>JAQPPZ010017228.1:12742500-22742500 GCA_028583015.1 Wollemia nobilis
ATGTGGATGTGAAATTTGTTCCCTTATTTTCCATCAAGTATATATTCATGTAATTGGCTACATGCTTACACAATCTATCATTTAGGAGGGGCCAGGGTAATTCTTAACTGCATGTAGGAGTGTTATATGTTCTTCATATACCTACACATATATTTTCTCTCCTAACACTACAACTATCCCAAAGAGTATTAATTGGACATTATCCTTAAATTGGTTTATCTCCAATAGGATATTAAATTCCAAGGCCTTGTTTTAATATTTTAAATGTAGGATGAGAAACTATCTTTTGTAAGAGTATTCATACTTGTAGTTTTTCACTTTAGGGATGTTCAAGTGCACTTTTTAGGGTTTTCACTTAAACTTGAAACTTTTTTATTTTTATTTTTTGTATTTTTTTAATTTTCATCTTTTACTTTTAAAAATTGAAAATAAAAGTAGAATATGATATTTAGGGAAAAGAAAAGGAAATTAGAAGCAAATATAATATCTATGAAAAATATAAAAATACTATATACATATTTATACTTTCTTTTATTTTGGATCCCCTTTTTAGGCAAGCCTTGAGTGCTATCCATTAACTAAAAATGGTAGTGTTTTGACATCCACTGTCATAAGTCTATATGCATTTGGCCCTCTGAATTACTGGATCTAGTATGGACCATCCAAGAGTGAATCAAATTTCCTATGGATTTTGGGGTTTTCTCTATCTTTGTCCCACTTGAACACCAAGGAACCTTCTTTGTAATCCATTTCAATGGCCCATTTATCAAATCATTTTTTATTTACATTTTATGTTGTACTAATCGCTTAAAGGCTTTCTCCTTTAATTATTCTAGAGGTAGTAGAGCATTTAGTCAAACTTGCATTTGTTTGATATTAGTATCTTCAAGCTTCAATTATTGAGACATTTGGAGAAAAGGAAGTTCTAGGTTGATAGACAGTATTGGTTCCATTCCAAAAATTTGTTTGTAGGGTGAAAATTCTATGGAAGCTTTATATGTTACCATATCTACCCATAATACCTAGTTTATTTTGGTGAATAGATCCATTTGTGACTCGACTATTTCCTTTTCTAATATCCTCATGGCATTAATATTTGTGGATTCTTCCAAGTTATTGCCTCGGGATTAATAATTGGATGTGATTTTCAACACAAATAATACTCTAGAGAAAACTTAATTACTTTGAACTTTGTGAAGGTTGTGGTATTATCAATGACTATATGAAAGAAGTTCCAAATCTAGTGATGATGTTCTCCAAAAGTTAGGTAGCTAATTTTTGATTTGTAGATTTGTTTGGTATTACTTTGATCCACCTAGTGAAGTAATCTATTATTGTTTGAATCTATCCAGTCTTATATTTGATAAGGGTTTGATCTTGTTGATAAGATAGAGGTCCCATTGTTGGAAGGGTTTATAATGATTATGGGTTTTAGAGGCATAGGAATTTTTTTCTCCTTCTCATAAAATCACGTTAGACTTTGCTTTCCTTCGCCCACAAAGAAAAATCAAAAAATATGTTAGGCTAGTAATATCTTACCCTTAGAATCTTATGAGTTGTTTGGATAGAATAATGACCTCTATCTTTATACTCCTTATTAAGGATTTTATTCTTTTCTCTTTGATGGAATGCAAATCAATTTTGTGTTGGTCATCATATTTAATTCAACTTTAATTGTACCCTAAGAATCCATCTAGTAGTGACATCTATGATCTAACTAATTTATACAAGATTTCATATATAGAAGTTAGTGGTTAATTATCCTTTATATATGCCCTATTCAAATATTTTAAATCAATGTATAATCTGATATCACCATTTTTCTTTCAAACTATAGGTATATTTTGTACCTACCCACCCCTAGCTGCCAGCAGCTATATATTAAGTTTGTTATTTCTAAAATAAAACCAGAGATCACCAATATATTTTATCTTCAAGCCTAGAAGTATTGCTGAACAAAAAAATCTTGGAATTAGTTGTAATACCTATGCCTGATCAAATCCTAGAACAAAGATGAGGGTTCAACCTATTGTAATTATGAACTGAGAGCTCACTGATGTTCACCAGAATGGTAGAAGAAGACTTGGACAAATTGACCAATATTTGTGGTCACCAGAACTATGGTGCCCAAACAAAGTATGTAAAAGAGTATATGTTCTATTTTGTGGTTGAGTGATAGGCTCTGACTAGTGTGGCTATCTCTTCATGATGCTAAAAAATATATACCTGATTGAAAGCCTATGATGGTGTCAATTCCTCGACCAACTGACCAGAGGCTGACAAGAACAAAATTAAGAAAAATGCTAAGTCAAAGGCATACCACCAAATTTGCACCCGATATGAAACCTGTTAGAGGGCCAAAAATCATGCACATGTGGACATGGCAAAATGGGCTAAGTATGGGAAGTGTTGAGACCTAGTCAAAACCTGATAGGGTCCCTAAAGTTTGACCTTAGCTAGGAAAGGAGGGCAACCACTAGAGATGGATCCCAGAACAATTAGGCCCGACTGGAGCCTAGAAGCATCATAAAGACCTGGTCAGTGAGAGTGGCCAAGTCCAAAGTGGGTCAAAACAATTAAGCCCAATATAAGTCTGGTCATGCCCAAATTACCTGATCAAAAGAATGGTTGAGTCACTCAAACATAGAAACATTCATCTTCGATCAAATCTTGGCAGGCTCTCAATGTTTTGGTTTAAAGTCTGAAAACCAACAGAAGGCGCATACAAAACAATGAAGCACGATGAAGGCTAGAATATTTAGGCTCAGCCAAAATTTGATAAGCATTCAATGGCTCGATGTACATATAAGCAAAATATAGGCCAAGTGTAGGAGAGGTTAGAAAGGTTACATCCAGTTTGGGACCGCTAAGGTCTTAGGTACTTGGCATAAGAGAT
Organism: Wollemia nobilis; assembly: GCA_028583015.1. Taxonomy (NCBI): domain Eukaryota; kingdom Viridiplantae; phylum Streptophyta; class Pinopsida; order Araucariales; family Araucariaceae; genus Wollemia; species Wollemia nobilis. The sequence goes on from JAQPPZ010017228.1 coordinate 12,745,397, forward strand.
ATGGCATTCGTTCAAGAGAGAAACCACTAGAAAACTAGTATACGGTCAAAAGATATCAATATGAGGAGCAAGAATCTCATATGTGCACAAAAAACCTGATAATCATTCTCCTCTCTCTCTCCCATGACTATGTTGGGCATGACTCTGTGTTAGAAGATTTTAACGAAAAATGCCATCATGCAGATGAAAGGGTGGTTGGACAGTTAAGAAAATCAAGGGACCAAATGCAGCTAGCAAGTGAGCATGACTCGAGATGATGCAAATCCAGGCCACATAAGTAAGCATGTTTGGGTAGTTGGAGTAACCATATTTCCAAAATGATCCAATAGACTGGCAGAATCTTTGACATAACACTAATCCACTTCTTATAAAATGATGTTTTTAACTACCATAGGATTGTAAAATATCTATAAATACAAGAATATAGAAGTAAAACTAGTGAGCTCTTATGTGTTTATAATTTGTATGTAAGGATGAACATTGCACCTTAATATAAATAGACTACTATATGGCCTCTAGTTTGATTTATTCACAGAGTATGTATATATGTGTTAATGATTGCATAATTCTAATTTAAGCATGTTGAATGTTTATGGTGATAATTTTGAATCTTGGATTTCTGATGTACTCATTTGCTTATCTATAATTCGTGGTCTTATTAAGATACAATATATTGAATTAAAATACTTTGTGATTGTTTGTGCAACTGGTTGGCCTGTTAGATAGTTGGTTGTTTAGTTGCATGATCCTTGTTACTACATATGTCTTGATGTTGCTAATTTGTACCACTTTAAGTTCTAGCTATGCTTTAGTATATTTCTTTCAACACCCTTTTCCCCCCCTTTTAGGAATAGTTAACCAAGACTTCAAGGAACTGACCTCCTCTAGAGATTTACCATTGTAATTCTCACAAGCTCCTTGGTCTTTCAATGTTGGTCAAGGTCTATGGGTGCACAAACCTTTCCATTAGATAGATTTTTGACCAAAAATTTTTGGCATGCTCGGTGGGACCTGAAGGTCCCTTAGATAATATAAGGTAGGTGATTTCTTGTATTATCAAATCCTATCAAAATCACCTTGTGACTCCACTCAAATATATATATTTGTATCATAAGGCTAGTTGCCTTTCAGATCTGAACAGAACTTGGTGATATTCTATTTTGATCCATAATCTCCATCACTTGGCGATTCCCCTATAGACTAAAACTAACCCTGATGATCAGTTCCCTTTAGTAGAATAAGGTGACTCTGCTAAAATTGATTGTGGTTCATGATCAGTTGCCATTATGCATCATTCTAAAAGAACTATCTCTTGGAGAACCCAAGGTCTATTGAGCATCCTCGACCTCACTAGTAGAGAAGTTATGTTCATTTCATGATTTAAAGAACTTAGATGCTATAATGGCTCAGTACAATGTTCCCTGTTGGAATTATGCAATCCCTCTGAATATCCAAAATCCTCATGAGATTCCTGTTGGCATTTTTGCCACATTTATTGTTATTATTAATTATTAATGCTTAAATTGTTGGCCCAAAGCAGTTTTGTGAGTTTCGAGGAGGTTTTTCCGATTTTCGAAGATTAAATGCTGCCCCGAATTAAATGCTTTGCGGATTTTCAATGCGGTCAAGGTCGAAGAGCACCCAGGCCACCAAAATTAAAGATTTTCTTGGTTCGAAACTGCTGGTCGTGGATCATTTTAACGGTTTTTCATGCACATGTTTAAAAAACAAATTTAATGAAGGTGGTTCTTCGAAGCTGACATGTACATTGCATTCAATTTTGTGGGTCTCCAAGGCTGCAATTAAGGGGATCGTGTGCATAATTTCCAATGCATAATTGTAGATCACAAGGAAGTCGGTTTCAAATATTTAATGCTGCAAAGAGGACGGCCCTCTATAAAAACCAATGTAAGCTTCATTTGAAAGGGTGGTTGGAGAGTTCTCTGCTAGAAACTGGAATTGTATCTGCAGGAATAAAAGTATTGGCTTCAGATTTTCAGCAACGGTTGTATGAGTGATTTTCTTTTATGTCAGGTTGCATTTCTTATAGTATTCGTATTTCTTAATGGTTGTTGTATTTAAATTCTGCATCTTGGATTTAAGTGTTGCCGTGAGAGTATGATTTTTGGAGTGTAATATTGGAGAGATTTGCTACATACAGTTGTGTGAGAATTGAGCTGACATCTTATGTTACTTGCTGTTGTCGCATTTTTAAGTTTCCTGCTGTTATCTTTCGATCCCATCACTTCGGCCTGTGGCTATATTTCCCATTCCTTTCTGCAACTTTTGATTTCTTTCCAGCAACCCTTATCTTTAACCAGAAATTTAGAATAGTAAAGGGAACCAGCCCACTCTGGAGATTGGTCTGGAAGCCATTTCTTGCTTCCAGCCTTTCAATGTTGGCCGGGTCTAGGGTGCAATTGTAAAAATCCTTTCCTGTGGCAGATTTCGGACCAACAGTTTTTGGCACGCCCGGTGGGACAGACTTCTTCTGTCTCACAAAAATCCACATTTGTTTTAACACCCGGAGGTCTCAAGATTTGATGAGTTGTCTTGGCCTCATAGCGGAGATTTGTAAGTTCATCTGGCGACTTTGCTGAGTTGAAGATCCGGATTTTTGATCGTGGACGCCTGCCTGTTATTTGGTGACTTTGTTGAACTCAGAAATTATTCATGATCACGAGATCACAGTCAAAGAAATTTGGCGATCTTGTCGAATTTTTCGAACTTGATAGTTCAAGAAGTGGTGAGCATTCTAGATTAGTTTCCCCATCCCTTCCATCTTCTGCTGAACAAAACCCTGGTATTGTTGCTAGTGTTTCATCTTCCCAACCATATTCCTTAGTTCCAATGGCACAATATCCTCCACTCAAAAAATTCTTGGCATGGAACAGCACTGGAGCCTTGAATTTGCAGGCTCAGAATCCAGTTCCTCAGGCTGCACTGAAGGCTTTGCCGACTTACGATGGTACGGGTAAGACTGCCTATGAGCACATAAATGATGTAGCTTCCTTAGCTGCTATCCATGATATTACTGATGAGGATGTAATGGTGAAGTTGTTGGTATGTTCTTTGAGAGGTAAATTGTTATTTTGGTACCGAACGCTGCCTCCAGGCACTATAACATCGTGGGATCAGTTCGGTGATTTTTTGGTTAAACATTTTCATGAACAGGCTGACCCTTTCTCATTATTGAATCAGTTTACTGTCATCCAGAGGCATCCACAGGAGGAGATAGCTGACTTTAATGTCCGATTTACCAGAACCTGGCACAAAATTCCTGAAGGCATTCGGCCTGCTGATGAATTGGCTGCACTTTATTACCTGAGAGCGTTCAACTCGGATATTGGCTGGGCGGTTCGGCAGTCCAATGTGACAACATTTCCAGAATTGTTTGAACAAGCAATAAAAGCAGAAGCTGATCTGATTGCTATAGGGAAACTTCCACCAAAGGTAACTATGCCTCTTATTCCAGATTTGCCTCAGTATTTATATTCTGGTTCACAACCACAGCCTATGCCAGCTATGTATCCCACACCATCATGGAGCTCTAAAGCACCTCAGGTTGCACCTGTCCCAGCTCCTCAGTTGCCTGCCTTAGCTCCTTTACCGCTTCCTGCACCTAGCATGCAACCATCTCCCGTTTCCACTGCATTTCCAGCTTTGCCAGCACCACCAGCTCCTTTGCCTTTGCCAGCACCTCCTGCACCTGCAAACCCTGATCCATATACCGCCTTATTACAAGAGGTTAAGTCTGCAAATTCAGCAATTAGGGCCATGGGAAACAAGATCACCCTCATTGAGAGGAAACAAGCTGAAAGAGATTTCCAGCCAAGGAGATTTCAACCTCCTCAAATTACTAGAGATCAAGCAGCCTCGACTAGTAAGGCACCTGAAAAAAGCTTGACTGCTTTAGTAAATGAAGATGCAGCCCTTGCAGACAGAATGTATTGGTGCTCAACCTGCAATGATCCTCATGGAGAGGATACGTGTATGGTACACCTGAATTATGTGCAGACTTTGGCTGCCAGCTCTTCGGGTGGACAAGTTAACATGATCTCAGAAGCTGGCCATAATTTAATGTCTCCAATTGAAGAACAAGTTTCAGTTCTGACAAGGACTGGAAAAAAGCCCGTGACAGTTGATCCTGCTATCTTAGAGCCGTTGAAAGTGCCTGCTGCTGTGCAAAAGCCAGCTCCAAAGTCTGATGCGCCTGTATTACCGAAGGATCCTGCTTTCCACAGAGTTCAAGACAAGGCCGCAGCTGCACCGGTAAGATCAGAAACAGAAGAGCAAGCTCGTGAAAAGTTAAAGTATCCATCACTGACAAAGAGACTACGGGTGGAAGCTACACAGCAGTATCGTACCAGATTTGAACAACCTGCTGAAAAGAAAGATTCTGCTGCAATTTCATACAACATAGTTGATGAACTTAAGAAGACTTCCGCTAAGGTAAGCCTCTATGATGCTTTGCAGTTGCCAGGCCAAGTAGACTTATTACAGGAATCATTAAAATCTGTCAAGGATAATGAAAAAGGTCCTACCCAGACAGTGTATGCACAAACTTTAACCACCTGCTACTGGAAAAAATAGGCCACCTCCATTTTATTTGTCATTGCACATAGAGGGTTGGATTGTCCATAATTGTATGATCGACTCTGGTGCTGCCACAACTGTAATGCCCAAGGGAGTCTGTGAAGCAATGGGAATGGAGTACACACGGAGTAGTCCTGGAGTTCTGCAATTAGATGGTACGCCTATAAAAATAGTGGGTGTGATTAAGGATGTTCCAATTACTCTGCATACAATGCCCCAAGTTACTGTTATCCAAGAAATTGTTGTGGTTGATTTAGAGCCCTACTTTAGTATGTGTTTATCTAGGGAGTTTACCGCCAAGTTAGGGGGTTATTTGGCACTAGATTATTCCCATTTAGAAATTCCTGTCAAGGGTAGGCGTCTCAGGATTCAAAATGAAAAGCCTTCTTCTTTTCACATTGAAAAGTTGGAAGAAACAGAAAAGGAAGTGCGATCTGTTTACATGCTTACTTGACGAGTCCGAAGACTTTGTTTTGCTGAATGAAGTTTTAAATAATCTTCAGTTGGATGATCAATTTTCTATGCTTAATTTTAATGCCATGTTGGAAACTGAAATCGGTTGTTATGCCATACAAAATCCTGAGAGTGACATGAAGCAAGAATTGCCTAATCAAGCTGATCAGAATGTTGTCACAGATCATTTATGGCAGCTATATTTTGATGGGGTTAAATCCAAAGATGGGGCAGGAGCAACATTATGCAAGTCTTTTGGGCAAGTCGTTGAAGATAATGAGCAGATAGTCAACTTCTTGAATCATGACACTGCCATTGTCGAAGGGAGAACTACAGGAAGAAGCCAGCCCAATTTCAGGGACCGACTCAAGTATGACCAAATCTGGGCGGGACATTGCAGATTTACCGGATAACTCCTGAGATCGGGTTTGTGGTGGCGACATGCCAATCATGTCGTAAACCCTTGTATATAGATATATAAAACTAGAAAAAAAAAAATAGAAGAGAAAAAAAAAAAAAATTGTTTTATTTGTTCACCTCGGTTCTTGTTGCTTGCGAGCCGTCGGTGCTTGTTTTCCTTTTGTGCTTTTCCAATCCCAACAGTTTGGTGGCTTTCTAGCACTTTCTTCTTTTCCCTTCCCTTTTTCTTTCCTTTCCCTTCTTCATCTTCCTCCTTCTTCTTTTTCTTCTGCAGTAAAAAAAAAAAAACAAAGCCACGGTTGTTGTTTCTTTTCCCCATTCCTATTATTCCCGTTCCTTCTTATCCCTTTCTTCTAAGTTCTATCATTTTACGCATTTATTTACAGTTTAGTTCAATCTCATTCCACAGCCTTCATATTTCCATTTCCATTCCATTAGTTCATTTACTTTCATTCCATATCCATTGCAGCCGGTAGTACAACAGCATTCTGTTACTGACTACCGCATTATTTTTCTTCATTTCATCCATTTCATCATATTACCATTCCATTTGCATTTCACCGCCTGCGCATCCATGGGATCTCATTCCATTCATTTCCATTCCATGTTCAGTTCAGCCAAATGCAGATTTCTTTAACTTTCAATCATTCAGCAAAAGTTTCTATTGCAGCAGTTCACTGAGATGTACCACAACAGCTGACTTTAAGTTTTCTTGACTCTGAGCCCAATGGATTCAGGCCTGGATTCTTGCATACAGTGAGCTGTATACCCCGTGAGCCGCCAAGAATGTTGGCATTTTTGCCACATTTATTGTTATTATTAATTATTAATGCTTAAATTGTTGGCCCAAAGCAGTTTTGTGAGTTTCGAGGAGGTTTTTCCGATTTTCGAAGATTAAATGCTGCCCCGAATTAAATGCTTTGCGGATTTTCAATGCGGTCAAGGTCGAAGAGCACCCGGGCCACCAAAATTAAAGATTTTCTTGGTTCGAAACTGCTGGTCGTGGATCATTTTAACAGTTTTTCATGCACATGTTTAAAAAACAAATTTAATGAAGGTGGTTCATTCAATTTTGTGGGTCTCCAAGGCTGCAATTAAGGGGATCGTGTGCATAATTTCCAATGCATAATTGTAGATCACAAGGAAGTCGGTTTCAAATATTTAATGCTGCAAAGAGGACGGCCCTCTATAAAAACCAATGTAAGCTTCATTTGAAAGGGTGGTTGGAGAGTTCTCTGCTAGAAACTGGAATTGTATCTGCAGGAATAAAAGTATTGGCTTCGGATTTTCAGCAACGGTTGTATGAGTGATTTTCTTTTATGTCAGGTTGCATTTCTTATAGTATTCGTATTTCTTAATGGTTGTTGTATTTAAATTCTGCATCTTGGATTTAAGTGTTGCCGTGAGAGTATGATTTTTGGAGTGTAATATTGGAGAGATTTGCTACATACAGTTGTGTGAGAATTGAGCTGACATCTTATGTTACTTGCTGTTGTCGCATTTTTAAGTTTCCTGCTGTTATCTTCCGATCCCATCACTTCGGCCTGTGGCTATATTTCCCATTCCTTTCTGCAACTTTTGATTTCTTTCCAGCAACCCTTATCTTTAACCAAAAATTTAGAATAGTAAAGGGAACCAGCCCACTCTGGAGATTGGTCTGGAAGCCATTTCTTGCTTCCAGCCTTTCAATGTTGGCCGGGTCTAGGGTGCAATTGTAAAAATCCTTTCCTGTGGCAGATTTCGGACCAATAATTCCCAAACCTACTCTAAAGTACTTATCAAGTTTTGATGGGACAGATAAAACTACATTTGAACATTACCAAGATGTTGCTTCCTTGTCAATGATGCATGGCATCGTGCATGAGGATGTGGTGCTTAGACTCCTTATTCTCTCTCTTAATGGAAGAATCCTACTATGGTACAAGACTTTGAAGGATATGAGTATTTGTACATGGGTTGATTTAGCGAAGGCATTAAATTATACATTTGATTACTCAAGTGATCTTGCATTACTGGCCCAGTTTTAATTCATCAGGCATACCCCCCATGAAGATATGTCAAAATTCAACGTACGGTTCCAAAAAATCTAGAGAAGGATCCCTCTATAATATCGACCAACCTAGGCTCAAGATTACTTATACTATATTCAGGCTTTCCATCATGACATAAGCCTTTTGATTCTATAGTCTGGTGAGAAAAGGTTTTCTCAACTCTTCTGAGAAGCTTTTTGAGCTGAAAATAAGTTGATCCAAGTAGGAAAATTACCACCCGTAAAGGACGTAGTTCCACTTCACCCTCTCATAACCACACACCCAGTAGTATCCCTTGCTGATATACCCTATCCTTTATTTCCTAAAAGAATAAATCATGCTTCCCATTCGGTATTAGAGGATAATACCCTAACTAGGGTTCAATTAGAACAAGAGCTAAGAGTAGAGTTTCAATGACTCAATGAGGAGATAGAAAGCATGAAAAAGAACTTTGTAGAAGATAGAGAACATTATTATGATGAACTTCCATTTTTCATGAAAACACTACTATAGCCTGCTCATTTTCAACTCAAATGTCCTGATAATAGATATGAACTAGGGAGAGAGGGAGGTCAAACAAGAAACATAGAAATTGGTTCATCTGTGTCAAGCACCGATGAATATTTCTAAATCAAAAGGGACTATGATCCTTACAATCAGATTGAAAAAATTCATATGGTAGAGATTTGGTAGCTTATAACACAATGTAGAATGGTACACAAGAAGGAAGCACATAATTGATGATACCTCAATCAAGGCAAATTATCAATGAAGAGGACAATAAAAGAATGCACAAACCCCCTTTTGATACTTTATCACTAAGAAAGCAGAATCCAAAAGTACATAAAGAATTGTACTACCCGACAACCAACTTTTAACATAAATCAAAAATGATGGAAAAATGTAATAATCCCCTTTCTAAGTCCAAAAAACTAAGGAAATAATTGTTGGTGTCATAAAAGGTAAACCTAATCAACCTTCCAAATGCAAAATTCTTGGATGTTCCATGGGCTGAAAATATTATGACACTGCCAATTCAAGGTTTGCAGCAATTTGGTGTCAAGAGTTGTCTTGAGTAAAAGACTCAGTTCATTGATGAGCCCACATGGGAAGTAAAGGTAAACTTGGATGGATTGTCAAGAGAAAGGTCAATTGTACTTGAGCTAAATTTCATACCCTATAATCACTTGATCAATGACAATTTGTTGGATAGCCTTAGAACCCATGTAAATTCAAAAAATTACAGTGCATATGTCCAAGATGTGATAGTAAGTGAAGATCTCAAGAGATGCATCACAAGCCAAGAATATGCCATAAGCATGAGTTGTTTTCACATCTCACTGGAAGAATCAGTCACTGGGTTCCAACTAGACTTCATGACCTTTAATATTAAATAAAAAGGAAGTTGTAGAATCAAATGTCAAATTAGGTTGGAATCCCATTAAAAATTAGATGAGTCAGACACATTGTCAGTAGATCATACCAAATAGTTCAAGTTTGGGATCATATGGTCTGACCACTACAGATTCAGGGGATAATTTGCACAACATATATCCAACTAGGCATGAAGCACATGTCGTAGTTTTGCTATAAGTAGGTGGTAAATATATATAATAATATGGTGATCACATGTTTATACGAATATAATCCTCTATTTCGTATATAAGAATCAAGGATGTAAGAAGGGACTCATTACTTTATGTTCGAGAACATTGAAGTTCATGTGCCACCTTTTTTTATTATTTAAAATACTTTCTTTCTTTCCTTAACTCCTCCCTCCTCTCCATTTTTCATGTGTTTGAACCTGTAGCCCAATGGACAAGGACAAAATTGCCAAAAATTCACCTTAAAATTTATCGTAATTTAAAGAAAAACTTCCACCACATATGCAAACAAAAGGTAAGGAGCCATGCCACTTAAGGGGATCATACCAACTAAGAAGGATATTGCAAAAGAAGAGGACTAGAATGAATAGAAAAGGAATTTCTAAGGACAACTCACTTAAAGCTAAGTGTTTCAAAGAAAATTGCTCAGTCCGAAGACATCATTTTGGCAAGTACCAACTGGCATAGTTATCTCTTTGAGCCCTATATAATACTACATATGCATTGTAGAATAGACACTATGGAAATGAATATGAGTCCGAGAGCACAGTGCAGGTTTTTCCTAGCTAAAGGTGACATGTAGAATAGGTTTTTGTTAAATTACGTCAAGAAGAAGAGTCCTAAAGATGACAACTATGCATGGAAGTTTATCTATTTTGGAAGCATTGGCTAACAACTACGGAGTATATTTATAGCAATATGATTTTTTGGGATATCTTATGACATGAGAAATCTGAGCTACTATTTTGTGGGGTTATCCTACAAATCCAATAGTTATGTTTCTCTTTGTTATCACGTTACCCTAGCATCATTTGTCTTGTGTTTTGTTTTTATTTGTTTTTTCTTTTTTGTTTGTTGTTGGTAGGATTAGTGTGTCGTAAACCCTTAATATTGATGGAAATTTTAACCTGGTTATAGTCGTGCCGTGTCTTCCCCCTCCCCTTGTTATTTCTTCTTCATGTTTTCTTCCTCTGTCTTTTAGGTGCTTAATATTCCTTCTCCTCTTCGTTATGTACCGCTTTGTTGTGCGAGTGACTTCCACCCTGTCACCCAACTCCATCATTTATCTTATAGCCTCGTTCTACTGGCTTCCTCTCCATATAATTTCTAACATGTTCTTCCCTCCCTTTCCCTCTAAAAGTGATAAGTCTAAAATTTTGATTGGCCATCTAGAGTCCTTGTTTTTGCAAAGTAAAAATCTGTTGTGAGTCGTGAAGAATGTGGGTATATTTTGCACCTACCCACCTCTAGCTACTAGTAGCTATATATTAAGTTTTCTATTTCTAAAATAAAACCAGATATCACCAACAAATTTTATCTTCAAGCCCAGAAGTATTGCTAAACGAAGAAATCATGAGGATGCTCCTAGAATTGGCTATAATACCTATGCCCGATCAAATCTTGGAACAAATATGAGGGTCTGACTTGCTATAATTATGAATTGAAAGCTCACTATTATTCACCTAAATGCTAGAAAAATACTTGGGCAAATTGACTAAGGGTTGTGGTCACCGAAACTATGGTTCCTGAACAAAGTATTTAAAAGAGTATATGTTATGTCATGCGGTCAGATGGTGGGCTCCAGCTAGTGTGGCTATCTCTTTGTGATGCTAGAAGATTTTTACCTGATCAGAAGCCCATGATGGTGCTAATTCCCTGACCAACTAACCGAATGATAACAATAGAATTGAGTTAAAGGCTAAGTCAATGGCATACCAGTAGATTTGCAACTAAGCCAAAATCCGTTAGAGGACCAAAACTTTAGTGCATGTGGACATAGAAAAATGGGCTAAGTATGGGAAGTGCAAAGACATTTACGATGGATGGAACCCAAAAGGAAGAGCAAAAGGAGCACAAAACTGACCAAATATAGGTATGACCGAAACAATTGTACCTATCGAGTCCCAAAAGCTCGATCTTAGCCAAGATAAGAGGGTGGCCACTATTAATGGAGCTTAAAATTATTAGGCCTGAATAGATCTCGAAAGCATCATAAATACCTAGTTAGGGAAAGTGGCCAAGTCCAAAGTGGGCCAGAACAATTAAGTCTAGCCCAAGTTCGATCGTGCCTAAATTACTCGATCAAAAGAATGTTTGAGTCACTCAAACACCAGAACATTCATCCCCAATCAAAGCTTGGTAGGATCTCAAATTTTTATTTGGATCTCTAAAACCAACAAAAATATCATACAAAGCAATGAAGTATGATGAATACCAGAATATTCAAGCTCAATCAAAATCTAGTCAGCATTCAATGGCCCAATGCACATAAAAGCAAAAGATAGGCCAAGTATAGGAGAGACTAGTAGGGTTGCATTTGATCTGGTCCCACTAAGGTCTTAGGGACCCAATAAAAGAGATATGGTATCTGATTAGGAGAGAAAACCACTAGAAAACTAGTATACGATTTAAAGCTATCAAGATAAGGAGCAAGCATACGTACACAAACAACCTGGCAATCATTCTCCTCTCTCTCTCCCATGACATCTACTGGACACGATTTTGTGTTAAAAGTTTTTAATGAACAAGGCCATCATGCAGATGAAAGGGTGGTTGGATAGATAAGAAAATCAAAGGACCAAGTGTAGCCAGTAAGTGAGCATGAGTCAAGATGATGCAGATCCAAGCCACGTTAGTAAACACATTTGGGTAGTTGGAGCAGCCATATTTCCAAAGTGTTCCAACATGCTAGCAAAATATTTGACATAATAGTAATCCACTTCTTAGGCAATGATGTTTTTGACTTCCATAGGATTGTAAAATGTCTATAAATACAATAATGTAGAAGTAAAACTGGTCGGCTCTTAAGTGTTTACAATTCATATGTAAGGATGAGCATTGCACCTTAATGCAAATGGACTATTTTCTGGCCTCTAGTTTGATTCACTTGCAGAGTATGTATGTATGTATGTGTTAATGACTGAATATTTCTAATTTAAGCATGTTGAATTTTCATGGTGATAATTCTAAATCTTGGATTTTTTGTTGTACTCGTGTACTTTTCTAGAACACTTGGTCTCGTTAAGATACAATAGATTAAATTAAAATACTCTATGATTGTTTGTGAAACTAGTTGGCATATTACGTATATGGTTTTTTAGTTGCATGATCCTTGTTATTGCATATGTCTTGATGTTGCTTAATATGTACCACTTTAAGTTTTGGCTATATTTTAGTTTATTTCTTTCAGCTCCTTTTCCCCCCTCCGCTTTTAGGAATAGTTAGTCGGGACTTCAAGGAATCGACCTCCTCTAGAGATTGATCATTGTAGTTCTCACAAGCTCCTTGGTATTTCAATGTTGGTCAAGGTCTGTGGGTGCACAAACCTTTCCATTAAATAAAACTAATACAAAGATAATATAAAAGATAGGGTAATCCAATTGAATATTAATCAACTTCCAAAGGGACTAATCATGTTGGAAAGGTTGTTCAACCTATAAATGATGGTGCAAATAAATCTAGCATCAAATTCAAATCGTCCTCTTATCATCCAGTTGAAGTTATTGAAGGGAATAACTTATTTTTGGGTAAGAAAAGTACCAAAGAAGAGGTATGCATATGCAAGAAACTCGATGGGAAGCATGGTGATATCATTGTTTGGTCTTACAAGGCTTTCAAGGTGTATTATAGGAGTATTATTGAGCATGTTATAGAGTTCGAACCTAGTGCCTTCCTATAAAAAAAAGGCTTGTTAATCCCAAAATTGAAACAATTATGAAGAAAGAGATTGTAAAGATTTTGCAAGACCAAATTATATTTTCAACAAAAGAATTCTACTTGTGTGGCTAATCTAGTTCTAGAGCCTCCTTAATGAGAAATTATATGATTCATTCATCATTATTAAATACCTACCAATGGTCAAAGTTATCAATAATAGCAACACTAAAGACTACTTTAGCTCTTTTAAGTTAACCCACATATCTAAAGTAGAGTCAAACTTTGGTACCATTGAAGTTATTTTTTGGTTAAATAATAAGGGGTTGTACTCGAGTCCCCAACCCTTGAAAAATTACAACAATATTCTTTAGATATTGAGATTTTACAAATAGATACACTTATCTCAATTGATATGCTACAGATAGAAACCTACATCATTTTACATAAAATGTTTGAATTCTTGATTTTCATTTTTTGGATCTTTTCAAATTTTGTATGAATACAAATATTCTAGAGTTCAACATCCTTCTTGACATTTTCTATAGCAGCATTCACAATACCAAAACTTCACCTCTCCTATCTATGCATTGCATCTTAGTAGAGTAGTAGTATTTCCAAAACATTGTACTATCATAGTCCACTTTACAAAATCTGGAGTGCTAGTTTCCTTCCTGAATCACAAATGCAACCACAAAAATTGTAATAAATAGTTTAAATATGAAAACACATTATTGTTATAAAATAAAGCAAATATTACCAATGAAAAACATTAAAGTAAATATTAATCATTACTTGATTCAGGCAATCAATTTTTTCTTGTCAGCTTCAACTAAACTTACTACTTCCTCTAACCATGGAAAGGATAAATTAACTTTATGATCCTCAATCAAAACCCCTCTATTGGCTAGCCTATTTGCACAATTGTTACCTTCTCTTGAAGTATGTGTAGACCTGATTTCTTCAAAATATTTAGCAAGATCTTCATTTTCCATAATTATAACTTGTATGTTCCATGGAGCCTTTGCTTCCCTCAAAATTGTATTTATTACTATGAGAGAATCACCTTCCATCCATACTTTATTTCATTTTATTTGTTTGCATATTTTTATCCCTTCTAAAGTCGCCCAAGCTTCAGTTTCATTATTTGTCTTAAATCCACTATTGAAAGTGTAATGAGATAAAATATATCCTCTATTATTTTCTAAATATTCCTCCTCCTCCTATTGGTCTTAGATTTCCTTTAGATGCTCCATCAAAATTCAATTTAACCCACTCCACATCTGGTGGTTTCTACTTTATATTCTTTACCTTCTTCTTGCTTCTCTTGTACCCAATATAATAATTCCATTTAATGACTTGACTCCATATTTCAAAGCTCTTTGCTTCTAGATCAGGGACTGGGTGAGTTGATAGGGTTGTGTTGAGTGGTATTTTCACCCGATTGTGAAAACACGCTCTTCGATAGGATTTGAGCTCCAAATCCCCTCTTGCAAAGAAATTAAATGAATAATTTCTCCAAGGTCTCCGCTGTATTAGCATTTACATGTGTGTATTGATAATCCCAAATAAAGATATTCAATTTAAATGCTTGGAACACCTTAGTGATTGCAAGTAACTATAAACAAGGGGCAATGTTGGTTTATTTCATCATGAAAACTTTAGTGATTGTTCATTGTTTCTTAGATTTTGATATTTTGTAGATGTTCATTTTAATGCCTTGAAAAGTTAAAACTTTTGGAAAATAAAAGAAAATAAACAAAATGCAGAAAGAATGAAAATGAAATACAGAAACTGAAAATAAAATGCATTCAGTATGATGCTATCCTATTACGACAAAACCGAAGATATGAGGTTTTTTGCATACAACCTAACCTATTGAACCTGCAAACATGCACAATCCAGATAAGCTAAGTGCTGGTTTCTAGGGTTTTAACTACGATTTCCAGATTTAGATATTCGCATGAAGCAACCAAGACAACTTGCATTAAACTCCATCTATAAGCCTAAAACCGAAAAGGGGAAAGATAAACATTCAATCTTGCATGCAGAGAATAACTCCTTCTTTCTTGCCAATAAGATGCAAATTTTTGAACACTTTTGCATTAAAAATATGTCATTTTACAATAGCAAAATCTCTGGTTTTTCCAAACCAGTCTATGGAAGAGAAACAGCTCAAACAAGCCCAGAATGGCCTTCTCGCCCTCAGCTTTGCAACTCTGCTTGCAACAATTTTTGACCCCTATGCCTGTCTTCACTTGTGCCTTTAAACTTTCTGCTACGACTCTCTGCTTTGCCTTGTGACGCTTTGTTTCATCTTCTAGATCGATTTGTTTCGTCTCCCGCTCCTTCATTATTCTGGCTTTCTGCTCCGTCGTGAAACATTCGATCTTCTCTGTGAACTATAACCGTCGATCCGAAAGCGTTATCATAACCCCTACGCCTCTGTGACACATGCAACACTTCCCTACACATTCTGTAATGGCCCTTTTGAATCGCAACAAAAGACAGCATGTTGCGATATCGCGACGTTTTATACCATGCAACTTTGTTATTCTTCTTGTACCGCAAAAATGAGACATGTCGCGATATCATGACATTTTTTTGTCTCTAGGTTGCACAAATGCAACCTATTGCGAAATCGCGACGTTTTTCTATTTCGGGCTGTGCAGATGCAACTTGTCATGAAATCATGACGTTTTTTCTGTTTCGGGCTATCTCGCTGCACTTAGCCGTGAAAACACGACATGTCGTGAAATCATGACACCTTTTCATTCTGCATCATCTTCTTGATTTCTATCATGAAATTACGACATTTTTTCATTTCGTACCATCTAGCTGCTTTCTATTGTGAAATCGCGACGCTTTTCTCTTTCGGGCTGCGATGACATAACATGTCGCGAAATCGTGACATCCTTTCATTTTAAGTCTCGAGAACAAAACCTGTCGTGATATTATGACACCTTTTCATTTTAAGTCTGCCTCGTGATCTATGCCACGAAAACGCGACATGTCGCAATATCGCGACGTTTTTTCTCCTTGCGCTTCATCTCATCTTCGGGCTGCGAAAACATGACATGTCGTGATATCGCGACAACTTTGACATCTTGCCCTGTTTGACCGGTTTGACCGTGATTTTGTGACATGTCGCGATATCGCAACATTTTTTTATTTTGTCTTCTCTCTCCTCTATGGACCGCGATTTCATGACATGTCACGATATCGCGACAATTTTTTGCACTTAGCCTTTTCACCCGCCAGACATCACGAAAACATGACATGTCACGATATCGTGACATTTTTGAGTCTTCAACTTGGTTCTTTGTCTTGCACCGCGATTTCACGACATGTCGCGATATCGTGACACTTTTGGCGTCCGGTTCTATTTGACCACTTTGATCGCGATTTCACAACATGTTGCGATATCGCGACAATTTTCATTTCTGGCCGCGATGGAGCAAAATGTCATGATATTGTGACAACTTTGACATCTCTTGCCACGACGGAGCAACATGTTGCGATATCATGACAACTTTTCATTTTCGGCCGCGATGGAGCAACATGTCACGATATCACGACAACTTTTCATTTTTTGGTCACGACGGAGCAACATGTCGCGATATCGCGACAACTTTTCATTTCTTGCTTTTCTTTGTCTTTTTAACATCTGGGCCACTGCAATATTCTTGGAAAGTGTGCAAAAAAAAAGGGGGGTCCCCAATTTTGGGGTGTGTTGTGGAGCAGCCACAACAGGTTGGTTTAGACTCCTCTATGGCTAAACATATATTCCTTTTCATTACCTCTAAACTATTTTCCTTTCCTTTAAATATTTTTTCTATTCCTTTCTAGCCATATAGTCCAAAGTATTGTATCTTTTGATATATGCCATATTGTTTTTAAATCCTCACTTTTATAAGTACTATGCCATTGCTTTAACCAGTCTTCAATTCTGCTATTCATCACCATACATTTACAAAACATGTTAAGAATCCATTGTCATAGTTTTCATACTATCAAGTAATGTCCCAAGAGATGGTCTATACTCTCCTCCTCCTTTTTATAAAGGACACATCGATAGAGGCCATGAAAACCCCTTTTCATAAGGTTATCCTAGGATAAAATTCTTCTATGACCTACTAGCCAAACAAACATTTTAACTTTAAGAATGCTTGGGCTATCCCAAATATCTCTCCATATTCTAGTGATATTACTATTTTTTTGGTGTTGTACATTATATCCACTTCTTTTTGTGTATTCTCCTGAGTTATTCAACTTCTAAATCAATTTATACTTGGCTCCCCTCAGAATAATCACAATTGTTATCTTTCTACTCGATTTTCCTACCATAAATATCTTGTATACTTGTGAAAAAATCTTCTTTCCATTTGTATCTTCCTTAATTATCCTTGTACAAAAAGTTTGAAACCCTATCACCATATTTATGTTGAAGTATTTTCATCCAAGGTTTCAAAATTGGATCTAAATTGAGTGGTTTTTTATCACACCAAGTATCCATCCAAATAGAAATTTTTTCTCTAGTTCCCACCATCCATCTTAAACCTTTAATCAATAGATCAATAATTTTTTTTAAACCATTCCAAAGACTAGAATCATTTGGTAGAGAGAATGCAATAAATATTAAACTTAGGTCATTGGGCTCAATATACTTAGAAGAATTATTTCCCATTATCTTTGACTCTCTTTGTACAATGTCCATATTACTTTTCCCCTAAGAGCTAAGTTTGCATCTGTAAGAACTCTTAAACCAATACCTAATCTAGTTTTATCATCATACACCTTGCTCCATTTCACCAATGAAATTTTACTTTTATCATGTAAACCTGACCATAAAAAGGATCACATAATATAGATTTTTTTTCAATTGATTTTGGCATAGAATACAATGAAATATAATATGTAGAAATGACCTGTAAGACTGACTTAATTAACTACACTCTTCAAACTCATGATAACCATCTACCTTTCCAAGCTAGAAGTTTATTATGAACTTTACTAATAACTAGATTCCATAATTCTATCCTCATTCTCTCCTCAAATAAAGGTATTCCTAGATAATTTGTTGGTAAATTTGCCTCCTCCATTTGAAGTAACATGCAAATTATTGCTTTGATATTAGTTGGAGTGTTAAGGAAATAATTTTTGGATTTTGTCCTATTAACTTTGCCCTGATGCTCTTTTGTATTCCTTTAAAAAGTTATTCAAAGCTCTAGACTCGTTTATCCTTGCCCTTCCAAATAGGGTTGTATCATATACAAATTGTTGATGGGTGATGTTGTCGATGTTATTACTAACATTAAGTCCACTTATAAGCCCATCTTTGTAAGCCTTCTTTAAGTTCCTACTCAAAACCTTTGCCATAATAATGAACAAATAAGGAGATAGAGGATCTCTTTCTCTAAGACCTCTCTTGGCTTTAAGTGATTTTGTTACTAACCCATTGACCAACACTGAATAATAAATTGTAGAGACACAAGCTTTAATCCATCTAACCTATTTCTTCCCAAATCCAAAATTTTCTAAAACTCCAAAAAGAAAAAAGAAAATCCCATTTAATCCTATCATAGGCTTTACTTATATCAAGTTTTAAGATCATTGCTTTCTTTTTTCTTGAAGTTGTTAAATGTATAACTTCATGAGATACTATGATCCCGTCCAGAATTTATCTTCCTTTCACAAATGCTCCTTACTCTTCTAAAATAATTTTATCTAACAATGTCCTTAATATATTTACCATAAATTTGGAGATAATCTTATATGTCATATTACATAGGCTTATGGGTCTAAAAGAATCAAACAATTCAGCATCCTTTTTTGGAATTAGGGTAATATATGTTGCATTAATTTTATAAGATATGTATTATTTTACCCTAGACTGTTCCACTACCACCAATAAATAATCCTTTATATCCCAATAATGTTGGTAAAAATCTACAAAGAGCCTATATGGACTTGGGAATTTATCCTTATTAAAATAGAATTGAGATAAATGAACTTCTTCTAGAGTAATAGGCTCCATCAGTTTCCTATTGTCTTCATTCATTATCACTGAAGGAACATCTTGAAGAAGTTTATCATTAAGAACTTTAGTCTCCTCTGATCCTAGAATATCTTGATTAAAAGACGTTACCTCTTTCTAATTTAAGTCTGAACTTCAATCCAAACCCTTTCTATTGATTTAATTCTACTAATTCTGGATGTTGATCTCTATACTATAGTCATCCTATAAAAAAACTTTATATTTTTATCTCCTTTTAACCAAGTTTGTCTTGATTTTAATCTCCAATATTTCTCTTCCTTACTCAAAATATTATGATATTCACTAAGCAACTCCCTTTCCTCCGAGCTTGGATTATTAAGATCACCTTTTTAGAATTTTGAAATTTTATCTTTTAGTTCTTCTTTCTTCTCAAAAATATTTCCAAAAGTGTTCTTGTTCTATTATTTTAATCTATATGTCATAGATTTAATTTGATTTGGAAGAGCATACAACCCACCATTACCTAAAGAATTATGCGTTTGAGCTATCATATCAACAAATTGAGGATGGTCTTCCCACATTTTCTCATTTTTAAAATGTGATATTTTTTAATTCACTTACCACCATTTTAACTCTTATTGGCTAGTGATCTAAACCAATCCTTGTCAAGGTATTAATTTTAGCACAAGTTCCTTCATCTAGCCAATGATCTAAGAGAATGCATTTATCTAATTTTTTTGCTATTAGGTTCTGACCTCTCTTGTTGTTGGTCCAAGTATAGTTGTCTTATTAAAACTCAACCTCCCATAGATTATTGTTTTTAATAAAAATTGAGAAATCTCTCATACTTTGGGTTAATTTCCTAATTCATTAATGAAAAAAGAAATATGGTACCATTGAATCTTATTCATCTACTTTTGCATTCAATTCACGAGAAATTGTGTTGATCTCATATATGCTAAAAATTTCTAACAAGTCCCAATCTCCATGTTTGTATGATTTCAAAGGTTTTTTAGTTTCACACAATGAGTTGACCTATGTTAGAACCAACTTGAAATGGCCAAATATTTTGATGTTCTTGATACCTAACTTTTTGGAATTTTTTAGGCTTATGCCATATTATTCATGCAATTAAATAAAATCCTATAGACAATTTATTTGGATATATTATAGATCAATGAACTGAATATTAACACTAAATTTATTTCTAGTTATTGCACCATCAAAATGCATAGTCCATATCCCATTAGGTCCTTGTGCTTATTGGCAAGTTAGGGTTATAATACTAGCAGGTTCTTTGAATATTAGATAATTACCAAGCTTAGTTTCTTAATAATTAACCTCTAAGACCTCATCATCTTGGAACACACTAATGGTCATGCCATTTTTTGATATATGGTAAAACCTTCCACAACCTCATAATCCATAAATTTAGGTACTTCATTCCAATTCACTATGTCATCATCATCATCAATCTTATATAATAGGCCATTACATGGATATTAATTTTCTATTATGATCATCTTTCCATCCTAGGGTACCTTCATATGTGTGTAAACCTTTGCCAAGTATCCATCTATAGAAAATTTCTATATACGTTGCTTTGAAAGTAATATTCCAAAATAAGGAGGGAAGATAACAATTATGACCTCTTGAACAACTACTAGCTCAAGGTGTTTTACCACAATAATTATTAAGTCCTTAAAAACTCCTACAAAATTCACCCTAGTGCTATCTATTTGGATTGAATTTCAAGTGGTCTTAGTATATGACAAACCCATTTCTTCATAAGTAGCCTTAGCTATTACCGTCATTGTGGCCCTTATATCTACTTTACAACTTCTTGGAAAATAATTATTTATTATTAGTGTTACATAGAATTATGGGATCTCTAATATCCAAACATTATCTATCAGTATGACTTGGATATTTGAAGGATATTATAAAATTAGATTTTATTGTTCCATAGGATGAAATGGTGTTTGTTTCACTTTTCTATTTTTGGCATAACTTCTCTATTGATCTTTAAGGGCCTCTTGGAGTGGATCCATTTAACCTAATAGATATCAGGATTCCAACATGCTCACTTTGACTATGTATTCTGCATCTCCTCAATAATCATGCATTTGAACTCAATGGTCTTGCTCTCAATGTGAATTTTATATATCTCCTTATAGTAATTTCTAGTCCCTCACTAGTTAGAGAAGGATATTTTAGGTAATTTTTAACCTCCCTCTACAGTTTATCCCTTTCTTTCTTATTATGTTTATCATTTTGTCTATCCACCACCATTACTTCTTGCACTCCCTTCTCTTTTTTAGTCTATTTATTTTTTTATACTTATTTTCCTTTATTGGCTTGGGAACTAATAAGTGGTATCACAAATGGAGCATATTCAGCACTCGCTTTCTACTTTTCTTGTTGTGTAGTTACTATTATCCCTTTATACTTGATATGCAATTGTGGGTCTCCTCTCTTTAATACTATAGTATCTATATTAGCCTCAGTTTTCTTCTTGGATGGGTCTTGCTCTTTTGCTACCTTCCTTTTTATTTTGGTTCAACCCCTTGTTGGTTAGCACATATGACATTATCCTCAAAAAAATATTTGTCTTCATCAATACTATAGTTGACAAAGATTACATTGTTTAGGTTAGGTAAAGCTAGAATTACTTGTTGCACTAAAGTTTTAGCTTGGTAAACTAATTGATTCATCATAAGAGGCTAACAGATTGCTTAATTCATTACATAAGGTTGATTCATTATAAGTATCATTTGTACCATAACTATAGCGTATTGAGCTTGATATTATTGATCATACTAATTAATTTGAGAATGCATAATGGCCATGGAATAATTAGTAGGATCATATTGAATGTTACATGAGAAGAACCATAAAATGTATATTTCTAATGTAATTTGAAGTACAATTGGTGACACAATTGGGGCTACATTATCTAAGGGCACAATAGAGGTAACATAATCTAACTTTAAAAGTATAAAGTGCAACTATCAACACGTCTTGATTAAATAAAAAAAAATATTATGCATTTGATATCCACACATCAATAAATAAATCAAACATCAAGGAAAAGTCTTGCTAGGGTGGGCCATTACAATTAGGGTTTAAAAATAGAAATTTAAGAGCAAATTAGTAACCCTAATAACTTCTTGACCCCCAAAAATATTTTCTTGAAGATAAAATACAAATGTTAGCAAAAATATTTTAGTCAATATTAAAATTTCTCAATAATGTAAAGGAAAGTAGTTTGGATATATGTCACTCTCACTAAAGCATGGTGTACAACCCTATCCCCTTTGGGATTTGAACCTCAAACCTTCTATTTGATGTTCCAAAAGTAAAATAGTTTGGATACTCATCACTTCCACTAAATCATGGTGTATAATCCTACCTATGTTGCATTTGAACCTTAAACCTCCCATTTGGAGCTCCAAAGTCTTCACTATTAAGGTCATTCAAGTTATAAAATCCACCATAAGATATAAATACAATAATTCAATCTAACATTCTTTCTATTTAATACATAATTTTATAATGTTGAAAAGCAACCATAAGGCTTAAACTCTAGATCATGGATTTATTTTCCTAACCTGGTTGAATGAGAGGAACTCAAACAAATTGTAGAAGAACTTCAAATGATGCTTCGAGAGTTTTATTTGCCTATTTTTACATGAAAGTATGAGTTGGTTTGGAATTTATCAAAGGATGGTGGATACTCGATCAAGTTAGGATATGAGGATTTAGAACAGTTAAATTTTTCTTCTCCCAAATATTTTCCTTCGAAGAATGTTTGGTCATTAGAGGCTTTCCCTAAGTCCTCAACATTTCTTTGGTTAGCAATTCAAATTAATATTCTTATAGGAGAGAGTCTACAAAGAAGAGGATATTATGGACCCTTCATATGTGCCTTGTGTGAGAAGGATTTAGAAACATCAAACCATTTACTTATTCATTATCCATTTGCTCACACCATTTGGGGTTATTTTTTAAAAAATATAAAATTATATTAGGTAGCTCCATCAACATTGAAAGAGTTTATAAAATTTTGGATAAATTATTTCAAAGCTAAAGCATTATGTATTCTTTGGAGGATTGGCCCTACAATTATTTTTTGGAATTTATAGCATGAAAGGAATAACATAATTTTTAAAAATAAATCTCAAAATCATGCCTAAGTTTGGAACTGTGTTATTGCCTCTCTTGCAAAATATCCACAAATATGGTGCTCATCATAAGAAGTTGACTTACAAAAAAGAGGTGATAATAACTTGGCTACATGATTTGAATAGACATGGAAGAGTCATATATGACAAAGAAATTAAAACAAAGGGTCTACTTCAATCTATGGTAAAATAGAAATATCCAAAAATTGGGTTTATCAAAATTAATTTTGATGGTGCTTCTAAAGGAAATCTAGGAAAAGCTAGTGGAAGTGGTGTTTTTAGAAATAGTGAAGGCAAAATTCTCCTCACTTATTCAGAATCATATGGAACTTTAACTAACAACTATGTAGAGGCTAGGACACTTCTTATATGGATTAAAATTACAGTAGAAAAATGATGGAAATATATTTCAACTAAGGGGGACTCAAAAATTATCATTAATGCTATTAAAAAAAATGGATGTGGAGACTTGATAAAAAAAATAATATTATTGTTGATGTTCATCATCTATTACTAGAGGTAATATCCTGGCAATGTGAGCATATTTATAGAGAAGGAAACTAGGTAGAAGATAAATTAGCGAATTATGGTGTTGATCTTCATCCCGGTGAAATTCAAATTTTAGAAGGAAACTAGCCAAGGGAGATTTTATGTCTTAATTAAAATGATGTCAAGGAGTCGATTATGGAAACATGGCACTTCAAGGAAGTTGAAGAATAAATTTAAGAGAAAAAATAAATGAAAAAACTATGATAAAAAGGTATGTTATAGCAAATGTAATATTTTGGTACTTTGATAGGAGTGGCCCCCAATAGAAGCCACATATAACTTATCAAAAAAATAACAACCATAAGACTTGGTAAGTGGGGTCACATCCATGCTCAATTAATGTGGCCACCATCTAACAAAGATAAGGGTGGTAACTTTACCACATCCTGGATCACGATCACTATGGAAAAAAAGTAGTCAGCCATATGGCACAACAAGCTGTAGAAACCAAAAAACCTAAGATATTTAATTCTTATTAATAAATAATATCAATATTGGGATACCTTTGATGATTTTTCTATATCATATACTTCCTTTTAGAGTCTATTAGACCCCTAACATTCTATGAAAGAAAATTCATGGAAGATGTTGATCAAGTGACATATCTTCGCTATCGAGCTCAACCAAAACTCCATAGTTATTTTGTGTCTATGTAGACTCCTACTCAGGACTATAACTTTTTAAATACACAATTGGTGTGAAATATGAGTGTTTTTTCAACACAAACTCGTTAGCCTCATCCTTGTAGCTTTGGTCACGTAAGTGCCTATAATTAGCAATAATCATAATATTATTACTAAAAGGGTAATTTCTACCAAGCTAAAATCAATTCCTAAAGGCATTTATTTCCCTATCATAGGTCTATGTTTCCATATTAAAAGCATTCAAATTATTTACCTTCAAAAAACATGCTATGTCCAGATTGGATGTCTTCTAGTCATATCAACTTGTCTCAAAACTGTGCTAGGCAATTACAAATATTAAAGTATTCATCAACGTAAGATTTGTGTTCGGTTAAAGAATCTAAACTTGAAACAATAAAGCATGCATCCCAAAATCAATTTGAAATAAGCATTATTGTCTTAACATCTATAAGAACACAATTGTGTTAGAAATAGAGTATATTACATCATTTGGGTCATGTAAATGTATCTTCCAAGGTACATACTTAGGACATTAGATTACTTTAGGGGGAAGTTATCTAGTTACTTCATGCAATGTAATAAATGCACAAGTGTCAATGTGCAAGTTGTCCCTTGCACAGCTAGGTAGAGTGTTGGCCAAGGAACCTATTTTACCTATATAAGAAAGGCCTCATTGTAATACATATATATAGAGATATAGAACAAAGAGAGTCGGGGACATAGTAGCTTAGAGGATAGTACAATTTTGTGTGGATCACCATCCAATGGTGATGGGTGCAATGTAGTTTAGTAGCTTTATTAATGGAGTGTTCATTTCCTCCATAGCTACATTGTATTCATTTATATCATTTCTATTTATTACATATCTCAGTCATCTAGCAGATTTACTTTCTTTCATATTATTCTGCATCTCGTGATTGTTATCTCCCTTTGGCCATTACATCAAAAGCTAACAATGGTATCAGAGCCATGGTAGATCTAGTCTGAGTAGATCAATAGGGAAACCACCATTATCATTGAGCCTGAGTGTTTTATCAACCTGACATGCCATTGGACCAGCCACTATCAAAAGATCTCAGAAGAATCTAGGTGGTAGAATTAGGGAGAGTCACAAGTGAGGACTGAAAGAAATCTTAGTTCCAAAAAATACTGAGATTGCATTTGATTAGAGTCTTTCCACAGAGTTACAAGAAAAACTCGTGAAGACCAGGACTCAACATTCAATCCACTAGATTGATAGATCATCCATGATATCTGGAACTTGCTAACTATTGCCCAAAGTTTATTTTGTTGTAGATAATTAATTCTCAGAGGATTGGTACTCCTCCTACAATAGAAATCTAGGAGACTCCAACTTCATTGCTCGAAGGTCGGTGTGCCCTCATAGTGTAGAGATTAGTTCCTTGTGTAAGAGAAGAACACTATGAAAGAAGACTTTGGAGAAGAGTCATGGTGAAGTTAGGAGATTGAAGATCTCCATTGCTAGATTGAAGAACTTCACAGTTGAAGAAAGGCCATAGAAGCCTTGATATAAAAAAGGCCATAGAAGCCTTGAATAAAAGACCATAGAAGCCTTGAAGAAGAAGCCACAAAAGTCTTGATAATGAAAAGGCCACAGAAGCCTTGATAATGAAAAGGCCACAGAAGCCTTGATATTGAAAATGCCACAAAAGCCTTGATATTGAAATAAAGGCCACAGTAGCCTTGATCCTAAAGAAGACTTCAGAAGAGAATATCTGATTCAGAAGCAGATTAAGATTTTAGTACTAATATTTTTGTTGTAGGGAAAGAAGATTCAATGAGTTGGGAAACTTCCTACAAGAAAGTTAGGAAGAGTATCTTCTTCAGAATCAATTCAGCACCTAAAGCAAAAGAGATTAGGAGAAGATCTCATTGAAGGACTTCTAGACTTGGAAGAAGAAGAAGGACTAGAAGAGTCTTGCTCGAATCTAGAAGCAATAGAATCAGAGATCCATAAGCAGATCTCACTGCCAACACTTCCAAGAGCATAAGGTTGAAGAGGTCTCAAGGAAAGACCAGAAGAAGTTGCAAGATCAAAGACCTTGGGAAGGTCTCATCGAGCATCCAATAAAAGGCTAGGAGAGCCTTACTAAAGAAATCATCAAAGGAGAACTCACTAGAGAAATCCACTACCAAGGAGAAGCTCCTGATAGTGAAGGACTTGGGAAAATTTTCATCATCCAACAACAAGCCCAAGAGAAGGAGAATTTGGCAAGGAGTGCCAAATCCGAGAAGAAGAATTTGGCAAGGAGTGCCAAATCCCAAAAGAAGAATCCAGTGAAAGACCTCAAGACATTCAAAATCTTGAGAAGAAGATCCTGCTTGAAGTCATAATTTGAAAAGAAGACTTGAAGATAGAAGAAGCTCACCAAATCTAGGAGATTTAAAGATTACCTCTCATAGCAAGAAGGCACCACTTCAGAGACAAAGAATTCTCCAAATCTATAGCATAAGGAGGAGAACAAGCCACCAAATCTTAGGCTCATGAAAGAAAGTTTGAGACCATCTTTTGGTGAAGAAGGAGTTGTTCAAGATAGTCTAAAAAAAGTTGCAAGATCCTACTCGAAGCAACAACTTGGTGATCTTAGACACCAAGATCCACATCCTCTATAGAAGCGGTAAAAGAGCTACATAATCTTTTAAAAATGTATGCAACTATTGGTGCTAGCTAACTCATTAATTGGATTACTTATCAGATTCATTGGAGCACCTTATTTGGATTAAAGTTGCAAGAAGGGAAAGCAAAATTATAGTCTTCAAAAGTGCAAAAATAAAAGGTTCATTTTAAGGTTTGCATGCATTAGGGGTTGATTAGATTTCAGAGTTATCTATCAACTACCTATCTTCTACTTTGAAAAAAAAAAGAAGAAGACTTGATCCTACAACTGTGTTTGTAGTGAAATATGCATGGGTTCATTCTAGATTATGCTTGAAAGGTTGCAGTGTAATTATTAAGTGTATTTTTAAGAGATTAGTGGAGCAATAAGGTGAGATTATTGTTACCATTAAAAGGTGCATTGTTAAGCACTATACTAGTTGATTTGTTAACTAGTTATCTCAATTAATTTATGTTGTTGAAAGCATAAAAATTAGCACAAAATCTGTAGCACTTTCGTGGCCTATAGAAGCCACCATTGGAAGCAAAAGGTGAAGAAGAAAACCACCATTGAAGTCCTTGAAGGAAGCCTCAAATCGAGACCTTGGAAGTCTCAAGATTCAAGGAAATTATAAGGGGTTCATTTCAATGCAGAGAGCAGGAATTCCTATTCAAAATTAGCATTAGCTTGGATCATCTATCATCCAAGAAAAGAAAAAGGATTATGTAAAAACTCTTAATTTTGGTGCAAAAACTATATATTACAAAAGCACCACTTTTGTTCTTTTGGAAGGACAAAAGTATTATCTACAGGGGGGCAGCAAGGATATTTTATCTAGCAAAATAAAGGAGCCATCGAAGAGCCCATACGTCCAAGGAGTCAAGGTGTTTACAAACACCGATTTTCAATCTTCAAATCAAGCCCTAGAAGAGTACGTATCACCTGCAACATTGGAAGCATAACAAGGAGCCAAAAATCAATCGAATATTACGTAGAAGGGTAGCCTACAAGAAATAAATTACCTATGTAAGAGGAGCATTATCAAAATCAAGCAAAAGGAAGCATTCAACTATTGTAAAAATGAACCAACAACATATTACAAAGGAAAAGGATGTGGTATATCCAAGGAGAACGTCCACCATTGAAGACTACAAGGAGCTACCATAGGACCACCATGGAGGAGCGCCAAATATCCAAGAGCCAATACGTAGAAGCAACCAAGAACATTGGGAGATTACTTGCATTTCAAGAAACAAGGCAAGTTTACGTAGAAGGCAAGATAAAGGGCTCCAAGAAATGTTACAAGGGAGGCTTACATGCATAAGCCTTGAGTGCCACTTGGCATAGATGCTCTACACTCTCCAACGTACGTGAAGACTCAAGCGCTCACCAAAAATATGTTACACATGCTTGGAAGACGTTACACATGCTTGGGAGGAGTTACAAATCTTGGGAGGTTACCACTAACCTCATCATTGCAAGGTTTACGTTGAAGGCATCTACAAAAAAATATTTCAGGTGACACTTGTCACAAAGTGCAAGAAGCTCATCCTATTTAAGGCACCAAGGAGGTCAAACAAGGAATATGGAAGGCAATACGTAGCTCATTTAGAAGGAGAAGACTACTTTCCAGCCATACACCATTCAAAGGTGTAAGAAGTGCATTTAAAGCACTATCATAAACCAGCGCCTAAATTTAGAAGGAGAAAGTGCATTTCAAGGAGGAGAAGGAGCACCATACGAGGGAGAAGAAAGTGCAGGTCAAAGGAGACTTTGACTCCCATAAGCGCCTACGTTCAACATTGAAGACAAGGAATCCCCATTGATTCTAGCACCAAAGGTAACCTTAATATTGTTGTTATATCCAGCCAAAAAAGCATTGAATAGTGAGGAGATTTAGCATCCAAAGGTAAGGTTTAATCCCATTTTATTATTGCTTTAATTTTTGGAGATATAAGGGTTATAAGCTAAGGTTAAAACTTAGATTTTGAAAGCAAAAGCTATAAGGGATAACTTATCAAATTGAAATAATATTTGCAATTTAACCTAGGAGAAATAAGGAATTCTACTTGGATTAAATTCTTTAATATTTTTGCAAATATTATTAATTTTCTAATTTTCCAAATTTGGGAGTGATAAGGGTTACAACATCAAACTAGGTTATTGGAAATTAGAAACACTTGAATCCTAAGGGTTACAAAAGAGGTTATTAAATATTTTTTGTTAAGGTTGGAAATTTATAATTTTCTTGTCTCAAAATTTCTAAAAAGGGACAAAAGAAATCCAACATTAAAACCTCTTCAAAATTGGAAAAGTGCTTAGTTCAATTAGGAGTAATAAGGTGTTAGAAAAGTTGATTTTTGATCTTTACAAAACTGTGCAAAATCAACCATAAATTGAACTATATTTTACAAAAGCACTATATCATACTCCAAAATCATTAGGGAGTCATAAGGCATTCTACAAAACTTGATAATAATATCTATCAAAAATTATCAAGTTGGGAAGATATAAGCTTTCTTCAAAACCTAAAATTAGGTGTTCATACTCTCATTACTAGGGAGACATAAGGAAGCCTACAAACCTAAGGATTAATAAAGGTTTCATCAAATCAAGCTTATATACTTCAATTAGGGATCATATATCCTAAAACTAGTGAGCTATAAGGATGTCTACTTCTCAAAATACCAATAAGTGCTTCAGAAAGGAAAAATCCAATGCCATAAAACTTGGGATCATGAATCTACTCAAGAAATCGGAAGGAAGGTTAGATCTAGCTTCAAAAGTAATCCATAGTGAAGCCTTAGAAGATAATTTTGACACTATGGAATGTTATCTTCAAGCCCATCTTAATGAAGCAATTGACAATGGAAAAAGCAACATTTCACTTTCCTTAGACTTTATGAGCATATTATACATGGCATTGCTCACATATAAACACTACAAGGATGAAAATATAGAACAAAAATGATTGATAGAACTACTCAAAAAGAAGGTAAAACTTAATGAATCATATCTAGAAAAGCTTTTTCAATCCTCATGCAACATCAACACTTCTTGTTCTACTAACTCAAGATCTTATCATGATGTCTTAAGTGGTTGTTCAAAAACTCCTATACATATTGAATACAAGAAAGGAGTATCTTCCTTACAAGAACCAAGCAGCAGCACAACCACCTATGTGAGCACAGAAACCAAAATCAAAGGAAAAGCTAGAGATGAAGAAGAAGACGAAGCCGATAAAGGAGGAATACAATGCAAAGTCAATTATCTTTAGCTTTAGCTACAACTTACTCTACATCATATGAAGACACAAATTACCTGCTGAACCTGAATACAAAGAATGCAGAAGAAGAATACAAAGCTCAAGATGAAGAAGAAGAAGATCCATATTGAAGACTAAAGTCTTCAATACCCAAATAATGTAATATAGGGGGTGTTAGAAATAGAGTATATTACATCATTTGGGTCATGTAAATGTATCTTCCAAGGTACATACTTAGGACATTAGATTACTTTAGGGGGAAGTTATCTAGTTACTTCATGCAATGTAATAAATGCACAAGTGTCAATGTGCAAGTTGTATATGTGCAAGTTGTCCCTTGCACAACTAGGTAGAGTGTTGGCCAAGGAACCTATTTTACCTATATAAGAAAGGCCTCATTGTAATACATAGATATAGAGATATAGAACAGAGAGAGCCAGGGACATAGTAGCTTAGAGGATAGTATAGTTCTATGTGGATCACCATCCAGTGGTGATGGGTGCAATGTAGTTTAGTAGCTTTATTAATGGAGTGTTCATTTCCTCCATAGCTACATTGTATTCATTTATATCATTTATATTTATTGCATATCTCAGTCATCTAGCAGATTTACTTTCTTTCATATTATTTTACATCTCGTGATTGTTATCTCCCTTTGGCCATTACATCAAAAGCTAACAAATTGTAGCCTGAAATAAGAGAATAGAACACACAACAACAACGATGATCTCAATATGTACTTTATCCCACATACATCTCAAGAACTCACACCACAAGATTACATGCATAAGGAGCTCATAATAGGTGACATTCTAAGCTCGGTCCAAACACTAAAACCACACTCTATAGAGCAACTAAAACCCTAAAACCTCATATAGCTCACCATAGGGCTACAAGGAGGACTCTCCACAAACGTAGGCTTACAAATTCATTCATCCAATAACACCAACATAGGACATAAGAAGGCACTACATGATCTGTATGAGAACACGACTCTAAATAAAATATAGCTTCAAAACTATAACGACCATCATACAAAGAAAATACTTAAGATTGCACTCATATCAACAAGAGCGGGTGCTAATATAAACATGACTAATAAAGCAAACCAACGAGCTAAAACCATAGGGATCCAACAAAAGAAACCAATAAGCTAAAACACACAAAGGCAAGGTAGTATAACACAAAAGGGCTAAGATTGCAACAAAGACATGCATCCAATATTAAGGTTCATACCTTTCCATGCCAAGACGAGGTAATTCTTCTAACACACGTCCTCCTACCATATTTTGGTTTTTCCTCCTTCTACCTTCTTCCAAAATACCAAAATTCAACCCCAAAAAAACATCCCTCATCTTCTATAAATCATCTACGATGATTTTTCTTCCAAAGTTGAACATATTTCTCACAAGCTTCCCAATTGGCCATGCTTGTACCATCTTATTTTAGGATATTTTCAACTTGAAGTGTTGGGGATTAATTTGAGCATGGGTTATTAATTCCCATAAATGTTTCATTTTCTCATAACCCAAGAAACAATACTACTTATTATCTAATACTATGGAAAACAAAGTAAAAACTAAAGTTTCCTCGCGAAACTTACTTAATCAGTTACATTTGCTAATATTAATTACTAGCATTGCCACTAATATTCCCAAGTATTTAATGGCCATCAACCAATTAATATTTTAATAATTCTTTAAGTATTAATACTACCAACTAATTAATACTTTACTAATTTTTACTCAAAAATATATGTATATCACATACAAACATAGATTATCACCAATATTATTACACACCATTGTTTATCCATAAATAGGTGGTCTCCGATAAGATAGTCTAAAGTTATCACCAACATATTAAGGAGACTCATTACACAAGAAGCTTCCTAGCCCAATGGTGTGGTCATGAAAACAATCAAAATGCAAATGCATCTATATGAATGGTATTTTTCCATGTTACCTTGAGATGCCAATGAACAAGTCATCACCACCATTTCCCTAAATATCTCTCTTTGTAGGTGGTTCACCCATATGGTCCCACCAAAGAGAGCACTTGGTCCTGCATCCACAAATACGTCAGTAGTACCACATTTCGAGCTCAAAAGGATGAAATCAAAAGATATCATAAAATAAAGATATATCATTATATAAACACATCAACACATAACTCACTATTCATAATGAGTTCTGCCAAGGAGTGGTGTTACACACATATTAGGAAGTTTTGGGTATAAAACCCTATGAGATACGCATTGGACACCAATCTGGATATCAACGGTATCCCTAGAGATATTTATCTCAACACAAAACCTTTTTGAGGGTGAGTTGCAAAAATATTTTTTGGCTCGTAACAAACAACATAACCAAGGGATGTCACAATGTAGTTGAGATAAGTCCATAAAGGTAATATAAATCCAAGGAACTCGACCAAAACTAGGACCTGTTTGACATGTTCCTCATAAATGATGAAATATCAAGTTCAGTGGGAAAAGACAAGGAGGGACTTATAGACATACCATGGACCATGTTGATAAATGGCCCAAACATGCCTCAGTTCAATGAAATAAAATAAGAACAAACCTTTGGTAAGGTTTTGAATGGATTCCAATCAGACCCATTGGGGACCTAGGTAAAATTGAGCCAACCCTTCAAAACACTTTTTGGTGGGGTTCTACCCACAAAATACCTAACTAGGGTATAATTCTTAAGTTGCTTGCATGCAATATTAAACTTAGGAATTGGGATAACAATGTCATGAGAATAGGGTTTACCTTGTGAACCGCTTTTGGTATGAACTTTCTTGGTCGCTTGAGAGGCACCATTTGCACATGTGTCCATGCCAACATACCAATGTAAACTTTCAACTCGTTAGGGTTGGAGACCATAATAAATAAACCATCCAAAGAGGAGGGAAAGACCTAGAAGGGGACTTGCAAAAATTGTAGGGGGCTAAATGTTCTACTGAAAGGCAATGTGATAGGGTGATTTTGACCATGAAAACACTCAATAGGGTTTCACCAAAGGTCTCTCAATGTAATCTCCAAATCCAATTTTTCTCATAATAAAGATTTTATTTAGTATTTAAAATATTTGTATAACAATGATTCTTTTTCAATGAGTTTACACAAGGTTTTTATGAGGGATCTCGGTCCCCTTATACTGAGTGGGGTTTGAACCTTGGACCTCTAAAAGAGAGGTCAAAGCCCTTATCGCTACAATAATATTACACAAGCTTTTATGAGAGGTCCTAGTCCCCTCATACTGAGTAGGGTTTGAACCTTGGACCTCCTAAAGAGAGACCAAAGCCCTTTGATAACAATGATTCTTAAAAACTTAGTCAAAACTTATTTATTTTAGATATATAAATCTTAAATTATTATGACCATTTATTAAAATTTTGTTTGAAAACTATATATATTAATTATTAATTTTAATATAAATAATGTAAATTGTGCATCTTTTTATTTTGTTTTTTAATTAAAATTTGTGTTTAATATTTTTTACAAAATTTTATATAATGAACCAACAATTCATTATAATTAAAACCTTAATATTTGTGATATGTCAAATTTGTTTGTTCTATAACCTTAATATATATTTTATTTTTTCTAAGATCTCCAACCCATGTTTACTTTATATAATCAAAAGTATTTACCCTTGACCTCGTTGCCATCTATTTCTAACACAAAGAAAAAAAATCACCTAAGTTTCATAAACCTTTCTAAAAGTATTTTCTTCATATCTTGATAGAGTGGTAAGTAAAAGGCAAGTAGGTTTTGATAGAGTGGTAAGTAAAAGGTAAAGTAGTTTTAACATCCACAAGGTTATAGGCTATATAGAATTATTCTTATGAAAGATGTTTTATGCAATATATTGGTATTAAGTATGATGTACAATCCTATTGATTTTACATAAATATGATATATAACCCTATCCTTTTAGGAGGAGATCTATTGGAAACAAAGAGTCATAACTTATTGGCTACTATAGGGGGACCAAAATACTAAGTTCTTCCAATTCTTAACCTTAGTGAGAAGACACTTCACATTGTCGATCCTAAAAGACCTTCATGGTAATGTGATGGACATTGTCCCAAGTATGCAACAAGTTGCAAATATGTTCTTCGCTTTTGCCCATCTTAATCTTGCAGCACAACAAGAGATATTTAATTGTATCCCACAAATTATAAGAGTCTAACAAAGCCAGGCCTTCTTCAGAGTTGCTAATCTAGAAGAGGTGAGAGATAGTTTTCAACAAGAGTACTAGAAAGTCCTTAGGCCCCGATGGATTCTCAATTAATTTTTTCTAGGATTTTTGGGATGACATCGGGGAGGATGTAACCAGGGTAGTGGAAGAATCTAATGTAAATAAAAGAATATTACAGGTTTTGAACCACACTTTCCTTACTTTGATTCCTAAAGTAGGAGAGACTTCCAACCTTGGAGACTTTCACTTAAAATGCACTTTGCAATGTAGTTTACAAGATCACTACTAAAATAATGGTTGAAAAGCTCAAGAAGGTACTAGACAATGTTATATTTTTATAAAAAGGAGGATTTGTGGAGGTCTAACAATTTTTGGATGGAGTAATCTTGGAATAAGAAGTAGTTCACACAATTCATCAAAAAGGTTGAAGATGCATGTTTATAAAATTATACACATCTAAGTCCTATGATAGAGTCCCTTAGCAGTTTCTAGATCTAATGTTATAGAACTTTGGTTTATCTCAAGGCTAAAGAGAGTGGATCATAAGTTGTGTCTCTTTGGTCTCATTATCAATCCTCATTAATGGTATTTCCTCGACTCCATTTTAAACCTCTAGAGGAATTTGGCAAAGAGATCCTGTATCCCCATACCTCTTTATTATTATTTCTAAAGGATTGGGTAAATTTCTTCAAAGGAACATGCAATGAGGAGTTATTTTAGGAGTGTAAGTGGGAGTAGTTAATTTGATCCATTTACAATTTGCGGATGATATGAGGTTGCTTGGGGTGGCTAATGTTAGGGAGGCAAGAGCTTTTAAAGCTGGCTTAAATAAGTATTTGGAATCCAAAGCTAGAAAGTGAATGAAACCAAGTCCAAGGTAGTGTTGTTTAATACCAAAAGGGGGATCCAAGATTAGATTATAAACATCTTAGACTTCTCTCAGGGCTCCCTCTCATTGAACTACCAAGGGATTCCACTCCACTATAATAAGTTGAAGGTGGCAAAATGGAAAACACTGGTGGATGGAATTGGTATGAAGGTAAATCATTGGATGCACCATTGAATTTATTTTAGAGGAAGAGTGACTCTTCTTTAATTAGTGGTTCAAACAATGTCAGTTTACAAGTTCTCTATCCTTGCTATTTCGATTGGAATATTAAAGGAGTTAGACTCACTCATGCAAAATTTTCTTTAGGATGGCCCAATGATGGGTAAGCGATGGGCTCTAGTAATTTGGGATAAAATATGGCAATCTAAAGCAAGATAAGGATTAGGAATTTAAAAAGTAGCATTGAATAGCCAAGCTCTAGTAGCCAAGCTTTGTTAGAGATGGATCTCCTATTAGGAAGTGTTGTTTAGCAATGTCATTACTAGTAAGTATTCGGGTAACATTATACATGAGGAACTAGGTTGCATCCCTATGAAATTCTAAGGTTACGTTGTTTGGAAGGTGTTGAGACTAGGAGAGAAAGTGATAAAACCAAGACTATTTTGGAAAGTGGGTAAAGGGGATATAATGAATTTTTGGGATCAATACCCCCCTTAATTTTAGAATTTTTAAAGTTGTAGCCCCTTCAACAGAGCCTTGAGGCAAGAGGTTGGATCAACACAACATGCTATCTACATACAAGGCAAATTGAGACCTCTCTTATGCAACTAAAGTGTTGGGAAGAGTGGCCAGTCTCAATCTCTCCAAATTTGGTGTTCATAATAGAAAGGATATTAAAGAAACACCACCTTACAAGAAAGGAGGAAGAGGATAAGATAACTCGGGGTCATGGAAATTTAAGCATCTATATAGTTTTATATGGTCATAATGAATCAATCCCTCCCCCATTGGTGTTACTGGATGTTCCATGAGATAGAGTACGGTTGGCAAAATACTGGCCAACAAATATTTTCTTTACTTGGCAAGTTATGCATCGAAGCTTCCTCACTTATGATAACTTACAAAAGAGGGTTTTCATGGCCCCTCTAATTGTATCAATATGCAATATCCATGAGGAGACAATAGATCCTTTGCTCTTCTAGTGTGACTTTACCATGGAGTTGTGGAGTTAATGGGTTGATATCTTCAAGGCCCATATCAACCAACAGTTAACACTTATTAATATATGAGAGGTCTAGAAATGAAGAAGGTTAAAAAATAAATCAGATTAACTGGGTTGGTCTCTGAATCCAAGCTTTATTTGGTGGTACATATGGCTAGAAATAAATGCTATAATTATTAGAGAGGAATACACTCAGATAGAGCTAGTATGACATGAAAAATTAAATAAGGTTACAAAAACAGTAAAAGCTCATGTAGGAGAGCAAAAAAACTAAGAGGGAGAGAACATTGCCATGAGAAGGACTCATAGGGCTTGAAATCCGCCTCCCCTAGGTTGGGAAGAAATCAACACAGATGGAGCAACCAAGGATAACCTAAGGGCAGTGGGCATTGGTTTCCTCATAAGAGACTATAAGGGGAAGACCCTTCATTGGGAATATGAAGTCCGAAGATTAACAACAAACAATGAAGTAGAAGCTTTAGCAATCAAATAAGGCTCTCTCAATGCTTGGAAGAATGGAGTTTGGAAGATCATGGTGGAGTCTAGCTCACAAATTTTGGTGGGACCACTAGATGAGATTAGGAATTTTAGATTGAGTGTGTGGCAAATCAAGAACATAGTGAGTCAGATCAAAGCCATTTGACAATAATTTGAGGATGTCATTTCAATTTATGTAGGTAGAGGGAAGAATGCAACAACTGAATTTTTGACTAAAACGGGTGTTGGCTTTTTAAGTCTTACTACCACACAATATCATAGGTTGCAACATAAAATAGCCATAATATTAAAGGTCAAAATAACAATAAAAGATTACAATAATATATGAGAAAATTAATATGTATATCAAGGCCCATATAATAAAGCAACATTCATTTATATACTCAAATATGAATGTAAATGGCCTAAGTCATTCACAAACTATGCATGAAGAAAATTTACAATATTAATTGCTCAAAAATGTGTATACAAGTTTTATTCCTTTCCTTCCTGATACAATTATGTAATCTAATTTTCGTGTTGAATTTTAATGGAATGTTATCTTCATAATATAGCCATAGTAATGTAACTCTTCAAGTACTTGACTATTGCTCTCCATATGACAAGTACTATAATCTTTGACTTATCATCTTGCCACTTACATAATAGACTCTTCAAGTTCTTACATGGATACTTGACACAACTACATGACTCTTACACTTCTACATGCACTATTAATCTAAGACACTTGTGCACATCCTCACATTACATAACTGCATATTTACATACATGACATTTGTGTACATTCTCTCAGTATACACTTGCACTCTAACTTACATGACACTTGTGAATTTCTTGCACATTTCACTCTTACATAACACTTGTGCATTTCTTGCACATTGGCCTCTTACATAACACTTGTAATATAAATCATACACCTAAACTATAGACTCGACCCTATTCTATTACATATTTACAATTGTACCATGAAGGTACCATGGGGGTACATTAACATGCACCAAATAATGTAATATTCCTCAACAAAGGGAAGTGAGCATCTTGCTGGTTGTTTGTTGGCATCTGATCAAAATAGAGATATTGTAGATTGAATAGAGGTGAACCAACAAATTTTATTACTAGCCAACAAGAATTTAGACAATAAAGTGTGTTAGACTAGGGTAGATGATTAAAACGATTAGTCTCTAGCTCGACATCACATTGCCACTTGGAACACTCTTAGTCCCCATTTGGGGTAACCCTTGAAGTCATGGCAAAAAGAAGAAGCTAATCCAAGTTCTCTAAAACAGTATTAATGAAAATTGTAATCAAGATACGAGTTTTTGCTCTTAAATCGCACTAAAAAATTTGTGATCCAAGAATATGTTAAAGTTAGTTTTATTAGGATCTTAAGACTGGATAAAAACGATAGACCAATTATTATAACTCTAAATCTATATTTTTAATAATATTTTCACCTTTTTATTTAAAAAACCTTATTCTTTTAAGATTTGAATCTTAGTCCTTTTATTAAAAGTTCCAAGGTCTTTATTGTTAAACTTAATTATATTAAAAACATTAAGTAAAAATAAAATAATTTTTCACGGCCGCAAGATCGTAAATCATATAAGAATATTATTTATCTAACATATATTATAAACCCATACTCTAAATACTTAAACATATTGTACATCCTATTTTAGGGGATTAGAATTCTAAAATATTTTAACCTCATGAGAAAAGACTCTCCTTGTATCTTAAAAATTATAGTTCCAATTATACCACATTATACTTCAAAAAATTCAAAAACACGTCCTTTTTTCATTCCCGTGTCACCTCGGCCAAAAAAATATCCCACTCTTAAACACATTATTAAGGAGTATAATGCAAGGTTGACCATATATTAGCAAAGGCCCCACTCACATAGTTTTTAGTTTATCCTTTAAAAAGCCTAAATAATATGCTTAAACATAGAAAGAGAAATGTCTCTTAGAATACAAGGGTGATATAATTGAAGTTACATTTTCGGGTTTTTTCTTTTTGATTTAAATTTAGATAATTTTAATAAGTTAAGTTTAATAACATATCATTAAAATATGCGTACAAAACAAACTCTTCAAAATTTTCACAATAAACCAGAGGCGAAGTAGGGGAGTCACGGAAAACATGGCCAACCCAATGTGCCCTATGCCACGTGGCATAATAGGCCCCATCAAGAACATGGGAACCCCTCAATCATCATTATCTTGAACAACTGGTCATTGATAAAGATAGGACGGCAAGAATTGAAATTGT
Organism: Wollemia nobilis; assembly: GCA_028583015.1. Lineage (NCBI taxonomy): Eukaryota > Viridiplantae > Streptophyta > Pinopsida > Araucariales > Araucariaceae > Wollemia > Wollemia nobilis. Next base: position 12,784,443 of record JAQPPZ010017228.1, read on the forward strand.
GGCGCCAATTCAAGTAAAAGTAGGCATTGGCGGGAACAAGAAAGAATTAAAAACACATACCAAACCCCCCATAACAGCCCTAATTTGCACGACCTTCCACTTCACACCCCATTTACACCTCATCCACTTCATTTTTGAAATTATCAGTCTAGCGGGAAATGTATAGGGCGGGACATTAGAAGGATTCAAGTTATATATACTCTCACCCCCCTTGGCTTCTTGATCAAGCCAGGTTAGTGAAACTTGAATACCCAATTCTTTTATAAGGCCTCTTGGATTCAGAGCTTGAACACCCAAGAGGCTTTGGTGTCCAAAAGCTGAATACCCATTTGTGATAGGTTTCAAAAGTCTATAAGCCACGGGTGTATAGCCAACTTGGCACAGATTCGAGTCTCCCTTATCATTAGTAGTTAAATATTCTGTGTTCTGTTTGCAAAGTTCTCCGCGTTCTTCCACCTTCAGGGAAGCAGTTTGCCTCAAAAAAAGATTATCGCAATGTATGTTATCAAGAGAGATGGGAGGCATGAGGCTGTGCACTTTGATAAAATCACAGCCAGGCTAAAGAAACTCAGCTATGGCCTCAATTCTGAGCACTGTGATCCTGTGCTTGTTTCACAGAAGGTTTGCACAGGGGTCTACAAGGGGGTCACCACCAGCCAGCTGGATGAACTGGCTGCCGAGACTGCTGCTGCCATGGTTGCCAATCACCCTGACTATGCCGTGGTAAGTCACAAATCATTCCCATTTGGATATGCACTGTTTTTTTAGCTTCAAGTGCATTGAATTAATTGCTTACTCAAATACCCATTTGCTTATATGATGTTTTTTAGATTCAACTACATTGAATTTATGGATACCCAAATGGTAACTGATTGGCTTGTATTGCTTTATTTGTATTTGGCAATGGGTTGTAGTTGGCTGCCAGGATTGCTGTTTCCAATCTCCACAAGAACACCAAGAAGTCATTCTCTGAAACGTGAGTTTCTTTGACTTACATTTTCCATTGTCAACAGCCCTATATCAGGGGAATTCATATCAGTTCTATGCCATATATACATTGTATATGTTTTTCTTGTAGGGTTCTATAAGTAGTTGCTATCGTGCTTTAAGGTCTTTGTTCGTGTATGTTGGTGTTGCAGAGTCAAGGACATGTACAACCACATGGACCAAGGATCTGGTCAGAAGGCCCCTCTGATATCAGATGATGTGTATAATATCATCATTAAGGTACTGCCTGGAGTTTTTCTTCCACAGCTGTGTTTTATGTGGGTCTTTTGCCAAATTTTGTCTTCAAATTGTGCTACAATTATTATTATTATCATTACTAATCTAGTTTAGCTTGCTATAGTAAATTGTGCTAAGATGTTTATAGATTCTACCATTGTATATGTGATTTTATGGAGTCCTTAGTTGCATCTGAGATGCTGCTGATGCATTATCTGATGTTTTGTGGGGGGTCTTTTTCAGAATGCTGGTCGTTTGGACAGTGAAATAATATATGACAGGGATTTTGACTACGATTATTTTGGCTTCAAGACCCTGGAGAGGTCATATCTGTTAAAATTAAATGGAGTGGTGGTGGAGAGGCCTCAACATATGCTGATGAGGGTTGCTGTAGGGATTCACAAGGATGACATTGAATCTGCTATCAAGACTTACCATTTAATGTCTCAGAGATGGTTTACCCATGCCTCTCCAACTCTGTTCAATGCTGGAACTCCAAGGCCCCAGGTATGTACTTTCTATAGCCATAGTATCATTTCAATAAGGTAAGAAGAACCAAAAATCCTGACAAGCCTCAAATCCATGATTTATTGGAAACAAAAATTTGTAGGATTTGGGTGTTATGTTTATGATCAACAAGGTCGCATTTTATGGGAAGAATTTTAGGGTGTCAAGGTGTAAACGACGTAAATTGATTGATAATGTTCATGCTGCCATTTGCCTCTGGGGTTTTCCTTTTTGAATTGATATAATGATCTGCCTTACGTGTTGGCTGTTCTCAGTTGAGTAGCTGCTTCCTTATCTGTATGAAAGACGATAGCATTGAGGGGATCTATGATACACTCAAGGAATGTGCTGTGATTAGCAAGTCAGCTGGAGGAATTGGAGTTTCTGTCCATAACATTCGTTCGACAAACAGTTACATTAGGGGAACAAATGGCTCATCAAATGGCATTGTGCCAATGTTGCGTGTGTTTAATGACACTGCCCGCTATGTAGATCAGGGTGGAGGCAAGAGAAAGGGTAATTGCAGACACCATTTTCTTATAATTTTTTTTTTCTCCAGAAAAAACGTGGGGAAGAAAAAAACCTGGGTGATGCTAGATGGTTGATGGCAGTTCATTGTTCTAGGAGGGGAATGAGGGAGATTATTTGGAACATAGCTTATGTGAAGTTTTTTGCTTCCAAGTTAAATTGACTTAGTGATGCAATTTGATTGCTATGCTTTTGCAGGTGCCTTTGCTATATACTTGGAGCCATGGCATGCTGATATCTTTGAGTTTTTGGATTTAAGAAAGAACCATGGAAAGGTAAATTTAATAGTAATTCTTGGTTAACGTCCATAACAGATGGCAATAAGGAGATATATTTGTTGCCAATATTGTTGTTTGGGGATTTTAGGGTCTCATGCCTGTTTGATTTTTTCCTTTGACAGGAAGAAAACAGGGCTAGAGATCTGTTCTATGGGCTCTGGGTTCCAGATCTCTTCATGAAGAGGGTCCAGGACAATGCTACCTGGTCATTGTTATGCCCTAATGAGTGTCCTGGGTTAGCAGACTGTTGGGGTGAAGAGTTTGAAAAACTGTACCTACAATATGAGCAGCAGGTAAATTAACTTTTTTCATTGTTGGGTTTTCTTTTTTTGTTTATCCATATTTGGTGTGGCTGAAAAATGCAAGATTAAATCAGGGCAAGGCAAAGAAGGTTGTGCAAGCTCAGAAGCTCTGGTTTTCAATTCTGGAGGCTCAGATAGAAACAGGGAACCCTTACATTTTGTACAAGGTAACTTCATAGTTATAGTATTTCATATGCTCCTTAAAGTTGTAATTTTCTCTTTACTGGTGGAATCTCTAATCCTTCTTCATACTTTAGGATGCCTGCAACAGAAAAAGTAATCAACAAAACCTTGGAACAATCAAATCTTCAAACCTTTGCACTGAAATTATTGAGTACACTAGTCCAACAGAAACTGCAGTGTGTAACTTGGCGTCTCTTGCTTTGCCAAGATTTGTAAGAGAAAAGGTGGGTTGAATGCAACATGTTCTAATCACTGTATCAGGTTTTTTGGCTTAAGCCTATAACATGCTTTTGGTCTATTTCTTGTAGGGTGTTCCAGCGGAATCTCATCCTTCCAAGCTGGTTGGCAGCAGGGGTGCTAAGAACCGTTACTTTGATTTTGACAAACTAGGAGAGGTTGGTCCCTCATTTCCATTCTGTAAAAAGATGATTTCTGCTTATTCCGGTGATGCAATGATTATTTGTTTCTACAATTCTGGTCAGTGCATCTCTCACCATTACAATAATGTTGCAGGTTACAGCAATAGTTACTGCAAACCTAAACAAAATTATTGACGTCAATTACTATCCTGTGGAAACCGCAAAACGGTCTAATATGCGCCACAGGCCTATAGGTATTGGTGTTCAGGGCCTTGCTGATACATTTATCCTGCTTGGCATGCCATTTGACTCAGAAGAGGTAAGTTGCACTAGAAGTCTACAAACATGGTTTCTCTGCTTTTTAATGATGTGTTCCTGTACATGCAGAATCCATTTTAATCTTTATTGCATGTTGCAGGCCCAAAAGTTGAACTCTGAGATTTTTGAGACAATTTATTATCATGCCCTCAAAGCATCCTCTGAGCTTGCAGCAAAGGAGGGTTCATATGAAACATATGCTGGAAGTCCTGTAAGCAAGGCAAGTTTGATTAAAACTAATATTGTTCTTTATCCTGTCTTTGTATATATGTGGATTCTAGTAGTTGTCAATTTCAATTGTCACTTTCTTAGGTCTACAATGAAAATAATTGCATTAAGATTATCCTATGAAATGGTACAGGGCATACTTCAACCAGACATGTGGGCAGTTAAGCCTTCAGACAGATGGGATTGGGCTGCTTTAAGGGAAGTGATTGCAACTAATGGAGTGAGGAATTCTCTTCTTCTTGCTCCCATGCCAACGGCATCAACTAGTCAAATTCTTGGGAATAATGAATGCTTTGAGCCCTATACATCAAACATCTATAGTAGGAGGGTATTAAGGTGAACCTCTTTTTACTTTAGTGCCACTTCTAAAATATGTACTGCATGCTTTTCAAGGGAGTGGTTGACATGCATTTCATTAATTGGATTGGCAGTGGCGAGTTTGTCGTGGTGAATAAGCATCTCCTCCATGACTTAACTGATGCTGGGACATGGAATCCTGATTTGAAGAATAAGATCATTTATCACAATGGTTCTGTTCAGAGTGTGAATGAGATTCCTGATGATCTAAGGGCTATTTACAAGTTTGTTTACCTTACCCATCTGTAAGAATGTTTTAGTTAAAGTCAATCTTTAAGGTGTTTCTGAAGTGTTTTTGCTGGTTTTATTCGAACAGAACTGTATGGGAAATCAAGCAGCGCACAATTGTTGATATGGCAGCTGCTCGTGGCTGCTACATAGATCAGAGCCAAAGCCTCAATATTCACATGGATCAACCCAATTTTGGGAAGCTAACTTCCCTGCATTTCTATACATGGTCTAAGGTAAGATGCTTAAAACTTGTTCCTAGGGCCAATAACAAACAGTCAATATCTCTTGAGGTATCTGACGGATTGATTTTTAAATAACTCAGCAAAAACACATATTGTATGAAGAGAGTGGGGTTAAACAAATTTCAGCAAATGAACATACATGAGCTAACAAGATAGTAGTTCAGTTCATTAACAAGTTGTGCTGATGATCAGGGCTTAAAGACTGGAATATACTATTTGCGGTCCCGGGCTGCTGCAGATGCCATCAAATTTACAGTGGATACTACCACTATAAAGGTGCTCTTCATATCAAATTGTTTTGTTTTTATTGTGGGTGTTGGGCTTTTCTATTGACCCTGAAATCACAATCCTGTTTCTATCCAGAACAAGAAGGCCAGGACTTCAGATGAAGACATGGATACAAAAATGGCACAGCTGGTGTGCTCATTGGAGAATAAGGATGAATGCATGGCTTGTGGGAGCTAATTTAGAGGCATTTCAATACACCTGACATTGCTAAAACAAAAGGTCGCAATTGTGTGCACATCCCATTTCAAAGGCTTGTGACCTAAACATTACTGTTCTAAATTGTCCATGCCTTGGTTGAAATTGCAATCTTTTGAATTGGATCTGAATGGCATGGTCAGTTCCTTTGTCAGTACACTATACTCTTCTACGACTGGTTGCTCAACTCATAGGCCTTTATCATGTCATGCTTTGGTCCAGATGACATGGAAATAAATAAAAGCTGAAATTACAAACCATATGGGTTTCTATATTGTAGGGGATGAGAGTAAATCTTTAGATTCAACTTGTATTAAGTTCTCTTTGAGGTGGTGTTTGACACTTCTTTTTAGCCTCCTTTATAAGGGGTAGTGGGAACATTTTCAAAGGGTTTTTAATCAATCTTAGAAGAGTTTCTTTAAATAAGACGCTTTTGTTATGCAGTTGCGCAATGCTGTGTATTCAATAGAAGTTATAAACAATTTTAAAAGATGCAACGTCTTCCTGTTCATTGAATGTCTATTCATAGAGGTTTAGGTTTGAAGGCTTCTTTGAGTTGGAACTTCATAGTTATTGGAGCTTGAAGGCTTCTTTGAGTTGGAACTTTATAGTTATTGGGCTTTTTGAAGTTGTTTTTTTTTTTTTTTTAATGATAGTTAATTTGATGGGTTTTGTGAAATAATATATAAAAAGAATTTGATAAAGTTTCCTTGCATTTTTGAAGTAAGCACCTACTCATATAGTTATTGGAGCTTGGGCTTTTTGAAGTTTTGTTTTTAAATGATAGTTGATTTGATGGATTTTTTCTACTTTCTTAGCAGTTAATTTCGAACACAAAATATTATTCTTAAAATTGAAATAATATATAAAAAGAATTTGATAAAAAAGCATCTACTCAGCCAATTTGCAAAGCACTTTGATGTGGTTAAGTAATAACATTAAAGAATTTGATTTTGTTTTTTTAAGTAAGCACCTATTCAGCCTATCCGTAAAGCACTTTGATGTGATTTCTTATTCTTTACAATAAATTATATTTAATTAATTTTTATAAGTTATTAAATATTTATAATATAAAAAATTGAAATGTAAAATAATTTAAAACATTTGTTTATATTTGGTTGCAAAAATTTATATTAAAACAAAAATCGTTTACAAGTTGGGATGAGACTTCTTCCAACCTTAACCAAAGAGAACACATGTTTATAACAGTGAGAAGATTTGCATTGGAGCCAAATCTCTTAAACTATATTTCTACAATGGTTGTTCACTTTTTTACAACTATAAAAGAAGATCTACATTGAAGCACAAATCTCCTAAACCAAATTTTTGGAATGGTTGTCCAAATTAGCTAAAAATTGGATTTGCTCACTAACCTGCCTAATCATCTCATCCTCAATAGCCATGTCATTGTGCCATTGAACCCCTACCTCCTTCTCGGTGCCCATCTTAGCCAGGAAGCCTACCACTTTATTTAGATCTCTACTCACATAAATTGGAATCACATCATCTAATTCCCTCCACAATTCCTTAATTTGAGTGACAAAAATCTTCAGTCTCCATGTCTTCAAAGCAAAGTTCCTCATGCAATCTCGAGCTCAAACCATTATTTGAGAATTTGATTTTAGGATTATCCTCCTGTAACTTTGTTTTATTGCCCAAATAAAAACAGATTTGATAGCTAAGGCTTTCACTTCATTGTTTGTGGCCCTTCCCAAGCCTTGCAGTTCTCAACAAAGCGCTGTTCCAACATGATTTTGGCAAACCACTCCAATTCCAGCTCTACTTGGATTGCCTTTTGTAGCTCCATTAGTATTAATTTTAATCCAACCTTTTGGGGGTAGTTTCCAACTAGCTTTGTCTTGCCTCTCTTGCACTTCAATTTCCTTCTCCATTGTCCTTATAACAACCTGAGTTTCCTCTTTAGCATACATTGCCACAGTTTCTACGACTTTGCTCCAAATGACTTGCCAAACTCCATCTAAATATGAAAAGGTTTTTCTAAAAATTTTGCCATTTCTCTCCAACCACACTTGCCACCAAATGAAGTTTAATCCAAGCTCCCAACCAATACAAAGAGCTTTAGATTTAAATCTACCCTTCTTCCATCTTTCCCAAATATTAATCCGATTCAAATCACCATTAACTTGAATTTTATAATATAAAAACCATCTTTCCCAGATCTGATGCGTGAATGGGCACTTAAACATCAAGTGATCAGCTGTTTCCTCACTCTTGTAGCATAAAACACATTGAGATGGACCAATGATTCCCCTACATATGAGATTATCAAAAGTAAGAATTCCATTATGCATGAATTGCCAAGCAAAAAAGTTTACTTTCGACCAACCCTTGGATTGCCAAATCTTTCTCCAATCCTCAACTTGATATGCATGAGGAGGCTCTGGCAGGATCTTATCATATCCATCCTTCATTATGTAGACACCAAGGCTCCCATAGCCCCAAGCTAATTCATCCTCTTCATCTCTACCAGTGAGAAATCTTTTTGCCAAGATTTTAGTCATGATAGGTGTCAAATCCGGATGGATTGAAATTGGCCACTCATCCAACTTCTTAAACTGCTTAAACTTATAATCCCCCATCTGACTAGTGTTGAAATAACTTTCAATTTGGACCCAACCCTTGATTTCCATGGTTGTTTTTATTGGTTGCAGTTCAGGGAATTCAATAATGATAGGTGGTTATTGATCCCATGAATTTGTCCAAAATCGTGCCTTCTCCCCTCCCCTCACTTTCCAAAATAATCCATCTTTCACTACCTGAGATCCTAACTTAAGAGCTTGCCACACTAAGAATCCATTACCATCCAAAGGAAATGACCCACCTTATTTGGGTTTACTTGTCCCAAATATTTACTAGTTAAAATTCTCTCGAATAAAGAAGTTGGTTGGGAAATCCACCTCCAGTAAAGCTTTCCAGCCAAAGCTTTATTATTTAACTTTGATCTTCCAAGTCCCAAACCTCTTTTTACCTTGGGTTGACTTACTTTCTCCCAACCTACTAAGCCCATTTCCTCTTTCCTTTTACTCCTTCCCATATAAAATTTCTAGCCATCTTGTCCAACTCTTTCCATATGGTATGTGGGGTAGCAAGGATAGAAAATTTATAAATTGGCATGGCTTGAATGATTGATTGTTTAAAAGTTAATATATCCCCATAGCTTAACCATTTGTGAGACCAATGATTAATTCTTTCCTTGATACAGTCCAGAAGATTCCTCCAGATATCTATTTTTTAGTTTTTTAAAATGCAAAGGGACCCCCAAGTATACCACTGGGAGAGAAGTCCTTGTGAATCCCAAGATCTCTAAAATTTTGTCCTGAAGCCTTTGTTCAAGATTGGAAAAGACCACTTTGGATTTTTTATCATTGATGACTTGGTTTGTAGCCCTAAGGTAGACATTAAGTGTATCTCTAATCATTCTTGCTTCCTTGAAGTTGGCCACTCCCACCAATCTTGTGTCATCCACAAATTGTAGGTGAGTCAAAACTTCCTCACCCACCTTGATACTTGTTAGCAAACCTTGTTGTCTTCTCCTCAAGATAAGTCTACCCAAGCCTTTAGCCAATATGAGAAAAATATAGGAGGAACAAGGATCTCCTTGACGAAGGCCTCGAGTAGCTCCAAACGGTTGCGAGGGAAGACCCTTGATTAACACTGAGTATGTCAGAGTAGAAACACAACTCATGACCCATTCTATCCAATCCTGAGAGAAACCAAAGGCTGCCATCATCTTTGACAAGAAGCTCCACTCCACCCTATCATAAGCCTTTGACATATCTAAATTTATGAACATTCCTCTATTACCAGATGTTTGCATTGAATGGATTGCCTCCTGAGCTAGAACCACACCATCCAAGATTTGCCTACCCTCTACAAAACCTCCTTGCTTCAAGGAGATAATGCTATGTAGAAGAGGTTTTAGCCACTCAACCATTACCTTTATGATTATTTTATATATGACATTGCATAAGGCAATAGGTCTATAATCTGAAATATGCACCCCCTCCTTCCCTTTTGGAATTATGGCAATGAAAGTATGATTTAATGCTTTAAGCATTATTTTACTACCTTTGGGCTCCTCCATAACAACCATTACATCCTCCTCCAAGTTATCCCAGAAGGCCTGAAAAAAATCAATTGGAAAGCCATATGGACCTGGTGTTTTTTCGATGCTCATTCCAAAGACTACATTCTTCAATTCCTCTCTATCAATGGGTTTAAGTAGGGTCTGATTTTCTTCTTTAGAGATAACAAAGGGTATGACAACAAGAACTTTTTGAGCCTTTTCATCTTGCACCATACTTCCTTGAATAGTTTAGAAAAATAATCCATTGAATGGAAATGCATACCTGGAATTGTATCAAAGGAGTGTCTGTTCTCATATTGAAGAGCTTCCATGTTGTTCGTTTGTCTCCTAGCACAGATAGCCCAATGGAAGATTTTGGTATTTTTATCACCTTCTAATAAAAAAGTGGTTCTTGCTCTCTGTTTCCAGTAGGTCTCCTCTTGGTTGTCAATGTCCTCAACCTCTTTACGTAATGCATCATCCCCTTCTTTGAGCTGCTCTGTAATTGTTGCTTCCCTAAAGTGTTTTTGAACCTCATCCCATCTGGCCACCAATGGAGCTCTTTAGACATGGAGGTCTGTCTTATTAGCTTGCCTCCATTGTTTTAGTTGATCTTTGACATAATGAAGCTATTTGTGGAATCTAAACATTGTTGTTCAATATGCTGGGTGGCCTTCTTCCCACCACTGTGGATTTTTCTTTCGAAGTTCGTCTTTTTGTAACCAAAAGTTTTCAAATTTAAATGGTTTGTGATGCTACACTGTCTTGATCCCCCTTCCAAAAAAATGGGAAAGTGATATGAAACTGGATCCTCCAAAATATGAAATTTTATGTTCCATTTTACAAACGCCTCCTTTGAAACCAAAAAATGATCTAACTTCACCTTCTTGTTATGTGGCTCCCTCCTCTTATTAGTCCAAGTATAGTTGGTTCCAGGGCAGTTAAATATCCACCAAGTGTAATGCCTGGACTTGGGTAATCATAAGTCGATCCCTTGGGTCCAAAATTGGAATTCCCCCTTTCTGATCTCTAGAGGATAATTTAGCATTAAAATCCCTAGCAACAATCTAGTCTAACTCTTCCCTTGAGACTCATGTTATGCACAACTTTCCATTGATGCATATGACCATCTAGGTTTTGAGCCCCATAAAAAATTGTGATTAAAACATGTTCAGTTGTGACATTGTTCCTAAAATGTGATGTGAGGACACCCCTCCAAGCTATATGTTCTATTGCAGTCCATTCAAGAGAGTTCTAAAAAGTAACTATCCCCCCTGAAGTCCCTTGGGCAACCACTTCCATATGACCAACACCCCCCCAAAGTCTATTTACTGTTTTACACAAGATCCAACGATATTTTTGTCTCTTGGATAAGCAAAAAATCTGTTTTACATTTTTCTAGGAGTCTTCGAACAACTGATTGATGGGTTCTATTGTTTACACTCCTAACATTCCATGATTGTATAATCATTGGTTACCTTGAGAGCAGTTAAATCTATTGGCCTCACCGATCCTCTAGTGATCAGTTTGTCTCCTTGAATTGCTATCAATTCCTTATTTGATTTTCTACCCACTCTTTGAGAGCTGCTATTTTTTGATCTCTTTTCCACCTAAGTTATCCCTAGATTTGGTCTTTCTCTATTCTTTTCTAGATACCCATGATGACATCCTTAATTATCGGTTGCTCTTAGTTATGCACTATCAATGCCCTTGCACTCTCTGATTGCGGTAACTCACTGCACTCAATTACCTGCTCTATGATGAGAGGAGATGAAAGAGGGTTTGAAAATGGTTGTTATTGTTTTCATTATTCCCATCCACTCCTTCCATGAATTGTTCTTCTTATTGGTCCATTAGTGTCTTAAGATATCATACCTATTGGAGGGCTTGAGTTGGGTTTGCTCTTTACCATATTTTTTCTTTTACCTTCTTCTTTTGGGCTGTTCAAAACCATCTCCTTGTGCTTCTTTGCCCTGAGAAATATTGGTTGTTTCTTTATTGATTGTTGACTTACCCTCAGGAAGATTTGACATTCCCAAAGGAGCCTCCATTTTTATGTTCATATTATTTGGGCAAGATCGGGCCAAATACCCATATTTGTAGAACTCTGCATCTTAAGGGCAATGCCTCATAATCCAGTTGTTGAATCCAAGATAGTCCTGCAAGTTCGAGTTCCACCTTTGCCGGAAAAGGCTGGCTAAGATCCATTTCCACACATAATCTTGCATAAACAGTTGTGTTTCCTTCCATTGTGTCTTTTTTTTTTAATTTCTGGAAAACATCCCAAAAGGGATGCCACTTTCGGGCTTCCATTGTGTCTTTGGAAACACCCAAATGTCTTCCAAAGGAATTGTCGATAATTTCCAGTACCTGCTCACTCCAAAACTCCATTGGAAGTACATACAAACGAATCCAAACCGAGATAACAGTGGTTTTAATTCAAGTATCAAACCCCACTCTCCAGGGTTGAACAAATAGTCCTGCTAGACCATGATTCCTCTTTTTTGATTCAAAGCCCTATTGGTAAGTGAAGAAAAACTAACAATAAAATATCCATTGCTAATAAACCACAAAGAATATTCACCAAGAGGCTCCCAGTTTTTTCGGACCCGAGAATGCAAAAAATTTAGGGTAGGGCGAATACCCATGAATTTACAGATCAAATCATGATTGGCTCTATCTAAAATTATTTCTTCAACCATCCTTTGCTCAATGATAATCTTTGGCCTTGATTCTCACTATGGCAAGCATCGATTAACTTGTTGAGATGTTGATCTATTTCCAACAGTTGTAAAGAGCATTTTATTGCAATTTTTTGTGCTTATTCGATCTCTAATGAAGATTTATACTTTAAAAAATCTGCAAAAGAACTATGTCTCTCTAAAAGAGAATCCAAAGGTGTCCCCATTGGGCCCTCATGGGGCAACAATCTTGTCTTGAAGTCCATAGTAACCAGAAATCTCTTCGACTACCCAACTGATGCCCTAGTTTTCTCTTCTAGAGCTCTCCCTAGTGGTGTTCAACTCATTAGATTTTTAGATCTACAAACTTGGCTACCAATTTTGTTAGAGAGAATTTGTTTTAAAATTTTTTTTATCATGACATATCATCAATGTAAAGTTCACAATCAACTATGTTTAAGCCAACATTAATCAATCCATCACTTGATTGCTTCTCTCTCCATTATCTTATGAAGTTTTATTAAGTCTACACACTTAATAAAATGTTAAATTATGATAATCATTCTTCAGAAAAGTAAGTGTAACATTCATAATTAAACCTTATGTGCAAAGATAATTCAATTTTATTTATTGAACATTGCTTGTTAACAAAAATTATTACAACATATAACATTTTAGTAATCATCTCATGGAAATATAAGCACTTCATCCATTTTATAAGCTATCAATCAAGAAGTGCCAATCCACATAATAAATATCCATAACACATTGTTTATCCTAGGAAAAACCTCGAAGGGAAACAACCTAGCCTCAAAATATGCATCCTCATATTTCATTAATCCTTTTTGTCTCAATTTACAATGATATAAATAATCCTAAAAATATTTTTTTGAACCATCATTAAATACATGGCTATAGGATAATCCCATACATTTTATAGGTCATCATTACAACTGAAGCACAATAATGAAATGTTCATTGGATACATATAGATTGAGAATGAAGAAACCTCATGATTTCCTCAAGAATGAATCTTGCATCCATTCTTCAAACCTAGATATCATTAATCTATTCAATCTAAAATGGAATGGAAGTTATCTAAAGTTTAGTATTACAAGAAGAGACCCCATAATCTCTTCAAGATTAGATTCCATATCTAATCTTCCTACATCTATTCATGTTTCCACAAAATGGATTCTTTAGCGCACACTTTCATTCATCATAAAATGCATTTCTAAAGTGCCATGTAGTTTTCAATGTATTCTACATAAGTATGTACTAAGGGGAACCCCATATTTTCCTCAAGAATGAATACCTCTCCATTATTTCCAAATTAGACAATTTTCCACCATATTGCCACTTGCCCTATCAATATGATCATACTATAGTTCTCTTAATCTATCAACATGATTACACTACTGTTTTCACAATTTGGCCACAAATTAATCTCATAATCTATCATACAAAATTTCACTATAGTTTCTACAAATTTTGACATAAATTTATCCCATAAATTTTGTCACAAATCTGTTTCGTATATAAAGCTATATTAGAGGTAAATTCTAGTTTAATGACATCAATAATGAATCCCAATCTATAATAGATGCACTTAATTCTTCTAAATGGAAGTTAAATATTCAAATCTTATAAAAAATTAAACTTGGGATCTAGATGATTTATTGAAGATAAGAAATCTATTGGATGCAAATGGATCTACAAAATCAAATATAAAGTAGATGACTAAAATGATAAATATAAAACATGTCTTGTTACAAAATGTTTTGCTCAAAGAGAAGGTATTGACTATGATGAAACATTTTCACCAACGATAATAATAACCATAATTTGCACGCTAACAACACAATATAATTGGAAAGTCTATGAAATGGATGTGAAGAGTTCTTTTCTCAATGGAGATATTGAAGAAGAAGTTTATATGATCCAACCAATTAATTTTTAAATATTTTTTCATACACAAAAAATATACAAATTAAAGAAATCCTTATATGGATTAAAACAAGCTCTATGAGCAAAAAATGATATCTCCTTTATCTATGATGCTTAATCAGGTTTTATGGTTTTTTGAAAGCGAGCGACTGTGCGAGAGTTTCATTTGTGTTGATGCAAGCAACTCCAAAGGTTGTTTTTAGGCCTTTGGGCCCTAGCGACCAACATTTTTGTGGTTTTTGCTCAATATTATAGCGGGATATGTTGTAGGGCATCCAATATGGATTAGAAATATATCTTTCAACAAATATTCATGCTACAAACTTCATTGAAAATGGCTTCCAATTTGTTGCACAAAAAAAAACTAAAATTTATACCTTTCCTCAACGTCCAAGGCATGGATTAAAGAGATCTCAAAATAAGTTTCAAGTAGTTGATCAAAAAATGGTTTAGATCTCAAGCGAATTTTGTGCTAAGGAGCACCCCAAAAAAAAATCCACTATGGAAACCCATTTCAAGGGCAAGGATTTGAAGGACTTGACCCCAAAAATAAATTTTAGGGATGCCCTCCATGGTGGAAAACCTCATCCTAATACTAACATTAATCTTAGGGCTTCTCGTAAACCTTTGAGAATGCCTAATATTGATCCTTGGAAAACTAAGTCAATATGTATTAGGGCAGCTGATGGAACTTTGATTATTAATCTAGATATGGATGACATTCAGAATGGTATAGAAGATCTATAAAAAAGAGAACTAGTTTATCATTTCTTGGGTTTTTGTCCTAGCCTATTCACTTTCAAAATTTGGGCTACAAAAAACTGGGAAAAAAAAGGTGAGTTACAAATCTCTATTTATCCAAATGTTTATTTTATTGTTTTATTTGCTAATAATGAAGATAGAAAGAAAATATTTCAAAGGGGTCTCTAGTTCTTTGAAAGTAGGACTTTATGAAGCCTTCACATACTAAATTTAAAGCTGAAGAAGAGATGCCTTCTACAGGTCCTGTGTGGATTAGAATATTTGGCCTCCTAATTGAATTTTGGAATCCAACTATTTATTCTTCAATTGGAAACTCTTTGAAAACTTTTATGATGATTGTTGGTTGTACTAAAAAAATTGAACATTTTATTTATGCTCAATTTTTTTTTTTAAAATATTTTTATAAACCCCTACCTGAAAAGATCTCATTACAATTTGGGG
This sequence comes from Wollemia nobilis, assembly GCA_028583015.1. Lineage (NCBI taxonomy): Eukaryota > Viridiplantae > Streptophyta > Pinopsida > Araucariales > Araucariaceae > Wollemia > Wollemia nobilis. Next base: position 12,799,601 of record JAQPPZ010017228.1, read on the forward strand.
AGGACACTTGGGAGCAAGTGATGGACTATGAGAACATTCCTTTTCATTTCAAAATTTGCCATGAATATGGTCATTTATGGTCATTTGGCTAGTGACTGTCCAAATAAAATTCTAGATCAAAATAAAAAGGATACAAACTTAGTAGGTTTCCAAATGCCTAAGAAGAAAAACACTTAGAAAAAAACTAGTTATGAAGGATCAATCGAAGTTATCAACTAATATGTTTGAAATTATTTCCACAAATAATGTCCCAAGTGAGGAAGAGGAAATAATGGAGATAAAAATCTTAGAAATGCAATTTAAAGATGCATGGAAGGACTCAAAGACAAACCAACAAATTAAAGGTTTTCAACAGGAAAAAAGGGAGGAAAAATACATAAGAAAAATAATCTTTAAAATGTTGGGACTTCAAATAATACAAGTCCCAAGATAGACTTTGTTGAACCTTTTAGTAACACTTTGGATTTGTAAATACATTCTTCGAGGATAGAAGTCATCCCATATTCAATTGAGATAAGTCAAGAAATAGGGAAAAAAAACTAAAGATAGATTCCAAGCAAAAGGTAGGTCATAAGACCAATCAACATCATATGGTAAAAGAAGTTGAAAAGCTTGCAGAGAAAGGTAATATTAATGCCCTTACAAATTTCTTTAGCCTTGGTATTAATTAAGATCATCACTTGGAATATTAGAGGACTCAAAGGGAGTATTTCAAAACAAAACAAAATTAGAAGAATTATTCAGACAAACCATCCACATATTATTTTCCTTTAGGAAATGTTGGGCTTAAAAATACCAACTTATATCGTACCCCTAATTTTCAAACAAGGATAAAATCAAGAGTCTAGGTGATTATAGGTTGTGATAGTAAAAGTCAAAGGTGAAAAGTTTCATAAAATTATGAAGATCCAAAAGAGTCTCCATGGTCATGAAGGCAACTCTGGGTCATCTTGTGCATAATTCATTCAAAATTATCCTTCATAAATTCATTCCTTTTTTATCCATTCTTCCATAATATTATCATTTCATTGCCCATTTTTATTAAAGCCTATGCTCCATCCATCTAAAGTAATAATTCATAAGTCCATTTTATTAGTCATCCACCTTCACCTATTCATATTTTAATCTGCGCTCAGATCACCCAATGAATATAAAGTTTACCACCTTAATCCTTAAACCATGTTGCAAGTTCAACGCACACAAATGTTTCCTCGAGTTTACATTTTCCCTAAGTCTAATGACGATCAATATTGCACATAAATTTTGCCTTGATGTACCCATGTTCCCTAAGGTGCGAAATGTGTCTTTTGAGTCGAGTATTTTTTCCCTTCCCGAATTATCAAAATCTCAAAATTTCTCAAAGTCTAATGCCTTAGTCACTGCGTTCGATAAAACTCCCACCGACCATCTCATCCGATGAAATAAGGAAGCACAATTGTCCTAGCCCTTGCCCCATTCGCGTCACCCGATCACCCATAGGTCCATAGGCTATCATGTATAATCCAAAAAGGTCCTTTCCTGTTATGTTTGCTCAAATATTACCATCGACTATGTCACTCGATGCCCCTCCATCTTCACCCGATAATCGATTCACCATTTTATCATCGCACATGCCTATAGTAAAAAGTGACTAAGTCGTTTGAAGCTATCTTTATCATTACATGCCATAGTCGATGACCCCCTTCATTCACCCGATCACTTACCTTTGTCAAATATCCTAGACGATGGTCAATTTTGTTGCGTGCCTAAGTCAAACGCCTTGTTAGATGATAGAAATTTAATGTTAAAACCATGTCGTCCACACCTAGTTATTTAAGGGTCTTATTGAAGTAATTAATGCATCCCCCTTTCGATACCATGGTAAATCAGTCTTTCTAAAGTCCTTTGTGGAAGTTATTGGTCAGCCCGCTCGCTTGATGCCATCTCATTGGTTGAATGCCTCGATGAATGTCCTAAGATCACCCAAAATAATTGATGGTACAGATGAGCTCAAATAAGCCAAGTGATAGTCTCCTACTAGTCAGCCACAACATACCATAGTCACTTCAATTTATACCTCAGGCAGATGACTCATCCAAAGATGCTCGATATATTAAAAATCAAGCAGATCCATATAACTTTTTTGGCTGATGATCTATTGGTCGACAATGTCACCCACTACAAATTTATTGGACATCTTCATCCCCCACCAATACTTCATTGGTTAAGCACTATTGGTATTTCTACCAAAGCCATTAATTAAGTTACACCATCGGTCGTAATGACCAAAGCAATGAATTTCGTAAGCCCTCTCACTCGCCTGAGTGTGTGACTCATCCGACAGGGCTAAATCAAATGGATAGCTCATCCGATCAAGAATTATTAAAATCAAGGCTACTTTATCTCAATACATGTCTTGTCAGGTATCCCACCCACGTACATCTTCGACAGTGACAATAAAATTACCTGATGACCTGACAATAAAAGAGAAAGCGACTCACATAATGGCATGGTAATAAAGAATAAAGTGAGTTGGTGACTAGATCGACGCTAGCTAACTATTGGTTAGTTGATAAAATATTATGAAAGGAATGCTTGAGAAAGCATCTTACTGGCCTATCCAATGTCGACATCACTTATCATTTAATTAAGATCAAAGAGAGTGACCAATCATGGCTGGCAAAAATTCACCAAGGTTGACAAAAATGAAGGAAGTCATCTCTCACAAATGTTCCAGTGCATAAAAGGAGTTGCTGCTCACCATTACATCCACGCCATCATTTGTTCGCAACATAAGAAGACCGATAAAGGTAATCCAAATATTGAGGCTGTCAGAAATCGAGAGATGATAAAAGCATAAGAGAAGAGAGACCGGGTCATACGAATAAATATACCATACAAAGTAAAAAAAACTATGGAATATAGTGGTAGGAGCAGATTGATGGAACAAATAATACCAGTAGTAGATTCAATGTTAATTAAAGCAAATTGAATCCTGTGAGATCTACTGAACCTGATCATATCATCATCAGCTGATGAAATACATCTTGTCAAAACGACTCTATATGAAGGCGAGTACCTAAACAAGGATCATAGAAATAAATATGGGGTAAAGTATGCAATAAACAAAGCATGAACAACATAAAAAATACCTATATATTAATATTAAGAGATGCAAAAGATGCAATAGAAGAAAGTAGATGATGAAGCTTCAACAATATGCTTGATTTGGAAAGATACAAACGCTCAACGGAGTATAGTTATAAAGGAAGCACCTCTACTAAGTATAGTTATGGAGGTATAGTGTTTTTCACTATTCTATTCATATTTGTACCTCCATATCTCATTTTCCATTCTATTTTCTCCCTCGTTCCTAGTACCTTAGTGCTAATTACTCTATCCCACCTGTAAATATACCATTGACCTCTCCTTTATAGGCATTCTCTCTTAATTGTTTTTCCATTTTGTTTCACAAAGTGCCATCTCACCACCATCCCATGTACAACACTACATCCATTGTATTCGACTGTCTCCACACTCATCCACATTGTTTCCCATTTTTTTCACTTACTCATATTTTTTCTTTTCTCTCTTCATCGTCACGTAGGGTCCCCCTCTGTTTCACATCAAAAATATAATTTACGTCCAACCTAGTCCAGGTCCAGCTAAAGACATAAATGGATGACTAGGACCGACAAGAATATTAAAAATATATAAATATACAATATCTTTTGTTTGGCCCACCACATGACAAAAAGAAGGTCAAACGATATTTTTCTCAAGATAGTCCAAAAACTCCCTTCAAATCAAATAGCAGTTAGAATAAAAAAAAGCTGAATCGGTGATGCACAATTTTAGGCAATAAATGGTAGTTTTACAAAATTTTGATAGTTTACATCCACTGATATCTGGCTGTAACACACTCAGGAAGATGAGGAGACATAGAGCCTAAGGAGATACACGTGGCTAAACCAGTGCCAAGAAAATGTAACATATTTTGGGTAATCTAACCACATAAGGAGCCGAGGCAACGAAGAGTCATCATCAAGCATCTATTATAAAACTTTACAAGCAAGGTATACTGTGTGTCCTATTTTAGGTTATTGTATTCCCCTATGTTAGTATTCCTCTGTTCCACTCTCATTCTTATCATTAATGCAGGAATTTATCGAGTATCCGACCACTTAGATCATTTTCCGTGACTAGATCAGAGATCGAAGGCTCTTGGTTACTTCATTAGAACAGAGAGTTATGTTCTATTATATTATTTGAACGGAAAGAACCATTATATTGAATTTTATTGGATCCTTGGCACTCTATTGGATCTATACTTTAAATTGTATATGGAATTTAATACAAATTTGGATCTCATCCTTCTTGCAAGTTTATTGTCTAAATGTATGTGTTGTCTGTTTATGTATTACCATTATTTGAACATATGAATAACACTTTCTTTCACTGGTCAATGTTTATATGCATTACGATATTTGAATATCTATGAGTAAACTGGTTATTTCTTTCTCTTTTCAATATTTTCATAAAGATATTAATTCTTTATACGATTTCCCAATGGACAAGGCACTGGTGTACATTCTTGAAGTGTTATATTAAGCTTGGTCATCATTGAAATTTGATTCAAAACCATATGATTTGGAAGAGCCAAAGGATAGAACGTCCATATTTAATTAGGCTCTTATTAGGGTATCCTAACCTGACCTAGTATTTCATTAATCTATTTTAAAACCCCATATAGGTCGAAGCGGCAAGTCCACCAGAGCTTGCATATTGTTGTGATTCTGAAAATTTTGGTAGCGTGACAACCATTATTTTAAGGATATCAAAATTTTCCACAATAGTTTTTGGCACCATTATCGAGGATAAAATATTTATGATTTTAAATCTAGGTTACAACATTTTTCACCATACCAACCCGTCAACTCAATGCTATAGTTTCTAGCTCCATAGATGCCTCAATAAATCTAAGAGATTGAAAGGATTCAAAAGCCAAGCAATCTTGACCTAAGTGAGATATCGTTGCACCAAAGTGCTAGAAACTCTAAACGAACCCAAAATAAGAAGAAGAATCTGACCTAGCACATACCAGACGCAGTGGTAAAGAGCTCTTTCTAGAATTTGAAGATCCAGAAGTATTTACCCATACTCGAAAAGTCTCGGTTCTTAAGAAAACTATATATTAGAGTAAATCTTATGTTGCTAGTAGTAAATATACTAAGAAATATACTTCTATAGTTAATTCAATTAATAATACTAACACCCCTGTGGTTAGTACCCTGGTCCATCCTATAATAACCAATATGGCACAATCGAATAATCAGAACCTTCAAGCCTAGAGGACCAGTAGGTATAGACCTTTCTGATTACCTCAAAATTTGCATCCCTTGCCATCCAAAGCTCATAAGTATTTATCTAGATTTCAAGGGGATACTTCAGTGACTAGAGAAGATCATGTAAAAATATTCTTATATGCATTAGATAGTCTTGCAACTGAACATGAAGATGTGGTTCTTAGACTGTTCCTACAAATACTAGAGAAGGACACAAGAGATTGGTTTAATTGTCTCCCACTAGATCATATTACTGATTTCCAGACTATGGAGGAAGTCTTCCTAAAAAAATATGGGGAAAGAAAAAATGAATAATCCTTGTAACTAAGATCGCAACTATAAAAAAGAGAAAATAAATCTATAGAATATTTTACAAAATTCTCGTAACTCTGAGGTCAACCGATCATCAAGTCATCTATTTCTACAAAAATGCTTTCCCTGGAAAATTTAGCTATGAGTTAAGGCAACACAACACTAATACCATTGATGAGTGTATGGACAAAGCCCTTGAAATAGAGAGAAACATGTTAGATAGCAATAAAATGAAGCCATACTCATCCGAGTCAATATCTAATCAAGCAGATAAAAAGCCTAAATGGGATTCTCATTGTTAAAGAAAAATGAAATCGACCCTATAGAAAAGTTATCTAACCAGTTAGCTGAGATGTTTAGCAACATGAATAACAGGTTTAGGATAGAAAGGGAGAAACATGAAAACACTGAACCATCCCATCAGAATGATAATAGACAACCCTTTAAGAGGAATTTTAACAGAAATTGAAATAGAAATAACACATATGAGGGAAACAGTAATGGCTGGAAGAAAAGAGAAACACAAAAAGATGTAGATGCCGTTCCAAATCCTATACCCTTCGCTAATATAATACCTAATTATTTCTTTTTCTTTCAATCTTGTGATGCTCCTCACAATCTTGCAGATTGTGCTATATACTGTAACATATACCCCAACGTTAATCTAGAAGAAGAATCTAATGAATAAATAAGAATAAATATGAGTTGGACACAAGATGATGAGGATAGAGAAATGCAATTTGAAAAAGAAATGAGTGAGTTACCAATATCAGAAGAGACATTCAAAGCTCTTGTATTAGAAATGTAAAAATTCTAAAAAGATACCCATATAACAGGTATGAGAGAATAAAATAAGGTAAGATATTACCCACAACTAAAGAGGTAGAATCGTTAGAAAGGATACACGTTGTTCACCTAAGAAATAATACCATTCCAGATAAAACCAATGGTAAGAAAAATACAGAGCCACAAGACTTGAATAAAGAAAAAACAACCAAGAAAATAAATAAGCAACAAATAAACCCTAGGGTTGAAGTAGAAAGTGATCCCTAAAGTAATTAGATCCCAAAAGGAATACAAAAACCAAGAAAGTAGAGTTCGACATTGACCAAGAGTTAGCCAAACAAAAGATCAACATTACTTTTGGTGAACTGATGACCATTCCTAAATACAAAGATCATGTATGTAAATCCTTCAGTTTGATAGACCAACCCAGTAACCACATATGCGATACTTTAGCTAGAGTCAAGCCCTTACCAATACCCAATAATCCATCTTCAGTTAGGCCTTTTTACACATCCTTAAGATATACTTCAGAATTGGGAGACCAATATGTGATATATAACTATATGTTAGATAGTGGAGCATCCCACAACATTATGCCCAAAAAAATAGCGGATCAACTTGGTTTTGTTAGAGTAGGTTGTTTACCTTAGCTCATGTTCACCTAGGTGATTTATTTTCCTTTTATTTAGTCATTCCATGTATTTTCCCCACCTACTTATGTGTGGATATTTCATTTATCTTATTTACATCTCATTTCTTAGATATTATGGGGATATTTTTAGGTTTGACTATTCCTAGGAGTTATGGGGATATTTTAGATATATTTGGAGGGTTGAGATTCTTTCTCCCCATAGCGGTTACAGATCTATGGACCATATCACTTATTCCTTTTGTATGGTGGATATTTATCCTTAGCTTGATCCTACCACTATGGTTGATCATCCTTGCCTATATAAGAAAGGCACCTTCATTGTACTCATTGAGAAGTTCATTTATTTAGGTATAATATATGATATTGTTGCTCATTGTTTTGCATATCCATTTGTAAGCTTATGCTATCAATTTACTTTCAAATTATTATTTTGGTTGAATATGGCGTTCTGTTAACACTTGAGATCCTTACAGATTGGAATGATCTAATTATCATTCCTTTCATGGTATCATATCAATAGGTATTACAGTCATCCATTTGTGAGTGTTGTGCACTTGTTTTTCTTGTAGGTTTGAAGATTGGTGTGGAAGCTTCGGTTTTTGTGATCGGGTCCTTGGTGGAGTTTTTTGGCAAGTTTGTGTCTCTTCTTCCATTGTCAGATCATCACAAGCCTCCTAAAATTTCTTCTACCCATACTGCAATAGCCTCACTCCCTTGGATCTGTCCAAAGCATTTTTTTTTCTTGAGCATCTCCTTTTTTTTTTGGTAGGGTCACCAATCTAGCCTGTTTTTATATTTTGCATGTATCTCCTAATAGAAATGGAAATTTTCCATGAAAATTTTTGGAGGTCCGTAGATACATTCATATGAGTTGTGCCCATAATTTCAGCTCATTTGGATAAGTATTATTCAAGATATCTTGATTTTATGAAAACTTACACTTTTTAGTAATGTGTATATCTTCATAAAAGCTTTGATTTTTTTATAGATTGTTTTACAGAATGTGTAAAATCAAATTAAAAATATTCCCATATAATTTAGAGCATTTAAATTTGTATTCTAACTGTTACAGTGATTTTACTAATTTTAGTAAACTCATCCTTTCAGGAGAAATATTGGGAGTTGCTCAAATTTTTTTTTTCTAGGCCTGTAAAATAATGATTCTGATATGTAAAAAATTACGATTTTTGGATCTGTATTTAGATATTTATAATGATTTTATGACCGCACTCTCAAAATTGCATTGTGAAAAAGGTTTTTGTACTTGAACCGGTATATGAAATATTGTTATAAAGTTCCATCTTCCTTCATGTGCTATTTGTCCACTTAGTTTGGAACTTTGTGATCATCTTACTTGGTGTTAAGTATTTGTGGAGCCTACACATTGTTGTTCTTGAGGAGTCCTTTGTGTTTGACTTCCCTTGCTTTGTTGTGGTGCGTCCTTTTGTGCCAATATTCCTCATTGAGACACTTAGTTTGAAGGAGGTGATTCTTTTGGGAATTCCTTTGTAGATTTTTTCAAAGTTCAAAAGCTTAATTTGTGCATTGATGTAATTTTGTGGTATTTTACACCACCTTGTGACATCACACTAGACATCTCACATTATAATGGCAATTTATTTTGGGGGGCTCTTCTACTTTTGAGGATATCTTGGAAACATCTTTTTTTAAACTTAGCATAGAGGAAAATGCTGAAACTTTTGAAGCATGGTTTAAGGTACTTTGTTCATTATGTCAAAGTGAAGGTTTGGATCCTTTGTTCATAACTCCAAAACCCAAACCAATGGTGAAGGATAAGGAGTATAGGACATGGTTCATGAATAATTTAAGGATCTCTAACATGCTTTATTATTCAGTTTGTGGGGAGCTTCAAAACTTTATTTGAGTTCACAAGAACACACCTCACCTTGCTTCTCATATTTTGAAAAGAAATTTTTATCCAAGGCACCTTCTCTTACAATTGCTTGTATGGAGGACATCATTTGTGATATTGCATATTTATTTTTGGATTCACTATCTCATGATGTTTTGGATGATGAAGTTGATGATACCATACTTGCTTCAGATATTTTACAGGATACATATCCACACTTGTTTTCTGTGGATGATCATGTTGATGTTGCAACATATACAATAGAGATTTCATGATATGTTAGATCCTTACATACATATGACTTCTTGGATGGTGTTGCCTCTCTCTTCATTGAGAGTCACACATGATTTTATTGACATGTAGAGGAGCTCACTCATTTATTTGATGATGGTATATACATTGTATCTCCTCCATGTACTTCTTCCTTTATGGACCCTTTTTTGGTGTGCCCTTATTTGAGTGAGCCACCTTATCCACCATTTCCTTCTCATTTATTTCATATTGGATGATGTACTCCTATAGGATTTGGATACAAAGATCTTGTTTTTAGTTAGACTTTCACTTGGAGATCTTGAAGATCATGTTGATTTTTTTGAGGATTCTAAGCCTCAACTTCTTTCTCTTACTGCTTTCATGGGCTCATCATAACTTATGCAATAGGACATTGGTGATTCTTCCTTGATGGATGCTCTTCACACATCCATTCCACTCTTGCACACTCATGGTTTTGTGCATATTGATCTTTTGGATGTTGATTGGGACTGTATTCTGCCCTATTTTAGTGTTGGTTTGGGCTTATACATTCTTGGAGATTCATTTCATAGTTCATTGGTGATATATTCTTTACTTCATCTTAGTTTGAAGGATTCTACATCATCATTCTACATTTAGTTCCCATATCATTTAGAGTGGAAAGACATTTGGTGGATACTTCATGGCTACTTTCTTCCTCATGGGAGACACATTGTTCTTCATAAAGGCATCCACTTATTCATATGACTTATTCATGGAGCTCGTCATCCTAGGGGGGTGTTGGGATCACTCCTTGGATCCATTCCTACTTCTTCTTTCTTTCTAGCTGGATGGTTTTTTTTCCACATGGTTTTCCACCTTATGGTTCAAGAGCTTTTGGATACACATTGTACATGAGTACCTAATCATGCCTTGTTACCGAGACTCATATTGTGGATATGCCACTTTATTTTTTGGCACCTAGCTTCACTTGAGGAGGGTGTTAGAGTAGGTTGTTTACCTTAGCTCATGTTCACCTAGGTGATTTATTTTCCTTTATTTAGTTATTCCATGTATTTTCCCCACCCACTTATGTGTGGATATTTCATTTATCTTATTTAGATATTATGATATGTTACATATTTATTTCTTAGATATTATGGGGATATTTTTAGGTTTGACTATTCCTAGGATTTATGACGATATTTTAGGTATATTTGGAGGGTTGAGATTCTTTCTCCCCATAGCGATTACAGATCTATGGACCATATCACTTATTCCTTTTGTATGGTGGATATTTGTCCTTAGCTTGATCCTACCGCTATGGTTGATCATCCTTGCCTATATAAGAAAGGTACCTTCATTGTACTCATTGAGAAGTTCATTTATTCAGGTATAATATATGATATTGTTGCTCATTGTTTTGCATATCCATTTGTAAGCTTATGCTATCAATTTGCTTTCAAATTCTTGTTTTGGTTGAATGTGGTGTTTAGTTAACACTTGAGATCCTTGCAGCTTATAATGATCTAATTATCATTTCTTTCAGGTTTAACATGTACCAGAGACTCACCTACCATATAAGTTATGGATAGTAGATAAGTGCCATGCACAGGGATAATTACAGGGTTACTTGTGTTTTAGATCAATATCCTAAGAAAGGAATAATGATGGATGTGGCGGTCGTAGATGTAGACCCCTTCTTTTCATTATTATTATCTAGATATTGGGCTGAACAATTAGGAGGGTCAATCCAGTTATATTGGTCATACGCCACAATTCCACTAAATTCTAAGGAATAGGTTGTGCTTAGAAGGGAACCATTCCACAAATACTCGATTAAATAAAAGAAAAATGACAACACAATTGGAAATTTAGTTCACTCCATTGAAGAGAGAGAAATGGAGGTCTATTCTATCTAGCATACACCTTCTTTGCTGAAGTATCTAAAACCGATGATATGGATCCACAAATAGCTATTGAAGTAGATGTTGAATCTACTAGAGTATTAAATATTGAAATGTGGACCATACCATTTATTGACACAAAATCACAAATCGAATTAGGAGCTAGGGTTAACCTAACTGATATAAAAGGAAATTATTTGGGTATACCCTATAGACTACAATTCCCCTACACAAACAATGTACCTGAATATGAAGCCTTGCTATTAGGGTTAAGGAAAGCTAAAGAATTGGGAATAAACTATCTGATTGTATGCAAATATGCAGAGCTGATTATACAAGTTAAAAATAAATATCAAAATAAACACCCCAAGCTAAAACAATACAAGTAGGCCATCTAAGAGGAAATAAACAAGTTTATACCCTTTAACATAACATACATACCCAAAGAAAAAAACCATGCAATAAACCTATTAGCTGCTAGTGCATGTGGGACGGATTACCCAAAAATAAATACAAAATATCAAGAAATATTTTCTACTATCTCTGTTTACCATCCTTTTATTCCAGATAACATTGTCTACTTACAGGTTTCTCAGCATGACATCAATATTAAATATTTCATGATGATGCAGAATCATTATGCTGATGTTTTGTGTGATGACTCAAATGAAGAAAAGCTAAAGGAGGTCATAGGAGAACCTATGGAGGTCATACAGGTTAAAACCAACAAGCTCCCAAGAGGGTTGGTTTCTTTGGAAAGCCTTTTTGATGATTTTTATAAAGCATATAAACCTAGTATGATGGAGTCAGAGGTAGATGATATTAATATAGGAATAGAACAAGAGCCTAAAATAGTTAAAAATAATAAGGCTTTTTTCAGAAAAATAAAGGAACAAGTATGTAAAGTTTCTCAAGAAAAACATGGTTTCCTTTGCTTGGAGTTATGATCTCAGAACTTTCAACACTGATATAATGAGTCATATTATCCCACTGAAAGAAGGAACCAAGCCTCACAGATAAAAGTAAAGAAATTTTAATCCTAATCTACACCCAATGATGCAAAAGGAAGTTCAAAAACTGTTGGATACCAAAATCATAAGGAAGGTCAGATTCTCATCCTAGATAGCTAATCCAGTTTCTATTAGGAAAAATAACGAAGATAATAAGGTTATATTTTGATTTCAAAAATTTGAATAAAAATTTATTCAAATATAATTACCCATTTCTAAATATGAAATAATTGTTACAATCAATGGCAGGTTCAGCCAGGAAGTCTCTGTTAGACAGATTCTCAAGGTATAACCAAATATCAGTTAATATTGAAGATAGATATAAAACTACTTTTACCACTCCTTGGGGCACATTCAAATACTTGAGAATACCTTTTGGGCTGATGAATGCTGGAGAAAATTTTCAAAGGGCAATGGAATTTGCTTTTAAAGGCCTCATGTTCAAAATAGTGGTAGTTTACTTGGATGATATAACTATTTTATCTCAAAATCCATAATATCATTTTGGGCATCTGTCTCAGATATTTGAAAGATGTAAAGAATTTGGTATTGTATTTAAGTCCTAAAAACTGTATTTTTGGAGCTACACAAGGTAAGCTACTTGGCCACATTGTTTCCAAATAAGGAATCAACATCAATCCAAAAATAATGATGGCCATTCCACAAATCCCGTCACCAAAAAATCTGAAATGGGTTAGGTCATTTTTTGGGAAGATCAATTTCATTAGAATATTTGTCCTGAATTTTGCCCATATTTCTAAACCAATTAATAACATTATAAAGAAGGATGAGATTATAAAGTGGATAGACGATAATCTAGAGGCTTTCCAAAAATTAAAAATACCATAACACAAGCCCCCATGTTAACATGCCTAGATTATTCAGGAGATTTTAACATCTATTCATTTACCTTAGAGGATACCATTGCTGCCATATTTTCTCAAAAGGATAAGGAGAAAAATAAGAAGCCCATTGCATTTATGAGCTCTGGGATGAAAGGAGGTCAGCTGAAATACACGATGATTGAAAAATAATCCTTTTCCTTAGTAAAGACCCTGGAACATTTCAAAGGGATTATTGGATCCAATAAAGTAATAGCATGCATACCATACATAGTTGTTAAAGAGGTATTTACTCAAAATGAACCTATAGGCAAGTCAGCTAGGTGGATGGTCAAGTTACGATAATATGAGCTCGAATTCAAGGTACTCAAAACCATTAAGGGATAAGGTTTGGAAAAATACATAGCCACCAAAGGGGGAGAAGAATTTAATAATACCATCACAATGGAAAATGCACAACCAAAAAATACTGTAGATTGCCTCGAAGATGAATGGTACAAAGAAATAGTCTTGTACTTAAAATCACTTTCTTTTCTAATAAACACAAGTCATAATAAGATGTGAAGTATTAAATAGTAGGCACAAAAGTATTACATTCAGAATAATTAATTATATTGGAGGCATTCGAATGGAATATTATTACTCTATCTCTTTCAAAAGGAAGTTCCTGGTATAATTGAAGAATTCCACATAGGCTTTTGTGCAGGGCACTTCGCACCTAAAGCTACTGCTAACACCATAATGAGAGCCGGTCATTACCGACCATCCATGTTTAGAGATGTACATCTATTTGTAAGAAAGTGCTAGAATTGTCAAATATTCGATGGTAAGAAAAAATTACCTGTGATACCTCTAAAGTCGATGGTAGTAGAATCTCCTTTCACTCAGTGGGGTCTAGACTTGATAGGAGAAATTAATCCAAATTATTTATGTGGCCATAGATGGATAATCATAACAACTAACTATTTCACTAAGTGGGTAGAAGTTGCTCCATCAAAGAAATCAACCACTGAAGTGATCATAAAATTCCTAAAAGAGAATATCCTGATCAGATTTGGAGCACCCAGAAAGTTAACCACTGACAATGGAAGCAGTTTTAGCTCATATGATATGGTAGAGTTTTGTAGTAGATACAATATTGAGTTGGTAAATTCAACTAATTACTATCCTCAGGATAATGGCACAACAAAATCCTCAAACAAAAACCTCATTACCAGGATAAATATATCCCTTGGCAAAAACAAAAGTGGTTGGGACAATGAATTGAAGTTTACCTTATGGGCTAACAGGATTTCTATTTAAAGAACAACTGGAAAAACCCTTTATGAATTGGTGTATGGAGAATAAAGGCATTTCTCCCTCCATAGGTAGAGAGGCTTGCATTGGCTCTGCTACTTCAGGATCACAAGAAACCAGATAGCCTACAAATGATAATGGACCAAATTGTTAAACTTGAAGAGGACAGAAGAAACACCTTCTTAAAGATGGTCCAGAAAAGTCAAAAAATAATTTAGGTCTTTAAAAAGAAATATAAAGGCTATTTGATGAAGGAGATGTAGTACTATACTAGGATCGAAATAATGACAAGCCATGGAGACAAAGGCAAATTGGAACCAGATTGGTTAGGGCATTACCAAATTATACAAAGGATAGGCCACCATACTTACAGGCTGCAGACCCTACAAGGAGAAGAAATGCAATTCTCAATAAACAACCAACATATAAAAATGTACCACTCCCATGATGGGGATCAATGGATATGAAAATTTTTGTTTAAAAAATAAATAAATTCAAGTTGTTGTTTGTGCTTTTCTATGCAAAAGTTAATGTTTAGTGCATTTTCGTTTGTGTCAAAGTTCAGTTAGTAAGATTTGTTTTCAAATATCATTAGTATGATTGCTTCATTCAGTCCTTTAGGTAAATAGGCTAAAACATTTAGATGACTAGACTAAAAGCTTAAGGTGATTATTTATTTTTTCAAGACAAGTTTTAAGCTCTAAGTCAATCTCCACATGTCCGTACATAAGTCAAGAAAATAAACATTATTTTAATCAACTTGGAAAGTTGTAATATGCCACATAAAATATGTCATCATGTAAGGTCAAACAAACCAGAGAGTATGAGGTTCTTAAGAAAAATTTCACTCCCTCAAAGTCAATCAGTTCTCTTGTCCCAGATAGAGCCTGTGTTGGGCTTAAAAATCCCAACTTATATGGTACCACTAATTTTCAAACAAGGATAAAATCAAGAGTCTATGTGATTATAGGTTGTGATAGTAAAAGTCAAAGGTGAATTTTTTTATAAATTTATGAAGATCCAAAAGAGTCTCCATGGTCATGAAGGCAGCTCTAGGTCATCTTGTGCATAATTCATTCAAAATTATCCTTCATAAATTCATTTCTATTATATCCATTCTTCCATAATATTATCATTTCATCACCCATTTTTATTAAAGCCTCCGCTCCATCCATCTAAAGTAATAATCCATAAGTCCATTTGATTAGTCATCCACCTTCACCTATTCATATTTTAATTCACACCCATATCACCCAATGAATATAAATTTTACCACCTTAAGCCTTAAACCATGTTGTAAGTTCAATACGCACAAATGTTTCCCCAAGTTTAAATTTCCCCTAAGTCTAATGATGATCAATATTACACATAAAATCTACCCTGATGTACCCATGTTCCCTAAGGTACAAAATGTATCTTTTGAGTCGAGTAATTTTCCCCTTCCCAAATTATCAAAATCCCCAAATTTCTCAAAGTCTAATACCTTAGTCATCGTGCCCGATAAAACTCCCATCGATCGTATCATTCGACAAAATAAAGAAGTGTGATTGTCCCAAATGAAGCCCTATTCACCTCACATGATCACCTATAGGTTCAGAGGCTATCGCGTATAATCTAAAAAGGTTATCGCACATTATGTTTGCTCAAATATTACCATCGACTATGTCACCTGATGCCCCTCCATCTTCACCTGATAGTCAATTTACCCTTTTGTCATTACACGCACCTATAGTAAAAAGTAGCTAAGTCATCTGAAGCTACCTTTATCATCACATGCCACAACCAATGGTCCCCTTCATTCACCAAACCACTTACCTTTATTGAATATCCCAATCGATGGTCAATTTTGTCATGCACCTAAGTTAAACACCTTGTTAGATGGTAAAAATTTAACGTTAAAACCATGTTGTCCACACCTAGGTATTTAAGGATCTTATTGATGTAATTAATGCATCATCCCTTTTGGCACCATGGTAAATCAGTCTATCTAAAGTCCTTTGTGGAAATGATTGGTTGGTCCGCTTGCCTAATGCCATATCATTGGTTGAATGCCTTGATGAATGTCCTAAGATCACCCAAAATAATTAAGGTGTGGATGAGCTTGAGTAAGCCAAGCGATAGCCTCTCATTGGTCAGCCATAGCATCCAATAGTCTCTTCAATTTGTGCCTCAAGGGGATGACTCATCCAATGACGTCTAATATATTGAAAATCAAGCAGATCCACTTAATTTTTTTGGCTGATGATCTATTGGTTGGTAATATTATCCACTAAAAATACATTGGACATATTCATCCCCCACTAATAATTCATTAGTTAAGCACTATTGGTGTTTCTATCAAAGCCATTAATTAAGTCGCACCGTCGACCATAATGACCAAAGCAATGAATTTCATCGGTCCTCTCACCTGCTCAAGCATATGACTCATTTGATAGGGATAAATCAAGTGGATAGATCATTCGATCAACCATTATTAAAATCAAGGCTACTTGATATTAATACCTGTCTCATTGGGTATCCCACCTATGTACATCTTTGATAGTGATAGTGAAATTTTACCTAATGACATGGCAAGAAAAGAGAAAGTGAGTCACCTGATGGCATGACAATAATGAATAAAGTGAGTTGATGACTAGATCAACGTTGACTAACTGTTGGTCAATTTATCAAATATTATGAAGGGAATGCCTGAGAAAGCTTTGTACTAGCCTATCAAATATCAAAATCACTTATCATATAATTAAGATCAAAGAGAGTGACTAGTCACAACTAGAAAAAAATTCACCAAGTTTGATAGAAATAAAGTTAGATCTCATGAGTGTTCCAATGCATAAAAGGAGTTGCTACTTACCAATACATCCACATTATTATCTGTTTGTAGTATAAGAAGACCGATAAAGGTAATCCAAATATTGAGGCTATCATAACCTGTAATATGATAAAAGCATAAGGGAAGAGAGACCAGGTCATACGAATAAATCTACCATACAAAGTAAAAAACTTATGGACTGTACTGGTAGGAGCAGATTGATGAAGCAATAAATATCGATAATAGATTCAATGCTAATTCAAGCAAGCCAAATCCTGCCAGATCTACTAAAAATGATCATATCATCATCAGCTGATGAAATACATATTATCAACATGAATCTATATGAAGGCGAGTACCTTAACAAGGATCATAGAAACAAAGATGGGCCAAAGTATGCACCAAAAAAAGCATGAACAACATAAATTATTTTTTATACCAATATTAAGAGATGCAAAAGATACAATAGAATAAAGTAGATGGCGAATCTTCAACAATCTAACTATTTTGGAAAGATACGAGTGCCTCAACGGAGTATAGTTACAAAGGAAGCACCTTGACGGATTATAGTTATGGAGGTACAATGTTTTTCACTATTCCATTCATCTCTATACCTCCAGATCTCATTTTCCATTCCATTTTCCCCTTGTTCCTAGAACCTTAGTGCTGATTCCTATTTCCAACTTGTAAAGATACCGCTGCCCTCTCCTTTCTAGGCATTCTCTCTTAATTTTTTTCCATTTTTTTTCACAAAATGCCATCTCACCACCATCCCATGTACTACACTACATCCATTTTATTCGATTGTCTCCACACTCATCCACATTATTTCCCATTTTGTTTCACTTCATCATAATTTTTCTTTTCTCTTCACCATCATGTCAGATCCCCCTTTGTTTCACATCAAAAATATAATTTACGTCCAACCTAGTCAAGGTCCAACTAAAGATAGAAATGGATGACTAGGACCAACAAGAATATTAAAAATGTATAAAGATGAAATATCTTTTGTATAGCCCACCATATGACCAAAAAAAAAGGTCAAATGATCTTTTGCTCAAGATAGTCCAATAACTCCCTTCAAATCAAAGAACAGTTAGAATACAAAAAAAGCTAAATTGGTGATACACAATTTCAAGCAACAAATGACAGTTTTACAAAATTTTGACAACTTGCATCCAATGATTTATGGATGTAACACACCCGGGAAGATGAAGAGACATAGGGCCAAAGGAGATACACATGGCTAAACCAGTACCAAGAAAATATAACAAATTTTGGGTAATCTAGCTACATAAGAAGCCGAAGCAGCAAAGATTGATCATCAAGCATCCATTGTAAAAATTTACAAGCAAGGTATACTGTGTGTCCTATTTTAGGTTATCGTATTCCCTTGTGTTAGTATTCCTCTATTCCACTCTCATTATTTCCATTTATGCAAGAATTTGTGGAGCATTCTACTGCTGAGATCATTTATCATGTCTAGATCAGAGATCAGAGGCTCTCAATTACTTCTTTAGAACAAATAGTTGTGTTCTTATGTTACATTATTTGAATGGAATGAACCATTGTATTGAATTTCATTGGTCCTTAGCGCTCTGCTGGACCTATACTATAATATGTATATAAAATTTAATACAAATATGGGTCTCATCCTTCTTGCAAATTTGTTGTGTAAATGTATGTGTTGTCTATTTATGTGTTACATTATTTGAACATATGAATAGCACTTTCTTTCACTGGTCAATATTTATATGCATTATGTTATTTAAATGTATGTGAGTAAACTAGTTATTTCTTTCTCTTTTCAATATTTTCATAAATATCTTAATTGTTACTATGATTTCCCAATGGATAAGGCACCAATCTGCATTCTAGAAGTGTTATATTAAACTTGGTCATCATTGAAATTTGAATCAAACCCAACTGATGTGGAAGAGCTAAAGGATAGAACATCAATGTTTAATTAGGCTCTTATTAGGGTATCTTGACCTGACCTAGTATTTCATGAATTTGTTTTAAAATCCCATATAGGTTGAAGTGGCAAGTCCACCAGAGCTTGCATATTATTGTGATTCTAAAATTTTTGGTAGTGTGACAATCATTATTTTAAGGATATCAAAATTTTCCACAATAGGAAATAAATATGTCAATAGAGGAAATGAATTAAATTGCTAGTAAAATCTAGCTAGTTGGAAAAGTTGCTTCCCTCAGTTTGTAGTGGACTTCTGATGGTATTGCTTGCATTTGGGACCCAAAAGAGGTAGTTATTCACTATATGGTTGGTAGTTGGGGTCTTTTGGCTATATCTATTCAAAGTAGACATTCTTGCCAAATTATACTTTGCATAACTTATACTATATCTCATTTTTCTAAAGCTTGGATATTGATCAGAGGAGATTTCAATACCATCCTAATTTTGGATGAGATAGTGGGGGGAAATTGAAATTTGGATAAAAGGACTGACTTCATGAGTGAATGTATTGCAAACCTTCATCTTGTAGACATCTATCCAAATAATGGCCTTATAACTTGGTCTAATAGAAGGCAAGGCTTAGCTTGTATCATGGAGAGATTGGATAGGTTATTGTTCTTTGATAATTCCTTAATCCATGGTCACACTCCTAAGGTGAAGACTATTAACAATGCTGGTTTAGATCACTGGCCAATCATGGTGGAAATTTTGAAAACCAATGTGAGTTTCTTGCCTTTTTTATTTCAATTAATGTAGCTTAGAGACAGTTCCTTCAGACCCTGAGTGCAATGATGGTGGAAGGAAGATAAATCAATGTATAGGACTAAGATGTTCTATTTTACCAAAAGGTTGCAATACATTAAATCCAAAATCAAGATTTAGAACTAGAATAAGTTGCAAGATGTCCAACAAAAAAACATGAAGTGATTGCTCAACTTGAAAATTTGAATAAGAAAATCCATTTAGATGGCCTCATAGAGAGTAGTAGTACATATGAAATTAGACTCACAATTTAGTTAGAGGAATGAAAAAAAAGAACTCTTATGGAAGCAAAAATCTAGGATCCAATAGCTCAAAGAAGGAGATCGAAACACAAATTTCTTCCACAAATATCTTCTAGCTCAAAGATCTCACAACTTTATTTCTTCCTTGAAATATGATTCTAGAGACGTTGTCTACACTTGGGATGGCATGAAATCTATTGTTGTCAATTACTTTTTCAATCTATTTGTTGCTTAACATCATTTTTTTTATTGATAAAAAGTTTTAAAAGGGACCCAAAACCTTCTATACAAGCCGTAGAGAGGATCCTGTGAAGGTTTGAATCAATACGGAGTAAGCCAAAAAGGGGCCAAATCTTGTGGCCACACTACAAAACTAAAGAGGTACTTAGCGATTATGGCTCGTAGGCACCAAAGGAACACAAAAGAAACCATACTACAGACAAAAATGGATAAAATAATAGGGGTCAAGGGTGCCACGTCACTCTAAAACATAATCATCATCATCAAATTCTTTGGGATCATCCTCCATAGGGTGGCTGATTTTCTGCACGTTCATCTGATTGATGATTTTGCTTTCTCTCAAGAGCATCGACATCACTAAGGTGACAATGTCTTCTAGGTTGGTGATTTGGTTGATCCCTTCAAGCGACTCCTTCGTAATAGAATATTCTTCAAGCGATCCCTACTCTTATCACTTTTGAGGAGAAATCTATTTTGACTACTCTAGTTACTATCAATGAGCTTCAATAGGTGGTGTTTAAAATACAAAAAGAAAAAACCCTAGGTCCTGATGGTTTTCCCATTGAGTTCTATCAAGATTTTTGGGATATCCTTCATGCTAATTTATTAGAGGTGGTGGAAGAAGCCAGGAAAGCCAAAGAAATTTTGAAAGTTATCAGTAAAACTTATATATCTCTTATTCCAAAAGCTCAACAAACATATAATATTTCAGCTTTTAGATCTATAGATTTATGTAATGTTCTCAAAATCATTACAAAGATCATGGCAGAAAGGTTGAAGCCTCTTTTGCATAAGATTATTTTCCTTGAACAAGGGGGTTATGTGGAAGGGAATCAAATAGTGGGTGAGATTGTTCTTACTTAGGAAGCAATCCATTCCATGGAAATGTAAAAATGTCCATCTATGTTCATTCGTTTAGACTTATCCAAAGCTTATGACAGAGTGGATTTGCACTTCCTTGTCAAATTTTAAGGCAATTTGGCTTCACTTAGGATTGGATGGACTAGATTATGATATTTATCTCTTCGGTGTCCTACTCTATTCTCATAAATAGTAGGCCTTCTTAGCTATTCCTAGCTTACAGAGTTATTAGGCAAGGTGACCTCCTCTCCCTTTATTTATTCATCATTATTACTGAATGCTTGGGCAAGACTATAACAAAAAATAGAGAAAACAAAATCCTTGAGGGAGTTACCATTGCTCATGGAGCTAGGACTATTTCTCATCTTCAATTTGTTGATGATAATTAAGGAAGCTTCTAAAATTAAACAAATCATTAGCTATTTTTCTAATTATACCATAAAATATATTAATGAAGATGAATCTAAAGTTAATTTCTTTCACTGCTCTCCCAAATAGGAATCCATGGTCCTAGATAAATTAAGATATAAGAAGACCTCCCTTCCAATCACTTATTTAGGCATTCCTATCAATATTCAAAGACAAAAAAATACTAGACTTGTTTTTTGGATAGAGTTAAGAAGAAAATTGAAAAGTTAACCAATAAGTGGCTTTCATTTGGGGGTAAAATTACCTTAGTAAAATTAGTCCTTCAAGCTATACCTATTTATGTTTCTACCTTGGAATATTTGGAAGGAAAGAGACAACCAAAATTTCAATCTATAAAGGAAGGACATTCACTATATCTAGCAAAATACCATTGTCAACCTAGTTGAATTAGTCCAACAACTCCTTAATCACCCCTAGAACTCCTACCAATGATGGGATCAAATGGTGCAAAGATTAAAGATTAAATCTTTAAAGGGTAACACAATTAAAGGGAATGTGAGTAATCAAAATATGGATGGAACAAGGAATTGGCAGCCTCCTTCTAAGGATTTTAGAAAATTCAATACCAATGGAGCCTCTAAGGGGAACCCTAGAAAAGCTAGTGTAGGAGGAATTGGTAGACTTTCAAATGGTTCCTTGGTTTTCACTTTTTCTAAGAATTTGGGTATCCTTTCCAATGAACATACCAAGGTGTATGGTATCCTTAGAGGCCTTCGAGAGGCTTCTAAGGTTAGATGAAAAAATATGTTGGTTGAATCTAACTCTCAAGTCATGTATAGACACCAAATCCTAACCACTGATTATTCACTCACCACCATAAAATCATAGCCATTCATCATTAGTTATTTATTTAGATAAATAAATAAATAAATATATATATATATAAATATGATATTATATATATATAAATCTTAATGGCTCATCATGTTTTGATCTTGGCTGCTCATTCAATGCAATCCATGTCACTTATCAAGTTGCAATATCAACCGCTCATTATGCTTTAATCTTGGCCGCATGTTGTAATCAAAACCCTAGAGTGAATTAAGGGTAATCATAATATATTATTCACTTGTCATGAATGAGGATCAAATATCTTGAGATATCAAATAGTCTATTATCACGTTTACCCTTTACATTTGTACAAACCCTAACCACCACCATATCCATCATTCAAACCCTAGAGCTTTTGCAAACTAGATCCAAATACCATAAAGCATATGATCTAGAATTTTTGGAATGTTATGGGGTGCCCACAATAGTCTATGAATGATCCAGGGCATTCACAAGATACTGCATTGCATCCACTAAGCCCTTGGATACTTCTAGGCATTCGCACAACCTCAGATCGAACCGGTAGAAGTGTAGGTCTAGTAATTCAGGTATTTACAAGGTTATTGTTTATTTGATTTATGTTTTCTTGCATTTCATTTATGTTTCACAAGCATTGCACTTAGAATTTTCTAGATCTACATTTTATAGAGGGCCTCACACAGTAGAGCCCTCAAATGTACTACTAATATATTTTGTGGCTTGTTTGTATGTAAGTGCAGGAGATATTTTCATTGATAGTTGTTGTAGCTTGGAGTGGCCTCGTAGTGGATACAAAAATCTCACTCAACCATTGTTTGGAGCCAAGAATATCTGAAGACATCATAGTTTTTTTATTGAATAAGAGAGTTTTACCCCTCTGTTGTAATTATTGTATCAAAGCAAGCAATATTTATGTAACCCTTTATTTGGGGTATATTGATGTATAAGAGTGAAGATCCAAGATCCCTGATTTAATAATTTATGAGATCTTTCATTCCATGTGTATATTACTGTTTGTTTTGATTCATTGCTATTACTAGTTTTGATCATTTTTGCTTTACAAAATGGTGATCATAATGGAATCCCCAAAGGGTTTGATATTTTGTTTTGCCTTGTCATATCTTGATTTGTTGATTTACATTTTTTGTTTTTACTGTAGGTTTTAAGAAACTTGATTATGTAAAAATTATGAAACCTAAAACTAGGGTTTCTAGAATATATGGAAGTTTAATCTGTACTTGTGTAGATGCCATACCAAATCTGGGGGATGCCATAGTGCATCTAGGATATGCCACAAAGTATTTGGGAGATTCGACACTATGTTTGGGAGATTCAGTTCCACATCTGTGAATCTAGGGGGAGAGTACGTAAGGCTTCCTGGTAAGTTATGTTTAAAACTTAGCTATATTTTTTTTGGCTTTTTAAAAGAAAAAATTATCCATATTTACATTTTTAAAAAGCAATACACCAAGCATTCTTAGGCATCCTAGGCATCTTAGGCATTTTATTTACAAAGAAATTAAAAAAAGTGCATTTTAGAGTATTAGCTTATTTGTTTATGGAAAATCCATATAGACTGTAATTAGGGGTAGATCTACACTTGCATATATATTTTTATTTGCATTAGGTTTTTTAAATTTATCTTAGTCTATTTATGAATCTATACGTTAGAAACATTCTAAGGTTTATTTGGAATTCACTTGCTGCATTTAGCTTAGGTTTTCTATTATTTATGGCATTTTTTGTTGCTTTATTTGCCTTGTGTGCTTTTGCTTATATTTTAGGCAACAAATTTGAAGTGCATACTAGCTACATCCTAAGATAGTTGTTTTTATTTGCATTTTACTATTTAGAAAATACTATATAGAATAGAACCTTTAAAAAGAACTCCACACACTGCATGCTCCACTTTTAACATCAGCGAGTTGAATTTCATCACCAACTGTTGATCGAGACCAACGACAGTGTGCTTCATCTCCATATGTTGGCTCACCCCTTAGAAAACCTAGTAGCCTCAAGTGAGTGGATTTCTATACTTCATCACCAGAAAGTCCCCTACTTTTGGGTGCACCCAGAGTGGGTAGGTTTAGTGAGCCCCTTTACCACAGGCCTCTTGAAAATAATTAGTGGATGCAGTTGCCATTCTTGTGCATGCATTAAATGCATGGATTAAGTGAAATCAAGTCTTCACCAATAGCAACACATTAGATAGTGTAGCCCCTTTAGGGGTTATTTTGTTCCTATAAGGTTACCCTAAGCCAATTATCCTTGAGGAAGCCATATTTTAGTTGTTCGTGACTCATCCTTCATTAGAAGGGTGGGTTCAAACACACCCTCTTAGTTGCATTTCATAATTAATCTTGCATAGTGGTTTTAGGCTTAGGATTATTAACATAAAAAATGCACAAAACCTAAAAAAATAATTTTTTTTTGTAAAGACAAAGGACACACTTATTTGCTTGATTTGTGTGTGTTTATTTTTCATTGCAATTACACTTTTCATACATGCACCCCACACATTCATTATCATAGCCTACTTATAGCTTATGGTATTGACCCAAAATAAATCCAGAGCCATGAGCTAGGTGCCCACTAACCAACAAACTTAATCCATGGAGTGCTCTACTCCTTCCCCAATCACTTTTGTGGCTAACTCAACCAGTGTGCTACACACAAGGTATTTTGACTTGTCTGTTGGACCTTCTCACATGGTATCCATTTTGAATTCAAATGTTATGCAAAGGGCTATCCACACTTCCATTTCCAAAACTAAACCATCCACACCCACTGAACATAACACTACTTATATAGATTCTAACACTGTCAGATCCTATTTGAGACCAACCAATATGGTTTTAGAACCCTTTAACATTCCACTTTTATATGTTCCTACATTTCAGTAGGAACCTTCAAAGTCAAGAAGAAGATAAACCTATCCGATCTGGCTGCTCTAATGCAATATGATGATGATCCGATCATGGATTATGGGAAAAGATGGAGAAATTTGATGGTAAAGTTACCATTTTCCATTCCGACCATAGAACTGACTCGAATGTTTACAAAGAGTTGTGTGAAGCACATCTCGTTATTGTTGTAGTTACAACAATATCAAATATTTGAGGAGGCCTTGGCACAAGCCAAGGTAATTGAGGACATCAAGTTACAAGAGGGTAACTTGAAGCTCTAGAACAAGAAGGATTGGAACAAGAAGAACACCCAAAATCAAAATCACCAGGCCAAGCTAGCCCATGTGAATCAAGTGGTGTTAAACCTTTAAAAAGGGGATAAGGAGCAATAATAGAACTATCAAGCCCGACCTACTCCTGCATGATATGACCAAAACAATAATAATAAGGTAAGAATAAAGAGCAATACTCTCCTCGCTAGTTCACACCATTGTCAAAGTTGATGACATCGATCTTCCATCAATTGTGCAAGGCTAAGGCCATTAAATTACTAGAGATCAAGTTGCAAGACCCTAACCAACCCAAACCAAAAGGGTATAGGGATGATCAGTATTACTCATACCACAGGATGAAGGGACATGACATTGAAGGATGTTATAGTTTCAAACACGTGGTGCAAAACATGATCGAGAAAGGTGAGCTAATTGTGGACAACCCTCAGGCTCCGGACAACCAAAACATGGGGATCTTCAAGAACCCCTTACCGAATCATGAGCCACCGAGGAACAATGTTGGTCATGTGAATCAAGTGTGGGTGGAACCACCAACTCAGGGATTCGTCGGCATGGTCAATGTTGTCACAAGACAAGGGAGGTATGAGCGACCAAATCCACCTCCAACTTCAATCAGGATTCAAGCCGGGCCTTTGCAAAGTCCAGTGCAAAATGATATGCCAGGCCCACCAACTAGACCGGTGGTGACCATCAAGAGTAGGCTAGTTCAAAGCCTACAGACAACTCCAGAAAAGTTTTCAATATATAAACTGATTCAACAGTCTCCTAAGCATAGGGAGACACTCATGGACATCTTGAGGTCTATTGAAGTTCAGTCCCAGGACCCTAAAGCATTTACAAATTTTGTGGGACATGTGCAATAGTGTAGTGAGTTGGTGATTCAATTTCATGATCACGAGATTAAAATAGTTTCTACTACTACAATGGACCCACCATTGCATATAATTGCATGTGTTAACCACACACCATTTAAACGGGTATTTATTGATACATGATCGTCAATCAATATTATTACTACCAAGGCATTGGCATATCTAAAGTTGCAAAAATCATACATTGTACCTTCTACCTTCACTTTGAGAGAATTTAATGATGCACTATGCTCAATGGTAGGTACTATAGTTCTTCCAATTCAGGTTGGACTGAAGACCATCCCTGTGATGTGTCATGTAATAGAAGGTGCAATGCAATATAACATCCTCTTGGGGAGGCCTTGGATTAGAGAAATGCATTGTGTTCCCTCAATTTTACATCAATGTATTAAATATATACATGAGGGACAAGTTCACATGGTTCCTTCTAATGAGGAGCCATTTAAATATGTGAACCTAGCAGATTTACCTAGAGATTTCATTCTCCCTTCAATGCACTTGGATATACGACCGACATCGCCCATAAAACATCCAGAAGGTAAACTAAAATAAGTGTGTGCAGGACCTTCCACATCAACACCACAACTATCAGAGCACACAATAGTAGCTTCAACAAAACCTATGGCATCCATGATGCTTAGGAATGACAAGAATCTTAAGGTAGTTATGGGTGAAAAAGAGCCAAAAAAAGCACCCAAAGTAGCAACTATCGAGGTTCCTAGTCCCATGGATGAAGGGGACGCTCAGAACCAAGTCAAGGAGGCACCTCAGCCTACTTCACCTGCTTCTTCATTTGGGTCATCTGCATCGCAGGTGACCATACATTTGGTTAATCCCAGGCTAGCAGAGTATATAGTGCAAAATGTGACATTCACACCATTTATCATGACTACACAAGACATGGGCCGACCTCAATTCCATCACTTTCCCGTAGGGATGGTGGTACCACTGGGGGTGCCGCCCAACCAAACAAATTTCATCTATGGAGGGCTTGAATAACTTGCAAATCACACACCCATAGATGAGGATGATGATGAACCATTCTCGATGAATGTTCATTATTTTTCTAACCCAAAGTTTGCCTTGCATTATTTTGAATGTTACCATTGGCATGGTTACGGTCTAGGCTTATTCAAGCAAGGGCACCGAACTCCCTATGAACCACAATATCAGTTGCCAACTGATAGGTTTGGGTTGGGCTACCATATAAGAGGATAGGATGAGATTTTAGCAACATATCTCGATCATCTGAACCTTAGTTTGGGGGATAATGTGGATTGGAATCCTTATCACCCTAACCCTTCCTACATGCGAAGGGGTAATAGGCTGGTGACCTACGTCTCTATAGAGCCACCTGAGATCTATCATGATAACATCATGGTAGAGGTCAATCTAGTAGATATTCCAAGAGCTAACTTGGATATTGAAAGCCATGAAGCTACTGATGACACTGGCATGCAGATCTAGAATCTGGGTATAGCAATAGACACTGAATCAAAAGTTACTTCTAAGGAAGTTCAAGTAGAATCCATTGCAGAAAGCGATGGACCAGAATGTGATTTTAGAATAATAATGAGTAGTCCTCAAACAATGAATAATATGAGGATGAGATTGAGTTGGCCTACTTAGGCCCTCTACATTTACGTCATTTGTTACCCATGGAGCCAGTGGGTGAGAATGAGGGATCCTTCATAGATGATAGTGACTATGAGGATGAAACAGAGAGGGCCTACCTTGGGCCTCATATTGCTAATCACCCGATTATAGTAGGTAGGGGTGAAGGACTCATATATGATAGCGATGATGAGGATGAGACTAAGAGGGCCTATCTTGGGCCTCACTATTTACATCATCATCATGAACCATTTGACATCGATGAGATGTATCGAAGAGTCTATCTTGGCCCGTGCCTCAAAGGGAGACCACCCAATTTAGATGTGATTTATCATATAGTATTCCCTGATCCACCAACATATATGCAGCTCCTTGAGCCAAGTGATCCCATCTGATAGTCTATTCATAGACCAGATCTGGAGATCCCCATACCCCTAGAGCCACATCTTGGGTATGGAAGTTATATCAAGGTAGAATTGCACATACGTGGTCCTAGAGATCTAATCCATTCCATCAACATGATCTCCATTAATTTGACCACTCCACTTCACAATCCAGTAGATCCCTCCAAACCATTGTGTCTTAATCTAGATGCTATTGATTGGGATCGCACTGATTCACCACTAGAGCCTGAAGATTTCTTCCCTAACGAAGAAATGTTGCAACCTTTCCATTTTGTGCTAGGTTGTGCACATGATGTTTATCATGTTGAGGGAAATTTTGATGCAGGACCTTTAAACCTAGCTGATGACATCCACCTAATTC
The DNA here is from genome assembly GCA_028583015.1 of Wollemia nobilis. Lineage (NCBI taxonomy): Eukaryota > Viridiplantae > Streptophyta > Pinopsida > Araucariales > Araucariaceae > Wollemia > Wollemia nobilis. The sequence continues at coordinate 12,828,412 of JAQPPZ010017228.1, forward strand.
CTATGCCTCACCAACTTGAGGAGGGATCACATATGTCAGTAGAGGAAACCTTTGATGTGGATATCAGTGATGATCCCACTAATCCTAAGAAGGTTAAATTTTGAGAGAGTCTATCTCTTTATGAGCATGCCAACCTCATCCCTCTACTTAAAGAGAGACCTAATATCTTTGCTTGGACATACAAGGATACATCGAGACTAGATCCAAAAATGGTTACTCATAACCTTTTGCTAGACCCCTCTAAAATGCCTGTCAAGTAGAAGCTCAGGAAAATGCATCCAACCATCACTTTAATGGTTAAATATGAGTTGTAGAAGCTATTGTATGTAGAGTTCATTATCTCCATCAACTATCCAAAATGGGTATCAAACATGGTACCTATAGGAAAACCTGATGGAAGGATCTGTATCTATACAGATTTTAGAGACCTCAACAAGGCAACACCAAAGGATTCATTCTCGTTGCCCAACATAGATGCTCTTGTAGATGCAACTATAGGTCATGAGATGCTCTCCCTTATGGATAGTTTTTTTGGTTACAATAAAATTCAGATTAAAGTCGAAGACCAGCACAAAACCATGTTCACAACGCCATGGGGAACATTCTGTTATAAATTTATGCCATTCGGCCTTAAAAATACTGGTGCCACATATCAGCGAGCCATGACATACATTTTTCATGACTACATGCACAAAATATTAGAATATTATATCAATGACTTATTGGCAAAGTCATTATTGCGTTCAAAGCATGCAGAGGTTCTCAAAAAAGTCTTTGATCACCTGATAGAGCATAATGTCAGGTTGAATCCCAAGAAGTGTGTATTTGGCGTAACTTCAAGAAAGCTATTAGGATTCATCATTTATAAATGAGGGATTGAAGTCGACCCAAAAAAGGTCAAGGCCATCCTAGAAATGCATCCTCCCACAAATATCAAAGAACTAAGAAGCCTACAAGGCAAAGTAGCATCCATAAAGTGATTTATCACACAATTATCAAACAAATTCCGACCCATGAATCGATTGCTACACAAGGGGGTCCCATTCAATTGGGACGAGGACTATCAAGTGGCCTTTGCTAAAATTAAGAAATACCTAAAAATATTTCTAGTGCTAGCTCCACCAAGACCAGATGTGCCTTTCCTATTATATATATCGGCTACTAACTTTGCATTGGGAACCATGTTGGCCCAAAAGAACGTGCAAGACAAAGAGCAAGTGATATATTACATCAGTCGCACCTTGGTGAGTTATGAGCTAGGGTATGCATACATGGAGAAGCTGTGTTTAGTAGTGGTATTTGCAACGAAGAAGTTGTGTCATTACATGCTAAGTCATATGACGTATGTGATATCCAAACAAAATCCTTTGTAGTATATGATGAGCAAGACATATCATAATACACGTATTGCAAAGTGGATCATGCTATTGATAGAATTTGACTTGGAATTCATCAGCAAAAATTCCATCAAGGGATAGGTCATAGTTGATCAACTGGTAGAGGCACCTCTCGAAGATAGTAGGCCTCTTGTCATAGAGCTTCTTGATGATGCAATATTTGCATTATCAGAATCTCCCAAACCTGAAGAACCAGATAACAAAGTTGACATGACTTTGTTCTTTGATGGTTCGAAGTGTGAGCAAGGGGTGGTGCAAGAATTATCTTCTTCATGCCACAAGGTGCTCTAATACCCTTGTCATTTAAGCTAGACTTCCCTTGTACCAACAATAATTTTGAGTACGAAGCCCTAATCTTGGGCCTCCAAACAACCATCACCATGAAGATTAAAAGGTTAAACATCTTTGGTGACTCCCTTCTCATTGTCAATCAGGTTAAGGGACTTTTTCAATGTAGGTGTCCTATCCTGAAAGCTTATAAGGATCTTGCTGACACTTATCTAGCCCAGCTAGAGTGGTACAACATCAAGGCAATCCCTTGTATGTTGAACAAATTCATAGACACTATGGCATATTTGGGATCTTTAATCCCTCAGAATCTATCTATTGATTTTACTACCATTCATGTAAATACACTATCGCATGTCGTGATGCAGTGTGAGGCTTTCGATAATAAATAATCAATCAACATGATTCATATAGAACCAAACCATGAGTGGTTCTATAAAGCCAAATACTTTCTTAAGAAGGCACCCTAGGGGTCTTTGATCTCGCAGGGTCCTACGGGGAATGGCACCACCATTCACCACAAGGTTGTATCCCAGTATACATTCACACATGGTGAACCACAAGGGGAACAAGTCATCTTGTCAGTCGAGGTAGAAGCTTATCAGGATTGGATGTCACAATTACATGACTTCCTTAAGCTTGGTTTAATCCCGTAGGGATTATCACATGCCACAAAATGTACATTCAAGAAGAAAGTGATAAAGTATGTCTTGCTAGGAGACATCTTGTACCTTCGAAGCTACGATGGAGTTCTCCTTCGTTGTCTTGAGCTCCAAGAATCAGCTTGGGTAATTTCATAAGCTCATGATGGTACATGCGGTGGTCATTTTAGTGGCATGGCCATCATCAAGCGCATCCTTCGAATGGGTTATTATTGGCCCACTATGGAGAAGGATTGCACTACGTATGTCAAGAAATGCGTTAAATGTCAGCATCATGCTAATATTATGCACTTGCCATCGTAGGCCTTACAACCCATCCAAGCGGCTTGGCCATTTGCTCAGTGGGGTTTGGATCTAATTGGAAATATCTCTCTCCCATAATTGGGCTGACATACATTTATTATAATGACTACTGAGTATTTTACAAAATGGGTGGAAGCAATCCCTCTAACAACGATAATTAGAGCATGTATTGCGGAGTTTATACTTCATAATATCATAAGTCATTTTGGGATACCATCCAAAATAATCTTGGATAATGGAACATCATTTAAGAACAAAACTATGAGGGCTTTAATGTCCAAGTACAATATACAACATAGTTTTATGACTCCATACTATCCATAGGCAAATGGGTAAGTTGAGGCTTCAAATAAGATTGTGGTAGCCATCTTGAAAAAGATGGTACAAGAAAACCATAAATATTGGCACATCCAGCTACCCCTTGCATTATGGGCTTACAGGACTAGCATACGGACACCCACTGAGGTAACCCCATTTTCACTAGTATATGGCATTGAGGCCATTATGCCCTTAGAGTTGGAAATTCCAACATTGCACATTGTATTGAAAGAGTTCATCGATGATGACACTGCGCAACAAGCTCACCTCGATCAACTGACGCTTCTTGATGAACATCGTGTGAATGCCCTTGAGCATATTTGCATGTTTATCAAGAGTGCCTAAAATGAGCTTATAACAATAAATTCCATCTGAGAGACTTTAAATTTGGTGATCTTGTACTGAAGGAGAACCAACAGAACTCAAACCTATCGTCGCACTTGCGAGATAAATTTGTGACTAACTGGTTAGGTCCATATATCATCTCCAAGAAAATAGGACCTAGAACGTATCGCCTAACATCACTTGAAGGTTTTGAAGAGCTTGAACCTCTCAATATCCTTCATCTTAAGGCGTTCCATACATAAATTCAAAAATTCAAAAACATGGAAAAATTTCAAAATCCATAAAAATCAAAAAGCAATAAAATCTAAAAACATTGCAAAACATAAAAACTTCAAAAACATTTGCATCATGCATTTCATTTTGCACATGCATTCATTTAATTGCATTGCATTAGGTATTTCCATCCATCGCACTTGCATTAGGATAGGTTGTGTTTGCAATCTTACAAATGACACCATGTTTGTATTTCAATCATGCATCTATGCATCATCATCTTCCATCACCCTTGTGAGTAATTGTGTTTCTCAACACAACCCCTCCTATTGCTATGAAGAATATACTAGGGTTTTTCGGTCATTCAACCATACCTAGTGGTCTTCTCAGATTTAGTAGAAAGATTGCTTTGCTTTTGTAGATGAGGTCTAGTTTTGATAGCACTTAGCATATCAGAATCCCATCACTAATCAAACACATTAACAATCCTAATTAGGGCAAGGAAATATGAACACTACAAAGTGGTCCTAGTCACCTTAAGCGAAAGGTTTTGTTACTTGCTCATTTTGTGATGCACAATGGTCTAGAGTGTGGGTCATTGGCAAAAGGACAAGTTCCCCCTACCCAAGAAATCCCTTGCTTACAAAAAGGAGCAAAATCCCAAAATCAAATCAAATCCCTTGCTCAAAACAAAAGAAAAAACAAAATACAAAATAAATAGTGATTTTCATCACTATACATGAGCAAGTATCCCAATAAAATTGAAGAAAAGAAGGGGGTGAAGAGCTTGAATCCCTAGAATGGTCAATACTCAAAGCCATAGAGTGATCCCCAATACAACAATGGGCTGAATGAATCCCACTTGACATTGGGGTAGGTCTAAGCAATTTACAAATGAGCTAGCTTTAGGTGGCCTGTATTGCCTAGTGGTCTAGTCCAACTAAGTCCAAACCTAGGATCAGGGTGGACATTTGGTGATCCTCATTACAACAATGGGCTGAATGAATCCCGCCTGGAAATGAGGTAGTCTTATGTCTCATCTAATATATTCATTTGCACACACAGGGATAATGAATAGCTTGGTCTTTCATAGCAAAAAATTTATCTTTCAGGAGTCTAGTATAGTCATTATACAACTTTTGATAAGTCAACTAGGGTGTTTGAGTCTCATGGAAAACCTCAAAAATTCCCAAATAGTAACAAATCACATAAATCAATCAATTATCAATCATCAATTTCTTTTTATGAGATTTTGTTTATTAAAGGGTGTTCATAACATAGGTTAGATACCGTATGGATATCAACAATGATATTTAAATGGCCACTGACTATTTTGTGCATATATTTTAACTTACAAAAGCTTATGAAGAGAAACAATATCATCATCTTACATCTCACATATGGGTGTCTAATTGGTTAATTCTTATGATAAGATTTATCAATTACATTCATGATTGTTATACATTCTGTGGTGTCATCCATTAGATTGTTAAACTCATATTGCATTCATTCCTTATGTTTTAAGTGATTAAAGCATACATGTTCATTTACATTAGATTACATCATGTAAATAATGCATTACATTACATTCATCATATCATAACATCATAAATTAAATGCATACAAGTACATCAAATTAAACATGCATTTAACATCTAAAATTGCATCCATATGCATACATCATAGTAGTCCATCTACACATCTAGATCACAATATCTAGTCATACATCCATCATCTAGCTAGTGCATGTCATCAATACATCACATCATATAGTATCAAATCAACATAACATATAAGCATGGCATCCATATGCATCTCATAAACATAAAACAACAAAAAAATATACACATATAATGAGTCTCATAAAGATAATATATATATATATATATATATATATATATATATATATATATATATATATATATATATATATATGTGTGTGTGTGTGTGTGTGTCAAAAAAGAGTACATAGGCATGTGTTCAAAATACCCATAGGCTACAACTGTGTAGGTCCTTAGACCTTACACTAAAAAATGATACAATATGCTCAAAGCATAATCATGAGTGGCCTGCACCCCCTACCTGTGAGGCTCCTCCATCATCTCCACCCTCTCGGTGAGTCCACCTGGAGCTAGTACCTGTGGACCTCTCAGATCTCCTAGTCCTGTGACTAGGCCATGTTGATGATTGCCCTGTCTCATGTGTCCTGGTCCTCTATGAGTCCCTATAGTAGTGGATCTCTTAGGTACCACGCCATCATGTAGTGTGATCTCTCCCTCTAGGAGAGTGATATGGGCAACATCTGATGCATGCTACCTAACATGGATCTAGATGAGAGCCTATAATCTCTGGATCTCTATAGCCATGTCCAAACCTGCTAGTCCCTATACAACTAGAATGGTAAGAGCAACCTAAGAAGTCGAGGGATATCCCCTCATGAAGATCGAAGCAAGTCCCACTCTGTGGTCACAACATCCAGATGAGCCCAAAGAAGATCATGCTACCTAGTGATCTTCTATATCTCTATGTTTGTAGTGGCAATCTATGTCTGGAGAGTTGTCCTCTCCTCCTCATATCCTGCCACTATGTCTGGCCCTCTACGAGATGACCCTGAACTGCTCTCAACTATACCTGTAGGGTAGCCATGGATGTATCCCTCTCTAGGATCTGAGTCCTCATAGTCTAAAGCTATGACTGCAAGCTAGCCACCTAGGCTTGGAGCTATGACACCTCATCATCTAGCTCCTCCTTGCCCTCCTCCTCTTCCTAGGGCTCCTCCTCTACTATAGCCTAGCCCCATTCACCCTCTATCCTATGGCAAGTGCATCGACCCGTAGGATCCTCACCAACTACCTCTACATCTACCTCATCCCTAGCTCTGCCTAGTGGGCCGCCACCCTGCCATAGCCTGGTAGTCCACCAGGCATCATACTCCACTATGGTCCTAACATCTGCAAGCCCTGAATCCTAAAAGGCATCATCCTCATCTCCTAGTGGAGTCACCTAAGGCTAGGCCAAGTCTCTCTCTACCTTAAGGTGGTGGTAAAGAACTAGCTCATCTAGGATATCCTGGTAGATCCCAAACTACCTAGCAATGCGTGAGAAGTGGAAGAACTCATGTATCTTGGGCTTGCACCCGAGAAGCCATCTCTCGCATCATGTCCACCTTAGATAGCGGTCTGCCTCCACCCATGTAGGGCAATCCATGTAAGGGTGCCATAGAACCTACCCTACCCTTAGCCCTGTAAGCTGGTCCATGTAGTACTAGAGGTCCCCTATGTGGGACCTGCTCCTGAAGCCCTTAGCCTCCCTAGGCCAGCATGCTACGTAGCACTATGATGCATCATCAATGTATCCAATCCCTAGACATAGTCCTCTAGGGTGATCAATAGTAATGTGCTCCCAAGACCATATCTAGAGTAGTATACTACAACCCACTCAGTAGCGTGACCTCGTTGGGTGATCCGGTACAACTCGTCATAGAGCTACACAAGTAGAGCACTCCCCAAGAGAGAATCAGTGGCTCTCAGGTAGTGCTAGCAAGTAGGTCCTATGTCCTAGCTAGGAGGTTCCAAGGGAACCTCACTCTTAAAGTATCTGGTAGCACAATCTGCATGATAAGTTGCATCAGCATGATCGCTCACCATGAGAAGACCCGCTCGTAGTACCAGTACTCAATGTGCACCCCATCATGCTCAGAATCCAACTGTGCCTCATCGCTCCTAGCATAGAATATCCTCTAGAAAATTGCATCCTTCATCGTAGTGGGTGAAGATGTGATGGCCTCACCATCGATGGGGATACGAAATATGCGGTAGACATCCTCCAGGGTGACTATAATCTCACCTGTGGGTAGGTGGAAGGTGTTGGTCCATGCATCCCAGTGGTGGGCCAAGGTAGTCATGTAGGCCTGATCGACCCAGATGGAAGGCAACCACAACACATAGCCAAAGCCTATGGCCCTAAACCAGTCCCGCTCGACATTAGTCAGTTTGTCATGGAGCTCACGAAGGAGATCTAACTCCCTCGCTCTAGCAATCAAAGTTTGAAGGGAGATAATAATAAAATCAATCAAAATTACAAAAACATAAAAAATACACTTAAAAATACAAAAAAAATAAAAAAACCTTCAAAAAGGCAAAAAAAATCACAAATGCATTCAAAATGTTCAAAAAAAATCAAAATTTCACTTGGAAAAAATAAAAGCAATTAATTCAATCAAAAAACCAAAAAAATAAAAAATTTGGAATTTTTTTACAAAGTGGCTCAACTAGGCTGCCACCCACGACTGGCAACGATCAATTTTTTTACCGTTGGAATTTGAAGTCACCAGTGTTTGATAGCCATGGCCCCCAATTTACCAATTGGGAACCACGACTGCCACCCGCGACTACGGGAAAGACCTTTTTCGAGGTCATTTCCCATCCCATTCACCCCGAAACCCAAAATTAAAACCCTCCCCAACTAACTAGCCTAGTCTAATCCTAACTAGGGTGAGGTTCGTTACCAACAGTTTAGTGAGTTCATTTTGCTCATTAATTAATTTTATTCATTTTAAGTTGGTATTTCAATAAATGAGTTCGCGATGCTACCTTGGTAGCACCGACTCCACCATTGGTTTATGCCTCCAGTTGGTCAACCATTGGGTATAGGTGTAAGGTTTGCGGTAGCATTCTGTATCGAATATTCAATATCACCTCTCAAAGCTATCTTAGCAATTGTAGCAAAATAGAAATAATGAATTTGAAAATGATAGATTTTTCTTTTATATTTTCAAATTTTCCCATCACCATGGCTGACATCCATGGGCGTTGAATTAGGGTTTTTCGACTATGGGTCAGATCCATGGCTAAGGAATTTGCCCAAATTAGCTATGGCTAACAACCATGGCTAGCATCCAACAATAAATACCCTCAAAATCCCACTGTGAGGAGCTTTAAAATGCAAAATAAAAAATATTCAATGGGCCAAAACCCTCAAAATTTTCAAAAATAACAAAAACATTCACATAATTCAAAATTCAAATGCACCTCGTATCCAGTCATTTATTCTATACACTTGGTGGTTGTAGCGACTTGCGATCCATGCAATCCGACAAGATGAGTAAATCACCATAAGGCCATTTAGGGAAAATTAGTCATTGTTCGAATTGAGATGCTTCAGTCTAGTACATCATTCCATATGTACGTAGAATGAATGAAAATATGTCGTATACCGTGGTGGAGAACCAACGATTCTCTATTCCTAGCATTAAAAATTCAATTTCGAAGAAGGCCACAATGGTTGGACTGCCCCACGGGAATGAGGATTTATCTCATTTCTTCTATGACATTTTTAGTAGATCATTGACAATAGTGATTCAACACAAGCCTAATTGGAATTGCTATCATCTTGATTCTCTAAGAAGGCCATTACGATCGAACTGCTCCACATGGGATAGAGATGTACAATTACTATTAACGATTGAAATCACGGCTGAATTAGGCCTTGCCAAATAATAACAAAGTGCAAAAGTCTTCAATCTTCCAAATTATTCATCTTGGTCAAGCGACTCGTCACTTCATTAACTGTCCTACCCTCATCGACTCATCGCTTGAGGGGGTAGTCATAATATCAATAATCATAATCAAATTCAATAGAAGATCACTCGATCTTGTCAAATTGTGTTCATCTTATGAATCATTGCCAACAACTATCATAAGCTTACCCTCTACTGGGGTAAAAAGCAACTATGATAGTTAAGCTAGTAGCTCTCCACCTATCAAAACGATTGTAGCACCGACTACCTGATCACCATGGAGCATGCAAAAGCTTTGCAATTTAAGCCTTCCCTTAGTTGGAAGCAATGATTCTAAGATGTGCATCCTTTTATAGGATTAGGCATCTAATGTTGATCAGATCAATGATCATCATTCAACCTACAACATGGCTTTAGGTGGTCTATTTTTGCTCAGCGTTGTTCATTCTCACAATGCATCCCAAAAGGGGTATCTGTAGACACCTAAAATGCGTCATGTGTAGGGGACTACTCATATGGGCATCCTAACAGACCATATGAATGATCTTGGACCATTCCAAGATAGAGTAGTGGTTTTAACCACTCAATTTAGGTAGCTTTGGCCTAATCAACTTTAGCCATGGATGGCATCCATAGCTAAGGTCTCAACCATGGCTGACACCCATGGCTAATAGAGCTAGCTTGCACCTAGAGCCATGGACTAGCCTTGAAACTATTTTGAATTCTTGATCCAAGCCAAATTTAGTTACAATGGCCATGGCAATGGATTTCAAGTAGTTTTAAGTGAGGAAGCATCCAAAACCTTCCTCCCAACTATTCCAACCTCCTGGTTCTTGATCTTGGCTTCCCAAGCAAGCTAAGATTAGGAATTGAGAGTGCTATAAGACCCCCTTCCAAATTGGGGAAAAGTCTAGATTAAGTGTCAATTTGCATGCAATGAAGCCCTACCAGATTGGAGAGCCATTTGCAACCCTTGAGGAGTGCCTATATGCTGCCAATTTAGAAATCATGACTGTATGTGAAGCTATGGAGGTTTCAAGAGCTTGAGGAGATCATTCATCCACAATTGAACCACTTCCACTACAAATTCAAAGAATCTACATCACCAATCAGTTCTAGAACACAGAGGCAACCCTTGATCATCAATTCCACGAAGGAAATTGGAGATTCAATCCCTGATTACAAGAGCAAGAACACTTTCACCTCAGTTGCGGTTGTCAATTATGGCTAACAGTTCTAGCTACGCCTCAGACCCACGGTGAGGGTTTGATTCTCACTTTCCTTTGTTTTAGTCATAGGATTTCCATTTCAAACATGTATTTAGGTAGATCTGACATAGATTAGCTTTCCTTCATGCATTTGTGTGGTTAAATCTAGGAATTAGAAGTAGATTTGTTCTTCTTTCCTTGCATTTATCAATTTAGACTAGTTACTTGGGATTTGATGCATTTCAAGTTTTAAATGGCTAATTAGGTTGTATAATTGCTATATTTCTTGCTTTCTTTACAAGCTTTACAGTAATCTAGATATTTCTTGCATTTCTTTATAAGTTTACATGCTTTCTTGCTATATTTTTCATCATTTATGCAATTGCCCATCAAGAGCCTCATCAAGAGAGGCCTCCTTTGCTATTAACCCCTTTTATGTTGTTTCTTGAATGTAGGTTTATAGGATCTGAGCATTTCAAAGCATTCTTGGCAACATATTCCTCAACTGAGTGAGAAGAAGGCTATCTTTGGTCTTAAGCAGTTCGTGTCCATTCTAGAGAGCCTATGGATTGCACCATCCCCATTTAGGGGCCTTCAAATCTGTAACAATTGTATCAAGAATTGAGTATCCCTAAGAGGGATGTATTTGTAATCAGGATTTGACAAAGATTTAATAAAATAAACCTTACTTTCTTTTTAAATTCATTTGTTATTCATTCTTTATTGCTTTAATGCTTGATATTAATTGATGCACTAGTTAGGTGTATGCTTTTTAGATCGGTATAGAAAGACGTTTATTGTATCCATGCAAAACCATACGAGCCTTGGATTAATAAAGTAAAAGAATTTCTCAAGTTTGGAACGCTCCCATAAGATATGTCGTGAACTACCAAATTAACTTTTAAACAAAAGGCAGCTAGTTTCACTCTCCTAGGGGAGATGTTGTATAGACATGGTTATGATGGAATTCTCTTTCATTGTATCAAACCTATAGAGGCACAAGAAGACATATATAAAGATCATGATGGTACTTGTGGTGGTCACTTTAGTGGAATGACCATCACAAAGTATATCTTATGCATGGGTTATTATTGGCCCACCATGGAACACAAATGTTGTAATTATGTCAAGAAGTGTATGGAATTCTAGAAACATGCTAAATTAACTCATGTACCATCACAAGCATTGCAACCCATTCAAATTATTTGGCCTTTTTCATAATGGGGTTTATACGTAATTGGTAAAATCTCACCTCCTTCTTTGGGACAACACACATTCATCATCACTACCATTGAGTACTTCACAAAGTGGATCAAGACAATTCCTTTAACTAGTATGATAGGACCTCAAATTGTGGAGTTTATACTATAACATATCATCTATTGTTTTGGTATTCCCTTGAAAATAATATATGATAATAGTAAGTCTTTAAAAAACAAGGATGTCTAAGAACTTTGCAAGAAATATAATTTCCAACAAAATTTCTTGACTTCTTACTACCCACAGATAAATAGATAAGATGAGGCAACAAATAAGACATTTATTGCTATTGTAAAGAAATTAGTTAAATAAAATCACGAGCATACTCAAATCCCCTTGGCATTATGGGATTATCAAATGAGCATTCACATGCTTATCGGGAAAAAACCATTCTCATTGGTCTATGGTGTCAAAGCAATCATGCCTCTTGGGCTCAAGATCCCCTCATTGTGCACTTCATTACAAGAATTCATATATTATGATACCACTAGACAAGCACATCTTGACCAGCTCATGCTCCTTGATGAAATATGAATCAATTCCTTGGAGAACTTACAAGTATATTAGGTCCGTCTAAAGTGTGCTTACAATTCCAAAGTTCATCTATGTGAATTCCAAGTAGGAGATCTTATCCTTAAAAAAATTAGCAAAATACCAATGCATTACCACATGTTCGTGATAAATTTGTGGCTATTTGGTTAGGTCCATACATTGTCAAACAAAAGGTGGGTCAAGGAACTTATAGGGTTGCTAGTCTAGAGGGATTAGAAGAGCCCAAGACATTAAAAATCATACACTTGAGAGTGTTAAAAGCTTTATGTGATTTATATATATACATGGCTAAAAAAAACATCATTCATCCACACTTCATTCCATACATCCATTTTGCATAATTATTTTCATGTCATTTCGGTGCATTTCATCCACCATATTAGTGGTCATTTGTGTAGTTTGGATAATAGTTAATCCAATAAGTCTTGTCACCTTAATCAAGGGTAGCTTTTATTCCATCCCATTTTTCTATTTTATAAGTTATGTCACAAGTTGCAATCACATCTCATCACCCCTAGGAGTTTTCGGTCACTCATCAACTTTGAGTATTTTGAGCAACCTCCATTGCATGTTAGATTTTCTCTAGGACCAAAGCACATTTTCACTAAGAAAATATTGAGTTCTAGGAGTTGACTCTAATATTCTTGAACCAAACACATATAACACTTATCAATAACATCTTGTATCAAAGAGGTATAATACCATGATTGGGTTGAACCTCAAAGAAAAAATTTCTCCTTGCTTGTCCCATTATGCACATAGTTCATAATCAAAACAATGGTTTTTACTACTAACAACACTTTCAAATAAAATAATGGATAGTAAGGATAGGGTAAAATTATCATTACACCTTAGTTGAGAATCCAATTACCCAATGCTCTAACTCTTTTACAAATCACACACCATAGATCCCCAAGTAGTAAGGATATCACTACATTTCCATCCATATGGTTATGTAGTATGATTCCCCAAAGCTTAAAGATTATTTCATTGGACTATGAAGCTAATATCCATCAAGGCTATAGATTATTTATTGGTAGTGGAGTATGCTCATGCATGGTGATACGTTTCTCTTAAAAAGACCTTTGAATGCACATAAGGATAAGCTAGCTTCCTGGTCTTCTCCATGATAGGTTTCATCTTACTTTACTAAATATAAGTAAATGAATTCATTTGCACACACAATTGTTCTTGATTGACTTGAGTCATCACCATGCTCATGATTGGTAAATAAACATGCGTTGCACACAAATTTGATCTTTGAGAGATTCTATAGAACTTAATGAGTTTGTTCAAAATCACTAGGATGTTTGAGTCTCTACAAACAATTCTAGATCAGTCACCCATAAATCAAAATATTGCATCCATACCATAGTCACATTAATACATGAGTCTTCCACTTCATATCCCACCATTAGATGTTGATGTCCCTTATTAATCAACAAAGATAAAAATGGTCAAGCAAATTCTAAACTACTACAAATGATCATTAAAGCATCAATTCTCTTGCATTGTTATCATAAAAGCATATACATTGTCATCCATCACATCATATACATATGCATTCACACATACATTCACACAAAATTCATACATAAGAAAATCTATGTATATATATATATATATAAAATTCGCATGTACAACATATGCCCAAAGGCTGTATACAATGGAGCACTAAGGCTCATATGCAAAAGTGCACCAAGAGGCACCAGCTAGCACCCAAAATCAAACCCCCATGATCCTAATGGGTCAAGACACCAAGGAATCCTAGAGCAAGAGTCACTACACCTAGAGTTACTATGCCTAACAAAGCTAGATACAAAGAAGGAAGGCCACACTGGCAGTCCAATGCCATGCTGCATAAGGTAATCCTCAAGCTCCTAAATGTAACTATCCCAAAATCAAAGTCATGATGCATCCTATATCTGACAAACATCCCTCCATATCAGCTCCACCTAAAACCTAGATATCACATCCTTGCCTCCACCTACCATAGTCTTCACCTCTAGCTCCATTCACAACCAAACATTTTTGGCACCCAATGCCATTATCCCTACATCTCTCTCCATCAGCATCTACAGGATCTGATCTCGGTCCTCAACCATATTGGAAATATGTTGAATATTTTCCATGTTATTCTGGTGGGGTTAACACTAAAAGGTACTAGATGCTATGTACGATATACTCATCGAGGTTAAATTTTTAGGGTTTTAAGTTATTTTTTAGACCCATATGGGCTTTTAGGGTTACTATATTTGAACCCTTATTTTTTTACCCATGATATTGTAAAATCTGTGCATATGCCTTTGTTATATATATCACACTTGCATTAGGGTTTGAAGAGAGACAAAAGGATAATATTATTGTATTGGAGACAATCAAGTTAATGCAATAATAAGATAATACTATGCTGATTTTTCTTGGTTGAGGGTTTCTAGGATAAATATTTTTTAATATGTGAATAATGCTATCTTCTTCCTTTGATTTTGTAATTACTACTTTTCTAGTTTTACTTTATTGGGGCTCTTTATTTATCTTCATTTGGTATCAGAGCTAGGTTTTAGCTTTGTTCGAGGAGTAAGGGTTTCAACCTTGTGATAAATTAATTCTTGAGTGGGAGCCATACGCGAAATGATCCAGGCAAAGGAGAAATATGGGAAGCACACAAATAGTGATTGAGAAATTTAATGGATAAAATTTTGAGTTGTGGAAACTCAAGATGGAGGATCTATTGGTTGATAGAGATCAGTGGATTACGGTCTCGAGAACAAAACCAAAATTGATGACAAATGAGGATTGGCTAAAAATTGATAGGAAGGCAAGAAGCTCTATCAGATTGTGTTTATCTGACTCGGTATTGTTGAATGTATCTATAGAGACCACAACAAATTTGCTATGGGAGAATCTGGGAATATTGTATCAAACAAAGTCATTAGTAAATAAACTCTTTCTTCGAAAGAAGTTGTATTTGCTTCGAATAAATGATGGTGACTCTATGGCTGAACATCTGAATGATTTTAACACTATGGTAAGTCAACTAACCTCTGTAGAAGTAAAAAATGGATGAAGATGAATAATGTATTACTTTAATTTATTCATTACTTGATTCATGGGATAACCTTGTTATGGCTATAACCAATACTACATCTACATTGAAAGCAGAGGATATAGTAGAAACTTTGCTGTCTGAGGAGATGAGATGAAAATATTCTAAGGATTATCATCAAAAGGAAGCATTGTTTATGAGAGGTTGTTCTCAAGAAAGAAGCAAAAAGATGAAAATATTCTGAGGATTATCATCAAAATTAAGCCTTGTTTATGAGAGGTTGTTCTCAAGAAAGAAGCAAAAAGAAATCAGGAGAAAAGAAATCAAAATCTAGGGGTAAATATGTTGCCCCAGAAAAGAGGAATTGTTGGAATTATGGTAAAGTAGGGTATTATAAAAGAAATTATAGATCTAAAAAGGCTAGTAATAATTAATCATATAATGAAAGACCTTCTACAGAAATGAAGACCACAAATGAAGATTCAGGGTATTCTTAGTTGCAACATGCTCAAGTGCTTCTTTTCATATGACTCCTCAAAGAGAGGGTTCTATGAATATGAAAATATAGATAGAGGTAAAGTCTTCTTGGGATATAATTCAACATATAAAATAATAGGTCGAGGAAGAGTCAAGATGAAGCTAAAATATGGAAGAATTAAAACCCTTCTTGGTGTGTTGCATATTCTAGGTTTGGCAAGGAATATGATATCTGTGAGTAAGATGAATGATGCAGGTGTGAATGTGGTATTCAATAAGGATAGATACAAGATGGTCTATGGATCCTTGGTGTTAGAAAGAGGAGTTCACATAGGAATTTTTTTTAGAATTGAGGCTAGCACTGTAAGTATTAATTGCAATAACTCTTCAGTTGTACAGGAAAATAATACGATTGAAATGGCTCTGAGTATTCCTACAATGAATACAATGTTGTGGCATCAACGCATGGGGAATATTGGTGAGAAAGGAATTTGAACATTGAAAATGAAAGGTATGGCTGAAAGACTTTCTGATTGTCCATTAAATTTTAATTTTTGTGAGCACTGTGTTTTCGAGAAACAAACTAGAGTCAATTTTTCAAGTAGTGCTACAAGGTCTGAAGGAATTCTACATCTAGTTCACAGTGATGTGTTTGGACCGAAAAAAGTACCATAATTAGGTAAATCTATCTATTTTATTACATTTATAGATGACTTCTCAAGAAAGACATGGGTATATTTTATACGAAATAAATTTGAGGATTTTAATAAATCTAAAGAGTTTAAGGCTCTTGTAGAAAATCAGATAGAGAAAAAGCTAAAGGTTTTGAGAAGTGATAATGGTGGTGAGTATTGCTCTAATGAATTTGATCAGTTTTACAAGGATAGTGGAATAGAAATACAGATAACAACTTCGTATACTCCACAAAAAAATGGGATTACAGACAAATGAATAGGACATTGATGGATAAGGCTAGAAGCATGCTAAGTGGTGCAGGGTTAGAAAAGAAGTTCTGGGTAGAAGCTGTGTTAACAACTTGTTATCTCATCAATAGATCTCCTGCCTCAGATTTGGTGGACAAGACTCCATAGGAAGTATGGACTGGTAAGAAATCCTCTCTCATAAATATAAGGGTTTTTGGTTGTGATGCTTATATGTATATCCCACGAGAGAAAAGGACTAAGCTAGACTATAAATCTGAAAAAATGCATATTTGTGTGTTATAGTACTAGAGTTAAAGGATATCAGTTGTGAAACCCAAAAATATAAAAGGTTGTTTACAATCATAATGTGATATTTAGAGAAACAAAAGGGGTTTTAAAATAGGAAATGCAACCAAACAAAGAACCAGAAATAGTGCAGGTAAAATTAGAACATGAGGAAGAACCAGTGGTAGAACCTAAATTACAAAGAGATTGTAAAGAGAAATATTCAGAGGGAGAAGGTGAGGAGGAAGCTGAAGATGCAGAACCTAGAAATCCAATTTTGAGGATATTATATCGAGAGAGAAGACTTCCAGATAGGTATAGTTCTTCAAATTTTTATTCTGCATTTACTTTATCAGTTACTGATGAAGAATCCAAGACTATAAAGGAGGCACTTCAGTCAAGTGAGAATAAGTCTTGGAAAAGTGTTAGTCTTACAATGACACTGAGAGGGGGGGGTGAATCAGTGTAGCTCTTTAAACTTAAATTCATAGCTCTTAAAACAAAAATTAAGAAACCTTAGAACCAGATAAAGCAAGTATCACAAGAGAACATCACACAACACAAGATTTAACGAGGTTCACCAATGTGGCTACTCCTCAAAAATGACTGCTTGGACTACCATCCAAATCCAGCCTTTGCAAAGCAACAACTTTACAAACAATTTACCAACGACCCACTGGAAGGAGCACCAACTCCTGATTTATCCGCACCAATCAGAAAGGAGCACCAACCCCTTAAAACCCGATTTACCAAGCACCAACTGGAAGGAGCACCAACCCCCGATGCCAAGTACCAACTTGGACTTCAATTCTGAAACTAGAAGATTGATAGTAAGATACCTTTGCTTTTGCTAGACCCTGACTGGTGTTCTTCACCTTTGCTTTCTCTATGCACTCTGCTTTCTCTACGCAATCACTTCGCACACTCTGCTTCGCTACAGTCGAACTTCACGATCGTCTTCTCCCTTTTGTGCACTCTGCTTTCTTAGCAAAATTTGCACTTAGCTTGATTCGATACGACTTGCTCTCTGCGCACTACGACCGAACTTCGCACACTTCAACATCTTTCAAATCTCCAAACAACCCTCCTTTTATAACAGAATTCTTGTGATGAAAACCCTAATCTTAGTCGGCTGTAAACCCTAATCTTAGTCAGCTTTCATGACAACTATAAACCCTAATTTTAGTCGGCTGTCATCGGACTTCGTCAGCTTCAACTCAACCATGAAAATACAACATGTCACGATATCATGACACTTTCACTTTCTCTCTCTTTCTCCTTGCTTTGGCCCCCGAAAATACATGTCGCGATATCGTGACACTTTTTCTTTCTCTCTTTCTCTTTGCATCGGACCATGAAAAAGCTACATGTCGCGATATCGTGACACTTTTTCTCCTTGCTCTTTCTCTTAGCTTTGGCCCACAAAAATACATGTCGCGATATCATGACACTTTCGCCTCCGTACGCTTTCTCTATTCCTTTGTCGCAAAAATGCGACATTGTGCGATATCGTGACACTTTTGTTATCCTGCCTGCCTGCCCTTCTTGAGTCACAAAAATGTGACATGTCACAAAATCGTGACACTTCTGCTTCGAAGTCTTGCTTTCTGCTTTTGTCATGAAATCATGACACTTCTACCTTCGAAGTCTTCTTCTCTACTTTTGTCATGAAATCGTGACACTTCTACTTTCGTACTTCACTTCTTTGCTATTGTCACGAAATCATGACACTTCTGCCTTCGAAGTCTTCTTCTCTGCTTTTGTCATGAAATCGTGACACTTCTGCTTTCATACTTTACTTCTTTGCTTTTGTCGCAAAATCATGACACTTCTACTTTCGAAGTCTTGCTTTCTGCTTTTGTCATGAAATCACGACAGTTCTGCTTTCGTACGCTTCCTCTCTTTCTTTTGTCGCAAAAATGCGACATGTCACGAAATCGTGACACTTTTCCAACTTACTTTCTCTCTCCTATTTTAGTCGCAAAAATGCGACATGTCACGAAATCGTGACACTTTTCAAACTTGTTCTCTTTCTTCGAACTTGTCACGAAATCGTGACACTTCTTCCTACTTTCTCTTTTTCTTCCAACATGTCGCGAAATCGTGACAGTTTTTCCACTTGCCTTTTTCTCTTCCAACATGTCGCGAAATCGTGACAGTTTTTCCACTTGCCTTTTTCTCTTCCAACATGTCACGAAATCGTGACAGTTTTTCCACTTGCCTTTTTCTCTTCCAACATGTCACGAAATCGTGACAATTTTTCCACTTGCATTTTTCTCTGCCAACATGTCACGAAATCGCGACAATTTTTCCACTTGTCTTTTTCTCTTCCAACATGTCGCGAAATCGCGACAGTTTTTCCACTTGCCTTTTTCTCTTCCAACATGTCGCGAAATCGCGACAGTTTTTCCACTTGCCTTTTTCTCTTCCAACATGTCGCGAAATCGTGATAGTTTTTCCACTTTCTCTTTCTCTTCCAACATGTCACGAAATCGTGACAGCTTTTTCCACTTGTTTTTTCTCTCTTCCAACATGTCGCGAAATCGTGATAGTTTTTCTTGCTCGTCTGTATATGTCGCGATATCGCGACACTTTTCTTACTTGTCTTTTTCTTTGATCTTTTGCATATGGGCCACTTCGGTCTTCTTGGAAAATCACCGTACATACTCCGAGTAACCTTTGAACTCCTGTCTTCTCGCATCCGAATAGCTTTTGAACTTCCTGTCCACTGCATCAACAGATCTATCCGACCGTGTTGACAACAATGACAATATCGTTGTTGCACCTTGCTCAACAATCTCCCCCTTTGGAATTGTTGGCAACACATGTGCAATTTCCTGTAACTCTTCTCCCCCTTTGACAATAATACCAAAGGGCTACCGCAGACTCCCCCCGAGTCCATGCACAACATTCTCGGGCACAATTTATTACACTTAGCAAAAATCATGAACATGAGCAAAAAGATAATCAAATGCTTAAATGCTCCCCCTGAGAATGTGATCCCCGTAGCTAGTCAATTCTTGGGAAGTGTGACCACTCCCAATTTATTGCGAAGGTACTCAAAAACTTCCTTGGGCAATGGTTTTGTGAAGATATCTCGCTACTTGCTCTGTAGTTGGAACAAAATCCAACTTAACCTCACCTTCCGCAACTTTCTCCTTCAAAAAGTGATACCCGATAGCAATGTGTTTTGTGCGTGAATGCATAACCGGATTCTTGGAGATGTTAATGGCACTCGGTGTTATCACACTTAACCGATATTGGCTCACCGAAGCTAATACCAAGATCTTTCAGGGTTTGTTTCATCCACAATACCTGCGTACAACATGTTGTCGCTGCAATATATTCTCGCCTCTGCTATCGATAAAGAAACCGACTCTTGTTTCTTACTCGTGCCACGCGACCAATCTGTCTCCAAGATAGAATGCACCTCCACTGGTACTCTTTCTGTCATCTACACATCCCGCCCAATCTGCATCTGAATACGAAATAAGGGTGAAGTCTTTACCTTTTGGATACCATAACCCATATTCCATAGTACCCTTGAGGTATCGAAGAATCCTTTTCACTGTCGTCACATGAGTCTCCTTGGGATTAGCCTGAAATCGTGCTACCATGCATACCGCCTGCAAAATATCCGGTCCGGTAGTCGCTGTGCATAGTAAGCTTCCAATCATAGATCTGTACATGGTTTGATCAACAGGTGGAGATTTGTCATCCTTGCTCAACTTGCAACCTGTCGTCATGGGAGTGCTAACCAGCTTACAATCCTCCATTGTGAAATTTTTTAACATCTCTTTCACATATTTAACTTGAGAAATAAATATGCCCTTCTTATTTTGATTAACTTGCAACCCGAGGAAATACGAAAGTTCACCAATCATTGACATTTCAAATTCTTTCCGCATCTTATTTGCTAAATCTTTACATGACTCATCTTTGTTGCTGCCAAATATGATATCATCTACGTATACAACAAGAACAATAAGATGCCCATTTTCTATTTTGACATACAAATTACTATCCACCATACCTTTCTTAAACCTTTGTTGGGTGAGATAGTTGTCTAGCCTTGCATACCATGCTCGGGGTGCCTGTTTTAAGCCATATAATGCTTTCTTCAACTTGCAAACAAAGTTGGGATTATCACCAAGTTGGAAACCATCTGGTTGCTCAATATAAACCTCTTCTTCAAGTTTCCCATTCAAAAACGCTGATTTCACATCCATTTGATAAACTTTGAAATTCTTGTAGACTCGCTAAAGCAGAAACATTCTGATTGCCTCTAGTCTAGCTACTGGAGCAAAAGTTTCCTCAAAGTCAATGCCTTCAACTTGTGCATAACCCTTACATACCAATCTTGCTTTATTTCTGACTACCTGTCCGTCTTCATTCAATTTGTTTCAAAAAATCCATTTAGTCCCGATTATATTTTTATTTGCAGTTCTAGGTACTAACTCCCAAGTTTCATTTTTCTCGATCTGATCTAATTCTTCATTTATTGCCTTCATCCAACTTTCATCTTTGCTTGCGTCTCGCAACATTTTTGGGCTCAATGTTGGATAATAGAGAGTAGTTACTTACTACTCTTCTTCTTGTCTGAACACCAACTTTGGGGTCTCCAATTATTTGCTCTCTAGGATGATTTTTCTCGCAACTTGCCTGTTTTGAATTTCTTATTTTCTTCCACTTCTAAATCACAACTTAAATCATCTCGAGTCAATTTTTTGTATCTTTTCGGTTTCGTTTTCCTCATCTCCTTCAATAACCTCTTCATAAATTGGGTAGTTCATTTCATAGCTAATTACTCGTTCTCTACCTTCATCAAATTTAACATCGACATTGTCCACAATTTTCTTTAGCCTCTTGTTGTAGCATTTGTAGGCTTTGCTCTTTGATGAATAACCAACAAAAATACCTTCATCCGCTCTATCTTCAAACTTACCAAGATTATCTTCAGTTCTTTTGATGTAGCACTTGTTGCCAAAGATTTTGAGGTATTTTGCTGTTGCCCTTTTACCGAACCACAACTCATAAGGAGTTTTGCTTTCATGTGTTCTCAGCATGTACCTATTTTGGATATACACCGCAGTATGGACTGCTTCTTTCCAAAATTTATCTACTACTCTGCTTTCAACCAACATAGTCCGTGCCATTTCCTGCACTGTCATGTTCTTTCTTTCTACCACTCCATTCTCGCTGAGGTGTCCCGGTCGCTAAAAACTGTCTCCTAATACCGTATTTTTCACAGTGACTTTGTAAACTCCTCCTGAAATGAATTCTCCTCCTCTATCCGATCTTAAACATTTGATCCTCTTTCCTGTTTCATTCTCAACCTGGTTTTTGAAAATCTTGAACATATCAAAAGCTTCTGATTTATGCTTCAAGAAAAATATCCATGTCATTCTCGGAATAGTCATCAATGCACAACATAAAATATTTGTCACCATTTATGCTTTGTGTTCTCATGGGTCCACATAAATCAAGTGTGTATTAGTTCCAAAGGTTTGCTTGTGTAGTATTCTTTTGTTTTGAATGAGACTCTAGTTTGCTTCCCCTTTTGGCATGAAGCACAAATGTTGTTTGCAAGTTTGCTGATGGTGGGAATATCTCTCACTACCCTTTTTGAGCTGATTTTTACTAGATTATCAAAATTGATATGACCGAGTCTCTTGTGCCACAACCAATTTTCTTCTTCCTGTCCAATAAAACAAGCTCCTTTTGAAGTCTCTGAGAGCGTGTACAGGTTTCCAGATGTCCTTGATCCAACTTGCTATCAATTTTCCACTCGTTTGTTTTTCTGACTTCACAACCCCGCTTCATAAAAACTACTTCATGACCTTTATCACAGATCCGACTTACGCTCAACAAGTTATGTTTCAAACCATCCACAAACAAGACTTCTTCTGACTTAATTTTTCCATCACTAATTTT
Organism: Wollemia nobilis; assembly: GCA_028583015.1. Taxonomy (NCBI): domain Eukaryota; kingdom Viridiplantae; phylum Streptophyta; class Pinopsida; order Araucariales; family Araucariaceae; genus Wollemia; species Wollemia nobilis. The sequence continues at coordinate 12,851,141 of JAQPPZ010017228.1, forward strand.
AACTGAACCTTTGCCAACTATCTTAGCTCCATCATTATTTCCAAACTTTACCGAACCACCTTCATATTTCTGTAACTTCTCAAATTTTTGTTTGTCACCTGTCATATGACTGGAGCAACCACTATCAAGTATCCATGGTACATATTTATTCTGTGCTTTAAATGTTGTTTGAACGATTAAGGATTCCTTTTCTTCCTTATGTCGCTCTTTTCCTTTCCACTCCGTTTTGATAGTAGTTTTGGGCTCTTGTTTTGCCTTTCCCTTATCAGTAGCTTGAGCAAGTTTTTCGGGAAGTTTTCTATTTTGTCTCATCCTACTTGGTTGAAATTTTCTTCCCTGAAACTGATTTGATGCAAAAGTACTTCTACAGCTTTCTTGCAATGTGCCCAAAATTATGACAGTATAACATTCTACCGTATAATTTATCAGAGGAGAAAAAGCATTTCTACTCGGTGAAATTCCTTGGTCTTACATTATATTTGCAGATCCGAGATTTTATGACCATAGCCATTGCATTTAAAATAGAAACCAGAAAAGGGATAATTGAACCTGGGTGATGGTCTTTGCCATGTTGCCGTAGGAGCCATAGGTCTTCTTCTTCTTTGATGTGTGACATTGGTAAATCCATCATTGTCAATTCTCCTTTCGTGCCTGGCATTATTGCTTTCTTTTGCATGAGACGTTTTTCCTTGATCAACCTATTTCTTATCTTCATTATTTATGGATTCTACATTTCTGGCCTTTGATCCATTTGATGATTCTCCTTCGATGAAACCTAGACCAAATTTGATGCCTGTAGGCCTTTGGTCATTTATGATCTTATCCAACTTCATAGAACTTTCTTCACGTTTGTGATAACAACTAATTTTCTTATTCATCTCTTCTAGCTGCATTCTTAAACCAACAATCTCTTCTTCTAGCTTGCTGCAATAATCTATTTTCATGGTTATTTGTACTTCGAGATCTTCAAAGATTTTCTTGGATTCTTCTATCTATACTTTCAAACTGGTTATGATTTCATTTGCATCCTCAAGCTTTCTTGAAAGTTTCTTATTCTTTTTCTTTTCTATCTTCCACTCTTCAAGTGTAGAGATCAACTCACCTTCTAGATCTACTTCAGCCTCAGGGTTTTCACCACATACTTCAGAGTTCACTCCTTCTTCCTTTTCTGATTTTACTTCTTCAAATGCCATGAAAAGAGCTTCAACTGTTTCCTCTTCAGAATCCTCACCGGAGTTGTCTTCTGATGAACTGGCATTCCTGGAGATGAAACTTTTCTTCTTGAAGTTGCCTTTTTTGAAATTCATTTTCTTCTTCCAGTCACTTCTTTCTTGGTGCGATCCTTCATCATTTTTGTTCTTCTCTTTAAGTGGACATTTAGTCGCAAAATGCCCAATGCCTCCACAGTTGAAACATTTAAATGGTAGCTTCCCTCTCGTATTTTCCTTTTCCCTTTTTTAGTTTTCTAACAAAGTTTGCTTCCATTTCATCCGATGTCTCTTCTTCCTCGGACTCTTGTTTTGTGTTTTTATTTTTAAGGGCTTTAAAAGCCGCTTCTCTGTCTGTGGGTTTAGATCTTCCTATCCTCATCTCATATGCAGTCAAAGAACCATACATCTCATCTATACTAAAATAATTTAGATTTTTAGCTTCTTCTATCGCTGAGACTTTAGAATCAAACCTTTGAGGAAGAGATCTTAGTACCTTTTTCATGATGGCAGAGTCTTCAATATCCTCGTCGAGTCCTCTGATCGCATTAATGATTCCATTAACTCTCAAGGATATATGCCTCAATGTTTTCATCGTCATTCATTTTCAATGCTTCGAACCGAGCTCGATGTGTCTCAGTAACTTGGCCTCCTTGATCTTATCGTCTCCTTCATGAATACTCCTCAGTTTGTCCCATATCTCTTTTGTCGTATTACAACTCATGATCTTTACTAGTTCACCTGTCTTGCTAATTCGCACATGAGAGCATTTTTTGCTTTTGTGTTTTTTTCAAATAGTTTCTTTTCGTCATCCTCTTTTGGAGGAGTGATGGGTATTGTGTATCCACTAACTACCGAATCCCAGATGTCGTAACCCAAAGCACAGAGATATGTCTCGCATCTTGATTCTCCAGAATGCGTAATTAGATCCATCAAACAATGGTGCTTTGTTTGATGAGAAGCCTTCACCACCTGCCATTGTGTTACTTCCAAGATCACCCTAGCCGGTTAAGCTTGTACAGGAACTTAGCTCTGATACCAATTGTTAGTCTTACAATGACACTGAGAGGGGGGGTGAATCAGTGTAGCTCTTTAAACTTAAATTCATAGCTCTTAAAATAGAAATTAAGAAACCTTAGAACCAGATAAAGCAAGTATCACAAGAGAACATCACACAACACAAGATTTAACGAGGTTCACCAATGTGGCTACTCCTCAAAAATGACTGCTTGGACTACCATCCAAATCCAGCCTTTGCAAAGCAACAACTTTACAAACAATTTACCAGCACCCACTGGAAGGAGCACCAACTCCTGATTTATCTGCACCAATAGAAAGGAGCACCAACCCCTGATTTACCAGCACCAACTAGAAGGAGCACCAACCCCTGATGCCAAGTACCAACTTGGACTTCAATTCTAAAACTAGAAGATTGATAGTAAGATACCTTTGCTTTTGCTAGACCCTGACTAGTGTTCTTCACCTTTGCTTTCTCTATGCACTCTACTTTCTCTATGCAATCACTTCGCACACTTTGCTTCACTATAGTCGAACTTCACGATCATCTTCTCCCTTTTGCGCACTCTGCTTTCTTAGCAAAATTTGCACTTAGCATGATTCGATACGACTTGCTCTCTACGCACTACGACCGAACTTCGCACACTTCAACATTCATTCAAATCTCCAAACAACCCTCCTTTTATAACAAAATTCTTGTGATGAAAACCCTAATCTTAGTCGACTGTAAACCCTAATCTTAGTCGACTTTCATGACAACTGTAAACCCTAATTTTAGTCGGCTATCATCGGTCTTCGTCGGCTTCAACTCAACCATGAAAATACAACATGTCACGATATCATGACACTTTCACTTTCTCTCTCTTTCTCCTTGCTTTGGCCCCCAAAATACATGTCACGATATCGCGACACTTTTTCTTTCTCTCTCTTTCTCTTTGCATCGGACCGCAAAAAAGCTACATGTCACGATATCGTGACACTTTTTCTCCTTGCTCTTTCTCTTAGCTTTGGCCCATGAAAATACATGTCACGATATCGTGACACTTTCACCTCTGTACGCTTTCTCTATTCCTTTGTCACAAAAATGCGACATTGCACGATATCACGACACTTTTGTTATCCTGCCTGCCTGCCCTTCTTGAGTCACAAAAATGCGACATGTCACGAAATCGTGACACTTCTGCTTCTAAAGTCTTGCTTTCTACTTTTGTCATGAAATCATGACACTTCTGCCTTCGAAGTCTTCTTCTCTGCTTTTGTCATGAAATCGTGACACTTCTGCTTCCGTACTTCACTTCTTTGCTATTGTCACGAAATCATGACACTTCTGCCTTCAAAGTCTTCTTCTCTGCTTTTGTCATGAAATCATGACACTTCTACTTTCATACTTTACTTCTTTGCTTTTGTCATGAAATCATGACACTTCTACTTCGAAGTCTTGCTTTCTACTTTTGTCACGAAATCATGACAGTTCTGCTTCCATACGCTTCCTCTCTTTCTTTTGTCACGAAAATGTGACATGTCACGAAATCGTGACACTTTTCCAACTTACTTTCTCTCTCCTATTTTAGTCACGAAAATGCGACATGTCACGAAATCGTGACACTTTTCAAACTTTTTCTCTTTCTTCGAACTTGTCACGAAATCGTGACACTTCTTCCTCACTTTCTCTTTTTCTTCCAACATGTCACGAAATCGTGACACTTTTTCCACTTGCATTTTTCTCTTCCAACATGTCGCGAAATCGTGATGGTTTTTCCACTTGCCTTTTTCTCTGCCAACATGTCGCGAAATCACGACAGTTTTTCCACTTGCCTTTTTCTCTTCCAACATGTCACGAAATCGTGACAGTTTTTCCACTTGCCTTTTTCTCTGCCAACATGTCACGAAATCGTGACAATTTTTCCACTTGCCTTTTTCTCTTCCAACATGTCGTGAAATCGTGACAGTTTTTCCACTTGCCTTTTTCTCTTCCAACATGTCATGAAATCGTGATAGTTTTTCCACTTGCCTTTTTCTCTTCCAACATGTCATGAAATCGTGACAGTTTTTTCCACTTGCTCTTTCTCTTCCAACATGTCATGAAATCGTGATAGTTTTTCCACTTGCCTTTTTCTCTTCCAACATGTCATGAAATCGTGACAGTTTTTCTTGCCTGTTGTATATGTCGCGATATCGTGACACTTTTCTTACTTGTCTTTTTCTTTGATCTTTTGCATATGGGCCACTTCGGTCTTCTTGGAAAATCACTCGTACATACTCTGAGTAACCTTTGAACTCCTGTCTTCTCGCATCTGAATAGCTTTTGAACTTCCTATCCACTGCATCAACATATCTATCTAACTGTGTTGACAACAATGACAATACTGTTGTTGCACCTTGCTCAACAAAAAGGACTATGGAAGAAGAAATGGAGTCCTTGGATAAAAATAAGACATGGGACTTGGTGAAATTACCTCCTGGTAGAAAACCTAATGGTAGTAAGTGGTTATTCAAGAAGAAGTAGCTCGTTTGGTAGAAAAATAATTTTCTCAGGTTGAGGGAATTGACTTTGGTGAGATTTTTCTTCTATGGCTAAACTAAATTCAATCAGATTTTTGTTGGCTATTTATGCTACTTTTGATTTTGAAATAGAACAGATGGATGTAAAGATAACTTTTCTACATGGTGAACTTGATGAATATATATATATATATATATATATATATATATATATATATATATATATATATATATATATATATATATATATATATATATATATATATATATGTCACAACTAGAATGCTTTAAGGTAAAATGTAAGGAGGAATTGGTATGCAAGCTGAAGAAGTCTCTTTATGGGTTGAAACAATCTCTAAGGATGTGGAACCAAAAATTTGACAGGTTTGTCTTGACACTTGGGCTTGGAAAAAGTAAAGCAGATCCATGTGTATATTTAAAAAAGGAAGGTGAAAATTTTGTTATCATTGTATTGTATGTGGATGACATGCTATTAATTGGTAACAGTAAGGAGATGATAAAGTTACTCAAATCTCAGTTATCTTCTAAATTTTTACATGAAGGATTTGGGTGCTGCAAAATTTATTTTGGGCATGGAAATAATAAGGGATCGTGCAAATAGAAAGTTATGGTTAAATCAAATGGAATATGTTGATTTGATATTACAAAAGTTTATAATTCGTGATTGTAAACCAATATGTACTCCATATCCGATTGGTCAAAAGTTATTTGCTAAAAAATATCCCAAAATAGATGAGGAAATTGAAGAAATGCATCATGTTCCTTATACTAGTGTTGTGGGCAGTTTGATGTATGCAATGGTCTATACTAGACCTGATATTGCACATGCAGTCGGAGTAGTTAGTAGATATATATCAAATCCAGGAAATGAATATTGGACTGCAGTACAAAGTATCTTCAGATACTTGCATGGAACTACAGATTATGCTATTTGTTATGGAGGAAATTTTGAAGGTAAAAATATTGTAAATCTACAAGGGTTTGTGGATGCTGATTGGGCTGGAGATATTGAAAAGAGAAGATCCATAGGTGCTTATGTGTTCAGGATGTTTGGAGGGGCAATAATTTGGATGAGTAAAAAGAAATCAGTTGTTGCTTTATCCACTATAGAAGCAGAGTACATTGCAACAAATCATGCCGATAAAGAAGTAGTGTGGCTATAAATATTGTTTTCAATAGTTGGTATTAAATAGAAGGCTATGAGAATTAATAGTGACAATCAGAGTGTAATATTTTTGTCAAATAATATTGGTTTTCATGATCGGTCAAAACATATTGATATAAAGTACCATTTTGTGAGAGATATGGTTGAAGATAATTGAGTGATATTGGAGAAATTTGATATAGAGAAGAATACTACTGATTCGTTAACAAAGGCTGTACCTACTCATAAATTTTATTGGTGTAGAAGATCTATGGGCATGTTTGCCCTTGATAGTTGACAATGGCAATTGTTAGCCCCTATGGAAAGTATTCAACTAGTGGGAGAATGTGTTGGAAATATGTTGAATATTTTCCATGTTATTCTGGTGGGGTTAACACTAAAAGGTATTGGACACTATGTACGATATACTTGTTGGGGTTAAATTTTTAGGGTTTTAAGTTATATTTAGACCCATATGGGCTTTTAGGGTTACTATATTTGAACCCTTATTTTTTGCCTGTGATGTTGTACAATCTGTGCATATGCCTTTGTTATATATATCGTACTTGAATTAGGGTTTGAAGAAATACAGAAGGAGAATATTATTGTATTGGAGACGATCAAGTTAATGTAATAATAGGATAATATTGTGTTGGATTTTCCTGATTGAGGGTTTCCAAGATAAATATTGTGTAATGTGTGAATATGCTATCCTCTTCCTTTGATTATGCAAAAATTGCTTTTCTAGTTTTAGTTTATTGGGGCTCCTTATTTCTCTTCAAACCAGGCTATCTCACTTAGCTTGGAGCTCAACCCACTCCTCCTCACTATGACCAAGAGGTATCTTTGGAACCTCCTCCATACCACCCCACCCTCACCATATCCTCTAATATCATGAGGTTAATCTACTGTGGCCCTCAACTATCTCCCTTCGCTACTAGACTAGTGACATATTTGACATTGGGGAGTCTCCTCTACCTCAACTATTGCCTCCCCATCATCACCACTACCCTCATACACCACCTTAATCAATTCCTATAGAGTTTGAGAAGTAAACCAGGTATCATACTTTTCTTTGGTCTTGATATAATCCACATCTAGGATATCCATCTCCTTGTCATCCTCATACTCCACTCGCCATGCCTTAGCATAGGAAAAACTTAACTCATCAACTGATGCTTGTATAAAACTAGAGCATAAGGTACCTCCTACTGTATCCCAAACTATCATAGTACCCATAAGAACTAGATCAACTCCACCTCACTACTATACTGACCAACCACCCATCTGGCCTGCCTAATCCACTATATTTACTCTTCATCAGCGGGCCACCTAGCATCTCACCAGGATCACTAGTACACCTGGTCAGGTGTCAACCTTATCCATAGATCTTTACTCCTGGTCACTTCAACCAGTATGAATCAACTTTATTCCCTCAGCTATCTACTATCTTGATGCATAGGGATGATCCCTATACCACTCACATGGTAGACCAATAGGATGAGATATACTAAAATACTCCCAGTTATAGATCTGAAGCAACACACTAAAGACCAATCCATTCTGCCCTTACCTTTTCACCTCATAAAACTCCATGTATGCTTGAGCTAGCAAAGTAGGCACCCAAGCATATACCTGAGGATCATCGATCATATCAAATACCAACTAAATCATATTCCAAGGGAATCAAAATCCAATGCTATTAGGTACCAACACATTAGCCAATAGGAACATGACATAGGTTGGCAGTGCCTCCAACTAACCTTACACATACATCTCCAGGTATTTGATGCCACCATCATTGATATTCACATCCCTCCACCCATCATCAAAAATCTAACTCATCTTATATCCATTTTCATGTCCAACTTGGATACACAACCCCTCCATAGGTACTCAAAATATGTGATGCACATCCTCAAGCATCACGGTCATCTCCCATATTAGGACCTAAAAGGTACCCTTGTTTAGATTCCACTACTCTGCTAAGGTAGAGAGGTACCCCTAATCGGCCCTCAACACCTCAACCCATGCACATCCACCCAATTCTACATGCTCTAGAAACTTCGAGTTAGTATTTCACAGTGCCTTTCTCACCCCCAATAGGATAGGTAAGAATCGATGTTGAGCCTCCAAAATCCTCAACTACATCACAACAAAAAAGTAAATGCACATAAACATATCATCCATTGCATAATTGAAAAAAGATAAAAAACATTACAAAATCAAACAAGAGGGCTAAAAGAACTTACCTTCACCATTGGCCTATCTGCTCCAGTCATCACATCCACTCCCTCCATTACCATTGCCACACTCTTTCACTCTCCTCTCAAACATAAGAATGAAAGGAAAATTCACACTTGCAACCCTTTTATAGCTAATATGGCACACCTACATACCCAAGAGCATCTACTAGGCATGCTCAAATACCTCCCTACATCTGCAAACTGGTAGATGCCTCCTCACGTTTGTTTCGATATGAATGCAGGTCAATGTTTATCTTCAAAATGCTACAAAAGGTTTCTAAAGGGCCTCAAAACATAAAAAAATCCCACAAAATCACCATAAAATCCATCCATGCATTCATTACATCATCTCATTACATTTTGTGATAACATGGATTGATTTGGGCATCTACTTTTTGATTGCAACCAAAAGTCATGAAAACACCTAAAACACTCCAAAACATCCCAAAACGATCCAAAATTTCACAAAACTACCAAATACACTATTCCAAGAATTCATCACATCATTACATCATATTTTATGATAACATGGATTGATTTGGGTGTTTAATTCTTGATTGCAACCAAAAGTCACAAAAATACCCTAAACTGCTTCAAAATGTCTCAAAATAGTTTCAAATTTCACAAAATTGTCAAATTCACTCATCGATGCATTTACATCTTAATTCAATATTGTCAAATCCACTCATCAATGCATTTACATCTTCATTCAACATTGTCAAATCCACTTTCATTATCAAGTGAACCTCGTATCTAGTGATTTACTCTATTCCCTTAGCGATTGCAATGATTGGTTATCCATGCAATTTAGTAGGATGGGTAGATCACCATAAGGATGCTTGATCATATCATAATTCAACATCCTCTTGTTTAAAAACAAAATTATTTTGGTCCCTAATAGTGAGACTATGTTCAAACTAAATTCGCTCAATGTTGTTATTGATACCCTCTCTATGGGGTTACAAATACAAATAAATTCTACTTCATCATTTTTGCATTAAGGAATTTATGGGATCACTGGGCAGTGAACTAGATTCCTTTACTTCATTATTTACTTTGTATATCAATGATGCTAAAATACATATTTTTCAACAACACATAATCACCCCAAACTTGGGGTAACCAAATTTGACTTTGATTTCTAACATCAGGATACATCACATGCATCCATTGCACCATCCAAATCAAAAATCCTATTTTATTGGGGTAAAAGCAAAGTCAATCAATCCATCACAATCCCTATCCTACCAAGGTAAAGGTAACATCATCCAATCAAAAGCCCTTGTGTATTGAGGTAAAATCCAAATCAATTAATCCATCACATCCATTGCATCATACACATCCACTGTATCCTAATAGTTTTAGCACTATTCCATCATATCAAGATAAAGAGAGAAAGAGAGAAAGAGAGAAAGAAGAGCTATACAACATATTATTATGAGAATGGAGTGATACAATATGAATGGAACTATGAGACCCTTTATATAGGAATATGGATTCCTTGGCCAACACTCTACCTAGCTATACAAGGGGACACCTTGCACATTTACAACTTGCATATTGACACTTTTACATTTGTTACTTCTTCCCCAAGTAATTATCTATATTTACTTAAGGTAAGCTCCTACTGTAGTTATGTACCTAAAGGGGTACATTGACATGATCCAAATGATGTAATATACTCTAACACCCCCCTGTATTACATTATTTGGGTATTGAAGACTTTAATCTTAAATATGGATCTTTGTGTTTGTCTTCATTCTCCAAGTGGTCTTGAAATTGATCTTCTACTTGAGCTTCACCTTTTGGTTGACTCTATGTTGCGGGCCAAACAAGGTTAATTTCTTTCCTACTTTTGTCACATGCCCGTGCATTTAATTTATCAACCAGGGAGCTTCGTAAACTTGCGAAGGGTCTTGAACAAGATTACTCACAATACCACTTGAGATGAGTCCGCTAGTTCTACTATTGGGGGTTGTTTCAAACGGTTGTCAATCATTCATGCACTCCTCAATAATTTACGTAAAAACAATTAAATCTACAAAAAGGAAATATTCACACATTCCTAGAAATAAACCTACTGCAAATACTAGAAATATCAGTGCGATAAACAATCTTATAAAAGTGGTAAACTAATCTAGAAAACACAAGAAAAATAGGGGAAGAAATACTGGCTTGGAGTGGGCCCAGGCTCCAGTAGCTTCCTCCCAGCTGAACACGCACTTAGAAACTCTTAGAACGGTATTATAATTATCAAAGTATTACAATTACTATCAAAATATTCTATCTCTTCTCTCTATATATCTATATCTATATCTCTCAGAGAGGTCTGCGTGTGTTTATATAGCACACCTGTAGAACTTCTGTTACAAAGAAGTTGTAACAGTCGATTCATCCCAGACTAAACTAAGACAGTCTAGTAAATGTAATCGACGTCTGCTAAAACTGGCATTCGGTTCTAACGGTGGCGTGTTCACTGATTGGTTTGTGCTTCACCTGGCATTGGTAGGACATTCTCATACATCGGTGTGATCCCCAATTTAGCTCTACATGACGTAGAGTTGGAACTGCACTAGTCGCTGTTGTCCACGTCATGCTTGTCTGGTCAACGGACGAAGAACAGGGATGCCTTATCTATGCGGAAGGTGCCTTACTACCATTGGAGCCTTCCTGGAAGAGGAAGGTGCTTATCTTATGTTGGTGCCTTCCTGTGAGAGGAAGGCGCTTGCCTTCTAGTGGTGCCTTCTTGTCGGTGCCTTCCTTATGAGAGGAAGGCGCTTGCCTTCTAGTGGCACCTTCCTTATGAGAGGAAGGTGCTTGCCTTCTAGTGGTGCCTTCCTTATGAGAGGAAGGCGCTTGCCTTCTAGTGGCGCCTTCCCGTCGGTGCCTTCCTTATGAGAGGAAGGCGCTTCTTTTCCTTTGGCGCCTTCCTGGAAGAGGAAGGCGCTGGCCTTCTATTGGCGCCTTCCTGGGAGAGGAAGGTGCTTGTCTTTCCTTGGTGCCTTCCTGGAAGAGGAAGGCGCCTACTTACATTTGGTGCCTTCCTGGAAGAGGAAGGTGCCTAACTTCTCTGCGTTGATTCTGAAAGAAACAAAGTGCCAGGTCCATGAAAAGACCTCGACTGATCCAAATCTAACTAAATCAACTGCAATTCCACAAAAACACACTAAAAACACATAAATTAGATAACACGCATAATTTCATCAAATAATTATATAATCATTTATAAATATATGCAATCCTTATTATACAACCGCATAATAATAAAGAAAATGTATACAAAATATGAGCATTTCTGATGCTCATCATTCCCCCATGCCTAACATATGCCACGCCCTCGTGGCATCAAAACTACAGGTAGCCCTGCTGACCCCTCATATTTGTCATTTCTTGGTGGGTTTGGCTGTACCTACGACCCATGTCTGCCTCTTCTATGCACTGGCATCTGGAGGTGTGGCTCTTCTTTTTCTATGTGGAGCTGAGGGTGTGGCTGTCGGCTGTCCTTTCCTCGTTCTGGCTACTATCGATGGTGATCTAGCCAGCGTCATCTCTGTTGACTGGAATGCAGCTTCTACAACCTGCCATAGGTCAGCGTCCGGAGGTCTGACCACTGCAAGAGGGATATCTGAATTATCCCTCCTAGAATGAACTACTTGGGCTTTGTACAATCAGGTTGCTTCAGGAGTAAGCCCCACGTTCTCCCTTGCAATGGCCGTGGCCTCCAATTCGGGGCCATATACCCCCCACCATTCAAAATACCTTCTTATCATGGAGGGCCATCCCCGGGATGACCCATAAATATCCCAGAACTGGTTGTCCTCTACCAAATTGATGTAGATACCAGAGTCCCCCTGCATCCTCGAGGTTGCCTTCCTAGTTTCCTTGGCTATTGTCATCTCTTTGAGCAGTCGTTCAAACTATTTTCACCTCTCCATGAATGGCTGCATATCCCATTCGTCTTCCTCTGGCTCGGCGAAGGTCACCTTCACCTTCTTTCGAGCCGTCCTGGGCCCTTTTCCTCTAGCCTCTACAGAAAATGTGGTGGCTCGAATAGGGGTTTTCCCTTTCTCCCTGGCGGTCATCTTCTCGCTCCGAGGGGCCTGCTCTGCGGTCCCTGGAGCATTCTCTTCACTCTGTGCTGCCATCCCTAGGGGTGCTTCTTCATCCCCCTGTCTGTCCTGTGTCGACCCCTCAGGTTCTTCTCCTCCTTCTTCAGGTCCGGGGAGTTCCTCCTTATCCTCTGGTCCTGTCTACTACTGGAGGCCCTCGTCCTGCTCTGTATCACTCAGGACGATGATAGGGGGTGTTGTGGGACTTCTTTCCCTTTCACTCCCAAAAACAGAGGAATTCTCCCCTGCCTTCGGGCTGCTCTATCGGGCGTCCGATCAAAATTCTCCCAAAGAGAATACTCATTCGGTAGATGTGGGAGAATTCATCGGGACCTCTTTTGCCTAGTCAGTTTGGGTCGATGCATCCCTTCTTTCTGTACCCTTGTCCTGGAGTAGCTGGTTTTCCTCTCGCAACTGTCGGACTAGCTGCTCGAGTTGGGTGATCCGTCTATCTCGTTCTTTCAACTCCCCTCTATGCTTGTTCTGGCAGTCCTCCAAAATTTGTTGGGCCATCCAACAATTGGTTTGCCATTCCAGCGCTTCCTCCAAGGCCGCATCGACCTGATCATTGCTCCCGGAAGTCCCTGCATCTTGTGGGCTCCGGTTTGTCAATTCTTGGAGGGTTTGGGCTGCAATGTCGACTTTCGGGTCACTCTGTTCTTCTTCTATCGAGGAGGAGTCACCATAGGCATTTCCTCCTAGGGACTGGTTTTGTCGACCGAACTCGGCCTCACCGCTAATAAGCGGTGCTCCTTCCTCCTCACACTCGGGCACTAGGGAATGCCCTCTTTCCTCTATGCTTTTGGGCACTGGTGAATGCCCTCTTTCTTCTATGAAATAGGGCAATGCCAATTGCCCGATACTCACCATTTCCTCTGTAGGGCTTCCCTCTTCTTGCCCTATTTTGGCAATAACATCATGTTGCCTTTCTTGGCTGCCATCTCCCTCTACGTCGGGGTCTTGCCTCTGCGCTTCTGCATGGTGCCTCTGCGCTTCTGCATGGTAGACCAGTGTCGATATCAGCCCATGGTGGGCTAAGGCGGATGGTGCTCCCTTCTGGTATCGAGCCGCTTCATCCTTCAAAGCATTCGCTAGGTAGAAGGGCATGTTCAACTTCCTTCCATGCACCAGGTGATTGAGAAACTGCACATGGTTAGCATGCAGATGGGTATATTTCCCGGTGCATGTAAAGAATCGAGCAACCTGCTCAAATATCTTCCGTAGATTCATGGGAAGGCTATTTTTGGGTAGCCCCTCCTTGTCTATCTACACATTTTCCCCTGGTAGTAGCACTTCGGCGTACGGCTTCAGTAGTCCACCTTTGTATATGCATTCCCCTGTGAGGGGCAATCCAGTCGCCTACGAGATGTATTCGAGGGTGACTAGAATTTCTACCCCTCGCACTTGAGCTACGTCGCCCCTCAAGGAGGCAATGAATTCCTTGGCTACCTCCATATCCTAGCCCTGACTGACCAGGGTACAGTATTCGAGCCATCCCTCGGCCTTGAACTGTGTCTTTACCGCCCCCCTGATTCCCTTCGTATCACTCGGTTCATTCTTCTTCACTACGTGATTCTTCGACCTTCCTCCCATGGCGCCTTCCCTTACTACTACGGTTTTTTTCTATCCTTCCTTCTTTAGGAAGGTGCCTTCTTATAGGGAAGGTGCCTAACCTTAGCATTCATTTCTAGGGTACACCTTTCGAGCCATATCATTGGCACGCGGTTCCGGCTATGGGGGGATATGATTTTTATGACGACGGTATTTTTTTGGTACTGCATAATTTATAAATAATTATATAAAAATTTGAATTAGCATGCACGTACCTTATTCAGTGTTTTAGGCATCGTGAAGGGCACTGATTCACTGATTTGTGACACGGGGGAGGGGTATGGTCATCTGATGCCGCTCGTTCATGTGGTGGTTTCATTTTGATCGAGGCATCTAGGAGACGTAAGTGTTGGCTGTACATGGAAGGTGCTCTTTGGTACCTTCCCCATGTGGAAGGTGCTGATGTGGCACCTTCCCGATGTGGAAGGTGCTTATATGGCGCCTTCTCGATGTTGTCGGTGCTCTCTGAATGGATGCGCCTTCCGATGGTGGAAGGCACATTTTTGATTGGATGCGCCTTTCGATGGTGGAAGGTGCCTTTTCGATGATGGCACCTTCCTGCTATGGAAGGTGCTTCTAAATGGGTGCACCTTCCCGAGGTGGAAGGCACCTCAATCTACATGTGCCTTCCCGATGTGGAAGGCACCTCGATATGTATGCACCTTCTCGATGTGGAAGGCGCCTCGGTCTATATGCGCCTTCTCGATGTGGAAGGCGCCTCCATCTGCATGTGCCTTCCCGATGTGGAAGGCGCCTCAGCTTTTTTTTTTTTTGTATGGCACCTTCCAGCCACGGAAGGCGCCTATATATATATATATTTATGTGCACCTTCTCTATAAGGAAGGTGCCTTCTTCTAGCAGGGTGCCTGCTTCTGGCTGGGCGCCTTCTTTATAAGGAAGGTGCCTTATTTTGGATGGGCGCCTTCTTTATAAGGAAGGCACCTTCTTCTGGTGGGGTGCCTTCTTTATAAGGAAGGTGCCTTCTTCTGGCTGGGTGCCTTCTTTATAAGGAAGGCACCTTCTTCTGGCGAGGTGCCTTCTTTATAAGGAAGGCGCCTTCTTCTATGCCTTCTCGATGTGGAAGGTACCTTATTCTCGGAAATCATGTTGTGATTGACTGGGAAAGGGTGATCAAGCCTTCTTAGTCTTGCTTCACGCTGCCTCAACTTCTACCTACAAGTGTCGGTGTCGGAATGCTGAGCCGAATCAGGCCTGGTTTCCCAGATACCTATTCCTCGTGCTGTCAGGTCCTCCACCTGCAAAAAGCAAATGAAAAGAAAGAAAAAAATAAAGGTAGTTAGATGCATTCCATGCCTGTTAGGCCCTGGATTAGGATGCCTGCAGCTTGCATGCGGGCGTCGTCCCTACAAAACACACCGTAAAAAAAAAACTAAATTAACTAATTTTGGTGAGCACCTCCATGCCCACCATTTTGCCTTTTAAGAGTTTGGTCCGGATCTAACAAGATGGGGTCTCCCCCATGTCTATTCTAGATTCCACCTGTAAGGTTTCAGATGTGTTATAGGGGCGCAGTCGGTGGCCATTGACCGTTAACATGGTGTTGCTGCCATCAATTGTTCTAACGCGCACTACCCCATTCTTGATGAGCTCTACCACCTCATACGGTCCCATCCATATTTGCATTAATTTACCTTTTCTTTCCTGGAATCGAGAATCGTACAACAACACCCATTCTCCTTCTTGGAACTGCTTCAGTTTAATGTGGCGATCATGCCACCGCTTTCTTTGCTTTTGTATGATTTTCGTTCTCTGCAAAGCGTCCATTCGGATTTCGTCCAGCTGATCTAGCTATCGAATCCTCTCTTCTTGAGCGTCATCCAAGCTCAAGTTCAATTCCGAAGCCATCCTCAATGTCTTGATTTCAAATTCAATGGGCATCATCGCACTCTTCCCATAGACCAGTTGGAAGGGTGTGAAGCCTGTGGTGGATTTCCACATGGTATTATATGCCCAGACTACCTTCGGCAACCGTGTAGCCCAATCCTTTCTATGTTGCTGCACGGTCTTCGTCAGGATGTTCTCTATTTCTCTGTTCATCACTTCCACTTGCCCATTTGCCTGTGGATGGTAGGGTGTAGTCTTATTGTGCCAAACTCTGTATTGCTCCATCAGCTCCTTGATCAACTTGGAGGTAAATTGAGGCCCCTGGTCTATTGTTATCTCTCTAGGGACCCCAAATCGTGTAAAAATGTGGGCAAATAAGAAATTGATGATTGTTCTTTCTTTTGAATCTCTCAACGCTTGAACTTCAACCCATTTGGTGACATAATCTGTACAGACCAAAATAAACCTCCTCCCTATTGAAGGTGGATTAATTGGTCCCACGAAGTCCATGCCCCACTTATCGAAGGGTTCCAGGTGTACCTGAGGCTGGAGGGGCATTTCGTCTCGATGGGTTGGTCTGCCCATTCTTTGGCATTCATCGCACTTGTTGGCATATGCAATTGCATCCTTGAACAGAGTGGGCCAAAAGTACCCAGCCTGTAGGATTTTGTAGGTAGTTCATTTCCCTGCAAAGTGTCCTCCGCATGGTTTGTCGTGACATGCTTTGAGTACTTCTGAGAACTCCTGCTCTGCTACGCATCTTCTTATAATCTGGTCATGTCCTTTTTTGAACAGGAGGCCATCAACCCATAGGAACGATGCACTTTTCTCTATGACCGCCTACTTTTCTCGAAAAGAGAGAGTAGGTGAGGTTCTTTCGGTGGCCAAGTAATTGGCTATATCTGCGTACCACGGGATTTGCTCACTAATGGTGAACAAATGTTCATCCAAAAACTGGTCTTCCACTATTGTATGGTCTATCGGTATCAATCTGGATAGAAAATCTGCTACGACGTTGTCCTTGCCTGGTTTGTCGACTATTGTGATGTCGAATTCCTATAGTAACAAGAGCCACCTGATAATTCTTCCACCAATGGCCGGCTTGCTCATCAAGTATCTGATAGCCGTGTGGTCCGTGTGGACAAATACCTTATACCCGATGATATAATGGCAGAATTTGTTTATGGCATGCACAACTGCAAGGAACTCCTTCTCCATCATCGTGTAGTTGAGCTCGGCTCCTGCCAAGTTTTTGCTGACATAGTAGATGGCGTAAAATTCTTTGCCATCCTTCTATCCGAGGACTGCTCCAATCGCACCGTTGGATGCATCATAGTAGATATGGAATGGTATGGCCCAATTTGGTCCTCTTAAAACCGGTGCGGATATTAGTTTTTCCTTAAGCAACTGAAATGCTTCCTCATAGTCTTCTGTCCAATTGAACTCCACATCCTTAGATAATAGAGTGTGCAGTGGTTTTGCAATTTTGTTGAATTCGGTGATAAATCATCGGTAGTACCCGGTTGATCCAAGAAAACTCCTTACCTCTCTCTATGTTCTAGGGCTGGGTAGGTCTCTGATGACCTCAATTTTTCTTTTATCAACCTTTATTCCTTCTACGGAGAGGTGGTGTCCCAGTACGATGCCTTCTTGCATCATCATAAAGCATTTCTCGTTGCTCAGGGACAAACTATTTTCCTTGCTTCTTTCGAGCACTCTTTCCAAGTTCGTCATTGCCTCGTCAAAGGTTTCTCCATAGACGGTGAAGTCATCCATGTATACTTTGACCGTGTCTCCCATCATGTCTAAAAATATGCTAAGCACCGCCCTTTGAAAGGTGGCAGGTGCGTTGCACAATCCGAAAGGTAATACCCGATAGGCAAACGTTCCCCATGGGTGGGTGAACGTTGTCTTGTCCTGATCCTCTTCTCCTATCTGGATCTAGTTGTATCCACTGAATCCATCCAGGAAGGAGAAATACTTCCTCCCTGAGAGTGTATCCAAGACTTGATCAATGAACGGGAGCGGGAAGTGGTCCTTCTTGGTCACTTTGTTTAACGCTCTGTAGTCCACATAGATTCACCATTTCCCATTCTTTTTAGGGACTACTACTAACGGTGATACCCACTCGCTATCAAAAATTGGATAGATGAATCCGATAGTCAAGAGTTTTTGTAGTTCTTCCTTGACAATGTCTTTCATTGTTGGATTCATTCTTCTCTGTGGTTGCCTGCTTGGAGTTGCTTGATCATCTAGGTATATACGATGGGTACAGATCTCTGGGCTGATGCCCTGCATATCTGAGTAATCCCATGCAAATGCCTGTTGGTGTCTAACTAGGAGCTCTTCTACTTTCATCAATTGTGTGGGAGTCAACCCACTACTGACATTCAACGTTCTTCCTGGCCCGACGTGTATCTGCTGAATGTGGTGATCTTGGGCGCCAACCAACGGTGATCTAGGTGCGGATATGGAGGACTTCCCATGGAGGAACTCCATAATAGCACCATCTTCGTCTTCTTTTACCAACTCATCCAACATCATCACCGATTGGATCATGGACAGCTCAGGAATTTCATGCTCGGTCAACATGGGTTCTCCTACTGAGTCGACGGACTGCGTTGGGGGTGAAATAGTCAACCTTTTAACATTTCGTCCATCGAAGATGGTCATCAGCCCATCCCGATAGCTGATGTAAGCGTTAGCTGTTGCCAGCCATGGCCTTCCCAAGATGAGCGGGTAATCGCCCAACCTAGTTTTAGATTGCAGGACTAAAAAGTCGGCTAGGTATTCCCATGCATTGACTGTCACTATTACATCTTCCAACATTCCTTTCGGTGCCATGGTCGATCGATCGACCAGCTACAACACTATCGTAGTGGGTTTTAGGTTCGTGAGTTGTAGCCTCTGCATGGTCTCCTGAGGCATTACGTTGATGGCTGCTCTGAGATCGACCAACGTATTGGACAGGGAATGTCCCTCAATTTTTATAGTCAGCATCGGGCTGCCTAGGTCTGCATACTTCGGATGGCACATTTTTCCCATCATCAAATCTACTAGTTTACCCATGACATTGATAGTCTGGGTTGCTCTTCATCCTGGCTTCCTTAGACACATCTCTCTTATCGCCTTGGTATATATCAAAACATCTCGGATGGCTTGAAATAATGGAATTGTCACTGTGAGGTTCTTCAAGCTAGACAAGATATCAAACTTCGACTGCGTTACTTTCCTCTGTTCTTGCAACCGGTTGGGAAATGGAGCCTTTGCTCTCTCAGGCGTTTCTTCTATCACCTCTTCTACAAGAGGTGTTTCTACCTCTTCCTCCTCTTCTACCAGTGGAGGCATTCCTACTCCTAGCTGTCTACCAGACCTAAGCTGAATATGGTACATCGGATACATCTCACCCTCCATGTTGTATGTTGGTTGGTTCACCCTGTTATTTGGATTTGCCATCGGTTGTGCGGGTAGCTGCGTAGGTCTCACTGCTGGCAACATCGATAAATTCTGTTGGGGGTGAGCTGGTGCTACATTCTATGGAGCCTGATTCCATGCAGTGTGGCCTCTCCATTGCTGCCCAGGATATGGATATGGCATCCATGGTTGCTGGTTTGGGAATGTTGCTGGGGGTGCGTTAGACCAGGGTGATGGCCCCCACCACCCCATGTTAGGTGGTTGAGGTGGACCTTGGTGCATGTATGGTCCTCCCCCATATGACGACATTTCGGTTGGCATATTCCTCGTAGGGGGTTGTGGCCAACTCTTTCGATTGCCTATGAAATAGGCATCCGCGCTTTCAACATCCTCCTGATTATTGGGCAGTTGCGGGCACAATCGAGTTTTATGGTTCAGCCTACAAACTGCGCATACTCTGACTTTGTTCTCCGGGCATGCATTCTTTGCATGCTTCCCTCTACATTTTGGACAGAAATAAGCCAATGTTGCTTCGTTTTCTTGCTTCTTTTTCTCTAACAGTAGCGTATCCATCTGCAATGCTAGAGATGAGAGCATTTCACTCTTTAAATCTTCCAACATGTTACCTA
Source organism: Wollemia nobilis (assembly GCA_028583015.1). Lineage (NCBI taxonomy): Eukaryota > Viridiplantae > Streptophyta > Pinopsida > Araucariales > Araucariaceae > Wollemia > Wollemia nobilis. Next base: position 12,870,887 of record JAQPPZ010017228.1, read on the forward strand.
TTTCTGTCTTCGTGACTGAAGCAGTCACTTTCATGGTTCTAGAAGTGGTCTTGCCTCTCCTTCTTGAGTAGTTCCGGCATAGTTGTCGGATGTCTTCCATAGCGTGCTGGTAAACGTCACCTCCAGAGATCATGTTAAGAGCCTCCAGTGATTCATTGGTAAGTCCTCTCAAAAATATGCTTTTGAGGGACTTATCAGATAGTCTCGTGTGAGGAGATCATTGAATATTGAAGTTGAATCTCTCCCAGTATTCCTTGAGAGACTCATATTATTTCTGTGTCATGCTCAGGACCTCTTCTCTAGAGTCTCTTGCTCTCCCAAAATCTTGGTATTGCTCTAAAAAGAGCTTCTTCATTTGATCCCAAGTGGCAATGTGTTTGTCTCCCAGACCGATGAACCATCGTAGAGCTGCATCGTCCAACGTGGAAGGAAAGAGTTTCAGCTTCTACGTATCAGATTTGTAGTCCACAGACCTGCATAAGACATCAAACTTAAATAAAAATAGGTCAGGGTCCTCAGTTGGGTATCCTCTGAAGGTCGAAAGGTGAGCAGGGGATATGTTTTTCATTTTGGTATCTCCTACTCCTTCCTCAATCGAGAAACTAAAGCCAGATGAGACTTCTTCATTGTCAGCCATTTTTTCAGGAAATGTGGTCTCTAATGCAGTGTTTATGGCCTTATGGTCGTTTAAGACTTTCTGAGTCAAGGCTCTAAGGTTGTCTGGTGTTATCATTCGATCTTCTACAACTTTCCACAATAGGGCTTCCTCTAAGGGTGTCCTATTAAATAGGGGATTTATGATGATTCGTTCTTCCCCACGTTGATGGGATGAGGAGGCACTTTGCACAAAGTGTGGCTCCTCACTCCAATGGATTGTTGGAGGTGGGTCGGGTGAGTCTAATTCAAATTCAGAATGTTCGGCTGACTCAGGTTTTGATGGATTGGTTTTTATGAACCGACCGTCAGGTCCTCTTCTTCTCGAAGAACTCATACAAGGTCAGATGGAAGGTTTCCAGGTATTGTAGATAATCTAGTTGAGACGCTTCCCTGACAATGGTGCCAAAATGTTGCGGGCCAAACAAGGTTAATTTCTTTCCTACTTTTGTCACATGCCCGTGCATTTAATTTATCAACCAGGGAGCTTCGTAAACTTGTGAAGGGTCTTGAACAAGATTACTCACAATACCACTTGAGATGAGTCCACTAGTTCTACTATTGGGGGGTGTTTCAAATGGTTGTCAATCATTCATGCACTCCTCAATAATTTACGTAAAAACAATTAAATCTACAGAAAGGAAATATTCACACATTCCTGGAAATAAACCTACTACAAATATTGGAAATATCAGTGCGATAAACAATCTTATAAAAGTGGTAAACTAATCTAGAAAACACAAGAAAAATAGGGGAAGAAATACTGGCTTGGAGTGGGCCCAGGCTCCAATAGCTTCCTCCCAACTGAACATGCACTTAGAAACTCTTAGAACGGTATTATAATTATCAAAGTATTACAATTACTATCAAAATATTCTATCTCTTCTCTCTATATATCTATATCTATATCTCTCAGAGAGGTCTGCGTGTGTTTATATAGCACACCCATAGAACTTATGTTACAAAGAAGTTGTAACAGTCGATTCATCCTAGACTAAACTAAGACAGTCTGGTAAATGTAATCGACGTCTGCTAAAATTGGCATTCGGTTCTAACGGTGGCGTGTTCGCTGATTGGTTTGTGCTTCGCCTGGCATTGGTAGGACGTTCTCATACATCGGTGCGATCCCCAATTTAGCTCTACATGACGTAGAGTTGGAACTGCACCAGTCATTGTTGTCCACATCATGCTTGTCTGGTCAACGGGTGAAGAACAGGGGCACCTTCCCTATGAGGAAGGTGCCTAAGTATGTCGGGCGCCTTCTCTATGTGAAAGGTGCCTTACTGCCATTGGCGCCTTCCTGGAAGAGGAAGGTGCTTATCTTCTGTTGGTGCCTTCCTATGAGAGGAAGGCGCTTGCCTTCTAGTGGCGCCTTCCTATCGGTGCCTTCCTTATGAGAGGAAGGTGCTTGCCTTCTAGTGGCGCCTTCCTTATGAGAGGAAGGTGCTTGCCTTCTAGTGGTGCCTTCCCTTCAATGCCTTCCTTATTAGAGGAATGCACTTCTTTCACTTTGGTGCCTTCTTGGAAGAGGAAGGTGCTCGCCTTCTATTGGTGCCTTCCTGGGAGAGGAAGGCACTTGTATTTCATTGGCGCCTTCCTGGAAGAGGAAGGTGCCTACTTACATTTGGTGCCTTCCTGGAAGAGGAAGGCACCTAACTTCTCTGCGTTGATTTTGAAAGAAACAAAGTGCCAGGTCCATGAAAAGACCTCGACTGATCCAAATCTAACTAAATCAACTGCAATTCCACAAAAACACACTGAAAACACATAAATTAGATAACACGCATAATTTCATCAAATAATTATATAATCATTTATAAATATATGCAATCCTTATTATACAACCGCATAATAATCAAGAAAATGTATACAAAATATGAGCATTTCTGATGCTCATCACTCTGTATTCTAACTTTGGCACTGTTACTATTTTTATTCCAATTTTGTTGTTGAAGAAGGTCATACCTTTCCTATGTCCATATCTATTTCTTGAGAAGTATACTTGAGAAAAATCACTCATGAAGTTTCTTTTCATGGTATATATCCAGTCAAAGAAATAATTTTCTTTGCAATAACAATATATTGAGAATGATTAGTTCCTCCATAAATCTCACAGCTATGGAGATTCCATCATCTCTATCTTTTGCCCATATTTGTGATAATGATTGCACCTATTTTCTATTACCAACTCCCTTTGAACATTCTGTCCTTCATAGCAATTATTCCTGTCAATCTCTATCACTAAGTTGGTATCACTATTTCTTGTCATAAATTTTATTCCTAGCTCATTATTGCTGATATGACCTGTATACTCAAAATATTCATATTTTGATTTGATTCCTGGTGCACTTGGTTCTTGCATTCCCTATTCATGTTTTCTTGATCCTGTATCTTCATATCTTGTCAATTTTGAACAAAAACCATTAGTATGACCAATGCAATCATTAGAATGATCTTTGTCAAAATCAATATGATCCAATGCATCGTTGTATCTATCATCATCTATATATATGCCTTCATCAATTCTAGTAACATGAACCTTTTATGAGTAATCATAAAATGTATCTAGATCACTTGTATTGCATATAGCATCAATCTTTGTAATAGGTTCTTCTACCTTAGTCAAGAATTCTAAATCACTAGTTTCAATGCTTGCATTGCAATATTCCCTTTCATCATGATTTACATCTTTATCCATTTTAAGAAGATCACTAGTATCATGGCATGCATCAATCATCAATGGTTATGATTCTATGGTATTGCAACATGAATCTACCATCATAGGTTTTAAGTCCTTTGTATCATTAGAATTATATTTTATTTCTATCTTTTTCTTTACCTCTTCAACCTTTTCATGTTTGCTCATCTTAGAAACATTAAGAGTGACAATTCCTTTGTAGATTATTCTCCATAGATTTATAGGTATAGTAACAAAATCTTCATAGTAATCATTAGCACTACTAAGAACACTTTACATGCATTTCTAAAGTGTATTATAATCCCATTTTTTTTGCTTTACTAGTAATATCACCAAGCATATTGTTCAAAGCATTTGCTTCATTAATATACATTCTCTTCAAACCTTCTATCATGTCCTTTTGTATTCTATTTTTGTCTTTGAGAACATAATTAGAAATTAATACCATATACATTATGTTTCCTATATCATTAGGTAATGTGAACACATATTTTGAGTTTGTTTGTGCTTCACCAATTTCTAAATTTAAGTAATCTCCTAGTGTTAAAAAACTTTCATTTTTGGCCTCTCTCATGATTGATTGCAAAACCTTCTTTTCCTTTATAGATGTATTCTCTTGACTTTCAATTTTCTCTATCATATTTTGTGTGCATCCTTTTAGTAGTTGCAATCATTCCTTAGTCTTTTCTAGAGGGTCATATTGAATGTAAATTTCTTCTTCTTGAAAGTCTAAGTCTTCTCCAAAGATAATTAGTTCTTGTTGAAGACATAGGTTTTCTTCTTCAACTAATTTTTTCAACTTGTGAAGTTCTAGTTTTTGAGTTTTTGCTTTTGGATTACTTGTTTTCTTCTGATTGTTCTTTTCTATGTTCCTCTAATGTATGCTACCTTATGGCTCCATAGATAAAGTATTTAGAGTTTTATAAACTATATTTGCAAAATCCAATATCCTAGTTTGATGTAGTAGACCTTATCTCTCCAATTTTATCAATTTGCAAATATTAAACCCGATTTACAAGACCTAATTGAGTGAATACAAAACTTGTAATACTCTAGGTAGAATACCTTTTAATTCCCTAATGTGGAATTTTAGAAGATGATATTATTTGCAAAATAATTTTTCAATTTTCAAGAATAGAAATAATATGATATTAGAATTATAAGTAATGCAAATTTAACCTCCTTGCTTTAATTTTCTTTAATAATCTAAGGTAATTGATTTAATATACTTAAAACTCCTTTCAATTTTGCTAAGGTTGATTTTCTAATAGTATTTAATATTCAACCTTATATGTTATCCCTTATTAATCCTTATGAAAGCAAATATAATGAAATATTACCTTTGAATGTTTGACTCTTCCTCTTTTTGTACTTTGACTGTAATGATGCCTGTGTAATATTTTCTTGTTCGACTCGGTTGGTGCATATGAGTAACTGCTTTCTCTGACGTGACTAGAAATTGGCTATGTTAAGTAGATCCAATGATTACTTTATACATTGTCCCATCTATAATTTTAGAAATGCATGTGAACTGACTATTGTGTAGGCTTGGTACTCAATGTCGTGTTTGACTTGAACCAAATTTTTTTTGATGCATTCAATGGGTATCAATATTATCGATTTGTGTGAGGTCTTTTGTTCCCTTTGCAACATTTTCCAAAGCTCCAATCAGGTTCTTCCCTTGTTGTGCATGAAAACATCTCCCTATGATGAAACAAAATGATATCTAAGGTTCTATGTCTATTGGTTGGTGTATAAACAATGCTATGAGATTTTGAAAAACTTTGTCATACTCTACTTACCTATGGTGAGACTTCTTTGATGTGCGAATGACAACAAATATCCTCAAATGCTATGAAAAATCACTTCTTGGATGCTATTAATGTACAACTATAATGGTTAGGTGCTCAAATCCATGATTCTTCTTTATTGTCTAGGTGCACGATTAAGTCCTTCTTCCTCATGTGAATCGACTGAATGCTATACTTCTCCTTGATTATAGGCTTTGAATGCATCTTCACTTGTTTGATAACATCTGGTACACTACAGTGTTTAAGATAACTATGATGCCCACATAAATTTCTTTCTTTGAATAAAATGGCTATCAAGTGATGCTTTTGATGCATCCTTCACTGGTCTAATTCAACATCCTCAGTCTGAATCCTCCTTCCTTGCTACTTGTGATAGCGTTCTTCAGTGATGAATCTAAAAGTAGCTACTACACTGATGCTATGAATATTGTATGCATGAGGATGGTAACAACTAATCAATCATGAATAATATTGCTCTTATGATAGCAAATATCGTAACTTTAAATCAAACCAGCTAGATTTGTGGACCCCAACGAGAACTCTTCTCCTAACATGGGTTCAATATTCCTACTCTACTTGTCATGTCATATGGTATTCAACTTTGTAGGCATTACTTGAATGTGTTTGATGTTCTTCAACTTAGTAATGCTTCCTAACACATGCGAATTATGCATAGGTTTTATAATGGGTAGTAATGATGGAACTCCCTCTGCATAATAGCTAACTATGTAACACTTTCTTGGATGATTCTCTTTAGGCGTGCAAGACTTGAGTGTTATTTTGAGCACTCATTTGAAAGGCGTTAGGGTATCTTCGATGGTGACAAGTGTTACCTTTTCCTATTGCATGTACCTTCTTATTCAATGTATTTAGATACCTCCTCAATGTATTCTTGCAAGCTTAGCTTCTTTCTTCTTGCTTTCTCAACGTATTCTTGCCAACTATTGCATGCTTGGGATGACTCCTTTACAACAAAGATGAATGATGCACTTCTAAATTTGGTTATAGCTATGTGTGTTCTAGAGCAATCCAACATAGGTCCTATGGTGCTTTCTTGGTTTGCGGCTAGAGCCTAGTAATGTACCTTGTATTTCATCCTTATTTGCTTGTAATATGCTATGTTGGGATGCTTAGTGTACCTTCCTTCTTACATGGATGATGAGCTAGATTTGGTGCTTCTAGCTTCATGGATTTCCTTTGGCTTATATACAAATTTTCCACTACTATTTTATTACTTTACAATAGAGATGTAATGGTTGTAATACTTCCACTTTGATTGCAAATTGATGTCTTTTGAGATCTTTGCTTAAATGATTCAAACAATGTTTTTGGATACCTAAAACCTGATGCTTGTGGAACCTGGAATGGATTTATTGTTGATGCACCAGTAATAGACGTAGGCTCCCTGTAGTGTTAGTGTTTTGAAGACACTTGATAATTTATCCTCTTCTTTTAGAGATATTATGGTGCTCCAATGTATTATAAATAATAGACTCTATTTTGCACCAATATGTTAGTGTATTTCTTGTCTCTTTTAGATACTATTTCCTTATTTGATATGAAGGCTCCTTATTGTATAGTGATGCATTGTCGTTATGCACATCATTAATTCTCAATGAATTTGTCAATCTAGGGCAATGTACAAGGCTATTTGCGAAAGGAGTGAACAGGGCTATAACTTAGGTCATTTGGGAGCAACAGGTCTTATTGGTGAAACCGATTGTGTGGGGGATTTAGGACATTTTTATCTCTAAATTGCATAAATTGAACTTTAATCTAATTGCAAGAATGGAAACTAATTACTAACTACAGAAATGAAATCCTAATTACAATTACAGAATGAAATCTAATTATGTTGCAGAAATAACTCCCTAGTTACAGTTGCAGAATTAGAAATCTAATTATGATTGCAGAAAGGAAGTCTATTTACTTTTGCAACAATGGAAACCTGATTATAACATGGAAATTAAATCCTATCAATGCTCTGTAATAGAAGGTTGTCAATCTTCTATGCAGGGGTTGACAACAAAACATAAAATGCAGTAAATTGCAAAAAATAGTAAATTCTAGAAATGACAATCTGCAATAATTTGAAAGCTTGCTGAAAATGGAGATTACAACCAAACTTATCATTAATCACAAGATTATCCTAATCATGAAATAAACTAAGATTGCAAATATTGTTAGCTATTTACAAGGAAATGAAATGACAAGTTTTACAACTTATTCTGCTGCTGCAAAATCAGAATAAAAACCTGCTGTTAGTCCTCCTCCTAGGTCTGGAAGTGGCCAACCTCCTTGTCTAGAAGAAGGTATGAGTCTTTATCTCTCTCTAGATCTTACTCACACTCATTCACAACAACATGAATAAAAATAGTGCACTTTATTGATTCAAGAACATGATTACAATATTGCTGCTAAAAACCTTGTTACAGGACTGTAACAGTCACTTTTCTTATTATTATACTACTTGCTTATTTTCCCCTACCATTCTTAGCTCAACCTGGATGGGAGCTATATATTTATAGATATCCTAAAATCTACTTACAAACTGAGAATATCTCATTCCTATCTTACAGATCTATTCCTATTATGTTGCAACATTTCCTGGGTTTATCCTAGAAGAGGATCAAAATTGATCTTTTCCATAAATGGTGGCTTTGGTCGGCAAGGATGACAAAGTTAGATGGGAGATATTTTCCCTTAACCTTTTCAATATTTCTTTCCATTTTTCCATCATCAAAAATTAGTCAACAAGTCAAAAAGCACTTTTTGTTCTCATTTCGAAGATAAGTGGCTCATTCCGAAGAGATTGTATTTCTCATTCCGAAGATGTTCGCTCATTTTGAAGAGACTATATTTCTCATTTCGAAGATGTCTGCTCATTTCAAAGATCTTCAAAATGAACAACTGTGTGCTCTTCAAGTGATTTCATCTGCATTTCTTAGGTGGGTTAGCTCTCAGGATCAGATTGCAATAGCCTTCATCTCTCTCCATGTGTGAATTCCATGCCTTGCCATTCATTGGTAGTTGGCTGGAATTTACATTGGAAAACTAGTTTCTACTGCACAGTAATAGTTTGCTTGCACTATTTGCTAGATTTAGATAAAAAAATGCTTGAAACATATCAAAACAAGACTAGTGAAGTGTTGCTATCAACCTAAGCATACTTCTCATTTAGCAAGTCATGACAAAGTAACATAAAACTATGCAAAAACTATAAAAAATTAGAATATAGTATTTCTAACACATTGATCATGCAAACAGTTAATACACAACATATTAAATCAACTTAACTAGCATATCAGATTAAACATAAGAGTTTTTAGGTAGTTTCAATGTTCAAAACATGCTATGATTGAGGCATTTCCAGGCCTCATCATTTTCCCCCCAACTTATATTAATGCATGTCCTCATGCATTCTGTTGGGCTATGGAATCACATATATCCATATTCAAATTCCATGATCTGTAGAACAATTTGGTGCCTATATAATATCCCCTGTTCTCTTGAAGGTTTCTGAGCCATTCTTCAAACTGATCATCAAGGTTGAGAATCTTCTTCAAAATAGAAGGGAACTGGAGAAATGATGGTTGGAGGCCTAAATATGAGACCTATCCAGTGATGTTGCATGATTTCAATCAGTTGTATCACTCCTTCTACCCTTCTTCTGGACCATTCTAGGTTAATGGGGGAGATGGGTTCCCTTTTCTGTAAAGAAATGGAAAGTTCTACCCATCTATTTCTGCAAATTGATAATGCTGGAACAAAATTGTCATTACAAAAATTCTGGAATTTGGTCACACAGTCCCTCAAATTGCTCAAGTACATCCTTTTTACATCTTCCCTATTCATCATGGTGAAATGTTGTCTGGTGATAATTGGATGATTTGGCTGAACTGCTCTGACTAACAATTCAACTCTTAATTCAATTTCTTTATTTTGCCTTTTCTCCTGATCCCAGTAAAACTAATTTTGTAAAGTGGACATGAATGCTCTCAATTGAACATCTCCTATGTAAATTTGAGGGTGAAACTCTACCTCTTCTAGAATAAAGAAGTTGTGTAAAAATAATTCACATAAGAGGTTTTTCTGTTCTACAGGGCTATCAAAATAGGCTTCTAAGAAATCTGCAGTCGTGTCCAATTTGTATGGGAGACCTGAGCTAATCCTCATGACCTGCCATCTGAGATATTTCTCCTTCAGAATGAGACTGTAAAATCTGGCCGACCGTCTGAATTGGACCAAAAACTCAGCAATCTGACATAAATCAGTCACTTTTTCATTCAATGCCTTGATTTTTGTTTCTTTTGCTTCTAACTGTTTACCTTCCAATTTGAATTTTTCAACCTTAGTGGCAAGTTTCTCATATCTGATCACCCAACTAGCTATGTCTGTATTATATTGCTCTAGGGATACAATATTGGGTGGTCTAACTACAGGTGGAAATCTGGGTAGCAGATCTACCTGAATCCCTTTTTCTGCTACTTCCACTGGTTGGTCATCAAACAACAATTCTACTTGTACCCCCTTTTCTGCTATTTCCACTGGTTGGTCATCAGACAACAATTCCACTTGTACCCCCTTATCCTCTACTTTTATTGAAGGTGTAATAGTTTGAAATACAAAAATCTCATTTGAAGGAGTACTTACTTGAACAATTTCATGTTGTTGTTTAAACTGCTCCTGTGTTGGTGTTTCCTGTTGTGACTCATCTCCAATATTCTTTTCTATGCTCTTTATCAATTCTGGAGCATCTTCGAAATGAGAAGGCAATGCTTCAGAATGGAAGGGCACTTCTTCAGAATGAAAGGGCATTGCTTCAGAATGAGCACCTATGTCTACCTCAAAAGAGTCATCTGCCCTAGATAAATCCATAAGTAATTGAGCCAAATCATCCTCATCAATAGATACAGTTGGTTGTTCTTCAGATTGTGACAGCCTCTTCCTCAATTCTGCCACTTCTTGCTGTAATTCTGCAATCTTCTTTTCCTGCATTTCAATGATATTTTCTTTTTCTTCAATCCATTTAGTTTGTGTTTTGACAACACTTTTTGTTGCTCTTAGCTGTTCTGTGATGTCTACCTCCTCTGTTTTTGATTTAGAATCTGATGTAGATAAATCATCTACAGTTGGCTGCTCAACAACTATCTCATCTTCTGCTTCAGTTGTCTACTCTTGTTCAGGAGGTTCCATGAAACTATCTATGATTGCATCTACATTTTCTATGGCCTGTTGAACTGTAGCAACTTCAAAACTGTCTTGCCCAGTCTCTTCCTCAATTATCTGTTCAGGGAATTCTAAAAAATCTTCAGGGGCTGGTTGCACTTCTGTAACATCCGGACTGCCTTGTCCACCTTCTTCTTCTATCACCTGTTCTGCTATTTCTCTCAAGTGGAGTCTTGTAGACCTCCTAGTTCCTGATGCAAATTTTTTCTTTTTGCTCTATTTTCTGGTGACAACAAGGGCTGTGGGGACAGTTTTAGATTCTAGTGGGAGTGCTTCTATTTCCCTTGTTGTCTCATCTCCTATTTTTCTAGGCACTTCACTCCCCTATTTTGACAGATCAGTAACATCTTCAAAAAAATGAACTTTCTTCTATTTTTCTTTTCGACTGCCGGTTCCAGGCCCTCTCTTCTTTTGTTTCTTAGCTTGTGAGGTTGAAGGTTCTGGAGAAAGGTGCTCTGTTGCTTCTGCTGGGTGTGTTTCCTCCTCTACAACAACATCTATGGTAGTATCTATTTCTTCTTCTGCAACAACATCTGTGGCAACATCTGTTTCTTCTTCCTCCTCATCCTCGTTTCCAAAAACTACATCATTTAGAGTAGAATAAAACCTATCAAAGCTTCTAGGGTTTCCTCTAAAATGATGCTGGAAGAATAATTTAATAAGACCATGGTGGCGAGGGCTCCCTTTTCCTTCTTGATATCATTTTGCCATATTTTTCAACTCCTAGTGCAGATACAGGGGAAGATTTACCCTAACTTTTGGCTGTTGCCTACCATGTCTTAGGTGGTTCAAAATTTTGAGATGATGCCCTGATAAAAGTACATATTGCCCTTCACAGGTTAAAAATTTTACTACCCATGTGGCCACTTCATCCCAGGGTTCTTGTAGGCTGGCCCTTTTTACCCCCTTGCATGTGTTGTTGTGTATTAAGTATTTTGGCTCCCTATCGTTTTCTTCCAGAAATTGACTAACTACATTTGCCAGTGTATTTTTGCTAGATCTAGAAATTTGAAGACCCTCTAATGGAAGCTCAGTAATTTGACTTAAAACTTTAGGGGTTACCTCAATTGTCATGTCGTTAATGTGTGCCCGGTTATTTCTGAATGTGTGAGCGAACATGCCGGCCAAATCTTCAGAGGACCCATTAAATTTGTCCAAAAATGGCATAAGCCCTCCATCTTCAAAAATTTGCAGCACTTCTAGATTTTCTCGAAGGTGGGTGGTATCTGCTGGTTCCATATTTGTCTTTCATCCCATTTTCCTATTTTGGTATGTTAAAAACTGCTCACTTCTACTGCTACTCTTTCGCTGGATCGTTGTTTTCTGGTTTTTGCAGACTTGCAGGGTTTGTTTTCAGGTTTTCAATTTCCCTATTTTTCTTCTTTGGAATGAACTGCAATATCGACACTGTACCTCATAATCATTTTGTGTTAGAAAATATGTCTTCGGAAGGAAGGGTGGCACGCATTTCTATTTCTGCTTCGAACACCTATCCATTAATGATTGCGCAGATGTCCTTGTCGTCAGATCCACCTCACTTGGTTTTAGTTCCTCTGTTTCACCCATAGATTTTCACGTGCATGATTATCAGCATCGAATAATGGTGGCATGTTGTTGGTCACGTTCCCATGATTCTGGTACTTCCTTAATGGGTGCAAGATAAGACAAATCACATCTCAACTGACACGTGTCATTTATCATATGCAGTCAAAGAATTTTACTTGATCGTATATTTTCCCCTCCTTGGATGCCACGTGGAAATATCATGTTGAATGTTCATTCCGAAGATTATGATTTATTGCAAAAACAATTCCTCATTTCATAGATAAAATTTCATTTCGAAGACAAGTCCTCATTCCAAAGATCATGCTTCATTGCGAAGGCAAATCCTCATTCCGAAGACAAAGTTTCATTCTGAAGACAATTCCTCATTTTGAAGACAAAGCTTCATTTCGAAGACAAATCCTCATTCCGAAGACAAAGCTTCATTCCAAAGACAAAGTGCAACATTCATTCTATTGTCATTCTGAAGACAATTTCAATCCGAAGACAATACAACAATTAATCTGAAGAAGATAACAGACACTATTTTTGGCATTCTCATTCCGAAGATTAGGCAGAAACCAACATTCTCCTTCTCAAAACATGTTTCAAGTATGCCAACTCTTATGGATACCTTTTATGCTAATGGTTAATTGTTATATACTACATACCAATCATTTACAATGAAGAAATGTAAGAAATATATACCTGATTAAAACAAGTTAATGCAAGTTTTGAAGAATGACTGCTTCTGTTGAGATTTTCTGCAATATTTCAAAACAAGTGCAGTTGGTGAATTTGTACAATGATGATTTAGAAATTTTCAAGGTTATGCATGCCAAAAAACTGGTTTTCATGCATACCAACTCAGTAGTGCCTTAGGAAAGGTTTTCACTGCTGAGCTATTCATTTTTCTCTCTATTTTTTTTTTTACCTCTCCTTTTCTCTCTATTTTTTTTTTTTTTATTCTGATTATGCCCGTGAAGGAATTCATGATTTCCCTGAAATCATGCCCATGAAGGAATTCACAATCAAAATTTATTCATCTTTTTGTTTTCTGCTTTTTCTAATTTTTTTATTTTTTTGCTTTTCTTGAAATCCATGATCATGCTGATTTTATTGAAGTGGAAGAGGGAATCTCTTCCACCTGTTGTGCATCCAAACTGTCAAGATTCTGCAAGAATTCCTCTTTAGTCAAAGGTGTATGGTACACCCTGAGGCGATGTCCATTCACTACCAACTTTCTCCGTGACCCATCAATAGGAGATAGACGAGCTGCTCCATTGTCAAATACCTCTTCAATCTGGTAAGGTCCAAGCCATCTAGTTCTCAGATTTCCAGGGAAGTCCTCATAGCGAGAATCAAACAACAAAGCCCAATCTCCTTGCTAAAATTTCCTCTGCTGAATGTGACTGTCATGCCACAACTTCCTCTGCTCCTGAATTACTTCAGTTTGGTGCAGAGCATCCAACCGAAGTTCATCCAATGCATTCAGCTGCAGAATCCTGTCCGTCTATGCCTGTGACAATTCAATCCCAATTTCCAATGTTGTGCGCAATGTTAGTAGCTCAAATTCAATAGGTAGGAGGGGCTTTTTACCAAAAACTAGTTCATAAGGTGTGAATCCAGTAGTGGATTTCCAAGCAGTATTGTAAGCCCAAACTGCTTCGGGTAATTTATCTAGCCAGTTTCTCCTATGAAAAGCTACTATTTTTGTCAAGATTCATTTTAGTTCCCTGTTTGTTACTTCAACCTGGCCATTTGCTTGTGGGTGGTAAGGTGATGATTTCCTATGTTTGATTTCATATAATTTTGTAAAAGCCTCAATGACTTTAGATGCAAATTGGGGTCCTTGGTCTGTGGTGATAGACCGTGGAGCTCCAAATCTCTGAAAAATTTGAGTATACAAGAAATCGGCGACCTTCTCTTCACGAGCATGTTTGAAAGCACGCACCTCTACCCACTTTGTTAGGTAATCAGTGCATACTAGAATATGCACCTTTCCTTGAGAAGGTGGATCAATAGGTCCTACAAAATCAAGCCCCCACCTCTCAAATGGCTCTAAAACCAATTGAGGCTGTAGTGGCATTTCATTTGTATGAGTGGGTTTCCCCATTCTTTGGCATGCATCACAATGCCTGATGTACTTTTTCACATCCTTGTGAAGAGATGGCCAATAATATCCTGTCCCTAAAATTTTTCTAATTGTGCTTTTTACAGAATAGTGTCCACCTGAGGGTTCATCATGACAAGCCCTAAGGATATCATATACCTCATCCTTTCGGATGCACCTACGTAACACATGGTCAGGACTGCACTTAAAAAGTATACCCTTAATCCACTCAAAGGAAGAACTCTATTTGATCAATTGTTTTTTCTGTTTTGAAGTGAAATGTGGAGGAACTTTCCCTATGACCAAGTAATTGGCTATATCCGCAAACCAAGGTGATTGGACAGATATAGCAAATAATTTTTCATCAGGAAAAGTGTCCTCAACTAATTCCCCTTCCTCTGTGTTTTGCAACCTGGACAAGAAATCTGCTACAACATTAGCTTTTCCTAGTTTGTTGATTATTGTGATATCAAATTCTTGCAGCAATAGTAACCAACGAATAATTCTTGCACTTACCATAGGCTTATTCATCAAATACTTAATGGTTGTGTGATCTGTGTGAACGAATATTTGATAACCTGTGATGTAATGCCTGAATTTGTTGATGGCATAAATTACTGCCAAGAATTCCTTCTCAGTTGTGGTATAATTTTTCTTAGCTCCTATCAAATTCTTGCTAATGTAGTAGATGGCATAGTGTTCACCATTGTCAATTTGTCCTAATGCTGCTCCAATTGCAGTATTGGAAGCATCAACCTGTATGTGAAATGGTAATGTCCAATTAGGTCCTCTTAACACAGGTGGAGTTACTAATTTCTCTTTCAGAGCTTCAAATGATTCCTGACACCTTGCAGTCTAGGAGAATTCAGAATCTTTAGTCAATAGGGCAAACATGGGATTGGCTATTGTGCTAAAGCTGGGAATAAACCTACGGTAAAAACCAATGTGTCCTAGGAAGCTTCTGACATCAGTATGAGTTTTAGGAGGAAGAAGATTCTTGATAATTTCCACCTTCTTTGGATCAACTTGGATCCCTTGAAGAGAGATGTTATGACCAAGAACTATTCCTTCCTCCATCATCATAAAACATTTGTCTGGATTCAAGGATAACTGGTATGTTTCACAGTGAGTTAAAACTCTGTCAAGGTTTTCTAATGTAAAGTCAAAAGTCTATCCACATACTGTGAAATCATCCATGTATATCTCAACACTGTTGGTAGTCAGATCAGAAAAAATTGCTAAGACCGCTCGCTGAAATGTTGTTGGGGCATTACACAAACCAAAAGGTAAAACCCTATAGGCAAATGTTCCCCATGGACAGGTAAAGGTTGTTTTCTCTTGATCTTCAGGTGCAACTCTGAATTTGATTATACCCACTAAATCCATCAAGAAAACAAAAGTATTTCTTTCCAGAAAGGGTATCTAACACCTGATCTATGAAAGGTAATGGAAAATGGTCTTTGTATGTCACTTTGTTCAGCTCTCTATAGTCTACACATACTCTCATTTTTCCATTTTTCTTAGGAACTATAACCAATGGAGAGACCCACTGGCTATCAAAAATTGGGTAAATGAATCCTACCTCCAGAAGTTTTTCAATTTCTTCCTTTACAATATCCCTCAAGGCAGGATTCAATCTTCTCTGGGGTTGTCTTACTGGCTTGACTTCTTCAGTATAAATCCTGTGGGTGCATATATCAGGGTGAATTCCTGACATATCCTTGTAGTCCCAAGCAAAAGCATGAACATGCTTCTGCAAAACAATTATCAATTTTTCTTCCTCTTCCCTAGTGAGCCAGCTGTTAATGTTCAGTAATTTTCCTGGCTGGACTTCTATTTGTTTTGTATTTGGAAGGACTGAATTCACTTCTTCATACTTGGTGATTAGGGAGTTAAGAGGGCAATGATGAGATGGGAGGAAATAAGAAGTTTCTATTTCATTGATTTCTAATGGAAGCATATCCTGTATGGAACAGTGAGAAGGGAAAATCAGGTGATGGTGCCACCCATGTGGTAGTGAAACTGATGTTTCCTATGATAGTACAGATGGCTCACCTTCAAAATTTTGGTTCTCCTCATTCCCTAACAACTGATGGATATTTACTTCTTCCTCTTCTAACCCTTGTTCATGCATAACATTCATTAGGATAGTTTCATTCTCTAAAGTTTCTATGTCATGGAGGTCTTCTGTGTGTTCCCTTACTACCAAGGTGGCTAGTGTGGAAATAACCTCTTCTGGTTCTTCATCTGAGTCAGGAAACCATAACTGACCTAAAAAATTGTTGGAGGGTCTTGCAGGAGGATACAGAGAGATCTATTTTAGATCAATACCATTTGAAATGGTCATTTTTCCAGATCTGCAGTCTATGAAGGCTGCTGTAGTTGCAAGCCAAGGTCTTCCCAGAATGATGGGATATCCATGTGCTGAATTTCTTGGCTGTAAAACCAAAAAATCTACAGGGAATTCCCAAGAAGAGACTTCTATAGGGACATCTTCAATGATACCTTCAGGTTTTGCAACTGACCTATCAGCCATTTCTAAAACTATAAATGTGGGACTGAGATGTTTGAGCTGTAATTGTTCCATTATATCCTTGGTCATGACATTTATTGCAACTCCTAGATCTACTAAGACATTTGATATTGGTACTGAGCCTATGGTAACTATGATAACTGGACTCCCTGGGTCACTATACTTTGGAGGTACTAGTTTTTCGGACAAGAGATCAGCTATCTTTCCTTCAACCTGAACAGTCTTGGGAAATGCTTTCTTTTTTCTTCCTGCTCTTCTAATGCACAAATCTCGAATAGTACTTTTAATCACTGGTATATCCTTAATGGCTTGCAATAAGGGCAATGATATAGTTAACTTTCTAAGTTCCTTGACCAGGTCTGACTCAGAATTTTCTGTTGTGGTATTGAATCTTTCAGGATATGGAATTATCCTTGATGAAGGTAATTGTTCTGCCTGTGGTTCTATTTTTTCTTCTTCTTTCTCTATTGTTGGTTTAACTCTAACTGGTTCCAAAGGTTCTTGCTTTTCATTTTCCTTGATTTTAGTTGAAACAGGTTCAGGTACAACTTTTCCTGAACGAAGTTGGATGTTACTACAATCAAGAACATTTATTTCAGCATTTTCTTTAGCTTCAACCACATAGACAGGGGATGCCTGTCTCATGTTGTTTGGATTAGTGACTGGTTGAGTTGGAAGTTGAGGTTGTTTCACCTGTTGTGTTTGTTGTGGTTGATTCTGTTTTTCTTGAAAATTTTGATTAGGTGCAGGCAACAAATGTTGAGTTTGACCTTGATTTCTTTGCTGCCTTGGATAGGACTGGTATTGCTGACTCCACTGTGGTTGATTTTGCATCCAATGTGGATTAGTATGATTCTGATTCTAGGGTGGGTTGTTTTGATTCCATGATGGATTATTCTGATTCTGATTCCAGGTTGGATTACTCCAACTTGTTTGTGGCCATTCTTGGGAATTTGTCCATTGAGAATAATTCCAAGGACGTTGGGGTGGTTTTGATTGTCCCCAAGGCATAGTCCAAGGATTATGCCCCCAATTTGTAGGAAAATGAGGGGGATTTTGGTACTGAGAGAAGTTTCCCCCTATTTTGGTCCAACATAGTTGAGTTCCTTAGTCTGATTTTCTAACATAGTTTTGAGTTGTGGTAGCAGGTGGCATTTATCAGTCAAATGCTTCTTCAAACAGATACTACAAATGGCTGAGATAGACATTTTATTCAAAGGACACTCCTGCAAAGCATGTTTATTTCTACATCTTGGGCAATAAATTGCCAAAGGTTCTGTGGTTTTTGCTTTTGCAGACATTTCTCCCAAAGTTGTGTTCAATTGCACCAGAATATCAATTTTAAAATTTGCAAGTTCCTCTATTAGGTCCTTCACATCAGTGCCATTTGTACTCTTTTTTCTTCTTCCCTGCTTAGTGCGAGAGTAATTCCTATAGAGACCCACAATTTCCTCATTACTAAGAGTATTTACATCCCCTTTTCCCATAAAATCCAATACTTCTCTGGATTCATCTTGTAATCCTCTCAAAAATATGGTTTTGCATAACTCAGGTTCTACAAGTCCACATCTCCTTTGAACAAAGGAGAACCTATCAAGATAGTCTTCTAATGTTTCATCATCTTCCTGCTTAATCCTGAATAACTCATCTTTCCTGTTCCTTACATGGCAATACTCTTGATATTTGTCTAAAAACACAGTTTCCATTTGATCCCAGGTTCGGATGGAATTTGGCTCTAAGCTCATGAACCAGCGTAATGCTGAGTCCTTGAGTGTTGAGGGAAAAACCTTAAGTTTTTTATTGTCATTTACATAGTCATAGGTTTGACACACTACTTTGAATTCAAACAAAAACTGATCAGGATCTTCAGATACAACACCTCGAAAGGTTGGAAGTACTGAAGGTGAAATGGTTTTCATGGGGGAGTTTTGTGTTGGATTCAAACGGATAGGATATTCAAATGTTCTGGAAGGTTGGGGCATATCCTCGATCATCTCCTTCATTATGGACATAGCCATGTTGGCCATCCCTATCTAGATTGCCTCCCTCTGCCATAGTTTCCTGTTCCTTAGGAACAGTTAAACCTATCCAAATTTCACTCTCAAGAGGTCCAAAATCCTCTGTTGATGATGAGTCTGATGATTTTTCTTTCTCAGGATGTTCTAATGATGATGA
This sequence comes from Wollemia nobilis, assembly GCA_028583015.1. Lineage (NCBI taxonomy): Eukaryota > Viridiplantae > Streptophyta > Pinopsida > Araucariales > Araucariaceae > Wollemia > Wollemia nobilis. Next base: position 12,889,642 of record JAQPPZ010017228.1, read on the forward strand.
AGCTGGTGATTTTTCTTTCTCAGGATGTTCTAATGATGATGAAGCTGGTGATTTTTGTTTCAATTTTTCTGGTAGTTCAAACACAGGTGATTCACCCCTTAGGCGTGAAGATCTTCTTAATGGAACAAGCCAGGGATCCTTTTGAGTAATTCTACCTTTTTCATCCCTAGGCTTACTCATTCATGTTTACTCTTGAATGACATAAATTATAGGTCAATAGTTGTTACTTTAACCAGTTGTTATATTCAGATTTTATCCTGAATTTTCATAGCTCAATCTAATTAACAACTATTGGACTGTTGTCACCTTCTAGCAACACTATTCCCCGACAACGGTGCCAAAATGATGCATTGTCGTTATGCACATCATTAATTCTCAATGAATTTGTCAATCCAGGGCAGTGTACAAGGCTATTTGCAGAAGGAGTGAACAGGGGCTATAACTTAGGTCATTTGGGAGCAACAGGTCTTATTGGTGAAACCGATTGTGTGGGGGATTTAGGACATTTTTATCTCTAAATTGCATAAATTGAACTTTAATCTAATTGCAGGAATGGAAACTAATTACTAACTGCAGAAATGAAATCCTAATTACAATTACAGAATGAAATCTAATTATGTTGCAGAAATAACTCCCTAGTTACAGTTGCAGAATTAGAAATCTAATTATGATTGCAGAAAGGAAGTCTATTTACTTTTGCAGCAATGGAAACCTGATTATAACATGGAAATTAAATCCTGTCAATGCTCTGTAATAGAAGGTTGTCAATCTTCTATGCAGGGGTTGACAACAAAACACAAAATGCAGTAAATTGCAGAAAATAGTAAATTCTGGAAATGACAATCTGCAGTAATTTGAAAGCTTGCTGAAAATGGAGATTACAACCAAACTTATCATTAATCACAAGATTATCCTAATCATGAAATAAACTAATATTGCAAATACTGTTAGTTATTTACAAGGAAATGAAATGACAAGTTTTACAACTTATTCTACTATAGCAAAATCAGAATAAAAACTTGCTGTTAGTCCTCCTCCTAGGTCTGGAAGTGGCCAGCCTCCTTGTCCAGAAGAAGGTATGAGTCTTTCTCTCTCTCTAGATCTTACTCACACTCATTCACAACAACATGAATAAAAATAGTGCACTTTATTGATTCAAGAACATGATTACAGTATTGCTGCTAAAAACCCTGTTATAGGACTGTAACAGTCACTTTTCTTATTATTATACTACTTGCTTATTTTCCCCTACCATTCTTAGCTCAACCTGGATGGGAGCTATATATTTATAGATATCCTAAAATCTACTTACAAACTGAGAATATCTCATTCCTATCTTACAGATCTATTCCTATTATGCTATAGCATTTCCTGGGTTTATCCTAGAAGAGGATCAAAATTGATCTTTTCCATAAATGGTGGCTTTGGTCGGCAAGGATGACAAAGTCAGATGGGAGATATTTTCCCTTAACCTTTTCAATATTTCTTTCCCTTTTTCCATCATCAGAAATCAGTCAACAAGTCAAAAAGCACTTTCTGTTCTCATTCCGAAGATAAGTGGCTCATTCTGAAGAGACTGCATTTCTCATTTCGAAGATGTCCGCTCATTTCGAAGAGACTGTATTTCTCATTTCGAAGATGTCTGCTTATCATTTCGAAGATCTTTGGAATGAACAATTGTGTGCTCTTCAAGTGATTTCATCTGCATTTCTCAGGTGGGTTAGCTCTCAGGATCATATTGCAATAGCCTTCATCTCTCTCCATGTGTGAATTCCATGCCTTGCCATTCATTGGCAGCTGGCTGGAATTTACATTGGAAAACTAGTTTCTGCTACACAGTAACAGTTTGCTTGCACTATTTGCTAGATTTAGATAAACAAATGCTTGAAACATATCAAAACAAGACTAGTGAAGTGCTGCTATCAACCTAAGCATACTTCTCATTTAGCAAGTCATGACAAAGTAACATAAAACTATGCAAAAACTGTAAAAAATCAGAATATAGTATTTCTAACACATTGATCATGCAAACAGTTAATACACAACATATTAAATCAACTTAACTAGCATATCAGATTAAACATAAGAGTTTTTAGGTAGTTTCAATGTTCAAAATATGCTATGATTGAGGCATTTCTAGGCCTCATCATATAGTTGAGTATTTATGTAGAGTGATCTGAAGCTTTCTTTTAGCTTCTCGGATATGGTCACTACTTGCTCTATTCTTTTGAGAGAAATGTGTTGTTACATTTCCTTTTTAGACAACACTAAATATCTAACTTTTCACTTGGATAATTTTGTAACAATGAGTCCAAGCTAATAATAATATAAGCAATATGCTAGAGAGATTAATCTTTGCACTAACCTTCACTGTAATATTTAGTGCACTCCTAATAAGCTTTAAGAGTAATTAATATAGTGCAACTCAAATCACCTTATTACTCGTTAAGGAACTTTGTAATATGCACTAATACTAACTCTTAAAGAATGCTCAATAATTTTTGCAACTTATAGTGATCCCTTTGAAGACTAAATATGCAATATTTTATTTTAAAAAATTTGAATATAATAAGATTCTTAATGAACCTAAGTAATAATCTGGATAAGTGTTCAAGTAATGAACCTTTTGTACCCAAGTTGCTTACCTTTGATGATGAGAGTCTTGATGATTTGATTCACCAAGTTTCTGTCTAAAATGGATGTTGCTCGTAGCTATGAACCTTTCTAGTATTTTTTTGTAGAATCCATTGGAGTTTCTTTTTGGGCTTCTTTTCAGATAGTGATAATTGTCCCAATTATTTCACTATTAGGAGCTTCTCCTCGGTAGTGTTCAATCAAAAAAGGAGATCATCAATCTCCTATTTCTCACAAAATTTTCTCTAGAGTCTCTCCTCAAATATTGCAACAATACTTCTAGGGCCTTCTCTTTTCTCAACCTCTCTTGTAGCACCGTTTGCAAAAATAAAATGAGGAGCTCATATGGGTGTTATAGGATACAGATCCTTGTGGATCTAATACCACTGATAGTTTTAGCACTATTCCATCATATTAAGATAAAGAGAGAAAGAGATAAAAAATAGCTATACAACATCTTAGTATGAGAATGAAGTGATACAATCTGAATGGAACTATGAGGTCCATTATATAAGAAAATGGATTCCTTGGACAACACTCTACCTAGCTATAGAAGTGGACACCTTGCACATTGAAACTTGGGCATTTATTACTTCTTCCCCAAGTAACTATCTAACTATACTCTACGATAAGATCCTACTCTAATTATGTACCCAAAGGGGTACATTGAAATGATCCAAATGATGTAATATTCTCTAATATATCCATCACATTCATGACATCATTCATGTTCGTTGCATCATCCACATTCTATCTGTAGATTAAAAATACACGCCAAACAAAAATAAATAAAATCACAATGACAGAGTACAGAATAGTTGCACAAAACAAACAATTTTTATTAATCGATGGAGTTTAAAAACTCCTTTTTGAATACAAGTGGGCCTGTAACCCTTTATTTGTGATACACGATTACAAGTTATGCTAGGGTTCTCCGAAACCCTAGGCGGCACAAATGGTGGCGCTTCCGAAGAATGTATCTTCAATCCCAACGAGTGAGTGGGCTTTGTTGTATCCCTTGCTTGGACCACTCCAGCTTAATCAGCTGCCATCAATAAACCGGATCTGCTATCAAAAACCTGCACACATTAACACTATCAAGGAGTTAGAAATTAATAAGAGGGCTCCACTGTGTGAGCCCTCGAAAACAATCTAAAACCCTAGAAAAATGAAATGCAGGAATTCAATAACAGATCAATAAAAGAAAAGAAGTTACTTGCTTTAAACTAATTTATACTTGTTCTCTGTTAACGCAGCTAGACCAGGCGACACACAGAAGTAATGTGGCTATCAAATCGGCTACGGAAGGCGCCCTGGTGCACTCGTTGAACGCCGCGTGCTTACGGATTAAGGTTTCGGACGTCGGTGCGAGTACGTGGCTGTGGGTAAACGCCGTGGGCACTTGGTAAACGCCGTGGGCACTTGGTAAACGCCGTGGGCACTTGGTAAAGGGTAAACGCCCGCGGGCACTTGCGACAAGAATGGGGGATCTACGAGAATGCTGCGAGAAGAGATGACGAGCGATGAAGCGGCGATGGATGCGGCGAAAGGGTAGGAGAAGAGAGATAGAAGAGATAGGATGAGAATTAGAATGAGAGATAGGAAGGATAGAAGTAGCAAAAGACATAGGGTTTGAGCCATCAAAGTGACTCAATTTATAATCTACTCTTAGGGCACACTTTAGGGTTTTAACGACACTTTGAACGTGTGGCTAAGATTAAAGTGGATCTAAGGGTAGAGAATAAATCTAGGTTGTGAAATGGATTAAGATGGATGGACGGATGAGATTAAATGAAGGATGGACGGCTCAGATTAAATCACTTAAACTATTATTTAAATATATATATTAAAATATTAAAATATTATTATATATAAATATTAATTTAAATAAATTTGGGGATGAAAAATGGCGGGAAAGGTGAAATTGGGCCAAATAATGGCGGGAAAGTGTGGATTTGGGCCAAATAATGGCGGGAAGGTGGATGACCGACACGTGGGTGACAGGAAGGTATAGATGACTTGCAAGTGGCTGGATTTTGGTGTCTACGAGATGCCCCTTTTGAGCTGCTTTGTGTGAAGACACAATGCGGCACAAAAACTTAGGACACTGAAAAGCTGGATCGGACGCAACTCTCTCTCAAGACTAAAGCACAACTTTGAAGACCAAAGAATAAAAGAATATTTAAAATTTATCAGCTTACCCCCTCAATTGGCGAGCGAGAATGGTTCTCACGAGCCAATTGGAAGAAATTCGGAAGAAAATGAACCGTTTTTGCCCCAACGGTGAAAAAGGGGTTGGTGTATGAACCATCTGTTTATGTCCCAACAGAAAAGGGGTTGGTGTACAAACCGAGAAAATAATATGATTGAAGACGATATGAGTGATGTGAAAGATGAACCGTTTTCTGCCCCAACGGTTAGAAAGGGATTTTTGCCAAATTTTAAATTCCATGATCATGTAAGATGAATTCTACTATTAGGAAAGTTAAAAATTGATAACGGATGCCCCAACTCCTGTGGGTGAATCCATACTGTTGATGAAATTGCCTTGTTGGTGCCATTGATATGCAGAGATGCAATATGAAAGAGTCCAGAACTTGAGAGATGCTCCTAGTGACTGTATGGATAATTCCTCGGGTCGGAACCAATCAACCTAGGTAGCCTTAATCTCTAGCAAGACTCAAAATAATGATGATATTGAAGATTGTCCACGTTTAAGGCCCCATGAACTAGGCCATCAATGACAAGCTGTTGAGCAAATTAATCTTGGTATGAGGTCACTTAAAAAGTAGGATACCCAGAATTGATTTCCAATTTTCAAGCGGTGAAATAATTGATGATGATAAATGGTAAGTGTCCTTATGGTGGTTTAATCCTCTTACCGAATTGCATGGATGCAAATCGTTGCAATCGCCAAGGTGATAGAATATACCACTAGATACGAGGTTTACTTTAATTTAATTTGGCAAAAATATGCATGATGAAAGAAGAATGAATGAAATTGATGATAGATCAGAAGAATTGATGAATGTTGTTAATTTTGTGAAGGTTTTGAATGTTTTTAACCCAATTTGTAAATCAATGATGAATGATGCGCTTTTTGAGCAAAATGACAAAATTTGTTTCCAAAACTGTTGTAACCTTCACAAAATGTTTTATTATGATAAGAAGAATGGATGGATGCAATTTGATGAAATTTGGAGGAGGTAAGCTTCAATTTTGTAAGTTTTGTTCTTTTATTCAATACTGACACCAAACGCCGGTATGCATTTGGAGGTGGCAGAAACGCCCGTCGGTGTTTGAATGCATCATGAAATGCCCCACTGCATCTGAATGCGCCATGAAATGCCCCACTACGTTTTAGGGTGCCAAAACCAGCTATTTAAACAGTTTCAGCGAGAATTTCGCTCATTTGTGCGTTCGAGCTTGAGAGAAGTGCGTCTGAGGGAGTGGAATGAAGTGAAGTGAAGTGAAAGGTTGTGTGGGAGAGTGAAGCACGCGGGAGCTATGGCGGAGATGGGAGCGGACGCGCCAGTGCAGCCAGCTGAGGTATTTGTTTATTTAAGCAAGTACTTTTATTTGTTTTTTTTTTTTTTTTTTTTTTTTTTTTTTTTTGAAAAAAATTTGTAACCAATTTTTGTTTTGTTGTTTTGCAGCTTAGGGTGTTAGAGGCACGACACCGATTCTCCCCTATCATTCCGGGGATGAGGAGGTCATTGTCCCAGGAAGACGGGAGATATTGGAGGCGGTGGGGCTAGCGGAGGCAGCCCGGTTGGAGGTAGTTCGGGCGGATGAGGGGTACCTCTCGGCTTTGGCCGAGAGGTGGGATCCGAGATCGGGGGACGTTCCGGCTCCGGCTGGAGAGATGACGGTGACGCTTGAGGATGTATACCGCATCCTCAAGGTGCCCGTGGAGGGGCGCGGGTGGAGGTTGGACGAGATAGGGCCACGGAGATGGCCAAGTTGTTTGGGGATGAGCGGAGGGAGATCCGGACGGAGAGCGGGGGGATTCCTTACTTGGCCATGTATACGGCCAAGGAGTTGGTAGTGGTGGAGGCTATGATGATGTTCGTATTGGCCAACATTGTGGCCCCGAACAGCATCGGGTGCAGGTTTCCATGGAACCTGATGGGTGTAGTGAGCGAGATGCTCACTAATAGGGTAGTGTATGCACAGGCGCCCGCTTTATTGGTGCAGGTGTACCGGGAGTTGTATGAGGTTCGGAGACGGGGCCGGAAGGGCCTAGGCTGCAGTTTGGTTCTCCAGTGCTGGGGCTGGGAGCACTTCAGAGTGGCCCGACCGGAGGGGTTGCCATGTGCTTACTGGGACATGAGCCAGGCTTATGGTAGGAGATGGCTGGTGGCGGAGGAGAGGCAGTCGAGCCGCCCTGTGAGATCGGGGCAATGGTATAGGAGTTTATGGGCAGACTTGACAGATGCCCAAGTCATTTGGAGGCCCTGGCGGGAGGCGAGGTGGATCGGTGATGGAGAGCATCTGAGATGGGTGCGATAGGCTAGATGGGTAGTGGGTCGGGGCCACGGCGAGGCGGAGTACATACGAGATGTCTCGAGTGCTCCGCCGGGTCAGATTGAGACAGGATGTCCCCGATGAGCCAGTGCGCTACCGGAGGCACAGATCAGAGGGGATTTGTCGTGTGTCGAGCCATGGAGGGAGGCGAGAGAGGATGATGAGGACATGGAGATCCTCGACGTGGATGACGTCGGGGTGACAGCTGAGTATGCAGCATGGATGGCCGCAGAGCCGAGGTGGGAGCCACCATTGGTGGTTGTTGGAGCTGGAGAGGACGAGGGAACCACAGAGGTTCCCAAGCGTAGGGAGGGTCCCCGCCTTCGATCTGACAGTCGAAGGTGAAAGGGGAAGATGGTGCGGTAGGCACCGGGGAGCGGAGATGACGAGGAGGATGATGGCGAGGGCCTAGGAGAGGCCGAGGAGAGACTAGGGAGGTACCCCCTAGCGGGCACGAGGATGATCGGCACGGCTGCAGTAGCAGATAGCAGAGCGTGATGCTATGCTAGCTATCCGGGATGAGAGGATAGCTCGGTTGGAGCAAGAGGTTGCAGAGCGGGATGCCACGATAGGTTATTCGGGGAGGAGAGGATGGCCGGATGCGGGCGGACTTGGATGGAGCGACTAGGGTGCCCCGGGATGACAGGGTGACGAGACTCCAGGCAGAGCTAGCGGAGCGGGAGCGACGACATGGGATAGACATATCTAGACTTAGGTCTAGGACTCGTTATATTGAGGCTCTGGAGGACACATTGTTTAGGCATCACATTGTGTTGCCTGATCCTCCATCCTCCTCTGTCTCTAGGCGTAGTGAGTCTAGGCACACCACTAGGTCTAGGGCTCCTACTAGGTCACAGGGATCCTCTTTTGATGGTTAGCTTAGTGCTTAGATGCACTCTTTATGAGCCTTGGTGCTCTATTGTATTTTGTAGCCTTTTGGCATTCATTGTACAATTTGATCTTTATACATATATATACATGGCTTTTATTTTTAGTGTTTTACTTTCTTTTGTGTGAATGCCTATGTTTTTGTGATGCATGTTTTTATATGTTTTAATGCATATGTGATGGAATGGAATGCAAAGTTATAGATGATTAATGCGAGACTAAGTAAATGAAATATGCACTAAGAAGCACTCATACTTTTAGATAGTTAGATTTAGCCAATTGTTATCATAATTGTTTAATCAGGGGCACCGAACTTGGTAGCTTGTGAATGAATGACGTATGGAATGACATGAATATGGAAGAAGATATGGAGGTTGATATGGAAGAAAATATGGAGGAAGACTGTTTTACAAAGACTCAAACATGCTAGTGGTATCAAACAAACTTACTAATACTGCCTAATTCAACTAGGACCAAATGTGTGTGCATGTGAGTTCATTAACCAAATCAGAAGCATGGTAGTGACTCTAGGCAATCAAAAACCTGTGTGTGTGCAAGTGTGTTCATTAACCTCATCTTGCACAAATTAGGTAACCCTGTTATGGAGAAGACCCCAAAGCTAGTTTGTCCGTATGAGCATTCAGAGGTCTCTCTTTGAGGAGAGACATGTCGCCACGCAAATGAGTATACTCCACTGCCAGTCAAGCGTCTATAGCCCCGGTGAAGGTTAACTCCATAGTCCATGTTGTTTTTGACCTTTGTAAGCCTTGGGGATGACTACCTATCCGTCTGACTGGACAAGTAGTACGATCCTTACAACTTATTTGGGATCAGTGGTGTGTGAAAAATGTTCATTTCCTTAGAGCTTTGGGGAATCGGATTCTCAACCGAAGTATGATGAGAATTTTACCCTATCCTTACTACTCTGTTTATATTTATATTTTGTGATTGCTTGTGATAGTGGTAAGAACCACTATTTTATGGACTATGTTTGCATGATAGGACAAACGAGGATTACCCTTTTCACTTCGAGGCACAACCCAAGGATGGTGTTATCTCTCTTTGACACAAGATGTTTTTAAGATGTGAAAATGTGATAGGTTCAAGACCGCTTTTGAAATCATTTCCCAATACTCAAGATTTTATTTAGTGTAATTTGTGATATGGCCCTAGAGAACTTTGACATGCATTTCGAAGTTTGCTTAAAACACTAGAAATGGCTGAGTGATTGAAAACATTTTGGCAATGTAAATATGTGCAAATGGAAAATGGATGTACGAATGACAATTCGGTTTGATGGATTTTATGAAGGTGCCCCTGATTAAGGCAACATGACTTTTGCTTGACCAAATTTTATATCCAAAAGATAGAATGGTCTCTAACATGATATGCAACTATGGCTGAAAATGAAATGTTATGGTTTTCAATGAGATGTATGCACATGAAATGCAATGTTTTTGAATGAGATGTATGCAACTAACAATGAAATGCAAATTCTTTTTATTTTATTTGTTTTTTTTTTTTTTTTACAAGCCATGTATATATGTACATATAAAATTCAAACTATGCGTAGAATGCCCTCAAGTGTATAATATTAAGTGGTTCGGGTTCTTCCTCTCCCTCTAAACTGGCAAGTCTATAAGTTCCATTACCCACTCTTTCGGTGACCATATATGGACCTAACCAATTAGCCGCGAATTTATCTCGAAGATGCGGCAATGCATTGGTGTTTTGTTGATTCTCTTTAAGGACAAGATCCCCTACTTGAAATTCTCTTAGATGAACTTTGGCATTGTAAGCACGTTTCAATCGGTCTTGATAAACTCGCAAATGCTCTAAAGCATTGATTCATTTTTCATCTATGAGTGTGAGTTGATCAAGACGTGCTTGTCTAGCAGTATCATCATCGATAAATTCCTGCAAAGAAATTCGCAAGGAAGGGATCTCGAGCTCAAGAGGCATGATTGCTTCGGCTCCATAGACCAAAGAAAATGGCGTTGCCCCAATGGGAGTTATGATGCTTGTTATGTAAGCCCATAATGCCAAGGGGATTTGTGTATGCCAATCTTTATGATTTTCTTTAACAAGTTTCTTAAGAATAGCAATTATGGTCTTATTGGAAGCTTCGGCTTGTCCATTGGCTTGTGGGTAGTAAGGAGTTGAGAAACTATGTTGGATATTATACTTTTCGCAAAGAGCTCGAACATCCTTATTCTTAAAAGACTTGCCGTTATCAGAAATGATTTTAGAGGGAATACCAAAACGACAAATGATATGGTGAAGTATAAACTCCACAATTCTAGGACCTGTCGTCTTGGTTAGAGGAATAGCTTCAACCCACTTTGTGAAGTATTCAGTGGTTGTAATGATGAAAGTATGCTTTCCTGAAGAGGCAGGTGAAATCTTGCCAATTAAATCGAGACCCCATTGTGAGAAGGGCCAAAGGCTTTGGATGGGCTGTAAAGCTTGTGATGGTATATGGATTAAATTAGCGTGTTCTTGACACTTTTTACATTGTTTAACATATTTGCAACAATCTTGTTCCATAGTGGGCCAATAATACCCCATACGTAAAATACGCTTCGCAATGGCCATTCCACTAAAATGACCACCACAAGTACCATCATGGGCTTCAGCAATAGCTCTATGTGTTTCACCTGCTTCTAGACAGTGGAGGAGTACTCCATCATATCCACGTTTATACAACACATCCCCCAAAAGAACAAAACGAGCTGCCTTTTGCTTAAAACAGCGGCGGGCAGTTCGAGACAAATCAGGTGGAAGTGTTCCAAACTTGAGGAAGGCTACTATCTCACTAGACCAAGGCTCATATGGATCCGAATGGATAAAGCAAACATCTTTTTCATCTTTAGACTCAGCACGGACAATTGCAAGACTTAGAGATTGTGGAAATGATTAGGGGTCTGTACCTCTCCAAGGGAGTCCTTTGGAATCAATGATCCAAGAGAGGCCATGGCATCCGCAAATCTATTAGTCGAGCGAGGCAAACTAGTGATCTCATACCAATCAAACTTAGAGAGCAACTTCATTGCTACATCATGATAAAGCTTAATGGTAGGTTCTTTGGCTTGGTATTCTCCTGTAATTTGTTTAACCACGAGTTGAGAATCCCCAAATATCCGAATACGCTTAATGCTCATAGCTATGGCTGATTGAAGACCTAAAATTAAGGCTTCATACTCTGCTGTATTATTGGTGCATTGGAAGTCTAGTTTGAATGATAAAGGGATGGGAATCCCTTGAGGTGTATGAAACACAACTCCAGCACCCTGACCTTTCGCGCACTTAGAGCCATCAAAGAATAGCGTGATGTCAACATCTTCCTTCGGAATGATGTCCTCTTCTTGTTCAGTGATAGCAAATACCGAATCATCTGGGAGCTCAATAATCAAAGGATGATCACTAGGTAGCGGAGCTTCCGCAAGTTGATCGGCTATAACTTGACCTTTAACGGATTTTTGGCTAATGAATTCAAGATCGAATTCGGTAAGCAACATTATCCATTTAGCGGTACGAGTGTTATTATAAGTGCGAGACATCATATAACGCGGAGGGTTTTCTCTAGCTATGACATATGTTGTATGGCTAAGCATATAATGACGAAGTTTCTTAGTGGCAAAAACCCACTGCTAAGCACAACTTTTCCACATAAGCATATCGGGTTTCATAGCTTACCAATGTTCGACTAATATAATAGATAGCTTGCTCGCGATTTTGTTCATTCTTTTGTGCAAGCATTGTCCCTAAGGCAAAGTCCGTTCTCTGAGATATAAAGGTTGAAAGGGACCCCTGGACGAGGCGGAGCTAAGACTGGCGGAGATGCTAAGTACTTGCTTGATGTCATCAAAGGCTTTACGACATTCATCTGTCCATGAAAATTGTACCCCCTTTTGTAGTAGGTGGCAAAATGGCCTACATTTATCAGAAAGTTGTGCAATAAAGCGACGGATTGAATTAATCTTTCCTTGCAAACTACGCAACTCCTTCAAATTAGTTGGGGGACACATTTCCATAATGGCTTTGACCTTGTTTGGGTCCACCTCAATACCTCGTTTAGAGATAATAAAACCTAGGAGTTTGCATGAGGTAACACCAAAGACACATTTCTTAGGGTTCAACCTTACTTTATGCTCTAGAAGTCTATCAAAAACTTTTTCCAATACATCAAAATGCTCTTGTCGAGTTTTAGATTTTGCCAATAAATCATCCACATAATCTTCGATAATCTTATGCATATAATCGTGGAAAATATAAGTCATGGCTCGTTGATAGGTTGCACCTGCGTTCTTAAGGCCAAAGGGCATCACCCTGTAACAAAAAGTTCCCCAAGGTGTGGTAAATGTTGTTTTGTGTTGATCTTCAGGGTTTATTCGAATCCGGTTGTATCCTAAAAATCCATCCATGAACGAAAGCATTTCATGACCAGCGCAAGTGTCGACAAGAGTATCAATGTTTGGAAGAGGAAAGTCATCCTTAGGACACGCTTTATTTAGATCTCGAAAATCGGTGCAAACACGTATCCCCCGTTAGGCTTGCGAACGGGTACCATGTTAGAAAGCCACTCAGGATAATCAATCGGGACGACAAATTTAACATCCAGAAGTTTTTGAATCTTCGATTTAACTATGAGGGCCACGGTAGGATGCATTTTCCTAAGTTTTTGTTTGACAGGTTTAGCATCTTTTTGTAAGGTGAGGTTATGGACAACCAAATTAGGGTCTAGGCCTGGCATGTCTTTGTAAGACCATGCAAATATCTCCTTCTTCCGCTTGAGTAGAGCAATCATTTGCTCTTGTTCCTCTGATGATAGACTTTTAGCCAGTTTCACAATTTGGGTGCCATCTTGGTCTGTACTAAGGTCTACATCGATAGTTTCTTCAATAGACATGTGGGAACCTTCCTCAAGCTGATGGGGAGTAGGGATCGGATTTATGTCATCTAAAATGTCATCAAGCTCCTGTGCCTTGCTCTCGTCTATGTCTGCCTGGAAGACCTTTGGCTTAGAAGATGAAGGTGAATGTGGAGGTGAAGGAGGAATGTAGTTGGCGGAAGCCCTTAACAATTCCTCGGAAAGGATGAACTATGAAATAGATGGAGGGGATGAAATCCGATCCATGTCAATCAAGCTTGGGTTGATCGGGATTGGCTTATCCGGATCATATGGATTATGGAGCGGGGTGAATAAGTCTTCAAAATTCATTGTCGACTTATGGAAGAAAGGATGGGCGGAATGGAAGGGAAAACCGGTGAAGACCTCGGAAGACCTGAGGTGCAAAACAACATAGTTTTTCAGTTTTTTTTTTTTTTTTTTGTAGTGGTGAAAACCACTATTACACACATACATACAGCAATAAAGTATTTTTTTTTTTTTTTTTTTTTGGAATTTTCTGATTTTTTTTTTTTTGGTAGTGGTGAAAACCACTATTTTAGTATATACATATAATACAGGTTTGGATTATGGCTTATGGATGTGGCGGGGGGGTGGTTCACCTCGTTCTTGTGGAAGAAGCAAGCGAAAGATGGCCTCTTGGAGAGGGAACAATTGGAGATAAAACTCGTCTTGTTTAGTGAGGGGAACAATGGGCGCCGACTCTTCTTAAGATTCATCACCATTTGACATGACGTCAAATTCTTCATAGACTTCATCTTCGGATTCATCGGGGTGGAGGATTTCTTCTTACGAATTAAGATTAATGCTTTGAAAAGCTCGTTCAAAAGAAGAAAGGGATGGAAGTGGTTGGTAGCCCAGACCAAAACGCTCAGTGGGTCTATGGTATGGCATATCGATGCGTTCAGTTACCCCTTGCTCGTATCGACCTAGGCCAAATTGCTGCCAATTATGTCTGTGGAAATAGCGAGAGGGAAAACCCTCCATCCTTTCGATATTGGCAAGGATTGGATGCTTGGGTTCTGGTATGGTGGTAGGACTAGAAGATGACTCTATTCCCCCATATACAAAATTAATGGAATTTGGCATAGAACCCATGTTATAAACCGATCCAATGGATAAATGTTGGTCATGTGGACGACCAAAATCTTTAACTTTTTGCACATTGAACGGTGTGATGTGGACATCTTGGATGGCATACTCACCAATACCTGCATCGGTGAGATGGACCTTGACTTGGGAGGGAGATGGACTAGATGATGGAATAGAAGAATGTGGGATAGAAGAATTGGAAGGATTTGGTTGGGTTGATGCTTCACTAACTTGTGAAACATCGGCTGGTGATGGTTGGGAAGATGGAGGAATAATAGGTGATGTTGAAGAAGGTGTAGAAGAAGGGGGTAATGACGTGGAAAGAGATGATTGGTCATGGCCACATGTGCATGTGGTCACGGATGAAGAAGAAGGAAGATTAGTTGATGAAGAAAGTGGTGAATGAGATGGAATAGCGGAAGAGGAAGATGGTTGCGATATGATGGGTAGCTCCTCGGGAATGGGAGCTTTAGAAGAAGATGGTATAGAAGAAGTAGATGGGGTCAAGAAAAGATGAGTGGATGGCAACACAATCTCATAAGGATTTGAGACATAGTTGCAATGTTTGAAGGGTTCAGTGTCGGCAGGTACACAATGAACATGTCCCTCATATACATACTTGAGACATTGATGCGGTATAGAAGGGACACATCTCATCTCCCTAAGCCAAGGCCGTCCAAGCAATACATTGTATGCCATGGTCCCTTCCAAGATGTGAAACAAGGTATGCAAAGTTCGGGCCCCTACCTCAATGGGCAAGATAAGCGTGCCAACCGTGGAAGATAAAGCATCATTGAATGCTTTAAGAGTAAAAGTCGACTTTGTGATAAGGGATGGCGACGACTTTAGATGACTCAACGCCGATGTTGTAATGATATTGATTGAGGAACCGGTGTCAATTAAGACTCTCTTGAATGGCTTGTTATCGATCTTGGCCATGATATGTAGTGGAGGATCTATACTTTCTGTTGACATAGGTTTGATTTCAAAATCATAGAAAGTGATGGAGGGCTCCATGCATGTTTGAATACTCCCCACAAAGTTGTTGAAGGCATTAGTATCTTGAGTTTGAAGCTCGATTGACTTTAATATTTCCATTAATGCCTCTCTATGCGGGGAGATTGTTGAATGAGGTCATAGATCGATAACTTGGCAGAAGCCATTTTTAAAGCTGGTAGTTAACCGGCTACTCAATGACATGATGGGTCGTTGGCGTTGAGTAGAATGATTTAGCGGTTGTTGAGAAGTACTAGCACGTCGTTGGGTCATTGTTACACGAGGTGGGTGGGGGTTTGTACGAGTGGTTGTGGTTCGGCCTGATTTGGTTGGTTCGCCCTTTGACCCCGGGTTACTACGTTAATAGTACCCACAAAACCTTGGTATTGTTGTACATGGTTGACTTGATTAGGAGGAGTTACACGAGTTACTCCCCACGAAGTTGTTGGAGCTTCCTCCCGATGTGGAAGGGGTGTTTGAAATATACCAAGATTTTGATTTTGTTGGGCTAAGGGGCTATCCAATTTAATGGCTCCAATCTCAATAAGATCTTGGATCACATGTTTGAAAGTTGTACAATTATTGATATCGTGCCCATTTTGCCTATGATAAGGACAAAATAGGTACTCCTTGTAATACTTCCCCCTTCTAGATGGGTCTAAAGGTTTAAACTCAGGTAAAGTTAACTGATTTGTGCTATATAACTTGTTGAATATGACCGCATATGGTTCATCTAAAGGTGTGAATTGTCGCTTGGGACGATTGTTTTGCCAAGGTCGAGTTTCCATGGTTGGCCCGAGTATTGGGAGTCTGGTTGAGTAGGGGCGGGTACCGCATGATAAGCAATTGGTTGCGGTTGACTTTGCATTACTTGTTGTTGTTGAGCCATTACGGGCTGACTCGCCACCACTTGATTAACTTGGTTAACATTTGAGGTTGTACTAGCCTGTGCTTGTTTGTTTTGGCCATAATTATTATTTCGTTGTTGGCCCTTTTGTTGCCATTCTTTTCTACGGGGTTTTAAAACACCCTCTTGGACTTTAATGTCTTCTATGATACTTGCTTGGGCCAAAGCCTCTTCAAAAGTCCTGTATTGTTGTAATTGGAGTAACCAAGAGATAGGTTTTAGACAACTGTGGGTGAACATTTTGGTTAACTCCTCCATTGGTAGGGAGAATGGCGGTTTATTAATGATAGCCCTCCAACGGTTTCCAAAGTCGTAAACTATCTCATCGTCATGTTGCTTGAGCTTGTATAAGTCGGACAATGAAACTCTCTTTTGTACATTCAGGGAGAATCGTTCTAAAAATAGATTAATCAATTGCTCGTAAGCATAAATGCTATGGTGAGCTAAATGATTATACCATTGTACAGCATCTCCTCCTAATGTTTGAGGAAAATTTCAGAGCATAAGAGCATCATTATTTTGGATTCTAAAGCAAGCATGCATGAATGAGCTCACATGTTCATGAGGATCCTCAGTTCCTCGAAATTTGTCAAACTTCGGTAATGTGAAATCAGTCGGATATGGTGGTGAAGGTACCGAAGGATGAATTGGTTGATTGATCAATGACCTTAGCGTAGGTTTATGACTAGATGAGCCGGGCATGTTAAGCATAAGGTTGTCAATCTATTGTTGCATAGCATGGAGTCGAGGATCTTCATGAAAATTTTGACTCGTTTGATGATTATGATGATGTAATGGAAGAGTGGAAAATTGATGAGATGGGATGAAATTGCTTGGATTAGGCGGTGTGGAATGGACGGGTTGTTGGTATGGATGATACCGGAAAGAAGGTGATTGGGGTAGATGATGAACTGGACTAGGTTGGGAGAAAGGTGGGGTAGGAATGGACACCACCGAAGATTGGGAGTACCCGGGTGGGGCTGAGCTAATAAAAGTTGGTTGGGTAGAAATTGGTTGGGGTGTAGGATTTACTACGACAGGTGGTTGAGCATTTTGTTCGTTGTTGTTGCAAAATCAATTTGTCGAGATACTCCTTAACCTTATTAATCTCTAACCCAAGGGAGGTGGGATGATTGGATGAAGGTGGAGGGCTGCCATGGTAGTCACAGAAGACTGCATAGCAGGGGCGATGAAGGTGGCTGAAGTAGGCGGTACCTAGGAAGGAACAGTAGACTGTGTCCCAGGTAGGGTGAAACCATAAATGGTTTGGGAAGAAGAGGGTTGAAATTGGTTATGGCTAGAAGAGTTTCCACCAACTTCATAAAGAGAATTGGTGTACACCGGGTACATGGAGGAGAAGGTGGTCGGGAAGACACTACATTTGTCTCCAAAGGAGGACAATTGAGCATCTGGGAAGATGTTGGAGATGAAGCCGGCTGAACAGATACCACATTAGCCTCAAAAAAAGGGTTAGTGTAGACCTGAGTGAAACCAGCGGGTATGGTTGATGCAATATCCTGTTGAAAAATAGAATCTTGCATAGGGGAATCTTGGATTGGCTCAAGGACATAGCCAGTGCCATCTCTTAAGTGAGTTTGCACTTGGGCCATATCAATGTGGGTAATATGAGAGGAATTGTCTTCCTCCATGGGCATGGCCATGTGGTAGATGGTAGAAGGACGTGAAAGTCCTGCAGGCGAACCTGCCTGAAATTCACTAGGATAAGTGGCCATGTTGGTGGTGGGGATGTTCTGTGAATTTCCCATTTGATTATTTAGATTTAACATTTTAGATTGATTCCTTGTTAAGACCATAGAGCAATAAATCTAAACAAATTCAGGAAAAGAAGAATGCAAAACTAGAATGATAAATTTACACTACAAAAATTATCAGAAAACAGTCACAACCTAGGTTTCAACCAATGTGTCTTACCTTGCGGTTAATTAATTATTTTCTGATCTTAATCTGTAGTAAATTTTAAGTGTCCGGTTTATGAGTTTTGCATGTGATCTAATCTTGAATTATTCACAAAAAAAGGTAAAAACTATGGCTAGGAAAGGACAACGAGATTCTTCCTGGTGATGAAATCCGGCAAGTTTGCTCGGGGGTGACCTATGGTGTCTAAGGCAGAAGTTTAATGGATGGAGATGAATTCCACCGTCACTAAACTTCAAGCAATACACGGTGATGAAATCCGAGATATCACTATTTTAAATGCAATATGAAAATGCAATGAATTTTTTTTTTTTTAAATGTTTTAGTTATCTAATGTGTACATACAAGGCTATAAATCAAAAGTTCTAATGATCTAAGCAAGAGGCTACTGAAAACATGTCATTTCCTCTGAAGAAGTGGAGTACACCGTTTAAAACCCCCTGCCTACCAATGATATCAGATATCAAAGGAGCAACCGGAAGGTTCGTCCACTTCTCTGCATGGAATCACCCAATGGCAGGAGTACTATTGACATCCAATCAATAGTCCTACTTAGATAATTAAAACAAATAATTCGTAGCTATTCTAATATGCGGCTAGGTATGCAATTTTTTTTTTTTTTAATGCAAGCAACAATCAATAATGCAATGCAAAGAAAAATGTAATTAAAAATAAGCTGTTCTTTTCCAGATTACTTAGTTTTTGTTCATTTTAAAGTAATGATCCGAAAAAGAAACAAAATATGGCGAAAAAACCAAAAACGTAAAAAGTACAGACACTTACTTGGAAGCCTACGCTTTTACGTAAAGCCGACTTCAAACGCCCACGGGAGTCGCACGAGTGAAACGCACCTCTGCGTTTCGTATTGGACTTCCAGGACGCCCCTCTGCGTCTGCTGCGTTTTTTGCAAACTCAAAAACCCTAGTTCGCTGGAACAATGAATTTCATGATTTCTGGAACCTACAAAATAAAACAGAAAACAGGAACAGATTAGTAAAGCAAGTATTAAAAATATGAAACCCTAGGGGGTCCCACTGTGATCGCCATTTGTAGATTAAAAATACATGCCAAACAAAAATAAATAAAATCACAATAACAAATACAGGAAAGTTGCACAAAACAAACGATTTCTATTAATCGATGGAGTTTAAAAACTCCTTTTTAAATACAAGCTGGGCACGTAACCCTTTATTTGTGATACAAGATTACAATTTATGCTAGGGTTCTACGAAACCCTAGTCGGCACAAATAGTGGCGCTTTCGAAGAATGTATCTTCAATCCCAATCGAGTGAGTGGGCTTTGTTGTATCCCTTGCTTGGACCACTCCGACTAATCGAGTTGCCATCAATAAACCGGATCTGTTGTCAAAAACATGCACACATTAACACTATCAAGGAGTTAGAAATTAATAAGAGGGCTCCACTGTGTGAGCCCTCAGAAACAATCTAAAACCCTAGAAAAATGAAATGCAAGAATTCAATAACAGATCAATAAAAGAAAAGAAGTTACTTGCTTTAAACTAATTTATACCTATTCTATGTTAACGTAGCTAGACCGAGGCGACACCGGAAGTAATGTGGCTGTCAAATCGGCTACGAAAGGCGCCCTGGTGCACTCGTTGAACGCCGCGTGCTTACGGATTAAGGTTTCGGACGTCGGTCGAGTACGTGGCTATGGGTAAACGCCGCGGGCACTTGGTAAACGCCGTGGGCACTTGGTAAACCGTGGGCACTTGGTAAAGGGTAAACGCCCATGGGCACTTGCGACAAGAATGGGGGATTACGAGAATGCTGCAGAAGAGATGGCGGTGAAAGCGGCGACGAAAGCGGCGATGGATGCGGCGAAAGGGTAGCGAGAAGAGAGATAGAGGAGATAGCGATAGAAGAATGAAGATAGAGATAGGAGATAGAAGTAGCAAAAGACATAGGGTTTGAGCCATCAAGGTGACTCAATTTATAATCTACTCTTAGGGCACACTTTAGGGTTTTAACGACACTTTGAACGTGTGGCTAAGATTAAAGTGGATCTAAGGGTAGAGAATAAATCTAGGTTGTGAAATGGATTAAGATGGATGGATGGATGAGATTAAATGAAGGATGGACGGCTCAGATTAAATCACTTAAACTATTATTTAAATATATATATTAAAATATTAAAAAATATATATAAATATTAATTTAAATAAATTTGGGGATGAAAAATGGCGGGAAAGGTGAAATTGGGCCAAATAATGGCGGGAAAGTGTGGATTTGGGCCAAATAATGGCGGGAAGGTGGATGACCGACACGTGGCTGACAGGAAGGTATAGATGACTTGCAAGTGGCTGGATTTTGGTGTCTACACTATCAATTGGCTTGTGAGTTTCGTTCTTCATTTATTTGCCAATTGAGGGGGTAAAATGTGACCACAATTTTTTTAGAATCTTCTTGTGCACTAAGAAAAGAGTCCATTCCACCAAACCAGGTGTCTCTTATTTTTGCACCGCATTGTGTTTCATGCACACAATACAAAAAATGGCATCTGTAGACACCAAATCCTATCCACTCATTATCCACTCATCACCATCAAATCACATCCATTCATCATTAGTTATATATATATATAAATATAAATATTTTATATATCTATATTTATATATTTATATATATGAATAAATATCAACCTATCATCATGTTTTTATCCTAGCCACTCATTCAATGCAATCTACGTCACTTATCAAGTTGTAATCTTAACCCCTCATTATTTTTTAATATTTACTACCTATTGCTATCATTGAAACCCTAGCATGAATCAAGGTAATCATAAAAGATCATTCACTTGTATTGAATGAGGATCGAAGATATTGGGAGGTCAGACATTTTGTTACCACTTTCACCCTTCATATTTGCATAAACCCTAGCCATCACAATATCTACTATTTGATCCTTAGAGCTTATGTGAACCACCGTAGAGCATCCAATCTAGCTCAAAAATACCTCAAGGTATTTTGTGAATGCTATAGCGCATTTCTATAATGTTGTAGGGCATCCTTTATGATCTACAAATGATCTAGGGTATTCACTAGATACCGCATTGCATCCATCGAGCCTTTGAATACTTTTAAATTTTCGTGCAACCTTAGATCAAATGAACAAAAATGTAGATCCAATGATTTAGGTATTGACAAGGTTATTGTTTGTTTGATTTACATTTCAAGCATTTCACTTAGGGTTTTATAGATCTACATTTTATAGAGGGCCTCACATAGTGGAGCCCTCACATGTACTACTAATCCATTTTGTGGCTTGTTTGTATGCATGTGCAAGAGATATTTTCATTGATAGCTATTACAACTTAGAGTGGCCCTGTAGTGGATTCACAAGCACACTCAAACCTTATTTGGAGTGAAGATCTAAATACATCGTAGTTGTCTAATTGAATAAGAGGGTTTTACCCCTGTATTGTAATTATTATATCAAAGAAAGTAATATTTTTGTAACCCTTAATTTAGGGCATATTAATGTATAAGAGTGGATATCCAAACTCCATGATTTAATAATTTATGAGATTTTTCATTCTATGTGTATATTGTTATTTATTTTGATTCATTGCTAATACTGGTGTTGATCATTTTTGCTTTACATCATGATTAATCTATTGAAGACTCCTAAAGTAAACATTAGGCTAATTAGGTAATAAAAATAATTATTGAGAAGATTCAATTAATCTAGATGGGCTTTTTGAAAGTTGAATACAATCATGTGGTAAGAGAATATAATAGGAGTGTCAATGCTTTAGCTAATTGGTAATTGGAAAAAAGTGATATTACTTACTACGATCACCCTCCTAGATGGTGGGATTTACATATAAGGAAAACTCTTCTGTCTATCCTTTCTCTAGATGGCTCTAGTATTAGAGGTACCTAGTTCCTTTTTCCTTTGTCTTTACTTTGTCTTTGCTTCTCTTTGGTTCCATTTGTAACCAATGAGCTATTAAAGGATCTGGTCAACCTACCTCTTCATTCTGATAAACATGGCTATTACTAATAGAAAACTATAGAACGGGTAAGGAAAACCCATCGGTAATTCTATGATAAAATTTTAATTAAACACTCCAGATTAATATAACACTTTATGTACTAAAATGACCAAGCAAGAAAATAACCATTTGTTATACCTTATGTAGACCGGTGCCTAGATTCATTGCATTGTTATAGAAATTTAACAACAATTTTGACATGAACAGAGAGAAGAGGGAAAATAAAATTGGTGTTCTTAGACTTATTCGAATATTGTAATAAAACTAAAAGTTGACCAACATTAGGAAATGTATATAATACATTCAAATAATGCAATCCATTACACAGTGGCACATAGTATCGAGACAAAGATATAACAGGAATGAAACTTAGAATTGTATTGATTTCATAAAATATTACATGTAGAGTGGGCAGGATGCCTTTTAACTCTATTTCTCTCAAAGAAATACATCAATACAATGAAGAAGACTTTGCTCAAATAATGTAACAGGTATCTCCTACTCTTCTTGTTCCAATATGGTAATAGTAGAGTCTCTAAATCTCAGGCTCAATAGGTTAGGAAATAATCTCAGCTTCTTGAGCACTTTCCTATCAAAATCTTGCATAGTAAAGGGAAGAAAGAAGTATGAATGAGAAAAATAGACACAAAGGGGAGATACAAAAATACAACTCTAAAGGGCACTCAAGTATACCTCTTAGAAAAAATGCTATTCTCTAATTGCTTGATGATGAATTTGAACCTGTTTGCTTTCTTTTATAACTGCTAGTTCTTGATTCTGTTATTTTTGGTCTGGTTTTGGCCTTACACTTGTGAGCATCTAATTGAACCTATTCTGTATGTTGTCCAGTTGGTGCAGCTCTGAACTGATTGTCATGGTCTAATTTTGGGTTGAAGGGAGCTATTTCATTGAATAATTTAGCC
The DNA here is from genome assembly GCA_028583015.1 of Wollemia nobilis. Lineage (NCBI taxonomy): Eukaryota > Viridiplantae > Streptophyta > Pinopsida > Araucariales > Araucariaceae > Wollemia > Wollemia nobilis. The sequence continues at coordinate 12,912,471 of JAQPPZ010017228.1, forward strand.
ATTTTGTTCTCTTGTTGGCCCTAGAAACTAAGGATTCATTATTATATTTTTCATTTTTGTTCTATTTGGCCTAGTCACTATAGTCTACTATTAAGGATTGACTAGGTTTCTATCATGAAATTTAGATGAAGTACGGAGGGGAACCCGATGTAATGGTGAAGACAAGGGGTGGTGTGCCAAAGGCAATTAGACGAAATGACACTGATCACGCGATAGAGTGAAGGGAGAAGGGAGGAAAGGTAATGGCTTCACATGATGGATGGAGGTGAGATGGCATAATGTTGGGAAAAATGTCAGGATGGTTAAGGAAGAATTCATAGAAAGAGGGAGGTAGTGATAAGTAGGAGGAAGGTGGGAATGGAAAATAAGATCTGGAAGAATCTATAATTTGCTACCATAACTATATTTTGTTGGAGTGCGCCCCTTGTAACTATATTCCATTGAAACATGGACTGAATTACTTTTTGCAAGTCAAAATCGTGTTTATTCTTCATGCGCTTTCTTCATCTTGAGTATTTTTAGAACAGAAAATGGATATGTTCATACTCCTTGTACTCCGTTGTTTTTCTTATTGATACATTTTAGCTCCCTATTATGCCTTTATTTATAAGACAAGAGTTTTAGGCATGAGCTTTTGAGTAAGGTTATTTTAATCTTTCACGTAGTATGTTATCATTTTTAGTGAATCTGTATGGCTTGATTACACGCTTGAGCATCAGGGTTTATCTTTTGCTCAGTCAACATTCCTCCTTTCTGTGTACTATCCATGGGATTTATTCTGATTGTTCAAATCTTTTCTTCCCTGAGTATCATCTGGACTCATGTTGTTGGTGTGTACTAATTATTCAGCTTCATCTTAGTTATTGATCCTCATATCGTCTCTCGATGTACCTTGTTGTGGATGAGTCATTTCCTTGCTTTCTACCTTGGTATTGATTTCAGGCATGTTGTGGGGTGATCACCCTTTTTTTGAAAGTCTAAACTATCAAATTTTATTTTTGGAACATGATTCTATTGATTTTTAGTGGCTTATTATCAGATCAGTTGTTCAACTGAGTACAAACATTTAGTCGACCATATATACTCCATTTTCCTTGGTTCCTTTTATATGGCCTAGATCAATCAATTATCATCGGATATTTTAAAGGACCAATAACATTCCTTGATCGCCATGGGGTATAGCTCGTTATTTTGAAAGAACTATGATCGAGCGTAGCCGTTGGGTCAACCTTTGTTCCATTGCTACCCTTTGAAGCGTGCATCGCTGTTGGATTATTTGGAGAGGGAGTGCATCCATTGTATTCGTCAGAAGATGTTCATTGGATTAGCCTTGCTTATATCTTATCATTTTAACTTTGACTCAATCATTGTCGTCGGATCCTTTTAATCTCAATGGAGTGCTACCGTCGAATTTGCTTTGTTTTGATTGGCTTATCTTCTGATTGGCTCTTTTAAGTGCCACCGTTTGATTAAGTAAAAATGAAGTGCTACCCTTAGATTTAGATCGATGTGCTCGTCGGATAAAGCACATCGACCAATTACCTTTAATTTGGCATGTGATTAATCATGTCATTCATTAGTTTATCCTTGGTAACTAGTGATGAATGCACATCATCGGATCAAAAATTTGATCAAGCGCTACCATATGATTTATTCGAGCTTACATCGGGGTGTTTCATTGCATCGGGTGCATCCGTCCAATTTTTCTTTGATGAGGCACTACCGTTAGATCTCCTGCAAGCTACACACTCGATAGTCAAAAAGGGTGCATTATTACATTTGATTAATCTCAATTTAATCTGAAATGGGGAAATTAGCAACGTATTATACCCTCACTAATGCATAATATTGGCTTTATCTTTGTTTTTACCTGATGTCCTTACCATTTCCTTATTTGGTTTTTGAATTTGACGTGACCGTTGGATTTCAATCAATGTCGATGCGGTCATTGATTTTCTTCAACCTGTGGGGTTAGTTACCAAGGGGTGCATGATTTTAAACTTTGATTAAGTTGAAATGGGGAAAATTATCCGATGCATTAGACCCTCGCTAATCTCATTTAATAGATTTAATTAATTCTTGTGGTCTTTTACCTCTTTGACGCACCTTTATGATAGCGTCGCCGTTCGATCAGATCTTGATCAAGAGTTGTCATTGGATTTGAATTGACGTGCTCGATGTTTATGGGGGCACATACCCCTCAAGGTTTTTAATATTTCTTTTGAAACTTTAGACCTTAGTTCTTTCGACTGCATCATCTTAAAAGGTTGATTAATTAAATCAAACACATACGTTAGCGCTATCATTATATTTACGCGAGGTGCACAACTTTTAGCGCAACGGGGTGCATGCCCTCGTGGTTTTAATTAAAAATTGGTTTTGACCTTAGGCTCGCATATCTAAATTTTAGACTTTAGACCACGACAGCCTTGATAATTTATTTTTTGACCGTAGGAATTAATGATTTATCAATTGATTTAGGCCCAAGGGGGACTTTAATTTAGGAAGATCAAAGCTTGGTTTGTTTAATAGTCTGATTAATAAAATTTTGTCATAACTCTTATCAAGATAATTGAGCATTGTTAAAAGGGGCACACATTATTAATGACCAAGGTTAAATTTATCAAATAAGCCCATAAAAAATCAATTGACTCACATCGACTAAAATAGTGACCAACATTATTAAGCATTTTGATTGAAACCAAAAATTTAAATTTAGGGGTTACAAATTTTGAGTCAAATTTAGATCCAACATAGGCTCTGACTGGGACAATGTGTTTAAAACATGATGCAATTGAGAACCATATACTCTCCTGGTTTTATTGCAATTTGGATACAAATTTTCATCATCAAAATTGATAAACAAAACTTAAAAACAACATAACATTACAATTTTGAAATTGAAAAACTATACAAATGACAGGACATCAAAGTCAGAGAGTATTGAAAAAACTGTAATTTCCTTTTATTCACTTTTTGGAAAAATAGGGCCAGAATTTTAGAAACAAATGAGCTTTTGAGATGTATTGTAATGCTTGTTCTAGCTAAGTTATAAGATATGATTACACATAATTTATCAAAAAAAATTTGCTCCATCATGTTTAAGCCCATGTGTGTGTTTGTGCATTTATTTTGATTTTAAAGTCTTTTAGAACTTTACCATATCTGAACAAAATAGTTAAGCCTAATATATGATTTCACTCTTTAAAAATTTTCACCATTCTACAGGGCTCCACTGCCATTCAAGCATCTATAGCCCCGATGGAGTTGCTTCTAATCCCATCCGATTTTACTCTACTTCCAGTAAAGCGTCTATAGCCCTGGTAGAGGGTTTCCAAAATATCTCAAGCAGTGACTCAATTTACTTTATTTTTTACTTTTCTTTGTCGTTTGAGAAATATTTGATATAAGCAAATTGTGCAACGAGTATGCCCAAGTTGAGGATTAGTTTTTGGCTATAATGATGAGTGTAATAATTTTTAGCTTCACCACCCTCTTAAATATCACTCAGTTATTTGGACCTTTGAAGTCACTTTAAGTATCATTTGTAATGTGAGGCTTTGACATGATGTTTCAATCAACTTTCTTTTCATCTTGTTTTATCTCATATCAAATAACTATTGCATAAACACTCATATTTGAAAAATTGTAAACCTCATTAGAGTCAAATAAATCTCATTTTTTTCTTATTTTTTTTGGTGGAATCAACAGTAATGAATACTCATCAAACTAAAAATATCATGTGTACATCAAACTCAACATTATGCTAACAAAAAAAGAAAAGCTTGTCTAGTACACAAAATAATAAAATACATCTTTGTTTTTTGGGGTTTTTGTTTTTCTGCTTTCTTTTTTTATTTTATTATATATATATATATATATTTTATTTATTTTTCACATTCAATAGGTATTGTACATTTTGAGGTGTTGGCCATTAATAGGGATAGCCATTATTTCTCCCTGTAAATTCTACAACTTGTAAGTATTCTGCCCTATAAGATGGGCTATCTGGTATGGACCAATCCATTTAGGTTCAAATTTACCATTTTCACCATGCTTATCATTTTTAGGATCCCAATAGATGACTATATCTCCTTGAGAAAAAGGAGTACCCTTGGCTTTCTTATTAAAAAATTTCATGGTTTTCTGGGTTTGTTCCATCATTCTATTAAGGGTCTCTCTTCTTTGCTCTTCTAACAAGAAAATTTGGTCAAGCCTTCTCTGTATGGGATTGGGGTTTTCATGGTCTTGCAATAAGAGGAAAAGTGCCATTTTTTCTATTCTTGAAGGTAATAAGGCTTTTTCTCCATATACCATCTCATAGGAGGTTCTTCCTATGTTTCTTTTAATAGATAGCCTATCAACCCATAGAGCAAATTTAAGTTCACTATCCCACCATATTTTGTTCTTACCTAATGATTTTTTTATTCTAGTTATTACATTCTTATTTGATGACTCGACCATTTCCTTAGGGTAATAATGAGTAGAATGGGACAAATCAATTCCATATTCAGCACAAAACTCTACCATTTCATATGAAACAAAATACTGTGCATTATCTGTAACTAATTTGTGAGGAACTCCAAACTTGGTCATAATGTTTTCCTCCAAGAATTTGATGATAGTGGTAGTAGTGGATGTTCTCAGAGGTGCAACATCTACCCACTTTGTAAAGTAATCTATTGCAGTTATGATCCACTTGTGCTAGCCAGATGAATTAGGCTTGATATCTCCGATTAAATCAATATCCCATTGGGTGAATGGTTCTTCAATGATTATTGGCTTGAGGGGCATGGCTGCCAGCTACTTTTTTCCTATAAAAACTTGACAGTTATGATAGTTCCTAACATATTTATATATATCCTTAAAAATGAAAGGCCAATAATATCCTGCTCTCATAATTTTATTAGTTGTGGCTCTTGGAGTAAAATGTCCTCAACAGAAACCATCACGAAATTCATTAATTATTTTTGGGACTTCACTTTCATACAAAAAGACTAATAATACTCCATCAGGGTGTTTCCAATATTGCACACCAAACTATATATAATATTTTTGGGATTGAAGCTTGACTGACCTTATTGTGTTTACTGACATATGTTTAGGGAATGAAAGGGTTTGTAGGTATGACACAATTTATTCATACCATTTGCATTCAGTATTATTGATTCTTTTGACATCATATGCTTCATCTATTGTGACAATATTTTCAAATCTTTCTTCTTCTTTGTTAGCCAACAATTTAGCCAAACCTTATCCTTTGACAGTTTTAACTATTTTGAATTCAGCATCATACTGTAGAAGCTTTACCATCCATCTTGCTGGTCTTTCTAATGGCTTTGATTGAGAAAAAATATCTTTTATTACTATAAAAGAGATGCAACAATAAACCTTATTTGAGCCAAATATACCTTTGAAGTGATCTACATATTGGATAACTGCATAAGCATGTTTTTCTAGCAAGGTGTATTTAAGATGTGCTCCTTTCAATCCTAAACTCATGAAGGCTATTGGTATTTCATTATTTTCATCACAGTTTTGTGAAATAAATGCAGCAATTGAATGTTTATATGTGTATTAATAGATGTTAAAATCTTTAAAATAGTCAGGGCAGCTTAGGGCTAGAGTGGTTGATATGGCTTCTTTTATTTTGTTAAATGCTTTCATATTATCTACTATCCATTTTATTTCTCCAGTTTTATTAACCATATCATTTATGGGTTTGGTCATATATGTAAAATTTGGAACAAATGTTCTAATAAAATTTATCTTGCCAAAGAATGACCTGACACCTTTCAAATTTTTGGGAGGGAAAATTTTGGAAATAGTTTCAATTCTTCTGGGTCAATGCTTATTCTTTTTTTTTGAAACTATATGACCTAACAACTTTCCTTGTGTAGTCCCAAAAATGCATTTCTTGGGATTTAAAGAAATTCTAAATTCCTTGCAGTGAGCAAAAACTACAGTTAAGTGTTCTAGATGTTCTTCAGGATTTTTAGAAAACACGGTGATATCATCTAAGTATACAACTACAATTTTGAACATTAATCCTTTGAAGGCAAAATCCATTACCCTCTGAAAAGTAGCACCTGCATTCATTAGTCCGAAAGGTATTCTTAAATATTCAAATGTACCCCAAGGCGTACTTAATGTTGTCTTATGTCTATCTTCTAGATTTATCTGAATTTGATTGTACCCTGAAAATCCATCTAGCAGAGACAATCTAGTTGAACCAACTACTACTTGCAATAATTGTTCCATGTTGGGTAATGGGTAATTATATTTTAAGGAACTCTTATTTAAATTTCTAAAATCTACACAGAGTCTAATATCCCTATTCTCTTTCTGACTGGTACTAAATTGGATATCCAGGAAGAAAATATTACCTTTTTGATTATTTTGGAATCCAACAATTTTTGTACCTCTTTTTGCATTATTAGGTGCAGAGTTAGGTTGTACTTCCTCTGTTTCTGTCTAAATGGTTTGGAATCTTCTTTCAGGGGTATTATGTATGTCATTACATTTGTTTTTGATGGGAGTGAAACTAAAGGGATGTTTTATTGATAAAAATGTGTTACATATATAGGCAGAAGGCCTATATGATAAACTGATAAGTGTCAGTATAAACTGACAAGTGTCAAAACAGAGGCATAGTGCACTTTAACTCTAACATTCCCCCTTAAAGTGCACTATCCTAACTAAAGAAAAAAAACAAGTCAACATTAGGTAACATTCCCCCTTAATGTTGACTTCTAAAAAAATTCTACATCCTCATTTATTGCTGATTTTGTCTAGGCTCGTGCTCTTTGCTTGGCTCTCCAACTGTGAATAATGCTAGATTCACTGTGTATACATCTCGGTCTGTTGCCTCAGGGTCAGCCACTTCCATGGGTCTGTTACCACTGGGTTAGCCATCTAAGTGCCTCGGGGTCATCATGGGTGCCTCAGGGTTAGCCACTTCTGGGTCTGTTGCCACTGCAGGTCATCCTCAGAGGATGTTGCCACTCGTAAGTCATTGACTAGATTCACCATGAGTATGAAATCCCTCATCATGGTGAACTCAATATAGAAGGTGTCGGTCTCTGCCAAAAATGCACCTAATACAAAGGAAAAATGAGCCATATAAGAGTGTCAGTCTCTGTCGAAAATGCACTCAATACAATAAAATGAGCCATAGATCAAAATAGGAGGAGAGAAGAAGAAAATAAGAGAATCTTCTGAAGTGTCTTCATCTGTAGTCTTCAGAAGTAGATCCAAAAAAAAAACTCGGATAGAATCTAGGGTGTCTATGTCTGTAGTCCCTAGAATAAGTGTCCTTATGGTAGTCACCTCATCTTACCGGAATGCATGGGTAACCAGCCGCTGCATCCGCCAAGTAGATAGAGGGTACTACTAGATACTAGGTTCACTTACAAGTGCCTTGGGAGTGTCGGGTTCAACCGAGAGTGCACTCCAAGGTAGAAAACTTTGAGGCTTAAAAAGTCATATGAAATAGTCTTAGAATTACAAAATGACACCACCATTGTGTCCATCGCGGAAAAACGTTTCCAACGACTATAAATACCCCTATATTCCACCATTAAAGGGGCCTTCATCTTGTGTAAAAATCATCATGCCTATCTAAGGCAGCAAATAATCATCGCACTGTAGGTCTTCCAGTTCCACTCCCATGTGGAAAAAGAACAGGGCCAATAAGGTCATCTTGTTGGCCAATAAAAAATTCTCCACCATGAGTTAAAAAATTTTCCCTCCGAAAAAAATTACAATTTTTGAAATTTTTTTTTGGCCATGTGGACTTGTCGGCCAATAAGACTCTCCATACATGTTTTTAAAAAAATAAAGTGGCCTTTTTCCACTTTATAAAAGTTGAACCTTACAACTTGCAAATTTAAAAAAAAAATGGTTCACGACCCCTTCATAGTTTTAATAAAAAAATAAGCTTTTTAAATAAGATACTTCCCCAAAGATACTCCCCCAAGCTAAAATAAAGTTCCCATACACTTTAATAAAAAAAATATGCCCTCCAATAAGTTTAGCCCCCATTAAAAAAATGGAAATTGTAAAATAATCTGTGCATGCTGTAAATTGGTTGGAGTGCACCTCCCAGTGCTACTGAACTCCGACACTTGGACGATTTGACGCCCCACGTGCAGGAAATTGGGTACAATGCCTGCATGTTGAATGATTTTTGACTCCGCTTGGGTAGTCCATGCACTTGTAGCTAAAACCATGCGTGGAGCAGTAAATGGTGCAGACGATCGACGATCCGCAGCTGGAGCTTCTGTGGTCGTTTGTCTCCTCCAAATTGATGCAGATAAACTCTAAAGTGAGGACTAGACAGCTTTGCCATAATCCCCAAGTAAATGGTTGGATCTGTTAGGGATTTTAAAATGTAATTTTGGGGCTCACATCAGAAATCTTAATTTTTGACCGTTATATTCCTTTCTTGCTTAACAAGCTAAAAATTCCTGTATTTAGTGCCAAACCACAGGCCAAATGGCTACTTCGAAGGCTTAAACAATAGGAATATGGCTTTCAATTGGCCAAGTCCGCCCCCATCTCCCACGTGAGATCTCCATGAAGCAATGTGGCAGATGTCAATACAACCTACTGATTCTTATACTGGACCATAAATCTCTTCAGGTCCTTACCCAGAATGGCCAAGCGTGGCTGAGGGAAATGATAACGGTGAATCCTTGGCCGCTGCAGACCGAGTGCTGGTGACGACGGGCTTATTTCTCCCCTTCTTCAACGGCTTTCAGTATGGCCACTTCTTCCTCAACGAATACCCTTCTGCTCAGGTGGTCCTCCAACCCCTTTTCCCTGCCATTAGGGCTTACTACAGCATCAAGATCAAAATTTTGTTTCAAGGAATTTTAGTTTTGATATGAGGAAACAATCAAAGTATTCAACTAATTTTACTCCTGACTACGCTTTGGAAATCACTGGTGACTCTGAGGGACTGAGGGGACAGAAAAACAGGTCATTTGGAAGGTCTAATAGTTTTGTGACACCTGGGGCCTCTGGGAGAATTGAACACGACAAATTAGGTAGCTATGGAGGGTATGGGGGATCCAACAGGATTAATCTAGAGCCTGCTGCTTTTGAAGATTATTGTACACCAAAGAGGAAATCTATTAGCTTGAACGTGAACATAAATGAAGGTTTCAATGTTCCCATTCAGGTTTATGCAATCTCTGCAGGAGGAGGGCAGTATGAAGCTGAGGCAGTTCGTGGGCATCATCAAGGACAACGTCGCAAGTGGCAGAAACTACCATCATTCGCAACATAGCCTCTTCTCAAACAAATTTAGATATTCTTTACTGCATGGATGCCGTTCATAGAAATGTAGATCTGCAGACTACAAAATAAGATCCCTCCATCAACAGAATCAGCTCCCCAAATGCATCGATTTCCATGCGGTCGAGCTCATGGCCACTTCAGATCCAACGGATTCTTAAAAACAAATTCCTTCTACAAGAACAGGGTCCCAATCTGCCATCACTTCACACCCTTGGAAATGGCATCACTTCATAGCCTAATGATTCACTTTCATCCACATCCAACACAGATTTGCCCTCAGAGCTCCAAATAAGATGACCTCCAAATGAAACGGATCTCTACCGCCAGAAACTTTGGAAACTTCAGATCTGCTAAGGCCGAGCTCGGATCTGCAGCAATTTTGCCCTCAACGGACATCAAAATTACTGAACAAAACCCTCCGACGCCCACATATTGCAAACAGGAAAACTGAAAGAAAAAAAAAATTCCAAATTTTAAAATTTTTACCATCTGGTTTCTGATCCATCAAATGATGGAGAGCATACTCCCTCGGTAAAAAATTAAAAAAAATAGGGAAAAAAATCAAGGGAGGGAGGATTTCCATGAGGGAAATCCCCCCTCAAGGGGTTTCACAGGGCAGGGAAAGCCTGCTCTGATACCAAATGATGGGAGTGAAACTAAAGGGATGTTTTATTGATAAAAATGTGTTACATATATAGGCAGAAGGCCTATATGATAAACTGACAAGTGTTAGTATAAACTGACAAGTGTCAAAACAGAGGCATAGTGCACTTTAACTCTAACAGTTTTGAAAGTTTTAAGGTCTTCGTAAGTTCAAGAAAAATGTTCTTTTTTATTTTTCAAAAAACTAATATATCCAGCTTTTTCTTTAGAAGGTAAGGCCATGTCTACTTTCACTATTCTAGGTTCTTTCATTGAATCAATGTTAACTTCTTAAGATATTATCTCTCTACTTAAAGGCTTATAATATTTGTCAAAATCATAAAATAGAATCTCTAGAGAAACCAATCCTTTGGGTATTCTATTATTTTTCAACTGGATTACTTCTACTGGCTCTCCTATTTGGTATTTTAGCTTATATTCATCTTTTTCATCATAGATTACATCTGCATACTAATTTTGCAGTCATAAAATCCTTAATATCTATATCATCTTGAAATACCTGTAGATAGACTATGTTATCTGGCACATAAGGCTTATAGACTAAAATAATTGGGAATCTATCCATATATTCTATAGTTATCTATGGATGATCTAAACCTGAGGCATTTACAACTAAAATATCTGCAACATGATTTTGTTCTCTTGGAATATATGAGATATTGAAAGTTACAAATTTATCTATTTCTTCCAATACTGTATTTTATATTATTTGAGCCTAAGGTTCTTTGTCTGATATTTACCTTTGATTTGCTATATAATAAGCTCTACATCCCCTATTACAGTCAAGTAGTTAATGCCTACTTCTTTTGATTTTCTTAACCCTAACAGTAAGGCTTCATACTCAGCTACATTGTTAGTGCAAGGGAATTCCAGTCTGTAAGGAATACCAAGGTAATTTCCTTTTATATCTGTCAAATTAACACCTGCACCTACTCCAGATTGGGATTTAGATCCATCAAAAGACATGGTCCACATTTCTTGGGTTAATACTCCATCTGATTTAGCATCTATTGTTTTCATAACTTTTGGATCCATGTTCTATGCTTTTGGTACTTCCACCAGGAATGGGTTGTGCCATATAGAGTAAACTCCCATTCCTTTTTCTTCCATGGAGTTTACTAAGTTTATCATGGTTTCATCTATTTGAATTAACTCTACTGAGTGCTTGTTAAATGGTTATCTTTATAAAATTATATTCTCCTTATCTGATATTGGGATTGTAGCATAGGATCAGTCCAATTGAATTGAAGTTGTTCTACCTAATGTCTAATAAGTAATAGTGAGAAGAATGGGTCAACATCAACTACTAAAATATCCATGACTATTCCCTTTTTGGGGTGTTCATCCAAGAAAACCAATAATCCAATTATTACCCCTACACAAGGAATTTGTCTGCTATCCATTATTGAAACAGGGACAAAATCTCTTGTGCAGATTAATCTCATTTGATCAACTATTAATTTGGGTATAATATTGTGTGAGGCTCCACTGTCTAGCATGCAATTATTAATCACATACATTTATCCTTCATCTCAATTATACCTCAAGAATACACATAAGGGTCTGACAGAGGATGGTGATCTTGCATCATGTTGATTTTGTCTAGCAGCATGGCAAGTTGGGTCTTCTTTTTGTTCCACTAGTCCAAATGCTCTGCAGACTTGTTCTCTGTATTGTTGAACTTTCATAAGTTCTTCAAATGTGATGTTAACATTTTTTTTACTGAGTTCTAACCCAGTATAAAATTCTATTTTATTTATATCCAGTGGTTTATTACTTTCTTCTTTGAAAATCTCTTCCCCTGGTTCTATTACTTCAGAAGTAATATTTTTGAGGATTCTATCAGTTTTCTCTTTACTAATATTATTATTTGTGAAAGTTTGTTTTATTTTTTCACTAGTAGAGGTTTTTTTTGTTTGGTCTGGGACAGTCCTATTTCTTAAATTTAAAGTATGGGTAGCCTCTAATTCTTTAACTTCTTGAGCAGTGGGGATTAATTTCCCTTGCTTCATATTGTCATATATTGACTCAGGTGATTTCTACAAGAGATTTTAGTTCCTTCAACTACTAAGATTTGAGGATGATGAATTGAAGCATATTTATCTATATCTTCTTCGAAAAACCTTTCTTTGGATTCATATTCAATAGACCAACAATCATTGATTCTTATATCTTCTTCTGATTCAACATGTAAATCTGCATTGCGATGATCACTTAGGTGAATTCCACATGCATCAGGGTTATGAGGTGCGTCACATGTAGAGCATAAATAAAAAAATCCTTCTACTACATTGGTAGATGGTATGGGGTTAGGAACACTATTTTGATCTCTTTCAGAATATTTGTTTTTCCAGCTATTGTTACCATTATTCCTACTCATATTTCATTCTTTAGAACCATTGTTGTTTCCCCAATTTCTATTGAAGTTATTTTTAAAGGGAGGATGATTATCAACATGAGGTCACTTTGTTTGTGATGTTTCACCATTATTACCATTGTTTCTTTCAATTATTGCCATCCCGTTGTTCATGTTACTGAGCATCTCAGTCATTTGACTAGTCAATTTCTCCATTGGATCAATTTTAGTTCTTCTTTGTATATCAAATGCTACTCTTTTAGGTTTTCTATCAGGTAGGTTGACTTCCAGAGAATAAAGCTTAATCTTATCACTGCTAAGCATATTTCTTTCTATATCCATTACTTTTTCCATACAACCATCAATGGTAGTGGTTTTTTCTTGCCTCAGCTCATAGTTAAACTCTCCTTGAAAATTATTTTTGTAAAAACAAATAGACTGAATATCACTAGGCCCAAGGTTGGCAGGGATTTTGTTTCTGGTCTTTGAAAATATTTTGTTAAAGTTACTAATAGCCTCATTCTCTTTTTTCTTCATGGTGGCTAATTCAATTAATAGAGATTGTTCATTTTTCCTTTCACCATATTTATTTAGAAACACAACTTCCATTTTGGTGAAGTTTGGGATATCATTGTTAGGAAGGGAATTGAACCACTCTCTAGCATCCTTTTCTAAAGTCTATAAAAATAGTCTTAAGACTACGTATTCATGTTTAACTTCTAGACTATCCATCGCATACAAGAAACTCCTGATATGATCTTCTCTAGTTACTGCACTATTTCCTAATAATTTTAGAAGGTATTTGTGAGCTTTATTGGGCAAGGCATTAAGATTTGTTGGTAACACAAAAGGCCTATATATATTAGTTCTCCATAAATGAACATTAGCCTAGGCCATTGCTACTATAGAATTCAAATTCACAGCAAAAATACCTATAGGAATATGGTTCTGGGTAGCCTGATTGTAATATAATGGATTATCTACCTTTGAATCACTATTTATTGGACAATGAGAATAAACACATTATATTTTACAGCAGAATTCAATTGTTCATCTACAGTGATATCAACAGTAAAAGTATTCTGATATTTATTTTTCTTTACGTAATTTTTATCGTTAGAATTTGATATACTATTATAAGCAGTACTCTTGAAAAGTGGAGTTTTATGATTATGTATAAATACCTTTGGATTCTCGAGTTATGAGAATAGCTCCTTACTGCTTCTCCTGGTGTTTGCCAGCACATTATGCTCTTTCCTTTTTTATTTTATCTTCTAGGTTTGTTCAGACAAAGTCACCAACATAGATGTGCAAAAAGAGCAACGTATGGTTTTATCAAGAATGCTTGATAGTAACACTCATCCTCACAAGAGTCGGTTCTTGGGATAAATCAAGAAAATCAAGAAACGTAGAAACTAACTTCAGAAAGCAATTTTAAAACAAGAATCATAGACATAACAAATAAAGAACACCAAAAAAATTAAAGACGCTGGTTCTTTATTTTTACTGGTCATCCGTTGATTAAAAATTATCATTGAAAGAAAACTATTAAGAAGATAATTAAATCTTTGTATCAAGTCCTCCCCGACAATGGTGCCAAAAAACTATTAGAATCGATTCTTGCATCCATATGATTTTATTGTCAAACTACAAAATCCATTTGTAATCAATGAGCTATTACAAGCTCTGGTCAACCTGCCTCTTCATTTTGATAAACACGACTATTGCTAAAGGAAAACTACAGAATGGGTAAGGAAACCTCAGCGGTAATTCTATGATAAAACATTAATTACATGCTCTAGATTAATGTAACACTATATGTATTAAAATGACCAAGCAAGAAAATAACCATTTGTTATGCCTTATGTAGACCGGTGCCTAGATTCATTGGGTTGTTATAGCAATTTAACAATAATTTTGACATGAACAAAGAGAAGAGAGAAAACAAAATTGGTGTTATTAGAATTATTCGAATATCATAATAAAAATAAAAGTTGACCAATGAAAGAAATGTATAAAATGCATTCAAATAATGTAATCCATTACACAGTCACACACAGTATCGAGACAAATATATCACAGGAATGAAACTCAGAATTATATTAATTTCATAAAATATTATATACAGAGTGGGCAGGATGCCTTTTAACTCTATTTCTCTCAAAGAAATACATCAATACAATGAAGAAGACTCTGTTCAAATAATGTAACAGGTCTCTCCTACTCTTCTTATTCCAATATGGTAACAATGGAGTCTCTTAATCTCAGGGTCAATAGGTCAGGAAATAATCTCAGCTTCTTGAGCACTTTCCTATCAAAATCCTGCACAGTAAAGGGAAGAAAGAAGAATGAATGAGAAAAATATACACAAAGGGGAGATACAACAACACAACTCTAAAGGGCACTCAAGTATACCTCTTAGAAAAAATGCTATTCTATAATTGCTTGATGATGAATCTAAACCTGTCTGCTTTATTTTATAGCTACTGGTTCTTGATTCTCTTATTTTTGGTCTGGTTCTGGCCTTACACTTGTCAGCATCTGATTGAACATATTATGTATACTGTCTAGCTGGTGTAGATTTGAAATGATCATCATGGTTTGCTTTTGGGTTGAAGTGAGCTCTTACACTAAATAATTTAGCCATTTTGTTCTCTTGTTGGCCCTAGAAACTAAGGATTATTATATTTTTCATTTTTGTTCTGTTTGGCCTGGTCACTATAGTCTGCTGTTAAGGATCGACTAGGTTGCTATCATGAAATTTAGACGAAGGACGAAGGAGGACCTGACGTAATGGTGAAGACAAGGGGTGGTGTGCTAGTGGCAATCAGACGGAATGACACTAATCACGCGATAGAGTGAAGGGATAAGGGAGGAAAGGTGATGGCTTCACACGATGGATGGAGGTGAGATGGTGTAATGTTGGGAAAAATGTCAGGATGGTTACGGAAGAATGCATAGAAAGAGGGAGATAGTGATAAGGAGGATGAAGGCGAGAATGGAAAAAAAGATCTGGAAGCATCTATAAGCTGCTACCATAACTATATTCCATTGGAGTGTGCCCCTTGTAACTATATTCCGTCAAAGCGTGGATTGAATGACTTTCTGCAAGTCAAAATTGTGTTTATTCTTCATGTGCTTTCTTCATCTTGAGCATTTGCAGAATAGAAAATGAATATGTTCATACTCCTTGTACTCCATTGTTTTCTTATTGATGCCTTTTAGCTCCCTGCTAGTACCTTTATTTATAAGACAAGAGTTTCGGGCATGTGCTTTTGAGTAAAATTATTTTAATATTTCACATAGTATGTTATCATTTTTAGTGAATCTATATGACCTGATTATACGCTTGAGCATTAGGGTTTATCTTTTGCTCAGTAAACATTGCTCCTTTTTGTGTATTGTCTGTGGGATTTATTCTGATTGTTTGAATCTTTCCTTCCCTGAGTATAATTTGGACTCACGTTGTTGGTGTGTACTAATTATTCAACCTCATCTTAGTTGTTGATCCTCATATTGTACCTTGACGTACCTTATTGTGGATGAGTCATTTCCTTTCTTTCTACCTTGGTATTTATTTTAGGTATGTTGTGGTGTGACCACCCTTTTTATGGGAGCTTAGACTATCAAATTTTCTATTTGGAACATGATTCTACTGATTTTCAATGGCTTATTGTTAGATCAGTTGTTCAATTGAGTACAAATATTTAGTCGACCATATATACTCAGTTTTCCTTGGTTCCTTTTATATGGCCTAGATCAATTAGTTGTCATCGAATATTATAAAGGACCAATAACATTCCTTTATCGCCATGGGGTATAACTCGTGCTTTTGAAAAAATTGTGATCAAGCGCAGTCATTGGGTCAACCTTTATTCCATCAATACCCTTTGAAGCATGCACCGTCGTTGGATTATTTTGAGAGGGAGCGCATCCATTGGATTCATCAAAATATGTTCATTGGATTAGCCTTGCTTATATCTTATCATTTTGACTTTGACTCAATTGCTACCGTCGAATCCTTTTAATCTCAATGGAGTGCTATCGTCAGATTTGATTTATTTTGATTGGTTTATCTTTCAATTGGCTCTTTTAAGCACCATCGTCTAATTAAGTAAAAACGGAGTGCTACCTTTAGATTTAGATTGATGTGCTCATCGAATAAAGTACATCGGCCAATTCCCTTTAATTTAGCATGTGATTAATCATGTCATTCATTAGTTTATCCTTGGTAACTAGTGATGAATGCACATCGTCGGATCAAAAATTTGATAAAGCGCTACCATCCTATTTATTTGAGCTTACGTTAGGGTGTTTCATTGTGTTGGGCACATTCATCCGATTTTTCTTTGATGAGGTGCTACCGTTAGATCTCCTGCAAGATGCACACTTGATAGTTGAAAAGGATGCATTATTACATTTGATTAATATCGGTTTAATCCTAAAGGGGGAAATTAGCAATGTATTATACCCTCACTAATGCATAATTAATCTTGGCTTTACCTTTGTTTTTACCTGATATCCTTACCATTTCCTTATTTGGGTTTTGACTTCGATGTGACCATTGGATTTTGATCAATGTTGACACGGCCGTTGATTTTATTCAACCTACAGGGTTAGTTACCAAGGGGCGCATGATTTTAAACTTTGATTAAGCTAAAAGGGGGAAAATTATCTGATGCATTAGACCCTCGCTAATCTCATTTAATAGATTTAATTAATTCTTGCTGTATTTTACATCTTTGATGTACCTTTATGATAGCACCACCGTCCGATCAGATCTTGATCGAGCATTGTCATCGGATTTGGATTGACATGCTCGATGTTTATGGGGGTGCATACCCCTCAAGGTTTTAATATTTAGACCTTAGTTCTTTCGACCACATCATCTTAAAAGGTTGATTAATTAAATCAAGCACATCCATTGGATTTTATTTTGATGAAGCGCTATCATTAGATTTACATGAGGTGCTCGAATTTTAACGCAACGAGGTGCATACCCTCGTGGTTTTAATTAAATATTGGTTTTTACCTTAGGCTCACATATTTGAATTTCAAAATTTAGACCATGACAACCTTGATAATTTCTTTTTGGACCTTAGGACTTAATGATTTATCAATTGATTTAGGCCCAAGGGGGACTTTAATTTAGGAAGATTGGAGTTTGGTTTGTTTAATAGTCTGATTAATAAAATTTTGTCATTAATCTTATCAATATAATTGAGAATTTTTAACAAGAGCACACATTATTAATGACCAAGGTTAAATTTATCAAATAAGCCCATGGAAAATCAATTGACTCACTCCGACTGAAATAGTGACCAACATTATTAAGCATTTTTATTGAAACCAAATTAAATTTGGGGGTTACAAATTTTGAGTCAAATTTGGCTCCAACACTTATATCACCAACTGCTCGGTAGTCTAATTTCTCTCACTAATACAAGACCATACATATTTTTGGTTGTCAATTATATATCCAAATTCATGCACTAATTAAAGCAAACTCATTGGAAAATTACTAGAATATTTCTATAGTATATTCATAGAATAACAAAATTTGGAATAAAATATAAGAAAAATGATAACTTCTTTCTACAAGGATATACAAACTTAGACTATCTTGGCTCCATTGAAAAAAGAAGATCCATCTTAGGATATGTATTTCATCTTGGCTCAGATCCAATTTCTTGGCATAGCAAAAAACAATAGTACCAAAGTGTTTTTTGCATGACTATTACCCCCTTTGAAAGCTTGTATTTATTTTTTGTTAAACTATAATATAATATAGATCCATTTCACCTTTCTAAAGGGCATATGTTTATTTTGTGATGGTTTCCATATTGTATGTATTGAATTGATTCACTATTAATTCATAAAGCATTTTCAATTTTTTAAAAATTAGCATCTCCTCTATTATATTATTAGATGTTATTCCAATTTGTTATTAAAGTAATTTAATACTTTACTATCCTCATTCATTATGAATATTCTTGTTTTGAATTGATTAGGTTCTATAGGTATGTGTTGGTGTAAAAATCCATCAAATGGAAAGGTTTGTGCACCCATGAACCTTGACCAACATTTAATGATCATGCGGCCAAGGGGGCTGCGTGGGTCAATATTCGGAGAAGGCTGGCTCCTCGTAAATTGTAGCTAACAATAATTTGAGAAAAAGGGGGTTGAAAGAAACTAAAGGAATTTGAAGGTAGAAATTACAGGGGTATGGTTTAAATCGCATAAAAACATATGCACAAAAAACTTAAACCATTGCAAGAAGTGCAAATGAACCACCTAATAGAACAACCAACCTTGCACTCATTTAGCATCTATTACACTTGATTGAAAGCAAATTCTAAAACTATTAAATGACATGCGTGAAATATAGATTGCAAAATTAAAGTACCTTCACTCAACTAGTTTTAGCAAAAATAAACATTCAATCATTCACACAGGTATGAGATAATTTGGATGTCAAACAGTAACACACTTACATTTCTTCAATAGAAAAAGCTTTACATATGAGTTGTAATGGCTAAAGAGCCAATGTTCAGAATGACTTACATTCTGGTATTTATAGCCTTCACAATAAACTTTTCTATAGGTATTAATGATGGTAGATGAGAAAATGTGGTTACGTTAGAAGATTGGTCATGCTACAAATATTTTCAAATTTTTAGTAAAATGTAGCTGAACGTGGCTATCAAGAGATGATGGGCAGTACTACATGAATCAAAACCCTTGATTAATATTGCCTTGCATAAAATTTTTAATGGATAATAAATATATCCATCTACTCTTGAAAGAAGAATATTATTAACTATGTGATCAAACCTCTTGGAGTTGACTACTTCCACAGACTCGAGGCTCAATATGCTGCTTGCTAGATGGGCATTACAAATTCTTTATTACAGCCATTCACTGTATGCTCTCATAAATTATGACACTGATTCCTTCATCTAGAGGTCCTCTGAAGTCCTGAAGGTTCTATTATGGGTGGATTTTTGGAATCCATCTACTATCTACTGAAATCCTAGAATCCTACCTGACATAATTCTCCATCAGGGTGGACTTTCAGGTTTCGTATCAATTTTTTGGTCTAGGAAAGATTTTGGAAACCTTCAAAGGTATGATGGATGCTCATTCTTCTTCCCAGTCCTATACCTAGGTAATCTATGATCCACCCATACAATGGGAATTTAGGGCTTGGCCAAGGTCATTCTATATCCCATTTCTTCACCCATTGCTTTTGTGATGGGTTTTCAGGATCCCAATCTTCTACCTATCATGCATATAGTGGGCTTTTGGGTCCCACTTGGGCTCCATGAGTGCTCACTTTTTTACCCATGGTAACACTTAGTGAAATATTTCATGATCACTAGCAGGGATTTAGGAACCATCTTATCACTCATCAATTATAACATTTTGGTGTCAACCCTACATCTTGTAGTGACCCATTTTTTCATCATATTCGACACTTAATCGCCTTTGCTAGATTTTCAATTTCACTTTCATGACCATACATTTTTTGTCTGTACTATAGCCTATGCATCCTCTAGAAGGCTTCACAATATCTTTTGCTTGATACTAGAGGCTCATCCTCAACTTTGACCATCTAACACTCATAGATTTAGCTCCAATCACATTATCTATCAAAAAGAGATACGTGTATGAATGTATCAAAAATTTCATCCACACTCTTAACGACTCATAAGGGATTTTCTCTTTGAGGAAATAAAAACTCAGATGACCTACTTTTACAAAAAAACATCCTCTAACAGGATGGAAAGGGAAAAAAGAACAATAAAAAGTGGTCTAAAGAGGCTGCAATACAATGGAAGAAGGCAAACAATGGGGTGGAAGCTACACATACAACAAGGTAGAATAAAATGAGGAAGAGGATAAGAAAGATGAAGCACGTGGAGGACACAACAAGAATGAGTAGGGAGAAAAAATAGGAGATGAGGTAGCAATAGGAGAGTTAAAAGTGCCATCAAATCAAAGAGTTAAGGGTGCAATTAACTGAACAACAACATCCAAACAGGAAAAATAAGACAAAACATAAGAACAAGAGGGGACATAGTTCCAAGCATACCTCAAGAAGAAGAGAAAAAAAACTACTAGATCCATGGGACACCCCATAGAGTAGAAACTTGAATCTTTGGGTTTATGGGATATTATTAAGCATCATAATTCCATAAGCACACTCCATAGGCACTAGTTTTTGTTTCCAAAGTAGATATACTACCACAGGCATTTGCCATATTCAGGCCCCTTCTTATTTACATGATTTAGCAAGAAATTATTTTATGGGCCTAAACATACCATAAGTATTCTCAACTGCACCCTTGGATTCATCCTCTATGTTTCAACAATTTATTTTTTATCACTCTCAAGGGTTATATTTATAGGGAAAACCAAAAAAAAACAATGGAAAAGGAAATTTTCTTGAAATATTTGGTCTGACATGAATCATCTGCTAGTACTTATTAGTAAAATCCATGTCCTCACATTTAGGCGTGCTTATATCTGATGATATCATGTCCTTTGAAATGACATATTCTCTTTCTTACACGAGTCTTGAAAATTTTGTTTCAAGTGGTTGTGGAACTATAGGTTCACAAATTTTGTACTTATCTATTGGGCTATGGAGTCACAATAAAAAAAACAAAAAAACAAAAAAACAAAAAAACAAAAAAATAAACACCAACATAAAACAAAAAATAAAAACCCAAGACAAAAAGGAAGACAACAAATAGGAACAGGAAAAGAGTGCTTATTTGAACAAAAGGATGCCACCTAGAACCTCTTGCACTTTTGATTGCAAAAATTCCAGCAATTATATCAACTTTCAATATATTACCAAAATAATTCCCCTTACAACCTTTGAACAAGATGATGTTAGATTTCATGCAACCATGTACCTATCACACATTTTATTTAATTTCTAGCTATCTACACAAAATTATGGTGTACTTAACACACCTGAGCAGGGATGTATTTTATGGATTATCCTATGAATATGCAGTATTTAGATCAAATAGTACCAAACTTGATCTTTTATTTATGTTTTTCTACATATGGTCCATAATTTTCACCCACTTTTGTAAGGCTTGATCTAGGTTCTACACTCTACTTAAATATCTTTGAATTCAACTTACAAAAAGTCAATATGACACGTGCTATTGCTATATCAACCTCAAATCTGAATGCTGGTTCTACTAAAATTGGGTACCAGTATTGTATCCTCCCAAGCCCTAGCTTCTTTGATACCCAAATACAAATTTCCTCCACTTCCATAATGCTCTAAAATGATCATGCATATCCCATAATTGCTTCCCCTAAATCCCACTGGATTTGAATTCCAGTGGTTGAGATCTTACTGAGCACTAGGGTAGCGGGTAAATCATACACTTTAGGGTGGGACGACTACATTGTTGGTATGTTGTTTGAATTGGGCCTTCACCTAGAGGTAGCATCATGGGTAAATTTATTCTCTTGCTGATCATACCCTTCAATACAAAAGGGAAAAAATCCTTGATGGAGCACTAAGATAATATTCCCAACCAATGGGATCATCATCTAACCATGCTATTGATTTATACATCTCCTCATCTGCTTAAGATGACTTTGGGATAGACATACACCAAACAAGGGGGGGACTTATACTACCTCTTATGTCCTGGAAAAGCACTAAGTTTAGATTTCCACCAACTAACATTGGGAACTAATAAAGTGTTCTCACTCTTCTTATGGACTGTCCCTTTAAATGCAACACCTTTAGCTTCTGCTTGTCAATATTCAATCCTAGATTCCTATAGATTTCTAGAGGCATGATTGAGTTCAAGATATTAGGACCCATTATACAGTTATGTAGCACATGTTTCTCCAAGACTAGGCTTAAATAGAAGGGAGGAGCATGGTCCTCTAGGAGGTAGAAAAGGAAGCTCTCGGTGCAAGCATGAGCATCGATAATCGTTGATATATTTTTGAGAGAAATACTGAGCAGGTTGACCTTTTTAGATGCCAATAAATCTTCCCTCCATACTGTAGGTAGAGGTTTTTTGTGTAAGTTATACAATTATTCCACCTGCTCTACTCTTTACTTTTGGGAAGTACAACTTCCTCTAATCTCTCAACTTTTGTTGACTTGACAATGGGCTTTGAGGGGAAGGGGTTTATGAAGAGATATAGCCTCTTGTTCTAATGCTCTGCACTGGTGGGGATAAGAGACTATCCTTTTATTTCTACCCAAAATTCCACCTAGAATAAGGAGTCACCAAGATTTTATCTTTCCAATCTCCATACCTCCATATTGTATTTCAAGCAATCACGTTGTCCATCATAGAAGATATTGCTTCTCTCTTGTGATCATTGGAATTTTATTCAAATGGGAAATTACTATAGAACTATGACACATATGACCTTAGGATTTGATCACCATTGTGTACTGTAGTATAATTTTTCTATCTTTGTTACTAGGTGCGTTGACTAGAAATGAGTTGGACCCTAGGGTAGCCATGTAATTGGAAAAAATCTATTTGGATCTTATCACTTATATTTTATGCATTGTTACTTTATGCTAGCAACCTCCTTATCTAGCCATGGGACCTTAACTCCCCTTTCTCACTCTACTTGGTGCATTACTTCACAATCATTGGTGGGATGACTGATATTTACCATTTGATACAAGCAAAACCTCTTTAGTTTAGAGGATTCTAAAATGGAGGATAGAAGAGGTATTGCAACCTCTCCAGATAAAATTCTACCTGCTTGGATAAAAATAATTTTAGCATGAATGGCCATCTTAAAAATCTATGAGAATCTTCTTTCTTTGGATTTATGGATAGGAATACTTATATCAGGGTCAAAAAATTGAATATAATATAGGTACGCTTGAGCAGGCGAGGGCCAAACTTCATGGGATATCCTTCTCTATAGTCTCATGAAGTGGATATTGAAATATACCATGTAATCATAATGGACCCGCTTTATGAATGAGAACTAAATGAGTAACAAGAAAGGGTCTCCTAAGCCATCAAATGTACCAATAAGCGATTTTGCGAGATCAACCCATGAGAAAATTCTTCCATCTTACAGAGATCTATACCATAGTAATTCCCTTCCTTTGAGAGAAAGAGCAAACAACCTCAACATGACATATTCTAATAAAATATTGTGGATAGTAGCTAGGGAGGCCACATCCTGATAGTGGTTATATGCAGTTCTTTCTATGTCATAAAAACCTGGTAGAGTTTTCAAAGCTACCTTAGGTATGTCATGTTGGTTTGAAATTTTTAGAGGGCCTGTATCATTCCAAGAAGGGTAGCCCTGCTAAGCCATAAGTGATACTGGTACTTCATGACTTATAGGTTCTTCCTTTGTAGTGGAGTCACCAGATGAGCATAAATTCTCTGCTAATGAGGTCAAGGCTACTCATCAAACCTTGAGTCCTCTAAGAAAATAAGCTTTTAGAATAATACAAAAGGACAACCAATCATGAACCTTGGTTGATCCCATCCATAATTTCCAAGTGAAAAAAATATAGGTATTGTAGAATAGAGTACCACTAGGCTCTAAGTAACAAAGAGGGTAAGACCTAAGAGTCCCATCGAGCATACAAAAACCATTGGTGCAAAAATCTATCCAATGGAAAGTTTTGTGCACCCACAAATCTCAACCAACATTGAATGATCGCATAGCCAAGGGGTTGCATGGATCAATCTCCAGAGGAGACCAGCTTCTTGCACATCCTAGAAAAAAATACTTTAGAAAAAGGAGGCTAAAATAAACTAAAGGAAGCTAAAGCTAGAACTTATAGGGGTACGATTTTAGTCATATCAAAACATATGCACAATAAACTTAAACCATTATAAGAAGCACAAATGAACCACCTAATAGATCAGCCAACCTTGCACTCATTTAACATCTATTGCACTTTATTGAAATTAATTTCTAGAACTACTAAATGAAATGCATGAAATTTATATTGCAAAATTAAAGCACCTTCACTCAACTAGTTTTAGAAAAAATATACACTCAATCATTCACACATATATGAGACAATTTGGAGGCCAAAAAATAACACACTTGCATTTCTTTAATAGTAAAAGCTTTACACATGAGTTGTAATGGCTAAAGAGACAATACCCATAATTACTTGCACTTTGGTATTTATAGCCTTAATAATAAACTTTTCTATAGGTATTTATGATGGTAGATGAGGAAATACAACTGCATCAGAAGATCAGCCATGATGTAAATATTTTTTAATCTTCTGTAAATACAATTGAAGGTTACTATCAGGAGACAAAAAGCGATACTATGTGAATCTAAACCATTGATTAATCCTGCATCACCTAAAAATTCTTATGGATCATAAATATATCCATCTACTCTTAAAAGAATATGGTCATTAACTACATGATAAAACCTCTTGGAGTTGACTGCTTCCATGGAATTGAGGCTCAATTTGTTGCCCGTTGGACGAGCATTAAATATTTTTATTACCAACCATTCACTATGTGATATCATAAATTATGACACTACTTCCTTCCTCTAGAGGTCCTCTAATGTCTTGAGAATTCTATTATAGGTAGAGTTTTGGTATCCCTCTACTATCTATTAAAATGCCAGAATTCTACTTGGCACAATTCTCCATCAGTGTGGACTTTTAGATTCCCTTGGTCTAGGTGGGATTTTGGGAACCTTTAAAGGTATGATGGATGCTCATTATTCCACCTAGACCTATAATTAGGCAATATCTGATCCACCCATGCAATAGGGTTTTGGGGCTTGGCCAAGGTTGATCTATGTCCCATTTCTTCGTCCATTGCTTTCGTGACGGGTTTTTGGGATTCCAATCTTCTATCTGTCATGCCTATGGTAGGGTTTTGGAATCCACTCAAGCTCCATGGGTGTTCTCTTTTCAATCTATGGCAACACCTAGCCAAATATTTCATGCTTCACTAATGGAGCTTTAGGAACCACCTTATCCCTCACCAATGATGGCCTTTTGAGGTCAGGCCTATGTCTCGTAGTGACCCATTTTTCTATCATATTTGGCACTCAGTTGCTTTTGCCATATTTTTACTTTTACTTTCACCACCATACATTAATCATATACACTATAGCCTATGCATCCTCTAAAATACTTCATGATGGCTTTCGTGGGATACTGAAGGCTCATCCTCAACTTCCACCATCTAACACTTACTGATTTGGTTCCAAAACTTTATTTTCTTAATACCAATCACCTTCTCTATAAAAAAGAGATGCGTGGGTGAATGCATCAAAAATTTCACCCATAGTATAGTAAATAACTTAACTCCTTGTTGCATCCAATTCCTTGTAGTTGTCTTGTAATATTAAATTTTTGATTAGGTTAAATTCCCATAACTAAGAGCATTTGAATCAGACAAATACAACTAGGTTTCAATTCTTGCATGTGTAATTGGTGTTAGGTTTGAATTTTAGGTGGTTAAAAAATTGATTGCCCCCTTGTCATGGCACTTTAGTAAAATTAAGTGCTTTGTCAATAATAAATGTTTGCTTAGCTAGATTACCAAATTAATATTTCTAAGACAAAAATACTAATATCTATATAATCATTATTGTAATTTAAAAATATTTAACTTTGATTTTGTTATTATGTTTAATGATAAAATTTTCCACAATCTTAAAAATAAATATATTTCTTAATAAAATATATGTGGCTTTTATTGAGGTCACTTCATCAAAATACCAAAATAGTGCATTTGTTGTTAGGTCAATTAAACCATATCACACATGCCTTTTTATCACAAATAATTTTCATTTCTTTTTCTTTTAAATACGTTCTTCAACTTCATCAAAGTGATATATTTCCACAATGAAATCATTGACATCATTTTGATTAAGAAATAAAATCTCACTTAGCTAGTAGCCTTCTTAAATTTGAATTTCATCGAGATGAAGATCAACACCATGATTGGTTAAATCATATTCTACTCAATTTTCTTCTCTAAGTATGCTCACATTTCCAATAGATTACCTCTAACAATAGATGATGAACATCAACAATAATATTATTCTTTTATACTTCCCACATCCATGTTTGTTGATAACATTAATGATAAATTGTGAATCCCCATCAATTGAAGTATATTTCCATCCTTTTCCTATTATAAGTGAGGAGATATTTTTCTTCATTATTTTTAAAATACCACCTCCACTAGGTTTTTCCAATTTTCCTTTAAAAACATCATCATAATTAATTTTGGTAAACCTAATTTTTGGACATTTCTATTTTACCCTAGATCTAAGTAGATCCTTTATTCTAATGCCATCATCACATATGACTCTTCCATATATGTCCCTATCCTATAACCAAGTTGTTACCACCTCTTTTTCTACACTTAAGACTTCTCATGATGAGCACCATGTTGGTAAATATTCTACAAAGGAGGCAATATACAGTTCCAAACTTGATCATGAATTTGAGATTTAAAAAAATCTATTATTATTTTCAAGCCATATATTCTAACAAATAATAATAGGTCCAATCCTCTATAGAATACCTAATTATTTAACTTTGAAATAATTAATCCAATATTTTATCAACTATTTCAATGTTGATGGAGCTACCTATTGGTCAAGAATCCAACTTAGGTATGGAACATTTCATCTATGTTCCTTAGACCCGACCAACATTGAAAGACCGAAAGGAAGAAATACCTACCGTGCCAATCTCCAAAGAGGCTTGTTCCCTTGCTATTCTAAACTTGGGTTGAAATTAGAGAAATAAGAAAGGAATGGAAAATGACTGAAAGGGATGGGAAATATGGCTATAAGCCAGATAAACGGGGTGATGAACAAGAAACATGATCACTTAGTTGTAATTTAAACCAATAAAACTTCACACAAAGAATATAATAGAAATTAAAACCATATATTCTTATATATGCAACCTCCAAAATTATTCCAGCATTCACCCTTTATTAGAAGCTAGATCCATACATAGAATTATAGCTATTAGACAAGGAAGTGAATTTAATAGAAATAAAAAGTAGAAGACATACACATAAAAGAGATCCAAAATTAGAGCCAAGGATTCTTTGCATTCATAGAAGAGATCAGGTACAATAGTTTTCTAGCAAAACATCCATGCTTCTTACATTGAACTTGCTAGTTTTTACAGAGGATTCCACATCTAAAACATAAATGATCAACCACAAAACATCACTGTGGTAGCCAAGATTTGATTTTGGAGTCTGTCAGGTAGTTATGAGGCATGAATCAATTTGATGACTCCTCAAAAATAGGTCACACCACTTCAATGTGGCAACACAATTCACCTACAATGCCATCTCTTGACTTGTTGGGACCACCTCAATGGAAAATATCAGATTTTGAGATATGAGGGGATTAGATTTTGATTCTTCCTAGACAAACTACCATTACATGGGTGAAAGCATACCTTTGAAACTTAATTTCATCATAGAAAAGCACTTTTGGACAATCTTCACTGAAGAAGGGGAAGAAAAGGAGTTTTGTTGAGAAGAGGCACGAAAAGGAGTTTCGATGCCTTACTTGAGTGAAAGGGAAACTCGTTATGGTGGGGCCCAATTTGTCTTGCTCAAACATTACCCTGAAAAGGCTTTTTGCTCTATTTTTTTCTTGAAACAAGATCATCGAATGTGACTTTGAATACCACATGGACGTCACTTTGATCCTGCCCAAACCTTTTGTTTCCTTGTTGAAAATGTGGAACCTAGTGCACGGTATTTATCACTTAGGAAATGAAAAAAGGTGCTTCGAACATACAAGTTTCGAAATGGATTTGCACTCTCGATTGGGAGCAAAAATGCTTGGGCCCCACTTATTATTCGGTCAACTTCTGGCTTGAAATAGGCTTTTGCTCTATTTTTCTCTAAAATCAAGTTTAGTTAGTCACACATCTCACTTGGGGTGAACTTAACCAATCTCCTTCGCCGCCTTTGATTCTAAAATGAGCTTTCTATAGGAGCATGGTGCAAAAATTCTCTCACCCATAGCTTAAAAATAAAAAAGTCTCCATGAATACCATTTTATGGTGATCTACCACCCAGGCCTCTATGCTTACATGAAAAGACTTGCATGGGTAGAGCTTGCTGAAATCATATATTTACTGAGTCTCAGTGCCATGAGAGCTCGAAGAAAGATCTTGCATGGTGAGAAAAAAAGGGACTGCGTGCTCCCTTGAGTGAACCCAACAAATATTGATAACAAAACATTAAAAGGGATGCATTTTGAAAGAGAAATTTTCAAGGAAGAAGAAATTATTACAACATGATTGAACACAAAATGGTTCTTAAATTTGACAAAATTTCTAGTAAAAATAATGTGGCAGGGATGCCAACATCTCTGGTGGCTCACAGAGGTATTGAGCTCACCTTAATTTGAAGAACCCAAACCTTATCTATTGGGCTCAAAGTCATCATCGCTCTCTTCTTTTGAATGCTTACGGCTAATAGCAGCCTCTTATTACAAATTCTATCTTTCTCCTTCTTCTTCTCTCTTATGTTCATGGTCTCCTTCTTCTTCTTGGTCTCCTCCTTATTCTCCTCGATCTTCATGCTATTGTGGAGACTATGATTGAAGGAGACACTCATAAATACGATCATAGGTCTCCTAAACTAGGGCCTAGGTGTCTTCTTGGAGGGGTGCATGATATTTGAGCTCTTTAACCAAATATACAAAGGTTTTAATTTGGTCAATGTCAGTAAAGTTAGCCCTCTGGCTGAGATCCACCAAACAAGATTCAATTCATGCAAACCTTGTCATTAATTACATCATGTGGGTTTCTATAATAGGCTCATCCCAACTGTTAATCTTAGAAGTATCACATTCAAAGGTAGTACAGGTTGGGTGGAGTTCTTCCTCTGTCAAAATAGCTCCTTCATATTCAATGGAGCCAAGGAAGCCAATTTGGGTGGGGGCTTTGAAATACATTAGAGAAGTGTGCCTCTCCTACTCGAATACTTCTAACAACCTTCTAGCCTCTTGGGCTCTTTCTACTTTTGTTAAGTAAGCCTACAAAGTTACCTTTGTAGTCACCCATGACAGAGTGAGTGGACTCGTAGGAGTGACCTAAAGGTACATATTTTCTAATGTTTTCACCTTGATAGCTAGATCCGACTAGCGGTCTATGTATTTTTTGGCATCCTCCATGATAGGCCCACCGTGGGAAGATGTTTTCTTGGTTTCACAAATGAACGCTAGTACTACCATTGCTTTCAATGCCCTAGCTCAAAATTTAACCAGGAAATGATAGTGAACCTCCTTGATGAGATATTTTGTGAATATCTCTACTTGAACCATATTTTATTTTAACTGAGCTTGTAGTTCCTGGATCTAAGTATTCAAGGCTTGCACTTGGCCTTATACCTTTGTGTGTGCTTTGATGTGATGTTTGATTATCTTATTGTATTTTCCCACCTCTTACTCTAAACTAGTCATGTGCTGCTGTAACTACTCAGATTTGGACTGGGCCTCCTCAACCTATGCCCTTGTTTGCGCTACGGTCTCCTCGAGTTCTATGTTTTTAGCCTCAACTTTGAAGAAGCATTCTTTAAAAGTTCTCCCCATGAAAATAGATGAATCCCATCTCAACCTAGATATTTTCCATATTTTTTGTTGCATTGATTGTTCTCAGGTCTTCAACAGTGTGATGATAGGATTAATCCATCGGTACCATCTCCTCTAGGAGCTTTTGGAATTTGGGAACTTTCTCCATATTATGGAGATCCATCTTCTTTGGGTCAAACACAACCCTTATTTCCACTTTAGCTAGAGATTACACGTTCTTTCTTTTATGGCCCTTGATCTAGCTCAATAAACTCTAACACACTCGGTGTATGCTATCTTTAATCAGGCGCATGCTAGGGGTGGGATTTGAGGGATGGATCAAAAATAGATGGGGAAATAATTATGCTAACTCTTGGGGATGTTGGGATTTGGATGGTTGTGATCGAGGTGTTAGGATTTGGTAGTGCAATATTGTTGGATGTCATCATAATGGAGAAGGTGAGTGAGAGAAAAATAGGTTTGGATCAATAGTGATGGAGGACATAAAGATTGAACTGATAGAAACCTAAAGAGGGGTGGGAGTGGATGACACAAGAAATGCAAATGCATTGGCAATAGATGCAAAGGAACTAAACATTTGGGAGATAAAAGGGAATGATGAAGGGAGCAATGACTAGGATGCAGGAAAAGGTATGGTAGACATGGGGATGTTGAATGAAGGCTAAGTGGAAATGAGGGTTTCAAAACTAAAAGATATGGTTGCTAGAGGATCAAAAGTAAGGGGAGGAGAGAGAGATAGTGTACCTACAGGCTTGGGCATTGACAAAGCCAAAACAATGAATTTTTGTATAATTGGACTTGCTATTCCTCCTTCCATGTCGGATGTGTCTACTTCTAGGTCAATAAAATCCATCTCCCACTATGTTAGAACAAGAATTTTAAGAATTTTTACTTTTGTGGTTACCGATGTTGCAAAAGGGTATGTGCTAAGGAGTCGAATTGTACCAGTATGAAGCTTCTTTGCAATATGAGAAAGTGAAAGTGCTATACCAACACTCCTCTTCATCATATTAACCTATTCCTTAGGGGTAGCAACTTTGAGGGTGAAAAGGTACTCCGTGGTGTAGTAAGGCAGTAGAAAATATTTTATAGTAAACCCATAAATCTTAACAACAAGGCCTTGTGTGAGCTAGAAAACATCACCCAGTATATTCTGCACTACCTCATATCTCATTTGTTTTAGGAATCATTTGCAAATACCATATATGAGCTCTAGATCAGGTTCGAGGAACATCCTATTAAATTTATAATACGATACCCTCTTCAATAAACTTTGGGTCCACTAATAAACTAGTAGCACATTGCCCTCTTCATTAGTGCAATTTTTGGCAATAAAAGTGAAACAACCATGCATGTGGTAGAAAAAGTACCAAGAAAGGAAGGATCAGTGTCTAAATGACATATCCTTACCACTATGCACTTTGATCAACAATATGTGCATTTGTCATGCCACCCATTCTTCCTAGTCAAAGAATATAGACCTCATCTCTGGTTTCATGGTGGCGGGAGAGTAGAATTCACCATGTGAAATACATTTTGTGAGAGAAAATTACCACTTGTACACTGTTGCATCTATAGAGAGCCCCATAATCCATGCCAACATGGAGTAAAGGTTAGGATTCTTGAATTGCTTCAGGGGTTTGGGCAACTTTGGCAATTCTTTTGGTGTTGGTTTCTCCACTAATTGCATCTTCATAAACTACTGCATCGATGCTATTGATCTGTACCTTTCATTCTGCTAAGTTATACTAATTCTATTGATGCTATAGTTGGTAGGTATATTTTATATACAAGCAAAAGCCTCTCGAACAATGTTAGCAATAATTGTAAATAATTTATCCCCTTTGGTATTTTGGACCATCCTGGTCTAAGGGTCGTAGAATCTGGTAATTGTGCATACCAACTATGGGTGACTATGCAAAAGCGTGCATAGGTACAAATAAAGGTGAGAATAGTAAGTGATAGTCCTCTTAATTTCAAGAAAACACCCTTGTTAGCATGACATCAATTATTTGGCGTAGTTTCTCAACATTCTTGTTCGTAAGCATGTAATCTCTAATTATTCCTATCCTGTCGATGGGTGGTGGAAGCTCCACTTGCTTCTTATATTTTTTATCTCTTCATGTCTTCTCCCTTATTTGAGGTTTTATCCTTATTGGGCTTGTTGTTTTTATTGCCCATTTTAATTATTGGATCGACCTAGATGCTTGTTTGGAAATGAATAACTATTCTCAGGAGCTTAGCACTCTATGTTTCACTAGCAACCCTTGCACTCACAACTGCATCAGAGTAACCATCACTTCTAAAGAATACTTAATGTTTTATATCTTTCTCTTTTGGGTTTAATGTTGACCTTCTTATAGCGCTGTAATCAATCCATGACTTTAATTGTGCATGAGGTGAAATAAATGCATGTGGAGATCATGGGCAAAACTAGATATTTTTTGTTCACCTTAACAAGCGGTTGAGCACTATCTCCAATGATGAATAATTGTGCAGGCTGTAATCTTGCTTGTAAATCATGATTCATCGCTTTTCACTTTTTGAGGCACAAATTCCTACTTCAAAAACCTTTCTTAGGATGTACGTTCACTCACTTTTGCTTTGAAATGTGCACTTGAGGTATTGAAGAAGCGAAACTCATTTTTACTCACCCAAACGCTTTCATTATATTTGAGAGCCAAAATGGTTTTCGCTTAAAAAACCAAGTGAAGACCCTTTCGCTCACTTGAATGCCCAAAATAGAAAAAAGTGTGTGCATATTCTCTTCACCTATTCTTTCCACATCTTGTTGATGATTTAGGCGCCTTCAAAGTGAATGTTCCTAATAAAAGAGATCCCCAAAAGTGAAAAACTGATTTTTGCTTTAAAAAATAAAGCGAAAATTCTTTGTGCTAACATAGGAGCAAAATTCCCTTTTCAGTCATACCAATGTCCAAAGTATAAAACTTAGCCGAAATTCATGCAAAGCTTTTGTTAACTGGGAAGGCACACAATATATTTTTTCTTTGGATAATAAGAAATATTTCTTTTGATTCCTTGCCACATGGCATTTACTCAAAAAGTAGCTTGAAGGAAGTCCTGGTGGGCCAAAATTTTGATCTAGCTCAAAAAGGGGAGTGACAATATTTTTTGCTCAATGAAGTACCCGAAACTACCTTTGACCAATTTTTGATGTCAGGAAAAAAAATTTAAATGTTAGAGCGCCTCTTCCTTTCTTTTTTGACACATGGCACTTAAAAGTATGAGTTTGACTTTGACTATGAGCTTTCACTGAACAATGTAAACAAAACTTCATTTCAAAACCTTTGGTTGCCAAAAATATTCTGTGGTGATCCCACCTTAGCCGTAGCTTTTGCTTCTTAAGACGTCGAAACATAGTTTCACTCCTATGTAGAAGTGAAACCACCTCCATTCAATTTTGAGATGTCGAAACAACATGACACCTGTTATCTACTGAATTTATTTGCCAAGTGATGCATTTAAACTAATGAAAATGAAACCCTTTCACTCAAGAGGAGAGTGAAAATGCATTTCATCAGTTTTTTGTGCCTGAAACTACTATTTTTCCTTTCTCTTATGCTACAAAACATGAAAAATTGAAATAAAGAAAAGCTCTTGACTTAAACTCTTCTGCTACATTTCCCTACCAACTCGACCTCGTACCTTGGTAGGGAGCTTGGTCAAAAATGCATAGCTAAGAGTGCAAAGGGAAGGGAAGCAAAGAGACTTATTCTTTGAGAGTAAAGATATATACATACAAACATGAGAACAATTATGTACACAACCGAGGAACCTTTCCTACTACTTCTCATTGGTAGTATGCCTTCAAATGAAGTCCATTGAATGATATTGGGAGAGTAAAACCCTCCAAATATTGAAGAATGAAAGAGTTTACCTAATTAACATCGAAGATTCGAAGTGGACCCTCCTTGAATGCCTCAAAATTTTCATGATTTCCTGGTTTAGATTTTCTCATTCCATTTTAACACCAAGTCACCAAACAGGAAGGTTCGATCAGAGGTCCTTTTGTCGAACCAATTTTTCATGGTCTTTGCATACTTCATAAAATATTCATAATATTTTCCTCTTTCTTCTTCCAATTGTAGCAATTGATCCAATTTGGCACTCATGGGATCAAAATCTCCATATTCACCATTTAGTTACTAGAGAGACTGCAATGTGGGCAACTCAATGTGCATAGGCAGAACTGCCTCCTTCCCATACACCAAGGAATACAAATATGTATTGATCAATTTTTTAATTGACATGCAATCAACCCATAGGGCTAGGTCTAGGAGTAGTTTACAACTCTGCTTATTACCTTCCAAGGTTCTCTTTAGAATATTTAACAAGTTTTTATTCGTAGACTTTGCCAAACCATTCCCCTTTTAGTAATAGTTAGATGAAGTTTTTAAGTAAATTACTTACTTGCTTATGGATTCACAGATTTTGGCATTGATGAAGGGAGTGCCATTATCTATTACAATTACATCAAGAATTTCAAAGTGATTTTTCAATCTCTCCAAGAAGGTAATAACCACCTCTTGGTTAGCTTGGTTAGTTGGTATTGCTTTCACCCACCAGGTAAATGTTGGGCACTGAATTGTACCAATTTTTCACTTGATACTATGACTGCCTATCTTTCTATTTTTTGTATAGGCTTGCACTGGATAGCTACAGCTTAGCACTCACCATTGGTTGGACCAAAACAAGGTTTTTCGATCCAACCTCCAGAGTAGGATGGTTCCTTGTCAACTTAATAGGTTGTTGACACAATTATCCTCACTTAGGGTTTGAAGTTTAGGGTAAGAGAAGGTTAGGGTTGGAGAAATGAGAATAATAGTGGAGGTATAGGTTAACAACATTGCAACACCATAGAAAGCTCCTAAAAACCAAATCAAAGATACATGACTCAAATCAACATTATCTCAAATTAGATTATTCCTCATTCATTAACGAACAACAAAGAAATATTGTAGCAAACAATTTCAATATACAGGTAATGATAATCCAAATAATAAAATTCACCAAAACCTAGATTTTACAAAAATGAACTTCCTAATAATACATAACAAACTCAGAAGTAGATTTCAATTACTTTAACAACTAGTAATCCATTAATTAGGTACAAACTAACCATTCAAGCATTTACAAAAATACAACTAAAGAATACGAACCTCTAATATCAAGCATGAGAACATAGATTTGAGGTGAAGATTAATGTAATGCTCCTTCCATTAGCTTTTCAAGAATATTTACAGTAGTACAAGCAAACACACTAGAGTTGACCCTTTAAAAATGAGGGTTCGACCTCTACTTATAGTTTTTCAAAATTAAAATAACAAGAAATATTACAACGATCTTATTTTGATAGCATAGGAGAGAGATCTAGCTGGCATATGCTTATTGGTTCATACTCCAAGAAATCCGTTGAAAATGGTTCACCATGGCAGCTCGGGTCTCTGCAACTTGCTAGTCACTCGACAAAACTAGAGTTCAGTGTTGGCAATTTTGGGTATGTTGCCTAGCTTCTTAGTTATGAGTTGTCATTGATGTCAAAAGGAGTTTGTGTTGATATCAAAAGGAATTTGTGCTGATGTCAAAAAGATTTTGGTGCAAAAAATATCTTGAAAGTTCCATGATGTTTGTTTAAGGGTTTTTAATTAAAACCATGGTGACAAGGTTAAATATTTTTCTTAAAACCATCTAAACTCATTAAGGGTTTTTATTAAAACCATCTTGGCTTAATGAAAAGGTTTTTGCTCCTTGAAAAAAATTTAGTCCATTTTGATTATTAATAAATAAATTAACTCAAACCTTTGAAAAGGTTTTAAGATAAGTTTATTATTAATAAAATAATAATTATTAATTTAATAATTATTATTGAAAGGGTTTCTAAACCCTTAGCGATGCCAATGTAGAAGACTTACCTCGTCGACATCATTTTTTTGGAAGGAGCACCGAAATCAACTTGCATGGGATGTAAAAGACTATTAAAGGACATTAATTCCTAAGGTTCAATACACCTTCGATTTGCGTGATTACCTTCGAATTCGTATTGCTCTATGACCTTTGATTTCATATTGCTTTGTGACATTTGATTTTGGATTGCTCTGTGATTTTTGAGTTTCATATTGCTCTGTGTTTAAGTTTCGATTTTGTATGCCTGTGAGGAAGACAAATATGTTTGTCTTTAATTTCTGCAAGCAAAGGGAAGGTAAAACGATGAGTAGCTCTTGAGAGTTTCATTGGGAACTTGTGCTCCAACGACGGAGGTAGTGGAGTGAAGGCGCTCGCTAGGCAGAGATGTCAAGATCGATTCACGTCGGGCATGTTTCATTTTTGGTCGCGAGTTATTGTGCACATTGTACATCAGTTGCCTTGGGCCACGAGTTTAGAGGAGGAAGCACTTTGGCACTTATGTTGGTGTCTCCACACTTCTCCTAAGGTTGGAGAATTGATTTTTGGCCAAGGTAGATCTTTTGTTGATAATGTGGAATATTTGATTTGACTTGGAAAATTATTGGTGGTAATTAGATGGAGGTATAAGGTTAAATATAAATATTGCTTTGACATTGTTATTATTGATGCTTAATTTTTATATGGTAAATGCATTTAGAAGTAAATGTATTTTAGGAGTTATAAGGGTTTAAGGAATAATTGTGCATAATGCCATATTGGGGTTAGAAAGCCTTTGGAGTTATTGAGTGGATATTCTCTTGTAATTATTTTTGAGGTTGAATTTATTTTGTGATATATTAAGTAGGAGTTATAAGGTGTAAAGGAATATTGTTGATATCTATATTTGTGAGTTTTGATTATTGATGAGTTGGAGTGATAAGGTGTTATTAGGAATCTTATCATTGTGTATTATTCCATTGTTGCTAACTCTAATTTGTGGCAAATTGAGAGTTAGTGTTGTGACAGATTTTGAGTTCTCCTTCTTCATCAAAGTAAAGGTATGGGCACATTCTTCCATGGTTATTATTGATTGATGGTTTTCTAAAAATAATTTTGGAGTGAAAATGATTAAATTAAGTTTCCTTATTTGGAGTGGATCTTATTTTATGAAAGTGGAAGTATTGATTATGCATTATGAGATCATGATGAGTTTATGAGTTATTGCATAATTTTGGTTTATGAGAGTGGAAGCATTTGAAGTTTGCTTTAGGGTTTTTGAGTGAAAAGCTTATGCCATTGCTATAAGTTGTTGAGAGTTGAAGGATAGAACATATTGAGTCTCTAACAATTCTCATTATGCTTCTATGATATTGATTTGAGTTGAGATTGAGAGTTGAAGGATAAAACATATTTTATCTCTAACAATTCTCTTTATTCTTCTATGAGATTGATTTGATATGATTGGATGAAACACATTGGGTATCTAACAATTCTCTTTGTGTGTTCACATTGGGCAAGTTTCTTGGTAAACTTTCTTGAGATGATTTGGGCAAGTTCTTGGTGAGCTTGCTAGGACTTATTTAGATAGTTTTTTGTTGAAAAACTTGTGGAAAAATTTAATGAAGTCTTGGTGAAGACTTGTGAGCAATTATGATTGATTTGTTCAAGCTTTTGGCTTAAGCTTGGGACATATCTGACAGAGATTTGAGAGCAGATTTATGTTGTACCAGAGGACTGAGTTTCATGCAGATTTGTGATAGAGTTTGAGAGGACTTGTGCTAGACCGACTGACTGTGTTTAGTACAAGTTTTGATGAGCAGCTGTGGAGGTGATCAGTGAGAACAAAAGTCTCTAGAGCCAGAGCAAGGAGGACATGATGTCTTATGTGGAAAGGAGTTCCACCTGCTAGCGACATAAGATGCAGTGATATTCTAAAGTATCATTTCTAGAGCTTTGGGGGATAGGACATCTCCTTTGGGTAGGAGGCTCATAAATACTTGTTGATGGGAAGGATTCTCCTTTGGGCAGGAGGCTCATAAATACTTGTTGAGGGGAAGGATTCTCCTTTGGATAGAAGGTTCATAAAATTTTTAATAGGGAAAGGATTTCCCAAAGAACTTGATTGAGAAAGCTTTTAGTGAAAAGATTTTTATGGATGTAGCCCATCTTGGATGAACCAAATTAAAATGGCTCTTCTTTGTGTGTTGCTTTTTGTGATGGTTAATGTTATGGTGATGCCACTGCTATCTAAAGTAAAGTTTTATAAATGGTTGCATCTTATACTGTTCATCCCCCTCTTAGTATAAGTCTATGTTCTTCAATTGGTATCAGAGTAGGTCTCTCCAAGAAGAGCCTAACAGCTTGGAGAAGGATCCCTCGAAATATCATATGAGAACAAAAAGTGATGAAGAGATTGAATTTGATTTGAAAGGGGAATTATTTTTGGCCCTAAGAAATTTGGAAAAAGTCAGGGAAGAGAATTTTATTTTAAAACAAAAAAATCAAGAAGAAGAGATGGCCAAAATAGAACTATCTCAAAATATCACAGACTTCAAGATCCTAGTTGAATAAAAAAAGAAAGTTGAGCAGGTTTTGACAGAGGTTTTGAAAGGGAAGGAAGCTGAATGTGAGAGACTTGAAGAAGAGGTGGTTTTTCTAAGAGTTAGACTTGAACAGATGAGTCTTAAACAAAATATTTTTATTGGAAAGCAACGGGAAGAAGATCTCCATATCCAAGAAGCAGGAACATCCAGTAGAAATAAAGTCAACTTTCAAAAACTAAAGGATACCGAAAAAAAAGAAAACAAAGGAGAGCAATGGACAAGAGTTGATCACAAAAGAAGGAACACTCATCAAAGGCTTCCAAACAGGTTACATAATACTTTCCATGGCTATTGTTTTTATTGCAATAAATATGGTCATAGAGCTATCCATTGTACTAGGATTGTGAATGACAATGTTAAGAAAAATGTTATTTCTTTTGCACCACTCATGGATGACAGTATTATGTGTTACAAATGCAATAATTTTGGGCATATAGTTAGAATGTGTAAATTGGAAATATCTAGTGAAGTGAATGTTAGGAAAACAAATGGAAATAAAACTAGATCTATGATAGTTCAAACTGCTCTTCATGCTCAAGATAAGGAAGAAAAATGGTACCTTGATAGTGGATGTTCTAGGCACATGACTAGAGAAAAAGAAAAGTTTATAGTTCTCAAAGAAACTAGTAGAGGGTCAGTTAGCTTTGGAGATAACAGATCAGCTAAAATTTGTGGAAAGGGTTCTCTAAGTTTATATGGAAAAACCAGAATTGAAAATGTGCTTTATGTAGAAGGATTGAGACATAATATTTTGAGTGTTAGCCAACTTTGTGATCAGGGTCATATGGTGACTTTCTATTCTGATAGATGTGAGATAAGGAAATTAGAGAATGGAAAAATCATTTCTAATGCAAGACGAACTCCTAACAACCTCTACATGCTAAGTGAGATAAAAAAGGGAAAAGTGTTTTTTGTCTCAAGAGGATGAAAGTTGGCTATGGAATAAAATAATGGGACATTTGAGCTTTGATAATATTATTAACATTAGCCATAAGAAAGCAGTCAGAGACTTACCTAAATTAAAAAGACCCCAAAATACTATTTGTGGTCCTTGTCAACATGGAAAGCAAACTAGAACCAACTTTACAGCTAAAGGGTACATGTCATCCAAACCTTTAGATATTATTCATACTGATTTGTGTGGCCCCACCAGAACTCAGAGTATACAAGGAGAGAGTTACTTCATGCTTTTCATAGATGATTTCTCTAGAATGACTTGGGTTACCTTTCTGAAAGAAAAATATGAAGCCCTTGACAAGTTTAAAACCTTCAAAGAAATGATAGAGAATGAAACAAACAAAAGAATAAAATTCTTAATATCAGATAGAGGAGGAGAATTCACTTCAAATGAATTTGTGGATTATTGTGAGCAACAAGGGATTAAGAGGGAATTTTCAGCAGCAAGAACTCCTCAACAAAAAGGAGTAGTTGAAAGAAAAAACAGAACTATTGAAAATATGGCTAGAGCTATGTTGAATGAATCAAATATTCCTGATGGTTTTTGGAAAGAGGCAGTTAGTACAATAATGTATATTATCACCAGAGCTCAGTTAAGAGTCAATCATCACAAAAATCCCTATGAGCTATGGAAAGGAAGACCAACCACAGTAAAAAATTTCAGTGTTTTTGGTAGTAAATGTTACATCAGAAGGGAAGATCATAATTTAGGGAAGTTTGATCCTAGATGTGATGAGGGCATTTTTCTTGGGTACTCCAGCAAGAGCAAAGCCTATAGATGCTACAACAAAAGAACTTGTACTATTGTGGAAAGCATAAATGTTACAATGGATGAGAAAACAGGGATAAGAGAACTAGTTCAGGAAATTGATGATGAATATTGCCA
Organism: Wollemia nobilis; assembly: GCA_028583015.1. Classification (NCBI taxonomy): domain Eukaryota; kingdom Viridiplantae; phylum Streptophyta; class Pinopsida; order Araucariales; family Araucariaceae; genus Wollemia; species Wollemia nobilis. The sequence continues at coordinate 12,952,750 of JAQPPZ010017228.1, forward strand.
AGAAGAATTCAGGGAGGATTCAGATAAAGAAGAAGAGGAAAGACAACTCCTTCCTAAAAATCCATCTAGATATGTTCAAAAACACCATCCAAAGGATCAAATCATTGGTAATCCAGAAGTCAGACAGACAAGGAGAAGAATCATATCTTCAAATTCCCATACAAATTTTTTGTTGTTATCTCAGATTGAGCCAAAATATCTCAGTGAATCCTGTGTAGATAAGTTTTGGATAAATGCTATGAATGAAGAATTGGAACAGATAGAGAAGAGTGAGACTTGGGAACTTGTTACAATACCTAAAGATAAAAATGTCATTGGCACTAAGTGGGTCTTCAGAAACAAGCTAAATGAATATGGTCAGGAAGTCAAAAATAAAGCAATTTTAGTTTGCAAAGGTTATGCTCAAGTAGAAGGAATTGATTTTGAAGAAACTTTTGCTCCAGTTGCTCGTATTGAGGCTATAGGAATGTTTTTGGATTTCTCAAGTTTTAAAAACTTCAAGGTATATCAGATGGATGTCAAATCAGCTTTTCTAAATTGTGTGTTAGAAGTCTACATTGAACAACCATAAGGGTTCTTACTTTCAAAAAATTCAGATTTTGTGTGTAGATTAAAAAATGTATTGTATGGTTTAAAACAAGCTCCTAGGGATTGGTATTTAGGGCTTGACAGGTATCTTCAGAAACAAGGTTTCAGAAAAGGTATGGCAGATAGCAATTTGTATATAAAAAATTATGGAAATAATATCTTAATTGTGGTTGTTTATGTTGATGATATCATTTTTGATGGTAATAACACCAAAATGTGTAAAGATTTTGCTAACAATATGCAAAGTGAATTTGAGATGTCCATGATTGGGAAATTTTCCTTCTTCTTAGGACTTCATATTGCCCAATCACAAGAAGGAATATTTCTCTCACAAGGCAAGTACATAAGAGAGATACTAAAAAATTTTGGTATGGAGGATAACAAACCTGTTAGTACTCCAATGATTACAGGGTGTTGAGTAAGTATGATGAATCTCTAGATGCAGATCAAAGGTTGTACAGATCCTTGATTGGTAGTTTGATTTATGTTACAGCTACCAGACCAGACATCATGTAGATAGTGGGACTAGTTGCAAGATTTTAGTATGCACGAAAAGAAACTCATGTTATGGTAGTAAAAAGGATTCTCAAATATCTAAAAGGCACTATGGATCTTGGGCTTTGGTATCCCAAGAGCGATAAGTTCACTCTCACAAATTTTACAGATGCATATTGGGTTGACAATATTGATGATAGAAAAAGCACCAATGGTGGAGCTTTCTTTTTGGGGAATTGTTTAGTTGCTTGGTTAAGCAAGAAACAACCTTCAATTTCCTTGTCTACAACAAAGGCAAAATACATAGCAGCAGTAGCTTATTGTACACAATTTTTATGGATGAAGACTACCTTGGAGGATTTCAAAATAAAGCATGATCAACCCATTTCCATATTGTGTGATAATACAAGTGCCATAAGTATCTCCAAGAATCCAGTAATGCACTCAAGAAAAAAACATATTCCCATAAAATATCACTTTTTGAGAGAGCAGGTTTAGGACAAGCAGGTTAAGTTGGAATATGTGCCTACGAAGGAACATATTGATGAAATTTTCACCAAACCTCTTCCAAGAGAGATTTTTGAGTATTTAAGGAAAAATTTGGGAGTAGTTTTACTCCCACCCCAGAATTAATCACCTCAAAAGGAGGTGGGGGAGGGGCTAAGCTAAGAGGATATTCTTAGCCCTGAGCCCCAAAGGTGACCCTTTGCCATTGATGACAAAGGGGGAGAGCCTTGAGTCAAGGGGAGCAAAGCTTCAGAGGATGGTTTTCAGTTGGTTTCAATTTTGACAGTTGGCAGTGGTTTACCATCAATGACAAAGGGAGAGATTGTTGGCAATTTTGGGTATGTTGCCTACCTTCATGGTTGTGAGTTGTCATTGATGTCAAAAAGAGTTTGTGTTGATATCAAAAGGAATTTGTGCTGATGTCAAAAAGAGTTTGGTGCCAAAAATATCTTGAAAGTTCCATGCTATTTGTTTAAGGGTTTTTAATTAAAACCATTGTGACAAGGTTAAAGGTTTTTCTTAAAACCATCTTGGCTTAATGAAAAGTTTTTTGCTCCTTGAAAAAACCTTTAAAGTCCATTTTGATTATTAATAAATAAATTAACTCAAACCTTTGAAAAGGTTTTAAGTTAAGTTTATTATTAATAAAATAATAATTATTAATTTAATAATTATTATTGAAAGGGTTTCTAAACCCTTAGTGATGCCAATGTAGAAGACTTACCTCACCGACGTCATTTGTTTGGAAGGAGCACCGACGTCAACTTGCATGGGATGCAAAAGACTATTAAAGGGCATTAATTCCTAAGGTTCAATACACCTCCGATTTGCACGATTACCTTCGAATTCGTATTGCTTTGTGACCTTTGATTTCGTATTGCTTTGTGACCTTCGATTTCGGATTACTCTATGATTTTCAAGTTTTATATTGCTCTGTGTTTAAGTTTTGATTTCGTACACGTGTGAGGAAGACAAATTTGTTTATCTTTAATTTCTACGAGCAAAGGGAAGGTAAAACGATGAGTGGCACTTGAGAGTTTTGTTGGGCACTTGTGCTCCAACGGTGGAGGCAGTGGAGCAAAGGTGCTTGCTAGGCAGAGGTGTCGAGATTGATTCGCATCGGGCATGTTTCATTTTTGGTCGTGGATTATTGTGCACGTGGTATAGTAGTTGCCTTGGGCCACGAGTTTGGAGGAGGAAGTGCTTTGGCACTTATGTTGGTGTCTCCACACTTCTTCTAAGGTTGGAGAATTTATTTTTGGCCAAGGTAGATCTTTTGTTGATAATGTGGAATATTTGACTTGACTTGGTAAATTATTGTTGGTAATTGGATGGAGGTATAAGGTTAAATAGAAATATTGCTTTGACATTGTTATTATCGATGCTTAATGTTTATGTCGTAAATGCATTTAGAAGTAAATTTATTTTAGGATTTATAAGGGTTTAAGGAATAATTGTGCTTAATGTCATATTGGGGTTAGAAAGCCTTTGGAGTTATTGAGTGGATATTCTCTTGTAATTATTTTTGAGGTTGAAGTTATTTTGTGATATATTAAGTAGGAGTTATAAGGTGTAAAGGAATATTGTTGATATGCATATTTGTGAGTTTTATTATTGATGAGTTGGAGTTATAAGGTGTTATTAGGAATCTTATCATTGTGCATTATTCCATTGTTGCTAAATCTAATTTATGGTAAATTGAGAGTTAGTGTTGTGACAGATTTGGAGTTCTCCTTCTTCATCAAAGTAAAGGTATGGGCACATCATTCCATGGTTATTATTGATTGATGGTTTTCTAAAAAATAAGTTTGGAGTGAAAAGGATTAAATTAAGTTTCCTTATTTGGAGTGGATCTTATTTTATGAAAGTGGAAGTATTGATTATGCATTATGATATCATGATGAGTTTATGCATTATTGCATAATTCTAGTTTATGAGAGTGGAAGCATTTGAAGTTTGCTTTAGGGTTTTTGAGTGAGAAGCTTATGCCATTGCTATAAGTTGTTGAAACCCTAATTGAGTTGTTTGGTTGTTGAGAGTTGAAGGATATAACATATTGAGTCTCTAAAAATTCTCTTTATGCTTCTATGATATTGATTTGTTTTGAGATTGAAAGTTGAAGGATAGAACATATTGAGTCTCTAACAATTCTCTTTATGCTTCTATGAGATTGATTTGAGTTGATATTGAGAGTTGAAGGATAGAACATATTGAGTCTCTAACAATTATCTTTATGCTTCTATGAGATTGATTTGATATGATTGGATGAAACACATTGGGTCTCTAACAATTCTCTTTGTGTGTTCACATTAGGCAAGTTTCTTGGTAAACTTGCTTGAGCTGATTTGGGCAAGTTCTTGGTGAGCTTGCTAGGAATGATTTGGAAAGGTTCTTGTTGAAGAACTTGTGGACATATTTGATGAAGTCTTGGTGAAGACTTGTGAGTAGTTGTGATTTATTTTTTCAAGCTTTTGGATTAATATTGGGACAGATCTGACAGAGATTTGAGAGCATATTTGTGCTAGACCAGAGGAATGAGTTTGGTGCAGATTTATGACAGAGTTTGAGAGGACTTGTGCTGGACCAACTGACTGTGTTTAGTACAGGTTTTGATGAGTAGTTGTGGAGGTGATCAGTGAGGAAAAAAGTATCTAGAGCTAGAGCAAGGATGATAGGTTGTTTTCTATGGAAAGGAGTTCCAACTACTAGCGACAGAAGAGGCAGTGATATTATGAAGTATCATTTCCAGAGCTTTGGGGGATAGGAAATCTCCTTTGGGCAGGAGGCTCATAAATACTTGTTGAGGGGAAGGATTCTCCTTTGGGCAAGAGGCTCATAAATACTTGTTGAGGGGAAGGATTCTCCTTTGGATAGAAAGTTCATAAAATTTGTAATAGGGAAAGGATTTCCCAAATAACTTGAATGAGAAAGCTTTCAGTGAAAAGATTTCTATGGATGTAGCCCATATTGGATGAACCACATTAAAATGGCTCTTTTTTGTGTGTTGCTTTCTATTATGGTTAATGTTATGGTGATGCCACTTCTATCTAAAGTAAAGTTTTTTAAATGGTTGCATCTTATACTATTCACCCCCCCTCTCAGTATAAGTCTATGTTCTTCATTCAAGCCATTGGAAGTCATTCATTACCATCGATTTTTCTTGGAGGCCATCTGCCATTGTCGATATATAACCACCTCTGGTTTGATCTTCTAAAAAACCCTCGATGCTTCATCTTCCAACTGACTATTCCAATCCCGGTGAAGAAATGTTCTTTAAACATCTAAGATTCATCAACACAACCTCCACCGTTGATCCTCCTCATTGTATGGTTCAGATTCAATCTGATATAAGCTTATCAAAAATGGTGGGGAGAACACAACGCCATTCCACTTTAAAATGTCGATGATGTCATCCTTCTTTATTAGAAGCTACGAAATCACCAATCCGGACCCTGAAAGCTGAGCAGGATCGAATCCACTTTTTTATTCCTTAGAATACTTCATATTCCATAGAGTATCCTTCGATCCGCACTAAAATGTCGATGATATCATCCTTTCCTTATTACTTTTGTGGATTCCATTATGGGGAGAACAAGTGCATTAGCATGTGATTGCCAATCCGGGCCCGCCATGGTGCGAAGTAACTCTTTCTCCATTTTGGATAACCTTCAGGATAAAACACCCTGCCCTGTCACCATTCCGGATCCGGAGTTAGTTAGATAGCCTCTTGTCATGAATCCGCATCTCCATCATTCTAGCATCCCGCTTTGTCATCATTCTGTAAGGGAATACTCCATTCATCCTCCGAGTCACCAATCCGCACTTTTTCATCGCTGACGTCACCTTTTCCTTGAAACTTTTGCGGATTCTAGATTGCCACCAATCCAGAGCCAGAAACAAGTCTAGTGGAATCGCTTTAAGCATGAAAAAATTACTAAGTGTCGGGTGGGCTCATACCTTCTATTGCGGATCCGCTCCAAAGTGCACTGCAAGGTGTGCGGAATGATGACTCTATCCCTTAGGCAAAATTTTGCAAAATTTTACTAAGCATGTGGCCATTTTGGGCCTACATTCTGGTGCCTCCTGGGTGGATTTTCTTGCAAAGCCAATCGAACTCAGAGTCTTATCCATTGGGCCTTAGGAGTCAAATATACTTCTCTTCAAAAAATATACTTTACAGAATAACTTCCATACAAACACTACTCTCTGAAAGTTTTACCAATTTGCTGAGAGAGTAGAGGTTCATATCGAAGTGATGCCAAAAATACATAGCACTTATCCGCTCATATAGAGACTATGTCTGAAATACCAGTTATTGCTACTGTCTTCAAAAAATATACACAACTCTACCTCCTTTATAAGGCCTTATTTCAAAGAATGCCTTCACACAAAATTTGCTGCTCTATGGGCTTCATGCCTTTATTGCTTATTTTTGACAAATTGTTAGAGTAAAAAATAGAAATACAAAACTTATGTATATGTACAAAATAAAAATGAACTAAGTGTGAGCCCCTTCTGGGCCTGTAACTACTCCATCTTGTTCTCCTTCTTCATGGGCCTCTTCCTCGGCCTCCTCATCTGCTTCTTCTTCTTTTGGAGTAGGTATTTCAATTACCCTCACCAGAGGTATCTCCAAACAACTGAATCATCAATTCTAGAGATTGTAGAGCCTGTTTCCAAGCTTCTTCAGAGGGATTTGATGTTTCTTTAAGCTGCTTATAAACATACTGTAATTCTCCAACATCTTCATAGTTAGAAGCATTCCCTCTAGTCACCAGATCTTCCATGAGGTCTCTCAACCTAGTACAGTCCATGATCAGTCTGGCAACTTGTTCTTGGGATAGTGGCTCTTCTAAAGAATCAATTCCAGCTTCATCCTGTAAATTCTCATTGATGCTTTGCTGGATCTCTTCCATAGATAACAAGCTGTGATCCTCCTTCTAGAGTCCTTTAAAACCAACCTGAATCATTTCCTCATTTATTTCAACAATATCTTTAATCCCCCTCTCCATCCTGTCAACCAGTAGCCAGGCCCTTTGAATTACCCTGTGCTTTTTAACCACTATTTTGGTAGCAACTCTGGCCAGATTCCATTCTTTATTAGGAATTGGTTTAGAAGAATCATTGAGTCTGCTATCAACCAACCTGTACATCTGTTCTGTCAGAATCACCATAGGCTGCAACTCTCCAGTGATTTGATTCAAATATTTTTGAATGGTGGAGAGTAATCGGCTGGCATCTTCAAGATAATCAATCATAAGTTGAAGTCCTGAACACTTTTCTTGAACCTTAGAAAGCAACTCCTTCTTAATATTTTTCAATTCATCCTTAGAAAATCCTGAGGACTTAGCTTTCTCAATCTGAAGCTGATGCTTTAAGTTCTAAATTTCTTTTGCCTGATCTTCATTCAGCTTCTTCTGTTCTTCTAATTGGTCCTTCAACTTATTGGCCTTTTGAAACTTTTCTTGCCAACCCTTGGCCTCCTTCCTCAGAGCTTTTTCTATCTCCTTTTGATCATTGAGGCTCTTTTTAAGCTTCTCAACCTATTTTTCTAGCTTATCCACCTTCTCTCTGACTATATCATTTTTTACATAGAAGGTATCTAAGTGGGCCTTGGCTATCCCTAGCTCATCTTCAGTAGGGAGCTTGTCAATATCTTCTGTGACCTCCTCCACTCGATAATCTTGAACAGTCATTTCAGTCTCAGGTTTACTCACCAGTGGAGTCATAGATCTTGATATCCTCTGCCTAGCAATAGGGTCAACATACATACTTCTTCTTCTTACAGCCATCCTGTTAGAAGGCTTAGCAAGCTTCTCTACCCAGTAGTCATTTATGCTCTGAGTGGTTGCCTGCTCCTTTGGTATAGTAAAGGGCTTTGAAAGACCAACAGCTAGGGGAGATACCAAAAACAAAAGGGTGGACTGACTTGTTGTTGGTGGGGGTGAAGATATAGTTACAACAACCTCTATTACAATAGTGGACTCTGTAACTACTGTTGTTGTTGAAATAGGTAAACTCAAAGAAATAGATACATGATTGATAGTGGAATGGGTGGATGTACTTGGAACATAGTGTCCCATTGATGGTGGTGATGAAAAATATGGAAGTGGAGTGATGGTGGATGTTGAAGTGGAAACCTCAGAAGTGGAAGGTGGGGTTTGAGGTGGCTGTGACAAAATAGAATTGACCTGTACCTCCATAGCTACTGATGAAACATGGGGTGGACTGTGAGAGAGGAGGTACATTTGCCACATCTTCTTGATTAGAAAGGGAGGGAGGTTCCTTTGGGGATTCATGGAGATGAAGAGGAGAAGAGGGATTAGAAGCCATACCTTCACCTATAGATGTAGGGTGTTCTTGTTCTACTTCTATTTCTAGTTGTTGCTCTTGATCAATCAATTCTTCCATGGCCAAATCAGCTACCTCTTTAGCAATTTCCTCCATATCCATTTTTTGTTTCTTCAAAATTTCTCTCTCCTCTCTTTCTAGGGTTCTCTTAGTCCTTCTATGAACTAATTCAAAAGTAGCCATCTCATCTTCAGAATCTTCTTCCAATACATCTTCTTGCACTACTCCAGAAAGTAGTGATTGCTCAACAATGGGACGTATCTCAATAGATGTTGCAGGGGCAAAAGAAAGCAGTCTGAACCTAAAACTTTCATCCTTCTTCTTCCAGTCAATATCTGTGTCTGGAGGCTATCCTCCTAGAGCTAAATGTTTAGGTCTGGATATTGTTTCAATGACTGGGGTACTAACAAATTTTTCCTTAGAATACTGCATTTTGCTCATCAACTTAGCCCCCTTAGGAAACTTCTCCACCTGCTCAGTGGTAGGATTAAAAATTTTTAATTAATTTATTGTCAAAGGAGTTCCTAGATCTTCTGATTGAGCCTCTTGATCTGTAGGTGGAGGGAGGGATTCAGAGGAATTTTATGGTTTTTCAATCGTTAATACAATGTTCCTGACATCCTTTTACCTCCAAGTCGTAATGTTTTTATTATATCTCCTTGAAAATTCTTTATCAATTTTCATTCCAAACTTGGATGTGGGCTTTTCAATCTCAATCCTCATTCTCCACCAATCTATTATTTTGGCTACATTCCATGGTCCTTTTTCCTTCTCTTCTTCTTCTTCTACAATTTCTTCCTCAGGTTGAGGATCCTTTTTCTTCGCAGACTTAGCCTCAGGTGGAGGACCCTTTTTCTTTGTAGACTTAGCCTCAGGTAGAGGCTCCTTCTTCTTTGCATATTCAGCTTCAATATTTTCAATTGTAGCTTCTGTAATCCGATGACTTGGCTTATGGTTCGGGTCAAAATCAACAATCTGCTCATAAAAATCCAACCAGGGGGGTAACTGAGCCATATTTGAGACATTCCACTCTAAAAGAGTAGTCTCATCATTATTTCTGCCCTGTTCAAAGTGAGCCCTGGGCCTCTTTTCAAACTTATAGGCCTTATCTCCATTTAGGGTTTTATTTCTTGTAGTGAAAATACCATCAGGGTCATAACTCCATCTTTGGGGAATATAAAACAGACCTAACCTATCAAGGTATTGGTCAATTTTTTGGCTCTATCCCTTCTTGGTGATGGTGATATCATCCAAAGTGTGGTGGGTAAGTAAAGACTTTCTCTTCCTTCCAAAGCCATAGTTCGCATCAATGTACTCTACCTACCTCAGATATTCTAGGGCAAAAAGCCTCTCTGTGACGAAATGGGGTAGGAGGAAGGGTTTACCCATGAAACCATACAATTTGATCATAGTGCCCTCGATAAATAAATACCAGTCTCCTTCTGCATCCTTAGTCCTCAGAATCTCCTTGGCCAAGGGTGGCAATCTAGGGCATTTACCATACATTATTTTGAGGGTAGGTCCAAGAAATTCCAAATTGAATCTATAGTAAGATTCACTGCTTCTTAAGTGACTCGTCCAATAATACACCGGTAAGGGCTCTCCATAATTGGTCTTATCCTTGATCGGAATCCATTGCATTCTATCTTTAATAGTATCATAGAACATCCATACCAGATTTGAGCAATGCCTAAAACTAGGAGCATCAACACCCCTCTTCATGCTTACTAGCTGCTCATGTATCCTTTGGGCGAGAAAAGTTGGCCAGTCAAAATAAATCACTCTTGTCCCTTTCTTTCCTGCATCCTTTTCATACATTCTTTCATTAGAAATACAATATGTGATGGCAATTTTCCAGCCATGAACCATTCTGTCAGAGTCCAAACCCTCCATACAAGCCAACATAGAGAACATAACAGGGTTTGTAAATTTATCAATGGAGATGGGGACTTCGGGTAATTTTTCTTGGGGTTTAGTATTAAGCTACTTGTAAACCCAATTTTTAAATGATTCACCATCATTAGCTCACTTTTATATGGTGTAAAACCCAGTTTGCTTAGTGACCCTAAAAGGTTTTGGTATTACTGGTGGATCGAACCCTAGGGCAAAGAGTCTATGATAGAAAGAGGTAGTGATACTAAAAAGGGTTTTGCCCTGGGTCTTTACTATTTAGCTAATGGGTCATAAAAATTTACTATCACAAATATCAACTCAGGGCATGGATGAACAAAATCACAAATATAAAATGATAGATAAGAGAGGATGGAGCATCTACCTTCTACCGACAAAGCAACCCTCTTCTTGTATCTATCATTCACATTCCTTCTCAGTCTTGTCCTTTCTATGATGGTCATTTCTGTGTCCGCCATGGCTTTAGCTTTATCAAGATATGGTGCCACCGCCTTCTTGTCCAGAGTTTTAAACTCCAGAACATCCTCTGAGGTTTCAGTGGGTGATTTCTTAGGAGCCATTTTGGTAGTAGTATGACTTTGTTCATTGTAATTAGCAACAAATTTTTTAGAATATTGCTTCACCTCCTAATAGCTTCATGGTCACCAATGGTTGCCAAATGAGCCTCACGTATGCTCTTCATCACTTTTATCTTCTAGAGCATATGTATCTTCTGCCATTAATGTAGCTGCTACATGATATCTCTACTGGCACACTTTCCAATCCTTTCCATCATTCACTTCGATGGCAGCTCGATGGTGGCATCCTATATTTTCATTGGTCAAAATTTCAAATTGTGTTGCCAGCTCATCACACCCCTTACTCTACTCCCCCCCCCCCCCATCCCCCCCCCCCCCCCCCCCCCCCCCCCCCTACCCCATTTTTACATAGTACTCAGTGCGGAATGGAACATTACTGTGCTCTTGGCCCGTACTTAGTCATTTTTTGTAATTTTTTATTTTTTTTCAAAACAAACCAATTACAAAGTGCAGAAAGAATTCAAAATAGAAATTGCAGAAAGGAGGGGAAATTATTGTACAATATATATACATATGTTACAATGAGCTCACTCCTTACACATAGTAGAGCTTGAGGTGAAAACCATTCACCAGAATGGGTTGTATGTTTCCCTCTAGACCTTCCAGCTGAAATACATTAGACTCCTTAGCTTCCACTATTCTGAAAGGACCATCCCAAAAAGAATCAAACTTTTCATGCTTGCCCGATTTTGCTCTATCAACATTCCATCTGAGAACTGAATCCCCAACTTGGAATTTTTTGAACCTGGATTTCTTATCAAACCATGCTTTAATGTCTGATGAATATTTTTGAAATTTGTCATATGCCTGAGCTCTGCTCTCTTCCAACTGCAGCAAGTGTGTTAACCTAGTTTTCATAGGATCTTCCTCTGACCCTTCTTCTGGACTGACAAGCTTAAGTGCTAGAATATCTAAATGAATTGGCAACACTACCTCTTTTCCATATACCAGTGCATAAGGAGAAGTCTTAATGGAATTTTTAATAGTAATCATGTCTACCCATAGAGCTTGGTCCAACAATAGGTGCCAACTCCTTTTGTTACCTTCAAGAGATTTCTTCAAAATCCTTAATAGGTTTTTGTTGGTAGATTCTACAAGTCCATTACCTTGTGGATAATAATTTGAAGTATTTTTAAGAGTGATGCCATACTTGCTAGAAAATTCAATGTACTTGGCTCCTATGAAAGTTGGGCCATTGTCACTCACCAAGGCTTCCGGGACTCCAAACCTGGAAATCAAATTTTCCATAAAATTGATCACAACCTCCTGGTCTGCCTTCTTGGTAGGAATGGCTTCTACCCATATGGTAAGATAATATATGGCAGTTAAGATAAAATTATGCTCTGCTAAAGAATTTGGGTTGATAACCCCTATGAAATCTAGCCCCCATTGTTGAAAAGGCTCCTCAACCTGTATAGGCTTCAGGGGGGATGAAGCATTTCTTGTTCTTCCAACATACCTCTGACATTTGTCACAAGCCCGGGTAGTTTTGAAAGCATCAGTGAATATAGTGGGCCAATAATAGCCTGCTCTTATGATCCTCAAAGCTGTAACCCTTCCTGAGCTATGTCCACCAGCTGATCCTCCATGAAATTCTTCCATGACTCTTTTTTGTTGATCATCCTTTAAACATTTTAGAAGAACTCCATCCAAGTTTCTTTTGTATAACCCTTTTGGTAGTAATACATATTTCAAAGCATGAAGTCTATATCTCCTTCTTTGAGATGCATTCATATTAGGAGGGCATACTCCAGTTTAGAAATACCTAATCATCTAGTCAATCCAATCAGAATCTACAGTGTGTACTATTTCCACTTGGTCCTCTTCTGCTGCCTAGCAAGCTGTTACCTCTGCCAATGTTGAAGCTTCTGTTAACCCTTGGCACAAGGCTCTACCTCTTACCAGCTTGGTGGGATGTATTTCCACATCATATTCTTGGATTTTGGTAATCCAACCAGCTCTTTTATCTCCTAGATCACCCCTGCAAGATAAAACTCCTTACATCCTGGGTGGACCACATATACCAGGGTCTTGCTTTGTACTAAATATTGCCTAAATTTCTTTAGTGACTTCATCACAAAAAATACTTGCCTTTCAATAAAGTTGTATTTGACCTGATAATCATGCAATGTCTGGCTCCAAAAGAACATAGGGTGTTCATCCCCTTGATCATCTTTCTGGGTGAGTACTGAGGCATAACTCTCTTCAGCTCCATATGCATAAAGAATAAAATATTTGCTAAAGTCTGGATTTATCAGTACTAGAGCTATTGCAATGGATTGCTTGATGACCTCAAAAGCCTATTTTCTAACCTCAGTCCATTTGAACTCAACCTTTTTCTTGAGAAGTTCAGATATAGGCCTTACCTTCTGTGCAAAATCAGAAATGAATTTCCTGACAAAGTTGATTTGGCCTAGGAAATACTGCAAAGTCTTCTTATTCGTAGGCAAGGGAAGAGCAAGAATTGCTCTAATCCTATCTGGGTCTATGGCCATACCTTCTTTTGAGACCACATGACCTAATAGTTTTCCCTCATGAACTGCAAAGAATGACTTCTTAGGATTGAGTGAAATGCCAAATTCTCTGCACTTTTGAAAAACTTGTTCCAAATGAGACAGATGATCCTTTTTATTATGAGAAAACATAGTCATGTCATCTAGGTAAATCAGAATAACTTTGTTGATCAGTGTTCCAAAGGCATAATCCATGGCTCTCTGAAATGTAGCTCCTGCATTGGACAACCCAAAAGGCATTCTCTGGTAGGCAAATGTACCCCATTTTGTGGTAAATGTTGTTTTGAACTGGTCCTCATATTTTACCCAAATTTGGTTGTATCCAGAGTAACCATCCAATAGTGAGAATCTCTCTGCTCCTGCCACTACCTATAAGATCTGATCAATCTGAGGGAGGGGGTAGTGATCTTTAAGGGATGCTTGATTCAGATTTCTAAAGTCTACACATAAGCGTATATCCCCATTCTTCTTTCTTACGGGTACCAAATTGGCTACCCAAGTGGAATGTTTTATTGGGTATATTATCTTGGCCTTTAACAACTTTAAGAGCTCCTCTCTCATAATGGCCTCTATCCTCGGATTGACAGGCCTCTGCTTCTGCCAGAATGGTTTTGCATCAGGCTCTAACTCAATAGTATGTTGGATAACCTTTTTGTCATACACCTTAAGGTCCTCATATGACCAAGCCACAATGTCTGGGTATTTCAAACATAGAGCTTTAATATCTTCTGCTTCCTCAGGTGAACATTGGACTCCAACATTCAGCCTCTTTTCTATTTCGACCTCTACTTCTTTATAAATTTTTTCGTTGACCTTCACAACTCTGACTTTCTTTCTGTCCTCATTATCAAACAAACTCTCAAGGGTGACCAACCCTCTTGGGATATGATTGTTTCTTAGTTGGATAATGTCTTGCTGATCAATTTCCTCCAAATTCTCCTCTTGGACAGTTGAGAGACATGCTTCTCTTACCAAAAAGTCAAGAATTTGTTCATCACTTTCAAAAACCTGCCAGAAAATCTGCTTGTCTGGTACTGCAGGCCTGAAAATCATTTTAATTCCCTTGGTCTTCTTGGTTCCAAAGTCTACAGAAGGGTTGAAGTTAGCACCCTTTGTTGCTAATGAATCAGCCAAGGTATTCTTTTCTCTGGGAACAAAGTTTAAATTCAGGGCATCAAATGATTCCATTAGATCCCATACCCTATTTCTGTAAGCTTTCAAGTAATGATGCTTACTGCTGCACCTATTCCTTACCTGATGGACTATTAACTCAGAATCACCATAAATGTTCAAAATATTGATGCCCATGCTTTCAACTTGTATCAATCCGAGACACAGGGCCTCATATTCTACAGCATTGTTAGTACATGACCATGTCAGTCTGTAAGCAAAATTCTTTGTCCCTTTTGATTGGGATTGTAGGACCACACCGGCTCCTGCACCATTTCTGCATTTAGCACCATCAAAGTGCATGACCCATGTTTCTTTCTCCCTCAGGGATTGGTTGGATATAGCAGGAATTTTCTTTTCTGATTCAGTTGTGATGCTATATGTACCCATACCAGTTCCAAACTGACTATAATCTTCTCTGAAAGGTAATTCATCTTCAATGTCTAGCTCCTCAATGTTTTCTACTAGCTCAAATTCCTCCAAAGGGTTAATATTACACATATCCTCTTCAATATTTTCAATATGATAAGCTACTAGTTTCTCAGGTGTTATCCTTATCCTTTTCCCTTTAAAAGGGATTACCATGCTAGAATAATCCATGTACATACATCCTCCTAGCTTTGCAGTAAACTCTCTTGAGAGGCATAATCCAAAATAGGGTTCTAAATCAACCACCACTATTTCTTGCACCACTATCACCTCAGGGGCTCTGTGCAACCTCATCAATACATCTTTAATAACTCCAACTATCTTGACAGGTGTCCCATCTAGTTGTAACACTCCAGGACAAGATCGGGTATACTCCATACCCATATCTTCATAGACTGCTTTAGGCATTACTGTAGTTGATGCTCCTGAGTCAATCATACAATTTTAGACTACCCAACCTTCCATTCTTAGGGATATATAGAAAGGGGAGGTTTATTCTTTAGCACAATAGGTGTCATTTCTTTCTTTTTTGATGGCATACTAAGGATTGTAGTGGCCAACCTATTCTATGGGTTTTTGCTGAGGGAAGCTTTAAGTAAGTCAATCTGACCAGGAATGAACAGAGTGTCATACAAGCTAGCTTTTGAGGGGATTCTCTTCATTTCTTCAACAATGTTGTATTCAGATTTAGTCAAAGAGAGTTTTTCCAATCCTCTTTCTGGCTCACCATATCTTCTTTTATATTTTTGGGTGGCCTCTAACCTTTGTCTTTTAGTAATAGAGGGGAACCTAAGCCTTTCTTGATCTTCACCTTTAGATCTCATTCGGTCTCCCTCTGTTTCCTTTTCTAGTCTCCTAGGAAGACTATCTATCTTCTCTTTCCCCTTAGCTAGAGGAATAGGGAAGGTATCACTACTTTGTGGAAGGGAGTCTACTTTCTTCTGAGAAGGGACTTGGAAATGCCCCATTTTTTGTGGATCTACTTGCAAAGCTTTCTTCCCAGACCTTGTCATAACAACAATTGGACTTTCCTCATCCAACTCTTTTCCAGCCATGATTTGATCCGGGTGCCATAACATATTGACTCTTCCCTTTTGATTTCTTTCAGCTTGATCCATAGCTTGTTGAACATGGTGTTGATACATCACACAAGACTATGAATCATGAGGGTCATTGCATACTAAGCACCAAATATTTGCAAGAGTAGTATCAGAAGAGCATCCTGGCTCCTCATATGCTGCATTCACCCTAACCCCAGTACTATTACTAGGACCAGGTCTCTGATATTTGTTTACATATGGGAATCTCCTCTATTGTGATCTTTCCTGATCTCTTTTTTCCATTGAATTCATTCTATTGCTCAGAGTTTTTAGAGTATTTTGTATATCAAGGATAGCAGAAAGCTCCTGAGATGGTTGAGAAGGAAGAGGAGGAAAAGGGGTTACAGAAGGTGTTGACCTTGGTTGAGGGATTGCATTCATCTATGGATATGGGGATGATAAATAAAGTGTATCTATGTAAGATGGGTTGGCTGCTAGACTCTGACTATTAGTGGTTTCTGTGTTATAAGGTAACACGATTTTGGGAGGAAGTCTTCCGACATTGATCAGGGTGTTTTCAGCATGCACTACTGCATTATAAACTTGGGGGAAGGTTTCTACTCCTGATTGTTGTGTCTGCAGCCCAAGATCTGATCCAAGAGCTCAGATATAATACATATAGGCTAAACATGTAGCTGGTCTAGCTATGGGGGGAATTCTTTTCCATGTTCTGCTAAATCTCAAATTGAAATCTGAGATAGTTTCTTGCTGAGTTTTCTGCATAGATGTAAAATGATTAAGTAGAGAAAAGGGATCAATAGATTCATTGAATTCTTCCACAAAAGGCTCTGCTAAAGCTTGCCAAGACGTGATGGTATTATCTTCCAGAGTTCTAAACCAATGCAATATCTTTCCTCTGAAGGACAGAGCTAGAATTTTGACTATAATATTTTCTTCCTTTATGTTGTGGATTGCTGCCAGATTCAAGATATCTTGGCAGTGCTCATAAGTTATTTTTCTAGATCCATCATAAGTGGGGATAGCCTTAGATACAACCTAGGGAATGACATCCATTTGGGCTAATCTAAGGGGACCGGTTGTGTTCCAGCTAGGGTACTTCTATAATGGCTGATTAGGAGCCACATTTTGTGCCATATTTTTGACTGTAGGTCTTATTGGGGGAACTATTTGGTCTTCTTCCAGAAGCTCTTCTTCTCCAAGAAAATCTTGATCCAAACTTTTGGCAATAGTAGCCCCTCTGTAAGGTAACTCATAGTAAAAATAGGAATTAGGGTTATTCCTTTTGAAAGACCTAGTATACATGAAAGGACACTGGTCTATAGGGATAATTCTTTTTCTGGGTTTAATGACCAGGGAGTCACCAGGTGAACTTTCTTTTCTCCGCTTATAAGGTCAAGACAATTCACCAAATCTTGATTCCTTCGAGTTGAGATAACAATACTCATTAGATGGGTTTCATGTTCCTTGTGAACTGGTCCCACTAGGCATGCCAAAAACTATTGGGCACTGAATTGCACCAAGTTTTCACTCGATACTATGGTTGTCTATCTTCCTATTTTCTATCCAGGCTTGCACCCGATAGCTACAGCTCAACACTCAACATTGGATGGACCAAAATAGGGGTTTTCGATCCAACCTCTAGAGTAGGTTGGTTCCTTGTCAACTTAACAGGTTGTTGACACAATTATGCTCACTTAGGGTTTGAAGTTTAGGGTAAGAGAAGGTTAGGGTTAGAGAAATGAGAATAATAGTGGACGGATAGGTTAACAACATTGCAACACCATAGAAAGCTCCCAAAAACCAAACCAAAGATACATAACTCAGACCAACATTATCTCAAATTAGATTATTCCTCATTCATTAATGCACAACAAAGAAATATTGCAGCAAGCAATTTCAATATCCAGGAAATGATAATCCAAATAACAAAATTCACCAAAACCTAGATTTTACAGAAATGCACTCCCTAACAATACAGAACAAACTCAGAAGCAGATTTCAATTACTTTAACAGCTAGTAATCCATTAATTAGGTACAAACTAACCATTCAAGCATTTACAGAAATACAACTAAAGAATCTGAACCTCTGATATCAAGCATGAGAACATAGATTTGAGGCGAAGATCAATGTAATGCTCCTTCCATTAGCTTTTCAGGAATATTTATAGTAGTACAGGAAAACACGCTAGAGCCGACCCTTTAAAAATGAGGGTTCGACCTCTACTTATAGTTTTGCAAAATTAAAATAACAAGAAACATTACAAAGATCTTATTTTGACAGCACAATAGAGAGATCTAGCTGGCATCTACTTACTGGTTCATCCTCCAGGAAATCCGCTGAAAATGGTCTGCCATGGTAGCTCGGGTCTCTGCAACTTGTTGGTCACTCGATAAAACTGGAGTTCAGGCCATTGGAAGTCATTCATTACCATCAATTTTTCTTGGAGGCCATCTGCCATTGTCGATCTGTAACCGCCTCTGGTTCGATCTTCTGAAAAACCCTCGATGCTTCATCTTCCAACTGACTATTCCAATCCTGATGAAGAAATGTTCTTTAAACATCTAATATTTGTCAACACAACCTCCACCATTGATCCTCCTCATTGTATGGTTCAGATTCAATCTGATATAAGCTTATCAAAAATGGTGGGGAGAATACAGCGCCATTCCACTTTAAAATGTTGATGACATCATCCTTCTTTATCAAAAGCTACGGAATCGCCAATCCAGACCCTGAAAGCTGAGCAGGATCGAATCCACTTTTTTGTTCCTTAGAATACTTCATATTCCATAGAGTATCCTTCGATCCGCACTAAAATGTCGATGACGTCATCCTTTCCTTATTACTTTTGTGGATTCCATTCCGGGTAGAACAAGTGCATTAGCATGTGATTGCCAATCCGGGCCCGCCATGGTGCGAAGTAACTCTTTCTCCATTTCGGATAACCTTCAGGATAAAACACCCTACCCTATCACCATTTTAGATCCGGAGTTAGTTAGATAGCCTCTTGTCATGAATCCGCATCTCCATCATTCTAGCATCCCGCTTTGTCATCATTCTAGAAGGGAATACTCCATTCATCCTCCGAGTCGCCAATCCATACTTTTTCATCGCTGACGTCACCTTTTCCTTGAAACTTTTATGGATTCCAGATCGCCACCAATCCGGAGTCGAAAACAAGTCTAGCGGAATCACTTTAAGCATGAAAAAATTACTAAGTGTCGGGTGGGCTCATACCTTCTATTGTGGATCCACTCCAAAGCGCACTGCAAGGTGTGCGGAATGATGACTCTATCCCTTAGGCAAAATTTTGCAAAATTTTACTAAGCATGTGGCCATTTTGGGCCTACATTTTGGCGCCTCCTAGGTGGATTTGCTTGCAAAGCCAATCAAACTCAGAGTCTTATCCATTGGGCCTTAGGAGTCAAATATACTTCTCTTCAAAAAATATACTTTATAGAATAACTTCCATACAAACACTACTCTCTAAAAGTTTTACCAATTTGCTGAGAGAGTAGAGGTTCATATCGAAGTGATGCCGAAAATACATAGCACTTATCCGCTCATACTGAGACTATGTCTAAAATACCAGTTATTGCTACTGTCTTCAAAAACTATACACAACTCTACCTCCTTTATAAGGCCTTATTTCAAAGAATGCCTTCACACAAAATATGTTGCTCTATGGGCTTCATGCCTTTATTGCTTATTTCTGACAAATTGTCAGAGTAAAAAATAGAAATACAAAACTTATGTATATGTACAAAATAAAAATGAACTAAGTGTGAGCCCCTTATGGGCCTATAACTACTCCATATTGTTCTCCTTATTCATGGGCCTCTTCCTCGGCCTCCTCATCTACTTCTTCTTCTAGAGTAGGTATTTTCTAATTACCCTCACCAGAGGTATCTCCAAACAACTGAATCATCAATTCTAGAGATTGTAGAGCCTGTTTCTAGGCTTCTTTAGAGGGATTTGATGTTTCTTTAAGCTACTTATAAACATACTATAATTCTCCAACATCTTCATAGTTAGCAACATTCCCTCTAGTCACCAGATCTTCCATGAGGTCTCTCAACCTAGTACAATCCATGATCGGTCTGGCAACTTTTTCTTGGGATAGTGGCTCTTCTAAAGAATCAATTCCAGCTTCATCCTGTAAATTCTCATTGATGCTTTGTTGGATCTCTTCCATAGATAACAAGTTGTGATCCTCCTTCTAGATTCCTTTAAAACCAACCTGAATCATTTCCTCATTTATTTCAACAATATCTTTAATCCCCCTCTCCATCCTATCAACCAGTAGCCAGGCCCTTTGAATTGCCCTGTGCTTTTTAACCACTATTTTGGTAGCAACTCCAGCCAAATTCCATTCTTTATTAGGAATTGGTTTAGCAGAATCACTAAGTCTACTATCAACTAGCCTGTACATCTATTCTACTAGAATCACCATAGGTTGCAACTCTCCAGTGATTTGATTCAAATATTTTTGAATGGTGGAGAGTAATCGACTGGCATCTTCAAGATAATCAATCATAAGTTGAAGTCCTAAACACTTTTATTGAACCTCAGAAAGCAACTCCTTAATATTTTTCAATTCATCCTTAGAAAATCTTGAGGACTTAGCTTTCTCAATATGAAGCTGATGCTTTAAGTTCTGAATTTCTTTTGCCTGATCTTCATTCAACTTCTTCTATTCTTCTAATTGGTCCTTCAACTTATTGGACTTTTGAAACTTTTCTTGCCAACCCTTGGCCTCCTTCCTCAGAGCTTTTTCTATCTCCTTTTGATCATTGAGGCTCTTTTTAAGCTTCTCAACCTATTTTTCTAGCTTATCCACCTTCTCTCTGACTATATCATTTTTTACATAGAAGGTATCTAAGTGGGCCTTGGCTATCCCTAGCTCATCTTCAACAGGGAGCTTGTCAATATCTTCTGTGACCTCCTCCACTCGATAATCTTGAATAGTCATTTTAGTCTCAGGTTTAATCATGAGTGGAGTCATAGATCTTGATATACCCTACCTAGAAATAGGGTCAACATACATACTTCTTCTTCTTACAACCATCCTGTTAGAATTATTAGCAAGCTTATCTGCCTAGTAGACATTTATGCTTTGAGTGGATGTCTGCTCCTTTGGTATAGTAAAGGGCTTTGAAAGACCAGTAGCCAGGGGAGATACCAAAAACAAAAGGGTGGACTGACTTGTTGTTGGTGGGGGTGAAGATATAGTTACAACAATATCTATTACAATAGTGGACTCTATAACTATTGTTGTTGTTGAAATAGGTAAAATCAAAGAAATAGATACATGAATGATAGTGGAATGTGTGGATGTACTTGGAACGTAGTGTCCCATTGATGGTGGTGATGAAAAATATGGAAGTGGAGCGATGGTGGATGTTGAAGTGGAAACCTTAGAAGTGGAAGGTGGGGTTTGAGGTGGTTGTGACAAAATAGAACTGACTTGTACCTCCATAGCTACTGATGAAACATGGGGTGGACTATGAGAGAGAGGAGGTACATTTGCCACATATTCTTGATTAGAAAGGGAGGGAGGTTCCTTTGGGGATTCATGGAGATGAAGAGGAGAAGAGGGATTAGAAGCCATACCTTCGCCTATAGATGTAGGGTGTTCTTGTTCTACTTCTATTTCTAGATGTTGCTCTTGATCAATCAATTCTTCCATGGCCAAATTAGCTACCTCTTTAGCAATTTCCTCCATATCCATTTTTTGTTTCTTCTAAATTTCTCTCTCCTCTCTTTCTAGGGTTCTCTTAGTCCTTCTATGAACTAATTCAAAAGCAGCCATCTCATCTTTAGAATATTCTTCCAATACATCTTCTTGCACTACTCCAGAAAGTAGTGATTGCTCAACAATGGGACATATCTCAATAGATGATACAGAGGCAAAAGAAAGCGATCTGAACCTAAAAATTTCATCCTTCTTCTTCCAGTCAATATCTATGTCTAGAGGCTATCCTCCCAGAGCTAAACATTTAGGTCTGGATATTGTTTTAATGACTGGTGTACTAATAAATTTTTCCTTAGAATACTGCATTTTGCTCATCAACTTAGCCCCCTTAGGAAACTTCTCCACCTGCTCAGTGGTAGGATTAAAAGTATTCATTACTTCAACTGTTGTCAAAGGAGTTCCTGGATTTTATGATTGAGCCTCTTGATATATAGGTGGAGGGAGGGATTCATAGGAATTTTGTGGTTTTTCAACCTTTAATACAATTTTCCTGACATCCTTTTGCCTCCAAGTCGCAATGTTTTTATTATATCTCCTTGAAAATTCTTTATCAATTTTTATTCCAAACTTGGACGTGGAATTTTCAATCTCAATCCTCATTCTCGACCAATTTTTTATTTTGGTTACATTCCATGGTCCTTTTTCCTTCTCTTCTTATTTTTCTTCTACAATTTATTCCTCAGGCTAAGGATCCTTTTTCTTTGTAGACTTAGCCTCAAGTGGAGGACCCTTTTTCTTTGTAGAATTAGCCTCCGATAAAGGCTCCTTCTTATTTTTAGATTTAGATTCAATATTTTCAATTGTAGCTTCTATAATCTAATGACTTGGCTTATGGTCTAGGTCAAAATCAAAAATCTTCTCATAAAAATCCAACCAGGGTGGTAACTAAGCCATATTTGAGACATTCCACTCTAAAAGAGTAGTCTCATCATTGTTTCTACCCTGTTTAAAGTGAAGCCTGGGTCTCTTTTCAAAATTATAGGCCTTATCTCCATTTAGTGTTTTATTTCTTATAGTGAAAATATCATCAGGGTCATAACTCCATCTTTGGGGAATATAAAACAGACCTAACCTGTCAAGGTATTGGTCAATTTGCTAGCTCTATCCCTTCTTGGTGATGGTGATGTCATCCAAAGTGCAATGGGTAAATAAAGACTTTATATTCCTTCCAAAGCCATAGTTAGTATCAATGTACTATGCCTACCTTAGATATTCTAGGTAAAAAAGCCTCTCTATGATGAAATGAGGTGGGAGGAAGGGTTTACCCATGAAACCATACAATCTGATCACAATACCCTCAGTCAATAAATACCAGTCTCCTTCTTCTACATCCTTAGTCCTCAGAATCTCCTTGGCCAAGGGTGGCAATCTAGGGTATTTACCATACATTATTTTGAGGGTAGGTCCAAGAAATTCTAAATTGAATCTATAGTAAGATTCACTGCTTCTTAAGTGACTCATCCAATAATACACCAGTAAGGTTTCTCCATCATTGGTCTTATCCTTGACCGAAATCCACTGTATTTTATCTTTAATAGTAGCATAGAACATCCATACCAGATTTGAGCAATGCCTAAAACTAGGAGCATCAATGCCCCTCTTCATGTTTACTAGTTGCTCATGTATCATTTGGGAGAGAAAAGCTGGCCAATCAAAATAAATCACTCTTGTCCCTTTCTTTTCTGCATCCTTTTCATACATTCTTTCAGTAGAAATACAATATGCAATGGCAATTTACCAGTCATGAACCATTTTATCAGAGTCCAAACCCTCCATACAAGGCAACATAGAGAACATAATGGGGTTTGTAAATTTATCAATGGATATGGGGACTTCGGGTAATTTTTCCTGGGATTTAGTATTAAGTTGCCTGTAAACCCAATTTTTAAATGATTCACTGTCATTAGCTCACTTTTTTGTGGTGTAAAACCTAGTTTGCTCAGCGAACCTAAAATATTTCAACATTACTGGAGGAATAAACCCTAGGGCAAAGAGTCTATGATAGAAAGAGGTAGTGATACTAAAAAGGGTTTTTCCCTCATGGGTCTTTACTGCTTTAGGTAATGGGTTGTAAAACTTTACTATCACAACTATAAACTCATGGCATGGATGAAAAAAATCACAAATATAAAAAGAGAGATAAGAGAGGATGGAGCATCTACCTTCTACCAAAAAAGTAGCCCTCTTCTTGTATCTGCCATTCACATTCCTTCTCAGTCTTGTCCTTTTTGTGATGGTAATTTATGTGTCCACCACGAATTTGGCTTTATCAAGATATGGTCCCACCGCATTCTTGTCTAGAGTTTCAAACTCCAGAACATCCTCTGAGGTTTCAGTGGGTGATTTCTTAGGAGCCATTTGGCAGTAGTATGACTTTATTCACTGTAATTAGCAACAATTTTTTTAGAATATTGTTTCACCTCCTAACAACTTCATGGTCACCAATGGTTGCCAAATGAGCCTCACGTATGCCCTTTGTCACTTTTATCTTTTGGAGCATGCGTATCTTCTACCATTAATGCATCTGCTACGTGATATCTCTACTGGCACACTTTCCAATCCTTTCCATCATTCACTTCTATGGATCGATGGTGGCATCCTATCCTTTGATTGGTCAAAATTTCAAATTATGCTGCTAGCTCATCACACCCCTTCAGCTACTCTTTGATTCTAGCATGAGTTTGTTAGAACTAAATTCAGGAGTTTTCTATAGCCTCCATGTATCATGTTTGAACTTACCGTTTGGCTTCGGCTTGATTTTGCTTCGATGGCTTAAGAGCCTTTTGAGTCCGCTTGATACTTAGAAATATTATGCATGAAATTTTGCCTCGATTACACTCTGGATATCTTTAGTTTTGGGAGGTGATCGAGTAACACCCTATTTTTATTTTAATCATGGCATTAAAATTGTGCATAAAAATTCATCTTCTATGTAAAGCTCATCCATGGCTTCTTCCATCAATTCTACCTCTTCTTCTTCCTCAACTTCCTCAATCAGATTAACTGAGTCCATTTATTTCTTTGCATATTGGATCCTTTTTATATGAAAGGGAGATATTTTTTCATTAAAAACCTTGATGCTCTTTTCCTTGAAGGGGATATCCAGATGCAAATAATCTAGAGATAAATATCCCCCTAGTTTGGCGATGAATTCTCTTGATAGGAACATACTAAAATATGACTCTAAATACACCACCATGACTTCTTGTATCATGATGATTTACGATATCTTATACAACATGATTAGAATATCCTTAATCACCCCTACTATCTTCATCGAAGTTTCATCCAATTGGAGCACTCCAGGACTACTCCTCATGTAATCCATACCCATAATCTCACAAATAGCCTTAGGAAACATAGTAGTTGTGATACCAGAGTTGATCATGCAATTATAAAAAACCCATACCTCCATCTTGAGGGATAGATAGAATGGTGGTGGCTTATTATTTCGGGTGGTTGAGGTAGTTAATGTTTGAGTTAAGACAACCTGAGTCAGATTTTACTTATATTTAGCAGACTTCAGTGATTCTTGCAATAGACCCACTTGGTTGGGTAGTTGAATTGCATTAAAGAGGACCTTATCCTGAGTTTTCTTCAGTTTTTTAACAATACTATATGCCCCTGTAGCAGACTCACCTCCCTCCTTCACAATTTTGTATTTGGTTCGATACTATTGTTTTTATTCTACCATCTAAGGCTTGGTCAATGAGGGGTACCCAAGCCTTTCTCTTGCCTTATCCCTTATCTCAATTTGGGATTTGGAGGGTGAAGCCTATGGTTGAGGAAATCTCCCCCTAGATCTTAGAGGCAAGAGATCTTCATGGGTCCCTCCGACTTCAACACTTGGGATGGCTCTTTTACTGATGGTAGCATCTTCTCATTTGGCATCTTGGAACTAGTAGATACTTGTAAAGGTTCCATTTGAACCAAATAAACTTAAATGGTTTTTTACCTATCCTTGTAAGAATAGAAACTTGTTCGATAGGAGGGATCATAAAGTTGCGGTCCACCTCTCTGATCATGTTCACTTTTCCACCAGGCATGCTATCTACTAGGGTCCAAACATAATTAAAATGGACCATGCATGTCTCTTCATCATGTGGATCATTGCAGGTGGAGAACCAATAAGCTCTGTCAAATATACAAGCTTCTTTATTATTTAATATAGTTGCATTTCTTTTGAAAGCTCTACTAGAAAAAGTAGTTTGTTCTCTGGTAATCAGGGGAGGAGGGAAAAATATCCTTGGTTGAAAGGTCCAATAAGACTACCTCTTTTTTAGTGTGGTGATCTCATTCACCATTGACCTCATCAATGATCGTATATCCTACAATTCTTTGGCTTGGTCCAAATTTATAGGTGCTGGAGGTGCGGGTAATGGAAATGGTGCCAACGGTGCAAGCAATGCTGGATATGGAATAGGAGCTAGAAGTTGAGGAACGGTAGGTGCAATCAACTATGGGATGGGTATCATTTGGTTCTAGGAAGAACTAGGATTCCATTATGGAATAGGGTACATTGGGGATGTAGGCAATGAATAAGAAGATGCACTAGGATATATATGCTAGGGTAAATCCAAAAAATTTAGCATGTTCATTTTTAGAGGTAACATACCAATAGTGAGTAAGTCGGCCTCAACCTTCTGTGCCTAGGTGTACAAAGCTAGAAATGTGTCAACATTATCATGTCAGATACTCATTCTAATGTCATAATGAAAATATCTCAGGTAACAAACATTGCTTGATCCGAGGTGGATCGAAGGCCATTGGTAACTCTTTGCCAGGTTCGGGTGAACTTGACATTAAAATTAGCTATCTCTTCTTGTGGGTGTCACTAAATAGTGGTGAAATGATACAAAAATTAATAGGGATCTAATTTCTTATTAAAGCCTTTTATCAAATGCTCAACCAACTGGTCCCATGTGGCGATGGTCACATGTGGTAGGGATTGGTACTAGTAGAGGAGTTTACCTCTGAGTGAGAGCACTAATAATATCACCATAACATATTCATCTATAATGCTATGAATAGTGGCCAAAGAAGCCACATATTGAACGTGCTCATAGGCTATTTTCCTAGTACCATCATACATGGGCAAAGCCTTTAACACTACTATTGGGATCTGGTTCTAAGCGTACAGATTGAGTGATCCTGAATCATTCCAGGTTGGAAAATACCTAGGAATATTTTGAGCCATCTAGACCAAAGTGTTCAACTAAGGGTCCAAGCTAGCTGTGGTGTTGGAAGGGCTTGGAGTTTGTGAAAATATATCAGGTACTTTTGAGGATGACCTGATTAACGATATAGTCGAGGAAACTACTCTAGTGTGTTCTCCTAGAGCATCGATGTCAAGCTCAAAAAACTTGACTGTATCTTTTGTATTTCTAGCCTTCGATCTTGTGATCATGGAGGGGGAATTTTAATTGAATTCAAGATTCGGAGGCTTCTAGGTTTAGCTTAGTCACCAAATGTTCTAATATGATTGTAGAAAGATAAACATCTATTCTCAATACCGTTTGATGTAGAATGTTTGGGTCCCACCAGGAGTGCCAAAAATTGTTGGTCAAGAATCCGCTTTAGGTATGGATTGTTTCATCCATGTGCCCTAGACCCGACCAACATTAAAATATTGAAAGGAAGAAATGCCTCCTATGCTAATATTCAAAGAGGACTAGTTCCCTTGCTATTCTAAACTCAGGTTGAAATTAAGAAAATAAGAAAGGAATGGGAAATGACTGAAAGGGATGGGAAATATGGCTATAAGCCAGATAAACGAGGGTGATGAATAAGCAACATGATAACTTAGTTGTACTTTAAACTAATAGCACTTCACATAAATAATGTAATAGAAATTAAAACCATATATTCTTATATATGCAACCTCTAGAATTATTACAGCATTCACCCTTTATCAGAAGCTAGATCCATACATGGAATTATAACTATCAAACAAGGAAGAAAATTTAATAGAAATAAAGAGTAGAAGACATACACATAAAAGAGATCCAAAATTAGATCCAAGGATTCTTCACATTCATAGCAAAGCTTAGGTATACCAATTTTATAGCAAAATGTCCATGCTTCTTACATTGAACTTGCTAGTTTTTATAGTGGATTCCACCTCTAAAACATAAATGCTCAACCACAAAATATCACTGTGGTGGCCAATATTTGATTTTGGAGTCTATCAGGAAGTTATGAGGCATGGCTCAATTTGATGACTCCTCAAAAAGAGGTCACACCACTTCAATGTGGCAAAGCAATTCACCTACAATGTGATCTCCTCACTTGTTGGGACTACCTCAATGGCAAAGATCATATTATGAGATCCGAGGGGAATAGATTTTGATCCTCCCCAGACCAACTACCATTACACGAGTGAAAGTGTACCTTTGAAAATTAATTTCATCACTGAAAAGCACTTTCAGGTGACCTTCGCTGAAGTAGGGGAGAAAAAGGAGTTTCACTAAGAAGAGGTATAAAAAGAAGTTTCAATGCCTTACTTGAGCGAAAGAGAAACTCGTTATGGTGGGGTCCGATTTGTCTTGCTCGAAAATTAACCCAAAAAGGACTTTTGCTCTATTTATTGTGGCTTTCAATGCCACATGGATGCCACTTTGATCCTGCCCAAACCTTTTGTTGTCTTGCTAAAAGGGTGGGACTCAACGTGCGGTCTTTATTTTTTAGGAAATGAAAAAAGTGTTTAGGCTATACAAGATTCAAAATGGATTTGCACTCTCAAGTGGGAGAAAAAATGCTTGGGCCCCACTTATTTTTTGGTCAACTTCTAGCACAAAATGAGCTTTTGCTCTATTTTTAAAAAAAATCAAGTTTAGTCGGCTGCACGTCTTGCTTGGGTGAACTTAACCAATCTCCTTCACCACCTTTGAGCCAAAAATGAGCTTTCAGTAGGAGCATGGCACAAAAACACTCTTGCCCATGAATTAAAAAAAAAAGGCTCCATGAATACCTTTTTGTGGTGATTTGCCACCCAGGCCTTTGTGCTTACATGAAAATATTTGCATGGCTAGAGCTTGCTGAAACTATATATTCACTGAGTCCCAGTGCCATGAGATCTTGAAGAAATATCTTGCGTGGTGAGCGAAAAAAATGACTGCACACTCCCTTGAGTGCAGCCAACAAATCTTGATAACAAAACATTAAAAGAGATGCATTTTGAAAAAGAAATTTTTAGGGAAGAAGAGATTATTACAACATGATTGAACGCAAAATGGTTCTTATGTTCGGCAAAATTTCTCGCAAAAACAATGTGGCAGGGTTGCCAACACTACCCAATATATTTTCATATTTTAAAAAAAGTAACCCCCAAATGGTGTGAGTAAAGGGATAATTAAGAAGTATATGGTCTAATGTTTCTAAATCCTTCTCACACAAAGCACATCTAATATGTCCATAATATCCTTTTCTTTGTGGACTCTTTCTTGTAAGAATCTTACTTTAAGCTAACCAAAGGAATGTTGAGGCCTTAGAGGACCCTCTAGTGATCAAATATTCATCCAAGGAAAATATTTAGGAGTAGGAAATTTTGATTGTTTTAAATCCTTATATGCCAAGTTGACTAGGGATCCACCATCTTTTGATATATTCCAAACCAACTCATCCTTGTGTAAAAAATGGCAAACAAATTTTTTGAAGCATATTTTTTTATTCATCTATAATTTTTTTGAGTTCCTCTCCTTTGACTAGGTTACTAATAGAAATTCATAATTTAGAGTTCTTGCTCATGTTAATATAATATTTAACCTTAGGACCTTTACAAGCTAGACATGTTCGAAAAAAATTCTTTATCATGTATAAAAAATTTATTTTTATATTTAAACACAATGTATATAAATCTTAACTTCTATTTCTTTTTCAAAAAATTGATTTTCTATATTAAAAATATAATCTTATGTCTATAGTTCATGCGAAAATGCTTGCATCCAAGTGGTGAAATGAACATGTTCTATAGATGTCCATCAATCCCTTTGCCTTAGATATCCTTTTATCATTCTAGTGTATAACATGCAAATCAAACATATAAGTTTGAAAAATAAAATAACCTTAAGAAAGAAAGATTTTTATATCAAGGCTTTTCATAGACAATCAAAGTGACCTTTAAGACCATGGAATTATGTAAAGGCAAGTACTCCTGTATGAAATACCTATTTATAAAATTTTGTGTATATAGGCTTCTCCATAAAATAGAATAAGTGACACACACACACACACACACACACACACATAATATATATATATATATATATATATATATATATATATATATATATATATATTTTAATGTTATCTACACAAACAAGGGATTAAGACCATGATTTAGAATTAAGACAAATATAAATCAATAAAAGCATGTCAAAGATAAGTGTTATGTTTATTTAATTAATTATGAATAAAAATAATTATGATATAATCAAGTGGCATTAGATCAATTGGTTAGATTCCTCAATATTTAAAGAGGAGATCAAGGTTCAAATCTTGCCAAGCGATACATGGATAATATCCAATATTTGTTGTAATACCACTATGTGGTGATGATGTAATACAAGTGGGGTCCGTTTCAATCCCATATAACCAATTAAAGGAAAAATAATAATTATGATATTATCAAATGATATTAGCTCAATTGGTTATATTTTTCAACTTTAAGAACGAGATCTGCTTTCAATTCGAATCTTATCAAGCGATACATGTATAATTATTAAATTGTTATAATATAATTGTGATCATGATGTAATATAGGGGGTTGATTCAATCCCATATAACCAATTAAAAAGAAAAAAATTAAATAAAATATTTCAAACCTATTTTAATTTTTAAATAAAATATGTGTGGCTTCTATTAGGGGCCACTCACATCAAAATACCAAAATATTACATTTGTTATTAGGTTAATTAAATCATATCCAACTTGCATTTTTGTCAAAGATATTCTTCATTTCCTTTTCTATCAAATATATTCTTCATCTTCCTCAAAGTGTTATGTTTATGCAATTATCTTCTTGACATCATTTTCATTAAGAGATAGAATCTCACCTGGCCAATTGCCTTCTAAGAATTTCACCTAGTTTAAAATTAACATTGCAATTGTGTAAATTATCTACTACCTAATTTTCTTCTCTATAGATATGCTCATATTTCTAATGGATTACCTCCAATAATAGATGATGAACATCATTAATAATATAATTTTTTATCCAATCTATAGATCCATTTTTTTTAATAGCATTAATGATAACTTGTGAATCCTTGTCAATTGAAATATATTTTTATTTTTTCAATTACATTTTTAATCCTTGTAAGAAGCACCCAAACCTTTGCATAGTTTTTAGTTGAAGTTCCATACGATTTTGAGTAAGGATAATTTTCCTTCATTATTTTGAAAAATACCCCTCCATCATCTTTTCTCAAGTTTACTTTGGAAGCCTCATCAAAATTTATTTTGATAGATCCAATTTTTAGACAATTCTATTTTACCATAGATCAAAGTAGATCCTTTGTATTAATGCCACTATCACACATGAATCTTCCATGTAGATTAAAATCTTGTACCCAAGTGGCTAGCACCTCTTTTTTTGCACTTGAGTCTTCCTATGAGGAGCACCATATCTTGAGAGTTCCAAACTTGGGCATGATTTTAAGATTTTTTTTTTTTAAATTCTATTATTTATTACAAGCCATATATTCCAATAAATAATGGTAGTATCAATCCTCCATGGAATACATAATTCTTTAGATTTGAAAAGGTAATCCAGTATTTCATCAACTATTGAAGACGTAAATGGTCCATTGTTTCTAAATCCATCTCACACAAGATGCATTTGAGAGGTCTATGATATTCTATTTTTTTTTGTAGATTATCTCCTATAAGAGTTTTACTTTGAACTACTAATAAAAGGAATGTTTAATCCTTAGGGAGAGCCTCTAGTGTCTAGAAATTATTATTAGGTAAATATTTAGAATAGAAGATTTCTTTTTTTCTAAATCCTCATATCCAAACTTAATAGAGTATTCACCATATTTTGATAGATTCCAAAACAACTCATTAATTCATGTTAAAATAGGTAAAAAAAAAGTGATTTCATATTTTTAATAAGAAATTCACTCAATTCAGTGAGTGAATTTCTCTAAAATAGTAAGATTTAACCATATCAAATACGATGAGTGATTCACTTGGAATCTAAGAAATAACTCAATAGGAAAAATAAGATTCTTCTTATATGAAGGATAGTGTTGTAGTGCTAGGGCAGGAGTGAAGGTGAACAACAATGTTGTAGTGTTAGAGCAACGAAGGTAAATAATAGTGTTGCAGTGCTAAGGCAGTCCCAAGTAGTGGTTGAGAAGTGTTAGAACAATGAAGACAAAAAATAGTGTTATAGTGCTAGGATAGGAGCAAAGGTGAACAACAATACTATAGTTTTAAAGAAGAAAAGGTGAAAAATAGTGCTATAGTGCTAGGGCAATATTGAGCAGTATTAGAGTAGTAAAGGCAAACAACAGTGCTACAGTACTAGGACAGGAGTGAATGCAAACAATAGTGTTACAGTGTTAGGGCAAGAGAAAAGGTAAATAACAATGTTGCAGTGTTAGAGCAGTGAAGGCAAATAATAGTGCTACAGTACCAGGATAATGTTGAGTAGTGTTAGAGCAATAAAGGTGAACAATAGTGCTATAGTTCTAGGGTAGGAGGGAAGGCAAACAATAGTGTTGTAGTGCTAGGGTAATGCTAAGTAGTGTTAGAGAAGCAAAGGAAAATAACAATTTTGTAGTGCTAGGGTAGGAGAAAATACAAGAATCAAAGAGTTGTAAATAATAATTATTTGAATAAATTTTTAAATTAGGATAAAATTTTGAGCAGACAGGATGAGAAGGAAAGTGGTGTATGTTGGTTTGAGCGGTATGGATGGTGACAAGATGATGGTAGGTGGCGAGGAGTGTGGTGATGTGGCAAGCTATGAAGATTTGAGTGGTTATGGTACCACGATGGAATAAAAAGTGGCTGTGGTTTGTAATTATTTGATCCTTGACAAGCTTCTTGAGGTCCCTTTGGAACCACCTAGTATTCTAGATGCCCCTCAAGGCCTGCAAGGATTACCTTTTAACCTAGGTTCTCCATAATTTGTAAGATTGGTTACAAATTTATCTAAAGATTGTAAAGCTAAATATCTAGTGGGTCTTTTTGATCTACAACTAGAGGATTTCTCTTTGAGTATTCCACAATATTTGATATGCTTAACCATGAATGAAGGAGTATTCAACCTGGTTGAAAAGTTTGTGGGAAACCGCCCTAATATGGACTCAATTAGGAAGTGAGATTCTATCAAATGGTCACCTAAGGGACTCATGGAGCTTATTTCTCTTCCCAAAGGATTTTTACTTATTCATATTAATAAGGAGGAATATTATTTTTGCATCCTAAAAGGAGGTCCTTGGTTTTATGGTCGGTGAAGTCTGTTCCTCAAGAAATGAAAAGTGGATTTTGATCCAAATTTGCAAAATATTAACACAACCCCTCTTTGGATTAGAATTATAGATCTTCCTTTGTAGTTCTAGCACAAGGATATTATGAGAGAAATAACTAAATTTTTTAGGAAGTTAGTCTCAATAGACGTGGCCATGAGGCACAAAAATAGAATGGTGTATGCCAGAATATGTGTTAATGTGGACTTATTAGATAATATCTTGGATAGAGTCAACTTAATTTCATATTTTAGGAACAAAGATCAACCTATGGAATTTGAAAATAGACCCATTGTCTACACTATGTGCAAGAAAATAGGGCAAGCAGCCAAAAATTTCCCTTATAAGGTTTCTCAACCTATTAATGTGGCCCAACCCCAATAAGGGGCCTTAGCCTAAAAAACAATACTGGTCAGAAAAGAATATGGGTGCTTAGACCCTTAGAAAAGGAAAATCTATAGCCTTAGGTAGCTTTAACCACTTTTCATGTGAGATCCTCCATGTTGAAGAAGTTCCTCTAGTTTAGCAACTAAAAGCATTGGTAGATCCTATTTTATAGGTGACTCC
Source organism: Wollemia nobilis (assembly GCA_028583015.1). Taxonomy (NCBI): domain Eukaryota; kingdom Viridiplantae; phylum Streptophyta; class Pinopsida; order Araucariales; family Araucariaceae; genus Wollemia; species Wollemia nobilis. Next base: position 12,986,154 of record JAQPPZ010017228.1, read on the forward strand.
TCTCTCTTCTAATCCTTTTAAGGGTAATGCATTTGAATATTTTGACTTAGACTCACATATTTCTATTGGTAGAGTATCCCCTCTAACTTGAATAATTAGGCTTCACAACACTTGATGATGGAAGCACCAACAAATAGGTTGAATTTTTTTTCATATATAATTATAAAAGATCCTTCAGATTTGTTAGTGAGATACTCCCTAGTAAAGCAAATTAAAACCCTAGAATTCAAAACTCTTCTAGGATCCCCACCCAAAGAGAAATACCCTGGACCTATCACAAGAAATAAAAAGAAATAGAATGTGAATGTGGGCTCATAAAGAAACGTGGGCAAAAATTTAAATAAATAACTTAGAAAATGGGTCATAGAGTTAGATATTATAGATGGAAGTCAATCGACTTTGAAGCTAGATATCAAGGGTAATTATAATGAAATCCTTGAAATATCCAATAGAATCATAGTTTAATCCTTATCCAAAATTAGATTAGGAAAAAATATGCCTTCAAAATCTAGGAGGAGCAAATGGAAAGTGAATTTAGATCTCAAGTGGACTCAAATCCTAAATGGAAAAATCAAAAGGAGAATCAATAGAGTATGTTGGTACTCAGAAGTCAACCTCCTTCCAATGGAGGAGGAAATAATTTTAATCCCAGGAACCGTAGATGTGAATACTCTCTTAGAATATGAGAGGCCTTAATGACCACTCAAAATAGAGACTTCTCTCTTCCATGAGAAAGGATTTATCCTCCTAATTTTTGCTACTACAAGAAACTAAACTAGATGGAAATAATATTCTTAGAGTTAAGAACTCTATATAAAAAGAGGTAGACTTTTATAAAAATTATGCATAGGGTACTGCTAGAGGTTTACTCTATCTCTGGGATCCTTCAAGAGTCGACAGATTTCTCAATTCACCTTCTAATAGAATAATCATTATCTTATTTTCTTGCAAGCAATCTAAAAGGAGATGGATTTTTCCCAATATTTATGCTCCCAATTCTGTTTTTTAAAAGAGAGTCCTTATGGTCATTGTTGGGTCAGATGAGAGGTACATTTCTAAATGAATTTTGGATGCTATCGGGGGACTTTAACTCTCCTCTATATCCCTCAGATAAAAAAGGGGGTGTTCAGGGGTTCTCTAAAGGTATGGAGGATTTTTCTAACTTCATTAATCAATTATGGATCTAGACCTAAGAGGTAGTAAAGATACATGGAGTAATAGGAGACCTAGTAGTCAATATATTAAAATAAGGCTATATGAAATAAGAAAAAGAATAATAATTTATTTATAAGTTTAAGTAGGGAGCCCCCTATAAGTGGCAAGCGATTCAACAATTTTGTAATAATTTATATTAAAACCGCAAGGTTCTAACAATAGCATTGTATATTTTTGTGAGATTTAATTAATTGTTGTATTTATTTATTTTTGAAGTTTCTTATAATATTTTCATGCATATTAGTTAGCCATAAAATATTCTTTAGAAATAATATTTTTTATATTATGAAGCCAGATCCACGACCAAGAGGAATGAATGAGATGAGGTTTAGCGGGTGCGACGAGAGTGAGGGTTTGAATTTTCTGGGTAGTAATCTCAGCCAAGGCGACAGAGGTAGATAAGGTATGGAAGGGGTGGGTGGGAACCTCGAGAATGGATCAAGTGAGAATCCAGATGAAGGTGGTCAGGCTATGACAGATTTGGAGGTGGGCATCACACGGGGGCCCGACACTCCTCAGAAAGAGCCTGACATAAAAGATACGAAGGACAATGCGGGGCCCAAGAAGTGGCTGTCTTTTGCTGAGACTCTTAGAGGAAAAATAAAGGAGGTTCTCTCTCTTCCACCCCTAGTTCCAGTAAATAATAAAATTTTGGCCTCGACAAGTTCCAAGAACCCTTTTCTTTCAATGGAAGAATTCTCCCTGGTAGGCAAGTTTTCTTTCAATAGAACCTTGTTTCAATAGGTTATTCCGGGTTTTGAAGACAACAAATTAGGAAAATCCCCTCAAGGGAGGGGGAGAGGAAGAAATCCCAAACAATATAAATGAAGTTACTCTCATGGAACGTGAGAGGCCTCAATGGCCTGCCCAAACACAGGGAAGTCAATTCAATAAGAAATAAAGTGAATCCAACTATTATCATGTTGCAAGAAACAAAAAATGATGAAATTCAGTCAAAAAAAGTAGCAAAAAAAATCTGGAATCAAGGGGAGATGGTTTGCAAATCAGCTAGAGGAGCGTCTGGAGGCCTTGTGACTTTGTGGGATCCTCGGGTAGTAGAAGGCACCATTATTCAGAAATATGAAAGGGTTCTTAGTGTTTTATTTAAGGAAATAGACAAAAACAAGTCATGGATCCTTTCAAATATTTATGTCCCGAATTCAATTCAAGGGAGAGCTCTATTGTGGGAGTACTTAGGCAATCTGAGTGAAATCTTCCATAATATCCCCTAGATTTTGGCTGGGGATTTTAACACTCCTCTTTACCCTTCAAACAAAATGGGTGGAAATGGACCACCTATCAGGAGCATGGATGATTTTAATGACTTTGTTAACTCCAACATGTTTATGGATGTAAAACTTAGAGGAGTGAGTTATACCTAGAGCAATCAACGGATAGGGTGTCATCTCATTCAAGAAAGGCTTGACGAGTTTTTCTATCAAAGGAGGCTACAACTCTGTTCGGTGATTCTACCCTACAAGCCCTTCCTAAAATTACCTCTGATCATATTCCCATTTTTTTGGAGATCCCTACCTCTCTATTATTCAAGAAACCTTTCATATTTCAATCTACGTGGATCAAACATTCCAGTTTCAAAGATAACTTAATTTAGTGGTGGCAGCATCCAGTCAGGGATAGTGCAGCTTTTAAACTTGCTAGAAAATTACAATTTGTTAAGGAAAAACTTCAAAATTGGAACAAAGGGGTATTTGGGAACCTCTTTGAAAATAAAAAATAGGTTGTTGAAAGTTTGAAGATAATTGATCAGAGGATTCAACATGGTGATGCTGATGAAACTACTAGGCAAGAGGAATATACAAAACTAGCAAAGTTTCGTAACATTTTGGTCTATGAGGAAATATATTGGAGGTAAAAATCAAGGGCTCTTTGGTTGAAATATGGAGATTCAAATTCCAAGTTTTTTCACGTCACCACGCTTAGAAACAGAAGCAATAACAAGATAAAAATTTTAAAAAAAGCATATGGTTCTATTACTCAGGACTTAACATAAATCAGAAAGGAGGCAGTAACTTATTTCAATTCTATCCTTGGTCAGGAATCATAGTGCAAAGGGGAGGCCAACGATATTCTATTGCAATCCCCTTAAGCTTCTATATCCCTTTTCTGATGAGGAAATTAAGGAATCCTTGGGACCCGACGACTTTCCCCCTTGTTTCTATCAATATTTTTGGGACATCGTAAGTGAGGATGTAATTTTTGCTATCAGATAATTCAAAGCAAGCAATCATATCCCAAAAGGTCTCAAATCTACTTTTATTTCTCTAATTCCTAAGAAGAAAACCCCTGAATCTATGGCTGACTAGGCCAATCAGTTTGTGCAATGTTTCTTACAAGATCCTAACTAAATACATTACAAATAGAATGAGAGATGTTCTGCCCCGCATCATAGATATGTTCCAGGGAAGCTCTATCTAGGGTAGGTAAATCTTGGATGGAGTTATCACAGTTCATGAAGCTCTGCACTCTGCTCATAAGACTAACAGGTATGTTTTTGCCCTCAAGATTGATATGAACAAAGCATTTGATAGGCTAAATTGTGAATTTTTGATTGCTGTCCTCCTTAAGTTTGGTTTTACCCACCAATGGGTTAATTTGATCAAAGAATGCATTTCTAAAGCATGGTTCTTGATTGTGGTTAATGGAACAACTGCTGGTTACTTTCAAAGTCACAGAGGAATTCAAAAGGGGGACCCTATCAACCCCATGTTATTCATCATTGTGGTAGAAGCTTTAGGCAGAACCATAAAAATGCTTGTAGTTCAAGGCTAATATCAAGAATCAAGGCAAACTATCTCACTAGGGCTATTTATCACCAAAAATTCATCGATGATACCCTTCTATTGACTAAGGCGTCGGTGGTTGAGGCCAAAAGAATTAAATACATCCTACAACTCTACGAGGATGCTGCTGGTCAGAAATTTAATTTCAGTAAAAGCAAGTTATATTTCTTGAACACCCCCATTCAAAGGCAAGGAAGGATTGCAAAAATTTTAGGGTGTGATATAGCAAACCTCCCCACTTCATATCTTGGTCTCCCTCTTTTCATTGGTTCTTCGAGAGAGTCAATGTGGGACAAGGTTATTGAAAGAATTCAAAAAAAACTTGTTGGATGGAAAGGTCATCTTCTATTTCAAGCAGGAAAGCTGATCCTCACTAAGGCCTCTCTTCAGAGCATTCCAATCTATTTCCTCTCCGTTTTCAAAGCCCTTGTGAAGGTTTTCAAAAAAATTGAGAAACTCCAAAAAGAATTTTTATGGACTAGATCAGAGAAGAAAAAAAGGATACACCTTGTAGGATGGACCAAAGTGTGCAGACCTAGGGAAAATGGGGGCTTAGGTCTAAGGAGAATTGCTCATATGAATTTATATTTACTAGCTAAGTAGGCATGGCGCCTCATTTCTGGTGAAGAAAATGAATGGAAAACTATCATCAAATGAAATTATCTTCAAAATATGGAATTTCTAAGTGACTCAGTTCCAATCAAAGGTTCTGCTTTTTGGAAAGCAATTCTCAATTGTAAGAAAATAATCAAAAAAGGTTTAAGATGGGTTTTAGGCAATGGTGAGAGGATAAATTGCTGGAATGACAGGTGGGATAAGGATGAACCACTGATGCAATATCCTAACTTAGCCCGAATTAGAGATATCACGAAAGAAATCATTGATAGAAAAGTCTTCGATTATATGGTTGAGGATAGAGGCAGAATGAAGTGGAAACAAATAAGGATTTAGGGATTTCAAGTAGAATCAAATGATCTTTGTAATATTCTCGAGAAACAGTTTATCCCCATGAGACCTAAGGAAGATCAAGTGACCTGGGATCCTACAAAAAATAGGCAGTTCACTGTTAAATCAGCTTACAAGCTTCTACTTGATGACGAGGATTTTGTCCTCCAAAAGGACTTAGTTTGGATAAAAAATTTAATTCCAAAAATTGTAGTCTTTTCATGGCTGGTTATCCAAGGAAGAATTCTAACCATTGATAATATGATGCGTAAAGGTATTTGTATCACAAATCACTGTTATCTGTGTAGGGCTAATTGGAAGACCATTTATCACATTTTCCTTGAGTGCCATTTTTCCTTGACTGTCATAAGTGGGGTTTTTTAGGCCTTCAATATTTCCTGGGTTAAACCAACCATCGTACTTGATTTGTTCATCCAGTGGCCTTGCCCCTTTTCAAGCCAAAGACTTAGATACATGTGGAAAATTTTTCTCAATCACTATCTTTGGTAGGTGTGGTTAGAAAGGAACCATAGAGTCTTTAATGAGTCTATCCATGATCATCAAACTATCATTTCCGAGATCCTATCCTTTGTCAATGAGAATGTGAACCTTATCCATTTTGATAGCCGTAAACCTCATCTATAGGAGACCATGATTTCTCAATATTTAAGCTTAACCTTGTTAAATGAGTCTGTGCCTAGGGTAGTCAACCCCAGAGCCAATGTTAAGTGGTCCCCACCTCCTACGGGTTGGTTTAAGATTAATTTTGATGGAGCGGCTAAGGAAAATCCTGGTAGAGAAGGCATTGGCAGCATTGTGCGAGATCATAATGGGAATATGATTACATTTTCTAAATATTTGGGAACAAGGATGAACAACGAAGCTGAAGCTAGAGATATGTGGAGAGGCTTTCAAATGACTCAAGACTTAGAAGGCAATTTGATCATAGAAGGAGACTCTATGAATGTTATAAATCTCCTTAATAATTTTAAGACACCTCCTTGGAGGATTAAAACAATTATTGAAGAGGCTAGGATCCTTTTCCAGGGAAGACATGATAGAAAATCCCAACATGTCTTTTGGGAAGCTAACAAAATTGCTGATAAGCTGATAAATTTGGATGTTGATGGTGACAGGCTTTTCAAATGGGAACACGATGTCCCGAGCGAAGTAGAGGAGATTCAATACGAATGCCAAGAATGATAGTCAAATTTACCAACAGGGAAGGCACTGTAAGTTCAAAGGCTAGGAGTAGTCCCGCATCTTTTTTGAAATGGAATCACAATAAAAATTATCCGAGCTTTCAGTCTTCGTGGATGTTGCTTGGAAATACCATAAAGACTAATGGGGACAGTCACATGTCAGATAACATGGCTCCTAGTCGTCTTAGTAATTTGAGGTTGGTTAATAATCACATGGCAGGAAAGAAATGGCAATATAAGTCTTTGAACTAGAGCCACATGGACCACAAGATAGCCACCGCCATAAATATAGCCAGCAGGTTCACTTCTCCAAGGCTTATTGGCCAAGAAGGGATGTGGTCCCAAAGCATGTCATATACGGAAGAAAGCAATTACCAAAGAATTATTAAGAGTAACTATCAATACAGAGCTTGTGGGAGTTTTTTTCAAGACTCTGCTATGTGTGTCTGTAGCTTTTTGTTTCTCCACTATTTCAAGGAAGGGATCTATGTCTATTTTTTTTTTTGTAATTATGATGCAGGTGTGTTTTCTTAGGGTATACCCAAAATGTTGTATGGGAAGTTTCTTTTTGATAACATGCTATGTACCTTACCATATGTAATGTCTTTGGCGACATGTAGATTTTACATATATAGGATCCTTAGTAAGGACATGTTCATCAACAACCCTGGGCTAATTTTTGTAAAAGGTTTTGGGTCAACCTGTAAAACTCGGTATTAATGCTATAGTATATTATCTACCAAAAACTATTAAAATATGGCTAGATAGGCTTTTTATTTCTGATGATGGGTTGGGATTGTTGGGTAATATTTCTTTCATATTGTTTTCCAAGATTGGATCAGATCATAACCCCCTTGTGTTGGAAGTCCTCCCTGAGATCAAAGGTATCAACAGACTCTTTAGATTTGAATCTATGTGGTTTTATCATAGTTATTTGGAGTATAAAATTAGGGATTGGTGGGCTAAAATATTTTTTGGTGCACTCTTAGCCCAAAATTTAAAAAAAAATTGCTTTGTGAAAATAATTTAAAAATGTGGAACAAAATTATTTTTGGCCACATTTTCTAGCAAAAAGAGGATTTGAAGAGTTAACCTAAAGAAATTGAGGCCTTGTTGGAGTTGGGTTCAGGATAGGAAGACCTTAGATAAAGGAAAAAACTATGTTGGCATAAATCTATAATACGCTTGGCAAAGAAGAGGTGTTTAGAAGGCAGAGGTATAGAGTGATTTGGTTGAAATATGGGGATAGAAACACAAAATTATTCCATATAACAACTCTTAAACACAAAAGTGTTAACAAAATCAAAGAGGTTATAAAGGAATATGGCTCCATTCTTGTTAATCGGAGAGATATTAAGGATGAAGTTGTGAGGTACTTTGAAGAGATTTTGGGTCCTAGCCCTAAAAGGGATTTTCTAGTTGAAAGGAGATTGCTGGCCAACATCCCCAAGCTCATTTCAGATGAGATGAACTCCTGGCTAATTAGCCCCTTTGAAGAGGAGGAAATTAGGATTGTTGTTTTCTCTATGGCCGGAGAGAAAGTGCCATGTCTAGATGGTTTCCCCATATATTTTTTCAAAAATTTTGGCATGTTATTGGAAGGGAGGTGGTTGAAGCTATTGTTGAGGTCCAACACTCTCATTTTATTCCAAGGGATATTAACTCTACATTTTTTGTCCTCATCCCAAAGAGTGTTGGAGAAAAAGATCTCAAATATTTCAGACCCATCAACCTCTGTAATACTATATACAAAATTCTATCCAAGGTTTTGGCTAATAGAATGAAATTTATTCTCCCCTCTATTATCAACTCAAATCAAGGTGGTTTTGTGCCAGGGAGGCAAATCCTTGATGGAGTCATTAAAATCCATGAACTATTACATTTTGTTGAAAAGAGTGGAAAATTAGGTATGTTCCTCAAGCTTGATATTAGTAAGGCCTACGATAGAGTCTCCTGGTCCTTTTTGGAAAAAGTTATGATCCATTTTGGGTTCCATTGTAGTTGGATTTCTCTCATTAAGAAATGCTTCTCTACCCCTTATTCTTTGTTATTGTCAATGGGAAAGTTTTTAGGATTTTTCAAGAGTGCTAGAAGCCTGAGACAAGGGGATCCCCTATCTCCCTCTCTCTTCATTATCCTTGTAGAGGCCCTTGGGAGATCTATTAAAGCTGCAATAGACATAGAAGGGATCAAACTAGCCAACACCTTGGAGCCCATCTCACATCAGTAGTTTGTTGATGATATGCTCCTCTCGACTATCTCCTCCATCCCCAAGCCAAAGTAATCAAGGAAATTCTTATTTGCTATGAGTTGGCTGTGGTTCAATTAATCAACTTTGTGAAGAGAAAATTTTTTCTTAATACCCCATTAGCTAGACAAAGAGCCATTGCCAAAATTCTTGATTGTGTTATTGTGGACCTCTCATCCACCTACTTAGGCCTACCTCTTTTCAAGGGTCTATTTAAGGAAGAGATGTGGAATCCTATCCTTGAAATAATTCAAAGAAAATTGGTGGGTTAGAAAGGAGATCTACTAAGTTAGGCTAGAAAATCCCAATTGGTCAAGGCCTCCCCTCCAAAGTATTTCGATCTACTTTCTTTTCCTTTTTAGAATCCCTTCCAAAATTGCACAGAAAGTGGAACACTTCCAAAAATCCTTCTTGTGGTCTGGCTCGGAGGAGAAAAAGAGGTTTCATCTGGTCTCTTGGGAGAAAGTGTGCACTAGAAAATATGTTGGAGGTTTAGGGATGAGGAAAATATCCCATATGAACAAAGCTTTGTTGGCCAAACAATGTTGGAACTTGATTAAGCATGAGAATAATGGCTAGTCACAAATTCTAAAATCCAAGTACTTAATCAAGGGAAACAACTTCTTATCTAAGCAGTTTTTACCTTATGGCTCAACCCTCTGGAATAGATTAGCAAAAAATAAAAATATTCTAAAAAAAGGATTAAATGGAGCCTTGGTAATGGGGAAAATATTAGTTTCTAGGAATATCCATGGCTTGAAGACTCTCCATTGTTGGATAATCCCTCCTTCACCCTTTTGGGACCCAGGCTTGCTCAAATATGGGGGAATAGAGTTGTTGATTATATCGAAGAAGTGGGAGGAAAAAATAAATGGAAGGATCTTCAAACTTTTGAAGTGGCCTAGGGGGAAGAAGATAGTTTAAACCTCTTGTCCCTTAAATTGAGAAATCAAATTATAAGACAGGTCAACTATGAAGACTCTCTAATCTGGCATGAAGAGGAAAAAGGTAATTTTTTTGTGAGGTCTGCATACCATCTTGAGGTTGAGGAGAACTTTGTGTGGTTACCTGGTAAGAAAATCTAGAATAAAGATCTGATCCCAAAGGTTAACTTTTTCTATTGGCTGGTTCTTCAAGATAAAATCCTTATAGTTGAAAATTTAAAAAAAAGAGGACTGGTCCTCCCCAACCAATGTTACCTTTATGGTCAACATGAAGAAACTACCCAACACCTCTTCTTGAACTGCTCCTTTTCTCTTTCAGTCCTTAATTTCCTCTTAATTTCTTTGGAAATATGTTGGGTCCTTCCTAATACGGTGATAGATATTTTTAATCAGTGGTCCTTTCCACCCTTTTTTAGTCCTAGATTGCACACTCTTTGGAAATTAAGCCTCCCGCACTACCTGTGGGGTGTTTGGAGGGAGAGGAACAACAAGGCCTTTAATAATTGCTCCAGAGACTTTCATTCTATGGGAATCAATATTTTGGATTTCCTTATTGAGAACACCTCTTACCTCTCTTTCCCTTCTAGCAAAGAGAAATATGTTGAAGCAAGACTAGCATTTAAGTTGAGCCTTCCTAGAATGGATCATGGAGCTAATCAGGCTGATCAAAGTAGACTATAAACTAAATGGGCCCCACCACCTATGGGATGGGTAAAATTAAATTTTTATGGAGCCTCCAAAGGAAATCCTGGGTTGGTAGGAGCTGGTGGGATCATTAGAGATAGTAAATGTGAAATCATCATGGCTTATGCTAAGAATATTGGTGTCCAATCCAACCATTTTACTAGAGGCCAAGGCCCTATTTCAAGGTATGACCATTCTTGAATCCCTAGGTTTGAAGAAGTTCATCATCGAGGGGGATTCCTTAAACTTAATTAACACCCTCAAAGGAACCAGTCCCACTAGCTAGAACATTAGCAACATGATGGATGAAGCTAGAAGAATTCTTAACTCCCTTGAAAGTGTTCAGTGTAGACATATCTTCAAGGAAGGGAATAGGGCTACCGATTTTCTTGCCAATATTGGTGTTCATCAAGAAAACTTGGCCATTTGGAGGAATTCCTTTCCCTAGGATCTGATTCTATTGGCCAGAAGAGAGTCTGCTCTGAGTATTGAAGTTGCTTAAGCCTAGTTTTTGTTCTCTTGGTAGAAATTTTTTGAATTACCTTTTTTGGTGGTTCTTTCAAACTCTTATCTTAAGTTGGTTGTTACCTCTTGTCCATGTCGCCTTGCTTCTCTCTTGTTTCTGGAAGTGGTTATCATTGCCTAGGGATGTCAAACCTAGTGAGTCTTATTTTCTTCTTAGTATTTTGGAGTTTGTCCTAGAGTCCTCCTCTGACATATCTTCATGGTTTTTGGTGCCCTAGGATGAGGTGGCTCTTAGTCAAGTGCTTTATTTTTAGTTGCGCTCTTGGGAGGTGGTAAATTATGTATAGGCCTAATGGGTATGGATGCCTTGGCCCATTTGTTTCTTCTACCCTATTCAACTAAAAAGGATAACTCTACGTGGAAGAACTGAGACCCATTGAAGACTCCTGAGTAGGCAGATAAATAACCAGATCGATTGAGTTGGCTTCTACTTATGCTAAAGAAGTCTCTTGGATGGTGAATCAATATATGGTTAAAAATGATAATTATGAGGATTGAATACCTTCTACTTTCTTGTGGGCTTCAGGGTTGTTGGGCCTTTTTTGAAGGTTTTTTTGGGTTGCTCTATGGTTGTAAGTGTTGGGACCACTCTTTGGGCTTGACCCTCTCTTTTTTTGGCTTATTTTCTAGTTTTATTTTCAATTTGAACTCAGTGGAAACCAAGCGTAACTTCTATAAAATGTATTTATGATAAAAATGGGGTTACAAGTGTTCCTTTTACAAATCTACCTTAGAAGGCTACAAAACAGGGTTCAACAAGGTGGATTTCCATTTTATTTCAGTGAATTTTTGACTACGTCCTAGATTGGTCTTCCAATGATCCTCAAGGGGTGTGGACCTAGTGCATGCGTGCCATCATTTTGATCAAACCTCCAAACCTGTATGACCTAAAAAATGGGGTTAATGTATTTGGAGACCCGTCATTGATCATATCCCATAGTTATGAAGATAATAGATGCTAAATAAAGTAATAAAATGCATAAGAGAAGTTAAAATTGATTGTAAGTGCTGAAAAATAGTAAATATTACCTACCAAGAGGGTTTTGTAACTTTTTGTTACTTGGAGATGAACTCTGGCTAGAGTCATACCCTACCTAGTGACCAGATTGGGTCGCTAGGTACCTAGAAACTGAGCCTGTAATTATGTTTTTTTGATCTAATAGAAGATGATGACGTCCTGTGACTATAGCAACTCATGGTCGGCATTGGATATGCTCCTATACCTATCAAAACCTATAAAAAGAGCATGCAAGAGGGTAAAAATGGTGGTTTTGGCATGGTGATTTGATGTATGATTTGATGGATTTTTGGTTGATGTAATTTTGGTAAAGTTCTGTTATGTGGAATGAGATGGATGGATTTAGGAGGAAAAGTACTCTTATTTATAGCTTTTGGAGAGCTTAGGGGGGTGAGGTGTCCCCTATGAGGTGGAGTGGAGTAAGGGTTAGACCTTAACCATGGTAAGGTTAAAGGGTGAGGTGGAAGGTGACTCATCCTCCCACATACCCTAAAAAGGGATCTTCTAAATATCTAGAAATATCATAGGTGCACACATGTGTGAGCAAGAATTAGGGTTAACCTTGATTAAGTAGATCTTGGGTTAGATCATGGTTAAATCAAGCATATTTAAAATATCTTATGCAAGTCATGGGTGCACACATGTGTGAGGATGATATTAGTGTTAATATTGATTAATCCTAATTAAACATGTGTTTAAGTCATAAAGTGCACTTTAATGATAAAGTGACTTTTAAACCAAGGTTAGGGTTACCATGGTTAGACTTTTGTTGGTGGTTGAATGGAGACCATGATTAAGCATAGGAAAGGGCTTGAATGGCCCAAGGGGCTTATGGATAGCCCTTTTGTGAATTCAAGGTGTTTTGGGATTAATGAGTGCAATTTTGTAATGTTTGGGACTCAATTAATCATGAAGGATGAATAAGCAACCATGTGTGACTTTTAGGTGTCTACATTTGCCCTTTTTTGTACTACAATGTGTGAAGACACAAGGAAGTGCAAAAATTTAATGACACCAGAAGATGGTTTGGTTTTGGAAAAGAAGAATGGAAAATGGAAGATTGTAGATGATGGTGGCTTTCATCATGCCATGGTGATTGTCGAGGGAGTATATGTAAGATTGCATTACTATCATGATAAATGTAAGATGCCCCAATTATGGAATGAGTGAATCTCTTTGAAACTTTGCCTTAGATACTTCATTAAGCTTAATTTGATTTGATAAATCATTCAACCCTAGGTATATTTTATTAGGTGCTTCATCCATGAGTGGTATTATGACTACCAATATTGGAGAAGAAAATCCATGATCAACCTAAATACTAAGGTATTTTGGTCCATCAAATGTTCATTTGAATTGGAGTTTTGATGAGAAGAAAAATTTTGCTTTTGAGTTACCCCTACAAAGGAGGGCATAAGATGATCTTTGACAAAGGTTCTTGGACAAACACAATTTCTAGTATTGAGTATTTGGTTATTGATCATGCGTAAAGTGGCTTTGATGAGATGTCTACCCTCTCAAGCGATGAGTCTATGAGAGGTGAAAATGAGGTAACGATGAAATGCTTGACAAAGTGATTGATGGAGTAAGATAATGGGTGAAATGTGCAATAAAAATAGAATAAATTTGAGTAAGGGGCATGTCATAGAAGTGAGAAGTGATATGGGGGATCTTGGGATTGATTTTGGTGCAATTTGGGCTCGATTGTTAGGTACCTAGTGACTGAATTGGGTTGGTGGGTACCTAGCGACTAAAGGTCATGACTATGAAAGGTGTAGTTGCAGTATGGGGTGTCATTTGTGCACCTGTGAATTGTCAAAGAGGAGTGGGAGAGGAGGAGAATGGGAGAATTTGTGCAATGGAGTATTATTGAGATCGAGGTGTGAGGGACGAGATGGTGGGACAAGTGAGTCAAGGTGGAGGGCAAGTGGTACAGGTAAGTGAATCTTGAAATCTACACAGTTAGAATTATGAGAAGAAAAAAAGAACCCTAGGGTCTTTTCATAGATGTATGAAATGAAAGGAAATGTAGATGTAGGAATGTGTGCATGTGAAAGAGAAAGTGCATCAATGTGCGTTCATGTGTGCATTGTTTGTTATGTGGTCTTATTTTTGTTGTGTTTAAAATATATATATTTTTGAGATGCATGTGTGTAGAATGCATTTTTGGTGTGTTTGTGAGTCAATTATTGAAAACGTTTGTGGCGTATGGGTGAAGGAGCCAAATGGGTATCCAAAAGTACCATTTTTTTGTGTTTGTATGATGTGGCATGTTTTTTGATGTGCATGCTATAGGTGTTATTTTGAGTTGTTTCATGTGAAATTTTATGATGTATGGGTGAATGTGCCAAATGGGTATCTAAAAGTACAATTTTTTTATCCTTGTGTGATGTGGTATTTTTTTTTTTTATGTGCATGTTATGAGTTTGATTTTGAGTCATTTTGTGTGAAATTTTGTGATGTACAGACAAATGAGCCAAATTGTATCCTAAAATATCATTTGTTTTCTTCTATGTGATGTGTTACATTTTATGATGTGCTTGCAGGAGTGTGTTTTTGACACGTGTGGGAAGGAAATTTTTGAAAAATTTGACCATGGGGATGAAAATGAGAAAATGGGTATCCAAAAATACCCATGTCTCTCTGATCGCTGGGTACCCAACAACCCATTACAACCACTGGGTACCCAGTGATCAGGAGATTGTACAATTTGTTTTGTGATTTTGGTGCCACTCGGGTGAGGGCATAGAGTGCATGGTTGAATTCATGAAAGAAATGTTTATGTGAGGTATTTTTGGTGTATATGCACTAACAAAAAGATGTTGTATGTAACAAGTACCAAAGATTGATTTGAGGTATTACTTTCATTCATTGTTGGAGGACCTAAAAAAGACCATAGGTGATACAGACCTACAATGGGTGTGGAATATGGGATTACATGGGGTGTATAAGATGAGAGTGATACATTATGATCATGCCTATGTGGAGGTCTTGTGTGAGCGATGGGATCCAAATCATAACACTTTCTATATCCTAACGGGGGAGATGATTATTACATTGGAGAACATCTTCAGGATTTATAGGTTACTGGTAGAGGGGTTGACTATGATCATTGCCAAGCGTAATCAGCATAAGGAGATGTTATAGTGATTACTAGGTGAAAAGTGGGAGAAGGTGAAGGTATCCAATGGAGGAGTGGACTATAAGTAGTGCTGGTATGATAGGATGATCTCACTAAGATATTTGATGACTATGACATTGATAGCCAACTATGTGATGATAGATGTGTTGGGATATCAATTTCTATGGAGGATGATGGGGGTGATGTATGATGTAGTAGATCATGGGTACCAGTATGCATGGGTACCTACTTTGTTTATGCAGATCTACAAAGACTTTCATGGCATAAGGTAGGTAGGTCGATGAATTATGGGAGTAGGTGTGCTCCTCCAGGTGTGGGGATGGGAGAATATTATTGTGGGGTGACCCGAGGGGTTGCCATATAGAGGTACATGAGTTGATGGGGAGATATGTTACCTATATATTGTAGTGGTAGATGGATATGGAGCTACAATTGCATAGGCCCCATGAGGGATAAGGTTTGAATTATAGAGATGCTTTCAACCGACTAATGCTAGAGGATATTTCTTGGCAACCATGGAGGGGGTGCTAGATTGGGATAATATGGTATGGGAACTATGTCAAGTGAGGTGTGGTTGATGGGTGATTGGGTGGGAGACCACCTAGTTAGATTGGTTTCCATTTAGCTATGTGTTATGGTAGTTTGGGTTGAGATAGGAGGTACCCAAGGTACCCATCATGATTTGGTGAGTTAAGGGAGATCATAGATAGAGACCAGTGGTGGTGCCTCTAGATTTGGTATTAGATGTAGACATAGTTATCTTGAATATGTAGGATGCAAGTACAACACCAAGATATGATGTATGGTGGGAAATGCAAAGCTGAGATCTAGGAGTATGGGTGATAGTTAGATACATAGAGGTCGTAGTGGCTAGAGTAGGTGGTGGTTTGGGATGGATTTATGGGGATGGTAAGGGTGGAGGAGGTAGCCCTAGAGGATCTCTTGCAGTAGGGGTAAGTAGTCTGCATCAAGTGACTATCAAGCCTAATGATGTAGTTTGGGGAGATAGTGAGAAGGAGTTTGATAGTAAGTTGTTGAGCCAATACAACAACGGGTGGAAAGAGGATATGTTCCCATAAAAATATGGGAGGATCCTATAGTTTCTCTTGAGGGTTATGGTGCCTTAGCCCCAGGAAAGATAGATTTAACTATCTATATTTACAACATGATACATACCTATGAGGATATTACTATGCTGCATGATAGGGTGCGATAGATGTAGGGTGTGATGATCCAGTGAGAGATGGCCAAGATGTAGGAGTGGGCAAACCTGATATTAGAGAGAGATGAAGATTTAGTGGGGTGATTAGAGGCTGAGAGAGGTGGCCCACGTAAGAGGATAGGTGGAGACTATTGGGGATAGCATAATGTAAATCCAGGAGGAGGCCACATAGAAGCAGGCTTAGAGGGATGTAATGGTAGCTAAGGTAGCTCGATTATAGGAAGAGGCTACCTAGAGGGAGGTCAAGATAGCTTGATTATAGGATGAGGCCACTCGAGAGAGGATAAAATGAGAGGCTATGGAAACTAAGATGGTGAGGCACTGGGAGAAGGATTGCCTAGAGAGTTTGTTCTATCAATAGGGGAGGAGGGTGCATTAGCTAGAGGTGCAATTGGTCATTCATACAATTAGATTCCTAGAGGCATTCAATTTAGGATCTCAATCCCACTAGATTAGGAGTGGATGGTCAAAGTGATAGCCATAAGCGAGCAAGGTTAGCCTAGGTTAAAGCAATCAAGGTGGATCAAGGAGAGTAGAGGAGCCTCCTACCCCATGAGAGGGAAATGGAGAGACACATGATGAGGCATAAAGGTGAGATAGTTTTCTTTGTATTATTTTGTATTTTGATGTGTCAAGTTGCTACTAATTTTGTATATGTTAGCCTAGTGAGGCGATGTATGATGTAGTAGGTAGGAAATATAGCCTACAGGCGATGTGACTATGTGTAGTGTACTCATGATTTTGATATGATATATACATGATGATATTTGTGTGATTATGTTTGATGTGTTGAATGTATGTGATGTGATTGATATGCATGAGGTGAATGATATATATGTCTAATGTGAAACATAAATGATCATGTAGGTATGAGGTAATGTGATACATGGTGAATGTTAGGTAAGATGACCCTAACTAGTTATGAATATGCACCAATAGATAGGTACAACTGTAATATGGAGAAATGTGTTTAGATGTGAACTATGGAAATATGGAAAGATGTGTATCCACTCAAAATGCATTTAAATTGTCTCACTTGAGATGATGGACCTAAAAACAAATGACTGATGGTAGGATCTAATGACTAAGATATGTGACAAGTAAGCATGAAGTGCATGAATTAATGTGTGTGTATAAGATACACATGGATGAGATGTATTTGAGAAGGATGTACAACTGTAATGAGGGAAAACTTGTTATAAGCAGAGGAAATGATGATGTTGTTCACCCCCGATTCTAGAGCATGATAGATTTTAAAAGAATTTCTAGACACTCAAATGATAAAGTGTGAACAATCAAAATCTTCTAGTAGTCATGTAATATCTTATAGATATCTAGAATAGCCTAACTGAATATAAGTATATCATGGACTTGTGTGTGCACATGATGTTCATTTATCCATTTTGAGAGAGGTTGTACTAACCCATTATGAACCTAGCCAAAGTAGCTAGCTCATCCACAAGCATGCAGTGATATGTACAAGAGAATATCACTATAATATTATAGATGTGTCACCACTTGTAAGACTTCCAGTGCTAGGCAGGTTCTTGGAGCCTATTGCTGGTGATGGAAATCTGCCCATGATGTTATTTTGGACTTGAGGACCTCTGAGATTCAAGAAATTTGGTAGTACACTTGGAGGTTTTTCCTTTTGTTTTCTACCCATCTTCCTTTTGATTCTCTTTTGGCAGTGCTCTTTTCTCATTTTTGTGTGGGCATTAGATTTTATTTTTTACCCATTTTTTGTTTGCTTTTGCTTGTCCCTTTGTTTATCCCTAGGTTTATTTTGATCACACAAATGATAGGATGAGCAAGGGAAATCATTTGCTAAATTGCAAGGCCTATGTAGGGTGTTATATTTCCTAGACTCAAAATTTGCTTAAGATGTGAACTGTGTGAGTGGTCTATGAATGAACTCAATTCAACTAGGGGTAGCCTTGAAATCCAATAGAATTTGATAATATTCGATAGAAGGTGATTAGACTGACTATGAGTATGTGAGAAAAATAAAAGCTTCCCATTGTTATGTAACTAAGAACAAGATCGGATACCATAGCAGTCATGCTAACAAATGCAATTTTAACTCCTCAAAATGATACTATATACAAGCGATGAATGGTCTATGTACAATAAATATGTGGACATGACTAAAAAATATGCCTAAAATGCATGGTTATAGGTGACCAACATGTTTGTGAGATACACAAAGCAAGTTATAGTAGTGGACGCAAGGTGGTGTATCCCATATAATGTCTAATGTACTGGACCAAAGAAAATAGATTGGAAAGAAAATACAATAAAAATAAAGGAAATTCCAATGTAAGGCCATAGTAGTCATGAGTGATGCATGTGAATGTGTATGAAAGAGTAACATGATGATGAGTAGGTAAAAGAGAAATATGAATAGGAGATGCTGGTGACCAGGCGAGTGAAAGAAAAGGGAAGAAAGGAGGAGAAAGAAGTGGTAGAAGGAAAGATAAAAAGATATGGGAAAATAAGAGCATAGAGAGAAGATAAGAAGGTCGAACGATTTTAATAGTATGTAGTCACTCATAGTGTGACCTGTTGTGGCTGCTCCACAACGTACCCCAAAATTGGGGACCCACCTTTTTGCATATTTTCCAAGAAGACCGAAGTGGCCCATATGCTAAAGATCAAAGAAAAAGCAAAACACCGCAAGGAGAAAAAGTGTCGCGATATCGCGACATGTTGCATTTTCACGGTTCAAAGCAAAGAGAAAAACAAGAAGAAAAAGTGTCGCGATATCGCGACATGTTGCATTTTCGCCCAAAGAGAAGAGAAAAAGCAAGAAGAAAAAGTGTCGCGATATCGCGACATGTTGCATTTTCGCGGCCAAAGAGAAGAGAAAGAACAAGAAAGAAAAAGTGTCGCGATATCGCGACATGTTGCATTTTCACGGCCAAAGAGAAGAGAAAGAACAAGAAAGAAAAAGTGTCGCGATATCGCGACATGTTGCATTTTCGCGGCCAAAAGAGAAGAGAAAGAACAAGAAAGAAAAAGTGTCGCGATATCGCGACATGTTGCATTTTCATGGCCAAAGAAGAGAAGAGAAAAGTTGATAACATGTTGCATTAAAGAAAGGAAAAAGTGTCGCGATATCGCGACATGTTGCATTTAGCAAAAAGCAAGAAAGAAAAGTGTCGCGATATCGCGACATGTTGCATTTTCATGTCCAAAGCAAAGGAAAAAGTGTCGCGATATCGCGACATGTTGCATTTTTACGGTCCAAAGCAAAGGAAAAAGTGTCGCGATATCGCGACATGTTGCATTTTTGCTCAAAAAAGAGAGAAAAAAAGTGTCGCGATATCGCGACATGTTGCATTTTCATGACTCAAAAGGAAGAGAGAAAAAAAGTGTCGCGATATCGCGACATGTTGCATTTTCGTGACTCAAAAAGGGCAAGCAGGCAGAGAAACAAAAGTGTCGCGATATCGTGACATGTTGCATTTTCGTGACTCAAAAAGGGCAGGCAGGCAGAGAAACAAAAGTGTCGTGATATCGCGACATGTTGCATTTTCGTGACTCAAAAGGGGCAAGCGGAGAGAGACAAGAGTGTCACGATATCACGACATGTTCGATTTTCGCCAAGGGAACAGAGTAGTGGACAGTGCGTCTGATATTAGTGATGAACACCAGGATAGTGAAACTGAAGACTGCATAATGACGTGGACCTATAAGGAATAAATCGAAGATTGAATAAGGTAATTTGTCACATAAGGACAAAATCCAATGAATAAGACAAAATGTTACATAAGGAATATTTAATGATTTGAAATCATTTAAGATGGTCGTTACACATGGAAGGAAGCGGACGCATGCCCATGTGGAGAAAAGGAAACATTTTTTTGAAATCAAACGAAAAGTGAAGAAAACCAAACAGAGGAAGCCAAACCATGGGAATGAAACGAAGGGCCACAAAATAGAAACGAAAAGCCTTTTTGGAAACCAAAACACATGCATGCACAAGGGAAGGTGAAACGAACAGCCATTGGAAAATGAAACGAAAAGCTTCCTGAAAATTTTAAATACGCCAGGCAAGGATGTTTTGAGGGGTTGGAAACTGCTGCGAGCAGAGTTGCAGATTTGAAGGCAAGAGGGCCATTCTGGACCTGTTTGAGCTATTTTTCTTCCATGGACTGGTTTGGGAAAACCAAAAATTTTTGTTATTGTAAAATGACAAATTTTTAATACAAAAAATTTCAGAAAGTTGCATCTTATGGACAAGAAAGAAGGAGTCATTTTCTGCATGCAAGATTAAATGTCTATTTTTCCCCTTTTCAGATTTTAGGCTTGTAAATGGAGTTTATGCAAGTTTTCTTGGTTGCTTCATGCGAATGTTTAAATCTGAAAACCTCATTTAAAACCCTAGGAGCCAGCACTTAGCTTATCCGGATTGTGCTTGTTTTGCAAGTCCAATAGGTTAGGTTGCATGCATGAAAACCTCACATCTTCGGTTTTGTCGGAATAGGATAGCATCAAACTGAATGTATCTTGTGTTCCATTTTCTGCATTTCATTTTCATTTTTCTGCATTTTATTTTTCCAGAAATTTTAACTTTTTTTTAATTTTCAGGCATTAAAATAAACATTTAAAAAATTTTCAAAATCCAAAAATAATTTCACCATTGCGTAGGTTATACTTCATACTTCCAATACGCACTTTGAAATTTCATTTTCGGAGTTGTTTAGTATTTTTAAAAATTCATCGAAGTTGTTGTTTTATTACAGATTTTGAAAAATCCGAAAATAGAAAATTTCCATTTTTGGGCCGAATTTCATTTTTTTCAGTTTCATGTTTCATTCATGAGCCTATGATGACATTCCCTTCATGAAAATTCCAATTTCATTGAAGGAGTTATGTTTTATGGCATTTTGCAAATTACCATTTTGGGAGCAATCAAAGCACTAAATTATTCGTCTTGATGAAAATTCTGATTTCATTTAAGAAGGGTAATTTAAGTGACATTTGAAGCTACATTTGAAGACCTATTCATCATTGGGATTTAATGCAAGATAAAATTATTTTAAAACCCTCAAGATAAAAGGAATTAAGGCACTACATCGTGGTCATATGAGGGCCAACTCACATTTGCTTTATTTTGGTTCAATGAACAATCACTAAAGTTTCATGGTAAAATAAACCAACATTGCCCCTTGTTTACAGTTACTTGCAATCACTAAGGTGTTCCAAGCATTTAAATTGAATATCTTTATTTGAGATTACTAATACACATATGCAAATGCTAATATAGCGGAGACCTTGGAGAAGTTGTTTGTTTAACTTCTTTGCAAGAGGGGATTTGGAACCCAAATCCTAAGGGAGAGTGTACTTTCACAATTGGGTGAAAATACCACTCAACATTTTGGCGCTAGAAGGAGGGCCTGAATTGGTTTATTTCAGTGTGATTTAAATGCTATAGGGATTTAAATTTTGAATATTTCATGCCCTATTGATTATTATCTTTAGCCCTCTTTTAAACAATACAACCTTGTAGTGTTAAAAGGAGGACATGAATTGCTATGCATTGTTCTAACGCTTTTGATTGTTCATACAGGAATAATGTGTTTTGATTTGATTTTGAAAATTTTTGGTCTTGACTAACGAGGTTGTCTCCATGCAATTACTTTCATTGGATTTTAATGGATACATCTCTTGGTTGATGCTAACATGATTATTCATACGTTACATGTTTGATATTTGCGAGTCATTTCATGCTTATTTGTAAGGAATTATTTTGTCTAAAACGTATTTGTTGTCGGTATTATGCTCTTCACTTGCGTGTAATGCGATCTTGTGAATCAGAAAGCCTACAACACTAGGAGTATGCTCTTCACTTGCGCATATGCGATCTGGTGAATCAGAAACTAATTTACATTTTTAGAATATTGCTTTGTCATGGTTCCTTCTTTTATTCATGACTAACAAATTGGTTTTGAAGTTATTCTTTGAGTTTCACTAATGGCAACATCCGAGGAGCAAATTGTATCCCTAAGAGAAGAAATGATGTCCCTAAGAGAAACGATGGTATCTGCATTAGGAAAGTATTATGAATGTCATTCTACCTTTGGAACACCTTATCAAATTCATGAAATGTTATTGGAGTTTCTACGACTTTTTAATCAAGAGGTGGCATCGGGATACCTACAAAATCTACATATCTATAAGTTCACATTATGTCAATTTCAAATATTTTGTGAGCCTATTGCTTGTAGGTTCTTCCCATACATTGTGGGTGATAGATCATTCTCGTGGTATTGCCATCTACCCATGGAGGTTAAGACTTCTTGGAGCCAATTAGAAGCAGCCTATCTTTATCACTTTGGTAATCAAGTTGACTTGGATAGGTTGCAAAATCAATTCACCTCTATGTGTAAAGAGCCTAATGAGTCCATGAGTCAATTCGGTGTGAGGTTTCGTGAATTGTACTCTCAAATGTGGGAAATTTTGGGTACATCGAAAGAGGAAGCTATTGAAGTATACCTGAGAGCCATCCCCCCACACTTGCTACACTCATTAAGGAAAACTTGGATGACCTGTCTCTAGAGACAATCTATGAGATCTTTGAAAAGGTAGAACAAGTTTTGGAAGAAGAAAAGGCACAACATGTTCACATGAGAGATTGTTCTTTTGGAGTTAGTGATGCCAACCGACACCAACCAGTAAATATAGCACCCTCCACTCCAATGATACCTAAGGTAAATGATCAAGGGGATGAATTTGAAGGTCCAAATGTTACAACCACCTTAGATGTAGTCCAAGAGGAGGTGCAAATTGCTAAGTCGACATCCACCAGTGAGGATTATGCAGAGATGATCTCATTCATAGAGATACATGATTATTCGGATAAAGGGGTCCTAAATTCAACAAGGTTTGAGATAGGTGATAGGATGGAACCTACCATAGAATTGAATGAAGTGGTTGAAAGTGAAATTGGAAGAAAATCAATAAATGAATTTGAAGATATGATAGAATTTCACCACTTGTTCTTGGAAGACACTCTCGATGAGAAGCTTGGAACTAATGATCAAAAAATTCTTCACCCTCCAAATTGTGATAAAATCGAATCATGGGTTACTAATTTGGACGATGATAGCCTTACAAATTTGAATTCAAGAAATAACCCACTTTTGAAAGTTATTGAACCATCTAAAGAAGGTGAAGGTGAATTTGATGAGAAACACATTGATGAATTGGAAGATGTTGAAGAAGTAGTTGAACGTCACCACTTGACTTTGGAAGATGATTATTATGATGCTTGGAAGAAGTGGGAAGACTACACTCACTCCAAAACTGCTAATGAAACTTGTGTGCCAATTGATATACAGGACAATATAATCGCCTACTCAAAGGAAGATATTACAACTCCTATACAATTTGAGGATGTTTTGGAAGAGGGTTTCAAATCTCATCAAATTTTGGAAGATTATAATGATCCTATTACCAAGGACAAAGAAGAAAAAGAATTGACAAATGAATCAAAAGATCATGTCACAAATACCATGGAGTTTCATCCCACAAATTTGGAAGATAATTTTTACAATGGTTGGGGAAGATATGAAGATGTGTTATTTCCTCACACCCCTATTGATGAAGCCTCTATTCCAATTTATATGCAGGATGTTGAAACTTCTACTTCATACGAAGATCTCACATTCACAAGATTTGAGAAGGTTACAAAATTTGATCATGTTGAATATAAATTCATTGAAGATTCGGATACAAGTTTGCATGATTATTTTGAGGATTCAAATGAAGAGATACCATGGATAGTGAACAAAGAATTGGAATTAAATGACAAAGTGGTTGATCTATTAGAAGCAACGCAAGTGATTGATCATGAAGATGAGTTACTTGACATACACTTTGACCAAGAATATTTGAGGGTTGAAAAGGATGGGCATGTTTTCAATTGGGTGCCCAATTTTGGTATGTTTGATGAACAAGTAATCAATGAAGAATATGAAGACCATGAGGTAAAAGAGGGAATTGCAAATCCTCACCAAATTTTGGTAAATGAAAATGTGAAAAAGGTAAAATCTAAACCTTTGTGTCCAAACATCCAAGATTTAGGTGAAGATTTGTATAATTCAAATGATATTTATGATGAAATGCCATTGAAGGTGAATGAAGAACAAGGATTAATTTCTAACCACACCTTTGATAACATTACTTTAATGAATGAAAAGGAGCTTGATGCACTTAAATTGCTAAATCAAATTCATCAACAATTAATTCTTGAACCTAGGATAAAAACTTCTAATGATCCCCATTTAGTAAATATCCTAGATGCTTGTAAATTGTTGCACAATCTTGATTGGCCTAAGAACATGGAAAATGAATTAGCTTTGAAATTTTTAGAAATAGGCTCTTGCTTACAAAATTTCATTTTGAATAAAGAAAGCCTAGTTCTAAATCATGAATGGAATTATGAAATTTACACCTTAAAGAATAGACAAGAAAGAATTGAAAATCAACCATTGTCTAATCAATTTGGTAATTTGAATCTCACCTATGAGAATACTAATGGAACTAAATCTAATTGGTGGGGTGAGAGAGGAAAGTTGAAGTTGGTTGCATTGTTTGGTCTAATCTTGTTTTTGTTTGATTCCTTCCACATTTGGCATGTGTATCACATTATATGTCTTTTGGAATGCTCAAATCATGTTTGGGATCCAGGGAAGTGACAGTTCAAACTGTGCATCATCTTGTACCATATTGTACATTTGTATATAGTCTTTGGTTTTTGGTTTTGGTTTGTGTTTTCAAGTTTCTTTTTTGGGATTGTATTTTGGGTTTGGTTTTAAGTTTTGTGTGTTGGTCCTTTGGACACTTTTGGTTTGTCTTAAAAAAAAAAAAAAAGAAAGAAAAGCGAGATGTCAACTTATGTCCTTATGAATGTTGACTAAGACTAAGAGAATATGAAACATCGGAATTGTATTGCAGAAAGCTCCACGAGTATCGCAAACACATTAAAGAATATCATTTGGAACTTGTGATGCATGAAGTTGTCAGTTTTACACATTATGGTAAAGTAGGTGGTATACTCCATCCGCATTTCAAAAAGAGCAATGCATTCATCCATATCTCATGTTACATTCGACATTGCATATACATTTCATCTCAGTTGCATCTACATTTCAAATACAATCATTGAAAAGGTGTCGAATCCTCTTAGGGTTATTACATAACATATATTAAAAGGATCCTAAGGTTGGGAACTGATGCCCGAACTATCTTGAACCAAGCACGTTCTACACATATTAAAGAGGATCTTGAGCAAAATGGTCAAAACCATACTTGGAAGAAAAGGTGAGGCGAAAGGAGTATTTCGTGTCTATCCTATCATGCAACATAATCCTTAAAATAGTGGCTTTTTACCACTCCTATAGTGCTTAAAGCCTAAAATCAGAGTAGTAAGGATAGGGTTAAATCCCCATCGAACTTAGGTTGAGGATCCAATTCCCCAAAGCTCTGATTTGATCTTCATGGAGTAGTAAGGATAGGGTCTAATTCTCATCTCGCTTAGGTTGAGAATCCGATTCCCCAAAGCTTCTATTTTGCCTCCATCATGCTTTAAGAAATTAAAAGCATGATCTACACTCAAGAACTTGAAGTTCCAAAGCAAATATTTTTCATTCTACTTTTATTGCATCATTGATATTGGATTGGAAGGATCGTACTACATGTCCCTTGCAAGGATGGGTAGTCATCCCCAAGGTTCAAGAAATCAAAAGTAAAGTCAAATCCTGGATTATGGGGTTGATCTCCACCGGGGCTATAGACGCCTGACTGGCAGTGGAGTATGCTCATGCGTGGCAACATGTCTTGTCTAAAAGCAAGACCACTGACTGCTCAAACGGACAGGCTAGCCTGACAGTTTCATCCATAACAGGTTAAATCATTTTGTTCAAGATGAGGTAATGAACTCCAGGATCAGAGTAGTAAGGATAGGGTTAAATTCCCATCTCGCTTAGGTTGGGAATCCTATTCCCCAAAGCTCTGATTTCACTTACACTTGCACATGGGTTCAAAATGGTAGTGACACATAACCAACTTTGGGATCTAGTAAATTAATTCAGTATACTCATATTTGGTCCTAAGAGGATTTGACAGTTTTAATATGTTTGTTCATGGTACTAGAAAGTTTGAGCCTTTGCAAAGCTTGTTATATCTCTAGCATCTTCACCATACGTTAAATCCTACAGGAATCATCCATAACTTCTCATACGCACGAATCATAAGTGAAAATGACAATGGAAAGTTGAACGAGTTTCAAACGATAGGGAATGAAGCACATTGCACACACCGAGCTGATGCTTAATAATTCTAATGCTTCATGTATTTCTCGTCTAGTTTCATTCTTGGGATATTTGCTGACGCTTGTGTTTGAGTTTTGAAGGTGTTCAGGTTGAGTTCTCACCGAAATGCTCAGGAGCATTTCCCAGTAGAGTCGCCATTTGTTGTGGCTGCTCCACAACGTACCCCAAAATTGGGGACCCACCTTTTTGCATATTTTCCAAGAAGACCGAAGTGGCCCATATGCTAAAGATCAAAGAAAAAGCAAAACACCGCAAGGAGAAAAAGTGTCGCGATATCGCGACATGTTGCATTTTCACGGTCCAAAGCAAAGAGAAAAAGCAAGGAAGAAAAAGTGTCGCGATATCGCGACATGTTGCATTTTCACGGCCAAAAAAGAGAAAAAGCAAGAAGAAAAAGTGTCGCGATATCGCGACATGTTGCATTTTCATGGCCAAAAGAGAAGAGAAAGAACAAGAAAGAAAAAGTGTCGCGATATCGTGACATGTTGCATTTTCGTGGCCAAAAGAGAAGAGAAAGAACAAGAAAGAAAAAGTGTCGCGATATCGCGACATGTTGCATTTTCATGGCCAAAAGAGAAGAGAAAGAACAAGAAAGAAAAAGTGTCATGATATCGCGACATGTTGCATTTTCATGGCCAAAGAGAAGAGAAGAAAGAAGAAAAGTGTCGCGATATCGCGACATGTTGCATTTTCGGCCAAAGAGAAAGGAGAAAAAGTGTCACGATATCCTGACATGTTGCATTTTGAAAAGAAAAAGTGTCGCGATATCCGACATGTTGCATTTTCGAAAGAAAGAAAAAGTGTCATGATATCGCGACATGTTGCATTTTCGTGTCCAAAGCAAAGGAAAAAGTGTCGCGATATCGCGACATGTTGCATTTTCGCTCAATCCAAAGCAAAGAAAAAAGTGTCACGATATCACGACATGTTGCATTTTCATGACTCAAAAAGAGAGCAGAGAAACAAAAGTGTCATGATATCGTGACATGTTGCATTTTCGTGACTCAAAAAAGGCAGGCAGGCAGAGAAACAAAAGTGTCACGATATCGTGACATGTTGCATTTTCGTGACTCAAAAGGGAGGAGAGAAACAAAAGTGTCGCGATATCGCGACATGTTGCATTCTCACGACTCAAAAGGGGCAAGCCAGCAGAGAGACAAGAGTGTCGCGATATCGTGACATGTTCGATTTTCACCAAGGGAACAGAGTAGTGGACAGTGCGTCTGATATTAGTGATGAACACCAGGATAGTGAAACTGAAGACTGCATAATGACGTGGACCTATAAGGAATAAATCGAAGATTGAATAAGGTAATTTGTCACATAAGGACAAAATCCAATGAATAAGACAAAATGTTACATAAGGAATATTTAATGATTTGAAATCATTTAAGATGGTCGTTACACATGGAAGGAAGCGGACGCATGCCCATGTGGAGAAAAGGAAACATTTTTTTGAAATCAAACGAAAAGTGAAGAAAACCAAACAGAGGAAGCCAAACCATGGGAATGAAATGAAGGGCCACAAAATAGAAATGAAAAGCCTTTTTGGAAACCAAAACACATGCATGCACAAGGGAAGGTGAAACGAACAACCATTGGAAAATGAAATGAAAAGCTTCCTGAAAATTTTAAATACGCCAGGCAAGGATGTTTTGAGGGGTTGGAAACTACTGCGAGCAGAGTTGCAGATTTGAAGGCAAGAGGGCCATTCTGGACCTGTTTGAGTCATTTTCTTCCATGGACTGGTTTGGGAAAACCAAAAATTTTTGTTATTGTAAAATGACAAATTTTTAATACAGAAAGTTTCAGAAAGTTGCATCTTATGGACAAGAAAGAAGGAGTCATTTTCTGCATGCAAGATTAAATGTCTATTTTTCCCCTTTTCAGATTTTAGGCTTGTAAATGGAGTTTATGCAAGTTTTCTTGGTTGCTTCATGCGAATGTTTAAATCTGAAAACCTCATTTAAAACCCTAGGAGCCAGCACTTAGCTTATCCGGATTGTGCTTGTTTTGCAAGTCCAATAGGTTAGGTTGCATGCATGAAAACCTCACATCTTCGGTTTTGTCGAAATAGGATAGCATCAAACTGAATGTATCTTGTGTTCCATTTTCTGCATTTCATTTTCATTTTTCTGCATTTTATTTTTCCAAAAATTTTAATTTTTTTTTAATTTTCAGGCATTAAAATAAACATTTAAAAAATTTCAAAATCCAAAAATAATTTCACCATTGCGTAGGTTATACTTCATACTTCCAATACGCACTTTGAAATTTCATTTTTGGAGTTGTTTAGTATTTTTAAAAATTCATCGAAGTTGTTGTTTTATTACAGATTTTAAAAAATCCGAAAATAGAAAATTTCCATTTTTGGGCCGAATTTCATTTTTTTCAGTTTCATGTTTCATTCATGAGCCTATGATGACATTCCCTTCATGAAAATTCCAATTTCATCGAAGGAGTTATGTTTTATGGCACTTTCACAAATTTCCATTTTGGGAGCATAGCACTAAATTACCTCGTCTTCATGAAAATTCTGATTTCATTTAAGAAGGGTAATTAAGTGACATACACATTGAAACCCGAAAAAAACAAAAAAGGAATTAAGGCACTACATCGTGGTCATATGAGGGCCAACTCACATTTGCTTTATTTTGGTTCAATGAACAATCACTAAAGTTTCATGGTAAAATAAACCAACATTGCCCCTTGTTTACGATTACTTGCAATCACTAAGGTGTTCCAAGCATTTAAATTGAATATCTTTATTTGAGATTACTAATACACATATGCAAATGCTAATATAGCGGAGACCTTGGAGAAGTTGTTTGTTTAACTTCTTTGCAAGAGGGGATTTGGAACCCAAATCCTAAGGGAGAGTGTACTTTCACAATTGGGTGAAAATACCACTCAACATGACCATACAATATTGACATAGAGTAAGAAAAAGAGGAAGGAAAGATAAGGGAGGAATGTCAAACTGAATCCAAGGTATGTAGCCACTCATAGTATAACCATACAACATTGACAAGGTTCTAGAGGAAATAGTAGAGAATATGGGAAGAGAGAAGAAGGAGATAAGAAGAAAGAGGGAGAAAGGGAAGATATATTTAACCGAATCAAAGGTATGTAGTTGCTCATAGAGTGACCATACACATTGATATTATTCTAGAAGGAAATGAGAAGAGAAGGTAATCTGAATATAAAAGTTGAAAGTAATATGTACAATGTGGTCGAGGGAGTGTATTATGAGTGAAATGCATGAAGGTGGATGATGGTTCCCCTAAAGGAGGGGAATGTGGGTAGAGAGAAATGAAAATCCCCCTAGCATGAAGGATGGATGGGAAGAGAATGAAATTCTCCTCCTTTAATTTGTACAAGAAGGGTGAAGATGGGGAAATGATGATGAGAGGTGAAGGGATGTACAAACTAAGAAAAATAAAATAAAGGATGATACACAACACAAAGTCTACAAACATGCTAAGTGGGTGGGAGATGCTATCATAAAGATTGTGAAAGGCTAGACACAAGATCAATGTGCCTACTATCCCTGTAAGATATGTGATCATAGACCTGATGAACTTGACGAGATCAAGACAAAGGGTGAAGTACTGATGTATGGTTGTGGCGGCATGGTGTGGGATGATGAGTCTAGAAATATGTTGTGATAATTAGAGGAATAAGGGTAATGATGAGTGCATTGTAGGTCTTCCTCATCCATCATGTTATAAAATAGTAATTTGAAAATATGATAAGTGTTGATATCATGCCCTTGTTGGTGATGATAAACATAGAATTGATGCTTATTATAGCCTTTTCATATTGAGTTGTGTGGATCAATTGGTTTGACCTTAGGCAACACTAGAAGCCCTACATGATGGAATTTTTGAAAGGTGTGAGATATAGGCTTAGGAATAATTGGTGTGGGATGAGTGGAGAACATAGGCTACGATGGTGGAGTGAAATATGGACTATGTGGGGATGGAGTGAGTGCCTACCTAGGTTATGGAATATCTCACTCTAGAGGAGGAGGAATTGGTGGAATTGATAGCATCAAAGAATACATCATGAATGAGTAATGAGTGGGTCCATGATATTTATATTTGCTTAGGTTTAATTCAATATTGTTAAGATATGCCAAGATGGATTGCAAGTCAATGGAATAAGGTAATGGTGGATATGGTGGTGTAAAAGTGGGACGAGTAGGAGTGCTCATAGTGGTGGATGGTGATCGATATGAGAGTGAATACAAAGATGAGTGTGAGGAAGAAAGTGAAAATAGAGGATGATGAGGTCACAATGGCATGGATTCTAGTTGAGTGATGTAGAATGAAAATCAAGGTGACGAAAGAAAAGATGAAGAAGGTGATGTTTGGGGTGAGTGACAGTGATGCATGGTAGGAACCTAGGGTTCCTAGCACATAAAATGATAAATAAATAATAAATAACCTAAATCTAAAAGAATCGCTTTTGAATTGTTGGGAAGTCCCTTCAATGATTTAATAAATCATATATTATATATTTCATGGATATTTCCGAATGATAGAATTGTATAGTGTTTTATACCCATTCTAGGGTTATAGGTGAAAGGTTGCAATGCTTCCTAACCCTAATATTATAATAATATAATAATTAATATAATTAATTATTATATTATTTATTATTATATTATTTTATTATTATAACATTAGGATAAAATATATTACTATTATTATTATTATTAATTAATTTTAGGATAGGATCCTAACATGCCATCCCTCCTTGGAATAGCTTTGTCCTCAAAGCTTGGAAATTTTGAAAATAGTCTTTGTTACGCTTCGATCATCTTTTTCGAAGAAGGTCGGTTGGATAGGGTAGATAGTATTATTTTGGACTTCATGATGATCAAATATCAAGCAATGTTATAATTTCTTCCATTGTTACTAAAATTACCTTGTTATGAGAATAATTATCTTCTAATGTTGCAACATCTTATAGCTCCTATATTGACGGTATTGACGTAGATGGTTATGGTCATGTGCTCATTAAGCATTACATCTGTAGACCGTGCTCAATGTAGCCATTTCACCACAAGTGAAAGGTTCAAGGTAGATGAGCACAAGCCTAGCTAAAACCCTTTGATTAATAATAAATATTGGCTTGTGTTTTGTGATTCTTATTTTCTAGAGGAGATAGTTGTCTTGTAGTGGTGTCATCACAGTTATATGGATGTTAATAAATCCCAATATTTGAGATTACTCCCAGCGTATCTGATGGAAATAAGTTAAACGAATGAGTTTTTTTTTTTCTTTTAATGAGGATGTTTTGCCTCTTATGTTTACACTAATCGACATCACTCGTATTGTGGGCAACCGCTTGCTACATATTGAAGTCATTTTGGCAAGCCCAACATCACAAATTTGGGTGTACTCCAATATATTCATGTGGAAATCCAGCTAGAAAATGTGAGGACCGCTTCGTCAACAACAACCAACATCGTGTTCCACAATGGGAAACCTATAAAAATGTTAGTCAAAAAGTGACTAACTACAGAAAAACAGCTGATGCACCTTTTTGCATATTTTCCAAGAAGACCGAAGTGGCCCATATGCTAAAGATCAAAGAAAAAGCAAAACACCGCAAGGAGGAAAAAGTGTCGCGATATCGCGACATGTTGCATTTTCGCGGTCCAAAGCAAAGAGAAAGAGCAAGGAGGAAAAAGTGTCGCGATATCGCGACATGTTGCATTTTCGCGGTCCAAAGCAAAGAGAAAGAGCAAGGAGGAAAAAGTGTCGCGATATCGCGACATGTTGTATTTTCATGGCTAGGAGCAACAAAAGGGAGCAAGGAGGCAAAAGTGTCGCGATATCGCGACATGTTGTATTTTCGTGGCTAGGAGCAACAAAAGGGAGCAAGGAGGCAAAAGTGTCGCGATATCGCGACATGTTGTATTTTCATGGCTAAGAGCAACAAAAGGGAGCAAGGAGGTAAAAGTGTCGCGATATCGCGACATGTTGTATTTTCGCGGCTAGGAGCAACAAAAGGGAGCAAGGAGGTAAAAGTGTCGTGATATCGTGACATGTTGTATTTTCATGGCTAAGAGCAACAAAAGGAGCAAGGAGGCAAAAGTGTCGCGATATCGCGACATGTTGTATTTTCGTGGCTAAGAGCAACAAGGATCAAGGAGGAAAAGTGTCACGATATCGTGACATGTTGCATTTTCATGGCTAAGAGCAACAAAAAGAGCAAGGAGGAAAAAGTGTCATGATATCGTGACATGTTGCATTTTCATGACCCAAAAGAGAAGAGAAAGAGCAAGGAGGCAAAAGTGTCATGATATCGCGACATGTTGCATTTTCGTGGCTAAGAGCAACAAAGGAGAACAAAGAGGTAGAAGTGTCGTGATATCATGACATGTTGCATTTTCATGGGCAGAAGAGCAAAGCAAGAGACGGACGTCACGATTTCGTGACATGTCTCATTTTCACGACGGGAGGCAACAAAAGAGCAAAGTAAGAGACGAATGTCACGATTTCGTGACATGTCTCATTTTCATCACGGCTGGAAGCGGCAGAAGAGCAAAGCAAGAGATGAATGTCATGATTTCGTGACATGTCTCATTTTCACGGCTAGAGGCGGCAAAAGAGCAAAGCAAGGAAAGAATGTCATGATTTCGTGACACGCCAACTGTAAAGGAATAGAGTATATTTTTGGCAACTGGGGACATGCACTGACATCAGGTGCTGATTTTTGAAGAATGGTCTATTGATTATAACCTGGCAGGTCCGCTGGATGATTGTAGAATAACAGGCTCATCTAAAATTAGCCAGAAGGAAATCTATCCAATCTACGGGAAATCCGTTGTATATTATTAGAAACTGCAGACAATTACTTGTAATTGATTGAAGAAATTAAATGTACGTAGTAGAAGATACTCTTTTTAGGGTATAAATAGGAGTGAGTCGACCATGAAAAAAGGTTGGCTCTTGGACGTTTACAAGCTTGATGTACATGTACTGGATTACAAGCAATAAAAGATTTCTTCTTTTGGCTTTCGAAACTTCTGTGTGCAAGTGTATGTATCTGGTGTTTTAACTTTTATTCATTCTAAGTTTTATAATGTATCTGTTCTGAAATCTAGACTGTGCACGTATAAATCTTGTTTCTAGAGTTGAACATTAAAAGATATTTACATGCTTTTAGACGAACATCTAAAAGTCACACTCAAGAATTCATGTTTTCTATAAAGAAGATATAAAGAAAACTCTGAAAGTAGTAATCTGCATCATCAATGTTTGTTGTTGTCCAATCTGTACCATGAGAAAAGTTTCTAGCTTAGGCTATATTTCCCTTATCTCTTGTTCCCATTTTCTCTAAAAAACTCAAAGGAACCAACCTTCTCTGGAGACTAGACAGATGATCTCAAGCAAGATCTGTCTATTCAATGTTGGCAAAGTCTAAGGCGCAACACTATTAACCGAAGGCAGATTTTGTTCCAATAGTTTTTGGCACGCCTAGTGGGACCAGCAATCCCACAGTATTGTATAAGTTTTGGTGTTTTACCTTAAGAGCCTTTTTGTTTAAAAATCTCAAGAAAAACCACCTGGCGACTCCGTTGCAATTTAGACCATAAAAGAAAGACCTTGTCTAAAAACCTTCTGGTTATATAGCCATATGATAACCAGATCCCGAGCTAGAAACTCTGAAGAACCTATCGAGTTCTTTGAACTACATCTCGAAAGCCTAAAAGCACACCCTGTGCTAGCCGCATGATCAAATCCGCCCGACACCATTAGCACCTCTTTAACACCCATTGTAGGAGCATCTGCAAGCAATCCCATAGCGGTTGTAACTCCTTTAGCAATCATGGCAGCCGCCCCTACCCCAACGCATCTTGTGTGGAATCAAACTGGCCCTTTGAACTTGGGAACACACCACCAAATTCCACAAGCTGCACTAAAAGCATTACCGACCTTTGACGGAACAGGCAAAACAGCAGATGAGCACTGTTTAGATGTATCATCGCTAGCATCTATTTACAACATCACTCAGGAAGATGTAATGGTCAGATTGTTGATTATATCTTTGAAAGGAAAGATGCTCTATTGGTACAGAGCGCTTCCCACTGGATCCATTACTTCTTGGGTAGTACTTGTCGGCCGTCTGGTCGATGAATTTAATATACATGCGGATCCTTTCACATTGCTGAATCAATTCACTGTCATTGAGAGGCATCCACAAGAAGAAATCCAAGATTTCAACATCAGATTTACCAGAACTCGTGGTAGAGTACCACAAGGCCTAAAACCCATGGAAGAACAAGCTATATGCTATTACTTAAGGGCTTTTGATTCAGATCTCAGTATGATAATAAGGCAATCCCGTGTAACCACTTTTCCTGGGATCTATCTAGAGGCAACAAAGGGCGAAGCTGATCTCATCGCTACAAAAAGATATCCATCAAAGAGTCTATTGCCAATTGTACCAGAGCTTTCCCAAGCATCAATCTCTAAACTGCCTATGCTCCCATCAACGCAGGCCCTCCCAGCTATAGCCGCACCTCCTACATTCCTTGCATTACCAGCCACACCCCTTGCATCAGCTCCCCCCAATGATCAATACACGACCATAATTGATACAATGAAGACATTGTCAAATGAAATGGCATCCATGAAAAAGAGAGAGGTGGAACGGAATATCCAAGCAAGAAGATTTCCACAGATACAAAAGGAAGGTGCTTCGACAAGTGGAAGGGTACAAGAGAGAAAAAATGTGGTGTATGCAAATGAGACAGGAGATAATGGAGAACCCACTAATTCTGATTATTGGTGTACCACTTGCAATGATCCTCATGGAGAAGATTCATGCATGATTCATCAACATCATGTGCAAGCGGTTATTAATGAAAGAGCCAAAGAAACCGGCAAGGGACAGGTGAACATAATCAGAGAGGTGCACCACAATTTGGCAATGCCATCAGTGGAGCAAGTATCGGTCCTGACAAGATCGGAAAAAAGTCATTACAAGTTGACCCTAAGGAACTCCAACCACTAGGTTTTCCTCCTGCCCCCAGGGCAACTCCGTAGAAGAACCAGTCCAGTGAGGAAAGACGTTCTGACCCTCCTCAGACTTCTGCGACTACACCAAGAAAAGAATTTCCCCCTAGAAAAGGGAGCGAGGCTCAAGAGCAAGCGAAGGAAAGACTCAGATTTCCTTCATTGACAAAAAGGCAAAGAACAGAAGCCACGCAGGTCTATAGAGACAGATACGACGCATCTACTAGTGGAAGGGAAAAGAGTGCTGAGGTATCCCCAGCTGCAACCCTTTCGTTCAACATTGCAGAAGAAATGAAGAGGACTCCTTCCAAGATAAGCATGTATGATGCACTGCAAATTCCTGGTCAGATTGACCTCCTCCAAGAGTCCCTAAATTTAAAAAATGATGCCTCCTTCTCAAATGTCGTACAAGCAAATGTGGTGCCAACCTCTGGGAAAAATAGACCACCCCCATTCTATCTATCTTTGCAAATGGAGGGGTGGATAGTTCACAATTGTATGATTGATTCAGGGGCCGCAACTACGGTGATGCCGAAAGCCGTATGTGACATAATGGGGATGGAATATACTCGAAGTCATCCT
Organism: Wollemia nobilis; assembly: GCA_028583015.1. Taxonomy (NCBI): domain Eukaryota; kingdom Viridiplantae; phylum Streptophyta; class Pinopsida; order Araucariales; family Araucariaceae; genus Wollemia; species Wollemia nobilis. The sequence goes on from JAQPPZ010017228.1 coordinate 13,022,057, forward strand.
GGTGTGTTGCAATTAGATGGTACTCCAGTAAAAACTATCGGGGTGATCAAAGATATCCCTATTCAACTCCACAGAATGCCAGAAGCAGTCGTCATACAAGAAGTAGTCGTTGTAGATTTAGAACCATATTTCGGTATGTGTTTATCCAGAGAATTCACGGCCAAAATGGGCGGTTATCTGTCTCTAGATTATTCTCATTTGGAGGTACCTTTCAAAGGTAAAAGAGTCAAGATCTACAATGAAAAACCATCTACTTTCCACGTAGAAATACTGGAGGAAACAACTACCATCAACATGATGTCTGAAGAATTGGAAAACATCGATTTAATGGAAGAAACCCTGGAGGAACTCCAATCTGAGGATCAGTTTTCAATGAAAGACTTCAATGTTATGATAGAGACAGAAATGGGAAGCTATTCCATTGAGAAACCAAAAAAGCTCCCTATTGCTATCCCTAAAATAGATGATTCGGCCAACCAGTTATGGAAATTGTACTTTGATGGGTCAAGGTGCAAAAATGGAGCAGGAGCTGGAATCGTTCTGATTTCACCTACTGGAAAAGAAAAAGTCTTTTCATATAGGTTGACATGGAGTTGCACCAATAACATAGCTGAATACGAAGCCTTGTGTTTGGGACTCAGGAAAGCTGAAAAACTGGGTGCAAAATAGTTGCTGATCTATGGAGATTCAGAGCTGATCGTTAAACAGGTTACTGGCAAATGCATTTGTAAGCAACATTACCTAAGGGCTTACAAAAACAAAGTGTTGGATCTATTGGAAAATTTCGAAGCACTAAACATGAAATCCATTTCCAGAGAGAAGAACACACATGCAGACCTGTTAGCATCAGTAGGATCAAATTTTTGCCCAATCAGCAATGTTATTCAGAAGTCTAAAATAGTTAGACTTATATACAGGCCTTCTGTGCCTGACAAGGACATTTTTTGGTAGGTATTTGAGAACGATGAGCAGATCCTAGATTTTTTGATTCATGAGATGAATTGCTCTATAGATAGAGCATTACAAGAAGAGGACGAAGAGAGCCTTATTCAATTGAAAAACAATCATATCCCCAGGAGACTGATCACCCTGGAGAGCCTTTTCGACAATAGCGACAGAGCTGTAGGTCGAAAGATCAAGGTAGATGAACGTCGGTATAAGGAAATAGAACTAGAACCGGGCAAAATGATCAAAGTAGGGACCGATTGTACAGTGGTAGAACTAGAACAAATAAAATAGTTATGTAGAGAATATCCAGATATAATAGCCTGGACTTATAGTGATCTGAAAGTGTACAGGAAAGAGGTCATTCAGCATACCATCGAACTAGAGGAAGGAGCTAAACCTTTTAGGCAGAGGCAGAGGCCTGTGAATCCTAAAATTGAAGCCTTAATGAAACAGGAGTTGTTAAAACTCCTGCAGGCTAAGATAATATACCCAATCAAGCACTCTACCTGGGTGGCAAATTTAGTTCCAATCCGCAAGAAAAATGGAGAAATACGACTATGCGTCGATTTCAAAAATTTGAGCAGAGCCTCTTTAAAGGATCACTATCCTTTACCCCAGATTGACCTAATCCTTCATACTGTGGCAGGAGCAGAAAGGTTTTCTCTGTTAGATGGCTTCTCTGGTTACAATCAAGTTTGGGTGAGAAATGAAGATCAATATGGATGGGTTCTACCCATCACGGTGAATGCTTTTCACCTGAAATTGTATTTCCAATAAAAGCTACAGATCACCATTATATGTACAATATATTATAAGTTTGGAGTTTTGTAAATATTTCCCTTTTTACGGCCTAATAAGAATCAAGTGTGCAAAACTTATCAAGAGATAATTGCAGCCATGGACAGAATCAGAAGATCTAAACATCAGGGGCAGCAGCCAGAGCTGGGACCAGCTCCCAGAATTGAATTTTTTGTGTTCTTCAGACAAAGGTTAAGTCCCTGAGCGGTAAAAGAAAGGTTCTGATAAGGTAAAGATCACCTATATTCCAAAGTGCATTCTTTTTCTTTTATCCTTGTTTTTCCACTCAAAATTTTACTTTTCGCAACTATGCTGGTGACTCCGTTTCCCAATGGATGAAGGCCTGGTCCCTATTTTTGTGAGCAAAAATTCCCCTGAAAGGCGCCAAGAATGTTAGTCAAAAAGTGACTAACTACAGAAAAACAGCTGATGCACCTTTTTGCATATTTTCCAAGAAGACCGAAGTGGCCCATATGCTAAAGATCAAAGAAAAAGCAAAACACCGCAAGGAGGAAAAAGTGTCGCGATATCGCGACATGTTGCATTTTCGCGGTCCAAAGCAAAGAGAAAGAGCAAGGAGGAAAAAGTGTCGCGATATCGCGACATGTTGCATTTTCGCGGTCCAAAGCAAAGAGAAAGAGCAAGGAGGAAAAAGTGTCGCGATATCGCGACATGTATTTTTACGGCTAAGAGCAACAAAAGGGAGCAAGGAGGCAAAAGTGTCGCGATATCGCGACATGTTGTATTTTCGTGGCTAAGAGCAACAAAAGGGAGCAAGGAGGCAAAAGTGTCGCGATATCGCGACATGTTGTACATTTTCATGGCTAAGGAGCAACAAAAGGGAGCAAGGAGGTAAAAGTGTCGCGATATCGCGACATGTATTTTCAGGATAAGGAGCAACAAAAGGGAGCAAGGAGGTAAAAGTGTCGCGATATCGCGACATGTATTTTCAGAGCAACAAAAGGAGCAAGGAGGTAAAAGTGTCGCGATATCGCGACATGTATTTTTGTGGCTAAGAGCAACAAAAAGGAGCAAGGAGGCAAAAGTGTCGCGATATCGCGACATGTTGCATTTTCGCGGCTAAGAGCAACAGAAAGAGCAAGGAGGAAAAAGTGTCGCGATATCGCGACATGTTGCATTTTCGTGGCCAAAGAGAAGAGAAAGAGCAAGGAGGAAAAAGTGTCGCGATATCGCGACATGTTGCATTTTCACGACCAAAGAGAAGAGAAAGAGCAAGAAGAAAAAGTGTCGCGATATCGCGACATGTCGCATTTTCGAGGCCAAAAGAGAAGAGAAAGAGCAAGGAGGCAAAAGTGTCGCGATATCGCGACATGTTGCATTTTCGTGGCTAAGAGCAACAAAGGAGAACAAAGAGGTAGAAGTGTCGTGATATCGTGACATGTTGCCTTTTCGTGGGCAGAAGAGCAAAGCAAGAGACGGACGTCACGATTTCGTGACATGTCTCATTTTCGCGGCGGGAGGCAGCAAAAGAGCAAAGTAAGAGACGAATGTCGCGATTTCGTGACATGTCTCATTTTCGCGGCTGGAAGCGACAGAAGAGCAAAACAAGAGACGAATGTCATGATTTCGTGACATGTCTCATTTTCGCGGTTGGAGGCGGCAAAAGAGCAAAGCAAGGAAAGAATGTCGCGATTTCGCGACACGCCAGCTGTAAAGGAATAGAGTATATTTTTGGCAACTGGGGACATGCACTGACATCAGGTGCTGATTTCTGAAGAATGGTCTATTGATTATAACCTGGCAGGTCCACTGGATGATTGCAGAATAACAAGCTCATCTAAAATTAGCCAGAAGGAAATCTATCCAATCTACGGGAAATCCATTGTATATTATTAGAAACTGCAGACAATTACTTGTAATTGATTGAAGAAATTAAATGTACGTAGTAGAAGATACTCTTTTTAGGGTATAAATAGGAGTGAGTCGACCATGAAAAAAGGTCGGCTCTTGGACGTTTACAAGCTTGATGTACATGTACTGGATTACAAGCAATAAAAGATTTCTTCTTCTGGCTTCCAAAACTTCTGTGTGCAAGTGTATGTATCTGGTGTTTTAACTTTTATTCATTCTAAGTTTTATAATGTATCTATTCTGAAATCTGGACTGTGCACGTATAAATCTTGTTTCTAGAGTTGAACATTAAAATATATTTACATGCTTTTAGACGAACATCTAAAAGTCACACTCAAGAATTCATGTTTTCTATAAAGAAGATATAAAGAAAACTCTGAAAGTAGTAATCTGCATCATCAATGTTTGTTGTTGTCCAATCTGTACCATGAGAAAAGTTTCTAGCTTAGGCTATATTTCCCTTATCTCTTGTTCCCCTTTTCTCTAAAAAACTCAAAGGAACCAGCCTTCTCTGGAGACTAGACAGATGATCTCAAGCAAGATCTGTCTATTCAATGTTGGCAAAGTCTAAGGCGCAACACTATTAACCGAAGGCAGATTTTGTTCCAACAAAAAACCCGGTTGTATCGAGCATCAATGTTGTTCAAGGTACTGGATCTGTTTCGGTGATTAAGGATACAATCCTATCTGTTGGTTGAAACCTTGTAGGAGCGTTGAATGGCCCGTTCCCTCTGAGTCGGCTCTCCTAACAGTTTGAAGCTTCAAACCAAAGAATGAAATAGCAACCATGAGGTTTTGTCAATTCTAAGAACCATGTTGGATGTGGGCTTGAATCCACATCAGTCCCTCTATCGTCTGTCTCAGCGCCACGGTGATCTCATGCACCTCAAGTTAGGGGCCAGTGACATGGTCGTAGCATCCTCGATAAGGACTATTTTTGGAGAAAACTATTTAGGTAATCATGGGCCACACCATACAACTCCTATTTCCATGCAAGAGTCATAATCATTTTCTTCACCAACACATGCAGAATTGTAGGTGACAGTCGTAGATAGCAGTTAGGGTAAAAGGAAAATACCATAGCATAAAAATAGTTCTCACTGTCGGTGACATTTGCAATGTAATTCACTTCAACTGTATCGTATTTACTTATATCCATTATTGTTGTCATGTAGTGACGAGCGAAGATGTCCATGAATTCAATATTAATGTGATAACATACAATTACGGAAGGTTGCACTATTTGTGTTCACATTCTGGTCAGGGAGAGACCACGGAGGAGTTTTGGTCAGCCTTGTTTTGTGCGGAATAGTGAAGTCCCTCGTCCAAACTGCAACAGATCTAATGCACGATTTCAAAACCGGCCACCTTACACTTTCTTCACCGAGGTCCATGTTTATAAGCCAACTCATTGGTAATACCATGGGATGCATCATTGCGCCGCTCACTTTCGACGTGGGAAATCCACAGGGACAGTACAAAGCGCCTTTTGCTATTATTTACAAAAACATGGCCATTCTGGGCGTGGAGGGGTTCTCGGCATAATACTTCATTTGATATATGGATTGAGCGGATGGACAGGTATTGTGTTATCTGCACTTGTAGATTTGTTATTCTTTTTTTTTTTGTGCATTTGGATTGCAAATGCTTCAATTAGGAGGTTTTATTTTTGTATACAAGATCTTTCACACCTCCCTGTAGTTAGAAAAGCTTTATTTAAAATCGGCATAAGCAAAGAAACAAGACAAGAGTAGATAGTATTGATGTTCCGTGCTTGCCTAAAATTTTGCCATAAAGCTTCAGGCTCAGTAAATATTCATACGAAAATTTAAATTGAATCTTGTACCGTGGGTTTGATTTTCACAGCAAAGTCATTTCGACTTGTATATGTTAAATAGGTTATAGTCACAGTATGTGATTCAGCCAAATACGTGAAATGCCTCTGGCCATAGGATGAAACGTTCTCAGTATACGATCTCTCTCAAGAGAGAAAGAGAAACATAGTCTGTAAACCAAATGATAGCAAGAATGGATACACACCGCAAGACATATGAGGCCAAGTCCGTTCTGTAATTTGGAAAATTGATGGTTTATTAAGTGATGATTGGTTGCGGAAGCATGTATCAAGAGTTCAACAATATCACAAAAACTACTGAAGGATTGCATGGGGTAAAGTCCTATCTTGTTTAAAAATGATGGCATGTAAATGATGGGATACATGCCAGTGGAAATTTATTCGGTAGCGTTTCTAGGGGAGTGCTTAAAGAAAGGTTCAAGAATTTCAACAACTTATTTGAAGAAATCCACAAAGCACAGTCTGCTTGGACTGTTGTTGATGATCAACTTAGGACTGAGTTGCGCATTTCCAATTGCCGAGATGGTAATTCCAGCTTATCGCTTCTTTCTAGGTAGATTTGGTCACTATTTGGAAAATGGCAAGCATCCAAAAAAGTACATAAAATACAACTTGTTGGGTTTATAGGAAACATATAACTGAATCTTGTTGTTCATTTTTATATTCGTGTTCTGTAATTATGCATTTATTATTTTTGTTATTGATAATGTCAATGCCTCTACTTTCAAAACACTGCACACTCTAACCATTTGAAACTGGATTGCTATTTGCTAGCAATTTCCATAGTTTCATCCAGCGGAGTTCATATAGGTGGAGGTGGCCATGGAGGTGGCCTCAAGGGAGATAGAAAATAATATGGGGCAACGCCCTTTTTATCTCTCATATGGGGTAATCTAAAATCATTGTTTTCATGTAACCCTTTGCAGTGTTGTTGTCCAGTTTCGAAAGAGAAATTACTTAAGTGATTTTTTGAATTTGATTTGGATTTATTTGCAGATTTTGAAAATGTTTTTGGAGCAGCACAATAATTCCATGCAAAATGTATATTGTTGTTGGAAAAAATATTTACATTTCTGGAAATATTTTCTGTGGGAAAGCTATCGTTCTCTTCTTCATGTATTTCTTTTAAAAAAATATTTTTAAGGTTTGAAATATTTTTCTCTGTATTGGGGAGTGCAATGGGTACCACCCGGGATTCCCTAGCTGTGGGCTTCTCCTCCACCTGGGATTCTATGGCTATGGGATCCTCCTCTACTTGAGATTCCATGGCTAGGGTCTCCTCTTGCATTTCCATTAAATATTGTATAATATGATCAGAACGTTCCATTTTTTTTTTTTTTTTGTTCAATCATTCTTCTAATTTATGCAATGTCATTTTTCATTTCCTTGACCAATATGGTTGGATCCATAAGGCTCTGATACCAGATGGTAGGAACCTAGGGTTCCTAGCACATAAAATGATAAATAAATAATAAATAACCTAAATCTAAAAGAATCACTTTTGAATTGTTGGGAAGTCCCTTCAATGATTTAATAAATCATATATTATATATTTCATGGATATTTTGAATGATAGAGTTGTATAGTGTTTTATACCCACTCTAGGGTTATAGGTGAAAGGTTGCAATGCTTCCTAACCCTAATCTTATAATAATATAATAATTAATATAATTAATTATTATATTATTTATTATTATATTATTTTATTATTATAACCTTAGGATAAAATATATTACTATTATTATTATTATTATTATTAATTAATTTTAGGATAGGATCCTAACAATGCGAGAGAGATGAGAGTATGGGGCTGGCATGAGAGCTCAAATATGGAATAAGACAACTAGATCGATGCTTAAGATATTGGTCATGGAATAAAATCTGATTGACTGACCTGTGAAGTAGGCTCAAGGGATGAGGAGGGATGGATGAGCTCCTATTACCCTTGTGAGAAGATATGGGTGAATGCTTATGGCTAAGAGGAGAAGGAGTGGATAGATTTTTCTTTCTTGAATGAGAAGAAATTGATAGAAGGTCATCGTTAGAATGAGATAATACTAGTGGATCTTGGTCTTGTAGGTGAGAAGAGATAGGTGAGGTACCATCCTCAAATTAGGAAGACATGGATGAATGTCAAGAATGAGTAGAGGTGGTATCCTCTAGATGACTTGATGATATGGTTTGTGGAGGAAGTAGCACAGGAAAAAATTCCATAGCTAAGAATGTGTGTGATATTTGGCCTTAAGAAAGAACACCGATCGAAGGAAAGAAAACTAGAAAAACCTGAGTTTCTATAAAATTTGAGGTGGGGAAGTGACCAAGATGATATTCTGGAAGTAACCAGACCTTTATGTGAAATAAAAGTCTAGGTCACTGGGTAGGGTGTGACTGAAATGGGTCGTAAGGTACCTAGCAATTATGTTCAAAATTGATGACAGATACATAAAAGTGCTAGAACTGTGTCTAGGGATGTGAGAAACTTGCTTTTGTGGGTTTTGGAGCCTATTTTTGTGTGTTTTGTGAGAGAAATCCAATCAATAGCAAGAAACAAATAGAAACAACTAAAATTTTGTAAAGTGTGTTTTGGTGTTGGAATATCCCTAAAACTAAAATAAAATAAGGTATGATGGATGTATCCTAAAAGAAGGTGTGTTTTGTGGATAATATCCTCTTATGTCCAAAGGTACACAAGGGGTAACTATATGCAAAATATATGAAATGGTGTCTAAATGGAGGTAATGGCTTGAAAAATCCTAAGGAAAATAAGATGCACCAAAATGCAAAATCCTCTATAGAAAGAGGTGGCACTATCTAAGACCTTCTAATGACATACCCATGCTTTCACTTCACCCTTGGGTGGGATTAGTCAAGAATGATAGTTACACACTCATGGATTATAATAAAGCCCTATGAGTAGGAGCGTCTAATCCTAACCTACCTCGAGGATCTCTCAAGATTAGGGGATTTTTTGGTGATGAAGTCTAGAAAACCACTCGTAGGGGCCACTAAGGTGTGTAGGGAGTGAGCTAGTGGAAGGATATGAAATCCAATGTCACTAGTATCGAGTGGGGATTGGTGATGAAATCCAATATTTCCACTATTTAAGGTAAATGTGAAGTGTGTGTTCTAATATAAGAAAGCATGAAATACCTTTTCAAAAATGAAATGCTCTTTTTGAGAAAGAAAAGCAATACAACAAAGAATGATGCAACCTTTTCCTTCAAATTTTATTTTGTTTTTGAAAATGAAATGCGCTTTGCAAACTAAGAGTAAATGCAATGAACTATGGACAATGAGCTTTTGTAACACTAGATATATTCACAAAATATAAACAAGATGATCTACAATCCTTTCAAGTTTATTTTTTGCTATTTTTGAACTAAACAGGAAGGTTTTACAAATTTTACCTATATCTCCAGCTTTTACAAGTCCTTTTGAATGTATTCTAAAGGTTCAAATGTGTTTTTATTTTGGTTGCTGGGTACCTAGTGACTAAAATGGATCAGAATGTACCTAGAAACTAAGATAAAAGTGTGCTTTCAGACTAGATTTGATCTTTGGGATAGTAAATATTGTTGTAGAAAAGTATCTGCAACCACTTCTAAAAAAAGTAAATTACCTTTTATGGATAAAATAAGTGCCTAAGAAAGCCAAATATGAAATAAAGACAAGTTTTACAAAGGTGGCACGGTGTCGAGTTTCACAAAACACTTTTGCAAGGTGGTGCGGTACCGAATTTTACAAAATTTCAAGAGATAGCTAATTTGCAAGGTGGCACGATGCTAAATTTTGCAAACAATATTACAAGGTGGTGCAGTGCCGAATTTTGCAAGAAGGCTTCCAAAAACAACCAAATGTTAGTAATGTGATATCAAATTTTCTTAAACATAAAAAGACATCAATATTGCAAGGTGGCATGGTACTGAGTTTTAAAATCACTCTTGCAAGGTGGTGCGGTGCTGAGTTTTGCAAGAGGCTAAGAGAATCAAGATATCAACAAGGTGGTGCGATGTCGAATATTGCTAAAACAATCTTACAAGGTGGCACAATGTCAAATATTGCAAGAGTTCAAGATTCACAAAGTAGGGTGATTATACCTTTCAATGATGCTAGTTTCATTAAGCGGTTTGTAGCCTACAGAGGCTATCATTTGGTAAGGGGGATAGCAATACCATTTGGAGGTAAATAAGTCCCCCAAACTTACCTACAACTATGTAGTTGTTGTGGGTTGTATTAGAACTGATTCCTGCACCATTTTTGGGAGCATTTGTTTGGGTCATTAGGTACCTAGTGATTGGATTGGATCGCACCCTACCTAGCGACTATGACTTGTAGGCCAAAAAAATAGCTACCTCAGATATGAACAATTTTTTTAGGGTTTTATAAGGTTTCGAGTGGTTTTTGGAGCACTTGTAACACATAAAATAGTTATAATTAGCTAGCTACTAGAATGATATAACTAATAAGAAATAAAGTAAGTGGGGGTCCCACTGGGCATGCCAGAATGAACTCGATGGAAAATGGACGTAAAGTCTATAAAATATATTTATGTTCAAAATGGGTTTACAAGTGTTCCTTTTTACAAATATGCCTTAGAAGGATACAAAATAGGGTTCATCAAGGTGTATGTTCCTTTTATTTCAGTGAACTACTGACTATGTCTTGGATTGGTCTTCCAATGATCCTCAAGGGGTGTGGACCTAGTGCATGTGTGCCAAAATTTTAATCAAACTTGTCCTCTAGACTTGTATGACCTAAAAATGGGGCTAGTGTGTTTGGGGACCTGTCATGGATCATATCCCATAGTTATGAAGACAAAATATGATAAATGAAGTAGTAAAATACATAAAATATGTTACTGTAATTAACTGTAAGTGCTAAAAAATAGTAATATTACTTTTCGAGAGGGTTTTGTAACTTTATGTTGCCTAGAGATGGACTTTGGCTAGAGTCGCACCCTACATAGAGACCAGATTGGATAATTGGTTACCTAGCGATTGAGCCTGTAATTGTGTTTTTATGGATCTAATAGAAGATGATGCTATCTCGTGACTGTAGCAACTCCTTGTCAGCATTGGATATGCTCTCATACCTATCAAAACCTATCAAAAGAGCATGTAAGAGGGTACAAATGGTGGGGTTGTCATGGTGATTTGATGTATGATTTGATGGATGTTTGGATGATGTGATTTTGGTAGAGTTCTATTATGTGGAATAAGATGGATAGATTTAGGAGGAAAAGTACTATTTATAGATTTTGGAGAGCTTAAGTGGGTGAGGTGTCCTCTATGAGGTGGAGTGGAGTAAGAATTAGACCTTAACCATGGTAAGGTTAAAGGGTGAGGTGGAAGGTGACTCATCCTCTCACATACCCTAAAAAGAGTTCTTCTAAATATCTAAAAATATCCTAGGTGTACACATGTGTGAGCAAGGATTAGGGTTAACCTTTATTAAGTAGATATTGGGTTAGATCATGGTTAAATCAAGCATCTTTAAAATATCTTATGCAAGTCATGGGTGCACACATGTGTGAGGATGAGATTAGTTTTAATCTTGATTAATACTAATTAAAAATGTGTTTAAGTCATAAAGTGCACTTTAATGATAAATGACTTTTAAACCAACGTTAGGGTTACCATGGTTAGACTTTTGTTGGTGGTCGCATGGGGACCATGATTAGGCATATAAAAGGTCTTGAATGGACCAAAGGGGCTTATGGATAGCCCTTTTGTGAATTTAAGGTGTTTTGGGATTAATGAGTGTAATTTTGTAATGTTTGGGACTCAATTAATCTTGAAGGATGAATAAACCATGCGCGATTTTTAGGTGTCTACACACTCTATTATTTTTTCTAATTTAGCTTACTTGTAATAAGGTTTGGGGATCCTTTAAAAATCCCTTATTTTTCCATCTTATCAAAAAATAAATAGGCAAACAAAAGTCTTGAAGAATATTTTGATGCTTATCTAAAATTTTTGAGTTCCTCTCATTCAACCAGGTTACTAATAGAAATCCATGGTCTAGAATTTTTTCTCAAATTAATATAACCTTTGACCTTTTATCAAATATTTTCTTCATTTTATTTTCTATAAAATATATTATTTATCTTCTTCAAAGTTCTATGTTTTTGTAATCAAATTCTTAACATCATTTTCATTAAGATATAAATCTCACTTGACCAATTGGATTTTAAAAATTGAATTTCATCATATTAGAGATCAATACAATGATTGGATAAACCATATGCTACCTAATTTTCTTCTCTATTGACATGCTCACATTTCCAATATATTATTTCCAATAATGGATAATGAACATCAATAATAATATTAGTTTTCAAAATTCAAAATTGAGAGGGTAAGACAAAATAAAAAATCTCAAAAATCATTCACTCTTGTGTGTCTAGAATATTTGAATCCATTTCTCCATCAAATAAAACTAGGTATCTCTTGTTTTTACACCGCATTGCGTTTTACACAACACGGTAAAAAAAGGTGTATCTATAGACACCAAAAACTAGGCACTTGCAAAACCACATTCAAAATATGCATAATAAAATATATGCCTGAGTTTAAACTTAGGCATATAAATCCTGCATATTAAAAGTATTTTTCAGATTTTCTAAATTTGGAAAATGTGCCTAGGATACCATGCCTACCCACTAGATTTGTGTCCTGTCCACATAACCACCACCCCTTTCCACCTCTCGCACACCTATTTCACCCTTGTCCCTTCACATGGGACATCCCTCACACCTGGCTTCACTTGCACCTATCCACTAGCCACATCACCCTAGTTAAGTGAGACACTCTCGGTGACTCACTATAATATCCCCTTCCATTTGGTAGCCTTGGATTACCACTTGGAAATCTTGGATTACCACCTCCATTTCCCTCCAAAACCCCAAGAGACCTATAAAGGTACCCTCATCCCATAAACCAAAGGAGGCTGATATTTACATCATTATGATGTTGGAATTGCTATAGGAGGTCACCCACGCACTTGGAGATTAGCTCATGAAGACTTTCATGTGAGACCCTAGAAGCTCTACAATTTTTATCTCAACTTCCCACCATAATTTATACAGTCTCAACCACCCTCCCGTGGTTGTCCAGCCCCACCCGCATGTCCATGTTTGTGCAGGATTACCAAATTGGTTTTGGTCATATCTCACTCATCTGAACATGAATTGAGCTAAAATTTTGAGGGTAGCTTCTTGAAATCACCTAGAAAATTTCCACCAATTTTTAGGTCATTTTTATCAAAAAATATCCAAAATACCACCCACAGTTGTCCAGTCCCACCTGCACACCCGTGGTTACTTAGAAGCAATTTCAACCGTTAACAGATAAATCGAGGTTAGGTAAAAATAAGGAAGGCTTTCATATTTCACTGTTTTATGTTTTTTTAACTTTGTTCCATGTTATGCAAGCATTTACATTAGGTTTTAAATAGATTTATTTTATGCCAAAAGGGACCTCATATAGTGGAGGCCCTTCATATACTATTGAATTTATTTTAGTAGGATATGTGTGTAGGTGATAGGTTCTTGTGTAGTTGTTGAAGTGAGGATGGTACATGAGGATAACTAAATCCCATACACCACTTGGATTGTAACAAAGAATATTCAAGACACCACATTCTTTTGATTTTCCAAAGGGGTTATTCCCCCATTTGTGCTCATTGTATTCCCTGAAAGAAAACATTATAATCTTACCCCTGCATACTTATTAAAAATATCATTATATACGAAGACCAAGGCTCCATTGAAATCTAATATAAATAAAGATAATTTTCATTGCATATTTCTTGTTTCTTTGTTTCATTACTTGGTGTCAATTTTTTTCTTACAAAAATGGCCCTATGGAACGTAAGGATTATTCAATTTTAATGGGTTGCTTAAAACACTAGGGGTGGCTGAGTGATTGAGAACATCAAGATTTTGTTTAGTAAAAAATGTGTTATGCAATATGTGGTGGTATTTTCCCTATAATATTTTGACAATTAAAAGGTATTCATAAAATAGTTAGTGGCTATATAATCATCATTGCAAATGACTATACGGTATGCCTAAATGCAAAAATATATAGAAGGTAAACATGTTGTAGATGCAAATGGCCTAGGTCCTAAGATGCAAATTATTATTTTTTACCTAATATCTAAATGCAAACAAAGAAAAAAACCTAATACATAATACTTTTATTGCATTTTAGATTTACATGTCACCATAATAAACAAAAACCACACACTTCTACACACTCACTTGAAAATTTGTAAGGTTGGATTTCATCACCAACCCCTAATCGATACCCTATTATTTTTTTCCAAGGATGGTACAAGAACCATTATAACCAAGGAATAGAGCACGTATCTCTCTTTGGAGAGGTATATAACTGACTGAGGTGAATTGGGTGAGGACTAGTAGGACCTGGGCTCCATCATTGGGTTTGGATTTCATCACCAAGTCCTGGTGGGATTCACAACTTAGATTTCATCACCAAGTTAGTGTGTGGGAGCATCTGGGTGAAAAAATTTGACTTGCATAGGAAAGAACAAAAAAAATTGAAATATTTTCAAAATTAAAAAAAAAAATCAAAATCAAAATCAAAACCTTGTGAAAACTTAGAAATAAATTTGTTTGTTTGTTTACTTTGTGTGCTATTTTTTTGCACTTTAACCACATATTCACACATGTACATTCACACTTTCCACCTCATACCATCCTTAGGGTATGGTAACAACCTGTAGTTAAGCCAGAAAGCTAGCCCAAGTCTAGAATCAGTTGTCTTTATCCATGGAGTTTCCACCTTAGTCCTCTCAAGCCCCTACCACTTCAGTGGTAGGGTAAGCTAGTGTGGCCTGTACTATGCATATAGACTTATTCATTGGCCTATATAGTGGTGCCTCCACTTCATATATAGATATGATCTAGAGAGATACTCATGCCACCATTTCAAAAAATCCTAGGAGTGAGTGACCCATACCATCTGATGGTTGTGTCATGTATATGGACATGAATGTAGTTAGGAATTATTTGAATGCAATCAGTATAGTATTTCCATAATTGCCTCCACTTACCATTCTACCTCATACCATTATCGCATTACATCAAGAAGCCATCTACTCTCATCCATTGCAAAATCATTAATTCATCACTAATCTACTCTTCCACAAGCCACTATGGAGACCTCATTATTTCATCAATACCTCCTCATTCCATCTATTAAAAACATAATATATTCTAATATCCTCTAAGATACACAAGCCAATGCTACTTTATAGATGTCTGCATCCATCCCATCAACATCATATGTTGATCCCATCAAACATGCCATCCCTCATTCAGTTGTGGTGCCCTTCGCCACCTGCCCCCACCAACATCCACTCACATTGTCACCACATATATTGCTCAGTATTCTACCCCCTATGCAGACATACCATCTACCTCTATTATTGCTATACAAAAATATTTTCTACACTTATAATAATTTCTTGTGGATAATGCTAACCAAAACACTCATCCTGACTTACAATAATAGTTACCGGGGGTGACCCTAACCATTCATCCACATCTTCTCAAAATACTTTCTTCATCAAAAATCCATCATGGGTGATACAACCACCCACCATAACCATACCCACACATCCACTCAATCACATGTATGGTGCTCCATAAACACAACATACCATCATTCCACCATCTCCTCATCAATAACCACCTCTACACCAACACAATTTGATCATTCTATGACAAATTTTGAATCACCTCACAAACATTGAGCTACAGTTAAGTAGTCATCAACCTCATCAACATTGCCTACCTCATCAACCTCATCCAGCTGGAAAATCTCATTTGAATCATCAACCCCATACTTGGACCCCTCTATCTGAGCCCATGATGACCATCTTTCACAAGTTGCAAGATGCAAAAATAATTATTTTACCTAATATACATCCTAAAATACCAAAAATCATAAACCCAAGTCATATAAGGAAGATCATTATTACCTATATCATCTACAAGTGGGTCACGACATAAAAAATTATTACGTATTTAAAAGTATGGTCTAAGATGTTATCAACAAGGGGGACTTTCCCACAGTTGATCCACCCATCTCATCTCATCAAAACCTCAATATCCACCAGGACCGCAATGAGGATGCTTAAGGTATCACACCTTCCTCATGTAAAAAACAAGGCTTCAAAGGAACCAAATCCCTTTGATAAATTTAATTAAAAAGCTCCAAAGGGGACACTCCTTTGGTCAATTCAATCCAAAAGGCTCCAAAGGGGATAACCATTTGGTCAATTCAATCAAAAAAACTCTAAAGGAATCATCCCTTTGGTCAATTCAATTCAAAATATCCCAAAGGAACCTAACCCCTTTGGTCAAATATCATTTCAAAATTCTCCAAAGGAGACACCCCTTTGGTCAATTCAATCCAAAATGCTCCAAAGTATACACCCCTTTGGTCAATTCAATAAAAAAATGCTCCAAAGGGGGGCATCCCTTTGGTCAAAATCCCCAAAGGAACCTAACCCCTTTGGTCAAATATTAGTTCAAAATCCCCAAAGGCAACAAACCCCTTTGGTCATATTTCAATTCAAAAGGCTCCAAAGGAACCAAACTCCTTTGGTCACATTCAATACAAAAGGCTCCAAAGGAACCAAACTCCTTTAGTCACATGCAATTCAAAAATCTCCAAGGAACAAAACTCCTTTGGTCATAGTCAAATCCAAAATTCTCCAAGGGAAGAACACCCCTTTGGTCAAATCAATTCAAAAGCTCCAAAGGCACAAAACCCCTTTGGTCAAAAGATCCCTAAGTGAACCTTGTACCTAGTGATTTACTCTAGTCACCTAGCGGTTACAATGACTGGTTATCAATTCAATCTGGTAGGATGGATAGATCACCATAAGGAAACTTGTTAAAAAAAAACAAAAAAAATAATAAAATGAAAAAAAAAGCTTAATCATTCACATTGCATTTCATACCTCAATTCATGCATCCAACTTTCACTACATACATGCATTTATATCATTTGCATTCATTCGTATCACTTGTCGTATTAATTGTCATTCGGTTACTATGGATAATTTTTAACTCAGAATGTATTGTGGCCTTAATCAGGGGCACCTAGTTGCCAATCCATCAACCATAATAATTTGTAACTTTCTCTAGCATCTTTTGATGATTGAGGGGTCCACATAAGATAGCATAGATATCGTATAGTCATATGTAATGATGATTATACGATCACTAACTATTTTATGAACACATTTTAATTATCAAAATATTGTAGGCAAAATACCACCACATATTGCATAACGCCTTGTTTACTAAACAAAATCTTGATGTTTTCAATCACTCAGCTACCCCTAGTGTTTTAAGCAACCTGCAATGAAAATAAAACAATCCTTGGGTGCCATAGGATATTCCTAGTCAATCAAGTTTTCTCTTGGATAACACACATCATAACACATAAAGCATTGTGAAGCATAAGAAAGACGAAGTCATAATTTGCTATTGCCATAAAGTGGAAGTCCTTCCTTATTCATCCAAATATGCGCACAATATAGAATGCTAAAGAGTTGATAAAAGGGCAAATCAAGGGTACCTCAAGTCAAATAGTAGTCGCCAACCACAGTAATTCATAATATGATATTTTGATGATTAAGGGGTCCACATAAGATAAGATAGATATCGTATAGTTATCTGCAATGATGATTATACAACCACTAACTATTTTATGAACACCTTTTAATTGTCAAAAGCTTGTAGGGAAACTACCACCACATCTTGCATAACACCTTGTTTTCTAAACAAAATCTCGATATTTTCAATCACTTAGCCACCCCTAGTGTTTTAAGCAATCTGCATTGAAATTCAAACAATCCTTATGTGCCATAGGTTGTTCCTGGTCAATAAAATTTTCCCTTGGATCACACACATCATAACACATAAAAAAAATTGTGAAGCATAAAAAAGATGAAGTCATAAGTTGCTATTGCCATAAAGTGAAAGGCTTTCCCTATTCATCCAATTATGTGCACAATATAGAATGCTAAAGAGTTGGCAAAAGAACAAACTCCTCCTTCATCCTTCAAAAAAAATTTGCCTACTCTTTTCTCAAAAAGAGCAAGTATCCCAAAAGCAGCCCAAAAGCAATAAAATTCTCTTGCTCCTCCTCAAAATGAGCAAGTATCCAAAAAGCAATAAAAATCCACTTTTATCCAATACAAAAAGGAGAAAACTCAAAAATAAAATTCCAAAATCCAAAATCCAATGCAATAAAAAAGGGAAAGGAGCTTGAATCCTTGGAATTTTTAGTGTTTCGAAAACTGTGGGGTGATCCTCATTACAACAATAGGTTGACTGAAAATTGCCTAGCAATGGGGTATCCTTACGTGTGGTTCCACGTCTATCACATTAGAGACCTTATTTTTGCACATACCTATGGATGTTCATAGATGAGCTAGCATGTTGGCATAAGTTACCAATGGATTAGTCTACCCTTACTCATTATGAGAAATAAACATTCATTGCACACAATTCATCCTTAAGAATTTTGACACTGCTAGGACGTCCTTAGAATCATATGGATTCATGAGATGAATAAATGAGTTTGTTTGAGATCACTGGGATGTTTGAGAAAAATAATTCTAGATCCTTTATCCCTAAGGCAAACAAAGTCATAAGTAAGCTTTCATTCCATACCGCCATCACATTGCCACACATTTATCATAGTCCATTTAATCCTACAAAATATGGTCAATCCAATACTATTGTATTGGTCGCCCTGATTAAGCAATAAAAACAAAGTTTTCTATAGAATGGTCCATAAATTTTTTGAACAATAATTAATAATTTAACACCATTCATTCATTTTCATACATCACCACCAATTGTATTCATTCATAATAGATTCATTTCATCACATGCACACAAAAAACAATCTGAACAATCCCTCATTACACATACACATGCACAATCACATTAATAACCAACTAGGGAGGGTTTAAGGTCTCACACCTTCCCCAATAATTAAATCAAGTAGTCAACCAATTGATAGGATTGAAAGTCTTCCACCTTTCCTAGCAATCATGTCATCAACACCAACTAGAGGGGTTCAAGGTCTCACACCTTCACCATCAGTCACATCAAACAATCAATCAAGCAACTTAGGGGGCATTCAAGATCTTACACCTACCCCAATAATCACATTAAATGTTCACATTTTAAATCATCTGATAGGTTCAAAAGGTTGCACCCTTTGCCTTGCATTCACAAATACAACACATCCAATTCCATTTAGTTTCTTTCATTCATCAATTCGATTCACTAGCTTAGATTCTCAAGTGAACCTTGTATCTAGTGATCTACTCTAGACACTTGGTGGTTGCAATAAATGGTTATCCATTTATTTTGATAGGATGAGTAGATTACCATAAGGAAATTCATCATTACATCATTTCAAAATGCTCCAAAGGAACCAAATTCCTTTGGTCACATTCAATTCAAAAGGCTCTAAAGGAATAAACCCCTTTGGTCACATTCAATTTAAAAGGCTCCAAAGGAATCAAGCCCCTTTGATCATATTCAATTCAAAATGCTCCAAAGGAACCTAACCCCTTTGGTCAATTTGATTCAAAATGCTCCAAATAAACCTAACACCTTTGGTCAAATTTCAATCCAAAAGGTCCCAAAGGAACCAAACTCCTTTGGTGACATTCCATTCAAAAGTCCCAAAAGGAACTAAACCTCTTTGGTAAAAAAAAAAACACCTCGACTGAACCTTGTATCTAGTGATATACTCTAGTAACCTAGTGATTGCAATGATTGGTTATCCATACAATATTATAGTATGGGTATATTACCATAAGGACACTTGTTAGATTATCATTCTTGCAATAAGGTAAAAATAAACTAATTTTAGTTCAAAAGGCTCCAAAGGAACCAAACTCCTTTGGTCACATTCAATTCAAAAGGCTCTAAAGGAACCAAAATCCTTTGGTCAATTCCATCCAAAATGCTCCAAAGGAACCTAAACCCTTTGGTCAAATTTCATTTCAAAGACTCCAAGGGAACCACACCCCTTTGGTCAATTCATTCCAAAAGGCTCCAAAGGAACCTAATTCCTTTGGTCAAATTAGTTCAAAAGGCTTCAAAGAAACCTAACTCCTTTGGTCAAATTTCAATCTAGATTATTAAAAGGAGACACACCCTTTTGGTCAAATCATTTTAAAAATATCCAAAGGAACTATAGACACCAAAACAACACCAATATGATTATGTGACTACAAGCACTGACCGAATTGGCATACATACCCCATAAGGTAGCCTCCAAAGGTTAAACAATGGTTATAACCACTCCCAAATCAATTTTGGAAGGTCAAAGGTTAGTTTTGCACCTTTTAAGCACTTTTCTCCCTATTCATCCCACCCTGGGACGATTAGAATCCTATTCATCCCACCCCGGGATGATTAGTAGCAATCGCTCCAGGGTGGGATGATTAGCAGGTTTGACTGGCAAAAAGTCAAACCTTGACAAATGCCAGCCCAAATCCGCCACCTAACTCCGTATTAAAGGTATTGGATTGCGAGGGAAGTTTTCAAATAAGAGAGGCTTCAATCAAGCCTGCACTAATCATGGAGACCTCAATCAAGGAGGCCATAATCAGGGAGGAATCTTCTCTCCCCCCAAAAGGCATAATGAGCCAAGTGGCGCCCTCACATGCACATTCAAAGGAGACCCTTAGGTCTATAAAAAGGTGAGCCTCCTCACCCCAAAGAGAAGAGAGCTGGAGCATTTGGAGCAATGAAGTGCTACCAAACTATACCCCCATTCCTCTTTGTGCTTCCTACATCCCTAATCTCTCTCTTTCGGAAGAGATGTTATCGAGTGAACACTAGGAATGTAATCCAGATCCAAAGACCCAAGAAATAGACCACAATCCCACCCCAAACTCATTGACACAACCCCATAGGAAGTTTTGGACTCATCCCACTTGGATTTGTGTCAAAACTAGGCCCTAAACGGTGGGTGTCCCGCCCCCGAGCGCCCCCCCCAAACTATTGCAGTCCTAATCACCCCACCCCAGAGCGATTAAAAATCTATGCATGGTTTTGTTACTGTTATTTTTGCATTCTTTTATATCTAATGTACTTATGCTATTGTCCAAATTTCATTGCTTTCTGACATGTTTTGACCTGGTTTCTGTCATTTTATGCATCTACTAACCTATAGGGAGTGCCTTCGGATACAAGATAACCTGGGTATAATCTGCCAAATATGACCTTTTGGGTCATCTCAAAATGTTGTTTTTAGTCTAACCACAAGTTTGTGGGAGTTTTGGAGATCTCTAGGCAGGACTTGCAAGGTCACTTTTTACAGGTTTTGCGATAGTCCCTAGTGTCCCACCCCAGAGTGATTAGAAATTTGTGGATGATTTCCTTATTGTTCCTTTTGCAATATGTCCCAGATGATATCCTAATGCATCTGTTAAAGTTTGAACTCATTCTGACATGATTTGACGATCGTTTTATTATTTTATGTATTAACCAGCTCGCAGGGTGCCCTTGTCACATACAAGAGAATCTGGGTAGGATATGCAAATTTCGAGCATTTGAGTAGTCTTAGAATTACATATAATGCCTAACTCATGAGTTTCAAGTGATTTAGATAAGCATAGGTGGGACATTGGAGCGCTCGCTTTGGAGAGGCCCCCGACAGGAAAACGAGCATAACGGGACCGCCCGATGCCGTTTCGACGCAAAATAAGGTGATACCAATTCTAGAAATTGTCCTTTACATTTACATATCATCCTGTAATCTACTTATCAATATTATCATTGATATATTCTAAGTGCCCGCTGGAGGGCTTGGGGATTGCATGTTTTTCTAGATACGCATATGCTATTAATGATTTGTTGTCTTTCTATGCATAGGATCTCACCACCAAGAATAATAGAGGGGCAGAAAGGAATGACAAACACATGGACACAAGCGGTGGAAACTTTTAGCCCGCCCACTTCGAGTGTGGGCACGCGGAATACGTTGGAAGCGTACTGTCCTATCTTGGAACCACGACTTATTTCGGGCATCCATTAATGTAACAAATTGTATAAAATGTTATGAGCACTAGAGTGGGGATGTATTTTAATCAGATTAAAATCAATATCAATAAAGGAGGCCCCGCTTTGTTTGCTCACATCTCGTTTCTGCGTCATTTCCTTCATACATTGCTCATCTCATTCGTAGGACTTAGCATATATATCTATTTTTGTTTGCATCATATTGGTACACTATTTTTCTTCTGCTTTTAGTGGTGATCACGGTGGGACCCTGTCCCCTACTATTAGGATCAAGTTTTTGATCCAAATTTTGTGGTTTTTCTTTACAGGTTTTACTCATTCAGGCACTGGACTGCTACTCGTGCCACCCTGGGACAAATATGTATTCGTACCACCCTATGATGAATGCAGACCTGCTATTCATCCCACCCCAAGATGATTAGAGCTTTGTGCATTTTCTAAATAGAAACTCAGAGGCACATGGTTTAGATAGAGAGGAGGTAGGCCTTCTGAACATCCTCTGTGTTTTTCTACTTTTTGTTTTTGGAAATTTTTGTTTTCTTTGCTTTATTTTCAGACACTTGCATAGAAAGGTTAAGTAGTTTGTTTTCCTTTCTTGTAATAAAAAAATAAAAAAAATAAAAACATAGAGTAAATTAAATGGAAGGAACGTGATTAGGAATGTATTTTTCTCTGGTTTTCTTGCATGATACTTGCACAAATGGCAAGTCCTCATTATAGGTTTCAGTTCTAGTTAGGTTTTGTGATTTCCTTTTTGCTACTAATTGTCTTTGAAAGATAAAACATACTTTAAAGCATTGCATTAGTGAAAATCATATTTTGTTGTATGTTTTTTTTATTTACACAATTAAAAGGAACCACACACACCACCTAATAAAATTAACATATAGGAGTTGGTCTTAATACCCCAACACTTGATCAAGACCAATGGTGGGTTTCATCACCACATTGGCTTGGATTTTGCATACATATACCCTGATTGCGACTGTTGCTAGACGTAAATCCTGATGAAAGCTGACCAAGTGTAGCAGGGGTGATTCCCTAAGCATGAGGATAAGTCTTCTAAGGTAGGTGTCCAAAACATAGCGATCCCCCTTCCATACCGCCTATGTTCCACTTAATGTTTTGCTCTTGCGTACCAATAATTTCCCTCACGTAAGGGTAGGTATATTGAGAGGTTTGGTATAACAGAATGGCAATGGTATATTGAATGGGCAACCATTTTGGAGATACAAGAGCCCTCATTATGCATGTATAACAAAGTTTTCTTTACAAGATTTACATAACAAAAATCAAACACACTGAACCAGATCTAGGACACACATTTAATCTGTAAACAAGATAATCATTTCTTTGTTTGTGTGGTCCCCTTTTGTTTGGTATGGCATAAAAATTGTAAAGGAGATAAAAATATACATATCTTTTTAGAAAAACCACCACCATGGTGTATACACGTAGCCAAGCCCAATCATGGGCAGAAGCTATGAAAAGTATGCAAGGAGGCACAAGTCACCTCCGTTATAGCCCTAAGGACTTGGTTATACCACCTTGGCAGCTTGACCCACAACATAGTCCACACTATACCACTACAGAATAGGACTATAGAGGCACCCCTTTGAGGGGCACTCTCATTCAACACAGACCCTCTAAGGAGGAGTACACACATGGGAAGGCCCCCTTAGACACTCATTATGAGTGGCCACTGCGCGTTGAAGCGTTAGAGCAGCATAGGATTCATAAGGAGGGCCCACATGATTATATCATTCCTCCTCCACCCCTCATTACTGTTAGAATTAATAGGCCAAATCTAGAGCGCAAGGATCTTCAGATGGAGTGAGCCAACTCCACCTGTCCCTTTCACATGTATGAAAGGGAGCACGAGGAAAACTAGTATATTCCTCAACAGCAATACACCGCACTGGGGCAATGCACCTCCGCACCTATTGATTATCAAGATCACCTATTGAGACCAGAGCCTCAGGTGAATGCTGCTAACCTCGACAGAGGAAAGTGACCCATAGAGATATCGAATCACCATGACCGAGATAGATATGTAGGGGAGGCATCTAGGCCTCCTAGACCTAAGATGACATAACAAATTGACTTGGCATTTGCCAAAAATGTCGCCCGCCAAGCACAAATCATGCAGCTTAGGCAAGATCAACAATAGTTATAACAACTATATCATCTTAACAAAGGGTGCATTCAATGCCAGACAGATGAGTTGTTCCAAACCACTATGCATGAGAGGATTCCAACCCCTCGCACGCATAGGACAAAAATTTATGAGAGGCACAACCCCTTAGTACGAGACAGGTCTCCACGACCTTATCAAGCATTACCTCCAAGACCTCCTAGACCTAAGTGGGAGGCCACTCCTAGAACCAATGATGGGCACCTTCCTCGGGCACCCGTCCATGTTTATAGGTCACACCCAAAAACTCCTCAAGAGTCCTATGAGGAATTTGAGTGAGAAGAAGAGCAGCTGAAACGCCCTACCAACGCAGGGGGGCGCTATCTAGCTACCCCTCCATAGGCCTCAAGTTCCTCACAATTCACAATGGAAACAAACCAAATAAGAGGAAATAAAATCCTCTGATGCATACAAAGCACTGATGGAGTGCTTAGAGTCTGTGGAGACTAAGACTTCAGGGACCCAAAAGCCCACCTTATTCCAGCTTTGCAGTCACCCTGTGCATCCTTCAGTTTCGGCACCCCCATACCCCGACCACTTCAAAGTGCCTCAATTGGCAATTTTTAGAGGGGATGAGGATGCACAAGAGAACGTAACAAGGTTACTAAGTCGATGCTTTGGCATTCAAGAAAATGATGCATTGCTTCTGATAATGTTTATAATCACGCTCGTAGGCCCTACCTCGGATTGGATTACCCAGTTTTCGAAGCATAGCATCAATAATCTAGACCAGCTAGTGGATGCGTTCCTTGAACGTTTTTCCTTCAACACCAAGAAGAAGGCATCCTATAGCGATCTAGCTGGCCTTAAGCAATATGATGATGAGACCATGGCTACTTATAGGAATCGTTGGAGGACATTACTTTCAAAGCTACCTTACCTCCCTCCCATGGTCGACATGACTCAAATGTTTTCAAAGAGTTGCTTAAGGTCGATCTCTGTGCTATTGTAGCTACAACAATATGCCACCCTCAAAGAAGCCCTGGCATAAGCCAAGATAATTGAGGAGATAAAAATACAAGACGACGAGATTTCCAAGCTGCGCAAGAAATAGTGGCCCAAAAATACTAAAACTGGGCCCACGCAATCAAAACCCGCCATGGTCAATCAGGTTGCCATAACTATATCAAAGCCTACACAAACGACATAGCCCCCAAAGGCTAATTATCAGGTAGTTCCTCTTGATAACTATGAAAAGAAAAATCATAAACAAGAGCAAAATCAGCAGCGTCGCCCTAGGTGACAATTCACACAATTCACGGAGTCTAGAGACTCCTTGTTTGACTGCTTGTTCGTGAAAAACCTGATAAACTTGCCAGAAAGTCGACCCATAGACCCCAACACACCAAAACCCAAGGGCTATAGGGAAGACTTATATTGTAGATTTCACTGGCAAAAAGGACACGAAATCTCCACTTGTTGGAAATTCAAACACTTAGTGCAGGACTTGATAGACAATAAAATGCTCACAATAGATAGTCCCGTAGCGCTGAGCAACCAACAGATGGAGGTCTTCAAAGACCCCCTTCCTGCCCATGATGCGTAGGCAAAGACTTTACAAGTGAACGAGGTAACAAAAAATTGTCCCATGTAAGGATACGTAGGGATGATAAGCATCATGACACGGAACAAAAGATACCCAAACACGGTTGCACCCACTGCAGCTATAGGAGATGTTCTGTCAATGTCACAACCTCCACAACACCCTATGCAACCTCCCCTACCTAGACCAGTGGCCATGATTTAGACTAAACTTAATCAAATTTTAAGGACCACGTTAGCTAGGCTCTCCATTTATGAGCTCATCCAACAATCACCGGCCCATCGGGAGGCTCTGATGGAGATACACAAAGCCATTGAGCTACAACCCCACGAAGCCAATTCTTTCAACAATTTCATGGGACATGTGAGACAATGCACAAAACTAGTCATAACCTTCAGGGAAGTTGGACTAAAAATGGTGACTGGTGATATGGTGGATCCACCCCTACACGTCATTACATGGGTCAACGAGATTCCATTCAAAAGGGTGTTGTTGGACACTAGCTCATCCATCAACATAATCATGATAGCGGCATTAAAACACCTTAAGCTACCAGGATACCACATTGTGGCGTCCACTTACACTCTTCGAGCATTCAATGACGCGTTATGCTCGACGGTTGGCACAATTGTCCTGCCCATCCAAGTAGGACAAAAGACCATTCCTACATTGTGTTACATCCTTGAGGGTGAGATGGCCTACAATATCTTGCTAGGCCGGCCTTGGATCAGGGACATGAAGTGTGTCCCTTCGATAGCCCATCAATGCCTCAAATACACATACGAAGGGCAAGTACATGTAGTCCTAACAAACTTAGAGCCCTTTAAGTTTTGTAATGCGGTGCAGCTGATGCCACAATCGACCCTCCCATCGACACATTTGGACTTTCAATTGAATCCGTCCACATAGGGTCCGATTCTGCCTACATCCCCATTGTTGAGTCCCTCAACTCACCAACCTAGCCCATCTTCATCATCTATTCCTTCACCAACGATGCCACCTATGGTGGCCACACTAAAGGACAATGGGAAGAAGCCCCTAGAGGAGGTTCCACCATTAGTCTTAACCATCTCTACCGAAGAGGTGCCCAGTCGAATGGAAATCAAGACACCTGGTTCACCCAACATGGAGTGGACTCAGGGAGAACTCCCATTCCCTCCCCCTCAAACATCAACGATTACCATTGAGATGGTCAATACGGGCTTGGGGGAGTACCTAGTGTGGAACATTGTGGCAACACCCACGCTCGAATCCATGTAAGACATGGGGAGACCTCGCCTCCCCATCGGCACTATCGTCCCTTTAGGCTACCCGCCAAATCAGACCAATTTTGTATATGGGGGCCTCGAGAATGGCATTGAACCCTACCTACAAGAGGAAGAGGACGAAGAGCCATTTGTTGAGAATGTTGACTATCTGTCCAACCCGAACTTCACCTTGAAATACCTAGACCAATGTAATTGGCATGGATATGGATTGGGCAGATATGAACAAGGAATGTGCATTCTTTGTCAAACGATATACCAGATGCAATATGATAAATTAGGAGTAGGGTTCAACCACCCTTTGCCCCTTGACATCTTGGTAGAAACCATGTAAGGCCTAGGTCTAGACAACAGGGATGGGTTGGCACAAGATCCATATGCCAATCCCAATACAACATACACATTGGGGGATTATCTCCCATTGTTAACAACAAACCTTGTTGATCTCAACAACCCCTCCCCTTTGTTCGAGGAAGGGGAAAGTTCAAGAAGTAACCTCCAAGAGGGATATGAACAAGATCAAGGGGGTCTTCTGAAGATGAGTCATATTATGAGGTAGCACCTTGGGACCCTTTTGAGTCCGATAGCAATCACTCGTAGGTGACACCTATTGACGACTATCAGGAGAACTTCATGGTAATGTTTCCCTTTAATGTTCTGATCAGGAAATTGCTACCTTCAGAGAATCCAACCCTCCCGTAGAAAGCAGAACAACCCAGAAGGGACCAAATCAACTTGCTCGAACAAAATGAGCCTCCCATACCGGCCATAAGGCCAAGTGATCCATCAAAGGAAGAAGATCCAAATATCTTCTTCAACATTGACTACCTGTGTGCTATATTTTTGGTTTTCGTAGAGAGTGAGGATAGTGATCAAGAAACACCTAATGGGAGGCTATACCAGCCAGAGGGGCACATAGTTGTCAGAGCCAATGAAGGCCTATGGATCTTTGATAGCAACTATGAGGATGAGACTAAGATGGCATATCTCAACCATATGAGGCAATAGGAATACCCCATAGACATCGATGATATATTTGAACATCTAAAAATGGGACCAAGGCATAGGTGGCATTTAAACCAACTACAGTTAAACCGAGTGCTTCATCCACCACTTTGGGCATGTAGGGAGCACCTCCCACCTAGAGACTCTATAGGGCCATCAATTCCAAGGGTAGACCCTATCCTTCTATTCGCACATAGGGACGATCCTTTTGTGCCAGTACCCACAAAGTTAGATTCGAGGTATAGGGATCACCAAGAATGTTTGAATCAACACCCATGTGACAATGGAGACCAAATTCATTCCATAAACATGATATTCATTGATTTAATCACCCCCATTCACAATCCAGCTGATATTACATGACCATTGTATCTAGACCTAGATGCCATAGACTAGGATCGCACTGACTCACCAAAATCCCCATCAGAGTACTGGCATTGTGGTGAGATGTTTCATTTCACCCCAGGGTAGACTCAAGATATCTTCCATGCTAAAGAGGAACCCGACATTCCCAACATAGATCTAAATTTAGCAAATGATATCCACCTGATCCCAACTCCACACCAGTTAGAGGACGGATCCCACATGTTAGTCGAAGAAATGATTGACGTAGACATCGGTTCTGATCTAATGAATCCAAAAATAATCGAGCTGGGGGTAAGTATATCCCCCGAAGAGCAAGTCGATTACATTGCCCTTCTCAAAGAGAAGGAGGTTTTTGTATGGTCCTACAAAGACATGCTGAGGCTAGACCCATAGCTAGTCACGTATAATCTAACACTTGATCCGACAGTCAAGACAGTCAAGCAAAATCTACGTAAGATGCACCCAACAGTGGCCTTAATGGTCAAATATGAGCTACAAAAGTTTTTGGATGCATAGTTTGTCATCTGCATAGATTACCCACCATGGCTATCCAACATGGTACCTATCAAAAATCCTGACGGGAGGATTCGCATATGCACTAATTTTTGAGATTTAAACAAAGCGAGTCCCAAGGACAATTTCCCCTTGCCTAGCATTGACACATTGGTAGACGCTATAGCAGGCCACGAAATAATTTCCCTCATGGATGGTTTCTTGGGATACAACCATATTCGTATCAATCCCGATGATCAACTACAAATGGCGTTCATGACACCTTGGGGGACATTTTGTTATAAGGTCATGTCGTTTGGTCTTAAAAATGCTGGTGCCACCTACCAATGTGCTAGGACATACATCTTCCACGATCACATGCATAAAAATTTGGAAGATTATATGGATGATTTGTTGGCCAAATCTCTTTTATGCCAAAATCATCTCGATGACTTATGCAAGATCCTTGATCGCCTCATTGAACACAAGGTTAGGCTAAACCCCAAGAAGTGCGTATTTTGCGACACATCTGGAAAACTCATGGGTTTCGTAGTCTCAAAATGAGGCATCAAGGTAGATCCAAATAAATTCAAGGCAATCCTTGAAATGCTTCCCCCAACCACCATCAGGTAGCTCAGAAGCTTGTAGGGTAAGGTCGCGTCGATCAAGTGCTTCATAGCATAGTTATCTGACAAGTTTTGACCCATGAATAAATTATTACACAAGGGGGTAGCATTTCATTGGGATGACGAGTGCCAGTTAGCCTTCGACGACATCAAAAAATACTTGGATTTGCCACCAGTATTAGCACCACCTAGACCAGAAGTGCCATTCTATTTATACATATCAGCTACTAAGGTGGAACTGGGTGCCATGCTAGCCCAGAAAAATGAATTACATAAAGAACAAGCTAATTATTATCTTAGCCGCACCCTGGTCAGTTATGAACTTAACTATGCATATATTGAGAAGCTATGATTGGCGATGGTATTTGCCATCAAAAAGCTACACCATTACATGCTAAGCAATACGATGTATGTTTTGTCTAAGGAGAATCCATTACGGTACATGATGAGTCATACTTATCACAGTAGTTGCACGACGAAATGGATCATGTTGTTGACAGAATTTGACATCGAATTCATTGGAAAAAAGTCCATCAAAGTTCAAGTCATCGCCGATCAACTAGCAGAGGCTCCTCTCAAAGATGATCAGCCTCTAACCATAGAGTTTCCCGATGATGGGGTCTTCCATGTCTCAGAATCGCCAGATTCTGATGATCCTGAGTCACAGGCCGACATAACCTTATTTTTTGATGGTTCTAAATGTGAGCAAGGGGGTGGTGTGGGAATCATATTTTTTACAATGCAAGGGGCTCTAATGTCTTTATCATTTAAACTTGATTTCCTGTACACCAATAACAATGCTGAATATGAAGCCTTGCTCATAGGTCTTCAGATAGCCATCACCATGAACATCAAATGCTTGAATATCTTTGGTGATTCATTGTTAATTGTCAACCAAGTGAAAGGGGTATTCCAATGCAAATGCCTAGTTTTGCAGGCCTACAAAGCCCTTATGGATAAATTCCTAGCAAATATTGAATGGTATGACATCGAGGCACTCCCTCGATCATCGAATCATTTTGTGGACACTATGGCCTCCTTGGGGTCACTAATACCGCAAGACATTTCTGGTGAGATGACAACAAGTCAAAATGTTATCACAATCCACGATGGAGCATACAAGCTCTGACATAACTCTAGGAATCCACCTGATCCAGATTGAACCATCTCAAGATAGGTTCTCTCGAATCCATGATAGTCTGAATCACACCAACTGGGGGTCTTTGTTCTATCCAACCCCTCTTAATAGCAACACAACGCTACTTTTACAAGTTGAAAGCATGAGATTCCGGAATAAAAGCAGTATTCAGACGTAATGGAAATAGAACTTTGAATGAACCAAATATAAAGGGGAAAAGTAGGAGCACAACCCTTTTATATTAATTCCGTTCGGTTACAATACATCTCCTGCATTTTCAAGGGCTAGGAGTGTTAGTCTGTCTCCATTACAATCGAAATGAATATTGATCTTCTTCCGCATGCCCACATTAGAAATGGGCGGGCCAAAATGTTGCCGGCGCTAGTTGCTGATGAATTTTTGCTCTTGCTGTTGTTCCTGTATTCAAAGAAACAATAAAAACGTTTAGTAGCACCTGTTGTTAAAACAAAGCGTTCGGTCTTTTAGAATAAACAGAACAGCAGATTGGAAGACTCAGAATACTTTGAAATCTGCATATTAGTTAGAATGAAATAAAAATAATAGAACCCGCAGGTTGATATGCTTTCGATCTTAAAAACAAATAAAACGCGCATGTATGATTAGAACAACAAACTACGGCAGATCCGAAATTATACCGTAAAAGAAATAAAAATACATTGAGTTTTGTCGACGAATGGGTGGATCCAGGGATCCGGATTCATATTCTCCATATCACGGATGTAGACGAAAATGAATCAAAAGGATGTAGTCGGGTAGCGAGTTCAACAGCACTTCGTTGCTTTTTAAAATGCTTCGTGGTCTTTTTTACATTGCATTGAGCTCGTTTTTATAGAGGATTCGGCCTCTGAAATATTAACGTCAAAACCCTAAGTCTGCAGGCGCCGCTGAGATTTGACCGTTGTCAGATGATTATGAGACATGGCTCGCACAGAGATTATCGCTGGAAAATCATATCAGCAGTTATGAGGCATGGCCTCTGACCGGATTTGTTGTTGAACCTGTTCGTCTCATTATTGCAGTTGGTGAAGTCCGCCGCTTAGTTAAAATCCGCTTTAAATTGCTTTTGACTGATTAAATGTCTGCCTTGAATGCTGACGTGTCGCCTCTGATTGGTCGAATCTGCCATTCTACAGACCCACGGGGTCTCTTTGAAAAGGGGCACGTAGGGGTGCCACGTGGCGGTCATTCCTTGGATGTGGCGGCCACGTCAAAGTCCGCCTTTGATTAAAAAAGTGTTTGCTACCGAAGTGTCGCGATATCGCGACACTTCGGCCGAGGTTCCCCTTCTGGGCCAAAGGTGTCGTGATATCACGACGCGCGATATCACGACACCTTTGGCCGAGGCTCCCCTCGAGGCCAAAGGTGTCGCGATATCGCGACGCGCGATATCGCGACACCTTTGGCCGAGGCTCCCCTCGGGGCCAAAGGTGTCGCGATATCGTGACAGCAGCCCTAAGTGCGCGATATCGCGACACCTTTGGCCGAGGCTCCCATCTAGGCCAAAGGTGTCGCGATCGCGAAATCGCGACGTCGCGATTTCGCGACGTCTAAGGCCAAGGTTCCCCTTTTTGCTAGGTTTGCCTTAAAGTTTTGCGGTTTGCTTAAGACTTGAAGTTTGAAGGTTGAGGTTTGTTAAAGGCTCACTTTAGATTGAAGGCTTGTTTAGGATTTGAAGCTTGTAGTTTGCGACCAACTTTGCTCTGCTCATTTTTTGACCTTCTAAACTGTTGTGTGAGTGGCTAGGACCACTGTTTGACCTCTGAGGGCTGCCCTGAAAGCTGTGTATGTCAATGCGATCAGTGTTTGTAGTCACTTAATCGGATTGGTGCTATTTTGGTGTCTACAGATGCCCCTTTTTGGGAAGCGCTACGGGTGACGCAGTGCTGAGCAAAAATAGATGACCAAAGCACTAATGATTAGGGTTTCTTGGTAACCTAACCAACTTTTGATGCCCCAAGTATGGAAAGGGCATGCATTCTTGAATCCTTGCTTCGACGAGCTAAGGAATTTGATTTCAAGTGTTAACCTATTTTGGTGAGGTGTGACTTGAGCTTGGACATTGATCAGTCATGATTAGGCAAAGGGCGTAACCTTTTATCCACAGAGGAACCTTGTGTTCATGCTTCGGGAATGCCAAGTGTTTGATCAATTTAATGATTGCTTGTTTCTTGCCCCAAGCAGGAGCGTGATTGTCTTTGTCAATGATTCTTTGAATGCATGTCATTGCCTTGATTGGGTGTGTGCTTGTTGATTGGTGACTAAGTGTGACTACCCCCTCAAGCGACGAATCGATGAGGGAATGACCTTCGTGAGAAAAGCGACGAGTCGCTTGACCCAAGATGACTTAGGTTAGGGTGCCTTTAGATGTTTTACCATTTAAGCACGTGCAATTTCCGACATTTGGACCTATTTTTGGTGGGTGTTAACCCTTTTGGTGATGCCATAATGGGGTGAAATCATCAAAAACCCATCTTCCCGTGGAGCGGTCCAGCTATGGTAGCCTTCTTGGGGAAGTAGGAGAGTGACAATTTGAGCCCCGACATCGATTTTTTTATGCCAAGAGGTTAAGTGCAAGAGCACTTGTGTCCGGCAATGCTTATTGCTTATGTTTTTGTGTTGCATTTTTGTGATGTTTTTGTTGTTTTGATTTTCTTTCTTTGTGTATATGTCATGATTTTATGCATAATGATTGATGTTGATGGATGCATGCTATTTTATATTGATGGATGCATATGTTGTGATGAATGCAAATGTATGTGATATGCAGAAATGAAATGGATGGATGGACTTTGTGGTGTTTGGCTATGGCACCATAGACTGTTTAGAACTCTATTATTTTGCTTTTTAGGCGATTGTTGTGATGCATGACTTTGTATGTATACATGTGGTTTTTCTTTTTTGGTATTTTTTGATGGTATTGTAAGGATGAAAAGTAGTGCATAGTTGGTTTAGAAATGTAGCTAAGGTTTTCTGAGACTCGAGACGGTTTTAACTTACTAGCCATGATTGTACTTTATCTTACAAGACTTTTGAACAAGGTATGAATCGGACTTGTTTTTGACCAAGTTATTTCACATCCCTGTGTGTGCAATTGAGTTCATTTATGTGGTATTTGTCAGGATACCGCCAGTGCCAGATGGGCTTTCAACCGAACCTGTACTGAGGATCACCTAATTAGCTCCACTAACTCCTTTGTTGTATTTAGTTAGATTAATCTGCGGTGTTATCCAGGATACCATAAGCTAGCTCATCCACATGCAAATATTGATCTGTACACAAGTTAATGTGATAGATATATCGTCATGCGAGAAGTTTACCACCAGTGACCGATAGGCTATCAACCAAACCGGTACTGAGGCTTGCCTCATGACCCGTTAGAATGCTGAGAGTTCCAGGGATTCAAGTTCAACTCCCTTCTTTTCTTCAATTGTATTGGGATACTTGCTCGTTTGTAGTGATAAGATCACTGTTTATTTTGATTTATTTTTCTTTTGAGCAAGGGATTGGGGATATGGAGTGACGATAATCACTATTGTTTGTGCCTTTTGATGTGTGCACTATAGGATGTCAAATTTTTGGAGTTTTGACTTTTTGCAAATTTTTGATGTTTTGCAACTATTTAGAACTTAGGGATTCTTAGGGAATTGGGTAGGGAGGATGCTTGTCCTTTTGCCAACTCTCAGCATTCTTGGGGTCATTCGCACGGGGGGATGAGCAAGATAACCGTTTCGCTTATGGTGACCTGGATTACTTGTGCAGGTTTCATCTTTCGTTCACACAACTTGGGAATTTTTATGTGTTTTAATTTGTGTTGGGATGTTACGTAACAAGGTGTATTTCAAGTGTAACTCTACCTTCGTAAAATCTGTCTGACTTGATACATTACATGGCTAAAGAGCAAAATGATGACTGAATCACGAAAACCCTTGATACATTAAAAGACCACTGACTCTAGTGTGGTAAAAGCAATGCATGGTGTTTTTGTTGTTTTTGTAAAATGGAACAGTGTGGAACAAGATGGACTAGCGGAGTTATTACGACCTATGGTGCCTTTGACCTATACGACCACAAATATGCAATGTATGGATGCAATGCTTTAATGCATCTATGTATTTTTGTATTTTTGATGGATTGATTTTTGTGAATATGAAGATGAAGTGCGAGAAGAACTCTCTATTGATGAATTTGAGTATGCCTAGAAATGAGATGCAAATTTTTGTTGTTTTTTGATGATTTTTGTTGTTTTTGAATTTTCTTGATTTTTGACCAAGCGATTGTGGAAATCCTTGGAGCATTTTGGGATTGACCAAGCGATTGCAAGAATCCTTGGAGCCTTTTGGGATTGACCAAGCGATTGCAAGAATCCTTGGAGCATTTTGGGATTGACCAAGCGATTGCAAGAATCCTTGGAGCATTTTGGGATTGACCAAGCGATTGCAAGAATCCTTGGAGCATTTTTGGGATTGACCAAGCGATTTCAAGAATCCTTGGAGCATTTTTGGGATTGACCAAGCGATTTCAAGAATCCTTGGAGCATTTTTGGGATTGACCAAGCGATTGCAAGAATCCTTGGAGCATTTTGGGATTGACCAAGCGATTGCAAGAATCCTTGGAGCATTTTGGGATTGACCAAGCGATTGCAAGAATCCTTGGAGCATTTTGGGATTGACCAAGCGATTGCAAGAATCCTTGGAGCATTTTGGGATTGACCAAGCGATTGCAAGAATCCTTGGAGCATTTTGGGATTGACCAAGCGATTGCGAGAATCCTTGGAGCATTTTGGGATTGACCAAGCGATTGCAAGAATCCTTGGAGCTTTTGGGATTGACCAAGGATTGCAAAATCCTTGGAGCATTTGGTGACAAGGATTGAAATCCTTGGAGCTTTTGGATTATGGCTCTTCAGGGGGTAGAGGTACCCCCAGCTTGATGGTCTTTGCACTCGGGATCTAGCTCCGGAGGGATTGACATGAATGGATCGGCCCTATGCATGGATAGGAGGACAGGGTCTACCCCCGACACTGATGTTGCTATGAGGTCTCTGGGTTGAAATTGATCTTTGTGTGCCCAAAGTGTCGGATGTAATGCTTGGTCCCACTGCGGTGGGTTAACGCGCCACTCATGCCCTAGTATTATGTTTATCTGTTGACATGCTTCATCGATATTTATAGGATGTCGATGCTGTCGCATGTGATTGTTGTGGGCTGTCTCTGTTTCATCCTCACTTTCGACCAGTGAGTACAGCTCATCAGAATCTAGAGATTCTGAGACATGGAGGACTGCATCATCAGGTAGACCTATGGTTAAAGGTTGATCCTCTTCGAAAAGAGCCTCATGTAAGTTGGGCCTTGGGAGCTCCAAAATCTTGGTCTCTACCGACTCTAAGTGCTCTAGCGCTTTGCATGTATCGGGAGATTTGAGCTCCTCCTCTTTGATTGGTTCTTGTTGAGGAACTTGGGGCTTATGGAGGGGTGGCCGGATGGCACCCCCCATGCCTTGATAGGGCAGTTCATCCCGCTCTTCTTCTCGCTCAGATTCCTTAGAAGCTTCTTGATGAATTTCTAAGGGTGGCTCATAAACCTGGGTGGATGTCTGAGGAAGGCACCCGTCATTGGTTATAGGAGTGGCCTCCCGCTCATGTCTAGGAGGCTTCAGGAATCGGGAGGGTAGCCTCCCGCTCCTGTCTAGGAGGTGTTGGGGGTAGCGTTTGATGAGGTCGCGATGACCTGTCTCGCCCCCATGGGTTGTGCCCCTCAAAATGTTTTGTCTTATGCGTGTGAGGGGTTGGAGTCTTCTCCTGCATAGTGTGTTGGAACAACTCATCCTTCTAGTGCTGAAGGTGCTCTTTATTTAGAAGATACCATTGCTCTAACCGTTGTCGTTCTAGCTCAAGTTGCGTGAGTTGCATCCGGTGTGCGAAATGCTTGACAGATTCTAAGATAGTTGGTCTCACCGCCTCATGTTTAGAAGGCCTAGATGCCTCTCCTAGATATCTATCTTGGTCATAGTGATCCAAGATATCTATAGGCAGCCTCCCTCTGTTGGGGGTAGCAGCATTTATCCGAGGCTCTGGCCTCAGTGTGTGACCATGATATCTAGCAGGTGCGGAGGCGTATTGCTCCCGCGATGTATATTATTTTTGAGGAAGGTAAGGGTTTTCCTCGTGCTCTCTTTCATAAGTGAAAAGGGGACGGGTGGAGTTGGCCCGCCCCGCCTGAGAAGCCTTGTGCTCTGGATTTGTCTTTGTAGTCTTGAAAACTAGAGGGGGTGAAGGAGGGATAGTGTAATGATGTGGTTCCTCCCGTTGAACCCTATGTTGACCTAGCGCTTCATCGCGCGGTGACCGCTCATAGCGAGCATCTAAGGGAGCTCTCCTATGACTATACCCCTCATGGAAGGGTGTGTGTTGAGTGCTATGCTGAACAGGAGTGCTCCTCGAAGAGGTGCCTCTATAGTCCCGTTTCGTCGGGGCACGGAGGGGACTGCTTTGTGTGTCAGGCCGCCAAGGTGGTATGACCAAATCCTTGGGGCTAAAGCGAAGGCGACTAGCGCCCTCTCTTTGTGCACCTTCCGCAGCGTCCGCCCTTGATTGGGCTTGGCTACGGGTGTACACCATTGTGGTGCTTCTCTACTTAGCTAAGCAGATTTTTATCTCATTTATGATGATTTGTCTTTTTGTTTACACTAAGCAGAAATGAACACACACATACACAAAACCGTGATTATCTCTTTTAAGGATTGATAGTGTGTCCTAAACTGGTTTAGTGCATTTTGATGTTTTGTTTTGTTTTTGCAATTTTTGAAGAACGTTTAAATGCATAATGTTGGCTCATATGACTCCCATAAATGGTCGCCCCTTCAATATACCATTGCCGGACCGATATACCAACCTCTCTATATACCCGCCCTTACGAGAGGGAAACTATAGGTACGTGAGAGCAGATGGTACGTGGAACATAGGCGGTACGAAAGGGGGATTGTCCTGTTAATGACACCTACCATAGAAGACTTATCCTCGCGTGCATGGGAATCACCCCAACAACACTCGGTCAGCTTTCGTCAGGATTTACGCCTAACAACAGTGACAATCGGGGAAATGGATGCAAAGCTAAGCCAAGGTGGTGATGAACCCACCGTTGGTCTTGCTCAAGGGCTGGGGTTTTACGACCAGCTCCTTGGTTTAATTTACCACGTGAAGTGTGTGGGGTTCATTTTATTTAATAAAAATGAAACAAGCAGAAAAAGAAACTTTCCCTATGCAAACCGGAAGACAGCAAGAAACACTACAAACCGAAAAACAGCAAGTAAAAATTTAAATTTTTTTTTTTAAATTTTAAAATTTAAAAATAATTAAATAAAGCAAGAAAAATTTCTCTACCTTTCTTTAATAATTAAAAAAAAATGAAAGTAAAAGATTAAACAAGTAAAATAAACAGAAATTTCACAGAAAATGACATGGACAGTTAAAAACCGTTACCTCTTCTCTGCCTGGATTTGTTGTTTTTGACCTTCGGCTTAAAAAAAAGGTACCTGTTAAGCACAAAACACAACAAATCTGATTAGTTTCTGTGATTTAAAAATTGGGAACGGTCCCACCGTGATCGCCATTGAAAGCATGAGATTCCGGAATAAAAGCAGTATTAAGATGTAATGGAAACAGAACTTTGAATGAACCGAATATAAAGGGGAAAAGCAGGAGCACAGCCCTTTTAAATTAATTCCATTCGGTTACAATACATCTCCTCGATTCATAGTTTCGGTTACAATAGATTAATATTCTTCTTCCGCATGCCCACATTAGAAACGGGCGGGCCAGAATGTTGCCGCCGCTGGTTGCTGATGAATTTTTGCTCTTGCTGTTGTTCATGTATTCAAAGAAACAATAAAAACGTTTAGTAGCACCTGTTGTTAAAACAAAGCATTCGGTCTTTTAGAATAAACAGAACAGCAGATTGGAAGACTCAGAATACTTTGAAATCTGCATATTAGTTAGAATGAAATAAAAATAATAAAACCTGCAGGTTGATATGCATTCGATCTTAAAAACAAATAAAACACGCATGGATGATTAGAACAACAAACTACGATAGATCCGAAATTATAACGTAAAAGAAATAAAAATACATTGAGCTTTGTCGATGAATGGATGGATCCATGGATCCGGATTCATGTTCTCCATATCACGGATGTAGAAGAAAATGAATCAAAAGGGTGTAGTCGGGTGTCTCACTTTGGCAGCACTTCGTTGTTTTTAAAATGCTTACCGTGGTCCTTTTTTACATTGCATTGAGCTAGTTTTTATAGAGGATTCCGCCTCTGAAATATTAATGTCAAAACCCTAAGTCCGCAGGCGCCGCTGAGATTTGACCGTTGTCAGATGATTATGAGACATGGCTCGCACTGAGATTATCGCGGGAACTTACATCAGCAGTTATGAGGCATGGCCTCGGACTGGATTTGTTGTTGAAACTGTTCGTCTCATTATTGCAGTTGGTGAAGTCCGCCGCTTAGTTAAAATCCGCTTTAAATTGCTTTTGACTGATTAAATGTCTTGAATGCTGACGTGTCGCCTTTGATTGGTCGAATCCGCCATTCTACAGACCCACGGGGTCTCTTTGAAAAGGGGCACGTAGGGGTGCCACGTGGCGGTCATTCCTTGGATGTGGCGGCCACGTCAAAGTCCGCCTTTGATTGGAGAAGTGTTTGCTGCCGAAGTGTCGCGATATCGTGACGTCGCGACGTCGCGATATCGTGACACTTCGGCCGAGGTTCCCCTTCTGGGCCAAAGGTGTCGCGATATCGCGACGCGCGATATCGCGACACCTTTGGCCGAGGCTCCCCTCGGGGCCAAAGGTGTCGCGATATCGCGACCAGCGCCGATATCGCGACACCTTTGGCCGAGGCTCCCCTCGGGGCCAAAGGTGTCGCGATATCGCGACGCGCGATATCGCGACACCTTTGGCCGAGGCTCCCCTTGGGGCCAAAGGTGTCGCGATATCGTGAGGCGCGATATCGCGACACCTTTGGCCGAGGCTCCCTCTCGGGGCCAAAGGTGTCGCGATATCGCGACACGCGATATCGCGACACCTTTGGCCGAGGCTCCCCTCGGGGCCAAAGGTGTCGCGATATCGCGACGCGCGATATCGCGACACCTTTGGCCGAGGCTCCCCTCTGGGCCAAAGGTGTCGCGATTTCGCGACGCGCGAAATCGCGACGTCGCGATTTCGCGACGTCTAAGGCCAAGGTTCCCCTTTTTGCTAGGTTTGCCTTAAAGTTTTGCAGTTTGCTTAAGACTTGAAGTTTGAAGGTTGCAGTTTGTTAAAGGCTCACTTTAGATTGAAGGCTTGTTTAGGATTTGAAGCTTGCAGTTTGCGACCAACTTTGCTCTGCTCATTTTTCGACCTTCTAAACTGTTGTGTGAGTGGTCAGGACCACTGTTTGACCTCTGAGGGCTGCCCTGAAAGCTGTGTATGTCAATGCGATCAGTGTTTGTAGTCACTTAATCGGATTGGTGCTGTTTTGGTGTCTACACAAGTTCTTTCCCGCTTAGCTTTTGCTAGGGATGAACTTCAAAAGGGATCAATCGTTCATACCATTGAGGTTTTTGATCAACAGGATTGGTACACCCATAAGAGACTATCTCAAGTTAGGTAGCCTCCCACTTGGATTGTTGCACACCGCAAAAAGATCATTCAAATAGAAAGCGGCAAAACATGTCTTGCTACGATACATTTTATACTGTCGAAGCTACGAAGGAATCCTCTTCCATTGCTTGGACCAGTAGGAGTCCACTTGGACGATCACCCAATCGCAGGATGGTACATGTGGTGGCCACTTCAACGATATGGCCATCGTAAAGCGCATTCTTTGCATGGGCTATTATTGGCCATCTTTAGAGCAATATTGTTGTGCATATGTGTGGAAGTGCGTGAAGTGTCAACACCATGCTAACTTGACACACGTACCTTCTCAGGCCTTGCAGCTGATCCAATCAGCTTGGCCATTTTTGTAGTGGGGCTTAGATCTCATTGGAAAGATCTCCCCTGTATCATCAGGTCATCACACATTTATCATAACGGCCATAGAGTACTTCACTAAGTGGGTGGAAGCAATTCCGCTTACCTCTATGACTAGGCCCCGCATTGCGGAGTTCATTTTACATAACATCATATGTCGTTTTGGTATTCCATCCAAGATCATCTCGAATAATGGGACATCATTTAAGAACAAATATGTGCATGCTTTGACAACAAAGTATAAAATTTAGCATAGTTTTTTGACACCTTATTAGCTGTAGGCAAATGGGCAAGCAGAGGCGTCAAACAAAATTCTAGTTGCCATCCTTAAAAAGATAGTCACAGATAGTCATAAGGATTGGCACATCCAAATACCATGTACCCTATGGGCTTATCACACTAGCATTCGGATGCCCACTGGGGCAACTCCATTTTTGCTAGTGTATGGCTCTGAGGAAGTCATACCTCTCGAGTTGGAAATACCCTCCTTGCACATATCAATGCAAGAGTTCATCGATGATGACACTGCACGGTAGGCCCGATTAGACCAGCTTACGTTACTCAATGAACGACACGTCAATGCTCTCGAGCATTTACGTATCTATCAAGAGCAACTTAAGAAAGCATACAACATGAAAGTTCACCTGAGGGACTTTCAGGTCGATGACCTCGTCTTAAAATAGAACCAACAAAATTCTAACTTGCCGCCCCATTTAAGGGATAAGTTCGTAGCAAATTGGTTAGGTCCTTATGTAATCGATAGTAAAATAGGACCTGGAACATACCGGCTCACCTCTCTTGAAGGAATCAAGGAACAAGAACCCTTGAACATCAGCCATTTGAGGCCATTCAACATTTAGAGAGCCATGGCCCACTCCAAAAGCCCCAAGGGTTCTCTCCACCGCTTGGTCACCCAAAACGCCCCAAAGGTATCCATAATTCCTTTGGTCAAACCAAAAGCTCCAAGGATTCTCGTAATCGCTTGGTCAACCTAAAACACCCCAAAGTTATCTATAATCCCTTTGGTCAAACCAAAAACTCCAAGGGTTCTTCCCACCGCTTGGTCACCCAAAACACCCCAAAGGTATCCATAATTACTTTGGTCAAACCAAAAGCTCCAAGGGTTCCCATAATCACTTGGTCAGCCAAACACCCCAAAGGTATCAATAATCCCTTTGGTCAAACCAAAAGCTCCAAGGATTCTCGCAATCACTTGGTCAACCTAAAATGCCCCAAAGGTATCTATAATCCCTTTGGTCAAACCAAAAGCCCCAAGGGTTCTCACCACCGCTTGGTCACCCAAAACGCCCCAAAGGTATCCATAATCCCTTTGGTCAAACCAAAAGCTCCAAGGGTTGCCACAATCGCTTGGTTAGCCAAATGCCCCAAAGGTATAAATAATCCCTTTGGTCAAACCAAAAGCTCCAAGGATTCAAATAATCGCTTGGTCAACCTAAAATGCCCCAAAGGTATCTATAATCCCTTTGGTCAAACCAAAAGCCCTAAGGGTTCTCGCAATCGCTTGGTCAACCAAAAACACCCCAAAGATATCTATAATCCCTTTTGTCAAACCAAAAGCTCCAAGGGTTCCCACAATCGCTTGGTCAACCAAAAATGCCCCAAAGGTATCTATAATCTCTTTGGTCAAACCAAAAGCTCTAAGGATTCTCGCCACCGCTTGGTCACCCAAAATGCCCCAAAGGTATCTATAATCCCTTTGGTCAAAACCTCCAAGGATCCGTAAGAATCACTTGGTCCACACCCATTCAGGTTAAACCACCATAACGAATATTAAAAAACAACAGATAATCAAAAATAACAAAAAAATTGCATCTCACTTTCATGCATAATCTTAAAAATCAAAACACAAAAAAAAAAGCTGCATTAGGCATCGCATACATACATTGCATATTTGTTGGTCATACATGTCAAACGCACCATAGACTGTAATTACTCAAAAATTCCATCATTTTCCACATTTTTCCATTTTGTAAATGATCCAACAAGAATAACACCATTCACATTTTTGCCATATCATAGTCAGTTGTCTTCTAATGTCTTTAGGGTTTTCGTCATTCAACTGTCTTTAGATTTCTAGCCAAATGTTGTACAAAGTCAGAAAATATTTTACAAGGTAGAGTTTTACTTGGATCACGCCTTGTTACATAGCATCCCAACACAAGCTTAAAACACATAAAAATTCCCAAGTTGTGTGAACAAAAGACGAAACCTGCAAAGTGGTCGAGGATACCATACAGTGAAAATGTTATCTCGTTCATCCCCCTGTGTGAATGACCCCAAGAATGCTGAGAATTGGCAAAAGGACAAGAAAAATTCCTTCAATTCCCCAAAATAAATAG
Organism: Wollemia nobilis; assembly: GCA_028583015.1. Lineage (NCBI taxonomy): Eukaryota > Viridiplantae > Streptophyta > Pinopsida > Araucariales > Araucariaceae > Wollemia > Wollemia nobilis. Next base: position 13,064,651 of record JAQPPZ010017228.1, read on the forward strand.
TGGTTTTTACCACTACAAATAATTCCAACTCCAAACATGAATATCAAAAGTGCACAAATCAAAAAGCACAAGAAATAACGATTCTAATCACTGCTCCAAATCCCAAGCTCAAACAAAATAAACAGTGATTATCATCACTACTGAGAAAATATCCCATTAAAAGAGAGGGAGTAACTATTGAATCCTTGTAATTCTCAGCATTCGAAAGGTCATGAGGTGATCCTCAGTCTTAGTTTGGTGGATAGCCTGTTGGTCACTGGTGGCAAACCTCCCGCATGACGATATATCTATCGCATTAGCTGTTGCGTATATGTACAGATCAATGTTTACATGTGGATGAGCTAGCTTATGGTATCCTATATTACATCATAGATTAATCCTATTAAATACAACAAAGGAGTTAGTGGAGCTAATTAGGTGATCCTCAGTACAGGTTTGGTGGACAGCCTACCTGGCACTAACGATATCCTTACAAATACCACATAAACAAACTCAATCGCACACACAGGGATGTGAAATAACTTGGTCAAAATCAAGTCTGATTTGTACCTTATTTGAAAGTCTTGTACGATAATGTACGTTCTTGACTAGTTAGTTAAAGCATCTTAGTCTCAAAAAAACCTTAACTACATTCTCAAACAATTGTTGTATATTTCATTACTTACATCACCATCAGAAAATACAAAACAATTATTACAAATGCAAAAGTTATTTCATAAAGCAATCACATAGTACAAAAAGCCAGTAAATCCTATACAGTCTATGGTGCCACCACCTGTATACCAACAAATCATTCCATCCATTCCATATGCATACATCTATATCATATAGTTAAAATCATCCGCAGTCATAATAGCATATGCATACATCAACATAAATAAATATGCATAAAGAACAATAAACCATGACAAGTATATAATCAAACCAAAAGAGTCATGTATATATATCAAGTCAAAATGCCCTCAGGCTACAATAAGAAGGTCCTCTAACCTCACAAAAACCAAAAACTCAAAATCCCCAAAGCCTAGGGAGTCGGCCACCATGATCATGCAGGATCGATGCGACTAGAACTACCCCCAGTAGTATGGGTCCTATGGGACCTCTCAGGGTGGCTACTGCTAGCCCTCGCACCTTGCCCACCAACACTACCCTCACCTAGCCGCCTACGACGAGATGATGTAGACTGCTCAGTCTCACTACCTCTCATATGGCGCGATGAACCACCTCCATCAAGCAAAGGCAACTGTCCATCAAGGTGGACAACCTCTATCTCTAAATCTATTCGGTATCGACCCCACTCCATATCTCATTGGTGATACACATCCAATGCACTATCCAGCTATGCCAACTGAGTTTGTAAGATATCCCTCTCCTATGTTACCTCCACCAAAGCATCTTAATGCTCCTCGTCTTGTCTCCATAAGAGACCCTCCAATCACACTATCTCAGCATGAATCCTAGCCTCCACATCCCCTGAGATAGCCTGAGGCATGGGCACCTTCGAGATGACCTACTACTTTGGCACCCACTGCTCTGGGACATCTTATATATTTGGCTACTCTAAAACCCCTAAATAGTCTCCATCTTCGGTGAAGTCATCGACCTCCACCATGTCAACATCATCAAGCAGAGCCCCCCAATCCTCCATCGGTGCCTCTACACCCCCACCTCCTATTGTTGCAGTATCCATGCCTCCTAGAGGCCCCTCACTCTGCCATCGCCGCATAATCCACCATCGGTCATACTCTATAGTCACCTCGACATCATCCACGTTGGGTACATCAATAACTACATCGAACCCCTCCCCCAGCTGCTCAATGGTAGGCTAGACTAGAGTCTTCTCATCACCACAATGTTGATAGATTAAGGGATCACTAGGCAATCCCTGGTGCACCCCAAATTGTTGTTTCACCCGAACATATGGGAAGTACTCCTGCTCTATCCCATGCCACCCAATCAACCATCTACCCCTGCGTACATGTCAGGGCCACTCTCTAGCCTCAGGCCAGGCTAGACAGTCCCGATACGATCGCCAGAACACCTACCCTAGCATTAGATGAGAGAAGGCATCAGTATAGTGACCTACGTCACCTTCCCACCACTGACTTTGTCCATTCTCCTCTCACCGCCACCATAAATCAACATATCCAATTTTTTGATCCACCATCTCACCTCGAGTGGTCCAAGGCAAACCCTATGGTCACTCCACAGCTATGTGCTACCACCCCCAACACTACAAGAGATAGCTGCACCCGATCCCCTTTCACTTTCGATAGTGGACCTCATACAGCTCGTCGTACAACTGTTCCAATAAAGTTTGACCCCATCTCATAATAAGTGGAGATGATGTAGGACACTCCACCAATGTGAAAACCAACTCAATCAGGTTCCAAGGGAACCTCACACATGAGGAGTCAGGAAGTAGCATATTAGAGATGAGTGTCATGATAAAAGCATGCCTCACCCCTAATACACCCTTCTCCAGCCACCACCGCACAAGAATATTGCCTTTCTGGCAGTCAGCCTCTGCCCTGTCCACCCCCCTCTCCACCATTGGACCAAAACACTATGTCAATACCGCTATTCACTGGTCATGGTGGGTCATCCGGATAGGCAGTCCATCTATCAGAATCCGCAGAATCTGATACACATCATCCAGAGTAACAGTCATCTCCCCTATTGGGAGATGAAAAGTATTGGTGTGGGGATCCCACAGATTGATCAAGGCAATCAAATATGCTTGATCCCCCACCATAGGCTCCAGACGCGTCACGTGCTTGAGCCCAAGGGCATCAAGCCACTCCCAATACACAACTGTCAGGGCATCCCAGGCATCAAAGAAAACATTCGACTGGCGATACCGACTCTTCACAACCTGAATCAACAAAATAAAATGAAAAAAGATATTAAGTACATACTTAATATAAACAAAAATATTAAAATAAAATGGTATAGCATAAGTACAAACTACAATTTACAATTGTATAGAAAAAGTATAGCATAAGAAGTACAGTAAAACAAATGTACAGTGAAAGTACATAATCATTAAAATAAAACTATACAACAATGACAACATACATGAAAATAACTGTACAATCAACAAAAAACAACAAAAATCATATTAGGGTTTCAACCTTAATGTGAACGCAAAAAAAAACAAAAAAAACATATTAGGGTTTCAACCTTAATATGGCAAAAACAAAAACAAAATAAAACATATTAGGGTTTCAACCATAATATGAACAAAAACAACAAAATAAAATGAAAACATTTTGGGTTTTAAACCTAAATACAAACACAAACAAATTACAGATAACAATTGTGTACTAGGGTTTTGACCTTAATATACGAAAATTAACAACAAAATAACAGAGCACAAAAACATGTTGGGTTATTTTAACCTAATATAATAAAAAAAACAAAGCAAATAAAGTTCCTATATTAGGTTTTCAACTTGATATACGAATAAAATAAAACCAACACAAAAAAAATAGGTTTTTAAAACCTTAAAAACAAAATAAAGCGAACAAACATTTTATATGTGAGTTTTAAACTTCATATAAAACACGCACGAATAACAGGTAGAGAGAAGGAACATCATACTGGTCTCACCTCAGCTCATTCACTCGAAGATCCGGTTCTTGCACTCATGATGTCCACAAAATTTTAGCAGCGCTCTGCTACGCACACTCGCACTCCTCCTCACTGCTCCAAATTGCCAAGAAAAAAATATTGCAAATGAGCCCAAAACCTAGTTTTTGTCCTTATATAGGCTGTTAGGCCTGTAATCGTTCCACCCTAGGATGAACGCTCTACGTAGCACTCGTCCCACCCTAGGATGATTACAAAATTGGTATTCGTCCCACCCTAGGACAATTATAGAGCAAGAAATAAAGCAACAAAAACTGCATCCAAAAAAATGCACCAAAAACAACAATAAATCTGTTGAACAAAGGTGCCTTTGCACCTAACATTCATGGCATGAAAAACCGCCGTCGGGGTCAAAAATACTCACTATCCTACTTCATAATAAGGCTAGAATAGCTAGACTGCTCCATGAGAAGGAGGATTTTTGATAATTTCTACCCCAATAGGCATAAAAAAAAGGGTCAAAACCCACCAAAAATAGGTCCGATGGTTGGAAAACTGCAATAAGCGTTCAAAAAAAAAAATGAAGGCACCCTTACAAACGTCATCTTGGGTCAAGAAACTCGTCGCTTTTCTCATTTTTGGTCATTCCCTCATCGATTCGTCACTTGAGGGGGTAGTCACACTTAGTCACCAATCAACAAATACACACCCAATCAAGGAAATGGCATGCATTCAAAGAATCATTGACAAAGACAATCACGCTCCTGCTTGGGGCAGCAAACAAGCAATAATCACAAGCTAAACAAACACTTGGTATTCTAGAAGCATGAAGAAAAGGTTCCTCGGATAAAAGTTTGTGCCCTTTGCCTATTCATGTCTGAACAATGTCCAAGATCAAGTACACCTCACTGAAAAAGGTTACACTTGAGTTAAGCTCCTTAGCTCGTCAGAAGCAAGGATTCAAGAATGCGTGCCCTTTCCATACTTGGGGCATCAAAATTTGGTTAGTTTACTGATAAACCCTAATTATTAAGTGCTTTGGTCATCTATTTTTGCTCAGCACTATGCCACATACAACACATCCCAAAAAGGGGCATCTGTAGACACCAAAACAACACCAATCTAATTATGTGACTACAAGCACTGATCGAATTGGCATACATACCACCTAGGGCAGCCTCCAAAGGTTAAATAGTAGTCCTAACCACTCCCAAATCAGTTTTGGAATGTCAAAGGTCAGTTTTGCACCTTTTAAGCACTTTGCTCCCTATTCGTCCATACAAGAGGGTGCCCCTGTCACATACAAGAGAATTTGGGTAGGATATGCAAATTCCAAGCATCTGGGTAGTATTATAATTACATATAATGCCTAACCTATGAGTTTCAAGTGATTTGGATAAGCATATGTAGGACATTGGAGCGCTTGCTTTGGAGAGGCCCCCGAAGGGCAAACAAGCATAACAGGACCGTTTGACACCGCTTCGATGCAAAATTAGGTGATACCAATTATTTACATTGTCCTTTACATTTCCATATTATTATATAATCTACTTATCAATCTTATCACTGATATATTCTAAGCGCCCTCTGGAGGCCTTAGGGATTGCATGTTTTTCTAGATACGCATATGCTATTAATGATTTGTTGTCTTTCTGTGTGTAGGATCTCACCACTAGGAATACTAGAGGGGCAAAAAGGAATGAAAAACACATGGACACAAGTGGCAACAAATTTTAGCCTGCCCACTTTGGGTGTGGGCATGTGAAAGCCGCTGGAAGCGTACTGCCCGATCTTGGAAGCGCGAATTATTTTGAGCATCCATTAATGTAACAAATTGTATCAAATGTTCTAAGACCTATATGGGGGACGTATTGTAATTAGATTAAAAGCAATATCAATAAATGAGGCCCCACTTTGTTTGCTCACATCTCGTTTCTGCGTCATTTCCTTCATGCATTGCTCATCGTATTCGTAGGACTTAGCATCTATATCTATTTTTGTTTGCATCATATCGATACGCCATTTTTTTGTTGCTTTCAGGAACCAAATCCCTTTGGTAAAAATATCCTCGAGTGAACCTCGTATCTAGTGATCTACTCTAGACACCTGGGGGTTGCCACAACTGGTTATCCATGCAATCCAATAGGATGAGTAGATTACCATAAGGACATTCATCATTATATTAGTTCAAAATACTCCAAAGAAAACAAACCCCTTTGGTCACATTCAATTCAAAAGGCTCTAAAGGAATCAACCCTTTTGGTCACATTCAATTCAAAAGGCTCCAAAGGAATCAAGCCCCTTTGGTCAATTTTCAATCCAAAAGATCCCAAAAGAACCAAACTCCTTTGGTCACATTCCATTCAAATGGCTCCAAGGGAACCAAAATCCTTTGGTCAATTCAATTCAAAAGACTCCAGAGGCACCAAACACCTTTGATCAACATCTAGAATAGCTTTTTATTTCTACACTGCCTAATCAAAATTTCCAAGTGAACCTTGTATCTAGTTATTTACTCTAGACACCTGGTGGTTACAATGATTGGTTATCCATGCAATCCAATAGGATGGGTAGCTCACCATAAGGATATTTGTTAAAAAAACAACAAAAATAAAAACATCCACTTCATTCCAATCATTTTCACCTTTGTCATATGCTTCATTGCTTTCATCATTCCATCTCTTCTCCATCGAATCATCACTTGAATGGGTAGATAATATCTACAAATTCTACTCTCAAATCATGTCAACACTCAATATTGGAAATTGTGTTCATTCAAGAATCATTACAAAAGACTATCATACACCCTTTTTTCTGGGGAAGTCACAAGAAAAATTTCAGTCAAACAAAAAATATGGAATACCTAAAGCCTAAAGCATGTCTACCCATGAATGGAAGGTGTGCCAAAATTAAGTTCATCAATTTGTCGAAAGTAATGATTCAACATTGTGCACCTTTTCCATGATTGGGGTAACCCACGTTGACTTTTATTTGTGACCATCTTACAGAACTCATATTCAAATTCAAATGGCTTAAAAAAACCCCTCCACTAAACACAAATGCATTCAAATCATCATCTCAAGTTAACCTTATATCTAGTGATTTACTCTAGTCAACTGATGATTGCAGTCATTAGTTATCCATGCAATCTGGTAGGATGGGCAAATCATCTTAAGAAAACTTGTTCAAAATAATTTCATCTCATCATCAAGTTTGAAATTAAATCAGTTTGGTTCCTCAATCTTCGAGTGACCTACATTTAAGAAAATTTACCCAAGGTTGTCATTGATGCCTACTCCATGGGGTTACAAAATGTGAAAATATATTACTTCATTATTTTGCATTAAGGAATTTGATATAGTCACTAGGACAACAAGATCCTAGGGTGATTGGTTCCTTTACCTCATCATCTTGCATGCCAATCACACCAAAAGGTAAAAGTTTTGACAACATAGACCTATCCCAAGCTTGAGGTATCGATATGATATTTATTTTCAAACATTTGCATCCATCACTTTCACCCCTTTCATCATGTACATTCGGTCAATTGTCTTGTGGGTTTCATTCTTCATCCATTCACCAATTTAGGGGGTAAGCCAAAATCAAAATTTTCAAAAATTGGTGATTCTTGTGCAATAAGAAGATTTGAATCCATTCCTCCATCAAATAAAACTAGGTGTCTTTTTTTGCACCGCATTGTATTTTAAACAACATGGCAAAAAAAGGGGTATATATAGACACCAAAACCTAGGCACTTGCAAAACCATATTCAAAATATGCATAAAATAACATATGCCTAACTTTAAACTTAGGCATATAAATATTGCACATTAAAAGTATTTTCTAGACTTTGTAAATCTGGAAAATCTGCCTAGGATACCCTGCCTACCCACTAGAAATGTATCTTGGCCATATCACCACCACCCCTTACCACCTCTCACACACCCATTTCACCCTTGTCCCTTCACATGGGACATCCCTCACACCTCACTCCACTTGCACCTACCCATTAGCCACATCACCCCAATTAAGTGAGACACCCTAGGTGACTCACTATAATTGCCCCTTCCATTTGGTAGCCTTGGATTACCACTTAGCCATCCTATATTACCACCTCCATTTCCATCCAAAATCCCAAGGGGCCTATAAAGGTACCCTCATCCCATCAACCAAAGGAGGTTGAGATTTACATTGTCACCTTGCTGGAATTGCTACAAGATGTCACCCATGCACTTGGATATTGACTCATCGAGACTTCTATGTGAGACCCTAGAAGCTCTACCATTTTAGTCTCAAATGCTCATAAGTGTTTACATAGGCTCAACCAACCTCTCGTGGTTTCTCAATTGCCCTCTCGTGGTTGGCTAGCACCACCTACACACTCATGTTTTCACATGACTTCCAAATTTATTTTAATCATATCTCACTCATAAAAATTCAGATTGAGCTAAAATTTTGAGGGTAGGTTCCTGACATCCCCTAGAACATTCCCAACAATTTTAAGGTATTTTGGAGCAACATAGAGCTAAAAACCCACCTATAATTGGACAGTCCCACCCGTGCATCCATGATTACTCAAGAGCACTTTTAGTCATTAACAAACATATCGATGTCAAATAAAAATCATCAAGGATTTCATATTTCATTGTCTTCTACCTTCAATTTTTTTTCATGTTCTGCAAGCATTTACATTAGGGTTTTGATAGCTTAATTTTATGCCAAAAGGGACCTCACACAGTGGATGCCCTTCATATGCTATTGACTTTATTTTAGCAAGATATGTGTGCAGGTGATAGGTTCTTGTGTAGATGTTGAAGAGAGGATGGTCAATGAGGATAAGTGAAGCCCATCCACCAATTGGATTGTAGAAAATAAGATTCAAGACACCACATTCCTTTGGTTGACCAAAGGGGTTCTTCCCCCCTTTGTGCTCATTTTATTCCTTGAAAGCAAGCATTGTAATATTACCCTTGCATACTCGGGAAAAATATCATTGTATACGGAGACAAAGGCTCCATTGAAATCTAATATAAAGAAATATCATTTTTATTGCATATTGATTTTTTCTTTGTTTCATTACTTGGTATCAATTATTTGCTTACACTACCATATTTTTATAGATTTCAAACTAGCCCATCTGTTGGAAATATGAGCAAGATTTGTTGTCATTGATGTCAAGAGTCAGTTTAAGTGAGCAGTGCAAAAGGAAGGATGTCAAGAGTTAGTTTCAGTGATCAGTGCAAGAAAAAGATTGCTTCTAGGCCTAAGGGAAATAATATTATAATATCTCTTATTATAATATTCAAGGTGGTCAGATAAGGTCTAAAGGAGCAAGAAAAATAATATTATAATATTAAAAGTCTAATGTTGAGAGCCCAAGAAGAATAATATTATAATATTGTATTATAATATTAAAGGTCTAAAGCATAGACCTAAATTAATTAAATTAATTATAATAATTTTATTATAAATTAATTTATATTATAATTTAATTAATCCTAAGGCTAGGGTTACAACGACAAGAAATTTATAGCGTTGACATCGATTATATTCTCCATCCACCAACGTGCTAAAAAGGATAGCACAATGGTATAAATACCATGTGCCTTGGGAAGTCCAAACTTACCTTTGATCGAATCTAACTATGTGTGCTTGCAAAAATTCTGTGATCTGCGTGAAACATAAGAGGATAAATTTTGCTTACGTGGTGGCTATCGAAGGGATAAAACAAAGAGGATTGGAGCCTCATCACCAACCATGGTGGTTGGGCTAGTGGTAGGTGGTTGTGTGCTTAGGACTTATAAGGTTTGAAAAGTAAATTATATTTTAATAATGTATTGATTATTTTGAAGAAAAACATAAGGTATTTAAAGAGGATTATTGTGGTTATTTTCTTTAAACAAATTGTTGGCTTATATTTTGAAGTGTGGAGATTATAAGGTGTAATTGAGATTTGATGTTTTGTATGGTGAAATATTTTGTGGGATTATTTTAATGAGAGTTTTGAAGAGTTTTTTTTGGTATCTAACCTTTGATATTGGCAAAGAGGGTTATTGCGATTGAGACAGGTTTTGAGGTCAATTCTTCATCAAACAAAAGGTATGGGCACATATTATTTGTGAGTGATTATTGGATGTTGTGAATGCTAAGTTGGAGTGAAAAGGATTGTTTGATAAGAATTGTTGAGTTTGATTTTGAGATATCCAATATTGATTGATGTGAGTTTTTTGGAATGAAAGTTGATACTAGAAACCTTGTTTGATAAGCATTATTGGAAATATTGAGTAAGCTTTCATATGCTTGATTAGGGTTTGTGAAAGATCATGATATCATTGTTATATGAAGTTGAGAATAATATTTAACTAGATTTTGTGAAAGATCATGAGTATCATTATTAAGTGAGGTTTTTTTGATAAGCATTGTTCAATAAGCTTTCATTGAGTGATTGGTTGAGTGGAGTTGATTGAGCTTAGTTGTGTTGGATTGATAGTTTAAGTTTTGTGAAACAAATTGTTTCTTACTAATTTGAGAAAAATATTGAAAGTGACTGAGTGTGAAACATATTGAGTCTCTAACCATTATCCATATGTTTATGTGGTTAGGTAAGAGATATTGAAACTGATTGAGCATTATTGTGAGTGTGAAGCATATTGAGTCTAACTATTCTCTATATGTTTTTATGAGATTAAACCAGAATCTATGTGAAAATTGTTTGTATGATTGAAGAGGTTTTCTGTGATAGATTGAGTTGAGTTGAATAAGCTTTTGTAAAAGCTTGTGAGCATATTTGAGTAAGTCCTAGAGTGGAATTAAGGATAGAGTTGAGTAAGCTTTTATGGAAGCTTACAATGCAAATTTAAGGTAAGTCTTGGTGAAGACTTGTTGAGCAGATTGAGCAAGTTCTAGTGAGGACTTGTTGAGCAGATTTGAGGTAAGTCTTGGTGAAGACTTGTTGAGTAGATTGGACAAGTTCTAGTGAGGACTTGTTGAGAATATTTGAGGTAAGTATTTGAGAAGACTTGAGAGAAGATTTGATTGTTTGATTTATTTAATATTATGTTAATGCTTGGGGTAGATCTAGCAGAGTTGATTTATGATTAGATCAATATTTGTGTTAAGGATTGAGGGAAAATTTGAGGATAGGTTTGTGCTAGACCAAAGATAGAGATTGAGCAGATTTGTGCTAGATCGAAGGACTTTGTTTAGTGTATATCAAAGATAGAGATTAAGTAGATTTATGCTAGACTAAAGGACTATGTTTAGTGCAAATCAGAGATAGAGATTGAGTAGATTTGTGCTAGACCAAATGATTATGTTTAGTACATATCAAGGATATATATTGAGCAGATTTATGCTAGATTGAAGGATTGTGTTTAGTGTAGATCAAAGATAGATATTGAGCAAATTTGTGCTAGATTTAAGGATTGTGTTTAGTATAGATCAAATATAGAGATTGAGCATATTTGTGCTAAACCGAAGGACTGTGTTTAGTACAAATTTGAGACAGAGCTAAGAGCAAGATTTGGAGGTGATAGAGTAGAGGATAGTAGTCTCCAATGGATAGAGATCTATTATCTAAGGTAGTGAGGATAGAGATATTTTGAGTGAGAACAGAGTCTTTTGTGGATAGAGATCCACAAGCCAAAGCAATGGAGGTAGTAGTATTTTAGAGGATCACCAAACAAAGTAGAGGATGAGTTCTCTTGTGGATAGAGATCCACGAACTAGCTGAGGAGATTGGTGTCTCCTATGGATAGAGATCCATGAAATTCATTAGGGGATTGGTGTTTCTTTGGACATAAATCCATAAACATTGTAATAGAGAAAACATTCTCAAGAGATTTGTTGATAAAATATTAGAGAAATATTTTCTTCGTGGAGCAGCCCACATTGGGTGAACCACGTTAAATTGGTGTCCCTATTGTGTGTGGTGATTTGTGCATTGCTTTGATTACTATTTTTGATATTGCCATTGATATATTGCATAATATTATTTGGGAAAGAAAAGTAAAAATTGGTCTTATACTTTTCACCCCCCTCTTAGTATAAGCTTGTGTTCTTCAATTGATATCAAAGTAGGTTCCTTCGAAAGAGTTTAAAAACTTGAAGGAAAAGCTCATAAGAACACAAATGGATTCTTAGAATGGGTCTTCAGGGAATTCAGCACCATTGTTCTATGGGATCAATTATGCACTTTGGAGTACAAGGATGAAGTTTCACCTAATGGCACTTGCAAATGAAATATGGGAAGTAGTTGAGAATGGATACATACCACCAAAAACTCCACCTACAGATAAAGACAGTAAGCTCCTACAACTGAGTAATTCAAAGGCAATGAATAGAATTATAAAGGGTTTGCATAAAATAAAGTTTATAAAGGTTATGCATTGCACATCAGCAAAGGAAATTTGGGATAAGTGGCAAGGCATATATGAAGGAGATAAAAAGGTCAAAAGGGTAAAGTTGAAAAATTACAAGAGAATATTTGAAGACCTAAAGATGAAGGATGAAGAAAACATTGCTGCATATCTACTTTGTGTGGACGAGGTTGTCAACTCCATGCAAGGACTTGGGCTCAAAGTTGAAGAATCTGATGTTTGTGATAATATTTTAAGGTCACTTCCAAAAAGGTTTAGTGAAAATATTTTAGCTATAGAAGAGTCAAAATATGTTGATATTTTGACAAGGGATTAATTACATGGAATTATCACAACTTTTGAGATAAAAATAAAAGAAGAATCTATTCCTCAGAAATAAGCAGCATTCAAAGTTACTAAGAAGTTAAAGGGTAAGAAGTCAAATTCAAGCTATGAGTTATCCGGTGATGAAGAAGTAAATTATGGTAGAAGGACCAATGACTCAAAAAAGTATAAAGGTACCAAATTAGTTAGATGTTTTAATTGTGGTAAATATGGTCATTATGCAACTGATTGTACAGAGGCTAGAAATAGCAATGATGAAGAAAAATAGGATCATAGGAATAAGGAAATAGGAAAACATAGGTACCAAAAGAAAAGCAGGGATGGACACAACAAACAAGGAAAGAAGTTTTTCCAAAGGTAGAAGAAAAGTTTTTATGCAGACAAGGCAAGTAAGAGTTCAAGAGATAGTGATGAAAGTTTCTCAAATAATGATGAAGATGAATTTCTATTTATGGTAGAAGAAAAAGAAGTGGTTAGTGTAACCAAAAAGAACTGAGCAAATAAATAAAGAGAATACAGAGAAATGAAATTGCCAAAATTGCTTTCTTTATTGATTTTTGATACAAATGTTACAAATGAATTTTGAATTGCCCCAAATGTGTTTGGGAGCAATGTTACAATTCTCTCTCTCTGTATTGATACAAATGAATGATCTGATGGAATGGGGGTCTTCCAACTCTTCACAGGGACTCGTGCTCTTCATCCTTTCTTCTACAATCCAATGTGAGTGGGCTTTAGTATTTAGCAAGGGACCACTCCAGATTCAACAACTTTCTCAAAGTACTTGTCACTTGCACACATTCACACCAGTAAAGGGATTAGTAGCACCTGTATATTAGAGTGTAAAAACTAATGCTACACATAAGCCCTAAGCAAGTAATCCTATAAATCAAATGATAGCAATAAGTAACACAACAAGCCTTACTAGAATAAAATTATTGATCATATTTGATAATATTATTAGATCTGCTAAACCACGGGCACATGATGGCGGGTTGGAAACTGTGTATGCACGGTCATGGAACCATGGATGTGTGGTTTTGAGTGTGAAACTGTGGATGGGCAGTTCAGGCTGAAACATAGATTTATTTGGGAAGTGAGCCTTCGGGATCTGGTAGGGGCTATACTCATGATCTGCTCAGGGGTCATGGTAAATTTTTGTAGCCTAGTGGTGTCTTAATTCAGCTCCCTTGGTTTGGTGGGGTAAGGGTGCCTTTATAGGTCCCTTAGGGTTTTGTAGAGAAGTGGAAGGTGGTAAGCCTAGATTACCAAGTGGTAATTCTAGGCTACCAGGTGAAAGGGATAGTTACAGTGAGTCACTCAGTGTGCCTCACTTAACTGGGGTGATGTGGCTACTAGTGGAGTGGGGTGTGGGATCCTATCCTATGTGAAGGGACAAGGGAGGCAAAGTGGATTAGATGTGGCATGGGTGTTGGGAATCTACCCCGTGTGAAGGGACAAAGGGGACAAGAGTGGGTGATATGTGGCAAGGATGTTGGATGGGGTGTCTAGGACACATGTCCAGTGGGTAGGCAAGGTATCCTAGGGTGGTTTTTTTAGATTTAATAAATCTAGAAATTAGGATAATGTGCAGGATTTTATATCCCTAAGTTGAGACTTAGGTATATTATTTATCATGCATGACTTTGAGGTGGGATGGCAAATGTGGTTTTATGGGTGCTAAATTTTGGTGTCTACAATTACCCCTTTTTGTACTGCGTTGTGTGCAACATGATGCAGTGCAAAAACCAATGACACCTAATTTTATTTGAATGGATAAATGGACTCAAATTTTCTTGACACAAAGAATGAATGACTTAAAAATTTACTTTTGGCTTACCCCCTCAATTGGCAAATGAGTAAAGAGTGAAACTCATAAGCCAATTGACTAAAGGTAGATGATGAAATGTTTCTTGGTTGGATGATGTGGGTGAAATGCAATGTATGGGATGTTGATGAATTTGATGTCCTAAGTTTGGGGATTGGTTGCGTCGTCGTAAATTTACCTTTGGTTCATTTTTTGAGCATTGTGTTGTGGTGAAATTATTAACCATGTGTGTGAGCTCGTGAGTCTGGATACTGTTAGTCACTCCTGTGTCGGAGCCAACACACTTAGACTTCGATGCTCTTGGTTTCTAATTACACCAAAGTTGAATTGATTTGTTTTTGCTTTTGGCCTAACGAAGGAGGTTTAAAGATAACCTTGTGCAAATTTGATTATGTGTCATTATGGTGATATACCCATATGACCGGGCATGGATTTATAGTCACTGCAACCTCCAGGTGTATAGGGTAACTCACTATTTATGAGGCTCACTATATGTTTTATGATGATGAATTAATTTTGTGTTTTTAGATTTTGTATTTTATTTTATTTTATTTTATTTGGAATCGTGGATGCGCAGTTTTTTTTTTTTGGTAGATAAGATACTATAGCATTAATACCGGGTTTTACGGGTTGACCCAAAACCTTTTACACAAATCAGCGTAGGGTTGTTGATGAACATGTCCTTACTAAGTATCCTATATATGTAAAATCTACATGCCTCAAAATCCATTACATATGGTAAGGCACATAGTCTGTTATCAAAAAGAAACTTCCCATACAACATTTTGGGTATACCTCGAGAAAAAACACCTGCATCATAATTACAAAAAATAAACAGACACAGATCCCTTCCTTGAAACAGTGGAGAAATAAAAAACTGCAGACACACAAAGCAGAGTACTGAAAAAAACTCCCACAAGTTTTGTATTGATAGTTACTCTTAATAATTCTTTGGTAATTGCTTTCTTCCGTATATGACATGCTTTGGGACCACATCTCGTCTTGGCCAATCAGCCTTGGAGAAGTGAACTTGCTGGCTAGATTTATGGCGGTGGCTATCTGGTGGTCCATGTGGCTCTGGTTCAAAGTCTTATATTGTCATTTCTTTCCTGCCCTGTGATTATCAACCAACCTCAAATTACTAAGATGACTAGGATCCATGTTATATGACATGTGACTATCCCCATTAGTATTTGTGGTATTTCCAAGCATCATCCACCAATACTGATAGTTCGGATAATTTTTATTGTGAGTCCATTTCAAAAAAGAGACTATAAATGCAGTTTTGTTTTGCTAGAACCGCACTTTCATGTTTCCATCTGCTAACTGCGGATCTACGATTCTACGCGCTTCAAAAAATGCAAATGCACATTTTCTATTACAAATCGTGGATGCATGGTTTTTGCTACAAAAAGCAACTATAAATAGGTTTGGGTCACTTTCATTCTTCATTATTTGCCAACTGGATTTTCTTGATTTGTTATGGTCCATTTGAGATGGATATTGGTGAGAGGAGTGGAAGTGGCATTGAAGCGGGTGCAAGTGGAGTTGGAGGCTCGATTGGAGTGGAAGTCAGCGTGCGCTATGCACATGTAGGTGCTCGAGTCCCTTAGTGTAGGTTTATTTATTTGTTTTATTTATTTTGTCATTTTTTTTTTTGTTTTTTAAAATTGCTAAGTGGGGGTGGTAAATTTTTTTTTTTTTTTTGAAATGCTTTGAATGTTTATTTTTTTGCATTGAATGTAGAATGCATGTTTTGTTGTTTTGTTTTGTTTTTTTTTTTTACTACCATGCTAGGGGTAGGTTGAAAGTTTTATTTTGTTTTTTTTTTTGTAATGCTTTGAATGTTTATTTTGTTGCATTGAATGTAGAATGTATGTTTTGTTGTTTTGCTTCTTTTTTTTTGACTACCATGCTAGGGGTAGGTTGAAAGTTTTTTTTTTTGTAATGCTTTGAATGTTTATTTTGTGGAATTGAATGTAGAATGCATGTTTTGTTGTTTTGATTTTTTTTTTTGACTACCATGCTAGGGGTAGGTTGAAAGTTTTATTTTTATTTTATTTTTTGAATGTGTATGTGCTTTGTGTAATTAAAGCTAGAATGCAATTTGTTTTTTTGTATTGTTGTTTTTGTAATGCTTTGAATGTTTATTTTGTTACATTGAATGTAGAATGCATGTTTTGTTGTTTTGCTTTTTTTTTTTTGATTACCATGCTAGGGGTAGGTTGAAAGTTTTTTTTTTTAAGAATGTGTATGTGCTATGTGTAATTAAAGCTAGAATGCAATTTGTTTTGTTGATTTTGTACCTACCTTCATGATGTATATATTGAGCAACATGTTATTACCCATTAGCATGGGGATTGAGGATCCCATGGAACCAGGAGTTCATTGTACTTTATTTGATGGCAGATCCATATAGATTGGCATGGGTGCCCACTCTTATTTTTTAGACTTATAGTGAGTTGTATGAGGTAAAGAGGCAGGATTTCAAGGGTCTCAACTACATTTTATTACTCTAGATCTGGTCTTGGGAGCATATCATTATAGGTCGTCCTATGGGAATTCATTGTGCTTGTGGTCCTACTAATCCTCGTGCATACCATTGGCTCCTCAGTGAGGAGTATTCTCCTACACGTCCTTTAGTCGAGGCTACTACTTACAGGGACAGTCTGAGTGAGCTGACTAGGGATTGGATGTGCTGACACAGATGGAGGGACCTGAATTGGGAGATAGATATTGTGGATCTTCACCAAGTTTGGCAAGGGTTATGGGTTGTCAGTAGCCACACTTGGGAGATGGAGTTCATCCAGTTTTCTTGAGTGAAGAGGTAATTTGAGCTAGTGCAGTGTATTCCTAATGATCCTGTCCTCTACAAGTAGTATAATGATGAGTTAGGCCTACCTATGGCTCCTACTTTCTAGATCGTTGATGATGCTTTAGATGACCCAGTTATTTAGGTACCTAATTTAGATGATGTTGGTACTTCTGAAAAGTATGATACATGGTGTGATATGCAGTATCCTTGGGTACCTAGTCAAGTTTTGGATGATGTGGATAGTGGAGATGATGTGAAGATAGGTGATGAGGCTCCACGATTAGTGAAGCACCATCGAGGTAGTGATGTTGGGATGCAACCTGCTACATATGTGCAACAACTTGAGGTGGATGTGGAGGCTGAGGTTAGTGAGGAGAGTGATGGTGGTGATGGGGATGGAGATGGGGGAGAGTAGTAGGCTGATGAGGGAGAGGAGGATGTTCCTCCTCACCATACGAAGGAGCAGTGGGACCTACTCTAGGGTGAGCGGGATAGTCTAGATCTAGAGGTGACTCACCTGAATGGTGAGTTATCTTGGTACCAAGGTGAGGTTGCTTGAATTTAGATTGAGGTGGATCATATCAATGATAAAATGAGTGTGAACGATGTTTCTAGTTGAGACACAAATATTACGAGGCTATAGGGTGAGTTGGCTAGGGCGTAGCATGCACCTATTGGGGATGATTTGACTTCCATTATTGCTTATCTTAGGGAAAAGATCTCTCAACAAGTGGTTCATAAAAACACAAATTTGAGGACTATTCATAGATAGATGGTGTATATCAAGATGCTAGAGAACACTTTGCATGAGCACCAAATACCTCTACCTATTCCTCCTTCATCAGTTTCGGGTTCTAGTCGATGAACTGAGACTAGCCACAGGACTCATCGGCCATATAGCTCTCATGATGCTTCATCAGTGCAGGGTCCTCGTAGGGATCTTGGCGATGCTAGCTGGTAGTGCCTTATCACTTATTTTTGTATTTTGTCTTTTGTTTATGAGCCTCAGTGCTCTGATGTATACAACCTGTGGGTATTTTGTACTATGAGAATCTCTTATATATACATGGCTTTTACTTTTGTGTTATGCTTATGTTGATGATTTTGTGTGAATGTATATGTATAAGAATGATGAATGTATATGATATGTTGTGGATGATTAATGCAAATGCGACATGTATTGATGATTAATGCAATATGAAGTGCTAATGATAATTTATGGTTTAGATTTTTTTGCTTGGCCATGTTTAGCATTGTTGTTTAATCAGGGGCACCAAACTTGGTGGTTTATGTGGGGAGAATGTTTTTTTTGTAAATGACATGGATGTTGACATGGAAGAAGGTATGGATGTTGATATGGAAAAATAACTGTTTTGCAGAGACTCAAACATTCTAGTGTGTTGAACAAACTCACTAAAACTTCCTAATTCTTCTAGGACCAAATGTGTGTACAGTGAATTAATTTATCAAATCAAGAGCATGGTAATGACCCAAGACAATCAAGAACTATTGTGTGTGCAATTGATTTCATTAAATCATCTTGAGTAAATTTGGTAAACCTGTTATGATTTGAACCTAGAAATTAGCTTATCTGTATGAACAGTTAGAGGTCTCTTTTTAAAATATATGTGTCACCATGCATGAGTGTATTCCACTGCCAGTCAAGCATTTATAGCTCTGGTGGAGGCTAACTCCATAGTCCTTAATTTTTGTTTTTGATTTCTTGAATTTTGGGGATGACTACTTAACCGTTTGACTGGAAATGTAGTATGATCCTTACAACCTAATTATTCAGTGGTGTGTGATTTAAAGGAATTAGAGCTTTGGGGAATCAAATTCTTAACCTAAGTGTGATGAGAATTGTACCCTATCCTTACTACTCTATCTTTTGTATTGTCATGGACTATGTTGCATAATGGGAAAAGAAAGGATGACCCTTTTCACCTCAAGGTTCCTACCAAGCATGGTGTTATCTCTTTTTGACACAAGATGTTTTTAAGATGTGAAATTGTGTTTGGTTCAAGAATGTTTTTGAAATCAATTCCCAATACTCAAGATTTATTTAGTGTATATATGTGCAATGGTCCTAAAAGAATTCGACATATTTTTTGGAGGTTGCTTAAAACACTAGGAGTGGTTGAGTGACCAAAAACACCTAGGATTTGTGCATGTATGGAGGCAAATGACAATTTGACCTAGTGAAATTATGTCGTAATATGAAGTGTGAAATGTGGATGTAATGTATGAAATGCATTTTGTGAAGTGCAATGTTTGTGATACCAATGTGTGAAAATGATATATGTGAAATGCAATGCTATGAAATGAAATGTGTGCAATATTTTTGTGTATTAGCCATGTATATATACACTTATTTTTAAGTCACATTATGCATAAAATACCTTTAGGTGCATTATGTTCAATGCATCTGGCTCCAATTCTCCTTCCAAGTTGGCAAGTCTATACGTTCCTGGACCCAAATTCTATTTGATAATGTATGGGCCTAACCAATTAGCCACAAATTTAAATCTCAAGTGTGGCAATACATTTGTATTCTATTGACTCTCTTTGAGCATGGGGTCCCCTACTTGAAATTCGTGGGGATGGACTTTTGCATTGTAAGCATGTTTGATGTGGTCTTGGTATACTCGTAGATGTTCCAAGGTATTTATGCACCTTTCATCAATGAGTGTTAGTTGTTCAATGTGTGCTTGTCTAGCTGTATCATTGTCCATGAATTCTTGTAGTGCAATTTGCAAGGAGGGAATCTCAAGTTCAAGAGGTATTATTTCTTCAGTACCATAGACTAGTGAAAATGGTGTTGCTTAAGTTGACATTCTAATACTTATTCAATAATCCCATTGTGCCAAAGGGATTTGAGTGTATCAATATCTATAATTTTCCTTGATGAGCTTCTTGAGAATGGCTATCACTATCTTGTTGGTTGCTTTGGTTTATTTATTTTCCTGTGGATAATAAGATGTTGAGAAACTATGTTAGATATTGTACTTGTTGCATAAGGCTCTAACATCCTTATTCTTAAATGACTTGCCATTATCTGATATGATCTTGGAAGGTATCCCAAAATGACAGATAATATGCTGGAGTATAAACTCCGCTATTTGAGTTCTAGTCGTAGTGGCCATTGGAATTTCTTCGACCCATTTTGTGAAGTATACCATGGTAGTTATGATGAATTTATGTTGTCATAATGAGGCAAGTAAAATTTTACCAATAAAATCAAGACCCCATTGCGAAAAGGGCCAAAGGCTTTGAATAGGCTATAAAGTTTATGATGGCACGTGAGTTGTTGATATTTTTGACATTTCTTGACATATTGATAAACAATCACTTTCCATTATGGGCCAATAGTAAACCATGCACAAGATGCACTTTGCAATGGCCATTCCACTAAAGTGACCACCACAAGTACCATCGTGGGCTTCCGTAATAGCTCGTTGTTCCTCAATGGGATCTAGACATTGTAATAGTATTCCATCATAGCCATGTTTATACAACACATCCCATAAGAGAGTAAAATGAGCTACTTTTTGTTTTAATGTTCTTTTTGTAGCCCTCATCATTTCTATTGGGAGGGTCCCAGACTTGAGAAAGTCTTTGATCTCATCAAGGTAAGAATTGTATGGTTCGACATGGACCAAATAGATATTCTTCTTACCTTTAGACTCTGCTTGTTGGATTTCTAGATTGGACACAATTATTTTATTAATTATTGGACTTTGCCATGCTAATTATTAGGAATAAAGGACCCCAAAGAAGCCATTGCATCTACAAATATGTTGGTCAAACGAGGCAAGTTACAAATTTCATACCAGTCAAATTTTTCTAGAAATTTCATTGCTACTTTATGATATTGTTTCAAGACTGGTTCTTTGCATTGGTATTCTCTTTTTATTTTGTATACGACTAGTTGAGAATATCAAAAAATACTTATTATTTTGATACCCATAACTATGACTGATTGAAACCCCAAGATTAAAGCTTCATACTCTACATTTTTGTTATGCATGCGAAGTCGAGTTTGAATGATAAAGGAATTATAATTCCTTCGAGTATATAAAATACAACTCTGACACCTTATCCTCTTTCACACTTTGATCCATAAAAGAACATTGTCATGTTAGCTTCATCCTCATGAGGGACTAACTCTTCTTGTTTAGTTATGGAAAATACTGAATCATCTAGAAGATCAATTATGAGTGGTTTGCCATTAGGTAATGGAGCTTCGACTAGTTGATCAACTATCACCTGACCTTTTATGGATTTTTGACTGATGAATTTGAGGTTGAATTCTGTTAAAAGAATTATCCATTTTGTGGTACGGGTGTTATTGTATGTGTGAGTCATCATGTATCACAGAGGATTTTCTCTAGCTATGACATAGGTAGTGTTGCTTAGCATGTAATGTCTAAGTTTCTTTGTGGCGAAAACCACCGCTAAGCATAATTTTTTGACATAAGAATATCTTGTTTCATAACTTACCAATGTCTGAATGATATAGTAAATGGCTTGCTCCTTATGATACTCATTTTTCTGTGCAAGCATTTTCCCTAGTGCAAAATCTATTATAGAAATGTAGAGGTGAAAAGGGACTCCTAAACAAGGTGGTGTAAGAAATGGAAGTGAAGCTAGATACTTCTTTATGTCATCAAATACCTCTTGACATTCAACTATCCAAGAGAATGTCACCCCCTTTTGTAGAAAACAATTAAACGGCTTACATTTATCTGAAATTTATGCAATGAATCATCGGATAGATTGAATCTTTCCTTGCAAACTACAAAACTCTCTCAAGTTTGTTGGAGGAGGCATATCTATTATGGCCTTGAAATTTTTGGGGTCTACTTCAATGCCTCGCTTGGAGATAATGAATCCTAGAATTTTTTTAGATGTGACACCAAATACACACTTCTTAGGATTTAGCCTTACTTTGTGCTCAAGCAATCAATCAAACACTTTCTCTAAGACTTCAATGTGCTCAAGATGCATTTTTGATTTAGCAATCAAATCATCTACATAGTCCGTAGAACATGTGCTTATACTGAGAGGGGAGGCGAACAATATACAATACAAATTTTTCCATTTTAATCCAAATAGTATGTTAGGACACTCCTAATATGTCCTAATACTTATATTATTTTATTAATTATATTCTAGGGTCACAACCCTTCACTCTTACAAATATTAGACTAGGTATTTAAATGCAATCCAAATATGATAATAAGGCATCATCGAACAAATATATTAATTAAGTCTATTGTGGGTTTTTCTACCTTACAATAAAAAAGTGATTCAATATAAAAATGATTCCTCCTTCCACACTATTTAGTTTCATACCATCTGGATCAGAGCTAGATCAAGGAGCAAATTCACCATTAAAAATTTTTCCCGCCTGTCGCCCTACCAGTCTGCCTTCCCGCCTACCGCCCTGTTAGTCTACCTTATGCCTGCCGCCCTGTTGACTACCGTGCGCTCTTGACCCTGATGCCTCTACAAGCTACATGTTAAATAATAGAGAGCAACAAATTCAAAAAGTTTATAGGGCATTGCCCACCAAATTTTTGACAAATTTTGAAAAAAAAAAAAAAAATTGCTAAAACAACTTATAAAGTTGTTAAACAAAAAAAATTTGCTCACCTGTACCAAGTCATATTGATTGTTACCTACACCAACCGCAATGGCTGAAGGACGACGATCACTAGATTCCATTCATGAGAAACACGAAAGGCTCGCTGAAGAAGTTCAATAGGAAAGAGAGGAGAATACCCGTAACACAAGAGAACTCTTCGAGAAAATATTTGCAATGGATGTTAAACTTGATGCCATCAATCAAAATCAGGCAACAACACATGCAAATTCAACCAACAACGGGTCATCAAACCGAGCAATGTTAGGAGGTCCACAAACTTCCATTCTACCATGGACGACCAAATTAGACTTCCCAAAATTTGAAGGAGGAGACCCTACAAACTAGATCTATTGAGCAGAGCAATATTTCTTACTAAATCAAATTTTGGAAATGCAAAAAGTGCATATCGCCTCCTTCCACTTGGAAAACAATGCCATCCAATGGTACCAATGGTTCGAGAAAACTAACGGCACTCCGACGTGGTCAACCTTTACATAGAATCTATTAGTGCGATTCGGCCCTAGCAAGTTTCAAAGCTTTACAGGGGCCCTCACTAAATTATGCCAAACCACTTCGATAAGCGAATACCAAGCAAAATTTGAAAGGCTAGCTAATCGAACATCCAGATTAGACACTGCCTTCTTTCAAGAATGTTTTGTCAGTGGATTAAAAGAAGAAATTTTAATAGAGGTGCAAATGTATAACCCTACAAACATGTTAGAGACCATCAACTTGGCAAAATTAGCGAAGGACAAAATCAAGGCACGGAATCGGTTCACAAAACCAACTTGGGGGAAACCATCAAACACTTATACCAACCCCAAACCAATGCAAAATGGATGAACCCAAAACTCCTACACATCCCCCAAAATTAACCCCGCTCTACCAATTAAGTGTATGAGTTTTGAGGAAATGAAGGAAAGACAAGCTAAGGGTCTTTGCTACCATTGCGATGAGAAATTTGACAGAAATCATAAATGTGCCTCACAAAAATTATATATTATAGATGCCACAGAGGAAGGGAATTCTACTGAAGAGGAACCTAAACTCGAAGAAGAGGTATTATCCAACACACTTGAAAGTGACGAAGAAAATGCACCAAAGGTTTCCTTCAACGCCCTTGCCGGATTTTCTGCCCCTCAAACAATGTGAGTAAAAGGGTATTTTAAGAAACAAAACCTTACCGTGCTCCTAGATTTTGGTAGCACGCACAATTTTATCGATCCAAAGGTGGCTAAATAAGCAAATTGTTTTATATACCCTTGCAATAACTTCGAAGTGATGATTGGAAATGGTGGAAAAATTGCATGTAAAGGAAAATGCAGAAATATAAAACTATGGGGGTCTATAACATGAAAGGCAACATGTACGTCCTACCCCTAGGTGGGTGCGACATTGTACTAGGCCTACAATGGTTACGAAACTTGGGCGTAGTCCAATGGGAATTTGATGAACTATGGATGAAATTCACAACAAAGAACCAAACCTATATTATCCAAGGCTTGAAATTAGGACCTTCCCAAATCGTCAGCTCGCATAGAATGGAGAAAATTATTCGAAAAGGAAACAAAGGAATGGTCGCCCAATTATTTTCAATTCAACCTAGTCACAAAGAAGACGAGACACCAGAGTTACAAAAGATTTTAGACCACCATAAGGCGGTATTCAATGACCCAAAAGGACTACCTCCACAACGAAGTCACGATCACACTATTCCACTATTTCCAGGGCATCAACCTCCTAATATTAGACCTTATCGTTATCCATACCTCCAAAAGACCGAAATAGAGAAATTAGTACAAGAGCTTCTTAAGGCAGGAGTCATTAGACCTAGCAAAATCCCTTACTCCTCTCCAATTATTTTAGTTAGAAAAAAGGATGGATCGTGGCGTTTATGTGTCAATTTTTGAGCGCTTAATAAAATGACCATCAAAGATAAATTTCCTATTTCGGTCATAGACGAGCTATTAGATGAACTCCATGGGGCAGCTTATTTTTCCAAGTTAGACTTACGGTCAGGCTACCACCAAATACGATTCAATGAAAAGGATATTCCTAAGACAACATTTTGCACTCACGAAGGGCACTACGAATTCTTGGTGATGCCATTTGGCCTGACCAACGCTCCTTCTACCTTTCAAAGTCTAATGAATAAGGTATTTCACCCTTTTCTTCGTAAATTTATATTAATTTTCTTTGATGAAATTTTGATTTATAGCAAAACATGGGAAGAACATTTGGACCATGTTAGACAAGAGTTCCAAATCTTGAAGGAAAATCAACTTTATGCAAAAATATGAAAGTGTTTCTTTGGAAAACAAGAAATTGAATACTTAGGGCATATTGTCTCAAAGGAAGGAGTTATGGTAGATCCTTCCAAAATTGAGGAGGTGAAAAATTGGCCTATTCCAAAAACCTTAAAAGCTCTACGTGGGTTTCTTGGACTAACGGGATATTATAGAAAATTTGTCCAAAATTATGGTAAAATCATTGCTCCTCTAACAACATTACTTAAGAAAAATGCTTTCAAATGGTTTTCTAAAGTGGATGAGGCCTTTATCACCTTGAAAATTGCAATGTGTACCACCCATGTTCTAGCCATGCCCAACTTTTCTAAACCGTTCGTCATTGAAAGTGATGCTTCAAGAATAGGAATGGGAGCCGTACTCATGCAGGATGAAAGGCCTCTAGCTTTTATAAGCAAAACATTTTCTCCTAAGAATTTAGCTCGCTCTATGTATGAAAAAGAGATGTTGGTGATTGTCCATGCTATTCAACATTGGAGGCCTTACCTTATTGGCCAACATTTCATTATACACACTGACCATCATAGCTTGAAGTATTTTTTGGAACAAAGGACTAATACCTCGAAACAACAAAAATGGGTTACTAAACTTCTTGGCTATGATTATGAAATTACATATAAAAAGGGAAAGGACAACATGGCAGCCGATGCACTTTCTAGAAAATTTGAAGATATGCCTCAAGTCCATGCTCTTTCCTCCCTTATTCCTAAATGGGTAGATGAGGTGCATGAAGAATGGATAAATGATCTTACTATCCATGCCTTAATTCAAAAACTTCAACATAATCCTAGTAGCAAACCTCCATACACTTTGAAGGACAATATATTAAGATACAAAGGGAGGATGGTCCTCACCCCCAATTCAACTTATCATGAAAAAATTCTTCATGAGTTACATACCTCACCCACTGTAGGCCACTTAGGATTCTTAAAAACCTATAAAAGAGCCACTACCTCCTTCTATTGGGTAGGAATGAAAAATTACATCAAAAAATTTGTAAAAGAATGTGAAGTTTGCCAAAGACAAAAGGGGGAGACCCTTATTCCAGGATTACTTCAACCTCTTCCTATACCCACCAAAACATGGGTAGATATTTCTATGGAATTTATTGAAGGATTACCAAAATCAGGAGGAAAAACAACCATTTTTGTAGTCGTTGATCGTTTATCTAAATATACCCATTTTTTCTTCGTGACTCATCCTTATACCGCTAGCACTATAGCCCACATCTTCCTAGATAACATATTTAAATTACATGTTATGCCATACATAATTTTTAGTGACCGCAACCCAACTTTCACTAGCACCTTTTGGAAGGAATTTTTCAAATTACAAGGTACTCAACTTCATATGAGTTTCGCTTACCATCCTCAAATCGATGGCCAAACAGAAGTTGTAAATAAATACTTGGAAATATACCTTCGATGTTTTGTTTCTACTCAACCACTCCATTGGGTAAAGTGGCTTTCACTAGTGGAATGGTGGTATAACACTTCATACCATACGTCCATCAAAATGACTCCTTATGAAGCACTATATGGTCAAACACCACCATCCCTCACTTCCTATATTCCAGGGACTACAAAAGTCCATGCGGTGGAAACAAAACTTTCTAATAGAGATGACATACTACGGATCCTAAAAGAGAACCTACACACCGCCCAACATTGCATGAAGTAGTAGGCCAATCAACATAGAAGTGAACGTAGTTTCCACGAGGGTGATATGGTTTTCTTACGTCTCCAACCTTACCATCAGTCCTCTTAAACAAAAAGGTTCTCAGAAGTTAGCACCCAAATTTTACGGGTCGTATAAAGTTCTCCAACGTATTGGGATTGTTGCTTACAAACTAGAGCTTCCTCCCTCTTCCAAACTTCACCCCGTATTTCATGTATCTTGCCTTAAGCTAGAAGTTGGAGCCCATATCATGACACAAACCACTCTCCTTGAATTCTTTGATAATGGAGTACTTCTAGTCAAGCCATAAGCTATCTTGGATCGTCGTTCGCGTCACCTTTGTACTCACGATATCACGGAAGTTTTAATCCATTGGAAAGGTCTACCTTTAGAAGACACAATGTGGGAAAAATTTCAAGATATCTAGTAGCAATTTCCAAATTTCTAGCTTTGAGGACAAAGCTCCTTTAAGGAAGGTGGCATGTTAGGACCCTCCTAACATGTCCTAATACTTATATTATTTTATTAATTATATTCTAGGGTCACAACCCTTCACTCTTACAACTATTATACTAGGTATTTAAATGCAATCCAAATATGATAATAAGGCATCATCGAACAAATATATTAATTAAGTCTATTGTGGGTTTTTCTACCTTACAATAAAAAAGCGATTCAATATAAAAATGATTCCTCCTTCTGCACTATTTAGTTTCATACCATAGTAGCATCAACATTAATAAAATAGTAAAAATCACACAAAGCATCACACACATGAGAGACATCATTTTAACGTGGTTCACCCAATGTGGGCTACCTCCACAAAAAACATTTCTTCTAAATATTTCTCAAATAATATTTTGGGATTCCTTCCCAATTACAATTTTTATGGACCTCTGTCCAAAGGAGATGTTGATCCCCTAAATATAGTTTATGGATCTCTATCCATAGGAGAACTCCTTCTCCTCTACTCTGTCTAGTGAACCTCTAGAATACACTTCCTCCACTACACTTACTGTGGATCTCTCTCCACTTGAAGACTCTTGTCCTCACTAAAAATATCTATTCTCAATGTCTTGGTTGATGGATATCTATCCACTAGAGACTCTTTCCTCTCTGCTCTGTCACCTCCAAATATTTGCTCAATAGGTTCACTCAGAACCTTATTAAATATACTCAATAGGTCCACTCAAAACTTGCTGAAATATGCTCAACAACTCCACTCAGAACCTGCTCAAATATGCTCAACATGTCTAATTAGAACCTGCTCAAATATGCTTAACAAGATCACACAGAACCTATCCAAATCTGCTCAACAGGTCCACATAGAACCTATCCAAATATGCTCAACAGGTCCACACAGAACCTATCCAAATATGATCAACAAGCTCATTCAGAACTTCTCCAAATCTGCTCAATAAGTCCTCTCTGGTACTTGCTCAAATCTGCATTTCAAGCTTCCACAAAAGCTCACACAAAATCAGTCCACAAGTCTTCTCAAAGACTTGCCTCAAATCAGCTTAACAAGTCCACACATAACCTGTTCAATGTCATATAATCATAAAGAGAATTGTTAGAGACTCAATATCAACTCAAATAAGAATATAGAATAGTTTGTTTCATGAAACTTGAACAACCACTTCACACAATCACTTGACAAGGCTCAATCAAATCTACACAACCAATCACTTCAAGGAACAACCCTTTCTCACAAACCATAGTCCAAGCATGTATCATCCAACTCAAAATTTTTACAACAATGCTCAACAACAAATATCACATAACAATGATACTCATGTTATTTTCTAACTCAATTTCAAGTTCTTTGCATCACCCATTGGCTTCAACAACAATGCTAATAAGACAAGGTTTTAATCACAACTCTCAATTTAGAAAATCTTGAAGCATAAACTCAAAGTACTTCACTCAACCAATGGTCTAAACAATAATGCTTATCAAACAAGGTTTAATCACAACTCACAATCCAAAAAACCTTGAAGCATTAACTCAACCACTTTTGAAAAGGAAACCCTAATTAAATCCTTTTCACTCCAAACTTAATTTTCAATCAAACCAACCATCTAACTCAACAAAGAAGAATTTTGCCCATACATTTTCTTGAAGAGTAGTTGTCCTTACAAATCTGCCACACTCACAATTAATTATTTGACAAACTCAATAAGGGTTAGAAGATAATTTTTATATCACAAAAATAATATCACAATTACACATTATCACTCCAACTTAAACAATAAGCAATATCCTCACAATAATCACAAAACCCTTTATTGGAAATAACACACAAATCACAAAGTCTTAACCTTTAAATATTCCACAATAGCAAAACTTAAGACTTGAACATAAAAATAGAATTCTCCTTATACCTCCTAATAATATTTATTAACTACCAACCTTTATCACAATGCAAAGACTTCAACCACCAAATACCTTATACCTCCAACTTAGGCATTAATAAAATAAAACATTAAAAATGTACCTTTGCCTTTGGAGAGTTTCTGGTGGGGGACGGGAAAAGACACTTCTGTAAACCCTACTTTTCATTAAAATATACTAGAAAAATACATCAGATAAACAGCCCACAGGCTTTACAATGACCAGCGCTCGGCTTGGTCTTTCTCTTCTCACTTCTACGCTCTAAGTGCGTTCTCCGATCCACCACCGATCTATTACAATTTCCGAGTTTTTATCGAGGTCTCGACCCTCTAGGCAATTAATGCCCCCACCCGATCGAATTCATGAAATAAAATATGGAAGCTCGCTTCCTCTGCCAAGTTTTCATATTTCCTTCCATCAATGGGCAACTGCCCCGATCCGCTATGGAAGCTTGCATTAAAGATCCCCCTTGCCCCTGCAACCATTGTTTTGGTCATACTGTTCCTCTGAACCATTGTCTCATCCATAACACACGGCCTGCAGCTGTCGCCTTGTCAGAATATTCATCTGCAACCACTGTCTCTTTTCCCACGCGCGTGGCCTGTCCACGTGTCCATTTTTTATTTGTCTTCAACTGGTCGTGAAATCGTGACATGTCGCGATATCACGACATGTCGCGATATCGCGACCAAACTGTCGCC
Source organism: Wollemia nobilis (assembly GCA_028583015.1). Lineage (NCBI taxonomy): Eukaryota > Viridiplantae > Streptophyta > Pinopsida > Araucariales > Araucariaceae > Wollemia > Wollemia nobilis. The sequence continues at coordinate 13,094,312 of JAQPPZ010017228.1, forward strand.
TTGCCTTCGTCTGCAAATAACGTCGCGATATCGCGACCAAAATGCCCCCGTGCCTTAGTCCACAAATAATGTCATGATATTGCGACGTCACGATATCGTGACGTCGCGACATCGCAATGAAAATGCCTCCGTGCCTTAGTCCACAAATAACATCGCGATATCGCGATGTCGCGATATCGCGACGTCGCGACATCACGACGAAAATGCCTCCATGCCTTAGTCCACAAATAACGTCATGATATCGTGACGAAAAACCCCCTCCATACCTTAGCTTCAAAAACGTCACGACATCGCGACGAAAACCCCGCCTTGCCTTAGGTTCCTTCTACCTTCGAAAAACCTCGCCTTGCCTTAGGTTCTTTCTACCTTCGCCCTTCGGTTCAACTTTCGCCTTCGCCTTTGCCTTTGCCTTCTGGTCGTCGCGACATCGCGACATCGCGACGTCGTGATATCGCGATGAAACTTCCCCCGTGCCTTAGTTCCCAAATAACGTCGCAATATCGCGACATCGCGAAATCGCATCGAAATTGCCCCCTTGCCGTGGCTTCCAAATAACGTCGCGATATCACGACAAAAATTTTGACTTGCCTTGATTCCCTCTTCTGAAAACACAAATACTTAGAAAAAAAATTAGTTTGATGCAAGATTGCTCTGTTGCTGCTGGATGCTCCTGCATCAGTTTCAAACTCTCAACACGGTCCTCACAACGTCTTTGCCCAAGATGCAAACACCACATGAGATTACAAGCTCATTGGGAAGGAATAAGCACCACGTGCTTCAAGAATCCTTCCTAGCCTTGCAAAATGTATGCACCTATTGATTGGCGCCTTCAATGCATCCACCAAAAGATTCTGTGGGATTCAAACACTAACCACCATGCATACCAAAATGTATGCTTGCAACCCACTTGCAACTAGTTCAAAGTGCCTTGTTGGCTTCCAAACAATCAATGAGTTTGCTTTTGTCTCTTTCGTCGTCAAGTCAAACCATAAAATTCGCACAACACTATCACGAGCTCTGCATTAAATTCTATGCACTTCTCTTTCAAATCGAGCAAGGGTAATTCGAAACTTAACTTTTACATGGTATTAATATGCATTCCCATTATATTAAAAATATCAACACTTCCCTTGTCTTCTACATCGTTGGCAAAAATAAGCTTTGTCTTGTAAAAATCCAACCTTTGGATTTATTTAAAATATGCTTTGGTATTCAACCTTTAACCCAACATTTGGGTTTATTAAAATATTTTTACACTTTGTAGACCCACTTTTGCAATATAAAATATTTTAATGAAAATTACAAATATTTTATTTGGGTTTTCACCATGGCACTTCCAACAATTATAATATTTCACCTTTGATAAAGTTCCTTTTAATATTTATGTATAAAATTTAAATTCATCCCGAATTTAAATAATTTATAAAATAAATATTATCACTCCTTTTTAACTTTTGTCTTTTGCACTGTTTCACTCCAACTTCTGCCTTCTTGCTGAATATCAAATGACCATATTTGTCACCTTTATTTCCTGCTCAATTCTTTGGAATTAATGATGACTCCTTCTGGTGGCATCAATGGTGACATCAATGAAAACTTTGACTTAGGGACTCAAAATGTCCAACATAGTCCTCAATAATATTATGCATATAGTCATGAAATATGTACATCATGGCACACTGATATGTGGCTCTTGCATTCTTAAGAATGAAAGGTATCACTCTGTAAAAAAATGTGTCCCAAGGTGTTGTAAATGTTGTCTTATGTTGGTGGTCAAGATTTATTCGAATTTGATTGTATCCCAAAAAAGTGTCTATTAGTGAAAGCATTTCATGTTCGGCTTAGGAGTCTACTAGTTGATCAATGTTAGCCAGAGGAAAGTCATATTTGGGGTATGCTTTATTTAGATCTTGAAAATTAGTGCATACGCGTACCCTCCCATTCGACTTACAAGCGGGTACCATATTGGAGAGCCACTCATGGTAATCAATTAGGACTATGAAATGCACGACCAGTAGTTTTTGTAGCTCTTATTTTACAACTTATGCAACAATTGGATGAATTTTCCTAAGATTTTGCTTGAAAGGCATAGCATATAGCACCAAAGTAAGGTTGTGGAGCACCAAGTTAGGGTCAAGGCTAGACATGTCTCTGTATGACCACATGAAAATTTCTTTCTTTCTTTTCAAGACGTCGATCATATGATCTTTCTCTTCTATGGATAAATATTTAGCAATTTTGATAATCTAAGGATTTTCCATGTCTAGACTAAGGGTCACATCTATATACTCTTCAATTAGAATGTGATAACCTTCCTCTAGTTGATGTGGAGTCATGATGAGATGGATATCATCCACCACATTCTCAAATATCTTAGGGTCCTCCCCCTCTACTTCAATTTGAAAAACTAAGGTATCGAAGGGTGAAGGTTGTTGTGGAATGTATGTGTTTGAAGTACACAATAACTCCTTGAATAGGATAAATTAAGCGATGAAGGGCGGGGATGCAATCTTATCCATGATGATAAGGCTAGTGTTGACATGAATTAGATTTTTTAAATCATAGGAATTGTAGAGTGAGGCAAGCAAGTTAATAGAAATTATATTGACTTGATGGAAATGAGGTGGATACGATTCAAGAGATGATGACTCATTCTCTCTAGTTTGCAACTGACCTAGTATGGATGAATGGTGGTGTTGCGGGAGTGGTCGAGGTGGTGGTGGAGGATTTGGCTCAGATCGCTCATGCTCTCTGTTGATATGAAATAGAGTGTGATCTATGGGGACCATATTTTGGTACCACTCATATCTCTAGATGGGTTCAAAATAAACCACATCCTCTTAGGGGTCTTCAAATATTTGATCGATTTAGTCTGGATTTACCTCCATTTGTCAAATCTCCCAAAGTCTTCTACGATGTGGCACATATATCTTGGTCCAAGATAGGTCATCTTAGTTTCATCCTATAATCATCATCGCTTATGAATAATCCATTAGAATTTGTCTCGAGCCCTAGGAGGTGGCGCATGTGTCTTGGACCAAGGTAGACCCCCTCAGTTGAGTCTTCTGACTCATAGCCACTTTGATGGATCATGAATGTATTCAATACACTCTCCAAAAAAGCCTCATGTAAATGAGGGGCAAAGTCAAGATCTAAGTACTCATCATCTGCATCATTAAAATAATCACATTTGTTGCTCTCCTCTTCCTCTTCTTCATACTTGATGGTAAGTCTTTGGAAGGTTTTATTGAAGGAAGAGTTTGAGGTAGAAGGTCTATATCCTAGACCAGAGCAATCATGTGATTCTCTATATTCTTCTAGTTTCTATTTTTCTTATCTCACATCTATATGGATGGAAGGTGACCATATATCCTTGATCACAAAGTTGAATTATACTCAGAAGATTGTGTTTTAACCCCTTGAAATACAAAATATTATCTGTTTTTGTTTTTCCATTGTCTAGACTTAGAGTTCCTCTCCCAAAAATGCTTGCTGATCAATTATCACCAAAAATTACTGATCCTCTATTTATTTCCTTTAGTACAATGAACTTGTCTTTGTCTCCTGTCATGTGACTAGAGCAACCACTATCAAGATACCATTGTTCTTCTTTATCTTTAGCATGCAGGGCTATTTGTACTAACATATATTTGGCCCCGATATTTTTTCTTTCATCCTTCCTAGTTGTTGGAACTATTTTTATAGACTCAGGAAATATCATTTTACACCATCTAGCCTTATACCCAAAATTATTGCATATTTAACATATAACATTATCATCTATGAGAGGTGCAAAGTAAATGAAATTTCTATTGTATCTTGCATGATGAATACAATGTACAATTCTATGACCATATTTATTGCAAGAAAAACAATGACCATGGAAGAAATTATGTAATATTTTTGGAGGTCTTGGATGTTGTGAAGAAGTCATCTTATTTTTGTGATTAACATTTATCCAAGGTTCTTCTTTGCTTTCTTCCTTTCTGATGTCCTTTGCTTGTTTTTATTTGTCTAAATTTTTTTCCTTTTGGAAGATTGATTCCTCTTTTTGCTTCTCATATTCTATATCTTGTAGTATCTTGGTCATTTCCAGTTTATTCCTTAGGAGAACAATTTCATCTTCCAATATTTCACATTCTGTTTCCTTGGATCTCAATAGATCTGTCATATCTTGCTCAATATTCTTTCCTTATTCTACATTAATATTTAGTTCTGTAAGATTCTGTATAAATTCCACTCTTGCTTCTTCATAAGCTTGAATAATTCTCTCTAAGTATTTCCAATTTTCTAAGAGTAGCAAAGAATTCTTCTTTTATATCAAACATAGTATCTTCTTCACTTTTTTAAGTCATGTGTGCTACCGAAGAATCCTCTTCCAAGCTATTAGACTCATTACGGAGAGACCCACTCTTATACCAATTGTAGGACATGTGCTTATACTGAGAGGAGGTGGTGAATAGTATACAATAAAAAATTTTCCCTTTTAATCCAAATAGTAGCATCAACATTAATAAAATAGTAAACATCACACAAAGCATCACACACATGAGAGACATCATTTTAACGTGGTTCACCCAATGTGGGCTACCTCCACAGAAAAATATTTCTTCTAAATATTTCTCAAATAATATTTTGGGATTCCTTCCCAATTACAATGTTTATGGACCTCTGTCCAAAGGAGATGTTGATCCCCTAAATCTGGTTTGTGGATCTCTATCCACAGGAGAACTCCTTCTCCTCTGCTCTGGTTGGTGAACCTCTAGAAGACACTTCCTCCACTACACTGACTATGGATCTCTCTCCACTTGAAGACTCTTGTCCTCACTCAGAAGACCTGTCCTCAATGTCCTGGTTGATGGATCTCTATCCACTGGAGACTTTGTCCTCTCTGCTTTGTCACCTCCAAAGCTCTGCTCAATAGGTTCACTCAAAACCTTCTCAAATTTGCTCAACAGGTCCACTCAGAACCTACTCAAATTTCCTCAACAAGACCACTCAAAACCTTCTCAAATCTACTCAACAGGTCCACTAGAACCTACTCAAATCTGCTCAACAAGCTCACACAGAACCTGTCCAAATCTGCTCAATAGGTCCACACAAAACCTATCCAAATCTGCTCAACAGGTCCACACAGAACTTGTCCAAATCTGCTCAACAAGATCACACAGAACTTGTCCAAATATGCTCAATAAGTCCTCTCTAGGACTTGCTCAAATCTGCATTGCAAGCTTCCACAAAAGCTCACACAAAATCAGTCCATAAGTCTTCTCAAAGACTTACCTCAAATCAGCTTAACAAGTCCACATAAAACTTGTTCAATCTCATAGAATCATAAAGAGAATTGTTAGAGACTCAATATGTTCTATTCTCAAAAACTCAATCTCAACTCAAATCAGAATATAGAATAGTTTGTTTCATGGAACTTGAACAACCACTTCACACAATCACTTGACAAGGCTCAATCAACTCTACACAACCAATCACTTCAAGGAACAACCCTTTCTCACAAACCCTAGTCCAAGCATGTATCATCCAACTCAAAATGTTTCCAACAATGCTCAACAACAAATCTCACATAACAATGATACTCATGTTCTTTTCTAACTCAAGTTCAAGTTCTTTGCATCACCCATTGGCTTCAACAACAATGCTAATAAGACAAGGTTTTAATCACAACTCTCAATTCAAAAAACCTTGAAGCATAAACTCAAAGTACTTCACTCAACCAATGGTCTAAACAACAATGCTTATCAAACAAGGTTTAATCACAACTCACAATCAAGAAAACCTTGAAGCATTAACTCAACCACTTTTGAAAAGGAAACCCTAATCAAATCCTTTTCACTCCAAACTTAATTTTCAATCAAGCCAACCATCTAACTCAACAAAGAAGAATTTTTCCCATACCTTTTCTTGAAGAGTAGTTGTCCTTAAAAATCTGCCACACTCACAATTACTTCTTTGACAAACTCAATAAGGGTTAGAGGATAATTTTTATATCACAAAAATAATATCACAATTACACCTTATCACTCCAACTTAAACAATAAGCAATATCCTCACAATAATCACAAAACCCTTTATTGGAAATAACACACAACTCACAAAGTCTTAACCTTTCAATATTCCACAATAGCAAAACTTAAGACTTGAAAATAAAAACAGAATTCTCCTTATACCTCCTAATAATATTTCTCAACTACCAACCTTTATCACAATGCAAAGACTTCAACCACAAAATACCTTATACCTCCAACTTAGGCATTAATAAAATAAAACATTAAAAATGTACCTTTGCCTTTGGAGAGTTTTGAACTCTCAACGCAGCCCTCACAATGTCTTTGCCCACATGGCGCAAACACCACATGAGCTTACAAGCTCGTTGGGAAGGAAGAAGCACCACGTGCTTCAAGACTCCTTCCTAGCCTTGCAAAAATGTATGCGCCTATTGATTGGCACCTTCAACGCATCCACCAAAAGCTTTCGTGGGATTCGAACACTAACCACCATGCACACCAAAACGTACGCTTGCAGCCCACTTGCCACTAGGCCAAAGTGCCTTGTTGGCTTCCAAACAATCAATGCGCTTGCTTTTGTCCCTTTCGTCATCAAGTCAAACCATAAAATTCGCACAACACTATCACGAGCTCTGCATTAAATTCGATGCGCTTCTCTTTCAAATCGAGCAAGGGTAATTCGAAACTTAACTTTGGCATGGTATTAATATGCATTCCCATTATATTAAAAACATCGGCGCTTCCCTTGTCTTCTATGACATCGGCGGAAATAAGCTTTGCCTTGTTTAAATCCAACCTTTGGATTTATTTAAAATATGCTTTGGTCTTCAACCTTTAACCCAACCTTTGGGTTTATTAAAATATTTTTAGACTTTGTAAACCCACTTTTGCAATATAAAATATTGTAATGAAAATTACAAATATTTTATTTGGGTTTTCACCATGGCACTTCTAACCATTATAATATTTCACCTTTGATAAAGTTCCTTTTAATATTTATTTATAAAATTTAAATTCATCCTGAATTTAAATAATTTATAAAATAAATATTATCACTCCTTTTTAACTTTTGTCTTTTGCACTGTTTCACTCAAACTTCTGCCTTCTTGCTGAATATCAAATGACCATATTTGTCGCCTTTATTTCCTACTAAATTCTTTGGAATTAATGATGACTCCTTCTGGTGGCATCAATGGTGACATCAATGACAACTTTGACTTAGGGACTCAAAATGTCCAACAATCTCCCCCTTTGTCATTGATGGCAACCCATATCCTTTTATTGAAACCTGACCTTTCTTTTTCTTCTGATTCCCCTGGGACATTGCTCTCCCTGGCTCAATGCTCTCTCAAATATCAAATCTCTCCCCATACCAAATCTCTCCCCAATACACAAATATCTCCCCCTTTGAAATCAATGGCAAAGGGTCACCTTTGGGGCTCGGGGCTAAGAATGAGCCTCTTAGCTTAGCCCCTCCCCCACCTCCACATGAGGTGGTTAATTCTGGGGTGGGAGTCTCACTCCCAATTTTCCTCGAAGATACTCAAAAATTTCCTTTGAGAGTGGCTTAGTGAAAATATCTACTATTTATTCCTTTGTAGTGACATACTCCAATCTGACCTGTTTATCTGACACATGTTCTCTCAGAAAATAATACTTAATTAGAATGTGCTTTGTCTTGGAGTGCATTACCAAATTTTTTGAGATACATATGGCACTGGTATTATCACATAGTATAGGAATGGGCTGATCATGCTTTATCTTGAAGTCTTCTAAAGTTCTCTTCATCCATAACACTTGTGTACAACTGGCTACTATTGCAATATATTCTACCTCTATTGTAGATAGTGATACTAAAACCTGCTTCTTACTTAACCAGGAGACTAGACTTTCTCCAAGAAAGAAAGCTCCTCCACTTGTGCTTTTTCTATCATCAATACTGTTGGCCCAATATGCATCTGTATATGTTGTTAGTGTGAAACTATCACTTTTGGGATACCAAAGCCCAAAATCCATAGTCCCTTTTAGATACCTAAAAATTCTTTTTACTACTGCCACATGTGTTTCCTTAGGTGCTGCTTGAAACCTTACCACTAATCCCACTAATTGTACTATGTCTGGTCTTGTAGCTATGACATATAATAAGCTACCAATCATGGATCTATATAATCTCTTATCTACCTTTGGAGATTCATCATCCTTACTCAAATTGCACCCTGTGACCATAGGAGTACTTACTGGTTTGCAATATTCTAACCTAAATTTCTTCAACATCTCCTTGATGTACTTGGCTTGAGAAAGAAACACTCCCTTTCCTGATTGTGAAATATGAAGACCAAGAAAGAAGGATAATTCACCAAGCATAGACATCTCAAATTCACTTTGCATATTCTTAGCAAATTCTTTGCACATCTTGTCATTGTTTCCCCCAAAAATTATGTCATCAACATAAACAACCACTATTAGAAGATCATTTCCTTCATTTTTGATATACAAATTACTATCTGCTATTCCTTTCCTGAATCCCTATTCCTGTAGATACTTATCCAATCTTGAGTACCATGCTCTGGGAGCCTGCTTTAAACCATACAATACCTTTTTCAATCTGCATACCTGATCTGGTGTATCTGCTAGTATGAATCCCTCTGGCTATTCAATGTAGACCTCTTCTTCTAGAACCCCATTTAGAAATGTTGACTTGACATCCATTTGATATACCTTGAAGTTCTTGAAACTTGCAAAAGCTAAAAATATCCTTATAGCTTCAATTCATGCAACTGGAGCAAAGGTTTCATCAAAATCAATTCCTTCTACTTGTGCATAACCTTTGCATACTAACCTTGCTTTATTTCTGACCACTTGTCCATCTTCATTCAACTTATTTCTGAATACCCATTTTGTGCCAATCACATTTTTTTCCTTTGGTCATGGAACAAGTTCCCAAGTTTTGCTCTTCTCTATCTGATCCAATTCCTCATTCATTGCTTTAACCCAAAATTCATCTTCACTAGCCTGAGTGAAATATTTTGGCTCAATCTTAGATAGCAAAGAAAAATTTTCTTGTTGAGATGGTTTTATTATTCTTCTCCTTGTCTGTATTTCATCTGGATTCTCGATGATCTGATATTTTGGGTGATGTTTCTATACATACCTGGAGGGAGTCTTAGGAAGAAGCCTTTGTGTTTCTTCTTCATCATTATCTGATTCCTCACAAAATTCTTCTTGACAACATCCATCTTCTTGGTACACAGTTTGCTGAACTGGTTCTCTGGAATCTATCTTCTCATCAATTGTTACATTCATACTTTCCACCATAGTGCGTGTTCTTTTGTTGTAACATCTGTAAGCCTTGCTCTTTGTAGAATAACCAAGAAAAATTCCCTCATCACATCTTGGATCAAATTTACCCAAGTTCTGATCTTCCCGTCTTATGTAACATTTGCTTCCAAAAATTTTGAAATATTTTACAGTAGTAGGTCTTCCTTTCCAAAGCTCATAAGGAGTCTTATGATGATTTACCCTTAATTGAGCCCTAGTAATTATGTATACAATTGTAGATACTTCTTCTTTCCAAAAACCATCTGATAACTTAGATTCATTTAACATAGCTCTAGCCATGTTTTCAATAGTCCTATTCTTCCTTTCAACTACTCCATTTTGTTGGGGAGTTCTCGTTTTTGAGTACTCTCTCTTGATTCCATGTTGTTCACAAAATTCTACAAACTCATTTGAAGTAAATTCTCCTCCTCTATCGGATCGTAGACACTTAATCCTTTTGCCTGTTTCATTTTCAACCAATTTCTTGAATGCTTTAAATTTTTCAAAGGCCTCTGATTTCTCTTTTAGGAAGGTTACCCAAACCATTCTGGAATAATCATCTATAAACAACATGAAGTAACTCTCACCTTGAATAATTTGTGTTCTAGTAGGACCACACAAATCAGTATGTACTAAACTCAATGGCTCAGATGATATATAGCCTTTTGGTTTAAAGGTTGTCCTAGTTTGCTTACCATGTTGACAAGGTGCACAAATTGTGTTTTGAGGTCTTCTTATTTTGGGTAAATCTCTAACAGCCTGTTTATTGCTTATACTGACTATGTTTTCAAAACTCAAATGACCCAATATTCTATGCCATAACCAACTCTCATTTTCTTGTGATAGAAAGCATTTTTCCCCTTTGATCTCATTGAGCATATATAAGTTGTTTGGGGTCCTTCTTGCATTTGCAATAATTCTTCCAGTTTCTATTTTTCTTATCTCACATCTATCTGGATGGAAGGTGACCATATATCCTTGATCACAAAGTTGACTTATACTCAGAAGATTGTGTTTTAACCCTTTGACATACAAAACATTCTTTTTTTTTGTTTTTCCATTGTCTAGACTTAGAGTTCCTCTCCCAACAATCCTTGCTGATCCATTATCACCAAAACTTACTGATCCTCTATTTGTTTCCTTTAGTACAATGAACTTGTCTTTGTCTCCTGTCATGTGACTAGAGCAACCACTATCAAGATACCATTGTTCTTCTTTATCTTGAGCATGCAGGGTTGTTTGTACTAACATATATCTAGTCCCAACATTCTTTCTTTCATCCTTCCTAGTTGTTGGAATTGTTTTTCTAGACTCAAGAAATATCATTTTACACCATCTAGCCTTGTGCCCAAAATTATTGCATTTGTAACATATAACATCATCATCCATGAGAGGTGCAAAGGAATTGAAATTTCTATTGTATCTTGCATGATGAATACAGTGTGCAGCTCTATGACCATATTTATTGCAAGAAAAACAATGACCATGGAAGAAATTATGTAACCTATTTGGAGGTCTTGGATGTTGTGAAGAAGTCATCTTCTTCTTGTGATTAACCCTTATCCAGGGTTCTTCTTTGCTTTCTTCCTTTCTGATGTCCTTTGCTTGCTTTTCTTTGTTTGAATTTTCTGCCTTTTGGAAGCTTGATTCCTCTTTTTGCTTCTCATATTTTGTATCTTGTAGTATCTTGGTCCTTTCTAGTTTATTCCTTAGGAGAATAATTTTTGCTTCCAATATTTCACATTCTATTTCCCTGGATCTCAATAGATCTATCATATCTTGCTCAATCTTCTTTCCTTCTTCTACCTTAATCTTGAGTTCTATGAGATTCTGTATAAATTCCACTCTTGCTTCTTCATCTTCCTGAATTTGTTCTTTCAAGCTTGAATTGGTCTCTCAAATTTCCAATTTTTTTTTATTTTTTTCAAAATTTATTGAAGAACATGTGCTTATACTGAGGGGGGGGGTGAACAGTATACAATAATTTTTTTTCCCTTTTAATCCAAATAGTAGCATCAACATTAATAAAATAGTAAACATCACACAAAGCATCACACACATGAGAGACATAATTTTAACGTGGTTCACCCAATGTGGGCTACCTCCACAGAAAAATATTTCTTCTAAATATTTCTCAAATAATATTTTGGGAATCCTTCCCAATTACAATATTTATGGACCTCTGTCCAAAGGAGATGCTGATCCCCTAAATCTGGTTTGTGGATCTCTATCCATAGGAGAACTCCTTCTCCTCTGCTTTGGTTAGTGAACCTCTAGAAGACACTTCCTCCACTACACTGACTATGGATCTCTCTCCACTTGAAGACTCTTGTCCTCACTCAGAAGACCTATCCTCAATGTCCTGGTTGATGGATATCTATCCACTGGAGACTCTGTCCTCTCTGCTATATCACCTCCAAAGCTCTACTCAATAGGTTCACTCAGAACCTTCTCAAATATTCTCAACAGGTCCACTCAAAACCTGCTCAAATCTGCTCAACAGGTCCACTCATAACCTGCTCAAATATGCTCAACAGGTCCACTTAGAACCTACTCAAATATGCTCAACAAGCTCACACAGAACCTGTCCAAATATGCTCAATAGGTCCACACAGAACCTATCCAAATCTGCTCAACAGTTCCACATAGAACCTGTCCAAATCTACTCAACAAGATCACTCAGAACTTGTCCAAATCTTCTCAATAAGTCCTCTCTAGGACTTGCTCAAATCTGCATTGCAAGCTTCCACAAAAGCTCACACAAAATCAGTCCATAAGCCTTCTCAAAGACTTGCCTCAAATCAGCTTAACAAGTCCACACAAAACTTGTTCAATCTCATAGAATCATAAAGAGAATTGTTAGAGACTCAATATGTTCTATTCTCAAAAACTCAATCTCAACTCAAATCAATCTCAACTCAAATCAGAATATAGAATAGTTTGTTTCATGGAACTTGAACAACCACTTCACACAATCACTTGACAAGGCTCAATCAACTCTACACAACCAATCACTTCAAGGAACAAACCTTTCTCACAAACCCTAGTCCAAGCATGTATCATCCAACTCAAAATGTTTCCAACAATGCTCAACAACAAATCTCACATAACAATGATACTCATGTTATTTTCTAACTCAAGTTCAAGTTCTTTGCATCACCCATTGGCTTCAACAACAATGCTAATAAGACAAGGTTTTAATCACAACTCTCAATTCAGAAAACCTTGAAGCATAAACTCAAAGTACTTCACTCAACCAATGGTCTAAACAACAATGCTTATCAAACAAGGTTTAATCACAACTCACAATCCAGAAAACCTTGAAGCATTAACTCAACCACTTTCGAAAAGGAAACCCTAATCAAATCCTTTTCACTCCAAACTTAATTTTCAATCAAGCCAACCATCTAACTCAACAAAGAAGAATTTTACCCATACCTTTTCTTGAAGAGTAGTTGTCCTTACAAATCTGCCACACTCACAATTACTTCTTTGACAAACTCAATAAGGGTTAGAGGATAATTTTTATATCACAAAAATAATATCACAATTACACCTTATCACTCCAACTTAAACAATAAGCAATATCCTCACAATAATCACAAAACCCTTTATTGGAAATAACACACAACTCACAAAGTCTTAACCTTTCAATATTCCACAATAGCAAAACTTAAGACTTGAACATAAAAATAGAATTCTCCTTATACCTCCTAATAATATTTCTCAACTACCAACCTTTATCACAATGCAAAGACTTCAACCACCAAATACCTTATACCTCCAACTTAGGCATTAATAAAATAAAACATTAAAAATGTACCTTTGCCTTTGGAGAGTTTTAAACTCTCAACGTAGCCCTCACAACGTCTTTGCCCATGGTGCAAACACCACACAAGCTTACAAGCTCGTTGGGAAGGAAGAAGCACCACGTGCTTCAAGACTCCTTCCTAGCCTTGCAAAACATATGCGCCTATTGATTGGTGCCTTCAACGCATCCACAAAAAGCTTCTATGGGATTCAAACACTAACCACCATGCACACCAAAATGTATGCTTGCAGCCCACTTGCCACTAGGCCAAAGTGCCTTGTTGGCTTCCAAACAATCAATGCGCTTGCTTTTGTCCCTTTCACCATCAATTCAAACCACAAAATTCACACAACACTATCACGAGCTTTGCATTAAATTCGATGCACTTCTCTTTCAAATCGAGCAAGGGTAATTCGAAACTTAACTTTGGCATGGTATTAATATGCATTCCCATTATATTAAAAATGTCGGCACTTCCCTTGTCTTCTACGACGTTGGCAGAAATAAGCTTTGCCTTGTTTAAATCCAACCTTTGGATTTATTTAAAATATGCTTTGGTCTTCAACCTTTAACCCAACCTTTGGGTTTATTAAAATATTTTTAGACTTTGTAAACCCACTTTTGCAATATAAAATATTGTAATGAAAATTACAAATATTTTATTTGGGTTTTCACCATGGCACTTCTAACCATTATAATATTTCACCTTTGATAAAGTTCCTTTTAATATTTATTTATAAAATTTAAATTCATCCCGAATTTAAATAATTTATAAAATAAATATTATCACTCCTTTTTAACTTTTGTCTTTTGCACTGTTTCACTCGAACTTCTGCCTTCTTGTTGAATATCAAATGACCATCTTTGTCGCCTTTATTTCCTGCTAAATTCTTTGGAATTAATGATGACTCCTTCTGGTGGCATCAATGGTGACATCAATGACAACTTTGACTTAGGGACTCAAAATGTCCAACATAGTCCTCAATAATCTTATGCATATAGTCATGAAATATGTACGTCATGGTACGCTTATATGTGGCTCCTGAATTCTTATTACTGAAAGACATCACTCTATAATAAAATGTTTCCCAAGGTGTTGTAAATTTTGTCTTATGTTGGTGCTCAAGATTTATTCGAATTTGATTGTATCCTAAGAAACAGTCTATTAGTCAAAGCATTTCATGTTCGGTGTAGGAGTCTACTAGTTGATCAATGTTAGCCAGAGGAAAGTCATCCTTGGGGTATGCTTTATTCAGATCTTGAAAATTATTACATACGTGTACTCTCCCATTCGGCTTACAAATGGGTACCATATTGGAGAGCCACTCAAGGTAATCAATTGGGACTATGAAATGCATGTCTAGTAGTTTTTGTAGCTCTTATTTTACAATTAATGCAATAGTTGGATGAATTTTCCTAAGATTTTGCTTGAAAGGCTTAGCATATAGCACCAAAGTAAGGTTGTGGAGCACCAAGTCATGGTCAAGGCTAGACATGTCTTTGTATGACCACATGAAAATTTATTTTTTTCTTGTCAAGACGTCGATCATACGCTCTTTCTCTTATGTGGATAAACATTTAGCAATTTTGATAATCTGAGGATTGTCTGTATCTAGACTAAGGTTCACGTCTATAGAATCTTTAATTATCATGTGAGAACCTTCCTCTAGTTGATGTGGAGTCATGATGAGATGGATACCATTCACCACATTCTCAAATATTTTAGGGGCCTCCCCCTCTACTTCATTTGAAAAACTAAGGCATTGAAGGGTGAAGGTTGTTGTGGAATGTATGTGTTTGAAGCACACATTAACTCTTCAAATAGGATAAATTCGGTGATGGAGGACAGGGATGAAATCTTGTCCATGATGATAAGGCTAGTGTCGACATGAATTGGCTTTGCTAAATCATAGGCATTGTAGAGTGAGGCGAGCAAGTCAATAGAAATTAAATTTACTTGATGGAAATGAGGTGGCTAGGATTCAAGAGATGATGAATCATTCTCTCTAGGTTGCAACTGACCTAGTTTGGGTGAATGGTGGTGTTGCAGAAGTGGTCAAGGTGGTGGTGGAGGATTTATCTTGGGTCACTCATGCTATTTATTGATTTTAAAGAGAGTGTGATCTATGGGGAACATCTTTTGGTACCACTCATATCTCTAGATAGGTTCAGCATAAACCACATCCTCTTAGGGGTCGTCTAATATTCGATTGAGCTAGTCTAGATTTACCTCCATTTGTCAAAATCCCCCAAAGTCTTCTATGATGTGGTGCATATGTCTTGGTCCAAGATAGGCCATCTCAGTTTCATACTCATAATCATCATCGCTTATGAATAATCCATTAGCATTTATCTCGAGCTCTAGGAGGTGGCGCATGTGTCTTGTCCCAAGGTAGGCCCTCTCAGTTGAGTCTTGTTGGTTCAACTTTTATACACACCCTATGAAGAATGAGGATGAAATACCGATAACACTTATAAGGGATAAATCCCACTCACTTTAGGATCTTGCTGGATATCCAAGGTGTGAGTTACAGAGTTGGGTCGAATGTCTATTCACTCTTTTCCGCTTCGGAATAGTTTCAAGCGGACTGTCATGTTACCTTACAACGGGTTCGGGACTTTAGTTCAGTAATGTTTTTGGAGTTGGTTATCTTTGTGGACACTCAGATTTACAATCAGTTCTTTGATCTAGCTCTTTATGCTTTAGCAGATTTAAATAAAAGACAAATTTTAAAGAAGATAAAAATGGATCATTCAATCGGTGGAACAGAGAGAGTAGGGTAGGGCGAAAAGAGAAGTTTATCTAACTTAGCTGCAAAACCAAAACTACCAATTTTAGTTATACTATTTAGCTTCACAATAGAACAAATCAAAGAGGAAAGTGTCCAGCTTTCTAAGATCACCTTCTACTAAGAGCATAAGACAGAGATGAAACAGATCTGAAAGAAAATCATAAACAGAAGGGAAGTCGGTTGAAATTGGTATCTCTCACCAGCAACCTAGCTCGCATAGTGAGGACAGAGCAATTAGAACAGGCCTGAACCTTAAATCTATAATTTTCCCTAGCATACAATAAAAAGAATGAAGCCTAGCAGCATATCCAATCTTGATAACACAGATCTACAACATAAATTAAATAAACCTTAACGAGACAAAAACAAAAGAAGATGAACTTATCGCAATCCGAAAGAGATTAGGCTCCTGGCCACGCTATCACAGAAAATGAAAATCACACCAACTCCAAGTCTAGAACAAAGCATTCAACAAGATTTGCAGGAAATTGCTCCAATAGCTTTTTATTCTAAGTTTTCACCTCCTGATTGTACATTCAAAGGAAGTATATATAGATTCAGGACAGACCCTGATCTTTTCAAAAATATCTTTTCCTAAAACCCTAAATCTTATCCTAAAATCCCACCGCCGAGGTTTTACAATATAAGGCATTTTTATATAGAGTTTTGATAAACCCTAACCACTCTAAAAATCTTCGTGCGGTTCTTGCCATAAATGGAGAAGGCAGAATTTGATATTACTTGCATCCACCTATAACTGTGTGTAGATGTCTTCATTGTTCTGGTGCGTCTGCCGGGAACATCTCATTAATTCCTCTGGGAAATTTGGATGAGTCACTGACTTCTCTGGCATTTCATCTTCGCAGAGCCGCCTCTGAGTTGAAATTCTCTGCACGCCATTACTTTCACCATAAATTCTCCCGTTAAATGCATCCATCGGCAAATTCCGGTAACTGCGTGTAGATATTTTCATTTTTCGGCCAATTGTCGACATATTCCATTAAATGAGGTAGCTGCTTAGTCACACCATAAAGTTTTCTTCACGGCCAGATCTGTAAACTCTGGATGGACCAAAAATTCTTGGCATCTCCCATTTCCATCTGATGGCCTTCGCCTGATCTGCGCTTATTTTTGTCTTTTTCGCCATTACTTCTGCTAGTATGCAACTGCCAGATCGCTTTCTGCAAAAGAAAAACAAGGATTAGCATTTTAATATTATTAAATTAACCCTAATGTTTATTACCTTGTCGGCTTGGTTTCTTTCTTCCCAGTTCATATTTTTCAAAACCTGTCACGATATCGCGACGTTTTCTTTACTGCTTTCCCTTTGCTTTTGCCCTCGTGAAAATGAGACAAGTCCAAAAATGGGACACGTCGTGAAATCGTGACGTTTTCCTTCTTATTCCCATGAAATTAAAATGTGTCGCGATATCGCGACGTTTTCTTCACTTCATCTTTCTTAAGCTTACGTCATCACGAAAATGGAACATGTCGCGAAATCACGACGTTTTCCTTAAACTTTGCTTCCTCTTAAAATGCATCACGAAATCGCGACTTTTTCCTTGAGGTTTGCCTTCAACCAAAATGTGTTGCGATATCGCAACGTTTTCCATAAGACTCTTTAGCTAAACTTCATATCCGCTTTTCTCTCTTCTCTGATATCGCTTTCTTTTCACAATATGTCACGATATCGCGATCGTTTCCATCACTTGCCTCTTTCAATCCAAATATGCTTTCTATCTTTCAATAAGCAAAATCGCACTTTTCTTCAAGCTTTCTTTCAATCCAAATGCGTCGTGAAATCATGATGTTTTTATCACTTGGCTCTTTCTACCAAAACACGTCGTGAAATCGTGATGTTTTCATCACTTGGCTCCTTCTAGTCCAAATATGTCGCGATATCGCGACGTTTTTGAAAATGGAATATGTCGCAAAATCACGATGTTCTATCGTGATATCATGACGTTTTCTTTAAGCTTCACTTTCGATTAAAACCTGTCACGATATCGCGACGTTTCCATCACTTGGCTCTTTCTACCAAAACACGTCGCGAAATCGTGACGTTTTCATCACTTGGCTCCTTCTACCAAAATATGTCACGATATCTCGACGTTTGAAAATGGAATATGTCACAATATCGCGATGTTTTCAAAATGGAATATGTCGCGAAATCGTGACGTTTCCAAAAATGGAATATGTCGCGAAATCGCGACGTTTTCTCAAGTTACTTCCACTTTGCAAATTTTCCAAAAATTGTAGGTTGACTCCAATGAATTTATTCATCTGTATTCTGCATTTTTACATATTAGTGAAGGATATTCTTTACTCAGAAATGATTCTAACATTTGAAAAATGAATTCTAAATTGAAATCAAAGCCATATGCAAGCCTACTTGGATACTTTGATATATGCAAAACTTGAAGAAGGAGGCAAGCAAAATTTGGAATTAAAACCTGAAAAACATCAAGAGGGTCCCTGCGACAAAATGAAAACTAAATATTTTCAAAGGATGGAATTTCATTTTTTTTAGTGGGGGTGTGTTGCTTCTCAACAAATGGCGATATCTGTGGGGAAAATAGTAGCACTATTTAGAATCCAGAACTCTAGTTTCAAAACAATTTAGACTATGTACCATGCTTTGCCACAAATATTCTTCAAAATGATTTAACTACTATCTGATAGTTGTTAAAGTTTCCCAAGGACATACTAGGTTGAACCACTTAAGGAAGATTTCGACGTGCAATTATAAGCGTATAAAACTTTCTTCAAGGATGACCGGGCCTTCGAATGTTTACTTTGGATTGATCAGCTTCTTTAGATTGTGAAGGGGAAACCGAGTAGGGCTCTGTTTACTAGTTTAGCCTTTTACAGCCCCGACAGAGTTACTCTTTAGATTTTCATGACCCTGATTCACAACTATGAGGTGGTATCTACAGCTTGGTAAAAGAAAGCATCTTCTGGAGCCTTGGCTATCTCTTTCATCACATAACTTTTTTCTTTTTTTTTTTTTGTGGAAAAGAGTGCCAGTTTCATGTTGGATTGCCAGTTTCTCTCTCTCTTTTTGAAATATACCGATATCTGGAAAGCCTTGCTAGAATTTCTCTTTTATATTTCATTGATCGAGTAATTGATCGACTAACCGCTTCAGCTTGGGTACCAATAGCTTCTTTGGACACTTAAAATAATTTTATGAATCGGAGTCCCCTCTCATGACCAACTTTTCTTGGATTCCCTAGGAGTTCTTCAGCCAAGCAGTATAGTAGTTTCTTTATAATAAAAATAATTGTGGCAAGCAAGACACAAAATCCAATTATCTTTCTACTGTTGTTCTAAATAACAAGTAGTTCCACTTTTCAGTTTCAAGCAGACTATCTCTTAATTAAAAGAAAGCAAAATGAAAACATACTACTTCAACTTCTATAGCGCCAATCCAATTTTTTTAAATGTTGATTTTATTTTGTTGCTTAGGCAAAAATTTTGAACAAACAGGATTTAAAAGCTAAAGAAGAGAAAAAGGGCCACCAATTAAAGATAAATTTGCAATTTCCTATAAAAGACAAAACACAACACTTTAACCTTAAAAAAATAAAACAAAAATAAAAACACACTACTTCAAACTTTATTTACAATATATACATATGCACGAAGTCTTTGTGATTTATTCAAATGATGTAGTGGATGGAACAGCTGAGAAATAATGCTTCAGATATTGACCATTGACAGGAAGGTTCAGAAAATTACCTTCCAGGTCCTGTAGAAGAAATGCATTATTACCTAGGGTTTCGGCAATCTGGTATGGCCCTATCCATAGAGGTTGCAACTTGGTGTATTTACGCTTCTTTTCATGGGCTTTGTCCCATAGAAACACCAGGTCTACAAGTTTGAAGGCCTTCGAATTGGCCCTTTCGTCAAGCCAGCGCTTGACTGTCTCTTGGTGTCGACTAAAATGCTCCACGGCTCGAAGTCGTCCACCCTGCAAATCAATCAAGTCCAACATACGAGCTTTCGTATCTGCATGATCAAAGTAATGTAAAGCAAATTTTAATCCTGGTACTAATGCTTCATATTCTGCCAAGTTATTCATGCAGGGAAACTGCAAGCGATAAGACATAAAATAGGTTTGATTTTTTGGTCCTTTAAGAACAGCCCCTGTACCAGAACCTTGCTTAGATTTAGCTCCATCAATATGAAGCATTCCAACTTCATTATCGTGATCTCGGTGAGCTTTAACCGGTTTCTCCTTTTGAGTAGTTGTCAAATTATAAACCCCGATATAACAACCCTCAACAAGATTAATAGTCTCATTCTTGGCATTATACTCTGTGATCATGAGTTTATATCTTGGTTCTCTGTCGATTCTTAATTGATTTGCAAAACCATTCCAGGGTAACCACATATGCGAAAAATCAGTCGCCAAGTACCCATTCAAGGATTTTGACCAATCCTTGCTTAGAAGCATTTCGTATCCTACAGGAATATCCACCACCTGAATGTCAATTCTGTGTTGCGCTCTCGGCTCAGATGCTAGCTGGATGTGTATATTCTGAAGTTCACCTACCACTTTAACCTCAGACTTATCCAATTGGATGACTCTCATCTCGGAGTTCATGGGGGTCAAACCCAACTGCTGACAGATGGCTAGAGGCATGACATTGGCTGAAGCACCTGAATCTACCAGACAGTTGTGTAAATTTTTCCCAAATATTCGGAAAGTCAGTAGGAAAGGTGGAACTTCAGTCTTTTCTTTGTACATAGCCATATTCGCATTAGCTATCTTCTTCCCTTTTTCCAGAGGTTTGGCAGTAGGTTCAGAGTATGTTTTGATCAAGTTATCCCTTTGTTCAAAAATTTGGGCCAACTCATGAAGAGTGATGTTGGCTTTGATCTTCTTCATGTCCTCCACTATATTATATCCCTTATTGAGTGGAGGGACAAATGCATCTGGTCCTCTCGGATTTCCTCCCTTGGGCGGAGGTGGGTTATCGTTTGGAGATGGACCTGGAGGAACATTATGGGAGTTGTCTGGAGGCGTAGATGTAGTATTAGGCTCTGGATTTCTGTTCCTGAGGTTGTAGTTATCCCTCCTATATTGTTGAAAAGCCTGCACCTCATCCATAGGTATTTCCACAACATTCTTTGATTCATTTGGAAAAGTAAATGAATCTAAGACCATAGCTATACTATGCTTGGATGAACTTGGACCATCCACATTTCTTTGATGTTCAGGAGAAACCAACTCACCAGATAGAGCTTCAAAAGCATTGCGGAACTCCAAACAGTCCAATTCCCCGTGCTTGAGATGTCCCGTGTATCCTGCACTAGTTAGGCAAAGCCAAGTCACAAATATTCACATCATGCCCCTTTCCTTTATAATCTTTGTTGGGCTCGTACGGTGGTCTAGTGAATCTATTTTGTTGATAAGGAAATCTGTTTGCATTTTCTCCGATGGACACTTGCCTTTTGAAACTTAAAAAGTCATTTGCCAACCTTTGGACCATCTTTGAGACTTCCTCAACTCTTGTGTTATCAGATTCTTTTACTGGATTCTGTACACTTTCAGCCTGTGTTACAGCCAATGGATTTCCTATCGGTGGAGTTTGGTATGCTGGCAACATTACTTGATGTGGGATAGGATTGAAAATAGGGGTGTTTTGTGACACAAAAGGAATTTGATGAACATTCAAAGGTTGAGGTCCCAACTGTCTTTCAAGAACCAAAGCTTCTCTATAAGCCTCTGTTAGATTAGTAACATTGGCATCTCTTTTCAAGAAAACAGAGGTTACTGGATCTAGGGAATTCTTAAAAATTTCCAATGCTAGATTTGCAGTTGGCACATAATAACCTGTCAATCTACCATAAGCCTTTTGAAACCTGATATTAAAAGATCTGACAGTCTCATTTATTTCTCTTTTAATGCTAGAGAACTGTTGATATAATAGACTGGGATCTATCACTTCACCAAATTGCGATACAAAAACTGTCTCCAGGTCATTCCAACTAGCAATAGAATCATTGGTGAGATTCAAAAACCAGTCGTATGCCCCCTCCCGGAGAGTGAAAGGGAATAACCTACAAGCCACATCTTCATGTTGTACATTTAGCAACTTTAGAGCATTTTTAAAAGCTACCAGGTGTTCTTCTACTGTTCTAATTCCATCATGTTTATAAGTAGGAAGATACTTCTCAGGGTTTCTGGGCAAATCATGTGCTGCACCAGGGATGTTCAAGGCAGTGGAACCCAACCAGCTTGCCATTACTACTTGATTAACGATGATATTTTCAGTTGTAGTTGGAGCAACTACAAGTGGTGATAAAACTATTTCAGACAAGGACTTGGCCCTTCTGAGGCTGCTTCTTCTTGGGGTTTCTAACTCAGGCACAAGGAGCTCTCCAGCTCTGGAGTGGGACCTTGTTACTCTATAAGTAGAATCCAGCTTTTCACAAGCAACTTACAACCTTACAATCCTTAACAAACTACTGAACGAAGTTCAAGCCCTCCTTCTAGCGCCAATTTTAAATGTTGGTTCGACTTTTATACACACCCTGTGAAGAATGAGCATGAAATACCGATAACACTTATAAGGGATAAATCCCACTCACTTTAGGATCTTGTTGGATATCCAAGGTGTGAGTTACAGAGTTGGGTCGAATGTCTATTCACTCTTTTTCGCTTCTGGAATAGTTTCAAGCGGACTATCTGTTACCTTACAACGGGTTCGGGACTTTAGTTCAGTAATGTTTTTGGAGTTGGTTATCTTTGTGGACACTCGGATTTACAATCAGTTCTTTGATCTAGCTCTTTATGCTTTAGCAGATTTAAATAAAAGACAAATTTTAAAAGAAAGATAAAAATGGATCATTCAATCGGTGGAACAGAGAGAGTAGGGTAGGGCGAAAGAGAAGTTTATCTAACTTAGCTGCAAAACCAAAACTACCAATTTTAGTTATACTATTTAGCTTCACAATAGAACAAATCAAAGAGGAAAGTGTCCAGACTTTCTAAGATCACCTTCTACTAAGAGCATAAGACAGAGATGAAACAGATCTGAAAGAAAATCATAAACAGAAGGGAAGTCGGTTGAAATTGGTATCTCTCACCAGCAACCTAGCTCGCACAGTGAGGACAGAGCAATTAGAACAGGCCTGAACCTTAAATCTGTAATTTTCCCTAGCATACAATAAAAAGAATGAAGCCTAGCAGCATATCCAATCTTGATAACACAGATCTACAGCATAAATTAAATAAACCTTAACGAGACAAAAAACAAAAGAAGATGAACTTATCACAATCCAAAAGAGATTAGGCTCCTGGCCACGCTATCACAGAAAATGAAAATCACACCAACTCCAAGTCCAGAACAAAGCATTCAACAAGATTTGCAGGAAATTGCTCCAATAGCTTTTTATTCTAAGTTTCCGCCTCCTGATTGTACATTCAAAGGAAGTATATATAGATTCAGGACAGACCCTGATCTTTTCAAAAATATCTTTTCCTAAAACCCTAAATCTTATCCTAAAATCCCATCATCGAGGTTTTACAATATAAGGCATTTTTATATAGAGTTTCGATAAACCCTAACCACTCTAAAAATCTTCGTGCGGTTCTTGCCATAAATGGAGAAGGCAGAATTTGATATTACTTGCATCCACCTGTAACTGTGTGTAGATGTCTTCATTGTTCTGGTGCATCTGTCGGGAACATCTCATTAATTCCTCTGGGAAATTTGGATGAGTCACTGACTTCTCTGGCATTTCATCTTTGCAGAGCCGCCTTTGAGTTGAAATTCTCTGCACGCCATTACTTTCACCATAAATTCTCCCGTTAAATGCATCCATCGGCAAATTTCGGTAACTGTGTGTAGATATTTTCATTTTTCGGCCAATTGCTGACATATTCCATTAAATGAGGCAGCTGCTTAGTCACGCCGTAAAGTTTTCTTCACGGCCAGATCTGTAAACTCTGGATGGACCAAAAATTCCTGGCATCTCCCATTTCCATCTGACGGCCTTCGCCTGATCTGTGCTTATTTTTGTCTTTTTTGCCATTACTTCTGCTAGTATGCAACTGCCAGATCGCTTTCTGCAAAAGAAAAACAAGGATTAGCATTTTAATATTATTAAATTAACCCTAATGTTTATTACCTTGTCGGCTTGGTTTCTTTCTTCCCAATTCATATTTTTCAAAACCTATCGCGATATCGCGACGTTTTCTTTATTGCTTTCCCTTTGCTTTTGCCCTCGTGAAAATGAGACAAGTCTGAAAACGGGACACGTCACGAAATCGTGATGTTTTCCTTCTTATTCCCATGAAATTAAAATGTGTCACGATATCGTGACGTTTTCTTCACTTCATCTTTCTTAAGCTTACGTCATCGCAAAAATGGAACATGTCGCGAAATCGTGACGTTTTCCTTAAACTTTGCTTCCTCTTAAAATGCGTCGTGAAATCGTGACGTTTTTCCTTGAGGTTTGCCTCCAACCAAAATGTGTCGCGATATCATGATGTTTTCCATAAGACCTGCTTTCAGCTAAAACCTGTCGCGATATCGCGACGTTTTTCTTTACTTGGCTCTTTCTACCAAAACCTGTCGTGATATCGCGACGTTCTCTTCAAGTTTGGCTTCTGACCAGAATATGTCGCGATATCGCGACGTTTCCATCACTTGGGTCTTTCAATCCAAATATGTCGCGATATCATGACATTTCCATCACTTGGCTCTTTCAATCCAAATATGTCATGAAAATGAAACACGTCGCGAAATCGCGACGTTTTCATCAAGTTTCTCTTTCGATTAAGACTTGTCGCGACATCGCGACGTTTTCATCAAGTTTTGTTTCCAAGTAAAACCTGTCGCGATATCGTGACATTTTTCTTACTTGACTCTTTTCGAGTTTATGCCATCATGAAAATGAAACACGTCACGAAATCACGATGTTTTTCTTCAAGCTTTCTTTCAATCCAAATGCGTCGCGAAATCACAACGTTTTTATCACTTGGCTCTTTCTACCAAAACACGTCGTGAAATCACGACGTTTTCCTCAAGATTTGCCTTCAATCAAAACTTGTCACGATTTCACGACGTTTCCATCACTCGGCTCTTCTAGTCCAAATATGTCGCGATATCGCAACGTTTTCGAAAATGGAATATGTCACGAAATCGTGACATTTTTGAAAATGGAATCTATCGTGATATCACGACATTTTCATCACTTGATGCTTTCGATCCAAATCTATTATGTTTCCATCTTGCTCTCCCACGCCTTTTCTCATTTTCATCCGCTCCCAATATGATATCGCGACGTTTTCGAAAATGGAATATGTCGCGATATCGTGACGTTTTCGAAAATGGAATATGTCACGAAATCGTGACGTTTTCAAAAATGGAATATGTCGCGATATCGCGACGTTTTCTCAAGTTACTTCCACTTTGCAAATTTTCCAAAAATTGTAGGTTGACTCCAATGAATTTATTCATCTGTATTCTGCATTTTTACATATTAGTGAAGGATATTCTTTACTCATAAATGATTCTAACATTTGAAAAATGAATTCTAAATTGAAATCAAAGCCATATGCAAGCCTACTTGGATACTTTGATATATGCAAAACTTGAAGGAGGCAAGCAAAATTTGGAATTAAAACCTGAAAAACATCAAGAGGGTCCCCGCGACAAAATGAAAACTAAATATTTTCAAAGGATGGAATTTCATTTTTTTTTAGTGGGGGTGTGTTGCTTCTCAACAAGTCTTCCGACTCATAGCCACTTTGATAGATCGTGAATGTATGCAATACACTCTCCAAAAAAGCCTCATGTAAATGAGGGGCAAAGTCAAGATCTAAGTACTCATCATCTGCATCATTAAAATAATCACATTTGTTGCTCTCCTCTTCCTCTTCTTCATACTTGATGGTAAGTCTTTGGAAGGTTTTATTGAAGAAAGAGTTTGAGGTAGAAGTCCTATATCCTATACCAGATCAATCATGTGATTCTCTATATTCCTTCTCGATAATATTACGAGGACCTTGCTCATGTCATCCAAGTCCATATCCCTACTAGTGGAGCCTACAAAAATATCACACTAGGAAGGTTGGGTTGGATAGATAATCTTAATCTCAACTAAATTCTTGTAAGGGTTCCACATTAGGGGGAGGTGGATTGGACTAAGAACCCACCCACTCCCCTATATATGAAATTAATCCTGTTTGGTTGAGAACCCATTCTGTACACTTCACCTATGGCTAAGGGTGGATCGTGTGGGTGGCCATAGTCTTTGACTAACTCAATAGATGTTGTCACTGTGACACTCTCAATGATATACTTTCCAATGCCTAGATTAACAAGATGTAATGCAAGTCAAAAATGTTGGAATAATGATGGCTTTATGTATGAAGAGGGTTCATCTGAGCTAGTCTACAACTTAGGATAAGGTGGTGGATCTTCTCAGATAGGTGGATCTATCTATGATGCTATGGGTTATGATGCTTGTAATTGGATAGATTTGTTGGTAGATGGAGTGGATTGTGATGTGAATATGAATGGCTTGTGTGGTTATGGTAGTGTAGCGGATGGAGTTGATGATTGGTTGGCGGGATGATCAGTTGTGATGGGTAAATGAAATGCAGTGGTTGAGGGTTGACTAGAGTTGGTGCTCTTAGATGTAAAAGCAAGATCAATTATAGGCAGTTCCTTTTAGATGAGGATTTTTTATGAGATGTCATTAGTAGGAGTGGTTCATATAATGATTGGTTGGATGGATACAGGGATTGATGGAAGTAAGTGATCATATAGATTTGATATCAAGTTGCAGTACTTAGAAGGCTCTATTTCTATTGGGATGCAATGTACTTTGTCGTCATGTACATATTTTAGGATGCAATGTTGAAGGCACACACTTCATTTTTCTAATCAAGGGGCATCCAAGAAGTATGTTGTACTGCATCACCCCCTCCAAGATGTGAAAGAGGATATGCATATTTTTCACCCCCACGATGATGGGAAGAACAACGTTTCCCATAGTTGAGCATAATGCATCATTAAAGGCTATAAGGGTGAAGGTGGATGTTGTGATGATGGGATTTTGAGGTTTTTAATGGTGGGTGTGGTAATGAGGTTGATGGAAGAGCTAATATCAATAAGAACTCTCTTAAATGGCTTCATGTCAATATGAGCTACTATGTGCAATGGAGGATCCAGTAAATCTGATGAAACTTGCTTTTCCTCAAAATCATAAAATGCTATCGAGGGTTCCATGCACTTTTGTACACTCCCCACAAAGGAATTGAAAGCATTGGGATCTTTAAATTGTACTTGAATTGATTTTAGGATTTCCATCAATTCTTCTCGATGTGTGGGTGATTTTTGTATTAACTCATAGATTGACAGTTTGGCCGATGCTATTTTCAAACTTTGGGTCAACCGACTACTTAAGGTGACAATTGGACATGGTCGATTACTTGGATTGTGAGGTGGTGGTGGTGGAATTGATGGCCCTAGTTGTATGGGGACACTTTTTTGTGTCACCAAAGCTTGTGTTGTGCAATTTTTCCATCTTTGCCCATGGGTGACCACACTTATGGCCCCTATAAAACCTTGGTGTAGTTGAGACACGTAATTGACTTGGTTGGGAGGAACTGTAGAAGTTGATGCTCCTATTGATTGTTGATTTGCCTCATGGTGGGGCAAAGGTATCTGATATATACCAAGGTTCTGATTGGATTGGGCCAGTGGATTGTCAACTTTGATATTTCCTGCTTCCAATAAGTCTTGCACAATACCCTTAAATCCATGGCAAGCTTTAATGTCATGACCTCTTTGCCTATGATAAATGCAAAATAGGTGCTCTTTATAGCCTTTTGTCTTTGGCTTGTTAGGATCTTCGGGTTTAATCTCCAACAATGTAAAGAGTTGTGCCACATATAGTTTTTGAAACACAGTTGAATAGGGCTCTTGTAATGGTGTGTAGTTGTGCCTAGGCCTAAAGTGACACTGCTACCACTCTGTAGGTTACGTTTGATTTTGTACCTACTATGGGGGTGGAACCTCTTGATAATTTGATTGTTGTAGTTTCTATTGTTGTTGTTGGGGTTGTTGGATCTATACTTGAGCTTGTTGGTTTGACTATGGTTGGTCTAAGACTATCTGGTTAACCTGAGCGGCCTTAGACTAGCCATGGTTATTCCTCTTCTGATTTTTGTTCTGCAACTTCTTTTCTTTAGGCTTAATATCACCCTCTTGGATTTTTATCTCTTCTATCACTTTGGCTTGGGTGAGTGCCTCATCAAATGTTCTATACTTTTGTAGCTATAGTAACAAAGAGATGGGCTTGGCACAACTCTTTGTGAATATTCATGTTATTTATATCATGGGGAGGGAGAATTAAAACTTAATCATAACCGCCCTCCAACGGTTGCCAAAATCATGAATTGATTCATCATCATATTTCCTCAAGTAAATCAAATCGGTCAATATGGTTTGTTTTTTATATTTAGGGTAAAATGCTCTAAGAATTGGTTCACAAGCTGCTCAAAGGTGAAAACACTCTAATGAGGTAAATGGTTTTACCAATCTTGGGCTTCTCCCCAAGTGTTTGAGTAATTGTGTGTAGAATGAGTGCATTATTATTTCTAATCCTAAAGCACACATTTAAAAACCTTGTTACATGATCTTAGGGGTCATATTCCCCCTTAAACTCAAGTTTTGGCATTTGGAAGTCCGTTGGATATGGCGATGTAGGAATTGAAGCATGGATAGGATGATTGAGTAGTTGCTTTAAGGTTGGCTTTTGATATTGCAAACCTGGGGTCTGCATGTCAAGACTATCAATATGAATCTACAAGAACTAGTATCTAGGATCATCCATAGGGTTAAAAACTTGGCTCATATGATGCTACTGGTAATGGGATGCATTTTATGTGGGAGGTATATGATGAAGAATGATAGGATGAAATGTGTGATGATAGGAAGTTTGGATATGGATGAGGTGATGGGGGGATGGTAGTATGCCGACCCGTCGAGTTAGCATACGTGTGATATGGGGGATTAGTTGCTATGGTAGTGGATGGAGTATGCCGTACCCAAGATGGATCTTGGATAAATGAATGGGTTTGGTAAGAGGTAGGTGGTAGGTTATGCTCAATCCTCTACAAATGTTGATTAGGGTCAGGGTTAACGTTATGATTAGCATTATCTAAAATTATTTTTTGTAGCTACAAGAAATCCTACTACATAGCAATTATATTTGATGTGGGTATAACCACATGGGAGGTGGTAGGCTGAGTTGGTTGTGAGATAACCATGGTAGTGGATGTAAGTGGAGGGTAGGTAGAAAAATGTATTGCCACCGAATGTGGAATGGTATGATGCATGGAACCTATGGGTGTAGTAGATGGAATGGATGTGGGAATCTGTGAAACAACCTAAGTTGTTTCATACAAGGGATTAGTGCAAGTGATGGTTTGTTGAGGCAATGTGAGGGGTGGTTTCTTATATGATGATGGTTGGCTAGCTAGGGCTGCAACAGTCAACTCAAAGAGCAAATTTGTAAAAATTTGTCCTGACTACTGTGGGTGTGTGAATGTGGACTCTTGGTGTAATGATGGTATGACATGGGATGAGATAATGAGCGGTGGTAATGATTGGAAAACCATTCTAGTAGCATTTAGGTACATCCTAATAGCATCCATGTCTACAAGTGTGACATGACCATCTATCGGGGTAGGTGGTTCATTCCTAGGAGTCTCAGGGATAGTGGTGTGGGTAGCCCTATGCATAACATCTATGTTCGAAATGGGGGCACTACTAGAGGTCCCTACATTTAGTATCTGGGACATAGGAGGGGGCATACTAATTTGCCCTACCATTGAAGTGTTAGGGACCTCACTAGACTAAGATGCCATGGGGGAAGACCACTGACTCTGGATTAATGCTAACTTCTTGGCCTGACTACGAGTCACTACCATACGCTAATGTGCAATGATGTGTGAAATGTAAATGTGAATCTATGTAAGAAAAATAAAATTACAATGCAATACAACACACAAAAAAAATAAACACACAAGGTCTTTGGTCCTACGTTTGTGCCAATTTTGATTTGATTTTTATTTTGATTTTAAATTTTTTTTGAAAGTTTTTGATTGATTTTTTTTTAGAGTTTTGAAAAATAAAATACGTGTGCAAAATGTTTCACCCTAAATGAATCTAGGATTTCACCTGTATACTCATAGCTCGACAACTTGGTGATGAAATCTAGGTCACGTAAACCCCCTAAAGTGTGGAGATGAAACCCACACCCGAGTACGGAGCACAGGTCCTACCATTCCTCACCCAGTCTCACTTGGTCAGTGTTATACCTCTCTGAAGAGAAATACATGCAAATTTTCCAAGCTATAGATGGTTATTGGAGCTGGATTTGGCCAAAAATTAGGGTAATATGTTGGTGTTTCGGTGATGAAATTCAAACCTGACGATGATGAAATCTAGCCATTTTCCAATGTTTATATGAGTGTGTAAGGTTTTATTGAATTATTATGATATGCAAAAGCTAGCATGCAATTCTATTTTCATGCCTAGTATATAAGTATAGGAAATAGAGAATGGTAAACAAAATACCTCAGGGGCCAACAATCGATTTCAAGCAAAATTTTGGCATATTATGTTGTTAGAGGCCAACCGCGGGTGCATGGTTGATTCTGGTAAATCGTGGGTGTGTGATTTGCCAACTACAGGTCCACATTTGGGAGATCCCAACCATGGGCTCGCGGTTTTGATTGTACAATAGAATCAGTTAGAAATTGACTTGATCCCTAAACAGAAAGCCCAAATTATTGCTAATATGGGCAATACAGTATGACTTTACCTATATGTAGAATGTAGATCTTATTGATTTTCCTGTTATTGTACGAATAAATATGAAAACTATGTAAATTTATATCCTAAGACCTAAATGCATACAACACACAGGACTAAGAATTTTATCCTACCTATATGCAAACTAGAAACAAAAGCAGAAACAAGGAGAAAAATAAAAAGCAACATAGGGGTACATACCTATGTTCCTTTCACCGCTCCCTCCAGCTCTCAACCATTGATCCGTGTTTCCATAGTACAATAATTATGGGCACGCATTTCTCCAGAACTCTAATCGTGGACTCGTGTTTCCTAAAATTAAAATTGCTAATGCACATTTTCTCATAAGAGAAATTGTGGATGCACGGTTTCACAGTGACAAGTTAAGCACAACAACTCCTAGATCTACCAACCCAAGATCAAATTCTCGCGCGTCTTGAATTATCGACACCTGTACATGCAAGAGAAATAGAGATTAGTAAAATTAAAAAGAAGGTAAAACAAAATGGAACCCTTGGGGGGTCCCACCATGATCGCCATTTTTGTAAAAAAAAAGAACTGAGTAAATAAATAAAGAGAATACAGAGAAATGAAATTACCAAAATTGCTTTCTTTATTGATTTTTGATACAAATGTGTTTCAGAGTAATGTTATAATTCTCTCTCTCTATATTGATACCAATGAATGATATGATGGAACGAATTTCTTCCAAATCTTCATAGGAACTCGTGCTCTTCGTCCTTTCTGTTATAATCCAATGTGAGTGGGCTTTGGTATCCAACAAGGGACCACTCTAGCTTCAACAAATTTCTCAAAGTACCTGTCACCTGCACACATTCACACCAGCAAAGGGATTAGTAGCACCTGTATATTGGAGTGTAAAAACTAATGCTACACATAAGCCCTAAGCGAGTAATACTACAAATCAAATGATAACAATAAGTAACACAACAAGCCTTTCTAGAATAAAATTATTGATCATCTCTGATAATGTTCTTGGATCTGCTAAACCATAGGTGCACGATGGTAGGATGGAAATCGTAGATGTGCGATTGTGGAACTATGGATCCATATTTATGACTAAAACCATAGATAGGTGGTTCAGGCTAAAATATAGATCACTTTAGCAAGTGGGTCTCTGGGATCTGGTAAGGGCTATGCTCATGATCTACTTGGAGGTCATGGTAAATTTTTGCAGTCTAATAGTGTCTTAATTTAGCTTCCTTGGTTTGATGGGGGTAAGGGTACCTTTATAGGCCAATTAGGGTTTTTGAGGGAAGTGGAAGGTGGTAATACTAGATTACCAAGTGGTAATTCTAGGCTACCAGGTGAAATGGATAGTTATAGTGAGTCACTCAGTGTGAGTCAATTAAATGGGGTGATGTGTCTACTAGTGGAGTGGGGTGTGGGATCCTCTCCTATGTGAAGGGACAAGGGAGGAAAATTGGATTAGATGTGGTATGGTTGTTGGGAATCTGCCCTATGTGAAGGGACAAAGGGGACAAGAGTGGGTGAGATGTGGCAAGGATGCTGGATGGGGTGTCTAGGACACATGTCCAGTGGGTAGGCAGGGTATCCTAGGGTGGTTTTTCTAGATTTAATAAATCTAGAAATTAGGATAATGTGCAGGATTTTATATCCCTAAGTTGAGACTTAGGTATATGATTTATCATGCAGGACTTTGAGGTGGGATGGCAGATGTGGTTTTGTGGGTGCTGAATTTTGGTGTCTACAATTAGAAACAGGTTACCAATGATTCTCAAGTGTTTTAGATGTGGTAACTTTGGTCATCTTAAATATTTTTGTACAAGGAATGGATTAAATTCTAGTGATGATGAATATGATGATGCTCTTGAAGGACTAGAATAAAGTCTTCTTATGGCAATAGAAGAAGGAAGTACTTCTAGCATAAATAAATTAGAAAGGAATGAAGATGATCCTAAAGGTAAATAAATAGAGGAAGAATTAGAGAAAGGAGAAGTTGATCTTGAGGGTGAGCTTATTTTTGCTCTTGATACATTAAGGAAGGTAAGAAAGCAGAACTCAAAACTCAAGATTCAATTTCAAGAATGTGATGAAGAGAAAGGAAAGCTTATAGAAGATCTAACCAACTCAATAGCCAAGACAAGAAAATTTAAAGAGAGGTTAGAGGCTAAGATTTTAGAATGTGAAAACTTAGAGCATGAAGTAGCTTTACTAAGGAAGAAAGTAAAAGAGTCTAAGGACAAGCTACACAGGTTTTGGAGAAGCTCAAAGAACTTGGATAAGATTTTCAAGGTACAAAGATCTTCATCAAACAAAATAGGACTTGGTTTTGAATAGGTACAAAGAAAACAAGGAGAGGAGTCAATATCAAGATCCAAAGAATAAGAAGAGAGTGAAAGAGATAGTGAGACTTCTAAGAATGATTTGGACAATAGAAAGTTCAACAAGGAAAGGAAAAATGCGCAAATGAGGAACAAATGGAACAAGAAGCAGCACAGGGTAGAAGAGACTAAGAGACAAATGAGATCAAGGTAAGGTAATTTTAATGGATTATGCTTATCATATCACAGGTTTGGGCACAAGGCTACACAGTGCAGGACACATGAAAGACAGGAAAATGGGAACTTTAGAAACATTCATCTATTTCAAGGGTATTGCTAGTCTTTTAATCAGTTTGGTCACAAGGTAGTAAATTTTAGGGTTCATGACAGGAATGGATATGGCTTCACCAGGAGAAACCCCAAGATATTTGCACCTTTAAGGAATAAGTATATAACCAACTGGTTACATGTTATAAGTGTAATAATGTTGGGTATATAACCAAGTGGTGTAGAGCAAAATTTCTAGAGACAAGCAGGAATAGGAACAATTAGAGGAATCAAAAGGATCAATTGAGGAAGAAGGTGGACAAAGGTAAAGATCAGTGTATACTGGGAGTAGAGATACTCCCACCCCAGAATTAACCACCTCAAGGGGAGGTGGGTGGAGGGGCTAATCTAAGAGTCTCATTCTTAGTCCCGAGCCCCAAAGGTGGTCCTTTTCCATTTATGACAAAGGGGGAGAGATTTGAGTTAGGGGGAGAGCATTCAGTCAAGGGGAGCAGAACAAAAAAAGGTAAAGGAAATGGTAAAAGGCAAATGGGTTGCCATCAATGACAAAGGGAGAGATTTTTGGAAATATGAGCAAGATTTGTTATCATTGATGTCAAGAGTCAGTTTCAATGAGCAGTGCAAAAGGAAGGATGTCAAGAGTCAGTTTCAGTGATCAGTGCAAGAAAAAGATTACTTCTAGGTCTAAGGGAAATAATATTATAATATATCTTATTATAATATTCAAGGTGGTTATATAAGGTCTAAAGGAGCAAGAAAAATAATATTATAATATTTTATTATAATATTAAAATTCTAATGTTGAGATCCCAAGAAGAATAATATTATAATATTGTATTATAATATTAAAGGTCTAAAGCATAGACCTAAAGTAATTAAATTAATTATAATAATTTTATTATAAATTAATTTATATTTTAATTTAATTAATCCTAAGGTTAGGGTTACAAGGGCAAGCAATTTATAGCGTCGACGTCGATTATATTCTCCATCCACCGATGTGCTAAAGAGGATAGCACAATGGTATAAATACCATGTGCCTTGGGAAGTCCAAACTTACCTTTGATTGAGTCTAATTGTGTGTTCTTGCAAAAATTCTATGATCTAAGTGAAACAGAAGAGAGTAAATTTTGCTTATGTGGTGGCCATCGAAGGGATAAAATGAAGGAGGCTTGAAGCCTCATCACCAACCATGGTGGTTGGGCTAGTGGCAGGCGGTTGTGTGCTTAGGACACTAACATGCGGGAGGTCCCACAATCAAACCCAAATGGCAGCGTTTTGTTGACGATGTTGGACATTTTGAGCTATTCTAGTTGTCATTGATGTCAAGGTGAAATATCATCATTGTTGCCCAAGTGAAAAAATGAAGGATTCATTAATTGCATGGAACACATCTTCGTTGGCACCAGAAACAATGCAGAAGGTTGTGAAATATGTGGGCAAAATATCATCTTATGAGGGTCAATGGTAAACCCATCATGGAAGATAAAATTAGTTTCATTAAGTCCTCCAAGAATTTAAAGGACCCATGTTGGTAGAAAGGTATCAAATTGAATGCAAGATTAAAATCCATGGATGGCTTTAATAAGCCAAAGTTCATTTTTATAAAGAAAATTTATAAAAATAATTTATAAATGTTAAATCTTTAGATTTAACTTTATAAATAATAAATGATGGGCTAACATCATCACATCAAAACCCCACTCATAAAGGTTATAATTAGTGTCGACGTCGAATAAATCAAAGCACCGACGTTCGAAGTCAAATATTACTTCATGTATAAAAGGAGGCCATAAAGACCATTAAAAAATATATGCCTTAATCAATTTTAATATTGCAAATTTCGGAGGTTCTGCATGGAAGAAGATGAAACAACCTTTTTTCATCTGAATGCATAAGGAAAAATTCAATGGGATTTGAGGTTACAAGCAAGGTGGACACGGTGGTCCATTGGCAGCGCACGTGGTGTTAGGGCGCTTGTGGGGAAGAGGACTCTCATTCAAATCCCGTTGAGGCATGTGAAGGGTGAAAAGTTTTGGTTGTTCATTTTTTGAAAGGTGTCATTTGAAGGTTGATAGGGCATGAAGCCCTTTCTTTGTTTCATATGTGCATGGTGTGCATGTGGTCGTGGAGCCCGCAGCTAAGGCGTTCACGGAGGTGTTGGTGAGGGGTTCAAAACTCACTAAGTGCAAAGGTAATTTTTATTTATTTTTAAGTAATTTCCTTAGGTTTGTTATTAATGCATGTTAGGAGTAATAAGGGTTTTTAAATGTTTTAAAAGGCAATTAAATGAAATAAATGATAAGGAGGAATAAGGAGATTGTGTGGAGGCTTAATTTATATAGTGATATATTAAGCCTATTGAGCATTAATTTATTTTAAAGGGTTTTTATTTTAAAGAAGACTATGATGAATGTTATTTTTGAGTTGGAGTAATAAGGTGTATTATGGATCATCATTTTGCATAGTGTTATTATTAAAGTCTTCTAACCCTTATTGAGATTGGCAAAGAAGTAATTGTGAGTGTGGCAGATTTGTGAGATCAACTACTTGTCAAGAAAAAAGGTATGGGCAAATTCTTCTTTGGTTGAGTTGATTGAATGGCTCACTAGAAAATAAAGTTTGGAGTGAAAAGGATTTGATTAGGGTTTCCTTTTCGAAAGTGTTTGAGCTAATGCTTCAAGGTTTTATGAAATTAAGAGTTGTGATTAAAACCTTGTTTTATAAGCATTGTTGTTGAAACCATTGGTTGTGTGAATAACTTGAGTTAGAGTTTGAAAAGATCATGATTATCATTGTTATGTGAAGAATGTTTTATTAGCATTGTTTTTGAAGCCATTGGATTGTGCAAAGAACTTGAACTTGAGTTAGAAAAGAACATGAGTATCATTGTTATGTGAATATTGATTTATGAGCATTGTTGTTGAAGTAAGTTGTTGTGCAAATAACTTGAACTAGAATTTTAAAAGAACATGAGTATCATTGTTATGTGATATTTGTTGTTGAGCATTGTTGGAAACATTTTGAGTTTATGTTTACATACTTAGACTATTGATTGTAAGCAAGGGTTGTTTATTGAGTGATTGGTTAAGTAAAGTTGGTTGAGCCTATTCAAGTGGATGTATGAAGTGATTTTTCAAGTTCCATAAAATAAATTATTCTATATTTTGATTTGAGTTGTGAAAGAGATTGAGTTGTGAGAATAGAACATATTGAATCTCTAACAATTCTCTTTATGTTTCTATGAGATTGGACAAGTTTTGTGTGGACTTGTTAAGCAGATTTGAGGTAAGTCTTGAGAAGACTTGTAGACTAATTTTGTGTGAGCTTTTGTGGAAGCTTACAATACAGATTTGGTTAAGTCATAGAGAGGACTTATTGAGAAGATTTGGATAGGTTCTGAGTGGACCTATTTAGCAAATTTGAGCAGGTTTTTAGTGGACCTATTGAGTAGATTTGAGCAAGTTCTGAGTGGACCTATTGAGTAGATTTGAGTAGGTTTTGAGTGCACCTATTGAGCAGATTTGAGCAGGTTCTGAGTGGACATATTAAGCATATTTGAGCAGGTTCTGAGTGGACCTATTGAGAAGAGTTGAGCAAGATCTGAGTGGACTTGTTGAGCAAATTTGTGCTAGATTGACTAGACTGTGTTTAGTATAAAATTGAGAAAAATATTTGGAGGTGATAGAGTAGAGAGTACAATAGTCTCTAGTGGATAGAGATCCATCATCCAAGGCAGTGAGAACAGGTTTTCTGAGTGGGGATAAAAGTCTTCAGTGGAGAGAAATCCAAAATCCAATGCAGTGGAGGCATTAGTCTTCTAGAGGATCACCAACCAGAGTAGAGGATAAGGAGTTCTCATGTGGATAGAGATCCACAAACCATATTTAGGGGATCAACATCTCCTTTGGACAAAGTTCCATAAACATCGTAATCAGGAAAGGATTCCCAAGAATTTTTTTTTTTTGAATTTACATGGTGGAATCGATAGCAACCACGAATCCGGGTAGGCTTTCCAGCTTTTATGGCCACCATAGTATTCTGTGTTGTTCGCCCCAAAAGCCGCCACATAGATCCTCATGCATTCCGCCCCTATAACCACCATGCCGCAATCATTTAAAACCTTTTACGCCACTGAAAGCACCAGGAAAGGTACAAGCGTTCAGTCCGGTGAGGCTCGAGATTTGAACCTTGGACCTCCACCCCCCTTATGGGGTTTGGATGAACCAATTGGTCTACACCTCGGACACTGATTCCCAAGAGATTAACTGAGAAAGTTTTAGTAAAAGAATTTCTCCATGGAGTAGCCCGCATTGGGTGAACTACGTAAATTGTGGTGTCTCTATTATGTGTGTTGTTGTGTATATTGATTTGATTACTGCTATTGATATTGCTATATTTACATTGAATATATTGGTTTGAGAGAAAAATTAAAAAGTGGTCTTATACTGTTCACACTTCCATCTTAGTATAATCTTGTGTTCTTTAGACGATTCACGTTTTTGGTTTTGGTGCCAAGGGTAAACAACAAAGTGCACAAGGTGCTTCTTCTTTCTAAGGTAAACGTCTAGCTTACGTGGCAAGTGGACCGTGACTAGGACGTTGTGGAAGCACAAGCGGGAGTTCAAATCCCGTTGAGGGTAAAGGTATTTAATTTTTCCAAAATTAAATTTTCTTTTAAGGTTTATTGTGGCATGATTATTTTTGCTAGGGGGGAGTTATAAGGTTTTTGAAAGTTAAATATTTTATTGTGATTTTGATAAATTGAATTGAGATATGAGTTATAAATTTTTTGAAAGTTAAGTATTTTATTGTGATTTTGATAAATTGAATTGATATAGGAGTTATAAGGTTTGAAAAGGAAATTATATTTTAATAATGTATTGATTATTTTGAGGAAAAACATAAGGTGTTTAAAGAAGAATATTATGGTTATTTTCTTTAAACAAATTGTTGGCTTGTATTTTGAAGTGTGGAGATTATAAGATGTAATTGAGAGTTGATGTTTTATATGGTGAAATATTTTGTGGTATTATTTGAATGAGAGTTTTGAAGAGTTTTTTTTGCTATCTAACCTTTGAGATTGGCAAAGAGGGTGATTGTGATTGAGACAGGTTTTGAGGTCAATTCTTCATCAAACAAAAGGTATGGGTACATCTTATTTGTGAGTGATTGTTGGATGTTGTGAATGCTAAGTTGGAGTAAAAAGTATTGTTTGATAAGCATTTTTGAGTTTGGTTTTGAGATACCCAATATTGATTGATGTAGGTTTTCTGGAATGAAAGTTGATACTAGAAACCTTTTTTGATAAGCATTGTTGGAAATATTGAGTAAGCTTTCATATGCTTGATTAGGGTTTGTGAAAGATCATGAGTATCATTGTTATGTGAAGTTGAGAATAATATTGAACTAGGGTTTGTGAAATATCATGAGTATAATTGTGTACGATCCAAAAAAGGCTCACACCTATCGGTTCCTATTGCAAGAATTGAAAGATACACAAAATGCATACAAGAACAAGAAATTGACAACAAATTGACAATAAGAAATACGCTTTATTCCATTATATTTGAAGCCAAAGTCAAATTACAAGTACATCCCTCTTAGGGATAATCACTTTGATACAATTGTTACAATAGGATGTAATGTTTCCCTCTCAAGGGTAGGTGTGATTTCCAAGTGCCTTTCAGGATGACACGAACTGCTCTAGGGTGTCGATGACCCTCTTCTCCATGATTAGAGGCATTTGTTGCCTTGCATCCCAAAACCCTGTTAGTCCTGCGTGCAATAAACAACAAGAAACATTAAAAGCAAAGGAGGCCTCTCTTGATGAGGCTTTTAAAGGGTACTTGCACAAAAGATAACATGATAATCAAGAAATCAAGAAAGTGATTCAATGCATGTAAATTGATCTAAATCATGATGATCTACCATTAGAAACATGAAAGAAACTAAGATGAATCTATCTAAGCTCCTAATTACTCAATTGAAGACATGAAAGCATGAAAAATATTCGTTATACCTACACTACAATAATGAAGGAAAATTGCAATTAACTCCTAATCTGTCGGTCAAAAGTCTCTAGAATACTGAATTAAACCTACAACATGATTAATCTAACCTAGTTAAACAGATTACAAAATAGAGAACAAGGAAATCAGGGATTACCCTCTGACCATGGGTCCTTCAAGCGATGGGCACTATTCACCATGGTTGATAGCCACGATTGAGCCTGAAGTAAGTTTACCCTCCAAATCAGGGCCAATTTCTTTGATTCTCCTTGCCAAATTGATGGTCAAGGGTCGCCTCTATGTCCTCTGATATATTTGGTGGTTGAATTGCTCAGTGAGTGCATGGATTGCATGGATTAGCATTTCTTGGCTCTCCTATCCTCCTAGGACCTCCATGGCAATGTGATCTCCAATTGGGTAGCAAAAGTATTCCTATCAATGCATGTGAATGAGTATGCAATTTGATAGGGCTTCGTTGCTCAATTGATTATGCTTCTCTCTCTCTTTTCCCCAATTTAGAGGGGGATTATATAGCAATTGCCAAGGGCTAGGGGTGGCTTCATGAGGAAGCCTAGATCAATATTGGGTGGTTGAGCTTGTTGGATGGAAGGATCCAGAACCTTCCTCACTCAAACCACTCCAATCCACAACCAATTGGCCATTGCAACCGATTTTGGGTCGGATGAAGGCCAACTGACTCTGAGTCCTGACCATGGTTGACAGGCAAGGTCAGCACTGCTAACCATGGGTGTCAGCAATAGCTAGCACTGACTAGGCAAAGGTGCCCAAATGAGTG
Source organism: Wollemia nobilis (assembly GCA_028583015.1). Lineage (NCBI taxonomy): Eukaryota > Viridiplantae > Streptophyta > Pinopsida > Araucariales > Araucariaceae > Wollemia > Wollemia nobilis. The sequence goes on from JAQPPZ010017228.1 coordinate 13,134,500, forward strand.
GTAAAAACCACTGCTATACCTTGGTATCTATCCAAGGTCTTCCATATGGTCTTCTAGCATGTCCCATATGAGTAGTCACCTCGGCATGATGCATTTTAGGTGTCTACAGATGCCCCTTTTGAGATGCATTGTGAGATCGAACAATGCTGAGAAAAAATAGACCTCCTAAAATGATGTCATAGGTTGGATGATGATCATTAGTCTGATCAACATTAGATGCCCCAGGTCCTGCAAAGAGGATGCACATCCTAGAATCATTGCTTCCAACTAGATGGAAGGCTTAAATTTGAAAGGGTTTGCACTCATCATCAGACATTTGGGTAGCTTTGGTGCTACAATAGGAGTTAGGCCTATATAACCGAAAGGAGGAGAGCTACAAACAAACTATCATATATGCTATTTTTCCCAACAGAAGGGTAAGCTTATGATAGTCTTTGGCAATGATTCGTAAGACGAATGCAATTTTGACAAGATCAAGGGATCTACGATCAAGGGATCTTCTATTGACTTTGATTATGATTTGATATTATGACTACCCCCTCAAGCGACGAGTCGATGAGGGTAATGACAATTAAATGAAGTGACGAGGTCGCTTGACCACTATGAATGATCTTGAACAAATTAAGATTTAGCATTTGAATACTTGGCAAGGCCTAATCAGCTATGATTGCAACTATTAATAGTAATTGTACATCTCTATCCCATGGAGCGGTCCAACCTCGATGGCCTTCTTAGGGAATCAAGATGATAACAATTCTAATTAGGCATATGTTGAATCATATTGTTCGATGATATGCTAAAAATATCATAGGAGAATTGCGATGAATATCTCATTCCCTTGGAGCAGTCTAGCTGTCAAGGCCTTCTTGGGGATTGAAATGAAGCATACAATTCCACGATGATGGATTTGCCCCAAATGTCCTTATGGTAATTTACTCATATTGCTGGATTGCATGGAGCACAAGTCGTTGCAACCACCAAGTGTATAGGGTAAATGACTGAATACGAGGCACATTTGGCTTTTGATTTATTTGATTTTTTTGTTAATTTTGAATTTTTTGTTTTATTGGCTGGGAGGTGCGGTGCTCAAAGAAAGGATTTCCATAGTGATGACCTCGGTTGAATGTACTTTATAATCTCAGCCAATTATTCTATTTTGCCTTATGATGACATTTTCCAATGTCGTTGTGCTTTGTTTGGCTCATTTTGATGATTCTGCATCACCAAATATGCTTATTTTATGTTTCCTATGGCAATTCTGGTCTGGTGAAAATTTTTAATTTGACCTTTTAAGGCTCTCCATGGTGGGAATTGAGAGCATTTATTATAGTTTGTTGACCACGTCTATCAGAAGTGGTGGAAAAGTCCAATTTCCTTGACCATGGCTCTAAGCCATGGTCGTAAAACCCTAATTCGGGGACCATGGTTGTCAAGCATGATCCGAACCAAATTCAAAAAATATATAAGGTTTTGAAATTTGAAATATTTCATTATTTACCTAATACTGATAGTAAAAACTGAGAGCTCTGAGAGGTAAATAGTGAAATATGACATGGAATATTATCGTAAACTTGACTTGCTCGCTCTACACCCATCCAGATGGCTGACTAGCCTGAGGCTTCGACCAGTGGAGGAGTCGATGCCACTAAGGTAACTCAAAAACCAAGACCACACAATCCAATTACTAGATTAAAATTAACCACACTAAAAAAATGGGTTAACGAACCACACTAAACTATCGATAATGAACCTCACCCTAGTTAGGTTTAGCATAGGTTAGATTAGAGGGGAGGGTTTTAATTTTTAAGGTTTATTTTGGGAGGGACATGACCCTAAAAAGGTCATGTTCCCTAGCCATGGGTGGTAGACATGGTTCCCAATTGGTAGATTGGGGACCGTGGCTATCGATGGGATTTAAATCCCAATGATCATATTTTTGACCATTGCATCGACCACAATTCTAACCCGCGGTGCACAAACTTTAGGAAAAATTTCAAATATTTTTAATTTTTTTAAATTTTCTTAGCAATTAATGCCATTTAATGCATTTTTGAAGTGCTATTTTTGATTTTTTTGAAATTTTTGATCATGTGTGTGCATGTTTTTGCATTTTCATGAGATTTTTTGATTTGTTTGTCATTTTTAAGTCATTTTTAATTATTTTTCTTCTTGTTTTTATTTGATTGCTTTCACTCAGGCCTTGACCAACAGAGTGAGGGAGACTAATCTCCTTCACAACCTACACCACACTCTCACTAACATGGAGAGGGAGTGGTTTGTTACTATGGGGTTTGGTTACATCTTGGATCTCCCCACCATCAGAGTTGATCAATCCTACATGACTGCCTTGGCCCATCATTGGGATGCATAGACCAACACATTTCACCTACCTATTTATGGTGAGGCCATCACCTCCTCTCCTACCATGACCAGGAAGGTCATTTTTTATTCTATATTTGAAAGACGAAGCAGTGAGGCATAGGGCCGCATCGACCATGGAGGCATCCACATCAAGGAGTGGTTCTAGGCTAGATTCTTTTCATAATAGGAGGTTGTATTCATGCACTTGATCATCCAGATAGTCCTCCCAGACTCATCAAGCATGAGGTTCCCCTAGAACCTCCTAGCTAGGACCAGGGAGGTTATGGTTAGCTCGACCACACAACCTCTCATTATAGCATGGGGGAGCACTCTCTTAGCATAGCTCTACCATGAGCTATATCAGATCACACACCATAGTAGAGTGGGCATCGGCTATAGTCTACTCCTATAGATTTGGGGTTAGCAACACATTTTGATAGAGCACCCCATTGACTTGCCATTAGAGATCACTACTATCCTCGAGGATCATCAATGCTATGTAGCTTGCTAGCCTTAGGAGCAGGAGGGCTTTAAGAGTAGGTCTCATGCAGGAGACCTAGACCACTACATTTGTCAATTTGCATAGCTCCACCCTCAACACATATAATGGTGACCATACATGGACTACCCAACCTAGATAGAGGTAGATAGATACCTATACTAGGCATATAGAGATAGGTGGATTATCGATCAAAAGGCCAACATACATGAGTACCAACACTACTCTCACATCCTGAGGTAGTTTGGGATTTGATAGGATGTCCCAGAGGTGCCTACCATCTACAGATACCTAGTCCTAGAGAGGGACCTAACCTAGCCCCAGGTGACTCCACTAGGGGATGATGATGATGACTTCCAAGATTCAAGCCTAGTGGACACATGCACTACTACTGACTATGATGGGTGGTGGACTGAATTCCAATGGCATGGAGAGGGACCTCTAGGCCAACCAATAGATGAATTTGTAGTAGAGGGCATAGAGGGTGTAGAGGTGGACCCTCATGGATGTAGGACCCATTAGAGGACTAAGGGCACATGGGGTACAAGGGCCACTACAAAGGAGGGCCCATAGGTAGAGGTAGAGGAGGAGGCATCCGAGGAGGGTGAGGTACCTCCAGAAAGTGAGGTAGGACAGTTAAGGGCACATATTTTTAACCTCTAGAGCTAGGTTGGGAGACTTCACACTCAACTCCTACATAGGGACACTACTATCACCACTTTAGAGGTGAATTTATCTCATGACCAGAGCTAGTGGCATGACTACGAGGGAGAGAGGGCCACTCTACAGGTAAGTATTACCATGATAGAGGTAGAGATACAGAAGCTCACAAGGCAACACACACTTTTGTAGTACTACTCATCGCTTACCAGGTGGGGGGTCAGCTCCCCCATCATCATAGGTTTCTTTAGTGCCCCCATTTGTTCTAGTAGTACCAGCATTACCAGTAGTATAGGGAGCAACAAGTTTAGATCAAGGGTTCGAGATTAGGAGGCTTCAGGCTCTGGTTAAGTAGCACATTGAGGAGACCTCACTCAGATCTGCTTACATTACCACCTTGAGAGGGTGGATTGGACTACTTGGGGGTGAGATTCTAGAGATGCCCATGGCTATAGGGTCTCAGAGGACTCGCACTCAGGAGATAGGATAGTCTTTAGCTAGCTCGAGTCATAGGACTCACAGGTCTGAGAGATATTTTGGTTCTAGCTCATAGAGGACCCACCAGGAGGGTGGAGGTGATGGTGATGCCTCACAGACTGGGGGTGTAGGCCCTAGCTAGTACAGATTTTATAGATATCATTGTACCATTTTTTAGTGTAAGGTCGAGGACCTACACATATGTAGCCTACGGGTATTTTTGACCATGTCGATGTACTGCACATTATTTATTTTTGGTACACACACACACACACATATATATATATATATGACATTTGAGACTCATTATATGTGTAGATTTTATTATGATTTTTTATTGTTTATGTTTTATGATATGCACATGGATGCACTGCTTATATTGATTTAATGTTATATGATGTGATGTATGGATGACATGCACTAGCTAGATATGAGATAGATGATTAGATGCTATGAGATATATGTGTATATGGACTACTTATGATGGATGCATATGGATGCGATGTTTATTTTAAATGCATGTGTAACTTTCTATACTTGTATGCATTTAATTTATGTTGTTATGACATAATTTATGCCATGTATGTGTTGCATATTTTTCTATGATGAATGCTATGCAAATGAACATGTATGCTTTAATCACTTAAAACATAATGTATGAATGTAATATGAATTTAAACAATCTAATGGATGACACCACAGAATGTATAACAATCATGCATTGTAATTGCTATATCTTTATGAATGTTTGATAAATTGTACACCCGTTTGTGAGATGCAATGGTATATGGTTTCTATTTATCGATTTTTGTAAATTAAAATAATATGTATAATATAATCAGTGGTCATCTAAATATCATTTCTGACATCCATCCGATATCTAATTATATAGTACAAATAATTCTAATAAACAAACTCCTATAAAAGAAATTGATTTTTGATGATTGCGATTTGAATGATTGTTGCTATTTGGGAATTGTTGAGGTTTTCCATGAGACTCAAACACCCTAGTTGTCTAATCAAAAGTTGTATACTGACCATACAAGACTTCTGAAACATAAGGCTTTCACTAGGATAGGCCCTAACTATTCATTACCCCTATGTGTGCAAGTGAGTATATTTGATAAGGCATAAGCATACCCCGATGTCAGGCGGGATTCTTTCAGCCCATTGCTAAGATTGGGGGTCCGCAAATGTCTTACCCAATCCTAGGTTTAGATTTCAGTTGGACTAGACCACTAGGCGATACAGGACACCTGAAGCTAGCTCTTCCACATTCAAACATTGGTCTGCACATAAGAAAAATGCTAATGCATCAGACATATCATCATGCGTAAGGTACAATAGTGCAGGCAATTCTAGGGATTCAAGTTCACCCCCTTCTTTTCTTCAATTTTTTGGGATACTTGCTCATATAAAGTGATAAAAATCACTATTTATTTTGTACTATAGTGATAAGAATCACTATTTATTTTGTACTTTATTTTTTTCTTTTTGAGCAAGGGATTTGATACTGATTTGAATCTAAACTTGATTTTGATCTTCATTTGATCTTGATTTGAACTTTGATTTGAATACTAGGGATTTTGACTTTGAGATATCAATTTGGGATATCGATCTAGGATATCGATAGGGGATATCAATATTTGATATTGATCTAGGGTATCACTCTGGGATATTGCTCCTTCATTTGTAAGCAAGGGATTTATATGGGTAGGGAGTAAACTTATCCTTTTGCCAATTGCCCACATGTCCCATACCATCCGCATAGGGGGATAAGCAAGAATAAAATTTTCACCTCAGGATACCTAGTCCTGCTTCATAGCTTTCATATTCCCCTAGTCCTAATTAGGATTGTTTAATTTATTGATTAGTGATAGGATTATGATATGCTAAGGGCTATACTAACTAGACCTCAACCACAAAAGCAAAGCAAGCTTTCTTACCAACTCTTGAGAAGACCACTAGGTATGGTTGAATGACCGAAAAAACCCTAGTATATTCTTCATAGCAACAAGATGGGTTGTGTTGAAAAACACAATTACTCACAAGGGTGAATGATAGATGGTAATGTAATGCATAGATGCATGATTGAAACACAAACGTGGTGTCATTTGTAAGATTGCAAACACAACCTATCCTAATGCAAGGGCGACGGATGGAAATGCCTAATGCAATGCAATGAAATGAAATGCAATGATGCAAAATGAAATGCAACATATAATTGAAAATGCAATGATGCACAATGTTTTTTGATTTTTGATATTTCTATATATATTTTTTGGATTTTATTACTTTTTTAATTTTTATGGATTTTGAAAATTTAATTTGACCAAAGGGCTTACAGACGCCTTTGGAGCCTTTAATGGGATGACCAAGGGCTTAATGTTATTTAAAAAGTTATAGATGCCTTGGAGCCTTTTATGATTGAAAATTAAAATTTTGATGACCAAAGGGCTTATAGATGCCCTTGGAGCCTTTTTTGATTGACCAAAGGGCTTATAGATGCCTTTGGAGCCTTTTTGATGACCAAGGGGCTTACAGATGCCCTTGGAGCCTTTTTTGGTTCTAGGCATAGAACGCTTTAAGATGAAGGATATTGAGAGGCTCAGGCTCTTCAATTCCTCCGAGTGATGTCAAGCGATATGTCCCAGGTCCAATCTTCTCAGAGATCATATAAGGACCTAACTAGTTAGCCATGAATTTGTCTCACATTTTTGGTGGTAAATTTGAATTCTGTTGGTTCTCTTTCAGCACAAGATCACCAACCTCAAAGTCTCTCAGATGGACTTTGCTATTGTAAGCTCATTTTAAACATTCTTGATAAACATGGAGGTGCTCAAGGGCATTCATGCGATGTTCATCAAGTAGCATCAATTGATCTAGGTGAGCTTGCCATGTGGTGTCATCATCAATGAATTCTTTTAATGTGACACGTAACATTGGAATCTCCAACTCTAGGGGCATAATGGCCTCAGTGCCATATACTAGTGAAAATGGAGTTGCCCCAATGGGTGTCCGAATACTAGTCCTGTAAGCCCATAATGCAAGGGGTAGTTGGATGTGCCAATATTTGTGGTGTTCTTGTACCATATTTTTCAATATGGAAACCATTATCTTATTTGAAGCTTCAGCTTATCCATTTGCTTGTGGATAATATGGAGTCGCAAAACTATGTTTGATTCTATACTTAGACGTCAAAGCTCTCATAGTTTTGTTCTTAAATGACGTTCCATTATCCAAAATTATCTTGGATGGTATCCCAAAATGACTTATGATATTGGTGAGTATAAACTCAGTAATACGTGCTCTAGTTGTCATTGTTAAGGGAATGGCTTCCACCCATTTAGTAAAATACTCAGTAGCCATAATAATAAAAGTATGTCGGCCCGATGATGGAGGAGAGATCTTACCTATGAGATCCAATCCCCACTAAGCAAATGGCCAAGCCGCTTGAATGGGTTGTAAGGCCTGTGATGGTAGGTGCATAAGATTAGCATGATGCTAGCATTTAACGCATTTCTTGACATACACATTGCAATCCTTCTCCATAGTGGGCCAATAATAACCCATGCGAAGGATGCACTTGATGATAGCCATGCCACTAAAATGGCCACCACACGTACCATCGTGAGCTTGCAAAATTGCCCAAGATGACTCTTGGGGCTCAAGACAATGAAGGAGAACTCCATCATAGCTTCTATGGTACAGGATGTCTGCTAACAAGACATACTTTGTCACTTTCTATTTAAATGTGCATTTTGTGGCACATGATAATCCTTGAGGGATTACACCAAGTCTAAGGAAGTCATGTATCTATGATGTCCAGTTATGATAAGCTTCGACTTTGACTGACAAGACAACATGTTCCCCTATGGTTCTACATTTGCAAATGCATACTGGGAAACAACCTTGTGGTGAATGGTAATACCACTCCCCATCGGATCCTACGAGATCAAAGACCCCCAGGATGCTCTCTTGAGAAAGTCTCTAGCTCTGTAGAACCATTCATGGTTTGGTTCTACATGAATCATGTTGATTGACTCTTTGTTATCCAATGCTTCATGCTGCACAATAGAATGTGACAATATTTTTACATGGATGGTAGTAAAATTAGTAAAAAGATTCTGAGGGATTAGAGATCCCAAAGATGCCATTGTGTCTACAAATCTATTGGATGAATGAGGGATTGCCTCGATGTCATACCATTCTAGTTGAGCTAGATAAATGTCAACAAGATCCTTGTAAGCTTTCAATATCGGACATCGACATTGAAATAATCCCTTAACTTGGTTAACAATGAGAAGGGAATCACCAAAGATATTTAACCTTTTTATCTTCATGGTGATAGCTATTTGGAGACCCAAAATTAGGGCTTCATATTCAGCATTATTGTTAGTGCAAGGAAAGTCCAACTTGAATGACAAGGGCATTGGAGCTCCTTGTGGCATGAACAACACTATTCCTGCACCACCCCCTTGCTCACACTTTGAACCATCGAAGAACAAGGTCATATCGGCTTTGTTATCTGGTTCCTTGGGTTTGGGTGCTTCTGATAAGGCAAAGACTGCATCATCAAGAAGCTCTATGGTGAGGGGCCTACTATTTTTGAGAGGTGCCTCAGCCAGTTGATCAGCTATGACTTGTCCCTTAATGGAATTTTGGCTTATGAATTCCAGATCAAATTCTATCAATAGCATGATCCACTTTGTAGTACATGTATTATGATATGTCTTGCTCATCATATACTACAAAGGATTTTGTTTTGATATAACATACATCGTATGACTCAACATATAGTGTCACAATTTCTTTGTAGCAAACACTACTGCTAAACACAACTTTTCAACATATGCATATCCTAGCTCATAACTCACCAAGGTTCGGCTAATATAATATATGGCTTGTTCTTTGTCTTGCACATTCTTTTGGGCTAACATGGTTCCCAATGCAAAGTCAATTGTTGATATATATAGCAAAAATGGTACATCTAGCCTTGGTGGAGCTAGTACTGGCGACATCACTAGGTATTGCTTAATCTCAGCAAAGGCCACTTGATAGTCCTCATCCCAATTGAATGGGACCCCCTTGTGTAGCAATCGATTCATGGGTTGACATTTATCTGATAATTGTGTGATAAATCACTTTATGGATGCTACTTTGCCCTGAAGGCTTCTTAATTCCTTGATATTCATGGGGGGACGCATTTCTAAAATAGCCTTGACCTTTGTTGGGTCAACTTCGATGCCTCATTTTGAAATGATGAATCCTAAGAGCTTTCTTGAAGTTACGCCAAATACGCACTTCTTAGGATTCAACCTGACATTATGCTCTATCAGGTGATCGAAGACCTTCCTCAGGACCTCAGCATGCTCTGAACGCAACAATGACTTTGCCAATAAGTCATCGATATAATCTTCTAAGATCTTATGCATGTAGTCATGAAAGATATATGTCATAGCCCGTTGATATGTAGCACCAACATTTTTAAGGCCGAATGGCATAACCTTGTAACAGAATGTCCCCCATGGCATTATAAACATGGTTTTATGTTGGTCTTCGAGCTTAATCCGAATTTGATTGTAACCAAAAAAACCATCCATTAAGGAGAGCATCTCATGACCCATAGTTGCATCTACGAGAGCATCGATATTTAGACAATGGAAATGAATCCTTTGGTGTTGCCTTATTTAGGTCTCTAAAATCCATATAGATATGGATCCTTCCATCAGGTTTTCCTACAGGCACCATATTTGATACCCATTCCGGATAGTCGATGGAAATGACAAACTCTACATCCAACAACTTTTGCAATTCATCCTTAACCATTAAGGCTACTGTTGGATGCATCTTCCTGAGTTTCTGCTTGATTGGCTTCTTTGATAGATCTAGTGAAAGGTTATGAGTAACCAATTTTGGATCTAGACCCGACATATCCTTATAAGTCCAAGCAAAGAGAGCGGTCTCTCTCTCAGTAGAGGGATGAGGTTGGCATGCTCATCAAGAGTCAAACTTTCTCCAAATTTAACCTTCCTTGGATTGGTGGGATCATTACTGATATCCACTTCGAAGGTTTCCTCTACTGACATATGGGATCCCTCCTCAAGCTGATGAGGCGTAGGGATCAAGTGGATGTCATCCACTGGGTTTATAGGTTCCTCATTGGAAGCATCCTCAACATGATAGACATCATGTGCACAGCCTAGCACAAAATGGAAAGGTTGCAACATTTCTTCATTAGGGAAGAAATATTTAGGCTCTAGGGGTGAATCAACATGATCCCAATCAATAGCATCTACATTAAGACACAATGGTTTGGAAGGATCGGTTGGATTGTAGAGTGGAGTGGTCAAATCAATGGAGATCATATTGATGGAATGGATCATGTCTCCAGGACCACATGCAAGTGACTCAACATTAGAAAAACTTCCATCCCTGAGATGTGGTTCTAGGGGTATGGGGATCTCTGGATCTGGTCTATGAATAGACTATTGGATGGGATCATTGGGCTCAAGGAGCTCCATATACGTTGGTGGATCGAGAAACACCATGTGATAAATCACATTAAGATTCGATGGTCTTCCCTTAAGAAGAGGATTAAGATTAATCTCTCTACACAAATCCTTCACAGTGTAAGGTGCATTACGATGGCATAAGTAGGGAGGTCCTAAATAGGCTCTCTCTATCTCATCCTCATCATCACTATCATAATAGAGACCTTCATCGCTACCAAATAGAATCGAGATATTAGGAATATGAGGTCCCATGTACGCCCACACCCGATAACTATTGTCACTCGTGAAGGATTGATCATATTCGATGACTATTTCCTAAGGTAATAGATGATGTAAATTATGAGGGCCCAGATAGGCCAACTCAGTCTCATCCTCATATTGCTCACTATTTGAGGACTCATTGTCATCATCACTCTCATGTATGCAACTTGGTCCACCTATCTCGAAGATGGACTCTACTGTATCCTCATCAAAATGATCTTCTAACTCAAAATTTATCACTAAATTAGCATTATGAACCTGCATACCTGTATCGTTAGCTACCTCAAAATATTTATTGACCCAAGTTTTCTCTTGGTATATGATTTAGACTGGTACCCACCAAGATATCCTCATGATATGTCTCGGGTGGTTCTATAGTGACATAAGACACTATCTGATTATCCCTCTAAAATGTAGAAGGATTAGGGTGATAAGGATTGAAGTCAACTTCACCCCCTAGACTGAGGTACAAGTGGTCTAAATATGCCATGAGAAGTTCATCCTAACCTCGAATATAGTATCCTAACCCAAACCTATCAGTTGGCAACTGATACTATGGTTCATATGGCCTTCTATGCCCTTGCTCGAATAGTCCGAGACCGTAACCATGCCAATGGTAATGCTCAAAGTATCACATGGCATATTATAGGTTGGATAGATAATGAACATTCATGATGAATGGTTCATTATCATCCTCATCCATGGGTATGGGAGATGCAAACTGGTCTAGCCCTCCATAGATGAAGTTGGTTTGGTTAGGTGGTACCCCTAATGGTTCCACCATCCCTATGGGAAGGTGATGGGCTCACGGTCGGCCCATGTCCTATGTAGTCTTGATAATAGGTGTGAATATCATATTCTACATAATATATTCCCCTAATCTAGGATTAACCAAATGGATGGTCACTTACGGTGCAGATGACCCTACTGAAGATGTAGGTGAAGCAGGCTGAGGTACCTCTTCGACTTCTCCTTGAATTTCCTCTACTTCCATGGGAGTAGGGGCTTCAATGATAACTGGCTTGGGTATTTGCTTTATCTTCTTTTTGCCCACCTTTTCTTTCAACTTCCTATCATCCCGTTGTATCATAGATGCAGACGGTCTAATAGAAGTAGCTATGGTGTGCTCCGATCATTGAGATACGGATATTGTAGGTCTAGCACACACTTATTTGATTTTACCTCCTAGATATTTGATTGGTGATATTAGACACACATCCAGGTGCATTGAGGGGAGCACAAATTCCCTCGAAAAATCTGCTAGATTCATATATTTAAAGGGTTCTTCATCCGAAGGCACCACGTGAACCTATCCCTCATGAATGTATTTGATACACTGATGTAGAATAGAAGGGATGCAATGCATTTATATGATCCAAGGCCTCCCTAGAAGTATGTTATACTACATAGCACCTTCGATTATGTGACACATCATCAGGATGGTCTTCAGTCCTACCTGAATAGGTAAAACTATAGTACCGACCATTGAGCATAATGCATCATTGAAAGCTCTCAACATGAAGGTAGAAGGGATGATATGCATCTTGGGTAACTTCAAGTGAGTTAATGCCTTGGTAGTTATGATATTGATTGATGACCCCATGTCAATAAAAACCCGCTTGAATGGTTTGTGATTCACACATGCAATAATATGCAATGATGGGTCTGCTATAACAGTGGAAACCATCTTGACTTCATGGTCATGAAATTGAATGACCGGTTCTTGACACTATTGCACGTGCCCCACGAAGTGTGTAAATGCTTTGGGATCCTGAGGCTGCACTTCTATGGACCTTAAAATATCCATAAGCATCTCCCTATGCTTGGGAGACTACTGGATCAGCTCATAAATCGACAACTTTGTTGGAGTTATCTGTAGGTTTTGGACCAACCTACTTTTGATGGTCACCACCGGTCTAGTTGGTGGGCCGGGCACATACTAGGCTGGCCTTGGAGGAGGCACAACTTGGACTCTAATAGGTGTTGGAGGTTGATTTGGTCATTCATACCTCATGTTTCTTGTGACAATGTTGACCATACCGATGAACCCCTAGGTTGGTGGTTCGATGCGTACTTGGTTGACTTGGCCAACATTATTCTTTGGTGCCTCATGATTTGGTAGAGGATTTTTGTAAATCCCCATATTTTGATTGTCAAGTGCTTGTGGGTTGTCGACAAGAAGCGTACCTCTTTTGATCATATTTTGCACAAGATGTTTGAAAGACCAACATACTTCAATGTCATGGCCTTTCGATCAATGAAAGATGCAATAATGATCATCTTTATAGCCCTTAGGCTTAGGTTGGTTAGGATCCAACATCTTGACTTTGGGTAAGTTTATGGCCTTAGCCTCACATAACTGATGAAAAATCGAAGCCAACGACTTCGATAACTGAGTGAAAATGTGAGGCGGGTATTGTTCCTTATCTTTACCCCTCTAATTTTTGTTGCACTGATCATACTACGTAGGCGGAGGTTGGGCTTGATAGTTTTGCTTTTGCTACCCTTTTTCTCCTTTTTGAAGGTTCAACACCACCTGATTAACATGGGCTAGCTTGGCCTGCTATCTCTCAATGCTTCTCTTGTTCCAATCCTTCTTATTCTTGAGCTTCAAGTTACCCTCCTGTAACTTGATGTCCTCAATCACCTTGGCCTATGCCAAAGCCTCTTCGAATGTCTGGTATTGTTGCAACTATAGCAACAATGAAATGTGCTTGGCACAACTCTTTATGAACATTCACATCAATTCAGAGGATGGGATGGAGAATGGTAGCTTTACCATCATCTTCCTCCATAATTTTCCATAATCCATCACTGGCTCATCGTCATGTTGCATTAAAGTGGCTAGGTCGGATAAGTTTACCTTCTTCTTGACGTCGAAGGAGAAGCATTCAAGAAATGCATCAGCTAGTTGTTTGAAACTAGTGATGTTGTGCCTCTTTAATTGGTTGAACCACTCTCGAGCTGGGCCTGAGAGGGTCATGATGAAGGTGCATAGGAGCAAAGCATCATTGCTCTCAATATGAAAGCACATATCTAGAAAACTAGTCACGTGCTCCTGTGCGTCTTCCTCTCCTTGAAAATTTTCTAGCCTAGGCATCTTGAAATGCTCTAGATAGGCTGGAATAGGCATTGACGTGCATAGAGGTTCATTATGAATTTTGTTCAAGGTAGGCTTCTGATAAGCCATTCCTTGCTTCTCTATGGCTTGAACCTTCTCTGCTAAGGTCTTATAGGCCTACGAGGAAAGAAACTCCTCTTCTCGAGATTGCCTTGGAGGCGCCTTCGGAGGTAGATTCTTCCTTGATCGAGGTGGTGGACTAGGCTCACCCTCCTCCTCGAATTGGGAGATTTTTAGATATTCTTGTTCTAATTCCTCTCCCACTTCTTCCTCATACTGCCTATGCTCATATTGTTCGGATGTTGGACATCGATCTCTATGTTGAGCTGCATGGCGAGTATGTGTGTCTATGTGCTCAGGGTGTAACTCAAGATATGAAGCCACTCATCTATCGACACGCTCCCTAATCTCACTATGAGGAGGTAAACCGATGCTAGCCAATCGATCCTCTCTCTCTACATGCTCCTTATGATCGAGGATGCATTGTTCACGCATGCATTGTTCATATAATTTTGTCTTATGAACCTCTACCTCTGAGTATTCTCATTTTTGAGGTGCTCCTTCTCTACATGAACATCCTCCAATTGGTCTTGGAGAATCTATCATCTCTACTCTGACATCAGTCTATGAGCTCTATCAACATGATCGACCATCTGAGGCCTCTAAGGAGTGTGCTCTATTCGAGCAACTTTATGGGTATGTCCTCCAATGGACTGATTTACCACACTCTTGCCTCTATCTATAAAGATGACATTCATGTCAGGTTATCTCCTATACTCTATCCCTACATGGGATGTAGGAGCACGTATGTCATGAGAACGCTTGGAGCACTCTCTAGGTTCTTAGGTGGTCCTAATGGTGCTTCCGCTACACTCACTCATAGGTCGAGAGGGTGCAGGCATAGGCTTATATCCTAGATGCCCTAGGACTCTGTCTAGACCATCTAACTATTTGCTATGCCATGGCTCATGAGGTGGTGTACCATTAGCTCCCACTTTGGATATATCTATGGTGAACTTAGTAGGTTCACCCCTATGGGGAGTCTGCATGGGCCTACGCTCGAAAGTGATCCCATCTACCTACCCTTGAATGGGTGGATCTCGAGCCTATCTATACTCGGATGGTGGAGGTCATGAGCCTCCCTTAGATACAGGTCGAAGGGGTACCAATCTGGATCCCTCAATGACATATTCTTTGGTAGAACCCATGGATCCACGTGGAATGCGGTCATGGTAAATGCTACCATATGTGGAACCCCCATGCTGGGAAGTCCCATGCTCTGATCTATGTCTAGAGGGATGTCTAGTACTTCCTCTAATCGGGGTATTCTCAATGGAATCCCCTCATGTAGAATTATCCCCTCTAATACTCGTTGAATGACGTCCAAGAGGATTCTATGATTGAGGGTATTCTACATCATGTTGTGCATTAGGTGGAGCTTGGGCTTCGATCTTGGGTCTATGCCCGGATCGACCACTCTGTGTTTGCACCATTATGTATCCTATGTCTAGATTTAACTTTTATTAACATGCAAAGAATACAATGATGATTATCTCTTTTTAAAATTTTAAAATGAGCCCTAAACTATTTGATGTGTTTTTCAAATTTGTTGTATCAGTAAAGTAACTCTTGTCATGTTTTGCAATATGTTGATGATTTTCTCAAATTTTTAAGGGCTTTCACCTGTATACTCATAGCTCGACAACCTGGCTATGAACTCCAGGTCACGTAATCCCCCCAAAGTGTAGCAATGAAAGTCCACACCCAGGAAAGGAGCACAGGTCCTCCCAGATCCTCACCCATTTTCACCCAATCAATGTCATACCCTCCGAAGAGGAGTATATGCAAATTTTCTAGGCTACAAAAGGTTCTTGGATCCAGTATTGGTCTAGAACATAAGGTACATGGGAGTTGGGCCAATGGATGGAAATCACCTCCACCATCATTGAAACCCTACTAGTGGTTGGATGTGACTCCCAACTCACTAGAGTTCAAGATATGACATGGTGTGTGTGGTTCCTTTTAATTTGCATGAAAATAAAGATGCATAATACAACATTCAAATGATTCTACATGCTATTAAAAAGGAATATTTGATTTCAGAAGTATGCATGATTAATCTAAATGATATTCAGAGAATGCATACTAACGATGGTATGGCCACTAATTGGGCCTCATGCAAGCAAAACTAACATACAAGAGGGGCCTAGAACGTTGGATACTAGGGTGGACTACACTCAGAGGTCCATTATTCCTAGCAATGACTAGTAGATCCTAATCAAAAGACCTAAGGACTCAATGCATTTAACATATTTCCATTGCCTTCCCTAATTATGCTAATATTTTGCACTCTCTAGAAAAACACAGACAGAGAACAAAAAAAAATAGAATGATAGTGGGACCTACCTCAGATCCTCATTTGATCAAGATTTTTCTCCCTACTATCTGATTTATCAGATTCTGACCATGGCTCTATGGCGCGGTGACCATTGTTGCCCATGGATGTCAACCGCGATGACAAATTTTGACCATGGCTATCAACCACGGTGAGCACCTATCATAAAAAAATGATAGAAGTCAGAAATTTGTGGCATGAAATGTGGAGTTCCATCATGATCACCTTCTGTATGATCCAAAAAAGGCTCACACCTATCGGTTCCTATTGCAAGAATTGAAAGATACACAAAATGCATACAAGAACAAGAAATTGACAACAAATTGACAATAAGAAATACACTTTATTCCATTATATTTGAAGCCAAAGTCAAATTACAAGTACATCCCTCTTAGGGATAATCACTTTGATACAATTGTTACAATAGGATGTAATGTTTCCCTCTCAAGGGTAGGTGTGATTTCCAAGTGCCTTTCAGGATGACACAAACTGCTCTAGGGTGTCGATGACCCTCTTCTCCATGATTAGAGGTATTTGTTGCCTTGCATCCCAAAACCCTGTTAGTCCTACATGCAATAAACAACAAGAAACATTAAAAGCAAAGGAGACCTCTCTTGATGAGGCTTTTAAAGGGTACTTGCACAAAAGATAACATGATAATCAAGAAATCAAGAAAGTGATTCAATGCATGTAAATTGATCTAAATCATGATGATATACCATTAGAAACATGAAAGAAACTAAGATGAATCTATCTAAGCTCCTAATTACTCAATTGAAGACATGAAAGCATGAAAAATATTCGTTATACCTACACTACAATAATGAAGGAAAATTGCAATTAACTCCTAATATGTCGGTCAAAAGTCTCTAGAATACTGAATTAAACCTACAACATGATTAATCTAACCTAATTAAATAGATTGCAAAATAGAGAACAAGGAAATCAGGGATTACCCTCTGACCGTGGGTCCTTCAAGCGATGGGCACTGTTCACCGTGGCTGATAGCCGCGATTGAGCCTAAAGTAAGTTTACCCTCCAAATCAGGGCCAATTTCTTTGATTCTCCTTGCCAAATTGATGGTCAAGGGTCACCTCTATGTCCTCTGATAGATTTGGTGGTTGAATTGCTCAGTGAGTGCATGGATTGCATGGATTAGCATTTCTTGGCTCTCCTATCCTCCTAGGACCTCCATGGCAATGTGATCTCCAATTGGGTAGCAAAAGTATTCCTATCAATGCATGTGAATGAGTATGCAATTCGATAGGGCTTCACTGCTCAATTGATTATGCTTCTCTCTCTCTTTTCCCCAATTTAGAGGGGGATTATATAGCAATTGCCAAGGGCTAGGGGTGGCTTCATGAGGAAGCCTAGATCAATATTGGGTGGTTGAGCTTGTTGGATGGAAGGATCCAGAACCTTCCTCACTCAAACCACTCCAATCCACAACCAATTGGCCATTGCAACCGATTTTGGGTCGGATGAAGGCCAACTGACTCTGAGTCCTGACCATGGTTGATAGGCGCGGTCAGCACTGCTAACCATGGGTGTCAGCAACGGCTAGCACTGACTAGGCAAAGGTGCCCAAATGAGTGGTAAAAACCACTGCTATACCTTGGTATCTATCCAAGGTCTTCCATATGGTCTTCTAGCATGTCCCATATGAGTAGTCACCTCGACATGACGCGTTTTAGGTGTCTACACATTATTAAGTGAGGTTTGTTTGATAAGCATTGTTGACTAAGATTTCATTGAGTAATTGATTGAGTAGAGTTGATTGATCTTAGTTGATTGGAAGTGTTGGATTGATACTTCAAGTTCTGTGAAACAAAATGTTTCTTACTAATTTGATAAAAATATTGAAAGTGATTGAGTGTGAAACATATTGAGTCTCTAACCATTCTCCATATGTTTCTATGGTTAAGTAAGAGATATTGAAAGTGATTGAGAATTGTTGTGAGTGTGAAGCATATTTATTCTCTAACCATTATCTATATGTTTTTATGAGATTAAACAAGAATTTGTGTGAAAATTGTTTGTGTGATTGAAGAGGTTTTCTATGATAGATTGAGTTGAGTTGAATAAGCTTTTGTAAAATCTTGTAAGCATATTTGAGTAAGTCCTAGAGTGGAATTAAGGAAAGAGTTGAGTAAGCTTTTGTGGAACCTTACAATGCATATTTAAGGCAATTCTTGGTGAAGAATTATTGAGCATATTGAGCAAGTTCTAGTGAGGAATTGTTGATCAGATTTGAAGTAAGTCTTTGTGAAGACTTGTTGAGTAGATTGGACAAGTTCTGGTGAGGACTTTTTGAGCAGATTTGAGGTAAGTCTTTGAGAAGATTTGAGAGCAGAGTTGATTTATTGATTTGTTCAAGATTGTGTTAAGGCTTTGGGAAGATCTAGCAGAGTTGATTTATGATTAGATCAAGCTTTGTGTTAAGGCTTAAGGATAGATTTGAGGATAGGTTCCAAAATAGAGATAGAGATTGAGCAGATTTGTGCTAGACCGAAGGACTGTATTTAGTGTAAATCAGAGATAGAGATTGAGAAAATTTTTGATATACCAAAGGACTATTTTTAGTGTATATCAGAGACAAATATTGAGTAGATTTGTGCTAGATTGAAGAACTATATTTAGTGCAGATCAAAGATAGATATTGAGAAAATTTGTGCTATATTGAAGGACTACGTTTAATGCAGATCAGAGATAGATATTGAGCATATTTTTGCTAGACTAAAGGATTATGTTTTGTACAAATCAAAGATAGAGATTGAGAAAATTTGTGCTAGACTGAATGACTATGTTTAATAAAAATTTAAGATAGAGTTGATAGCAAGCTTTGGAGGTGATAGAGTAGAGTATAGTAGTCTCTAGTGGATAGATATCCATTAGCCAGGGCAGTAAGGACAAATATCTTCTAATTGAGGATAGAGTCTTCTGTGGATAGAGATCCACAATCCAAAGCAGTGGAGGCAGTAGTCTTCTAGAGGATCACCAAAAAAAGTAGAGGAGAAGGAGTTCTCATGTGGATAGAGATCCATGAACCAACTAAGGGGATTGGTGTATCCTATGCATAGATATCCATGAAATTGATTAGGGTATTGGTGTCTCCTTTGGACAAAGGTCCATAAACATTGTAATAGGGAAATGATTCCCAAGAGATTTTTTGAGAAAATATTAGTGAAATATTTTCTCCATGGAGTAGCCCACATTGGATTAACCACATTAAATTGGTGTCTCTATTGTGTGTGGTGATTTGTGCATTACTTTGATTACTGTTGTTGATATTGCCATTTATATATTGCATAATATTGTTTGGGAAAGAAAAGTAAAAAGTGATCTTATACATTTCACCCTCCTATTAGTATAAGCTTGTGTTCTTCACCATCCTTTGATTTAAAAGTAGGTAAATAAATTCTTGAAGCATTTTTTGAAGATCATTTGCAATTTTTTTGAGTTCCTCTCTAAATAGATTACTAATAAAAATCCATGATCTAGAATTGTTACTCACAATAATACAATATTTTACTTTTGGAAATTTTATTGAAGATATTATTCATTTATATTCTTTATATTTCTCAAAGTGTTATGTTTATATAATCAGCTCCTTGACATCATCTTCACTAAGAGATAAAATCTCATTTAGCCAATTGTCTTCTAAAAATTTGAATTTCACCAAGATGAAGATCAACATTGTGATTGGATAAATTATCTATTATCCAATTTCCTTCTATATAGATATGCTTACATTTCCAAGAGATTACCTCTAATATTCGATTATGAATACCAACAATAGTATTGTATTTTATCCAATCCCCACATCCATATTTTTTGATAGCATTATTGATATATTGTAAATATTTCAAAATTGAACAATATTTCCATTCTTTTTTCAATTTTGATTTTAATCCCTATAATAAGTACCCTATCCTATACATAGTTGTTAGCTAAAATTCTATATGATTTTGAGTATTTGAGGGGAAATTTACCTATGTTATTTTGAAAGCCATATTATCTTCTTATGAAAATGTGGTTGAGCAAAAACTTAATTTATTGAAGAGTCTTCTATTTTTCTGGAACACCCCAGAGCACTAGCATAAGAAAATTACTAATATTATTGGATGAAATATAGCTTCCCTTCCTAAATCCTACTTGGTCCTTCCTTTATTAATTGGTTGCATGAAAAATAATCTTTGGGACCTAGTGGTATAAATATTGCAACATCACTTGGCCAACTAGAAATACACTCTCTTAAGTCAGGCTAGGAAAATTCTACTGGTGAAGACGGTGTTGCAAACTATTTCGGTTTACTTTATTTCTTTGTTCAAACTTCCCGTAAAAGTCCTGTCTAAATTGAAAAAAATTCAAAAAAAAATTCTTATGGACAGGCCCTAAAGACCACAAAAGTCCCATTTGGTTTCTTAGAATCAAGCTTATGCAATAAAGACAATGGAGGTCTTGGGCTACGAAATATCAAGTTAATGAATAAAGTGTTGATTCTCAAATAAGGTTGGAAGGTGCTTAGGAATCAGGGGTCTAATTTTATCAATATCATAAAAGAGAAGTATCTTTCGCATAATGGAAATCTGTTGGTTGAGAATATTATCTAGGAAGGTTCTATGTTCTAGAAAAGCTTGAGAAAACTCAGAAAAAAGATGCTCCTGGGTGCAATGTGGGTGGTGGGAAATGGCTCTACCATTAATTTTTGGGAGGACACCTGGCTTCTTGATAGCTCACTTATCCTCAATACAATTCTAGCCCCTACTGTTTCTCTTACCCGTAGACTGGGTTGGTCCAAAGTTGAAGATTTCATTGAGTGGGAAGGGAACAGGAGGTGTTGGAAATAAATTCCTCAAAGAGTATTTGAAAATAGGGAGGAAGCGTTAGCCTAGGGAACCATTTATAATAATCTTAGACTCTATAGTATTGCGAGCTAGGATATGGAGAAGTATCTCATTGGAAAGTTGAAAGTTAAGGTTGTTACTCTGTTAGATTAGCCTACCACCTTTTTGATGCAAATCCTCGGTGTTGGTATTTACCCAAAAAATTTTGGCTTAAAAACCTGACTTTGAAAGAAAATATTTTTTATTGGTTGGCTATTCAAAATAAATGTTTAACAGTAGAAAATATTTGCAAGAGGGGGATGGCTCTAATCAATAGATGCTACCTGTGTGAAGCTTCAGAGGAAACTTGTCGGTATATTTTTTCCAATGCCCCTTCTCAATTTTAGTAGTTTCTCAAGTGTTATCCACTCTGGATGTCAGTTGCGTTTTTCCAAACACTATCTTTGATATGTGCCTATAGTGGACTTCTCCTTTCAAGTTTCCTCGGTTGGAAAAACTTTGGTCTTTCTTGCCCCCACATTCTGGTGGGAACACAATCAGAGAGCTTTCAAGAATTCAAGGCATGATCCAGATCAGGTTTCTTCTAGAGCTCTTGGAGCTATTGTGGAGAATGTATCTCATTGTTTCCCTGATCTCAAAACAGGTTATTTGGATGAAATCCTTATGGAGGCTAAAATTTTCTTTCCAGTTTCTTGCAACTCATCTAAACTGCCTGCTACCTTGACATGCTCAACCACCTCATGCTACCCTCCTCCTGAGGACTGGGTCAAATTGAATTTTTATGGTGCCTCAAAAGGAAATACGGGCCCTACGACTGTTGGTGGGGTAATTAGAAATTCTAAGGGTGAGCTAATTGATGCATACACAAAGAATATTTCTATTCAAACCTCTCATTTTTTTGAAGCCATGGGTCTCCTTCAAGGGCTACTATTGGTAGAAGCACTTAAATATCAAAAAATAATTGAAGGAGATCTTTAAATCTAGTAAATATTTCCAATTCTATTAGCAAGTCTCACTGGAGCATTTCAAATATTCTAGTAGAGGTGTTTAGAATTCTAAAATCAAGAGAGGAGTTCAAATTTTAGCATATTTATCGGGAAGGCAATAAGGTGGTCGATTATATGGCCAACTTGGATCTTTCTCAAAAAGACCTAAGGGTTTGGTTGGATAATTTCCCCCAAGACCTTGAATATCTTGTTTTTTATGATCACAGTTAGTTTTTGGTTGTACATGAGGTTTGGTATGGGAGTTCACTTTGTGGACTCTTTAATGAATGTTTTATTTTATGATTGATTGGGTGGGCCATACTAATTGGTGATCTTCATAAATTCCCTAACCTTTTTAGCTGACTATCATCAATTGGGTGTCTTTATGTGGAAGTTAGTCAAAATTATCTTGGACTCGATCCTGATGGTGTCCTTGTTGTATACTCTTCTTGTGATATGGTGATTTTTTCTACTCTTGTGGTGATGTGTTTATCTATTCTGGAGAAAAAGCACTCTGCTATTCTGGGTACATTATAGGTTGTGGTCTCCTTTATCAACAAGATTTAGGACATGGTTAACAAGCATATGGATATGGCAACCCCAAACTAGCTCTGCTATGATGTTCTTTTGGTAGTTGATATCAGGTTATATTTTATGTTGGTTGTATGGGGCCCTCTCTATTTTGTTTTTTTGAGAGAGGCCTAGTTCCTTTAGTTGTTGTTACCTGGATTTTATGGTATGTTTTTTTTTTTTATTGGTAGAAAGGGTGTTGAAAGGTCCCTGAACCTTGTACAAGAGAGATTACAAGAAATCCATAACGACCGAGGTGGTCCAAGAAGAAAGTAATAGAGAGTTGGCAAACATTCGCACTAGGGAAGGTGTCACAAAATTGCGACCAAAATGGTGATGTCGTGATATCGCAACATGTTGAAAGGTGTCGCGATTTTATGGTATGTTATTTGTATGGGATCCTCTCTATTTTACCTTGTTGAGGGTGGCCTGTTATTCCTACCCCTTGGCTTATTTTGACTTAGTTTTGTAGTTTAGTGCATTCTCATGCCCTATCTCAGCCTATTGTAATAGTTTTGGGGATCTCAAAACCCCTTCGTTTACCAAAAAAAAAAATGGGGTTCAAAAAAATAATAATAATTTGAAAAATATCACTTCCATTAACTTTTTTTAGATTTTATTTAGAAGCACCATCAAAATTAATTTTGATAAATCAAATTTTTGGACATTTCCATTTTACCATAGATCAAAGTAGATCCATTTTTTTAATACCATTGCCAAATATGGATTTTCATGTTTATTCAAATCATGTAACCAAGTAGCTAGCATATTATTTCCTACATTTGAGACTTCCCATGATGTGCACCATGTTTATAAGTATTCTACAAGAGATGCAATATGTCAAAATTCACAATAATTTCTAGAAATAAATATAAACAATATATATACTTAAATCTTATACAAAAAGCAAAAAAAAATGAAAGAAAGGAAAATGGACATAAAAATTTGGAGGTGCCTATAGGTACCATCAATAATCACTATATAATCCATAGATTAGATTCACTACACTCCAATTATTAAATGAGGAGTGGCAAGGGGTATTTATACCAATACCAAATTCCCAAATACTTAAATACGCTTAACCTTATTCTAACATAACAAGGAATTATTTAAGGTTAATTAAAAGTTTATAAAAGTAGGTTTAACTATAACAATATTTACCATAAACAATAGGGATTACAAAATAAAATATTACAATAAATTAAATACATTTTCCAATGAATTCCCATAGGCCTATCCAATATTACATCATATAATGTTGGCCTTCGTCAGAAATCATATTACAATTTTAACATCCCCCATAATTTGAATTCAAAGCCTAAGGGAAGAAGACATTAGTGATAATAATTTCTTCCCTCCATAATGGACGATCTAGTGGGGCTTTGTAGTTGAGGTAGATCACCTGATTAGATGCACTTTCCTCTTTGAGTATTTGAACATGCTATTTGAATTCTTGGAATACTTACCCTTACATATAGGCCCATAGGTCTTAGAATCCTTAGATTTGAATTCCTTTGCATGAACCTATGTTTATGAAGAGCCACCATAATTTCACATTGCCACCTAAAAATAAACTAGAAGAGAAAAGGTTTATTAAGAGCAAGAGTATTTTGAGATTCCAAAAATATAGGAATCATTTAAACCATTAGGTTCAACATCTAAAAATAAAGATATTAGCAAGGAAAATATCCATGCATTCTACATCATATTTCTTTTTTCCTCCAAAAAGTACAATTTTTACTCTCAATGCCTTGAATCTTATAATATAGTCATCGATATTATCAAACTAATCCAATTTAAGAGAGGAGATATCTAATTCCAAGCGACTTACTTCATTAATATTAAATTTTATAAATAAATCATGTAATTTAAGCATAACTTGATAGGATCACTTTCCTTTTTTATGTGGAAAAGTAACTTTATTTTAATCGACAAGGAAAACAAGCCAAGAGCCTCTTCTTCTCTTTGGTGGTTGGTTTCTTCATCAAGGATTGCTATTTTATCTTCTTAAAATATGCACCATAGGTTTTTACTATGTAATAGGTCAATCACTTAGATTGACCAAATACTATAATTTTTTCCCATTAAGACTAGTAACTAGGGCTTTGAATTTATCTTACATAATTTAGTCTTTAATATTATAACAGGTCTATGAACTAACGACATTGTTGCATTGAGGTCGAAAAATCATGCAATTTGAAAAAAAGGTCTTGAAATACCTCTATATGCAAAATTTATAGCCTCTAGAAGTTTTTCCCTGATAGACCCCCAAAAATAAAGAATTTAAATCCTCAAAAATTAGAAATGCAAGAGGCTATCCTAGCCTACTACTTAGAAAGTTTTGATTTTTTGGTGTTCCTATCTTGTTTTGCCATTTCAACTCTTCTAATTCACTAGAGTGCTATAACTTGTTATTTTCCAATTAGTTAAGGCATATAAATAGGCAAAAAAAGGGTTTCACATGGCACAAAATACATCTACATCATCCAAAGTCTTCATAATTTTTGAAAGTGCTAAAAACCTCCTTCATGAGGTTCAAACTTGAGCCTTTATTTTCCTAAGACCCTTGGTCTATCCAAGGTACTTATTTAGGTGCTAAGGGAAATAAATCACTAATTCCCTTAACCAAAAAGTATATAATACAAAAAATAAGGCAACAAGGCTTGATCCCATGACCTATCACCTTTAAACACCTTACAAGCCTTTGTATAACAAATTATCCACACATAGTAGTTGTGACAATCTATCCATGATTCCATAGAAGTTATGTGTTGATTCATTCTTTGTGAGGAAAAGATGTTTCCATAGGATTTGAACATGGAATTGCTATCCACCTATTCTCCAATTATTTCCATGCTATTTATTGTGCCACACATTTAAATATTTTGGGGTCTCTAAAGACACTCAAGACTACCAAAATATGTCTTTAGAGAATAATTTTGTCACTACTATGCCTATGGGTAGTGAAACCTAGCAAGCCTTCATATTTTGTAGCACTAATTCTCTTCTAAAATCATTTATTAATGTACTTAGTCTTTCCTTTTATCTTTATGTTTTAAGAGGGAATTTTTAATTTTAAATTTAGTGAGAACATTATAAATATTAGTTTTATGATCTAAAAAAAATAAAGTTTGGATTTTTTATTGTGTCAAACATCTAACTTTTGGTATTTTCTCTCTATATTTTTCAATTTATTACTTATTCTATACTCGAGCCTTGGGCTAGCTACATGTATAGGCTTTTGAGCCTCTTTTGATTATACATATTGAATAATTGTATGAGCAATCCTATGTTAAAATTCATTATCTTGATTGCTTCATGTTTTTATTCATCTGACTAAGCTAAGGTGGAAATTGTATTCTCTTCTTTGGTGCATCGCCACCCTTAGATAGGCTAGATATATTTTATTTTATATACTCTACTTTCTGCATTGCTCTATGTTTTCTTTCATTTTTTTTTCCCTAAAATAATTAAATTAGGAATAGATTAGCATAGCATTGAGAATAAAAGCATCAAATATCATACCAAAAAATAAGGAGTTGGTCTTAGATAAAAATCTCCAAAGGTCATCTAATAGGATCCACATCCCATGCTTCCCCAAACTTCCCAGGACTGGTGCCCCCCATGTGAGGCACATGGAACTAGATGCATCCACTTAAAGGAGGTTAAAGGGCCAAGAATTATAACAACAAGAGGTCATTACACCCGAGTAGGCATAGTGGTTGTATCTAGCCCCCAATAGTTTAGACTGATATGCTTGGTGGGACCTAAATTTGAAAACTTTATCCCCTAATCTAGAATTTGAATCATAGTTTTGATGAGGTCATGATCATCAACTTATTGAAGCACTCTGTAGATTCACCTGATGACTCTACTACTAAATAAGAACCATAAGAAGACACCATACCTAGGCCAAGGTGATTGTAGAAACCTCTATTTGGATATAAAAACTTCTTACTTGGTGATTCCATTGGACAAAGAAAAGAGAACCCTAGACTATATGGTTGAAGGCTAGTTTGCAATTGCATGTGCATGAGGCCTACCGCCAGGTTAGAAGTAAGATCAAATTATTAGTTGCTCCTTAATCTAAATCTTGATAATAGATAGAGACATTAATGATAAAAAATGACTACCCCAACAAATAAAAATCAAAGAACACTCCTAACCTAGAATAATAGAGGTCCTTTGTGGCTACTAGCAGCACCAACTACATGGGACTAAATATTGGCATTTGTGATGAAGTTTTTATCATGTTTCACTGGGGAAGATGTTACAAATTCAACAAAACATATTCAATACATGTTAGTCTGTATGCATTGTATAGCATTGGAGAATAAGACATTGACCTCAAAATTCTAGCTATCTCTCTCAAAGGAAAAGCAAGGAACTGGTACATATCTCTTACACAAAATTCTATCATTGACTAGGATCAGCTCACAAACTATCTTGTTGATTTATTAGATGGGGTTTCATGCTATAACAACTAGCAACCATCAAAAGGGCCCATATGGAATCCATGGACAACTTTAATGCTATATTTTAGAAGGCCTAACAAAGGATCTTAGAAGAAATTCAACTAGTACCAGGTATGGCTTTCATATACTACCTCAAAATAATCAATTATAAAATAACCATGATGGTAAAATCCTAGGGGATAACTCATTACCAATATATTATGGGATAGCCACCCAAGCTGGAAGATATCTTATCTAGATTGGAAGGTTAGCCCCAAGGCCACCCAAGTATCTTTTTTTAGATATTCAACCATCATACCAACCCCCTCCACTTATCCAACCAACTACCTTCCAATCAGCCCTATTTTTGGGTAGCCTCTCCCATTAGTGTTATTACCTCCTACCACCACTATCCCCTCATCCTAACAATCCCCTAAAATGGAGAGAATGCAAAATACTATGTGGGACATGAACAAAAAAATAATATCCCTAAATCATAAAAAAAAATTCCAAAGGTTTGGCTACCAGAATTACCTTTTTCTCCCTTTTCATTAGAACAATCAAGGTTACTAGGCTCCATAAAATGGATATCATAGATACACTCCTCTCAATAAAACTAGCTCCTACTAATCCTAGAAAACAAATTTTACCCATATCGGTCTCTATACAACTAGCTCCTACTAATCCAATGAAAGATATGGTCTCATCCCAAAATAACTACATAAGAGATTCTTATGGTTGGTCATTCTACTATTCAAATCCCTACTATCTAGACTATGAATACCTATATTATGACAAATATCCCATGTCTTTTCCCATATGTCAAAATGATCTTGTGCAAACACTAGGCTCAACCGTATAAAACCTACTATTGGAGCATTCCTTAGTACTAGAGACTACAACATTGAAACAAACCTTGGTAGCTTGGGATTAGGTAGAACTATTTACCATCCTTAGATGAAAAAATGCTCAACTAAGAAACTAGAATTAACCCCAATCTCGTATCCTCATTAGAAGCAATAAGATGACAGTAGAAAAACTTAAAGGCTATAGCCACCATTGCCAAAACTTGAGAGAATTGAGGATAAGCTAACAAAACATTTTAGCTTGGTAAAAATTTTCAAGAAGTATACCATACCCTTGTCATTTTAGGATGTACTCACTATAAACGGACTTAGAAGAAGCTAAAATAATCCCTAAAATAAAAGCAAGAGATACACAACAAACCAAAACAATGAGGACCCTAATAAAACACCATTGGTATTTGAAGAACAAAGAAGGAATAGACAGGTAAGAGCCACGATATGGTAGAGATAGATCTCATAGAGAATACATGAACATAGAATGATGATGAAGCCATTGCTTTAGGAAACCTAGACTAGCACAATGTAATAAGACTAATAGAGATTGAAACCTATCAAATATAAGATGAAAAATCGATTCACCCCAGAATTTTTATGATAGAAGTAGGTATATACCTCATTTTACCATAAGGAAAGAAGATCCTTTAGGCTTTCTAACTACAGTTCAAGGGCTCAAGCAATATGGAAAATATATAGACCTTTTGCATGGCCTCTTATTAGCTTCTAAGAAAATACACTGAACTCATTGTCAAACAAGTGAGATCACTATGTGTAGAAAAAAACTAGATGATGAAATCTTTTCAAAATTATGTTTGGGACCTACTGGAAGACTTTAATGTTGTCAATATAATGATAATTCCATAGGATTGGAATATGGATGTAAATTGAATGGCTATGATAGGATGCCAATTTGACCTAGTTGAATACTTATGGGACAACCATGAAATATTAAAGTCATCATTAGACTAAAAATTCTAGAAAATTATATTTCATGGTAAGTGTTCAAAGTTGATGACCACATCCTCCATTTCATACAATAGGAGGCTAAATTTTCTAAGGGATAAAACCTGGGGATACAAGAATCCTATGGGGATAAATTTATCCAAATAAATAGCAATAAGATACCCAAGGGACCTAATACTCTAGAGTCCCTATTCATCGTTGATTTTTTTAAAACATAGAAAATATGTTACCATAGATAGAAGCGATTATCAGGAAATGGATATTGAATCCAGGAAATTTTAAAAAATAGCAAATATTTCTATTAAGTATGAATTTTTTTCAAATAGTAAAGGCTACCATCAAGGAAGATAATATAAATATAATTGACTTATGCTAGAGATTTGGGGAGTGATGGCCTAAGGCTACAAAGATATAAAAGATTATAATTAATATATTATCCAACACACCATATAATTTGACTGAGGTTCTAGACCTATAAGACAAAATAAAATGCTGATAAACCCCAAGATAGATCCACTCATGAAGTAAGAGCTCATCAAAATTATAGAATTAAATATCATCTATGCATTAAAGCATACCACCTAGGTGTCCAATCTAGCCTCAATTAGAAAGAAGAATGGAGAACTTTGGTTATGTATCGATTTAAGAGATCTTAATTGGGATTTGCTTAAATATCATTAACCACTACCTTCCATGGACTAGATCCTTTAAACCATATCAATATCAAAGATATTCTCACTTCTAGATGGCTTCTCCAGATATAACCAAGTCTGGGTGAAAGAAGACCGACATAAGACAATATTCACTACCAAGTGGGGCACTTTCAATTACCAATGGATGTATTTTGGCCTATAAAACATTGGGGAAAATTCAATATATCCATGGATATTAATTTTCATGACCTTAATAAAATTATCCTTATCTATCTAGATGACCTCACAATATTTTCCAAAATAAAGAAAGATCATTTGGAACACATGGAAAGGGTATTCAAGCATTGTCAAGAGTTCAAAATATGTTGTAACCTTAAGATATATGTATTATGTTCTTCCAAAAAGGAACAATCTTGGGGCATGTGGTGTAAAAGGAAGGAATAGATATAGACCTTAATAGGATACAAGCCATTTTGGGATAATCCCTTCCTTAGAATGAGAAATATATCTAATATTTTGTCGATTATATTAATTTTATTTGGAAGTTTATCACTAACTTTGTCTCTAGTGTTAGACTTATCACCAAAATATTGAAGGAGGTGCAGGAATTTTACATGGACTGAAGAAGGAAAACAATATTTCAATAAAATCAAGCAGGCCATCATAGAAGCTCTAGTATTAGCCAACCTGTATTTTAACAAAGAATTCATCCTCTATGCTTATGGAGGCAAGCCTAACATTATGAATATTTTAACCCAAAATAATAACCAGGATGGAGATTTCCATAACTTTATTTAGTCATACATTCAAGGACTATGAAGAGCAC
The DNA here is from genome assembly GCA_028583015.1 of Wollemia nobilis. Lineage (NCBI taxonomy): Eukaryota > Viridiplantae > Streptophyta > Pinopsida > Araucariales > Araucariaceae > Wollemia > Wollemia nobilis. The sequence goes on from JAQPPZ010017228.1 coordinate 13,164,951, forward strand.
CATGTTTTCATTGATCGACAAGTGTACTCTTTGGTGCGTAGCCTAAAAAACTTTAGGCATTTACTCTCCAACAACAAAATCATCACCAATGTTGTCCACTTTGGTGTCAAGAACTATATCATGAATGGAGAAATTAAAAACAAAAAAGTGGCATGTGTCACTCATATACTGGAATATGATATTGAAATCAAGGCAACCAATTTGATTAATGGTAGACCACTCTATCAAAGGTTAGCACTGAAAGCAAAACAATTAGAAAAAGAAGAGGAAATTTTTTATCATTTCTAAAAAATATGAGGATTGAGTCCAAGATCAATTAAATTACGTGGGAAGTAATCATTATTCATAGAATTTGATTCATTCACAAAGGAGGGCATACCAGTTATAGAATATCTATTATATACTCATCAAAGGGGTTCTATTTTAGAGGATTTTGACAGGATCTCCTAACATGTGTAGAAATAGAGAAAATTGCCTCCTTGCTATAGGAGTTCCACTAGGGCTTATTTTGTGGACATTATTCATCCCATACCATGGTGGTAAAAATAATGAGTGCCATATATTACTGGCCCACAATGTCTAATGATGCACACTAGTGGGTTCAAGGATGCAATAAGTGTAAGTTTTTCACAAGAAAAATCAAAACACCTCATTACCCCTCAAACCATTATCAATTGATGAGAATTTTTCAAAATGGGATCTAGATTTTATAGGTATAATAAAAGGTACAATAAAACCACCTTATAATTAAGGACACCAATCGATCCCCACCACCATTGACTACTTCAGAAGATGGAAAAAATTAGTCCCACTCAAACAAGCTACCAAAAATGTCATCATAAATGTTTTGGAAGAGATTGTCACCCGCTTCAAAGTACCAAACACCATTATAATGGAAAATATTCCTACATTCATTGGAGATGAGATAAACCAAATTTCTCTCAAACATGGTATTTATATGAAAACTTCTTCCAATTGTTACCTACAAGGCAATGGTTTAAAAAAGAAATTAAACAAGAATAACTTGAGGATCCTAAGAAGAATGGGGATTAAAAACCAGAGGTTGTGGCACTGATGTATTTTTCAAGATCTATAGGTAGACAAAATAACCCCCCCCAAAAAAATTGGTTATTCCTACTTCTCCTTGGTTTATGGTTAGGAGGCCCAATTTCCCATCTCCATCGAATTACTGACCCTACAATTACTCCACTAACTTGAAATCCAGGAGTAGGATGCTATATCCTTGAGGATAGGATAATTTCTACAACTAGAAGAACAAGTATCAAGAAGATAAGAAAAGGTGTTTTGACAAAAGGACCATTGTACAACAATTTCAAATTGGAGACTTAGTACTCAAATGGGACAAATATAAGAATAAACTAGGAAATTATACCAAGTTTGACACTATATAGAGTGAATCCTATGTGATTGCTTGATTGAAATTCAAGAATGTTGTAGAACTAGCTAAACAAGATGGGCAACTACTCTCAATTTTGATTAACAAAAGTTATCTAAAAAAGTACTAAATAAAAAGAGAAATAAGGAAAAAAGGGCATGCCACAAAATCCTTAGATGATCAAACCATACACAAAAATTTGTTCCACGTCCTCCTTTGAATAACAATATTAATGAGGGAAGGTGGAAGCTAACTTTTTGGTCAAACTATAATAGTTAAATATTGGGGCAATGACTAACTACATGGTAGTTATCATCACTCTATCTAGGGTTATGCATAATGATGAATCATCATTAACTCATGAATATTAGAATTTCTAAAATTTGAAATTAGAAACCCTTAAGTGGGGCCCATTCACCCAAAAATTTTGGGTGTATTTTTTTTGGGGTCAACTTGTCTTGATTTGATAATAATTTCATCATTTTTATTTTAAATCACCAATATTCTCACCTAAATCGTGGACCATTTTTCCTTAAAATTATAAATAATTTTATTTACACCACCAAATTTACCTATTATACCACCAATATATACCTAACATAACAACAATACTCCATATTAAATATTAATTCTCCTCGAGATGACCATTAGTAGTGAAATATGGCCTGTACCAACAATAGATGAGTTGTAGTAGAATGAACGATTTGTAGCAGAAGGGACAATATGATTGATAGAAAAAGGGATGGGATGATTAATAGTAAAAATAATAGAAGGGAAAAGTAGTAACATAAGTGATGATATGATTGATGATTGATAAAAAAAAGGAAGAGAATGATCGATGACTATAATATGTAGCAAACGAGAGGGACAACTAGTAGCAAAAGGGATGGATGACCAACGACTGATGACCAGTAGTATAAAGGACAAAATTACTAATGATTGATAAGTGATAGCAGATGATATAGGATGACTGACAACTAATGATTGATAGCAGAAGAGATATGATAATTAATGACTAGTAGTAGAAGGAGGATGATTGGTGATTGATGATCGATAGCAAAATAGGGGGATTTTTAAGACTAAAAATTTGTAGTAGAAGGGAGGATGATTAATGACTAATGATTGATAGAAGAAGGTATGGGATGATTGAAAATTGATGACCAATAGAAAAAGTGAGGATGATTAATGATTGATAATTGATAACAAAAGGGTAGACAACTAAAAAATGATAGTATAAGGGATGGGACAACTAATTACTGATGATCGATTGTAGGAGGGATGACTGACGATTGAAAACCATAGCAAAATAGGGAACGATTAATGACTAAAAACCAATACCAGAAGGGGGAATGATTTATTACTGATGACCAGTAGTAAAAGGGATAGTATGACTAATAACTAATGATCAATAATAGAAGGGATAGTATGACTAATGACTGACTACCAGTAGTAGAAGGGATGGGATGATTGATGATTGATGATTGATTGTAAGGAATATTCTAGAAGATAAATTTTGATCCAAAGGTTTATTTTCATAATTTTATTGAAACCACCCACATTAATGAGATCTACACTTTAAACTCATCCATGATTAGTTTGGCACTTGGTAAAATCCTCAAAAAACCATCAAAAGACCTAAAAAATGAGCTCTAAAGTTGTTAAAGTACGATACTTGAGAAAATTCAAGTCAAGGTCTAGTAAGGGTAATGTGTAGACACCCTTAAAGGATGCTAGATATTGGCCACCTAAAATGATGGATCTGGTAAATATTATTATTATAATATTTGAGACTAAGCCTTACATAGATACTAATTATTATTATAAGAATAAATGACAGAAAAGCAATAGCAATATTTCAAAACTGATTCCTCCCAATTTAATAAATTTTGGTGGAAAAAAGGTAATTCACTGTGTCTTCTACGTGATTTTGGACACTAATCACATAGACTTCAAAATTGATTCACTATATTTTTATAAATACATTTTGGGGACAATCCCTTATGCATAACCCTAACTCTAGTTGATTGTTGCCTAGGCAACAAAATTTCAAATTAGCCTATTATAGAGAGTTGGTAAACTATTCAAGGTACCTATAGGAGAAGAAAAAAGGGTACCTCCCCATCCAACCAATGAGGTAAAAGGAAGAAAATCATCTGTAGGATAGGTAAGTTAAGGTGGTTGCATATATAATCCTCAAGTATTTTCTTTTTCCTCCATCACCAAGTGTAGAACGGGAAACACAGGTTGAAGTAGCAAAAAGGCAATAAAAATTTCCATGAAGTAAGGCTAAGAGACTTTTGAGTACCATGCATTTAGCTAAGAATGTCACCCTTTCCCATAATACCTAGTCCAACACCAAGAGAGGGACAAGGTATGAGTCACCCTTTCCTGAAAGCCACGAATCAAAGGTTGTCCTAATAGATAAAGTAGACAAGGTAGTATACTTATGTACATTAAGCAATACTAAAGCCTTGTGAGAGGGTGCTCTTTAGAGATATCAAGAGGTCAATGTGAAAAACAAAATTTGGATGTCATATTTAGCCCAATATATGGTTTCGTAAGTTCATCAATGTGTAGAGTTCATGGAATCACACCTTGATAAATTTTACTAGGAGTAAGGGGTAGTATGGGAAGGAGGTAGCCATATATAGATCATAATTTTATAAGAAGACATAAGGAACATGTTGAGAGTTCCCTAAGGGCTAAAATTTAGTCCTTTTGGTGCTAATATATTTTATAAAAGGTGCCCTAACCCAATAGCAGCTTTAAATGTATAGCTCCCTCAAAATAAATAGTTGAGCACCATGTCAAATTTCCTCATGCCTCTCAATTGGTTTAGAGACAATGTAAAAGGTGCTTTGAGTATAGCTACATTTATCTTCAGGAGAGATGAAGACAAAAAGGTATGTACAAAAGAGCTAGGATTCATCTACACTCTAAGCTACATGTAATCCAAATTCAAAGCAACCCTTGACTTTAGAACTTATCTAGCCAGGCATATTTGAGAAGGCTTGGGAGATTTTAGTGGGAGGTTGGCCTTCATATACAATTATTATTTGGTACACATAGTACTAGCATAGAACCAATGACTCTTTAAGATCCTGAAGATCAAGATGACCAAAGAAGATGGTCAAAGATGACCAGTTTCACTCTAGATAGGAGCCCTTTTACAAGGATCCTTCTATTGTGCTTTTGCAGATAAATTTCTAAATCCATTTCTTACAGAATTAAATGGATAAATGCCACTCCACATCCTAGAATAATGCACCAAAATAATATGCCAAGACTATGAAGGAGGTCAGTTTTTATTGGAGGAGAACACCATCATCCATGGATATTGATTATCATGACCTCAATAAAATTTTTCTTATCTACCTAGATGACCTCACAATATTTTCCAAAAGGAAGAAAGATCATTTGGAACACTTGCAAAGGGTATTCAAGCATTGTCAAGAGTTCAACATCTATTGTAACCTTAAGAAATATGTATTATGTTTTCCCCACAAGGAAAATTCTTGGGGCATGTGGTGTACAAGGAAGGAATGGCTATAGACCTTGATAGGATACAAGCCATTTTGGGATTATCCCTTCCTTAGAATGAGAAATATATCTAATATTTTTTCGATTAGATTAATTTTATTTGGAGGTTTATCGCTAATTTTATCTCTAGTGTTCGAATTATCACCAAAATGTTGAAGGAGATGCAGAATTTTACATGGACCGAAGAAGGAAAACAATATTTCAATAAAATCAAGTAGGCCATCATAAAATCTCTAGTATTAGCCAACCCATATTTTGACAAAGAATTCATCCTATATTATGAATATTTTAACCCAAAAGAATAACCAGGATGGAGAATTTCATCACCTTATTTAGTCAGAAATTCAAAGACTATGAAGAGCATTATGGTTTTATTGATCTACAAGTGTATTATTTGGTTCATAGCCTAAAAAAATTAGGGCATTTACTCTCCAACAACAAAATCATCACCAATGTTGTCCACTTTGGTGTCAAGAACTATATCATGAATGGAGAAAGTAACAACAAAAGAGTCGCATGTGTCACTCATGTATTGGAATATGATATTGAAATCAAGACCACCAAGTAAATTAAGGGTAGACATCTCTATTAAATATTAGCACTAGAAGCAAAACAATTATAAAAAGAAGAGGATTTTTTTTATCATTTCTAAACAAGATGAGGATTGGATCCAAGATCCAATAAATTACATAAGAAGTAATCATTATCCATAGAATTTGATTAATTCACAAAGGAGGCATACCTATTATAGAATATCCATTATATACTCATCAAAGGGGTTCTATTTTGGAGGAATTTTGACAAAATTCTCATAATATGTGTAGAAATAGATAAAATTGTCTCCTTGCTATAGGAGTTCCACTAGTGCTTCTTTGGTGGAAATTATTCATCCCCTACCATGGTGGTAAAAATAATGAGTGCGATATATTACTAGTCCACAATGTCTAATGATGCACACCAGTGGGTTCAAGGATGCGATAAGTGTAAGTTTTTCACAGGAAAAATCAAAACGCCCAATTACTCCTCAAACCATTATCAATTTATGAGACTTTTCAAAATGGGGTCTAGATTTTATAGGTACAATAAAACCACATTCTAATTAAGGACATCAATGGATCCCCACCACCATTGACTACTTCACAAGATGGAAAAAAGTAGTCCCACTCAAACAAGCTACCAAAAATATCATCATCAATTTTTTTGGAAGATATTGTCACCAGCTTCAAAGTACCACATACCATTATAATGGAAAATGTACCTACATTTATTGGAGCTGAGGTAAACCAATTTTCTCTCAAACATGGTATTTATATGAAAACTTCCTCCAATTATTATCTATAAGGCAATGGTTTCATAAAAATTTTAAATAGGAATAACTTGAGGATACTGAAAAGAATGGGGATTAAAAACTAGAGGTTGTGGCACTGACAAATTTGTCAAGCTCTATAGGTAGACAAAATAACCCCCAAGAAAAAAATGGTTATTCCTCTTTCTCCTTGATTTATGGTCAAGAGGCCCAATTTCTCATCTCCATTGAATTACTGACCCTAAAATTACTCCACTAACTTGATATCCAGGAGCAGGATGCTATATCCTTGAGGATAGGAGAATTGATACAACTAGAACAACAAGTATCAAGTAGATATGAAAAGGTGTTTTGACAAAAGGACCATTGTACAACACTTTCAAATTGGATACTTAGGACTAAAATGGGACAAAGATAAGAATAAACTAGGAAAACATACCAAGTTTGATACTATATAGAGTGGACCCTATGTGATTACTTGATTTAAAGTCAAGAATGTTGTAGAACTAGCTAAACAGGATGGGCAACTACTCTCAATTTTGGTTAATGAAAGCTATATAAAAAATTACTAAATAAAAAGAGAAATAAGGAAAAGAGGGCATGCTACAAAATCCTTCGATGATCAAACCATATACAAAAATTTGTTCCACTTCCTCCTTTGGATAACAATATTAATGAGGGAAGGTGGAAGCTAACTTTTTGGCCAAACTATAATAGTTAAAGATTGGGGCAATTACCAACTACATGGCAGTTATCATCAGTCTATCCAGTGTTATGCATAGCGATGAATCATAAATAACTTATGAATATTAGAATTTCTAAAATTTGAAATTGGTGAATATAGAAACCCTTGAATGGGGCCCATTCACCCAAAACTTTTGGGTGTATTTTTTTGGGGTCAACTCATCTTGCTTTGATAATAATTTCATCATTTTTATTTTAAATAACATATATTCTCACCTAAATCGTGGACCATTTTTCCTTAAAATTATAAATAAGTTTATTTACACCACCAATATATACCTAACATGACAACAATACTCCTACATATTAAATATTAATTTTCCTCGATATGACCAATAGTAGTGAAAGATGACTTGTACCATAAATAGATGAGTTGTAGTAGAATGAATGATCGATAGCAGAAGGGACAAGATGATTGATAGAAAAAATTATGGGATGATCAATATTAAAAAGAAGGGAAAAGAAAACTAGTAACATAAGTGATGAGATGATTGATGATCGATAAAATAATGAATGAGATGATTGATGACTATGATCTGTAGCAAAAGGGAGGGAAAAATTATAGCAGAAGGGATGGATGACCAACAATTGATGACCAATAGCAAAATAGATAAAATGACTAATGACTAATAAGTGATAGCAGAAGAGATATGATGATTGATAACTAATGATTTATAGTAGAAGGGACATGATAATTGATAATTGGTAGTAGAAAAGGGATGATTTATGAATAATGATCGATAGAAAAATGGGAGATTGCTGATGACTAACAATTGGTAGTAGAAGGGGTGTGACTAATGACTGATGATGATAACAAAAGGGATGGAATGATTTACAATTGATGATCAATAGAAAAAGTGAGGATGATTAATGATTGATAATCGATAATAGAAGGGTGAACAACTAAAAATAGATAGTAGAAGGGATGAGACAACTAACAATTGATGATCGATAGTAGAAGGTGGGGTGACTGATGATTGACAACCATAGAAAAATATGGAATGATGGATGACTGATAACCAATACCAGAAGGAAGGATGATTGATGATTGATGACTGATGATTGATGATTGATGACCAATAAAAAAAGGGATACGATGATTGATAATTGATGATCATTAATATATGGGATAGGATGACTAATGACTGACTGTCGTAGTAGAAGATATGGGATGATTTATGATTGATGATTGATAGCAAGGAACCTTCTAGAAGATAACTTTTTATCCAAAGGTTTCTTTTCATAGTTTTTTTAAAACCATCTATCTTGATGAGATATAAACTTTAAACTCATCCATGATTAGTTTTGCGCTTGGTAAAATCCTCAAAAAACCACCAAAAGACCTAAAAATGATCTCTAAAGTTGTTGAAGTACGATACCTGAGAAAAATCAATTCAAGGTCTAGTAAGGGTAATGTGCAGACACCCTTAAAGGATGCTAGATCTTGGCCACCTAAAAATTATGGATCTAGTAAATATTATTATTATAATATTTAAGCCTTACATAGATACTAAATATTATCATAAGAATAGATGATAGACAAGTGATAGAAGGATTTCAAAACTGATTCCTCATTATATTTTTTGGTGGAAAAAAGGTAATTCACTGTGTCTTCTACATGAGTTTGGACACTATTCACCTAGACTTCAAAATTGATTCACTCCATTTTCATAAATACATTTTGGGGATGATCCCTTATGCATAACCCTAACTCTATTTGATTGTTGCTTGGGCAAAAAAAATTCAAATTAGCCTATCATAGAGGGTACCTACCCATATGAGAATAAAAAAGGCTACCTCCCCATCCAACCAATGAGGTAGAAGAAAGAAAATCATGTGCGGGATAGGTAAGCTATAGTGGTTGCATATATAACCCTCAAGTATTTTCTTTCCCCTCCATCACCAAGTGTAGAATGGTAAACACGAGTTGAAGTAGCAAAAATGGAATAAAAATTCCCATGAAATTAGGCTAAGAGACTTTTGAGTACCATGGAGTTAGCTAAGAAGGTCACCCTTTCCCACAATACCTAGTCCAACACCAAGAGAGGGATAAGGTATGAGTCACCCTTTATTGAAGCCCACAAATAAAAGGTTGTCCTAATAGATAAAGTAGACAATGTAGTAGACTTATGTACATTAAGTAATACTAAAACCTTGTGAGAGGCTGCTCTTCAAAGATATCAATAGGTCAAGTTGAGCAACACAATTTGGATTTTGTATTTAGCCCAATATATTTTATCGTAGGTTCATCAATGTGTAGAGTTCATGGAAGCACACCTTGATAAATTTTACTAGGAGTAAGGGGTAGTATGGGGAGGAGATAGCCATATCTAGATCATAATTTTATAAGAATCCATAAGTAACATGTTGAGAGTTCCCTAAGGGCCAAAATTTAGTCCTTTTGGTGGTAATATATTTTATAAAAGGTGCCTTGACCCAATAGTAGCTTTAAATGTATAAATCCCTCAAAATAAATAGTTGAGCACCATGTCAAATTTGCCCATACCCCTCAATTGGTTTAGAGATAATGTAAAAGGTGATTTGAGTATAGCTGCATTTATCTTTGAGAGAGATGAATTAAAAAATGCAGGTATAAAAGAACTAGGAGTCATATACACTCTAAGCTACATGCAGTCCAAATGCAAAGCAACTCTTTACTTTAGTAATGATATGGCCAGGCATATTTGAGAAGGCTTGGGGGATTTTAGTGGGAGGTTGGCCTTCATTTATTGTTCTTATTTGGTACATCTAATGCTACTATAGAACCAAAGGACTTTCTAACAGCCTGAAGCTCAAGATGACCAAAGAATATGGTCAAAGAAAACTAGTTTCACTCTAGATAGGAACCCTTTTGCAAGGATCCTCCTACTGTGCTTTTGCATATACATTTCTAAATCCATCCCTTAAAGAATTAAATGGATAAATGCCACACCACATCCTAGAATAATGCACTAGAATAATATACCAAAGGAGGTCAATTTTTCTTGGAGGAGAACACCATCATCCAAATAACCTATTTCTCCAAGCCAGTGTATTTACTACCTAATTTCATACCAAAAAGGATCTTCATCCTCCAAATGCTTTGATATCTTGACATGCTCGACGTGGCATATGGAGTGGGTTAGAGCAAAGCTAGCTATTACAAGATTTTAGTACGATTGGGGGATATCAATCAATTTAAGAGGAGGGTCACCCTCTTTTAGAATAAAAGCTTAAGAGCCTCAGGATAGAAATATTAGATGATCCTTGGGCATACGATCAAGAGGGATTCTTCCAAGGATTTTTCTCTAAGATTATGAATATGAAGAAATTCACACCTCAGACATGGTCCAAGTTAGATCTCCAACAAAGCCCTGAAGAAGGCCATTATACACCACTTTGGAGGGAGGATTTTCTAACCTTTGATAAACAACTAGAACCCTAGTTATATGTTCTCAAGACAAATAAACCAAAGGTAACAATGGAACTTGCTAGTAAAATCTCAAGGAATAAAGTAGATCGATTGAAGCAAAGGAGGTATGATAATGCCAAGATATGAAATTGGTGAATCCATCGACAACTAATAAAATATATGGTCTCTATGTTGGGAGAAAATTCTAAGGATGACAATTTTAGAGAGCTTTATGATGAAAATAATGTAGTAGGTGGTGATGAAAACTCTGAAGAAGTAGAATAGATATCATATACTTCTCGAGAACTAAAGTAGAATCAAGAGGTTCCCATGCCAAGCAATGCTTCAATGCTAGGCATTTCCCTAGAAATATAGGTATGCCTCGATAATCCTCTAGTTGTAGATAATTTTAGGAAAGCCTTTTTATCTTCTACAAAGACATCATGAAGTAAAACCTCAATTTAAAATAAGGATAAGAAACCTAAGAAAAGGTGGAAATCTAAACTAGGTGAATAAAAGGAGGAAAATAAGAGAAAAGGTAAGAGTCAGGCTTAAGGACTCCCATTGCTATAAAAGGACTCTTCAATAAAACCCTTAGAACCGGTCAATTGATTATTCTTCTCTCTCTCTTTTCCCCAATTTTAAGGGGGATTATATAGCAATTTCCAAGGGCTAGGTGTGGCTTCATGAGGAAGCCTAGATCAAGATTGGGTGGTTGAGCTTGTTGGATGGAAGGATCTAGAACCTTCCTCACTCAAACCACTCCAATCCGCAACCAATTGGCTATTGCAACTAATTTTGAGTTGGATGAAGGCCAACTGACTCTAAGTCTTGACTGCAACTGATAGGTACAGTCAACGCTGCTAACTGTAGGTGTCAACAACGACTAGCACTGACTAGGCAAAGGTGCCCAAATGAGTGGTAAAAACCATTGTTATACCTTGGTATCTATCCAAGGTCTTCCATATGGCATTCTAGCATGTCCCATATGAGTAGTCACCTCGACATGATGCTTTTTAGGTGTCTACGGAGGGATATGATCTTTTCATCATGTGAGATGTTGATATGGCTTCGATTACTTCTCAATGCCACTGAATTATTAATATTGTATACAAGCACTTAAATGGAAGGTAGGCACCTTTTTGCTGAGAAATAGGTGCTTAAACGAAATGAAAACAAGCACCTTACTTCAAGTACGTAGGATTCAAGCACCTTCCTAATGGAAGTTAGGTGCCTTACTCTAGATAAATAGGAGTTAGGCACCTAATTTTTAAATACACAGGAGGCATCACCTTCATATCAAAATCTAGTCACCTAATCTTCAAATACATGGGAGGTAGGAACCTTCCTATAAAAATTTAGTCACCTAACTCTAGCGTATATATCATATGTAGGTGTCAACTTGCTTAATGATAGGCACCTATCTCCAGTGGTTGGGGAATATGATGCTTGATGTTTTTTTAACTCTCAGGTCAAGTGCCTTCATGGGAATTAGGCACCCTTCCTCATACATATACATATATGAGACTTTTAAATGGGAGTTAGACATCCTTGAAGTACTCGATAGTTAGGCACCTCCCTATCGTTGAAAAGTCGACATCTTCTAGCATGTCTATAGTAAACGCTTTCTAGTTAATTAGACCTTTCAACGCTTCTTCCTTCATGAACTACATCAGCAATTGCTTATCCAAATACGCAGATAGACATTTCTTATGCAAATATTAAACATCCGCATATGTATTTAGATTGTGACTATCCCCTTCGAATTGGAATAATCAAGCTTCTACTCCTTAGAAAACTAGAAATCATGCAGGTTCATGGATCTTGTGCCTATTAGGCCTTGGTTTCCCAGGTTGCCTACAACATGCATTCAGGGCATCATGCCTGCAAAAAATAAAAATAAAAACTAAAAATTAGTAAATACGCAGGTTAGTGAAATCTATTCCTGATAGGCCTAGGTTTCTCAGGCTACTTATAAATTGCACTCAGATAACTATACCTACAAAATAGAAACACAAGAAAAAAAGAAAAATGAAGGAATAAATTATTTTTGTTTTTGGGTGGACATTCCTATGTCCACTAACTACTGATAAATTTAAAAACTTTTAATTATATTGGGTCTCCCCCATACCTATATTGGACTCCATCACAAGATTTTTAGATGTGTGGTAAGGCCACAGTTGATGATTGTTGACTATCAATACGGTGTTGCTGCCATCAATAATTTTGATGTGCACAACACCATTATTAATTAGTTTGATCACTTCGTATGGCCCCATATAGCAACACCCACTCTCCTACTTTGAACTTATTCAACATGATGTGGTGGTCGTGCTATTATATTCTTTGTATTTGGATGATCTTTATTTTGTGCATGGCATCTACTCGATGTTCATCCAAATGATTTAGTTGCTAAATCCACTCTTTTTGTGCATCATCCAAACTTAGGTTCAATTCTATCATAGTACTGAGGATTTAGATTTCAAACTCAATGGACATTATTGCATTATTTTTGTACACCAATTGGAAGGGTGTAAAACTAGTAGTTGTTTTCCATGCAGTCCTACAGTACCATACTACCTCTAGCAACCTCATTACCCAATATTTTCTATGTTGTTGTACATTTTTTGTGAAGATATTCTCCAAATCTCAGTTTGTAACCTCAACATGTCCATTTGCTTGAGGATGGTAAAGGGTATTTTTGTTATGCTTGATTTTTTACTATTGCATGATTTTTTGAATTAGCCTTGAGGTGAATTAGGGTTACTGATCAATGGTATCTCTCTGGGTACTCCAAATATTAGGAAGATGAGTGACAATATGAAGTCTGCTATAATTTTTTTCCTTGGAATCTCTTAGTGCTTGTACTTCAACCCACTTAGTCACATAATCAGTGTAAACCAAAATATACCTCTTGCCTACTGACTATGGGTTGATTGGCCCTACAAAATCCATTCCCTATTTATCGAATGGCTCAATGTGAACGTGTGGCTGGAGGGACATCTCATCTCTGAAAGTTGGTCTACCCATCCTTTGGCACTGATCACACTAATTTTCATATTTTACTACATATTTGAATAAATAGGGCCAAAAATATATGGTTTGCAATATCTTAAACACAGTCCTTTTTCCTGCAAAATGGCCACCACAGGGTTCATCGTTATAGGCTTTAAGGATTTTTGAAAACTCATGCTCAATAACACACCTTATGATTTTATCAGGTCCTTTTTTGAATAAACAACCTTCAATCCATGAGAAGGTTGCACTCTTCTCTATTAAAATTTCCACTTTTCATGGGGTGAGAGTGTAGGGGATACTTTACCAGTGGCTAAGTAATTAGCCATATCTGCATACCATGGTGTTGGTTCATTCAGAGAGAAAATATGTTCATATTAGAATTGGTATTTCATATTTGAATGGTCTGGAGGTGTAAACCTAGATAGAAAGCCTACAACCACATTATCCTTACCTAGTTTGTCAATGATGGTATCATAAAATTCTTGCAAGAGTAGAAGCCACCTGATTATTCTACGAATAATTATAGGTTTGTTCATCAGATATCTAATGGTTGTATGGTCAGTGTGCATAAAGACCTTGTACCCTATAATGTAGTGGCATAATTTATTAATGGAACTAAAAACTGCAATGAATTCCTTCTTAGTGATAGTGTAGTTGAGATCAACCCCAGTGAGATGCTTGCTGACATAATAGATGGCATAAAACTCCTCACCATCCTTCTATCCCAGAACTATCTCTATAGCATTTTTAGATGCATCAAAGTATATATGAAAGGAGATGGCCCAGATTAGGCCTCACAACACTAGAGCAATGATTAGCTTCTTCTTTAGAATATGGAAGGCTTGTTCACACTCCTATGTCTAGACAAACTCTATGTTTTTAGATAGCAAAGTGTGCAGAAGTCTCGTAATTTTGCTAAAATTTTCTATGAACCTCTTGTAATATCTAGTAGAGGCAATAAATTTCCTAACATCTCTCTATGTTGTAGGACTGGATAGATATTTAATAACTTCAATTTTTTTATCCACTTTTATGCCATTTATAGAGATATGGTGTCACAAAACTATCCCTTCTTGCATCATCATTAAGTACTTCTCATTGCTCAAGGATAGGTTGGTATCTTCACACCACTGAAGGGCACGTTCTAGGTTTGTCATAGCTTCCTCAAAGTTTTCACCATAAATAGCAAAGTTTTCCATGTATATCTCCACTGATTCTCCCATCATATTAGAAAAAATACTCAGCACTACCCTCTGAAAAGTGGTTGGTGCATTACACAGACCAAAGGGCAGAACTCTATAAGTAAATGTACACTATGGGCAAGTAAATATCATCTTGTCCTAATATTCTTCTCTAATATGGATCTGGTTATACCCACTGAATCCATCCAGAAAGGAGAACTACTTCCTCCTTGCTAGTGTATCAAGAACTTGGTCAACAAAGGGTAGTGGGAAGTGGTTCTTTTTAGTTGTTTTTTTAGCAACCTATAATCAACGTAGATCTACCACTTCCCATTATTTTTTGGCACCACCACCAGAGGTGACACCCACTCACTGTCAGATATGGGATAAATGAATCTGGTTGATAGGAGTTTCTACAACTCTACCTTGACTATCTCCTTTGCTTCATTCTTTGTTGTGGCTACCTGATCGAACTTACCTTTTCTTCTAGGTAAATGCAATGGGTATAATTTTTTGAAGTGATCCCTCTCATATTTGAATAGTCCCAAGAAAAGGCATGTTGATGCTTGGTCAATATATCTTTTAATGCGATCAACTGAGTGGGGGTCAACTCACTACTGACGTTCAAAATTCTCCCAAACTCAATATAAATTTGTCTGACATGGTGGTCTTGGTTGTCTACCAGTTGTGACTCTGGAAAGGTGTGGGAGGATTATTCATGGAAGAAATTTGTGATAATTATATCCTCATCACCCTCATTTTCTAACTCAGTCAATGCCATTATAGATTGCACCATTGATAATGCTCCATCATCTTGATTTTCCTATATAGGATCTCTTGATGTGTTGACGGACTGTGCAGGTGGAAATATGGTCATATTTTTAATGTACCGACCATTCGATATGGTCATTTGTCCATTTTGGTAGTTTATATAGGCATCAAAAATTACCATCCAAGGCATTCCCAAGTGGATAGCCTCCCAGTATAGACTTGAATTGCAGTACCAGAATATCTATTGGGTATTCCCATGCATCCACCATCATGGTGATATCTTATAACATCCCATACAGTGATACCATTGATATATCAACCAACTAAAAAATAGTCTTGGTAGGATTTAGGCTTGTGATCCTAAGCTTCTGCATGATCTCCTTTGGCATAACATTGATAGCTGATCCCAAATCCACCTATGTTAGCCAACGGGTGGCCACCAATATTCATGGTCAGGACCGGGCTACCTAGGTGTGCATATTTAGAGTGGCAAGTATTTCCTAGCATTAAATCAACCAATTTCCTCATTACATTTATTATCTATATTGGCTTACAACCTGCCCTTCTTAGACATAGTTCTCTGATAGTCTTAGTGTAAATCACAATATCTCTTATAGCTTGGAACAAAGGGATCATCACTATCACATTCTTCAAACTCAAGAGGATATCAAACTTTGATTGTATTGGTTTTATCTGCTCTTGTAACCTTTTAGAAAAAGATGAGCTTCTTCTTCTATCTTCTCAACAATTGGTTCTTCATCAACCTCTTCAACCATAGGTACATTCTCCTCCTCTTCTACCAAAGGAGGAGCCTCTACTCCTATTTTTCTACCTGATTTCAATTGTATAGGATTGCAACTCCTGATATTGTACATGGAAAACATCTCATTTTCCATTTAATATGCTTACTAGTTTGTCTTATTTTTGGGATTGACTATGGGCTATGGTGGGAGTTGTGCAGGTCTTACTGTAGGGGGATCTAGTAAGCTTTGCTACAGTGGAGCCTCCATTACATTTGGTGGAGCTAAATTCCACTTGCTATAATTTCTCCATTATTGCCCTAGTTGTTGATATGGTATCCATGGGTACTAATTAGATAATGTGGTTCCATGGGGGTAATTCATCTAGGGCGGTTGTACCCACCATCCCATATTGAAAGGTTGACCATACCCTTGTGGCATGTAATTTTCTCCTCCATAGGGTGGCATTCCTGATGGAATGTTCCCCATAGGGGGATGCTACCAATTTCTCCATTTTCCCATGAAGTATGCTTCTCAAACTTCATCACTCTCTTTGGTAGTTGGTAGTTATGGGCATAGTCTAGTTTTGTGATTTTTAAAAAAAATAGTGCATACCCTGATATTTTCCTCAGGACACGCATTACTTACATGCTTTTTTCTATATTTTGAATAGTACTAGGCTAGTGTTGCCTCATTATCTTATCTCTTCTTCTCCAGCAGGATATTATCCATTTGTAGCACTATGGAAGAAAGCATTTCGCTCTTCAGATCCTCTAGCATGTTTCCTATCCCTATATTTGTAACCAAGGTTGTTGGTTTAGTGATCCTAGAGGTTGGTTTACCTTTTCTTCGAGAATAATTATGACATAAATGTTGGATTTTCGACATCTGGTGTTAGGAAATATCTCCTCTAGAAATCATATTCAACACTTCAAGAGATTCACTGTTGAGTCCCCTTAAGAAGATTCTTTTGAGGGACTTGTCACTTAGCTTTGCATGGGGAGATCTCTGCAAATTGAAACTAAATCTATCCCAATACTCTTCTAGTGATTCATCTTCCTTCTGCATCATGTTTAGGACTTCCTCTCTGGAATCCCATGCTCTACCAAAATCTTGGAATTGGTCTAGGAAGAGCCTTTTCATCTCCTCCCAGGTAGTGATTTGCTTGTTTCCCAAGCTGATGAACCAGTGTAGGGATGAATCATCCAATGTTGAAGGAAACAATTTTAAATTTTGGACTTCCATATTATAATCCATAAACCTGCACAAGACATTGAACTTGAACAAAAATAGATTAGGATATTTTATTTGGAATCCTTTAAAAGTAGGAATATGGGCAAGGGATATGTTTATTTTTTTTGTATATTCCCTGGACTCTTCTATTGGGAAGCTAAAGCTGATAGATGTCTCTTCTACCTCAACCAATTTTTAGGAAATGTGGTCTCTACACCTATTATTATTAAACCAGTATCTAAGGCCTTATGGTCGTTCTAAGTTTTCTGCATAAGAATATTCAAGTTAGATGGTGAAATGGTTCTATCCTCAAAAGCTTTCCACTACTAGTCATACATCAGATCCTCTTTAAATGGGGTTCTTATAAACAAAGGATTATGTATTATATGCTCTTATCTTAGGTCTGGATGGTTGGGCATGGAAAATATTTATGCAAAAACTTGGTTTTCAGTCCAATGCACTGGTAGAAGTGCTATGGGGACACTATTTCAGGTTCAGAATCTATAACTAGTTCAAAATTTGCCTGTGGGTTCTTACTTTTTAGGAAACAATCATCCGGTCCTCTATTTCTCAATGGACTCATGCAAGATCAGATGAAAAATTTCTATAGACTAGATCATAATTTTTTCAAAATAGGGTATTGCAATAATATCTATTGTTGGCACTTCTCCAGCAATGGTACCAAAATATTAGGGCAAAAATATTGGTTAAATTCTACTCATGATGTCACAACCCTTTCACTAATTTTCAACCCATGAATGCTCGTAAACTTGTGAAGTACCATACAAATATTGATTACAATACCATTGAGATAAGTCTACTAAAATATATATTTTGGGGGGTGTTGTTGTATAGCATTATTTTAGTCCAAACTAATTAATATTATAGAAAATAAATTGCAGAAAATAAACCACACCACACTTGCAAAAATTAAAGAAAGTAATAAATAAATGGATTGCAAAAAATAATAAAATGTAGGAAAATAAGAATTAATAGATTTAAAATTAATTACAAGAAAGCAAAGAAGGGGAGGAATACTAGCCAGGAGTGGGCCCAGGCTCCAGCAGATTCTGCCTAGTCATAATATGTATGCAAACTTAGTGAACTTCAAATTATTTTATTACAAAAATGGATTTATAGTATAATCTAGTTCTTCTACTATGTTTCCTCCTTCAAAGAAGTCCTATGTATTTATATAAACATACAAGCTCCTCTATTACAATATTCAGATTGCTATTACAGTAACTAATTTTATGCAATTACAATAACTACACACCAAATTAAGATAATTCAATGTGTTCAAATTAGATTGTGTTTGCTGTATAATTTTTTGCAGTCTAATTAATTCGAACAACTTTAATTCTTCCTTGAACTTTTACTAGAAATAGTCGACTCTCAGTTTATTTTATCACTGTCATTCACGTTCTGCATTTTGGAATTCATTACTTTATTTTATACAAAAATAGGGTAGTTGATGTGTTCGACTGTTAACAAGATTTAGGCACCTCATTCTAATTACATGGAGTCAACCATATTTGACTTCATTAACAAAAATAAGGTACCTTTCCATCGGAATATGGGAGTAAGGAACCTTCCTATTAGAAGATAGGAGTAAGGTGCCTTCCCGTCGAAATATGGGATTAAGGCACCTTTCTCCTTCAAGGTCGTACTCTTTCCACAATATTCATTGAACATATTTGAAAACAAATAATGCCAGGTCCAAGTGGGATCTTGACATAGTTATGCAAAAAATGACGAAAATGATCAAATCTACACACAAAGCACACTTTTCATACAAGGTAGGCAATATATGCAATTTACCATTAGACACATATAAAAATTTATAAAAAGTACAAATTTGATATAATAATGCCACACAAAAAATTAAAAACATATGCAAAAATATGAGTAATTTTGGTGCTCATCAATCACCATTAATAAATGCACACTTAACATTTTTTTTATGAAATTTCCATCCAAGTTGTGCAACTATGCATAAATTATTCTAATAGTAGTCATTTTGGCTATAGGTGCAAAATTTTCTTCATAGTCTATCCCTTCTATTTGAGTATATCCTTTTGCAACTAGTCATACCTTATATTTATCAAGTGAACCATTTGCTTTGTATTTTATTTTGTAAACCCATTTACTTCCTACTATTTTCTTTTCTTAAGCTAAATCAACTAGATCCCATGTTTTATTCTTCATCAATGTTGCATATTCTAATTCCATGGTAGTTTTCCATTGTTTTTATCTTATAGCAACTTGTGTGGTTGCAAGTTCTACTGGTGAACTCATTAATATCATATTTTTCTTGTCATTTTGTGAGTTTGAGGTCTCATAGTGGTAAGATCTAGCATTCATTCTAGCTTTGAGTCTTTAAATGTATTTCTCCACCATTTAACTTCTTTTATTTGAGGTACCATTGTGAATTTTGGATTTTCAATTGGCTCACTAAATATTTTTTATTTATTTTTCTTCATTTAATGAGTTTTCTTCATGTAGAAAATTTAGAATAGGTCTTGTATCAATCTCTTGATCTTTAACAATATTTTTGTTTCCTTCATAAAAAACTACATCTCTACTTATATGAATTTCCTTTGTAAATGTATTAAGTATTATATATCTTTTTGAATCATCATCATAACCAAGAAATATCCCACATATGGATTTATTATCTATTTTTGTCCTCTTTTGCTTTAGAACATGCACATATGCTTTGCAACAAAAAATTCTTAAATGTTCTATTGGAGGTTTTTGTCCTGACCATACTTCTTTAGGAGTGATATTTTTAAGTATTCTTGTGGATGATCTATTTTGTATTTATATTATAGTTTTAACGACTTTTGCCCAATATTAATAATCAAGATGAACTTCTTTTAGCATGCAGCATACCATTTACATAATTGAATGATTCCTTTATGTAATACCAATCTATTGGGATGAATATGTTGTCATGAGTTGTCTTTTTATTCCATTTAATTTTAGAAATGATTCAAAGTATTTTGAAAAAAACTCACCACCCTTATATGAACAAATATTCTTGATCAGTTTTCCTATTTTTGTTTCCACTAATTGCTTGAATTGTTTGAAACAAATAAAGGCTTTAGATTTAAACTTTATAAAATACTCGACATTTTTCTATAAAAATAATCAATAAATATTTAAAAATATTTATGTCCTACAAGACTAATAGTGTTTATTGTCCACATAAATCTATATATTAACTCTAGTGTATTTTGAACTCTATGGTTACTAAGTTCAAAAGCTATTCTATGTTGTTTTCCTACAAGACATTCTAAACAAACTACAGATTCCCATGAAATTTTAGGTAGTCTTTCAATCATTTGATGTTTATTCATCTCATTTATAGAATATGCACTTATGTGTTCTAGCATTTATACAAAATTTATTTGATGTTTGATATTCTTGTTGATAGAACTATATTTGATAATGTATTTAGGGCAAGTAGACCATTTTGTATAAACTAGATGCTATAACTTTTCGTTATTGAGTAATAAGGCATTTATTTTTGTCGTGAACAATTCTAAATTCAATTTCTAACATTTGATCCTTTAATTAAGATACTGAGAATAGTTTAGTAATTAACCCAAGTACATATAATACATTGTTAAATATTCCCTTTTGTTTAGAAATATTGATTTCAATATCTCCTACTCCTTTGACCTCATATGTTTTTTTTTTATATAAAACACCCCAAATGGGATACCACTTTTGGGTAAGTCCCAAGGAGGCGGGGGTATCTATTTTGCCAAAAATACCCAGGGCACACACCTTGCATGTCCCCTTTGGCACACTCAATGAGCATGCCTAAAACAACAAAAATAATAACAAACAAACACAAAAATACAAACAACACAACATAAAAAAACAAAGACAAACAACAAACAAACAAACAAACAAAAAACCACAAAACAAACAAAAACAACATAAAAGCATAAAAACAACAAAGAACTAAAAATAAATAAATAAATAAATAAAAATAAAAAATAAAATAAAATAAAATAGAAAATAACAACAAAACACAAAACACATAATAAAACCATAAAGCAACAAAAAACACACAAACACTTCAAAAAAATAAATAACATGAAAAACAAAAAAAACACAAACAAAGAAAGAAAAAAAAACACAAAAAACACCAAAAAAAAAAAAACACAAAAAAAAACAAAATCAACACAAAAACAAAATAGTACAAAAAATACACACACCCCTTGAAAAACTAAAAAAAAAGGAAAAAATAAAAATAAAACACAACTACGACCTTTCTAAGCCAAAATATTTTTAAGGCAAGATTCAATAGAGGAAACATAAGAAAGATATGTATAAGCTTGGGAACTAAAATGCCTTGACCAAACCAAAGAGAAGCAAAATCAAAGTAAAAAAGGAACTAGGTAACTCTAACATTGGAGCCATCCAAAGAAAGGATAAAAATTAGAGCTTCCCTTATTTGTGAAGCCCACCATTTGGGAGGGTGGTCGTAGCAAGTAAGATCACCTTTGTCTAATGCCCAATTAGCTAAAGCATCAACACTCTTGTTCTATTCTCTGACCACATGATTGTAATCAAATTTAAAAAAGCCCATATGGATTAATTGAATATTATCAACAATTCTTTTATTCTCCAATCAACCTTATGATTCTTAGAAGGAGTCTTCAGAAGATTAATCATGAGTTAAGAGTCAGATTCAACCAAAACCTTTTCCAATTCAACCTTAGCAGCCTCTTGAAGGCCTCTTAGGATACCATACCCCTAAATAGGTTATTGGAAAGGATACCCAAATTCTTAGCAAAAATGAAAACCGGGGAGCCATCTAAAAGTCTACCAATTCCTCATGCACTAGCTTTTCCAGGGTTCCCCCTAGAGGTTGCATCAGAATTGATTTTTCCATAATCCTTCAAAGGAGGCTGCCAATTAATTTTTCTTTCCATATTGTAATTACTCATATTCCCTTTAAGTTGGTTGCCCTTAGAAGATTTAATCTTCAATATTTGCATCACTTGATTCCATATTTTATGGGAGTTTTGGGGGTGATTAAGGAGTTGTTGGACTGATTCAACTAAGTTACCTCAAATGTTTTACTATCAACTATAGAAATTGGTTTCTCAAATTTCTCTTGAGAATTATTGAACCATTATTTATTTCTTGGCATATTCCTACTTTCTCCCAAGTCAATATACCAATTATTTATATCAAATATGATTTATTAATTTCCTTTAGAGTAGAAGTCCATTTTGCTCCAAAGTTTAATTTTATTTTTAATTCAATTATCAATTTTTAAAATTCAAGTTTTTGAAATCAGTTCAAAATTTTCAAATTTTTATTTGGAGTAGAAAACCTCATCTTGCGAAACTTTTAATTATTTAAATCTCAATTTGCAATAATAAAAAATTAAAATTCTTTTTGAAGTTGAATTCCTTTTGACTCCTCAATAAAAAAAATTCTCAACTTTCAATTTTCAATTTCAAAAATCAAGATGTGGAAGTCAAATTCAAATTTAAAAAATTCTTATCACTCCAATTTACTTTAATAAACTTCAATTTAAAAACTTCAAATCTAAGCACCTAATTCATAAGTCTTCCATAATTCATTCACCTAAATTATATTTTGAAAATGTAATTCAATATTGTATACCTTATGTCGGTGCTTTCAATTTCTTCCATTTGGCAATTATTTCCTTCATGCATTGGATGTTACCCTAGCACAAGCCTTTTGGGTTTTTGTTTTGCTCACTTTCCAAAGTTTGTGCTTCACTTTCATTTCCAATGTAAATTTTTCTCAAGCCTTTGATGGCTTTCTAATTGTAATACTAAGAGGCTCTTCTATTTACGTAGTTAGGAACTATTCTTTACACAAGTATATCTTCCTCCATGAATTATTCAACAATAAAGGAAGAATTATTGCCCTTACTTAGAAATAAGGGATAAATTATTATGTAAATTTGTTCTCCTCCAAACCTAATAGAGACATTGTGTTGTCTTCACACTGCCTTCTACAACTATATATTTAGTAATAGATATGTTCTGCTCTCTGTATATATATTTTTAATGTTGTGATGTTCTCATCCAATTAGCTCAGTTCTTTCAAGAACTTTCTACTTACCTTAGCATTGCTCCTTATATTTTATTTTTTCTAATATATATTCTCTGTGGGTAACTTCAATGGCTCCCTCTCTTATGTTGCTTTACCTCTTATAATTTATTCTTCTTGGTGGCTTACCCACTCTTTTTTTTATTCTTTTTCTCATAGATAATCATCCTTAATCATGGTGGCTTAATTTGTTCTCTCATGTCCAACTTCTTCAATGTTGCTTTCATCAACTTCTTCTTATACATTACCCAATGCTCGAACATCACTAACTCTGGCATCTTAAGACACTCCCCTAATTTTGCACTTCTTCTCAAGCCCAAATATTTCATCGAACATTACTCCTAAGCAATGATGCTACTTAGATTTTTCAATCACTCATCTCATATGGCTCTAGCCATTATTTGACCTACAATTATTTTACTTCAAAACTCACACCAATATCAGTCTTGATGCTAAATTTTGTCCTAAAATTTTTCTAAAAATGATGGATAGAGTGTGGTATATATGATACCATTGTTGGATTTTTATCCAAGTTATCACGAGTCCCAAATAACCATGATCATATAAATCATAAAATATGTATGAATACTTAATTACAAAATAATATCAATGCATTCACATCTCATACAAATCAATAGAACATTAAAAAATATGATAATATTATTGAAGAAAAAACTCACAATAATATTGATTAGTCAAATACAAAATCTAAATATTTTCTCTACATTCAAATACATTTCATGGAGATTTGCTTCCATAATATAACCTTAGAAAGGTGGCTCTTGGACTCTTTGTCTAGTGATCTCCTCACATATATGGGAGATGCATTCTTTCCTATTATATGCCTAAGATAAATATCTCATTCCTCTTAGATTATCATCTTACCACTTATATACATGACTCTTGAATCTCTATTTACTTGCACACATTATTACATGACACTTGTGCACATCCAACACATAAACACAAATATAAAGAGAAATATAAATCATGGTCCTAAACTATAGACTCAAAACCAAATTACATAAATACAATTGTACCATAAGGCACCATGGAGGTACATTAGAATGTACCAAATAATGTAATATTCTCGAACAACATTCTTGAGCATTTGAGTTTGCAAGTTTTGAGCAACAACAGATCGTAATCCTTCTAGTTTTTTTTTTTTTTTAATATTTATTTCAAAAGAAATAAATAGATATTTTCTCTAATACTCTTGGAAATATGAATGAAAAATCATAGGATAACATATCTTTTTTATTCCTTATGTGGAAACGGCTCATACGAATTTGAGTAAATCATCCTAGGATTTAGAGGAAAGATCAATGGCTTATAATTAATTTTTTGTATGACCAAGTGAGGGAGCTCCATATCTATTTTGATACCATGTTGGGATTCACGCCTATTTCCAAAAATAAACAAAAGCAATCCATTCACTCAAATCTTATACAAAAAGCATAAAAGGATGAGAAAATAAAAGCAAGAGATACATAAATTATGGGTGTCCTTAAGCATAATAAAAAATCATTGTATTATTTGTGGATAAGGATCATAAAACTTTGATGTAATGGATGGAGTAGTAGGGAGTATTTATGCCAATACAAAAACCCCAATTACATAAATAAGATGATTTAACAAGATCGCTTAAAGGTTAATTATGATTCATAAGGTGGGTTTAACCATAACAAGGTTAACCATGTCCTATGAGGCATATAAAATAAAATATTACAATAAATTAAATGTAAATAAACAATGATTTCCCATAGGCCTGTACAATATTACATCATATAATGTTGGTCTTAGTCATAAGTTAGATTATACTTTCAATATTTCACAAGCCTACCCATATAATATTATTTCCTTTGTAAATTCTATCCCTCACAAAGAAAATCAATATTTATCCTCACATCCTTTCCGAATAAAATATCTTTAAATTTTATATGTTTTTGATACCATGCCTATTTAAAATATTGAAAGTGACATGATATAAATAGGGATGGATTATAGTCTAGTATGTATGATTTGTAGCCTTCCTACCATGGCTAGGAACTTACCTTTCCAACTTACAAATAAGCTTTCATTATATCCAAACATGAGATTCAAATCTCATTTTTTTTCTTTAGGAGACAAAGGAATACCCAAATAAGTGTTAGCAAATCACCACTCTACTCACAGGATAATTTCCACAAGATCATAATATTTCTCACAGAATAATTCACATATAGAAAAACTAAAATATTATTAATAAAATCTACTATAGCATGCATAAATGCATTGCTACTTCAATACATGATACAAAGCTTTGTCTTCAATATATAATTACATGAGACTCTTCATATGCATGTCTCTTGACCTTTCCTCTTCTCTCACATATTACATAATGATAAAGTCTCTCATGATTACATAACTCTCTACTTTACACAAGACACCTCACACAAATCTTCACTTACACATGATACCTCTCACTCATGACTCTTCACTTATACCTATAAGTCACACTTAATTACATGACACATAAAATCACTTCACACATTGACACATACTAAATAATAATTGAACTCCTAAACTAAATATTTACAATGGTACTTAAGGTACCAAATAATATAATACTACCAAAAATAGGTTGATATAAAAAATTTAATTTAAACCCTAGAATATCCATAAAAAATTGCAATAAATCTAGGGAAGTGTTCATGGAAAAAATCCTAGATTTTATAAAATTAACCAATTATCCGATAGCCTTCTCATAGCATAATAAAATTGATTTAAAATTCAAGGTCTCACTAACTAGAGGATTACCAAAAAGAAACTATCATGAACAATTTCAATATAATATTACAAAGGATTACCATGAACAAAACCACCTTGTTTCTCTGAGACAATCAAGAATGCTTTCCTACCTAATTGCTATAATTTTTGAAATGATCTTATAAATCATATTACAAAGGATTATTTGATGAAATTTATCAAAAAAAATTGTCTTGTATTTCTTTGGAACCAATTCAATAAAAGTGGTATTGATATCACTTATTGTATCCTTCCTTTTTCTGATCCTTTTTGTTAGGACCCCATCCTAACACCTTGATGTAATAGTCCTTGTGGAACGTGGGTAACACCCATGTTAATATTTTGTAATATTTTGTTATAGTTTTGGATTAAGAAGCATCTAGCCAAATGGCGCCCTTCTATGTAACCATTTTTCAAGAATGTAACTGATTGTAGGTAGGAGATTCTAGCCCGGGTGGCATTTTGCATGTAAGCCAACCTTGGGAGTTAGGTGCTAGAAGAATTCCTTAAAACTATGAGGGGTAGTATTGTATGTATCTTTTTGCATAATTGAATGAAGTATTGAAGGAGGTTGCCCCCTCGAAGAGGCTTGCAATTCAGTGCTATTGTGAGATTGTTCCTTTTCTACAATTTATTTCCATAGTGTGTTGTGAGCATATATGTTTATTTTTTGTATTTGTGTGTGTGTTTATTTTTAATAGTAGGTTCCTAACAAGTGGTATCAGAGCGCTTTCCAGGGTTGTGTTTTGCTATGACTATGATGGTTTCTACCATTTCGACTGTTAGGTATAAGATTTTTATGTTTTGTTTTTTGCCAGTTTTTCCTTATTATTAAAAAAATAGAAAACCAACAAAAAAATATACACTTTTTATCCATAGTAGTTGAGTAGGTTAGAAACCCTATGTCGGGGGTTTTAAAATATCGTGAAGGAGTTGTCGTTATTGGCTAAGCTAGATAGCCCATAAAGCATCTAGTGAAGTGAGGGGTGATCAGGCTCCAATACCTAGGCCTTAGACAACACTCACGCACGGATTTGAGCTCCCACGTATCTTTGGGTATATCGGGAGACCATCTAGGATTAAACAAAATTTTATCCCTAGGAAGCTTTTTGGCCTTGTATTATCCATAGTCCACTAGACACAACATCCGAGAAGATTACCCTCTTATACTATCAGAGAGGTAGATAGTGTGCTCAAGGGTATGCATGGAATCCTCCTTGGGTAGTGGCCTAAAATATTGGTCCGAGCACTATTGTTCATCACTATGGTATAATAGAGGGCCTATGGGTATTACATACACCTTTGCCTAGCATACCTTGGTTCTATTTAAACCTACAAACAAGTTTGTTCCTCCAAGTCTTTCTATTTTTCTTAACCTACAACCAAAAATTTAAACATGTTACCATATCCTTCACAAAAGTTGAGCATACGAAGAAGACATCCCTATTCTAGAGTTCTTGCATGCAAAATAGATAATACAAAATCATAGAAGAGTATAATAGGCAAACAAAAAACTTTAGAGTCTAAAACAAGGGAAACAGGGGGTTAAAGTCAGTTACAATCAAGAAATTCTATCAATAATAATCATTACAAGGTTGTTAGGATATTAGTGTCATAACAATTACCTATGATAATTAGAACAATTACTTGTGATAGTCAAAATAAAAATAAATAGGGAATATTTATGATAGAGTCAAAATCAAATAGGGATAAAATAGTGTCAAGAATCAATCAGTAGTTAAATTAATCAAAAAATGGTGTTCGACACAGAACTCAATTTTTGAACCAAACCTCTAGAGAAAAATTGACCACACCAATAGACTCATCAAAACAACAATATAAAAAAGTCTAGGGTGCCCAAAATTAGTGTTGTGGTAAATAGCTCATTGTGATTATTTTTTGAGCTGATCATTTTGATATACCACACCCAAACCATTTTTTGGACCCTTACTAAAAATAGTAACTCCTAAAACCACCTTTCTATTTTTAGTAAGTTCCACAAAAGGGATACAAACCTTTAAATATGGCTAGGGGTACTCAACAACAAGAATTAGATAGGGATATTCAATCCAAAGTGGATGCTATGGGCACCAAACTATGGGATTCAATTAACAAAATCCTACAGGTGATACAATCACAACTCCAATATTTCCAAGAAACTATGAGTGGAATCTCCCTTGCACAAAATGAAATGAAGGTTGAATTGGATAGTCGAGTCTCTGTTGGTTTCGTAGATCAACATGACCAAGAAGAAATTGGTACAAGCAACCACCAACGAATTATACCAACTCATAATGGAATGAGATTACCAAAATTAGACTTTCCCAAGTTTGATGGAAAAGATCCTGAGGGGTGGATTTGTAAGGTAGAACAATATTTCACTCTTCATAATGTTGATCATTTCCTATGGTTGACCATTGCTTCTTTTAATTTTGAATCAGATGCACTCCATTGGTTTTTATGGCTTAGAAAGGTTGAACCTGAGCTTTCTTGGTCCAAATTTGGGCAATGCCTACTCACTCGCTTTGGTCCTAGCGAGTTTGAAGATTTTACAAGAGCCCTTTTCAAACTCAAACAAACCTCAACCATTCGAGAATACCAAGCTCAATTTGAAAAACTTGCCAATCGAACCACTGGTCTAAGTGTTGACTCTTTCCAAAGTTGTTTTGTGAGTGGACTGAAGGATGACATCAGGGCTGAGGTTAAGTTGTTGCGACCTCTATCACTACCATAGGCCATACAATTGGCCAAATTGGTAGAAGATAAATTCAAGGCTCTCGGTCGAACTTCTAAATTTCCTCCATCTAAGCCATATTTTTTGGCCAAGCCAATGCCAAGTCCTACTACTAAATCTCCACCTATAAAAAGATTGAGTCATGAGGAGATGGAGAATAGAAAGGCACAAGGGTTATGTTACAATTATGATGAAAAATATTCTAGAGGGCATAGGTGTGTGCAACAAAAATTGTACTTGCTCGATATGGATGAAGTTCCCACTATAGAATATTTTGATGATGAGGAGGATCCTCAAGAAACAGAACCCATAGACCAGATGGTCGATCAAGAGGAAACCCAACCAAAAATTTTTGTACATGCTCTAGTAGGAGTATCCACTCCCCAAACCATGAAGGTGATTGGCCATTTCAAGGGACAAAGGGTCATCATTTTGATTGACTTCGATAGTACACATAATTTTATTGATCCACGTGTAGCCAAACAAGGAAATTGTTACATTACCACATGCAATTCCTTCGAAGTCATGATTGCTAATGGTGGCACCCTACCATGCAAAGGCAAATATCATAATGTTAAATTAAAAATTGGGGACTATAATCTCAAGTCCGACATGTTTACCTTACCCTTAGGAGGGTGTGATATAGTTTTGGGAGTGCAATGGTTGAGAATGTTAGGACTAATCTTATGGGATTTTGTAGAATTATGGATGAAATTTAGTCAGGATAGGTAGGAATATACTTTTCATGGCACAAAGGTGGGAGTAGTTCAATTTATTTCTTCTCATAAGATGGAAAAATTGTTAAAGAAATCTTCCCATGGCATGGTAGCTCAACTTTTTGCTATCACCACTCCCGAGCAAGGGGAGTCTAATCACCCACAACAATTATAGGGTATATTAAATAGGTATGCTCATGTCTTTGAGGAACCCAAGGGACTTCCTCCTCAATGCTCACATGATCATGCAATACAACTTTTTCTTGGTAGTCTACCTCCTAATGTTCATCCATACCAGTATGCTTATGCTCAAAAAATAGAAATTGAGAAAATTGTGCAAGAACTTTGAGCTTCTAGAATTATCCATTCTAGTGTTAGTCCCTATTCTTCACCAATGTTGCTAGTAAGAAAGAAGGATGGCACTTGGTGCTTGTGTGTGGATTATTGGGATCTTAACAAAATCACTATTAAGGATAAGTTCCCTATTCCTATCATTGATGAACTACTTGATGAGTTGCATGGGGCTCAATATTTTTCCAAGTTGGATTTGTGGTCGGGCTATCACCAAATTCACATTAAGAATGAAGATATTCCCAAAATAACTTTTCGAACTCATGAAGGGCATTATGAGTTTTTGGTTATACCTTTTGGTTTGACCAATGCACCTTCCACCTTTTAGAGTTTGATGAATTCTATTTTTCATCCTCATCTTCGCAAATTCATTTTAGTCTTTTTTGATGACATATTGATCTATAGTCGCACATGGGAGGATCATCTTCACCATTTAGATGAAACCCTCAAACTATTGTTTGACCATCAACTTTATGCAAAGCAATCAAAATGTTCCTTTGGCTAGTAGGAGGTTGAATATTTGGGGCACATAGTCACTAAGGAGGGAGTTCAGGTTGATCCTAAGAAAATCTAGGTGGTTCAAGATTGGCCTAAACCTCATACATTGAAGGGACTTCATGGATTCTTGGGTCTTACAGGATATTACAAGAAATTTGTGAAAAATTATGGCAAGATAGCAACTCCCTTGACAACCATGTTGAGGAAAAATTCTTTTGTGTGGACTGATTTGGCCAAGAAGGCTTTTGTTGATTTGAAGTATGCTATGACCACCACCCCTATTTTGGCAATGCTAAATTTTTCTAAACCCTTTGTCATTGAGAGTGATGCATCGGGCATGAGCATTGGGGTAATTTTAATGTAGGAGGGTCGACCATTGGCCTTCACTAGCAAGGCACTCTCCCCTCAAAATTTGGGCAAGTCCACTTATGAGAAGGAAATGCTTACCATTTTACATGTGGTCACCCATTGGCATCCATATCTCATTGGCCAATATTTTTCCATTAAAATTGATCATCAGAGTCTAAAATATTTTTTAGAACAAAGGGTGGCTACTCTAGAACAACAAAAATGGGTCTCCAAATTATTGGGGTATGACTATGACATCTCTTATAAGAAAGGTAAAGAGAATGTGGTGGTAGATGCCTTGTCTCATCTCCATGAAGATCAGGCCATGTTACATGCTATCTCCACTCCCCTTTCACAATGGATTCATCAACTTCATGAGGATCTAGCCAAGGATTCCTCATTACAAACTCTCATCTGCACTCTCCAAGAGGATCCTCATTCCCACCCTAGCTATGCTTGGGATGGTCAGGATTTATGGTTTCATGACCATTTGGTTATACCATCTCAGTCTCAAATCAAGGACCTCCTCCTTCAAGAAATGCATGCTTCTCCCACAACTGGTCATTCGGGTTTTCTCAAAATATATACCCAAACCAAGCATACTTTTTTGGAGGGGAATGAAAAAGGACATCCAAATATTTGTGGTTGAATGTGATTGCTACCAGTGCATGAAAGGTGAAACTATGAGTTCTCCAAGGACACTTCAACCTTTGCCCATTCCTGAGCAGGTTTGGACAGATATATCTATGGACTTCATCGAAGGGCTACCAAAATCTAAAGGCAAATAATTATTCTAGTGATAGTGGATCATATTTCAAAGTATGCTCACTTATGTTCCCTATCCCATCCTTATACTGCATCCATTATCACCCAAATCTTCCTTGACTCCATCTTTCACCTCCATGGGATGCCTAAATCCATTGTCTCTGATCGAGATCCTACCTTCACCAGTCACTTTTGGTAGGAACTATTCAAGTTGTAGGGGACACAACTCAAGATGAGTTTGGCCTACCATCCTCAAACCGATGGCCAAACCAAAATTATCAATAAATTCTTGGAAACCTACCTTCGTTGCTTCACTTCTGAACATCCTACTCATTGGGCTAAGTGGCTTCCTTTGGCCGAATGGTGGTATAACACCACCTATCACTCTACCACGAAGGTGACTCCATTTGAAGCAGTCTATGGTCAGCTTCCACCAACTCCAACTTCTTACATTCTAGGCAGCTCCAAGGTTCAGGTGGTGGATTCCACTCTTCACCAGCATGACTCCATTCTTTGCCAACTCAAGCTCAACTTGGACATGGCTCAAAACCATATGAAACAACAAGTAGATCAACACCATATCAAATATAGCTTTGTCATTGGTGACATGGTCTTTCTTCGCTTACAACCATACAAACAATCATCTCTTTAGTTGCATGGTTATCAAAAACTTACCACCAAATACTATGGTCCTTATCAGGTATTGTAGAGGCTTGGGGTGACAACGTATAAACTAGCCCTTTTAGCTAGCTCCAAACTTCATCCAATATTCCATGTGTCATCTCTCAAGAAGGTTATTGGCAATAAGGTGCAAGTGTAATCTACACTTCCAGAGTTGGACGAGGAAGGGTCCATCATTCTTGAACCTGAATGCATTCTTGATCGAAGATCACGTACCCTTCATCGGCATGTTATCATAGATATCTTGGTCTAGTGGCATGGCTTACAACTAGAATATGTGACATGGGAACCTCTTCAACAACTCCAACAATAGTTTCCTCACCTTCAGCTTTGAGGACAAAGCTTTTTGAAGGGAAAGGGTATTGTTGAGTGGTATTTTCACCCGGTTGTGAAAGTACACTCTCCTTTAGGATTTGGGTTCCAAATCCCCTCTTGCAAAGAAGTTAAACAAACAACTTCTCCAAGGTCTCCGTTGTATTTAGCATTTACATATGTGTATTAATAATCTCAAATAAAGATATTCAATTTAAATGCTTGGAACACCTTAGTGATTGCAAGTAACTGTAAACAAGGGGCAATGTTGGTTTATTTCATCATGAAACTTTAGTGATTGTTCATTGTTTTTTTTTAGATTTTGATATTTTTTTAAATGTTTATTTTAATGCCTTGAAAAGTTAAAACTTCTGGAAAATAAAAGAAAATAAAAAAAATGCAGAAAGAATGAAAATGAAATGCAAAAAACTGAAAATAAAATGCTTTCAGTATGATGCTATCCTATTTCGACAAAACCGAAGATGTGAGGTTTCCGTGCATGCAACCTAACCTATTGGACCTGCAAACAAGCACAATCCGGATAAGCTAAGTGCTGGTTCCTAGGGTACGAAATAAAATTCAGATTTCAAATATTCGCCTAATGTAACCCAAAAAACATGGCATTAACATTATCTATAAATTCGAAATCTGAAAGAATGAAAGAATAAACATTAAATCCATAGCATGCAAAGAAAATCTCCTTCTTTCTTGCCCACAAGATGCAAATTTCTGAAAAACTTCTGCATTAAAAATATGTCCTTTTACAATAGCAGAATTTCTGGTTTTCCCAAACCAATCTGTAGAAGGAAAACAACTCAAACAGGTCCAGAATGGCCTTTCCGCCTTCAGCTCTGCAACTCTGCTCGCAGCAGTTTCCAACCCTTTCTATGGAAGAAGAAAAACCAGTCTGATGTGGAAGAAAATATCCAGAGAAACCCAGTGCTAATGCCTTGCCTTCATTACTGCAATCTTCTCTGAAAAGTTCCCCCCTCTGGCCTCTTTGAATGGCGTATTTAAACTTTTCGAAAGAATTGTTTTTCCCTCCATGACGGTTCGTTTTCATTTTTCGATGGTTGTTCGTTTCACCTTCCCTGATTGTTCGTTTCACCTTCCCTGCATGCGTGTGCTTCGGTTTCCATTTTGTGGCCCTTTGCTACGTTTTCTCCACATAGGCTTGCGTCCATTTCCCTCCGTGTGTAACGACCATCTTAAATGATTTCAAATCATTAAAGATTCCTTATGTAACGCTTGGTCTTATTCACTGGATTTTGTCCTTATGTCCACGTCACTATGCAGGTCCGTTACCTTGGTGAAAATGGAACATGTCGCGATATCACGACACTTTTGCCTCCTTGCTCTCCTTTGTTGCTTTGAATCACGAAAATGGAACATGTCGCGATATCGTGACACTTTTGGCCCCTTCGTCTTTTGTTGCTTTTGAATCATGAAAATGCAACATGTCGCGATATCGCGACACTTTTTTTCTTTTGTTGCTTTTGAATCATGAAAATGCAACATGTCGCGATATCGCGACACTTTTTCTTTCTCTCTTTCCATTTTGAATCGCGAAAATGCAACATGTCACGATATCGCGACACTTTTTCTTTCTCTCTTTTCCTTTGCTTTTGCCATGATGGAGCAACATGTCGCGATATCGCACCTTTTCATTTCCTAGCAACATGTCACGATATCGCGACACTTTTTCATTTTCTGTCACGATGGAGCAACATGTCGCGATATCGCGACACTTTTTCATTTTTCGCGATGGAGCAACATGTCGCGATATCGCGACACTTTTTCATTTTTGCCGTGATGGAGCAACATGTCACGATATCGTGACACTTTTTCATTTTTGCCGCGATGGAGCAACATGTCGCGATATCGCGACACTTTTTCATTTTTGCCGTGATGGAGCAACATGTCGCGATATCGTGACACTTTTTCATTTTTGCCGCGATGGAGCAACATGTCGCGATATCGCGACACTTTTTCTTTTTGGCCGCGATGGAGCAACATGTCGCGATATCGCGACACTTTTTCATTTTTGGCCGCGATGGAGCAACATGTCGCGATATCGCGACACTTTTCCTCCTTGTGATATTTTGCTTTTTTCCTTGATCTTTAGCCTATGGGCCACTTCGGTCTTCTTGGAACACATGCAAAAAAGGTGGGTCCCCAATTTTGGGGTACGTTGTGGATCAGCCACAACAAATGGTGACTCTACTGGGAAATGCTCCTGAGCATTTCGGTGAGAACTCAACCTGAAAACACAAAGACTCAAATACAAGCATTAGCAAATATCCCAAGAATGAAACTAGACGAGAAATACATGAAACATTAGAATTATTAAGCATCAGCTCGGTGTGTGCAATGTGCTTCATTCCCTATCGTTTGAAATTGATCAACATTCCATTGTCAGTTTCACTTATGATTCGTATGCAAGGCTATGAATGATTTGTGCAGGATTTGATGTATGATGAAGATGCTAGAGATATAACAACCTGCTTTGCAAAGGCTCAGACCTTCTAGTATCATGAACAAACATATTAAAACTGTCAAACCCTCTTAGGACCAAATATATGTATACTGAATTAATTTACTAGATCCCAAAGTTGGTTATGTGTCACTACCATCTTGAACCCATGTGCAGGTGTAAGTGAAATCGGAGCTTTGGGGAATCGGATTCCCAACCTAAGCGAGATGGGAATTTAACCCTATCCTTACTACTCTGATCCGGAGTTCATTACCTCATCTTGAACAAAATGATTTAACCTGTTATGGATGAAACCGTCAGGCTAGCCTGTCCGTTTGAGCAGTCAGTGGTCTTGCTTTTAGACAAGACATGTTGCCACGCATGAGCATACTCCACTGCCAGCCAGGCGTCTATAGCCCCGGTGGAGATTAACCCCATAATCCAGGATTTGACTTTACTATGATTTCTTGGACCTTGGTGATGACTACCCATCCTTGCAAGGGACATGTAGTACGATCCTTCCAGTCCAGTATTAATAAAGAGATGAAAAATATTTTCTTTTGAATTTCAAGTTCTTGAGTGGGCAAAATGGAAGCTTTGGGGAATCGGATTCTCAACCTAAGCGAGATGAGAATTAGACCCTATCCTTACTACTCCATGAAGGTCAAATCAGAGCTTTGGGGAATCAGATTCTCAACCTAAGCGAGATGAGAATTAGACCCTATCCTTACTACTCCATGAAGGTCAAATTAGAGCTTTGGGGAATTGGATTCTCAACCTAAGCGAGATGAGAATTAGACCCTATCCTTACTACTCTGATTTTAGGCTTTAAGCACTATGGGAGTGGTGAAAACCACTATTTTAAGGATTATGTTGCATAATAGGACAGACACGAAATACTCCTTTCGCCTCACCTTTTCTTCCAAGTATGGTTTTGACCATTTTGCTCAAGATTCTCTTTTAATATGCGTAGAACGTGCTTGGCTCAAGATAGTTCGGGCATCAGTTCCCAACCTTAGGATCCTTTTAATATATGTTATGTAATAACCCTAAGAGGATTCGACACCTTTTCAATGATTGCACATGAAATGAAGATGCAACTGAGATGGAATGTATATGCAATGCGGAATGTACATGAGATATGAATGCATTGCTCCTTTTGAAATGCGGATGGAGTATACCACCTACTTTGCCATAATTTATAAAACTGACAACTTCCTGCATCACAAGTTCCAAACGATATTCTTTAATGTTTTTGTGATATTCGTGGAGCTTTCGCAATACAATTCCGATATTTCATATTCTTCTAGTCTTAGGCAACATTCATAAGGATATACGCTAACATCTCGCTTTATTATAATTTTTTTTTTTTTATTAAACCCAAACATGTCCAAAGGACCAACTCACAACTTGAAACCAAAACAGAAATGCAAAACCAACATCAAAACCAAAATCAAAACCAAAAAATTAAAAACGAATGTACAATATGATACAAATCTCACATGATTTAAGGGCTAAAATAATGCTTTAGAACTTGCCCGTTAACCGGTAACGTCAAATATTTCCCATCCAAAGTTCTTAGTCTGAAAGTATTCTCCCCTAAGATTTCAGAAATTTGATAAGGGCCTAACCAAAGACAATCAAACTTTTTGTGATCCCCTTTCTCCTCATGTTTTTTATCCCACAATAAGACCAAGTCCGAGATCCTGAAAGACTTAATTTTGGCTCTTTTATCAAACCATCTCTTGACCACACCTTGATGTTTGTTCATGTGGAGCATGGCTTCTTCTCTTTTTTCATCAAGGTGCATTAGATGACTTAATCTAGCCTCAATGTGATTGTCAGTTCCGAGGTATTCTTGTGTGAAACGAAGGGTTTGAAGCTTCAAATTTGCAAGAAAAATTGGATCTTGCCCATAAACTAGATGATAAGGTGTATTCCCTATTGATTCTTTTTCTCTAGTCCTATCTCGCCCAAAGAGCAAATTTTAATTGGTTGTGCCAATCCCGAGGATTCTTTTCCAATAACTTCTTAATGATGGTTAACAAATTTTTATTTGAAGATTCTACCAAACCGTTGCCTTGAGGGTAATAGTTAGACGAAAACTTTAAACTCACCTTATTATCATATGCCCAATTTGCAAATTGAGTGGAAACAAAAGCCTTACCATTATCACTTACAATAGAATCGGGCATTCCAAACCTTGTTACGATATGATCTTCGAGGAATTTTATTACCACATCCGTGGTAGCATGCTTCGTAGGAATTGCTTCTGTCCATCTAGTGCAATAATCTGTAGCTGTGAGTATGAATTTATGGGAATCTGAAGAATTTGGGTTAATAACCCCGATGAAGTCTAATCCCCATTGTGCAAATGGTCTCATCTCAACTACAGGTTGCAATGGCATAGCTGCATTCCTTTCTCTATTGGCAGCCATTTGACAAATATGGCAAGATCGCACGTGTGCATGTGTATCTTTAAAAATGTGGGGCCAATAATATCCCGCTCTCAGGATTTGATGTGCTGTTGAATTTTCCGAACCATGGCCGGTTCCGTATTTACCATGAAACTCTTGCAAAACATTGGTAGCTTCTTCTTGATTTAAGCATCGTAAGTAAATTCCCTCGTGATTTTTCCTGTAAAGAACACCAGACCAAATATGATAATTAGCAGATTTAAGTCTCACGGCTCTTCTTTGGGTAGAATTAAGATGTGATGGACACTTACCATTTAATAGAAAATACACAATATCAACATACCAACCATCTTTAGAAACGCGCTCTCCATCTGAATATTGGCATGTGACCTGGGGATTGTTCTCAGCAATTGTTTTCACAAGTCCTTGTCCACGAACTAACTTCATGGGTTGAATTTCAAGGTCAAATTCCTGGATGGTAGAAATCCATTTACCTCTTCTCTCACCTAGCTCGTTTTGCACAAACATGGTTTTAACAGCAGGATCCGACACAATGGCAAAGACCCTACTATGCACAATGTAATGTCTGAATTTTTTTACTGTTTTGAAAAGTGCATACATTTGCTTATCGAGGATGGAATACCTCAATTGAGCATCCTTCAAAGGAGCGCTTAGAAAAGCTATGGGATTTTCTGTGTTATCTTCACCTTTTTGAGTCAAGACACTCGCAAAAGAGTGTTCAGATGCGAAAGCATAAATAAAGAAAGGCTTAGAATAATTTGGACTTATAAGGACAGGGGCTCTAGAAATAGCATCCTTGATGCTTTGGAAGGCAACCCTACTTTCTTCGTCCCATCTGACATTCACATCCTTTTTGAGCATCTCATTCAGTGGTTTAGCTATCTCAGCGAAGCCAGAAATAAACTTCCTCACGAAATTGATTTTCCCAAAGAAAGATCTCAATTCCTTTTTGCTAGCTGGGAGAGGCAAGTTTTGGATAGCTTCTATCCTTTTCGGGTCAATGGAGATACCTTCTTTTGAAATGATATGGCCAAGTAATCTTCCTTCTGTCACTCCAAAGATGCATTTTTTTGGATTTAAAGAAATTTCGTGCTCTTTACACCTTTGGAGAACCTTCCTCAAATCTTTCACATGATCTTTTCTTTCCTTTGAAAACACAGGAATGTCATCCACATACACAATGATACATTTACCTATGAGCCCTTTGAACGCATAATCCATGGCACGTTGAAATGTTGCGCCTGCATTTAATAATCCGAAAGGCATTCTTCTATAGGCAAAGGTTCCCCATTTGGTTGTGAAGGCCGTCTTCATCCTGTCATTGGGATGAATAAGAACCTGATTGTATCCAGAATACCCATCGAGAAAAGACATCATTTCAGACCCATTCACCGCTTGCAAGATTTCATCAATTGATGGTAGTGGGTAATTATCCTTTTGTGAGGCTTTGTTGAGATTTCTAAAATCTATGCATAGCCTTATCTCCCCATTCTTCTTTCTTACTGGAACAAGATTAGCGACCCAAGTTGAGTGCCTAACGGGAAATATTATCTTTGCGTCCAACAACCGCTTGACCTCTTTCTCAATCAAGGGCTCAAGTAATGGGTTAACAGGTCGTTGTCTTTGTCTGAAGGGTTTGGAATCCGGTTTTAGAGGGATGGTGTGCATAATAACGTTCTGATCATACGTTTTCAACTCATTGTAATTCCAAGCAATGCAATCCCTGTAATCCTTTAGTGCACATATTATATTTTCCCTCTCATCAGCTGTACATGCCTTTGCGATGTACACTTCACGCGGATTATCCACACTCCCTATATTGATCAGGTCACAAGCATCTTTAGGAGGTGGAACCCTTTTTCCTTTTCTAGTTTTATATCCCATATCAAACACCTTCTCCAATGAAACAATGTTCTTAGGTATCTTGTTGGATTGAAAAGTAACTTCGCTCTCTCCTTCTGTTTCTTCTTGCCACCTTTGATCTTCATCAATCACTTGGTTCTCAAAAATACCTGAATTGGTGACAAATTCGAAAATGTGTCTATCATTCTCAAAAACTTGCAAGTTTCTGACGTTATCAGGTATCGATGGGCAAGGGACCAACTCAATGGAAAACTTCTTGCATTTTTTTATGTCAACTGGATTTAACATGCCTGTAGTGACCGCCAGAGAATCAGCTATACGATTTCCTTTCCTAGAAATAAGGGATATATTAAAAGCATCAAATTCCTCAATGAGGTCCCTCACCCTATTTCTATAAAGGCTCAATCTCTTGTCGCGATAGGTATATTGTCCTTTAACTTGTTTGACAACCAACTCCGAATCTCCCAATACTTTCAAACACTTAACCTTCTTGCTCAAAGCCAAATGTAATCCAAAGATAAGAGCTTCATATTCTGCCACGTTGTTAGTGCAAGGAAATTGCAATCTATAGGCAGCAAACATTGGTTTACTTCCCGGACAAGTGAGTTCCACTCCAGCTCCTGCCCCTTGTTTTGACTTAGATCCATCAAACTTGAGTAACCACACAAGATTATCTTCTTCAGAAGAGCTACAAGAAACTGCTTCTTTTTGAGGTTCTTCGGTAGCTCTTTCAACATCAAAAGCATAGACCCCTAACTCAGGTTCAAAAAATTGAACTTCATTTGGCTTGTTGAATTCTGTGATGATTTCCTTAAGCCTTGGCTCATTTTCCACTCTAATTTGATTAGCAATCCCTCTCCAGGGTAGCCACATGTGTGAGC
The DNA here is from genome assembly GCA_028583015.1 of Wollemia nobilis. Taxonomy (NCBI): domain Eukaryota; kingdom Viridiplantae; phylum Streptophyta; class Pinopsida; order Araucariales; family Araucariaceae; genus Wollemia; species Wollemia nobilis. Next base: position 13,205,229 of record JAQPPZ010017228.1, read on the forward strand.
AATCAGTGGCAAAATAACCATTCAAACTTTTCATCCAATCCCTAGCAAGTAACATTCCATATCGACTTGGGATATTGACAACCAAAATATCAACCACCTGTTGGACCCTAGGTTCAGAATTGAGTTGGATCTTAACATCGTAGAGGGTCCCTACCACATTTACCTCGGACCGGTCCAGTTGCAAAACCCTGCATTTAGCATAAATAGGCTTTAGGCCTAGCATTTGACAAATTTCTGTAGGCATGAGGTTACTTGTGGCACTTGTGTCCACCAAACAATTGTGCAAATTTTTGCCGGCAATCCTCACAGTCAATAAAAAAGGAGGGACATCCCGTCTTTCCTTTCGTAAAACCATGTGAGATTCTACTTCTTTTCCTTCCTGTATTTGACTAGATGAGCCCAAAGCCTTTATCAATGCTTCCTTTTGGCCAGGCAACCTAGCCGCCTCTAAAAATGAAAGGCTAGACTTGGACTTCCTTAAATCCTCCACTATGTCATAAGTTGACTTCTCAGGCTTCAATGTTTTTTGCGTGTCCTTAGACGTTTCTCTTCCAGATGGAGGAGGGGGATTATTATCAGCCTTAGCATCGGGAGGAATAATAGAATTGTTTGGTGGAGTTGAGGATGTTTTAGGGGATTTGAGTTTACTCCTCAAATGGTATCCATGGTTCCCCTTTCTAAATTCTCTAAAAGCTTGCACTTCCTGTTCCAAGATTTCATCCTCTTCTTCCTCATTCCCACTCTCTTGATGATATAGAGTTTCCACCACCAAAATGTTGTCCTCTCCTTGTTGATGTTGGGGTGGACCCTCATTTGGCACAAGTTCCAAATCATCCACTTGAGCTTGGAGACAATGGGTATACCTAGCAATTTTGGGACAATTCCTTTCATTATGCTCCTTTGTATTATGCAATCTACACCCCTTTTCCCATGCAAAATCAGAAATATTAAGAATGGAACTAGAGTGACCTGGTCCTATAGAAGTATCTATCTGATTAGCAATGGGGGAAGGCACACCCCCATTGTTTGGCTTCGTATTCCACTGTCTCCCTCTATTGTTGAAATTTTGATTTGGGTGAGAGGCATGGGATTCATACTTCTATTTTTGAACCAGATCATTACTCAATTTGTGAACTATCCTTTTGAGTTCTTCAACCTCTGAATAAATCTCTTTTGGTTGAGCTATGTTATTGCTAGTTCCAATAGGATTTGCATGATTGGTGAGATCTTGACTCAATACTGGAGTTGGATTTTGAGCCACTTGATTTGCGTAGGGATTCACACTTTGAATCGGAATTGGATTGGGGAAAGGAACCATAGCCTGAGAATTAACCAGACTAGCTCCTTGCATAGTCTGTTGACTATTTTGCAAAAATGGAGGAATGGATGTGATTGGTTGAATTGGAATGGGTGCGTAAGCGGGTGTTGATGAATATGGTTGTTGATAAGGCAAAGCATTTATGCCTGACATTTGCGGTGCCATGATCTGATTCATCATAGGAGTTTGACCATAAGGACCATATTGTCCTACCATAGGCATCTGGGAAAACCCATAACTCTGTGGTGTCATTTGTTGTTCAATGGTCATAGCTTCATTGTAGGCTAGAGCCAGTGTGGTAACTTGAGGATTTTGCCTTGCAAACATTGCCGTCATAGGATCCAATGCCCCAAAATATATTTGCAAAGCTACTACGGGATCAATGGTAAAATGTCGAATTGCTCTATTATAGCACTTCTGAAATCTTTGATTAAAAGTTCGGATTGGCTCACCCTGGCCTCTTTTGCATGTAATGAACTGATTATAGATGATGGTGGGATCTAATGGTGACCTGAATTGGTTGACAAAAGCATCCTCCATTTGTGTCCATGACGTAATGGAACCGATAGGTAAGCAAATGTACCATTCGTAGGCCACTTGGTCTAGGCTCATGGGGAAGAGTCTACAAGCCACATCTTCATGTTGAACTTGCAATCTTATCAAAACATCCCTATAGGCCTGAATATGTTCTTCTATGGTCCTTGGGCCATCCGGTTTGTATTTGGGCAAAAATCTCTCTATATTCTTAGGGATCTCATGAATATCCCCTGCAATATTCAAAGGAATGTTATTGGCTCCGTACCAAGGAGGTGGTGGAGGTTGGGCCATTTGATTCAAAATCGATGATGATAACCCTACAAGAGCCGTGGAAATGGTACTAATAATTGGTACACTAGTGGCAAATGACACCACCGATGCAAGTCCGCTAGGTGTGCCTGAAATAGAAGGATCTTCTGTAACAGGAATATCTGGCGGGACCACAATTTGCTTGGTTTTGTTCCTTGGATTCCTACGAGTGAGTGGGAGGCTTTGGAATATGGTTTCCTCGGTTGTATTGGACCTAGTTGTGATGCGATGCGGTGGGTCCAGCTTGTAAATGAAACTACCCTGCAAGATCAGCCACAACCCTCAATGCCTCAAAGAAAACCTGTGACACAAAGAAAATCCTGTAATTAGCGAAATTCAAAGAATAGCTCCAAAACCAATTTATTATTCGTGAATGAAAGAAGGAACCATGACAAAGCAATATTCTAAAACAATGCACAATCAAAACACCTTATTTAAAACATCTTATTCCTGTATGAACAATCAAAAAGCGTTAGGACGATGCATAGCAATTCATGTCCTCCTTTTAACAGTACAAGGTTGTATTGTTAAAAGAGGGCTAAAGATAATAATCAATAGGGCATGAAATATTCAAAATTTAAATCCCTATAGCATTTAAATCACTCTGAAATAAAACAATTCAGGCCCTCCTTCTAGCGCCAATCTGTTGAGTGGTATTTTCACCCGGTTGTGAAAGTACACTCTCCTTTAGGATTTGGGTTCCAAATCCCCTCTTGCAAAGAAGTTAAACAAACAACTTCTCCAAGGTCTCCGTTGTATTAGCATTTACATGTGTGTATTAATAATCTCAAATAAAGATATTCAATTTAAATGCTTGGAACACCTTAGTGATTGCAAGTAACTGTAAACAAGGGGCAATGTTGGTTTATTTCATCATGAAACTTTAGTGATTGTTCATTGTTTTTTTTTAGATTTTGATATTTTTTAAATGTTTATTTTAATGCCTTGAAAAGTTAAAACTTCTGGAAAATAAAAGAAAATAAAAAAAATGCAGAAAGAATGAAAATGAAATGCAGAAAACTGAAAATAAAATGCTTTCAGTATGATGCTATCCTATTACGACAAAACCGAAGATGTGAGGTTTCCGTGCATGCAACCTAACCTATTGGACCTGCAAACAAGCACAATCCGGATAAGCTAAGTGTTGGTTCCTAGGGTACGAAATAAAATTCAGATTTCAAATATTCGCCTAATGTAACCCAAAAAACATGGCATTAACATTATCTATAAATTCAAAATCTGAAAGAATGAAAGAATAAACATTAAATCCATAGCATGCAAAGAAAATCTCCTTCTTTCTTGCCCACAAGATGCAAATTTCTGAAAAACTTCTGCATTAAAAATATGTCCTTTTACAATAGCAGAATTTCTGGTTTTCCCAATGTTGAGCAAGGTGCAGCAAAAGCGGTGCAAAAGGATTGTAATTGTTGTCAACACAGACAGAGTGATGCAGTTGAAGCAGTTCAGAGGTCAGTCAGATCAAGTGCAGAAAATCTCAAGAAAAACAGAGGGGACCCAGATCCAGAAATTTGCAAAAAAAGACAAGGAAGAAAACTGTCGCGATATCGCGACATGGTTCCTGTCGCGATTTCGCGACATATCAGAGGAGAGAGAAAGTCCATAAGAAAATGTCACGATTTCGTGACATATCCGAGGAGAGAGAAAAAGCAAGCAAAAATGTCACGATTTCGCGACATGTCTGAGGAGAGAGAAGATGCAAGTAAGATTGTCGCGATTTCGCGACATGTCTGAGGAGAGAGAAGATGCAAGTAAGATTGTCACGATTTCGCGACATGTCTGAGGAGAGAGAAGATGCATTGAAAAATGTCGCGATTTCGTGACATATCGAAGGAGAGAGAATGTGCAAGGAAAAATGTCACGATTTCGTGACATGCTGGAAGGAAAGAAACCAAATCGAGAAACTGTCGCGATTTCGTGACAAGTTTGAAGCAAAGGCACCAAGGATGAAAAATGTCACGATTTCGTGACACATCGGAGGAGAGAGAAAGTTGATGAAGAAGTTGTAGCGATTTCGTTACATGTCTGAGTTTCGCCAGCATAAGCAAAGAAAAAGCACCAAGTAAGAAAAGCGTAGCGATTTCGCTACAAGCTTGAGACACTAAGGACAAAAGTGCAGCGACTTAGATACAACTTCGAGTTGCAAGGTGAAAAGTAGTAGCGATTTCGCTACATGGTCAAAGTGCAAGGCAGAAAGATGTAGCGATTTCGCTACATGGTCAAAGTGCAAGGCAGAAAGATGTAGCGATTTCGCTACATGGTCAAAGTGCAAGGCAGAAAGATGTAGCGATTTCGCTACAAGTTGAAAGTGCAAGGTAAAAAGGTGTAGCGATTTCGCTACAGGCTGAAAGTGCATAGTGCAGAGGTGTAGCGATTTCGCTACAGGCTGAAAGTGCATAATGCGAAGGTGTAGCGATTTCGCTACAGGTTAGAAACACATGTTGGAAAGGTGTAGCGATATCGCTACACGTTGGAGTTTCAATAGCAAGCAGAAAAGAAAAATTCTAAGGCAACAATGATGTAGCGATTTCGCTACATGTAAGGTTTTCGCGGTTGCATGGAGTAAAAATTGTACAGATGCCAGAAGCGTCGCGATTTCGTGACAGGGTGAACGAAAAGCCGTTGCAAGCCGAAAACGTCGCGATTTCGTGACATCTATGAAGATGACGTCAGCAAAACCAAAATGTGTCGCGATTTCGTGACAGGGTGAACGAAGAGCCATTGCAAGCCGAAACGTCGTGATTTCGTGACATCTTTGAAGATGACGTCAGCAAGTCTAAAAATGTCGCGATATCGCGACAAGTTGCTGGAAAAGCCGTTGCAAGCCGGAAGCGTCGCGATTTCGTGACACCTTAGCGGATGACGTCAGCAAGACAGAAAATGTCACGATTTCGTGACATGTTTCCAGAGAAGCCTCATGAAGCCAGAAACGTCGCGATTTCATGACATCTTAGAGGATGACGTCAGCAATACCAAAAATGTCGCGATATCGCGACAAGTTGCCAGAGAAGCCTCAGGAAGCCGACAGTGTCGCGATATCGCGACAAAGTTGAGGATGACGTCAGCAAAGCGGAAAACGTCGCGATATCGTGACAGGTAATGTTTTGGCGGGAAAAAGTCAAAGATACATGCATTGTGACAGGTGTCAAAAGGTGCCAGTTATGAAAAGTTAACCAGAATATCAAGATCTGTAGTTAACTGGAGTTACAAGTGAGAGTTTCAAGACAGTGCATTTAAGAAAAGAACGGTCATTGCGGGGCCGTGATACGAGCATGGTTGGGAAAGGTGGCAGGTACATAGGGAAGCTACGGAACTAAACATTAAAGACAGAACAGCTGTCACAGGGTTGAGTATACCGAGAATCAATTACAGAGATTTTTTTTGTTGTGTATATCAAGAAGATATAGTCGAGTGCAGAAGTAAAATGTAACACAGAACTCAAAAAGGGAGAGAGAAGAACAGAGCATCGAGATACGCAGTAAAAGGTGTCAGAACACACAGAAAAAGGTTGTCAAAAAAATGTCGTCAGAATGTACAGAGAAGAATGTCAGAACTGGACAGAAAGAAAGCGGCTAAATGGCGGATCGTGTCAGAGAGGGTTTGACACATTGTTCGTAGCCGAAGATGCATGAAAAGTTGGAGGGAAAGTTGAACCGTTTGAAATCGAGCCGTTCGAAGAAATCAAGAATAAAAGGATCGAGTTGGCATAGTGACAAGGTTACTGCGACTGTGTTTTTATTGTGCATTTAAAAGGTCTCAGTAAGTAAGGGTGCTGTAAGAAAACAGCCTTGGATAAAAACCTGCAATTCCATTGAATATTCAAGAGAAAGGTTTTAGATTAGATCAGAAGATTTTGAGTCTCTAACAATTCTCTCTATGCTTCTGTGAGATTTTTGTATGTGCTATAGACCAGTAAGGGTCTTGCAAAAGAGAAGGCATTTTTATGTCCATTTATCTTGCAAAATAGAAATCCAAGTTGGTGCTTGGATAAAGGGGTTGGTGCTCCTATCTGTTGCAGCAGATAAATCAGGGGTTGGTGCTCCTTCCGGTGGGTCTCTGGTAAACAATTGTAAATATTGAATCCTTGCAAAGACTGGATTTGGATTGAAGTCCAAACAGTCATTCTTTGAGGAGTAGCCACATCGGTGAACCTCGTAAAATTCTGTGTTGTGTGATGCTCTTGTGTGATACTTGCATTATCTAGTTTCAAGCTTGCATCATTAGTTTTAAAAGTTGTAGATTTAAGTTTTTAAGTAGTTACACTGATTCACCCCCCCTCTCAGTGTCATTGTGAGAATATCAATTGGTATCGAGCCAGGCACCTGCACAAGCTTAATCAGCTAAGGTGTTGTTGGGAGATATACAATGGCCGATGGTGAAGGTTTTTCTTCTAACAAAGCTCCTCTGTTCGATGGAACAAACTATTATTTCCAGAGGCTCAGAATGCAGACCTATCTCTGTGCATTAGGTTATGACATTTGGGAATCTGTTGAACATGGATACACCACTCCCATTGTTCCTCCAACAGATGCGGCTGAAAAGAAAAACTTTGAAAACAACTCGAAAGCCAAGAATGCTATTATGTGTGGATTGGTCGACAGTGAGTTGATACGCATCATGAGCTGCAAATCTGCTAAAGACATATGGGACAAACTGCAAAGCATTCATGAAGGAGACAACAAAATCAAGGAAGCTAAGCTGCAAACACATCGTGCCCAGTTCGAAGCATTAAAGATGACCGATGATGAGAACATAGAAGCTTACATGCTGAGAGTAAACGGAATCATCAATGCAATAAGAGGACTGGGGGAAGAAATGGAAGATGTTGTTGTTGTGAAGAAGGTACTGAGAACTCTCAACAAAAGGTTTGATGCAAAGGTTTCTGCCATAGAAGAAGCAAAAGATTTAAATTTTTTTAGTATGGATGAAATGCATGGTTCTCTAACAGCTTATGAAATGAGGATTGGACAAACTAAGCCCTATGACAGAGAAGCAACCTTCCAAGCACAGAAAAATGTAAAATCTAAACAAGAGTCAGAGGAAGAAGAATCTGCAGATGAAAATGAAGCAAACTTTGTTAGGAAATTAGTAAAGGGAAAAGGAAAGTACGAGAGGTAAGTTGTCGTTCAAATGTTTTAAGCGTGGAGGCATCGGGCACTTTGCGACAAAATGCCCAATGAAGGAGAAAAATAAAAATGATGAAGGAACATATCCGAGAAAGAAATGTACGGAAAAAGAAATCGCGAGTTTAGAAAAAGAAACTTCAAGAAGAAGAGTTTCATTTCCCAGAATATCGATTCTTCTGAAGACAGTTCCAGTGAGGAATCGGAAGAAGAAACTGGTGAAGCCCTATTCATGGCTTTTGAAGAACAAACAACTGAGGAAACACAGGAGTGTGAAGAAAAATTAGAAGATGATGCTGAGATAGATTTGGAAGGTGAGTTAATTGCTTGCTCTTGAAGAGTTAAGTGGAGAAAGGAAAAGAAATAAAAAGATTACAAGAAAATTTGAGGAGGCCGACAATGTAATAATAAGTTTGAAAGTACAAACTGAAGAATACAAGAAAAGGTCTGAAGATGTTGAAGCTCAGTGACCAGTGAAAATAAATGAGAGCAATAAAGCTGGAAGAGGAAATAGTTGGATTAAGGCTACAGCTAGAAGAAATGAATCGGAAACTGAGCTGTCATCAAAAATTTGAAGACAGATTCGAGAAACTGAACAAAATGTTGAATAATCAAAGGCCCACTGGTATCAAGTTTGGCTTGGGCTTTGATGAAGGAGAAACCTCAAAGGACTCAAAGGCAGTAATGAGTAGATCCGGTAAATAATAAAGACAAGATTAGAGTTGATCAAGATAAACCGTATCATGCAAAAGAAAACAACAAATCCAAGCTCGAAAGGAGTCCTACAAATGATGGATTCACCAAAGTCTCTCATCAAAGAAGAAGAAGACCCATGGCTCCTACCTCCACATGGCAACATCCATTTCCCAGGTACACTCGTTCCTTTTATGGTTATTGTTTTAAGTGCAATGCATATGGTCATAAAATTTCTAGTTGTAGATATAATATAGAACAAAGAAATTTCACTAGCAGAAATAATTTTTCACCTCTGATAGATTATGTTGTAGAATGTTATAACTGCCATAACTTCGGCCATATTGCAAGGAATTGTCGTAGCTCTTTTGCAGGAAATAAATACCAGGGAAGAAAGTTTCGATCAACTGGATCAACACAGAACAGAAAATTTCTCGAAAAACTGTCACAGCACAATGAAAGGGAGAAGGTGAAGAAAGTAACCAGATCTACTGTCAAAACTCAGTGGAAAGAAAAGGGACAACCGAAGAAAGACAAAGAATCCCTGATCGTTCAAACAGCTCTCAAAGCACAGAATAAATCTGCTCCCTGGATTCTAGACAGTGGATGCTCCAGTCACATGACGGGAGACAAACAGAAGTTTGATAAGGCTGAGACATACGAAGGTGGTTACGTGAAATTCGGAAACAATGATGGAGCAAAGATAGTGGGTAAAGGATCGGTTAAGTTAAGTGACGGTAAAATCAACTCTAAGGAAGTTCTTTTTGTGGTAGGAGTGAAACATAACCTACCGAGTGTAAGTCGGATTTGTGACGAGAGGTCATGAAGTAATTTTCAAGAAGGAGGGTTGTGAAGTAAGAAAGACAATAAATGGAAAGTTAATAGCCACTGGGTGAGAACTTCTAGAAATTTGTATACTCTCTCGGAGACTTCGGAGGGAGCTTGCTTGGTTGGACGGGGAAGAAGAAAACTCGGTTGTGGCATAAAAGACTCGGTCACATAAGCTTTGATAATCTGGTAAAAATCAGCTCGAAAAGAGCATTAAGAGACATACCCACTATTGGCAAACCATCAAACAACATTTGTGAGTCATGCCAAAAGGGGAAGCAAACCAGATCTACCTTCAAAGCAAAAGAGTACTTCACAAGCAAGCCACTAGAACTGATTCACACTGATTTGTGTGGTCCCATGAGGACAGAAAGCATAAATGGATACAAATATTTTATGCTGTGTATTGATGATTTTTCCAGAATGACATGGGTACTCTTTCTGAAACAGAAGTCAGAAGCCTTTGAGATGTTTAAAACCTTCAAAAATCTTGTTGAAAATCAATTTGGAAAAAGAATTAAATGTTTGAGATCAGATAGAGGAGGAGAGTTTATTTCAAATGAGTTTGCTGAATTATGTGAAAAACATGGAATAAGAAGACAGGTTCTCGACAGGCAAGAACACCTCAACGGAATGGAGTAGTTGAAAGAAAGAACAGAAGCGTGTAGGAAATGGCAAGAACCATGTTAACAGAGAGCAAAATTGCTGACAGATTCTGGAAAGAGGCAGTTCATACTGCGAGTCTACATTCAGAATAGATGTATGTTGAGGCCGCATGAAAACAAAACACCATATGAACTGTGGTTTGGCAAAAAGGCTACAGCAAAGTACTTCAAAGTGTTCGGCAGCAAGTGTTACATTAAAAGAACTGAAAGCAATCTTGGCAAGTTTGAAGACAGAGCTGATGAAGGAATATTCCTTGGGTACTCAACTAAAAGCAAAGCCTATACATGCTACAACAAAAGACTTAAGAAAATAGTGGAGAGTGCGGATGTGAAGGTTGATGAAGGCGGGAAACAAGAAATCAGCAATAATGAAAACTACCCAACCTATGAAGAATTTATTGAAGAAGATGAAGATCAAGAAAAAGAAGAGAGACAGAAATCAGATTCAGAGGACTTAGAAAGAGATGAAAATAGAAAATACAGAACAGGCGGTTGGCAGAAAAATCATCCCAAAGAGCAGATTATTGGGGACCCTACGGTTGGCATTCGGACAAGAAGAAGAGTAGTAAATAACTATTCTCATGTTATCCGATATTGAGCCCAAGAATATTATTGAAGCAAGCACGGATGAAAGCTGGATGGAAGCGGTAAATGAAGAACTAGATCAAATTGAGAAAAACAAAACACTGGGAATTAGTACCAAGGCCCGAAAATAAAAACATAATTGGTACTAAATGGATATTTAGAAACAAAGCTGAATGAAGATGGACAGGTGGTAAGGAATAAAGCAAGATTAGTCTGTAAGGGATATGCCCAAGTTGAGGGGATTGATTTTGAAGAAACTTTTGCACCCGTGGCCAGACTTGAAGCAATAAGACTGTTTTTGGCTTTAGCTGTTCATAAGAACTTCAAGGTTTATCAGATGGATGTAAAATCAGCATTTTTGAATGGAAATCTTGAAGAAGAAGTATATATTGAACAGCCTGATGGTTTTCAACTTTGTGATAATCCTGACTTTGTTTGCAAGCTGAAGAAAGCATTGTATGGCTTGAAACAAGCACCTAGAGCTTGGTATGCAAGGTTGGACAACTATCTCACTAAGCAAGGATTCAAGAAAGGTATGGTGGATAGCAATTTATATGTGAAAACTGAAAATGGCAATTTCATTGTTCTAGTTGTTTATGTAGATGATATAATTTTTGGGAGTAGCAATGATGAATCATGCAAAGACATAGCAAACAAAATGCTGAAAGAGTTTGAAATGTATATGATAGGTGAACTTTCATATTTCCTTGGATTACAAGTTAATCAAAGCTGAAAAGGGGATCTTTATTTCTCAAATTAAATATGTGAAAGAAATGCTGAAAAAGTTCACTATGGAAGATAGTAAGCCGGTGAGCACCCCCATGACAACAAGGCTGCAAGTTGAGCAAGGATGATAAATCTCCGGATGTTGATCAAACAATGTACGAGATCAATGATTGGGAGCCTCGTTGTATTTGGATGACCACTAGACCGGATATCTTACAAGTCTGTTTGCATGGTTGCAAGATTTCGGGCTAGCCCAAAAGAGACTCATGTGACGACGGTGAAAAGGATTTTTAGGTATCTCAAAGGTACTATGGAGTATGGGCTGTGGTATCCAAAAGGAAAAGACTTCACTCTCTTTGCATACTACGATGTTGATTGGGCGGGGATGCATTGATGACGAGAAAAAGTACAAGTGGAGGAGCATTCTTTCTTGGAAACAAATTGGTTGCATGGCACGAGTAAGAAGCAAGAATCGGTCTCTTTATCCACAGTCGAGGCCGAATACATTGCAGCTACTACATGCTGTACACAAATACTATGGATGAGACAAACATTGAAAGATCTAGGTATTCACTTCAATGAGCCCATTTCAGTCAAATGTGACAACACTAGTGCAATCAACATTTCAAAGAATCCGGTCATGCATTCCCGCACCAAGCATATTGCAATCCGGTATCACTTCTTGAAGGATAAGGTTGTAGAAGGAGAGGTTAGATTGGAGTTTGTTCCCACTACAGAGCAAGTAGCAGACATATTCACCAAACCTTTACCAAAGGAAGTATTTGAATACCTTCGGAAAAAGTTGGGAGTAGTCACACTTCCCAAGCACTGACTAGCTATGGGAAATACATTCTCAGGGGGAGCATTCAAGTTATTTATGCCTGAGAATGTTGTGCATAGACTCAGGGGGAGTCTGCGGCAGCCCTTTGGCATTATTGGCAAAGGGGGAGAAGAATTTGAGCAAGGCTACAAAGTGTTGCCAACAATTCCAAAGGGGGAGATTGTTGAGCAAGGTGCAGCAAAAGCGATGCAAAAGGATTGTAATTGTTGTCAACACGGACGAGTGATGCGGTTGAAGCGGTTCGAGAGGTCGGTCGGATCAAGTGCAGAAAATCTCAAGAAAAACGAGAGGGGACCCAGATCCAGAAATTTGCAGAAAAAGACAAGGAAGAAAACTGTCGCGATATCGCGACATGTTTCTGTCGCGATATCGCGACATGGTTCTGTCGCGATTTCGCGACATACCGAAGGAGAGAGAAAGTCCATAAGAAAATGTCACGATTTCGCGACATATCCGAGGAGAGAGAAAAAGCAAGCCAAAATGTCACGATTTCGTGACATGTCTGAGGAGAGAGAAGATGCAAGTAAGATTGTCACGATTTCGCGACATGTCTGAGGAGAGAGAAGATGCAAGTAAGATTGTCATGATTTCGTGACATGGCTGAGGAGAGAGAAGATGCATTGAAAAATGTCACGATTTCGTGACATATCGGAGGAGAGAGAATGTGCAAGGAAAAATGTCACGATTTCGTGACATGTTGGAAGGAAAGAAACCAAATCGAGAAACTGTCACGATTTCACGACAAGTTTGAAGCAAAGGCACCAAGGATGAAAAATGTCACGATTTCGTGACACATCGGAGGAGAGAGAAAGTTGATGAAGAAGTTGTAGCGATTTCGTTACATGTTTGAGTTTCGCCAGCATAAGCAAAGAAAAAGCACCAAGTAAGAAAAGCGTAGCGATTTCGCTACAAGCTTGAGACACTAAGGACAAAAGTGCAGCGACTTAGATACAGCTTCGAGTTGCAAGGTGAAAAGATGTAGCGATTTCGCTACATGGTCAAAGTGCAAGGCAGAAAGATGTAGCGATTTCGCTACATGGTCAAAGTGCAAGGCAGAAAGATGTAGCGATTTCGCTACAAGTTGAAAGTGCAAGGTAAAAAGGTGTAGCGATTTCGCTACAGGCTGAAAGTGCATAGTGCAGAGGTGTAGCGATTTCGCTACAGGCTGAAAGTGCATAATGCGAAGGTGTAGCGATTTCGCTATAGGTTAGAAACACATGTTGGAAAGGTGTAGCGATATCGCTACACGTTGGAGTTTCAATAGCAAGCAAAAAAGAAAAAATTCTAAGGCAACAATGATGTAGCGATTTCGCTACATGTAAGGTTTTTCGTGGCTGCATGGAGTAAAAATTGTACGGATGCCAGAAGCGTCGCGATTTCGTGACAGGGTGAACGAAAAGCCGTTGCAAGCAAACGTCGCGATTTCGCGACATCTATGAAGATGACGTCAGCAAAACCAAAATGTGTCACGATTTCGTGACAGGGTGAACGAAGAGCCATTGCAAGCCGAAACGTCACGATTTCGTGACATCTTTGAAGATGACGTCAACAAGTCTAAAAATGTCACGATATCGTGACAAGTTGCTGGAAAAGCCGTTGCAAGCCGGAAGCGTCGCGATTTCGTGACACCTTAGCGGATGACGTCAGCAAGACAGAAAATGTCACGATTTCGTGACATGTTTCCAGAGAAGCCTCATGAAGCCAGAAACGTCGCGATTTCGTGACATCTTAGAGGATGACGTCAGCAATACCAAAAATGTCGCGATATCGCGACAAGTTGCCGAAGAAGCCTCGGGAAGCCGACAGTGTCGCGATATCGCGACAAAGTTGAGGATGACGTCAGCAAAGCGGAAAACGTCGCGATATCGCGACGGGTAATGTTTTGGCGGGAAAAAGTCAAAGATACATGCATTGTGACAGGTGTCAAAAGGCGCCAGTTACGAAAAGTTAACCAGAATATCAAGATCTCGAGTTAGCGGAGTTAACAAGTGAGAGTTTCGAGACGAGTGCATTTAAGAAAAGAACGGTCATTGCGGGGCCGTGATGCAGCATGGTTGGGAAAGGTGGAAATTACAAAGGGAAGCTACGGAACTAAACATTAAAGACAGAACAACTATCACAGGGTTGAGTATACCGAGAATCAATTACAGAGATTTTTTTTGTTGTGTATATCAAGAAGATATAGTCGAGTGCAGAAGTAAAATGTAACACAGAACTCAAAAAGGGAGAAAGAAGAACAGAGCGCCGAGATACGCAGTAAAAGGTGTCAGAACACACAAAAAAAGGTTGTCAGAAAAATGTCGTCAGAAAAATGCCATCAGAATGTACAGAGAAGAATGTCAGAACTGGACAGAAAGAAAGCGGCTAAATGGCAGAACGTGTCAGAGAGGGTTTGACACATTGTCCGTAGCCGAAGATGCATGAAAAGTTGGAGGGAAAGTTGAACCGTTTGAAATCGAGCCGTTCGAAGAAATCAAGAATAAAAGGATCGAGTTGGCATAGTGACAAGGTTACTGCGACTGTGTTTTTATTGTGCATTTAAAAGGTCTCAGTGTAAGTAAGGGTCTCTGTAAGAAAACAGCCTTGGATAAAAACCTGCAATTCCATTGAATATTCAAGAGAAAGGTTTTAGATTAGATCGGAAGATTTTGAGTCTCTAACAATTCTCTCTATGCTTATGTGAGATTTTTGTATGTGCTATAGACCAGTAAGGGTCTTGCAAAAGAGAAGGCATTTTTATGTCCATTTATCTTGCAAAATAGAAATCCAAGTTGGTGCTTGGATAAAGGGGTTGGTGCTCCTATCTGATTGCGGCGAGATAAATCGGGGGTTGGTGCTCCTTCCGGTGGGTCTCTGGTAAACAATTGTAAATATTGAATCCTTGCAAAGACTGGATTTGGATTGAAGTCCAAACAGTCATTCTTTGAGGAGTAGCCACATCGGTGAACCTCGTAAAATTCTGTGTTGTGTGATGCTCTTGTGTGATACTTGCATTATCTAGTTTCAAGCTTGCATCATTAGTTTTAAAAGTTGCAGATTTAAGTTTTTAAGTAGTTACACTGATTCACCCCCCCCTCTCAGTGTCATTGTGAGAATATCACCCAAACCAATTTGTAGAAGGAAAACAACTCAAACAGGTCTAGAATTGCCTTTCCACCTTTAGCTCTGCAACTCTGCTCGCAGCAGTTTCCAACCCTTTCTGTGGAAAAAGAAAAACCAGTCTGATGTGGAAGAAAATATCCAGAGAAACCCAGTGCTAAGGCCTTGCCTTCATTACTGCAATCTTCTCTGAAAAGTTCCCCCCTTTCTGGCCTCTTTGAATGGTGTATTTAAACTTTCCTAAAGAATTGTTTTTCCCTCCATGACGGTTCATTTTTGTTTTTCGATGGCTATTCGTTTCACCTTCCCTGCATGCGTGTGCTTCGGTTTCCATTTTGTGGCCCTTTGCTACGTTTTCTCCACATAGGCTTGCGTCTGTTTCCCTCCGCGTGTAACGACCATCTTGGATGATTTTGAATCATTAAAGATCCCTTATGTAACGCTTGTCTTAATCACTGGATTTTGTCCTTATGTCCATGTCACTATGCAGGTCCGTTACCTTGGCAAAAATGGAACATGTCGCGATATCGCGACACTTTTGCCTCCTTGCTCTCCTTTGTTGCTTTGAATCGCGAAAATGGAACATGTCATGATATCGCGACACTTTTGGCCCCTTCCATATTTTGTTGCTTTGAATCGCGAAAATGGGACATGTCGCGATATCGCGACACTTTTTGTCCCTTCCGTCTTTTGTTGCTTTGAATCATGAAAATGGAACATGTTGCGATATCGCGACACTTTTTCTTTCTCTGCTTGTCTACCCATTTTGAATCATGAAAATGCAACATGTCGTGATATCGCGACACTTTTTCTTTCTCCTATTTTCCTTTGCTTTTGGCCGTGATGGAGCAACATGTCACGATGTCGCGACGCTTTTTCATTTTCTATCGCGATGGAGCAACATGTCGCGATATCGTGACACTTTTTCATTTTTGGCCGCGATGGAGCAACATGTCGCTATATCGCGACACTTTTTCATTTTTTGCCGCGATGGAGCAACATGTCGCGACGCTTTTTCATTTTCTGCCGCGATGGAGCAACATGTCGCGATGTCGCGACGCTTTTTCATTTTCTGCCTCGATGGAGCAACATGTCGCGATATCACGACACTTTTTCATTTTTGGCCGCGATGGAGCAACATGTCGCGATATTGCGACACTTTTTCATTTTCTTTCACGATGGAGCTACATGTCGCGATATCACGACACTTTTTCATTTTTTGGCCGCGATGGAGCAACATGTCACGATATCACGACACTTTTTCATTTTTGACCGCGATGGAGCAACATGTCGCGATATCGCGACACTTTTTCATTTTTTGGCCGTGATGGAGCAACATGTCGCGATATCGCGACGCTTTTTCATTTTTGACCGCGATGGAGCAACATTTTCATTTTTTGGCCACGATGGAGCAACATGTCACGATATCGCGACACTTTTTCGTTTTTGGCTGCGATGGAGCAACATGTCGCGATATCGCAACACTTTTTCATTTTTTGGCCGCAATGGAGCAACATGTCGCGATATCGTGACACTTTTCCTCCTTGTGATATTTTGCTTTTTCCTTGATCTTTAGCCTATGGGCCACTTCGGTCTTCTTGGAACACTTGCAAAAAAGGTGGGTCCCCAATTTTGGGGTACGTTGTGGATCAGCGACAACAGGTATGTTAGGACCTCGTCCTAACACATTTATGAAATAGTCCTTATGGAGCATGGGTAACACCCATATTAATATTTTGTAATATGTTGTTATAGTTTTGGAATAAGAAGCATCTAGCCAAATGGTGCGCCTCTATGTAATCATTTTTCAAGAATGTAACTAATTATATGTAGGATATTCTAGCCCAGGTGGAATTTTACATCTAAGACAACCTTAGGAGTTAGGTGCTAGAAGAATTCCATAAAACTATGAGGGGCAGTACTGTATGTATCTTTTTGCATAATTGAATGAAGTATTGAAGGAGGTTTTCCCCTTGAAGAGGCTTGTGATTTATTGCTATTGTGAGATTATTCCTTTTCTGTAATTTATTTCCATAGTGTGTTGTGAGAATATATGCTTATTTTCCATATTTTATGTGTATGTTTATTTTAATAGCAAGTTCCTAACACTTTTCATTAGCAACCAACATATCACTCTTCAATAAATCCTAAAACTTTAAAAGAAAATTGGAAGAAATCCATTAGGGCAAGGTGCCTTGTTAGAATGGAAAGAGAAAATTGCTTCATGCAACTCTTTCATAGATATTTGATGGATATTTTGTAAAATCTTACTTTTTGCTTTCCTATCTTGCCGAACATCTGACAAAAAGTTTTTGAAACAATTAATTATTTTCTTAAATATTTCTTTCATCTGGTGTTCAAATATTTTTGATGCAACAAAAGTAAAATTTTATTTATGATATTTCTTCCTTCCTTGAGTTGTTTCTCCCTAGATTTTTTAAATCACTGTGAATCCTTTTTTAATTATTTATAATAATATAAAAATTAATTATTTTTTTGACATAAGAATCCTAGTCCATTGCATTGATTTCCACTATCTCTTATAGATTTTTGAGCTTGGATTCAATTTTTTCCTTTATTTAAAATGTTAACAAAATATTTAGAATTCCAAATCTCCATTAGTCCCTTTAAATATTTTATATTTAAATAGAATTGTATGTACATGATATTTTCAAATTTTCTTCATCCCACCATAACATTGCCATATAGAAGAAAACGGGATCTTGAAGCCACATAGTCTAGAAGTGAAATGGATTTCGATAACTATAATTGAGTAAATCATAAGTCAAAAGAATGGTTTTGTGATATGATCCTTCTCACAATAAAATATATGAAGATATTATATTTTTTACAACCATGTGTTGGATAACAAGAATCTATCCAATATTTCTACTATACAATTTTGGCCAATGCTTCTATTATCCCATGTATATTGAAAACTTTAAAGAATAACATCCCAAAGACCATTTGAATTTCTAAACCTAGTAAAATATTTAATTTATTTAAACCATATAGGAATGCCACCCTTAATTCCAAATATGATATAATTGCGTTCTCGTTACCCCCAAGAGTCCATAGATCACGATTATGAATCATCATTATACTTGACAAAAATATGCTAACTTACAACATATTTCACAAGGAATATTTGAAGTTGGAGCACATACATTTATAACCCCAACTTTGTTTTTTTTTTCTTCCCATAAAATAGGTACCAACTCAATTACTTTTTGCTTCTAACAATTGTCCATCTTGTTTGTATTTATCTCATATTGTTGCAATAATCCCTAAAGCCCCTATAGAAGAAACTACCATAAAATCCCCCACCTTCCAAATATTTTTAAAAACATATTTACATTCCTCACTACTTAATTTTTTTTCTTGTATTAAAATAAACTTAGGATGATAACAACCTATTAATTCCTTAATGACTCTTTTTTTGAGGATGTTATTCACACCCTTAATATTTTACGATAACATTTTTATCATCAATTTTTATTTTTATTAGTGGGCTTAGACCCTCTTATTGTTAAAACCTATGATATTTTTATTTTTATTCCCAAATTGATATTACTTTGAGTTTACTTTTCTCTTTTTTTAATGCTTTTATGACCTTACTATCCTTTTTTCATTCCTACCAACACTTTCATATTCATCAATATATTTTATTTTTCCATATTTTCATAATGAAACTTATATTCTAGAGAATTATTTAGCCCTAAAAAATAAAAAATGAAAGGGATAACCTCATAAACACTTTTATTTTATGTTTATCCAAAAATCCTAAAGAACAATAATAATATTTCACAGTAATTACTTTCTTATCCTACCTTGGATACCCTAAATTTCCATGGATATCCTCCATATGCAATTCTTTATTATTACTGTTTTATTAGATGGAAAGAATGATTTTTGAAAGGGTCCCTAAAACGTTTACAAAAATACACCACTACCCATCAGTAAAGACTAAGGAGATAGAGCATAATAGAAACCTAAACTATAAAGACACACAGGGTACATTAATACAACCAAACTAGTTACCTAAACAAGAAGCAAAACAAGGTAAAAGGCACACCCATAAACCAACAAATTCTAAAGCAAAAACATGTAGAGAAGCTAACAACAATGTGAGGATATCGAGAGATATACCCAGGCTACTCAAGGTCTCTAGAAAGAGGGACCTGAGGATCTTTAAGGTACCTCATCATTTAGATGATCTCTTTGGCATAAATAGGAGTCATCTTCATAGTCCTAGAAAAGGAGGAAATGAGGTCAGTCATCATATTTCATGCATTAACCATATTCATAATGGGATCATGACCCAATAGGATGTCCTCTCCCAGACCAGATAAATTTCCACCTTTGAGCTTAACCTTCTTCCTAGGAATGGGGTCGGCTTCTCTAGAGATATCAGTGTATAAAATAACCTAACTAGTCATATATTCCTTGTCCATTTTGAATCTCAATCACTTTGATCTCCTAGTATCCTACATTATAGATTTTATATGGGACTCCACTTTGGTTACAACACTTTTTGGGGATTTCATCACATCAGCTTTCATCATTAAGCTTTTGGGGGTCTTTACTAGGTATTTTTTCATGATAATATCTATAGGAAATATGGCTTCTCCACACGAGAGTGTGAGTCGTCATCATATGACATCCCCATAGAAATTGATGATGCTAAGGAGATCTCCTTACTATCAGACTTATCACCATGCTTTATTATTTTGAGAAAAAAAAAAGAAAATTATAGAGGGTCTCATAGGGGATCCATTGTAATGCTTCCCTCTCCTTATCATCTCAAGCATAGGGGTAATTTATGATCTTAAGTATAGGGTCTAGTCAATTACTTAGGGTTGACAACTAGTAGAAGATTCCCTTTTATAAGTTGAATCTTAATCTACTTCTAGTTGTCTACAAATGCATCACGTAATGCAATAAACAAGTCCTAATGAATTAAAGTGCTTTTTGACTTTGACAATAAATGAAAGATGGTTTTTCTTTTGAGAAAGGATTCAAGGATATACTACAAAAAGCAAGCCCTTATGTAACTATATGTAATTTTTTCAATGATAAACAAGATAAAATATGGTCCCCTAATGATTAATGCTAACTAGTTTCTTCTTTCTCTTTTACCTTTAGTGGTAAAATAGAAAATATTGGAACATAAACAAATTGAATTAGAAAACAAATAGTCCTTTGATTTAAATGTGAAAAAATAAAGGTTTATAACCTAAAAATATTTTTTTTCCACAAAGTAAGAAACATTGTAATTTTACAAAAGTGCTATTGGTCCTACTAAAGTGTTGTTGGTTCTACTACTTCCTAATGATACTTTTGTTCATCTACAAAATATAAAAAATAAATATGGATTAATAGTAAAGGGACCTACCTAATATATAGGAGAGTGTGTGGCTTCCTTGACCAACAGTAAACCGCTATTTAGATATTATATAAAAAAATATAAAAATATAAATAAGGACTATGTACTCAGTGATAAAAGTATTATTGGATGAGAAATAGTGCTACCCATGTTGTTGCCAATTGAAAACACTTTTTCTCTCTATGACTATGAACTCTACTCCTAGAATAGATGGTAATAGCACCATTGAACCTACAATTTGGCAACACATTTTATAGTGCATACCATTGAATGATGCTTAGATGATAGATCTATGACTTTTGTAATTGATGCAATAAGGGATCCTAACCATGAGGTATAGGGGCCTTGATAAATTTGGTAATATAATATGATTGCTTATGAAAATTTAAGCTAAGGATACAAAAAGCTGAATGAAAAGTAGATTTAAATATGATCAAAAAAGTTAAAGCTAATATGCAATGATCAAAGGTTAGAGAGCCATACAATTATAATGACAAAAGCTAAGAAAGAGGAGAGCACAATCCAGGAAAACTTGTATCTCCAAGATGCTAATATTGATGTCCTTGATTGTTTAATGTGAGCTTGCTTATTGCTTGAGATGTTGGAAAGATTGAGATCTTGTTGTGTTCAAAATATCATGACATGATTTTCAAATAATTTTGCCATGCTTTAATATTGATTGATATGAATTTTGAAAGAGTTTTTTTACTTTCAAAATATAATATGGATTTGGATCCCCAAGTGTTGGTTTTATAGAAATCCATGGCTCCTTAGAGGATGTCTGCATTAAAGTTGATAGTCTTTATGAAGGTAAGATTTTGAAATAATCTCAACATGTATTTAGTGGATGAAATATTGAAAATGACAAATTTTAGGTTGCAAATCAAATTGATGTGATCAATTCCAATTATGGTGGGTGGCTTAGAATGTGCTAACTATTAATATTTTTTTGTTTAACAATCAATAAAATTGAAAGTGATAAAGTTAGTAGTGCTAATGATCAAAATACTATTTCCAAAATGACCATTTTCTATAATTTTACATGTAAAATAATAAAATTTTAAAATTTATATAAAAGTTCTACCACAGAGTAAAATCACCACTAATGCTACCACTCAAATCTTGGTGCTTTTGCTTTGGAGAAATAAATGCTCTTGATTTGAGCTTAGATATAATTAAGTTTGGATTCTTGATTAGATTATTGATGAATATGTTAGCAAGTCTTAAGCTTAATGATTTGCTCAAAATTGAGTGTCTATATTTATCCCTTTTTTATGCACTTATTGAATGATGAATGCATAAAAAACTAATCTTAATGCCAAAATTTTGAAAAATACAGATTTGTTGTTCTTTAGGATAATGAAGCAAGATGACCATTTTTTTTATTTATTGATTAGATAATGCTAAATTTTATATTTTTGACAATATTAAATGTTATTGTGTCTCATTGTGCCCCCTTGAGTTTTGGAGGGAAAATCAAGTTGGACTAAGGAAGCTTAATTTGACCATGATTTACACCACTATTATGAAGAGAAAATAATAACAATGGAAAAACAAATAGACAAGAAGGGATGGGGCTAAAATTATTAGGGGTAAAAGCCAAATAATTTTTACCACTAACAAGGGGGAGAAAGGAGCTCTGAGTTTCTTACTACAATCATGAATTTTATGGATCAACATGTGTGACCACCGCAATGAGCAGGTAGGGTGAGACCACCTGTGGCAGGAGGAGAACCTCATATCCAAGTACAAAATTAAAAATATATATATTTTTTAAATTTTTATGTTGAAAAGTATACCTAAAAGGGATGGGAGAGCTTTTGTCAAATGGTGGCACTTTTGATTACCTTAGATTTGCAAACATCAAGGCTAACAAGTTGATGATGTCACTGGTCATAGGAAAGATTACAAAATCTAGCATAGAGATAAAGCCTCGCACATTGGAGATAATTTAGGGGTTATACTAATCATGTTTTTCTACTAATAGTGGGACTATACCAGGTAGCCCTAATGTTTAAGGTATAGTTTTATAGGACATTGTTGATTGCCCTAGTAAAGCAGTGGTATTAAGAAACAATTACCTTCTATCTACCTTGTGGTAAGTTGATTATCACCCTTGAGGATGTATGGTATATCTTGAGGGTCATAATGAGAGGAGTATGAGTCCATATGAGTCATGACCAATGACAAATATTGAGGAGGTTGATAGGGGACACAAAATATTCAATTGTAAGGTATGGTTTTAATGTTAATACCACCTGCATTAGGGGCTACCTAGACAAATAAATACTCTATTATACATATTTGTATATAATGTCCTTATTGATGATACAAGCAGGAGAGTGGTCCACTGGATATGGGAAGACATAGTGGTTGACATGATCAAAGAGCAAATAATCTTTTCTTGGGTTCCAATGATTCTACCATAGTTATCTCATTCATTATATTGGGTCATACATACAAGGGGAAGGAGCTTGTACTCTTGTAAATTACTCTATGTGTGGTCCTATAAGTAAATTGCATTGATGATACCACAAATTCTACCAAGATAGGTTGTATATCTTGAGGCACCAACAACATACCGATGGGCCCATCACTTTGATACTAGATAGGGTAAGCACCAGAAGGAAGTTTTGGGGGTGGCATGATGCATGATTAATGACTTGCATTGGGATAAAATAACCTAGACAACATCTAGGGTAGAGATATGACACCTTCCACTTGACTTAGATCAAGTGATTTAGGGGCTAGTGGGACCTTGGAGAAAGTGACAACTCATTTTTTATCATTTAGTTTTATAGTGTGGAACATATAAGGGGATTTCAATAGGGATAGTATGGTAGAAGAGAATTACATAGGAGAGGGAATTTAAGTCATAGTCAAACCAAGATTCATACCTAGAGGTATACAATGTGGTGATTCTAGATCCTAGTAGTAATGACCCTGGGGTATTAATGGCTACCAAAGGTTGTACAAGATAATCTACCCCTTGAGAATGATAGTAATTGGACTATATACAAGTAAGTGTATGTGTCTAGGAAGATAGCCTCAAGGGGTACAATAGGTGGAACCACAACTCATGAGGTAATATAGGGAGTATTGTTGATAAAGGTGATGGGAGACAATAGCAACAACACTTGTGTCAATGATTACAAAAGGTGAGATGAGATCCAAAATATTATATTAGTCTACAATGAAGTCATAGGGGGATGCATCGATAGGGAAATTATATAGCCTATAGGATACATTATCAACAACTCAGGTAGAGGTACCAATTTAAATGACATAGAGGGATTGATTGGTGTAGAATACCTCAATGATGTAGTAGATGATACTAAGTCTAACTATGGAGAGGGATGTAATAGTGGTAAGATCCATGATGGTAGGTGGATTTGATGATAGTTGTCTATTATATATTCTCTTGGACTAGCTAGCTCGAGTTTAGGCTGATTTTATGGTAAATATTAAGCAATCAACCCACTATTGGATTGTTTATGATGTAATAGTTTAGATTTATCATTGCCTTACATCCCCAATGTGGTCATATATATGGATGCTAACGTACTCATTATTTGTGACTTGGCAGTATTAGTAATTAGTGTAGATGCCACCACTATCAGGGGGAGGAGCAACATAGGAACACCAAACATTGAATCATAAGGCTACCTAACCTTGCAAAGTCTAATTTTTGTATAGTTGAATTTTTTAGGCATATGTTGTACTATATGATTATGATTTTTGATATACTCAATGTACATATACTTGTTTATATATATATATATATATATATATATATATATATATATATATATATATATATATATATATATATATATATACACACATTAACAATTATTGACTCATTGATGGGTACTTGATTTATGTGATTATTTATGTTATGCTTCTTTATGTTATGATAATTTGGATTGTGGATGATTATGATTATGGTGTGATTTAGACGGTGTTTAATGATTATGCTATGTTGATCAATTTTTAATTTGATGATGAGTTTATTTAGTGATTTTATAGGATTTGATTTTTATGAGAGTTGTGTAGTTAATTTTAGATGTATTATTGATAGGATTGATGTTGATAAAGAGTGAAAAGTGATGTGCCTAAGGGGAATTTGGATAATGCCAAGATATGTTGCTATATTAAAAAACTATATACAATTATACACAAAGATGTATTTACATAAGGGAAAATTAGCTATGATATATATATAATTATGTAAAACTATATACAAAGACTTTCCCAAGGGGACTTTGGTCAACTTTATCTATGGGGCCTTTGGTAAGCTTTGATATTTGACTAGAGGGACTTTAGTTAACTTTGAGACTTGCTTAGGTGACTTTAGTTAGTGTTATGATAAACAATATGTAAAATTTTATAGAACTATGTACAAATAAATAGTTTTCCCAAGAGGGACTTTAGCTAAAATATATTATTTTTGGTGCCCTAAGCAAATTTTTAAGGAGCATTTTATGATTTATTAAAAGTTGTAAAATATATTTTTCTTTAAACAATATCCTAAAAGACTTTTGATTTATATTTTCCCAAAGGACTTTTGATTTATATTTTTTGAAGGAATTATGATTTAGCTTTGGCCTTTAGACAAATGTCTAAAGGGATTTAGCTTTTGATTGATTTACCTTGTAAAGAAATATCATAGAGTACTTTTAGTTAGATATTGATATGATAATGAATTATGCCCACCTATTAGGGGAATAATATGCTACACATGTTTCCCCTATGCATGGTGATGATACATAGGGGACAAAATATAATAGGATTGACCTTATCATCAATAGTTGTAAACCTTGTAATATTCATCATGTGATAAGAGGATGATGAGATAAACTATTGAGAGAGACAAGAGATGATAAAATTAATCTTCCATTAGCACCTGCAAACCTTGCAATGTTTATCATATAGTAAGATATTTTATGAGATAAAGACATGAAGATAAACTTTGAGATCAATAAGAATGACAATTATATTTTACAAACTTTGATTGATTTACAAGATTATACTAGAAGGATCCGCTCACATAAATCACGTTGTAAAAGAAAAATTAAGTTGTCCTATCTAGGATAATCATTTGCATGTCATTAGGAATTCCTAACTCAATATGTAATATGCAATCCAAGTAGAGATAGGCACATGCATGAAGGTAGATATGAAGTTAGGTATATACAAGCAAGCAGTAATAAGTAGCTAAAAACAAATAGGTATCCCATGCAAACTTATATATAATATCACCTAAGATGCTTTATTTTCATTGGTTATTTGATTTCTTTTATATCAAATGTGGTAAGGTTGTAAGCACCTAAATCATACTTACTATTTATGGTGTATGGATCTAGCCAATTAGGCTTAAAGTTTTCTTTGAGCTTAGTTTTGGTATTGGCATTTTTTTTATTCTCCTTAAGGATAAAAATACCAAGTTCAAAAGATAAGGATCATATCCTTTTGCCATGGGAATGTTTAAGCCTTTACTAGTAGATCCTTAGGTTTCCTAAGGTATGGATTCATTTCTTATCAAAAAATTCCAATTGGTTAATATGGTTGAAAATATATTCATATCTAATAGAGGCATATATGCAACAACCCAAAACTACAAACCCAAGAGAGGGATATAAGTCTTTTTTTGAAAGCACAAGTAAGGTTCTCAAGAAACCCAACATTGTTATCTTTAGTATTCAATGCTTCATCACATTTAATTTCAAAGTCACTATAGATGATACTTAGTGGATATGAGTTGCCAAATCCAATGGTTTTTGGAGGTTCACCTTGTTAAACCTCATTATTTAGAAGTACACAAAAAGTGGTCCCTCCACCTTTCCCATACCCTCATTGACATAGGACAATGTGACCATAGCATAGGGATTTTCCTTTAAGACCCATAATACTTAAAGGGGAACACCTATTTCCTAACCTTAACCTAAGTTCATATAGGTATGTTAAATGGGCATAAAGCCTTGGTGCTTAATTACCATGCCTCTACTGGCTAACTAAGGTCATTACCTCTCAACTGGTAATGAACATGATCACTTAAACCTACACATTCGAGTTACCACCATTATTGTCTTATGAATGATTCCTATAGTCTTTTAGACATGGGAACACTCGATCCTCATCATTCAAGGTGTATCATTTTAAAAGTATTTGGCTATTGCATTCTTGTAACTCCTAGACTTGTGAGCACCTAGCTATTGCATTCTCACAACTCCTTCTAGGTTTCACTTCTACCTGGTTATTGCATTTATTAAATCCAGCTAGGATTGGGATAAAAATATTAATTTAGGCTCTAAAATAAGGTCTAGATTCAACCCAAGAAATGCATTTCTACCCAGGGGCAAAACAAAAATAAATGCTTTTAAACTCAAAATACTTAAAATATAGCATCATATCGACTGATAATGAAATCATATACATCTCAAATAAACATAAGCTTCATCTAAAGCTAACATGTTTATAATAATTCACATGCTGTATTTGGTTATTAAGAATATTACATAAAGAAGCATTACAATAGATCACCAAACAAATATTCATAATGCTATCAATTTCCACTTAAATATTATTAATAATTCATCACAATATCACATGTTTATAGCAAAAAATAAATCATTGAGCATGAGGACTAACATAATCCCAAATATTCCTTTTATTTATTTGCTATTGCTCAAAGCAACCATTTTATGTAATACCAAAACAACTAATCTTGAAATATTGTTAAAGTTTTTTCCTCTAAAAATTACAAAGCAAATTCTCATTTGCATAACCATTAATTTATCCAAGACACAACAATTCCATTCCACCTAAATGACCTTTGTACCACTATGTAAGGAGTTACCCGCCAACTTGAGGAACATTTAGGGATCAAGACAACTCATTATGCAATGCAATCTAACATGCTAATTGTATTTGCAAACATCCATGCACAATACTTCTTTTAGAAGGATATAGACTAGATAAGATCTCATAATTTTCTATTTATTTTACACATTATATAACTGCAAACCAAACATGCACAATCCAATTTAAAAATGTAACCAATGAGAGAATGACATATCTCTATAATTTTTTTGATACCTACTCAAGTCTCATGGAACCATTATAGTATCTATTTCTTCTAAATAATGAATCTCTTTCAAATGGACCCACAAACAAAAGTTCATAACTTTATTCCTATCAACATATTCATAAAATATAGAAGAAGCAACCTACTAGCATTCTATTAAACTAATTTAACAATATAGGAATCATACTATTCTCTATTTTTTTATTCCATTAAATATTTTTCATCAAAACACTATCTTTATTTTAAAAAAGATACCATATAAAATATTTTACTTACGTTTATCAACATAATATTGTTTATTAAAATAAATACATAATTAAACATCAACCTCTTCTTGGAAATAATATATAATGCTTATAATTAGGTTCATTATGACCCTACTATGAAAGTATCTATCTTTCCAAGCTAAGAAATCTATCCAAAGCAATTAATATTTTCAAATAAAGAACTTTGAAACTCGACTAATTAAACAAAACCTTTAACTTTATGAATTTAGATTTATATTCTAACACATGCCTCACAATTGAAACTACAAAAACATACAAAAATACATTCCCAAGTGTGCTTCCCAAAACTCAAGTACATAGGAAAGCACTTGACTCCAATAAATCTTAAGCATACCAGGCTCATTAAAACCTAAAGTAAAATGTCCAATGAAGCTCAAGAGAAAACAAAGCTCACAAAGGCAAAAACGAGTAGTCGAAACCTACCTCACATGTAGTTCTCAAGCATAGAAGAAGAATACCACAAAAAACAACCAAATTTGGTTTGGCTAAACTAAGCTACCACTCAAGAAGTAACTAAAATGGAGAGATAAAAGAAACCAACTCAAAAGAAACATCTAAGACCCATCAACAAAAAAAACAATTGACTCTAGGCAAAGTCTTAGATGAACTTCGAGCTATCACTAGCTTAAATTACCCTAAGAAGGTAGTGCTTGGGTGAATAGAAGAATAAAATCATTGCACTCTCATAACTAGAAGAACCCCCACCAAGGATGATTAACCAAAGCTCTCTAAATATCAACAAACCCAATAGAAAAACAAGCACGACTCATACATCCAAAAGATAAATAACAAGACAAGCATAGAGTATCCAACTTCTAGAGATAAATAAAATAAACTAGCATCATTCATTCACCCTTACCTCTTCTCACTCAAAGTTGAAGACCTTCTACGTTGCACACCTTCCTTCCAGCTCTCCACCACCTTCCTTCTTCCTCCAAAAATCTACTTGAGTCCCCTATCAAATCCTCAAGGTGGCTTCTCTTCAAGCTTAACATTTATTCCCATGATCTTACCCGTTAAAGCTAGACATCTCTAGCTCATAACATTCATTATGAATGTTAGTGATGCAAGAACATTTATCAAACATTATCAAGCAAAGGAAACATTTAA
Organism: Wollemia nobilis; assembly: GCA_028583015.1. Lineage (NCBI taxonomy): Eukaryota > Viridiplantae > Streptophyta > Pinopsida > Araucariales > Araucariaceae > Wollemia > Wollemia nobilis. The sequence continues at coordinate 13,233,841 of JAQPPZ010017228.1, forward strand.
ATTTTGTTTCCATAATGATGTTTTAAAAGTAAGCAATCATTTATTATACATATTATTTTAAAAGATATATTTATCTTTTAATCAAGCATTCACAAGACAACCAAATAAGAATTAATCTATTAATTCTATACTAAATCTTATTATTCCCATTAATAAGGTATTTAGATAATTTGCATTCTAATTAGTTTCAATAGTTAATTTAAATTATTAATATTGATACCATTATTCTCAAGTATTAAGGTTATCAACAAAAAATTAATACTTGAATGATTGTTATCCATAAATCTATGCTTTTCGTACATACAAGCATATAAGCCATTCAACAAATAATATTACACACCATTTTTTTATACTTAAGTAGGTGGAAATTTATTTAAGACAATCTATTGCTACCACCATCCTATTAAGGAGTCTCATTGTGAAAGAAACTTCCAAGCCCAATGGTGTGAATATTCAATAAGTACAAATGCAATGCACCTACATGAAGGGTGCTTTGTTACTCTGAGTTATCGATGAACAAGTCATCACCATAATTTTCTAAAATTTTCTCTTAACTCGGGTGGTTATCCATACTAATCCACCAGTGAGAGCTCTTGGTCTTGAAACCAAAAATATATCAGTAGTACCAGATTCCAATAATTGAAACAAAGCATATAATGTGACTACTTATTGATAGCAATGAACAAAACCATGCATTAAACATCCATACATCAATACATAGTTTATTGTCAAGGATAAGTCCTACCAAGGAGGGTTGTTACATACTCCCCCCTTGGACTAAACACAATCCCTTGTGTTTCCTGCAAGTGAGTAAACAAATATTTCATTCAAATAAGTATGGAAATTGTTACCTCATTTCTTTAGCATTTTTTCATGTGGCATAATTCTCAAAATACTGGTCCCACTGGACCTTACATTGATCTAGGGTTCATTTCATCATATTATAACAAAACCTTAGAATCTTTAATAGTCTCACATCAATGGTTGATGGATCTACCATCTACAATTTAAAAATATTCCACATATTAGTAGGATTAGAAACATGTTTCCTAAGAAAGGATATGTGGAAAGTATCATGGATCTTTGATAGGTTGGGTGGAAAGGCAAGCCTATAGGCTACTGGACTAATCTTATCAATGATCTCAAAAGGCCCAACATAGTGAGGATCCAACTTAGTTGAATTTATGATAATTTTCATGGGTCTTACCCTCAATAAAACTTTATCCCCCATAAATAATTCTCTTGGTATTTTTTTTAGATCAGCATAGCTCTTTTGGTGATCGATTGCTTCCTTGAGCCTAAGCTGAATTGCTCTGAGTTGTTCCTCCATCTCTCTGATAGTTTTTGGTATGATCATCATCTAATCCTTCAAATTATCCTATGATAGAGATGCTCTACATCTTCTGCCATATAAGTCTTCAAATGGGACCATTACCAATGATGCATGGTAACTATTATTATATGCAAATTCTAAAAGATGCAAAAATTCCTCCCATTTAGAATTTTGGTCCATGCAATACATGTGTAGCATGTCCTCTAAAACTTGGTTTACCCTCTTTGTTTGACCATCTATTTTTGAATGATATGTAGAACTAATATTTGTCTTAGTGCCCATTGCACAATGTAGGGCCTGCCAAAATTCTTATTTGAACCTAGAGTTTTTGTCTGATATGATCACCTCAGGAAACCCATGTAACCAGAAGATTTTTGTGGTAAACTTATTTGCCACCATTGGTGCATCATCCTTGATGTTCCCTTATTTGAAATGTGCAAACTTGGTCAACTTATTAACCACTACTAGGATTGCATCATGTTGGTACCTAGTCCTAGGTAAATCGATAATAAAATCCATAGAAATCGCTTGACATTTCTACATAGGTATGTCATGTGGGTACAATTTCTCTAGTGGATGTCATTGTTCTGCCTTAACCTTTTGGCATTCTAAACATATTGCAATAAAACTTGTTATATCTTGCTTCATTATGGCTCAATAGAAGGTCTTTTTCATGTTTTCCCTCATTTTTTACCCTCGTAGATGAGAAAAATAGGGATAATTATGTGTCTATTACATAATCAATCTCCTTAGATCACCATTTTTGGGTATAACTACCCTATCCTTGAAGCATAAAATTCCATATTTTAGGTTGAAACCCTTACTCTATTAAAGATTTCTCTCACTTTTATCCTAAATTTCTATGCAATACAAGTTCTAAAGCTACATTTACCTAACTCTATCCATCAATTCCATGACTCTAGGTCAATACAGCTATATTCCTTCTCCTACTTAAGGCATCTACAATCTTATTTTCTTTTCCTGTGATATAATCAATACCAAAGTCGTATTCAACTAAGAACTCTATCCATCTTCTCTACCTTGTGTTCAACAAAGGTTGGGTAAAAATATGTCTTAGAATTTGATGGTATGTCCTTAGCTCAAATGGTTTTTCCAAAAAATAATGTCTCTAGACCTTTAGGTCATGCACAATTGTTGATAGTTCTAGGTTGTGTATCATAGTTTACCTCATACTTCTTGAGTTTTCTAGACTTATAGGCTATTGTAGCCTCTTCCCAAGATAAAACTCTACCCAAACCTTATAAGGATACATCTGTACACATGGTAAAATTCCCACGAGGGTCTGATATATTGATAATTGATGTGGTAGTTAACTTATTCTTCAGAGACTCAAATATGGTCTCACTTATCCATCCATTTGAACTCTTTATCTTTTATTTGAAGTTTGGTTATTGAATAGGTAACCTTAGATTAATCTTTCATAAAATACCTATAATAACTAGTGAGACCCATAAAACTCCTCACTTCTGACACATTTTTCAGTGCAGACCAGATTAATTTAGCCTCAATTTTCTTTGGGTCCACAAAAATTCCTTCAACCAAGATGATGTATCCCAAATACTATACCTATGAGGTATAAAACTCACACTTGGATAATTTTTCCTTAGAACCTCCAACACTAACCTTAGGTGATGGTCATGTTCCTCTTTGGTGCTAGAATATATTAATATGTCATCTAAGAATACCAAGATAAACTGATCTAGATACTTTTGAAACACATTGTTCATCAAATTCATAAAATATGTTGGTGCATTTTTCAACCCAAATGGCAACATTGTGAATTCATAGTGTCCATATGCTTTTCTTGAATCCTTAACTGATGGTATCTAGATCTCAGATTTATTTTGAAAATATGGTAGCATCCTTTAGTTGATTGAAAAGGTCATCCATCCTTGGTAAAGGTTACTTATTAATAATTATTACCTTATTTAATATTCTATAATCTATGCATAACCTCAAAAAATCATCTTTCTTTTTCATAAATAACATTGGAACACACCAATATGACACACTAGGTTTGATCAGACCCTTTTCTAACAAGTCTTGAAGTTGCATCTTCAATTCTTGCAACTCAATTTGGGTCATTGTGTAAGGTATCCTTGCAATAGGTTCAGTCCCTAGCATTAAATCAATAGTGAAATCAAATTTTTGTCAAGGTGATAGTCCTGGGAGATATTTTGGGAATACATCACTGAACTCATGCGAGATTGGGTTTTTCTTAAACATTTCCTCGTCTCCTTTTTCTATTGACTTTACATTAATATTGACTACATATAGCATGACACCTCTTTTAATGGTTTTATTTAACTACATAGATGATAACAAATAGGGTTGAAAAGACCCTTGTCTACTTTGAACTCTTACCATCCTATTATCCTTATTGGTGTATTCCATCCACCTTTCTTGAAAATTGATTAAGGCTCTATGAGCCTTTAACAAATTCATTCCTATGATAATATCAAAAGCATGGAGCAATACTACATATAAGTGCCAAGTTGTATATCCATTGGGTAAGGTTATCTCTCTTGTAGTAAAATACAAACCCACTAAGTAATTCTATCCTAACCCATACTCGAATTTCCATCCTTGTGCCAAATATTCAAGTCTCTCCAACATATCCCCAAATAATACTAGTGGAAATAAAACTATATGTAGCTTCACTATCTATTAAAACATGAATATATTAATTAAACTTACCGTTCACTGGTATTATTATCATTTGTCCATCCTAATAATGACTCTCGATAGCTACATAAATTCGATGCACTTGATCCTCTACTCTATTACTTGATTGTATTTGGCATGGGTATCTTTAGGCATAATGAGGACACTCACATGTGTAGCAACCTGACATGGGTGGTTGGGGTCTTGAATCTTTCTTGACTTGGTGTTCCTTACTTGATTCCCCTTTATTATTTTTTATTCCCTATTCAGCCAACCTTTCTAGCATTATCTATTGATGCTCCATTTGATCTTACAACGATCTGACCATGGAGGTAAGCTACCTTAATTCATCTTGTATTATTTCAAATAGGAAGGTAGTATTTGCCATGCTCTTTTTGAAATCCCTTTTCCTACCAATTTCCTTGTTAGAGCTCTCTATGTTTCCATATTCCTTACCATGATTCCTAGTTTAACCTAATTTTCTTAGTGATTGTGCTTCAAAATCCTTTTGCAACACTAGTCCCATCTTATTGGAAGACCTTAATACAGGTTCCATCTCCTATCCATACAAAGGAGTTGGGTAAGTTATAATATTTCCCCAATTATACTTATAGTTAGTTTCATTCTCCCAATGAACTAACATAGACCATTATCACTTAATAGATAATAATCAATGCCATGCTTACCTCCCTACAAGGTGCCTTCCTAATAAGAAAATTTACCTTTTAAGATTTTAACTCCTTGGTCTGACTAGTCCCAATGATGTACAATACCCATTGTATCATAGATCACATTATGGTCCTTGGAAGAGTAAGTCTCTCCCAAGTAGCACATAAAGTCAAGGCTCATCCTAAGTGCACTCTATGGAAGCTTCTAGCCCCATGACCTAGAGATCTGATACGAACTATAACAACCCAAAACTACCAACCTAAGAGAAGCATATAATTATTAAAAAAATATAAGGTTGTCAAGAGATCAAACATTGATCTCTTTAGCATTTAAGGCTTCACCATATTTGAGTTCAAAGTCACTGCAAATGACACTTAGTGTAAAGGAGTTGTCAACACCGATGGTTTTTGGGGTTCATCTTGTTAAACCTTATTGTTTAGAAGAACATCAAAATTTATCACCCTACTTTTTCCATACCCTCATTAACATAGGATAATGTGACCATTGTGTAGTAATTGTCCTTAAAGGACCATAATAATTAGATAGGAACACCTATTTTCTAACCTTAACCTAAGTCCATCTATGTGGTTTAATTAGGTGTAAAGCCTTGGTGATTAATTAACATACCTGTTGTGGCTGATCCACAACACACCCCAAAATTGGGGACCCACATTTTTTGCATGCTTTCAAAGAAGATCTCAGTGACCCAGATGCTAAAAATCAAGAAAAAGGCAAAATTGCACAAGAATGAAAAAGTGTCTCAATATCGCGACATGTTGCTCCGTCGCGGTCGAAAATGAAAAAGTGTCACGATATCGCGACATGTTGCTCCGTCGTGGCCAAAAATGAAAAAGTGTCGCGATATCGCGACATGTTGCTCCGTCGCGGTCTAGAGAGGAGAGAGAAATACATAATGGAAAATTGTCGCGAAATCACGACATGTCACAAAATCATGGTCAAACCAGTCAAACGGGGCACAGAACGGAGAAGCATAGCGATTTCATGACAGAAAGCCTCAAGATAGCCCCAAGTGAAAAACGTCGCGATTTCACGACAGGTTGCGGCTGAAGGCGTACCAAGTGAAAAATGTCACGATTTCACGATAGGTTGCGGCCGAAGGCATACCAAGTGAAAAACGTCACGATTTCGCGATAGGTTACGACCGAAGGCGTACCAAGTGAAAATGCGGTCGAAGGCGTACCAAGTGAAAAACGTCACGATTTCGCGACAGGTTGCATTGGCAAGGCTGCTAGCAGGAAAATATCGCGATATTGCGAAATGTCGTGTTTTTGCGATGAAAGTAAGGGAGCAAAGCTGCATGCATAAAAATGTCACGATTTACATGGGGCCATTATAGAACATGCAGAGGAAGCACGAAACACGTGGCATACAGGTTTCAGGGTTATAGAAGCGTTACATGTCAACAGAAAATATAGAACGTTTCGGCATCAAACATAAATTCAAAAGCAAAAAAAAGGTGGGAATACAAAACGATGCATTCTGGGAGGTGAAACGAAGCGACGCAGGGTGAAACAAAGAGCCGTATCAGTTAGTATAAAATCAGAAGGACAGATTGATACAAGGGTTGGAAATTGCTGCTGGCAGAGTTGCAGAGACAAGGGCAACATGCCATTCTGGGCCTGCATTTGGAGCATTTTCCTCCACTTGTTCTGGATTTGTTAAACCTGGAACATTCTATCATTGTAATTGATATATTATTTTAATACAAAAATACAGAGAGTTGGCATCTCATTGATAAGAAAGAAGGAGTCATTTTTGCATGCAAGATTTAATGTCTTACCTTTCCCTTTCGGATTTCTAGGCTTCTAGGTGAAGTTTAATGCAAGTGTTCTTGGTTGCTTCATGCGAATGTCTAAATCTGAAATTACGATAAAAACCCCGAAACCCGCACCTAGCTTATCCGGATTGTGCGAATTTGCAGATTCAATAGGTTAGGTTGCATGCAGAAAACCTCATTATCTTCGGTTTTGTCAAATCAAGATGGTAGCACTCTGGACGTAGTTTAGTTTCATTTTCATTTGCATTTCTTTTATTTTCAATCCTTTATTTTATTTTCGCATTTTAATTACCGTCATTTAAATAAATAACTAAAAATCCATCAAATTTCGAGATCAAAATATATTCATCTCTTAGATTTATTCACTTTGAGTCCATTGCAATTTCAAATTAAAATAAACCATAGTGCCCCTTGTTAACATTCACTTGCAACACTAAGGTATTCCAGCATTTAAATTGAACAACATCATTAGTATGCAAAGAGCTAGCATAACAGGAACCTTGGAGAAATTATCTGTTGTAATTTCTTTGCAAGCAGAGGATTTTGGGACTCAGATCCTACCGGAGAGTGTGCTTTCACAACTGGGTGAAAACACCACTCAACAGATTGGCGCTAGAAGGAGGGCCGGATGGGTTTATTTTAGTAAGATTTAAATTTTTTGTATATCTCATGCCCTAGTGATTATTATCTTTAGCCTTCTTTTAACAATATAACTCTGTAGTGTTAAAAGGAGGACAGGATTTGCTATGCACTGTTCCAATGCTTTGATTGTTCATACAGGTAATGTGATTTGATTTGATTATAAAATATAAAAAAAAAAAAGAATTTTTGGGTATTAAAGTTATATTCTTTAAGATTCACTAATGGCTATGTTTACACCTTGGATGACAAGTAGCCCATTGAATATACCAGGAGTTCAACATTATTTTCCCGTTGGTTTTGAGATATGTCTTCCTCAATTTTTGTCTAATGGGACAAATACTGCAGAAGAACATATTCAAGCATTCAAATTTTTTGTGAATCACTTAACAAGTTGGTATGATGATGTTGCTTGTAAAATGTTCCTTTACACCTTGGACAAAGTGGCATATGATTGGTTTACAAGTCTACCTTTAGGGTCTATCACTTCTTGGGCTCAACTAGAGGCAACATTTCTCAATCAATTCAACAAAAAGCGAGTTGACCCAATCCTCATGTACAATCAGTTGGTCTATATTAGAAAAGGACCAAGTGAAAATGTGAAGTCATTTTTTGAAAGGTTCTTTGGATTATATACGCAATTAGTGACATTTTATGTTCTTCAAGAAGAATTGGCTCTCCAAATATACATCAATGCTCTTGACTCACCCATGTCCACATATTTGCGAGGGATGCCTCAAATCACATCTTTGTCACAAGTCTATACTCAAGCAATGGCAATTGAGCAACAATTGAGTTGTCAAAATTATGGTGTGGGTTTTGGATCATGTAATCTTCAATCATTTAATACCTCCTTTACCCACCCAATGATTTATCCACCTCAACCAAGTTCAAGTGTGAATCAATTTCAGAATCAACAATCATTCCAAAGCTTCAATCAATTCCAAAATCCTCAACCTACAATGCAAGATCAACCATCTTTCTTAAGCATGAATCAACTTCAAAATACTCATCTTGATTCAAAAGATGTTGCTAAAATCAATTTCAATTATTTTCATAAGAATATGATTTTAGGCAAGGGAGGAGTACTAGATCTAACTAGTATGGAAACATGTGACAGATTGGAAACCCTTGACTCACCAAAAGATGAATTCTATGAGGATGAATCTGATTCGAATGACACATTGGATGACATTGTTGAAAGTAATGGCCCAAAAAATTCACATCTTCCAAAGTATGTTAAACATGAATCATGGGTTACACATGTGGATTATGATAACCTTATCAATTTGAATACAAGCAATAACCCAATTTTGGAAGTAATTGAACCATCTAAGGAAGGAGAGGATAAAGTTGATGAGAAATATGTTGATGAATTAAAAGATGATGTAGAAATAGTTGAGCATCACAATTTGATTTTGAAAGATGATCATTATGATTCTTTGGAAGAGTATGCTCACTCCAAACCTTCTGATGAAATTTGTGTGCCTATTGATATGCAGGATAATACGATTGCCATTTCATATGAGGATATTACAAGTCCTGTACAATCTAAGAATGCTTTGGAAGAAGGGTTGGAATCTCATCAAAGGTTGGAGAAGGATAATGATTCTACTACCATGGATGAAGAAGGAGAATCAATTGTTTTTGTTCCCCTTGGGGGGCAAGAAATCGAAAATCTTGATCCACCTATTGTTTCTACAATGTCTATGCCATCTCAAAATGATGAAATTACAAAACCTAAGTGGTGTGGGTTGGATGCTATTGATGATCTTAATGAAAATATGGATTTTGGGGCAACTCAAGCCATTGATCGTGGAAAGGTGTCACGTGACACATATCTTGAAAAATTAGGATCTTGTTTTGAAAAATATGGACGCATGTTTGATTGGGTGCCTAACTTTGGTGTTTTTGAACAGGTATTGGACGATGAAGAAGACAACGAAAAAAAAGAAAAGGCTATTAATACTCATCAAGTTATGGCAAATTTTAATCATGATGGGTTGAGTATGGATGACAAGGGGAAATCTTTACCTTTGGTAGTAGCTACAAAAATTTCAAGTGATAGGTTACATGATGTCCCTTTGGATGCTAACATCATTAATGAGGAAATGCCAAATTTTGTTGATGCTTGTCAAGTTTTGAATGATTTTGATTGCTTTAAAATCCTGGAAAATGATTTGAATTCAAGATTTTTAGAAATAGGCTCTTGTTTGCAGCATCTCACATTTGAAAAGGAAAGCCTACTTCTAAATCATGAATGGAACGATGAAACTTGCACTTTAAAGAATAGACAAGATAAAATTGAATACCAACCATTGTCTAATCAATTTGATTTGATTCTCACCTATGATGTGGGTAATAGAACTAAATCAAAGTGGGATGGTGAGCATGGCAAGTTGAAATTTGTTGCATTGCTTGGTTTGATCTTATTGTTGTTGGATTCCTACAAAATTTGGCATGTGTATTGTGTCATATGTTTTTTGATATGTTCTAATCATGTTTGGGATCTAGGAAAGTAATAGTCCAAGCTTGGCATCATCTTGTACAATAGTGTATATTTTTTTTTTGGTGTGGGTTTTCAAGTTTTTGTTTTTGGGATTGTTTTTGGGTTTTGGTTTTGGTTTGTGTTTTTCAAGTTTCATTTTTTGGATTCTTAGTTTAATCATGATTTAAGTTGTGTGTTTTATTTCAATAGACATGCTTTGTTTGTTTTTATAAAAATAAAATAAAAATAAAATTAAAATTAAAATTAAAAAAATAATTAAAAAATATATATATATTTGAGATGTCAACTTATGCTTAAGACTAGGAGAATATGAAACATTGGAATTGTCTTGTAAAAGCTCCACAAGTAACACAAACATTTTAAGTTATATCGTTTGAAACTTGTGATGCATGAAGTAGTCAGTTTTTGTATGGCAAATATTTCATCTACAATTCAAAAGATAATGCATTCATGTTACATCTCACTTTACATATACATTCCACCTTAGTTGCATATGCATCTCAGGTATAAATCATTAAAGTGTGTCAAATCCTCTTAGGGTCGTGCTATAACATAAATGTGAAAAAATCCTAAGGTTGGAAACTGAGTCTTGAGATATCTAGAACCAAGCACATTTTATACACATTAAAAAGGATCTTGGGTAAAATGATCAAAACCTTGCTTGGAAGAAAAGGTTGGGCAAAAGAAGTATTTCATGTCTATCCTATTATGCAACATGATCCTTAAAATAGTGGTTTTGACCACTTCCATAAAGCTTAAAGCCTAAAATCAGAGTAGTAAGGATAGGGCTAAATCCTCATCAAACTTAAGTTGAGGATCCAATTCCCCAAAGCTTTGATTTGACCTACATGGAGTAGTAAGGATAGGGCATAAATTCTCATCTCGCTTAGGTTGAGAATATGATTCCCCAAAGCTCCTATGTCTCATTTCATGATAAATATTGGATTGGAAGGATCGTACTACTTGTCCTCTGCAAAGGATGGGTAGTCATCCCCAAGGTCTAAGCAATAAAATTAATATTTTCCATTTTCATCCAAAGCTTGGATTGGAAGGATCATACTACATGTCCCTGGCAAGGATGGGTAGTCATCCCCAAGGTCCAAGAAGTAAAAAAAAAAAAAAAATTTCCCATCTCATCTTTATATTGGATTGGAAGGATCGTACTACTTGTCCTCTGCAAAGGATGGGTGGTCATCCCCAAGGTCCAAAGAAATGAAGGTAAGTCTTGGATTATGGGGTTAAGTATGCCCATGCATGGCAGCATGTCTTGTCCAAAAAACAAGACCACTGATTATTCAAAGGGTTAGACTAGCATGACCATTTCTTCCATAATTGGTTAAATTATTTTGCTCAAAGTGAGGTAATGAATTCCAAATCAGAATAGTAAGGATAGGGTTAAACTCCCATCTCGGTTAGGTTGGGAGTTTGATTCCCCAAAGTTCTGATTTCACATTCACTTGCACATGGGTTTAAGATAGTAAGGACTCATAACCAACTTTGGGATATAATAAAGCAATTCATTAGTGGATCCTAAGAGGTTTTGGTAATATTGAATGTTTGTGCATGATACTAGAAAGTTTAGACCTTTACAAGAGCAAAATCTCTAAGCATAGTTATCAGGTTACACAAATCATTCACAATCTCACATATGCATTCATGTAAAACTAACAATGGAATGTTGATCAATTTCAAACGATAGGGAATGAAATACATTGCACACACCGAGCTAATACTTGATTATTCTGATGATTCATGTACTTTTGATCTTTGGGCATTTGTTTATATTTATTATGTGCTAACACATGTTTTCGAGTTTATATACTTCCAGGTAGGGTTCTCACTAAAATGCTCAAGAGCATTTGACAGTAGAGTCGCCATTTGTTGTGGCTGATCCACAACACACCCCAAAATTGGGGACCCACCTTTTTTGCATGCTTTCAAAGAAGATCTCAGTGACCCAGATGCTAAAAATCAAGAAAAAGGCAAAATTGCACAAGAATGAAAAAATGTCGCAATATCGTGACATGTTGCTCCGTCACGGCCAAAAATGAAAAAGTGTCGAGATATCATGACATGTTGCTCTGTCGCGGTCCAAAGAGGAGAGAGAAATACAGAATGGAAAATTGTCGTGAAATCGTGACGTCACAAAATCGTGTTCAAACCAGTCAAACGGGGCACGAAACGGAGAAGCGTAGCGATTTCGTGACAGAAAGCCTCAAGATAGCCCCAAGTGAAAAAAGTCGTGATTTCACGACAGGTTGCGGCTGAAGGCGTACCAAGTGAAAAACATCGCGATTTTGTGACAGGTTGCGGCCGAAGGCGTACCAAGTGAAAAATGTCACGATTTCGTGATAGGTTGCGGCCGAAGGCGTACCAAGTGAAAAACATCATGATTTCGTGACAGGTTGCGTTGGCAAGGCTGCTGGCAGGAAAATGTCACGATATCATGACATGTCGCATTTTTGTGATGAAAGTAAGGGAACAAAGTTGCATGCATAAAAATGTCATGATTTACATGGGGCCGTTACAGAACATGCAAAGGAAGCGCGAAACACGTGACATACAGGTGTCAGGGTTACAGAAGCATTACATGTCAACAGAAAATATCGAACGTTTCGGCATCGAACATAAATTCAAAAGCAACGAAAAGGCAAGAATACGAAACGATGCATTCTGGGAGGTGAAACGAAGTGATGCAGGGCGAAACAAAGAGCCGTATCAGTTAGTATAAAATTAGAAGTGCAGATTGATACAAGGGTTGGAAATTGCTGCTGGCAGAGTTGCAGAGACAAGGGCAACAAGCCATTCTGGGCCTGCATTTGGAGCATTTTCCTCCACTTGTTCTGGATTTGTTAAACCTGGAACATTCTATCATTGTAATTGATATATTATTTTAATACAAAAATACAGAGAGTTGGCATCTCATTGATAAGAAAGAAGGAGTCATTTTTGCATGCAAGATTTAATGTCTTACCTTTCCCTTTCGGATTTCTAGGCTTCTAGGTGAAGTTTAATGCAAGTGTTCTTGGTTGCTTCATGCGAATGTCTAAATCTAAAATTACAGTAAAAATCCCAAAAACCCGCACCTAGCTTATCTGGATTGTGCGAATTTGCAGATTCAATAGGTTAGGTTGCATGCAAAAACCTCATTATCTTTGGTTTTGTCAAATCAAGATGGTAGCACTCTGGACATAGTTTAGTTTCATTTTCATTTGCATTTCTTTTATTTTCAATCCTTTATTTTATTTTTGCATTTTAATTACCGTCATTTAAATAAATAACTAAAAATCCATCAAAGTTCGAGATCGAAATATATTCATCTCTTAGATTTATTCACTTTGAGTCCATTGCAATTTCAAATTAAAATAAACCATAGTGCCCCTTGTTAACATTCACTTGCAACACTAAGGTATTCCCAACATTTAAATTGAACAACATCATTGGTATGCAAAGAGCTAGCATAACAGGAACCTTGGAGAAATTATCTATTGTAATTTCTTTGTAAGCAGATGATTTTGGGACTCAGATCCTACCGGAGAGTGTGCTTTCACAACTGGGTGAAAACACCACTCAACAATACCTCTATGGGCTAACTAAGGTTATTACCTCTCAACTGGTAATGAGCATGGTCACCTAAACCTATGCATCCTAGGTACCGCCACTATTGTCTTGTGAATGATTCCTATAGTATTTCAAATATGGCAACACTCAATCCTCATTGTTCAAGGTGTATCATTTCAAAATTTTCTAGCTATTGCATTCTTGCAACTCCTACCAGACTTGTGAGCACCTAGCTATTACATTCTTGCAACTCCTTCTAGGACTCACTTCTACCTGGTTATAACATTATGTAACTCCTCCTAGGATTGGACTAAAAATTTAATTCAGGCTCTAAAATAAGGTCTAGATTCAACCCACGAAAATTATTTCTACCCAGGGACAAAACAAAAACAAATGCTTTTAAACTCAAAATACTTAAACTATAGCATCATATCAACTAAGAATGAAATCATATGCATCTTAAATAAACATAAGCTTCATCTAAAGCTAACACATTTATAATAATCCACATGCTATATTTGGCTATTAAAGAGATTACATAAAGAAGCATTACAATAGATCACCAAACAAATATTCATAATGCTATCAATTTCCACTTAAATATTATTAACAATTCATCACAATATTGCATGTATATAAAAAAAAAAATTCACTGAGCATTAGGACTAACATAACCCCAAATATTCCTTTTATTTCTTTGCTATTGCTCAAAGAAACCTATTTTTGTAATACCAAAACAACTAATCTTGAAATATCGTTAAATTTTTCGCTCTAAAAATTACAAAGCAAATTCTCATTTGCATAACCCTTCTTCAATCCAAAATACAACATCATTCCACGTAAATGGCCTTTGTACCAACTTTCTCTGATGACCTTCTACATGTAAGGAGTTACCCACCAACTTGAGGAACATTTAGGGATCATACTATGCAATCTAACATGCTAATTGTATTTACAAACATCCATGCATAATACTTCGTTTAGAAGGAAATAAACTAGATAAGATCCCACATTTCTCTATTTTACACATTATGTAATTGCAAACCAAACATGCACAATACATTATTAAAATGAAACAGATGATAGAATCCCCTACTTATCTCTATAATTTTTTCCCCACCTATTCAAGTCTCAAGAAACCATTATAATATATATTTCTTATAAATAATGAATCTCTTCCAAATTGAACCATAACAAGAAGTTCATAAATTTCTTCCTATAAACATATTCTTAAAATATATAAGAACCAACCTATTGGAATTCTATTAAACTAATTTAAAAATATAAGAATCATATTATTATACACTATATTTATTTAAAAATAGAGACCAAATAAAACATTTTACTTATGTTCATCAACATAATATTATTTATTAAAAATAAAGACCTAATTAAACATTCAACCTCTTCTTGAAAATAATATATAACGCTTGTAATTAGGTTCATTATGATCCTACTTCCAAAGGATCTATCTTTCTAGGACAAGAAATATATCTAAAGTAATTAATAGCTTCAAATCAAGAACTTTCAAACTTGACTAATCAAATGAAACCTTTAACTTTATGAATTTAGATTTACTTTCTAATGCATGCCTCACACAAGATTCACACAAGAAATTAAAACTACAACAACATACACAAATACATTCCCAAGAACGCTTTCCAAAACTTAAGTACATAGGAAAGCACTCAACTCCAACAAATCTTAAGCATACCAAGTTCATTAAAACCTAAAGGAAAATGTCCAATGAAGCTCAAAAGAAAACAAAGCTTACAAAGGTAAAAATGAGTGGTCAAAACCTACCTCACATGCAATGCTCAAGTAAATAAGAAGAACACCATAGACCACCTAAAATTTATTTGGCTCAAGTAAGCTACCGCTCAAGAAATAACCAAAATGGAGGGATAAAAGAAACAAACTTAAAAAAAACATCTCAGACCAATCAACAAACAAACAATCAACTCTAGGTAAAGTATTAGATGAACTTCAAGCTATCACTAGCTTAATTTACCCTAAGAAGGTAATGCATGGGTGAATAGAAAACTACAATCATTGCACATTCATAAAAATAAGGATTCCCATCAAGAACAATTAACCAAAGCTCTCTAAATATCAACAAAAACAAGATAAAAACAAGCATGACTCATACATCCAAAAGATAAATAGAAGAACTTTTTTGGGTAAATCTCTTGAATCGTATAGGACTTTTGGGATGGCCTCCCCCTCTTGGCCTAGGAGTGGGAGGTCATCTTTCAAATTTTATTTTGAGAAGCATATTTATAACAAATCTGGGTAAATGGTATCCTCCAATTAGGAGGATTTCTTCTCTGTGGTAATTTGGGGCCAGTGGAGTCCATATTTTTGATAGACTTTTTCTCTGTGTTAGTTTGAGGCAGTCGATATCCTTTTTTTGGGTAAATATCTTCTCTATGATAGATCTAGGCAAATGGTGTCCTTTGTCTAGGATAATCTCATTTTTATTATAGATCTAGGAAAGTGGTATCCATTTTTCATGAATATCTCAACTCTGTGTTTGATCTGGGTAATTGGTGATTGAGCAAAGCTTTTCTCTATGGTAGATCTAGGCAAAAGGTATCCATTTTTTGGTAGATATTTTTGTTCTATTCTGGTTGAGGGTCCTTTTGGGTAGATCTCTATTAATTTTTTAATTAGATATTTTCTCTATGGAACATATGGGCAAAGGTATCCATTTTTATGTAGATCTTTTTGTTTTTCAGGGTAAGGGTCCTTTCGGGAAGACCTCTTTTGTTGCAAATTTTGGAGCTTTTTTGATAGAGCTTCTTTGTCCTTTTCTTCTTCTCTTGACCTCGTGTCTGGAGCGTGTGTTCTTATTTTTTTGTGGACCTTTCTAGCCTTTGGAGGAGGTCCACAAGATATTTTGGTGTGGTGAAAGGTCTCATGTGCACCTTTCCTATCTTGGCTATTTTTTTGTCTTGTTTGGCCTTGTGGGGATGCAAAGGAAGTCACGGTGGCCTCAATGGAAGGGTCCTAGAGGTATCTTTCCTTGACATTTTTTATGTCTGATTGGTTTTGAGGGGGTACAAGAGGGTCCATAGTGGTCTCTACGATGGGTTTTTGAGGTGTTCTATGGAATCGTTTGGCCTCTGGGGGAGGGTTGAGTGGGTTCATGGTTGGCCTTTGTGGAAGATATTTTGGAGGAGGTGTCATTCTAGTTAGCCTTTTGTTTTGGAGATGTTTTTTGGACTTTTTTAGCCTATTAGGGAGGGTTTACCAAGTTCATGGTTGACCTTTGTGGAGGAGGCTTTAGAGGAGGTGCTCATTTGGTTTTGGGTCTACTGTGATGGTGGTGTGGGTGCCCTTGGGGAGGCTAGTTAGGTTCTTTTCATGGCAAGTTGTTGGGGTTTCATATTCTTGGAAAAATTTGGAGGGGGTTGGTCATGTTTTGGATCTACAATGGATGTTTTATCCTTGAGGTTATACTAGAGTCTTGTAAGGCTTTGGGGAGGTCAGATGGATTTTTAGCTTAATTTCAATGTTTAAAATCTTGTCAAATGTGTTCCTAGTTGGATGTGCTTCAAGAAACCCCTCTTAGAGGGGATATTTGCAAAATTTAAAATATTTTTAGATGTGTTCCTAGCTATATGTTATATTATAGAGGCTCTACTATATTCTTGGACAACTTTGAGGAGGTCAAATGGGCTCTTGGCTTAATTTCAAAGTCTAAATTTGTTTGGATGTGTTCCTAGTTAGATGTGCTTTGGGAGGCCCCTCATGGAGAGGTTAATTTCAAATTTTAAAATATTTTTGACATATTCCTATTTGGATGTGCTTCAAGAGACCCCTTATGGAGGGATTAATTTCAAATTTTAAAATCTTGCTAATGTGTTCTTGGTTGGATGTGTTGGAGACATAATTTCAAAATTTAAAATCATGTAGATCCGGTTGGTGGCTTGTGGCTTGTTGGTCACGCTGAAGAGACCCCCTCGAGGGAGGAAAGTTTCAAATTCTATTTTTGTTAGAGTATATTACATTATTTGGTACATGTCTTAGATTAGGATTTACTTTATGTGTTGTAATAAATGCACATGGATGCATAATATTTAATATTGTAAATGTGCATATTTGTCCATGTGTATATAAGTCCATAGAATAAGAAGTTGAATAGTCAAGAAGTGGGAAGGCCAAGAGTGTTTCATATGAAGAGTCACATTACATTATATACATGGTAATGTGGATATGTAATAGACAACAAGAGTAATAATATTACTTGGTTCTTTCAATGCTATGACTCCATTTTTTTTAGCCTTTATTTATGGCTTATTTAGGAGTAGTTTTTTGAGCTATTTCAGTATTTCATACTTAAAAAATATTTCCATTATTATATACTTTTTTTTTAATTTAGAAAAAAAACTTGTGAGGTCACCTTGGTCTGATAAACCATGACCAGGGGGTTCTACACCGTTAAAATCACCTGAAAGTCACGCCTAGCCCTGATCGCACTAGCATTATCAATTGGATTTTGGGTACCCAATGTGCATTTGGTAGGATGGAGATTCGAACCAGGGGCCTCCCTTGGAGGATTACCCTACCCTCTCCAACTCACCCACAACACATGGGTTCCATTATTATATACATTGGTTTGGTACTTTATTTCATTTCTATAATTTTGATTATCTTATGTAATGAGCCTCAAAAGCTAACAGTGGTATCAGAGCCACAAGGGACCACCATTGCTATAGTCAACCTAAACTTTGTTGCATATTTACAAACTGGACCTATCATTGTGCACCACTATAAGCAAACACTACCACAAGGAATTCCATGGAGTGTGAAGAATATTATCTCTAGAACGATAAACCAGAGAATCTAGATTGGTGGATAATTTCCATTCCATTAACAAATTTGGAATAGAATAATATTATAGTTCTTGAATTCATACCTTGATATTACAGTGATTGAGGAGAATAAGAGAACCACAAAAGAGGTATTATTAAAGAAATTAGTAAATTGAAGAAGACTTCAAATTGTAGATTGGCTAGAGTCTTTCCACAAGATTGTGAAGACTAGGACTCAACATAGAATTGGTTCCACTAGTTTTGAGAATAACTAGTGAAGTTTATTTATTTTAAAATTCTAGAAATTCTAATATATTTGGTATTGCTATCTAAGTTTTTGGTTACAAGAGTTTAAAACTTAGAAGTTGAGAATATTCCTACAAAGAATAGATAAGCATTTCATCTTCATTTCCTAAAAGTGTATGTTTTTTTCTTGTGAAAGAATTATTTTTGTGTTGTCGAAAAATAGAGATTGAATATTGGAGGAGACTCGTGAAGGAAGTTCCCTAGAAGATTTTAGACAAGAAAGCTATAAATTGAAGTTGAAGATACTTAGAAGATGTCAGTTTGAAGAACTTATAGGACTAGGAGATTGAATA
Organism: Wollemia nobilis; assembly: GCA_028583015.1. Lineage (NCBI taxonomy): Eukaryota > Viridiplantae > Streptophyta > Pinopsida > Araucariales > Araucariaceae > Wollemia > Wollemia nobilis. The sequence goes on from JAQPPZ010017228.1 coordinate 13,252,451, forward strand.
TTGGAGATAGAATATTGCAAGTAGAAGACTACATATTGAAGAATTGGAAGACCTAAAAAGAGGTCCTACTACAAATTTGAGAAGCAGTAGAATTTGGAGATCCAAGAAAGTGATCTCATTGTAGAATCTCCATAGATGGGAGATTGAAGAAACTAGGAAAAAGTTTCAGTAAATATTGAGAAGAAGAATTTGAAGAGTCACGAGAAGAAGTTGAAGAGTTGCAAAATTAGAAGATCCAAGAGAGAGGTCTCAAGAAATTTTGAAAGAGAAGAAGAAGGCTAGATAAAGCCTTGTTGCAGTATTTGGAGAAGAGACCATTGAAGGCATCTTAGAGAAAGTGAGAAGCAAGAGAGTGCAATAAGAGAGAATATTTATAGAAATTTCATGATAAGATATTACGAGCAAGGAGAATTTTTTGATTTGGGATAATTATCACCATCCGGCAACAAGCCTAATAGAAATAAGTGTTGAGCAAGAATTTTGCCAAATTTTGTATATAGACTTAGAAGATATCAAGACATTTAGATTCTTGAGAAATAAGTCAGCATTGGAGGTTAGTTTTGAAGTCAAAGATATTGCAGGAAAAGATAATTTTGAGGAGCCCAAGGTTTTGGGAAATCTAAGTTCAGCCGCAAAGTTTTGAAGGTTGAGAAAATTGTAGGTTTTGGAGTAGGGATTGAAGATTTGTAGGAGAATAAACTGAAGGTATCCTAGAGCTATAGTTTGGAAAAAATTTGGGCAGATTTTGGAGTTCTTGTGTATAGTATATTGAAGGTGTTTAGATAGAAACAAAATTTAGCATTCTGGAGACTCTCATTACAAATTTAAGCCAAAGAAAGAAGAAAGGATTTTACTGCAGAGTTGTAGGTTTATGAACACCAGTTTTGGCAGCATTAATAAGCTGCTAATTTAAAAGTGTATGAAGATAGGATAGAAGGATATTCGAAGCCACAAAAATAGTTTTTATGGACAAAATTAAAGTAGGATTGAAAGTTGTAGATTTGAAGCAATTTTGTGAAAAGTTGAGCAGCAAGCAAGGCTACAAATTGGGTAAGAGTGAAAGGAGAAAAGTAAAGGATAACTTAGGTAAAAAATAGAGAAAATAAATGTATGCAATAGTGGTGCAATCTAAGTCTATTATTCAAGTATTGAAATTAGCTATACATCAAGTTTTAAAGAGCACCATATTATTATCCATATTGCATTAGTTTAAAATCAGAAAATTAAGAACTTAAAGGAGTTCTTTAAGTTAAGGTGTTAGTAGTGTTTACATCTTAATGATCTACAAAGACAAAGTAGCAATACTAAGGAGAAATAAGAAGTACATAGTATTGTTAGTGAATTATTTGCTATTGCATATTTATTAAAGCAAAGTGAAAGCAATAATCTAAGCTATATGAAGACAAAGTAAAGGTTAGAAATTTGGCAAAATTTCTAAGTTTCAAAAGACACTAGAATAAGCTTAAAAATCTTGGACAAGTGCAAGAATTGAGAGGCATTGAAAGCACCATTTTATAAGAGGAATAACCACTCAAAAGAGGAAGAGGAACTACCACTCAAAGGAGTGTTACCATTTCTCTAATGTGCGAAACTTAAAATAGCAAAAGCAACTACCACTCAAAGGAGTGTTACCATTGCTTTAAGGAGGTAAACTGATTAATATCTACACCGGTGGAGATAGGATAGAAGCTTCACATTATCAAAGATACATAGATGGGCTCTACACCATTTTATGCCATTGAATAAGACAAAGCCACCTATGAAAGCATCAAAGAAAATAAGGACATTCATCCTTGAGAAATAAGCATTTGACTATGAAAATAAAAGCACAAGAATACGTTGAGACAAACATATTGAAGCAAGAAGTGAAATGAGCATTATAACAATGAAGATTTACATTGAAAGTAGTGATAAGCCCTAGCATATTATTCTACATTCAAGCACCACATTGATTAACATTGGAGAAGTGTTGAAGGAGTGTTACAGGAAATTCCCATTGCCACAATAATATTCTCCAGAGAAGGAAAATGTATTACAAGGGAGGTAGAAATGTTGGATTACCAATTCGCACATAGTAGACCAAAAATTGAAAATTCTAGCATCCATTTCGATAAGTGGCAAGTAGAAATCAGAAGGTCAAAGGTTAATTCATGCCCAATGAAGGACACATTCTTCCAAGGCACCAAAATAATGAAGATTCTATTAATAAATATGATAGATTAGTGTAGGAAATATCATGTGAAGGATATCAGCAATTGGATGCAGTAATGGAACCTTTGGAGGTTACATTGGAGTGTAGGTTTATTGAATCCAAAGTGAGAGAAACTATCTCTCGAATAATCCAATGAATTTGGCCAAGATAGCATGTGTGAATACATCTTTCATAGATGTACTCAGTGGAAGATTTGCAAAGGAGTCAAACATATTTGAATGTTGAATACAACTCTAATCCTAAGGTAGTTTATTTCATTCAAATTCCTCATAAGTTGAGTTAGGAGGTAAAAATAAAAGGTATTTTGAGAATAAAAGTCTATAATTGATACCTTAGATATAATAGCAAATTGGTGAATTATTAAAGGAGAAATTCTTTACCATAATATATTGGATAAATATATACACAAGAGTTTTGTAATTAAATTATTTAAAGTTACAAAAAAAAATAGAATATTTGCAATTTAATTGATATGGTAAAAAGGGTTTCTACAACAAATTGAATTTATAATAATTGCAAATATATTCTTCTAAATTCCTAAATTTGGATAAATAAGGTATTCCACATCAAATTAGGAATTAAATAAAGTTAGAGATATTATATTTTGTGACTAAGAGAAAGAAGGTTGATTCTATTCCTAAGAAATCATTTTTGATACTAAGGGAAAAGAATGTCTACCTCAAGAAATTCGTTAAACCATGACATCGAGAAAGCAATTAGATGAGATGGAGTGAATGTCATAAAATTTGGAATTAAGGACATAATTGAAGAATCTAAAGGAAAGTTAGACTTAGTTCCAAGTTTCATCTATAAGGAAGCATTAGAAGAAAAATTTGAAACATTAGAATACTATCTACAAGCTAAGATGTTTGAGACAATTGATAATGACAAAGATAGTATTATGATTCCTTTGAATGTCACAAGCATAGTTTATATGGCCCTACTTACACTCAGGCATTACAAAGAAAGAGACTTGAAATTGAAGGAGATAATTGAATCACTTAAGATGAAAGCAAAAGTGAGTGAGTCATTTTTGGAAAAAGTATTTCATTCCTCATGTAACATAAATGATTCAAGTTCATTAAATTCAAGGTCTTATCATGATGTTGTAAGTGAGTATTCTAAAGGATCAATACAAAATAAGATTCATGACTTCAAGGATAAAGGCAAAGAGAAGGTTGTTCAACAGGAATCACCTAATAATGCAACATCATCATATGAAGATAAGCAAGAGAAATAAGAGCATTTTCAAGAAGAAACACAGTGTAAAGCAAGTTAAAGACTGAAGATCCACATTGAATATAAGTCTTCAATAACCAAATAATGTAATACAGGAGGGTGTTAGAGTATATTTACATTATTTGGTACATGTCTTAGATTAGGATTTACTTTATGTGATTTAATAAATGCATATGGATGCATAATATTTAATATTGTAACTATGCACATTTGTCCATGTGTATATGAGTCCATAGAATAGGAAGTTGAATAGTTAAGAAGTGGAAAGGCCAAGATTGCTTCATATTAAGAGTCATATTACATTATATACATGGTAATGTGGAGATGTAATAGACAACAAGAGTAATCATATTACTTGGTTATTTCAGTGATACGACTTCATTTTTGTGAGTCTTTTTATGGCTTATTTAGGAGTAGCTATTTGAACTATTTCAATATTTCACACTTACAAAATATTTCCATTATTATATACATTAGTTTGGTAATTTATTTCATTTTTGTAAGTTTGATTATCTTATGTGATAAACCATAAAAGCTAACAATTTTAAGTAGGATTCCTCTACTTAGGTAGGAATCATTCTTTTTGAATTTCTTCTTATTTGGGCCTTCTTGCCTTGGTGACTCTTGTGCGAGTCCCGATTTCCTGTGAGAATTTGTTCTCTTTGTGTGTCCCCTTGTGGTACATTTTTTTCTATTTTTAGTGGTGGACCTCTTTGAGGTCTTTCTCTCTTTATTAAAGTTTTGGGGTCCCTTTCAAAACCGTTTCATATTAATACAAAAAATATATAGATAATAGGGCAAGCATATAGTATCCAAATTCCATAAATAAATAAAATAAACTAGCATCATTCGTTCACCCTTACCTCTTTTTGCTCAAAGTTGAAGACCTTCTAAGTTGTACACCTTCCTTCCAACTCTTCACTTCCTCCCTTATTCCTCCAAAAATCTCCCAAAAACTACCCAATTCCCCTCTCAAATACTCAATGTGGCTTCTCTTGAAGCTTAACATTTGTCCCCACAATCTTGCCCATTCGAGTTGGCCACCTCCAGCTTATAACATTCATGATGAATTTTAGTGATGCAAGAACATTTCTCAAACATTTTTGAGTGAGGGAAACATTCAAATTTCCTTTCCATAATGATGTTTTAAAAGTAAGCAATCATTTATTATACATATTATTTTAAAAGTATACATTTCTCTTTTAATCAAGCATTCACAAGGCAACCAGATAAGAATTAATCCATTAATTCTATTCTAAACCTTATTATTCCTATTAATAAGGTATTTAGATTATTTTCTTGCTAATTAGTGTCAATAGTTTATATTAGTTATTAATATTGACACCAATATTTTCAAGTATTAAGGTTATCAACAAATAAATAAATACATGAATGATTTTGTAGACACAGAAATTTGATCCACTTGAGTGAGTCATTTTTCCTAAGCCTTCAAAGAGACCCCTTAGACTTGCCCAAAGTAGGACTAGGGCTCCCTTTTCCTTTTCCTTATATTTTTCCTCCTTTGACAAAATCATGATTGGCCCTAACGGGGCGCGATTTCATCTAAGCAAAATTGCAGTCGGTCCTGATGGACCATGATTTTACCTAATTAGGGTTATTTCTTAGAAAACCCTAATTTTTTATATTGGTGTCCTTAGATGTCAACTTTTCTTAGTTTTCCCACCCATTTTGCTTTCAAATCCACTATAAAAGGAGGGTTTGAAGTCTTATTTTTAACACAACAAGTAACCAAGAAAATTTAATAAGTTCTCATGCAAGTTCTTTGATTTCTAAAGTGCTCTCCAAGCATTTGGTTTTCTCTTCCACAAGTAAGCTTATTTGCAAATGTGAAATATAGTTTGTTGAAGCTCTATTTTCAACCTGCATTGGATTGTCTGTCATCAATCTTGGTGGACAAGTATTTAAGCCCTAAGGAGAGATCGACTATTCAAAGGTCTCAACCCTTCTACCTACTTTTGCACTATCTACCAAGTGTTTTCACTACATTTAGATTTTAATTTTCTTTATTGTGTGTTTTTGTATCTTTTTGGTATTTTTTGCCTCACTTCTATGAAATCGCACTTGATTGTTTCGAGGTGCAATCTACAAAATCATGGTTGCTCCTTATAGGGCATGATATTGCATAGACCATGTTTGGGGGAAAATTTCTACCCCAAGTCCTATATAAGTGTTTTAGGTTGCATTTAAGACATAGTGGTGCATTTTGTACTCTATTTTATCATTTTGTTATGCTTGTTCATCTTCCAAAGGTCAACTTTCACTTGTATTTTCAAATTTCAGCTAAAAGGACTTGGGGGGATTCACTATTACACCTTATAGCATTGCTACACAATAGCCTAAGAAGGGCCCCTAACTCTAATCACATTTTTAAGTGTTTGCCAAATAAGCATTGTTGGATATTGCTCAATAAAAGAAAAAAAATCTTGGATCAACCGTTGGATGAGATAAGTGCCCTAATAATTATTTAGGACGTTTTTTGTGTGATTTATATTTATATTTCTATCACAAACCCTAGATATTATTTAAAATGGTATATATTTCATTTAAATTTCTATGCATTGAAAGGATAAACAATATATAGTGTGTGTTTAGGGTTTAATATTATTTGTGCATCTTCTCTTTCACCCTTGCTCAAAGGATTTCATTTTGTAACCCAAGGGTTACAAAATAATTCAAATAAAGAATCATTCTAGGTTTAGCTATTGTATTCTTGCATCTTGTATTTCTACATTGTCCTTTATCTTTCAGAGTTTAAATCTAGAAATGCCAAACAGAGGTGATTGTCTTGAAACTGAATACATCAAACATTCTTTAAAACTGCTAGACTTGGAGCGGGTCCTAAAACCATTCTTGGTGAACCCTTTCCCCCTCTTTTACACCAAGGTGTAGAGAAAAACATACCTCCATAGTCACCTTGGATTTCTTGTGCAGATCCAACTGAGAATCATATGTGGTAGGGCAGTTTTCCCCCTCTACATATTTTGGTGAACCCGACATGAACACCTATTTTTCTTTGAAAAATTTAAACAAGATCATTAATTTGCTTGATTGGTTTTACAACATTAATAATACCTTAAAAATATTTTCTTGTGTGTTTTTCATTAGTTTTCTCCTCTATCATTTCACTTCTTCTAATGGCTCCTTTCCTTAGAAGTCAGTGAAAGCATATGGAATCTGATTATGTTCCTCTGAAATATGATCATACTGATAGAGAGTTTCCTAACATGGAATTAGAAGAACAAAATAATATTGAAATTGAGATAAAATTTTATCCCTATGAAGGGCCCGATGGTGGATTTATTTTTACATCATTTAAGCATTTATGGGACTTTATGAAAGCTAATAGTCACAAAATACTGAAGGATATGGAGCGGGAGGCTCGACTTGAAAGAGGAAAAACTCTTCCTCCTCTTCCTCCCATATATTCTTATAAGATTTTTCAAAATGACCCCTTTTCTGAATATTTGCATCATAGTAATCTGGGAAACCAACCAACTTATGCCACTACTATAACCACCAATGTTAGAAGAAATCAGTAAGATTCTCCAACTAGTAGTATCACTTAAATTATGTTCAATTTCCTCCTCAATATGCTAATCTCAACACTCTTGCTTATGTTCAATCAAAATTTAGTTGTCCTCTCTCATGGGGTATCACATATAACACAAATATCCATGATTTCAATGTAAGCCAAACACTTGTTCATCAACCTTCTTTAGAAAACTCAAAATATCGAATAATAGTAATCCAAAAGTTTAAAACTTGACCAATGTGCTAAAATAGTTAGTTTCAAAAGTGGATATGATTCAAACTTATAGTTTCACTTATAATTATAAAGAGATGTGCAACCAACCATTGGATCCCATTGTTGTAGCTAGACCTTATCTTATGCACTTTACCATGCTAATTTTACCTATATAAAGGAACAGAATATCCAATAGAGGATTTAATAATATTTAGAATAACATGCCATGATATTATATATGATGACATATTGTTACTAAAAATATTCCCTAAAATTCTTGGTGATATGGCATTGAAGTGGTACTATCGGTTACCTAATTATTCTTTGAGAAATTTGGAAGAAACAACATATTTATTTATTCAATAGTTTTGTGCTTACATTGAAAAGGATGTGACCATGGAATATGTTTATAATTTGAATAGGGTAAAGAAGAGATATTTTTAGAATTTCTATCTCATTGGAGAAGTCTATTTGGATGCTTAAGATATACTTGGCTCATCAAGATATGCTTGAGATATTTATTGGAAATTTGCAAGAACATTTATCTTATGCATTAGAGACTACAACTATTACATATTTTGAAAAAGCAATTGAATTGGTCAAAAAGGTGGAACAAGCTCTCATTAGAAGAGGTCAACTAAAAATAAAAGAAGAAAAATCTACTAAGCTATAAGAATAAATAGACAAGATGTGATGGAGTGGTGGATAGTAGGCCTGTTAATAATGTTATTAACAACCTACAAAAGATGATACTTCAAAGACCACAAAGGAATTTTACAAAGCTTAACATGTCTATGGAAGTAGTTTTGAAACAAATTTTGGAAGCTAATATGATTGATTTACCTCCCATAAGACAACTAGATACTACAACCAATTGGTACAAGGTAGGTCAAAATTATGCATAGCATAGAGTGGAAGGACACTGGACAAATTCTTGTAAGAAATTGAAACATGTGGTACAATATTTGATTGATGTAGGATGCATTTATATAGGAAATTATTAGTCATCAAATAATCAAGCCTTTACTTAGTAGACATCGATAATAAATCAAGATACGGGAATATTTAAGGATCCATTACCAAAGCATAATCCATAGACAACTAATTAGGTATCCTATCAGAATGAGCATCCTCCCTATGGTAATATGGTTGGTATGGTTGGGGTAACTACAAAAAGACAATATCAAGATCAGCTGACTCAGAATTCTCAACAAGAAAAGAGTTCAACATCACAGCCTACTTTGTTTTTGAGGACTAATCAAAGAAAAATACATAAATAGGAACTCCACCTTTGATATTAAGATCCCAACCCAAATTTTCATTTTATCTTCAATAGCATCTAGTTGGTACTCCAGCTAATATTTCTATCTTGGAAATTTTACAAACTTCTCCTACCCATCGAGAAGCTTTGTTGGAATTTCTAAAGCAACAATATTTTCCTCCAGATTTTTTCCCTAGTGCTTTGGTTAATGTCGTAATATCTCTTGGGATACATCATATCTCATTTTCATATGATGACAAGCCTTCCTTAGAATTGCAAAAATATTCTTCCCTTTACATCACAACACTCATTGGGGATACTTTTATCAAACAAATATTGATTGATAATGGTTTTTCCCTCAATTTTGTGCACTTATCAATTTTTTCAAAAATTTAGCCTTAAAGAGGAAGCTTTAACTAAATCTGATATCATCATCAAAACTTTCAAAAACGAGTCCCAAGAAGCCTATGGTGTTATATCCCTTTCCCTTAATTTTTGGCCTAAGATCTTGGATACTTTGTTTCATGTGGTATATTTTCTTGCATCTTTTAATATTCTTCTTGGATGTCCTTGGATCCATGCAATGAAGGTCATCCCTTCTACTCTTCATTAGTGCTTAAAGTTTAAATTTAAGGAACATGTTATCACCATTTCGGATGATCCTTGACCATTTGAATAATGTTCAATGGTTGAGCGAGCTCAATCTAATTTTGACCTTTGTCCTTCTATTTCATCAATTGTTTCTCCATGATCCTCATCTCAAATATTAGAACAATTTAAAAAAAAAAATTAAGTGAGGAACCTTGAATCAATGTTTCATCATGGGATTAAGATAATTAGTTATTTCAAGAACCTCTTCTGGATCTAGCCAAGCTACCACCATCACCAAGGACTATGGTTTTGCCCTATAAGAAAGGTGATGTTGTATACATTAGCACATGTACCTTTATCTTTGTAGGAATTACCTTTGAATAAAATATACATGGTAGCAACCCCTCTCCCGTTGAGTATTCTTTCGCTCATTGTTACCTTTCCAATGACTACCCACTTCCTAAACAAATCATGTCTAGTATGGGATATGTAGGCAAAGGTCTAGAGCCACAATAGAGAGGTATTCAAGAGTCCTTGGATGTCGATATATGGCTTGGAATATGTGGCATAGGTTTCATACCTAACAAAAACCAACCTCTACCATTTGATAATGATGATCATGTTATGACTTATGCTAAATATTTGGATCATCAAAAGTTAGAAGTGGGTGATGAGGATGATGGTCTCCCTTATTCTTCTAATATCTTTTTTTGTAATATGATTGATTCTATGTGTTTGAGAAATAAGTTTTCTGCTTCTAGAAAAGACCCTACTTGGCTATCCTATAGGGATCTTGCAAAATTAGGGATTTCTCCTCCTTATGTTAAGAATGGTGGTTTTGTTCAAGAATGTATTGATTATCATGATATGGCTATTAAAGCAAAAGCTATGAAGGAGGCTCTACGTGGTTCTAATAATCAATATGGCTTGCCTTTTAGGTGTTATTTGATGAAACAATTTATGGTACACCTATTCTCTTTATCAAGATAGGAGGTTGTATTCATAATGTATGTTGACTCTCGCTCTGTTTTTGTAAGTTAAAATACCTAAAAAAATAATCATTAATTAGCCTTGAATTTTCATTCTATTGCACCCATCTGCTTGCTCATAAGTGCATTGTTTATTATCATATTTTGCATGATTTTCCTAGCATTTAAATCAACTTTCATTCTTTATTGACATCTTTTTCATGGTTGCTTTTTCATGACTGCTTGATCATATAGATTCTCAAGGATTTCACGACAATGGCAAGTGATGATACCTAGTTAGATCGTAGCTCACATGCATTGCATTTTCACTAGGGTTCTGATGCCTAGAAAAAACCCCACCCTAGGGCATTTCTTATTTTTTATTATCTTCTTTCTTCTCCTTATTTTGTGTTTCTTTTCTCATCTTCCTTGGCCTTGAAAGTATTATTCATTCTCATCATTTTTCCTCAATTCAAGGATGACAATTTCTTATCAATATGTCCTTGTCACCTATTCATGATCTTTCTTTTGTATTTTTCCTAGACAAGGACATATGTCTTCTTGCTTTATTATGGTTGTTCTCTTCTTATTCCAAGCACTTGCACACACACACTCACCAAAAGCTCTTTTTTAGGCCTTTTGTTCTCACATAATCACACCCTTATCAGGGTTAGCACTTGCTCATTGTTTTTACCTACACATATTACACCCCACATAGGATAGTATACATCCTAGTAGGTAATTTTCATCCATTGGACATGTTCCCCTATTAGGGTACACTCCTCTTGACTCATCAAGCTCAACACCTCATTACTGGATAAGCTCTATGGCCATTTTAGTAGGTCACGCCATACATCCCAGTGGGTAATCACCCCATAGAAGTCATTAGCGAGCAACCATACATAGCGGTTCATGCTTTAGAATTTAATCATATTCAACAAGTGCTACACCCAAAGTGGGTTTAGCTCCATATTTGTGTTCACTTCATGATGTTTGGTCACATTGGTTTGCCATAACCTATGCTGATTCAAACACCATGTTTTGAGCACCTCTTTCATTCTCAATTGTTGACCTTTTCTTCTTATCATTATTATTCTTCTCTCATCTTCTTCCTTGTGCTTCTTCTATCTTGCATCCATCTCATTTTCATCTCATATAGTTCATTCATTGCTTATTTAGTTTCATGCATACAACATCACAATCATAAATATCATCAAAAAATTAAATAAAGCATATACATAAAGCACACAAAAATAAAAAAATCATAATAAAATTAGCTTAAATTTACTCAAAAAGAGAGATACATAGATGTCTGATCAGTGTACCATAGTCCAGCCCTGGTACATTTTACCAATCCCTAGGGATGCATGCCACAATCAAACATTTATGGGTAATCACAATCCCTAGACCTAGCTCTGGCTCTGGGAGCCTATCTCCGTAGCCCCACCCATTTGGGGTGGCCTTAGCAAAGATATACCCATGGACTGAGATACCATCCATGACCGAGATCATGTCCTACTAGTTGACTATAGATATGGATAGAGTATCACCCGTTATCCCTCTAGTACCACTTGGTAGTACATTATCTCATAAAAGATAGCCCTATAAATGGCCACCTCCAACCTCTCCCCTACCCTCTATAGTTCTACCTATAGTAGGCAGATCCTATCACTAGAATGGATGCTCCCAATGATAGCCATACACTCTACTCAAGCTCTTTGATGTTGTACATCTATATGGCTCACCTCCCCTCAAATATGATCGACCTCTACTTGGGTTGCATCCCTCTTTGTCTCTATCATGCCCAAGGTACTCTACAGCCCCTCAATCCTCTTGGACCTATCCTCTTAGGGTATATCCATATCCCTCTATAGATTTTCCACCTATGCTTGTAGCACCTCTGCCTCCCTCCTCAGGTCCCTCTAACCTTAGGCCTTACCTAGGCTGGTTTCCACCAATGTAGAGGCCTCTCCCACTCCTCTACTCGATGGTACTCTGGCTACTATGGGGGAATTCTAGCTATCCCTACCTCCCTGGTCCCTATGGTAGTGATTATATCCATCACAATCTCCACCCTAACCTATGCTTATCTCTACCTCAAAGCTACCTGGACCTAGTGCTCCCTCTCTATGTCTCTATGAGAAATCTCACAAAAATATCATTGTATACCCAGGCCCATCACTTTGCATCTTTGTATCGATACTAGATGGAAGACCCTCTAGAGCATGACTCCTCTATATCGCCTTTGATATATGAAGGCTACTTACACATCATCCACCCTAGGATATATGTAAGGAGGAGTGTCCAAGTCCTCCACCCACCTAGCTATATCAGACTCTCCTTCAACTCTCGTTGGATCTCAGTACACCCTCATGCACCAGTAATCTCCTAATTTTGGTATCCCCTACAAGATCTTTAACTATTGTAGGACTATATCAAATTAGAAGATCTCTAGCTCCCCTCTCTCCATGATCAACCATATGATCCTCATCACCCTATCCATATCCTCCCTATCCTCAGCCTATCCTAGGTACAGATGCTAAGGTTTCCATATAATCTGGGTCTCCCTTAGCTTATCTACCGCCTATCTCATAAGTGGTAGGTTCCTAGCATAGGTCCTCTAGACCTGCTCCAATGATTTGGACCACCTATATGTAGCTGGTCACTCCAATCTAGGCAATGGTCCTATTAATGCATCTTATCTTTGCACTGCTATGTGCTCCCAACTCCATACCTAGAGAAACATCATATAAACCATCCATGTATGTAACTTGTACACAACGTTGTACAACATCTTGTACAAATGGGCCAATACATATGGACTCCATGAAAATTGTACTCTTTGGTCTCACATTTTTACCACTATACCTACCATAATATATGGAAAATATCACCTATTGGTGTGGCACATCAGCAAGCCCACCACTACCCTACAGAGCATGATCGTCAATGGGTTAGCTCCATACCAACCCACCAACTCATCAACTAATAAGGTACTCCCTTACACCTTGTGGGTCCAATTTTTTAATAGTCACTGTAATATCACTAGCTACACTTGAGCTCTATAACCTACCCTCCCCTTGATAGGTATGTGCATCCTCCAGTCTGATGGTCATATCTCTTGTTGATAACTAGAAGGTTGACGACTCCAAATACCACCTCTCTAATAGCACTGTCAGCAGTGCTCTATTCACCACCACTCGAGGTATCCTCACCATGTGATCTAACCCCACTACCCCCATTGTGTCCCTCTCTATCTACCTAAGTTCACAAAGCTCCACCTTCAAGGATCTAGCTCACCACTCACGGCTCTCGAGTACACAAAGCTGCATCCACATAAACAACATAAAAAATTAATTAGTATCTTTGCATAAAATTTAAACTTAATTAATTAAAATTTGCGTACACTTGCTTGCATCTCTCCCTCTCTCTTTTACTCTTTTTTCTTTTCTCTTCTCTCTTTCTCTTTTTCTTTTTTTCTCTTTTCTTCCCCTTTCCAGCAAACTTGTGTCTAGTTTTCCATGGTCAGGATTTCACCTTTTGCAAAATCATGCCCTACCTCTGTGAGGTACGATTTTACAAAATCATCCTTGATTTTTATGGCATAATTTTACCTACCGTTGTGAACCAGGGCAAAATCACAATCGATCCACGAAATCACACTCGATTAGTACGTAATAAATCCATTGGATTTGGTGGGAAAACCCTAATTTTTTGATGAAATTTGCAAAACAATCACTCAACAAGGTGGGTTTTTTAATCTTACATCTTCCCACTCCACTTCCATGCTAGCCTTGCCTCTTATGATTATTGAATGGTGAGATGGTAACACCATCTCTAGATTTTCTCCAGAGCTCCTTTTCTCCCTCCTTGCATAGTAAAAATGAATTAGGGTTTTACCCTCTTTTTTCTTTTTATGCTTGTTGGCTTTGTTTTCTTTCACCTATTTTGTTTTCCTTATTTTTTTGTCATTTCTTCTTTTGCATCTATCACTTTGAGTTACATTAGAAATTTGGAATTCCTTATGAAACTTGAGGGGGTGCCTTGGCTTGAGAGGTATTAATGTCTCTAATGCTTTTATTTGTATGCAAAATAAGAAAGTATCTAGAACGACACCATTTTTGCACCACCCCTTTCTTCTAAACTAGCCACTATTTTTTTTCTTGTTTTTTTCACTTGTAAGTGTTTACATCTTTCTTTGATGCATTTATTAGGCCATAAATGCAACAAAGATGGGGAAAAATTTAGATACAAAAAATTGATCCACTTGAGTGATTCATTTTCCATAAGGCTTTAGAGAGACCCCTCAAAATTGTCCAAAAGAGGACTAGGCCTCTCTTTGCCTTTTCCTTTTTTTTTTCCTCCTTCGGTGAAATCGCAGTCGACCCCTACAGGGCATGATTTTGCCTAAGAAAAATCACGATTAATCCTAATGGGGCATGATTTCACCTTATTAGGGTTATTTCTTAGAAAATTCTAATTTTCAAGGTTGGCATCCTTAGATGTCAGCTTTTCTTAGTTTTCCCACCCATTTTGTTGTCAAATCCATTATAAAATGATGGTTTGAAGTTTTCTTTTTAACACAAGTAACCAAGAAATTTTAAGAAGTTCTCACACAAGTTCTTTGATTTCTAAAGTGCTCTCCAAGCGATTTATTTTATCTTCTACAAAAAAATTTATTCATGAACGTGAAATATAGTTTGTTGAAGCTCTATTTTCTTCCTACATTGGATTGTGTGTCACCAATCTTGGTCAATAAGTGTTGAATCTCTAAGGAGATATCGACTATTCATAGGTCTCAACCCTTATACCTACTTTTGTGCTATCTACTAGGTTTTTTCACTGCATTTAGATTTTAATTTTCTTTATTGTGTGTTTTTGCATTGGCATTGTTTGCCTCACTTCTATGAAATCATGCTCAATCGTTTTGGGGTGTGATTTCATCATTTTACGAAATCATGATCGCTCCTTGCGGGGCACGATTTTGCATAGACCATGTTTGGGGAAAATTTCTACCCCCAAACCCTAGATGAATGTTTTAGATTACATTTAATAGATATTGGTGCATTTTGTACTCTATTTTATCATTATGTTTTTTTGCATTCTGTTATGCTTGTTCATATTCCAAAGGTCAACTTTCACTTCTATTTTAAAATTTTAGCTAAAAGGACCTAGGGGGCTTGACTGTTGCTCCTTCGATCATTTTTATACAATGGCTTAAGTATCCCCCCAAATTCTAATCACATTTTTCAAGTGTTTGCCAAGTTATTTTGTAGGAACATGAATTGTTAAATATCGCTAGATAAAAGACAAAAAGCTAGGATCAATCGTTGGATGAGATAAGTGCCCTAATAGTTCTTTAGGATGTTTATTGTGTGATTTCTATTTCTATCATAAACCCTATATCTAAGTTAAAATGATAGATATTTTATTTAATATTCTAGGCATTGAAAGAATAAACAACATATAGTATGCATTTAGGGTTTAGTATTGTTTGTGCATCTTCTCTTGCACCCTTGCTCAAAGGATTTCATTTTGCAATCGTAAGGTTAGAAAATAATTCAAACAAATAATCATTCTAGGGTTAGCTATTGTATTCTTGCATCTTATATTTATGTGTTTTCCTTTATATTTTATAGCCTAAATCGAAAAAGACCAAACTTAGGTGATTATCTTGAAACTTAATACATCAAACATTTTCTAAAATCCCAGACTTGGAGCGAGTCCTAAAACCATTCCTATTGAACCCTCCCCCACTCTTTTACATCAAGGTGTAGAGAACAACATACCCCTATGGTCACCTTGGATTTCTTGTGTGAATCCAACCAAGAATCGTACATGGTAGGGTAGTTTTCCTCGTCTACACAAATTTTTATCCATCAATCTATGCTTTCCATATACATAAGCATATAAGCCATTCAAAAAAATATATACACACCATTATTTTATCCTTAAGTAGGTGGATCTTTTCTTTAAGATATTTTATTGCTATGACCATCCTATTTAGGAGACTCATTGTGCAAGTAACTTCTTGATCCAATGGTGATAACATTCAATAAGTACAAATGTAATGCAACTACATGAAGGGTACTTTGTTACCTTGAGTTATCAATGAATGAGTTATCACTATAATTTCCCAAAATTTTCTCTCAACTCAGGTGGTTATCCATACTAATCCACCAGTGAGAGCACCTAGTCCTACAACCACAAATATATTAGCAATACCATATTCCAATAATAGAACCAAAGCATATATATGACTACTTATTAATAGCAATGAACAAAACCATGCATCAAACATCCATACATCAATACACAGTTTATTGTCAAGTATAAGTCTTGATAAGGAGGGTTGTTACAATATAGTAATAAAAAATGTGAGGGAACCTCAAGATCAAAAGGGAAGACTTCTTTAGTTGTATAGACAAAATCATAGGGTGTCATGTCAATGGAAGTTTTAATACTAGTTCAATATGACCATAGGATGAGATACAACTAGAGATGACAATCTCTGCTAGTTTTACTGATGAGCTTCTTAATAATTTTGATAAGAATTTTTTTAGAAGATTCAGTTTACCATTACCTTAAGGATAGTAAGGAGTGGACCATTTGTGTTGAATCTTGTACTTAGCATAAATATTTTGGACTTTTAGCATACAAATAATCTCACAATATTCAAGATTCAACACATGAACTCACACTATATTCACTTTGAAATAGTAAGTATTACAATATATTACAATACAAAGTAATGTATTGTAATACCTCATGCTATTACAATACTCACACTATTATCTTACACATTATATGACCTCTCTATAAATAGCCTTTACAAAGAATCTTGAAATTTCAACTTAAACTAACTCTTCATCTCCTAAAACTCACAGGAGATATGACTCTTTAAATTTCTCATTGAAGAAATATATTTATTGAATCCCTAATAAGAAACCTCTAATGATTACTAAATTATAAACACTAAAAAATAAATATTTACAAGACTCTTTCACACCACATATTTACAAAATATTTACAAAGTACTTCCAAGGTACCAAATAATGTAATAAACTCCAATACCTCCCTTGTATTAAATTATTTGGTATGATTTCAATCTTTCACTATGGTCTTAGTCTTCTTACTCTAACTCTAGGAGTGAATTTGGATCTTATTCTCTCCAACTATGGTTCTAGCATTGTACATATCACAACCTAGATATCAACATTTTGTTGAATGACTTTACATAGGTTTTTATGAGGGGTCCTAGTCCCCTCATATTGAGTGGGGTTTGAACCTTAGACCTCTCAAAGAGAGGCCAAATCCCTTACCATTGTAGTAATCTTGCAATTTACATACCAACATTATCCATGTCATACTATTCATCAATTATGATACTTTAAACTAAAACAATTTCAAATCATAAATCTCTAGAAAAATCTATTTAGTGTTGTTCTTATTAAAATCAATGTTTCTTTCATATTATTCCATTCATACATACTTACCCAACCACAATTCATTTTGATTTTGTAATTTTATTTGTACTGATAATATCTTTGAGAATGATTATTACCTCCATAAATTTTAGAATGATAGAGATACCAACATTTATCTATCTTATGTTTGTATTTGACATAATGGTTAAAACTATTTATTCTATATTTTCTTGTTACAAACTTACTTATATCTCTTTTTATTCATTATTACCTATTTTTCTTGTCACAAAATTGGTCCCTAATTCAAGGTCTTCATATTTTTTTCCTTTTGTCTTGTATTATACCTTTCTTAAATTTTTTAAAATCTATACCTTTGTATTACATCCCTTTAGTATCAGCATTCTTATTTTTATCAATATCAACATAACTTAGAGCATTACTATCCCTCTCATTATCACAATTTCAACTAACACAAATATTTTCTTTACCACATATATTTATTGCACACTCTTTGTCTCCATGAACCATGCTAAAACCCCTTATGTCACATAGTATGTTTTTTTTTGGCTAAGGTCCTTTATATCACAACATAGTGTTTTGTCATTGTGCAGACACCTAAAACACATCATTTTGAGGAGACTACCTGAATGTACTCCTTTCATACCACCTAACCTACCTTGGATAGCTTCAGGGCTAAAACACTGGTTTTCACCACTTAAATGGATATGATTTCTCATAAATTGTGGTCATATTAACTAGATATGGCTGTCAAATTATGGTCGTCTTGACCTGAGATGATCACCATAAAGCATTTTTTAAAAGGTACATAACTACCAGTTGAAACTACCAGTTAACCCCATGCATGATCTTACGAAAAGCATTAAACATCCAGCATGGGCCAAAATAGAAAAAATGCATGCAATTATCAATCACATGAGATTTCAAATATAAGCATTCACTTTTCTTAATGTGAACTACCTCTTTGCTTTTTCATGCAAGGTGCTTTTACCATTTTTAGCTTCTATCCAAGAAGTCTATAAATTGGCACTCACCCCTTAGTTTTAAAGGTCCTTCAACCTTTTATTTTGTGCAACGAAATGCTACCAAAATCCATATATAGAGTTCAAGCTTTTGCATAACAAAGTGCTACCCCTTTTGGTCCTCCAAGCCATATCATTACTTAAAGTCATGTTGTCAAACTACTAAAAATGATAGGAAGATATGCTCCCGTATTCCATGCAATCGAATACCCTTGCTTCTATGATCGATCCAACCCATCAAGTCACTCTCACAGTGCAAGAATCCATTGATAAAACCCTAGGTTGATCTCATATGCCACCCCGAGTCGACCATTAAGAAACACAATTTTAGGATAGTGACCATCTCAACCTGAGACAGCCCACAGGCAAGGTCATCCAAACCTAAGATGACCTCTAGAAGATATTTGGTTTTACTATTTTTCTTTTAGTATAGTTTAGATCAGCATTTTATTATTTTTGCATTTAGATAGATTTAAAATTTTACATGTTTCAATTTGGTTTTATATTTATTAATTGCATTCATTATCTTAAATATGGGCTCGATTTTGGTGGTCTCTTCATATACTTTTGATACATTTCTAGTTTCTTTGTGTGCAAATTATAGGATCCAACATACAATGAAGGAGTGCAAGATTCACATCATACTCATTGTAGCGGTCACGAAAAACCCACCCCCAGACAATTTGTGGTTGCAAGAGAACCTTCTAGAGTGCATCAATATGATTTAGAGGGGAATAAAACCCTCCTATTTTGTATTGATTGTACCACACTTATGAAATCCCTCGAGGGGACGTGATTGTAATACATTTTGATAAATATAATTTAGCATTAATAAAAAAGGACATAGCTCATTCCTTTCACTATTTTTATCATTGTATTTTAGTTACATGCCTGTATTCATTTATTGCGTTTACATTTACATTATTGGTGCACGATTTTTGAGCTCTCAAATAGCGATCACAGTGAAACCGAGTCCCCTGTTTAGTTTTTGAGTGATTATTGATAAATTCTACTTTTACAGGTACAAATTCACAATCATATTAGGTCGATATGGTCCCTATTTTACCACCATATCAAGTCGATATGACCCCTATTTTGTAGTTGTCTCAATTTAAAATGACCTTTGGTTAGAAGCAAAAACAATAGCAAAAATGGATGTTCTACAAATGTAGGCTTTCAATAGTAAATTTGTCTATATTTCTATTTTTTTGGAAAAGGCAAGTAGAAAAATATAAATTTAAAGCATTTATAGAAAATTTTTTAGTTTTATATCAGTCTAACAGTAACCATATTAGGTCGAGATAGTCTTTGTCTATGGCCATCTCAAGTCAAGACAACCTCTATGTAGACACAAAAAATTGGTCTACTTTAGTGGGAAATCTTCCCTAAGCCCTCTAGGGGACCCCTTAGACTTTCCTAGGGCAAGGGTAAGGCTCCTTCCCCTCTTTTTTACCTTTTTTCCCTATTTATGCGAAATCACGCTCAGTCCATCTTAGGTCAAGACAACCTCTATGTAGACACGAAAAATTGATCCACTTTAGTGGGAAATATTCCCTGAGCCCTCTAGGGGACCCCTTAGACTTTCCTAGGACAAGGGTAAGGCTCCTTCCCCTCTTTTTTGCCTTTTTTCCCCTATTTATGTGAAATCATACCCAGTCCTTGATGAGGCGCGACTTCACATTATGAAATCGTGATCAACCATAATGGAACATGATTTTGCCTTTTTAGGGTTTGACACATTAAAACCCTAATTTTTAGGGCTTGGCATGTTTTACCTTGGCCCTCCTTGGTTTTCCTGCTCTTTTCAACTTCAAATCTGCTATATAAGGAGGGTTTGAATTCACTTTTTCACACACGCTCACATAATCGATATTCTAAAGATTGATGATTTATTGCTTGCTAATATTTGATTTCTTGCTAAGTGTTTTAATAAATCTGCATCCTTATTATTCTTTTACAAGAAACTTGGAAGTGTGAAGTTTGATTTATTATCTGTTGCATTGGATTGCCATTGCTCGCTTTTGGTGGATTATTGTTGAAGCCCTAAGGAGAAATTGACTACCTAGGAGATCTCAAACCTTTTTACTTGCTTCATCACTCTCTGCCAGGTGAAAATATTTTGTTATATGTTTTGTTTTGTTTGCTACATCATAGTTTCATTATTTTGATTCAATCTAATATGTTTCATCTCACTTCTGTGAAATCGTGCCCGGTCTTCTGTGGGGCATGATTTCACCTTGCATTATCGCAGTCGCCTATCACGGGGTATGATTTTACTTGAGATAAATATGGGGGTAATATATTGTTCTAGTTTTCATCATTGCATTCTAGACTACATTTAGAGCATAGTGGTGTATTTTGTTTCTGTGAACCATTCTTCTCTACTATATTGTATTATATTTATTTCCTCCAAAGGTCAATTTCTACTTAATTATCAAAGTTCAACTAAAATGACCTAGGAGGATTGACTATTATGCCTCCAAGCACTATTATACAGTAGCCTAAGAATGCCCCCTAATGCTAATTCTATTTTTCAAGTGTTTATTAAGTTATCTTGCAGACACAGGAATTATTGATATCATTGGATAAAATGATAAAAGCAAGGATATATCATCAAATAAGATAAGTGTTCTTATTAGTATTTAGGTTTTTTGTTGAATACTTTATAATTATATTTCAAAACCTATATCTAATTTTATAGAAATACATCTAATTAATTTCTAGACATTTGAAATATAAACAACATATAGTGTGCATTTAGGGATAATTTTTTTTGTGCATCTCCTCTTGAGCCCTTGCTTAAAAGTTGTATGTTTAGAACCCTAGGTTAGGCAAGCATTTAAAGAAAGAATCATTCTAGGGCTAGTTCTTGTATTTTTCCATTATGTATTTTTACATTGTCCTTTATTCTTTATAGCATAAATCTAGAAAGGTCAAATCTAGGTGTTTGTCTTGAATCCCATTCATCAAACAGTAGGGCAATTTTCCCCCTCTACACTCATCTTTATGCAATATGGTCTTTGTTTACATTTATCTAGTTTTCCTGCCTTATGGCCTGCTCAAAGGCTTAATTTCATACAAGGTTTTTTAATATCAAATGTAATTTTTTGCATTTAGTGAAAGATCATTGTATGCTCATTGATTTCTCTTTTGCAAAAATATTAAAATGAACCCACACACATTCACGTGGTATCTATAACATCGACTAGTTGAATTTCATCACCAATAGTTGATATTAATCCTATGATGTGGGAATTCATCTCCCACCATGGATTTTCCCCTTAGATACCTTAGTATCCCCATGAGTGGCTTTTTACATTTCATCACTTAAAATTCCCCTACTTTTGGGTACATCCCAAAGTAGGATAGGCAAGAATACATTTTGGTCGTTGTTGTATTACTTCTTATTAGATAGGTTGACCTCAATACACCTAGCTAGTTTGCACCTCACCTATATTCATGGGAATAGGTTTTAAATTAAAACACAACAAAAACCAAAACAAAAATAAAAAAATCAACTAAAAATTTCATAAAAATAAAAAACACAAAAACATTGTTTTCTTGCTTGTTTATTTATTTATTGTTTGCATAGTTTAGATAATGGTAAAAACATACAATCAAGCTCATTCAAGATCCAGCACTTCTAAGAATCTACAAGGAGATATGGAACATCTCTGATTTAGTCCAGAGGATCTTGCCATTCCTGATTGGAACCCTAGCACACGTTGAAACTTGAATATCTCATATAGGGAATCTGATATTTAGGAAATTCCTATTCCAAAAGCACCCATAGGTCTTGAGTATGATAAAAAACAATACCTTCCTTATCTAGACACTTTTCTTGATTTCTATAAAAATTATCATCCAACCACTAAGGGGCCTAGTAGGGTAGTATCGTGCATTTACATCACAAATCGTACTAAAGGAACAATTAGAAGCAGCACAAGAGTACATCTTGTACCAATATGACTACTACCAGGATTCCCCAACTAAGCATCTATCTATAAATCAAGAACATGATCAAGAGAATATGCATGTTTATCACTATTCTCCTAAACAACGCATGTCATATCTCGCATTCATTATAGATGATGGTGACATAAATTCCAATATGTTCCAAGAGAGACCATTCATCCAAGAATATTGCACCTCTATATCACTTGATTACACAAAGCTCACCTTCAAACCTGAAAATCATATCAATGCGACCTTTAGGGATCATAAAAAATAAGTTATAGATCCTACTAGGGGTGATAGACAAGACAAGTCCATTCATATTTTATATACAAGGGTAAACTGATCCCATACATCTAAGAAAATAAACCACACTCATTAGGCCCCTAGGCCAAACCTTAACCAATAATAATAGTTATATCAATTACGATTAGACCACCAATAATTAAATCAACAATGGGTGGACCAAAAATGGTCACACCTATAAAGGTTGCATCAACAAAGGGTACATAAAGAATAATTGTAAAATGCATTACTTGAAACAATACCTACACATAGTACCCATATGTTGCAACCACGCATAAGGCACCATGTGTAATATCAAAACCTTTCACCGTGGCAAAACCAAAATCATTCACCTCATGCGTGACCAAATAAATCACCCATTCCTCCTCAAAGGTACCAAGTACCTGAAAAAAATAGACAATACATTTATCCATATGAGTATGACCCTTATGAGGAATCGTAATTGGAATTTCATGAGATAATTGACACATACCTTGAATTACCTTATAGGGATACACATGTTGACAACACCCAACCACCTTCACTTCCTCCTTGAGGGTAAATTTGAGTGAATGAAATTATTTTTCCATATGTGTATAAGTTGCTAACAAACCACATTAATTCCTTAGAGAAGCAAACTTCAAGCATAAGTTACCAAAAACCTACCTTGTGTAATATTCACAACTAACCATTACACAAATGAGAGGAAGACACTCAAGAGCGTGTCACTCATTTCATGAATGTATGCTTTCATGTTCAATATGATGATGCCCTCATGCTAAGAATATTCCTAATAATTCTTGCAGGGCCTGCTTTAGAATGGTATAATCATCTACCACAACATAGCATTCATTTCTTTGAAAAACTTGCAAATGCATTCTTAGAATAATTTTCATTTAGTGTTAGGGAAAAGGAAACATTGACTTATTTGTACAATATTAGACAATTCGAATATGAGCCAGTCATGGACTACAACAACCGATGGAGATAAATAATAACCAAGTTGCCTTTCACCTTGCCCATAATGGAGCTTACCATATTATTCACCATGATTTATTCAAATCAAATATCGCTTTTATTACAACTACAACAAAATAAAACCTTCCAAGATGCCCTAACATAGGCTAAGGTCATTGAGTACATTAAGATCCAGGAAGGTGATATTAATCTCCATAAAAAGGAATGGATGAACAAGAGTGCTAAAGGAGGCAACACGCAACAGAAGGTGGCCCTAGTAAATCAAGTTTTTTTGAGTATCCTTGGATCCTCAAACCAAGTTGCACCACCACAACCACTAGCTCAGCCTAATTACTAGGCTTAGCCTCCACCAACCCAATATCATCCATAATAGAATAAAAACAAGGTCAACAACATCGACCTCCATGATAATACACTCCTTTTCCAAAAAAATTAACATCGATTTTCAATTGATTATGTGAGGTGCATGCAATAAATCTCCCAGATATCCATTTGATAAATCTAAATCAACCTAAACCAAAATATTATAGGGAGGATCAATGTTGTGCTTACCATCGATAAAGATGTCATGACATCTAGACATGTTACACCTTTAAAAATATAGTACAGGATATGATCTAGAGGCAAGAGATTTAGATTAAAAATCCTCTTGCCCCAAATAATCAAAAAATAGGAGTCTTCCCAAATCCTTTACCTTTACATAAAACAAAAACAAAACCTACCAATCAACAAGAACAACCTAAGCAGGTTAATCAAGTACACACAACTCCACCAAATAAAGGTTTTTTTGGAATTATTAACATTGTGATAGAGAACTAGAGATATTCAAATCGGTCTACACAACCTGTAGCTCCATCCAATATTTCCTTCATGCCACAAGTGTATTCACTACCAAATCCATTCATACCAACTCCATCTCACCCGACATCTCTACATAATCAAGAATAGGTGTACACACTACACCAAAATGGGGATAATCAAGCTACCACAATTGAACACTCTGAGCTGAATTAGGAACATGAGCATGTGGACATACCCACTAGACAAAATCATCATGAACCATCCACATCTACTCATATGTTGAGGACTTCTAATCCACATTTGCTTAATTATATCCTATCACCTACACCCAATCCACCTCCACCACCTACCAATCACCACCAAATTTCATCAACATCCATCCAAAATCCAAGGTCTACAACATATCTACAATATATATTGGCTTGGTTAGCCAACATTAAGTTACAATTGAGTCAGAAAAATAATGATCTACAAAAAATCCTAAATCGACTCATGAACATTGAGCTAAATTTGAGTCATCATCAACCTCATCAACCTCTACATCAACAACCCCAATATTTTCAAAATCCACCTCAACAAACCACATCCCAGGCCACTGCCTCCTCTACAACCGCAACTAGAAAATCACAATAGGCATCAAGCTCACAATTATATACCACTTCCAAAACCTTATTCATCCATATTGTAGAGTCTCTATGAGGTGCAAGTAATCACCTTACCAAAAATAAAACACAAGGATCCAAATAAGCCTAAACTTAGGTCTTACAATAAAAATCACTATTGTTTTTACCATAGACTTAAGGGTCACGACATCAATAATAGCTTCAAATCACTATTGTTCAAGATCTTATTTAGAAGAGAGGCATTCCCACTAACAATCTACTTGCACCACACAATCAAAACCTCAGCATCAACCAGACCTCCTTACCTCAATATAAGGCATCAACTTCCATCACTTCTCTTGATCCAATCAATCACATCACATCGAGCACAATGCATAGTGGGGATTCTCAAGGTATCACACCTTCCCCATCAACCATGTCACAGATGATAAAATTATTTAGGGATTCTTAGGGTATTGTACTCTTCCCACATTCATGGCATGAACCTCATCAATCGCATCAACCTCCTCAACATCACCTACCTTGTCAAAATCATCCATCTTGTCCATCTCATTCCAAATGCCAGTCCCATACCTATACCCCTCTATCATAGCCCATGTTGGTAATATTTCACATGTTGCAGGAGGTAAAAATAATTATTTTACCTGATATACAACCTCTTGACCCCAACAGACCTAAACCAAAGTCATATAGAGAGGGTCACTATTATCTCTATCATTGGCAAGTGGGCCATGACATCAATGATTTCTTTACATTTAAAAATATGGTTCAAGATCTTATCGACGAGGGGGAATTTCCCATAGATGGTCTGCTTACCTCATCTCATCAGAACCTCGATATCCACCAAAATTGTAGCAAGGAATGCTCAAGGTATTGCACCTTCCCCATCAACCACATCACAAACAATTAAATAATTTTAGGATTCTCAGGGTATCATACCTTCCCCACAGTCACCAGTCACGAAACACTTTGGATATGCTTAAGGTATCACACCTTCCCCATGAAAACAAAAAAAAATAAAAATTATCAAATACATTCAAACTTTAAAAAAAAAAATAATAATAATAATAAAAACAACAAAATAACAAATATACAAAAACAATGCATCTACTCATTCCATCATGCATTGCATATCACTGCATTGGTTGTCTAGTTGAATTAGGCATATTATTTCATTGCAATTGCATTAGAATGTTTCATTTTTTGCATGCTAAGCATAGCACCATGCTTGTAAGACTATCATGAGTCTTAATCAAACCTTTTGTATTGTCCTTATTTGCACTTTTCTTTGTGATATTTTGATTATTAAGGGATCCTCATAATATAGGGTAGATATCGTACGACCATCAGCAATGATGTTCATACAGCCACTAACTATTTTATGCACACCTCTTAGTTTTCAAAATTCATATGGAAAACACACACATCCATAGATCATTTCCATCCAAATTCCTCTTCCTTGCTGTTTGTGTTTTTCCCCTCACCTAGTAAGTTGTTATAGTGTTTTCAATAGGGTCTTTTGGTCATTCAGTCATTCCTAGTTTTCTTTTTAGATTTTGTAGAAATATATCCTTATTTTTGAAGGTGGGGTCTTGCTTTGAGTGTACCTTGTATATCTCAAAATCCTAGTATAATTTCACATTTTAAATATAAGCTTTCACAAGGAAGGATGACACTGCAATGTAGTCCTTGACCCTTAAGCGAAATGTTTCCCCTGCTCATCCTATTATGTGCATGGTCTAGAATGCTAAGAATTGACAAAAGGAAAAACTCCCTCCTATCCAAAGTAATAAAATCCCTTGCTCGACTCAAAACTGAACAAGTATCCCTCAAAAAATAAAAATAAAAAAATATAAGACCTTGCTCTTCCATAAATCGAGCAAGTATCCCAAAAAAATAAAAATAAAAATAAAGGGGTAAAGAGCTTGAATCCTTGGAATCCTTAGTTTTTGAAAGCCATGGGGTAATATCCATCACCAGTATCATCCCATGGATGAGCTAGCTTTTGGTGGTTTGTATTGCCTAGTAGTTTAGTCCAACTATGTATAAAATTTGGATAATGATAATCATAGGGTGATCCCCATTATAGAAATGGACTATAAACATTTATTTGGAAATGGGGTAGTCTTATGCATCATGATAACGAACATTACTATGCACACGCAGGGATATTGAATATCTTGGTATTCCTAGTAGATTTTTGTCTTTTCAAAATCTCGCATAGTAAGTATACAAATTTTGACTGGTCAACTAGGGTGTTTGAGTATCATGAAAAACCTTTTTTTTTTTGTTAAGTTAAGGAATTTCATTAAATAGGGCATTTGAAAGGTGCCCTAACACCTTAGTACAATAAAAAATAAAAGGATGCAAGGATTACCAAAAGTGAATCCTAGAGGACCAGACTAAAAATAAAAGGATGAAAGTATTAGCCCTCATAGTGCTAGGAAGAAGGTAAAAGTGGAAGTTACTCCCACAAGGAGTTACCAACTGCTCAAGAATAAAGAAGCTCAATATCCTGAGAAGGTAGAGGAAGAGGATGTGGATGACGTCAATGACCCTATTGAAGAGTTTTTGCAAAAATGTTTTATCAAGACTATGTCTGCTATTATAGCTCATTTGGAAACTTTCTGGGGTGCTACAAGGAGAACTATCGCATAGTTGAAATACCAAAGGAACACACTCAATCTGATGTTATTCTATGACACCTTCGATGAGAAGGCCCCTGCTAATTCTACTGTTGTTGGCAAATTCGAGGTGAAATAGGATGAGGTTGTAGAGATCGCCAAGGAAGCATCTAAGGACGTCCCTAAGGACGAGACCAAGGAAGGTGAAAAGGAAACTGCTAAGGTGCATGACATTGATTGATTGGCTCTACATTGTTGCTCTTGGTCCATTGGGGCTTCTCCATATTTTTGTCTTAATCTTGTTTTTCTTTTGTTTTTCAGTCTAATCCTTTAGGATGCATTTTTCTAATACTGGCATCCTTTTCTTTTTAGTCTGGTCCTCTAGGGTCCCTTGTGATCTCTCACTATCTTGCATCCATAATTCACATTTTATCATATTACATTTTATTCTGTATAGTTCAACTTCAAATGTATGACTTTCTTGAAAAGGTTAACATTTTGATTGATAACTTTTATATATTTTGTGGTGCTTACACTTAGTTTGTTTTTGCATATTAGATTCATTCATTATGTTTTAAACATATCACAATACACATCATATTTTGCATCATCATGTCATTAGTGCATCACATACATACATAGTTCCATGCATACATAATAGCTCTATCATATCAAAAATATTCATCTAACATACATGCATCATCATATCACATCATCAACACCAATTGAGGGGTTCAAGGTCTTACACCTTCCCCAAAAATCACATCAAGCAATCAATAAACTTGGGGGTGTTCAAGATATCACACCTTCCCCTAACCATCAATCAACCAAAAATACAACTTGGGGCAATCAAGGTGTCACACCTTCTCCACAAATCAACCAATTCAACCAATCCAACAAAAGACTTAATCAATCAAGTGCTTTTGAATTACCAACAAGACTTTGGCATTGGTTTACCAATACAAATATTTAATCAACATATAATACTAGGTTCAAAAGGTTGCATCCTTTTATCAAAGGTTGTGACCTTGCCTTGCATTCACATCAATCAAAATATCAACTGCTAGGTTCAAAAGGTTACATCCTTTTTTCAAAGGTTGCACTCTTTGCCTTGCATTCACATCAATCAAATCAATCACCAAGTTCAAAAGGTTTTATATTTTTGTCAAATATTGCACCCTTTGCCTCACCATCTCTAAATTCAGATTCTAGTTCAAATCTCCCAAAGGTACCCAAACCCCTTTGGTCAAATCAATAAAAAAGTATCCAAAATAACATAACTCTATTTGGTCACAATTTCAATAAAAATAATCCAAAGGCATCTAACCCCTTTGGTCAAATAATTTTAAAAGGATCCAAAGGCACTTAACCTCTTTGGTCAAATCAATTCAAAAAGCTTGAGTGAATCTTGTATCTAGTGATTTACTCTAGTCACTTGGTGGTTGCAACGATTGGTTATCCATGCAATCTAGTAGGATGAGTACATTACCATAAGACCACTCATAAAAAAAATCTAATTTAATCATCTTGGTCAAGTGACTCATCATTTTTATCATTGTCCATCTCCTCTATCAACTCATCGCTTGAGGGGGTAGTCATATAATTACAATGTTCAAA
This sequence comes from Wollemia nobilis, assembly GCA_028583015.1. Lineage (NCBI taxonomy): Eukaryota > Viridiplantae > Streptophyta > Pinopsida > Araucariales > Araucariaceae > Wollemia > Wollemia nobilis. The sequence goes on from JAQPPZ010017228.1 coordinate 13,281,837, forward strand.
TCAAATCAACAATAAAACACTCAAAAGTGCTAATTTCATTCATTTAAGAATCATTGCCAAAGACAATCATATGCCCTTCTTGCTTGGGGAAAATAAGCAAAAATAAATTTAAATAAAAAATAATGGGTTAAAAATTATACTACCTGATTGGTATCCCTAAAGTCTAAAGTGTGGACTCATATCATAATGTCCACCCATGACTGAAAGGTTACCAAAAATTTAGTATACTCAAAGCCATTGATTGTGGACCCATATCATAGTGTCTACTCATGGCTAAAAATTTTACTAAAATCAAATCCATCAATGAGTTGGAAGTAATGATTCAAAAGTGCATGCTCTTTCCATGATTGGGGCATCTTATGTTGATTTGTTTAATGAATATCATTAACCATCAAATCGACCATTTTAGGTTCTCTATTTTTGCTTTGCATTGTGTTGTCACACAAAGCATCCCAAAAAGGGGCATCTGTAGACACCTAAAATATGTCATTTTGAGGAGACTACTTGAATGGACTCCTTTTAGACCACCTAACCCACCTTGGGCATATTTAGGGCTAAAAAAGTGGTTTTCACCACTTAAACGGGCATAATTCCCCATAAACTATGGTCGTCTTGACCTAAGACGACTGCTAAACCATGGTCATCTTGACCTAATATGGCCAAAAAAAAGCATGTTTAAAAATAAAATGGTGCATAACTGGCATCCAAAACTAGCAGTTTACCTCATGCATGATCTCGTGAAAAGCATTAAATGCCTTGCATGGGCCAAAATAGGAAAAAAATATATAATTATCAATCACATGAGATTGACGAGATAAGCATTTGCTTTTCTTAATGCAAACTCTCTCTTTGCTTTTTTATGCAGGGTGTTTTCACCATTTTTAGCTTCTATCTTAGAAGTCTATAAATTAGCACTCACCCCTTAGTTTTAAAGGTCCTTCAACCTTCGATTTTGTATAATGAAGTACTATCAAAATCCATATACAAAGTTTAATATTTTGCATAATGAAGTGTTGCCCCCTTTTGATCCTCCAAGCCATCCCGCTATTGAAAGTCATGTTGTCAAAATACTAAAAAGGATTGGAAGCTACACTCTCATCTTTCGTACAATAGAACACCCTTACTTCGATGATCTATTTTATCCATCAAGTCGCTCTCACAACACAAAAATCCATCAAAAAAACCCTAGGTTGATCTCAGACGTTGCCACGACTCGACCATGAAGAAACATAGTTCTAGGATAGCAGCCATATCCATCCGAGATGACCTGCAGGCAAGGTCATCTTGACCTGATATGACCTTTGGCAGAGATTTGGTTTTACTATTTTTTTTTAGCATAGCTTAGATAAGAATTTTTATTTTTTTGCATTTAGATAGAGTTCAAATTTTACATGCTTTAATATGGTTTTATTTTATTTATCATGTTCATTATCTTTAATATGAGCCTGATTTTAGTGGTATCTTCATATACTTTTGATACATTTCTAGTTTCTTTGTATGTAGATTACAAGATCCAACATATGATGGAGTGCAAGATTCACATCATACTCATCGTGGAGGTCACAAAAAACCCACCCCCAGATGATTTGTGATTGCAATAGAATCATCCAGAGTGCTTTAGGATGATTCAGAGGGGAATAAAACACTCCTATTTTGTATTGATTGTATCATACTTATAAAATCCCTCGAGGGGATGTGATTGTAATATATTTTGATAAATATAAGTTATCATTAATAAAAAGGACCCAACTCATTCCTTTTGCTATTTGTATCATTGTGTTTCAGTTACATGTTTGTGTTCATTTATTGCATTTACATTTAGTTTATTGGTGCACAATTTTTGAGCTCTCACATTGGTTCTAAATAACTTGTATCACAACAACTATCTACCATCATGGGTTTCAAATCACATGTATTATAGTTTTCATTTTTCTTTTGATGAAGATCACTAGTGTAACAACGTGTATCTTAAATCACGGGTTTGTCCTTTAAAATTTTAGTATTTTTCATCTTTTTTTTTCACTTTAAGAGTGAGTAATGCCATGTATATTTTTTCCCCTAATTCAGTAGGTAATGAAACCGATTTTTAGAGCATTCCTCTAATTCTTTGAGAATAAATTTTATGTAGGCGTTAAGTGTTGAGGAATCATTCATTTAGCTTCTTCATAAATCATTTGTATAGACCATATCACTTTTGTTTATGAATTATTTTGATATTTTCTAATAATAGAATATAAGTAAATATTTAGGTGTATTAATTTTTCATTTTCATCAATGTTTCTATCTCCTTGAAAAACTTACCTAGTTATTTGGCTTTCATCATGGCTACAACATATATCAACTATCTCCCAAAAATTCTCTAACTCACAATAATTCTTATGAGTAATGTCTCAAGTGTCATTTTGAAGTAAGTCACACGTGTCATGTTTTTCAATCATCATTTTATTACTAAAAACTTCATCTTTTCCTTGTTTAGAGTATGATGACTTAGGCATTTGAATTTATACTTGTTTTTTTCATCTATACTAATTTTTGATAATGTACAATTTTTAATGCTTTGTTTGCTTATTTGTTATCACTTATTTTTCCCATGTTGTCTAATGGTGCTAACACTTTTCTTCAAATAAAATTTGGTTCTATGAGACTTTGTGAGAAGAATTTCTTTCAATTAGTTTTAATTCCTTTAAATGTAGAATCCTTATTCAAGAATAATAGCTCCTTCTTTTCTTCAAAATAATTAATATTTTTCTAAATAGATTTTTTTACCAAAAACAAATTTCTTGTTTCCTTATTTTCCGTTCTTAATAAGCCTTCACATATTTTAAATATTTCATAAACGCATTTCCTTAAATTTTCTTCTGTTTGAATTTTTCTTTTGATCTCTTCCCTTCAATTTTCTCTTCTTGATTTCATTTATATTGTTCCTTTATCTCTCTATTCAGTATTCTTTTAATACTTTTTTCCTCACAAATTCAATATATTCACCTCTTTTTCTTTAATTCACTATCATTTTTCTTTTGAAATAAATAACTTCAAATTAAACCTTATAATCTTTATTTTTGAAATAAATATTGTTCTTAATATTTGTGCACAGCCAATTGAATAATTTGGGCAAAGTATTTTTTGTACCTTGGATACTTTAATATTTTGTTAGTTTTTCTACATGAATGAAATCCTGGTCATGAAATTATGTTGAACTATTTTTCTTTCTCCTCTCTAACACCTTCTACTGCCATCAACACCTTTTTTTAGGTGTTTTAAAAACATTACATTTCATTTCTTCTTGCTTTGACAATGTTTCTCTTAGCATTGACTATGTTGGTTTTCTAGCTATGATTCTCCTTCTAGGAGTGAGTAATATGGGATTCTTATCTTAATTTTTTCCTCATTGTTGGGACTTCACATGCAACAACTTTATTTTTTCACTTTAGCTTCTTCCTTCAATAGCTCTCCAAACCAATAGGTTACACTTCCACTCATAGGAATACTTCTCTGTTCTCTAGAATGCTTGCACTCAATGAACCTGCTCATAATTCCTCATAGGCCTTCTATGATTCTCCAACTTGGAATTCTTCATTCTATGGTGCTTCTCTATGGAATTCACATATCACTTTATTTCATCGTGGTTTCTCACAAGCTTGACTCCTCTCAACCTTAGAATTATTTCAAACATAGACTTCACTCAAATGTGGCACTGATACCATTGTTAGCATATAAGCTATATTCAGTATTAAAATTTTCTCAATATATACATAATATTACAATATTTAGGATTCACCACATATATATTCAACAAATGAACTCACAATATATTCCCTTTGAAATAACAAATATTACAATATCTTATAATACATAGTAATGTACTATAACACCTCACAATATTACAATACTCACACTATTATCTTACACATTATATGCCCTCTCTACAAATAGCCTTTACAAAGTCTCTTGACATTTCAACTTCAACTAACTCTTCATTTCCTCAAAGTCACTGGAGATATGACTCATCATATTTCTCATTGGAGAAATATATTTATTGGCTCCCTAATAACAAAATTCTAATGATTACTAAATGACAAACATTAAAAATAAATATTTTTGAGACTCTTTCACACCACATATTTACAAAATATCTACAAAGTACTTTCAAGGTATGCCATAATGGCTAAGGATAAAATTAAGGATGAACTTAGATACTTGAACTCTAGTGGTTGAGGCTAAAGGTGCAACTTTGACCCATTTGGTGCCATGATGATAAATTGTGTATATTAGATGACATGGGATTTATCTTCCTAATAATTTTCAATCTCCAAATAGATAAATGCCATGGTGAGGTTAAATATTGAAGGGCCCAGGGCAAAGTGTGGGTAAGGTTATCATGCTTTTAACACTTTTCACACCTCTTGACATAGTTATAAGAGTCCTTTTCCATGGAGTTTCAATAATAACCCATACATAGGAGTTTATTTGTGATGACAACACCATTAAAGTATCTACTATATGATGCATCATTTGCCTCTTTGATAAAATTCAGGATTCAACTAGTCTAAGAACCTATGCAAAATTCCATCAAGGGTACAATGGTATAGTATCTTACCAATTATGACATACCTATAGGATCATTGTTTGAGGTTCTTGTATAATCATAATTCATACCATTAGTTCAATTTCGACCCTTAAGGTAAGCAAAAACATCCTTATACCAAGGATCAAGGGATGAGATTGCTTCTACAGTGAAGACTTCTAGAGGAAGCTATCTAGATTCTAATTTCATTAGGTTTCTTTATTTATTGAATGATGTGTGTAGAAGGGTTATTCACAATGGTGAATATTCACAAATTGGTCAAATATTAGGATTTCCAAAATTGGAAATTTGTGAATATGAGGACCCTCGATGTCGGCCCATTCTCCTAAAATTTTTAGGATTAATTTTTTCTTAGGGTCAATTTGCCACAATATATATCCAAACATAGGCATATTTGTACTCGTTGGAAAGCTCTTTTTGAGCCTAATATAATGGTGGCATGCGTATGAAGTTATAAGATGATTTAATAGGTCAAAATTTACCTCAAATATAACATTACTTGTTAGGACTTCAAATGCCCTAAGTTTTGGTGTGAAGATGATTGATTTGATTTTCTTAGGATTTGCCTTCATTTCAATTAGAATTCGCCAATTTTTTACAAGTAAATTTGGAGTCCAACCCCTTATGCATAACCCTGGTCACTGTGTGGCTTGTTCATGATCAATATCTAAGGGGATAAGGGATGTAATCGATACTATAGCATAAACATGGCAATCACTATATCTAGGAATAACATCATTGGTGACTTTGTCAAAAGTAGCCATTAGTTTATTGACACTCTCTTTGAATGGATTTATCTTGTTGTCTTTAGTTTTATATAAACCATTGACTTGTATACTACCACCTAATAGTAGTGAAGAACACAAGATTATACTGAGAGGGGGGTGAATAGTATAAGACCACTTTTTACTTTCTCTCCAAATCAATATCAATTAATGTCCTTAATTGCAATAACCAAATATAGTAGTGCACATTAATAACTCAGATAGCAGTAGTAAGCAAGAGCACAAGTCACCACACACAATTGAGACACAAGATTTAATGTGGTTCCCCCAATGTGGGGTACTCCACAAGCTGATATCCTTATAATATTTTGCATAGAAATATCCAATACAATGGTTTCTTTGATCTACTCAAAGCTAGGCATTAACAAGTTCACACAAAACTTGTCCAAATATGAATAACAAGATCACATAGAACTTTTCCAAAGCTAAATAACAAGCTTACACAGAACTTGTCCAAATATGAATAACAAGCTCACATAGAACTTGTCCAAAACTGAATAACAAGCTCACACATAACTTATCCAAATCTGCTCTAGCAAGCTCACCAAAAACTTGGCCAAATCTACTCTAGCAAACTCATCAAGAACTTGCCCAAATATTCTCTAACAAGCTCACCAAGAACTTGTCCAAATATGCTCTAGCAAGCTCACCAAGAACTTGCCCAAATCTATCCACAAAGCTATCCCAAAACTGTCCACAAAGCTGTCCCAAAACTATCCACAAAGCTGTCCAAAAATTGTCCATAAAGGCTGTCCCAAAACTTTCCACGAAGGCCTTCTCAAAGGCTCAATCAATCATGCTCAAATAGCACTCAAATCTAATCCATAAATCTATCAATGCAAAGCTCAACGATGAACTCAACAATGAATGACTATGCACTCTTCAATGGATGACCACAATGATCCACAATGGTCTCAACTTAACTCAACTCAAATCAACTCATAGAAGCATAAAGAGAATTGTTAGAGACTCAATATGTTCTAAGCTCAATCTCAACTCATTTCAACTCAAATCAATCTCAACTCAACACAAGTCAGAATAATGGAATAGTTTGTTTCATAGGACTTGAACAATCACTTCACACATCACTTGACTAGGCTTATTCAACTCAACTCAACCCAAGTCTTATAGAACCATAAAGATAATTTTTAGAGACTCAATATGTTCTAAACTCAATCTCAACTAATCACCACAAGGGAAAATTCTTCCTCACACAACCCTAGCCCAATTATGTATCAACCAACTCAAATGTTTCCAATAATTCTCAATTACAAATCTCACATAACAATGATACTCGTGTTCATTTCCAACTCAAGTTCTTTTACAACCAATGGGCTTCAAAAACTATGCTTATAAAACAAGTTTTAAACACAACTCTCAATTTAGAAAACCTTGAAGCATTCAATCAACCACTTTCAAAAAGGAAACCACAAACAATCCTTTTCCCTCTAATGATATTTCAGAAATCAACCACCATAAACAATCAATAGGATAATGTGCCCATACCTTTTATGAACATGAAGAAACCCCTTTGGAAAATCTTCCACACTCAACACACTTTGAAAAGAACAAAAAAAACTTCACTTGAACCCTTTTACAAAAACAGAAATATCTCTCTATGTACACCTTATTTCTCCTTCTAAACAAAATAATAAAATAGCCCTTGAAATAATCTTTCCAACGATATATAATATGATATACTTCTAAAATAAAAATCACTAGAAATATTTCTTTTTCACAACATGCACCACAAACCGTATCTCTCCTAGGGTAACCTTAGAAAAATAAAATATTTGGAAAAATTAATAACTTACCTTTAACCTCAACGGGATTCGATCCCCTGTCGCTGCCCCTGTACCACTCAAACCGTGGTGCCAACAACCACGTGAGCCAACTGCTCACATAAAAACCAAGAGCGCAATACCTCCTTCTTTCTCCCTCCGAACTTGCCCTCAAAAACCATGTGTGCAAAAGGTTCTCCCTTTTTACCTTGCAAAAACCAACACCAACGAGAATCGAAATTCGGATCTGCTGGTGCTTAAACACCTTACGTGCCTTCCTCTTGCCGCTAGGCCACAAGCGCCTATGGTGATAGGTAAGGAACCTCCCTTACCTTTTTTCCATCTTCTCTTCGATAGTTTTCAAACGAATACGATACTTCTGCTCCCTTAGCGCTTGGAACGGATTATCTTCATCGAGGACTTCAGGAAAATAAAAATTTTAGTGGCATATTTATATATGCCCACATTTTTCTTTTGACGTCGGGTATGACTTAATATTATTTGCCTCCTCCTTTTTGACGTCGGCAATAATAAAATATTAATTTTAATTTTAATTTTAAAGGATTAAAATTTAAACTTAAATATTTAAAATTAATTATCTCCTTCACCGGGGAACCTTTTTCCATGAAACAAAAATCCAACCTGGGTTTTAAGAAAAACCCATTTCAAATATACCATCCATGGTTTTAAATAAAACCTTTTATTTTTCCTACCTTGGTTTTCACAAAAACCCTGTAAATAGCCATGCTTTCCAAAATATCATAAATGCTTATTTATGAAATATTTTGGCCACAAAAACTCAATGTGATCCATGTGACATCAATGATCCATGTGACATCAATGACAACATAAAATGTCTCAAATTACCTCAAATTTCCAACAAGTAGCTAGAGATAGAAATGATTCTAACTTGGAAGGATAATATTATATGCAACCCTAGGATAAGAGCTTCATACTTAGTAATATTATTGGTATAAGAAAATATAAGCATGAAGGATAAAGGGATTAGTTCTTATTGATGAGTGACCAATATGACTCCTACCCCCACACCTTTAACACATCTAGTGCCATCAAAGTACACATCCCAAGATTTAGGTTGATATATTTCTAGATTAAAGACTAATTCATTAAGAAAGTCTACCACTAAGGGTTGGCTTAGTGGTAGGTTCTTGGGTGCAATAACTAACTAGTCAAAGATAAACCTTTACTTTCACAAATTTTTAGTTGATGAAATCAATATCACATTCGTTAAACACAACAACCCACTTAGTGATCTATTTCAAAAGGTAAGGTTTAGACATGAAATATTACAACTAAGGATCAAACTTTGTGATGACAAATATCTTATGGTTGAGCATATAGTGTCTAAGCCTCAAAGAGGAAAATAATAAAACTAAACAAAGTTTTTCTAAGCATGTATATTGGAATTTTTAATTAACGAAATTTTTTTTGATGTAGAAAATAGCCATTTCTCTATCTTGGTTATTGTATAATATCGACATATCTCCTAAGACATGGACAGTGGATATTATGTATAGCAAAAAATCCTAGGAAGATTAGGTGGGAAAAGGACTAGAAGGGATAAAATGTAGGATTTGAGAGCGTCAAACACAACGTGATAGTTAGTATCCCATTTAAATACCACATCCTCCCTCAAGAGCATGGTGAATTATTGACACTTGTCAATATCTAGGAGATGAATCTCTAGATGGCTTGGATTTTGCCTTGGAGGCCCCTAAGTTGAGTTAGAGTTTGAGGGGGTTGCATATGGATGATAGCTAATATTTTATCATTAACAACTTTGATGCCACATTAGAATATAATGAATCCCAATAGTTTTCCTAATTTAACCCCAAAAATGTATTTTTAAGTCTTTAGGCATACCTTGTACTCCCATAGTCACTTAAAGATGCATCTTAAGTTCCAAACAATATATTTTTTGTTTAAATACTCATCAAGAAGATCATTAACATAGTCTTCCATGATGTTGATGAGACTACAAAAATATCTCATTTTTCAAACTATTTAACTCTTTTTGTTTATTTTTTATTAAAATACCATAGTACCTGCCAAGTATTAATCATTATTTATGTTGATATTATATAGTGAATTAAAGAAGATGTTTCCTTTAGCTATTTTGAATTGATTTTTGTGTATTTTAAAGACTAATTGCATGGTTTATTCTTGTTGAAGGGTAGAATAAAATAGTAATAATTTTACTAAGTCTTGTGAATAAGATCTATTAATCTAATGTGATCGGCGGCCATCCCTTCAAAGTACTTTTTGAACATTATCATGCATTAGTAGTAATCGGGTGTCGCCTATGTACCAAAATAGTATGTGCGATAATTGTGTACCAGCTAGGTTCCATAATAGCCTAGGCACCAAAATAACAAGGCATGAGTACCATGCCAAAATAATAGGAGAAGCACTCTAGAATATTCACGTAAAGGAGGAAAAGAAAAATTAGGTGGTCAACTTGCCATGAAAGCATTTGGTCAAAGAGATGAGTCACATGTTTGAACTAAATGATGACCAATAAGCATAAGTGTTAATATGCATTTACGTGCATGAATGGGGAAGTTGACTTGTTGCATATTTTGAAGTTGTTGTTATTCTATGTTGGAATAAGGTATAACCACATGATGATAGGGACTTTGGTGCACATAGATCAGAGTTGGGTGAGCATGTTGGAGATTTCAGATTGCTTCAAATTTATTCCAATCTAGTCAACAACAAATGAAAGTGTAGAAATAATAAAGACTTATCCAACTCAACCTGTTGTTATTTTTTTATTAGTCATATTCAACATATAGTCTTATATATTCAATTAAGAGATAGGTCATTACCTAAAATAAACCTCATTCATAGGTTGAGTAGTTAGAAATTTAGTTATAAATAATATTGTATACCTATTGGGCAAAGTTAGTAGTTTTAATAATTTATGATAAAGTTTAAATGAAAGATGCAGTAATTTGACTCTTAGTATGTTGTCTTAATTTGAATTATTCTGAGACTTTGACCATTTTAGACTAGTCTATTGTTGAATTCTTCGTCCTCCTGCTAAACCTCGGAGCAAGGACCCACTCTCTACAACAGTGGAAGAATTATTAGCATAAATATTTCACCATAGTTAGAATTATTAGTTAATTTACTTTCTATTATTTATTTCCAAAAATATTTCACCATAGTTAGAATTTTTATCTATTTTTTCTATTTCCAGTTTGATGTAGATTAAATTCTATTTTTTATATAGTGTGAATTGCTTTACTTTTCTACAATTGTATGTTGTTATTTCCATTTAATTTTTGCAATATTATTTTTGTTAAACCTAGTTTTATTCTAGCATTGAATTCTATTTTTTTGCTTTCAGCAATGAATTGTATTTCATTTCAATTTATATTAGTTTAGTTAATTTCACTTAAGTACAAGTTGTTGCTTGATTTATTTTTGCATTTATATTATAATTAAATTTAGGCTTTCTTTTAGTAACAAAGTATGAAATTTAATGTAGTTTGATTCATGAAAGTTGTAAAGACATTGTGATTCATAGTTTTTATAAGTCAGTTTAGAACCTTGATATCTAAGATACAATTCTAAGACCTCTATCACATACAACCTTAGGATGTCGTCCTGATCTGATAAAAGAACTAAAGTGAGAGCATCGTTGTCGAGGAACATATTGGCATTGTTATAGAAAAAATAAGTCTTTCAAAGTTAATTATTTTTTGTGAAGTTGTGTAAATTAAAATTCTTAGAACCATTTTTAATACTTAAAAAAAACTAACTTTGCATAAAAATAGTTGCATTGCCTAGAATTGTGTTTAAGACATTTAGACACTAGTATAGGAGATTTTAAAAATAGTATGTATGAATAGACTTATATATGAAAGAGGTAAATTTATTAGAGAAAAATTCCCATGAACTATAGGAAGTAGACATCCATGATAAAAGGTTGGACCTATACCCACTCATAAATTGCCTATAGTAGATATTCCCAAAAACATTGGAATTTTAGAAGAATCACAGTCATTAGCTTCAGGGAGTGTATTATCCTTTGAGAGATAATCACACAGATAATAAACTAGTAGTTTGAAACCACCTAATCCCGAAAAATCTATACCATTAGGATATTTTAAAAATATATAGTTATTATTGGAAAAATATAAAGGTAGATTTACAAGACAATGTAGAAATAGCTAGTAATGTCCTTTAACTTGGTGAAATTAGCAACACTACCAGCACTTTCAAATACCCCATTAAGTTGAATCCTGATCAAAACTCTTCCTTGAAATTTATTTCACCTTTAGTAGTACCAAGTTTTAGGTGAGTTATATTTGAGGATTTTGATCAATTTGTATTTGATTTTAAGATCATATGCCAAACTTACAATTATATGAACAATAATCAAAAACCTAAATTGTTTCATTCCACTCTAAAATACTTTGCACTAAAATGGTTTATGAGTTGAATACGATATTTGATTCAAACATGGGATGAAATAGAAAGATTATTCTTATAAAAATATCAAGAATATTATAGAGTGAAGAATCTAAAGGATGAATTGTTCAGAATGAAAGGGGAAGAAGATGAAACTTTGGAAGGTTATCTAGATAGATTTGCCTTCATTCATAATGGATGTGGAGGTATAGAACCAAAATTAAGTAAAACCATATTCCTGAGAGGATTGTAGGAAGAATCAAGGGAAGTATTGGATCTTATAGGAAAAGAATATATAAATAAGCTTGTATTTCAAGAAATTATTGAACCATTTAAGAATTACTCCTATAAGACAAAGAAGATGTAAACTTGGTAACAATGGAAATGACCTGAAAGAAATAATGGAAGAATTTGTTAATCTAAAAATTGATATTTTAGTGCATATTAACACAACATTAGACAAAATTAATGCAAAGAACAATTATACTAAACCTTTAGCCATCTATTGTCCAAGATATATGAAGAATAATGCTCTTCATGAATATATTTTAAACAATACGTCTATATCTACTATATGTAGTATTTGTGAAAAGGGACATACGAACCAAATTTCATTTGTTACCTACATTAAAAAATCATGTAAAATAAATCTCAACTTACATAAGAACTTAGATTAGTAGGACAAAGACAATGGGATACTTTTTCTCAATATCCATACCAAAATGATTCTCAAATGCCTATGAATTGGTGAAACAATCCATGGTTCATGCCAAGGTCCACTTCAAAACCACCTCAACAACCTTGGGTTCAACTACCATGGGCATTATCCCAAGAATGGTCTCAAATTGGATGGATGAATCAACATTGGAATCAGATGGGTCAAATTCCTAAATTTGGGTTACCCCTTTGCAAGAAAATGGGCTTATCTATAGGTCAAGTAAAACTTGCAAAATATTTATGGAAGAGCAGTAGGAGCATCTTTTTTATCATTGGCTAGAACAAGGTTCTCATAATCAAAAGAAAAAAAAAATTGAGTAGGTTGAAAAGCTTGATGCTAGTTATCTAGGTGGTTTATGGACATATATACATAATGCTAGATGACTCTTGGTAGATTCAAAAGCTAGGAAAAATTCATTTGATGGCTTTACCCCTAGTGGGATCCGAATGGCAAGAGAGGGTGAGAGTAGGTTTGTTGTAGGAGCAATTCTACAATAGAATGGTGATAAATAACTAGGTCTAGACCATAATTTTAGAGCTGAAAAATCGATCAAAGGAGTAGGGCATAATTTTGGGGACCCACAAAAGAACCCTTTTGACCCAAGGGATTATTCTTGGTCACATGTGGTTCATGGGAAATAAAAAACCCTAGATATCCATTTTGAGTTGCAATCAGAGGGAGGCAAACTCTTCATACCTAATGATTTGGCTCACCTAACTATTGAGCAAGGAGCTATGAATCTTATGGGTCAATTTATGGGAACCCGGTCAGATCTTGATGCAATCAATAAATGGGTTGTTTCTAAATGGTGACCCCATGGCCACATGTAAATTATGGTAATGTTGAATTTCTTTATGGTTAAGCTTAACTACAATGAAAACTCTAATCAAATAATTTGGGGACGTCCATGGTTCTATGGATGTTGGGGGCTTTTCTTGCGATGGTGGAGCCTAGACTTTGATCCTAAAATCCAAAGCTTCACCCAAGCACAAATTTGGGTAAGATTGTTAGGCTTGCCCTTCCAATACTAGAATGAGGAAATTTTTGTAGGTATCATGAAGGAAATAGGGTACCTTATTGCTATTGATCCTACCACCAAGATGACTTATTTATGCAAGAATCTGCATAAATGCATAAATGGACGAGTTACCCAGTTTAATTAGACTGGTTTCAAATATTGAGGTATGGAATTATACTATAGAATATGAAAATACCCTGGTCAAATATAAAACTTGTAATAAATTAAGGCATTCAACCAATGCATGCTCCACTTACAAGAAACCAACCCAAAATTAAAACGTTTGGTAAAATAAGTAGAATGAAGGTGATAAATCCAAGTAGGGCAAGGATTCAAGGGATAAAATTATTGATAACAATAGAGAGGGGATCCCAAATCACTTGGTAGAACTAGTTCAATAGGAATTCCCCAAGGAGGGTCAATTTTTGAAATAAAATCAAGAGGTACATATTGGAAAACCCTCTTTAGAGGGTTATGAAGTTCTAGTTTTAAATTCCTTTGCTTACCTAGACTCAGTAGGGATTGATCTAGTACCCCCTCCCCCCCACACATAATAAAATGGAGTAAGAAAACAAGAAATCGATTGTTTGTTTTGATTAAAATGAACAAGGCCATAGTCCTATCATAGAATATTTAACCCATGATAATGAAAATGATCTAAAAATATGAGGGATTTAGAATTCTCAAGTCCAACCCTAAGTTGATAAACTAGGAATCAAAAGAAAAGGGGGATTGATGTAGGAGTGGAAAGCAAACATGGAAGGCCAATGAATCAAGAGATTAGAGAACAAGAAAATATGGCTCAAATTAAAAATGGAACCTAAAATTCCTTATCTTGGGGCAGGGAGAAATACTGCCCAAAATAATTAAGAAATGAAACTACTCTCTTGGAACACAAGGGGACTCAATACCCCTTCCAATCAAATATTGGTTAATGGGATCTTGGAGACCATTGAGAAGCATTACAACCTCATGAAAAAGAAATTTATGGACAAAGAAAAAAATAATCTTAGGAAAATCATCGAAGCTTCAGAGCTTATGGTCAATGGTCACCTCTAGATTATTATTTTCTATCCTATAGGAGGTAGTTTACTTAATCATTTTAGTATGATACTACTTATGCTTTTATGATCTATTTCTAAACCATGTCAGTAGTTTTTTTATTTATGTTGTCTAGCTATGAAGAAGAATGTCAATGGAGTGTCTGTATTATAACCTTATTTGTTTAACATAGATGTTTTATGGAGAAGTTGTATTTTTGAGCATATTTTTAAATCTATGACTACTATGTAAAAGGTTCAGGAAATTTTCAACACCCCTTCTCAAACCTTAAAATAAAAGAATCAATATTGGAATCAACGAAATCCACCATGGTTACCTCCACAAATGCAACATCACCAATGGATACAATGATACCAATCATGCCAGCGACAATGTCAGTATCAAAACCAACAACAATATTTGTCACCTAGCCTTATCCATAATTTCTCTCAAAGACAACAACAACAACAATGACAATAGGTAAATCAACCTCCACTTCCATCTCAATATATGGCTAGTCTCAATAATACTAGACTAGAAACCCCTATCTATATGGTTGAATTAGAATATACAACCATCCTAAATATCATTGACTATTATAACATCCATTTATGTTTAGGAAAAATACTTCCCAAAACTAACCCACCTATCATTATGGAAATAGAAGTTGATGAGAATAAACAAGAAGAACCAGCTACACCTAAACAACAAAAACAAGAAAAATAAAACCTCCCTCAAGACAATTTGTCCTCTTCATCAGAGAAAGTACCATATCTTGAATGGTTTGAAATAACAAAAACAACTTCTTTAAAATCTAACTTGGTAAAGGAGTTAAAAAATTTAAATATTACAATCCCTTTACTACATGTTATTAAATATGTACATATGATTAACAAGACTATTCAAGAAATGTGTATTAAGAAACAAGGAAGAAAAAAGAAAATGTATCCCAAAACCATACAAGTATATGGAAAATTGGAAGACCTTCTTGTAGTAAAACATATTCCATCAAAGTATGGTGATCCAAGAAACTCGATAGTCACCATAGGATCACTTCATATATCTAATGTTTTGATTGACCTAGGGGCAGTTATTAGTGTTATGATGAAGGATACAATTTAAAAGTTACAATTAAATAATCTAAATCCTACATCTACAATATTGGAAATGGCTAACAAATAAATAGCTAAACCAAAAGAAATAATAGAAAATATTCTTGTAATAGTTTCATCATGGGAATATCCAATCGATTTTCTACTATTATAACCCCAAACTACTATGAATGGTTACCCAATAATTTTTGAAAGACCTTGGCTTGTTATAGTAACCAATTTTATTGATTGTATTAGGAGACATGACCATTTCTAATGGAATTGACTCAAAGAAAATTTCTTTATATCCTCTTACAAAACCTTCAATCAATTTTTTGGTAACTTATGGTTTCCTGAATCGAATGAGGAAAATGAAGAGAACATTTCAACCTTGGCCACCATAGTTGTAAAATTTCATTCAGCAAAATTAGATCCATCTAAAATAGGTATCTTTGAAGATGAAACCATTTTTATCAATAAATTATATGACTCAGGACTTGAAGATGAACCGATTATGGCTCATCGATTACTATGGAATGACAAATAATAAGAGCTTGAGTATTTTTCAACCATTCTAATACAAGATAACTCTTTAAGTTATCACATAAATATCACCATCATCTCCTCTCATCCTTTCATTGCCCTATATCAAATTTAATCCCTTCATGAATTAATTTTGATAAAAAAACTAGAATTTTCCATTATCTTTCCCACACCATTGTCCTCTCAACTCACTAGTAACTTTGAAGGAATCAATTTAGTACACCCTAGCACAAAATAATTGAAATACAACCAAATTTTTGAATATCAATAGTTTGTTGTATAATAATCAAGAAGCAAATTGTTTGATGTGCTAAGTTTAAATTCCATTGCTTTTGCATGGAAATACAAAGATATTATGGGAATTAATCCAGACATATGTACTCATCAAATTTATATCAAGGGTGATACTTGCAAGACAAACACAAAGTAGATTGAATCCTACTCTATGAGATATTAGTAAATATGAAATTAAACATTATTAGAAGTGGGATTCATTTATCCTATTTCTAACAACCGATGGGTCTCCCCTTTGGTTATTATTCTAAAAAAATGGGAAGATACAAGTGTATGTTGATTATCAAGAATTAAATAAAGCCACATGCAAAAACCACTTTCCATTGTCATTTATAGATCAAGTGTTAGACACACTCACTAGAAAAAAAAAAAAAGTATTTTTGTATTCTTGATGGATTTAGTGGATATAATCAAATTCAGGTTGCTCTTGAAGATCAAGAGAAAACAACTTTTACTTGCCCATGGGGAACTTTTTCTTATCAATTTTACCTTTTAGAATCTGTAATACTCCAACAACTTTCCAATTATTTGTTCTTGATATTTTTTTCCTTGACCAATAATTGTGTTGTAATCTACATGGATGATTCATAGTATGTGGTGAAACTTTTTATGAAACCCTAAAAAATATTGATAAAGTATTAACTCGTTATGAAACCTTAAATATGGTCCTAAATCTTGAGAAATAAATAATAATGATGGATGAAGGCATTGTTCTTGGACATCATATCTCATCTAAAGAAATATATGTAGATCCTAAGAAGATAGATATTATCAAAAACTAGCCCTCACCTCAAACTCAAACAAATGTTAGAAGTTTTTTGGGTCACATTGATTTTTATCATTGTTTTATCAAGAAATTTAGTATAATCACAAGTCCCATGTTTATATTGTTGACTAAATATTCTAATTTCAAATGCATAGAAAAATATCAATCTACATTTGACATATTAGAGGAAAATTTGATTATTCCACTTGTGTTACAAAGTCCAAATTGGAAACTTTCATCTCACATCCAAACATATGCATCAAACACTAAAGTTGGGTTAGATTTGGAGTGAGTAGAAAATGGAGAACATTACAAAATCTATTATGTTAGTAAAAACTTTACAGGAGTAGAAAAATATATACCACTACTAACAAGGAATTCTTAGCAGTGGTGTATACCATCAATAAATTTCATCACTACATTATTGGGTACCAAGTGTTTTTCATAGTGATTATACTACAATTAAATATCTCATGAATAAACCATTGGTTAGTGGGTGAATAATACGATGGTTATTACTACTATAGGATTTTGACATAACTATAGTTTATAAACATGGAAAGGCTAATGTAGTAGCTAACTTCTTGTTAAGATTAAACATCATAGGTGAAGACGAGCTAGTACATGATTCCTTTCCTGATGAAAGATTATTTACAATCTTAGTACAAACACCATGGTTATTTGATATTACCAACTATCTAGAAAAAGGAAAAATTACTTCTCATTTTACTCAGGGAAAAACTACATTTAATTCAATAAAGTTTATCATTCGAGTGGATTAATGGTCTACTACTTAAATGTGTACTTGATTATGTTTTATGTTAATGCATTCAAAATTATGAGGTGTATGATATCCTCCGTGCATGTCATGATGAACCAATTAGGGGATATTATTCAATCAAACGTATCGTTCAAAAAATTTAGTTATAGGATATTATTGGCCATCGCTTCATCAAGATGTAAAGAAATACATATGACATTGTGATTCATGCCAACAAATGGGTAATCCAGATACAACAAATAAAATACCTATACAACCTCAAGTGGTTTTAGAACCATTTGAGAGATGGAGGCTAGATTTTATTGGACCCACTGACCCACATTTTCAATAAAAATAACACATTCTAGTGTGCACTAATTATGTGACAAAGTGGGCTAAAGTGTATTCTTTTAAACATGTCAATGAAGAAAAGCTAGTTGATTTCCTATATACTCAAAAAATTTAAATATTTTGTGCTCCACGCTCTATCATTTTAGATCAAGGACCTAATTTACATCCAAGGTTATAGAAGCGTTTACTGAATTTTATAAAATTAAACATAAGAAATAATCGCCTTATCACCCCCAAGCAAATGGTTAAGTAGAATTCACAAATAGAGAATTAGAAAATATTATAACAAAAATAGTGGTTTCTCATAGGAAATATTGGATAAACAGAGTTCCAGAGGTATTATGGGTATACAATACTATATGTAAATCCACCATAGGATTCATGTATTATAAATTGGTCTATGGAAGGAAACCCTTTTTTAATTGAATTTAAATTACTAGCACTTTGTACATATTTGGAAGTGGGCATTAAGTTATCATAGGTACAACAAGAGAGAATTCTACAATTGAATGCACTTGTTAGAATTTTATTGGAGGTACTTCATTAAATAGAGATCATCCAATAGTAGAAAAAAATATTACATGATAGTCACATTAGGAGCAACAAGTACAAACTATGTTTTTTTGATTCTCGCTATGTTGATTTTATTTGCACAATACAAACTTGGTGGCTAGGACCATACCAAGTTAAATAAGTGTTTAAGAATGGATTTGTTTTTACCTTCTCCTATTGATGATTCAAGGAGAAAAGTGGTGGTAAATAGACATCATTTATGATTATACCATAAGCCACTAACAAAGGTAGAATTTTCTCAATACTTTCTTTCACAATAAAACTTGCATGTTATAGAAGAGGCATCCTATTTTTCCATGGACTTAGAATGATCATACTTGACTCTAAAAAAAATAGATAAGTTGATAGTGAAAACCTCCTTCAAGTGCTATTGAATTAAGGCTTATATGAAAATCAGTCTTTGACTTGTTTACCTTGCAAAAAATTCTAGTGTTTGTAAAATTCTAATAATTACATCTATGTACCTTTCAGATTTTAGAACTCCTAAGTATGTAATAAACAAGGCATCCAAAATATACATGGAACCTTTTTGATAGTAAGGTATGCATTTTCTTTGACTTTACTATTATTGGATTTAATATTACATAAATTAGGATTAATTTCTTGGTATACCTATGTATATATGAAATGGCAAAATAGTATCCCATTAGTATCCCAAAAAGATACTTTGGAACACCCTTGGTTATGTTGGATTTATCCCAAGTTGGTCGAGAACAAGGAAGTGATTGCTCCAGATACTATGGAATAATAGTTCCAATGCACAAGAAGAACTCTATATAGTTTATGCCAAAATAAGTGTGTGCTCTCATAAATAATTCTAAAAAATGGAGCATTGATAAAAGATAACTGACAAAAATCCAAACATATAGAAAAGTGGTAGATATTTGTTAACTATCAAATCTTGTCAGGCCGCAATGACTAAAATTACCTCCCATGACAAGTAACTATTATCATTAGACAATGTGAAGTTGAGCATCATTCTAAGACCACATGATAATACAATTAAGAGGTATATGTGGAACTATAATTACATCTAACAAGGAAGAGTGACTAGGTTGATGTTACCAAATATGTGTATTATATTATGAGGTGGCATAATTAGAGCCATGAAAATCAATCAATCATCAAAATCAAAACTATATGGGAAATGGCATGTCAATTGTGCATGTGAAAAATGGTTGGTTATGGATTACAAGTGATTTCACAATTCTCCCTATTTGAAAAGCATGAGTTGTAATTATGTCATGTTCAATATAAATTTGCCACCTATCATGTTGTATGCATCAATATCATACAAAATCCTTATTGTGCATAGAGAAGTGATTATATTGTTGCATGTGCTTGACAACCTTCCTTCTAGAGCATATGGGACTTCTCAAAACATGATTGTACAATAACCGACAACATTTTTGCATACACCAAGATTGCAAAAAGCAATTGATATTTTTATTTTGTAGTGAAAAGGCAAGCGAAAAAAATTACTAATGGAGTTGTAGTGTTTTTGATAATACAATGTAACCCAAGGCACAAAAGAAAGAAGCAAACAATATCGGGGGATAGAAATGAAAGTCCAGACCATACAATGTTGATGAATAATAGAGATATTCTAGGGTGGTTATGATGTTTTAGCAAACTAGTTGGATGCAGTTCCTACAAAAATTTAAATGTCATGTGGATGTGTTGGTAGAATCATTTGCACAAACCCTTTGAAACAACCAGGAAAATATCGATGGAACAATGATTAAGGTAACCCCTGAGATCCTTCATTAAATTTATGAGGTTCCATGTGAGGGATAAGAAGAAACAAAAACACTTAGAGCTACTCACCTTGATATTTTTAATGCATTTAGAGTATAGGTTGACCCTAAGCTCAAGTTTGAAATTAAAAATTGGCTCTGCAAGGGCACCAAATGAACAAGCCTAAGGAAACCATGGGATGAAGTTTCCATATTGGTTATAAAATATGTAACTTGTAAAGGTCAATTCACCATCTTGTCTAGGTATCATATTAAAATTCTAATCCATCTTACACATGGTGTTCAAAACCTTGAAAGAAGAATCAATTTACCCTTGTATTTGAATTATTCTCTACATGATATGGCTAGGAGAATTCAAGAGGGGTAGGATTATGTAAAGCACCACAACTTAATCAAACTATTGTGTAAATATAACTTCAAATAAAGTGAACATTTCTTGAAATGGTTTATAGATCCATAGATGGAGGCTTCTACTCCCAAAACTCAAAATAAGGAAAAAATGGAAACTTATGTGAGTACAAGAATATCAAGGGCTATAGAGACCCCAAAAAGTGAAACCCCAGTTTCCCAAAGAATATATGTAGGTAGTGTTGTAAAGTAGCCTAGGGATGACCAAATGCATACTTGGGGAGAACCTTATCCATCAAGAAATCATGTATCTACCAAGAATAGATTGGAAACTAGTAGGAGAAAATAGACTACAAATATATATGTGGTATATCATTCCACACCGATGACTACAAAAATATTTGTAGCAGAGTAGTCCACATGAGTGCAATAAAAAAATATATGTAGGGTTATTTTCTAATGTAGTGATATAGAAGCATCGACTAAAGCAAAAATTTATTTTTAGAGTTAAAACTCTTCATCATACGAAGTGCTTTCCCAAGTAGGAAGCTATGTACAAGAGAAAACCCCTATGCTTGAGGAAACATTTGTACTAGAAGGGTCCATAGATATTTTAGAGGAGACTATTGCGCAACAAGATGTTTATCCTAAAGAATCAACCCATGTATTAGAATATCCTACACCAGCTAAAACAAATAATGTTAGAAGTAGGAGGAAGCATCCTAGGACTACCCAAAACACAAAGCAACCAATAAATAAAGGTAGAATAAGGTCCACTCATTTTAGAAAATGACTTGATGAAACATCAAAATAATCTGGTACACCAATAGAAGCACTAGAGCAGTCTATCACACAAGCAAAACCATCAAAATAAACTAATACATAAGAGGAGGTGGTCAAGTAAATACATGTTATCTCTAGCGGATAGAAAGAAGAGGCATCGAATAACACAATGAAGAATAGTTTACACCGAAACAACATCTTCTCAAGCAAATTCAAATGTAGAGATAAAGTTCAACTACTCTAGATCAAGTACTAACATCGTATAGTGCTCAAAACTAAAGGAGATAAAAGATAATGATTATTGAGGATGAATATGAATATATCCATGATGTCCCCATATCAATACAAGAACCACAACAGAGTGATTTCCCACTTGTAGAACTAGCCCATGACTCAGTACACACTCCACTAGTTGATGGTGACATTCTAGCAAAGCCACAAGACACTACTGATGATGATTCTACACAAGGGCCTCAACACATGAGTGAGAAACAAAATGAGGATATGATATAAAAAGAGGTTGAGGCCCTAGATTATCTAACTATTGCACATGCTCAAACCATAATAAAGACTCAACAAAAGACCCAGGTGTTGTAGGTGAGTTGGAGAGGAGAGGGAAATCCTCCAAGGGAGGTCCCAGGTTCAAATCTCCACCCTACCAAAAAGTTGAATTGGGTATCCAAAATCCAATTGATAATGTTTGTGCGGGCAGGGTTGGGTGCAACTCCCGAGTGACTTTTATGGTGTAGAACCCCCTATTCATGGTCTCTCAGACCAAGGCGGCTCCGCAAGGGGTTTTTCGCTTAAAAAAAAAGACTCAACAAAAGAGGTTATAGGAAGACCAAATGATAATTCAAGAGAAAGACAAGTACATCTCTCAATGTTATATGAATTAAATGAATTAATAAGTTGATTAGATGAAAATGTATCTTTTGGGTCAATTCCAAGAGTAGAAATATGATATTTTGTTAGGATTGGTTGTTGAGTTTAAAAATTATCATGAGGATCGAGAACAAGGCCACACTCCATCCAACCTAGATGACAATACTACAAACAAAGATGTTTTAAGAGTGGAGCCAGATGCTTGAGAAGAAATTTTTGTATAACGTGAAGGAAAATAACCTGTGAAGGTTAGAGTGACCTCCACACAAGCAAAATACATGCCACAAAAAGATGCACCAAAACATTCTCTAGAGCAAGTACCATCAAAAGACACTCCAGAAAAGGCACACATACAAGATGCTCCAAAACAAGCACCAAGGAAAAATGCTCCAAAAGAAGTTCTAAAACAAAGAATACAAGAAAGGGCTCTAGAGTAGGGGGGCACAATATTTAGAGTATTTGAATAGCAATATGTACTAAAACAACTTGAGACAAAGCCAAAAATTATGGCCAAACAAGTCGTCATTGAGATAATGACCATTGAACAATCTGTAGATAAGGCAACATAAATTGAATCCCCAGAGATTCTAGACCCTCATTGACTTTTGTCTATGGTTATATTAGATGCCTATAATGTGATAGTTTCAAGTTGTATGAGGCGATGTCATCATTTGAAAGGGTGTTTTGCAACACTTTGATGTTTGGAAGAACAAAACAGATAACAAAGTGAAGAAATAATTAGTCTCAAGGCTTAGGTTAGGTACTTGTGCCACATTGCAAAACAAGTGGTTGAATATAGAAAACCTGGTATAATTTATAGCTTTTTCTTGAGAGAACAATATTATTAATGATAGGTAATTAGAATTTTCTCCAATCTCCTATATGAGTTGACTTATATTCAAACTTTTGTTGAGGTATTCTTACATAGTCTGATGGAACAAAAGGAATTATTATGTAAATTTTATTTGCATAAATTTAAACTTTTGGATGATGTCCAGTTTTTACCACATATATATACAGGTGATGTTTAGATACGATAATTTACCTCCACTCTTTATAATCAGTTGAAGTGGTATAAAAAAATGAAGTAATATAAGTTAGATGAATTAAGACCTGGCTTGTTGTTAAGACATGATCAACCAAACCTAAGGGCCCTTATTGGTGCACATTATTCTATGATGGGAAATATAAATATCAATGAAATATATCAAAATCATGTCAATGAATGTGTAGAAATATTTTAGATTTTTTGCAAAGAAAAATACAATATAGCCAAGTTTACATGTAGGTAAAGGTGATATGAGTTTTTTATCACCTTAAGGAAAAGAAAACCTATTTCTCCAACCAACATCATCTGGTCTCATCGGAGAGTAACTACAATTATGGAGGTAATTGGAGAATTATGACATGAATGGATAGGCCTACATTTTTGGCCACCTACTATGCTTGTCCCTGTTTCATATTATTTTAATACTGGGCCACAACTAGAATACCAATTTTAGGAATGGTTATCATAGGTACAAAAGAACAAGGGATATCATTCTCTAGAACATCAATTTTGGAGCATATTTATAAGGATATGGATATGCATACAACTATGGCAAGGTATAATGCATGAGGACATGCATTAGAATCAGTGGGGAGGAGTGATGAGACTACAAAAGTGTCTCATTTTTCAAATAGTTTAACTCTTTTTGTTAATTTTTTATTAAAATACCATAGTACCTGCCAAGTATTAATCATTATTTATGTTGATATTAAATTTTAATATATTGGGTTGAAGAATGAGGGGAAAAAGTAGAGAGGGGAGGGTCCCGATCCCTTCCCTGCTCCCCCTCCCTTGGTTCCTGCCCAGTCCCTGGCTCTTCCCAGGTCATCCCTCCCTGGGATTGTTTGTTGCAGATGATCTCCTTGAGGGAGATCCTTATCATCTTTCTGCACCTCTCCCAGTCGGTCAGGTTTCCTTTGTTTGATTTTTTGGCCTAGTGCTTCCCAGGGTTCCTTTTTGTTTTCGGGATCCCTTCCCTTTTTTTTCCCTCAGGCTTCCCCCTGGGGTTTTCTACAGGTTTTTGGCGCGGATCTAGTTCCTTGTGGTTCTCTGGGTGGTGGGGGTGATTGGTTGGGTTTTTGATAGCTTCCTGGGGTTTCCTTTGATGTCCTTATTGCTTTGGGGGTGTTCTGGGGGGGCCTCTTTCCCCCTTTTTCTAGTGAATCCTCTCTAGGATCCTATGGCTGTTGTTGGTCCCGTCCCTATGGGGAGGGCCCTCTTCGATTTCCCACTTGGAGGCTTCTTCGTGCTGGTTCTGCTCCTTGGTGGACACCTTGGGCATTTTTTTGGCCTTGGGGGGGGGGGCTTTTTCTCTACCTGGGCTATTCCCAGCCTCAGTCCCAGTTCCCTAAAGTTTCTCCTATGCAAGGATGGGATTCTTGGCCCCTACTGTTGGGGTTCTCTGGGTTTTGCTGCATTTTTCAAATCATGGGGGATCTGATCTATGCATGCAGACCCTGGATCCCCCAGGATAGGCTCCCAGGGATCCCATCTTTGTGGTTGTTACCTCTTCCCGCTTGGGATCCCCAGTCCCTATATCCCTGGTCCCTTAACCTGTTGTCTTTTCCTGTTGGTTGTCCTAGGGGCGGGATTCTCTTGGTGGTGCTTTCTGGTTGCTTCTCGATGGGCGAGATCTCCTCTTTGCTGGTTTTCAGCTGCTTCCTACTAGGCGGGATTCCCCATTTTTTTTGGGCAGGATGGTTTCTCGTTGGGCGGGATGGTTTCCCACGGGGCGGGATTCTCCAGAACTGTTGGGTTCCCTGCTGGGTGGGTTTTTCTCATTTCCTACTGGTTTTCTCGGGAGGCGGGATTCACTTGGTAGAGGTTTTTGCTACTTCCCGCTGGGCGGGATCTACACTGGGATGGATTTTAGCTGCTTCCTGCTGGGCGGGATTCACTCTTTGGTGGTTTTTCGACTGCTTCCCGCTAGGTGAGATTTATATTATAATGGTTTTTTGTTGCTTCCTGTTGGGCGGGATTTACACGATGGTAGTTTTCAGCTGCTCCCCGCTGGGCGGGATCTTCAAACTTACCTTCCTTTGAAATTGGTGGTTTCCCACTGGGCGATATTGTTCAAATTTACCTATTCCCACTGGGCAGGATTTCTATTTGTTTTTCATTTTCAGGGTATTGGTGCCTTGGGCCCATAATTTTGTTGTAATGGCTTATTCTCGGAATGTTATTTCCAACTCTTATGTAATCAGGTTTTGGGATCCTAGTTAAAACCCACTATAAATACAATAGCTACTTATCAAAAAAAAATGTTAATATATTGAATTAAATAGGATATTTCCTTTAGCTGATTTGAATTGATTTTTGTGTGTTTTAAGGACTAAATGAATGGTTTATTCTTGTTGAAGGGTAGAATAAAATAGTAATAATTTTACTAAGTCTTGTGAATAATATCTATTAATCTAAATTTATTGGCAAACAATCCCACCAAAATACTTTTTGAACATTACCACACATCAACAATAATTTTGTGCTAGTTGTGCATTACAATAGTTGTATGCTAGGTGGATGCTAGAATAGCCTAGGCACCAAAATAATAGGGTATGGGTATAGTGCTAAAATAATAGAATGAGAAGCACTCTAGAATATTTGTGCAGAGGAAAAGATAAATTAAGTGGTCAACTCACCATGAAAGCATTTGGTCAAAGAGATGAGTCATGTGTTTGAACTAATTTTTGACCAATAAGCATAAGAGTGAATCTGTGATTACGCACATGAATGGGAAAGTTTACCTGTTGCATATTCTGAAGTTGTTATTTCATGTTGGAATAAGGTGTAACCACATGATGATATGGACCTTTTATGTACATATATCAAAGTTGGGCGAGCATGTTGGAGGTTTTAGATTGCTTCAGATTTATTCCAATCCAGTCAACAACCAACAAGAGCGAAAAAATAGAAAAATCTTATCCAACTCAACCTGTTGTCATAATCCGATTAATCAAATTCAACATGTAGGCTTATGTATTCAATTAAGAGATAGGTCATTACCTAAAATAAACCTTTTTCATAGGATGAATAGTTAGAAATTTTAGTTATAAATAGTACTATGCCTATTGGGCAAAGTTAGTAGTTGTAATAATTTGACTTCAATATGTTGTCCTAATTCTAAGTTATTCTATGAGACTTTGACCATTTTAGACTAGTTTACTGTTGAATTATTTTTCCTCTTGTTGAACCTTAGAGTAAGGGCCCACTCTCTAGAATAGTGGAAGAATAATTAGCATAAATACATGTTTTCTAGTTAATTTACTTTCTGTTATTTATTTTCATAAAATTTTAGTATAGTTAGAATTTTTTATTTGTTGTTTCTATTTCCATTTTGTTGTAGATTAAATTATTTTTCTAATATAGTGTGAATTGTTTTACTTTTCTACAATTGTGTTTTGTTATTTCCATTTAATTCATGCAACATGATTTCTATTAAACTAATTTTTATTCTAGCATTGAATTTTGTCTTTTAATTTCTTTTAGCAATGAATTATATTTCATTTCATTTTGGATTAGTTTAGTTCTTTTTAAGTACAAGTTGTTGCTTGGTTTATTTTTGCATTCAAATTATAATTAAAACTAAACTTTTTTTAGTAACAAAGTGTAAAATTTAGTATAATTTGATTCATGAACGCCACAAAGACATTATGATTCCTAGTTTTTATAAGTTAGTTTTTTTTTGTGTGGAAAACATCCTAGAAGAGATGCCACATTCAGGTAAGACCCAAGGAGGTAGGGGTATCCATTCTACAAAAATCACCCAGGGCTCGAACCTGGCCTACCACCTTTGACATACTCAAATAGCAAACAAACACACAATAAGATTAAAAATAAATAAATTAAAATAAAAATAATAAAATAAAATAAAAAGCATGCTCCTTGAGTGTGTCAAAAAGATAAAGCACAACCAAACACACACATAATAAGATAAAAAAAACACAACACGAACCACAAATAAAAACACAAAACAACATAAAAACACAAACATGACAAAAACAACAGAACACTACAAAGACATAACCAACGAAAACATGAAAAACAAAAACAACCAAAACCTAAAAAATTAAAAAATAAAAATAAAAAACAACCAACAACAGACAATAAATAAATTAAAAAAACATAGAAAACACTCACACACAAAAACACGAATTAACACAAACATATAGAAACACAATAACAAGAACAACAAAACCACAAGAAAAAAAACAAAAAATGTTGGATATTTTGAGTAGATGAGTTGTCATTGATGTCAAAAGTGAGTGGTCATTGATGTCAAGCCTTCAGCACCAGTTAGTGGCAGTTTCAATGGGCAGCATCAGTTTTAGGTTCTCCAGTTTTAGTTGATCAAGACCCGGTTCCAGGAAGTCAGATGTGGTCCAAAGTGCAAAGAAAAAACCCAAGTGAATAATATTATAATAATTCTTTATAATATTATACAAGGAAGATTAAATTAATTATAAATTAATTAATATAATTTTATTAAATTAATTTATTAATTAATTTACTTAACTTTATATTATTTAAATTAATTATTAATTAATTTTAATATTAATTATATATTAATTTATGTTAATTTTAAATAACCCTAAGGTGGGTTATTAATTCAAATTTTGAATTCAAATTCTAGCGCCGACGTGGGGAGCAAATTAACCATGTGTGTATAAAAGGGGGATTACCCCACCTTAGCCAAAGTTACCAATGCCTTTGAATTAATTTTTATGCTATGCAAACTTATATGAATCGTGTTGTGCAAAGAGGATTTTAATTTTAGTTTTTAAGTTCTTAAGAGGAGCCAAAAGCATTTGACCCACCAAGGAGGGATCCTTGGTCACCAAGCGTTGGTAGCGCAGTTGGCAACCGCAACGCAAGCAAGTCGTAAGGGCAGCGATTGACACAGGTTCAAATCCACGGAGGATCATTTTTTTGTGTTGAATTCGACGGTGAAAGGAGGTTGAAAGGGAATGAAGTCTTCCTTCCTTCATGTGGGTGTCTATAGTCAACGCGGTGGGCACCAAAGTGCTAAGGCACTTGGCTCTTGGAGAGACGGCGGTTTGAATCACACCGAAATCCTTTTGGGGAGATAATAAAGGTATGCATTAGTTGAGTGCCAAAATTTTCGAAGGAATTAGTTGAGGTGTTAAAAATTTAATTTTTGCATATTTTATTTGGCTTGCAAGGTTTTAGGGGAGTTATAAGGTTGATCCAAAATAAATCTTTGGTGTTATTGGCTTTAGTGTTTAAAAAGGGAAATAAAGGTGTTTTAGGAAGATTGATTGAGGTTTTGTGATGTTGGATATTATTTTAAGTTGGAGATTATAAGGTGTATCCAAATAATTATTTTTATGTATGATTTGATGGATGTTAATTCCAAGAAGGAGCAATAAGGTATATTTGAGCTTTGATTATTTGTGTGTTTAAGGAATATTTGAGAAAGTGTTAAGAGTGATATTTTGACATCTAACCATTGAAATTGGAAAGAAGGAAATTGTGATTGAGATAGGTTTTCTAAAGCCACTTCTACATCAAACAAAAGGTATGGGCACATCTTCCTAGTAAGTGATTTTTAAATATTGTGAATGCAAAGTTGGAGTGAAAAGGATTGTTTGGTAAGCATTATTGAGTGTGTGTTGAATTAATGCTTCAAGGTTTTTTGAAATAAAAAATTGTTGATAAAACCTTGTTTGATAAGCATTGTTGTTGAAGTGATTAATTGAGTGAACTTGAACTAGGATTTGCAAGGATCATGAGTATCATTGTTATGTGAAGATTGTTGATAAGCATTGTTGTTGAAGTAAGTTAGTGAAGAACATGAACTAGGGTTTGCAAAGATCATGAGTATCATTGTTATGTGAAGATTGTTGATAAGCATTGTTGTTGAAGTAAGTGAGTGAAGAACTTGAACTAGGGTTTGCAAAGATCATGAGTATCATTGTTATGTGAGATTGGTTGATAATCATTGTTGGAAATATTTGAGTGAGTGTTCATATGCTTGGACTAGGGTTTGTGAGCAAGGATTATTTCATTGAGTGATTGGTTGAATAGATTTGGTTAAGCCTAGTCAGGTTGATGTGATAGTTCAAGTTTTGTGAAACAAATTATTGTATATTTTGAATTTATTTGAGAAAGAGGTTGAGTGTTGATGAATGTGAAACATATTGAGTCTCTAACAATTCTCTATATGTTTCTGTGATAAAAAGAGAGATTGAAAGTGATTGAGATTTTGTGAGTGTGAAGCATATTGAGTCTCTAACAATTCTCTATATGTTTCTGTGATAAAAAGAGTGATTAAAAGTAATTGAGCATTGTGGTGAATATGAAGCATATTGAGTCTCTAATAATTTTCTTTATGTTTCTATGAGATTGGACAAGTTCTAGTGAGGACTTGTTGAGCATATTTGAGGTAAGTCTAGAGAAGACTTATGGACATATTTGTGTGAGCTTTTGTAGAAGCTTACAATACAGTTTGAGAACAGATATTGAGAGCAAATTTGGATAAGTTCTAGTGAGGACTTATTGAGAAGATTGGAAAAGTTCTAGAGAGGACTTGTGGACAAATTAGTGTGAGCTTTTGTGGAAGCTTACAAGGCAGATTTGATACAAGTCTTTGAGAATACTTGAGAGCAGAGTTGATTGATTGATTTGTTCAAACCTTGAGTTAAGGTTTGAGGCATATCTAGAAGAGTTGATTTGAGATTAAGTCAAGCTTTGGGTTAATGCTTGAGGACAAAGATTGAGGATAGATTTTTGCTAGACCGAAGGACTATGTTTAGTGAATATCATAGGATAGATATTGAGCATATTTGTGCTATATCAAAGGACTGTGTTTAGTACAAATTTGAGGACAAATTTTGGAGTAGATTTGAGGACAGGTTTGTGCTAGACCATAGACAAAGATTGAGCAGATTTATGCTAGATCAAAGGACTGTATTTAGTACATATTTGAGATAGATCTTTGAAGGTGATAGATTATAGAGGATGATAGTCTCTAGTGGATAGATATCCATTAGCCAGGGTAGTGAGGACAGGTGTCTTCAGTGGATAGAGATCCATTAGTCAGAGTAGTGGGGACAACATTTTTTCTAGAAGATCACCAGTCAAAGCTAAGGAGAAAGAGTTCTCCTATGGATAGAGATCCATGAACTTGATTAGGGGATTAGTGTCTCCTTTGGACAGAGGTCTAGAAACATTGTAATAGGGAAAGGATTTCCAAGATATTGATTGAGAAAATTTTAATGAAATATTTTCTCCGTGGAGTAGCCCACATTGGGTGAACCACATTAAATTGGTGTCTCTATTGTGTGTGGTGATTTATGTATTGCTTTGATTACTGTTGTTGATATTTCTATCTATACATTACATAATATTGATTGGGAAAGAAAAGTAAAAAGTGGTCTTATACTGTTCACCCCCCCTCTCGGTATAAGCTTGTGTTCTTAAAAAAACACAAAAAACACAAAACAACAAAAACACAAGAACAACAAAAAACAACACAAAGAACACAAAAACAAAACAAAACAAAAGAACACACACACCTTAAAAAACTAAACAAAAAAAACAAAAAAGAAAAAAAAAAATTGAACATAACAATGACCTTTCTAGACCAGAAGACTTTTAAGGCAAGAATCAACAGAGGAAACAAAAGAAAGAATAGTTTGAGCTAGGGAACTAAAATAACCTGATCGAACCAAAGAGAAGCAAAAATAAAGCAAGAAGAAACTAGGTACCTTTAGAACTGGAGCCATCCAAAGAAATGATAGAAAGAAGAGCTTCCCTTATTTGTGAAGCCCACCATCTAGGAGGGTGGCCATAACAAGTAAGATCACCTTTGTCCAAAGCCCAATTAGCTAAAGCATCAGCACTCTTGTTTTGATCTCTGACCACATGATTGTAATCAACTTTCAAAAATCCCATCCGGATTAATTGAATCTTCTCAATAATTCTTTTTATTCTCCAATCAACCTTATGATTCTTAGAGGAGTCTTCAAAATATTAATCATGAGTTGAGAGTCGGACTCAACTAACACCTTTTCCCATCCAACCTTAGTAGCCTCTTGAAGGCCTCTGAGGATACCATACCCCTCAACAAGGTTATTGGAAAGAATACCCAAATTCTTAGCAAAAGTAAAAACCAGGGAGCCATCTGAAAGTCTACCAATTCCTCCCACACTAGCTTTTCCAGGGTTCCCTCTAGAGGCTCCATCAGTATTGAATTTTCCAAAATCCTTAGGAGGAGGTTGCCAATTTCTTGTCCTATCCATCTTACAAATACTCACATTCCCTTTAAGTTGGTTGCCCTTAGAATATTTAATCTTCAATATTTGCATCACTTGATCCCATATTTGGTGGGAGTTTTGGGGGTGATTAAGGAGTTGATGGACTGATTCAACTAAGTTGGCTATGGTCTTTTGCCAAATATAGTGAATATCCTTCCTATCTTGATTAAAAATTTGGTTGTTCCTTTCATTCCAGATATTCCAAAGAAGAATGGTAGAACCCATCCAAACTAACTCCCTAATAAAATGATCAACACCCTCTTGTTTAGGCCAATCCCTCCAAAGTTGTTCAAAAGTAAAAAAAATTGGACCACTGTAAGCCAAGTAAAGTGGCCATTCTCCTCCATAGCTCAGAGGCTAAAGTACACTCAATAAAAATATGGTTGAGAGTTTCTACATTCTCTCCACACATTTCACATCTAAAAGGGCCATGAAAACCATGCTTCATAAGTTGCTCACCAGTAAGCACCCTACGATGCAATAAAATCCAAGTAAAGAACCTCACCTTAGGCCAGAGATTTTGAGCCCACAACTGAGAAAATATGTCAGAATATTGGTTGGGATTATTATGGCATAAGGTCAAATAACCTTGAGCAACTGAATACTCACCCTTAGTAGTGTTGTTCCATCCAAAACAATCTTTTTCATGGGACCAAGAGAGAGATCTCATATGAAGGATGCCTTGGATATCTTGTCTTTGCCTTTCTAGGATTTGAATAGGCCAGTCCTCAATAGGGATCCAATATCTACCAACCTTTGAATTACCAGTATGGTACCGATAGTAATTAGCCACCTTTATCCAGTTAGCTCGGTGAAGCTCCTCCATCCAAGGCCTCCAATCGGGAAACTGAGTTATCAAAGGCTTGTGACCATCCCAAGAATCTATCCAAAAATTTACCTGTTGACCATTATGAATGATCCAAAATAAATTTTTCTTTATCAAATCCTCACCAGTCTTAAGAACTGCTAAAATGGGAGAACCTTTGGTAGGAAGTTGATAGCGAACAAGGTCTTCAAGACTTTTGTTCTCAGCATATTTAGCATGGAGATTATTGGCCCAAAGAGCATTGGGGTTATGCAACATCCTCCAATATAATTTAGCAGGTAAAGCTTTGTTGTTATTAATAGAAGACCGGAATCCTAACCCCCTTCATTCTTAGGAAGACATAAAGTGTCCCATTTCACCAAGGCCCATTTTCTTTTCTCCTTAGTACCACTCCAAAGGAATCGATGACTGATTTGATCTAGTTCTCGAAGAACAACCTTTGGGATATTCAACATGAAAGAAACATAAATAGGAATAGCTTGAAGGACTGATTTTACCAAGGTGATTCTACCCCCAGAAGAAAGCCACCTGTTGGTCCACTTTCCAATTTTCTTCTTGACTTTGTCCAACAACCAATTCCAATATTTTTTTTCTGCCTTTGAATATTGATGGGAATACCTAAATAAGTGATCGAAAGGGAGGTCTTATTATATATTAATTTATCCAAGACCATGGATTCCTATCTAGAAGAGCAGTGAAAGAAAATAACTTTAGATTTGTCTTCATTGATCAACTGCCCAGTAGCCTTAGAAAAATAGCTAATGATTTGCTTAATATTAGAAGCTTCCTTAATTGTAGCTTTACCTAAAAGAGTAGAGTCATCCAAAAATTGAAGATGAGAGATAGGTCTAGCTCCATGAGCAATGGTAACTCCCTCAAGGGTTTTGTTTTCCCTCTTTTTGGTTATAGTCCTACCCAAGCATTCAACAAGAATGATGAATAAATAAGGGGATAGCGGGTCACCTTGCCTAATACCTCTGGAAGTTGGGAACGACTGAGAAGGCCTGCCATTGATAAGAACTAAGTAGGAAACTGAAGAGATACATCCCATAATCCAATCCATCCAATCCTTAGAGAAACCAAATTGCCTCAAAACTTTGATAAGGAAGTGCCAATCCACTCTGTCATAAGCTTTGGATAAGTCTAACCGAATGAACATGGAAGGAGATTTTTGCATATCCATGGAATGGATGGCTTCCTGAGCAAGAACTATCTCATCTACTATTTGATGCCCTTCCACATAACCCCCTTGCTCAGGGGAAATAATCTTATGCAAAAGAGGCTTCAACCTTTCTGCCATGATCTTAGTAATGATTTTGAGAAGAACATTACATAAAGCAATAGGTCTAAAAGCTGAGATATGATCAACCTCTTGAGCTTTTGGAACAAGAGTAATATAAGTTTTATTGATAACCTTCAAAATTTCTTTGGCTTTCCTGGCTTCTTCCACCACCTCTAATAAATCAGCATGAAGGATATCCCAGAACTCTTGGTAGAACTCAATGGGAAAACCATCAGGACCTAGGGTTTTCCCTTTTTGCATTTTAAAAACTACCTATTGAAGCTCATTGATAGTAATAGGAGCAGTCAAAATAGAGTTCTCCTCAGAAGTGATAAGAGAAGGGATTGCTTGAAGAACATTTTGTTGAGAAGCTGAGTCAAGAGGAGTAGCAACAAAAATATTGGAAAAGTAATCGACAACAATAGAGTTCATGCCATCCCAAGTATAGACAACATCTCCAGAATCTGATTTTAGGGAAGAAATAAAGTTGTGAGATCTTCGAGCTAGAAGATATTTGTGGAAGAAATTTGTGTTTCGATCTCCTTCTTTGAGCCATTGAATTCTAGATTTTTGCTTCCATAAGAGTTCTTCTCTTTTTCCCATTCCTCTAACCGAGTTGTGAGTTTAATTTCATCTGCACTTCTATTCTCTGTGAGGCCATCTAAATGGATTTTCTTATTCAAATTTTCAAGTTGAGCAATAACTTCATATTTTTTTATGAACATCCCCAAACTCCTTCCAGTTCCAAGTCTTGATTTTGGATTTAATGTATTGCAGTATTTTGGCAAAATAGAACATCTTAGTCCCATACCTAGGCTTACCTTCCTTCCACCATTGTTGCACACGAGGTCTAAAGGAACTATCTCTAAGCCACATTAATTGAAAATGAAAAGGAGAGAAACTCACATTGGTTTTCCACATTTCCACCATGACTGGCCAGTGATCCGAACCAACATTGTTAAGAGTCTTCACTTTAGGAATGTGACCATGGATTAAGAAATTTTTAGAGAGCAAAAACCTATCCAATCTCTCCATTATACAAGCTAAGCCTTGCCTTCTATTAGACCAAGTCATAAGGCCATTATCTGGTTGGATGTCCACAAGATGGAGGTTTGCAATATATTCGCTCATGAGGTCAGTGCTTTTGTCCAAATTTCTATTTCCCCCCATTTTCTCATCCAGAGAGAGGATGGTATTGAAATCTCCTCTGATCAAGATCCAAGCTTCAGGAAAATGAGAGATAATATGAGTTATATCCTTCCACTATCTTCTTTTTTCCTCCAAAGTAGTCGGAGCATAAACAGTAATGTAGAGCATAATTTGGTTGGAATGTCTACTTTGAATAGCTATAGCCAACAGACCCCAACTGCCAACCATATGGTGAATAACTACCTCTTTTGGGTCCCAAAGACAAGCAATGCCACCAGAAGTCCCCTGGGAACTGAGGGAAACCACTTTTCTAGCTGGCCAAATTTTACTAGCAATTGAGTCCATATCCTCCATTGACATCTTCATTTCTTGAAGGAAAACAAGATGTGGATGATTTATCTGAATCATTCTTCTAATTTCATTTTGTTTTGAAAGACTCCCTTTGAGTCCTCTAATATTCCAAGTGATGATCTTCATTAATACCAGGGCTAAAAAATTTGGGAAGGGCATTAATCTTACCTTCCTCTACAAGCTTTTCACCTTCTTTTACCATATGATATTGATTGGTCTTGCGACCTACCTTTTGATTAGAATCCATCTTCAATTTTTTTCCTTGTTTCTTGACTTACTCCAATTGAATCTGAGATGGCTTCTAACCTTGAAGAATGCTCGTACACAGCCAAAATTTTACTAGAGGGTTCAACAGAGTCTATATTGGGACCTGTATTATTTGAAGTTTTGACATTTAAAAGATTGTTTTTCTTGTGTAAATTTTCTCCCTTTTTTCTATTGAAAACCTTTGATTTGTTGGTTTGTCTCTGAGTTCTTCCCTTCATATTTAAATTGTGTTTCTAAGATTTATGTTTCCATTATTTCCTCTTCCTCACTTGGGACATCATTTGTGGAAAGGATTTCAAACATATTAGCAGATGACTTTGATTGATCCTTCATAACTGGTTTTTTCTGAGTGTTCTTCTTCTTAGGCATTTGGAAACCTCATTGAGTTTATATCTTCTTTCTTTTGATCAGGAATTTTATTTGGGCAAGCACTAGCCAAATGACCATATTCATGGCAAATTCTACAATGAAAAGGAATGTTCTCATAGTCCACTACTTGCTCCCAAGTGTCTTCCCCAAATTGTAATGTGATATTTTTAGGTAGGGGTTTGTCAAAATCCATTAAAACACAAATTCGAGCATAAATAATATGTTCAAAATTTTGAGTACAATCAACAGTCATCATAAAAGTTCCTAAAGAGTTTCCAATTGAAGAAAAAATAGTAGGATTCCAAAATTCAATAGGGAGGCCAAAGAGTCTAACCCACACGGGAGCTATAGAAGGCATCTCTTCTTCGACTTTAAATTTAGTATGCCAAGGCTTCATGAAAAGCCCTACCCTTCCAAAAAACCAGGGACCCCCTTGAAAAGTTTTCTCTCTATCTTCATTATTAGCAAATAAAACAAGAAAATAACCATTTGGATAAATAGAGATTTGTAACTCACCTTTAGTTTTCTAGCTTTTTTGCAGCCCAGACTTTGAAAGCAGATAGGCTCGGACGAAAACCCATGAACCGACAAATTAGTCCTCTTTTTTCCAAATCTTCAATGCCAATCTGAATGTTACCCATATCAAGCTTAACAATAGGAGTTCCATCAACTGCTTTAAGACATCCTGACTCCATTTTCCTGGGATCAATCTTAGGCATTCTTAGAGGTTTATGGGAAGCCCTAAGATTAATATTAGCATTGGGCTGAGGCTGTCCACCATGGAGGGCATCCCTAAAATTCATTTTTGGGGCTGAGTCTTCAAAATTCTTACCCTTGACAGGGGTTTTCACAGTAGAATTATTTTGTGGGTGCACCTTAGCACCAGATTCACTTGAGATCTGAGCCATTTTTTGATCAACTTCTTGAAACTTGTTTTGTGATCTCTTTAATCCTTGCCCTAGACACCGTGGAAAGGTATGGTTTTCACTTTTATTTTGTGCAGCAAATTGGAAGTCATTGTCACTCAAGTTCACAGCATGATCTATTGAAAGATAGATTTCTAACCCATATTGGATCCCCTGCAACATATCCTGCTAAAATATTGAGCATAAACCACAAAAATATTGGCCGCTAGGGCCCGAAGGCCCTAAAAACCAACCTCTGGAGCTGCTTGCACTCAACCTAGATGAAACCCTCGCACAACCGCTTGCCAAAAATCTCGTTCACACATAGGGATGCGCTAGGATCTGTGTTGCTCCAAATGATCTAAAAATTGGTGGAGATGTTCTAGGGTTTTTCAGGCATCTACCCTCAAAATTTCAGCTCAATCCGAGTCCGGATGAGTGAGATATGGCCAAAACAAGTTTGATAGTTTGGGCAGTCCTATGAAAAATGTCCCTCCTCAATCAACTTCCTCTTCATACAGGATGTAAAAACTTGACATTCATTCACCTCTTCCTCTCATCACTCTTCAATAGGCTACTTTACTTCCTATAAGTTAGTTTAGAAGTGTGATATTTGAGATGCAATTTTAAGACCTCTATCACATACAACTTTAGGATGTCAACCTGGTCTGATAAAATAATTTAAGTGAGAGCTTTAATGACACTCATCAAATGTCATGAATCATGTCATGAAATATGTATCTCATGGACCATTAATCAATAGCCCCTACATTCTTGAGACTAAAGAAAATAAATTGATAGCATAATATTCCCTAGAGGTTCATGAAAGATATTTAGGTTGGTCCTCAAGGGTGATCTTGATTTTGTTATAGCCTAAGAATACATCCATTAAATATAGTGTTCAACATACTATAATGAAATCGATGATCATATAAATTTTGGGAAGATGGAAGTCATCTTTAGGATATGCTTTATTGTTGTCCTAAAATTTGGTACATATTCTAACACTACATATTTTCTTAGCAATAAGAATAATGTTAGAGATATAGTTGGAATAATTGATAGCTTTAATGAATCTAATATTAAGGAGTTTTTGAGATCCTCGTTGATCAAAACTGTGACTTTTAGGTACGTTTTTTATCATTTCTATTTTATGGATTTTGCACTAGGAGTGACAACTAGATTATGGACAACAAGAGAAGAATCAGGGCTAGGCATATCAATGTAGGATAAAGGAAATATATCTCTAAAATCTACCAAGAGCTTGGTCTATTCCTCGTGCTTAGTCACAATCAAGACTTTACCTAGCTTAAGTAATTTGGGATCTTCTAGAGTTTATTGGTTTTTAAGCCTTTATACTACCACAAAATATCACAAGTTATCTCAAATATATCACACAGGATCTCAAATATAAATTAGCCACAATAAAGGTCAAATAATAATATGATGAGTAGAATAATATGAGCAACTTAATATGTATATCAAGGCTTATAATAAATCAAATAACATTCATTTATATGCAACAATATGAATGTAAATAGCCTGAATTATTCATGTACTATGCATGAAGAATAACTTACAATATTAATTGCTCAAAATGTATACAAGATTTATTTCATATCTCATTTACACATCTTCCTTTGTTCATGCTTCTTATGGAGTTATTATCTCCATAATATAGCCATTGTAATGTGACTCTTTGGCTACTTGACTATTGCTTTCCTATGACTCTTGACTTCTCATCTTACCACTTGTATACTTGACTCTACAATACTTGAAAGACTCTTGGACTCCTATTCTAGGAAACTTGTGCACATCCTCACATTACATATTTACATTTTTATATACAATACACTTGTGCACACCTTCTCACTTGACACTTGTGCATTTCTTACACATTCGCGTTTACGTAAAAGGAAAATATAAGTCACACCTTAAAATATAGACTTAATCCTAAGCTGTTATTTACAAATGTATTGTGTAGGTACCATGGGGGTACATTAGCATGTATCAACTAATGTAGTATATTTCAACACCCCCTATATTACATTATTTGGTTATTGAAGACTTTAGTCTTCAATCTTGGTCTTTTTCTTGTCTTTGTCTATCTTCAATAGTCAAGTGATCTTGAATTGTTCATGAGCCTCTGCTTCTCTTGAGATATTTTTTTTTCTAATATATCTCCTTTAAATTTATATTTGAATCTTTAGTGTATGATTCTTCTTTGGCTTTAGAATAATGCCTTCTATTATTCTTCCTTTTGTGTTTACCTCTATTCTTATTCCTTCCTTTTATCTTTTGCTTTTTATATGTGATATACATGTTGATGTACCTTATAAACATTTAGTTAGAAAATTATCACAATAATACAACCTTGATTTCAATGATTCTTTATTGAATCTAACATAAGTTTCATTCAAGTTGTAGATGTTATCTTTATTTTCTTGTCTTTTTTCTTGAAATATATCAAAACTAAGTAATGACAAATACATCATTAAGCATTCTTCTGATGAAAATATGATGGTGTTTTGTGAACCATGTTCTAAAAATATTTTCATGAAGATAGCTTATAAGTGTTATGAATTTTCATTTCTTACTTCTTTGATAAATAAATATAATTTCTCTTTTAATACCTTTGTCATTTGCTTCTTTTCATAAAAAACATCTATCAAGTTTTGAGAATAAAACTTTAGTTTATGCACCATTTCTTCATTATCTTTATTGAATGCATTTCTAATAATATCTTCCATGATTCGATGTTTTAATTTCTTAGTAGTAGAAAACCTTATAACTCCCTAATTTTAAATTTGCAAATAAATGTTTTCTAATATTTTGATGTTGAAACCCTTTTAACTCCCAAATTTTACAAGTTTGAAAATTATCAAAAATACTTCTAACTTAACAATTCACTTCACTATGAGGAATCCGGGCTTATGATAGGTGCTGAACTTCTGAGCTCTGGCGATTTGGCGGGAAATCTTCTGATCTGTCGGAGGCCGAAGCTCTAGGATTCTGGCTCGCGGCTTCTTCCTGGGTCTCTGTTGGTTTGACATCGTTCCCCTCTGAAGGCTCGTCCGTTACCCCGGGAGGGCCCTATGGGGTCTCCTCCAGGTTCTCTTGACGGGAAGAAGAGCTCTTATGCCGAGATTCTAAAAGAAAATTTTGCGTCTTCTTCTGATGAAGCCCAGCGGGGTGCTTACCAAGCGCTTCTCAAGAATGTTGGCAAGGGTTCTTCTGCAAACAGAGTTAATGGATGCCTCCCGCAATCTGCTTCCAGACCTAAGATAGTCATAGAACCAAAGATGGTTGAGGATACGATCACCTACCGTGCTAACCATGACTTGATCTGCAAATTCATGGGAATCCGACCCACTCTGCACTTTCTGCACACCTGGGTTAGACAGAACTGGGAACCTATCGGTGAGTACTCCTTATGGCCTATAAGCAACGGGTATTTCATTATTAGTTTCTCTTCTTCAATAGATAGAAACAGAGCATTTGAATCAGAGAAGAGGACCCATGGCCCGGCAGGGTTATTTGTCCAACCATGGAGAGTGGGTTTCGATCCTCGCATTGAGCCCACGGTAGTTCCAGTGTGGATCCGGCTGTACGCTCTCCCGATGGAGTTTTGGGGCGAGCAGATTCTTGAGATGATTGGTAACTCTCTAGGTAGATTTATGGGAGTTTCCAAAGATACCATAGAGGGAAACACTGCTGTCTTTGCTAGAATCTGTGTTGAAATGGATATCACCAGCCACTACCAGCTGAGGTGGAACTGGAGTTAGCAGGACAATCCTGGATACAGTAGTTAGATTACGAAGCCCTACCTTTTAGATGCAGGGTCTGCCATAAGCATGGCCATTTGGCTAGGTTCTGTCCGAATACCTTGAGCACAAAAGCGGAGGCCCCGCTAGGAATCTCAAATCGACCCAGAGAGGGTAAGTTCACCCCGGTCAAAGAATCACAAAACACCCCCCAAGGTTCTGAAGCCCAGAAAGATGGCTTTGAACAGCAGAAACGAAGAAGAAACAAAAAGAGAAATGGCAAGGACCAAGCTTCTCTCAAGCCAACCAACCGGTATGAAATCTTTAAATCCCTGGTGGATCAGGAAGACCAAGTTATGGATGGAGTGGATGGGAACACTGAGGATTTTAACATCCACTCTCATGTTTCTCCCTCTTCAACTCCTGCCCGCGAGCAGGTGCTTAAACCCACTGAGTTTTTACAGCCAGAGAACCCAGGGGCATTGGTAATCCACTCCTCAGCACAGCCAGTTATTCAGGATGTCATCATGGGAAGTGCCGAAAAGAATAGAGAAAGGCCAGCCCTGGGGATTACCCAGGTGGAAAAACGGTCCAAGAATAACATTTCTCAAGGTGCAGGCAGGAAGTCTAATAAGGACCTAATAGCATCG
The DNA here is from genome assembly GCA_028583015.1 of Wollemia nobilis. Classification (NCBI taxonomy): domain Eukaryota; kingdom Viridiplantae; phylum Streptophyta; class Pinopsida; order Araucariales; family Araucariaceae; genus Wollemia; species Wollemia nobilis. The sequence continues at coordinate 13,323,240 of JAQPPZ010017228.1, forward strand.
CAAGGAGACAAGCTGGTCACTGATGGATCAGTGAGAACAATTGACTCTTACTGCTCTCAAGGTTTCCAATGATTATTCAATCTTGGAATGTTAGGGGTTTAAACAGCAGAACCCATCAATCTGCTGTTCAAAGACTCATAAAGAAGGGTAAAACAGACTTTTTGCTCCTCCAGGAGACAAAAATGTCTTTAGATCTTATGTGTAGAACAGTTAGTAAAATATGGAGGGGAGCTGGATATATGGATGTGGCAGCTCAAGGTGCCTCAGGAGGAATTGTTACTTTTTGGAACCCCCTGGAATGGTCTGCTTTAGAACATATAGCTTGGAGGGGTGTTCTCACATCTCTTTTTAGGAATAATGTCACAGCCGAGCAAGTTTTAATTACAAATTTTTATGGGGCTCAAAGCCATGATGGCCAGAGGCTTCAATGGAAAGCAGTTCACAACATGAGGTCCTCAAGACAAGCTTTTGACTGGATCATTGCTGGAGATTTTAATGCCAAATTATCTGCTCGGGATCAGGAAGGTGGTTCCCCTGTTTTGGACCTGGGGGATCGGCTTCTGATTGCCCAGGTTCAAGCTTTTCACTTAGTTGATGTCCAAGGTCCTGGAACTTTTTTCACTTGGACTAACAAACGGAGGGATCCACACTGTTGTAAGGTAAAGTTGGATCGCTTTCGGTCTCAGAGGAGGCTTTTGTTAAGTGGAATGTGCAATTATAGATTTTGGACGATCCTGTTTCCGATCACTCTCCCATCATGCTGAAGGGTGGGACTCTGACAGGGCAGTTCCATAAACCGTTTAGATTTGAGAATTTCTTGCTTCAGAAGGAGGACCTTCATGAGGTAATTTCGCAATGGTGGGAAGAAGGTCGTCCACATTTTGGGACATCAATGTTTAAATTTCACAAACCTTCTTTTTGTCAAATTTAAATTGAAACAAACAGTGGAGGCACGCCAATAAATCGGATTTCAAGCTGCAAAGAGCCCCCTTGTTGGCCCGCTGGGAGGAGGTGCAGAAACAATTTAGGGAAGGTTTAATTTTTGAACAGCTTAAAACTGAAGATGATGCCTTGCGCAAAGCTGTTGAGGACATTGATAACCACGAGGAAATTTATTGGAAGCAGCGGGCTAGAAATTCTTGGCTATTGGAAGGAGATAGAAATACAAAAATTTTTCATCGTTCAGCATGTGCTAGAAGACAGATGAATAATATGGCAGTTTTAAAAGATGAGAATGGTCACTCCTTTGATACTCTTCCAGGTATGCACTCCCACTCTGTGGATTACTTCTCCAAGCTTTTTGCAGAAAATAGGGACCAAGATGTGGGGGCTCAAAATGAAGTTCTTGATGTTATTCCCCCTATTATCACTCCAGCAGAAAATCAGGCTCTCCTCAGACCTATTGACCGAGATGAATTGAAAAATGTGGTCTTTGGAATGAGCACAGGCAAATCTCCCGGTCCAGATGGTTTTCCTATTGAGTTTTTTCAGGCCTTTTGGGATACCTTGGAGGAAGATGTTTTGGCTGTAATTGAGGAGTCCAGATCTAATAAGAGAATGCTCAAGGCTCTAAATCATACCTTTATCACGTTAATTCCAAAGGGGGAGGAAGGAGTTCATATCTCTGACTTCAGACCTATTGCTTTATGTAATGTGATTTATAAAATTATCACAAAAATTATAGCTGAACGTCTTAAACCTCTCCTTCATTACATCATTTCATCAGAATAGGGGGGATTTGTAGAGGGTAGACAGATCTTGGATGGAGTGGTTCTTGCTCAGGAGGCTATTCATTCAATGCAAAACTCTGGTAACAAAGGAATGTTCATCAAACTGGATATGTCTAAGGCTTACGATCGGGTTGAGTGGGGTTTCCTGTCAAGGATGTTGGCTGCCTTTGGCTTTTCCCGAGAATGGATTGATCGGGTTATGAGTTGTGTTTCCACGCCTTCTTATTCGGTTCTCATCAAGGGGATTCCCTCGCCTCCCTTTGGAGCCTCTCGTGGCCTCCGACAAGGGGACCCTTGCTCGCCCTATCTATTCCTTATCTTAGTTGAAGGATTAGGCCGACTCTTCTTGAGAAGAAGACTTCAAGGCCCGATAACAGGTATTAAGGTCGGGGATGAAGTCTTGACTCATTTACAATTTGTGGATGACACTGGCTTGGTTGGAGTGGCTAGTCTCAGGGAAGCTAGGGGAATCAGAGACTCTCTTTTTGTTTACCTTAGGGCCTCCAATCAAGTTATCAATGACAACAAATCTAAAGTTGTCTTTTTCAATCTTGACCAACGGATGCAGGACAAAATCTTAGAGATTTTGGGCTTCTCTAGATCATCTCTTCCTATAGTCTATCTGGGGGTTCCTTTGCACTTCAAGAAATTGAAAAATGATATTTGGAAAGATCTTCTGGATGGCATCAAAGATAGAATGAACCACTGGTCTCACAAATGGTTAAGCTACGGTGGTCGTTTAACTTTCTTACAGTCAGTTATTCAGGCCATGCCTATCTATAAATTTTCAATCTTGGCTGCTCCTCTTTCTATTTGGAAAGAGTTGGACAAACTGGCTAGGCGATTCTTATGGGAAGGAGCAAAAGGTGGGAAGAAATGGGCCTTGGTTGGCTGGGACAAAGTTACTCAGCCCAAAGAAAAAGGAGGGCTGGGTTTGAGAAGCTCTAATCTCAACAACAAAGCCCTTGCAGGTAAATTGTATTGGAGATGGATCTCCCAGCCATCATCTTTATTCAGTAGAATTTTGACCAGCAAATATTTGGGTAACATCCACCCCTTTGAAGTTTGTCGTTTCCCTCTGGATGGTAATGGTTCCCTAGTTTGGCAAGCTCTCAAGTTGGGCTCTCAAGTAATTAAAAATCAATTGTTCTGGAAAGTGGGAAGAGGGGAGAAAGCACGTTTCTGGACTGACTCATGGGACCAGTTTCCACCCATCATTGCGGAGTATCCTGAACTGCTTCCAATTAAAACTGCCATAGAATCCAAGGGTTGGGTCACTATTGAGAACTATTTCATCACTAGTCAATTGGGTGAGTATAAATTCAAGAAATTTAAGCGACTTGAGGAGTGGCCTGTCACTATCCCTCCGGAGCTGGCAACCACTCTGACCAACATCTTGTCAGCAAGATTTCTCACGGGCAGAGATGAAGAAGACGAGTTAGCTTGGGGCCATGGGAATCTTGGAATTTACACTGTGAAGGCCGGTTATGATCAGCTTCTCCCAGAGCCTCCCCCGCATTTATTTTCGGTTCATGACTGGAAGAAAATCTGGCATTCCAAGTGCTGGCCGAAAGTGAACTTCTTTGTCTGGCAGTTTATGCATAATGGCATCCTCACCTATGATAACCTCAGAAGCAGAGGAATTATTGGTCCTTCTCAGTGTATTTTGTGTCGTAAGCATGAAGAGACTGCTGACCATTTGATGTTCGAATGTTCCTTCACAGGTCAGATCTGGAATCGATGGTTCTCTCTTTTTAATCTCCAGGGTAATGGTGCTCTGACTCGGAATAATATCTGGCAAAGATGGAAGAAAGCTAGATTTAAATCAAAAGCCCTTCGATTGGGGTGGGAGCTTGGTCTCTTCTTCATCTGGTGGCAAGTGTGGCTGGAAAGGAACGCTCGAATCTTCAGAGAGACCTTCTCCTCTCTTGATGGAATTTGGCAGGTTATCTGGAGCAAAGTCACTGAGACGGTTGCCTTACATGCTGAAGAAGATATTCTGGTTGAGCTGGGTCCACAGGAAGAGAGAGTTGCTGCTCACGTTAGAGAAAACATGGTTAGTTGGAAACCCCCCCCGGTTGGCTGGATCAAAATTAACACGGACGGAGCTGCAAAGGGCAATCCGGGCAACGCTGGAATCGGTGTTGTGTGCCGTGATCATACTGGAACTGTTCTTTATTGGGAACTCCAAGGTATGGGAAGAGCCACCAATAACGAAGCCGAAGCTTTTGCCATCAAAGTTGCTTCTTTCTGGGCTGTCACTCAGGGATACAGAAAGATAATCCTTGAGACTGATTCTCAAATTTTGGTTGGCGCTCTTGATTGTATGAGAAATTTTGCTTTGAAAGCGTGGAGGATTCAGATCTTAGTCTCTCAAATCAAGGTCCTTTGGAGGGAACTTGAGGATGTGATCCCTATCCATGTGAATCGGGATTCAAATTCGACGGCCGATTTCCTTGCCAAGTTGGGTGCGGAAAAGGAGGTTGGAGTTCAGTTGCACAGTAACATGCCTGTGGAAGATGCTGTGATTAGACAAGGTCTTGCAAAATTTTTGAGCAAATGAAAAAATTTTGTGTCTTGGGAGTTTTTCGTCGCGTTTTCGCGACCTGCTGTGTTATCGCGACCCTCGGTGGCAACCTGTCGCGATATCGCGACAGGTTTTGTCGCCACGGCCTTTGGAGACTTCCTGTCGCGATATCGCGACATTCAGCGATGTCGCGTTCTTTGGCTAGTTGTTGTCACGATTTCACGACCGGTTGTGTGGTCGCGACTAACGGGTGGAAGATGTCTCCTTTTCGTGCCATGTTATGTCGCTGGGACCATTGGCTCGATGTTGCTTGGTTTTCGCGTCACTTTGGTTGCTGGGGCAACACGGAAGACATCAGTCACGATCTTGCGACTTTTATGATGATTGGTCGCCGAGTGGTCAACCTGTCGCGTTTTCGCGACACTTGGGAGGTTTGGATGCTGAAGGTTCTTCTTGTCGCGATCTCGCGACACTTCTGGCGCATTGGTGGCATTTGGAATTTGCGTCGCGATATCGCGACAATTCTGAGGACTGTTTGCTTTGTGATGTTTCCGTCGCGATATCGCGACATCTTTTGTGGTCGGGAGCAGCTGGACTTGGCCGTCGCGATTTTGCGACATGTCGCGATTTTGCGACATGTCGCGAAATCGTGACACTTTTGGTGCAAAGGTGGCAACTGGAAAATGCGTCGCGATATCGCGACAATTCTGAGGATTGACTGCTTTGTGATGTTTCTGTCGCGATATCGCGACATCTTTCGTGGTCGGGGGCTGCTGGCTTTGGCCGTCGCGATTTCGCGACATGTCGCCAAATCGCGACACTTCTGGCGCATTGGTGGCAATTGGTTGATGCGTCGCGATATCGCGACAATTCTGTGGACTGACTGCTTTGTGTTGGTTCCGTCGCGATATCGCGACATTTTTTGCGGTCGGGGGCTGCTGGCTTTGGCTGTCGCGAATTCGCGACATGTCGCGTTTTCGCGACCGGTTGTGCGGTTGTGACCTCGGCCGGCTTGTCTGTCGCGATATCGCGACATGTCGCGATTTCGCGCCTTGTTTGTCTCTAGTGCTTAGTGTTGGTTTGTGCTGCCCTCTCGCTCTTTGCTGAGGTCTTGTGTCTCTGGGTTCTTGGTTGGGATGTTCTTGCTCCCTCTTGTACTTGCTCTTTGTTTTAATACAAGATTTTCAATTTTTTTCAAAAAAAAAAACAATTCACTTCACTAACTTCCAATAAAATTTTAATTTCAAAATATTAAATTAAATAATCTACCTAGAAATCCTTATTATTCCACATTTATATAAATCTTTCAAAAATTAAACTTTACACTTTCCGTATAACTCCAAACAACTTTGAAATAATCAAAATTTACCTCAACTTTATGTACTCCAATTTGAACTTTAACTCGAATAACTTTATTTAACATTTCAAAATTGTGCTCTATGTTGGCTGGTATGCTTCTTAGGCATTTCTCAATGTTCACTTTGAATGTTGCTTCCTTCGTTGCCTCAGATTGGCTTAATAGCTCTACTTTATTTGTTGACCCTAATTAACAATTCTTTCTTTTTTATGGCTCAAACGTTTCACTGACGTTATTATGTAAACGTTCTTCTACTTAGATTGCACTATTTTAACTTATTCAACACTGCTCTCCTCAAGCTATGCATTCATGTGGTTTAGCGAATTTTACTCTATTGTCTTATTTATTGTTGCTCTCCTCAATTTATACTTTCACATGTCCTAATGCATGTGAAACATTGGAAATAAAGCATTTCACTTTCTTGCTAGGTAATGATGCTTTTCTGGAAATATTAGGTCATTGTAGGTGTTTTTTCTTTTGGTTTTATTGAGTGTTGAATACTAGTTCCTTTGTATGGTTTGCTCTGAGCCTAGTTTTACACCTTCACATCTCCTTTCGCCTTGACTCTAATGTTACACCTTCACACTTCCTTTGTTCATTTGCTCAACTCTATTTTCTACTTTCTCATCTTCTCTTCGACATTACACCTTTATGTTTCATTTGTCCCTTTGCCTCAACTTTGGAATTTATTTTACCTGTTTCTCTTTCTAGAACACTTCGGTATTCTTCCTTCTATGTTCTCTGAATTTATTCCATAACATATTTTATTAGATATAAATGGGGGTTTGAAAGGATCCCCAAACCTTTTACAATAGGAGAAGCCTTATAAAAATTATCTTAATATCAGCAATACAGGGCAAGAACAACTATAAAACACTACAATTGGTCACCCACCACCAAGTGAACCAGCTACAACTTTATACAAAAAATAAAATGAGAACAATGTTTGTGAGCTTTAGAAAAACCCAAAAAAAAATCTAGATCACAAAGAGAGCTCCACCAACCACTGAACATACATCCCAAAGCCATAAGAACTTTTACTGTTTAAAACCACATCCTCAAAATTTGAAACAACAACTAATAATACATATACTGCACTGAAACACCACTAAATCCACCAATTCTGAGAGAAGAGTCATAGAGACCTCTCCAAAAGTTAATAACTGAGAAGGAAAATCCAACCCTCCCTGGCTTAGAATAAACTCCAACATCTGCAAAATCTAAAAAACTTTTGGATCCACAAAATGACCCAATATTTGAATAAAATTGGAAATACTCCAAAGTTAATAACTGAGAAGGAAACTCCAACCCTCCCCAACTCAGAATAAATAAACTCCAACATCTACAAAATCTAAAAAAAAATTGGATCCACAAAATGACCCAACATCTGAATAAAATTGGAAATACTCCAAAGTTAATAACTAAGAAGGAAACTTCAACCCTCCCTAGCTCAGAATCAATAAACTCCGACATCTGCAAAATCTAAAAAACTTTTGGATCCACAACATCTGAATAAAAATAGAAATAGTCCAAAGTTAATAACTGAGAAGAAAACTCCAACCCTCCTCAACTCAGGATAAATAAACTCCAACACATGCAAAATCTAAAAATATTTTGGATCCACAAATGACCCAACATTTGAATAAAACTAGAAATAGTCCAAAGTTAATAACTGAGAAGGAAAATCCAACCCTCCCCAGCTCAGAATAAATAAACTCCAACATCTACAAAATTTAAAAAACTTTTGGATCCACAAAATGATCCAACAGCAAAATAAAACTGAAAATACACTAAAGTTAATAACTAAGTAAACTCCAACTCTCCTCGACTTAGAATAAATAAACTCCAACATCTACAAAAAATAAAAAACTTATGGATCCACAAAATGACCCAACATCTAAATAAAACTGGAAATACTCCAAAGTTAATAATTGAGAAGGAAACTCCAACCCTCCCTAGCTCAAAATAAATAAACTCCAACATCTAAAAAACCATGATAAGAGTTTCATTTACGGGTTTTGGGGACCTGTTTCTTACCTCCCAAAGCCACTAAGGCTTGTTGGAAAAATAATTCTATTTTAAGTTGCTTAACTCCCACATATTTTTCCATCTCTACTTTTAGGATTACCTGGCATCCGTCAGCAATATCATATTTTAACTCTTTCTTCTTAAGGGATTTGTTGGAAGGTCTCCCAACCTTCTTCTCAACTTTGACATCGATCGAGCATTTCCTCTGGCTATGAGTTTTGGGACTCAGATATCCCTTAACCAGATTGATTTTTGGAGAAACCTCCAACAACAGGGATGAACAACCATCTGAACAGTATGTTCATCCTCCCCCAAAGAACCAAAAGAATTATGGAGGAGATCATTAGACACCAAGACTTTAGTAATAAGGTCTGAAAGGCTTACCTCAGAAAGAAGAGTCAAAGAAATTTTATTTGGCTGGGTTGGGGGCACCAAGCCCTCATCAGATACCCCACCCAATACTTCATGGATTGCACCATCCTCCAACTTCTGCCCAGGACTATTCCCAAGGACCATGTCTCCTAGCTAGTGGGACTCCTTTGCCATCGTTTGGAGATCCAAAGGAATTAATAAACTCCCAAGGTTAGTGGATTTTGGCCCACCTATTTATTCCTCGAGTTTGCATGAATCATATGTTTCTTGGAGGATTTATGGATCCATTAATATCACAATATCTCCTTTTACCTGGTTCTTCAAGACTTTAGTTTCTATTGCAACTTTTTATATAATGCAACTCATCTTCTCCTATATCTTCTTTCATTGTTTCTAACCTTACACTATATTCTTTTTCACCAATTCTATCAAACATTGTGTTGAGTCATCGACTTATTCGTAGCTTTCCACTAATTTAGAATGTGATGTCTCTTGGCCTTTGCTTCTCAATGTTTATATTTATCTCTCTTTGTTGCAATGCACTTATTTATCTTCCTTAGTATGTCTTCCATTTTACTCCTTACTATGGTGAAATTCACCTTTGTTCTCCTTAGTACAGTTCATGTATCCTTCATCCTCCTTAGTGCATGTCTCCTATGACTTCTAACTTGAATGCTTATTTTGCTATGCAAGTTGAATATGAAGATTGCTAACAAATATGCTATTGGATGTCATAGATTCCTACACATTGATAAGAAAATTATCCTTTGGATATATTAATATTGGTGTATTAGTTATGCACCTTATTACTTTAGTTGACTTAGGATATTACCCAGGAGCTTATATTTCTTTTCCCATATTATTTATTAGTGGGATATTAGCTCATCTAGTTTTTTGCTTGCTAGTTGGCTATCTTATCTTGTTAGCTTTTTTTCTAGGGTGGATATTCATTCCCTTCATTTCTCATTCATGGCTCATGTTGTGCCCAATTATGGGTGGTGGATTTCCATTTCCTTCTTTTTCATGTTTGATCTTATGATCCTCATTGTACACCCTTGTCTATATTAGCAAGGTTTCCCTCTCTTTGAGAGTAAGATAGTGACTATTATTATTCTATCAGTTTCTTGTTAGATTATTGTAGCATTTGCTTATACTTTCCATTAATAGATAGAGCTTTCATTGTATCATTTGATTTTTTTATAGCTTAGATATTATGGTGATATTGTTTTTCAAACAACTAGATCTTGGAAATACATGATTATTAGATCCTTTCAATTCTAACATGGCATCTAGAGCTTAGGTTGTTTGATATCACCCATAGGTTTAGGATCTTAGGATTGCTTTTATTCAATATAGGATCTCCATTTTTTTTTGTAGGTTTAAATACTTTGAAGGAACCTTCTACATTGATCAAATTTATCTTCAACTTCACAAGATTGGCTTCAACAAGTTTCAACTATTGTAAAACTTTGGATCTTACCTCTTAGGGTTTGGCCATCGTATGCTCTCACCTTGCCTTTTTTTTGGATCTTGGTGATCATAAAGTGGGTCCCTTTTTTAGGATTAGGCCATCGTTTTTTCATTGCAAACCCATGGCTCTATTGCAGGTTTTTAGAAAATCAACTTATGAAGGTCATTTATCCCTCTTTTTAAATTCGTTTTGGGTCAAATTTATTTTATCTTGACTAATTTTTTGAGGGCTTCACACTAGTGTAGTCAAATTTCTAATTTTTTGGATGTATTTTAAAAAAAAACATAGTTTTATTTAACTCCAAACATGTAGCCCTATCGCAATTATTTTTTTGGAAAATCAACTTCTCGAGGTCATTTCTCCCTCTTTCAAAATCCGTTTTGAATCAATTTTTTTTTATTTTGACTGATTTTTTGAGGGTTTCACATTGGTGTAGTCATAACTCAAATATTGTGGATGAATTTTTTTTAATTTCTTTTTCATTTTAGTGTATTAAAAACAAATATACTTTTTTCAGTTTTACATCAGAATTTCCATAATTTTTCTTGTTGACTTCTTGTCTCAACAAGAAGATTGTACAAGCACTAAGATAAAGTTCCAAACTTCTTTAGGGGGTCATTCATTTACAAAGTTTAATCTCTTGGGAGGGTTGCAAGGCACGTTCTAAGTGCCTCTTGTCTCTTGTCTCTTGTCTCTTGTCTCTTGTACTTGTTTTCCTTGTTTGTGTTTGGGTTGAAATGGATTCAATTGATCTATTAACACCTCATAATTATCACACATAGAAACTTAAAATCAGATAACTATTGCAATATAATGGATTATGGCAAATACTGACACATACACCATCCTCCTTCACAAAGGAATTTGAATAGTTTTCTTACCTTAACAAAGTGGATGAAGCTATGGAGATCATTGGGTTACACATAAGTGATCATCTATTTTTTCACACAATAGATTGTACTATACCTATTGAGATTTAGGAAAATCTTGAAGGAATATTTTAGAAAGTGGAATATTGTCATCTCTCTCCCCTGATGAGTTCCCCACCATAAAATATTATCTTGCAAAGTTTAAATATCTTTTGGCCCAATTGAAGGGAAGTAGAAAGAAGAAGAGTGATGAAGAGTGCATTTTTCTCATTCTATCCAAGTTAAAAGGCCTCTTTCAAGTATTCTCATCTACATTTTACTCTAGTATGTAAAGAGCAAAAGGCCTCGATAAACTAAGTCTAGAAAAATATTAAATACAAAATCAAATGAAAAAATAAGATAACAAATACACACATAACATAGTATTTCACCTGGGAAACCCTTACAAGTAAAAACCTAGCACAGTAAGATCTCCTTACTGTATAAACTTAACCATCTATAATATAATACCCAACATAGTAATATATCCTTATTGTATAAACTTAACCATCTTTAATATAATAATGTACATATCTCATCTCTTCAAACCCTGATGCAAGTGCAATTAAATTAACAATAGCGCAAGAACTAATTTTACAATAACATGGGTGAAAAACCATAGGTTCAAATATTTAACCCCAATTAGCCAAAATGGATCTAAAAATAGCTTAAGAAACCCTAAAACTTCAACCAGGTTTTGCCACCTTCGAACCCGTGCTAAGCGCCTGGACTAGTCCTGAACCCCAACGAGGATACATGGAGAGTGTCCAGTACATTTTAGAGTTAACCCTACCATAATAACATGGAAAATATTCAAAATATTTCCAACATTATGGATGCCTTAGTAAATACCTTTTTTATGCCCTCACTTGAGTTATTTCATAAACATCTCACTAGGGAACAATCCAAGCTTGACCAATTAGATGCACTTGCTTTCAAAATTCAAACACTAGTAGCATCCTCATCTTCCAAATGTAAAGAGAAATCTAGGTCTAATCCCAAACCAAAGCAAGAATCCACTCCAGCTCCTACCAAATCCATTACAAAAACCTACAACCCTCCTAAATCCAATGAGTCTTCCTTTAAGAATAAGAAAAGTTTTAGGGATACTTGTAACTTTTGTGGTAAATAAGGCCATTCCAAGTCTAGGTGTTAGAAGAAAATAGAAGCCTTAGAAGAAACCATGCAAAAGCATAAAATCTCTCTTTCCACTCCCTCTTCCACAAAATACAAAGGAAGGGCCCTTTCAGCACATGCATGAGAGGCATTATCACATAGTTGGATTATGGATTTGGAAGCTTCTCATCATATGACTCCTTTTGGAGAGCTTCTTTCCTCTCTTAGTCCTAGTTCCACTTCCAACATTGAATTTGGAGACTCTTCTAGCATTGCAATTTTTGAGATAGGAACAGTTGAGTTAGATGATGGGTGCATCAAGGATATTTTATATGTGCCCAAACTTTCCACTAGTCTTCTTTCCATATATCAATTTTTTTATTCTGGAGATAGAAAATTTGTTCTCTTTACCCCACATTGTGTTCAGATCAGAGAGCTTTTGGATCTAGAGATTGTTTTTGCTATAGGGTTCATTGATCATAGTGCCCATATTTATAGATTTGAGGGATTTGACACTTCATCCTTTAGAAATTACCTTGTTTCTCATGCAGACTCTATGAGTAAACTTTGTCATAAGAGATTCTTTCACCTCAACTACAGATATCTACAACAGTTAAGCACACAAGACATGGTGATAGATCTTCCTAGGGTCTCTTGTTTAGATGGAGTTTATCCACGACGTGCACTTGGAAAACAACATCAAGACCCTTTTCCCAAAAGGGAAGGTTTTGAGAGCTTTGGCACCCTTAGAGTTGGCTCATAGTGACTTGATATCTTTTCCAATCCCAACATTTCTAGGGTCCAAGTATGTACTTACTTTCATTGATGACTTCTCTAGGTGCACTTGGGTGTACTTTCTTAAGTACAAAAGTGAAGTGTTTTTCAATTTTAAGATCTTTAAGGCCTTTGTTGAGAAGCAATATTCTTTTTCTATCAATAAGATACACACAGATAATGAGGGGGAGTTTATGAGTAGAGATTTTTTAGATTTTCTTGAGAAGCATGGCATATTGCATCAACATTTCACCCCTTATACCCCTCAACAAAATGGTGTAGTTGAAAGGAAGAATATGACTTTTAGGGAGATGGCAAACTACATGCTTCACTCTAGGGATATTCCACCCATTTTTTGGGCTGAAGCAGTGAATTGTGCCAACTGCATTCAAAACTGCACTCCTCACAAAGCACTTGAGCATATGACTCTTGAGGAGGCTTGGACCCATGTCAAGCTCAATATTTCAGCATTTAAATTTTTTGGTAGTCTTTCTTAGGTGCATGTACCAAACAAGAAGAGGAAAGCTTTGGATAGAAAGAGTAAATCACTTATCTTTTATGGTTATTATGAGGATATGAAGGCTTACCGGCTGGTTGATCCCGATACTCAAAATGTTATTTTTTGGAGAGATGTAGATTTTTATGAGCAAACCATTCCAAAAGCCTTATTACCTTTCACTTATAATCCCTCTTCTTCATCGTTCTCTTCTTCACTTGAGGATTTTTTTCTTCATCATGAGGATGTTGTTGATGATCCTCCTACTATCACCTTGCCTTGGTGGGCCTGTACTACTCTTTATGAGGTAACTTCTTTTAGTAGTGACCTTCCAGCTTCTCAATATTCCACATCTTGCTCCGCAAGTCATGGACTGTTGATTCATGTCATTTTAGATGATCCACAACACTTTTTATATGCACATGGAATTTCTAAGTGGGATACTACTATGGTTGAGGAGTATTCTTCCTTGATGAAGAATCACATGTGGGATCTTGTTCCTCTTCCTAAGGGAAGAAATTTGGTTTGATGTAGATGGGTCTATCGAACCAAGTATGTAGTTGATGGTTCTATAGCCAAGTATAAGATTTACATTGTGGCAGAGGTATTCTCATAGGTTGAGGAGATTTATTACTCCAAGATATTCACTCTTGTTTCCAATATGGATTCCGTTCACCTTGTACTTGCTCTTGTTGCTTCACAAGGATGATCAATTTATCATATGGATACGAAGAGTGCCTTTACACATGGTGACTTGCATGAGGATATTTACATGGAGAAGCCACCAAGATTTTCATAGGATCCTTCACTTGTTTTTCAGCCTCAGGGTAGTAATGAATCTTTGGTTTGAAGTAAAGAAAGTAAAGGGGACTATTTTGTTAAATCGGGTTATTCTCTATTGGATAAGGAGGGAGTTGGTTGGCTCCCAATTAAGAAGATTCGGTTTAAAAATTTAATTCCCAAGATTAAATTTTTATTTTGGTTAGTTGTTCAAAATAGGATTTCTACCATTGATAATCTTTGTAAAAAGGGCTTCCATTTTGTAAACATGTGTGCTCTATGTAAAAATGCTTTGGAATCAATCTAGCATCTCTTTTCGGATTGTGTATTTTCCTCTGAAGTCTTCAATCTTTACTCCAAAATTTTTTAGTCTCTTGGGTGAAGCCTAACAATATAGTGGATCTATGTTTACAATGGAACTCACCCTTTAATAACAAGAGCTTTAGTGTTTTATGGCACTTTTATCTTCCTCATTTTTTATGGAGGATATGAAGAGAGCGCAATAATCGCATTTTCAAGGGCAAAAAGATAGATGTTTCTTCTATCAGTTTAAGGGTTGGGAGTGCCTTAGAGGAGGACTTTAAAGCTTATCCAAAATTAAACCTCAATATAGAATTCTCTTTTCTTCTAGATTGGCACGTTTCTAATTTTTCTCATACTTTGTTGAGGCATTCTAGAGCTAATGTATTTTGGGAAATACCTCCTAAATACTGGGTTAAGCTTAATTTTGATGGAGCTTCAAAAGGGAATTCGGGTGTTGCTAGAGCAGGTGGGGTAGTAAGAGATGAGACAGGTGATTTTTTATTAGCATATGTTGAACCTTTTGGCAGTCAAACTAATCATTTTGCAGAAGCTAGAGCTCTTCTATTGGACACTCATTTTTTACTACAAATGAAGGCAAGGGATGTCATAATTGAAAGGGATTCTTTAAATATAGTGAAAGCTCTCAAAAAAGAACAAGAAGGGAGTTGGACAATAGCAGAGATAATTGATGAATGTAAAGTGAATTTATTACAGCTGAATTCTATCATAATTCAGCATATCTATCAAGAAGGGAATGGAGTTGTTGATGTTGTGGCCAAAATTGGAGTTTCATTGAAAGACAGTAAGTCTTGGACAGATAATTTTTCCAGTCATTACAAGAGATAGGGGTAAAGGAGAAAATAAGGAATGTACCTTTGGAGGAGCAGTAAGGAATGAAAAAATTGGCTAATGTTCACAGATGATAGAAATTAGCCAGATTGAGGCAAGTTGTTGTTGTATGATCTTGATTGTTTCTTATGGAGATTGTTGTTTAAGTTGTACTTGGTTGTGTTTTGCTCAAATTTTAGTTCAGTTTAGTTTACTGTCAGTCTGTGTTTGTATAGGACAATTTTGTATTGATCAACAAGTTATGTAACTGACAAGTAGTTCTTTATCAATTTTTATGTTGAATTGTATATTTTCTGAATTTTGTAAGGGTTTGAAGACCCTAAAACCCCTTCCTACCATAATAAAAAAAATTAAATATTTTAAATAAAAAATAATAATAATAAATTTTAATGTTAATTAAATTATATATGTTGATTATGTGTTTTTTTATAACCTTTAAATAGATGTTTAAAGTTGGAGTTTAGGCTATAATGATTATTCACCATTTTTTCCGAATAGTTATATAAATAAACAATATTTTTTTAAAGTTATCTTATATAATTTATAGTTTATAATCTTACATACTTTAAAAGTTATTTTATCTTTTTATTTAATTTTTTTTTATTTGGTTAGTGCGAGAAACCCCTACGACCAACACACATGGCTAAGCAGTCTCCTCCCAACCATGACCCCTTGTAAATCTGAGAGCTATGCTTATCAATATGGAATTTAACACACATCCACCACACACCCACCCCCTCACACACTCGCCCACACCGATGTTTGAACCTTAGACCTCCTGAAGAAGAACCAAAGTCCCAATCGTTGCGTTGTCCTCCTTGGGGCTTTATTTAAATATTTTTTTTATCAAAATGTGTAACCCAAAAAACATTTTTTTAATTTAAATTTTAGTCCCTAATAAGTCAATACAATGATATTGTGTTAATCTCACATTGCAGAGATCCTAGGAAGACCCAAATTCAATTCAAGGGGAGGGTGGCCCCATTGTGCCTAAAAAGTATGCTTTAAAAAACAAACTTTATATTTAAAATAAATAAAAAAACTTTGCCATTAAATCCACTCAATAAATCAAACTTTTACTATAAATTTATTATTCTTTCACCAATACCCAAATCTTAATCTTAAGTTGGCCTGCTTAATATCTAAAAGAAAGTAACGCCAATTGTATCTCAACTATAATTTGGATTATAGCCGCAAGCTTACTACAATGGTATGTGCTTTGACTTCTCTTTGAGAGGTCTAAGGTTCAAACCCCACTCGGTACGAGGAGATCGAAATCCCTACTTTGGATTATAGCTGCAATCTTACTACAATGGTAAGTGCTTTGACTTCTCCCTGAGAGGTCCAAGGTTCAAACCCCACTCAGTACGAAGAGATCAAAATCCTTCATAAAAACCTGCATAAAACTAAAAAAATAGTTGCAATCTTACTGCGGTAGTAAGGGCTTTGATTTAAGTCCAAGCTTCAAACCCCACTCAGTATGAAAGGACCAGGACCCCTCGTAAAAAATATGTGTAAACTCATAAAAAAACTGGTTTTGATTTAGGTCCAAGCTTCAACCCCCGCCCCACTCGATATGAAAAGACCAAGACCCCTCGTAAAAAAAAACGTGTGTAAACTCATTAAAAAAGTTGGCTTTGATTTAGATCCAAGCTTCAAACCCCTATCAGGACCAGGACCAGGACCCCTCGTAAAAAAACATGTGTAAACTCAAAAAAAAAGCTTCAAGTTACTCCAATGATAAGAGTTTTAACCTCTCTTTAAAAGATCCAAAGTTCAAACCCACTCAATTAAAAAAGACCAAAACCTTTCATAAAAACTTTTAAATGATTAAAAAACTACATTTATTTATTTATTTAAATACCAAGCCCTACACTAAAAATTACACGAATTATAAAATCTAAGCACTTATGACCTAAACAAAGGGAATATACCTACAAAGTTGGGGGCATATATAGTTGTCATGCAAGTGGGTCCCACAGTCCTTACGTAACGTCGTTTTGTCAACCGTTTTAGAAAAATAATTGTCAGAGCTTTCTTTTCAACAGAATTAATAATTGGAATTCTTTAATACGGTCGTTCACCGGATTCATGTAATTGGTCGGAGATAGCACGGGTAATGCGATCGAGCATAGATCGCATGACACGTGCCAGCGACATGACTTGCGGTGGTCGGCCTGCTCAAAGCGACGAAAAGGTGACGGTGGACAACGTGCGGTGCCGTGTGTGGGAAGACACGGGCGGAGACGACCTTTGGTCGTTGGTGACGCCGTCAACGTGGTGGGAAGTTTAAATTTTTGGACTTTTGATTGGACACTATATTCCGTGCAAGAAAAGCAAGGGGAGGGAGGGAGCTGTCATACAAATGAATTTGAAGTTATTTAAATAAGGGAGGTTTGTTAGGAAGATAGATAAATAGGTATTAACTTAAATGGAATTTCAGTCATGGAATATGTTATTATCATCACATTAAGGGTTTGAGTTATTTTAATATATTATTGTTGAAGGTATTATAGAATAATACATAAATATATAAAATTATATGACTTTAATTAGTTAAGTATGTGACTTGTGATAAGAAGACTTAGGTTCCAGATATAAACACAATTATCAAAATTGTTCTAATACCACTATGTAGTGGTTGATGTAATATAGGTAAGGCACACTTCACTCTATATAACAAATTTAAAAATTATATATAAATGTAATGGCATGTGTTCAATTCATTAAATGCCTTAACTTATAAGGAGGAGACTTAGGTTCAAATGCAATACATGCATATTTTCCAAGTTGTAATACTGATACATGATCATAAAAGAATACTAATAGGACTTGTTTTAATCTCATACAACCAATAGTATATATTGTGTTCACGATGGAACCATTTCAATCCATACAACCAATATATATAATATATACAATCAAATGGTATGAGCTATATATATATATATATATATATATATATATATATATATATATATATATATATATATATATTTAAAAATTATATATAAATGTAATGGCATGTGTTCAATTCATTAAATGCCTTAACTTATAAGGAGGAGACTTAGGTTCAAATGCAATACATGCATATTTTCCAAGTTGTAATACTGATACATGATCATAAAAGAATACTAATAGGACTTGTTTTAATCTCATACAACCAATAGTATATACTATGTGTTCATGATGGAACCATTTCAATCCATACAACCAATATATATAATATATACAATCAAATGGTATGAGATAGGACTTGTTTTAAGCTCATACCATTTGATTGTATATATTATATATATTGGTTGTATGGATTGAAATGGTTCCATCATGAACACATAGTATATACTATTGGTTGTATGAGATTAAAACAAGTCCTATTAGTATTCTTTTATGATCATGTATGGGTATTACAACTTGGAAAATATGCTTGTATTGCATTTGAACCTAAGTCTCCTCCTTATAAGTTATATATATATATATATATAATCACCAAATTGCTATAAATACTACTATGTGGTCATAATGGAGCCATTTCAATCCCATAAAACCAATAATATTTTTTTTTATATATAAATGCAATCAAATGGTATGAGCTCATGTAGTTAAAATACATACATAGTTGTAAAGTTTTAATACCATTATATAGTCATATCATAGTATGGGTAGAACTTGTTTTGATTTCACATGGCCAACTAAAAAAAGGTACATGAATGCAATTAATTGGTATGAATTCATGTGGTGCAAATACATGCACAATTGTAAAAACAAATACATGAATCCAATCAATTGGTATGAATTCATGTGGTTCAAATACATGCACAATTGTCAAAAAAGATATATGAGTGCAATCAATTGGTATGAATTCATGTGGTCAAAATACATACACAATTGTATATGGTCATGATGGAGCCATTTCAATCCCATAAAACCAATAATTTTTTTATATATAAATGCAATTAAATGGTATGAGCTCATGTAGTTAATATACATACATAATTGTAAAGTTTTAATACCATTATGTAGTCCTATCATAGTATGGGTAGAACTTGTTTTGATTTCATATGGCCAACTAAAAAAAGATACATGAATGCAATTAATTGGTATGAATTCATGTGGTGCAAATACATGCACAATTGTAAAAAAAAATACATGAATCCAATCAATTGGTATGAATTCATGTGGTTCAAATACATCACAATTTTTAGGTTTTGGTTGTGTTTATTTTTCATGTTTTTTTTGGGTTATGTCTTTGGAGTGTTCTATTGTTTTTGTCTTGTTTGTGTTTTGTTATGTGGTTCTTGTGTTTTTCTATGTGGTTTGTGTTGTGGTTTATTTTATCTTATTGTGCGTGTTTGGTTGTGCTTTTGTTTTTGACTCACTCAAGGAGCATGTTTTTTATTTTATTTTATTATTTTTTTGTTATTTACTTATTTTTAAATTGGTTTTATGTGTTTGTTTGCTCCTTGAGTATGTCAAAGGTGGTAGACCAGGTCCGAGTCCTAGGTATTTTTGGCGGAATGGATACCCCTGCCTGCTTGGGTCTTACCCGAAAGTGGCATCCCTTTTGGGATGTTTTCCACAAATAAAAAAAAAAATACATGTACAATTGTCAAAAACGATATATGTGTAGACACCTAAAAGTCGCACATTGTCCCTCTCCCCATTTTCGTGGTCAATCAATTTGCAAAACCCTCGAAAATTGCATAAATTGGCTAAAAACACTATTCATTTATCAAAATCACTATTCATCATCCTTAGCCCCTTTGGGCTAGCTAAGCCCCTTCCTACGCTTAACCATAGGTCCTCATGTGACCTCATGCCAACTCAACTAAGGTTGAATCCTTCACCATGGTCAAAAAGCACTTTATGGTCAAAAGTCAACATTTTGGTCAAAACATGCTTTATGGCTAATTACATGCTTAATTAAATCTAATCATGATTTGATTTGGGCCCTCCACCTCACCTAGTCTACTTTGACTAGCCTAGCCTTCCACCTCACCTATTCTAGCCTATCCTAGCCCTGCCACCTCTCACCCAGATATTTCTCCACCTCACATTCCCCTTGGTCATAAATGAAAGATGGAGACTTTTGCACCTAAAAAGCAATTTTTAATTCAAAGATATTTCAAAAAAGGTGATCATTAATGCCAAATTGATATTTTTAGCAAAGTCATCATTATTTGTGGATGGGTGAGGGATTCTCTCACCCAACCCCATTTATGAGCCAGGACACCTCTTTGGTGGACACCTCACCATTGCCACCTCACAGGGGACACCTCATCCCCTTTCTCTCACCTTGGCCAACTCTATAAATAGAAGGCCATTTTCATATTTTCAAAACAACCAACTTTTGCTTACCAAAACTCTATCGAAATCACTACAACCATTTGCATCCATTACACATCCATCACACAACCATCATACAAACATTGCAATTGATTTATCACTTTCATAGGGTTCATTTGTGATTGAGACAGATCGATAATCATCCAAAAAGTGCACTTTCTGAAGGTGACCCACACAAAAATCAAACAAACAACTACTCCAAGACAACCAGAAAAGCTAACTTGCAGATTCAGTACAAAAAGGATAGGTTCACACACGTGTGAACCACCCGATCCAAGACCGGTTCGCACCCTGAGATGCGAACCTCTGCTACAAACACCAGAATCACCGAAAAGGTAAGGATAGCTTAATTTAGTATTTTTATGTTGTTTTTAATAGTTATTTTCATGTTTTGAGCATATTTAATGAGTCTTTTGTCTTCATAAACATGGGGTTTGACTGAGGTAGACCCCCCAATGCACTAACAAGATTTTATAGGTTAACAGGTCCAACAAAGCACAAGGACACATCCAACAAGTGGTGGCCCATGAGCAAGAAGCCCACCTACACTGAGGAACACAAAAAGATGAATCTTGTTACCTTTGTACCAATCCAAAAGGGCTTCCTTAGGGAAGACCCCATTGTAGCCTTCAAGGCAAAATTTGTAAAAGGATATCATAGTTGTAACCCCTTTTATGAATTCAATACAAATGCAATAGATTCTATAATGTTGAATGAAGTGTTATAGCATATTTTTGTTCATTTCATTCTGGCACGCCCGATGGGACCCCCACCAAGCATTAGCTTAATCACCTTCTAACCAAAAATTGTGGTCTATTTTTGTATGGCAGGTAGTTGTCATCTTTGAAGAAACCCCAAACCAAAAAAATGCCCTGAAAGACATCTCAGGCCAAACCACAAAAGGTTCGTTGGTGCACCGGTGAGCCTCCAAAGAGAGTAGTGAGTACACACTTGGGCATGTGAATTCCCCAATCTACCTCAAACTTGATACTTGATACCTAGGTATTGGTTCAGACACCCACAACCAACGGTAAGGTAAGTCAGGGGAGGTTAAGAGCCTCATGTTCCAGGGGATTGCGTGCCCCCATACCTAGACCACAAATTATCTCTTGCCATGACGTATGCAAGGTTAAAGCATCCTTGTATTTTTGTGCAGCAAATCAGTAGTTAACTTACTTTTCTATCATTTACTTTCTTCAGGTATATGCGAAATCTTTTCAAGTTTTTGGTCATCTTGCTAAGCTTAAATTGAGTTTTTGGAACTTTTTGTGTAGGTACCTATGCTAAAACACTCCAAAAACCTCAAAATCATCATCAAGACCCCAAAACCAATCAGCCTAATCTTTGGATCCTAGTTTGCACACCAGTGTGTGAACCACCTATCAGAAGATAGGTTCACACCCCAGTGTGAACCTTCCAAATTAACATAGTTTTGGACCAGAAGGTACACCAGAGGCTTTTACATTCACCTAGATGTAGGTATTGTGTGAAAACTTTTGTTTTTCCTCTATTTTGAAGCTAATATTTCCTATTGGGCTACAAATTCCACAAAATCGCATATTCCTATTTGTTGTAGTTAAATTTACATCTACTTTCTAGATTAGATTTAATTCTAGTAATTTCCTTCAAGTCATTTCCTTTCAAAAGCATCTAGTTAGTTTCAATTTTCATCATTTCCCTTCAAAAGCAATTAATTAGATTTCCCTTTTGAAAATCAATAGATCAAATTTATTTTTGTGCAAAACCAAGTAAGTAGATTTGCTTTGAAAAGGCATCATAGCATAGTTTTTTTTGAAAAGGCATTTAGAGTAGATTTGCTTCTAAAATAGTACCGCACAAACAAACACCACACACTCACATCCTATCTAAATGGTGTAAAGAGTTGGCTTTCATCTCCAACCTGAATTGGATTTCATCACCAATTCAACACCAAAGTTTAGTGAGGTCTGGGTTCTACTCTCCACTAGCTCACCTCCAATTTTAGACACCATAGTATCCCCCTAGGTGGATCATTCTGACATTAATACCCAGTCGGTCCTTCCCACTTCGAGTGTTGGTTATCCAAAATTCATCACTGGAAGGTACCTTTGGAGTGGGTAGTTTTAGAAAGCCCCTTTACCATAGGGCTTTTCAAATAATTAGTGGGTGCAACTGATCATTACTATGGATGCCTTAAATATGAGGGTTAAGCGAAAGCTTATTGGGGCGATAGCACCACATTGATAGTGTGACCTCTCTTCGTGAGAGTTTATTTGACTCATTAGAGCATTTTGAGTCTCCCCCTTTGGATACCATTTTACTATACCAAAATCCATCTAGGTTGCCATTCGCCTATTGGAAATATAGTTCTATTATATGCACCTTTGGGTATTGCAGAAGGTTCTATGCTACAACATACCTGATTCAAAGTAGATTTCACCCATTCCTATGATTTATTCCTAGGGTGGATACATACTTTCATCAAAACACATGAAAACCAAAAAGAAATAACATTTGCTTATTGTTGAGTCTCGTGAAAGTGGTTACAATAGCATATCAAATGTGCTATAACTCACTCCTTAGTTGTTCCATAGTTTCACTTCCATGCTATACACTGCATGATCTATTTTTAGGTGATTCACACCCCCTAGTGTGATTTTCCTACACTCAGATCTATTCACATGATTCTATGTGAAACTTAGCTTCCAAGCTACAAAACTACACTAAACAGGTCTACACAGCACACAGAGGGTCTCCACAGTAGAAAATCCATCCTCTATCACTATTTCTAGTGGTTCGCACACCCACGTGTGAACCTCTAGTTGTAGAGGTGGTTCGCACCCCAGTGTGCAAACTATTTTTTAGGTCCCAAATTTCACCCACAAGACACATACACCTTCCACAACACATATCTATCATTTTTTCCTCATTTTGAGTGGTTCGCATGACCCCGTGCGAACCTCCAGTCTGAGGTAGTTCGCACCCCCGTGTGAACCTATGATTTTGAGAATAGATAGTGTCACATCCAGCCATAGACATCTCCAGAGTCCAGATCTCACATATTTTGGTTATTACCACACATTTTGCACACATCACCATACTAGTTACACATAGTCAGATGCGTGAAGCCCTTCATCATGCCATTGAGGCTGCTCAATGGACTATCATGACGATAGGTGCTTCTACCTCTCAGACCACTGATCCACCTTTTGAGTCTGAGTAGGTTACTATTGTAGGTCCACCTGACCTATTGACTAGGCCTTCCACCCCTAGTGCTAGCCCCATATCCCATATGGCATCTTCCACTCCATCCCACCTCTTGGATGAGACCTTCGAGGAGACCCCTCCCTTGGAAGATCTCTCCTCTCCCAATCCCCCATCCACATACTACCAACATGTCATCTATACCCCTCCTGGTCACCCCATACCAGTTATGGTGGTGGATGAGTTCACCCCACCTACCTCACCTTCCACTACCCATCCATTCCTCGAGCATTCCTCCCATCCACTTTTGGGAGATGACTCTGGTCTAGTTGTTTCCCAAATCATACCTGATGTCATCACCACTATCCAGATAGTCGGTATGATATCTACACCTCCTTCTTCCATAGATCCTCCTACCATACCTTCATCCCAAACCCCACCATCTCAATAGGCTTCATCGAGTTACCAACCTTCATCCCAGCCACCTTCATCACTCCCACCTCAACACTATTCACACCCATCTCAATACTACCAGATATCATCACCTAATCTATCCCATCCCTCATTGCAGGTTCACCCATAATAGGCATCCTCATCCTCATAACTACCTCCTTTCACACCATAGTTTACCTCCTATCCACCCACCAGCTACCCACCATTTTCATCATATGGACCCCCATCGACTCCTTCATCATCATTTTGATTACCACCTCCACCTTCCTTTTGACCTCCACCACTGAACCCCACTTATCAAGGTCATCCACCTCGATATTTAATTTAACCTGAGTCCCTACTCACCATCCCATCCATACCACCTTCATCCTCATCAATTCCACCCCCATCTTCACACTAGTCCTCTTTTACCACATCGACATCTCTTCCACCCCCTCTTCTACACCACCCACTTTCTTCACCTCACCACCCACATGGTCCTCTACCACTACTGCTCAGTGCAACCAACTTTCCAATATGCACAATAGCAGCAAGTGCCCATGCCTACCCAATAGATTCCTAGATATTATGATCAATAACAACAACCACCCACCTACCAATCTTCCTACATCTCACCCCATCCATCTCAGGTTCCTATCCCACAATATCAAACCATGTCGACACCTGATCCAAACTAGGTTGCTTACTATCATCCATGGGAGGAACAATAATTGCAATATCCACCACATCTAGATTATTCACAACCATCATCACAACCATTACCTACATCCACATCATCACCCCCATTCTTGGATCCACCAAACACTACCACGATGCTCTCTAGTAAATTTCAAGCCATGCAAGAGCAGATTCATACATTGGATTTATGCACAACTAGTTATGGGCCTCAAAAACCCACATATGATGAGTTGTGCAATGAACCAATTCACCCATATATTCCTATACATCCATATCCTTACAGATTTGAGATCCCTAAATTTGACAAATTTAAAAGTAAGGAAGATCCTAGAGAGCACCTCAATAATTACCACTTTGCTTGCTACCAACTGCATGGTAGTGATCCCCTTATGCTTCACACATTTACACTTTCACTTGGGGGACAAGCATTAGATTGGTACAACCATTTGCCTCACCATAATTTATTCACTTTTAAACAATTGGCCAATCTATTTCTAGAGCACTTCTCAATTAACATCAAAACCAAGCTTACCTTATCCGATGTCTATGCTTTACACCAGTATGACGATGAGCCTATTACTGATTTTATCACCCATTGGAGAGTGGTCATTCATGATCTTGCCTTCCCTCTCCCACCTTTAGAGCTCATCAAACTCTTTGCCAAGAGTTGTCATAAACAAATCTCCCAGACATTATAGATTCATCAGAGTCAAACATTTGAGGAAGCCATCTCCCAAGCCAAAGTTATCGAGGACATCAAGGTCCACACAGGTAAAATCAAATTGCATCAGAAATAACCTTACCCCACCAATTACCACTACAACCACCCTCCATATGTACCACCCACCACCCGACCACCCCAAACCAATCAGGTCCTCCTAAATTCTCCATATCCACCACCGCAAGTGGCATCCGCGCAAGCTCCACAACCCACTCCCCCACGATCTCCTCAAAATCCATACCAAGTCAATCCTCCACTCCTTCCCACTCCATACCTAAGAAATCCTCCACCATAATCTAATCCATACCAAGGTCGCAATCCATATCACCTCACCCTCCATGCAATTGGATGCCTTTATCTGAGCCCATGCCGCTCTATTCCATAGATTACATGAGGGAGGTCTCATCACTTTGCCAAATGTCCAACCTCTTGATCCAAATCATCCTCTCCCATGAGACCACAATCCATAAGCTTTCTATGATTTCCATCGACAACATGGCCACACTCTTGATTCATGTCATATCTTTTGCCATACCGTGCAAGACCTTATCGATCGAGGCACTATTCAAGTCTCAAATCCCCTTGCACCACAAAATCAAAACTTGGGGATATATCAAAATCCATTACCCGAGCATGGGGGTAATCTACCTCAAACTGATCCATGCCAAGTCAATCATGTCAATCGAGGTCCTTCCTAGTAGGGATTTGTGGGTATGATCAATATCCCCCGCCACTAATAATGTATCACCCCCCCCCCAAAACCCACCTCTCAACAACCACCTACTACAACCTCAATCATTACCCCACCAATTCCTCCACCCCTTCCATAGAATGTCATCACCATCCATGGTAGTATTTCCCATCAGCTCTACACCACCCCTGCAAGGTTATCCATATATGACCTCCTACAACAGTCCCAACCTCACCATGAAGCCCTTGATTCTATCCTTCGCTCTCTCGATCTTGAGACCCATGATGCAGATACCTTTGCCAACTTTATTGGCAATGTTCAGAGATGCCTACAACCTTCTATCAACTTCCATGACCATGAAATTATAGAAGTTGTAGGTGAGGGAGCGGATCCCCCATTACATATTCAAGCCTCCATCAACATCATTACCTATAAGCGTGTTCTCATCGACACCGGCTCATCCATCAACATCATTTCTACCCCACCTAGGCCACCTTCACCTTCCCCCTTCCCATATAGCCACTCCATCCATGGACCTTCGAGCCTTTGATGGCTCAATGCATCCCACCCTTGGTACCATTGTCCTTCCCATCAAGGTGGGTGCCAAAACCATTTCCACTCTCTTCCATGTTATCGAAGGTGAGATGCAGTATAACATCCTTTTGGGATGCCCTTGGATTTGGGACATGCAATGTATCCCTTCCATGCTCCATCATTGTATCAAATATATCCATAATGGCTTAGTCCACTGCATCCCCATCGATGGTGATCCATTCAAATTTTGCAACATCATCACTCTTCCACCAAGTCCACCCTTATCATCCACGCAATTCACCCCTACCCCACATCGGTCTCTTGACAACACTTATCCATCATCTTCACAATCACATCCTCCACCTGATCCGAGCAACATCGCATCAACCTCCTCAAATCCACCTCAACCTCCCAACACACAATCTATTCCTACATTTTCTCATCACCCCTCCTCACCTTTCACACCACTTCCTCCATTTACCTTTTCTGCTACACCTTCCACCCCATCTTCATCTAACAACCCACCTATTCTTCCCACACCTCCTGCATCTTCCCACCACTTTGTGCCCCACTCAACGTGAACATAGGTAATCTCCAGTTCACCCACCACTACTTCCATCCCCACTTCCCAATTCACCCATGCCAATCATCCTATCACTGGAACACCTACTGAGTGCTATGAGTGGACACAATGTGCCACTCGACTTGATGACCAATTAGCTCAATCAGATCCTCTCGCTTCATCCCCTTCACCCACCAATCCACCTACACCAATTCCACCACCTTCTCCACCACCCAGGGGGTCCTCCCCTCAACCTGAGCATACAACCCCTCCTCATGTCTCAATACTCATGACCACCCTAGGTCCTGGTGAGTATAACATAAGCAATGCTTGGGTCCTTCCATCCAACATCCAATCCACCCATGACTTTGGCCGACCTCATGATGTGCCCTTGACTATTGGGGTAGTGGTTCCTCTAGGTCCTCCCGATAATTGCATAAATTTTATATATGGGGGACTTGACTCATCCATAGAACCTCCAACACCTCCACCACCACAAACCAGATTTTATGGTAACCTTGACCACATGTCCAATCCTAATTTTTCTTAGCATTATCTACATATGTATAACTAGCATGGGTATGGCCTAGGGAGATATGAATAGGGGTGTCACACCTATATCCATCCTCCCTCATGCAAACCTACCGACCGATCAGGCATTGGCTACCATCCTCCAACAATCAGTACACTTGAGCATGAGTTGCAAAATCTAGATCTTGATCCTATCGACCTTCTTTTTGATGAGGAATTTGAGCTTAATCTATCGATACATAGTTCTTCCCCTCATTCCATAATCGATATTCCATCTACATTCTTTCCACCATCCCCACCACATGAGCCCCTCTCTCCTCATGAAGTCGAAACCCTTGCTCACCACTTCACCACCTTATCCCTTGATCCACCTTTACCATTGAGCCACCTTTGCTAGAAGATCCTCCTTCTTCACCCCCACCCACTATTCCATTTTTCCCCATTCAAGAACTACCACCACCTCATGGCCCACATTCTCATTCCCCCTCACCACCTATGGTGTTAAACCCAGGTCACCACCAACCTTTTTTAGATTCATTGCTATCCTCATATGATTCATCACAACCTTCATCACCTACATCTCCCTTATCTAGCACCTCGGTCAACATGATATCTATTGACTTATATGCTCCGCTACGATATCCAAACCATCCCAATTACATTCACTACCTATCCCTAATTTCATTACTCTAGATGATATTTTTGAAACCCCCACAACCACTGAATTCCTCCCAACACCACACATGTTGCAATCCACAAATGCACCATTACCTTCCATCCCACCTCACCTCCCATGGATTAATCATACAAATCTTTATCTAGATGATGAATTCTAACTCCCTGAGTCCATCGATGACCTTCACCTCATCCCCATACCTGCCCAACTCCATGATGGTTCTCACATGCTTGTCGAGGACACCATTGAAGTTGACATTGGCAATGATCCGAAACACCCTCACATCATCTACCTCACCACTAGCCTATCCGAAGAAGAACATGTCCTTTATACCAATTTCCTTAGATACTACATTAAGGTGTTTGCATGGTCCTACATGGATATGCCTGGCCTTGACCCATCGTTAGTCATGCACAACCTTGTCCTGGATGACAATGCCAAACCTATCCGACAAAAGTTGCACCGCATGCACCCCACCATTGCGCTTATTGTCAAAGAGGAGTTACAGAAACTCCTTGATGTAGATTTCATACAACCTATCGACTACCCTGAGTGGGTTTCAAACATGGTTCCCATCAAAAAACCCAAGGGGGTATCCACATTTGCACCGATTTTAGGGATCTTAACAAAGCTTGTCCCAAGGACAATTTTCCACTCCCTAATATTGACACATTGGTCGATGCTACAACTAGACATGAAATACTATCACTCATGGATGGTTTTTTAGGTTATAATCAAATTCATGTCAATCCAGATGACCAACACAAGACCTCTTTCATGACCCCCTAGGGGAAATTTTGTTACAAGGTCATGCCTTTTGGCCTCAAGAATGTTGGGGCAACTTACCAACGTGCCATGACCTACATTTTCCATGATATGATGCACAAAACTAGTCGAAGACTACGTTGATGACCTCATAGCCAAATCCAAAACCCATGGTCAACATCTTGAAGACCTACATCAAATATTTGATCACCTCTTGGAACATAATGTACGATTAAATCCGAAGAAATACATCTTTGGTGTTACCACTAGAAAAATATTGGGTTTCATCATTTCACAAAAAGGCATCGAAGTAGATCCCACAAAAGTCCAAGCTATCCTTGACATGCCTCCCCCTACGAACCTCAAACAACTACATGACTTGCAAGGAAGGATTCAATCCATACGATGATTTATCGCCCAACTTTCAGACAAGTGTCAGTCATTCAATCATATTTTACAAAAGGGGGTCCCATTCAAATGGGATAATAAATGCCAAGCCACCTTTGATGACATCAAATCATACCTCACATCTCCACCCATCCTCATCCCACCCCATCCAGAATTCCCATTCCACCTATACATTTCTGCTACTGATGTCGCATTGGGCACGCTTCTTGCTCAAAAGAATGAACTGGACCAAGAGCAAGTTGTATACTATATCAGTCACACATTGATTGATTACGAGACATGGTATGCTTACATGGAGAAACTTTACCTTGCCATTGTCTTTGCCACCCAAAAGTTGTGACACTACATGATTAACCATACTACCTACGTAGTCGCCCATGATAACCCACTTCGCTACATGATGGGTAAGAGCTACCACAATAGTCGAACGACCAAATGGATCATGCTCCTCATGGAATTTGATCTCGAATTCATAAGTCAAAAATCCATCAAAGGCCAAGTCATTGTTGATCAGTTGGTTGAGGCCCCATTACCAAGTGATGCACCATTGCTTATCCAACTTCCAGATGACTCTATATTTCACATAAGTGAAGCCAAAGAGCCAGTAGAGCCTGAATCAACCACTGAATTGACCCTCTTCTTTGATGGCTCCCATTGCACACATGTTGGGGGTGCAAGAATAGTCTTTTTCACACCACAAGGGGAGCCTCTCCCCTTTTCCTTCAAATTAGGCTTTCCCTGCACCAACAACAATGTTGAGTATGAAGCTCTTATCCTTGGCCTAAAGCAAGCACTCTCAATGCACATTCATCACTTAGACATATTTGGTGACTCCCTCCTCATTGTAAATCAAATCAAGGGAGAATGGCAATGTCATTGCCTAGTCTTACAACAATACAAATAGGTAGCCAAAAACTTATTGGCCCAATTTGAGTGGTATGACATCACCGCTACTCCATGATCCACGAACCATTTTATCGATACCATGGCCTCGCTAGGCTCACTCATTCCACAAAACCCACTTTTTGACACAACTCACGTGTCCATCCACACCCTTTTCCATTCCACCATTTCCAACAATCCACCTTCTCGTGATGATGGCATCAATATCGTCGAAGCTCACCCACATGACCCATGGTTTTCCCAAGTCAAGGATTACATTAAGCTTGGTATTCTACCACATGATCTAAATCATACTCACAAATGAGATTTTAAACTATGTGCCATTCACTATACATTGCTAGGTGATATCCTTTACAAGTGAAGTTATGATGGCATTTTATTGCATTGTCTTGAGCCCTTTGAAGCCCAACGCATCACTCAAGAAGCTCATGATGGTACTTGTGGTGGCCATTTTAGTGGCATGGCCATTACCAAATGCATTCTATGAATGGGCTATTACTGGCCCACAATGGAACATGACTATTGTGCCTATGTCAAAAAGTGTGTTAAATGCCAACATCATGCCAATCTTACACACTTGCCTTCTCAGGCTCTACAACCTATCCAATCAATGTGGCCCTTTTCACAATGGGGTTTGGATCTCATCGGAAAAATCACACCTGCCTCATCTGCTAATCATAAGTTCATCATCACTGCAACCGAGTACTTCACGAAATGGGTTGAGGCCATCCCTCTAGTTCAAATGATCGGTCCCAAAATTGTTGATTTCATCACTCAACACATCATTTGTCATTTTGGCATCCCATCCAAAATCATAACTGACAATGGCACTCCATTCAAGAACAAGAATGTTCATGCACTATGTGAAAAATTCAACATACAACATAGCTTCTCTACTCCATACTACCCATAGGGTAATGGCCAAGAAGAAGCTACAAACAAAACCATTTGCACCATTCTTCGCAAAACCATTGCAGAATCACACCGTGATTGGCACAATCAAATGCCATTAGCACTATGGGCCTACCGTACCAGTATCCACACTCCAACTAGGGCAACCCCATTTTCCCTTGTATATGGTGTTGAGGCCATCATGCCCTTGGAGCTTGAAATACCATCCTTGTGGGTTTCCATGCAAGAATTCATTGATGATGATACAACCCATCAGGCTCGACTTGACCAATTGACCTTATTAGATGAACGTCGCATTCATGCTATTGAACACACATGAGTTTATCAAGATCATCTTTGATGTGCCTACAATTCCAAGGTACACCAACATGAATTCCAAGTTGGAGACTTAGTCCTCAAAGAAAACCAACAAATTACTAGCCAACCATGCCATCTCCATGACAAATTTGCACCCAATTGGCTAGGCCCTTACATGGTTACTCAAAAGTTTGGATCTGGGGCATATCACCTGGCCACGTTGGAAGGTATTGTAGAACTTGAGCCCATTAACATTATTCATCTATGAGCATTTTATGCCTAATTGTAGGCATTATAGCTCATCACCACTTGTATATATGTATATAATTCAAAACAAAATCAAAAAAAAAACAAATCAATCCAATCACAAAACATCATCATTTTTGACATTCTACGACACTAATTCAACTTGCATTTACATTTAAATCTGCTTCATCTATCTCATTCTTTTCTTCCTCCTTCTCCCCTTCTTCTATAATGAATGTTGTATGGTCACGCTTCGAGCGGCTACATACCTTTCATCTTCTCCCCCCTTCCTTTTTCTTTTTTCTTTTCCTTCTCTTCTCTTTCTTATCTTATTTTCTTCTAGTTACCCATCAATGTTGTATGGTCACGCTTCGAGGCTACATACCTTTGATAGGTTTCTTTTCTTCTTTCTCTTATATTCTTTTCCTCTAGTTACTCATCAATGTTGTATGGTCACGCTTCGAGTAGCTACATACCTTTGATAAGTTTCTTTCTTCTCTCCTCCCTCTTCTCTCTCTCCTCCTTTCTTCATTATTTTCTTTATTTCCATCACCCATTACACTCATGCCCCATTCCATTATCCATAACACTAGGGCAACCTTGCACATAAATTCTCACTTTTTGCATCCATATAGGCATCTGTACATAATCATTGTAAATACCATGCTTGGGGAATTAAACATGCACATGCTAGCATACCAGTGTGATGCCCAAACCCATTTTTAGGAGATAGGATTATTGAAATGTTTTGAGTGCTTCACCCATCAACAATTATATAATCAACCACCATCCAAAGTTGGCACATTTCAAAAACATTTCCAGACTTCCCTTGGTTACCTTGCTCTCATTCCTAGATTTACTCACACGTCCTACACATTAACTACATTTTGGAAATAGGATTGGCTACACTGCATGTCGACTGATGCTTAGAAAAAATCACTCTACTCATTATATCATTCACATGATTTCTCTCGAACCTGAGGATTGACAAAAGGACAAGTTACAAAAGAAAGAGAAAAAGGGTAGAAAACAAAAGCCAATGCCCAAAAAAAAAAAGAAAAGAGAGAAACAAATAAAATCATCATACAAGGGCAAAAAACAAAAGGAAAAGCCTCGAGAGTACCATCAGCTTGAATCCCTACATTCCTCAGGTCTTTACCAATGAGCTAGCTTACAGGCTAAGTTACCATGCAATTACAAACCATCCTTTTTCAGAATGGTAAAATGAACATCACTTTACACACACAAATCCAGGATTGAGGTCTTGTTTACCAAGATAGCCTAGAACCTGTTCAAGAAGTTTGCTCAGTTAGTCAATGGGTTTGATTACTTACAAACTGTAGTGTTCGAATCTCTTCACTACAATCTTCATATCCAACTTCCTTGGAATAACGGAATGGATTACATCATCTAGCTATTGTAACGATGCAAATGTTATCCCTAAGCAACTTGTTTATATCTTTTGCATTATCATCTTATACATACACATCTAATGTCATTTCATATTTATTTAAGCATATCACCATTGCATTCACATCTAACTACCTATTACCACATCTACATTAATCATGCATCACCATAAGCAAAAACAAGCAAACACAAAAATGCAAATAGACACAAGTGCCACAGAATATCATATGTATATATATATCAAAATCGATGCCATCAGGCTACAATAAAATGTGTGGGCCCTTGTGGGTATATCATCACATATCCATGTACATACATCACCATCAAAAATGCCATACGACTACAATAAGGAGTGTACCCTCATAGGTACATCTCCCCAAAAAGAATCTACTCATCCTGAGCACCTACAAAAATCCAAAAATCTACCAGCCCCTCATGATCTACCCCTTAGGAGTCTCACCAATCCCCTCATCTACTGGAGCCCATCTCGTTGTTGCCTGTGATGACTTAACCTCTCCATCCCCTACCCTTTATGCTACCCCCACCTACACCGATGGTGCCATCCTCATCGATGCATATGACATCATAAGTGCCACCACTTGCCCATCTCCACCAACCGATGGTGTCTACTAACTCCTCTCCTAAGGTGGACAAGGAAAGAGACCCAGAGTATGTCAAGATAGGTATCCCATGCACCATCAACTCACTCTCTACCCTCATCCTCTTGGTAGCCTCCCTCATGTTGGCTACCATCAACCTCTCATTCCCCTCATAGTTATGCCACCTCCTTTGCTACCTCCAACTATGGCACTACATCCCCTACATGAGCAATCTCCTACTCCACATCCTCTATGTATCATGCATATCTCGAGCTCCACTACCCTCACTAAATGATAGGCCTTCATGACCTCTATCTCTACCCGAGCCTCATCCAACAACCTCTGAAGCTACATCACAGCCTCAATCATCTCATCCTACTCTCCTCAGATAGTGTCACACTTATCCCTCAACATATCCCACTCAATCTTGAGTGCCTCCATCTCCTCTATCATCTGCTATACTCATACCCTAGCCTCATCTCGCTCCTCTAAAGTGGCCCTCAGGTCTACCTCTACCTCCTTCTTCTCCTCTACCACTGAGTGATCAACACCCCAATCTAGCTCAATGTCAAGAAGCTTATCTCTAAGCCTCTTCACCTCCCCTCAAAGCCACCACCTCACCCTCCATCATGATCATCCAAATCTCCCCAAAGTCATACTCATATATCTCTCCTCCATATCCTCACCAATCACTAGTGACTCATCACCTACCTCCTCATCAACATCCATCAAGGGGATATCCTCCATCACCTCTAAGCCACCCCCCATCCCCTCACCCCTCTCAGATGATGGCCCTATGCCACTATCACTCACCAGCCTATCCTAGTCATCACATCATGGCCTCACCTACCTAATCAGATGATCTAGCTCCACCTCCTCCTCCTCACCCAACTCAGGTGATCCCACATCCTCCTACTCCCCCACATGCCCTAGGATTGCTCTCACCCCACCCGATAGCTCCCTATCAGGAAACACTCCTGCTACCTCCACCCACTCATCCACAACACCCCACACTAGCTCCCAAGTCTACCTCAACCACCACACATCATACTCAAGAGTGGTCCCTACATTATCCACATCAAGGACAACCATATGCTCATCTGTATCACATCCAATGGTGGCACTATGGGCTATGGTCCTATGTCACCCTCTACTCTATAGATCACTACGAGGCTCTAGATGCCCCTACCTCAATCCAAACTACCTCACTCTAGAAAATGGGAAGTACTCCACCTACCATAGGTACTTCCCTACCACCCACCACCCTCATCAAATGCATACCAAGTGCTCCACATCCTCACCCCAATCAGGTCCTCCCTGCCATGGTCTCCACCTCACATGCTCCATCATCAATCTCCCCAACTCCTCACGGTGATACATCAAATCACCCTCCCTCACCCTCTTCTTCTTCCCCTCCTTATCTACTCTCCACCTCATCACATAGGGCACATCCTCTCCATCAATCTCATGTACCTTATAAGGCAACTCTATAGGTCTCAAAATCGTAATATGCTCCCAAGCCCATATTTGTAGCAATGGACTCACACTGATGCCTATCCTCTCTGTCCTCACCACCACATGCAACTCTCGATAAACCTATGCTAGCAATGACCCATGCATACACTATATTCTACTCTACCATATCACATACTACCCCCATCATGTTCTAGGGGAATTTCACCCCTAAAGTATCTGGTAGTGCATGACTCACAATCAGTAACATCGCCATTGCATGGCGATTCGATAAATACTCCTTCCAATACTTCATATAATCCACCCCTTCTTGGCATCTACCTCCTACCAATGCCACCCAAATATCCTCTCCAAAATACCATCCCATAAATCTTTATCCACCATCATCGTAATCCCCTCTATCAACAACCGATAAATATGATAAATATC
The DNA here is from genome assembly GCA_028583015.1 of Wollemia nobilis. Classification (NCBI taxonomy): domain Eukaryota; kingdom Viridiplantae; phylum Streptophyta; class Pinopsida; order Araucariales; family Araucariaceae; genus Wollemia; species Wollemia nobilis. The sequence continues at coordinate 13,358,768 of JAQPPZ010017228.1, forward strand.
CTCCAAGGTCACCGTCATCTCCCCTATAGGCAAGTGAAAGGTGTTCCTATCAGGATCCCACCTCTCACACAAAGCAAAAATATATGCATGATTTACATGCACCTCACACATCTCCCACACACCATACAACCCCACAACCACTTCCCATCATCCGCTCCCCCCACATCCTGCAATGCTTCTCAACATTTTCACAACCGATGTCACGAATATCTTCTTCACCTATCACACACATCACATTAAAACTAGTATATAAAATCATTTCATTTTATTTTCACATGTACATATGCATGATACAAAAAAAAAAATCGGTTCACACCCCTATGCGAACCACTGGTTCACACCCCACCCATGCAAACCACCCAAAACAAAAAATTTTACATGTGCCAATTCACAATCACATCCCCATCCCATCCATACCATCCATGCATGCAAAAAATGTCAAACACATACCAAAAAACATGAAAAATAATGCAAACCCTCCCACATTGGCATGCAACATGAGGCAATCAAAAAGAAGTCAAATCAAAAAAATAAAATAGATCTGGATACCCATTTGGCTTATTAGAAGCCCCCACTTGTCAAATTTAACATGCATTCACTTTTTCCACCCCATTTCACCCATCACATCAACACACACTTTTCCAAAAAAACAAACATCACAAGCAAAAACAAAAACCATATCGAGATACCCATTTGCCCCTTTTTACACAAAGTGCATGAATTTTACCCATCCCATGCATACATGTTCATTTTATGACATAAAATGAAAATTAAAATTCTCCAAACCCTCCATAAATGCACAATCATCGAGAAAGAATAAAATGCTTACCTCTGGCATTCTCACCCCCGAGCTAGTACTCATTGATGCACTGGCCATCCCATCTCATCCTTTACAAATCAACAATAGTCTATTCCATTTCCACTCTCCTCCACCTCTCCAACGCCATTTTCATGAAAATGATGTCAATGACATCTTTTTAGCCTTAAAAACCCTATTTTTCACAAGTTCACACCCCACACGTGCGAACCGACTGGTTCATACATCGGTGTGCAAACCACTTGGTTCGCACATGTGAAGTGCGAACCTTCCACAACAACTCCAAATCACCTCGACCATATAAAATTTCCTTGAAACATCCATCAATTCATCAATTTTTGCTGATTTTCATGTAAAATTGTGCAAATTCTCTCATTAATCTTCATCAACCATTTCATCACCGATATTCATCTCCTCCATCACCAATTCATCACTTGAGGGGGTAATCATCCAAAACATCAAAATCTACCTTGCACATGATCAAACAACCAAACATCCAATCATGGATACAACAAATGCCTAAGAAAATTTTTGCTAACGATTATCTCAAGTCCTCATACTAGGACAAACACAAAAAAAAAACTTCTCTTCTCAATCAAAACTCCAATCCAAAACAAATCAATGTTTGATAGACCTCAAAATACCTCTGACTATAGACACCTCATGGATTCCAATATTCATAGTGGTAGTCGTAAGACCACTTGTGAATGAAGCTCCTAAAAGTTCTACCCTATGGCTCCAACGATTTGTCAAATATTGTCAAAAGAGCTCATCAATCAATCAAAAGCAAAAATTGACAAAGGCATTTGTTCCTTCCATAATTGGAACATCTCAAATTGATCATAATGCAAGGCAATATTATGCCTTCCCCAAAAAGCAATCATTACAATACTACAAAGTGTTGTATCCAATCACAAACCATTTTTATCAATGCGTCTCTCTCACAATCATCCACAATTCATCAATCACAAATTCTTTGCCTTCCAAATCATTCCATCAATTCACATCATCAGTTTTTGTACTAAACCATGTTTCACACAATCCAGTACAAAAAGGGGTAAAATGTAGACACCAAAAAGTCACACATTGTCCCTCTCCCCATTTCCATGGTCAATCAATTTGCAAAACCCTCAAAAATTGCATAAATTGGCTAAAAACACTATTCATTAATCAAAATCACTATTCATCATCCTTAGCCCCTTTGGGCTAGCTAAGCCCCTTCCTACGCTTAACCATAGGTCCTCATGCGACCTCATGCCAACTCAACTAAGGTTGAATTCTCCACCATGGTCAAAAAGCACTTTATGGTCAAAAAGTCAATATTTTGGTCAAAACATGCTTTATGGCTAATTACATGCTTAATTAAATCTAATCATGATTTGATTTGAGCCCTCCACCTCACCTAGTCTACTTTGACTATCCTAGCCTTCCACCTCACCTATTCTAGCCTATCCTAGCCCTGCCACCTCTCACCCAGATATTTCTCCACCTCACATTCCCCTGGGTCATAAATGAAAGATGGAGACTTTTGCACCTAAAAAGCAATTTTTAATCCAAAGATATTTCAAAAAGGTGATCATTAATGCCAAATTGATATTTTTAGCAAAGTCATCATTATTTGTGGATGGGTGAGGGATTCTCTCACCCAACCCCATTTATGAGCCAGGACACCTCAGGGGACACCTCTTTGGTGGACACCTCACCATTGCCACCTCATAGGGGACACCTCATCCCCTTTCTCTCACCTTGGCCAACTCTATAAATAGAAGGCCATTTTCATATTTTCACAACAACCAACTTTTGCTTACCGAAACTCTACCAAAATCACTACAGCCATTTGCATCCATTACACATCCATCACACAACCATCGTACGAACATCGCAATTGATTTATCACTTTCATGGAGTTCATTTGTGATTGAGACAGGTCAATAATCCTCCAAAAAGTGCACTTTCTGAAGGTGACCCACACAAAAATCAAACAAACAACTGCTCCAGGACAACCAGAAAAACTAATTTGCAGATTCGGTACAAAAAGGATAGGTTCACACACCAGTGTGCGAACCACCCGGTCCAGGACCGGTTCGCACCCCGAGGTGTGAACCTCTGCTACAGACACCAGAATCATCGAATAAGGTAAGGATAGCTTAATTTAGTGTTTTTATGTTGTTTTTAATAGTTATTTTCATGTTTTGAATATATTTAATGAGTCTTTTGTCTTCATAAACATGGGGTTTGACTGAGGCAGACCCCCCAATGCACTAACAAGATTTTGTAGGTTGACAGGTCCAACAAAGCACAAGGACACATCCAACAAGTGGTGGCCCACGAGCAAGAAGCCCACCTACACTGAGGAACACAAAAGGATGGATCTTGCTGCTTTTGTACCAATTCCAAAAGGGCTTCCTTAGGGAAGACCCCATTGTAGCCTTCAAGGCAAAATTTGTAAAAGGATATCATAGTTGTAACCTCTTTTATGAATTCAATACAAATGCAGTAGATTCTATAATGTTGAATGAAGTGTTATAGCATATTTTTGTTCGTTTCAATATGAGTGCAATCAATTGGTATGAATTCATGTGGTCAAAATACATACACAATTGTATGTGGTCATAATGTAATATGAGTAAGACAAGTTTCAATCCCATATAACCAATTAAAAACTAAAATGATACATAAATGCAATCAAGTACTATGAGCTTATTTGGTTAAAAAATCTTAAATTTTAAGGAGAAGACCCGTAAGCAATATATGCATAATCCCCTCCCCAAAACATTGTTGTCTATAATACTATAATAATACAACCATTATATAAAATATAATTACGATAAGGTTCCTTTTAAAAATTTATTAAATTATATGAATTCAAGTGGCTAAAACCTAGATTTCTTAGGCAAAGACCCAAGTTCAAACCTTACAACCGTGATGTAATATAGGTGGGATTGGTTTAGTATCATATAACTCATTAGAAAAATAACTAAAATATTGTTTAAGGTATTATGGAAGAATGATAAATATATGCAATCATATGAATGCAAATTTGTGTATTGTGATAGAGATATGCAATAAAGTGATAACATGTTAATTGTAATATCATGATAATGTAGTTCGTTGAAATCAATTGAAATACACCAATATTACAATTAGGATGTAATAGAACATAACTTAATCCACAAGTATGGAGTAACGAGAAATACTATGAGGATGGACACTTCCACAATAAGGTAGATCATGATAACATGATTATTCAAATTATTGATAGTTCCACTACAAGGTAAAACATGATAATATAATTGGTAAAATTCTTGTTTGTTATACCATCATGATAATATCGTACAAGTGGGGATTGCTTCAACCTTATATAACAAAAATACCTTTGAACTACCCAATTTTACATATTTAATTTTACAGAGATTTTAAAACTAGATTTCAATTAAAAATAATAATTTGTAAAATTATCATTAACCTCAAGTTGAACCATTGAATTCAAACCATGCAATTAATATAAGAAGAAGATACTAATGAGAAGTTAAAAACCAATTCACATTTATTAGACAAAGAAGCTAGTATATCACGTAAGACCTATTGTGGTTGATCCACAACACACCCCAAAATTGGGGGCCCACCTTTTTTGCATGCTTTCAAAGAAGAAAACAGTGACCCAGATGCTAAAAAATCAAGGAAAAAGGCAAAATTTCACAAAAGAGAAAAGTTGTCGCGATATCGCGACATGTTGCTCCGTCGCGGCCGAAAATGAAAAGTTGTCGCGATATCGCGACATGTTGCTCCGTCGCGGCCGAAAATGAAAAGTTGTCGCGATATCGCGACATGTTGCTCCGTCGCGGCCGAAAATGAAAAGTTGTCGCGATATCGCGACATGTTGCTCCGTCGCGGCCGAAAATAAAAAATTGTCGTGATATCGCGACATGTCACAAAATCGCGATCAAACCAGTCAAACAGGACAGCTCGAAATGAAAGAGTGTCGCGATTTCGCGACAAAAAGCAGACAAGTTGTACAGAATTAAAAAGTGTCACGATTTCACGACATAAAGCAGCTAGACAGCCCGAAAAAGAAAAATGTCGCGATTTCGTGATAGGTTTGCATCTGCATAGCCCGAAATGGAAAAGTGTCACGATTTCACGACAGAAAGTAGCAAGACAACCCGAAAGAGAAAAGTGTCACGATTTCGTGACAGGTTGCAGCGAGATGGTACGAAACAAAAAATTGTCACGATTTCGCGATAGGTTGCAGCGAGATGGCCCGAAATAGAAAATTGTCGTGATTTCGCGATAGGTTGCAGTGAGATGGCCCGAAATAGAAAAACGTCACGATTTCGCGACAAGTTGCATTTGCGAGGTCAGTTGACAAAAAATTGTCACGATTTCGTGACATGTCTTATTTTCGCGGTGCATAAAGGCGGACAAGGCTGTTGATAGGAAAATGTCGCGATATCGCGACATGCTATTTTTTGTCACGATTTACACGGGGCCATTACAGAACATGCAGGGAAGCGCTGAGCACGTGGCACAAAGGCATGAGGGTCATGATAACGCTTCAGATCGACAGTTACAGTTAGCAGAGAAGACCAAACGTTTCAAGCTCGAGCAAAAGGCCAAAACACCAAAGAAGCGAGAAAATGAAGCGAAGCGATCTGGGAAATGAAACGAAGCGTCACAGAGCGAAACAGAGAACCGCAATAGAAAGTTTAAAAGCAGAAGTGAAGATAGATACAAGGGCTAGAAATTGTAAGAAGAAAAGCATTATTTTTTTGGAATAAAGGAGTTTATTTGGCAAGAGTAACTTTTGTGTGTGAAATCAAAAGGAGATTGAAAGCTAAGACTACTGTTATCTCTGTAAATCTTTCCTTTGCATTATTTTCTCTTGTATCTATTCGTTTACACCATAAGATGGGTTACGATAGGTGAATGATAGAATGATGCAATTATTTATTTCCTTAGAGTCTTGCATCTGATCTGATTTGACTGTGTGTTAGTGCAGGTCTGTTAGGTCAGGTTGTTTTAGAATTTCATCTCATAACTTGGGGTTTTGCAGGGAGGAGATTGCTAACCAAATTAACGTCCTGTTTTAGTTTTTCCAGCTGATTCTCATAAACAACGTTTCTATTTTAGGTTCTAATGTTATTTTTACATTTTTTTACTTGAAAATTGGCATTTCGGATTCTGGTACATTCCAGAATACTTTATCAATTTTACTAACATCAAAAGCTAACATAGAAATAGCAGAACAGTGTTAAATAAAAGATAAAATGAACCAGTTAACTATAAAATGAACCTCATGTTAAAGGCACGGAGCTTAAAATGAAGTGGCTTATACCACGCACTTTCTCATTTGAAATCCTTTTAAGCCAAAAGATAAAAGAGGTCACTAACTTATTTTCGGGTGGACTTCATTATTCTCAAGAGCATTAAGAAAATTTTTTTTACACGGTTGGTTAATTTAATAGATTAGGGTTGCAAAGTTTTCTTTGAATCATTAAAGGCCCCTTGTTAACAGTTACTTGTAGGGTTTAAGTTATTCTAGGATACATTCATTTATTTGCGTTAAGTCTTAATTGGTTATATGCATATGAATGTTTGTTCACAAGAACCTTGGAGAAATTAAAAATAACAAATTTTCTTTGCAAGAAAGAGTTTCCTGTCTGAGACTCTAGTTGCGTGGTCATTTTGTTATAGGGCAAAATATTCACTCAACATTTTGGCGCTAGAAGGAGGGCCTTCTTTATTGCTTTGTGATTATGATCTGTTCTAACGATTAACGTGGGTAGTTTTGTTTCCACCTATTGTGCTTGCAGGTATAACATTTAGATATTTTATTTTGCAAGTAAGTTGAGAGAAGTCTTTTAGAGTTCTAGAGTTTTCAAGCTGGCCCAACCTGAGTACATAGCTACTAGGTCCAAGACCACAGGGGAAACTATTTTCCAAAGCCTTTCTCCCACTGCTAGGAAGCCGAAAAACAAAACATTAGAGATCGAAATACCACCCAGTATACTTGAGTTAGGGATTTCTTTAGACTCAAGTACGTCTAGCGGGCCTGAGCCCTTAGTTTCAAGTGCGACAACAACACCAGGTGTATCTGTCTCCATAGTTCCAAGCATTTCCATTGTTCCCACAGGGTTAACACCTTTGAATAACATGGCCCAACAACAACAACAACAACCACCTGCCCTTTGGTATGGTGCGCAAAGTTCCCCCTTGGATATTCCTAGGGCAGTCCATGACTTGCCTAGAAACATTGAAAGGGGATTACCCAAATTCATGCACGATGGTCCCACAACAGCCGAAGATCATGTCCAAATCTACAAGGATTACATGTTTAGACAAGGGGTTACTCACGAGGATATTGCTTGCCGAGTTTTCCCTGCTAGTCTAGACAACACGGCCAATGAATGGTACAAGAATCTTCCAGTAGGGTCCATCACTTCATGGGCCCAATTAGAAACCGCCTTCATTAGCCAATTTAGAATGTTATTGGATCCCTCCATAATTTACAATTTGTTCGTATCATGCAAAATATTACCCAATGAGCCCATACGAACATTCAATCAGAGGTTCCAAAAACTATACACGAATGTGACTCGTCACTTTGCGATAGATCCTGCGGTCGCCTTGCAATTATATTTTGGAGCTTTAGATCCTTTAACATCTTTATTGACTAGAAGGAATCCTCAGGTTACGACGCTTCCTTTAGCCTATGCAGAGACAATGACTCTCGAACAACAAATGAACTTACCAGGAGCGGGATTGTCTCAATTGACTGGGATGGGACAATACGGTCCATACAGTCAATTCGCCATGATGAACCAGATTAATGGCACCACAGGTTCCTACGATGAACAATTTCCAACCACCCACCCAAGTGGCATCATTTCCAACTTATCCTAATGCCTCCGTTCAAACGCAGGGATTAATTCAAAATAGCCCGATGGGTTTGCCTGGGTTCGGCATGGGCAATAATTTGTTGACCATGCCGGGGTTTGCTCCGATTAGCACGCCAAGCCCAATGACTTATCCAACAATCACTCCGATTCAAAGTGTGAATCCAGGATGGAATCCAACTGCCCAGACCCAAGCCATTGTACCTATTCCAGAGGTGGCTAATGCAGCAAACACAACTGGACCCGGAATTACCGTGCCCCAACCACAAGGGTCCGAATCCGTGATAGAAAACATGAAGGAAACCTTGGCCAAAGTTTTGGTTACGGTGGGAAATGTCAATAAAAAGGTTGACCAAGCCATGGGTCATAACCGACCTCACAACCATAGAGGAAAAGGAACATACAACACACAGCCTAATAATGGGCGAGTACCCAATCCCATAGCCAATCAGGCAGATGTCTCGAAAGATTTTGGAGAATTAGGACCTTGTGACAACGATTGCCCGCACTGTGGCCACGGGAAGCAGGAGTCTATACTGACTGAGGTTATACATTCCCAAGAAAGTGAAGAAGAGGAGGATGTGGAACTTTTTGGAAACGAAGATGAAGAAACTTTGGAAGTTCATGCCAACAAACGTTTTGGGAAAGGAAATCACAAATATTACACTAGGAGTTCTAAGGAGCCCAAAACTTCCTCTACTCCTCCAAACAACCAATTACTCCCTCCCGATTTCAAAGGAGATGTCAATCCCTCTCCTCCATCCATGGTGGAAAAGTCTAAGATGGTGCAAAACATGTCAAATTCAGAAAAACCCACTTATGACTTGGTAGAAGACATGAAGAAAACTAAGGCCAATGTCTCAATGTATGATATGTCCCGACTATTAGGCCAAGAAGTAAGTCCACCAAAAAGTTTAGATCCACCTGCCCAAGTTCATGAAGCTAAAAGTGTTGAGTCCCGATTGGTTTTGAAAAAGGAAAAACGAGATATACCTCCTTTTCTGATAACCATTAGAATTGCGGGTAAAAATCTGCACAATTGCTTAATAGATTCAGGGGGCCTCGGCTACCATTATGCCCCTAGAAATCTGTCAAAAATTGGGACTTACACCAAAACCTTCTAGAAGCAGGGTGGTGCAACTGGATAGATCAACCATGGAGGCAGTGGGAGAATTGGGTGATGTTCTTATTCAAGTCAACTCAGAACCTAGGGTTCAACATCACATAGATATATTGGTGCTCGACATTCCTATCAAATATGGCATGGTGTTGGGAAGAGATTGGAGTAAAAACTTAAACGGTTACATTGTAACAGATGCTTCCCATATGTGGTTGCCTTGGAGGGGAGTGGCCAACCAAATTCGGATTGATAGTGAACCTAGGCTCAAGGAAATGATCACAGAATACAACAAACCTAATGAGATCCAATATATTGAAGCTGAATTAGGGGCATATTGTTTGGACATAGAAACACCTGAGAATTCCCAAAATGAAAGAATTGAATGCAATGTTTCTAAAGAACACCAGGACATTTGGACTTTAAGATTTGATGGATCCAAGTCCAGACAAGGGGCAGGAGCCGGTATTGAACTGTCATGTTCAGACAGAGAGCCTATGTTCGCTGCATATAGACTACAGTTCCCTGCCACCAACAATATGGCAGAATATGAGGCCTTGATTCTCGGACTTCAATTGGCCCTTCGAAAGAAAATTAAATGTATCAAGGTCCTTGGTGATTCGGAACTAGTGGTAAAACAAGTGAAGGGACAATACGTATGTAAGAACAAGCGGCTCAGACTTTACCGAACCAGGGTTAGAGATTTAATAGATGAGTTTGATGCTTTTAACATATCTCTGATCTCTAGAAAAGGCAATCGTCTGGCAGACTCTCTAGCCATAGCTGCGAGTATGTTGAAACCAGTGGATCACAAGAAATGCAAGAAATTCTCCATAGAATTGGTCCCTTGCCCCTCGATACCGGATAATGTCACGAATTTCCAAGTGTTTGATAGTGACAGGCACATATTCCATTTTGTCACTAATTCTGGTATCTTTGAAAAGCAGGTTATAGATGAAGACGAGAGGGACCTAGAAGAGGCAGATTTGGAAGAAAAGATTATTGGAAAATGTAATAAGATGCCAAATGAGATGGCTTCATTAGAAAAAACTTTCGATATCGGATACCAACCAAAAGAAGGTAGAAAGGTTCCACCTCCCAGAGAAGCCTGTGACTTGGTTAATATTGGAAGTGCAGAAAACCCTCGAGAAGTATTCATAGCAAAAGCATGTACCAAACAGGAGAAGGATTCCATTGCCAATACATTAAAGGAATACATAGATTGCATAGCTTGGAGTTATAAGGAACTGAAAACTTATGATCAGAATGTCATAACGCATACGATTCCTTTGAAGCCAGACTCCAAACCCTTCAGGCAAAGACAGAGGCCAGTCAATCCATTATTAGAACCCTTGATAGAGAAAGAGGTAAAGCGACTGTTAGAAGCTAAAATCATCTTTCCTATTAGGCATTCCACATGGGTTGCTAACCTGGTCCCCGTGAGAAAAAAGAGTGGAGAAATAAGGTTATGTATTGATTTTAGAAATCTTAATAAAGCCTCACAAAAGGACAATTACCCTTTACCCACCATTGATGAAATACTTCAAAAGGTAAATGGGTCGGAAATGATGTCATTCCTGGATGGTTATTCGGGATATAATCAGGTCCTTATCCATCCTAGTGATAGGATGAAAACTGCCTTCACCACAAAGTGGGGCACCTTTGCATACAGGAGAATGCCTTTCGGACTATTGAACGCAGGTGCCACATTCCAACGAGCTATGGACTTTGCTTTTAAGGGGCTCATAGGTAAGTGCATTATTATCTATGTAGATGACATTCCTATCTTTTCTAAGAACAGGGAAAACCACGTCAAGGATCTAAAGAAAGTCCTTCAAAGATGTAGGGAACATGGCATTTCACTCAACCCAAAGAAGTGCATTTTTGGGGTAACGAAAGGAAAATTATTGGGACATGTAATATCTAAAGATGGAATTTCCATTGATCCTGAAAGAATAGAGGCCATACAACAGATTCCTTGTCCCAACAACAAAAAGGGGTTGAGATCATTTTTTGGGAAGATTAATTTCGTTAGAAAATTTATTGCAGATTTTGCAGAAATAGCAAAACCTTTGAACGACATGTTAAAGAAAGAGGTCCAAATCAAATGGACAGATGAAAATAGAGATGCTTTCAAAAATATCAAGGATGCGATTTCTAAAGCCCCGGTTTTAGTGAGTCCCGATTATACAAAGCCTTTCTATATTTACACATTTGCTTCAGATCACTCCTTTGCGAGTGTTTTAACTCAGAAGAGTGAAGGCAACATTGAAAATCCTATTGCCTTCCTGAGTAGTCCTCTCAAAGATGCGAAACTGAGATACTCCATCTTGGACAAGCAAATGTATGCTCTAGTTAAGACCGTTAAAAAATTCAGGCATTATATAGTCCACAGTAGGGTGTTTGCTATAGTCCCGGATCCTGCAGTCAAAGCCATGTTTATACAGAATGAATTAGGTGAAAGACGAGGTAAGTGGATTTCAACTTTGCAAGAGTTTGATCTTGAGATTCAATCCATGAAGATAGTGCGGGGACAAGGGTTGGTTAAGGCTATAGCAGAAAAGGATCTCGCAATTTCATGTCAACATTATGAAATCGCAGATATAACCAAAGATGAGTGGTATGCAGATGTTGTGTATTTTTTACTAAATGGTAAATGTCCACCACATTTGAATTCTACTCAACGAAGAGCCTTGCGCTTGAAATCTGCTAATTTTCTAATTAGATCCGGCACGTTATACAAGAAAAACCATGAAGGTATTTACCTTCATTGTGTTGATCAAAAAGAGGCAGCGCAAATACTCGAGGAATTTCATGGTAAACATGGGACAGGACATGGGTCCGCTAATGCCACAGCCCATCAAATCCTTAGAGCCGGTTATTATTGGCCTCGATTGTTCAAAGATGCCCATACTCATGTGAGGTCATGTCATACATGTCAAACTGCAGCCAATAGAGAAAGGGGTGCTTCCATGCCATTACAATCTGTAATTGAGTCTAGACCTTTTGCGCAATGGGGCCTAGATTTTGTTGGGATTATCAGTCCCAATTCATCCGATTCCCACAAATACATTCTAACAGCTACAGATTATTGCACAAGGTGGACGGAAGCTATCCCCACAAAGAATGCTACTTCGGAGGTTGTTATTAAATTCTTAGAGGATAATATTGTCACTCGATTTGGAATGCCTAACTCCATTGTAAGTGATAATGGTTCAGCTTTCTCCTCTCTGGAATTTGCTAATTGGGCATTTGACAACAGGGTGAGTTTAAAATTCTCTTCCAATTATTATCCGCAAGGTAATGGATTGGCTGAATCTTCTAACAAGAATTTGTTATGCGTCATAAAAAAATTGTTGGAAAGAAATCCTAGAGATTGGCATAACAAACTTAAGTTGGCTCTTTGGGCTGACAGAATCAGAGTCAAAGAATCAATAGGAACATCTCCTTACCATCCGGTTTATGGACAAGATCCCATTTTTCCTACAAATCTCAAGTTACAAACACTGCATTTCATGAAAGATTACTTCGAAACTGATGATAAACTTGAGTCTAGACTAACACAATTAATGCATCTGGATGAAAAAAGGGATGAGGCTATGCTTCATTTCAGTAAACACCAAGATGTAGTAAAAATATGGTTCGACAAAAAGTCTAGAGCCAAGGCTTTTAAAATATCAGATCTAGTGTTGTTATGGGATAAAAGACATGAGAAGAAAGGAGATCATGATAAGTTTGATTACTTATGGTTGGGTCCTTACCAGATTTTAGAAGTCCTAGGGGAAAACAGTTTTAGACTAAAAACCTTGGATGGAAAGGATTTGGCATTACCTGTCAATGGGTTGCACTTGAAACACTATTTCCAGGCCTGAAGCGGTTGGGTTTTGTATTATATGTAATTATGTCATGCTTTGTTTCTTTTGTGTGTGCAGATTTGATGTTTAAGTGGTGTGTTTATTTGACAGGTTTGATTTTTCAAAAAAAAAAAAAAAGAATAAAAATTTGAGATGTTAACTCATGCCTAAGATCGGGAAAATATGAAACATTGGAATTGTGTTGTAAAAGCTCCGCATGTAACACAAACAGTTAAATAATATCGTTTGAAACTTGTGATGCATGAAGTAGTCAGTTTTACAAATTATGACAATACTTTATCTGCAATTCAAAGGGCAATGCATTCATATTACATCTCACTTTGCATATACATGCCATCTTAGTTGCATATGCATTTCAGATACAAATCATTAAAGTGTGTCAAATCCTCTTAGGGTTATGCTATAACATAAATAAGAAAAAATCCTAAGGTTGGGAACTGAGCCCCGAGATATCTAGAACCAAGCACATTTTATACACATTAAAAAGGATCTTGAGCAAAATGATCAAAACCTTGCTTGGAAGAAAAGGTCAAGCGAAAGAAGTAGTTCATGTCTATCCTATTATGCAACATGATCCTTAGAACAGTGGTTTTTACCACTTCCATAAAGCTTAAAGCCTAAAATCAGAGTAGTAAGGATAGGGTTAAGTCCTCATCGAACTTAGGTTGGGGTCCAACACCCCCAAAACCTTGATTTGACCTACATGGAGTAGTAAGGATAGGGCATAATTCTCATCTCGCCTAGGTTGAGAATCTGATTCCCCAAAGCTCCTATGTCTCATTTCATGATAAATCTTGGATTGGAAGGATCGTACTACTTGTCCTCTGCAAAGGATGGGTAGTCATCCCCAAGGTCCAAGCAATAAAATTAATATTCTTCATTTACATCTAAAGCTTGGATTGGAAGGATCGTACTACATGTCCTCTGCAAAGGATGGGTAGTCATCCCCAAGGTCCAAGAAGTAAAAAATTAATATTTCCCATTTCATCTTAATATTGGATTGGAAGGATCGTACTACATGTCCTCTGCAAAGGATGGGTAGTCATCCCCAAGGTCCAAGAAATAAAGAAATGAAACTAAATCATGGATTATGGGGTTAAGTATGCCCATGCATGGCAAGATGTCTTGTCTAAAAAACAAGACCACTGACTGTTCAAAGGGTTAGACTAGCATGACCATTTCTTCCATAATTGGTTAAATTATTTTGCTCAAAGTGAGGTAATGAATTCCAAATCAGAATAGTAAGGATAGGGTTAAAACTCCCATCTCGATTAGGTTGGGAGTCTGATTCCCCAAATTTTTGATTTCACGTACACTTACACATGGGTTCAAGATAGTAGGGACTCATAACCAACTTTGGGATATAATAAAGCAATTCATTATACATATAGTTGATCCTAAGAGGGTTTGGTAATCTTAAATATTTGTATATGATGTTAGAAGGCTTAAAGCTTTTATAAAGCAGGTAGTTATATCTCTAGATCATTTATCAGGCCATGCAAATCATTCACAATCTCACATATGCATTCATGTGAAACTGACAATGGAATGTTGATCAAGTTCAAGCGATAGGGAATGAAATACATTGCACACACCGAGCTAATACTTGATGATTCTGATGTTTCATGTATTTTTGATCTGTGGGCATTTGTTTATATTTCTCATGTGCTAATGCGGGTTTCCAAGTTTGTATACTTCAGGTTGGGTTCTCACCAAAATGCTCGGGAGCATTTGACAGCAGAGTCGCCATTTGTTGTGGCTGATCCACAACACACCCCAAAATTGGGGACCCACATTTTTGCATGCTTTCAAAGAAGAAAACAGTGACCCAGATGCTAAAAAATCAAGGAAAAAGGCAAAATTTCACAAAAGAGAAAAGTTGTCGCGATATCGCGACATGTTGCTCCGTCACGGCCGAAAATGAAAAGTTGTCGCGATATCGCGACATGTTGCTCCGTCGCGACCGAAAATGAAAAGTTGTCGCGATATCGCGACATGTTGCTCCATCGCGACCGAAAATGAAAAGTTGTCACGATATCGCGACATGTTGCTCCGTCGCGATCGAAAATAAAAAATTGTCGCGATATCGCGACATGTCACAAATCGCGTCACATAAAGGCCGAAATGAAAGAGTCACGATTTCGAAAAGCATATTCAGAATGAAAAAGTGTCACGATTTCGCGACATAAAGCAGCTAGACAGCCAAAAAGAAAAACATCACGATTTCACGATAGGTTGCATCCGATAGCCGAAATAGAAAAGTGTCACGATTTCCGACAAAGAGAGAAGTAAAAAAAAAGTGTCATGATTTCACGACAGAGAGCAGCCAAATGGTACGAAAAAAATTGTCGCGATTTCGCGACAGGTTGCAGCAAGATGGCCCGAAATAGAAAATTGTCACGATTTCGCGACAAGTTGCAGCGAGATGGCCCGAAACAGAAAATTGTCACGATTTCACGACAGGTTGCAGCGAGATGGCTCAAAATAGAAAACATCACGATTTCATGACAGGTTGCATTTGCGAGGTCAGTAAAAAAATTGTCGCGATTTCGTGACATGTCTCATTTTTGCGATGCATAAAGGCGGACAAGGCTATTGACAAGAAAATGTTGCGATATCACGACATGCTATTTTTTGTCGCAATTTACATAGGGCCGTTACAGAACATGCAGTGAAGCGGTGAGCACGTGGCACAAAGGCATGAGGGTCATGATAACGCTTCAGATTGACAGTTACAGTTAGCAGAGAAGACCAAACATTTCAGGCTCGAGCAAAAGGCCAAAACACCAAAGAAGCGGGAAAATGAAGCGAAGCGATCTGGGAAATGAAACGAAGCGTCACAGAGCGAAACAGAGAACCGCAACAGAAAGTTTAAAAGCAGAAGTGAAGATAGATACAAGGGCTGGAAATTGTAAGAAGAAAAGCATTATTTTTTTGGAATAAAGGAGTTTATTTGGCAAGAGTAACTTTTGTGTGTGAAATCAAAAGGAGATTGAAAGCTAAGACTACTCGTTATCTCTCGTAGATCTTTCCTTTGCATTATTTTCTCTTGTATCTATTTGTTTACACCATAATATGGGTTACGATAAGTGAATGATAGAATGATACAATTATTTGTTTTCCTTAGAGTCTTGCATCTGATCTGATTTGACTGTGTATTAGTACGAGTCTCGTTAGGTCGAGTTGTTTTAGAATTTCATCTCATAACTTGGGGTTTTGCAGGGAGGAGATTGCTAACCAAATTAACGTCCTGTTTTAGTTTTTCCAGCTGATTCTCATAAACAACGTTTTTGTTTTAGGTTCTAATGTTATTTTTACATTTTTACTTGAAAATTGGCATTTCGAATTTTGGTACATTCCGAATACTTTGCTAATTTTACTAACATCAAAAGCTAACATAGAAATAGCAGAACAGTGTTAAATAAAAGATAAAATGAACCAGTTAACTATAAAATGAACCTCATGTTAAAGGCACGGAGCTTAAAATGAAGTGGCTTATACCACGCACTTTCTCATTTGAAATCCTTTTAAGCCAAAAGATAAAAGAGGTCACTAACTTATTTTCGGGTGGACTTCATTATTTTCAAGAGCATTAAAAAAGATTTTTTTTTTTTTTTACACGGTTGGTTAATTTAATAGATTAGGGTTGCAAAGTTTTCTTTGAATCATTAAAGGCCCCTTGTTAACAGTTACTTGCAGGGTTAAGTTATTCTAGGATACATTCATTTATTTGCGTTAAGTCTTAATTGGTTATATGCATATGAATGTTTGTTCACAAGAACCTTGGAGAAATAAAAAATAACAAATTTTCTTTGCAAGAAAGAGTTTCCTGTCTGAGACTCTAGTTGCGTGGTCATTTTGTTATAGGGCAAAATATTCACTCAACAAGACCCTTAGGAAATAAAGAACATGCAAAATTTATAACTCCAAAAAAATTAAGAATAAAAAATACTCTCTAGTTGTTTCCACCCTACAAAGACATCTAGCTTGTCCATTCTTTAATATCATTGAAAAATGACATTTACATTTTACAAGATGCTAAGAACCAATTTGCCATTATAGAATGGAACTAGTAGATGGATATAATATAAGACCCTTTGAATTCATAAAACATGCAAAATTTGTAGCCCTTGTGAATTTGAGGGTGAAAAATGCTTTCTTTTATTTTGTCCATTTATTAGTAACATCTAAATAATATTTTTTTCAATTACAAAAGTTAAGAACCAATTCACATTTGTGTTATAATGAAATTAATAAGTAGAAATAATATAAAATATTTCGAAAATAAAGAACATGTTGAATTCATAAGTCAAATAACATGGAAGATAAAGGAAGCTTTTTCCAAATATTATTCACTTATAAGAACATCCATTTCATTTACTCTACAATGTCATTAAAATAATGGTATTGATAATTAAAGAAATCTTAACCTTTGGAAACGAGAAAATGTGTGAGGGTTTTATCTATACTGAGCACAAGCGGCTCTAAAGGTTGTTTTTGGGGCCTTCGGATCCTAGTGGCCAACATTTTTTTGGTTTCTGCTCAAGATTTTAGCGGGATATGTTGCAAGGGACCTAAGATGGGTTAGAAATCTATCTTTCTATAGATATTCATGCTGTAAACTTGATTGGAAATAACTTCCAATTTTTTGCACAAAAAAAAGTGAAAATCATACCTTTCCTCGACATACAAGGCATGGATTAAAGAGATCTCAAAACAAGTTTCAAGCAGTTGATAAAAAAATGGTTTAAATCTTAAAAAAAATTGGCATTAAGGAGCACTCCCAAAGCAAATCCATTGTGGAAACCCATTTCAAGGGCAAGGATTCCAAATACTTAGCCCCAAAAATAAATTTTAGGGATGCCCTTCGTGGTGGATAGCCTCAACCTAATGCTAAAATTAATCTTAGGGATTTTTGTAAACCTCTAAGAATACCTAAGATTGATCTGAGGAAAATCAATTCAGGATGTCTTAGGTCAGTTGATGGAACTCTGATTGTTAAGCTAGATATGGGTGATATTCAGACTGACATAGAAGATCTAAAAAAATAGGACTAATTTATCGTTTCTTGGGTTTTCGTTCGAGTCTATCTACTTTAAAATTCTGGTTTGCAAAAAGCTATAAATAAAAAGGTGAATTTAAAATTTATGTTTATCCAAATGGTTATTTTTTTGTGTTATTTACTAATAATGAAGATAGAGAAAAAATATTTTAAGGGGTCCCTGGTTCTTTGGAAGGGCGGGGATTTTCATGAAGTCTTGGCTTACTAAATTTAAATCCGAAGAAGAGATGCCTTCTATGGGTCCTATGTGGGTTAGAATCTTTATCCTCCTAGTTGAATTTTGGAATCCAACTATTTTTTCTTCAATTGAGAACTCTTTGGGAATTTTTATGATGATTGCTAATTGTACTAAAATTTTTGAACATATTATTTATGCTCAAATTTGTGTTTTAGTGTTTTTTTTATTGAGTAAATACTTCGTAAACATATACATATCCATCGTGGGGTTAAATCCGAGTCACATCACCGATAATGCAAGTGGCATCCTTGCCGGTAGACCACAACACACAAATTTGTTTTTTTTTAGTGTATTTTGACAAACCCCTAACTAAAAATATCTCATTACAATTTGGGGAGGACACTTGGGATCAAGTGGTGGACTACGAGAACATTCCTTTCCGTTGTATAATTTTCCATGAATATGATCATTTGGCTAGTGTTTTCCTAAATAAAATTCTAGATCAAAATAAAGAGGATACAAACTTAGCAAGTTTCCAAATGCCTAAGAAGAACACAAAAAAAAATAGTTATGAAGGATCAATTGAATTTATCAACTAATATGTTTGAAATTCTTTCCACAAATGATGTCCTAGGTGAGGAAGAGGAAATCATGGAAACAAATCTTAGAATCAAAATTTAAAGATGCAGGGAAGGACTCAAAGACAAACTAGCAAATCAAATATTTTCAAAAAGAAAAAGAGAGAAAATATACACAAGAAAAATAATATTTTAAATATTGATACTTAAAATAATACAAGTCTCAAGATAGAATTTGTTGAACATTCTAGTAACACTTTGGCTTTGTACACGCATTCTTAGAGGTTAGAAGCTATCCCAAATTCAATTGGGGTAAGTCAATAAATAGGAAAAAAAACTTAATATGGATTCTAACCAAAAGGTAGGTTGCAAGACCAATCAACATCACATGGTTAAAGAAGGTGAAAAGCCTGTAGAGGAAGGTAATATTAATGCCCTTACCAACTTCTTTAGCCCTAGTATTAATGAATATCATCACTTGGAATATTAGAGGAATCAAATGGATTCTTTCAAAACAAAATGGAATTAGAATAATGATTTACATAAATCATCCACATCTTGTTTTCCTTCAGGAAACGAATATGTCAATAGAGGAAATGAAATTAATTGCTAGTAAAATCTAGACAACTAGAAAAGTTTCTTCCCTCAGTTTCCAGGGGACTTCTAGTGAAATGGAGATGTCAATAGAGGAAATGGAATAAATTGCTAATAAAATCTAGCCATCTGGAAAAGTTTCTTTCCTCAATTCCCAAGGGATTTCTAGTGGTATTGCTTCACCATATGGTTGGCAACTAGGGTCTTTTGGTTGTAGCTATTCAAAGTAGACATTCTAACAAAATTATGTTCTACATAATTGTTTATGATCTGACTACTTTGGAGGAAAAAATAAGATAGTGGAAGGATATAACTTATATTATCTCTCATTTTCCTAAATCTTGGATATTTATCGGAGGAGATTTCAATACCATCCTCTCTTTGGATGAGAAAATAGAGGGAAATAGAAATTTTAACAAGAGCACTGACCTCATGAGTGAATATATTATAAACCTTCATCTTCTGGACATCCAGCCAAATAATGGTCTTATAACTTGGTCTAATAGAAGGTAAGGCTTAACTTTTATCATGGAGAGATTGGATAGGTTCTTGTTCTTTAACAATTTTTTAATCCATGGTCATATTCCCAAGGTGAAGACTCTTAGCAATGCTGGTTCAGATCACTAGCCAATCATGGTGGAAATGTGGAAAACCAATGTGAGTTTCTCACATTTTTTATTTTAGTTAGTGTGGCTTAGAGATAGTTCCTTCAGACCTAGAGTGTAACAATGGTCGAAGGAAGGTAAACCAAGGTATGGGACTAAGATGTTCTATTTTACCAAAAGGTTGCAATACATTAAATTCAAAATCAAGATTTGGAACTGGAAGGAGTTTGATGATATCTGACAAAAAAACATGAAGTTATTGCTCAACTTGAAAATTTGAATAAAAAAATCTATTTAGATGACCTCACAAAGAGTAGAAGTACAAATGAAATTAGACTCACAACTCAGAGGAATGGAAAAAAATAACTCTTATGGAAGCAAAGATCTAGGATCCAATCACTCAAAGAAGGAGATTGAAACATAGATTTCTTCCACAAATCTCTTCTAGCTCGAATATCTCACAACTTTATTTCTTCCTTGAAATCATATTCTGGAGATATTATCTACACTTGGGATATCATGAACTCTGTTGTTGTCAATTACTTTTCCAATCTATTTGCTGTTGCATCTCTTGACTCAGCTTCTCAATAGACTTTTCTTCAAGTGATCCCTACTATTATCACTTCTAAGGAGAAATTTGTTTTTTCTGCTCTGGTTATTATCAATGAGCTTCAACATGTGGTTTTTAAAATGTAAAAAGGAAAAACCCTAGGTCCTGATGGTTTTTCCATTGAGTTCTACCAAGATTTTTAGGACATACTTCATGTTGATTTATTAGAGGTGGTGGAAAAAGCCAAGAAATCCAATGAAATTTTTAAGGTTATTAATAAAACTTATATAGCTCTATTCCCAAAATCTCAAGAGGTAGAGCATATCTTAGCTTTTAGACCTATAGCTTTATGTAATGTTATTCTCCAAATCATTACAAATATCATGGCGGAAAGGTTGAAGCCTCTTTTGCATAATATTATTTACCCTGAACAAGGGGGTTATATGGAAGGGCATCAATTAGTTTATGAGATAGTCCTTGCTCAATAATCCATCCATTCCATGGAAATGTAGAAATTTTCATCTATGTTCATTTGTTTAGACTTATCCAAAGCTTATGATAGAGTGGACTGGCACTTTCTTGTCAAAGTTTTGAGGCAAAATGTCTTCTCTTAGGATTGGATGGGCTGGATTATGGGATGTGTTTTTTTGATGTCCTACTCTGTTCTTGACAATGGTAGGCCTTCACGACTATTCCCAAGTTCCAAAGGTATTAGGTAAGGTGACCACCTCTCCCCTTATTTATTCATCATTCTTGTTGAATATTTGGGCATGACTATAATCAAAAATAGAAAAAATAGAACCCTTGATGGAGTTACCATTACTCATAGAGTTAGATCTATCTCTCATATTTAATTTGTTGATGACTTTACTCTGTTAGGTAAAGCTACAATTAAGGAAGCTTCTAAAATTAAGCAAATCATTAGCTATTTTTCTAATGCTACTAGGAAATTGATCAATGAAGACAAATCTAAAGTCATTTTCTTTCACTACTCTCCTAGATAGGAATCCATGGTCCTGGATAAATTAAGATATAAGAAGACCTCACTTTCGATCACTTATTTAGGCATTCCTATCAATATTCAAAGACAAAAAAATACTAGAATTGGTTGTTGGACAGAGTTAAGAAGAAAAATGGAAAGTGAACCAATAGGTGGATTTCATTTGGGGGAAAATTACCTTGGTAAAATCAGTCCTTCAAGCTATACCTAGGAATGTTGTTGTGTTGAATATCCCAAAGGTAGTTCTTCAAGAATTGGATCAAATCAATTATCGGTTCCTCTAGAGTGGTACTAAGGAGAAAATAAAATGGGCCTTGATGAAATGGGATACTTTATGCCTTCCCAAGAATGAAGGGAGGTTAGGATTCTAGTCTATTATTAATAATCATAAGGCTTTAGCAACTAAATTGTATTGGAGGATTTTACATAACCCCAATGTTCTTTGGACCAAGAATCTTCATGCTAAATATGTTAAGAACATAAGTCCTAAAGACCTTGCTCGCTATCAATTGCCTACCAAAGGTTCTCTTATTTTAGGGGTTCCTAATACTAGTGAGGATATGATAAAGAAAAAGTTATTTTGGATCATTCATAATGGTCAATAGGTAAATTTTTGGATAGATTCTTGGGATGGTCACTAGCCTTTGATAACTTAGTTTCTTGATTGGAGGCCTTGGATGGAGAAGCTTCACCGAGCTAACTAGATAAAAGTAGCTATTTATTGTCGGTACCATACTGGTAATTCAAAGGTTGGTAGATATTGGATTTGTATTGAGTATCAAATGCCAGAAAGGCAAAGAAAATATATCCAAAGCATCCTTCATATGAGATCTCTCTCTTGGTCCCATGATAACGACTATTTTATATGGAACAACACTACTAAGGGTGAGTATTCAATTGCTCAAGGTTATTTGGAATTATGCCATACAATACCAACCGATCATATGACATATTTACTTAGTTGTGGGCTCAAAAGTTCTAGCCTAAGGTGAGGTTCTTTACTTGGCTTTTATTGCATTGTAAGGTGCTAACTGGTGAGCAACTTATGAAACATGGTTTTCATGGCTCGTTTAGATGCAAAATGTGTGGAGAGAATGTGGAAACTCTCAGCCATATTTTTATTGAGTGTACCTTAGCCTTTGAGCTATGGAGGAGAATGGCCATCTTATTAGGATTACAACAATCCAATTTTTTTTACTTTTGAACAACTTTGGAGGGATTGGCCTAAACAGGATGGTGTTGATAATTTTATTAGGTAGTTAGTTTGGATGGGTTATACCATTCTACATTGGAATATTTGGAAGGAAAGAAACAACTAGATTTTCAATTAGGAAAGGAAGGACATTCAATTTTTTGGAAAAATACCATTGCCAACTTAGTTGAATCAGTCCAACTGATGAGCAAGGTGCAACCAAAGTATTGTCATTGTTGTCAACACAATCAGGTTGCTTAGTTGATGCAATGGATAGGAGTTGATTGATGAGCAAGGTGCAACCAAAGTATTTTCATTATTGTCAACATAGTTAGGATGATTAGTTGATGCAATGGATAGGAGTGATTGATGAGCAAGGTGCAGCCAAAGAATTGTCATTGTTGTTAACACAGTCAGGTTGATCGGTTGATGCAATGGACAGGAGTTTAGTGGTCATACAGAGCATGTATAATGATTCTCCAAGAAGAACGTAGTGGCCCATATGTAAAAGCTCAAAGAAAAATACAAGTAAGAAAAGTGTCGCGATATCGCGACATGTTGAGCAAGCATGAGAAATTGTTGTGATATCACGACATGTTAAGAAGAAAGAAAAGAAACTGTCACGATATCGCGACATGTTGGAAGAGAGAGAAAGCGCAAGAAAAACTATCACGATTTTGTGACATGTTGAAAGCAAAGAAGGCAAGTAGCAAAATTGTTGCGATTTTACGACATGTTGAAAGCAAAGAAGGCAAGTAGAAAAACTGTCACGATTTCGCGACATGTTGGCAGAGAAAAAGCCAAGTGGAAAAACTGTCACGATTTCGTGACATG
The DNA here is from genome assembly GCA_028583015.1 of Wollemia nobilis. Taxonomy (NCBI): domain Eukaryota; kingdom Viridiplantae; phylum Streptophyta; class Pinopsida; order Araucariales; family Araucariaceae; genus Wollemia; species Wollemia nobilis. The sequence goes on from JAQPPZ010017228.1 coordinate 13,382,066, forward strand.
TTGGCAGAGAAAAAGCCAAGTGGAAAAACTGTCACGATTTTGTGACATGTTGGCAGAGAAAAAGCCAAGTGGAAAAACTGTCACGATTTCGTGACATGTTCGAAGAAGAAGTGCTTGCAAGGAAAATTGTCGCGATTTCGCGACATGTTTGGAAAGAAGGCGCAGGCAAAGAAAACTATCGCGATTTCGTGACATGTTTGGAAAGAAGGCGCAGGCAAAGAAAATTGTCGTGATTTCGTGACATGTTTGGAAAGAAGGCGCAAGCAAAGAAAACTGTCGCGATTTCATGACATGTTCGGGGAGAAGAAGCTTGCAAAGAAGAGTGTCGCGATTTCGTGACAATCTACAAGAGAGGCAGTACGCACAAAAATGTGTCACGATTTCGTGACATGTTTGAGAGAAAGAGCTTGCAAGGAAAAGTGTCGCGATTTCACGACAATTTGCAAGAAGGATGGTATGGACGAAAATGTGTCGCGATTTCGTGACATGTTTGAAAGAAGGAGCTCGTAAAGAAAAGTGTCGCGATTTCATGACAATCTGCAAGAGAGGCAGTACGGACGAAAATGTGTCGCGATATCATGACAACAGCAGAGAGGAAGACTCCAAAGGATGAAGTGTCACGATTTCACGACAGAAGCAAAACGAAAGAGCATGGAAGTAGAAGCATCATGATTTTGTGACAAATTCAAGGAGGAAGAGCTCAAAGGCAAAAGCGTTGCAATTTCATGACATGTTCCATTTTTGTGGGCGTAAGGCAGAGAAAAGCACAAGGCAGTAAAAGTGTCACGATTTTGTGACATGTTTCATTTTCATTGGTGCATGCAAAGAAGAGTGTACGGCAGCGAAAAGTGTCACGATTTCACGACATGTCATGTTTTCGCTAGTGCTTGCAGAGAAGAGTGTACGAAAGCGAAAGATGTCACGATTTCGTGACATGTCATGTTTTCGCTAGTGCTTGCAGAGAAGAGTGTACGGAAGCGAAAGATGTCACGATTTCATGACATGTCATGTTTTCGCTAGTGCTTGCAGAGAAGAGTGTACGAAAGCGAAAGGTGTCACGATTTCGTGACATGTCATGTTTTCGCTAGTGCAAGCAGAGAAGAGTGCAAGGAAGCGAAAGTGTCACGATTTCATGACATGTTGTGTTTTCGTGGATGCAAGCTGAACTATGAAACAAGGAGGCGAAAGTGTCATGATATCGTGACATGTTATGTTTTTGTGGTCAACTGCCAAGAAAAATTCAAAGGGGCAGAAATGTCACGATATCGCGACATGTCATAGTTTCATGGGTAAAAGCCGAGAAGCATACACAGGGACAGTTGCAGAATAAGTTCATGCAGCAAAATAAGAACTGTTACAGGTGGAGAGTTACAGTGAGATCATGTAAGCTATAATAAGAAATGTGAAAAAGAGTGGCAGTTATAGAACTGCAGTTGTAGAAGAAAAATTAGGTAAATAAAATAAGAGTTAACTGGAGTCAGAACTGCAGTTGCAGGGGATGTTGCAAATACAATCATGCAGTTAAATAAGAATAGTGAACTGAAGTAATTACGACAATTACAAGGGCAGTTATGATGACAGTAAACAGAAGTCATTACTACAGTTACAGGAGCCGTTACAAAGAAATATCATGCAGCAGTGGTTACTGAAAGTCATCAGACGAAGACCACGAGTTGGACAGAGAAACGTCTCAAAGCCCAAACAAAGAACCGCTCTATTAATAAGGTTGCATGTGAGAATAAATAAGTCGTTACTATTAATAGGCTGCATGCGCGAATATGGAAGTTAAGAATAGAAACAGAACATCGTTATAAAAGGAGATTTGCGTGAAGTAGTCAGAGTGAGCTCCGTGCGGGAAGAGAGAGCAACGTGTTGAAGAATAGGGGGAAAGTGCTACAAAAAGAGAATAGAGAGAGCGTTGCTGTGAGGGGAAAAGAGCCGTCGGATAGTGAGATAGTGTTGTGGGCTATAAGAGAGCTATAAGTGAGAAGAGAGAGCCGAACACAGGGGCTAAAAGAAAGCAGCAAGAGTGAGCCATAAAATAGTTGAGCTTTGTGCGGTAAGAGAGTGTTGTGCTCTGAACGGGGTGATAGAGCAGTGTGTTGTTGTATAGAGGGATAGTGTTGTGGGCTATTACAAAGCTGGAAGAATGCTATAAGAAGTACAAAGCTATGAGAGCTGCAAGAGTAAGCTATAAGAAAGGGTTGTAAGTGTGCAGTAAGTAGAGCTGTAAAAGAGTGTATGCTTCCATGAGATTGATTTGAGTTAAGATAGACCAGTGAGGGTCTTGTAACATAGAAGGCATTTTTATGTCAATCAAGATTTAAAATAGAAGTCCAAGTTGGTGCTTGGAATCAGGGGTTGGTGCTCCTTTCTGTTGGTGCAGATAAATCGGGGGTTGGTGCTCCTTCCAGTGGATGTTGGTAAACTGATTGTGAAGTTGGTGCTTTGCAAAGGCTGGATTTGGATGGGAGTCCAAGCAGTCTATTTTTGAGGAGTAGCCAAAGCTGGTGAACCTCATTAAATCTTGTGTTATGTGTTGCTATCTTGTTACACTTGTTGCATCTGGTTTTAAGCATTCATTAGTTCTGAATTAAGAGATGAAGATTTAAGTTTTTAATTAGCTGCACTGATTCACCCCCCCTCTCAGTGCCATTGTAAGACTAACAATTGGTATCAGAGCCAAGTTCCCAGTTTTGGCTAAATCAGTCAGGGTTGATCTTGGATTAGTACACAATGGGTAAGAAGAATAGATCCTCCTCCAAAAAGGCATCTCAACCAGTTTCAGTTCTTGTGGAAGAGAAAACTGAACTAGAGAAGGTAGAAGAAGTGGATTCTGAAGTATGCAATGAAAACCTGGAGATTGAAGTAGATCTAGAAGGTGAGTTGATAGCCGCACTTGAAGAGTTGAGTATAGAAAAGAAAAAGAACAAAATAATGTCCAAGAAGTTAGAAGAATATGGGGATGAGATTGAAGATCTCTTCCTACAAGTTCAAAAGGCCAAGAAATCAGAAGAAGCCTTGAAGACACACCTGGATGATGAGGATGATGTATGCAACACAAGTGAAGAGGAATCTAACAAAGTTATTGTTGATCTAAAGCTGCAAGTAGAACAAGTACAAAAGGATTGAAGATATTCTCAGGTCTCAAATCAATGAGAAAGAGACTGTTTGCTGCCAACAAGAAGAAGAGATTGTTTCATTGAAGAAACAACTAGAAGAGGCCAATGTAAATCTCAAATATGAGAAGAGCACAGAGTTGCTAGATAAAATGATAAAGCAACAAAGAAGCTCCACGGCTAAGTCTGGTCTTGGATATGAAGCTGAACAACCATCATCTTCCAAAAATGCGAAGAAGAAGTTCACTGATAAAGGAAAGAAGAAAGAAAAGTCTGAAGCTGAATCTTCAAAAGGAAGAAAATATCAAAGAAGATCTACAACAAAGCAACCACCACAAAAGAGGTTCTCTCACTCTCACTCTTTTCATAATAATGCTTTTAACGGCTATTGTTTTAGATGCAACCATTATGGTCACCAGGCAATTTATTGTGGACTGAACAATAGATCAAAAAGTTATGCTGATAAAAACACATCTGCTTTCCTGAGTGAACACCCTGTGCAATGTTTTAAATGTAATGGCCATGGGCACATAGCAAGGTTTTGTCCAAGCACTTCTGTATCCAATCTAAGGCAAGACCATAGATTTCATCATACACACAGAATGCAATACAGACAGGGAATAAAACATGTGCAATGTTTTAAATGTAATGGTCAAGGGCACATAGCAAGGTTCTATCCAAGCACTTATGTATCTAATCTAAGGCAAAACCCTAGATTTCATTAGACACAAAGAGGGCAACACAGACAGGGAACATATCATGTGCATAAAAGAAAAGAAAATAATCATCCATCAAGAATGCACAAGAGACAACCCCGCAAGAGAAATGTTCAAGTTCACGAACAAGGGCAAAATAGGGATGTAGTTGAAAAACTCAAGCCCAAGTTCAGGAAAGTCTGGAGAAAGGCAGAAGAAAGGAAATCATGTCTCCTTGGACTGAAGGAGGCTACTCCGCCATTGCTCTAAGCAACTCCAAGTGGCACATCCTCAGGGGGAGCAATCTTAAAGTTTTATTTTAATGCTCCTATGTATTTGTTTGGTTATCTGAGGATGAAAGGCAAGCAGTCAGGTTATTGTCGTATAGTTGTCAAAATGTGTTTCAGTTCATATAGATGTTTGTGGAGATAGTATCAAACTGATGTGCTTCAATAGAACAACATGGTGAACAACTAGGTTTTTGATGCAGCTGATAGGCGTTATCTAGGGATAGAACATGCAACACAGGTCGACGTATCATGGAAGCATAAGATGGCAGGTGCTGGTTTATGAAGCCTATAACATTCCCAATCTCAGATAAAACAAAATCCATGTTCTGAGTGGGAAGGCGTGCGGTTCTTAACCAAAAATACAACACATCATTTGGTATAAGAGAGCATTAATTTTCTCTAAAGAAGTAGTCGTTATCAAAGAGATGCCAGAGTCAAAGCAAACAGTGGCACTAGCACCCAGTTGGTCAAGAGTGCCAAGTGGCACATGCAAGGCAGAGACGTTGAGAGAATAGCGCCTAGGTGGTGAAGCGCCAAGGAGGACAAGATGCCTATGCACCTAAGAAAGTCTTGCATTATTTGAGGAATGCGAGATATTGCCTGAGGAAGCAGAATACCGAGAGTTGATGATTGCGTGTAGATTGAGGTTCCAACGCTAGAGGTAACGGTCCAGAAGTATGAGTTTGAGTAAGGTGTAAAAGGATACATTGTTTGTATGCTTTATTTTTTATTTTTTATTTTTTTGGTAGTTGACTTCTAAGGATTGGAGTCATAAGGTGTTTTATGGAATAAATATTTTTGTGGTTACTTTTATGATCTAACCCTAACTTGGTGGCAAAGTTGAGGGTGGTGTTGGTAACAGGTTGAAGAACTATTCTCTTCTTCCTCAAACAAAGATGGGAACTTCTTCCATGTATATTGTTGATGGTGTATTTTCTGAATTGAGTTTGGAGTGAAAAGGTTGTCTACTAGGTATTCTTGTTGGTGTAAATTCCAGTTTTTGGATATTGAAGATTGTTTATGCATTAAAATCATTGAAATTTTTTTTTTGGGTGCATGCATAATTCTGGTTGAGGAAGAGGAAGCATTTTGCACTAGGGTTTATGTTAGTAAGTCTTGCTACTTGCATTGAGATGGTGAAACCCTTAGTTGGCTGTTTTGAGATTGATGGTTGAGTTGCTTTCATAGAGGTTGTTTTGATCAAGTTAATGCTTTACTTGGTACATGATTTGGGCTTACTCCATTGAGATTGATTTGAGCAAGTTATTCTTTGCATTGGTGATTTATGTTGGTGGCTATTTTGTTCAAATACCTTTGGAAGGAAAAGGATGTCTACTAGTTTCCTTTTCATGTAGTGATTGGTTGAATGCTTCAAGGTTAATCTTGAGTTGAATGATGTTGGTTAAACCTTGTCTATAAGCATTGTTGTTAAAGCCCTAATTGGTTGAGAAAATATATTGGTTGTGGAAAGAACATGAGTATCATTGTTAGATGAGTTATTGCATGGTTGGCAATTGTTGGGTTGTGTTTCATGTTCTTGAGAAAAGCAAACTACATCTATCTTATTCTTTTGAGATTGAGATTGAGTTGAGATTGAGATTGGGAGTTAAGTATAGAACATATTGAGTCTCTAACAATTCTCTTTATGCTTCTATGAGGTTGATGAATCACATTGGGTCTCTAACAATTCTCTTTGTGGGTTCATGCTAAGCAAGTTTTTTCTTGATGAACTTGTGAGCTGATTTGAGGAGCTTGCTTGATTGTACAAGAAGAAGAAAATTGGTTGTGGCTAGGTGGATTGAGGTAGTCTGTTGGATTCTCACTGCAGAGAAAGACAAACAGCTGTCAGTAGGTTCAAGCTTGTTGAGAATATCCAGGATGTATATGCAGATGTTGCTTGCATTACAGAACAAAAAGTTGGATATATATACGATCAGTGTATGCCTTCACTAACAGTGGACAAGTTTGAGTTTGTAAAAGCAACAGAGGGTAGTTGCACAGAAGACAGTGGTCTAGTCATGTTCTTACACATGTTATATTGGTGAAGTTGACGATGATGGTGTCTTTCACTGGTTATTGCTGCTATTCACATTTTTTATATTGTTGATGCCTATTATGCTTATCATGATGTTGTCAATCAGTGAAATGAAGTGGTCTTGGACTCAGGGGGAGCATTTATGCATTTGTTATCTTATTGCTCATGTTTATGCTTTTTGCTAACTATAATAATTTTTGCCTGAGAATGTTGTGCATGGACTCAGGGGGAGTTTTGCAGCCGCCCTTTGGTATTATTGTCAAAGGGGGAGAAGAATTACAGGTAATTGCATGCAATTATGTGTGTTGCCAACAATTCCAAAGGGGGAGATTGATGAGCAAGGTGCAACCAAAGTATTGTCATTGTTGTCAACACAGTCAGGTTGATCAGTTGATGCAATGGACAGGAGTTGATTGATGAGCAAGGTGCAGCCAAAGTATTGTCATTATTGTCAACACATTCAGGATGATCAGTTGATGCAATGGATAGGAGTGATTGATAAGCAAGGTGCATCCAAAGAATTTTCATTATTGTTAACACAGATAGGTTGATCGGTTGATGCAGTGGACAAGAGTTCAGAGGTCATACAGAGCATGTATAATGATTCTCCAAGAAGAATGTAGTGGCCCATATGCAAAAGCTCAAAGAAAAATACAAGTAAGAAAAGTGTCGTGATATCGCGACATGTTGAGCAAGCATGAGAAACTATCACGCTATCGCAACATTTTAAGAAGAAAGAAAAGAAACTGTCATGATATCGTGACATGTTGAAAGAGAGAGAAAGCACAAGAAAAATTATCGCGATTTCCTGACATGTTGAAAGCAAAGAATGCAAGTAGCAAAACTGTCACGATTTCGTGACATGTTGAAAGTAAAGAAGGCAAGTAGAAAAAATGTCACAATTTCGTGACATGTTGGCAGAGAAAAAGCCAAGTGGAAAAAATGTCATGATTTCACGACATGTTGGCAGAGAAAAAGCCAAGTGGAAAAACTATCACGATTTCATGACATGTTGGCAGAGAAAAATCCAAGTGGAAAAACTATCGCGATTTCGCGACATGTTCGAAGAAGAAGCGCTTGTAGGGAAAACTGTCATGATTTCGTGACATGTTTGGAGAGAAGGCGCAGGCAAAGAAAACTATAGCGATTTCGTGACATGTTTGGAAAGAAGGCGCAAGCAAAGAAAACTGTCGCAATTTTGTGACATATTCGGGGAGAAGAAGCTTGCAAAGAAGAGTGTCACAATTTTGCGACAATCTGCAAGAGAGGCAGTACGGACAAAAATGTGTCGCGATTTCACGACATGTTTGAGAGAAAGAGATTGCAAGGAAAAGTGTCGCGATTTCGTGACAATTTGCAAGAAGGATGGTACGGACAAAAATGTGTCATGATTTCACGACATGTTTGAGAGAAGGAGCTCACAAAGAAAAGTGTCACGATTTCACGACAATCTGCAAGAGAGGCAGTACGGACGAAAATGTGTCGCGATATCGTGACAACGGCAGAGAGGAAGACTCCGAAGGATGAAGTGTCACGATTTTGTGACAAAAACAAAATGAAAGAGCATGGAAGTAGAAGCGTCATGATTTCATGACAAATTCAAGGAGGAAGAGCTCAAAGGTGAAAGCGTCACGATTTTGTGACATGTTCCATTTTCACGGGCGTAAGGCAGAGAAAAGTACAAGGCAAAAAAAGTGTCACGATTTCGTGACATGTTTCGTTTTCACTGGTGCATGCAAAGAAGAGTGTACGGCAACGAAAAGTGTCGTGATTTCACGACATGTCATGTTTTCGCTAGTGCTTGCAGAGAAGAGTGTACGAAAGCGAAAGATGTCACGATTTCGCGACATGTCATGTTTTCGCTGGTGCCTACAGAGAAGAGTGCAAGGAAGCGAAAGATGTCACGATTTTGCGACATGTCATGTTTTCGCTAGTGCTTGTAGAGAAGAGTGTACGAAAGCGAAAGGTGTCATGATTTCGTGACATGTCATGTTTTCGCTAGTGCAAGCAGAGAAGAGTGCAAGGAAGCGAAAGTGTCACGATTTCGCGACATGTGTTTTTGTGGATGCAAGCTGAACTATGAAACAAGGAGGCAAAAGTGTCGCGATATCGTGACATGCTATGTTTTCGCGGTCTACTGCCAAGAAAAAGTCAAAGGGGCAGAAATGTCACGATATCGTGACATGTCATAGTTTCGTAGGTAAAAGTCGAGAAGCATACACAGGGACAATTGTAGAATAAGTTCATGCAACAAAATAAGAACTGTTACAGGTGGAGAGTTACAGTGAGATCATGTAAGCTATAATAAGAAATGTGAAAAAGAGTGCGGCGATTCTGAAGCGCAATTGCAGAAGAAAACGAGAAAAATAAGAAGAGTTAACGGAGTCAAAACTACAGTTGTAGGGGGTGTTGCAAAGACAATCATGCAATTAAATAAGAATAGTGAACTGAAGTAATTATGGCAGTTACAAGGGCAGTTACAGTGACAGTAAACAGAAGTCATTACTACAGTTACAGGAGCCGTTACAAAGAAATATCATGCAGCAGTGGTTACTAAAAGTCATCAGACGAAGACCACGAGTTGGACAGAGAAACGTCTCGAAGCCCAAACAAAGAACCGCTCTATTAATAAGGTTGCATGTGAGAATAAAGAAGCCGTTACTATTAATAGGCTGCATGCACGAATATGGAAGTTAAGAATAGAAACAGAACATTGTTATAAAAGGAGATTTGCATGAAGTAGGAAGAGTGAGCTCCATGCGGGAAGAGAGAGCAGCGTGTTGAAGAATAGGGGGAAAGTGCTGCAAAAAGAGAATAGAGAGAGCGTTGTTGTGAGGGGAAAAGAGCCGTCGGATAGTGAGATAGTGTTGCGGGCTGTAAGAGAGCTGTAAGTGAGAAGAGAGAGCCGAACACAGGGGCTAAAAGAAAGCAGCAAGAGTGAGCCATAAAATAGTTGAGCTTTGTGCGGTAAGAGAGTGTTGTGCTCTGAACGGGGTGATAGAGCAGTGTGTTGTTGTATAGAGGGATAGTGTTGTGGGCTGTTACAAAGCTGGAAGAATGTTGTAAGAAGTACAGAGTTGTGAGAGCTGCAAGAGTAAGCTATAAGAAAGGGTTGTAAGTGTGCAGTAAGTAGAGCTGTAAAAGAGTGTATGCTTCCATGAGATTGATTTGAGTTAAGATAGACCAGTGAGGGTCTTGTAACACAGAAGGCATTTTTATGTCAATCAAGATTTAAAATAGAAGTCCAAGTTGGTGCTTGGAATCAGGGGTTGGTGCTCCTTTCTGTTGGTGCAGATAAATCGGGGGTTGGTGCTCCTTCCAGTGGATGCTTGGTAAACTGATTGTGAAGTTGGTGCTTTGCAAAGGCTGGATTTGGATGGGAGTCCAAGCAGTCTATTTTTGAGGAGTAGCCAAATCTGGTGAACCTCGTTAAATCTTGTGTTATGTGTTGCTATCTTGTTACACTTGTTGCATCTGGTTTTAAGCATTCATTAGTTTTGAATTAAGAGATGAAGATTTAAGTTTTTAATTAGTTTGGATGGGTTATACCATTCTACATTGGAATATTTGGAAGGAAAGAAACAACTAGATTTTCAATTAGGAAAGGAAGGACATTCATTTTTTTGGAAAAATACCATTTCCAACTTAGTTGAATCAGTCCAACAACTCCTTAATCATCCCTAGAACTCCTACCAAAGATATGATCAAGTGATGCAAACATTTAAGATTAACTCTTCTAAGGAAAACTAGCTTAAAGAGAATGTGAGTAATCAAAATATGGATAGAACAAGGAACTGGCAGCCTCCTCCTATAGATTTTAGAAAAGTCAATACTGATGGAGCCTCTAGATGGAATCCTAGAAAATCTAGTGTAGGAGGAATTGGTCGACTTTCATATGGTTCTCTAGTTTTCACTTTTATTGAGAATATGGGTATCCTTTCCAATAACCTTACTAAGGGGTATGGTATCCTTAGAGGCTTTTGAGAAGTCTGCTAAGGTTGGATGGAAAAAGGTGTTGGTTGAATCTAACTTTCAAGTCATGATTAATCTGTTGAAGACTCCTTATAAGAATTATAAGGTTGATTGGAAAATAAAAAGAATTGTTAAGAAGATTCAATCAATCCATATGGGTTTTTTGAAAGTTGAATACAATCATGTGGTTAGATAATAGATTAGGAGTGTTGATGCTTTACCTAATTGGACATTAGACAAAGGTGATCTTACTTACTGTGACCACCCTCCCAGATGGTGGGATTTACAAATAAGGGGAGATATTTTTTCTATCCTTTCTATGGATGGCTCCAGTACTAGAGGTACCTAGTTCCTTTTTACTTTTTTTTTGTTTCTCTTTGGTTCGGTTAGGGTATCTTAGTTCGCTAGCTCAGACAGTTCATTTTTATGTTTCCTCTGTTGAATCTTGCCTTAAAAGCCTTTTGGTCTAGAAAGACCGAAGTTGTATAATGTTTTTCCTTCTTTTTAGTTTTTCTATGTGTGTTGTTTTGTTTTGTTTTTTGTTTTTTTGTGTTGTTTTTGTTGTATTTGGTGTTTTTTGTGTTTTTATAGTTTCTTTGTGTTTTGTGTTTTTGTGTTTTTTTATGTTTGTGTTATTTTGGTGTTTTTGTGGTTTTTTTTGTGTGTGTTTTGTGTTTTGTTGTTTATTATTTTTGCATTTTAATTTTTTTTATGTTTTTTGTTGTTTTTGTGTTTATTTTGTGTTTTTTGTTCTTTCATTGTTTTTGTGTTTTTTTTGTTGTGTTTTTTGTGTTTTTGTGTTCATGTTTTTGTTGTTTTAGGCATGCTCTTTGAGTGTGCCGAAGGGGGCAGGCTAGGTGTGATCCCTAGGTGATTTTGGAGGAATATATACCCCACATCCTTGGGACTTACCCAAAGGAGGCATCCCAATTGGGGTGTTTTCCAAAAATAAAAAAAATAAATATAAAAGCTAAAAATCAATTAAAAATAATGACATTTGTAATTATATAAAAGTTTAAAACTAAGTCACATTTATTATATAATGAAACTAATAAGTTAAGCTTAACGAGTCCTCACCTTCATTTGAAATAGATTATGAATTACCCACAGAAATTTAAAAATATTATAAGTTGTTCTCAAATCTTATTCACTATATAAGAACATCCATTTTGTCCACTCTACAATGACATTAAAATAATGGTATTTATAATTAAAGAAATCTCAAGATCAATTCACAAATAATAGAATATGAAAGAAGCTTTTCCTAAATATTTTCTTTTTATTTGTGGAAAACACCTCTTTTAGGGTGCCACTTTTGGGTAAGACCCAAGGAGGCAGGGGTATCTATTCTACAAAAATCACCTAGGGATCACACCTGGCCTACCCCCTTCGGCACACTCAAGGAGCATGACTAAAAAAACAAAAACATAAAAAATACAAACCAACAAACACAAGCACACAAAAACGACAAAAAAAACATAAAAACAACAAACAAAAACAACAAAACACAAAAACAAAAAAAAAATACAAAAACAAAACACAACACAAAAACACACACCAAAAAATTAAATTGATGAAAAAAATAAATTACATCTATGGCCTTTCCAAGCCAACATGCCTTTTAACCAAGAATCAACACAAGAAACATAAGAATGATATTTCTGATCTAGGGACCTGAAATACCTTGACTGGACCAAAGAGAGGCTAATACAAAGAAAAAAGGAACTAGGTACCTCTAGTACTGGAGCCATCTAGAGAAAGGATAGAAAGAAGAGCATCCTTGATATGTGAAGCCCACCATCTAGGAGGGTGGTCGTAGCAAGTAAGATCACCTTTATCCAACACCCAATTAGCTAAAGCATCAACAATCCTATTCTGTTCTCTGACCACATGATTGTATTCAACTTTCAAAAAGCCCATCTGGATTAATTGAATCTTCTCAACAATTCTTTTTATTCTCCAATCAACCTTATGATTCTTAGGAGTCTTCAATAGATTAATCATGACTTGGGAGTCAGATTCAACCAGAACATTTTGCCATCCAACCTTAGCAGCCTCTCGAAGGCCTTTGAGGATACCATACCCCTCAGCAAGGTTATTGGAAAGGATACCCAAATTCTCAGCAAAAGTGAAAACCAAGGAACCATCTGAAAGTCTACCAATTCCTCCCACACTAGCTTTTCCAAGGTTCCCCCTAGAGGCTCCATCCATATTGAATTTTCCAAAATCCTTTGGAGGAGGTTACCAACTCCTTGTTCTATCCATATTTTGATTACTCACATTCCCTTTAATATGGTTGCCAATAGTAGAGTGAATCTTCAATCTTTGCATAACTTGATCCCATCATTGGTGGGAGTCCTGGGGGTGATTAAGGAGTTGTTGGACTGATTCAGCTAAGTTGGCAATGGTCTTTTGCCAAATATAGTGAATATCCTTCCTTTCCTATTTGAAAATCTGATTGTTTCTTTCCTTCTAGATATTCCAAGGCAGGATGGTAGTTCCCATCCAAACTAACTATCTAACAAAATGATCAACAACCTCCTGTTTAGGCCAATCCCTCCAAAGTTGTTCAAGAGTACAAAAATTGGACCATTGTAAACCGAGTAAGGTAGCCATTCTCCTCCATAGCTCAAAGGCTAAGGGACACTCAATAAAAATATGGCTAAGTGTTTCCACATTCTTTCCACACATCTCACATCTAAACGGGCCATGAAAGCCACGTTTCATAAGTTGCTCACCAGTGAGCACCCTTCGATGTAATAAAAGCCAAATAAAAAACCTCACCTTAGGCCAGAGCTTCTGAGCCCACAACTATGTAAATATGTCATAGGACTGGTTGGGATTATTGTGGCATAAGGTCAAATAACCTTGAGCAACAATATACTCACCCATAGTAGTGTTGTTCCATCCAAAATAGTCCTTATCATGGGACCAAGAGAGAGATCTCATATGAAGGATGTGTTGGATATCTTTCCTTTGCCTTTATGGAATTTGAATAGGCTAGTCCTCAATAGGGATCCAATATCTACCAACCTCTAAATTACCAGTCTGGTACTGATAGTAATTAGCTACCTTTATCCAGTTAGCTTGGTGAAGCTTCTCCATCCAAGGCCTCCAATCAAGGAACTGAGTTATCAAAGGTTGGTGATCATCCCAAGAATCTATCCAAAAATTAGCCTATTGACCATTATGAATGATCCAAAATAACTTCTTCTTTATCAAATCCTCACCAGTCCTAAGAACCACCAAAATGGGAGAACCTCTGGTAGGAAGTTGATAGCGAACAAGGTCTTTAGGACTTTTGTTTTCAGCATATTTAGCATGAATATTATTGGCCCATAGGGCATTGGGGTTATTCAAAATCCTCCAATACAACTTTGTAGCTAAAGACTTATTGTTTTTTATAGCAGACCAAAATCCTAACCCCCCTTCATGCTTGGGAAGGCATAAAGTATCCCATTTCACCAAGGCCCATTTTCTTTTCTCCTTAGTACCACTCTAGAGGAACCATTGATTGATTTGATCTAGTTCTCAAAGAACTACCTTTGGGATATTCAACACAGCAAAAACATAAATAGGTATAGCTTGAAGGACTAATTTTACCAAGGTAATTCTGCCCCTAGATGAAAGCCACCTATTGGTCCACTTTCCAATTTTCTCCTTTACTCTATCCAACAACCAATTCCAGTCTTTTTTTTTGTCTCTGGATGTTGATAGGAATGCCTAAATAAGTGATCGAAAGGGAGGCCTTCTTATATCTTAATTTATCTAGAACCATGGATTCCTGTCTGGGAGAGCAGTGAAAGAAGATGACTTTTGATTTATCTTCATTGATCAATTGCCCCATAGCATTAGAGAAACAACGAATGATTTGATTAATCGTAGAGGCTTCCTTAACCGTAGCTTTACCTAACAGAGTAGAGTCATCAACAAACTGAAGATGAGAGATAGGCCTAGCTCCATGAGCAATGGTAACTCCCTCAAGGGTTTTGTTTTCTCTATTTTTGGTCATAGACCTACCCAAGCATTCAACAAGAATGATGAATAAATAAGGGGAGAGGGGGTCGCCCTACCTAATACCTCTGGAAGCTGGGAACAACTATGAAGGGCAGCCATTGATAAGAACTGAGTAGGACACCGAAGAGATACATCCCATAATCCAATCTATCCAATCCTGAGAGAAGCCAAATTGCCTCATAACTTTGACGAGGAAGTGCCAATCCACTCTATCATAAGCTTTGGATAGGTCTAAATGGATGAACATAGAAGGAGATTTCTGTGCTTCCATGGAATGGATGGCTTCCTGAGCAAGAACTATCTCATCCACAATCTGACGCCCTTCCACATAACCTCCTTGTTCAGGGGAAATAATCTTATGCAAAAGAGGTTTCAGCCTCTCCACCATGATCTTGGTAATGATTTTGAGAAGAACATTACATAAAGCTATTGGTCTAAAAGTTGAGATATGTTCTGCATCTTGAGCCTTTGGGACCAGAGCTATATAAGTTTTATTGATAACCTTCAAAATATCTTTGGCCTTCCTGGCTTCTTCCACCACCCCTAATAAATCAACATGAAGAATATCCCAGAATTCTTGGTAAAATTTGATGGGAAAACCATCAAGCCCCAGGGTCTTTCCTTTTTGCATTTTAAAAACCACTTGTTGAAGCTCATTGATAGTAACTGGAGTAGTCAAAATAGAGTTCTCCTCAGAAGTGATAAGAGTTGGGATCACTTGAAGGACATTCTATTGAGAAGTCGAGTCAAGACATGCAATAGTGAACAATTTGGAAAAGTAGTTGACTGTGATAGACTTCATGCCATCCCAAGTGTGGACAGAGTCTCCAGAATCTGAATTTAGGGAAGAAATAAAGTTGTGGGATCTATGGGCTAGAAGAGATTTGTGGAAGAATTCCATGTATTTCGATCTCCTTCTTTGAGCCATTGGATCCTAGATTTTTGCTTCCATAAGAGCTCTTCTCTTTTTTCCCATTCCTCCAACTACGTTGTGAGTCTAATTTCATTAATACTTCTACTCTCAGTGAGGCCATCTAAATGGATTTGATCATTCAACTCTTCAAGTTGAGCAATCACTTCTTGTTTCTTTTGCCTGACATCTCCAAACTCCTTCCAATTCCAAATCTTGATTTTGGATTTGATGTATTGCAACCTTTTGGTGAAACAAAACATCTTAGTTCCATACCTTGGTTTACCTTCCTACCACCATTGCCACACTCGAGGTTTGAAGGAACTATCTCTGAGCCACATTAACTAAAATCAAAAGGGCAAAAAACTGACCTTGGTTTTCCACATTTCAACCATGACTGGCCAATGATCCGAACCAACATTGTTAAGAGTTTTCACCTTAGGAATGTGACCATGGATTAAGAAATTGTTAGAGAACAAGAACCTATCCAATATTTCCATGATACAAGCAGAGCCTTGCCTTCTGTTAGACCAAGTCATGAGGCCATTATCTGGTTGGATGTCCACAAGGTGAAGGTTTGCAATATATTCACTCATGAGGTCTGAGCTCCCGTCTAGATTCCTATTTCCCCCCTCTTCTCTTCCAAAGAGAGGATGGTATTGAAGTCTCCTCCGATCAAGACCCAAGCTTCAAGAAAATGGGAGATAATATAAGTTATATCCTTCCATTGTCTTCGCTTTTCCTCCAAAGTAATTGGAGCATAAACAATCAAGCAGAGCATAATTTGGTTAGATTGTCTACTTTGTGTAGCCACAACCAAGAGACCCCAACTACCAACCATATGGTGAATAATGATCTCTTTTGGGTCCTAGAGGTAAGCAATGCCACTAGAAGCCCCATGGGAGCTGAGTGAAACCACTTTTCCTGTTGGCCAAATTTTACTTGCAATAGACTCCATTTCCCCTATAGACATCTTTGTTTCTTGAAGGAAAACCAGATGTGGTTGGTTTGTCTGAATCATTCTTCTAATTTCGTTTTGTTTTGAAAGACTCCCTTTGAGCCCTCTAATATTCCAAGTGATGATCTTCATTAATAATAGGGCTAAATATGTTGGTAAGGGCATTAATCTTACCTTCCTCTACAAGCTTTTCACCTTCTTTTACCATATGATGTTGATTAGTCTTGCAGCCTACCTTTTGGTTAGTGTCCATCTTCATTTTTTTCCTGTTTCTTGTCTTACCCCAATTGAATCTGGGATAGCTTCTAACCCTGAAGTATGTGTATACACAACCAAAGCATTATTGGAAGGTTCAACAAAGTCTGTCTTGGGGTCTGAATTATTTGAAGTTTTAGCATTTAAAATATTGTTCTTCTTGTCTATGTTTTCTCCCTTATTTTTTGTTGAAAACCTTTGATTTCCTGGTTTGTCTTTGAGTCCTTCCTTGCATCTTTAAACTGTGTTTCTAAGATTTTTGTCTCCATTATGTCCTCTTCCTCACCTGTGAGGTTATTTGTGGAAAGAATTCCAAACATATTAGTTGACAACATCGCTTGATCCTTCATAACTATTTTTTTTGTGTTCTTCTTCTTAGGCATTTGGAAACCTTCTAAGTTTGTGTCCTCTTTATTTTGATCTGGAATCTTATTTGGATAGACACTAGCCAAATGACCATATTCATGGCATATTCTACAATGGAAAGGAATGTTCTCATAGTCCACCACCTGCTCCCAAGTGTCCTCCCCAAATTGTAATGAGATATTTTGTGGAAGGGGTTTGTCAAAATCCATTAAGACACAAATTCGAGCATAAATAATGTGTTCAAATTTGTGTGTACAATCAACAGTCATAATGAAAGTTCCAAGGGAGTTTCCAATTGTAGAAAATACAGTCGAGATTCCAAAATTCAATTGGGAGGCCAAAGAGTCTAACCCACACAGGTCCTGTAGAAGGCATCTCTTCTTCGACTTTAAATTTAGTGTGCCAAGGCTTCATGAAAAGCCCTGCCCTTCCAAAGAACCAAGGACCCCCTTGAAATATTTTCTCTCTATCTTCATCATTAGCAAAAATAACAAGAAAATAACCATTGGGATAAACAAATATTTGTAACTCACCTTGTGTTTTCTAGTATTTTGCAGCCCACACTTTGAAAGCAGATAGGCTCGGACGAAAACCCAAGAAATGACAAATCAGTCCTCTTCTTTCCAGATCTTCTATGCCATCTTGAATGTCACCCATTTTTAGCTTAACAATTGGGGTTCCATCAACTGCTCTTAGACATCCCGACTCAATTTTTTGGGATCAATCTTAGGCATTCTTAGAGGTCTACGAGGTGCCTTAAGATTAATATTAGCATTAGTCTGGGACTATCCACCATGAAGGGCATCCCTAAAATTTATTTTTGGGGTCGAATCCCCAAAATCCTTACCCTTGAAAGGGGTTTCCATAGTGGATTTGTTTTGGGGGCGTTCCTTAGCAGCGGGATTGCTTGAGTTCTGAACCATTTTTTCTTTTCCTAAGGAGGCTTCTCTTATTTGATCTACAACTTGAAACTTGTTTCTGGGTCTCTTTAATCCATGCCTCGGACATCGAGGAAAGGTGTGATTTTTGCTTTTTCCTTGGGCAGCAAATTGGAAGTAGTTTTCAATCAAGTCCATAGCATGAATATTTGTTGAATGAAAAATTTCTAACCCATCGTGGGTCTCCTGCAACATATCCTACATTTATCTTGGGAAAAAACAAAAAAAAATAAAAGCCCTAGGGCCCATAGGCCCCAAAAAATAGCCTTTGTCACCACTTGTGCTCGACCCACAGATGAAACCCTCACACAACTGCCTTTGAAACCCTCATCACTCTTCCAACATTTTTTCCTCCTACACAAAAACCCTATTCTTTGGATGAAGTCCCCTTTTTTTGATATATTCACTTCACTCATGATTTTTCCAAATCTTATTCATTGTATAAGAACATCCATTTTGTTCACTCTACAATGAAATTAAAATAATGGTATTTATAATTAAAGAAAGATAAAAATCAATTCATAAATAATGGAATTTGTAATTATAGGAAATTTTGAACTAGATCATATCTACTATACAACAAAACTAATAGGTTAAGCTTATCCAATCCTCATCTTCACTTGAAATTAATTATGGATTACCCGCTAAAATTTGGAAAATTCTTGTAAGATTTTTCCAAATATTATTCACTATGTAAGAACATCCATTTTTTCCACTCTATAATGATATTAAAATAATGGTATTTATAAATAAAGAAAGCTAAAAATCAATTCGTAAATAATGGCATTTGTAATTATAGGAAATTTCATAACTAAGTCACATTTATTATACAATGAATAGGTTAAGCTTATCCAGTCCTCATATTCCCTTGAAATGGATAATGGATTGCCCACTAAAGTTTAAAAATATTATAAGGTTTTTTTATTATTCATGTAAAAACATCCATTTTGTCCACTCTACAGTGACATTATTTATAATTAAAGAAAGCTAAAAATCAATTCACAAATAATGGCATTTGTAATTAGATAAAAGTTCATACCTAAATCACATTTATTATACAATGAAACTAATAAGTTAATCTTATCTGATCCTCATATTCACTTGAAATGGATTATGGATTGCCCACTAAAGTTCAAAAATATAATCAACAAATATATGACCCATCTCAATAAAATTATGGTTATTCCTGGGCGTTTTTGGTGGAATGGATACCCCTACCTCCTTGGGTCTTACCAAAGTGGCATCCCTTTTGGGATGTTTTCCACAAATAATAATAATAAAAGATTTGATCCTAACACCTTCCTTGCACCATATAAGCAACATACCATTACACCAATAAATACATTTTGCAAAAATAATAACTTCATCTTATGTTGGAGGCTTAAAAATGCACACAAAGATTCTTTTTTTTTGGAAATACTTGCTAAGTGTTTTCTTACATCATCTACCCATGTAATCTCAAATAGGTAGATCCCACATGAACATGAGGGTTGTATAAGGATAAACAAAACTAGGAGGTGGACATAATCTAAGAGCCTTTGAAAGCTAAGAACATAAAAAAAATTATAACTCAAATTAAATTAAGTTTAAAATTATTTTCTCTTATATTTTACACTCTACAATAACATGAACACAATGACATTTAGAATTAAAAATACTGGGAACCAATTCATATTTATCATACAATTAAACTAGTAAACATAGCTAATATACATGATCCTTTTTTAAAAATGCATGCTTTGTAACTCTAGATTTGTAACTCTAAAGTGAAATTGAGGATGAAGAATGTATTTTCCTATCTTTGTCCACCTTGCAATGGCATCTATTTTATTCACTATAGTGTAATAGTCAAACAATAACATTTAGAGTTATAAATTTGTACACACCATGTTAAATAAAACTACACAAATCTAGGATGAAAAAGGATATATGTGATTTTCATTGGATTGATATTAATAGGTGGATATAGTATATAAGACCTTTTGGAAATAAAGAACATCCAAAATTTGTAAGTCATATACAATTTTTTTCCACTCTTCAATAACATTTATCTAGTGTAGAGAATAACAAAACCAAATAAAAATATGCAGTTAAAACTTGGACAAAGAGAATTTAAGGGAAATTTTATTGTATTAAATATTTATTCAAAAGGTAAGGGTAAATTTTTTAATGCTCTCAAGGTCATAGGCCATATAAGATGATCCCATGAAAGATGTTGTTTACACAATATACCATGTAGCATTACAATAGTTTAGCAAGTGCCTTCCTATGTTACCCTAGAAACCCTAAATTATTAAGGATTTCTTTCATTCTATTTCTTTATTAAGCTACTCTTGAAACCCTAAAGTGCAAGGGATAACCTCTACAACACTTTCACTTTTATTACTACGAGAGGATTTTACTATTTGAGGAAAATGAAGATGATTTACCTGGAATAAACTTGACCTCTTCTTTTGTCTTTGTTTTAATATTTTCCTCCATGTCTTTCTTTACACCTTAAATTTCTTCTAAACTTCAACTTACACATTTTACTTTCTTATCCCTTATATCCTTCTTTGTTTACTCTAATGGTTGATCCAATTGAGTTATGGTGGCCTTTACCATATGATATTGTAGATAAGTTATCTTTTCCTTTTCGTTTAGAGTGGAATATTCTTTATCTGATCTAGCTTCTATCACAATATGATTTCTTTGCTTTATCTTGAAGTTTATGTCATGGCCAAAATTTTCTCTTTTTTTATAGTTGTTACTTTGCAATATCTTGTTGTGTGTCTAGTCTCATAACAATTGTGGTATCAAAATATGATATTTTCATAATCCACTTGTTGATATCATTTTCTTGATTCATATATAATCTTAATGGATTTTCGCAAAGGTTTTGAAATATCCATAACAACCCATATTCGAGTATATAGTATGATTTTACTCCTTAATAGTTAGTCCCTCCTAGATGAATTCCCCTAAGGTATTTCCAATATTTTTTAAAACATTTTTATTGTTAAGTTGCCATGGAAGTCCAAAAAGCCTAACCCACATTGAATCTTCTTAATAGTTTTTGTCTCAACAATTTTTTCACTTCATAGTCTTAAATAAAGGGCATCTCTCCCCCTAAATCATGTGTGACCATACACTATTTTATCCTTGATTTCGTAATTGGAAAATATGATGAGGAAAAACCCTTTAAGAATAAAAGTCATCGAGTAATTTGAATTGAATCCCCACTTTTACTTGATCCAATTTTGAACCTTCGAAAACCTTAGCCAATATCTATGGAAATTACATATTAACCCTCTATTTTTAAAAACTATTATATCATGCTAGATCATATCATCCTTGATAATCTCTTTTGGTGTAACATCTACTCCATGGATCGAACTTGATATATATTCTCTCTTTTACTTATATCCAACTTGGACATCCATATCTCCAGCTAGGGCATTTTGATTTATGGCTAAAGCATCTTAATTTCCCATTAGAGCTTTCAAATGACTCTCCTTCCATACTACCTAGTGGGACTCGCTATTGGATTGCACTCGCTCTCAAATTGCACTCCCTTCCCTTTTAAATATTTTATGATTGCACTTGTTGGTCATTACATCCACTCCATTATTTAAAAAAATCAATTAGTTATATGGGATTGAAAGGGGCCCCACCCATATTACATCATGACCATATAGTGGTATTACAAAATTCTAGCAATTAGACATGTATCGCTTCTCAAGGTTCATACTTGGGTCTTTTCCTTGAAAATTAAGAAATATAATTGATTGAGCTAATGTTATTTGATGTTTTATCAATATCTTAATTACATATATAAGGCCAAAATAATCTATAAACCCAAAGCCTTAACAATGCTGAAGAAAAAATTAAGAATATATCTATTTTAAAAATTAAATAAAAGTTACAGAATAAAGTCAAAAACTTAATATCCATCACCGAATTTTTATATTAAATTTAATTTTAAAATAACTTTAAAAAATACTAAAAAAATAAAATCATACATCTCTTACAACAATATTTTTTACCGTTTTCATGGGGAAGTGTCATGAAGCCGATTATAGAATTTATTACAGTTGATGACCCAAATAAGCCCCTCTGCAACTTTCATTTTACCTTCTATAACCATTTTCGGGATGTCAGTCGGGTCAATATTCTGTAATTCTTGTTTAACTCTATGAATTACACAATTGAGCACTGTAGGGATAAAAAAGGGTCCGAGTTGCCAACCCATCGTGGGTTTTTTACTGTGTTGTATAAGCATTGACTATTGCATTGCCCTCAAGGCATCTATGAGCCTTCGCCTCCTAAACCTAGGCCAAGCCCTCTCAAACCTAGCTCATCTCAAATGACTCCTCAGTATTTTGGTAACCCTAGGATCTCTGCTAAGAAACATAAAGTAATTGATAATGTTCTTACCTTGAGAAAGAGACCTTGGAGTGCATCTCCTGAACTTGAGCCTAAATCTAAGCATAAACATGTGCATTCCTCACTTCACCTTAAGAAATTGGCTCAACATAAGGAGTCTTTGGTTATTGACTTTGAGGATGATGATAAGGACTCCCCTGATAAGTGCATGTAGATGTTTATCATTAACTCCATCTCAAAATATATCACTCATCTTGTTGACCTTCATAATGCTCTTCATCTGTATTTTTTAGAAAGTCCTTCATTGATGGTAAATGTAGTGTTCCTGCTACAAACATCAATTCTTCTTTTGATCCTGGTGTTCCCAAGGATAACCCTAGCATTGCTATTGGCATCGAGGCGAACACTTCCAATGGAGAAAATCAAGATGTTGGTGCTGAGCTTAAGGAAGAAGCCTAGTTGCTTCTGGCTTACCTGTTTTGGGTCCTAGTTTCATCTTTTCTCTAGTTGTTCATGCTTGTTGTTGTGTTTTGGCATTGGCTAAGGATATCCTCCTTTATATTTTGTATTAAGGATGGCCTCTTGAGGCTTGCTTTGTTGATCGGTTTTATCTTCGGACTATGTCCTACTTCAAAATTTTTGGGTACTTGGGCTATTAAAGCCATTTTGTAATCAGGTTTTGGGATTCCTGTTAAAACCCATTTTTAATCTAAATATTTTAACCGATAAAAAAAAACAATATTTTTTCAATTGGCTATATGGGATTGAAACGGGCCCACCCATAGTACATCATCACCACATAGTGGTATTACAACAAAGCTTGGATATTATCCATGTATCGCTTGCCAATATTTGAACCTTGGTTTCCTCAAATATTGAAAAATCTAACATGTTTAGCAAATGTCACTTGATCTCTTACAACAATATTAAATCATATTAATAAATGATTTTTTTTTGTTACATAGGAGAGTTGGTCACAACCACACTATTTTTAGTAACTAACAAGCGCAAGGTTCAAACCATAGGGGCTACTCCCACAAAACCTATTATGCCTTGTTATTTTTGACCCGACATGAAGGGGACCATCGATTGCTCAAGATTCGTATCATCATCGTCAGTATGATGTGCACTCAAAATATTCAGATCAAACTACTACTTTTGCAAACATGCTACCCCCTGAGGTTTGAACCTGGGTGTCTTCTTAGTAAGTTTCTGACCAAACAAGCACTTACCAATCCACCTAGCCCTCGAAGGCTAATAAATGATTTTGAAATAAATACAATAAAATAAATTATATATTTCAATTTGGATAAGCAATTTAAACAACTTTACAACTCTTAAATAAATACGAGGAAAAATAAAATGTTGAGAAAGTGTAATCACCTTGAAACATACTATACTAACAAATAAATATTTTGATTCAAATACCCCTACATTAAAAAATAAACATTCCATTTAAGCATATTAAGACAACAAACAAAAAAAAATTATTCAAGTTTATTTATATCCAAAGATTAACTTGTAAGGATAATTAATGATGCAAGATTGAGTTGTAACAACGTCAAGGATAATTATCTCCTATAAAGATCAATTTATAGCCTTAGAGAGCATAGTAAAATATTATAGGTAATAAATATATTTTAAAAAATACCCTCAAGGGTTAGGTGGATTGGTAAGTGTTTGTCTGGCCAAGCACTTACCAAGAATATGCCCTGGTTCAAACCTCAGGGGTAGCCTATTTGTAAAGGTAGTAGTCTAATCTAAATACTCTAAGTGCGTGCTATATCGACAATGATGGTATGGATCTCAAGTGATTGGTGGTCCCTTTCATTTCGAGTCAAAAATAACAAAGAGGAATACGTTTTGTGGGAGTAGCCCCTATGGTTTGAACCCTACACTTGTTAGTTACTAAAAATAGTGTGGTTGTGACCAAATATCGAGGCAGAATAGGTTTGGTGGGAGAAACCCCTGTGGTTTGAACCCTGCGCTTGTCAATTACTAAAAATAGTCGATTATTTTTTAAAAAAATAATCGATTATTTTTTAAAAAAATAATCGATTACTTGTTAGTCGATTATTTTTTTTTAATTTTAAGAGAGATTTTTTTTGATAAGGTGGATGAAAGGAGTTTTGAAAAGACCTCCAAACTTTTTACAAAAGGATCTAATCCCCAACCATAGAAGAGGATCCAAGAGGGACCAACCACTTAAAAACATCAAACATAAACTAGTCATAGAGAGAAACCAGTCCTGGAACCATAGAACCCAAACAAAGTCTAAATAAACTAAAGACCCACAATCCCAAGCAAGGGAAAATAACATAGGCACGCAGGCCTAGAGAATAAAAATAGATCCAACAAAAAGAACCCACAAGGGGAAAAGGGACCACCCAAAATTCAGATCCACTAGGGCCCACCCTGTTCTCATCCTTGAACTCATTTTTTCCTATCACCTGCCATCCCATGAGATCCAGAACCTCCTCAGTGCAAGAAATCGTTGCCTGCATGGAATCAATCATAGAGTGTTACAATTTCATCATCATCACATTAAGAGAATTTGGGTTTGAAGTCCCCATATAGAAACCAGGATTCTGATTCTTTTTGACACTGCCAGCTCTCAGAGATAATTTTGGCTTCTTGGGTGGTGGTAAGTGATCCTCTTAATCTGAATCATTCGACCATCAATGGAGCCTTCCTCTTATCCGCTAACACGACCAGGCATTTAGATCTCCTCATTCCTTCCTCACTACCTCCTAGCCCTCTAGGCGGGGACTTTGCCTCATCCCTTGGTTGTACCACCATGGGTGTAGCTTCAACGACTTCCTTGTTCGAAGCATCTGAATCCCCTGATACAAAAGAGGTTGGATACTCAACAATTGGGGTCTAGACTTTAATTAAGGAATTAAGAATACTATCACCATCCACGCCATGCAATTTGACCACATGATCAAATATCATCTTCAGTAATCCTTGGTGGACCCGATTAGCAGACACCCCTTTCTTAACCTTAGAAATTGACCTAGCCAGAGATTGAAATAAGAATGATGGAATATTCATCATTTTCTTATGATGGAGATGGTTCAAAATCATGAAATGATAGTGCAAGATCTCCTGGTTCTCATCCAGGGTAAAATACTACATAATTACTAACACCACGTGATCCCACGGGGCTCTTAGGGAGTTATATCTGAACCCATTCTAGGTTTTGGTTAGCTCCTCTTCATCTCCCAAGAAAACTTGAACCTCTTTCGCCAGGGAATGCTTCTCTTGATTATGCACCATCCCGTCCATCACCAACCAATTCACTTTGGCAATTAAAGGGATATTGATTTTGAACTCCACTATACCGACTCTAACCACCCCTTCATACCATGAGTACACTAGATGTTTAGCTATATCCCTATGGTGGCCATTCAACCTCAAAATACACTAGAGAATATTCCCCCTTTTCAAAATATTATGGAACTCCTCGTCCACCATAAGAGATTGTGGCTCCAAAATCATGACAACCATCCTGAAACTCTCTCTAGCACCACACAAAGAATCTTTAAAAACCATAAATACACCTCTATCCCATGCCTCCTTGCCATGGATAAAAATGATGCCTAGCCAAGAAGAAATAGCCTAACACCCCAGCCTACCCACTACCCACTTTAGGGACCCATGAATCTCCACATCCTATGAAGGAAGAAAGAAGATAGGGAACTAGACTAGAGGTATTTGCAAAAATTAGGATCATGACTAGAAAAAAAAATCCCACCACCCTCAATCTACCAGCTCACACCATGGGACTCGCACCAAAGAAAAGACTCCCCAATTGGGACTACAAAGAACTTTGGAAAAAATCCAAATTTAGATTTTATAAAAAAAATGCAAAGGGACCAATACCAAAGCTAGGGGGTTATGATACCCATGATGTCCTCCCAATTGAAGAAGCACATGTTGAAATGATTCACACTTGGAAAATTGATTATCAAAACTTTCATGATCCAACTCATATTACCATACACATGAAAGAAAGTCAATCAGCATCCCACACGAATCATCAAATGCCAATACTTAAGAGGGACCTGCCATTCCATCCGCCAAGGGGTAATTATGTTTACCATAATCCATTATATCATACTTGCTCTATAATTCCTTAGGATTTTATAGAAGATATATCTCTTCCTACGAATGCAATCCTTATGAAAATTTAGGGACTTACTACTAGGTCAACTGACAAAGCATGAATCGAGGCCATTAACACTAGATATAGTGGGTCATCCAATATAATTAATGTCATTATGCCACCTTCCCTTTTTTCAACTCATCCCCCAAAGGTGCTTAATCGACATCCACCAATACCCCTTTGTACCTTGGATAGATATGCTCCATATGCCCAACTTATTGGAGCTAGGTGGATTGGCGCTCTTCAAGATGAAATTTGAATTCAAATTTTTATGGGTTAATAGGTTTGAAAAATCAAAATCTAGAATCCAAAGGAGAAGGATCCAGAAACCCCACCTACTAATTTTGCATGGGTATCCGACTTTATCTAAACTCATTATCTAGGATTCTAAGACCAGTTGGGAAATTGTCCCTCCAAATGTGTAGATCTTGTTGCAGAAGGCCTTGGTTTGCAATAAAATCCATTGCTTTATTACCTTCTCTGAAGTGATGATTAAATTGAACTTCTTCTAAGTTTTAAATCATTCTTCTAGCTTTTGATAAAAGGTTTGAGATGGTCCAAGAAGGATTTTGAGTCCCCTTAATCATGTTTATCACATTAAGAGAGTCTCCCTCAATGATCAATTTCCTGCATTCCATCGAATCTAATTGAGAAACTCCTTGGAATAATACATAGAGCCTCAACAAAGTGACTGGTTTGGGGACCCAAATTTTTAGAAAAAGCAAGAAGAATTGCCCTGCTTGAGTCCCTAATTAATCCACCGACTCCAACCGGACCTAGGTTACCCTTGGAGGCTCCATCAAAGTTTAATTTCAGCCACCCTGGTGGAGGGGGTTCCCAAATAATTTTAGACCTATCTGGAACCACCCATCTTGTTGCTACCTGATGTTGGGTTGAGAAACCCAAGGATCTCTCCAAACCAATCTCCTTTTCACTAGTAATTTTTTCTAGGCTTAGAGCTTTGAGATTTTCAACGATGTCCACAATATCCCTCGAAGTGATGGAGGACTCTGAGAGATAGACATCCTTAAAGGCCTAAGCATTCCTCTCCTTCCAAACCCACCACCACAAATGAGGTAACCCAAATTTCCAGAAATGGTGAAGCTGAGGGGAGGAAAATGGAGAGACCCATTGGATGACTAAGTCCTCCAAAGAATTGGAAAAAATCCAAGCAACTCCAATCTCCCTGAAGAAAAAATAGAATACTTCAAGAGTAAAGGAATAACGAGAAAAAAGGTGAGAGGGAGATTCCATCACACACTCACACAAGAAACACCTATTTGAAATCATCAAACCATGCTTTTTAAGGTTATCAAGGGTAAGACACTTGCCTTGAACAGCTATCCAAAAAATGGCATTGACCTTGGGAGTAAGTCCTTTAATTCAAACATTGATCACAGGGAACCAAGGGTCCATACCATAATCCAAATAAAGGTAAGCCGACTTAACAGAGAAAATACCATCCTTGGAAGGCCCCCAAATAATCTTGTCAGGAGAACCCCTATCAGGGGTCAAAAGCCATCTAATTAAGTTCAACAAGGATTTGAAATCCAATTTCTCTACTTGATAAATATCAGATAATTCAAAGGGTTTCCATCGGAGATGACCATTATACGCTTCAATAAAATCATAAACTTTAGTTCCAAAAAATGATCTATATTTGGCTTCAGACCAACAAAGTTCGTACAATATTCTAAAGGGGAGTCAAATACCTAGGGGTCTCTCCAGAAGTCAATGGATTGATCATCTCCTAAAAACCATCTTAAACCTTTACAAATATCAGGTCGAATTTTCACCAAACTAGACTAAAAAGCAGATACCTAAGGGCAGCATTGGATCTTTAAGAAATTACTATCATTATGGAGATACTTGGCCTTCATAATTTTAACCCAACTGACGTTATCATCTTGGACCAGCTTCCATGATTTCTTAGCTATCAAATCTCTATTCAACACTTTCAGCCTCCTCAAGCCTAAACCCCCTTCCTCTTTCCTACTACAAACTTGATCCCAAGCCACAAGGTGAAATCTCCTTTTGTCATCTGCACCAGACCAGAGAAAGGAGCATTGAATTTATTCAATTTTTTCTAGAACTTTCCTCAAAATCTTGAAGAGGGATAATAAGTACACCAGAATACTTTGCAAAGTAGCTTTGACCAATAAAAATTTCTTGACTTGACTTAAAAGGGTACCCTTCCAACCTACTAGCTTCTTCTAAACCCTTTCAACAACCGCCTCCCAAAGGGATGGTTTAGAAGCACCTTTAAATAAGGGCATTCCGAGATACATCGAAGGAAGGGATCCAATGCTACAACCTAGAATCTCAGCAATCCTTCTCTACCTAGCCAGAGGAGTGTTGAAGAAGAAAAATAAGCTTTTCCTAAAATTCATATTTAAAATTCACTTTCTGACCAATTGCATTCTCAAAATCCACCAAAATAGACTTAACCACTTTGGCTTGTGGAATCGATACCAAAAAGGAAAGTAAAGTGTCATCTACAAATTGATGATGAGAGATAGGGTTGACCGAGCGGGATGGACTCAAACCTTCAATAACGGATTAGATTTGATAGTCCTACCAAGAGCCTCTACCAATAAAATAAAGAGATAAGGCGACAAGGGGTCTCCCTAGCGAATCCCTCTACAACTACAAAAATATCCCATCAAAGATCCATTGATAATAATAGAGAACCTTATTGAGGAAATACAGGACTTCACCAGATTCAACCAACTATGATCAAAACCAAATCTACAAAGAACTCTAAAAAGAAAGTCCCAAGCCACCCTATCATATACCTTATTCATATCTAATTTAAGAAGGGTTCCTGGCCTACCACTTTTGTTAGCTGAATGAATGATCTCATGAACTACTATAATACCATCTAGAATCTATCTCCCAGATAACAAAACCACTCTGAGGAGAGTCAATGATAGATGGGAGTAAAAATTTTAGCCTATTAGCCATTATTTTGGTCAATATTTTAAAGATCATGTTACAAAGGCTAATCGATCTAAACTCCTCAAATCTTTTAGCGCCCAACAACTTTGGAATTAACACTAGGAACATATAATTGATGTTTGTCAGGATGAAATTTGATCTTTGAACCTCTTTGATCGCATCACAAATGTTGGGTCCTAGGATATACCAAAATTACTAAAAATATAGGAGGGAAACCATCAGGCCCCAAAGCTTTTAGGCCTCCCATGGAGAAAACCACATTTCTAATTTCATCATCCTTGAATGGGTCACAAAGGATCTTATTCATGTCATCAGAAACCAAATCTGGGATGTTGCATAACATTCGGTCCTCGGCTTGCAAATTTTTGGGAACCGAAGAACCAAAGAAGATTTTTAAAGAAATCAATAGCTTCTTCTCTTATTTCATCTATATCCTTAGTGACCTCATCATTAGCCTTTAAAATTTCCTTGATTCTATTGTGACTTCTATGCCTCAACATAGAAGAATGGAAGAATTTTGTATTTTTTTCACCTTGTTTAGGTCATAAAATCCTTTATTTTTGATGCCACATTATTTCTTATTCTGCTAGGATATTATGCAAGTAAAAAAAAATGCATCTTTCTCTATAGTGCACTTCCTCCACTAAATCTAAACTTGCATAGATGGCCTCCACTTCTTTGAGTTGCTCACAAAGCTCTTTTTTCCTAAGATTAATGATACCAAAGATATTTTTATTCCATACCTTAATATTAGCCTTAATAAATCTCAATTTAGAAGCTATTTGAGCAATAGGGTGACCTTAGAGAAACTTGTAGTCCACCATTCCTTGATTCTAGCTTCTAATTGTGGGTGATGTAACCACATGGTCTCAAATTTGAAAGGCCTAGGAAAGAATTTGAACTTTCTCTAGAATTAGAGGATTATGGTCGGAGGCTAATTTGGGGAGAGAGTTCAACGCTGCATCACCAAAATAGGGAATCCCTTCCTTGGAAATTAAAACTCTATCAAACCTAATCTGAATATTTTGGCTCCCCAAGTGATGATTACTCCAAGTGAATCTGGATCCTTTCAACTCGAGATCCATTAATTCTTGAGAGTTGACAAACGAAACAAAATCCTCCATATTGTTGCAGACTAGAGGCCTTTTTTTATCAAAAGGATATAAAGGGGTATTGAAATCACCTACTAAAATCCATGCTTCCCCTTTGAATATTTCTCTCATAGCTCTCAGGGAGTCCCAAATAACTAATTTATTCTAGGGTGAGTTCAAAGCATAGATATTCAAAGTAATCCATTTAAAACCCAAATATTTAACAGAAAACAAAATATTTATTTCTCTATCTGAATATAGAGGGCCAAACCTTCAATAGCATTGGGATCCCACATACATAAAATACCCCTTGAGGCTCCATTAGCTAAATTTTCTATAATATTGGCTTCTCTCCAAATTTTCTTCTTAACTACTCTAGCACTACTCATATCCATTTTTCTTTCCTATACAAGCATGATATCCGGTTTATAGTCTCTCCTTATAGAGGCTAGATCTCGTTGCTTAGCAATCCCATTAAGGCCTCTGATATTCCATGAAAGGAGCTTCATTTACAAGATTTAAAAAAGAAATTTAATTTTATATATTATCAAAAAATACATAATTATTAACTATTAAGTTATTGTAATATCACTGTATGGTCTATGTATGGATTTTATTCAATTTCATAAAATGAATCTAAAAATAATTATAATTATAATACTGATAAAAAAAATTAAAACCATATACTTTTTTTTGGTTGCATAGGGAACCTCTATAATCCCTAGCTTTCTTGGTAAATACAAATTCAATAAGACCCTAACCCTCTAGGGAATTGAATTGGGACAGCCCATGGGTAAGCACTAGACCACTACCAATCAATTTATCCCTTTTTGGGTAAAATTTTAAGGTAAAGCATGAGTTTTTGAAAGGGGTCTTAATCCTCTTGTACCAGATTCAAACCTGGGTTTCCTAGATTAAAACTCAAAGAGATACCACTATGATACCCCTCTCGAAGAAGAGCCAAAGCCCAAACCATTGTGTTGTCCCCACAGACTTTATTATTAATATAAATGGCATTAGCCTCAACCAATTATATTCCTTAATTTTCAAGGAGGATACCTAGATTCAAATCTTGCCAAGCCATACATATGTAATTGTTAAATTGCTGTAATGCCACTATGTGGTCATGATGTCCATTACAATCTCTTATACTTAAAAAAAAAAATTATTATTACTATTTTTTTAACATGGTGGGATAGGTAGCCGCCACGAATATGGGTAGGCTATCCAGTTTTTATGGCCGCCATAGTATTCTATGCTATCCGCCCCGAAATCCGCCACATAGATCTTTGCGCAGTCCACCCCTATAACTGCCATGCCACAATAATTTTAAACCTTTTATGCCGCTGAAAGCACCAG
This sequence comes from Wollemia nobilis, assembly GCA_028583015.1. Lineage (NCBI taxonomy): Eukaryota > Viridiplantae > Streptophyta > Pinopsida > Araucariales > Araucariaceae > Wollemia > Wollemia nobilis. The sequence goes on from JAQPPZ010017228.1 coordinate 13,413,562, forward strand.
GAAAGGGACAAGCGTTCAGTCCGAGAGAGGCCCAAGATTTGAACCTTGGACCTCCGCCCCTTATGGGGTTTGGATGAACCAATTGGTCTACACCTGAGACCTAAAAAACTTTATTATTAATGCTCGTTTATTGGTAATTTTTTATGAGTAAATATTATAAAATGGTAAAGGGTAAAATAGTTTATAACTTCTCCAAGGCCATGGACCATATGAGATGAGAGTCAATATTATAAAATATGAAAGGGTAAAGTAGTTTATAACTTTTACAAGGCCAAGAATTATATAAGACGACCCTCACTGAAAATGTTGTTTATCCAACATATAGTTATTGAACCATATCCCAATTATGAAAGTATAGTGTATAACCTTACACCTCTAGGATTCAAACCTTGAACCTCTGTTCAGAGTTTCAAAGTCTCCACCATTAAGCTAAGTAGGCTATACAAAAATCATATTATCAAAAGTTATTTTACCATTTAAGTTTTATTGAACCCATTAAAAAAATATTACATTATTTAATAGGTTCAGTTAAACTCTCACAATAAAAATAATAAAGATAAATATAATTTATGTAGATTATAATATTATAATGGGTTCAATAAAAGTCTCACAGTAAAATAATTCAAGTTTTTTTTTTTTTGGATAATAAGGGGTTGTACTCAAGTCCCCCACCCTTGACAAATTACATCTCTCTTATTTAGAGCTTGAAAATTTACAAATAGATACACTTCTCATCTCAAACGATATGCTATAGCTAGAAACCTACATCATTTTATATAAAATATTTGAATTCATGATTTTCATTTTTTGGATTTTTTTAGTTTTTTGTATGAATACAATTAATCCAGAATTTAGCATCTTTCTTGACATTTTCTATAGCATCTTTCACAATGCCAAAACTTCACCTCTACTATTTATGCCTTGCTTCTTAGTAGAGTAATATTCCTAAAAAATCGCACTATCATAGTCCGCTTCAACTAAACTTTCTACTTCCTCTAACCATGGAAAGGAGGATTTAACTTCACAATCCTTAATAAAAACCCCTTTATTGGATACCTTATCTGCACATTTGTTTCATTTCCTTAATATATGTGTAAACTTTATTTCTTCAAACTCTTTAGCAAGATCTTGAATTTCCACAATTATCTCTTTTATGTTTCATGGAGCCTTTGCTTTCCTCAAAATTGTATTTATTACTATGAGAGAATCACCTTCCATCCATACTATATTCTATTTCATTTGTTTACATATTTTTAACCCTTCTAAAGATACCCAAGCTTCAACTTCATTATTTGTCTTAAATATGTTCCTGAACGCATAATGAGACAAAATCTCTCCTCTATTATTTCTAATTATTTTTCCTCCTCCTACTGGTCCTGGATTTCCTTTAGTTGCTCCATTAAAATTCAATTTAACCTGCTCCACATCTGGTAGTTTCCAATTTATATTCTTTGCCTTTTTTTTGCTTCTCTTGTACCCAACATCATAATTTCATTTAATGACTTGACTCCATCTATAAAGGCTCTTTACTTTGGAATTAGGGACTACGTAAGTTGATAGGGTTGGTTTAGACTCCTCTATGGCTAGAAATAGCTTCTTTTTCATTACCTCTAAATTGCTTTCCTTTCCTTTAAATATTCTTCTTTTAATTTATAGCCATATAATCCAAATTATTGTATCTTTTAAGTATCCCATATTTTCTATAAAGCCTCACTTTAATAACTGCTCTACCATTGCTTTAACCAATCTTTAATTATGTTATGCATGACCATGCATTTATCAAACATAGTAAGAATCCATTGCCATAGATTCTAGACTATTGAGCAATGTCCCAAGAGATGGTCTATACTCTCCTCCTCCTTTTTATAAAAAGCACATTAAGAGGGGCCATGAAAACCCCTTTTCATAACGTTATTCTAGGTTAAAATTCTTCTATGACCTACTAGCCAAACAAACATTTTGACTTTAGGAATACTTTGGCTATCCCAAATATCTCTACATATTCTAGTGACATTATTATTTTGTTGGTGCTGAACATTATATCCACTTCTTGTTGTGTATTCTCCTGAGCTATTCAACTCCCAAATTATTTTATCCTTGGATCCCCTCGGAATAACCATAATTGTTATCTTTCTACTTAATTACCTCCTAACATCAATGTCTTGTATACTTGTAAAAAAATATTCTTTCCATTTCTAACTTCCTTCTCGATCCTTGTACAAAATGTTTGAAACCCTATCACCATATTTATCTTGAAGCAATCTCATGCAAGGTTTCAAAAGTGTATCTAAATTGAGTGGTTTTTTATCACACAAAGTATCCACCCAAATAGAAAATTTTCTCCAGTTCTCACCATTCATCTTAAACCTTTAATCATAAGATCAATAGATTTTGTTTTAACCATTCCAAAGAGTAGAACTATTTGGTAGAGGGAATGCAGTAAATATTAAACTTGGGTCATTGGGATCAACATACTTAGAAGAATTCTTACCCATTGTCTTTGACTCTCTTTATACAATCTCTAGATAACTTTTCCTCTAAGAGCTAAGTTTTCATATGTAAGAACTCTTAAACCAAAACCTCCCCTAGTTTTATTATCACACAAATTGCTTCATTTCACCAAAGGAAATTTCCTTTTATTAAGCATATCTGACCATAAAAATATCATATAATACAGATTAAACTTTTTTCAACTGATTTTGGTATATATAATATATTGGAATGACTTGTAAGACTAACTTAATTAACTGCACTCTTCCTACTAACGATAACCATCTACCTTTCCAAGCTGGAAGTTTATTCTAAACTTTACTAATAACTGGATTCCATAAATCTATCCTCATTATCCCCTCAAATAAAGGTATCCCTAGATAAGTTGGTAAATTTTCCTCCTCCATTTGAAGAAACCTGTAAATTCTTGCTTTGATATTAGCAAGAGTATTAAGGAAATAAATTTTGGATTTAGTCATATTAATTTTTTTCCTGAAGCTCTTTCGTACTCTTTTAAAAATTTATTCAAATATTTGACCTCATTTATCCTTTCCCTTCCAAAAAGGGTTGTATCATCTACAAACTGTTGATGGGTGATGTTATCGATGTTATTACTAACCTTAAGTCCACTTATAAGCCCATATTTGTAAGCCTTCTTTAAGTTCCTACTAAAAAATTCTACCATAATAATGAACAAATAAGGAGATAGAGGATCTCCTTGTATAAGGCCTCTCTTGTCTTTAAAATATTATGTCACTAACCCATTGACCAACATTGAATAAGACACTGTAGAGACACAAGTTTTTATCCATCTAACCCATTTCTTCCCAAAACTAAACTTATTTAAAACTGCAAAAAGAAAATCCTATTTAACCCTATCATAGACTTTACTCATATCAAGTTTTAAGATCATTGCTTTCTCTTTTCTTGAAGTTGTTGAATTTATAACTTCATGAGCTACTATTATCCCATCCAAAATTTATCTCCCTTTCACAAATTCTTCTTGCTCTTTTGAAATATTTTTTTCTAAAAATGGCCTTAATCTATTCGCCATCACTTTGGATATAATCTTATATGACATATTACATAGGCTTATGGGTCTAAAAGAATCAAACAATTCACCATCCTTCTTTTTCAGAATTAGGGTAAGATATGTTGCATTTATTTTATAAGATATGTATTATTTTATCCTAAACTGTTCCACTGCCACCAATAAAAAATCCTTCACTACATCCTGATTGTGTTGGTAAAAAGTTGTAGAGAGCGCATCTAGACCTGGGGATTTATTATTATTAAAAAAAAGAGCTAAATAAACTTCTTCTAGAGTAATAGGCTCCATTTGTTTCCTATTGTCTTCATTCATTATAACTGAAGGAACATCTTGAAGAAGTTTATCATTAAGAAATTCGGTCTCCTTTGAACCTAGAATATTATGATAAAAAGACTTTACCTCTTTTATAATTTCACTCTGATCTTCAATCCAAACCCCTTCTATTGATTTAAATCTACTAATTCTGGAAGTTGATCTCTATACTATATCCCTCCTATGAAAAACTTTGTATTTTTATCTCCTTTTAACCAAGTTTGTTTTGATTTTAATCTCCATAATTTCTCTTCCTTACTCAAAATATTATGATATTCACTAAGCAACTTCCTTTCCTTTGAGCTTGGATTATTATCATCACCTTTTTGTAATTTTCAAATTTTATCTTTTAGTTCTTTTTTCTTCTCAAAAATATTTCCAAAGGTGTTCTTGTTTCATTCTTTTAATCTAGATGTCATAGATTTAATTTGATTTGGAAGAGCATACAACCCACCATTACCTAAAAATTCCATGTTTGAGCTATCATATCAAAAAATTGAGGATGGTCTTCCCACATCTACTAATATTTAAAATATGATATTTTTTAATTCACTTACCACCATTTTAACTCTTATTGGCCAGTGATATGAACCAATACTTGTTAAGATATTAATTTTAGCACAAGTTCCTTCATCTAGCCAATGATCTGAGAGAATGCATTTGTCTAATTTTTTTGCTATTAGGTTTTGGCCTCTCTTGTTGTTGGTCCAAGTATAGTTGTCTTTTTCAAACTAAACTTCCCATAGATTATTATTTTGAATAAAAGTTGAGAAATCTTTCATAATTTGGGTCAATTTACTAATTCCTCCAAAATTTTCATCTAGCTTGGTTATGGCATTAAAATATCCAATGATCATGAATCAAATTTCTTGGTCTTTACTTCTCATAAAGGCTTCAATCCCACTCCAAACTTCTAATATACCTGATTGAGTTGTAGGTCCATAGAAATTGATAAGGATGAAATAAATATTTACAGAGTAGCAAGTGACTAAAGAGGCTATCCAATGCCTAGTTTTATGAATGGTTACACAAGAGGTTTTATAAGGATTCCAACAAGTTATAATTTCCCCTATCACTCCTTCAGAATCCATAGTATCCCATTCACATATTGTTCATACTGCTTTCATAGTTTTTGAAACTTCTTCTTTTATCATTTTAGTTTCCTAGATAGAGAGAATATCGGGTTTATTACTTAAACATAGGTCCCTAATACACCTATGCTTTGAGGGGGCATTAGCACCCATTATATTCCATGAGATGATAATCATGTCTCATTAGGGGATTTTTGCCTCACCTGCGTATTACCAATATCATTTTGTTGTTTGGTAAAGATAAGTTCAACCAACTTAGTTTGTGTTCCTTTCTCTATATTTGCTCTTGCTTCCCTAGATCTATCTTGATAATTTGAGGGTTTTCCTCTTTTTGTCTTGCCTATATCAAGAGTATATCTTATTATTCTATTCCTCAATATTCTTTTACAATTTTTTTATTCATCATATTTATCCTCTCCTGGCTCTATTATAGAAGGATTTGACTTGTCCTACTCATTTTCAGGTATTTCCTTATTAATGGCAGAGGTATTAACTTCTAAAACTGCATTTTCTTTACCAATTTTTTCTCTTGAATGGTGCATGGTACTTCAAGAGAGTCTTCAAAATTTGATAAGACACATTCCTTAGGTTCATCGAGAATATTCTTACTTAAATTAGGATCAAAATGAATAGATGGTTCCTTGTTAATATGTTGAAATTGTTGTATTATCTCTAATTTTTTATCTACTTTTTCTTCATAGGCTAAAGCCTCAAAAGAGTTGGTATTTATTCCAATATCCTTCCTTATTGCTATCCACTATTTATTTTCTTTTAATTTTCTAGATCTATTTTTTGAAAGTTGAAAACCATTTTCATCCATATCTATTTAGACGTTTCTCTTACAGTTTTCTACAAATGATTATGTTGGGCTCTTCTTAGGGCATGATATCTCAATATGCTCCACCTCATGACATCTTCTATATCTAAAAGATATATTTTCATAATATATAGTTTGAATCCACGTATTATCCCCATACTTAATAATGATTTATTATGGTAAAGCTTTACTTATATCAATCATGATCAATATTCAAGCATAAATAGCCAAGAATCCATCTGTTGTCTTATCTGAAATCTCAACGAATTATCCTAGAGTGTTGCTTATTATCTTGAAGGTATCTATTTCCCCAAATTCAATGGGAAACCCAAACATCCTAATACAGACTGGTACTAGAGATAGATTTATATTTTCAGGTGAAAAACCTTCATACCAGTAGGTAAGGAAGAGTCTTTCTCTTTCCATAGACCAAGGACCCCCTTTTAGGATTCTTTCTCTTTCTTCCCTGGAACAAAAAATGGCTAGAAAGAAACCTTTAGGAAGAAATGATAGAATCACAAATAATTCATGTTGATATGATTTATATTTATTATATTATTATAATGCAATATTTTTAATGGGTTCAACAAATTTCTCTCAATAAAACAACTCATGATAATATGATTTATCATAATATTATATTATAGTTTGTTGGAATAATATAATATGAGTGAGATATTTCAATTACATTTAAATATTTATTTATTTCTATGTAAATAAATGCTAAAATAATAATTAACTAGTTTTTTTTAAGTAATAGAGAGTGCAACAGGTAGCACAACTAGGGGCCACACTCTCTAGGGGTATAACAACAAGGGACCTCCTTTCTCGTAATTCAAACTGATATCACCAAGATGAAATTCCATTGACATATTGTTAGGGTGTCCCTATAAGATCTTTTAAAAGCAATAGAAGAATAAAGAATTAAGGAAAAATTGCTAGGATCCATAAACTCCACCTCCTTGAATTTGATACCAAGGAAAGACAATATGAAATCTGTTGGAGAATATAGATCTATCTCTTTATGTAATACTCTCTATAAAATTATCTCAAAGATTATAGCTTGTAGAATCAAAGGGATTTTCTCAAACAATTTTTCAAAAGAATAAGTTGGGTTTTTAAGTAAAAGGTAGATTCATGAAGCAATAGGGGTAGCCCAAGAAGGACTACATTCAAAAAATATAATGAAAAATTAAGCAATGGTAATAAAATTAGATATTGCGAAAGCTTTTCATAAAGTAAATTAGTTATGTATTAGTTTGAGTCAAATTCAAATTGGATGTAGCATTTTCTTTGTGAATTGGGTGATGGGATGTATCAATTTAGTCTCATGTGTTGTGCTTATCAATGGTTCAACTTTCTAGTTTTTCAAGGCTTCTAGAGGTCTATGATAAGAGTGTCCTATTTATCCTCTTATTTTTATTTTGGTAGCAGAAGGTTTGAGTAGACTAATAAAAGAATAAAAAATATAGAAAATGATCAAGGATATCAAAATTGGTAACTCTTTGAAGGTAACCCATTTGCTCTTGCAGGTGATGTTTTACTTCTTGGAAACGAGACATTGAAGGAACCCTTTAAGTATAAAAAAGTTTTAGACCTATATTTTATGGCTATAGGAATTGATATAATTATACAACAAACAAAAATAACCTTCAATAGGTTTTAGCTAGGGCAAATATAAAAAATAATGAGAATTTTTTCTTTCAAGCAAGTAGAATTTGATAAAAGGATAAAATATATAGGCTTCCATATAAAATCTGATGATTATGGGTATCAAGATTAGATTTGCTTATACAGCAAAATAAATAATAATATCAACACTTAGTGCACTAGGTGACTATCATTAGGGGGTCGCCTTATATTGGTGAAATCAATTTTGGAAGCCACCCTAGTCTACTGGTACTTCCTGACTTACATTCCCATCATAATAGTAGAGAAAATAAGGAAGTGTTTCCAATTTATTTGTTCATGGAACAAACAAAAGATGCAATAACACTAGATAATGGAATATAATATCTAAACCAAAATCAAATAAAGAATGGGGCCTCAATAATATGCATGATTTTAGAAAATATTTAGTAGCAAAAAGTTTATGGAGATTGATAACCGACAATGGATTATGGTAGGAAGTAATTCAAGAGAAATATTTAAGTACTTTGTCTTGTGTATACTGGATTAGATTGGAGAATAAACAAATTTCAAAATCCACAATTATTTGGAAAGCACTAGTGAGAGCTTTTTTTTTAGTTGGTAATTTCTTAGCTTAGAAAATAGGGAATGGAAAGGAAGTAAGGATAGGTAAAGTTTGAGTGTGAGTGAGTGCAATCGAAAGCAAGTGCAAGCATGATACAAGAGTAAGTGTAGCCAAAAGTGAGTGTGAGCGCGAGCCAGGAGTGAGTGCAGCTAGAAGTGAGTGCAAGTGCGATCAAGAGCAAGGAGAAAGTGTGAGTAGGAATTAAAAAGTAAGGTGTGATCAAGGAAGTGTCACTTCTTATTCCAGATATTAGGAGAATTTAAAGGATTCAATTAAAAAATCTAGGAGAGATTGCAAGTTGGGAGTGAATGCGAGCTAATAAGGAGTGTGAACCAAGAGGGAGTGCAAGATGAGATTTAGTTCAGGTGAAATAATGGTGGGTTCATTTAGAGTGCATCAATGCTTCAAACCCTTACCACAAATGTGTGCAACATTATTTCTAAAAAATTATTGAAGCAAAGAAATATCGATAAAAAGAAGAGATAAGGACAATTGTGAGCTAGGAGTGAGTGCATTCCAAGAGCAAGTGCAATCCAGGAGAGAGTGCAAGTCAAGAGCAAGTGTGAACCGAGAGGAAGTGTAAACTAAGAGGGAGTGTGAGCCAGGATTCAGTCATGGCAAAAGAGTGGTAATTTCATCCAGAGTGCATCAATGCTTCAAATCCTTACCACAAATGCATGGAATATTCTTTTCAAAAAATCGTTAAAGAAAATGAATATTGGAAAAAAAAAGTAGATAGGGGCAATTGTGAGCCAGGAGGGAGTGTGAGGTAGGAGATAGTACAAGTCAAGAGTGAGTGTGAGCCAAGAGGGAGTGTGAACCAAGAGGGATCATAATTAGCTATTATGGAAGGAAAATCATATTTAAAAGCTCTAATGGAAATTTATGATGCCCTAGCTAGAAATTTGGATACCCTAGTTAGAAGTATGGAGGCCCAAATTGGAGATAAGCAAAAGAGTGAATACATAGCAAATTCAATCTATGTAGCAAATGTTACACCAGAAGTAAGTATCAAGGATTAGATGATTTGAGCATGATATGTTGTTTCTTAAAAGTAGAAGGTTAATATGTAAGTTCCATAGATCATGGTTAGGGTTTTTGGAGATTCAAAATCAGATCAAGTGGAAGTGAGGATTGAATTCAAATTATTTTGTCTTTTCTTCCTAAAGGTTTTTTTCTTATCATCTTTTATAATTCAAAAATTAGGGATAAAATAATGGTTGGTGGCCCATGGTTTAGAGGAATATATTCACCTTATTTGAGACTATGGAATAAATTTTTTTTGCTGAGATTAAGAAGCTTCCAGTGTGGGTTAGGCTTTTTGGATTTCCATATCAAATTATAAATAAGGATTTTTTGAATAATATTAAAAATACCCTAAGGGAATTGATCAAGGAAGGACCAACTACTAAGGAGCGAAAGCATGCTATATATTAAATATGTGTTGCTATAGATATTTTGAAACCGTTTCTACAATCCATTACGATTAAAGCTAAATCAAGAGAATGGGATCAACAAGCAAATTATGAAAATATCACATTTTGTTACCAAAATTATTATGAGACTGGACACATGGTAAGAATTTGCAAAGTGAAAACTATGAAGAAAGAAACAAAAAATTCTAACCATGAGATAAACTTCAAGATAAAGCAAGGAAATCATACAGTAATAGAAGATAGATCAGATCAAGGATATTCCACTCCAAAAGAAGAGGCAACGAAAGTCTATCTATAGTATCATTTGGCAATTTCAAAATAAATTAAAGATGCAAAAGAAGATGTGGAGATAAATCCTAAAACAAAGACAACAAAAGAGGTCAAGTTTATCTCAGGTAAATCATATTCATTTTTCTCAAGTATAGAATCCTCTCTAGGTAATAAAATTGAAAGTGGTGAAGATGTTATCCCTTGCATTTTAAGGTTTCAAGAGAAAAAAAATAAAGAAATGAGGTTAGAGGAAACCCATAACAATTTAGTTTTTTAGGGTAGAATAAGAATGTAATTGCTATAGAAGAACATCCTTGCACTTTAGGGTTTCTAGGGCAACATAAATAAGATTATGCTTTTGAGGTTATTCCTTGCACTTCATATCCTTTAGAACAAGGTAAACCTAAAGATGATAAGTCTTACTATGAGCAGTGTGAGAAAATTAAACAGATTGATGAAGATGAAAGTATTTTTGGGAATGAAAAAAAATTAAGACCCAAGAAGCAAAAACAAAGAGAAAAAGAAACCCAAAGGGATATTGATATGTGAAAACAAAAACAAACATCACAAGTGTTAACAAGAAGTGGGGCTAAACCCACAAATAAAAATAAAAAAAAAACAATGAAAATAATATCTTGGAATATTAGGGGAATGAATAAGAACCCTAAAAAAGGTTTTAAATTGTGAGGTTGTTATAGACAAGATATTTATAGATATAAAAGTTGGAAAACAAATATTTTAGTTGTTTGTAGTATTAAATTTCATCTTGATAGAATTTAAATTTTGGAAGGCATCTGATATAAAAGGATTTGATTATGGAAACTTAGGAGTTTGAGGAAGATGGAGAATATCTTTTATAGAAAGTTAAATTAAAAATATCTATTATAGAAAGGTAAACTTGGACATGCTTTAATTAACTTATTAGAAATGTAATGTGAGCAATGTAATATTTTATTTTTGTAATGGGAGTGGCCCCCAATAGAAGCCACACATGCTTATTAAAAATAAAAAGGATAGGCAAAGATTCTTGGCTAGGAAACAAAGGAGACTATCAACTTTCTCAAAACATAATAGATCATCTCCATAGATAAGGAAAGATGGTATTGGCTTAGGTGGTATCAACAGAGAGTAAAAATTTATGGAAACAATGATGACTCACAACAGAATAACTAACATTGGGAGGAAATGATGCACATATTTGGCATGACTATACAGAGAAACTGGAAAGAGAAAATATAAGACTAAACCAGCAAAGAGACTGTCTAATATGGTCCAAGAATCTAGCAAGTGGGTAGTACACAATTAGAGAAGGGTATAAGGCAAGCTTTGATAACAATAATAAAAAAAATCTTTGGTGGTGGAGTAGAATATGGAAGGTAAAAGCTCCTCTAAAAACTAGAATCTTTGCCTAGTTAGCTCTAGCCAAAAAAGCACTACCAGGGAATGTTCTTCAAAGGAGATTTTGGCAAGGACCAAGTCAATGTATCATGTGAAAAAAGGAAGAAGAAACAATGGACCATATTTTAGTTCATTTCCCTTTCACAAGAGAAGTGTGGAATTCAATTTTACCTTTGACTTAAGGGAAAGGACAATGGCCTGCTAAGAATATTTTGGAAAACATGCATAATGGTTTAAATAAAGAGGATTAAAGGAGTATAGATGTGTCCCTTTGATAGTGGTATGGGTTTTATGGATGGCTAGAAATATCAAGTTATTTTAAGGTAAGGAAATTCTAGTAATTCAGGTATAAATTAAGATTAAATCTAATTTTGAAAGTCTAAAAATATCCCCAAAACCAAAACTAATCAAGCATGTAGGAACACTAATAGTGGATCCTATAAAGCCATGATTCTTCTTTGATGGAGCTTTCTAGGACAACATAGGTAGGTGTGGAGTAGGGAGAGCACTTTGTTTAAATAAGAATCATAAGATCATTGTTAAGGCAGGTTTATGTGAAAGAACAAATAATATGGCAAAATGAAAAGCAATGTTCCTATTGATGAGAATAATAGTGAAGCAAATAATTACAACTTTACAAATTTATGGAGATTCAAAATTAGTGAGAAGTTGGATTTTAGATCATGTTGAGATGAAAAACTTGTTCCTCAATCCTTTTTATGAGCAAGTGAGATTATTAGAACCTTCTATAACAAAAATTTCATACAAGCACATCTATAGGGAACTAAATGTAGAAGTGGATGGTATTTCAAAATATGGTTTAAACCTTCCAGCAAACACTTGGTAAAGGGAAGTGGTTAACAGACTTAGGGTTTTATTACAATCCTCCTCTTATTAAGGACCATATCAGAGATCTTTTATTAGCAAAAAAAAAAGGTTTTGAAAGGGACCCTTTTATTTTTTTTAAATACAGACTTCAGAATAACATTTATCTTCAAAATTAAAACATGAGTTCTCTTGATTTTTAGTACTCAAGTAAGAGTTATTAGAGAATTGTGATTGATTAAGAAGTTATTCTTGTTTTCCACATCCAATCCTATTATTAGGATTTTCTTACTAGATTGTAAGTTGACTATAACATATCACAACAAGGAGGTCAATACTCCTCTTAATTAAGAAATTATTGAGAATACTTTATACCCGTAATATTGTAATTTTTTTCAAACTAAAAATAAAAATTACATATTTTTTTAGGAAAAAATATAAATAAATATTAAAAGATAAATCGAACACAAACAAGCATTAATACAATAACCTACATCATGACCAAACAATGGTATTACAACAATTTGACAATTATACATGTGTCACTTGGCAAGATTTGAACCTTTGTCTCCAACTTGAAAGTTAAAGTTGAGGAATTTAACTAATTAAACTAATGTCATGTGATCATTTACTACTATATTAATATGCCTTGAAGTTTAGTTAAAATATAATTTTTAATAATTTTTAATGATAAATATATATTTTCAACAATTAAATATATTTCTATATCAAGTAAAATTAGCTCAACTGGTTAGATTCCTTAACATTTCAAAGAGGAGACTCAAGTTCAAATCATGCCAAACATTACATGGATAATATCTAAGCTTTATTGTAATACCATTATGTGGTGATGATGTGATACCGGTGGGACCGTTTCATTTCCATAAAACCCATTAAAAAAGCCAATTAAAATTTATTAGAAGTCTCTAATTTTATAATACAATGTTATAAGGCCTTATAAATTATTAATCTTAAGGATAAAAAAGGTAATTAAAAAAAATATCATATGGTATTAGCTCAACCAGATAGATTCCTCAATATTCAAATCTTGACAAGCGATATCTATATTTAAATAATATCTAAGGTATAGTAATACCAATACAAGTAGAACCTTTTTCAATCCCATATAACTAATTGAAAAAAGGTTAACTAAAAAAAATATTTAGAAATAATGAAATAACTATAAAAAAAACATGAATTCAAAAGATTGAATTCCTATACTTCCAGAAAGTAGATCTAGATTTAAATATTATCAAACCATACATGAATACTTATCAAGTTACCAAAAGAGTTGCAAGCTTATTGCAATGGTAAGGGATTTATCCTCTCTTTGAGAGGTACAAGGTTCAAACCCCACTCAATATGAGGGGACCAAGATCCATCGTAAAAATCCTACAAAGATATATATTATAAGATAGACACTTTAAAAAATTAATTAACTCAAAATAATAAAAATAATAATATAGCACTTGGGGGTGCGCAACAATTCAGGCTTTGGCTCTTCTTCGGGAGGTCCAAGGTTCAAACCGTGGTGTGGACGAGTGTATGAGGGGGTGGGTGTGTGGTGGCTTTGTGTTAAATTTCCTATTGATAAGTATAGCTCTTGACTTTACGAGGGGTCATGGTTGGGAGGAGACTGCTCAGCCCTGTACGTCGGTCATAGGGTTTCTCACAATAACCAAACCAAAAAATAAAATAAATAAATAAATACAAATAAAAATTATAATATAATATAATACAATAATACGATATTGTGAACTTTTTTTCAATATAATAACCTATTAAGAACTATGAGATTAAAAATCTATAAAAAAACTTTAAATAGAATGTTATATATTATATAAAATCACATCACCTTAAACATATAAAAGAAAAATATATATCTATATATATAATATTTACCTATTAAATAAATAAATATAATTAACATGTGTGCAGATAAACTTCAAAATATGGTTCGAGAGTTCTATTTACTAATTTTTACACAAAAGGATGAGTTGGTTTGGAATTTATCAAAGGATGGTGAATACTCAATCAAGTTTGGATACGTGGATTTAGAACAATCAAAATTTCCTTCTCTCAATAATTTTTCTTGGAAGAACGTTTGGTCATTTTAGATGCTCTCCCTAAGGCCTCAATATTTCTTTGGTTAGCAGTTTAATATAATATTCTTACCGAAGAAAGTCTACAAAGAAGAGGATATTATGGACCCTTCAGATGTGCCTTGTGTGAGAAGGATTTAGAAATGTAAGACCATTTACTTTTTTATTGTCCATTTTCTCACACTATTTGGGGTTATTTTTATAAAAATATGAAATTATATTGGGTAGCTCCATCAACATTGAAAGAGTTAATAAAGCTAAAGCATTATGTATTCTTTGGAGGATTGGCCCTATCATTTTGGAATTTATGGCTTGAAAGGAATAATAGAATTTTTAAAAATAAATATCAAAATTATGCCTTTGAAACCGTATTAGTGCCTCTCTTGGTGAATGTCTAAAAATATGGTGCTCATCATGGGAAGTCTCAATTGCAGAAAAAGAGATGCTAATAACTTGGCTACAGGATTTGAACATACATGAAGAGTCATCTATGACAATGGAATTAAAACAAAGGATCTACTTCGATATATGGTAAAATGGAAATGTTCAAAAATTGGGTTTATCAAAATTAATTTTGATGGTGCTTCTAAAGAAAATCTAGGAAAAGCTGGTGGAGGTGGTGTTTTTTGAAATAGTGAAGGCAAAATTCTCCTCACTTATTCAAAATCATATGGAACTTCAACTAACAATTATGCAGAGGCTAGGGCACTTTTTACATGGATTAAAATTGCAATAGAAAAATTATGGAAATATATTTCAATTGAGGGGGACTCACAAATTATCATCAATGCTATTAACAAAAATGGATGTGGAGACTAGATAAAAAATAGTATTATTGCTAACGTTCATTGTATTTTATTAGAGGCAATCTCCTAGCAACGTGAGCATATTTACAAAGAAGGAAATCGAGTAGAAGATAAATTAAGGAATTATGGTGTTGATCATCATCCCAGTGAAATTCAAATTTTAAAAGGCAACTGACCAAGTGATATTTTATATCTTAATCAAAATGATTTAAAGGAATTGATTGTGGAAACAAGACTTTGAGGAAGTTAAAGAATATATTTAAGAGTAAAAAGAAATGAAAAAATCATGATAAAAATGTATGCTACAATGTAATATTTGGGTATTGTGATGGGAGTGGCCCCCAATAGAAGCCATATATAACCTACTAAAAAATAAAAAATAATGTTTATATATTATTTAATAATTCAAGCTTAATCTCGTACGGGGGGCAAAGGTCCAAGGTTCAAATCTCGAGCCTTGTGGGACTGAACGCTTGTCCCTTTCTTGGTGCTTTCAGTGACGTAAAATGTTTAAAATTATTATGGCATGGTGGTTATAGGGGTGAATTGCACAAAGAACTGTGTGGCGATTTCTGGGGCGGATAGCACAGAATACTGTGGTAGCCATAAAATTTGGACATCCTTCTCGAATTCGTGGGGGCTACCAATTCCACCATGTAAAATCAAAAAATAAATATAAAAAAATAATCCAAGCTTAATCGTTACTGTATTCTCATTACCAGATGGTTTTGCACTATGAAATTATTTTAAAAAATCAATTAATATAGTGATTAAAGGTCTAAAATGGGTGGCAATAATTAGATACAAAATTTCTATTTGGATGGATACTTGATGTAATAAAAAATCATTCAATCTAAATTCAATTTTGAAACCATGGATGAGATTACTTCAAAAAAAATATGGTGATAATGTTTCAAATATTATGCACAAGGATTGGAAAGAATATTTGTTTACAAGTATACTAGACATTTTTGTTAGGAGTTAATTAAGCAAAAAAATAACAACAATTATTATTCCAAAGGGAGCTGAGGTTAAGCTAATTTGGGAGTTGAATAGCTTAGGAGAATACACAACAAGAAGTAGATATAATGTAAAGCACCAACAAAAAGGAAATTTTGCAAGAATATTGAGAGATATTTATGATAGTTTGATCATTCCAAAAGTCAAAATGTCTGTATGGCTAGTAGGTCATAGGAAAAATGTATCCTTGGATAACCTACTTAAAAGGGGTCTTCATGGCCCCTCATTATATGTTCTATGTAAAAAGGAGGAGAATATAGACCATCTCTTGGGACATTGTTTAATAGTCTAGAAACTATGGCAATGGATTCTTAATCTATTTGGTAAATGCATGGTGATGAATAATAGAACTTAAGAATGGTTAAAGCAATGACATAATACTTTTAAAAGTGAGATATTATAAACAATCTAGGATGCATCAAAAAATACAATACTCTAGACTGTATGGCTAGAAAGGAACAAAAAGAAAAGCATTTTAGAGGTAATGAAAAGGAATATTTGTTTAGCTATAGAGAAGCCTAAATCAACCCTATCAACTCACTCAATCCCTAATATTGAAGCAAAGAGCCTTAATAGATGGATTCAAGTCATCTAATGGAATTATAATGTTGGATATAAAAGAAACAAAAGAAGGCAAATAATATAAAGTGAAAACCACCAAATGTGGAGTTGGTCGATTTGAATTTTGATGAGTACCTAAAGGAAATCCAGGACCAATAGGAGGAGGAATAATTAGAAATAATAGAGATATTTTATCTCATTGCACTTTCAGTAGTGGATTTAAGACAAATAATAAAGTTGGAGTGGCTTTGAAACGATTAAAAATATGCAAACAAATAAAAAGGGATAGAGTATGGATAGAATATGATACACTCATAGTAATAAATGCAATTTTGAGGAAAGCAAAGGCTCCATGGAACATATAAGAGATAATTGTGAAAATATAAGATCTTGCTATAGAGTTTGAAGAAATTAGGTTTACATATGCATTAAGGGAAGGGAAAAAATATGCATATAGGCTAGCCAATATAGGGATTTTAATAAATGATTGTGAAGTTAAATTATCTTTTACATGGTTAAAGGAAGTAATAAGTTTAGCCGATGCTAACAAGAAAATGTTGAATGCCTAAATCAAATAATGATTAATGTTTTCCATTGGTAATATTTGTTGTATTTTATAATATTAATGTGTTTTCATACAAACTATTTATTAGGTTGCACTTATGTTTCAGGAAGCAAAATATCTATATCTAGAAATGCGGATTATGATAACACAAAGTTTTGGAAATATTACTCTACTAAGATGCAGTGCATAGATAGTAGAGGTGGAGTTTTGGTATTGTGAAGGTTGTTACATGAAAATGCCAAGAAGAAGGGTATTGAATTTTGCAATGTTTGTATTAACAAAGAAAATTGATGAATATTTAAAACATGAAAATGAAGAATTCACTTTGTATGAAAAAAATATGTAGGTATCTAGCTATAACAACTCAATTGAGAAAGGAATTTAAATTCGTTTGTAAACTCTCAAGATCTAAAGGAGAAAAGTGTGATTTGTCAAGAATAGAGACCTGAATACAGTACCTTTTTTTCTAACCAAAAAAAAATCTTTTATATAATCATAAAAAAACATTTATCTATAAGATAAATAAATATATTATTATAATAATATTTATACTTATTCTAATGCATTCAAATATATGATATATAAATATATTGTAGAAGATGCATGTACATACAAATCGTAAAGAGAACTGTTACCTCTACTTCACTCTCCATCAAGAGATCTCAATTATTCATTTTATCTTTTACTTAATAATTGGTCTTTACCCCCTAAAATAAAGTTATTTGCTCTCTTAAATCTATTTTTGTATATAAATTAATTGTTGATATTTTATTTTTATATAAAAATATGTATATTATTTAGATTTGAACTTCAACGTTATTGTTATAATTAATTTTGTATTTTAATAGATATTATATAATTATATTTATTTATAAATTTTACAATTTAAACAAGTTATAAGTATAATTGATGTCATTTAGTAACTAGTTTTTGTTATTGTAAATATGTTTTTATTATATAAATTGAAAAAAAAATTGATTGATAATAGAAGGGGTTTTTAAAGGGTTGTCAAACCTATTACAAATAGGATTTTGAAAGGAACTCACAAACCTTAGATCTAGTAATAAGACATCAATAAATACTGAGCTGGATTTCACGAATCAAACCCGAAAATCCAATGAAACAATCTCCTAGAAAATAAGCCATAGATTTTTATCAAGCAAATACAAGAGATTGTCCCATGGTCAAACCACCGTGTGCTCTGAATCTAAAGCAACGGAGAAAAATAGTAGAATAATGAAAATGCTACCGATTAAAAATAAATTTACAAATAAAAACTGTCCAAACCGAAGCATTTGCCGCCTAACATGAAAGGAGAACAAAGGAATCCTATCATCACAATCAACAAATCTATCCAACAAAGCACATAACAAGAGAACCCCTCATGAGAATAGTCGGTTTAAGAAAAAAACACTAGAAATATCGGCCAACAAAATCCACAACATAAAAACCATCTAGGAGATATGCACAAGAAATTCCATGAAACCCACAAATCCCGCTGGAGCCAACCAAAAAAGTTTTAAGAACAACTGCTCTCAGGTACAATAAAAATGAGATAGCAACATTCTGCACCGCACATGAGAGGGAGAAGGGTAAGATCTTAAAATATAAGCCTTAGAACCCTGGGATCAAACACACCACCACTGTTGAAACTAGAGAAAAAGAAATTTGTAGACTGTCGAAGCTAGGAAACCCACCAAAGACATGGGGCCAAAAGTCAAAAACCATCGCAGCATAACAACCCACTTTCATCCCAACTGGTTTGTGTCGGTATTTGTCCCTGTCTCCTTAGAATAGCTAGATATAAGAAGAAATTACCAAACTTAGAAGAAAGCAACACAAACCCACCATGAATCCACTACTGGTAGAGAACCCTAGCAACAGAGCCATCCAAACACCATCCAACCAGAGCAGCCAAGCCATTAGAGTCAAATCTAGCCAAGGGAACACCACCAAATTTTGTAGCCAAACACCATACCAAGCTGACCCCAAAGGGTTTGGATCGGTAGATGGTCCTTTCCTCTCCCTTAAAATCCAAAAAAACATAAAACTACCAAACCCAGAAGAAATGTTGCACAATCCAACCAAGTCCTCGAAACTAGCAAACAACTCAAGAAACACAACCATCCAACACACCCACCAACCAGAGCGAGAGCCAACCAAGGGGTCAACAACCAAAATTTTTCACTACATTATAATGTCCCAGGATCACCCCTAGAGGTTTGGGTCATGTTGGTGCAAAGTTTGCCTTTGCTTACGTTTGCACCCAAGACTTTGCCAACATTGAAATATCGGGTTAAAACGGGGTTTTACTCGGTTCAATCTCCAGAGGATGTTGGTTCTTTGCTTCTTTTAGGAAAATTGAGAGAGAGGTAAATGCGTAAATAAAGGGAAATATAGCTAGTGCTAGAAACGTTTAAAGGTACAGATTAGACAACAACAAAGCAACCTCAACAACACTTTTCATAGAAGCATATATTTGAACCATAAAATAGAACAACTAATCCTCCACTGTAAATCTATCCAAGCATAAGATTAATGGAATGGTTGATTTCGAATTTAATAGAGCATTGTAGAAAAAATTTAGAATAAGAATTAGAGCAAGCAATATTCAATATAATATTAATTAGCAATCAAAAATCCATACATATTTGATAATATACCAGTGGACCAGAAACCATAATGAATGATCTTTTATTAGCTTTCAAAATCCTATATACATCACCTTGTAAACATCTAAGAGTTGACCTTTTTTTAGATCGCTCATCCTATATATAATAGTTTTACATAATAGAACAAACTGAAATTTGTTACAACAATATGCCCGTAGGCTCATTCTAGTAAAGAGGTAGTTAGGAGAGCATGGAGTCTTCAATTGGAAATGGTTAAGATCTTCTTGTTACAATGATCTTCCTTGATCTCTTTAGAGGTATTGTGGTCCAGTTGTCTTTATCTTCAAAATGTCGCACCATCACAACTTTTGACCCTTAGCTTCATCTTATGTCTTCAAAATGTCATGCCATAGCGACTATTTGTCTTAGCTCTGCCTTGTATCTTCAAAATATCGCATTGTCATAACTTTAGGTCAGATTCACCTTATGTCTTCAAAATGTCACGCCATCGTGAATTTTTGTCTTAGATCCACCATATGTCTTCAAAATGTCGTGTCATCACGACTTTTTGTCTTAGATCTGCCTTATGTCTTCAAAATGTTGCACCACGTGACTTTTTGTCTTAGCTTCACCTTATGTTTTCAAAATATCATGCCATTACGACTTTTTATCTTAGCTCCGCCTTATGTCTTCAAAATATTGCACCATCGCGACTTTTGGTCAACTTCGCCTTATGTCTTCAAAATGTCACGCCATCACGATTTTTTGTCTTAGCTCTGCCTTATGTCTTCAAAATGTTGCACCATCATGACTTTTTGTCTTAGCTCCGCTTTATATCTTCAAAATGTTGTGCCATCATGACTTTTTGTCTTAGCTTCACCTTATATCTTCAAAATATCGTATCATCATGGCTTTTTGTCTTAGCTCTACCTTATGTCTTCAAAATATCGCGTTATCGTGACTTTTGGCCCTTAGTGAAATCTTGAGAAGACTTACTCCTTATTCCCCTAGATGTGGTTATTTTTACCAACATTATTTGCACCTCCTGGGGTAATTATTCCAGTAGAATGTTAGAATCTAGAGTCTTTATCCATTAGGGAACGAAGTAAAAAGAACAGCTAAGAAAAAGAAGGGGAAGAAGGAGAATTATACCAAGCAAAAATATGCTTCTTGCTCTACGTAGTTATTCCTCTAGAGTGTCTTCTTTAGTGGATTTCTTTGTTTCGCCTTGGTCCTGAGCTGTTGCTTTGCTTGATGAGGCTTTCTTAGCTTTATCTTGCTTATCCTTTTCCTGGATGACCTCATTATAGGTGGTGCAAGCTTTTCTCCAAGTCTCTTCATCCACATTTGAAGTCTCTTTGAAGGTTAAATATAAATATTCCAACTCTTCAACCTTGTCATATGATAATATTTTTGACTTCATGTATAGTTCATGTAGGTAGGATTTGATATGGGTAATATCTTGAACCATACTAAATATTTGTTCCTCCTGCACTGGCTCTTCCCAACTATCAATCTCTGACTCATCTTCCATAAAATATTTCTATGCAGCCTTCAATTCATCTTTTGATAAAAAATTTGAATCTTTGTCCCAAAAGCTAGGCATTCCACAGTTTTATGCTATGCTCACATATTTTAAAATCACCTTAGCTTATGCCTTGAGCTCCTGCATAAGCTTAGCACTTTTAGTTACCAGCTTGTGTCTTTTGAAAAAGTTCTTGGCTGCTAACTTGGCCTGGGACCATTTTTCTTCCCATGCTCTAAATCTAAGTATTGCTTGCATGCTTTCAGCCAAGATTTTAATTTTTGTGGATGCTGACAACCTTGCTTTTAGGAGCTTGATTGATGTCTAGAATTTGTCTTCCACTCTACCCATCGTGTCTTTAACCTTGACCAAGTATGACAGTGTAGGTCTTGCCTTCATAATTATCTTTTACACCCTTCTAATCATCTCATTTTTTATCATCTTTATATTTTCTTTAGACAACCCATTGGTATTGTCAGCACTATCTGAAAGTTGTTTCTTGAGGTCTTCAACTTGTTGGTTCAACAGTTGGATTTTTTCTTCGGTATTTTCAACTTTCTCCTTATAGGGTGTTGCTTCATTGAACATCAGTTCCCACTTTTTTACCTCATTCTTCAAATCCCTATCGATTGTCTTTTGTTGGTTTAAGGCTTCTTCTAAACATTGTCTTGCTTACTCAGTTCTAAGATGCTTTTTTTTGTATTATTCAGTGTTTAGGTATATGGTTCCCATGTGAGTTTGGGTCTTTCCCCACTCGTCTTCCATTGGCAGCTAAGTGATATCTTCTGTAATTATCTTAGATTTGTAGTCTTCTAGGGTCATTTCTCCCTTTGGATTTCAGAAAAGTGATGTCATTTTTATAATGGAATGTTACATACTAATGGGATCTAATGTCATCCCCTGCCTGGTGCAGGATATATCTTTAGAGCCCCGAGTGCTGAATGATTTCAACCAAGAAGCAACATTCAAGGTTACCTTTTTTACCTTTTTAAACTTGGTAATGGTAGGGTTACTCTCAGAATAGGAGGCAAGAATGGTTAAGAAGTTTGATATACTGGTTGTATGACGAAAGGTAATAGTGGCTAGAGAGGCATCCACATTTTTTGTTCAGTGAGAGAAACTGTGCAAACATTAGAGGATGCTTTTGGGTCAACTTGGGCAGATGGTGGCAACGATGGAGGTTGGTGAGTGGAGGCAGAAGAGGCATTACACCGACCTTCAAAACGGGAGGGGGAATTCCTCTGGGGGTGTGAAGAATAATAAGTTAAGTTTATAGGAGATGTACATGGATTATTCATTGGATTGGTGTCTTCAATCTCTGGTGCTTTCTTAGGAGCTTCTGTATAAGTTTCTACTATCTGCTTCAATCTCGAATCATCAATATCAGTTGCAGAATTTGCTAAGACCTACTCTTTGCTCAGGGCTTCTTTTGTGGGAGTAGTTTTTTTGGTTGTATCGACCACTTCTTGTTTATCTATCCCTTGGTGCTTGGAATTTTTCTCAAATATTTCCTCTGTTTTCTCATGGTCCCCTATTTCTTCATGTTCCCCTGTCTCTTCTTGGTCCTTTATTTCTTCTTGTTCTCTTGTTTCTTCATAGGGTATCTCTTATTTCTTTCTTTTCTTTGTTTCTCTTTCCTTTGTTGTTTCTGATTTATGCTTCCTATGGATGAGAAGAGTATCGTCATCAAACTCTGTGTATGATGTGGAAGAGAAAATGAATTTTTGAGATACCTTTTTAGGAGCTTCTATTTGCTCAGTGGCAATCTCCTTTCATTTTACTTTTTCAGAGTCTACCTTTGCTACAATAATGGGGAAACCATTGATTCCCAGAGGGACCTTATCTGCAAGAGTATCAAACCATGTGTCGTGGTGATTATCATATCTTTCAAAAAATTCCTTATCAATCTTTGTTCCATACCTGGAAAACGTTTGTATGTGACACCTCATCTACCACCATGCTAAGATTTTAGTGTGATCCCAATATTCCCATTTTTTCTTCATCCTCTCGATGACCTTATCACCTAGCTTGTGGTTTGGGTTCACATCAGGGATCCAATCTACCAGGTGTTCATAAAAAT
The DNA here is from genome assembly GCA_028583015.1 of Wollemia nobilis. NCBI lineage: Eukaryota > Viridiplantae > Streptophyta > Pinopsida > Araucariales > Araucariaceae > Wollemia > Wollemia nobilis. The sequence continues at coordinate 13,436,777 of JAQPPZ010017228.1, forward strand.
CATGCCACGGAGGTAATGGATGCATTTGTTCAATGTGCCACTCCAATGGTTCATCCTCATTGTTTTTACCCTACCTATTGATTTGCTTGTCTGATGCATGAAATTTCTTGAAGGGGGCTCGATTAAAGGTAGCCTTATTTTGAGAAAATTTGTTTGTACGGTCATATTTCCACTTTTGTGGCAACTCAACTAATTTTAAATTTTTCAAAGTTTGAGCAATTCGCTCGTGGTCCCCTTTCTTTGACACTAATACACCTAAAAATTGAAAGGGCATGAGGCAGGTACCTATCTTACCAGCACATGTACTAAATTTGCTATTGATGAACTTAGTTTACCTCACATATTCTAGAGTGAACAATCGCTCAATGACGTAATAAGGCAGCAAAAAAGGCTTCTCTGTGAAGCCATATAGCCTGACGACCACTCCCTAGGTCAAAATAAACCAATCCCCTTATTCTATGTGGATGTGCTGCAGAGTATCTCCCATCCTTTAGGGAATTATGGGCATGGCACCATACATAATTTTTAATGCAGGACCCAAGAATTCCATATTGAAGTGATAATACGATTCAAATTTTGAAAGAAGCAATGTCCACTCATACACGGGCAGGATGTTGCCCTCTTGATCCTTTGTTATAGTAGGGATAAAACTTAAATTCTTTACCTAAAAAAAGAAGAAAAACCATACCAGGTAAGAAGAAAACCTTAAGCCTTTGGGGAGGTCTCTCTAGAGCTTGAACAAACCTGCATGCAACTATTGGACCAAGTATGTTGGCCAATCGAATTAGAGTGGCACCATTTTCTAGTCCACGTGTGCAGCATCGTAGAGTTTGGGGTTTAATATACAGTGTGCCACTGCAACCTACCACCCATAGACCTATGAATCAGTTTTTAATCCCGCCACCATGGCCAGCATGGAAAAAACTCCTTATTCTTGAATTTGAACAAGGGAATTGGAGACTTTGGCATGGTTCCCTCGGGAGGAGAATCTATCAAATGCTCTTGCAGAAACAATCTGATGTTGAGGGTGTTGGTGTAAAAATTTACTGAATTGATGGGGTCAAAAGGAATAGGGTTTATTGTAGGCTTTCTGCCATAATAGAAAATGGCCCTAATTGCATCAGCATCGAGAGTGAAAATAATCCATCCCCTAGAATTTCTTATAATTATGTGCTTGACATCGTAGAACTCGGACATGGCTCTGAGTAACTTAGGGTAGGAGTGGACCTAGGTTCAAACATACCAAGAGAGTGGGATATGGTAGGAAAAAGTACCCGAGCATGATGGAGTGACACCCTTGGTGACCCTGGCCACTACGTCTTTTTGAATTTATTCTGAGTCTTTCCATGTTAACCTGATGTCAATGATGTGGATATCTGGGTCCATGAAATCGCTCTCACCCTTCGCCGACTTACGTTTCCCTTTAACAGTTGGTGGAGAAGTTGTCATGGTTGCCTACTGCGATTCGAACATAGAAAAAAGAATGGGAACGTGCCTAGTAGAGTTTTGGATAGCACAATGAGCAGAAGAAAAAGAATGCAGAGGATAAAGAAGTGATAAAAAACTTTGTGGTATAAGTGGATGTGCATGATCGTGCCAAGGTGACATACAATAAATATGGTTGATGGCGCACATCTCACTACCAATTTTTGAATTTTGTTTGATGCTTTGGTTTGTGTGCCACCTTCAAGGAACCAACTACCATGCACTATCATTTATGGTGTTTCTTTTCTTCTATCTTGGGCCAATAAATTTGTGTCACCTCTACTTTGGGCCAATAGGATAGTATGAAAGTACCTTAAAAAATAAGGTTTTTAAAAGTTCAATAAAACTATTTTTTTCTCGTTGAAACACATGGTCATTTTGAGGTGGCCACATGGTTGTTTTGAGGTGGCCAGTGGTCACAAAAATATCGTAAAAGCATGACAATTTACATTGAGGTGGCCTTTGGGTGCTGAAATATCATGTCATCATGACAATTTTTCTTGGAGTGGCCATCGAACATCGAAATAGCATGAAATCATGATAATTTGCATTGAGGTGGCCTTTGGGCATTGAAATGTTGTGCCATCATGACAAATTTCCTTGGAGTGGCCATCGGTCATCGAAATGTCATGAAATCATGATAATTTGCATTGAGGTGGCCTTTGGGCACCGAAATATTATGCCATCGCAACAAATTTCCTTGGAGTGGCCATCGATCACTGAAATGTCACGAAATCATGATAATTTGCATTAAGGTGGCCTTTGGGTGTCAAAATGCATCACCATCATGAAAAAAATCTTTGGAGTGGCTATCAGTCACCAGAATATCGTGAAATCATGACAATTTACATTGAGGTGGCCTTTGGGGATCGAAATGTTGTGCCATCATGGCAAATTTTCTTGGAGTGGCCATTGGTCATTGAAATGTTGTGAAATCATGAAAATTTGCATTGAGGTGGTCTTTGGGCATTGAAATATTGTTCCATCACAAAAAATTTCCTTGGAGTGGTCATCGGTCATCAACATGTCATGAAATCATGATAATTTGCATTGAGGTGGCCTTTGGGAACCAAAATGTCAGGCCATCGCAATAAATTTCCTTGGAGTGGCCATCGATCATCGAAATGTCACAAAATCATGACAATTTTCCTTGGAGTGGCTATCGATCACTCAAATATCATAGAATCATGATAATTTGCATTGAGGTGGACTTTGGCCACCAAAATATCGTGCCATCATGATAAATCTCCTTGGAGTGGCCATCGATCATCGAAATATCATGAAATCACAATAATTTGCATTGAAATGGTCTTTGGGGGTCGAAATGTCGTACCATTGCAAAAACTTTCTTTGGAGTGACCATCGATCGTCGAAATATCATGAAATCATGATAATTTGCATTGAGGTGGTCTTTAGGCATCGAAATATCGCACCATAATGACAAATTTCCTTGGAGTTGTCGTTTGGAAAGAAAACAGAACATATTTACATAAAATACATACAAATTATAGAGAATTCTTTTACTTATAGTACAACTTCATATGGAAGTTGTTGGCAAAAATGGGTTGAACCTTACCTTGTTCATATTTTAACTGGAAGGAGTTTTGTTGTTTTTATTCAATCACTTCCTAGGGGTCTTCTCAGAAAGCATCGAATTTTTGGTGATTTTCAGGTTTTGCCTTCTTTTCATTCCACCTCAAGACTAAGTCTCCCACTTTGAAGTTTCTTAGAGTGGTCTTTTTATCGAACCATTTCTTCATGGAAACCATATATTTTTTATAGTGGTTGTAAGCTTGTTCCTTATGTTCTTCTAATTGGGGGAGTTGGATCAACTGTTCTCCATTGGTTCTACTTCTTATGTACCAATTTAACTGAGTAATCTTAAAGTTGGTATTCCTATGTGTATTGGAAGAATTGATTCTTTGTCGTAGACCAACGAGTAAGGGTATGTTTTGATATACTTCTTGATAGTTATTCTGTCAGCCCACAATTCTTGGTTTATTAGAGAGTGCCAACTTCTCTTATTGTCCTTCAAAGTTTGCTTTAAGATCTTGAGCAACTTTTTATTTGTTGATTCAGCTAATCCATTTGCCTACGGATAATAGTTCGAGGATGTTTTCAAGTAAATCCCATATTTGTATGTAAATTCAATCATATTGGTACCTATAAAATATGAGTTGTTGTTTGTGACCAATGCATCTGGGATGCCAAATATTGTAATCAAACTTTCCACGAATTTCATTACAACTTCATGATCTACCTTTTTAGTGGGTACTTCTTCGACCCACTTAGTGAAATAATCAGTAGATGTCAAGATGTATTTATGTCTAGTAAATGAGTTGGGCTCTATTATTTCAATGAAATCTAATCTCCATTTTTGAAAAAAAAATTGACCTGAATGGATTTTAGAGGCATAGAAGTGTTTCTATTTCTCCCAATGTATCTCTAGCACTTCTCACAGTTCCTTGTTTCTCTAAAAGTGTCTGCAAATATGGTCAACCAATAACATCCAGTCCTAATGATATTTAAAGTAGTGGTCCTTCTTGAGTAGTGTCCTCCTGATGGGCCTCCGTGGAATTCTTCCAAGATCTTCTATTTTTTATTGTTCTTTTTGCATCGAAGCAATAATACATCCAAATTTTTCCTGTACAACCCTTCAGGTAGTAGGGTATACTTCAAATCTTGGATCTTGTATCGTCTTCTCTGTGAAGAGTTCAAAACTACAATACACTTTTCGGTCTGGAAGTACTTGATTAGTTCATCGGCCCAATCAAGCTGCTCTGATGGTTGAGGATCGTGTGAGGTTGCTTCCTAAGTTTGGAAAGCTATGTATTTTGATGAGGATTATCTAGCTAGTTCTTGGCATTGTGCTTTACCTCTTACTAGCTTGGTTGGATGTATTTTAATATAATATTGTTGTATCTTTGAGATCCAACCAACTCTTTTATCATCAAGTTCCCCTTGTATGATGAAATTTCTAACGTTAGGGTGGACCACATAAACTATAGTCCTATTGTGTGAAAGGAAATGCCAGAAATTTTTCAGACTTCATTATTGCATAAATCTATTTTTATATGAAATTATACTTCTCTTCATGTTCTTGCATAGTCTGAATTAGAAAAGTGATAGGCCTTTCTTTGTTGTCAAGCCCTTTCTGAGTGAGCACTGCAGCGTAGCTCTCTTGTTCACCTACAACATATAATATGAAACCTCTGGAGTAGTCTGGGTTTACCAAGATGGGGGCTTGGTCTACTTGCTCTTTAATTTGCTGGAAAACCTATTTCCTTGAGTCTGTCCACTTTAACTCAACATCCTTCTTCAATAACTCAGTCATGGGTTTGACAATTTGCACGAAGTCGGCTATGAATTTGTGCACAAAGTTGATTTGGTCGAAGAAGGACTGTAAGTCCTTTTTGTTAGGGGGCAGGGGGAGTTATAATAGTGCTTTCACCCTGTTGGGGTCTATAGCTAACCCGATATTAGAAAAAACATGGCCCAGTAATAGTCCTTCCTCTACAACGAAGATGGATTTCTTTATATTTAGAGAGATGCCAAACTCTCTATATTTTTGGAATATGCTCTTAAGATGTTTGATGTGATATTCCTTTCGATGGGAGAAGACTGGCATATCATCTAGATATATCACTATAATCTTGTTGATAAGTTCCCCAAAAGCTACATCCATTTCTCTTTGAAAATTTGCCCCAATATTAGATAATCCAAAGGGCATCCTCTGGTAGGCAAATGTGCCCCACTTGGTTGTGAATGCAGTCTTGAACTGATCTTCATCCTTGAACCATACCTGATTGTAACCAGAGAACCCGTCCATGAGTGAAAATATTTCTTCTCCTACTATTGTATGCAAGATCTGGTCTATCTATGGGAGGGGATAATGGTCTTTCAATGAAACCTTATTCAAGTTACGGAAGTTGATGCACAGCTTGATATCTTCATTTTTTTTCTAACTAGGACTAGATTGGCTACCCAAGTTGAATGCTCGATAGGGTAAAAAATCTTGGCTTTGAGCAATTTTAGTAGTTCTTGCTTCATCAAAGCCTCGATATTAGGATTCACCAGCCTTTGCTTTTGCTGGAAATGCTTCGCATCTTCTTCAAGTTCAATCGTATATTGGATCATCTCTTTGGAGTAGACCTTAATATCACCATAAGTCTATGCTATGATGTCTGGGAATTCATTGCATAATCCCTTGATTTGGTCCAATTCTTCTTTCGTAATGTTTACTCCCACTTTGATGGATTTATCAAGGGCCATTTGAGCTTCTCTATATATGTGCTTGTCAACTTTCATTTTATGACCAGTTGACCTATCATTGTTATCAAATAAGCTTTCAAGGATGATCAAACCTTTTAGGATGTGGTTTTTTTAATTGGATTATACATGTGTCTTCTTCATCTTTGGATGTCATGTTACTTGAGCAGTTTATTTTGTGAATGAGGAATTCTACTATCTATTTGTCATTTTTGAATACCTGCCAAAAGGTATATTTTTTTGGTATAGAAGGCCTTTAAATCAGCCTAACCATTTTGGACTTTTGAATGACATTGCTGATAGGGCAAAAATTTATCCCTACTGAAACTAGCAAATTTGCACGAGTGTTCTTTTACCTTGGGATTACTTTGAGATTTAAAGATTCAAAATATTCTAGCAAGTCCCAAACCTTATTCTTGTAAGCTTTAAGGTAGTGTTGCTTGCTTACACATTTATCAGTAACCTGATTCACTATTAATTTAGAGTCCCCAAATATTTGTAGTTGTTTGATACCCATATTTTTGACTTTCTTAAGGCCTAAATAGAGTCTTTATATTCTGCAACGTTATTAGTGCAACTCATGGTTAGCCGATAAGAAAAAAATTCTCTTTGCCTGTTGGAGAGATTAGGACAATCCCTGCTCATGCTCCATTTTTGCACCTAGCACCATTGAAGAAAAGTTTCCATAGTTGATTAGTAGGATGATCTACCTTGGGGAGAGGATTAGGGTTACTCTTCTTGGGCTTTACAATTGTGTAGTTCCCAATATCTATTTCAATCTTGGAGAGAGAACTGGTCTTCTTCTTGCAACATGTTTAGAGCCTCCATTTAGTTCAAATCTCCTAGTTCTTCTGTCGTCATATTCACTGTAGTGGTTGATTTAATTTCCTCTTCAATATTTTCAATGTGGATGATATCTCTAAGTGTGAGAAATATAATGATAAATATCCTCATATTTTAGCAGTGAATTCCCTGGAGAGGCACATACCAAAATAAGACTCTAGATCCATTACCACTACCTCTTGTATGACTATGAGTTGGGGTAGTCTGTGAAGAACAATTGAGATATCCTTAATTATTCCTACAATTTTAATAGTGGTTCCATATAACTGTAAGTTACCAAGACTGCTCCTTGTGTATTCCATTTCCATGATATCATATACTACCTTGGGCATTACAGTGGTTACAACTCAAGAATCTATCATACAGTTGTGAACTACCCATCCTTCCATATGAAGAGACAGATAGAAGGGAGGGGGTCTATTTTTTTCCCAAAACGAAAGTTAGACTCACTTGGATAAAATTCAACTAAGCTGGTGTTCTATGCTTGTTTTTCATATATCTCAAATATTATTGTAACAAGTCGATCTACCCTAGAAATTGCAAGGCTTCATACATAGTCACTTTGGAAGGAGTTTTCTTCATTTCTTTGACTATGTTGAATGGCAGGGGCTTGACACTCTTCTTTTTTACACTTGTGTCATACTTATTCCTTTACCCCTAAGTAGCATCTTTCCTTTGGTGCTTATTTAGTGAGGGGTATCTCAGTTTATCTCTAGTTTGTTCCTGCATCTCAGCTTCCTTCTACATAGGTGCTTCTTTACAGGATTCTGCTCCTTTCTGACTTAAATTCTAGGGATATTTCTCATAGGAGGTCCTTTTATCAATAGGTTCTCTTATAATTGAAGGCACTTTAAAGAGGTTAAGCTCTTGGGGATCAACCGATAAGGGTTTATTTCCCAATTTGGTTAGAACAACTACTTGTTCAACTGAAGGCATCCTAAAATTTTGATTCTCTTTTGATCATATTAACCTGACCTGTGAGGGTTCTCTTAGCATTTTCAATAACTACCTTCTGGATATGGTGTTTTTGAATCATGCAAGAAGTTTCACCGTCTGGATAATTACACGTGGAACACCAAAATTTTGATTATGTCGAAGTGTTAGCGGGTTCACTATCTTCATTAGTGTAAACCACATTAGATTTATCATAGCTTCTACCGCTTGTGGAGGCTTGATCTTTTGTTACTTGAGGAAACCTACTTGGTTGGAAATTTCTTTCTACTTCTCTTCTTTCCATCGAGATCATTTTATTTGTCAGAGTTTTCATGGATGCTTGCAAATCTTGTAAAGTTTCCAATGGAATATCTGGTGTTGATGGAACTATCGCTATTGGGAGAGAAAGAATGTTGAGAAGCATTGGAGGGGTGAGAGGTGCTTGTATCACTAGGATATTAGGTTACCTGATCTATTTAGGGGGATTTGTATTAGGACTGGGAGCAAGATTTGGGAAATTCGTGCTTGATGCTTGTGGTATATTTGAAAAAATAGACATTATCATTTTCACATGAAACCTTCCAATAGCAATCAGATCTCTTTTTGCATTTTGAGCTTCTTGGTAGATCTCTGGGAAGGTGAATATTTAGGATTGCCTAATGGCCATACTTATTTCTACGTTGAAATCTCTCAGATAGTAATACATTCATTGTTCATCTGTCGATCTCAATCTTTCAGGTACTCTTTGCCAAGTTCGACTAAATTTGATGTTAAAATCGACTATCTCTTCCTGAGGATGCTTCTAGATAATGGTAAAATGACTTAGCAGGGAGAATGGGTCTGCATGTTCATTGAATTTTTCTATCAGTTTACCTGCAAGTTGGTCCCAAGTAGATATACTTTGTTTGCTAAGGGCTCTTTACCAATAGAGCATTTTTCCTTTTAAAGAAATAACTAGTAATCTGATCATAACATCTTTCTTAGTGATTTTATGTATCAGGGCGAGCACTGCAACATCTTGACAGTGTTCATAGGTCATCTTCCCAGTACCGTCATACTGGGGTAACGCTTTTAGGGTCGCTGCTGGAATCAGGTGTTGAGTTACCAGGTTCAGATGGCCTGTGTGGTTCCATAAAGGGTAGGGTAATATTGGCTTATTTACAGCCATTGCAATTATGGTTATGTCAGATATTACGGGTATATGGGTAGCTGGAGTTAAAATTCTGCTAGAAGCAATACTAGGGAAAGCTACAAGGGAAGGATTTGTGTATCGTGTATTGACAATATATGAAGAACTTGTTCTAGCAACTAGAACATGATTAGCTCTAAGGCTACCAAGGTGCAGTTTGAAGAACTCGATGGGTTCTTTTGATTTTTTTCTTTAGATCTGGTTATTGAAAAAGATGATATTTAACTAGAGAATAGGTAAAGGCTTTCTTAGGTTTCCTTTCTTGGGCGGAGTTGCCAGGTGATTCATAAAAAATAAACAGATCAAAGGTAATCACTGGAACTTTGATCTGTATACTACGTGGGATTGGGTCCCATCGGGTGTGCCAAAAACTGTTGGTGCAAAATCTGCCTTTGGTTACGTTTGCACCCAAGACTTTGCCAACATTGAAATACCGGGTTAAAATAGGGTTTTACTTGGTTCAATATCTAGAGGAGGTTGGTTCCTTTATTCTTTTAGGAAAAGGGAGAGAGAGGTAAATGTGTAAAGAGATGGAAATATAGCTAGTGCTAGAAGCGTTTAAAGGTACATATTAGACAATAGCAAAGCAATCTCAACAATACTTTTCAGAGAAACATACATTTGAACCATCAAACAGAACAACTAATCCTTCACTGTAAATATATCCAAACATAATATTAATGGAATGGTTGATTTTAGAGTTAACAAAACTTTGCAACAGAAATTCAGAATAAGAATTAGAACAAGAAATATTCAATCTAACCATAATTAGCAATCAACAATCCATACATACTTGATAATACACCAGTGGACCAGAAACCAAAATTAATGATCTTTTATTAGATTTCAAAAGTTTTTATACATCAACTTGTACACATCTAAGAGTTGACCTTTTGTTTAGATCGCTCATCCTATATATAATAGTTTTATATAATAGAACAAACTAAAATTTATTACAACAATATGCCCGTAGGCTCATTTTGGTAAAGAGACCGTTAGGAGAGAGCATGAAGTCTTCAACTAGAAATGGTTAAGATCTTGTTACAACGATCTTCCTTGATCTCTTTAGAGGCGTCATGGTCCAGCTATCTTTATTTTCAAAATATTGTGCCATCGCGACTTTTGGCCCTTAGCTTCACCTTATGTCTTAAAAATATCGCGTCATCGTGACTTTTTGTCTTAGCTCCGCCTTATATCTTCAAAATGTCACGATGTCATGACTTTTGGTAAACTTTACCTTATGTCTTTAAAATTTCATGTCATCTTGACTTTTTATCTTAGCTTTGCCTTATGTCTTCAAAATGTCGTGCCATCATGAATTTTTGTCTTAGATCTGCCTTATGTCTTCAAAATGTTGCACCATCATGACTTTTTTGTCTTAGATTCACCTTATATCTTCAAATGTTGCACCATCGTGACTTTTTGTCTTAGCTCCGCCTTATGTCTTCAAAATGTTGCGTTGTCATGACTTTTGGTGAGCTCTACCTTATATCTTCAAAATGTTGCGCCATTGTGATTTTTTGTCTTAGCTATGCCTTATGTCTTCAAAATGTCGCGTCATCATGACTTTTTGTCTTAGCTTCACCTTATGTCTTAAAAATATCGTGCCATCATGACTTTTTGTCTTAGCTTCACATTATATCTTCAAAATTTTGTGTCATCATGACTTTTTATCTTAGCGTCGCCTTGTATCTTCAAAATTTTGCACTATCGTGACTTTTGACCCTTAGTGAAATCTTGAGAAGACTTACTCCTTAGTCCCCTGGATGTGGTCATTTTGACCAACAAGTCAGCATTTGGCCCTCTACCCCATATAAGAGTGATAATGCCAAACCCATAAGAGAGCAAAACATACCAACAAGACCCCCAACAAGCAAAACACCCTAGTCACAAACCACAACAGAGAAACTAAGCATGACTAGCAACCAGATCTAGAATGGGAGAAATGAGACCTCCCGCTCAAAGGGTTTTAGAGCATCAAAGCCGAAGCGGGAGTGAAATCCTCACGGAGGAATCCCTCATGGAGGAAACCCTCACGAGCCCTCTCTACCACGATGAGACTCAAACTCTCTCTACCATGGTGAGGCATAGGCCCTCTCTGCCATGGTGAAGCTCAGGCCATAGGAAGCCCTCATAAAGGAAATCCTCACGGGTCCTCTCTAAACCTTAATTCAGGAAATCGTTCCTCATATCCCCTAGGGGTGAGGACTTTCTGTTCCACATGACTTGTCCCATTCGAGTATACCCCTCAGGCTAACCGGGGGGGGGTTTGTGTGTCCAATGCAGGCTGCCAGGCTTGAAACCCGAATCTCCTTCTAAGGATTGAGGGAACTTGCTAGTAAGGTACATGGTGCATATTGAAATATGATACCATTTCTCTTTTTTTCCTTGATTTTTGTTTTGGAGTTTAAAAAAACTATAATATTGTGGGTATGAAGAACTCTCAAGAACTTCAATTACATCTTATCTAGGAGTTGTTAAATTGAATTGAGAGGAATATTTGTCTCCTTGTTGTAATATGTTATAATCAGCTTACAATCTTAATACTGTAATATGTTATAGTCAAATTACAATCTTAATAAGATGATTGACAAGTGGAGAGCAAGAATAACTTCTTGATCAATCATAGTTCTCGAATGGCTCTTAAGTTTAAGTACAAAAACTGCAAAGAACTTAGTTTCAATTATGAAGACGAATGCTATTTTTTTTCAATTGGTTATATGGGATCGAAACCAGCCCCAACCATATTACATCATCACCATATAGTGGTATTACAACAAAGATTGGATATTATCCATGTATCGCTTGGGAAGATTTGAACCTTTGATATAAGACAAATACAATTTGAAATTTGTATTTCTATACAATAAAGGCAAGGGTTCCTTTCTAAACCCTTTTTTTTTTCTTTCTTTAATAGATCTCTTATATGATCCTCAATAAGAGGGAAAAAGTGGTTAGAGGACTTGGAGTTTCCTCATAATCCTTCTCTTATTAAAGAACATGCCACCATCTCATTGATATTGTTTTCCACAACTTGACAATTATTATGTATTGTTTGATAAGATTCAAACCTTAGTCTTCTTCCTTAAAAACAAGAAATATAACTGCTTAAACTCATACCATTATATATATATATATATATGTCTAAATATTTAATATGAATTTTAATGCACCCTTTCATTTTATCTTTGTTGATGTTTAAAAATAATACAACTTAAGAATTGAATAAATTTTCTTGTATGGTTTATAATCATTTTGACAAAAATAAAGATATATATATATATATATATATATATATATAATTTAATTTTCTTTGATTATTTTCTAAAAATTACATTTGTTATTTTATAGCCATTTTTGTTGATTAATTTATTTTATATTTGATTTTTAGTTAATTTATTGAACGAGAAAAACAATAAATATATATATATATATATATATATATATATATATATATAATTTAACTTTCTTTGATTAGTTTCTAAAAATTGCATTTGTTATTTTATAGCTATTTTTGTAGATTAATTTATTTTATATTTTATTTTTAGTTAATTTATTGAACGAGAAAAACATATATATATATATATATATATATATATATATATATATATATATATATATATATATATATATATATAATTTATTTTTTTTAAAGTGAAAAACCCCTTGTGGGACCACCTTGGTCTGAGAGACCATGACTAGGGGGTTCTACACTGTCAAATTCACCCGGAGTCACGTCCAGTCTTGCCCGCACCAACATTATCAATTGGATTTTGGGTATCCAATTCAACTTTTTGGTATGGTGAAGATTCGAACCTGGGACCTCCCTTAGAGGATTGTCTCCTCCTCTCCAACTCAACTACAACACCTAGGTAAATAATAAGTATATATTTTTTAATTAACTTTCCTTAATTATTTAAAAAAAATTGTCTTATATTTTTACAATTTTTTTTTAATTTTTTTTGTTTGATTTTTTTTTTTTTTCAATTGATATAATTTTTAAATAATTTACTGCAATGAAAGAATGAAATAAAATTATTTTAATTATGTTCATAAGACGACTGCTTATGGGATCACATTTACAAAATTTGTTGTATAAAATTTTGTATAAACACATAGCTATTAAAGATGGTAACAACATTTTTTTAATTATTCTTTTTCTTTTGTTGTTGGAGATATTACATTATTTGATAGCATTGTATATATTAGATTAGGAAGTGTGTTAAATATTTAGTTAATGTATTGTTCGATATGTGAGATGTGCACAAGTGTCATGTAATAAATTGTGCAAATGTGTAATGTGTCATGTAACGTCAAAGATCATAGTGATAGGTGTCAAGTAGGCAAGTAAATAATTATGAAAAAGAGAAGGTCAAGAGTGCAACATATGAGGAGTCACATGTGATTATATATATATATATATATATGTGTGTGTGTGTGTGTGTGTGTGTGTGTGTGTGTGTGTGTGTGTGAGAGAGAGAGAGAGTGAGAGACAAAGCATTGTAAAAAACATCAATCATACATAGCTTTATACATTCATTAGTAAATCTTTGATCAATAATATTTTGTGTAATATTATATGTGATTTTTATTTGATTTTATGATATTGTTATATATGATTAATATTTTGTAAAAAAAAAATTAAAAAAAAAATTGAAAAAGAGAAGGTCAAGAGTGCAACATATGAAGAGTCACATGCGATTATATATATGTGACAAAGCATTGTAATAAACATCAATCATACAAGAGCAAGGTCAAAGGAGAGGATGGGATGCGGGAAGGCAGGCGAGGATGGGAAGTGGGAAACGGGTGAGCGAGCGGTGGGAGGCGGCAGGACGGAGGCGACCGAGATGAGTGAGGGCCCAGGAGGAACAAGTGTGGGTGAGGCAGACTCTGACGCAGCAGGGGCCCAGGAGGACGGGTGTAAAGGGCAGGGGAAAGATCCTCCTGAAAAAGGGGATCCTTTAGGAGCCGCAAACCTAAAAGGTTCCTATGCTCATGTGGTGAGGCCAGGAACCCTAGATAGTCACCTTACCCAAGAGTTAATTCCTTCAGGTGAAGACCTTTTCATCCCTGAAGACCTTATGGAGAGTTTCTTGGAGCTCAAAAAGTTTACTTTGATTGGCAAGTTCCTAGGAGGGCAACCAGACATGGAGACCATCTGAAAATGGGCCTTTGCCAGATGGAGAACTAATGGCAACATGGAGATTATGGCGCTCTCTCGGTATTTTTTTTCCATCAGGCTAAACACTCAAGAGGATTTCTGCAACATTTTTGTTGGGGGACCTTGGTTCCTAGGGTGCAAAACCCTTTTCCTCTGGAGGTGGGGAGAGGATTTCAACCCGGAGACCCAAAACATAAATATAGCCCCGATCTGGGTAAGGCTTCTAAACCTTCCTTTCCAGTGTTGGCATGATAATATCATTAAATGGATAACCCACTCCATTGGGAAGTTGGTTGTCATTGATTCTTCCACCAAAGTTCGTTCTAGGATGGTCCAGGCCCGGTTCTGCATGTCCGCCAACCTGGACACTGAGCTCCCTACTACCATCAATTTATAGAAAGGATCAACCCTCATCAAGAGGTAAGTTATTGAGTATGAGAATAAGCCTACGTTCTATACTCATTGCCGCACTCAGGGACACCTCCAGACCCAATTTCTAGCCTTGAAGGCTTTGAATCAAAAAATGGAATGGTAGAATAAAGGGTCACAGCAAAACCATGGGAAACCTCTGCTCAACAAGCAACCATCGACGGGTCCTAGGTACATCATGCAAAACCCTGCACTTCAGGTAGCACAGGAAGAGGACCTATAAGGAATTTCTACTCAACCTGAGTAGGATTATGAACAAGGAGGAGTCCTTTCACCAGTCTAGAAGTAGCAAGAGGTTCTTTCAAAACCCTCACCTCAAACCAGCCCTTGTGCAGAGGATCCTGCTACTCAGGTTCACATCTTCCCTGATTTTGGTACCTCAAACTCTTTCATGGAGGAATATCTAGCAGGCAATAGGAAATACCCACCCCACATAGAGAGGTTTGAGCCATCCCTATATTCAATGTCTGAAAAGGGAGGCCCTTCTCTTTCTGGGTGATTAATCCCTAGGAACACCATAAGCAAAAAACAAGCTATTGACTATGGCAGTGAACGAAAAAGAGGAAGACTCTCTGGTAATGATCAGAGAAACAAAGAAGCGATAGAGAATATCACCAATGAAACTCAGCTAACACTATTTTTTGATAATTTCGACACTCAGAAGGATGACAAGCAAGGATCCAAACCCCCCTTCCAGATGGTGAAGGGAGGCAAGAAAAACCCTAAACCTTTGATATGAAAGTCCTCTCAGGGAATATGAGAGGACTTAATGGAGTAGCCAAATAGAGGGTGGATGCTGACCTCAGGAAAAGGATAAATCCCTCCATTTTTATCATTCAAGAAACCAAAAGTGACGAGTTCTCCTCCAAGAAGGCAACTAAGGCCATTTGGTCCAAAGGGGAGACTCTCTTCAGTCCTGCTCAAGGTACATCAGGTGGGCTCATGTGCCTTTGGGACCCTACCCTGGTTGAAGGAAGATTATTGTCATCCTCAAACAGAATCCTTAACATTTTATTCCACTCTAAGACTTGCAACCAGTCATGGATCCTCTCCAACATCTACGCTCCAAACTTTCCTGTAGAGCGAGCTGAGATGTGGGAAACTGTAACTCAAATGAGGGGCAATTTCAGCACCATTTCATGGATCATTGGCGAGGATTTCAACTATCCTTTGCACCCATCCAAAAATAAATGAGGACTATATATGTGCAGTAGAAGCATGGACAATTTCAGGAACTTTGTTAACACCAACGAGCTCATGGACATCAAGCTCAAAGGGTCCTCTTTCACTTGGAGCAATAGGAGGATTGGCAGTGGGCTCATTCATGTGAAGCTAGATAGACTTTCCATTTCTCAAGAAGTTATTCCCTTTTTTGGAGATGCAACATTGTGTGCCTTGCCCAAAATTAGATCAGATCACAACCCCATCATCCTCGAATTAGGTAAGGCTCCCTCTTTCAAAACCCCCTTCAAGTTCGAATCCATGTGGATCCACCATAAGGATTTCAAAGGCCAAGTCACTTCCTGGTGGCAGTAGCAGAGGGTTGAGAATCAGCTTCGTTGTAGTTAGCCCAAAAGGTCAAGATAGTAAAATAAAAATTGAAATTCTAGAACAAGGAAGTCTTCGGGAATATTTTTGAATGTAAAAAAACCATCTCATAAAGCCTTCAAGAGATAGAAAAGAGAATCGAAGCTGGAGATCACTATGCGGTCACCAGAGAAGAAGAGAGGAACCTCCTGGCAGAGTATCATAACATCATTACAAGGGAAGAAACCTTTTGGAGGCAGAAGTCCAGGGACCTTTGGATCAAGGAGGGTGACTCTAACACTAGATTCTTCCATGCTTCCACCATGTGGCATAGAGGATCCAACAAAATCAGAGAGGTTGACTGTAGTAACGGATCCACCACAAAGGACATTATAGAGATAAGGGCCGAAGCGATGACTTTCTTCAAATATTTGTTGGGAAACCCTCCCAAGGGTGATCGACATGCCCAATCTGAGCTTCTAGCCAACATTCCAAGCAGTGTCTCTCAAGAGGCTAATATAAAACTCATGGAACCTTTCTCCTCTGATGAGATTAAAGAAGCCCTCTTCTCCATGCAAACTGATAAAGCCCCAGTGCTGAATGGTTTTCCCCCTCGTTTTTATCAAACCATGTGGGATGTAGTAGGGGAGGACGTGTGTAAAGCCATCAGAGAGATTAAATCGACTAGAGTTGTCCATCGTAGTTTCAATTCCACTTTTTTGGCTCTCATTCTGAAATCCTCCGCTTGTAGAACCTTTTCTGACTATAGACCCATAAGTATTTGTAATGTTTTCTACAAATTTCTGACCAATGCCATGGCTAATAGGTTGAAGCCCATCCTTCCTCTTCTCATTGATCCGTGCCAAGGCAGTTTGGTTAAGGGTAGGAACATCCTGGATGGGGATATTACGATTCATGAGACCCTTCACTCTGCATCCATGGCTAAAAAGGCTACCCTTTTCCTCAAGCTCGATATGAATAAAGCCTTTGATAGAGTGGATAGAGAGTTCCTCTATGCGATCCTCCTGAAGTTTTGTTTCCACCCTCTCTGGGTTGACCTCATCCAAATCTGTATCTCCACCCCATGTTTCTTCGTCCTGGTCAATGTATCCCCAACGGGATATTTCCAAAGTGTCAGGGGCCTTCGTCAAGGAGACACATTGTCCCCCTTTCTTTTCATCATTTTGGTAGAGGCCCTGGGGAGAGCGCTCAAGAAGGTACTTCAGTGGGAAAATGTAACTTGCATCCTCCCCACTTCGGGGATTGAAGTGATTACCCACCAGCAGTTCATGGATGATACTCTCCTGTCCATTAGTGCTTCAATATCTCAAGCTAGATACATCAAGAGGATCCTTTCCCTCTACGATTGAGCGACTGGTTAGAAGGTGAACTACATTAAAAGTAAACTTTTCTTTATCAAAACCCCGATGAGGCGTCAGATCTAGATAGCTAGGATCCTGGGTTGCTCTATCGATTCTCTTCCTACAACCTATCTCGGCCTCCACCTATTTTGTGGTCGGTCTAAGTAGGGTATGTGGAACATGGTGATGGAACACATCCATAAAAAGTTATCCACCTGAAAAGGCAAGTTTCTATCCCAAGCAGGTAAGGCTACCCTCACCAAGGTTTACCTCCAAGGAATCCCAACCTATTTCATGTTTGTTTTCAGGCTGCCAGTCTCGTTCCATCGTAAGTTTGAGCAGATTCAGAGGATGTTTCTTTGGTCGAGAAACGATGACAAGTCCATAATCCCCCTGGTGGCCTGGGAAACGATGTGCAAAATCAAGGAACAAGGTCGTCTTGGCCTAAGAAGGATGGGAATGATGAACCTTGTGCTGGTTTCCAAGCATGCTTGGAGGATCATGGCTAATGACACAATGGATTGGATCAAAATTGTAAACAATAAGTACTTGACCAACCTTTATCTCCTCAATAATGGGATTCCCATGGGAGGGTCAGCTTTTTGGAGGGCCATTATCCAAATGCGACAGCTAATTCTGGACGATGCCAGGTGGATTATTGGGGATGGTCAGAGCATAAATTTTTGGAAGGACAAATGGATCTCGAAGGACCCTCTCATCCAGCAGGTGGATCTAGGTCTTCTTAGAGCCCATATGGATCCTAACTATGAGCAGAAGGTGGCTGACTACATTATTTGGAGGAATGGATCCCCGCAATGGAGGAAAATTGATGTGGGTGGGCATGAATAGGAGGTAACCAATCTCTCCTCTCTCCTCTAGGTTACTATCATCCCTTCCATCAGAGGACCTGGCCGTATTATTTGGAGAGGTACGAATAGTGGAGACTTCTCAGTCAAGTCTGCTTATGATTTCCTGTGTACTAGTCTAAAGGTGGATTTCTCCTTCAAGCTGGTCTAGCGGAAATACTTGATCCCCAAGGTAAATTTTTTCTCTTGGATCACCTTCCAAAATAAAGCCCTCACTATTGATAATCTCCATAAAAGGGGCTTTGCCATTCCAAATAGGTGTTACTTATGTAAGTCAGCCTGTGAGTCTTTTGACCACTTTTCCTGCATTGCTCCTTCACCAATTCTGTCATTAGTTTCATTCTTTCCACTTTCTAGATTCAATGGATTCCTCCCAAGACAATAAAGGAGGCTTTTTTTCGATGGACCAATCCCTTCCGAAATCTAAAGCTTCATTTCCTATGAAATGCTTATTTTCACCATCACATATGGTAAATTTGGTTGGAGCAAAATGGTTGGGTGTTTGGAAGTCCTCCTAGGGATCCTCCCTCCATTGCCCACAAAGCCATGACCTTTGCTATTGAAAACTCCAAGCTTATCCCCAATCCGACTCCTAAATTTAATCTTGAGGCAGATATCTTTAGGGCTTTCAAGCTCGATGGGGATCCTGACCATCAGGCGGATCTGGTCTCATCTAGAAAGGAGGTTAGTTGGGTCAGACCTCCTAGAGGGTGGTTAAAGCTAAAATTTGATAGAGCTACCAGAGGCAATCCGGGACCAGCGAGAGTAGGCGATGTTGTAAGATATCATAGTAGGAGACTAATCCTTGGATATTGCGAAGCCTTGGGGACCCAAACCAATAATGTTGCGGAAGCTAGGGGGATCCTAAGGGGTATTAAGCTCATCTCAGAGGATCCTCGTCCTTTAGTGGTCAAAGGGGATTCGATGAATATTATAAATTGCATGCTTAATTCAAAGACTCCATCTTGGAAGGTGTTCAACATCATTTCTGAGGCTAGAAACTCCTCCTCCGATGCAACCTTTTTCAAGTCCGACATACTCTCAGGGAAGGTAACAGTCTTGCAGACCACATGGCGAACAAGGGGCTTCTTTCCACCTGTCTCGTCATTTGGCGTCAAAACTTCTCGACGGATGTGGAGAGGGCTGCCAGCCAAGATTGTGTTCATGAAGCCACCTAGGAGGAAAATTATGGTGATCGGTGGTGGCAAAGCTCATGCCATGCCACCTGTCCTATCTATAGTTGGATGCTTTTGTGAGGCAGAGTTAGGTAAGGTCAGTAATGTGGGGTGAGTCCCAAGGTTTATCGATGGGCAGTCCGACATTTTTAGAAATGATATCCCCAATTGTGGCACGAGGGGTATTATTGTCAACTTGATCACCAAATATTTGTGCATCCTCTAACAGATTATTTTAGCTCATGGGAGGCTTCTCATTGGTCGAGTCCCTGGGCCCATTGGGAGGAGGCTCTGGATCACCTTTCTCAATGAGCCCGCACATGAGGTCATCAACGGGTACAGTGATTACGAGTATGCATGGCAGCGGCAAGAGAAGAGTGCTATCTCAGCTTTTTCCTCTGCCATATTTCCATTTTTATTTCCACCTTGGAAAATTATGGGCTGCTCTGCATGCAATCAAGTGTCTCCTCATCAAGCGTCCAAGGCTAGGGTCCTTTTAATTGCCCTTGTCATCGGGTTTTTTCTCATTGTTGGTGTATGTGTTCTCAGTCCTTTGTCTCTGGTGCATCGTCCTTTCTTCTCGCTGGGGGCTCTACCTAACTCCTATGTTACCATGGCCACTCCCTTCATTGAACCAGTCGAGCTTTCCTTGTGTAACAAAGCGTTGACATTTATGAAGACCAAGGGTCTAGTCCCATTTCTTGAGAAATTCCAAGGACCCGTGGAAGAAATTACCCGAGCCTTTATTGATACCTAGAACAAGGAGGAAGTCATTTTTTGAGGGTTAAACTTTCGCATCTTTGTCGAACTACTCTATGAGGTCACGAGTCTGTCGACCACTGGTCGCAGCATTCGGCGTGACAGCCATAACTGGGGTGAGGATTTGGACCAATTCCCAGATAAAGGGAAAAATTTGGGATGGGATAAGTCTACCCTATTTTGATCAAATCTATCAGAGCCTTGGAACCTCGCCATGATTCTTGTAATGTAGTATATTACCTATGATGATCTCGACAAACCTCTTCAAAGTTTCCATATCAGCTTTGTAAACCACATTAGAGATACCAAACAAGTATGTATCCCTGATTACCTGGTGTATTCCATGGGTTTGGCTGTAGAAAAGAGTACGAAGTCATCTTGCATGCCCATTCACCAAGGTTTGATGGTCGTTATTTATCGTCATGTCTCTTCAAACCGTCCTCCCCCCAGGTCATGCAGCATTTGGCTGGCCAGCCCTCGATAAGCCCTTCAGTTGGCCAAGAGGAGTGGGTTCCCAGCCAATCCCAAAATGTTTCTTCGACAGATGACAAGCCTTCTCCTTTCAAAGGGTCCTCTCACAGCCAACACACCAAGCATGGGACGACTGGGGATACTCCCACCCCTTCCTGGGCCTCTCAACGCTTGAAGAAGGTCAAGATCGAGAAAGAGAACCCACCACAACAGATCAGTTTGGATACGAAGAGTGAAGCAGAAGGTTTGTTCTTTCAATTTCTTCTGGATATGACAGCAAACATCCTGGCAGCCACAAATGCAATGGTAAGGATCCTGAAACGCTACAAGGGGCGATAGGCCCAGGAGGACTAGGAGGAACCTGAAGCATGATCGAGGATCCTTGGAAGTGTGTCTTTTTGAGTTAAAAATGTCTGTGTTAGGCCTGAAATGGCTTATTTTGTTATTTTTTTGTTATAGTTTGACCCATTACATCTATGGGATGGACTCCCCTGTTGCCCACGGGGCATTTTTTGATATCTTTTTTGTAAGTTTTAAGTAAGTTTTTGCTGTAACAACCCATGAGGCTCACTCTGGTGTTAAAGGCCATGACCTATACTGTTATAAGGTTTTGGGATCTTCTCAAAAAACCCACTTATAAATATAAATAACCAGCTTACCAAAAAAATAAACATCAATCATACATAACTTTATATATTAATTAGTAAATCTTTGATCAATAATATTTTGTGTAATATGATATATAATTGTTATTTGATTTTATAATATTGTTATATATGATTAATATTTTGTAAAATAATTTAAATAGAAAGCTAACCTTTTTGAGGTAGTTCTTCAATTTTTAGATTTTTTTATTTTTAATATATTTTAACCTAGATTCTTTATACAATACTAATATAGAGGGGGTTTTCAAAATGGTGTACTTAGATATCATTATAAAATGAACATTGTGATATAAATTTCCCCTTTGTTTAACTACCCCTTATGTGCAAAATGCATACACGCTATTGTTCCATGCTTCTTTGAGTATTGTCCACCTTCATATTGCATACCTGAGATAAAGCGAGCTAGCTCTCAACTATGTTATAAGCATCTTTATTTTTCATTTCAGCTTTGCTCCTATGTAGCCTTTTGTTTGTGTCCATAAGTGTGGTTAAATTTCACTATAACTTTTCCTCCTCAAGTTTTTTACTCAAATGTGTTCTCTAAGCTTTTCTTTCACATGTTTTTTATTTTCTTAATTATTAACTAGACATCAATGTAAATTGATGTCCATATATTTATCATTTTTCATACTCTTTCATCCACATGAGTTTTCTTTTGCCTAGTTTTTCCTTTTTCCTCTATTACTGCTTTGGGCCACCTATTATTTGTTTAGCAAGTTTATTTATTTAAGCATTATATTAGTTGACTTCTTGTTATTGCTTCTATAGGACTTCTATAGGGAGTGAATGTATGTGTCTTTATTGTTAGAGGGATTTCATATAGGATTGGAAAGCTGAAAAACATTGAAATAAACTTAAATATTTTTTTTTGTAAAAATACTTCTTATTCATAACAAAAAAAGAATACAACGAAATCATTACATAAGCTTGTGCAACAACAACAAGCAGTCTGATCTCAGATATTTGTCTATTCTAATGCAATCTTTAAGAATGCTATTTCTAAAGACTCTTAGCTGATATGAGACCAGCCTACAAGCAGAACTGATAGTATGGTCAACCCCAATACCGTTCTGCTGAAAAACAATATAACATCTATCTTTCCATAAAGCAAACAACACACTAATTCTAATAACATGCCAAAAAATCAACATATGACGTGGGCCCTTGGGGGAATCACTCAACAAAACAAGTTGCCACCAAAGGGGGCCTGAAATAATACTAGAATAAAAGGTTATGATAGATTTCCAAACACTCTTGGCTCTTGGACAGTCCCAAAAGATATGCTTGATGGTCTCACTCCTACCACACACCAAGCAACTATCCGAAGCCAAAATCCATTTAGCAAGTCGTGCCTTGCTTTGAAGACCCTGCATCAAGCCTGACCAAGCAAAAAAATTTAACTGCATGGAAATCCAAAGCTACCACACTCTACCAAGAATTTTTTGTCATTTGCCAACAGAATAATTGGTGCCCCATCTAGCGTTCAAAACATCCCCAAAAGGAACATAAGGGATCAACTGCTGATAAATCTTAGAGGACTTAAAACACCAAATTGGTTTGTCATAAGTCCACCTCCAATCCTTCCAAATAAGCCCTGGAAGACCATTGGTCAACTTGTAGCACTGCTCATCAGGGAGAAGTCCCTGAATTTGCTGGATAGCAAATCTGTCTGAAGCCTTGAGTTTAAATTTAGCCAATAAATGTTGCCAAGGAATCCACTGTCTCAAATTTCCATCCCATAAATCATCCCAACAAAAAATACCTTTTTTTCACAGTCGACGACATTGAAAAATAGGAATATCAAAGACTTGATACCATCTTCCTTCCATAAGCAAATAGCTATAGAAGCTATATTCCAGCCTCTTCTATTGTCAATATACTTCCATTGAAGAAGGCCAATCAAATCCTTCAAAGCTTCCCAAATTCTTTTGATAAGAATACAACCCCTGATCTTGAACTTGTTAGGATGACCAACAATATCCTCCAAAGTAAAAGGGTCACGAAAACCATCAATATGTTGGGAGGTAAGAATACGTTGTCTAAGAAGACGTTGCCAAGCAAGATTCCCATCCAAACATCGAACCACCCACTTAGAGGCCAACACCTTATCCTGAGAAAGAATATCCAGCAATCCCAAACCACCCTGAGATCTAGGAGCAGAACAATAACGCCAAGCAACTAAAGGGACCCTCCTAGAACCATCAACATTAGACCACAAAAAACTTCTGATGCAAGTCTCCAAATGCCTAAAATGAGAAGTATTAGGCAACCAGCAGGAAGAATAATACATGTGATAGGCTTGGAGGATCTTACTAACAACCGTAAGCTTACCAGCAAATGAGATGAATTTGCTTCTCCAACTTTGAATCTTTCTTTCAAATTTTTCCATGCACCAATCCCACATGGTCTTCAAGGAGACACACATGCCAAAATAAGTTCCAAGATATCAAACAATTTGCCCATCCTGAATTTTTCTCCACTCAACATGAAGATCAACAGGAAGATATGGGGCCCCCACTAGCCAATAATCAGACTTAGACTCACTGATCACAACTCTAGAGGCAGCACAAAACTGAGAAAGACAATCCTTCATGTGCAGACTAGAGCCCACATCCAGTTGAACAAAGAGAAAGGAATCATCAGCAAAGTGATCCTTTTGACATTAACTTCAAACAAAAACATCTTGACTCTAGAGGGTGATTCATGTGGTCTAACAGGAGAGCTGGAAGTGACAAAATTTATGCTAGACTGGATAGGTTCTAATTTATTTACTTGTGTTGGGAAAGGCAGGAGGGCGGTTGATGTTGATCTTACGGCTACTAGTTCGGATCATTTGCCTATTTTTACTTGTGCTCATTTTGGTGCAGTTGATGTAGGAAAGAGGGATTTTTGTTTAAACTTAATGTTTCACACCTGAATTCTCTTTATTATCATGAGCTCATCAAGCACGTTTGGAATCTTGAGCTCAGACCCTTCTTGGTTGGCTGGATTGCTTGGTGGGATGTTGTCATACGCAGGGTTGTCAAATTTTACGAGGTTGGGGCAGGTTGATGGCTAGGGGTCGTAGACGTAAGTTGAAATCTTTGAGATTGACTTTGGAGGATAGGAGAAATTTGGAGCTTGACCCCTTCAATAATATTTTTCATGAGAGAGTGGCTTCTCAAGAAGGGGCTATTTGTAGTCTTGAGGATTACATTGGTAGAGGTGCCAAGGTTCGTAGTAGGCTTCACTTGATGCAGGAGGGTTTTTATTTAATTATATCAAGAAGAAGAATGCTTCGAAAAGGATCTTGTCTCTTAAAAGGGCTGATTTGTCTCATACTGAAGATGAGGAGGATTAGAGGTCTGTTTGAATGTCATTTTCGTATAATTTTCTTTGCTTATGAGCATACTTCGGAGGTCCAACAAGCTAGAAAGAGAATCCAGTCTTGTGTCCCTAATAAAATTAGTTGTTATGAGAGTGATTGTCTTGCGGCTGATTTTACTAAAGATGAGCTCTTTTGTGCTTTATCAAGGATGAGGAACGGTAGAGCCCCTAGCCCGGATGGATTACCAATTGAGTTCTACAAGGTCATGTGGGAGGTCATTGGTGATGATTATTGTCACATGATCAAGGAGGTGTTCGATGGTGCTAGTTTTTCTGAATGGATGAATCAAACAATTATTAAACTCATTCCCAAAGGTAGCAGCAAAGATAATATTGGAGGTTGGAGGTCAACTTCAACAGATCACTTCCAAGATTGTGCGTGAGGAGTAGACTAGTTTTGTCAAGGGAAGGTTCATTTTAGATAATGTCCTTTCTGTTTGGGAGGCTATGGAGTGGGTGGAGGAGATTGGGCAGTAGGCTCTCTTTTTGAAAATTGATTTCGATAAGGCCTATGACCGTGTTGATTGTTCTTCAGATGCTAGGTTCTCTTGGCTTTAGTAGTTCGGCGGTTGCCAAGATTGGAACTCTCTTTTCTATGACCTCTGCTAAGGTCATGGTTAATGGTCGACTTTTAGACTCTATCCAACTCTTTAGATCCATTCATTAGGGTTGTCTAGTGGCCCCTCTCTTGTTTGTGTTGTCTACAAATAAAATTAAATATTATTAGTGGAGCCATTATAAATATATTATTTAGATGAATTATGTGGTAAGTATTAAAAGTGAAATTGAAAATAATGTTAAAATAATAAGATTTTTAATTATAAGATAATTTTTTTTGTTATATAAGAAATTTGGTTACAACCACACTATTTTTAGTAATTGATAAGTGTAGGGTTCAAACCACAAGGACTACTCCCATCAAACCTATTCCGCTTCGTTATTATTGACCCGTGTAAAGGGGATCACCGATCGTATAGGATTCACATCGTCGATCTAACGTGTACTCATAGGATTTAGATCATATTACTACCTTTGCAAACAAGCTACCCCCAAAATTTGAACCTAAATATCTTCTTGATAAATACTTGACTAAACAAAAATTTTCAAAATTTTAAAAAACATTAATAACAATTTTGAAAATAAAGTCTCTAACATCTTATCTTGCAAAGCTTTGAAAATTTGTTAGAAATATTTCAATGCTTTTAAAGTATGTAATTTGCAAATAAATATATATATATATTAACCTTTATTATACAAAGACAAATAAATATAATTATATAATATTAAAATAAGTATCATAATTTTTTTTAATGTTATGCACAGATGTAGAGGGGTTCAAACCCTTGTCTTCTTTATAACGAACATCCCCACTTCCCCACTCTACTAAGACCTCTTAGCCTTGAAATAAATTTAATCATTGTATGAGAGGTCAATTGATTTAAGTCTATTTAACATTGAAACAATATTCCTCATAGTAATGGTATTACAAAATCAAAAATATAAATATAAATATATTTTTTGGATTTGGTTATTGCGAGAAATCTTTTATGATCGAGGTAAGGGTTGAGCAATCTTCTCCAAACCATAACCCCTCCTAAAGTCGAAAGCTATACTTATCAAAAGGGAATTTAACACAAAGTCACCACACACACCCACCCATGCCACATTTTGAACCTTGAACCTCCTAAAAAATAGCCAAAGCTCGAACCGTTGCACTGCACCCCCAAGTGTGTATATATACTTACTTTATTTTCTAGAAATTAAAAGCTTTATTTTCTATATATATATATATATATATAAATATATATTTTGTAGGTGAGTTGGAGAGGGTAGGGTAATCCTGTAAGGGAGGTCCCTAGTTCGAATCTCCACACTACCATTACCATAGTAGGTACCCAAAATTCAGTTGATCACGTTGGTGCGGTTAAGATCATGTGCAAATTCCAAGTGATTTTGACGGTGTAAAACCCTTGGTCATGGTTTCCCAAACGAAGGTGGTCCTGCAAGGGGTTTTTTGTTAAAATAAAATAAAAAAACATAAAATTTTTATTTATAAGATCTCCGAAGTAGATTATTTTATATAGAAGTTTAAGTTTATTATTTGTGTGGTTAGGCACTTTTTTTTTATTTGGCTAGTGTAAGAAACCCCTATGACCAACTCACATGCTGAGCAATCTCCTCCCAACCATGACCCCTCATAAATATGAGAGTTATGCTTATCAATAGGGAAGTTAACACCGAGCCACCACACACCCACCCCTCACACACTCGCCCACATTGTGATTTGAACCTTGGACCTCTTGAAGAAGAGCCAAATCCTGAACCGTTGTGCTATCCCTTTGGTACTATGTGGCTAGGCACTTACCAAGAGGAGACTTAGGTTCATTAAAATATTATTTATTTATTATTATTTAAAAAGGGGTTTGAAGGTTTATTTTTTACAATAATTTAGTTATATATATATATATATATATATATTGGTACATAGAAGAATCCAACTACCTTTCCTTTTTAACAATTGGTCATAGGGTCAAGTCACATTGTCTCTGATAGTAGCATCAAATCACGGTGCTACCACTATAATTTAGTTATATTGAGCTATATAATTTATTTAGTATTGTCGCCATTTAAACCTTAGTGTGGATTGCATCATCCATATAACCATTAAACCAAGGCCTTTGTTGGCCATTAAAATATTAAAATAATATAAAATTATTTAATAGAATGACTTATATTTTTTTTCTTTGGATTTGGTTAGTGTGAACCCTTACAACAAACGCTTATGGTTGGGCATCTCCATCCCACCATGACCTCTCATAAGGAGGAGATTTGAACTTATCAATAAGAAATTTAACACACATCCACACACCTCTCATAAGGGGGAGAGCTGAGCTTATTAATAATTTGAATTTGAATTTGTATTAATGTCCATCGGTGACCAAAAGAGGCCAATAGGACTGTAAAGTAAGACATATACAAAGCAATTGGAGTGCCTAATGCATCTCTAGAGAAAAATAAAGTAAGAAAAATAGTAAATAGGATGACATATGATATACAAGATCTGTGGATGAAGGATTACTCCCAACATTCAAGGTTGAAGAGAAGGGAGTGATGTAAGAGTTGGATGTCGTCGTAGATGTTCTTTGTTGGAGTCAACGACGAGTTGATCTTGTTGTATCTCTGTGATCACCCTGGTGCTTCCTAGTCGTGGCCTTTGGAGGCTGGAAGAATGAAGTGATAAGTCGGGATCCTGTTATCTTCTACAAACTATTACTAAGTAGTTCTTTCCTAAGATTGAATAATTCTTGGATGAAAAGGGCAATGCATCTCTTATATTCATAATTAATCCAAGATTTTAGTGTATGGGTGTCTCCGAATAAGTAATAATATCTACCTCGTATCTCGTAGTAGATAGGATGGGTGAAAATGAAATGCTCCTCAGATTTCACATCAAGACTGCATAATCTACAAATACGATGATCTCTGGGGAGGTGATGATCTGTCTCAATACGCAGCTAGTGGGAGCAAACTCGTAGCTGAGCTAGAGGAAACCTGAGGCTGTGTGACATCTGTATAAAGTTATATTTTGGAGTAGTGATCAATCCATTCTGTAGTTGGAGATAAAAGTGAGAGTAATGGAGCATTTTTGGTGAAAGAGGTTCCTTTGGATTAGTCCAAGTAGTTTTTATATATGTTGAGTAAATCTCATGTCAAATATCCTTATTGGAGTATGGTGCATTGATGGATGCTTTAGTAGGAGAAGGTATCATGATGTCTAGACCAAGAGATTGAATTAGAGTAGTAGTTTGAGCATACCAGCAATTCCTGACCCCTTGATTTATAAATTTTATTAAGGATTGAAGTGCTAAATATGGATATCTTCTCATGTCTGGCATACAATGAACTCTACGCAGTAAAGAGACGAAAAGAAATATTGATGTTGTAAGCAGTGGACAAGCACCAAACTCAGCTAGAATGATGGGATGTGGAACAATTCTTTTGGAATGAATGAACTTGGACAACATTGAGATGAGGACCCTTTCAATACGAGACCAACCCAATTGTCTGAGGCTAAGGCCCCAAACTTCACAACCATAGAGCAGCGTAGGGGTAACAAGAGTGTGGAAGAGTCCGATCTTCGTACTGATGTCCTAAAATTGGAGCTGAAAGCATTGCTTATCCAGAGAGGCTAGGGCAGCATAACCTTTGTTTAACCTTGCTTGAGATGCAGGGATCAAGTTGAAGGTAGGTCCTGTGAAAAGAACTCCCAAGTATGTGTATGATGTGACAGTCTCAACAACCTTCCCTTTATATGTTATGTGAACATAAAAGAGATCTTTCTTGGCTAGGTTGAATGTCATGATTTTTGTTTTTTGGAGGTTAATTTATAATCCATGCAAGTCAGAATATGTGCCAAGTATGTCCAGTTGCTGTTGAAGTCCTCCTGTTGTATGTGACATTAGGATAATGTCATCAACAAATAGCAAAATGACAATAACATTACCAAAAAGTAAGCAACTTCTACTCTTAGCTAGAGAGTACATAATGAGCACCTCCAATTTATCAATATAATAGAAAATTTAACACACATCCACACACTACAATTTGAACTTTGAATCTCTAAAAAAAGCCAAAGTATGAACTTGCATTGATTTAAGTTATGATTGGATTAGTTTGATTTTTTTTGGGGGGGGAATAGTATATGTTTTTTATAATCATTTAATTTATGTGAATTATTATTATTATATAAATATATAAACTACGTGAATTTTTTTAATATATATATATATATATATATTCTTAATTTAAAATTAATATCTATTACTAACCCCTAAAGGCTAGGTGGATTGGTAAGTGCAGGTATGGCTGGATACTTACCAAGAAGAAACCTAGGTTCAAACCTTGGGGGGAATCCAACCCCTTGCAAAGGTAGTAGTCTGCTCCGAATCCTCTGAGTGTGCGCAAGATCGATGACGATAGTATGAACCCCGAGTGATCGATGGTCCCCATATCATATCAGGTTAACAAGAACGAGATAGATAGGTTTGTTGGGAGTAATCCTTATGGTTTGAACCCTGCTTTGGCTAGTTACTAAAAATAGTGATTGTAACCAACTCTCCTATGTAATCAAAAAAGAAAAATTAATATCATTATAATATATATATATATATAATATTTCTCTTTTCTTTTACTTCAACCTAGAGATATCAAGTTATATAGCTTATTTGGTGTGTCATCGATATTTGAACCTTGGTGTGAGTTGCATTGTTGAAATGTCTCAACCATTGAACCATGACCTCGTTGACATCGTTATAAAATATATTATATAATAAATAAATTTATTAATTAAAACTACTCAACCCTATGTTTCGGTTGTAGGGGTTTGTCACACTACCCATTTAATTTTATCCTGGGACACAAGGCAATGGTTGGGGCTTTGGCTCTTCTTCGGGAGGTCCAAGGTTCAAATCATGGCATGGGCAAGTGTGTGAGGGGGTGTGTGTGTATGGTTGTGTGTTTATCTCCTATTTATAAGTTCATATCTCACCCTTATAAGAGGTTATGGTTGAGATGGAGATCCCAACCCTGAACATCGATCTGAGGGGTTTCTCACACTATTTAATATAAAACAAATTATTAATTAATAATAATAATAATAATTTGTAAAGGTAAGACTTTGGAACTTTGAGGTTGTACATCATACTTTGGTAATATTAGTTTGGTTGAACCCCCAAGGACTAGGTGGATTGGTAAGTGAAAGTGTGGTTGGGCATTTACCAAGAAAAGACCTAGGTTCAAACTTTGGGAAAAGCCAACCCTTTGCAAAGGTAGTAATCTAGCTTTGAATCCTTTGAGTGTGCATTAGACCGACCTCGTCGACAATACGAACCCCGAGCAATCGATGGTCCCCATCTCACACCGAGTCAAAAAGAACAAGACGGATAGGTTTGTTGGGAGGAATCCTTGTGGTTTGAACTTTGTGCTTGTTAGTTACTAAAAATAATAGTTGTAACCAACTCTCCTACGTAATCAAAAAAATAAAAAATAAAAAAAACAAGAATTTGATTGAATAAATATATATTGAGTAAATAACATCTTCTATTAGAGTATTTTCATATAACTTATGATCTCATACATTAAAAATTACTTTACCTTAACAAATGTATAATTAATATAAAAGTTGAATGTCATATTTTAAAAAATCATAACCTAAGAATCTTGTCTTCTTTGCTAGGGTTTGATGCAAGACTGGCTGTGCATTTTTCATAAGGGTTTCAGTGGGAAAATCGTGTCTGCTGCATTAACACCACCTTGAGGCGGTGTTAATTCACCATTTTTAATGGCTGTCGCTCATGCTGTCGGCTCCATTTATTCTAAGTCTGCTAGAGAGCTCAATGGTACCGGGGAAGCATCCGTGCAAGTTCATTCTGACAATGTATCACGAGGTAAAGGCCCTGTCCCTAAAGCTGTTATTCCTTTGCATGAATTCCATACAGCTTGTGAATGGTTTGAGAGTCATACCCTAGTGGGTTATTTTTTGGGTCGTATCCCATATGATACCCTTATTCGTTCATGGGTCCAAACAAGTTTGGGGCCCATATGGAGTCAATGTGGAGAATGTACAAAACCTTACAAAAGGGTATTTCCTTTTTCACTTTTCAGATCCAGCTCAAGAACATAAGGTTCTGTCTAGGGGTCCATGGACTGTCCTTAATTCTCTGTTGATTTTGCAACCCTACTCTTGAAATTTCCAAGTCAGTGATCAAGTTGCACTGGAAGTCCTAGTGTGGGTTGAATTCCTTGGTCTTCCTGTTCCTCTTTGGGGTTTTTTATAGACTTTAGTTGCCCCCTTAGGTAAGTTTGTTTGCCTTGAGCCAGAAAAGTTTTTCTCCGCTCGACCCACTAGAAGGGTTTGTATCAAAGTTGACCTTACTAAGGATTTGTAGGAGTTTATTGATATTAAAATCGGGGACCAATCCATAAGGCAAAGAGTTGCCTATATCAATTTACCCAATACCTGTTATCGGTGTCAATCTATAGCTCACAAAATTTGGGAGTGCCCTTTTATGGAATGGAAATATAAGGAAAATCCCTCGCCCACTCCTGCGGCTCCCGCTAATGGCTTGCGGGGAAACACTGAAGAATGGACTACTGTCTCTAGCAAGAAATCTCGTGGTACTAAGCAACAAGAAGCTTCGATTTCTGCCGCACAACCTCGCCCCTTCTCCTTCTCAAGACATGCAAGCTCTCGCTAAAGTTGTTCGTAATCCTCGTTGATACGACCCCTCTGTTGTTGACATGCAACCCCCAGTTCCACCAGTGTCTCAACTTCTTTGGTCGGACCCTTCTTTGGCCTCAGTGGTGGCAGCTCCAGATAATTCTTCAGTGGAGGAGGGTCGGGCCTTGAAGGTTCGTTGATCTCGTAGCCCTATTTGGAATGATAAACGTTGACAACTAAACAGTGATGCTTTCCATGCGACCTCCAACTATTTTGGCTCACTTACAGGTTTGGAAGATGCAGAGGATGTCATGGAGATCATGCATCCTGACAAATCCCAATGATTTTTTTATCATGGAATGTTCGAGGACTGACGGACCTGGTTAGAAAATATTTGATCCGAAATGAGATGTCAAATGTTTCTCGAATGCATGGAAGCCTCGATATTTTATGTCTACAAGAAGTTAAGATTTTTGATTTCAATCTACAGTGTACATGTGATTTTTTGTGGCCACGAAGTACCTCTTTTGCCACAAAGCATTCCCCAGGAAAAGGAGGAGCCATCACTATCCTTGGGCCTTGATTACAGAAGAATGTTGTGACTTGGGGTGTTGACCCATCCAATCAAGTTGTCTGGATTTTGCTTGAGATCTGTGGAAAATCGCTTGGGGTGGTTAATGTATATGCCTCAAATGTCGCTTCTGACAGATGCGAGTTGTGGAGATGGCTTGCCATGAATCTGCCATTTGCCACTTGGGTGCTCTGTGGAGATTTTAATATGG
The DNA here is from genome assembly GCA_028583015.1 of Wollemia nobilis. NCBI lineage: Eukaryota > Viridiplantae > Streptophyta > Pinopsida > Araucariales > Araucariaceae > Wollemia > Wollemia nobilis. The sequence continues at coordinate 13,469,280 of JAQPPZ010017228.1, forward strand.
TGGAGAAATCTTCTGATAAGGTCAGTCATGTCCCGATGCGGTGGTGTTTAGGTGAAAGAGAAGCTTGGTTTTTTATGAAAAACAAGCTTTGCCTTTATGACCCTAATTCCTGCTTCTCGCCTTCTGACTTCCCGCAAGCTCTTTGGTACACCTGGTCCAATTTTCAGGCTGCTTCTTCTAGGGTTTTGGTAAGATTGGACAAAGCCATGATTTCAGAGTGTGACAACTTTTAGTTCTCTCGTATTTTGCCTTCTTCACCGTATGTGTTGACTTTGCCTGGTACTACACTGTCTGATCATTCACCTATTTTATTCTCGGTGGCAATGTTAAATTTTCAACCTAGAGTGCATTCTTCACAGTTTTACCTAAATGTTTCTTTTTTGCATAGCTTTAGCATGAAAGCTCATATATGTCGCATTTGGAATTTGATACCCAGACCTGATAGTATTTCTGGAAGGATTGAATGGTGGAATGCTGCCATTCAATGAACCACTAAGGTGTTGCGAACTTTGGGTGTTGAAGTTGCAAAACGACGAAAATAAGCTAAGTCTGCCTTGCAAAGTGAGCTATCCAAAGCCTGTCTCAGGCTTGAAGCCTCTCCTTTCAACTTTGTTGCTCAATCTCAAGTTTCTTCCGTTCGACATGAGCTAAAAAAGGTTGATTTGTATGAAGCCAAGGGGGCTCAATTACATGCTCGAATGCATTGGCTCAAAGTGGGGGACAGAGTGACCAAAGAATTTTTCCAACGCCTCAGACCTCCTGCTCAACATTCTCAGTTTCAAGCCATTCAAGTTTATGGACAGAGATTTACAGATCTTTTAGACATTGTCAAAGTATTTGTTTCACATTATCAAGGTGTTTTTGCTTCTCAACCCCTTGATGATGCTAGAAGGCAAGCTCTTGTTGATTGTACCGTTGTTGTCCCCAACAAGCTTTCTCCTGAGCAAATTTTATTTTGTGACACTCCTCTTTCTCTCGGAAGATCTAAAAACCGCCTTGTCACTTATGGCCAATGATAAGGCGCCTGGGCTTGATGGCTTCCCATGTGAATTCTATAAAGAATTTTAGGATATGCTTGGTTCTGATCTCCACAAAGTTTATCTTGAAGCCCTGCAATGTGGTTCACTAGGTTCCATTATTAACAAAGGCAATGTTAAATTTATTCCTAAGTCTAGAGATCCTGAGCTCATCACCAATTGGAGGCCGATCACCCTGCTTAATGTGAGCTACAAGATTATTGCTAAAGCCCTTGCACTTAAGCTTAAATCTATTCTAGCCTTTGATTGTCGACTCGAACAAACTGGCTTTGTTAAGGGAAGATACATTCTTGATAATGTTCTTGTTGTTTGGGAAGGTATGGAGTGGACAAGAAATTCTGAACAAGATGCTTTATTCATTAAGATAGACTTTGAGAAAGCCTATGATAAGATGGAGTGGTACTTCATAACTGCCATGCTTCAGGCTCTAGGTTTTGGGCCAGTATTTGTGAGCACCATTCTTATGTTATTTCAAGATGCTTCAATTGTTCTTACCTTGAATAATAGTCAATCTCAGTCAATTTCTCTTGGTCGCTCTATGAGACAGGGGTGCCCTCTTGCTCCATCTCTTTTCATTCTTGCTACAGAGGCTTTTGGCTATTTTTTGGCCCATAAGATGGATCAAGGATTAATCAAGGGTATTGCTCTCCCTAATTCTGACCGTCAGTTGGTCAATGGTCATTTTGCAGATGATTCCTTCTTAACAATTCAAGAAGATGAGCAATCCCTTTCCTCAGCTATTAGTTGCTTAGAGGTGTTCTGTTTAGCCTCTGGTTCTTCTATACAATGGAAAAAAACATCCTGTTTTTGGCAATTTCAATCTCAATTGCCACACTGGTTACATCAATTCCAATGGACTTGGATTCATCCAGGTGAGGTGTTTAAATTTCTTGGAATTCCTTTTGCATTTCATGGTTCCTCTGCTCAATTGTGGCAGTATGTTATTGATAAAGTGGAAAAGAAGCTTTCTTACTAGACTAGTAAGAAACTTTCTCTGGCAGGAAAATTTCATATTTGTTCTAAGGTTTTAGCCACTACCCATGTCTATTATTCATCTTGTTGGGTTCCATCCAAATCTTGTTATAAAAAATTGGATAAGCTTCTGAGAGACTTCTTGTGGGTCAAAGACTCTGTCAAGCAAGGTTTTCATCGAGTAGCATGGGAAATTTGCTGTTTGCCCAAGGATTGTGGAGGCATGGGTTTGTTTGATTGTCACCGACAAGGTATTGCCCTTTGTGCTAAATGGATCACCCGATCTTTAATTGGGGATGAATCTTGGAAAGTGTTGGTCGTGCATTGCATTTCTTCCGGTTTGCTTCAGGGGAAGAAAATTTGGCAAGGGGTGGGATTGCAATCCATTCTTACTGCCCCTGTCCCTATTAAAGTTAAAGGTTCTTTTGTCATTCGGAGTATTTGGAAAGCCTGGGAGGCCTTCAAACCCTGGTTTAGTTGGAAAGGGAGTTTTCACAAAGCAGGTGCCTCTTTGTCTTCCATGAATATTTGGTGGTCTCCTGTTATCACTTGGCAAGGTTCTCCCTTAGCTCTGGTGCAGTGGGTCAAAGCGTAGAGGTTCTATAAGCGTGGTATTGCTTCCATTTTTTATTTCTTCTCCCGACATGCCAAGTGTTGGATACCTTGGGAAAGTTTTGTCAAATTCACAATTTAAATCCTGGTGATAGAGACACTTATGAGGTGGTTATTGATAGTATTTCATTTTCTATTTGGAGCAAACTACATAAGCATTTTCAAAAACCCTGGTGTTCAGATTGGTGTTGGCCTGGGGAGCTTCCTGTTTTGCAATATAAAGCTCATCTTGGTTACAAATGGCTCACCCCACAATTTCCAATGTTTGATAAGCTCACTCTGAGATGGAATTTAGTCTCTCTTCCCTCCCAATGGAATAAGAGGTTTCAGATTGCTTGGGCTACTTATATTGAACCTAAACAGAGTTTTTTTGCTTGGAGTCTCTTACATCAAGGGTTACCTGTTGGCAGTAGGCTCAAGCATTTGGGTGTTCATAATCTCATTTGCCCGGTTTGTGGACAAGCAAAAGATTTACTGCATGTTTTTTGGTCTTGTGATCGGGCTCAGTCAGCTTGGGAGTGGCTTATTGAATTTTTCAGACCTTTTATGCAGGAGGATTTTACTTGGGTGCATGCCATTTTGGGTGACCCTATTACTTTTTCCTTCAACTTGGATGTTGTTTGGAATATTTTTAGAATTGGTACCTTGTTTTTCTGTGGAAGTCCCGGAATAGAGCTGTTTTTTCTCAGCAAGATGTCGGGCATGTCTTCTCTGTTGCTGATAAATATGATATATTCTTTGATTGTTGGTTACAGATTCAAGTACAGGTTAAAAAAGTACAGGTGGAGTTGCAGTACTTGTGTACCCTCATGGATCATTGGGGGAATGCACCCTGCATTATGAGTCATGTGCATCTTCCTTCCCCTTCCAGGTGGCAGTAATTTCTCGGCTTCTTTCTTTTCGAATGCATATTTAATACTGTTTTGGCAGTTGTTATTGGCGTTTGTGGGCTGTTTCTGACACTCTTGTATACTCTTAACCACAATGGTTAATGTATTGGTTTACGGGGTGTGCTAATCCCACCCACCCTTTTTTGTATGATTAAACATTATTTTATTAATATAATGGCTTTTTCATCCCAAAAAAATCATAACCTCAATAATTGCAAATAAAAATGCATAACGAATATAATACGACAATAATAATTATTTTTTAAAACTTTCACAAATGATGTTTCTTTTTAATAAATTTCTTTGTAAATGAAAAGTTATTTTATATATATTTTATTTAATCCATTTTAATAAGCATAATATATATGCACCTGGGGTGCAATGGTACGGGCTTTGGCTTGTCTTCGAGAGGTCCAAAGTTCAAATCGTGGCGTGGGCTGTGTGAGGGGGGTGGATGTGTGGTGGCTTTGTGTTAAATTCCCTATTGATAAGTATAGTTTTCGATTTTACGAGGGGTCATGGTTGAGAGGAGACTGCTCGCTTTATAAGGATTCATGGTTGAGAGGAGACTGCTCAGTCCTGTACGTCGGTCATAGAGATTTTTCATAATAACCAAATCAAAAAATAATAAATAAATAAAATAAAATATTATCACATCTTCCAACATATATCATAACTAATTTTGTTTTTAATAAATAAATTTATAAATTTTAAAAAAATTAATACATATATTTTTAATATAAAATATAAATAATATTAAATTTTATTTTTGTTTCCGTAAAACATTTTAATAATTGCCTTGGGGAATCTCAATTCCATTACAGAAAGGTTTGGAACCTTGGGTTACAAATTGGTGGAATACTGATCAATCTCAAAAAATTTTTGATTTTTTACAAGAAGAAAATGCTCTAGGAAGATTTGAGAAAATAGAAGAGCTATTCCTTTTAGAAAAAATGGTGGAAGATTCTTCGGAAACGGGTTCACAAGATCTTCGTATAGAAATGAAAAAAAAAATGATCCAATTGTACAAAATGTACAATCAAGATTGTATCCAAATAATCTCACATTTATTAACAAATCTAATAGGTTCTGCTATTCTAAGTGCTTATCTCGTTCTGGGTAAGAATAAACTTGCCATTCTTAGGAGATAGGGGGATAAAGCTCCTAAAGAGATAAAGGGGGTAGAGTCCTGCCACTTGGGGCTTTCAGCCCATGCCCGACTCACCACTTACTATTTAGTTACACTCCAAAAAGCCTTTATGTTTTGTAAAGGTTCAGTATGGTTAAGGTTTTAGATTTTTTTATATTTACTTAGTTTAAATGATTTTTTTAATAATATTTTAAATATTTTTCCTAAGCAAAAAATGAAGAAATCATATTATGACTTGGTTTTATAAGTGTTTGAAAGTTATGATTATGCCTTAAAAAAAAAATTGTCTTAACCTATATATATATATAAATAGGTATTTTTTTAAATTAAGTTTTGAAAGGATTTTTCTTTTTATTTTACATCAATTTTACTATATTTGGTTATATTAGTATTGTGGAGACTGAAATTTAATATGATGTATATCATTCAAATATTTTAACCATTAAACCATAACTCACGTACAAATATATTATAATATAAACAAAGATTTATATTTATATTAGAATATAAGGCTACAACCGAGTTCTCTATGAAGAAGTCTTTCACTTATACTCCCTTGTCTTATGTTCCATATGTATAATAATATTTGAATATTACTAGTCCGTAGGTCTAGGTGGATTGGTAAGTTGGGGCGCTTACTGAGAAGAGACCTAGGTTCCAATTTCACGGGCATGCCTATGCATAGCCAGTAGCCCAATCCGACTCTTCTGAGTGTTGCACTTGATTGATGACAGCGATCTATTTCTTGCTTGTTCGACAGTCCCCTTCATGCCACGTGTTGAACCAAACTGGTAAAGACGGTGCAAATCTTATTTGTCTGGCGATCTCCATCTTACGCCAGGTTACCATTAACGAGACGATGGATGTGTTGTAAGCCTTCGCTGATAGTTTGAACCCTGCCAACTACACTCACACTTACTAAAAATTGTGATTGCAACCAATTCATCTATGTAACCAAAAAAATATTTGAATATTACTTATATATTTATTTATTGAATTGTCATATGTTTTATCTTGAAATCAAGATAGTTATTTATTTACCATTTATGACAAAGAATTAAACATTTATAGTAAAAGAAGATTCATCTCCATCACTTAACCATGGCCCGCCGATAAACATATTATAACATTAACAAAGATTTATATTTATATTAAAATATAAGGTTACGACCGAGTTCTCTATGAAGAAATCCTCACACTTATACTCCCTTGTCTTGCGTTCCATGTGTATAGTAATATTTGAATATTATTTGTATATTTATTTATTGAACTGCCATATGTTTTATAATGAAGTCAAGATAGTTCATTTGCTTATCATTCATGACAAAGAATTAAACATTTATACTAAATGAAGATTTTTTTCCATCATTTAAAATATTTAGTTTGTAAGTGACATTTTTCACTTTGAATTATATATTTTTTGGGGTTTGGTTAGTGTAAGAAATCTTTGCGATTAACATAAAAGGTTGATCAGTCTCCTCCCAATCATGATTCCTGTAAATTTAAGAGCTATGCTTATCAATAGAGAATTTAACACAGTCTCCTCCCAATCATGATCCCCTGTAAAGTTGAGAGCTATACTTATCAATAGGGAATTTAACACACACCCACCTCCCTCACACACTCGCCTACGTTGTTGTTTGAACCTTGGACCTCCCGAAGAAGAGCCAAAGCCCCAACGGTTGCACTGCCTCTTAAGACACTTTGAACTACATATTCAATCCTATTAAATTATATTATAATAAAATATAAATATATTTGAATATTAGTTTTATATTTATTTAATGGGTTGTCTCATACCTTATAATAAAATAAAGATAGTTTATTTACTTTATATTTATCATATAACAAGGATTTAAATATTTTTAATAAAAGAAGAAATATCTCAACCACTTAAAATTATTTGATTTATTTTTTTGAAAATTTTGATAATTTTATATTGAACAAGATTATTTACACAAATCAATTGAAAAAAATATATTATTTACAAGTTGGAACAGGGCTCCTCCCAACCTTAGCAAACAAGAGCAACCATTTCCTTTTTTTTTTTAACTTTCCCAAAAAATTTCCACATCTCTAAAGCTCAAGATCTTAAGACCTAACCACTCTTAATCAAATCTCCTAATCCATATGTCTACATTGACTATCCAAATTAGCCAAATGCTATATTTGCTCATTAACTTACCCAATCCTCTCGTTCTCAATAGCCATACCATTGTGTCGTTGAACCGCTACCTCCTTGTCGATACCCTTATTAACCAGAAAATCTGCTATTGTATTCAGAGCTCTACCTACATAAATCAGGATCACATCATCCAATTTCCTTCACAACTCCTTAATTTGGGTGATAAGAATCCTCAACCTCCATGTCGCCAAAGTAAAGTTCATCATGTAATCTAGAGATCCTACCAAGACTTGAGAATTTGATTATATGATTACCCTCCTATAACCTTATCTTATCGCCCATATATAAGCAAACTTTATAGCTAAAGCTTCTGCTTTATTATTTTACCCAGGCCCTGTTGTTCCCTATAGATAATTGTCCGAACATGATTCCTATAGACCACTCTAATTCTAGCTCTACCTAGATTTCCTTTTGTAGGTCCCTCAGTATGTCCAAGGGTTTTTTCCAACTAGCTCTGTCTTACCCATCCTACACCGTAGCTTCCTTCTCCATTGGCCATATATCAACTTGAGTTTCCTCTTTAGCAAAGACTGCCACAATTTCTATAACTTTGCTCCAAATGACCTATCAGATGCCATCCAAGGATGAAAATATTTCTCTAAATATTCTAACATTTCTCCCAAACCACAATTACCACCAAATGAAGTTTAATCCAAGCTTCCACCCAATACAAAGAGCTTCAAATTTAAATCTACCCCTCTTCCATATTTCCCAAATATTAATCCAATTCAGATCATAGTTGACTCATATTTTATAAATTAAAAACTATCTCTCCTAGATCTAACATATGAACGGGCACTCAAAACATAAGTTAGATGTTTCCTCACTTTTATAGAATAAAACACACTGAGATGGGCTAACAATTCCCCTATTTCTTATATTATCAAAGGTAAGAATTCCATTGTGCATTAATTACCAGGCAAAGAAGTTTACCTTTGACCAACCCTTAGACTGTCTAATCTTTTTCTAGTCCCCAACCTGATAAGCATGAGGAAAAGGTTATGAAAGGATCTTTTTATATCCATCCTTCACCATGTAGACTACAAGGCTCCCATAGCCCCAAGCTAATTCATCCTCCTCATCCCTACCTATGAGAGATATTTTTGCAAATATTTTAGTCATGACAGGTGCCAATTTGATTGAAATTAGCCACTCGTCCAACTTCTTAAAGTATTTAAATGTATAATCCCCCAACTGACTTGTGTTGAAATAACTTTCAATCTTTATCCAACCCCTGCTTTCCATGGTTGTTTTTACTAGTTGTAGTTTTATGAATTCAACAATGATAGGTGGGTATTGATCCTATGAATTTATCCAAAATCATGTCTTCTCCCCTCTCCTCACTTTTCAAAATAATCCATCCTTCACTACCTAAGATCCTAGCTTTAGTGCTTAACACACTAGGGACCCATTACCATCTAAAGGGAAATGACTCACCTCATTTAGGTTCACCTATCCCAAAAATTTACTACTTAAAACTCTACCAAATTAAGAAGTTGGCTATGAGATCCACTTCTAATAAAACTTTTCAACCAAATCTTTATTATTTAGCTTTGATCTCCTTAGTCCCAAACCTCCCTTTACCTTGGGTTGACTTACTTTCTCCCAACCTACTAATGCCCATTCCCTCTCTCCTTTTGCTCCTCCCCATAAAATATGTTTGCCCATATTGTTCAATTTTTTCCATATGGTATGTGGGGCAACCATGATAGGAAATTTATATATTGGAATGGCCTAAATGATTGACTACAAAAAAGTTACTTTACACCCAAAGGTTAACCATTTGTGAGACCAATGGTTAATTATTTCTTTGATATAGTCCAAAATATTCCTCTAGAGAGTTATCTTCAATTTTTTAACATGCAAATGGACCCTCAAATAGATCATTGGGAGAGAAGTCCTCGTGAGTCCCATGATCTCTAGAATTTTATCCTAAAGGCTTCGATCAAGATCGAAGAAGACCACTTTAGATTTCTTATCATGATGACTTGGTTTGTGACCCTAAGATAAACATTAAGAGTATTTATGATCATTCTTGCTTCCCCGAGGTTGGCCACTCCCATCAATCCTATGTCATCCACAATCTATAGGTTAGTCAATACTTTCACCCACCTTGAACCTATGAGCAAACCCTATTGTATTATCCTCGAGATAAGTCTATCCAAGCCTTCAATCAATATGAGAAAAAGATAATGGGAACAAGGATCTCTTTGACAAATACCTCTAGTATCTCCAAAAGGTTGCAAGAGAAGACCATTGATTAAAACTGAGCATATAAGAGTAGATATGTAACTCGTGACCCACTCTATCCAATCTTCAGAGAATTCAAAGTCTACCATCGTCCTTGACAAGAAGCTCCACTCCACCCTATCATAAGCCTTTGACATGCCCAATTTTATGAGCATTTCTTTATTGCTAGATTTTTGCATTGAGTGGATTACCTCCTAAGCTAAAACCACACCATAAAAGATTTGCCTACCCTCTATAAAACCTCCTTGTCCTAAGGAGATAATGTTGTCTAAGATAGGTCTTAGTTGCTTAGGCATTACCTCTGTGATTATTATGTATAAGACATTGCATAAGGTGATAGGTTTATAATCTAAAATATGCACCCCCTCTTCCCCTTTCTAAAATAAGGTAATGAATGTCTTATTTAAGGATTTAAGCATTCTTTTACTATCTTTGGACTCCTCTATGACAACCATTACATCCTCCTCCAAGATGTTCCAAAAGGTTAACAAAAAATTGATTGGAAAGCCATATGGACTTGACATTTTTATCATACTCATGCCAAAGACTACCTCGTTTAGTTCCTCTCTATCAATGGGTTTAAGTAGGGTTTGGTTTTGTTCTTAAGAGATGATAGAGGGGATGGTAGCAAGAACTTCTTTTTCAGCCTCTTCATCCTACACCAGACATTCCTTATACAATTTAGCAAAATAATCCATTGAATGCGAATGCATACCTAGGATATTATCAAAGGAGATCTCATTCTAATCCTGAAGAGCTTCCATCTTGTTTATTTGTCTCCTAACACAAGCGGCCCAATGGAAAAATTTAGTGTTTTTATCCCCTTCGAGTAACCAAGTAGCTCTTGGTATTTATTTTCAATAGATCTCTTCTTTGTTATTAATTTCCTCTACTAATTTATGCAACTCATCATCCTCTTCTTTGTGTTGCTTTGTAATTGTTCCTTCCTTGAAGAGTTTTTGCACCTCATTCCATCTAGCCACCAATGGAGTTCTTTGGATTAGAAAGTTTGACTTGTTAAATTGCCTCCACCACTTTAGTTGATCCTTGATATAGTGAAGCTGCTTATGTAAGCTAAACATTGTTATCCCATATATGGGATGTCCCTCTTCCCACTATTACTAAATTTTCTTATGAAGTTTCTCCTTTTGTAACAATTTTTTTTAAAAGTTGAATGGTTTTTAGTGCTACCCGTCCTAATCCCCATCTCTAATAAAATGGGGAAGTTATATGAGACTAGACCCTCCAACATCTTAAATTTTAGATTCCATTTCATAAATACCTCCTCAAAAACCAAAAAATGATCTAACTGAAGAACACAGACTTATATTGAGAGGGGGGGTGAACAGTATAAGACCAAATTTTTATTTTATTTCTTAAACGATATTATCCAATATTATCAATGACAATATCAATAGCAATAGTCAAGAAATGCACAAATCATCACACACAAGAGAGACACAAATTTAATGTGGTTCACCCAATGTGGGCTACTCCACAGAGAAGATCTTTCTACTAAATTTTCTCAAAAAATGTCTTGGAAATCAATTCCCTATTACAATATTTATGGACCTTTGTTCAAAGGAGACACCAATCCCCTATGCTCTTATTTGTGGATCTCTCTCCATAGGAGAACTCCTTCCCATTTTCTCTGGTTTGTGAAACTTGATCCAAGAGAACTCTATCTCCTCAATTGGTTTGTGGATCTCTCTCCACAGAAGAACTCTATCTTCCTAGTTGGTTCATGAATCACACTCCATAGGAGAACTATTTCTCCTTGCTTTGGTTTGTGGACCTCTCTCCACATGAGAACTCTTTCCCCTTGCTCTAGTTCGTGGATCTCTCTCCATAGGAGAACTCTTTCCCCTTGCTCTAGTTTGTGGATCTCTCTCCACAAGAGAACTATTTCCCCTTTGTTCTGGTTTGTGATCTTCTAGAAGACTTTTGTCCCCACTGCTTTGGCTTGTGGACCTTATCCACTAGAGCCTATTGTCCTCTTTGCTTTATCACCTTCAAAGCTTGCTCTCAACTCTATTTCAAATCTACACCAAACTCTGTCCAAAGTCTAGCACAAATTTACTCCAACTCTGCTTATGAATTTGCACCAAACTCTGTCTCAATTCTGCACCAGACTCTATCTCAAATTTGCACCAAACTCTATCTCAAATCCATACCCAAGCCTTAACACAAATCTTGATCAAATCAACAACCAAACCTGCTCTCAAGTCTGTCTCAAAGCTATCCTCAAGCCTTAACACAAAGCTTGATCAACTTAGAAATAAATTTTTTGTTTCAAGTCTTCTCAAATACTTGCTCAAATCTACCCTAAAGCCTTCTTACGAACTTGTTCAAATCTGCCCTCAAGTCTTCTCAAAATACTTGCTCAAATCTACCCTCAAGTCTTCTTAAAATACTTGCTCAAATCTATCCTTAAACCTTCTCAAATACTTGCTCAAATTTATCCTCAAGCCCTCTCAAAAGACTTGCTCAACTCTGTCCTCAAGCCTTCTCAAAAGACTTGCTCAACTCTATCCTCAACCCTTCTCAAAATACTTGCTTAAATCTGTCCTCAAGCCTTCTCAAAAGACTTGCTCAAATATGCTTTCAATGCTGCTCACAAAACTGTACCAAATATTTTTAAACCTTGCACACAAGCAAAGCTTATATCTTTTTTAGAAATGCTTTCTTCAAGCATATATATTCTACTCAGAATTCGTTTAACCTCTAGAACATATATAGAATGATATGTACTTGCAAATAGCTCAATATATTCTACTCAAACATTAAGTCTATTGCTTTCACATGTCTCAAATTTATTGCTCTTTTAAAGATAGATCTAGTCTAGCATATGACACCTATCTTCTTGATGCACACACTTGCTTTCACAAATCTAATTTCTAATGCTTGCACATTTACTTTCAGTATCACTCAAAATCAATGCTCAAGAGTTTCACACAATCATTCAACCCATGAAGCACAACTTGCTCACAAACCCTAACACATGTGTTTCCACTTTCTTTCAACAAGGATGCACAATGTAGATTTCAAAACCTAACTCAAATATTTCTAACAATGCTTATCAAACAATCCTTTTCTCTCCACCTTATGTTTCAAAACATTCACTTCAACAAAACACTTTAAACAAGGAATGATGTGCCCATACCTCTTAATTTTCTCTTATGGAGATATGTCTTCAAAACCTGTCTCACCAACAACCAATTCTCTTTGTGCTACTTCAAGGGTTAGATAGCAAGATTTTATCTTAAAAATATCCACATGATTTTTCCCTCAATAAGGTGCTCAATGATTTTTGAAAATAATGTTCTAGGACTCTTCTTTTGTTCTCAAGGACAATGCATTAAACCTCAATGAAATTCTCTCAACAATTTCCTTTTTATAAAGCAAGAATTACAAACAATAACATCACCCTTTACACCTTTTATCTCCCTCTATCATAAAATAATTTCCAATCTATTTTAATGTCCAAGAACAAAGAATTACAATTCTTAATAAACCAATTACAAACTTATCACTCCAACCTTTGCATTTAAGATAAATAGCAACAATACTCTTTAAATATTAAGAAAAAATTTATTTCTTCTTATACCTCCTATGTGCCAAACTATACACCAAATCACATCCGCCAAACATACACTATAGCCACATTTAATCAAATTTGAGCATACCTTATAAAAAATGTATTCCTTACTGGCACGAACGGGAATTGACCCTCTGACCTCTACCTTCTAAGCACAACGCTCAACCGCTTGCGCTAGCCAAGCGGTTGAGACCTAGCCCTTGGCTTCCACCTTATATTCCTTGCTACCTCCGATGAAAATGGAATAAAACAATTCGAACGACGCTAGGGGGAATCGAACCGCAAACCTTTCCTCTGCCAGCAACTTACGTAGGATCTTCCTGCCACTTGGGCTACCAGCCCTCGCTCAAACAAAGCGTCCACCACCTTGTCCTTATTTGCTGCCGCTTGTTCGACGAATGGATTTCAAACACTTTTCTCTGCACTCCTCTATCGATTTTCTCTTGTGCATTAACATTGGTTGGCTTGGAAACTAATTTAACTCCTCCCTTTTATATGCATTCGAAGTATTTTTATGATGTCGACAAAAACCTTCTTTTGCCTTCATTTAAATTTAAATTTTGGCACCCTTTGCCAATTTCAAATTTAATTTTATATTTAATATAATATTTAACTTTGTTTAAATATTATATTATTTAATTTTAGTATTTAAACAATACTTTTGCATGGAAGCCTTCGTCAACTTTTTATTTTCCTTTTAATAATCCCTTTTGGCTTAATTATTATAATATTAAAATATTATAATATTTCCTCTTTTTTTTAAAACCTTGCGTAAAATTTTGCCTTCAACCTTTTAACCAACCTTTTTGGCTTAAAATAAAAATATTATAACCATTTTTTTTTACCAATTTTCTTGTATCATAATAAACTTTACCTTGTATCAAACACTTGACATCAATGATAACATAATTACTCAAAATTACCTTCTTTAATTTTACATGGCAAGAAACTACTATCCATTAACATTAGATTGTTTCATTTTTATCTTTAATTTATATCTATAAAAAAATACAATTAAATTATAAATTATAACATTATTTACCATATATTTTCATATAGTGAATGATTTAATTGAATTCTCTAATTTTTTTTTTTTAATTAGACATGTAAGAAATTGATATCTACTAGCTTAGATATATAAAATATATATCTATAAACGTCGAGAGTTATCAATCTCGAGGCGCCTATCTATCACACCCCCAAGAAATGAGATAGGTGCCTCGAGATTGATAACTCTCGTGTTTATAGATATATATATTTTATATATCTAAGCTAGTAGCATCTGTGACCCAACAATTATTATATTAAAATATTTTTCGATGACATTTTTAAAAATATATTTATAAATGTATTGATAAATATAACATGCCAAAAATATTTAAAATAGCTTATGTCGGAGATGAAAATGCTCAAGTGATAACAAATCTAAATCCCAATAGGCGGTGTTGATAAACACCTTATTATTTCATAGATTGGCTAGAGCCAATCATTTAAGCTCCAAAGACTTTAGTCGCTCTTCTTCTTCCTTTCTCTTAGCAACTCCTTTTCTCGACTTCGGTTTTTCATATCAATCATATGAAAAGGGTGGTATTATTCTAAGTCCTTCCAATGCCTTAACTCTTGAGATGGCAACAAAAGTTAAACCTTGTCTTTCTGTTTGTCCTATGTCAATTGTTGCTTTATTCAGTGTCAAACCTTGTGACTTATGAATTGTCAATCCCCAAGCTAATTTTAATGGAAGTTGTCTTATCTTTCCCTTTTCTACTGGTGTAATTGGAACAATTCGAGGAGAGGTATCATCAAATATCATCCCTGTGTAGTTATTGAACTCCACCAAAACATATGTTGGTTGATCTGGTGAAGACCTTCCAGGTTTATAGACTATATTTCAAATATAACCTAATGCACCGTTAACAAATCCAGCTTCAGTCCATAAGTTGGCTGTTAACATAACTCTTGCATTTTTTGCAATTAGTAACTCAACTTCAAGTTCTTCATTATCACATCCTCCTGGATTAGTTCTTCCCCCTTTTGTTGCAATAATACGTGCCACAAGATATTCATATCAGAATCAAACTCCATATGGACAGAATTAAGTTTATGAAAGACATTTGTAGTGGTGTCTGTTGGGAGTTCACTCAAAACATTTTCATCAATTTGTACATCCTTATAAAACTTATCATGCTCAACCTTATACTTAAGAGCTTTGTATACTCTCTCTTTATTCACCGTAAAATTATAATTTGTACGACGTTGATCTTTTCTCCTAACAATAATGATTGGCAAATCACTTATTGAATGAGGCAATACCTTAGCAATTTCTTTCACCTCTTGAGGAAAACTTATTGTGTGCCCTTTATACTTGTATTGACCTGTCGTAGCATGTGTTACCTGTAATATGTGATTAACACGGGATGTCAACATTTCTTCAATTTGTGTCAAATTCACAAGTTTAGGTGGTTGTAGTCCAAGATCCATATTATTCTCTGCAGAAAATCGATTAGGACCTTTTTCTTATCGAAACCTGTTACATACTAGACCTTTGACTGTCAAACGCATGTTTATTCCAGGATAGCATTCATCACAAATATAACACATGGATGGTGATGCAAGACTGTCTAATTGATGTCGAAATATAGTATGCGATTCATTGAAATCCACACCATATGTTGGAATTTGTTGTATATTTATTGCTATACCTTCAATATTTCCTTCTCTTCGAGGTTGCAATGTCCTTTCTTGATGCATCTCCATGTTAATCTCATTGCATCCGCTTTGTGTCTATTGAATGACAACTATATTTGAAGCATTTATTCTAAGAAAAGAAGATGCTTCAGATGCATCCATCATTTTTGTTTGTTTTTCTCTTTCTTCTTGTATCTTTTCAACTGTTGATTCTGCCTTGCGTTTTGAACGATTTTGTCTTTGTTTCTCATTTTCTATTCCTCTTTGGCTAACTGTCATCTGTGCACGTCTTTGTCTTTGATATTCTCTTTGATATGCCAAACGTTGTTGCTTCTTTTCCTCCTCTGATATATTTATTTTTGGTGTATTTTCCATTTGTTCTTGTAAAAAAATATTAAATATTATTAGTTCTCCATTTGTTGGAGAGATATGATTAGATCGGTCATAACCAATCAAGATCCAAATATTAATATTGTTTGCTAACCTAAAAACAAATACAAGTATAATATTTTGATATTTTCATAAAATAAAATATCATCAAACCCACATATATTTATTAAAAAAAATTTAAAATTAAAACATTATCTTGTTTCCTCTATCAAAGCAACGCCTTCAAAAAACATTAGTCATATTAGTCATAGTACATAAAAACCTAATCAGTAGCAATAGTCTTAGGGTCTAATGGTAATGAAGGACAAATATGATCGATAAATTGATTACTAAATTAACATTAGAAGGCTAACTTATTAATGTTTAAAGAAGAAATGACAATAATATTCAAGATAGAAATAGTGAAATTAATGGGCATTCGAGTAATTAGTTCGAGAATCTTATGAAATTGAAAAACATCTTAGTGAAATAGTGTATAAAAAGTAGCTTTAAAAACCTCTATATATTATACATCATTTAGGGCAATACTTGTTTCCATAGAGTATCCATGTTGTCAATCAGTACATGTTAATAGATCATAATACTATAATATATATATTTGCATCCACCATAAGTTTATTATTGAATATTCCGTGGGTACTTCCTAGTAGACTATTGAATTAAATAGTAGGAATATACTACGTTGAATATAATAAGCCTAGCGGTGTTATGTATGTTAAGCCTATAGCTAGACTAGCGTTGTTCGTTCTGAACCTGCCATGAGAAAACTCTACTAATATTTAGTAAAAAGTAAGAGAAGCCCAAGGCTCTTCCCGTAGTTCTCAAAAGTCTGGTCCTCAATTAAATTAAATTAACTAAAAGGGTAATGGCTTGGCCATTTATAAAATAAAATTATGATGCTAAAACCACAAAATATTGAGTTGGTCAAGTTAAATTTTAATCGAATATTGAGTTGATTAAAAATTACAAAAAAGTTATAAAAAACTTTTTAATCGCCTGAAGGTTAAGGATATGTCTAAGCTTGAAGAGAGAACTGCAAGCATCGACCCCAATAAGGTCTGACTTATTTTTTGACCTTCTTTGTCTTGCTTTAATATTTATTTAACATTTGTACAATCATGGATGCATAGTTTTAGCTGGTATTGGAGTTGTTGCGGGCTTCTTTGGTGTCAAAAATGCCGTTAAACGACGTTTTCTCTCCAACATTGTTTGGTCAATAGTAGTCTACAAGTCTATAGTTCGCTTTTGGATTTTTTTCTTTAAAGATTTTGTGCATGTTATAAAAACCTTGAAGTAACGTTGAGAATGGGTATGTTATGTTGTCGACCGTGTTTGCATTGCCTACTTTGGCGATTGCACAATATGACATGAAACACGACTTGAACTGTTGGATGTTTTCGAAGTTTAAATGTTTTGAATGAAATAAATTAAAAAGGTTCTTCGATCCAGAATCTTAATCGGTGAACTACGAAATTATTTAAATGTAATTAACAGAAACATAATACATAATACATAGCGCAAGAGAGATAGAAAATGTACCTGTGATGTTACTTTTTTTCGCAGCGATAGAACCCTGTTCGCCTGGCGCTGTGTGCTGCTCCTGCAAAAACTTAGGGTTTCAGAGATGTGGAGAGAAGAGTTCGAGGAGAGAAGCAAATAATATTAGAAAGTTTGGGCACCATTTTAGTTTAAATATTTTTTAAATATTTTAAATCCACCGTAACCCTTAATGTCGACGGATAATTTTCTTAATGTCGGCTTTTTTAATAAAATATTAATGTTTTTTACGGCGTGGCTGACCTTCCTGGCTACCATTGTAGGGTGCCTATCGATGTAATTAACACTAGCTTAGATAAATAAAATATATATATCTATAAACGCCGAGAGTTATCAATCTCGAGGAGGCTATAATGTCGACAGATAATTTTCTTAATGTCGACTTTTTTAATAAAATATTAATATTGTTTACGGTGACCTTCCTGGTTGCCATTGTAGGACGCCTATCGACGTAATAAAATTCTTTCCTTCTTATTTTGTATTACATATTTTAAAATCATTCACCTATTATCTTTACACATTTTTTTCTTAATTTTATATTAAAAATACTAATATACATCCTAAACCTATTGAATTATTATTTGTATACTATAACTTTCTTAATTCTATATATATATATAAACTGATATTTATCAACATAAAATTTATCCAAATAATAAATAGTTAGTTTATGCCTTCAATTTACATTTATAAAAATTCACATCCCAAATCATAACTTTTTATTTTTATTTTTTATATATATACTGTAAAACATTATTTACCATCTTTTTTCCTATAGTAGATGGTTTAATTGAATTAAAAAAAAAACTTTTAAATTTTTTAATTCAACATAAAAACAACTATTTATTGACATAAGATTCTTTCCTTTTTATTTTGTATTATACATTTTAAAATCATTCAACTATTATTTTTAAATTTTAAATAGTACTTTTTAAACTTATTATATTATTATTTGTATATAGTTTTATTTAATTCTATATGCAATAAACTAGTATTTATGAACATGATATTTATCAACAATGTAGTCCATATCAAAGTTCAAATCTCGATGACACCAAATAATTTAATGTGACTAAATCAATGCAAGATAGAAAGACAACCCTTTCAAAATCCTATTTAAAATAAATAAATAAATAATTTATTTATACTTTCAATTTACATTTTTAAAAATTCCAACTTAAATTATAATTTTTAATTTAAAAAAAAAAAAATATATAGTAACAACTAAAACATACAACTAAGACATAATAGAAGACCACCCTCCTTATAAATCAAACATGGATCTTCCCTAAAAATATCCAACAAATATATAATACCTTTCTATTATATTATCCCAACAAAACTAAAAAAAACTTAATGGACACCCATCTAACAATGAACCCTGTGTATGAAGTATTTACCCATCTTATTTCTAATTATATAAAGATTTGTCATGATCATTTTGGGTGTTTAAAGGTAAACCATGAGATTTTGGTGGGAGTTTTTATTTTAAACTTCTTAAAATTTTAAATTTTATAATATTTATTTAAAATATTTAAAGGTGTGCATTTGATGAGGATACATCTTCTATATAGAAAAACAGAGGTAATTATAGTTTAGGAAAGTTGAAAAAATTATAATCATGGGTCATAAAGGTATTGGAATAGTATTGATTATTTTATATATTAAATATATAGTTACATATTAATGCACCAGTGTGCATTATCTTAATGCATAATTAGGATTGCAATTATGTGAGAATCAATCTGATTTCTGCGGGACATTTTAATAATTTGAGTTTTGGGATCTCTCATAGAGTGAAGGAGCTTGTTTTTTTTAGACTTTTTCATTTGCAATGGGAGGCTTTAACTGAGGAGAGGGCTCATGCAAATTATTAGTTTAAAAGGATGGGATGTACAATCTTGATATGAAATCCGGAGTGGGCTCCTACATGTCCACGCCTAGAGCTCATCTACTCTATAAGATGCCATGCCACCCACTAGGATTTTTTAGGGAAATGAGTGGCCGTTATGGAACATGAGTCAGGTTCACCTAGATGGAATCTGATTACAGTAAACAAATAAAAGAACAGGTACCAGCACAATGGATTTTTTTTTAGTGAGTGGTCCTTAGGGAACATGAGTCATATTGTTGCTCTTCACATCGTTCACCTATATGGAATCTCTTTTATAGTGAACAAGTAAAAGAATAAGTACAAGCACAACGTAATGTAAATACCCAACTACAGACATGAAACTTACCTGGAAACTAACACTGTTTCGCTATCCCATAACCATCTGTCGGTGTTTTGGGTTTGGGTTCTTTGCATAAGTAGATGGTCTGCTTATGAGGCCTAACTAACCTATAAACTTCTGACATGACTACCGGGTTATGGTTTCTAATATATGATTAGCAAGTTGCAACCACCAGATAAACAATTAACAAATAGATTAGGTGTGAAATGGTTAGAGGGAAGAATAGAATCTACCTGCATGTGAGTCCCTACCCAATTGTCTTCTAAGCATAAATGGACAAGAAATGGATTAGAAGCCACCAGCTCTTCTCTTTTAGAGCTCATAGCTTGTACCGTATTTTATTGGAGTCCAATACAACAGGGTTGCTTCAAACTCTGCATTATTCTTGCAAGGTTGTCTTTTATGCCCATATGTCCAGAGTATATTCCCTTGTGTACCAAATAGAGTAGAATAGAATTTACATGGATATAAGATTTAACTAGAAGCCAATGGAAAAAGTGAAACTGAAGAATACTAAGTCCTTAATATGACATATAATGCTGTGATTATGGCGGGTTAAGTGATGCCCACATGTGTGTCTCACCATGATACGGAACGTTAAGACTGTTTTAAACTCACACAAGAAATGCGTGATGTGGGTGTCTGGATTTTGAGCAGAGCTGTGGGTTTTGACAATGTGGGTATCCAGATCATGAAAAACCCACTTGATTCAGTCAGAGAAGGAGTCATTCCATGGCCGGTGGACAATGTTTCAGATTGGGTTCCCTCAGCTTGCCTGTGGTCCTAAACGTGAGTTAGTTGCAACCAGATTGAGAAGAGGATAAGCGTGATATCTTTGGCTGCATGGGGAGAACACTCAATATTTTTGACTTCGGTCAGGCCCATGGTGTGAGCAGACAGGCCAATGCTAATGGTGAGATGCCCACATGCTTAAAATGCCTTGAATTTGCACTTGAGGTGTTCTCGTATACTCTTCTTTTTGGTAAAAATTTGAATAAAATCTGACATCTTTAGGTTATACTTGAGTAGAGTTGTGATGTTAAAAGCCCAATGCTGGTTGTGGGTGTTTCTGACTGTCCTTGCAGAGCTGAATTTAACAATGGTGCGCCACATCATGTTTTAACAGGGTAAATCCTATCAAAGGTGGGGTCAAACCCTGATATAGTGAGCTAAATATTGGCAAGGGTGTGCTAAAACTTGCTGTTTTATCAGGGCAAATCTTAGCACCAGTCTGACCACATGATTTATGATTTGTTAAGGTATTGATTGTTACACCGCAGCAAATCTTAGTACTAGTGTCCTCAGACTGGTATGATATAGTAAGATACTGGCTGCTATGTGAAGGTAAATCTCAATTTCTAGTGTGTCTTTAGACTCTTATGCTATGTTAAAGTACTGGCTGCTATAGTAAGATAGTGGCTGCTATAGTACGATACTGGCTGCTATGTGAAGGTAAATCTCAATTTCTAGTGTGTCTTTAGACTCTTATGCTATGTTAAAGTACTGGTGCTATTTAAAGTAAATTTCAGTTGTACGGTGTCCACATGCTGTTCTATTATGTTAAGACACCGCCTGTTCTCGTAAGGTTACCTCACAAGACTGTAATGCTGATGTGCTTACTTCGGTGTTGAGGTCAATCTCATTTGTCGCCTGACCTGATTCACCATTTGAGCATATGGACCTTGCCTATCCTAGGGAAATGAGTTTAAAATGTCGTACTTATCTAGACTGTAAATATCCAAGAATGGATTTGATTTAAGGTGGATTCCTGGAGCTTCTGACTTGAAGCTAAGGCGTGTCTCTCCTTTAAAAAGGAACAAATATTACTGAAAGTGAGGCGCATACAATCACAAATGCTGACATTTCAAGCAAGGACACCAATTATCTTTAGATTAATTTCTGTAAGAGTGTTGAAATTGTGCTGGATATGGGCAGCTTGTGGTGAAAATGTAAACCCAAATGGTAATATTAGGTTAAATGTGTGGTACCATGCAGATCCGTATGCCTCAGTTCAAGTCATGCCCCGGTAGAGGGTGAGAAAAGCTGAATGTGAGCTTGCTTCAACCTATTTGTCTGTTGGGTTGAGATTCCCTTGGCTATATTGGTGCAGGGAAGCATAGGACATCTGTTGATCTATTTGTTAATTTGATTTTGATACCTATTCACCTCCTTAGTTTAGGAGAGAGGTCCAATATGATAAATCTGCAATTATACCGATATTTGGTTTCATGAGTAGCCCTTGATTCCTTAATGGAACTTGTGAGTACGGCCTCAAAGCACCATGGAAATTCTTATGATTATCAATTCATTTTTGACTATGACCTCATGTCTTTAGTGCAGTTTACTGGCAGGCTGAAGAGCACAATTTGTTCTTGGGTCGTGGTATCAAATTTGCGGGTGTCTTGTTAATTGAAGGACTTGCACCTTAACACTGGTAATGTAAGGACAGTAGTTCACTGGTCTGTGTTCTGCCATGGCACTGTTGGTCCTTAATATTCCTTTTATGTGCCCCTTTCATTACAACCTAAGTAGCCTAACGGTCGAGACTCTAGAATATTAGGTAAAACAAGGGTCGCCCTCATATAAGTTATGGCCTTGCTGACATTAAAAACTACTTTACCCTTTTACCCTTCAAAATCCTTGGAAATAAAATCAACAAAACCTGCTCCCTGTCACGGTGTTAAATTCTCGGGAGCTCAGCAGATATGTCCTGTGCACTTGTTTATTCAATTCACTGAAATATGAAGAAATTACCTTTATTGCATATCTCAAACTTTTTAATTCATACTCATGTATGAGACTCCAGACACTTGTTTTGTTAATTGACATACGCGTCATGGATAGAACAGCATTTGTTTTGGTGTTCGAGGCTTTCTGGTTTGTCAAGCAGTTCAAGACTGAACAGCGTTGAGTATAATTGCATTAAATTGTTTCTGATATTTTTTTGAGGTGTAGATAAGTTGCAATTTACAGTCTAAATTTGTAATTGAGAACCTGTATATGTACGTAAGTACTTTTGTTGTGGACGTACTGGAAATACGGGGAAAGTATAATACTTAAGCCATTAGCTATACCTTAATTTCATAACTTGAAAACAGCAGGTCAATGACATAACTGGTAGATCTCTTTTAATTCATTTCATGGAT
Source organism: Wollemia nobilis (assembly GCA_028583015.1). Classification (NCBI taxonomy): domain Eukaryota; kingdom Viridiplantae; phylum Streptophyta; class Pinopsida; order Araucariales; family Araucariaceae; genus Wollemia; species Wollemia nobilis. The sequence goes on from JAQPPZ010017228.1 coordinate 13,491,986, forward strand.
TTTAGCTGCCGTGATTGTGCAAGATATATTTTCTTATGTTTGACGTCTGTTTCTAGCAACTCGTATGGATATTTTGTCTTAACATGAATTATTGAGATCTCTGTTTCAGGAAGTGTATCTAAAACATTACTCTTGCTTTCAGAAGATGGTTGTACTGAAGCAAATTAAAGTTCATGTTCACTAACAAGCCAGAAATAGAGTCCAGTCCTTACATACAGTAGTTTAATTCAAGGGTTGCTCAAGTATTATGGATTGCTATGGGCATGGGATCCACTTCTGCTCTGTTAAAGGTTAAATTGACCTTGCTGAATTTGTACTGATCAAGAGATCACAAACACCAATTGACTAAATTACAGGGTGACCATCTCAACTGTCTACTTCTCCTATTGGTTTGGAAAAATTACTTCTGTAAATTGCAAGGAAACAAGGAGATTATAGAGGGTATATTGAAAGGTTGAGGTCTCGGCCATGGAGCTCATAAGATAGAAAATTATAAGAAGAATGCCTTTGTTTACACTGCAATCAAGGAGAAGCTGAGAATGGGAAACACGAGATGTTACATTGTCCTGAATCCTAACATCTAAGACAAGCATTTGTTATTAACATGATGACTTGAGCGGATTATACAATTTATCAAATTTACCATCTTCAAGAGTGTGTAGATATCTTAAAGATGTTTTCAATCGTCACATAACAAACACAGACAAGACCTTTGTGGACAGATGTAATGACAGTATTGAGGTGAATTGCAGCTGAGCTCCAGGAAAAAAGGAAAAAGCTTATTTATATAATCTATTTGTCTCTTTTCTTTTCCATCCCATAAATCCTGTAAGGTATTCAGTGGATGAAATTAAAAAAATATTCCATTTCATTTCTTAAGTCATCCAACAGGTTTTAAGGCAATTTTGTGTCATCTAGTTTGGCTTCTGTAAACTCTTTTCAAGCAAAGAATTAGTTCTTAAAGTCATTCAATCTAGTTGTAGGGTCTTATAATCACCAAATGCTTGAGAGTGCATGTACACAATAACTTGGATGAAGTTATTGGTCATCATTTCTACGTTTTGGCTTGCAAGTGCAAATTATTGGATAAACCAAATCAATCATCCAGAGTTGTCAATGGCCGTCAGTCATACAATAGTCTAATACAAAGACAAAAAGGCAATAGAAATGACAAATTACTGGCATAAATATCCTCCTTTATAGTTTACATAGAAATCAGATTGAATGGAAAATTCTCATTCCTGAGAAAGAGACACGAATGTTGTCTTGAAACGTTGAGGTTAAATCCCTTAGGCATGATATATCCCAAAGACTCACAAAGAAGTTTGAGGTGTCTTTTCTACTTATTTGGGTTAAGACTCTAATGTAAGCCAGTCCTTTAAACTTCAAGATTTAGTAATGAAAAGATTACATGGAAAAGTCTTTTTGGATTTTTGAAAAAGATAATTCAGGCTGTAACAGTGTTTCACCAACATACTCCTTGCAGTTTTGTGTTATACCTAGTATTTACATTTAAGACTTTATGCAAAGGAAAGATAACAATGAGGTCTAGAATACAACTTCCGTTTATGCACAAGTGGTGAACTGCATAAATGTGCTATGTTGATGAAATGTTTAGTAGAACAATCCAAGAAAAATATTTCCTTATGGATCATAATGAATGCTTCCACTTTTATTTTGACGTTTGATTGCGACTCTTGAATGGTTGAATGGATATTCAAGAAAGTCACCTGAGATGGAGAAGTGTATTAGTCTCTATTTCTTTCCAAATTTTATGCTTAAATTGTCAAAATGTATGGCATGATCATCCAGACAATATATAAACAAGCAATTTTATTTTTATTTAAACAGACAACTTTGCATTTCCTAAATTGTGTATTTATCTTAGGCATCTGTCCCATGCAGCTTTGAAAGCTAAAATCTTTTAGTAGGTATTACCGAGAACTATTAGGAGCCTTGTAGCAGAAATGTGGCTCCATGTTAATGTAAAATTTTGCCTGCCACCAGGTTTGAGAAAATTTAGGAAACTATAGTCCTTCGGCATTACCTTGGGATTTGCAAATTTTGAAGGGGCCTGCAGCATAGAAATCAGACAGCAAACGTTTCACAAAACCTCTCCAAATGTGGCTTAAGTATGGCACAGGTACCAATTCGCTTGCAAAAGAGGCCGTTTGGCTCCAAAGAGCGATCTGCTAGGAAAGGGTGCCGATTGGCTCCAAGGAGCGATTTGCTCTGGAAATGGTGCTGATCTGCTCATAAAAGCAAGTGATTCACTTGCTAACTAGAGTGAGTCGCTTGGGTGGTCACAAAGGTGAATTGGAAGGTGTGGATCCTGATTTTAGAAAGCAACATTTTGGCATGTAGTGGTGCAGTAAGTCATTTTGGAAGCTTTCTAAGCCTGTTAGAGGCATGTAACATTTGGTGGTATATCATTTTGCTAAAGACACCCCCAAATATTTACTTTTATAGGAGTAATTGTTTCCCACCCTAGGGAATTTACTATAAATAGGGGCCTAGGACCCTCATTGTATCCATCTTTTGGCCATGTGAATTTAGAGCTACACTCTTTGAAACCCACATGGTGCCTTGACCTCAAGAAATTGGCAAGTCCTTAGGCATTCCAACAGTGGCACCACCCTCCTAGTTTTCTAAGTGCATGGCGATTGTGGCATAACTCTTTTAGCCCCTCTTGTCATTTGCTTATTAATTTCATAATCTAATGAATGAGTGGACATTGATGTTATTTGACTTCTCATGTGTTGATTGATCACACCCTTTCCTTGCTATGGTTTAAACCTGATTTTGTTTGAATGACTCACACCCCTAAACTTTCATGCATTTTTATTTGGCACTTCACTTTTCCGCACTTGACTTTCTGCATTTACTTTCAATGCAAGTTAGTGTAGGAGTATTCCATAAGGAACAGTGGGGAGCTGGCCTAAATCCGGAGGTTGGGAGAAGCCATAGGCAATCCCTTCCAACTTTGTTGAAACTAGAATTAGGGCGCATATCTTAATTAGAAGTTAGGACAATTCCCCGGTTCATTAGAAACCTAAAAGACATGGAGGAAGAAATGAACCAAATGCAAAGTGCCATGTAGCACGAAAATGTCTCCAGTGGGTGCTACAAACACTCTCCAGTTGGTTCTCTAAAAATCCAGCCCCACCTCTTGAGCAGCTGTTGAAGATTTCCTGTCAATATTCATGGTGCTGCACATCTCATTTGCACAGTGATATGCTTTTTATTTCATGGGACCTTCTGTGCAGATTTTTTCAGAGTCATAGTACCCCCACATGGGACACCTGCATTAGACTTCAAATTGAATGTTAATCCAGGTGTAGGTTTCATTTGAAAATCAATATGGAGGAATTGCTTAGAGAAAAGTTACTAATTATGAACCAAACCATTCAGGTCTAATCACTGAACATTTTATGTGAGAAGTTTTGTTGAAGTGAGTGACATTTTAACAATGGAAAATATTTTTTGAATTTTTTTGTTCTAAGATGAATATCTTGGGGCTTTATACAGATAGTTCCCTTCTCATAATTTATACTTCAATTTGAGTGGCAATGTTGATTGAAAAGTATGTTGTATTTTGGTAATTCAAAACAATATTCAATTGAAATTACTTTGGAAAACTAAGCTTGACTGTTATCTTTCAGTTTAGATTAATAATATTGTTTTTAATTGCATTTTTTATTTATATGTTGCAGTTGAACTGTTTCAGGTTCAATGGAAGTTGTTTTAGATCTTCAGTTGGAGTGGATGCTAACAAATTTTTCTTTTGCAGTTCTCCAATTATTTCTGACAGTGAGAGTTGGTGGTTCTATTCTGACCTTTTCTCTCATGTGTGTTAAATTATAGGCTTGAAATTTCCCAGAAATTGCGTAGATCCCTCGAATGGGAACTTGGAGGGATATAAGAGCAGTGATATCAACAGGGAAGAAAAACAGGTAAGCATCTTTATGAAGCTTTTAGCTTCTAGTATGTGTCAAATACCAAAAACAAGAAGAATGACAAAAACTATAATGTTTTAAGCATATTTTAGTTTCAATATTTGTTTTTATGCAAATATTCCATGATAGTGCATGCTTGAAAAAGCTGCTTACCAGATCTGATGAAATCAGCTTTTCAGTTCATGCAACTGTCTAGTGGTATTATTATTCCTTGTTTTTCTATTTTCGGCGTTACTATGCCATAGCATGTCTGTTGATAAGTTGTTATGAATAACTTAGAAAAGTGGGTACCTTTTCATGGCCCCTGGTTTGGGCTTTTGGTTGAGAACCCATATTTACAAGGTTATGAGTTAGAGCTCAATATTTATTGCCGCTTTGAAGACGATGAAGAATTTAACTTTCAATGGCAATCGTGTTATAGTGGCTTGGAAACTTGGACATGTCAAAATGTATATCTGAAATTACAATGCATAAAATTTACAAATATTTCTTTCAATAAATTCTGCTTTCTGGCATCCATAAGAGCATAACTTATAATCCTGCGACAATGTGGCCTGTGATAATAGGGTTTGTTGTAATAGTATGATATGTGGTTATTGAAATATCACTATGATGTAATACGGGTGGGGCCTGTTTCAACTTCATATAACCAATTAAAAAAAAAGTGGCATAACTTATAATTTCATTTTTGTCTTCAAACATCTGCAACATTTGACTATGGTGCTTGGCATATGCAGTGCACATGTGAAATGAAGACGGCCTCTGTTAATAGAAAGAAAGGAGGTGGCATGCCCATTAAAACATTGATAGCTGAAGAAATTTCAAAAGAGACAGATTCTAGATACCGTACACCAAGCGTCATTGCTCGTCTTATGGGACTTGATGCATTGCCTACAAAAGAAGCAGAAAATCATGCACAACAAAAGCTACCCTGGAAGCAGCAACAGCAGTCCAAGTCAACCCCTGATGTTAGGTATTCTTCACAGAAAGCAAAATCTGTGGAAAGAAAACCTAATCAGCATGTGCTTTCTACCGAATCTCAGCAATGTGCTTTTGATCATCCAGATGGGGAAAGAATTCCCCAATCTTATCCTTATTTGAATAATCATGACAAAAAACACCAGCACAAATTCAAGAAAGAGCTTGAAACTTGGCAGGCCTCAAAGTTTCAAGACTATGCAATGCCCATCCAGAAAGAAAAATTCAATATGCAGGCCATTGACAATCAAGTACTCAAGCATGAAAGGCCGGCTGAGGGAAAAATGGCACTTGTACGTCAAAAGTTTATGGATGCCAAGCGCCTTGCAACTGATGTGAATTCTCAGCAGTCCAAAGAATTTTTTGAAGCGGTAGAAATGTTGCAATTAAACAAAGATGCATTTCTGGAATTTCTTGAACAACCAAATTCATTGTTTGCAAAGCAACTTAAGGATTTGGAAGTTACTTCACAATCTCATTCCCAAGTAAAGCAGATCACAGTGTTGAAGTCATCTAATGCTACAAGAGCATGCCAATCGTTGAAGGAGGACAGTAACAAGGAAAGGTCTCAAAAGAAAGGGGAAAAAAATGAGAAACGTTCTAGGAAACTAATGTCACAAAAAGATCTTGATGGAAGAAAGCAATCCTGTGAGGTGCAATGCTTACCTCCAACAAGACCGTCAGCGGGCTCGATACCTGATCTATATAAGCAACATACAGCAGCAGGTTCAAAGGGTAAAAATAATTCTGGTTCTTTGCCAACTAGGATAGTTGTGTTAAGGCCTGGTCCAGGAAGGGCACAAAATGTTCAATCTGGTTCAACACCAAGCTGCTCTCCACAATATCAGACTTCCATTAGAGATTCAAAAGAAATTGAAAGACCTAGAACTCAAGATTATCTTCAGGAAGTTCGTATACAACTTGAAATGGGGATTGGCAAGAACAGTAAGGATAAATCTAGGAGTATTCTGAAGGATGGTGAAAAGCAATTTGACAATGAACCCAAATATCAAAGAGAAATTGCAACAGAAATTGCACGGCATGTGAGGGAAAGCTTATCCAGAGATTTTATGAATGATGCACCTGTAGAGGGCTTAACATCTTTGACTGATTCCTCTGAAAATATTTCCATGAACAGAGCAGAAAATGGCTATGGAGATGTGGATCAAGAGGTTTATACACCTGTCTCAAAACTTTCATGGGACTCTGCAGATAGATTCAGTCTTGCATCACCTTCTATTAGTGGACGGTCTGATTCATCAGAATCTACTGTTAACAGAGAAGCTAGGAGGCGTCTAATAGAGAGGTGGAGGTCAACACACGGAAATGTAGAAGAGCAGAAACGAGTTTCAAGCACATTAGGAGAAATTCTTGCTCTTCCAGAACGAAAGAACCTACTGTCGGGTTCAAAAAGCCCCAAGGAAAATGAGAAGCTTGCTGAAGAATCTGAAATCGTGCTTAAATCAAGAAGCAAAAATAAAAAGCCAATGACACTTGAAGGATCAGCAGAATGGGAAGGCTCAGTAGGCCATAAGAATGGAGATGATAATGGCAATGGATCCCCCAAAAGTTTACAAAGATCCAGGTCGGTGCCAGAGTCAGCTACAACCTATGATAGAGGCATTGAGATGCAATGCAAGGCATCAATTGTCAATGGAAGAAATGCTCATGGCATAGATCATGAAAGGGCAAGCAACAGCCTTTCTGCAGAATCAATCAAGTCCAAGAATGAGAAATCCACCAAGGGAAAGTTTTCGAGTATGAAATGCAACTTTTTAATGAGAGGCAAGTGGTCAAATAGCAGAAAATCTGATTCCATCAACTTTGTGCAATCCAATGCTAGTTGCCACTCACAATCAGATAGGGAGCTATCTGTTTCCATGCAGCAAATGGCCAAGGAATCACACCGACAGGAGAGAACAGAACTTAGCTCTCTGGTGCAACAGGAACCAGAAGCAAAAACTGAAACAGATGATTTTTCAGGAGGTGCCATTAGTGAGACCTCAACAATCAGTGAAGATGGTGTTAAAAAACCTATTTCTGATTCCTCTGTCATGGATCCCATTCCTGTCACATGCCAAACAGGGTTGTCTAGTGTTGATGCTAACTGCTTGACAGGGGTAAATGAAAATTTGTTTTTTTAAACTTTTGTAGCTAAATTCTAAATTAATTTTCTCTCTCACCTTTCTACATTTGCATATCTATTGTCTAAATTAACTAGAATGGTCTTATATGAAATTCTTGTCCATGTTCATTTTGTGTGGTTTCTGAAAAAGGCTGACTGAATTGGGTTCACGTGGCTGTAGGCAATGTCATCAGTGTTGCAACCAGAATTCCCTTCTCCATGCAGTCCAATAAAGAAACTACCTGTGTTTGAGCACCATGTAACGGAAAGCATTACTGACAAAGGCGAACATCCAAGTCCAATATCTGTCCTGGACTCACCTTTTCAAGAAGAATTTTCCAGCCCAAAGGACTTGAAGGAAATAAGCTCAAATCTTCATGGTATGTGTTATTTTGTCTTCTGCTTTATATTTTCATTCAATTCTAGAGCTTGTCTCATGTGACGTGTTCACATTTTGAATTTATATCTGCTGTTATTCTGATTGTCATCCTTATGTTTCAGAATTGCGTTTACAACTTCACCAGCTTAAGTGTGATAGCTCTGAAAATTATGTACACATATCTGAAAATCTCTCAAATGGGGGTACCTTACATTTCAAAGATCATAAGATTGGAGATCCAGATACTGCGAGAGAAAAGACTTGCAACATACTATCGGAGGCCAAAATGCTCGATATGTCTAAGTCTACATTTTCCTCCATTGAAAAGTTAAATTGTGAAACTCTAGAGATAGATGATATTTTGTGTCCAGAGGAGCACTTGCCTGATCTGCTATATGTCAGGAGTGTACTTATGGCTTCTGGCTTTGCTGGGGATTCTTATACAGTTTTTGCAAGATGGCATTCACCAAACTATCCATTGGATCCTCATTTGTTTGGAAAACTGGAAGACGAGGATATTCAATCTGAAACAAATTTCAGTGACACTGAAGTGGACAGGGTTGCTGCATCCAGTAAAATAAAGGCAAACAGAAGCAAGTCTGAACGGCAACTCCTTTTTGACTGCATAAATGAAGTATTGTTGGAAATATTAAGGCCATTCCTTAATTACCATCCTTGGGTAAGACCGACAAAAATGAATGTAAGGCCTATGGCTACTGGTAAGCAGCTCTTGAAAGAGATGTGGACACAAATTTCCCACCACCTGTATCCAGAGTCAGAAGTTTGCTGCACATTAGAAAGCCTTGTAACAGATGACCTGTCTAGAGAAGCCATGTGGATGGAATTGCGAGGCGATGTTCAAGTGGTAGGCAATGACATAGAGAGAACAATATTTAACGACTTGATTGAAGATGTCCTGTATGATCTTGTATCATAGGGAATGGGCAATAGTTGTGATATGTAATGTTTATATTGTATTTTTCTCACTACTGTGATATAATTGACCAATTTATTCTTTGAGGCCTGCATCAACTGTTGTATTAAAAGAGAGCTAAGGAAACATGATTTCAGAAAAAAATAATTTCTTAGCAGCCTCTAAGTAAAGGCTCTCTTGTTTCTTGGTTAAGATGCTTTCACCAAAAGTTTAATGCTTGTTAATAACATGAATCGATGTGATAATTGCAGCAACTTCCTTGTTTTCCTATACAACATTCATGATTAACAGGTTGACACTAAAAATACCTGATTACCCATTATCAATATAATGGGGTAGAATGACTGACTTTGTATAAAGCTAGGCTTCTAATTTAATAGTCACTCTTACCTGTCAGCCACATATTTGTGACAAATTTCCATCCAAAATATTCTGCCATTTGCATCAATTAAGATAATAGATTTTTAATTATGTATTTTATAATATATATTGTAGGTTAAAAAAAAATAAAAGAAAAAAAAATATATATATATATATATATATATTTTGTTGGTAAGGTGTTCAATAGTTACTTTTTTCTAGTGATCCCCACCCATATTATAACATAACTACATACTGTTATTACAACACCTTAGTATGTATACATATATCCCTTGGCAAGATTTAAACCTAAGTTTCCTCCTTGAAAATTGAAGAATTTAACCAGTTGAAGTAATACCATTTAATAAAGTATTGAATAGTGATTAACAAAACTGTAAAAAAAGCCCCCAAAAAAGAAGAAAAAAGAAAAAACTAAGCATTAGTTGATTTTGAATATAAAACTACACATGATGCTGCTGCTATTGTTTGATTGTATATCTTAGGTGCTGTACTATTATATTTGGATAATCATCTTCTGAAAAAAACTGCACTCACGTACATTATTGATACATGCAACCTTTTTAACTGCAGTATTATTGAAACTTGGAAGAACTAGCATAGGCGGATCAAATTATTCAAAATAGAGCAACATGTACTATCTCATTCCATTCTATTTTGGTTGGTAGTTCTATCATTATCAGTTTATTGGTTACAGCAAATCATTTATGTAATTCTCCAAATTCCAGTTTCTTATTCCCTTCTCGTTTGACTGGTAGTTCTGTTCATAATCATCTTTTTGGTTAGAATTAAAACCTAACATCTTTTTTTGTAATTCTTCAAATTCTAATATATATTTTTGGCCTGGAGCAATGCATAAAATCATTGAAGTTGGTTCTTACATAGATGCAAAGTTTTAGTATGCAATTTCCAAGTTGGTATTTTGACAAGACCAATTAGAAGAGTGCCCTTAATATAATTTAAGATTCAGTGTATTTGTATTTAGTCCACATCTTTAACAGTAACACTTCCATTATTTATGTATTTTTGGTCAAAATAAAATAATATTGTGTTGATTTGGAGCATGCCAATGATAGACTGTGGCAACATACACCTCTATTTGGGATGAACAATGGCCGAGGTTACATTCATATATGTACTTTTTGGTTGTAGGGTTCATAGCAAGTAAAAATTAAGCCTCTTATCAAGACAAAAGAAACAAGGCAATTGGCCAACCTGTTTTCACTAGTTCTAGAACAAGCTTGCTAAAGATGTTGAATTTCACAATTTTTTTTTTTTAAATTGAACAGAAGCAAATCATCCACACATATCTTATATGGAAAGTATAAAAGGACAAAAGGAATATAAGCAAGAGATAAATTAGGGGTGTCTTCGAGCACCTTAAATAATCACTCACTCACAACCCTCCGATAATTAATGGAGTGGTGGGGTGTTTATACAAATACCAAAATCCTAAATTATTTCAATAAATTTAACCTAAATTGACATAACAAGAGGGCTTTAAGGTTAAGTTCAAGTTAATAGATAGGCTTAACCATAACAAGGTTAATCGTCACCCATAAGGTTTATATAATAAAATATTATGTTAAAGTAATTACATTGTACAATGAATGCTTTCAGACCTATCCAAGATTACATCATACAATGTCGGCCTTAGCCATGAATCAAATTACTAGAAGATTGCATCTTTTGTCAATCAAATCCTATAGTTTAGGTGTTTAAGGCCAGCAGTTCCCAGGTTCAATAGCTTGACATAAAAATTTACTTTGATAGATGAAGTTATAAGTCCAAGTTCAAATCGAGGGGGTTGAGTGTAGGATTGTATGCCTGTCCTTGTGTAGGGTAGGCCAGCGTTTTTGATATGGATTGTTATATGATTTTGCAGTTAAATAATGGTCTTGTTGTAATCAAATAAATGGATAGGATAGAAAGATATTTATCTTACAATTTAAGAGGCAAACAACACATAAGGGATGCTTGTATCCATTCACAATTTTCATTAGTTGAAGTTCACTAGATATTTCCTTTGCTTGGTAGTAAATTTTTAGTTTAACGTGCTATTTTACAAGCATAAAAAAAGATGAAAGAATATCATTGTACCACAAGGATGTACAAGGGAGGGTTGTTGAAAATAGTTTCTAGGGCTTTCTTTGGTGAATATCCCTTTCATTGTGCTTGGTTTGCTTGCTTCTATTTGAGGTTGAGAAATGCAAGGAACATTAGGCCTTGCACATCTCTCCGTGAGTTGTTCTTGGAAAATCTTGCCTTTTAACATTGTCTATGGTTCCTAATATGCACATCCAAATTCAAGTTGTTCCAAAGAAAATAATATTGCTTTTGAATTTGTCGCTTTTTGAAAAAGGTAGAGAAAACAATCCATGGGAGTTGTTTGACAACAAATTCCCTTCTATGGAAAAACACTCAATGTAGGTGGGTCTTTGAATGCTTATTGCCCAACAATACTACACATGTTATTATTATTATTATTTTCTAAAGAGGTGTACCCATAGAACATGAATTTGTAAAGTTGGCTAGGGTTAATTAAAAAAATAGAGGTTGGGGTTTGATGGTCTTTATAAAGTGCATGTGCCACATCTTTCTTCTTTTTTAGAGGTTGCTTAAGCCATATGATAGTATGACACATGGATAAGATGTAGTTTGATTTATTATCTACAAGCATAAAATTTTGAATTCCATCTTAATAGTCCCTCTAGGTCTTGCTACCCCATTTTTGAGAAACATTGTTTGTTACTTGGGTTGATATATGGTGTAAACGTGACAAGGATAAACACGCTAATTATAGGGCCTGCCTACATGTTTGCATAGAAAAGGATCTCAATCACTCACGTACAAAAACTATAAAACTAATGAGACTTAGTTTCAGGTATTGTGAAACCTAGTTTTAGGTATTTGTAAATTGTTGTCTATCTTAATAAACCTAATGTTAGCATCTTTGGCTATGAGGAAGGACACTTTATTAGGGATTACCCTAGGAAGTGTCGAAGATTTTCTAAAATGTAGCCTCGTCAAAGTCAAGCTCAAATTTTGAGAGAAAAACCCTAATACTCAAAAGTCTTAAGGTGATGTTAATACTATAGGGTCTATTGGTACAAGGGAACATGCCATAGTTGCTTCAAGCCTTTAGTTCTAGTGCTTTCTCATTCTCAAGATGCTACCCATTTATAGAAGACGTTTGAGTTGTTGCGTAGGGGAGACACCTTATTTACCAAATCATATTGATAATGGTAATGTAACTTAGCAAATTTGCTTTCTTAGTCTATGAGGATGTAATCTTACAAGAATATTGAAGAGAGATTTACAAAAAAAAGAGTCTTAACTACTCTTTTGGGAATAATAGAAAGATCTAGAGAGGGGGGGAGGTCCCATTATTTTTTGGGAACAATGCTAAATCCCACAAGGGACTCCTCCCTAGCTTGCTCTTCTTCTTGACAAGGTCAAGGTACCCTAGTAGTGGAAAAGAACATTTTATGGAGGACAATATTTTAGAAAAGACCAATTTAGATATATTTGAGGAATAATTTTGAGGTTTTTTAGGGGGCCTTGAATTTGCTTAAAGACTCTTTATGATTTGGTTGGTTGGAATATGTGAGGAATGTCCATCCTTGCACAAAAACATGAAGTCAAAGAAGCAATTGAAAGGATGATACTAGATGTCTTTTTGCAAGAAACCAAGGTAAGTGGTAAGAGATTGGGATTCTCTGTATAGTTAATCTAAAATTAAAGTTGCTTCCTTTAGCCTAGTTATGATGATGGTAGTGGCGAAGTAATGTTGGGTTTGATCCCATAGTTGAATATTCATATAGTTAATAAAAGGAAGTATGCATATCATAGGTGTGTGTTGGTTATGACTATTCTTTGTAATAGACTACGTTTTTGTTCCTTGTGCACCCCAATTAGATGTCTAATATGATTTCCCTCATATTGGATGAACAATAAACTTCCATAAGTTGATTAGGCTATTGATGGAAATTTCAACATGATCGGAGATAACTGTGATCACAATCAATACCAAAGCTTCTCTCTTAAATAATTGGACATTGCCTTTATTACAAAAATAGATCACATGTTGCAAGGATTCACTTATACCTGCAAGAATTTTAATTGAATAACTTGGATAACAATGGAAACAAGGATCGCTTTGAAAAGAATCGTAGTTAAATATATAAGAGACCACTCAATGGTAAGTAAAAAGGTATATGTTCGATGATGATTATTGTGAAGCTTTGAATGGGTAATTATACCCATTCAAAGGGTGTTATTGGCCAAGGGGTATGACCCTTGGCTATATGAATTTAATTAATAAAATTATATGTTATGAGGGTCTTAACATGCCACCCCCCTTAAAAGAGCTTTGTCCTCAAAGTTGGAAATTTGGAAATTGTTGCTAAATATCGTGAAGACTTTCCCACGTCGTGTCTTCTAAAGGTAGACCTTTCCAATGGATTAAAACTTCTATGATATCGTGAGTATGAAGGTGACATAACCAAAAAGCATGTACCTATCTATTGTATTAATCTATAGTCATCATAAAAGTGTAAAAGCTTGACACATTGCATAAATTCAACAAAATGATATTTCTTGTATTGATTATGAATGAATCTCTGTTACAAATATACCCTTCTTAGGGTCACTTGAATGATGATACAATCTATACAATTTCCAATGCCCTCAATAGGGTAGGCGCATTAATATTACCCTTTGACTAGTCACAAACTGCCTTGGGGTGGAGTTGACCCCCTTCTTCGCGATGTGGAAGGATTATGATATAGACTCCTCTTGTACCTGTCTTCCTACGATCAAGAAACAACAACACACGATCAAAAATATAGATAGCCTCTCATGATGAGGCCCTTTAAGGAAACATACATGATAATGCCATTAAACTAATGATCAAGAAAACATAAAGAAAAACCTTTAAACTATGCTAATTGAATCAAGATTTGTAATATAGCATAAAGGATATCATTAGACAAATAGTGCATGGATCAGATAACAAAATAGAAGCATAAAGGTGCATAAAAGATCCACAAATGTCCTAATTAATGCAAAGCATAAACTATCTATTCTAAGCTAATTCCCTCGGTCAGAATTCTTCTAAACTATAATTAAACCTAAGAAATGATTAATCTAACCTATTTAATCGGATAGAAATGAAAAGAGTAAGGTGATCTGTCACCTGTTGCAAACCGCAACTCTGGTGAGCGGTCTGCACTGTGAATCGCGGCTGACAGTCGTGGTTTGACCTTTGATATATTTACCCTCAAAATAAGGGACAATGGATTTGATCTCCTTGTCCAAATTGATGTTCAAGGGTCGCCTTCGTTGTCCTCAGACTGATTTGGTGGTCAATTCGATGTGAAGGGCCTTCGTTTACTCGGATTTGTGCTTCTTGAATCTCCTAAGAACCTAGGGCATCCACAATGCAATTCATCATGAATGTTGGAAAAAGGGTTGGGGATTAAGTGCAATAGCTCTATCTCTTAGTATACTCAGTTTGAATGTACAATTTGCTAGGGCTTCGCTGCTCAAATCTCCAATGCTTACTTTTTTTATTCTCCCCATTTGGAGGGGGTATTTATAGCATGCCTCTAGGGCTAGGGGTGGCTTCATGGAGAAGCCAAGACCAAGAAGGGTGGTTAGGATAGTTGGGATGGAAGCCTCTGGAATATTTCGTCCTTCAACTGCCTTCTTCTAGATATTTTGGCTGTTCCAACCAATTCAGCTTCGATGAAAGGCCTAACTAAACTTCAGTTAAGACCGTAGGTTATAGTTGCGGTCCAGACTACAGACCGTAGGTGTCAACCATGGTTCATACTGGAGACCGCATGTTTGGGTTGCGGTTCAGACTGGAGACCACATGTCTGGGCTGCGGTTTAGACTAATTAGACCAAAATGCCTAAATTGAGTGGTTAGAACCACTGCTCTATCTTGGATTCTATCCACGATCCTCCATATGGTCTTGTAGGATGTCCATATGAGTAGTCGCCCTCGACATGGCACATTTTAGGTGTCTACAAATGCCCCTTTTGAGATGCGTTGTGAGATCAAACAACGCTGAGCAAAAATATACATCCTAAAATGATGCCTAAGGTTCTATGATGATCATTAGTTGGATCAACATTAGATGCCCCAAGTCCAGCAAAAGGACGTGCATATTGGAATCATTGCTTCCAACTCATGAAAGGCTTACATTTTGACAAGTCTGCACTCGTCATCAGACATTCGGATAACATCAATGCCAAGTATGGGTATATTTTGAACCATAAATCCGAAGGATGAGAGTTATAAACCAATTATCATATTTGTTGTTTGCCCCAAGAAAAATGGGGAAGCTTATGATAGCTGTTGACAATGATTCGCAAGAACGAACGCAATTTTGACAAGATAAGGGGATCTACGATCTCAAGGATCTCTAGTTGACTTTTATTATGATTATGAAATTATGACTACTCCCTCAAGTGATGAGTCGATGAGGGTAATGACAATGTATGAAGCGACGAAATCGCTTGACCATAATGAATGATCCTGAACAAATTTAGATTCGAGCCTTTTAATGCCTTGGCTAGGCCTAGTTCAACTTATGATTGCAACTCTTAGTAGTATTTGCACATTTCTATCCCATGGAGCAATCAGGCTACAATAGTCGTCTTAAGGAATCAAAATGATACAAATGCAATTAGACTTGTGTTGAATCATATTTATCGATGATTTGTTGAAAGATGTCATAAAAGAAATGACAATTTTACCCTAAATGTCTTTATGGTGATTTACTCATCTTGTCGGATTGCATTGATCACAAATCACTGCAACCGCCAAGTGTATAGGATAAATCACTGAATACGAGGCACATTTGGTTTTTAATTCTTTGATTTTTTTGTTTTAATTTTCTATTTATTTGATTGATCCTGGTGCTTTTAACATCACCAAATTTACAATTTTGATCATTGATTTTGATTTTTTATCTAATGGGAGTCATTAATTTGTTTTTTAGACCTTCCCACGGTGGGTTTTGAGTGCATTTAATGCTAGCTACGGATCGCGGGTACGGTTTGCGGTTTAATTTTTCAAATTTTGGGAACCGCAGGTCATACCTACGGGTGGAAAACCCTAGTTTCAAAATCGTAGGTGTCAGCTACGGTTTGCCAAGACTAGGAGAACCTATAAATTGAATTCCCATTTGAAATTTTCATTATTTTCTTGCAAGCACTAGCAACTTGAGAGCTCTGAGAGTGAGAGAACATTCCTTGACCCGAAACGCTACCACACTCTACTATAATTACACTCCTCTACCTCAATGGCGGATCCTGATCAACCATCTGCTAGCCGAGGCTGGGATGCAGACAAGGTAACTCGAAATCGAAACCTCACACTCAATACCAGTAAAATGAACCACATTAAGTAATGCGGATAATGAACCTCACTAAACTGCTGGTAATGAACCCCACTAGTCTAGGTTAGCTTAGGTTTTTAATTTTTTTATTTAGTGGACTAGGAGGGTACCCGAAATGGGTGCCTCTCCTAAATCGTAGTTGGTAGCTGCGGTTCCCAATTGGCAAATTGGGAACTGCAGGTTTCAGCTGCGATTAGGATTCAAAAATCCCAACGGTCAAAATTGACCGCATGTGAACCGTAGGGTTGACCCACGGTTCGACAACTTTAGAAAATTTTGACTAATTTTGTTATTTTTTTTTAGATGTTTTTGTCGTTTTTAGCATTGTTTTTAGCTCTGTTTAGCTAGATTTTGTCTTACATTATGCTTTTTATTTTAGACATTGACTTCTAGATCCTGGGAGCTTGACATTCTGAAGACTCTTCATGAGGCTCTTTTTGATGATGACCGAGATTGGTTTCGAGTTGTCAGGTTTAGCTATGTCATGGATCTGCCCACTATTAGGGTAGATCAAGCCTACCAAACTGTGTTGGCCCGACGCTAGAATGCGTGAACTAACATATTTCACCTGCCTACATGTGAAATGACTATTACCCTGGAGGACGTCTATAGGATCTTTAGGATCCCCATCGATGGTGAGGCCATCGTCTCCTCTACCTTCGGGGTAAAGGAGACTATTTTTGATGCTATCTTCGATGACCGCAATGAGGATGCTCAGGAGGCAATTGACCATGGAGGGGTGCACATCGACGACTAGTATCACGAGGATGTCTTATCTGCATGGGAAGCCCTCTTCATGCGCCTAATAGTACAGATTGTCCTTCTAGACTCTTCGAGCACGAGGATTCCTTGGAACCTCTTGTCCACTGCCTGGAGGGTTCTTTAGAGTTCTATAGAGGAGCCATTACTTTTATCATGGGGGAGCACCCTGCTATGTCAGCTCTACAAGGAGCTGTATTAGATTACTGAGCATAGCCATAAGGGTATCAGCTACAATATTCTGTTACAGATCTGGGGGTGGCAGCATCTTCGGATTGAGCGTCCTACGAATATTCCATTGTGCATTACTGAGATAGACGCAAATCGTTAGTGCTACGTCGCATGCTTGCTTCGTGAGGGGGAGGGTACCTGCAACAGGATCCATGATGGTGACGTTGAGCATTACATTACTCGATTTGCATCACTCGAGTTGGGGAATGTTTTCTGGCACCCCTACATGGATTACCCCGCATGGCTTGAGGTGAACGAGTGGCTTCGACGAGCTCGTCGAGACAAGTGGCTTATCGGTCAAAAGGTCGAGATTAGAGAGTATCAGTTCTACTCTTGTGTCCTGCAATAGTTTGGCATGGTGTAGGACATTCAAGAGATCCATTTTAGATACCGGTGCTTGATCGTGGACACTGATCTGTAGTGGATCGTTCCTGAGCCTTTAGGAGATGCTTCTGATGACTAACAGGAGACTAGAGTTGAGACTGCTGGGACCACTCCAGAGTATGATGGGTGGTGGTCCATGTTCATATGGTACGAGCAAGGGCCTCTAGGCTGAGATCCAGATTAGGCAAAGGCAGAGGTGGATCCTGACGGGCGTAGGGTGCACCAATGGACAAAGGGCAGCTGGGACGTAGAGGTCACCACTAAGGAGACTCCTGAGATTGACCCAAATGAGGAGGCTACAAAAGAGGGTGAGGCCCCTATCGATAGCGTAGAGGGGTTGCTATTAGCTTAGGTGGCTGACTTATAGAGTCAGCTTGGACAATTCCATACACAACAGCTGGAGAGAGATACTACTATCGTCACTCTAGAGGTGAAGGTAGCTGACAGGGATAGGCACCTGACTAAGGTGTAGGATCAGATACAAGATCTCACTATGTGGGTCATAGATGCAGAGACCCAGGTTCATATACTACAGATTGTACTGGAGTTAGCATAGGCACAACAGACTACAACAAAGGCAACAAGGGATCTCCTTCGGGCATCAAGGGGGACTATGCCGCCTCCTCAGGTTACTATGGGGCCTCTAGAATCACTAGTGGTAGCTTTAATAGGTGCTCAGGTTCTGATGGCTGAGGTAGAGCGACTGCATAGCATGGTCATGAGGACCAATGAGATGCATGCAGTCCAAATTGCTCGTGTTGATCAGCTAGTCGGCTACATTGAGATGCACAGGATACATGTTCTTGAGGATCCTTTCACTTTAGAGTCTTAAAGAACTAGGTCTAGGACCTCTAGACAGTCTATGGCAAGCTTGAGTGATAGGACTCATATGACTGAGAGGACGCACAAGTCCTCTAGCACACATGGTGCGACATCGCGTGCTAGGACTAGAGATGCAGGGCATAATTTAGGGGCCACCAGTCAGAGGACTAGCCTGCTTCAGTTACCAGTTTCTCATGTGTTGGGTGCCTTAGGATTTGGAGGCAGGCAAGATCCATAGCAGGACCCACCACGGGTTCCAGAGCAGACAGGAGAGTAGGCTCCAGAGCACAGTGCTAGGGAGGCAACGAGAGCTCTGGTGCAGGGGGAGCAGACTAGATCTGGGCTCTGCTAGATGTAAACTATATTTTTGATATGCCATATTTATTTTAGGTGTAAGTCGAGAACCTACACACTTTGTAGCCTGCGAGCATTTTGATACACTCCCTATGTACTCTTTTGGACACATATATATATGACTTGATCATTTATGGCTCATTATGTGTACCAATATTTATTTTTGATTTTATGTTTATTTGATGCACATGGATGCAATGCTTATGTTGATGCTATGTTTATATGATGCAATGTATGGATGACATGCACTAGATGCTAATATTATTTATGATGATGTTGATGAGATGCAGTGATCTAGATGATTAGATGTGCCATATATTATGTATGCATATGGATGCACTATTTATTTTTAACGCATATTTATTTTTGCTTTGTGGGCATGCGTTTATTTTTATGAAGTTATGGTATGCTATGCAATGTATGGTAATGCATTATGTACATAATCGTAATCTAATGGGAATGAACTTGTATGCTTTAATCACTTAAAACATAAGGAATGAATGTAAACTGTGTATATCAATTTTAAAATATGACACCACAAAATGTATAACAATCATGCAAAATAATTGATAATTATCATTACAAGAACTTAATCAATTAATCACCCATATATGAAATGCAGTAAAATGGATTGGTATAATGCTAATGAATGAATATGTCATTCTATATATTTTTCTTTGTTGCACTATATAGTCAGTGGCCGTCTAAACATTATTTCTGATATTCATGCGGTATCTATCCTATATGTTTGATTGTGCTTTGTAAAATACATTATGATAAATGGATGACTCTTTTCTTTTTCTTTTCTTGATATTTTCACTTTTTGTCTAGTGGTATTTGATATTTTGTTGCTATGAGAGAACTTTTTGAGGTTTTCCATGAGACTCAAACACCCTAGTAGACTTCTCCAAAAATCACATACTAACTGTACAAGACTTTTATTGGACAAGGCTTTTGTTGTGACAGACGCAACTATTATTTATCTCTCGTGTGTGCATGTGAGTATTTTCAAATAGACCATAAGCATACCCCGTATGTTAGTCGAGACTCTTTCAACCCATATGTGAGATAGGGTTCCTCATACGATCATACCATCCTTGTTTCAGCTTTGATTAGACTTATACAACTAGACAAACCCAGGCACCTAGAGCTAGCTCATCTTGCAAATTGATTAGGGCTACCCCTCTAAAGCACGCGGGACTCTTTCAACCCATTGGTGCGATTAGGGATCACCCAATAGAACTACTACTCTGGAAGCAGGTAGGACTCTTTCAACCCATTGCTGCGATCGGGGTTCACTCTATGGTTTTCGAGATGGTGAACAATCCAGGGATTCAAGTTCTCACCCCATTTTTTTTATACTTGCTCATATGTAGTGATTCTTGTCATTGTTTTTTTTTTATGTTTAATTTACGCTTTACTTTGAGCAAGGGATTTTTATAGTGCTTTTGATTCACTATATTACTTGGGATTTTGAACTTTGACTTGTAAACTTTGAACTTTGACCTTTGAGATTTGAAAATTTTCCACTTTTGAACTTGAAATTTAACTTTGTATTTATGTACGAGTAGGGGAAATTATTGTCCTTTTTCCAAGGTTAACCACTCTAGACCAAAATATTTGCAAGATAAGCAGGTCGTGAAACCCATCTCTCTAGATACCTAAGACCGTTTTCGCAACTTTCATCATCTCTTGTCTTAGCAGGATTTTATATTGTTTTGATAGTGACGGGATCTTGATATGTTGAAGCACTATCCCAACTAATGACCTTGTCTATAAAAGCAAAGTAAGCTTTCTACAATATCTGAAGAACCCACTAGGTATGTTTGAGTGACTGGAAAACTTAATATACATACATATTTCTCCATAACAGGTATCGTGTATGAATGCAATGAATTATGATAAATGCAAGGGTGCATGATTGAAACACAAATGTGCGACCGTTTGTAAGATTTTGATAGACACATTACACTCTACTATGGAATGCAACGGATGACAAATGCCTAAATGCAATATGATGAGGTGAATGCATGTATGAAAATGCAAACTGCAAAAGCAAATATTTTTGGATTTTATGCTTTACCAATTTTTTTTGGAATTTTATATATTTTCATTTTTTTATGAATTTTTGAGCTTTCATATTTGACCAAACAACGAGTATATATGCCTTTGGAGCTTTTTGGGGTTGACCAACCGATTTTTAGAAATCCTTGGAGCTTTTTGGATTGACCAAAGGGCTTACAAATGTCTTTGGAACCTTTTAATTGACCAAAATCTCAACAAGAGAGCTTGGAGTCCTTTTAGAATGATCGAGAAGCTATAGGAACTCTTGGAGCCTTTGGGTTGACCAAGCAATTTTTTAGAAATCCTTGGTGCCTTTTTGGGATGATCGAGTGGCTTTAAGTAACCCTCGGAGCCTTTGGGTTGACCAAGTGATTTTTAAAAATTCTTGGTGCCTTTTTGATTGACCAAAGGGCTTACAGATGCCTTTGGATCTTTTTTTGACATGACCAAATCACTCGAATGAGAGCTTGGAGCCTTTTAGGATGACCCAGTAGTTTGGAAAAAACTCTCAGAACCTTTGGGTTGACCAAGCAATTTTTTAAAAATCCTTGGTGCCTTTTAGACTGACCAAAAGGCTTACAAATGCCTTTGGAGCTTTTTTACTGACATGACCAAGCGATTTTAGAACCCTTGGTTCCTTTTGCTACACTCTCTAAGCGTAGAACACCTTAAGATGGATGATGTTGAGAGGTTCAGGCTCCTCAAAACCTCCTAGTGACGTCAGGTGATAGGTACTCGGACCAATCTTTTTAGATATGATATAGGGTCCTAGCCAATTAGCCATAAATTTGTCTTGCATATCGGGTGACAAATTCGAGTTCTATTGGTTTTATTTCAGCATAATATTCCCAACTTCAAAGTCTTTTTGGTGGAATTTGATATTATAAGATCGTTTTAATCACTCCTGATAGACGTAGAGATGCTCCAGGACATTCATGCGACATTCATCTAGTAGCGTCAATTGATCTAGATGAGCTTGTCGTGCGGTGTCGTCATCGATGAACTCTTTCAATACGATGCACAACATTGGAATTTCCAACTCTAAGGGCATAATGGCCTCAGTGCCATATACTAGTGAAAACAAAGTTGTCCTAGTGGGAGCCCGAATGCTAGTACTATAAGCTCATAATGCAAGGGGCAGCTGTATATGCCAATCCTTGTGGTGTTCTTGACCTGTCTTTTTCAAGATGGCTACCACAATATTGTTTGAGGCCTCAGCTTGCCCAGTTGCTTACGGATAATATGGAGTTACAAAACTATGTTTGATGTGGTACTTAGATGTTAAAGCTCACACAATTTTGTTCTTAAAAGAAGTTCCATTATCCGAAACTATTTTGGATGGTATCCCTAAACGACTTATGATATGCTCCATTATGAACTCTGCTATGCGAGCTCCAGTGGTCGTTGTTAAGGGAATGGCTTCCACCCACTTTACAAAATACTCAGTAGCCATAATAATGAATGTATGTCGACCTGATGACAAAGGAGAGATATTGTCAATTAGATCAAACCCCCACTGAGCAAATGGCCAAGCCGCTTGGATGGGCTGTAGGACCTGTGATGGCAAGTGTGTAAGATTAGCATGATGCTGATATTTGACATATTTCTTGATATACACATTGTAATACTTCTCCATAGTGGGCCAATAATAACCCATTCAAAGGATGCGCTTGACAACAACCATGCTGCTAAAATGGTCGTCGCACGTACCGTCATGAGCCTCTAAAATTTACCAAGATGACACTGGAGCTCAAGAAAACGAAGGAGAACTCCATCATAACTTTGGCGGTACAAAATATCTCCTATCAAGACATATTTGTCCACTTTATGTTTAAATGTGTTCTTCGCAACGCGCGACAATCCCTCTGAAATTATACTAAGCTTTAGGAAGTCTTTAATTTGTGACATCTAATTTTGATAAGTCTTAGCTTTGTCTGCTAAGACAACTTGCTCCCCTTGCGTATTTATCTTTGTAAATGTATATTGGGAAACAACCTTGTGGTGAATGGTGGTGCCACTCCCCGAAGGACTCTAGGAGGTTAAAGACCCCCAAGGTGCCTTCTTGAGAAAGTCTTCAGCTTTGTAGAACCAATCGGCTTTTGGCTCCACACTAATCATGTTGACTAATTATTTGTTATCAAAGGCTGCACGCTCTACTTCAGGATGCGAGAGCACCTTGACGTGGATGGTAGTGAAGTCGACAGACAGATTCTAAGGGATTAAGGATCCCAAATATGCCATGCTATCTGTGAACCTATTTGGAAAATGAGGGATTGTCTCAATGTCGTACCATTCTAGTTTATCCAGATATGTGGCAACAAGATATTTATAGGATTTTAGTATCAAACATCGACACTGAAATAGTCCCTTCACTTGGTTAATTATGAGAAGAGAATCGCCAAAGATGTTTAGTCTCTTGATATTCATGGTGACGGTTGTATGGAGGCCCAAAAGTAGGGCTTCATATTCAAAATTATTGTTGGTGCATGGGAAGTCTAGTTTGTGGGAAGTCTAGTTTGAATAACAATGGCATTGGAGCTCCTTACGACGTGAAAAACACTATCCCTACACCAACTCTTTGCTCACTTTTTGAATCATCAAAGAACAGAGTCATATCAGTATTGTTCTTTGAATCTTTAGGTTTGGTAGCTTCAGATACTATAAACATTGCATCATCCAAAAGCTCAATTTTTAGAGACCTATTATTGGATAGTGGCACCTCAGCTAAATGATATGCTATGACCTATCTCTTAATAGACTTCTGGCTTATGAATTCCAGACCAAATTCTATCAATAGCATGATCCACTTTACAGTACATGTATTATGATATGTCTTGATCATCATACACTACAAAGGATTTTGTTTTGATATCACATATGTCGTATGACTCAACATGTAGTGCTACAATTTCTTGGTAGTGAAAACTACTGCTAAACATAGTTTTTCCACATATGCATATCCTAGCTCGTAACTCACCAAGGTTCGGATAATGTAATATATGACTTGCTCTTTGCCTTGTACGTTCTTTTGGGTCAACATGGTCCCTTACACAAAGTCTATTGTCGATATATAGCAGAAAAGGCTCTTTTGGCCCTGGTGGAGCTAATAATGGCAACGTCGCCAGGTAATGCTTAATCTCAGTGAAAGCTGCTTGGCAGTCCTCATCCCAATTGAATGGGACCCCCTTGTGTAGCAGTCGATTCATGGGTTGACATTTACCTAATAGTTGAGCGATAAATCACTTTATGGATGCTACTTTGCCCTGAAGGCTTCTTAGTTCCTTAATATTTGTGGGAGGACACATCTCTAAAATAGCCTTGACCTTCGTTGGGTCGACTTCGATGCCTTGCTTTGAAACAATGAATCCTAAAAGCTTTCCTAAAGTTACGCCAAATACGCACTTCTTAGAATTCAATCTTACATTATGCTCGATAAGGCGATCGAAAACTTTCCTTAAGACCTCCGCATGTTTGGAACGCAGTAATGACTTGGCTAGAAAATCATCAATGTAGTCCTCTAAGATCTTATGCATATAGTCATGAAAGATGTATGTCATAGCCCGCTGATATGTTGCACTAGCATTTTGAAGACCAAATGACATAACTTTGTAGCAAAATGTTCCCCATTGCGTTATAAACGCAGTTTTGTGCTGGTCTTCGGGCTTAATCCAAATTTGATTGTAACTAGAAAAATCGTCCATTAAGGAGAGAATTTTGTGACCTGTAGTAGTGTCTAATAGAGCATCAATATTGGGCAACGAAAATAAATCTTTGGGTGTTGCCTTGTTGAGATATCTAAAATCCATACAAATGCATATCCTTCCATCTAGTTTTCCTACAGGAATCATATTGAATACCCATTCTAGATAGTCGATGGAAATGACAAATTCTACATCTAGTAGCTTCTGTAATTCGTCTTTCATCATCAAGGCTACTATTGGATGCTTCTTTCTGAGCTTCTGCTTGATAGGCTTCTTGGATGGGTCTAGCGAAAGGTTATGAGTAACCAATTTCAGGTCTAGACCGGGCATATCTTTGTATGTCCAAACAAAAAGGTCAGGTCTCTCTTTCAGTAGAGGGATGATGCTGTCACGCTCATCTGGAGTAATACTTTCTCCAAATTTTATCTTCCTTGTATTGGTGGGATCTTTACTAATATCCACATCAAAGGTTTCCTCTACTGACATATGTGACCCCTCCTCGAGCTGATGAGGCGTAGGGATCAAATGGATGTTATTGGCTGGATTTATGGATTCCTTGTTGAAAGCATCCTTAAATTTATAGACATCATAAGCACAACCTGGTGCAAAATAAAATGGTTACAACATTTCTTCATTCAGGAAGAAGTCTTTAGGCTCTACTGGCGAATCAATGCAATCCTAATTGATAGCATCCATGTTTAGATGAAATGGCTTGGATAGATCTATTGGATTATGGAGTGGAGTGGTCAAATCAATGGAGACCATGTTGATGGAATGGAATTGATCTCCAGGACCACACGGACTGAACTCTACATCATCTGTGTAGCTTTCGTACCCAAGATCTGGCTCAGATGGTACGGGGATGAATGAGTCCTCCCTATGGGATGCCCGGATAACTCGATCCTCCCTATGCACTAACTACAAAATGGGATCTCTTAGCTCAAGTAGCATAGCATAAGTAGGCATACGGGGAAATATCCTTTAATATTCATCTTCCAGATTCACTCTTTCCTTAAGACGACGATGAAGATTAATCTCTCGACACAAGCCTAAAACTGTGATAGGTGGCAGAACTCGAGGTGGATTATGATTACGTAGATGATGAGGCCCTAAATAAGCCATATCTAATGAATCCTCATCATCACTATATAGATATAATCCTTCACTTCCCCCATATGCAAGGGGTGATCTGCCAGATGTGGCTACATGTATCTGATTTTGCGGTAATTATCATCACTATTCGGATAAATTTGATAGAATGATCGTATAAATGACACCGGTACAAAAATTGGATATGCTTATTCTTCAAATAAATCAGTGTTAGGAGGGACTACCTCAATAACATACTTTGACTTTGTAGGCAATAGATGTAGCAGATATACAAGCCTCGGATCGGTCATCTCATCCTCATCGCTATGATTGCTACTATGAGCAGACCACTCTATCGTGTCCATAAATATTGGGATATTAGTTGGATAAGGCCTTAAGTAGGCCTATTTTGTCTTGTCTTCATAATCACTATCGACTATGAAATACTCTTGTATCTCATCTAATTACTCTCTAGGTAGCAAATGGCATAGAAATATCGAAACCATGAAGGCTCGTACAACTTCCTCTTCAGATTGATCATTATCCAAGGACTCACCATCTGCATCATAGCTCGGTCCACTTATTTCGGAGGTGGAATCCTCTCCATCTTCACTAAAAATATCTCTTGAATTGATATCGCCTAGAATGGTGGGGTTGTGCCCCTGCATACCTGTATCATCGGTTGTGATATGGTTTTGATGACCCAGGTTGCCTTTGGGGTTCTACTCCGAGAACTCTTCATGTTCAACCTTCGATCTCTCAATGGTGATGAATGACACCATTGGGTTGTTGCCCTGAAGGCTAGACATGTTAGGGTGATATGTATTAAAATCCACATCATCCCCTAGACTTAGGTATAAATTATCCAATGATGCAGCGAGTAAATCATCATGTCCCTGAATCTGCAATCCCAATCCAAACCTATCAGTTGCCAACTGATAATGTAGTTCAAGAGGGGTTCTTCATACTTGTTCAAAAAGACCAAGGTCGTATCCATGCCAATGATAGAGCTCAAAAATGCGTATGGCGTACTCTGGGTTGGACAAGTACCAAACGTTCACTATGAACTGTTCCTCATCATCCATCTCCATGGTTGCTTGCGTTGGAACTTGATTGAACCCGACATAGATGAAGTTTTTTTAGTTGGGTGTCTCGCCCAATGGTACTATGGATCCAACTGGATATCGATGGGTTATCTATCGGCCCATGTCTCGTGCAGTCTCTAACATAGGACCAAAGATCACATTTTTCACGAGGCATTCACCCAGACCTGTACTGGCTATGTGAACGGTCACCCACGGTGCGGATGACCTTGTTGACGATGCAGGCGAGGCAAGCTGAGGTGCTTCCTTGACTTGATATTGGGATCCCTCCACCTCCATGGGAGTGGTAGACTCAGTAGAGACTGGTTCAGGCACGTTATTTGCTTCTTTCCTACCCAATTTTACCTTTAATTTCTCATTGTCCCGATGCATCGCTGATGCACTTGGTCTTAGAGAAGTTGTAGTGGTATGTTAAGATTTGTTTGATACAGATAGAGATGGTTGAACATGCACCACCTATTTACCTCTTGGAACCCTTATCAGCAACGTGGGACATATGTCCAAGTGCGTTGATGGGAGTACGAAGCCCCCTGGAAAATATGCTAAGTTCATAAACTTGAATGGTTCTTCATATAATGAAACCACATGAACTTGTCCCTCATGTATATACTTGACACATTGATGCAATATCGAGGGAACAAAATGCATTTCATGAATCCAAGGCCTCCCTAGTAGGATGTTATACTGCAAAGTTCCCTCTATCACGTGACACATTATGGGAATGGTCTTCAGTTCCACCTGAATAGGTGGGACAATTATGCCAACCATAGAGCATAGTGCATCTTTAAAATCTCTCAATGTAAAGGTGGTTGGTATGATGAGTGATTTAGGTAATTTCAAATGGTAAAATACCTTAGTCATGATTATATTAATCGACAAACCAGTTTTAATCAAGACCCTTTTGAATTGCACATGGTTAACACATGCAATGATATGTAGTGGTGGGTCAGCCACGCTTGCAGAAACCATTTTCACTTCATGATCGTAGAATTGGATCATTGGTTCTTGGCACTATTGTACGTGCCCCACAAAGTTCATGAACGCATGTGCATCTTGGGACTATACCTTAATGGACCTTAGAATATCCATAAGAGTCTCCCTGTGCCTAGGTGACTACTGTATAAGCTCATATATCAACAACTTCACAGGAGTCATCTGCAGGTTTTGAACCAGCCTGCTCCTAATGGTCACCACTGGTCTCATTGGTGGTCCTGGAATATTTGCGCCTATCGCTATTGGGGAATGACCTGTATTTGAATGGGAGCATAAGGTTTATTCGGTTGTTCATATCTCCCATGTCTGGTAACAACATTGACCATGCTAACGAACCCCTGGGTAAGTGGTTTGACTCACACTTGATTGATGTGGCCAGCGTGGTTACGGGGTGCCTCATGGTTTGGCAATGGATTTTTAAAAATCCCCATGTTTGGGTTGTCCTGCACCTAGGGATTGCTTGGTACCACAAGATCTCCCTTATCTATCATATTTTGCACAATATGTTTGAAAGACCAACACACCTCGATGTCATGTCCTTTCGCTCTATGAAATATGCAAAACAGATATTCCTGATAGTCTTTGGGCTTGGGCTAATTAGGATCAACCATATTGACTTCGATAAATCTTATTGCCTTGGCCTCACAGAGCTAACGAAAAATTGATGTCAATGATTCTATCAATGGTGTAAATATGTGAGGCTCTTTGTTCTTGCCCTTGTAATTATTCTTGCGCTGGTCGTATTGCGCAGGAGGAGGATGGGCTTGATAATTTTGTTTATTTTGCCCCTTATCATCATTTTGGAGATTTAGTACCACCTGATTCATATGGGCCTGTTTGCCTTGTTGCTTTGACTCTTCTTATATCCCTCTTTCCTGGTTTTGAGCTTCAAGTTGCCTTCCTGCACCTTGATGTCCTCAATTACCTTGGCTTGCACCAAAGCTTCTTCAAATGTAGCATACTGCTGCAACTGTAACAGTAGCGAGATGTGCTTGACACAACTCTTTGTAAAAATTTGGATTAATTATGTGGCAGGAATCAGGAATGACAAATTTGGAATTAATATCGTCCACCTCTTCCCGTATTATTCTATTGGCTCATCGTCGCACTGAGCTAGCGCAGCAAAATCAGAAAGGTTGGCCTATTTCTTGATGCCAAAGGAATAGTGTTCAAGAAAGGCATCAACTAATTGCTCAAAATTTGTTATGCTATGTTTCTTTAACTGATTGAACCACTCTCAGGCTGGACCAGAGAGCGTCGTGATAAACGTATGCAATAACAATGCATCATTGTTATCTATCTGTAAGCACACATCTAGAAAGCTCATGACATGTTATTGCGCCTCTTCATCACCCTTGAATTTGTCCAACCTAGGCATCTCAAAATGCTTAGGGTATGAGGGCGTAGGCACCGATGGATATAAAGTTTCATTATGAATTTTTCTTAGTGTCAAATTTTGGATAGCCGTGCCTTGTTTCTCAATTGCTTTGACCTTCTCGACCAAAGATTTGTAAGCCTGAGAAGAGAGAAAGTCCTCCCTAAGTCAGCCCGAAGGTGGTCTAGGAGGTACAATCTTCTTCTGTCGAGGTGGAGGGTGTTGCTCTTCCTCCTCCTCAGCTTGAGAACTCTTAGGATATTCTTGGTTGTATTTGTTCCCCTATTGTTCCTCATAATGTTGCTACCTCTGATTGTCGATCGAAGGCAGTCACTCTCTCTAATGGGCAGTGATATGAGTGTGAACGCTTATGCACTCATGGTGCATGTCGGCTTGTGAAAAAGCCTTCCTATGCACTTTCTCTCTACGCTCATCCTGAGAATATAGGCTGGCCCTAGCCAACCCATATTTATGCTCTACATGCTCCTAGACGAGGATGCGCTCCTTGAGCAAGCGCTGCTCATACAACCTCTGTGTAGTAAGCCTCTGCGCATGGAAATCTTCATATTCAATACGTTGCCTCTCTAGGCGAGCATTCTCCAATTGATCTTAGAGGAGTTGGACTTTCTATTCAGAGGCTAGTCAATATGATCTTTTGACCTGGTCAGCCATAGGAGGCCTTTGGTACGCTTGCTCTATACGAGTGACCTTGTGGGTTCTGTACCCATCGAACTGATGTGCTGTGCCTTTACCTCTATTTGTGAAGATGACATTGGCATCATACTATGTCCTATGCTATGTGCCACCATGCATGGATGGTAGATGTGAGACATGAGGGCACTTAGAAGCCTCTCGATGCTCTCTAGTAGTTCTAATGGTGCTCCCGCTACGCTCACTTGGAGCATGAGTGGGCGGAGCCGAAGGCTTGCAGCCTCACTGCTCTAACACACTACCTAGATCGTCTAGTTATCTAGACCTCCACCTCACATAGGGCGGTGTTCCATTAGCTTCCACCTTCGATATATCGATGGTGATCTTGCGTGCAATAGTATGCATGGGAGTATGGGTAGACTTGTGCTCAGTAGGGAGCCCTTCTACTTTCCCCTGAATGGGCGGATCTCTATTCCTTCTATACTCAAAAGGTGGGGGTATAGTACACCTTGTATACTTAGTGCAAATGGGTACCAATCAGGTCCCCTACATGACATACTCTTCGACCGATCCTATGGACATGCGTGCACTGCGATCTCGATAATGGCTTTCGAGTGGAGCACCCTCAAGCTAAGAAGCTCTATGTTCTAATCTACATCTATCATAATGTACTAATGCTAGTCTATCAGGGGTACACTCAATGGGATTCCCTCGTGTTGAGTTGTCTCCTCTAATGCTCATCGAACAACATTCGGTTTGCTCATGTGGTTGAGGACTAGACACGTGTATTTGTGAATCGGTTGGGGCTTGGTCATTGGCTTCAGGCTTGCATCTTTTTTGACCACCCCGTGTATCCACCATAGTGTACCTAACATCTAGATGTATCTTTTATTATCATACAATGTATACAATGATGCTTATCTTATTTTTAAATTTTAAAATGAGCCCTAAACTGTTTGATGTTGTTTCAAAATGTGTTGTATCAGTATGAGAAACTCTCGCATGTTTTGCAAAATTGTTGGATTTTATTCTCAGTTTAATTGGCTTTCACCTATACACTCACAACTCGATAACTTGGCGATGAACTATAGTTCATGTAATACAACCTATAATGTGTGGTAATGAAGCCCACACACGGTCAGGGAGCATAGGTCCTCCCAGATCCTCACCCGTTTTCCCCCAATCAGTGTTATACCTTCTGAAGAAAGTACATGCAAATTTTCTAGGGTATGAAAGGTTCTCAAATTCGGTATGGTCTAGTAACAAAGGGTATGTAGGATTTGGGCCAACAGATGGAAATGATGCCCACCGTCGTTTAACCTTACTAGTGGTTGGATATGAGGCCCAACTCACTAGTGTTTAGTTGCATGTGGTGTTTGTGGTTCCTTTTACTTTGCATAAAGACAAATACATAAAATAGCATTCATATGATCATTCTTACATGATGTGCATAAAAATAAAAAGAACATTTCAAATTTAGAAAGGTATGCATGCTATGTCCTACATGATGTTATGACAATGCGATTACGATGACATGGCCTCTAATTGGGCCTCAAGCATACAAACGACCACTCAATTTTTATCAAGGTCATTGTATTCTAGGGTGAACTGCAATAAGAGGTCCACTGTTCCTAGCAACGCCTTTATAATGGAAGGAATGCGAAAGCAAACTAGGACTATTCACTCATGCTTTTTCTTTAGTGTACTTAATTTGCAATCGATTTAACGCTTACTATTAAAACATAGAGAAGAAAATATAGAATAGAGAATAAAAATAGAGCCTACCTCAGCTCCTGATCTGATGCCAAGTGGTTTCTCTGCTGTCTGCTGCTTCTACTGTAAACCGTAGCACTGATCAGCGGGCTGTAGTATGAACCGTGGGTGAAAGTCACGGGCCAACAAATAACCATAGCTGTTAGCTGCAATTAGCACCTGAGATAAATTTTTTTCAAGAATGTCAGCACTCAGGGGGTACAAATGCAGAGTTCCGCTGTGATCACCTTCTGACATAATTAAAAAACATGCACCTATCTACTGTATTAATCTATAGTCATCATAAAAGCGTAAAAGCTTGACACATTGCATAAATTCAACAAAATGATATTTCTTGTATTGATTATGAATGAATCTCTATTACAAATATGCCCCTCTTAGGGTCACTTGAATGATGATACAATCTATACAATTGCCAATGCCATCAATAGGGTAGGCGTATTAATATTGCCCTTTGACTAGTCACAAACTGCCTTGGGGTGGAGTTGACCCCCTTCTTCGTGATGTGGAAGGATTATGATATAGACTCCTCTTGTACCTATCTTCCTACAATCAAGAAACAACAACATACGTTCAAAAATATAGATAGCCTCTCATGATGAGGCCCTTTAAGGAAACATACATGATAATGCCATTAAACTAATGATCAAGAAAACATAAAGAAAAACCT
Organism: Wollemia nobilis; assembly: GCA_028583015.1. Lineage (NCBI taxonomy): Eukaryota > Viridiplantae > Streptophyta > Pinopsida > Araucariales > Araucariaceae > Wollemia > Wollemia nobilis. The sequence continues at coordinate 13,524,116 of JAQPPZ010017228.1, forward strand.
TTAAACTATGCTAATTGAATCAAGATTTGTAATATAGCATAAATGAGATCATTAGACAAATAATGCATGGATCAGATAACAAAATAGAAGCATAAAGGTGCATAAAAGATCCACAAATGTCCTAATTAATGCAAAACATAAAATATCTATTCTAAGCTAATTCCCCTGGTCAAAATTCTTCTAAACTATAATTAAACCTAAGAAATGATTAATCTAACCTATTTAATCAGAAAAAAATGAAAAGAGTAAGGTGATATGTCACATGTTGCAAACCGTAGCTTTGGTGAGCGGTTTGCACGATGAACCATGGCTGACAGCTACGGTTTGACCTCTAATAGATTTACCCTCAAAATAAGGGGCAGTGGGTTTGATATCCTTGTCCAAATTGATGTTCAAGGGTCGCCTTAATTGTCCTCAGACTAATTTGGCGGTCAATTCGATGTGAAGGGCCTTCATTTGCCAGGATTTGTGCTTCTTGAATCTCCTAAGAACCTAGGGCATCCATAATGCAATTCATCATGAATGTTGGCAAAAGGGTTAGGGATTAAGTGCAATAGCTCTATCTCTTAGTATACTCAATTTGAATGTACAATTCACCAAGGCTTCCCTGCTCAAATATCTAATGCTTGCTTATTTTATTCTCCCCATTTGGAGGGGGTATTTATAACATGCCCCTAGGGCTAGGGGTGGCTTCATGGAGAAGCCAATACCAAGAAGGGTGGTTAGGACAGTTGGGATGGAACCCTCTGGAATATTCTGTCCTTCAACTACCTTCTTCTAGATATTTTGGCCGTTCCAACCAATTTGGCTCAGATGGAAGGCCTAACTGAAATTCAGTTAAGACCGTAGGTCACAGTTGCGGTCCAGACTATAGACTACAGGTGTCAACTGCAGTTCAGACTAGAGATCACAGATCTGGGCTACGGTTCAAACTGATTAGGTGAAAATGCCTAAATTGAGTGGTTAGAACCATTGCTCTATCTTGGATTCTATCCAAGATCCTCCATATGGTCTTGTAGCATGTCCATATGAGTAGTCACCCTCGACATGACGCATTTTAGGTGTCTACAGAAGGATACAAGAGCGACAATCCAAGATAGCTTCTGGTTCGACTAGAAGTACTCCATCATTGGAAAATTCAAGAAGAGTAGTTTGTGTCCTGATATGGGCTCCCACTGTGAGATTGAGACAAGATACATGAAATACAGGGTGAAGTTTGGAAGACGGAGGAAGCTCAAGTTTATAAGCAATGGTCCCAATACGTTGGAGAACTTTATACGGCTCGTAAATTTTTTGTGCTAACTTCTGAGAACCCTTTTGTTTAAGAGAATATTTACGGTAAGGTTGGAGCTGTAAGAAAACCATATCACCCTCGTGAAACTACGTTCAATTCTATTTTGATTGGCTTGCTGCTTCATGCGATGCTGAGCGGTGTGTAGGTTCTCTTTTAGGATCCGTAGTATGTCATATCGAGTAGAGATTTTTGTTTCTACCTCATGGACTTTTGTAGTCCCTAGAATATAGGAAGTGAGGGATGGTGGTGTTTGACCATGTAATGCTTCAGAAGGAGTCATTTTGATGGACGTATGGTATGAAGTGTTATACTAGCATTCCGCTAGTGAAAGTCACTTTACCCAATAGAGTGGTTGAGTAGAAAAAAAACATCGAAGGTATGTTTCCAAGCATTTATTTACAACTTCTTTTTGTCCATCGATTTGAGGATGGTAAGCGGAGCTCATAGGAAGTTGAGTACCTTGTAATTTGAACAGTTCCTTCCAAAAAGTGCTAGTGAAAGTTGGGTCGCGGTCACTAACAACTATGGAGGGCATACCATGTAATTGAAAGATGTTATTTAGATAAGCGATCAACGACTATGAAAATGGTTGTTTTTCCTCCTAATTTTGGTAGTCCTTCAATAAATTCCATAGAGATATCCGCCCATGTTTTGGTGGGTATAGGAAGAGGTTGAAGTAATCCAAGAGTAGCAAGGGTCTCTCCCTTTTGTCTTTGGCAAACTTCACATTCTTTTACAAAATTTTTGATGTAATTTTTTATTCCTACCCAATAGAAGGAGGTAGTGGCTCTTTTATAGGTTTTTAAGAAACCAGAGTGGCCTACAGTGGGTGAGGTATGTAACTCATGAAGAAGTTTTTCACGATAAGTTGAGTTGGGGGTGAGGACCATCCTTCATTTGTATCTTAATATATTGTCCTCCCAAGTGTATGGAGGTTTGCTACTAGGATTATGTTGAAGTTGTTGAATTAAGGCGTGGATAGTAGGATCATTTATCCATTCTTCATGCACCTCATATACCCATTTAGGAATAAGGGAGGAAAGAGCATGGACTTGAGGCATATATTCAAATTTTCTAGAAAGTGCATCGACTGTCATGTTGTCCTTTCCCTATTTATATGTAATTACCTAATCATAGCCAAGAAGTTTAGCAACCCACTTTTGTTGTTTCGGGGTATTAGTCCTTTGTTCCAAAAAATATTTCAAGCTATGATGGTCAGTGTGTATAATGAAATGTTGGCCAATAAGGTAAGGCCTCCAATGTTGAATAGCGTGGACAATCACCAACATCTCTTTTTCATACATAGAGCGAGCTACATTCTTAGGAGAAAACACTTTGCTTATAAAAGCTAGAGGCCTTTCATCCTGCATGAGTACGACTCCCATTCATATTTTTGAAGCATCACTTTCAATGACGAATGGTTTAGAAAAGTTGGGCATGGATAGAACAAGGGTGGTACACATTGCAATTTTCAAGGTGATAAAGGCTTCATCCACTTTAGATGACCATTTGAAAGCATTTTTCTTAAGCAATGCTGTTAGAGGAGCAACGATTTTACCATAATTTTGGACAAATTTTCTATAGTATCCTGTTAGTACAAGAAAACCACGTAGACCTTTTAAGGTTTTTGGGATAGGCCAATTTTTTACCTCCTCAATTTTGCGAGGATCTACCATAACTCCTTCCTTCGAGACAATATGCCCTAAGTATTCAATTTATTGTTTTCCAAAGGAACACTTTGATCTTTTTGCATAAAGTTGATTTTCCTTCAAGATTTGTAATGCTTGTCTAACATGATCCAAATGTTCTTCCCATGTTTTGCTATAAATCAAAATGTCATCAAAGAAAACTAAGATAAATTTATGAAGGAAAGGGTGAAATACCTTATTCATTAGACTTTGAAAGGTAGAAGGAGCATTGGTAAGGCCAAATGGCATCACCAAGAATTTGTAGTGCCCTTCATGAGTGCGAAAGGTCTTCTTAGGAATATCCTTTTTGTTGACTCGTATTTGGTGGTAGCCCGACCTTAAGTCTAACTTGGAAAAATAAGTAGCCCCATGGAGTTCATCTAATAGCTTGTCTATGACTGGAATAGAAAATTTATCCTTGATGGTCATTCTATTAAGTGCTCAAAAATCGACACATAAACGCCACGATCCATCCTTCTTTCTAACAAGAATAATTGGAGAGGAGTATGGGCTTCTGCTAGGTCTAATGACTCATGTCTTAAGAATATCTTGTACTAATTTATCTATCTCGATCTTTTGGAGGTATGGATAATGATAGGGTCTAATATTAGGGGGTTGATGCCTTGGAAGTAGTGGAATAGTGTGATCGTGACTTCGTTGTGGAGGTAGTCCTTTTGGTTCATTGAATACCACATTATGGTGGTCTAAAATCTTTTGTAACTCTAGTCCTCTTCTTCTTTGTGACTAGGTTGAATTGAAAATAATTGGGCAACCATTCCTTTGTTTCCTTTTCGAATAATTTTCTCCATTCTATGCAAGCTTACAATTTGGGAGGGTCCTGATTTTAGGCCCTTGATAATATATGTTTGGTTATTTTCTATGAAATTCATCCGTAGTTCATCAAATTCCCATTGGACTATGCCCAAAGTTCGTAACCATTGTATGCCTAGTACAATGTCACAACCACCTAGGGGTAGGACATACATGTCGCCTTTCATGTTATAATCCCCCATAGTTTTATATTTTTGCATTTTCCTTTACATGCAATTTTTTTGCCATTTCCAATCATCACTTCAAAGTTATTGCAAGGGTATGTAAAACAATTTGCTTGCTTAGCCACCTTTGGATCGATAAAATTGTGCATGCTACCAGAATCTAGGAGCACAGTACATTTTTGTTTCTTAAAATACCCTTTAACTCGCATTGTTTGAGGGACAAAAAATCTTGCAAGGGCATTGAAGGAAACCTTGGGTGTATTTTCCTCATTGCTTTCAAGTGTGTCGGATAATACCTCTACTTCTAGTTCAGGTTCTTCTTCGATAGAATTTCCACAATCGGTGGCATCTAAAATATATAATTTCCTTGAGGCGCATTTATGATTTCTATAAAATTTCTCATCACAATGGTAGCAAAGACCCTTAGGTTGTATTTCCTTCATTTCCTTGAAACTCAAACGCTTAATTTGTAGAGCAAGGTTAATTTTGGGGTCTATGTAGGAGTTTTGGGTTCTTCCATTTTGCCTTGGTTTGGGGTTGGTATAAGTTTTTGATGGTTTCCCCAAGGTTGGTTTTGTGAACCGATTCCATACCTTGATTTTGTCTTTCGCTAATTTTGCCAAGCCAATGGTATCTAACATGTTTAAAGGGTTATACATTTGCACCTCAATTCAAATTTCTTCTTTTAATCTGCTAACAAAACATTATTGAAAGAAGGCAACATCTAAACTAGATGTTCAATTAGCTAGCATTTCAAATTCCACTTAGTATTCACTTAGCGAAGTGGTTTGACATAATTTAGTGAGGGCCCCTGTAAAGCTTTGAAACTTGCTAGGGCCGAATCACACTAATAGATTCTTTGTAAAGGTTAACCATGTCAGAATACCATTGGTTTTCTCGAACCATTGGTACCATTGGATGGTGTTGTTTGCCAAGTGGAAGGAGGTGATATGCACTTTTTGCATTTCTAGAATTTGATTTAGTGAGAAATATTGCTCTGCTTAGTAGATCCAGTTTGTAGGGTCACCGCCTTCAAATTTTGAAAAGTCTAATTTGGTCGTTCATGGTAAAATGGAAGTTTGTGGACCTCCTAATAGTGCTCGGTTTGGTGACCCACTATTGGTTGAATTTGAATGTGTTATTGCCTGATTTTGACTAATAGCATCAAGTTTAACATCCATTGCAAATATTTTCTCGAAGAGTTCTCTTGTGTTACGAGCATTCTCCTCGCTTTCCTGTTTAACTTCTTCAGTGAGCCTTTTGTGTTTCTCATGAATGGAATCCAGTGATCGATGTTCGTCGACCATAGTAGTTGGTTAGATGAGAAAATTAATGTAAATTTGGTATAGAAAAAGTTGTCACAAGTTGTAGCAACTATATTTTTTGGTGCTCTCTGTTTTGTGACAGTAGCACTTTACTTTTAATTTGAACCAACAAAATTTTTGGAGCTCAAGGTGATGAAGCACAAGGTGGGGCAGAGAGCGTGTTTCACGATAGAGTCAATAGGCACGATGTAAAACATGAGGTGGTTAGCAGGTAGGGCACGACAGAGCATAGTAAGCGAGAACAAAAATCAAGGCAGAGTAGGGAGTGAAGAGAGGGCTAAGCGGCAAGTACGAATGGCAAAGCGAGGAGTGGAGTGAATAAGGGGTCTGAAGGGAATGAAGCATGAGATGGCATGAAAAGAGTGAAGTGGATAACGACATATCGATAGTCGAGAATGAAGGCAGAGCGAGGAAGAGGTGAATCATACACGACGAAGGCACTGAGGGGGTAGACAATGGTAGAAGCTAATGCGAGCGTGGGTGTGACTACCACAAGGTAGTTGAAAACTAATTTGTGCCGTCACTCTCTTAAACCTTACTTTTATTCCCACATGACCAATGTGGGATAAATCCCTTGGCCTTTTTTAAACTCTTTGCAACCACCCGACGTCGGAGACCGTCATCGATGATTTTCCACCAGAAAAAGTCATGTTGAAAAACTAACTCAGGAGTTTATAAGGTTTCGATTAATTTCTTTGTCAAAAATTTGTTTTGGCTGCCAAAAAATGGAGATTGCGACATCGTTGCTCTATATCTGTTGGTAAACCTTCCTATCTCCTATTATTCTTTGATTTTTTTTTCTGTGTTCGCCAAGAACGAGACCCTCTATTTGTAGTGAGGTGACTGTGAGGGATTTTTGGATAGCGGATGCTATATTTGTGATAGTGGTTATAGCGATGTGACAGTGGGGTTACAAAGGTTTTTCGAACAGCGGAGGGAGTGGAGGGCAGTCGCAGGCTTAAGACAATGGGAGATAGTAGGATATTTTGTTATGATTGGTATCCCAATTTTTTTTTTAGCTTTGATACCAATTGCAAGGATTCACTTATACCTACAATAATGTCAATTGAATAACCTGGATAACAATGGAACATGGATTGCTTTTGAAAAGAATCGTAGTTAAATATATAAGAGACCACTCAATGGTAAGTAAAAAGGTATATGTTCGATGATGATTATTGTGAAGCTTTGAATGGGTAATTATACCCATTCAAAGGGTGTTATTGGCCAAGGGGTATGACCCTTGGCTATATGAATTTAATTAATAAAATTATATGTTATGAGAGTCTTAACACATGTTTATGTTCTTATTCATGGTAAACAAAATAGCCTTGTGCATCAAAATTATACTTGTAAACATAAATTTACACAAAAAAAAAAATATTAGCTTGCTAGGTCATTTTTATGTTAATACTAATTTTTTGGTGATCCCTTTTTGCAACAACCAACTTGTTTATCAAGATCTTTCAACTACCCTTTCTATTCATCTTTCCACCCATTTTCATATAAATATCAATAAGTAGTATATTAAAAATATTATCTCCCTTTAAAATTGAATGTTTATCACTTTAAGAGCAATCATGTATTCAAGCCCTCATTGCTATTTGTAATGCTTTCCCACATCCTTCAGGATTTAATGATTGACTTGAATGATGGAAATTGGATATAGTTTATTGTGTAGATTTCCCAAGGTATTATGACTAAAAAGGAAAAAGAGAAAGCAAAGAGGACTTGGATAAAGAGTTGAGAAAACCACTAGAGGAGAGAAGTTTCCTAACAGTAAATCATTAGACGAAAACCTTCAAAGCAATTTTTCTTTCAAAAAGGTTTAGAGAGTTTGAGACCTATAAAGGTCAAAGGGGTGAAATTCACTCTAGGATAAATAGATAAAATATGATAAAAGAAACAAAGGTCTTCCACTATATTCAATATCAACATAAGGAGAAAATCACTAAGGATACAAATCATTAGTAATCCATCTCATGTCCATAGCATTACTCTAACGTCATAATCATAAATTCTAATTTTTCTCCTACATGTAAAAATATACCACAAATTGAGCTGCAAGCTTACTGTAGTGGTAAGGGCTTTGGTATCTCTTTGAGAGGTTCAAGGTTCAAATCCCACTTGGTATAAGGGGATAGAGACCCCTCATAAAAACTTGTGTAAACTCATTGAAAAAAATATGCCACAAATTAAAAAAATTATTATCATTATAGTGACCCTACAAAGAAAAATTTATTTAATTTATTAATGCTAGCACCATTCATTTTTTTCCTTGAAAAAAATCTGTAACTTTCATTTCAGAGTTTGAAAAAAATACAATGAGATGGGTATTTTATACCCTCATATAAGCCTTACTAAATCAGATGTGTTACAATAATAACAACTTGTTGCAAGCCTTCAATCATCTTATAGAGTGCCATTTTGGTACTTCAACCCTGTAGCCATCAGTCATCTTTTAGATATGACCTTAATTATCCAAAGATAAAAAAAAACATGAAAGGTATCCTAAACCATAACTTCTATCAAAAGAAAAAAAATATCAAAAGGGTACATACTATGGTGGAATCACAGTCCCATACACTACTCCTTCCTTTAACCAAGTACCAACTAGAATATCCAAGGCAACTTTTGATAGACCATCTGCTTCCTCATTTAGTTCTCTATAAATATGTTTATAAGATATCTCTATAAATGATGCTTCTAGTAATTTCACTTGCTCATAATAAGGCCTAAGTATCAAATTTTGCATCCCTACTAAACTTGAAGCCCAATCCACCACCAATTTTGAGTCACCAAATACTTGAAGTTTTGTTATTCCCTATTCCAATACCATTCTACCACATTATTGGTACCTTCACCAAGACCTACTTTGAAAGTGAATTTGTGATTTTCATCCTAATATAACACTCCTCTTACCCCACATCTATCTGGATTGTCTTGACAAGCTCCATCAAAAAAAACCCAAGACTTTATAATATCCACTATTAAACTTCCAACCTATCTTACAACCTTTAATTTTGGGATTTTTTTATGCCTTCATAAGTATATTTGATCTGAGCTTGAACTTGTATAGGTAGAATTTCCTTGCTCTCAAACAACATAGAATTTCTTGCCAACCACAAACCCCATGCCACTATTAATGGAATGCACCTGTATTCCTTTAAACCTTTGTCTTTGAACCATTGTTGCATATTATCCAATAGATTCCTTGTTGGCCATTATCCCTTCCCCTTAGTCATGGGTAGAATAGACCTCCACACTTCTCTTGAAAAATCATAATGAACTAGTAGGTGATCTATTGTTTCTTCTTCCCTTTTACACAAACTGCATTGACTTGGACCCTGCCAGGACCTCTTTTGTAGAACATCCCATGTCAATGCCTTCTTAGCTAAAGCTAACCAAGAAAAATTTTGATTTTCAAGGGTGCTTTCACCTTCCAAATCTTGCTCCACCACCAAAGGACCTCCTCATTATTATCTTCAAACATTGCCTTGTATCCTTCTTTAGATATAAATTATCCACTAGTTGGGTTCTTTGACCATACTAAAGAGTCTTCTTCTTGTCTCAATCTTATAAAATCCCTTGTTAGATCCCTTGTATACTTGCTCCATTGCTCAACTTCATTTCCTTCCAAAAGTAATTCTTCTACTAAAAGCCACCCTTGATTCCATAAATTTATTCTGTCCATAGAGGTTGCATCTACTAATACCTTAAGCCCCTATCTATTTAGATGTTCTATTAAATTTTGAGATAGTTAGTAATTCCCTCCATTCCCTAGCTAAGGGTCTTTTCCTAGCCTTACTTTCTTCCCATTTCCTATTTTCCAAACCAAAAAATTGCCCACTAATGGAAAAGCCTTCACTAATGCTTTCCAAATGATAGTTGCATTGGTCACTAGCTTGATAGGAAGTCTAATCCACTCTTCAAATGACATGGAACCTAAATATTTCTCCTTGATAACCTCATGCCATAATCCTTTACCAATTATCAATCTCCAAAGACTCTTGGTAGCTAGTGCTTTCTCAAAGTTATGTATATTCTTAAGCCCTCATCTTCCTAATTTAGGTTTGGCTATCTTACTCCATTTAACCAAAGGCATTGAATCCTTCTCCCTTCTTCCTATCCAAAGGAAATGGAAGCATTTCTTCCTTATTTTTTCCACTATTTTAATAAGAATATAAGCCATAGAGTGCCAAAATACTAGAATGGCTTCCAAAACTAATTTAACCAATGTTAAATGACCTCCCAATGATAACCATCTATTGCACCATGAAGTTACCATTTTTTTCCACTTTATTGTATAACCAAATCCAATCTTAGTATCCATAATTATTTGGCTTCAATATAAACCCCAAATATTTTAGACCTTTGCCAAACTCAATTAGATTGAAGCCAAAAATCCTTACCACTACTTCTTCTTGTCTTAGTTATAGTCTATTAAAAGCTATATCTATTTTCTAGAGGTTTATTTCCATTCCTATGGTAGCACAATATAAATCTAACAACTCTTTATATTTTAGTGCTTCTCTTAAGGTGCCATTTCCAAATAGGAGTATATCATATACAAATAGTAAGTGAGTCCCAACCAAAGAGTTTTCCAATTTAATGCCTTTGATCATGCCAAGTAATTTTTATTCCTTAATCATTCTACTCAACCCTTCAACCACAAGTAAGAATAATAAGGGTGATAGGGGGCATCCCTATCTTAGCCCTCTAGAAGGCTTGAAGAAGCTAGAAGTTGAACCATTAATTAAGACAACAAAGGAAGCAAAATTAATACATCCCATTACCCAATTTACAAAGGGCACACTACAACCAATATGAATTAATATAAGCTTGATGTACAACCAACTTACCCTATCAAAATATTTTACCAAATCAAGCTTAATTATCATTGCTTATTGCTTCCTTGATTTGAATAAATGAAGTGCTTCCTAAGCAACACCTATAGCTTCATGGATTTATCTTTTACTTAAGAAACCAAATTGTTCTTCTGAGAAGGTGTCTGAAAAACCCCTTTTAACCTCATAGCAATAATCTTGGAGATGATTTTGTAGAGAGTATTACACAAAGATATGGGCCTATACTCCCCAAAATATTTTGGGTTATCCTTCTTAGGAATCAAGGCCAAGAAAGTTGTATTGATAGACCCGAGTACCTGCCCATAAGTCCTTGATTCCTCAACCACCTTTAAAAGGTCTTCTTCCAACAACTCATAAAAACCCACATAAAAGTCAATGGTCCAACCATCTGGTCCTAGACTCTTCCCTTTATAAAATTATTTAATTATTGTTTGTAGCTCCTCCTTAGTGAATTCTATCATCAAAGTCTCTTTAACTTCATCATTGACCATCTTAGGTAGATAAAGTGCTAGCTTAATGATTTCTTCAATATTTGCTCTATTGGGTTCTTGATAAATTTTCTTAAAGTATGATACTCCTAATCCTACTATTTCTTGAAACCTTCTCATATTTCTTCCATCCTCCCCTTTCATCTCCTAGATTGTATTTATCATTTTTCTTTGTTTTGCATACTTTTGAAAGAATTTTGTATTCTCATCCCCTTATTCCAACCAAAGTGCTCTACTTTTCATCCTCCACTTTGCATCTTCCCATTCTAACAATTCCCTTATTTTTTTCCAACTCCTTGACCTACAAATTCTCCTTGTTTGAAAAACCTCATTGCCTTTGTGACTATATAACTGATTTAATTTAGATTCTATGTCCACTATCTTTGCCTTTGCTTCCCAATATTTACCTTTGGCCCATGCGATTGTAGTAGATTTGATTCTCCTCATATTTTTAGAAAATTGAAACATAGTTGTCTCTTCTATTGTTAGGTCAATATGTCTCCACTCATATTTTACTATATTTATAAATTCCTCATATTTCAACCAGATAGCATTGAACTTGAAAGGTCTTATTAGTTTCTCTTGATCCTTTTCTAACTATAAGAAAATTGGTGAATGATCAGATCCCCCACCTTGATCTATCCAAGACCTCAATATTTTTACTTCAGCTATGAGGTTTTCAGACACTAAAAATATTATCCAACCTTTTAGAAATACCTTATCTTCTAGTTCTTTGATTCCTCCAAGTGGGCACTAATTTAATAGGTTCTACATCACACAACCTTACATTCTAGATTTTCTATAGGAAAAATTCAGCAAGGGGATCCATTCTAGACCTCCTCTCCCCATATTTATGCTCTTTTAGTTACAAATTTTAAGTCCCCTCCCACCACTACATTTCCTTTTTTTAAAAAGTCTTGTATAAATAATTCTTCCCAAAATTACCTTCTACTACCATAAGGACCATACAAATTGACTACAAAAATCAACTTACCTAGCTCCATAGAATGTAAGTCTATAACCACACCTGCCTCAATATAAACCTTATCAACTAGCTAGAAGGAGGAATTCCATCCCATTACATTTCCCCTTGATCTTCCTTTTGAGTCTAACCCTACAAAGTTCCAATTTGGTAGGAGAGAGATAAGTATGGCTATTGGTTTTTTTGCATCCAACATAGTCTCCTGGATTAAAATTATATCTGGCTTATGAAGTTTAAACAAATGCTTTAGGGCTATTTTTTATGAGGGGCCCCAAGCCCTCTAACATTTAAAGAGAGGATGATCATTGATACCCTTTCCCTTGGGGTTATCCTACTCTAAGAACCCCAACTATAGATTTTTGTTTACTAGATAAAATTTCCTTCTCAAATTTTTCTTGTGCAATTTTTAAGTAGGATTTCCTTCCTACTATAAACTCCTAAGATTGACTTGTCTCAAGACCCAAGCCCCCTGATACCTAACCATACCCAATATCTCCTTTACCTTTTTCAAGGCTCTTAGAGCATATCTACTAGAATATGTGCTTGTATTATGGGGATTTGGAGGACTTGGTGGGGAAGAGATCCTACTAGGGTTATTTAAGCCATGCTTGCTTCCTTGGCCTAAAATATCTCTAGCTAAAGAGGGTAAGAACTTAGAAAATTTTATACCTTTCTCCTCTACTTGTTCTAAGCCCTTGATAGCACCACTCTCTTGAAATGTCCTATCTAAATTATGGCCTATCAAACCCTCCATATAGGAGCTTAACCTAAGACAAGATGATATATCAAGTTTATCATTATTAGAATTCAATCCTCCATCCCTAGAAAAGGGAAAATTTAGGTTTAGGCTTTGTTGGTTACCTAATAAAATGCCTCCATATACTTTATCAATTGTAGGTGTGGTCTCCCTTCCCTCATAGAAAGCTACCCTATTATAGTTGTTGGAAACCAACTCTTTCTCCTTTGACTAGACATTGATGATAGTAAACCTTTCTTTAAGTGATTCAGGAGTCTTGACTAGGTCCTCCTCTATCTAAGCTTTAACCATCACTACCTCCTCTAAATTTTTTAGACCAAAAGAACCTTCAACTTCCTTCTGTACAATCTCTTGCCCTCTTCTCTTTTCCATTTCACAATCTACCTTAAGATGACCATAATGATGATAATTACTACATCGAAAAGGCACCCTAATGTAGTCAAGCTTCTATAAGAACATCCAATTTCTTGATACGAACTCCATGGTCTTTGACAACCCTAAACTGAGATCAAGCTCCACTAAGATACGAGCTACTATTTTATGAATACCATTTAAGTTTTCCATGTCTACTCCAAGGAAAACTCCCAAGGAGTTCCCAATCTCACATAGCATTCTTTCATTCCAAAATTCAAGGGGCAAAGAGGGTAGCTTGACCTAGATAGGATGGGTATTAGTTTTCTCAGAGCATGGATCAAACCCAGGAGTCCATAATTTTAGATTCAAAATATTGAGCCCCCAACTCCATCTTCCATTTTTTATGATTCTAGCATCTTCTACCTTTTGGAAGACAAAAACCATCCAACCCTTTGTCATCACATGAAATGTAGGAGTATAGCCCAGAACTTCCAACCAGTTATTTTTGATCCAATCTCGTAGAGTTTTTGGTTTCATGGAGTGGCCCATAAATATTCCTACCAAAGCCTTGTCCTTTAGTGATAAAACTTGCTCTAGCATTAGATCCTCACCTACAACCATTCAGACTAGCTCCTTCCACAACTTTATACAACGTTTTTGCTTTTTTTCTCCCTTTTTTGCTCAGTTTGTTTATCTCCTAATTTGGTCGGACTACCCTTTAGTGTTTCCTCTGGTTTATTTGGTAGCACTTCCCTTTCTTCATTGCCCCCTTGTATGCCCTAGGTTTAGGGTTTGAAGCTGAATGGACTGTCAGGCATGGGTCTAAGTCGAGTCCTCCATGTTCTTTGTCCCCCTTATGCCACAAGTCAAAAAGTTCTTCCTTAGAGAAAAAATTGAGGCCTTCGAATATTCCTCAGGCTCTTCACTATAGTCCACTACATCTTCTTCATTCATCATCGACTTAGTTATCTTGCCATTGTTAGTGATCAGTGGGCTAAGTCTGCACTGGTTGAGAGTTCCTACTAAATTATTTTTTAAATTTTCATCCTCCCCTCTCCTTCTTGGCTCTATTGACCAAATCCCAATGATGAGAGCCTCATTTTCTTGAGTGCAAGCAATTGCTATTTTTTATCAGATCTCGACGGTCACCCTTTGCCATGCTTTTGCGATGATGAAAACTCCATCCTCAATATTTTAAACAACCTTATAAATAACACCATTCATACCAATATTCATAAATTATTATAATTTAAATTTAAATTTCATTGAAATAAAAAATAATATTTAAAAAGGGACCTTTAGCTTAGATATTGTTTTACGTATAACATCAAAGTCATAGAATGGCTTAATTTTTTTTTAAAGGTTACAAGTTGCAAAAGAAAAGGGTATATTTTTTTTTTTGATGAACATGCACCCACCCCCTCACTCACCCATGCCACGGTTTGAACCTTGGACCTCCCGAAGAAGAGCCAAAGACCAAACTATTGCGTTGTCCCCGTAGGACAAAAAGGGTATATTAGAAAGAGGTGACGAGTTATAAGTTAAGAGTGAAGTATATCATTCTAAAAAAGAGGAGGGTGTATGTTAGGAGGAGATAGGATATAATTTAGGAGATACATTTGGTTTGAGGTTTAAGGTTTTAAGAATTAGTAGTTAGGGCTTTACACGTAGATTTATATATATATATATTTATTGTTGAAGTTTTTAAATATCTATTTATTGATAGACATTAATTGTGATAAATTAAAAATAAATTTTATTGTATATATTTTAAAATGGGTTATATGTTTCATTTATATTAGATCATAATTATTATATTATAATCATAAAATGATATTATAATAATTATTATTCTTTTAGATTTGGTTAGTATGGAAAACTTTATGACTGAGGTTTATTCTATCATGACTTTGAGTTGAGCTTATCAATAAGGGCCAAACACACAACCACTCACACACTCGCCTACGGACAATGGTTTGAGCCTTGAACCTAAAAAAAAAAAAAAAACAACTAAAGCTCTAACAATTTAACAATTATATATTAATTTAACTGATTAAACTAATACTATTTGATCTATACTTATTACTACTTTCTTTGTTTCACCTCTTTTAAAACTTCAATGAATTTCAATTGAACACAAATCCAAAATATAATGATTAAACTAACCTAACCATAACAAGTGAAGGATAAATATTAAATACAATTCATATTTCATTAATGCCATCTAATAAAACATGTGACATACATACATACATACATACATTAATTATTTATTTATATATATATATATATATATATATATATATATATATATATATATATAAAAAGCAATATAATATGCATATGCATATGCATGCACTGCTTTTAGTCCACATATAAGCTCCAGTTATGGCCTTCACATTATGTTATCATGCTATAATTTTTATATCTTATATGAAAGTAGGCCGAAAAAATTGCCTTTCACACTGTAGAAAAAAATTGCATATCATTCAATTTATGTCCACTGTTTATTGTTTAAGATTTTTAATTTGAAAAGACTTTTAATTTCTTAATATTGTTTTAAGATTTTTGTTTTGTAAGAAATATTATAATAATATGTTTTGGGTTTTCATTTAAAGGTCCAAATTTAAACTTTGGTATAAGGAGATCATGGCTCTTTGAAAGGTAGGTGTTTCACCTTATTTTTTTATCTTGAAAGAGATAGGTTGGTTGATAGGGCCCTTTCAAAGGCTGATGCTTACCTTATTTTTTAAACCTAAAAGAGATAGGTTGATTGGTAGTGACCAAATGATTATACGGGGCTGCCTCAGTTCAATTCCTTAGGCCGTTAAGGTCCTATTAACGACTTCTTTGTGCAACAAACTAGGATTTATAAAAGTTTTCTCTAAAAGAATAAGAGAAGTGCTCAAGTACTATTGCTCTAGATTTTGTTAAGGCTTTAATCTTCTATGTAGGTGAAACTTTTTTTCTATACATGTTAAATTTAATCAAGCTCGCAAAGCACCATTACCATAAAAATATGAATTATCATTTTATTTATATATATATTTTTAATGATTTTATATAAGTTTTTATGAAGGGTTTTGATCCCCTCATACTTAGTGGGGTTTGAACCTTGAACCTCTCAAAAAGAGACAAAAACCCTTAAAAGATCAAAACCCTTACCACTACAGTAAGCTTAGCTTGCAACCATCATCATTTTATTTTTTATTAAAACTAATACTATTAAAAATTTAAATTAAAAGTTATTACTATTAAAATATATAATAAAATTATAAATGTTTTTTTTAATAAAAAGGGGTAAAATTTTTATTGAAATTAGAAAGGCATACAAGACCAAGAATCAAATTACAACAAAATTGCCTCATCCAGGCATATAGTCTTTCAACAAACTTGTAAGAGATTGAGAGCACACTAAGGAAGCTGATGCCACTCCCTAACATCCCAACCTTCTTGAAATTTAGAAGCCCATTTAGCCAAACAATCAGTAACACCATTCCACTCCCTTGGAATATGAGTAAACATGATGAACTCTAGATGACAACGAAAACGAAGAATCTGCCTAACCACCCTGGTCAGCCTCCAATTAACATTGGTAAGATTACAAGTATTCAACAAATTAATGAGAATTTTAGAATCCGATTCACAAATTATCCTGCGCCAACCCAAACCATATCCTTATTCCAGTGCATAAAGAATAGCAAGGGCTTCCATATAATTATTGGTATGTCTTCCTTTAAAACATGATAAAAAGAAACATACCGTACCACTGCAATCATGACCCACTCCACCAATACCAGTATTTCCAAGATTACCTCTTGAAGACCCATCAGTATTAATCTTAAGAACCCCCTAGGAGGCGGGTGCCATCTACCCTCTCTCTGCATTTGTTATTGAATCCCCTCATGCTAAAATAAATAATAAATGTTGACTTTTTAACCAATTTTTAATTTTCTAAAATACAATATTATATAATTTGTAACTAAGTTTTTAGTTGCATGAATAGAATTTGAAATTAGGTTACATGGTTGATATATATATTAGTTATAGGGGATTAAAATGAGTTTTTCATAATTACATAATGATATTACAATAACTTTGATAATTTTGAATGTATTATTTGACAAGATTAGAATCTTGTTTTCCTTCTCTTAAGGTCAGTTCAAGACTTTAAGTGATTGAATAATGTCATTTGATTTTGGTTGCTCTATATTATTTTAAACTTCTATTATATATATATTTTATTAATTTTAACTTGCAAACTCTATGAGCTCAACCAGTTAAATACTTCAACTTTTAAGAAAACCTAAATACATGTATTATTGTCAAGTTATTGTGATACATTTCTAGGCTATAAGCTATTATAACATGATAATATAATTATGATAGACTACAAATAAGTCCCTTTAAAAATTATTGTTTTTTTTTTTGTTGGAGAAAAAGAAATTGTACTCGGGTCTCTCACCCTTGACAAATCACAACTCTCTCCTTTAGATCTTGAGAGTTTACAAATAGATTCAATTGAAATCACAACTCTCTTCTCTAGATCATGAGAGTTTACAAATAGATTATATTATCATCTCAATTGAGATGTTATAGCTAGATACCTATGTCTTTTTCATTAAAAGACTGAATTCTTGTTTTTCATTTTCTAAATCTTCTGTAATTTTCTTTGTAAATACAAGTGTTCCAAAATTCAACATCCTTCTTTATATATTCTTACAACAACTTTCACAATACCAAACTCTACTTATACTGGCTACACAATGCATCTTATTAGAGTAATATTTTTAAAAATTCAACCAAACTCTACCTATACTGACTATGCATTGCATCTTAGTAGAGTAATATTTTAAAAAATTCACACTATCATAGTCTGTTTTACTAGATTTTCCTTCCTAAAGTATAAGTGCAACCACAAGAATTGCAATAAATAGTTTATATGAAAACACATTAATGTTATAAAATATGACAAATGTTACCAATGGAAAACATTAAAGTAAATCTTAATAATTATTTGATTTAGATGGTCAACATTTTCTTGTTAGCTTCAACTAAACTTACTACTTCCTTTAACCAAGCAAAAGATAAATTAACTTCACAATCCTTTATTAAAACCCCTCTACTGGCTAGCTTATCTGCACATTTGTTCCCTTCCCTTAATGCATGAGTAAACTTAATTTCTTCAAAATTTGTAGAAAGATATTGTATTTCCACATCTCTTGTATGTACCATGGAGCCTTTGCTTTTCTTAAAATTACATTTATTACTATTGGTGAATCATCTTCCATCCATACTCTATTCGATTTCATATGTCTATATATTTTTAACTCTTTCAAAGCTACCTAAGCTTCAACTTCATTATTAGTATTAAATCCACCATTGAAAGTGTAATGTGACAAAATCTTACCCCTATTATTTCTAATTATTCCTTCTCTTCCTGTTGGTCTTGGATTTCCTTTAGATACTCCATCAAAATTCAATTTGACCAACTCCACTTGCGGTGGTTTCCACTTTATATTCTTTACCTTCATTTTGTTTCTTCTATACCCAACATCATAATTCCAATTGGTGACTTGAATCCATCTATCAAGGCTCTTTGCTTCAAGATTAGGTATTGGATGAGTTAATAAGGTTGGTTTAGACTCCTCTATGGCTAAAAAAATGTTCCTTTTCATTACATCTAAATTAATTTCCTTTATTTTAAATATTTTTTTGTTCCTTTCAACCCAAAGTGCTGTATCTTTTGATATATCCCATATTGTATCACCTCACTTTTAAAAGTGTTAGAAATATACTATATTACATCATTTAGATAATGTAAATGTACCTTTCTTGGTACATACTTAGGACATTATATTACTTTAGGGGGAAGTTATCTAGTTACTTCATGCAATGTAATAACTGCATAAGTGTCAAAGTGCAAGCTATATATGTACAAGCTGTCCCTTGCACATCTAGGTAGAGTGTTGGTCAAGGAACCTATTTCCTATATAAAGGACCATAGACATAGACATATATATATAGAGAGTGAGTACTACATCAATAGGAAGTAGTATAGACCAGCGTGGTATGATGTAGCAGTGTGATGTATTGTGATGGGGTGTAATATGCTCAATGCCCATTCTTGAGTTGTAGCTATATTCATGGAGTGTTCATTTCCTCCATAGCTACTTTTGTAAACACCTCCATAATTTCTATTTATAGTATATTTTCAGTCATCTCATAGATTTACTTTATTTCATATTATTATGCATCTTGTGGTTGCTATATCTCATTACATGCTACATCAAAAGCTAAAAATGGTATTAGAGCCATAGTAGGTCAAAAGGAAAACCACCATTATTATTGACCCTGAGTTTTTTGACAACCTGACGCGCCATTGGACCAGTCACTATAAAAAATACTAAGAAGAGTCTAGGTGGTAGAATTAAGAAGAGCCATAAGCAAATACTGAAATAAATCTTAGTTTCTAGAATACTGAGATTGAATATGGCTAGAGTATTTCCACATAGTTTCAAGGAAAAACTTGTGAAGACTAGGAATCAACACTTGATCCACTAGTTTGATGAATCAACTAGTGAAGCTCATTTAAGAGATCTGGAGAAATTAACCTGAAGGTTCTTTTATTATAGGGAATTAATACTTAGATGATTGGAACACCTCCTACAATAGAAAGCTATGAGATTTCAAATTTGTTTCCCAAAGGTCGGAGTGCCTTCATAGTGCAGAGATTAGTTGTTGCAAAGGAAGAACACTACAGAAGAGACTTCTAGAGAAAAAATATGGTGAATTTGGGAGACAGGAGATCTCCATTGCTAGATTGGAAACTTCACAAGAAGAAAATGCCACATAAGCCTTGATCCAGAAGAAAAGGCCATAGAAGCATTGATCCTGAAGAAAATACCATAAAAGCCTTAATATAGAAGAAAAGGCCACAAAAGCCTTAGTTTTGAAGAAAAGGCCATATAAGCCTTAATTCAAAATAAACTGCCATAAAAGCCTTAGTACTAAATAATAGGTCACAAAAGCCTTGAAGAAAAAGGTCAAAGAAGCCTTGATCTTGAAAAAGACTTCTAAAGAGAGTATTTAATTCAAAAGCAGATTTCAATACTAATACTTTGTTGTAGGAACAAGTAGATTCAGTGAGTTGGGAAATCTTCCTACAAAAGGTTTAGGAAGAGTATCTTCTTTAGAATCAATCCAACACCTAAAGCAAAAGAGATCAAGAGAAGATCTCATTGATGAAGAAGGACTAGGAGAGTCCTACTAGAATACAAAGGTAGAAGAATCAGAGATCCAGGAGAAGATGTCACCACTAAAAATTTTAGAAGCATAAGGTCGAAGATAAGGTCTTAAAGAAGACCAAAAGAAGCTGCAAGGTCTTGGAGAGGCCTCTACGAGCATCTAGTAAAAGGATTGGAGAGCCTTTCTAAAGAAATCATCAAAGGAGTTCCAAGTAGAACACATTGAAGAAATTCACTATTGGAGATAGTGGAAGATTTGGGACAATTATTGCCATCCGACAACAAGCCCAAGAAGAAGAATTTGGTGAGGAGTACCAAATATCAGAAGACCTCAAGACATTCAAAATCTTGATAAGATGATCCTGTTTGAAGTTAGAATTCAACAAGAAGCTTGAAGTAAGATCCATATAGAAGAAGTCTACAAAATCTAGGAGATTTGGAGATTGCCTCTCATAGAGGCACCAGTTCGGAATCAAATATCTCTTCTAATATATAGCAAAAAGGAGGAGACTACAAGAGGAGAACAAGCCACAAAAGTCCTAGGCTTGTGAAAGAGAGTTGGAGACCATATTTTGGTGAAGATGAAGTTGTTCAAGGTAGTCTATAGAGAGTTGTAGGATCTTACTCATAATAGCAACTTGGTGATCTTAGATATCAACATATGCATCCTATACAAAAGTGGCGAAAAGGACTTTAAAAAAAAAAGGTAAGCAACTATTGGTGCAAGTAGATTCATTAAGTGGATTACTTATCAGATTTGTTTAAGCACCTTCATTAGATTAAGTTGCAAAAATGAGAGTTGAATTAAGAGTCTTCAAATGTACAAAAAGAAAGGATTTTTTAAGGTTCATTAGGATTTGATTAGATTTTAGAATCTCAAACTATCTATCAACTACCTATCATCTACTTTGGAATGAAAATGAAGACTAGCTCCTATTACCTTGCTTATAAAATTTTAGAATAATGCTTGAAGGTTCATTTCAGATTATAATTGACTAGTTGCAGTAAATTGATTAAAGTGCATTATTTTTTAGAGTTGATTGGAGTGATAAGGTAAAATTTTAGTGTAGTAGAAGTAAAGGATTATTAGACTCATTTTCATTGTTACATTACTCTCAAAAAGTGTTGTTTGTGTTCATTAGAAGGGCACACTTTTTTTTGTCAAAGTGTCTAAAGAAACTATTAATGCACTGAGATCTACAGCTTTAAAGTGGCCTAAGGAAGCCATAAAACCATCTCTATCCTCCAAGCATTGGAGAAGAAAGTAACCACCATAAAAGCATAAAAAGAAGCCTCAAATGAGACTTGGTGAGTCTCAAGTTCAAATCACAAGAAATAAGTGTAGAAAAATATCTTCTATCATGTGGTTATATGTTTGGATTCGTCTATAAAATATCCAAGTAATCAGGTAAAGGTATCTAATAAAGGAGACAACCTCAAAACCCCTATATTGCACTCAATATTATGCTTCAAAAACTAGAAATTTAGAGTTACAAAGAGGAGTGCAAAAGAAAGTGCAACAAGGTCATATTGTATTAAAACTATTTTACATTATAGTGCACTATTTCTAATCTGGTTATACAGGGAGAGAAGGCAGATTTAAGGTGCCTCAAGGGCACTACACTTGCTGGAAAAACTAGCCAAAAGTGGTCATATGCTAGCAGCCATCCAAGTCTAGCCAAGGAGCCATTCGAAGGGCTCAAAATCCTCACATTCTATATGGTCGAACCTGCAAGATTTACGTACAAGAGCAAGGAAGAAACAACGTTATTCAAAGTGCAATAGCGTCTATGTAAGGAGGATGAAAAACATATACAAAAGGAAAAAATAAGTTGAAGCACCATTGAGTATCACTTACTCCATATTTGCTTGTTGAAAGCGGTGCTCAAGACCTCCATTCTGTTGCTCCATATCCCAAGAAAAAATATGTCCAGATGAACGAATGCAAAGGTGGGTATTCATAAAGCTAAAAAGGTCTCAAAGGGTCCATTCTAACCAGTAATAGAGACTACATCCATGTAGAGAGGAGAGTGACACTTGTTACTAAAATAAAACCCTCACACTCAAATCAAGAGAGTGATCATCTTCAACGAGGAGTTACACGAATAGGCTGGTGCATTTGGTGCATTGAGTATACTTTTCAAAGATGAAGACCAAGAGTTTTTAAAGAACGTAATGTTCTTACATTATAATAAGGGAGACAAACATTCATTGGCACCAAACTATCCTGAAGCACTCGATAAAAGAAACGATCATGCCACTTGGAACATAAGAGACAAATCTTCTCCATTTAAGGATGTCAATGACCAAATTCAAGGGAGCAATTCTTCATCATTGAAATCATCTCACTATCTGAGTGAAAAAAGTTAAGTTGCAGCAGTCAAGAAGGTGTTAGAGCCTTTAATGCTCAAGGCAATCGGAGTCAAGGAAAGAGACTAGAAGATGTTAGATTTGGAATGAATTAAATCCAAAGCATTTTCGTTGGAGAATAAAGCCGTAAAATCCACGACGTCTACATATATTTTGTAGTCCAAGCATCTCTGAAATCAATACTGAAATTTTCTTGGAGAAAGGTAAAATAATTTCCATTAATATGTGCTTTATTTCCTTGGAGTTATAAGGGTTAAATCAAAGGAATTTATATACATTGAAAGCCATATTTTAAGGGAAATATTTTATCAAATATTTACAATATAAAACCTAGGAGTAATAACGATTTCTACGTGGTTAAATATTGAATATTTGTAAATATTAATTGTGATTTAATTTATCCAAAGATCAGGGACTCATAATGGCTACTACATCAAATCATTTAATTGGAAAAATAGATACACATATCCTAATTCCCAAAAAGTTATTTATAAAAAGATTTTTTTCATAGAGTGGATATTCATAATATTGCTATCTCAAACTTCTCAAAAGGAGACAAAAGATCCAACATTATAATCTCTTTAAAATTTGGGAACAATGCTTAGTTAAATAGGAGTAATAGGGGATAATAGGAATTTATTTTGGTATGTTATAAAACTTTACAAAATAAATCAAATATTGAACTATATATCTACAAAATCTTATATATTATCCACAACATACTAGGGAGTCATAAGGCATTCTACAAAACTTGGTAAAATCAACATCTATCATAGATTATCAAGTTACAAAATATAAGCTTTCTTCATAACCTAAAATCCTTAGGAGTATATACTCACATTACTTGGGAGACATAAGGTAGTCTACAAAACAAGGATTATTAAAGGTTTTATCAAATCAAGCTTATATTTAAACAATCATGAATCTCATCAAGGTACCAAAAGAATTTCTACTTTCAATACAAACTCCAACAAGGATAATTGTTTTAGCAAAGAAAAAGTCTATACTATAAAACTTGGTATCATGAATCTGCTCATGAAATATGAAAGAATGATAGATCTAACTTCAAAAGTAATCCATAGTGAAGCTTTAGAAGATAATTTTGATACTATGGAATATTATATTCAAGCCCATCTCAATGAAGCTATTGATAATGGAAAAAGTGACATTACACTTTCCTTAGATCTTGTAAGCATTTTATATATGGCATTGCTCACCTATAAATTCTACAAAAATGAAAATATAGAACAAAGAGGATTGATAGAACTACTCAAAAAGAAGATCAAACTTAATGATTCTGTAGACACCAAAATCCAGCCACTTGCAAGTCATCTATACCTTCTTGTCAGCCACATGTCAATCATTCATCCTTCCCACCATTATTTGGCCCAAATCCACACTTTCCCGCCATTATTTGGCCCAATTTCACCTTTCCCGCCATTTTTCATCCCCAAATTTATTTAAATTAATATATATATATATATATATTTAATATTTTAATATATTTTAATATATATATATATAAATATAGTTTAAGTGATTTAATCTAAGCCGTCCATCTTTCATTTAATCTCATCCGTCCATCCTTCTTAATCCATTTCACAACCTAGATTTATTCTCTACCCTTGGATCCACTTTAATCTTAGCCACATGTTCAAAGTGTCGTTAAAACCCTAAAGTGTGCCCTAAGAGTAGATTATAAATAGAGCCACCTTGATGGCTCAAACCCTACTTCGATCTTGGCTATCTTTGCTATCTTTGCTATCTTTTGGACCGATCTCTTCTATTTCATCTATCTCTTCAGCCATCCATCGCCGCCCCTTTTCGCCGCATCCATCGCCGCATCCGTCGCCAACTTCGTTGCCATCTCTTCTGTAGTACTCTGCAGAATTCCCCATTCTTGTCACAAGTGCCCACGGGCGTTTACCCGCAGCCACAGACTCAGACCGGCATCTGAAACCTTGATCCAGAAGCACGCGGGCGTTCAACGAGTGCACCAGGGCGCCTTCTGCAGCCGATTTGATAGCCACATTACTTCCAGATGCCGCTTGGTCTAGCCGCGTTAACAGAGAACGGTATAAATCGGTTTAAAGCAAGTAACTTCTTTTCTTTTATTAATCTGTTGTTGAACTCCTGCATTCTATTTTTCTAGGGTTTTAAATTGTTTTCTGAGGGCTCACACAGTGGAGCCCTCTTATTAATTTCTAACTCCTTGATAGTGTTAATGTGTGTAGGATTTTAATGGCAGATATGGTGTGTTGATAGCAGCTATTTAAGCTGGAGTGGTCCGAGCCAAAGGATACAACAAAACCCACTCACTTTGTTGGGATTAAGGATACGTCTTCGAAAATGCCACCACTTTATGCCAGCTAGGGTTTCGGAGAACCCTAGCACAAACTGTAATTTGTGTATCACAAAAAGGGTTACAGGCCCTGTTGTACTCAAAAGGAGTTTTTAAACTCCACTGATTAATAAAAATTGTTTGTTTTGTGCAACTTTCCTGTATTCCATTATTGTGGTTTATTTCTGTTTGGCGTTGTATCTTTAATCTACAAATGGCGATCACGGTGGGACCCCCTAGGGTTTCATGTTTTTAATACTTTCTTTACTGATCTATTCCTATTTTTGTTTTATTTTGCAGGTTCCGAAAATCACGAAATTCGTTGTTCCAGCGAACTAGGGTTTCTAAGGAGTTTGCAAAAAATGCAGCAGATGCAGAGCGGCGTCTGGAAGTCCAATCCGAAACGTAGAGGTGCGTTTCATCCTGCGCAGACTCCCTTGGGCGTTTGAAGGCAGTTTTACGAGAAAAGCGTAGGCTTCCAAGTAAGTGCTGTACTTTTTACGTTTTTGGTTTTTCCGTCAGTATTCTGTTTCTTTTTCAGATCATTACTTTAAAATGAACAAAAACTAAGTAATCTGGAAAAGAATAGTTATTTTTAGTTACATTTTTCTGCATTGCATTATTGGTTGTTGCTTGCATAAAAAAAAAAAAAAATTGCATACCTAGCTGCATATTAGAATAGCTACGAATTATCTGTTTTAGTTATCTAAGTAGGACTATTGATTGGATGTCAATAGTACTCTTGCCATTGGGTGATTCTAGGCAGAGAAGTGGACGAACCTTCCGGTTTCTCCTTTGATATCTGATATCATTGGTAGGCAGGGGGTTTTAAATGGTGTACTCCACTTCTTCAGAGGAAATGGCATGTTTTCAGTAGCCTCTTGCTTAGATCATTAGAACTTTTGATTTATAGCTTTGTATGTATACATTAGATAACTAAAAACACTTAAAATAAAATTCACTGCATTTCATATTGCATTTAAAACAGTAATATCTGGATTTCATCACCAGGTATTGCTTGAAGTTTAGTGATGGTGGAATTCATCTCCATCCATTAAACTTCTACCTTAGACACCATAGGTCACCCCCGAGCAAACTTGCTGGATTTCATCACCAGTAAGAATCTCGTTGTCCTTTCCTAGCCATAGTTTTTACCTTTTTTGTGAATAATTCAAGATTAGATCACATGCAAAACTCATAAACCGGACACTTAAAATTTACTACAGATTAAGATCAGAAAATAATTAATTAACCGCAAGTAAGACATATTGGTTGAAACCTAGGTTGTGATTGTTTTTTGATAATTTCTTTAGTGTAAATTTATCATTCAAGTTTTGCATTCTTCTTTTCTAAATTTGTTTAGATTTATTGCTCTATGGTCTTAACAAGGAATCAATCTAAAATGTTAAATCTAAATAATCAAATGGGTAATTCACAAAACATCCCCACCACCAACATGGCCACTTATCCTAGTGAATTTCAGGCAGGTTCGCCTACAGGTCTTTCACGTCCTTCTACCATCTATCACATGGCCATGCCCATGGAGGAAGACAATTCCTGTCATATTACCCACATTGATATGGCCCAAGTGCAAACTCACTTAAGAGATGGCACTGGCTATGTCCTTGAGCCAATCCAAGATTCCCCTATGCAAGATTCTATTTTTCAATAGGATATTGCATCAACCATACCCGCTGGTTTCACTCAGGTCTACACTAACCCTTTTTTTGAGGCTAATGTTGTATCTGCTCAACCGGCTTCATCTCCAATATCTTCCCAGATGTTCAATTGTCCTCCTTTGGAGACAAATGTAGTGTCTTCCCGACCACTTTCTCCTCCATTTACCCGGGTGTACACCAATTCTCTCTATGAGGCTGGTGGAACCTCCTCTAGCCATGACCAATTTCAACCCTCTTCTTCCCAAACCATTTATGGTTTCACCCTACCGGGGCACAGTCATCCGTTTCTTCCCGGTACCGCCTACTTCAGCCACCTTCATTGCCCTCGCTACGCGAGTCTCCTATGACTACCATGGCGACTGCCCTCCACCTTCATCCAATCATCCCACATCCCTTGGGTTAGAAATTAATAAGGTTAGGGAGTACCTCGACAAGTTGCTTCAGCAACAACAGCAACAAAATGCCCAACCACCTGTCGTAGTAAATCCTACACCCCAACCAATTTCTACCCAACCAGCTTTTCTTAGCTCAGGCCCCACCTGGGTACCCCAATCTTCGGTGGTGTCCATTCCTACCCCACCTTTCTCCCAACCCGGTCCAGTTCATCATTCACCCCAAGGGACCCCAATCACCTTCTTTCCGATATCATCCATACCAACAACCTGTCCATTCCACACCGCCTAATCCAGGCAATTTCATCCCATCTCATCATTTTTCCACTCCTCCATTGCATCCTCATAATCATCAAACGAATCAAAATTTTCATGAAGATTCTCGACTCCATGCTATGCAACAACAGATTGACAACCTTATGCTCAACATGCCTGGCTCATCTAGTCAGAAAACTACGCTAAGGTCATTGATCAATCAACCAATTCATCCTTCGGTACCTTCACCGCCATATCCGACTGATTTCACATTATCGAAGTTTGACAAATTTTGAGGAACTGAGGATCCTCATGAACATGTGAGCTCATTCATGCATGCCTGCTTTAGAATCCAAAATAATGACGCTCTTATGCTCAGAAATTTTCCTCAGACATTAGGGGGAGATGCTATACAATGGTACAATCATTTAGCTCACCATAGCATTTATGCTTACGAACAATTGATTAATCTATTTTTAGAACGATTCTCCCTAAATGTTCAAAAGAGAGTTTCATTGTCCGACTTATACAAGCTCAAGCAACATGACGATGAGACTGTTTATGACTTTGGAAACCGTTGGAGGGCTATCATTAATAAACTGCCATTCTCCCTACCAATGGAGGAGTTAACCAAAATGTTCACCCAGAGTTGTCTAAAACCTATCTCTTGGTTACTCCAATTACAAAAATATAGGACTTTTGAAGAGGCTTTGGCCCAAGCAAGTATCATAGAAGAAATTAAAGTCCAAGAGGGTGTTTTAAAACCTCATAGAAAAGAATGGCAACAAAAGGGCCAACAACAAAATAATAATTATGGCCAAAACAAACAATCACAGGTTAGTACAGCCTCAAATGTTAACCAAGTTAATCAAGTGGTGACGAGCCAGCCCGTAATGGCTCAAAAACAACAAGTAATGCAAAGTCAACCGCAACCAATTGCTTATCATGCGGTACCCGCCCCTACTCAACCAGCTCCCAATACTGGGCCAACCATGGAAACTCGACCTTGGCAAACAAATCGTCCCAAGCGACAGTTCACACCTTTAGATGAACCATATGCGGTCATATTCAACAAGTTATATAGCACAAATCAATTAACTTTACCTGAGTTTAAACCTTTAGAACCATCTAGAAGGGGGAAGTATTACAAGGAGTACCTATTTTGTCCTTATCATAGGCAAAATGGGCATGATATCAATAATTGTACAGCTTTCAAACATGTGATCCAAGATCTTATTGAGATTGGAGCCATTAAATTGGATAGCCCCTTAGCCCAACAAAATCAAAATCTTGGTATATTTAAAACACCCCTTCCACATCGGGAGGAAGCTCCAACAACTTCAGGTGGAGTAACTCAGGTAACTCCTCCTAATCAAGTCAACCATATACAACAATACCAATGTTTTGTGGGTACTATTAACGTAGTAACCCGGGGTCAAAGGGCGAACCAACCAAATCGGGTTGAACCACAGCCACCTATACAAACCCCTAGTCCACCTCAGGTAACAGTGACCCAACGACGTGCTAGTACTTCTCAACAATCGCTAAATCATTCTACTCAACGCCAACGACCCATCATGTCATTGAGTAGCCGGTTAACTACCAGTTTAAAAATGGCTTTTGCCAAGTTATCGATCTATGACCTCATTCAACAATCTCCCCCGCATAGAGAGGCATTAATGGAAATCTTAAAAATAATCGAGCTTCAAACTCAAGATACTAATGCCTTCAACAACTTTGTGGGGAGTATTCAAAAATGCATGGAGCCCTCCATCACTTTCTATGATTTCGAAATCAAACCTATGTTAACAGAAAGTATAGATCCTCCACTACATATCATGGCCAAGATCGATCACAAGCCATTCAAGAGAGTCTTAATTGACACCGGTTCCTCAATAAATATCATTACAACATCGGCGTTGAGTCATCTAAAGTCGTCGCCATCACTTATCACAAAGTCGACTTTTACTCTTAAAGCATTCAATGATGCTTTATCTTCCATGGTTGGCACGGTTATCTTGCCCATTGAGGTAGGGGCCCGAACTTTGCATACCTTGTTTCACATCTTGGAAGGGTCCATGGCATACAATGTATTGCTTGGACGGCCTTGGCTTAGGGAGATGAGATGTGTCCCTTCTATCATTGCATCAATGTCTAAAGTATGTATATGAGGGACAGGTTCATTGTGTACTTGCTGACACTGAACCCTTCAAACATTGCAACTATGTCTCAAATCCTTATGATATTGTGTTGCCATCCACTCATCTTTTCTTGACCCCATCTACTTCTTCTATACCATCTTCTTCTAAAGCTCCCATTCCTGAGGAGCCACCCATCATATCGCAACCACCTTCATCTTTCGTTATTCCATCTCATTCACCACTTTCTTCATCTCCTAATCTTCCTTCTTCTTCATCAGTGACCACATGCACATGTGGCCATGACCAATCATCTCTTTCCACGTCATTAACCCCTTCTTCTACACCTTCTTCAACATCACCTATTATTCCTCCATCTTCCCAACCATCACCAGCTGATGTTTCACAAGTCAGTGAAGCATCAACCCAACCAAATCCTTCCAATTCTTCTATCCCACATTCTTCTATTCCATCATCTAGTCCTTCTCCCTCCCAAGTCAAGGTCCATCTCACTGATGCAGGTATTGGTGAGTATGCCATCCAATATGTCCACATCACACCGTTCAATGTGCAAACAATTAAAGATTTTGGTCATCCACATGACCAACATTTATCCATTGGATCGGTTTATAACATGGGTTCTATGCCAAAGTCCATTAATTTTGTATATGGGGGAATAGAGTCATCTTCTAGTCCTACCACCATACTAGAACCCAAGCCTCCGAGTCCTGCCAATATCGAAAGGATGGAGGGTTTTCCCTCTCGCTATTTCCACGGACATAATTGGCGACAATTTGGCCTAGGTCGCTACGAGCAAGGGGTAACTGAACGCATCGATATGCCATATCAGAGACCCACTGAGCGTTTTGGTCTGGGCTACCAACCACTTCCATCCCTTTCTTCTTTTAAACAAGCTTTTCAAAGCATTAATCTTAATTCAAAAGAAGAAATCCTCCACCCCGACGAATCCGAAGATGAAGCCTATGAAGAATTTGACGTCATGTCAAATGGTGATGAATCTGAAGAAGAGTCGGCGCCAATTGTTACCCTCATTGAACAAGACGAGTTTTATCTCAAATTGTTCCCTCTCCAAGAAGCCATATTTCGCTTGCTTCTTCCACAAGAACGAGGTGAACCACCCCATCCGCCACATCCATAAGCCATAATCCAAACCTGTATTATATGTATATACTAAAATAGTGGTTTTCACCACTACCAAAAAAAAAAAAAAAATCAGAAAATCTACAAAAAAAAAAAAAAAAAAAACTGAAAAACTATGTTGTTTTGCATCTCAATTCTTCCGAGGTCTTCACCGGTTTTCCCTTCCATTCCGCCCATCCTTTCTTCCATAAGTCGACAATGAATTTCGAAGACTTATTCACCCCGCTCCATAATCCATATGATCCGGATAAGCCTAAGAAATGTGTCTTTGGTGTTACCTCAGGCAAACTCCTAGGTTTTATTATCTCTAAACGAGGTATTGAGGTGGACCCAAACAAGGTCAAAGCCATTATGGAAATGTGTCCCCCAACTAATTTGAAGGAGTTGCGTAGTTTACAAGGAAAGATTAATTCAATCCGTCACTTTATTGCACAACTTTCTGATAAATGTAGGCCATTTTGCCACCTACTACAAAAGGGGGTACAATTTTCATGGAAAGATGAGTGTCAGAAAGCCTTTGATGACATCAAGCAGTACTTAGCGTCTCTGCCAGTCTTAGCTCCGCCTCGTCGAGATCCCTTCCTTGCGAATTTCTTTGCAAGAATTTATCGATGATGATACTGCTAGACAAGCATGTCTTGATCAACTCACACTCATAGATGAAAAATGAATCAATGCTTTAGAGCATTTGCGAGTTTATCAAGACCGATTGAAACGTGCTTACAATGCCAAAGTTCATCTAAGATAATTTCAAGTAGGGGATCTTGTCCTTAAAGAGAATCAACAAAACACCAATGCATTGCCGCATCTTCGAGATAAATTCGCGGCTAATTGGTTAGGTCCATATATGGTCACTGAAAGAGTGGGTAATGGAACTTATAGACTTGCCAGTTTAGAGGGAGAGGAAGAACCCGAACCACTTAATATTATACACTTGAGGGCATTCTATGCATATTTTGAATTTTATATGTACATATATACATGGCTTGTACAACAAAAAAAAAAAAAAACAAATAAAATAAAAAGAATTTGCATTTCATTGTTAGTTGCATACATCTCATTCAAAAACATTGCATTTCATGTGCATACATCTCATTGAAAACCATAACATTTCATTTCCAACCATAGTTGCATATCATGTTAGAGACCATTCTATCTTTTGGATATAAAATTTGGTCAAGCAAAAGTCATGTTGCCTTAATCAGGGGCACCGTCATAAAATCCATCAAACCGAATTGTCATTCGTACACCCATTTTCCATTTGCACATATTTACATTGCCAAAATGTTTTCAGATCACTCGGCCATTCCTAGTGTTTTAAGCAAACTTTGAAATGCATGTCAAAGTTCTCTAGGGCCATCACAAATTACACTAAATAAAATCTTGAGTATTGGGAAATGATTTCAAAAGCGGTCTTGAACCTATCACATTTTCACATCTTAAAAACATCTTGTGTCAAAGAGAGATAACACCATCCTTGGGTTGTGCCTTGAAGTGAAAAGGGTAATCCTCGTTTGTCCTATCATGCAAACATAGTCCATAAAAAAGTGGTTCTTACCACTATCACAAGCAATCACAAAATATAAATATAAACAGAGTAGTAAGGATAGGGTAAAATTCTCATCATACTTCGGTTGAGAATCCGATTCCCCAAAGCTCTAAGGAAATGAACATTTTTCACACACCACTGATCCCAAATAAGTTGTAAGGATCGTACTACTTGTCCATTCAGACGGATAGGTAGTCATCCCCAAGGCTTACAAAGGTCAAAAACAACATGGACTATGGAGTTAACCTTCATCGGGGCTATAGACGCCTGATCGGCGAGTGGAGTATACTCATTGCGTGGCGACATGTCTCTCCTCAAAAAGAGACCTCCGAATGCTCATACGGAACAAACTAGCTTTGGGGTCTTCTCCATAACGAGGTTACCTAATTTATGCAAGATGAGGTTAATGAACACACTTGCACACACACAAGTTTTTGATTGCCTAGAGTCACTACCATGCTTCGGATTTGGTTAATGAACTCGCATGCACACACATTTGGTCCTAGTTGAATTAGGCGAGTGTTAGTAAGTTTGTTTGATACCACTAGCATGTTTGAGTCTTTGTAAAACAGTCTTCCATATCAACCTCCATATCACCCTCCATATCTTCTTCCATATTCATGTCATTCCATACGTCATCCATTCACAAGCCACCAAGTTCGATGCCCCTGATTAAAAAATTATGATAACAGTTCGCTAAATATAACTATCTAAAAGTATGAGTGCTTCTTAGTGCATATTTCATTTACTTAGTCTCACATTAATCATCTATAAGTTTGCATTCCATTCCATCACATATGCATCAAAAACATTAAAACATATAAAAACATGCATCACAAAAACATAGGCATTCACACAAAAGAGAGTAAAACACCAAATAAATAAAAGCCATGTATATATATATGTATAAAGGTCAAACTTTACAATGAATGCCAAAAGGCTACAATATACAATAGAGCACCAAGGCTCATAAAGAGTGCATCTAAGCACTAAGCTAACCATCAAAAGAGGACCCCTGAGACCTAGTAGGAGCCCTAGACCTAGTGCCTCCAATATCTCCCAGTCTTCCTGGGACAACGACCTCCTCATCCCCGGAATGATAGGGGAGAATCGGTGTCGTGCCTCTAACACCCTAAGCTGCAAAACAACAAAACAAAAATTTGTTACAAATTTTTCCGAAAAAAAAAAAAAAACACATAATAAGTACTTGCTTAAATGAACAAATACCTTAGCTAGCTGCACTGGCGCATCCGCTCCCATCTCCGCCATAGCTCCCATGTGCTTCACTCTCCCACACAAACCTTTCACTCCACTCCCTCAGACGCACTTCTCTCAAGCTCGAATGCACAAATGAGCGAAATTCTCGTTGAAACTGTTTAAATAGCTGGTTTTGGCGCCCTAAAATGCAGTGGGGCATTTCATGGTGCATTTAGATGCAGTCCTACATTTGTAGAGTGCCTAAACACCGGTGGGCGTCTCTGCCAACCACAAACGTAGACCGGCGTTTGGTGTCAGTATTGAATAAAGGAACAAAACTTGCAAAATTGAAGCTTACCTCCTTCAAATTTCATCAAATTCAATTCATCCATTCTTCTTATCATAATAAAACATTTTGTGAAGGTTACAACAGTTTTGGACACAAATTTTGTCATTTCGCTCAAAAAGCGCATCATTCATCATTGTTTTACAAATTGGGTTAAAAATATTCAAAACCTTCACAAAATTAACCACATTCATCAATTTTTCTGATCTATCGTCAATTTCATTCATTCTTCTTTCATCATGCATATTTTTGCCAAATAAAATTAAAGTAAACCTCGTATCTAGTGGTATATTCTATCACCTTGGCGATTGCAGCGATTTGAATCCATGCGATTTAAATCATCAATTATTTCACTATTTGAAAATTGGAAATCAATTTTGGGTATTCTACTTTTCAAGTGACCTCATACCAAGATTAATTTGCTCAACAGTCGTCATTGATGGCCTAGTTCATGGGGCCTTAAACATGGACAATCTTTAATATTATCATTATTTTGAGTCTTGCTAGAGATTGAGGCTACCTAGGTTTGGTTTCGACCCGAGGAATTATCCATACAGTCACTAGGAGCATCTCTGAGTTCTGGACTCTTTCATGCATCTTTCATCTCTGCATATCAATGGCGCCAATAAGGCAATTTCATCAACGATGATTCACACACGGAGTTGGGGCATCCTGTTATCAATTTATAATTTTCCTATAATGGAATTCATCTTACATGATCATGGAACTTACAATTTGGCAAAAATCCCTTTATAACCGTTGGGATAGAAAACGGTCCATCTTTCACATCACTCATATCGTCTTCAATCATATTCTTTTCTGGTTTGTACACCAACCCCTTTCTTGTTGGGACATAAACAGATGGTTCATACACCAACCCCTTTTTTCACCGTTGGGGCAAAAACGGTTCATTTTCTTCCAAATTTCTTCCAATTGGCTTGTGAGAACCATTCTCGCTCGCCAATTGAGGGGGGTAAGCTGATAAAATTTTAAATATTCTTTTATTCTTTGGTCTTCAAAGTTGTGCTTTAGTCTTGAGAGAGAGTTGCGTCTGATCCAGCTTTTCGGGTGTCTTAAGTTTTTGTGCTGCATTGTGTCTTCACACAAAGCAGCTCAAAAAGGGGCATCTGTAGACACCAAAATCTAGCCACTTGCAAGTCATCTATACCTTCCTGTCAGCCACATGTCAATCATTCATCCTTCCCACCATTATTTGGCCCAAATCCACACTTTCCCGCCATTATTTGGCCCAATTTCACCTTTCCCACCATTTTTCATCCCCAAATTTATTTAAATTAATATTTATATATATATTTTAATATTTTAATATATTTTAATATATATATATATATATAAATATAGTTTAAGTGATTTAATCTAAGCCGTCCATCTTTCATTTAATCTCATCCGTCCATCCTTCTTAATCCGTTTCACAACCTAGATTTATTCTCTACCCTTGGATCCACTTTAATCTTAGCCACACGTTCAAAGTGTCGTTAAAACCCTAAAGTGTGCCCTAAGAGTAGATTATAAATAGAGCCACCTTGATGGCTCAAACGCTACTTCGATCTTGGCTATCTTTGCTATCTTTGCTATCTTTTGGACCGATCTCTTCTATTTCATCTATCTCTTCAGCCATCCATCGTCGCCCCTTTTCGCCGCATCCATCGTCGCATCCATCGCCAACTTCGCCGCCATCTCTTCTGCAGTACTCTGCAGAATTCCCCATTCTTGTCACAAGTGCCCACGGGCGTTTACCCGCAGCCACAGACTCAGACCGGCATCTGAAACCTTGATCCAGAAGCACGCGGGCGTTCAGCGAGTGCACCAGGGCGCCTTCTGCAGCCGATTTGACAGCCACATTACTTCCAGATGCCGCCTGGTCTAGCCGCGTTAACAGAGAACAGGTATAAATCAGTTTAAAGAAAGTAACTTCTTTTATTTTATTAATCTATTGTTGAACTCCTACATTCTATTTTTCTAGGGTTTTAAATTATTTCTGAGGGCTCACACAGTGGAGCCCTCTTATTAATTTCTAACTCCTTGATAGTGTTAATGTGTGCAGGATTTTAATGGCAGATCTGGTGTGTTGATAGCAGCTATTTAAGCTGGAGTGGTCCGAGCCAAAGGATACAACAAAACCCACTCACTTTGTTGGGATTAAGGATACGTCTTCGAAAACGCCACCACTTTATGCCAGCTAGGGTTTCGGAGAACCCTAGCACAAACTATAATTTGTGTATCACAAAAAGGGTTACAGGCCCTGTTGTACTCAAAAGGAGTTTTTAAACTCCACTGATTAATAAAAATTGTTTGTTTTGTGCAACTTTCCTGTATTCCATTATTGTGGTTTATTTTTGTTTGGCGTTGTATCTTTAATCTACAAATTCATATCTGGAAAAGTTTTTCTAATCCTCATGCAACATTAGCATTTCAAGATCTACTAATTCAAGATCTTATCATGATACCCTGAGTGGTTGTTCAAAAAATTCTATACAGGTTGAAGACAAGAAAGAGGGACACACTCTACAAGAATCAAGTAGCAACATGACCATCTATGAAAACACAAATATTGGATCCAAAGGCAAAGCTAAAGAAGATGAAGATGAATCAAAAGGAGGAATACAATGCAAGGTCAATTAAAAGAACCTACAACTTCAACCTATTTTTTAATCATCTGGATACTGAAGCAACTACAGAAGAATCAAAGATAGAAGAAGATCCACATTGACGACTAAAGTCTTCAATATACAAATAATGTAATACAGGGTGGGTGTTAGAAATAGACTATATTACATCATTTGGATAATGTAAATGTACCTTTCTTGGTACATACTTAGGACATTAGATTATTTTAGGGGGAAATTATCTAGTTGCTTCATGCAATGTAATAACTGCACAAGTGTCAAAGTGCAAGTTGTTCCTTGCACATCTAGATAGAGTGTTGGCCAAGAAACCTATTTCCTATATAAAAGGCCATAGACATAGACAGAAATATAGAGAATAAGTACTGTATCAGTAGGAAGTAGTATAGAACTGCATGGTATGATGTAACATTGTGATGTATTATGATGGGGTGTAATATGCTCAATGCTCAGTCTTGAGTTGTATCTATATTCATGGAGTGTTCATTTCCTCCATAGCTACTTTTGTAAACACCTCCATAATTTCTATTTATAGTATATTTTCAATTATCTCACAGATTTAATTTATTTCATATTATTATGCATCTTGTGGTTGCTATCTCTCATTACATACTACATCAAAAGCTAACAAAAAGTGCTCTGCCATTACTTTAACCATTCTTCAATTCTACCATTCATCACCATGTATTTACCAAACATATTAAGAATCCGTTAACATATTTTCTAGACTATTGAAGATGTCCCAAGAGAGGGTCTCTACTCTCCTCTTTTTTATATGGAAAACATTATAAGGGCCCATGATAATACCTTTTCATTAGGTTATCTCAAAATAAATTTTTCCTATGACCTACTAGCCAAACAAACATTTTAACTTTTTGAATGCTCGAGCTATCCCATATCTCTCTATATTCTTATGGTATTCCTATTTTGTTGGTGCTTTACATTATATCTACTTCTTGTTGTGTTCTATACTAAGCTATTCAAATCCCAAATTAGCTTACCCTTGGCTTTCCTAAAAATAATCACTATTGTTATCTTTTTGCTCAATTTCCTCCTAGCAACAATGTCTAGTATACTTGTAAAAAATATTTTTTCGATTTGTATCTTCTTTCTTGATCCTTGTACATAATTTTTGAATCCATATCACCATATTTACCTTGAAGTAATATCATCCATGGTTTCAAAATTGTATCCATATTGAGTAGATTTTTATCAAACTAAGTATCCATCCAAATATATTTTCTTTCTCTAGTTTCCACCATCCATCCACCCATATTAGACCGTTAATCACTAGATCAATTGATTTTTTAAAACCGTTCCAAAGTGCAAAACCATTTGGTAGTGAGAATGCAATAAATATTAATCTTGGATCATTGGGCTCAACATACTTAGAAGAATTCTTGTCCATTGTATTTGACTCTTTTTATACAATCTCCAACTTATGTTTCCCCTTAGATCTAAGTTTGCATTTGTAAGAACTCTTAAACCAATATTTCCCCTAGTTTTATCATCACACACCTTGCTATGTTTCACCAAAGGAATTTAGTTTTATAATGTAATCCTAACCATAAAAATGATCACACAATATTAGATTAAACTTTTTTCTATCAATTTTGATATTATATATAAGGACATATAATATGTTGTAATGTCATGTAAGATAGATTTAATTAGTTGTACTCTTCTTTCTAATGATAACCATTTATATTTCCATGCTAATATTTTTCTCTAAACTTTACTTATAACTAGATTCCACAATTATATCCTCTTTATCCCCTCAAATAAGGGTATTCCTAGATTTGTTACTAGCAAATTTGCCTCCTCAATTTGAAGTAATCTACACGTCCCTACTTTGATTCTTGTCAGAGTGTTTAGGAAGTAAATTTTGGATTTTGTCCTATTACTTTTCTACCATGATGCTCTTTCATGTTCTTTTATTAAGTTATTCAAATATTTGGCCTCATTTATCCTTGCCCTCCCAAAAAGGGCTATATCATCTACAAATTATTGAAGGGTTATGTTGTCAATATTATTACTAGTCTTAAGTTTACTTATTAGCCCATCTTTGTATGTCTTCTTTAAGTTCCTTCCTTTTGATTACGAATTTATCCTAGTTACAAATTCTATGCCTTGTGCATCCTAGACCCAACCAACATTGAAAGGTTGGAGGAAAGAAATGTCCTTCGGGCCAATCTCTAGAGAGGGATGACTCCCTTCCTAATCTATTTTGGTTGAAATATTAGGGTAATAGGAAAGAAATAGAGAAATATGGCTATAAGACAGTAGTACAAGATGGGGATAGACTAACAACAAAAATTTCACCAAGCAGTAATTAGCAGCATACAACAAAAATATGAGCACAAAAACTTCTAGCAGTCATGCAATGACAACCTTCAAAGAGCATCTCAGTGTTCACCCCCTTACCAGTAAAATTAAATTCAGAAGTAGAATTTAAACACAACAAATAATGAGAATAAAAGAATTCAGAAATGGCGCACAAAAAACTATAAAGTGCAAGACCACTCAAAGAACCAAAAGCTGAAGTGTTTCTATTAATGCAAAAAACTTGGAGTATTTTTTTTTAGAGTGTCCATCCTTATTTTTACATGAAAATGACTAGTATTTATAGAGGATTGTGCCTTTTTCATTTAATGCGCTTACAAAAAAATACTGGTAGATGAAGAACCATAAATAATAATTTCCTCCTCAGCATCAGTAATGTCCCTACT
The DNA here is from genome assembly GCA_028583015.1 of Wollemia nobilis. Lineage (NCBI taxonomy): Eukaryota > Viridiplantae > Streptophyta > Pinopsida > Araucariales > Araucariaceae > Wollemia > Wollemia nobilis. The sequence goes on from JAQPPZ010017228.1 coordinate 13,562,916, forward strand.
TTCCTCCTCAATTTGAAGTAATCTACATGTCCCTACTTTGATTCTTGTTAGAGTGTTTAGGAAGTAAATTTTGGATTTTGTCCTATTAATTTTCTACCCTAATGCTCTTTCATGTTCTTTTATTTAGTTATTCAAATATTTGGCCTCATTTATCCTTGCCCTCCCAAAAAGGGCTATATCATCTACAAATTATTGAAGGGTTATGTTGTCAATATTATTACTAGTCTTAATTTTATTTATTAGCCCATATTTGTATGTCTTCTTTAAGTTCCTTCCTTTTGATTACAAATTTTCCTAGTTACAAAGTCTATGCCTTGTGCATCCTAGACCCGACCAACATTGAAAGGTCAGAGGAAATAAATGTCCTCCGGGCCAATCTCTAGAGAGGGATGACTCCCTTCCTAATCTATTTAAAAAAAAATATTAGGGTAATAGGAAAGAAATAGAGAAATATGGCTATAAGACAATAGTACAAGATGGGGATAGACTGACAACAAAAATTTCACCAAGCAGTAATTAGCAGCATACAACAAAAATATGAGCACAAAAACTTCTAGTAGTCATGCAATGACAACCTTCAAAGAGCATCTCAGTGTTCACTCCCTTACCAGTAAAATTAAATCCAGAAGTAGAATTTAAGCACAACAAATAATGAGAATAAAAGCATTCAAAAAATGATGCACAGAAAACTATAAAGTGCAAGACCACTCAAAGAACCAAAAGCTGAAGTGTTTCTATTAATGCAAAAAACTTGGAGTATTTTTCTATAGAGTGTCCATCCTTATTTTTACATGAGAATGACTAGTATTTATAGAGGATTGCGCCTTTTTCATTTAATGCGTTTACAAAAAAATACTGGTAGATGAAGAACCATAAATAATAATTTCCTCCTCAGCATCAGTAATGTCCCTACTTTCCTCCTCAATTTGAAGTAATCTACATGTCCCTACTTTGATTCTTGTCAGAGTTTTTAGGAAGTAAATTTTGGATTTTGTCCTATTAATTTTCTACCCTGATGCTCTTTCATGTTCTTTTATTAAGTTATTCAAATATTTGACCTCATTTATCCTTGCCCTCCCAAAAAGGGCTATATCATCTACAAATTATTGAAGGGTTATGTTTTCAATATTATTACTAGTCTTAAGTTTACTTATTAGCCCATATTTGTATGTCTTCTTTAAGTTCCTTCCTTTTGATTACGAATTTTCCTAGTTACAAAGTCTATGCCTTGTGCATCCTAGACCCGACCAACATTGAAAGGTCAGAGGAAAGAAATGTCCTTCGGGCCAATCTCTAGAGAGGGTTGGCTCCCTTCCTAATCTACTTTGGTTGAAAGCTTAGGGTAACAGGAAAGAAATAGGGAAATATGGCTATAAGCCAACAGTACAGGATGGGGATAGACTAACAACCAAAATTCCACCAAGCAATAATTAGCAACATACAACAAAAATACAAGCACAAAAACTTCTAGTAGTTATGCAATGACAACCTCCAAAGAGCATCTCAGTGTTCACTCCCTTACCAAAAAAATTAAATTCAGAAGTAGAATTTAAACACAACAAATAATGGGAATGAAAGCATTCAGAAATGACACAAAGAAAACTATCAAGTGCAAGACCACTCAAAGAACCAAAAGCCGAAGCGTTTCTATTGATGCAAAAAACTTGGAGTGTTTTTCGCAGAGTGTCCATCCTTACTTTTACATGAAAAATGATTAGTATTTATAGAGGGTTGCACCTCTTTCATTTAATGCGCTTACAAAAAAATGTTGGTAGATCAAAAACCAGTGAGAATAATTTCCTCCTCGACATCAGTGATGTTCTAGTCAAAATATTTTGCATGGAAACCATGATCCGACTTTGGTGGGAGAATCACACAAAGAAATCAGCATGATTAAATGCTAAGAAGCAACCTTGAACGTCGGTGCATCGGGACATAGCAAAATCACCTAGAAATCGAGAGCTTGGTCATTGAATTTGCTTCACCTTTGCATCTTGGAAATCCACTTTCGCCAAGAAAGTCCACCGAGCATTAAATCTGCTTTGAAAATTGGCAAGGTTGATAGGTGATGCATTGGAAATAAACAAGAATTACCTCTGATCTTGCAAAGTTGAAGCGGATATCCTGGAAGCACTGCTTGCATTGCTCCAAGAATTAAATTTTATCTTTCTTCACCTCTTTCCAAGAGAATCTACAAAATCATACCTTTGGAAGCAATCGCTTGAGAATTTAATGTCAAAGAATTGATTTCACCCAAGAACGAGGTGAAACAACCTTTTCGGGGCCACAATGGGCGACAACGCAACTTGGTTCGACTTTTGATCAATGTCTTGGTAATTTCACCCATTAATTACCTCTTCTTCTAATTATCTTCTTTGCTTTCACCTCAGAGGAGGGCGACAGGGAATTTCACCCCTTTGGGGAGGTGACATCACTTTTAACTGTTTTAATTCGACATAGATCGTGATGCAACTCTTTCACCCAAAGTTGAAATTTTAAAAACCTCATTCACCCCCTGGAGAGGCGAAACCACATGGCACCTCTCAATAGGGGCACCTTCAATTTGCTACACCTTAACTTTGCATTAAGTGCTATATTTGAAATGAGCCCCACATCATCATTCATCTCTTTCACCTTTTAAAAATATTAGAAAACCCCTTTCGTCCCAAAGAGGGGTGACAATGAGCTTCACCCCTCACTTGGGGTAAAAGCGCTTTCAAAAAGTTGTTGCAATGTGCCCACATCGGGCCTATGCTACATTATATTTTAAATTCTTCCTTTGGATTTTCACCCCAAAGAGGGGCAACAGGGAGTTTCACCCCTCACTTGGGGCGAAAGCACTTTTAAAATCTGCTCCCATATCATTAGGCTGGCAGAAGGTTTAATTCTCAAGGGGGATAGGATTTCATAAAAGCTACCTACTCCAATTAATTGGAACCCGACCCACAAAGTGCCACTTAAAATCCTCGTTCACGCTATGTTTCACCCAAAAGGGGAATGAAAGGGAGTTTCACCCCCACTTGGGTGAAAGCGCTTTCAATTTTTAATTTTAACGTAGCCACTTGCACTTTTAAAATAACTTTCACCCCAAGGAAGGGCGACAAGGGTTTTTACCCCTCAATTGGGGTGAAAGCATTCTATTCCTCCATTTTAAACTTGAGGCTTTCGCTTCCTTTGCTCTGTTGGGTGAATTTACTCCTTTTAATTACATTTCACCTCCAAGAGGGGCGAAAGTGATTTTCACCCCTCAATTGGGGTGAAACTACTCCCATCCCTTCCTTCAACTTGCTTTTGAATTAGATCATGATTTTCATATTTTCTGGGGTGAAACTCCTTTGCAAGTGCAGCTTGGGGCAAAAGCACTCAACTTCGTTGCTTCTTCTTTCATTGCATTCATGATTTCCATTTTATTTACAACAATGAAATATTATTTAAAAGAGGTAAAAATATAGTAAAATGAACAACAAAACTATAGTGCCTTTCTTTTAGTAATTTTATCAAAATTTCAAAATTTTACAATCAACATTCAACAAAATTTTAATGTGGCAAAGTTGCAAAACTGCCAACATTCTTGGTGGCTCACGGGGTATCCAGCTCGCATGGATGCAATCGACCCCAGGCCTTCATCCATTGGGCTTAAGAGTCAGCTCCACTTGGTGCATCAGGCTACTTACTACTTGCTCCAATATTTTTCTCCTCTATCTCCTTCGCTACAGCTTCTTCTTCCAGCTCTAAAATATGAGTGATTGTAGCCTCATACACTACAACAGCTTTAGACCAAGCATCCATGCTGATCAAATCTGAGCCATTAAGCGAATCTACAAGGTACCTGAAGGTCTCCACTTGTTCCATATCAATGTAATTCACCCGTTGACTAAGCTCCAACAAACTAGATTCGATGTGTGTCAATTTTCTCATCAGAGGTAGCACATGATCTTCGGTGAGAGGCTCATCCCAATCATCAATTTTAGAGGTATCATCAATGAAAATCACCCAAAATACTTCTAGGTCCTCCTTTGATAGAATATTCCCATGATCATCAATGAAGCTGGGGAAACCATTTTCAGCTACTGTATTAAAGTAGAGCTTCGAAACTCTTCTCTCCTGATTGAACACATCCAGTAGCTTGTGAGCCTCCTTAACTTGGTCCAAATTTGAAAAATATTGGTGTAGTATCACCTTGGCACTTGCCCAAGCTCGAGCCATGTCACTCATAGGGTAAAATCTGAGACCTGTTCTACTCAATATCTACATTTGTGTTGCCTTTACCAGGAGGGGCTCCAAGTGATCTTCACCATACTCCACTATGTGCCGACCATATGAGATGACTGTCTGTATCTCCTGAAGGTACATGAGGACCTATGTCACCTTCACCACCATAGTCTTACAATCAACCAACAACTAATTGTGCACCTCCTTGAATTTTTATTTCGTCAGAACAATCGCCTATGTTGCTTTTGCAGCCAGTTGATCTTGCAAATTCTGGAGTTGGCCCTTCAATGCCTCCACTTGCTCTACTCCTCCTTTGGTCCCCTGGTGCTTCTGAATCATCTTCTCCAACTCCTCTACCATTTTCTACCAACGAGTTACCTTTGACTATGTGGATTGCAACTGTGCTTGAATTTTTGCCAAAGACTCCTCCAAGTCGATGATCTTAGCCTCAACCTCAAAAAAGCAATTCTTATAATGCTCACCATGTAGGTACAAGGAGCTTATCTCTACCTGAATGTTCCCCATCATCTCCATAGTATCAAGCTTGGTAAGGTCCTTGGTGATGATCTCATAAGTATAGTCACTTGGAGTCATTTCTCCTTGCAACTTCTAAACCTGGGGAAACATTTTTGTTGTATGGGCCTCCATGGCGTTAGGATCAAATGAAACCTTCTTCAATGGCTTCGCTGGTGCCAGAGCCTCTCTTCTTTTTTGACTCTTCAACCACTGTGATGAACTCAGGTGAGCTTGGTTGATCTTTGCTACAATGGACTATTCTGGTACAACCACTATCTCTGACTCGGGAAACACCTACAACTCCAAAAATGGGGTGAAAGGAAAATGAGCCTATTGTGGATTCGGCTCGAGGGAAGTGGAAACTAGCATAGTGGAAATAGTTGATGAAATGGGGATGGTGGTAGAAATGGAAGCAAGGGGTTCAACCATAGTCACACTCACTCGAGGAGGAGCTTGTGTACTTACAATGGTAACGAAGGTTACTTGAATGGATGATACAAGAAGTGAAAATGGATTTAGGGTGGATGCGAAAAAGAAATGAAAGGGAAGTAGAAGAAGTAGGAAGAGAAGAGGAGGGAGCGCTGGTGACTAGTGGTTGGGAAATAGGAAGTGAAATTGAAGTGGAGGGTATACCAAATGAAGGTGAAATAGAAGTGGAAACCAGTGGAAGGGAAACAACAGTCACCAACTACTCGAGGAGAGGAGAAAGGGAAGAAAATATACCTTCGGGATTTGATGCCGTTTGAGCCAACGGGGATGAAGGTGGTTGTGACATTGGATCTTTCTCCGCTTGGTCCTTTGGTTCTGCTACAATGTCCTCCTCAATATTGATAATATCAGCACTCTGGACCAATGGCTCTGTCTGGACCAAAGGAATAGCTTCTAATACTTCTATCCATTCAGCCAAAACCATAGGAGGAGGGTTTGATGAAACTACATCGGTTCTTCGCTTCTTTGAGATTTTTATAACCGATAGATTTTCTCACTTGCTTTTCACCTTACGTTGCAATGGCTCTTCTAGAACTTGTTCTTCTTCTTCTACAAGTGGTGCTTCTTGGGTCACGAGATGCTCTTCTTCGGCCATGCTCTCCTCACTACTATATTTTTGCAAACTTTGAGGTACAATACCAATGAAAGTGATCGGTTGATAACTGGTGTAGAAGTCATCATAAGTGTCCAAAAATGCTTCATCCATTACCAGGCCATATGGTGACCCAATTTTTCCTCGATGAGCCCTCATAATCCACCAATTTGTAATTTTTTCCTCTAACCAACCCAAAAGTTGTTCTTTCATTTGACTAAATAACCCTGGTGGAGGAATCTGATGCTTATGTACAATAGGGTTATATTCGGCCTCCATCTCATAGAAACCGTGCCATGGTGGGAGTGACATCATGTTCTCTATGTGCCACTCTAAGTCATGCCCCTCCGGATTGTTTCGGTGCTTCTCAATATCTGGCCTCGGACAACAATGAAATATTTTGACCTTGATTTGTTCAGCAAAGAGACCCAAAGGATCGTACTTCCATTACTGTGGTAACTCCACCATTTTGATGTCATAGAAGGTCTCAGTTATTAAATGATTCTGGCCCACCTGGCTCACCTCAATGCCTCCAAAGTGAAAAGGCATAGTGTACGTGGTTTTTTTCCACACCTTGCTCCATATACATCATTGATAAAATCATGTTGCCGAACAACCTCCAAAGCAAACAAGTGTCCTGTGGTAAAATATGGGAGCAAAACTGGCTTGCCAATATAGCCAAAAATGCATAACAAATTGCCATGTGTCAACAAAAATATATCACCTCTTTGCTTTGAGATGATTTCTTCTCTCATAGCCCTTGGTACCCTCTCACTTTTATAGAAAATTAACTCCAGGGTAGGACCCACAAACATACGATTGAAGTTATAAAAATACTCCTGCCTCGACAAGCTAGAGGTCCACAAATACATTGGCAATTTTCTATTCTCCTTGTCAACCTGCCTACTTGCAATGAAAGAAAATTTCTTGTGCAGGTGAAAGAAGAAATACCAAATCAAAAAGGATGTGTGCCTGAATACCTTTGTTCCTTCGCTCTGCATATTCTCCAACTAGGTGTGCATTCTTCTAGAAATATAGTCGGCCCAATCAAAGAAAATGGGATTCATCCTTGCGGTCATTGCAGAGGGGGTGTAGAATTCTACTTGGGAGATGCACTGCACCAACGCAACCTACCACTTGTGCACTGTAGAATCCATTGGAAGACCAACCACCCAAGCCACCATAGAAAATAAATCCGGGCTCTTGAAATCCGTCAATGGCTTTGGCAACGTTGGTAGTTCACCATGCTGGGGTATTTTAATCAGTTGGGTCTCCATGAACCGACGCAACGTCACTGTGGATTGATATTTTTCTTCTTGCTCACCAATATGTAATTTCTTGAAAATAAAGTCTGAGGGAGGAGTAATTCCACAAGCGAATGCCTCTCGGACATCTTCAAATGAAATGGTGAACAACACATCCCCTTTTGCATTCTCCACTACCCTGGTGTTAGGATTATAAAACTTTGAAATAGCTTCCACCAACTTCGGGAAATAGTGAACTGGTGTGCACAAAAACAAGAAAATATGAGCATGGTATGCAATGGTGAGAGGACTCTCCGACGTTAACCCCTTTTGGACTACAACATCTACATCTTGGCACAATTTCTCAATGCCCTTATTCATAATAACATAGTCTCCCACTTGAGCTAGTGTATCAGAATATGGATCCAAGTCAACATTTTCATGGCACCTTGCTTTCTTCGATTTCTTACCTCCCTCAGCCTTCTTTTGTACCTTCTTTGGCTCTTCAATGCTTTTTGATGCAGCAAATCTTTTACCCATCTTCAATAATGCTCAAATTCCTCCTCTCTTATGGGTGCACCAAATTTATAATTGCGCCTTCATCAACCAAATTAAATGCACATGCTGATTTTCAAAGAAGTTGGATGAACGTGCATTTCGATCTTTGCACCGGGCATGATTTTTAATAATTTCTTTAACTATCTTCAACCTCCTCTTGCCCAAAATATTCCTTGATTCTTGTGCTTTGGCCACCTCCAATCTTGAAAAGTGCTCCACGAACGTCAACGGGCAACCTCAAGAATGAGAACTACCAAGTTTCGGTGAAGGGCCCTCCTCGGGATGGAAACAAATTAACTCCACCGCTTTAAATCTTCAAAACTTCATTCTAGAGTGAAACGGGTGAAATTCAACATTTTGGGTGCACTTATTTTTAAAATGACATCAAAGGCGCTTTGAAATCGTTCCTTGCCAAAAAAAACTTCTAGGGGTGCGCTTTGCTTTATAAAAATCTTCTTCGGGTGAAAAGAATCCACAACTTGCTCTTTCTCCAACCACCCGCACTTTCAAAGTCATTCTTCCTATTGCTTGGCAAAAATAATAAGCTTGAATGCCTTTTAAAATATTCTTCCTCCTTGATTTCACCCCAAAAGCGCTTTTCTAAGAAAAATATGCTTTTAACTGGTATTGCTTTTCTAGGAAAAGCAAAATAAATCTATTTCGCCCTTCTACCAAAAATAATTTTTTTTAAACTGAAGCTTTTTCCTTTGCATGAGATTTGCCTTTCTTTTCTTTTTTGCTTTTGGAGTTGCGCTTTTAAAACAAAATTTTGCCCTTTTCTAAGCAAAAAAACATGGTATAATAACTTCGGATGAAATTTAAAAAACAAAATCACTTCCTTTTTTTTATATTTTTCTTTTTCGCCTTGAAAAGAGGTGAATATGACTTTCGCCTCTCACTTGGGGCGAAAGGTTTTACTCTTTATATATATATATATATATATATATATATTTCTTGTCTATTTTTCCCCCTAACTGCATCATTTAAACAAATTCGCCGAAGTTGCTTTTTTCAAAGCTATTTATTGATTTTTGCCCAAAATTAAAAATAAAAATCATGAAAACCTTTTTTCGGGGTGAAATCAATTTTTATCCCTGAAGATGTGCTTTCGGGTGAATCTACTTGCTTGGGGTAAAATAAGACCATTTTTCTTCTCTCTTTTTTCTTTTTTTTTTAAACATACATATGAGCATAACATATTTGAAAAATAAAAGAAAAAAATTGTACATATATACATACTTGTGCCCAAAAGTTTTAGTGGTGGTAGGCCTTTAGATGAAGACCATTTACCGGAATCGGTAGCTCTCGACCATCCATGTCCCGAAGATAATAAGCATTAACTGAATTTGCTCCTGAAATCTGGAATGGGCCTTCCCAAATTACCTCAAACTTATGGTGTTTGCCAGGTTTTGCTTTATCTAAATTCCATTTAAGCACCAAGTCTCCGACTTTAAATGCCCTTTCGGACGTATTTTTTCCAAACCACTTCTGTGTTGTTCTGGAATGCTCCATGAAAGCGTTATATGCCTTCTCTCTTTCCTCTTCAAGCTGCAAGAGTTGTGCTAGTCTCGCGCTCATAGGGTCAATTTCATCACCCTCATCACTAAGCAACTGCAAAGTCTAGAGGACTGGAAGTTCAATGTGGGTAGGCAACACTGCTTCCTTGCCATACACCAGGGAATAGGGAGAAGTCTTAATGGACTTCTTGATTGATATGCGATCTACCCATAGAGCTTGGTCCAACAGTAGATGCCAACTTCTTTTATTGCTCCCAAGTGTTCTTTTCAAAATCCGAAGCAAGTTCTTGTTTGTGGACTCGGCTAAACCATTTCCCTACGGGTAATAATTAGAAGATGCTTTGAGGTAAATTCCATACCTACTTGCAAACTCAGTAATATTTTCTCCAATGAAGGGAGTCCCATTATCAGTCACAATGGCATATGGTACACCAAAATGGGTAATCAACCCCTCAAGGAAAGAGATGATTGTCGCTTGGTCCACTTTCTTTGTTGGGATGGCCTCGGCCCACCGAGTAAAGTAGTCAGTTACTATCAAAATATATTTATGTTCAGCAGAAGAATGGGGATCAATGACCCCAATAAAGTCTAAGCCCCATTGTTGAAACGAAGCTTCTACCTAGATCGGATGCAGAGGTAAGGATACCTTCTTACTCCTACCGACATATCACTGATAATTATCACAACTTTGACTCACTTTGTGTGTATCTACAAAAAGAGTGGGCCAGAAGTATCCATCCCAGATGATCTTCAAGGCCATAGGCCTCCCTGCATAGTGTCCACCAGACAAGCCAGAGTGGAACTCCTCCAAAATTTTTTATTTTTTAGACTCTTTGACGCACCTGAGGAGTACTCCATCTATGTTCTTGTGGAATAAACCACTCGATAGAAAAATATATCTGAGGACCTGTAGCCTAAATATTCACCTCTGAGAGGGATTGAGGTGAGATGGACACCTTTCGGATGTGAAAAATTTGACAAGGTCCTCTATCCAATCATGATCACCTACTGCTTGGTTAGAAAGATTACTCTCGCTGATAACTTCATCATGTAATGGTACTGACGATTGAGAAGTTGCACTTTTAGCCAACTCTTGATAGAGTGCCCGACCGTGAACCAATTTGGTTGGTCGAATCTCTACATCATACTCTTGGATCTTGGAGACCCAACCTGCTCTTTTGTCACCAAGCTCTCCTTGGATGATAAAATTCCTGACATCCGGGTGAATAACATAGACAATTGTCTTGCTTTGTGAGACAAAATATTAGAATTTATTCAGAGACTTCATAATCGCATAAACCTGCTTTTCAATAAAATTGTATTTCTCCTAGTGCGGCTGAATAACTTGGCTTAGAAAAGTGATTGGTTGTTCATCTCCATCATCTTGCTTTTGTGTAAGCACGATGACATAACTTTCCTGCTCACCTATTGCATAAAGGATAAAATCCTTAGAATAGTCTGGATTGATCAACACTGGTGCTTGGACTATTCTCTCTTTAATCTCCTGGAATGCCTACTTCCTTTTCTCTGTCCATTTGAAGTCTACATTTTTCTTTAGGAGTTTAGTCATCGACTTCACCACTTGAGCGAAGTCGGCGATGAATTTTTGGATAAAGTTGATTTGGCCAAAAAATGATTGTAGGTCTTTCTTATTGGTTGGCAGTGGCAATTTTAAGAGAGCTTTAGCTCTTGCAGGATCAATGGCTAACCCATATTTCCAGATCACATGTCCCAAGAGCTTTCCCTCCTTGACAACAAAGATAGATTTCTTTGGGTTGATGGAGATACCAAACTCTCGACACTTTTCAAACACCTATCTTAGATGAGATCCATGATCTTCCCTGTGATGTGAGAAAATAGTCATATCATCAAGGTATATAACAATGATTCGGTTTAGCAACTCACCAAAGGTGACATCCATTGCTCTTTGAAAAGTGGCACCGACATTGGAAAGACCGAAAGGTATTCTTTGATAGGTGAAAGTGCCCCACTTGGTAGTAAATACCGTTTTATGCTGGTCCTCATCCTTTACCTAGATCTGATTATAGCCGGAGAAACCATCAAGTAGTGAAAATATTTGCACTCCAGCAACAACGTGGAGGATCTGGTCAATCTGCGGTAAGGGATAATGGTCTTTCAAAGATGCTTGGTTCAAATTGCAAAAATCTATGCATAGGCGAATATCTCCATTCTTATTTCGTATTGGAACCAAGTTTGCCACCCAAGTCGAGTGTTTGATGGGGTAAATGATTTTTACCTCCAACATTTTTAGCAGTTCTGCTTTCATAAGCACCTCGATCTTTGGATTAACAGGTCACTGCTTCTATCGAAAAGGTTTCACCCCTTCCTACAATTCGATGGTGTGTTGAATCACATTTTTGTCATACCCTTTCAAATCGTGATAACTCCATGCAACAATGTCAGGGAATTCAGAGAATAGACCCAGCCCCAGAGGCATCCTCCACAACCGCTTCTTTCTTTAGGCCCAAGCATACGTGCTTCATCCACTTTGATGCCATTATTCTATACTACTCTAGTTCAATATGATTACACGAGTATAATTTCTATGTGATCATCCTGAAGGAGATGATGAATCCTAAATTGTTTACCTCCAACTTCTGGCACCATTCCCTTCACGCATCTAGACTTATTTCGTCAAAGTACATTTTACCATAATTGTTCATGATTTAGTAAAAATAGATCATCGGACACCTTCTCTTACCCACCCTCATATCGAGAAGTTAGCGATGGTATGAGCATCCGATCTCGATCTCATGATCACTTCGACATTGAAATCAAGCATAGAAAACTTGTCCTCTAACCGAAGCTCATCCAAAGCTTCTTCCATCAGATTTTCCTCCAGCTCTCCAGTCACCATGTTGAATGAGTCTACAACATTTTATTCTTCCTAAATTTTTTTAATATGATATGTGGAGGGCTTCTCATTGTAAATGCATATTCTCCTCCCTTTGAATAGAATCTCTAGGTGAGAATAGTCTAGATACAGGTAGCCTCTCAATTTAGCTATGAACTCCCTTGATAGGCACATGCTAAAGTACGACTCCAAATACTACCACAACTTCTTGAATAACAATAATCATGTGGTATGTTGTGTAAGATAATTGCAATATCTTTGATCACTCTCACAATTTTGACAAGAGTGCCATCCAACTGCAAGATGCTTGGGATGGTTCTTGTATACTTCATAACCATGATTTTGCATATTGCCTTTGGCATGACAATTATCTCTATGCCAAAGTCAATCATACAATTGTGTATGATCCAACCCTCCATCCTAAGTGAAAAATAGAATGGAGGAGGTATATTTTTTCCTGTGGCCAAAGTTGGTAGTGTTTGAGCTAGCACTATCTGTGTAGGATCTTTCTTCTTAACCTTCATGAATTTCAATGATTCCTGCAACATATCCACTTATCCAAATAGTTGTAGCACATCATGGAGACTAACCTTGGAGGGAATATTCTTCAGTTCTTCGATGAAATTATATGACTACGCGTTAGGCTCCCTTGATTAACTAGTAGCTTCATATTTACTTCGGTACTACTGTGTAGCTTCTACCCTCTGACGCTTGGTCAAAGACATGTACTTGAGCATTTCCTTCACTTATTATTTTATTTTTGTTTACACTTGGGCAGTGAAAGGTTGCGTAGTAGATGATTTTTCTTGCATTCTATCCTTAACTAGGGTAGGCAAAAGATCCTTCAACAAGATAGGCTCATCTGCTTTAGATGTTGGCGTAGGTGCTTTTGCTTGAGACTACTTCTTTTTCATTCTGCATATTCTGATCAACGAGAACCATCAACGGATCCATATCCATTGGATCAAAAGTGATAGGTTTCTTCCTAGATCTTGTGAGAACTGATACTTGATCAACAGATGGAACCATGAAGTTGTGATCAATTTTCGTGATCATGTTGACTTGACCACTGGAAGTGCTTTCTACCAGTGTCTACACATAGTTCAAATGAACCATGTAGGTATCTTAGCCATGAGGGTCATTACAGGTAGATCACCAATATGTTTACTCTGATGTACTAGCTTCTTCATTAACCAATACGATTGTATTTCTCTCAGCACCTTTGCTAGTTGAAGTTGCTTGCTCTCTAGTAATCGATGATGTTTGAAATATTCTTGATCGAAAGTCAACTTCAACTTGCTTCTTCTTAATGGATGTGATTTCATTTGACATTGTCCTCACTGTTGAATTAAGTGATTGCATCTCCTACAATAATTTCATGTGGGGATCAAGATTTGAGGGTACTGGAGGTGTTGGCAAAGGTAAAGGTACTGGTGGAGAAGGCAATGTTGGGATAGAAGGAGGGGTGGGTAATTACGGAATGATTGGAGTAGGTAATTGCGAAGAAGAGACTATTGTTGTGGTTTGGGATGTACTCGAATTCCATGAAGGAATTGGGTACATGGGTGACATGGGTAAGGGTTGAGAAGATGCATTAGCATATAAATACTGTGAAAGATCAAGGAAAAATAGGCATGGCCATTTTTGGTGGAAGCTTATCAATAGTTATTAGATCAGCTTTTGTCTTTTGTGCTACGGTATACAGATCAGGGAATGTATTGGCATTGGACTGTTGTATGACCATACTGATTTCAAATTTGAAGGCTTGAAGGTAGTAAAATATTGCTTGTTCGAGATTTAGTTGAAGACCATCAAGAACTCTATGCCAAGTTTAGGTGAACCTGACATTAAAGTCCATGATTTCTTCTTATGGATGCCTTTGAATAGTAGTGAACTGATGCAACAAGGAAAATGGATCCGCTTGTTCATTGAACCCTTTGATCAATAGTTTAGCTAACTGGTCCTAGGTAGTGATGGTTGCAGGTTGTAACGATCGGTACCAATAAAGAAATTTCTCTCGAAGAGAGAGAACAAGTAATCTTACCATTATATCTTCTTCTATGATGCCATGAATCATCACCAAAGTAGCTACATCTTGAACATGCTCATAGGTTGTCTTTCCCATACCATCGTAAGTTGGCAAAGCCTTCATCGTTGCTTATGGGATCGGGTTCTGAGCTTGCAGATTTAGAGGTCCAGAATGATTCCATGTTGGAAATTGCCTTGGTGGTGGCTGCTATGGTGGCGGATTTTGAGCCATGTGGATTGGTGTGTGTGGTTGGGAAGGTGGAAAACTAGTAGTTGTACTAGAAGGACTTGAAGGAACGAAAAACACACCAACTAACTAAGAAGATGTTGTACTTGATGGGACAGCTGGAGTAACTAACCTAGGGTGTTCTCCTAGCTCTTGGATGTCAAGTTCGTAAAACTCAATAGGCTCTTCAAAATTTTTGGCCTTCGATCTTTTGATCATGAAGAAAGATTTCGCTCACTTCATATTCGAAGAATTTTGGGTAGATTTGAGTCGCCAAATGTTCTAATAATACAGTACCAGGTGAACATCAAACCTTAATACTATTGAAAGTGGAACCTTTTGAGAGTCCCATTGGGCGTGCCAAAAATTATTGGTCATGAATCCACCTAGTTACAAAGTCTATGCCTTGTGCGCCCTAGACCCGACCAACATTGAAAGGTCGAAGGAAAGAAATGTCCTCCAGGACAATCTCTAGAGAGGGTTGGCTCCCTTCCTAATCTACTTTGGTTAAAAGCTTAGGGTAATAGGAAAGAAATAGGGAAATATGGCTATAAGCCAGTAGTATAGGATGGGGATAGACTAACAACCAAAATTCCACCAAGCAATAATTAGCAGCATACAACAGAAATACAAGCACAAAAACTTCTAGCAATCATGCAATGACAACCTTCGAAGAGCATCTCAGTGTTCACTCCCTTACCAATAAAATTAAATTCAAAAGCAAAATTTAAACACAACAAATAATGGGAATGAAAGCATTCAAAAATGACACACAAAAAACTATCAAGTGCAAGACTACTCAAAGAACCAGAAGCCGAAGCATTTCTATTATTGCAGAAAACTTGGAGTGTTTTTTCTACAGAGTGTCCATCCTTCATTTTACAATGAAAAATGATTAGTATTTATAGAGGGTTGCACCTCTTTCATTTAATGCGCTTACAAAAAAAATGCTGGTAGATAAAAAACTAGCGAGAATAATTTCCTCCTCGGCATCAGTAATGTTCTGGTCAAAATATTCTGCATGGAAACCATGATCCGACTTTGGTGGGAGAATCACACAGAGAAATTGACATGATTAAATGCTAAGAAGCAACCTTGAACATCGGTGCATCGGGACGCAGCAAAATCACCTAGAAATCAGGAGCTTGGTCATTGAATTCACTTCACCTTTGCACCTTGGAAATACACTTTCACTAGGAAAGTCCACCGAGCATTAAATCTACTTTGAAAACTGGTAAGGTTGATAGGTGGTGCATTGGAAATAAACAAGAATTACCTTTGATCTTGTAAAATTGAAGCGGACATCCTGGAAGCGCTACTTGCATTGCTTCAAGAATTAAATTTTATATTTCTTCACCTCTTTCCAAGATAATCTACAAAATCACACCTTTGGAAGCAATCGCCTGAGAATTTAATGTCAAAGAATTGATTTCACCCAAGAATGGGGTGAAACAACCTTTTCGGGACCACAATGGGTGACAATGCAACTTGGTTCGATCTCTGGTCGATGTCTTGGTAATTTTACCCATTGATTGCCTCTTCTTCTAATTATCTTCTTTGCTTTCACCTCAAAGGAGGGCGACAGGGACTTTCGCCCCTTTGGGGAGGCGACATCACTTCTAACTATTTTTTTTGGCATAGATCATGATGCAACTCTTTCACCTAAAGTTGAAATTTTAAAAAACCTCATTTGCCCCTTGGAGAGGTGAAACCATAGGGCACATCTCAATAGGGGCGCCTTCAATTTGCTTCACCCAACTTTGCATTAAGCGTTGTATTTGAAATGAGCCCCACGTCATCATTCATCTCTTTCACCTTTTAAAAATATTAAAAACCCCCTTTTGCTCCAAAGAGGGGTGATAAGGAGCTTTGCCCCTCACTTGGGATGAAAGTGCTTTTAAAAAGTTGTTGCAATGTGCCCACATTGGGCCCGCGTTACATTATATTTTAAAGTATTCCTTTGGATATGTTTCACCCCAAAGAGGGGCGACAAGGAGTTTCGCCTCTCACTTGCGGTGCAAGCTCTTTTAAAATTTGCTTCCATATCGTTAGTGCTCGACCCACGAAGTGCTTCATCTAATTTTATTTTAGGCTTCAGTTCACCCTAAAGAGGGACAACAAGGAGTTTAGCCCCTCACTTGGGATGAAAGCTATCTACTCCAATGTATTGGCACCTGACCTACAAAGTGCCACTTAAAATATTCCTTTGTGCTACATTCACCCCAAAGGTGGAACGAAAGGGAGTTTCACCCTTTTTTGAGTGAAAGCACTTTCAAATTTTAATTTTAACATAGCCACTTGTGTTTCTTCCCTTTTTTAGAATAATTTTCACCCCAAGGAAGGGTGACAAGGGTTTTCACCCCTCTATTGGGGCAAAAGCATTCTATTCATCCATCTTAAACTTGAGGCTTTCGCTTCCTTGCTCCGTTGGATAAACTCATCATTTTTTAATGATGTTTCATCTTCAAGAGGGGCGAAAGTGATTTTTGCCCCTCAATTGGGGAAAAACTACTTCCATCCCTTCCTTCAACTTGCGTTTGAATTAGAGCATTGTTGGAATTTTTGCCACACTAAAAAATATATATTTTTAAATTCATCTAAGTATGAAGTAAATTTAATGGTGAAAGGAAAATTGGATGAAATTTTCTTTAGATATTTCATTGTGATAGATATTTTCTCAAGATTTCCAATGATATATTACAATAGACAATCGGGTGAACGGATCAAAAGTTATGGCTTTGGGAAGCTTTACCACCAAAAATCAATCTTCGAGGCAAAAATAGAAGTAAGAAATTACTGAGCGTAGTCAAAGTCAAAGTTTCCCCTAAGGAGGGGCGAAAATAATTTTTGTCCTCCCTAGGGGCGAAATTCCAAATGAATAAGTCTTAGGGCGAAATTGATGAGCGGAAGCATCTCAAGGGTGAAAGCATTTTCAAGGGAAAAATTGATGGGTGAAAGCATCTTAGGGGTGAAAGCATTTTTAGGGGCAAAATTGAGGGGTGAAAGCATCTCAGGGCAAAATTGATGGGCGAAAATCATTTTTGCCATCCCTCAGGGCAAAATTGAGGGGCAAAAGCATCTCAGGGCAAAATTAATGGGTGAAAGCATCTCTGGGGCGAAAGCATTTTAGGATTTTCGCCCTCCCTTAGGGAAAAATTGAGGGGTGAAAGCATCTCAGGGCAAAATTGATGGGCGAAAGCATCTCAGGGGTGAAAGCATTTCAAGGGCAAAAATCATTTTTGCCCTCCCTTAGGGCGAATTTGAGGGGTGAAAGCATCTCAGGGCGAAATTGATGGGCGAAAGCATTTTTAGAGGTGAAATTACCCAGTTAAGGGGCAAAAGTGTTTTAAGGTTTAGGGGAAAATGCAATTATGATCGCTTAAAAGGGAAGGCGAAACTCAGTTTTACCCCTTCTGATGGTGAATGTCAATTTAAAATGGATAACGCGACTGTTTAAATTTTTTTCGCCCGAAAGTGAGAAATAATTACTACTGTAATAAAATAAATACCAAAGGAGCACCCAAGGCAGGCGAATGGAGAACATTAAATGCTTGTGGCGAAGAGTAACTCAGATTGTGGGTCTCGCGTAAGGAAGGTAGCAGTATTAAAAATGCAATGCAATTTTCATGATTTCCAAGGGGAAACATATTTTTGAGATAGCAATTGTATCCAGTCAACGACCAGACCTTGCAGTTTTTCATGCATCGACGCGCAGAAATGTCGATTTCCTGAAGGAATTTCCTTAAAATATAAATCACTTTGTTGAAATGATGAGTTTTTAATATTTCCAAGGAGAAATTTCCTCACTATGGTTCTTGAGTTTTGTCCTCATGTGCATTTAATGAAAGAGGCGAAATCCTATATAAATACTAATCAAATTTCCATTGTAAAAGAGGTTAGACATTTTGTGAGAAAACTCTTCAAGTTTTCTGCATAAATATAAGGAACTTGACTTCTAAATTTTGCAAGTGATTTCTATGTGATTTCTTTCTATTTTAGCACTTCTATTTCCTGCTCGTGTTCATTATCTGTTGTAAAGTTTGAATTCTACAATATGAGTTTGAACATTACTGGTGAGGGAGTGAGTACTGGAGTGTGATTTTGAAAGTTGTCTTTGCAAAATTGTGAGTTAATTCTGCTGCTTACTTTCTATGATATGCTAAATAATGCTCGGTGGGAATTCTTGTTGCTAGTCTACCCCAAATCCTACACTCCAACCTATGGCCATATTTCCCTTTCTTTCTATACTTTTCAATTTCTTTCCTGCAACTCTTATCTTAACCATTTAGGATTAGTAAGGGAGCCAACCCTCTCTGGAGATTGACACGAAGGACATTCCTTTCCTTCGATCATTCAATGTTGGTCGTATCTAGGGTGCACAAACACAATTTTTATTGATTAGGCAGATATTTGACCAACAAGCATGATTTTCGTATTTTATGGGACGAGACATCATTTGCAAATGCAGCTTGGGGCAAAAGCACTCAACTTCGTTGCTTCTTCTTTATGAAGCGCTTCTCCCTTCAGAATCGATTCCTTGTCGACGCTTTTATTCCTTAGCATTTTTTAAACAAAATTCTTCATTGCAATCATGATTACATGTTATTTACAACAATGAAATATTATTTAAAAGAGGTAAAAATATAGTTTAATGAGCAACAAAACTACAGTGCCTTTTCTTTAGTAATTTTATCAAAATTTCAAAATTTTACAATCAACATCCAACGAAATTTTAATGTGGTAATGTTGTAAAATTGTCAAGACTTCCCAACACCTCTGCCATAGTAATGAACATATATGGTGATAGAGGATATCCCTCTATAAGACCCATCTTGGCTTTAAATGATTATGTTACTAGCCCATTGGCCAACACTGAATACGATATTATAGAGACACAAGTTTTAGTATTTGACCCATTTCTCTCCAAATCTAAACTTTTCTAATACTACAAAAAGAAAATTCCATTTAACCCTATCATAGGCTTTATTCATATCAAGTTTTAAGATCATTGCTCTCTTTTCTAGAAGCTGTTAAATGCATTACTTTATGAGTTCCTATGATCCTATCTAGAATTTGTTTCACTTTCACAAATCTTCCTTGCTCTTCTAAAATAACTTTGTCAAATAGTGGTCTTAACTGGTTTGCTATCACTTTGGAGATTATCTTATATGTCATATTACATAGGCTTATGAGCCTAATTGAATCAAATAGTTATGCATCCTTATTTTTTGGAATTAGGGTAAGGAATATTGCATTTATTTGATAAGGTATGTATTGTTTTACCCTATATTGTTCCATTGCCACCAATAAAGAATCCTTCACTATTTTTCAGTTATGTTGATAGAATATTGTTGAGAGCCCATCCAAACCTAGGGATTTATCCTTATCAAAAGAGAAAAGAGATGAATGAGCTTCTTCTAGAGTAATAGGCTCCATAAGTTTGCTATTGTCTTCATCTGTTATAACTAAAGGTACTTATTGTAGTAGTTCCTCATGAAGAACTTCAATCATCTTCGATCCTAGAATATTTTGGTAAAAAGCCTTGTCTCCTTCCTGATTTCACTCTGGATCCCTTCTACTGATTTAATTCTACTAATTTTAGATGTTGATATCTGTATTATTACCATCCTATGAAAAATTATGTTTTTTCTTCTTTTAACCAAGATTATCTTGATTTTAATCTCTAAAATTTCTCTTCTTTACTCAAAATATTATGATATTCACCAAGCAACTCACTTTCCTCCAAGCGTGGATTGTTGTGCTTACCTTTTTAGAATTTTGAAAGTTTCACTTTTAGTTATTTTTTCTCAAAAATGTTTCCAAAAGTGTTCTTGTTCCATTCTTTTAATCTATATGTCATTGATTTAATTTGTTTTGAAAGTGTATACAACCCACCATTTTTTGAAGAATTCCATGTTTGCACTATCATATCAACAAATTGAGGATGGTCTTTCCACATATGCTCATATTTAAAATATGATTTTTTAAAATTCACTTACCACTATTTTAACTCTTATTGGCTAGTGATCTAAACCAATTCTTGTCAAGGTATTAATTTTAGCACAAGTCCCTTCATCTAGCTAATTATCTAAGAGAATGCATCTATCTATTTTTTTGTTATCAAGTTTTGGTCTATCCTGTTGTTAGTCCATGTATAGTTGTCCTCTTCAAACTCAACCTCCTATAGATTATTGTTTTGAATAAAAGCTGAGAAACCTCTCATACTTTGGGTTATTTTCCTAATTCCCTCAAAATTTTCATCCAACTTGTTATGGCATTAAAATTTCCTGAAAATTTCCTATTATTATGAATAAGGTTTCTTGGTCTTTACTTTCCTCCATGCTTTTAATTTTCCTGACTGAGTTGTAGGTCCATAGATATTGTTAAGGATGAAATAAATATCTACAAAGTAGCATGTGACCAATGAGGGTATCCAAATGCCTAGTTTAATAAATGGTTTCACAAGAGGTTCTAACTAGATTCCAAAATGTTAGACTTCCTCCCTACTCCTTTTGAATCCACACCATCCCGTTCATATTTTGCCCATATTGCTTTCATAGTTTTTTAAACTTCTTCCCTTGTCATTTTAGTTTCCTAGATACAAATATTACATGCTTATTACTTAAATAGAGGTCCTTGATACACCTTTGATTTTAGGGAGCATTAACATCTCTTATGTTCCATGATATGGTAACCATGTCTCATTAGGGGCTATTGGCCCCACCTGCGAATAACCAATATCATTTTGTTATTTGGTAAAGTTCAACCAACTTAGATTGTGTTCTTTTCTCTAGGGTTACTCTTGCTTCCCTTGATAATTTGAAGGTTTTCCTCTTTAAGCCTTGCTAGTACCGAGAGTAGGTCTTATTATTCTATTCCTCAATATTTTTTTGCAATTTTCTTTTTCATTAAATTTATCGTCTCCTAGCTTTGCTACAAAAGCTTTTGATTTATCCTACTCATTTTTTGGTATTTCCTTGTTAATGGTAAAGATATCAAATCTAACACTGCGTTTTTACTACCACTTGTCTTCTCCTGAAGAGGGCATGGTACTTCGAGTCTTCAACATTTGATGAGGCACATTCCTTGGGTTCAACATGAGTGCTCATCCCTAAGTCAGGATCATATTGAGTCGATGGTTCTTTGTTAATATTTTGATTTTGTTGTACCATATCCTCTAAGTTCTGACTTGCTTTTTCTTCTTACGATAAAGCCTAAAAAGAATTTGTATTTCTTCTAATATCCTTACTTATTGGTTTGCACTATTTATTTACTTTCATATATCTGGATATATTTTTTGGAAGTTGAAAATCATCCTCATCCATATCCATTTGTAGGTTTCTCTTGTGATTTTCTACATATGTTTATGTTGTACTCTTCTTAGGGAATGATCTCTCAATATGCCCCACCTCATGACATCGTCTACATCTAAAAGATATGTTTTCATAATTCATGGTTTGGGTCCACAACTTACCTCCATACTTAAGAATGATTGATTCTAATAAAGGTTTATTGATATCAATCATGACCAATATCCAGGCATAAATAGCCAAGACTTTGTCTTTTATAGTTTCTAAAATCTCAAGGAATTCTTCCAGTGTTGCCTATTGCCTTGAAGGTATCAATTTCCTAGAATTCAATGTTCAACCTATACATTCTAACCTAAACTGGTACTAATGATAGATTTACATTTTCAGGTGCAAAGCCTTCATTCTAATGGATAAGGAAGAGTCCTACTCTTCCCATAAGCCAAGGACCCCTTACAAGATTCTTTCTCTTTCCTCCCTAAAATAGAAAATAGCTAGGAAGAAATGATAGACTCACTCTTGGAGACTTCCATCTCCTGTCAATCCATTTTCTCAAAGCGAGAACCCCTAACCAATACCGATTAAATTTACCAATGATTGCCTTATCTTTGAGCAACAAGGAACACTTCTTTATGAGGTCCTTCCAAACCTCTACTATTAGGGGTGATTCTAAGGATTTAGCTATAAATTGGTCCATGACAAGGAAATTATAACTTGATATCTACTAAAATTTACGCGTATATCCTATAACAATTATATAATATGAAAATAAACCTACAATATTTTACATGGAGAACTAAGAAAATGAAGGGATAAGTGAAACCTAGTTGAAAAATTATATGTCGAGACAAAATGTCTTGCCTCGCTAATGCCCTAGCCCTCCATTGCTCCTCTCATTATCCGAACCTTGGCTGACATATATCTATAATTTCATTTTCCATGACTTAAAAAATCGTCACAACCTTTGTTCCAAATAGTTGACATATATCTATAATTTCATTTTCCATGACTTATAGTCACAACCTTTGTTCCAAATGGTTGACTTCACATGATTGTATCTCCTCAATACTATTTGGATTCTTTTAAATGAAAAAAATATTAAATCTTATTTCAATTTTCATTTCATATTATATTTTTCTTTCATCTCATATTAATATATATATTTTTTTGAGTAATACTTCTTATACACATCCACTATGGGGATTGAACCCGAGTCATATCACCGATAATGCAAGAGGCATCCTTGCCGGTAGTAGACCACACTCATGGGGATTAATATTATCTTTTACCGTCAAACATTATTATAAATTACATGAATTAAAAAATAAATTATTATAAACTACATAAATTGAAAAATTATTATAACTAAAATACTTTAATAAATAAATATATATCTATATATATATATAATCAAATTTAAAAGACATAAAATATGTGAAATCTATTGTATAATACTTTTCTTTCCTTTCTTATTAATATTATTATTTTTTAATAGATTATAAAAAATTGAAACAAGTATATTGGTATTATATGTTGACAACCTAATAATATTATAACGACTTAAAATTTGAGAGCTCCCCAAGAATCTAATCAAATTAACAACTCTGTGTAACAAAAACTACTCTGTTACCAAGTGAAACTTTATATGAAGATATTCAACTTCAGATGAAGATATTCGACCTAATAAGTGAGCAGCCTTCTCTTTGATACAAAGATTCTTTAAAAATCCAGATTTGAAACAATTTAATTTAAAAAAAAAACTCTCCGTATAAAATAAACTTTGAAATAATTTAATTAAAAAAATCTTTAATCATTTGAATAGCTTTATGCACTCTCTCCATATAGCACCACACACAATTAACTATTTGAAACAGTTCAAGCATTTTATCCAATCATTCCAACAGCCTCAAACTCTGGATAACCATAAAACATACCACTCAACAAATTATTTAAAATAGTCCAAGCAATATGACTTGTATAGAGGAAAGCAATGAAAGGAGTTGCTTAATGCATGAAAAGGAAAAGCTATAGTTAAAAGACATTTTATTTATTTATCAGGGCACCTCTCAGTGGTGACATTACAAAGAATCTGAGTAGTAATTGAGCTCTTTTACTAACAAACTGGTTCATCAGCTTCTACTGTCAGGCTTCACTGTTTTGCCCTTGCCTTATATTCACCACTTTATTTGCAGGTCCAAGCATGACATAGAGCACTTTATGTAATAGATATTCGAAGATAAAATCATAACCAACATGATCAACAGATTAAAAAAAAAATGAAAGTTCTTTGCAAAGTGATGATCAATAGATATTGTACTGCATTTTGTTTATCATTTACTTTGCCCCAAGTTCTCCACAGTCAAAATCTGCTTGATTCAAAATATTTTCTGACAACTTCTTAGCCAAAAATTTATCTCTAATGAATCTCATAATCACCCCTCCATATCCTTGTTGCACCAGGCCTGTTAAGTATGCACCACTTATCAACCAAAATGCTCTCCATCTCCTCTCCTCCACAAAATTGTTCAATGCTTCTTCTATCCCCTTCTTGTCTTCTAACCCATTCATTGCAGTCAAGGCTTTTCCTAGGCACCTTCCAAGCACCACTGCATCCTCAAGTGTGGCACCACCACCTTGGCCCAAGTCTGGAGTCATTGGATGCATTGCATCTCCTACAACACACACATTTTCCTTGGACAATTTTCCAAGTAACATTGCCCATGGCCACCTTAAGCAGAGGGGAGCTAATGTTAGAGTGTCTATCTGAGACTTCTTTACTATGTCTATTATTGGCTCTGGAAAGTCTCCAAGCTTTTCCACTGAAAACTCCAATATTCGCTCTGGATCATGTGCAATATCTGAATCTGTAGGACATCCAATCAGTTAAGCCCTGTGTTATACCATTGGATTTAATAGTTTACAAGAGTTGCAGCTGCCATGATAATGCAAAGCTCATTGCTTTAAACGCAATTCAGCTATGGAAAGCTATTTGAGATGGAAAGCCTTTATTAGCAGATTATTGTTGTGTGTATGTGAGAGTGAGGGAGAATGACTTAAAAGAGTGGATACCTTGCCAAGGTCTTAAGGACCCATAACTATGAAGTTTAATTTCAATTCCTTATCTTCTTAGGATCCAGAGAAAGGGCAGGGGAAAAAACATAAAAGAAACAGCAGTTAGGATAGTAGTGTACCATGAGGATGTGACTTCTGGGTAATAAACCAATAAACATCCTTGTCGTTGCATGGAACAAAGCCTACTCTCAAATTGTCACCCCAGTATTGCACCACCTTGTTCTCAAATTTATGCCCTTCAGGAAATGTTGCCAATCCCCTAATTGCAGATCTTCCAGAGAGACTGGGAGCTTGGAGCCCTATCCACTCTGCAACCACAGAATTCACTCCATCACATCCTATCAATACCTGCAAGATAACAAATTGGGGCATAGATTAGACTGGTGACTATTATTGTTGTGATCAGTATTAGAAACCTAGAATTTGCCACAGCTAATCACAAGCAAAACATCTAAGGAACATCTGATGGGCTGGTGGGTAATAGAATCTAATGCATACAGGTCGTTGCCCCTTAAGGGGCTTCACCATCTCGCAAATTTTGCACCCAAGTCTTGCTAATGGCTTTGATGATGCTATTTAGATCATACCTTAGCCTTGATTTTTGCTCCATCTCTCAACTGTATTGTTTTTAAGGAAGAATTCTCACATTGTTGGATGGAGACAACTTTGGAGTTGAATCTGATTGTACCTGCAGGCAATTCTTTTGCAAGGGTTCCAAGAAGAATACTTCTTTGCACAGCCCGAAGCTCGTGATTTCCACTGATAGAAAAAAGAAAGCCAAGTTGTCTTCTCAATCCATCTTGATTTTTAAACAAACCAGAAATCGATAAGAGAGTGCATCTTAGACAGCAAAATGGAAATATGAGAAGAAACAATCCAATGATATGGGAAATGTTTAATAATAGAACTTTGAGGACGCATCCTCTAAAAGATGAAAAACAATATTTAAAAATAAAAAAGCAAACTGTAAACCTCAGCAGTCTCTTCACTACCTTTAGACCAGATGCATTTGGGCCTAAGTGGGCTTGATACTAAAGGCTTGGATATTCAAATAAAAGGTTTAAAGTCCAAATTCCAAGGATAGGATATTTATATTCTGTAAGTAAATAGCAGAGTGCTTCTTTTAGGATATGTATACCTGTAAGCAACAGATAACACAATATGAATGCCTCTGCCACCTCGCATGCATAGTAGACACAATGTCTGATATGCATGGACCTTAAAAGTTACTTTTTTAATATATTTTTTTAACAGTTCTAGGTTACTTTAAAAGCATGCTTCTCCTGTGTTTGCGTGTGTATTGTGGTTTTCCCCTTCAATTTCTGAAACAAAACCCTAATCTTCAAGCTACAGAAATGATAAGAAGATGATATGTTTTGACCCACAAAGGCTATTTCTATGTGGATACAGTCTCTATATGCTTACCATTTGCCAGGGCCAGTGTGTGAGAGCTCTTTGGTAAACCCTGAAGGGATGGAAGTCACCTGTGCCCTGCAGTTAGCATGAAGGAAGCCAAGTTATCATCAGAAAAGGGCAGGCCCAACTAAAATTTAGTGCACAAAATTGGTGGTATAATGATCATACCCCTGTAACTGAGGGTGTTGTCTTCTGATTGAATCTGCAACACCAAGATAATGAAGTGCCCTCCAGGCATTAGTCATGAGAGTCAATGCAGCCCCTGTGGTCCTCAATGTCTCTGCTCTCTCCAACACCAAACTCCTCAACCCAAACCTGAATTTTATCAGCACACAGATCTCAAAGTCTGAGGACTCATGAATCATGTTAATATGAGTAGGTATGGCCATCATATTCAACATCACCATCACAGTCCAACAGGACCCAAGTTACCTAAAACATGAAATCATTACCTGTGGAGAGCTAGAGCTGTGGAAAGCCCTCCAATCCCACCTCCCACAATTACTATGCCTTCAAACTCTTCATCACAGCCATCAGAGTTCACGCTCTGATTGCTCATCCTTCTT
The DNA here is from genome assembly GCA_028583015.1 of Wollemia nobilis. Classification (NCBI taxonomy): domain Eukaryota; kingdom Viridiplantae; phylum Streptophyta; class Pinopsida; order Araucariales; family Araucariaceae; genus Wollemia; species Wollemia nobilis. The sequence goes on from JAQPPZ010017228.1 coordinate 13,589,534, forward strand.
CCCAATCTTCAATGCTAGATGAATCTGCTCTTGTGGTGTTCAGATTTTAGTGTGGTTGAGCCCTGACATGATGGTATAATTTATAGAACATTAAATCAGTTGGGGTCAAGTCGAAATTGTCGACTGAATTATAAGAGTCTGAATGAAGCACGAGTCCACATAGAAGGCCTACGTTACAACTTTTAGAGTATTATAATTGTATTACATTACTAAATCAAAGTGGGCAGCCTTTTTTTTAATGAGTACGCAGCCGCCTAAGATAGGTACTGATTTTTGAGAATCCAAAACCATATCAAGTGTACGAGAAGACTTTAAAGTTATGGGAAGATTTCCTGGTTTTCAGTACTTCAGGCTGCAAGTTGTTTTGAAATTGAATATGAAATTTGATATTTTTTTAAGATTAAAATTTTAAATAGATTAGTATAGTGTTTAGATTATTATTATTATTCTTTTATATAAGGGAATTAGTTATATTAATAGTATTTTTTTTATTATGGAGTATGGTCTAAATCTTGGGGCTCTCCCCTATAATCCTTATTCCACCTCGTTGATGTTTAACTTATGGTGAAGGGGACCAATAGTCATTCAAGATTACTACCTTTACAAACATGCATGCTCCAAGGTTTGAACCTAGGTATTGTACTGTCGTTGTTGTCTGGTAACACTCAGCGGAGTCAAGTTAGACTACTACCTTTGCAAACATACATGTCCCAGGGTTTGAACCTAGGTTTCTTGTACTACCGTTGTAGTCTAGCGGAGTCAAGTTAGACTACTACCTTTGCAAACAGAGATATTGTTTGAACCTAGGTTTCTTGTACTGCCGTTGTCTAGCAATACTCAATAGACTTAGGTCAGACTACTACCTTTGCAAACAAGCATATCCCTAAGGTTTGAACATAGATCTCTTCTTGGTACCAATCCACCTAGATGTTATTGTGTTTAGATTATTATTGTTGAATTTTTTTGAGAACATTGCTTGAGTGTAGGTACTATTTTTATATAGATTTGGCTACCTTATATTTTATAATAAACCAAATGTTTAAAAAATATATATAAGGGTTTTGTGTTTAATATCTTTCAACAAGGAATGGATATATATACTTAAGCTGTTAATTTGGAAGATTACAATTTAACTAAACAAGTTTCTATAAAAGGTGACTTTAAAAGCCCAATGAAGCCCCTAGGACAATGCATTGGTAAAGGCTTTGGATTTACATTGTGGAAACTCAAGTTCTAATCAAGTTGAGGGTGGTTCCTATTGGTTCTCATGTTTTTTCTTTTTTAAAATTAATTTAACCTATTGTTTTTTGTTTTTAAGTTGGTCTTTATCATCTAGCTTGACTTTTTTTAGTTTAGTTTTTTACCTTCACAAATTGATTTTTTTTTAAAGTCTTTGTTTTTTTTGTTTAGTCTTTTATCATCACAACTTGATTTTTTTTTATTTAGACTTTTATTATCACAACTTGAATTTTTTTTTAATTTAAACTTTTATCATCACAATTTTGTTTTGAAATTTAGTCTTTTATCATTACAACTTTTGACTTTTTTTTTTTAAGTCTTTTATCATGATATTTTTTCTTTTATCATCACAACTTGATTGTTTTTTCTTTTATCATCATAACTTGAATTTTTTTTATTTAAAATTTTATCATCATAGCTTGAATTATTATTATTTTATTTATACTTTTATCATCACAACTTGATTTTTATTTTATTTTTTAATTTAGACTTTTCTCATCACATATTTTTTTTAATTTAGTCTTTTATCATTACAACTTCACGTTTTTTTTTAGTCTTTTATCATCACAAATATATATATATATATATATATATATATATATATATATATATATATATATATAAGTCTTTTATCATCACAACTTGATTGTTTTTTTTGTTTTTTTTTTTATTTGGACTTGTTTTTTTTAAATTTAGTCTTTTATCATCACAACTTGATTTTTTTTTTGGTTTAATCTTTTATCATCATAATTTTTTTTTTGTCTTCTATCATCACAACTTTAGTCTTTTATCATCACAACTTATTGTTTTTTTGTTTAGTCTTTTATCATCATAACTTGATTATTTTTTTTGTTTGGTCTTTTATCATTATAACTTGAAATTACAATCTTTCCTACTTTTTTTATAATGTTTAGTTCAATTTTTATGTGTTTTTTTTTTTTGATTTTTTTTATTACAATTCAAACTTTGTTTTAGTTGTTTACTTCAATTCTTATGTGTTTTCTTTAATTTTTTTTTCAATTACAATTTTTCCTGATTCTTTCTTTTTTATGTTATTTAGTTCAGTTTTTATATGTTTTCTCTATTTTTTAATGTATTTTTTTAATATAATTCAAACTTACAATTTATCGTCTTTTCTTCTTCATCTTGTTTAGCTTATCTCTTACAACCTTTTACTTTGTTTTTCCATTTAAATTTTGTCATTATAATTTAAAGTCTTTCATATCATATTGGGTTGAACTTTCATAAATCCTCCTTTTAATGTTGTGTCCTCTAAAAAAAAAAAATGTCTGAGTCCCAGTCTTACACTATCTTTATGTAAATTTGGTTATTCATTATTTTATAATGATTATATTATTCTATTTTAACCATTCATATTATTGCAATTCATGTGTAGAGTGAAATATAACTATGATATTGTAACGAATCATATTATCATAAATCTTGTAGAATGAAATATAACTTAAATAACATTATGACATATTGTAACCAATCATATTATCAAAGACCCTTTTATTAGATGTTATCTTATCTTTTTATTACTAATGTTGTCTACTCCAGTATCATACAATGCAATGTAAAAATATCTTCATATAATAATTTAACAAATTTTATAATCACATCATATGTTGCACTCATACAATTACATTTTTTTCAATGAATTTACACAAGTTTTTATGAACCTTGGACCTGGCTTTTATGAGGGGTCCATACCCCTTATAGTGAGTGGGGTTTGAACATTGGGCCTTATGAGTGTAGTAAGCTTGTAGCTACTCATACAATTACATTTTATTCACCTGATTTTTTTTTAAAATAAGATAAAGTACAACTGGCGACATAACTAGAAGACAACCAAGGTACCAAAACTAAACTCATCCCAAGCTGAAATTACCTCCCAATAAGTCAACAAATCCACAAATCTCCAGTCTTGGCTCAGGATCTCTCTCCAATCCACTTGTATGAACACAAATGGAGTTGTAACATGGCTGCTCAAGGAGTATACAACAGTAAATCTCCCACTCCATTGATCAACAATCCTCCAAGGTATCCTTATCTCATCATCCTTTCATGTCTAGAAGCACATGCATATGATTCAAGGTATTTCCAAGAGTAACATCACACATCATAAAAATTTGATCCAAAACATCATCAATGTCATGACAAGATGAGAGGACAACTATTGTTTTGTTTTGCAAATAAAGACTTGTGCAAGGAAGACAATACTTATTCCATGTTGCCCAAAAATTGAATGGAGCACCTGGATCCCAAATTCTTATGTGATGATATACATGTATTCCTTCACATTTCTTATGATGCCTCATTTGATTAAAACAATCTTGTATGGATGAAGAACAAAGCATCATACCTCTATGCAAGGGATTATAGGTCAACAAATGATCAAATTGTCTACCTTTAGTTGCTGGTCTAAAAATTGTAGCAAGCTCCATCCCAACATTATGCTCAAATGCATAATCCACATCATGTCTTCTCTGCATGTCTTCCCTGTATGTTTCATGAAATGAAACACTCCGTTGATCAACTGAAAAATTATCATCATAATGATCCACAAGTTCATCACAAGTGCCAAGTGAAGCATCCCTCTCATGTGTATCATGAAAGTCCACCTCATAAAGTGGGTTATCAAATACCACAACTTCACCCATATCAAAGAGTGGGTTATCAAAAAATTTGTAATCACCCCACCCAAGGTCTTGATCAAATTTAGGTGCCAACACGCCTGGATCCCAAGGACTGAAGAGCTGATTACTTAATTCTACCCCAACAAGTTCTTTTTTCCTACCATGCATGTCTGTCTCTGTATGTAGTTCACTCTGTAAATCACCAAAGAAAATGAAGCTATTCAAAACATTTATTACATTAGGTTCAGCTGGGATACCAAACCCAAATCCACATGTGTCTTCATTACTAGAATGTGATGATGAAATAGTATCATATACTAATTGAAAATCTATTTTATGTTCAACATGTTTAGCATCTAAAAAATCATTTGTGAACTCATAAACAAGGGCTACCTTGAAATTTGAAACAATCCCATCATGCTCTTTTCCTGCAATACTATTAGTGCCTTCAACACTTTTGTCATCAAAACAATTACTAACCATGGAGTCTTCAATAATTTATTCCACAACCACATCCAATGTTGCTGGTATAATGTTTTCATTAGGTGCATGCAAGCCAATTGAATCAATCTGAGACTCATTCATACATACCACATAAATAGTGTCATTGTCTTCACATAAATTTTATGTTTTGATCTCCTCTTCCTTTCCATATTCTTCGTTGTCCAAAAATAGCCTCAACTTCTTCTCACATATTCTCACAACACTATCAATCAATTCATGAGCAACAGGTGAAGCAACCAAATATCGCTTCCAAACAACCACTAACATAGTCCAAAGTGGTTGAGGAATTTTGTCACTTTCATTGATGATCAAAACCATAATATCTCATGGATGTAATAACATTATCAGTATGTTTTGATCTAGCTATAACAATAAAATTATGAAACATTTGGTAAATCAAATCATCCAAGCTCAATTCTAACATGATGTTACCCAATCTAGTTCTTGCAAAAGTCTCAAGTATAGTAACTCTCCTAGCAAAATGAGAGCTTTTGACCTTTCCCAACCCTCTAAAACTGTCAACCAACAACTGCATTATCATTCTCAATGTGTCATTTCCATAAGGCTCCTTAGGTGCTGATATTCTCATAATTTCACTTAAACAGGAAGTAACCATGAGTCTTACCTCCTTGTCTGGGTGACTCAATAAATTTGGCTCAACCAAAGAAAACACCAAGGGATTCAAAGAAATTTGCATAATGTAAGAAGGTGAGCTAACAACCCTGTCTAAAATTTTATCCACATCCCTTAAGGAATTGAGAAGGTTTTCTATTGATGGGAACGAATGTTCAAGATTCTTACCTGCAATGTAGAGCTTCACATACAAATTTTTGGGGTTCTTTTTCAACTTCAAGTTAAATTTAATCAAGAAGTTCATAAAATATGCAAATGACATATCATCCTGATAATCATCTCCCATTGATTGATATGCTCTATAATATTTTCAAAATACCTCTTCTTAACTGAGTGGCTCCATGAATCCACAAGCTGGCAGAGTTGACTTGTGCTCTGATACCATTGCTAACTCTACAAAAATCTAATTTTCCTTTTGACGAAGGGGGTAACCCATAGCCAAGTGAAGTATGAAGTCTATCAAAACAATCTTTCAGATCACTACTATGCATTATCAAAAACATGGTCCACTCATCTATAAGAGGGTTGACATCAAAATGATGTACACACCTCACAATACCGTCCATATGAACTTCACCAACTAACACCCTATGAAGCTATGAACAATCCTCTTTCTCTTTGAGTTATTGGAAGGCCTTATCTGCAAACTGTAAGGCTTGATCCTTGTCGGATAGAAACCTCAAATAATCAAATTTTATCACCTCTAATTCCTTCTTGATAGCCAAAAAATCGATAATAGTAGCTCCAAATGTCAACTTCTGTCTCTCTCCAAGTTGGGCTACCTGAGAGAGGCACTCGATAAACTTGTGTGTCCTATCCAAGTGAGTTAATGTTTGAACAATATTCTCCTTTGTGACCTGTAACTAGTCCTTCCAACCTTGCAATGGATTAGAATCAACATCATACAACAAACTTTCAGATTTGCTATCCCACACACAATGATCAAAATTAGCCTCCTTCACAATACTGCACTTGCCAATTACATGCTTCAAAGTTATGATAGACCTGTCCTCATCCTCAGAGTCAACAACTGCATGAATACTATCATTTATTGCTGATTTGACAATATCAAAATCAACGTGCTCACCATCATCTTGAAGACCCAAGCATACTTCTCCCATTGCTGAAACACATGATGAATTAATTTCATCTTCATCAATTTTGACTTTATGTTCTTCCATAGAATGCATGATTACAATCCGATCTTTGAGTGACTCCTCAACTAGGTCAACACTATGCCTAAAAGGAAAATCATCAACAATAGCAACTTCTTCCTCTAAATCTACAGTAGTCTCAAACTCCTCGGAGAAATCACCATCCAACAATTTGTTAATTCTTTCCATTTCGGTTTTTAGCGAAGAATCCTCTTCATTCATAATCATTTCCTCATCACATATGGGATCTACGAACACTTAATTATGAAAAAAATTCCTCATGCATTAATAAACTACTGCTAGAAAAAATGCAAGATTCATCATACCTCATATCAAAGGTCTCACAATCCACACTAGATTGTTCTAAGTGCATATCCAAAACTGTTGTGCTGTCTTCCTCATCATCACCAACATCATTCTGGTTCCTTGTTATGCATGATTCCTGATATGAAGCATCTTTCCCAAACTCTAAGATTTCAACTTTACTGCTGTCCTCTTTTGCCCTTGACCGCCTTAAGTCATTCTCTTTATCGTATTTGCATTGTGACCAAGTGACCATTCCCTTTTGCAAGTGAAACATCGCCCTTCTCTCCTCAATTGATTTTTTCTTCTGTGAGGAAGTCCTGTAACCTGCAAATCACTTGGGCCACACTTCGAGCCCTTCCTCCTCATTATTTGAACTTGGGTAGCCTAGCTAATAGTCCAACCACATGCTACCAAGGTGTCCCAACAATTAACCTACTATATATATTATAATTGAATATATGGAATTCAAACAAATCTCATCTATATAATCTAACTTATATTATGATCATATAATAGTGTTATAACAACTTAATTATTATGCATGTATTCTATCTTATATTATGATTATATAATAGTGTTATAACAACTTAATTATTATTCATGTATTTTTGGGTCTCTTTCTTAAAAGCCTAAAATTTTTACCAATTAAACTGATATCATTTAACACAACTTAAATGGGGTAAGCTTGGTTTGGTGTTTGGCTACAAAAATTTGACGGTGTTCCCTTGGCTGGCTTCGACTTTGATGGCTTGGCTGCTCTGGTTGGATGGTGCTTGGATGACTCTATTGCTAGGGTTCTCTACCAGTAGTGGGTTCGTGGTTGGTTTGTACCACTTTCTTCGAAATTGGTAATTTCTTGTTGTATTTGACTATTTTAGGGAGACATGACCAAATATCGACCCAAAACAGTTGGGGTGAAAGTGAGTTGTTATACTACAGTGATTTTTGACTTTTGGCCCTATGTCTCTGGTGGGTTTCCTAGCTTCGATGGTCTACAATGATATCTTTCTCCAGTTCTAGCAGTGATGGTGTGTTTGATCCCAGGGTTCTAAGGCTTATTTTTTTTGGATATTATCCTTATCCCTCTCAGGTGCGGTGCAAAATGTTGTTATCTCCTTTTTCTTGTACCTAAGAATGGTTGTTCTTGAAAATTTTTGGTTGGCTCCAATAGGATTTGCGGGTTTCATGGAATTTCTTGTGCATATCTCCTGGATGGTTTTTATGCCATGGATTTTGTTATCCAGTATTTATAGTGTTGTTTTCTTAAACCGGCTATTCTCATGAGGGGTTCTCCTGTTATGTGCTTTGTTGGATAGATTTGTTGATTGTGATGACAAGATTCCTGTGTTCCCCTTTCATGTTAGATGGTAAATGCTTCAATTTGGGTATTTTATATTTGTAAATTTATTTTTAACCGGTAGCATTTTTATTATTATGTTGTTTTTCTCGGTTTCTTTATATTCAGAGCACACGATGGTTTGACCATGGGACAATCTCTTGTATTTTCTTGATAAAAATTTGTAGCTTATTTGCTAGGAGGTTGTTTCATTGGATTTTTGGGTTTGATTCGTGGAATCCAACTCAATATTTCTTGATGTCTTATTGCTAGATCTAAGGTTTGGGGGTGCCTTTCAAAATCCTACTTGTAATAGGTTTGGGGACCCTTTTAAAACCCCTTCTACTATCAATCATTTAAAAAAAAAAAATTATTTATTATTATTTTTTGAATATTTACTATAATTTTTAAATTTATTAACATTTAACATAATAATTATATTATTTAAAGATAGAAGACTTTTTTTTTTTGTTTTTGAATAAGAAGTCACTCCCATTACAAAAAAAAAATATTACAGCCTACCTTTCTATCATATTAGTTAAATCATATCCATCCTGCATTTCTATCAAAAATATTCTTCGTTTGCCTTTTTTTTCTCAAAGAGATTTGTTATATTCCTTACTGCTAAGTTTTCACAATTAACTCCTTTTTATCATTTCATATAGATGCCTTCCAAAACTAAATTTTGTCAAGATAAAATTCAACACCATTAATGAATAAAATATTTGTTGCTCATTTTTATGTCTATAAATATAAACATATTGTCTATAACAATATAAGAGTTTCTTAATACTTGTCTTTAGGGTTCTTATTCATGCCCCTAATATTCCAAGATGTTATTTTCATTGTTATTTTTTTATTTTTATTTGTGGGTTTAGCCCCACTTCTTGTTAACACTAGAGATATTTGCTTTTGTTTTCCCATATCAATATTCCTCTAGGTTTATTTTTATCTTTATTTTTGCTTCTTTGGACTTCATTTCCTTTTCTTTTCCACCAATACTTTCATTTTCATCCATCTCTTCAATATTCTCACATTGTTCAAAGTAAGACTTATCATCTATAGGTTTGTCTTGCTATGTAATATTTGTAGAGCAAGGAAAAACCTCAAAAGTACATTCTTCTTTATATTGCCTTAGAAACCCTAAAGTGCAAGGACGCTCTTTCAAAGCAATTACCTTCTTATTATGCCTTAAAAAACCTAAATTGTTATAGACTTCCTCCATCCTCATTTATTTATTATGTTTCTATTGAAACCCTAAAGTGCAAGGGATAACCTCAATACCACTTTCACTTTTATTACTAGGAGAGGATTCTATACTACTTGAGGAAAATAAAGATGATTTACCTGGAAATATCTTGACCTATTATGTTGTCTTTGTGTTAGAATTTTCCTCCATATTTACCTTTGCACCTTCAATTCCTTTTGACTTGAACTTACATATTGTACTTTCTCATCTCTTATATCCTTCTTTGTTTCTTCTAACTATTGATCCAAGTGATTTATGGTGGCCTTTTCGATAAGATGTTGTACATAGGTTTTCTTTGCCCCTTCTTTAGGAGTGGAATATTTTTGATCTAATCTACCTTCTATTAATGTATGACTTCCTTGCTTCACCTTAAAGTTTATCTTATGACCGATTTTATTTCTTTCTTCATAGTTTTCACTTTGCAAACTCTTGCCAAGTGGCTAGTCTCATAACAATTATGACAATGAAATGTGATGTTTTCATAATCCACTTGTTGATCCCATTATCTTGATTTAGATTTAATATTAATAGATTGTGACAAGGTTTTGAAATATCCACAACAACACATATTATGGTATATATAGCATGCTTCCACTTCTTAATAGTTAGTCCTTCCTTGATGAATTCTCCTAAGGTATTTCCAATATTCTTCAAAACATCCTTATTGATAAGTTGATATGGAAGTCCAAAAAGCCTAACCCAAATCGAAAGCTTCTTAATAGTTTTTGTCTCAATAGAAAAATTTTCATTCCATGGTATTAAATAAAGGGTATCTCTCCCTCTAAACCATGGGCCACCACTCAATATTTTATCCTTGATTTTTGAATTAAGAAATATGATAAGGAAAAAACCTTTAGGAAGAAAAATCACAGAGTAATTTCAACTCAATCCCCACTTCCACTTGATCCAATATTAAATCTCCAAAAACCCTAGCTAGGATTTATGGAACTTACATATTAACCCCTTACTTTTAAAAACCATTCTATCATGATCAATCATCTCATCCTTGATGGTCACTTCTGGTGCAACATCTGCTACTTGGATCAAACTTACCATATATTTGATCTTCCACTTATCTTCAACTTGGGCATTCATACTTCTAGCTAGGGCATCCTCACTTTCCATTAGGGCTTTCAAATACAACTTTCCTTCTATAATAGCTAGTGGGGCTGGGGCTTGCACTTGGATTGTACTCCCTCTTGGCTCACATTCCCTCCTGGATTGCACTTGATCCCTGCTCGTACTTCCCCTAGCTTGCACTCCATCCTGGCTCATATTTGCTCTTGTCTCTTCTTTCTCCTGACATTCCTTTGCTTTGGAAATTTTTGAAAGTAATATTCACTACATTTATGGTAAGGGTTTGAAGCATTGGTACACTCTAAATAAACCACTGCTCTTTTTCCATATTTGAAGATCTCAAGATTCTAAAAAAAATTGAATCTTCTTCCACTTTAAGGAGCACTAAATCCTCCCGCTTTATAGAAGATAAATATTTTTTTATTGATAGAAATAAGGGGTTTTGAAAGGGTACCCAAACATTGTACAAAAGAGAAAGAACCTCAAAGAGAGGTCAATAGGATAAACACTTGAGAACAACACAAAGGAGAACCTCTTGGATCCAACCACAAAATAGGAAGAACCTAGGAGCTAATAAACGAGAACAAAAAAACCAAAAACCAAAAAGAGAGAGGAAGGGAAAAGCTAGGGATCAAGACACAGGGGAGCCTCTCGAGGGGATCGAATCATCAAGATCTGCCTCACCTTAAAGTTTTTCTCATGGAAGCTACTAGCTCACATTTCAGGAAGGGATATTTAATTTCAAGTATTTAAATTTCTTTTACTTGAGGTCTTTGTTCGAGGTCCTGCCTCCCTTTCTTTCACTACCAATGAATACACTTCCCATTTTTTAAATTCTAGTAACATAGCGAGGAGTGCAAAGATTGTTATTAGCTTTTTATTTCGTGATATTTGGAATTGAGATTTTTAGATCTTGCGAACATAAGGACTTTGAGACATTTGGGATCGAGGTTTCTCGATCGATAAAAATAAATTCTTCCAGAATTACAAGGGTTTCAAGTTGAGGCTCCATGACTTCCTCTGATATTGAAAGAATATCTCCCTCGAGGTAAGCAAAAGGATTTTATTGAAGAGGATTAGGGGCACTTACCAGGGCCAAAGGATGTTGGGATAAAATCTAAGTCACACTGGAAGTAGGAACATATTTATAAAGAATCTTGGAGGCTCTAGAGGGCATCTTGGAATCCTTGCTAAACCAATATTTCTTGGACTATGGGTGGATCTTCGAATATGGGCATCGAGAGGAGAGGTGTCCTTGCTTCCTACATATAGAGCAAAAAGAAGGTTTATTTTCATATTCAATTTCTTGAGTCTAGTTGGAGATATCAAAGATCAACTCGATTGAGTTTGGTAGCTTAGATTCTTGATGCAGGAGCATCCGGTGGTCAAGGAGCAATCTTGCATCCTCCAAATCATTTTATTGTTTGCTTTTATTTTCTAAGTACTTGTGTTGGGTTTGTTTCAAATCTTGGCCCAAGAGGGAGGTTTTGTAAAAAGAAGAGGAAGTTTTAGTGTAAAGGCACAAGTTGCGTTGGGGTGTCACGATGACATGTCGCGAAATCGCGACCCCAAAGCTTCGGAAGGGCAATGGCCAGTTTGAGTCGCGATATCGCGACTCTTGTTCCGACTTCAACAGCGTTGAACAGTTGGCAATTAAAATCAAAGGCTCGGTGCAGACGAAGAAGGGGAGAAGGTTTTGGTCGCGATATCGCGACGTCGCGATATCGCGACATCATTTGCAAATGAAAGAGAGGTGACCGTTGGGTCGCGATATCGCGACATGTCGTGATATCGCGACTTTTTCCGCCAAGGTGAAAGCAAAGGGACAGTGGGTCGCGATATCGCGACATGTCGCGATATCGTGACATGTCGCGGTATCGCGACAAGTATGAAGACAAGCTTGTGGACACGTGTTCAAATGAGAAGGAAAGCCATAGTGACACGCGACCTCCACGTGTGTTAAAGTGGCACGGTCAGTCGAAGACAAAGCAGAAAAAAAATTAATTAATTAAACGCGCGGGCTGCCACGAAGATTGAAATTGAAATTGGTGACCGCGTGTATTAAGATGGGAATGGTCTTCACAACAGTACAGAGCATGGACATTATGGGCGAAACAGAGGCGCGAAAGGACGATCTGACCAAGGCGGCGTTTGCAGGTCAGAGAAGATCTTTAATGAGGTTTTCATGGTGGGTAAGGCAGTGGCCATTTATGACAAAATTTGGGAAGTTCGACCGAGGGAGGGAAAATTAGAATTTGAATTTGTTAGGCAGGGCATTGATGGCCGAGAGGATCGGGGGCCTCGTTAAAAACCCGAAATGTTGTAAGGATGGGGGATGGTGAAGTTCGGGATTGGGGGGGAGAAGTGGTATACTGGAGAGACTAATGTAAACCGTATTAAGCTATTTTTAATGAAATTACCATGAAATTACTGTGAATGTGTTTGTGTGAATCCCGGCTTGCCATCAAGTGGTATCAGAGCGGGAGCTCCTGAGCGTGTAACAGATCGCCGGAGAGAGGCAGTTGCACCAGGATCTGTGGAAGAATTCTTTAAAAAAAAAAAAAAAAATAATATAGAGAAAATATCATGCCTCCACGAAGGAACCGTGGCGGAGCAGGAAATGTGGTGTCGGCCGAAGACTTCCGGGCCTTGCAAAGACAAGTTCAAGCCTTGCAAGCAGAGTTACGCAGAAGGCGCGAACCCGGAGGGGAAGAGGAAAGTGAAGATGAAGTTGAAGAGGAAGAACAGTCTGAGGAAGAAGCAGAAGCTGTGGATCCAGCTCAGGCCCGGTTGTATAAGGCCATCTCTCAGATTGGAAAACAGCCAAAAATGGAGGTATCTACCTACTCGGGAAATCTGAATCCAGAAGAAGTGATTGACTGGATAAATGATTTAGAGGAATATTTCGAGTATGAGGAGATTGAAGACCCTAACCGGGTCAGATTTGCTAAGACCAAGTTAAAGGGTCATGCCAGCATTTGGTGGAGGGGAATGCAGTTGGAGAGAAACAAAAGAGGGAAAGAGAGAATAACAAGATGGGATAGAATGGTGGAGAAGCTTAAAAGATAGTTCATCCCGACAGATTACGAGTTGGATCTGCTAAGAAAAATGCAGAGCTTGAGATAGACAAACAAAACTGTCCAAGAGTACACTGAAGAATTTTACAAAATTTCTATTAGAACAGGGCATTTAGAGGCAAATAAAGAGAAAGTAGCCCGTTACATTAATGGGTTGAGGCTTGGTATCCAGGAAGAACCGAGCCTCGGTTCGAGTAAACACCATTGAGGATGCTTATCAATTTGCCTTGAAGGTAGAAGAAAAGCTAAACAGGCGGTTTGAAGGCAAGCAAAGAGGAAGAGGCCGAGGTGGAAGGACTGGTGGGAGGACCAATGGAGAAAAGTACAAGGATCCGAAGAAGACTGGTGAAGCCAGTAGTAACCAGGACCAAAAAGAAGAAGATGTTTATCAGCCCCGAGATCAGAACGGCTACCCAAGAGGACGGGGTGGATCTGGACGAGGGTTTGGAAGGGGAGTATTTCGTGGAACATGTTTCCACTGTGGTGAAGAAGGACACAGGGCATTTGAATGTCCACAACACCGAGAAAGAACAAACAAGAGGCCTGAGGGCCCAGCCAGAGCTGCTGTGGCAGAGGAGGATGCTGAATCTGAGCATTCCGAAGAAGCGGAGAGAGGAGAAACAATGGTTGTAAGAAGAGTCCTGTTGAACGAGGAGAAGGACACAGACTGCAGAGGAAAAGTTTATTCCGCACTAGATGTAAATGTGCGGGCAAGGTTTGCAATATCATTATTGATAATGGTAGCACGGATAACCTGGTTTCTGAGGAAATGGTTACAAAGTTATAGTTAGAGAGGAAGAAACACCCACACCCATACCGGGTCGCATGGTTACAAAAGGACCACGGAGCTTTGGTCAATGAGCAAGTGTTCTCGTTAAATTTAACATTGGGAAGTATTGTGATGAGGTCCTCGTGTGACATCTTACCCATGGATGTTTGCCACATGTTGCTGGGGAGACCCTGGCAGTTTGACCGGAGTGCAGTACATGATGGCCGTGCCAACACCTACTCATTGACAAAGAATGGTGTACGCCATAAACTAAAGCCCTTGAAGGATACATATGAAAAGGTATGTAATATTTCCAGAGTCTGTTTAGTTGAGGGGAGAGAGTTTCTGAACGGGTTAAAGCATGAACATTTATGTTATGCAATAATCCCTAGAGTTAGGGGGAAGGAATGCCGGGATACCCCAACAGAAGTTCTAAATCTGCTGGAGGAATTTCCAGACATTGTGTCTGACAATGTGCCTGAGGGCTTACCCCCTGTGAGAAAAATTAGCCATCATATAGATTTAGTACTAGGATCAAGCCTGCCAAATAAAGCTGCACACAGGATGACACCTGTAGAGACTGAGGAGTTAAATAGACAGGTCCAAGAATTATTAGAAAAGGGATTAATTCGGGAAAGTTTGAGTCCATGCGCAGTACCTGCAGTGCTGGCACCAAAGAAGGATGGGGAATGGAGGATGTGTACAGATTCACGGGCCATCAACAAAATTACTATTAAGTACAGATTCCCATTACCAAGAATGGATGATATCATGGACTGTTTAAGTGGAGCTGAGTACTTCACAAAGATTGACCTGAAAAGTGGTTATCATCAGATCCGTATCCGAGAGGGGGATGAATGGAAGACAACCTTCAAGACAAGAGAAGGCCTGTTTGAGTGGTTGGTCATGCCCTTTGGACTGTCCAATGCACCAAGTACCTTCATGCGACTGATGAATGAAGTACTCGAAAGAATTTCTGGGAAAGTTTGTTATTGTTTATTTAGATGATATATTGATATTTAGCCGGACCTCGGAGGAACACCCGATGCATATCGGGAGAGTCTTTGAAAAGCTGCAAGAAGAACAGTTATTAATAAATTTGAAAAAGTGTAATTTTGTCAAGAAGGAATTGGTATACTTGGGGTTTGTAATCTCAGCAAAAGGCCTGAAGATGGACCCCGAAAAGGTGAGAGCCATCATTGAATGGCCTACTCCAAGGAGCACAATAGAAGTGAGGTCATTCCATGGTCTGGCCAGTTTTTATAGGAAGTTCATAAAGAACTTCAGCAGTATTTGTGCACCTCTCACAGAGACAATGAGGGGAGATAAAAAGGAGTTCAAATGGACATCAGGAGCTGAAAGGAGCTTTGATACATTAAAAAGAAAAGTTACCGAGCAGCCTGTTTTGGCACTTCCAGACTTCAACAAGGTATTTCAGGTGGACTGTGATGCCAGTGGCAGTGCAATAGGGGCTGTACTGAGTCAAGGAGGCAAGCCAGTTGCTTATTTCAGTGAGAAGTTAAATGATGCGCGGAAAAAGTATTCAGTCTATGATCAAGAATTTTATGCTATAGTTCAGGCCCTGAAAAAGTGGAGACATTATTTATTACCAAAGGAGTTTGTACTGTTTTACTGACCATCGTGCTTTGCAATACATTAACAGTCAGACAAAACTGAACCAAAGGCACATGAAATGGGTGGAGTTCCTCCAAAGTTATACCTTTGTACTGAAGCACAGAAGTGGGAAGTCAAACAGAGTTGCGGATGCCTTAAGCAGAAGGCGTACTCACTGACCGCATTGACAAGTGGAAGTAGTGGGGTTTGAAGAACTGAAGGGTCTATACCCTGCAGATCCGGATTTTGCAGAAGCCTGGAAGGCTTGCTCAATACCTCTTACTATGGATAGAACAAAATGGTTGGATTTCTTAATCCAAGACGGGATGTTGTTCAAGGGTAGTAAGTTGTGCATTCCTAGAAGTTCCATGCGGGAGAATTTAATCAAAGAAAAGCACAGCGGAGGATTGGCTGGGCATTTTGGTAGGGATAAGACCATTGCCTTGATTGAGGAAAATTACTACTGGCCACAACTTCGGCAAGATGTACGGAAGTTTGTGCAAAGTTGCAGAATATGCCAGATGGCAAAGGGTGTAAAACAAAATACAGGACTGTACCAGCCATTACCTTTGCCTGAGAGACCATGGGAGGACATAAGCATGGATTTTGTTCTTGGATTGCCGAGAACACAGAGAGGAAATGATTCAATATTTGTGGTGGTGGACCGGTTCTCCAAAATGGCACATTTTATTCCCCGCCAAAAGACAAGTGATGCAGTTCACATTGTCGGGTTGTTCTTCAAAGAAGTGGTACGACTTCACGGTCTACCGAGAAGTATAGTTTCAGACAGAGATACAAAGTTTGTTGGGTATTTCTGGAGAACTCGTGGAAGAAATTGAAGACAGACTTGAAATTCAGTTCAACATACCATCCACAGACAGATGGGCAGACGGAGGTGGTCAATAGAAGCCTGGGCAATTTACTGCGGTGTTTGATAGTGGATCAACCCAAGGGATGGGATTTGGTCTTACCACAGGCAGAGTTTGCATATAACAGTTCAGTTAATAAAAGCACAAATAAATCACCGTTCCAGATAGTATATGGAAACAACCTGAGGAATGTGTCTGAGCTAAGAAAGTTGGACAGAAGAGAAAAATGTAGTGCCGAGGCGTAAGAATTTGCAGAGCATATAAAAAGTCTGCATGAGGAAGTAAGAAGACAGATTACAAAAATGAACAGTCAATATAAGACAAGGGCGGACCAGAAGCGGTGGTTCAAGGAGTTCAAGGTAGGAGATGAGGTCATGGTGTATCTCGAGAAGGAGAGATTTCCCTGCCAAGACTTACAATAAATTGAAGATGAAAAAGTTTGGGCCATGCAAAATACTGGGAAAGCGGGAGTCAAGAAATGCGTATGAAGTGAAATTGCCGAGTTGGCTTGATATTTCACCTATTTTTAATATTTCAGATCTCGTGGAATATCATGAGGGAGAAAGTACAGACATGCAAAGTCCAGAACCATGGCAATTTCTAGCCTCTACTCCAAGCACAGATGAGGCCGAGGAAGTATTAGATACCCGTGAAGGCCGGAGCACCCGAAACAGGAAGTATACTGAGTATTTGATCAAGTGGAGGGGCAGACCAACTGAAGATGCGACTTGGTTGTCGAAGACGGAAGTTGACCGCTTGGGTCTCCCCTTAGCCAAACAAAAGTGAGGGTCACTTTTTTTTATCTACCCCGGGTGTCTGATGCAGGAGCATCCGGTGGTCAAGGAGCAATCTTGCATCCTCCAAATCATTTTATTGTTTGCTTTTATTTTCTAAGTACTTGTGTTGGGTTTGTTTCAAATCTTGGCCCAAGAGGGAGGTTTTGTAAAAAGAAGAGGAAGTTTTAGAGTAAAGGCACAAGTTGCGTTGGGGTCGCGAAATCGCGACATGTCGCGAAATCGCGACCCCAAAGCTTCGGAAGGGCAATGGCCAGTTTGAGTCGCGATATCGCGACGTCGCGATATCGCGACTCTTGTTCCGACTTCAACAGCGTTGAACAGTTGGCAATTAAAATCAAAGGCTCGGTGCAGACGAAGAAGGGGAGAAGGTTTTGGTCGCGATATCGCGACGTCGCGATATCGCGGCATCATTTGCAAACGGAAGAGAGGTGACCGTTGGGTCGCGATATCGCGACATGTCGCGATATCGTGACTTTTTCCGCCAAGGTGAAAGCAAAGGGACAGTGGGTCGCGATATCGCGACATGTCGCGGTATCGCGACAAGTATGAAGACAAGCTTGTGGACACGTGTTCAAATGAGAAGGAAAGCCATAGTGACACGCGACCTCCACGTGTGTTAAAGTGGCACGGTCAGTCGAAGACAAAGCAAAAAAAAATTAATTAATTAAACGCGCGGGCTGCCACGAAGATTGAAATTGAAATTGGCGACCGCGTGTATTAAGATGGGAATGGTCTTCACAACAGTACAGAGCATGGACATTATGGGCGAAACAGAGGCGCGAAAGGACGATCTGACCAAGGCGGCGTTTGCAGGTCAGAGAAGATCTTTAATGAGGTTTTCATGGTGGGTAAGGCAGTGGCCATTTATGACAAAATTTGGGAAGTTCGACCGAGGGAGGGAAAATTAGAATTTGAATTTGTTAGGCAGGGCATTGATGGCCGAGAGGATCGGGGGCCTCGTTAAAAACCCGAAATGCTGTAAGGATGGGGGATGGTGAAGTTCGGGATTGGGGGGGAGAAGTGGTATACTGGAGAGACTACTGTAAACCGTATTAAGCTATTTTTAATGAAATTACCATGAAATTACTCGTGAATGTGTTTGTGTGAATCCCGGCTTGCCATCAAGTGGTATCAGAGCGGGAGCTCCTGAGCGTGTAACAGATCACCGGAGAGAGGCGATTGCACCAGGATCCGTGGGAAGAATTCTTAAAAAAAAAAATAAAAATAATATAGAGAAAATATCATGCCTCCACGAAGGAACCGTGGCGGAGCAGGAAATGTGGTGCCGGTCGAAGACTTCCGGGCCTTGCAAAGACAAGTTCAAGCCTTGCAAGCAGAGTTACGCAGAAGGCGCGAACCCGGAGGGGAAGAGGAAAGTGAAGATGAAGTTGAAGAGGAAGAACAGTCTGAGGAAGAAGCAGAAGCTGTGGATCCAGCTTAGGCCCGGTTGTATAAGGCCATCTCTCAGATTGGAAAACAGCCAAAAATGGAGGTATCTACCTACTCGAGAAATCTGAATCCGTAAGAAGTGATTGACTGGATAAATGATTTAGAGGAATATTTCGAGTATGAGGAGATTGAAGACCCTAACCGGGTCAGATTTGCTAAGACCAAGTTAAAGGGTCATGCCAGCATTTGGTGGAGGGGAATGCAATTGGAGAGAAACAGAAGAGGGAAAGAGAGAATAACAAGATGGGATAGAATGGTGGAGAAGCTTAAAAGACAGTTCATCCCGGCAGATTACGAGTTGGATCTGCTAAGAAAAATGCAGAGCTTGAGACAGACAAACAAAACTGTCCAAGAGTACACTGAAGAATTTTACAAAATTTCTATTAGAACAGGGCATTTAGAGGCAAATAAAGAGAAAGTAGCCCGTTACATTAATGGGTTGAGGCTTGGCATCCAGGAAGAACCGAGCCTCGGTTCGAGTAAACACCATTGAGGATGCTTATCAATTTGCCTTGAAGGTAGAAGAAAAGCTAAACAAAGTGGTTTGAAGGCAAGCAAAGAGGAAGAGGCCGAGGTGGAAGGACCGGTGGGAGGACCAAGTGGAGAAAAGTACAAGGATCCGAAGAAGACCGGTGAAGCCGTAGGTAACCAGGACCAAAAAGAAGAAGATGTTTATCACCCCGAGATCGTAATAGCCTACCCAAGAGGACGGGGTGGATCCGGACGAGGGTTTGGAAGGGGAGTATTTCGTGGAACATGTTTCCACCGTGGTGAAGAAGGACACAGGGCATTTGAATGTCCACAACACCGAGAAAGAACAAACAAGAGGCCCGAGGGCCCAGCCGGAGCCGCCGTGGGCGGAGGAGGATGTCGAATCCGAGCATTCCGAAGAAGCGGAGAGAGGAGAAACAATGGTTGTAAGAAGAGTCCCGTTGAACGAGGAGAAGGACACAGACTCGGAGGAAAAGTTTATTCCGCACTAGATGTAAATGTGCGGGCAAGGTTTGCAATATCATTATTGATAATGGTAGCATGGATAACCCGGTTTCGAGGAAATGGTTACAAAGTTACAGCTTAGAAAGGAAGAAACACCCACACCCATACCGGGTCGCATGGTTACAAAAGGACCACGGAGCTTTGGTCAATGAGCAAGTGTTCTCGTTAAATTTAACATTGGGAATTATTGTGATGAGGTCCTCGTGTGACATCTTACCCATGGATGTTTGCCACATGTTGCCGGGGAGACCCCGGCAGCTTGACCGGAGTGCAAGACATGATGGCCGTGCCAACACCTACTCATTGACAAAGAATGGTGTACGCCATAAACTAAAGCCCTTGAAGGATACAGATGAAAAGGTATGTAATATTTCCGTAGTCTCGTTTAGTTGAGGGGAGAGAGTTTTGAACGGGTTAAAGCATGAACATTTATGTTATGCAATAATCCCTAGAGTTAGGGGGAAGGAATGCCGGGATACCCCAACAGAAGTTCTAAATCTGCTGGAGGAATTTCCAGACATTGTGTCTGACAATGTGCCTGAGGGCTTACCCCCTGTGAGAAAAATTAGCCATCATATAGATTTAGTACCAGGATCAAGCCTGCCAAATAAAGCTGCACACAGGATGACACCCGTAGAGACCGAGGAGTTAAATAGGCAGGTCCAAGAATTATTAGAAAAGGGATTAATTCGGGAAAGTTTGAGTCCATGCGCAAGACCCGCAGTGCTGGCGCCAAAGAAGGATGGGGAATGGAGGATGTGTACAGATTCACGGGCCATCAACAAAATTACTATTAAGTACAGATTCCCGTTACCAAGAATGGATGATATCATGGACTGTTTAAGTGGAGCTGAGTACTTCACAAAGATTGACCTGAAAAGTGGTTATCATCGATCCGTATCCGAGAGGGGGATGAATGGAAGACAACCTTCAAGACAAGAGAAGGCCTGTTTGAGTGGTTGGTCATGCCCTTTGGACTCGTCCAATGCACCAAGTACCTTCATGCGACTGATGAATGAAGTACTAAAAGAATTTCTGGGAAAGTTTGTTATTGTTTATTTAGATGATATATTGATATTTAGCCGGACCCCGGAGGAACACCTGATGCATATCAGGAGAGTCTTTGAAAAGCCGCAAGAAGAACAGCTTATTAATAAATTTGAAAAAGTGTAATTTTGTCAAGAAGGAATTGGTATACTTGGGGTTTGTAATCTCAGCAGAAGGCCCGAAGATGGACCCCGAAAAGGTGAGAGCCATCATTGAATGGCCTACTCCAAGGAGCACAACATAAGTGAGGTCATTCCATGGTCTGGCCAGTTTTTATAGGAAGTTCATAAAGAACTTCAAGCAGTATTTGTGCACCTCTCACAGAGACAATGAGGGGAGATAAAAAGGAGTTCAAATGGACATCAGGGGCTGAAAGGAGCTTTGATACATTAAAGAGAAAAGTTACAGAGCAGCCTGTTTTGGCACTTCCAGACTTCAACAAGGTATTTCAGGTGGACTGTGATGCCAATGGCAGTGCAATAGGGGCGGTACTGAGTCAAGGAGGCAAGCCGCTTGCTTATTTCAATGAGAAGTTAAATGATGCGCGGAAAAAGTATTCTGTCTATGATCAAGAATTTTATGCTATAGTTCAGTGCCCCAAAAAAGTGGAGACATTATTTATTACCAAAGGAGTTTGTACTGCTTATCGACCATCGAGCTTTGCAATACATTAACAATCGGACAAAACTCGAACCAAAGGCACATGAAATGGGTGGAGTTCCTCCAAAGTTATACCTTTGTACTCGAAGCTACGTAGTGGGAAGTCAAACAGGGTTGCGGATGCCTTAAGCGTAAGGGAGACTCACTGACCGGATTGACAAGTGGAAGTAGTGGGGTTTGAAGAACTCGAAGGGTCTATACCCCGCAGATCCGGATTTTGCGTAAGCCTGGAAGGCTTGCTCAATACCTCTTACTATGGATAGAACAAAATGGTTGGATTTCTTAATCCAAGACGGGATGCTCGTTCAAGGGTAGTAAGTTGTGCATTCCCAGAAGTTCCATGCGGGAGAATTTAATCAAAGAAAAGCACAGCAGAGGATTGGCTGGGCATTTTGGTAGGGATAAGACCATTGCCTTGATTGAGGAAAATTACTACTGGCCACAACTTCGGCAAGATGTACGGAAGTTTGTGCAAAGTTGCAGAATATGCCAGATGGCAAAGGGTGTAAAACAAAATACAGGACTGTACCATCCATTACCTGTGCTTGAGAGACCATGGGAGGACATAAGCATGGATTTTGTTCTTGGATTTCTGAGAACACAGAGAGGAAATGATTCAATATTTGTGGTGGTGGACCGGTTCTCCAAAATGGCACATTTTATTCCCTGCCAAAAGACAAGTGATGCAGTTCACATTGCTGGGTTGTTCTTCAAAGAAGTGGTACGACTTCACGGTCTACCGAGAAGTATAGTTTCAGACAGAGATACAAAGTTTGTTGGGTATTTCTGGAGAACTCTGTGGAAGAAATTGAAGACAGACTTGAAATTCAGTTCAGCATACCATCCACAGACAGATGGGCAGACGGAGGTGGTCAATAGAAGCCTGGGCAATTTACTGCGGTGTTTGATAGTGGATCAACCCAAGGGATGGGATTTGGTCTTACCACAGGCAGAGTTTGCATATAACAGTTCAGTTAATAAAAGCACAAATAAATCACCGTTCCAGATAGTATATGGAAACAGCCCGAGGAATGTGTCCGAGCTAAGAAAGTTGGACGAAGAGAAAAATGTAGTGCCGAGGCGTAAGAATTTGCAGAGCATATAAAAAGTCTCGCATGAGGAAGTAAGAAGACAGATTACAAAAATGAACAAATCAATATAAGACAAGGGCGGACTCGAAGCGGTGGTTCAAGGAGTTCGAGATTGGAGATGAGGTTATGGTGTATCTCGAGAAGGAGAGATTTCCCGCCAAGACTTACAATAAATTGAAGATGAAAAAGTTTGGGCCATGCAAAATACTGGGAAAGCGGGAGTCAGGAAATGCGTATGAAGTGAAATTGCCGAGTTGGCTTGATATTTCACCTATTTTTAATATTTCAGATCTCGTGGAATATCATGAGGGAGAAAGTACAGACATGCAAAGTCCAGAACCATGGCAATTTCCAGCCTCTACTCCAAGCACAGATGAGGCCGAGGAAGTATTAGATACCCGTGAAGGCCGGAGCACCCGAAACAGGAAGTATACTGAGTATTTGATCAAGTGGAGGGGCAGACCAACTGAAGATGCGACTTGGTTGTCGAAGACAGAAGTTGACCGCTTGGGTCTCCCCTTAGCCAAACAAAAGTGAGGGTCACTTTTTTTTATCTACCCCGGGTGTCTGATGCAGGAGCATCCGGTGGTCAAGGAGCAATCTTGCATCCTCCAAATCATTTTATTGTTTGCTTTTATTTTCTAAGTACTTGTGTTGGGTTTGTTTCAAATCTTGGCCCAAGAGGGAGGTTTTGTAAAAAGAAGAGGAAGTTTTAGTGTAAAGGCACAAGTTGCGTTGGGGTCACGAAATCGTGACATGTCGTGAAATCGTGACCCCAAAGCTTCGGAAGGGCAATGGCCAGTTTGAGTCGCGATATCGCGATATCGCGACTCTTGTTCCGACTTCAACAGTGTTGAACAGTTGGCAATTAAAATCAAAGGCTCGGTGCAGACGAAGAAGGGGAGAAGGTTTTGGTCGCGATATCGTGACGTCGCGATATCGCGACGTCGCGATATCGCGGCATCATTTGCAAATTGAAGAGAGGTGACCGTTGGGTCGCGATATCGCGACATGTCGCGATATCGCGACTTTTTCCGCCAAGGTGAAAGCAAAGGGACAGTGGGTCGCGATATCGCGACATGTCGCGGTATCGCGACAAGTATGAAGACAAGCTTGTGGACACGTGTTCAAATGAGAAGGAAAGCCATAGTGACACGCGACCTCCACGTGTGTTAAAGTGGCACGGTCAGTCGAAGACAAAGCAAAAAAAAATTAATTAATTAAACGCGCGGGCTGCCACGAAGATTGAAATTGAAATTGGCGACCGCGTGTATTAAGATGGGAATGGTCTTCACAACAGTACAGAGCATGGACATTATGGGCGAAACAGAGGCGCGAAAGGACGATCTGACCAAGGCGGCGTTTGCAAGTCAGAGAAGATCTTTAATGAGGTTTTCATGGTGGGTAAGGCAATGGCCATTTATGACAAAATTTGGGAAGTTCGACCGAGGGAGGGAAAATTAGAATTTGAATTTGTTAGGCAGGGCATTGATGGCCGAGAGGATCGGGGGCCTCGTTAAAAACCCGAAATGCTGTAAGGATGGGGGATGGTGAAGTTCGGGATTGGGGGAGAAGTGGTATACTGGAGAGACTACTGTAAACCGTATTAAGCTATTTTTAATGAAATTACCATGAAATTACTGTGAATGTGTTTGTGTGAATCCCGGCTTGCCATCAATTCTAGATTAGTGTTGATGCACATTCTAGTGAAGATCATTCTCAACTCCATTTTGTAGCTAGGTCAAAAGAGAATAGCTCCCCTATGGCTCTCACAATCCCAATGAAGATGTATTTGTGCTAGAACTAGACTGACAAACTAGGGAGTTTAACCCATATCAGAGTAGAGTTGATGCATTGGGTATTTTTGTTGAAGTTCAGGCCCCATTTTCTCAAGAAGAGATTACGCCTACCATAGAACCAAGGTCTCCCTTCAAGGATAAAAATTGAATCTTTTGCATAGAGCAACTTGATGAAGAAAAAACCTTTGGGGAGCACCACTAACTCCATGTGCCCCTAAGGTTTCCACTTGGATAGGGCCCATCGCATGATTGAGTCAATATCAAGGTGTGAGCCTAGGAGCTCCCCACTAGCGAGCTTACTTCTTGAGACAACCATGTGTATGAGCTCCAAAGGGACACAAAGTTTACCCTGGACTAGATGAAGATCGAATAGGCCACAAATCCCAAACATAGAAGTAGAGTTATTTTCGATGATTGCAACATAGGACTTAGGACTAGAGTTAGGGGGAAAGGAAGGGGGATCCTATAAGGAAAATGTAGGGGGTCTAGAGCCCACCTTGAAACCTATTGCCTCTAGCCCAATAGACCACACCCCATTCCTAAAGATGTTCCCACTTGAACCAGGGACACACTTGTCTGTTATCTCCAACCTGACAGATCGACCCCCATTCCTAGAGACGCTCCCACACATACCAGGGACACTCCCATCTATGCTCAATTTAAAACTCAAATCCATCTTCAATAGAAATATGCGTGCAAATGTTAGAGAACCCATGATTTTTTTTTCAAATTGTTTCACCATATTTTAAATATGCTTACTCTAAGACTTATTGTTTTTTGATTTTCAAGTAAAAATTCTTCCTTTTATCAATCTACAACTTAATTTGCATATACATATTTGAGTAAACTTGAAAAATAAATTTTTAGTATTTTAATTAAAAGAGTTTAAGGTTTAAACTCTACATTAATTTTTTAAAAGTAAAATATACATCATCCTTCGTATATTCTTTATACTTATTTTCTTTTCACTTAAAAAAAATATCCACTATAAACACTGCTAAAGATTAGAAAATAAGTTTTTTATTATTAAAAATTTACAGTTATTATTATATTTTAATCAACCTTGGTTCATCTTTATATAAGTGAAACTTTGCACACATGCATAGTAAGTCTATCTTAGTCATTGTCTAGGACCCTAGCTAGTACCAATATTTGTGATGGAATTTAATGTAAATAGGATTAATTTTTAAATATATTTATAAAATTGAGAAGAGAATATTGAGGGCAAGAGGAGATATGTGAAAGAGGATATTACTAAAAGTTGATAAGAATACCAGCAAAGAGAAGCAATTTGAAGATTACTAGCAAAGAGAAGCAATTTGGGTTTCAGATGCAATATCTTGTTTGCCGGTAAAATAAATTTTTAGCATTGTCATAGCCATCGAAGTAGTCCACACTTCTTCGCAATAGCAACAACAATTTGCACAACAATGTTGTACCCTTTGGAAGAGAAGCTTGGTAATGGATTAATGCAAAGTCATAATGGATGAATGCATTCTTTTTATATCAATTATTTTGCATTGAAATTGTTCTACCAATGATAGCAAGGATTAGAGACGATTATAAAAAAACCAAAAAACCCAATTTTTTTCAAAACCCTAGTTGCTTTCATATTATTTTTGGGTTGAGATCATGGAGTTACCAATTTTCATTGGAAAGGATGACATTGATGCTCAAGAATAGTGGATGAAGTTTAGATCTCTATATTCTAGATAATGGCGGACGAAGTTTAGATCTCTATATTCTAGTGAATATTTTTGGATTTGCAAACTTTTCTATATTTAAAAAGAGGAAGCTCATGATTGGTGGACAAGTATTGCTAAGGGAAGAAATCATTGTTTCATGTAGGATGAATTAGAGCATGTATTATTCAGTCAATGGAACCCATATAAAAAGATATCTAGTTTGAAGGTCACCATTAAAGTATATGAAGAAGAAATAAAAAGGTTTAAGAGGGAACTAAAAGAATGAATAAAAAGGATATAATACAAGGAAAAACTACAAATGATAATGTGCAAGTTCATGGTTGCATTTAGAAGAAAAATCTTAAGAAGTAAGGATCAAAGTAGAAGCAAGAAGCAATTATGATAAGGGAACAAGTTAAAGAACCATTAGAATACTCAAAAGTTGATGATAATTTGCAAGTTCATGGTCGCATTTAGAAGGAAAATATTAAGAAGCAAGGATCCAAGGAGAAGCAAGAAGCAGTTATAGCAAGGTAACAAGTTGAAGAACCATTATAAATATCAAAAATTAATTTTACATTAGCAACAACAATAGAGTCCATAGATTGGAGATATAACAGGTCTCCATGTTAATGGCACTTATCATAACATGCCAAAGCACTCTTTTCTTAGGGAGTTGTGTTTCTTCTTGGATAAGGATGAATACCTACCCAAAATTCAAAACAATTATGATGCTAAAGAGCTTAAGAACCCTTGGGGTTGGGTTATCAACGCAATTATGGATTTTTCATGGTGGAATTTAACCGGGAAGTTCTGCGAAGTTTCCATATTATGTTTAAGAACCACCTTAGATGGAATAAGACTACGAATATTTCTTCCTTCCTCTTCTAATCTCTAGAAAAAACCTTGACTGATGTTAGATATGGTAAAGTGTAACAATCCTAAATTAGATGTCGATTCATCAATAGTCATTCCCGTTCATTAATTCGTTCATCTATATATAGGTAGAATGGTTTATTCAATTGATCATCATTGAACAATATAATTCATTTGTGTAAATAATAAGAGACTTCACCCTCTCTAAGTGGTTACAAGACTTTGACCTCTCTAAGTGGCTATACTTGCTTGGTTTACTTCGTTGTTACAAGATTCAATTTGTAATCACATTTGATTTATTCAAATATAAAGGAGATTCCTTTCAAGTGGTATCAGAGTGATGATTTTGGCAAGGTGGGTTCCAGACTCATGTTGAATTTATTTGTTCTTTGTACTTCCTCATGGGAACAATGATAGCAGGTTACCTAGTTAGCAATTTGAAGTCTTCGATATTGATTTTTCACCCAAAAAAAATAAATCTCTTGGACATCTTCATGGTTAATATTACCTCTTCTAGTGCATAGGGCATCAAAAACAAACCTGGACATCTTTGTGGTTACTGTTACCTCTTCTTCAAGTGCATAGGGCATCAAAAGCTTGAAAATTCTTAATTATCACTTATTTTTGGGTATTATAGCACAAACAAGAATCGATGCATCAATTTTCGTGGTTTCATCCTCACTATTTCATACGTATTCCAATGAATCCAATAGGCCAGGTAGATCTAGCAGGTTCACAAAACAACCATTCTATAAATGCTGGCAACAGGTCAGGTAGATCTAGCAGGTAGATCATACGTATTTAGATCTCTCAACTTCCTCAGACCAAGACACCCATTCTATAAATGCTAGCAATAGGTATCCTAGGCTACCAGATTTATACATTTTTTGCATTCAGTGCCATCCCATAAGAATTTTTTTTGTAGTCTTTCTAAAGTCTCTTCCACTTTCCTTGATATCCTTAGGAAAGACATGAAATAAATAGGGAGGCTTTGAAGCGTGTGTTTTATGAGTTGTACTTTCCTTGTAGAGGATAATAGAGATCCCTTCCAACCTTGAAGTTTCCTATTAAATTTATCAATAATTGGATTCCAAATTTCATATTTCATCTTGCCTATAAACAAAGGCAAACCAAGATAGATGATAGGGAAATTTTCCTCCTTAAAACCCAACACTTTAACTATTTGATCTCTTATAATTTCCTCCATGTTTAAAAATGTAATCTTGCTTTTGTCATAGTTTATTTTTTGGCCTGTAGCTTTTTCATAAGAATCAAGGACTTTTTTGAACTCCAAAGCTTCTTCCTTTGTAGATTCCCCTAGTAAGAAAGTATCATCCACAAACCGTTGATGAGACAAAGCTTCACCAATGGATGAATGTTTTAGACCTTTTATATTACCATCCTTTCTCTTTCTTCCAAAGTTCTTCCCAAGGCATCTGCCATAATGATAAAGAGATATAGAGACAACGAATATCCCTACCTGATTCCCCTCATAGAAGGAAAGAACCCAATCGATTTTCCATTGATCACAATTGAAAAATGGGGTTTAGAAATACACATACCAACCCATGCCCTCCATTTTTCATTGAAACCTATTTGCTCCATTATTTTATCTAAGAAGGACCATGAAACCCTGTCATAGGCTTTGTTCATGTCCAAATTAAGGAACATGCCTAAACCTTTCCTCCTTTGAAGAGAGTGTGTTGTTTCATAAATGATAATGATGCTTTCAGTAATCTTCTTACCTACCACATAACCTCCTTGATATTTATTAATGATTGAGGGGATGATTTTTTTCAACCGATTGGCCAAAACTTTAGTAAATTTTTTATAAATTGTATTACATAGGCTAATTGGTCTAAAGTCCTACAATTTATCTACCCCATATTTCTTGGGAATTAGAGCAAGGAAGGTATTATTTCATTCTTTCAACAACTTACCAAATTCTTGGGCTTCTTGGATTGCATTGACTACATCTTCTTCAACAATATCTCAATGATGTTGAAAAAAACCTGGTGGGAAACCATCTGGCATTGGAGCCTTGGATGCTTCCATAGAGAACACAGTTATTTTAATTTCCTCCTTAGATATTACCTTGCATAGATATTCATTCATGCTATCATTAAATCCTTTGGGAATATTGTTAATGATGCTTTCTATTTCCATTTTGCACTATGTTTTTTCTTTGCTAAGAAGGTTTTGAAAAAAAGAAATGGCCAGATTTTTAATATCATTTAAATCCTCATACTTTCTACCATATTTCCCCATAAGGTAGAGGATTTTATTGCTATTCCTATGTCTCATAGTCGAAACATGGAAGAATTTAGTATTTCTATCACCTTCATTGAGCCACAAAACTCTGGATTTATGTTTCCAATTAATTTCCTCTTGGGCAATGGTATTATGATACTCCATGAGGAGTTGTTTTTCATTTTCATGCCACTCTGGTTTTCTCCCTTTCCTCTCCATTTTTTCCTCTATATCTTGGATATCCTTTTTAAGCTATTGTTTTCTTAAATTAATGTTACCAAAAACCTCTTTATTCCAAATTTTGATTCGATATTTGATGTTCTTTAATTTTTGGATAACTCTGTACATTGTTGATCCTTGAACCTCCTCCTGCCACCAAGATTAAATTTTGTTTGTAATGTCTTGGTGCATATTCCACATGAGCTCATACCTAAAGGGTGCTCCTCCCTGCTTCCCCTCCTTTTCCATATCTAGCAAAAGGGGATTGTGATATGATCCTATTATGGCATACATGTAACTATGAATACTATTTATACTTAACCGATTATCAAAAATAAGAACTCTATCCAAGTGCCTTTGAATGTGATTATCTCCCTTCCTTCTGTTTGTCCATGTAAAATTACCTTTACACATATCCAGGTCAATCAACTTATTATTTTGAATAAAATTATTAAAATCTTACATACCTTTAGTGATGTTAATCCTCCCTCAACTTTTATCCTATGTTCTTAATATTGTATTGAAGTCACCCAAAACCATCCAATGCAAATTAATGAAGAGACTCCTATGAAAATATAGATTATTCCATAGATGGAATCTCTCATGATCATCATTTTGAGAATAAACCCCTATCATTACCCAAAAAAAGTTAGTTTTTTTTTCTTCTTCAATTTGACTATGCAAAATATCTTTTATTGAACAATTAAAGTGCCCTCAAAATTCATTCTATCCCAAAAGATGCAAATACCTCGAATAGTTTCTTGTGTTGGGCTTATGATCCATTCAGCATTCGGCCAAACCTCTTTATAAATAATGTCAAGTTTTTTTGTGTCAATTTTAGATTCTTGAAGACAAACAATATCAAGTTTTACTTCCATGAGTAGATCTCTGACAATTCTTCTTTTTCCAATGGAATTTAGCCCTCGTACATTCCAAGAAAGGATTTTCATTTTTTGGTTTTGTTTGATGGAATTTTACCCTTACCCATCCATTCTTCATTTGGATCTAATTCTTGTCCCCTATTCTCTGGTACTTTTTGTTATTCTTGTTTGGGGGGTCTTCCTTGCTTTCTTTTCCCATAATTACCTGTATTCTTTGTATTTTTTGTATGTTTTCCAGGAGGATCATTCTATCCCATTTGATTACATCTTATCGGAGATTCTTATGATGTTGATTGAGCTATTTTACCCAACTCTAGTATTTTGTTGAATCTTGTTTGCATACCCTCCTTAGACTGGTTTGAGTTTTCTATTATGTTTAGAACTTTATATTTCTCAAATTGTTTAGTTTTGTTCTTTGAACTTAAAAATTGATCTAATCCTTACCATCCCTCTATTTTTTTTTATTTTAAAACCCTAAAATCCTTCAATCTGATCCTTCTCCTGTTCTGAATCCATTTGAGTGGATGGGGTATCCTCTACCATTTTAGCATCATCTACTAATATTTCTTCTTCAACTTCCAAATTAATGTATGCATTATTTGTGCTGATCGCAATCACATTTTGTTGATGTGTCTTGGTATCTAGATTTATATGATTTTCAATCATATTTATTTTCATCTTATGGTTACCATCTTCATAATTATTTTATTTTTCTTGATTGATACTATTCTCTTGTTGATTAGTGTTATTTCCAAAACCACTCAAGTTTTGTTTCTCATTATGTTCTTCATTTGCTTGTTGGTTTAGCTCTATGCATTTACTTGCATACTCCATTATCTTGTTAGGATTATGATGTTCTTCCTTGTACTGTCTAGAACATCCATTACTAATTTTACTTGCTGCCTCTTTATTTACCTCATGGTAAATTTCTTGATAATGTTCCTTTTCTTGTGCCCTTTCTTGTGGGCTAGAAGTTTCCTTTTCCATGATTATGGTCCTCTAGTTGATTTGATTATCCTTTTGTTGCCACTTTTTAGTAAATTTGGTTTGTCTTTGTAGATAAAATTTCCCCTCCACATGTCCAAAAACTTTACATTGCTTACAGTATACTAGAAAATTTTCATATTCAACTTTTTGTTCCCATTCTCCAAGCATTGATTTGATACTCACTTTTTCCACTTTGTTTTGTTCTAGCTTCACATTAACATAGAATCTTGCACATGGTATTCTTGTTTTATTGCGGGTGGATGGATCCATGTTTATAAACTATCCAATTTATTTTTCTAGGCCCTTAATAATTTGATCATCCTAATATTCTATTGGCAGATCTGGGAACCTAATCCAAATGGGAACACATTTTTTTTTCCTTTTGAGGGTTGAAGCCCTGATGCCAATATTTTAGGAAACTGGTATTTTCCCATAGAAAAATGGACCTTGTGATAAAGCTGCCACCAGATCCTCCTCAATATTAAACCGGATTAAGAAGTATCCCTTTGACAGACCAATAACATTCATTGAACCCTTTGTTTAAATTTTATAATGAAGCCATATTCTAAGAACATCTAAATCTGGTCTGGGTGTTAGAAATTTTCCTACCATGCTAAAATCATTATCCCTCAATATTTTTTTGATTAGGAAGTCAACAATACATACCTTTCCATTTTCATGAGATATCTCTGTACCAACTTCTCCTTTAATTTCTTCCTTTCTTCCTTTGAGAATCGATGCCCAAGAATCCTTTCCTGATCCTTCTTGTAGAAACTTTTTTGCATCTGTCATTCCCTTTTCTACACATTGATCAACATTCCTTAGATCCCTAACTCTTCCATATGGATCAATAATTTCACCATTTTTCCTAATGGGGGGAAGTTTTTATCATTCAAGGAATCCATCCAAAACTCTCGGTGTTCACAGCTTGATGTTCATGTCTTGGCAACCATCCAAAAGCCTTGGCATTCATAGCTCCCTAATTCACAGCTTGGCAACCATTCAAAACCCTTGGATTTCACAACTCACCCATTCATAACTCAAAAATTCAAATTGACTTAAAATTGCCCGTTGGAGAAAACAAAAAATTCAAACATTTTAATTGACTTATGGCACTAAAAATTTCATGAGTGATCCTATTACGAGTTTTGATTGCACTCAAGGAGTAGATAAAATATTACAATATACTAAAAAATCAGATAATGTGTTTATGAATAGAAAGCACCAACCTAAAAATCAAGGTATGCATCATAATACTCCCAACAACATTAATAGTTTTGACCAACGTCATTATTCTTCACTAAATTCCATGGCTTCACCTTCTTCGGATAATGTTGACCCTTTTCTCAATAACCCTCCTCCTAGGGAATCTATCCCAATTCCCAATAATGTGGATGCCCCCTTACGTCAATATCTTACTCAACAAGAAACAATGTTGAAGGAAATTTGTACTATGCTGAGAACCATTGAAGCCCATATAACTTTTGCAACACCTCCTCATACCCCAGGTCACAAAATACTCTCAATCCTGAACCTTTAAATATTCATCAAAGACAAATTACTTCTAACCAAGGCTTCACCAATGATTTAGACCCAGAAGCCAAAGGTGCTTCCAAATATTTGGAATGGCCTCATGATGTTCAAGTTCCTCGAATTGACATGCCCACATTTGAAGGGGTTGACCCTCATGGATGGTTGGCAAAAATGGAAGGCCTTATCCGATTACACCATATTCCAAAAATAGGTCGTGTTGCTTTTGTAGCTTCTAAACTGGGTACACAAGCATATCAATGGTTGTTATGGCAACTTCACAAAAATTAGTGTCCTCTTTTATGGCCTAAATTTAAGGAAAAATTCTTAGAAGATACGATAAGGGATCTTCCACATCATACGTGGTCTATCTTATGCAAATTAAGCAAACAAGATTAGTAGATGACTATATCTCTAAATTTACTAGTCTACTCACCTATACACATGAATTAAGTCCAACAGTGGTGGTTTTCACTTTTTTATATGGTCTTAAGGATAAGATTCACAAGGAAGTTGACATGCATGATCCCTATACCCTAGATGATGCACAATGTATAGCTCAAGCAACAGAACAAAAACTCCAAGATTTCGGTCCTCCATATCATCGAGATTTCAACTCTCGTTATCCTTACCACAATATTGAGCATTCCATAGGATTCTTCTACTCTAAATATCATTCACATCACCCAAGAGATCAAGCTTGTGTGCAACATCAAAACTTTCACTTAGAATATGATGATGCATTAGTTGCTGAGGAAGAAGATTTTTCTCAACCTGAGCCATCTATAGAACCAACAAATGATGAAACACTAGAAGATGATACAATGGCTCTTTTAGTACATGCACTTATGGGTATCCAAGCTCATCATACTATCAAGGTACAAGGATTCATTAAACACCAACGTGTTAATGTGTTGATTGATTTAGGAAGTACACATAACTTCATAGATTATAAAACAACCAAATCCTTGAACTTGTATATCCATTCTTCTAATCAAGATAAATTTCAAGTCCTTATTGCAAATGGAGGCAATGCTCAATGCGTGGGTCGAACATCTAAAATTACAATCCAAATGGGAAATTATACATGGATAGGTACTCTCTTTGTTATGAACCTAGGGAGCTCAGATGTCATTTTGGGAGCACAATGGTTATCTCAACTCGGCGATGTTACTATTAATATCCAAAAATTATACATCAAGTGGACAGAGAATGGAAGGGTCATTTGTCTTCAAGGGATTCAACCTCCTCCTTCTAGGGTAGTGAGTTCACATAGCATGGAGAAGATATTGAAGAAAGGTGGCTATGGTTTTCTTGCCCAAATAAATTCCATCGAGGCTCAATCCTTGGATTCTTCTCCTACAACTCTTCCAAGGGATCTTCAAGATATTGTGGATAATTATGAAGAAGTATTTAGTGAACCAAGGGGTCTACCTCCTAAGTGATCACATGATCATGCCATTCATCTAATTCCTAGTAGTCTACCTCCTAATATGCATCCTTATCGCTATCCACAACCCCAAAAATTAGAAATTGAGAAACTGGTCCAAGAAATGTTAGAGCATGGAATCATTCATCCAAGCATCAGTCCTTATTCATCCCCCATGGTGATGGTACATCGTAAGGATAACTCATGGTGCATGTGTCCTGATTTTCATCCTCTTAACAAGATTACCATCAAAGATAAGTTTCCTATCCTAGTCATCGATGACTTGTTGGATGAATTACATGGTGCTAGTTATTTCACCAAACTAGACCTATGCTCGGGCTTTCACCAAATTAGGGTTAGAGAAGAGGATATCCCTAAAACTGCTTTTCATACTCATGAGGGTCATTATGAGTTCCTAGTCATGCCCTTCGGTCTCACTAATGCTCCATCAACTTTTCAAAGCCTCATGAACCATGTCTTTAGGCCCTATCTTCGTAAGTTTGTCCTAGTTTTCTTTGATGATATTTTAATATACAACAAATCTTGGAAGGATCACCTAGCTCATGTTGATAAAGTCCTTTATCTATTAAAAAAGGAAAAACTCTTCGTTAAAAGATCCAAATGTGCATTTGGAGTCCAAGAGGTGGAATATCTGGGACATATAGTATCTCATGAAGGAGTCAAAGTAGATCCTCATAAAATCAAAGCTATTCAAGATTGGCCTCTACCAAAATCACTCAAAAAACTTCATGGTTTTCTAGGACTCACAGGCTATTATAGAAAATTTATCCGCAACTATGGTAAGATTGCGACACCTCTCACTGCTCTTACTAAAAAGGATGCTTTTATTTGGAATGAAGCTGCTTCTCAAGCCTTCCAAGCCCTCAAAGAGGCTATGTGTTCCACTCCAGTTTTTGCCACTCCTAATTTTAGCAAGCCCTTTGTCATTGAGTGTGATGCTTCTGGCATAGGTATTGGAGTTGTTTTAATGCAAGAAGGACATCCATTGGCTTTTGAAAGTAAGAAACTTTTAGGGAAGAATTTGGGATGATCCACTTATGAAAAGGAAATGCTAGCTATTCTACATGCTATAGAGAAATGGAGACATTATTTATTAAGTAGTCATTTCATCATCAAAACTGACCATAGTAGCCTTAAGCATTTCTTAGAACAACATCTTTCATATCCTAAACAAAATAAATGGCTGACCAAACTCTTGGGTTATGATTTTGTCATTGAATACAAGAAAGGTAAAGAAAATGTGGTAGTTGATGCTTTATCTCACAAATACGAAGATGAGGTAACCATCAATGCCATCTCGGGTCCTTGTCCCCAATGGCTTTCCCAACTTCAAGAAGAATGGATGGCTGATTTAGAGACTGCTCA
Source organism: Wollemia nobilis (assembly GCA_028583015.1). NCBI lineage: Eukaryota > Viridiplantae > Streptophyta > Pinopsida > Araucariales > Araucariaceae > Wollemia > Wollemia nobilis. The sequence continues at coordinate 13,625,082 of JAQPPZ010017228.1, forward strand.
AGTCATTCAAGATATAAAAATAGGATCATCCTTGCATTCTTACTTCTCTTATTCTAATGGAGTACTTCGCAAGAAATATTGTATTTACCTTCCTCAATATTCCACTATTAAATCAATGATTCTCCAAGAACTGCATGCATCTCCTATTGCAGGACATTCCAGATTCTTAAAAATATACCAACGGGTGAAGCAATCATTTTCCTAGAAAGGCTTAAAATCGGATGTCAAGACATTTGTGGTTGAGTGTGAAGTATGTCAACGTAACAAAGGGAAAATAATTAAATCTCCTGGATTGTTACAACCCTTACCTATCCCTAATCACCAGTGGGAGCACATTTCCATGGACTTCATTGAGGGTCTACCCAAATCCGAAGGTAAAATAGTGATCTTGGTGGTAGTAGATCACCTTTCCAAATATGCTCATTTTTGTGCCTTACAACATCCCTATTCGGCAAGTAAGGTGGCCAAGGTATTTCTTGATTCCATTTTCAAACTACATGGTATGACCAAAATCATTGTGAGTGATCATGATCCTATATTTACTAGCAAATTTTGGAAGGAACTATTTCACCTTAGTGGTACCAAATTGAATATATCTTCTGCATATCATCCTTAGTTGGACGGTCAAATAAATATTGTCAACAAGTGTTTAGGTACTTACCTTCGTTGTTTTGCTCAAGATAAGCAACATCACTGGATTCAATGGATTTCCTTAGCAGAATGGTGGTATAATACTTCTTACCATTTTCCCTTAAGATGTCACCATTTGAAGCCTTGTATGGTCAGAAACCACCTGCAATCATAGACTATGTTCCAGGCACTTCCAAGGTAGCCCAGGTAGATGATTTGTTACAACAATGTCAGATGATGCTTAAACTTCTTAAGGATAATTTGACCCAGGCACAAAATTGTATGAAGCAACAACATGATCTACATCATTCAGAACGACAATTCAAAGTTGGAGATATGGTCTTTTTGCACTTACAACCTTATAAACAATTATCCTTGAAGATCAAGTCTAATAAAAAATTGGCACCTCAATTTTATGGACCCTACAAAGTGGTTCGTCGCATTGGTGAAGTAGCATATCAATTGGAGCTTCCTCCTTCATCTTGCATCCATCTAGTTTTCCATGTGTCGTGCCTCAAACAAGTTATTGGCCAAAAGGTGCAATCCTAGATAGAGCTTCCACTACTTGATGAAGAAGGTCGTATAAATCTCCAACCCGAAGCAATACTATGATCTAGAGTATGACATCTTCGATCACGCCAAATTCAGGAGTTCCTAATTAAGTGGTAGGACCTTCCAGAAGAAGATGCTACATGGGAACCTAAGAGTATTCTCCAATCCTTTCCAGCTTTGAGGACAAAGCTTTTTGAGGAGGGGAGCCATGTAACGATCCCAAAGTAGATGTCGGTTCATCGATTGGTCATGTTTGTTCATTAATTCTTTCATCTATTTATAGGTAGAATGGTTTATTCAATTGATCATCATCGAACAATATAATTCATTTGCTTAAATTGCAATAGAATTCACCCTCTAAGTGGTTGTACTTGCTTTGTTTACTTCGTTGTTACAAGATTCAATTATCACATTTGATTTATTCAAATAGAAAGGATATTCCTTTCATAGAGTTTTAGATCCAATTCACCAAGGTTTAATCTTGCTAATTTTTAGCATGTTGCAGGTAAGCAAGGTGCGAGGGTGGATGAAGCATTATCCCAAATTAAAAATAAAAAAATTCCTTCAACGTCCTCTAACTCCTCCTCTGATGGTTCTTCGGATTTGAAGCCCATGGCATTCAAAAGCTCGATGTTTTCTGCTCATGGGAAAGCAAATTCATCTAGAGGTATCTTTGTTTCTACTAAAGGTGTTCGACATGGACAAATTAGAAGATCTAAGAGGCCCTCCTTTGTCATTTATTTTGATTTAAAGTTCATGGATTACAAAATCCCAGGGAATGCCACCCATGGTAAGGATAACACTTCAAGAAGTGTTTCGATTTCTACCGAAGGCATTCAGGATAGCCAAACTAGACATTCCACGAGGCTCTCCTTGAAGGCAACCCAAAACAAATCTCCTCCTATAATGTTGGATGTCTGACAAAGATACCCCAAGTAGAAAGAAAAAAAGACCTTCAATTGACCTGGTTAAAGCTAAATCCTTGGAACCAAATTCGACTTCTGATGATTCTATTTCATTTCTAAGCTCTTTGGAGGATAAGCATCAGACACTCTATGGATCTCTCAAGATGGCCATTGCTTATATCGACGACATCCAAGCGATAACCCAAAATCACAAAGGAAAATTCTCGCTCAAGGACTCAGGTCTGGTTGGCAATTTGCCTCCATTGGTGTAAGTCTCGAGCTTTGTCCCTATGGTTCTTTTGGTACAAGTTTCCTTCCCTTCTAGGTGGGTGGACTTATTTTGTTGGGTGGTTGGTGAGGTGGTTTATTTTTATTTCTATCATTTAAGCTGGTTGGTAATCTCACGAGGTTCTTCTAGTTTATTTGGATTCCATGCTACTCCTTTTTGATGTATTAAGGTATGGGGACCCTTTCAAAATCCCTTGTTTATCTAATAAAAAACAATAGAGTCCATAGAATAAGCAACAACAAAGTCCAAGAAAGCTTTGTGAGAATATATTGTGAAGAAGAATTTAAAATAAAAATATAAATTGTTGAAGAATCAAAGGAAATAGAATGTTAAGTTGAGGTTGCAGCATATTGACACCCAAACCACCCTGAGCAACAACAATCTTGGAGGTATGGCTTAAGGCATCAATATTTTAGATATACATAGAGTTAGAAAGGAATCAAGTGTGGCGGTGTTTGGTAGAAAAGCATAAAGTTTTGGATTTAAAAGGGATATAACAACATTAGGAACAATAGGCCAACCATTCAGAATATCAGAGGAGATTAGCAGAACCATGAAGCCAACAAAGCAGTTATGGATATTCAAGTGGCACAATGACAAATTGACATCATCAAAGAGCACCACTAATAAAAATCTCAATTGGATGGATGGTTAAACAAGATTGGAAATTGTCAAGAAAAAGGATGCTAAATATTTAAATTTACAAAAAAAATTGAAAAAGATCCAAAAAAATGAATATAAAAAATTTTGACTTTTTATCAAAAAAAATGTAGATGTCTAGTTATAACATCTTACTTGAGATGAGAATTGAATATGTTTATAAACTCTCAAACTTTACAGAAGAGAGTTGTAATTTATCAAAAATAAAAGACTTAAATATAAATCATTTTTCTCAAGGAAAAATAAATATAAAATTTTAATATAAAAAATATTATTTATATATTTTTAATAAATTATAAATTTTTAAAAAACTATATACTATCATATGTATTTTATGAGAGTTAAAAAAATAAATTATGTATACTACATTTTACCTATAAGTGAATTTCAAAGTACGAACATCTGGTATGGTGTTATTTAAATTTTAATTAAAATATTAGGGAATGTAATTGTTAAAAAACAAAACAAAAAAATTATAGAAAAAAAAAAAAAAAGTTAATATCAAAATACTTAATGTGATTAAATGAAGATGAAACAATTTTTTTTTCATTTTTTTTTTAACTAACACAATATGCTTTCGGTAAACATGCAAGCATAGGGTGTACCACTATAGTCCTTTTGCTTAGTAATGTTTTCTATCATAAAGCATGATTAGCTCATCAAACCTTACAAATTTATCCTATGGTTCCTCCTTCCATTAAAGTTTAATGTTTTTTTTTAACAATAAAATTGTATATGCAGAAAAATCTATTATAATTTTATTTATTTATTTATTTTATATATGAATAACATCTTAAAAAATTTGGCTTACACATAATGTATATGGTTTTATTATTAACTATGAAGAGAAAATATTATTAACTAAAATATATATCTATACATATAATTATTAAAGTTAGGTTGTTTAATTGTTATTAAAAATGATTGTTTCAATCAAAATTATTTTAAATAGGTTTAATATTTATTTTTTAATTTATTTTTAAGGTTATAATTGTCAGTAATTACAAAAGAATTAAGTCATTTTTGTTGTTGTGAAAGATCTTATAGTTCAAGGAATCAAATCAACGCAATCCATCGACAAGTATTCGACCAATATCAATTGGCCTATCCCTTTCGAGTAAGGATTAAGTCATGTTATATACTAGGAAATGAACATGACTATCAAATGAAATTAACTCAATCAATTATATTCCTCAACTTTCAAGGAGGAAACCCAAGTTTAAAAGATTTCTTTCTGAACACTCCAGTTTGAAGGTAGATAAAAATCGTAAGAATTCTTGGCTGCAATATTTTCAATCTCCCCTTAGCTTATCTCGACCTTCCCTTGTACCATGGCAACATGTTAGACAATTTATGGAATAATGTTATTGACATAATTCTGAAGAAACTAGCAAGATCGAAAAAGGTGTTATTGATCCAAGCGACAAAGGCAACTCTTGTCCAAGCTTGTTTACAAAGCATACCGGTTTTTTTATATCCATTTTCAAATTTTTGATGTCAATTTTTCAAAAAATCAAAAAATTCAAAGGATATTTCTTTGGTCTAGAAATGAAAATCGGAGGAGGCTTCCTTTAGTTTCTTCAGATAAAATATGTTGAAAAAAATAGCGAAGGACTAGGTTTCAGAAGAGTTCATCAAATGAATTTAGCTCTACTGGAAAAATAAGGATGGAGGATAGCTTTAGACGCCCAATCTTCATGGAGAGACATCATTAAAGGGAAATACCTTCATCAAAATACTTTCATGGAAGAAGTCCCAGTTCATAATGGATTGTGCTTATGGAATTTGATTGTCCAAACTAAAGATATTTTGAGAAGGGGTCAGCTTGGCAATGGTAGAAGCATAAGATTTTGGGAGGATCCATGGCTAAAGGATTACCCTCTCATAAATGACCAAAATTTAGCAATTTTGAAGCCATTCATAGATTATTTGTTTGAAAACCAAGTGTCTAACTTTATCATACACAATTCCAATGGGCAACAATTAAAATCCATTCCGACTAACAATATCAATATTGCTTGCCAAAATGCGACAATAACATTAGAAAAATATTCTTAGAGTGCATGTGATCCCAAGCAATGAACAGAGAGACACTCTAGTTTGGAATCCCAGTGAAGACGGGCAATTTTCAATCAAATCAGCATATTACATCCAAGGTCCTCTTGTTGCTCGTTGGCCCCTTGCCAAGTTTGTGTGGCCCAAAAAGTTGATTTCCAAAGTCTACTTTTTTTCATGGCTCACATCCCATAACAAAATTTTAACTACAAACAACCTTATAAAAAGGTATGTTCATTCCAAATCATTGTTGTGTCTGCAACTCTAACTAGGAATCTGCCCAACATCTATTTTTGGAATACCCTTTTTCCAAGTCTATCTTAAATGCCCTTTTTGAGATTGTCAACGTTGCTTGGGTTCAACCACCTTCCATTCCTCTCCTCTTTGAGCAATGGCCCAATCCTTTCGTCAATTCCCAGATCAAGTTCCCCTGGTTTATTTTCCTCCATCATTACCTTTGGCAAGTATGGTTGGAACATAATAACATAATTTTTAATGATTGTAGTAGAGACCACAAGTCAGTTCTTTCCCGTGTCATCTCCTTTGTGTCTGAAAATGCTCAACTGATGTCGTTTGAGTGTCACAGACCTGGTCTTGAAACCCGTCTGTATGCTTTCTTTAAACTCAGTCACAATTTGGGTAAGACCCTTAAAGCCCAAGTGGATAGGTCAAGCATCAAATGGACCTCCCCTCATCTTGGTTGGACAAAGCTCAATTTTGATGGTGTAGCGCAGGGTTATGCATAACGGTGAATTTTCACCATTGGGACGAAAATTGACATTTTTAAAACTTTAAATTTACGAATTTGGGGGGCTTAGACATAGTCCATTTAACCAAAAATTTTCAGGATAATTTTTTTTAAGTTTTGGTTCACCGTACATTGATAATAGTATCACGAATATTTTAAAAAATTTACCAGTAATCTCGCCTAAATAGAGGACCCTTTTTGCCATAAAATTTTAAAATTTCTAAATTATCCCACCTAATTAGCCAAATATACCACTATATATAACTAACACCCCATCAATACTTTTTCATTTCTAGACCTTGTTCTACACTAGACAGATATCTTGACCCAATTCTACACTAGATCAAACCCATTTCTACATCAAACAAGATTGAAACCATTTTTGCACTAGATCGGACCTTGTTTTTTTACCAGATCGGACCTTGTTATGGATTTGGATGATATTTGGATCATATTCTGCATCCGAACGGACTACTGAACCCTGTTCTACATCTAGATGATATTCGAATCCTATTCTACATTCAGATGATATCCGAACCCTGTTCTCCATCCAAATGAACTATTGGATCTTGTTCTGCATTTGAACAATATCTGAACCTTATTTTACATCTTAACAGACTACCGAATATTGTTCTGCATCCAAACAATATCCGGATCTTGTTTTGCATCCGAACAAACTACCATACCCTATTATGCATTTGAATGATATTCGAATCTTGTTCTACATCTGGATGGACTAGTAGAACCTATTCTACATTTGGATGATATTCGAACCCTATTATGCATCTGAATAGACTATCAGACCCTATTCTACATTTGAATGATATTCGAACCCTGTTTTGCATTTGGATAGACTACTTGACCCTGTTTTGCATCCGAATGATATCCAGACCTTGTTCTACATCCATATGAATTATCGGACCTTGTTCTACACAAGATCGATATCCAGACCCTGTTTTACATCCGAATGGACTACCGAACCCTGTTCTACACAAGGTCGATATCTGAAACCTATTTTACATCCGAATGGACTACTGAATCCTGTTCTGCTCAAGGTCGATATTCGAACCCTATTTTACAAAGGAAAAAATACTACATCGCTGCCACCCCTAGATCCCCCAACGATGTAGTAGGGGGGGCATTGCCTCCCCTACACCCCCCTTCATGGAGTGGGTCTAAGTGCGGATAAAAACAAGACCTCCAAATTAGAGAGAATTAGGCTCCACAACCAATACCATGTTTTGTAACCAATACCATGTTTTGTACCCGATTTGAGATCAAACCTTTTTCTACACCTAGTTCAAGTTCGAACCATTTTTTACATCAAACCATGGTTGGATCTCATTTTACACTCGGTCTGGATAGAAATTTCAAATTCACAAATATTTTATCATTTATTTTGAAAAATAAGGTAATTTGCCATGTCCTCCTACATAAATTTTGTTGGGATTCGCCAAGGTTTCGCAATGGATTTGCCATTTTTACAAGTACATTTTAGGTCTAACCCCTTATGCATAATCCTCCTGTAGTGAAAGGAAACCCAGGTAGGGCAAGTAGTGACAATATAATAAGAAATAATAGGGGAGAAATTCTCATGGCTTATACAAAAAATATTGGAATTTAGATGAATAATATGGCTAAGGTGAGAGCCCTCCACCAAGGACTGACGATGTTAAATGAATTGGATGTTGACCAAATTATTATAGAAGGAGACTCCTTGCTTTCCATTAATTAGCTTAAAGGAAACCAATATCTTCCATGGAACATCAATAACATCATCGGTGAGTGCAAGAGAATGTTGGGCAAATATATGAATGTCACCATACAACATGTGTACAGGGAAGGAAATAAGGTGGCAGACTTGCTGGCTAACAAAGGTGTCATGGAGCAATCCTTCCATGTGTGGCGAGCCAACTTTCCTCCGGGGCTCACGAATGTTAGTAGTGAAGATAAAATTTGTCTTCTCTAAAATGGTTAGGAATCTTGCTCAACTATTTAGGCTCACTAGCCATCCTGATCAGATGGTGTAAGTCACCTAGATCTTGCTTTCTAGTTTCTATATTTCAATGTATATTTAGTTTTTGGATGTCTATCTTCTAGGGTGGTGCGTAGGGAGTGTTTTTTCCCTTATCCGTTTGTTGTTCGGTCAAGCTAGGTTTCCAACATGAGGGTTTTTGGTCTCTTTGGTGATCCTTGTTGGATTCCTGAGTTCACTTTGTAAAATGTTTTGTTTCCTTTCAAAATACCTCTATAAATAAAAAAATAATTACCAAATTATTATATAGTTATAATGTAATATAAGTGGTTGTGGCCTATCCTTTCAGGTAAGAATTAATTCATGTTATATACTAGGAAAATGAACATGACTATCAAATGACATTAACTCAACAAATTATATTCTTTAAATTTCAAGGAGGAAACCTAAGTTCAAAATCTTTGCCATCTAAATATTTACCATTGATATTTTTTCTAATAAGTTATAAGTAGCGTCTGTTAGGGACCACTCCCATCAAAATACCAAAATATTACATTTGTTGCATCATACCCTTTTATCACAATTTTTTTATTTTTTTTCTATTAAATATATTTTTCAACTTTCTCAAAGTGTTATGTTTCCACAATTAGCTTCTTGACATCATTTTTATTAAGAGATAAAATCTTACTTGGCTAGTTGCCTTCTAAAATTTAAATTTCACTAGGATGAAGATCAACACCGTATTTCATTAATTTATTGCTACCTGATCCCTTCTCTATAAATATACTCACACTTCCAATATATTGTCTCTAGTAATATATGATGAACATCATAAGTAGTATTATTTTTATTTAGTCTCCACATCCATTTTTGTTAATAGCATTGATGATAATTTGTGAGTTACCCTCAATTGAAAAGTATTTCTATCATTTTTCTACTACAATTTAAATCCTTGTAAGAAGTGCCCTAGCCTCTGCATAGTTGTTAGTTGAATTTCCATATGATTTTGAATAAGTAAGAAGAATTTCGCTTCACTATTTCTAAAAACACCACCTCAATCAACTTTTCCTAAATTTCCTTTAGAAGCACCATCAAAATTAATTTTGATAAACCCAAATTTGGACATTTCCATTTTACCATAGATCGAAGTAAATCCTTTGTTTTAATTATATTGTCTTACATGACTCTTCCATGTATATTAAAATCCTATATACTATTTATTAGCACATTTTTTTTTTTCTGCAATTGAGGATTCCCATGATAAACACCATATTTTTAGACATTTTGCAAGAGAGGCAATAATATGGTTCCAAAATTGGGCTTGATTTTGAGATTTATTTAAAAAAATTCTATTATTACTTTCAAGTCATAAATTCTAATAAATAGTGGTAGGGCCAATCCTCTAAATAATACATAATATTTTAGCTTTGAAATAATTAATCCAAAAATTCATCGATTCTTTCAATGTTGATGGAGCTATCCAATATATTTCATATTAAAAAAAATCCCAATTCATGTGAGCAAATGGAAAATGAAAAAGTAAATGGTCTGATGTTTCTAAATCCTTCTCACACAAGACATATGTAAAGGGTCCATAATACCCTCTTCTTTGTAGACTCTCTCCTGTAAGAACTTTGAACAACTAACCAAAGAAATTTTTAGGCCTTAGGGAGAGTCTCTAATGACAAATATTCTTCCAAGGAAAATATTTGGGAGAGAAATTTTTTTGTTGTTCGAAATCCTCATATTTCAACTTGACCTAGTATCCACCATCCTTTGATAGATTCCAAACCAACTCATCCTTATGTTCAATAGTCGACAAATAAAACTCTTAAAGCATCTTTTGAAGTTCATCTGCAATTTTTTTGAGTTCCTCTTCTTCAACTAGGTTACTAAAAGAAATCCATGATTTGGATTTGTTGCTCATACTAATATAGTCTTTGACCTTTGGATATTTACATGCTAGGCATGCTTGAGCCAACTATTTCCATTCTAAGTCAGAGATAAAAGGATTTTAAGAACACAAGCTTATACTAAGAGGGGGGGGTGAACAATATAAGATCAATTTTTACTTTCTTTCCAAACCAATATCAATTAATGTACTTAATTACAATATAAAAATATAGTAGTGTGCATTAATAACTCAGATAGTAGTAGTAATCAAGAGCACAAGTCACCACACAAAATTGAGACACAATATTTAATGTGGTTTCCCCAATGTGAGGTACTCCACGGAGAAAATATTTTACTAAAACTTTCTCAATCAATCTCTTTGGGAATCACTCCCAATTACAATGTTTATGGATCTATGTCCAAAGGAGATGTTGATCCCCTAATCTCAAGTCCGTGGATCTCTTCCACAAGAGAACTCTTTCCCCTTATGCTCTGGCTATGTGATCTTCTAGAAGACTCTGTCTCTTTGTTGCACTAACTAGTGTACCTCTCTCCACTTGAAGACTCCTCACTCAGATCTATATTCAACTATGCTGGATACTCGATCTCTATCCACTGAGACTCCATTATCTATACTCTATTACCTCCAAAGCTCTGTCAATAGACTCACTAAGAACCTGCTCAATAGGATCACACAAAACCTGCTTAACAAGCTCACATAGAACTTGTCAAATATGCTTAACAAGATCACAAAAAATTTGTCCAAATTTGCTCAAGCAAGCTCACCAAGAACTTGCTCAAATCTGCTCTAGCAAGCTCTCTAAGAACTTGTCCAATTCTACTCTAGCAAGATCACCAAGAACTTGCCCAAATTTGCTCTAGCAAGCTCACCAAGAACTTGCCCAAATCTTCTCTAAACTCTGTCCACAAATCTATCCCAAAAATTATCCATAAATCTATCCCAAAACTGTCCACAAAGCTTTCTCAAAACTGTCCGCACAGCTTTCTCATAGGCTCAATCAATCATACTCAAGTAGCACTCATATCTCATCCACAAATCTATCAAGGCAAAGCTCAAATATGAACTCAAAAATGAATGGCAATGTACTCTTCAATGGATGACAACAATGATCCACAATGATCTCAACTCAACTCAAATCAAATCAATCTCAACTCAACTCAAGTCAATCTCATAGAAGCATAAAGAGAATTGTTAGAGACTCAATATGTTCTAATCTCAATCTCAACTCAAATCAACTCAAATCAATCTCAACTTAACTCAAGTCAATCTCATAGAAGCATAAAGAGAATTGTTAGAGACTCAATATGTTCTAATATTACTCTCAACTCAAATTAGAATAATGGATTAGTTTATTTCATAGGACTTGAACAATCACTTCACACATCACTTGACTAGGCTCAATCAACTCAACTCAACCAATCACCACAAGGGACAACTCTCTCTCACACAACCCTAGTCCAAGTATGTATCAACCAACTCAAATGTTTCCAACAATGCTCAACCACAAATCTCACATAACAATGATACTCATGTTATTTTACAACCAATGGGCTTCAACAACTATGCTTATCAAACAAGGTTTAGACACAACTCTCAATTCAGAAAACCTCGAAGCATTCAACCAACCACTTTCAAAAAAGAAACCCAAACAATCCTTTTCCCTCCAATGATATTTCAGAAATCAACCACCATAAACAATCAATAGAAGAATGTGCCCATACCTTTTATGAAGATGAAAACCTCTTTGTAAATCTGCCAAAATCATAAAATTCTTTTACCAATCTTCACAAGGGTTAGTAGATCACAAAATAATCAACATTACTCCACTTTTCAATATCATCACCAAGGCATTTAATTGCATAACTTTCTTATCTCTCCTAAAACCATTTGTACCATAAAATAAAATAAATCAAAACATTGCATAACCTCTTCACTCCAAAAACCACTTATACCATAAAATAAAATAAATCACAATATTGCATACCTTGTCACCTCACAAAAGAATTAATCCTCTTTAAAAAGAACAAGGCAAACTTCACTTTTGGAACCCCTTTACAAAATATGAAATATCTCTTTACACACATATTATTTATCCTTCTAAATAAGTTAGTCAAATAGCCCTTAAAATAAGCTTTCCGACGATATATAATATGCCACCTTTCCAAAATAAATTGAAACCTTTACATGTATATATATGCCACCCTCCATTAATTGCACATAGGTCGGCCCTCCATTAATTTAAACTTTAATATCTTCATCACCGGAGGTCCTTTTTTGATGAAACAAAATTATACCTTGGCTTTTAAGAAAATCCCTTTCCACATAAGCCCACCATTGTTTTAAATAAAACCTTTTATTTTGCTTGCCTTAGTTTTCATAAAAACCCTATAAATAGCCATGCTTTCCAAAATATCATAAATGCTTATTTATGAAATATTTTGGCCACAAAAACCAAATGTGATCCATGTGATATCAATGACAACATAAAATACCTCAAATTAACTCAAATTTCCAACAAAGACTTCAACCAATCATCAGACCAAAAATTTATATAACTTCCCTTAGTGACTGACCATATAGTATCTCTTTATCAATTGTAGACTCTCTAATATGAAGTTTCATGTTGACGATCCTTTGGATAGAGTTATTTTCCTAAATAATTTCATTGCATCAAAAGAACCTATATATTTTTACCCAATTCTTTCCTTGATCTTTGAATAATCTCCACCTAAGCTTTGCTCCTAATGCCAAATTTATAAGTTTACAATTCCACAAGCTTACTCCTCCAATATTATTTCCTTTGCAAAACCTATCCCACTTACAAAGAGGAAACCTAAAAATTTTCTCACAACCTTTTCATAGAAAGTCTCATTGATTTTTATCAATTTCTGATTCTATACATGTTTACAATCTTGAAAATGACATCATATAAATAGGGACGTATTGCAATGTAGTCTTTATGAATTGTAGCCTTCCTACCATGGTTAAGAACTTACCTTTCCAACTTGCCAAGCAATATTTCATTCTATCCAAAAAAAGAGATCCAAAATTCCTTTTTATTTCCTTTAACCGACAAAGGAATACCCAAGTAAGTTGATGGAAATATTTCAATTTTAAACTCTAAAATATTCATAATAATTTATTGTAAATCTAGGGCAGTATTAATGAAAATCCTAGATTTTATAGTATTTATCAACTGTCCAATAGCCTTCTCATGGCATGATAATATTGTTTTAAACTACATGGCGTCACTGACTGAGGGATGGCCCAAAAGAAAAGTATCATCAAAAAATTGGAGATGAGATTCAAAGGGACCATTTTTCGCAATTTGAATACCCTTGATTTTTCCTTCCATTTTTGCCTTTGAAAAGGATCTCCCTAATGCTTCCGCAAAAATAATAAATAATTTATAATTGCTAAATTATTATGTTGTTATAATGTAATATAAATGTGACCTATTTTAGTTCCATAAAATTAATTTATAAAAATGAGCATGACTATTTTTTTTAACACACTCACACACATATGCACACACATCCTACACAAATTTGAACTTGGATTTCTTGGAAGAGTTCAAAGCTATACCATTATGGTGTCCCAAAGAAACCATTTTTTTAAACACACACCCCATCATGGTTTGAATTTGGGTCTCCTAAATAAGAGCTCAAGACCATACCACTCCATTGTACCATTGATCATAGTAGTTAAACTTACATTTAAAGATACTAATATCTATATTTATTTTTATTGTAGATCTACCCATTTCTTAATTTTATCATAGTAGTTAAACTCAGGTTAAAAAAAAATTGTTTAATCACTTGAATATCTATATCTATTTTTATATTAGATAAGAACATATCATAAATGACCAACTAAAATGAAAATAAGAATGTTTAATATTATGTTAGACATATCTAAGTAGGATACCTCTCAATCTAACAACTCTAAATCTAATGACTTGTAAAATAAATGATGATCCATATAGGCCTTAACCCTAATGTTCAATTCAATAGTAGGACTGTTTTAGTTAGTGAATAGGGGATTAATAATCTTCTTAGAGTGATAAACGCTTCTTTGTTGCTTGTGTTCACCAAGGTTTTTAAGAAATATTTTGAACTAAACTTTATATTACTTTTAATATTTTTGTCAGACATCGTATTGGTAAAGGTTTTGGATTCACATTGTTGAGATCCAAATTTGAATCACATGGAGGGTGGTCAACATTGTGCTCCAAATTTATATTTTAATTGTTTTTTTTTTAACTAGGTGGAATCGATAGCCACCATGAATCTGAGTAGGCTATCCAAATTTTATGACTGCCACAGTATTTTGTGTTGTCCGTCCTGGAAGCCACCACACAGATATTTACATAATCCATTCCTACAACCGCCATGCCACAATCATTTTAAACCTTTTACACCATTGAAAACACCAAGAAAGGGATAAACGTTCAGTTAAGTGAGGCTCAAAATTTGAACCTTGGACCTCTGTCCCCCTTATGGGGTTTGGTCGAACCAATTGGTCTACACCTTGGACCTATATATTTTGATTGTTAAAATAAAACTACATTTAATAAATTTATGCCAACATCTATACCTAATATTCCTTTCATGATGACTCCTCAACTTGTTACATCCTTGCTAAATGTTGCACCTAATGTACAACCAATTGTTTTTATTATTGTCCTTATTATGGTTGGACAAATTCCAAAATTATTTCTCTAGATAACTTTTCCTTATCATTTGCTTTGGCTCTATAATACATCTTTCCTTCTCATTCACTAGATTTAACAATAAAATTTTTATTTTATAATTATATAAGGGCATTATAATAATTGTTAAAAAAATAAGAAAAATGAAAGGCTAGAAAAAAATTAAAATACACAAATTACTATAAAGAATCTATATCAAATTATAGAGAAATAAAAATGTTTTAAACTTGGGTTCATCAAATTAAATTTTAATAGTGCTTCAATAGGAAACATTGGAGAAGATGGCTGAGTGGTATTTTTGAAGTAATCAAGGTAAAATTCTCCTTATAAAGAATCATATAGAACTTAAACAAACAACTATACAAAGTGTTAAGCACATTTTTAGGCATCAAAATGACCATAGGAATGTGATAGAGATATATTTTAGTTGAGATGTCTTCACATATTATAGTTAATACTATTGAATAAGATACAAGGATTGGATTGTTATTAGATACAACATATTAGAATGCCAAATAGTTATAGATTAGAAACAAATATGGAAAACTATTTAGTAAAACATGAGGTTGACATTTATCCTGATAAAATTCAAATATTAGAAGGCAATTGGTCAAGGGATATACTATCTCTTGCTAGAAATTCTATAAAGAATTTGATAAAAAAAATTGTATTTAAAGAGATGAAAAATATTTTTTATAAAAAGTAAGCTAGATATGGTCTAATTGACCTATTAACATATGTATATTTTGATGTTTTGAAGAGATTTAATCCTAATATAACCTACATATAGCTTAATTTTAAATAAAAAACTTAAATCTAAATAATAAGCAATGCTTGTTTGAAATGTTGAGGAAGCATGCATATGATTGTTTTCCTCTAGTAATGGTAGATAATAAAGTCCACAAATTACACACCATTGTCAATAATAAATTATATATATTTATCATCTATAATACCACATACACAAAAAAATTCATAATTTCAAAAAACTTATAGTCCTTTATTAGTATATCCCTAATTGTAGTCTAGTTTTTCTTGAATCATTTTTTTGTCATTTATTCTTGATCGACTAGCTTGCTCAAGTAGAACTATTGTTTTTTAACATTTACTCATTATTGTACTATTAATACTCTCTATTGTTGGAAGATGATAGTTTGACCTTGCTGGTCAAGGTTGACATTGAATAGTGTGAGCTTACTTGCAACCTTGATGTCAGCCTATCACCCCTAGCAAGATTAGTTAAACCACATGTATGGGCAATCTTAACTAAGCCTTCATTAAGGATTTCATAAATTATTTTTGAATTTGAATTAACCTTGAGTCGAATTAGGTTATATATAATATGTAATTATAAATGTTGGAGAATGGTTATTACTGTAAATACCTCCTAACCACCTAATCTATCATATTGGTGTGATAATATTCTATTCTATGGGAGGTGACTTTCTTTTGTGCTCAAGGCACCCATACATATGTCTCTCTCTATATATGATATACCAATTTTTCCATAAGATGTTTGGTGAATATACATGATTTTATTCATTTCTAGAAATTGTTGTTACATAGTATTAGAGGGGTTGAAATTTTTTTTCTTAGTCATATAAATAAGTTAATTTTGAAGTATTTTGTGGAAGATCTTATTTGACAATTTTTTTGGGTTTTAACAAAAAACCTATTTGGAGATTGGATTGTGAGCATCGTATTGTACCACAATGAACTAGCTAGCTTAGGTAAAATATTTACGAACATGTTTATTTTTTCCTCTCTTTCCATTCAGTCTATTTAGAACTAGTTAACTATTGTGATGAATTATCTTAGTGATACCCCAAATGGCAAAGCAATTTTTTTATAAATATACAATGGATTGAATTCATATATTGTATTGCTAGATTGTTTGCATTTTATGGATATTTTAAACAAATCCATTTCCTTTGCTATAAATATTTTGACACTAGTGCAATATAGGTGAGGAAAATTTACATGGTTTTTGAAATAGAGGAATAGGCTAAATATTTCTTGATCCCCTAGTGCAATATAGATTTAGTATTTTATAAATAATGTTATGGAGGGGAAATAATGATAGATATGCATGAACCATAAAAAAAATTGGATTCTTTACAAAAATTAGGGGGTTTGTGTTTAATTTCTATGATTCTTCCATAAGATACTTCCTTTTGAATCCAAAGAAACTTTATATTTACCTCTAATTTTTAAAATTTTGAATTTAATTTATTAAATATACTCTTGATCAATGATAAAAAAATGGTGGCATGGATAGGGAGGCATATTTATGGGCACATATAATTTGGTGCCTTGGGTATTTTGATGTTAGAGTTTGAAGGGCTATGATAATCCTAAATATTAATTCATATTGTGGTAGAACAACGCTAACCATTGAAGCTAGAACTTGGAAGAAGGAAGTTTTGAATTCAAGACTTGATATAACCTTGTATAGGTGGAAGAAATAAGGCTTTTGGGATGTTAAACATCAGATGATTGATCCTTTATACTAAGTAGAGAGGTAGGGATGCACCTGTTTCCTATCCTAGAGAACACTAGATGAAAATGAAACTCCTTCAATAGAACACGGTATGATGCTATGGCGAAATGGGTAGAAGCCTTGACACTGAAATATTGTGTAACTAAACTATTGAGCCTAAAATAACATGGGATGTTTCATGGGATATCTTTGATAGTGTTTAGAGTTTAGATTATCTTACATGAGCTTATTGAATTTAAGGTTGAGACATGGAATTTCAATCATAATATTTTGTGCAAGGCATCATGATGTGGATATTATAGGCATAGAATATTTTATTGTTATTATCGACAACTTAGAATGTCAATTATTAGTTAGTTGGTTCAATTTGTTATTTTGTATTTAGCATCTCGTATACCTACTTAAGTTGATAAATTTTAATAAAATGTTATTCAGGTTTTTGATACCTGATCACTGGTATTAGAGCAGGAATTTCCTGCCTGTGAGGGGGGATTTTCATCGTGGGAAATCCCCCATCCCTTCTTCTGCATTTTTCATCACGCTTAGTTTTCTGGTTTAGAGGTTTCCTCCTTGTATGTTTTCAAGGTTAGCTTCCTTTGTTTCAGCTATGATAGCTCATTGTTTTAGAGCTCTCCAACCTTGGTAATGGAAGGAGATGATCTGTGTTGTTGTAGGCCGTATTATCTCTATTATGAGAGAGCATCTAGCTTATGTCTATCTGTAGTACCCAGGTATCTATCATATCTACTTTTGGATATGCATACTAGTAGTGTGTGCTTGGTCATAATCAAAGACTCCTGATCACCCATAGTCATGGATAACCACAAGCTGTGAAGATTTTTTCAAAAAATTCATTGCGACACCAAAGAAAAGAATAACTACCACTGATCGATTGATCTTAGCCACATGGAGGCTTCCATATCCATAGAACCACATGTGCCCCATTTCAAATTAGTTCTCTATTAAAATCATCGCCAAATCAGTGAGGGTATTTTTGACTCCTTTTGCTTCAATTTGTTGACGAAGCCAGTGCAAAGGCCCTCTACAATGGTCGACCACCAAGCTGTGGGTGGGAAGCCTTCCACGTGCCACTACCAATACCTACCATTTATTGGGATTGAGGTGTATATGCACCAAATAAAATAGTTCAAATGGGACAGTCCATCACACATCACACATCTGACATGAAGAGAAATACGTCAAAATGTAGATCCAGTCTATCTGATTAACAAGAAGCTATTTACGATGATGATTTATACCATGTTGTGCTAGTTTGTGCTTCAGACATCATTGATGAGCACCACGTAGTCAACCTTCTTTGTTGTTGATGAGTTTGGCACGTTGAACATTTTAAAAAGTGGAATTCTCCACATTTGGTTTGACCACTAGTTGGTGGTCGAGGAGACTCTCACGAGGCATCACTTAAGTGGTAATGGTGGGGTCAATATGTGACAACTTTGCTCCTCACACTACCACACATCATTTATTATGTAAGTCGCACCGTTTCTCGCCACCTCGTAGCGAAAAGAATTTAGAAAAATATTATTTTAATATTTTGCAGAATATTTTTGGAATATTTCCAAGTTGCAAAGGGTAACTTGACCCTTTTTCTTTTGTTGTTGTAGACCCTTAATGTAATTTTCAATTTTTGAGGGTTGATTTTTTTGCAGGTATAGGCTTGCATATAGTCGTTGGAGAGGTCTTTTCGAGCCGATTTCAATGATAATATCATTTTGATATTTTGTAAAATTCTTCTTGACCTTATGGTGCTACAAAGTTTGGGATGACAAAATCTTCTTTCATAACTAGAATTGTTGTAATGAGTGCAGTTCGGTGGTACTCGACACTCCATTCTATGCTTGTTTTAAATCCCCATGTCTTATACATTTGTTTTTCTTCGCTCTTCCTCCACTGACTATAGTTAGAAGATACTTGCTTGGAAATATTGTTTGTACTAATTTTTGGGTGCATGCTTATGGTTCAACATGATTGGTGTGAAGAGTTACGACTTCGAAGATTGAAAGACATGTTTACAAGACCCTTTTTAGGCATAGTAGTGACTCCTACATGCTAGAGGCTGACCCAAGAGGCAATAGACCTCAATATCCCACCGGGGATTCCGAAATGGACCTCTTTTTGAGCATTGCTCATTGTAGCTCCCTTTGATGGAGTAGTGGTGATCTATTTTGGGACTCTTGAACATCGCCTATCTCTCTTCTATTCTGAACCACTTTGGAGGAATTCATTCTTTTAAGACACTTTGCCATTTGTAAAAGCATTGGAGTCCGATGCTTATATGGTTGGGAGGGATGATGTGGATATTATAGGCATAGAATATTTTATTTTTATTATCGACAACTTAGAAAATCAATTATTAGTTAGTTGGTTCAATTTGTTATTCTGTATTTGGCATCTCGTATGCCTACTTAAGTTGATCAATTTTAATAAAATATCATTCATATTTTTGATACCTGATCACATCAAGACCACTTGATCAGAAGATCAAAACCCATACATTGTCATTGATCACAAAGGAATTTTGTATTATTTAGCACATGCATAGATCATATAAGTGCCTATTTTTTGTAAAACAATAATATCTTGGGTCAAAGGTACAATGTATAGTGTAATAAATACAAAAAATTCACCTAGAAAAATCTATGGATGACTTCTTTGAAGTATTATTTATTTTGTAGTTTAGAGATCATGATTGGATGAAAATATTATGTGGAGGATTGATCACCAATGAGTTGAATTCTTTCTTAGATAGAAGAGAACACATAAGGACCTTAAAGGTAAAGTTTTCTAAGTTCAAGCCATATGGAGGTACTATATATATATTTTTCTCCTATGGGCATGCATATATTCTCTTTTTCATCCCCTAACATGCTTATATATGCTCTTACTGTTATGCTTCCATTATACTAGACTATTGGAGAAACGAGATGGACTATAGTTTATTTTTTATTGCCCCTTACCTATCCTAGCTATAATAATATGTGCAAGGATTTTGTTAGGAAGAGGTAACCATATTGAATCCCATCGATTCATTTTTAGGTTGCTTTATACCTTGAAAAATAATAACGAATGCTAATAAGAATCTTCTTAGTACTTATTCTAATGATGTGGTAACTCTACATTCCTTGGAATCATCACAAATTTTTATTTGTCTACCATGGCATAATTTTTTTATAGAATTTTACAACTAATATTCTAGCCTTGATGTAATATGACCCTATTTACCAAGGTAGGATAATATTAGAATACAAGACTTACAAACCTTCCAATAAAAATGGCTCAATGGCTAAAGGGATAGCCTTAGTTATCTTTGAGGAAGGATATCAAGAGATCAAATACTATGCCCTCTATTTTCTTTAATTCCTTGTTATGAATGATATGACTATGATTTAATGGATGAAGTAGTATATTGTATGGCCAATGTGGTAGCTAGGTGGACATCCAAAATAAGATTTTTAATTTAATATATACCTTGACCAATTAGATCAAACACTTGTCTTATGTTCTTATACTATATTCCTACTTGTAGACACCCAATTTTAAAAACGTCATTAATCTTCAAATTTGACAATCCATTCATTCATCAATTAGATAGTTAATTAGCCAATTTCAATCATTCATCCTCATGCCTAAAATAGGAGTATTTATTTCTCCAAAATCAAAAGCATCAGGGCAAGAACAAAAGTGTCATCAATGGTTTCGCCTCTTGGGCAATGCTTTTGTAAAAAATTAACATTTCAACCTTTCTCACCCAAATTTGATCTCAAGTGATAATTTTGACAAAAAACACTAGAGATAAAACACTATTGATGCTTTTTACCACTAGTGCTTTCGATTTTCATGTACCAAAATAAAAAAATTGATTGGTGGTAGCTTTCAATCCTCCCACCATTAAAGGATCTAATCATCAAGATTCAATTTGTAGCCCAACAAAAATCCAAAAACCTAAGATTTTCCATTTTCATTATTCCTCCATTAATGACATCTTGACCCCATCTCAAATTCTTCCCCTCTCCAATCCTATCATATTCAAACAATCCTTCTCTCAAGAATCCATCCTATAAAACATACACCTGGGGTAACTAATTAATATAATCTTGTAATACAACAAAATTGTACTAAATTTCATCTAGATTTGTAGTGATTCATCTTCTTGCATAACAAAGTTATGCTAAAATATTACCATA
The DNA here is from genome assembly GCA_028583015.1 of Wollemia nobilis. Taxonomy (NCBI): domain Eukaryota; kingdom Viridiplantae; phylum Streptophyta; class Pinopsida; order Araucariales; family Araucariaceae; genus Wollemia; species Wollemia nobilis. Next base: position 13,646,227 of record JAQPPZ010017228.1, read on the forward strand.
ATATTGTGAGGGAATGCTTCAAGAATCAAAGGATTTAAGTTTTGAATCATTCAAGTATCCAAGGATCCAAGCATCCAAGCATCTAGCTCTAGCTCTCAAGTATGTACAAGCAAACAAAAAAGCTTCAATCAAGCTTCCAAAAACAAGGGGGAATTAACCTTACTATTATGGAGTAACAACTGTACTTTGTGTTGTGTTTTTTCCCTTAATTACTATTGGCACTTTCTTTGCTTTTGCATCTCTAAGCTTGAATTTTATTCACATACTAACTTGCTTTGTATGTAGTTTGAAATATCTCTTTTTTCATCATTAGCTTACATTTGCATTAAGAATTTTTTAATTATGTATCATTTATTAGGGTCTCTATATCCCTTGGTCAAATAACCTCATCATATTAGTTATATCCCTTGGTTAGAGACCCTCATCATATTAGTTAAGAAGTAATCATATCTTGTATATTTTATTTATCTTGCAAAATAGTGAAAGTGCCATAAAGATGAAGTAGTGCCAACAACACTTTTGTGAGATCAATAACACTTCTACCATTATGAAAAATCAAGTTGTTTTCATCCATACTCCTTTTATTTTAGCATTAAAGTTGTTAGGTCTATTTATTGTTTGTAAAAATTAGTTTCTATTTATTTGTCAAAACAAAGAAAAAGGGAAAGAAACTAGTGAAAATTATAATGATTTAGGGGACCAACTAAATCTCTAATCTTATCATCATTAAATCAAAATAGCATATAGCCACATTTAGTTAGTTTGTTACATATCTCTTAGAACCTTGCTTTAAAAATAAAAATCCTTTTTACTTTATCATGAAATAAAAATTCATTTGAGGTTTAGACCTTGTTGTTACATTTGTATATTGCATTAGGGGTAGGTTAAGGTTAAGCTTAGTCAATAATATCTTAGGAGAAATTTAGGCATTATTCAATCAATCCACCAACTTAGACTTTAAGTTCACAAAATACGCCTATCCTCAAGGTAACAAAGAAGAGTGAGAAGCATCACAAAGAGGTCCTTTGTGGCACCTTTCTTAGTTCCCTTATCATATTTTGGTGAACCCAACATGAACACCATCATAGGTCCCAAAATTTCCTTGACCAAGCTAAACCATAATCAAACTAAAATTTATCAAACCTTGATCAAGACCTCTAATATTGTTTTTTTAGATTAAATCACATTAAATATAGATAATAATAATATAATCAATTGCTAGTTCTACTAAGGGTCTTTATGATCCTTTGAGTAACTTTTGTATGAGCTACTAGGCTATATTGGGTATATAGTGAGCTTGGGATACCACTCACCTACATAGGATCTCATGCATACTTATGCCTCGTAAGGAGTATATGATAGTGGGCTAGTGGGAGTCATTAGGTGACATGTTATTTCCTCTCATGTAATTTCTTGGCCACATATTCAGGTGGTCACGTTCATGTATCATCGATGACCCACATATCAATTTTCTCTCATGTTTTGATGGGTCTATAAAGAGGATTTAGGTATATGAGAACCTTACATAGATAGGGAGGCCCTTGAGGTATATAGGTTAGATTTTATATATTGAGGGAAGGGGTATTAGGTTGCTAAAACATCTTCTTTTTCTTCTTAATAAACTCTATAAACTTTAAAACTTAACTAATCTAATTATTTATTCTCTAAGCTAGGATTGAGAGATGCTACCTAACCCATAAAACTTTTCATTAGTTGGACATTATCCCTAACCCTACCTTGGAAGGTCATTATGACCAACCCACCTTTGAGGACCCAACCTTCAACCAAGAAGAATAGGTTTCTACACCTTTGGTTTCTCTAAACCCTATCCATTATGAGCAGGGAAGAGTGGTTTTATAATCTATAACTCACATAACTTACTCCTTGTATAAGCACAAGGAATCTATAAATATATAACTTAGATAAGGTCATGAAACCCTTGACATCCCTATAGGGGAATGTCTACTCATGGACCATCCCCAAAAACCTACCTCAAATCCCTTGCCATTAAATCAATTGGATCCATCCTTTGTGCCTATAAGTTAAAACATTAAAGAATCAATTTCTTATTTCATTGATTCAAATCTTCCTATCATCACCACTTCTATGGATTTTGGGAGACAAAACCTCCCACATCCCTTGGAACATCACTTATTTTTGCTTACCCTTGAGGAATAATTATGAGGTAATGCTAGTTGTCCTATTTCTTAATAGGTAGGCACAAGATATATTCCTCATCAGAGTGTACCATCAAGTGTCTAAATATCTAAATTTCATGTCAATAATATTCATTCTAATATAAAAAGCATGGGCATGGGCATTGGAATAAAAACCCTTAATATTACAATCTCTCATATTTCATCTTCTAATCCTTTAATCTTAGGTACCCTGGAAATAAACCATACGATGCAACTTCAACATTGTACACCCAAGTGTATTAACCTTCTTCTTATGTTATTTATCTCTTAGTACATGCCTTTCATGCCATCAAATCATGTTTCTATCAAACTTCAAACTTTAACTTCTCAACTAGAGCTATTGAAACAACAAATGGTTGTCATTTAATGGTCTTAATCCAATCACAAGTATTTATATTATGAATTGTGTAACAAACCTCTAGATACTTTTGTAGCTATTTTTAATTTTTCTCCTAACCTTTAAAATCCTAAGTTTCAAATGTATAATGAAAAGGAATATCTTTCCAACCACATTAGGTTGTATAGAACTACTTGTAGTGATATTTTGTATGATGAAATATTGCTACTAAGATATTTTCTAAGAGACTTAATGAACCTAATTTAGAATTGTACTAAAAAATACCAAGGCATTTCTTAAAAATATTTAGGAACCTTGTTGAAATTTTTGTCAAACAATTGGCTATCTACATTGAGAGAAAGATCACTGTTACTGACCTATACTTGCTCAATCAATCCAAATATGAGAACTTTACCAACTTATTAGCAAGGTGGAAATACCTAGTGGGGAGACTCAAGTATGTCCCTCCACCTGAAAACCTTATAGGAATATTAATAGCTAACCTTGATGAGAAATTGTTTTTCTATTTAGAAAGGACCAATGTGTCTTCTTTCAAAGACGCGATTGGCATAGCCAAGAGAGTAGAGTCCACCATTTTTAAAAGAGGGAAATTGAAAACTAAGTCCCATAAAGAGAGAGATAAGTCATCCTCTAATCTAAATATATAGTTTAAAAACAGTAATATTATAAGCAATGGGGTCACAAATTCATGCTAGGTTAACAACATTAGTCCTACTACAAACCTTTAAAATCTTGTCTTAGAAAAACCCCAACAATAAAATTGTAAGAGGAAGTACTGTTGAATAGATGAACCTCTTTCATCCATATTAGATCAAATATTAAAAGCCAAAATAGTATAATTTCTACCACATCAATGGTCATACGATCGATAAATGCATTAGCCTTAGAAATGTGATCCAATAAATAATTGACAAAGGTCACATTGTTCTCAATAGCTCTAATTCTTAGTCTTCTTCTAATAAATATTGTAGAAAATTTCAAAATCCACTACCTAATCATAATTAGAATCACAATGTGATGAATAACATTCACTACAGGAATGACCTATGTCCATATCAAGGGATGGATAGGATGCTCCATTCTTCTAATCATATATCTTACACTTGGGTTGTAACTCAAAAATAACATAATAATCTATAACCTGATGACACTTAAAGAACACCTTTGGTATTTTGTGCCAAAATAACTTCTTTCCTTGGAGCACCTCCATTAATTATCCATTAATTAGGAACTAAGGCTAAGGGCAATTTTGATTTGCTTCTTCAAATCAAAATCAACCCAAGAAAAATATTCTTTCTTTATCTTCTTAGGATATCTTTGACCCATAGAGATATCATACTCAAAATTTTAGGTGAATAAGTCATTTCTAAAGACCTCAAGTTGAATGATATTGTTTTTGTATTAGGATCCCTTGGGTTTAATCATGCAACTATATAATTCCATGAGGATGACATCCCTTATTTTACTATGGTTAGAGATATTCCATTATACATCATATGCCATATCAATGACAAGTTCATCAAGTGAATCTTAGTCAATAATGGTTATGGTCTCAATGTCTATAGTCTAAGATTCATTAGTCATTTTGAACAACAAAATAATATTTAGAGAAATCTAATCTTGTTATGAGGGTTAGCCTTCCCCTCAAAGTTAGGCCCCACACTATAAAAAATCTCATCTATTTCATGCCATGTGACTTAACCTACAATATTATTCTTGGGAGGATAGAAATCCATGATATGGATACCATCTGTTCAACTCTTCATCAAAAATTAAAAATAAATATAGAGGAAAGACTTATCACATTCCATCCAATCCCAAACCCATAAAATATTTTTAAGTGATCATGTTGTCCTCTTCAATTGTCTCGACCATTATACGTAAGGAAAAGATGGTCGAGATGATCATGCCTCAGTAGGGCAACTCTAAGAGCACTTGGCTCAACCAGGCACCTCTAATATTTCTTACAAGGTTGAATCCTTTTAAGATATGAGCTTGAGCATACAATCCTAACCTACTAGCTTCAGGGGAAAAGTGTTAGAGAAAATACAATAAACAAAGACAATTGAAAGGAAAAATCCTAAGCTAGCCTATCCTAATAGGAGGTGATGCACCAAGATCTAAATAAGACCCCCTTGCATAACAAACTTTAGTGCAATGCACTAAAACTAATATTAAAACTTCCTCCTCTAAGTATATTAAGCACAAATATGCATATAAAGGAAATAAAATAAAGATAGCCATGATCTCTAGTATACACACATAAACACATACACATACATGAAACAAGATAAAAAGTAAATAGTCATGGCATTAAGCATGTATATATGAATATTAAATATTATAATATCTACAAATAATAAGGGCTCAAAAGCATACTCGCAAGACCACTCAAGAATCCTAGTACTGCTATTAGAGAAAAATTAAGAGAAAGTTATACAACTTGTCGATACTTTACAATGATAAAGTAACTACTATTTATATATTATAAGAAAAGGGATATTTTACCTCCAATATTATGCAAATATTTAAAAAATAGTTGCTCTTCTATGTGCTAGGTCATGTCTTCATTTAAGTGATTGGTTCCTTCAGGGTCCCTAGATCTAAGCCCATTAATGCTAAATGGTTTTGAGTCTTTGGATAAGTTGCTACTACCACTATTGTCATCTACTCCTTTTAGGGATTATAATAAATTCTAACTATGGGAAATATTTATAATTAGTGCTTCAAACTCAAGGTTGCTCCTATTGCAGCTCCCATGCTATTGTATTTAATGCACCAACCATTTTTCTAGATTGTCAAGCTTAAGACGTGTGAGTAGGAGACCTTGAGGTTTTTCTACATTGTTGCATTTATGAGCTCAACTAAATTTTTTTGGGAGATGGCTTTGGAAATTTTAGGTATTTCAAAATTATCAAAACTTTTCTTCTTCCTACTTTGAAACTTTTAAAATGTCCAATTTTTGGTCACTCTGCTCCTCTCTATACCTTTCGACACTTTAGCCTTCTTCCAACTTTTGAAAATATAAATATTAATAACCATCAAAAATTTTACTTTTATTTCCTTATAAAAACTTTTCAAAAGTGACATTAGCCTTTTATTGGAACTTTTTCATAATTTGAGAGGACTCGTTCCTTGGATCTTTTATCCACCTTTCACCTTTTGGAGCTTTCTGATTAGAATCTTGCCCACACTTTTTTGTCAATCCATTCCTTGCTTCTCATCTACTTAGGTCACTTGTCAAGATTTTATCAAGGTAAAATTTGAATGTAGTGATAATTCACTACAGATTGATGTTAAGGATCCAAAAGTGTATCTTTTCCCTTCCTTTAATTCATCTCTTTAATCATCATATTCTTCTTATTAGCTTCCCATCTCTAATGCATTAAGGTATTTCACCTTAAATAATTCATCTAATAATGAACTTAAGGTTCAATATTCTAGTCCAATCAACATCATAAATAATAAATTATATAATAATCAACTTGTCCTAGACCTAGCCAAGCTCCCACCACCTCCTCAAACCTTAGGCTTGCCTTCTAGCAATAAATGTAAAACAATGCAAATAGGAAGTTGCTCCTTTTGTGCTTGTACCACCGATGATGAGAAAATATATGGTAATAATCCTTTCATAACTTAATGACAATATACTTCATGCTTCTTATTGAACTCATGTTCCATTCCCAAGTAGATGCTTTATAATATGAGATATCAAGGCAAAGGACTAGGCCTATATGAGTAGGACATCAAAGAGCCTTTACAAACTAAAACCTTGTCAATATGCTATGGGATAGATTATATCCCTAGCTAAAATTAGCCCTTGCCCTCTTTTTCTTCTTCTAATAGCAAAGATAAATCTAGCCTTATTGATAGGACATTCCATGATGATACCATTTACTTAAATGGATTAGATTGAGATGAGGATAATGGTGATGGCTCATCACTCATAAATCTTGGTATATTTTGGTTTACACAATTTATTAGTATAAATATCTTAATCCTAGCCTATCCTGAGTTGATTGTTGATAAGGATATGTATGACATAGAGGGTATCCCAAAGAATCCTCCTCAAGATGGTCCTTAGACTATCTAATCCAAAGCAACCCCTATTTTGGTGAATATTGTTTCCTAATCATGAATGTCGCTATCTCATAGATAATTGAAAATAATCAATCAACCTTAGATAATATAGATCTAGAGAGCCTAGAAGTGCTGTCAGCTCCTCCTCAATTGGAAGATAAATCTCATAGTTTGATTAATATAGTTGTGGATATTGATATTGGGACTCCTAAAGATCCCAAGATCGTTAATCTAGGCAAGGTCTTGACCCCAACCAAGCATGAAGAATACACTAAGATTTTGATGGAATTTGAAGATATATTTACTTAGTTCTACATTGATATGCTTGATATTGAATCTTTCCTAGTTATCTCCTGTCATGACCCGCTACCCTCTAATCCTATCTAGAGGATATCAATTGATCTTGGGGATCAATTAATGCTTGATAGAAGGGGGCATAGACCCTAAAGAATCCCATAAAAATTTTGATCAAAGAATTTTATAAGGGATAAGAGATATCAATTATATTTTAGAAAAGATAATTAATTAAGAACTATTTATGAGGTCTGGTAAAAAAATAAATTTGAGGAACTATATTTTACAAAATTATAGCCATATAATAAATTATGTGTAGATTTTGGGGACTCAATGTGGATGGGACCTAAAAAGGACTAAGGAATTTTAAATAACTTATGGGTCATCCTATATTTTGGGAAGTACTCATGTGGCTACCTTATATTGGTGGGAATTATGAGAGGAATATCCTAACTTATCAGAAATAGTTCTAATTTTGTAACTATCCTATACCTCAATAGTATGAGTTTTGTCACTCACCTTATCTCTAGTGGACCCTTTAGGGACATGATGAAGTCATAATGGGTCCAAGGCATCTTTTCAATATTATAATGTTGCCACTATTTGTCCCATGAAGGGAGAATTTCCCTATAAATATAGGACATTTTTTGTGAAGAAAGGCTATCTAGGATCTAGGAAATACTGGTGGTCTAGGGAGTATGCTCTCCACCCCTTGGATGGTGTTGGCTCGGCTTTCATGCACACCCCGGGAAAAAGGATGAAGGCAAGGAAAGCTCCGGAGACACCCACGGGACTGATCCCACTCATCTTTAGGATCTAGCTGGTTATCCAAGGTGCGAGTTACAGAGTTGGGTCGAATGGCAATTCACTCTTTTCCACTTACGGAATAGATTTCAATATGGATCTGCTCTGTTACCTTACAGGGGGTTCCTGAACTTGTTCGGTAGTTGCAAAAGTTGTTGACAATCAGATTTAACTTGAATTCTTGATCTAGCTCTCATGGGTCAGTGATTTAAATAAAAGGCAAATAAAGAAAATAAAAATGGATCATTCACGGTAAGCAAAGAGAGGGTAGGGTAGGGCAGAAAGAGAAGTTTATCAAACATCAATTGTAAACCCAAACTGTCAATCTTATCTATGCTATCAGCTTCACAACAGAACAAATCCCAGAAGAAAGTGTCCAGTCAGTCTAAGATCACTTTCAACTAAGAGCACAAGGCGAGTGAAACAGATCTAGCGAGAAAATCATAAATCCAAGGGCAGTTGGTTAAAGCTGGTATCTTTCATCGGCGACCCTAGCTCGCACGAGTGAAGACAGAGCAATTAGAACAAACTTACACCTCAAATATGTAATTTCCCCTAGCAGACAATAGAACAACTGAAGCCTAACGACATATTTAATCTTGACAATGGCAGATTTACAACATATATCTAACAAACTTTAAATGGAACGGATAACAAAAGAAAATACACTTATCACACTCTGCAAAAGATTAGGCTCCTGGCCATGCTATCACAGAAAAGCTAAAGCACATCAACTCCAAGTCCAGAAACAAAGGATTTCACAAAATTTGCAAGAAATTGCTTATAAGCCTTTATTTCTAAGTCTCCGCCTCCTGCGATTACATTTAGAATTTGTATTTATAGACTCAGGACAGACCATGATCTTTTCCAAAATATCTTGCTCAAACCCTAAATCTTATCGCACTTAAACCCTAGGACCCGGGTTTTACAATAAAAATCCATTTAAAAATCAAAGTCCGGATAGAACTTAACCCTTCGGCAAATACGTGCGATCAGTTGCCATAAATGGAGAAGATAAAATCAAATGCAACTTGCATTCATTCGCACTGCAAATAAATGCCTCCATTAATTCTGCTGGTGAGCCGGATGAGTCACCACTTCTCCATCAATTTGATCTCCGTAAAGCCATCCCTGTGTTGAAATTGTCTTCATGCTATCAAGTCTGCAATAAATTTGCTATTGAATGCTTTACCGGCTTCTTCTCTTCTAGCATGGCGGTCCTTGACTAAATCCGCACTTTATCTTTGCCTTTATGGTCTTTCCCGGTTGTCCCGTAAGTGCCAGGTGGAATCCTGCATGAAAGACAAAAAGATGCATTAGATTAGCATTTTAATTAAATCAGAAGCTTAAAACATTAAAAACAGATTAAATCCGCAAAATAAGCTTGCATGTCGGCTTCTGTTTGTCCCATTCACGCTTTGACACGTGTCGCTACCCCAGGAAGCCTTCTGTTTCCCGCCGGAATGCACTTTCAGGTCAACTATGACTTTCTCTCTCCTACCGCGATTCTGCGACATGTCGCGATTTCGCGACATGTCGCGAAATCGCGACCACTGCTAGAGCATCGGCAACTTCCTCCCTCGTCGGCCGCGAAAACGCGACATGTCGCGATTTCGCGACATGTCGCGAAATCGCGACCCTTCCGGGCCTCCGTACGCTTCTTGATTTTCAGCCGCGATTTTAGAACACGTCGCGATATCGCGACAGTTCCCCTACCTGCATGCGTTGACCGCGTTGACCGCGATTTTGGAACATGTTTTTGACTTAACCGATTTTTCATCCTGTAGCCCATTTTCTCTCTCCTACCGCGAAAATGCGACATGTCGCGATTTCGCGACATGTCGCAAAATCGCGCCCTCCGTACAGCTTGCTTCTCTCTCCAAAAACTGTCGCGATTTCGCGACATGTCGCGAAATCGCGACCTTTACGCCACTTAGCCGCATTTTGACTTACCCGTCGCGATATCGCGACATTTTCGAAAAATGGAAGTGTCGCGATATCGCGACACTACCAAAAATGGAAAGTTTGATTTTTCGGTGAATTATGCAAGCTGTTTTACGGATTTTCTCGGTACCGGTGCAAGATTTTGCTTGTGCATGAATTATTCTAGCATGTAAAAAGTGAATTCTTGGATAACACAGCTAGAATGCAAGAAAAAGCACAACTTTAAAAAGGAGGCAAGCAAATTTGGATTTAAAACCTGAAAAGATCAAGAGGGTCCCTGCTGCAAAAAATGAAAGTTCAGAATTTTCTAAGGATGGAATCTCATTTTTCAGTGGGGGTGTGTTGCTTATCAACAAATGGCGATATCTGCGGGTAAAATAGTAGCACTATTTTAGAACCCAAGACTCTGGTTTCAAAACAAAAAGACCATGCATCATGCCTTGCCACAGGCATTCTTCACAATAAATTGACTACTAACTGCCAGCTGTTAAAATTTCCCAAGGACATACTAGGCTGGATTACTTCAAGGAAGATTTACGATGTGCAATTACAAAGGTATAGAACTTTCTTCAAGGATGACTGAATTGAATGATAAACTTGGATTAATCAACTTTTCTAGATTGTAAAAGGGGAAACCGAGTAGAGCTCTGTTTACTAGTTTAGCCTTTTACAGCCTAGACAGAGTTACCCTTTAGATTTACACGACCCAATTTACAACTGTAGGGCAGAATCTAATATTGGCTGCCTCTTTTGATCATATAACTCTTTTTTTTTTTTCTTTTTTTTTCTCTTTTCTTATCTCTTTTTTTTATCTCTCTTCTTTTTGAAATATATCACTATCTGGAAGACCTTAGAGAAATTACAATTTTCTTTTAATATTTGATCAATCTGGAACTATTTCAGTCTAGGCATTGATAGCCTCTAGTGGATACCCAAATAATTGCATGAACCATAGTCCCCTCTTATAACCAGCTTTTCTTGGATTCCCCGGGAGTTCCTCCAACTAAACGACATAACCGTTTTTCTATCATTAAAACAAGCGTGGCAAGTAAGACACAAGATCCAATCATCTCTCTACCTTCATCCTGGATAACAAAATAGTTCCACAGTTTAGTGCAAGCAGACTATCTCAATTAGAATAATGAGCGAGAATGGGGAGGCACTTGGATTGAGGATTTATCGACTAGGAATAAAACAATTTTCAGCGAGTGACTTTTCATTGATTGCTCGAGCGAGAGGTTAAAAAATAGAATTTTAGAAGCCAAAGGACTTTGTACGGGCTTCCAAGGACAGGCACAGGCTTCTAAAGCAAAACAGAATAAAAACTGCACAGACTGCAAATAAAACTGCACAAGCAACTAAGACTAAAACTAAAAGCAAGACGACGAGACATTAAAAAATAAAAGCAAGCGACAAAAGAAATAAACGACAAGCTAAAACTGAAAAATAACTAAAGAAAACTGAAAAACTGCAACTGTACAGACATTTAAAAAATAAAACTGCACTGACAAAGAAATAAACTGAAAAACAAATAAATTAAAGCTACGAGCATTAAAATTAAACCGAAGCAGATTAAAAGCGCACGAGACATTGAAATAAAAACTGCAGCGACAAAGAAATAAAAGCTGAAAAACTTCAAAGCTTATTTACAATGCATACATATGTTACAACTTCCCTTCATACTCAAAAAATGCAGCAGTTGGGAAAGCAGAGAAATGGTGCTTTAAAAAAATTTTGACCATGCAAGTAATTTAAAAAAAATTACCTTTCAGGTCCTGTTGACGAAATGCACTTCAGACTGTGCTTCAAAAATTTGCTATCTGGGAAAGACTTGGGTTTCTTGTCTTCCCTGTCCCATTTGAAAAACAAATCTGCAACTCCTTCAAATTAAACAAATCATATAATAACAAATCATATGATAACATGTTTATGCTTCTAATTAAAGGGTTTGAAGAGTTCTTTCAAAAGGACTGAATGTAAAAAACCCCCAGGATCAAATACTTTAAAACCTTGACAGACCCAGACCACCACATTTTCAAAATGATGTGACAGCTGAAAGAAATCATGTTTTATCTGTATGCCCTGGTTCTTAACAACTTGAACATTTTGTGGTTGCTTGCACTGCTTCAATATCCGGGACTTCAATTTTTATCCCTCTAGGAGAATGCTTACAATTTTCCTTTTCACCTGAGCCTTGCTTAGACTTAACCTCATCAATGTGCAATGTCCAAACATCATTGTTGTTATTGATTAGGGCTATAATTGTTCTCACCTTTTCAGTTGCCAAATCATAAACTCCAATATCTGCATCAACACAGTTTATAGCCTCCTCTTTGACATTATGTTCAGAAGTTGCAGGCTTATGTTGAGACAGTTCATCAATTCCAAGTTGGCTGACCACATTCATATTTACCATCTTTTCCTCCTTTTCTTGAAATTCAACAGGTGGTCCAGAGTAAGCCTCAATCAAGTTAATGTTTTGTCCAACAATGCGAGGCGGTTCATAGAGGGTGATGTCGGCTTTAAGTTCCCTCATATCCTCAATGATGCTATCCTCCTCAGTTACTTCGCATAGTGAGATTGAATCTCACTTTCATCATCCTCTGATGAGGAAGGATCATTATTAAGTTCTGGACTCTCACATTTCAAGTCATAACTATCCATTTTGAACTGTTGAAAATCTTGCATTTCATCCACAGAAGTCTGTACAAGACTTTCTGTCTCTTCGGGAAAAGTGACAGAATCTGAAACCCTGGTTGTACTATTTTTGGGTGAACTAGAAAGATCAATATTTCTTTGATCTCTAGGAAAATTTAACTCACCGGGAAAAACTTCAGATTTGGGTGGTGCCAGATCACAAGCTGTTCGGTTCAAGCACTGCACTTTGAACTTGTCAAAACTTTTCTCTGTATTTTGCACATGTTGAGTGGATGTGACAGTTAACAGAGTCTCCTTGGGTAGAGCATGACATGTTGGCATTAACTCATGATGTGGAATGGGGTGCTGGAGCGAGGCATGTTACGTGTAACATAGGATATCAAAGGACTGCTCAAAATTTGAGGCCCTAGCTGTCTTTCAAGAATTAAGGCTTCTTTATAAGCCCCTGCCAGGGTTGTGATATTAATGTCTCTCTTGAGGAAAATAGAGGTCATCGAATCCAATGCATTCTTGTAGATTTCTAAGGCCAGATTTGCATTTGGGATGTAATGGCCAGTCATTCTACCGTAAGCTCTTTGGAACCTCATATTGAAAGACCTGACAGTTTCTCCCGACTCTTTCTTGATGCTGGAAAATTGCTGATATAAAATGCTGGGATCTATCACTTCACCGAACTGTGATATAAAAGCTTTCTCTAGATCATCCCAGCTAGTAATGGAATTCTTTGGTGAGGTTTAAAAACCGGTCATAAGCTCCCTCCTGGAGAGTGAACGGGAACAATCTGCAGGCAACATCTTCATCCTTGTATATTCAATAATCTTAAAGCATTTTTAAAAGCTAGCGAGATGTTCTTCTGCGGTTCTTGTCCCATCATGTTTGTACCTGGGGAGATACCTTTATGGACTTCTGGGCAGGTCATGGGCTATACCCGGAATGTTCAAAGCGGTGGAGCCCAACCAATTTGCCATTATTACTTGGCTGACAGTGATGTTCTGATTTGTAATTGGATAACTGCAAGTGATGATAGAACTGTTCTTAACAAACCACTGAACTTAAGGCCTTCTCTGGCAATTTCAAAAACTGCACTGACAACTTTCAAAAACTGCACTGACAATTTATGAAACCGAGCCACTTTTACATGTTAAAATGCGGGCCGGGCTGCGGATAAAATACGGTACATACACACTTCTTAACGGGTTCGCATTTGGAAATTTAAAACAACATGCGACAATTTATAAAGGCTGTCTCGACAATTTATAAAGGCTGTCCGGAGTTCACTGTGGGTCCTTCAAATGTTCTGTTATGCCCTTACAATACTTGAACTGAGTTCATGCCCTCCTTCTAGCGCCAATTAGATGTTGGCTGAGGAGGAGGGGAAAATTGGCTACCAGACTTTGGATAAAATACAGTTTTACAGTTCCACATACAGTCGGATTTCTCAACTCAAGTGCACTAAGAACAGATGTTCTGGCCCTCCTTCTAGCGCCAATTAGGTGTTGGTCCGGCTTTCATGCACACCCCGGGAAAAAGGATGAAGGCAAGGAAAGCTCCGGAGACACCCACGGGACTGATCCCACTCATCTTTAGGATCTAGCTGGTTATCCAAGGTGCGAGTTACAGAGTTGGGTCGAATGGCAATTCACTCTTTTCCACTTACGGAATAGATTTCAATATGGACTGCTCTGTTACCTTACAGGGGGTTCCTGAACTTGTTCAGTAGTTGCAAAAGTTGTTGACAATCAGATTTAACTTGAATTCTTGATCTAGCTCTCATGGGTCAGTAGATTTAAATAAAAGGCAAATAAAGAAAATAAAAATGGATCATTCACGGTAAGCAAAGAGAGGGTAGGGTAAGGCAGAAAGAGAAGTTTATCAAACATCAATTGTAAACCCAAACTGTCAATCTTATCTATGCTATCGGCTTCACAACAGAACAAATCCCGAGAAGAAAGTGTCCGATCGGTCTAAGATCACTTTCAACTAAGAGCACAAGGCGAGTGAAACGAGATCTAGCGAGAAAATCATAAATCCAAGGGCAGGTGGTTAAAGCTGGTATCTTTCACCGGCGACCCTAGCTCGCACGGTGAAGACAGAGCAATTAGAACAAACTTAACCTCAAATCTGTAATTTCCCCTAGCGAGACAATAGAACAAGCTGAAGCCTAACGACATATTTAATCTTGACAATGGCAGATTTACGACATATATCTAACAAACTTTAAATGGAACGGATAACAAAAGAAAATACACTTATCACACTCTGCAAAAGATTAGGCTCCTGGCCATGCTATCACGAGAAAAGCTAAAGCACATCAACTCCAAGTCCGAAAACAAAGGATTTCACAAAATTTGCAAGAAATTGCTTATAAGCCTTTATTTCTAAGTCTCTGCCTCCTGCGATTACATTTAGAATTTGTATTTATAGACTCAGGACAGACCCTGATCTTTTCCAAAATATCTTGCTCAAACCCTAAATCTTATCGCACTTAAACCCTAGGACCCGGGTTTTACAATAAAAATCCATTTAAAAATCAAAGTCCGGATAGAACTTAACCCTTCGGCAAATCAGTGCAGTCAGCTGCCATAAATGGAGAAGATAAAATCAAATGCAATTTGCATTCATTCACAGCTGCAAATAAATGTCTCCATTAATTCTGCTGGTGAGCCGGATGAGTCACCACTTCTCTCAGATCTGATCTCCGTAAAGCCATCCCTGTGTTGAAATTGTCTTCATGCTATCAAGTCTGCAATAAATTTGCTATTGAATGCTTTACCGGCTTCTTCTCTTCTAGCATGGCGGTCCTTGACTAAATCCGCACTTTATCTTTGCCTTTATGGTCTTTCCCGGTTGTCCCGTAAGTGCCAGGTGGAATCCTGCATGAAAGACAAAAAGATGCATTAGATTAGCATTTTAATTAAATCAGAAGCTTAAAACATTAAAAACAGATTAAATCCGCAAAATAAGCTTGCATGTCGGCTTCTGTTTGTCCCATTCACGCTTTGACACGTGTCGCTACCCCAGGAAGCCTTCTGTTTCCCGCCGGAATGCACTTTCAGGTCAACTATGACTTTCTCTCTCCTACCGCGATTCTACGACATGTCGCGATTTCGCGACATGTCGCGAAATCGCGACCTACGCGAGCATCGGCAACTTCCTCCCTCGTCGGCCGCGAAAACGCGACATGTCGCGATTTCGCGACATGTCGCGAAATCGCGACCCTTCCCGGCCTCCGTACGCTTCTTGATTTTCAGCCGCGATTTTAGAACACGTCGCGATATCGCGACGGTTCCTCTACCTGCATGCGTTGACCGCGTTGACCGCGATTTTGGAACATGTTTGCGACTTAACCGATTTTTCATCCTGCAGCCCATTTTCTCTCTCCTGCCGCGAAAATGCGACATGTCGCGATTTCGCGACATGTCGCAAAATCGCGCCCTCCGTACGACTTGCTTCTCTCGTCCAAAAACTGTCGCGATTTCGCGACATGTCGCGAAATCGCGACCTTTACGCCACTTAGCCGCATTTTGACTTACCTGTCGCGATATCGCGACATTTCCGAAAATGGAAGTGTCGCGATATCGCGACACTACCAAAAATGGAAAGTTTGATTTTTCGGTGAATTATGCAACTGTTTTCTGGATTTTCTCGGTACCGGTGCAAGATTTTGCTTGTGCATGAATGATTCTAGCATGTAAAAAGTGAATTCTTGGATAACACAGCTAGAATGCAAGAAAAAGCACAACTTTAAAAAGGAGGCAAGCAAATTTGGATTTAAAACCTGAAAAGATCAAGAGGGTCCCTGCTGCAAAAAATGAAAGTTCAGAATTTTCTAAGGATGGAATCTCATTTTTCAGTGGGGGTGTGTTGCTTATCAACAGGTGGATTAGAAACTAGAAGACCTAAAAGGGTTTCTTACTATAGTAAGGATCTAGTTTGGATAATTTTAAGGAATGATCTAGGAAGCCTTGGAAAACCCTAGGGAGTATGCTCTCCACCTTGGTGGATTAGAAACTAGAAGGGTTGAGGGAATTCCTAGCTGAAGAATAAAGCATTTTTTTTTAGAAATGGAAGCCTAGCTTGGAAAATCTTGAGGGAGACTAACCGTGCAAGAATCTAGGTTAGTGGATTATTATTGAAGTAATCTCATGATATCTCTTGTTTAACTATGTACTTCCTTTACAAGTTCTCAAATATAATCTTGTAGAAGTTCTATTAGATTACATTTTGCATTAATTTCAAGTCACCTTTCATTATATCTTGCTTGCTGGAAAGTATTAGATTATGGGAATTCTTCAAATCATGCGAAGATACTTTGTTAGACCCTTTATAGCAATGTAATAATAGGGAGTAGTAATGATAACTAATTTTAAAAATATAATGGCGTAGATAATGATATGGTTTCGTACTTATCATGGGCAATGTAAAATTTACCTCAAGGAAGATCATGTTAAGATCTAAATCTGGTGCCTTAGACCACTTGGCCAAACTGTGATGATTGACCACCTGATTCCAAGCTCTAGTCTATTTTTAGATTTCCCTGTCGATGTGTTCTAGCTTGTAAATACTATAAAAAACACCACCTAAGTCTTTGTAACCACCATGTGGTGGTTATTACATTATGAGAACATGATTATTTTTATGGAACCATCATTCTCTAATAGAGTAAATGTGGGATATGCTTTGGAATTGCCTCAATCGCTACCTCGACATATTGAGCTTCGAATAGGTCCAACATTGATTCCTAAAAATAATTATGACCTACTGAATGCTTAAAATTCAACTGTATGGAGTTTACTAGATGGTAATTACCGCCTATTACAACCACTATCGCATCTAAGGAAGGATTGATTAGGATTTCGAACAAGAAAATAAAATATGACCTTAAAAGCCCATGGGTAGAGGATGCCTGTATATTACAAACTATGCATTCTATTAGTAAACAAAAAATCTCATTTTGCCTTGTCAATGATCATACGAACCTTGGGAATTACCCTTTCACTCATTATGGATTTATTAGCTATTGGTTCTAAAAGAACCAGATCGTAGGACGATCTATTGGCAAGGAAAATCTACCATGAGAGAAACCCTATGTTTGTTGAATTCTCTTGGTTATTATGAATTAATCTTGTGCTTCCAAATTGAAACTAAGGTCACAATCTCCAATCGCAATGAGCCCTACATCGGATGGAATAGCAAGATCAAGCATTAAGAAATTTTGATGCCTCAAAAATTTAGACGATCACTATCATAGTGGAAAAATAATACCTGTTGAACCCTGTACCTATGTTCTAAATATTTGTGTCACTTTATTTTGTGGTTTGCTTTATTATTTCTTGTGGGTGTTGCAATTACTTCCAAAATGAAAATGATATATGTTAGATGTAATGTTTATTTTTATGCACTGTAATGTATGCTAAATTTTCAATAGGTTAAATATGTATGGATGCTAGAAAAGTATGCTCAATTTCTAATATGTTGATAATTTAATGTAATTCAATTGTATCATTTATTTTTGGAATATAATGGATAATGATGAATGATATTAGTAGGTAGAGTTGCTCAAATAATAATCTCATGTGAAGGATGTATGCTTACTTAAATGTGTTAATGAATCAATGGAATTTGTTTAACTTTCTATAATGTTGTGGAATAACTATTTATGAATGATGCACCTTTCCACACACAACACTGATTATATTCAGGTTGGATATCCTATGTTGAATTCCAAGAGCTACTATGTAATAGAAGTCAATTCTTAAAGGGATAATTGGATTTATGCTATTCTAATCATTAAGCACTTATTCTTGAATGGAACATAAACATTTCTTAAGAAGAAGTCTCATGTAGTGCTTCAAACCTAAGGATATGATGGTTTAGTTGAGGTTACATTGTGGAATAAAACTCTCAAGATGGAAAAATAAACTTGATTTACAAACCAAGATAGACCCTACACTCTACTCCAAAGAATTAAGTTTATATGTGGAGGAAAACACCCAGGTTGCCTAGACATAGGGTGTACCAATATGCTCTAGAGGTTTAAAGATAGATAATCATGTTTAAGAGGACATTCCAAGGATATTATCACGATAGTGATATAATGATATTAGAACTCCCTTGTATATGGAATGGATCGAAGGATTTATGTATAACCATAGGTGTGGTTATTTCATCTATGATGGTTTACCATTGGTGTGGTTCTCCATCTTCAAGGCATTCACTTGGTCTAGGTGGACCATTTGGTGATTTTTCATTTTATGGGGATGAAACCTAATGGTTGGCCAATGTACTCATACCAAGTGGGGTATGGGGGTTTTGTAGAAGCTGATCACTTCTACTTAAAGAGACTCTGATCAAGTATCTATAGCTCTTGAAGCTATTCACCTTGAAAGTTACAATCCAAATGGAATATGTCTATCCTGGGACATTGTTACATCTATTTCCATATGAGGATGAACATTTATATATGTTAAAAAAAAAAATCTATGGATAAGGAGTAACAAATAGGTTCTTTACATCTCCGACCTACTCATCACTCCTAATGCAAAAAATTGTAAAGAAAAATTATGAAAAATACATTTAAAATTTTCTTTGCTTGTCAAAGAGAAGATCAAAAAATTCCTTAATGTCAGATTCATCAAAGCCATTAACTATTCTAACTTGATCTCTAACATTGTCACTATTTCCAAGAAAATAGGTGGCATTAGAGTATAAAATAACTTTTAGAACATCAAAATAGTATGTCCTAATGATTGATGGCGAGGTCAAGATTCAAAACACACCAGTCTCACAAATTGCAATAAATTTCATTAATATGGTCTCTGTTACAGTTTTTCTCAGCACACTTCCTCCTCCAAAATCCCGAACTCACCATCCCTTTCCCATACAAATTTTCCCTGTTTTAATGTGGTCTCGGACTTCCCTGCAATTAATGCTCCTGCCCAAAGACCAAATCGAATTTCATCTTCCCTCCGTTGAAATTTCAAGATTTTCCTTTCCTTTTTTTTTCGCCATAAATGGCAACCGTCCGATCCGTCCGAGCCTCGCATTCATGGCTTCCCATACCCCTGCACCCGCCGTTTTAATTTGACTGTCTTTAAGTACCGTTGTCTCCGCCATTAAGTCTTTCACCTGTAACTACGGTTTCTCCAGAAACAAAATTCCAAGATACTTAAACTTGGTCGACATCTATATCTCTCTCCTTCAATTACGTGGCCCTCATCCTTATGATCTGTTACAAGTGTGTCTCCACATGTTAAATTTAACTCTATCCCCCACTGGTCGTGTTGCCTTTAAGACACGTGGCAACCACGTGTCTATTTCACCCTGTCCGACCGTCCGCGTGTTCACTTCAGTTTGACCTTTTCTTGGGCCGCGTGTCCATCTTCGGCCTCTGTCTTCAATAGGCTGTGTTGCTTCCACATAGCTATCTTTTTTTTTTTTTTGGCAACCACAATTCAAACCACGTGACAGCTTTTAACTTTTCTTAACGGTCTGTCTTCAATTTTAAGTCGCGCGACTTTACTCCACATGGCAGCTTCTAATTGGCCGCGACATCACGACATGTCGTGATATCACGACCCCCACGCCTTCGGACCTCCGCAGTCTTCGCGAGCCGCGATACCGCGACATGTCACGATATCGCGACATGTCACGGTATCGCGACCCCCCATGACTTTGAACATCAGCAATCAAAACGGGCCACGATATCGCGACATGTCACGATATTGCGACATGTCGCGGTATCGCGCCCCCCCGTGCCTCAGCCTTTGCTTTGCGCAAAACTATCGTGATATCGCAACGTCGCTATATCACGATGGTTTTGGCCCTCACCCACTACTCACCTTCGGAGTCGCGATATCGCGACATGTCACGAAATCGCGACATGTCATGATTTCGTGGCTCCCCTCCCCAAACTGTCTTAAAACACTTCTGCCTTCCCTTTGCTCATAAAAATTTGAAAATAAAACAAGTGCTAGGAACTTAGAAAATTTTAAGAACATTTCTGGAAAATGCAAGATTGCTTCATCCCCAGTGGATGCTCCTGCATCAGACACCTCGGGTAAGAAGGAGAAGTGACCTTCACTTCTACGCTGTTTGGGCTGCGTCCCTTGCAATATCTCTGAACATTCATCAACCTTTATATCCGGCTCAAATCTTGCTTCTTGGCAAAGTTTTCTGCCCTCTACCAGGAAAATTCTGGCATTACTGCACACCTTCTCATCTTCGGTCTGCAATGGCTTCAACTTGTGCCGCATTCCATCTTTCACCAAGGAATAAGTATTTGCACGACCATCATGCACTGCACTCCGATCAAACTGCCATGGCCTGCCCAATAGCAAATGGCATGCATCCATAGGGAATACATCACATAGGACTTCATCCTGGTATCTCCCAATCTGGAACGTGACTAAACACTGTTCCCGGACCCAAGCTCGGTGGTCCTTCCGCAACCACGCAATTCGGTATGGATGCGGGTGTCTCCTTCTTTCCAACTGCAACTTAGTAACCATCTCCTCGGAAACTAAGTTGTCTGTACTTCCATTGTCGATGATCACATTGCAAACTTTGCCCACACTTTTGCATCGGGTGCGGAACAGGCTTCTCCTTTGCTCAGACTGGTCTTCTTCCACCAGCATGGTCCTTCTCACAATCATGGCTTCTCCCTTTTTAGCTTCTTCAGAATGTTCTGAATCAGCATCTTCAACTGCCACAACTGCTCTGGCAGGACCCACTGGCCTCTTGTTTGTCCTTTCTCGGTGTTGCGGGCACTCAAATGCCCGGTGTCCTTCTTCTCCACAATGGAAACATGTTCCATGAAATATTTCTCTTCCATACCCGCGTCCAGATCTACCTCTTCCTCTCGGGTAGTTATTATTCTGAACTTGCGATTTTGGGTCTTCATCTTCTTCTTTCTGACCTCGGCTGCTGCTCTCTTCTTCCTTCTTCTCTTCCTTTCCTTCTTTCTTTCCATCGTTCTTTCCTCCCGGTTCTTTCACTTTCTGCTTGTTGTCAAACCTCCGGTTCAGCTTTACTTCCACCTTTAAAGCAACCTAGTAAGCATCTTCAATGGTGCTTACCCGAACCAAACTCAACTCCTCCTGCACACTCGATCTCAACCCATTAATGTAACGAGCCACCTTTTCTTTGCTGGCTTCTAAGTGTCCGGTTCTGATGGAAATTTTATAAAAATCCTCTGTATATTCTTGAACTGTTCTGTTCATCTGCCTCAAGCTTTGCATTTTACGTAACAGATCCAGCTCATAGTCAACAAGGATGAACTGTCTTTTTAATTTCTCCACCATTCTGTACCACCTGGTAATCCATTCTTTTCCTCTTTGGTTTCTCTCCAGCTATACCCCCTTCCACCAAATGCTAGCATGACCCTTCAGTCGGGTCTTAGCAAATCTGACTCGGTTAGGGTCTTCAACTTCTTCGTATTCGAAGTATTCTTCTAATTCATTCACCCAGTCTATCAATTCCTCTGGGTTCAAGTTCTCGGAATACGTGGGAACCTCTAACTTCGGCCTCTTCCCGATCTGGGATATGGCCTTGTATAGCCGGGCCTGTGCCGGGTCTACATCTTCCTCCTCTTCTTCAAACTCATTCTCCTCTTCCACTTCATCCTCACTGTCTGCATCCCTTCTCGGCTCACGTCCTCTGCGTAGCTCTTCTTGCAGGGCCTGGACTTGCCGCTGCAAAGCCCCAAAATCTTCCGCTGCCATGCCTCTTCCACCCATCGTGTTTCTTCTCGGAGGCATCTTCACCTGAACTCAAACCCTCCCACATGTCCTAGTGCAAACTGCCTCACGGTCGACGGTCTGTTTACGCACTCAGGAACTCCCGCTCTGATACCACTTGATGGCGAGGTCAAGATTCAAAACACACCTGTCTCACAAATTGCAGTAAATTTCATTAATATGGTCTCTGTTACAGTTTTTATCAGCACACTTCCTCCTCCCAAATCCCGAACTCACCATCCCTTTCCCATACAAATTTTCCCCGTTTTAATGTGGTCTCGGCCTTCCTTGCAATTAATGCTCCCACCCAAAGACCAAATCGAATTTCATCTTCCCTCCGTTGAAATTTCAAGATTTTCCTTTCCTTTTGTTTTCTGCCATAAATGGCAACTGTCCGATCCGTCCAGAGCCTGCATTCATGGCTTCCCATACCCTGCACCCGCCGTTTTAATCTGACTATATTTAAGTACCGTTGTCTCCGCCATTAAGTATTTCACTTGTAACTACGGTTTCTCCAGAAACAACATTCCAAGATACTTAAACTTGGTTGACATCTATATCTCTCTCCTCTGATTACGTGGCCCTCATCCTTATGTTCTGTTACAAGTGTGTCTCCACGTGTTAAATTTAACTCTATCCCCCATTGGTCGTGTTGCCTTTAAGAAACATGGTAACCACGTGTCTATTTCACCCTGTTCGACCGTCCACGTGTTCACTTCAGTTTGACCTTTTCTTGGGCCGCATGTCCATCTTCGGCCTTCGTCTTCAATAGGCTGTGTTGCTTCCACATAGCTGTCTTTTTTTTTTTTTTCAGCAACCACAATTCAAACCACGCGGCAGCTTTTAACTTTTCTTAACGGTCTGTCTTCAATTTTAAGTCGCGCGACTTTACTCCATGTGGCAGCTTCTAATTGGCCACGACATCGTGACATGTCATGATATCGCGACCCCCCATGCCTTCGGACCTCCGTAGTCTTCGCGAGCCGTGATACCGCGACATGTCGCGATATCGCGACATGTCGCGGTATCGCGACCCCCCCATGCCTTCGAACATCAGCAATAAAAATGGGCCACGATATCGCGACATGTCGTGATATCGTGACATGTCGCGATATTGTGCCACCCCGCGCCTCAGCCTTTTCTTTGCGCAAAACTATCGTGATATCATGACGTCGCGATATCGTGACGATTTTGGCCCTCGCCCACTACTCGCCTTCGGAGTCGCGATATCGTGACATGTCACGAAATCGTGACATGTCGCGATTTCGCGGCTCCCCTCCCCAACCTGTCTTAAAACACTTCTGCCTTCCCTTTGCTCATAAAACTTTGAAAATAAAACAAGTGCTAGGAACTTAGAAAATTTTAAGAACATTTCTGGAAAATGCAAGATTGCTTCATCCCCACCGGATGCTCCTGCATCAATGATGGAGAGCTAAACTTGCTCAAACCAATTCTCATTCAAAAACTTGGAAATATCCCCTCACAAACCCTCATTCTGTGGCTATATAGCCAAAAAAAACCCTAAAAACTAAAAATGAGTCGGATGGGGCCCAAAATTGGGGTGCGCATCCCTCTTACAATAGACAAGCCAAAAATAAAGTTTCAAGTCCTAAATGTAAATACATTAGGAGATATTAACCTTAGAACAACTCGAAAAGCATAAAAAACTAGGTAAGTAATTTTACAACCTAATTTTGGGGCACTAGATGATGGAATTTGGCCCTGAAAACTTGTTTTTTTGGAAAAATAGGACTCTAGGGAGTATATTTTTTTAGAACTCTCCCAACTAGCTCCATGTAAAATTTCACATCAATCGAAGCTACGGTTGAGAAGTTATGGCCTCGACAAAATGCACTAAAATTTAGGAAAAAAAATAAAATTTCCCAAATTTCGTTGGATGCTCCTGCATCCAATGAAATTGGGTGGCATCTTGGATTTTGATAGCCTATTGATGTCAACCAATCATAGTAGCTTACTCCTATACAACTTGACCCACCACCTTGGTGTAATTTTGATATTTGTGCTATAGGGATACCACACTTCATGCGAGTTCTACAAGAGAGAGTAAAATTTGAGGCAAATATGAGAGACATAGGTGATAGAGCACTAGGCTAGATAGAGAGAGTAGACCATACATCAATAACTTATGTAGACTCAATTACACTTGGAATGAGTGTAGAGAGAGATGATGAGGCTTGAGAATTTTGTATCATGGTGATCCTATTTATGTACATCCTGCATGGATGTACATGCATTTAAAACCTATTCAAAGGTGCACAAGGGCTAATTTTGTATCCATAGCCTTGCATTTTGTTGTAATGATTATAACCCATAGGATTATTTGGGACATAGAGCTATGTAATCGAGACATGGGGTGGCTTAGGATTATGACAAAGAGTATCCCCATTTTACCATATGTAACCTTATATTTTGATAGAAATATTATATATATTATTTAGCACATGTGTCCCACTTTAATGTTATGATGTGTGTCTTTATTTTTCTTTCCATTTGCACTTAAATGCATGAATAATATTAAGTTTTAGTATATGATATTCTCAATTCTACTAAGATATTGCATGACATATAACTGATAGAATGCATATATCATGTCACTTAAAACCTAAACTCATTCTAAGATCAACAACCTTGAAGGCATGTCTCAAAAGGTAAACAAGAGAAGTGGATCAAAATGACACCACCAACGAGAGATGCAAGTGATATATATCTTGTCCCAAACCACCTCCCTATAGTATCCACTAAACATGATGTGATAAACAATATATGCTCATCATTATAGTGGAGGTGGATCAAAGTAACACCGACAACAAGGAACATAAGTGATTTGTATCTCAGTATAAGAACAATATAGAGTATCCAATAAGATGACTTTCCAAAGAAGGCACACTCACCACTACAGACTAACACATTTAGTATTCAATAGGCATGATGTGTCAAAAAGTGAAATTCCACCACTTAAATAAAAAATATAGTTATAAGAAAGTATATAGAAAGCATGATGTGTCAAACAAAATATGCTCCCCACTGTTGTAGGAAAAGGTAAACTGCAATACAATATATGGTTAGCATGATATGTCAAAAAAAGATGTGTTCACCATTGCTAAGGGGACAAAGAGTACACCACCAACATATATATGTGTAAGTGATACATCTCACCATCCAACTCACATATTATTATATCTAATGAGAGAAATGTGTCAAACAAGACATGCCCACTACGATAAAGGGAGAATAAAACAAATATAAGAAACAACTTTGTTTGATTAATTTATTATGATTTAGTTTTATTTTAAATTTTTTTAATGTTCATAAAAATTTGGAATGTTTCCTTCTTGTTTGTACTACATACAACCATAAGGAAGATATCATAGGATTAACTAAGGGAATTTATTTTATAGAACTGAAAACAAGGTACTAACACAAAAGGTCACACAAAACAAGATGAATAGCATTGAAGACTTCATGATGCCCCTTACTAGTGGTAGAGACATCATGATGTGGGAGAGAGAAAACAAAAGAATAAATAAAAATAATAAATGTCAGCAAAAATTTAAAAATACTAGACAACAAATAAAATGCAAAATAATCAACTAGATGGAAGAAGTAAAGATCAAAGAATGACAAAAGCATTGTTTGTTAGATTGAAATTACCAAAAAATAAAGATCTCCAATTTGAGTGGTGATTGCAGTTGATAAATAAAAATAATCATAAAAGATAAAATATGCCCTAATAATTAATAATATATAGGACTAACACTAACATAGGATCAAAAAGTAAAGTGTAAAAAAAACAAAAAAGACAATAGGTAAACTAAAAAAGCATAAAGATAGTATAGGTAAAACAAAAGGGGTTATGCATAAAAGCATTTGACATGAATGAAATTGATGGATTCTTCCAACTCCATTCTATCCATTGTTTATAATTTTATTGCCTCAAATCCATACTATACTTTGATAGTATATATACCAATCCATTTCTAAATAAATTTGCCCTTACATTTTTATGCACATTATCAAACTGGAGGACAAGGTCCTTGACATTAAAATCATGATGCATCTAGATTTTTTGTACTATTTATAAACATTAGTCTCTGTTGTTCTTAAGAGAACAAATGTGTCTCTCATCAAGAGTAGTGAGTTCAACAAGATGAGCTTCCCAATACGATATTCCTCATGACTGAACAAAATATTTAAACAAGTATGCAAAGACATCAATTAAATCTCCAATGGTAAAATAAATTTAATAAAATAGACTAAGGGAAAAGAGGTTGCCCCTATGAATGTTTGAATACTAGTACAATACACCCATAATATAGGATATATAACTTTAAGTATCAAACTTTCTTTGATTCTTTAACCATATTTTTTAATATATTAGTCAGTTTTATTACTAGACTCAACTTGATAATCTGCTTATGGATAGTAAGAAATGAAAAATGGTGTTGATTCTTTAACTTTATAATATGTTTTGTTATTTTTTTAAAATAGAATACCATTTAAACACCAAAGTGACATATAATCTAATAAAAGATAAATTTAAAAACAATAAGAATTATTTGATTAGTAAGAGGAATAACCTCCACCAATTTTATAAATTATTCTATGGTTGTGATAATAAACTCGTTCTCATAAAAAGACAGTGCAAATAGGTCCAACAAGGTCAAGATCCCAAGTGGAAAAAGGTCAATAAGATTCAATTGGATGAAGAACCTAGGTAGGACATGTATCTTATCTTTATGGAATTCACATTTGTCACATGGATTAACATAAATTTTTGTGCTAACTTCTATTGTAGACCACAAGTGACCCATTCTCAAAAGTTCATAGGCTATAGAATGGTCACTAATGTGTCCTTGATAATCACAATTATAGACATCAAAGAGATCTTTAGGAACCTCAACCTCTATAAGGCATCATAGGAGGACACCATCAAGATTTTGATATTATAAGACTTCATTAAGAATGACATAACATAAAGCTCTCCTATAAATGTGAGCCTATTACCTAGCATTAGCCTCAAGTGGGTAGGGTTAATTATCAAGAAAACACAAGATATCATCATACCAAGGATCATCTAAGGAAACTTGGAAATCAATGGTACTAAACTTGATAGTATGCACATCCATCAAGCCTTCAATTATAAAAATAATGGGTACTTCATGAAATTTTATCACAAAATTTATTTCAATAATTTTCTTATATGGTATGAATTTGCTAGTTGGAGTAGCTAGAGAGTTAGCCTTATAATTTTTACTCCTTGGGGAATACCTAATGGAAAAGGACTCAAAAACATTATATATTTTTAGCCACTTGATGGTAAGGAATTAGATTTATCACTTTGATAATATATTAACTTGAGATTTGATAAAACCTAATTTAGGAATCCCCTAAGACTTTAATTTTTTAAAAATTCATGTATTGAGTGATCAAAGGCCCTAAATTTAAAGCCTATACTGGTAATACGAAAGAAATTTAAGTGAAATTACATAAGAATAGTAAATGTCAGTTGGAGACTTGAGAAAATACCAAATCCTACCTCAAATTTATTTTTTGTATCATCAAACTGAAGGGTCCAAAATTTAGCATAAGGGTCTTCTTAAGGTTTTATGATATTAGAATGTGTGTCTTTCTTGTCATTAGTTTTGGATTCATATAAGATTTTAGTATCCTCATGAGACTCAAGATAACCTTCTCTTGTTTAGTAAGAGCATACAAACAAGACTCTTTGAAGAAGTAGTGGAAGGATAAAATATGAAAAAGTCAAGAGCAACACAAAAAGTAACTATTATGTTCTTATCGTGCAATGCTTCACTTAAGGCTTGCTAAGTTGGATCTATAGCAACACCCAACTAGTCAGCAATCACTTGGTGTTCGTAACATTTTGTGTGATGATACAGGGATACAATCTTGTTAGCCATTATTACATTATTTGATGTTTTGTAATTATTAGGAGATGATTGATGATTTCACCTCATATGAGGTTGGATAGTCACATCTCCCATGAGCATGAGAGAATATGAAAAGATAAAGTTGAAGGTGAAACACCAAGGGGTGAAAACACAAAAGAGTATTTTGAAACTAAGAGACACATTGATGTATAAATATACATGTGCATTAGTTCGTGTTGGTGTACAATAATATATCTATTATTGTAATTAAAAATGGTTGCCCACTTTTTTTTATTTCTACATCTAGTATCAAAGTGATGGAGAGTCATGTGATAAGTGTTATTCAATTTAGGGATAATCATCATCATATGATGAAATGCTATATGTCCATTCATGTTCCTAAACCTACACCCTATATCTATCCTTATTTTTAAATCTATAGACCAATTACCTTGGGACATATCTTCTTTTAGTAGATTGCTTTATATTTTGTCTATTAGGAACCTACAGTAACTCTAAATTAAAACTCTCATCATGAATACATTTTTAGCACCATTTATCTAATTGTAAAATTATGTTATAAAAAAAATGGGTGATGCAATTAGAGAATAGAGAACATGGCTCTTGATATGGAGATACTTGACATGAAGATTGGGATTTCAAAAGTTTAGGTTGTGTTCATGGAGATCTAAGATCATATTCTAGAAACCATTAATGTGCATATTAATTAGAGCTAATATCTTAAACTTAAATTTAGAAACTATGCTATATGAAACTAAGAGAAATGGAGAGCAATTACAAACCCAATTTGATTATGTGAGACCCTAGAGACAGTTTTCTTGTTAACGCTAGCCTATAATATATTGATAGAGAAATGTCTCTATTTAAATAAATTTCCCTTCAATATAGATGTCAATAAATGTGACTATAAAAATTTTAAATCTATCCTTATAATAAATAGCTCCTCTAAAGGAGCATATCCTAAAGAAAAACATGAAAGAAAACTGTAATGCTTTGGAGATCTTCCTCTATAATTGATTGCTCCTTCAAAGAAACCTATCTGTAAGAAGAACATAAAATCTCTCTACCATGATATGTATCTAAGGTAAAGTTGGACACAAACACTATAGAGACCAAATGTGAAATATTTTGGGTGACATAACTCTAGAACCTGTAGGCATAATAAAAAGTTTCCTGTTTGAAGATATACAAATACATAAAACAAAAGTAATTTACTTTCCTTTGAATGTGCATATGGATAAGTAGAAAAGTTGGCATTTGAATTAAATTTTAAAGTTTAAATGAGGATTCAGGAGTTCAAAACCCACCAAACTTAATATTACTACCTTAGAAGGAAATATTGTTATATTTTTACAATTTTCTATAGTTATTTATGATTTTGCAAAAAAATATAAAAAGGGTAGTAAATTTTATGTAAAAAGGTGAAGAGTTTTTGGTGGAGTAAAATCTTCAAAAGAATTCCTTTATCTCAAAATTGCATAAAATTGTGCTTAAGCATATATCATAGCACTCGATACAAATGATGTGTTTGATCTGCATTTACAAGTAATATTGTTACATTAAGTTACTAAGTGTTACACCTAATAAATATGCCATAACTATGTCTAGGCATCGACCCTATAAATAATCATGGAGAAATAAAGACACTTGTTTATTTCTATTCACTCCATTAAATACTCTATTCATCACTATCATTAGACTTAAATCCTAAAATTGAGAAAATCTAAGCATATAGGGAAGTTACACCTATGTATGAGGATTTCTCTTTAAGTAGTTGTCATTGATAGGATGAATTCTTTTTAGTATTACCTTGGTACCATGTATAATTCTCTTTTATGTACCTTAAGGTATCTTTAATGTACAACCACATATATCAAGAAGAATAACTTCTTCCACACATGGGCGAGTATAAAGGAAGAGTGGATATATCAAAAGGTTTGATCTACAGGA
This sequence comes from Wollemia nobilis, assembly GCA_028583015.1. NCBI lineage: Eukaryota > Viridiplantae > Streptophyta > Pinopsida > Araucariales > Araucariaceae > Wollemia > Wollemia nobilis. Next base: position 13,676,180 of record JAQPPZ010017228.1, read on the forward strand.
ATGGTGGTATACAAAAAATAGGACCACTTTTGGAGATATATGGAACCTTCACCATGGTTACATCAAAAATTTTTCTCATAGAATCTCAATTGCTCAAAGGTCCAAATTTTGCACCATGGAAAACAAAAATAAGGATAATACTAGTGGTCAAAAAACTCTAGGATATAGTTATTGGTGATGAAACTTGACCTAAGGAGACTAAAACTAAGCAAAATCATGATGAAGTAGATGCAAGAGTGATTATGTTCATATTTTTGGAGTGGCAGATGAAATACAACCATGTATAAATTAAACAAAAACATCAAAAGATGCATGGAATATACTTTGTCCTATATTTGAAGGAAGGAATAAAGCCACAATCCTTCATATTCAACTACAACTACATACATTAAGGGTCTAGGATGACAAGTAAAATTGAACACCATGGAAGAAAAGGTGGATGAAAATATCTTATTCACTATTTCACATAGAGCCCTCCCTAAATCATTTCAAATGTTGGTCACATTTTTACAAATATTAAATAGAAGCATAATATTTAAGAATTGGTAAAAATCCACCAACAACATGAAATAAAAAATCAATTAAGAGATCAGTTGTTCAATAATTATCTTATCTCCACAAATAAACCAAAAAAATGTTCAAATGGTCCTTCTACCTCATCTTCATAAAAAAATAGCCTCAAAGGAGGAGGAGGTACTATCATATTTGTGAAAAAGAAGGACATGACACCAAGTTTTGTAAATACAATTTTATGAATCATTTGGCTAAATTTTATAGACCTCCTCGAAGGAAGCAATAATTTTAATCACAACATTAATAGGGGAAATATCAACAAGGGTAACCACAAGGATATATTTTTTAGAAGGAACCTAAATCAGATTATGAAGAAGAATGTAAAACAACACATAAGGTACTCATGTCTAAGGGAGTGATAAAAAAAAAGTGGTCAACAAATAAGCCAAGAAACAAAGTGAAATGCAAGTGTGGGCCATGAAAAAATAGTAAAGATGGATAATTTTCAAACCTAGGTATCATTTACAATTGATCCTCTAAAAAATTGATACTTGCAAAGAATACTTTAAAAAAAATGTGGTAATATTTGTTAGCATTGTGAGAAGAATGCACATGGTATTATTCACTCTTAACATCCTCAAGGTACAATGTCAAAAATAAATTAAAATAATTGAAAATGATAAGCCCATGAAGAAAATTGTTTGTTGTGACACAAGAAACCTTCTTCAAAGGATATATTTTGCTTATGATATAGATGATTTGAAGCCTATAGTGGTAAAAGTATGTTGTGATACAAGTGATCTCATACATAGGATAAATATATCTAGTGATAACGATGATTTGAAGATTATTGGTAAGAGAAGAGTTTGTGTAGAAGATGATTGTATTGGCCATGAAAGGCCATGTTGCCAGATTTTAAAGTAAAAATGATAGTTCTAAAGATAATTTTGATGATGATGTGTAGTATTTGAATGATTTTGGTGATAGTGATAGAGACCACAATAGAGATGAGAAAATTAGATGTTTTGAAAAGCACACCAAATAATTTGGTCTAAAACTAATGAGAAAAAATAGATACAATGGTATAGGCTTGGGAAGATATGGGAAAGGTATGAAAATACCCATAATACTAGATATAAGGCCAATGAATGAAGGCCTTGAATGTATGTATCAAGCATAAAGTAGTGACACTAAATTTAAGAAAAAATATTCATATGTAGAGAATGAAGCTCATAGGATGAGTTATTACAACCATCATGGAAGATCTGGTAATGTGATAGCTAGGTGTTGTAACCTGCCTCCTTGTGAGATTTATAGAGGTAATAACCACTTTTAGAGATATATTTGGCACAAATATAAAAGAAAAAATAAAATACATATGAATTATGGATGGATGAATGTGTTAGAATGGGATAAAGTAAAAGAAATGTTGAATGGATTCTACAAAAGAAAATAAAGTTTGGTGGTTGAAAAACATCATAGTTTTTCAAATGTAAGTTTTCCCATAGAGCAATTTAATTTTGGAAAACTTGAAATTAATGACTTTTGTATCATAATATAACCCAAGCTATGCTCGATAGGTATATAGTGGAATATTATGTAGAATATTCTAAATATGTGGATTGACATAAAAGCTATAATTTAATGGTAATGTCCTAGAGGTAATGACCTAAAGATTAATCTAGAGTCTAACCTATATGTAATTACCCAAAGGTAAAGACCTAGAGGTGAACATCTAGAGGTAAATATCTAGAGACAATGACCCAGTTACAGACCTTGAGATAGACCAAAGAGGTAAATTCAATGAAGATTAACTAAATCTAGAGCAAGAGCCAAAGCCAAAGCTATAGCTAGAGCTAGAGCAATAGCTCGAGATAGAGCCTAAATTTGAGCTAGATCTAGAGCAATATTTAGATCTAAAGCCAAAGTTAGAGCTAGAGCTAGAGCCAAAGCAAGATCAAGAGCAAGAGCAAGATCTAGAGTGCAATTCTAGTTTACCAACCCTAAGAATTGTGGGGTAATGATATTTGTACCAAATATGTAATAAGGAGGTGTTAGCTATTATTACATTATTTGATGTTTTATAATTATTAGGGGATTATTGATGGTTTCATTTATATGAGGTTGGATAGTCATATCTCCTTTAAGCATGAGAGAAAATGAAAAGATAAAGTGGAATATGAAATAACAAGAGGTGAAAACACCAAAGAGTCTCTTGAAACTAAGAGATACATTACTATATAAATATACTTATTGTACATAAGTTTGTGTTGGTGTGAAATAATATATCTATTTTTGTGATTTAAAATAGTTGCCTACTTTCATGATTCTAACAATTCTTGCATCATAGTGTTCATTTTTTATAACAGGTATCTTTAGAAATATATGGATTTTGAAGAATCTCAAGGAATATGTCTTAGTGACCATATAAGTTATCTAGTAAAACATATAGTGTTTGAGATTCTTAAAATTAAAATAAATGTCCAAACAATCTTTCTCCACATGTGTATATCTAGATTGTATTGACAACATTATATGATAAATGTAATACACAACATATTTTTTTTATCATCTTGCTGAGTAAGGTCCGCTCCCAAGGATACCAAAGTAACTAGCATGTACAAAACAAAGGGTTTATCTAGGTTGGGTTGGAAAAGAGTTAAATGTCACAAAATAATTTTTTTAAGCTCAAGAAAAGCCTTATCACAACCTTTATCCCATTAAAAAGTTACATTTTTATTAAGCAATTGATTGAGTGGATAAACTTTGAATGTGAGCTTAAGGTTAAATCATTTAAAAACTCCAAGCTTTTCCATGAAATATTTGATATATTTAATAATACAATGGGGAGGCATATCATAAATGACCTTTATTTTATCATCATTCAAATCTATGCCCTTAAGAGACACCATGAAGCCTAAAAGCTTACTAATAATGACATTGAACACATATTTTTTGGTTTTAGTTTGAATTTATAAAGGTATAATCACTCAAAAATGATATAAAGGTTAGTAGGATGGTTAGGTTATTTTCTAGACTTGCCTAAAATATCATCAATAAGATCCCACTATATTCCCAATCAAATCATGAGATAGTTTTGTCATAGCCCATGGATAATTACTCCAATATGGCATAGGGTGTGGTAAAAGTTATTTTAGTTTGATCCTTAAGGGAAATCCATATTTGGTTATGCCCTAAATAGTAATCTATAAGGGACAAAATCTTATACCCCCTAGTAGAATTGCCAATAGCATCGATTGAATGTAAAGGGAAGTTATCCTTAGGATAACCAAGGTTCATGTTTCTAAAATTGAAGTAAATCTGAATAACATTTTTCTCTTTCTTTAAAAAAAAGATAATATTAGAAAATGATTCTAAATAATCAATAGGTATTACAATGTTGGCATATAATAGTTTCTAAATTTCTATTTTGCATAGGTCTTGAATTAAAAGGGAGGACCTCCCCAAGTTTTTTTGAATGAGCAATGCATCCTCATAGGTTACAATATTATGGACAACAATATCCTCATCCATTATAGGCACGTTAAAATAATCCCATGCAAATTTTTAGGTACCCAAGATAGGAATTTAATATTATACTATTATATTTAATGTTATAATATTATAACAAATGTAATTATCCCACATTTGTGGATAAGTGGTAGTGGTAGGTAGTTCAACATTATATAATATAGGCAAGAGGTTAATATTAGCGAGGAGAAGAAAATAATATTGTATGTCTCATATTGAGATATAGTAAGGAGTGGCTTCCTTCCAATAGAGAGCATTGCACAATGTTTCCCTTCCTCAAGGTTTTGAGCTATATTTTGAATACATAAATCTATTTTATTTTCATATTTCTGTGTTTATTTCTATAATATTAATTAAAGAACAATGTCTAATTTTTTTTGTAAATCTTAAATTATTTTTATGAAAGTGGAGTGAGGTTCATAACAAGTATCATAGCACTTTCTAAGGTCATGTTTTACTATATAAGTTCTAGTTATTTTACAATTGTCTATTCATTGTGAGCACTTTTTAGGGCCATGTTTCACTAAAACATTTTTAGTCATTGTTCATTGTTTTGATTCTAATTTGGTGTTTAAAGAGTGCCTACATTAGGCTAATAACCTCTTGTAGGATTAGGTGCAAGTCCCGACAATTTAACTAGGGGAAATACTTGGGCTAATATTTGCCCTAAAACTCATTTTGAGGAGTACCCCAAGAACCCCAAAGTAACTGGTTTGAGTGTGTCATCACTAATAATTGTTAGTGACCCTACTCCCTATTAGTAGTATTTTTATCATGATAGAGTATACACAAATTTATCATTTAGAGGTAAACCTGTAATTGGTTTCTTAATAGTTATTCCTTAGTGGAAATATTCTTCATAATCAAAGAGTGGTACTTGTTTAGATAGTATTTGTGACTAGTGAGATTTACCTTAAGCCACTATTAAGTAGAAGTTTGAGGTTCAATTCATTGCTAGGATTTCCACAGAAGTGTCATACAACCATCAACAATATTTTTTGCATAGTTTTCACAACCTGCAATAGTTCTACATATTCAACAAAATAAATAGTTATAAGCAAGTGCATAAAATAACTAGTTTGTAGTTGGTAGAACTTTACCAAACAAAAAAAATTATAATTTAGTAGCATTTCAAAAAAACTCTATAGTGTGGTATCAGTTTAGGCAAAAAAAGTCCATAGTTGGGAGTAGTTTGCAATAGTTCCACAAATTTAGCAAAACAGATAGTTGTAAGTGCAAAAAATAACCAATTTTTACTTGGTTGTAGTTTACCAAACAAAAGAAAAATAATTTTATTTTTTAGTAGCAATCTAAAAAAAAAGTCTACAATGCAAGAACAATCCAAAAAAATTGTAGTTGGTAGCAATTTACCAAAACAATCGCCTATAGAGAAAGCCATTATCAATGTTGCTCTAAGTGTATAAAATACCCAATCCATAGAGAAAGACATTATCAGTAAAAAAATGTTAGTAGAGGAGGCCATTAAAAAGTTCGAGTGTAAAAATACCCAGTCCCTAGTTTGGCAACGTTTTGCAAAAAAAACAGTCCATAGAGTAGGCCATTATCAGTTGCAAGAAGTATGCAGTCTACAAGCTATTAATAGTTGTTAAGCTGAGTGTTAATAAAAAAGAGAAAAATCTATAGAGTAGGTTTTTATGAGTTACTAAAAGTATACAATCTATAGGCCATTAATAGTGCTTGTTTGAGTGTAAATTTAATTGTTTATTGAAAGAAATAGAAGATACTTGAGGAATTTTCTTTAAAAAAAATCAAGTTTAAATATTCTGGAATGTGAGGACATGGAGTTGCTAATATTCATTGGAGAGGATGGTAATTATGCTTGGGAATGGTGAAATTTTTTTAAGTCTTTGAATTTTGCTAATGTGTCATGGAGACATAAGATTTTGGATTTTTTGCAAGGGGAAACATTGACTTGGTATTGAAGTTATAAAGTACCCATTTTATTTTGTATACAAGGGAATAATTTGAAGTTGCATTTTAAGCCAATGGAGTTTGGAAAAAATAAAAAGATACCTAGGCTTTAGGATGAATAAAAGGAACTAAAAAGAGAGAAAAATTGAAGAAATTAACAAAAGAAAAGTGAAGAGATAATATGCAGGTATAAGGAAGCACATATTTGATTTTATATAAGCCAAGTAGTGATAATGAAGAATTGTTTGAATTAAAAAAATATTTTGTAGGTTTATGGTTGCATCTAGAAGGAAAATTTTATTATTTCTATAAATCCTAGCAGTAGATACAATGCCATTAATATGTCTTTGGCTAAGAGGTTGTAGGTTTAGGCAAATAAAATCAAAGACATACAACTTGATAATATGAATGTTCAATTTTTTGAATATTTGAAGATCACTATGGACAAATATATTTTACATTCAAATTTTTATGCTATTGAGATGGATGATGCAAACATTGTTCTTGGTTATCCTTGGTTAAATTTTTTGGATATTATTAATATTAATGTACAAAAGAAGTTTATGGAATTTTTGGTAAAGGAAAAATATAATAGTACAAGATATTTTCTAGTGTAAGAGGTAAGGATCTGAGGAAAAACAAGATCTTTTTATAATGGAAAAACATGAATATATTACAGGAAAACAAATTAAGAGAAACATCATAACCTAAAAAAAGCTAAGAAAGAAGTAATAGTAATAGGGTCCATTAGCAATCAAATGGTTTTAGTTCAATTGGTTAGATTCTTCAACATTCGAGGAGACCAAGGTTCCAATCTTGCCAAGTGATACATGGATAACATCCATGTTTTATTGTAATACCACTAATACTACTATGAGGGGATGATGTAATATAGGTGGGGCCCATTTCAATCCCATATAACCAATTGAAAAAATAGGGTCCATTATCTTATTAAAAAAATAGGGTCCTCCACGAAAGAAATAACAACAACAATGTGGGAAAAATAATAGTAAAGTCAAAGAAAAACATAAAAGAACACAAAGACACATCAAACAAAGGGCACATGAGAGAACATCATTTAGAAAAATTAAAAAAAGAGGATCAAAATATGGAGACAAAGAAGATAGAACATTAGGTTAAGGTTGCAAAATATCACCAACCACACCACTAGGAATGACAACAATCTTGGAGGTATGGATTAAGGAAACAATATTATGGTTCTACATGGAATTATAAGGGCACTGTGTATGGTAGTGTTTGGAAAAGAAAGCATAGTGACTATTATTTTTAGAGTGGTGCATGAGCATCAAGAAACAAATGGACCTATCATTTAAGTTACCAAAGTAAAGGAGTAGAAGCATGGATCCAACAAATAATTCCTAGATACTCAAGCAACAAAAGTAAGCATGGATGAGAAAAAGTGATATTTATTGCCAACAAAAAGATGCCTCCAACACATGAATCAATGGATTAATTCCAAATATTCAAATGACAGAATGACATATTGACATTAACAAAGACAACCATCAAGTAAAGTTTCATTTGGATGGATGGATGATTGAGATAGATACGAGTTCATAGCAAGGCTCAAAAGGTCATATTATTTAGTATCTTCTTAAGTTTTAAGGACAAAACATTTCATAAGGTAGATGGAATGTTAGGTACCCAAGATAGGAATTTAATATTATAATATTTTATAAATGTAATTATTCTACATGTGTGGATAAGTGGTAGTGGTAGGTAGTTGATCATTAAATAATGTAGGCAAGAGGCTCATATTGGAGGAGAAAAGATAAGAATATTGTATGTGTATCATATTGAGATATATTAAGGTGTGGCTTCCTTCCAATAAGAAGCATTGTACGGTGTTGCCTTACCTCAAGGGTTTGAGCTATATTATGTATATATAAATTTGGTTTATTTTCATATTTGTGTGCTTAATTCTATGATTTCTTATTGTAAATATTAATTATAGACGAATGTCCTAATATTTTTATAAATAGTAAAAATTAAAAATATTTTCATGAAAGTGGAGTGACGTTCGTAACAAAATAGTCAAGTAATGTAACAAAGGTGGCTTATTCCTCTTCACATAGGTTAGCCCTAGTTTTAAATATACATGGAAGTTCAATAAAACCTATGTTAATGTCTATAGTGGGATGAGAATTCATGATATTGCCTTCTTCAAAATTATCCAAAGTATGAAGAAGGTTATCAAAATCAACATTGACATCAATATAGAAAATATAATCAAACCACTTTTGTTGGCCTCCCTTAGAATTACTGTTTTTGAGAAACCCTTTCTTACAATACTACCATGAGATTCTTTGCCCTCTAGTATATAAAAATTCAAGAATGGATTCATCATCAAGAAAGGTGGGGATGAAGAATATACTATCTACAATTTTAAATATAGATTGACCCTTGTGTCCCTTGCATTTCAAGAGGGAGAATTTGGGCATGTGTTTGAAAATTATGGAATATAGAAATGTGAGGACCAAGATATGGATTCAACCATTTATATATAATTATTAAAGAAATGATGCTAATCTTGGCCTTAAACTTAGAAGAAAACTTTGCTTGAAGGAGGTGTCTCACATACAAGAGGGTGTAGGATCATATAGTTCATCAATATACTTATCTAATAACATATTTGAATAGAAGAACATTTACAGACATATGATACGGGCAATTGAAGTAGACACACATTTTCTCAAGATCAATCCCCTAAAAATTAGAGAAAACTAGGAGCCACATTTAGAGGTGATCATTGTTTAAAAATATTTTTCTAAATAATATCAAATAAATCTATTGTAAAAAGTATTTCTAAATATAAACAAACATCAATAACTATAGAATAAGTAGGATTAGTCTTAGAAAATATAGTAAAGTTGATTTAATTAGGATCACCACTTTAAGTGATAATCCCGTTTCTTCTTTAAAAGGCCTTATAGCTTCTAAGAAAATAATATATTTTAGAGACATGAACAATGTGGGAATTTAACTCATCAAAGACAATAGCCAATGGGATAATCTGCATAACAATTCTAAGTGATATATCTTAGCTTGTGTTAAAATGCTTAGGTAAATGGATAATTCTTGTTTCAGTTTGAATGTTTGAAGTTTTTGTTGTGGGAATAATAGACACACTAACATTTCTTTACATATCTATCTTATTTCTATAACTATTGATTTATTATTTCTAAGCATACAATAAGAAAGTATATTATTGCAATTTTTATCAGATATTTCATAAATATTTATACTAGCCTAATGCTCATCATCATTTACAATATGAACTTGAGTTGATCCCACTTGTTAATTTCCTACCCCAACATCAAAAATACGATCGTTAGAAGAATTATTTATTTCAATGTCATAAGCCTAATTTAGGTTGTTTTCAAGATTAATATTAGTTCCTTCTTCTAAGCTATCATTATTAGCATAGTAAGTTGCTTCAATTTGTCAACATCCTCAAGGGCTTTATTTATCTTGGACAACCATCAATAGAATAAAATAGTGTCTTCTCTCTTCTTAGATTTTGACAATGATGGCTACTTGTCAAAAAATTCTTAAGTGATGGGCATAATAACATCCATATTAGGTTGATCATCTTCTATTTTGTACTTGTCTTGGGCATATTGTAAACACAATTCAAGACGCTCCTAGTAAAACTACCATTTAGAAGTCCACTTTTGCTCATATTCATAAATTGGAATATTATGTGTTTCAATAGAAGATTTTTTTTTTAATATTTTTGAGGACAAGGTCCCCAATGATCTAAATCTCCTTCTATGGTAAATATTTTGTTACTATAAATAAATTTAACCACTTAGCAAGTAGAGGAAGCTATGGTTCATATTTTACTAGTCTAGGTTCTTCCTAATAGCATGTTGTAGTTAGTCTTGAAATAAAATACCATGAAATTCACTCTAAATTCCTTATATCCCATAGAAATAGGTAAAAAAATGCAATGTATTGGGTCTTGTGGACAACCGTTGTAAGCATAACAATTGTTTCTAGTTGACAAGACATTCTCTTTAGGGATATTTAGTCAATTTATCAAATATAACAACATGACGTATGTACCACTCCCTTCATAAACCAAATCCCTATGAAGAGCCATAGCATTATATACAACTATGATAATTAATAATGGATCATTATCCCTTTCTAGATAATCAATAGCAATCATGTTTTTAAGAGGAATATTGATAATCAAATCAGGGCTAGTATGTGCATCAATACAAATATTTTCTATATGTGATTGAAAGTACTGCACATATAAGGACCTACAATGATGGAGATAATACTATGAAACTAGGTATAGGATATATCCATCTCATCTAGTAATTCTATTAATATTTTTAATTGATAGGAGATGTGCTGAGTAGTTGTAGGTATGAGACCTTATAGGTCATTGTACAAAAATCTTCCACAATATCCCATGATTTGGTTTTGCTTATGATTAGCTTAAGCAATAATTCTTTGGTATGGTAGGGATTCTAATATTTTTCTATTATGGAAACAACCTAAGTAGTATAATAATGGATACTTTGTAACTTTGAATAGAGGCCCAAGGTTTGAATCTTGTAGGGGGTAGGGTTGTACATCATGATTTGTTAACCGAATTATGGTTGGGGTTAACCATATATTGGGTAAACACCATCTATATCATATGGCCTATAGCCTCATGGATGTTAAAAATTACTTTACCATTTTTAATATTATTTTAAGTAGTGATCAAGGTTTCTTAGTATAATCAATAGGAAAAGAATCCATAGGATCCGATTGAGGCCTTACTATGAATGCTTTCTACATTAGGAGATATTTCTATATTTTTAATACATTCCTAAATGACCAAGGAAGCATTTGGAATTTTATCGCTTATAGCTAGATTTACCATTGCTTGGAAGGTTCTTTGGCATTGTATTTCTATTTTTTTCTTCCTTAAAATGTTTCTTCTTTTAGTATTGGGTTGTATGTTCAGTGGTAATAGAAATCCATTGTTTTAAATACCCTTTGCACCTCCAAAATGTTGACATACTGGGTCATATTTGAATGACTATAAACATGCTCTCCATTTAGACCAAGTTGGGAAAAGACTTGATTGAATTGAGGAGCATTTTATACATTTTTAGGACTAGAATTTTGGTTTGGGAGGTGAGTATAATTTTAGTTTTGGTTATTGTGACCCCTTCCTTGGTTATACCCTTTTTTTCTTTGTATAGGATTGCACCCCTAATTCTGATAATTTTGATTAAATCCTTGATTGAACCCTTGGCCTTGATCAAGTATGGGTTACTATTGATAATTAAGGGTTTTCTAGTCATTATTGAAAAATGGGGTATTATCAATACCTAGTCTTTGATTATGATGATGATTTGACTTTTTCTAGAGAAAATTAACCTTTTCACAAAAAAATGATCCTATCATTACTGATTTTATCAATGTTGAAGTTAGGACCAAAAGTTTTCTTATAACATTTTTTTTCAAATATAAGTAAGTATTAGATTCATATCCATAAGTCCTATGCCAAAAGCATAATCTATTGGAATTATGCCATTTAAATGCTTCAAATATTTTATTATATAATGAGAGTTCTTTATCTTAAGATATGGACAAATATTGAAAATATCTTCATGTGTTCATTATGGTATAGTATTCTCAGGTTTTGGGCCACTATCATTCTCAATTAGCATGTTTATAGAAAATATAGTAATTTATATCTCATGAGGGCTATTCTAAACAACTATAGTATAAATCCTATCCCCAAAAACACTCATTAGGGTTCTTTAGTTTCAATGGTTTTTTAGCATCCTTCTTTTCCCAATTTTCAAGGACTTTAAAAATTTTTATGGCCTTTTCCAAGGAGAGTAAACCTAAGGATATGTTTCTAGACCTTAACTTCAAAATATTTTCTTAACTTGTTTGTAAATATTCTAGGGCCTACATATTTAGTTAGTATCATATTAGCATTATGTTTAAGTCTTTCACATATCTTATGGAATTCAGTTATTGATTCATTTTATTATTGTTTGAAAATAAGAAACACATTTACTACTTCCATTATAGCCATGTCATTACCAGATTATTGTTTTAAAATTTTAAGGAAAAGCATGAGGTTCAATAGAGTATTTTGGCAAATACACAAACCAATCAAGAACTTTTTCTACCAAAGTCCTAGTCATCAATTTCAACAATTCCATTTCATATGCAACTTGTCCCTATAATATGCAATGAACTAATCAATAAATATTTAGGATTTATTTATAACATCATAAAATAATTTAGATACATATCTAGATGAGTCAATGACTTCCACATAAGGGGTTAAACATTGAATTTGGTATTTCTCATGGTTGGGTTTGTAGAAACATGCATAACCACTCGAAGGTTTGACAAAGGAGGAGGTGGATAAGGGGCATTAAAGTTTTATATTGAATGGGAAATAACAACTTGTACTATGTGGATTTTATCAACAGTCATGACCTAATCAAGGTTTTTCATCATTTTTTGCATAGTATCCTATAGCTATTTAGATGTTTCTCTCCTAATGGTTTCCATTTTCTTCGTAGTGTCTCTCAAATGGTTATAGAGTTAACAATAAGATATTTACTTAATAGTAGTCATATGCTCAACTATTTTTTTTTCTCTCGAGGGTTAGAAAATGGCTAGGACTAATGGGGATGTTGTCCTAGACTTGTTCTTTAGATTCATACAACATTTTCCATGATCACTACATTAAACGAGAATCATGATAAAGCATGATGTTATTATTTAGTGATGAATGCATACACTATTGGATATATTATAACCCTATGGTAGATCAATAGGGCTCATAATAATTCTTTTTTGGATCCCTATCATCATTATCATCATAAAATCCATCCCTATTGGTCAAATATTTGATAGGAATATCTTCTTCATGACTATGAGAGTGAACAACATAATTATCTAAAGAAATGGGACTTATATCCTAAATTTATTAGGTTTGCTTCTTACTATATCTTGTAATCATTCCAACACCTAAAGAGAAAGTAGCAAGAGCCATAAGGGTAGAAAAATACCTACTCAAAAGAAACTAGGGTTTTAGTAAAGTATATAGCCTCAATGAAGGTACCAAGAGACTCATAGTGCTTCTCCTTCTTCAATGGTATACCTCTTGGTTGTCTCAAGAGACTCTCAGTGCTTCAAATTCTTCTATAACTATTCAACTTCGCTCAATCTATAGTGAGGTGTATCAATAATAACAAATTTTGTAAAAAATATCTAACATAAAAATGTAATAATTATCTAAGATCCCCCCTTTATTATATTATTTAGTATAGAAAATATTTGAAAGTGTTGGTCATAGTCAAAAATGGATCTTTTAAAAAAATACTACCCCTCCTTAATTTTGAGGTTAATAAAATCTAATTTTGGTTTGGCTCAGACTCTTAGCTCTAGCTTTGGAACTAGCTTTGACACTGACTCTAGCTTTGAATTTGGCTTTGACTTGAGCTCTAGCTCTAACTTGGAATCTACCTCTAGCTCTGGATTTAACTTGGGCTTTGGAAATTTCCACTACACATTAAAAATCTTCCATGTGATGCTTCACTATAGGCTCTACCATTGTTGGCTTTCCAAGCATAGCCTAGGTCACATCTATAAATTTTAATTCAAAAGACATGCATGCCTTATTTTTAAGCCTCCCTAAAGAATCCCAAGATTGCATTGGTTCATAGAGAACTTACATTTGATAAATTATGGTCAACTACAAAAATTTATCTTATTCTTAATCTCTTTTTAATTTTCTCTTATAGAATCCATTAAAAATTTATTTCACCTTATCACATTCTATCAAATACATCCATCATAATCAACATGTATTTTTTTGGTCATTTTATCTTTGTGCCAATAATATTTTCGAGAGTGATTATTTGCACCACAAATATCACATGGATGTAGGTACCAACACTAAGTTATCACATATCCTGATTGTCTATGATGATTCCAAATTATTCTAAAATTTTCATCCTCAGAATAGGTTTCTATTTTCACAAATTTAGTCTCATCACTTCATGTTTGAACATCAAAAACAAGGCCTTAATTTTTAGGCCTAATATTTAGTTTTATGGGTTTTCTTATGCATTTCCCATTCCTTCACAATCTTGTGCTATTATTTCTCATTATTTTTATTCATTTTGAGCCAAAAAATTTAATGTACTTTTCAAAGCAACTGATATCTTCATCACCAATATGTTCTTCAACAACATAGTATTTGTCACAACTAACACTATCATCAACAATGTTTAAACACCTAGTATTTTCATCGTCTCTATGCTCTTCAAAAATATGGACTTTATCACGACCAACACCACAATCACCAATAATGTTCAAATTGTTATCATCACAAGTGAATTTTATCCTTTGGATAAGGTCACTTGTATAAAAAAAAATATTTTTCATCATGGGTTTGTCAACAATGTTTAAATCATTAGTATCATAAGAAAAATTTATCTTTTTTATAATGTTGCTTGTATTAGAACAAACATTTTCCATCATGGGATTGACAATCAATATTTCATTTATTTCCTCTTGCATTTTACACTTTATCTCAAGGATGTCAAGAGCCATTAATACCATGTACATTCTCTTTACAACATTTATAGGTAATGTAACACCATTTTCAAAGTGATCTTATCAAACATCAACTTCTTTGAGAAATGATTATAAACAACACCTAAGTGTTAAGAATTATCCATATTCATAATCTTCCTAGAATTTTGGTGTTTCACACTTTTCATCTTCAACTTGCTTCTATCCACATTCACTAGCATCTTATTAATAAATATTGATATCTAGTTTCACACACTTTTGAACTTCAATTTACTTGTTCGTGTGTTCCCTCTTTACCTTTCCCATTCATTCAAGTGATGTGAATACTTTTTCTTGTAGTCTTTAGAATTTGTTTTTCAAAAAAATAGTGAGGGCTTCTTATGTCTCCCAAATGGCCCCTCTTTTAATATACCACTAGTTTGATATACCAAAATTTTCTATATATGCATCCTTACGATATAACCATAGGTAAGTAGAAGAATTTTATCCTCTCAATATATATGGTTGTACATGAGAGAGACCTTAAGCTACATGAAAGAGAATGATGTGTGATCCTAAGGTATTGTAGAAAGGAATTCACCCTATAAATGACACTTATTTAAAGGTAAATCCTTGTACATAGATATAACTTCTCTATATACTTGAAATTTCTTAAATTTAGGATTTTTATCTAGCAATAGTGATGAATAGGGTTGAAAAAAAGAAGTGAAAATAACAAAAATTTATATCCTAATTTCTCCCTAATGATTTATGGGGTTGATGGCTAGACATCATTATAATAACTTTTTATGCTATAGATAGTAGCTTAACACAATAAATTTACTTGTAAGTACAAGCTAGAGGTACCATTTATTCTAAACATTACAAGTGTGCTTAAGCACATGTTTGAATTGTATCTAAAGTGTACATTTTTTTGAAGCAAATTACTTTAAAAATTGATGTGTTGGATATCATCGATCATGCACCTCATATAAAATGCTATCGACCATAGAAAAACACAACACCAAACTTATTTGACAAATTATAAACTATTTTGACACCAAAAAAAATAACTCCTCACCATACTAACATATAATTCTCACATTCTTTTTTACTCTTTTCATACTTAGACACTATATACTAAGACATAATAAATTTTACAGCAATATTCTTTAACACATCATTGGATAACATACACTACTCTCACAACACAAGTTTTTACTTGACATTTATAAAAATCACATAAATCACACATTCCACCTTACAAATCACCTTGACATAAGACACTTGGATTGTAAAAATATAGTCATATCTCTTTGTTGATCAACATTATTAACTTAGACAAGGCACTTTACATCACATGGATCTAAAAAATATTTTGACTCTTAATAACCCTCGTTCATATGAATCCTTGTTTTTGGTATTCACTCTTGAAGATACTTCAATAACATTATTATTTATATTTTTTTCCTTTTCTCTTTTGATAATCATTTTTATTGTTATTATTTTTTTTTTTATTTTTCTTTTTTTTTGAATAAAAAACATTACTAATTTTTTTTAATATGAAAAATAATATGGTTTTATTGGCCCTTGAACCATTCTTATAATTTGTTTCAACTTTCCAACTCCCCTACTAATTGGTTCATGCATGAAGAAAAGAGAAATTTAATTTTAACCCCTCTGCTTCATTTTAAAAAAAAATATTATTGCAAAATAAAAAATAAGGAGTTGAACCTAAGAGCTCTACAAAGCATCCAAGTATCCTCTTACTAATTGTTATGGCATGAAAACAACATTGTTCGAAAACACATGTCAATTTATTCTTCAATTTTGGGTATGCTAATAGGATCTCTTAACAATGCTGAAAATTTTATATTTTTGAGATGTGTCTTTAGCAAGTGATTAGAAAAAAAAAGAAAATGGGTAATGTGTCAAGGAAATTCATTGAATCCTTCCATTCTTCTTTAGGTTTGACTTGCATTGAAAAAACCTTTGAATCTTTTTAGGTTGAAAAATTCAAAATATTTAGCTTTCTAGCAATGAATATGGCTATTAGTAGTGACTTGGTTAGAGTGTTTAGGGCATCATGGCCTCTTTTTTTTTCTAATCCAAGAAACAAAATCTTCTTGAGTTGTTTCACTAGCATCCAATGACCACTATGTATACAAAATAGAGGCTGCTAAGGTATGGTAGCATCAACATGGTTTTTGACACACTTCTAAATTTTTTATTATATAGAAAAATATTGGACACTTCTATAATGACAACTCTCATAGATCTACACCTTCATTATTATTTAAGTAGCACAATTGAGAAAGAAAATATTTTATTGAACAATTTATTTGTATTTTGATGGATTTTAATGCATAATTTTTTACCATTTTTTAGATGACAAACCTCACCATTTGTGAGATAAATGACTTTTGACCACATGCACAGTAGGAAAAATCTTACCCAATCCTTTTTCTTGGATAACTAATGCTTTAAAAAAAGACTTGATACAAAAAATCCACTTTGAATAGGTATCTATAGAAATATTACTAAATTGTAGCATGTTTTAACACATACTTGAATAGCAAAGTTTTTAAAAAATGAATGGACTCTTCATCGGTGCTTTCACTTTTATCCCCAACCAAAGGCTTTAGAGGTAATCCAAATAAAACATACTCCAATGGGATTCAAGGGAATTTTTAGACACCCATTTATTACAATGGACAAAAACAGACTTCATAGCCAAGTCTATAAATCATAGTAATCCCCATAAGAAGATCTACCACAAATACACAAAATGTTTTCAATACTGTATAACTTCTATCATCCTCCTAGCCTTAGATAAATAAGAGAATATTTTTTTGTTGTTTTTTTTTGTGAAGAGACTAACCTTTAGCACAAGGTTGAGAGGGTATTAGACTAACCTTGCTTAAATACCAATGATAAATTAAAAAAAACAAAATATATTTTATTTCTCATATCTAACCTTGGATATATACATACATACACACATATATACATCTATCTATCTATATACAATGGTATGTCTCTTGTTTGTCTCAAGAGTCTCATGATGCTTCACCTTTTTCTCTAACTATTTAGCTTATCTTAATATTCTATGAGGTGTAACAATAATGAAAAATAATATAATAACTATCTAACATCAAGTAATGTAATAATTACCTAACACAAGGAGCAAAAAATCTCTAATATTGTAATATCAAGCATGAAGAAACACTCAACTCTATCCTATATTTCTTATGACATCACCACAATTATAAGGAAGGGCTTGTTGGATTCCCAAAATACAATTTAAAATTTACCCCTAATTTCAAAATTTGATGGGTCTTCTAGAGTCCTAGGTCTAGGTTGTTTTGTTTTTATATTTGAGTCAAGGTCATTTTCCTTTAACCTTGGTGGCTTACAAAATTTTACAATAATCCCTAAAATGGTCATCATATTTCAAAGTTTATATATATATATATATATATATATATATATATAGTTATTTATGGTAGTCCTTTGAAAATTTTTATCTTGGTTAAGAGCATATCCTTCCTTAAATGTCCTCTTTATTTTTGCAAAGTCATAAGTCCAAAGGTCCAAGTCCCTCAAAATTCCCTATGGTTCCTAAGGTCACTTTTGAAAAATCTATAGCCATTGGCCCCCTTTTAATTTTTCCCTCATAAGTCCCTAAGTCTAAGCTTCATCATTTCAAATTCCTAATCCTTAGGTCATTCATACATCTTTTTCCCCCTTTGCATTTCATATTACTATGCAAAATTCACAACTAGGAATTCCCCCTAAAAATAATACTCTACATCATTTAAGGTTCATGGGTCGTTAGCACATAAAATAAAATTTTTGTTTTTATTTATCTACCTTAGATTCTAGAATAAAACAATAAAGTATGTAAACCCAAATATTCCTACCATCACTAAGATCTAAGGTCCCTTTTTTTAATTTTTGGCCTAAGGTTTTTACCTAGAAAAAATAATAACTCAAATCTGCTTGCTACAACATTAGCTCCCACACTTTATTGGTGGCATAAATGTAGGTCCCAGATTAATGCATTGGAACATCAATGCCATGTTCAATTGATCAAGAAATTAACGACTAATATTTGATCACTGGAAGTCAAGCACCGACCTCTAACTGGTTTGAGAATGGATGGCTCATAGCACATCGTCAAAGGGAGAAAAAATGACTTATATTCACTTGCTGAAAGTCAAGTGCCTCAATGTGATTACTCCAAAAATGAACGACCTAGAGTGCATCACCACAAGAGAGTCAAATGGTCATGATTTACCTACTAGATCCTAAGCTTTGGCATCTAATTGGTTGGAGAAAAAGATAAAGAACCTATACCATTGAAGCGCTTGAGGTCTTACGCTAAGTCAAAATTTATTTTCCTAAGTCCAAAGTTCCAAGTCTTAAGAAAATAGAAATTAGTAAGGTCCCCATTAACCTTCACGTTTCACAAATATTATCCTTCGCTATCAAATTTTTGTTCCAAGATTCCAAGGTTTGTCATTGTAATATTGCATCATCCATTTGTATAAGTCTCCCCTACCATGATCACATTATCATGTGCATGAACCATAACAAACACATACACTTAACTCCCTCTCATTCATTTTAATTTCATAGCCATAGTATTAAGTCTTCCTTAGGAATATTATTGTTTATAATGTCTAAGGGATCCCTCCCATGATGATTATCATATTTTCCTAAGGTCTAAAGTTTCTTTATGTATATGCACTTCCTTCTATAAAAAATTGATCACTTTGGTTATATACACCTAAGGTTTTAAAAGAAAATTACTCCACATGGCACCATAAGATTTGGTCATTGGAAGTTGAGCATCGATGCCTAATTGGTATGAAAATGGATGGGTCACAATGCATCATCAAAGTGAGAGTGGATGACCTAGATTCAAGTGTAGGAACCTCAATTTTGAGATCTGATTGGTATAAAATAAATGACCCAGAGTGTGTCACAAAAAAAAGAGTAGATAACCCAAATTCAAGCACTGGAACCCAAGTGCTAATATTTGATTGGTCAAAGAGATTAATTGTTTGAGTGGAATCACTGAAAAAGAAGAATAAAACCTAGATTTGCTCATAGAATTCCAAGCACCTCAATGTGATTGACCCAAAAATGAATAGCCTAGAACACATCACTATAAAAGAAGCAAATGATCTAGATTCAAGTGTTGGTACTTGAGTGCTGATATGTGATTGGTATAAGAGATGAATGACTTAGATAGTGTAATCAAAAGAAGAGTGGATGGCTCAAAATTTCTCACTATAGCTCAAGTGATGGCATTTGATTGATAGAGGGAAACCAATAAAAGACTTGGACCTTGGAAAAATAATTGTAAGTTCATTATTTGAATTTATTTTAACTAGTATTATCCATATTAATTTTCAAATACATACAAACAAGTTGTACCACAAGGCCAAAGAGACTTTTGCAAGTGACACCTAAAAATCTTGATGAAAACTTTATGACTTTGGAAGTGTTTATATGGGTAGTCATAGTTAGTGATGGATTTAATGGGCCTCCAAATCAAGTGATGAAATTAAAATAGTCAGTTTACTGGCACATGTTTTAAAATAAGTATTGATGACTCAGACAAAATTGAAAAATAGAAATTAATGGTACACAGGCCAAAGTACAACAATAAGTATGTATATTTCTCAAGTTTTATTGGGCACATGCCTTAAAATAATCCATATTTAGCAGGAAATTTGGACTCAAACAAGTGTATAGATCAACAACCAGTTAACAAAAAACCAATCATAAAAAGATATTTTCACTACAGCTAATGTCGTTATAAAAAGCAATGTAATAGTTGTTGGGTGGCAAAAAGACAAAGATAGTAGTTGGAGATTTAATTATAGAGCATGCAGAGAAACACCCCGAAAGCACTATAAATTCTAGTCTAGATTACTATTTATAGTCACATCACGAGTATAAAAAGTTGTTAGAGTCACTATTTTTTGCAGAGACTATTCAAAGTATAAGGCATAAATGAGTGCAATAGCTTCATCAAGTGCTTCTCCAAGAATTCCCATCATCGTGGCAAAAGTTGAAGGCTTAACTAATGCATCACCATTTCAAAAGCTATAGGGTAAAGCTTCTAACAAAAAAGCAAATGAGTTTTCCAATCTATCAGGCCCAAATCAATAATTCACAATTGACCAATAATGGGAAGTAGAGTAGATTGCTATTTTTAGTTTTAATCCAACCAAAGAATATTACCAATGCCACCCCGCATTGTTAAAATGTCTCCTCAAAAGAGAGTACAAGGCTCGACACAACCCTAGCCCATATTGCAATAGATGGGCATGCAACCTGGGGAGATGAATATTCCCTAAGGTCTATTACTATTCTAACATTTTATCATGGTTGGTTGTGGCATATGATCTAAATGTGAGAGCAGTGATGGATTATGTAAATCAAGCACTATTCAGGATTACTCCAAAGAAAATCAATAAGGTTTTCTAGCTCAAATAAGCCATGATGATTTTGGACAAACTAGTAATATCTTCTCAAGTCCAATTTATGATTAAAACTACTTTTTACACTAAGCTATTTGATAATAGTGAACTTGTATCATCACATTTTCCTATACATAATTTTGTACTCCATCCATGGGCAAAGGACTAATGGGAGCCAAATATTTGAATTGGGTGGAAAATAAAGTTATGGACTATTAGGGCTCCATCCTAAAATTATTTTGTAATTCTAATTTGCTTATGTAATGACACACTTCCAACATGGGGATCCCATATATAATGTTATTTTATAATGTATGTGGCATGTAAGGTGCCTAGATAAGTGGGACCATTTCATGTAACCATTATCAAGATTGTAATAGATATTTGGTAAAAGATTCTAGCTCAAGTGGTTTTTTGCATGTAAGCCAACTCTTGAACTTAGGTTAGGGTTGCATGGAGTTTTTATTTAAATACATGGAGCCATGTACGATTGTATATTTTGCAAATTAATGAAATGTTGAAGGAGGTTGCCCCCTTGAAAAGGCCCACAATTCAGAGTTATTTTATGAGATTGTTCAATTCTGCAATTACTTTTTGCATAGTACGTTATGTTATTTGATGAATTTCTATTATTTTTAGTATTTATGTGAGTGAGATTTATTTTAATAGTAGGTTCCTAACAAGTGGTATAAAAGTGCTTTCCAGAACCAAGTTCTACTGTGACTATGAAAATTTATTCCCATTTACTCCAACTATTAGGTATAATTTTTCTATGTTTTCCATTTTTTGTGTCTTTTATCTTAAAAATATTGCATAGGATTTGTCATTATTGGCTAAGCTAGATAGCCCATAAATCATCTAGTGAAATTAATTATAGTATTTTTCCCATAGTAGTTGTGTAGGTTAGAAACTTTGTATCGAGGATTTTAAAATATTGCATAGGATTTGTCATTATTGGCTAAGATAGATAGCCCATAAAGCATCTAGTGAAGTGAGGGGTGATCAGGCTCCAATACCTAGGCCTTAGACAACACTTATGCATGGAATAGAGCTCCCATAAATCTTTGGGTATTTAGAGAGACCATCTAGGGTTAAAAAAACTTTTATCCATTAGAAAGCTTTTTGACCTTGTATTATCCATAGTACAAGAGACACAACATCCTAGAAGAAAATCCTCCCATACTGACAAAGAGGTAGATACTATGCTCAAGGGTATGTGTGGAATCATCCTTGGTTAGTGGCCTAAAATATTGGTCCAAACACTATTATTGACCACTGTGATATAACAAAGGGCCTATGGGTATTACATACTCCCTTGCCTAGCATACCTTGGTTTTGTCAAAAAATTCAACCTACAAAAACCAAAAGCCTTCTTGTTCTACTAAACCTACAATTTTTTTTCCACAACAGTGAGCATACGAAGGAGACTTCTCTATCACGAAAAAAACTACATGCACCAAATAGTTAGGGTAGAGTCTACAAGTGTTTGTGATAATCCAAAAATATTCCAGTTACATTAAGGACAATGATAGTCACAATCATCCAAAATTATTCTAGTAACATTTGGGATATTGATAGTAACAGTCAAGTTAGTGGTATTAATAGTCAAGTCAGTGGTAGTAATAGTCATATGTAACAATTAGTAAATACAAAGTGGTTATGGATAGAAATAGAACATATAGTATCAGTAACCACTTAGTACAAATAATACTAGAGTTAGTAACTAAATAGTGATAGTGGTCATAGTACAGGTGATAGGATAGTGTCAATCATGGATTGTAGTTAGAACATATAGGATAGAGTCAGTTGACACAGTACCCAAATTTTACATGAAACCTCCAAGAGAAAATTGACCTCACCAGTAAACTCATCAAAACAATAGTAAAAAAAAGCTTGGGGTGCCTAAAATTAGTGTTGAGATATATAGCTCATTTTGACCATATTTTAAACATGATCAATTTGATATATAACATCCAAACACTTTTTTGGACTCCTTACTAAAAATAGTAACTCTTGTAGTCACACTTATATTTTTAGTAATTTAGTGAAAAAGGTTTAAGACTTTCCAAAATGGATGGTGGTACTTGTGGACATCAAAAAGAGGTTGACCAAGCCATCACAATGTTTGAATCCATAAAAATCACCCTTGATAGCCTTACCCAAGAAAATCATTTCATAAGAGAAGAACTTCAAGGCTTTAGAGGTGAATACATTCACTCCAAAGACTGCTTGGAAGAACAAATTACAAAAGTTGAGTCCAAATTGCAAGGTGGCCCAAAATGGTTTGAGTACCATACTAAAAAATCATGCCGAGGGAAAGGAAAGGAAGTGGATGACTCTTCCCCTCAATATGATCATGATACTACCTTTAATATGCCTAAGTTAGACTTTCATAAGTTCAATGGGAAGGATGTAGATGGATGGTTATGTTGTGTGGATCATTTTTTTAAACTCCATAATGTCCCTAGATATTATTGGGTCCAGATGACTTTTTTCAACTTGAAATTTGAAGCTTTATAGTGGTACCAATAGTTGCAGTACACCACTCCTGATCCTTATTGGGAAAAATTTGAGTCCCAATTACTCACTCGATTTGGCCCTAGTGAGATGATGACTTTACAGGAGCATTGACCAAGTTGAAATAAAATTATTCAATTTGGGATTACCAAAATCAATTTGAGAAATTGGCCAACAAAACTAGAGGGTCGAATGAAGGGTTTTTATGAGTTTTTTCATTAGTGGCTTGAAGGATGATCTATAGGTCGAGGTCAAGATGTTTAAACCACAAAAAATGATGCATAATATAAGTTTAGCATGGTTGGATAAATATATATATATTTTTGTTAAGTTAAGTTGAATTAAAAGTGGGTTTTTATCAAGGATCCCAAAACTTGATTACAACAGTCCAAGGATGGACAACAGGAAAGGCTTAAGGAAAGCCTTGAGGAACACCTTCAGGAAAGGCTTGAGGAAAGCCTTGAGGAACACCTTTAGGAAAGGCTTGAGGAAATAATTCAGGAAAGCAGTGAGGAAATTCACGTAGAGAAAATTTTGAAAATCCTGCCAGGCAAGAAAGGATAAGGCGAAAAAAAAGAATGAAAAATCTCGCCTAAAACCAAATTTGAAACTTCCCAGAGGTGGGAAAAATAAATAGGCGCCTAACTTGAAATTTAAAACATCCCAAGGGCGGGAAAAGGAGAAATGTGCCAAACCACCCATGGGAAACCAGGAGCCAGGAGAAAAACCACTTCCCATGCAGGGAAAAATCAACTAAATGCAAAAAAACCACCATATGCCAAAGGGTGGAGCATAAAAATGGATATTACAGTAAAACCCATCATAATGAGGATGAGTAGCAGTCAGGGATGCCATAATATCATTCAAACTATGATAAAACAAATCCCTTGCGAGCCTGAAAAGATGAACAACAATCAGAGGATTTCCTCAGGCTACAAAATCCTCATGCAATGTATCACCAGCCTAAAAAGTGGGTTAGCATATACTCCACAGGCCATGAAGTCCTCATGCAATGTGGAAAAGAGTCTACAAGAACTCCAATCTAGTAGAGGAAACAACATAAGAAGAACAACACACCATAGGAAAAAGATAGGAAAGTACCAAAGGAACCCAAGAGGACAAAAATCCTAGGCAACCTTTAACACCACCATCAAACAGCTTCAGGGAAATAGATGAGGAAAACCTACAAGGAAACAACAATTGAAATCCTGAAGAGTAGAGTCATAGAAGAAAGCACATGGTCCTCCTCCCCAAGACCAAAAATATACCATGCAAAATTGCTCATGAAGTCACTTTCCAATAGATACAAAATTTTGCAACTAAAGATCCTCCAAGGGCAAACGTCAATAAGACACCATGAAAACCTAGAAAAAACTAGGAAATCCAAGGAAAAATCCTTGAACAACCCAGAAAACCTAGGAAAAGTCCCAAGGAAATATCCAAAACCATACCAGGACCCAAGCATCGAAATAAAACCCACCATAGGGAAAGAAAAGGGGTAGAACATTGGAAAAGTAATCTTCCACCCTAGAGAGATCATTTGCAACACCATCCTGCCAAGAGGGAAGGGTTAAGGAAGTTCTAGGGAAAATAGGATAGGATCGGGACCTAGGACAAGGCCAAGGAAGGGATGCAAGGAAGTGGAATAGGACTTCCATAGGAAGTCACCTACAAAGCCCTTCCAGCTAAATCTAAAATTTTCACTCAAAGGAGGACATCTAAATTTCCACAAACTAGAACCTCTTTTCCTCCCAAGTTCCCAAATCATAATGAAAATAAAGCTGCTCCCCCAAATTTTTGACTATAGAAGAAATGGATACATGATGCACTCAAGGTTTGTGCTACAATTATGATGAAAAATATGTTCACAAACATAGGTGTACCTAAAATAAGTTGTTCCTCATAGACATTGATGGGCCAACCACCAATGACAAAAGTGATGATGACACAAAATTAGTAGAGGAATCACCCCACATAGAGGAAGACATACATGAAGAACCATAGTTAAACATTTCTATCCATGCTCTTGCTAGAATTACTACTCCACAAACCATGAAAGTTGTGGGTTTTTTCAAAGGCCTACGTCTTACAATTATGATTGATTCTGGAAGTACACATAACTTTACTGATCCTCGCATTGCCAAGTAGGATAATTGTAACATCCACACATGTTATTCCTTTGAGTTTATGATGGTCAATGGAGGGAATTTGCCTTGCAAAGGTAAATATTACAATGTTAAAATAAAAATAAAGAATTAGGAGCTCAAATAAGATATGTTTTCTCTCCAATTAGGGGGATGTGATATTGTGTTGGACACTCAATGGTTGGTTACATTAGGAACCATCTCATGGAAATTTGCTAAGCTTTAGATGTAGTTTACATAGAATGGACAATATTATACTCTTCAAGGTTCAAGAGTAGAGCCTCCTCAGATTATCATCTCAAACCGTATGGAGAATATGTTGAATCAATATTTTTGGGGGGTCATAGTTCAATTTTTTATGATCCAAACCCCAATTTCTGAGGTGGACCATGTTCTTGAAGATTTATAACTTGTTTTGGCAAGGCACAATGCTATTTTCTATGAACCCTCCAATCTACCATTATGTTGTTCCCATGATCATGCTATTCCATTGGTACCTTATAGTGTACTGCCTAACATTAGGCCGTATCGGTGTCCTCATACCCATAAGTGTAAGTTAGAAAAGTTAGTACATTAATTGTTAAAAGCTGGTGTCATTTTGTTGAGTAACAATACTTACTCTTATCCAATATTATTGGTGAGAAAGAAATATGTGTCCTAGTGATAGTGTATATATTACTCAATAAGCTCACCGTCAAGGATAAGTTTCCTATTCTTGTGGTGGATTAATTACTGGATGAACTACATGGGTCTATGTTTTTCTCCAAACTAGATATTTGCTTCAGGTACCATCAAATCAAGCTCAAGGAGGAAGATATTCCCAAAACCACATTTTGTACTCATGAGGACAACTACGAGTTCTTGGTGATTCCATTTGGCTTGACCAATTACCTGTACACATTTCAAATCCTCATGAACAACATTTTTTGTCCATTCCTTCAAAAAATCATCCTAGTTATCTTTGACAATATTTTGATTTATATTCGCTTGTGGGAGGAGCACCTCACTCATGTGGATCAGACTTTACAACTTTTGGCACAACATCAACTTTACACTAAGAAATCCAAGTGTTCATTTGGGTTGATAGAAGTGGAATATTTGGGGTAAATTGTCACCAAATATGGCATCAAAGTTGACTTGAGGAAGATCCAGGTGGTTTAAGAATGGCCAAAACCTCACACTCTCAAAGGCCTTCATATATTTTTTGGGCTTACAGACTATTACCACAAATTTATCTATAATTATGGTAAAATTATTATGCCCTTAACATCCATGTTAAAAAGGGACTATTTTACTTGGACTAGGCCAGCTGTACAGGATTTCATTGAGCTAAAGCACACTATGACAACCACTCTTGTCTTAGCCATGCCTAATTTTTTTAGCCTTTTATCATTGAAAGTGATGCTTCTGGCCATGGTATTGGTGTAGTGTTGATATAGGAAGGATGACCCTTAGCTTTCACTAGTAAAGCTCTCTCTATTTGTAATTTGGGTAAATCCACTTATGTTAAGGAAATGCTTACAATTTTGCATGCGGTAATCCATTGGTGATCGTATCTCATTGGACATCATTTATCCATTAAAACAGACCATCAAAGTCTCAAATATTTTTTGGAGCAATAGGTTTCCACCCTCGAACAAAAAAATTGGATCTCTAAGCTTATGGGCTATGATTATGATATTACTTATAAAAAGGGTAAGGAAAACATTGTGGCAACCACTCTTTCTCACCAATTTGAATCTCATAGTATGCTATGTGCTATTTCTTCCCCCATTCCATAGTAGATCAATTCCTTGCACATGGAGGTGCTTAAATATTTTGGATTGCAAACCTTGGTTAGCTCCCTTCACATCGATCCTACTTCATGTCCAAGATACACTTGGGATGGACAAGATTTATATTACCACTAATGCCTTGTTGCTTCTCACACATCTTCAAATTATCATGAAGGAAATGCATGCTTCCCCCTCTACAGGCCATTATGGGGTTCTCAAAATGTATGAAAGGATTAAGCATACTTTTTTTGGAAGGGTATGAAAAAATACATTCATAACTTTGTGGTAGCATGTGACACCTATTAATGGATAAAAGGTGAAATACTACATTCTCCAGGCACTCTCCAACCCTTGCCCATTCTTGAATAGGTTTGGACTGATATTTCCATGGATTTTATTGAAAGGTTACCTAAGTCTAGGGGTAAATCAATTATTTTCATGGTAGTGGATTGTATTTCAAAGTATGTTCATTTTTGTTTCCTCTCCCATACGTACATTGCCTCCATAATTATCCAAATATTTCTTAATTCTATCTTCTACCTTCATGGCATGCCCACATCTATTGTGTTTGACCATGAACCAACCTTTAATAGTTATTTTTGGCAAGAATTGTTTAAGTTACAGGGAAATTATCTCAAAATAATTTTAGCTTATCATCCACAAATGAATGGTCAAACTAAGATTATCAACAAATGTTTGGATATCTACCTTCATTGCTTTACCTTTGATCATCCTACACAATGGGTGAAGTGGATTCCCTTGGTCTATTGGTGGTATAATACTTCCAATCACATGGTGATCAAGGTCACCCCTTTTGAAGTAGTTTATGGATGCCCTCTATCCACGCATTCCTCCTATATTCCTGGTAGCTCCAAGGTCCATGTAGTCGACACTAAACTTAGCTAACATGCTGATGTTATCCATCAACTAAAGATGAATTTGAAAGTGATCCATAATCAGATGTTCCAACAAGTTGACCAACACTATTTTGAGTACAACTTTATTGTTGGTGTTATGGTTTTCCTTCACTTGCAATCATACAAAAAATCATCCCTACAAATTTGTAGGTGACAAAATTATTGCCAAGTACTATGGGTCCTACCAAGTTTTACAAGGGAGTGGTACCATGACCTACAAATTGGCCCTCTCATATACATATAAGATCCACCCTATTTTTCATATCTCTTCTCTTAATAAGTTTATGGGAAATCATGTTTAGGTTCAATTTGCACTCCCAAAATTGAATGAAGAAGGTTCTATCTTGCTCAAGCTAGAATAATTGTTAGATCATCAGAATCACACTCTATGCAACTAAAACATTACTGAGGTCCTTGTTTAGTGGTGTGGTCTACGAGAAAATGATTCTACATGGGAGTCTCTCCACCAAGTCGAACACCAATTTCTCATTTTTAGCTTTGAGGACAAAGATTCTCAAAGGGGAAGGACATGTTAGGACCCCATCCTAACATTATTTTGTAATTCTATTTTGCTTATGTAATGTTCCACTTCCAATGTGGGGATACCGTATATAATGTTATTTTATAATGTTTTGTAATGTATGTGGCAAGTAAGGCACCTAGAGAAGTGGGGCCATTTCATGTAACTATTATCATGATTTAAATTAATGTTTGGTAGAAGATTCTAGCTTGAGTGGTATTTTGCATGTAAGAAAACTCTTGAGCTTAGGTTAGGGTTGCATGGATTTTTTATTTACAAGACATGGAACCATGTACGAATTTATATTTTTGCAAATTAATGAAATATTGAAGGAGGTTGTCTCTTGAAGAGACCCACAATTCAAAGTTATTTTGTGAGATTGTTCAATTCTACAATTACTTTTCTACATTGTGTGTTATGCTATTTGATGAATTTATATTATTTTTAGTATTTGTGTGAGTGATATTTATTTTAATAGTAGGTTTCTAACATGTACCTAATAGTTCAATTTAATAAAAAAAGGTAATCGACCATGTATAGGTAGGAAAATATGATTAGTGGCACAATAGATAGGGAACTCTAGGAATTACAAAATGCCATTGTAGAATAGAGGGAAGTGATACCCCCTTTATCACACTGTTTATTTCTTGTACATCTAATAGTAGGACACATGAATAAGAAATCAATTGTATAATGGGAGGAGTATATGAAGAATTTTTTCAGGAAAGAATCCCATAGATATAAGAGGGTAAGTCTAGTTTTACTCAATTTTTTGGTAAATTCTTCTCAAATTTATATATCAAGATCTATAATAAGAATCCTCATAGAATTAGATCGGGGGTAGCTAAATTCCTACATGAAAATAATGGAGGAGACTAATTTTACACTAAAGATATCACTTACATAAGAATATATGAGTCTAAAATTTCCCTAAAGGCCTTACTAAGATTTTGTCCTATGTCACTTGCAACATTGAAAGTTGTTAGGAAAATTGTAGAAGAAACCGAAATGAGAGTGGTAAGGAAGTACGTTAAAATCCCATGGATAAACATTCCTTCAAATATAGGACATTATGTATATAAGGGGTATCACATCCTATTAGCATCTTTGCAGAAGATGGATTCATATGGCTTTGATAAAATTACCTTGTGAACATATGACCCTCATAACTATGATAATAATACTATTATGGAGAAAATGGAAAATTGTATGGTAACTCACCAAGGGGACCTATTTGAAGATACAATATAGGTCACCATAAGAAAAGGAGAATCTCTAGAATCCATATGGAAAAATTATTCAAAGAGTAGACCACACACTCAAATAAATATGGTGGAAAATTATTCTGTTGACTTTAAAGTATTGAGAAATGCTTCATTCGAATCAGTAACCCCATTGATTTCTATAGTGCACCCTAAAGAATACCAAGACCCTATCTTGAATATTATTAACCAAGAGCTCAAACAAGTAGAAGTTTTGATGAAAGTAACTAATATAGCAGAAGCAAAAATAGAGGACCCTTCAGATTCTTAGACCACTCATAACACTACCATAGACACAAGAAAGGGCAAAGAGATAGTTACTATTTACTCTACACAAGTTTAGGAAAATCCTCTCGAGCTTGCTAAAGCATTAATGGATCCAAAGCAAAGGCTTGGGTTTGTAATGAATCTACATTAAGTGATCCTCATGAGTATAGTGATAGATGGAGAAGAACACACAATATCCTCAATAGTGCTAAAAAAGATCCAATAGGTGGGAATATTAACTAATTTTCCCAGGGGGAATCAGATCAAAATTGCTTCCCCTCCAAGTTCCCCAAGGAGTAAAAATCCTAGACTTGATATTCTTTCTTCTTCTGAAGCTCATAATAGACTCACTTTGATGCAGGTAGGAGGGGAAGCTATACATTTTGATCTAGATGAAGAGATATAGATATAGGCTATAGAAGAAGGGAAGGATCCAAAAGAGACTCAATACATAGTAGAAGAATAAGATGACTAGAGCACTCAAATTACAACTGAGCCTATTGTAATAGTAGAATCCATAATACCCATGGCCCATGTCACATCCCTTCATATGGATAAGGCAACAAGAGAAGCAACAATTCAATACTAGGAGACTCCTCTGATCTTGGTGATATTACAGGATTAAATTAATGTGGCCATAGTAGACATCCTCTATAAAAGCAATCAAGCTTTGATTACCATAGTAGATCAGTTTTAGGCCAAAAATGGAAAATTACAAGTAAAGTTGAGCAAGCTCCAAGAACAACCATCATAGATGCAGTTACTTAGACAATTTGATGACTATGTATTCATCTAGAGATACAAAGAAATGATAACTTTTGAATTTAAAAATGAAACACCTACAATAACCAAAAATCATAAATATTTTGCTGATATAATGACTAGGGTTCAAAATATTAAAACTCTAGTGGAAGAGGCAAACAAAGAGATAGTATCTATAGCTCAAGTTTTTTATGGAAGTAAAGAAGAATATGATCAGATAAGTGGAAAATAAGTGACTATTTCAAATGATAATTTTTTTGAATGCTTAGATGAATTCTCTAAAGGAATCACTTACCTCAATTAAAGAACCTGTTGGAAAGTTTCAATTAAAGAAATGGAAATTTGGGTGTAACAAATAAAGGAGAAGAAAAAGCAAACTGAAGTCTTCTTCAAAGTATCCCTTACCATAGAAAAGTTTGACAAAATAATTTCTAAAGAGATACATGACTTTGAATATGACATCACAGATGAAAATAAGTTGGCTCAACAATGTACTAGTTTTTCAATATCTATCTAAACTATATTCAAATTCTTTAAAGATAGTGAAATTAAAATAAAATACCATAAGAATAAATCTCTAAAGATGATTGACAAAATTAAATATATAGGCTCTTTTTACATTGAGGCTTAGGTACAAATAGTTGACCTACTAGGGATAAGTCAAGCCAAAAAGACAAAATTAAAAATTCAACAAAGGTCAATGGGAGGCATCAACAAGAAGCATAGGCCCCATGGCATAAAAGGTCAAGGAAGCCATAGGTAAAATTAGAATCAAGGCCAATGGTGGGACCCAAAAACCAGTATGATTGTATTCCACTTAGAACAAATATAAGAAAGCTTTGAATAAGCCAAGTAGCAATAAAAAACCCATGCTAACTATGATTTTGTTGTAGTGCACCCAAGAAATCAAGGGTAGGGGTGGTGCCACATGGAGGAATCTTCTAAGCACAACTGTAAGAGAATCAAGGCACATAGAGACTATAATAGGGATTGATGTAGCCAAGAAAAGGAATGAGTTTTGCATAGCTATTTTTTTCTAGAGGTATACTAAGAGTGCCCTTGCCTTGTTAATTGAATTTCCTTTTGTCTTATTTTCCATCCCTCATTCCTCCCCTTGATTATGTAGGTCTTGTTCAGGATATACCAAGTTAGCTGAGATAATTTCCAATTATTGGATTCTAAGCTTGGATATTCTTTATCACTATTTTTAGGATGAAGAATGGAGTTCCTCTGTTACATCATTTGAATAGAGAGAACCCTTTGTATTTGTTCAACAATACTTGAGAACTCTAATAGACTCTAAATTGTAATACTTTTCAAGAAATAAATACAAATCCAGCTTCCTCCTAGACAATTCTTTGGTTCAATTATGTATCTATGGTCACATTTGTATATTACATCATTTGAATGTATGAATATCACTTTATTTTACATCTTGTCTTAATTACATATGTTACATTATTTGAATGAATTTAATTAATTCAATTAATCCTTTCTTCTTCTTTCTTTATCATTAAAATATTTGCTATAATTAATAATGGATAATGCACTAGTCTTCTGTTAGATGCATAATATTAAGGTTTATGTAATTCTTGGTCATCATTTAACTTGTAATATGGACGAGCATTGGTGTATAAAGAAATATTATATGCTCAGCTCAGGGGTATCCTTATCCTACTCAATTTGTCTAGAGTCATTTTATATAATATTTTCCTGAGTTAAAGTGGCAGATCAACTAGATTTTGTAATGCTGCTTGTGATCAAGAAAACATTATGGTGTGACGTATAATTAAGGGACACAAGAGTTTTCCACAACATGGCCATACTTGGGATTAATGTATGGGATTCAAGATGCCTTGGAAACTAATCAACATCAACTTCAATCTTGAATTATGAATGCCAATGGAGTTTCCTATCCTCCTCCGAGTTTCCTATCCTCCTCCATAGAAGTCAATGAAGTAATGGTCAATGGATTTGGCTGTACCTTCAAGAATAAGAGATAAAAATCAAGTAAAAATAAGTCACATGTTGTAATAATAATAAAGACAAAAGAGAATAAAAGGATTAGTGAGTATAGTTTGGTCTCTCTAAGTAGGATTTGTACAATGTACTCTATCCTATCCTCCAAGTGGAAAATGGCTCCCAAACCTTATGGGCTAGTAGTTAATGCTAGCAACATGGGGGGAAAGGCATGTGAGTATGGATCCATTTAAATAGAATAATAAATTTGTTTCAATGGTGGTTCGTGAGGTAACTCCACTTATCTTGATGTGGTTTTGACTCTACTAGTATTTGACAATACATGCAAGAGGTTTTGCCTCATTTACTATAGTAGGATATTTTGTGGGTCACATACCTAATGAGGCCACCTTATGGTATTGGGTTAGCTTCAATTTGGTTCCTCATGGAATCAATATTGAGATAATACAAACTTGAATAAGGCTTTTTTCTATTTTTCTTTCCAAACTCAATGCATGCAAAGGTGATTTACGAGCATGGACCATGGTTCATGAGGATTTTCTTATTAGTTTTCTCATTGTGGGCCCAAGTTTTTTTTTTTGTTTAAGAGGAATAGACCACCAAGGTCCTAGTTTGGATCAAATTCCCTAGCCTTCCCATCTCCCACTAGCCCTTATTGAACTAAATAGAAGTATAATTTGGTCATGTTATCTTGGTTAAGATAGAAAAATATTTTTATGCTCACCCATAGAAGTGAGTTTGCATAGAAGTGGACCTATCCAAACTCCCCAATGATCTAATTGAGATTTATACTGGTGAATCCAATTTTGACCAATAATATTTGTATATAACATTTCAAATACTTGCTTTCGATGTCAAGTGTTTGACCATAAGGTCAAGAACTATCCTTTCATGCCATACAAGGAAAGCAAGATGGCCCCAAATACAACTAGTGTAACCCTCCCTAACCAAATGAGGGTGGTTGGACCACTATTGGAGGGTATATAATTGCACATACTACTATATTTAAGGCCCCATAGCCTAAGACAATAGGTAAGATGATATTCATGCATGATTTAAGCCTATAGAGAAGGCAAAAGAACAAATAATTGTTGGTCCTCCATTGATAAAAATTATCATCTAAGAGGTTCCTAAGACTTGGAAAATCCAAACCTTGAAGGAAAAAAATATGGTTGCTCAACCTATCACCCAAATATGATCTCCCCCCTCAATCATCACTATTAAGCTCTGATTTCTCCCTAGTCCATGCCAAGAGGTGGAGGTAGGGGTGTTTCTACCAAAAAAGGTCGTGTCTCTTAAATATTAAATTGGGGAGCTACAAACCTAATACAAAGTCCACTAACAATTTTATGGCTTTGGAATATTTTAATAGTGAGGAAATATCATTAGAATTCCTTTTGTAACTAATTTCCTTTCTTGTAATATTCGAGACCTAAGAAATTCCAAGAAAATGTACATGGAGCATGAGGTTTGTTAAAAATTCTTGGATCTTGGGTTCCTATGTTTAAAGTTATAGACTTTTTATTTTTTCATAGTGTGTAGGGCTAGTGAGCCACTTCTTGCATTAAAAACTAGACCAAGGTGGTGCTACCACTCTCATTTCCCCTTATTGGCAGTTCCACCTAGTGACATAAGAATGTAACCCCACCTGTTGAGCATTGTGTATAGTTTTCAACATCACCAACCACTTCTTTATGATGATTAATGTTTATGCCTTAAATGATGGTACTATATGAGCCCTTTTATGGTTTTGGATGATGGAATCCCTTCCTTCTACCACATGGAATATATATGGTGATTTTTATATGATTGAAATAGAGGTAGATGAGTGTGGAGGTCACAAGATGTGTAGGCTATAGGAGAATGGGTGGTTTGGTCTTACATAAGTATTAAATCCAGATGTGGGTCACCTCTACACCAATAATTTATGGTACACATGCTCCAAAATGCATATCAGTATTTATAGGATAATCAAGTAGCTTGATAGAAAAATATTCTCTTTGAAACCCATATTTAATTTTCTATTGCTCCATGTTCCATAGTGGGTTTTTTCTTTCTTTTGATTAAGCTTTAGTTTTATAATCCCTAAAACCCTTTTCTTTTTGTTTTATGTTAGTCCTTTGGCATGGGATTTTTAAGGTGTGCTTCCATATCACCAAATTTTTTTAGATCAATGTATTTTTATTGTTCTTTTAGATAATATAAAGTTAATTTTCGATAAAAAGTGAATGAAAGACAAAATAATCATTGAATAGATAATATTTTGATAGTTTGGTGATTGGTGTCTCAGTCATGAAAAGAGAATAAAAAGGGTATTTAATGGATGAAGCAACAACTTTTCTCTTTTAGGTCAACAACTAGATTACACCATTGTTTGGGCTATAAAATAATAATTAGTAGCTAAAACAAGATATTGTCTTAACCCTAAGTATAAAATAATGTTAGATTTAGGATTGCATAGCAAAATTCCTAGAATCGTATCAATGCCATAATCATATCTTAGTGGCAATCATGATAGTTTGATTGTTGGAACATGCACTTTAGGGGACACAAGTAAACATGTCCCTTAATTATGTCTATGTCCTTATATTAGAGTTTTGAAAAATTTGAAAAGCAAAATGATAAGGAAAAAATGACCAAAAAGAATAAACTAGGTATTAGAAAGGAAACAAAACCATTGGCTAATATGTATCATTGTCATCCTTACAAATAACTAACATAGTTACTATATCCTTATCCCATATTAGGAAGATATAACTCTCCACCACCTACCCAATGTGTATAATAATGTTAGATTTAGGATTGTATAACAAAAACCCTAGAACCCTATCAATGCCATAATGATATCTTAGTGGAAATCATGATAGTTTGATTTTTGGGGTATGCACTTTAAGGGACACAAGTAAATATGTCCCTTAATCATGTCTATATCCTTATATTAGAGTTTTGGAAAAGTTAACAAGAAAAACAAGGAGGAAATAATGACCCAAAAGGATAAAATAGGCATTAGAAGGAAAAAAAACCATTGGATAATATGTCTCATTGTCATCCTTCCCAAGAACTAACAAAGTTAGTGTATCCTTGTCTCATATTAGGAAGATATAACTCTCCACCACCTAAAATTTAGTTGTTAATGTTGTTTTTACAAACAGAAATTCTTTATTATTTTTTATTTTTTTGCTATGATGAAACAACACTACCTACACATAATTATAATTTAATAATTTTAATACTAATCATGTTTAAGTTTGTAATACCTAAATAATAATAATACATCAAAAGTGTAACATGCTTTTTCTTTTCAACTAATCCTAAAAGTGTAATGTCAATTTAAAGTTATATTTCTTAACTAATCCTAAAATTCATCCATAATCAATTGAAACAAGCTTTTTATTTTCAATTTTATCTTCTTTGTATCATCCTTTACTAGAGTTAAGAATGGCATATATTCAAGCATTAAGTATCCATCATGTATACTACTATAATTGATTGGATCAATAGAGATAGAATCTCCAATATAATATTGGAAGTTATAACAAGAGTTTCTATCTTGAATTATCCACTCTAAATGGTTGGTGCTTCTTATAGAATGTAGACTCCCAATTTAAAAAAAAAATTACAATTAGGTATGTGACCATGATCTACATCTATAACTTATTTTAAATAAATTAAAACATAATTAAAATGGTTCACAAATCAATCAATTGAGAGAATCTAAATCACTTATTGAATTTGATCAATAAATAAAATTAATATTTTAGATTTGTATATCATGCCTTTGATCAATTCAAATACTTCTTGCAATCCTCCCATCCACCAAAAGGCCTAGGATATTATTTTACAACAAACTTGACATATTTAATAATTCTAGACTTGAGATCTAGTTGATATCTTATAAGAGTGTTCTTGATGATAGCTCTATATGTTCACCTTTTTCATTTCCACTCTCAATAAAACTCCACAATTATCTAATGGTGAGTTTTCTGTATGGCCTATGCAACCAAAGGAAAGATTATGTAGACTTAAATCATAAAACCCATTAATAAAATCACACCCATTGTTCATTATAATCAATACCTCCTTCATGTATTAACATGAAAAAATAATTAAAAAAGTATTTAATAAATGTAGTGTCATAAATGATACCATCATTTATATAAAAGTATATTTATTTCTTGTTGATACTATTCCAATTTAAGATAGACTCATCTACATCAACTAATGCTTCTATCAGTCTAAAACTAATGTGTACAATTATCTAGACTTGGTCAAAGTGATAATACTAACTTTGAATCTCTTATTAGGGTGCAAATTTATAGGTTTTTGTAAATTCATCAATGAATAAAATTATTTTGAGTGAGAAGATCATATTGGACAATCATTCTCCATTGGACTGCCAATAAAAACCATATAGATGCTTGATTAAAACATGAATCAATTTATAAAATTTATCTACAAATGTACTAATGCTCACACTACACTCTACAAGCACCATTTTCTTTGACTCACCCCCTTTGACTATTTTTATAAGTTATATAATCAAACATATACTAAAAATACATCCATAAATAAATAAATCTAATAAATTATCATTTAAAATTTTGTAAAATGAGTTAAAATATTATATAAGCAATGCCACACTTACACATAAGAGATAAAAGTTGAACCATGTGCCTTTTCTATTTAGTTTTTAAAGTCATTAAAGAGTCAAATATCATTTAAAGGGAAATTTATAAATAATTCTATATGAGGAGTAATTACTATCTATGCAATCCTTTTATAATTCGATGTCCCATCCTTCCATTTTTAAATTAGTTGTTTGATTAACAAGTTTGGTCATGTAGGAAAAAAGGTAACATGTTTTTCTCTTTTGTATAATGTTTCTAAAATTTTTCTCAACTTTTACAAGGTATCTATAACGACATGTCTCCATTAGTTTATTTGATCTAATAAATCAAGGTTTGATATTTTCAAATGATATACTCCCAATTTTTATGATAAAATATTCTTTACAAAAGCTTGTAAAGATATTTATTTATGTCACAGTAAGAAAATTCTTTGGATGTGTTTCTCTTTATTTCTAACCAATAGATTATGACATTACTTATATCTTCTCAAGTAAAGTGTGAATCTTCTCCTCCCAAAATATAGTGATGATGTTATGAGCTGCTTGATCTATTTAATCATTATGAGAAGCCTTGCAACTAAATGCCCAATTGGATTCAAAATATTCCTATAATATATTGCTCCTATTAAAAATACCTTTGAATTGTCTCCCTTAAATAAATAATTGATTTGGCAATTTTTAAATTTTTTATTTTTTTACTTGTATATTTATTAACAATTCCTATTACAAAAGCACTCTTCGCTATAATGTAATATTACCTATGAGTCTTACTTCCAATATTATAAATGGAATTAGACACACTTTTATCGATTTCTTCTTAAAGTATTTTCTCTAAATCAATGATCGATAAATATAATTCCTCCTTAAGTTTGGTCAAGCTAAAATTGTAGCTAATAACTAAGCTTGATCACAAATGGATTTTGACCCAAAAATAATTCCTCTTTATTCATAATGTAAATATATTATCCTCATGGGTAAATTTAGAAATTTCTTGTAAAGAGTCAAAGGATCAACATGAAGTAGGCATTCCATATTAAACTCAAACTATAAAACCCTTGTGCCTAGTTCTTGGATCTCACATTGAGCATACATGTCATAAAACAAGTTCAATAATTATAGCAAAAACACTAGCAATCCAATAATACATAAATAAAATTATCCAAATAGCAATAATAATAATTTAGATTTATTTGGAGTAAAATAAAATATACTATAATCAAATACCAAATTTAAATTAGTGCAAATCCTTAGCCACCTAGAGAGGGTAAAGTCTGATAACCACTTAGAGAGGAAAAATTTACATATGTAGAGCAAACATGGATAGTATTCAAATATGATAGATAATATTAGATATGACCTAACTCTTCCTATTTATAGAATAAATCAATTATTAACCCTAACTCTAATGCTCAAGGTTTTACTACCTACATCTAGGGATTGAGCTGATAAAAATAAAGATAGTCGACATGGCTATGGAGTTTTTACATAGGTCCCCCTTCAGAAGCTTTGTTATTAAAATTTGAAAAGGCTAGAAAATACTCTTAGGATCCCACCATAGCACATTCTTTTAGAAGATATTACCACTTGATGAGAAAATCCTTAATTTGTTGAGACTAAAGATGAAAAACTATAGACTACAACACTACTTCAAGCTAGACAATGATTTGACCTTCTTCATCGAGTACTAAAAGTTCTCTCTAGGACTTCACCTTCTAGCTAGTAACTTGTTTGAGACAAAATGCATGAAATATAGGATAAATGTGATAAGATAATGGAAGCTCCAATTGACATACCACTTCACCAATGTAATGAACCACCTTATAGGGTCCATAAAATTGAGGATCCAACTTCTAACTAGACTTGGTATTCAAGGAAAATTGCTTGTAAGGTTGTATCCACAAAAAGACCATATCTCCTATGGTAATTCTCATTCAGAATAGTTTGAATCTTGTTTTTGCTTCATACAATTTTGTACCTAGGTCAAATTTTATTTAAGAAGTTGAAGTACAAGTCACCATTATTGTAACAAATAATCTACTTGGGAAACCTTGGAGGATCCTAGAACATAGTCTTCCATCGATGGAGGTTTTGACCATAAATTGGTTTAAATGGCCATATCATAAGGGATGACTGGTAAGAAGTATTATGCCACCATTTAGTAAAATGAGGCACTAAACCTAGTGATATTGCTTCTCTTGATCCAAACAATGAAGATAAGAACCTAAAAATTTATTAATAGTCTCTATCTGGCCATCTAACTAAGGGTGATAAGAAGATGATATATTCAACTTGGTACTACTAAGAAAAAATTATTCTTTCCAAAAGTTAAGGGTGAATATGGGCTCATAGTCACTCATAATGGTTTTGGGCATACCATATAACTTAAAAATATAATCAATAAATACCTATATCATGTTACTTGTTGCATAGGGATGTTGTAATACATAGAAATGAGCATACGTAGAAAGGTGATCTATTACCACAAAGATAACTATTTTTACCTCATATTTAGAAAGGTGCTTAATGAAATCCATGGATATGTGCTCTCATTGACAGTCAAATATAAGCAAGGGTTTCAAAAATTTAGGATATTTAACTATGATAGACCTCACACTTAGACACAAACATCTTGACATCTACTTTTAATACTTCTAATAAATATTTATTCACCTACTAATATATTTTCAAGAATCTTGAATGTCCAACCAAAGGAGATTAATGTAATTCTTGGAGAACATTTGACTTAATAGCTCAAGACTGAGGAAGATAAATGTGATACATTTTGCAAAGCACTCCATTATTATATGAGAAAAAAAAAATGGAATTATGATCCAACCTCCCTTTCTTGAATGGTCCACATAACCTTTGGGTTAGAAATCCAATCTTCCCATAGTTGAGAAAGTCATTATGGAAGAAGACTAGAGATGTCATTGACAACAAAAATATCCTCATATTTGTAAGACAAGGCATCAAACACCATATTTTACTTTCCCTTTTTATATTGAATAATAAAATCATAACCCTATAGCTTGGCCATCCACTTATTCTATTTAGAACATGAATGGTGCTAATCTAAGAAATGCTTAAGATTGATATGGTCAATCTTGATGATGAAATGATGCCCTAATAAAAAAGACCTCCATTTATTTATGGAATGTAAAATAGATAATATTTCCTTCTTATAAGTGGATTATCCTAGATTCTTTTCTAAAAATTACTTACTTTCAAAGTCTAATGGGCGTCCATATTGTATCAATATAGTTCTAATACCTATGTTAAAATTAGCACACTCAATGACTAAAGGTTTGTTAAAGTCAAAAGTGGCCATAATAGAAGTGGTACACAATTTATTTGAAGTATTGGAAGGATTAGAGAGTGGCTTCATACCAAAAAAATGCATCATTTTTAGTGAGATTAGTGAGAGGAGAGACAATATTTCCATAGTTGGTGAATTGTTTTTTGCAGTAACCTATGAATCCTAAAAATCCATGGATCTATTTAAAGGGTTTGGTCAATAGCCAATATTGCATAGCTTTTATTTTATATTGTTAGGATCTAACTTGAATCCTTCTTAAGTTACTATATGTCCCAAGTATTTTACCTCCTAGACCCCTAAGGAATATTTGGATATTTTAAAAACAAGTTTTTCCCTTTGTAACAGGTGAATAAATTTGTCAACATGAACTAGATGATCCTCCTAGAACCTGCTATAAATTAAAATATCATCAAATAAACTAGGACAAACATGCAAAGAAAAGAAAAAATATAAAGTCCATGAGAATTTGGAAAGTGGAAGGAGCATTAGTGAGACCAAAAAATATGACTAAAAACTTATAATGACCCTCATAAGTATGAAAATAAGTCTTAGGGATATTCTCTTCCATAACCTTAATTTGATAAAATCCAAAATACAAGCCTAATTTTGTAAAGTATGCAGCACCATGTAATTCATCCAAAAAATCATTTGTAATAGGGAGAGGAAACTTATCTTTGATAGTGATCTTGTTGAGAGGATGAAATTCAAGACACATGCACCATGAATATTCCTTATTTCATACCATCACCATTAAAGAGGAGTATGGAATAATTATTAAATGGATGACTCCTTGGTCCAACATTTCATAAAACAAATTTTTAATTTTTGACTTTTAGGGGTGGAGATAGCAGTAAGAATGCACATTAGGAGGTTGACATCCTAGAACAAGGTGGATGTACTGATCATGTATATGCATATGATTAAGACCCATGTTATCACTAAATACCTCCTCATAGTAACACACAATTTTCTACAAATCCAAAAGAAGATATGGATGGAGCAAATCTAAAGATTAAACCTTAATGCAATTGACTTGCGACAAATAATTCACAACCACATTTTTTCAATATATTTTCCATGCTATATGAACTAACCACCTTGAAGGGAGGGGGTTGTTTTACTTAGATACAAATGAATATTCCCTTAATTATCCACTTGAAATGTAATTTTTATAGATTAATAGTAGCATCACCAAGCTGAGATAGCTGATATGTTCTAAAGTTGACATATGAATTACCTTGGTTCATGGCAAAGAGAGTTACCAACCAAATATAATCCCCAATTTGGATGTTAAATTTATTCATTCTACTAACACATTGAGTGGTATCTCTATTTTCAATTATGATTCAAAATTTATCTTGATTTGAAGTATTGATATACAAGCCTAAACACTTTTTTATCTTACTATATATAAAGTTATGTGTGCTATCTAAATCAATCTACACATTGACACATTGTTTTTTAGTAAATAATTGTACCTTGATAGTATAATGAGCTTGGATCCCTATAAGAGTGCAATCATATAGAGTTGTAGCCTCATGTTTCACCTCATATAGTTTTTTTGGTTGCTCCTATTATAATGAATCTTCATCTTCATATATTGTTGTCTTCACCTTTCACTTGAATGTTATGATGTTCTTCACAAGATTGATCTTGGGAATGGTGAGAAAAATATTTGAAATAGAATAATCCTTTGTAAAAACTATTATTATGGTAAGGATGGAAAGAGTTGAACTCACATATGTGTTGCGGAATACAATATTGGGAATTTTTGTTTTACTGCTAAAGCTAAATGTTAAGCATTGTCAATATTATAGGTATTGAGCATGTTAACTTCTTGTCAAATTTTATCTTTGAGACCATGGTGAAAGGATGACCACAACCACTAGATTAAATTTGTGGATATAGGTGAGAAGACTAGTAAAATCAGAGAAATACTCCTCCATCATTCATGTTTAATTTATTTACATAAGATGGACCACATACAATATGAAATATCCTTTGTCAAATATTTGGAAAATTTATTATTTGAATTAAATCCATAAAAGAGAACCCCCATGTTGGAAAAACTACCACAAAAACCATTAATAGGTTTGGGTTCCCAATTTAGAAGTTGCTAATGTGACACAACCTACTTTAGGAACATGGTGTAGGTAGATAAAGCTATCCATATTTCCTAGCCACCCTTATGGAATGACACCTTCAAAGGAGGGTATGCTGATGTTAGGAACACAAACTTCACGATTCTAGTCAAGGAAAGTATAAACAACTCCTATTGTGGAATCCAATAGAAGCAAAAACTAGGTTGTAAGCATCTATAACTAAAATAGAACCTTGTGTGGTATACAAAGTTGAGTGAATTCAATAAATTAGATGATTATAATAGGGTGGTGGTTGTGGAATATCACTAGTATTTGGTACCTAGTAAATGATCAAAGGTTGTTGTTTTATAGTTTATTGTGAACTTGTATAAGATGAGGTGTAGTAGCAGATATTTGTAAGACTCTTTGGATATTATACAAGGACTTGGAAATGGAAGTAATCATCTTTTCTTGATTACTCAAGGACTTGACAATGAATGTAATCATTTGATATTGGTTCAAAAGATATGCACATATATTAGGATGAATAGTATTGGAAAGAGAATTATTGATTAGAGGGTAGTGGAAGGAGTGACTAGGGAAGGATTATTGGGAGGATGATAGGAATAAATTGAGGTAGTGGGAGGTGTTAAAGCCATGGCATTTAAGGGAGAAAGAATATTTTGGTCAAAATTATTAATTTTTATGAGTGTTGTGGTGCTTACTAGAATTTGTAGGTTGGAAATTATTTTTTGATAATACACACATCCTATGAATGAATAGTAGTGGTAGAAGGTTCATTCATACACTAATTGCAATTGAAAAATCCAAAAAATACTTGGAATGCTAATAAAAAAAGTGTTATGAACAATATCGTTTTCTTTTATTAGCTTGAAGAGACAATTGCAAAGATATAGATCTCCTGCAAGGGTCCTAGGACACCCAACTTTTGAAAAGTGTTTTTGGATATACCTCTTGTTTTGACAATATTGAAAAATATTTTTTAGTGTATAGGTATTTCACAAGGGTCCAATGACATTTGATACTCCTTTTTTTTTTAAATAGGTTCAGGAAAAGAAAGTAACAACA
Source organism: Wollemia nobilis (assembly GCA_028583015.1). Taxonomy (NCBI): domain Eukaryota; kingdom Viridiplantae; phylum Streptophyta; class Pinopsida; order Araucariales; family Araucariaceae; genus Wollemia; species Wollemia nobilis. The sequence goes on from JAQPPZ010017228.1 coordinate 13,720,490, forward strand.
ATGAAATCATAATCCTCAAGAAGATAATTGAATCAAAAGATGGACCAATTTTTTTTATAAAAAATTACTAGGAAACAAGTAGTAGTAATGTTTGATAGAGGGTTTGAAATGGTTTTCATTCCCTTATATTGTAAATTCACACCTCTTAGGGAGATGAGATTGAAGTTCTAATACCATTTGTTATGAAACAACTTTGATAATTATAGAAATAGCAATAACAATACAATAATTTGTAAGTATCATTACCTAAATAATAATAATAGTTTAGATCCAATTGATAGACAATCAAATATGCGATAATCGAATTGTAGATTCAAATTAATGCAAATCCTTAGCCACCTAGAGAGGGAAAAGTGTCATAACCACTTGGAGAGGGAAAAGTCTCATATGTATAGTAGACATGGCTAAGATTAAAATATAAAAGATAATATCAACTACCACCTAACTCTTCCTCTTTATAAATTAAATCAATCATTAATCCTAACCCTAATGCTTGAGGGTCAACTATCTAAAACTAGGACCCAAGATAATAAAAACAAAGATAGCCAACATGACTATATTCATATGATGGTCCTTGAACATATATAATACCTCTATTTTCAACTTCATATTGATCATAAGAATGAACACATAATTAAGATTGATCCTTGACTTGATCATGCAAAGGTTTATTTCTTTCAATGTTAATGGTAGATCCATTTTCTTCAAGCCTTCTATGATTTTGTTCTTAAACCCTTATTTTGTTTTGTTTTATCTCTTTTGTAGGATTTTTTTTATGATTAGAATTGTGTGCTATTCTTAACTTGCTACTCATGGTGAACGTACGTGATAAATCTAAATAATATGTAAACTTTACAAAACTACTACACTTGTTGAACAAAAGTCTAAAATATTATATATATTTATTTAAAAAATATTAAAGATGCATTTATTAGTAATTTTACACTCCATTATACATGAAATATATTCCAACAATGGCATAATTTAATAAATCATTGGGTCATCTAATAATACAAGAATAATAAAATTTAACAATGGGTCTATATGTATAATAAAAATATAATTTTAGACATGTTGACTTCATGAACATATTTCAAACTTGAATATAATGTCATGTCCCCCATAAGCCTAATGTGTGGCATGTGCAAATATAATAGTGAACATTACCCTTTAAATGAAAACTTTTACAAGTTAAAATGATTATTACTCATGGGGAAGGTCACATTCAACATGATATTAGCTTATGTTTGAAAGGAACATATATGAGCTCCTATTGTTTCTTCACTACATGCTTTCATATATAATGCATATGAATGTTAATGCTTTTAGCCTAGTGCTAAACAAAAAGTAAATCCTTTACATAACAATTTAATTATCATAGTACAAGAAATAGTTGGGCATTATGATAAAAAAATTCTAGTTGATGAAAATATTATTTTGACAAACTAATGTGTTTATCCATTATTACAACAATACTATAGTTTTTTATTACAAGAAAGAAAACTAAAATTTTGCTTCTTTGGCTTAATCAGAATACTTAATGGATAATTATCATCTAAATATCAAGAAAAGAGAGTAGAAAATAGTATAATAGATAGCCATATTTAATGTCCCTTGGACTAGAAAATAATATTCTTGGTAAATTTATTGTGACTCATTTGAGACCCCACATATATTTAGATATAAGATCAAAGACATAACAATAATGATGTCTAGACTAGTGTAAGTCAAATAATGAGTATTGTCAATGAATGACCTATAGAGACTAGCATAAATCAATGGTGAGGAAAACGTGACCTCAAACTTTACTTTAGATAGAAAATAAGTATGAGCATACTTTTAGTCATTCATTACATAATATTATATAGCATGAAAATCATAATATGGCTGAGAATGAAAAGTTAATGTGGAAAATTGAGTAATCAATATGTGAAAAGCAGCATAATGAGATCAAATATGTGATATTAAATACAATCTAAATTTATATATTTGTATTCCAATTAAAGAAAGTAAAGTTGCTAATAATAATAAATAACAACATCAATCAGTTTTAATTCCTAGACTTTCAAGGAGAGACCCGGGTATGAATCTTGCTAAGTGATACATGCATAATTTCTAAGCTATTATAATATCACTATATGATCATGATGTAATATGGGTGGATCCCATTTCTACCCATATAACCAATTAATATTATAATAATAAATAATATAAAGCATAATACTAAATATTTAGTCTTTGTAACACTTGATGTATATATTATACACACATTCACAATATTAGAACTCATAAATAAAAAATAACTAATGGATCTTCCAAAAATACTTAAGGATTTTGTTTATGGCCATGTAAAAAATTCTTGAGTTTGCAAATTATTGGTCCTAACTTATCATCAACAAATCCTATTGGTTATTGTATATAGTTTTATTTCCTTAAATCTCATGAAGAAATACATGCAATCTATAATACTATTCTTCATTAGGACAATAATTTTGTGCTTACTTCTAAGTTTGACCCATAATTGAAATTATTGCAATTCAATAATGCCATCTTCACAAGAATGGACTCTAGTCTAAAATATAACTCGATAAAAAAGTAAAACCTTTTACTCTTATGTAGAACACTTGAAATTAAAAATGGTATCACCTCTTCCTAAAAAAACATCAAACCACAAGCAATATAGTTTAATAGCATAACTTATTTATAAAATATAGGTGAACCTTCATTTATTAATATTAACTAGGATTTGCACTAGTTAAAAATTAACTATTTGATCTTTAGTTATAAATTATATTAATTAGTTAACATATGGGATGAAGGTTAAGTTAATTTACTAGTTAACATAAGGGGGGTTTAATTTACTAGAGGATGTTCATTACTAACTATTATAGGGCAAGTTTAGGATGAGGTTACTACTTAGTATGGGTGAGAGGGAGGTGGACCATGTAGGGGAGGAATGTCAAAGTGACATTGACATTATCAAACACACATTGGTAGAGGCTCAACGTAGCTGATTAGGTGGGCAAAAGGATGCACAGTCATACATAAAATATGTACAACCATATAAGCCTTGCAAGACCATACATAACATGTATGTCCAAAATTTTAAATGTCCTTACATGCCTATTTAACCACTATTTTGTAACTTCAAAGACCAAAAAAAATAATTTTTGGGTGAAGATGTCTATATAGGTATTTTTCAAAATATATGTATAGATTTTTATTTATATAAATTTTATAATATATTATTGAGTTTTTACATTTTTATTATTTATCTTTAACTATGTATTTTGAAACAATAGGATCCCTTCAATAGAAAATTAATTGAAAAAATAGAATTTAGGAAAAGTCTAAGAGACATTAAACTTGTTACGTTATGTTATTTTCCAATTTTTTTTTATTGATGGAGCGGGTTTTGAAAGGGCCCAAAAACCTTATTACAAAGAGAAGACAAATCCGAACAAGTTAGAAATATCTATTAGAATAATAGACATTCGGAGATGCCAACAAGATAGCAAAAAAAAAGAAAAAACAGGTCATTAAGACCTTAGACAACAAAAATCACATGTGTCCACCTCAAAAAAATGGATAGATCAGAAAAAAAATAGAAAATATGACCACAGAGGCCACATAGATGATCCTAGGATGGTGGAGTGTCATGATCCTCCCTTGGCAGACTATTTATGTGGATGGATTTATGTTTTACTATATTATTTTTAGTTACGATATGATTAACTACTTCATGACTAGATATGCAAAACATACATTTTATGGAAATGACTTATACATTTTATTTATGGAATGATTGATTATTCCATGTGTTAAGTTATATAGGACATTTGATCTACAAAAATAATATTTTGATTTCAATTAAGTTTTACAGAGTACTTGAAACTGATTAGGCACTCATCTTATGGAATTTTGTTGACTTTTCTTGCACATTTTAATTTAGACTTATTGGACTAATGTCTTACCTTATGATTTTCTTAGGATTAGAAGACTTGAAGATGGATAAATGTCAATTGTATATCTCTACATGATATTGATGGTCAAATTTGAAAAAAAAGGGTAATCCTTTGTTGTTTCATTATGGAAGTATTTAATTTTAGATGTGTGATTAACCCAAGTTTGGCTTTGAAATACACCAGTAGTTCTCTAGATGATGGAAGGAGATTCTTATTATTGTCGAAAAGGAATATGAAAATTATTGTTAGGAAAAATGTAGTGAGTATTTAGTAAGATTTAAGTTGTGAATGATGATATGAAGTGGGAGAGTGATTGCATCATCAAAGAGATAGGAAGGAGGGGAGGTTCATTTAAAAAAAAGAATAGAGATATGTAGAAGGGGATGAATATTAGACTACATATTTCATCGAGCAGAGGGCGGTATTGAACTAGAGCTAAAAAAATCTTGTGAATTTCACCATAGGAAAAACAAGTACTTCTTTAGTAATTGCTCTCTGGAATTGAATATAAATTATAGATATTATTTGTGTCACCTGGAAGATAGATAAATGATAGAATTAATTGTTTGTAAGCTATCTATGCTTGGGATTTATTGAGGTTATCTAAGACACATATGTATGTGAAAATATGGAAGGTATGGTTAAGTGAAGTCCTTGGTTTTCATTTCTTAGTTTCATCTGAGTAGGAAGTAAAAAATTGGAGTTCATTTTCTATGATTTTATTGAATGGAAGTGATAGTAATGTAGCCTTATTAGATATAAAATATCATTGAATGAGATTAGTGTAATGTTGTGTTATTATTTTGAGATAAGGAATGATGTTTTTTAGAAGAACGAACATACTTTGATGTCTGATGTTAAAACATATTTTCATTAACATAACAATTATTAGTCCATTGGCTTTAGATTAGTAAGATGGTTCCTAGAAAATATTATTTTTCTTTGGGGAGGTTTAAGTGTGCATGGATGTAATCACTATGAAAAGAAGCGATGATTATGTCTTTCTATAATAACATTGTTACTTGTTTAATCAGTCTATTCATAACTGAGGTTACTGTGTATTACCTCCACATGAAAATTTTGAACAGTTGGATTTTTTCAATAAATGATTCCTTGGGTTAAAAGAGAACCCAAAAATATTCTATATGAGTGTTGGGCTAAGATAAATCTTCTTGGTATGAAGGCGAAAGGATGTTCCTCACTAGACAAGATTCACCATGCCATTAATGGTGTAGATTTATATGAAGTTTGGTGAAAGGATTTGATGTCCCAATAGTCACTCTAAGGTGATGTGAGTCTGACCATAGTATTTAAGAGTGGGCAAGTAGGCTAGTCTCTTAGGTTTCATTGTTAATATTGGATGATTTAGTTTCAGTGTTAATGGCCCAGGTGAGTGGAAAGCTTTACTAAAATTTATAATCAAAGTATGTTTGTTGGTATATCCTTTAATCAAAATTTACTACTTGGTTGGAGGGGATAAAGCAGAGCGAGAGCATCGTATGTAAATAATCTGTGATGACTTTATAATTTTTGGAAATCAAAAAATTAGTTGCTGAGTCTTTAGGTTTGATTTGTTTTTGGGTTTTGCATGTGAACTCTAGTATACCATGTCGTATTGGTGCCCCAACTATTGTAAACTGGATTATACTTGTAGTATGAAATGAATGTGTAAAAGTTGTACAAATTCCTAGAGCTAAACATATATTATGATTATGGATATGAACTGAAGGACAAGTTCAAAATGTAAATATATGAGTCTTAGACCTTTGGATGTAGTTAAATGACTTACTTGGAAGCCCAAATTGAATGTAAATATTTGATTCTTGTAAAATAAGATGGAACAAGTTCAAGGCTAGATTTTACCTTTGAGGTTTTTCATAGGTTAATCATGATGTTGTGTGATTTATGGTGTTAATTTTCTTATGGTAGTATGGTGTAAATGTAAATGGATTTGATCATGAACCTGAATAATATTTTAATATATTGTTATGGGTTATGGCAGTTGAATGTGCTTAAAATATGAATTGATATCTATGGAATGAATATGAGCTTTGTAGTAACTCTTGTGTGGATGATATTTTATCAATGCATTCTTGTTTTAGGAAGTTAGAGCTTAGTGTTGAGTTTTTTGATGGAAAATGATTAATTTAGTTTATGGAATGAATGATTGATTTTATTACATTAATTGGGTAATGTGGAACCATGGAATGATAAGTTGTATTTGTCAAATTATACTATCATAGGAGGAATGCTTTTAATTGGAAAATTTGAGATTAATAATGGAATAGTTAATGATCTAATTTGGGTCAAATCAATGTAAATCCTTCTTCATAGGATATTTATGTATAATGGTTATTTAAGCTTGAAATAGTGGAACCATGTATATTGCTCCTTAACATGAAATAGTTATGCAATATTCTAAAAGAATCACTCAAACCTTTATAAGGAATTTTATGGATGTAATTAATATAAAAGGAGGGGTAGAACTTATTGCTATCTTGAGGAGTTATGTAATACATAATTGTGATAGACACACATAAGGAGTGGTCAGGTTACCTAAAATGGTTAACAAAAAATGTAGTAATAGCATTGATGGAGGTTGAACCTTTACATATAGAACCTAAGAAGAATCCTAATAGCAAGGGATAAGACTTATGATGGCTTAGTGTTTTTGTGTTTGGTCAAAGCAAGAATTACTGGTAAGATCAACCTATTATGATAATGAACTATTAGGATTGCTTGCACATCTAGTGCTCTTACATTGATAGACCTATGTAAGATGTAGGGATTGGTGTGTACCTTCAATGGACGGAAGGGAATTAAACTAGCTCATCAAAAGAAGGATGAGAAGGATAGTCGAGCATGCATATTACCTAATGCACTTACATCAAATGACCTATGTAAGTTGTAGGGATGGGTAATTCTTGTGAAATTTCCAAAGGAAGAGAAACAATTTCACGTAGGGACTAAGTTATTCATAATAGGACACAAAGAACCTAAGTTGACTCCATACCATGTTTAGGTATACATGGGCTTTAGGATATGTATATATATATATATAAAATCAGGGTCGAGTTTGGTAAAAATTGAGTTATGACATGGAGGAAGGACACCAACTCATTCATTCAACATGAACAATATCAGTAGGCTTCACGTTCTCATTCTTCTAAAGGTTATTGATTTGGAAGTACAATTAATCCAAGACCTTAATAGTCTGATTGTATAACGTCCATGGAGTATTGGTTGCATTCAAAATAGTAGATAGGGTCACCACAGTCCCTACAAGTGGTTCAAGGATAATATTCTAGAATAGATTTATGGTCATCTCACCCAAGGTCTCGAAGAACCTCATGTTGGGGAGGTCATCCTCAATTATCACTTTCATGGGTAAATTTTCCATCTTGATTTGCTTGATTTAATGAGAATCCTACACAACATCAAGGCTCTCCTTGAACTTAGTACTAGCCACCTTTCTTCGAGTGGACCAGTGCTGAATGGAAGACTGTAGAGTGGATCCAAGAAAAAATGCATAGGGAGGCCTTTTACCCTATTTGAAAGAAACATGTGACTCAGTATCCAGGTCATCATGATCATTGAAAATTATAGCATCTAGGATTTCTTGGATTGAGCTAAGGATAGGGGATTGTTTAGATGGGTTTGTAGTGATTATGATATTTTGGGATTTTTTGTGGAGGGCATCATGATAGAGAATCAAGTGAAGGCCTTGATGGATGGGTTGGGAAGAATTATTTTTCCTAAAACTATCAATGGAAATCTCCATGAAGCAATAAAGGTAGTCAAAATTTTTAATGAGCTTCACATCCTGCAAGTGGTTTAGGAAGGAAAGGTGGAAGCTACAAAGGGGTGATTCAATATTATCCATGGTGAAATATTACATCATTGATATCATGACTATCTCAAGGGATAGAGAGGGATTTTCTAATGATTCCACCATTCTTCTAGATGATATTTTTACCCTTATCCATAAAATGGTTGGTCTCCTCAACCATCGAATACTTGTATCGATGGATGACCTAACCATAATTTGTTAATTCTATAATATCTACCTAAATTTGGATTCTTGCCTTGAATTATAGATCTTGAACAGTAATACATTCATGATTCTAGGTTTTTACAAACTCCTTAAAAACCTCAACATTGTTGTCATTGAATTTCTTCATGAAAGAGAGAAACCCATGACTATCGAGGATGTCATCAATATTTGGGTCAAATTTAAGGATTTTAGGTTCAAAGGTAGCCATTCTAAATAAAAAATGAAAATCTCTAAGGATAGAATCACTTTTGAATCAATGGGAGACCAGGGAATTTGGGTAGTGATATCAACAGGATTCCCTAGAGGCCTCCATATAATGCTGAAAGATGAAGATACCTCTAGAATATTACATAGGATGCATGTCAAAGCTTTTGGAGGTGAATCACTTTGAGTACCATTGATGGTTACCAATGCTATCGATCTTGGAGGCATGAGTCCTATCATGCAAGAAAATTATGGTATGGGGAAGCAACATCCATGGCTAGTTTAAACCAATATTACCTTTAGAAAAACGAGTGTATTGGGAATGATTAGCTCTACCATATAAGGGGCTCATGGCATGGGAAAGGTATGCCTAGGGATTAATTGGGTCATATTTGCTATCGATGGAATAATCATCCTGGAAAGTAGTAACCCATCGGTTAGTGAACTGAGCATTTTTAAAATGATTAACATACAAAGAGCCTAAGATGGTGGTAAAACCCATAAATAAATGAATGGGTTTGGTGCAAAGGTTAACCAAAAATGAAGCCAAAGAGGAGGAAGGTGAAAACACTAAAAATATTGTACATCTATGCAATGAAATAAAGAAAAAACTAGATATCAAACTATGTAACCATGATGACAAAACAAGATATCAAACTATGTATACCCTTTTTATTAATATCAATTATGTCCTTCAAAAGAGGTTACAATGAGATCCCATGGAGGGATTTGCTACTAATTTGATACAAATTTACAATAAAAAGAGTAATCCAATGTGTATCTTGTAGGATATTTCTTGCATATCACAAACTAATTTGGGGAGGGTTTCTCATGACCTCCATAATATATGATGATAATGGATGAATCTTTATGACATTTACTCCATTGTAAAGACTTGTAATCTGCACACAAGGAAATTTAAAGAGCATCAAAAGCATATGAAGAGCCTTCCAAGATAAGGCTTATAAGGATGATAAAGAAAATAATAAAGAAGCTGAAATAAGATAAATAAATACATGAAAAGAAATATAACTATGCTAGAAGGTAATTGAAATGCTGCTAAATATGATAAAATTAAGAAAATAGGGAAAATAGATCTTTGTCAAGAGGCCATCTATGATTGGGAAGATCTTGCATTCTAGACATCTCAGGGTGTGACGGTCACACCTACGGGCCATATTTCGGTGAGATGGATGCTAAAATATGAGTGATTCCTTATGCTCTATGTGAGGTGATGCCAAGTTTGATTCATGGAATTGATGTTCAAGGGTTCTCTCATGAAGAATGACTTTGTGATGGGATTTGACATAAAAGCAAGGGCATTGGAGGGTGCAGGAAGTATGAATTTGATCTTCAACCTTTGGGGTGGTCCATTGGCATGCTTGGAAACTCCATGGTTGAATTTTGGTAGCACTTCATTGCTTTGAGAGTGAGAGCTCTTTGATTATTTAGTTTGATAGTACTTCGATGCATGAAATTATGATATAATTCGATAGCACTTTGTTGTACAAAGACTATGATATTTTTAATGAAGGCTAGGTACCTTTAAATAGACTTCCAAATGGGATTCCAAAGCTTGTAAGATAAGCCAAGAAGTGGTTGGGATCAAGAAACATAACTTCTTCTTGATAATTGTCATGCAACTTGACTCTGTTGTATCATTGCTCTTAGATGCCACGAATAATTGTTAGAACCGTTTCTTAGGATTTTTGTTTCTGGTGCATTTATATCAAGGTGATATGATCGTGACTATGGGATGTATCAAGGTAGTATAGTCATAGTTGAGGGTCATCTTGGGGTAATACGATCACTGTTGTAAAAGAAATTCCTTCCTATTTGAGTGGTGAGAACCATTGTTAAGCCCTAGGGCTGCACAAGGTGGGTCATATGGACTGAAAATATGTTCATATAGGTATTATTCTCAATATGACATGTTTTAGGTGTCTACAGATACCCATTTTTGGGATGCATTGTGTGAAAACATAATGCGAAGCAAAAATAGATGACCTAAAGTCAAGTTGAGGGTTGATGGTGTTCTTTTATCTAATCAATGTTAGATATCCTAATCATGGAAATAGCATGCATATTTGACTCATCACATCCAACACTTTGGTGGAATTAAATTTAGGTAAAATATTGGTAGATAGAAGACGTTTCGGGTAGTTTTTTTCTAAATATATCAAAATTCAGACCTACCAAGCTTTTGATTGACATTGTTTCTTTTTCCCCAACAAATAGGTAAGTCTATGATAGTTTTTGGAAATGTTTTTGAATGAATACAATTTGCATAATTGAGTATTTTATTATTGATTTGATTTTTGAAACTTTGTGATTATATCACTACCCACTCAAGTGACGAGTTGATGAGGAGATGAAAATTGATTTATCACTTGATCAATATGACTTTTTTTGGATTTTGTAGGACTTTTGTGAATGTGGAAGGGGGAAAATCACATTACAACTATGTTTTTTACCATGATTGGTAATTGATTTTGGTGAATGAACTTATGGTAATTTACTCATCCCACCGAATTACATAGACAAACAATCATTGCAATCACTATGTTGATAGAGAAAATCACTAGATACAAGATTCACTCAAGCTTTTGAATTTATATGACCAAAGGGGTTAGGTGCCTTTGGAGCCTTTTGAAATTTACCAAAGGGATTAGGAATATTTGGAATCTTTTGAAATTAACCAAAGTGATTAGGCATCTTTGGATCCTTTTGAAATTGACCAAAGGGATTAGGCATATTTGGAGCCTTTTAAAATTGACCAAAGGGATTATACATCTTTGGAGCCTTTTGGATTTGATTGACCAAATGTGTTAGGGGTTTTTGGAACATTTTGAAATTGACCAAAGGGATTAGGCATCTTTGGAGATTATTGAAATTGAATTGAACAAAGCTGTAGGTGCCTTAGGGATATTTTGACTGAATTGGACCAAAGAGGTTAAGTTGCCTTTGGAGCATTTTTGTTCCTTTTGCAATTTTTGAGGCTGTCCTATGGTAGAACGGTCACACTTTGTAATTTTTGGGGGTATATCATGGTAGGAAAATCACACTGAATACGACAGTCTACCATAGAAACAGTCGTGAAAATTTGAAAATATAAAAGTGAATTTTCCAAATTTTTGACATCATTTTCATTGCTAGCTGTTGGAAAAAATGGGAGGTGAGGAGGAGGAGAGCAATTTATAATGTGAAGTTCTATTGGATTATCTACTCATTTCTACCATGGACCAAGATGAAGCTTCGACGAGCGAAGGAGCTGGAGTGAGGAAGGTAGAAACCTTATCCCATATTTTATAATTTGGCAATTTAAAATAAACCTCATTAAGTAGTGTGGAAAAGAAACCTAATTTTAAAAAATTAAGTCAATGAACCTAATTTTATATGTAGGATGTAGTGTAGGTTGTTTTTTTTGCTCTTTTTTGATTGCTTGTTTGTTGTTTTTGTTTTTTGTTTTTTTGACATGTATGTGTCTCAATTTTGGGGTTGTCTCATAGAGGTACGGTCCCTCTTGTGGGGTTTGGGGGCCATATTTTTAGAGTTAGAATATATTACATCATTTAGATCATGTACATGTACCACCTATGGTACATAATTAGAGTAGAGATTACTTTAGGGGGAAGTTAGCTACTTACTTCAAGCAATGTAAATGTGCATGTTGTAATGTGCAAGGTGTCCATTTGTACAACTAGGTAGAGTGTTGGCCAAGGAATATATTTTCCTATATAAAGAGCCTCATAGTGATAAATCATAAGATGTAGTACATAGATATCAAGAGCATCATAGTAGAGAGTAGATTGTGGTAGAGCTCCTGTATGGAGCACAATGTAGTTCTTTAGATTATATTAATGGAGTGATCATATCCTCCATACTGCATTGTATTTTTACCGCTTTCTATTTATATTAAATTTCAATCATATTGTAGACTCAATTTATTTCATCTTATCAAGACCTGTGTTAGATATATCCCACTACACATATCCTCAAAAGCTATCGGTGGTATCAGATCCATGGTGAATCGAGATAGAAATAGGAGGTCCTACATCCATCATAGTCCAGTAGGTCAATAGGAGTAGGGAGAGAATCACAAGTGAGGACTGAAATAAAATCTCAGTTACAAATTTTTTGAAATTACATCTAGATAGAGTCTTTCCATAGAGTTGCAAAATAAATCGTGAAGTCTAGGAATCAACATTCATACCACTAATTTGACAAATAAACTAGTGAATATTATCTCTCGATTTATAAGTTCTTTCGTTCTAGTTTCTAACAACTTGGTGCAAGAAAAAGGACATTTTGGAAAAGGTTGGGAAGTTTACTACAAGAGAGTTAGGAAGAATATCTTATTAGAATTATATCAGCACCTACAACAACAAGGAGAAGACTAAAGATTTCAAAGACCTCAAGAGAAGGTCTCATTACAAGATCTGCAATCCTGCAAAGTGCAAAAGTGAAGAAAAATGTTACAATAGCCTTATAGCAAACTCAAGGAAGAAGAGACTCTAGAAGATGAGTCAAGGAGGAGATAGGAGATTGGTGATATCCATTCAAGATCAATACCTATAAAGTGTAGAAGAAGAATAGGCTAGATAATCCTAGAAGAAGAATAGGCTAGAGAAGCCTAGAAGAAGAATAGGCCAAATAAGCCTAGAAGAAGAATAGGCCAAATAAGCCTAGAAGAATAATAGGCTAAATAAGCCTATAAGAATAATAGGCTAGAGAAACCTTGAAGAAGAAAATGCTAGAGAAGCCTTGAAGAAGAAAATTCTAGATAAGCATTGATCCAAAAAAGGCCATAGAAGCCTTAATTCTGAAGAAAAATTCTAGAAAATAATTCCTACTTCAGAAGATAAAATTCTTGACTCAGAAAAATTCAAAGAAGATTTTTTGAAGAAAATTCCAGAAGATAAAATTCCTAATTCAGAAGATAAAATTCTTGATTCTAAAGAAGACTCTAGAGAAGAGTCCAAGAAATAGGAGATTGGTGATATCCATAAAATCCTGCAAATTGTAGAAGAAAGATAAAGGACGAGTAACGTCCTATTCCAAAATCCATAAGCAATAGAATTAGAGATCCAAGAAGAAAATCTCATCACCAACACTTCTAGAAGTAGAAGGTTGAAGAAAATATCTCAATTGGAAGACCAAAGAAGCTACCAGATAGAAGACCTTAGAGAGGTCTCAAACAGAAAAGAATAAGGCTTGGAGAGCCTTACTGCAAAGCTTGTAGAAGCATCATTAAAAGAGTTCCTAGGACAACTCATTGGAGAAATCCACTACCAAGGAGAAGCTACTAATAGTTAAGGACTTGGGACAATTTTTGCCATCCAAAAACAATCCCAAGAGAAGAAGAATTTGGTAAGAAGTACCAAATCCAAAAGAAGAATCATGTGAAGACCTCAAGACATTCAAAATATTGAGAAGAAGAAGATCCTATTTGAAGTCAAAATTTGACAAGAAGGTTGAAGGAATATTTAGACAAAAGAAGCCTACCAAATCTATGAGATTTGGAGATTACCTCTCATAGAAAGAAGGCACATGTTTAGAGAAATGAGTTATTTGAATCTATAGTATAAGACATAATATCACTAGAAGGATCAAGAAACCAAAACTAAGGCTCAAGATAGAAAGTTCAAGACCTTAGTTTGGTGAAGCAGGAAGTTATTCTATACAATCAATAAGAAGCTGTGAATTCATCAACTACAAGGTGATAACTTGGTGAAACAAAACACCAAGATCTACATCTACTACAGAAGCCATTAAAGGTAAGCAACTAGAGTGCAATCAGTTGAACTTAAACTAGGGTTCATTATCAAATTCTATTAAGCACCATATTTAGATTAAAGTTGCAAGAAGAAGGGATCATATTATAGTCTTCCAGAAAGTGCAAAAAGGAGAATTTATTTTAAGATATATTTGCACATTAATAGGAGTTGGATATTTTCAAAAGAGAGAAAATTATCATCTACCTATCTAGAAATCAACAAGACTACATCCTACAATATTTATTGTAGTGAAAATTGCAAAAAATTATTGAGTGCATTAGAATTTATTCTGAGAGTTTATTATCATTAAAAGTGCATTATTAATCCATTAAGCACTATACTAGTTGATATTTAACTAGTTACTCTCAAGAAATTAGTTTGTGTTACTAAGGCACACAACTAGTACAAGAATATGCAGTATTGTGTGGCCAAAGAAAGCCACCAATATAAGCAAAAATGTGGAGAAGGAAGCCACCTTTAATTTCATTGAAGGAAGCCTCAAATTGAAACTTGGTGAGTCTTAATATTCAAGGAGAATATAAGGATTTTATTTACGTGCAGAGTGTAGTTCTCCTTAATTTAAAAATAACATCTCATTAGATTGGATTAGTTATCATTAAAAATCCAAGGAAGTAGATTAAAAGAGGCAAGAAGGATTTCATAAAATGTCCTTCATATTGGTTCAAATATAAATATTACAAAACACCTCGTTTGTTCCTTTGAAAGGACAAAAGTTATCATATTTACAAGAAGCAACGTAAGCATCATATTTTGTAGGTTGAAGGGCAGAGCTCAAGCAAAAGGAAGGTGGAAACAAAGAGCTTACATGCCTAAGAATCAAGGTGTTTAAAAACACCATTTATCCACATCCAATCTAACCCTAGAAGCGAGTGTGTCACTTAAAAAATTGGAGCTATTAAGAAGCCATTACCATATGAGTCTACATACAGAAAATGGTAGCATATGGATGAAGATTATCTACATAAAAGAGGCATTATCAAAGCCAATAAAAAGGCTAGTAATCAGATGTTATAAAAGACATACAAAAAACACATTATAGGAGTAGAGATACAAAGGAAGAAGTGCTATACCCAAGGATTCTACTTGGAGAGAATGACCACCATTGAAGAGCACAAGAAGCTACCATAGGATATCCATTGAGAGAACCATAGAACCAAGAAGCAATACAACTGGTTCCATCCATTATCCTAATCAAGATAGTGTATGATTAGATAATATGGATTACTTACATTTAAAGAAACATAACAAGACAACACACATTTCAAAGGTATAGATAAATATAGGGCATCAAAACTTATCGTTGGATCATTAGAAGAAAGGCTTACATGCATAAGTCATGTGTTTCACTTGGCACAAGAACTCTAAGTATTCAACATTCGTAAATATTCCAAAACTCACCTAGGAGGAGTTAAAAGTCTTTGGTAGGTTACCACCAAACTCATTATTGCATATGTTGGAATATCAATGCCTACAAAGTAACGCTGAAGTGACACTTGTCCAAAATTCACAAGGAAGAAGTCCTATTTAAAGCATCCACATTGAAGGAGCAATGCCGAAGGTCAAAGAGAAGATTAAAATTGAATGGTATGAAGCATATTCAGAGGAAGAAGGCTAATTCAAGCATGTGCACCATTTGGAGGAGAATACCAACATTAAAATAGCTATCATAAGATCAACATAGATATTGCCTCATTCAAATAGCAATTTAGCATTCAAATTGTGGAAGGAATACAACATAAAACCACCATACCAGTATGGATTAAAATAATTATGGGTAATGCAATGGATAACAACAAGGAAAAAGCAAAAGAGAAAGAAGAATCAATAATATGGGAAATAAGCTCTGAAACAAATAGTTATGAAAAATTAGATTCTGATGACAACTATGAAGACAAAAGATCACATCCAAAAGGGAGAAGAAAAAGTAGATCAAGAAAATATCATATGAATAAGTAAGAATGAAATAGATTCAATTACGCACATATGGTTTAAGGATCTAGTCAAGGATATAGATAAACATGATATCCCTAATATAGATTACAAAGTAGTTAGAACATATCTAGTGTGCACCTATTGCAATCAATATGGTCATGAAAAATCAATTGTTGGAATTTCCATCCATGCAAATACTATGAAGGGAAAAATCATTCATATTTCTTCTACTACTATAAATACAAGTACTATAAAAGTCATGAAGAAATATTACTACATAGAATAGATTGCTACTTTCAAAATATTACTCCAAAAGCATCTACTAACAAAGAGCTCAAGTTTGATACTTATGAAGGTAAAAGAAACAGGTCATACAAAAATCTAAAGGAGAGAAAATGGGTCAATTCAGATCCACTTTAGACATGCAAAATTATGAGATCACTAGTTCATCAAAGACATCTGATGTCAAATAATAGAGGATTGGAAAGGACACAAGATTATAACATGAATATTGAAGCATCTAAAGAAGAACCTAATCAAGCCAAAGAAAATCCATAGGAAGAAGAAGAAGAACCAATTCAAGAAGGCATGCAGTGCAATATGAATTAAAGGGAATACAAAGGAGTAGATCAAGATGAAGATCATTCACAAGAAGAAGATCCATATTGAATATTGAAATCTTCAATACCCAAATAATGTAATACAAGGGGGTGTTAGAGTTAGAATAAATTACATCATTTGGGTCATGTAAATGTACCACCTACAATACATAGTTAGAGTAGAGATTACTTTAGGGTTAAGTTAGCTACTTACTTCAAGCAATGTAATAAATGCACAAGTGTCAATATGCATGTTGTAATGTGCAAGGTGTCCACTTGTACATCTAGGTAGAGTGTTGGCCAAGGAATCTATTTTCCTATATAAAGGGACTCATAGTGATAGATCATAAGACATAGCATATAGATATCAAGAGCATCATAGTAGAAAGTAGATTGTGGTAGAGCTCCTATATGGAGCACAATGTAGTTCTTTAGCTTATATTAATGGAGTGACCATTTCCTCCATACTGCATTGTATTTTTACCACTTTCTATTTATAGCATATTTGGATCATATTAGAGACTCACTTTCTTTCATCTTATCAAAACTTGTGTTAGATATCTCCCACTGCATATATCCTCAAAATATAACACATATTGGGGTGGGACGATGACATTTGAATAGTTTTTTATCATTGCAATGACCTTATTGCACCTAGACAATCATGAGGAGAGATCATCATGACCAGAGACAACCGTAGAAGAGACCATCTCGAAACAGGATGACCTCAATAAAAATGCATTATACGTTAGTTTTGATTGTTTTTTAAAATTTTGTATGCTTGATTGTCTGGCTATTTTGCTTGTGTAATCAACTTTTGAGGGCTCATCATACAATTATTGAGACGATGCGAGGACACATCTCAAGGGATGATTGGAAGTGGCTTAAGGTGATTGGCCTTAATTACTTTATGTAGCTAGAGGTGATGATGGCTAACCAAGCCTATCTGACTACATTGACTAACCAATGGGATAGTTAGACTAACACTTTCCACCTCCTAATTGGTGATATTCCCTATCACTTCCACTCCATTTATTTATTAGAACAGAGTGTTGCAGAGGATATCGAATGAGAAAGACAAGATTGTGAGGCAGCACATGTAATGGCCTAAAAAACAAGAAATAAGAAAACACATAAAGATAGAAATAGTTTTTTTTTGTAGGACTAAGGAGAGGGATTCATGAATCCTCAACCAAACTTAGATTAACTTAATGTTTGACATCCCCTAAGTCTTCTAAAGAACTATACCACATAAGATTCCCCTCACGCGAGTCCCTTCTACGTAGGCATATATCATGTTATACACATAATTTCATCCATCTCATCAATCATGATGGGCTAAACTTACCACCTTCAATCATTAGAAGGTGTATACACATCTCCATATTCCACACAAGCCATTATGTGTGGGTATGCTACGTGTACTACAAATTAAGCTATCAATCTTGTCCTCTGACAAGTTATCTTAACTTTGGTATGATATTATAAACCTAGGACCAATATCCCTAAGGGGGTCTTAAGCCCTTAGGTTGACCTCTAAGTTCACCCTAGAACTTACTACTAAATTTTATAAAATTTAATCAAGAAGAATATACAGAATGGGTCTAGATACTAAATCTAACAAATATAAATCATTAAACAAGCAAAGATAACTAAAACATAAAGAAATGATTAAATGTTACATGAAATAGAAAGGATATAAACACAATCACACTCAATAATGGAATATTAAGTGCATCGTCACATTGTTCATTTATTACATCAATATGTATGGGAAACCCCATACTTTCAAATAATACTTTACATCATTTTCATTAGGTTAATCTCCCCATAAATCTAATCTATTGTATAATTAAGTAAGAGGCAAGGTAGAGAGCAAACTTGAGCATTGGTCCATCTTATGAATTTGGTCCTCTCACTCTTCCATCGATCAAGCGAGGATAGTAGGGCATCAGAACACTCATGGATTAGGATAGACATGCTTCTAAATGCATTTGTTTCTTTTATTGCCAAATTGTAACTATAAAAATAACCTAAGCAATTCAACTTTCTAATGCATAGTTTATATTATAGAAACTACTCTTTCTATTTCCTCTCATCTACTCATGAGAGTTATTCAACCATGCATCAAACCATATGCTCTACTTGCAATAAATGGCCTAACCCTTACTTAAAAATTAAAGTCCCATACCTTTAATTGCTAAATAATCTAGGTTCATATTTATCATTCAATTAAAGCCAACTACTTTAATCTCCAAATAAACCCTTTTTCTTCATTTCATAAATTAAAGTCCCATACCCTTAATTTACAAAACAAACCACATTTCACATTCATTATCCAATTAAATCCAACTACCCTAATCTTCAAGTAAACCTTTTTATTCATTTTATAAATTAAAGTCCCAGACCCTTAATTTACAAAACAAACCACATTTCATATTCATTATCCAATTAAAGCCAACTACTTTAATCTTCAAATAAACCTTTTTATTCATTTCATAAATTAAAGTTCCATACCCTTAATTTACAAAACAAACCACATTTCACATTCATTATCCAATTAAAGCCAACTAATTTAATCTTCAAATAAATATTTTTCTTCATTTCATAAATTAAAGTCCCATACTCTTAATTTACAAAACAAACCACATTTCACATTCATTATCCAATTAAAGCCAACTACTTTAATCTTCAAATAAATCTTTTTCTTTATTTCATAAATTAAAGTCCCATACCCTTAATTTACAAAACAAAACACATTTCATATTCATTATCCAATTAAAGACAACTACTTTAATGTTCAAATAAACCTTTTTATTCATTTCATAAATTAAAGTCCCATACCCTTAATTTACAAAACAAACCACATTTAAAATCCATTTTCTTTCATTACCTTGAAATACATCTATTCTAGATAATGAAATACATTTAAAATACCTTTCTTTCATTACCCTAAAACATATTTATTTTAGATAATGAAATACATTTAATCCCTTTCTTTAATTACCCTAAAATACATTTATTTTAGATAATGGAATACATTTAAAATCCCTATCTTTCATTACCCTAAAATACATTTTATTTTAGATAATGAAATACATTTAAAATCCCTATCTTTCATTACCCTAAAATACATTTTATTTTAGATAATGAAATACATTTAAAATCCCTATCTTTCATTACCCTAAAATACATTTTATTTTAGATAATGAAATACATTTAAAATCCCTATCTTTCATTACACTAAAATAAATTTATTATAGATAACGAAATAAAATTAAAATCCCTTTCTTTTATTACCCTAAAATACATTTATTTTAGTTAATAAAATACATTTAAAATCCCTTTCTTTCGTTACCCTAAAATACATTTATTTTAGATAATAAAATACTTATGGTTCTTTTCATTCTAAACACACTCTAGGATAACATAGGTGCCATGAATAACCCATGGTTGGCTTCAACAGAGGAGAATAGCCTATGAGGGAGTGGTATAAGTTATGGTAGATGCGATCGAGACAACTACTATCCACAATGAACTAAGGTAGACAGGGTTTACAAGGGTCTTCCATGGTGTCCATGATGGCTCTGATGTGGTTGGGAATCCTTGCGATTGACTAATATCTATGTCAAATGACAGTTGTCGAATGGGATTAAAACTCACTGTGCCATCCTACATGATTGTGAACATCCAAGGGGGTGACTCCATAGATCATGTGGGAGGTTTGTCCATGAAGTGGACCTAGACTATCATTTACACTAGCAATAATAGGTGCCTACTTAGAGTAACAACTACAATATTTAAACAAAGAGAGACACTGCCATAACTCATTGGATAGTCAAGGATACTATAGTTTTATAGAGGAAATAAAGCATGACGACATGCTCACATTGGTTCCAACAGAAGAATGGTTAGAGTACCACATTACCAAACTTGACTCTATGCTCTAAAAGAAGCAGTTTTACCATGGTTAAAATGGCAGATGCAACAGGTGAGAGTCTAATTCGGGGGATGATTTAAACCAGCAAAATTAAAGGATTAATAAGTCTAAGATTTCATGATTCCAACCTGGTATCACTTGTTGCCAACAGTCTATCTGGGTTTCTCATGACCGATGGTTGCCTTTGCTTCCTTCTTGCTAGCTTTTCTCCTTGCCTTGCAACGTTCGTTCTCTTCCTTGTAGCATTCTCTCCTTTCTTCACATCGTTCATCCCTTCCTTGCAACATTCTCTCCTTTCTTCTTTTTCTTCTCTATTGCTTATCCTCTCTTATTTCCACATCATTCCTTCTCGGACTTTGTGCACCTCCTACTTGCCATAACTACCCATCAACATCAGTCCAATGGTAGGAAAATATTCCCTCCTCCGCCTTCCCGAGACACTTGATATTAAGAGGCCATCCCTCATCATCAAAAGAAGTTTTACATAGCTAATATGATCAGATATCCAAGGGTAGTTTATCCAATATTTTAGAAGGCGGTCTTATAAAAATTAAGCCCATTTTAGTCAGTCATTTTAATTAAATAAAATTTCCCATTAACTCGATAGTCAAGAGTCTATTCCTCAAATTCAAAATGAAATATATTTCTTAACTGAATAGAGGAGTTATTTTCTCAGTGGGTTATTTTATTTCATAAAATAGACAACCGCTTTCTTCATAAATTCGATGTAAGCCATATGTTTTCTTGAATGGAAGATTTTTATCCTATCAAATAAATATAGCATTTATTCATTTTTTTTTTCTTATCATTTAAAATAAATAAATTATTTAAAATGCTATATTTTTGTTATTCAAATAAATCAACTTATTTATTTAAATTGATATGTCCTCACTTATCTAAATAAACCAACTATTTATTTAAATTGACATATCTTCACTTATCTAAATAAAACAACAAGCTATTTAAATTGATATATCTTCACTTATCTGAATAAATCAACTATTTATTTAAATTGATATATCTTCACTTATCTAAATAAATCAACTATTTATTTAAATTGATATATCTTCACTTATCTAAATAAATCAACTATTTATTTAAATTGATATATCTCCACTTATCTAAATAAATCAACTCTTTATTTAAATTGATATATCTCCACTTATGTAAATAAATCAACTATTGATTTAAATTGATATATCCTTGCTTAAATAAATGAACTTATTTATTTATATTGATATACCTTTGCTTATCTAAATAAATCAGGGCATACATGGAGTTATGAGGACAACTTATTCTTTCGTACATCCCAAACTATTAAGGCCATCAGTGTTGAAGTAAAAGACAATCATGCATATGTAATAAACAAAGAGGGAGTATTTCTGTCAATCTAGTCACCTATCTCAGCATCTAGAACTTATGATAGCTACTAGGCCATCATTTTGGGGCTCAAGGTGGCTAGCTATTGATGATTATCCCTATATGAATGCATGCCTATATGAAGGTATCTATCAGTGTTACCTTCGAGTTGCCTTGTCATCATTTCCCCAACCTCAAGTAACCTTATCTTCGATGGATGACTCAAATTCTTCCACTTACGAGTGCACCTGATCCTACATGTTGGTAATTTTTTAGTAGTATCATACTCTTCAATATCTAATAATATTGCATAGTTTCTTAATTGCACAAAATCAAGTATTAAAGCATCATTAGTTAATACATTATTTTTTCGTATTCCAAGGTCCATCTAGGAGGGTCATGACATCCTCCCCCACTAGGACTAACACCATCCCCGATGTTTCTTAGTTTTACACAGGTAAACACAATCAAACACAAATTACTACAATTTGTTTTCTTTAGAGTTCATCAAACAAAAAAAGAAAATGTTTCTGCATATTTGCCACTGTCTCCCAAGTGGCATTCCTTTTGAATAAATGGTCCCAATAGACCTTACATTGCTCAAGGGTCCTATTCCACCTAGATTTAGATCGAAATTCAATAATCCTTACTGGAATCAATTCAATTAATTTTTGGTTTGTCATGTACAAATTAGAAACATCCCACACATTTTCAAGGTCAACAACATATTTTCTAAGCAAAGATATGTGGAAAGTGTCATGGAATTTTGATATATTAGGAGGTAAGGTGAGTCAATATGCAATCGAACTAATCTTTTCAGTGATCTCAAAGGGTCCTACAAATTGTGGATTCATTTTTGTGGACTTGATCATACTTTTCATTGGTTTGACCCTTAGGAACACTTTATCTCCCACCGAGTACTCTCTTGGAGTCCTCTTTAGATCGACATAACTCTTATACCTATCAACAACTTCCTTGAGTCTTTTCCTGATTACCTTTATTTGCTCTTCCATTTATCTAGCTATTTTTGGTCCAATCATAGTTCTATCCTCTGGGTTGTCCCATGATAGTGGTGTTCTACACTTTCACCCATACAAGGCATCGAAAGGTGTCATTCCCAAAGAAGAGTGATACCCATTATTGTAGGAAAATTCTACCAATGATAGATAGTATTTCCAATGAGACTTGTGATCCATACAATACATGTGAAGCATATCTTCTAGTACTTGATTTACCTACTATATTTAATGATCCATCTTAGGGTGGTAGGCCAAACTCATGTGCAACTTTGTGCCTATTTCTTGGTGAAGGGATCTCCAAAATTTAGAAGTGAACTTGGAATCCCTATCCAAGATAATTACCTTTGGAAATCCATGCAATCGGAACACTTCCTTGAAAAATCTATTAGCCACCACTTGAGCATCATATTTGGTGCTCCTAGGTATGAAATGTGCAACCTTGGTCAATTTGTCGACTACTACTAATATTGCATCGTGTTGGTACCTGGTCTTAGGTAAACCTACTACAAAATCCATTGATATGACCTACCATTTCTATGTAGGTATGTTATGTGGGTACAAATATCCTACGGGATGTTTGTGTTATGCTTTAACCTTTTGAAATTCAAGGCATAGAGCTATAAAATATGTAATATCCCTCTTTATTCCTACTTAGAAGAAGGTTCTCTTTAGATTTTCCCTCATATTTACCCCTCTCGGGTGAGCTGTATAAGGAGATCTATGGGATTATTGCATTAATAGATTCCTTGAATCCCCTATTCTTGGTATGATGATTCTTCCTTTGTAACACAAAATTTTATCTATCACCCCAAACTCCTTTTTGGCCTCATGATCCTTGTCTATTCTGGCTCGAATTTCTTGGAAATATTCATCCTGATTTTGCTCTTACCTTACTTGGTCCATGAACTTTATGTGACTCCTGGTTATGGCTGCTATGTGTCTCCTTCTACTCAAGGCATCAACAACATTATTCTCTTTTCCTTTTATGTATTCAATTTCAAAGTCATACTCAGCGAGAAAATCGATCCACCTTCTCTGTCTCACATTGAGTATTGGTTGGGTAAATATGTACCTTAGACTTTGATGATCTAATTTTAACTCGAAAGGTCTTCCTACCATATAATGGTGCTAGACATTTAAAGCATGAACTACAATGGCTAGCTCTAAATTGTGAGTAGCATAGTTGATTTGTGCTTCTTAAGTTTTCTTAAAGTATAAGCTACTATTGACTCTTCTTGCATGATTACTCCTTATAATCCTTCCAATGATGCATTAGTGCATACTGTAAAATCTCCTTGAGGATCTGGAATCTTCAATATTGGTGCAGTAGTGAGTTTTTTCTTCAACAAAGCAAAAGTGATTTCACACTTTTTCATCCATTTGAATTCCTTCTATTTCTTTTGGAGGTTAGTTATTGTTGAGGTAATCTTTGAGAAATCCTTTATATGATGTCTGTAATAGCTTGTTAATCCCATGAAGCTCCTTACTTTGGTAACATTAGTAGGGGTGGCCAATTTAATATGGCTTTGATTTTCTTTGGATCCACAATAATTCCTTCTATTGATATGATATGCCCTAAATAGAGCACCTCTAAAACATAGAAATCACTTTTGGCTAGATTCCTATAGAGTTAACTTTCCCTTAGCAACTCTAACATGATATTGAGATGCTTATCATGCTATTTCTTGTTCTGAGAGTATATTAGGATTTCATCTAGAAATACAAGAACAATTTGATCTAGGTGTCTTTTGAACACACTATTCATTAAATTCATGAAGGTGATTGGGGCATTAGTTAGTCCAAAAGGTAGGATGGTGAAATCATAATACCCATACCTCATCTTAAATATCATCTTGTGAGTATCCTCCTCATGTATTCTTAATTGGTGATACCCTGATCTTAAATCTATCTTGGTAAACACTGTGGCATCTCTCAATTGGTCAAATAAATCTTTGATCCTGGGTAGGGGATACCGGTTCTTGATTGTAGCTTTATTCAACATTCTGTAGTCAATGCACAATCTTAAGGAATCATCCTTATTTTTCAAAAATAAAATAGGTGCACCCTAAGGTGACACACTTGGTTTTATCAACCCCTTCTCTAATAACCCCTACAATTGTACCTTTAATTCCTGCATTTCGATGGGTGACATCCTATACAGATATATGTGAATGGGTTCCACTCCTAGTATAAGATCAATAGTGAAATCAAATTCTCGCACAGGAGGAAGCCCAAGTAAATCCTTAGGAAATACATCCTTGAAATCTTGTAAAATTGGGTGTGTCTCCAACACCTCTTTCTTTTGGTCTTTATCAACTTCATTCAGTTTTACTACATAGACAATCCCTCCTTTCCTGAGGACTTTCTTTAAATACATAGCTAACAACATCTAAGGTTTGAATACCCCTTATTCGCTATGAATTTGTAGCCACTCCTTGCCTCATTCAAAATACTTGATCCATCTATCTCAAAAATTAATTATGACTTTATGGGCCTATAGCCAATCCATCCCTAGGATCACATCGAAGGCATGATGTGGGTTTACTTATAAGTAACCTTCTATGGTCCCACTAGCTAAAGTGATTTCCATCATCAAGAAACATTGGTTTACATAGTAGGTCTATCTAGAATCATACTCAACCTTCCATCCATGAGCCAAATACCTTAGCCTTTCCAGCATATATTTGGCTAATTTACAAGAAATTAAACTATCAGTGGCTCCACTATCTATTAAGATATTTACTTGCTTATCAAAAATCTTACCTTTTATGATCAATGGGGTGGTTTACCCCTCAAGATTCTGACTCCCAGTTGTAGCGTAGATATTATGCATAGGTTCCTTTCCCTTAATGTTGGGTGTGCTTGGCCCTAGTCGGTATGGACACTAGTTAGAAAAATGCGGCCCTCTACAATGGTAACATCCATCTTTGGGCCCTTGTCACTTTTTTGGTTTTTGCTCCTCGCCCTTAATTACTAGAACTAAAACTTGTAGTTTTAGTGGTTGAGGCTTAGCTTTATTGGGTTTGTTACCTTTCTTATAAAAGGTCTTATTGAACTTATTTTGTCTACAATTGAATTTCTTCTCTAGATTCTAGGGGCATTAGCATTTCATTCTTTCTCATCTTCCCATTTTACAACCCCATTGCTATTCCTCTTCTTTAGTTCCTAACGTTCCTGCTCAGTCAAGTTTTCATATTTATAATGGAAGTGTGATTCTACTTTCTTTGCTAGGTCATATACCTTTTGCAATGATTTAGGCTCCTGCATCTCCACATCATGCTTTATCCTAGATTGCAACCCATGAGTAAAATTATGAATCCATATTTTCTCATTATAGGTGGGTACATACTTCAACAACTTTACTAACTTCCTATAGTAAATCTCCACTAGGTTGGTTCCTTGCCTTAGGCTAGAAAACTCCTCGAAATTTAGAGCATAAATTCATTCCATGGAATATCTACTGGTTTAATTTTGGTTTCCTCATAATAAGTTTCCCACCAATATAGGGCACCTCCTTAGAGGTAAATAGTGGCCCAAACCATTAGAATATCCCTTTACTATGAAGAAAACTTATAGTTCCTTTAACAAAGCCTCAGTTGCATCTCCCTATACTTCTCCATCGAATTTGGAGATACAAATATTATTTACGTCTCTTGCCATTTACTTTTCCTAGAGGGTTCTATATTGTATTTATTCTGTTGTCAGACCATAAACTTAATTAACCTCTGAATCTCTAGCTTGGGAATTTTGGTTTGCAATAGTTTCTAGCACTTGCCTTAACTAATATTGTAATTCGATAACTGTGGTAGTGTGATCTTCTATTCCTATATTGGAAACTTCTGGAACCTCATTCTAGATCTCTTATTCGATATTAATTTGTCAAGTCTATCTAGGTGGAGGTCTTTCTATCCTGGCCTTAGGTGGCATCTTGATCTAGTTCCAACCAAGAAAAGAATTAGATCACAACTTCATCTTACTAAGTCACTAACTCAAACCACATTACAGAGTTCTTCTTGCTAATCATTAGAAATCTAATTAGGATAAGGTTCCAAGGTTATGATGTATCATTGACACCAAAGCCCATACTAAGGTATCATAACATTCATATTTCCTTGGGATCGATTCCATTAGATTCTAATTAAGCAAAGACTCTAGGTTATCCCAGCATTTTAGCTTAAACCTAAGAAAGCCTTCATTGGAGATACCCAAATCTATTTTCATCACATAAGAATCTCTATACCCTCAAACCTAGAGCTTTGATACCAAATGTAACGACCCAAAAATAAAGAAATAAGAAAACACACAAAGATAGAAATAATTTTTTTTAAGACTAAGGAGAGGGATTCATAAATCCCCAACCAACCTTAGACTAACTTAATGTTTGACATCCCCTAAGTTTCCTTAAGAACTATACCACACAATATTCCCCTCATGCAAGTCCCTTCTACGTAGGCATATCTCATGTTATGCACATAAGTTCATCCATCTCATCAATCCTGATGAGCTAAACTTACCACCTTCAATCATTAGAAGGTGTACATGCATCTCCATATTCCACATAAGCCATTATGTGTGGGTATGCTATGTGTACTACAAATTAAGCTATCAATCTTATCCTCTAACAAGCTATCTTAACTATGGTACGATCTTATAAACCTAGTACGAATCTCCCTAAGGGGGTATCAAGCCCTTAGGTTGACCTCTAAGTTCACCCTAGAACTTACTACTAAATTTTATAAAAGTTAATCAAGCAAGAGTATACAAAATGGGTCTAGATACTAAATCTAACAAATATAAATCATTAAACAAGCAAAGATAACTAAAACATAAAGCAATGATTAAAGGTTACATGCAATAGAAAGGATATAAATACAATCACATTCAATAATGGAATATCAGGTGCATCGATCACATTGTTCATTTATTACATCAGTATGTATGGGAAACCCCATACCTTCAAACAATACTTTACATCATTTTCATTGGGGAAATATTCCCATAAATCTAATATATTGCATAATTAAGTAAGAGGTAAGGTCTAGAGCAAACTTGAGCATTGGTCCATATTATGAATTTGGTCCTCCCACTCTTCCATCAATCAAGTGAGGATAGTAGGGGATCAGGACACTCATGGATCAGGATAGACATGCTTCTAAATGCATTTGTTTATTTTATTGCCAAATTGCAACTATACAAATAACCCAAGCAATTCAACTTTCTAATGCATAGTTGATATCATAGAAACTACTCTTTCTATTTCCCCTCTCATCTACTCATGAGAGTTATTCAACCATGCATCAAACCATATGCTCTACTTGCAATAAATAGCCTAATCCTTACTTAAAAATTAAAGTCCCATACCCTTAATTTCTAAATAATCTAGGTTCATATTTATCATTCAACTAAATACAACTACTTTAATATTAAATTAAACCTTTTTGTAGACCAATGTTACCAAACCCCATAAGGGGTGAGACAAGAAACCCAGAACGCTTGTCCATTATGCTTTAGTGGCGAAAGGTAAAAATGATAGGCATAAGAACAGAAGAATCTCACAACGATATATGGGGCCAAAAACAACACTCCTACTACCATTCCACCATGTTAAAAAAAAAATAAATCCTTTTCTTCATTTCATAAATAAAGTATACCCTTAATGTACAAAAAACCATATTTTACATTCATTATCCAATTAAATCCAACTACTTTAATCTTCAAATAAACCTTTTTCTTCATTTCATAAATTAAAGTCCCATACCCTTAATTTACAAAACAAACCACATTTCACATTCATTATCCAATTAAATCCAACTACTTTAATATTCAAATAAACCTTTTTCTTCATTTCATAAATTAAAGTCCCATACCCTTAATTTACAAAACAAACCACATTTCACATTCATTATCCAATTAAAGCCAACTACTTTAATCTTCAAATAAACCTTTTTCTTCATTTCATAAATTAAAGTCCCATACCCTTAATTTACAAAACAAACCACATTTCACATTCATTATCTAATTAAAGCCAACTAATTTAATCTTCAAATAAACCTTTTTCTTCATTTCATAAATTAAATTCCCATACCCTTAATTTACAAAACAAACCACATTTCACATTCATTATCCAATTAAAGCCAACTAATTTAATCTTAAAATAAACCTTTTTATTCATTTCATAAATTAAAGTCCTATACGCTTAATTTACAAAAAAAAACACATTTAAAATCCCTTTTCTTTCATTACCCTAAAATACATTTATTTTAGATAATGAAATACATTTAAAATCCCTTTCTTTCATTACCCTAAAATACATTTATTTTAGATAATGAAATACATTTAAAATCCCTTTCTTTCATTACCCTAAAATACATTTATTTTAGATAATGAAATACATTTAAAATCCCTTTATTTCATTACCCTAAAATACATTTATTTTAGATAATAAAATACATTTAAAATCCCTATCTTTCATTACCCTAAAATACATTTATTTTAGATAATGAAATACATTTAAAATCCCTATCTTTCATTACCCTAAAATACATTTATTTTAGATAATGAAATACATTTAAAATCCCTATCTTTCATTACCCTAAAATACATTTATTTTAGATAATGAAATACATTTAAAATCCATTTCTTTCATTACCCTAAAATACATTTATTTTAGATAATAAAATACATTTAAAATCCCTTTATTTCATTATCCTAAAATACACATATTTTAGATAATGAAATACTTTTGGTTATTTCCATTCTAAACACACTCTAGGCTAACATAGGCACCACGACTAACCTGCAATTGAATTCAATAGAGGAGAACAACCTATGATGGAGTGGTATAAGCGATATTAGATGTGATCAAGACAACTACTATCCATAGTGAACCAGGGAATACAGGGTTTACAGGGATCTTCCATAGTATCCATGATGGCCGTCATGTGATCTACCATCCTAGAAACTAGCTAATCTCTATGTCCAACGTCGATTTTCGAATGGAATTCAAACTCACTATACCATCCTACATGGTTGTGGACATCCAAGGGGGTGATTCCATAGATCATGCAGGAGGTCTGTTCATGAGGTGGATCTAGACTAACTATCATTTACTATACCAATAATAGGTTTCTTCTCAGAGTAACAACTATGATGTTTAAACAAAGTGAGGTGCTACCATAACTCAATGGCCAGTCAAGGATACTACGACTTGATAGAGGAAATAGAGGGTGGACACAATATCACATTGGTTCCAACAGAAGAATGGTTAGAGGACCACCTTACCAACCTTGACTCTACACTCTAAAAGAAGTGGTTTTACCATGGTCTAAAGGGTAGACGCAATAGGTGATAACCTAAGTCAGGCGATGATTTAAACTAGTCAAATGAAAGCATCAATAACTCTAAGGTTTCATGATTCCAACCTGGTATCACTTGTCACCAATAGTCTGTCCAGGTTGCTCATGATCGATGGTTGCCTTTACTTCCTTCTTGCTAGCTTTTCTCCTCACCTTCCAACGTTCGTCCTCTTCCTCGTTGTTTTATCTCATTTATTTGAAGCGTTTGTCCCTTCCTTGCAACATTATCCCATTTATTATTCTTCTCTATTGCCTATCCTATCTTCTTCCCACCTCATTTATTCTTTAACTTTACCCACCACCTACTTGCCATAACTCCCCATTAGCATCAGTCAGATGGTAGGGAAAATGTTCCCTCCTTTGACTTCTCGAGACACTCGACATTAAGAGGCCATCCCTCCTCATCAAAAGAAGATTTACGTAGCCAATCTGATTGGATCTCCAAGGGTGGTCTATCCGATATTTTAGAAGGTGGTCTTATCAAACTTAAGCCCATTTTGGTTGGTCATTTTAATTAAATGAATTTCCCCATTAACTCGATAGTCAGATTCTATTCCCCAAATTCAAAATGAAATACATTTCTTAATTGAATAGAGGAGTTATTTTCTCAGTGGGTTATTTTATTTCATAAAATAGACAACCGCTTCCTTCATCAATTTGATATAAGCCATATATTTTCTTGAATGGAAGCTCTTTATCCTATCAAATAAATCTACCATTTATTCAAACAAAATTTCCTTATCATTTAAAATAAATCAATTATTTAAAATGCTATCTTTTTGTTATTCGAATAAATCAACTTATTTATTTAAATTGATATATCCTCACTTATCTAAATAAATCAACTATTTATTTAAATTGATATATCTTCACTTATCTAAATAAATCAACTATTTATTTAAATTGATATATCTTCACTTATCTAAAAAAATCAACTATTTATTTAAATTGATATATCTTCACTTATCTAAACAAATCAACTATTTATTTAAATTGATATATCTTCACTTATCTAAAAAAATCAACTATTTATTTAAATTGATATATCTTCACTTATCTAAACAAATCAACTATTCATTTAAATTCATATATCTTCATTTATCTAAAGAAATCTACTATTTATTTAAATTGAAATATCCTTGCTTAAATAAATCAACTCATTTATTTATATTGATATACCTTTGCTTATCTAAATAAATCAAGGCATACATGGAGTTATAAGGACTACTTATTCTTTCATACATCCCAAACTATTAAGGCCATAAGTGCTGAAGTAAAAGATAATCATGCATATGTAAAAACAAAGAGGGGGTCTTTCCATAAATCTAGTCACCTATCTCAGCCTCTAGAACTTACGATAGCTACTAGGCCATTAGTTTAGGGCTCAAGGTGGCTAGCTATTGATGATTATACCTATCCGAATGCATGCCTATATGAAGGTATCTATTTGTGTTACCTTTAAGTTACCTTGTCATCATTTTCCCAACCTCAAGTACCCTCATCTTTGGTGGTGACTCAACTTCTTCCACTTACGAGTGCACTTGAACCTACACATTGACAATTCATTAGCAGTATCATACTCTTCAACATTTGATAATATTGTATAGTTTCTTAATTGCAAAAAATCAAGTATTAAAGTATCATAAATTAACACATTGTTTTTTCGTATTCCAAGGTCCATCTGGGAGGGTCATGATAATGCATGTAGAGTGGTGAAGTTCTCATCGAGGCATGGTATATCACACAGGTTTTTACTAGCAGACATGTAGTATTGATGTCACTCATGTCTAGCATATTGCTTCTTGACTCTTTAGAAGTGAGGTTCCCATGGAACCTCCTCAAGCTAGTACAATATTTGGTGGAGTGCAGTACTTAGGATCCATTGATTATGGCATGGGAGAGCACCTTACTGGCCCATTGTCATGACCCGTCACCCTACTGTCTTATTGGGACCAATTAATATTTAATAGAAGGGGCCTAGACCCTAAAGAACCCTACAAAAATTCTAATAAAAGAATTTTATAAGGGACAAGAAATATTAATTATTTAAGGGCTATTTATGAGGTCTAGTAAAAGATAAAATTTAAGGAATTATCTTTTACAAAAATTATATCCATACAATAAATAATGGGTAGATTTAGTGGACCCTATGTGGATGGACCTAAAAAGGACTAAGGAATTTTTAAATAACTTAAGGGTCATCCTACCTTTTGGGAAGTACTCATGTGGATACTTGATATTGATGGGAGTTAGGAGAAGGATCTCCTATATTATCAAAAATAGGTCCACCCTTGCAACTATACTATGCCTCAATAGTATGATTTTTTTCACTCATCTCATCCATAGAGAACCCTTGAAGGACTTGATGAAGTCATAATGGTCCTAGGAATCCTTTTAATATTATTATAATGTGGTCACTATTTGGCCCATGAGGGGAGAATTTCCCTATAAATAGAAGGAATTTTGGGAAGAAATGACTATCTAGGATCTAGGAGTTCTTAATGGTATAGGGAGTATTATCTCCATCTTAGGTGGATCAGAAACCAAAAGACTTGAAAAATCTCCTAGTTAGAGAACTGGTCATCTAGAAAATATTAATGGTCCTAGGGAGTATGCTCTCCACCCTTGGGGTGGATCAAAAACTAGAAGGCCTAAATATTTTCTAGGCATGATAAAAAGGTAATATAGAAGGATTGAAGGATATCCTAGTTGATGAGGAGGCATTTGGAGAACTAAAAGGATATAATGGAGGTCACCATGGAAGTTGATGGGAACAACTCGCAGAAAGAAGGGTCATTCTGCATGAATTTTATAGATATATTAAACTCGAATGCTTTTATATAATTACTTTGGGTTTTTTTTTTTTTAAGCAAAAAATCCCATGTGGGGCCGCCTTGGTCTAAGAGACCATGAACAGGGGGTTCTATATCGTCAAAGTCACCCGGGAGTCACACCCAGCCCTGCTCGCACCAACATTATCAATTGGATTTTGGGTACCCAATTTAGCTTTTTGGTAGGGTGGAGATTTGAACCTGGGACCTCCATTGGAGGATTGCCCTCTCCTCTCCAACTCACCTACAACACCTGGGTAAAAACTAATTTATAGTGGAAAACACCCCTTTCGAGGTGCCACTTTCAACAGGTTGGGCATAGGAGGAATGGAGCCTTGTCGGCCTCTACCAGTACATATGACATTCCTAACTATACCATATATCTGCAAAATGGAGACAAGGGGAATGGAACTTGGGTCGACCACTACCAGCACCTAGGGTATTTACCGCTGCACCACTACAAGAAGATATATTTAGTTTGAGTTTTGAACATGTATTAAATTCAAATATATTTTTTATATATTAAGTTTAGGTTTTGAACATTTATTAAACTTGAATATTTTAAGCTTTTATGTTGAATCATTTTAAGTTTGAGTAGTTAAGTCACTTCCATTTGTTCAATATTGAGGGTGGGGGTGGAGAGTAACTATAGCTAGCTCTGGCTATAGTTACTCCCCACCCCCACCTGTTGGCTGTAGTTACTCCCCACCCCAACCCAAGTTATGGCTGCAGTTACTCTCCACCCCTGCCCACTGGCTGTAGTTACTCCCCACCCCCGACCAAGTCGCTTCCATTTGTCCTATTGGAAATGATGCTCAACTGATTTTGGATATAATCAAATATTTTATGGTCAAATTGTAGTTTTTGGGCTAAGGTTACAACCATTCAACATTTCCCCCCACAAGTCGACCTAGTTTACCCTCGGACAGAACAATCGAGCAAACCTACCAAGAATTTAACAGTGCCTCGATGGAGGTAAACCCCATGACCATCAATTTGTGTTTGTTTGATATATGAAGGACTTTAATTTATAAATAACTACAGAACAAATCCATAATGGATGTGGGATGCTCGTTGTGGGTAACTCTTAGAGACTCTGTAAAACTCCCAACCTGATGACTGCGTTTATGAGAAGGGTTTTGCTTATTCTTGTGACATCAAAAAAAATAAGGGAGAAGTTTTACTATCCAATGGTGTGTTCAAATTGGTATAGCCATCTCTGATGCATTTTCAGAGTGACCTTAGATCGTTACACTGTGTGTGATGGACTCAGGTAGAAAATCCTCCTTGTTTGTGATGGACCATATCCCATAATGGATACCCAAGGTTATTGATAAGGTTTAAAATATGAGAGAACATCACCCTGGTAACCTATTTTAGATGCTATGTAAACAAATATAGTTCCTAAAATATTTGTACATCTTACAATGTCGTGCTATCATAAATTCGAGACCCTATGCAAAGTGAAATAGAGGAATGATTTTGGAGCAAAACCATCGATTAAATGAAAATCGATTATAGCCTTATTGAAACCTCATTTGTTATGCTAATACCCATCCATTGGTTTACCTAATATATGAC
Source organism: Wollemia nobilis (assembly GCA_028583015.1). Lineage (NCBI taxonomy): Eukaryota > Viridiplantae > Streptophyta > Pinopsida > Araucariales > Araucariaceae > Wollemia > Wollemia nobilis. The sequence goes on from JAQPPZ010017228.1 coordinate 13,755,127, forward strand.
TAGATGTGTGAGCCAATGGGATTTCAATATCAGGATATTTAGCTTAATATCTGATGTTGTTAAGAGATATTTCAACCCTTTTCTATGCCTTGTTTATAGGGTTGGCCCTAACACTCATAGGGGGATTCAAGTTGAGGATTGTAGCACCTGGGTCACCATTAAAAGGTAGCTCTTGATGTGATAAAGCTAACATTATTGTATAGGTAGCCATAGTCGAGAGCCATATTAACCCTAAAACCCCTGCTCCACATCAATAATGTTGTGTGGGCTCAGCTACTGAAGGCTTCTTGATTACACCTCTCGATGGATTCAAGAATCCCTTGTCACCAAACTAGTCAATGAGTGTATCAGGATAGGTACCCATGATGGGATTGAACCCTTGGTACTACCTGCATTATCAATGTTAATTGGTAGACCATAGTACCATATGAGTTAAAAAGGGAAATTGACCCTACCACTAGTTATAAGGATTAAACTTAAGAATTCAAAACCTTAAGATACATATGCTTAGGAATTTGTAATGGATTTATCAAAATTGGTGGGCCTACACTCTTACTTTGTAAGACCCTCATATTAAAGTAAGACCACTACGAGTTAAAAAAATATAAATTATATATATATATATATATATAAAATTAAAGAAGGATTAAAGGGGAATAGTCATTATAATTAGGCATTGAAAATGTGTAAGAAGGATCGACACTTTTACATTATGAAACATTTTGAATGTATGGTTGATATATTAAATCAATAGACATGGATTAGTCCAAAATCTAACTCAAAACACTTAGAAATAAGTCATGGAATTTTGGCTAACAAGCCATGGTGAATTTAAAAGGGTGGCCAGTTTAGTTTATAGATATAAGTAAAATAAATGGCGAAACTGTTTGAATTTTAAAGGGAATATATGCTCAATGGCTTTGTTAAATCTAGTTAATTAATGAATTAAGGTTAGAATACCTTGGATTAAGGGATAGATGGATTATATATTAACCTATTCAAAAGGCTTGCTAAACTTAGATTGAATGTAGAATAGGAACTGATAAGGTAAAGATATTGCACTCTAATGGCAAGGGAATTGAATGTAACTCAATCAAAAGGAGTGAATTTGGGAATTCATTCCTAAGAAAAGTTATTGAGGGATTTGAAGGTATGGGACTTTAAATCCATTATTCAAGAGTCTGTTTATAAACCAAGTATGAAGAATGAATTTAGGGATTCATTCTTGAGGGAAAGCATGGAACTCCCTTGAATTATGATATCTCCAAAATATAACTCCAATGAATTTCATAAATAAATGTAAGATATTAAAAGACTTAGAAAAAGGAACCTAAATGAACTAGATAATTCCTCAAGGGTATTGTGAATTTTTCATTGTCATCCTAGAAATAGGATTTGGGTGATTCCTTAAGTACATCAAAGAATCAAGAAGGGACCATGGTAGTACTTGATCTATTTTTGAGAAGAAGGGCATGAGTATGTCTTCTATCATTGTAAATTCACCATTTAAATTTATGAAAATGAGGAAGAAACTATTTTGAAGGCTGGGTTTTTCCCATCAAGGTTTTCCTAGGATAAATCTTTGTGTCAATAATATGTGGTTTGCATTATTATTTCTTTTGGATGTTATATTTGCATTCAAAATGAAAGTGATATATGTTAGATGTAGTGTTTATTATATGCATTGTAATGTATATTAAATTTTTAGTAGATTAAATATGTATGGATGATGGAAAAGTATGCTCCATTTCTAATATGTTGATGATTTAAAGTAATTCAAATGTATCATTTAGTTTTGAATGGAATGGGTAATGATGATGATATGGTTAAGTATAATATATCAATAATAATATCATGTGATGGATGGATGTTACTTGAAAGTTTTAACAAATAAAAAAGTATTGTGGAATAAATTGGATTTATGCACTATATACTTATCCTTGAATAAAACACAAACCTGGTTTAAGAGGAAGTCTATTGTAGTACTTCAAACCTAAGGATAAGATGTAATGAATATTGCTTCATGGATTAAATGCACTCAATATGGTTTAGTTGAAATCATATTGTGGAATTAAGCTCTCAAGATGGCATAATGACCTTGGTTTACAAATCAAGATAGACCCTACACTCTACACTAGAGGATTAGGGTTACTTGTGGAGGAAGAGACCCGTAAGGAACAAGTAATGTCCATTTGTGATAAGGACAATAAGAAGGTTGCCTAAACAAGGAGGTGTACCAACATGATAGATAATCATACTTAAGATGGCATTCCAAGGACTCTTATCACAATAGTGATATAATGGCCTTAGAAATCCTTGCTAGATAGATTTGAAGTGATCACAGATGTGGTTATTTCATTTATGATGGTTTACCATTGGTGTGGTTTTTCCATATTCAAGGCATTCACCTGGTCTTGGTGGACCAAATGGTGATTTCTCCTTTTAAGGGGATGAAACTAGTATGCTTGGCCAACATACTCATACCAAGTGAGGTATAAGGGTTTCATAGAAGCTAATCACTTCTACTTAAAGAGACTCTGATCAAGTCTCTATAGCTCTTGAAGCTATATGCCTTGAAAGATACAATCCAAATGGAATATACCTATCTTAGGTTATGGATTAGGTCTTTACCATATGAATATGAACAAAATAAAATTTAGTGGATAAGAAGGGGTAACAATTGGGTTGTTACACCCATATGTATGATGATTTATACAAGATCGAACATCGAGATATGAGTGGATTGAAATGTAAATTCCTTTTATAGGTATGGGGTTGGAAGCACATCTGGGTAGATAGGATAGATCAGCTTCCTTGGCTATGGTGAGCTCAGATGGATGACCAAAATATTGGGTATGCAACTCGATGCAAGTGATATTAGGAGGTGGATCATAGCCATCATCATGTAGGATAACTTACTCATTTTACAAGGTCACTCAAGGGACTAAGGCTATAGCAGGTTATATGGAGGTCCTATCAGGATTTTGTACCATGGACATAGGCAATGGAGTAACTAAGGTGTGTTGTTGTGGTTGCTCCACAACGTACCCCAAAATTGGGGACCCACCTTTTTTGCATGTGTTCCAAGAAGACTGAAGTGGCCCATAGGCTAAAGATCAAGAAAAAAAAGCAAAATACCACAAGGAGGAAAAGTGTCGCGATATCGCGACATGTTGCACCATCGCGGCCAAAATAGAAAAAGTGTCGCGATATCGCGACATGTTGCACCATCGTGGCCAAAATAGAAAAAGTGTCGCGATATCGTGACATGTTGCACCATCGCAGCCAAAATAGAAAAAGTGTCGCGATATCGCGACATGTTGCACCATCGCGGCCAAAATAGAAAAAGTGTCGCGATATCGTGACATGTTGCGTGGTCGCGGTCAAAGGAGAAAAAGTGTCGCGATATCGTGACATGTTGCATTTTCGTGACCATACAGGAAGAAGTGTCACGATATCGCGACATGTTGCATTTTCATGATTCAAAGCAAAGAGAAAGAGCTAGAAAGGAAAAGTGTCATGATATCGCGACATGTTGCATTTTCGTAACCAAACAAGACAAGAAAGAACAAGAAAAGAAAAGTGTCGCGATATCGCGACATGTTGCATTTTTGCGATTCAAAGCATAGAGAGAGGCAAAAGAGAAAAAGTGTCACGATATCGTGACATGTTGCACTATCGTGGCCAAAAGGGAAAAGTGTCACGATATCACGACATGTTGCGTCACAAAGGGAAAAGTGTCGCGATATCGTGACATGTTACATTTTCGCGACTACAAGCAACAAAAGAGAGCAAGGAGGCAAAAGTGTCACGATATCGTGACATGTTCCAATTTCGCCAAGGTAACGGACCTGCATCAACGTGGACATAAGGACAAAATCTAATGAATAAGACAAAGCGTTACATGATCATTTAAGATGGTCATTACACACGGAGGGAAACGGATGCAAGCCCATGTGGAGAAACGCAGCGAAGGGCCACAAAATGGAAACCAAAGCACACGAACAGTCAGGGAAGGTGAAACGAGCAGTCATCGAAAAATGAAACGAACCGTCATGGAAGGAGAAGCAATTTTTTTAGAAGTTTAAATACGCCATTCAAAGAGGCCAGAAGGGGGTCAGAAACCATTGCAAGCAGAGTTGCAGAGTTGAAGGCGAGAAGGCCATTCTGGACTTGTTTGAGTTGTTTCTCTTCCACAGACTGGTTTGGAAAAACCAAAGATTCTGCTATTGTAAAATGACATATTTTTAATGTAGAAGTGTTCAAAAATTTGCATCTTGTGGGCAAGAAAGAAGGAGATTTTCTTTGCATGCTATGGATTTAATGTTTATTCTTTCATTTTTTAGATTTCGAATTTATAGATAATGTTAAATGCCATATTTTTGGGTTACATTAGGCGAATATTTGAAATCTGAAATTTTATTTCGTACCCTAGGAACCAACACTTAGTCTATGGGGATTGTGCATGTTTTGCAAGTCCAATAGGTTAGGTTGCATGCATGGAGACCTCACATCTTCGGTTTTGTCGAAACAGGATAGCATCATACTGAATGCATTTTATTTTCAGTTTTCTGCATTTCATTTTTCATTTTCTGCATTTTATTTTTTCCAGAAAGTTTAACTTATTTAAAATAAACATTTAAAAATTACAAAATCCAAAAAAAACAATGAACAATCACTAAAGTTTCATGATGAAATAAACCAACATTGCCCCTTGTTTACAGTTACTTGCAATCACTAAGGTGTTCCAAGCATTTAAATTGAATATCTTTATTTGAGATTACTAATACACAGTTTGCAAATGCTAATACAACGGAGACCTTGGAGAAGTTGTTTGTTTAACTTCTTTGCAAGAGGGGATTTGGAACCCAAATCCTAAAGGAGAGTGTACTTTCACAACTGGGTGAAAATACCACTCAACAGATTGGCGCTAGAAGGAGGGCCGAATCGGTTTATTTCATTGTCCTAACACTTTTTGATTGTTCATACAAGAATAAGATGTTTTGAATAAGGTGTTTTGATTGTGCATTGTTTTAGAATATTGCTTTGTCAAGGTTCCTTCTTTCATGACTAACAAATTGATTTTGAAGTTATTCTTTGAATTTCATTAATTGCAGGATTTTCTGTGTGTCGCAGGTTTTCTTTGAGGTACTGAGAGTTTTGTCAGGTTCTTGTAGGGTTATCATCATCGATTTTGAATCAAATGGCCCAACCTCCACCACCTCCTTGGTACGGAGCCCATAACATTCCTTTGAATATTGTAGGGGATATTCACGAGATCCCTAGGAATATAGAGAGATTTTTGCCCAAATACAAATCGGATGGCCCAAGGACCGTAGAAGAACATATTCAGGCCTATAGGGATGTTTTGATAAGATTGCACGTTCAACATGAAGATGTGGCTTGTAGACTCTTCCCCATGAGCCTAGACCAAGTGGCTTACGAATGGTATATTTGCTTACCTACTGGTTCCATTACGTCATGGACGCAAATGGAGAATGCTTTTGTCAACCAATTCAGGTCACCATTAGATCCCACAATCATCTATAATCAGTTCATTACATGCAAAAGAGGCCAGGGTGAGCCAATCCAAACTTTTAATCGAGAGATTTCAGAAGTGCTATAATAGAGCAATTCGGCATTTTGCCATTGATCCCATAGTAGCTTTGCAAATATATTTTGGGGCATTGGATCCTATGACGACAATGTTTGCAAGGCGAAATCCTCAAGTTACCACGCTTGCTCTAGCCTACAATGAAGCTATGACCATTGAACAACAAATGACACCACAGAGTTATGGGTTTTCCTAGATGCCTATGGTAGGACAATATGGTCCATATGGTCAAGCTCCTATGATGAATCAGATCATGGCACCACAAATATCAGGCATAAATGCTTTGCCTTATCAACAACCATATTCATCAACACCCGCTTACGCACCCATTCCAATTCAACCAATCACATCCATTCCCCCCATTCCTTCATTTTTGCAAAATAGTCAGCAGACTATGCAGGGAGCCAGTCCGGTTAATTCTTAGGCTATAGTTCCTTTCCCCAATCCAATTTCGATTCAAAGTGTGAATCCCTATGCAAATCAAGTGGCTCAAAATCCAACTCAAATGTTAAGTCAAGATCTCACCAATTACGCAAATCCTATTGGAACTAGCAATAACATACCTCAACCAAAAGAGATTTATTCAGAGGTTGAAGAACTCAAAAAGATGGTTCACAAATTGAGTAATGATTTGGTTCAAAAATAGAAGTATGAATCCCATGCCCCTCACCCAAATCAAAATTTCAACAATAGAGGGAGACAAGTGGAATACGAAGCCAAACAATGGGGGTGTGCCTTCCCCTATTGCTAATCAGATAGATACTTCTGTAGGACCAAGTCACTCTAGTTCCATTCTTAATATTTCTGATTTTGCATGGGAAAACGGGTGTAGATTGCATAATACAAAGACGCATAATGAAAGGAATTGTCCCAAAATAGCTAGGTATACCCATTGTCTCCAAGCTCAAGTGGATGATTTGGAACTTGTGCCAAATGAGGGTCCACCCCAACATCATCAAGGAGAGGACAACGTTTTGGTGGTGGAAACTCTATATCGTCAAGAGAGTGAGAATGAGGAAGGTGAAGATGAATGGGATGAGAAACATGTGGATGAATCAGAAGATGAAGAAGAGGTACTTGAGCATCACGACTTGAACTTGGAGGATGATTACTGTGATTCATGGAAGAAATGGGAAGAACATTATCAATCTAAATCTTCTAATAAACTTGTTGTGCCAATTAATATGCAGGATAACTCAATTGCTTCCTCACATGAGGATACTATAAATCCTGTACAATTTGAGAAAGTTTTGGAAGAGGAATTAGAATCTCATCAAATTTTGGAACATGATAAGGATTCTACAACCATGAATCAAGAAAGAGAGTCATTTGCTTTAGATTCCTTGGGAGGAAAAGAAATTGAAAATCTTGATCCAATTACTTGTGCTACAATGATTACGCCATTTCAAAATGAGAAAATTACAAAACCTAAATCATTTGGGTTTGATATCATTGATGATCCAATTGAAAATCTCACGTTACCCAAAACAACCCAAGTGATTGATCACGGAAATGTGTTAGTTAACCCACCCCTAGATAGACAAGACTTATGGTTTGAAAGGGATGGACGTATTTTCGATTGGGTACCTAAGTTTGGTGCCTTTGATAAACAAGTCATGGAGAAAGAACAAGTGCTACAGGATGATGAATGTCATGAGAGAAAAGAGGAATTTTCAAATCCTCTTCAAGTAAGGTCAAATGAAAGCGGGCCAAAGGTAAAATCTCATCGTTTTGGTTTCACCATGCAAAATTCAAATGAAGGTTTGCCTAATGAATGGTTTGATTCAAATATTATTAATGTTATGGCTTTATTGAATGAAAATGAAAGCTTATTTCTACACCATGAATCAAAGTGCGGAATGGACATCTTAAAGAATAGACATAAAAGAATTGAACATCAATCATTGTCTAATCAATTTGAAAACTTGAAGCTCCACCATAGGATTATTAATGAAACTAAATCAAATTGGTATGGTGAGAGGGGCAAGTGGAGGTTTGGTTCTTTGTTTGGTTTGATCTTGTTTTTGTTGGATTCCTGCAAAACTTGGTATGCGTATCACGTCATATATCTTTTAAAGAATTCTAATCAGGTTTGGGATCCGGGAAAATGATAATCCAAACTTTTTGTACATTTGTATATACTTTTGGTTTTCATGTTTTGGTTTCGGAATGGATCTCATTTTGGTTTTAAGTTTTGTGTGTTGGTCCTTTGGACATTTTTGGTTTGTCAACTTAGGTCCTTATGAATGTTGACTAAGACTTGGAGAATATGAAACATCGGAATTGTATTGCAGAAAGCTCCATGAATATTGCAAACACATTAAAGAATATCGTTTGGAACTTGTGATGCATGAAGTTGTCAGTTTTTTCACATTATGGTAAAGTAGGTGATATATACTCCATCCGCATTTCAAAAGGAGCAATGCATTCATATCTCATATTACATTCCGCATTGCATATACATTTCATCTCAGTTGCATCTTCATTTCATGTACAATCATTGAAAAGGTGTCGAATCCTCTTAGGGTTATTACATAACATATATTAAAAGGATCCTAAGGTTGGGAACTGATGCCCGAACTATCTTGAACCAAGCACGTTCTACGCATATTAAAGAGAATCTTGAGCAAAATGGTCAAAACCATACTTGGAAGAAAAGGTGAGGCGAAAGGAATATTTCGTGTCTGTCCTATCATGCAACATAATCCTTAAAACAGTGGTTTTTACCACTCCCATAATGCTTAAAGCCTAAAATAGAGTAGTAAGGATAGGGTTAAATCCTCATCGAACTTAGGTTGAGGATCCAATTCCCCAAAGCTCTGATTTGACCTTCATGGAGTAGTAAGGATAGGGTCTAATTCTCATCTCGCTTAGGTTGAGAATCCGATTCCCCAAAGCTTCTATTTTGCCCATTCAAGAACTTGAAATTCCAAAGCAAATATTTTTTCATTTCTTTATTAATATTGGATTGGAAGGATCGTACTACATGTCCCTTGCAAGGATGGGTAGTCATCCCCAAGGTCCAAGAAATCAAAAGTAGAGCCAAATCATGGATTATGGGGTTAATCTCCATCGGGGCTATAGACGCCTGGCTGGCGAGTGGAGTATGCTCATGCGTGACAACATGTCTTGTCTAAAAACAAGACCACCGACTTGCTCAAACGGACGAGGCTAGCCTGACAGTTTCATCCATAACTAGGTTAAATCATTTTGTTCAAGATGAGGTAATGAACTCCAGATCAGAGTAGTAAGGATAGGGTTAAATTCCCATCTCGCTTAGGTTGGGAATCCTATTCCCCAAAGCTATGATTTCACTTACACTTGCACATGGGTTCAAGATGGTAGTGACACATAACCAACTTTGGGATCTAGTAAATTAATTCAGTATACATATATTTGGTCCTAAGAGGGTTTGACAGTTTTGATATGTTTGTTCATGATACTAGAAGGTTTGAGCCTTTGCAAAGCAGGTTGTTATATCTCTAGCATCTTCGTCATACATCAAATCCTGCACAAATCATTCATAGCCTTGCATACGAATCATAAGTGAAACTGACAATGGAATGTTGATCAATTTCAAACGATAGGGAATGAAGAACATTGCACACACCGAGCTGATGCTTAATAATTCTAATGCTTCATGTATTTCTCGTCTAGTTTCATTCTTGGGATATTTTTTGACGCTTGTATTTGAGTCTGTGTTTTCAGGTTGAGTTCTCACCGAAATGCTCAGGAGCATTTCCCAGCAGAGTCGCCATTTGTTGTGGCTGCTCCACAACGTACCCCAAAATTGGGGACCCACATTTTTTGCATGTGTTCCAAGAAGACCGAAGTGGCCCATAGGCTAAAGATCAAGGAAAAAAGCAAAATACCACAAGGAGGAAAAAGTGTCGCGATATCGCGACATGTTGCACCATCACGGCCAAAATAGAAAAAGGTGTCGCGATATCGCGACATGTTGCACCATCGCGGCCAAAATAGAAAAAGTGTCACGATATCGCGACATGTTGCACCATCACGACCAAAATAGAAAAAGTGTCGCGATATCGCGACATGTTGCACCATCGCGACCAAAAGAGAAAAAGTGTCACGATATCGTGACATGTTGCACCATCACGGCCAAAATAGAAAAAGTGTCACGATATCGCGACATGTTGCTTTTCGGCAAAGGAGAAAAAGTGTCGCGATATCACGACATGTTGCATTTTCATGACCGTACAAGAAGAAGTGTCACGATATCGTGACATGTTGCATTTTCACGATTCAAAGCAAGAGAAAGAGCTAGAAAAGAAAAGTGTCATGATATCGCGACATGTTGCATTTTCATGACCAAACAAGACAAGAAAGAACAAGAAAGAAAAGTGTCACGATATCGCGACATGTTGCTTTTTCGATTCAAAGCATAGAGAGAGGCAAAAGAGAAAAAGTGTCGCGATATCGCGACATGTTGCATTTTCATGGCCAAAAGGGAAAAGTGTCGCGATATCGCGACATGTTGCACTGTCACGGCCAAAAGGGAAAAGTGTCACGATATCGCGACATGTTACATTTTTGCGGCTACAAGCAACAAAAGAGAGCAAGGAGGCAAAAGTGTCACGATATCGCGACATGTTCCAGTTTCCAAGGTAACAGACCTGCATCAACGTGGACATAAGGACAAAATCTAATGAATAAGACAAAGCGTTACATGATCATTTAAGATGGTCATTACACACGGAGGGAAACAGATGCAAGCCCATGTGGAGAAACGTAGCGAAGGGCCACAAAATGGAAACCAAAGCACACGTACGAGGGAAGGTGAAACGAGCAGTCATCGAAAAACGAAACGAACCGTCATGGAAGGAGAAGCAATTTTTTAGAAGTTTAAATACGCCATTCAAAGAGGCCAGAAGGGGGTTAGAAACCGCTGCAAGCAGAGTTGCAGAGCTGAAGGCGAGAAGGCCATTCTGGACCTGTTTGAGTTGTTTCTCTTCCACAGACTGGTTTGGAAAAACCAAAGATTCTGCTATTGTAAAATGACATATTTTTAATGCAGAAGTGTTCAAAAATTTGCATCTTGTGGGCAAGAAAGAAGGAGATTTTCTTTGCATGCTATGGATTTAATGTTTATTCTTTCATTTTTTAGATTTTGAATTTATAGATAATGTTAAATGCCATCTTTTTGGGTTACATTAGGCGAATATTTGAAATCTGAAATTTTATTTCGTACCCTAGGAACCAACACTTAGTCTATGGGGATTGTGCATGTTTTGCAAGTCCAATAGGTTAGGTTGCATGCATGGAGACCTCACATCTTCGGTTTTGTCGGAACAGGATAGCATCATACTGAATGTGTTTTATTTTCAATTTCCTGCATTTCTTTTTCATTTTCTGCATTTTATTTTTCCAGAAAGTTTAACTTATTTAAAATAAACATTTAAAAATTACAAAATCCAAAAAAAACAATGAACAATCACTAAAGTTTCATGATGAAATAAACCAACATTGCCCCTTGTTTACAGTTACTTGCAATCACTAAGGTGTTCCAAGCATTTAAATTGATTATCTTTATTTGAGATTACTAATACACAGTTGCAAATGCTAATACAATGGAGACCTTGGAGAAGTTGTTTGTTTAACTTCTTTGCAAGAGGGGATTTGGAACCCAAATCCTAAAGGAGAGTTGTACTTTCACAACTGGGTGAAAATACCACTCAACAGATTGGCGCTAGAAGGAGGGCCGAATCGGTTTATTTCATTGTCCTAACGCTTTTTGATTGTTCATACAGGAATAAGATGTTTTGAATAAGGTGTTTTGATTGTGCATTTTTTAGAATACTGCTTTGTCAAGGTTCCTTCTTTCATGACTAACAAATTGATTTTGAAGTTATTCTTTGAATTTCATTAATTACAGGATTTTCTTTGTCTAGGTTTTCTTTGAGGTACTCGAGAGTTTTGTCAGGTTCTTGTAGGGTTATCATCATCGATTTTGAATCAAATGGCCCAACCTCCACCACCTCCTTGGTACGGAGCCCATAACATTCCTTTGAATATTGCAGGGGATATTCACGAGATCCCTAGGAATATAGAGAGATTTTTGCCCAAATACAAATCGGATGGCCCAAGGACCGTAGAAGAACATATTCAGGCCTATAGGGATGTTTTGATAAGACTGCACGTTCAACATGAAGATGTGGCTTGTAGACTCTTCCCCATGAGCCTAGACCAAGTGGCTTACGAATGGTATATTTGCTTACCTATTGGTTCCATTACGTCATGGACGCAAATGGAGGATGCTTTTGTCAACCAATTCAGGTCACCATTAGATCCCACAATCATCTATAATCAGTTCATTACATGCAAAAGAGGCCAGGGTGAGCCAATCCAAACTTTTAATCAGAGATTTCAGAAGTGCTATAATAGAGCAATTCGACATTTTTCCATTGATCCCGTAGTAGCTTTGCAAATATATTTTGGGGCATTGGATCCTATGACGGCAATGTTTGCAAGGCAAAATCCTCAAGTTACCACGCTTGCTCTAGCCTACAATGAAGCTATGACCATTGAACAACAAATGACACCACAGGGTTATGGGTTTTCCCAGATGCCTATGGTAGGACAATATGGTCCATATGGTCAAGCTCCTATGATGAATCAGATCATGGCACCACAAATATCGGGCATAAATGCTTTGCCTTATCAACAACCATATTCATCAACACCCGCTTACGCACCCATTCCAATTCAACCAATCACATCCATTCCCCCCATTCCTTCATTTTTGCAAAATAGTTAGTAGACTATGCAAGGAGCCAATCCGGTTAATTCTCAGGCTATAGTTCCTTTCCCCAATCCAATTTCGATTCAAAGTGTGAATCCCTACGCAAATCAAGTGGCTCAAAATCCAACTCAAATGTTAAGTCAAGATCTCACCAATTACGCAAATCCTATTGGAACTAGCAATAACATACCTCAACCAAAAGAGATTTATTCAGAGGTTGAAGAACTCAAAAATATGGTTCACAAATTGAGTAATGATTTGGTTCAAAAATAGAAGTATGAATCCCATGCCCCTCACCCAAATCAAAATTTCAACAATAGAGGGAGACAGTGGAATGCGAAGCCAAACAATGGGGGTGTGCCTTCCCCTATTGCTAATCAGATAGATACTTCTACAGGACCAAGTCACTCTAGTTCCATTCTTAATATTTCTGATTTTGCATGGGAAAACGGGTGTAGATTGCATAATACAAAGACGCATAATGAAAGGAATTGTCCCAAAATAGCTAGGTATACCCATTGTCTCCAAGCTCAAGTGGATGATTTGGAACTTGTGCCAAATGAGGGTCCACCCCAACATCATCAAGGAGAGGACAACGTTTTGGTGGTGGAAACTCTATATCGTCAAGAGAGTGAGAATGAGGAAGGTGAAGATGAATGGGATGAGAAACATGTGGATGAATCAGAAGATGAAGAAGAGGTACTTGAGCGTCACGACTTGAACTTGGAGGATGATTACTATGATTCATGGAAGAAATGGGAAGAACATTATCAATCTAAATCTTCTAATAAACTTGTTGTGCCAATTAATATGCAGGATAACTCAATTGCTTCCTCACATGAGGATACTATAAATCCTGTACAATTTGAGAAAGTTTTGGAAGAGGAATTAGAATCTCATCAAATTTTGGAACATGATAAGGATTCTACAACCATGAATCAAGAAAGAGAGTCATTTGCTTTAGATTCCTTGGGAGGAAAAGAAATTGAAAATCTTGATCCAATTACTTGTGCTACAATGATTACGCCATTTCAAAATGAGAAAATTACAAAACCTAAATCATTTGGGTTTGATATCATTGATGATCCAATTGAAAATCTCACGTTACCCAAAACAACCCAAGTGATTGATCACGGAAATGTGTTAGTTAACCCACCCCTAGATAGACAAGACTTATGGTTTGAAAGGGATGGACGTATTTTCGATTGGGTACCTAAGTTTGGTGCCTTTGATAAACAAGTCGTGGAGAAAGAACAAGTGCTACAGGATGATGAATGTCATGAGAGAAAAGAGGAATTTTCAAATCCTCTTCAAGTAAGGTCAAATGAAAGCGGGCCAAAGGTAAAATCTCACCGTTTTGGTTTCACCATGCAAAATTTGAATGAAGGTTTGCCTAATGAATGGTTTGATTCAAATATTATTAATGTTATGGCTTTATTGAATGAAAATGAAAGCTTATTTCTACACCATGAATCAAAGTGCGGAATGGACATCTTAAAGAATAGACATAAAAGAATTGAACATCAATCATTGTCTAATCAATTTGAAAACTTGAAGCTCCACCATAGGATTATTAATGAAACTAAATCAAATTGGTATGGTGAGAGGGGCAAGTGGAGGTTTGGTTCTTTGTTTGGTTTGATCTTGTTTTTGTTGGATTCCTGCAAAACTTGGTATGCGTATCACGTCATATGTCTTTTAAAGAATTCTAATCAGGTTTGGGATCCGAGAAAATGATAATCCAAACTTTTTGTACATTTGTATATACTTTTGGTTTTCGTGTTTTGGTTTTTGAATGGATCTCATTTTGGTTTTAAGTTTTGTGTGTTGGTCCTTTGGACATTTTTGGTTTGTCAACTTAGGTCCTTATGAATGTTGACTAAGACTTGGAGAATATGAAACATCGGAATTGTATTGCAGAAAGCTCCACGAATATTGCAAACACATTAAAGAATATCGTTTGGAACTTGTGATGCATGAAGTTGTCAATTTTTCACATTATGGTAAAGTAGGTGATATATACTCCATCCGCATTTCAAAAGGAGCAATGCATTCATATCTCATATTACATTCCGCATTGCATATACATTTCATCTCAGTTGCATCTTCATTTCATGTACAATCATTGAAAAGGTGTCGAATCCTCTTAGGGTTATTACATAACATATATTAAAAGGATCCTAAGGTTGGGAACTGATGCCCGAACTATCTTGAACCAAGCACGTTCTACGCATATTAAAGAGAATCTTGAGCAAAATGGTCAAAACCATACTTGGAAGAAATGGTGAGGCGAAAGGAATATTTCGTGTCTGTCCCATCATGCAACATAATCCTTAAACAGTGGTTTTTACCACTCCCATAATGCTTAAAGCCTAAAATTAGAGTAGTAAGGATAGGGTTAAATCCTCATCTAACTTAGGTTGAGGATCCAATTCCCCAAAGCTCTGATTTGACCTTCATGGAGTAGTAAGGATAGGGTCTAATTCTCATCTCGCTTAGGTTGAGAATCCGATTCCCCAAAGCTTCTATTTTGCCCATTCAAGAACTTGAAATTCCAAAGCAAATATTTTTTCATTTCTTTATTAATATTGGATTGGAAGGATCGTACTACATGTCCCTTGCAAGGATGGGTAGTCATCCCCAAGGTCCAAGAAATCAAAAGTAGAGCCAAATCATGGATTATGGGGTTAATCTCCACCGGGGCTATAGACGCCTGGTGGCGAGTGGAGTATGCTCATGCGTGGCAACATGTCTTGTCTAAAAGCAAGACCATCGACTGCTCAAACGGACAGGCTAGCTCTGACAGTTTCATCCATAACAAGGTTAAATCATTTTGTTCAAGATGAGGTAATGAACTCCAGATCGAGTAGTAAGGATAGGGTTAAATTCCCATCTCGCTTAGGTTGGGAATCCTATTCCCCAAAGCTCTGATTTCACTTACACTTGCACATGGGTTCAAGATGGTAGTGACACATAACCAACTTTGGGATCTAGTAAATTAATTCAGTATACATATATTTGGTCCTAAGAGGGTTTGACAGTTTTGATATGTTTGTTCATGATACTAGAAGGTTTGAGCCTTTGCAAAGTAGGTTGTTATATCTCTAGCATCTTCATCATACATCAAATCCTGCACAAATCATTCATAGCCTTGCATACGAATCATAAGTGAAACTGACAATGGAATGTTGATCAATTTCAAACGATAGGGAATGAAGCACATTGCACACACCGAGCTGATGCTTAATAATTCTAATGCTTCATGTATTTCTCGTCTAGTTTCATTCTTGGGATATTTTTTGACGCTTGTATTTGAGTCTGTGTTTTCAGGTTGAGTTCTCACCGAAATGCTCGAGGAGCATTTCCCAACAGAGTCACCATTTGTTGTGGCTGCTCCACAACGTACCCCAAAATTGGGGACCCACCTTTTTTGCATGTGTTCCAAGAAGACCGAAGTGGCCCATAGGCTAAAGATCAAGGAAAAAAGCAAAATACCACAAGGAGGAAAAGTGTCGCGATATCGCGACATGTTGCACCATCACGGCCAAATAGAAAAAGTGTCGCGATATCGCGACATGTTGCACCATCACGGCCAAAATAGAAAAAGTGTCACGATATCGTGACATGTTGCACCATCGTGGCCAAAATAGAAAAAGTGTCGCAATATCGTGACATGTTGCACCATCGCGGCCAAAATAGAAAAAGTGTCACGATATCGCGACATGTTGCACCATCATGGCCAAAAGAAAAAGTGTCGTGATATCGCGACATGTTGCATCGTCACGATCAAAGAAAAAGTGTCGCGATATCTTGACATGTTGCATTTTGTGACCATAAAGAAAAGTGTCACGATATCGCGACATGTTGCATTTTCGCGATTCAAAGCAAAGAGAAAGAGCTAGAAAGAAAAAGTGTCGTGATATCGTGACATGTTGCATTTTCGCGACCAAACAAGACAAGAAAGAACAAGAAAAGAAAAGTGTCGCGATATCGCGACATGTTGCATTTTTCGCGATTCAAAGCATAGAGAGAGAGAAAGAGAAAAGTGTCATGATATCGCGACATGTTGCACAAAAGAGAAAAAGTGTCACGATATCGTGACATGTTGCACTATCATGGCCAAAAGGGAAAAAGTGTCGCGATATCATGACATGTTACATTTTCACGGCTACAAGCAACAAAAGAGAGCAAGGAGGCAAAAGTGTCGCGATATCGCGACATGTTCCAGTTTTGCCAAGGTAACGGACCTGCATCAACGTGGACATAAGGACAAAATCTAATGAATAAGACAAAGCGTTACATGATCATTTAAGATGGTCGTTACACACGGAGGGAAACGGACGCAAGCCCATGTGGAGAAACTAGCGAAGGGCCACAAAATGGAAACCAAAGCACACGCAGTCAGGGAAGGTGAAACGAGCAGTCATCGAAAAAAGAAACGAACCGTCATGGAAGGAGAAGCAATTTTTTTAGAAGTTTAAATACGCCATTCAAAGAGGCCAGAAAGGGGTCGGAAACTACTGCAAGTAGAGTTGCAGAGCTGAAGGCGAGAAGGCCATTCTGGACCTGTTTGAGTTGGTTTGGAAAAACCAGAGATTCTGCTATTGTAAAATGACATATTTTTAATGCAGAAGTGTTCAAAAATTTGCATCTTGTGGGCAAGAAAGAAGGAGATTTTCTTTGCATGCTATGGATTTAATGTTTATTCTTTCATTTTTTTAGATTTTGAATTTATAGATAATGTTAAATGCCATTTTTTTGGGTTACATTAGGCGAATATTTGAAATCTGAAATGTTATTTCGTACCCTAGGAACCAGCACTTAGTCTATGGGGATTGTGCATGTTTTGCAAGTCCAATAGGTTAGGTTGCATGCATGGAGACCTCACATCTTCGGTTTTGTTAGAACAGGATAGCATCATACTGAGTGCATTTTATTTTCAATTTTTTGCATTTCATTTTCATTTTCTGCATTTTATTTTTTCCAGAAAGTTTAACTTATTTAAAATAAACATTTAAAAATTACAAAATCCAAAAAAAAACAATGAACAATCACTAAAGTTTCATGGTGAAATAAAACAACATTGCCCCTTGTTTATAGTTACTTGCAATCACTAAGGTGTTCCAAGCATTTAAATTGAATATCTTTATTGGAGATTACTAATACACAGTTTGCAAATGCTAATACAGCGGAGACCTTGGAGAAGTTGTTTGTTTAACTTCTTTGCAAGAGGGGATTTGGAACCCAAATCCTAAAGGAGAGTGTACTTTCACAACTGGGTGAAAATACCACTCAACATGTGTGAAGCATGAATGATGGTTTATTGGATGACATGGTATAGAGTGGGAGTACATCTAGTATTCTTGTGTTACTCACCAGTTTAGAATTTACTAGTGTACTTAAAGAGCTAGTCATTTACTATCATCGAGGGGTAGAAAATCAGTTGGAGTGGACTCAAGTGGAGCCATTAGGGGATAAGGTGGATAAACCATTAACCTATCTAGGTTTGGATGATCCAAGAACCATTGTAGAGTATGCTACCTAGTGGGTGAATTAATTATAGTAGGGAGGTGGGCCTATGGGTAGGCTAACTGGGATTGTAGTAGAGGAGGGTGTGATAGGGGAGGCATTAGGAGATGTGAAAAGGGATGGAGAGTGATGAGTGCACTATTGTATTGAGGGAGAGTGGGTCTAGACCTTTGAGGGAGTGAAGGGGCCACAATATGAGGGTGGTGATGACGAGGAGGATCCTTAAGATGGATATGCATAGCTTAAGGTCTAGGTGCAGTCTCTACAGGTGTAGTTGGATGAGTAGGACACCATAGTGGTAGTGATTTAGGGTTATCTAGCTAGGGGGAGGTAGTAGTGGAAATTATTCTTTGAGAAGAGGGACCAAATTAAGGCCCAGTTGATAGCACAAAGGTAGTGGTTGATAGGGTGATAGTAGAGTGAGATGCTCTATAGACATAGATGGAGAGTAGGATAGAAGAAGGAGATGCTCTATAGGGTTAGCTGACTATAAATATAGTAGAGCAAGATTTTCTTTAAGCTTAGGTGGTGGCTTTAACTACAACTCAGATGTAGATAGGGGTAGGTAGTCATACCATGGGTGATGTGGCAACAATACAAGCATGGGTGGCTCAATATTCCTTCCTTCAATGGTTATATTGATCTTACATTATGAGTTTAAAGGATGAGGTAGAGTGATGCAGAGGCATATTAACTACATGATCATCCTTAATTATCTTACATCAGAGCTGACATATTGAGTCAGGGTAGCTGTCAATGAGGTAGTAGGTACATAGATTCTGAGATTCTCCCTAAAGATCAGAGGCCAGTGGTTCTTCTCAGCTTCATCAAAGTGGAGCTAAGGGTGGAGGTGAGAGCAATGGTGTAGGTCTAGCCTAACATATTTGTGCATGCTCTTATTTTTTAGAGTGTGAGGTCCAAGGACCCACTCCATTATAGCCTATGAGCATTTTTGTACCATGATGTACCAGATATTATTTATGATATGAAACAAGATTATAAGAAAAATGAAGAAAGAGAATTTAGGTATGAAAATAAAAATAGGTATGATCAAGATAAGCATGAAAAGAGGAGTTTTCAAAGGCACAAGAAGATTTTATATGCTAAAGAAGCAAGCAGTGCTTCAAGTGATAGTGATGAAAGTTTCTCAAATAGTGAAAAAGAAGAGATTATATTTTTGGCAATAGAAGAATATCAAGTAGAAGAGGATTTTGACCAAGTAGAAGAAAAAGAAGATGCTCCTATAATTGAATACCTAGAGGAAGGTTCAAAAAAATAAGAAGCCATAGTTGATCTAGAAGAGGAAATTATTGTTGCTCTCAAAGAGTTGAAAAGAGTTAGAAAGCATAACTCAATACTGAAGGCTCAAGTTTAAGAAGATGAGTAAATAAAGGAAAAACTTCTACAAGATCTCAAAAACTCAAAAGTTAAGGCAAGGAGATTTAAAGAAGTCATGGTTGAAAAGTTAGAGGTAAAAGAGTTAGAATGTGAAATATTAGAACATGAAATGGTTTCTCTAAGGATGGAAGTGAAATATTCTAAGGATAAGCTACACAAGTTTGGAAAAATATCAAAAAATTTGGATACAATTATCAAAGCACAAAGATCTTCATTTATCAAAACAAGACTTGGTTTTAAAAAATGATAAGAGGTACAAAAAGAGGAGTTAATCTCAAAATAAAATGAAGTTTCAGAGGAAGATATTGAAGAACCTAAGACCTATGCTGATAAGTTGAAGAGTGGAAGCTTCACTATTAAAGAAAACAATGCATGAATACGAAACATGGATCATCATAGAGAAAACAAAGAAAGGAGTAAGAGACCAAATATTTCAAGACAAGATGAATATTTCTTCCAAGGGAATTATTTTTCATGTAATCATTTTGGTCACAATGCTATGTGTAGACACCTAAAATGCATCATGTTGAGGCGACTACTCATATGGGACATGCTAGAAGACCATATGGAAGACCTTGGATAAATATCAAGGTATAGCAATGGTTTTAACCACTCATTTAGGTATTTTGGCCTAACTATTGTTGGTCGCGGCTGACACCCATGGTTAACAGAGCTGACCGTGCCTCAGAGCCGTAGCTAGCAGTCAAAATTAGTTGGACTTTGGCCAATACAAATTTGGTTATAATTACAATTGGTTGCATATCTAAGCGGTTTGGGGGCGTAAAGATCCATAATATTCCCTTCAACTGCTCCAGATGTCCATTCTTGATCTTGGATTTCTCAAGAAGCTAAGACATAGCCTTCCTAGAGGTTATAAGAACCCCATAAAAAATTGGAAATAAAAAATATGCATAGGTGAATTTGAACAACAAAGCCCTGACGAATTTAGTTTTCACCTACTTGTTACAAAAGGTAAGAGCGATAATTAATTATTGATTAAAATCATCAACTATAGCATAGGATAGCTATAGGATTAAGTAGGTTACAAAATAGATTATTTAACAATAGATCCTATGTCTACGCTAACAACTAACACACTATGAGATAAAAGCGCTTAACCTACTAACAACTAACCTATCTGTCGTCCAAAGGGAAATGACGGTAAGATAGACTACTAACCAAGGTAACTGGTAATAGTAACTACTAGTGGTAAAAAGTAAGAAATTACTTTTTACCATGTGGTAAATTATATCTACCTGGGTGAAACTTAAATATTACCTAAATGAGGTAATAATTATAGTTACTAACATAGTAACTCTAACATCCCCCCTTATTACATTATTTGGGTAATACATACATATCCCTTTATACAACAACATTTGGGTAAAGTATATAACTGCCCTAATACAGTGAATAAGATATTGATCTGCTGGTTTGTTGCTCTGTCACAGTGCTCTGGTTGCTCCTAAGCAAAAAGTGGGTCATACCTCACTTTGTCTTCATGCCAATGAATTTCCTTATGGTAATCACATCATCCAATCGAATTGCATGGGTAACCAACCGTTGCAATCGCTAGGTGTAGTAGAATAGATCTCTTCATACAAGGTTCATTCATTTAAAATATGAGTTTGCAAAATATAAGGTAGCTAAGGTGTCGGTCGCTGCTGAAAATGCACCCTTATAAGTTCCCCCCTTCTCGTTGCAAAAACATAGTGTAAGTAATTTCTGAAGGAAGTGTGATTAAGGTGTCAATCGAAGCCGAAAATGCACCTTTATAATCTAGCTTCCCTTTTTACAAAAAATAGTGAAGAAAAGAAATGTATATCCCCCATCAATTGCAAAAATTATGCAACTCAAGAGTTTTGTGAAGGATTTTACAAATATTGCCTCCTAGACAATTTTACATCACAAAAAGTTGCTCCTCTTGTTACAAGTACTTCAAACACCTATAATTTGCTATTTATGAAGCCTAAAAGAGGTACAAGCACCCCTTATTTGCAAGATCTTCAAACAAAACACTTATGCTATTTATGAAGCCAAAAAGAGGAGAGAGAGAATATGGTGCTTTTGCCCAAGGGACACATGTTTTCCCTCTACAAAACTATTTTAGCAATTTAGCACTCCTTGTGCTATCTTTGAACCAGAAACAGAATTAGAATGAGACACTTCACAAGAAAGATGGCTTCTGTATTGTGCCTTTGCCATTTTAGTTTTGCTTGTTTTGAAACCAACACTTAATGGTGTTTTGGTTGTAATTTTTACAATTTGTGCAAAACTATGCTTTCTAGGCAATTTGATCAAAAAAAAAAAAAAATCACCAATTTGTCCTTTCTTACTGTAAGTACTTCAAGAATGATTGCTATTATGAAGTCTAAAACAAAGGGTTTAATGTTGATGACTTTGAATTTTCTGATTGCTTTACAAGTTTTATTTCCCTCTTATCAAAATCTATGTTTGAAGGAAAAAAAGGAATTATCCCCCCTTAGTGCAAAGGATTGCAACTTTTAAGGTGCCTTATTTTCAAAAAACTTGTTCTTTCTTTTGATTACCCTAAAAAAGTACCAAAAGATAATTCACTCAAACATATATTTAATGGCACCTGCCTTAACACCCTTCAAGAAGGATGAAAAGTTTGAGGAGATTTAAGCCAAACAAATAAGAGTGAATTAGGGGATTTGTTGATTTAGGAGAGAATACCAAGTGAAATTGGCTTTAAATTTGTGCATGGATTTACACAAATTTGTGAAATAGTGAGGTATGGATGTTCTTGATTATATGACTTATAGTTGCAACAATAATGATGCAACAATAAAACAAGAAATGGCCTCAAAATTCTTATCACCTAGTTTGCCAATTAAGGTGTCGAGTAAAATCAATAATGCACCTTTTAAATTTTTTCAAAAAGTGATATTTTATGTTTCCACTTTGTGTTCAATTTTGCCAAAAGAAGTACAAATATTGTTTTCCACCCCTCAAATTTGCAAAATTAATAATTTGAGCACTCCTTTCAAGACAAGTCGACACACGAACTGCGTTTGGAAGGCTTCTAGAACTAGTCGACACACGACTTAGTTTTTGTGGACCCAAGGTTACATGTTCTTCTCATGATTTAAAAAAAAAAAATAAGATGTGCAATTTCTTGTCTTTTATACCTCCTTGGAGAAAACAATTGCACAAATGTTTGTCTTTGAATTTTGCAAGTTTTGGTGTCTCCTTGTTTTCTAATTTTGCAATAAAGAATCAATATGTGTTTGATTTTTGTCTCCCTTTTATGGTGTAAAATTGACAAGGTTTGAGAAGAGTTATAAGGGCTCTCTAATTTGCAAAAAAAATGGTGCTTTAAATGTCTTATATCCCCCTATGGGAGAAAACAAAAGCCCTCTTAGTTTGAATTGTGCAAAATGTAACCCCATTTTATTTAATTTGCAAAATGTAAAATAAGGTCCGAGGTGTAGACCAATTGGTTCATCCAAACCCCATAAGGGGGGTGGACATCCAAGGTTCAAATCTCGGGCCTTGTTTGTACTGAACACTTGTCCCTTTCCTGGTGCTTTTAGCGACGTAAAAGGTTTAAAATGATTGTGGCATGGTCGTTATAGGGGTAGACTGTGTGAAGATCTATGTGGCGGCTTCCAGGGTGGACAACATAGAATACTGTGGTGGCCATAAATGCTGGACAGCCTGCCCGAATTCGT
This sequence comes from Wollemia nobilis, assembly GCA_028583015.1. Classification (NCBI taxonomy): domain Eukaryota; kingdom Viridiplantae; phylum Streptophyta; class Pinopsida; order Araucariales; family Araucariaceae; genus Wollemia; species Wollemia nobilis. The sequence goes on from JAQPPZ010017228.1 coordinate 13,778,123, forward strand.
GGCGACTACCGATTCCACCATGTAAATACAAAAAAAAAAAATGTAAAATAAAATTTAATGAAAAATATTTCAAAGAATAATAAAAATATAATTATAGATTTAAAAATCAATTTAAATATATATATAAAAATTGATTTAAAAAAAATTAATTAATATTCAAATCATTAAAAAAAATATTTTAAAGAAAATTTTAATTTAAAATTGCAATTTTTTTTTACCTTAGGTTATCCTTTTATTGCTTCGTGGAGCAAAATGAAGAAGGGTTCGGCCCCGACGGGAGTCGAACTCCCGACCTCCCGTCGGGAGCCTTATCTTCGGCCGCCCTTGCCGGTCGGGCTAGCAAGCCCGACGGGAATGAGAGCGGGCCACCTTCATGTTGAAGGCTTCCCCGTTGGAGACGTCCCTTGGGTGCGCCCTTTCGCGGGTGCCTTGAGCCTTAAAAAGGCTTGTGGGATTTATCCCACATCGCCTACATGACGAATGTTGTGCGGATTAAAAGGAAAAAGTTGCACAACCTGAGTTTACTGCTTATGGGCAATCACAGTCAGTCGGACTACTTTTGTTGCCGCCCACATGGTGCGATCGGAGGGGTCCACGTGTCTGGTGGTACACGTGGCTAGTTTGCCACATGTCCACCACATGTCCAGTCCGAATCGTGTGGTGCATGGCTAGTCTGCCAAGTGTTCTAGTCCAATTAGGTAGGTGCCACATGTCTCGATCTAGTAAGGTCAATCTAGTCTCTATGGCTTGTTGCCACGTGTCAGCCTAGTATGGGTCCTCGCTAGTTGTCAATCCAATCAGTAGACTAGGGTTAGGTTTGTGCCACATCAGTGCCTCAAAATCTATGCTCGAGGTCACATCTACCAATTTTTTGCATTTGGTTTGGGTCTTCGATCTGGTCATCAGTGATCGAAGGGTCACCTGCCCTCTCGGATCTCGATCGTCGATCTGATCTATGTCCTCCCACAGAGGGCGTGCCTGCCCTCACATGGTTGTCAACCATTGCACAGAGGGTGCTACTACCCTCACGTGGTGGTCATCTACTTGGGAGGGTGCACCTTCCCTCTTAGCAGACTGTCTATAGCCATACAGGCTATCAGGATCAACAGCCCTGCAGGCTCTCAGGTTATCTTCTGTCAGCAGGTGGTCTGGCTTCGTCGGAGAGCAATCTCTGGTGGTCATTCGTCCTGCTGACTTTGAAGTGTGTACTTCGATGGTCAGCCGTCCGAGGGTGCTCCTACCCTCGTTCGACGATTGGCCTACTAACGTCGTCAAAGCCTAGTTCTGATTATTAGTTGAGGTGCTGGTCGTCGAAGTCTAGCTCCAGTTTCTCCTTGCTCCCTAATCGCCTGCCTGCTCGGTGTCTGTGGGCCCGAGTAAGGTAAGGCAAAAAAAATCACCACTAACCTTAGGAGATTAGAGGATTAATTAAGGAAATGAATAAATCAAATCCTACTCCTTGGAACGAGATTGTCCAGCTTGGAATGCCCCTTGTCTAGAGAGTTGCCTTGTCCAGCTTAGAACATTTCTCCCACCTTACCCAGGTGATTCCTCCCTCTATGATCGCAGTTGTGGCTCTGATGCCAATGTTACAAAAGGTAAGAGCGATAATTAATTATTTATTAAAATCATCAACTATAGCATAGGATAGCTATAGGATTAAGTAGGTTACAAAATATATTATTTAACAATAGATCATATGTCTACGCTAACAACTAACACACTATGAGATAAAAGTGCTTAACCTACTAACAACTAACCTATATGCCATCCAAAGGGAAATGATGGTAAGATAGACTACTAACCAAGGTAACTGGTAATAGTAACTACTAGTGGTAAAAAGTAAGAAATTGCTTTTTACCATGTGGTAAATTATATCTACCTAGGTGAAATTTAAATATTACCTAAATGAGGTAATAATTATAGTTACTAACATAGTAACTCTAACACTACTTGCATTGAGAGAAGTCCTTTAGCTAGCATTGAGATATTGAAATGATAATTGAAGTCATGGAGGTCTTTGATGGCTAGAAGAATCAAGAAACAATATTATTAGTGATCCATCAACAATCGAAGCAATTCAACCACCAAATATTTTAGAGGACACAGAGGCGACCCTTAAACCATCAATTCATCAAGGAAATCGGAGATCTGGGTCATGATCGGTTGTAGAAGCTTACATTTAATTTTATCAATCTGAGGGAAAATCAAGGTTAGATTTAAAAAGTAGCAATCCAGTATAGATATGATCGTAGAAATTAATACTTAAACCTAGTTCAATTTCCTTTCCAAAAATCATGCATACATGTGTACAAAAAGAAATATAAAAATGTGCAATATGAATTATGCAGGAAATAGTAAATAAGTGCAATTTATTATGAAATTTAACTATTATGCAATTTTATATTTTATGTATTTTCTAATGCAGATCTAACTAATTCTAACCTAATGCATGCAGTGAAGAGCTCAGGGGCTGTCGATTAGGAGTGGGCCCTGCTTCTTAAGTGGCAGTGTAAGTTCTTTCCCCTAAACTACTCTATCAGTAACTAAATATTATGATTTATACTAACATTTATTTATAATTCATGAATGTAGGTTGCATAATTTACAAATTCAGAACAAAGAATAAACAAATGCCACAAATGATACAAGTTACCATAATGAAGAAATGCTATTTTATTGATGAAAAGTCAACTGTACAAGCTCTAGAAAATAATCTGTAACATGATGTAATGAATAATGTAATCAGAGAAAAAAACCAGAGGAGAGGGAGACTCTGGTTTCTGCTGTATATTTTATATTAAGACTAATACAAAGTACAATCTTGTCCATGTATGTATCTTGCTTAAAATATTGAGTGATGACTGTATGTATGCCATAAGATATCCTAAAGCTAAAAATATTTTATTTGACTTGGACCTAAAAATATTTCTATAAGTCCAAGTGGCATTACATGGAATATTTCCTATCTAACTAACTCATAATAAGAATTTTTAGCTCCTATAATATAGGGAGTCTTAACAACTTTGACATTTGACAAATAATAACTTTACAAATCCTTTTCATAAGGTTTTATCAGCTGGAGAGAATCTCATAACCAAAATGAGAAGGCAAGATATATTGAAGATATTTTAATTTTTGTCATTTGGTTATACATATTATGCTTTGTCGTCCATGGTAAGTCTTCAAAATGACCTTTTGACCTTACGTAATTACTATCCGTAATTACCTCTAGTAACTATCTTCCGTAAACTGAGATCATCCGCTTGACTTATTCTAACTGCTAGTGGTTGTTCTTCACATCTAGAGTATAGTTGTTGTTTCTCCACTTATTACCCGCATTTAACTCATATCTTAGACAAATTGGACATAAGTTACTGATAAACATCAAATTACCATTTTTACTTATTTTTACCAATAATTCATATTTAACCGATGATAACATGTAAAAATATATTAAATACTCATGTAAAATGATTGATTTTGATACAAAAATTAGTAGTAAATAACCTCTCATCATTCCCCTAGACTAAAACTTATGCATGTCCTCATGCATACATAAAAATAGATATGAATTCATCAATATAAGATACATGCATAGTTTCAGAAGAATGTTACAATATATGAGAGATTAAATAATTTTATAAAAGTGTACTCATCAGAAAAATACAGTTATAGAAATTCATCATTCTGATGCAAAAATAATATCAAAGTTATCCAAAATTTAAAAATCAGCTACATCAAAAATCGTTTTATTCCTTACATATCAGAAAATATAGACTGTTATTTTTTAAGATTGAATTCCATAAATAACAATAATTTCATAATAATTCTAAAAAATAACAGTAATTTGAATATCAAAAATTCTGTTAACAGATAATCTCCAGAAAGGATTTGCAACAATTAACTCAAAATACATATAGTAAAATAGATTTTTTTTAAAACACATGCAGAAAAAAAAATACAAAAATTTTCTTTTTAGAAGTAGTAAAAATTAAAAACCCGAAAAGGAATTTGTAAGAGAATGGTCAGAATCAGAAATTCCTTGATTAGAATTTAGGGCTTTTTAATTTTGCTCAAAAAATTTTTATTTTTAAAAAAAAAATCTCCTTGAAAACAAATTAGGGTTTTACAATTCATTGAAATTGGGGAAAAATGAATTAGGGCTTTTCCAAATATAGAGTAAAACCAATTAGGGCTTTTACGAATTCATAAAAAATTTGGGGAAATTTCAATCAGAAACTAAAATTTATCCTAAATGTCGATCTATGCATCCTAATATCAATTATTTTAATCTAATCCAGGAGGAATTTGAATTAAAAACAGGGAAAAGTACCTTTCTGCTGACAAAGACAACAAAAAGACAATAAAAATTTTGAAAAGGAGTTTACCTGACTGTTGCCTGTCATTGTCGCTAAAGACGCTAGGGGCCACCTTCACAGTTTTCATCAACAGTGTCTGTCACCCACCTCGAAGTCGTAGAGAAAGACGTAAAAACAAAAACTAGGGATAAAATTCAAATTTCCCAATTTGCATGGTAGAAAAACGCAGAAAAGGGTTTGAGCGGTGAAAACGTAGAGTAAGGACTGGGTTGGCAAGAATAATCACTATTTTCCCTAATTTTACCTTAAGTTGCAATCAACGATGATGGTTTCGAGTTCGTATAATCTACGATGGACGATTTTCTAAACCCTAATGTTTAATCGACGGTGGAGGAATAGATTTAAACTACGATCGACGGTGGGGCCTTCGCATTATTGTGTTTGTTTTAAAACATTAATCATCCATCGATTTAATACGTAATCAACGGTGGAGGAAGTCGATCCGTAGCCTTCGCGCTAATTGGCTAAAATAAATACGTGTCCTCCGTGTTGATTGACCTTATGCATGGCGGGTTTAATACGTGGCGAAGCCACATTTCTCGTCTTCGACGGTCGAATTTTAGGTGTCTAGGTTTTGTATAGTTATAGTCTAGGTTTAAGGGTGTGTGGTACGTCTAGGTTAGAGTTTTGTTTAGGTTGTTTTAAAGAGTGTCGGGGTTTAAGCTAGGTTTAGTTTATGTTAGGGCTTAGATACGTGTGGGTCTAAAGGGTTAGGTTAGGTTGTGTTCTAAATATTTCTCTAGGGTAAAAAAAATGTTTTGGGTTAGTTCTAAAAGGTGTCGCTAGGTTAGGTTAGAATATGTTGTTTAAAAGAAATGTTTCGGGGCCTAGGCTTATGTTAAGGTTTAGTCGGTAATTTTAATAATGTCTTAGGGTTAGATCGAAGTTTGGTCGGGGTCTTTAATGTGTCTCGTGTTTCATGTCTTGTGTCTTAGGTTTGTATCTTAGGGTATAATAGGTGTCTATATTGTAATGTCGGGTTTAATAGGTTATATTTTAGGTTTATGGTAAGTCGGGGTTTAGTTTGTAATTTAAAATTTATAATTATAATTTATAGTTTATAATTTTATAATTTATAATATAATATAGGTATTTTATATTATAATATAATTTATAATTTATAAGTTTTTAGATCGAAAGTTAGTTTATATAATGTTATATTATATCGTATATTATATTAATAATTATATTATTAATATATTATTTACATAGTTATATTATATTTACATTATATTATTAGATGGTTATATTAACATTAGATTATAAAATATATATATTACTTATATAAATGGATTATATATTAGAATTAAAGATTATAATATATAAAAATTCATTTTTTTTTATTTATTTACGGATAGTATTTACGGAAGGTATTTATACATACTATTAAGAGAATTTTTCCTCTATTTTATTATTATTTCTTCCCTCAAGCTATATATACTTCCAAACTATATTATACACCTATACATTTGTAATTATCCCCTCCCCCAGACTTTAATTTTGGCTATATAGCCAAAACAAAGGAAAGATAGTAGTAATTTTAATAGAAGGGGTGGATGTAAAATTTTTGGAGATTATGCTTCCTGTATGTCATTAAGAAGTTGCTATTGTTAGTCATTAGAAAACATGGATAAATGAGAAGGAAAAGTAAGTATAGGCCATGTTTTTTTTAGAGAGAATTTTGAAATGATAGTACTTGTGAAAAATAATGGGCTACTAGATATTGCATAGGATGTTTCTAGGTGAATTCTTCAAAGTCATCAAACAATAAGCTAAGCATACTGAAAGAAACTTCACTTACTTCTATCACAAATCAATTTAGTGTTAATGTTATCCTAATATGTTCAAGTTTTCTTTCAAAACCAACTGTGTGTGCAGTGAAGATTCATTCCCCATTATGAGTAAAGGTTAAAGAACAACAAGGATTATATATGCCAAAAGTTAGCTGATCTTATAAGCATCTAGAGGTCTTATCCAGACTTATTGCTAATACGTAAGGATACCTTTGAGAAAGAATATCCCATGGTATGTGAAATACTAAGAATTCCAGGGATTCAAGCTCTTTTTGCCCTTTTTTTTTTTTTAGACTTTGTTTGGGATACTTGCTTAGCAAGGGATTTTATAATGCTTTTTGAGCTTCTTGCTTGTTTGGGAGAAGCAAGAGTTTATATTTTGCTTTTTGAGCTTTTGAATTCTTGTTTATTTATAGAGAACAAGAATTTTGGGGAGGATACTTGCTCGATTAGATGAGGAGCAAGGGAATATTTCTCTTCTTTTTTTTCTTGATTTTTTTTTAACTCTTTTTTTTTTCTCTTTTTTTTTCTTTTCATGGGATAGGGTGAGCTTGTCCTTTTGCCAATTCATTAGTAATCTAGACCATGCGTATAAATGGATGAGCAAGAAAACTTTTTCACTTATGGCACACATAATACAAGAGTTAATTTTCCAAAACATCACAATGTTATTTAAATGTATATGTGTATGTGGTTAAAAGAGAAAACTTAATCATCTTAGAAGTTACTCATAACATTTCAAAATATTTGCTCTATTTTCAATGAGAATTTCCCCAATATACTAGATAGAATTTGAATATTTGAACAAATACCTAGATTTCATCTAGCAACAAGGTACTATACATCATATGGTCATTTTTCTCTACAGGGTTAAAGATAAAGGATTTTTCTTTGAAAAGCTTTTTGAATGACTGAAAAATAGAAAGAAATGTAGGAACTTCATGATGAAATAAAGGAAGCAAGATCATTTTTTTGTTTTTGATATAATATTTACATTATTATGTATATGTATAAGTATTTGTATGTACAAATATGTATAAGTATGTTTATGTATAAATATGTACATAATATATATATATTTTTTGTTTTTCAAAAAGAAAGTCTATTGAATAGTGGTTGATTGTAGTTCAGAAATGCATTGCAAATCAGTTTGTTTTCCAAACTGATGTATGAACTCTTCTTTAGATAATGGCTTCTTATAAAGTTTAAGCCTATGGCCATTTACTAGTAGTTTTCTTGTTGAATCATCTATAGGCTTAAGTTTAACTGTACCGTTTCCAAATATTTCCTCAATTTCATAGGGTCCTAGCCATCTGGTTCTTAATTTACCTTGAAAATCTTGGTAACGGGAGTCAAATAACAAGGCCCAATCTCCTGATTGAAATGTACGTGGTACAATATGTTTATCATGCCATTTATTTCATTGTTGTTGAGTTATCTCTGTTCTATGCAAGGCTTCTAATCTCTTTTCATCTAAGATATTTAATTTTTCCAACCTTTCTTTTTGTGCATTATCCAAATTCATGTCAAGTTGTACGGATGTGCGTAATGTTTCAATTTCAAATTCGATGGGCAAAATGGCTTGTTTCCCATAAACCATTTCATAAGGTGATAAACCTGTGGTAGTTTTCCAAGTGGTATTATATGCCCATACAACTTCTTTTAATCTTTCATTCCAATCACCCCTATTAATAGTTACAGTTTTTGTGATAATCTTTTCAAGTTCTCTATTTGTAACTTCTACTTGTCCATTGGCTTGTGGGTGGTATGGTGAAGTTTTCTTATGTTTGATTTGATAGATATGGAAAAAATGTTCAATTACTTTGGAAGTAAATTGAGGTCCTTGATCAGAAACCAATTCTCTAGGTGCACCAAAGCGTTGCATTATATTTTCATAAAGAAAATCAGCTACTAGTTCAGCCTTAGCTCGTGGAAGTGCTTTAACTTCTGCCCATTTGGTAACGTAATCTGTACAAACTAATATGTGTTGATTACCATCACTTAGAGGTTCTATAGGTCCTACAAAATCAATTCCCCATTTTTCAAATGGTTCAAATGCTATGTGTGGAACTAAAGGCATTTCCATAGAAGGAGTAGGCTTACTAGCTCTTTGACAAGCATCACATCTATCAATAAATTTATGAGCATCTTTATTCATTGTAGGCCAATAATATCCAGTTTGATATATTTTTCTGATTGTTCTTTGGGTTGCATAATGACCTCCACAAGGTTCTTCATGTGCTGCCCTAATAATATCATATACATCATTTTCTTGTACACATCTTCTAATTATTTGATCTGGACATCGTTTGAATAAAATTCCATGAAGCCAAGTAAAAGAAGTACTTTGAAATATTAATTTCTTCTTTTCATAAGGTGTAAAATGTTGAGGTATTTTTCCTGTTACTAAATAATTTGCAATATCAGCATACCAAGGAGTAAAAATAGAAAGGGCAAATAAATGTTCATCTAGAAAATTATCCTGTATTAATTCATTGTCATCAAAAATTTGTATTCGAGACAAATGATCAGCAATAACATTATCTTTACCTGCTTTATCAATGATTGTAACATTGAATTCTTGTAATAAAAGAAGCCATCTAATCACTCTACCACCAACTGTTGCTTTATTTGTTAAGTATCTAATGGCAGAATGATCAGTGTGAACAAATACTTCATACCCTGTAATGTAATGTTTAAATTTGTTAAGAGCATGAACTACAACTAAAAATTCTTTTTCTGTAATAGTATAATTGAGTTCAGCTCCATGCAAATTTTTACTTATATAATAAATAGCATAGGGTATTCTGTTTTCTATTTGTTGTAATACTGCTCCTATTGCATAGTTTGAAGCATCACAATGTATATGGAATGGTAATTCCCAATTTGGTCCTCTTAATATTGGAGCAGTGGTCAATATTTCTTTTATTTCCTCAAATGCTTTTTGGCATGCATTTGTCCAATTGAATTCACTATATTTCATTAAGAGCTTAAGCATAGGAGTAGCAACTTTGCTGAAATTTTTAATGAATCTACGATAATATCCTGCGTGTCCCAAGAAACTTCTTACTTCAGTTTGTGTTCTTGGGGATTGAAGAGTTTGAATAACTTGTATTTTTGTAGGGTCTACTTTAACACCATCTTGTGATATATAATGCCCTAGAACAATGCCACCTTTCATCATCATGAAACATTTTTCATGACTAAGAGAGAGATTTTGCTCTTGACATCTTATTAAAACTTTTTGCAATCCAGATAAAGTTTCTTCAAAAGTAGTACCATATATTGTAAAGTCATCCATATAAACTTCTACGCATTCATTTGTTAAATCAACAAAGATAGCTAACACAACTCTTTGAAAAGTTGCAGGTGCATTACATAATCCAAAAGGTAGAACATTATAAGCATAAGTTCCTACAGGACATGTGAAAGTTGTTTTTTCCTGATCAACTTCAGCTATGGAGATTTGATTATACCCACTAAAACCATCTAGAAAACAAAAATATTTCTTTCCAGCCAATGTATCCAAGACTTGATCAATAAATGGTAAGGGAAAATAGTCTTTCTTAGTTACTTTATTTAATTCCCTATAATCAACACAAATTCTCCATTTACCATTCTTTTTAGGGACTATCACTAAAGGTGATACCCATTGGCTATCTGAAATTGGGTATATAAAACCTGCATTTAAAAGCTTAATGATTTCTTCTTTGACTATTTCTTTCATAGCTGGATTTAATCTTCTTTGTGGTTGTCTTACAGGACTACAACCTTCTTGGATAAATATACGATGGGTGCACACACTTGGATGAATACCCTTCATGTCTTCATAGTTCCATGCAAATGTTGATTGATACTTTCTAAGCAAATCTACCAATTGTGACTCTTGTATGCTTGTGAGTTCATTACTGATATTAAGAGTTCTTCCAGGTATAATATCTATTTGTTTACATTTTTCTATATTTGCATCTATTCCATTTATTTCATGTTCAAAAATATTCAAATCATAAGCATATTGAGATTGACTTGTGCTTGCTTCATTATTGGAAAATAAATCACTAATGTCTTGATTTTGATTTTCTTGTTGATTTTCTAACAACAATGGTAAGGGTCCCTCAGCTTCTTGTTCAAGTTCTTCAATTAAAACATTAACTGATAAGGTTTGGATATCATCATATTCCTGAGGAAAATCATACCACAATTGTTTTTCTTCTATTGGTGATTCAGGAAATAAACTAAGATCTTTTGTATCTTTACCATTGGAAATAGTCATGTTTCCTGATCTACAACTAATGTAGGCATCAACTGTTGCAAGCCATGGTCTTCCTAAAATTAAGGGATGTCCCCCTAATTTCCTTTTAGGTTGTAAGACTATGAAGTCCACTGGATATTCCCATGAACTTACTGAGACCATAATATCTTCTAGTTTTCCTTCTGGCTTAATAGTAGATCTATCAGCGAGTTGAAGCACAATAGAAGTTAATTGTAATTTTTGTATCCCTAAGGAATCTGTTGTTTCTTTGGTCATAACATTAATAGCAGCTCCTAAATCAACCAAAACATTTTGTAAGGTTACATTTCCAATATGCACAGTGAGTATAGGTATTCCAGGATCTGTATATTTAGGTACCAACCTATCTCCTATCATCATCTCAGATAATTGTCCAATAACTTGAATAGTTTGAAATTCATTTTTCTTTTTACTTTTTGAGCATATATTTTTAATAAGTTTAGAATAGATGGGTATATCCTTGATAGCTTGTAATAAAGGAATTTTAATAGTAACACCTTCTATTTCTTGAAGAAAATTAAAGGCTGGCTTGGATGGTTCTTTTGGTATTGCCAATATTTGAGGAAATGGTACTTCTATTTCCTTATTTGTTTGAATCTCTTGTTGTTTGGTTGGAATATTCTCCTCTTGATTGTCTGTTTCCTTCTTGTTGTCAATTTCATCTTCAACCAAGTTTTCAATTGGATCATTAAGTCTTTTAAGAGTGACATCATTTTCTAACACCTTTCCTGATCTTAATTGTATTTGTTGACAAGGTGCTATAGATATAGAACATGTTTCATTTGTTTCATAGACTTGTTGGACATTTTTATTATTGTTAGGGTTAGGAACTGGTTGAGCTGGAATAGGTAACTGCTTAGGAGGATTATTGTTTGGAGGTGGAAGAAGTCTATTTTGAGGTGGATTTTGAGTATTTTGTCCCCTAAATTGATTTTGAGCATTCTGTTGTTGCATTGCATTTGGAGACCAATTAGTGCCACCTTGATTATATTGGCCATTATTGTTCCAACCAGGCATATTCTGATTTTGTGTTCCTTGATTCCATGGAAATTGTCCTCCATAAGAATTAGCCATAAATTGAGCCCATGGGGGTATATTCCAATCTTGATTGTAAGAATTCCAATTTGGCATATTGGACCATTGGTTAGGTCTTTGTTGGTTGGGATAATTAGGGTTTGACCAATTTTATGGGCCATTAAATGGGCCATTTCTTCTTTGAGAAACAAAATAAACATCCTCTGCTTCTTCTACTTCAGGTTCTTTTATGGCAGCCTTAACAACGGAGATATATTTACATTTTTTAGTTTTATGATCTTTATCACAAATTTGGCAACAAGCAGAGATATTGGAGATATTTGTTATGTTGAGAGGGCATTCTCTTGAATTGTGTTTCTTCCTACATCTATGGCAGTAAATTTCTTCACTGTCCTTTGTCTTTTTATCCATTAAATCCAAAGATGAGGTGAAATTACTCAATAAATCAGTTTTTAAACCTTCCAACATATTTCCAATTTCAGCTCTTGTTACTCCTGCTCCTATAGATGTATATTTATTACTTCTCAAGGGTTTGTTTCTTGAATAGTTTCTACAAATATTTACAATCCCTTCAAAATATATAGAATGAATATCTCCTTTTGCCATAAGATTTAGGATTTCAAGAACATCCTCCTTTAATCCTTTCAGAAAAAGTTCTTTTAAGATTTCTTCTTCAAGCTCTATGTTTACTCTAGATCCTACAAATATAAATCTTTCAAGATAATCTTCCAAAGATTCATCTTCCTTTTGATTCATTCGGAAAAGTTCAGCTTTCTTGTCCCTAACTCTACAATAGTCTTGATATCTCTCAAGGAATAATTGTTTTAATCCATTTTCACCATCCCAACGATTACAAACTCCTTCTCCTAAACCCATAAACCATCTCATAGCGGCATCTTTAAGAGTAGAAGGAAATAATCTTAACTTTTGCTGATTTGTAGTGTAGAAATAAGCTTGACATACAACTTCAAATTCAAAGAGAAAGGCATCAGGATCTTCATGTGGTTTTCCATGGAAGGTAGGTAATACAGAAAGAGAGATTGATTTAGGATCTCTTGTGGTTCCCTCTGTATGTAAAATTGGAAAAGCAAATGTTTTTCTTTGTCTATTTTCTACGTGATCTCTTTCTTGCCTTGGTCTTTCTTGTCTTTGTTCCCTATTTCCATGATTTTCTTCTCCTACTTCACTTTCAGCGTCTGCCATACTTGAATATAGGAATTCAAGAATTGGATCAGGTATAGGATCAGTGAATATTGAAGAATCTATATGATCGTCAAACTCAGGACTTGGTAATAAGTATGTGTTGGGATCTTGTTCTAGGATTTCAGCTTGATTTGATGATGTGGCTCTAGTGTTTTCTATTTTAAAAATCCCAGGCTGTCTAAAGTTTCTTGGGGATTTTTCTATTTTATCTATTTTTATAAATCTTCCTTTAGAGTCTCTCAGTATTTTCATGTATATTCTAAATCTATATATATATATATATATATATATATATATATTTTTATATTTTTTATTTTGAATATAACACCTAGTCTTCTATAAATAACTTATGTATATCGTTGATTGGATCAAGTTGATCTGGTGTCATAAAATGTTCTTCCTCAAAATTAAAATGATCTACCAATAGTTGAATCAGCTGACAAAGATAAGCTTTAATTGCTATAGAATTAGGAATTCCAAACTGTAGCTCGAAACATAAACCTTCGCATAATTCTCTAAAACGTACAACTCTAGGAATTCTAAAATACCTTTTGTTGTATTGCAGGATTAACTCTCTTTTCTCTATTTTTGCAAGAAAATTGTGAACAATGAGGGAATCCTCAAGGTACTGGTTCCAAGGATAAATTGATGGATTTACTATAGTTCATCTATCCCAAAGCCAATTTTCACAACTTACTCCCAGATTATCATAAGGTGTAGGATGATTTACCCTTAAAGTTTTTGCAATATTAATCCTTTTTATCTTTTTAAGTTCTTCTGATCTCTCATTGATAGAGTCAATTCTTACACACAGTGCTTCCCATTCTGACTTGGTTGTTATAAAGTTTTGATCAACAAGAAGATTAACCTCTTGCTGAATCAGAAATTTCCTGAGATCTATGAATTCAATCTGACTACTTTCAACCATTTGTTTTTTTTCTTTTTGAAATTTTTTTAAGTTTTGATTTTGTTTTCTGTTTTGATCTACTATCTATTAAAACATAAAATTCATAAATTTTAACAGAAAAGAAATATGTATAATTTAGACAATCCTAATGTTATTAAAATTAGGATGCGACCCACGGAGCACGTAATCCGTACAACCTAATTCTAACAATATTAGGGAAATTCCTAATGTTACTAAGTTCAAATGTGACCCGTAGAGCACGTAATCCATACACTCAAACTTAATATCATTAGAAACAAGTATACAACCTAGTATTACTATAATTGGGTACGACCCGCAGAGCACGTAATCCGTGTAACCAATTAAGCAATAGTTCGATAAAAATAAAATAACAGTACTAAAATAACAGGTAACTTCTTAGTGTTTATTTGACTAGGGGGATTTCACTACAGTCGTGTCACTCACTGTAAGCTAATTCCTACTCCCAAGACAGGGGGTTATTTTTAGCTACTACCTTCGCCTACTTCCTGAACTTGCCCATAGGACCCTACATCACCTAAACAATAATAATTACCCAAAGCAAGAAATTGCAGAAAGCAAATTGCAGGAAAGCAAATTTTAATCTAGGAAAGCAATTAAAACATGAAATATTTATGAAAAAGGAACCTGACAACGTCGTAAGGCGGGGCTTGTTGTTAGCTACCCATGATAGGGAGGGCTATTGTGTCCCATCTATGTCGATAACCACTCTGACTCGTATGCACACTAGGGGCTCATGTGTCCACAAGATCTCATGCGTACAAGTAAGTCCTCTCGCTTTGCACTACCAATGACTTCTCTGATCAACTACTACGATGCTACTTTCCCTGACAACGATGCCAAAATGATCGGTTGTAGAAGCTTACATTTAATTTTATCAATCCGAGGGAAAATCAAGGTTAGATTTAAAAAGTAGCAATCCAGTATAGATATGATCGTAGGAATTAATGCTTAAGTCTAGTTCAATTTCCAGTTCAGAAATCATGCGTACACATGTACAAAAAGAAATATAAAAATGTGCAATATGAATTATGCAGGAAATAGTAAATAAGTGCAATTTATTATGAAATTTAACTATTATGCAATTTTATATTTTATGTATTTTCTAATGCAGATCTAACTAATTCTAACCTAATGCATGGGGTGAAGAGCTCAGGGACTATCGATTAGGAGTGGGCCCTGCCTCCTAAGTGGCAGTGTAAGTTCTTTCCCCTAAACTACTCTATCAGTAACTAAATATTATGATTTATACTAACATTTATTTATAATTCATGAATGCAGGTTGCAGAATTTACAAATTCAGAACAGAGAATAAACAAATGCCACAAATGATACAAGTTACCATAATGAAGAAATGCTATTTTATTGATGAAGAGTCAACTGTACAAGCTCCAGAAAATAATCTATAACATGATGTAATGAATAATGTAATCAGAGAAAAAACCCCAGAGGAGAGAGAGCCTCTGGTTTCTGATGTATATTTTTATACTAAGACTAATACAAAGTACAATCTTGTCCACGTATGTATCTTGCTTAAAATGTGGAGTGATGACTGTACGTACACCATAAGATATCCTAAAGCTAAAAATATTTTATTTGACTTGGACCTAAAAATATTTCTATAAGTCCAAGTGGCATTACATGGAATATTTCCTATCTAACTGACTCATAATAAGACTTTTCAGCTCCTGTAATATAGGAAGTCTTAACAACTTTGACATTTGACAAATAATAACTTTACAAATCCTTTTCATAAGGTTTTATCAGCTGGAGAGAATCTCGTAACCAAAATGAGAAGGAAAGATATATTGGAGATATTTTAATTGTCGTCATTTGGTTATGCCATCCATATTATGTTTTGTCGTCCATGGTAAGTCTTCAAAATGACCTTTTGACCTTACGTAATTACTGTCCGTAATTACCTCCAGTAACTGTCTTCCATAAACTGAGATCATCCGCTTGACTTCTTCTAACTGCTAGTGGTTGTTCTTCACATCTAGAGTACAGTTGTAGTTTCTCCACTTATTACCTGCATTTAACTCAGATCTCGGGAAAATTGGACGTAAGTTATTGATAAACATCAAATTACCATTTTTACTCATTTTTACCAATAATTCATATTTAACTGATGATAACATGTAAAAATATATTAAATACTCATGTAAAATGATTGAATTTGATACAAGAATTAGTAGTAAATAACCTCTCATCAGGCCATATTTGGAGGGTAAGTGCATTTTTGGCTTCGCTATAGCTATCAACCATGGCTAATAGTGTTCACCGCACAACAGACCCATGGTCAGGTTCAATATCCATATTTCCTTGGTCTTTAGACATGGGTTTTATTTCATTTGCATTAGAATAGATAAATAAGGTGTATATTTTCTTTATTAGAGACTTATGTTCGATAGAATTAACATTTTAGGTATCTTTCTTATCATTTGGCATTTGTAGTAAGGAGGACAAAAATTCTTACATTGCATGCTTTCATGCTTTTGATTTCATAATTAGGGCATTAGATAGATAATTTTATCTTTTATTTACATATTTCATGGCAATATTTCATGTTTAACATAGGTTTACCATGTTTCTTACACTTTATTGATTTCAATCTTTCATGGCATCTTTTTGTATAACTTCCTTTTAAAGCCTCATTAAGAGAGGTCTCCTTTATTACTAATATACTTCTTCTTGTTTATTGTATGTAGGACTAACAAGGTGTTGATATGCAAGGTAACAAATACCTCTAATCATGGAGAAGAAGGTCATCGATACCATGGAGTAGTTCGTGTGAATTTAGAAAGCTTATGAATTACACCTACCCTTGCGTGGGGATTGTTCTATAATTTTAATAATTGTATCACATTGGGTATCCCTAAGAGAGATGGCTTTGTAATCGAGCTTCATTGGAAATTTAATAAAAAGGAAGCCCTACTTTGTGGTTATTTTCAAATTCATCTATCTTTTATGCTTTATGTGATGTTCAATTATTATTAGCTTAGGTGTATGCTTCCTGGGTTGTCATAGAAGGTGATCACGATGGAAAATCCAAATTTTATGCCACAAAATACTGATGCACTGTGTTTTGTGATATTAGGTACTAACCACGACTTAGAACCATGGTTAATAGTTGTAACTACGGTTGACACCCACGAGAAACAGTTGCAACCATACCACAAAGATGTGATCAATAGAACACAGACTGTACAATAGGCAATCAAATAATCATCAGACTTGGATCTGAGGTAATATTCTTTTCTCTATGTTTTTCTTGCTCTATCTGTGTTTGATTTTCTTATAATGCATAAAATGGTAGATTAATTAGGAAACATAACGAAAAGGTAAAATAAAAGGATGAAGCCCTAGGACCTTTTTTTTAGTTTTTCCTTCTAGTTGCTACTAGGAAAAAAGGACCTTTGAGTGTAGTCTACCCTAGTCTCTAGCGTTCTAGGCCATTTTATGTTGAGTTTCCATGCATGAGGCCCAAGAAATGCCCATCCCATCATAGGTAGTTGCATTCTCTAAATCTCATTTAGCATAGTTGTGCAATTGAAAAGTAAAATGTTCTTTTGAAATCATGTAGAATCATTTGAATGTTATTTTATGCATTTATATTTCATGCAAAGTAAAAGGAACCACACACACCATGACACATTGTAAATGCTAGTGAGTTGGAAGTCACATCCAACCACTAGTAGGGTTCAATGACGGTGGTAGTGATTTCTATCCATTGGCCCAACTCCCTTGAACATTTTGTTACTAGACCAATACCAACTCCAAGATCTATCCTAACCATGCAAAATAGCATGCATTCCTCTTCAGAGGGGTGTATCGTTGCACACGGGGTGTTGGGGTGAGGATCGAAAAGACCTATGCTCCCTGCCTAGGTGTGGGCTTCATCTCCATATTTCGAAGGGATTATGTGACCTAGAGTTCATAGAGAGGTTGTCGAGCTATGAGTATATAGGTGTAAGCCCTTTAACAATTGAGTGTATCATAAACATTTTGAAAACATGATGATAATTAATTTTTGATACAACAAACTTGGAAAACACATAAAAAATTTTAGGGTTCACAAACAAAAATTTAAAAAGAGATAATCATCATTGTTTACTTTGTTTGCTTTAAAAATTACGTAAGGGATAAGATGATATCATGGTGCGTACACGAAGAGGCCAATCCGAGCATAGACCTGAGATCGAATCCAAAGCTCCACCCAATGCACAACACAACATAGAAGGCCCTCAACCATAGAATCCTCCCAAACATCTTTCAACAAATATTAGAGGGGATAATTCTATGCACAGGGATCCTATTGAGAATACCCTGGTACAAGGAAGTGCTAGATACTTTGCAAGGCATAGATTAGAGCATGGGGCTTCCCAGCATGGGGGTCCTGAATGAGGTAGCCTTTACTGTGATGCACTCCATGTACATCCATAAGATCTGCTAAGGAGAATGTCATAGAGGGATCCATATTGGTACCCCTTTGACCTGTAGCTAGGGGAGGCTTGAGACCTCCACCATTTGAGTATAGATAGGTTCGAGATCTACCCATTTAGGGGTAAACAGAGAGGGTTGCTTTTGAGTGTAGGCTTATGCAGACTCGCTACAAAGGTGAGACTTGTAATATCACCATAGACATGTCTAAAGTGGGAGTTAATGGTACGCCACCTCATGAACCTTAGCGTGGTAGATAGTTAGATGGTCTAGATAAAGTCCTAGGATAGTTAGGTTATAAACCTTTGCCTACACCCTCTTGTTCTATGAGTGTATGTAGAAAAAGTATGATTAGGACTATCAAAGAGCCTAGAGAGTGCTCCAAGAACTCTTGAGATATGCGTACCCCTACATCCCATGCAAGCACAAAGAATATGCAATAGCTAGATGTGAATGCCATATTCATAGACAATGGCAAGAGCATAGAAAATTAGTCCATTAGGGGACACACCCACAAAGATGCTTGAACAAAGTGCACACACCAGAGGCATAATATGACTAATCACATAGATAGATCTCATAGACTGGTGTTAGAGCAGAGATGTTAGATTATCCAAGACCAATTGGAGGATGTTCACGTAAAATGGGAATGCCTCGAAAATGAGAACACTCGAGGTTCATAAGACAACGCTATATGAATAACACATGCACAAGAAATGTATCCTTGATCAAAAGGAGCATGTTGAGAGGGAGGACCTATTGGCCAGTGTCGGTTTACCTCCCTGCGGTGAGTACAAGGAGCGTATTGACAGACAATCTACTTCGTATCCTGAGTTGTGCCCTACACATATAGACACCCATACTCACCATACAACCCAACATAGAGATCGATGCCCCACATTCGAACATCATGGACATAGGTAGTATGAAGAAGAGGTGGGAGAATAATTAGATCAAGAATATCCTAAAATCTCCCTAGTCAAAGTGGATGATGAGCCTAGTCCTCCACCTTGACAGAAGAGGAATCTATCTTCGAAGGTGCCTCCAAGGCAATCTAGAGAAAATGAGTTCCTATCTTTGTAGGCCTATAAGGCCTTGGCAGCAAAGGTTAAAGCTATCAAGAAGCAAGGGATGGCTTATCAAAATCCTACCTTGAATAAGATTCATAACAAACATTTATGCCCATTAGTGCCTATTCTGACCTATCCTGAGCATTTTGAGATGCTTAGGCTGGAAAATTTTAAAGGAGAGGAGGACGATCAGGAGCACATTATGAGTTTTCTAGACATGTGCTTTTAGATCAGGAGAAATTATTCTTTGCTCCTATAGAACTTAATTATGACCCTCTTAGGCCCAACCCGGGAGTGGTTTAATCAGCTCAAGAGGTATAGTATCACCAGTTTTGAAAAACTGGTTGATTCATTTCTTGAATGCTTCTCCTTTGGCATCAAGAAAAAGGTAAACCTATCTGATCTAGTTGCTTTAATGCAACATGATGACAATCTAGTTATGGATTATAGGAAATTATGAAGAAATATGATGGTAAATCTATAATTCTCCATCCCTGATTATAAATTAACTTGAATATTTATGAAAAGTTGCACAAAACACATTTTGTAATTATTATAGTTTCAAAAATATCAGACCTTCGAGGAGGATTTGGCACAAGCCAAAGTGATAGATGATATCAAGTTACATAAGGGTAACTTGAAACTCAAGAATAATAACAAATTGAATAAGAAGAGCACTGAGAAACAATAGGCTAAGCCGACAAACGTTAATCAGGTGGTTCTAAACCTTCAGAAAGGGGATAAGGGGTAGAAACAATAAAATTATTGGGCCCAACCTCCTCCTGCATAGTACGAGTAGCACAAAAACAATCAGAGGGGTAAGGATAAAGAAATATGTCCTCCTCGCATATTCACACAATTATAAAAATCATTGACATCGATTTTCTAGCAATTGTGTGAGGCAAAGGCAATAAAATTACCTGATATTAAATTATTATACCCTAATCAACCCAAGCCTAAGGGGTATAAGGATGATCAATATTGTATATTTCATCAAATGAAAGGCCACGACATAGAGGTATGTTGGTCATTCAAGAATTTAGTGCAAAATATGATCGAAATAGGTACGCTTCTTATGGAAAAATTACAAGCACCTGACAATCAGAATATGGGGATTTACAAGAATCCTCTAGCCAACCATGAGGTACCAAGGAAAAATATTGGCTAGGTCAATCAAGTATGCATCAAACCACCAATGCATGGGTTCATTGGAATGGTCAATGTTGTCACAAGACATGTGAGGTATGAAAATACAAATAAACCTCCATTAACCATTAGATTCCAAGATGCATCTCCTACAAGGCCAACCTAGAATACGCCAGGCCCACCAACTAGACCGGTGGTGACAATCAATAGTAGGTTAATTCAAAATCTACAGATGACTCCAATGAATTTGTCTATTTGTGAGCTAATTCAATAGTCTCCCAAGCATAGGGAGATGCTTATAGATATTTTAAGGTCCATAGAAGTGCAGTCCCAGAATCTTGAAGCATTCACACACTTCATGGGATATGTGCAACAGTGTTAGGAACTGATCATACCATTTCATGATCATGGAGTCAAGACAGTTTCCATTATCACAGTGGACCCACCACTCCATATTATAGCATGTGTAAATTAAATATCGTTCAAGTGGGTTTTTATTGATGCAAGATCATCAATCAATATAATCATGACCAAGGCATTAACATACCTGAAGTTACCAAAAATGCACATCATACCTTCTACCTTCACGTTGAGAAATTTTAATGATGCATTATGATCAAATGTCAACACTATAGTATTACCTATTAAGGTAGGATTAAAGACCATCCCCATGATGTGTCATGTGATCGAAGGTTCTATGCAATACAACATACTTCTAGGGAGGCCTTAGATATGAGAAATTCATTGCGTCCCTTCCATTCTCCATCAATGCATCAAATACGTGCAAGAGGGATAGGTTCACATGGTGCCTTTCTATGAAGAACCATTCAAATACGTGAATCTAGTAGACTTGCTGAGGGATTTCATGCTCCCCTGAAGGCACCTAGATATACGACCAAAATCATCGATCAAAGAGCCAAGAGGTAAAATTAAGGAAGTTTTTGTCAAACCAACAAAATTTGTATCTCAATGATCGTAACACATGACAACTACTTCTACAAAACCATCTGCATCAATAGTGCATCAGGATGATAATAAGTTAAAGGTAAATATGGGTGAAAAGGAGATAAAGCACACACCTAAAATAGTTGTCATTGAGGTTCCTACTCCTATGGAAGTAGAGAAGGCTCAAGGAGAAGTCGAAGAGGCACCTCAACCTGCTTTATCTGCGTCTTCAGTAGGATAATATTCTCCGTAGGTGACCATACATTTGGTTAATTCTAGATTGGAGGAATATATCATGCAAAATGTTATATTTACATTGATCATCAAGACTGCACAAGGCATTGACCAAACACAAGCCCATCACTTTCCTATAGGGACGGTGGTACTATTGGGCGTACCTCCTAACCAAACCAATTTCATCTATGTAGGGTTTGACCAATTGACATCTTGAATTTTCATGGATGAGGATGATGATGAACCATTCATCATAGATGTTCATTATCTTTCCAAATCAGAGTAAGCATTACAATATTTCAATTGTTACCATTGGTATGGTTACGGTCTCATATTACTCGAGCAGGGGCATAGGAGACCTTATGAACCGTAGTACCGGTTTCCTACTGACAGGTTTGGATTAACATATTATATTGGAGGACAATATGAACTCCTTGTAGAATATTTAGACCACCTATACCTCAGTTTGGGGGGTGCAATCGACTTCAATACTTATCACCCCAATCTCACCTCTTTTCGAAGGGATAATGGGTTATTGTCTTACATCGCTATAAAATAACTTGAGATATATCACGAAGACATCTTGGTAGATATCGATCTAGCGCATATCCAAAGAGATAACTTGGATGAACAAATCCATGAGGTAGCCGATGATACAGGCCTGCAAGTTTTGATCACTAGCCTAGAGATAGATTTTGAGTCAGAAGATCATTCTGATGAGGACAGTACAAAGTTAATATTTGAGATAGGTGGATCAAGTTACATGTATGAGAGTGATGATGATGATGAGTCCTCAAATAGGGAGTAATCTAAGGATAAAACACAGTTGTCTTACTTGAGCCCTCTTAATTTACATTAGCTATTACCTTCGAAGATAGTCATCAAGGATGAACAATCCTCCATGGATGATAGCATTTATCGAGAGTGGGCTTTCATGGGGTCCCATATTCCTAATATCCTACTTCCAATAGGTAGTGGTGAAGGTTTATATTATGATAGTGACAATAAAGATAAAATAAAGAGAGCCTATATGGGACCTCCCTACTTGCATCATCATAATGCACCTTACACTGTAGTGGATATGCACAGAGTTATACATCTCCACCCATGCCTTAGAGGAAGAGCTCCTAAATTGGATAGGATTTATCATATGGTCTTCCATGATCTATCGATATTTAGAGATCTTCTTGAGCCTAGTGATCCTATTTTCAAGTCTATCTATAGATCAGATCCATAGATCACCATACCCCCAAAACCACATCTTAGGGATGGAAGTTATACGAATGTAGAGTCAAATGCATGTGGTCCTGGAGACATGATCCATTCCATAAATATGATCTCCATTGATTTGACCATTCCAATCCATAATCTAGCTGATCCTTCCAAAAAATTATATCTTAATGTAGATACTATTGATTGGGATTGCACTGACTCACCACTAGAGCCTGAAGATTTCTTCCCTAATGAAGAAATGTTGCAACTCTTTAATTTTGTGCTAGGCTGTGCACATTATTTTTATCATGCTAAGGATGATTTCAACATAGAATCCATAAACCCAACAGATGATATCCACTTGATCCCTATGCCTCACCAGCTTGAGGAGGGATCCCACATGTCAATAGAGGAAATATTTGAAGTGGATATCAGTAATGATCCCACCAATTCAAGGAAGGTTAAATTTGGAGAAATTTTATCTCCTAATGAGTGTGCCAATCTCATCCCTCTATTGAAATAGAGACCTGATCTCTTTACTTGGACTTATAAGGACATGTCGGGTCTAGATCCAAAATTGGTTACTCATAACCTTTCGCTAGATCTCTCAAAGAAGCCAATCAAGAAAAAACTCAGGAATATGCATCCAACAATAGACTTAATGGTTAAAGATGAATTGAAAATGCTACTGGATGTAAATTTTGTCATTTCCATTGACTATCTAGAATGGGTATCAAATATAGTTCCTGTAGAAAAACCTGATGGAAGGATTCGTATCTGTACAGATTTTAGAGACCTCAATAGGGTAACACCAAAGGATTAATTTCTATTACCAAACATAGATGCTCTCGTAGACGCAACTGTGGGTCATGAAATGCTCTCCTTAATGGATGGTTTTTCCAGTTACAACCAAATTTAGATTAATCCTGAAGACCAACATAAAACCGTATTCATAACACCATGGGGGGTATTTTGCTATAAGGTTATGCCATTCGGTCTTAAGAATGCTGGTGCTACATATCAACGGGCTATGACATATATATTTGATGACTACATGCATAAGATATTGGAAGATTATATTGATGATTTATTGACAAAGTCATTGTTGCGTTCAGAGCATGCAGAGGTCCTGAGAAAGGTCTTTGATCGCCTGATAGAGCATAGTCAGGTTGAATCCTAAGAAGTGCGTATTTGGCATAAATTTAAGAAAAATCTTAGGATTCATCATTTCAAAATGAGGTATTGAAGTTGATCCAAAAAAGGTCAAGGCTATTTTAGAGATGCCTCCCCCCATGAATATCAAATAATTTAGAATCCTTCAGGTCAAAGTAGCATCCATAAAGTGATTAATCGCACAATTATCAGATAAATTTTAACCCATGAATCGACTGCTACACAAGGGGGTCCCATTCAATTGGGATGAGGACTACCAAGTAGCCTTTACTAAGATTAAGCACTACTTGGCGATGCTACCAGTGCTAGCTCCACCAAGACAAAATGTACCATTATTGATATATATATTGGCAATTGATTTTGCACTATGAACCATATTGGCCCAGAAGAATATGCGTGACAAAGAACAAACCATATATTACATTAACCAAACCTTGGTGAGTTACGAGCTAGGATATGCATACGTGGAAAAACTATGTTTAGCAGTATTTTTTGCTATAAATAAATTGCGGCACTATATGTTAAGTCATATGATGTATGTTATATCAAAAAAAATCCTTTGCAGTATATGAAAAGTAAGAAGTATCATAATACACGTACTGCAAAGTGGATCATGCTATTGACATAATTTAATTTGGAATTCATTAGCTAAAATTCCATTAAGGGATAAGTCATAGATGATCAATTGGATGAGGCACCTCTTAAGAATAGTAGGTCCCTCACCATTGAGCTTCTTGATGATGCAATATTTGCCTTATTAGAAGCACCCAAGCTCGAAGAACTAGATAACAAAGCTGACATGACCTTGTTCTTTTATTGTTCGAAGTGTGAGCAAGGATGTGGTGTAGGAATAGTGTTGTTCATGTTGTAAGGTGCTCCTATACCCTTGTTTTTCAAGTTAGAATTTCCTTGCACTAAAAATAATGTTGAATATGAAGCCCTAATCTTGGGCCTCCAAACAACTATCACCATGAATATTAAAAGGTTAAATATCTTTGGTGATTCCCTTCTCATTTTTAACCAAGTGAAGGGACTTTTTCAATGTCGATGTCCTATCCTAAAGTCCTATAAAGATCTTGTTGATACATATTTAGCTTAGTTGGAGTGGTACAAAATCGGGGCAATCCTTCGTTCGTCAAACAGATTCGTAGATACTATGGAATCTTTGGGGTCCTTAATCCCTCAAAATCCATCTACCATTTCTTACTACCATCCATATAAAAATGTTGTCACACTCTGTACAACAGGGCCCCAAAGGTACCATCCTTAATCCATTTTAATAGATTACCAAAGGGCCCCAAAGGTACCTATAGGCCGTTTGGTCAAACCAAAAAGTTTTAAAATCTAAAAAAATTGGAAAATATCAAAAAAAAAAAAAAAACTGCATTACATTTCATCTGCAACATTACATTTCATTTGCAACATTTGCATTCCATTTACTGCATACATTTCATTTTCTTTGCACATACATGTCATATTGCATTGCATGTAGGAATTTCCATATGCCGCACTTGCATAAGGATAGTTTGTGTTGGCAATCTTAAAAATAACACCACGTTTGTGTTTCAATCATGCTTTTATGCAGTATCATAATTATACGTCACCCTTGTGAGTAATTATGTTTTTCAACACAACACTTCTTGTTGCTATGAAGAATATACAAAGGTTTTTTGGTCACTCAGCCATGTTTAGTGGTCTTCTCAAGAGTTTGGTAGAAAGCTTGGTTTGCTTTTGTAGATGAGGTCTAGTTTTGATAGCCCTTAGCATATCATAATACTATCACTAATATCCAAACTAAAAAATCCTAATTAGGATGAGGGACAAATGAATGCTACTAAGTGGGACCAGGTATCCTGAGGTGAAAAGTTTATCTTGCTTATCCTCCTGTGCGGACGGTTCAGAAAATGTTGGCAATTAGCAAAAGGATAAGTTTACCCCCTACCTGAATAAATCTCTTACTTACAAATGAAGGAGAAAAATCCCAGAGTGAAATACCTGAGTGAAATCCTAAATTTAAATTGCTTTTTGCCTATGGCAGGTGCAAATTTAGAGCCAAAAGTAAGAAATTCTACCAATTTAGGGCTAGTTGCTTACTTGCCATATATATTTTTTTAATTTTTAAAGTTCATAATGAAGTTTTTATTTTTAAAGCATTTGTAAAACATGACACAAATAAAAAAATATGTTAATTTAAAGTTCAAACTAGGACTAGGTTGAATAGATCAATTTCTTGCTTCTAGTGAATTGCTCTTTGATTTCAACTTGGAAAAGTTTCACTTATTCAGAGCAAATCACTAGCTTAGTGGAGTGAATCACTACATGAATGTAACTCAAAATATTTTTTTCTTTAATTTTTAGGTTGTTGGTCTTAGTAAGGGCAAATGAGTCTAATATTGGAGTGAATTGCTTCCTACATGATTGTTTCAAAAATGTTTTCCAAAATTGGACCAATTGCTTTTTGGCCTATGGCAAATACAAAATTGACATCAATATTAATAAAAATTTAGACAATTAATAAAATAAAGTACTTGGGTCCATTGGGTGTGTCAATAATTGTGTTGACTTGTAGAAAACTCCAACTTCCTATGTGTCCATAATTCCATTTCAATAAATTGGAAGGGACAATGCCTATTCCAACCTATTGATTGAGGTTGAATCCCTACTATCCTTACTAAAATCTAAATAATCTATTTTAATTACATGACATAAAATATAAGAAATTAAAGTATGAAAAATAAAAATGGAAATTAAAATTCTTAAAAAGTAAATCAAAAATTTTAGGATGTGAGAGATTGAAAATAAAGATAATCATAATTCTATCAAAGAGAGTGTATGATCAATCAACACATGAGGAAATCAAATAACAATAGTGTAGTCCCATTCACATAAAATGATATTATAAGAGGAATGAAAATATGGACAATAGGTAGTGACATAAACATCACATATTTCACAATCCAGGAGGGTGGTGCCATAGATGGAAAGCAAAAGAATCAATTTTTCAAGAATCTCAAGAATAACGTGCACAATATGATTTTCATAGACTATAGCTCTAACTTCCTCAAGGATAAAATATGATTACAATGGAGACCATGGCTCCTATTTATAGGAAAATGTATCCCTATATTACCTTGGGTGAGAAAATATTACTCTTGGCAAATGATAAGATTTGGGAGCATCTCTAACAAACCAATTCACCTCCAAATGTTACATACCTAATTACATATCTAAATGAGGTAGAAGACTTTTAAAATGCTTGGTGACACCACTACTTGACAAAAATGTTACTTTCCAAAGATCTTCCTTAGGACTCATGCTTCTCTTTTTACCCATATACCTATCCATGAGCTATTTGCTTGTAGAGGAATGAAATGTAACAACCTAGTCTAACACACTCATTGTAACAACCTGGTCTGACTTAAAGGTTTCATAAATAACGAAAATGGTTAAACTAGGGATTTTTTTTTTTTTCAATTTTTAATTTTAAACCCATGAAGTAATCAATACATAGCATTTAATATCACTTTTTAGGTTTTGAACATTGCAAATGATCCCCAAGTGGACGATATTGGAAAAATACCATAGGAGGTGTCTTTAGTGGTTTTATCCTTCTCACCCTCTCTCCTAACATGAGAACCTAAAACTATGGTGTGGGGTTATCCTCTAAGGACCATAAAAATTATAGGTTGGATGCATAACTTCCCTCATTTAACATGTGGAATCTTGAGTTTAATATTACTCATCTATTACCAAATTGACATGTAAGGGTGTTTTAGCATAGATGCTATAGTGCTTAATTATTGACCATATCTCTAGCTTAATATCTAACATCATGGAAAATTAAGGTCATGTCATTCACCAAACATTGACATGGTATCACTTGACAAGTCATGAATATTATGATGAGTTATCCCATACCAACCATCGTAGATCCATCTAGCCCTTTTTCTTACTAGATTTCTCCTTATCTATAAATTGGTCAAGGGTCCATCACTAAATTTCTTATCCAATGGCCTAGATGGACATCCTATACCACCCATCCTTACATCACATCCTGGTTAATTTTACTAGGAACAACCATACTCAAAATATCATTGATTGCATGCACATAATTCAATGGTATGGGATGACTTGGTGACTTAAGTTGCTCATCCTCCTAATGATTTATTTTAAGGTTATCATATCAAGGTGTATTATAAATATCTATCTTTATTTTAGGTTATTTTCTAAGGGATAAACCTTAGGAAGAGAAAATTATTTTCTTACTAATACTCATTTAAAGAAAAGAGCTATATCCATATTAATTTTTTATAATAATATAAAGAAAAGAAATAAAATTTATTTAACCCCAAGATATATTATTCAATCACACATTCATTCTTGAAGAGCTAACTCTTTTAAAAGGAAATCATACAATTAATTAAACCAACTAATATATTCTTGAAAAGGTTAACTTTTAAAAGAAAACCAACTAATTAAACCAACTTAAAATAACCATAGGTCAACTCTTTATAAGAAAACCAACTAATTAATAAACTATGCACTTGTGGAAAGGTCAACTCTTTAAAACAAAAGCTACTAGTTAAATCAATCTATTTAAACTACATATTCATGAAAAGCTAATTTTTAAAAAGAAAATACATTAATGTCAACTTTATTGAATGAAATAAAACTTAATAATAATTTCTATTACATGCTTCTAAATAGATTATTATTTTTTGATTGGTAAAATGGGTTTTTAAGGGGTCTCATAACCTTTTACAATGAGGAAAAAACAAAATAAATAGCCTCCCAAAAATAGGGAGATGATCCCTATTGAGAAGCAACACACCCCCACTGAAAAATAAATTTCCACCCTTTGAAAATTTTGAACTTTCATTTTTGCAGTTGGGACCCTCTTGATGTTTTTCAGGTTTTAATTCCAAATTTGCTTGCCTCCTTTTTAAAGTTGTGCTTTTATTTGCATCTGACTTTGATTTAGTTCAGAATTCATTTTTCAGATGTTAGGATCATTGCTGAGTAAAGAAAATCTTTCACTGATATGAGAAAATGCAGAGAACAGACAGATAAATTCATTAGAAACCAAAACTTTCCATTTTTGGAAGTGTCACGATATCGCGACACTTCCATTTTTGGAAATGTCGCGATATCGCGACGGGTTTTGGAAAATCCGCCAAGTCAGAAAAACGTAGCGAAATCGCGACACTTCCATTTTTGGAAATGTCGCGATATCGTGACACTTTCCATTTTTGGAAATGTCAGCGACACTTTCCATTTTTGGAAATTTTGCAAAATCGCGACGGGTCTGGAGAGAGAAAGCCAGAGTGTACGGAACGGCGCGATTTCGCGACATGTCGCGAAATCGTGACATGTCGCATTTTTGCTGCTGCAAGAGGCAAAAGGAAGCTAAGGCATGAAAGACGGCGCGATTTCGCGACATGTCGCGAAATCGCGACATGTCGCATTTTTGCGGCTGCAAGAGAGAAGAAAAGTCTAAGGCATAAAATTGTCACGAAATCGTGATTTCGCGACGTCGCGAAATCGTGACACAAATCAAGAAAACGCCCAAGGCCCGGATACGTCGCGAAATCGCGACAGGTGAAGGGGAGCTGGCAGCAAGTGATAAAAGGTCACGAAATCGCGACGCGCTTAGAGAAAAGAGGCCCAAGGTAGAGGTGTCACGAAATCGCGACAGCCGAAGAAAGAAGTGCCGAAGAGGAATCAAATGCAAAAGAAAGTGGCTAAGGAACGAGCAAAAAATGGCTAAGGCATGAAAGAGGGCGCGATTTCGCGACACGTCGCGAAATCGTGACATTTTTAAGAGAAGTTGCCAAAGGCGTACGGACCGTCGCGAAATCGTGACATGTCGCGAAATCGCGACGGGTCCAACCAAGAAGAGAGAAGTTGAGCCAGCAAAGGAAGCAATGAAAGAACAAAGTGCAGTCAAAGCAAAGTCCAAAAAAAGAGCAAGGCAAAAGAGTGTCGCGAAATCGCGACACAGCCGAGAAAAAAGGGGCAAAGGCCAGAAGGTGTCATGAAATCGCGACGTCGCAATTTCGCGACAAGTGAAGAAGAGCCAGGGGCAAGTCAGAGAAGGGTTGCGAAATCGTGACATGTCGCGAAATCGTGACATGTCGCGAAATCGTGACATGTCGCATTTTCGCGGCCATGATGAGCAGAAGACGCCGAAGGCCAAAATAGTGCGCGATTTCGTGACATGTCATGAAATCGCGACATGTCACATTTTCGCGGCTTGCAAAGAAGAAAGTGCCGAAGGGGAGAAATAGGTCGCGATTTCGCGACATGTCGCGAAATCGCGACATGTCGCATTTTCGCGGCCTTGACAGGAAGACAGCACAACATGAAAAGATAGCTGGAAATGGACACGTGTCACGATTTTGCGACACGTGTCAAAGTAGAGCCGACATGCAAATATACTTTAGGGTTTCATTTTAATATTTAAGGTTTTGATTTAATAATTTTAAAATGCTAATCCTTGTTTGTCTTTCATGCAGGAAGCCATCTGGCACTTACATGATAACGGAGAAATGGCCATAAAGACAAAGTTAAGTGCAAATTAATCAAAGACAACCATATTGAAATGAGAGATGCCGAAAATTGTTGTTTCATCCAAATTTTACAGATCTGGCCGCAAAGAGACTTTACGGTGACTAAGCAGCTGCCCATTTAATGGAGTATGTCGAGAATTGACCGAAAAATGAAAATATCTACACTCAGTTACCGAAATTTGCCGATGGATGCATTTAATGATAATTTATGGCAGAATTAATGGCTTGCAAGCATTTTCAACTCAGGGATGGCTCTACGGAGGTGAAATGTCAGAGAAGTGGTGATTCATCCAAATTACCCGAGGGCATTAATGAAGACATTTATTCACAGTTGCGGGTGAATGCAAGTGGCATTCGAATTCTGCCTTCTCCATTTATGGCAAGTGACTGCACTGATTTGCAGAATGGTTAAGTTTTATCCAAACTTTATTTTAAAAGGGCTTATATTGTAAAACCCGGGTACTAGGGTTTAAGATGATAAGATTTAGGGTTTGAGAAGAAGATATTTCTGAAAAGATCAGGGTCTATCCTGAGTCTATAAATACTTCTTCTCAATGTAATCGCAGGAGGCGGAGACTTAGAAATAAAAGGCTATTGAAGCAATTTCTTGCAAATCTTGTTAAATACTTTATTTTTGGACTTGGAGTTGATGTGCTTTTGTTTTCTGTGATAGCATGGCCAGGAGCCTAATATTTTGCAGATTGTGATAAGTTCATCTTCTTTTGTTATCCGTTTCTTTAAATTTTATTAAATATATGTTGTAAATCGGTGTTATCAAGATTAAATATGTTGTTGGGCTTCATTTGTTCTATTGTATGCTAGGGAAAATCATAGATTTAAGGTTCAAGTTTGTTCTAATTGCTCTGTCCTCACTGTGTGAGCTATGTTGCTAGTGAGAAATACCAATTTTAATGGACTTCCCTTCTGTTTATGATTTTCTTTCAGATCTGTTCCATCTCTGCCTTATGCTCTTAGTAGAAAGTGATCTTAGAAAGCTGGACACTTTCTTCTTTGATTTGTTCTGTTGTGAAGCTGATAGTATAAATAAAATTGGTAGTTTTGTTTTACAGCTAAGTTTGATAAACTTCTCTTTCTGCCCTACCCTACTCTCTTTGTTTTACCGTGAAATGATCCATTTTTATTTTCTTTTAAATTTGTCTTTTATTTAAATCTGCTGACCCATAAGAGCTAGATCAAAGAACTAATTTTAAATCTGATTGTCAACAAGTGACAACTTCTAAACATTACTGAACAAGTTCAAGAGCCCGTTGTAAGGTAACAGACAGTCCATATTGAAAACTATTCTAGAAGCGAAAAAGAGTGAATAGACATTCGACCCAACTCTGTAACTCACACCTTGGATAACCAGCTAGATCCTAAAGTGAGTGGGATTTATCCCGTATAAGTGTTATCAGAGTTTCATGCTCATTCTTCATAGGGTGTGTATAAAAGTCGGACCAACATTTAAAAATGGCGCTAGAAGGAGGGCCGAACTTACGTTCTTAGTGCGCTTGAGTTGAGAAATCTGACTGTATGTGGTACTTGACAAATGCTGTATTTTATCCAAAGTCTGGTAGCCAATTTTCCCTCCTCCTCTGCCTTTAAAATTTTGTTGTTTGAATTTTTGCCTGAACAGCGGAACTTAACACCAACATTTAAAAGGCCCACTGAACTCCGGTCAGTATTGTAAGTTGTCAGTACAATATTTAAAATTGCCAGAAAAAGGGGCCAAGTTCAGTAGTTTGTTAAGAATAGTTTTATCACCATTGGTAGTTACTCCAACTACAACTCAGAATATCACCGTCAATCAAGTAGTAATGGCAAATTGGTTGGGTTCCACTGCTTTAAACATTTCGGGTATAGCCCATGATCTGCCCAGACATCCTGAGAGATATCTCCCTAGATATAAGCATGATGGGAATAAAACAGTCGAAGAACACCTGATGGCATATAAGAATGCTCTAAAATTGTTAAATATACAGCATGAAGATGTTGCTTGCAGATTGTTCCCGTTCACTCTCCAGGAGGGAGCTTATGACTGGTTTCTAAACCTCACTAGCAATTCTATTACCAGTTGGAATGACCTAGAGAAAGTTTTTATATCACAATTTGGGGAAGTGATAGACCCCTAGTGTGTTATACCAACAATTTTCCAGCATCAAGAGAGAGTCGGGAGAAGCTATCAGGTCTTTCAATATGAGGTTCCAAAGAGCTTATGGTAGAATGATTGGTCATTACATCCCAAATGCAAATCTGGCCTTAGAAATCTATAAGAATGCATTGGATTCGGTGACCTCTATTTTCCTCAAGAGAGACATCAATATCACAACCCTGGCAGGAGCTTATAAAGAAGCTTTAATTCTTGAAAGACAGTTAGGACCTCAAATTTTGAGCAGTCCTTTGATATCCTATGTTACATAGAACATGCCTATTTTGGATCCCATTCCACATCATGAGTTAGTGCCAACATGTCATGCTCTACCCAAGGAAACTCCGTTAACTGTGACATCCACTCAGCATGTGCAAAATATAGAGAAAGGTTCTGACAAGTTCAAAGTGGAAGTGCTTGAAGTAAACACTTGTGATCTAGCATTACCCAAATTTGAAGTTTTTCTTGGTGAGTTAAATTTCCCTAGAAATCAAAGAAATATTGATATTTCTAGTTCATCCAAAAATAGTACAACCAGGGTTTCAGATTCTTTCACTTTTCCCGAAGAGTCAGAAAATCTTGTAGAGATTCCTATGGATGAAGTACAAGATTTTCAACAGTTCAAAAGGGACAGTTATAATTTGAGATGTGAAAATCCAGAACCTAATAATGATCCTTCCTCACCAGAGGATGATGAAAATGAGATTCAATATCACTATGCAGAAGTAACTGGGAAGGAGGATAACATCATTGAGGATATGAAGGAAATTAAAGCTGACATCACCCTCCATGAGCTGGCCCAGATTGTTGAACAAAAAGATAACTTGATTGAAGCTTACTCTGGACCACCTATTGAATTTCAAGAAAAGGAGGAAAAGATAGTAAATGTGAATGTGGTCAACCAACTTGGAATAGATAAAGAGTCTCAATATAAGCCTGTAACTACTGAACATAATATCAAAGAAAAGGTTGCAAATCATGTTGATGTAAATATTGGAGTTTATAATTTGGCAGCTGAGAAGGTGAGAACAGTTACAGCTCTAATCAATCACAACAATGACATTTGGACATTACACATTGATGGGGTTAAATCTAAGCAAGGCTCAGGTGAAAAAGCAAATTATGAAAATTCTGCTAGAGGGATAAAAATTGAAGTCTTGGATATTGAAGCAGTAGAGCAACCACAAAATGTTCAAGTTGTTAAGAACCAGGACATACGGATAAACTATGATCTCTTTGAGTTGTCACATAAATCTGAAGATGTGATGGTCTGGGTCTATAAAGGCTTTAAGGTATTTGATCCTGGGGGTTTTTACATTCCGTCCTTTTGAAAGAATTCTGCAAACCCTTCAAGTAGAAGCATAAACATGTTATCATATGATTTGTTATTATATGATTTGTTTAATTTGAAAGAGTTGCAGATTTGTTTTTCAGTGGGACAAGATCCATAAAAAAAAAAAAAAAAAAAAAAGGAGAGAGGGAAGACGGTAAACACAAGTTTTTCCCAGGTAGCAAAAAAAAATTTTTGGAAGCATAGTCTGGAGTGCATTTCGTCAACAGGACCTGAAAGGTAATTTTTCTAAATTTACTTGCAAATGGTCAAAAATTTTTTAAGGCACTATTTCTCTGCTTTTCCATCTGCTACATTTTTTGAGTGATCAAAGAAGTTGTAACATGTGTATACATTGTAAATAAGCTTTAATGTCTGTACAATTTTATTTGTTTTATTTTCTTTGTTTTTATTTTATTTTATTTTTTTTTATCTTTTATTTTTTTTAGTACTATTTATTTCATTTTGTTTTATTTTATTTTAAAGTCTGTGCAGTTTTAGTTTATTTTTTTTAAAGGTCTGTGTTTATCCTTGGAAGTCTGTACAGTTTATTTTATTTTAAAATTCTATTCTTTAACCTTTGCCTGAGCATCAATAAAAAAGTCAGCCTTCTAAAAATTGTTTTATTCTGAGTCCAGAATCCAGTGTTCATTATCATAATTGTGAGATAGTCTGTTTGAACTGAACAGTGGAACTATTTTTTTAGTCAGAACAACAGTGGAAGGATGATTGGATTTTGTGTCTTGCTTGCCACAGTTGTTTTAATTATAAAGAAACTGCTATTCTGTTTGGTTGGAGAAACTCCCAGGGAATCCAAGAAAAGTTGGTCATAAGAGGGGACTATGATTCATGTAATTATTTGAGTATCCACAGAGGCTATCAGTGCCTAGGCTGAAGCAGTTCCAGATTGATGAAATATTAAAAGAAAATTGTTATTCTTTCTAAGGCTTTTCAGATGTTGATATATTTCAAGAGAGAGAGAGAAGATGAAAGTTGAGCAAGACAGCATGAAATTGGCACTTTGTTATTTCCAATATATATATATAAAAAAAAAAGATAAAAAAGAAAAAAAAAAGAGTTATATAATCAAAGAGGCAGCCAAGACTTCAAAAGATGTTTTTCTTCTACCAAGTTGTAGATTCTACCTTACAGTTGTGAATTTGGGTCGTGTAAATCTAAAGGGTAACTCTGTCGGGGCTGTAAAAGGCTAAACTAGTAAACAGAGCTCTACTCGGTTTCCCCTTTTTACAATCTAGAAAAGCTGATCAATCCAGAGTTCAACATTCGAAGGCCCAGTCATTCTTGAAGAAAGTTTTATACGCTTGTAATTGCACATCAGAAATCTTCCTTAAATGATTCAACCTAGTATGTCCTTGGGAAATTTTAACAACTATCAGTTAGTAGTCAATTTATTTTGAAGAATATCTGTGGCAAGGCTTGATGCATGGTCTATGTTGTTTTGAAACTAGAGTCCTGGGTTCTAAAATAATGCTACTATTTTACCCATAGATATCGCCATTTGTTGAGAAGCAACACACCCCCATTGAAAAATAAATTTCCACCCTTTGAAAATTTTGAGCTTTCATTTTTGCAATAGGGACCCTCTTGATGTTTTTCAGGTTTTAATTCCAAATTTGCTTGCCTCCTTTTTCAAGTTGTGCTTTTATTTGCATCTGACTTTGATTTAGTTCAGAATTCATTTTTCACATGTTAGAATCATTGTTGATTAAAGAAAATCTTTCACTGATATGAAAAAATGCAGATACCAGACAGATAAATTCATTAGAAACCAAAACTTTCCATTTTTGGAAGTGTCGCGATATCGCGACACTTCCATTTTTGGAAATGTCGCGATATCGCGACGGGTTTTGAGAAAATCCGCCAAGTCAGAAAAACGTAGCGAAATCGCGACACTTCCATTTTTGGAAATGTCGCGATATCGCGACACTTTCCATTTTTGGAAATGTCGCGAAATCGCGACACTTTCCATTTTTGGAAATGTCACGAAATCGCGACGGGTCTGGAGAGAGAAATCCAGAGTGTACGGAATGGCGCGATTTCGCGACATGTCACGAAATCGTGACATGTCGCATTTTCACTGCTGTAGGAGGCAAAAGGAAGCTAAGGCAAAACACGGCGCGATTTCGCGACATGTCGCGAAATCGTGACATGTCGCTTTTTCGCGGCTACAAGAGAGAAGAAAAGTCTAAGGCATAAAATTTGGAAATCGCGACATAGAAGCGGAAAGAAAATAAGAAAATGAAGGATACGTCATGAAATCGGAGGATAAAAGGAAACAAAATCTGAAAAAGGAAGGTAGAGGTGTCGCGAAATCGCGACAGAGAATCAGAAGAAAGTTAAGGAAAGAAAAATGCTAAGGCATGAAAGAGGCACGATTAATCGTGAAACGTAAATCCCGAAGAGAAGTAAGTGTCACAAATCGACATGTCACGAAATCACGACAAGAGAGAGAAAAAGAAGAGAAGAAGGAAAAAGAAAAGAGCAAGGCAAAAGAGTGTCACGAAATCACGACGTCGCGAAATCGCGACACAACCGAGAAAAAAGGGGCAAAGGCCAGAAGGTGTCATGAAATCGCAACGTCACGATTTCGCGACATCGTGAAATCGTGACAAGTGAAGAAGAGCCAGGGGAAAGTTAGAGAAGGGTCACAATTTTGCGACATGTCGCATTTTTGCGGCCATGATGAGCAGAAGACGCCGAAGGCCAAAATAGTGCGTGATTTCGTGACATGTCGTGAAATCGTGACATGTCGCATTTTCACGGCTTGAAGGAAGAAAGTGCCGAAGGGGAGAAATAGGTCGCGATTTCGCGACATGTCGCGAAATCGCGACATGTCGCATTTTCGCGGCCTTGACAGGAAGACAGCACAACATGAAAAGACAGCTGGAAACGGACATGTGTCACGATTTTGTGACACGTGTCAAAGTAGAGCCGACATGCAAATATACTTTAGGGTTTCATTTTAATATTTAAGGTTTTGATTTAATAATTTTAAAATGCTAATCCTTGTTTGTCTTTCATGCAGGAAGCCATCTGGCACTTACATGATAACGGAGAAATGGCCATAAAGACAAAGTTAAGTGCAAATTAATCAAAGACAACCATATTGAAATGAGAGATGCCGAAAATTGTTGTTTCATCCAAATTTTATAGATCTGGCCGCAAAGAGACTTTACGGTGACTAAGCAACTGCCCATTTAATGGAGTATGTCGAGAATTGACCGAAAAATGAAAATATCTACACTCAGTTACCGAAATTTGCCGATGAATGCATTTAATGATAATTTATGGCAGAATTAATGGCTTGCAGACATTTTCAACTCAGGGATGGCTCTACGGAGATGAAATGTCAGAGAAGTGGTGATTCATCCAAATTACCCGAGGGCATTAATGAAGACATTTATTCACAGTTGCGGGTGAATGCAAGTGGCATTCGAATTCTATCTTCTCCATTTATGGCAAGTGACTGCACTGATTTGCAGAATGGTTAAGTTTTATCCGAACTTTATTTTAAAAGGGCTTATATTGTAAAACCCGGGTACTAGGGTTTAAGATGATAAGATTTAGGGTTTGAGAAGAAGATATTTCTGAAAAGATTAGGGTCTGTCCTGAGTCTATAAATACTTCTTCTCAATGTAATCGCAGGAGGCGGAGACTTAGAAATAAAAGGCTATTGAAGCAATTTCTTGCAAATCTTGTTAAATACTTTATTTCTGGACTTGGAGTTGATGTGCTTTTGTTTTCTGTGATAGCATGGCCAGGAGCCTAATATTTTGCAGATTGTGATAAGTTCATCTTCTTTTGTTATCCGTTTCTTTAAAGTTTATTAAATATATGCTGTAAATCGGTGTTATCAAGATTAAATATGTTGTTGGGCTTCATTTGTTCTATTGTATGCTAGGGAAAATCATAGATTTAAGGTTCAAGTTTGTTCTAATTGCTCTGTCCTCACTGTGTGAGCTATGCTATCGGTGAGAAATACCAATTTTAACGGACTTCCCTTCTGTTTATGATTTTCTTTCAGATCTGTTCCATCTCTGCCTTATGCTCTTAGTAGAAAGTGATCTTAGAAAGCTGGACACTTTCTTCTTTGATTTGTTCTATTGTGAAGCTGATAGTATAAATAAAATTGGTAGTTTTGTTTTACAGCTAAGTTTGATAAACTTCTCTTTCTGCCCTACCCTACTCTCTTTGTTTTATCGTGAAATGATCCATTTTTATTTTCTTTTAAATTTGTCTTTTATTTAAATCTACTGACCCATAAGAGCTAGATCAAA
Organism: Wollemia nobilis; assembly: GCA_028583015.1. NCBI lineage: Eukaryota > Viridiplantae > Streptophyta > Pinopsida > Araucariales > Araucariaceae > Wollemia > Wollemia nobilis. The sequence continues at coordinate 13,816,339 of JAQPPZ010017228.1, forward strand.
GAACCAATTTTAAATCTGATTGTCAACAAGTGACAACTTCTAAACATTACTGAACAAGTTCAAGAACCCGTTGTAAGGTAACAGACAGTCCATATTGAAAACTATTCCAGAAGCGGAAAAGAGTGAATAGACATTCGACCCAACTCTGTAACTCGCACCTTGGATAACCAGCTAGATCCTAAAGTGAGTGGGATTTATCCCGTATAAGTGTTATCAGAGTTTCATGCTCATTCTTCACAGAGTGTGTATAAAAGTCGGACCAACAATCCCTAAAGAAGACACCTAGAGATGATCTCCTTAGAACCATCTTTTGATAGGAATAGAAACAAAAAACAAGTTTCCCAAAACACCAAGAAAATACCCTCACACAAATTAAAACAAGTATTCCCATTGAAGGAAAACCTCACAACCACAGATATAGGGTTCCCCATACTTTGAAATTTGAAAAAGGTTTTCCCACATAGGAGAAAACCAAACATTCTTGTACACTAAATTTTGAAAAAGGTTTTCCTGCCCAGGAGAAAACCTAATAGTATTGTATTCTAAAAATTGAAAAAAGTTTTCCTACCTAGGAGAGAACAAAACAATCCAGAGTAGAAAGGAGACACTTCATAGTTCTACCCACTAGAACATAGAAAGACCAGTTCGTGCAGATCAATGTAAGCAAAACACAAGATCCAAAAAATAACCCACATTGAGTCTTTGGAGGCTTGGAAATGAAATAATCCAAGAAAGGATCCACAACCCGTAAGGTCATCCTATAGAGAAAGTGATGCACAACTAGATCCAAAAATAATGACCAAGAAACAATACCCCTAAACCACAAAGTAGATCATACATGACGTTAGATTTTAGGAAGCCCTCCATTGAAAAAAATAATCAACACATGATTTCCCCCAAGATACCGGATGGATGTCAGAAATGATATTTAAATGGAAACTGAATATGTTATCCATGTCCTTTTAATTGAAAAAGACTTATGAATAGAAACAATACATCATTGCATCTCACATAGGGGTGTACATTTTATCAAATTTTTTACAAAGATAACAATTACATTTCATGATTGTTATACATTCTGTGGTGTCATCCATTAGATTTTCAAAACCATATTGCATTCATACATTACGTTTCAAGTAATTAAAATATACATGTTCATTTACATAGCATTAATCATAGAAAAACTATGCAATACATACATGTCATAAATTATGTCATAACATAATAAATTAAATGCATACAAGTACAATAAATTACACTTGCATTTAACAATAAACATTGCATACATATACATTCATCATAAGTAGTCCATCTACACATGTATATCATCGCATCTAATCATACATTCCATAGCTATCTAGTGCTTTTCATCCATACATCACATCATATAGAATAAAATCAACATAACATATAAGCATTGCACCCATATGCATATCATAAAACATAAACTATAAAACACATACAATACACATATAATAAGTCTCAAATGTTAGATCATATATATATGTGTGTGTGTGTGTGTACCAAAAATATATAATAAAAAATACATCGACATATGTCTAAAATTCTTGCAAGCTACATCTGTGTAGGTCCTCGAACTTACACTAAAAAATGGTACAATATCATCTGTAAAAATCAGTACTAAGAAGCATCTATACCCCTTGTCTAAGAGGCTCTGCCGTCACATCCACCCTCCCTATGAATCCTAGATCTGGCACCAGAGGTCCTTTCTAACCTATGTGATCTACAATTGGAGCTAGCTAAGGACTACCCTGAATGTCGAGTGTGTGTCCTCTGAGATCCTGGAGCCACGAACCTCTCAAAAACTTGACCATCGAGTAACCCTATCTCTCTCCTTAGAATAGAGATGTAGGAAGCATATACTACACTATCACTGATGTGTTGCTGCACCAGAGCCTACAGTCTCCTGATCTCAGTCACCTAGTCCAACTCTACAAATCCATAGACTACTTGAGCTGCTGGAGCAGTTGGAGGTGCTAGAGTAACCTATGAAGAGGAGGGGTCCTCACTTCCAACTCGAAGCACATCATGCTATACCCTTAGAGCAACTAGTTAGGACTATAAAAGGATGCATTGCATTGTAATCCTATGTATCTCTCACTTATAAATAAATATTAGCCTATAGAGTGATCCTCTCCTCCTCATAGTCATGCCACTAAGACTACCCTATTGTGAGATAATACTGTAGATCCTCAACCTTTGCCTATAAGGTAGCAATGATAGTATATTGATGTAGGAGTTATATCTGCAAGGAGTGTACCTGAGTCTTTAGGCTAGAAATCAGAGCCCTGATCTACCTGATATCGTTTTTAGGTATAGCCTTGCTCTCCTTGAGAGCGTCACCCTCCTCCTTAGCTGGAGGTGCATCCTCTGTGGCTACCTCATCCCATACACCTTTAGTCCTCTAAAGGACTCGATGATCATGAGGGTCAACCTATACTCCCTCAACATCCTCTGCTACTGTATCATCTAGAGTCCTACCTAAGGGGCCCCCAAAGTCCCACCATACCCTGAGTGTCCACCAGGTATCATAATATATTATAGTCCCTACATCTATCAGCCCTGAATCTTGAAAGTTGTCATCCTCGTCACCCATTGGAGTCACCCTAGGCTAGGTCAGGTCCCTCTCTAGCGTGAGGTGATGGTATATGGTAGGCAGATTTGGAATATCCTATCTAATCCTAAATTATTTGGTAACACGAGAGAAGTAAAAGAACCCCCGTACCTCGGACTTGCATCCAAGGAGCCATCTGTCTCTGCATGCCCAATGTAGCTAGTCATCAACCTCTCTGCATTGAGGGCAATCTAGGTATGGGTGCCAGTCCACCTGGTCCACTTTTAGTCATGAGAACTATCTAATGTAGTAAGCCAGATCTCCTATGCGAGACCTGTTCCTAAAGCCCTCCTGCTCGTGAGGTCAACATATCGCATAACACTGGCATGCCCCCTCAATGGTACCAATATAGAGTGGTAGGGCAGTGGGATGCTTGATCCTAATGTGCTACCACCCCCAGATCTAAAGTATTAGGTTGCAACCAATGCCTACTTTTCTCCTCTATGTAATCTGGTATAACTCATTATAGAGCTGCGCTAGTAATGCACCCCCTAGGATAGGATCAAAGGATGGTCACAGGAGCTCACTAGGACCTCCATAGTCCTAGATAGGAGGTTACAAGGAAAACTTACTCTAGAAGAGTCAAGCAAGATAATCTGCATGATCAGGTGCATACATATGACTACTCATCGAGAGAAGACCCACTATATATACTAGTGCTCAATGTGGACCCCTCCATGGTTTGAGTGTTGCTATGCTGAATTGCTATGACGACTAAAGATGTGGTCAAAGACTGCATACTTCACCTCAATCGACAAAGATGTGATGGCCTCACCATCTAAAGAGAGTTGAAACATGCAGTAGATATCCTATAGAGTGATAGTCATCTCACTTGTTGGTAGGTGAAAGGTATTGGTCTGCGCATCCCAGCATCGGGCCAATGCAGTCATATAGGCCCGATTGGCCCAAATGGTGGGAGGTGCAATATGTAGCCAAATCCCATGGCCCCAAACTAATACTACTCTATGGCTATCAATGCACTGCTTAAGTTATGAAGGATCTCATATTCCCTCACACTTACGGTCAAAGTTTGGTAGAAAGTAGAATTATAAGGTAAAAATCAATTAAAAACAATAAAAAACAACAAAAACAACCTTAAAAACGACACAAAAAATCATAAAATCTCAAAAAAATCAAAATAATAATAAAAAAAGCACTTCTAAGATCAAAATCAATTAAATCTGCTAAAAAACTAAAAAATATTGAAAATATTTAATTTTTTTTCTAAAGTGGTCGAACCATGGTTCAGACCCATGGTCGGGATGGTGATCAATTTGATGACCGTTGGGATTTGAATACCATCATTGCTAACAACCGCAGCCCCCAATATGATAATTGGGAACCACACCTGCCAGCTACGACTAGGAGAAATGACCTTTTTAGGGTCATTTCCCATCCTGAGACACCTAAAAAATTAAAACCCTAACCCTCTAAGCTAACCTAAGCTAAACCTAACTAGGGTGAGGTTCATTACTAGTAGTTTAGTGATGTTAATTATCCCATTATTTAGTGAGGTTAATTTTAAAATTGGTAAAAGAAAATAATTAGTGAGAGTTGCATGCTTCTACCTTAGTAGCATCGACTCCTCTAGGTTGGTCTGCCATCGATGTGGATGATAGTGAGGTCGGGTTGTGGTAGTGTTCCATATCAAATTCATATTCTCACCTCTTAGAGCTCTCAAATTCTTAATTGCAATAGTAAATAATGAAATAAAAAAGTGCACAAAATGCTTAAATATTTTCTATTTTGGCCCTGACCGCGCATGACAACCGCAGTCCCCGAATTAGGGTTTCCTCCTGCAGGTCTTACCTACGGCTAAGAAATTTGATATTTTTAGTTGTTTATAAAAAACATGGCTAGAAATATATAATAAATGCTCTCAAATCCCATCGTATGGAATTTAAAAATGCTAAATTAAAAATACCCATCTAGCAAGAAGTGTAAAAAATAATTAAAAAACAATAAAAAAATCAGATAAATCAAAAGCCAAATGCACCTCATATCTAGTGATTTACCCTCTACACTTGGTGGTTGCAGTGAATGGAATTCCATGAAATCCAAAAATATGAGTAAATTACCATAAGGACATTTGGGGTAAATTAGTCATCACTGAATTGTTATGCTTCCTTTCAATCCCTGAGAAGGCCCAGATGACCGGACTGCTCCATGAAAACAAGATATTTATCTAAGACACTTTGAGAAAACCATAAAACAATATGATTCAACACATGCCTAATTGGAATTGCTATCATATTGATTCCCTAAGAAGGTCTATACAACTAGACCACTCCATGAGATAGAAATATACAATTACTATTAACAGTTGCAAGCATAGGTGATTAGGCCTTGCCAAGTATTCAAATGCTAAAATTTAAATTATTCAAAGTTATTCATAGTGGTCAAGTGAATAATCACTTTCTTAATTTTCATTACCCTCATTGACTCATCGCTTGAGGGGGTAGTCATAATGTCATAATCATAATCAAAGTCAAAAAAATATCCCTTGATCGTAGATCCCTTGATCTTGTCAAAATTACGTTCATCTTATGAATCATTTCCAATGACTATCATAAGCTTACCCTCTACTAGGGAAAAAAGCAAATATGATAATTAAGTTAGTATCTCTCCTCCTTTCGGATCTATATGGTGCAAAATCCTATAGTAGCCCTGAGCTGCCTGATCGTCGTTGGAGCTTGCCAAAGCTTTTTCAATTTAAGCCTTCCATCTAGTTGTAAGCAATGATTCTAGGATGTGCATCCTTTTTGTTGGACCTTGGATATCTAATTTTGATAAGACTAATGATCATAATCTAACCTACGACATCATTTTATGAGGTCTATTTTTTCTTAGCGTTTTTCGATCTCACAATGCATCTCAAAAGGGGTATTTGTAATGTGTCATGTTGAGGTGACTACTCATATGGGACATGCTAGAAGACCATACGGAAGACCTTGGACAAATACCAAGGCATAGCAGTGGTTCTAATCACTCATTTAGGCATTTTGGCCTAACTAGTTTTGGCCATGACTGAGACCCAAGGTTAACATAGTTGATCACACCTAAGAGTCACGATTAGTAGTCAAAATTAGTTGGACTTTGGTTGACCCAAATTTGGTTATAATGGTCAATTGGTTGCAAATCTGAGCGATTTGGAGGTGGAAATATCTAGAAGCTTCCCTCCAACTGCTCCAGTTGTCCATTCTTGATCTTGGCTTCCTCAAGAAGCTAAGACATAACCTTCCTAGAGGTTATAATAACCCCATCTAAAATGGGAAATGAGAGTTATGCATAGAAGAAATTAAACGACGAAGCTCTGACAAATTTAGTACTCACCTACTTGTATTGAGAGAAGTCCTTTATCTAGCATTGAGAGATTGAAATGACAATTGAAGTCATGGAGGTCTCAGGAGGCTAGAAGAATCAAGGAATGAGATTTTGAGCAATCCATCAACAATCAGAGAAATTCAACTGCTAAATCTGTTAGAAGACATAGAGGTGACCCTTGAACCATCAATTCATCAAGGAAATCAGAGATCTAGGCCATATTTGGAGTGTAAGTTCATCTTTGGCTTTGTTGTGACTGTCAGCCATGGCTAATAGTGCTCACCATGTGACAGACCCATGGTCAGGTTCAATATCCATATTTCCTTGTTCTTTAGCCATAGGTTTTATTCAATTGCATTAGAATAGATAAATCAGGTGTATATTTGCTTTATTAGAGACTTTTGTCCAATAGAATTAACATTTTAGGTATCATTCTTATCATTTGAAATTTATAGTAAGTTGGACAAGAATGCTTACATTTCATGCTTTTGATTTCATAATTAGGGCATTATATAGATAATTTTGTCTTTAATTTACATCTTTCATGGCAATATTTCATGTTTAACATAGGTTTACCATATTTCTTGCGCTTTCTTGATTTCAAGCTTTCATGGCACCTTTTTGTATAACTTCCTTTTAAATCCTCATTAAGAGAGTCCTCCTTTATTACTAATATGCTTCTTGTTGTTAATTGTATGCAAGATTAATAGGGTGTTGATATGCAAGGCAAAAAATACCTCTAATCATGGAGAAGAAGGTCATCAATACCTTGGAGCAGTTCGTGTGCATTTAGGAAGCCTATGAATTACACCTACCCTTACATGGGGATTGTTCTATGATTGTAATAATTGTATCACATTGGGTATCCCTAAGAGGGATGGATTTGTAATTGAGCTTCATTGGAAATTTAATAAAAAGGAAGCCCTACTTTGTGGTTATTTGCAAATTTGTCTATCTTTTATGCTTTATGTGATGTTTCAATTATTATTAGCCTGGGTGTATGCTTCCTGGGTTGTAACACTATGCATCACAGGGTTCATGGAAAGGAGTATGGCTTCACTAAGAGGAACTTCAACTCATTTGAAGATGGATATTTCTTTCAAGACCATTTCTTCTCATGTAATCACTTTGGTCATAAAGCTATACACTGCAGGATTCATGACAGAGATGATTATAGCTTCACCAAGAGGAACTTCAAGCCATTTGCACCTTCCAAGAACTACAATATTAGGTATTACAATTACAATAATCTTGGGCATAAGGATAAGTGGTGTAGAACAAAGTTTATAGAGCTTCCAAAGTCAAGCAAGAATATGAAAACTCAAAAGGATCAAAAGGGTATGATTACAAAGGTGTTGAAAAAGAAGGTTGAAAAGGAAGAAGAGCATTGTAAGTTGGGAGTAGATTTAATCCCACCCCAAAATTAATCACCTCAAGGAGAGGATGTGGTGAGGGGGTTGAGCTAAGAGTCTTATTTTTTTATCCCCAAAGGAGTCCCTTTGCTATTGATGTCAAAGGGGGACAGTATTAGTAAGGGGGAGAGAAATCAGTAAGGGGGAGTAGCTTCTTAGGGGGAGTATTTTTGGAATCCAGTGGTTGTAAAAGAGTTTTTTTGGAAAGGGTTGCCATCAATGGTAAAGAAGGAGATTGTTGGAAATATTGTATGTCATTGATTTCAAAGGTGAAAAGGTTGAAATTTTCCATGGGTAGCAAGGCAAGATATAGTGGATATAGTATTTAAATGCCAAATTTAAATATTATAATAAAAATGCTTAGAATATTTTTTTTATTAAACCACCATGGGCCTAAGGTTTAAGGCTTACAATATTTAAATCTTTTTAGATTTAAATATTTAAAAGAAAAAGAGTTTGGGTGCCAAAATTTGTGGAAGGCATTTGAAAATAATAAAATCATTTGCAAAAGTGGGCACCGACATCATGTCAAAGGGAGGATAAAAAATTTCATATAAATTAAGGTTCCAATCTTTGCAAAGGGTATAGTGAGTGAAAAAAATTGACATCTTTGCTCGTGCTTTTGATCAATAAAAAAAAGAAGAAGGGGCACATTTTTTGTTGAAAGGAGAAAGGAAGAACAAGGACAAACTGTTACACTTGGTCATAGTTGGCAGGCTAGCACAGCTAGTTGCAGAGGAAGCGCTAAGGTGTTGTGGTAGAGGAGGTTACTATTTCGATTCCCATAGATGGAATTTTTGCAAGTCTATAAAAAGGAACACATTTTTAACAAGAGGATAAAGACATTTTACTGCATACCTTATTCACAGCTGGTAGGCTAGCATAGTTGGTCGTAGGGGCAGCACTAAGATACTATGGTAAAGGTGGTCACTGGTTCGATTCCTGTGGAGGGAATTTTGGCAAGGAAACATCAAGGAGGAATTTCGTGCACTCAAAAGGTACAATATTTTTGATTAAAAATTGTATGTCTAAGGTTGTAATCTTGTTGTGCATGTTTGAGAAAAAGGGGCAGAATATTTAAATTTGAAATTCAAAATTTGGAGGGAGTTCTAAGGTGTAACAAGTGACATTTATTTTGTAATTTGTGACTTGATTTAGGAGTAATAAGGTGTAACAAGGTCTTGATATTGTATTGTTTTGCTTAAAATAAAATTATTGCATTGTCAAGTAGGAGTTATAAGGTGTTATAGTGGTTTGATTTTTTATTGTAATTTTTGTATGGTGAAAAGGAATGTTGAAGGGTTTTTGATAATTATTAATGCTTCATATTTGAGAACAAAAGTCATAGAGCATTATTTTTTAGATTCTATTGTGCACATTTTTAAAGGAGAAATTTAATGTGGATGATTTGAAATAGAGATCTACTAATTAGTTATTTGAAGTGGCACTTTGAAAGGGAAATTCTTTTAAGACAAGTTTTTGAAAGCACATATTCATCAAAGCAAGTTAAGAGGTATGGTGATATCATTCCTTATTTAAGGTGTTTGGTTGAGCAAATATTTCTGAATCATAAGGTGGAGAAATAAGGATTATATATATGTGCATTTTTGGAAATATTTGAGCTAGGGTTTGTGAAATAAAATGTGCATCCTTGTTGAAAGAAATTGAAAATACTTGTGCTAGAGTTTGTGAACAAGTTGTGCTTTATTCTTGAAATAAATTGGAAACACTTGTGCTAGGATTGAGAGAAAACTTGTGCATTATTGTATTTGATCTTTGAGAACAAGTTGTGCATTGGGTTGAGTGTTCTTGAAAGTGAATGTGCAAGTGTTAGAAATTAGATTTATGAAGCAAGTGTGTGTATCAGTTTTGATTGTGGAAATATATAAGAAGGCCGGTTATCAAGTGCTAGACTAGAGCTACCTTTATAAAGCAATAAATGTGAGACATGTGAAAGTGATAGACTTAATGAATGTGAAGAACATATTGAGAATTTGTTAGTGCATACTATTATTTATATGTTATTGAAATAATTATGGGAAGAATATGTTTGAATTGCCTAGTTGAAGAAAGCATTTCTGAAAGAGATACAAGCATTATTTTTAACATCATTTGTGTGCAAAATTTTGGATTGGTTGAGCATGTGTTATGAGAAAAATTGAGTATGTGTTATGAGCAGATTTGAGTATGTGTTATGAGCAGTTTTGAGCATGTGTTAGAGCAGATTTTATGAGGCATATTTGAGTAAGTCTTGTGAGTAGACTTGAAGCAGATTTGGGATAGATTTGTGCATGTAATGTGTGCATATTTGGGATAGAGTTGAGACATATTTGTGCATGTACTGTGTGCAGATTTAGGATAGAATTGAGATATATTTATGCATGTAATGTGTGTAAATTTAGGATAGAGTTAAGATAGATTTGTGCATGTAATATGTGTAGATTTGGGACAAAGTTCAGATAAATTTGTGCATGTAATGTGTGTAGATTTGGGAAAGTTTTGAGATAGATTTGTATATGTAATGTGTGCATATTTAGAGTAGAGTTAGAGAAGAGGTGTGTACCAAATTTGGAGGTAAACCAAAGCAAAGGAGAGGTGTCTCCTATGGATAGAGTTCCATAAACCAGAGCAAAGAGGAGAAGTGTCTCCTGTGGATAGAGTTCCATAAATAGAGCAAAGGAGAAGTGTCTCATGTGGATAGAGTTCCATGAACCAAATAAAAGGAGAGGTATCTCCTATGGATAGATTCTCACGAACAAAAGCAAAGGAGAAGAGTCTCTTGTGGATAGAGTTCCACAAACCAGAGTAAAGGAGAGGAATCTCCTATGGATAGATTTCCACGAAACAAACCAGCAAGGGGATAGAGTTCTCCTGTGGATAGAATTCCACAAAAAATTGTTAAGGGGATAGAGTTATCCTATGGATAGATATCCATGAACATGAGCATAGGGGATTGGGATATTCTTTGGATAGAGCTCAACAAACATTGTAATAGGGAATTGGTTCCCAATAGATTTATTGAGAAAATTTAGAAGAAATATTTCTCTATGGATGTAACCCACTTTGGGTGAACCATGTTAAATCTACGTCTCTCATGTGTGTGATGATTTGTGCATTGCCTTGCTACTACTATTGATGATATTGGTTAATACTGATTTGGAGAATTATTGCAATTGATAATATTGGACGCTATTGTTTGGGAAAGAAAAGTAGAATTTTATCTTATACTATTCAACCCCCCCTCTCAGTATAAGCTTTGTTCTTCAAGTTGACCAATCAAAAGTTTGTATATTGGCTACACAAGACTTTTAAAGATACAAGTCTATTATGAAGACCAAGATATTCAATATCCCTATGTGTGCAAAGTGAATGTATTAGATGATGCATAAGACTACCTCATTGCCAGGCGGGTTTCATGCAACCCATTGCTGTAATGAGGATCACCCTATGGTCATCTTATCCTGAGTTTGGACGTAGTTGGACTAGACTACTAGGCAATACAAGCCACCAAAAGCTAGCTCATCTGCAAGATCAACATTGGTCTGTACAAAAGAAGGTTGCTAATGTGATAGACATATCACCATGCGTAAGGCTCCTCCATTGCCAAGTGGGTTTCATTCAACCCATTGTTGTAATGGAGATTGCCCCATGGCTTTTGAATAACTGAGGATTCTAAGGATTCAAGATCATTACCCCCTTATTTTATTTTGATTGCTTGGGATACTTGCTCATTTTTTTTTTTACTTAGTGGTGAAAACCACTCTTTTTGGAGCAAGGGATTTTATTAGTGGTGAAAACCACTATTTTATTTTTTTGGGGAACTTGCTCATTTTGTGGAAGAGCAAGGGGATTTCTTGGGTAGGGAGGAGCTTGTCCTTTTGTCAATTCTTAGCATCCTAGACCATGTGCATAATAGGATGAGCAAGGAAAACCTTTCACTCAAGGTGGCAAGGACTACATTGTAGTGTCATCCTTCCTTGTTCAAACTCAGATGTTAAATGTGTGAAATTGTGTTGGGATTTTGACATATGCAAGGTACTATCAAAGCAAGACCTTACCTTCTAAAATCCAAGATAGCTTTCTACAAAATCTAAAAAGAAAACTAGGGATGGTTGAATGACCAAAAACCCTAGTGAACACCCTATAGCAACTTATTGGTTGTGTTGAAAAACACAGTTACTCACAAAGGGGAATATGGATGGTAGTGATATGTGATATGTGGGGGTTTTCCCTATGATCTTTTGCAAACTAAAAGGTGTGCATAAAATAGTCAGTGGCCATCTAAATATCATTGTTGATATTCATCCGGTATCTAACCTATCTTACGAGGACCCCTTAATAAGAAAAATCTCATAAGGAAAACTACAAATGATGATGATGGATAAGGTTGATTCAAGACTCATGACTGGCATACAAACATGGTGTCATTCATAAGAATGCAAACACAACTTGTCCTAGTGCAAGTGCAATGGATGAATATGCCTAATGCAACTAATCAATGAATGCAATGAAATGCATGATGATGTAATGCAAATGTTTTTTGTATTTTTGATGTTTTATATTGTTTTTGTGTTTTATTTATTTTTTTATTTTTTTAGGGAGGGAAGGTGTGATACCTTAAGCACCCCCAAAGTGTGTGGTGATCGATGAGTGTGGGGGAGGTGTGATACCTTCAGAATCCCCAACTTGCTTCATTGGTTGTGATGTGGATGATGGGGAAGGTGTGACACCTTGAGCACCCCCAGTATGCACTATGCTTGATGTGATGTGATTGGCTTGGTTGGGAGGAGTGATAAAAATTGACCCCCTATTGTGGTAAGGAAATTTATGCCTTGCCAATGCCTTGATGAGATGAGGTGAGTGAACCATATTTTGGAGCTCATTTCATTCTATCATGTCTTGCACAAGATTCTTGAATGAGTAGCAGGTTCGAATGTCATGCCCATTCTATCGATGATAGGGACAGTAGAGGTTTTCATTGTGAGACCCAGGTTTAGGTCTACTTGGTTTTATTTTTGGTAATGTGATTGCTTGTGCCTCATAAAGCCTTTGAAATAGGGCTAAGGAGGGCATTGGAAGTTTTATGTAATGGTGATTTAGCTTGTTGGGCTTATCGGGTTGCGGTTGATCTTGAGGTCACATAGAGGGTGGTGTGGTCTGAATTGTGGCTGGTTGAGGTGAGGTGAGTGAGCCATCTATGGGAAAGGCCTCCCTATCGATAAGATCTTGGACCACATTTTTGAATGTAATGCAATCATTAATGTCGTGGCCCTCTATCTGATGATAAAGGTAAAAGTGATCCTCCCTATAATTCTTAGACTTAGGCCTATTTGGGTTGAGAGGGTGTATGTCAGGTAAAATAATTGCTTTTGCCTCCTACAACTTTTGAAATATGGTCAACATGGGCTCGAATAATGGAGTCCAAGTATGAGGTTGGCATCTTGAATGAGGTGGATAAGGTGGATCAGTTTGATGAGGTGGTAGGGTTGTGTGTATCTCATTCACCTACCTAGGTTGCTCTACTTGATTTATCGATGTAGGTAATAGATCATTAACTATACCTATTTTTTGATCATTGGTAGTGAGAGGATTGTCAATTTGAAGTTGATTTCTCTCAAGCATGTCCTGTATTATATTCTTAAATGAGTGACATGACTGAATATCATGACCATTTTGTTGATGATAAGGATAATGCAGGTCCTCTCTATACCACTTAGGCTTTGGATGATTAGGATCCAAAGGGTGAATCTTTGGTAAGGTAATAGCCTTTGCTTCACATAATCGATTAAAAATTGATGCCAAATATTTAGATAGTGGTGTATAATTGTGAGGCTAATGGCATTGTTATCTTTGTTCCTAATTCTATTGGGATTTATTTTGTGGTTGTAGAGGAGGTAATTTGGCCTTGGATATGATTTATTGTTGTAGCTCAATGTTTGTGAGTTGATTCATGATTTGTTGTAAAGCATCATTTTGGTGATCCACTTGTATCTCGATTTTGGCTAGTCGATCCAAGATATGTTGTAAGACTAGTGGGGGTGGTTGGTAGCTATCGGTAGGTGATTGAGGGGGTTGAAGAAGTAGTTGTAACATTGGAGGAATGCTAGATGGAACTTTAGAATTTTGGTCTTCTATGACCACATTGATCATTCCAACAAACCCTTCATTTGGATGAGGTATGTATACCTCATTAACCTGCCTAGGGTGCTCTTGACAAGAATCATGTCCCCCATGTTTAGGTAATGAATCATGAATGGTATCGATGGGTAGAGACTTGATAGGAGGGTGACCTAGATCTTTGAATGACTCGATGATAGGTGTGAACATAATATTTTGCGCTATATACTCATCGAGACTAGGATTGGTCAAATGAACCATGACCTACGGTGGGGTGGATGATGATGGTATGGTGTGATCTGATTCATTCATCACAATAATGGATTATTCCTCATCGATAAGAGTGGGAATATCCCCTACTAAAATGGTGGAGATGGATGTGGGAATCTCCTCAATTGGTTCCTTCAACTTTTCCTTTGCTAGGAGGATCTAAGGATGAAGAAGGGATATCGAGAGAAACCGATGGTAATAGTAGATATGGAAGAGGTGGTGATGATTTAGTGGATGGTTGTAATGGTGGAGCTAGACTTTTGATGGTGTCATTTGGTTGGATGTCCAGGTGAGTGGATGGCAAGGTAGACTCTTGTGGATAATCAATCATATTGTAATACTTGAAGGGCTCTGGATCAATGTGAACCACATGAACTTGCCCTTCATGTATAAATTTAAGATACTGATGTAGGATGGATGGGATACACTTCATGTCCCTCATCCAAGGTCTTCCAAGTAATATATTGTACTACATTGCACCCTCCAAGATGTGGCACAATGTAGGTATAGTCTTTAGCCCAACTTGAATAGGGAGGACTATCATGCCAATAGTGGAGCATAAAGCATCATTAAATGCTTGTAAGGTGAATGTGGATGTTGTGATGTGTGAAGGTGGAAGGTTGAGATGTTGGAGTGCAGTCATGGTGATGATACTAATAGATGAACCTGTATCAATCAAGACTCACTTATATGGAATCTGATTCACACTAGCAATGATGTGTAGTGGAGGATCGGGTCCATTAGTGGGAGCTAGCTTGATCTCATTATCATGAAAGGTAATTACAGGTTCCTTGTAGTATTGGATAGGATTTGACTATGGTAAGGGTTGTGACGTATGATGAGCATTGGTTGGAGATATAGGTGGTGTAGCTCGATCAGGATATCTCCTATTTTCCAACATAATATTGATCATGCCAACAAAACCCTCATTGGGTGGGGCCACATGGACTTCATTAACTTACCTTATTTGATCTTCCTTATCCTCATGCTTAGGTAAGGGATCTTTAAATATGCCTATTTGTTGGTTATCGAGGGCAAGAGGATTATCAATTTGTAATTGATTATTATCAAGCATATTTTGTACTAGGTTCTTGAATGAATAACAGGCTTGGATATCATGACCATTTTGTCGATGATATAGGTAGTATAGTCCTCTCTATGTCCCTTAGGTTTTGGGTGATTAGGGTCGAGGGGGTGAATCTTAGGTAGGGTGATAGCCTTCGCCTCACATAATCGATTGAAGAGAGATGCCAAAGATTTAGGCAATGGCGTGTAGTTGTAAGGTGGGCGATATGGTTGATTCTATGCTTGAGTCCACTGAAGTTGATTGTTGTATTATGGAGGAGGGGGTTGAACCTGATAATTGGGTTGTTGTGGTGTTGTTTACTTTTTAAGCTTAGGAATATTTAAGACAACTTGGTTGACCAAAGTTGATATTTATTATGTGTTGTTGCCTCTAGGGTTTTTGTTCCACTCCTTTTGTAGAGTTTAATGTCCCCCTCTTGGACTTTGATGTCCTCTATGACTTTGGCCTGTGCCAAAGCCTCCTCGAATGTATGATATTATTGTAGTTGTAAAAGAAGTGAGATTTTATTTGAACAACTTCTCGTGAACATTCGAGTTAGTTCTATAATAGGTAGGGTGAAAGGTAATTTCGACATCACTTTCCTCCACCTATTACCATAGTCTATGATTGGCTCATCATCAAATTATCTAAGGTTAGACAAGTCAGTCAAGTTAGCTTTCTTCCTCATGCCAAATGAAAAGCATTCTAGGAAGGCATTTGTGAGTTGCTCAAAGCTATGAATGTTATGCCTTGGTAGATGATTGAACCACTCTAGGGCTGGGCTTGAGAGTGTTATCAAGAAAGTTCTGAGTAACAAGGCATCATCACCTTGAATTTGAAAGCATAGGTTCATGAAACTAGTGACATGCTCCTGTGCATCCTCATCCCCTTTAAACTTATCTAATTTGGGCATTTCAAAATGCTTTAGATATGAGGGACATGGGATAGAAGGGATGGAGTGGTTGATTGCACAGTTGACTCAGAGTGGGTTTCTTGTGACCCATTCCTAAAGCTTGTTTTTCCAATGATTGAATGCGCTCGGTGAGCACCTTGTAAGATTCAGTAGAGATGATCTCATCTCTTTACCTTTTCCCTCAAGGAGGGGAGGTGGAAGTTTCCTAATGGGGCTAGGAGGTTGATCATAGTCATCAACTATGTCCTCATAAAGTGACTTGAGGTACCCCTGATCTTGATATTCTAACTCTAAGTCTTCATAGGTCTCATACTCTAGTTGGATGTATTGCGGTTAGACATTGTTGAGACCTATGGTGCTAGATGGGCACACGAGGAGGACAATTTTGGTTTGGCCTAGGAGGTAGGTCATGATGTTGCACAATGCACCTTTGAGGGGTTTTTGCCTATAGGTACTAGGTGTGTGAACCTCCTCATGTGTTGTTCTTTGTAATTGTTCTTGGTGCAATCATTGTTGATGCAACCTTCATTGGTGCACCCTTTTTTGTTCTAATTGGTCATGTTCTAGGTGTTCTTGGTCCATTTGCAACTTATCCAACCATAGTTGGTATAGTTGCTCCTATCTATTCATGTTTTGCCTAGGTATCTGATTGATTTGATCGATCGTATAAGGTCGATGAGCCCTCATATTTATATGGAGGGACTTAGTTTACTTTGTGGGCCCAACAAGGTTGGCTACCCATTTCCCATGATCGAGGGAAGCCGCATTGACCTGATGCTCAGGTTTGAAGGTGAGATCTACATACTGGGATGGCATAGAGGCACAATGTGCTTGCATGGAAGCACTCTCCATGGTGGAAAATAGGATGACTTAGGTCTTCCTCTTCTTCATATTCAAAATAAATGTGAGTGGATGAGGCTCCTCTATTAGGATGATGAGTGATCGTACCTATCTAAATGAGCATATTTTTAGCTCATCCATGGATGATCAAGCAGAGTGGCTTGCTCATCCAGGGTATGTGATGGTGTATAATCTCACTCATGCTCAGATGGGTGGTTAGACCAAGTTGGGATATGAATCCATGACACTCCCCTACTAGGCCCCTTAGTGGGTGGGTTATGTCTAGTGGTAGTATGAGATCGAATTCGACCAAGAAGCTCGCCTTCTCGATCATAAGGAGGACCCATAGATGCCTCCTAAATTGGGATATCCTGAAGGTCAGATTCCCTGTATGTGGTGTTAGCATTACGACTTAGACCAGGATGCCATGGTGGAATGACCATGTCCTCAGGACTAAATTAGAAGATGTTATGCACCTCCTTGTAAATTTTCCATAGCATTAGCTCATGAATGAGCTTGGTTATGTGTAGTTACCATGATATTGATTACATAAACAGTAAAGAAATAAATAAAGTATACAATGTGATTATCTCTTTTAAATTTTCTTTGTGAATCCCTATACTATTTTGTGTATTTTGATGTTGAAAAATCCCTATATCCTATGAAACTAAGGGTAAACAAAATAGAAAACTACTAGAAGGTAGTTCAAGCACACCCCCTATCGAGGGATGTAACCCAAATGATAAAAAGTGGCTTCCTATTGGATATAGGCTCAAGGTAACCTTAAGGGAACAAATTACCCCTTTAAAGGGGTCGCACTATCTAATGTCCTAGTACCGATGAAGCCCCACTTTCTCTTAACCCTTGCATTTAAGGCATGGACAATAATGATAATTACATCCACTGAGTATTTTAAAGAGCCCCATGGTAAAAGAGCTCTACTAACCTTCCCACTCTAGGTGCACCCAAGAGTAGGGGACCTTCTAGTGATGAAGTCTAGAAAGCCACTCACTTTTGGCCACTAGGTTTCTAGGGTGCGAGCCAATGGATGGAGATGAAGCCCACCATCATTGGTCTCGATCAATGGTTGGGGATGAAGTCCAACTCATTGATGTTAAAGTGGTACATGGTGTGTGGGGTTCCTTTTATTTTATGCAAAAGAAAGTAAAAGCAAGAAGCATTCCATGATATTTCACTAATGCATAAAAATAATATTTCAAATTTAGATTTCTAAATAATGAACATTTTAATTTTAGAAACCTATCAGATGCAGAACCCTACATGAGTAGCCTTTAAGCAAGCAATAAGCAGTCATACCACAAAAATAATCAAATAGAGGCCATCTCTATGAGGGATGGTTTACAAAAGAGGCCATCTGACACAGGGATGGTAAAAAATAGGGGTCATCTGGGATAGGGATGACCACAGAAAGAGGCCATATGACCTAGGGATGGTCACAGATAGAATATTTTAAAGCTCAAAAATCCTCTATAATTCCTTTACCTAAGCATGAAAAATTTACTTTTCTTTACTAAAAATAGGAAAGGAGGACATAGTAGCTTACTGTGATAGCCTAAGTTTGATGAAGATGTTGTTCTATATTATTTTTACCTTTTGCTCTGAGGCCATCTCTGGGAGGGATGGTTGCGTATGGTAGCCGTATTGATCGTGATTACTAACTATCTTGCACAGGGATGGTCATGACTATTAATTGTCTTGCACAAGGATGATGGTACCTACAATTCAAAAACACCAAGAAAACAAGAATTAGTGATGTGAATGCACAATGTGGACAAAGTTCAATCGTGATCACCATTAAAAATGCTAAAAATATCATACACCTATGCAATGAAATAAAGAACAAACTAGATAGCAAACTATGTAACCATGATGACAAAACAAGATATGAAATAATGGTGCCCTTTTTATTAATATCAATTATGTCCTTCAAAAGAGGTTACAATGAGATCCCGTGGAGGGATTTGCTACCAATTTGATACAAATATTTACAATAAGAAGAGTAATCCAAGGTGTATCTTGTAGGATCTTTCTTGCATCTCACAAACTGATTTGGGGAGGGTTTCTCGTGACCTTCGTAATGTATGATGATGAGGTATGAATATTTATGCCATTTGCTCCATTGTAAAGACCTATAATCTGCACACAAGGAAATATAAAGAGCATCAAAAGCATATGAAGAGCCTTCCAAGATAAGGCCCATAATGATGATAAAGAAAGCAATAAAGAAGCTAAAATATGATAAATAAATGCATGAAAATGAAATCTAACTATGCTAGGAAGTAATTGAAATATTGCTAAATCTAATAAAAGCAAGAAAAATGGAAAAATAGATCTCTACCAGGAGGTCATCTCTATGTGGGATGGTCTTACCTGCTGGTCATCTCAGGGTGAGACGGTCGCACCTATGGGCCATCTCTGGGTGAGATGGCCACTAAACTATGAGTGAATTCCTTATGGTTGATGCGAGGCGATGCCAGGTTTTGATCCATGGAATTGATGTTCAAGGGTGTGCTCATGAGGAATGACTTAGGGGTGGAATTTGACACCAAAGCAAGGGTGTTGGATGGTGCAAGAAGTATGAATTTGATCTTCAACCTTCGATATGGTCCATTGGCATGCTTGGAAGCTCCATGGTTGAATTTTGGTAGCACTTCATTGCTTTGAGAATGAGAGCTCTTTGATTCTTCAGTTTGGTGGTACATGATATTTTCAATGAAGGCTAGGTACCTTTAAATAGACTTCCAAATGGGAGTCCAAATCTTGTAAGAGAAGCCAAGAAGTAGTTGGGATCAAGAAACATAACTGATTCTTGATAACCATTGCATAACTTGAATCTGTTGTATCGTTGCTCTTAGCTAGCATGAATACATTTTTGAATTGTTGCTTGGGATTTTTGCTTCTGGTGCATCCATCTCGAGGTGAGATGGTCATGACTGCGGGCCATCTTGGGGTAGGATGGTCATGGTTGGGGGCCATATCGAGGTAAGATGATCATTATTGCAAAGGAAATTCCTTCCTATTTGAGTGGTGAGAACCATTGTTAAGCCCTAGGGCTGCCCAAGGTGGGTCATATGGCCTAAAAAGGTGTCCATATAGGTAGTCTCCTCAATATGACATGTTTTAGGTGTCTACAAAAGAATATGTGGTATAGGGATAGGGGTGGGCTTGAGGGATGATGGGGTTGATGGGATGGGGATGGGGGTGGTAGGAGTCTAGGTTAGGGTGTTGTTGTGACCATTTCACAACTTCCCCAAATTTGGGGACCCACATTTTTATTTTTGTTATTTTTAGGATTTTTAGTTGTTTTGAGTGGTTTCAAGGTTTAGTTTTGATTTTTTTTCAGTCATTCGGGTTTTCAATGTCTAGGATTTAATTAGGTTTAATGGGTTTGGTTAATTTTAATGCTCGAATAAAATTTATTTAAACATTTAAAATATTTTGAATTGAACTCATTCAAACATTTAAAACTAATTAAATCATATTTAAATAAAAAACATATATAAAAAATAAATAAAACTAAATAAAATAAACTTAATGTTATATTATATATATAATGTAATATATGCATATATAATATAATACTAAAATGAAGTTCGCATGATTTAAATAAATCATTTATAAAGTCATTTAAATAAAGTTATGGTTTTTGTTATGTTTTTATGCCCTAACAATGACGTTCTATGTGAACAAATGTTGAACATAGATAAGAATGATGTGGGTATACAACAAAAAACTTGATAGCACAAGATTTCTAGCACATATTGGAGCAATGAAATCCAAATTAGGTGGAATGAATTAGAGCAACTCAATAGATATCAGACGAATTCCTCAAGGGGTGAAGTATATTTTTGCTATTTACATATCAGATTATATCTATTCATAGAGGTCTAAGAAGCAACATAACATGGCAACATATTTAAGACATGGATGCTGCTTGAATAAGTGATAATGTAGGCTATGGAGAATAATAACAACATAATACCCATATTTTTATTATACACAGTGTGACATATAAAACCCACTACAAGAGATGTGGAAGATTCAAATTTAAAAGCACAACAATGAAGTGCAGTTTTTTATATTCATCATAGTAGGTGGACAATGGTAGGAGGATAGAAACTTGCTGTTGTTATCTCACCGAACTAAAATATAATTATATTTGTTCACCAGATCAAACTAGATTGAGGGATGAAATTACACCATTTATGATTTTTACTGGATAAATAGAGGTGTTAATCAAAGATTCATTTGTTTAAAGCTTCACAGAATTTGGCTACAGTGGAGGCATTTAGAAAGACTTCGAATGTAAAAATATTTATACTTCAGATGTAGACACCCAACACTTGTAATTTATTCTTGATCACTCAAAATATGATGGGTAATTTTTTATTCTTCAATGCAATTAATAAGAGATAAGTCGATTACGAAGTGAGTGGTAGATCGGGAGGAAAGATCACTATGAACACTCGAGACGGTGATGGGATAGAAAGGCATGACAGACTATAAAATATATATGATGAGGGTGTGGTCCAATACATCACACATACTTGGACACTAAAAAAGACTCAGACATGGCATTTGGATAGGTTATAAGGATTGAACCAGTTTTGAATTGCGGTGATCTCATTGAAAATACACTATATATTATTTCAGCATGAAGTACTACTATTTTGAAATAAATAAGGGATACAATGTGTTACTAATCCAAAATTTAATTTAAGACTTATTGAAATTTTTATAAAAGGAGGTGCACAAAAAAATTGATATATAAATTTTGATAGATTTGGCCATTTTGTGAAGTAGAAATTATAAATGGTGAATAATATGTCAAGGAATATAAGGATAAGGAGTTGTTTCTATATCAATGGATGCAACAATGTTTACAAACATTCAAATAATTTATCTCTCAGATGCAACCATATTCACAAATAGGAAATTGCATCTTATAAGTTTTGGTAGTGCACAGATGTGGCTATAACATAGACTATACAAACTTCGTGTGAATTTTGGTTTCATGGATACATGGATGATAGTTTTGATTGGGACTAGATTTAGATATCTAATGAGATAGTAGCTATGTGGCACATGGATTGGGACTACAATGGCCACAAACACAATGGACATCATACACAATGAAGTATCCCGAGTATTACATGATTGGTAATTTTGAAAAGCTTTAGGATGCGATGATTTTGACATTGCTGGTAAGGACAATAGAGGTGGAGTATAGTATCCAGAATGACAATGATTATATATGTGTGGAAGGATCATTGATGAAAATTAGCATGGGGTGGCGAGAAACAATCATGGTAGAGTGGACAATAATTTATTATAAATTTTAGAAAGTTCTCATAAAATGAAAGTAACTACAAATTGAGCTGGTTGATTCCTATGAAGGTACCACTGAAATTAATGATAACATTCAAGGACGTATCATGTGTCATATGGTTAAAAGTGGTGCCTTATCTTTGTTAGCGGATATTTACCAAATGTCAAGGAAAAATTCAAATTTGGTCCATTGTATTGACAAAATATGACAAAAGGCTACAATAATTAATTCAGTAGAAGACGAGTAGTTTTGCAAGCCACCGTGGGCATGGCAAACATGGAATTGAACACAAGGAGTATGAAAGCATAATGTATGCATTTTGTGATAGATTTGGATGAGCTTCCCCAACATACATATTCTCAAGGCGATATGTGATACAAGATCAAAATGGTCATTATTGTATAATAAATATAAATAGGCATTATTTGGTTTACACTATGATTCATCCAGCAGATGGAGCATTATATGTAGATCAACGATTAAAATGGACGAAAATTGTATTTCATTGCCAAGAGAAAAGTGAATATAAGGTTAATGTAAAACAAATGAAATAAATCAAAGGATGTTTAATAAAAGAGTATGGAACATAAGTAACGAATTGAATGAAATTATAAAACTAAATTTCTCATATTATAAATAAAGGATGGAAATCTCGAGAAGGGGTCAAAGGCTTTGGAAAAATTGTAGGTGAACAACACATTGGCACTTGAATGTTTTGGAGCCTCTCCTTCCATGCTAAACTACATCATTTCACCATAGATGCCATTGAAATTGGTATTTTGCATGTATTAAAGTTTATATTGAAAATATTTATTGCTGATATATTGAAAGTTTGATGAGTTTTATGCATGTTGATATTTGGCTTGATTAATTTTCAATATATCGCATATTTCCCCTTTGAATATTGCATCGCTTTAAATATTGGATTACGTGAATATAGATCCTCTTAATGTTGGTTTTATGTAAAATATTAATGTTTGAAGGGTTTGTGGGAATTTGCTTGTTACAAAATTTTTATTTTATTTTATTTTTTTAACCTTATCTTTTCATTTTTTTTTTATTTTTTCTAAATAAAATAAAAAATGTGAAAAAAATGAGATACATAGGTTCAAAGAATAAGCTTTAAATTGTTATTTAAAGCAATTTCAATTTTAATTTGGAATCAATTTGAAATTATAAAATTATTTATAAAATTCATATTTTTAAGGAATTTTATAATTTCAAAAGCTTTATTTTACATTTCAAGTTTTGAATTTCATTTTCAAGAAATTAATTAACTTACCTTAATGAAAATTAATTTCATTAAAAGAGGTTATTTATATGGCAGTCATAAGGCCATTATTTTCAAATCTATAGATTAACTTTTCCTTCGTTAAAATTGTAATTTCATTAAAGAGGGGGATTAATTTATAATGTATGTCAAACATTATTGTATTTCAAGGTTAATCATTTGGATCATTTTTTATTTTATGTTTAAAGAAACATAAAAATCAACTCAATAATCATTTCATTAAGTTTCATGAACAATAAATAACATAGCATAATACAAATATTACCAACACAAGCCCCTTGTTAAAAATTATTGGTAAATCACTAAGGTATTCTAAGCACTTATTTGACCCATTTTCATAACATGTAAACACACATTAAGTAAAACCTTGGAGAAATGTTTATTTCTTTACAAGAGAGGTTTTTCATATTAAAATCCTAATTGTGATGGGGATTTTGTAATTAGGAAAAATTTCTACTTAACAGAATTGGCACTAGAAGGAGGGATTGAAGGAGGGATTGGCACTACAAACACAGGAAGTTACACATGAACAGTTTGTGGATGATACTTTGTTGTTAACTCTTGCATCAGTTTTTGAGGCTAAGGTCATAAAACATATTCTAGAGCTATATGAGGATGTTGCAGGGCAAAAGGTAAATTTTTCAAAGAGTAAAATTTATTTCTTTAACACTCCCATTCGAGAGGCAGATTAAGATTTCTAGGATTCTTGGATGCTCGGTGTCTACTCTTCCATCCACATACCTAGGCCTTCCTTTATTTACAGAGCGAGCTACCGATTCCATGTGGACTAATGTAATTGAAAGAATTCGAGAGGAAGTCGGGTCGGATGGAAAGGGAATTTGTTATCTCAAGCCGGCAAGGCGCTTCTCACCAAGTTTTCCATTCAAAGCATCCCCTGTCTACTTTCTCTCTGTTTTTAAAGCTCCTACAAGTGTCTACACTAAAATTGAACAGATCCGGAAGAGGTTCCTATGGACTGGTTCCGAATCTAAGCGGCGCTTTCACTTGGTGTCCTGGGATAGGGTTTGCAAACCAAGGGAGTTTGGAGGTATTGGGCTAAGGAGAATACAACATTTAAACATGGCCCTCCCGGCCAAACAAGCATGGCGTCTTTTGACAAATGCAAATGCGGAATGGATTACTATAATAGAAGAAAGTATTTGCAAGAAATTGAATTCTTAAGTTATTCCTTTCCTCCCAGGGGATCAATTTTTTGGAAATCAATCCTTCAAACTAAAAACTTGCTAAGCAAAGGGCTACGTTGGAAACTGGGAAATGGAAGAAACATTGATTTTTGGGACCACAAATGGTTAAAGGACTATCCCCTCTCTGCAGACCCCATCATTTCAACCCTTAGAGCTTGGACAATTGAAGTTTTTGGTACCAAAGTTGCAGATTTTATTACTTTGTCAAACAATAGAAGGGTATGGAAGCCAATAATGAATAATGATCTACCAGGGGCATCAATAATACTTGAGAATGAATTAAAACAGTCTTTACTCCCTTCCGGCATTCTTGAGGACCAAGCTTATCCGGGAAGCTTCGGACAATGGGGAATTTTCTCATCAAGATCGCTTATCTGATGCTTATTGATAATGATGAACCTACTTTCCCTCACTTGGAAGTTTGGCCCAAAAGCATTGTCCGAAGGTTGGGTTTTTTGCATGGCTGGCCATCCAAAATAAGATCCTCACCATGGATAACTTAATAAAAAGAGGTGTGATTGTTGTTAATAGGTGTTATCTTTGTATGTCTGAGTGGGAGTCTATTGATCATTTGTTTCTGTATTGTAATTTTTCTGTCTCAATCTTGTTAGGTCTATTACAAGTGTTTCATATTTATTGGGTCCATCCTAAGTCCATTTTTGACTTATTTGTCCAGTGGCCTTCCCCATTTTTGAATAGGCGTCTTAGGTATATGTGGAAGATCTGCCTTCATCACTACTTGTGGCAGATATGGTTGGAAAGGAATCGTCGGGCCTTCTTGGATAAGGTTTCTCAGTCATCCTCTGTCCTGTCAAAAATTTTAGCATATGCTAATGAGAATACTTGTTTAGTGCCTGCAGCATCTAGACCTCCAAATCCTTTTGAAGCTTCATTAGGCCAGTCATTAAACTTACCTCTCACTGATGGCCTCAATCATCCTCAAGTCTGTCCTAGAACCATGATCACATGGACCCCACCCCCCCTAGGGTGGATTAAGTTAAATTTTGATGGGGCATCTAGGGGCAACCCAGGTGAAGCTGGGGCTGGTGGCTTACTTAGAGACCACAAGGGTGAGGTGCTTGTAGCTTTTGCAGAACATCTTGGAGCTCAAACTAACAATGTGGCTGAAGCAAGGGTAGTTTGGAGGAGCCTCAAGGTGGCAGAGAATTATCCAGGGAAACTGTTGGTGGAAGGTGATTCTCTTATTATTATAAATCTTCTAAAGAACACTAAGAGAGCTCCTTGGAGATTTGATGACTACATCCATGAAGCAAGGGCTCTAATTCATGACCGACTTGAGGCCATAATTTTGCATACCTTCCGGGAAGCAAACATGGCAGGTGATAGGCTGGCAAATGAAGGCATTGTAGCAGCAAATTTGATCACGTGGACTGAAAATCTTCCTCATGCAGTCTCAATGGTGATAGATAATGAAAAAATTTAGATTGGAAGGCTCAAAGTGGATCAATGACAGAAAATGGGGGCATTTAAAAAAAAAAAAAAAAATTGAACCTTATAATGGATTTTGTCATATTTGTTTTTTTTGTTCATGTGACTAGTGTTTTTTGCAGCTGGTGGGGCACTGATATAGGTTTTTTATCTACAAATTCATGCATGGGAAAAATCTTCTTTGGCCTCAAGTATTTCCCAAGGTGTGTTTGGATTCGATGTCGCAAAAAGGCCCTAGCAAGAAATAACAAAGTGTTGGAGATCCCTGACAATGAGGCACCAGGCCCCACCATAATAGTCTTGGAGAAGATGACAATTTCATCAGCCTCCAACAGTATCAACCAGTTGAAGAGTCTGTCTGGCCTCATCAGTGCAGCTGTTGATTTGTGTGATTCCTTAAATCTTCTGTTTTATAGCCAGCAGTTCCAGGGGCACAAGGAGTCAAAGGCAAAATCTAAATATGATGGCAAGAACGATGATAAGAAGTTAGATGAGGACTACAAGGAAGACTGCTTGGCCTCTTGGCTGTCCATTCTATGGGATGTTTTTTTTTTTTTTTTTGACCATATTCTATTATTTTTATATGGGCACAAGCTACTCTGCATGGTGCTTGCATGATTAGTTTTTGTCTTTGTTAGTTCTTTTTTGCATCTTTCTTTTTTGATGGCCATAATATTAGGCTTCCATAGTTTAGTTTGGCTGTATTCTAATGGAAGAGTAGGTCTTGGCCATTTTTGTTGTCGATTTAAACTTTTAGGGCTTGGCCTTTGTCCAGTTGGTCAGTGGACCCTATTTTGTAAAATGGTTTTGGGTCAACCAGTTAAAACCCGGTGTTAATTATAATATTCTCTTACTTACCAAAAAAAAAAAAAAGATAATATTTTTAATTTTCAGCATTTGAGGTTGTTAAAATTTCATTTAAAAAAAAAAATTGAAATGTTTCCGATTATTCTGCACTAATTTTAAATTTATATAAACTCAAATTTTGCATGCATAGTTTTTATATTGAAACTATGCATGAAAATTTTAAAACAATTTTATCTTAACTTGAAACTGGTTCAATGGCAAAAAATTATTTACCTCATTATGATGGAATTAATACAACAGAGGAACATGTTCACACATAAAAAAACATTATGGTTCATTTTAAAATTATGCATGAAGATGTTATCTGTAAAATGTTTCCATACACATTAGATGAGGTTGTTTATGATTGGTTTATTAATTTACCTGCAGGTTCTACCACTTTTTTTATTTTGGTAAGAGACTATTATAATTAACAATGGGTTTTAACTGCTTGACCCAAAACTATTTTACAAAAAAGAGTCAACCGACCAATTGGACAAGGGCCAAGCCCTACTCTTCCATATGAAGACAACCAAACTAAACTATGGAAGCCTAATATTATAGCCATAAGAAAAGAAAGACGCAAAACAAAACTAACAATGAGAAAAACTAATCATGCAAGCACCACGCAGGGTCGCTTGTGCCCATACAAAAAATAGTAGAATATAGTCAAACAAACATCCCATAGAACGAACAACCAGGAGGCCAAGTAGTCAATATTCCTTATAGTCCTCATCTAAATCCTTATCATCCTCAATATTAGATTCCTCATTGCCATCAAATTTAGATTCTGCCTTTGAATCATCATGCCCCAGGAACTGATCGCTATAAAATAGAAGATTTAGAGAATCACACAAATCAATAACTACACTAATGAGGCCGGACAAACTCTTTAACTGGTTGATAATAATAGAGGCTGATAAAATCACCATCTTCTTCAAGACTACTACAGTGGGGTCTGGTCAACCAAACTAAACTATGGAAGCCTAATATTATAGCCATAAGAAAAGAAAAATGCAAAACAAAACTAACAATGAGAAAAAATAATCATGCAAGCATCATGCAGGGTCACTTGTGCCCATACAAAAAATAGTAGAATATAGTCAAACAAACATCCCACAGAACGGACAACCAGGAGGCCAAGTAGTCAATCTTCCTTATAGTCCTCATCTAACTCCTTATCATCCTCAATATTAGATTCCTCCTTGCCATCAAATTTAGATTCTGCCTTCGACTCCTCATGCCCCAGGAACTGATCGCTATACAATAGAAGATTTAGAGAATCACACAAATCAATAACTACACTAATGAGGCTAGACAAACTCTTTAACTGGTTGATAATAATAGAGGCTGATAAAATCACCATCTTCTTCAAGACTATTATAGTGGGGTTTGGTACCCCATCGTTAGGGATCTCCAACACTTTGTTATTGTCCTCCAGGGCCCTGTTGCGACATCGAAACCAAAAACACATTGGGAAAGACTTGAGGCCAAAGGAGATGTTTCCCATGCATGAAAGATAATGAAACTATATCAGTACCCCACTAGCTGCAAAAAACACTAGTCACATGAAAGAAAAAAACAAATATGACCAAAGCCATTATAAGGTTCAAAAAATATTTTGAAAAATACCCCTATTTTTGTCATTGATCCACTTTGATCCTTTCATTTTGAAATTTTTCATTTTCTATCACCGTCGAGACCGCATGAGGAAGATTTTTAGTCCACGTGATCAAGTTTTCCGCTACAATACCTTCATTCACCAACCTATCAGCTATCATGTTTACTTCCTAGAATGTATGCAAAATTATGACCTTGGGTTGATCATGAATTACAGCCCTCGCTTCTTGGATGTAGTCATGAAATATCCAAGGAGCTCTCTTAGTGTTCTTTAGAAGATTTATAATAATGAGAAAATCGCATTACACCAACAGGTTCTACCACTTCTGGGGATCAACTAGAAGCAATGTTTCTTGAACATTTTGGAAAATTAGTTGACATGAATATGATAGAATATCAGTTTACCTCTATCTGTAAAGAACCTAATGAATCCATGAGTCAATTTAATGATAGGTTCCATAGGTTGTATACTGAAATGGAAACACATTACATCATTTCAGAAGAAGAGGTTATTCAAGTATACTTGGAAGCTTTAGACCCATTTACTTCTATACTCCTAGGTAAATGTATTAGAAATCCATCCTTTTCTTGAGCCTACATTGAGAAAATAATTGTAGAAAAATGGTGGATTTCAAAAGGGGGTGATGTGGATAAATTATCATTACTTAATTCTAAGGTTTCAAATTAGATACCACCTATGAGTCATGATACACATTTTTCTTTCATGTTAAACTATTCTTCAAGAGTTATGGATTCAAACCAATGCCAACCATATAATATGGTACCGATATCCACCAATGAGGTTTGTTGTAATCAAGATTATAAAAATGTAGAAATGCACAAGTCTTAAAATATTGGAGGATTTATAGATCTAACTAACATTGAAATATGTTATAGAACCTTCCATAGAGTTGAATGAAAAGATTAAAGCTCCAGAATTGAAAGATTCTAGATGTGATTTCATTGAAGACTGGAATGGACTACTAGAAAAAAGTACCTCAATGAAGGAAACTAAAATCCTGGTTTTACTTAATGATTCTTCAATGCCCATACAACAAGAAATCAGTAGGTCTATACCTCAAGTGATTTATGAAGGTGAATTTGAAAAGGAATCTATAGATATATCCGAAGATTACACAGAAAATATGGTTGAACTTCACCCCTTAGCTGTAGAAGATAATTATTATAATGGTTGGGGAAGATATGAAAAATGTGTTTCTTTTATGCCTTTTGATAAAAAAATTTCTACATAAGATATACAGGACACTAAAATTACAATCTGACATGAAGAACCTACAACTCTTGTACAATCAGAAAATGATGTGCCAATTTTAGAAATAGAAAAAGTTTCAAAATTTGACCATTTTGAACATGAGTTTGTAGAACACATTGCTGCAACAGAAAGGGAAGAAATGGTAAAAGTTTCTTATGATTAATCTATTTTAGATGAGGAATAGGTAAAATTGTCTCTTTCATTCTTGAATACTAAATATTTGAGTGAAAATTTTCATGATTATATTGAAGATTCAAATGAAGAAATTTCATGTATGGCTAATAAAGAATTAGAATTTTCTATTCATTCTAAAGAAAGTATTGCTTTGTTTTATCAACAAGATTTATGGTTTGAAAAAGATGAACATATTCTTGATTGGATGCCTAATTTTGATTCTTTTGAAAAATAGGTCATTGATGAAGGTAAAGGGATACGAGATGAAGATAGTGATAGAAATCATGAAGAAAAAGAAGAAATTACAATGGATCACCAAGTAATGGTAAATGAAAGTATGCAAAAGGTAGAATCTCATCCTTTGTGCCCAAACATCCAAAAATCAGGTAAAATTTTGCATAATTATTTATTGGATTCGAATGTTATTTATGATGAAATGCCCTTGAAGGTTAATAAAGAACTAGAGTGGATTTCTACTCACACCACTAATGATATTGATTTGTTAAATGAAAGATAAGTAGATATGTTTGAGTTATTGAACCAAGTTCATCAACAACTAACAATTCAATCTAGGATACAAAATTATAATGATTCTTATTTTATAAATATCCTAGATGCTTGCAAATTGTTGCATGAGTATTATTGGCCTAAAAACATAGATGATGATTTTATTTTAAAATTTTTAGGAGTAGCCTCTTATTTGAAAGAAACCCTATATGCTTGTGAAATTAAAAACTTTAAGTCAAAGTGAAAAATCAGATTTTGAAAGTTACATTTCATTGAATAAGAAAAGGATAATTGAAAATCATCTATTCACTTGTAAGTTAAATGAATCAAATCCTAAACATGGAATTGCTTATAAACTTGAATCAAATCAGTGGGTTAAGAAAGGCAAAATGAAATTTGTTATACTATTTGGCCTGATATTCTTTTGGTTGGAGTTATGTAAAACTTGGCATACATATAATAATATATGTCTTTTATAGTATGCCAACCGTGTTTGGGACCCAGGGAAGTGATATCATAATCTGGTATCATTTTGTATATAGTGTATATTTTTGTAAATAGTTTTTTTGGGTTTTTGTGTTTTTGTTCATAATTTGTTGTTGCGTGAGATTTTGATTTTTGTTTTCTTATTAGTGTTTTCAAGTTTAGGGAGAAAATTATTACTTGCTTATTAGTTTTTATTGTATAACTTATGTTTTTAGGTTTTTGTTAGTCATCGTTTGTGTGTTTGTATTCAATTATTTTCATTGTGAAATTTTGGTTGTATTTTCATTTTTTGTTTGCAATAAAACTGACTTATACTAAATTTTGGTTTTTAGTTCATGTTTCCATGTTGTTACTTAAAAGTTTTGGTTTTGTTTCTTTGATAAAGGTAGTTGTGGTAGTTGCAATAAATATTTGATGATTTTGTTTGGTATTTGTTCCTGTGTCACTCAGGATAAATTACCTATTTTTGAAATCATATAAAACTTGAAGAAAAGGAAAATGAGATTGTTTAATATATCCTTATGAATTTGGATCAAGATAGTAAAATTTGGAATAATGAAGCCATTTTGTCAAAGCTCCACAAATATTACATCACATTAAAGGAACATTCCTTGAAATATTTGAAGGATGAAGTTATTGGTTTTGTAGGTTAAGGTGAAAATCCAAGATACTCAATTTTTAGCCTCGATATTTAACCCAGATGGCAAGTGAATTTTTCAAAGAAACATAAATTTTGATAAAAAAGCAAAGCAAATAAATGAAAAGTAAAATCAAATCAGTCACGATAGTCTAGATAACCTTCACCGGGGCTATAGACACCTGACTGGCAGTGGAGCTAGGTCTAGACTGAAATAAAGAAGAAAAAAAATGAATATGCAAAATTCATCTAATATTTAGATGATTCAGATAACCTCTACCAGGGCTATAAATGCCTGGATAGTAGTAGAGTAATATCTTAAAAATATCAAGGTTACCTCCACCAGAGCTATGGATGCTCATTTGGTAGTGGAGTAATGCAAAGGTATCTTTAAATGAAAATTTTTTGTAATCCTAATTGCAAAACTGATAATGGAAATATAAATAGTTTCAGGAAGACAAATGAATCACAGAGTACACACCGTGTAGAGGCAAATGTTTTAGTTGTTCCATTTTGAAATTATCTATTCACATTCTTTGGATATTATTGATGCTTATTTTTCTAATTTTTGGGTTTTGTTGGTTTCAGATCTGGGTTCTTAAGTCTGAAATATTCAAGAAAATTTCCCAGCAAAGTCGTCATTTGTTGTGACAATTTCACATCTTCCTCAAATTTGGGGACCCACCTTTTTATTTTTGTTATTTTTAGTATTTTTTGTTGTTTTGAGTGGTTTCAAGGTTTAGTTTTGATTATTTTTCAGTCATTTGGGTTTTTAATGTCTAGGATTTAATTAGGTTTAATGGGTTTAACTAATTTTAATTCTCAAAATAAATTTATTTAAACATTTAAAATATTTTGAATTGAACTCTTTCAAACATTTAAAATTAATTAAATCACATTTAAATAAAAATATATATAAAAAAGAAATACAAATAAATAAAATAAACTTAATGTTATATTATACTATATATATAATGTAATATATGTATATATAATATATTACTAAAACGAAGGGTCACATGATTTAAATAAAATTATTTATAAAGTCATTTAAATAAAGGTATGCTTTTTGTTAAGTTTTGATGCCCTAATAATGACATTCTATGTGAACAAATGTTGAACGTAGATAAGAATGATGTGGACATATGACAAATAAATTGATAGCACAGGATTTTTGGCACATACCGAAGCAACGACAACTAAATTAGGAAAAATGAATTGGAGCAATTGAACAGAGATCAGACAAAGTCCTCAAGGGATGAAGTATATTTTTATTATTTATATATCATATTGCGTCCACTTGTAGAGGTCTAAGAAGTAGCATAACATGGCAATATATTGAAGAAACGGCTACTACTTGAAGAAGCAATGATGCAGACTATTGTGAATAAGAACAACATAATATCCATGTTTTTATTTTACATAGTGCGACATATAACATCCACTATAGTAGACATGACAATTCTGGATTTGAAAGCACGACAATGGAGTGCAGTGTTTTATATTCATCACAGTAGGTGGAAAATGGCATAAGGATAGAAACTTGTTATTGTTTGCTCACCGAACTAAAATATGTTGATTTTCATTCACCAGATCAAACTAGATTAAGGGATGAAAATTCACCATTAACAAATTTTTACCAGATAAATGGAGGCATTAATCAAAGATTCATTTGTTCAAAGCTTCATAGAATTTGGCTATAGTGCAAGTTTTTAGAATGAATTGGAATACAAATATTTTTATATTTCAGATGTAGATGCCTAACACTTGTAATTTATTCTTGCTCACTCAAAATATGATGGGCAATTTTTTATTCTTCAATGCAATTAAGAAAAAATAATTTTATTAAGAAGTGAGCAATGACTCGAGAGGAAATATTGCACTGAAAACTCGGAATGATGATGAGTTAGACATACACAATAGACTATACAACATAGATGATGAGGACAAGGTCCAACATATCACACATACTTGGATACCAAACAAGACATCAGACATAGAATTTGGGTAAATTATAAGGACTAAACCAGTTTTGAATTGTGGTGATCTCATTGACAAGACACTATTTATTATTTTAGCATGAAGTACAACTATTTTAAATAAATAAGGGATACAACATGGTACTGATCTACAATTTAATTTAAGACTTATTGAAATGTTGATAAAAGGAGTTGCACAGGAGATTTTATATAAAGTGCAATGGATGTGGTCTTTTTGTGAAGTAGAAATTATAAATGGTGAATAAGATGTTGACGGAATAGAAGGATAAGGAGTTGTTTCTTTTTCTTTGGATGCAACAATGTTCACAAATATTCAAATTATTTATCTCCTAGATGCATCCATATTCACAAATAGGAAATTGCATCTTATAAGTTTTGGTAGTGCACAAATGTGGCTGTAACATAGACTATATAGACTCTATGTGAATTTTGGCTTCATGGATACAGGGATAAAATTTTTTATTGGGACTGGATTTTGATAGCTAATGAGATAGTAGCTATGTGGCACATGGATTGGGACTACAATGGACACCAACACAATGGACAGCATACACAATATTGAAGTATCCTGAGTATTACACGATTGGTAATTTTGAAAAGCTTCAAGATACGTTGATTTTGATGTTGCTGGGTAGTAATCATCATAACAGAGGTAGAATATAGTATCTAGAATGGAAATTATTATCTATGCATGTGGAAGGATCATCGGTGACAATTAGCAAGGAGTTGTGAGCAAAAATCATGGTGGAGTAGATGATAATTTATTATAAATTTTAGAAAGTTCTCATAAAATGAAAGTAACTACAAATTGAGCTGGTTGATTCCTACGAAGGTACCTCTAAAATTAATGACGACATTCAAGGACGTATCATGTGCCATCTGGTTAAAAGTGGTGCCTTGTATTTGTTACCAGATATTTATCATATGTTAAGGGAAAATTCAAATTTGCTCCACTATATTGATAAAATATGACGAAAGGTTACAATAATTAACCAAGGTTACAATAATTAACCTAGCAGAAGACGAGTACTTTTGCAAACCATCGCGGGTAAAAACATATAGATTCTCAAGGTAATATGTGATACGATATTAAGATGGTCATTATTTTATAATATATAGAAATGGGTATTATTTGGTTTACACTATGATTCGTCCAGCAGATAGAGCATTATAGACATAGCGGCTGAGCGGGTATGAGCTAAGATGTATACAAATTCATGTGGTATATGGTGAACATAGGATTTCTATAGCAATGCATAATTATGGTGGTTGATTTTTGAACAAATACATATGTACAAACAATAGTCAAAATGGACAAAAATGGTATTTGGTTTATTTGCTATAATAAACAAAAATCAATTTTATTGCCAAGAAAAAAGTGAATAGAAGGTTAATGTAAAATAAATGAAATAGTTCAAAGGATATTTCATAAATAGGTATGGAACGAAAGTAACGAACCAAACAAAATTATAAAACTAAATTTATCATACTATAAATAAAGGATGGAAATCTCAAGAAGGGGTCATAGAATTTTGAAAATTTGGAGGTGAACAACACGTTGGCTTGAATGTTTTGGAGCCTCTCCTTCCATGCTGAACTACATCATTTCACTATAGATGCGATTGAAATTGATATTTTGCATGTATTAAAGTTTATATTGAAAATATTTATTCTTGATATATTGAAAGTTTGATGAGTTTTATGCATGTTGATGGTTGGCTTGATTATTATTTTTAATATATCGCATATTTCCCCTTTGAATATTGCACCACATTAAATACTGGATTGCGTGAATACGGATCCTCTTAATGTTGGTTTTATGCAAGATATTAATGTTTGCAGGGTTTGTGGGAATTTTGTAGTTACAACATTTTTATTTTATTTTATTTTATTTCTTTAACCTTATCTTTTCATTTTTTATTTAATTTTTCTAAATAAAATAAAAAATGTAAAAAATAAAATTAAAAAAAAATGAGATGCATAGGTTCAAAGAATAAACTTTAAATTATTTTTTATTTTTTATTTATTTATTTTTATTTGTTTTTAACATGGTGGAATCGGTAGCCGCCACAAATCCGGGCAGGCTGTCCAACTTTTATGGCCACCATAGTATTCTATGTTGTCCACCCCAGAAGCCGCCACAAAGATCTTCGCACAATCCGCCCCTATAACTGCCATGCCACAATCATTTTAAACCTTTTACGCCGCTGAAAGCACCAGGAAAGGGACAAGCGTTCAGTCCGACAAGGCCCGAGATTTGAACCTTGGACCTCCGCCCCCTTATGGGGTTTGGATGAACCAATTAGTCTACACCTCGGACCTATAAACATTAAATTGTTATTTAAAGTAATTTCAATTTTAATTTGGTATCAATTTGAAATTATAAAATTATTTATGAAATTCATATTTTTAAGGAATTTTATAATTTCAAAAGCTTTATTTTACATTTCAAGTTTTGAATTTTATTTTCAAGCAATTAGTTAACTTACCTTTATGAAAATTAATTTCATTAAAGGAGGTTATTTATATGGCATTCAAAAGGCCATTATTTTCAAAGCTATAGATTAATTTTTCCTTTATAAAAATTGTAATTTCATCAAAGGGGGGGATTAATTTATAATTTATTTCAAAGGTTATTGTATTTCAAGGTTAATCATTTGGATCATTTTTTATTTCATGTTTAAAGCAACATAAAAATCAACTCAATCACGATTTCATTAAGTTTCATGAACAATCAATAACTTAACATAATAAAAATATAACCAACACAGGCCCCTTTTTAATAGTTATCAGCAAATAACTAAGGTATTCTAAGCACTTATTTGACCCATTTTCATGACATACAAACATACATTAAGTAAAAGCAACCTTTAAAAAATGTTTATTTCTTTATAAGAGAGGGTTTTCATTTTAAAATCCTAACTGTGATGGGGATTTTGCAATTGGGTAAGGGGTAAGGATGAAGATGATAGATGGTAGGGTTGGGATGGATAGGGGAGTGGGCTTGAATATGATGGGTGGAAAGGTTGGTATGGGTAGGGGAGGAGGGATGGATATGACAGGTGGCAGGGTTGGGATGGGTAGGGGGTCCATGAAGTGTAGGTAGCAAATCCACCTCCCAGATAAAGAAGAAGTGATTTGCTAAAGTTTTGACTATTTTGGAGATGATTTGCTCTAGTTTTGTGAAACCATACAGTAGGGAGAAAATCATACATAAGACCATACAACTGAAGTGGCAAACCATACAGAGCAGTGGCAAATCGTACAGGGCACACCGAAATTCACTGAAATGTAAAGGAAATGCAATTTCGGGATGAAATATCGCATGGATTTGCTAACCTAAGGTGTAAACTTAGGAAAAGGCCAAAATAATGTATTCAGTTGTAATTGGGCAGTTGTGAATAATGGATTGTCTCAAGAACCACTTTGGAACGACCTGGGCAACGTTATATAAGGCCCCATTTTTGAATTTATGAGTCTGGCTACTAGTTTACTGGTTCATAGTTGCTAGGATAGAGAGTTAGCCATATTTTTGAGTTATTGCTATAGTATGGATAGAGTTTCCACATTGTACTAAGTTGATCACCATTAATAATAAAGAATAGACATTGTGGATGACAGTGTACAATCCTGTGTGTATGGTTGATGCATTGTGGATGATTATTGTGTGATTGAGTTTCTTCCTTACTGTCATATGTTAGTTTTAGGCTTCATTGCAGGTTGTGAGCAGATTGCTACTAGTGGGAATCATGGAGAATGATCTAGGAGCATGAGGACATTTTCAAGGATGTATTGAAGCAGACTGTATGATTTTTGGGCGTAATTGCTTGAACGGAATCACTTATAATCCCGGATTGGATGCTTTGCTTGTGTGTGGAATCATCTTGTTTGGACTATTAAAACCTTACAAAACCTTTCGAAGAGAGATTGGAGTAGAAGAGCATTGCAAATACTATCTTGTTGTACCTTTGGATCGTACAGATCGTACATCGTACAAATCGTACACATAATCCTTACCCGATTTGGTAAAACAGGTGATTGATAGAAACTTACCCGATTTGGCAGTTTTGGTAATCGGCTTGAACGATTACAAAACTGTGTATGATAGCCTCAAAAATAGCATCCGTTAGTTTTTCTGAGTGCAAGATCATACCATCTTGGCCACTGTACGATCTTAGATCATACAGTGTATGTGTGGAAGGTCGTACAAGAGATTGACAGTCCGTACGAGGGTAGTTCGGGTACTTGGAAGATTGTTCGATTTGGTACTTAAGATCAAGCTCATCCTAGGGATTATTCTGACCATCGAAAGATACCTCCCCACTAGGAATACTCCACCGTTGTGTTACATTTGGCATCGTTGCCTTATCGAATTTGGCATTTTTGTTAAAACGGGTCAAATTTGATGAAACAATTGGAGGTGATTTCTTATGACAGACACCAGTACACGAAGCCATGGGAGAAGAGAACCATGAGAGAACATTCCAGTAAGAAGGAGCATAAGGATTTCTCAAAGAGGAAACACGAGTAACTCAGATCAGAGTACGCATGAACCAGAGATAGAGCAAGTTTGGACATCCAAAGAAGGAGACTTTGAGACATTGTTGATTGAGACAGAAGATGAGGAGGAAAACCCATCGATCGTAGAGGAGACGGGTGACAAAGAGAAAGTGCACGATGATGGAGAGTGGATGGTAAGGCCTGAGGAAGTGGCAACGGGGTTGCGAGAGGGTGCAGAGGATGGGAGTCAGTCACCAAGGCAACAGGATGCGGGGACTCAAGAAGATAGACCAAGATAATCTCCATCACATCAACGAAGAAGGTCGTAGAGTGAGGACGCACGAGAATTTGGTCACCGAGTGATGGGACAGAATAAGATACCTCAAATTGATTCTTCTGATGACAATGGAAGTAAGACACCTTCGAGGAGGAATTTGGTCGAGATTCCATGGGAGACCTCGAGTGAGAGTGATGACTCTCCCAAGATGGCTAATAGAGCAGCCAAGCAAAGATGTCCATCATTTTTAGGTGAGGGTAAGGAAGACCCCACATGGCATGTAGGAACTTGCATAACCATTTGGAGGGAAAATGGTGTAAAGAGGAAGGTTGTCACTAGTGATGTAGTTTGTGACACTCCTCACAGTAATAAAAGATGTAGAATATGGTATGACATGGAAGATGTTGACATGGAGGATGTTTTTATGGAAGACGTTGTTATGGAAGATGTTTCCCAAATAGAACAACCCATCATACACTCAAAATTCCCTAAGGAAGAATGGGATTGTATGATTTTGCAAGAGGGAACTGTACGTTGGTTGGGTGAAATCGTACAGTTGGCAGAGATTGTACGATTTCAAGTCAAATTGCACAATGTGAGATTGTACAAGAAGAAATTGTGCAATAGGAAATCGTACAAGATGAAATCGTATAGAGTAGAACCATACAAAGTGTTCCATCAGTGGTTAAGACAGGGTAAAAGAGAGTCAATGTGGAGTTGTTTAAGGAGGTTGAGTAAAGAACCCCAAAGTGCTAATGAAGGGAAAAATTTGACTTTGACATTGAAGGTCTTAGCAATTTTTTTATTGAGGTTTCGGGGCTCCACCCCAAACCCCGCAAGGGCACTACCCCTTGACCCTACCCTATCTCATGACAGGGAACATGCGAGGGATGCTATCCCTCGACCCTGCAAGGGACGCTATCCCTTGACCCTACAAGGGGGTTCCCACCCCCTTGACCCCCGTTATAGGTGGCGATGGGTGTTACCCATCATATTGATGATGTTATTCATCTTTATCATGTTTAAGGCCACATGGTGGTGTAAGCTACATAATGAAGAGATGCCAGTTGTAGCAGACCTTTGGAATCAATGAAAGCCAAAGGAGCCTGACAAGACAGAGATGCCAATGTGGATGGCATAGTACATAGAAGGTATTAC
This sequence comes from Wollemia nobilis, assembly GCA_028583015.1. Classification (NCBI taxonomy): domain Eukaryota; kingdom Viridiplantae; phylum Streptophyta; class Pinopsida; order Araucariales; family Araucariaceae; genus Wollemia; species Wollemia nobilis. The sequence continues at coordinate 13,855,689 of JAQPPZ010017228.1, forward strand.
CCAGGGGATTCCATATGATTGGGGTACCTATCTGGAGCAAAGAATGCATGAAGCATTGATGAAGAGACCAAAGAACTTTGGGATGGCCTTTCAGGCTATAAGATTGCTTTTGAATGTAGTGACGGAAGCAGGGATGACATTCCCAGGGTTGATGCAGCCTAGGGAGATTAGGCCAGATCAACCAACTATACTGAAATGGGTAAATACTGTACCCATAGCCAAGGTGACTCTGGAGAAACCACGGACACGGAGTGAGTGACACAAGAGTGAAGCTCAAGAAGATACTTCTCTAGAGAAGGATGTCGATGTACATCATCGAAGGAAATTCCCAAGATGGTTGGAGCCATAATTGGAACAATCGATACCTGCTAGAAGGTAGCAGGAGCAGCCTCTCAAGAAAGAAAGGGAGAGTAGTCCAATTCAGATCAGGACGAGAAGGTAGAGAGAGAGGATGGTAGGAAAACCAGCTCCTGAAGTACGGAGAATGGAAGAGTCGAATTCAGAAGTGACGGAGCTGGATGAAGTGTATTGGGCAAAGGCAGAGAAAATAGTACGCTCACTAAAAATTTTCTCTCAATATGAGAAGATGGATGCCTCTGACTTCTTTAGAGGATTTGAGGTAGGGCACGATGGAGTGGCCACTACCCAAGAGGAAGTAGTAGCAGAGCCGAAGAAGAAGATGCGATACAAATTTGTATCAGGAGGCTCTAGCAGACATGAAGTCTCGGAGAAGGAAGTGCCATAAGAAAGTGAAGCACTTGTTGCCCTGAAGGTCACAATGGAGGATGCACAAAAGCTGCAGGAGGAAAGAGTGGTAGAAGAGCAACAAGTGGAGGGCAAGGAGGAAGGTCGATACAATACGAAGGAGCCACAGGGAGGCTCATATGGAGCAGAGAAGGCTCAGGGACAGGACGAGCAATGATCTCAGGAAGAGATCATAAACATTGTAGATAACGAGGGGGAGGAGGAACAAGAGAAATAGTCTCCACCTCGAGAAAATATTGATATCGAGAGAGCACTTAGAGAGCTTGGAGGAAGCTCTAGCCACCTTAGAGAAGAAGACGAACTGAGGACTCCTTCAGAGGAAGAACGACGGGGAATGCAATCCAGTTATCTCTTGGAGATACCGCGGTTCAAAAGAATTACGACGGAAGAGGAGGCATGAGGTGTAGAGGATAAGGTGGAGCACTTCTTTAGTCAATTAGGCCATGTGATGAATAGTGCAAGAATGGCATTTTGTATTGGCCATGTAGGATAATTGGCACTGTGGGAACAACAAGTGTCTCTCGAGTTGGAGCGTATAACGGAATGGGTGATTAGTGCGGAGCGGATAAAGAAGACAGAAGAGATCCACGCACAGCATCCATGGAGGTTACCCAGGGAAGAGGTAACAATGATGTTGGGAAGAGAAGACTTGCCAGAAGGGATGGTCACAAACTATAGGAGGGACCCGAGGATTTACCTAGATAGAGTGAGTCATCCAACCTACCCAACCAATACGGTAGATGTGGAGTATAGATGGGTTGCCACAGGTGTGTCCATTACCCTGTGGAAGTTGAACTTCTTGACTCATTGGATAGAGTGGTTGAGCGTTGGGTTGATAGAAATCCATCAACTCAAGGAGGTGCAAGTAGAGGAGACTGCAACCACTCAAAAGGAATTGGCCGTAATGGAGGAAGAACTACAGAAAAGTAGGGTAGCGATAGAAGAAAAGATAAGGAAGTTGGAGGAGGATCTATCAGGTTTCAGAATAGAGTCTGAAGCCAAGATTACAATGCTTGAGGAAGAGAAGCGATAGATCACTCAGACGATAGAAGATAGGATCAAGGAGTTGGAGGCACAACTCAAAGCAAAGGATGAGCAGATGTCAGCTCAGTTGGTCGAGAAAGATAAGCAAATAGCTATGCAGGCCAAGCAGATAGAGGAATTGATGATGGATGGAAAGAAGCTCAATGAGATGGTCTTGGAAAAGTAGGCTCAAATAAGGACCAAGGAAGACCAGATACGAGCTCTCAAAGCTGACATCGAGCATCACTTGAAGATGATTGATGAGAAGAACGAAGAGCTTCAAGCGGCTGCTAGAGTAGAGGCTCATTGGAAAGATAAGTTGTCAAAGAGTGCCTCCGACCAAGAGAAATAGATGATGGACTTCATGAAAGCCATCGAGGAAAAGGCTAACCTTCATGGAGCCAAAGCCATCGAGATGGGGAGCTACATAGCCAAGCTAAAAAATGAGAGAGAAATGTACAAGACCCAAGTCAAGGACTTGGAGGCTGAGGTAGCTCGACTGGAAACATTACAGAAGAAGAGAAACGAGTCATCGAGGACGCCGACTCAAATAAAGGGGAGGGCAGATGTAGGCAGCAAATCCACCTCCTAGAGAAAGAAGAAGTGATTTGCTAAAGTTTTGACTATTTTGGAGATGATTTGCTCCAGTTTTGTGAAACCGTATAGTAGGGAGAAAATCATACATAAGACCATACAACTAAAGTGGCAAACCATACAAAGTAGTGGCAAATCATACAGGGCACACCGAAATTCACTGAAATGTAAAGGAAATGCAATTTCGGGATGAAATATCGCATGGATTTGCTAACCTAAGGTGTAAACTTAGGAAAAGGCCAAAATAATGTATTCAGTTGTAATTGGGCAGTTGTGAATAATGGATTGTCTCAGGAACCACTTTGGAACGGCCTGGGCAACGTTATATAAGGCCCCATTTTCGAATTTATGAGTCTGGCTACTAGTTTACTGGTTCATAGTTGCTAGGATAGAGAGTTAGCCATATTTTTGAGTTATTGCTATAGTATGGATAGAGTTTCCACATTGTACTGAGTTGATCACCATTAATAATAAAGAATAGACATTGTGGATGACAATGTACGATCCTGTGTGTATGGTTGATGCATTATGGATGATTATTGTGTGATTGAGTTTCTTCCTTACTGTCATATGTTAGTTTTAGGCTTCATTGCAGGTTGTGAGTATATTGCTACTGGTGGGAATCATGGAGAATGATATAGGAGCATGAGGACATTTTCAAGGATGTATTGAAGTAGACTGTATGATTTTTGGGTGTAATTGCTTGAACGGAATCACTTATAATCCCGGATTGGATGCTTTGCTTGTGTGTGGAATCATCTTGTTTGGACTGTTAAAACCTTACAAAACCTTTCGGAGAGAGATTGGAGTAGAAGAGCATTGCAAATACTATCTTTTTGTACCTTTGGATCATACAGATCGTACATCGTACAAATCATACATAGAATCCTTACCCGATTTGGTAAAATAGGTGATTGATAGAAACTTACCCGATTTGGCAGTTTTGGTAATCGGCTTGAACGATTACAAAAATGTGTATGACAGCCTCCAAAATAACATCCATCAGTTTTTCTGAGTGCAATATCATACCATATTGGCCACTGTATGATCTTAGATCATACAATGTATGTGTGGAAGGTCGTACAAGAGATTGACAGTTCATACGAGGGTAGTTCGGGTACTTGGAAGATTGTTCGATTTGGTACTTAAGATCAAGCTCATCCTAGGGATTATTCTAACCATCGAAAGATACCTCCCCATCGAGAATACTCCACCGCTATGTTACATGAAGGAGATGGCAGGTGGTAGCAAGATGAAAGAAATCAGGAATGGTGGGGACAATGCCACTAAATACATAGTGGATAACACTTAAAGGGGGCCATAGAATCAAATTAAAATATTGAGGGCCAATCATTAAAGGACACACCGATGAGATACAAGGAAAATTTTTCTCACCAAACTTGGATAGACTCTAAATGAAGATTGATATTGGCCATCAGATAAGAAATGCGGTTGCATTCCCTATAAATATGTTGAATGATAATGCTATCATAGATGCATATGAACCATTTATATTATTGGATAAGAGTGGAAACTCTCCAAGTTGGGATCTTATAACTTTTGATATAGTCAATGATGTTTAGAGAGTCACCTTTGATGATGAGTTTGCAAGGAAGGTCATTGAGAATAGAGAGTCCCCTGTACACTTCTTTGGCTTTGATTATGTGGTTGGTTTGGTGGTCCAATTTCTTAGCATAGGAAAGTATAGTGTTTCCATTATGATCTTGTATGATGCCACCACCTCTAGATTTCCTAAGGTTTTATTTTGTAGCACTATCAAAGTTTAACTTTAAACATCTAGTCGGGGGAGGAATATATTTGATAGTAGCTCTTAATAGGATGGACACCTACAATAGATCTGATGAAATATTAATGGATGAAGCAAGGATTGAATTTGGTTAGGCCCACTCAATATTTAAGTTAGATAGAAGGAACCTGAGGCCAACTCTAGAAAAAGAGAAATCAAGGAAAAGGTGGTAGGTTGATTCCCAATTGTATCGGCATAGGTAGCAGTGATTGGGAAGAATCAGACCTCTGGTCAGTAGATTATCAATGATCAAAATTTCATTTTGAGTGACCATATGAATAAGTTACAACTACTGTATGAATAATTGTAATTTGAATAGGACATAATTAAAATATTTATTATAAAAACAATATTCATGAAAAAAGTGTAACAAAATATGATCACATATTTTATAGGAAAAACGTACTAACATAAAACATGTCTATCTATATGAAATGTATAGCACCATGTAACCATTCGCTATTGTAACACTTAAATAATTATACCATGTTATCAAAATATGTGTTTATAGTGAAAATAAAAAATATATTAATAATTTACTTTCCAAATTATTTAATTCATAAACTAACACGTTTTTCAAATTCTAAATGAAAATATTCTTAAAAAATATTTGAATTAATAAAAATAAACTTTCATGGTCTAGAAAGTCTCAAAACTAGGACATAGCTTTGTGCACTCACCCTTTAATCAAGAAATATAGTAGTGAAAATTCAATGAGGGGGATTTTACAAATTTTTGGTCTAATGATTAGTATAGGTCTTATCCTCTCATTTATTATCTATAAATATACTATTACATTGGGCATGTTTAGCTTATATAGATTCAAAGGTAACAATCATATTAAAAATTACAATAATAAAGCTAAAGGTTTAGTATTTTTTAAAGCTCATGAGAGCATAGGTCATATGGGATGATCATTAAGGAGGATATTATTTACCCAATATATGGATATAACCCTACCCCCTGTGGGATTCGAACCTTGGACCTCCTCTTTAGAGTTCCAAAATCTTCACCATTAGGCCCACTCAAATAATGTTTCAACAATTCTAGATTATAGATTTATATAAGCAACCTAATTGAAGGAGAGGACTTTAAAAAAATAGTGGATCAGCTTCAAATAATGTTTCAAGAGTTCTATTTGCCCATTTAATATTAAAGGGAAATATGGTTTAAATTATATTAAAAGAGCATGGATAGTCACTCAATTTTAAATATAAGATTGTAGAGCAATCAAAACTCCTTACTCCTGAATATTTTCCTTGGAAGATTGTTTGGTCACATAAGGGACTCCCTAAGACCTCAACATTCCAATGGTTAAATTTGAAGAAAAATTCTTATACTTGGCATTTAAAAAAAGAGAGAATATGATGGACTCTTTAGACTTTTCTTGAGTAAGAAGGATTTAGAAATATCATATTATTTACTCAATTATCCTTTAATTACATCATTTGGGGCCACATTAAAAAAAAAAAATGAAAATATATTGGGTAGCACCATCAATATTGAAAGAGTTTATAAAATTTTTGGATTACTTGCTTCAAACCTAAAGTACTGTATATTTTGTTGAGAACCGATCCTATCATTATCTATTGGAATCTATGGCTTAAAAAAAAAATTATTTTTTTAAAAAACAAATATCATAGTCATACCCAAGTTTGAAACTCTATTATTGCATCTCTTGCATCCTTTTTGTAGGTATCATGTTAATTATGGGAAGTCTTAAGTGAGAAAAAATAAGTGCCAATATCTTAATTATATGATTTGAATATACTTGAAAAGGACCATCTATCACAATTATGTTGATCTATGGTTAAATGCAAATGTCTAGAAGTTGGGTTTATCAAAATTAATTTTAATGGTGCTTCCAAAGGAAAGCAAACATGATTTTTTTTGTAATAATGAAGGAACAATTCTCCTCACTTAGAATAATATGGAACTTCAACTATTAACTATGGATATGATATAACATTTCTTATAGGGATCAAGATTACCATTGAAAAAGATCAAAATATATTTAAAATGATGGGGATTCATATTCTATTATTGATGATATAATATTTTTTAGATATGGGAATAGTATTAATAATAACATAATATTCATGTCTATTAATTTTTATTGGAACTAGTATCTTAGAAATGTTGGCATATCTATAAAGAATTAAATAATAAAGTAGATAAATTAACTAATCAGAAAGTTACTCTTTGTCGTGGAAATATTTAAATCTTAAAAGGTAATTAGTTGAGGGATATTTTATCTCTTTTTTGAATTGCATAAAGGTCCAACTTCTTATACACCTGAAATTTGGTTTCAACAAATTAGAAGGAAATAATAATTTCTCTTCCAAATTGAATTTAGGCCAAGTCCACACTATCCTTGCTAAAATATAATTATTTTAATTTAATTGCATGAAATAAAATGTAAGAAATTAAGGTATAGGAAGTAAACGCAAAAATTAAAATGCACAAAACATAAATTATGAAGTTTAGGATGTGAGAGATTGAAATTTAATTCTAGCATAACCATAGTAAGGAGAGTGTGTGATCAATAAATAAATTAAGAAATCAAATAATAGAAATGTACACTAGTTCAAATAAAATGAGATTATGAGGGGAATGACACGATGGACAAAAGGACAATATAATATTAATTGCATACTCCACAATTTAGGAGGGTGGTGCCACTAATGGAAAGTAAAAATCTTATCAATTTATCATGAATCTTAGGAGGATATACCATAAGGTAGATTTGATAGAGTACATATATGACTTCTTCAAGGCCAAAATATTATTACAATAGATCCCATGGCCCCTATTTATAGAAAGAATTCATTATTGAGATATATTTGGTGAAAAATTCATACTCCTACTAAAAGCAAACATTTGGGGGTATCTTTAACAAAATGATTCACCTCCAAATGTTACATACCTCTAATTGAACCTCTAAATGAAACTTCTAAAATGATTGGTGGAACCTTTAAATCAAAGTTTTCAAATATCTTCATGATCCACACACCTTTTTTAACTCCTCTACCCATCCATAAGAAATTTTCTCTAGGAGGTGAATAAATATCTCTAGTGTGCTAGCACTTCTTTTATGAGTCAATTGCTCCCATTATTTTATTGAATTAGTTCTATGTGCTAATAACTTCCTTCTAAGCAAATAGGTACTTTTAGAGGTAATCAATTTCTTGACCTTTACTTAGAAAAATTTGGAGGGTTGTGGAGGTTTTAATTGATTGAATCAAAATTTTTTGTAATCCATCATGATGGTGAATTCCTAAGGTATTGAATTGTCACTATATTTTTAGAAAATTCATGGGACAACTAGCTCAATTAGTGGGAGATCCCAAGTTTTTTCTTCATCCTTAAGAATTGAGTCCTCAAAATTAGAATCTCTTACTATAAAACTATAAAATTATTGGTTTCCCTTATCTTGTTCTATGGTAGTAGCCCCAACAACTTCTTCCATTCCTCATTATATGGTAGTCAAATATCTACGAGGTCTTTTATTTCTCCTTCCAAGTCTTCATATGAAATTTTGGATAATCCCCTACTTTCCCACCATTTCCCATAGCTTGGTGAGTTGTGTCTCTAGTTGTTTGGTTTTTTTTATTAATGTATCAACTCCAACATTGTCCTTTTCCTATTTAATCATTGAATTAACAATACCATAATTGAGGAGCTTCTTTTCATGAATGAACATATTAGGTAACCTAGTAGTCACTAGCCCCTAAATTTTCTTCTCCATTTTGTATACTAGGGTTTCAAGGGAGGTCATTATATCCTTGCATGTTTGGAGGTATCTCTAAGAATTAGGTATTTTCTTCAATTTTACAATGAGGTTTTTCATGTTCATTTCCATCTATTGTGTCTGATTATCATCATCATGACCAATTATTTAAGTACCTCCTGATGCCTCTCCTTCACACATAATTCCTCTTTATTTTTCTTGAAAATCCTCACCACTTGGTTGAGGATAATTTTGGTGTTGGCTATAAACTAGAAGTACCTTTTGGCACTTGTTACCTTAGTATTTATGTTGTCTCATAGGGACTTCAATTTTAGAATTTCTTAGGCCTACCCCTAGTCAATTGTTGCTCTTTAGCTTGGCAATCTCTTCTTGGAGCTCAAAGGTTCTATAAATTTTCTCTTTTTGGGACTATTGTAGCTACTTTAGTTGATTCTCCACTTATGATTTTTTTTATTCAGCGTGTTTCTTTAGTTGGTCTTGCCCTTGTGCAAGTTGTGAAATATCTTCTAGTTTTTATTTTTATATATAAGTGTCAACATGTTGGGACTTTGTTAGACTACAATAACACAAAATTAATTTTCTATGGTTCATTTCATATAGTTCTATATTTTATTTTCTCCTCCATTTTGTATGATGTCATATTAAATGTAAGGATATTATTTAGTTAGAAGTTTCCATTATCTCATTTTTTGATGATTTACATGGGATTATTCTTTACAGAATCATCATGTAATAAATAATTTATATGTACCAACATATCCTTGAATAGATGTATGAAGATGAATATGAATAAATTATTTTCTATATGTTCCTTTGAATCCAACATGTGGTATCAAATTGGATGTGCCTAAGCCTTGGGTGGAGAGCCATGTGGTGAAAGACAAAGAGAAGATATCGCGTAGAAGTTTTTGTGAAGGATCAAAGATAATAAATAATGTAAATGAAAGAATTGTCATATTATTTATGAAAATATAGTATTATCTATATCAAAGGTAATTTGATACAATTAATTTAATCTTGAAAATTTTGGTTGAGTGAGATATTTTAAATTCCTTCCTAAAAAATACAAGTGGGGCATTTGAGCAATTATTTTTTTTAAAGTTTGATTGAGTGAGATATGTAAAATGAGGCCAATGATATATGGGATGTTTGAGTAGTGAAATAATTAATAATTTTTTTGAAGAAACAAGTTTCTTTAAAATTGCTTAAAAACTTCTAAGTGGGAGAGTTACCACAGAAATTATTATATTTATATATTGTTTACTATAATAAATGCAAGGGATCATTCATTCATAGAAGCAATTTTTTATTAAAATAATTTTTTTTAATATAATTTATTTGCACATGAAGCTATTTGTACTTGAGAAATGTAGTGATTTCACCTAAGACTAAGTTTGGGTCTACTTGGATAAATGATATTTTGCAAAAAAGACACATATTAAGATCAAACCACTCTGCTATGGGCCTTACACCATTCTTCAATAGGTGTCTGAGAATATTTTTTACCTTAATATTTTGGCTCATCTAGGTATTCATGATATTTTTAGTGTGGATCTTCTAAAGTCATATGATGATTCCACTTTAGATATAAATCCTATCATCAACCATCCTATAGAAGTGGTATCTAACTTCCAATTTTTGCTTTATTAATATTGCATGTTTGATATGAAGAATCATCAGATGCAAAAAGGTTCTTCCACTTCATACCTTGTTGCCCATCATGGTCAGTTTCCACACTAGGCTCATTGGATATCACACCACTAGATGTCTTGAAATTTTCCATCCCTTTTGAAGGCATTGGAGTTCAATTATTCTATGGTGGGGAGGGATTATGAGTACCAAAAATGAAATGTATGTAATGTATTATTTAGGCTTAATTTTTTTAGGAATAAGCTTGTATTGCATGTGCCTTCTTCCAACTCAAACTTGTTAGCTTCTAGTTAGAATGGATTCTTCTAGCTAGCTCATATTGTTATTCCAACATGATATGTTTATTGGTTGGTTAGGATGTTAGATACCCTATCTATATTGTTATGCTATTGTAGACACTAAAATGTGGTAAACCCGATTAAGCATCCACAAACAATGATCAAATTGACATCATATGGCCCCTTGGGCAGCCCTCAGGAGGCTCACAGTGGTTCTAGCCACTCCGAAAGGGTTTTTGGAGGCTATTGGCCCAATTTTGGGAGGTTTTGGCCCAAAATTCACCACCGTCCCACCCTGGGATGGTGGCAGATTCCCACCATCCCACCCTGGGATGGTGGTGAGCCATCATCCCAGGGTGGGACGATGAGCAGGTTTGACCCAAAAAAGTCAAATCTGGGACATTTGGCGCCCAAAAACTGCCATTTAGCATGCCATATGGAGCATGCGGGTCAGAGGGCACTGAATCCTTATGACACACTTCTTAATGGAGGCCCAAATTGGATATTCTCTTCCACACCCATTGCATGCCTCCCGTTTGACAAGTGGCACCTCCTGCCATGCATGCCCTTGCATGCCTTTTTGCACATGAGCCCCTTTGGGCTATAAAATGGATCCAATATCCACACAAAAACAAGGATAGGAGTTCTAGGATATGCAATGGAGTGCTTCCAAGATTTTCCCCCAACTTATTGAGCTTTCTTGCCCTCGAAATCTCCTCTTAGCGAAGGAGGTTACCGGGTGACTTCAAGAGGGTCTTTTGAGCATAAATTTTCCATCCGGGTGAATTTATTCACCAAATTTGATGAAAACACCCCCTATAGTGTTTAGGAACATTCCCTAGTGATATTGGTAGCAAAATGTGGGCAGAATTGGTGGGTATCCCCTCCCAGGGTGCCCCCCAATTAGTTGTAGTCACCACCGCCCCCTCGGGATGAGGGTAAATACTTGCACAATTTTATTACTTTTTTTAATTATATTATTCTATACTCTCATATTATGTTGTGGTTTAAATTTCATGCAATTTGGAGTTAAATTGACCGAGTTATAGCATTTTTAAGTTTTTGTAGGTCCGTAGGGCCCATCCGGGCACCCCAGTTGTATGCAGGTGGATATGGGCCTCAATTTGAAAATATAACCATATGGGTTGTCTTGAAATGTCTATTTATGCATTCTTTCCAAATTTCATGAGTTTTGGATATGTTTAGGTTCGGGATTTGCTTGTCTTGGTTTTCGTAGGTTGTAGGCGGGCGACGCAAAATCGAGGGGTCTACGGATGCAATTTCTGATATATTTTTGGTGATATCCTCTCAAAACATCCTATTTAACATCTCCAAAAATTTTCAAGTCATTCTGAGTTTATTTTATTTAGTTTTAATATATGCGTTATTTTGCCCCTGTGGGGATTGCATGTTTTCCACCATACACCCTTGCTATTTGACCCCTTTGGCTTCCTTGTGTGTAGGTGCAGGTTCTTAGAAGGCATTGGGAAGGAATATCAGACATCAGAGATTGAAGATACAAGTAGCGGTGGCATTGGCCCGCCCACCTCGATTGTGGGTATGAGGAAAAGCACTGGATGTGCACCCTGATTCCTTGGAGGAATTGATCCTTGGGCACCCCAAAAATTGTAACAATTGTATCACCTTTTGAGCCCTCAAGGGGACTTCTATGTAACCTTGGATCTGATCCACCAAATTAATAAAGAAGAGACTCGTTTCATTTCATTCTTTATTGCTTGGTATTGCTTCATTTTCATATGCATGCTTCCGTTTGATGCTCATGTGCAAGATGGGATAGATACACATATTTTTTCTCTTCATTAGGTGCACAAATTTTCCCTAATTCAGTGGTGATCATGGTGGGACCCTTGTCCCTTATGATTTGGGTGAAAATCTGACCTCAATTTTGCAATTTTTGCCCTTTTTGTGTTGCAGGTGCTCCCCTCCCCACCCTGGAACGGTGGCAGAGCCTTTATCTGGCACACCCTGGGATGGTGGCTTCACCATCCCACCCTAGGATGGTGGTGAGGCTTCTAATCATCCCACCCTGGAGCGGTGGTGAAACAGAGAGATTTTTGCCCAAAAATTCAGAATTTGGAGAGCTCAAAATGGACAAAGTAAGTGCCTAAACCCTCTGTTTTTCTGCTACATTTTTAGAGACTATCAAAAATCAGTTTTCTTGCTTCATTTGCTTGCATAGAAAGGTTAAAAGTTACATTTTTTCTTTTCTTATAACATCACATAGCAAAAGGAAGAAGAAAAATCGAAAGAAATTTGAAGTAGCAATGCATCTTTGTGGCTTGATTGCTTGTGGCTTACCCATTGGGTAAGCTAGCATTTAGGGCTTGCATCTATAAGTGACATTTGTAGGTTCCTTTTATCCTAGATTTTTGAAATTAAAACACACCTATTGCATGCATTTAGTGAATGATCATCGAATGCTTCTTTGCTTACTTTCTTTGGGCTTAAAAGGAACCACACACACTTGCACGTTTCACTATAATATTGGTAAGGTTGGATTTCATCACCAACCCCCAATTCAGACTGGTGACGTTGGATTTCACCTCCTTCCACCAGCTTGCCCATATATATCTTAGATAGAATAGGGCACTCTCTCAATATGGAATAGGTCACTAATGTTCAAACTGCCTCCCACTGTTGGAAACATTGTTTCAGAGTGGAAGAGCTAGGCGAACCCCCCACTGGGATTTAAGCGGTGTACCCTAGACTCTTTTGAGAAATCATGTTTGGCACTAGTGTCCCTAGTCACCACTTTGGTTGAGTTCCCTCATTCTAATTCCACAACAAGAGCAAAGAACAACAACAAATCTAAACACACTGAAACCAGTTTAGGACACACATTTAATCAGTAAAAAGATAATCATATTATCTGCTTTGTGTGTTTCTTTGTTATTTGGGACAAAACCCTAACCCTAATTTTTCAAAAAATAGGGTTTCAAAAAAAAAATCTACTTTTTGATTCTGCATCCAATGCTTCAAGAATCGTGCAAAACGGAGCTATAACAAAAAAGTTATTTTGGTTTTATGATTACTCTATTTTCGAAGCCGAAAATAGAGAAAAACTGCACTAAAACGGTCATATAATGGTCTAGACAACTCCAAAACTTGCCAAATTTGTTTTGTTGTCTTAGTTAGACCCTTCTACACCTCTCCTAGAAATTTTGAGTCCTAACTCTTCACGGTTCAAAATTTCCCAAAAATCCCAAAAGTGGGCATTTCCCCACAGGCCCCGGTTGGCCAAATATTCCAAAAATACAATTTTTTGATCCAAAAATCAAATTTTGGAGACCTAGCCCATTATGATCAGCTCGTCGCACTGATCATTTTGATATATAACACTTATAGCCTTTTTTGGAAGTCAAAATTTTCTTTAGTGTGGGTTTCCTTCAAGGTTTGCCTAGTCAACACATTATGACAACTATGCATGGCCGAGCTCGATCACGAGCTAGTGAAGTAGAAAAATTTAGGAGAGGCCTTGAGCACCATCATTATAGGTATGAGGATCTCCTCACTCCTGCATGGAGCCCTGATAGTAGTCACCTTTGCTATTCTCCTGAGGATCTCATCATTCCTGCACGACACCCTGAAAGTCATCGTGAGGTCCACTCCTCACTTAGAAGACCCGACCACCAAAGTACCTCTACCAAGAGAACATCAATGGATTACCCACATGATCAAGTGGATTATTCGGTTAGCCAACACCGATTCCAATCACAAACCAGATATAATCAGCCTTCCAAAGGGCCTAGCAGGGAGGTCTACACTCCCTCTACATCGTGGTCTTCACCACCTAGAACTCCCATCCAACAAGTGTTAGCAACCCAGAGTAGGCCTGTGCGAAGTTCGCATGCACCATCAGCCAAAGTGACCATGAGCGAGCTTCTACTATAGTCCTCCAAATATTGGGAACCTTTCATGAGGGTCTTGGATTCCATGGAGGTACAACATCATGACTCTGATGCTTTCACCAACTTTATGGAATACATACAAATGTACAAGAATCCTGCTATATCCTTTCAAAATCATGAGGTCAAACCCATACCTACCAATTCACCAGATCCTGCTCTGCACATAATTGCAAGCATCAATAGGGTCCCCTATAAGCGAGTATTGGTTGACATAGGTTCCTCGATAAACATTATTACCACAACTTCACTGAAACATCTCAACCTTCCATCCTCACGCATTGCACCATCCAAGTTCACATTACAAGCATTCAATGATGCTTTATCCTCCACTATGGGCACAATAATCCTACTTGTTGAAGTTGGACAAAATATTGTGCCTACATTGTTCTACATCTTGGAGGGTGCAAGACAAGTACAACATACTACTTGGAAGGCCATGGATAAGAGACATGGAATGTGTTCCATCTATAGTGCATCAATGCATTAAATACATTGATGAAGGTAAGGTCCATGTGGTCCATGTTGACCCAGACCCCTTCAAGTATTATAAGCAGGTGGATCATCCACAAAGGCCTATAGTGTCACCCAAGCATTTGGACACTAAATCCAATGACCTTATTCAGAGTCCAGATTCAACCCCACGGTTAGTCATGAAGCTACCTTCACCACCGCTAGTACCATCCTCTATCTCTTCAAGCAAGGAAGAATCAGAAGAGCCAGCTATAGAAGCTCCCATAGCTATCATCAATACACCTAAAGAAGATATTTTCACTCCTACCAAAAAGGAGGAAGAGCCCACTATTGATACGGATGAATCAAATCCTATCATACCATCTTCATCCACCATAGTTGAGGACACAATTCAATTCACCTACCTAGAACTCGATGAGTGCATAGTACCCAATGTTGCATTCACACCTATCACTGAGTCGATAAAGGATCTAGGTAGTCCCCCTACCAAGTTGCCACCCATTGATAGCATTTTTGATGCACCCCTCGAGCAAGGGGGCCAAGCAGATCACCTTGGACAAGTTGATGAGGTAGCCATGACTCGTTTAGATGCAAATGCATCTTCTCACGAGTTTGTGGGAATGATCAATATGATGACAGAGAACCAAATCCCTCTGAATCCATCTATGCAAATTGTGACACCATCCAACATTCCATCCATAAAAGAGGAGATACCACCGATGGATTCGGTCACACCTACTCCATCTCACTCAACATCTCCACAAAACCAAGAACATGTGTACTCCCTAGACCAAAGTGGGGGTAACCCAACTACCATAGTTGAAAACTCTGAGTTGGAACATGAGCATGAGCTAAATCAAGAACAAGAACATGTGGATATAATCACCAGCTCCAATCATCATGAAGCATCCACATCTGCTCAGACATTAGGGACTTTTGATCCACCCTCGATCAATTATCTCCTAGCTCCCACACCTAGTTCACCTCCACCACATATAAGTTGCCATCCAACTCCCTCAATAGCCATCCAATCATCACCTCCACTAGTACCACAACATATCTTGGATAGGCTAGCCGATGTGGAGTTACAAGTGAGTCACCAACATAATGATTTACAACAGATCATGGATCGGCTCACAAGCATTGAGTTACGGTTGAGTCATCCAAAACCTCAACCCCTTGATTGTCAGGACCAACCCACTCCTGCACAGTCCAATGTTAAGTCTCAAACAAATCAAGGGCTAAACCAACAACGTCACCCTAAGCGACAATTTATGCCCATTAATGAGTCCAGGGACTCTCTATTTGAGTGACTCTACGTGGCAAAGGCAATTACTTTACCTGAGAGTCGACTTGTCGATCCCTATGCACCTAAGCCCTACGGATATCACAAAGACCTATACTGCAAATACCATAGGTAGAAGGGGCATGATGTGCATAGGTGCTTTAAATTCAAAAACCTAGTACAAGATATGTTTGACAAGAATGATCTTCAAATCAACAACCAACAAATTGACATAGTGCAACATCTGTTACCTATAGATGGTAGTCAAGAAGAGCAACCTAAATAGGTGATTGAGACACATACAACCTCATCACCTCATAAAATGAGTCAGCCATGTTCACCTTGTTTAAGGCATCAATGTCGTACCTGGACTCCATTATCCGAGCCCATGTCGACCATCTTCCACAACCTGCAAGATACACAGGCAATCGTATTACCATACATACCCCTATTCAACCCAAATAGACCCAAACCTAAACAATATAGGGAGGATCATTATTACCTCTATCATCGAATGAGAGGGCATGCCATTAGCAATTGTCATATTTTTAGACACAAGGTCCAAGATCTTATTGATGAGGGAGCTTTATCCATGAGTGGGTCACTCATTCTACCCCCTCAAGACATTAGCATTACCCAAGATTCCTTGCCAAAATAGGGGGGTCAATTCCTATTGCTCCTCCTAGCCAAGTCAATAACATCGCATCAATCATAGTAAATACTAGGGGTATACAAGGTATTGCACCTTCCTCCTAAGAACACAAAGTAATCAAAGTTACAAAAGGCTCCAAGGGTATCTACACCATCACTTGGTCAACCTAAAAATGCTCCTAGACTATCTACAATCATCTAGGTCAACCCTAAAATCCCCAAAGGCATCCATAAGCCCTTTGGTCAACCTAAATACCCCTAGGCAGTCGTAGCACTTTTTAAGTGTCATAACCATCTAGGTCACCCCAAAAGGCTTCTAATGGGTTCTCACCATCTAGGTCAACCTAAAATGCTCCTAGACTATCTACGATCATCTAGGTCAACCCTAAAAGGCCCCAAAGGCACCCATAAGTCCTTTGGTCACAACCAAATGCCCCTAGGCAGTCTAGACACTTTTTAAGTGTTGTCACCCATCTAGGTCACCCCAAAAGGCTCCTAGTGGGTTCTCACCATCTAGGTCAAATAAAAATGCTCCTAGACTATCTACGATCATCTAGGTCAACCCTAAAAGCCCCAAAGGCATCCATAAGCCCTTTGGTCACAACCAAATACCCCTAGGTAGTCATAGACACTTTTTAAGTTCATCACCCATCTAGGTCACCCAAAATGCTCCTAGCGGGTTCTCACCATCTAGGTCAAATAAAAATGCTCCTAGACTATCTACGATCATCTAGGTCAACCCTAAAATCCCCAAAGGCATCCATAAGCCCTTTGGTCCCCCCAAATGCCCCAATGGCCCCCAAATAAGCCCGTTGGTCACATGTATATACATATCAATCAAAAATTCAAAAAAAAACACATTATCAAAATTTCAAAAATTCAAAAATATTGCATCACATCACATTGCATCCCATTGCATTTTATCATCGCTTGCATTTAGGCATATTCATCATTAGCACTTTACATTTTAGAGTTGCTCATACATGTCTAGCACCATGATGGTACACTACTTACCGCTCAAAATCAATGTTGTGAAAGTACTCATAGTTCAATACCGCAATTATCATTTTCACCCACATTTTTCACATTTCCATAGTCGTGTCTATTCCCTTCACTTAGCCATTTGTTTTAGAATGTCAGTAGGGTTTTTGGTCACTCAACCATATCTAGTCTCTACTCAGATTTTGTAGAAGGCTAGCTTGATTTTTAGGAGGTAGAGTCTTGCATAGATTATGCCTTGTGTACATCATATCCCAAACACAATTAAACATTAACAATCCAAGTTTTGCACAAAGATAGATGAAATCCATGAAGTGGTCTAGGTTACCTTAAGCGAAAAGGTCATCCTGCTCATCCCCCTATGCGAATGGTTCAAGAATGCTGAGAGTTGGCAAAAGGACAAGTTCTCCCCTACCCAATTCCCCCACAACAATAAGTGGTTTTCCCCCATTTTTGTCATCAAAATCCCATATTTTCACATGTTTGCAATAGTCTAAATTTGCAAACCCCCACAAAGCAAAAATTCAAAGTACAAAAATACAAAAATAAAAAAGTGCACATATCAAAAAGCATAAGAAACAAGTGATCCCCATCACTCAAAATTCAAATCCCTTGCTCAAGAGAAAAAGAAAAAACTCAAAATAAATAGTGATTATTATCACTAAAAAGAGAAAAATAAACAGTGATTCTTATCACTTTATATGAGAGCAAGTATCCCAATAAAATTCAAGAAAGTAGGGAGTCGAACTTGAATCCCTGGAACTCTCAACATTTGGAAAACCATCAGGTGATCCTCATTACGGGTTTGGTGGATAGCCTATCCGTCAATGGTGGTAGCCTCCCGCATGATGATATGTCTACCATATTAGCTTTTGGGCGTATGTGTAGACCAATGTTTGCATGTGGATGAGCTAGCTTTGGTAACCTAGATTGCCTAGTGGTCTAGTCATACTTAGTACAAAACCTAGGATGGTGGCATTCATTGGGTGATCCTCAATACAAGTTTGGTTGAGAGCCTGCTTGGCACTGGCGGTATCCTTATGCATCTCACAAGAATGAACTCACTTGCACACACAGGGATATGAAGTACCTTGGTCATCCTAGCAGATTCATACCTTGTCAAAAAGTCCTGCATGGTTAGTATACAACTTTTGATGAGTTGACTAGAGTGTTTGAGTCTCATGAAAACCTAATGGGCATTCCCTAAACAACATGTCATTCATATCACTTCACCTCATTCATTTCAGTTACATTATTCACAAATCCATTATATAAGTCTCATGTTAACATTTACATATGAGTTGGTGCAATATACATCATCTATGGTGCTAGCATAATATGGCATATAGTCTACACATTTCATCCTCTAAATCAATAAATCATCCATCTCACTATACATCCATGCATGTACAAAATCAAATCAAATCACATTACAACATATGCATACAGGGTAGACATCCATCATCATCTCATAAATCAAATTGCATACATTTGCATACATTTCATAAAACAATAAACACATGATGATAAACCACATAAAAAGTTCATATATATGTGTATATGTATGGGACAAAAAGATACATCATGTTTCCCGTAGGCTGCAATAAAGTGGGTCCTTAGACCTCACAATGCTAAACATCCAAAAATCCAAAAAGAGTCGAAAGAGCCTCAAAAATCCCCAAAGGTATCCATAAACCCTTTGGTCAACCCAAACCATAAACCCTTTGGTCAACCCAAAATCCCCCAAAGGTATCCATAAACCCTTTGGTCACCCAAAAAGCCCCAAAGGTATCCATAAACCCTTTGGTCAACTCAAAAAGCCCCAAAGGTCTCCATAAACCCTTTGGTCACCCAACAAGCCCCAAAGGTATCCATAAACCCTTTGGTCAACTCAAAATGCCCCAATGGCATCCAATAAGCCCATTGGTCAAGTATACATACATATATATTAATCAAAAACCAAAAAATAAAAAAAAACAACAAAACAACACAAAAGCCAAAGAAAAGGGTTCAACACCCACCAAAACAAGTCACATATGATGGAATTCATTCAGGGTCAAGATGGAATGCAAACTTCTCATGGATGCATGGACAAGTTACTACTTCACTCCCCAAGAAGGCCATTATGGCTAGACCGCCCCACGGGAAGGAGGTTTTCAACTCTTTTCTTCCATGAAATCTCCATAGCATCATCCAAATCCTTTCAAAACTGTGCCATTTTTCAATGAGAACAACTGAAGGCAACCTTAACAAACGTCATCTGGGTCAAGCGACTCATCGCTTTTCTCATTGGTCATTCCCTCATCGACTCATCGCTTGAGGGGGTAGTCATGCTTAACAAATTCATAATAAAAAATCAACAATTAAACACTCAATCATGCAAGTTGCATTCATCCAATGAATCTTTGACAAAGACAATCATGCCCCTGCTTGGGGCAGAAAACAAGCAAATATCTCAATTAAGCACATAACAATGCAGATGAACCTGCCTGTTGGTAACCTCAAAAGTTACCAAAATACTTGGTTTTCTCTAACGCCTAGGGTTATAAGTCCCCTGAGCATACCTGGAAGCTGAAGAGAAACCAAGACCAATGTCTTTACTGAGTCAGAAGCAAGGATTCAAGAACACACGCCCTTTTCATGATTGGGGCATCTAAAGTTGGTTAGGTTATCGAGTAACCTTAATCATTCAACATTTTGGTCATCTATTTTTGCTCAGCGTTGTGCTGCACACAACGCATCTCAAAAAGGGGCATCTGTAGACACTAAAATGTGGTAAACCCGATTAAGCATCCACAAACAATGATCAAATTGACATCATATGGCCCCTTGGGCAGCCCTCAGAAGGCTCACAGTGGTTCTAGCCACTCCAAAAGGGTTTTTGGAGGCTACTGGCCCAATTTTGGGAGGTTTTGGCCCAAAATTCACCACCGTCCCACCCTGGGATGGTGGTAGATTCCCACCGTCCCACCCTGGGATGGTGGTGAGCCATCATCCCAGGGTGGGACGGTGAGCAGGTTTGACCCAAAAAAAGTCAAATCTGGGACATTTGGCACCCAAAAACTACCATTTAGCATGCCATATGGAGCATGCGGGTCAGAGGGCACTGAATCCTTATGACACACTTCTTAATGGAGGCCCAAATTGGAGATTCTCTTCCACACCCATTGCATGCCTCCCGTTTGACAAGTGGCACCTCCTGCCATGCATGCCCTTGCATGCCTTTTTGCACATGAGCCCCTTTGGGCTATAAAATGGATACAATATCCACACAAAAACAAGGAGAGGAGTTCTAGGATATGCAATGGAGTGCTTCCGAGATTTCCCCTCACCTTATTGAGCTTTCTTGCCCTCGAAATCTCCTCTTAGCGAAGGAGGTTACCGGGTGACTTCAAGAGGGCCTTTTGAGCATAACTTTTCCATCCGGGTGAATTTCTTCACCAAATTTGATGAAAACACCCCCTATAGTGTTTAGGATCATTCCCTAGTGATATTGGTAGCAAAATGTGGGCAGAATTGGTGGGTATCCCCTCCTAGGGTGCCCCCCAATTAGTTGTAGTCACCACCGTCCCCCTAGGATGAGGATAAATCCTTGCACAATTTTATTACTATTTTTAATTATATTATTCTAGACTATCATATGATGCTATGGTTTAAATTTCATGCAATTTGGAGTTAAATTGACAGAGTTATAGCATTTTTAAGTTTTTGCGGGCTCGTAGGGCCCATCCGGGCACCCTAGTTGTATGCAGGTGGATCTGGGCCTCAATTTGAAAATATAACCATATGGGTTGTCTTGAAATGTCAATTTATGCATTCTATCCAAATTTCATGAGTTTTGGATATGTTTAGGTTCGGGATTTGCTTGTCTTGGTTTTCGTAGGTTGCAGGTGAGCGACGCAAAATCGAGGGGTCTACGGATGCAATTTCAGATATTTTTTTGGTGATATCCTCTCAAAACATCCTCTTTGACATCTCCACAAATTTTCAAGTCATTCTGAGTTGATTTGATTTAGTTTTAATATATGCGTTATTTTGCCCCTGTGGGGATTGCATGTTTTCCACCATACACCCTTGCTATTTGACCCCTTTGGCTTCCTTGTGTGCAGGTGCAGGTTCTTAGAAGGCATTGGGAAGGAATATCAGACATCAGATATTGAAGATACAAGTAGCGGTGGCATTGGCCCGCCCACCTCGATTGTGGGTATGAGGAAAAGCACTGGATGTGCACCCTGATTCCTTGGAGGAATTGATCCTTGGGCACCCCAAACATTGTAACAATTGTATCACCTTTTGAGCCCTCAAGGGGACTGCTGTGTAACCTTGGATCTGATCCACCCAATTAATAAAGAAGACACTTGTTTCATTTCATTCTTTATTGCTTGGTATTGCTTCATTTTCATATGCATGCTTCCGTTTGATGCTCATGTGCAAGATGGGATAGATACACATATTGTTTCTCTTCATTAGGTGCACCACTTTTCCCTACTTCAGCTATTTTTAACTTGGTAGGATAGATACTTTGGCTTGGTCTCTTATATTTGGCTTTAGCTCTTGGCTATAGACTTGACATAAAATATTTTTAGGTGATATTGGAATATTTAGACGTAGTTCCTCCACTAAATGTAGATGATATACTACTAATCATGCACTCCAAAAGCACACTTATTACAAATAATTAGTCAATTTATAATATTTATATATTCAATGCATGAAGTATGTACATCCACCAATGTCTTCATGTAGAGGATATGCTATTGTACATCCTATATCGACCATTGAATTGATTGGTCATCAATTTTTTGTTACATGTGATGGTAAGAAAGTTATGTAAGGCTTATTCACATTCCTCTAATTTCCATTTATCCTATCACAATTTTATTTAATAATATTTGAATTCTTTGCAAGTTACTCTTTTATCATGAGTTCCTTTATATGATAAATATGAAGTATTTTTTGAATAAAATCTTTAGCAATTTTGCATACTTGTTTTAGCCCCTTAAATGATCCTATAGCTACAACTATTTTTTCTTGAACATGAATGTGCATACTATAAAGTTCTGAATAGCCTTATTGTTGAACCATTATGGCCCAACAACTATTGATGCTATTTAAAAAATCTTCCTAAATTATATATTATGTTACCAATTTTGATGATATCCCATCACATATTATCATCTAGTATCTTGATTGCTTGTAAAAATGGTACACTCATTGAAAAAAACTTTATGAGATGCCAAGCTTTGATAATGATGAAAATATCCTTAGTTTTGCAAGTTGCAAAAATAAGCATTATTTTCTCTACAAGATTGATTTTGTCAACTTTGCCATGCTTCTTTAGGGTCTACTTAATTATGGGTCATGTATTCTACAAATATTTTCCTCTATACTAGGGAAAGAGAGTAGTAAAGGAGTTAGCATTGAGCAATCTACCTCTATTCCAAGAAGGATTGAATTTCTTAACTTTACAACGATTATGGATATCCCATGGGTTGGACTTGTCATGTGTGTTGATGAAAGGCTACTCTATCCAAAATACACACAATACTCAAATCATAAATTTTTTATAGAAGAAACATGATGCAGGAGCATCCGACGATAGTAGAGCAATCTTGCATCTCCAGAATTTTTTTAGCGTACTATTTGTCTGTATTAGTTTATTGGCTGGCTGTTACAACTACGTAACAAGTTCTGTTACCCTGTAACAGTTTCGATGACTATTCCCGGATGTTTGTTTGTAACGCAACATTATTTAAACGCTGCTGCAATAATAAAATGTTGTTCGTTGCATTTCAACATGGTACCAGAGCAAGACTACTGGGAGAGGTTGGAGGCGGACGGAAAATTTTTGCTGAGTTCTTTTTTCTGAATTCGAGCAGCGCGATTTTTTTTCGTGACGTGATTTTGCTGACCCCGTTGGAAGACCGTCCTCGCGTAGAAATTTTTTTTCGTCGTGCATCGCGCAGACGTCCAGTTGTGCGCGGACGCCCAGACGGCAGTCTGCGCAGCGCGAGCGCACAAACTGGTCTGCGCAGGGTGACGCCGTTCGCACGGACGCCCAGACGGCAGTCTGCGCAGCGCGGGTGCACAGACTGGTCTGCGCAGGGTGACGCCGTTTGCACGGATGCCCAGATGGTAGTCTACGCAGTGCGGGCGCACAGACTGGTCTGCACAGGGCGCAGACGACGTCTACTGGCACGGATGCCCAGGGCGCAGGCGGCATCCAACAGACGCCAGCCCTTGTGAATTTTAAAAATTCACAAATTCCCGCGCGCAGGAGGGGTATAAACCCCCCCCCCGGGCGATTGCCGGGAAAGAAAGAAAGAAAAAAAAAGAGGCCCCCCCACCCGGCGCACAGCGCGAATCGCGCGCAGCTGGGAAAGAAAGAAAAAAAAATAGAGACGCGGAGCTGCGGCGTCCTCCTCCCCCTCCGGTCCCGTCGGAAAAGCCGACGTTAAAAAAAAAAAAAAAAACGGACGCAGCGGAAGGCAGCGTCCGTGCGCGTGACAGAGAACCTGCGGAAGGCAGCGTCGAAGCGCGTGACCAGAGAACCGGAAGCCGAGATCGCGTTGCAGAGGAGAAGCAGCAGGGCGTTGAAAAGGGAGGTGGCTTACTGATCATCTCGGATCAGCCCGCTGGCTCACGTGGTCGTGAGCCGTGCGGTAAGGCTCGGGGAGCCTGCAGGTCGGGGGTTCAAATCCCGCCGACTCCCCCAAGGTATATTTTTTTTTCAAAGTCATTTTTAATTATTATTATTTTTAATTAAAATTTTTAATTTTAATTTTTTTAATATAGTTTTAAACTTTATAAATTAAAATTTAATTTTAATTTATTTTTTCTAAAGTTTTAAAACTATATAAATTGAAATTATTTATTTTAATTTTAAATAAATAATGATTATAAAAATGCTTTGTTAAAGAAAGCCTTTTAAGGGGGGATATTTTTTCAAAAAATCAAAGGGGGATAGTGAGTAATTTTTCGAAAAATAGCAATTTGGCATTGTAAAAGGTGCATTTTCGGCTGTGACCGACACCTTGTGGGTTATTCTTGTGGGCAATTTTTTTTGTTGTATGTTGCATATTTCATTTTTGCACTATAACATTAAAAATTAAAATCAAAACACTCCCTAAGTCCCCGGAATATAAAACCCATCTGTGCAATTTATTTGCATTTGCGGCGTTCGGTATTTGCGATACCTACGGCCGGCACTTACGGGTAAAGGCTGTCGTGATTTGGCTACTGTATCCGCCGCCTAATATAGTTGCTATAACGACGTACGAGCTTGTTCTCTATAAATCGTCGGGGAGGAATAAGTACGCCATTTTTGCATTTTTTTACTCCATCCACTACCCTTTATCGCACTTGTGTTTAGGCGTAAATCCTGACGAAGTATTCTTCATAGTGTTTAGGGGAAGTTACGCCCCACGCATGAGAAGAATCTTCTATGGTAGGTGCCATCAACAAGGCGATTCCCTTTCAGTACCGCTTATGTTCCACGTATCGTATGATCTCTAAAATTCACCTATAGTCTCCCTCACGTAAGGGCGGGTGATTTTTGTTGATCTTTCTAAATACCTATAGTTTCCCTCACGTAAGGGCGGGTATTTTGTACGGTATATTGGCCTAGCAAAAGGTATATCGAAAGGGGGACCAATTTGGTGATATAAGGAACCTTCACTATGGCCGTTGTTGCAAAGTTGATGAGCTGATCCGCATCGGTTATTGAAAGGTCCAAATTATACACCATGGAAACATAAGATGAAGGCTATTCTCCAAATGGAAGATTTGTGGGATATTATTCTTGGAGTAGCAACCGAGGCCTTCACCAACGAGCGGGATCCACGGGTCCTTCGACGGATCAGATTGCTTTTGACAAGAAAGACGGTAGAGCAAAGGTGCTCATTTTGTTTGCTGTTTCGGATGAAGTGCAACCTCATATAGGTGACAAAGCAAGTGGTAAAGAGGCATGGGATGCCCTTAGAACCATCTATGAGGGGAAGAATGAATCCACCATTCTTCATCTTCAACAACAACTTCATAACCTGAGTTTGAGGCAGGGTGAAACGGTTGAACTCTTTACGTGCGAGTGTATGAGTTGAAAGAGAAATTGAGTTCTCTCGGAGATACTGTGGATGAAAAGCTTCTCATTTCACTTGTGATGAGAGCTTTACCTTCTTCATTTGATATGTTGATAACCTCCATCCAGGTGTCTCAACGACAAATTACCTACATCGAGTTGGTCAATCTGCTTCAACAACGGGAGGCACGCCAACTTCACAAGGATGATTCTTCCAATACGGCCCTATACACCAACGAGGCGGGGTTCTAGGAAGAAAGGTAATGGGCAAAAAGGAGGCAACTTTCGGAAAGGAGGAAATTCTCAACGGGATACGAAAGGAAAAGGCAAACAACCTCAACGAGAAGAAGAGGTGGTGCAAGATGTGTGAGAAAGACAACCATGACACCAACAGGTGTTGGCATAAGAACAAGCGAGAAAGGCCAAAACAAACCACAAAATAAGAACAAGCAACCCCGGGTGAATGTTGTTGTTGAAGAATCGACTCAGATTACGAATGGGCACACAAGGTGCTCATGACTACCACAGATTCCACACGAGAGGGATCCTATTTGGTATGTCGATTACGGAGCTAGCAAACATATGAGCGGCGACGGATCGTGGTTTGAATCATTTGAGGCCAAAGAGGGCAAACCTGTCACCATTGTTGATGATAAAACCTACGGGGTTCGGGGAGAGGGTACGATTTCGAGTCACTCTTCACGATGGCAAGTGTCAGATTGACAAAGTCCTCTATGTTCTGGGATTGGCCAACAATTTGTTGTCAGTGACACAAATCCTGGACAGAAATATGGTTGTCAACTTTCGTGTTGAGAATGGAAAGAAGTGTTGTACAATTACCAGGAAGGGTAAGCAGATTGCAATAACTTCATATAAGCATGGCTTATTTGCACTAGATGCTATCTCTACTCCACATGTTGCCATGATTTTCTCTACCAAGGAGGCAACTTCCCTATGGCACAAGAGATATGGGCATCTTAGTTACGGCTACTTACTTGAGCTCGGCAAGTATGAGATGGTAAAGGGTCTTCCTTCCCTTTACGCCACATTGCCGGTGTGCTCGAGCGCTAGCGGGAAAGCGGCATAGAGTACCATTTGAGAAGAGCTCTACAAGAGCACGAAAACCTCCGGAGCTAATTCACACCGATCTATGCGGTCCTTTCACACCCAACGGTGTTGGAGGGAAGAGGTACTTTCGGTTATTCGTAGATGACTACTCACGAAAGATGTGGGTTTTCTTTCTCAAAGCTGAAATCTGAAGCTTTTGCATTCTTCCGGCGAGTTCAAGAAATCCGTTGAGAAGGAGTCAGGGGCTTCTATCAAAACCCTCCGCTCGAGATCGAGGGGGAGAGTTTACCTCTAATGAATTTTTTGCATTCCTAGATAAGCATGGGATCAAGAGACGGTTAACAACTGCCTATACTCCTCAGCAAAATGGAGTTCTTGAGAGAAGGAACCGTTCTATCATGGAAATGGTTCGTTGTATGCTCACGGGAGCTACTCTTGGGCAACAATATTGGGCGGAAAGTTGTCACCAGCTGCGGTGTATCTTTTGAATAGGGCACCCACAAAGGCCCTAAAAGGAATGACTCCACGGGAAGCATGGAGTGGTCGAAAACCCTCCATATCTCATCTACGTATTTTCGGGTGTCAAGCTTTCATGCACATACCGAAAGAGAAAAGGAAGAAGCTAGATGAGAAAACACTGAGATGTATTTTTCTTGGATATTATGAGCACTCTAAAGGATATCGGTTGATAGATCCTTTGACCAAGAAAATTCATATCAGCAGAGATGTTGTCTTTGATGAAGCTTTCACATCACAGAGCACATCTACAGTACACCAGGATATTGTGGAACCTAAGGAAGAGGAGATTCCTTCGTCAACACGAGACGAGGAGGTCCTTCTACATCTTCTTCACCACCACCGAAGAAGAATCCTAAATGGTGTACAAATACAATCGAGAGATGCAAATTTATCCACTCCTCCCAATTTGAATTTGGATAGACCTCGTACACGCAGTATGGCTCAAAAGGAAAGAGAAGCCGAGAAGCTGGTGAGGTTGATGATCTTTGTCAATCTTTTGAGGAACTTTACTGTGACTCCAAGTAGAGAAGTTGAGGATATGGATATTGATGATGACGGGGCATTCATGTCTACCATAGATAGTCTTGAACCTGCATCGGTGCAAGATGCTCTCGGTGAGCCTCGGTGGAAGGCCGCTATGGATACGAGTATGAGTCTACGATGAAGAATAAAACTTGGAAGCTTGTTGATCTGCCGCATGGAAAGAAACCTATTGGCTGCAAATGGGTATACAAAGTCAAGTACAAGCTAGATGGAACAATTGATAAACATAAGGCCCGACTTGTCGCAAAGGGCTATGCTCAAAAGGAAGGCATCGACTATGAGGAAACTTTTGCACCTACTTCTCGGATGACCACAATTCGGGTTATGTGTGCTATGGCGGCACAATATGGGTGGAAAGTTCACCAGATGGATGTCAAAAGTGCCTTTCTTAATGGTGATCTCCAAGAAGAAGTCTATATGACTCGGCCTGAAGGATTTGAAGTGGAAGGCCAACAGCAGAAAGTTTGCAAATTGGTCAAATCCTTGTATGGTCTGAAACAAGCTCCTCGAGCTTGGTATATAAAAATGGACAATCACCTTATGCGGCATGGATTTAAGAGATGTCCAGTCGGATGCAAACCTCTATTTCAAGAAACGGGGTTACGAGATAGTGTTGCTTGTACTCTATGTGGATGATCTGCTCATTACGGGGAGTTCAGAAGATATGATCTCTCTTGTCAAAAGAAACTTGTGCAAATATTTTGAGATGACGGATCTCGGACTTCTCCATTCTTGTCTTGGTCCGGAATTCAGCCGAGAAGGAGCACTCCATCAAAGTGTCTCGAGAAAAAGTATGCCAAGACATTCTTTGGATAAATATCGCATGATTGTTGCAAGCCAATGGCAACTCCTATGGAGAATGGACTTCGGTTATCGCGATATGATGACTCACCTCGGGTAGATGGTACTCTCTATCGACAGGTTGATTGGGAGTCTCATATATCCGACCAATACTAGGCCGGATCTCGTATTTCTTTGTCAACTATCTTTCGAGGTTCATGCGGGAGCCTAAGACCACTCATTGGAAAGCGACAAAACGTGTTCTTCACTATGTCCAGGGTACTATGGAATATGGCCTAGAATACAAGAGGAACAACAAATTCTTCTTGCAAGGATACACGGACTCCGACTATGCCGGATCATTTGATGATCGCAAGTCAACCTACGGATACATTTTTCATCCGGGATCCGGTCCTGTCTCTTGGCACAGCAAGAAGCAACGGGTGGTTGTTCTCTCATCAACAGAGGTAGAATATTGTGCTTCATGTGAAGTGTGTGAAGTGATATGGTTGTGTCTCATTCTGAAAAATATGGGCCATCCATCAAAATCTCCAATACACTTGTTTTGCGACAATCGGGGTGTTACGAACCTCGTCAAGAATCCGAGTCCATCATGAAAAAACAAAGCACATTGACACACAATGTCATTTCATTCGAGATGAAGTTCCAAAGCACCGAATTCAGCTTCGCACATTCCCACCGATGCTCAAGTTGCGAGACATTTTCACTAAGGCACTTGGACGTGTCAAATTTGAATTGTTTCGCAGCTCACTTTGTATTGCAAAATAATGTAAGGGGATGTTAGTAGTCTAGTATAGCTATTAGTTATTACATTACCCAAATAATGTAATAAAGGGGGATGTTAGCGTACTATTTGTCTCTATTAGTTTATTGGCTGACTGTTACAACTACGTAACAAGTTTTGTTACCCTGTAACAGTTTCGGTGACTATTCCCGGATGTTTGTTTGTAACGCAGCATTATTTAAACGCTGCTGCAATAATAAAATGTTGTTCGTTGCATTTCAACAAATTTTTCTAAATTTTCTAAGTACTTTTCTTCAATTTTTCCCAAGGGGGAAGTGTTTGTAAAGCATGGAGGAAGGGGGTCACGAAATCGCGACATGTCACGATTTCGCGACCTCAAAAGCTGCAATATTGATAAGGGCGAGTTGCGTCACGATATCGTGACGTCGCAATATCACGACGTCGCGATATCGTGACGTCGCGATATCACGATGTCGTGATATCGCGACATTATTTCAGAGCTAGGCGTTGGGGGGAGTCCTGTCGCGATATCGCGATAGGTCATGATATCGCGATTGATCGTGATATCACGACCAGTGAAGAGTTGCCACGTGGCGTGGTCTCAAAACAGATAAAGAACTTCGGCAAGACAAGGCAGAGGAGGGGGTCACGAAATCATGACATGTCACGATTTCGTGACATGTCACGAAATCGCGACCCCGCGAAACTTCGGCAAGACAAGGCAGAGGAGGGGGTCGCGAAATCACGACATGTCGCGATTTCGTGACATGTCGTGAAATCGCGACCCCGCGGAGCTTCAGCAGGGCAAGGCGAGGGGGGGTCACGAAATCGCGACATGTCACGATTTCGCGACGTGTCGCGAAATCGTGGCCCCCAAAGGGTTTCGACAGGGGAAGGCATTTTTGGTCACGATATCGTGACATGTCACAATTTCGTGACCTGTCGCGATATCGCGGCCAATAAGAAGACAGGGCAAATTTTGTTAAGCGGACGGCCGGGCAAGGCCAAATTTGACATGTGGACAGCCACGTGTATCATAACAGTTGTGAAGGGCACGTGTATCAAATTTAGTGCGACAAGGAGAAGGCATGGCCAAATTTACATGCGGTCGGCTACATGTATCAAAACAAAGATGAAGGCCACGTATCTTAAAATGAAGATGACAACCGCATGTATTAAACAGGAATAACCACCGTAGGGACGTATTTTGACAAAGTGATAGTTGCAGACCATAGACAGTATGGGATGAGACAGCGTGTAGATCGGGCAGTTGCCCATTTATGGCAGACAAATTTGAAATCTCGGCCGAGGGGGAAAATCAAATTTTAAAATTTTGTTAGGTGGGGCATTTATTGCTAGAGGGTCGAGGCCTCGATAAAAACTCGTTTGAATGTTTTATTGAGAGGGGGGGACTGGAAGATCTAGGAAAACAAGGAGTGTGCTGTATACCAGACAAGCTCTGGCCATTGTAAAGCCTGCGGGCTGTTTCATTTTGATGTATGTATTGTAAACAAAAGATTTTAATGAAAAGTTTGAAATTACTGAAGGTGTTGGATATTCTTGTCCCCGTCAGTGGTATCAGAGCCGAAAGTTCCTGAGTGTGTGACAGATCACCGGACATGAGGCAGTCACACCAGGATCTGTGGGAAGGCTCGTGAGAAAGTGAGAAGATGCCTCCGAGAAGAAACCCCATTGGTGGGAGAGGCATGGGGCAGAAGATTTCCGAGCTTTGCAGTGGCAAGTTCAGGCCTTGCAAGAAGAACTGCGCAGAGGACACGAACCGAGAAGAGATGCAGATAGTGAAGATGAAGTAGATGAAGAAGAAAATCAGTTTGAAGAAGAAGAAGAAGAAGTTGTAGATCCGGCACAAGCCAGGCTGTACAGGGCCATATCTTAGATTGGGAAGAGGCCGAAGATAGAAGTTTCCATGTATTTCGGGAACTTGAATCCGGAAGAATTGATTGACTGGATAAATGACTTAGAAGAATATTTTGAATATGAAGAAGTTGAAGATCCCGAGCGGGTCAGGTTTGCTAAAACCAAATTAAAGGGTCATGCCAGCATATGGTGGAAGGGGGTACAGCTAGAACGAAACAGAAGAGGAAAAGAACAGATAACCAGATGGGACAGAATGGTAGAAAAATTAAAAAGACAATTCATTCCCGTAGATTATGAGTTGGATCTGCTAAGAAAAATGCAAAGTTTGAGACAGATGAATAAAACTGTCCAAGAATATACGGAGGAATTTTATAAAATCTCCATCAAAACCGGTCATTTAGAAGCAAGCAAGGAAAAGGTGGCCCGTTATATTAATGGGTTGAGACCCAGTGTTCAGGAAGAGTTGAGCTTAGTTCGGGTGAGCACCATTGAAGATGCTTACCAGTTTGCTCTGAAGGTTGAAGAAAAACTAAACAGAAGGTTTGAGAGCAAGCAAAAAGGAAGAGGGCCTGGAGGAAAGACCGATGGAAGAAAAGAGGAAGGAAAGGAAGAGAAGAAAGAAGAGGTTAGCAGCAGCCGAAATCAGAAAGAAGATGAAGAACCCAAATCGCAAGTTCAAAACAATG
Source organism: Wollemia nobilis (assembly GCA_028583015.1). Lineage (NCBI taxonomy): Eukaryota > Viridiplantae > Streptophyta > Pinopsida > Araucariales > Araucariaceae > Wollemia > Wollemia nobilis. The sequence goes on from JAQPPZ010017228.1 coordinate 13,887,209, forward strand.
GCTACCCAAGAGGAAGAGGTAGATCTAGACACGGGTATGGAAGAGGAGTGTTTCGAGGAACATGTTTCCACTGTGGAGAAGAGGGACATCGGGCATATGAGTGCCCCCAGCACCCGAGAGAGTAAACAAGAAACAAGTGGGTCCTGCCAGAGCTGTTGTGGTAGTTGAAGATGCTGACTCAGAACATTCTAAAGAAGCTGAGAAAGGAGAAGCAATGATAGTGAGGAGAACCATGCAGATTGAGGAAGACAAACCAGATCAGAGGAGAAGCCTATTCCGCACACGGTGCAAAAGTGCAGGCAAAGTCTGTAATGTTATTATAGACAATGGGAGTACAGACAACTTAGTTTCCGAGGAGATGGTTGCTAAGTTGTAGCTGGAAAGGAGGAGACACCCGCATCCATACCGGATTGCGTGGTTGCGGAAGGACCATAGAGCATGGGTCCGTGAACAGTGTTTAGTCACGTTCAATATTGGGAAGTACCAGGATGAGGTCCTGTGTGATGTTTTCCCCATGGATGCTTGCCATTTGCTATTAGGGAGGCCATGGCAGTTTGATCGAAGTGCAGTGCATGATGGTCGTGCAAATACGTACTCCTTGATGAAATATGGAGTGCGGCACAAGTTGAAGCCATTGCAGATAGTGGATGAGAAGGTGTGCAGCAATGCCAGAATTTGTCTGGTAGAGGGCAAAAAATTTTCTTGCCAGGAAACGGGATTTGAGCAGGTTGCAAAGGTTGATGAATGTTCGGAGATATTACAAAGGACGCGGACCGAACAACATAGAAGTGAAGGTCACTTCTCCTTTTTACCCGGGGTGTCTGATGCAGGAGCATCCGGTGATAGTAGAGCAATCTTGCATCTCCAAAATTTTTCTAAATTTTCTAAGTACTTTTCTTCAGTTTTTCCCAAGGGGGAAGTGTTTGTAAAGCATGGAGGAAGGGGGTCACGAAATCGTGACCTCAAAAGCTACAATATTGATAAGGGTGAGTTGCATCGCGATATCGCGACGTCGTGATATCGCGACATCGTGATATCATGACATTATTTCAGAGCTAGGCATTGGGGGGAGTCCTGTCGTGATATCGCGACAGGTCGCGATATCACGACCGATCATGATATCGTGACCAGTGAAGAGTTGCCACGTGGCATGGTCTCAAAAAAGACAAAGAACTTCAACAAGACAAGGTAGAGGAGGGGGTCGCAAAATCACAACATGTCGTGATTTCATGACATGTCGCAAAATCGTGACCCCGCAAAACTTCGACAAGACAAGGCAGAGGAGGGGGTCACAAAATCGTGACATGTCACGATTTCACGTGTCACAAAATCACGACCCCATAGAGCTTTAGTAGGGCAAGGCGAGGGGGGGTCATGAAATCATGACATGTCATGATTTCACGACGTGTCACGAAATCACGGCCCCCAAAGGGTTTCGGCAAGGGAAGGCGTTTTTGGTCGCGATATCGTGACATGTCATGATTTCGTGACCTGTCGCGATATCGCGGCCAATAAGAAGACAGGGCGAATTTTGTTAAGTGGATGGCCGAGCAAGGCCAAATTTGACACGTGGACAGCCACGTGTATCATAACAGTTGTGAAGGGCACGTGTATCAAATTTAGTGCGACAAGGAGAAGGCATGGCCAAATTTACACGCGGTCGGCTACGTGTATCAAAACAAAGATGAAGGCCACGTATCTTAAAATGAAGATGACAGCCACGTGTATTAAATAGGAATAACCATCGCAGGGATGTATTCTGACAAAGTGACAGTTGCAGACCATAGACAGTATGGGATGAGACAGCAGTGCAGATCGGGCAGTTGCCCATTTATGGCAGACAAATTTGAAATCTCGGCCGAGGGGGAAAATCAAATTTTAAAATTTTGTTAGGTGGGGCATTTATTGCTAGAGGGTCGAGGCCTCGATAAAAACTCGTTTGAATGTTTTATTGAGAGGGGGGGACTGGAATATCTAGGAAAATAGGGAGTGTGCTGTATACCAGACAAGCTCTGGCCATTGTAAAGCTTGCGGGCTGTTTCATTTTGATGTATGTATTGTAAACAGAAGATTTTAATGAAAAGTAGGAAATTACTGAAGGTGTTGGATATTCTTGTCCCCGTCAAAACACAACATATGATATTATTTCAATGAAATGGAATTTACAAAAGAAAAAATCACAAAGCTGCAAATTGCAAAATCAAAGTTGCAATTCTACGGCCACAAGGCCAATTTTAACACAAAGCAAAATTGACTCAAAATCTGCAAGCTGGAGCTACAATCCATATTCCCCCTGCTGCCCTTTTGTGATCCATCTTTCCCCTTTAATAACTCCCATAGAACATTCTAGAAAGTGTAACTATCCTTTTCCCGCCCAAGAAGATATTCATATGAAATTTGAATTTTCCATTTTCTGCCCAAAAAGATATTCAAATTTGAATTTGGGTGGCACAGCTTCCCGGGACTATAACTTTTGACTCGGAGGTCCATTTGGATTTCGTAAGATATAGTTGGAAATATTATGAAGAGATCTACAACTCAATACCTAAAGGTAATTCAGGTGATTTTTCATCCTTCTTCGGGGCTTCTAAGGTCTTCAAATTTTATTTTTAAACCTTCTTGGAGATATTTCCTGGCATGAAAACTTTAATCTCTCAAAATTTTTAGGCTATTGGGATGATTATTTCACCACCAGATCTATTTTTCAATCTTGCTCCTTGGGGTAAATTTTCAAACCCATATGTGTCCATTTAGGCCAACTTACTAAAAATAGCCGATGACTTATTTTTACCTTTTTGGAATTCTAACGAACTTATACCTCCCAAGAGTCATCATGGACCTGAAATCCACTAAAGAATATTACAACCAAAAGAGAAAATGCAATTTATTTCTTTTTGGTGATGCAAGATTGCCCTTACACCACTGGATGCTCCTGCATCATGTGTTTTCGTATCTTGGAAATCTTATCTCTTGCTTGATGTATTTAAAGTCTAGTTTGATATTTTGTTGGTTCTCCAATGGATTGGAATGATCAACTAAGTTTTTAAAATCATAAAATACATTATTTCTTGTACAACTAAAGCAATTCGATGAACACAATTTTCTTGACCTGTAATATATTTGGTTTTCATAGTCATACCAAATATTATTGTGTGGATTTAGCTGCACATGATCACCAAATACATCTTCTTCTTCTTCTTTAATTTAGTTCTCTTCTACTACGTTAATTTGTTGTACCCTTTTATAAATATAATTTTGCTTATTTGATGATGACTAGTATTGTTGTTGATGCATATCTCATGAAGGAGACACATTTGTAAATGGATTATGTCAACATTCCTTCACTATATGGCTTCTCTTACTACAAATTTTACACATCTTTTGTGTGTAATGTTTTTTTTTGTTGTTGATATCCTTGCATATGAGAATCATTTCTCTATTGTTGGCATCTTTGATAATTATTTCTCTCTTGTTATAAGTGTTTTTGAGTTCTTATACCTCTTCTAAATGACTTCTTCCATTTTTTATTTGTAAGAATTGTTCTTCTTCTTGTGATGTATGTGAGGCCTCTACTTTTTGAAGTAGGTTCACCAACTTTTCAAATGTTGGTGTTTACTTAGTGATATTTAATATTATCATAAATACATTATATTGTGAAGGGATATATCTCAAAATTATAGGAACACATGTTTCATTAGATACATTTTATCTGAATGATTATAGTGATGCTCGTAATTTAGCAATTCCTCTCATTTAAGATTCAAGTATTTCTCTACTCTTCATATTCAAACAATGAAGTTGACTTTATAGAAATACAATTTAAATCTGGTTTCTTGCCTTGAATATTGTTAGAAGTTTCTCCCATGCATAGTTCTTATAGTTATGGTACAATGTTTAATGTATGGTTATACTTCATCAGCTACTCCAAACATGATGATTGTTCATGCTTTTCTATCCACATTGTAAAATTTATTTTCCTCTTCACGTTCTATACTAAGATGGGTAATGGTGTTATCTACAAGTTTTTGTACTTCTTCAAAATTGAGCTCTAGTATAAGTTTGGTCTTCCAAGCAACATAATGATTTCCCATCAATAGTTCATAATTAGGTGGTAGGAACTTTGATGCTCCACTAGCCATAACAAATTTTCATAAAAATTGAAAATTTTCTCTCACTAAATTGGTCTCTAAAAAATACTTTTCAATGAGTATATATAAGTCTATATTCATGATTTAATTGATGCCTCAAATTACAAGAAAACATATCATTAGGAAAAATAAAAAGAGGGTATATTCTTCCTCTAAGGAATATTTTGATTCTTTTACAAATTTATATGTTTCTACTCCTTTTCATTTTCATCAACCAAAAGGAATGAGCCTGCTATTATAGGTTATAATAAGCCTTCCATAATTTATGTGTGATAAATGATATACCTTTTTTGCATGTCAAGTTTTCTTTTCTGCACATGTAAATTATTCAAAATGGTTCCCAAGTTTAGAATCGATCTTCTTTTTTGTATTTATACATTATTTAGTGTGGTTCATCAGTTTGGGACATTTAATATGATATTACATTGATTGTAATATGGTCAGTGATCGATTTGTTTAAGTGGCACTGATGTTCTAAGTAAGTAGTCACTTGTGTCGTAATGACAATAAGATGAATGTTGCTCTACTAAGAATATTGGTTAAAAATATCCATCCTTTAGATGTTGACTGTTTAATTTATTGAGAAAAATATGTCCACATATCAATATTTGGTTAATTTTTCTTAGTGCAATTCCTTTTTAGGAAATTGTTTTTGTACAACAAATTTTAAAGGTATCTCAACCTCAAAATAGTTGTTGCTATTTTTGAATTATTCCATTCTTATCAATAATATATCCTTCATCTACAAAAATCTCTTTAAGAAAAAACACCTAAATTAATCCATAAAACAAATTGTGCTTGTAATCTTTCAAGGTCTACATTTGTAAAAAGATGTTTCTAATTATGTCAAAGACTTGTATGGTTCTAAGAATTCACACAAAATATCTAGTTATTGTTGCTTGAATCTTCTACAATCTAAAATTATTGATAGAACCTTTAAAAATCATTTGGTTACTTCTCTTCAAGCAATTCAATGGCATTTTCAAATGAAGGAACAACATCTTCTTTGACCTTGGTGAGAATGTCAATGCTTATGATGTTCGATCGATCACTAAATTATACAATGAAATGTTTTATTGGTCTTTTTCTTTACTAGAGATGTCTCAATTTCAAGGAGTATTGTTGTCCAGCCTTATTATTGTCTTCTCCTATTAACCAATTGTTATATAGAACTCCTCCTCTATATTCTACAAATGGTTGAAACATAGAGAGCCTGGGAATTGGTTTGATGTTAGAAGTTTATTATTTTAAGAAATTATTGCTTTTGTACCCATGTACCTTATTGTACTGAGCACATGTGTGCCTTATTCATGTGTACCTTGTGGTGATTAATTTCTACTCTTATTTTGAAACCAAAAATAAATAAGCATACAAATAGTATTGAGGGCTTCTCTAGTCTTTGGCTTTACTCTATAATATTTGGTGCCTCTATTTTGCTTGGAATTTTTTTTTTCTAATGCCTTTATAACCTTCAATCATGTGTGTATAATTTTGTATGGCATAAAACTTACCTTAAGCTAATATTTAACACGATTTCTTATCCTAAGATCACTTCTTTGGCTATGGTCTATCCTGAAACTCTTCTTAGCATGGGTATGTTCCTTGGAAGGGTTCTTGTACCCTAAGACCAAAATTTATAAAATGGTGGTCTTTTGTAGATTTTTTTTCCCTGAGATCAAATTTGATAAAATGCTAGTCCTTGGTAGGGTTATTTACCCTGAGATATTTTATTTTAATAGAGAGCTATTTTTTTGGACTATCTATGTTGAAGCTTTAGAATGATCAAAAGGAGATATGACTCTTCATTCTACCTACTATGATACCACATGTTAGAAATTACTTTGGTGATTTATATTATGGAATGATAGATATTTAAATACATTATATGCCTATTTTTGGCATAACAAGCCTCTAACTAAACTTACAATTCTTATTTTTTCTAATAGATGCATAATCCTTGTGATGGGTGGTTATATTACATTCATTATCATATGGAATATTATGTAATAATTCCTAACATGGGTTTTATCTTCAATACATTCTTTGCCTAGTTGCAAATTATTCCCTTTGGCAATCTTGATATCGTGAAATGAGGACATTGTTACTTTGATGCTAGAATTATTTACACCATCATCTAGATTGAATGGGATTTATTGTGTGATCAATCCTTTCAAAAACTAATTTAACTTTAACTAAATTATCATCTCTTTTATATTATCCATGTATTCATTATTATCTTCAGTGTGCTAAGCTTCTTTGATGAGGAACTCCATGATTTTCTTGTTATTATTGACAATTTGAAAATGATAAGAATTATCAGGGATAATTAGCCTAAAATTCACCTCTAACTCCTTCATTTTATCCCAAATTTTAGAAGTGGAATTTAACTTGGTTTCCATGGATTTTAGCTCATCTACCTTAGTGTTCAAATACTAGATAATTGCTTTGATTTCATAAGTACTAAACTTTTCAACAATTCCCAAAGTTTGATTTTAGGTGCTTGTTATTATTAACACATTATAAATTTCCCTAATTCATAATCAAATCTAATTTTGTAGATATATCGATATTCTTTATCCTCATCATTTTAGATTTTCTTGGGTTAGTGCATATTTTTTTGTATTCAACCACATAATTGGTGTAGTTGAAAAATAACCTATAGGTAAAATTTGTTTGCATGCCTTGTAGATCTATGAATTGAATACCTACTTCAGCTACATTCAATTTTCTCACACTATTTAAATGCATAATACATACACCATATGTTACTTACACTTATTGGCTAGTCAAAGATGGGATATTTGATGGTTCTTTAAGTATAAGGTAGTTATTTAGCTCAATTTATTTGAAGTTTTTCTTTCAGTCCTCATCATATTGGAGTAGACCATTAATCATGTGTACCTTAGACATTTAATCATCTTCTAGGACCTCATAATTTACAAAAATCATACAATTTGTTCTAGTTCACCATGCCATCTTCATCCAACTTATGCAACAAGTAGTTACATGAAGACTCATTTTCAATTTGGAACATATTTTAATCTTATGATACCTTTGTGTAGGTATAATCCATCACCAAGCAGTCATCCCCAAATAGATTATGAGTCCATTCTCTAGACAACATGATACCAAATATAGAGGGAGATCAACCACAATAACTTTTGGGACTACCACTAACTCAAGATGCATTGCCACGGTCGTGATCAAGTATTTCAACACTCCTATGGTATTCACTTAGGTGTCATCCATATAAATTGCAATACTAGTAGCCTTTATGTAGGGTAGTCTCATTTGTTCATCTACAACCTTAGGAATCACCTTCATAGGAGCCCTTGAATATACTATGTAAGTCAACAATTAATTCTCAAATTTTAGAGTCACATAGAATGATAATAATTTTAGGTTTTGGAATTAAGAGCATTCATGATATCTTTTGTATTGACTTATATGTTTTAATGATCATCTGCTATTAGGTTCTAATGTTTTATTGGCTTGGGATAAATTAACTTAGATTATCTATTTTTGGCATAGGTTCGCTCCTACTCTTTGATGGCTTCTTAGAGTAGATCAATATCTCATGGAAAGGCTAGGGCCTCTAGCATACTCAAATATATTGGAGCTTTCTCTATTTTCTTAGCTATATTAATTTTGAATTCAATAGGGTTGCTTTCACTATGCGTAATAAACTTCCTACACTGATTTATGGCTATTATGCACCCTTCACTTATAAATAAAAGGGTATTTGAGCCATTTTTTAGATTTCATTTGTAGTTTATGTTTTTATTTCTAATTCCTCCTATCTTTAGATTTATTTATCTCCTCTTGATTGTTATTTTATCTTTTTGGTCCTTTCTTCTTATCTATTTGCTTTTCCTTTTTTTGCTTATGCATTCATCTAGGAAGCATTAACCGAACCTTTCTCAATATTTCCATTATATTTTTATTGTTATATTGTATTAAATATCCCTTTATCCTTTACATGTAGTGTTAGTATTTATATTATTAGCACTATATTACACTTGTTTGTCTCAAATTATTTCCAAATTGATGTTTGCTCTTCTATAACCTTCCTATTTCCCTTGGAATAAAATCCTTGTTGATTTGCACATACAATATTATCCTCAAATGTGTCATCTTGCCTTGAATTATACTAAAATTGATAAAAACTACATTTCTAGGGTTTGGCATGGGATTGCCTATTACATTTGAGCTAGATCTTGATATACTAGTTGTTTCTTGATGGGTGGCCAATAGATGGTTAGATTCACCATTATTGGATAATTCATTGATGGTACCATTTACCCCATGATGGTAGCCTATTGATATTGGTATTATTGCTCATATATATTTTTTTATGAAAAATTATTGATCATCATGCAATATTTGGATAATATCTTATGATACATGGAAAACACCACAATGTGTTGATTTCTAAATTGATGTTTACCATATTATTCTATATCTTATTTATATTCTAACCAATAAATTTATCACAATACCTGACCCTTAGTGAGGTAATGAATTTTCATCGACCATCAATTCTATCAATTTTGTCATACTTTATTCTTCTACCTTAACCTCTTTTTTTTGTGTTATTATGATTTATCATTGCCTTACCAACTTCAACATTTCTTTCATATTAAAAATGTATCATTCCATGTATTGAATAATGGATTTGGTATATTGTTAGTTTATGAGGAGGAAGGTAGGAATGATGATCGAGGCTAGAAAATGATAGTTGACAATGAATTTGGACTTGAATGTGGCATGATATATAGAGAGTGAGTTTGACTAAAAAGTGATTGGACATTTAGAATGGTTGAGATGGATGGTGTGAATCCAAAAATCTAAGGGTCTTGGGTGATAGGAAAATAATAAGCCATAATAAGGGTTGGAAACAATTTTCCTACTCTAATAAGTATGTCTTATACATAGGCCACCTCTTCAAAAGCTATAGTTAAAGTTACATGGTTAGTGTTACAAACAATTAGTGCTAAATCAGATTATAAGCAGTTGATATAATATGGGAATACCTCTTGTTTATTTGGCATAACATTTGGAGAAATTAAATATAAATTCCTTATGAATCTAGAGCTATGATGCCTTTGCATAGCATTAAATTAAATTAAAATAAAATACCCATTACTCCATGGTACCAAATCTATACATGAAAGCTTCTATAATTGATGCCCAATTAGTAACATAATTATATAGAGATTCCCTATACCATGCAATATATTTATCATGCAATGAATGAATAAGTAGATATACCATAATTTCTTCCTTATAGATGTGGTGAATAAACTTGAGTATGGAGAGCTTAATTAGGTGATCAAATACCATTTTTTTTGAGTCCCATTGGAGGTAGACAAGGATTTTATAGCTATAGCTACAATGGGTGAATAGACCCTTAGATTTATTGGTATTTTATAGGTCCAATTTGAATATTGATTTTGGGTTCTAGATGGTTGAAATGCTAGGTTATTTTATGGAGGTTGATCTCATGGAATTGTATAGGGGTATACTATGAAGGTTGAATGCAAAGTAATGTATGGCAAATATAGAGGAATTTAAGGGATTTTTTGTTTTGGATAACCTTAAGGATACATATACGCATCATAATATAGTGGAAAAAAAAGGTTAGATTTTGAAAAGATGATGGATTAGGATGGAAAAATTATTTATTTAAAGGATCTTGCATATTTTTTATAGACATAAGATATTACAAGCCATGCTAAATAACCTATTGATTTTGAAGAGGCATGCATTATTGCATGTTCTATGGTGGCTAACGATCTAGAAGTAATATTTCTCTTAGGAGGTTTTCGTATACTCCTTGCATCCCTAAATAACAAAAAAAAACTTAAAAATTATGAGAAATACCTTATCTCTATCTAGGAGGAAAAATTACCCTAAAGTATTTACATTATATGGCATAGATTACCCTAATGAGGTTGCTACACTAGATATACTATTTGGTTTACTAGGCCTAGGTATACTTTGGGATGAAAATATGCTAGATATTGGGGGTTGACTCATATTCTCTAGGTTATTGAAAGACACAAAAATTTGGTTATTTGAAGTATTGTTCATATAAATTATTAGCATATTGCATAGAGAGATAGTGTAAGTTATGATGGGTCTTATACTAGTCCAAGTTTAGTTAGTAATAACAGTCATGTAATTGTCAGGAAAACTATAAAATAGTATTTGTTGAGATAATAGATTTTGACTTGATTGATCAGAAATTAGAACTTTTCCTTTCATGGAGTGGGATTTGGTATAGGATCCTATTTGACCTCCTCATCTTAATGTATCCACATAGTGATTTATTCCTTTATTTTTCCTTTTGATTCCTTTCACTAGTATGTGATTAACTTCACCAGTTAATATTATTTACCTAAATGTCATATTTTTGAGCATGTATTCATAAGACTAAACTCCTTATACATACATGGAGGGATTTTTTTGTTCAAATTTAAAAATTTATAAAATTGTGTCTTACAAAGCAAATTGTTTCCTAGTTGGAGTGAATCGCTTGAAGGAATTTATCTTAGAAAAAATTATAAATGAAGGACCAAGTAAATCACTTCATTTTAGAGAAAATTGCTCTCCTTTTAGGAGTTAGGAAGATTTCTTGACCTTCTAAGAAAATCACTTCTCATAATCTTGATGAATCACTTTTTAGACTCTAATTGAAAGAGATTTATTGTTGTGGAGTGAGTCACTCTCTAGATTGTGCTTGGGCAAATTTTTTAACTTTTCTAGGTGCTTGGCCTTAAAGAAGTAAATCACTCCTATTTGGATCAAATCACTTCTAGAGTGATGACTTGGTAAATTTTTTTCACATTTGTCACAATTGCTTTTTTCCTGTGGCAGGTACAAATTTAGATCCAAAAGTAAGAAATTCTACCAATTTAGGTCTTGTTGCTTACTTGCCATATATATATATTTAGATTTTTAAAGTTCATAATGGAGTTTTTATTTTTAAAGCATATGTAAAACATGACACAAATAACAAAATATGTTAATTTAAAGTTCAAACTAGGACTAGGCTTGATAGATCAAGTTCTTTCTCCTAGTGCAATGCTCTTTGAATTCAATTTGGAAAAGTTTCACTTATTCAGAGCAAATCACTAGCTTAGTGGAGTGAATCACTACATGAATGTAACTAAAAATATTTTTTTCTTTAATTTTTAGGTTGTTGGTCTCAGTAAGGGCAAATGAGTCTAATATTGGAGTGAATTGCTTCCTACATGATTGTTTCAAAAATGTTTTCCAAAATTGGACCAATTGCTTTTTGGCCTATGGCAAATACAAATGTGGCATAAATATTAATAAATTTAGACAATTAAGAAAATAAAGTACTTGGGTTCATTGGGTTTGTCAATAACTGTGTTGACTTGTAGAAACCTCCAACTTCCTATGTGTCCATAATTCCATTTCAATAAATTGGAAGGGACAATACCTCTTCCAACCTATTGATTGAGGTTGAATCCCTACTATCCTTACTAAAATATAACTAATCTAATTTAATTACATGACATAAAATATTAGAAATTAAATTATGAAAAATAAAAATGCAAATTAAAATTCTTAAAAAGTAAATTGTAAAGTTTAGGATGTGAGAGATTGAAAATAAATATAATCATAATTCTAGCAAAGAGAGTGTATAATCAATCAACACATGAGGAAATCAAATAACAATAGTGTAGTCCCATTAACATAAAATGAGATTATAAGAGGAATGACAAGATGGACAAAAAGTGGTGACATAAACATCACATATTTCACAATCCAGGAGGGTGGTGCCATAGATGGAAAGCAAAAGAATCAATTTTTTAAGAATCTCAAGAATAAAGTGCACAATATGATTTTCATAGAATATAGCTCTAACTTCGTCAAGGATAAAATATGATTACAATGGAGACCAAGGCTCCTATTTATAGGAAAATGTATCCCTATATTACCTTGGGTGAGAAACTATTAATCTTGGAAAATTTTAATATTTGGGAGCATCTCTAACAAACCAATTCACCTCCAAATGTTACATACCTAATTACACCTCTAAATGAGGTAAAAGAGTTTTAAAATTCTTGGTGACACCACTACTTGACAAAAATGTTACTTTCCAAAGATCTTTTGTATGACTCATGCTTCTATTTTTACCCATATACATATCCATGACCTATTTTCTCCTAGAAGAATGAAATGTAACAACCTAGTCTAACACACTCATTGTAACAACCTGGTCTGACTTAAAGGTTTCATAAATAACAAAAATGGTTAAACTAGGGAATTTTTTCATTTTCATTTTTTAATTTTACACCCATGAAGTAATCAATACATAGCATTTAATATCACTTTTTGGGTTTTGACCATTGCAAATGATCCCCAAGTGGACGATATTGGACAAATCCCATAGGAGGTGTCTTTAGTGGTTTTATCCCTCTCACCCTCTATCCTAAAATGAGAACCTAAAACTATGGTGTGGGGTTATCCTCTAAGGACCATAAAACTTATAGGGTGGATGAATAACTTCCCTCATTTAACATGTGGAATCTTGAGTTTAATATTACTCATATATTACCAAATTGACATGTAAGGGTGTTTTAGCATAGATGCTATAGTGCTTAATTGTTGACCACATCTCTAGATCAATATCTAACATCATGGAAAATTAAGTTTATACCATTCACTTAGCATTGACATGGTATCTCTTGACAAGTCATGAATATTATGATGATCTATCCCATACCAACCATCGTAGATCCATCTAGCCCTTTTGCTTACTAGATTTATCCTTATCCATAAATTGGTCAAGGAGCCATCACTAAATTGCTTATGCAATGGTCTAGATGGACATCCTATACTGCCCATCCTTTCATCACATCTTGGTTAATTTTACTAGGAACAACCATACTCAAAATATCGTTGATTGCATGCACATAGTTCAATGGTATTGGATGACTTGGTGACTTAATTTGTTCATCCTCCTGATGATTCATTTTAAGGTTATCATATCAAGGTGTATTTTAAATCTCTATATTTATTTTAGGTTATTTTATAAGGGATAAACCTTAGGAAGAGAAATTTATTTTCTTACTAATACTTATTTAAAGAAAAGAGCTATATCCATCTTAATAATTTTATAATAATCTATAGAAAAGAAATAAAATTGATTTAACCCCAAGATATATTATTCAATCACACATTCATTCTTGAAGAGCTAACTCTTTTAAAAGGAAATCATACAAGTAATTAAACCAACTAATATATTCTTGAAAAGGTTAACTTTTAAAAGAAAACCAACTAATTACACTAACTTAAAATAACCATAGGTCAACTCTTTATAAGAAAACCAACTAATTAATAAACTACGTATTTGTGGAAAGGTCAACTCTTTTAAAAAAAAACTACTAGTTAAATCAATCTATTTAAACTACATATTCATGAAAAGCTAAGTTTTTAAACGAAAATACATTAATGTCAACTTTATTGAATGAAATAAAACTTAATTAATAAGAATTTCTATTACATGCTTCTAAATAGATTTTTTTTTTATTGGAAAAATGGGTTTTTAAGGGGTCTCGTAACATTTTACAATGAGGAAAAAACAAAATAAATAGCCTCCCAAAAATAGGGAGATGATCCCCAAAGAAGACACCTAGATATGATCTCCTTAGAACCATATTTTGATAGGAATAGAAAAAAAAAGCAAGTTTCCCAACACACCAAGAAAATACCCTCACACAAATTAAAACAAGTATTCTTATTGAAGGAAAACCTCACAACCACGGATATAGGGTTCCCCATACTTTGAAATTTGAAAAAGGTTTTCCCACCTAAGGGAAAACCAAACATTCCTGTACACTAAAAATTGAAAAAGGTTTTCCTGTCCAGGAGAAAACCTAATAGTATTGTATACTAAAAATTGGAAAAAAATTTCCTACCTAGGAGAGAACCAAAAAATCTGGAGTAGAAAGGAGACACTTCATAGTACTACCCGCTAGAACATAGAAATACTAGTTTGTGCAGATCAATGTAAGCAAAACACAAGATCCAAAAGATAACCCACATCGAGTCTTTGGAGGATTGGAAATGAAACAACCCAAGAAAGGATCCACAACCCATAAGGTCATCCTTCAGAGAATGTGATGCACAACTAGATCCAAAAATAATGGCCAAGAAACAATACCCTAAACCACAATGTAGATCATACATGATGTTATATTTTAGGAAGCCCTCCACTGCAACAAATAATCAACACATGATTTCCCCCAAGATATCGGATGTATGTCAGAAATGATATTTAAATGGCAACTGACTATGTTATCCATGTCCTTTTAATTTACAAAGACTTATGAATAGAAACAATACATTATTTAATCTCACATAGGGGTGTACATTTTATCAATTTTTTTACAAAGACAACAATTACATTTCATGATTGTTATACATTATGTGGTGTCATCCATTAGATTTTCAAAACCATATTGCATTCATACATTACGTTTCAAGTAATTAAAAAAAACATGTTCATTTACATAACATTCATCATAGAAAAACTATGCAATACATACATGGCATAAATTATGTCATAACATCATAAATTAAATGCATACAAGTATAGTAAATTACACTTGCATTTAATAACAAACATTGCATACATATACATTCATCATAAATATCCCATCTACACATGTATATCATCACATCTAATCATACATTCCATAGCTATCTAGTGCATGTCATCCATACATCACATCATATAGAATAAAATCAACATAACATATAAGCATTGCATCCATATGCATCTCGTAAAACATAAATAATAAAACACATAAAATACACATATAATAAGTCTCAAATGTCAAATCATATATATATATATATCTGTGTGTGTGTGTGTGTGTGTACCAAAAATATATAATAAACAGTACATCAACATATGTCTAAAATGCCTGCAAGCTACATCTATGTAGGTCCTCGACCTTATACTCAAAAATGGTACAATATCATTTGTAAAGATCAGTACTAAGAAGCATCTGTACCCCTAGTATGAGAGGCTCTACCGTCACCTCCACCCTCCCTATGAGTCATGGAGCTGGAACCAAAGGTCCTTTATAACCTATGTGATCTATGATTGGAGCTAGCTGAGGACTGCCCTGTATCTTGAGTATGAGTCCTCTAAGATCCTAGAGCCATGGACCTATCAATAATTTGACCACTGAGTAACCCTATCTATCTCCTCAAAGTTGAGATATAGGAAGCATCTACTACACTATCACTGATGTGTTGCTGAACCAGATCCCGTAGTCTCCTAATATCTACAACCTAGTCCAAATTTGCTAATACCTATACTACCTAAGATGCTGGAGCAGCTGGAGGTGCTAGAGCAACCTGTGAATAGGAGGGGTCCTCACTCCCAGCTCAAAGCACATCATGCTATGCCATTAGAGAATCTAGTTAGGATTGTATAAGGATACATTGCTCTGTAATCCTATGTATCTCTATCCCTTCTAAATCAATCTTAGCCTATAAAGAGATCCTCTCCTCCTCATAGTCATGCCACTGAGACTACCCTACTGTGATCCAAGATTGTAGATCCTCAATCTTTGCCTATAAGGTGGCAATGCTAGTGTCTTAATGTAGGAGTTGTGTCTACAGGGAGAATATCTAAGTCTATAGGATGAAAATCTGGGCCTTGAGCTTCTTGATGTCACTGTTAGGTGTAGCCTTACTCTCCTTGAGAGAGTCACCCTCCTCCTTAGCTAGAGGTGCATCCTTTGTGGCTACCTCATCCCATACACCCTTACTCGATGATCATGAAGGTCAACCTATACTCCCTCAACACCCTTTACTATTGTGTCATTTGGAGTCCTACCCAAGGGGCCCTCAAATACCCCGAGTTTCCACAAGGTATCATAATATGTTCTAGTCCCTATATATGTCAACCCTGAATCCTGAAAGTTGTCATCCTCGTCACCTAGTGGAGTCACCCTAATCTAGGTCAGGTCCCTCTCTAGCATGAGGTGATGGTAGATGGTAGGAGGCTCTGGAATATCCTGTCTAATCCCAAAATATTTGGTGACACAAAAGAAGTAAGAGAACTCCCGTATCTTAGACTTGCATCCAAGAGCCATATGTATATGCATACCCAATGTAGCTAGTTATCAGCCTCCATCCATGGAGGGTAATATAGGTATGGGTGCTAGTCCACCTGGTCCACTTGTAGTCATGAGAACTATCCAATGTAGTAAGCCAGATATCTTGTGTGAGACCTACTCCTAAAGCCCTCCTTCTTGCGAGGCCAACATGTCGCATAACACTAACATGCCCCCTTAATGGTACCAATCTAGAGTGGTAGGCCAGTGGGATGCTTGATCCTAATGTGCTGCCACCCCCAGATCTAAAGTAGTAGGCTACAACTAATTCCTACTTTAATCCTCTATGTAATATGGTACAACTCATTATAGAGTTGCGCTAGTAAGGCACCCCCCCAAGAAAGGATCATAGGATGGTCACGAGAGCTCGATAGGACCTCCATAGTCCTAGATAGGAGGTTCCAAGGGAACCTCACTCTAGAAGAGTTAGGCAGGACAATTTGCATGATCAAATGCATAAATATGACTACTCATCGAGACAAGACCCGATATATATACAAGTGCTCAATATGGACCCATCCATGGTCTGAGTGCTGCTATGCTACCTCACTATGATGACTGAAGATGTGGTCAAATACTGCCTACTTCACCTCAATTGAAAAAGATGTGATGGCCTCACCATCCAAAGAGATTTGAAAGATGCAATAGACATCCTCTAGAGTGATAGTCATCCACTTGTTGGTAGGTGAAAGGTATTGGTCCGCGCATCCCAGCATCGGGTCAATGCAGTCATATAGGCCTAATTGGCCCAGATGGTGGGGAGGTGAAATATGTAGCCAAATCCCATGGCCCCAAACTAATCTTGCTCTATGGGTATCAATGCACTGCGTAGGTTATGAAGGATCTCATATTCCCTCTCCCTTGAGGTCAAAGTCTACTAGAAATTAAGAATAATAAGGTAAAAATCAATTAAAAAACAATAAGAAACTACACAAAAAATCATAAAATCTCAAAAACACCAAAAAAAAATACTTATAAGATCAAAAAATCAATTAAATCTGCTAAAAAATAAAAAAAATTAAAAAAATTTAAATATTTTTCTAAAGTGGTAAAACCATGGTTCAGACCTGTGGTCGGGATGGTGATCAATTTGATGACCATTGGGATTTGAATCCCATCATGAATTATAGCCGTGGCCCTCAATTTGATAATTGGGAACCGCACTTACTAGCCATGACTAAGAGAAATTATCTTTTTAGGGTCATTCCCATCCCAAGACACCCAAAAAATTAAAACCCTAACCCTCTAAGCTAACCTAAGGTAAACCTAATTAGGGTGAGGTTAATTACCAATAGTTTAGTGATGTTAATTAGCCCATTATTTAGTGATGTTAATTTTAAAACTGGTAAAAGAAAATAATTAGTGAGAGTTGCGTGCTTCTACTTTAGTAGCACTGACTCCTCCAGGTTGGTCTGTCATCGATGTGGATGATAGTGAGGTCGAGTTGCGGTAGTGCTCCATATCAAATTTGTCTTATCACATCTCAGAGCTCTCAGATTATCAATTGCAATAGTAAATAATAAAATTAAAAAATTGCACAAAATGCTTAAATATTTTTTATTTCGGCCCTGACCGTGCATGACAACCGCAGTCCCCGAATTAGGGTTTTTCGCCCGCAGGTCTGACCTATGGCTAAGAAATTTGACATTTTTAGCTACTGTTAACAAGAATGGATAGAAATATATAACAAATGCTCTCAAATACCATTGTATGGAATTTAAAAATGCTAAATTAAAAATACCCATCTAGCCAGAATTGTCAAAAATAATTAAAAAATAATAAAAAAATCAGATAAATAAAAATCCAAATGTGCCTCAAAGCTAGTGATTTACCCTCTACACTTTGCGGTTGTAGTGAATGAAATTCCATGCAATCCAAAAATATGAGTAAATTACCATAAGGAAATTTGGGGTAAATTAGTCATCACTGAATTGTTATGCTTCCTTTCAATCCCTAAGAAGGCCTAGATGACTAAACTGCTCCACAAAAACAAGATATTCATATCAATTCTTCTATGATACTTTGAGAAAATCATCAAACAATATTATTCAACACATGCTTAATTGGAATTGCTATCATCTTGATTCCCTAAGAAGGCCTGTACAGCTGGACCACTCCATGGGATAGAAATATACAATTACTATTAACAATTGCAATCATAGGTGATTAAGCCTTGTCAAGTATTCAAATGCTAAATTTTAAATTATTCAAAGTTATTCATAGTGGTCAAGTGACAAATATATTTATTAATTTTCATTACCCTTATTGACTCATTGCTTGAGGGGGTAGTCATAATGTCATAATCATAATCAAAGTCAACAAAAGATCCCTTGATCTTGTCAAAATTACGTTCATCTTACGAATCATTGCCAATGACTATCATAAGCTTACCCTCTACTGGGGCAAAAAAAAAATATGATAGTTAATTTAGTAGCTCTCCTCCTTTTGGATCTATATGGCGCAAATGCCTATAGTAGCCTTTAGCTGCTTGATTGTCGTTGGAGCTTGCCAAAGATTTTTCAATTTAAGCCTTCCACCTAGTTGAAAGAAATAATTCTAGGATGTGCATCCTTTTTGCTGGACCTTGGGTATCTAATGTTGATCAGACTAATGATCATCATCTAACCTACGACATCATTTTAGGAGGTCTATTTTTGCTTAGCTTTGTTCGATCTCATAATGCATATCAAAAGGGGTATTTGTAGACACCTAAAATGCATCATTTCAAGGCGACTACTCATATGGGACATGCTAGAAGATCATATGGAAGACCTTAGACAAATACCAAGGTATAGCAGTGGTTCTAATCACTCATTTATACATTTTGGCCTACCTAGTGTTGTCCACGGTTGAGACCCAAGGTTAACATAGCTAATCATGTCTTAGAGTCATAGTTAGTAGTCAGAATCAGTTGGACTTTGGTTGACCCAAATTTTGTTATAATGGCAAATTGGTTGTAAATCTAAGTGATTTGGCAGTGGAAATATACAGAAGCTTCCCTCCAACTACTCCAGTTGTCCATTCTTGATCTTGGCTTCCTCAAGAAGCTAAAACATAGCCTTCCTAGAGGTTATAAGAACCCCATCTAAAATGGGAAATGAGAGAGATGCATAGGAGAATTTGAACAACGAAGCCCTAACAAGTTTAGTATTCACCTACTTGCATTGAGATAAGTCCTTTAGCTAGCATTGAGAGATTGAAATGACAATTGAAGTCATGGAGGTCTTAGGAGGCTAGAAGAATCAAGAAATAATATTATGAGAAATCCATCAAGAATCAAAGAAATTCAACCGCCAAATCTATTAGAGGACATAGAGGTGACCCTTGAACCATCAATTCATTAGGTAAATCAGATATCTAGGCCATATTTGGAGGGTAAGTGCATCTTTGGCTTCACCGCAGCTGTCAGCCATGGCTAATAATGCTCATTGTGCGACAAACCCATGGTCAGGTTCAATATCCATATTTCCTTGGTCTTTAGCCATAGGTTTTATTTCATTTGCATTAGAATAGATAAATCAGGTGTATATTTTATTTATTAGAGACTTTTGTCCAATATAATTAAGATTTTAGGTATCTTTCTTATCATTTAAAATTTATAGTAAGTAGGACAAGAATGCTTACATTTCATGCTTTCATGCTTTTGATTTCGTAATTAGAGCATTAGATAGATAATTCTATCTTTCCTTCACATATTTCATGGCAATATTTCATGTTTAACATAGGTTTACCATATTTCTTGCACTTTCTTGATTTCAAGCTTTCATGGCATCTTTTTGTATAACTTCCTTTTAAAGCCTCGTTAAGAGAGGCCTCCTTTACTACTAATATGCTTCTTGTTGTTTATTGTATGCAAGACTAACATGGTGTTGATATGCAAGGCAACAAATACCTCTAATCATGGATAATAAGGTCATCGATACCTTGGAGTAGTTCGTGTGCATTTAGGAAGCCTACGAATTACACCTACCCTTACATAGGGATTGTTCTATGATTGTAATAATTGTATCACATTGGGTATCCCTAAGAGGGATGGATTTGTATTTGAGATTCATTTGAAATTTAATAAAAAGGAAGCCCTACTTTGTGGTTATTTGCAAATTTGCCTATCTTTTATGCTTTATGTGATGTTTCAGTTATTATTAGCTTAGGTGTATGCTTCCTGGGTTGTCACACTATGCATTGCAGGGTTCATGGAAAGGAGTATGGCTTCACTAAGAGGAACTTTAACTCATTTGAAGATGGATATTTCTTTCAAGGCCATTTCTACTCATGTAATCATTTTGGTCATCAAGCTATACACTGTAGGATTCATGACATACATGATTATAGCTTCACTAAGAGGAACTTTAAGCCATTTGCACCTTCCAAGAACTACAACATTAGGTATTACAATTGCAATAATATTGGGCATAAGGATAAGTGGTGTAGAACAAAGTTTATGGAACTTCCAGAGTCAAGCAAGAACATGGACACTTAAAAGGATCAAAAGGGTATGATTACAAAGGTGTTGAAAAATAAGGTTGAAAAGGAAGAAGAGCATTGTAATTTGGAAGTAGATTTACTCCCAACACAAAACACCTCAAGGAGAGGAGGTGGTGATGGGGCTGATCTAAGAGTCTTATTTTTTTAGCCCCAAAGGAGTCCTTTTGCCATTGATGTCAAAGGGAGAGAGTTTTAGTAAGGGGGAGAGAAATCAATAAGGGGGAGCAACTTCTTAGGGGGAGTAGTTTTGGAATCTAATGGTTGTAAAAGAATTTTTTAGAAAGGATTGCCATCAATGGAAAATGAGGAGGTTGTTGGAAATATTGAGTACATTGGTTGTCATTGATGTCAAAGGTGAAAAGGTTGAAATATTCCATGGGTAGCAAGGCAAGATATAGTGGAAATAATATTTAAATACCAAATTTAAATATTATAAGAAAAAAGGCTTAAAATATTTTATTTATAAAACCACCATGGGCCTAAGGTTTAAGGCTTACAATATTTAAATATTTTTAGATTTAAATATTTAAAAGAAAAAGAGTTTGGGTGCCAAAATTTGTGGAAGGCATTTGAAAATAATAAAATCGTTTGCAAAAGTGGGCACCGATGTCATGTCAAAGGGAGGATAAAAATTTCATATAAATTAAGGTTCCAATCTTTGCAAAAGTGTATAGTGTGTGAAAAAAATTGTCATATTTGCTCATGCTTTTGATTGACAAAAAAAATAATAAGGGGTGCAGTTTTTTGGTGAAAGGAGAAAGGAAGAACAAGGACGGACTGCTGCACACTTGGTCACAGTTGGTAGGTTAGGATAGCTAGTTGTAGGGGTAGCACTAAGGTGCTATGGTAGAGGAGGTTGCTATTTCGATTCCCATAGATGAAATTTTTTCAAGGCTGTAAAAAGGAGCACATTTTTAACAAGAGGATAAAGACATTTTACTACATACCTTAGTCACAGCTGGTAGGCTAGCATAGTTGGTCATAGGGGTAGTGCTAAGGCACTGTGGTAGAGGTGGTCACTGGTTCGATTCTCATGGAGGGAATTTTTGCAAGGCAACATCAAGGAGGAATTTCATGCACTCAAAAGGTACAATATTTTTTATTAAAAATTGTATGTCTAAGGTTGTAAGCTTGTTGTGCATGTTTGAGAAAAAGGGGGTAGAATATTTAAATTTGAAATTCAAAATTTGGAGGGAGTTCTAAGGTGTAACAAGTGACATTTATTTTGTAATTTATGACTTGATTTAGAAGGAGTAATAAGGTGTAACAAGGTCTTGATATTGTATTATTTTTCTTAAAATAAAATTATTGCATTGTCAAGTAGGAGTTATAAGGTGTTATAGTGTTTTGATTTTTGATTGTAATTTTTTGTATGGTGAAAAGGAATGTTGAAGGGTTTTTTATAATTATTAATGCTTCATATTTGAGAACAAAAGTCATAGAGCATTATTTTTTAGATTCTATTGTGCACATTTTTAAAGGAGAAATTTAATGTGGATGATTTGAAAGAGAGATCTACTAACCAGTTTTTGAAGTGGCACTTTGAAAGGGAAATTCTTTTGAGACAAGTTTTTGAAAGCACATATTCATCAAAGAAAGTTAAGAGGTATGGTGATATATTTCCTTATTTAAGGTGTTTGATTGAGCAAATATTTCTGAATCATAAGGTGGAGAAATAAGGATTATTTATATGTGCATTGTTAGAAATATTTGAGCTAGGGTTTGTGAAACAAAATGTGCATCCTTGTTGAAAGAAATTGAAAATACTTGTGCTAGAGTTTGTGAACAAGTTGTGCTTTATTCTTGAAAGAAATTGGAAACACTTGTGCTAGGATTGAGAGAAAACTTGTGCATTATTGTATTTGATATTTGAGAACAAGTTGTGCATTGGGTTGAGTGTTCTTGAAAGTGAATGTGCAAGTGTTAGAAATAATATTTGTGAAGCAAGTGTGTGTATAATATTTGATTGTGGAAATGCATAAGAAGTCCAGTTATCAAGTGCTAGACTAGAGCTACCTTTAGAATGCAATAGATGTGAGACATGTGAAAGCGACCGACTTAATGAATGTGAAGAATATATTGAGCATTTGTTAGTGCATACTATTATTTATATGTTATTGAAAGAATTCCAAGAAGAATATGTTTGA
This sequence comes from Wollemia nobilis, assembly GCA_028583015.1. NCBI lineage: Eukaryota > Viridiplantae > Streptophyta > Pinopsida > Araucariales > Araucariaceae > Wollemia > Wollemia nobilis. The sequence goes on from JAQPPZ010017228.1 coordinate 13,910,156, forward strand.
ATTGCCTAGTTGAAGATTTTTTTTTTGAAAGAGATACAAGCATTATTTTGAACAAAATTTGTGTACAAAATTTTGGATTGAATTGAGGATGTGTTATGAGCAGAATTGATTATGTGTTATGAGTAGATTTGAGTAAGTGTTATGAGTATTTTTTAGAATGTGTTAGAGTAGATTGTATGAGTCATATTTGAGTAAGTCTTGTGAGTAGAGTTGAAGTAGATTTGGGATAGATTTGAGATATATTTGTGCATGTAATGTGTGTATATTTGGGATATATTTGAGACATATTTGTGCATGTAATGTGTACAAATTTAGGATAGAGTTGAGATATATTTATGCATGTAATGTGTGTAGATTTAGGATAGAGTTAAGACAAATTTATGCATGTAATATGTGTAGATTTGGGATAAAGTTGAGACAAATTTGTGCATGTAATGTGTGTATATTTGGGAAAGTATTGAGATAGATTTGTGTATGTAATGTGTGCATAGTTAGAGTAGAATTAGAGTAGAGGTGTGTACCAACTTTGGAGGTGAACCAAAGCAAAGGAGTGGTGTCTCCTATGGATAGAGTTCCATAAATTATAGCAAAGACGAGAAGTGTCTCCTGTTGATAGAGTTCCATAAATAGAGCAAAGGAGAAGTATCTCATGTGGATAGAGCTCCAAGAAACAAAGAAAAGGAGAGGTGTCTCCTATGGATAGAGTTTAATGAACCAAAGAAAAGGAGAAGTGTCTCTTGTGGATAGAGTTCCACGAACCGGAGAAAAGGACAAGAATCTCCTATGGATAGAGTTTCACAAACCAAACCAAAAATGGGATAGAGTTCTCCTATGGATAGAATTCCAAAAACAAGATTTAAGGGGATAGAGTTCTCTTATGGATAGATATCCATGAACATGAGCATAGGGGATTGAGATTTTCTTTGGATAGAGATCAAAAAACATTGTAATAGGGAATTAGTTCCTAAGAGATTTATTGAGAAAATTTAGAAGAAATATTTTCTTTGTGGACGTAACCCACTTTAGGTGAACCACATGAAATCTGTGTCTCTTATGTGTGTGTGATGATTTATGCATTGCCTTGTTACTTCTATTGATGATATTGGTTAATATTTATTTGGAGAATTATTGCAATTGATAATATTGGATGCTATTATTTGGGAAAGAAAAGTAAAAGTTTATCTTATACTATTCAACCCCCCCTATGAGTATAAGCTTGTTTTCTTCAAGTTGACCAATCAAAAGTTGTATATTGGCTAGACAAGACTTTTAAAGATACAAGTATGTTATAAAGACCAAGATATTAAATATCCCCATGTGTGCAAAGTGAATGTATTAGATGATGCATAAGAATACCTCATTTCCAAGCGAGTTTCATGCAACCAATTGCTATAATGAGGATAATCCTATGGTCATATTATCCTAAGTTTAGACGTAGTTCAACTAGACTACTAGGCAATGCAAGCTACCAAAAACTAGCTCATATGCAAGCTGATATTGGTTTGTACAAAAGAAGGTTGTTAATGTGATAAAAATATCACCCTATGTAAGGCTACTCCATTGTCAAGTGGGTTTCACTCAATCCACTGTTGTAATATAGATTACCCCATGGCTTTTGAATAACTAAGGATTCCAAGGATTCAAGCTCATTGCCCCTTATTTTATTTTGATATGGTGGGATACTTGCTCATTTTGTTTTTGCTTAATGGTAAAAGCCACTCTTGTTAAGAGCAAGGGATTTTATTAGTGGTGAAAACCACAGTTTCTTGTTTTGGGAACTTTCTCATTTTGTTGAAGAGCAAGGGGATTTATTGGGTAGGGGGAAGCTTTTATTTTTGCAATACTCAATATCCTAGACCATGTGCATAATAGGATGAGCAAGAAAAAACTTTCACTCAAGGTGGTAAGGACTACGTTGTAGCGTCATCCTTCCTTGTTCAAACTTAGGTGTTATAATGTGTGAAATTGTATTGGTATTTTGACATATGCAAGGTACTATCAATGCAAACCTTACCTTATAAAATCCAAGATAGCTTTCTAAAAAATCTAAAAAGAAAACCAGGGATAGCTGAATGGCCAAAAACCCTAGTGAACACCCTATAACAACTTGTTGGTGGTGTTAAAAAACATAGTTAGTCACAAAAGGGAAATATGGATGGTAGTGATATGTGATATGTAAGGGTTTTTATTATGCTCTTTTGTAAACTAAAAGGTGCACACAAAATAGTCAGTGGTTGTCTAAATATCATTGCTAATATTCATCTGATATCTACCCTATTTTATGAGGACCTCTTCATAAGTAAAAGCTTATAAGGAAAATTGCAAATAATGATGATGGATAAGGTTGATTCAAGACTCATGGCTGGCATACAAACATGGTGTAATTTGTAAGAATGCAAACACTACTTTTCCTAGTGCAAGTGCAATGGATGAATAGTGTAGCGAGATGCATGATTATGTAATGCAATTTTTTTTGTATCTTAGATGTTTTGTATTGTTTTTATGGTATTTATTATTATTATTTTTTTTAGGGAGGGAAGGGGTGATACCTTAAGCACACCCAACGTGTGTGATAATTGGTGAGTATAGGGGAGGTGCGATACCTTCAAAATCCTCAAATTGCTTCATTGGTTGTGATATGGATGATGGGGTAGGTGTAAGACCTTGAGCACCCCCAATACACACTATGCTTGATGTGATGTGATTGGCTTAATTGGGAGGAGTGATAACAATCAACCCCCCTCTTGTGGTAGGGAAATTTATGCCTTGCCAATGCCATGATGAGATGAGGTGAGTGAACCATATTTATAAAGCTTATTTCAGTCTATCATATCTTGCACAAGATTTTTGAACAACTAGTAGGTTTGGATGTCATGCCCATTCCATCAATGATAGGGTTAGTAGAAATTTTCACTATGAGACCTAGGTTTAGGTCTATTTGGTTTTAATTATAGTAATAGGATTGCGCGTGCCTCATAAAGATTATGAAATAGGGCTAAGGAGGGCATTGAAATTTTTGTATAATGGTGAGGTAGCTTGTCATGCTTATTAGGTTGTGGCTGATCTTGAGGTCGTAGAGGAGATGGTGTGGTTGGAGTTGTGGATAGCTGAGGTGAGGTGAGCAAGCCATCTATGGGAAAGACATCTCTATTGATAAGATCTTGGAATACATTTTTGAATGTAACATAATAATTAATGTCATGGAACTCTATGTCATGATAAAGGTAAAAGTGATCCTCCTTGTAATTCTTAGGCTTAGGCCTGATCAAGTTGAGAGGGTGCATGTCAGGTAAAATAATCGCTTTTGCCTCCTATAATTCATAAAATATTATCATTTGAATAGAGGAGTCCAAGTACGAGGCTAGAATATTGAATGAGGTGGATTAGTTTGATGATATTTTAGGGTTGTGTATGTCTTATTCACGTTCCTAGGTTACTTTTCTTGATTTACTAATGTAGCTAACAAATCATTAACTATACATATTTTTTTATCATTGATAGTGAGAGGATTGTCAATTTGAAGTTGATTTCTCTTGAGCATGTCCTGTATTATGTTCTTAAATGAGTGACATGACTGAATGTCATGACCATTTTGTTGATGATAAGGACAATGTAAGTCATCCCAATACCATTTAGGCTTTGGTTCATTAGGATATGGAGGATTAATCTTTGGTATGGTAATAGCATTTGCTTCACACAATCTATTAAAAATTGATGCCAAATATTTAGATAGTGGCATATAATTGCGAGGCTAATGACATTGCTATATTTTCTCCTACTTTTCTTGGGATTTATTTTGTGGTTATGGAGGATGCAGTTTGGCCTTGGATACAATTTGTTGCTTTAGCTCAATGTTTGTGAGTTGATTCATTATTTGTTGTAAAAATTCATTTTGGTGATCCACTAGTATCTTTATTTTGACTAATAGATCCAAATTATGTTGTAAGACTAGTGGGGGTGCTTGGTGGCTATAAATAGGTGATTGAGGGGGTTGAAGAAGCATTTGTAACTTTGGAGGAATGCTAGATGGAATTTTAGAATTCTGGTCTTCCATAACCACATTGACCATTTCAAAAAACCCTTCGTTTGGACGAGGTATATATACCTCAATTACCTACCTAGGGTGCTCTTGACAAGAATCATGTCACCCATGTTTAGGTAATGAATATTGAATGGTATCCATTGGTAGAGATGTGATAGGAGGGTGACCTATATATTTGATTGACTAGATTATAGGCATGAACATAATGTTTTGTACTATATACTCATCGATCTTGGGATTGATAAAATGAGCCATGACCTACGGTGGGGTGGATGATGATGGTATGGTGTGATCTGATTCACCCATCACAACAGTAGATTATTCCTCATTGATAATAGTGGGAATGTCCCCTACTAAAATGGTGGAAGTGGATGTGGGAGTCTCCTTGATTGGTTCATTCAACCTTTCCTTTCCAGGAGGATCTAAGGATGAAGGAGGGATATCAAGAGACACAAATGGCAATAGTAGATATGTAAGAGGTGATGATGATTTAGTGGATGGTTGTAATGGTGGAACTAGGATTTTTATGGTGACATTTGGTTTGATGTCTAGGTGAGTGGATGATAAGGTAGAATCTTGTGGATAATCAATCATATTGTAATACTTGAAAGGCTCTGGATTAGTTTGAAGTACATGAACTTGCCATTCATGTATGAATTTAAGCTACTGATGTAGGATCAATGGGACACACTTCATGTCCATCATACAAGGTCTTCCAAGCAATATATTATATTGCATTGCACCATCTAAGACGTAGCACAATGTAGGTATAGTATTTAGCCCAACCTGAATAAGGAGGACTATCATGCCAATAGTGGAGCATAAAGCATCATTAAATGCTCATAAGGTGAATGTGGATGTTGTAATGCATGATGGTGGAATATTGAGATATTGGAGTGCAGTTGTGGTGATGATACTGATAGATGAACCTATATCAATAAACACTCACTTATATAGAATCCGATTCACACTAGCAATGATGTGTAGTAGAGGATCAGATCCATTATTGAGAGTTAGCTTGATCTCATTATTATGGAAGGTTATTACAAGCTCTTTGAAATATTGGATAAGATTTTATTTTGACAAGGGTTGTGACGTATGATGAGCATTGGTTGGAGAAAAGGGTAGTGTAGCTTGGTTAAGATATATCCTATTTTTTGAAAAAATATTGATCATGCCAACAAAATCCTCATTGGGTGGGACTGCATGGAATTCATTAAATTACCTTATTTTATATTTCTTATCCTGATGTTTAGTTAAATAACCTATAAATATACCCATTTGTTGGTTATTGGGGGCAAGAGGATTATCAATTTGTAATTGATTGTTATAGGGCATATTCTATACCAGGTTCTTGAATGAATAATAGGCCTGGATATCATGGCCATGTTATCGATGATATAGGTAGTAAATTTTCTCTCTATGTCCCTTAGGTTTTGGATGAGTAGGATCAAGGGGGTAAATATCAGGTAGGGTAATAGCCTTCGCATTGCATAATCAGTTGAAGAGTGATACCAAAGATTCAGACAATGGTGTGTAGTTGTAAGATAGGTGATGTGATCGATTCTATGCTTGAGTCTACTGAAGTTGGTTGTTTTACTATGGAGGAGGGTGTTGAGCCTGATAATTGGGTTGTTGTGGTGTTGTTTACTTTTCAAACTTAGGAATATTTAAGAAAAATTGATTGACTAAAGTTGATCTTTACTAAGTGTTGTTACCTCTAGATTTTTTTCCATTCATTTTTGTAGAGTTTTATGTCTCTTAGAATTTGATGTCCTCTATATATTTGGCCTGCACCAAAGCCTCCTCAAATGTTTGATACTATTGTAATTGTAAAAGAAGTAAGATTTTCTTTGAAAATATTTTGGTAAACATTCGATTAAGTTTCATAACAGGTAGGGTGAGTAGTAGTTTTGACATGACTTTCCTCCACCTATTACCATAGTCTATGACTGTATCATCATCAAATTATCTAAGGTTAGAAAAATTAGCTAGGTTAGCTTTATTCCTCATGTTGAATGAAAAGCATTATAGGAAGGCATTTGTAAGCTGCTCAAAGCTATGAATGTTGTGCCTCGATAGATGATTGAACCACTCTATGGCAGGGCCTGAGAGCATTATCAAGAAAGTTTTGAGTAACAAGGCATCATCACCTTGAATTTGAAAGCATAAGTTCATGAAACTAGTGACACACTCCTATGCATCCTCATCCCATTTAAATTTATCTAATTTATACATTTCAAAAATTCTTTGAATATAAGGGACATGGTACAAAAAAATGGATTGGTTGATTACACAATTGAATCAAAGTGGGTTTCTTGTGATCCGTTCTTGAAGCTCATTTTTATAGTGATCGAATGCACTCAGTCAGCACCTTGTAAGATTTAGTAGAGATGATCTCATATCTTCACCTTTTCCCTCGAGGAGGGGAGGTGGAAGATACCTAGTGAGGCTAGGTGGCTGATCATAGTCAACAACTATGTCCTCACAAAGTGACTTGGGGTACCCCAGTCCTGATATTATGATTATAAATTCTCATAGATTTCATGATCTAGTTCGTAGTATTACGGTTGAAACTGTTGAGACCTATGGTGCTAGATGAGCACATGAGGAGGATGATTTTAGTTTGGCCTAAGAGGTTAGTCATGATGTTGCACAATGCAACTCTAAGGAATTTTTTGTTGATAGGTACTACTCATGTGAACCTCCTCATATGTTGTTCTTTGTAATTGCTCGTAGTGCAATCATTTGATGCAACCTTCATTGGTGCACCCTTTTTTGTTCTAATTGGTCCTATTATAGGATTTATTTGTCTATTTACAACTTATTCGATCATGGTCGATATAGTTACTCCTATCTATTCATGTTTTGCCTAGGTATCTAATTTATTTGATCAATCGTATAAGGTCAATGAGCCCTCATCTTTATACGATGAGACTTAGTTTACTCTTTGGGACCAACAAGGTTGGCTATCTATTTCCCATGATTGAGGGAAGTTGTATTGACCTGATACTTAGGTTTAAATGTGATGTTTACATATTGGGATGGTGTATAGGCACAATGTGCCTACATGGAAGTTTCTTCATGGTGGAAAATAGGTGGACTTAGGTCTTCCTCTTCTTCATATTTAGAATATATGTGAGTGGATGAGGCTCATCTATAGGACAGTGAAGGTCATACCTATCTAAATGAGCATATGTTTAGCTCATCCACGGATGATCAAGTGAAGTGTCTCGCTCATCCAGGGTATGTGATGGTGTGTATTCTCTCTCATGCTTAGATATGTGGTTAGACCAAATTGGGATATGAATCCATGACACTCCTTTGCTAGGCCCCTTAGTGGGCGGGTTATATCTAGTGGTAACATGATATTGAATTCAACCAAGAAGTTAGCCTTCTCTATTATAAGGAGGACCCATAGATAGCTCCTGAATAGGAACATCCTGAAGGTCAGATTATTTGTATGTGGTGTTAGCATTATGACTTAGGCCAGGACACCATGGTAGAATTGCCATGTCTTTAGGACTAAATTGAATATGTTTTTCACCTTATTGTAAATTTTCCATAGCATTGGATCATGAATAAACTCTGTTATGTGTAGTTACCATGATCTTGATTACATGAACAGTAAAGAAATACATAAATTATACAATGTGATTATATCTTTTAAATTTTATTTATGAATCCCTATACTATTTTGTGCATTTTTATGTTGAAAAACCTTTATATCCTATGAAACAAAGGGTAAAAAATATAAAACTACTAGAAGGTAGTTCAAGCACACCCCTATTGAGAGGTGTAACATAAATAATAAAAAGTGGTTTCCTATTGGATATAGGCTTAAGGTAACCTTAATGGAACAAATTACCCCTTTAAAAGGGCTACACTATCTAATGTCCTAGTACCGATGAAACCCTACTTTATCTTAACCCTTGAATTTAAAGCATGAAAAGTAATGAAAACTACATCCACTGAGTATTTTAAATATCCTAGTGGTAAAAGAGCTCTGCTAACCTTCTCATTCTAGGTGCACCCAAGATTAGGGGACCTTCTAGTGATGAAGTCTAGAAAGCCACTCACTTTTGGCCACTAAGTTTCTAGGGTGCGAGCCAACGAATGGACATGAAGCCCACCATCGTTTGTCTCAATCAACGGTTGGGGATGAATTTCAACTCATTGATGTTTAAGTGAAATGTGGTGTGTGGGGTTCCTTTTATTTATGCAAAATCTAGTAAATGCAATAAGCATTCCATGATATTTCACTAATGCATAAAATAATATTTAAAATTTAGATTTCTAAATAATGAACATTTTAATTTCAAAAATCTATCAGATACAAAACCCTACATAAGTAGCCTTTAATCTTGCAAAAGCAGTCAGACCACAACAACAATCAAATAGAGGCTATCTCTACAAGGGATGGTCTACAAAAGAGTCCATCTGACACATGGATGATAAGAAATAGGGGCCATATGGGATAGGGATGGCCACAAACAGAGGCCATAAGACCTAGGTATGGTCATAGACAAAATGTCTTGAAGCTCAAAAATCCTTTGTAATTCCTTTACCTAAGCATGAAAAATTTACTTTTCTATACTAAAAATAGGAAATGAGGATATAGTGTCTTACTGTGATAGTCTAATTTCGATGAAGATGTTATTCTATATTATTATTACCTTTTGATCTAAGGCTATCTTTGGTAGGGATGGTTGCGTTTGCTAGTCGTATTGCATAGGGACAATCGTGATTACTAACTATATCACATAGGGATGGTCATGACTATTAATTATCTTGCACAAGGATGATGGTACCTACAATTTACAAACACCAAGAAAAAAATAATTAGTGATGTGAATGTGCAATGTGTACACAATTCGATCATGATCACCGTTGAAAATGCTAAAAAAATTGTACACCTATGCAATGAAATAAAGAACAAACTAGATATAAAACTATGTAACCATGATGACAAAACATGATATGAAGTAATGGTTCCCTTTTTATGAATATCAATTATGTCCTTCAAAAGAGGTTACAATGAGATCCCACAGAGGGATTTGCTACCAATTTGATACAAATTTACAATAAGAAGAGTAATCCAAGCTGTATCTTGCAGGATATTTCTTATATATCACAAATTGATTTGGGAAGGGTTTGTCGTGACCTTCACAATGTATAATGATGGATGAATATTTATGCCATTTGCTCCATTGTAAATACCTATAATCTACACACAAGGAAATTTAAAGAGCATCAAAAGCATATGAAGATCCTTCCAAGATAAGGCCCATAAGGATGATAAAGAAAACAATAAAGAAGCTAAAATATGATAAATAAATGCATGAAAATGAAATCTAACTATGCTAGAAGGTAGGTCCGAGGTGTAGACCAATTGGTTCATCCAAACCCCATAAGGGGGGTGGAGGTCCACGGTTCAAATCTCCAGCATCGTCAGACTGAATGCTTGTCCCTTTCATGGTGCTTTCAGTGGCGTAAAAGGTTTAAAATGATTGTGGCATGGTGGTTATAGGGGCGGACTATGCAAAGATCTATGTGGCAGCTTCCAAGGTGGACAACGCATAATACTGTGGTGGCTATAAAAGCTAGACAACCTACCCAAATTCATGGTGGCTACCGATTCCACAATGTTAAAAAAAAACTATGCTAGAAGGTAATTGAAATGCTGGCAAATATGATAAAAGCAAGAAAACATGAAAAAAAAACTCTATAGGGAGGCCATCTCTGTGTGGGATGGTCTTTCCTATTGGTCATCTTAGGGTGAGACGGTAGCACCTATGGGCCATATCTGGGTGATATGGCTACTAAACTATGAGTGATTCCTTATGGTCAATGCGAGGCAATGCCAATTTTGATCCGTAGAGTTGATGTTCAAGGGTGTGCTCATGAAGAATGACTTAGTGGTACTATTTGACACTAAAGTAAGGGCATTGGACGGTGCAAGAAGTATGAATTTGATTTTCAACCTTCGAGATGGTCAATTGGTATTCTTGGAAACTCCATGGTTTAATTTTGGTAGCACTTTGTTGCTTTGAGAGTGAGAGCTCTTTGATTCTTTAGTTCGATAGTACTTCGACGCATGAAATTGTGATATAATTTGGTAGCACTTCGTTATACAAAGATTGCAATATTTTTAATGAAGGCTAGATGCATTTAAATAGACTTCCAAACGGGAGTCCAAAGCTTGCAAGAGAATCCAATAAGATGTTGGAATCAAGAAACATAACTTCTTCTTGATAACTATTTCACAACTTGACTTTATTGTATCATTGCTCTTAGCTAGCACACATAACGTTTTGAATCGTTGCTTGGGATTTTTTCTTCTGGTGCATCCATCTCGAGGTGAGATGGTCATGAATTTGGGTCATATTGGGGTAGGAAGGTCATAGTTGGGGGCCATATCAAGTTAAGACGATCGCTATTGTAAAGGAAATTTCTTTCTGTTTGAGTGGTTAGAACCACTATTAAGACCTAGGGATGCCCAAGATGGGTCATATAGCCTAAATACTCCTCAATATGACATATTTTAGGTGTCTACAAAAGAATGTAGCAGAGGGATAGGTGTGGGCTTGAGGGATGATGGGGTTGATAGGATGGGGATGGGGGTGGTAGGAGTCTAGGTTAGGGTGGTGTTGTGACCATTTCACAACTTCCCCAAATTTGGGGACCCACCTTTTTATTTTTGTTATTTTTAGGATTTTTGGTTGTTTTGAGTGGTTTGAAGGTTTAGTTATGATTTTTTTCATTCATTTGGGTTTTCAATGTCTAGGATTTAATTAGGTTTAATGGGTTTGGTTAATTTCAATGCTCGAATAAAAATTTATTTAAACATTTAAAATATTTTGAATTGAACTCATTCAAACATTTAAAACTAATTAAATCATATTTAAATAAAAACATACATAAAAAATAAATAAAACTAAATAAAATAAACTTAATGTTATATTATATATAATGTAATATATGTATATATAATATAATACTAAAATGAAGTTTCACATGATTTAAATAAAATCATTTATACAATCATTTAAATAAAGTTATGATTTTTGTTATGTTTTGATGCCCTAACAATGACGTTCTGTGTGAACAAATGTTGAACATAGATAAGAATGATGTGGATATCCAACAAAAAACTTGATAGCACAGGATTTCTAGCACATATCAAAGCAATGATAGCCAAATTAGGTGTAATGAATCAGAGCAACTGAATAGATATCAAATGAATTCCTCAAGGGGTGAAGTATATTTTTGCTATTTACATATCAAATTGCATCTATTCGTAAAGGTCTAAGAAGCAACATAACATGACAACATATTTAATACATGGATGCTACTTGAGTAAGTGAAAATGTAGGTTGTGGAGAATAAGAACAACACAATACCCATATTTTTATTTTACACAGTGCGACATATAAAACCCACTACAACAGATGTGGAAGATTCAAATTTAAAAGCATGACAATGGAGTGTAGTTTTTTATATTCATCATAGTAGGTGGAAAATGGTAGGAGGATAGAAAATTATTGTTGTTCGCTCACCAAACTAAAATCTACTTCTATTCGTTCACCAGATCAAACTAAATTGAGGGCTGAAATTACACCATTGATGATTTTTACCAGATAAATAGAGGTGTTAATCAAAGATTCATTTTTTAAAGCTTCACAAAATTTGGCTACAATGGAGGCATTGAGAAAGACTTGGAATGCAAATATTTTTATACTTCATATGTAGACGCCCAACACTTGTAATTTATTCTTGATCGCTCAAAATATGATGGGTAATTTGTTATTATTCAATACAATTAAGAAGAGATAAGTCGATTACGAAGTGAGCGATAGATCAGGAGGAAAGATCACAATGAACACCTAAGACGGTGATGGGCTAGACAAGCATGACATACTATACAACATATATGATGAGGGTGTGGTCCAAAACATCACACATACTTGGACACAAAACAAGACTCAGATATGGCATTTGGGTAGGTTATAAGGATTGAACCAGTTTTGAATTGCGGTGATCTCATTGAAAAGACACTATTTATTATTTCAGCATGAAGTGCTACTATTTTGAAATAAATAAGGGATACAATGTGTTACTAATCCAAAATTTAATTTAAGACTTACTGAAATGTTGATAAAAGGAGGTGCACAACAAATTTGATCTATAAAGTTCGACAGGTGCAGTCATTTTGTGAAGTAGAAATTGTAAATGGTGAATAATATGTCAAGGAATATAAGGATAAGGGGTTGTTTCTTTTTCTATGGATGCAACAATGTTCACAAAAATTCAAATAATTTATCTCTATGACATATTCAAAAATAGGAAAGTGCATCTTAGAAGTTTTGGTAGTGCACAAATGTGGCTATAACATAGACTATACAGACTCCGTGTGAATTTTGGCTTCATGGATACATGGATGATAGTTTGGATTGGGATTGGATTTGGATAGCTAATGAGACAGTAGCTATGTGGCACATGGATTGGGACTACAATGGCCACCAACACAATGGACATTGTACACAACAAAGTATCCTGAGTATTACATGTTTGGTAATTTTGAAAATCTTTAGGATGCGATGATTTCAATGTTGCTGGTTAGGAATCATCATAACAGAGGTGGAGTATAGTATCCATAATGGTAATGATTATCTATGTGTGTACAAGGATCATTGATGAAAATTAGCATGGAGTGGTGAGCAATAATCATGGCAGAGTGGACGATAATTTATTATAAATTTTAGAAAGCTCTCATAAAATGAAAGTAACTACAAATTGAGCTGGTTGATTCCTACGAAGGTATCGCTGAAATTAATGATAGCATTCAAGGACGTATCATGTGCCATCTAGTTAAAAGTGGTGCCTTATCTTTGTTAGCGGATATTTATCAAATGTCAAGGAAAAATTCAAATTTGGTCCACTATATTGATAAAATATGACAAAAGGCTACAATAATTAATCCAGTAGAAGACGAGTAGTTTTTCAAGCCACCGTGGGCATGGCAGACATGGAATTTAACACAAGGATTATGAAAGCACAATGTATGCATTTTGTGATAAATTTGGATGAGCTTCCCCAACATACATATTCTCAAGGCGATATGTGATACGAGATCAAAATGGTCATTATTGTATAATAAATAAAAATGGGCATTATTTGGTTTACACTATGATTCATCCAGTAGATGGTGCATTATAGACATAATGACTGAGCACGTGTGGGATAATATATATACAAATTCGCATGGTATACAATGAACACAGGATTCCCATAGCAATGTATTATTATGGTGGTTGATTTTTGAACAAATACATATATAGAACAATGATCAAAATGGATGAAAATTGTATTTCATTGCCAAGATAAAGTGAATAGAAGGTTAATGTAAAACAAATAAAATAAATTGAAGGATGTTTCATAAACGAGTATGGAACAGAAGTAACGAATTGAACGAAATTATAAAACTAAATTTCTCATATTATAAATAAAGTATGGAAATCTCGAGAAGGGGTTGAAGGCTTTGAGAAAATTGTAGGTGAACACCACATTGGAACTTGAATGTTTTGGAGCCTCTTATTCCACACTCAACTACATCATTTCATTATAGATGCCATTGAAATTTGTATTTTGCATGTATTAAAGTTTGTATTGAAAATATTTATTGTGATCAGTTTTATGCATGTTGATATTTGGCTTGATTAATTTTCAATATATCGCATATTTCCTCTTTGAAGATTGCACCACTTTAAATATTGGATTACGTGAATATAGATCCTCTTAATGCCGGTTTTATGCAAAATATTAATGATTGCAAGGTTTGTGGGAATTTTGTAGTTACAACATTTTTATTTTATTTTATTTTATTTTTTTAACCTTATCGTTTCATTTATTTTTTAAATTTTTATAAATAAAATAAAAAATGTGAAAAAAATGAGATACATAGGTTCAGAGTATTTAAAGCAATTTCAATTTTAATTTGGAATCAATTTGAAATTATAAAATTATTTATAAAATTCATATTTTAAGGAATTTTATAATTTCAAAAGCTTTATTGTACATTTCAAGTTTTGAATTTCATTTTCAAGCAATTAATTAACTTACCTTTATGAAAATTAATTTTATTAAAATAGGTTATTTATATGGCAGTCATAAGGCCATTATTTTCAAAGCTATAGATTAACTTTTCCTTCATTAAAATTGTAATTTCATTAAAGAGGGGGATTAATTTATAATTTATTTCAAACGTTATTGTATTTCAAGGTTAATCATTTGGATCATTTTTTATTTCATGTTTAAATAAACATAAAAATCGACTCAATCATCATTTCATTAAGAGTCATGAACAATAAATAACATAGAATAATACAAATATTACCAACACAGGTCCCTTGTTAATAGTTATTGGCAAATCACTAAGGTATTCTAAGCACTTATTTGACCCATTTTCATAACATAAAAACACACATTAAGTAAAATAAACCTTGGAGAAATGTTTATTTCTTTACAAGAGGGTTTTCATTTTAAAATCCTAATTGTGATGGGGATTTTGTAATTAGGAAAAATTTCCACTCAACATAATTGGCACTAGAAGGAGGGCTTGAAAGATAATATTTTAATTTTCAGCATTTGAGGTTGTTCAAATTTCATTTAAATAAAATTGATATGTTTCTGATTATTCTGCACTAATTTTGAATTGCTATAAACTCAGGAATATGGTTAAGATTCAATTGTTTTAAAATTTTTATGCATAGTTTTAATATTGAAAATGGTTCAATGGCAGAAAATTATTTACCTCATTATAAGCATGATGGAATTAATACAACAGAGGAACATGTTCACGCATAAAAAAACATTATGGTTCATTTTCAATTTATGCATGAAGATGTTATTTGTAGAATGTTTCCATACACATTAGATGAGGTTGCTTATTATTGGTTTATTAATTTACCTGTAGGTTCTACCACTTTTTTTTTTGATAAGTAAGAGACTATTATAATTAACATCGGGTTTTAATTGGTTGACCCAAAACCATTTTACAAAATAGGGTCCATCGACCAACTGGACAAGGGACAAGCCCTACAAGTTTAATCTAAAAATAACAAGGGCCAAGCCCTACTCTTCCATATGAAGACAACCAAACTAAACTATGGAAGCCTAATATTATAGCCATCAGAAAAGAAAGACGCAAAATAGAACTAACAATGAGAAAAACTAATCATGCAAGTGCCACACAGGGTCGCTTGTGCCCATACAAAAAATAGTAGAATATAGTCAAACAAACATCCCACAGAACGACTAGCCAAGAGGTAAAGTAGTTAGTATTCCTTATAGTCCTCATCTGACTCCTTATAATCCTCAACCTTAGATTCCTCCTTGCCATCAAATTCAAATTTTGCCTTCGATTCCTCATGCCCTAGGAACTACTCGCTATAAAACAAAAGATTTAGAGAATCACACAAATCAACAACTGCACTAATGAGGCCAAATAGACTCTTTAACTGGTTGATAATATTGGAGGCTGATGAAATCACAATCTTCTTCAAAACTATTATAGTGGGGTCCTGTACACCATCGTCAGGGATCTCCAACACTTTGTTATTGTCCACCAGGGCCCTGTTGCAACATTGAAACCAAACACACCTTGGGCAAGACTTGAGGCCAAAGGATATGTTTCCAATGCATGAAAGATAATGAAACTATATAAGTACCCCACCAGTTGCAAAAAATACTAGTCATGTGAAAGAACAAAGCAAATATGACCAAAGAAATTATAAGGTTCAAACAATATTTTGAAAAATACCCCCATTTTCTATCATTGATCTACTCAGAGCCTTTCATTTTGTTTTTTTTTATTTTCTATCATCGTCAAGACTGCATGAGGAAGATTTTTAGTCCACGTGATCAAATTTACCGCTACAATGCCTTCATTCGTTAACCTATCAGCTGCCATGTTTGCTTCCTGGAAGGTATGCGAAATTATGGCCTTGGATCGATCATGAATTAGAGCCCTCACTTCTTGGATGTAGTCATGAAATACCCAAGGAGCTCTCTTAGTGTTCTTTAGAAGATTTATAATAATGAGAGAATCACCTTCCACCAATAGGTTCTACTACTTCTTGGGATCAACTAGAAGCAATGTTTCTTGAACATTTTGGAAAATTAGTTGACACGAATATGATAGCAGATCAATTTACCTCTATCTATAAATAACCTAATGAATCCATGAGTCTATTTAATGATAGGTTCCATAGGTTGTATACTAAAATGGAAACACATTACATCATTTCAGAAGAAGAGGTTATTCAATTATACATGGAAGTTTTAGACCCATTTACTTCTATTCTCCTAGGTAAATGTCTTAGAAATCCATCATTTTCTTGAGCCTACATTGAGACAATAATTGTAGAAAAATGGTGGATTTCAAAAGGGGGTGATGTGGGTAAATTATAATTACTTAATTCTAAGGTTTAAAATTAGATACCACCTATGTGTCATGATACACATTTTTCTTTCATTTTAAAATATTCTTCAAGAGTTATGGATTCAAACCAATGCCAACCATCTAATTTGGTTCCAATATCCACCAATGAGGTTTGTGGTAATCAAGCTTATAGGAATGTAGAAATGCATGAGTCTTAAAATATTGGAGGATTTCTAGATCTAACTAACATTGAAATATGTGATAGAGTAAAACCTTCCATAGATTTGAATGAAACGATTAAAGCTCTAGATGTGATTTCATTGAAGACTGGAATGGACTACAAGAAAAAAATACCTCAATGAAGGAAACTAAAATCCTGGTTTCACTTAATGATTCTTCAATGCCCATACAACAAAAAATTAGTAGGTATGTACCTCAAGTGATTGATGAAGGTGAATTTGAAAGGGAATCTATAGATATATCCAAAGATTACACAGAAGATATGGTTGAACCTCACCCTTTATCTATAGAAGATAATTATTATAATGGTTGAGGAAGATATGAAAAATGTGTTTCTTTTATGCCTTTTGATAAATTTTTTTCTACATATGATATACAGGACACTAAAATTACTATCTTACATGAAGAATCTACAACTCTTGTACAATTAGAAAATGATGTGCCAATTTTAGATATAGAAAAAGTTTCAAAATTTGATCATTTTGAAATGAGTTTGTAGAACACATTGCTGCAATAGAAAGGAAATAAATGGTAAAAGTTTTTTTTGATTAATCTATTTTAGATGAGGAATAGGTAAAATCGTCTCTTTCATTCTCGAATACTAAGGATTTGAGTGAAAATTTTCATGATTATATTGAAGATTCAAATGAAGAAATTTCATGTATGGCTAATAAAGAATTAGAATTTTCTATTCATTCTAAAGAAAGTATTGCTTTGTTTGATCAACAAAATTTATGGTTTGAAAAGTATGAACATATTCTTCATTGGATGCCTAATTTTGATGCTTTTGAAAAATAGGTCATTGATGAAGGTAGAGGGATATGAGATGATGACAGTGATAGAAATCATGAAGAAAAGAAGAAATTACCATGGATCACCAAGTAATGGTAAATGAAAGTATGCAAAAGGTATAATCTCATCCTTTGTGCCCAAACATCCAAGAATCAGGTAAAACTTTGCATAATTATTTATTGGATTCGAATGTTATTTATGATGAAATGCCATTGAAGGTTAATAAAAAACTAGAGTAGATTTCTACTTACACCACTAATGAGATTGATTTGTTAAATGAAAGAGAAGTAGATATGTTTGAATTATTGAACCAAGTTTATCAACAACTAACAATTCAATCTAGGATACAAAATTATAATGATTCTTATTTTGTAAATATCCTAGATGCTTGCAAATTGTTGCATGAGTATGATTGGCCTAAAAACATAGATGATGATTTTGTTTTAAAATTTTTAGAAGTAGCCTCTTATTTGAAAGAAACCCTATATGCGTTTGAAATTAAAAATTTAAGTCAAAGTGAAAAATCATATTTTGAAAGTTACATTTCATTGAATAAGCAAAGGATAATTTAAAATCATCTATTCACTTGTCAGTTTAATGAATCAAATCCTAAACATGGAATTGCTTATAAACTTGAATCAAATCAGTGGGATAAGAAAGGCAAAATGAAATTTGTTATATTATTTGGCCTGATATTATTTTGGTTGGAGTTATGTAAAACTTGGCATGCATATAATAATATATGTCTTTTATAGTGTGCTAACTGTGTTTGGGACCTAGGGAAGTGATATCATAATCTAATATCATTTTGTATATAGTGTATATTTTTGTAAATAACTTTTTTTGGGTTTTTTGTGTTTTTGTTCATAATTTGTTGTTGCGTGAGATTTTGCTTTTTGTTTTCTTGATAGTGTTTTCAATTTTAGGGAGCAAGTTATTACTTTATTATTAGTTTTGCTTGTATAACTTATGTTTTTAGGTTTTTGTTAGTCGTCATTTGTGTGTTTGTTTCAATTGTTTTCTTTGTGAAAATTTGGTTGTATTTTCATTTTTGGTTTGCAATAAAACTGAATTATACTCAATTTTGGTTTTTAGTACATGTTTCCATGTGGTTACTTAAAAGTTTTGGTTTTGTTTCTTTGATAAATGTAGTTGTGGTAGTTGCAATAAATATTTGATGATTTTGTTTGGTATTTGTTCCTGTGTCACTCAGGATGAATTACCAATTTTTGAAATCATATAAAACTTGAAGAAAAATAAAATGAGATTGTTTAATATATCCTTAGAAATTTGGAACAAGATAGTAAAATTTGGAATAATGAAGACATCTTGTCAAAGCTTCACAGATATTGCATCACATTAAAGGAACATTCCTTGAAATCTTGAAGGATGAAGTTATAGTTTTGTAGGTTAAGGTGAAAATCCAAGATACTCAATTTTTAGCCTTGATCTTTAACCCATATGGTAAGCGAATTTTGCAAAGCAACATAAAGTTTGATAAACAAGCAAAGCAAATAAATGAAAAGTAAAATAAAATCAGTCATGATAGTCTAGATAACCTTCGCCAGGGCTATAGACACCTGACTGGTAGTGGAGTTAGGTCTAGACTAAAATAAAGAAGAAAAAAATGAATATGCAAAATTCATCTAATATTTAGGTGATTCAGATAACCTCTACCAGGGCTATAAATGCCTAGATAGTAGTAGAGTAATATCTTAAAAATATCAAGGGTACCTCCACCAGAGCTATGGATGCTCATTTGGTAGTGGAGTAATGCAAAGATATCTTTAAATGAAATTTTTTTGTAATCCTAATTGCAAAACTGATAATGGAAATATAAATAGTTTCAGGAAGACAAATGAATCACAGAGTACACACTGGGTAGAGCCAAATTTCTTAGTTGTTCCATTTTGGAATTATCTATTCACATTCTTTGGATATCATTGATGCTTATTTTTCTAATTTTTGGGTTTTGTTTGTTTCAGATTTGCGTTCTTAAGTCCGAAATATTCAAGAAAATTTCCCAGCAAAGTTGTCATTTGTTGTGACAATTTCACATCTTCCTCAAATTTGGGGACCCACCTTTTCATTTTTGTTATTTTTAGTATTTTTTGTTGTTTTGAGGGGTTTCAAGGTTTAGTTTTGATTGTTTTTCAGTCACTTGGGTTTTCAATGTCTAGGATTTAATTAGGTTTAATGGGTTTAATTAATTTTAATGCTCGAAATAAATTTATTTAAAAATTTAAAATATTTTGAATTGAACTAATTCAAACATTTAAAATTAATTAAATCATATTTAAATAAAAAATATATAAAAAAGAAATAAAACTAAGTAAAATAAACATAATGTTATATTATACTATATATATAATGTAATATATGTATATATAATATACTACTAAAATGAAGGTTCACATGATTTAAATAAAATTATTTATAAAGTCATTTAAATAAAGTTATGGTTTTTGTTATGTTTTGATGCCCTAATAATGACATTCTATGTGAACAACTGTTGAACGTAGATAAGAATGATGTGGACATATGACAAATAGATTTATAACATATAATTTTTGGCACATACCGAAGCAATGACAACTAAATTAGGCAAAATGAATTGGAGCAATAGAATAGATATCAGACGAAGTCCTCAAGGGATGAAGTATATTTTTATTATTTATATATCAGATTGCATCCACTTGTAGAGGTCTAAGAAGCAGGATAACATGGCAATATATTGAAGACATGGTTGCTACTTGAAAAAGCAATAATGCAGGCTGTGGTGAATAAGAACAACACAATATCCATGTTTTTATTTTACATAGTGTGACATATAACATCCACTGCGGTAGACATGAAAATTTTGGATTTGAAAGCACGACAATAGAGTGCAGTGTTTTATATTCATCACAACAGGTGGGCAATGACATAAGGATAAAAACTTGCTACTGTTTTCTCACCGAACTAAAATCTACTGATGTTCATTCACCAGATCAAACTGGATTAAGGGATGAAATTGCACCATTGATAATTTTTTACCAGATAAATGGAGGCATTAATCAAAGATTCATTTGTTCAAAGCTTCACATAATTTGGCTACAGTGGAGGTTTTTAGAGTGAATTGGAATACACACATTTTTATACTTCAAATGTAGATACCCAACACTTGTAATTTATTCTTCATCACTCAAAATATGATGGGAAATTTGTTATTCTTCAATGCAATTAAGAAGATATAATTTGATTATGAAGTGAGAGATGGCTCGGGAGAAAAGATCATTGTGAAAACTCGGAATGATGATGAGTTAGACATACACAATAGACTATACAACATAGATGATGAGGACAAGATCCAACACACTGCACATACTTGGATACCAAACAAGACATCAGACATGGCATTTGGGTAAATTATAAGGACTAAATCAGTTTTTAATTGTAGTGATCTCATTGACAAGACACTATTTATTATTTCAGCATGAAGTACAACTATTTTAAATAAATAAGGGATACAATGTGTTATTGATCTACAATTTAATTTAAGACTTATTGAAATATTGATAAAAGGAGGCACACATGAGATTTTATATATAAAGTGCAATGGATGTGGTCTTTTTGTGAAGTAGAAATTATAAATGGTGAATAATATGTCAACGACATAGAAGGATAAGGAGCTATTTCTTTTTCTCTAGATGCAGCAACGCTAAAAAATATTCAAATAATTTATCTCCCAGATGCATCCATATTCACAAATAGGAAATTTCATCTTATAATTTTTGGTAGTACACAGATGTGGCTATAACATAGACTATACAGACTCTATGTGAATTTTGGCTTTATGGATACATGGACAATAGTTTTGATTGGTATTGGATTTGGATAGCTAATGAGACATTAGCTATGTGGCACATGGATTGGGACTACAATGGACACCAAGACAATGGACATCGTACACAAAAATGAAGTATCTTGAGTATTACACGATTGGTAATTTTGAAAAGCTTCAAGATACGATGATTTTGACGTTGTTGGGTAGTAATCATCATAACAAAGGTAGAGCATAGTATCTAGAATGGCAATTATTATCTATGCATGTGGAAGGATCATCGGTGAAAATTAGCAAGGAGTTGTGAGCAACAATCATGGTGGAGTGGATGATAATTTATTATAAATTTTAAAAAGTTCTCATGAAATGAAAGTAACTACAAATTGAGCTGGTTGATTCCTACGAAGGTACCTCTAAAATTAATGACGAAATTCAAGGACGTATCATGTTCCATCTGGTTAAAAGTGGTGCCTTTTCTTTGTTACCAGATATTTATCATATGTTAAGGGAAAATTTAAATTTGCTCTACTATATTGACAAAATATGATGAAAGGTTACAATAATTAACCCAGCAGAAGATGAGTACTTTTGCAAGCCACCATGGGTAAAAACATATAGATTCTCAAGGCAATATGTGATACGATATTAAAATGGTCATTATTGAATAATATATAGAAATGGGTATTATTTGATTTACACTATGATTCGTCCAACAGATGGAGCATTATAGACATAGCGGCTGAGTGGGTATGAGCTAAGATGTATACAAATTCGCGTGGTATACAGTGAACGTAGGATTCCCATAGCAATGCATAATTATGGTGGTTGATTTTTGAACAAATACATATGTACAAACAATGGTCAAAATGGAAAAAAATGGTATTTGGTTTATTTGCTATAATAAACAAAAATCAATTTTATTGCCAAGAAAAAAGTGAATAGAAGGTTAATGTAAAATAAATGAAATAGTTTGAAGGATATTTCATAAATGGGTATGGAACGAAATTAACGAACCGAAAAAAATTATAAACCTAAATTTCTCATATTATAAATAAAGGATGGAAATCGCAAGAAGGGGTCATAGACTTTTGAAAATGTAATTTCGATTTTAATTTGGAATCAATTTGAAATTATAAAATTATTTATAAAATTCATATTTTTAAGGAATTTTATAATTTCAAAAGCTTTATTTTACATTTCAAGTTTTGAATTTCATTTTCAAGCAATTAATTAACTTACCTTTATGAAAATTAATTTCATTAAAGGAGGTTATTTATATGGCAGTCAAAAGGCCATTATTTTCAAAGCTATAGATTAATTTTTCCTTTATGAAAATTGTAATTTCATCAAAGGGAGGGATTAATTTATAATTTATTTCAAAGGTTATTTTATTTCAAGGTTATTCATCTGGATAATTTTTTATTTCATGTTTAAAGCAACATAAAAATCAACTCAATCACGATTTCATTAAGTTTCATGAACAATCAATAACATAGCATAATAAAAATATTACCAACACAAGCCCATTTTTAATAGTTATTAGAAAATAACTAAGGTATTCTAAGCACTTATTTGATCTGTTTTTATAAAATACAAACATTCATTAAGTAAAAGGAACCCTGGAGCAATGTTTATTTCTTTACAAGAGAGGGTTTTCATTTTAAAATCCTAACTGTGATGGGGATTTTGCAATTGGGTAAGGGGTAAGGATGAAGATGATAAATGGTAGGGTTGGGATGGATAGGGGAGTGGGGATGAATATGATGGATGGAAAGGTTGGGATGGGTAGGGGAGCAGGTATGAATATGATAGGTGACAGGGTTGGGATGGGTAGGGGTTCATAAAGGAGATGGTAGGTGGCAACGAGATGAAATAAATCATGAATGGTGGGGAAAATGCCACTAAATACATAGTGGATGACAATTAAAGGGGGCCATAGAAGTAAATTAAACTATTGAAGGCCAATCATTAGAGGACACACTGATGAGATACAAGGAATGGTTTGCTCACCAAAATTGGAGAGACTCTAAATGAAGATCGAGATTGGACATCAGATTAGAAATGTGGTTGCATTACCTATAAATATGTGGAATGATAATGCTATAATAGATGCAGATGAACAATTTATATTCTTGGATAAGAGTGGAAACTCTCCAAGTTGGGATCTTATAACTTCTGAGATAGTCAATGATGTTTAGAGAGTCACCTTTGATGATGATTTTGCAAGGAAGGTCATTGAGAATAGAGAGTCCCCTGTACACTTCTTTGGCTTTGATGATGTGGTTGGTTTGGTGGTCCAATTTCTTAGCATAGGCAAGTATAGTTTTTCTATTATGATCTTGTATGATGCCATCACCTCTAGATTTCCTAAGGTTTTCTTTTGCAGCACTATCAAAGTTTAACTTTAACCATCTAGTCGAGGCATAAATCTATTTGATAATAGCTCTTGATAGGATGGACACCTACAATAGCTCTGATGAAATATTAAGGGATAAAGCAATGGTTGCTTTGAGGTTTGTATCAAAATATTTTGAACAAGGGACCAACTAGGTATTTTCTACAACAACACACAACATTCTAGTACTGATAAAAAGAGGGTCCTTTGAGAGGTTGGAGAAAGCTCTACTATTTCTCTCAAGCCACACTTACCACAAAAGTGGTGCAGGCAGAAGGACCACAAGGCTTTGAGATGACTATTTTGGAATGATTTGGGCCACTAAATGAAAAGATCAGGGATTGAATTCAGTTAGGCCCACTCAATATTTAAGGTAGACAGAAGGAACCTGAGGATAACTAGAAAAAGAGAAATCAAGGAAAATGTGGTGGGTTGATTCCCAATTGGATCGGTATAGGTAGCAGCGATTGGGAAGGATCAGACCTCTGGCAGTAGATTATCAATGATCAAGATTTTGTTTTGAGTGACCATATGAATAAGCTACAACTGCTGTATGAATAATTGTAATTTTAATATGACATAATTAAAATATTTATTATAAAAACAATATTCATGAAAAAAGTGTAACAAAATATGGTCACATATTTTATAGGAAAAATATACTAACATAAAACATATCTATCTAGATGAAATGTATAGCACCATGTAACCATTCACTATTGTAACACTTAAATAATTATACCATGTTATCAAAATATGTGTTTATAGTGAAAATAAAAAATAAATTAATAATTTACTTTCCAAATTCTTTAATTAATCAACTAACATGTGGTTCAAATTCTAAATGAAAATATTCTTAAAAAATATTTGAATTAATAGAAACAAACTTTCATGGTCTAGAAAGTCTCAAAACTAGGACATAGCTTTGTGCACTCACCCTTTAATCAAGAAATATAGTAGGTAAAAATTCAATGAGGGGGGTTTTACAAATTTTTGGTCTAATGCTTAGTATAGGACTTATCCTCTTATTTATTATCTATAAAGATACTATTGAATTGGTCATGTTTAGCTTATATAGATTAAAAGGTAAAAATTATGTTAAAAATTACAATAATAAAGCTAAAGGTTTAGTATTTTTTAATGCTCATGAGACCATAGGTCATATGGGATGATCATTAAGGAGGATATTATTTACCCAATATATGGTTATAACCCTACCCCCTATGGGATTCGAACCTTGGACCTCCTCTTTAGAGTTCCAAATTATTCACCATTAGCCCCACTGAAATAATGTTTCAACAATTCTAGATTATAGATTTCTATAAGCAACCTAATTGAAGGAGAGGACTTTAAAAAAATAGTGGATCAACTTCAAATAATGTTTCAAGAGTTCTATTTGCCCATTTAATATTAAATGGAAATATGGTTTAAATTTTATTAAAAGAGCATGGATAGTCATTCAATTTTAAATATAAGATGGTAGAGCAATAAAAACTCCTTACTCCTGAATATTTTACTTGGAAGAATGTTTGGTCACATAAGGGACTCCCTAAGACCTCAACATTCCAATGGTTAAATTTGAAGTAAAATTCTTATACTTGGCATTGTATAAAAAAGAGAATATGATGGACTCTTTAGACTTTTATTGAGTAAGAAGGATTTAGAAATATCATATTATTTACTCAATTATCCTTTAATTACATTATTTGGGGCCAATTTTTTAAAAAAATAAAAATATATTGGGTAGCTCCATCAATATTGAAAGAGTTTATAAAATGTTTGGATTAGTTGCTTCAAAAATAAAGTAGTGTGCATTTTGTTGAGGACTGATCCTATCATTATCTATTGGAATCTATGGCTTAAAAGCAAAAGTAATTTTTTTAAAAACAAATCTCATAGTCATACCCAAGTTTGAAACTCTATTATTGCCTCTCTTGCATCCTTTTTGTAGGCATCATGTTAATTATGGGAAGTCTTAAGTAAGAAAAAATAAGTGCCAATCTCTTAATTATATGTTTTGAATATACATAAAAAGGACCATCTATCACAATTATGTTGATCTATGGTTAAATGCAAATGTCTAGAAGTTGGGTTTATCAAAATTAATTTTAATGGTGCTTCCAAAGGAAAACAAACATGATTTTTTTTGTAATAATGAAGGAAAAATTCTCCTCACTTAGAATAATAAGGAACTTCAATATTAACTATCGATATGATATAACATTTATTATAGGGATCAAGATTACCATTGAAAAAGACCAAAATATATTTCAACTGAGGGGGATTCATAAACTATTATTGATAATATAATATTTTTTAGATATGGGAATAGTATTAATAACAACATAATATTCATGTCTATTAAATTATTATTGGAACTAGTATCTTAGAAATGTTGGCATATCTATAAAGAAGTAAATAATAAAGTAAATAAATTAACTAATCAAAATGTTACTCTTTGTCTTGGAAATATTTAAATCTTAAAAGGTAATTAGTTGAGGGATATTTTATCTCTTTTTTAAATTACATAAAGGTCCAACTTCTTATACACCTGAAATTTTGTTTCAACAAATTAGAAGGAAATAATAATGTCTCTTCCAAATTTAATTTAGGCCAAGTCCACACTATCCTTGCTAAAATATAATTATTTTAATTTAATTGCATGAAATAAAATGTAAGAAATTAAGGTATAGGAAGTAAATGCAAAAATTAAAATGCACAAAACATAAATTGTGAAGTTTAGGATGTGAGATATTGAAATTTAATTCTAGCATAACCATAGTAAGGAGAGTGTGTGATAAATAAATAAATGAAGAAATCAAATAATAACAATGTACACTAGTTAAAATAAAATGAGATTATGAGGGGAATCACAAGATGGAAAAAAAGACAATATAACATTCATTGCATACTCCACAATCTAGGAGGGTGGTGCCATTGATGGAAAGTATAACTCTTATCAATTTATCATGAATATTAGGAGGAAATACCATAAGGTAGATTTGATAGAGTACATATATGACTTCTTCAAAGCCAAAATATGATTACAATAGAGCCCATGGCCTATATTTATAGAAATAATTCATTCTTGAGACATCTTTGGTGAAAAATTCATACTCCTACTAAAATTAAACATTTGGGGGTATCTTTAACAAAATTATGCACCTACAAATGTTACATACCTCTAATTACACCTCTAAATGAAACTTCTAAAATGATTGGTGGAACCTTTAAATCAAACTTTTCAAATATATTCATGATCCACACACCTTTTTTTACTCCTCTACCCATCCATAAGAAATTTTCTCTAGGAGGTGACTAAATTGCTCTAGTGTGCTAGCACTTCTTTTATGAGTCAATTTCTCTCATTATTTGATTGGATTAGTTCTATGTGCTAATCACTTCCTTCTAAGCAAATAGGTCCTTTTAGAGGTAATCAATTTCTTGACCTTTACTTAGCAAAATTTTGCGGGTTGTGGAGGTTTTAATTGATTGAATCAAAAGTTTTTGTAATCCATAAATATGGTGAATTCCTAAGGTAGTGAATTGTCACTATATTTTTGGCAACTTCATGGGGAAACTATCTCAATTAGTGGGAGATCCCATGTATTTTCTTCATCCTTAGGAATTGAGTCCTCAAAATTAGGATCTCTTACTATAAAACTATAAAATTGTTGGTTTCCATTATCTTGTTCTATGGTAGTAGCCCCAACAACTTCTTCCATTCCTCATTTTATGTTAGTCAAATATCTACGAGGTCTTTTATTTCTCCTTCCAAGTATTCATATGGGATTTTGGATAATCCCCTACTTTCCCACCATTTCCCATAGCTTGGTGAGTTGTGTCTCTAGTTGTTTGGTTTTTTTATTAATGTATCAACTCCAACATTAGCGTTTTCCTATTTAATCATTGAATTAACAATACCATCATTAAGGAGTTTCTTTTTATGAATGACCATATTTTATTCTCCATTTTGTATACTAGGGTTTCAAGGGAGGTCATTATATCCTTGCATGTTTGGAGGTCTCTCTAAGCATTAGGGTTTTTCTTCAATTTTATAATGAGGTTTTTCATGTTCATTTCCATCTATTGTGTCTGATTGTCATCATCATGGCCAATTATTTAAGTACCTCCTGATGCCTCTCCTTCACACCTAATTCCTATTTAGTTTGCTTGAAAATCCTCACCACTCGGTTGAGGATAATTTTGGTGTTGGCTATAAACTAGAAGTACCTCTTGGCACTTGTTACCTTAGTATTTATGTTGTATCATAGGGACTTCAATTTTACAATTTCTTAGGCCCACCCCTAGTCAATTGTTGCTATTTAGCTTGGTAATATCTTCTTGGAGCTCAAAGGTTCTATAAGTTTTCTCTTCTTGGGACTATTGTTGCTACTTTAGTTGATTCTTCACTTATAATTTTTTTTATTCAGTGTGTTTCTTTAGTTGGTCTTTCCCTTGTGCAAGTTGTGAAATATTTCTAGTTTTCATTTTTATACAAGTGTCAACATGTTGGGACTTCGTTAGACTATAATAACACAAAATTTATTTTCTATGGTTCATTTCATATAGTTCTATATTTTATTTTCTCCTCCATTTTGTATGATGTCATATTAAATGTTAGGATATTATTTAGTTAGAGGTTTCCATTATCTCATTTTTTGATGATTTACATGGGATTATTCTTTACAAAATCATCATGTAATAAATAATTTATATGTACCAACATATCCTTGAATAGATGTATGAAGATGAATATGAATAAATGATTTTCTATATGTTCCTTTGAATCCAACATGTGGTATCAAAGTGGATGTGCCTAAGCCTTGGGTGGAGATCCATGTGGTGAAAGACAAAGAGAAGATATTGCATAGAAGTTTTTGTGAAGGATCAAAGATAATAAGTAATGTAATGAAATAATTGTCATATTGTTTATGAAAATATAGTATTATCTATATCAAAGGTAATTTGATACAATTAATTTAATCTTGAAAATTTTGGTTGAGTGAGATATTTTAAATTCCTTCCTAAAAAAGACAAGTGGGGCATTTGAGCAATTATTTTTTTTTTAAGTTTGATTGAGTAAGATATGTAAAATGAGGCCAATGATATATGGGATGTTTGAGTAGTGAAATAATTAATAATTTTTTTGAAGAAACAAGTTTATTTAAAATTGCTTAAAAACTTCTACATGGGAGAATTACCATAGAAATTATTATATTTATATATTGTTTACTAGAATAAATGCAAGGGATCATTCATTCATAGAAGCAATTTTTTTATTCAAATAAAAATTTTAATTATAGTTTATTTTCACATGAAGCTATTTGTACTTGAGAAATGTAGTGATTGCACCAAAGACTAAGTTTGGGTCTACTTGGATAAATGATATATTTCAAATAAGACACATAATAAGATCAAACCACTATGCTATGGGCCTTACACCATTCTTCAATAAGTGTGAGAATATTTTTTACCTCGATATTTTGGCTCATATAGGTATTCATGATATTGTTAATGTGGATATTTTAAAGTCATATGATGATTCCACTTTGGATATAAATCCTATCATCAACCATCCTATAGAAGTGGTATCTAACTTCCAATTTTTTCTTTATTAATATTGCATGTTTGATATTAAGAATCATCAGATGCAACAAGGTTCTTCCACTTCATACCTTGTTGCCCGTCATGGTCAGTTTCCACACTAGGCTCATTGGATATCACACCACTAGATGTTTTGAAAATTTTCATCCCTTTTGAAGGCATTGGAGTTCAATTCTTCTATGGTGGGGAGGGATTATGAGGACCACACATGAAATGTATGTAATGTATTATTTAGGCTTAATATTTTAGGAATAAGCTTGTATTGCATGAGACTTCTTCCAGCTCAAACTTTTTAGCTTCTAGTTAGAATGGATTCTTATAGCTAGCTCATATTTTTATTCCAACATGATATATTTGTTTGTTGGTTAGGTTGTTAGCTACCCTATCTAGATTGTTATGCTATATTTATCTAGTTGTTGTATAGTTGGTTGTCATCCATATCTTGTAGTTATACATACTTATTTAAGCACCTTTATTAATGAAATTTGTAGCTTCTTTGATCCAAATCAAATAATAAGCATTGATGAGGACTAGGGCTCTATTGATGGTATTATTTATGTCTTGAAAGGCCTTTTTATCATATTTTATCCACACTAAGGATACACTTTTTTAAATATTTTGATATTAGACATAAATGGTTGTACAAAATTGGTTATGAATTTAGTTACAAAGCTTATTTGAACTAGAAAGGATTGAATAAATTTCATATATGTAGGTAAATGTAGTTCTTGGATTACCTTTATCCTATCATGATCCATGCTTAGGCCATATTTAGACACCATATGTCCTAATAGTTTACGTTCTTGTACCATAAAACTTGATATTTTAGGGATAAGTGAGATATTATACTCCTTGTACTTTTTAAAAATAGATTCTAAATGTTCAATATGTCCACTTCTTCCACTTAAAAATATAATTAAATCATTTATGTATATAAAAATGATCTCACTGACTAGTCTTATGAAGGCAATGTCCATGGCTCATTGTAAAGTGTATCTAACATTTGATAATCCAAAAGGAATCCACTACTAGGAAAAATCCCCCCAATTGGTGGTGAATATTATTTTTGTTGTTCATCATCCTTGACCTACGACCATCTAAAACTAATATTTCTAATTCTACCACTTTCTATAAAATCTAATCTATAGCAATTAAGGAGTAGTGAATTTTTAACAATGCTCTTTTTAGATTCCTAAAGCCTACACATAGCTTAATATTATTATATTCCTTTTAAAATAGTACTAGGTTAGATACCTAGTGGAATGATTGATCAAAAATATAATTGGGTTTGTAAGAGCTTTAGAAGCTCCTTCATGACTATTTAAATATTAGGGTTTACAAGCCTCTATTTCTTCTTGAAGGGTTTTGTATTAGGTTCCAATTCGATAGTGTGTTCTATGATGTTTTTATCATACACCTTTAAATATAAATATGACTAGGAAATAGTGTCCCCATACTTCCTATAGAGCTCTTTGTACAAGAAGGTTAGAAATTTCTTTGATGATTTGCATTATGAAATGATAGATATTTAAATACAGTAGATGCCATTTTTGGCATAACAAACCTCTAACTAAACTTGTAACTACACTTGTCTTCTAGTAGATGCATAGTACTTATGATGGGTGGTTATACCACATTCATTGTTACATGGAATATGATGTAATAATTCATAGCTTATCCCCTTTATTATCATAGTCTAGCTTCAACTCAAGATCTTGCTCTTAGCTCTAGCTCTAGATGATATCTTTGGCTTGGTCTCTTAGATTTGGTTCTAGCTCTTGGATATAGACTTGACATAAAATATTTTTAGGTGATATTGGAATATTTAGATGTAGTTTCTCCACTAAATGTAGATGATATACTACTAATCATGCACTCCAAAAGCACACTTATTACAAATAATTAGTCAATTTATAATATTTATATATTCAATGCATGAATTATGTACCTCCACCAATGTCTTCATGTAGAGGATATGCTATTGTGCATCCTATATCGACCATTGAATTGATTGGTCATCAAATTTTCTTACATGTGATGGTAAGAAAGTTGTGTAAGGCTTATTCACCTTCCTCTACTTTCCATTTATCCTATCACAATTTTATTTAATAATCTTTGGATTATTTGCAAGTTCCTCTTTTATCATGAGTTCCTTGATATGATAAATATGAAGTATATTTTGAATACAATATTTAGCAATTTTGCATACTTGTTTTATCCCCTTAAATGATCCTATAGCTACCACTATTTTTTCTTGAACATGAATGTGCATCGTATAAAGTGCTGAATAGCCTTATTGTTGAACCATTAGGGCCCAACAACTATTGATGTTATTTAACAAATATTCCTAAATTATAGATTATGTTACCAATTTTGATGATATCCCATCACATATTATCATGTAGTATCTTGATTGCTTGTACAACTGGTACACTCCTTGAAAAAAACTTTATGAGATGCCAAGCTTTGATAATTATGAAAACATCTTTAGTTTTGCATGTTGCAGAAACAAGCATTATTTTCTCTACAAGATTTATTTTGTTAACTATGCCATGCTTCTTTAGGGTCTACATAATGATAGGTCATGTATTCTACACATATTTTCCTCTATACTAGGTAAAGAGAGTAGTAAAGGAGTTAGCTTTGAGAAATCTACCTCTATTCCAAGAAGGATTGAATTTCTTAACTTTACAACGATTAGAGATATCCCATGGCTTGGACTTGTCATGTGTGTTGATGAAGGGCTACTCCATCCAACACACACACAATACTCAAATCATAATTTTTTTTAGAAGAAACACAACATCTGATATTATTTCAATGAAATGGAATTTACAAAAGCAAAAATCACAAAGCTACGAATTGCAGAATCAAAGTTACAATTCTATGGCCACAAGGCCGATTTTAACACAAAGTAAAATTGACTCAAAATATGCAAGCTGGAGCTACAATCCATCTTCCCCGTGCTGCCTTTTGGTGATCCCTCTCCCCCCTTTAATAACTCCCATAGAAAATTCTAGAAAGTGTAACTCTCATTTTCCCGCAGAAAAAGATATTCATATGAAATTTGAATTTTCCATTTTCCACCCAAAAAGATATTCAAATTTGAATTTGGGTGGCACAGCTTCCCGAGACCGTAACTTTTGACTTGGAGAACCATTTGGCTTCTGTAAGATATAGTTGGAAATATTACGAAGAGATCTATAACACCTCAATACCTAAAGGTAATTGAGGTGATTTTTCATCCTTCTTCAGGGCTTCTAAGGTCTTCAAATTTTATTTTTAAACCTTCTTGGAGATATTTCCTGGCATGAAAAATTTAATATCTCTCACAATGTTCAGGCTATTGGGATGATTATTTCACCACCAGATCTATTTTTCAATATTGCTCCTTGGGGAAAATTTTCAAACCCATATGTGTCCATTTAGGCCAACTTACTAAAAATAGCCGATGACTATTTTTACCTTTTTAGACTTTTGACGGACTTATACCTCCCAAGTGTCATCATGGACCTGAAAACCACTAAAGAAAATTACAACCAAAAGAGAAAATGCAATTTATTTTTGTTTGGTGATGCAATATTGTCCTTACACCACTGGATGCTTCTGCATCATGTGTTTTTGTATCTTGGAAGTCTTCTCTCTTGCTTGATGTATTTAAAGTCTAGTTTGATATATTGTTGTTTCTCAAATGGATTGGAATGATCAACTAAGTTTTTAAAGTCATAAAATACATTTGGTTTTTTCATAATTTTCTTGACCTGTAATATATTTGGTTTTTTCATAGTCATACCAAATATTATTGTGTGGATTTAGCTGCACATGAGAACCAAATACATGTTATTCTTCTTATTATTCTTTAATTTAGTTCTCTTCTACTACGTTAATTTGTTGTACTCTTTTTTAAATCTAATTTTGCTTATTTTATGATGACTAGTATTGTTGTTGATGCATATATCATGAAGGAGACACATTTGTAAATGGATTATGTCAACATTCCTTCACTGTGTGGCTTCTCTTACCATAGATTTTGCACATCTTTTGTGTGTAAAAAATATTTTTTGTTGTTGACATCCTTGCATATGAGAATCATTTCTCTATTGTTGGCATCTTTGATAATTATTTCTTTATTGTTATAAGTGTTTTTGAGGTCTAATACCTCTTCTAAATGAATTCTTCCCTTTTTTATTTGTAAGAATTTGTTTTTTTTCTTGTGATGTATGTGAGGCCTCTACATTTGGAAGTAGGTTCACCAGTTTTTCAAATGTTGGTTTTTACTCAGTGATATTTAATACTATCATAAATACATTATATTGTGAAGGGATATATCTCAAAATTATAGGAACATGTATTTCATTAGATACCTTTTCTCTGAATTATTGTAGTGATGCTTGTAATTTAGTAATTCCTCTCATTTAAGATTCAAGTCTTTCTCTACTCTTCATATTCAAACAATGAAGTTGACTTTATAGAAATAAGATTTAATTCTGGTTTCTTGCCTTGAATATTGTTAGAAGTTTCTCCCATGCATCTTTCTTATAGTTATGGTACAATGTTTAATGTATGGTTATACTTCATCAACTACTCCAAACATGATGATTGTTCATGCTTTTATATCCACCTTGTAAAATTTATTTTCCTCTTCACCTTCTATATTAGGATGGGTAATGGTGTTATCTACAAGTTTTTGTACTTCTTCAAAATTGAGCTCTAGTATAAGTTTGATATTCCAAGAAACATAATGATTTCCCATCAATAGTTCATAATTAGGTGATAGGAACTTTGATGCTCCACTAGCCATATCAAAATTTCATGAAAATTGAAAATTTTCTCTCACTAAATTAGTCTCTAAAAAATACTTTTCAATGAGTATATATAAGTCTATATTCATGATATAATTGATGCCTCAAATTAGAAGAAAACGTCTCAGTAGGCAAAATAAAAAGAGGGTATATTCTTCCTCTAAGGAATATTTTGATTTTATTACAAATTTATATGCTTCTACTCCTTTTTATTTTCATCAACCAAAAAGAATGACCCTGCTATTATAGGCCATAATAAGCCTTCCATAATTTATGTGTGATAAATGATATACCTTTTTTGCACATCAAGTTTTCTTTTCTGCACATGTAAATTCTACAACATGGTTCTCAAGTTTAGGATCGATCTTCTTTTTTGTATTTATACATTATTTAGTGTGGTTCCTCAGTTTGGGATCTTTAATATGATATTCCTTGATTGTAATATGGTTAGTGACCAATTTATTTCAGTGGCACTGATGTTCTAAGTAAGTAGTCACTTGTGTCGTAATCAGAATAAGATGAATGCTGCTCTACTATGAATATTGGTTAAAAATATCCATCCTTTAGATGTTGAATGTTGAATTTATTAAGAAAAATATGTCCACATATAAATATCTAGTTAATTTTTTTCTTAGGGTAATTCCATTTTAGGAAATTGTTTTAGTACTACAAATTTTAAAGGTATATCAACCTCAAAATAGTTGTTGTTTTTGAATTATTCCATTCTTATCAATAATATATCCTTCATATACAAAAATCTCTTTAAGAGAAAACACCTAAATTAATCCATAAAACAAATTGTGCTTGTAATATTTCAAGGTCTACATTTATAAAAAGATGTTTCTAATTGTGTCAAAGACTTGTATGGTTCTAAGCATTCACACAAAATATCTAGTTATTGTTGTTTGAATCTTCTACAATCTAAAATTATTGATAACACCTTTAAAAATCATTTGGTTACTTCTTTTCAAGCAATTCAATGGCATTTTCAAATGAAGGAGCAACATCTTCTTTGACCTTGGTGAGAATGTCAATGATTATGATGTTCGATCGATCACTAAATTATATAATGGAATGTTTTCTTGGTCTTTTTATTTACTAGAGATGTCTCAATTTCAAGGAGTATTGTTGTCCAACCTTATTATTATCTTCTCCTATTAACCAATTATTATATAGAACTCCTCCTCCATATTCTACAAATGGTTGAAACATAGAGAGCCTGGGAATTGGCTTGATGCTAGAAGTTTACTATTTTATGAAATTATTGCTTTTGTACCCATGTACCTTATTGGACTGAGCACATGCGTGCCTTATTTATGTGTACCTTATGGTGATTAATTTATACTCTTATTTTGAAACAAAAAATAAATAAGCATATAAATAGTGTTGAGGGCTTCTCTAGTCTTTGGATTTACTCTATAATATTTGGTGCCTCTCTTTTGCTTGGAAATATTTTTTCCTAATGCCTTGATAGCCTTCAATCATGTGTGTATAATTTTGTGTGGCATAAAACTTACCTTAAGCTAATATTTGACACGATTCTTATCCTAAGATCACTTCTTTGGCTATGGTCTATCCTGATACTCTTCTTAGCATGGGTATGTTCCTTGGAAGGGTTCTTATACCCTAAGACCAAAATTTATAAAATGGTGGTCTTTTGTAGATTTTTTTTCCTTGAGACCAAATTTGATAAAATGCTAGTCCTTGGTAGGGTTGTTTACCCTGAGATATTTTATTTTAATAGAGAGCTATTTGTTTTTTGTATTATCTATGTTGAAGATTTAGAAGGATCAAAAGGAGAGATGACTATTAATTCTACCTACTCTGATACCACATGTTAGAAATTACTTTTCGGATTTATATTATGGAATGATAGATATTTAAATACATTAGATGCCCATTTTTGGCATAACAAACCTCTAACTAAACTTAAAACTCTTATTTTTTCTAATAGATGCATAATCCTTGTTATGGGTGGTTATATTAAATTCAATATCATATGGGATATGATGTAATAATTCCTAACATGGGTTTTATCTTCAATACATTATTTTCTTAGTTGCAAATTATTCCCTTTGGTAATATTGATACCGTGATATGAGGATATTGTTACTTTGATGCTAGAATTATTTACACCATTATCTAGATTGAATGGGATTTATTGTGTGATCAATCCTTTAAAAAAATAATTTGACTTTAACTAAATTATCTTATATTTTATATTATCCATGTATTCATTATTATCTTCAATGTGCTAAGCTTATTTGACGAGGAACTCCATGATTTCCTTGTTATTATTGATAATTTGACAATGATTAGAATTATCAGGGATAATTGGCCTAAAATTCACCTCTAACTCCTTCAGTTTATCCCAAATTGTAGAAGTGGAATTTACCTTGGTTTTCATGGATTTTAGCTCATCTACCTTTAGTGTTCAAATCCTAGATAATTGCTTTGGTTTCATATGTACTAAACTTTTCAACAATTCCCAAAGTTTTATTTTAGGTGCTTGTTCTTACTAACACATTATAAATTGCCCTAATTCATAATCAAATCTAATTTTTTAGATTTCTCGATATTCTTTATCCTCATCATTTTAGATTTTCTTGGGTTAGTGCATAGTTTTTTGTATTCAACCACATAATTGGTGTATTTGAAAAATAACCTATAGGTAAAATTTGTTTGCATTCCTTGTAGATCTATGAATTGAATACCTACATCAGCTCCATTCCATTTTATCACACTATTTAAATGCATAATCCATACACCATATGATACTTACACTTATTGGCTAGTCAAAGTTGGGATATTTGATGGTTCTTTACGTATATGGTAATTCCTTAGCTCAATTCATTTGGAGTTTTTCTTTAAGTCTTCATCATATTGGAGTAGAATATTAATCATGTGTATCGTAGACATTTAATCATCTTCTAGGACCTCATCATCCACAAAAATCATACAATTTTTTCTAGTTCACCATGCCATCTTCATCCAACTTATGCAACAAGTAGTTACATGAAGACTCATTTTCAATTTGGAACATATTTTCATCTTATGATACCTTTGTGTAGGTATAATCCATCACCAAGTAGTCATCCCAAAATATATTATGAGTCCATTTTCTAGACAACATGATACCAAATATAGAGGGAGATCAACCACAATAACTTTTGGGACTACCACTAATTCAAGATGCATTACCACGGTCATGATCAAGTCTTTCAACACTCCTATGGTATTCACCTAGGTGTCATCCATATAAATTGGAATACTAGTAGCCTTTATGTAGGGTAGTCTCATTTGTTCATCTACAACCTTAGGGATCACCTTCGTAGGAGCCCTTGAATATACTATGTAACTCAACAATTAATTCTCAAAATTTAGAGTCACATAGAAGGATAATAATTTTATGTTTTGGAATTAAGAGCATTCATGATATCTTTTGTATTGAATTATATGTTTTACTGATCATCTACTATTAGGTTCTAATTTTTTATTGGCTTGGGCTAAATTAACTTAGATTATCCATTTTTGGTATAGCTTCTCTCCTACTCTTTGATAGCTTCTTGGAGTAGATCAATATCTCATGGAAATGCTAGGGCCTTTAGCATACTCAAATATATTGGATTTTTCTCTATTTTATTAGCTATATTAATTTTTAATTCAATAGGGTTGCTTTCACTATGCGTAATAAAATTCCTACACTGCTTTATGGCTATTATGCACCCTTCACTTATAAATAAAATGGTATTTGAGCCATTTTTTAGCTTTCATTTGTGGTTTATATTTTTATTTCTAATTCCTTCTATCTATAGATTTATTTATCTCCTCTTTATTGTTATTTTATCTTTTTGGTCCTTTCTCCTTATCTATTTGTTTTTCCTTTTTTTTGCTTATGCATTCATATAGGAAGCATTAAATAAACCTTTCTCAATATTTCCATTATATTTTTATTGTTAAATTGTATTAAATATCCCTTTATCCTTTACATGTAGTGTTAGTATTTATATTATTAGCACTCTATTACACCTTTTTCTCTCAACTTGTCTCTAAATTGATGCTTGCTCTTCTATAACCTTTCTCTTTCCCTTGGTCTCAAGTCCTTGTTGATTTGCACATACAATATTATCCTCAAATGTGTCATCTTGCCTTGAATTGTACTAAAATTGATAAAAACTACATTTCTAGGGTTTGGCATGGGATTACCTATTACATTTGAGCTAGATATTGATATACTAGTTGGTTCGTGATGGGTGGCCAATAGATGGTTAGTTTCACCATTATTGGATAATTCATTGATGGTACCATTTACCCCATGATGGTAGACTATTGATATTGGTATTATTGCTCATATATATTTTTTTATGAAAACTTATTTATCATCATGCAATCTTTAGATAATATTGTATGCTACATGGAAAACAACACAATGTGTTTATTTATAAATTGATGTTTACCATATTATTCTATATCTTATTTATATTCTACCAATAACTTTATCACAAAACCTGATCCTTAGTGAGGTAAGGATTTTTCATCAACCATCAATTCTATCATTTTTTCATACTTTATTCTTCTACCTTAACCTCTTTTTTGTGTTATTATGATTTATCATTGCCTTACCAACTTCAACATTTCTTTAATATTAAAAACGTATCATTCCATGTATTGAATAATGGATTTGGTATATTGTTAGTTTATGAGGAGGAAGGTAGGAATGATGATTGAGGCTAGAAAATGATAGTTGACAATGGATTTGGACTTGGATGTGGCATGATATATAGAGAGTGAGTTTGAATACAAAATGATTGGATATTTAGAATGGTTGAGATGGATGGTGTGAATCCAAAAATCTAAGGGTCTTGGGTGATAGGGAAATAATAAGCCATAATAAGTGTTGGCAACAAGTTTCTTACTCTAATAAGGATGTCTTCTACATAGGCCACCTCTTCAAAAGCTATAGTTAAAGTTACATGGTTAGTGTTACAAAAAATTAGTGCTAAATCAGATTATAAGCAATTGATATAATATGGGAATACCTCTTGTTTGTTTGGCATAAAATTTGGAGAAATTAAATATAAATTCCTCATGAATCTAGAGCTATAATCACCAATATTATTGTAAGGATGCCTTTTCACAACATTCAATTAAATTAAAATAAAATACCCATTACTCCATGCTACCAAATATATACATGAAAGCTTCTATAATTGAGGCCCAATTAGTAACATAATTATATAGATATTCCTTATACCATACAATAGCTTTATCATACAATGAATGAATAAGTAGATGTACCATAATTTATTCCTTCTAGATGTGGTGAATCAACTTGAGTATGGAGAGGTTGTTTAGGTGATCAAATACCATTTTGTTCTGAGTCCCATTGGAGGTAGAGAAGGATTTCATAGCTATAGCTAGAATGGGTGAATAGGCCCTTAGATTTATTGGTCCTTTATAGGTCCAATTTGAATATTGATTTTGGGGTCTAGATGGTTGAAATGCTAGGTTATTTTATGGAGGTTGATCTCATGGAATTGTAGAGGGGTATACTATGAAGGTTGAATGCAAAGTAATGTATGGAAAATATAGAGGAATTTAAGGGATGTTTTGTTGTGGATAACCTTAAGGATACATATACACATCATAATATAGTGGACAAAAAAAGGTTAGATTTTGAAAAGATGATGGATTAGGATAGAAAAAATGTTGATCTAAAGGAGCTTGCATATTTTTGATAGACATAAGATATTACAAGCCATGCTAAATAACCTATTGATTTTGAAGAGGCATGCATTATTTCATGTTCTATGGTGGTTAACTAGCTAGAACTAATATTTGGCTTAGGAGGTTTTCCTATACTCCTTGCATCCCTAAATAACCAAAACAAACTTTAAAATTATGAGAAATACCTTATATCTATTTAGGAGAGAACATTACCCTAAATTATTTACATTAGATGGCATATATTATCCTAATGAGGTTTCTACACTAGATATACTATTTGGTTTACTAGGCCTAGGTATACTTTGGGATGAAACTATGCTAGATATTGGGGGTTGACTCATATTGTTTAGGTTATTGAAAGACACCAAAATTTGGTTATTTGAAGGATTGTTCATATAAATTATTAGAATATTGCATAGAGAAATAGTGTAAGTTATCATGGGTCTTATACTAGTCCAAGTTTGGTTAGTAATAGTAGTCATGTAATTGTAAGGAAAACTATAAAATAGTATTTGTTGAGATAATGGATTTTGACTTGATTGATCAGACATTAGAACTTTTCCTTTTCATGGAGTTGGATTTGGTATAGGATCCTATTTGACCTCCTCATCTTAATGTATCTACATAGTGATTTATTCCTTTATTTTTCCTTTTGAGTCCTTTCACTAGTATGTGATTAACTTCACCAGTTAATATTATTTACCTAACTGTCATATTTTTTAGAATGTATTCATAAGACTAAACTCCTTGTACATACATGGAGGGAGTTTTTTGTTCAAATTTAAAAATTTATAAAATTGTAGCTTACAAAGCAAATTGTTTCCTAGTTGGAGTGAATCACTTGAAGGAATTTGTCTTAGAAAAACTTATAAATGAAGGACCAAGTAAATCACTTCATTTTAGGGAAAATTGCTCTCCTTTTAGGAGTTAGGAAGATTTCCTGACCTTCTAAGAAAATCATTTCTCATAATCTTGATGAATCACTTTTTAGACTCTAATTGAAAGAGATTTATTGTTGTGGAGTGAGTCACTCTCTAGATTGTGCTTGGGCAATTTTTTTAACTTTTCTAGGTTCTTGGCCTTAAAGAAGTAAATCACTTATATTTAGATCAAATCACTTCTAGAGTGAGGACTTGGTAAATTTTTTTCCCATTTGTCACAATTGCTTTTTGCCTATGGTAGGTGCAAATTTAGAGCCAAAAGTAAGAAATTCTACCAATTTAGGGCTAGTTGCTTACTTGCCATATAATTTTTTTTTATATTTTTAAAGTTCATAATGGAGTTTTTATTTTTAAAGAATATGTAAAACATGACACAAATAATAAAATATGTTAATTTAAAGTTCAAAATAGGACTAGGCTTGATAGATCAAGTTCTTGCTCCTAGTGAATTGCTCTTTGAATTCAACTTGGAAAAATTTCAGTTATTCAGAGCAAATCACTAGCTTAGTGGAGTGAATCACTACATGAATGTAACTCAATTTTTTTTTTCTTTAATTTTTAGGTTGTTGGTCTTAGTAAGGGCAGATGAGTCTAATATTGGAGTGAATTTCTTCCTACATGATTGTTTGAAAAATGTTTTCCAAAATTAGACCAATTGCTTTTTGGACTATGCCAAATACAAATTTGGCATCAATATTAATAAATTTAGACAATTAAGAAAATAAAGTACTTGGGTCCATTGGGTGTGTCAATAACTATGTTGACTTGTAGAAACCTCCAACTTCCTATGTGTCCATAATTCCATTTCAATAAATTGGAAGGGACAATGCCTCTTCCAACCTATTGAGGTTGAATCCCTACTATCCTTACTAAAATCTAACTAATCTAATTTAATTACATGACGTAAAATATAAGAAATTAAAGTATGAAAAATAAACATGGAAATTAAATTTTTTAAAAAGTAAATCGTAAAGTTTAGGATTTGAGAGATTGAAAATAAATATAATCATAATTCTAGCCAAGAGAGTGTATGATCAATCAACACATGAGGAAATCAAATAACAATAGTGTAGTCCCATTCACACAAAATGAGAATATAAGAGGAATGACAAGATGGAAAAAAGGTAGTGATATAAACATCACATATTTCACAATCCAGGAGGGTGGTGCCATAGATGGAAAGCAAAAGAATTAATTTTTCAAGAATCTCAAGAATAAAGTGCACAATATTATTTTCATAGACTATAGCTCTAACTTGCTCAAGGATAAAATATGATTACAATGGAGACCATGGCTCCTATTTAGAGGAAAATGTATCCCTATATTACCTAGGGTGAGAAACTATTACTATTGGCAAATATTAAGATTTGGGAGCATCTCTAACAAACCAATTCACCTCCAAATGTTACATGCCTAATTACACATCTAAATGAGGTAGAAGACTTTTGAAATGCTTGGTGACACCACTACTTGACAAAAATGTTACTTTCCAAAGATCTTCCTTAGGACTCATGCTTCTCTTTTTACCCATATACCTATCCATGAGCTATTGTATCCTAGAGGAATGAAATGTAACAACCTAGTCTAACACACTCATTGTAACAACTTGGTCTGACTTAAAGGTTTCATAAATAATAAAAATGGTTAAACTAGGGATTTTTTTTTCATATTCAATTTTTAATTTTATATCCATGAAGTAATCAATACATAGCATTTAATATCACTTTTTAGGTTTTGACCATTTCAAATGATCCCCAAGTGGACGAGATTGGCCAAATCCCATAGGAGGTGTCTTTAGTGGTTTTATCCTTCTCACCCTTTATCCTAACATGAGAACCTAAAACTATGGTGTGGGGTTATCCTCTAAGGACCATAAAACTTATAGGGTGGATGCATAACTTCCCTCCTTTAACATGTGGAATCTTGAGTTTAATATTACTCATTTATTACCAAATTGAAATGTAAGGGTGTTTTAGCATAGATGCTATAGTGCTTAATTGTTGACCACATCTCTAGATTAATATCTAACATCATGGAAAATTAAGTTCATGTCATTCACCTAGCATTGACATAGTATCTCTTGACAAGTCATGAATATTATGATGAGTTATCCCATACCAACCATCGTAGATCCATCTAGCCCTTTTGCTTACTAGATTTCTCCTTATCCTTAAATTGGTCAAGGGGCCATCACTAAATTGCTTATGCAATGGCCTAGATGGACATCCTATAAAAGCCATACTTACATCACATCCTGGTTAATTTTACTAGGAACAACCATACTCAAAATATCGTTGATTGCATGCATATAATTCAATGGTATTGGATGACTTGGTGACTTAAGTTGCTCATCCTCCTGATGATTTATTTTAAGGTTATCATATCATGGTGTATTTTAAATCTCTATCCTTATTTTAGGTTATTTTCTAAGGGATAAACCTTAGGAAGAGAAATTTATTTTCTTACTAATAGTCATTTAAATAAAAGAGCTATATCCATATTAATAAACCATAGAAAAGAAATAAAATTTATTTAACCCCAAGATATATTATTCAATCACACTTTCATTCTTGAAGAGTTAACTCTTTTAAAAGAAAATCATACAAGTAATTAAACCAACTAATATATTCTTGAAAAGATTAAATTTTAAAAGAAAACCAACTAATTAAACCAACTTAAAATAACCATAGGTCAACTCTTTA
Source organism: Wollemia nobilis (assembly GCA_028583015.1). Classification (NCBI taxonomy): domain Eukaryota; kingdom Viridiplantae; phylum Streptophyta; class Pinopsida; order Araucariales; family Araucariaceae; genus Wollemia; species Wollemia nobilis. Next base: position 13,953,669 of record JAQPPZ010017228.1, read on the forward strand.
TAAGAAAACCAACTAATTAATAAACTACGCATTTGTGTAAAGTTCAACTCTTTAAAACAAAATCTACTAGTTAAATCAATATATTTAAACTACATATTCATGAAAAGCTAAGTTTTTAAAATAAAATACATTAATGTCAACTTTATTGAATGAAATAAAACTTAATTAATAAGAATTTCTATTACATGCTTCTAAATAGATTATTATTTTTTGATTGGTAAAATGGGTTTTTAAAGGGTCTCGTAACCTTTTACAATGAGGAAAAAACAAAATAAATAGCCTCCCAAAAATAGGGAGATGATCCCCAAAGAAGACACCAAGAGATGATCTCCTTAGAACCATCTTTTGATAGGAATAGAAACAAAAAGTAAGTTTCCCAACACACCAAGAAAATACCCTCACACAAATTAAAACAAGTATTCCCATTGAAGGAAAACCTCACAACCATGGATATAGGATTCCCCATACTTTGAAATTTAAAAAGGTTTTCCCACCTAAGAGAAAACCAAACATTCCTATAACTAAAAATTGAAAAAGGTTTTCCTGCCCAGGAGAAAATCTAATAGTATTGTATACTAAAAATTGAAAAACTTTTCCTACCCAAGAGAGAACCAAACAATCCAGAGTATAAAGGATATACTTTGTAGTTCTACCCGCTAGAACATAGAAATACCAGTTCGTACAAATCAATGTAAGCAAAACACAAGATCCAAAAGATAACCCACATCGAGTCTTTGAAGTCTTGGAAATGAAACAACCCAAGAAAGGATCCACAACCCGTAAGGTCATCTTGTAGAGAAAGTGATGCACAACTAGATCCAAAAATAATGGACAAGAAGCAATACCTCTAAACCACAAAGTAGATCATACATGAAATTAGATTTTAGGAAGCCCTCCACTGCAACAAATAATCAACACATGATTTCCCATAAGATAAAAAAAACTGTAAGCAAGTCCATCAACATAAACACCGGTAGATTTGTAAGAACCTCAACCATAGGCCACAAGGTCATCCTATAGAGAAGGTGATGCACAACTAGATCCAAAAAACCTTGGCCAAGAAACGATGCCCTTAAACCATGAAGTAGATCATACACGGTGTTAGATTTCAAGAAGCTTTCCACTGCAACAAATAATCAACACATGATCTCCCACAAGATAAAAAAAACTACAAGCAAGTCTATCAAAAAATATTCCAATAGATCTGTAAGAAGCCCAACCTTACCATGGAACAAGAAGAAACTAAAAAAACCCTTCTACAATATGAAAGAGCACAAGATCCTCCCTCCAATACTAGAAGAATGAAGAGAAAGGAACCGTTAGGAAACTGTTGAACCAAAACCACCACTAAAACCTCAAACCAAAGTCAACCGTGAGAGCCTCTCATTTGTGGAAAAAAACCATAGTCTCCTCCCAAAGACAAAATATAAACACAAATATAGACCCTCTAGGTAATAGTAGAATAGGAGAATAGGAGCCCACTCCAAAAATAAGCAAGTATCAAACCTTTTTTAAGGAAAATCATTCCCTGTATCTCTGAGGGGTAAGATTTTTCATCGCACGGGGCTTGTCCCATTCAGGTGAACCCCTTTGGCTAGCCAAGGGAGTTTTTTGTATCCAGTGTAGGCTTTGAAGATTTAACCCTGGACCTTTTTTAGAGGATTGGGGGAACTTGCCAATGAAATACGTCGATTGCTTCTCAATAGATTTTGAGTTTTGAGAAAGCTATCAAATTTATGTGCGAATACATTTAGTTATTACTTTTTAGAAATATGCATAAATGTAAATACATAACCTTTGTTATAAATAAAAGATAAATTGTTGCATTGTCTTTTCTCATCATAAAGAATGAAAACTTCATAAATGTTTTATATATGACATCAAAAACATTTTAGAAATAAAGGGATCTTCAACCAAAATCTATGCAAGAGATTATTATATAAATAAATTGTATGTCACAACAACACAGACATTGCATTTAAAATGGAAACCATGTTGGTTACACCTTAACATCGTCATTAATTGCTTTTCCCAACACAGCAAACATATCGATATCTTACTCGAGATAAGAATGGCTCACGGAGAATGAATGCATTTATGAATGCAATATATATTTATTAAAATAGGCAAAAACTTTGTGCATTAAGCATTTGAAAAAAGAAGGCAATGAAAATAAAATAACACCCAAATCATGCAAGATTTTTAAAGCACTCCTAAGACCAAAATTCATCAAAACGTCGATATATATTTAAATTTTACTTTTAATTAATCTCGAATGACTTGATAATCAAAGAACTAAATTGCAACCAACATCCAATTAACATTGTCCAATAACAAAGGAAAGTGATGGTTTAAAAGGGTATTGGGTTAGGATAACACAAGCAGTGAGTATAAAAATACACCTAGTAGCACTATATGATAATAAAATAAAAAGAGCTACCATACTAATTTCTAGAAGATAATGCGTAAGAAAAAACAAACTTAGTTATAGTTCCTTAACAATACAGAAGGTAATGTAGTAAAGAATTGAGCATAGTAATAATTCCTTCAAAAATACTAAAAAAGAAATCAACAATAAAAGAAATACAAAATTAATTGTTTTTGATTGGTTTGATATAAAAATTCATTTACCCAAATATTTGGTCGTAAATATTCTTAAAAAGGTGATGTGAAATTTTAAAGAGACTAAAAAATAGAGGGTAAACATATCTATAATACCGGAGTAGTAGGCGATCGGTTAAATTTGAATTATATATATATATATATATATATATATATATATATATATATATATATATATGATTCATTTCAAAGCTAATAGAACACCCTAATATTTAATGAAAACATTAAAATAAGCATAGTTTTAAAACCAAGATAAGCTTATTACCAAACATATTTTTCTTTTAGATTTCACCATAAAGACTTAAACTTCTGAAAAGTAACATAATCAGTTTCAAGAAACACCACACATAAACTTAGTTACAAAAAAATGGACCTAAAATTTTCTTCTCAGACTTACTCCACTTATCTCCCCTCTTTCTTCACTCTTACACTCTTCTATAGCTAGCTAAAATTACAATTTTCTTAAGATTTTTTTACAAACTATTTAGGAAATATGCAAGGTTCTTTTTAAAAAGATATTCACCGAATAATAAAATTTTTAAAAAATTCTTTCTAATTCATTTTATTAATTAAAAATTAATTAAATATTTTTTAATTATTTTTTTAATAAATAAATAAATAAATAAATAGTAATAAAGAAACAAACTGACTATTTATTTAAACTATCATATGCATCTATACCTCCAATAATTTTACTAACAATCTGATAATAACAAAAATGTTATCATCTGATAGACAAGAATAACTCCCATGCTTCGTGGCACTTTTCTTGCCATTGGAGGACTTTCAAATATAAGCACTCATTAATTTTAATGGAACATTCATGCACAATGTACCTATATGAATGCATTTTAAATGGGCTTCCATGCACCTTTGATCCCAGGGCTATTCCGCCCTTTAGCAATAGTGAATATTTCACCATGGTGAGAATTTACGTCACCATTATTTTTTATTTTATCTTTTGACCTATACCTACAACACATAATTCATGAGCAATACCTTGTTAAAAAATGTTAAAGCATAATAATTCAAGAAATATTAACACTATATACATATAAAAATAGCAACATTATAAATCATGTCTTGGGAGGGTCATGACATGAAACTTATCTTGCAACTCTTAGCTCTTTTGTACTAGCACTTTGTTCCTCTGAGTTAATTATTCCTATCAAAATAGTGGATTATTCTTATAAGGCAAGTGCTCCCTTATGAGCAAATTGCTCCCTTTAAACTAATCTACCCCTTAACCTTACCAAAATTTTGGGGTTTTAGAGGTTTTAATTATCTAATTCAAAATGTTTTATAATCCTCCAAAATAACAAAATTTCTAAGGTAGTGGCTTGTCACTACACTCTTAATTAAAATTTTATTAAAGAGTTAATTATGAAAATACAACTGTATAAGAAAGATAAATAATATTTTTGATTAATAAATAAACTAAATATAGTCTAATTAATATAACAACAAATAATATATTTGATCTTTGGATAGAAGTACCCCTAATACAAGTAGCTTATATAAAACTTAAAATAAACTACATTTAAAATAAAATTCAAATGTTTTATTTTGTATATAAACATTGTAAAGTGGCTATAATTTTTTTTATTTCAAAACATATATCTTATAAGAAAAGCTTCTAAATTTATATATTTTTAACTAAATTTAAAAAAAAATCAATCTGTGGCATCTAATAAGCATTTTATTTATTATCAAAATAGTTTTTATTTTTATTTAAAAAATAACCCCAATATAACTCTACACTATATAATAATTATTATATTATAATAATAAAATATAATCTCTATACCTCATTATTATTTCAAAGAATAAATTCTTTCATGTTAAAAGGAACTTATATTAATTAACATACCCTGAAAACGAAAAAAAAAACGCCCACAACCACACGTAGTAAGGTTCTAAGCTCATGCCCTGCAGGTCATGATTTAAAAACCCTTTCCTTGAAAGGTGAAAAGTAGAGTATCCTTAGGATGTGTACTTTTTTTTGGTAGACAGCATCTAGCGTTTAGTTGCAGTAAAGTGTAAAAGGGGATTGTTAACTTATAATTTTGTAAATTGCCTAAAATGTCAGTTTTTAACGACCTTAAGTTGTACTGAGACTTGAACCACCAAAGCCTAATTTAAACCACCAAAGGAAAGAAAACCATCTTATCAATTTCAAATGGCCATCTTACAACTTGCACAGAGATATCAATCTCCCATTTTGTCTGATTTGAACCACCTAAAAGAAGAGAGGTGACAGCAAACTAACATTCAAACTTTCGAATATATTCAGTCTTCTTTGGTGTCTGGTTAAGTATGGAACAAGAGCTTGTCCAATAGATATTACTTACCATAGACTACTCATATCTGACAATTTTTTTTTTTTTTTTGTAATACACAGCATTTCAAGATATCGTATTCTTAATCAATTTAAGTAGCTACAGCAGCAGTGGCAGCATTACAAATAATTGACTTCCGTGTCTTGTCAGAAATCTGCCACCCAATCTCCTCCACTGAAATGGTATCGCAGTTGCTTATCTCCTTTCTTATCTCTTACAACACTTCCTTATCTCCTTTATGCACAACCGACGTATTTCTAGAAGCATTCTTTCTATAATAGACCAACGGAAGATGATGTTCCAATTCAAGAAGAATTCATAGCAACATACGTTAGATTGCACGGTTGCCATTCTTGGGGGGATTAGATAATGGAGAATGGGTTCGATGTCTGTAGTTCTAGTCCTTCTTTATATGAAAAAACTGTTAGCAAGTCAAAAATCTATAGAGCCTATGCATGCATTCACTTGGTGCTTTTGTTAGGGTTCCTAACCTATCGTTTACTGCATCCCCTTGCTGAATGTTTTGGGCTTTGGGTCGTAGCTTTTGTCTGTGAAATTTGCTTTGCCTTCCACTGGATTCTTAATCATAACATGAAATGGCTCTACATTGATTATACGGCATATCCAGAAAGACTTGCAAACAGGTTTAAATCATTAGCTTTTTAAAAACCATTAAAGCCATATATGTACTCTGAAGCCTTGTACATTTATTGATGTGTTTGTATTTGATATGGTTTTCATGGAAAGGAGGTGAGATGGGTCTTGATAATTGTTTATGTTGCAGATATAGTGGAGAATCTGCTTCTAAGCTTCCTGCGGTGGATATAATCATCACTACAACAGATCCTTATAAGGAGCCTGCTATATTGACGGCCAATACTGTCCTTTCAGTGCTTGCATTAGATTATCCTCTAGAAAAAATTGCATGTTATGTCTCAGATGATGGTGCATCTCCCATTACTTTCTACTCTCTGGTAGAAGCCTTGAACTTTGCCAAAAAGTGGGTTCCCTTTTGTAGGAAGTTCAATATAGAGACAAGGGCTCCGTTTATGTATTTCACCAAAGAAACCAGCGCGTCTGATTCGAAGTTTCTCCAAGAATGGCATGATATGAAGGTACTATAGTGTGATGGCAAAGATGGTTAGATTTTCTTGGAAGAACAAGGAGTTCTTTATTTAATGTATTAAAAATAACTCTAACGTTGCTGAATGTGTTGTAGGACGAATATGAAAGCTTGCAGAAAAGGATAAATAAAGCGCTTGAGACAGGACAAGCTCCATTAGATTCAATGTATCAAGGAATTGACGGGTTTGTGTATAAAAGCCAAGACAGACGCAATCACTCCAGTGTAGTGCAGGTGATTACAATATTTTTTTTTGTTACATCAAATGTTGAATTGTAAATATCTTTCAAATCGTGAATGCCAATGGGCAATACTTCTTATTGATAATTATTTTCAGGTCATCCATGAAAATCAAAGGGTACAGGAACATGAAGGTGACTCTCTGCCCAACCTAATATATGTTGCCAGAGAAAAGCGACCTAAAGTGGATCACCATTATAAGGCTGGTGCCATGAATGTGATGGTATGATAATCTATTTTATTTTATATTTTAATTTTGGACCACCATAAATTCACTTTAATCCCCAAATATATATATATATATATATATATATGAACATCCTCCTCTTTGTTTTTATTAATGGTGATTCAAATGATTGATGGACTTGATATTTTGTTTTAAATGTTGTAAGCTACACTATTGAAAGTAGTTTTGGAATTTTCAGGCAAGAATATCTGGAGTCATGACAAATGCTCCCTTCATTCTTAATCTGGACTGTGATATGCATGTTAGCAATCCGAAGGCCATACAACAGGCCATGTGTTTCTTCCTTGACTGCCCCTCTGAAAGAGAATGCGGTTTCGTACAATTCCCACAGGTTTTTTATGGAGGCCCCAAGCATGATCCCTTTGGAAATCAATTCAGAGTGCACATGAAAGTAAGTATATTAAAAGTTGATAATCTGTCTCTAGGTCCACATGAACTAAGGTTGCCTTTGCACTGTAATTATATAAGTAACTAAGGTGACAAGCAAAGGAGATTTTTATACACATGTAGGTAGTGGTCAAAGGAATGAACGGGATCCAAGGTCCTTTCTACTTCGGAACATGTTGCTTCCATCGAAGGAAAGCCTTGTATGGAGTACCACCTGCTACAGAAAAAGAAAATGGTAAGTATATCATAAATCCTATCAAGCTTTGAAGATTTAGGCTTTTTGCAATTAGTATTACAACAAAGTTTAATCAGCAATAATAATATAACTTTTTAGTGGTTTTCAGCAGAGTTTCACTACTATTCATACTCTTTTTCTGAGGAGACTTACAGAAGTAGATTTGGAGAGTCTTCTGCCCTTGTGGCATCTGCTAAGGCCATCATGAAAGATATTGGATGCCATAAGAGCTCTTCTCCTTCATTTGCTATAGAGGAGGCCTTGAAGGTTGCTAGTTGCAACTATGAAGTCCACACTGCTTGGGGCAAAAAAGTAAGTTTCTTTATTTTATGTTCTCTTGCAGCTTATACAGCAGGAAGTATCACACGTCCCTTAAGCTTATATCATGCCAAGAGGGTGGGTGTGAAAAGTAAATGTAAAGTTGTTTTTAAGGTTGAGAAGTGAGTGCCCACTAAAAACAGGTTGCCGCTCTAACCTAAGAATGAATTGTGAATTGTGTAGGCATAAGTTTATATTTCCATGTTAGTAGAAGAATTAATTAGGTTTATTGTGAATCAATATATCAGGTGGGATGGATGTATGGAGCCACAGTCGAGGACGTTATGACTGGGCTGAAAATTCACAGTCTAGGTTGGCATTCCATATATTACATGCCTGACGAGGTAGCTTTCATGGGATCTGCACCAGGGAACTGTCCAGACAGTCTTGTGCAGCAGAAAAGATGGGGCACAGGATTGCTAGAAATTTTCATAAGCAAGTCATCTCCTTTCCTGGGCATGGACAGACACATAAAACTACGCCAAAGGATGGTTTATGCTTACTTTACTCTATGGGCAGCCTGGTCTGTGCCAACATTATGGTATGCATTATTGCCTGCCTTCAGTCTTATAAGTGGCAAATCATTCTTGTCCAAGGTATGGTTACTTAGAAAATATACCAGTTGCTTGTTACCCTTGAAATGGATAAATAATCATAATAACAACTAACGTATGTGAGCTATACTTTGGCAGATTCCAGAACCTGCTTTCTCAATTGCAGTTGCTCTGTTCATTTCTGTCTATGGATTTGGCCTTTGGGAATATGTTTTTTGTGGTTTTTCTGCTAGAGAATGGTGGAATAACCAAAGGATGTGGGTTATTGTTTGCATTTCCTCGTGGCTGTTTGCATTATTTGATGTAGCAAAAAAGATAGTGGGACTGTCTGAAACAGTCTTTGTTGTGACTCCAAAAGGGTCTGAGGATGATGAAGAGGTTCGTGAGGGTGATTTTACGTTTAATTCATCTCCTTTGTTCATTCCACCAACTACGGTGTTACTCATAAACTTAGCAGCTATTTTTCAGAGCACTGGAAATTATGTGAGTGGTGGGTATGAGATGAGGGAGAAGCCGTTTGCTGAGTATTTTTGCAGTATTTGGGTGGTGTTCAATCTGCTGCCATTTTGGAAAGGACTGGTTAGAAATGGAAAGCGTGGAATTCCTTGGATTATAGTCATAAAATCAAGTGCATTGACCTTGGTTTTATGGGCTGCATGGGCCCAACTGAAGTGACGGATTTTATTAAGTCCAAAGAATTGATCAGAGAATGTTTCATTCGTCAAAATGATTGTTGTAATTTTCTTTTTTCCGCTTTTTCTTTTTTCCCTATGTTAAACAGGCCTGATATCAAGAGGGGTGTTATTCAATGTCAAAAAGATCCCATCTATGAGTTTTTTTAATATGAAACTCCCTAAATTTATTGTTGTAACTTTTTTTTGAATTGAAATAAATTATATATTAAAAATACAATTTAATTGTACAAAACGTGAGTGGATACGCACACCCCAGGTCCCAAAAATCACACTAATTGCATAAGGTTAAGAAAAACCAAATAGCAAATACAAAGGCTTTAGCTGGCTAACACAAAAAAGAGGGAATTAAAATCATCCTCTTAACCAAAAATCAAAGAAAAGCATGCATCCGCAGAACATAAATCATTTTCAAATGTTGGGAGAGACAAAATTGTCCACATTGTCATCATGAAACCAAGGAGAGGCGGCAACATGAGCATCCCAACCATTATCATCAGTGTCAGTGCCACCCATATCAACAACGTCATTAACCTCTTTTGCATTTATATCTTGGGGGCATGGGGATTGGCCATCATCGTGCTAGCCCAGATCATTAATTGACACCACCACGACCGCATCTCCCCAACCCACAATCTGGTGTGAATGTTCTAGACGAACATCCCATAAACTAACCAGCCACGAATTACCAACAACATTAGAGTAACAACGTTTGGTCACCGATGGAGGTTAAGACCAGTGTATCCTTGCCTGCAAAAATGCCCTGAGTCCCCAACGAGATCAAGAATGAGAGCCAGCACGGTGTTGTAACATCAAATCTGAGGGAACCCAACTGATAGTGCATGGCACATTGGCCCAATGGTCCAAGAGATTCCTTAGGTACTGAATGCCAATATGTATTTTTTTTCCACTTGAACCTCTATCTGAAGCTAAGAGTTAAAAAATACAGCATACTTATTAGCTAAAGAAAATAAATCAGAAGTTGTGTCACTGAAAAAAGCTATATTGTTTTTGGTCTTCAATAAGTGAAAAAGAATATTGACTCTAAAAATATTACATACAGGCACAAGAGGAATAGAAAAATTAGGAGCATCGCTTAGCAGGGAATGGTGCCAAGAAAAAGAAGCGGCCATATAAGGTCGAAAGAAAGATTTCGACCACATCCAAGTCATTTGAGCTTTACGAAACGACCATAAAACATGAGTGCAATCTTCAGGTTCATTACAAAAATAGCATTTGGGATTAGGCATGCCTAAGTATTTCAGTTGTTGCCCCACAGGTAAAGAAAAAGTAGACTCCAAGCAAGAAAATCCAGCTTTGGCTCAAGATAAGAGGTCCAGACAATGTTAAAACACAATTTCCACTATGAAGGCTTGGAGATTAAGTCCCAATGCTCATTCAACTTACCCACCATGGGCAAGTGTGGATAAATCCAGGAATATCCCAATTGGGCCTTGTACTGAATTAATGAGATGTTATTCGGCCAGGTCCAGTCCGACCACCAAGGTTTTTGGAAATTCTTGGTAATTTTTGACCAAAAAGAGAAGGGAATGCTATCTAACACAATATCATATGTGGTCTTATATTTTGGTTTTAAATTATGAAGTCGTCTGAAAACCTCCCAAGGAATCCAATCTTTGGTATGAGACAAGAAGAAATCAGAAATGGTAGCAATTCCCTTCTTGAAATTTTTTTGAGCATGAATCCATTGAAACGAGGCCAAAGGAGAGCCTTGGTAAGTAATGACAGATGACCACCACATATTAAGAGAGGCTATGGAAGCCCCTTTTTTTTGCCCATCGCCAGACCAACAAAGCCAAGGTTTAAGAGCCTCACAAGCTCGCCAAATGCTCTACATCACAAAGGAGCCTCAAATTTTAATAAACACAGTGATTGTAACAATAGAGGAAAGATACATACCCTACCAAAATTTCTTACCCAAAGGAAGACCTATAGAAATATAGTGTTGAATTAGGACCTTCCAGGCTTTTGGATTGTCAATAGCTCTAACAACCCACTTTGCACACAGAGCAAATCCCTGGCATTGATAGTCAAACAGACCCATCCCGCTAGAGGACTTGGGAAGATAGCTAATTTCCCAGACTACTATGTGAAATCTCTTTTTCTAGGAAGATAGCCCAAAGAAAATATCGCGACAGCTTCTCTAGATTTTGGTAACAGGCCCGAAATGGAGTCTAGTAGAAAGAAAAATACACATGAGTGGTAGCCAAAATCTTGGATTAAACTTTGAATTTTCCTGCAAGGGAGAGTTTCTTGGTAGTCCAATAAGAAATATTCTTCCCAACTCTTTGGAGCACATGATTCTAGAGTTAAGCAGAGGTACTCCGAAAAGCAAAAGGAATGCCGAGAAACTTAAATTTTTTTCCAGATTGAATCCATTGCCAGGGATATTGATAAAGCCAATCTGGGTAAGGATTAGCAGACTTTTGAAAGTAGAGAGTCTTATGCCACTGAATGCTAGAGACTAAAGCTATACAAAATATATCAAGGTAATGTAAAGCATTCGATACAAATTGTTGATATTTCCTAATGGTCAAGAGAGAATCATCAGTAAAGTGCCCATTAACCAACTAAGCTGGCGAATTGGGAAGAGCAATTCCTCGAATATTTTTTTGAGACACTTGGGTAGGCAGGAGGTATCCAAAGGCTTATGTAGCTAGGATAAATATAGAAGAATCAAGCAGGCAACCTTGCCTCACCAAATGGAATAGGCCCAGGACATCAGACTGAGTGTTATTTAGAGTGAGCATAACTGAAGCATCCTAGAAGAGCATACTAATAAACTTAACAAAGTTTGGACCAAATCCAAGCGCTTGTAACATGGTAAGAGTAAAATTCCACTCAATTTTATCATAAGATTTTTCAAAATCAATTTTGATGAATAAAGCATCCTACTGAGATTGTCTAGCCCATTCCATACCTTCCCATACTACCAAGACATTATCTAGGATATATCAACCTTGAAGAAACCAAGTTTATATAGGCCTGATAATTAAATGTAGAATATGGCATAACTTTAAATCCAGAGCTTTAGCAATGATGTTATAGCTAACATTCAAAAGAGTGATCCTCCAATTGGTAATAATTTCAAGGTCCCTAGACATGGGTATGAATCTAATATTACCTTTATTTATTAGAGAACCCAAGGTACCTATGATCATTACTTCTTGATAGACCTTAAGCAAGTCTGGCTAATGAAATCCTAAAATTCTTTGAAGAATTTATAGGGTAATCCATCCAACCTAGGGACCTTCTCATTCTTCATTTGAGAGAGATCCTGAGTAAAGTTGTCAAGAGACAGAGGGGATTCACATCTAGATTTTTGATCGAAAGAGAGATTTTCTAGAACCATTGCACAACACTCAGCCGAGGCCTGCTACTAAGTGAGGGTGAGTGGTTGAGAAGAAAAAACTTTTTGATATTTGAAGAGCTTGAAATTGCACAACTGACGAAGAGGGGCATAACCGTTTGAAGAATTATTTAGACACCTTATCCCCAATGTTAAGCCAATGCATTCTGACATGAATCTATGCTCCTCTGGCATCATAAAGCTCTGCTTTCTTTAGCTTATGATGAATGATAGCAACATGAGATTACAAAGATTGGTTGAACAGTGAAGACTCAAGTCTCACAGAGGTCTTTGATAATTCTTTTTTGAGGGAAAAAATTGCAACCCTCCTGCACTTTGCAACTTTAACCCCAAGATATTGAAGCATAGAAGCCATATACCGAATGGTCTTATTCCACCAAACAATCCAGCCAATAGATCCAGAGGGTCTTGGAAGAAGATTCCAGCATCGGTTAATATGAGACCTCATAGCATCATTTGAAGAAATAAAACATTTAGGTAAAATTGCAATTGAAATCTTTGAGGAGGAGAGGCTCGGGTGGTAATGCCAAAAATAATAAGGGAGTGATCAGAGATGGTAGTGTTTGGAATGGCATGAACAGAAGGGCAGGACAAAGAAAACCTGTTAAAGAAGAAGTGGTGGGAATATGTAAGCATTGCTCGGACCAAGTGCTTCAAAACCCTCGAAAATCCTCTTTGGAAATTAGACCAGGTGAGAATCTGTAAGCATTGTTGTAACCTTTATTGGTACTTAATATCAATTTAATAAAGATTACTAAATGACAGGATATTTTGGGATGGTTCTCGAGTGTAATATCAATTATTTAAAAAATTTTAAATTTTTATTTGTTCAATTTTATAAATATTAAATATCATAAATATTTAATTACTAATTTATAAATTAACATTATTTTGTATTTGATTGAAATATATTTTGATATTTTATTTTAAATTAAATATTTATTTTAATTTATTTTTAACATTTTTTGATAACTTAATGTTATATTAATTTAAATCTAAAAATAGTAATTATGTTAATTTAAATATATATTTTTTAAAATGGAAATATAACGGGTTACTTATACTCACCTTATAGTTTGAACTTTGGTTTCTATAATAAGAACCTAAAGACATATCAATTATGTCTTGACAAGGAGTAATTTATTTATATTTAATAATTAGATATTTTTATTCCAATACATCTAAATAAATAATATTATTTTTTTATGAAATTTATAAATTTAATTATTTAAACTTTGTTAATATTCAAATAAAGTATAATAATTAATATTCATGTGCATGTTTCACCTTGAATTTTTATCCACATGTAGATAACATTGCAAATATTTAGCCTATTTCTTATATTTTATATATATAGAAAGTGCTTAAATAAAGTAGTATCATATCCAACTTAAATTTCATTTATAATATAAAAAAAATGAATAATGATATTAACATGATACCGTCCTTAATAATAATAGTAATAAATGATAACTAGGATGCTCATAGGAGTTGAAAGAAAGTGTAAACTAGAATCAAGTTTGAAGCACGAGTAAGAAATAAGAAGCATGAGCAAAGAGTAAGAAGCAAAGTGTAAACAATGAGTGAGTGCAACTTATTTTTATTCTATATCTTAAAAGAAACTCAAAAACTAAAGGATTTTGTGAAGAAAATCTAGGTAACATGATAAAAGAGTAAGCTACAAGCTTATTGCAGTGGTAAGGGCTTTGGCCTCTCTTTGAGAGGTCCAAGGTTAAAACCCCGCTTAGTATGAGAAGACGATAACCGCTTATAAAAATTTATGTAAACTCATTGAAAAACATGACAAAAATATTTTTTGAATGTCCTTACTATAAATAAGGATGTCCTAGTTAGCCATAGGAGGAAAAGCAAATCTATGGAAAACCCTATCTAGGTAGCATATATTACACTAGAAGTGATTATCAAGGATGAGACAATAAAGCATGATATAATGTTTTTTCAAACTAGAGGGTTAATATGTAGATTTCATGGATACTCATCAGGTTATTTAGATATTCAAAATTGAATCAAGTGGAAGTGGAGATAAAATTAAAATTACTCCATGAATTTTTAAAACATGATTTTCCTCATTTTCTCCTCTAATTTGAGAGTAAGGGATAAAATAATGGATGGGAGCCTTTAGTTTGGAGGAAAATGTGCATTATATTTAAGACTATGGAGTGAGAATTTTGAAGAAAGATACTATTAAAAGGATCCCACTATGGATTAGGATTTTTAAAATTTCTTACTATGCATTATATTTAAGACTATGGAGCGAGTTCATCTAGGAGGGACCAACTACTAAGGATATAAGGCATGTTGTATACACATAAAATATGTATTTCCATAGAAATATTTCATTTGATGTTGTAAATATCATGAAACTAGACACATGGTGAGAGATTGCAAAGTGAAAATAATGGAGAAAGAGAAGGGAAATTTTGGGCATGAGGCAAACCTTAATCTTAACCAAGGAGATCATATCATAGTTGAATCTAGGTCAAATCAATGGTTTCCAACTCCTAAGAAAGTGGTAAGAGAAACCCCTCTACATGATCAAATAACAAAGACCATTATAGTTCACTTGAATCAACCATTAGAAGAAAAAATAACATAAGGGAAGAGGAAGTTTAATGCACAAGTTCTGATATAGAAGGAGTTAAAGGTGTTAAGGAAGATGGGAAGAAAAATTTTAAAGCAAAGGAAGATGGGAAAGAAAATTTTAAAGAAAATGAGGTGAAGGAGGTCAGGGTTAATTCAGAAAAATCATCTTGATTTTCCTTAAGTAGCATAAAATATTTTTCTTGCAATAAAAATAAAAGTAGTAAGAACTATATTCATTAAAATTTAGGTTTTCAGGAGGAGCACAACAAAGACAAGCACATGGAGGATACCCAAGGAAACTTAGGGTATCCAAGGTAACATAAAAAGTAACAACAATGAAGGATCATCCGTGTACTTTAGGGCTTTTGGGGTAACGTAAAGAAGAAAGTGTTTATGAGGTTATTCCTTGCATTTCAAATTCTTTAGGGCAACATAAATATTTAGAAGATAAGTCTCATTATGAACAATATAAAATAGTATATGAGATTGATGAAGATGTGAGTGTTGGTGGAAATCAAAAAAGGAGAGGAAGGTCATCAAAGTATGAACAAAGAGAAAAATAAAGGGATATTGATTTGGGAAGCCAAAATAAAAATATCACAAGTGTTAACAAGAAGTGGGGCTAAGCCCACTAATAAAAAATAAATGATGATAATAAAAATGATATCATAGAATATTAGGGGTATGAATAAGACCCCTAAAATAGAGTTATCAAGGAATTAATAGATTGTTATAGTCCTAGATTTATGTTAATAAAAGAAATAAAATTTAGTGAGGAATATAAAGATTATTTGAAAATGATTTGGAAGTTGGGTGATTGTCTACCAGTTTCTTCTATAGGCACTTCAAGTGGCTTACAATAACACGTAACAAATACAAATGGGATGGGCAATTATTAGAAGAAAAAAGTAATTGGGTTGCTAAATTATTTTGCAGGAAAGAGGAAAATATCAAAGTTAAGGTTATAAATGTGTAAGCTCCAACTATAATTACTCCTCATGAAATATGTTGGAAGGAACTTAACATATTTTGATCAAACACAATGATGCTTCATTATGATATATAGAATCTTAGGGGTGGTTTCAACATTTTTCTATATCCTTTGAAAAATAAGGGTGGTAATCCATGATGGTCTAAATAAATGCAAGATTTTGCTTCAATTTAAAAAAAAAATGGCCTTTGGAATGTTAATCCTTCAAGTTTTTAATATACCTAGGATAATATATGCATTGGGAAAACTCATATTGTAGAAATATTAGATATACTCTTGTTATCCATTATAAGGTTACAAATAGAGAATACAATCTCTTCAAATATTTTCTTGTGATGAGGATCAAATCACAAACCCATTCCTTTGACTTACGATTTACCTAATAATGGTCATCCAAATCCATTTTTCTTGTACTCTATGTGGCTCCAAGACACTAATTTCTTCTAGATGGTTATGTTATGGTAGGATGAAGCAAATTTTGAAGGATCATATATGTAAAAAAATTTCAAAAGATGAAATATTTAAAGTATCAAATGGAGATTTAGAATACAAAATCTTTTGGTAACACACTACACCAAAAAAGGGCTTTAAAGATGTTTATAAATCATCCTTAAAGATCTTTAAAGGTAGTTATTCAGCCGATCTATGAGGGTATTGTAAAAAATCTATGACATACGACGATGGCTAAAAACCATCTCAAACAACCACCCTCTTAGGGTCTATGAGGGCAGTTAAAAACCACCCTCTTAGGACTACGAGGGCGGTTGTGAACCATCATATTAGGACTAAGAGGGTGGTTACTAAACACCCTATTAGGGTTAAGACCTTTTAGACCTTTGAGGGTGGTTCATAACAACCCTCTGATGGTCCCACCCTAAAAACAATATAAAGGAGAAAATCCATGTTAGAGGGACTAGAAGTTAGGCCAAACAATTAGGCTCATGAAAAAATTGTAGTGATAATGGATATTTTAATTGTCCTTGCCTATAGCTTGGCTGTTGAAATTAGCATTGATTTTCACTATATGTACTTACTCGAACAATAGAAATGTTCTAGGTAGTTTTGTAGACTGTTGTGTACTTACTCAAGAAATCATAATTTAGTAATTATTATATACAAAATTTGGTGAATCTACTATTTTTATCCATATATTATGTAAAAAAATGGTAAATATCTCTTGAAAATTTTGTTCATTGGTGAATAAAAAATTCAATATTTTTATGAAAAATTAGCCAATTGGCAAAAAATAACCTCAAAAATAGATACCAAGTAGAAGTCCAATAACTAGTAAATTTGCAATGGTTGTCAAATATTTTTGCACTGTAATTGTCTTTGACTATAAGTCCATGGAAATGGAAGCAGTTGAGTGTAGTGGAGGAATAATTTTAGCGATGACTAAGAAAAGGTTTAGACCAAACCAAACTGGTTTAGTATAGATTTGAGTAGGTTCACCCAAACTTGGTAACTATGGTACAAATAATAAGTAGTATCTAACCAAACGTAGATCTCCATGGGTTTTATAGGAAAATTGATAAAGGTAAGACAAGGGAATAACTACTTATTTGTGATGGTGGATTATTTTAGTAAAACATGTGTGGGGGGCATTAGATATGTATAACTAAAAGTGTAAATTATAGCTGAAAGTACACTAGCAGCTCATGAAATCACAATAGAAATGTAAATCTAGATATAAATATCATCAAAAGATGTTATTTCTTAGTTTGAGATCTAGTATGGTTGTATTTAAGGGAAGATGTGCTCCAAGAACAAGGTAAGAAGTATGGTATTTTTGAGATATTGCACTTTATAAGAACAAATGAGTTAGATTTGCTTTCATATGTGTATGCATTCAATTATCAATATGGATAATCTAAGGTTTCTTGAAACATCCATGTTGGATGAAGAGGATGGTACGCAATAAATTTTACCATCAATTCAGGGCTTAGCCCTAATTTCCAAGAGAATATGGCTAAGTATCCAGTACCATAGAGAAAGATAAATCCAACTCAAAGAGAAGATCATAAGTACTTAATATTAACTTTAAGTAGTAGTAACTGAGCATGGCAAGATGGTATCATTTAAGTTGTAAAGGAAAAAATCCTCTCACCTGGTCAGAAATCAATTCTTGTAGGGACCAAACCCCCTCCCATTAGGGAGATGATCTAAGAAGGATAAAATAAGTAAGACAAATACAATGATACCTTCTATATGTTGCCACTTGACCATACTCTCCTTAATGCTCAAATGAGCAATCGAATGCACAAATATGTGATAGTCAAGTCAAATTGACCAATTGAAAGGAGGGATACATTACATGAAGTATTTGAAACTAATCACAATTAGTGCCACTTTTCATTTGCAATTGATATCATCACTTTTTAAAATTATGATTTGTGTCATAATGGTCACTTGCAACATAATGAACAATAATGTCAAAGTAGAGATAAAATAGAAGATGAAAAGTAGGGATTTAAAATAAAACATTTTTAAGAGTCCTAACCATTTTGTTTTCCATACACTGACCCGTTTTTCAAAGAATTAATCTCTATAGAACCAATGTATTAGCCATAAAGGGGGTTTAGTAATAGCATATTGAGTGTGTAAAATAAATGAAAGTAGAGGTGGGATACCATTGCAGATGCAATAAATATATTCCCAAGGAGTAGTAATAATTCTCTAATAAATCCTAGATAAATCATGATCAAGTTGTTTCCATTGATTTCAAAAGGAATTGCATTCATCACAAGAGCTTTCAATAAAAAATTATTTGTAAATCTTATCTATGCCTGATTTTCTTCTAATTATGTGTGAGGAAATAATCACAAATAAACATGTTAAATGACAAAAAAAGGACTTTTAGATGCTCCAAGACTGAATCTAACCACCACCTAGTAGTTACATTGATGTGTATTTTGTCATTTTCATTTGTAATTTAAAGTTTTATCACTTACAATATTAATTTTGGATTTATATAACGTTAATTATGATATACATGAAAAAATAAACTCCAATGAAAATTTGATTTTTCTTCCATTTTCATATTTGGCCAAGTACCTTGGATGGTTGTTTGATTGCTCTGCATCAATTAACGTTATAATAAACTCCTTTGATGCAAAAGGCAGAGTCCCAATAGTGTACAAACTTTTTCGACCATCATAAGCAGATAGTATCTTACCCAAAAGGGTCACTCTATAAATGGAACATAGACATTAGTTCTTTACAAATTTAGAAAACAACACATGCAACATACTATCCTGTTCCATGATAGAAGCAACCTTTGATTCCCAATGATCCACAATAGTAGTAACTTATCCTACAATCCTAAATAAGTAGTAAGCAATCACTATTCATGTTACATCAAAGTATATTGACCAGTAGACAACACAACATTATAAGAAAACAACACATGCCCACAATTGAAAAAAATATAAATGAGACAATCCATGTTAGAGGGACTAGAAGTTAGGCCAAATAGTATTTTCTTTTACAGTTACACCACAAATGAGAACATAATAATGAGTCCATAGATAAGTTTATCAAAAACATAAAAGATAAAAATGATACATTTATAGGGTTTGTTCAGTCCATCTAACATAGAACATGATAATTTATTCTTATGCAAATGTAAAAACATGTCAAAGTTCTTCAAGACTAGAAACAAATATTTTCAAATTTTGAAATTCTTTGTAAAATTAAGTTTTTCTTGCTTCTCATAATTCCATCACCTTGTATGTAGCAGTAAATAAATTTCCATGCCACAAGGCATCCCTATAAAATACTCTCTAGGACTAATACCTTGTATTGAGGACATGATGTATTAAGAATAAAATTAATATGAAGTTCCAAAAAAAATACAAGAATATGAAACCATATGATCATGACAATTAGTATCATATATCAAGAATAGGTAGGATTTCCTCACAATATAACCATCTTTTCCTTACAATAATCAAGATACTAGTCTCAAATTCTTCATCAATGTTAAAGTTCCTTTGAGGTGTTAGTATTGTAATTATAGATAGTAGTGTCAGTATTTTATCATCACCACTAATAACACCACAGTTGACATTGAAGACAACACAGATCCTGAATTACAAATTACAAAAGTAAAGATTAGGGTATTTTAAATATTTTTTTATACACAATTAAGATTCATCAACTGTTGTCAAAAAAAAAAAAAATAGTTCATATTTCTAAACATAAAAGGATATTGTAATAATCTCTATCATTGAAATTCTGTAAACAACAAATAATATTTACATTGGAGAACTACCTCAGTGCTATATACTCTAAGTTTCACCAGCTAACTAACATCTGTCAAATAGAACATAAACTATTATAGGGCTAAATAAAATTATAGAATTTTTTTTTGGGGGGGGCATGTTTAATCTAGTCAACAATTTGTTGCAAGTAAAAAATGAACGAAGAAATAACAATTTTTTAAGATTTGGATTTCGAAACAATGATAGCCTTGAGTGTTCCATTTTTTTGTTAAATTTATGCCCAAAATATCTTCCCTCAAATAGAACTAATCATTCTCAACTTCACATCCAAAATTTCTTCCTAGGACAAATAGGCATATTTGTAAAATATTATCATTTTTGCTGTGTGGAAATACTACCATTTTTTTATAATCTAAAACTTCTTTTAGTACCAAAATTGCATGAATGAGTTCAACTCTAGCACCATCTTGTCACAACCTCTATTAGAAAAAGTTACATCATTTTCAAGCAACACAAGAGAAAACAAGGGCTATGAATGAGTCACTCATAATGACATATGTCAACAACTAAAAGATGTAACATCAAATATAGACTAGAAGTGATTTTATCCATAAATAGAACATAAAACCTTTTGAAAATGGAATAAAAAAACACTAATAAACAACCACATAAATGAAAATAAACTGCAAAAGAACTAAGTTCAATGCAAGCTTAAATGGACAACCAAAGCCCTCCATATAATGGGTAGATGTCCAAACACCCCTACCTACCCCAACCATTAGAGATGAGTCGAGAGGATATCCTAAGACTTTCATTATATACATAGATATACATCTATATAATTCAAGTAGAGTTGCTAATTAAATACTAGAACTAAGAGTCAAACATGAAAAATCAATTTTATAACGAACACCCACTCAATACAATAAACCTTAATTTCAACACATTACAACATGCATGCATGATTAGGCTCTTAATCCTATGTCGTAGCAGCACTTGTATTCTCTCTCTTTTTTTTTAACCAAATTACTTTCTTGTATTTGACTGACCAACCTCATGCTTAGGATACCTACTCGCCTTACTCCTAGCTTAGTTTCCCATTAATTATCTACAATAATTTTCTAAAAATAGAAAAAATATTGTCTAACAACACTCATTAATTATTTTTATTAATTATAACTACTTTTGAAGTATAGCAATTCAGATTTCAATCATGTACCTTCACATTCTTCATGGACGTATTGAATGTTGCCATCGTTTGCATTTTCATTTTGTGTAGTTTTAGGTCCAACAAAATCTGTTGCTCCAAAGACACTGATATATTCTGCCTTGTATGCTTAAATGCCTTTAATACTTCTTGGAGGTAATGTGAGAGCCACATACCATATGGTATCAAGTGGATCATTTACATAAAAGACTTGTCTAGCTTACAACACTAGGATAAATGGATCATCTTGTAGTCTATCAGAGCCAAGTAATCTATACATGTTGACCAGTTTGAAGCCCATTTTGTCCTTTCTACATCCATTCTTCATAGCAAAAAAATTTACCCAACACATTTGAATAGGGGTATCAAAACCGATAGTAATCCAATAATAACACCATAATATGTGATTGTTTTAAGCACAAGGTTTGTGTGTTTTGTGCTTTTGCTACACAAAGTGATAGCATAGATACACACACTGATGTTTTGAGTTTTTCTTTGGCCATATTTATATTTGATATGAAATCTATAACCATTGATCAAATAACTTGAATATTTAGTTGCAACTTTCCTCGAACCACGTACCAACCATTTTATTGTGTTGGAATCATCATTATGTTGCATTTCATATTCATGAAACTAAAACAAAGTTGAATAGTTTAAAGATGATTGTTGAACATTACATGACGTTCAGTACATGAAAATTAGTATAAAAGTTGAAGATCATATTCAAGAGAGCAAACAATAACCTGGTATCATAGCCAAGTGATGAATATCTGATTATGGATTTTTTACAACACCCCTTCATATATCGTTGCATGGGGTTTAGATTCCTTGATACTCTTCAAGTGCTTATTGATTTGCCCCAAAGTTTGTCAAGATTAGTTGGATCTAATTAATATTTTACCATATATAACAACAAAAAATAAATATCTACATTACCCAAGGCTAAAATCCATCCATGTTAAATAGAAGGCATCGATAGGCTTGCTCATAAGAAATTTTATCTAAATAGAAGTATTCACCACTAGAAAAATGCCTCCCATCTATTATAGTTTTTTTTTCCTCATCACTCCATACCTCATTGCGACCAAGGTGATAACCAATTGCTTTTGTATCTCTCATGTAGTCCACACATAATGTAGTACTATTATTGTCATATTGGGGTAAGGTAACCTTAAAAAATTCACCATGCATCATCATATACATAATCCCCATCTAGGGTAATGAATGCTCTAAAAAATAAATGATAAATCAAATCTGTAGAAATAATTTAATTCTCAGGACATGACAATGGTTCTTTTGGAAAGTAATTGTGCAAGGCATCTTGATCCATGGACTTCCAGATGATAGCTAAATGTAAGGGTATGAAAAATATCTCATAATTGTTCTAAATCTACATAAATCGTAGACCTATAACTTAAACTAACAAAATAAGATGTACTAAAAATATCTTGATACTAATAATAAATCTCTTAAACATGTACTAATAATTTATTTTTCAAGACTCCATAACATGTTATACTTAAATAAATATTATTCATAGCATATTGTCATAAATAAGATTTATTTCTGAATACTCCCATATATAGACAAGTCAATATTGATTGTATTCTTTAGTTTATCATATCTAAGCTTCCTACTATCTATTTAGGGCTTCCCCTATTCACCAGTTGCCCAAAAGAGTCTATGTGGAGCAATGTTATTGAAAGAATCAATAAAAATATTACAGGTTGGAAAGGGGTCCTCCTATCCCAAGAAACCAAAGCCACTCTCACTATGGCATTTCTTCAAAGTATTCTTGTTTATTTTATGTCAGTCTTCAAAATCCCAGTTTTTATCTATAACAAAATTGAACATATTCAGAAGATATTCCTTTGGTTAGTTGGGAAAATATTTGCTTACCCAAAAGTCAAGGAGGGATGGGTCTTAGAATAATTAGTAATATGAACATGCCATTGTTGGCCAAGCAAGCTTGGAAGGTGTTTACCAAATGTAATCTTGAATGGGTTTCCATCATCAATAAAAAATACACTCACATATGGAATTTTATGGATGAAAATATTCCTAAATTTGAGTCCACTTTTGGAAATCAATCCTCCAGACTAGAATTCTTATTCAAAGGGGAACCATATGGAAGGTTGGAATAGGAAACATGATAAATTTCTTGTTATATAGGTGGATCTCCAATAAACTGCTTAGTGAGAACAATGGAGTATCAATGGGGCAGCCTTTGCTGGATAATAGGCAGAAAGGCGACTGATTTCATAGAATCTTCAGTCCAACCCAAAATATGGAAAGAGCTCCACATTGCAAATTTTGATGCCCAAATTTTAAATTTTTTCATAGAATTATCAACATTGCTGAGGGCAATTGTAGATCCATCTGGTATATCTCATGATACCCCTTTTTGGAAAGAATATGAATCTATTATTTTCTATAAAATTTGCTCATCTATTGATTTTCAATCCCCAAACATATCTCATTCATTTCAATATGGTTTGTTTTAAAGACCTTATACATAAAGTTGCTATCTTTTCTTGGTAGGCTATCCAAAACAAGATCCTCACTACTGATAATCTCATGAAGATAGGGATGGTTGTTCCTAATAGATGCTATATTTTTTGGCGGCTTGGGAATTTATCAACCACATATTTACGAAATGTTCTTTATTAAAATTTTCCATGGATCATCTCATGTCCATATTTCAAATCTCCTGGGCCTATCCCAAATCCCTGGCTATTTTTTTCTCCTAGTGGCCCATGCCTTTCAAAAATTATAGGTTGTCTTCATTGTGGAAATTTTATCTCCATCATCTCTTGTAGTAGATCTGACTTGAAAGAAATAGTATAATATTTTAAAACACCCTCAAGGACTCTATATCTATTGTCAACAAAGCCATCACCTATGATGTTGAAAATTCTAAGCTTTTCTCTTGCACCAAATCACTTGAGTCTATCCTTGAATCCACTCTTTTTTGATCCATCAATATTCCCCATAGTTCCAACTTTACTCCTTCTAATACCTATCCCATAATTGGTGCTCATTAGACTCCTCCTCCTGTAGTATGACTTAAAATTAACTATGATGTTGCTTCTAAAGAAAATTCGGGTGCATCGAGTGCTAGAGGTCTGGTCAGGAATCATAATGGATGACTCATAATGGCCTATGTTGAGTTTCTAAGAATCCAAACTAACCACTATGCTGAAGCTCACGCATTGTGGAGAGGGTTAGAAGTTCTCAGAGATTACATAGGAAATTTACAAATTGAGGGTGATTCCATGAATGTCACAAACTCTATCAATAGTGATAGAATTCCTTCATGGAACATGCACACTATTTTCTTGTGATGAGGATCAAATCACAAACCCATTCCTTTGACTTACGATTTACCTAATAATGGTCATCCAAATCCATTTTTCTTGTACTCTATGTGGCTCCAAGACACTAATTTCTTCTAGATGGTTATGTTATGGTAGGATGAAGCAAATTTTGAAGGATCATATATGTAAAAAATTTTCAAAAGATGAAATATTTAAAGTATCAAATGGAGATTTAGAATACAAAATCTTTTGGTAACACACTACACCAAAAAAGGGCTTTAAAGATGTTTATAAATCATCCTTAAATATCTTTAAAGGTAGTTATTCAGCCGATCTATGAGGGTATTGTAAAAAATCTATGACATACGACGATGGCTAAAAACCATCTCAAACAACCACCCTCTTAGGGTCTATGAGGGCAGTTAAAAACCACCCTCTTAGGACTACGAGGGCGGTTGTGAACCATCATATTAGGACTAAGAGGGTGGTTACTAAACACCCTATTAGGGTTAAAACATTTTAGACCTTTGAGGGTGGTTCATAACAGCCCTCTGATGGTACCACCCTAAAAACAATATAAAGGAGAAAATCCATGTTAGAGGGACTAGAAGTTAGGCCAAACAATTAGGCTCATGAAAAAATTATAGTGATAATGGATATTTTAATTGTCCTTGCCTATAGCTTGGCTGTTGAAATTAGCATTGATTTTCACTATATGTACTTACTCGAACAATAGAAATGTTCTAGGTAGTTTTGTAGATTGTTGTGTACTTACTCAAGAAATCATAATTTAGTAATTATTATACACAAAATTTGGTGAATCTACTATATTCATCCATATATTATGTAAAAAAATGTTAAATATCTCTTGAAAATTTTGTTCATTGGTGAATAAAAAATTCAATATTTTTATGAAATATTAGCCAGTTGGCTAAAAATAACCTCAAAAATAGATACCAAGTAGAAGTCCAATAACTAGTAGATTTGCAATGGTTGTCAAATATTTTTGCACTGTAATTGTCTTTGACTATAAGTCCATGGAAATGGAAGCAGTTGAGTGTAGTGGAGGAATAATTTTAGCGATGACTAAGAAAAGGTTTAGACCAAACCAAACTGGTTTAGTATAGATTTGAGTAGGTTCACCCAAACTTGGTAACTATGGTACAAATAATAAGTAGTATCTAACCAAACGTAGATCTCCATGGGTTTTATAGGAAAATTGATAAAGGTAAGACAAGGGAATAACTACTTATTTGTGATGGTGGATTATTTTAGTAAAACATGTGTGGGGGGCATTAGATATGTATAACTAAAAGTGTAAATTATAGCTGAAAGTACACTAGCAGCTCATGAAATCACAATAGAAATGTAAATATAGATATAAATATCATCAAAAGATGTTATTTCTTAGTTTGAGATCTAGTATGGTTGTATTTAAGGGAAGATGTGCTCCAAGAACAAGGTAAGAAGTATGGTATTTTTGAGATATTGCACTTTATAAGAACAAATGAGTTAGATTTGCTTTCATATGTGTATGCATTCAATTATCAATATGGATAATCTAAGGTTTCTTGAAACATCCATGTTGGATGAAGAGGATGGTACGCAATAAATTTTACCATCAATTCAGGGCTTAGCCCTAATTTTCAAGAGAATATGGCTAAGTATCCAGTACCATAGAGAAAGATAAATCCAACTCAAAGAGAAGATCATAAGTACTTAATATTAACTTTAAGTGGTAGTAACTGAGCATGGCAAGATGGTATCATTTAAGTTGTAAAGGAAAAAATCCTCTCACCTGGTCAGAAATCAATTCTTGTAGGGACCAAACCCCCTCCCATTAGGGAGATGATCTAAGAAGGATAAAATAAGTAAGACAAATACAATGATACCTTCTATATGTTGCCACTTGACCATACTCTCCTTAATGCTAAAATGAGCAATCGAATGCACAAATATGTGATAGTCAAGTCAAATTGACCAATTGAAAGGAGGAATACATTACATGAAGTATTTGAAACTAATCACAATTAGTGCCACTTTTCATTTGCAATTGATATCATCACTTTTTAAAATTATGATTTGTGTCATAATGGTCACTTGCAACATAATAAACAATAATGTCAAAGTAGAGATAAAATAGAAGATGAAAAGTAGGGATTTAAAATAAAACATTTTTAAGAGTCCTAACCATTTCGTTTTCCACACACTGACCCATTTTTCAAAGAATTGATCTCTATAGAACCAATGTATTAGCCATAAAGGGGTTTCAGTAATAGCATATTGAGTGTGTAAAATAAATGAAAGTAGAGGTGGGATACCATTGCAGATGCAATAAATATAGTCCCAAGGAGTAGTAATAATTCTCTAATAAATCCCAGATAAATCATGATCAAGTTTTTTCCAATGATTTCAAAAGGAATTGCATTCATCACAAGAGCTTTCAATAAAAAATTATTTGTAAATCTTATCTATGCCTGATTTTCTTCTAATTATGTGTGAGGAAATAATCACAAATAAACATGTTAAATGACAAAAAAAGGACTTGTAGATGCTCCAAGACTGAATCTAACCACCACCTAGTAGTTACATTGATGTGTATTTTGTCATTTTCATTTGTAATTTAAAGTTTTATCACTTACAATATTAATTTTGGATTTATATAACGTTAATTATGATATACATGAAAAAATAAACTCCAATGAAAATTTGATTTTTCTTCCATTTTCATATTTGGCCAAGTACCTTGGATGGTTGTTTGATTGCTCTGCACCAATTAAAGTTATAATAAACTCCTTTGATGCAAAAGGCAGAGTCCCAATAGTGTACAAACTCTTTCGACCATCATAAGCAGATAGTATCTTACCCAAAAGGGTCACTCTATAAATGGAACATAGACATTAGTTCTTTACAAATTTAGAAAACAACACATGCAACATACTATCCTGTTCCATGATAGAAGCAACCTTTGATTCCCAATGATCCACAATAGTAGTAACTTATCCTCAATCCTAAATAAGTAGTAAGCAATCACTATTCATGTTACCTCAAAGTATATTGACCAGTAGACAACACAACATTATAAGAAAACAACACATGCCCACAATTGAAAAAATATAAAGGAGACAATCCATGTTAGAGGGACTAGAAGTTAGGCCAAATAATATTTTCTTTTACAGTTACACCACAAATGAGAACATAATAATGAGTCCATAGATAAGTTTATCAAAAACATAAAAGATAAAAATGATACATTTATAGGGTTTGTTCAGTCCATCTAACATAGAACATGATAATTTATTCTTATGCAAATGTAAAAACATGTCAAAGTTCTTCAAGACTAGAAACAAATATTTTAAAATTTTGAAATTCTTTGTAAAATTAAGTTTTTCTTGCTTCTCATAATTCCATCACCTTGTATGTAGCAGTAAATAAATTTCCATGCCACAAGGCATCCCTATAAAATACTCTCTAGGACTAATACCTTGTATTGAGGACCTGATGTATTAAGAATAAAATTAATATGAAGTTCCAAAAAAAATACAAGAAAATGAAACCAGATGATCATGACAATTAGTATCATATATCAAGACTAGGTAGGATTTCCTCACAATCTAACCATCTTTTCCTTACAATAATCAAGATACTAGTCTCAAATTCTTCATCAATGTTAAAGTTCCTTTTAGGTGTTAGTATTGTAATTATGATAGTAGTGTTAGTATTTTATCATCACCACTAATAACACCATAGTTGACATTGAAGACAACACAGATCCTAAATTACAAATTACAAAAGTAAAAATTAGGGTATTTTAAATATTTTTTTATACACAATTAAGATTCATCAACTGTTGTCAAAAAAAAAAAAAATAGTTCATATTTCTAAACATAAAAGGATATTGTAATAATCTCTATCATTGAAATTCTAACAAATAATATTTACATTGGAGAACTACCTCAGTGCTATATACTCTAAGTTTCACCAGCTAACTAACATCTGTAAAATAGAACATAAACTATTATAGGGCTAAATAAAATTATAGAATTTTTTTTTGGGGGGGAGGCATGTTTAATCTAGTCAACAATTTGTTGCAAGTAAAAAATGAACGAAGAAATAACAATTTTTTAAGATTTGTATTTCGAAACAATGATAGCCTTGAGTGTTCCATTTTTTTGTTAAATTTATGCCCAAAATATCTTCCCTCAAATAGAACTAATCCTTCTCAAATTCACATCCAAAATTTCTTCCTAGGACAAATAGGCATATTTGTAAAATATTATCATTTTTGCTGTGTGGAAATACTACCATTTTTTTATAATCTAAAACTTCTTTTAGTACCAAAATTGCATGAATGAGTTCAACTCTAGCACCATCTTGTCACAACCTCTATTAGAAAAAGTTACATCATTTTCAAGCAACACAAGAGAAAACAAGGGCTATGAATGAGTCACTCATAATGACATATGTCAACAACTAAAAGATGTAACATCAAATATAGACTAGAAGTGATTTTATCCATAAATAGAATATAAACCCTTTTGAAAATGGAATAAAAAAACACTAATAAACAACCACATAAATGAAAATAAACTGCAAAAGAACTAAGTTCAATGCAAGCTTAAATGGACAACCAAATCCCTCCATATAATGGGTAGATGTCCAAACATCCCTACCTACCCCAACCATTAGAGATGAGTCGAGAGGATATCCTAAGACTTTCATTATATACATAGATATACATCTATATAATTCAAGTAGAGTTGCTAATTAAATACTATAACTAAGAGTCAAACATGAAAAATCAATTTTATAACGAACACCCACTCAATACAATAAACCTTAATTTCAACACATTACAACATGCATGCATGATTAGGCTCTTAATCCTATGCCGTAGCAGCACTTGTATTCTCTCTCTCTTTTTTTAACCAAATTACTTTCTTGTATTTGACTGACCAACCTCATGCTTAGGATACCTACTCACCTTACTCCTAGCTTGGTTTCCCATTAATTATCTACAATAATTTTCTAAAAATAGAACAAATATTGTCTAACAACACTCATTAATTATTTGTATTAATTATAACTACTTTTGAAGTATAGTAATTCAGATTTCAATCATGTACCTTCACATTCTTCATGGACGTATTGAATGTTGCCATCGTTTGCATTTTCATCTTGTGTAGTTTTAGGTCCAACGAAATCTATTGCTCCAAAGACACTGATATATTTTGCCTTGTATGCTTAAATGCCTTTAATACTTCTTGGAGGTAATGTGAGAGCCACATACCATATGGTATCAAGTGGATAATTTACATAAAAGACTTGTCTAGCTTACAACACTAGGATAAATGGATCATCTTGTAGTCTATCAGAGCCAAGTAATCTATACATGTTGACCAGTTTGAAGCCCATTTTGTACTTTCTACATCCATTCTTCATAGCAAAAAAATTTACCCAACACATTTGAATAGGGGTATCAAAACCGATAGTAATCCAATAATAACACCATAATATGTGATTGTTTTAAGCACAAGGTTTGTGTGTTTTGTGCTTTTGCTATACAAAGTGATAGCATAGATACACACACTGATGTTTTGAGTTTTTCTTTGGCCATATTTATCTTTGATATGAAATCTATAACCATTGATCAAATAACTTGAATATTTAGTTGCAACTTTCCTCGAACCACGTACTAACCATTTTATTGTGTTGGAATCATCATTATGTTGCATTTCATATTCATGAAACTAAAACAAAGTTTAATAGTTTAAAGATGATTGTTGAACATTACATGACGTTCAGTACATGAAAATTAGTATAAAAGTTGAAGATCATATTCAAGAGAGCAGACAATAACCTGGTATCATAGCCAAGTGATGAATATCTGATTATGGATTTTTTACAACACCCCTTCATATATCGTTGCATGGGGTTTCGATTCCTTGATACTCTTCAAGTGCTTATTGATTTGCCCCAAAGTTTGTCAAGATTAGTTGGATCTAATTAATATTTTACCATATATAACAACAAAAAATAAATATCTACATTACCCAAGGCTAAAATCCATCCATGTTAAAGAGAAGGCATTGATAGGCTTGCTCATAAGAAATTTTATCTAAATAGAAGTATTCACCACTAGAAAAATGCCTCCCATCTATTATAGTTTCTTTGTCCTCATCACTCCATACCTCATTGCGACCAAGGTGATAACCAATTGCTTTTGTATCTCTCATGTAGTCCACACAGAATGTAGTACTATTCTTGTCATATTGGGGTAAGGTAACCTTAAAAATTCACCATGCATCATCATATACATAATCCCCATCTAGGGTAATGAATACTCTAAAAAATAAATGATAAATCAAATCTGTAGAAATAATTTAATTCTCAGGACATGACAATGGTTCTTTTGGAAAGTAATTGTGTAAGGCATCTTGATCCATGGACTTCCAGATGATAGCTAAATGTAAGGGTATGAAAAATATCTCATAATTGTTCTAAATATACATAAATCGTAGACCTATAACTTAAACTAACAAAATAAGATGTACTAAAAATATCTTGATACTAATAATAAATCTCTTAAACATGTACTAATAATTTATTTTTCAAGACTCCATAACATGTTATACTTAAATAAATATTATTCATAGCCTATTGTCATAAATAAGATTTATTTCTGAATACTCCCATATATAGACAAGTCAAGATTGATTGTATTCTTTAGTTTATCATATCTAAGCTTCCTACTATCTATTTAGGGCTTCCCCTATTCACCAGTTGCACAAAAGAGTCTATGTGGAGCAATGTTATTGAAAGAATCAATAAAAATATTACAGGTTGGAAATGTGTCCTCCTATCCCAAGAAACCAAAGCCATTCTCACTATGGCATTTCTTCAAAGTATTCTTGTTTATTTTATGTCAGTCTTCAAAATCCCAATTTTTATCTATAACAAAATTGAACATATTCAGAAGATATTCCTTTGGTCAGTTGGGAAAATATTTGCTTACCCAAAGATTTGCTTACCCAAAATTCAAGGAGGGATGGGTCTTAGAATAATTAGTAATATGAACATGCCATTGTTGGCCAAGCAAGCTTGGAATGTGTTTACCAAATGTAATCTTGAATGGGTTTCCATCATCAATAAAAAATACACTCACATATGGAATTTTATGGATGAAAATATTCCTAAATTTGAGTCCACTTTTGTAAATCAATCCTCCAGACTAGAATTCTTATTCAAAGGGGAACCATATGGAAGGTTGGAATAGTAAACATGATAAATTTCTTGTTATATAGGTGGATCTCCAATAAACTGCTTAGTGAGAACAATGGAGTATCAATGGGGCAGCCTTTGCTGGATAATAGGCAAAAAGGCGACTGATTTCATAGAATCTTCAGTCCAACCCAAAATATGGAAAGAGCTCCACATTGCAAATTTTGATGCCCAAATTTTAAATTTTGTCATAGAATTATCAACATTGCTGAGGGCAATTGTAGATCCATCTGGTATATCTCATGATATCCCTTTTTGGAAAGAATATGAATCTATTATTTTCTATCAAATTTGCTCATCTATTGATTTTCAATCCCCAAACATATCTCATTCCTTTCAATATGGTTTGTTTTAAAGACCTTATACATAAATTTGCTGTCTTTTCTTGGTAGGCTATCCAAAACAAGATCCTCACTACTGATAATCTCATGAAGATAGGGATGGTTGTTCCTAATAGATGCTATATTTTTTGGCGGCTTGGGAATTTATCAACCACATATTTACGAAATGTTCTTTATTCAAATTTTCCATGGATCATCTCATGTCCATATTTCAAATCTCCTGGGCCTAGCCCAAATCCTTGGCTATTTTTTTCTCCTAGTGGCCCATGCCTTTCAAAAATTATAGGTTGTCTTCATTGTGGAAATTTTATCTCCATCATCTCTTGTAGTAGATCTGATTTGAAAGAAATAGTATAATATTTTAAAACACCCTCAAGGACTCTATATCTATTGTCAACAAAGCCATCACCTATGATGTTGAAAATTCTAAGTTTTTCTCTTGCACCAAATCACTTGAGTCTATCCTTGAATCCACTCTTTTTTTATCAATCAATATTCCCCATAGTTCCAACTTTACTCCTTCTAATACCTATCCCATAATTGGTGCTTATTAGACTCCTCCTATAGTATGACTTAAAATTAACTATGATGTTGCTTCTAAAGAAAATTTGGGTGCATCGAGTGCTAGAGGTCTGGTTAGGAATCATAATGGATGACTCATAATGGCCGATGCTGAGTTTCTAAGAATCCAAACTAACCACTATGCTGAAGCTCACGCATTGTGGAGAGGGTTAGAAGTTCTCAGAGATTACATAGGAAATTTACAAATTGAGGGTGATTCCATGAATGTCACAAACTCTATCAATAGTGATAGAATTCCTTCATGGAACATGCACACTATTATTCAGAAAGCTAAGTTCTTGATGCAGGATTTTAGCAACACTCCAACCTGCTATGTGTATCGAGGAACTAACATATCTACTGATTTTCTCACCAATGTTAGGGTTAGTCACAAAAATCTGTCCATATGGCACCAAAATTTTCCTTAAAATATTCTTAATGTTGTTGCTATCGACTTGGAAATTCACAACCGACCCTAAGAGAAGGTCTACTTGTCTCAAAAATTTTACCTTCAAACTGGCCAGACCTCTCCCCAGTGAATTTATAATTATGGGAGCAATATAACTTCTTATTTAGCAGTTATGTTCATCTCGATCCACAATACTATCCTCATAAGCATCATTAGTGG
Source organism: Wollemia nobilis (assembly GCA_028583015.1). Taxonomy (NCBI): domain Eukaryota; kingdom Viridiplantae; phylum Streptophyta; class Pinopsida; order Araucariales; family Araucariaceae; genus Wollemia; species Wollemia nobilis. The sequence continues at coordinate 13,986,973 of JAQPPZ010017228.1, forward strand.
TATGGATGCCATCAGTGCCTCCCTAAAACTATTGGTCAAGAAACATGGTCAAAAGAGCTCTGTAGCTGAAGAGATTATTGATGATTAGAGTTGGTTTATTTTTTATTTCAAACTCTATTCCCCTATGTGGGATTTTTGGTACTAATATTTTGACCCCTACATAAGCCCTGGTTTGGTTTTAATTTATGTTATCCTTAGCTACTTCATGGGTTCTCTCTTTCGATCTTATGTTTTCTATTAAAAAAGCCCTGCGTGGGTCTATCTTTTCTTTGGTCTAGTTGATGGAGTGGCTAGGGTGTAGACACCTTGTTTTGTACTTCTCTATGTAATTTTTATCATATGATTATGTTTCTAGTTTTGGGCACTAGTTAAAACCCATTTAATATAATTTCTACCACCTACCAAAAAATAAATAAATAAGATTTCTTTTTTGTAGTTGATATATTACTTGTATATATTGTATATATTACTTGTATATCCAAAGAGGATTACCAAACATGCATAAGCATCAAAAAAATACATTGGTACCTTATTATTAAAAATCATTTCAAAAAAGGGTGTATACCCAACCTTGATCATATTCAAATATAAGGTGTCTATATGTTAAACCTCAACCTTATCCATGTTTTACAAAACTACCTCATGGTGTATACCCAAGTGCATGAATGCATAATTGAGTCAGAGGAAGAAGATGAAAAGGGTGATCTTGGATTTTGCATGGATGTGGTTGAGGAGTCTATAGATAGTTTATCTAAAACAATTGTAAATGTAGAGGCTATGATTTTAAGAACTTCATACCATAGGTTATCTCTATTGTAACCCATGCACCCTACCAACCTATAATTTTAACTTTGAATGCTAGTTTGGTTACTAACACACATTTTTGGGGTTATTTGCTTATAAATATTAACTTTGATTAGCATATGAAGTGTGATTGTTCTTCTTCATCCTATATAGTTACCTCTAATAAAGATAATTTGGAAGACATGAATTAATTTTTATCTCTACATTACCAAAAGAGTTAGATGGTAATATGAAATAGAAATATCAATATCATATCTAAAGGTTTGTGTCAAACTGTTCTCTAATTATAAAGCATTGCAATAACTGGTAATTGGAATGACAATAAATTATTTTATAAACCTTACTAAGGTTGTCATCTGGTAAACATTTTACATTGATAAGGGTATGATTAAACATCCATGATAGTTGTAGTACCTGTTTCCATATCAGTGAAACATTTGGTATTGTGTTTCTGGTTGATAGGTAGACACCCTTTACTAAAATAAGGGTAAAAGTGTAATGAAATTTAAAAAATGCAAATTTTTAATAATATTGTTTGTATATTTATAGGATACTTCCCGTCGTATGAGCTTTTTTCACACTTCTAAAGGAATTGTTTTTTGAGATAGCAAAGTTTATATCTCCTTATTCAAAGGGATTGGAACACAAAATCATAAAAAATATAAAATTAATAGTTTAATAATGTATTGTTATTTTGTGAGTTTATTGGAGAAGGTTTTGAAGGTAACTATAGTGAATATAACATCAACCATTCACCCTTTTGACTTATTATTTTATTGTGAAGTATAGATCCACTATAACTTAAATATGGGTTCTTATTGGCCCTTCTAGTTACTTGGATATTGAGCCACCAATAGAGTGAAGATTAAATACTTCATCACCCCTCATTAAGCTCCACATGACTCAATTGCAACTAGCTACCTATTTGTAATATAATAGTTTATGACATTGATTTATTGGTACTAAAATGTAGTACCTTTTTTCAGCACCAGTGTGCTCTGCCATCAAATGATTGTCTCTTCACAGTCTTGGGTTGTGGCCAAGTGTAGAGTGAATCTTCTATTGTTGTTTTCAAAAATCCATCAAAGGTGAATTCCATTATTAATTTTTATAGACCATACCCTTATGTGATATATTTGTTAGTTCTCCTATTGAAATTCCTTATTTCAACAACCTACAACAAAATAAAATTATTACAATATTTGAACTTGCACCCTTTTGTTTCCAATCATAGTGCATACTACCATGCCACAATAGGGATTGAGATAGAAATAAAATATTTATTTTTTAGGCTTTCCCTCTAAATCAAATTTTTAAAAAAGCACTTGCTTTAGAAAATAAGCATCATGAGGATTTAATCCAATTTGTTGTCAACACAATGTCTTAAAGGTCGCTCTCCTAGTCATAATTCCAATTGTCTTGACCATATGAGGGTGTTTCCTTCTCCATTAGGAAGTGAATACACACTTTTGGTCAGGAGGGTACTAAGAAAAATAAAAAAAATCAACCATATTAAAAAATCTCAATTTAAATTTTGCACGTAAAATATCTTGAACCACTAAACCTTTTTTATCTCCACTTATATGCTTTGAAAGGATATACCTTGATGATCTATAGAGTTTGAGTAAAGTAGGTCATATATTATCTAATTATTTCAAAAAGGCAAATATAAAGAAGCATATTAAAAATTAATTATACCTATTAAAGAAAAATAACTCATGAGACTTCGAGGAATAAATTATCCTATAGTTTGCAAGAAAAATTGGAGGCTCCAAAAGATACTTCTACATGATTGAGCAGGGTAGCTCCATACCTACTCTAATACAATGTTAGAATTCACAATATTTTCTAGAAAAATAACATAAGCAATATATCTCAAATATTTTATAGAAATTATAAAAGGATAAAAGAAATGAAAAGATATTGATATTTGGAGGCACCCATAGGCACCATAAATAATCAATGTATTATGCATATATGAGATTCACAACATGTTGATAATAAAGTGAGGGAGGGGAGGGGAGTATTTATATGAATACCAAATTTTCTAATATTATAATTAATAGTACAAAATAAAATAATTGAGTGAATATTTTATTTATGAGCACTAAATGTTAAAAATTATTACCATCATAGTCAACGTGATTGTAAGTTGAGTGGTTGCAACCACTCAACACAGGGTCCATAAGTCCACTAGTGGTTGAAATTAGTTGCTATTAGTTATGGTTTATTATGCTATACTAGGGAAGGTAATTATGTATAAATATATTCAAAATAATAATGCAAATCATTGAAACATTCCCATTAGTGGTTTTAGAGCAAGAGGTCAAAGAAAGAAGTAAATATCATTTTGATCCACTAGGTCTTAATTATTTTGTGAAGAAGAATGATAAAATATTTCCCTTGATTTGAAATAGAGGGGATCCAAAGCACTCCAGAAGAGAAACCTCCATGGGCCAAAGAGATTACCTATATTGATTCTTCATTTTTATTCCAACATTCGAAACAAAGGTAGGCTAGTGGTATAGGTTTAAGCACATCATCAAACTTGCCATCACAACATTAAAATGATAGGCACATTTTGTGTCATCCTCAACTATTCTATTTTTCAACAAAAGGTATCTGCTAATATAACATGTCCACATAGAACAACCCCAACTTTAGAAGTAAATCATCTAAGGTAAAATATATTCTCATGATAGGATGGAAATATTTGACTCTCCCATCCATTTCCAAAAGCATCTTCTTTCTCTATGATAAATCTACTTGCACTCTTGGAAGCATGATACCTCACCAAGGAAGTTGTGTCAAACACATTGAATTCCTAGAGGAGGTTCTATTAGATCTCACCTTTGCAAGAAGTTGCACAAGACAATACAAGTTTTTCATGATTGATGTATATAGTAGAGCATCCTATAGAATTGGGGTAAATATAGTCTGATTGTATTTCATCAAGAGGGACTTATCAAAATTTCCAAGTAAAATTTGTCCACTTGGAGCACGTACATGGTGTCAACATGGATGCTCTTGATAAACCTAAGATCCTACACATGCTTTGACTACAATTTTTTTAATGAAATATTATAAAGTGTCAGGTGTCATAACATGGTGCTAACACATTGTCAAATTAGAAGTTGTTCTCCTTATTGCTGCACACTCTAGTCTGCATACAAGATAAATATTAGTTGGGCATCAATTTTCCACATCAGGCCTTGTAAATATTTTTCCCAAATAAAGGTGTTCAGGAGTTTATGATGAGGTCGTGTCACTATTGGCTCAAATTTGGTGCCTGATATCATTTATTAGGTGTGCAAATTATTTAAAGGGACTTCTCTAGATAGTGTATCTCATATTTCCTTTTGAATCCTCCATGGAATAAGCATATAATATTTCTTACCATATGGGCAATCAAAATAGCTATTGGATAAATCAATCATTGATATCATTAGAGTCATTACTTGATTTTACTCTAATGTATTACTGTGCAAGATAAAGGTATAAATTAAGGCTTTTAATTATAGGGATGTGTTGGAATATCTTGCTTAGGGTTCATTTTGAATGTATTAAATTATAATTTGAAACTATTATATTTAATACAAAAATTTACTGAGCACCACAAGTTTTGTCATGCCATTACGTTCCCCAAATTAGCTCCAATTCCACAAATGCTTCCATGGTAACATCAAAATATGTCATATGCTTAATTCAAGAATGGAACAAAATAGGTGGAATAAAATTCTATAATATGCCACTAGAATCCGTAAAGATAAACAAAACATCAAAAAAGTAAGATACAAAAAATCACATCAAACACTCTGGCAATGTAAATAAAATTCCTAATTAATTGCATTATAATTTGAATGGGGATGCATCAAACTGAGACACGTTCTATAAATTTGATCTATAAACATCTATACTTGTGATTTTAAAGAAGTGAGAACATAGTGAAATATTGGTAGGGTTCTATTTGGCTTGTCTGAGGCTACTGGGTTTTATGTATGGTACATCAAAATTTCCATCAAAATAATTTCTTCAAATAATAACTCTACTCTCTCAAATGACCCTGTGACAAGTGGCCTAAATTAAGGTTTAAATTTTAATCTAGGGTTTAAATTTGACATATGTAAAAATCATAAACTAATAAGTAACATACACCACTTAGGCAATAGATAAAGAACGAAACAAATGAGCATAGGAGATAATACCAATCAAAGGTAAGCGTGAACAAGATAGCACCTGAAAATAATGTTCGACTTGCTTTCCAGGCCCAATATTTCATCCTTTACTTTAACCTAATTCCTCCCACCACTCCTATCCTCCACCTTGATCGATTACCTTTAGTTAAAATAACCTCCTCCTTCTAACAAGGAGAGTTTGAGCATGAACTATTATTGAGTGCACCCATGTAACACTTATGGTGTGTTATTTTAGCACCTAATTTCAACAAGAATGTTATCTCATTATGAACCCATATTAAAACAAGAGTGATATCACAAAAATATGCCCACTCCACTAGGCACCATAACTGCAAAGTATGAAGTATTAAGTGTTGTTCCATCATGATTAAAGGTGGCCCATAAATTAGACAAAAATAAACATAAAGAAAACATTAAAATTTAATTACTCATGGTTTTCTCTTATGGATTATTTACCAACCTTAAACATACAAGAATTAACATCAAACCAATTAATTCTTCAAGAACACAAGGAGATAATACAAAATCATTATGCCATAAGCAAGAAAAAATGCACTCCCTCAATGTTTCATACCATTGTTTTATCCTAAAATGAGTGACTTCTTGGTTAATATAGACTAAGCTATAACCAAATCACTTTAAGGAGACTCATTGCAAGCAAATTTCCTAGTCTAATGGTATGAAAATGAGAATAAGTAAACTACAATGCACCTACATGAAAGGGTACTCATCCATGTTACCCTAATTTGTTTGATGAAAAAGTCATCATTATCATTTCCCCTTTAATATGATCTCTTGTTCCTTGTGATCAATTTCTCTTATCAACCCACAAGAGTACCTGATCCTGCAACCATGTAGAGCATCAATGGTACCATATCCTTATATAAAATAGACACTGTAATAGAATCATATATCCATCAAAAGCAACAAAGCTAAGCATTAAACATCATATATCAATACATATTCTATATTATATAGCAAGTCCTTCCAAGGTGGGTCATGACATACTACCCCCCTTGGACTAAACATAGTCCTCTATGTTTTTTGCAAAAATATTACATTTTATTTTTATTCAAACAAATAAGGAAAATGACTTTTCATTTCATCTACTTTTTCAAAGTGGCATTTCTCTCATAATATTGGTTCCATTGGACCCTACACTATTATAGATTGTGTTTCCTCATCGCTTTGGAATGAAACTCTAGAATCTTCACTAGCCTCACTTTAATGACTAATCGATTTTTCACCTACAATTTTGAGACATCCCACACATGATTAGAATAAAAAATGTACTTCCTAAGCAATTATATATGGAAAGAATCATGGATATATGACAATTTGGGTGGTAAGGTAAGTCTCTAATCCATAATAATGATCTTATTAGTGATTTCAAATGGCCCAATAAAATGAGGATCCAACTTAGAATATTTGATGGCACTCTTCATGGGTTTAACTCTTAGGAAAAACTCTATCTCCCATAGAGAATTCTCTAGGAAATCACTTCAAATTAATGTAGCTTTTTTGATAATGTGTGGCTTCCTTAAGCCTTTGCTTGATCATCCTAAGATACTCCTCCATATCCTTGATTGTGTATGGTCCAATGACAAATTGATCCTCTGGGTTATCCCAAGATAAAGGTGTTTTGCACATCTGACCATACAAGGCTTCAAATGGGGTCATTTTCAAGGAAGCATGGTATCCATTGTTATATGCAAACTCAACTAGATGTAAAAAGTCATCCTATTGAGACTTTTGGTCCATAAAATACATATAGAACATGTCTTCTAGGATTTTATTTTTTCTTTCTGTTTGTGCATCTATTTTTGGATGATATCCAAAGCTAATATGTCAACCACATGATAAAGGACCTACCAAAACTCAAATGTAAATCTGTAGACCCTATTTGAGATGATTACTTCAAGAAAACTATGCAACCTAAAAATCTATTGAGAAACCTAATTTATTAGCCACTATTAAGGCATCATGCTTGGTATTTCCTAGAATAAAATGAACAACCTTAGTTAATATATTGACCACTACTAGGATTGCATCATGCTGGTACTAAGTTTTAGGTAAACCCCCAATGAATTTGATAGATATCATCTACCATTTCTATATTGGAATGTCATATGGGTATAATTGTTTGGCTACATGTCTATGTTTAAATTTTAGTTTTTTATTTCCAAACATTGAGCCACAATGTCAATGATATATTTCTTCACATCTGACCATAATAAGGTTTACTTCATGTTATCCCTCATCTTTGCCCCTCCTGGGTGAGTGGATTAAGGATATCTATACACCTCTTACATGATCAATCTCCTTAAATAACCAATTTTAGGGATTACCATCCTATATTTAAAAAATAAAAATAAATCCTTTTATGCCAAAATCCTTATTCTCTTCAAAATTTCCTTACAACTTTGCCCAAATTTCATCGAATACTAGTCCTATGCTTGCATTTCTATGACTTGGTCGATTAAGTCCACGTGACTACAAGTCAAAATAGTTATATGCCTTCACCTACTCAAGGCATCTGCAACCTTACTTTCATTACCTTTGATATACTCTGTACCAAAATCATATTCTGCTAAGAAATCGATCCACTTTCTCTACTGTGTAGTGAGAATTGGTTGGGTAAAGATATACCTCTAAATAACACAAGATTATATTGAGAGAGAGGTGAAAAGTATAAGATACATTTTTTTATTTTTCTTTCCAAAGAAATATTATCCAATATTATCAATTGCAATAATGAAACAATGCATATATCATCACATACATAAGAGACACAGATTTAACGTGGTTCACCCAATGTGGGCTACGTCCACGAAGAAAATATTTCTTATAATTTTCTCAATAAATATATTGGGAACCAATTCCCTATTACATTATTTATGGGTACCAACCCAAAGGAGACACCAATATCCAATGCTCAAGTTCATGGACACCACTCCATAGGAGATACCGATCTCCTCAGCTCTAGTTTTGTGGACACCACTCCATAGGAGACATCAATCCCCTCTGATTCTAGTTTTGTCGACACCACTCCACAAGAGACACCAATCCCATCTACTTCTGGTTTTGTGGACACCACTCCACAAGAGACACCAATCCCATTTGCTTTAAAATTTGTAGACCTCTATCCATAGGAGACATCAATCCCTTTTTATTTGGTTCATGGACTTCTATCCACAGGAGACACCAATCCCATTTCCTATAGTTTGTGGACCTCTATACATAGGAGACACCAATCCCATTTTATTTGGTTCGTGGATCTCTATCCATAGGAGATACCAATCTCCTTTGCTCTGGTTTTTGGATCTATATCCATAGGAGACACCAATCCCCTTTGCTTTGGTTTTTGGCATCTACCCATAGTAGAAACCAATCCCCTTTGCTCTAGTCTTCTCCAAAGCCTACTCAAATATGCTCCAAGCCTACTCACAAGGCTTTCTTAAATCTTCTCCAAACCTACTGTCAACTCTACTCAAATATGCTTCAATCCTACACAAAAGGCTTACTCAAATCTACTCCAAAACCTGCTCTCAACTCTACTCAAATCTACTTCAAGCCTACATACAAGGCTTGCTCAAATATGCTCACAAAACCTGCTCAATATGCTCCAAGCCTACACATAAGGCTTGCTCAAGTTTGTTTACCAAACCTTATTAAATTTGCTCCAAGTCTACACACAAGGCTTCCTCACCAAAACCTGCTCTCAACTCTTCTCAAATATTCTCCAAGCCTATACACAAGGCTTGATTAAATCTGCTCATAAAAACCTTCTCAAATCTGCTCATAGATCCTGCTCAAACTTGTTCATTTATTGTATACAAACAATGTCCATCTATTCCCAAATATTGCATAATGATGTTATCAAGTACTTTATCTATTCTTCAATGTGCTTTCTTCAACTAAAGCAGTTTAGACATATTCTACCCAAAATCTTTTTAACCTCTTGAAAATATAGATAATGATATGCACTAACAAATGCTCAATATGTTCTTCACATACATTAAGTTTGTTGCTTTCACATGTCTCACATTTATAGAATTCTAAAGGTATCTCTAGTATAACACTTGATAACTAACATGGTTATTGCTTAGTTGCACCTTACTTCAAAACCTATCACAATGTACAAGACCTTATCATCTACTCAAAAAATCAATCATGAATAATGCAAAAGTCTATTATTTTCATTTACTCACAAATTCAATCATGGATATGCACAAATTTGCTTTCACAAGACTAATCTATAACTCTTCAACTTCCATTTCCAATATCACTCAAAACCAATGCACTATTTTGCTCTCAAAACTGATCTATAATTTTCATCAATTTATTTTCAATTTTAAACATAACCAATGCACATCCTTGATCTCAAACCCTTGCACATATATTCCCAATTTCATTCAAGCAATTTCAAAATCAATCAATCCTTATGCCTCCAAACATTTGACAACTCAATATATTTTCTTCAACCAAAAACCACCTAGAGAAGGAGTTAGATCACCATACATCTAAAAATGCCTTGATGATGATGTGCCTTCAAAATTTGTATTAAGAAAATAATTTTCTTTTCTAGTGCCACTTCAAGAACTGGCTAGTAAATCTCCTTTTCAAATCATCCATGTTAGCCTTCCCAAAAATATGCACAAAAAGATTTAAAAATAATACCTTATATCTTCTTTTAAAAAGTGCAATACTACAACTTTCAAATAATCCACAATACACCTTATCTCTCCTTTTATAACATGTAATAATCACACTTTTCAAACAATACCAAAACCACCTTGTATCCAATTTTCACATGCCAAAATTACACTTTCAGCTAGTCCTTAATACACCTTATAACTCCTTTTCGTAGATAAAATAAAAATAAATTTTTTCCTTTGTTTAATCAACAACTAAACAATGACTATCTCCTCTCACAAATTTTTTTCCTTATATTAATCAATGCAAGGCCAACAAACTATATCATTTCATAAAAAAATTAAATCAAAATTTTGGCACCCATACATAAAACAACAAGCCCTACGAGTGCAAGGAGAATCTAAATCATGACCTACACCAATGCAACACCCAATTCAAGGCTTGGTAACAAGCTGGGCTACCCCAATGGGTAGTAACCACAATGCACCACAAAATATTTGAATCACTCCTTTGTCCAAAAGCATTTTTCCACTCTACCAAGCAAAACAAAACCTACTCGAATTCGACCCTACGACATTCTTTCCCCTAAGGCCTTAGCACTATATCAGTGACCAACTAGGATAGCCACCCGATTGAAAAAAATTATGTACCACTACCGATTTGTCTCCTTCATCATGCTCTCAAAGGCAATAAAACACATCAAAACTAGCACGAGTGAGTTTCAAAACTCACACCTTCTTCCTCATAGTGACTTGGCACAAGTTAAACCACTGCTTGTGCTACCCTAGAGGATGACGTCAAGGGGCTACGCTTCTCCTCCTTATTTTATACCATTTGCACTCACTGCAATGAACAATATTTGAATACATGCTCTTCAACCTTGCTAAGCTTTGCAAGACATAGATTTTATCTTTCATGCAGTTGTTCATATTTGCCACTATGTTGTGTACCTCTTATTTTTCAAAATGATATTTCACATAGAACATGATGATGCTTGATCATGCTACCACTAAATTCAATCCACCATTGTCATTTTGTCTACTCATCGAAACCACTGGCACTGCATATCTACTACACCATCAAAGTCATAAACATTTCTCTGCTTATCATTGTTGTATATACTCCTTAACTTTTCATAGCAAAACCTCCTCTAAAAACTATTATAGCATGAGCAAAAAAGTTTTTTTACTTCAATCGAATGATTGTCGAGGAACCTTTGATCAAAAAATCATACAAGAATGAACGTTTGCTTTTTGTATATATATCAACCTTTTCACTTTTTTCACTTTTGGCACCTAAGTAGTCGGTCCATGATATTCAAACTTTGATTAAATATTTTTATCTTTGACAAGGTAACCCCTTAATTGCTATAAATATTTTCACTTTGAGATTTGGCACCACTTTAATATTTAATTTAAAAATTTAAATTTATATTGCAACCTTTGTCCTTATTAACATTAATATTAAATATTAATGTTAAATAAAACTTACCTTCAAATAATTCTTCCATAGTTTCAAACTTGCCTCATCATCCTTGAAGAATATTTCTGCCTTGAGTATCATGCACCCTTTGAAATAAATTAAAACTTAATATTTCCAACAATTTCCCTCTATTTCATTGATGGCAACCCTACAAAAAATTTCTTTTGCTGCAATTAGATTCCCAAATTGCTCCCCCTTACAAGTTGTTCCTCCTTACTGAAATCTCTCCCCCTTTGACATCAATGGCAAAGGGATCCTTTTGTGGCTAAAAATAAAATACTTAGCTTAGTCCCCTCACCACCTCCTTTTCTTGAGGTGATTAATTTTGGGATAGGATTAAAGCTACTCCCAACATACAATGCTCTTCTTATTGTTCATTTTTTTCCCAAACTTTTGAAGTTATACCTATTTAAACATTTTGAGCATTATTTTTCTTGCTTGTCTTATGAAGTTTTGAAGATTTTGTTCTACACCACTTTGCTCTATGCCCAAAATTATTACAATTGTAACATCTGATGTTGTAGCTCTTGAAAGGTGCAAATGAATTCTTGGTGAGGCTATAATCATTCTTACCATTAAACCTGCAATATATAGCTTTATGACCAAAATTATTGCAATTGAAACACATGATGTTGGAGTCCTTGAAAGTTGGAAATAACTTAAATTTCTTCTTGGTGAAGCCATGAACCCTACAATGTATAGATTTATGACGTAAATGGTTACATGAGAAAAAACAATCATAGAAGGAATAGTGAAACATGTTTGATTCCCTTGGAGGATATTACCGCATGGTTCTCTCATTGTTTTTCTATGATGGCCCATGTTCCTTGATGGTGCATTGTTTTCATCCTCCTTGATGCTTCCACTTTTACACACATCAGAATAGGTCTTAGGTTACTCTTCAATCATTTTATTTTATGCCTCTTTTCCTTTTGATTTTGAATCTCTCTTTTGTATCTCTTGACCTTCTTCAAAACCAAGTCATGTCTTCATAAACGGATATCTCTGTGATTTGATAATATCATCCAATATTTTTGTGCTTTTACAAAAACCTATGTAGATTATCATTATAATATTTTATTTCCATCCTTAGAGAAACCACTTCATGTTCTAATATTTCACATTCTAGGTTTTTTACCTTTAACTTTTGAGCCATACCTTCTTCAAATTTCCTTGCCTCTTCAACCTTAACTTTTAAGTCTATGAGATCTTGTAGGAGCTTTGTATTTGTTTCCTCATCCTATTGAAATAGAGCCTTCAATTCTAAATTCTTATTTCTAAACCTTTTCAATTATCCAAGAGTAGCAATAATTTTCTTCTCTATGTTAACCATGATTTCTTATTTATTTTTTGAATCTTTCTTTTTTTCTAGATCTTCAATAATAGGATCATATTCATTCTCTTATTGTTGGTTGTAATTGTGCTTGTTTTTCTTTCCATGAAAAATATTCTTTCTTTATTCACCATTTATGTTCCTGTAAGATCTTCCTTCAAGTTGTTAAGCTTTCATGAAGGAACCCGCTCTAATACCAATTGAAGAAAACAAGCTTATACTGAGAGGGAAAATGAACAGTATAAGATAAAACTTTTTGCTTTTCTTTCCAAAGCAGTATTATCCAATATTATCAATTACAATAATGAAACAATACATATATCATCACACACATAAGAGACACATATTTAATGTGGTTCACCCAATGTAGGCTATGTCCATGAGGAAAATATTTCTTATAAAGTTTCTCAAAAAATCTCCTGGGAACCAATTCCCTATTACAATGTTTATGGGCACCAACCCAAAGGAGGAACAATCCCCTATGCTCAAGTTTGTGGACACCACTCCATAGGATACACCAATCTCATCTGCTCTAGTTTTGTGGACACCACTCCATAGGAGGCACCAATCCCCTCTAATTCTAGTTTTGTGTATACCACTCCACATGAGACACAAATCCCCTCTAGTTCTAGTTTTGTGGACACCACTCCACAAGAGACACCAATCCCCTCTTCTTCAAGTTTTATGGACCTCTATCCACAAGATACACCAATCCCATTTGCTCTGGTTTGTAGACCTCTATCCATAGGAGACACCAATCCCTTTTTCTTTGGTTCATGGACCTCTATCCATAGGAGACACCAATCCCTTTTGCTTTGGTTCATGGACCTCTATCCATAGGAGACACCAATACCCTTTGATCTAGTTTATGGACCTCTATCCATAGGAGATACCAATCCCCTTTTCTATGTTTTGTGGACCTCTATCCATAGGAGATACCAATCCCATTCTCTATGGTTTGTGGACCTCTATCAATAGGAGACACCAATCCCCTTTGCTTTGGTTTGTGGACCTCTATCCACAGGAGAAACCAATCCTCTTTGCTCTGGTCTACTCCAAAGTCTTCTCAAATCTGCTCCAAACCTCCTCACAAGGCTTTCTTAAATCTGCTCCAAACCTACTCTAAAATCTACTCAAATTTTCTTCAAGCCTACACACAAGGCTTTCTCAAATCTACTCCAATACCTACTATCAAATTTTCTCAAATTTTCTTCAAGACTACACACAAGACTTGCACAAATATTCTCACCAAACATGCTCAATCCTCTCCAATCCTACACACAAGGATTTCTCAAATCTGCCTACCAAACATGCTCAAATATTCTCCAAGCCTACACACAAGGCTTGCTTACCAAAACCTGCTCCTAAATATTCTTAAATCTACTCCAAGCCTATACACAAGGCTTTCTCAAATTTGCTCATAAAAAATTGTTCAAAACTGCTCACAGATACTGCTCAAACCTGCTCATATCTTGTATACAAATAATGTTTATCTATTCTCAAATCTTGCATAATGATGTCATCAAGTGCTTTATCTAATATTCAATATGATTTCTTCAACTAAAGCAGTTTAGACATATTCTACCTAGAATTAATTTAACCTCTTGAACATATAGAGAATTATATGCACTAAAAAATGCTCAATATGTTCTTCACATACATTAAGTCTCACTTTCACATGTATCACATTTATTGCATTCTAAAGGTAGTTGTAGTCTAACACTTGATAACTAATATGGTTATTGTTGAGTCGCACCCTACTTCAAAACAAATCACGATGCACAAGACCTCATATACTCACAAAATCAATCATGAATAATGCATAAGTATGTTCTTTTAATTTACTCACAAAGTCAATCATGAAGATGCACAAATTTTCTTTCACAAAATTGATCTATAACTCTTCCACTTTTATTTTCAATATCAATCAAAATCAATGCACAAGTTTACTCTCAAAACTGATCTATAAGTTTCATCAATTTATTTCCAATTTCAAACATAACCAATGCACAACCTTTATCTCAAACCCTTGCACATATATTCTCAATTTTATTCAAGAAATTGCACAATCAATAAATCCTTATGCCTCCAAACATATGATAACTCAATATATTTTTTTCAACCAAAAACCACCTAGAGAAGGAGTTAAATCAATATACCTCTAAAATTGCCTTGATGATGATGTACCTTCAAAACCTATCTTAATAAAATAATTTTATTTTATAGTGCCACTTCAAGAACTGGTTAGAAAATATTTTTTTTTAAATCGTCCACATTAACCTTCCAAGAAATGTGCACAAAAATATTTAAAAATAATACCTTATATCTTCTTTTAAAATATGCAATATTAGAACTTTTAAATAATCCACAATACACCTTATATCCCCTTTTATAACATGCAATAATCACACTTTTCAAACAATGCCAAAACCACCTTGTATCTAATTTTCACATGCCAAAAATTACACTTTCAACTAGTCCTTAATACACCTTATAACTCCTTTTCTTAGATTAAAAAAAAAAAAAATTCCCTTTGTTTAATTAACAACTAACTATCGACAATCTCCTTCTTTCACAATTTTTTATCCTTATCTTAATCAACACAAGGCTAGCGAACCATATCATTTCTTGAAAAAATTAAATCAAAATTTTGGCACCCATACCTCAACCAACAAGACTCATGAGTGCAAGGAGAATAGAAACCGTGATCTCTACCAATGTAACACTGAAGCCAAGACTTGGTAAGTAGTTGGGCTACCCCAGTGGGTAGTAACCACAATGCAACATGAAATATTTGAAGCACTCCTTTGTCCAAAAGCAGTTTTCCATTCTATCAAGCAAAATAGAACCTGTACGAATTCAATCATATGACCTTCCTGCGCCCAGTACCTTTGCACTAGCTCAATGACCAACTAGGCTAGCCACCCGGTTGAAAATAAATATGCAACACTACCGATTTATCTCCATTATCACGCTCTCCAAGGTAATAAACCACATCAAAACTGACACCAATGAGTTTCAAACCTCACACCTTCTTCCTCGTAGCGAATTGGCACAAGTTAAACCACTGCTTGGGCTACCCTGACAGATGACATCAAGGGGCTCTGATTCTCCTACTTATTTGTTGCCATTCGCACTCACTGCAACAAAATATATTTGAATGTATGCTCTTCAACATTGCTAAGCTTTGCATAACAAAAATTTTCTCTTTCACACAGTTGTTCATCTCCGTCACTCCACTATGTACCTCTTATTTTTCAAAGTGAGATTTCACACAAAACATGACAATGCTTGATTATGCTACCACTAAGACACTCTTAGTCAATCCACCATTGTCGTTTGATCTACTCATCGGTGTCACTAACGTCGCAAATCTACTACACCACCAAAGTCTCAAACATCTATGTACTTATCATTGTTGTATATGCTCCTCAACTCCTCACAGTGAAAGCTCCTCTAAAAATTTTTATAGCATGAGTGGATAATTATCTGTATTTCGAGCGAATGATTATCTAGGATCCTTCGATCAAAAACTCACACAAGAATGAATGTTTGCTTTTGGTATATATATCAACCTTTTCGCTTTTTCATTTTGGTGCCTAAGTAGTCAGTCCATGATATTCAAAATTTGATTAAATATTTTTTTTCTTTGATAAGGTAACCCCTTTATTTATATAAATTTTTTCACTTTGATATTTGGCACCACTTTAATATTTAATTTAAAACTTTAAATTAACATTGCAACCTTTGGCCTTATTAACATTAATATTAAATATTAATGTTAAATAAAACTAACCTTCAAATAATTCTTCCATAGTTTCAAGCTTAACTAATCATTCTTGAAGAATATTTTTGCCTTGAGTATCATGGACCCTTTGAAATTAATAACAACTAAATATTTCCAACAACCTCAAGCTCTGATTGTCAGTTCTCAACTCAAAAGGCTTCTCTAGTATATAATACCACAAAATCTTGAGGACATGCACCACAACTGCTAGTTCTAAATCATGCATAACATAGTTAACCTCATGCTTCTTGATATTCCTTGAATAATATGCTACAACTGAATCATCTTGGGATATAACTCCTCCCAAACCTTCCAAAGAAACGCTAGTACAAACTAAAAAATTCTCTTGTGGATATGGAATCTTGAGAATAGGTGTAGTAGTAAATTTTTGCTTAAGCAACTCAAAGGTGACTTCACACTTGTCCTTCCATTTATATTCCTTTCCCTTCCTTGAAAATTTAGTTGTGAAGTAGGATATTTTGGAATAATCCTTTACAAACCGCCTATAATACCCTGTCAAGCCCATGAAGATTCACACTTCAGGAATATTAGTAGGTGATGGCCATCTAAAAGTGGCCTCTATATTTTTGGGATCTGCTACTATTTCCTTTGTAGATATTATATGTCCTAGATACTACACCTCTAGAACATAAAAATCACATTTTGACAAATTTTCATAGAGTCGGTATCTCCTTTGGGTGAGGAAACTCACCATTTTATAGACCCAAGGGTCTCTTTGAATTAACATGCAAAAGTGTTTCTTTGCATGAATGCTTTTTGTGTGAAAAGAAGACTTCTTCTTGATCAAGGGATTCTTAACTCTCTCTGTGCATGTCTTTGTGTGTTTTAGAAAAGCTCACTTGCACTCCCATGCAATGAAGAGATAGCTAAGTGGCAAATCTGAGTTGTCTTAAAAATCTTACTCTTATTCCCATGCAGTGAATGGAGAGTCAATTGGCAGATATGAGTTGTCAAAAGAACTCACTCGCACTCCTATGTCATGCAGGAAAAGCTAAGTGGCAGTTCTGAGTTGTTACATGTCGAGATTTGACTTTTTGCCGGTCAAACTTGGCGTTCGTCCCACCCCGAAGCGAGCGCTGGTAATCGTCCCTGGGTGAGACGAGTATCAGTCAGCACTCGTCCCTGGGTAGGACGAGTAAAACCTGCACTCGTCCCTGGGTGGGACGAATAAGCAATAAAGTGTCTAAAAGGTGTCAAATTGGTTTTCTTGCAAAATTGATGTGTGAGTGGTTAGAACCACTGTTTAACCTCTGAGGGCTGCCCTGGGGGCTGTGTGTGTTAGTGTGATCAGTGCTTGTTGTCACATAATCGGATTGGTGTTGTTTTGGTGTCTACAGATGCCCCTTTTTGGGAAGCGTTGCACATGGTGCAGTGCTGAGCAAAAATATATAACCAAAGCACTAATGATTAGGGTTTCTCAGTAACCTAACCAACTCTTGATGCCCCAAGTATGGAAAGGGCACACATTCTTGAATCCTTGCTTCTGACGAGCTAAGGAACTAAAATCAAGCATTAACCTGGTTTGGTGAGGTATTACTTGAACTTAGACATTGATCAGTCATGAATAGGCAAAGGGCGCAACCTTTTGTCTGTGGGAACCTTAAGTTCATGATTCACGAATGCCAAGTATATGATTATTTTGTGATGATTGCTTGTTTGCTGCCCCAAGTAGGGGCGCGATTGTCATTTGCAATGATCCTTTGATGACGTGTCATTTCCCAGACTGGGTATACTGATGTTGATTGGCAACTAAGTGTGACTACCCCCTCAAGCGACGAATCGATGAGGGAATGACCGACATGAGAAAAGTGATGAGTCGCTTGACCCAAGATGACTTGTGCAAGGGTGTCGTTAGATGGTTTACCGCTAAGCATGCTCGAGCAGTTCCCCGACTGTTTTGACCTTCTTTTTTTTTTTTTTTTGGTTTTGTTGGCATTTGTCATTTTTATGTTGTGGTTGTTGTTGATTTTTCTCTCTTTTTTTTTTTTTTTAATCGTCCCGGGGGGGGACGAGTGCCAGGATGGTACTCGTCCCGGGGTGAGACGAGGGCGCCACCATTGTACTCATCCTGGGGTGGGACGAGCACGCCAAAAAGCGCTCGTCCCGGTCAGGGATGATTGGCAACAGGCAAAAACTATAAATAGGTGAAAATGACAGGTTGGGCTCATTTGCACTGTTCAGCGATTGCAATTCGGAGCTCTGGGAGGAGGAGGTAGATTTCTGACGCGAAGCACTGCCGAATCATCCAGCCACCATGAGTGCACAGACCGGGTCATCGAGCGACAGAGCCGAGGCGAGACCAGTAAGTGCACTATCTCCTCGACTGTGAATTTGAAAAATGCAAATTTGTTTTTATGGTGTTTTTCTTGTGTTTAAACATGAAACCCTAATTAATTAAATTAAAAGGTAAATGAATGACATCGAATGAAACATGGATGCAAACCGATGGAAACTTAGATGGAAAACCATAGGATAAACCCAAAATGAAACTTAGAGTAACACTTTTTAGGGTAACCATTTAAAAAAAAAATTCTATGTGAATGGTAAAACTTAGGTCGAAACCGTAGGTAAACCATGCCCATATTTTTGTGTTATGTTTATGGAATTGAAAAATGGAAAATGAATGATTTTTTTTTTTTTTGGTTGAAATGGTAAACTTAGGTCGAAACCGTAGGTAAACCATGTCGATTTTTTTATTGGTTTTGATGAAATTAAAGATGAATTTTTTTGGTTGAAATGGTAAACTTAGGTAAAACCGTAGGTAAACCATGTCAAATTTTTGTCATTTTTGATGAAATGAAAGGTGAATTTTTTTTTTTTGGTTGAAATGGTGAACTTAGGTAAAACCGTAGGTAAACCATGTCAAATTTTTATTGTTTTTTTTTTTTTTTTTGAAATTAAAGATGAATTTTTTTGGGTGAAATGGTAAACTTAGGTAAAACCGTAGGTAAACCATGTCAAATTTTGGTCGTTTGTTTTTATGAATTAAAGATGCAAAATTGATGAATTTTTTTGTTTTGAAATGATAAACTTAGGTAAAACCGTAGGTAAACCATGTCAAATTTTTGTTGGTTTTTTTTTTATTTTTTTATGAAATTAAAGATGCAAAATTGATGAATTTTTTTTTTTTTTGAAATTAAAGATGAATTTTTTTGGTTGAAATGGTAAACTTAGGTAAAACCGTAGGTAAACCATGTCAAATTTTTGTCATTTTTGATGAAATGAAAGGTGAATTTTTTTTGGTTGAAATGGTAAACTTAGGTAAAACCGTAGGTAAACCATGTCAAATTTGTATTGGTTTTGATGAAATTAAAGATGAATTTTTTGGTTGAAATGGTAAACTTAGGTAAAACCGTAGGTAAACCATGTCAAATTTTTGTCGTTTGTTTTTATGAATTAAAGATGCAAAATTGATGAATTTTTTTTTTGAAATGATAAACTTAGGTAAACCGGGTAAACCATGTCAAATTTTTGTTGGTTTTTTTATGAAATTAAAGATGCAAAATTGATGTATTTTTTTTTTTTTTTGGATGTACATGTGAATGAAAGATGTTACTATACAGTTATGCATTTTTGTACATGTGATGGTAATTGGATGCATGTTTTTGATGTTTGTTGTTTTTTGTGATGTGTAGGTGGTGAAGAGTCGACATCGAGCATCGACCATTTTTTCTAATGCCCACGAGGCACTGAGTGATGATGACTAGGAGTGGCTTGATGCCTTAGGGCTCAAGCATGTGGCTCGGTTGGATGCAGTTGTGGCAGACCGGGCATACCTTATAGCACTGATCGGCCTATGGGATGTTCGAACGAACACCTTCCATCTTTCGACAAGGGAGATGACTGTCACCTTGGAGGACGTGTATCAGATTCTTTGGATTTTGATAGACGGGGTTCCCATTCGGACGACACCACGAGGCCAAAGGACGGTAGTACTGACGCGGTATTTTGGATATGGAGAGGATGATGATGGGATGACTTCATTGGAGAGGGCAGAGCTAGATTGCCACATTGGGGGGATTCTGGTACGGTATTGGTATGCGAGGGGAATGTTGGGAGTGAGGCATGCGGTACTCATGAGCCTCATTTCCAACATGCTCCTGCCAGACTCGTCAGGAGCGAGGTTCCCATGGAACCTATTGGAGGTGGTGTGGCAGTTGGTGGATTGTCCAGTGACAGAGCCGGTTATTATGAGATGGGGTCAGACGCTTTTGGCATAGTTGTACGATGAGTTGTATGAGGTCCGTTGTCGAAGGCAAAAGGGGATGGGGTGCAGTTTCTTGTTGCAGTGCTGGGCATGGTAGCACATAGCCATAGAGCGACCATGAGGGTTGCCCTGGACTACCCGAGCTAAGATGGTGGATAGGGATATTGGGTATGGTGCTTTATGGTATCGGTCAAAGGAGCGGGGGTAGAGTCGACGGTTTGTGAGAGACGTAGACCATTACAGAGATGCACTGGCACGACTGACTCCAGGTGATGTGATATGGCAGCCATATCGAGATTGTCTCGCATGGCTAGAGGCTGATGAGTGGCTTCGGTGGGTTTGACGGGGGAGATGGGTGATTGGGCGACATGGGACAGAGCAGGAGTACTTCCATTACCTTCGAGTGACGCGATAGTTTGGGGTATGCCAGGGTTTGCCTAGGGAGCCCGTAGCCTACCGACGTCGAAGTGATGAGAGGACCCTAGCTGCGTCGATCCTAAATCCATTGGGGGAGGATTCAGATGCAGTACTAGACATTCCAGACGTAGATGATGTCGGAGTGACTATTGAGTACCAGGAGTGATGGACGCTATGGTAGTGGCGAGGTGAGGGGCCATTGGGAGGCGGTGAGGTAGTGGGAGGCGAAGAGGGTGCGGAGGCACCAGGAGAGGGTTGGGGAGCTCCTGTAGATGTGGAGATGGTGGAGGTAGTAGAGGCAGGAGATGACATTGAGGAGGAGCAACCAGAGATGCAGGATGCTCCAGAGCAGGCTGGCTCAGGGGAGACAGAGGCAGGATTACGCGCTGAGGTAGCACGTTTGACGGGGTTGCTGCAGAGGTAGGATGGAGAGCTTGCCGAGATGACGCAGGAGAGAGATCTCCTACGGACACAGTTGGCAGGGCGAGGGAGCGCAAGGGCTGCGTCTCACCAGCAAGCGAGGGATACGGATGCTGCACGGGAGAGGGATCTCCTACGGGTGCAGCTAGCACAGCGTGATGATGCCATCGCGTACTACCATAGGCGGGAGGCAGAGTGGAGGCTATGGGAGGAAGATTGGAGGTGACAGGAGGCAGATTGGGGGCGACGAGAGGTCGATTGGGGGTGGCATCGATCGAAGATGGAGGGTGAGATCATCCACCTGGGTGGGCGAATACCAGAGCCTCCGGCTAGTGGCTCGTCATATAGGATGAGAGACAGCGGGATAGAGCAGTCGACATCATCCCATCATCGACGGCGAGATGAGGGAGGCACGAGTGGGTGGGATGCAGGGGCGAGCAGTCGCCCTGAGAGATCTCAGAGGACTGATACTGTAGGGGGTAGCTCACGTTGCATCGATCCTGTGTGATCATGGTGGCCGATGCCCTAGGCTGGGGGTTTTTGAGATTTTGGATGATGGGATTGAGGTCCGAGGACCAGTGCATTGTAGCCTGCGGGCAATTTTTGTTATGATATATATACAGATGATTCTTTTTGGTGTTTATCATTTGTCATGAGTTATTTTTATGTGCATGTTTTTACATTGATGTATGCATATGCGATTATGAATGTGATGATTCTATGTGGTATGATGTATGCTTATGAAATGAATGAAATGAATTGTTGATGGTTTGTCGATGCACCATAGACTGTACAAGATTTGGATTGGACTTGCTAGAGTAATGAGATTGATTTATGGAATGCTTGTGCATGTGAAAACTTTGTTTTTGGATTTTGTCGAGTTGTTTATGGTGATGTATGGAATGAAATGGATCGGTTGTTTGAAAATGTAGCTAAGCTTTTTTGAGATGCAGATATTTTTAACTAAATAGCCAAGACTGTTCGTTTATCTCACAAGACTTCTGAACAAGGTCTAAATCTGACTTGAATTTAACCAAGTTATTTCACATCCGTGTGTGTGCAATTGAGTTCATTTATGTGTCATTCATCAGGATACCGCCAGTGCCAGATGGGCTTTCAACCGAACTTGTACTGAGGATCACCTAATTAGCTCCACTAACTCCCTTATTGTATTTAGTCAGATTAATCTACGATGTTATTTAAGATACCATAAGCTAGCTCATCCACATGCAAACATTGATCTGCACACAAGTTAATGTGACAGATATATCGTCATGCGGGAGGTTTACCACCAGTGACCAATAGGCTATCAACCAAACCGATACTGAAGCTTGCCTCATGACCTGTCGAAATACTGAGAGTTCCAGGGATTCAAGTTCGACTCCCTTCTTTTCTTCAAGGGTATTGGGATACTTGCTCTTTATAGTGATGAAATCACTGTTTATTTTTATGATAATACTCGTCTTTGTTTTTTTTTTTTTTTTGAGCAAGGGATTTGAATATGGAGTGATGAGAATCACTATTGTTTGTGCCTTTTGATGTGTGCACTGTAGGATGTCAAATTTTAGTGTTTTGACGTTTTGCAAATTTTTGATGTTTTTGCAACTTTTGAGAACTTGGGATTCATGGGGAATTGGGTAGGGAGGATGCTTGTCCTTTTGCCAACTCTCAGCATTCCTAGGGTCAATTGCACAGGGGGATAAGCAAGATAGCCGTTTCGCTTATGGTAACCGGGATTACGATGCGGGTTTCATCTTTCGTCCACACAACTTAGGAATTATTTTATGTGTGTTAATTTGTGTTGGGATGCTACGTACCAAGGTGGGATCCAAGTAAAACTTTCCCATGTAAAATCTGCTTAACTGTGTACAATTTTTGGCTAGAAATTTAAAGACATCTGAATGACGAAAACCCTATATACATTAGGCGACACTGACGATGCTAAAATAAAAGGGTGATATGCTGGATGTAGGTGTTTATGAAAATGGATTTGAGGTGGAAATGATGGAATTGCCAAGTAATGACAGCCTATGGTGCTTTTGACTTGTATGACCTAGCGAAGTATGCAATGTATGGATGCAATGCTTAATGCAACCTATATTTTTGTATTTTGATTTTTATGAGAATGCATGGAAATGCAAATGTTTTTGTGATTTTGTTTATTTTGTTTATTTTTTATTTTTATTTTTTTTGAATGCATTGAAATGCAATTGTTTTTGTGATTTTGATTTTTATGTTGTTTTTGTTAATTTTTGAATATTTATGTTGACCAAGCAATTATGGTAACGCTTGGAGCTTTTGGTTTGACCAAAGGGTTTATAGATACCTGTGGGGCTTTTAGGGATGACCAAGCGATTATGATAATCCTTGGAGCATTTTGGGTTGACCAAGCGATTGTGGTAATCCTTGGAGCATTTTGGGTTGACCAAGCGATTGTGATAATCCTTGGAGCTTTTGGGTTGACCAAGCGATTGTGGTAATCCTTGGAGCTTTTGGGTTGACCAAGCGATTGTGGTAATCCTTGGAGCTTTTGGGTTGACCAAGCGATTGTGGTAATCCTTGGAGCATTTTGGGTTGACCAAGCGATTGTGGTAATCCTTGGAGCTTTTGGGTTGACCAAGCGATTGTGGTAATCCTTGGAGCTTTTATTGGACTATGGCTCTCTAGCTGTGGAATGACCTCAAATGAATGATGTTCAAGGGTTATGTTTCCTTGATTCCTTCAAGAGAGGCAAGCCGGTATGTTCTAGGTCCTATTTTACTATCAATGATGTAAGGACCTAACCAGTTTGCTGCAAACTTATCCCGTAGATGGGACGACAAATTAGAATTCTGCTGGTTCTCTTTTAAGACCAAGTCACCAACTTGAAATTCCCTAAGATGGACTTTCATGTTGTATGCTTTCTTAAGTCGCTCTTGATAGATACACAAATGCTCGAGAGCATTAACGCGTCGTTCGTCAAGCAACGTCAGTTGATCTAACCGGGCCTACCGCGCAGTGTCATCATCGATGAACTCTTGCATTGAAATGCGCAGGGAAGGAATTTCCAACTCAAAAGGCATGACTGCCTCGGAGCCATACACCAACGAAAATGGAGTTGCCCCAGTGGGCGTCCGAATGCTGGTGCGATAAGCCCATAGGGCAAGCGGGATCTGAATGTGCCAGTCTTTATGATTGTCTGCAACTATCTTTTTAAGAATGGCGACTAGCATTTTGTTGGACGCCTCTGCTTGCCCATTTGCCTACGGATAATAGGGTGTCGAAAAGCTATGCTGAATCTTGTACTTTGTGGTCAAAGCACGCACATCTTTATTCTTGAATGGCGTCCCATTATCCGAGACTATTTTGGATGGAATACCAAAATGACATATGATGTTATGCAAAATGAACTTCGCAATGCGGGCTCCAGTCGTAGTGGTCAGAGGAATTGCTTCCACCCATTTGGTAAAGTACTCTGTGGCCGTTAAAATAAATGTGTGATGACCAGACGATGTAGGGGAGATCTTTCCAATTAGATCAAAGCCCCACTATGAAAAAGGCCAAACCGATTGAATCGAGTGTAAGGCTCGAGAAGGTACGTGTGTCAAATTAGCATGGTGTTGACACTTCATGCACTTCTTCACATATGCACAACAATCTCGCTCTAAAAATGGCCAATAATAACCCATGCGAAGAATGCGCTTTGCGATGGCCATACCGCTGAAGTGGCCACCACATGTACCATCGTGAGCTTGGGTGATCGCCCAAGCGGACTCTTGTTGGTCCAAACAACGAAGGAGGATTCCTTCATAATTTCGATGATACAAAATGTCTCCTAACAAGACATGCTTTGCCGCTTTCTGTTTGAATGATCTTTTTGTGGCTTGTGTCAATCCAAGTGGGAGATTACCTAGCTTGAGGTAATCCCGAATGGGTGTATACCAATCTTGTTGATCAGAAACCTTGATAGTATGAACGGCCAATCCCTCTTGAAGTTTATCCCAAACAAAAGTTGAGCAGGAAAGAACTTGTAAAAACAACGTGGTGTTGCTAGTAAGAGGGGACGGGGAGAACAAGGACCCCAAGTTGGCTTTAGTCAAATAATCTCGAATTCGAGAGAACTTATCTAGAGATGGTTCAATCTGAATCATGTGGATTCTTGGCGTTAGATCAGAGCTTGCACGCTCCATCGCAGATTGCGATAATGTTTTAACCTTAATGGTTGTCATTTCACCAGAAGAGTCTTGCGGGATGAGTGACCCCAAGGAGGCCATAGTATCCACAAAATGATTTGATGATCGAGGGAGTGCCTCAATGTCATACCATTCAAGTTGTGCCAAGAATTTATCCACAAGGGCTTTATAAGACTTCAAAAGTGGACATTTACATTGGTATATCCCTTTTACTTGATTGACAATTAACAGTGAATCACCAAAGATGTTCAATCATTTAATGTTCATGGTGATGGTTGTCTGAAGACCTATGAGCAAGGCTTCGTATTCTGCATTGTTGTTGGTGCATGGGAAGTCTAATTTAAATGACAAGGGCATTGGAGCACCTTGTGGAGTGAAGAATACAATTCCTGCACCACCCCTTGCTCACATTTAGAACCATCAAAGAATAGGGTTATGTCAGCCTGTGACTCAGGCTCATCAGAATCTGGCGACTCTAAAACATGGAAGACCCCATCATCAGGTAGTTCAAAATTCAGAGGCTGATCGTCTTCAAGAGGAGCCTCGGCTAGTTGATCGGCGATGACTTGACCTTTTATAGATTTCTGTCCAATGAAATCTATGTCAAACTCCGTCAACAACATGATCCATTTCACCGTGCGGCTACTATGATAAGTATGACTCATCATGTATCGCAATGGATTCTCCTTAGACACAACATACGTCTTATTACTAAGCATGTAGTGGCGTAACTTTTTGGTAGCAAACACCACTGCCAAGCAGAGTTTTTCAACATATGCATAGTTAAGTTCATAACTGACTAGGGTGCGGCTAAGATAGTATGTAGCCTGTTCTCTGTGAAGTTCATTTTTCTGGGACAGCATGGCACCCAGTGCCACCTCAGTGGCTGAGATGTATAAATAGAACGACACTCCTAGTCTGGGTGGTGCCAATACTGGCGACGAAGCCAAGTACTATTTAATGTCATCAAAGGCTGACTGGCACTCATCATCCCAATGAAATGTGACCCCCTTATGCAATAATTTATTCATGGGTCGGCATTTTTTAGATAACTGCGCTATGAAGCGCTTGATCGACGCAACCTTTCCCTGTAGACTCCTGAGTTGCTTGATGGTGGTTGGGGGACGCATTTCAAGGATTGCCTTGACTTTGTTTGGATCAACCTCAATTCCTCGTTTGGAGACTATGAAACCTAAGAGCTTTCCAGAGGTAACGCCAAAGACGCACTTCTTGGGGTTTAGTCTGACTTTATGCTCAATGAGGCGATCAAGGACCTTACTCAAGTCACCGATGTGATCTGGGCGCAAAAGAGATTTGGCCAACAAATCATCCATGTAATCTTCCAAAGTTTTGTGCATGTAATCATGAAAGATGTACGTCATGGCACGTTGGTAGGTAGCTCCAGCATTTTTAAGGCCAAAAGGCATGACCTTATAGCAAAATGTCCCCCAAGGCGTTGTGAATGCCATTTTTAGTTGGTCCTCAGGATTAATACGAATCTGATTGTATCCTGAGAAACCATCCATAAGGGAAAGCATTTCATGGCCCGCTGTAGCGTCTACCAACGTGTCGATGCTTGGCAAGGGAAAATCATCCTTAGGACTCGCTTTGTTAAGATCTCAAAAATCGGTGCATATGCGAATCCTCCCATCGGGCTTCTTGACAGGAACCATGTTAGACAACCATGGCGGATAATCCACACAGATGACAAACTGGGCATCCAACAACTTTTGTAACTCATATTTTACCATTAAGGCCACTGTTGGATGCATCTTGCGTAGTTTTTGCTTTACTGGCTTGATTGTCGGATCAAGCGTTAAATTGTGCGTGACTAGTTGTGGGTCTAGTCCCGGCATATCCTTGTATGACCATGCAAAAACCTCCTTCTTTTCCTTAAGAAGGGCAACATAATCGGCTCGCTCTTCGGGGGAAAGACTTACCCCTAGCTTGAGAATCCGTGGATTCATTGGATCTGTGCCGATGTCTACATCAGTCGTTGCTTCAACTGACATATGGGATCCGTCTTCCAACTGGTGTGGAATTGGGATCAGATGGATATCGTTTGCTGAATTAAGATCATCATTAGGAACGTCAAGTTCCTCTTCAGCATGGAAGACATCCTGAGTCTATCCTGGAGTGAAATGAAACATCCCACCGCAAGGCCAATATTCTGATGGAGATGGTGGTGTGTCAGTGCGATCCCAATCAATAGCTTCTATGTCTAGATGCAATAATCATGTGGGATTGGATGGATCATGGATGGGGGCGGTCAAGTCAATGGAGACCATGTTGATGAAATGATTGTAATCTCCATTACCGCAAATGTGACAACTCTGACATTCAGGATGTTCTTGGTGCTTTGGATCTGGCTCTATAGGCACTGGCACAAAGGGATCAGCCCTATGCATGGACATGCAAATAGGGTCGGCCCTTGGCACTGATGGTTTGATAAGGTCTCCAGGCGAAAAATGTTCTATGTATTCCTGGAGGGGCGGGTGCAGTAATTGCTATAACTACACCAAATTGAAATGCCTCCTAGGTCTTGGATCTATGTGTAAGTGTTCAAACATGTCGTCTATGTCCAAAGGATTTTGTTGTTGTTGAGGTAACCTATGCTCACTGGGATCATTCAATGGGAACATCCTCAAGAAGCTTCCTTGATCGTCATTCATTTGATATTCATGCGAATGATCATACTCCGACTCATCTTCAGAAGACCCTTCGTGGTCTTGTCCATCTTCCCCTTATGGGTGAGTCCATGAGGTTTCTCCTTGTTCGGCCATAGGGAAAGGGTTGTTGAGGTCAACAAGGTTATTTGTTTGCAATGGGAAATAATCCCCCAATGTATAAGTTGTGTTTGGATTGGCATATGGATCTGATGCCAACCCATCCTTGTTGCCTATCCCTAGGCCTTGCATGTTTTTGACCAAGATGTCGAGGGGCAAAGGGTGATTAAACCCTACTCCTGACTTGTCATAAGGCATTTGGTATCTTGGTTGACACAAAACACGCATTCCTTGTTCATACCGGCCTAACTCGTATCCATGCCAATTGCATTGGCTAAGATATCGTAATGCGAAGTCTGGGTTAGCCAGATAGTTGACATCTTCCACAAAGGGATCTTCATCTTCCTCTTCTTTTTGAGAAGGTTCAACGCCATGATCCAGGCCCCCAAAAATAAAGTTTGTCTGATTAGGTGGGTAGCCTAAAGGAACCACGGAGCCTATGGGGAGGCGAGGTCTTCCCATGTCTTGCATAGACTGAAGTGTGGGCGTTGCAACAACATTGCGCACTATGTACTCCCCCATGCCTATGTTAGACATCTCAACAGTAATTGTTGGTGATTGAGGGGAAGCGAATGGGAGTTCTCCTTGAGTCCACTCCATGTGGGGTGAACTAGGCGTCTCAACTTCCATTCTATTAGGCGTCTCTTCTATAGAGATGTTGGAGACTAGAGGTGGTTCCGCTTCCAGGGGCTTCTTTCCTTTGTCCGTTGGAGTGGCCATCGTAGGTGGCATCATTGTGGGAGGACTGGATGAAGAAGATGATCCCGCCTAATAATTTGATTGATTTGGTGATGAATATTCTTGCTTAGTCGAACCCCGTTTAGATGGATTTAACTGGAAATCCACGTGCGTTGAAGGAAGGGTCAACTGCGGCATGATTTGCACTGAGTTGCAATATTTAAAAGGTTCCAAATATGCGGGGACCACGTGCACTTGTCCTTCAAATGTATATTTCAAACATTGATGAGCAATTGAAGGGACACACTTCATATCTCGGATCCAAGGCCGCCCAAGCAAGATATTGTAAGCCATCTCACCTTCTAAAATGTGGCACAACGTATGAATGGTCTTTTGTCCCACTTGGATGGGTAGGACAATTGTGCCAACTGTCGAGCATATCGTATCATTAAATGCTCGAAGGGTATAAGTGGAAGGTGCAATGTGAGAGGCTGGTAGTTTCAAATGTTTCAGTGCAGCGGTTGTAATAAGGTTACTGGACGAACCAGTGTCTATCAACACCCATTTGTATGGAGTCCCGTTGACCCACGCAATAACGTGCAGGGGTGGATCCGTTACATCTCCAGTCACAATTTTTAGCTCATCTTCCCTGAAGGTAATGACTGGTTCAGTACACTGTTTGACATGCCCCACAAAATTGTTGAACGAATCCGCTTCGTGGGGTTGCAATTCAATTGCCTTTAATATCTCCATAAGAGCTTCTCGATGGGGCACCGATTGTTGAATAAGCTCATAAATGGAGAGCCTAGCCGATGTGGTCCGTAGACTTTGAGTAAGTCTAGTTCGAATCATGGCCACTGGTCTAGGTGGGGGCAACTGTGTAGGATTTGGTTGATGTTGTGATGTGGATGAAGCTTCCCTAGGGGTTGTTGCAGGGACAACTCCTGGGTGTCTCTTGTTTCTTGTCACAATGCTAATCATTCCAACATACCCTTCCATGGGGTAACTCTGTTGCACTTCATTGACATGCAGAGGTTTTGTTTGTGCATCATGTGTGGGTAAAGGATCTTTGAAAACACCCATTTGTTGGTTGTTGGGTGCGATGGGGTTATCCACTACCAATGTGTGATTATCAATGAGATCTTGCACTAAACCTTTAAAAGTCCAATAGACATTAAGGTCATGCCCTTTCCTTCTGTGGAATCTATAGAAAATATCCTCTCTATACCCTTTAGGCTTTGGCGCATTAGGATCAATTTTTGGAATATCTGGCAGATTAATCAAGTTTTTCGCTGACAAACGATCAAACAAGGAATCCCTAGACTCAGTGTATGGTGTAAATTGTCACTTGGGGCGACGCTGCTGATTTTGATCCTACTTCTTGTTATATTTCTCATAATTATTGTGAGGCACCGCCTGATAGTTAGCCTTTGAAGGCTGTGTTGCTTGGGTAGGCGTAGGGGCATTAATAGCAACTTGATTGACCACGACGGGTTTCTATTGCATATTCCCTGTTTTGGTGCTCTTGTTCCACTCTTTTTTCTTAGGCTTGGCAATTTTGCCATCCTGTATCTTGATCTCTTCGATACGTCTAGCTTGCACCAGAGCTTCTTCCAAAGTGGCGTATTGCTGCAGCTGCAATAGCATAGAGATCGATCGCAAACAGCTCTTTGCGAACATTTGAGTTAAGTCGGACATAGGAGGGAGGTAGGACAACTTTGAAAGCACCATCCTCCATCGATTCCCATATGCTACCATAGACTCCTCCTCATACTATTTGAGGCTAGCTAGATCACTGAGTGACGCCTTTTTCTTTGTATTGAAAGCAAAACGTTCTAGGAACGCGTCCACTAGTTGATCCAAGTTATAGATGCTATGCTTTGGTAGATGGGTAAACCAATCCGAGGCAGACCCTACGAATGTGGTTATGAATGTTCTCAATAATAATGCATCATTGTCTTGTATACCAAAGCACTGGCTCAAAAATCTTGTCACATGCTCTTGAGCATCCTCATCCCCTTTAAAGAGTGCCAACTGGGGCAACTTGAAATGTTCGGGGTATGGAGGTGCTGGCACTGATGGATGTATCGGATGACTACGGAGTTGGCGTAAGGTAGGCTTTTGAGGCCCACCAGTCTTAAGTTCCATATTCTCCAAGCATTCTAACAACACTTTGTAGGCATCGAAGGATATAATTTCCTCCTCCTTAGTTTGTTCCCGTTGTGGGTTGTGGGGAACTTGAGGCCTTTGAATGACTAAATGGGTAGCATCCCTTCTGCCTTGATAGGGCATTTCAGCCCGCTCTTCTTCTTGGTAATAATCCTCATAATCTTCTTGAGGAGTGTTTGGCCTAGGCCTATAAACATGGATGGGTGCCCGTGGAGGATGCCCATCATGGTCACAGTGAATGGCCTCCCGCCCAGGTCTAAGAGGTCTTGGAGGCGGTGCTTGCTGTGGTCGCGGAGACCTATCTCGCACTAAGGGGTTGTGCCTCACATACATCTCAGATTGTTGTGCGTGAGGAACTGGGGCCCTCTCAGGTGCATGGTTGTGAAGCAATTCAGTTGTCTGACGCTGAATGCACTCTTGATCAAGGCGACACAAATGTTCTAATTCCTATTGTTCTTGCTTAAGCCGCGTGATGTGCGCTTGGCGGGCGGCTAGTTGTGCAAATGCCAAGTTATTTTTTTCTATTGTCTCTTGTTTAATAGGCCTAGATGTCTCTCCTACATATCTGTTTTGATCATAATGCTCATAGACTCCTATATGTTGCTTCCCTCTATCGAGGTTGGTCGCATTGACTTGAAACTCTGGTCTCAATAAGCGATCTGGATATAATGCAGGTGCAGACATGCATCGTTTCGACACTAGATACTGACCTGGAGGAATATAGTGATCCTCCTCTCTCTCTCTGTGATATGCATAAAAAGTGCGGGCAGAATTGTCTTGCCCTGTCGGGAGAACTTGTTGTTCTGGATATGGTCTACTATGTTCGAAATTAATTGGGGGTAAATTAGGAACCACAAAATCATATGGTTCTTCCTTTTGGACCCTTTTTTGTTCCATAGCAGTACACATTGCTTCATCACTAGGCCATCCAAAATGAACTTCTAAAGGAGGCCTCGTGCTTAGACCAGGTGGTACATATAAGTTATTTTCTTGAAAAGATTCTTGTTGCTCATGAGTTCCCCTTAGATAGGGGGTTCTAAAGTCTCGTCTATTGAAGGCCTGATTTGGAGAGCCACTCCTTGAAGCACCTCTAGAACCATGTTCTATGACTGTATGGGTTGGAGTGCCCCTCACGGAGGGGCCTCTAGAGCCATGTTCTGCATGGTGTGAACTAACTGGTGTACCTCACCGATGAGGCGGGATGACTAAGTCTTCAAGGCTATATCGAAGACGATTTTTCTCTCTTGGTGCATGTTCTGCAGCTTCCGCCCGTGATTGGGCTTGGCTACGAGTATTCACCATGGTAATGCTAACCTAAAAATGCAAAAGTTCTTTTTGTGATTTTCTTTTTATGATTTTTTTTGTCTAAACAGAAAATAGCATACACACTCACAAGCAATGATTATCTCTTTTAAAGATTAATAGTGTGCCCTAAATCTGGTTTAGTGTGTTTTTGTTGTTTGTTTTGTTTTTGAAAATTTTTGTGAAACATTTAAATGTAAGTATGAAGGCTCTTATGACTCCCAATATGGTCGCCCCTTCAATATACCATTGTCGGACCGATATACCAACCTCTCTATATACCCGCCCTTACGTGAGGGAGACTATAGGTACGTGAGAGCAGATGATACGTGAAACATAGGCGGTACGAAAGGGGAATCACTCTGTTTATGACACCTACCATAGAAGGCTTATCCTCGCATGCTGGGAATCACCCCAAGCTACACTCGGTCAACTTTCATCAGGATTTACGTCTAGCAACAGTCACGATCGAGGTAATGGATGCAATATCTCAAGCCAAAGTGATAATGGAATCCACCTTTGGTCTTGCTCAAGGGTTGGGGTTTTACGACCAACGCCTTGGTTTAAAATGTCACGTGATGTGTGGGGTTCATTTTAATTTTGCAAAATTGAAACAGGCAAACGAAAAGAAATCTTTCCCTAAGCCATACAAACTAAAAACCAAAAAATAGAAAAACAGAAATTTGACAGAAGCTGTAAAAACCCCTACCTCTTCTCTGCCTAATCAAAAGTTTTTGATTTGCTCTGAAAATTTGCACAGATCTATAATCGTCCGTGGGTGAGGCAAATAACAGAAATGTAATCGTCACAGGGTGGAACGAATAGTTTATTCATCCCAGGGTGAGACGAATACCAATTTTGTAATCGTCACTTGCAGAGACGAATAACAGTCTGATGTTGAAAAATAGGTACCTGTAAAAAAATAAGCAATTTAGATCAGTAAGTTAACCTAAAAAAAATAGAGGACAAAGGTCCCACCGTGATCGCCATTGAAAACACGAGATTCCGGAAACAAAAAGGAAAGACTAAACAAAATTGTATTACAAGGAAAGAACACAAATGAATGAAGACAAGATATAAAAGCAATATAAACTATGGCCTTTTTTTATTGATATTCTTTTCAATTCGTGTTACAATGCGTCTCCTTCCTTTTTAGGGGATAGGAGCGTTAGATATTGATCTCTACAACTCATTTTAGAATTCCTTCTTCCGCGTGCCCACATATAAAATGGGCGAACCAAAACGTTGTCGCCGCTTGTGTTGGTACAGGTCGATTCCTCGCTGCTCCTCCAATGCTGCAAATCTGCGTTCAAAGAAACAAACAAAGAATCAGTAGCACCTGTGTATGAAAAATAAAAGATAAATCTAACTATGGCTAAAATGAATCTAAATGAACTGAAAACTTGATAAAAGCATAAACATGAAACTAGCTAAAAAAAAAACTACAAAAGCAATAAAGCGGGAGGGGTGCCCGAAGGCAAACCACCCGCGGGTGAAACTTTGCTTCGACACCAATCCGCTTAGGATGGGTCCGAAACCTGATGTGATGTGTTGTCGACAAATTGGTAGGATATTGTGGTCAAAATAATGGGGTGTTGGTTCTTGATTCGTGCTTTCAAAAGTCGCCCAATAACCTCTCTTTCGATTAAGAGATTATGGATGTTGAAAACACAAATCACAAGTAAATGAATTAGCAGCACTTCGTCGCTCAAAATGCTCCTGCTCAATATCTCCTTTGGGTGAGGAAACTCACCATTTTATAGACCCAAGGGGTCTCTTTGAATTAACATGCAAAAGTGTTTCTTTGCATGAATGCTTTTTGTGTGAAAAGAAGACTTCTTCTTGATCAAGGGATTCTTAACTGTCTCTATGCATGTCTTTGTGTGTTTTAGAAAAGCTCACTTGCACTCCCATGCAATGAAGGGATAGCTAAGTGGCAAATCTAAGTTGTCTTAAAAATCTTACTCTTATTCCCATGCAGTGAAGGGAGAGTCAATTGGCAGATATGAGTTGTCAAAAGAACTCACTCGCACTCCTATGTCATGCATGAAAAGCTAAGTGGCAGTTCTGAGTTGTTACATGCCGAGATTTGACTTTTTGTCGGTCAAACTTGGCGTTCGTCCCACCCCGAAGCGAGCACTGGTAATCGTCCTTGGGTGAGACGAGTATCAGTCAGCACTCGTCCCTGGATAGGACGAGTAAAACTTGCACTCGTCCCTGGGTGGGACGAATAAGCAATAAAGTGTCTAAAAGGTGTCAAATTGGTTTTTGACTTGCAAAACTGCTGTGTGAGTGGTTAGAACCACTGTTTAACCTCTGAGGGCTGCCCTGGGGGCTGTGTGTGTTAGTGTGATCAGTGCTTGTTGTCACATAATCGGATTGGTGCTGTTTTGGTGTCTACATAAAATAACAAAGGGCCTAAAATCTACCGTTAAAATAAAGCAAGAATTTCCAATCGCAACTTTTAAATTTCCATTGTTATCCTTCAATAATGCGCATGAATTAACCAGGGCAACCAAAAAAATGTTTGAAACAATGAAGCATTAATCCTTCCTGTCTAGTCATCTTCATAGTCAAACAAGCATCACATAAACTATAATTGATATTCATCAAACAATTATTACAAAAGTTTTGGGTTGGTCTTATTAGGAAGAATCACCACAATCTGTTCACATAGCACAACAATTTAAGGTAGAAACAATTATAATATCCACATCAAATTATTATTATAAAAAATATTCAACGATAATCTACAAGGTTTAGCTAGAATTTTCAAGGTAATTAAAATTACAATGAATTTTCAAAGTGATTCGAGGATCATTACAACAAATTAAACTAACATTTGCAGCCCTAACAGAATTTGAAAATAGCTTCCAAATACATAAGCGCTTGGTGTTCATTAATTGAAATTGTTAAAGCACTGCAAATTCTACTCAAAAACCTAACTTTAATATTCACCACTCCCCAACCAATCACATTGCTTGAAGAAGTTACTTATAAGTGATAGTATAAATTTATTAACACAGTGAAGTTATAAAATATTTATAAGGTTTTTTTAACAACATTGCTTCATAGTTACCAAATAATATGGGAAGATCAAAATTGGAGAACTGGTGATCGCTTTCAGGAAGAAAAATCAAAAAATAAGTACACCTAGCCTAAAATATCATATAAATCATGTTACTAGCCCAGTAGTCCATTGAAACTATTTTATTTTCATCGTGTGTCAATTTATTTCTAAACTAGACGTTAAGAAAATCATCTATCAATTGACTTCGAAGTAGCCGTTGGAGGAATCATAGATTTTTTGCAACAATTTTGATGACGATTTTTTGCAGCAATTTTGACGATAATTGTTTTTAGCAATTTTGGTGATAATTGTTGTGGTAGTTTTTTTACAAATGACATCAACAATACGACCATCTAGAGTACACTACCTTCGTGGCCATCAAATTCAAAAATTTGTAATTAAATGGTAGGGACTTTCGAAAGAAGATGCTACATGGAAGACAAACATATTTTTCTAAATTTTTTCCAACTTTGAGGATAAAGCTTTTGAGGGAGGGAGCCATGTAACAATCCTAATAGTCATGTCGGCTCCTCAAAGGTCATGTCCATTCATTATTTGATTTATCTATTTATAATAGAATCATTCATTGAATATAATCATCTATCAATTCATCATTATTCTAATTGTGTATTATGCAAGAGACTTAGCCCTCTCTAAGTGGTAAAGGATTGTAGCCCTCCTTAAGTGGTGTATTTGGTTAATTCCATTTAATTCGATTAATAAATCTATTCCTAGGTACCCTACTAGACCATCTAGTGCTAGGGAATTTATTAGAGACTCTAATGGGATCATCTTGTTGGCCTTCACTAAAAACTTGGATCATCAGACCAGTCACTTTGTGGAGACATGAGATTTGTTCCAAGGGGTTTCTCAACTGGAGTTTATGAATGCTAAGAATGTCATTATTTAAGAGGAATTCCTTAATATTATAAACATTCTCAAAGGAGTTCAAACTCATTCTTGTATGATGGTAAATGAACTATCGAAAGCATAGATATGGATTCTTATCATCAACATTGTTCAAGTTAAGCATATTTACATGGAATGGAATAGATTTGCAAATTATTTAGAAAATTTGGGGTTGCTTTAGGAAATATGTATAGTTTGGTGGTAATATTTCCTAGTTTGTTTAAATAAATTAGATAATAAAATCACGGAGAGGTAATTCGTTCTCTAGAATAGATTTTATTGGCATCAGCAAGGGTCCCATAGGAAATATTGTTAATTGTAGGCATTCATATTTTTTGAAAAATAATTTGAAAAACTTATATTAAAACAAAGATCATTTACAAGTTGGGATGAGACTTCTCCTAGTATTAGGTAAAGAGAGCACATGTTTACAATAGTAAAAGAAGATTTGCATTGGAGAAAAATATCCTAAATCATATTTCTAGAATGGTTGTTCACCTATTTACAACTGTAAAAGAAGATCTACATTGAAGCACAAAACTCCTAAACCATATTTCTAAAATTGTTGTCCAAATTAGCTAAAATTTGGATTTACTCACCAACCTATCTAATCCTCTCATCCTCAATAGCCATGTCACTATGCCACTAAAATCCTACCTCCTTCTCAGTACCATCTTAGCCAAGAATTTTACCATTTTATTTATATCTCTACTCACATAAACTAGAATCACATCATCTAATTCCATCTATAATTCTTTAATTTTGGTGACAAGAATCCTCAACCTCCATTTATTCAAAACAAAGTTCCTCATGCAATCAAGAGCTCCTACCATTATTTGAGAATATAATTCTAGCATTATCCTCTTGCAACCTTGTTTTACTTCCCAAATAGAAGTAAATGTGATAGCTAAGGCTTCTGCTTCATTATTTTTTGCCCTTTCTAGACCTTGCAATTCCCAATAGAGCATTGTCCCAACATGATTCCTACAAACAACTTTGATTCCAGCTCTACCCGAATTTCCTTTTGCAGCTCCATCAATATTAATTTTAATCCAACCTTCTAGATGTGGTTTCCAACTAGCTCTATCCTACTCCTCTTGCACTTCAAATTTCTTATCCATTTTTCCTATAATATCTTAAGTTTCCTCTTTGGTATACACTACCAAAGTTTCTGTGACTTTTCTCCAGATGACCTACCAAAATCTATCTAAAGATGAAAAGGTTTCTCTAAAAATTTTGACATTTCTCTCCAACCACACTTGCAACCAAATGAAGTTTAATCCTAGATCCCAATAGATAAAAAAATATTTAGATTTAAATCTACCCCTCTTCTATCTTTCCAAAATATTAATCTGATTCAAATCACCATTAAATCAAATTTTAGAAGATAAAAACCATCTCTCCCAGATCTGGCGCGTGAATGAAAACTCAAAAATCAAGTGGTTAGATGTTTCCTCACTCTTGTAGCATAAAACACATTAATGTGGACCAATTATTCCCCTACGTTTGAGATTATAAAAATTAAGAATTCCATTATGCATGAACTGCCAGGAAAAAATATTTACTTTCGACCAACCCTTGGACTGCCATATCTTTTGTCAATCCTCAACCTAATATGCAGGAGGATGAGGCTATGGAAGGATCTTATCATATCCATACTTCACTGTGTAGACACCAAGACTTCCATAGCCCCAAGCTAATTCATCCTCCTCATATCTACCTATGAGAAATATTTTTGCCAAGATTTTAGTCATGATGGGTATCTATTCTAGAGGGATTGAAATTGGCCACTCATCCAACTTCTTAAAATACTTAAAATTATAATCCCCCACCTAATTAGTTTTGAAATAACTTTTAATTTGGGCCCAAACCATGGTTTTCATGGCTATTTTTATTGGTTGTAGTTCTAGAAATTCAACAATGATAGGTGGGTATTGATCTCATGAATCTGTCCGAAATCGTGCCTTCTCCTCTCTCTCCACTTTCCAAAATAATACATCTTTCACTACATGAGATCCTAAATTTAGATCCCACCATACTTAGGATCCATTACCATCCAAAGGGAAACAATCCACCTCATTTGGGTTTACCTATCCCAAATATTTACTAGTTAAAACTTTACTGAATAAATAAGTTCATTGGAAAATCCACCTCTAGTAAATCTTTCTAGCCAAAGCTTTATTATTTAATTTTAATCTTCTCAGTCCCAAATCTCCTTTTATCTTGGGTTGGGTTACTTTATCCCAACCTACTAAGGCCCAATTCCTCTCTTATGGTATGTGGGGTAGCAAGGATAGAAAATTTACAAATTGGCATGGCTTGAATGACTAACTATAAAAAAGTTAATCAACACCCATAGCTTAACCATTTGTGAGACCAATGAATAATTATTTCCTTGATACAATCCAAAAGATTCCTCTAGATATCTATTTTTAGTTTTTTAAAATGCAAAGGGACCCCCAAGTATACCACTGGGAGAGAAGTCCTCATGAATCCCAAGATCTCTAAAATTTTATCCTGAAGCCTTTGATCAAGATTGAAAAATACCACTTTGGATTTTTATCATTGATGACTTGGTTTGTGACCCTAAGGTAGACATTAAGTGTATCTCTAATCATTATTGCTTCCCTGAATTTTGCCACTCCCACCAATCCTATGTCATATACAAACTATAGGTGATTCAAAAATTTCTCACCCACCTTGATACTTGTTAGCAAACCTTGTTGTCTTCTCCTCAATATGAGTCTACCCAAATCTTCAGCCGATATGATAAAAATATAGGGAGAACAAGGATATCCTTGATGAATGCCTCAAGTATCTCCAAACATTTGTGAGGGAAGACCCTTGATTAACATGAAGTATGTCAGTGTAGAAACATATCTCATGACTCATTCTATAAAATCCTAAAAGAAACCAAAGGATGCCATCATCTTTTACAATAATCTCCACTCCACCCTATAATAAGCCTTTGACATATCCAATTTTATGAACATTCCCCTATTACCAAATTTTTAATAGGCCTTCATATTTGAAAAGCTACCATATTTTGTATTTGAAATGGAGGGGGTTTCATGTTCTAAATTCAAATGTCAAGAGTATGTGGCACAATTCCAGGTGGCCATATGACTTCCTGGTTTCCTAGTGGTTTTTTGGTTGTAGCCCTTGGGCCTCTTCCCTAGGGGTTGTTGCTCGACTTTGCTTCTCTTGGCTTGTATTGTCTCCTACGAAGGACTTTGTTACTTTTTGGTTTTTAGTTGTTGCTAGTCTTAGCTTTGGTGTGATTATAGTTTTAGTTGGGTTTATTTTTGTTTGGCTTGTATGAGGCTTTGTTGCTTTTCTAATCCTTGGATCCTTTTGGGTTGGATCTTTTGTCCTCCCTTCCTTGTTTTTGAAAGGTTGGTTGACCCACTTTTGTAAAGGTTTGGGGTATCTTTCAAAATCCCTTCATCCATCCAATCAAGAAAATAAGACCCCAAAAAAAGAGTTATCAAGGAATTAATATATTGTTATAGTCCTAGGTTTATGTTAATATAAGAAATAAAATTTAGTTAGGAATATAAATATGCTTTGAAAAATATTTGGAAGTTCAATGATTGTCTAGCAGTTTCTTCTATAGGAGCTTCAAGTGGTATTGCAACAACATGTAACAAATCCAAATGGGATTGGTAATTATTAGAAGCAAAAAATAATTAGGTTGTTAAACTATTTTACCCATCTACCTATCCAAGAGCTATTTTCTCCCAAAGGAATCACATTTGTTTTCTAAATCTTAGCTCTTCTCTACTAACACTTCACTCTTATGAGCTAATCACTCTCATAATCCTAGTAGATTACAGCTATAAGCCAAGTGCTTCCTTCTAAGAAAATTGCTCCCTTTAAACCAATCTATGCCTTAACCTTAGAAAAATTTTGAGGGTTTAGAGGTCTTAATTAACTAGTTCAAAAGGTTTTGTAATCCTCCAAAATAACAAATTTTCTAAGATGGCAACTTGTCACTACACTCTTAATGAAAATTATATTAAGGATTTAATTATGACAATACAACAATTTAAAAAAGATAAAAAATATCTTTAATTAAAAACTAAACTAGATATAATTTAATTAATATAAAAACAAATATAATATCTAATACTTTTGATAGGGTAGCCCTAATACAAGCTATTGTAGCTTATGTAAAAACCTATAGTAAACTACTTCATTTTAAATAAAATTCAAATGTTTATATATATAAACATTGTATAATATATATATATATATATATATATATATATATATATATATATATATATATATATATATTATAAAAAAACTTCTTAATCAATATATTTTTAAATAAAAATTAAAAAAATAAATCTTTCACATCTTCTTAATAAACATTTATTTATTTATATATATACTTAAAAAAACCACACTATAACTCTACATTGCATAATTATTATCATATAATTTTTGTACTCATTATTATTTCAAAGAATATAATCTTATATACCGTTAAAAAGAACTTATATTAATTAAGGTAACCTGAACAAGACGACAACCACACCCTACCTGATTTGAAAATCCTTTCCTGAAAGGTGAAAAGTAGGAGTATCTTACGACATGTAGTTTTTTTTGGTAGACAACAACTAACATTTACTTGCATAAAAGTGCAAATTATATTATTATCAATGATGATGAAAGCATATTTTAATTAAGGGGTTTCTCAAATTATTATATAAAAATAAAGGTGGAAGGATTGGATGTATAATAGCATAATTTTAGATGTTTATCAATTATACATAAAAGTAGTATTTTAGAAATATTAATATATAGGTAAAAAATAGGATGACAAATAATCTAAATTTTAGTGAAATTCAATTTTTAATAGTAATTTTATTGAATTGGATCTTATTTCTATTACATCATGACTACTGACCATGTAGTAGTATTATAATAGGATGACAAATAATTTATCTAATTGTAGAGTTTTTAGTCTTAACAAAATTTAATTTTTTTTATTATATAGGAGAGATGGTTACAGCCATTATTTTTAGTAATTGACAATAGGGTTCAAATCATAGGGTTTGCTCCCAAAAAAACCTATATATCTCATTCTTGTTGATCCAATGTAATATGGGGACCACTAATCACTCGGGGTTTGTACCGTTGTCGTCAGTTTGGCGCGCACTCAAAAGATTTGAAGCAAACTACTACCTTTTCAAAGGGTTGACTTCCCCCAAGGTTTGAAATTAGGTCTCTTCTTGGTAAGTGTCTAGCCACACCTACACTTACCAATCCACCTAGCCCTTGGGGGTGAAATTGAATTTTTAATAGCAACTTCATTGAAATAGATCTTACTCCTATTGCATTTTTTTTTATTGATAGTAGAAGGGGTTTTATAAGGGTCCCAAAACCTATTACAAGTAGGGTTTTGAAAGGTACCCCCAAACCTTAGATCTAACAATAAAATATCAAGAAAGGCTCAGTTGGATTCCACGAATCAAACCCCAAAATCCAATGAAACAACCTCCTAGCAAATAAATCATATATTTTTATCAAGAAAATACAAGACATTATCCCATAGTCAACCCACAGTGTGATTTGAATCTAAAGCAATGGAGAAAAATAACAGAATAATGAAAATGCTACCGATTAAAAATAAATTTACAAATAAAAACTGCCCAAACCGAAGCATTTGCTACCTAACATGAAAGGAGAACAAAGGAATTTTGTCATCACAATCAACAAATCTATCCAAAAAAGCACATAACAGGAGATCCCCTCGCGAGAATAACCGATTTCAGGAAAACAACACTAAAAATATTGTTGGAAATATGTTGAATATTTTTCATGTTAATATATTTGGGTTAATATATTTGAACCTAAGGATTATTATATTTGGGTTAATATATTTGAACCCATGGATTATTATATTTGGGTTAACATATTTGAATCCATGGATTATTATATTTGGGTTAGTATATTTAAACCGAGGTTTTGTGGCTATGATATTGTAAAACCCCTTGTTTGTTGTTGGTATATAAAGAAACACTTGCATGAGGGTTTGTGGGTGTGAGAGACTGTATAGTGAATGTTCGGACACCCCCCAAAAGGGGAGGGAACACAAGGTGTAGTGAGGTGTGCGGTTGTGTGTGTAGAGATTTTATGGATGGAATAAAAGGCCTAGTTAATTTCTCCATGGACGTAGCCCATATTGGATGAACCACGTAAATCTATTTCTCTCTTATATTGTGTTATTCTTCTATTTTTTATTTCCACATTTAATTATTTCTCATGTTTTATTATTTAATCCTAATAAATATCGGTCAAGAAAATCCACATTATAAAAATCATCCAAGAGATCTGTACAAAAAATTCTATGAAACCCGTAAATCCTGCCAGGGTTAACCAAAAAAATCTCAAGAACAACTGCTCTCAGGTACAAGAAAAAGGAGATAGCAACGTTTTACTCCGTACCTAAGAGGGAGAAGGGTAAGATCCCAAAAAAATAAGTCTTAGAACCCTAGGATCAAACACACCACCACTATTGGAACTAAAGAAAGAGATATTTACAGACCATCGAAGCTAGGAAACCCACCAGACACACGGGGTCAAAAGTTGAAAACCATCATAGCATAACAACCTAGTTTCACCCTAATTGGTTTGGATCAGTATTTGGCCCTATATACCTGGAATAACCAAATACAACAAGAAATTATCGAATCCAGAAGAAAGCAGTACAAACCAGCCACGAACCCACTACTAGTAGAGAACCCTAGCAATAGAGCCATCCAAGCACCATCCAACCAGAGTAGCCAAGCCATCAGAGCCAAAGCTAGCCAAGGGAACACCATCAAATTTCTACAACCAAACACTATACCAAGCTCACCTCAATGAGTTTGGGTTGGTAGATGGCCCCTTCCTCTCCCTACAATACCAAAAAAAACATGAAACTATCGAACCTAGAAGAAATGCTACACAATGCAACCAAGTCCCTGAAACTAGCAAAAAACCCAAGAAATGTAGTCACCCAACAAACCCACCAACCATAACAAGATCCAACCAAGGGATCAACAACAAAAATTTTCCACTACATTATAACGACCCAAGATCACCTCTACAGGTTTGGGTCAGTATTTGGTCCTCTGTCCCAAATAAGAGTGATAATGTCAAACCCATAAGAGAGCAGAACATACTAGCAAGAACCCCAACAAGCAAAACACCATGATCATCAATCACAACAAAGAAACTAAGCATGACTAGCAGC
The DNA here is from genome assembly GCA_028583015.1 of Wollemia nobilis. Taxonomy (NCBI): domain Eukaryota; kingdom Viridiplantae; phylum Streptophyta; class Pinopsida; order Araucariales; family Araucariaceae; genus Wollemia; species Wollemia nobilis. The sequence goes on from JAQPPZ010017228.1 coordinate 14,030,628, forward strand.
CAAATCCAAAATGGGATAAACGAGACCTACTGCTCAAAGGGCTTTAGAGAGTTGAAGCCGAAGCGGGAGTGAAACCCTCGTGGAGGAAGCCCTCACAGAGAAAACCCCCACAGGCCCTCTCTACCATGGTGAGGCTCAGGCCCTCTCAAGCCCTCTCTGCCATGCTAAGGATAATAGTATTATAATAATTTTATGACCACATAATAGTACTATAATGACTTGAAGGGATCTCGTTCTTATTACGTCATGACCAAATAGTAGTATTATAGCAACTTCATAACTACATAATACTATTATAATAACTTTATAATTATGTATTTATAGCTTGGTAGGATTCAAATCTAAGTCTCTTTCTTAAAAATTGAAGAATTTAATATGGGTTACATAATTATATTACAAGCAAATGGTTAAATATAGGGGAATAGCGCAATGGTTCGAGGTTTGAATCTTCTTTAAAAAGGTCCACGGTTCAAACTATGGTGTGTGTGGTTGTGTTAATACCCTATTGATAAACGTACCTCTCACCCTTAGGAGAAGTCATGGTTGAGAACCCTTGCTCTCATCGTTACTAGGGGTGATGGCTGAGAACCCTTACGAAGGATCATGGTTGGGTCCTATATGTAAAGGTTTATTACACTATCTAAATAAAAAATATTACAAGTTACAAGTTATTAATTATCTATATAAAACTTGGTATGAACTTAAATATCTTTAAAAATAAAAAATATTATACATTTAAACTTATACCATTTGATTATTAAAAAAAATATAATAATATATTTAAAGTATAAATAAATAAAAAATTAAATCTAAAGAAAAATAATGCCTAATTTATGCTCATACGTACAGAAAATGTATTTTAAGGTTGAAAAAAAAAATACAAGGTGGCCTAGATAGAAGACGGTACAAGGTGGTCTAGATAGAACACGATTTCCTAATCAATTTATGAAGATGAAAATAAAACCAATCTATCTGTTATCCTAATTTAAAATTTGTTTTTTATTGTATTAATATTATTATATTTAACTATAATAATTGAAAGAACATATGTCGAAAAAAAAAAAAAAAAAACAATGTGGCATAGTTAGAACACGATTTCCTAATCAATTTATGAAGATGAAAATAAAACCAATATATCAGTTATCCTAATTTAAAATTTGTTTTTCAATAATTATGACAATTGAAAGAACATACTGTTATTCTAATTTAAATTTTTTTTAGTGTATTAATAATATTATATTTAATTATGACAATTGAAAGAACATACGTTGAAAAACATGAAAAGTTTAAATATTTATTGTCTATCATTTTTTGGATTTAGGTAGTGGGTGTGATAAATTTTTATGATCGATTTATAAAGTTGAGTAGTTTTTCAGTCATAACACTTTATCAATAGAAATTAACTTACAACTACATACATACCATAATATAAACATTTAACTTTCTAAAAAAATAACCAAACCTCAAATAATTGAACTATCCTTAAAACATGAGTATAATTTAAACAGTGATATCAAGTAATTCACCTGTTTATGCATTATCTATCAAAGTTTTTACCTACAGGCATATTATTTTTGTGATTTTTGGGCTAAAGGTTTTAGTTTTTTTTAAGTTTATTAAATAAAAATAAAATTAATAATATTTTGATTTAAAAAAAATTAAAATAAAATAAGATTTTTAATAAAATTTGAAACAAGTTGACCTCCCAGTTTTGCAACATCCGACAGGGAGGGATTGAAACAAGGGAGAGAGGGCTCGACCTTTTGATCAGGGTGAGCTCGATCCATTCGCACTTCTGCTCTTCATAGATTCGGAGGATTTTTAATTGTTTTTAAATGAAGAGAAGGAAGAGAGCCTATAATAAAGTTATTTAAGATAGAGAGGGTCCGACGATGAATAAATAAATAAAAATAAATAAATAGAAAGGCGGGTTAACTTTTTTAAAAGGGCGTCCTTTAAAAAAAAAAAAAAATAGAGTTGAGCGTTATAGGAAGAAGAATGACTTCAAAGTTTTGGAGATACAAAACAACTAGACTCGGCTTTTAAACTCTTTCCTTTTCAAGAGGAAAATTTATAAAACAACCTTAAAAGTTCATTTTGAGTGGGGATAGGGCTCTTTAAAACGTCAAGAGAGCTTTTAGATAAGTACTCTTACGATAGGCAGCTTAATAAAGAAAAGGGAGATGAGACGCTTAAGGAATAGCTCATGTCTTTTAAAATAAAGACCTTTGGCCGAAATTACAAGTGGGATTGATTTATTTATTTATGAAATATATTTTAAAATAAGGTTTTTAATTTGTTTAATTAGAATAAAATGGATTATATTAATTTATTAATGGAATATTATAATATTATAGCGTTAATAGTGTTTAGTGTTTATTAGTTTAAAAAATAAAAATAAAATAAGGTGGATAAGGAAAGAAGAATACATAAGAATAAAGGTAATAACAACAAAAATAATATAGCTATATCTTGCTGCATGCTCTCTTCTCTACCAGCTAAAAAATAAAATGAGGTGGATAAGGAGTAAATCATCCATAACTGAATATAGAAAGAATAAAAATTAAGAACAACAAAAGACTATAGCTATATCTTGCTGCAATACATCAGAGATACAGTGGGTGGGAGAATTTGCTATATAGAGAAAATATGGACATATCTTGAGTGATATCTTCTTCTGAATCCTGAACTTTTTCAAAACCTGAACTTGCTTATCATTGTTAACTGTCTTTTTTTAGTTTTCTTTTGAGCCTTTTGAAAATCCTGAACCATATGAGAAAATTGATGAAGCATGTCAATAACATCTTATGAAGTGCTAAAAATCTGCCTATAATTATTTTTTTATTAAATAAAATTAAGAAGAAGTATTATTTCCTTAAAAGAACAGATATCTTTTAAAAAAAATTCTCAAAAGCTAAAATATATATAAATTTTAAAAATAAAAAAATTTAACTTATCAACCAATATATATCTCAACATTTTGTAAATTGCACTAGAATGTCAATTTTTTTATAACCTGAGATATCCATTTCAAAGCCTAATTTGAACCACAGAGAGGAAAAGAAAACCATCTTTATCAATTTCAAATGGCCATCCTACAACTTGCACCCACATATCAATCTCTAATTTTATCTGATTTGAACCACCCAAAAGAAGAGAGGACCATTGGTGACAGCAAACTAACATTCAAAATTTCGAATATATTCAGTCTTCTTTGGTGCAACAAGAGCTTGTCCAATAGATATTACTTACCACAGACTACTTACCACAGACTACTCATATCTGACAAAAAAAATTTGTAATACACAGCATTTCAAGATATCGTATTCTTAATCAATTTAAGTAGCTACAGCAGTTGTTATTACTACGAATCTATAGACGCTAAAAGGTCCAAGGCAATATTACAAAAAAGCTTTGTAGTTTCCCGAAGGTTACCAAATAAAGAAGTTTTGAATCATTGGATCTATACTGAACAGTGACATCACAGCAGTGGCAACATTACAAATAATTGACTTCCGTGTCTTCTCAGAAATCTGCCACCCAATCTCCACCACTGAAATGGTATCGCAGTTGCTTATCTCCTTTCTTATCTCTTACAACACTTGCAGAAGAACTCTATTCTTTATGGACAACTGACGTATTTCTAGAAGCATTCTTTCTATAATAGACCAACGGAAGATGATGTTCCAATTCAAGAAGAATTCATTTATAAAACTACCACCTGTAATTTCATAGCAACATACGGTAGATTGCACGGTTGCCATTCTTGGGGGGATTAGATAATGGAGAATGGGATCGATGTCTGTAGTTCTAGTCCTTCTTTATATGAAAAAACTGTTAGCAAGTCAAAACTCTATAGAGCCTATGCATGCATTCACTTGGTGCTTTTGTTAGGGTTCCTAACCTATCGTTTACTGCATCCCCTTGCTGAATGTTTTGGGCTTTGGGTCGTAGCTTTTGTCTGTGAAATTTGCTTTGCCTTCCACTGGATTCTTAATCATAACATGAAATGGCTCTACATTGATTATACGGCATATCCAGAAAGACTTGCAAACAGGTTTAAATCATTAGCTTTTTAAAAACCATTAAAGCCATATATGTACTCTGAAGCCTTGTACATTTATTGATGTGTTTGTGTTTGATATGGTTTTCATGGAAAGGAGGTGAGATGGGTCTTGATAATTGTTTATGTTGCAGATATAGTGGAGAATCTGCTTCCAAGCTTCCTGCGGTGGATATAATTATCACTACAACAGATCCCTATAAGGAGCCTGCTATATTGACGGCCAATACTGTCCTTTCAGTGCTTGCATTAGATTATCCTGTAGAAAAATTTGCATGTTATGTCTCAGATGATGGTGCAACTCCCAGTACTTTCTACTCTCTCGTAGAAGCCTTGAACTTTGCCAAAAAGTGGGTTCCCTTTTGTAGGAAGTTCAATATAGAGACAAGGGCTCCGTTTATGTATTTCACCAAAGAAACCAGTGCGTCTGATTCGAAGTTTCTTCGAGAATGGCATGATATGAAGGTACTATAGGGTGATGGAAAAGATAGTAAGGTTTTCTTGGAAGAACAAGGAGTTCTTTATTTAATGTATTAAAAATAACTCTAACGTTGCTGAATGTGTTGTAGGACGAATATGAAAGCTTGCAGAAAAAGATAAATAAAGCGCTTGAGACAGGACAAGCTCCATTAGATTCAATGTATCAAGGAATTGACGGGTTTGTGTATAAAAGCTCAGACAGACGCAATCACTCCAGTGTAGTGCAGGTGATTACAATATTCTTTTTTGTTACATCAAATGTTGAATTGTAAATATCTTTTAAATCGTGAATGCTAATGGGCAATACTTCTTATTGATAATTATTTTCAGGTCATCCATGAAAATCAAAGGGTACAGGAACATGAAGGTGACTCTCTGCCCAACCTAATATATGTTGCCAGAGAAAAGCGACCTAAAGTGGATCACCATTATAAGGCTGGTGCCATGAATGTGATGGTATGATAATCTATTTTATTTTATATTTTAATTTTGGACCACCATAAATTCACTTTAATCCCCAAATATATATATATAATTTGTCATAAACAGTCCTTAACTAAAATGATCTATGAACATCCTCCTCTTTGTTTTTATTAATGGTGATTCAAATGATTGATGGACTTGATATTTTGTTTTAAATGTTGTAAGCTATACTATTGAAAGTAGTTTTGGAATTTTCAGGCAAGAATATCTGGAGTCATGACAAATGCTCCCTTCATTCTTAATCTGGACTGTGATATGCATGTTAGCAATCCGAAGGCCATACAACAGGCCATGTGTTTCTTCCTTGACTGCCCCTCTGAAAGAGAATGCGGTTTCGTACAATTCCCACAGGTATTTTATGGAGGCCCCAAGCATGATCCCTTTGGAAATCAATTCAGAGTGCACATGAAAGTAAGTATATTAAAAGTTGATAATCTGTCTCTAGGTCCACATGAACTAAGATTGCCTTTGCACTGTAATTATATAAGTAACTAAGGTGACAAGCAAAGGAGATTTTTATACACATGTAGGTAGTGGCCAAAGGAATGAACGGGATCCAAGGTCCTTTCTACTTCGGAACATGTTGCTTCCATCGAAGGAAAGCCTTGTATGGAGTACCACCTGCTACAGAAAAAGAAAATGGCAAGTATATCATAAATCCTATCAAGCTTTGAAGATTTAGGCTTTTTGCAATTAGTATTACAACAAAGTTTAATCAGCAATAATAATATAACTTTTTAGTGGTTTTCAGCAGAGTTTCACTACTATTCATACTCTTTTTCTGAGGAGACTTACAGAAGTAGATTTGGAGAGTCTTCTGCCCTTGTGGCATCTGCTAAGGCCATCATGAAAGATATTGGATGCCATAAGAGCTCTTCTCCTTCATTTGCTATAGAGGAGGCCTTGAAGGTTGCTAGTTGCAACTATGAAGTCCACAGTGCTTGGGGCAAAAAAGTAAGTTTCTTTATTTTATTTTCTCTTGCATCTTATACAGCAGGAAGTATCACACGTCCCTTAAGCTTATATCATGCCAAGAGGGTGAGTGTGAAAAGTAAATGTAAAGTTGTTTTTAAGGTTGAGAAGTGAGTGCCCACTAAAAACAGGTTGCCGCTCTAACCTAAGAATGAATTGTGAATTGTGTAGGCATAAGTTTATATTTCCATGTTAGTAGAAGATTTAATTAGGTTTATTGTGAATCAATATATCAGGTAGGATGGATGTATGGAGCCACAGTCGAGGACGTTATGACTGGGCTGAAAATTCACAGTCTAGGTTGGCATTCCATATATTACATGCCTGACGAGGTAGCTTTCATGGGATCTGCACCAGGTAACTGTCCAGACAGTCTTGTGCAGCAGAAAAGATGGGGCACAGGATTTCTAGAAATTTTCATAAGCAAGTCATCTCCTTTCCTGGGCATGGACAGACACATAAAACTACGCCAAAGGATGGCTTATGCTTACTTTACTCTATGGGCAGCCTGGTCTGTGCCAACACTATGCTATGCATTATTGCCTGCCTTCAGTCTTATAAGTGGCAAATCATTCTTGTCCAAGGTATGGTTACTTAGAAAATATACCAGTTGCTTGTTACCCTTGAAATGGATAAATAATCATAATAACAACTAACGTATGTTAGCTATACTTTGGCAGATTCCAGAGCCTGCTTTCTCAATTGCAGTTGCTCTGTTCATTTCTGTCTATGGATTTGGCCTTTGGGAATATGTTTTTTGTGGTTTTTCTGCTAGAGAATGGTGGAATAACCAAAGGATGTGGGTTATTGTTTGCATTTCCTCGTGGCTGTCTGCATTATTTGATGTAGCAAAAAAGATAGTGGGACTGTCTGAAACAGTCTTTGTTGTGACTCCAAAAGGGTCTGAGAATGATGAAGAGGTTCGTGAGGGTGATTTTACGTTTAATTCATCTCCTTTGTTCATTCCACCAACTACGGTGTTACTCATAAACTTAGCAGCTATTTTTCAGAGCAGTGGAAATTATGTGAGTGGTGGGTATGAGATGAGGGAGAAGCCGTTTGCTGAGTATTTTTGCAGTATTTGGGTGGTGTTCAATCTGCTGCCATTTTTGAAAGGACTGGTTAGAAATGGAAAGCGTGGAATTCCTTGGACTATAGTCATAAAATCAAGTGCATTGACCTTGGTTTTATGGGCTGCATGGGCCTAACTGAAGTGACAGATTTTATTAAGTCCAAGTCCAAAGAAGTGATCAGGGAATGTTTCATTCGTCAAAATGATTGTTGTAATTTTCTTTTTCTCGCCTTTTCTTTTTGTCCCTATCTTAAACAGGCCTGATATCAAGAGGGGTGTTATTCAATGTCAAAAAGATTCCCATATTTGAGTTCTTTAATGTGAAACTCCCCAAATTTATTGTTGTAACTTTCATTAGTTAATAAAGAACACTAAATGACATCATTTGGGATATTTTGGGATGGTTGTTGAGTGTGATGTAGAGTTTTCAATGTTAAATAATATCAATTATTTAAAAAGAATTAAAATTTTAATTGTTTAATTTTATAAATATTAAATATTATAAATATTTAATTATTAATTTATAAATTAACATTATTTCGAATTAAATTTAAATATGTTTTAATATTTTATTTTAAATTAAATTTTAATTTTAATTTATTTTTTAATATTTTATGATATAATTTAAAGTTATGTTAATTTACTTTTAAAAAGAATAATTATGTTAATTTAAATATATATTTTTAAAATGGAAATATAATGGGTTACTTATACCTATAGTTTAAACTTGGGTTTCTATAATAAGAACCCAAAGACATATCAATATATCAATATTTTCTTAACAAGGAGTAATTTAATTATATTTAATAATTGAATATTTTTATTTCAATATATCTAAATAAATAATATTAATTTTTTATTATGAAATTTATAAAGGTAATGGTTTTAACTTTGTTAAGATTCAAATAAAGTATAATCATTAATATTCATGTGCTCGTTTCACCTTGATTTTTTATCCACGTATAGATAACATTGCAAATGTTTAGTATATTTCTTATCTTTTATAAATATAGGAAGTGCTTGATCAAAGTAGTATCATATCCATATTAAATTTTATTTATAATATCAAACAAAATGAATAATGATATAAACATGATACCCTCTTTAATAATAATAACAAATAATAATAATAAATGATAACTAGGATGCTCATAGGTGCTGAAAGAAAGTATAAACTAGAAGTCTGAAGCATGAACAAGAAATAAGAAGCATAAGCAAATATTAAGAAGAAAAGTGTAAAAAAGGAGTGAGTGCAACTTCTTTTTATTCTATATCTTAGGAGAAACTAAAAAACTAAAGTATTTTTGTGAAGAACATGACAAAAAAGTAAGCTACAAGATTACTCCAGTGGTAAGGGCTTTGGATTTTCTTTGAGAAGTCCAAGGTTCAAACCCAAATCAGTATGAGGGGATAAGGATATCTCATAAAAACATGTGTAAACTCATTGAAAAACATGACAAAAAATTATTTTTGAATGTCCTTACTAGAATTAAGAATATCTTAGTTAGCAATAAGAGAAGCAAATATTTTCCACAAAAAAAAAAAAAAAAAGAGAAGCAGATCTATGGAAAACCCTATCTAGGTAGCAGATATTACACCAAAAGTGATTATTAGGGATGAGACGATATAATATTTCTTCAAACTAGAGGGTTAATATGTAGGTTTCATGGATACTAGCTATTTAGATATTCAAAATTGAATCAAGTGGAAGTGGAGATAAAATTTAAATTACTCTATGATTTTTTTTTTTTAAAACTATTTTTCCTCATTATCTCCTCTAATTTGAGAATAAGGAATAAAATAATGGATGGGATCTTTGGTTTAGGGGAAAATATGCATTATATTTAAGATTATGGAGTGAGAATTTTGAAGATAGATACTATTAAAATGATTCCAATGTTGATTAGGATTTTTTGACTTTCTTACTAACTCATGATAAGGAGGTTTTGAAGAATATTAGCAATATTCTAGGTGGGTTCATCTAGGAGGGACCAACTACTAAGGAGAGAAGGCATTTTGTATAGAGGTAAATATGTATTACCATGGAAATATTTCATTTTGATGTTGTAAATGTCATGAAACTAGACAAATGGTGAGAGATTGCAAAGTGAAAATAATGGAGAAAGTGAAGGAAAATTTTCGGGCATGAGGCAAACATTAATATAAAGCAAGGAGATTGTATCATAGTTTAAGCTAGGTCAAATAAATGGTTTCCCACTCCTAAGAAAGTGGTAAGAGAAACCCCTCTACTTGATTAAATAAAAAAGACCATTATAGTTCACATAAATCAACCATTAGAAGAAAAAATAACACAGGGATGACGAAGTTCAATGCACAAGTTCTAATATAGAAGGAGTTAAAGGTGCTAAGGAATATGGGAAGGAAAATTTTAAAGCAAAGGAATATGGAGAGAAAATTTTTAAAGCAAATGAGGTGAAGGAGGTTAGGGTTAATCCAAAAAAATTGTCTTCATTTTTCTCAAGTAGCATAAAATATTCTCCTTGCAATAAAAATGAAAGTAGTAAGAAGTGTATTCATTGAACTTTAGGTTTTCAAGAGGATCACAATAAAAACAAGCATATGGAGGATATCCAAGGAAACTTAGGGTTTACAAGGCAACGTAATAAAGTAATGATAATGAAGGATCATCCATGCACTTTAGGATTTTTGGGGCAACATAAAGAAGAAAGTGTTTATGAGGCTATTCCTTCCATTTTAAATTCTTTAGGGCAACATAAATATTTAGAAGATAGGTCTCATTATGAACAATATGAAACAATAGATGAGATTGATGACTATGTGAGTGTTGGTGGAGATGAAAAAAGTAGAGGAAGGTCATAAAAATATGAACAAATAGAAAAATAAAACCAAAGGGATATTGATTTGGGAAGCCAAATTAAAAATATCACAAGTTTTAACAAGAAGTGGGGCTAAGCCCACTACTCAAAATAAAACATTATGATAATAAAAATGATATCATGGAATATTAGGGGTATGAATAAGACCCCTAAAAAAGAGTTATCAAGGAATTAATAGATTGTTATAGTCCTAGATTTATGTTAATATAAGAAATAGAATTTAGTGAGGAATATAAAGATGATTTGAAGAAAATTTAGAAGTTGGGTGATTGTCTAGTAGTTTCTTCTATAGGCACTTCAAGTGGTACAACATGTAACAAATACAAATGGGATGCACAATTGTTAGATGCAAAAAGTAATTGGGTTTCTAAACTATTTTGGAAGAAAGAGGAAAACATCTAAGTTAGGGGTTCAAATGTATATGCTCAAACTATAGCTACTCCTTATGAAAGATGTTGGAAGAACCTTAGCATATTTTGATCAAACACAATGATGATTCATTATGATCTATGTGATTTCAATATTGTTCTATCTCTTTTGGAAAAGAAGGGTGGTACTCCATGATGGTCTAAATCAATGCAATATTTTACTTCAATTTTAAAAAAATGACCTTTGAAATGTTAATCCTTAATATACATAGGATAATAGATGCATTGGGTAAACTCATATTGTAAAAATATTGGATAGATTCTTTTTATCTAATATAGGGTTGCATATAGATAATACAATCTCTTCAAATATTTTCTTGCGAGGAGATTCAATTCACAAACCCATTCCTTTGACTTGTGATTTAGCTAATAATGGTTATCCAAATCCATATTGCTTCTACTCTATGTGGCTCCAAGACACTAATTTATTCTAGATGATTATTTTATGGCACAATGAAGCAAATTTTAAAGGATCATATATGTAAAATTTTGTTTAAAATATGAAATATTTAAAGGATAAAATAGAAATTTATAATACCAAATATTTTGGTAATAAACTACATCAAAAAATGGATTTAACAATGCTTATAAACCACCCTTAAAGACCTTTAAAGGTGGTTATTCATCCATCATCTATGAGGGCATCATAAAAAGTCTATGATATATGAAGACAGCTAAAAACCACCTCAAACAACCACCTCTTAAGGTCTACGAGGGTGATTAAAAGCCACCCTCTTAGGACTATGAGGGTAGTTGTGAACCGTTGACTTAGGACTAAGAGGGTGGTTATTAATTACCCTCTTCGGGTTAAGACCTCTTAGGCCTAAGAGGGTGGTTCATAATTGACCTCTTAGAGCTAAGAGGGCAGTTTTAAACCTCCCTCTTATGGTCCTACCCTAAACAAAATATAAAGGAGATGATCCATGTTGGAGGGACTAAAAGTTAGGCCAAACAGTTAGGCTCATGAACAAATTGTAGTGATAATGGGTATTTTAATTGTCCTTACCTATAGTCTGGCTATTGAAATTAGTATTGATGTTCACTGTTGTGTACTTACTCGAAAAATAGAAAAGTTATAGGCAGTGTTGTAGACTGTTGTGTACTTACTTGGGAAATCACAATTTAGTAATTATTATATACAAAATTTGGTGAATCTACTATTTTTATCCATATCTTATGTAAAAAATGGCAAATATCTCTTGAAAATTTTATTCATTGGTGAATAAAAAATTCAAAAATTTTATGAAAAATTAGCCAATTGGCAAAAAATAACCCCAAAAATAGATACCGAGTAGAAGTCCAATAACTAGTAAATTTGCAATGGTTGTAAGATATATTTGTACTGTAACTGTCTTTGACTAGAAGTCCATGACAATGGGAGAAGTTGAGTATAGTGGAGGAATATTTTTAGCAATGACTGAGAAAAGGTTCATACCAAACCAAACTGGTTTAGTTCATATTTGAGTAGGTTCACCCAAACTTGGTAACTATGGTACAAATAATTAGTAGTACCTAACCAGACATAGATCTCCATGGGTTTTATAGGCAATTTGACAAAGGTAAGACAAGGGAATGACTACTTGTTTGTGATGGTAGATTATTTTAGTAAAACATGTGTGGAGGGCATCAAATATTTATAATTTAAGGCACAAATTATAGCTAAAAATACACAACTAGCTCATGAAGTCACATCATACATACAAATCTAGATATGAATGACATCAAAAGATGTTATTTTTTTTGTTTGAGATCTAGTATGGTTGTATTTAAGGGAAGATGTGCTTCAAGCACAAGGTAAGAAGTATAATATCTTTGAGATATTGCACTTTATAAGAATAAATGAGTTCAAGTTATATTTTCTTGCATATGTGCATGCACTCAGTTGTCAATATGGAGAATCTAATGTTGCTTGAGCCATCCATGTTGGATGAAGAGGATGGTACCCAATTTTATTTTACCATTAATTTAGGGCTTAGCCCGAAATTTCAAGATAAGATGGTTGAGTATCTAGTACCATAGATAAATATAAATCCAACTCAAAGAGAAGAGCATAAGTACTTAATATTTACTTTAAGTGGTAGTAACTGAGCATGGCAAGATGATACCAGTTAAGCAGTAAAGGAAAAAATACCCTCACCTGGTTAGAAATCAATTCTTACAGTGACTAAATCACCTTCCATTAGGGATATGATCTAAGAAGGACCAATTAAGGAAGATAAATACACTAATGCCTTCTATATGTTACCACTTGACCATACTCTCCTTAATGCTCAATTGAACAACCAGATGCACAAATTTATGACAGTCAAGTCAATTTGGCCAATTAAAAGGAGGAATAAATTACAAGAATTATTTGAAACTGATCACAATTAGCACAATTTATCATTTACAATTGATATTATCACTTTATATAACAACCCAAGTCTACTCATTTGGTTGTACGACTAAAATATCAAATTTTTCAAGGGGATTTTTTTTCACCCAATAAATTAATTTCATAAGATTTATTTAGTACAAGTATATTACACCAATCTTTTGTTCAAGACTACTATAGACAACCACCCAAATGGTCGATATTGGCCAAATATTGTAAAGGTTCTATTATGTGGATCTATCATTCTTAGTATTATTCCTCTTGTTTTGGACATGAGTATAGATCCATGATAGGGGTTATTCGATGGCCCATGCTTTTCCAATCCTATTCATACTGAATCTTCGATTACCAGGTCAACTTGTTATATTACATTTATAAAAGGAAATTACATATATAAATATGCCTTTGTGACTTACTGATTATCTCATGCTCGAAGTTAGTAAGTGCCATATCAATACCCTGACCTTGGACTTCATCCCTCATGCTCACTATGACTCATATTCATTTATCCCATACCAAATAACGTGGCTTTCCTAGCTAAGTCAAATAAACATGGGACTTATCACAATACCATTCAAGTAACAATCTAGGGGTAGCATCCCATACCACCCCCATTATAAGTTCCAACTAAGTCATGAGTGTCGACCTATTCTATTATAACTACAATCACTCTCGATATCAGTTGTGTGCATTCTTATACATCAACATAATTAGGTGTTTTCTTTGAGTCATCCCTTCCCGATGATTTCTACAAGATTTTTGGTTAACGGTTTGGTAGTAGGAGGTTTTCTACTTCTACTCAAAATAATTCCACAACTAAATAAACACATCCATTATTTCATAATGGTTCACTAATTTAGATTTATATATTTCATTTAAGATAATCTCTTAGTACACTAACACTCTTGAAAAATAACTTAGAACATTAACAAGGCAAGCTCTGACTTACTTTATCTTTACGTAAACTAAATTCATCCCATATAGAACTTAAAGACAATAAGGTATAGCAACCTTTAACAAACTTCCATCTTCCTTTCTAGTCCTATTAGGATAAAGTAGTTTATCAAAGAAGACTAAGCTCACTATTACACTAATCTAATTCAAGCAAACCAATATTTCACATTATGCAATTCCCAACTCAAGGTGTTGGTTGTCCTGCTGAAATTCTTTAAGGAGTCTTGTTTTTCTATAAACATCTAGACATTATACAATATTAAAACAAAGGGTTCACAAAATATTTTTTTGCTCTCAACTTCAACAATTCATTCTATTTATGCATGCACTCTACTTTATATATGATATTTACCAAAAGCTTAATCTAAAAATATAAGACGATGTCCTTGTCAAATGAGTAAGCTCTACTTAGATTCATAAATAAGTATTTCTTATAACACATTGAACACAGTGAATGCCTCACTGTATCAGACATACATCTTAACACAACTGAATAAGAAGTTACTTTCTTGAAAAGAAGTTCTGATTTCATCTAACATAGGTCAGATAATATAAACATTTAATGTTTGAAATCCATATTCAACCGAAGACACACCAATTCACTCTAGAAGCATTTACACACTTATTCTATTATTCATATATGAATGTTTAAAATTCTTCAATATCCATAACTACTAGCAAGTCATTATGATGACACTAAAGAAGGTTTTGCTAAATCAAAGCAGTTCCAGACATACTATAAATCATTCATAAATCTAGAAATTACTTCCATTTAATTCCTTTGAGCTGATGGAGCAACCAATAAAGCTTTCATAAGAAAATAAGCATTTATTACAATAATTATTTGCACAGAAATAAATATATGACTTTCACAATATTTTGAATCTAGCAAAACACATTTTTTTAGCCAACCGAAAATGTTTCCAAGATGCAAGGAAACTAAAAGCCAAACTCTCCTCCTAGATCATGAACCAACAAAAGAGACATGGTCCACTCGGCTAAATATGTTTCTCACAAAAAAAAAAAAAAGTTTAACTTTAAACATTAGAATCTATAAATAATTTAGAAAACAATACAACTTTTACTATGCACGTACTCACAAGATTCAGAGTAGAAGTCTGCTTCGAATCAAAAAAACAATAAATAATTCAGAAAATAATACAACTTTCACTATGCACGCACTCAAAAGGTTTGGAGCAGACTACTACCTTTACAAAGGGTTGGCTTCCCCAAGGTTTGAAGTCAGGTCTCTTTTTGGTAAGTGCCCAGCCATAGCCATACCTGTACTTACCAATCCACCTAAGATTTGAGCCCATATCTCTTTTTGGTAAGTGTCCAACCACACTAACACTTACCAATTCACCTAAAAATTATTCAATTAAACTTATACCATTTAATTATTAAAAAAATTATAATAATATATTCAAATATAAAAATAAATAAAAATCTTAAGACTAAAAAAAATAATGCCTAATTTATACTCATACTTAAGAAAATGTATTTTAAAGTTGAAAAAAAAAATACAACGTGGCCTATATAGAACACGATTTCCTAATCAATTTATGAAGATGAAAATAAAACCAATAAATGTTATCCTTGTTTAAAATTTGTTTTTTAGTGTATTAATATTATTATTTTTAATTATGACAATTGAAAGAACATACATTGTAAAACATGATAATGTTTAATATTATATTATAAATATTTAATTATATTTTTATTTTTATTTTTAGATTTAGGTAATAGGTGTGAAAAATTCTTATGATTGATTTATAAAATTGATAGTTATGATTTTTTATTAATAAAAAATTAATTTATAACCAAAATTTAAACATTAAACTTTCTAAAAAAACAATGATTAAACTATCTTTAAAACATGATTTACAATATTATAATATTATAAAAAATAAATTTTGTTACATAATTTATGCTAAAATTTAACCAGTAATATCAAGTAATTGTAATTGACATTTTTATGCTTTATTTATCAGATTTTTTCCGACACGTTTATTATGATTTTTTTAATTTTTTTTTTAAATCTTAATTTTTTTAATAAAAATAAAGCTAACAAGATTTTGATTTAATATCTAGACTCAAGTAACTTAATAAGTTTTTATTTATAGGAGGAAAGCTGCTTTGCTGGAATTTTTTTGAGACCTATCTGGTGGGCTCTGCGAGGATGGCAACAGTTTCTGGAGGAGGTATGAACAACTGGAGGAATGTAGTGATGGCATCAGGTCCGTCACAGAGCGTGCATGCTAGGGCTGGTATTTCTTTTTAAAATGATTGGAAGGAACAGGATTTCCCATTGCATGCCAGGAATCGCTTGTTAAAGAACAATGGATGTTTGGAACGATGTGAAGCCAGGCCGGTTCTAGTGGTTCAACCGGACTCGGTGGCAGAAGATGTGGAGTATTTAACCAAACATGCGCTTATTGGTAAATTTATGGGCATCCGAATTTCTCTTCCCTTTGTGGAGGCTTGGGTTAGGAAGACTTGGAACCCTGAAGGTGATGTGGAGGTGATGCTGAGTGCAAACAGCTATTTTATGGTGGTTTTTTCTTGTCTTGCGGATCGTAACAAAGCATTTGAAGGAGGTCCCTATTTCTGTAACCAAGCGGGACTCTTTCTTAAACCATGGCATGTGGGTTTCAACCCATCAGAGGAGCGGCCGTCACGGGTTCCGGTGTGGGTTCGGATTCCATGGCTCCCCTTGGAATT
The DNA here is from genome assembly GCA_028583015.1 of Wollemia nobilis. NCBI lineage: Eukaryota > Viridiplantae > Streptophyta > Pinopsida > Araucariales > Araucariaceae > Wollemia > Wollemia nobilis. Next base: position 14,047,033 of record JAQPPZ010017228.1, read on the forward strand.
TTGGAGAAATGACATCTTGCATATGATTGCCCTTCTACTTGGGAAGCCGGTTGGGCCGTCAGGATAGACGCTGGATAAAAAGGTAATCTCTGTTGCCCGTATTTGTGTTGAAATTGATTTAAACAATCCTATTCCATATTCTATTGAAATACAGTTCGGATCAACCACATGGGTTCAAAAACTTGACTATGAAGCTCTTCCATTTCGTTGTCGGATTTGCCATGAATATGGCCACTTACAAAGAAAATGCCCTAAGTTTGTCCTACCTGTGGCTTCAAATCCTGGGCCCTCTCAAGCTGTACAAAATATGGATAAAGGAAAATCCCCGATAAAGGAGGGGGATCAGGATAAGGAAGGCTTTGTTACGGTAAAACCTCGGAACAAAGGAAGAAAGGTAAAAAGAGATATTAAGGATAACCAGCCAGATGCTCAGCTCAATCGTTTTGAAATTCTAGAGAATCTTGATCAGTGCGTGGAGATACCTGAAACATTGCTACCTATTATAGATATAACAGGACCAAATCAGTTGTCTCTTCATGAGGTGGAACCAAGGGAACCAGATACAAGGGGTTTAAATGAAGAACAAAGGGCTTTGGTTCCGAGTATAGGTGATATGGTTGGCCCTAGCCCTGGAAGTGAAGTTATCTTAGAAAATGGCATAGATTTAGATGTGCCCTCTCCTAACCAGGAACTGATGCAGTCATCCATGGACTGTAAAACTCCTACGGTCTTTGGGATTGTAGCATAAAATAATTAAAAAAATGCTTGAGATAAGAATATGAAGGTGGGTCGGAAGAAAGACCAGGATAAAATTAAGTTAATGGGGGAGACTTTGGTAGAGTCAGGTTTGGTGAGAACATTGGACTCCCATTTTTATAACCCCCAAAAATGATTATACTTTCATGGAATGTAAGGGGGTTGAACAGCATCCCCAGACAAAAAGTTGTTCGTGATTTGATTCGTGTTCATTCTCCGGATGTGGTTTTTATTCAGGATAGAGTATTGATAACTGGGAGAGTCTCTCATCTGGGGATTCTCAACACCTACGGGAGCTGATCTATAAGGATGTTCAGATTTAATGTAGTTTTTTTTTTTTTTTGGTTTTCTTTGGGAGTTGAACTTGTCTGGTGATTTAGCCTGTCTTGTTGCTTATTTGAGTCCTGGGTGGGGGCTCAGCTATACTTTGTAATCCAAACTTTTTATCAATAAATTTTTACCCCTTTATTTAAAAAAAAAAAAAAATTGATTTAAAAAAACTAAAATAAAATATAATTTTAAAAAATTAATTGTGTTATAAACAAATTTAAACTTAAATATATTAAGTATAAACCAAAAACATATCTACAATATTTTTTCCATAATTAACGGACCTTACATTGAAACCCCACTAGCCAGCATAATGCTTGCCAGAAATAATAACATTCAAAAAAAAATTATGTATAACACTAATGCAGACAGGTTTTAATTTGACTGTCCAGGTTTGAAACAAGTTGACCGCCCAGTTTTGCAACATCCGACAGGGAGGGATTGAAACAAGTTGGCCATGTTCTTTCATAGAAAAAGGGAGAGAGGGCTCGACCTTTTGATTAGGGTGAGCTCGATCCATTCGCATTTCTGCTCTTCATAGATTCGGATGTTTTTTAAATTTTTTTAAATGAAGGGAAGGAAGAGAGCCTATAATAAAGTTATTTAAGAAAGAGAGGGTTCGAATAAATAAATAAAAAGAAATAAATAGAAAGGCGCGTTAGCCATTTCAAAAGGCGTCTTTTTTTTTTTTTCTTTTCTTTATAATTTTAAAAATAAAAAAATTTAAAAAGAAATTTTTTGAAAATCCTGAATTCATATGGAAAAGTTGATGAAGCCTGTCAATAACATCTTATGAGGGGCTAAAAATCTATCTATAATTATTTCTTTAAATTTTAGAAATAAGAAAATTTAACTTATCAACCAATATATCTCAACATTTTGTAAATTTCACTGGACCGTCAATTTTTTATGACCAATTTTTTAACTTAGGTTGCACTGAGATATCCATTTCAGAGCCTAATTTGAACCACAGAGAAAAGAAAACCATCTTTTTCAAATGGCCATCCCACAACTTGCACCGACATATCAATCTCCAATTTTATCTGATTTGAACCCCCAAAAGAAGAGAGGACCATTGGTGACAGCAAACTAACATTCAAACTTTCGAATATATTCAGTCTTCTTTGGTGCAACATGAGCTTGTCCAATAGATATTACTTACTATAGACTACTCATATCTGACAATTTATTTTTTTAATACACAGCATTTCAAGATATCGTATTCTTAATCAATTTAATTAATCAATTTAAGTAGCTAAAGTTTTATTACTACGAATCGAAAGATGCTAAAAGGTCGAAGGAAATACAAAAAAGCTTTGTAGTTTCCCAGGGTTACCACATAAAGAAGTTTTGAAGCATTGGATCTATACTGAACACTGACATCACAGCTGTGGCAGCATTACAAACAATTGACTTCCTTGTCTTCTTAAAATCTGCCACCCAATCTCCACCACTGAAATGGTATCGCAGTTGCGTATCTCCTTTCTCGTCTCTTACAACACTTGCAGAAGAAGTCTATTCTTTATGCACAACCGACGTATTACTAGAGCATTATTTCTATAATAGACCAAGGGAAGATGATTTTCGAATTCAGGAAGAATTTGAAGTTTTATTTTTATTTTTTTGATGGCAACAGTTGTCGGGGAGCGCAGAGCGAAGGGGCCCGAAGTCGGGCTGCGCTCCCGAAGTCGGGCTGCGCTCTCGAACTCGGGCTGCGCTCCCAAACTCTAGCGCAGTCGGGTTGCGCACGGAATAATGTGCACAGTCGGGTTGCACACAGAAAATGTGCGCAGTCGGGCTGCGCACGGAATAAAGTGCGCAGTCGGGGAGGAGGTGGTCAACGCCCGACTGCGTTGGTCAAAGGCAGCGAAGTCCGACTGCGCTGCGCAGTCGGGCGGTTGGCTAAGACTTAGCCAAAAACTGCCCTTCTTTAAGCTAACCCGTCCAACTGCGCTCAAAACTAATTGCATCGTCGGACTGCGCTGCGTAGTCGGGTGGACAGCTCCACACTTAGGGAAATTTTGCCTTGCGAACTTTTGTTGTCCTGAGGCTTGCGCGGCTACAGCGATGGCTTGAATGGCTTGGCAAGAGCTGTGGGGCAAAAATCACTCCGAGGCGATTGTAACAAAGAACAACAAAAATTATGCAGACAAAGATAACCGCAAACCCTACAGATGCCTTAAACAACGAAAAATTTTATTCTTATAAGATGAGGGTTACAAAAGTCTTCAACTGAGGAAAAACTAACATCTGCAGACTAAAGTTGTAGGATAAACTGAGAGGGAAAACAAATGTCGAGTCTGTTGCTCGGACATTAAACAAATGAGCTACACTTCTCACTGAAACGATCTCATCTACTACTCTACGAATGACTACTTTTCTCTTGTCTGTTTCACAAAAATTCTTCCACTCTCTACACCTTGTCTTATGACCCAAACTGCCTTATATAGCCACGGGGAGAGGAAGATAGAGGTTATCTTCTGACAGGTTTTGACAGACCCTGAACTAGGGTTTCTAACCAATCGCCAAACTGGCATTAACTTATGCGGCAATCGGATCTGTCAAACATCACATCTGTTAGAAGGCACGTGTGACGTCAAGTCAAAAAAAAATTCCGAGATACCCGACTTCACGAGCGCAATTTGGCTTCGCCCAAGTTTGGAGCGCAGTTTGGCAGAGGCATGAAATCAGGATTAATATTTCTAACAGCCTCCTTTAAACCTGATTTCACGAGCGCTTTGACTCCAAGCTACTCTCGCAATCTGCTGAAGTCTTCCTCCTTTAAAGGCTTCATGAAAATATCTGCCAACTGCTCCTTGGATTTGCAAAACTGTAGTTGAATTTCTTCGGACTTCACCAACTCTCTGATGAAGTGATAATGAATATCGATGTGCTTCGTTCGACCATGGAACATAGGATCCTTTGACAGTGCAATTGCCGAATTGTTATCACAAAAAATTATTGTTGCGCCTTCTAGAGGATAGTTCAGTTCACTCAGAACTCTTTGCAGCCAAACTGCCTGGCATGCGGATGATGTAGCGATGACATATTCTGCTTTGACTGTGGACAATGCAACGATGGGTTGCTTCCATGAGACTGCCCCTGATCCGAGATGGAAAGCATACCCGGAGGTGCTCTTTCGATTGTCGGTGCTGCCATCCAAGTCACTGTCTATGAAGCCTACAAGTTCCAACTAATCTTGTCTGGCATAAAATAGGCCATTGTTCCACGTCCCGTTGACATAGCACAAGATCCTCTTACCTGCTTGCCAGTGCGTGTCCTTTGGAGTCTCCATAAAACGGCTGATCAGACTAACTTCAAACATCAAATTTGGCCAAGTAGTCAAATACATCAGACTACGAACTAGCATCTTGAACAGGGTTGGATCTACATTCCTCCCTGAATCCAGCTTGCTCAGCTTCAAACCTGTGGCTATAGGTGTGATGGCAGGTTTGTTGTCCTCCATATTGAACCGCTTCAGGACATCTTTCGCATACTTACCCTGAGAAATGAAGATGCATCTGCCAATTGGTCAACTTCAATGCCGAGAAAATACTTCATCAGCCCTAAGTCCATCATCTCAAACTCCTTCTTCATGGTTGTTCTAAACTAGGCAACCAGTGTTGTGTTGTTGCCAGTGTAAATTAAATCGTCCACACACAAGCAGACGATTATGATCTCACCTGCATCATTTGTCTTCATGTATAGGGTGTGCTCATATGGGCATTTTACAAACCCATTTTCCTAAAAATAGTTGTCAATTCGACTGTACCAAGCCCGAGGTGCCTACTTCAAACCATACAGGGCCTTCTTCAGTTTCAGGAGTTTGCCCTCCTAGCCTTCAATTTCGTAACCTAATGGCTAGTCTATGTAGACCTCTTCCTCCAACATTTCGTTGAGGAATGCTGACTTGACATCCATATGGTACATCTTCCAACCTTGTTGGGCTGCCAATGCCAGGATCATCCTGACTATGTCAAGTCAGGCTACAGGTGCATAAACCTCATGGTAATCAATGCTTGACTTCTGCTTGTAGCCCTTTGCCACTAGTCTGGCCTTATGCTTGTCAACGTCTCCTTGGGCGTTGAACTTTGTCTTATACACCAACTTGACCCCAATGGTCTTCTTCCCTACTGGAAGATCTGTCAGTTGCCATGTATCATTCTTTTCAATGGCTTCAATATCCTCGTCCATCGCCTGCACCCACTTTTGATTTTGACTTGCGTCTTCAAACTCTACTGGATCAACTTCAGTAAAGAATGCAAAGTCAAAGTACTCTTCATCTACATGGGTTTGGGTTACCTCGTAGATTTCTTACAAGCTCCTTGTCTTCGTTGGTTTCACGAGGTTCTGTATTCTACTTGCACGTGGAGGTGACCGAGATGGAGTGGTTGTGCTACTACTAGCACCGTTGCTATTGCTGGAGGTTGTAGGTGGCTACACACTTCCTTCTTCCAAGTCAATAGACTCTACTACTGTTGGATCTGACTGGCTAGTATCCGACTTCCAGTTCCAGGCTTCATCTTCAAGAAACTTCACATCACGACTGATGATGAGCTTCTTTGTCACATTGTTGTACAACCTATATGTCTTCGCCTGCTCATTGTACCCTATGAAAATGCACTTCTTAGCTCTATCATCCAACTTCTACCTCTTCTTTTCTAGAACATGTGCATATGCAATGCACCCGAACACACGCAAGTGAGCCACACTTGGCTTCACACCGCTCTAGGCCTCCTGAGGTATTTTGTCCTTCACGCTTTTGGTGGGACATCTGTTTAGAAGGTAGACTGCACCTGTTACAGCTTCTACCCAAAATTTGTGCGAAAATCCCTTCGCCTTCATCATGCTTCGTGCCATCTCCATGATGGTCTAGTTCTTCCTCTCAACTACGTCGTTCTGTTGTGGTGTGTATTTGGCAGTGAGCTGCCTTTGAATTATGTGTTGCTTATAGTAGTTGTGGAATTCATTGGAGATGTATTCACCACGCCATCTATCCTGAGAGACTTGATATGATATCCACTCTATTTCTCCACCAGAGTCTTGAACTCCTTGAATATGGCAAATGCTTCTGACTTTAGCTTGATGGCATAGATCTAAGTCTTCCAGCTAAAGTCATCTATGAACGTTAAGAAGTATTTGTTGTCGGCAAACGTGTTGGTCTACATCGGACCACAAATGTCTGAGTGCACCAGCTCTAGTGGCTGTGATGCTCTCCAAGACTAACCGAAAGGGAACAAATCCCTATGTTGTTTTCCAACTAAGCAGCCCTCACAAACTTGATTTTGCTACTCTATCAGGGGTAAACCCTTCACCATCTACTTCTTGTGCAGTTGATTCAGGCCTCTAAATTTTAGGTGACCAAATCTGAGATGCCATAACTAGGTAGCATCTTTCACAACTGCACTCAGAGACATCAATGATTCGTTCTGAATCTATGATGAAAACATTTTATTCTTTTTCATGGACACAGTAGCAATCTGCCCATGCGACTTGTCTCTGATGGTGCAAGCTCTATATTTGAACTAGATCGTATGTCCCTTCTGCATGAGCTATCCAACGCTTAGTAGGTTGTGCTTCAAGCCAGGCACATAGTAGACACCATAGATCTACTTTCATTCACCGTGCCTGGTGCAGATGAGGATCTTTCCTTTCCCCATTACCGAAACCTTGTTGTTGTTCCCCATATTCACCTCAGACTAGACTATTTCATCCAATTGGGAGAACATCTCCTTGTTCCCCATCATGTGGTTGCTACACTCGTTGTCTAAATACCATAAATTCTTTTGGCACTCCTCCTCAATGTTGAAAGTCAACAGCACATTTCCTCCTACTGTATTTCTGGTTTTGTCCGTGTAATGGGCCTGCTGGTTCTCATTGGCCATCCATTTTTCGCACTGTGAGATGTAATGGCCAAACTTCTTACAGAAATAGCATTGGACCTTTGACATGTCTTTCTTCAGACCAGATCCAGCTTGCTAATTTTTGAGCTGCCTCTTCCACCTTGCTGATGGAAATTACAGTTGGTCTCTCCTTCTCTAGGGTTTGATCGTCCTCCTTGCTTGTTGCATTTCCCATGCCTGCCTCTGCCTCTTGCTCTATGAGAACTAGAGGTGCCATGGTGGGAATATTGTCTGCCACTGTCTCGGAATGAGACCTGAGCCTTCAATGCTTGCTCTAGAGAGGTCTGAGACGAATGACTCAACCTCTGTTCATGTGTCTGCAATGAACCCATGATCTCGTCTATCAAGAGGGTTGTCAGATCCCTCGACTCTGTGATTGCTATCACAATCAAGTCAAACTTGGCAGGTAGACTTCTAATAATTTTATCCATGATTCTTTGGCTTTGCACAATTTCTCTATTCAACCACATCTGGTTGATAATGTCTATCGTCCGAGTGAAGAAATCACTCATGGACTCGAACTCACTCATCTACAGATTTTCAAACTCCCTCTTGAGAATCTACAGCTTCACCAACTTTACCTTGTTGGTGCCCTAGTATGAGTTGACCAAAATCTCCCAGGTCTGCTTCGCCTTGGTGGCTGATGCGATCCATAAGAATATGGACTCCTCGATCGCTTACATGATGTAGAAGAGGGCCTTCTAGCCCTTCTTCGTGTTCTCTTTCAACAGGTCCATGTCTGCTTGAGATAGGGTGGCCAGTGCTACTGCATCTGTCAGTTCTAGATAGTCGTTCTCGACTAACTCCCATAGCTCTTGATATCCAAACAAGATCTTCATCTGGATGCTCCAATAATCGTAATTCTTCTCATTGAAGCACGGGATCTGCAACTGCAAGTTGTTGCTACTAGAAGCCATTCTACTTCGGTCTCTACGTCAAGGGATCAGTGGCTTTGATACCAATTTGAAATTTTATTTTTTATTTTTTTTATGGCAACAGTCATCAGGGAGCGTAGGGTGAAGGGGGGCCGGAAGTCGGGTTGCACTCCCAAAGTCAGGTTGCGCTCTTGAATTTGGGTTGCACTCCCGAAGTTGTGTTGCGCTCTCGAACTCGAGTTGCGTTCCTGAACTCCTACGTAGTCAGGCTACGCAAGTAAAACTTGTGCAATCAAGCTACGCACGAAATAATGTGCATAGTCGGGTTGCGCACAAAAAATGTGCGTAGTTGGGCTACGCACAAAATAAAGTGTGCAGTCGAGGAGGAGGTGGTCAATGCCCGACTATGCTGGTCAAAGGCAGCGAAGTCCGACTGTACTGCGTAGTCGGGCGGTTGGCTAAGACTTAGCCAAAAACTGCCCTTCTTTAAGTTGACCCATCCAACTGCGCTCAAAATTGATTGTGCCATCGGACTACGTTGTGTAGTCGGGTGAAAAACAAACATTATGCAGACAAAGATAACCGTAAACCCTATAGATGCCTTAAATAATGACAAATTTTATTCATATAAGATAAGGGTTACAAAAATCCTCAACTAAGGAAAAACTAACATCTGTAGACTAAAGATGCAGGATAAACTGAGAGGGAAAACAAATGTCGAGTTCGCTGCTCGAACATTAAACAGATGAGCTACACTGCTCACTGGAACGATCTCGTCTACTGCTCTACAAATGACTGCTTTTCTCTTGCCTATTTCTCAAAAATTCCTCCACTCTCTACACCTTGTCTGAAGGCCCAAACTGCCTTAAATAGTTGCGGGGATAGGAAGATAGAGGTTATCCTCTGATAGGTTCTGACAGACCCTAAACTAGGGTTTCTGACCAAGTGCCGAACTGGCATTAACTTATGCGACGATCGGATCTGTCAGACGTCACATCTGTCAGAAGGCACGTGCGACGTCAAGTCAAAAAAAAATTTTGGGATGCCCAATTTTGTGAGCGCAGTCCGGCTTCGTCCAAGTTCGAAGTGCAGTTTTGCGGAGGCATGAAATCAAGATTAATATTTCTAACAGAATTCATATATAAAAGCACCACCTGTAATTTCATTGCAATATACATTAGATTGCACGGTTGCCATTCTTAAGGGATCGGATAATGGAGAATGGGATCAATGTCTGTAGTTCTAGTCCTCCTTTATATGAAAAATTTGTTTGCAAGTCAAAACTCTATAGAGCCTATGCATGCATTCACTTGGTGCTTTTGCTAGGGTTCCTAACTGATCGTTTACTACATCCTCTTGCTGAATGTTTTGGGCTTTGGATCATAGCATTTGCTTGTGAATTTTGCTTTGCCTTCCAATGGATTCTTAATCATAACTTGAAATGGCTCTACATTGATTATACGACATGTCCAAAAAGACATGCAAACATATTTAAATCATTAGCTTTTCAAAAAATCATTAATGCCTTACATGAACTTTGAGTCTTGTACATTTAATGATATGGGTGTATTTGATATGTTGTTCATGAAAAGGAGGTGAAAAAATAAAAATAAAAAATAATATTGAAAAGAAAAAAAGCTCAGACTGGGGTTGATTTAGCGCTTAAGTCTATGGGACTACCAATAATACTACCACCAATTATTGTTGGGGAAGGACAAAAGAGCCGACACCACATATTCTGTGAAGCCTTAAAGACTCAAGTGCAAATTAAAACTACGCTAGAGTTCTAGCGTAATGTTTTCTTGTGACAAGGGTGTGGTGCAAGGGACGGATGCACCAAGGTTCTGGCACAAAAGTAGATTGTGCCAAAGGTCTAGCATAGTAGGATAGTGCTCCCAAGATGGGGCGCAAGCTGGGAGTGCACCCGGTCTTGGGCACACTTGGTAGTTGCACCCGAGATGGGGCGCAAAGGGGGAGTGCACCTAGCCTTGGGTGCACTTGGCTGTTGTGCCCGGTCTTGGGTGCAACGAAGGGTTGTGCCTTGGCTTGGGCACAACTAGGGAGGAGTGCACCCGAGCTTGGGCACACGACGAGAGTGCACCTCACTTGGGGCGCATAGGCGAACAATAACACCAAACTGGTGCAAACATAATCTAAGGAAGAATGAGATAAAACTTGCAAACCAAAAGATAGACTTTATTGATTCAAACAGACTACAAGATGCAGTTTTACAATGCAATATTTTACAGAAACATCTACAACCAAGATTGCAGAATAACCATAGGAGGAGTTTCCTAGATACTGCTGCTCTAACTTCTCTGCTCTGCTTAGTAACTTTCCTTGGATTTCTTCTGCTCTTCCTCACTTCCTCGATCCCTCGATATCTCGATGATTTTTTCTGAAATACCACTGCCTTTTATAGTTGGGTGGAAGGGAGGATAAGGCTTATCCTCTGACATGCTTATCCTTTGACATGCGTCGCATTAGGGTTTCTCTGACATGCATCGCATTAGGGTTTTTGCCCACTCATCGAACTGTAGCTATCGACATTAATGACGATGTTATCCGATCTATCAGGGCATCAAATCTGGTTTAATTTTCTAACACCCTCCTTTAAACTAGATTTTACATACTTTGATGCTCAACATTTCCCAAATCCTGTTGAAGTCTTCCTCCTTCAAAGGTTTTGTAAAAATATCGACTACCTGTTCTTTTGACCTACAAAATAGTAACACAATTTCATTAGCTTTCACCAACTCTCTGATGAAGTGGTAGTGGATATCGATATGCTTCGTCCTACCATGAAACATTGGATCCTTCGACAGTGCTATGGTGGAATTGTTATCACAGAAAATGGTTGTCGCCCTTTTTCGATGAATGATTCAGCTCACCCAAGATTCTTTGTAGCCATACTGCTTGACATGCGGTTGACATGTCAACAACATACTCTGCCTCTATAGTGGACAAAACAAATATTGGTTGCTTCTTGGACGACCATGAAACTACTCCTGATCCAAGATGGAAAGCATAGCCAGAAGTGCTCTTTCGATCATTAGTGTTGCCATTCCAATCGCTATCTGTGTAACCAACCATTTCTAGCTAGTCTTTTCTGGCATAGAAAATTCCATGGTTTCGTGTCCCATTGACATAACATAAAATCCTTTTTCCTGCTTGCCAATGCGTGTCCTTCGAAGTCTCCATGAATCTGCTGATCAGGATCACTCCAAACATCAGATCGGGTCTAGTTTCAGTCAAGTACATGAGACTACCAACTAACCTCTTAAACAAGGTTTGATCAACATTTTTGCTGGAATCCATCTTGCTTAGCTTCAGACCTATGGCAACAGGTGTGATGGCAGGTTTGATGTCCTCCATCTTAAACCACTTCAAGACATCCTTTGCATACTTACCCTTGGACAACTTCAATACCTAGAAAGTATTTCATCAGCCCTAAGTCCGTCATCTCAAACTCTTTCTTCATGGTTGTTTTGAACTGGTCAAACAACACGTTGTTTCCAGTGTAGATCAGATCGTCTACATATAAGCAAACAATTATCATCTTGCCTTCTGGGTTTTGCTTCAGGTAAAGGGTGTGCTCATATGGGCATTTCATGAACCCATTCTCCTAAAAGTAAGCATCAATCCGACTATACCAAGCCCTGGGTGCTTGCTTCAACCCATACAAGGCCTTATTCAGCTTCAAGACTTTACCTTCTTGTCCTTTCAAATCATAGCCTGTTGGCTGGTCTATATAAACCTCTTCTTCCAACACTCTGTTCAGAAATGCAGATTTGACATCCATCTAGTACACATTCTAGCCTTTCTGGGCTGCCAATGCCAGGATCATTCTAACTTTGTCAAGTCAAGCTACAGGTGTGTACACCTCATGATAGTCAATGCCTGACTTTTGTTTGTAGCCTTTTGCCACCAATCTGACCTTGTGCCGATCAACTTCACCTTGGGCATTAAACTTAGTTTTGTATACCCACTTGATCCCAATGGTCTTCTTCCCTACTGGGAGATAACTCAACTGCCATGTCTTTGTTTTCTCTATGGCCTCAATTTCCTCATTCATCGCCTTCACCCAATTTTGATTCTGAATTGCTTCTTCAAATGAAATTGGATCACACTCAAAAAATAAAGCAAAAACAAAATGTTCTTCTTGAAGTCAGGTTACCTCATAGATGTCTTGCAAGCTCCTCGTCTTTGCAAGTGTCCTCAAGTTGGATATTCTGCTTACAATTTGAGGCATTTGTGATAATGAAGCGGTGTTGCTGCTAGATCTAGAGTTGCTACTTGAAGATGCAGGTTGATGCGCTCATTCTTCTTCTACGTTCTCGAACTCAATGACTTCTGGTTTTGGCTGACCAGTCTTTGATTTCCAGTTCTAGGATTCATCCTCCAGGAACTTCACATCTCTGTTGATAATAATTTTCTTCGTCATAGGATTATATAGCCTATATGCCTTAGACTCTTCACTATACCTAGTGAATATGCATTTCTTAGATTTGTCGTCCAGCTTCTTCCTCTTCTCATCTAGGACATGTGCATATGTTATGCACCCAAAAACTCTGAAATAAGCAATGCTTGGCTTCTAGTTGCTCCATGCCTCCTGAGGAATTTTGTCCTTCACACTCTTTGTGGAACACCTATTTAGCAGATAGACTGCACAACTTACAGCTTCTACCCAGAACTCATGAGGCAAGTTCTTTGCCTTTAGCATACTACATGCCATCTCCATAATGGTTTTGTTCTTCCTCTCATTTACACCATTTTGCTGTGGTGTGTATCTGGTAGTAAGTTGCCTACAAATTCCATTTTGCTTGCAAAAATTTTGAAATTCATTGGAGATGTACTCACCTCCACCATCTGTCTTGAGAGTCTTCACCTGGTAGCCACTCTATTTCTCAACTAGAGCCTTGAACTCCCTGAATTTGTCGAACGCCTCTAAATTTTGTTTTATGGGATATACCCATGTCCTCCAACTGAAATCATCAATGAAAGTAAAAAAAAAATTGTTACCAGCAAATGTGTTGGTCTGCATTGGACCGCAAATGTCGAAATGTACCAGCTCCAATGGTTGTGAAGCTCTCCAAGACTATCCTACAGAGAATGCATCCCTGTGCTGCTTGCCAATTAAGCAACCCTCACATCTCGGGCCTCGTCGGACTGAACGCTTGTCCCTTTCCTGGTGCTTTCAGTGGCGTAAAAGGTTTAAAATGATTGTGGCATGGTGGTTATAGGGGCGGACTGCATGAAGATCTATGTGGCGGCTTCTAGGGTGGACAACGCAGAATACTGTGGCGGCCATAAAAAATTGGATAGCCTGCCCGAATTCGTGGTGGCTGCCAATTTGACCATGTAAATTCAAAAAAAAAAAAATAAGCAACCCTCACAAACTTGATTTGGTTGCTCTATAAGGGGTAAACCCTTCACCATTTTCTTCTTGTGTAGTAAGTTCAGGCCATTGAAGCTTAGGTGACTGAATTTGAGATGCCACAACCAGGTAGCATCCTTCTCAACTACACTAAAAGACATCAGAGATTCATTCTGAATCTGCAGTGAAAACATCTTGTTTTTAGTCATGGACATAGTTGCAATTTGCCCATGCTCCTTGTCTTTGATGGTGCAAAGTCCATCCTTGAATTGAACAGTGTACCCCTTCTGCACAAGTTGTCCAATGCTCAGTAAATTGTGCTTCAAACCAGGCACATAATAGATATCGATGATCTGCTATATTTTACCTTGTCTGGTATGAATGAGGATTTTTTATTTCCCCATCATAGGAACTTTGCTATTGTTCCCCATTTTCACCTCATACTGGACTATTTCATCCATTTGTGAGAATATCTCTTTGTTCCTCGTCATGTGGTTGCTACAACCACTATCGAGATACCAGATATTCTTATGGTTCTCCTCATCAATACTGCAAGATAACACATTTCCACCAGCATCTCTAAACTCTCCATTATCAGGCTCATCTGTGTAGTGCGCTTGTTGTTGGTTATCTTTGGCCATCTACTTTCTGCACTCAAAAATATAGTGGCCAAATTTCTTGTAGTAATAACATTGGATCTTTGATGTATCCTTTCTCTGATAAGATCATCCTTGCTGATGGAAGTTCCAATCGGTATCTCTGTCATTGGAGTTTGACATTCCTCCTTGCTTGTTGCCTTTTTCATGCTTGCCTCTACCTCTTCCTCCTTGAGAACCTGAGGCTCCTTGGTGGGAGTTTTCTCTGCTACTGTCTTGAAATGAGACCTGCGCTTTAAATGCTTGTTCCAGTGAGGACTGAGTTGAGCGACTCAGCCTCTACTCATGTGTTTGCAAGGAACCCATGAGCTCATCCATAGAGAGGGTTGTTAAATCCCTTGATTCTTCAATTACTATAACCACTGAGTCAAATCTTGCTGGTAGGCTCCTTAGCATCTTCTCCACAATCCTTTGATTCACCACGTTCTCCCCATTCAACCGCATCTAGTTGATGACATCCATTGTTCGGGTGAGGAAGTTGCTTATGGACTCCGACTCGCTCATCTACAAGTTCTCGAACTCCCTCCTCAACATTTGCAACCACACAAAATTCACCTTGTCGATGCCCTGGTAGGAGCTGGCCAAGATTTCCCAGGCCTCCTTCGATTTGGTTGTTGCTACAATTTGAGGGAATATTGTCTCCTCAACCGCCTGCATTATGTAAAATAATATCTTTTGGTCCTTCTTTCGATTCTCCTTCAGCAAATCTGAATCTACCTAGGAGAGTATGATCAATGCTATTGCGTCTACTAGCTCTGCATAGCCATTCTGGACCAAGTCCCATAGCTCCTGTGACCCGAACAAGATCCTCATCTGGATGCTCTAGTAATCATAATTTTTTTCATTGAATCGCAAGATTTGAAACTACAATGAGTTACCACTAGAAGCCATTGTTTCTTATCATCCACGGACATGCTCTAGCTCTGATACCAATTTGAAAGACTCAGGTGCAAATTAAAATTGTGTCAGAGTTCTAGCGTAATGTTTACTTACGCCAAGGGTGTGGTGCAAGGGACAGATGCGCCAAGGGTCTGGCGCAATATCAGGATGTGCCAAGGGTTTGGAACAAAAGTAGATTGCGCTAAAGGTCTGGCACAAGGGGAGAGTGCACTCGAGATGGGGCGCAAGCTGGGAGTGCACCTGGTCTTGGGCGCACTTGGCAGTTACGCCCGAGATGGGGTGCAAAGGGGGAGTGCACTCGGCCTTGGGCGCACTTGGCTATTGCGCCCAGTCTTGGGTGCAACGAAGGGTTGTGCCTTGGCTTGGGCACAACCGAGAAGGAGTGCACCCGAGCTTGGGCACATGATGAGAGTGTGCCTCACTTGGGGCGCACAGGCGAACAAAGACACCGAACTGGTGCAAACATAATCTGAGGAAGAATGAGATAAAACTTGCAAATCAAAAGACAGACTTTATTGATTCAAACAGACTGCAAGATGCAGTTTTACAATACAAGATTTTATAGAGACATCTGCAATGATGATTGTAGGATAACCACAGGAGGAGTTTCCTAGAGACTACTGCTCCGACTCCTCTACTTTGCTCAACAACTTTCCTTGGATTTCTTCTGCTCTTCCTCACTTCCTCGATCCCTCGATATCTCGATGATGTTTTCTAAAAGACCACTCCGCCTTTTATAGCTGGGCAGAAGGGAGGATAAGGTTTATCCTCTGACATTCTTATCCTCTGACATGCGTCGCATTAGGGTTTCTTCCCACTCGCCGAACTGCAGCTACCGACATTAATGGCGATGTTATCCGATTTGTCAGAGCGTCAAATCTGGTTTAATTTTCTAACAAAGTCGTGGTATCGACAGATTATAATTTAATATGGAGTCTAGAAAGTTTTAGGAAAATTTGACTCACTAACTATTTTTATATCCATTGCATCATTTTCCTTTCATATTCACTCCTTTCTTGCTTCTGAAATTTTATTGAAAGCCATCTTGCGAAACGGTTGTGTTATTCTCTCTGTGAATTCGATCGAGGCAGGCAACAATGGTGTCCTACGGGCCTTACTATGGGTCCTACGGTGCGCACAAGAATTTCAAAAAAATGAGCCCGCAGGTTCAGAACCACCTGAAGAGGGTTTACTTAACCCTGGCCTGTTCTGTGGTCGCGGGCGTTGTTGGGATTTACCTGCACCTTCTCTGGAATGTCAGAGGTCACCTCACGGGAATCGCGTCCATCGTTTTCATAGCCTGGCTTTTGTCCATTTTTCCGTCTCCCTACAACGATTCGAAGAGGGTGAAGCTTCTGATGGCAGCTGCGGCATGCCAGGGCACTAGTATTGGGCCGATTATAGATTTGGTAATTAGAATCGATCCCAGTATCATGGGGGCTGCCTTCATGGGAACTATCCTGGTGTATGGATGCTTTTTGGAGGCCGGAATCCTGGCGCGGCACACGGAGTTTTTGTTTATCAGGAGTTTGTTGGCCTCGGGTCTTAGTATTTTAATGTGGCTCAACTTCGCCTTGGTTGTTTATGGTGGCTGCACGTCGAATTACATGTTTCTGGGCTGTTTGGGCCTTGTCTATCTTGGGTACGTCATTTTTGCAACCCATATGGCCATTGAAATGGCAGACCGTGGCGATTATGGAACTTGAGCAATTGGAAATCAATCCCTACATATGTTTTAATAGCTTAAAAGAAAAGAAGATTAAAAAACCTAGCTGGAAGCCCAAACTAAAATCCTAGAAATATGGAAGTTTTGGACACTTGCAAGGAAACATATAAGTGATAAGAAGTAGAAAAGACAAAGCCTCGATAATTGGAAATCAACTACTACCATTGGAAATTATCTATATAGAAAGCCAAAACACTTTCTAGCAAGGGAAAATAAGATGCAAGGTGTAAAGTGCAAAGAATTAACAAGAAGGATAAAAGGTTACAAAAAATACAAAAATTGGTCTAGCGAAAAAAAATTCCTAAAAATGTACAAAATTTTTTAAATAAAAAAATATTAAAAATAATAATGTTAATCTACCCACCTTTTTTTTAATATGTTATATGTGGCTTTTATTGGGGGCTACTTCTATCAATATACGAGAATATTACATTTGTTGTAGCAAACATTTTTATCACTATTTTTTCTTTTCTTTTTTCTCTTAAATATATTCTTCAACTTCCTCAAAGTGTTATGTTTCCACAATAAACTCCTTGACATCATTTTTATTAAGACATAAAATCTTACTTGGCCATTTGTCTTCTAAAATTTGAATTTCATGGGTTTGTAGATCAACACCATAATTTGCTAATTTATTTGCTACTCAATTTCCTTCTCTATAAATATGCTCACACTACCAGAATATTGCCTCTAGTAATAGATGATGAACATCAACAATAATATTATTTTTATCCAGTTTCCACATCTATTTTTGTTAATAGCATTGATGATAATTTGTGAGTCCCACTCAATTGAAATACATTTCCATCCTTTTCTACTGCAATTTTAATCCTAGTAAGAAGTGCCCTAGCCTCTGCATGCTTGTTAGTTAAAGTTCCAGATGATTATGAATAAGTGAGGAGAATTTTGCCTTCACTATTTCTAAAAATACCACCTCCACCAGCAATTCTTGGATTTCATTTAGAAGCACAAACTTTTATTGGATTTCCATTATAATCCCAATTTTTGGACATTTCTATTTTACCATAGATCAAAGTAGATCCTTTGTTTTAATTCCATTGTTGCATATGACTCTTTCATTTATCTTCAAATTCTTTAGTCAAATTATTAGCACTTATTTTTTGCAATTGAGACTTCCCATGACGAGCACCATATTTGTAGACATTCTGCAAGAAATACACTGATACGGTTCCAAAATTGGGCATGATTTTGATATTTATTTTTAAAAATTCTATTATTCCTTTCAAGCCATAAATTACAACAAATAATGACAGGGCCAATCCTCCAAAGAATACATAATTCTTTATCTTTGAAATAATTTATCCAACATCTTATAACTCTTTCAATGTTGATGGAGATACCCAATATAATTTCATAGTTTTTAAAAAGTAACCCCAAATGGTGTGATAAAACGGATAATGAAGAAGTAAATGGTTTGGCATTTCTAAATCCTTCTCACACAAGGCACATCTGAAGGGTCCATAATATCCTCTTCTTTGTAGACTCTCTCATGTAATAATATTACTTTGAATTGCTAACCAAAGAAATGTTGAGGCCTTAGGGAGAGCCTATAATGACCAAACGTTCTTCCAAGAAAAATATTTGGGAGAAGAAAATTTTGGTTCCAATTCCTCATATCCCAACTTTACTGAGTATCCACCATCCTTTGATAAGTTCCAAACCAACTCATATTTTCATGTAAAAATTTGCAAATAAAACTCTAGAAACATATTTTGAAGTTCATCTGCAATTTATTTGAGCTCCTATCCTTCAACCAGATCACTAAAAGAAATCCATGATCTAGAGTTTTTGTTCATAATAATATAATCTTGGACCTTTGGACCTTTACATGTTAGGCACGCTTGAGCCAATCGTTTCCATTTTGAATCAGATATGAGAGGATAGGGCTTCAACCAAGCATCATATCAATAATTTGCATAACTCTCCCCATTGAATGACCATCTAATATGTTTATTTATCAATTGTAAACTCTCTGATATGAGTTCCATGTTGATGATCTTTTTGGTAGAGTTATTTTTCTATACAATTTCATTGGATCTAGAGAACCTATATATTTTTGAAATAATATTTTTGCCCAATTCTTGCCTTGATCTCTGAATAATCTCCACTCAAGATTTGATCCTAATGCCAAATTCATAAGTTTACAATTTTTTAAGCCTGCTCCTCCAATATTATTTCCTCTGCAAACCTTTTTCCACTTACAAAGAGGAAACCTAAACTTTTTTCTCACAACCTTTCAATAGAAATTCTCTTTTAATTTTATCAATTTATGATGTAATACCTATTGGTAGTCTTGAAAGTGACATCATATAAATAGGAATGAATTGCAAAGTAGTTTTTATGAGTTGTAGCCTTCCTTCCATGGTTAAGAACTTACCTTTCCAACCTTCCAAGCAAACTTTCATTCTATACAAAAAAGAGATCCAAAGCTCGTACCCATTTTTTTATTGTAAAGACTTTTATCTTAAGTTAATATAAATTTACTTTTTCATAAAAAAAATTTAAATAAAAATAAAAATAAATAATCCGAGAAGAAGAAAAACCAATCTTAGAAAGGAAAAAAAAAATCCTAGGCCATGGTATAAAGAATTAATCTTGAAAGGCAAAAAAGCTAAGACTGACCACAGTCTCAGATTTATTACAATGTTTTCCTTGTATTATTACACAACTTATTACAAGTATTAAATAATACATCATGCAATCGAAAGCAACCAATATTTACAATGTTATATTTAATAAAAGGCACAAATACAGTTGTGGATAACTATCCACATCATCCACCGTAACCATCCACCGTTGTCATTTCCAACAATCTCCCACTTGGCAACTACGATGGCACAATACGTATGTCACTGTGTTCTTGACACCATTTGAAATTTTAGGAACTTACTACATTTGTCAAAGCATTAGTTGTGTTCAACTCAATATTCACCTTCTTCAGTTTTATTTCACCTTCCTCAATTATTTCTTTGATTAAGTGAAATTGTACCCTGATGTGCTTCGTCCTGTTGTGGAATTTGGGATTGATAGCAATATTAATTGCACTCTTGTTTTCACACCGTAATGGAATTGAATCCTATTATACACCAACATCTAAACATAATTATTTGATCCATACTACTTCCTTGCAAGCCTCTACTGCTACAATATATTCAACTTCCATTGTTGATTGAGAAACAACATCTTATTTCTTGCTTCTCCAACTAACAACTCCCCCAAAATATTCAAACACATACGCACTTGTGGACTTCCACCATCCATATATTCTGCAAAATTTGCATTAACATGACTTTTTAACTGACTATCACTTGCAACCCCATAATATATCTCAGCATCCTTTGTTGATTGAAGATATTGTAATTCTCTTCACAACTATCCAATACTGCCATCCTGGATTTGACATGAACCGGTTTAACATTCCTACTACATGATCCAAGTCCAACCGTGTACACACCATAGCATACATCAACTTGCCAATTGCACTTGCATATGACACTTTTGCAATTTTATCCTTCTCAACTATTGTCTTTGGGCATTGATCCATTGAAAATATTGTATCCAATACAATTGGAGTGCTCACTGGTTTACACTTCTCCATTCCAAACTATTTCAATACATCAGCCACATATTTCTTCTGACTGATCCACAACTGTATCTATGTTCGGTCTCTCTTGACCTCAATGCCAAGAAAGTAGTGAAGTAGCGCCAAGTCCTTCATGTTGAACTCCTTTGACAACTTAGCCTTTACCTTTTGAACCGATTATTGAGAATTGCTAAGAAGAAATATATCATCAAAATACAGTGCAAGAATGAAAAATCTATCTGAATCATTCAAAAAATAAATACAATGGTAAGCATTACTTCTTAAAAATTCAATTCTAATCACATATTGATCAAACTTCTTATACTCTCGATGATTGTTTCAGTCCATCTATTGAATTCTTGAGTTTGCAAACTAGATCACTCCCACTGATTTCAAACCCCTCTAGCTGCTCCATGAATATTTCATCTTTTAACTCACCATGAAGGAATGTAGTCTTCACGTCCATTTGTTCCACTTACCAATAATTTATTATTGTTGTTGTCAACAACAACTTAATTGAAGCTATTTTTTCTACTAGTGAGAATGTTTCTATGTAATCAACTCCTTCAATCTATGTATATCCCTTGGCAACTAATCTTGCCTTGTACTGCTCTAATGTACCATCTAGATTATATTTTTTATTAAAAATCCATTTACATCCAATCAAATTTCTCCATTTTGTTCTAGGATGCAAATCCCATGTCTGATTACACTTGAGGTACTCTATATCCTTTTGCATTGCCATACTCCATTCCTTAGCCTCACTACTACTCAAACCCTTCTTCACACTAACAAGTTCATCACACAGAGCTGTCAGTGCTGAGTACTTAAAGTCACTCATATTATACCTAAATCTATCAGGAACTCACCTTTGGCACTAACTTCTCCTTGGCTATTGATATATTCCATTACCTTGCACATCTTCATGAAAATTTATTCAATATCATGCGCTATTCCCTGGGCACTTGGGCCTATTATTTCATCTATAATTTCTTGATGATCATGCAACCCTGATACCTCACATGGCTTTGCATCCTAGTCTTCGACTCCCTATTGACCACGTAGGATTAGAACTTCTCCATCAGTTGCAGCACCCTACTATTGACCTTCATCATGGTTTGAGGACAATGGACTAGGCTGAATGCATGATTATGCAAGTCTATGATTGCCAGATTGGGGCATAGACTGCTATTGTGTAGACATTCATTGGTTGTCCTGTGTAGCATTGTAATGTAGAATATGATCGAGTAAAGGTTCATGGTCAGTAGATAATTTGGCACCATACTTAACTTCTCCTACTACATTCTCCATGAAAATTATATCGCAACTGACTGTGTGGCGATTTTTTAATGGAATGAAAAGTTTGTAACCTTTCACCCTTTCCTTGTAACCCATGAAAATGCACTTAACTGATTTGTGATCCAGTTTCTATCATTTTTATATGGGAACATGCATATAGGCTTTGCAACTGAACACTTGTAGATGTTCAACAATGGGTTTTATTACCACTCCACTTTTCCTGTGGAGTCACTCCTCCCAAAATTAAACTTGAAGATAAATTGTTCACATAATTGGCAGTATGAACTGCCTCAGCCCAAAACATTTGTTCAGAGATGCATCTTCCAGCATACTTCATGCTTTCTCCATGAGAGTCATATTCAACCTCTCATCCACCCTTTCTGTTGAGGCATATATGGTGTGGTATTTTGCCTTGAAATTCCATGCATCATGTAGAAAGCATCAAATTCACCTGAGTAATACTCACCTCCATTGTCTATTCTTAGTGCCTTGACCCTTTTACTACTTTTTCGCTCTACTTCAGCAATAAAGGTCTTAAACTTCTCCAGGGATTCATCTTTTTTTGATAAAAAACACCCATGACTTTCGATAGAAATCATCAATGAAAGTAATAAAATATTTGGATCCTATTAAAGAAGGCACTTCCACTAGTCCACAAATATCTGAGTGTACCAATTCTAAAACATCTTCACTCCTATATGTACTTGATGAAAAAGATACTTTATTTTGTTTTCCCATAACACATGACTCACAAAAATATAATGAATCAAGTTGCAGACCTTCCAAACCATGCACCAGTTGTTTGGAGCACATCTCCTTTAGGCTCCACTCACCTACATGCACCAATATCTTATGCCATAGCAACATTTTTTAAGATTTTTTACTTGTTCTTTTACCTGTAAAACTCACTAGTTCTGCATCCAAATCATAGAGAGACCCTTTTTTGATCCCTTGAATCAACACCATCTCACCATTCATCACATTGCAGTTATTTCTATTAAAAATAGCATGAAACCCATCATCTAAAAATTGGCTTACCAAGAGTAGATTAAGTGTTAGTCTAGGAACATGACTAACATTAGTGATGGTCATCAATCTACCATCCTTTGTATTGACTCTCACTGTGACTTTTTCTATCACATCATAGTTATAGATATCTCCAAGAAATGCCTTCTCATAATTACCTTCATGATAGGTCTCAAACCAATCTTAGTAAGATGTCATATGAAATGAAGCACCTGAGTCAATCAACCATGACTCATTGTGAACATCAATAGTCAAGCCTACAACAAGACCTACCACTCCTTCAACAGCAACAATGGTAGAGATGCCCTCATTATCTATTCAAGATTCTTCTTTGCACTCCCTTTTGATGTGTCCTTTTTTATGACATTTCTAGCACTCAACTTCTTGCTTCCAACTTTTCCTCGATTTTGACCTATGGCCTTTGCCTTGTGGCTTCTCATTACTTTTGTGTTCTCTACTCCTCCATCTCGTAGACAATGCTTCAACATTATTTATGGGTTCAATAGTATGCCTTCTCAACTCTTCTTGCAAGAGCTACCCTACAATATTTTCCATCTTAATGTCAGGTATTTTTGTGCTCCCACTAATTGTAATAATCAGATTATCCCATGAATCAAGAAGACTCCACAACAAAAAAATACACTACTCCTCATATTTGATTTTATCACCCACTGATACCAACTTATTTATGAGGGTGTTGAAATTATTAAGGTACTCAACCACATTCCCACCATCTGCCATCTTCAACCCATACAATTTCATCTTCAAAATATCAAATTCATCATAGACTTGGACTCATATAGTTGTCCAAGCTTGTACCACATGTCTTTGGTTGTCTTGGCAGTGAGAACATTGGACAACACTGAATCTCCAAGATTCAAACCAATGAGAGACATTGCCTTCTTATTCTTCTTATCCCAATACTTCTGAGTGATGACATCGGGCTTTTGATCATGTTGGATTTCCTCCCTGAGTTCTCTCTCAACCAGAAGATATTCCATCTTTCATTTCCAAATGTTAAAATTTTGATCCCTAAATTTCTCAATTGTAGACTTCTCCATGCTAGCTCTTCCACAAAACACAGACTATACATTGACAAATCCTTTCTCTAATATAGAATTCCAAGGTTTCTTGAAGTAACTCTGATACCACTTGTTAACTCTAGCTAGTCATAGAAACACACAAACTAAAAATTGTTTGTAGATCAAGATAAAACATAAAAAATACAGAGCATGGTATTCAGAGAGAAATAAAATTAGAAAGAACAAATCTAGAACACACACCGAATGCGAGAGAACAATGTTTTTCCTTGTATTATTACACAACTTATTACAAGTATTAAATAATACATCATGTAACTGAAAGAAACCAATATTTATAACATTATATTTAATAAAAGACACAAATATAGCTATGGATAACTATCGACATCATCCACCGTAATCTTCCACCATTGTTGTCATTTCCAAAAATCTCCCACTTGGCAACTACGGTGGCATAGTACTTATGCCACTGTGTTCTTGACACCATTTAAACTTCTGGGAACTTACTACTTTTATCATAACTATCCTATATACAAGCTCCTATAGGCTAAGTCAATTGTTGGGGAGCCATTTGGAGAGTTTATTATCTTCATCATATTATAGAGATCTCATTTTTACCAGTCATTTGGGCTTATTTGGATATCATTTGAATGGACTTTTTATTTTTAGTAGTGTTCATTTTTAGGGTTTTAGATGATGACTTCAACACAGTATTATTCTTCAGTGAAATAGGTACCGAAACCATTCATGGATTGTTGCTTTGAGGAGTAGAGGTACAGTATTTTAATGGGTGAATTTACATTCCATTAAAGTGATTTATTATTTAATGACTTTATATTATGAAATCACTTTATGGATGTGAAAGGGGCCACTTTATAATATAATGTTATAACGTTAAGTTATAACTTTAAAAATAACTTAAAGTGGTATGCCTACGACAAGGGTGCGGGGGACGTGGCCCTCTTTATGATGTAAAGGGACATAAATAAGAAGATATTTTTTTGGATTTTAGTCTCTAAGGAGAATTTGGGAGTTCCGGCATACCGGCTCTTTGGGCTGTTGGGGGACAAAATCCTCCTTCAAATTTGAGCATTTTTGGGTGTGAAAGATCACCCCTAGATGTTTATACAGCTGGCTTCATTTCAGAAGTTAGGATTGTGCTTCATTATTCAGAACTTTGGAGCTAGGGTTTCCAAACATAGTTATTGAGCTTCATATTGGGATTCTGACATACCACATTGAATTCCATTTTTCAAAAGGGTTGAACCTTCAATCAATTATTGTATTGAGTTTTTGTAGGGATTTTATTGCTAGAGAAGACATAATTGATGTTTTATTTTCATCTCTAGCTATCGCACAAATTATCAAAAATTTGATTATTCCTTTCAAGCCATAAATTCCAACAAATAATGGTAGGGCCAATCCTCCAAAGAATACATAATGCTTTAGCTTTAAAATAATTTATCCAACATCTTATAAAATCTTTTAATTTTTATGGAGATACCCAACATAATTTCATATTTTTTAAAAAGTAACCCCAAATGGTGTGAGAAAATGGATAATGAAGAAGTAAATGGTCTGACGTTTCTAAATCCTTATCATACAAGGCACATCTGAAGGGTCCATAATATCCTCTTCTTTGTAGACTCTCTCCTCAAAGAATATTACTTTGAATTGCTAACCAAAGAAATGTTGAGGGCTTAGGGAGAACCTCTAATGACCAAATATTCTTCCAAATTAAAATATTTGGGAGAAAGAAATTTTAATTGTTCTAAATCCTCATATCCCAACTTGAGTATCCACCATCCTTTGATAAGTTCCAAACCAACTCATATTTTCCAAATGAAACTCTAGAAGCATATTTTGAAGTTCATCTGCAATTTTTTTGAGTTCCTCTCCTTCAACCATGTCACTAAAAAAAATTCATGATCTAGAGTTTTTGTTCATAATAATATAATATTTGACCTTTGGACCTTTATGAAGAACACAAGCTTATACTAAGAGGGGGGATAAGAACACTTTTTACTTTTCTTTCCCAAATAGTATTATCCAATATAATCAATGGCAATATCAATAGCAATAACCAAAGCAATGCACAAATCATCACACACAATAGAGACACCATAATTTACGTGGTTCACCCAATGTGGGCTACTCCACGGAGAAAATATTTTACTAAAACTTTCTCAATCAATCTCTTGGGAATCCTTTCCCTATTACAATGTTTATGGACCTCTGTCCAAAGGAGATGTCAATCCCCTAAATCAAGTTTGTGGATCTCTATCCATAGGAGAACTCCTTCTCCTCTACTCTGGTTGGTGATCCTCTAGAAGACTACTGCCTCCACTACATTGGCTTGTGGATCTCTCTCCACTAAAGACTCTTGTCCCCACTCAGAAGACCTATCCTCACTACCCTGGCTGATGGATCTCTATCCACTGGAGACCACTATCCTCTTTGCTCTATCACCTCCAAAGCTCTATCTCTTAATATGCACTAAACATAGTCCATTCGATCTAGCACAAATCTACTCAATATCTATCTCTAGTCCAGCACAAACTTATCCTCAAATCTGCACCAAACTCTGCTCCACAAGTCCACTCAGAACTTGCTCAATCTACTCAACAAGTCCACTCAAACTTGCTCAAATATGCTCAACAAGTCCAAAATTAAAAACAAAAAAAAACACCAAAACTTGCTCAAATATTCTCAACAAGTCCACTCAGAACTTGCTCAAACCTCAACAAGTCCACTCAAAACTTGCTCAAACTACTCAACAAGTCCACTCAAAACTTGCTCAATATACTCAAAATGTCCACTTAGAACTTCTCAAATCTGCTCAACAAGTCCACTCATAACTTGCTCAAACTACTCAACAAGTCCAATCAAAACTTCTCCAAATATGCTCAATAAGTCCACACAAAACTTATCCAAATTCCAACCCGAACTTCCAAACCAAAAGCTCACACAAAATTAGTCCACAAGTCTCCTCAAAGACTTACCTCCAAATATGCTTAACAAGTCCACATAGAACTTGTCCAATCTCATAGAAACATAAAGAGAATTGTTAGAGACCCAATATGTTCTACACTCAATGCTCAATAATTTCTCAACTCAAATCAGAATATAGAATAGTTTGTTTTATGGAACTTGAACAATCACTTCACACAACCACTTGACTAGGCTCAACCAACTCTACTCAACCAATCACTCAATGAAACACCCCTTTCTCACAAACCCTAGTCCAAGCATATAACCATCAACTCAAAATATTTCCAACAATGCTCAACAACAAATCTCACATAACAATGATACTCATGTTCTTTTCAAACCCTAGTTCAAGTTCTTTGCATAACAACTCTCTTCAACAACAATGCTTATAAAACAATCTTCACATAACAATGATACTCATGTTATTTTGCAAACCCTAACTCAAGTTCTTCACACAACCAATGGCTTCAACAACAATGCTTATAAAACAATCTTCACATAACAATGATACTCATCTTCAAACCCTAACTCAAGTTCTTCACACAACCAATGGCTTCAACAACAATGCTTATAAAACAAGGTTTTAACAACAACTCTTTATTCCAGAAAACCTTGAAGCAATTACTCAAACACACTCAAAAGGAAACCCTAATCAAGTCCTTTTCACTCCAAACTTATTTTCCAAAAATTAACCAATCAACTCAACCAAGGAAGAATTTGCCCATACCTTTTGCTTGACAAGGAGTAGACCACACAAATCTGCCACACTCACAATCACTTCTTTGCCAATCTCAAGAGAGGTTAGAAGATAATAATTTTCTCAATGAATCACAATACAAAATGATATCAAACAAAATACACCTTATCACTCCAACTTTAAAATAATATCCAACACCTTCATAATAATCTCTTTGGAAAAAGTCCCTTTAAAAATAAAATCAACACTCTTAAAGTCTTACTCCTCCAATATGCAAATATAATAATTAAGACTTTATTTAAAAATAAAATCAAACTCCTTATAACTCCAAATTTTATTAAAAACAATTTCCAACAAACACCAATTTTCAACTAGCAACCCTTTCAACTATTTCCAACTAGCAACCCCTTTTAACTCCCAACTTTAGGCAATATTAAAAATAATCAAAATTTAATTACCTTGCCTTTGGAGGGATTCGAACCCTCAATGCAGCCCATGACCAACGCCTTAGCCGTGGCTCCAACCACCATGCGAGCTACGCGCTTGCTTGGAGTGTGGAAGCACCACATGCTTCAAAAGTATCCTCGCCTTGCATTTTGCAAAATGTGCGCCTCGCCTTTGGCGCCTTCAACCCAACACAACTGCCAAGCATAGCCACCGTGTTTCGAACACTGGTCTCCTTGCGTCCAAGCACTCTAGCCACTGCCCTCTTGCCACTAGGCCACGCTGCTCGGATGGCTTCCAACTGATCTGCACCTTTCCTTTTATCTCTATTCGTTGGCATACACAAACACAAATTTTACAGTCTTTTTCACGAGCTCCAATTCACATGCAATTTTTTGTTCGAGCAAGGATGAAAAATTAATGCCCCTTGGGCATGGTTTATATAATAATTTCCACCTTTGTTTGAATACGTCGATGCTTCAAATTTTCTTTAAACCACATGACGTCGATGCTTCGAATTTCTTCCAACTATAGAACATGGGCACTTTAGACTTTATTAATTTATAATTTATTTAAATTCTTTTGAATTTAAATATTATAAATTAATTCTTTTAGAAACCTTTGGGCTTATTAAGTCCTTCTCATTGCATAACTTGGTATAAGTAACATTTATTTATAAAATTTAAATTCACATTGAATTTAAATAATTTATAAAATAAATATTATATCTCCTTTTTAACTTTGCAATAAGCCTCCTTAGGTTTTTATGAAACACCTTTTAAACTAAGCTTCCATATAAAATTAAAATATTATGGAGCCCTTTTGCCTTTAACTTCTGCACTGATTCTCTTGACCTTTGGCGTTATTTGAAGCTTCTTCCTGGATATCAAATGACAACCTTGACAACTTTGTTTCTTGACGAAGTCCTTGACATTAATGATGACTTCATCCGGTGACATCAATGACAACTTTGACTTAGGGACTCAAAATGTCCAACAATCTCCCCCTTTGTCATTGATGGCAACCCAAAAACTTTTTACCAAAAACTTGACTTCTTCTTCTTTGTTGCTCCCCCTGGGACATTGCTCCCCCTGGCTCAATGCTCTCTCAAATATCAAATATCTCCCCCTTACTCAAATCTCTCCCCCTTTGACATCAATGGCAAAGGGTCACCTTTGGGGCTCGAGGCTAAGAATGAGCCTCTTAGCTTAGCCCCTCCCCCACCTCCTTTTGAGGTGGTTAATTCTGGGGTGGGAGTATTTCTACTCCCATAAAGCACTGTTCTTTACCTTTATCCTCTTTTCTTCTTATCTAAATTTTTTGATTCCTTTGACTATTTCTA
Organism: Wollemia nobilis; assembly: GCA_028583015.1. Taxonomy (NCBI): domain Eukaryota; kingdom Viridiplantae; phylum Streptophyta; class Pinopsida; order Araucariales; family Araucariaceae; genus Wollemia; species Wollemia nobilis. The sequence goes on from JAQPPZ010017228.1 coordinate 14,076,002, forward strand.
TCCATGTCCATGTTCCTGTCCATGTCTACATTCCTGTTCCTGTTCTTGTTCCTATTCATATCCATGTTCCTATTCATATTCTTGTTCATGTCCATGTTCATGTTCCTATTCATGTTCTTGTTCATATCCATTTTCTGGAATGTCTGCTCTACACCACTTTGTTGTGTGACCATCATTATTACACTTATAACACTTAATGTTATTATTCCTTGGAGGTGCAAATGTCTTAGGATTTCTCCTAGTGAAGCCATATCCTCTTCTGTCATGAACCCTGCAATTCATTGCCTTGTGACCAAACTGATTACATGAGTAGCAATATCCATGGAAAAGTTGTATGTTCCCATATTTCTTGTCTTTCATGTGTCCTGCATTGTGAAGCCATGTGCCCAAACCTGTGACATGAAAAACATCTTCCATTGAAGAAACCTTGCCTAGACCCCATTGGTCTCTTAGTCTCTTCTACATATTTCTTGTTCCATCTGTTCCTTACTTGTGCATTGTTCCTTTCCTCGTTGAACTTTCTATTGTCCAACTTATCCTTAGAAGTTTCACTCTCTCTTTTACTTACTTCTTTTGATGCTTCTTCTTTTCTAGTGTTTGAGCTTGACTCTCCTTTTCCTGCTTCCTATTTTCCTTGTTCTTCTTTAGAACTAAGTCCTGTTATGGTGACTGATGACCTTTGTGCATTGATAATCCTGTCTAAAGTCTTTGAATTTTCCTCAAACTTGTGTAGCTTGTCCTTAGAACCTTTTACTTCCATCCTTAGTGATACTATCTCATGTTCTAATCTTTCACACTCTAGATCTTTTACCTTTAATTTTTTAGCCATACCTTCTTCAATCTTCCTTGCCTCTTCAACCTTGATTTTGAAGTTGGTGAGTTCCTATAAAAACTTTGCTTTTGCTTTCTCATCTTCTTGAGCTTGAACCCTTAATCCTGAGTTCTCCCTTTTTAATTCTTCAAAAGTAACCATAAGTCTTTCACATTCTATCTCTTTTACCTTTGACTGTTCAACCATATCTTTTTCAACTTTCCTTACCTCTTCAACCTTATCTTTCAAGTCAGAGAGATCTTGTAGAAGCTTTGTCTTACATTTCTCATCCTCTTGTATTTGAGCTTTTAATTCTAAGTTTTCCTTTTTCAACTTAACAAGTTCCTTAAGAGTAGCTTCCTCCTTTTCCTTTTCTGAGTCTTCCTCTTCTTTCTTTCTTTGATCTTCTATAGGAGCATTTTCTTCTAATACTGAAAGTAGAGTTTTTTCTTCATACCTATTTTGATTGTCCTTGTTATCCTTTCTTGAACCAACCTCTAGGATTTCATTTCTAAAAATATCATCTTCATCTTCACCGCTACTAAACCCATTGCAATAACCTACATCATGGCCGAGTTGACCACAAACAAAACATTCTTCACCTTCTTGTGGACAATAAGCTGCATGGTGACCTGTATTCCTACATCTGGTACAAAACTTTATCAATCTGATATTTTCTCCATTGCTTGATTCATCTCTTGAATCTATTTCCATTCTTCCTCCCAAAACAACAATATCAACTTCATCTTCTTTTTCTTTCATGACCATGTGTGTTCTTTTCTTCTTGTGTCTCATGGTTCTACTTTTGCCTTTCTTTGCCATTTGTGTTCTTGTAAGATCTTCCTTCAAGTTGTTAAACCTTTTTCCAAAGGAACCAACTCTGATACCAATTGAAGAACACAAGCTTATACTGAGAGGGGGGTGAACAGTATAAGACCACTTTTTACTTTTCTTTCCCAAATAGTATTATCTAATATAATCAATGGCAATATCAATAGCAATAACCAAAGCAATGCATAAATCATCACACACAATAGAGACACCATAATTTACGTGGTTCACCCAATGTGGGCTACTCCACGGAGAAAATATTTTACTAAAACTTTCTCAATCAATCTCTTGGGAATCCTTTCCCTATTACAATGTTTATGGACCTTTGTCCAAAGGAGATACTAATCCCCTAAATCAAGTTCGTGGATCTCTATCCATAGGAGAACTCCTTCTCCTCTGCTCTGGTTGGTGATCCTCTAGAAGACTATTGCCTCCACTACATTGGCTTGTGGATCTCTCTCCACTGAAGACTCTTGTCCCCACTCAGAAGACCTGTCCTCACTACCCTGGCTGATGGATCTCTATCCACTAGAGACCACTATCCTCTTTGCTCTATCACCTCCAAAGCTCTATCTCAAATCTACACTAAACATAGTCCATTCGATCTAGCACAAATCTACTCAATCTCTATCTCTAGTCTAGCACAAACTTATCCTCAAATCTACACCAAACTCTGCTCCACAAGTCCACTCATAACTTGCTCAATAATTCTCAACAATTCCACTTAGAACTTGCTCAAATATGCTCAACAAGTCCACTCAGAACTTGCTGAATATCTCAACAAGTCCACTAAACTTCTCAAATCTCTCAACAATATCAAAAAAAAAAAACTTTAATGCTCAACAAGTCCACTCAGAACTTGCTCAAATCTGCTCAACAAGTCCACTCAAAACTTGCTCAATTTTCTCAACAAGTCCACTCAAAACTTACTCAAATATGCTCAACAAGTCCACTCATAACTTGCTCAATCTACTCAACAAGTCCACTCAGAACTTGCTCAAATATGCTCAACAAGCTCACTCAAACTTGCTCAAACTACTAAAAAAAAAAAATACTAACTTCAAACTGCTCAACAAGTCCACTCAGAACTTGCTCAAATATTCTCAACAAGTCCACTCAAAACTTGTCCAAATATTCTCAATAAGCTCACTCAGAACTTGTCCAAATATGCTCAACAACTCACAATAGTCCACAAGTCTTCTCAAAAGCACTCATAACTTTCCAAATATGCTCAACAAGTCCACACATAACTTATCCAATCTCATAGAAACATAAAGAGAATTGTTAGAGACTCAATATGTTCTACACTCAATGCTCAATCACTTTCTCAACTCAAATCAGAATATAGAATAGTTTGTTTTATGGAACTTGAACAATCACTTCACACACCCACTTGACTAGGCTCAACCAACTCTACTCAACCAATCACTCAATGAAACAACCCTTTCTCACAAACCCTAGTCCAAGCATATAACCATCAACTCAAAATATTTCCAACAATGCTCAACAACAAATCTCACATAACAATGATACTCATGTTCTTTTCAAACCCTAGTTCAAGTTCTTTGCATAACAACTCTCTTCAACAACAATGCTTATAAAATAATCTTCACATAACAATGATACTCATATTCTTTTCAAACCCTAACTCAAGTTCTTCACACAACCAAGGCTAACAAGAATGCTTATAAAACAATCTTCACATAACAATGATACTCATGTTATTTTGCAAACCCTAACTCAAGTTCTTCACACAACCAATGGCTTCAACAACAATGCTTATAAAACAAGGTTTTAATAACAACTCTTTATTCCAGAAAACCTTGAAGCAATTACTCAAACACACTCAAAAGGAAACCCTAATCAAGTCCTTTTCACTCCAAACTTATTTTCCATAAATTAACCAATCAACTCAACCAAGGAAGAATTTGCCCATACCTTTTGCTTGACAAGGAGTAGACCACACAAATCTACCACACTCACAATCACTTCTTTGCCAATCTCAAGAGAGGTTAGAAGATAATAATTTTCTCAATGAATCACAATACAAAATGATATCAAACAAAATACACCTTATCACTCCAACTTTAAAATAATATCCAACACCTTCATAATAATCTCTTTGGCAAAAGTCCCTTTAAAAATAAAATCAACACTCTTAAGGTCTTACTCCTCCAATATGCAAATATAATAATTAAGACTTTATTTAAAAATAAAATCAAACTCCTTATAACTCCAAATTTTATTAAAAACAATTTCCAACAAACACCAATTTTCAACTAGCAACCCTTTCAACTATTTCCAACTAGCAACCCCTTTTAACTCCCAACTTTAGGCAATATTAAAAATAATAAAAATTTAATTACCTTGCCTTTGGAGGGATTCAAACCCTCAACGCAACCCATGACCAACGCCTTAGCTGTAGCTCCAACCGCTGCACGAGCTTGGAGTGTGGGAAGCACCACATGCTTCAAAAGTATCCCTGCCTTGCGTTTTGCAAAATGTGCGCCTTGCCTTTGGCACCTTCAACCCAACACAACTGCAAAGCACAGACCATCGCATTTTTAATGCTGGTATCCTTGCGTCCAAGCACTCTAGCCACTGCCCTCTTACCACTAGGCCATGCTTCTCGGATGGCTTCCAACTGATCTGTGCCTTTCCTTTTATCTCTATTCGTTGGCATACACAAACATGAATTTCACAGTCTTTTTCACGAGCTCCAATTCACATGCAATTTTTTTTCGAGCAAGGATAAAAATTAATGCCCCTTGGGCATGGTTTATATAATAATTTCCACCTTTGTTTGAATACGTCGATGCTTCAAATTTTCTTTAAACCACGTGACGTCGGCGCTTCGAATTTCTTCCAACTATAGAACATGGGCACTTTAGACTTTATTAATTTATAATTTATTTAAATTCTTTTGAATTTAAATATTATAAATTAATTCTTTTAGAAACCTTTGGGCTTATTAAGTCCTTCTCATTGCATAACTTGGTATAAGTAACATTTATTTATAAAATTTAAATTCACATTGAATTTAAATAATTTATAAAATAAATATTATATCTCCTTTTTAACTTTGCAATAAGCCTCCTTAGGTTTTTATGAAACACCTTTTAAACTAAGCTTCCATATAAAATTAAAATATTATGGAGCCCTTTTACCTTTAACTTCTGCACTGATTCTCTTGACCTTTGGCATTATTTGAAGCTTCTTCCTGGATATCAAATGACAACCTTGACAACTTTGTTTCTTGATGAAGTCCTTGACATTAATGATGACTTCATCCGGTGACATCAATGACAACTTTGACTTAGGGACTCAAAATATCCAACACTTTACATTCTAGGCATGCTTGAGCCAGTGGTTTCATTTTTGAGTTAGATATGAGAGGATAAGGCTTAAACCAAGCATCAGACCAATTTTTTGCATAATTCCCTTCATTGACTAACCATCTAATATGTTTCTTTATCAATTTTAAACTCGTTGATATTAAGTTCAATGTTGATGATCCTTTGGGTAGAGTTATTTTTCTATACAATTTCATTGCATCAAGAGAACCTATATAGTTTTGAAGTACTATTTTTACCCAATTCTTTCCTTGATCTCTAAATAATCTCAACCCAAGATTTACTCCTAATGCCAAATTCATAAGTTTATAATTCTGTAAGCTTGCTCCTCCAATATTCTTTCCTCTGCAAACCCTTTCCCACTTACAAAGAGGAAATCTAAATTTTTCCTCAAAACCTCTCCATAGAAATTATGTTTGAATTTTATCAATTTCTAATGCAACACCTTTTGGCAGTCTTGAAAGTGACATCATATAAATAGAAATGTATTACAAAGTAGTCTTTATGAGTTGTAGCCTTCTTGCTATGGTTAAGAACTTACCTTTCCAACCTGCCGAGTAAGCTTTCATTCTATACAAAAAAAAGATCCAAAACTCCTACCCACTTTTTTTTATTGTAAAGGATTTTATCTTAAGTTAATATAAATTTACTTTTTTCATCAATTTTTTTTTTAAATAAAAATAAAAAATCCGAGAAGAACCAAATCTTAGAAAAAAAAAACACTAAGCCATGGTATAAAAAACTAATCTTGAAAAGCAAAAAAGCTCAGACTAGGGTATAAAGAATCAATTAAGAAAATCCAATCCTACTTAACCACATTTGCATTGTACTTAACCTTGACTCTTATGAGTATTGATTTAGCGATTAAGTCTATGGGACTACCAATAAGACTACCAATTATTGCTGAGGAAGGACAAAAGAGTTGACACCATATATTCCATGAAGTCGTGGTATTGAAAAATTAGAATTTAATATGGAGTCTAGAAATTTCTAGGAATTCTTGGCTCGTAACTATTTTTATATGCATTGCATCACTTTCCTTTCATATTCACTCCTTTCTTGCTTTTGATGTTTTATTGAAAGCAATCTTGCGAAGTTGTTGTGTTGTTCTCTCTGTGAATTCTATCGAGGCAAAAAACAATGGCATCCTACGATCCTTACTATGAGTCTTACTATGGCTGGGACTACGATGCGAAAAAAAAATTCAAAAAAATAAGCCCACAGGTTTAGAACCAACTGAAGAGGGTTTACTTAATCCTGGATTGTTTTGTGGTCATGGGTGTGGTTAGGATTTACTTGCACCTTCTATGGAATGTTGTAGATCACCTCATAGGAATGGAGTCTATCATGATCGTAGCCTGGTTTTTTCCATTTCTTTGTCTCCCTACAGTGATTCAAAGAGGGTGAAGCTATTGATGGCAGTTTTGGCATGCCAAGGTGCTAGTATTGGGCCACTTATGGATTTGGTAATTAGCATCGATGCGAGTATTATGAGGGCTACCTTCATGGGAACTATCTTGGTGTTTGGATGCTTTTTGGAGGCAGGAATCCTGGTGTGGCACTGGGAGTTTTTGTTTATCAAGATTTTTTTGGCCTCGGGTCTTAGTATTTTAGTGTGGCTCAGCTTCACCATGGTTGTTTTTAGAGGATGCACATTGGTTTACATATTTCTTGGTTATTTTAGTCTTCTTGTCTATCTTGGGTACATCGTTTTTAAAACCTAGATGGCCATTGAAATGGCAGACCATGGTGATTATGGAACTTGGTTTCAAGCACTCGTTGGTAGCTATAATGGCAAGAAATGTTGATTAGGCAAACATAGAGGTGCAAAGTGGTAGATGTGGTGAAATTAATGTTCAATTCACTTATTGTAACTAGTAAATAAAGCATTGAATCACCTAATCAATCAATCAAGATCTAGATACCCCAAACATCACATGAATGGAGGTTTTGTGAGGCATGGCCAAAGTATACCTGAAAGAAATCCCAAGGACCATGTCATAAAAATGGATAATAATTTATTATAAAAGTAACACTATGTGAAGTGCCATTGAATTGTATAAATATAGGCTCTCTATTCGACTGCAAGGGTTGAAAACCATCTATTAGCTATCCTCTTAGACTTATATTTCTTATTTATTTGTCTTTTTTGTGTAGTTGGATGGAAATTTGAACCAGGTCTGATATTATGTTGAGCATCATTCTTATAAACCCATCAAAATGAGCAAATCTGAATCAAATGTACTTAATGACTATCTTTATAATACAAGACTTGTGAAGTTTTTCTACGTTCAATTTGTGCATGTTGATGGTGGTTTCACTTGGTCAATTTCACATTCTCTTTTTCCTCTAAATATTATACTATCTTGGATTTTAGGTTGTGTGAATACTAGTCAGAGGATTGGTTTAAATCAAAACTATTGCTTTCCTAGATTATAACTAAATTTGAAGGTAGTATGGGCTTGTTTATTTTTATTTATTTTTTCTTGCCCTTAAAACTTTGATTTTTATTTGGATCTTATTTATATTAGGAATAAATTACTATTATTGTAAATCTTTAAAGTTGTTTTTACTATGCAAGCTTAAAATTCATGTAAGTTTCAAGCTAGTCAACTTGAATGCAATGAATGATAATTTTTTGTTCACAATTTTTTAAATCCTACTTAACTTATTATATTATAATATCAATGTAGTGGAATTATTTTAATATAATTAAGCATTTGAATTAAATACATTGTACATAAGAAATCTATCTTTTTTAGTCACACTAGTAAAGGCCCCTTGAAGGAAAAACTATCAATGAACTTTGGGTTTATATGCATAGACCAAGACCTGGCATACCCAAAACTTTGGGGAAATTAATTTCCTTATAAAAGTGAATACATTTTTTTCTAAGTATGTTGGCTTTCCTTTGATACACAAAAAAATTGACTTATGCCTCTTTGTGTTGAACAAGATGGAGGGTTGAAATGCTAATTCACTAATCCACTAGGCCCTTACACCAAAAAAGTGGTATTGGGGAGAAAAGTTAGAGTGTGTCATTCACATACTCAATTCAAATGTTATTTATTTTAATCTATTATTTAGCATACTCATTCCCATTAACACTCCATCTACTAACTCTTATATTCCAAATAATGTTAAAATTAATAACATGATGATCCCTTTTAGATCAACTCATCCAAATTCTTAGTACTAAGCATTAGCTAATTCACAACCTCAATTCAAAACACCAAAAGTTTCTTATCTTGGTTTCCAGGACATAAACACTAAATTAAAACAATTGGTTAAATAAAATTTAGAATTCAAACAATAGTTGACTTCTATATAAGTAGCCACAACAAAGAAGTATTCATGTAAGGATAATTGCAACCAAACTATAGATCCACTTTTATCCAATTGATCATATCCTCCAAACTTTGTAGCACCAAAGATTCACATGTATAAGGGAGAAGGTGACCTAATATATTACCTTATAATATTTTAAGTCACTTTCCATGACATCATCTATGTTAAGGTGTTGTCATTAAATATTTTCCCTAAAATTCTTAGTAGTGAGGCCTTAGAATGGTATTTCCAAATGCCTCGCCACTCAATCAAGAACTTAGGTGATTTGACAGAGATGTTCATTCAATAATTCTTTGCCTACATAATAGAAAGTTGCATTATAGATAATTTATATTAACTTAAGAATAGTAAAAATGAGTCTTTCATAGTTTTTTAACTTGGTGATGTGATTTACGTAGGAATATTATCTTTACTCCACCATAAAGAGACTTATTATGTACTTTCATATGTAATTTGCAAGCGAAACTTTCATATACATTAGAAATGGCCTACATCTCCTTCATATATGTGGTAGACCTGGCAAAACAAGTAGAAGTTGCTCTTTAATGTAGGGACCAAATGAAGCTTATAAAGGAGGAAAAGTACTCTTCCTCCAATGAGAAAGGACAATACAAGAACAAACATGTCATGGATGATGGTGTAACTGAATCTTGTCTTATGAACAATTCTAAAGTAGGTAATCTTAATACTCCCACTATATTACACAAACTAGTTCTAGCTATGTCTTAGAAATAGCCCTATAGAAAATTTACTAAGCTAAACCATTCATTATCCACTATGCTAGAGTATTTTTTAGATGCTAAAATGATAGAGTTACCACCTATAAGGCCTACCAACATTGGTAGATAAAATCTTCCTTGGTTCAAGGTTGACCAAAAGCACACTTTACATCACATGAATGGTCACCATATAAACAAATGTATCACTCTTAATCAAGTGGTACAAGATCTTATCAATGAAGGTCATATTGTGGTTGGTAGTTTCAAACAAGCAACATCCTCTAATAAAGATATGGGGATATTTCAAACCTTAACTAAATGTAGGTAAAATGCTACTATTCATGTTTAGTATAGGAACATTGCCCACCATATCAAAATCTAGTAAGGATGATTCAACTTAGCATGATTACTAAACAAGTTAGAGAAAAATGTCAATCATTAGATCCACCCTCTGACCCTCATTTGTTCTTATGGCCTAGACATGTTGTTGCTTATAAAGAACCACCATTGGTTATAAAGCCTCAATACAAAGTAAGAAGGAACTTTAGCCTCCAACAACAACTGGAGAACACCCCAACCAAAATATTTATGCTCAAGTTGTTGAGAAATTCAGTGAGTCATAGGGAAAATCTATTTAACATTATATGTAAACAAATCATACCCAAAATTGATAGCTCTAATTATTTAGATAGTGTGTTGTTGGGATCATTTAGTGTGAGCCACACAACTATATCCTTGTTTAAGGATGGTCTTCCACCTTCTTATATGTTAAGATAACTCTATTTGTACATCACATGTACCATCAAAGAGCAATGCATTAAAAGGGTCCTTGTCAATAATGGTTTGGATATAAACATTTGTAGCCTTAAGTTCATTAATAGGATAGAGATTAACAAATATTTAGAAATTTTTTATATTTTCATAAACTCCTATGACAATGAGGATTGTGAGGCCACTGGAAATATAGTTCTTCCATTAAAATTGGGGCCTTGCATATTAAACACTATTATATGTGTTTTCTTATGATTTGAACTACAACATCCTTTTGGGGCTACCTCATATCCATGTTATGTAATTCATCCCCTCAACTTATCATCAATGTCTACAAATCGAATATCAAGGTAAGTTGTTAGCATTGTAGCTAACAAATATCCTTTCACATACTATCAATCTATCCATCAAAAAACCTAAGGGCTCACCTTTTCCCATCATTGAATTCTTCTTTTCCCTTTGTCAAAGATTGTCCCTTTGTCAAAGATGACTTAAAGGTTGTTCTATCAAAATAAATAGGTACCATGCAAGAATTTGAAATTAGTAGCCAATCCATAACAACGGGTAAAGAAAAATTGAGATTCAAGACATTAATCATATAATCCTCAATAATTGGTATAACAAGATAATAGCTTTAGACCTAGTTAGGCTTCTCCCATCACCTTGAACTTTAGGGCTTCCTTATAGAAAATGAGTGATGGTGCAAATAGTAAGTTGCATGTTCATTTCTATAGGAACAACAAACAAAAACATAATATTGTGGGACCATTCCACATACAATAGAATGTAGATATACCTCATTTTATGTATTAACCTTTACCCTATGCCTAAGTAGATTCTTTGTAATTTTGGTTATCAAGGAAAAGGGCTAGGTCCCCATGAGAAAACTATTAAAGAACCTTTGGAATTTTAATCTTGGCTAAAATGTTTGGGATTAGGATATATTTTCAACCCCAATGAAAGGTCAACTTACCTAGTGATGACAAGGTATGCTTATTCTCCCTCAAACCCCGAAGTGAGATCACCTTGATTAAAGGGTAGTTTGGAATGAGGATGAGGATATTAAACCTTATCCTTTTCAAATTTCTAATCTCTTTTCAAAATCTACTCACATACACACAATAAGCATCATGCATTCTAAGCTTATAAATGAAAATATGCAAGAGTCCCTTGAAATTACTTAAATTACAATTGGAAATAAAAATGGATCATATTTGAATCAAGCAAATATAGCATTCCCCTTCAAACAAAAAAACTTAGCAACTATCAATGATTATAAGGTGAAAATTTTACCATACAACCCTTCTAGGGATATCCATGTCGATTGTCTTAATCAGGAAGGTTTTTTAAGAATATTATATTATTTGATACATGTTAATGTACCCCCATAGTACCTTCATGGTATAAATGTAAATATGTAATAGATTAGGGTTTTAGTCTATAGTTTATATGAGTGATTTATATTTATATTTTATGTAAGTATCCATGTGCAAGATATGCACAAGTGTCATGTAAGTAAGAGTGCAAGTGTGTATTGAGAGAATGTGCACAAGTGGCATGTATGTAATTGTACACATATGTAATATGGGGATGTGCACAAGTATCTTGTATTAGGAGTTCATGTAGGAGAGTAAGAGTCCTGTATAAGTGTGCAACTGTCATAAAGTAAAGTATGCATGTAAGAAGAAAGTGGATTGTCTAGTATACAAGTGGCAATATGGGAAGCCTAAGATCAATAATAGGAAAGGTTGCATCTCCTAGATATGTGAGGAGTGCAATAGACAGATATTGAAGAGTCACATTACTATATTTATATTATGTAGATAAAAATTTATACAATGTAAGGGAAAATAATCTGTAGTGATCACCACATAACAAACATTGATAATAAAGCTTGTATACAAATTTTGAGAAGTTTTCTTGTAAGTATTCCTCATACATATACATGAATGTTTTTGAAAAATTACATTCATATTTTATATTATAAATGAATGTTATGTAATTATTATATTTTCCAGGATATATATTTGATTGCTCATATATATAATTCTACTCTTGATTATTGATATTTTTACCTATAATATTATAGCTTATTTATATTAGGACCTATGATATTTTGAGATAGTTGGGCTTAAACGCCAACAATAGTATCCAAGATACCACTTAACTCTACCCATTTTGATAGATTTATATTTTAGAGCCATCATAATATTGGAGTGTATCCACTTTAAAAGTAGTAAAGACTTGGACTCTATTTTAAAAGTCTTATTGAGTAGATATTGAGGGGACAAATAAAAGTAACCTTGATTTGGATGCTAATGTCTTTGCACTTGGTTCAATAAAAAATAATAAATACTAGGACTAAAATTGAATTGATTGGGAGACAACTCAAAAGATAATTGGATGTGAGGGGACATTCATAGTCACCCTGATATTGATTTTGGAATGTCTAGAAAATAGGAGAATCATATTGTTCTTAGGTGCAATCTACGACATCATTGAATTGATGAGCATAAAAGCTTCTAAACAATTGAGGTGAATCAAAGCTTCTAGATAATTAAGAAGCATCAAAGTTTCTAAAGATTGAGAAGCATAATAGATTCCATAGAATTGATAAGCAATATAAGCTTCCAAATATTAGAAGATTTTAAGATAAATAAGATATAATTCAAAGTGTATTAGAAAGAAAAAAATTATAACTTTATACTAAAATTAAAATATTGTTATATAGCTAAGAGCATAAATAAAGACAGAACATTCAAGTTATATTAATATTAAAGTAAGGTTAAGAAAGGGCCTTGGTAGTGCCCAAGTGTAGAGGATAATCACTTGAGCTTGATAAAGCTCAAGTAAAGAGCAAATCACCTGAGCTTGATAATGATCTAGTATTGTACAGAAGTATCCAAACTTGGAAGTTTCCAAGCATAGTGTAAATACATCTAAACTTGGAAGAGACCAATAATAGTACAAAATCATAATATCTTGGAGGTGACCAAACATAGAGTAGGAGTGCTCTAGTCCAATAGTGCTCAAATATAGAGAAACAATTACCAAGGTTGATTGGTGTCAAGTAGAGAAACATCAATGAATGATAACATCATAATAGAGCTCAAGAAATGTTTAAGTAGAGAAATACTAGTGAATGATAGTACCCTAGTAGTGCTAAAGAAACACTCACAAAAAGTGAATACATGCAATGAGAGGAAAGAACCCAAGTTTCTCATGGAAATAAAATGTAGGTAAAGATAGTAAAATGCCCAAGGAGCTCATGTAGGCAACAATAGTAAAGTGCTTGAGTAGCTCACGTAAGCAGTGATATTACCTTAATTTAATGATAAATTAAAGACCTAAGCTAGAAGATTAATATCTTAGGTACTTTAATTATTTGGATTGAAATTATTATTTTTTTAATGGTTTGATTATTAGGAGGAGTTATAAGGTTTTCTACTATAGTATAAATTTAATATTTCAAGTTTTTAATTTTTTAGGTTTTAATATTTATTAAAGTATGAAGAAATAAAGTTATGTACTTCAAATAGGGATTTAAGGTTTATTTGATTTAGATTTTATTATCTAAAGTTTGAGATTTGAAATTATTTTGTAGAATTAAAATTTGAATATTTTTTTAAAGTTTTTGAAGATTTCTAAATTTTGAGAAATTTTAACATTTTACAAATTTAATTTAACTAGGGAGTTAAAAGGATTTCTACATCAATGGATTAGAAATTTTTCAAATTTACAAATTTTTTATTTGAGTGTTTTTTGAAATTGTAATTTATTAACTTTGGAGATATAAGGATTTCAACTTCAAAGCAATTGAATCATTGAATTCAGAAATTTATGGAATAAAATATGAAGTCCATAATCGGAAACAAAAGACTTAAAGTTACAAAGTATGGTATTGGCAAATTGATTGAAAAATATAAGGGTAAGCTAGATATGGAAATACAATTCATCTATAGAGAAGCAATGAATGAAAGCTTTGGAATATTTGATTATTATTTGTATTCAAATCTTATTTAAGCAATTTATTTTTCAAAGGATGATAGTATATCAATTAATATAGGTAGTATAATGTATATGGTATTGCTTTCAGTTAAACTTCATAAATATGAAAATCAAAAGCAAAAAGAGTTGATTGAAACTCTAAAAAGGAAAATAATGGTTGATCATTGATCCAAATGAATCATGTGAATAATCTCTAAAAATAACGTTTCATTCTTCGTGTGATACTGATATTCCAAGTATTTCAAGTTTAAGAAATTATTATGATGCTTTAAGCAAATATTCAGGGATTACGATAATAAAAGAAACACATGATCCAAAATTCAAAAATAGAAAAAGATCAAGCTACTCATCATAACCACATAAACCAGAGGACAAACAATAAGCTCAAGCAATTCATGAACAAGATAATGAAGATGCAAAGTCTAAAGAACCAAAGAATAAATGTGAAGGAGAATTTAAAGCTAAACTAAATAAAATAAGAAGAAGACACATCACCAAGTACATTACAACTAAATATGAAGAAAAAAACAAAGAAGAAGAATAGATAAAAATACAAAAGGAAGGATAACAGAAGGCACAAATCAAAATCCAAATAAGGATCATACATTGAAGATTCAAATAAATCACTGAAGGATTTTGATTCAAGATTAAATATTGAAGATAAATATTGAAGACTAAAGTCTTCAATAACAAAATAATGTAATACAAGGGGGTGTTGAATAATATTACAGTATTTGGTACAAGCTAATGTACTCCCATGGTAACTTTATGGTATAAATGTAAATATGTAATAGATTAGGGTTTGAGTCTATAGTTTAGATGAGTTATTTATATTTATATTTTATGTAGTGTTTATGTTCAGGATATGCACAAGTGTCATATAAGAGTGAAATGTGCAAGATATGAGTAAGTGTCATGTAATTAAGAGCACAAGTTTGTATTGAGAAATATGTACAAGTTTCATGTATGTAAGTGTGTAAATATGTAATGTGAGGATAAGTGTCTTGTATTAGGAGTTCATGTAGGAGAGTAAGACTCATGTAGAATTATGGAACAACCATAGAGTCAAGTATGCATGTAGGAAGAGAGTGAAGATTATATTATACAAGTGGCAATATGAGAAGCCAAAGGTCAATAATAGGAAATGTTGCAACTCCTAGATACGTGAGGAGTGCTATAAACAAGTATTTAAGAGTCAAATTACTATTTCTATATTATGGAGACAAATATCCATACAATATAAGGCAAAATGGTCTATAGAAATCACCACATAACAAGCATTGATAATATAGCTTGTATACATATTTTGAGCAATTTTATTGCAAGTATTCTTCATGCATGTTGATGATTGATTTGGCCATTTAAATTCATAATTGATATTCTAAGTTAATGTTATTTCATTATTATATTGGCATAGATATATATTTTATTGCTTACATATATAATTCTACTCTTGATTATTTATATTTTGACATATAATATTGTGGCTTATTTATCTTTGGACTTGCGATATTTTGAGATAGTTAGGAAGGCTTAAAATCCAATAAAGACATCTCTAATGAAGGGTATATTTTCTCAATTGCACATCTCTCATAGTCATAAAACCTTTAGCAATGGACTATAGAACTTAAATAGCTTGAAAGCCTATGGGTGTTACCCACCCCATCATAGCTAGAAGACCAATCTCACATCTTGATAGAGGAATCTATTGACATCAACATAGGTTCCCAAGACAATCTCAATATTACAAATTTAGGGAAAAGTCATAACCCTATAAGAGTATATCTTAACCCTAGAATGGCATGAAGAGTATACAAAACATTTGATGGAATTTTGTGACACTTTTACATGGTCTTATAAAAAAATTATATATATATATATATATATATATATATATATATATATATATATATATATATATATATATATGCTTAGATTAGATCCATTTCTGGTTGTTAAACTAGATGCTAAACTAGTAAAGCAAAAATTGAGGAAAATACACCCAAAAAGTTATTTTACCAATTAAATAAGAACTCCAAAAACTTTTGGAAGTCAAATTTACTAAGGCAAGCAATTACTCTAATTGAATTTACAACATAGGACATATACCTAAAAAGGAAGTTTTGTGCATGACTACATCAACTTTTTGGACATAAACAAAGCTTATCCCAAAAAATATTTTTCTTTACCAAACATAGACATGATCATTAATTTCACTACAACTTGTGAAATATTATCCTTAAAGGAAGATTTTTTGTATGATAAAATTTGAATTTTCTATAAGAACAACCTAAGATAACCTTCATTACTCGTTGGGGGGCCTTTTGTTATGATGTCATGCACTTTGATTTAAATAATGTTGGAGCAACCTATCAATATGTAATGACATATATATTTCATTATATTATGCATGATATCATCAAATATTATATCAATGATATTCCTATATGATCTATCAAATGGGAAGAATATGTTAGAGACTTAAGGCATACCTTTGAGCAATTTGGAGAGTACAAATTCTACCTAAAACCATCCAAATGTATATTTGGAGTAACTTTGAGGAATATATTAGAATTTATAGTTTTCCGATGTGGAATTTAAGTAGACCATAACAATATATATGCTATCACAAAAATGCCACTGCCAAAAACACTAATGCAACTTCAAAGCTTGCAAGGTAGATTGCAATCTATTAGGAGGTTCATATCTCAATTGGAAAATAAATTTTATCTCTTTTACAAGATTTTGAGGAAAGGGGTTGAGTTCAATTGGGATGAATAATTTCAAAAGTATTTTGATGCCTTGAAAACATATCTTTTATCTCTATATGTTAGTGTCCCACCTAATCCCTTTAAAACATTATTGTTATACATAACAATAATTGTACATGATTGACATGACCTGTTGGCACAATATGATGATCAACATAGGGAAAGAGAAATCTAATATATTAGTAGAACACTTCTTAGCTACAAACCTAGATACACCCCTCTAGAGAAACTTTTCTTCGCAGTTGTATTCACTTTAAAAAAATTAAAACATTACATGCCAAGTCACAAAATGTATGTCATAGCTAAAATTGATCCTATATGATACTTTATGTCTACGCCATATCTCTTGGTATGGAAAACTCAATGGGTAATAGAACTTAATAAGTTCAATCTTGAATTCATCAACCAAAAATTGTTAGATGACAAGAGATAACTAACCAATTGGTAGTAGCACCTCTACCAGCTTCTCACCCCATAGCAATCAACTATCTTGATGAAATTGTATGTAGCCTTGAGGTAGTAGAACAAGATTCCTAGAACCTTTATATTTATGGCATAAAATGTATTACAGGTATGGTATTGTTGGTCACGAATCTGCCACAGGAAAGGATTTTTTCAATTGCGCCCTAGACCCGGCCAACATTGAAAGGCTGGAAGCAAAAAATGGCTTCCAGACCAATCTCCAGAGTGGGTCGGTTCCCTTTACTAATCTAAATTTCTGTTTGAAGATAAGGGTTGTTGGAAAGAAATTAAAAGTTGCAGAAAGAAATGGAAATATGGCCACAGGCCGGAGTTATGGGATCGGAAGAACAACAGCAAAAAACTTAAAGTGCAGCAACAGCAAGCAACAAAATATAATGACTCAACTCTCACACAACTGTATGCAGAAAATCTTTCCAAGATTACACTCCAGGAATCATATCCTTACAAGCAAGATTCAAATCCAATATGCAGAATTTGAATGTAACAGCACTCAAGAAATATAAATTCGATTAGAAATGCAACAAATAGAAAAGACAATCACCCAAACAACTGCTTGAAAAATCCGAAGCCAATAATTTATTCTTGCAAATGCACTTCCAGTTTTTAGCAAAACTTCCAACCTTTGTAAATGAGAATTACATTGGTTTTTATAGAGGTCCGTCCTCTTTGCAGCATTAAAAACGTAAAACCAACTTCCTCGTGATCTACAATAATATCTTGAAAATCAGGAACACGATCCCCTTAATCGCAGCCTCGAGGAAATAAAAATTAAATGCCATGAAACGTTCGCGGTCCTTTATTAAATACGATTCTTCGAACATGTGCATGAAAACCGTTGAATTAATCCACGAACCGCAGCTTTGAACCAATAAATCCTTTAATTTTGGTGGCCTGGGCACTCTTCGACCTTAACCGCATCGGAAATCCGCAAAATATTTAATTCGGGTCAGCATTAAATCATCGAAACCAAAAAACCCTCTCGGCCGTTCATACTGCACTTGGCGGGAAAACTGCGCAGGTCGCGAAATCGCGACGGGTCGCAAAATCACGACGTCTTATCATGTCGTACGCTTTGACCACCGTTGACCCGCAAAAATGGAACATGTAGCGATTTCGCTACGTCTCCGGCTTCCTCTTCGCCATCACAAGCTTGCTCCACGAAAACGAAACATGTAGCGATTTCGCTACATGTTTCCGTCGTCGTACCAATCGCCATTTTTGGTCGTAATTCGCTGACATGTCAGCGACGCGCTGCAAATTTTCAATTTGTGCCTTTGAAGCTGCCCGGGTCGCGATTCGCTGACATGTCAGCGAATCGCTGCAATTTTTTGACTTAATGCTTTTTTTGCCCACCGACCCGCGATTCCGGAACACGTCGCGATATCGCGACGGTTCCGCCAACCTGGCCTGCGTTGACCGCGATTCTGCAACATGTCAGCGCATCGCTGCAGTTTTCAGACTTAGTCATTTTTTGCTCATTTTTTCTCCTTTTTTCACCCAAGCTGCATCAATCAAAGGTCAGATTTCCAACAATACACTAATGCATTAATCAATGAGAATCAATGTGGCAAAAATGCCAACATTCTTGGCGGCTCGCGGGGTATACAGCTCGTTGTATGCAAGAATCCAGGCCTTAGTCCATTGGGCACAGAGTCATATCCAAACAGAAAGTTGGCTGCTGCAATACATGTTCTATTGAAAAATTGAAACTGGAAAAACCTGCATATAACTGATTATGAAATGACTAATGGAACGCGATGATGGAGTGAGCTCTTGCGATTGCGCAAGCGGTGACTGCAATGGAATGATGAAATGAAAATGAACGAAGTTATGGAGTGGGAATGGAACTAGGAAAGCTATGAAATGAAATGAACTAGACTGTTAGCAAATGCGTAAAAGACTGAACTTAGAGGAAAGGGATAAGAAGGGACGGGGAAAAATAGAAAAGGAAAAAGAAACAACAGCTGTGGCTTATTTTGTTTTAATGCAGAAGAGAAAGAAGGAAGAAGATGAAGAAAGGAAAGAGAGGAAACGGGGAAGGGAAAAGAAGAAAGTTCTAGAAAGCCACCAAACTGTTGGGAGGAGAAAAATAAAGGAAAAACAAGCATCTACGACTCGCAGGCAACAAGAACCGAGATGAACAAATAAAAACAATACCACTCTTTTTTTTTTCCCTTCTTTTTTCTATTTTTTTTGTTTTTTTTTTTTTTAAATACTATATACAATAATTCACGACATGATTGGCATGTCGCCACCAGACACCCAATCTCAGAATGTTATCCGGTAAATCTGCAATGTCCCGACCAGATCTGATCATACTTAAGTCGGTCCTTGAAATTGGGCTGGCTCCTTCCTGAAGTTCTCCATGGTGCTGATAGGATGCAATTCAGCAGATTATCCTTCTTACTAGTACCCATATGGAAGACTTCTTCAGGTACTGGATGTAGTGGCTGGAACCAACACCACCACTTTGCAGACTTTACTGGCTGTGGGCTGAGTACAGGCTCCTCTAACTCCTTGATGTGATCATAGGGCTCTTCAAGTGAGAACTCGGATTCTGGGATCTCCTCAGACTCTAAAATTTGCACTTGTTCTTCTACTTGGCCCATCTCTTGCTGAAAACTGCAAGCAACCATATTGTTCATTGCTGGAAAAGTGCTTGCATGTCCCAATCCTTGCCTTTGGACGAGATCTGTCCCTTGAACTTCACATGACTGCATCTCAGGGATCTGGCATGAATGTGCAGGGTAAACAGGAGCAGCAACCACCGGAGAAGGTAATGGAGTTTCTCCCCACGGTAACTTTCTTGATAAGAGCAACAGTTGTTCCGCTCGCACTGCTTCCTCAAAGATTTTTGGGAACCGTTGTTCACCTGACTGCAGCAAAAAGAGACCTATGTCAGAATTAAAAGCTCGAACATAAAAGAGGTGGGCTTGGGTGGGTGATGGACGGATCTTCTCTGGAATTCTCTTCCAAATTATCAAGAATCGGACATTGAAGTCCGTGATGCTTTCTTGAGGTGCTCGCTTGATGTACATTAAAAAATGATAGAGATCCAGAGAGCTGAAAAAAGGATCTTCATCAAATCTTTTGATCAGTGCTTCCGCGAGATCATCCCATGAGCTGATGCTTTGACGTTTGAGCAGTCTGTACCATTGCAATGCTCTTCCTTCCAAATACTGAACCAGAAGTCGGATCATGACATCCTCGTGTTCTATGACATGGATCATGGACAGAATAGCAATATCTTCAACATGTGCCAGAGCCATGCCTTCGGTACCATCATATTTTGCCAGGTTCTTCAGGGCACCTTCGGGAATTTCATGTCGAACTTGGAGATTCAGAGGACCAGGATCATCCCATCTAGAAAAAACCCTCGCCTTTGTGGCAATGGTCTGCGGAATCACGGCCATCGCCATTAAGTCAGAGTCGCCAGAAAAAACATTCTTTGAATTTTTTTTTTTTTAAAAACAATAGGCGTCCACGAACAGATCTTCAACTCAGCAAAGTCGCCAGATGAACTTACAAATCTCCGCTGTGAGGCCAAGACAGCTCATCAAATCTTGAGACCTCCGGGTGTTTTAAAAATGTGCCAAAAAATGTTGGCACCGGTGGGGTTATCACTTTGGAAAATTATGCGTATCCCACCAATTATGAATTCTTGGAGACAGAAACAGTCTGTCCCACCGGGCGTGCCAAAAACTGTTGGCACCGGTGGGTTTATCACTTTGGAAAATTATGCTTATCCCACCGATTATGAATTCTTGGAGACAGAACTTTTCTGTCCCACCGGGCGTGCCAAAAACTGTTGGTCACGAATCTGCCACAGGAAAGGATTTTTTCAATTGCGCCCTAGACCCGGCCAACATTGAAAGTCTGGAAGCAAGAAATGGCTTCCAGACCAATCTCCAGAGTGGGTTGGTTCCCTTTACTAATCTAAATTTCTGTTTGAAGATAAGGGTTTTTGGAAAGAAATTAAAAGTTGCAGAAAGAAATGGAAATATGGCCACAGGCCGGAGTTATGGGATCGAAAGAACAACAGCAAAAAACTTAAAGTGCAGCAACAGCAAGCAACAGAATATAATGACTCAACTCTCACACAATCGTATGCGGAAAATCTTTCCAAGATTACACTCCGGGAATCATATCCTTACAAGCAAGATTCAAATCCAATATGCGGAATTTGAATGTAACAAGACTCAAGAAATATAAATTCGATTAGAAATGCAACGAACAGAAAAGACAATCACCCAAACAACTGCTTGAAAAATCTGAAGCCAATAATTTATTCTTGCAAATGCACTTCCAGCTTTTAGCAAAACTTCCAACCTTTGTAAATGAGAATTACATTGGTTTTTATAGAGGTCCGTCCTCTTTGCAACATTAAAAACGTAAAACCAACTTCCTCGTGATCTACAATTATATCTTCGAAATCAGGAACACGATCCCCTTAATCACGACCTCGAGGAAGCAAAAATTAAATGCCATGAAACGTTCGCGGTCCTTTATTAAATACGATTCTTCGAACATGTGCATGAAAACCGTTGAATTAATCCACGAACCGCAACTTTGAACCAATAAATCCTTTAATTTTTGTGGCCTGGGCACTCTTCGACCTTAACCGCATCGAAAATCCGCAAAATATTTAATTCGGGTCAGCATTAAATCATCGAAAACCCAAAAAACCCTCTCGGCCGTTCATACTGCACTTGGCGGGAAAACTGCGCAGGTCGCGAAATCGCGACGGGTCGCGAAATCGCGACGTCTTATCATGTCGTACGCTTTGACCACCGTTGACCCGCGAAAACGAAACATGTAGCGATTTCGCTACATGTTTTCGTCGCCATACCAATCGCCATTTTCGGTCGCGATTCGCTGACATGTCAGCGACGCGCTGCAAATTTTCAATTTGTGCCTTTGAAGCTGCCCGGGTCGCGATTCGCTGACATGTCAGCGAATCGCTGCAATTTTTTGACTTAATGCTTTTTTTGCCCACCGACCCGCGATTTCGGAACACGTCGCAATATCGTGACGGTTCCGCCAACCTGCCTGCGTTGACTGCGTTGATCGCGATTCTGCAACATGTCAGCGCGTCGCTGCAGTTTTCAGACTTAGTCATTTTTTGCTCATTTTTTCTCCTTTTTTCACCCAAGCTGCATCAATCAAAGGTCAGATTTCCAACAATACACTAATGCATTAATCAATGAGAATCAATGTGGCAAAAATGCCAACAGTATACGAATCATCCTAGTGTCACCCCAATAAATTCCATCCCTTTATCCTTTAAGCTTCAATTATCATGTACCAAAAACATAAACAAATATGAAGCACTAATCTTGGAGCTTCAGGAATCCCTAGACTTGTGTAATATGTACAAAATATATAATACCTAAAGATGTAATATGAAATCAAATTGATAATGTAAAATAAGTAACCATCGTGACAAAGAAATAGAGAAAATAAAATGCCCTTCTCATTGATATTCAAGAATTGTCTTTACAAGAGGTTACAAAACATCCCTCTTAGGTATTCACCAGATTGATAGAAATTACATCAATAATTAAATAATAGGTGTCTTCAAAAGATATTTGTAATCTCCCAAAATTGATTATGGAGGGTTTTCTTAGAGACTTCCTCTTGATGATGCAAATATTGAGGAATCCTTATGATGGTTTCCTCCTGTGGAAACCTAAGATCTACACACAAAAGCACTTATAAAGCATCAATAGCAAATGTAAATCCTCTCAAGATAATGCCTATTTTATGATAATGCAAATGAAAAAATATTGCATAAAATAGTAAACAAATGCATGAAAGATTGAATAAAAGTACATTAAATTGTGTTAGAAACTGAATTGAAAGCTACTAAAACTGATTTAACTAAGAAAAAAAGAAAATCAAATATCACCACAAGGTTGCCATGGCTCAAAATGGATGGCTTTGTTAGCCATCCTCAGGTCTGATACCTCCACCTGTAAGCCCCTGTCATGCACATTGGCCACTGAATAGAGAGATTTTCCTTCATGCTTGTTGTAGGGCGATGTTTGATTCGACTGTCAAATGGGCTAACATTCTTGGTGCATTCTTATAGAAATAATTAAAAGTGGAAATGGATACAAAATCACAAGGATTGATGGTGAACAATGGTGAGATTTGCTTCTCAAACTCTATTGAAATTTATGGATGTGAATGCAAGCTTCATGACAAAATTTTGATAGCACCTTGATGCTTATGAGAGATTGATCTCTCTATCAGGTAATTTGATAACACTTCATTATGGATAATTTAGGATCTATTCACTATATTTTGACAGTACTTTGTTGTGTCAAATGGTCATTGTTTTCATGAAGGTAGGGCTTCATTTTATAGAATTCTAAATTGTGGTCTTCGCTTCCTTGAGAAGCCAAGAAGCGGTTAGGATCAAGAAGGGCAATAGAACATTTGATAAGATTCCCGCAATTGTTTGCAACTAACTTTGATCTTGGATAGTCATTAAAACTAAATTTGATTCAGCTCGAGATCCCATCCTTGTTATAGGTACGATCATCAAGGGTTCTGGTGGCTGGGATTGTGAGCCACCATAGGGCATGGTGATCTCTATGGGGCCATATATGGGGATATAAGCAACTGAGGAGCCATCAAGGGAGACAGTGGTCCAAGTTGTAAATGGAGATTCCTTCTTTCTAATGTAATTAAAATCACTATTAAGCCTTAAGGCTATGTCAAGGGGGTCATATGGCTTTAAAAGGTTTCCATATAAGTAGTCTTATAAAAATGACATGTTTTAGGTGTCTACAGATGCCCCTCTTTGGGATGCATTGTGTGAATACAAAACGCTAAGCAAAAGTAGATAACCTAAAACTAGATTGGAAATTGATGTTGATCATTTATTTAGTCAAAATAAAATACCCTAATCATGAAATAGCATGCATTTTCGAATCATTACCTCCAACAAAATGGTAGGCTTAATTTGTGTAAAAATTTAATGAATTTAATGAATTTTTTATTTTTTCCCCAGCAAATAGGGAAGCTTATGATAGTTGTTAGCAATTATTATTGGATGAACGTAATTGACATGATTAAGTGTTTTATTATTGATTTTAATTATGATTGTATGATTATGACTACCCCCTCAATCGAAACATCGATGAGGAGATGTAAAATAATGAAAGCATTGAGTCGCTTGACTAAAATGGCTTGATTGAATTTTATGGAAGGTAGAGGCTTCTTTGGAGATTTTTGAGATGTGACCAAAGGAAACTAGGCACCTTTGGATATTTCTTGAAATTTGACCAAAGAAAACTAAGAATATTTGGAACATTTTGAGATTTAACCAAAGGAAACTAGGCATCTTTGGAGCTTTTTGAAATTTGACCAAAGGAAACTAGGTGTCTTTGGAGCATTTTGGAATTGACAAAAGGAAACTAGGCATCTTTAGAACATTTTGAGATTTGACCAAAGGCAATTAGGTGTCTTTGGAGCATTTTGGAATTGACCAAAGGAAACTAGGCATCTTTGGAGATTTTTGGAATTTACCAAAGGAAACTAGGCATCTTTGGAGCTTTTTGAAATTGACCAAATGAAACTAGGCATCTTTGGAGAATTTTGGAATTTGACCAAAGGAAACTAGATGTCTTTGAAGAATTTTGGAATTTTACAAAAGGAAACTAGACATATTTGGAGCATTTTGGAATTAATATAGCGAGGCAAAGAACATAACTTTTTGGAAACCTGGAAATTTAATGATGAAACTATTGAATGTGAGGCAAATGGAGCAACCTTGTGAAACCTAGAAATTTATATGTTTGTAGTGATTAAATGCGAGACAAAGAATGCAATATTTTGGAAATATGGAAATTGATTGATTGATTGAATGTGAGGCAAAGGGTGCAGCCTTTTGAAACATAGAAGTTGCTTGGTTGATTAGATTGAATTAGACCCTTGATCGAGAAGGTGTGCTACCTTGATTTGTCCTGTGTTGCTTGATTGTTCAATGGTTGATTGGGGGAAGTATGATACTGATAATTCCCCTTTTGATATGTGAAAATGTTTGTGTGATTTGCAATTTTAATATTTATGTGTTATGATTTATGGATGCATTGATGGATGTAATGCCTAGATGATATATGTATGGATGCATAGATGTATGTATGCATAGATGCAATATTTGATGTTATATGGATGATTTAGATTTGTTTATCTGATTATGAATGTGAATTCATGTTGTTGTTATGACAAATCTGATTTGTGTGATATGCATTAATTTTTATATGGATGTTCTAATGCAAATGGTCATGTATGTTTTAATTTATTAAAACATAATCAATGAATCTAATTATGTTTAACAAACTAATGGTAAACACCACATAATATATGAAAATCATGAATTTAAAATATTAACTCTTATCATAAGAACTAGACATTCATACATGTATACGTAAGATGAAATGATGTGAAATGTAGGGGGTTTTCGTATAAGCTTCTGTAAAACTAAAATATATGCAGAAAATAGTCAGTGTTCATCTATATACCATTGTTGATATCAATTTAGTATCTATCCTATTTTATGAACATCCCTTAATAGATAAAATTTTAGAAGAAAATTTGTGATTGTTTTATGATATGATTTGTTGCTATTAGGGGATTTTTGAGATTTTCCATGAGACTCAAACACCTTATTTGATTGATCAAAAGTTGTATACTGACTACACAAGACTCCTGAAAGATACAAGCCTATTAAGAAGACCTAGATATTCATCATCCCTATGTGTGCAAAATGAATATGTTAGATTAGGCATAAGTCTACCTCATTGCTAGGTAGGTTTCATTCAACCTATTACTATAATTAGGATCATCCTATGATCATCCTGATCTTGAGTTTAGATGCAGTTAGACTAGACTACAAGGCAATACAAACCACCTAAAGCTAGCTCATCCATAAGCTGGCATTGGTCTATACAAAATAAGGTTGCTAATGTAATAAACATATAACCATGCATGAGGCTACTCTATTGCCATGCAAGATTCATTCAACCCATTGTTGTAATGGAGATCACCCATGGCTTTTGAATACTAAAAATTCCAAGGATTCAAGATTGTTACCCCCTTGTTTTATTTTGATTGCTTGGAATACTTGCTCATGTTTAGTGGTGAAAACCACTCTTTTTTTTGTTTTTTTTTAGCAAGGGATTTGCTTAGTGATGAAAATCACTGTTTATTTTTCTTTTCTTTGGGAATTTGCTCGTTTTATGGAAGAGGAAGGGATTTTTCAGGTAGGGGGAGCTTGTCCTTTTGCCAATTTTTAACATTCTTGACCATGCACATAATAATATGAGCAAGGAAACCCTTTCACTTCAGGTGACAAGGATCACTTTGTGGTTTCATATTTTCTTGTTTAAACTCGTATTGTAAATGTTTAGAATTGTGTTGGGATTTTGACATATGCAAGGTACTATCAAAACTATATCTTAACTTCTGAAAGCCAAGATAACTTTCTATAAAATCTAAAAATATAACTAGGGATGGTTTAATGATAGGAAAACCCTAGTATACAACCTATAGCAACTCATAATTTGTGTTGGAAAACACAATTACTCATAACGAAAATAGTAATGATAAGGATATGTGTATTCGTGATTGACATATAGATATGGTGTCATTCGTAAGAATATAAAAATAACCTATCCTAGAATGCAATGGAGGAAGATGCCTAATGCAATGCAACCAATGAGTGCATATAATGAAAATGCATGATAAAATTACACAAATATTTTTGTATTTTAATGTTTTGAATTATTTTTATGTCTTAGTGTTTTCTAATTTGTTTGGATTTTTTGATGATTTTTTGATGATTTTTTATTGCTTTTTTATTTAAATTGTTTTATGATTTTAGGGGGGAAGGTACAACACCCTATGTACCCCCACCATGTATCATGATTGATGCAAGCGAAGAAGGTGTGATGCCTTCATAATATCCAATTTGCTTCATCACTTGTGATGTACATGATGGGGAAGGTATGACACGTTGAAGACCCCTAGTGTGCATTGTATTTGATGCACTATGATTGGCTTGGCTAGGAGGAGTGGTAGAAACTGACCCTCCCATTATAGAACATAATTCTATGAGGTGTCAATTTCCTGATGAGGTGAAACGAGGGAACCATCTACGTAGAGCTCATTTCATTCTATCATTTCTTTGATCACATTATTGAATGAATATCATTTGTGGATACCATGCCCATTTATATGATGATAGGTATAATAGAGGCTTTCATTGTGTGATCTAGGTTTAGGTGTTCTTGGTTTGAATTCTGATAATGTGATTGCATGTAACTCATATAGTGTTTGAAATAGGACCAAAGTAGTCATCAAAAATTTGATGTATCGATGAGATGGCTTGTTAGGATTATGAGGATGCAACTGATCTTGGGGTCATGGATGGGATGATGTGGCCTAAACTATGGTCGACTAAGATGAAGTAGGTGAGTTATCTATGGGAGGGGTCTCCCAATAAATAATATTGTAGAGCACATTTTTTAATATGATGTAATCATTAATGTCATGACCCTTCTATCTATGAAAAAGATAAAATTAATACTCCTTATATCCCCTAGGCTTAGTTATATTTGGATCTGAAGGGCGTATGTTAGGAAAATTAATTACCTTAGTTTCTTTTAACTTTTGCAAAATAGTTGACATGGGCTCAGATAACAGTTTCTGAGTGTGACATTGGAATTTTAAGCAAGGTAGACTAGGTAAACCAGTTTTATAAGGTGGCTGAGCTACATGTATCTTAGTCACTAGCTTGGGTTGCTCTACCTATTTATTTTTTGTAGGTAGTGACTCATTAATTGTACCTCATTTTTTATCCTCAGCAGTGGGAGGTTTACCTATTTAAATTTGATTATGATTGATCATATCTTGTATTTTTTCTTGAAGTCGTGGCATGATTGAATATCACGACCATTTTGTCTATGATATAAATAGTATAAATCCTCTTTATATCCCTTGGGTTTTAGATGGTTTGGATCTAAGGGGTGACCCTTAGGCAAGGTAATGGTCTTTGTCTCACATAATCGATTAAAAATTGATGCCAAATATTTGGACAA
Organism: Wollemia nobilis; assembly: GCA_028583015.1. Lineage (NCBI taxonomy): Eukaryota > Viridiplantae > Streptophyta > Pinopsida > Araucariales > Araucariaceae > Wollemia > Wollemia nobilis. The sequence goes on from JAQPPZ010017228.1 coordinate 14,104,205, forward strand.
TGGCATGTAAATGTGAGGTGAACGATGTTGTTGCTTTTGCACCTAATTTTGTAGGGATGCATTTTATGTTTGTGGTTGAGGAGGTTTATCCTGGTATTCAAATTGCTATTGGAGCTCTATTTTTCTGAGTTTATGCATGATTTATTGCAAAGCATCAATTTGTTGACCCAGTTACGTCTTGAATTTAGCTAGGTGATCTAGAATGTTCTATAATACTAATGAGAATGATGATTGCATGGTTGTTGATGACTCTAGATGACCAGTGATGGATTATGTAGACGCATTGAGTGTGGGTGCCAAAGGACCCTTATGTATATAGGAATCATATGTCTCTATTATCTTAGAGGATGTGGATGTGTCACAATAATCTTGTTTAGTAGGTGCATGCACATGCTCTTGTTTTTTATTTACTTCATGCTCTTGTTTCACTTTGGAGTGTTCAACTATAGCAGCTTGAGTACCCCCATTTTGGCATAAAGGATACACTTGTTCTTGTTCTTATGAATATGTTGTGTGAAATGAACTAGGTGTGACTATTTTTGGTGGTAGTAATTTTGATGTGAAGGCAATGTTTGATGAAGCTACGGATTGTGTGGATTTATTTAGGGAAGTATGGTTCCTTATCGTAACATTTATCACTCCCACAAACTCATTGAAAGATGTAATTGCATTCGTACAAGTCATGGATGTCTCCTTAACTTGTCTAGGGTGAGCTTCTTGTCCCCAATTTTTAGGTAAAGAATTGAGGATGGTATCAATGGGTGTCAAATTGATATGGGATCGACCTAAATCCTCATTAGACTCAATGATAGGCATAAATGCAATGTTTGATACTATGTACTATCTTAATTTAATCTCATTCAAGTAATCTATAACCTATGGTGTGGTGGATGGATATGGTATGATATGATATGATTTATCCATAACCACCATGGTTTCTTCCTTTTTGGTAGGATTGGGTAGGTTCTCTACTTACATATTGGGGATGTGCATAGGAATCTCTATGGTTGGATTTTTTGACTTATCCTTTCTTGGAGAAATCAAAGGTGAAGGAGGAATGGCAGGAAAAATTGATGGTAATGGCAATGTTGGAGGTAGTTCCTCAGTGAACCATGGGGTTGTATATAGATTCTGATAAAATCATTAGGTTAAGTTTCTAGGTGTGTGGGTGACCTAGTAGGTTCTTGTAGATGATCCTCCTATTTGTAATACTTAAAATGATCTATGTCAGCATGAACCACATGGACCTTATCCTTGTGTATGTATTTGATAAGTTTATGGACTATGGATGACACACACTTCATGGCTCTCATCCATGGCCTTCCAAGTAGTATGGTGTACTGTCTTGAATCCTCTAAAATATAGCACAATGTAGGTACAATATTTTTTTTGAACCTAGATGGGGAGGACTATTGTGCCAAATTTGGGAGATATATCATCATTAAATGCTTTCAAGATGAACATGGATGCTACAATGTGTGAAGGTAATATGTTGAGATTCTTCAGTGTGGTTGTGATAATAATATTTATCGTGAAGCCTGTATCAACCAATACCCACTTGTAAGGGATCCTATTGATGCACGTGATGATGTGCAAAGGAGGGTCTAGTATATTTGTGGGCATGGGTTTGATCTTGTGATCCTAAAAAGTGATAACAAGATATTTGTACATTTGTATATGCCCCCTTCATGAAAACATTGGAGTCATAATGTTGCACCTCAATTGAACCCAATATTTTCATGAGATTTTCTTGATATTTAGGAAAATATTGTACTAACTCACTCATGGACATGTTGGTTGATGGTGCATGCAAACTTCGTGTAGGCCCACTTTTGATTGTGACCACTAGTTGAGTTGGTGTATTTTGGATGTGATTTCAGGGATGCAAAGACCATGATGTAGAGGGAATGTGAACTTCCCTACCAGGCATCTCTGTAGACTAGCTATGACTGGTAGTAGCCCAAGGTCGACATTGAATGACAAAATTATCCACTTGATCACATGAATAACCCATTTGTGTTCTAGTGGTAGTACTCTAGTGGTTTGATCCCCTGTGTAATGTGTTAGCTTTGTGATGACTATCAGAGCATCGTGCAGGAATAATGCGATCCTCGGAACTATCAGGACATCATGTAGGAATGGAGAGATGCTCAGGAGGATTAGCTTCATGATGAATATTAGGGTGTCATGCAATAATGATGATATCCTCATGCCTATATCGAGGGTTTTCAAGACCTATTCATAAGTTTTCCACTTTATCGACTCATGGCTGAGCTTAGCTATGTGAAGTTGTAATTATGTGTTGATTAGGTAAACACTAAAAGAAACACACGCTGAAGAAAATTCTAACTTCCAAAAAAAAGTTGTGGGTGTTATATATCAAAATTATCAGTGCAATGAGCTGATCACAATGATTTAAGACTTTAAAAAGTGTTTTCCAAATCAAAATATGTATTTGTGGAATATTTGGCCAATCAGGGTTAGTGGAAAAATGATCAATTTGAGGAATTTTGAGAAAATACGGAGTTAGGACTCAAAATTTCTATGAGAGGTGAAGGGTATAACTTAAGACAACAAAATAAATTTGGTGATTTTCGGGTTTGTCTAGGGATTTTTATGACTATTTTAGTGTTGTTTTTCCCTATTTTTGGCTTAAAAATTACTCAAAATAGAGTAATGATAAAACCAACATAACTTCTTCGTTATAGCTCCGATTTGCACAATTTTTGATTTTTTGGGTGCAAAATCAAAGAGTATAAATTTACATAAATAACCTTGCTAAACATTATATATTTATAACCTTGTTGAACATTAATGTAATATTAAATAATATTAAATTTATTAATTTTAATAAATATTTATTATTTATTAAAAATATTTAAATATTTGTCCCGGGGGATAGCGCAACGATTTGGATCTTGGCTCTTCTTAAGGAGGTCCGAGGTTCAAACCTTGGTGTCGACTATTCTTTCCTATTGATAAGAATATCTCTTGACTTTACGAGAGGTCCAGTTGCTCACACTAACCAAATCTATATATATATATATATATATATATATATAAATTATAAATCAACAAATACATTATTTTTTTTCAATTTACTTAATACTTTATTAATATAAACATAATTAATTAAATATTTTTAAAGTAATAAAGTTTCTTAAATGAAAACTTTAAAAATCTAAATAGGTTTTCTATGCTTCAAATACTAATGAGTGTATATCATATTTATATAAATATATTTTTAAATAAAATTGCAACCACATGCAATGGTTAATGTTTTGGCTTTTTTTTTTTAGAAGGTTCAAGGTTTTAGTCTCTTTTTGAAGAGGTTTAAGGTTCAAACTAGTGACATGTTCAAAAAAAATATCATCTTAAAAAGGGTTGAATAGTAACCACGAATTAATATTCCCTTAAATTTGTCTTAAAAATTAAGCTAATTCCTTTAACTTCATCTAACCTAACCAACTAAAAGGTAGTTTAGTATATTACCTATAACAACCTCCCTTATGATATCAAAGACCGTATAAATTTAAGGATAAAATGGATAGCACTAAAATCTTATGTCTTCATCTGTCTTAAACAAATTCCCTTTGAATCAACGACATTCTTCCTCATTTTCTGCAGACGTTCCAATAAAGGAAAATGGACAAACTTCGATGCAATTCAACTGGACCGCAATAAAAGCTAATTTCCTACATTTACAAATAATCCGAGATTTCCTCGTTAATCTTCCAACTCACACCTCTGCAAGCAGCCTAACTGCTATGCTAAGAAGTTATCTGTGATCTGTCAATTTTTACTGTAACCTCAAATCTCTGTAAAGCCTAATGTCCGTCACGAAAGGGACAGTTGTTCGCTCCATGTGTGAGGGGTGCATCTGACATTACATAGCAGCTCCTCCATTAATGTAATGTTCAGCAAGGTTATAAATATTAGCATGGTTATAAAATTAATGTAATTTACATTTTAATTTCTAGCATATTTTATATTTGTTTCTTTATTTTATGGTATTAACAAGAAATCAAGCTAAAACAATGAATCAAATATCCACCAATCAAACCACTTCAGCAATGGAGTTTTCATCATCACCTTCCACCACCACTTCCACTATCAATCCCCCTAGTGTGATATAGGTAAGTCATTCATATTTGTCTGTATGTCCCTCACACTATGTCATCCATATTATTTCATATGATCATGCCCCAAATAGAATCATCCTCACCAACTATTGACCACCACATCAACCATATAGACATGGCATAAGTGGAAGCTCTTTTTAAATCAACTAACTATGTCTTAGAGTCAGTCCATAACTCGCCTAGGCATGATTCTATTTTTCAACAAGAAATTACCTCTTCCCAACCTTCAAGCCTTACCCAAGTGTACAATAACCCTCTTTTTGAGGTATTTGCTTCACCTTCCCAATATTTTTCCATACCCCAATAATCTTGTGTTCAAAGCACATCCATCCCATCATCATACACCTCAGTCTATGGTAACCCATTGTATGAAGCACATGTTAATGTTGCTTTACAAGTGCCCATATCCATGCCATATAGTGTCTCCCATAAATTTGAAATTACCATTGTAACTTACACCCTACCTAACTCATCAATACCATCCTCATCCACTCCATAAACCACTAATATAGAAATACATGAGACACGAGAATATCTCAAAAAAATTCTTATGAAGCGACAGAATGCTTAACAACAATTTCAGGTGATCAACCCTAAGCCTCAACCTATTTCCACTCAACCCATCTTCATTAGCCAAATTCCATATTGGGTACCACAATATTTTATGGTTTCCATTCCAACATCGTCGCTAACCCATACTCATTCTATTACCATTGGCCAAGCTATCTAAAACCCTCATACATCATCTCCATATCTTCATTCACAATAATTCCTGCATCAACCACATCATCATAAACATTAATACACTCTGCCAAGTCATCATCACCTCATTACATCTCAAAATATTTTCACCTCACCATCACAAAATCATCAAGTTATTCAGGTCTTCTACATTCCTAGGGAGGACCCTCGAATCTAGGTTATGCAATAACAAATTGATAGTTTGATGTAACATACTCATGGTATGATAAACTAGAAGCCTAACCTATATCAATTGATCAGTCAACCCATTAATACTTTGGTACCATCATCGTCATATCCGACAGATTTCACAATACCAAATTTTGATAAATTTAAAGGGATGGATAACCCTAAATGGCACATGAGCTCATTTGTTCATTCCTCCTTTAGAATTCAAAGCAATGACACTCTAATGCTTAGAAACTTCCCTCAAACATTAGGGTAAGATATTGTAGAATGGTATAATAATTTTTCCAACCATAGTATTTATAATTTTGAGCAATTGGTTAACAATTTCTTGAATATACGAAATAAAGTCTCATTATCTGATATCTATGATATAAAATAATATTATGATGAGTTTTTCTAAGACTTTTGTAACCTTTGGAGGGCCATTATCACCAAATTACCATTTTCCCTACCAATAGAAGAGCTAACATGATTGTTCGCTAAGATTTTCTTAAAACCCACATCTTGGCTATTGCAATTACAACAACATAGATCATTTGATGAAGCTCTTTCGTAGGCTAGCATAATTGAGGAGATACAAATATAAGGAGTGCTTAGTAGAGAAATCGATTGAAGCGCCTGTGCTATGAAGTATAGATCTACAGGTCGAATCTCGTGAAGAATATCTTTTGAAATAAAAGCATAATGGATCAGTGTTATTGAAATTCCTTATGGAACAATTAAGTTAGGTAACACTTTTGTTGTTTTAAAGGTATATAAGGGTTTCATTGTTAAAAATTAAAAGGTGTCTTATTCTAAAGGTCTAGACAATTATAAGGGGTTTTATTTTGGAATTCAATTTTTTTTATATTTAAGATTATGATTTAGTGGAAATTAAAAGAGATATATTTTCTTAAAAGGAGTAATAAGGTTTATGTGTATTTGTTTTAAATTGGTTTGAAAACTATTTGGTTAAGTTTGGATATTGTAATGTGTACTTGTGACCTGCTATTTTTGTATGGTGAATAAATATTGGAAAACAATTTGCAAGAAGACTTTGAGAAGATATTGCTACCTAACCCTTGAGATTGGAAAAAATGTTGATTGTGTTTAAGGTAGGTTTTTGAGGTCTACTCTTCATCAAGTAAAAAGGTATGGGCACATTCTTCCTTGGTTGAGGTGTTTTATTGATTGAGGTTTTCTTAAAACAAGTTGGAGTGAAAAGGATTAGTTTGAGTTTTCCTTTGTTAATTTGTTAAGGTTTTCTGGAATGGAAGTTGATGCTATAAACATTGTTTTATAAGCATTGTTGGCAATACTAAGTAAGCCCTTATATGCATGATTGGTCAATAATTGAGTGATAAATTGTGAACTATCTTGAACTAGGGTTTATGCAAAAGATCATGAGTATCATTGTTATGTGAAATTGATAAGCATTGTTGGAAATAATTGAGTGAGGGTTCATATACATGGACTAGGGTATGTAAGTAAGGAATGTTTCATTCAGTGATTGGTTGAGTGGAATTGATTGAGCCTAGTCAAGTGGAAGTGTTGAAGTGATAGTTCTAGTTTTGTGAAACAAATTTTTTTATATTCTGATTTGATTCGGAAGTAAAATTGAAAGTGATTGAGTGTGAAACATATTAAGTCTCTAACCATTCTCTATATGTTTCTAAAAGTTGCAAAGTGGAATTGAAAGTGATTGAGTATTTGAGTGTGAAACATATTGAGTCTCTAACCATTCTCTATATATTTTTGAAGTTGAACAAAAGGTTTTTTAGAGTGATTGAGTGATTGTTGTGAAGTGAGTAACGTATTGAGTCTCTAACCATTCTATATGTATTACTATGAAATCTGAATTGATTTGAAAGAGGTTTTCTATAATAGATTGAGTTGAGTTGAGTAAGAAAGTTTGCAATCGTGTTAAAGAGATTTTGTAAAATCTAGTGGCGGATTGGATAAGTTCTAGTGAGGACTTATTGAATAGATTTGAGGTAAGTCTTTGAGACTACCTAAGCATATATTGGACAAGTTCTAGTGAGGACTTTTTGAACATCTTTGAGGCAAGTCTTAGAGAAGACTTGAGAGTAGATTGGATAAGTTATAATGAGGACTTTAGAGAAGACGCGAGAGTAGATTGGATAAGTTATTGAGATGACTTGCGAACAGATTTAAGATAGGTCTTTGAGAAGACTAGATATCTAAGTGGATTTATTTGTTCAAACCTTGAGTTAAGGTTTGGGATAGATCTAGAAGAGGTGATTGATCAAGATCTATGGTAAATCTTGAATATAGATTGAGGATAGATTTTGGTATAGATATAAGGATAACTTTGTACCAGACTAGAGACAAAGATTGAGTAATTTTGTGCTAGACCAAAGGATTGAGTTTAGTACATAATGAAACATATATCGAGTAGTTTTGTGCTAGACTAAAGGAATGAGTTTAGTACAAAATGAAATAGAGATCGAGTAGATTTATGCTAGATCGAAGGACCGTGTTTAGTGCAGATTTGAGATAGAGACTGAGTAGAGCTTTGGAGGTGATACAGTAGAGGATAGGTGTCTCCAGCAGATAGAGATCCATTAGATAGGATAGAGAGGACAAAGGTCTTTAGTGGAGAGAAATCTACATCCTAAGACAATAGAGGTAGTTGTCTTCTAGAGGTTCACCAACTGGAGCAAAGAAGAAGGAGTTATCTTATGGATAGAGATCCACAAACTAGATCAAGAAATTGGTATATTATTTGGATAGAGATTCATAAATATTGTAATTGGGAAGTATTTCCAAAAGATATTCATTGAGAAAATATTAGTGAAATATTTTCTCCGTGGAGTAGCCAACATTTTTGTGAACCACATTAAATTGGTGTCTGTACTATGTGTGATGATTTATGCATTGCTTTGGTTACTGCTATTGATATTTCCATTAATTATATTGGATAATATTATTTGGGAAAGAAAAGTAAAAAGTGGTCTTATATTGTTCAGCCCCCCTCTCTCTATAATCTTGTGTTATTCAATATTTGATATATTATTTCCTTTTGTAGGTGCTTTTAACACAAATGAAGTTGATTTCTCATTTTGAGTTTGATTCTGTGAATGAGAATTTTGATTTTGGGTTTGTTCTCTAGTCATGGATCCAATAGTACCCACAACATTATTGTTTCACAAATAACTAAAATGAAGTCTAGTATTTTGTACTTGTTCATTTGTAAGCATTTGTTGAGATGGCAAAATTATTATGTTCTAAAGTTGTGAGTATTGAAGATAAATCTAGCAATACTTCATCTAAAGTAGGATATGAAGTATAGGGACTATCTTCTTTAATTGTAGATTTAGATGGTGTAGGTTTCGATGATAAAGGTGGACTAGGGTGTGTTGTAGATATAGCAGGACAAAATGGTATTCCTATAGGTTCTGCCATAGCACACATGTCAAATGGTCTAGTACCACCATGGATGGTTTTTAAACTTAAATTTGACATATTAATGTAATGTAGAGGGTACCGATCTCATTGTGTTGATCCAAGGTCGACCTAGAAGAATGTTGTACGATGTTGGGCAATGTTTAACAAACATGGTCATATCTAAGATCCTTGGACCAACTTGTAATGGAATCGATAATACTCCACATGTTTCTTGAGTTTCATCATTAAATGCTTTGATAATCATTTTAGTTATTTTTAAATATTCACTTCTAAATCCAAATCTTTGGAAAAATTCAATGTGCATATGTTTAATGATGATCTATTATCAATTAAAACTCTTTTGATACCTACATCTCCAATTAATGTTGTGATGAATAGAGGATTATCTCTATACATGTTTTGAGGAGGAATATCGTTATCTTACAAATCTATATAATTAGTTCATTGAGAAATCATAGCATTTACCGCAACATCAGATTATATATTTTGAGGTGCCATCATTTTTCTTAAGGTATTCATTAATTCCTCTCTATGGATATATAAATTTATTAAAAGATCCAAAAGATAAATCCTAGATGTGATATTTTCCAATTGCTCGTTAATGTCATAAGAATATTTTTGTTGTGTATTTGTTGGAAATATGAATAGGTTTTGTTTTCATTGATGTCAAAGGTGTAAGCAAATATATACTGAGACTGATATTTCATGACATCAAGAAAAGGACCGTTGGTCCTAATATAATGGATAAAGGGTTTGATGACCATGGTTCAAAATATTTAAAGGAGTTACTTAATTTAAAATATTTAAATTATTTAATATTTAAATTATTTAAATTAAATATTTAAATAATTTAAATTTAAATATTTTAATTAAACTCTCTTATAAAGTTTAAAAGTTGTAAAGGTTCATCTTTAAGAATAATTAGTGGGCCACCCACTTATGGGCATCGACTCTGACAACGACCAAATAAATACATTATGGTACGCCGATGATATAAGGAGCCGAAGAGCTTACATTTTATATTATCTTAAAACCCTTGTTATAATATCCTCGCTGACGTCATAAAAACCATGCACCAACACTCTTGAAAAGAGGGTCAATTTCATATATAAAAAGACTTTTACAAGGTTGAAAACTATGATGAAATAGTGTGCTGAAAAAAAGATGTTGGATGCGATCGATCAATATTTTTAAAGGGAAAAAGTGCAAATGGAGAGATGTTGCGGGATTAAAAAATTATAGAGATGTGAGCACACTAAAAAAAAATATCCCATGATGCAACAATGAAAATAATACACATAAAAATCGAGGAAGTTGTAAAGTAATTTATCGGTGGCTGCGTGCTTGTCGAAACCAAGCCTGAGAGGGGTTTTCGATGTGCATGCTAAAAGTGATGAATATTCTATTTTGTTCTTTCAAACCCATATGGAAGTACCGAGCATTTGGCTATTAGTTGATTCGAAAGATGCTGTAAAAATTTTGGTCCATGATTCGAAACACGCAGGGTTTATTTCGTTCAAGTTATTTTATTATTCACCACTGTGTCGTGAAGGATACAAGATTGTGAGGAATCACCTTTAGGTTCCAAAAGCATCAGTATAGCAGTCGGTTGAAGCACCTGTGCTGTGAAGTATAGATCCACGAGTCGAATCTCGCAAAGAATACCTTTAGGAAGAAAAGCATAATGGATCGGTGCTATTGAAAGTCCTTGTGGAACAATTAAGTCAGGTTACATTTTTGTTGTTTTAAAGGTATAAGGGTTTCTTTGTTAAAATTTAAAAGGTTTCTTATTCTAAAGATCTCGGGAGTTATAAGGGGTTTTATTTTGGAATTTAAAATATTTTTTTATATTGAAGATTATGATTTAGTGGAAATTAAAAGAGATATATTTTCTTAAAAGGAGTAATAAGGTTTATGTGTATTTTCTTTAAATTGGTTTGAAAACTATTTGGTTAAGTTTGGATATTATAAGGTGTACTTGTGACCTACTATTTTTGTATGGTGAATAAATATTGGAAAAATATTTGCAAGAAGAATTTGAGAAGATATTTCTACCTAACCCTTGAGATTGGCAAAGAGGTTGATTGTGTTTAAGGCAGGTTTTGGAGGTCTACTCTTCATCAAGTAAAAGTGCATGGGCACATTATTCCTTGGTTGAGGTGTTTGATTGATTGAGGTTTTCTAAAAACAAGGTGGAGTGAAAAGGATTAGTTTGAGTTTTCCTTTGTTAATTTTTTGAGGTTTTCTAGAATGGAAGTTGATGCTATAAACCTTGTTTTATAAGCATTGTTGGAAATACTGATTAAGACCTTATATGCATGATTGGTGAATAATTGAGTGAGAACTTGTGAACTATCTTGAACTAGGGTTTATGCAAAATATCATGAGTATCATTGTTATGTGAAATTGATTGATAAGCATTGTTGGAAATAATTGAGTGAGGGTTCATATGTCTGGACTAGGGTTTGTAAGTAAGGAATGTTTCATTAAGTGATTGGCTGAGTGGAATTGATTAAGCCTAGTCAAGTGGAAGTGTTGAAGTGATAGTTCTAGTTATGTGAAACAAATTGTTCTATATTATGATTTGATTTGGAAGTGAAATTGAAAGTGATTGAGTGTGAAACATATTGAGTCTCTAACCATTCTCTATATGTTTTTGAGATTTGCAAAGTGAAATTGAAAGTGATTGAGTATTTGAGTGTGTGAAACATATTGAGTCTCTAACCATTCTCTATATGTTTCTAAAGTTGAACAAAAGGGTTTGAAAGTGATTGAGTATTGTTGTGAGTGAGTAACATATTGAGTCTCTAACCATTCTCTATGTGTTACTGTGAAATATGAATTTATTTGAAAGAGGTTTTTTGTGATAGATTGAGTTGAGTTGAGTAAGCAAGTTTACAATTGTGAAAGATATTTTGTAAAATCTAGTCGTAGATTGGACATGTTCTAGTGAGGACTTGTTCAACATAATTGGGTAAGCTTTTGTGGAAGCTTACAATACATATTTTAGGCAAGTTCTAGTGAGGAATTATTGAGCATATTTGAGGTAAGTCTTAGAGAAGACTTGTGAGCATATTGGACAAGTTCTAGTGAGGACTTGTTGAGTAGATTTGAGGTAATTATTAGAGAAGACTTGAGAGAAGATTGGACAAGTTCTTGAGAGGACTTGTGGATAGATTTGAGATAAGTCTTTGAGAAGACTTGAGAGCAGAGTTGATTGATTTGTTCAAACCTTGAGTTAAGGTTTGGGGTATATCTAGTAGAGTTGATTTATGATTGATTCAAGCTTTGTGTTAAGGCTTGAAGACAAATTGAGTAGATTTGGTGATCAGGATAGAAGGACAGAGATAGAGATCGAGTAGTTTTATGCTAGATCGAAGGACTGTTTTTAGTATAGATTTGAGAATAGAGATCGATCAATTTTGTGCTAGATCGAAGGATTTAGTTTAGTACAAAATTAAATAGAGATCAAGAAAATTTGTGTTAGACTGAAGGACTATATTTAGTGCAGATTTGAGATAGAGATTGAGCAGAGATTTGGAGGTTATAGAGAAGATGATAGGAGTCTCTAGTGGATAAAGATCCATTAGCAAGGATAGAGAGGATAGAGGTATTCAGTGGAGAGAGATCCACATCCCAAGGTAGTGCAGGCAATTGTATTCTAGAGATTCATCAACTAGAGTAAATAAGTTCTCTCGTGGATAGAGATCCATAAACTTGATTAGGGGATTGGTGTCTCCTTTGGAAAGAGGTCCATAAACATTGTAATAGGGACAAGATTCCCATAGATATTTGTTGAGAAAATATTAGTGAAATATTTTCTTTGTGGAGTAGCCCACATTGGGTGAACCACATTAAATTGGTGTCTCTATTGTGTGTGATGATTTATGCATTGCTTTGGTTATTGCTATTGATATTTCCATTGATTATATTGGATAATATTGTTTGGGAAATAAAAGTAAAAAGTGATCTTATAATGTTCACCTCCCTCTCAGTATAAGCTTGTATTCTTCAATTGGTATCAGAGCTGGTTCATTCGAAAAAAGTTTAACATCTTGAAGGAAGATCTTACAAGAACACAAATGGCAAAGAAAGGCAAAAGTAGAAACATGAGACACAAGAAGAAAAAAACACACATTGTCATGAAAGAAAAGGAATATGAATTTAATGTTGTTGTTTTGGGAGGAAAAATAGAAATAGATTCAAGAGATGAATCAAGTAGTGGAGAAAATGCCAGATTGATAAAGTTTTGTACAAGATGTAGGAAGACAAGTCACCATGTAGCTTATTGTCCACAAGAAGGTGAAGAATGTTTTGTTTGTGGTCAACTCGATCATGATGCAGGTTATTGCAATGGGTTTAGTAGCAGTGAAGATGAAGATGATATTCTCAAAATTGAAGTCCTAGAGGATGGTTCAGAAAAGGATAACAGGGATAGTCAAAATAGGTATGAAGAAGAAACTCTACTTTGGACAATAGAAGAAATTGAAGATCAAAGAAAAGAAAAAGAAAAATAGGAAGCCACACTTAAGGAGATTTTTGAGTTAAAAATGGAGAACTTATAATTAAAGGCTCAAATACAAGAGGATGAGAAATATAAGACAAATATCCTACAAGATATCTCTGACTTGAAAGACAAGGTTGAAAAGGCAAGGAGAGTTGAAAAAGGTATGGTTGAACAATCAAAGGTAAAAGAGCTAGAATGTGAAAGACTTATTGTTGATCTTGAAAAATTAAAAAAGGAGAACTCGGGATTAAGGGTTCAAGCTCAAGAAGATGAGAAATCAAAAGAAAAGTTTCTACAAGAGCTCACTAAATTTAAAATAAGGTTGAAGAGGCAAGGAAAAAGGAAGAAGGTATGGCCAAAAAATTAAAGATAAAATATATAGTGTGAAATATTAGAACATGAGATAGTTTCACTAAGGATGGAAGTAAAAGACTCTAAGGATAAGCTACATAGGTTTGAGAAAAATTCAAAGTCCTTGAACATGATTATCAATGCACAAAGATCATCAGTCACCAAAATAAGACTTGAAGAAGAACAAGGGAAATAGGAAGCAAAAAAAGGAGAGTCAAGCTCAAGCATAAAAGAAGAAGAAACTTCAAAAGAAGAGAGTGTAAGAGGAAGTGAGTTGGAAAATAGAAAGATCAACAGGGAAAGGAACAATGCACAAATTAGAAACAGATGGAACAAGAACCAACACATGGAAGAAGAGACCAAGAGACCAATGGGGTCAAGGCAAGGCAATTTTAATGTACGATGCTTTTCATGTCACAAGTTTGGACACAAAGCTTCTTAGTGCAGGACACATGGAAGATAGGAATATGGGAAAAATAGGCAGCTATTTCTAGGGTATTGCTACTCTTGTAATCAGTTTGGTCACAAGGCAATGAATTGCAGGGTTCATGATAAGAATAGAAATGGCTTCACCAGGAGAAATCCCAAGATATTTTCACCTCCAAGGAACAACAATATTAAGTGTTATAAGTGCAACAATTATGGGCATATACCAAGGTGGTGTAGAACAAAATTTCCAGATCCTCCAAGGACAAGAAAAAAAGAGGTTTCTCAAAAGGTTCAAAAAGGCATAACTTCAAAGGTATGGAAAGAAAAAGTTGACAAAAGAAAAGAGCATTGCAATATGGGAGTAGATTTACTCCCACCCTAGAACTAACAACCTCAAGAGGAGGTGGGGGAGGGGCTAAGCTAAGAATATCATTCTTAGCCCCAAGCCCCAAAGGTGACCCTTTGCCATTGATGTAAAAGGGGGAGAGATTTGAGTTAGGGGGAGAGCATTGAGTCAGGGGGAGCATAACAAAAAGAGGTAAAAGAAATGGTAAAAGATAATTGGGTTGCCATCAATGACAAAGGGGGGGATTGTTGGAAATATGAGAAGGTTTTGTTGTCATTGATGTCAAAAGGTTGATGTCATCATTAATATCATCAGACAATTTTACCATAAGGCAAGAAAGTGGCCCAAGATATTAAGGTTGATGTCATCATTAATGTCATCAGACGAATTTTCCCACAAGGCAAGAAAGTGGCTCAAGAGATTTAAAAGATTTAAATTATTTAATAGTTAAAATATTTAAATTAAAGATTTGAATAATTTAAATTAAATATTTAAATATTTTAAATATGTTATTATAAAGTCCTACAAATTTAATTTTTAATTATTATGGGTCATGATTTATTCAAGGGCTATCCTTAATAAAGACATTATGATACACCGACAATATAAGGGCCAAATTGACTTAAATTTTAAATTAGGCCTAAAATCAGTGTATAATATCCTCATCGACATCATAAAAACCATGCATCGACGCTCTTGAAAAGAGGGCCAATTTCATATATAAAAAGGCTTTTACAAGGTTGAAAACTATGATGAAATAGTGTGCTGAAAAAATATGTCGGATCGATCGATCAATATTTTTAAAGGAAAAAGTGCAAATGGAGAGGTATTGCGGAATTCAAAAAATATAGAGATGTGAGCACACTGAAAACAAATATCCTGTGATGTGACAACGAAAATAATACGCATGAAAATTGAGGAAGTTTTAAAGTAATTTATTGGTGGTTGTGTGCTTGTCGAAACCAAGCTTGAGAGGGGTTTTCGATGTGCGTGCTAAAAGTGATGAATATTCTATTTTGTTCTTTCAACCCCATCCGACAGTACAAAGTAGTTGTCTATTAGTTGATTCGAAAGGTGCTACGAAAAGTTTGGTCCATGATTCAAAACACGTAGGATTTGTTTCATTGAAGTTTTTAATTATTCACCACTATGTCGTGAAGGATACAAGATTGTGATGAATCACCTTTAGGTTCCAAAAGCATCAATAGAGCAGTTGGTTGAAGCGCATGTGCTATGAAGTATAGATTTACGGGTCGAATCTCATGAAGAATATATTTTGGAAGAAAAGCATAATGGATCGGTGCTATTGAAAGTCCTTGTGGAACAATTAAGTTAGGTAACACTTTTGTTGTTTTAAAGGTATAAGGGTTTCTTTGTTAAAAATTAAAAGGTGTCTTATTCTAAAGGTCTCGGGAGTTATAAGGGGTTTTATTTTGGAATTCAAAATATATTTTTTATATTGAAGATTATGATTTAGTGGAAATTAAAAGAGATATATTTTCTTAAAAGGAGTAATAAGGTTTATGTGTATTTGCTTTACATTGGTTTAAAAACTATTTGGTTAAGTTTGGAGATTATAAGGTGTACTTGTGATCTGCTATTTTTGTATGGTGAATAAATATTGGAAAATTATTTGCAAGAAGACTTTAAGAAGATATTGCTACCTAACCCTTGATATTGGCAAAGAGGTTGATTGTGTTTAAGGTAGGTTTTTGAGGTCTACTCTTCATCAAGTAAAAAGGTATGGGCACATTCTTCCTTGGTTGAGGTGTTTGATTGATTGAGGTTTTCTGAAAACAAGGTGGAGTGAAAAGAATTAGTTTGAGTTTTCCTTTGTTAATTTGTTGAGGTTTTCTGGAATGGAATTTGATTCTATAAACCTTGTTTTATAAGCATTGTTGGAAATACTGAGTAAGCCCTTATATGCATGATTGGTGAATAATTGAGTGAGAACTTGTGAACTATCTTGAACTAGGGTTTATGCAAAAGATCATGAGTATCATTGTTATGTGAAATTGATTGATAAGCATTGTTGGAAATAATTGAGTGAGGGTTCATATGCCTAGACTAGGGTTTGTAAGTAAGGAATGTTTCATTAAGTGATTGGTTGAGTGGAATTGATTGAGCCTAGTCAAATATAAGTGTTGAAGTGATAGTTCTAGTTTTGTGAAACAAATTGTTCTATATTATAATTTGATTTGGAAGAGAGATTGAAAGTGATTGAGTGTTGTGCAAGAGTGAAACATATTGAGTCTCTAACCATTCTCTATATGTTTCTATGGTTAAGCAAGAGAGTTTGAAAGTGATTGAGTATTGTTGTGAGTGTGTAACATATTGAGTCTCTAACCATTCTCTATATGTTTGTAGGAGTTGAACAAAAGGGTTTGAGAGTGATTGAGTGATTTTTGTGAAGTAAAACATATTGACTCTCTAACCATTCTATATTTTGTAATATGAAATCGAGTGATTTAGAAGATGTTTTCTATGATAGATTGAGTTGAGTTGAGTAAGCGAAAGCTTTGGCAATCATGTTAAAGAGATTTTGTAAAATCTAGTGGTAGATTGGAGTAAGTCCTAGTGAGGACTTGTTGAGCAGATTTGAGGTAAGTCTTTGAGAAGACTTGAGCATAGATTGGACAAGTTCTAGTGAGGACTTGTAGAGCAGATTTGAGGCAAGTCTTAGAGAAGACTTTAGAGTAGATTGGATAAGTTATAGTGAGGAATTTAGAGAAGATGTGAGAGCAGATTGGACAAGTTCTTGAGAGGACTTGTGGATAGATTTGAGACAGGTCTTTGAGAAGACTTGTGATCTAAGTTGATTGATTGATTTTTTCAAACCTTGGGTTAAGTTTTGGGGCAGATCTAGTAGAGGTGATTTGTAATCAGGCTTTGTGGTAAGGCTTGAATATAGATTGAGAATAGAGTTTGGTGTAGATATGAGGATAACTTTGTACCAAACCAAAGATAGAGATCGAGCAATTTTGTGCTAGACCAAAGGATTGATTTTAGTACATAATGAAACATATATCGAGTAGTTTTGTGCTATACTAAAGGAATGATTTTAGAACAAAATGAAATATATATTGAGTAAATTCATGCTAGACCGAAGGACCATGTTTAGTGCAAATTTGAGATAGATACTAAGTAGAGCTTTGGAGGTGATAGAGCAGAGGATAGGAGTCTTCAGTGGATAGAGATCCATTAGATAGGATAGAGAGGACAAAGGTCTTCAGTGGAGAGAAATCCACATCCTAAGGCAATAGAGGTAGTTATCTTCTAGAGGTTCACCAACTGGAGCAAAGAAGGAGTTATCTTATGGATAGAGATCCACAAACTAGATCAGGGGATTGGTATATTCTTTGGACAAAGATCCATAAATATTGTAATATGGAAGTATTTCCAAAAGATATTCGTTGAGAAAATATTAGTGAAATATTTTCTCCATGGAGTAGCCCACATTGGGTGAACCACATTAAATTGGTGTATGTACTATGTGTGATGATTTGTGCATTTCTTTGGTTACTACTATTTATATTACCATTGATTATATTGGATAATATTGTTTGGGAAAGAAAAATAAAAAGTGGTCTTATACTGTTCATCCCCCCTCTCAGTATAATCTTGTGTTCTTCAGTATTTGATATATAATTTCCTTTTGTAGGTGCTTTTAACACAAATGAAGTTGATTTCTCATTTTGAGTTTGAGTTTGTGAATGAGAATTTTGATTTTGGGTTTGTTCTCTAGTGATGGATCCAATAGTACCCACAATATTATTGTTTCACAAATAACCAAAATGAAGTCTAGCATTTTCTACTTGTTCATTTGTAAGCATTTGTTGAGATGGAAAAATTATTATATTCTAAAGTTGTTAGTATTGAAGATAAATCTGGAAATACTTCATCTAAAGTAGGATATGAAGTGGAGGGCATATCTTCTTTTGTTGTAGATTTAGATGGTGTAGGTTTAGATGATAAACGTGGACTAGGGTGTGTTGTAGATATAGTAGGACAAAATGGTATTCCTATAGGTTCTGCCATAGTGCACATGTCAAATGGTCTAGTATCACTATGGATAGTAACTAGTTGGTTTTTAAACTTAAATTTAACACATTGATGTAATGTAGAGGGTACCGATCTCATTGTGTTGATCCAAGGTCGACCTAGAAGGATATTGTACGATGTTGGGTAATGTAAAACAAACATCATATCTAAGATCCTTGGAAAAAATTGTAATGGAATCGATAATACTCCACATGTTTCTTGAGTTTCATGATTAAATGCTTTGATAATCATTTTAGTTCTTTTTAAAAATTCTCTTCTAAATCCAAATATTTGGAAAAAGTCAATGTGCATATGTTTAATGATGATCCATTATCAATTAAAACTCTTTTGAAACCTACATATCCAATTAATGTTGTGATGTATAGAGGATTATCTCTATACATTCTTTGAGGAGGAATATCGTTATCTTAAAAATCTATATAATTTGTTCCTTGAGAAATCACAGCATTTACCACAACATCAAGTTATATATTTTGAGGTGCCATAATTTTGCTTAAGGTATCCATTAATCTCTCTCTATGGATAGATGGAGTTCTTAAAAGATCCAAAAGATAAATCCTAGTTGTGATATTTGCCAATTGCTCATTAATGTCATAAGAAGAATTTTTTTGTGTATTTGTTGGAAATATGAGCAGGTTTTGTTGTCATTGATGTCAAAGTTGCAAACAAATATATATTGATACTCATATTCCTTGACATCAAGACAAGGACCATTGGTCCTAAGATAATGGATAAAGGGTTTAATGACTATGGTTCAAAATATTGAAAGGAGTTACTTAATTTAAAAGGTTTAAATTATTTAATATTTAAATTATTTAAAATATTTAAATAATTTAAATTTAAATATTTTAATTAAACTCTCTTATAAAGTTTAAAAGTTGTAAAGGTTTTTCTATAAGATTAATTAGTGGGCCACCCACTAATGGCATCGACCCCGACATCACAATATAAATACATTATGGTACGTCGACGATATAAGGGCCAAAGACTTACATTTTATATTATCTTAAAACCCTTGTCTAATAACCTCGACGACATCATAAAAATCATGCACTAACGCTTTTGAAAAGAGGGTCAATTTCATACATAAAAAATGTGTGCTAAAAAAAATGTCGGATTTAATCGATCAATATTTTTAAAGAGAAAAAGTGTGAATGGAGAGATGTTGTAGGATTTGAAAAATATAGAGATGTGAACGCATCGAAAACAAATATCCTGTGACGTGGCAATGAAAATAATACACACAAAAATAAAGGAAATTTAAATTAGTTTATCGGTGGTTCCATGCTTGTTGAAACCAATCGTGAGAGGGGTTTTTGATGTGCATATTGAAAGTGATGAATATTCTATTTTTTTATTTCAACCCCATTTGATAGTACATAACAGTTGGCTATTAGTTGATTCCAAAAGTACTGTGAAAATTTTGGTCCATGGTTTGAAATACGTGGGGTTCATTTCATTGAAGGTTTTTTTGTATTATTCACCACTGCATCGTGAAAGATACAACATCGTGAAGAATCACCTTTAGGTTCCAAAAGCATCAGTAGAGCAATCGGTTGAAGCACCTATGCTGTGAAGTATATATCCTTGGGTCGAATCTTGTGAAGAATACCTTTTGGGAAAAAAGCATAATGGATCAATGCTATTGAAGTCCTTGTGAAACAATTAAGTCACGTAACATTTTTGTTGTTTTAAAGGTATAAGGGTTTCTTTGTTAAAAATTAAAAGGTGTCTTATTCTAAAGGTCTCAGGAGTTATAGTTATAAGGGATTTTATTTTGTAATTAAAAATATATTTTTTATATTGAAGATTATTATTTAGTGGAAATTAAAAGAGATATATTTTCTTAAAAGGAGTAATAAGGTTTATGTTTATTTGCTTTAAATTGGTTTGAAAACTATTTGGTTAAGTTTGGAGATTATAAGGTGTACTTGTAACCTGCTATTTTTGTATGGTGAATAAATATTGGAAAAATATTTTCAAGAAGACTTTGAGAAGATATTGCTACCTAACCCATGAGATTGGCATAAAGGTTGATTATGTTTAAGGCAGGTTTTTGAGGTCTACTCTTCATCAAGTAAAAATGCATGGGCATATTCTTCCTTGGTTGAGGTGTTTGATTTATTGAGTTTTTTTGAAAATAAGGTGGATTGAAAAGGATTAGTTTGATTTTTCCTTTGTTAATTTGTTGAGGTTTTCTAGAATGAAAGTTGATGCTATAAACCTTGTTTTATAAGCATTGTTGAAAATACTGATAAGCCCAAATATGCATGATTGGTGAATAATTGAGTGAGAACTTGTGAACTATCTTGAACTAGGATTTCTATAAAAGATCATGAGTATCATTGTTATATGAAATTGATTGATAAGCATTGTTGGAAATAATTGAGTGAGGGTTCATATACCTGGACTAGGGTTTGTAAGTAAGGAATGTTTCATTAAGTGATTGTTTGAGTGGAATTCATTGAGCCTAGTCAAGTGGAAGTGTTGAAGTGATAGTTAAAGTTCTGTGAACGAATTGTTCTATATTTTGATTTGATTTGGAAGTGAAATTGAAAGTGATTGAGTGTGAAACATGTTGATTCTCTAACCATTCTCTATGTGTTACTGTGAAATATGAATTTATTTGAAAGAGATTTTTTGTAATAGATTGAGTTGAGTTGAGTAAGCAAGTTTACAATAGTGTTAAAGAGATTTTGTAAAATCTAGTGGTATATTGGACAAGTTCTATTGAGGACTTGTTGAAAATATTTGAGGTAAGTATTTGGGAAGAATTGAGAACATATTGTACAAGTTCTAGTGAGGACTTGTTGAACATATTTGAGGTAAGTCTTAGAGAAGACTTGAGATCATATTGGACAAGTTCTAGTGAGGACTTGTTGAGCAGATTTGAGGTAAGTCTTAGAGAAGACTTGAGAGTAGATTGGACAAGTTCTTGAGAGAAATTGTGGATAGATTTGAGACAGGTCTTTGAGAAGACTTGAGAGCTGAGTTGATTGATTTTTTCAAACCTTGACTTAAGTTTTGGAATAGATCTGGAAGAGGTGACTTATCAGGCTCTGTGGTAAAGCTTGAATACAAATTGAGGATAGAGTTTGGTGTGGATCTGAGGATATTTGTATACCAGACTAGAGATAGAGATCGAGTAGTTTTGTGATATACTAAAGGAATGATTTTAGTATGGAATGAAATAGAGATCGATCAATTTTGTGCTAGACCGAAGGATTTAGTTTAGTACAAAATTAAATAGAGATCGAGCAGATTTGTGTTAGACTGAAGGACTGTATTTAGTGCAGATTTGAGATAGAGATTGAGAAGAGCTTTGGAGGTGATAGAGAAGAGGATAGGAGTCTCTAGTGTATAGAGATACATTAGCCAGGACATATAGGATAGAGGTCTTTAGTGGAGAGAGATCCGCATCCCAAGGTAGTGGAGGCAATTGTCTTCTAGAGGTTCACCAACTAGAGAAAAGAAGTATTTCTCTCGTGGATAGAGATCCACAAACTAGATCAAGGAATTGGTGTCTCCTTTGGACAGAGAAACATAAATATTGTAATAGGGAAGGATTCCCAAAATATATTCATTGAGAAAATATTAGTGAAATATTTTCTCCATGGAGTAGCCCACATTGGGTGAACCACATTAAATTGGTGTCTCTATTTTGTGTGATGATTTTTCCATTGCTTTGGTTACTGTTATCAATATTGCTTTTGATTATATTGTATAATACTATTTGGGAAAGAAAATTAAAAAGTGATCTTATACTGTTCACCCCCCTCTAGGTATAAGCTTGTGTTTTTCAATTGGTATCAGAGTTAGTTCCTTCGAAAAAGGTTTAACAACTTGAAGGAATATCTTACAAGAACACAAATGGCAAAGAAAGGTAAAAGTAGAACCATGAGACATAAGAAGAAAATAACACACATGGTAATGAAATAAAAGGAATATGAATTTAATATTTTTGGTTTGGGAGGAAAATAGAAATAGATTCAAGAGATGAATCAAGTAGTCGACAAAAGGCCAAATTGATAAATTTTTGTATAATATGTAGGAAGACAGGTCACCATATAACTTATTATCCACAAGAATGTGAAGAATGTTTTGTTTGTGGTAAAATCAGTCATGATGCAAGTTATTGCAATGGGTTTAGTATTGGTGAATATGAAGATAATACTCTCAAAATTGAAGTTCTTGAGGATGGTTCAGAAAAGGATAACAGGGATAGTCAAAATAGGTCTGAAGAAGAAAATCTACTTTAGAAAATAGAAGAAATTGAAGATCAAATAAAAGAAAAAGAAAAAGAGGAAACCACACTTAAGGAAATTGTTGAGTTAAAAATGGAGAACTTAGAATTAAAGGCTCAAATACAAGAGGATGAGAAATGTAAGATAAAGCTCCTACAAGATCTCTCTGACTTGAAAGACAAGGAGATTTGAAAAAGGTATGGTTGAACAGTCAAAGGTAAAAGAGCTAGAATGTGAAAGACTTATTGTTGATATTGAAAAAATAAAAAAGGAGGACTCAGTATTAAGGTTTCAAGCTCAAGAATATGAGAAAGCAAAGTAAAATTTTCTACAAGAGCTCACTAAATTTAAAATAAGGTTGAAGAGGTAAGAAAAAATAAAGAAGGTATGGCCAAAAAAATAAAGATAAAAGATATAGAGTGTGAAATATTAGAACATGAGATAGTCTCGCTAAGGATGGAAGTAAAAGACTCAAAGGACAAGCTACACAGGGTTTGAGAAAAATCCAAAGTCCTTGAATAGGATTATGAATGCACAAAGATCATAAGTCACCAAAAGAGGACTTGAAGAAGAATAAGTGAAATAGGAAGCAAAAAAAGAAGATTCAAGCTCAAGCATCAAAGCAGAAAAAACTTCAAAAGAAGAGAGTGTAATAGGAAGTGAGTTGGAAAATAGAAATATCAATAGGGAAAGAAACAATGCACAAATTAGAAACATATGGAACATGAAATAACATAGAGACCAATGGGGTTAGGGCAAGGTAATTTTAATGGGCGATTTTTTTAATGTCATAAGTTTGGACACAAAGCTTCTCAGTGCAGGACACATGGAAGACATAAATATGGGAACTTCATAAACATACAACTATTTCAAGGATATTACTACTCTTGTAATCTGTTTGATCACAAGGCAATGAATTACAAGGTTCATGACAAGAATAAAAATTCCTTCACTAGGATAAATCCCAAGATATTTGCACCTCCAAGGAACAACAATATTAAGTGTTAAAAGTGCAACAATGATGGGCATATAGCAAGGTGGTGTAGAACATAATTTCTAGATCCTCCAAGGATAGGAAAAAAAGAGGTTTCTCGAAATGTTAGAAAATGCATGACTTCAAAGGTATGGAAAGAAAAAGTTGACAAAAGAAAAGAGTATTGTAATATGGGAGTAGATTTACTCCCACCCTAGAACTAACAACCTCCAGAGGAGATGGAAGAGGGGCTAAACTAAGAATATCATTCTTAGACCCAAGCCCCATAGGTGACCCTTTTGCCATTGATGTCAAAGGGGGAGATATTTGAGTTAGGGGAGAGCATTCAGTAAGGGGGAGCAGAATAGTAAAAAATAATTGGATTACCATCAATGACAAAGGGGGATATTGTTGGAAATATGAGTAGGTTTTGTTGTCATTGATGTCAAAGGTAAAAGAAGATATATATTGAGACTAATATTCCATGTCAGCAATAAAAGGAACATTGGTCCTAAGATAATGGATAAAGGGTTTAATGACCATGGCTCAAAATACTGAAAGGAGCTAATTTAAAAGATTTAAATAATTTAAATTAAATATTTAAAATAATTTTAATTTAAATATTTTAGTTTTTTAATTAAACTCTTATAATGTTTTAAAGTTTTAAAGGTTTATCTTTAAGATTAATTAGTGGGCCACCCACTAATGTCATCGATCCCGAAATCACAAAATAAATACATTATGATACACAGACGATATAAGGGCCAAAGACTTAAATTTTATATTATCCTAAAATCCTTGTCTAATAACCTCGACGACATCATAAAAAACATGCACTAACGCTCTTGAAAAGAGCGCCAATTTCATATATAAAAAGGCTTTTATAAGGTTGAAAACTATGATGAAATAGTGTGCTGAAAAAATTTCGGATGCGATCAATCAATATTTTAAAAGGAATAAGTGCAAATGGAGAGATGTTGCAGGATTCAAAAAATATAGAGATGTGAGCACACTGAAAACACATATCATGTGATGTGGCAATGAAAATAATACGCACAAAAATCAAGGAAGTTTTAAAGTAGTTTATCAGTGGTTGTGTTCTTGTTGAAACCAAGCCTAAGAGGGGTTTTTGGTGTATGTGCTGAAAGTGATGAATAGTCTATATTGTTCTTTAAATCCCATCCAGTAGTACAAAGCAGTTGGCTATTAGTTGATTCCAAAGGTGCTACAAAAAGTTTTATGCACAGTTTGAAATACGTGGGGTTCATTTCGTTGAAGTTTTTTTATTCTTAAACACCACTATGTCATAAAAGATACAAGATCATGAGGAATAACCTTTAGGTTCCAAAAGTATTAGTAGAGAAATTAGTTGAAGCGCCTATGCTATGAAGTATAGATCCACGGGTTGAATCTCATGAAGAATATCTTTTGGAAGAAAAGCATAATGGATTAGTGCTATTGATATTCCTTGTGGAACAATTAAGTTAGGTAACACTTTTGTTGTTTTAAAGGTATAAGGGTTTCATTGTTAAAAATTAAATGGTGTCTTATTCTAAAGGTCTAGACAGTTATAAGGGGTTTTATTTTGGAATTCAATTTTTTTTATATTTAATATTATGATTTAGTGGAAATTAAAATAGATATCTTTTCTTAAAATGAGTAATAAGGTTTATGTGTATTTGCTTTAAATTGGTTTGAAAACTATTTGGTTAAGTTTGGAGATTGTAATGTGTACTTGAGACCTACTATTTTTGTATGGTGAATAAATATTGGAAAAAAATTTGCAAGAAGACTTTGAGAATATATTGCTACCTAACCCTTGAGATTGGCAAAAATGTTGATTGTGTTTAAGG
This sequence comes from Wollemia nobilis, assembly GCA_028583015.1. Lineage (NCBI taxonomy): Eukaryota > Viridiplantae > Streptophyta > Pinopsida > Araucariales > Araucariaceae > Wollemia > Wollemia nobilis. The sequence continues at coordinate 14,129,450 of JAQPPZ010017228.1, forward strand.
CAGTTTTTTGAGGTCTACTCTTCATCAAGTAAAAAGGTATGGGCATATTCTTCCTTGGTTGAGGTGTTTGATTGATTGAGGTTTTCTTAAAACAAGGTGGAGTGAAAAGGATTAGTTTGAGTTTTCCTTTGTTAATTTGTTAAGGTTTTCTAGAATGGAAGTTCATGCTATAAACATTATTTTATAAGCATTGTCGAAAATACTAAGTAAGCCCTTATATGCATGATTGGTGAAAAATTGAGCGAGAACTTGTGAACTATCTTGAACTAGGGTTTATGCAAAAGATCATGAGTATCATTGTTATTTGAAATTGATAAGCATTGTTGTAAATAATTGAGTGAGGGTTCATATTCTTGGACTAGGGTTTGTAAGTAAGGAATGTTTCATTAAGTGATTGGTTGAGTGGAATTGATTGAGCCTAGTCAAGTGGAAGTGTTGAAGTGATAGTTCTAGTTTTGTGAAACAAATTGTTCTATATTCTGATTTGAGTTGGAAGTAAAATTAAAAGTGATTGAGTGTGAAACATATTGAGTATCTAACCATTCTCTATATGTTTTTGAAACTCTTAAAGTGGAATTGAAAGTGATTGAGTATTTGAGTGTGAAACATATTGAGTCTCTAACCATTCTCTATATATTTTTGAAGTTGAACTAAAGGGTTTTTAGAGTGATTGTTGTGAAGTGAGTAACATATTGAGTCTCTAACAATTCTATATGTATTACTATGAAATCTGAATTGATTTGAAAGAGGTTTTCTATAATAGATTGAGTTGAATTGAGTAAGAAAGTTTGCAATCGTGTTAAAGAGCTTGTGTAAAATCTAGTGGCAGATTGGATAAGTTCTATTGAGGACTTGTTGAACAGATTTGAGGTAAGTATTTGAGAAGACTTGAGCATAGATTGGACAAGTTCTACTAAGGACTTGTTGAACATATTTGAGGCGAGTCTTAGAGAATACTTGAGAGTAGATTGGATAAGTTATAGGTCTTTGAGAAGACTTGATATATAAGTGGATTTATTTGTTCAAACCTTGAGTTAAGGTTTGGGATAGATCTAGTAGAGGTGATTGATCAGGATTTGTGGTAAATCTTGAATATAGTTTGAGGATAGAGTTTGGTATAGATATGAGAATAAATTTGTACTATACGAGATAGAGATCGAGCAATTTTGTGGTAGACCAAAGGACTGAGTTTAGTACATAATGAAATAGATATCGAGTAGTTTTGTGCTATACTGAAGGAATGATTTTACTACATAATGAAATAGAGATCGAGTAGATTTATGCTAGACCGAAGGACTATGTTTAGTGCAGATTTGAGATAGAGACTGAGTAGAGCTTTGGAGGTGATAGAGCAGAGGATAGGAGTCTCCAATGGATAGAGATCCATTACATTGGATAGAAATGACAAAGGGATTCAATGGAGAGAAATCCAGATCCTAAGGCAATAGAGGTAGTTGTCTTCTAGAGGTTCACCAACCGAAGCAAAGAAGGAGTTATCTTATGGATAGATATCCACAAACTAGATCAGGGGATTGGTATATTCTTTGGATAGAGATCCATAAATATTGTAATAGGGAAGGATTTCCAAAAGATATTCATTGAGAAAATATTAGTGAAATATTTTCTTCATGAGGTGAACCACATTAAATTGGTGTCTATACTATGTGTGATGATTTGTGCATTGCTTTGGTTACTGCTATTGATATTGCCATTAATTATATTGGATAATATTGCTTGGGAAAGAAAAGTAAAAAGTGGTCTTATACTGTTCACCCCCCCTCTCAGTATAATCTTATGTTCTTCAGTATTTGATATATTTTTTCCTTTTGTAGGTGCTTTTAACACAAATGAAGTTGATTTCTCATTTTGAGTTTGAGTTTGTGAATGAGAATTTTGATTTTGGGCTTGTTCTCTAGTGATGGATCTAATAGTACGCACAACATTATTGTTTCACAAATAACCAAAATGAAGTCTAGCATTTTCTACTTGTTCATTTGTAAGCATTTGTTGAGAAGGAAAAATTATTATGTTCTAAAGTTGTGGGTATTGAAGATAAATCTAGCAATACTTCATATAAAGTAGGATACAAAGTAGAGGGACTATCTTATTTAGTTGTAGATTTAGATGGTGTAGGTTTATATGATAAATGTGGAGTAGGGTGTGTTGTAGATATAGTAGGACAAAATGGTATTCCTATAGGTTCTGCCATAACACACATGTCAAATGGTCTAGTATCACCATGGATAGTAACTAGTTGGTTTTTAAACTTAAATTTAACACATTGATGTAATGTAGAGGGTACCGATATCATTGTGTTGATCCAAGGTCGACCTAGAAGGATGTTGTACGATGTTGGGTAATGTAAAACAAACATCATATCTGATCCTTGGACCAAATTGTAATGGAATCGATAATACTCCACATGTTTCTTGAGTTTCATCATTAAATGCTTTGATAGTCATTTTAGTTCTTTTTAAATATTCCCTTCTAAATCCAAATCTTTGGAAAAAGTCAACGTGCATATGTTTAATGATGATCCATTATTAATTAAAACTCTTTTGACACCTACATCTCCAATTAATGTTGTGATGTATAGAGGATTATCTCTATACATGCTTTGACGAGGAATATCGTTATCTTAAAAATTTATATAATTTGTTCCTCGAGAAATCACAACATTTACCACAACATCAGGTTATATATTTTGAGGTGCCATCATTTTGCTTAAGGTATTCATTAATTCCTCTCTATGGATAGATAAAGTTATTAAAATATCCAAAAGATAAATCCTAGCTGTGATATTTGCCAATTGCTCATTAATGTCATAAGAAGATTTTTGTTGTGTATTTGTTGGAAATATGAGCAGGTTTTGTTGTCATTGATGTCAAAGGTGCAAGCAAATATATATTGAGACTGATATTCCATGACATTAATAAAAGGACCATTGGTCCTAAGATAATGGATAACGGGTTTAATGACCATGGTTCAAAAGATTGAAAGGAGTTACTTAATTTAAAAGTTTTAAATTATTTAATATTTAAATTATTTAAAATATTTAAATATTTTAATTAAACTCTCTTATAAAGTTTAAAAGTTGTAAAGGTTTTTCTATAAGATTAATTAGTGGGCCACCCACTAATGGCATCGACCCCGACATCATAAAATAAATACATTATGGTATGCCGATGATATAAGGGCCAAAGACTTATATTTTATATTATATTAAAACCCTTGTCTAATAACCTCAATGACATCATAAAAACCATGCACTAACGCTTTTGAAAAGAGGGCCAATTTCATATATAAAAAGGGTGTGCTGAAAACAATGTCGGATGCAATCGATCAATATTTTTAAAGAGAAAAAGTGCGAATGGAGAGATGATGCGGGATTTGAAAAATATAGAGATGTGAGCGCATTGAAAATAAATATCCTATGACGTGGCAATGAAAATAATACACACAAAAATCAAGGAAATTTTAAATTAGTTTATCGGTGGTTTCATGCTTGTCGAAACCAATCTTGAGAGGGGTTTTCAATGTGCGTGTTGAAAGTGATGAATATTCTATTTTTTTATTTCAACCCCATTTGGCAATACAAAGCAATTGGCTATTAGTTGATTCCAAAGGTACTGTGAAAATTTTGGCCCACGGTTTGAAATACGTGGGGTTCATTTCATTGACATTTTTTTTGTATTATTCACCACTGCATCGTGAAAGATACAAAGATCACGAGGAATCACCTTTAGGTTCCAAAAGCATCAGTAGAGCAATCGGTTGAAGCACCTATGTTGTGAAGTATATATCCTCAGGTAGAATCTTTTGAATAATACCTTTTGGAAAAAAATCATAATGGATCGGTGCTATTGAAGTCCTTGTGAAACAATTAAGTCACGTAACATTTTTGTTGTTTTAAAGGTATAAGGGTTTCTTTGTTAAAAATTAAAAGGTGTCTTATTCTAAAGGTCTCAAGAGTTATAAGGGATTTTATTTTGGAATTAAAAATATATTTTTTATATTGAAGATTATTATTTAATGGAAATTAAAAGAGATATATTTTCTTAAAAGGAGTAATAAGGTTTATGTGTATTTGTTTTAAATTGGTTTGAAAATTATTTGGTTAAGTTTGGAGATTATAAGGTGTACTTGTAACCTGCTATTTTTGTATGGTGAATAAATATTGGAAAAATATTTTCAAGAAGACTTTGAGAAGATATTGCTACCTAACCCATGATATTGGCAAAAAGGTTGATTATGTTTAAGGTAGGTTTTTGAGGTCTACTCTTCATCAAGTAAAAATGCATGGGCACATTCTTCCTTGGTTGAGGTGTTTGATTTATTGAGGTTTTTTGAAAATAAGGTGGAGTGAAAAGGATTAGTTTGAGTTTTCCTTTGTTAATTTTTTGAGGTTTTCTAGAATGAAATTTGATGCTATAAACCTTGTTTTATAAGCATTGTTGAAAATACTGATAAGCCCTGATATGCATAATTGGTAAATAATTGAGTGAGAACTTGTGAACTATCTTGAACTAGGATTTATGTAAAAGATAATGAGTATCATTGTTATATGAAATTGATTAATAAGCATTGTTGGAAATAATTGAGTGAGGGTTCATATACTTGGACTAGGGTTTGTAAGTAAGGAATGTTTCATTAAGTGATTGTTTGAGTGGAATTGATTGAGCCTAGTCAAGTGGAAGTGTTGAAGTGATAGTTAAAGTTCTGTGAACAAATTGTTCTATATTTTGATTTGATTTGGAAGTGAAATTCAAAGTGATTGAGTGTGAAACATATTGAGTCTCTAACCATTCTCTATATGTTTTTGAAAGTTGCAAAGTGAAATTGAAAGTGATTGAGTATTTGAGTGTGTGAAACATATTGAGTCTCTAACCATTCTCTATATGTTTCTAAAGTTGAACAAAAGGGTTTGAAAGTGATTGAGTGATTGTTGTGAAGTGAGTAACATATTGAGTCTCTAACCATTCTCTATGTGTTACTATGAAATATGAATTTATTTGAAAGAGGTTTTCAGTAATAGATTGAGTTTAGTTGAGTAAGCAATTTTACAATTGTGTTAGAGAGATTTTGTAAAATCTAGTGGTAGATTGGACAAGTTCTAGTGAGGACTTGTTGAACATATTTGAGGTAAATATTTGGGAAGACTTGAGAGCATATTGGACAAGTTCTAGTGAGGACTTGTTGAACATATTTGAGGTAAGTCTTAGAGAATACTTGAGAGCATATTGGACAAGTTCTAGTGAGGACTTGTTGAGCAGATTTGAGGTAAGTCTTAGAGAAGACTTGAGAGTATATTGGACAAGTTCTTGAGAGAACTTATGGATAGATTTGAGACAGGTCTTTGAGAAGACTTGAGAGCAATGTTGATTGATTTTTTCAAACCTTGAGTTAAGGTTTGGAATAGATCTGGAAGAGGTGACTGATCAGGCTCTATGGTAAAGCTTGAAGATAAATTGAGGATAGAGTTTGGTGTGGATCTGAGGATATTTGTATACCATACTAGAGATAGATATCGAGCAGTTTTGTGTTATAATGAAGGACTGAGTTTAGTATAGAATTAAATAGAGATCGATCAGTTTTGTGCTAGACCGAAGGATTTAGTTTAGTACATAATTAAATAGAGATTGAGCAGATTTGTGTTAGACTGAAGGACTGTATTTAGTGCAGATTTGATATAGAGATTGAGTAGAGCTTTGGAGGTGATAGAGAAGAGGATAGGAGTCTCTAGTGGATAGAGATCCATTAGCCACGAAAGAGAGGATAGAGGTCTTTAGTGGAGAGAGATCCACATCCTAAGGTAGTGGAGGTAATTTTCTTCTAGAGGTTCACCAACTAGAGCAAATAAGGAGTTCTCCCGTGGATAGAGATACACAAACTAGATCAAGGTATTGGTGTCTCCTTTGGATAGAGATCCATAAATATTGTAATAGGTAAGGATTCCCAAAAGATATTCATTGAGAAAATATTAGTGAAATATTTTCTCCGTGGAGTAGCCCACATTGGGTGAACCACATTAAATTGGTGTCTCTATTGTGTGATGATTTTTGCATTGCTTTGGTTACTGTTATTGATATTGCCATTGATTATATTTGATAATACTATTTGGGAAAGAAAAGTAAAAAGTGATCTTATATTGTTCACCCCCCTCTTAGTATAAGCTTTTGTTCTTCAATTGGTATCAGAGTTGGTTCCTTCGAAAAAGGTTTAACAACTTGAAGGAATATCTTACAAGAACACAAATGACAAAGAAAGGCAAAAGTAGAACCATGAGACATAAGAAGAAAATAACACACATGGTCATGAAAGAAAATGAAGATGAATTTAATATTTTTATTTTGGGAGGAAAATAGAAATAGATTCAAGAGATGAATCAAGTAGTGGACAAAAGGCCAGATTGATAAATTTTTGTATAATATGTAGGAAGACAGGTCACCATTAGCTTATTATCCACAAGAAGGTGAAGAATGTTTTGTTTGTGGCCAAATCAATCATGATGCAAGTTATTGCAATGGGTTTAGTAGTGGTGAATATGAAGATAATACTCTCAAAATTGAAGTTCTATATGATGGTTCAGAAAAGGATAACATTGATAGTCAAAATAGGTCTGAATAAGAAACTATACTTTAGAAAATAGAAGAAATTGAAGATCAAAGAAAAGAAAAAGAAAAAGAAAAAGAGGAAATCACACTTAAGGAACTTGTTGAGTTAAAAAGGGAGAACTTAGAATTAAAGGCTCAAATACAAGAGTATGATAAATGTAAGATAAATCTCCTACAAGATCTCTCTGACTTGAAAGACAAGGTTGAAAAGCCAAGGAGATTTGAAAAAGGTATCGTTGAAGAGTAAAAGGTAAAAGAGCTAGAATTTGAAAGACTTATTGTTGATATTGAAAAAATAATTTCTAGATCCTCCAAGTATAGGAAAAAAGAGGTTTCTCAAAAGGTTAAAAAATGCATGACCTCAAAGTTATGGAAAGAAAAATTTGAAAAAAGAAAAGAGCATTGTAATATGGGAGTAGATTTACTCCCACCCTAGAACTAACAACTTCCAGAGGAGGTGGGAGAGGGTCTAAGCTAATAATATCATTCTTAGACCCAAGCCCCATAGGCGACCCTTTTGTCATTGATGTCAAAGGGGGAGAGATTTGAGTTAGGAGGAGAGCATTCAGTAAGGGGGAGCATAATGGTAAAAAATAATTGGATTACCATCAATGAAAAATGGGGATATTGTTGGAAATATGAGTAGGTTTTGTTGTCATTGATGTCAAAGGTAAAAGAAGATATATATTGAGACTAATATTCCATGTCAGCAATAAAAGTACCATTGGTCCTAAGATAATGGATAAAAGGTTTAATGACCATGGTTCAAAATACTGAAAGGAGTTAATTTAAAAGATTTAAATAATTTAAATTAAATATTTAAATAATTTAAATTTAAATATTTTAATATTTTAATTAAACTCTCTTATAATGTTTTAAATTTTTAAAGGTTTATCTTTAAGATTAATTAGTGGGCCACCCACTAATGTCATCGATCCCGAAATCACAAAATAAATACATTATGGTACACCGACGATATAAGGGCCAAATACTTAAATTTTATATTATCTTAAAATCCTTGTCTAATAACCTTGACGACACCCATAAGGTGGGTGGAGGTCCAAGGTTCAAATCTCGGGCCTCGCCGGACTGAACGCTTGTCCCTTTCCTGGTGCTTTTAGCGGCGTAAAAGGTTTAAAATGATTGTGGCATGGTTGTTATAGGGGCGGACTACGCGAAGATCTGTGTGGCGACTTCTAGGGTGGACATCGTAGAATACTGTGGTGGCCATAAAAGATGGATAGCCTACCCGGATTCGTGGCGGCTACCGATTCCACCATGTAAATTAAAAAATATATAAAAAAATAAAAAATAACCTCGACGACATCATAAAAACCATGAACTGATGCTCTTGAAAAGAGGGTCAATTTCATATATAAAAATGTTTTTATAAGGTTAAAAACTATGATGAAATAGTGTGCTAAAAAAAATTTGGATGCGATCAATCAATAGTTTAAAAGGAAAAAGTACAAATGGAGAGATGTTGCAGGATTCAAAAAATATAGAGATGTGAGCACACTGAAAACAAATATCCCATGATGTGGCAATGCAAATAATACGCACAAAAATCAAGGAAGTTTTAAAGTAGTTTATCAGTGGTTGTGTTCTTGTTGAAACCAAGCCTAAGAGGGGTTTTCGGTGTATGTGCTGAAAGTGATGAATATTCTATTTTGTTCTTTAAATCCCATCCAGTAGTACAGATAAGTTGGCTATTAGTTGATTCGAAAGGTGCTACGAAAATTTTGGTCCATAGTTCGAAATACGTGCGGTTCATTTCATTCAAGTTTTTTAATTATTATTCACCACTATGTCATGAAAGATACAAGATAATGAGGAATAACCTTTATGTTCCAAAAGTATCACTAGAGAAATTGGTTGAAATGCCTGTGCTATGAAGTATAGATCCACGGGTCGAATCTCGTGAAGAATATCTTTTGGAAGAAAAGCATAATGGATCAGTGCAATTGAAAGTCCTTGTGGAACAATTAAGTCAGGTAACATTTTTGTTGTTTTAAAGGTATAAGGGTTTCATTGTTAAAAATTAAAAGGTGTCTTATTCTAAAGGTCTAGACAGTTGTAAGGGGTTTTATTTTGGAATTCAATTTTTTTTTATTTTTAAGTTTATGATTTAGTGGAAATTAAAAGAGATATCTTTTCTTAAAAGGAGTAATAAGGTTTATGTGTATTTGCTTTAAATTGGTTTGAAAACTATTTGGTTAAGTTTAGAGATTGTAATGTGTACTTATGACATGCTATTTTTGTATGGTGAATAAATATTGGAAAACAATTTGCAAGAAGACTTTGAGAAAATATTGCTACCTAACCCTTCAGATTGGCCAAAATTTTGATTGTGTTGAAGACAGGTTTTTGAGGTCTACTCTTCATAAATTAAAAAGGTATGGGCACATTCTTCCTTGGTTGAGGTGTTTGATTGATTGAGGTTTTCTAAAACAAGGTGGAGTGAAAAGGATTAGTTTGAGTTTTCCTTTGTTAATTTGTTAAGGTTTTCTGGAATGGAAGTTGATGCTATAAACATTATTTTATAAGCATTGTTGGAAATACTAAGTAAGCCCTTATATGCATGATTGGTGAATAATTGAGTGAGAACTTGTGAACTATCTTGAACTAGGGTTTATGCAAAAGATCATAGTATCATTGTTATGTGAAATTGATAAGAATTTTTGAAAATAATTGAGTGAGGGTTCATATACTTGGAATAGGTTTTGTAAGTAAGGAATTTTTCATTAAGTGATTGGTTGAGTGGAATTGATTGAGCCTAGTCAAGTGGAAGTGTTGAAGTGATATTTCTAGTTTTGTGAAATTTTTTTTTCTATTTTCTAATTTGATTTGGAAGTAAAATTGAAAGTGATTGAGTGTGAAAAATATTGAGTCTCTAACCATTCTCTATATATTTTTTAAGTTGAGCAAAAAGGTTTTTAGAGTGATTGAGTGATTTTTGTGAAGTGAGTAACATATTGAGTCTCTAACCATTATATATGTATTACTATGAAATCTGAATTGATTTGAAAGAGGTTTTCTATAATAGATTGAGTTGAGTTGAGTAAGAAAGTTTGTAATCGTGTTAAAGAGATTTTGTAAAATATAGTGGCATATTGGATAAGTTCTAGTGAGGACTTTTTGAACATATTTAAGGTAATTCTTTGAGAAGACTTGATCATAGATTGGACAAGTTCTAATGAGGACTTGTTGAACAGATTTGAGGCAAGTCTTAGAGAAGACTTGAGAGTAGATTGGATAAGTTATAGTGAGGACTTTAGAGAAGATGTGAGAGCATATTGGACAAGTTATTTAGAGGACTTGTGGACAGACTTGAGATAGGTCTTTGAGAAGACTTGATATCTAAGTGGATTTATTTGTTCAAACCTTGAGTTAAGGTTTGGGATAGATCTATAAGAGGTGATTGATCAGGATCTATGGTAAATATTGAATATAAATTAAGGATAGAGTTTGGTCTAGATATGAGGATAACTTTGTACAAGACTAGAGACAGAGATTGAGTAATTTTGTGCTAGACCAAAGGACTGAGTTTAGTACATAATGAAACATATATCGAGTAGTTTTGTGATAGACTGAAGGAATGAGTTTAGTACAGAATGAAATAGAGATCGAGTAGATTTATGCTAGACCAAAGGACTGTGTTTAGTATAGATTTGAGATAGAGACTAAGAAGAGCTTTGGAGGTGATAGAGCAGAGGATAGGAGTCTCCAGCGGATAGATATCCATTAGCTAGGATAGAGAGGACAAAGTACTTTAGTGGGTAGAGATCCAACCAGAGCAAAGAAGAAGGAGTTATCTTATGGGTAGAGATCCACAAAATAGATCAGGGGATTGGTATATTCTTTGGACTGATATCCATAAAGATTGTAATAGGGAAGGATTTCCAAAAGATATTCATTGAGAAAATATTAGTGAAATATTTTCTCCGTGGAGTAGCCCACATTGGGTGAACCACATTAAATTGGTGTATGTACTATGTGTGATGATTTGTGCATTGCTTTGGTTACTGCTATTGATATTGCCATTAATTATATTGGATAATATTGTTTGGGAAAGAAAAGTAAAAAGTGATCTTATACTATTCACCCCCCTCTCAATATAATCTTGTGTTCTTTAGTATTTGATATATTATTTCCTTTTGTAGGTGCTTTTAACACAAATGAAGTTGATTTCTCATTTTGAGTTTGAGTTTGTGAATGAGAATTTTGATTTTGGGTTTGTTATCTAGTGATGGATCCAATAGTACCCACAACATTATTGTTGCAAAAATAACCAAAATGAAGTCTAGCATTTTCTACTTGTTCATTTGTAAGCATTTTTTGAGATGAGGGTCAAGTGGTCATTCTCCTAGAAAATGGTTCTTTTGGAACTAATAAATATGTAATAGGAATAATTTGATCCGACTCATCTTCATAACTATTTGAATTATTTGAGGTGATGTTTATTTCACTTTCTGTCTCACTTTTTGTGTTTTCTATATCACTTCTGGTATATTATGAAGATGAAGATTGAAAATATTGTATTGGTCTAGTTATGACTACAGATAGGGTAGGTACATAGGAGGCTTAAAAATATTGTTGTGGCAAAAAGTTACTAATGATTCCCACATACCGAGTTGGAGGAGTAACATTATGATGTTCTAATTGATTTACAACTTCTTTACCATGTTTAGGTAAAGGATGCTGAAAAATATCTAAGTTTTGATTTACATTTTGAGTTGGTTGTTTTTGGGTGTTATTTTGAGTATTATTGTTTGCAAGAAATTTGTTGTACTTACATTTTACCTTTATCAATAAAATATTGTATCACATGTTTTAGTATTTTACAAGAATTGGTAGAATGTCCATTCACTTGGTGAAAATTACAATGTAGATCAGCCCTATATCTAGCTATCGTGGTATTCAGTTGTTGTATCTCTAGAAACCAAATTAAACCTTGTTCTAATAATTGAGGCAAAATCATGGTTAAGGGTTGATTTAACTTTGTAAATTCTCTTGGAGGTTTATCAAGAATTTTTAACAAAAACTTCTTCATAGCTTCTGTAGTATTGATATTTGAGGTATTTCTACTATCAGTAGCTCTAAAATTCTCACACTCCTTTCCTCTAGGCTAATGGATCCATGCCTAAAAGGGGAATGGTATAATAGTAGATCTACACCTCAGAGGAGAGACACTTGAGATTGTGCCTTCTTTGGTGATTTTTTGATGAATTGAGAAGGTTCACCAGGAAAACTTTTATGGTAGTTTCCATACCTAGGTTTTGAAGTTTATTTGATGTATTCTTTTACATAGTCCCACATACACCTATTTTTGCCAATATGCAACTATACTAACCTATATGCAATTTTAATTCACATGCAACCAAAAAACAATAGAAAATAGGAAGTAATGAACAATGCAATGCTTATAAAGTGGTTTGAAATTCTAACCTAGATTCAAATGGTTGATTTCTACACTTTTATACTTAATTCTGACAATGTCGGTCAAAATAGGATGATATTGGGTGATACGATCTGGTGATTGGTCGGTTTGATCTATGATTGGATGAGCCGATCAGAGCAGAAACCCATAGTTTGACAAGTTGACACAAAAAATAGTATATTTATAGAATAATATGCATTTATCGAGGTGGATTAGATTAAATTATAAACTTAAAAGGATAATTATTGAATGAAAAAATGTAGATCTATGCTAGACACAGAAATTCATGAAAAAATAATAAAATATGAGTATAAAATCTAATGCATCAATCATAATGGATTTAAAATGATATATCAGATAATAAATATGATCTAAGATATGAGAAAAAAGGAAATATAATGCAAACAATGAGGTTTGGATGCCCCCAAGTAGCTTAAAAACAAAAATATTTGATCTAGATGAGATTGGGTAGTTTTGTCTAAGATCGGATGGTACGATCCTACACGAATCCAGTCTATGCACAAATCCAACCTATAAAAACATAGCAAAAATGCAAAATAATAGAGTTAAAGTATGCAAATTTTCTAGGGGAAATCTAGGGCGAGGAGCCTGGATTAAATAGAATGGAATTAGCTAAGGGGTTGGGCTAAAAATTAAGGGGATTACAAATTCCCCTATTGTGGAAAATATCATTTGAGTCGATCCCGTAACTACTATATAGTTGGTCAGGTAAGGAAAAAGAAGTTGTAACAATTTTTGTCGCCTTGCTAAACAGGGTGTTTTTTAGTTTTGGATAAGATTGGGCGATTCGATCTCGTACAAAATCATACGATCTCATACAAAATTGTACGATCTCGTACAATGGTTAAAAATAAACTTGCAACATGCACAAAAATTGAGGTAGCACGTTAGGGGATAATTTAATTTAATTTTTCTAATGTTTTTAACTTAGGATTGATTAATGTGGATTAATTTTAACCCACTACAAACTCATTTCAATTTCATTTTTCACCTATTCAACAATATTTGCCTCAAAAATAAAAACCAAAACACCAAATTCTTTTCTAATTCATTTCAATTCCTTATTCCTCCTATCCAAAAATATTTACCTCAAATAAAAACCAAAACACCAAACTCTTTTCTAATTCATTTCAATTCCTTATTCCTCCTATATAAATATTTACAAAATAAAACTTTATAAGAGAAAAATTACACCTTATATCTCCCTTAATTCTTTAATCAATTTTAATTAAAGAACTTACATTCACTAAAGTTGACTCACATACCTCTTTTTATTTCACACACTCTTCTTCAACACATTTACCATTAAATGTAGCACAAAAATCATTTGTTATCCTTCAACATATTAACCATTTAATGCAGTAAAAAAAAATCATTTAGCAAAAACCTTATCGCATTGTTGAGGAGATTTGAACTTCTGACCTTAGGCAATGTATCTCTTTGACACTAGTGGGAAACTGATTGGGATAACCCAACGGTTGTGACTGAAAGTGCAAGATGATGTATTCAAACCTTCTAATTCTATGTTTCCAATGATGTCACTCATCTTCTATTAAAATTCAATTTCCAAAACACATCAATGCTACCTATGTCACATCTACTTAGCACTTTACAGATAGCGCTCAATCTAATCTTGATTCCATGCAACAAAATAAATGGAGATAGATATCTATTTCTTGGACACATGAAAGTGCACACACAACATGGACATCCCATATTACTGCTTTGAAATATTTCCTTTCTCACCCATATTAATCACATCATCTTCTCTCTTTTGTATATGATGCTTCTTGCACCTATTGTGGAGCTTTCTTGCTTACCCTTTCAATATTTGTCATGTCACAAGAAACTCAAAAATCATAACGAGTATTGTGGATTCTGGTGGATCCACCTCTTTAACCTAGGAATAGATTACTCATAAGGCTCTAGACAGACTAGGTTGGGTAAGGAAACCCCAGACAATGGGTTTATATATATTTGATTTAATGGTGCAATTACCCACTTTCACCAGACAAAATGATCTTATGTTATTTGGATTATTTGTGACCAAACCAAGCAATAATGGAGCATATCAAGACCATACCAATGCCTTATCCATTGGGCAGTCGTAGTTGATTTATATTTATGACTTAGAGAAGAAATGGAAGGGAGAAACGGTTCATTTTAATTCATTCAAATGATGTAAAGTTATAAAATGATTAAACTAGTGAGGAGAAAGCATTATCCATATATTCTGATTATAGTAATACGTAAACAAGCATAACATAGACCATGGACATAGAAAATACCAAGAATAGAGTTGGATTTTTCATTAATATAAGATTTTTTTACACATGGAGAGACCAACAAGGTGCTTGGCTCTCATATGATATTTCATTACAATAAACCCCAGTTTGAATAACATAACAAGGGGTTGTTCCTCTCCATCATGATTGTAGTGACGTAAGAGTATACAACTCTAGTACATTCCATAGGAAATAATCTTAGTGAACAACGCTCCTTGGGCAGTCCCTGGTGAATGGTAGGAGAAAGGGTGATCATAAAAATAGGAAGACACATAGGAAAAATATGACTAACACTTGGACAAAGCTTATACCTAGATTTTTATCTCTTAGAGGTTTGATAAAAAATATCTCACTATGGCAATCTCCCTTTTATAGTGCAGACCCATCCTAGCTAGGGTGTAACTACTTGCTCTAGCTGAATCAATCCCATAGCCTCCAAAAATAAGATGTAATAAAAAATGGGCACGTAGCCCACACCTTTTGTTTATGTAGGTGTTGGTTGCGACTGCGTATCATCTTCTGCATTGCCCTGGGCTGGCATTTGTGATGCTCTTAGTGCGTGCATTCCAGGTAAACTGGGTCCCACTTCTTCCTTGAGGTTTTGTATATCTTGGTTGATAAAATCCTACACCTCATCATGGAATATCAATGAGAATAACAACAAATTCAAGTCCTACATGGATTTGTTCACTCTCTCTCTTACCCATTCTATGGTGTTCTCAATGAAGACACATAGGCAGTCCACCATTTGCACCAAGGCTATAAATTTATTTGACATCTTACCACTAGTGTCCAAGTACAAATCTTAGATTTTCTATAGCACTAACTCCTTGATGTTGGGAGCCTGCATGAACTTATCCAGTTTGAAGCTGCAGTCCTCCAGCTCATCACTAACCTCTTGTTCAGAGTTTACCACTTATTGATTCCACTAGAGCCAATTTTATCTATTATGTAAGAAGATAAATACCTTGGTTAATTCCTCAACAATGAAACAATGGGAGTCATATGATAAAGTAGTTGTCATTCTAGATATCAACACATAGCTGTCCTTGAACCTCTTGTATATAGGAAATATGATGTTTACTATCCGATCTTCCTAATGTAGATGATCCCGTAAGAGATAAAATTTATGCCTAGTAGCATAGATATCTAAAAATATGGACTCCAGATCTCTCATCTTCTTTTCTATCTTCCCCTTCATCTCTTGTTTGAGATCTTCTACCAATCCAAGTTGAATACTAACCTATGCAACAACTACCTGAGAAGGAGCTAGCATATTTAATCGATCGACCTTGGTTTGGAGTTGTTGTACCTTGAGCTGGAGTTACCCCACTTTCGTAGCCTTAGATTTTAAATATTCTATCTCTTTATCCATAGCTGCTACCACTTGCACTTGAGTGGCCACCTAGGATTTCATCATTTTGATAGGTGCAACCTCTACCCGCATAACACATTTACTTACATCAATGTTAGCCTCTTTTAGACTAGCTAACAATGGAATATCAAATGTGGCAATAGAGACATCACCTATCTCTTGCCCAACCATCCTTCGAGGTCTACTTATTCCTTTTCTTAGGGACCTTTGTTCCTCCATATATTGTATTTGGTCCTTTTCATTTGTAGTAAATTGAAATGAGTCCCTCACTCTCATCAGCCTATGATTATCGGTGTCCTCAGTGGAAGACCCAGTTCTTGCTTTCTTTCTAGTGGGTAATCATGTGGAAATATATTATTGTACCTCATACTCTTTGAGTATGTTAGAAAATCTCCCTGCTTCAATTATTTTCTTCAATTTATTGGGGGAACAGGGTATTCTTTCTAATTAATTACTAAGGTGATAGAGAAAAATGAAGGCTAGACCACCACCACATCAGTCCTATTTGATGGACACATCAATGCTAAAGCTAATGATGTTGTACTTTGGGATGAGGAGGATACCAAATCCTTCCCTTTTGAGATGGCAGCCAAGGAACTGGAGGAAGAGGGGAACTTGAACTACTCTTGCTATGCCTCATCCACTATTTTCATCATGACCTCAAAAAGGTCAGAATCATGCTAGAAAATCTGGAAAGTGAGGTCCTCAAACTCTTCTAGGGGAGTAGTTGGGACCAATGGCACCACCTTATCCACCAATAATTATCTATGTAATCTTAGTTCAGAGGGATAATCCCCGACTACTTCCAGCTTGCTATAGGGTCTTTTATCCATCTTCCATACTAGATCCAATGATCGATTCTCTCTGAGGGCCTTCTACATATCATCCTCAAAGTCATCCTCTCTATGAGTGACTTGTAGGAGGGCAATTTTGCTAGCAACATTATGTCTATGGAGACCCTCGGGGTCATATGGCCTCCATGTAACTTTGGGGAAGCAATATGTGTCCATATTCCATATGGCATGTAACATTGCAAAGTGGCCTAGATAAGTGTAGGGGCCCATTGAGCATGGGATGGGTAGCCATGGCACACTGCCCTTATTTTTGATATATCTAATTTTGACTTCTTTAGAAATCTATCGAGTTATCTCCAAGATGGCAATTGAGGTGGGACAATGCCTTGGTAGTGCCTTTGGGGGTAGTTTGGAACCACAAATTTGGATGTAAGAGAATTATTCTATGTAGAAGAAATCCCTTGCCTTAGTTTCATGTAGGAATTTTCTCACCCCAATTCCAAATCTGTCTTGATGTTATCCATATAGTCGGGTGTGCACTACTGGGAGGATCTTCTTGAAGAAGGTCTTGTAGCTGGGTCACCCCTCTTGGATGCACAAAAACAAGTCTTGAATGGTGGGAGCAATGACCCCTCCCATCTGGGCCACCAGGGATCTATACAGTTGTACCACAAATAAATAAATTAGTAAATAATAATAAGGAAAAGGAGGGAGTTCCTCCTTATCAACCAATATGGCCTTATGCAACTTTTGCACTTCTTCATTCATGTTGTCACTAATTACATCCTTCCAACAGTAGAGAGGGGTCTTAAATTTCCTATTGCATTGAATTATCATAAACATGACCTCCTTTGTTATTAGCTCCAAATCCTTTACACCTAGCACCAGGTTAATCATATCGACGTAATCTTACACCGAGGGATGAAGCAAGAATTTTTTGATGGGGAAGCCAGAGGGTCTGTTTCTCCCTCTCTTCATCGGTGCTTGAGGAAATGTGGTGTTGAGCATATAATTGTCTTTGGGGGCCAATGCTTTGAATTCAACCACCTTGGATGTTGTAGCAAGCCCAAACACCTATCTAATCCTATCCAATGTCAATCTAGCTATTACCTAATTTTTATAATTGTGAATGGTGTGATTATTAGGGTCATACACCACTGCCAACCAATATAGGAGGTCCAAGGAGTGGTAGACCTTCAGGTAGATCAAAAACTCCAAATTGGTGTTCCACTTGTTGCATATGAAGGATGTATCAATGTTATCTTTGTACACCCTCATGTACAAGCTCCTCAACAATTTTGGGTGGTGTTGATTGTCCTCCTTTATGGGGTCGAAACTATAAATGGTTACCCCATCTACTTATTTCTATTGTTGGGCAGTGATATCCCTATTTGTATCTAGAAAATTTTCTAGAGCCTTAGGATCCTATGCTCTTCCCATATTTTTTGTTAGAGGCCACGCCCCGGTGATCCGACCAATCTGTGCTTTAAAATTTGACACCCATGCTGCAACCAAGCTCGTGGAAACCATTGGAATGAACTATTGAAAATAGGAAGGGTTTATTTTTATTTTCTCTGTGCTTGACCTCATAAATGGTGCAAGGGAGGTTTACCACTTTATTTTAAAGTGCATACATTTAATTCAGGTTGGTGGGGCTTGTGCACTTTTCTATCCGATGGGGCTTGCTGATTGTTTGGGTGCACCACATCACCTTGGACCTTTGGCTACAGATCGGATATTCATTGGATTCATTTGATTGAGTTGTGAAATCGAGACACTTTTGGACACATGGATGCTTTGGGTTGGACCGGGTAGGGTGCACTCAAGTGAAGTGCACATGAATTTCACATCGCATTAACATCTTGCATGCTTTGGGAGGATTGGGTGCATAGATTCACGCATTGATAAAAACCTCACATGATTCATTAGGGGGTATGGAGTGCATGGTACTCGAAGCAGGTGCACGAAATTGTACGCTCGCTTAGGCTTCATACACCCCAATTAAGTGGGGTGAACGGGACTCAATGGTGTGCATGGTATTATGCTCCCTTAGGATTTTCATGCACTTCACTGTGGAGTGCACAAACCCATAGGCAAGCACACAGTCTTGTGTGCCTAGTTAGACCCTCATGCGCTCCATTGGGATGGAGCGCATGGATGCTACTTGGGGTGCACAAGCTTGTGTGACCCTTAAGGATTTGTGTGTTTTGCTAGGGAGTGGAGCGCATGGGTTGGGGGTTGGGTTCACGACTTGTGTGCCTCAAAGGCTTTCATGTGCTCCATTAGAATGGAGTGCGTAGGTGAGTTTAAGAACTATGTGGAGGCATGTACTCCCTAACAATAATTGTTTACTACACAAGCAAGTGGAACATGTAGGTTGAAGGTGTGCATGTGAAGGCGTGCATCAGAGGGGACTTCATGCACTCCACTCCATTATGGAGTGCACTGAATATTTTGGGGCAAGCGAGTCATGTGTCCTTCGACACCCTCACATGCTCCACACTCTCATGGAGCATATAAAATTAGCATGAGGTGCATGGAGTTGTGCACCCCTTAAGGAATTTATGCACCTCATTTCCTAATGGGGTGCATGGGCTATGGTTGGGCACACAACTTCGTGTGGCTAAGGCACTTTCATGCACTCCACTAGTGGAGCACGCAGGGTCGGCTTGGGATGCACGAGCTTGTGTGCCTAGGGGTTTTTCATGTGCTCCACTCTCTAGTGGAGCACATAAGGCTAAAATTGGGTGCACCACCTTGTGCACCCTTAGGAAAAGGGAAAATAGACCCAAAAAATGGGGACTACCCTTTTTGGGGTCAACAAAACCCACTTCAATCTTATGCTTCTCCTCCTATCTTCGTGTTCTTGCTTCATATTGTTGTTAAATAATTTTCTCTTATATTTGTGGTCATTTCATGAAGATATTCACTGAAACTCCACTGTGTACTCCCTCACAAAGATATTCATTGAAACCCTACTATGTCTTGTCCTCACAAAGACGTTCTCAGAAAATCCATTTGTGCTCTCCGTTCGTTGAAACCCTACTATGCGTTGTTCTCATGAAGGCATTCGATTAAATTCACACCTTTGGATAGATTTCCAACATATATTTATATCTAACCTTCTCTTCTTAGATTTGGTACCCAAGACATCGGCCATCCCAATAATATTTGAAAACTTAAATTTTAATTTTATATTTAAATATTATAAGTTTTAACTTTTAATATAACTTTAATATTTAAATATTCAATTTAAATATTAAGGCATAAACTTGTAATTCAAATCATCCTTGAAGATATTTCTGCCTTGAAATCAACATTTCATCCTTGAAGATATTTCTTCCTTCGACATCAATGAAAACTCAATATTTCTAACAATATCCCCCTTTGTCATCGATGGAAACCCTATAATGAAATTGACCTTTACTAAACAGGATCATAAGTTGCTCCTCTTGGCTAGCTGCTCCTCCTTGCTAAAATTCTCCCCCTTTGACATCAATGGCAAATGCTCCTTAGGGATGTAAGTTAAGACACTTTACAATTCCCCCTACTCCATGCTCTTACTGAGATAATCAATGATGATATGGGAGTGAAACTTCCAAATTACTATGCTCCTTTTCTTGTTCTATTTTCTTTCTCCAAACTTTGGAGATCATATTATTTTGAATAGATTGACTATTCTCCTTCTTTCTTGACTTTGGAAGTTCAGGGAACACTATTTTACACCATAAAGCTATATTCCCAAAATTATTACATTTGTAGCATATGATGTTTTAGTCCATGAGAGGTACAAATGAATTAAATTTTCTCTTTGTGAAGCCAAAATCATTCTTAGCACGGATCCTACAATTTACAACTTTATGACCAATTTGGTGACATGAAAAATAATAACCATGGAAGTAATATTGAAACTTGTATGATTACCTTGGAGGATATTATCGTATGGTTCTCTCATTGTTGTTTATGTGATGGAACTTATTCCTTGATGATGGTTTTTTTCTTCCTTCTTGATGCCTCCACTTCTCAATACATCAACATAGGTCTTCAGTTCCTTTTTAATCATTTTCTTTGATGCCCTTTATCCTTTTGAGCTTGAATCCCATTTTGTTTTCTTTTACCTTCTTCAAAACCAAGTCCAGTTATAGTCAAAGATCTCTGTGTTTTGATAATATCACCAATGGTTTTAGTGCTTTTCCTAAAACTATGTAGATTATCATTAGAATCTTCTACTTCCTTCCTCAGATATACAACCTCATGTTCCCATTTTTTACATTCCAAATGTTTTGTCTTTAACTTCTTAGCCATACCTTCTTCAATTCGCTTTGCCTCTTCAACTTTAACTTTCAGGTCAATGAGTTCTTGTGACAACTTTACATTTTTCTTCTCCTCCTATTGT
Organism: Wollemia nobilis; assembly: GCA_028583015.1. Lineage (NCBI taxonomy): Eukaryota > Viridiplantae > Streptophyta > Pinopsida > Araucariales > Araucariaceae > Wollemia > Wollemia nobilis. The sequence continues at coordinate 14,150,375 of JAQPPZ010017228.1, forward strand.
ACTTGAGCCTTCAATATTGAGTTCTTTCTAACCCTCTTCAACTCTTCAAGAGAAACAACAAATTCATATTCTATGTCAACCATGGCTTCTTCATTTTTTTTAATATTTTTCTTCTTCTTGATCTTTGACAACAAGAGCATATTATTTCTCTTCTATGGCTAAAAATATGATTTCTTCTCTTTCACTATTTGAGATAATTTCATCACTACTACTGGAAGAACTACTTGATTCTTCAACATAATTTTTTGTGTCTTTGAAATATCATCTTCTCATTCTTGTTTTGACCATATTTATTTTTATTTTCATGATAAAATTTTATTTCTTTCTTTTTCTTATATTCTTTTTCTTCTTCACTGCTACTACTTCTAGCTTATGGAAAATTAGATGCATAGTGACCAAGGTTACCATAATTAAAAAATTTCATAGAATGTGTACCTTTATGTTTTCTTGGACCATTCTTATACCTTCACACAAAGTCAGCTTCTTCTCCGTTGATTGATTATTCACTTGATTCTAGTTCCTTATTTTTTATTTTTTTTGAAGCTTTAAATGTTGCTTCCCATTTGGATGTTTGATATATTTTGTCCTCATATCATAGGCTGTGAGAATTCCATGTAGCTCGTCCATGCTTAAGGTTTTAAGATCCTTCATTTATTCTATTTCTAAAACCTTTGCATCAAACCTCATGGGAAGTGACCTTAAGATTTTTTTAACAATCTTAGAGTCTTCAATATTTTCTCCAAGTCCACGAATGGTATTGACAACCTCATCAACTTAGAGTAGATACTTGACAATATCTTCCTCATATTTCATCTTGAAATATCCAAAATTTCTTTTGTGGGTTTGAATTTTTACCATTTTAACCTTGTTGTCCCCTTCATCGATTCTTTGTAACTTATCCCATATTTCTTTTGCTAAGTTCCATTGCATGAATTTCATAAAATTTGATTCACATAACCCACTTAATATTGCATTCATTTCATTGACATTATTTTCAAATAGTTTCTTGCCATCTCCATTTGTGGGAAGAGTTATAGGTGGTTTGAACCCATCCTCAATGGATTACCATATATCATAGCCATGTTCCATAAAATAAGTTTTCATCGTTATGCTTTAGAAAGCATAGTTAGTCCCATCAAATAGTGGTAACCTATTTTATGAAAAACCATCATGGTTAGCCATTTGTGTTATTTTAAGATATTTCTTCAAGTTGTTAGGCTTTAACGAAGGAACCCACTTTGATACCAATTGAAGAACACAAGATTATACTGAGATGGGGGTGAAAAATATAAGATAAAACATTTCTCTTTTCTTTCCAAAGAAATAAACTCAAATAATATCAATGCAATAATGAAACAATGCACAAATTACCATACACATAAAAGATACATATTTTACATGGAAACACCCTCTTGAGAGAAAACCACAACAAAATATTGCCTATAAATTTATTCAATAAATTTCTTGGGCACCAAACCACAAGAGATACCAATCCCCTATACAAGTTCATGGACATCAATACCCTATACAAGTTCATGGACATCAATCCACAAGAGACACCAATCCCCTATACAAGTTTGTGAACATAATTCCATAGGAGATACCAATCCCCTATATAATTTCATGGACACCAATCCACAAGAGACACCAATCCACTTGCTCATGTTCATGGAAATAAATCCACAAGAGACACCAATCCCCTTGCTCATGTTCATAGACACCAATCCACAGGAGAGACCAATCCCCCTTGCTCATGTTTGTGGACTCAAATCCACAAAGAGACACCAATCCCCTTGCTCAAGTTCATGGACACCAATCCATAGGAGACACCAATCCCCTTACAAAATTTCATGGATAAAAATCCATAGGAAACAACAATCTCCTTGCTCAAGTTCATGGACACTAATCCATAGGAGACACCAATCCCCTTGCTCAAGTTCGTGCTCCAAAAACTACTTAGATATGCTCTGAAATATAATCACAAACTTTGCTCAACTCTGCTCAAAAAACCTGCTCACAAACCTTGATCAACTCTACTTAAAAACCTACTCACAAACCCTGCTCAACTCTACTTAAAACCTGCTCATAAACCCTACTCAAATCTGATCCAAAACCTGCTCATAATACTGCTCAAATTTGATCCAAAACCTTACCCAAAATGGCAAATAGTATTCTAACAAAATTTTGTCATAAGGCTTAATTCTGCACTCAATTCTATCCTTCTTTTTGTATGTGTCTGCTACTATTTTATTTGTTCCCACAAATTATTTTCTAACTCATTTCAATTTCATTTTTCACCTATTCAACAATATTTGCATAAAAAAATAAACCTAATAGGAATGAGTGAGCTGAGGTTTAGCGGGTGCGGCGGGAGTGAGGGTTTGAATTTTCTGGGCAAGAATCTCAGCCAAGGTGGCAGAGGTAGAGCAGGTATGGAAGGGGCGGGTGGGAACCTCGAGCATGGATCAAGTGAGGATCTAGAGGAAGGTGGTCAGGCTGCGATAGATTTGGAGGTGGGCATCATGCGGGGCCCGACCCTCCTCAGAAAGACCCCGACAAAAAATATACGAAGGACAATACGGGGCCCAAGAAGTGGTTATATTTTTTTGAGACTCTTAGAGGAAAAATAAAGGAGGTTCTCTCTCTTCCACCCCTAGTTCTAGTAAATAATAAAATTTTGGCCCCGACAAGTTCCATGAGCCCTTTTCTTTCAATGGAAGAATTCTCCCTGGTAGGCAAGTTTTTGGGAGGTAGGTCGGACATGGAGACTATCAGGGCTTGGGCGACGGGTAAATGGTGATCGGTAGGCAGCTTGGAGTTGGTAGCTCTAACTCGAGGGTTCTTCATTATCCATTTTAACAATATGGAGGATGCTAACCATATTTTAATAGGAGGTCCTTGGTTTTTGGGCAAAAGGAGCCTTTTTCTCAGATGATGGGGTGAATATTTCGACCCTGAAAAGCAAAATATTAACATTACCCCTATTTGGGTTCATCTCCCGAGTCTACCTGCCTAGTTCTTCAATGAATATTGGCTGTAGGGCATAGCCAGAACTATAGGGGACCTGATCTCCATTGACCATGCGACCTTGGCCAGGACAAGGATGACTCATGCATGAATCTACGTAAATGCTAATTTGGATAATGAATTGCCAAGGTTTGTGGAGCTAGAGTATGGAGAATACTATCAAAAAAAATTGGTAGAATACGAGAACAGATCGACATTCTATGCAGAATGCAAAAATCAAGGACATCTATGCAATCAGTGCCCTAACCTAGCAATGAATAGAGAAAAGCAGAAGTAGGGAATGCTAGAAAGAGGAAATTTGAGGAGTTTCCTTGGTAGAGGTGATTTCAATCAGGCAAACTATGTCTACCAAAAAAATAAAAGAGAGGGTGCAGGGTCCCAACAAGACAAAGGAAAACAATAGGTTGTTGGCAACAAAAATACTCGGGTAAGTTCCAATCCTCTAGTTTCAAATAAATTTTCAATTCTATCCAATATGGGAGTAGGAGGATTATCGAAAGACATGGAAGCCCAGAACCTTCAGGCTAACCTTTCTGACTCTCTAGAATCCCCATCCAAGTCAGGATCCTCAAACCCTAATGCTAAAATTATTGTAAGCCCAATGGGCATCACAAAGCCAAACCCTAATGCCCGATCTCTAGAATCCCCATCCAAGTCGGGATCCTTAAACCCCAATGCTAAAAATACTTCAAGCCCAGTGGGCATCCCAAAGCCAAACCCTAATGCTGAAGAACTTAGGAAGAAAGTTGAGGCATTGGAAAATAAAAAATCTCATCTCCCTAACATCATCACTAGGAGCCAGGTGAATCCTACTGAGGGGCCATCCCACAGACCAGGGGAATACAGGAAAAAAGGAGAATATTTGGATGTAGGGGTGGAGATATGTGAAACTCTTCAGATTGAGGAATATGGCAGTCCAGTTCTACAACAAATTGCCTCCCCCCAGTTTAGTCCTAAACAAACCAGGAGCACTGTGAAGTCTCCTATAGATTTTGGCAGTGAAAAAAGAAGAGGGAGAATATCAAATGTTGAGCATCAAAAAATTAAAACTGATAATGACATTGCCAATGGAAAATAGAGAACCTTGTTTCAACAGGTTATTTCGGGTTCTGAAGACAACAAATTAGGAAAACCCCCTCAAGGGAGGGGGAGAGGAAGAAATCCCAAACAATCTAAATGAAGTTCCTCTCATGGAATGTGAGAGGCCTCAATGGCCTACCCAAACATAGGGAAGTCAGTGCAATAAGAAATCAAGTGAATCCAACTATTATCATGTTGCAAGAAACAAAAACTGATGAGATTCAATCAAAAAAAGTAGCAAAAAAAATATGGAATCAAGGGGAGATGGTTTGCAAATCATCCAGAGGAGCGTCTGGAGGCCTTATGACTTTGTGGGATCCCCGGATAGTAGAAGGCACCATTATTCAGAAATATGATAGGGTTCTTAGTGTTTTATTTAAGGAAATAAACAACAACAGGTCATGGATCCTTTCAAATATTTATGCCCCGACTTCAATTCAAGGGAGAGCTCTACTATGGGAGTACTTAGGCAATCTGAGTGAAATCTTCCATAATATCCCCTAGATTCTGGTTGGGGATTTTAACACTCCTCTTTACCCTTCAGACAAAATGGGTGGAAATGGACCACCTATCAGGAGCATGGATGAGTTCAATGACTTTGTGAACTCCAACATGTTGATGGATGTAAAACTTAGAGGAGCGAATTATACCTGGAGCAATCGGTGGATAGGGTGTCATCTCATTCAAGAAAGGCTTGACAGGTTTTTTCTATCAAAGGAGGCTACAACTCTGTTCGGTGATTCTACCCTGCAAGCCCTTCCTAAAATTACCTCTGATCATAATCCCATTTTTTTGGAGATCCCTAACTCTCTATCCTTCAAGAAACCTTTCAGATTTCAATCTATGTGGATCAAACATTCCAGTTTCAGAGATAACTTAATTCAGTGGTGGCAGCAGCCTGTCAGGGGTAGTGCAACTTTTAAACTTGCTGGCAAATTAAAGTTTGTTAAGGAAAAGCTTCGAACTTGGAACAAAGAGGTCTTTGGGAACCTCTTTGAAAATAAAAAATAGGTTGTTGAAATTTTGAAGATAATTGATCAGAGGATTCAACATGGTGATGTTGATGAAACTACTAGGCAGGAGGAACGGACAAAACTAGCAGAGTTTCATAACATTTTGGCCTGTGAGGAAATCTATTGGAGGAAAAAATCAAGGGCTCTTTGGTTGAAATATGGAGATTCAAATTCCAAGTTTTTTCACATCACCACGCTTAGAAACAGAAGCAATAACAAGATAAATTTTTTAAAAAAGTAGATGGTTCTATTACTCAAGACTTAACAGAAATTAGAAAGGAGGTAGTAACTTATTTCAATTCTATCCTTGGTCAGGAATCATAGTGCAATGAGGAGGCCAAATATATTCTCTTGCAATCCATTCCTAGCATAATAAATGAGGATATAAACCTTAAGCTTCTAGCTCCATTTTTTGATGAGGAAATTAAGGAAGCCTTGTTTAGCATGGAGCCAGACAAAGCCCCGGGACCCGATGGCTTTCCCCCTCATTTCTATCAAGATTTTTGGGACATCGTAAGTGAGGATGTAATTTCTACTATCAGAGAATTCCAAGCAAGCAATCATATCCCAAAAGGTCTCAACTCTACTTTTATTTCTCTAATTCCTAAGAAGCAAACCCCTGAATCTATGGCTGACTTCAGGCCAATCAATCTATGCAATGTTTCTTACAAGATCCTAACTAAAGCCATTGCAAATAGAATGAGAGATGTTCTACCCCGCATCATAGATCCATGCCAGGGAAGCTCTATCTAGGGTAGGTCAATCTTGGATGGAGTTATCATAGTTCATGAAGCTCTGCACTCTGCTCATAAGACTAACAGGTCTATTTTTGCCCTCAAGCTTGATATGAACAAAGCATTTGATAGGCTAAATTGGGACTTTCTGATTGTTGTCCTCCTTAAGTTTGGTTTTCACCACCAATGGGTTAATTTGATCAAAGAATGCATTTCTAAAGCATGGTTCTCGATTATGGTTAATGGAACAACTATTGGTTACTTTCAAAGTCGTAGAGGAATTCGGTAGGGGGACCCTATCAGCCCCATGTTATTCATCATTGTGGTAGAAGCTTTAGGTAGAACCATAAAAAATGCTTGCAGTTCAAGGCTAATATCAGGAATCAAGGCAACATCTCTCACTAGGGTTATTTCTCACCAACAATTCATCGATGATACCCTTCTATTGACTAAGGCATCGGTGGTTGAGGCCAAAAGAATTAAATACATCCTACAACTCTACGAGGACGCTGCTGGTCAGAAAGTTAATTTTAGTAAAAGCAAGTTATATTTCTTGAACACCCCCATTCAGAGGTAAGGAAGGATTGCAAAAATTTTAGGGTGTGATATAGCAAACCTCCCCACTTCGTATCTTGGTCTCCCTCTTTTCATTGGTTCTTCGAGAGAGTCAATGTGGGACAGGGTTATTGAAAGAATTCAAAAAAAACTTGTTGGATGGAAAGGTCATCTTCTATCTCAAGTAGGAAAGTTGACCCTCACTAAGGCCTCTCTTCAGAGCATTCCAGTCTATTTCCTCTCCATTTTCAAAGCCCCTATGAAGGTTTTCTAGAAAATTGAGAAACTCCAAAAAGAATTTTTATGGACTGGATCAGAGGAGAAAAAAGGATACACCTTGTAGGATGGACCAAAGTGTGCAGACCCAGGGAAAATGGGGGCTTAGGTCTGAGGAGAATTGCTCATATGAATTTAGCTTTACTAGCTAAGAAGGCATGGCACCTCATTTCTGGTGAAGAAAATGAATGGACAACTATCATCAAATGAAAGTATCTTCAAAATATGGAATTTCTAAGTGACTCAGTTCCAATCAGAGGTTCTACTTTTTGGAAAGCAATTCTCAATTGTAAGGAAATCATCAAAAAAGGTTTAATATGGGTTTTAGGCAATGGTGAGAGGATAAATTGCTGGAATGACAGGTGGGCTAAGGATGAACCACTGATGCAATATCCTAACTTAGCCCGAATCAGAGATATCACGGAAGAACTCATTGGCAGAAAAGTCTCCGATTATATGGTTGAGGACAGAGGCAGAATGAAGTGGAAACAAATAAGGATTCAGGGATTTCAAGTGGAATCAAATGATCTTTGTAACATTCTCGGGCAACAGTTTATCCCCATGAGACCCAAGGAAGATCAAGTGACCTGGGCTCCTACGGAAAATGGGCAGTTCATTGTTAAATCAGCTTACAAGCTTCTGCTTGATGATGAGGATTTTGTCCTCCAAAAGGACTTAGTTTGGATAAAAAATTTAATTCCAAAAATTGTAGTCTTTTCATGGTTGGTTATCCAAGGAAGAATTCTAACCATTGATAATATGATGTGTAAAGGTATTTGTATCACTAATCATTGTTATCTATGCAGGGCTAATTGGGAGACCATTTATCACATTTTCCTTGAGTGCCCTTTTTCCTTGACTGTCCTAAGTGGGGTTTTCAGGCCTTCAATATTTCTTGGGTTAAACCAGCCATCGTACTTGATTTGTTCATCCAGTGGCCTTGCCCCTTTTCAAGCCAAAGACTTAGATACATGTGGAAAATTTGTCTCAATCACTATCTTTGGTAGGTGTGGTTAGAAAGGAACCATAGAGTCTTTAATGAGTCTATCCATGATCATCAAACTATCATTGCCAGGATCCTATCCTTTGCCAACGAGAATGTGAACCTTATCCCTTTTGATAGTCATAAACCTCATCTATAGGAGACCATGATTGCTCAATATTTAAGCTTAACCTTGTTAGATGAGTCTGTGCCTAGGGTAGTCAACCCCAGAGCCAATGTTAAGTGGTCCCCACCTCCTACGGGTTGGTTTAAGCTTAATTTTGATGGAGTGGCTAAGGACAATCCTGGTAGAGCAGGCACTGGCGGCATTGTGTGAGATCATAATGGGAATATGATGCTTGCATTTTTTGAATATTTGGGAACAAGGACGAACAATGAAGCTGAAGCTAGAGCTATGTGGAGAGGCCTTCAAATGACTCAAGACTTAGAAGGCAATTTGATCATAGAAGGAGACTCTATGCATGTTATAAATCTCCTCAATAATTGGAAAACACCTCCTTGGAGGATTAAAACAATTGTTGAAGAGGCTAGGATCCTTTTCCAGGGAAGACAGGACAAGAAAAGCCCAACATGTCTTTCGGGAAGCTAACAAAGTTGCTGATAAGTTGGCCAATTTGGGTGTCGATGGTGACGAACTTTTCAAATGGGAACACGGTGTCCCGAGTGAAGTAGAGGAGCTTATTCAACAAGAATTCCAAGAATGATAGTCGAATTTACCAACAGGGAAGGCACTGTAAGTTCGAAGGCTATGAGTATTCCCGTCTCTTTTTTGAAATGGACTCACAATAAAAATTATTCGAGCTATCAGTCTTGGTGGATGCTGCTTGGAAATACCACAAAGACTAATGGGGATAGTCACATGTCAGATAACATGGCTCCTAGTCATCTTAGTAATTTGAGGTTGGTTGATAATCATAGGGCAGGAAAGAAACGACAATATAAGACTTCGAACCAGAGCCACGTGGACCACCAGATAGCCACCGCCATAAATCTAGCCAGCAGGTTCACTTCTCCAAGGCTGATTGGCCAAGATGGGATGTGGTCCCAAAGCATGTCATATATGGAAGAAAGCAATTACCAAAGAATTATTAAGAGTAACTATCAATACAGAGCTTGTGGGAGTTTTTTTCAGTACTCTGCTATGTGTGTCTGTAGCTTTTTGTTTCTCCACTATTTCAAGGAAGGGATCCGTGTCTGTTTCTTTTTTTGTAATTATGATGCAGGTGTGTTTTCTCGGGGTATACCCAAAATGTTGTATGGGAAGTTTCTTTTTGATAATAGGCTATGTGCCTTACCGGATGTAATGGCTTTGGCGGCATGTAGATTTTACATATATAGGATCCTTAGTAAGGACATGTTCATCAACAACCCTGGGCTGATTTTTGTAAAAGGTTTTGGGTCAACCTATAAAACCCGGTATTAATGCTATAGTATCTTATCTACCAAAAAAAATATTTTCCTCAAAAATAAAAACCAAAATACCAAACTCTTTTCTAACTCATTTCAATTCCTTATTCCTCCTATCCAAAAATATTTACCTCAAATAAAAACCAAAACACCAAACTATTTTATAATTCATTTCAATTCCTTATTCCTCCTATATAAATATTTACAAAATAAAAATTTATAAGAGAAAAAATACACCTTATATCTACCCTATTTATTTAATAAATTTTATTTAAAGAACTTAACATTCATTAAATTTGACTCACATACCTTTTTTTATTTCATTCACTCTCCTTCTACACATTGAATAGTAAATGTAGCACAAAAAATATTTATTCTCCTTCAAAATATTAACCATTAAATACAGTAGAAAAAATCATTTAGAAAAAACCTTATCACATTGTCAAGGAGATTTGAACTTATGACCCTAAGTAATGTAGGTCTTTGATGCTAGTAGGCAACTTATTGGGATAACCCAATGGTTGTGACTAAAAGTACAAGATGATGTATTCAAAATACGTTTGCCAAAAATCCACTCTATGCTCCCTCATGAAGACATTCGTTAAAATCCTACTATGCATTGTCCTCACGAAGGCGTTATCCAAAACTCCACTTGCACTCTCCATTCACCAAAACCCTACTGTGCATTGTTCTCATGAAGGTGTTCGATTAAATTCACACCTTTGGATAGATTTCCAACATATATTTATATCCAACCTTCTCTTCTTAGCTTTGGTACCCAAGACGTTGACCATTCCAATAATATTTGAAACCTTAACTTTAAATTTAATATTTAAATATTATAAGGTTTAAATTTTAATATAAATTTAATATTTAAATATTCAATTTAAATATTAAGGCATAAACTTGTAATTCAAATCATCCATGAATATATTTATGCCTTGACATCAATATTTCATCCTTGACTATATTTCTACCTTTGACATCAATGACAAATCAATATTTCTAACATTGTCCTTTTTCTCCAAAGCCCTCGGTATCCTTCTCATGCAATGAAAATAAATTCATTTTCACCCTCCCCTCTTCTTATACCCCTAATTTTTCTCTCTTATTTGCATTTTTCTTTATTTCTCTCTATTTGTTTCTCTCTTTTCTTCTATGTCAACCTTTTTTGAGTTTCCTCAAGAATGTCATGTCCCTTTCAAAACTCAAGGAGACACCCCATATTGAGAGGCATTAAAGTACCTAATGCCCCATTTTGCATGTAAAATTTCAAAGTGTTTGAAATGATACTATTTTTACACTACCCCTTTCTTCTAAAATAGCCACCTCTTTTTGTGTTCACCGTTCCTCACCCATAGGTGTCTACATATTTCTTTAATGCATTTATTAGGTCATAAATGCATCAAAGAGGGGGAAAAATATATACATGAAAAGTTGAACAATTCAAGTGATTCATTTTCCTAGAGCCTCAAAGATACCCTCAAACTTGTCAAAATATAAGTTTGCGCCTCTCTTCCTTCTCTCCCTTCCTTTTTTCCCTAGTTTTGCTGAAATTATTGTTGGAAATTTTGAGCTTTTTGTGTTGTCATTGATGTGAAGAGTCAGTATCAAGAATAAGTGTAGGAATTGATAAAATAAGGGTTAAAATATTTATATTTTAAGCCCAAGAGATTTGGTTTAACAGCTTCACATGATTGGTCAAAAGGACGGTTAAATATCCTGAAGAAAAAACCTAAAGGAAATAATATTATAATATCTCTTATTATAATATTAAAGGTGGTCAGAAAAGGTCTAAGGATGAAAGAGAAAAATACCTAGGCCCAATGGAAATAATATTATAATATTAAAGGTTAAATTAAAGCCAAAGGTAATTTATAAATAATTTATAATATTTATATTATAAATTAATTTATAAAAATAATATTATTAAAACCTAAAGCTGGATTCGACACAAATTTAAAACTTTTATTCCCCCAACGACGTTCAAAGGATAGAAGCATATGGTATAAATACAATAACATTTATCTCACAAATACAAGTCTCTGAATGTTTTAGAGCACATGCGATTATTGTGGAATACAAAAAAATTGTGAACAAAATAAGACGAGGAAATTATTTTATTTGCAGCCAAAATGTGAAGGTCAAAGTGATAAGGGCATAAAGACTTAACACCAACCAAGCGGTTGGGCTAGTGGCAAGTTGTTGGCATGTAAGGCGCAGGGTATGTGGGAGACCTGCGTTTGAGTCTTGGAGGCTACGAAGGGACAAAGCCTTTTGGTGACTTTGGTGTTGGTGGAAGAGACAAAGCACTCAAAGCACTTTGTTCTCTCATGTGAGGCCTAGCCCACATGACAACTTGGCCATGGCTAGGGCGCAGATGATGGCTTGACCTAGGATCGAATCCCATTGAGGAGTGTAAATGTACTTTATTTTTGTTATATGTGCATGTGGTTTAAAGTCGTATGTTGAGCACCTTGGGAGATATAAGGTGATTAAAAGTTTTTTATTTTAACTAAATGTTATGAAGAATTTAGTTATTTATTTTTTTTTTTTATTTGTGGAAAACATCCCAAAAGGGATGCCACTTTCGGGTAAGACCCAAGGAGGCAGGGGTATCCATTCCGCCAAAAACGCCCAGGACTCGGACCTGGCCTACCACCTTTGACATACTCAAGGAGCAAACAAACACACAAAACCAATTTAAAAAAATAAGTAAATAACAACAAAAATAATAAAATAAAATAAAAAACATGCTCCTTGAGTGTGTCAAAAACAAAAGCACAACCAAACACGCACAATAAGATAAAAGAAACCACAACACGAACCACATAGAAAAACACAAGAACCACATAACAAAACACAAACAAGACAAAAACAACAGAACACTACAAAGACATAACCCAAAAAAAACATGAAAAATAAACACAACCAAAACCTAAAAATAAAATAAAAAAAAATAAAAAAAAAACAACCAACAACATACAATAAACAAAAACAAAAAACATAGAAAACACTCACACATAAAAACACGAATTAACACAAACAAAGAGAAACCCAAGAACAATAACAAAAAAACAATAAAAAAAAACACAAAACAACAAAAACACAAGAACAACAAAAAACAACACAAAGAACACAAAAACAAAACAAAACAAAAGAACCCACCCACCTTAAAAAACTAAAAAAAAAAAAAAAAGAAAAAAAATTGAACATAACAATGACCTATCTAGACCAGAAGACTATTAAGGCAAGAATCAACAGAGGAAACAAAAGAAAGAATAGAATGAGCTAGGGAACTAAAAAAACTGAATGAACCAAAGAGAAGCAAAAAAAAAAGCAAGAAGAAACTAGGTACCTTCAGAACCGGAGCCATCCAAAGAAATGATAGAAAGAAGAGCTTCCCTAATTTGAGAAGCCCACCATCTAGGAGGGTGGCCATAACAAGTAAGATCACCTTTGTCCAAAGCCCAATTAGCTAAAGCATCAACACTCTTGTTTTGATCTCTGACCACATGATTGTAATCAACTTTCAAAAATCCCATCCGGATTAATTGAATCTTCTCAATAATTCTTTTTATTCTCCAATCCACCTTATGATTCTTAGAAGGAGTCTTCAAGAGATTAATCATAAGTTGAGAGTCAGACTCAACTAACACCTTTTCCCATCCAACCTTAGTAGCCTCCTGAAGGCCTCTCGAGGATACCATACCCCTCAGCAAGGTTATTGGAAAGAATACCCAAATTCTCAGCAAAAGTAAAAACCAGGGAGCCATCCGAAAGTCTACCAATTCCTCCCACACTGGCTTTTCCAGGGTTCCCTCTAGAGGCTCCATCAGTATTGACTTTTCCAAAATCCTTAGGAGGAGGTTGCCAATTTCTTGTCCTATCCATCTTACTAATACTCACATTCCCTTTAAGTTGGTTGCCCTTAGAAGATTTAATCTTCAATATTTGCATCACTTGATCCCATCTTTGGTGGGAGTTTTGGGGGTGATTAAGGAGTTGATGGACTGATTCAACTAAGTTGGCTATGGTATTTTGCCAAATATAGTGAATATCCTTCCTATCTTGATTAAAAATTTGGTTGTTCCTTTCATTCCAAATATTCCAAAGAAGAATGGTAGAACCCATCCAAACTAACTGCCTAATAAAATGATCAACACCCTCTTGATTAGGCCAATCCCTCCAAAGTTGTTCAAAAGTAAAAAAATTGGACCACTGTAAGCCAAGTAAAGTGGCCATTCTCCTCCATAGCTCAGAGGCTAAAGTACACTCAATAAAAATATGGTTGAGAGTTTCTACATTCTCTTCACACATTTCACATCTAAAAGGGCCATGAAAACCACGCTTCATAAGTTGCTCACCAGTAAGCACCCTACGATGCAATAAAAGCCAATTAAAGAACCTCACCTTAGGCCAGAGCTTTTGAGCCCACAATCGAGAAAATATGTCAGAAGAATGGTTGGGATTATTATGGCATAAGGTCAAATAACCTTGAGCAACTGAATACTCACCCTTAGTAGTGTTGTTCCATCCAAAACAATATTTTTTCATGGGACCAAGAGAGGGATCTCATATGAAGGATGCCTTGGATATCTTGTCTTTGCCTTTCTGGGATTTGAATAGGCCAGTCCTCAATAGGGATCCAATATCTACCAACCTTTGAATTACCAGTATGGTACCGACAGTAATTAGCCACCTTTATCCAATTAGCTCGGTGAAGCTCCTCCATCCAAGGCCTCCAATCGGGAAACTGAGTTATCAAAGGCTTGTGACCATCCCAAGAATCTATCCAAAAATTTACCTGTTGACCATTATGAATGATCCAAAATAATTTTTTCTTTATCAAATCCTCACCAGTATTAAGAACTGCTAAAATGGGAGAACCTTTGGTAGGAAGTTGATAGCGAACAAGGTCTTCAGGACTTTTGTTCTCAGCATATTTAGCACGGAGATTATTGGCCCAAAGAGCATTGGGGTTATGCAACATCCTCCAATATAATTTAGCAGCTAAAGCTTTGTTGTTATTAATAGAAGACCGGAATCCTAACCCCCCTTCACTCTTAGGAAGACATAAAGTATCCCATTTCACCAAGGCCCATTTTATTTTCTCCTTAGTACCACTCCAAAGGAAACGATGACTGATTTGATCCAATTCTCGAAGAACAACCTTTGGGATATTCAAAATGGAAGAAACATAAATAGGAATAGCTTGAAGGACTGATTTTACCAAGGTGATTCTACCCCCAGAAGAAAGCCACTTGTTGGTCCACTTTCCAATTTTCTTCTTGACTTTGTCCAACAACCAATTCCAATATTTATTTTTCTGCCTTTGAATATTTATGGGAATACCTAAATAAGTGATTGGAAGGGAGGTCTTCTTATATCTTAATTTATCCAAGACCATGGATTCCTGTCTAGAGAGAGTAGTGAAAGAAAATAACTTTAGATTTGTCTTCATTGATCAACTGCCCGATAGCCTTAGAAAAATAGCTAATGATTTGCTTAATATTAGAAGCTTCCTTAACTGTAGCTTTACCTAAAAGAGTAGAGTCATCCACAAATTGAAGATGAGAGATAGGTCTAGCTCCATGAGCAATGGTAACTCCCTCAAGGGTTTTGTTTTCCCTCTTTTTGGTTATAGTCCTACCCAAGCATTCAACAAGAATGATGAATAAATAAGGGGATAGCGGGTCACCTTGCCTAATACCTCTGGAAGCTGGGAATGACTGAGAAGGCCTACCATTGATAAGAACTAAGTAGGAAACTGAAGAGATACATCCCATAATCCAATCCATCCAATCCTTAGAGAAACCAAATTGCCTCAAAACTTTGATAAGGAAGTGCCAATCCACTCTGTCATAAGCTTTGGATAAGTCTAACCGAATGAACATGGAAGGAGATTTTTGCATATCCATGGAATGGATGGCTTCCTGAGCAAGAACTATCTCATCTACTATTTGATGTCCTTCCACATAACCCCCTTGCTCTGGGGAAATAATCTTATGCAAAAGAGGCTTCAACCTTTCTGCCATGATTTTAGTAATGATTTTGAGAAGAACATTACATAAAGCAATAGGTCTAAAAGCTGAGATATGATCAACCTCTTGAGCTTTTGGAACAAGAGTAATATAAGTTTTATTGATAACCTTCAAAATTTCTTTGGCTTTCCTGGCTTCTTCCACCACCTCTAATAAATCAACATGAAGGATATCCCAGAACTCTTGGTAGAACTCAATGGGAAAACCATCGGGACTTGGGGTTTTCCCTTTTTGCATTTTAAAAACTACTTGTTGAAGCTCATTGATAGTAACAGGAGAAGTCAAAATAGAGTTCTCCTCAGAAGTGATAAGAGAAGGGATTGCTTGAAGAACATTTTGTTGTGAAGCTGAGTCAAGAGGAGTAGCAACAAAAATATTGGAAAAGTAATCAACAACAATAGAGTTCATGCCATCCCAAGTATAAACAACATCTCCAGAATCTGATTTTAAGGAAGAAATAAAGTTGTGAGATCTTCGAGCTAGAAGAGATTTGTGGAAGAAATTTGTGTTTCGATCTCCTTCTTTGAGCCATTGAATTCTAGATTTTTGCTTCCATAAGATTTCTTCTCTTTTTTCCCATTCCTCTAACCGAGTTGTGAGTTTAATTTCATCTGCACTTCTCTTCTCTGTGAGGCCATCTAAACGGATTTTCTTATTCAAATTTTCAAGATGAGCAATAACTTCATGTTTTTTTTATGAACATCCCCAAACTCTTTCCAGTTCCAAGTCTTGATTTTGGATTTAATGTATTGCAATATTTTGGAAAAATAGAACATCTTAGTCCCATGCCTAGGTTTACCTTCCTTCCACCATTGTTGCACATGAGGTCTGAAGGAAATGTCTCTAAGCCACATTAATTGAAAACGAAAAGGAGAGAAACTCACATTGGTTTTCCACATTTCCACCATGACTGGCCAATGATCCGAACCAACATTATTAAGAGTCTTCACTTTAGGAATGTGACCATGGATTAAGAAATTTTTAGAGAGCAAAAACCTATCCAATCTCTCCATTATACAAGCTAAGCCTTGCCTTCTGTTAGACCAAGTCATAAGGCCATTATCTGGTTGGATATCCACAAGATGGAGGTTTGCAATATATTCGCTCATGAGGTCAGTGCTTTTGTCCAAATTTCTATTTCCCCCCATTTTCTCATCCAGAGAGAGGATGGTATTGAAATCTCCTCCGATCAAGATCCAAGCTTCAGGAAAATGAGAGATAATATGAGTAATATCCTTCCACTGTCTTCTTTTTTCCTCCAAAGAAGTCGGAGCATAAACAGTAATGCAGAGCATAATTTGGTTGGAATGTCTACTTTGAATAGCTATAGCCAACAAACCCCAACTGCCAACCATATGGTGAATAACTACCTCTTTTGGGTCCCAAAGACAAGCAATGCCACCAGAAGTCCCTTGGGAACTGAGGGAAACCACTTTTCCAGCTGGCCAAATTTTATTGGCAATTGAGTCCATATCCTCCATTGACATCTTTGTTTCTTGAAGGAAAACAAGATGTGGATGATTTATCTGAATCATTCTTCTAATTTCATTTTGTTTTGAAAGACTCCCTTTGAGTCCTCTAATATTCCAAGTGATGATCTTCATTAATACCAGGGCTAAAAAAGTTGGGAAGGGCATTAATCTTACCTTCCTCTACAAGCTTTTCACCTTCTTTTACCATATGATATTGATTGGTCTTGCGACCTACTTTTTGATTAGAATCCATCTTCAATTTTTTTTCCCTGTTTCTTGACTTATTCCAATTGAATCTGAGATGGCTTCTAACCTTGAAGAATGCTCGTACACAGCCAAAATTTTACTAGATGGTTCAATGGAGTCTATATTGGGACCTGCATTATTTGAAGTTTTGACATTTGAAAATATTGTTTTTCTTGTGTAAATTTTCTCCTTTTTTTTCTGTTGAAAACCTTTGATTTGTTGGTTTGTCTCTCGAGTTCTTCCCTTCATATTTAAATTGTGTTTCTAAGATTTCAGTTTCCATTATTTCCTCTTCCTCACTTGGGACATCATTTGTGGAAAGGATTTCAAACATATTAGCAGATGACTTTGATTGATCCTTCATAACTGGTTTTTTCTGAGTGTTCTTCTTCTTAGGTATTTGGAAACCTCCTGAGTTTATATCTTCTTTCTTTTGATCAAGAATTTTATTTGGGCAAGCACTGGCCAAATGACCATATTCATGGCAAATTCTACAACGAAAAGGAATGTTCTCATAGTCCACTACTTGCTCCCAAGTGTCTTCCCCAAATTGTAATGTGATATTTTTAGGTAGGGGTTTGTCAAAATCCATTAAAACACAAATCCGAGCATAAATAATATGTTCAAAATTTTGAGTACAATCAGCAGTCATCATAAAAGTTCCTAAAGAGTTTCCAATTGAAGAAAAAATAGTAGGATTCCAAAATTCAATAGGGAGGCCAAAGAGTCTAACCCACACGGGAGCTATAGAAGGCATCTCTTCTTCGGCTTTAAATTTAGTATGCCAGGGCTTCATGAAAAGCCCTACCCTTCCAAAAAACCAAGGACCCCCTTGAAAAGTTTTCTCTCTATCTTCATTATTAGCAAATAAAACAAGAAAATAACCATTTGGATAAATAGAGATTTGTAACTCACCTTTAGTTTTCCAGCTTTTTGTAGCCCAGACTTTGAAAGCAGATAGACTCGAATGAAAACCCACGAACCGACAAATTAGTCCTCTTTTTTCCAAATCTTCAATGCCGAACTGAATGTTACCCATATCAAGCTTAACAATAGGAGTTCCATCAGCTGCTTTAAGACATCCTGACTCCATTTTCCTGGGATCAATCTTAGGCATTCTTAGAGGTTTATGGGAAGCCCTAAGATTGATATTAGCATTGGGTTGAGGTTGTCCACCATGGAGGGCATCCCTAAAATTCATTTTTGGGGCTGAGTCTTCGAAATTCTTACCCTTGACTAGGGGTTTTCACAGTAGAATTATTTTGTGGGTGCACCTTAGCACCAGATTCACTTGAGATATGAGCCATTTTTTGATCAACTGCTTGAAACTTGTTTCGTGATCTCTTTAATCCTTGCCCTAGACGTCGTGGAAAGGTATGGTTTTCACTTTTATTTTGTGCAGAAAATTGGAAGCCGTTGTCACTCAAGTTCACAGTATGATCTATTGAAAGATAAATTTCTAACCCATATTGGATCCCCTACAACATTTCCTGCTAAAATATTGAGCATAAACCACAAAAATATTGGCCGCTAGGGCCCGAAGGCCCTAAAAACCAACCTCTGGAGCTGCTTGCACTCAACCCAGATGAAACCCTCGCATAGCCGCTTGCCAAATATCTCGTTCACACATAGGGATGCACTAGGATCTGTGTTGCTCCAAATGATATGAAAATTGGTGGAGACGTTCTAGGGTTTTTCAGGCATCTACCCTCAAAATTTCCAAGAATTTAGTTATTGGTTTTAAAGTAAATTGTATTATTTATAGATAATAGGTGTTAATTATTTTGAAATGCAATTTTAAGTTGGGAGATATAAGGTGGTTAAGATATATTTTATTTTTGTCTTAAGTTGAATATTGAGAAATATTTAATTTGGCTTAAAAGTGAATTGAATTATTTTTGGAAAGGTGTGTTGATTATTTGATAATGCACTTTTGATTAGGGAGATATAAGGGAGTTAGTTTGATTATTTTATGCATTAAAATTTTGAAGTGTATTATTGTGAAATTAAGTTGACTGAACCTTTGTTAGTTTTGAGATTATAAGGTGTACTTGAGACTTGGTATTTGTGTATGGTGAAATAAATAATGAGAAGAACTTTAAGTTGATATTTTGAGATAGATTGTTGCTACCTAACCTTGGAATTGACAAAGAGGTTTTTATTGTGATTAATAAAGGTTTTGAAGACATATATCCATAAAAGCAAAAGGTATGGGCACATATTCCTTGTGAGTGAAATAGAGTTGGGTTGAATGTTGTGAAATGCTAAGTTGGGGTGAAAAGCTTTTTTTGATAAGCATTATTGAAAATAATTGAATGAGCTTTCATGTTTTGATTAGGGTTTGTGAAAGAACATGAGTATCATTGTTATGTGAAAACTGAAATCATATTGAGTCAAGGATTGTGTTCCATAAGTGAGTTGTTGGACGTTTTTTGGAATACTTGGGTAGGGTTTGTAAGCATGTTATGTTTCATTGAGTGGATATTTTGATTAAATTTGGTTGAGCATTAGTGATTGAAAGCATTGGAGTGATAGTTCAATTTCTGTGAAACAAATTGCTCTTTATTTTGGAATTGATTTGAAATTGAGTTTGAAAGTGATAGAGTGATTTGTGAGTGTGAAACATATTGAATATCTTACCATTATCTATATGTTTCAATGGTTAAACAAGATTTTGAGTGAAACTTGTTTGTGATATTAAAGAGGTTTTCTGAAAGATATTAAGTTGAGTTTATCTATGCAAGTTTTGCAATTGATTTGAATAAACTTTTGTGAAAGCTAGTTGAAAGATTTGAGTACGTCCTAGAAGGGACTTAAGGATAGAGTTGAGCAAGATTTTGTGAGATATTGTGTGTATATTTGAGTAAGTCCTAGAGGGGACTTAAGGGCATATTTGTGTGAGATTTTGTGAAAAATTGCAAGTAGGTTTGAGGTAAGTCTTGGTGAAGACTTGTGGACATATTAGTGTGAGATTTTATGGAATCTTATAATGCAGGTTTGAGGTAAGTCTTAGTGAAAACTTGTTGAACATATTAGACAAGCTCTAGAGAGGACGACTTGAGAATATTTAAGGCAAGCCTTAGAGAAGACTTGTTGAGAAGATTAAACAAGTTCTAGTAAGGACTTGTTTAGCATATTTGAGGTAAGTATTTGTGAAGACTTGAAAGCAGAGTTGATTGATTGATTTGGTCAAGCTTTGTGTTAAGTATTGAGGATAGAGATTGAGTAGATTTGTACTAGATCGAAGGACTGTATTTAGCGTATATTTGAGGACAGATATTGAGCAGATTTGTGCTAGACTTAAGGACTATGTTTAGTGTAAATTTGAGATAGATATTAAGCATATTTGTGCTAGACAAAAGGACTGTATTTAGTACAAATTTGAGATAGATATTGAGCAAATTTATGCTAGAAAAAATAATTATTTTTAGTACAGATTTGAGATAGAGATTGAGCAGAACTGAGAGCAATATTTGGAGGTGATAGAGCAGAGGATAATAGTATCCAGTGGATAGAGATCCATTAGCCAAGTTAGAGAGGATAGATGTCTTCAGTAGAGATAGATCCATAAGCCAGAGCAATGGAGGCAGTAGTCTTATAAGAATATCACCAACTAGAGTAGAGGAGTTCTCTTGTGGATAGAGATCCATAAATTGGAAAAGGATATTGGTGTCTCTTATGGATTGGCTCCCATGAACTAGCATAGGGTATTGGTGTCTCCTATGGATAGGTATCCATGAAGTTGATTAGGATAATAATGTCTTATTTGGATAGAGGTCCATAAAAATTGTAATAGGGAAGGATTCCCAAGAGATTTGTTGAGAAAAATTTAGTGAAATATTTTCTCCATGGACGTAGTCCACATTGGGTGAACCACATTAAATTGGTGTCCCTCTTGTGTGTGATTATTTGTACATTGCTTTGATTACTACAGTTGATATATTCATGAATAATTTTGGATAATATTATTTGGGAAAGAAAAGTAAAAAGTGGTCTTATACTGTTCACCCCCCTCTCAGTATAAGCTTGTGTTCTTCAATTGGTATTAGAGTGGGTTCATTTGGAAGATTTTAACAACTTTAAGAAAAATCTCACAAGAATACAGATGGATTCTCAGAATGGATCTTTAGGGAATTCGACACCATTGTTCGATGGGAACAATTATGCACTTTGGAGTATGATAATGAATATTCACCTAATAGCACTTGGAAATGAAATTTGGCAAGCAGTTGAGGATGGATACATAACACCAACAACTCCACCTACAAATAAATATGGTAAGATTCTACAAATAAATAATTCAAAGGTAATAAATGTAATTTTAAAAGGTTTGTGTGAAACAGAGTTTATAAAGGTTATGCATTGCACATCAACAAAGGAAGTTTGGGATTAGTTGAAAGATATATATGAGGGAGACAAAAAGGTCAAAAGGGAAAATTTACAAAATTACAAGAGAAAATTTGAAGAACTAAAGATGAAGGATGAGGAAAATATTGCTACATATCTACTTCATGTGGATGAGGTTGTCAACTCCATGCAAGGACTTGGGATAAAAGTTGAAGAAACAAATATTTGTGATAATATTTTAAGGTCACTCCCAAAAAGGTATAGTGAAAATATTTTAGCTATAGAAGATTCAAAAGATATTGAACTTTTGACAAGGTATGAATTACATGGAATTCTCACAGATTTTGAGATGAGAATAAAAGAGTAACCTATTTCCAAGAAAGAAGCAACCTTAAAAGTTACAAAGAAGACAAAGGGTAAGAATTCAGATTTAAGAAATGAATTATCCAATGATGAGGAAGCAAATTATATAAGAAGGAACAAGGACTCAAGAAATTATAAAGGTACAAAATCAGTTAGATGTTTTAATTATGGAAAATATGGTCACCATTCATCTGATTGTCCAGAGGCTGTAAGTAGCAATGATGATGAAAAAATTATCATAAGAACAGGGAAATTGGAAAACATAGGTACCAAAATAAAATAAGGGATGGACAAGGTAAGCAAGGAAAGAATATTTTCCAAAGACATAAGAAGATTTTTTATGCAGATAAGGCAAGTAAGAGTTCAAGTGATAGTGATGGAAACTCCTGAAATAATGATGAAGATGAAGTTCTATTTCTGGTAGAAGAAAAATAAGTGGTTAGAAACATGACACCAATAATTATTAGGTGTTTTAGGTGTGGTAACTTTGGCCATCTTCAAGATAGTTGTACAAGTAATGGATTCAATTTCAGTGAAGATGAATATGAATATGCTAGTGAAGGTCTAGAAGAATAAATTATTCTTATGGAAATATAATAAGAAGGAAGTGTTTGTAGTGGAAATGAATCAAAAAAGAATAAATATGATTTTGAAAACAAAAGAATAGAGGAAGAATCAGAAAAAGAAGATGAATGAGAATTTGATCTTGAGGGTGAGTTTATTTTTTCTCTCAATGCATTGAGAAAGGTAATAAATCAAAACTCAAAACTTAAGCTTCAATTTCAAGAATGTGATGAATAGAAAGGAAAGCTTATATAAGATCTAACCAACTCAATAGATAATACAAGGATATTTAAACAGAAGTTACAAGCTAAGGTTTTATAATGTGAAAAATTAGAGCATGAGGTAGCTTCACTAGGGAAGAAAGTAAAAGTGTCTAGAGATAAGCTACACAGGTTTGAGAGAAGCTCAAAATCCATGAATAAGATTATCAAGGTACAAAGACCTTAATCAAACAAAATAGGACTTGGTTTTGAACATGAATAAAGATAACAAGGAGAGATTTAATCTCAAGCTCCAAAGAAGAATAAGCTTCAAAAGAGGAGAGTGTAAGATAAAGTGAGACTTCTGAGGATGATTTGGACAATAGAAAATTCAATAAGAGAAGGAACAAGGCACAAATGAGGAACAAATAGAACAAGAAACAACACATGGTAGAAGAGACTAAGAGACCAATGGGGTCAAGGCAAGGTTTCTTCAATGGATGTTGCTTATCATATCATAGGTTTGGTCACAAGGCTACACAGTGCACGAAAAATGGAAGACAAAAATATGGAAACTTCAGAAACAAACATCTCTTTCAAGGGTATTGTTACTCTTGTAATCAATTTGGTCATAAGGTAGTTAATTGCAGGTTTAATGACAAGAATGGATATGGCTTCACTAGAAGAAACTTCAAAATATTTGCACCTTTAGGGAACCACAACATTAAGTGTTATAAGTATAATAATGTTGGGCATACAACAAAGTGGTGTAGAGAAAAATTTCCAAAGACAAGTAGGAACATAAATATTCAAAGGAATAAAAAAGATCAGTTGAGGAAAAATGTAGACAAAGGTGAGGATTAGTGCATTCTGGGAGTAGAGATACTCCCAACCCAAAATTAACCACCTCAAGGGAGGAGTTGGGGGAGGTGTTACACTAAGAGTCTCATTCGTAGCCCCAAGCCCCAAAGGTGGCCCTTTGCCATTGATGTCAAAGGGGGAGATATTTGAGTCAGGTGGAGAGCATTCATTCAGGGGGAGCAGTTTCTTAGGGGGAGCAATATTGAAAAAGGAAAAGGAATGGTTACAAAAAAAAGGGTTGACATCAATGACAAAGGGGGAGATTTTTGGAAATTTTGAGTTAGTTGTGTTATCATTGATGTCAAGAGTTAGTATCAGGAATGAGTGTAGGACTTGGCAAAATAAGGGTTAAAATATTTATATTTTAAGCCTAAGAGATTTGGCTTAAGAGCTTCACATGATTGGTCAAAAGGATGGTTAAATACCCTAAATAAAAGGCCTAAAGAAAATAATATTATAATATTTATTATTATAATATTAAAGGTGGTCGGAAAAGGTCTAAGGGTGAAAGAGAAAATTACCTAGGCCCAATGGAAATAATATTATAATATTTTTATTATAGTATTAAAGGTTAAATCAAAGCCTAAGGTAATTTATAAATAATTTATAATATTTATATTATAAATTAATTTATAAAAATAATATTATTAAAACACAAAGTTGGGTTGGGTGCAAATTTAATTTAAACTTGTATTCCACGTCGATGTTCAAAGGATAGAAGCATATGGTATAAATATCATAACGTTTATCTCACAAATGCAAGTCTTTGAATTTTTTAGAGAATATGCGATTATTGTGGAATGAGAAAAATTTGTGATAAAAACAAGATGAGGAAATTATTTTATTTGCAGCCGAAATGTGAAGGTCAAAGTGGTAAGGGCATAAAGCCTTAACACCAACCAAGCAATTGGGCTAGTGGTAAGGTGTTGGCATTTATATTATAAATTAATTTATAAAAATAATATTATTAAAACACAAAGTTGGGTTGGGTGCAAATTTAATTTAAACTTGTATTCCACGTCGATGTTCAAAGGATAGAAGCATATGGTATAAATATCATAACGTTTATCTCACAAATGCAAGTCTTTGAATTTTTTAGAGAATATGCGATTATTGTGGAATGAGAAAAATTTGTGATAAAAACAAGATGAGGAAATTATTTTATTTGCAGCCGAAATGTGAAGGTCAAAGTGGTAAGGGCATAAAGCCTTAACACCAACCAAGCAATTGGGCTAGTGGTAAGGTGTTGGCATGTAAGGTGCAGGGTATGCGGGAGACCCATGTTTAAGTCTTGGTCGATGTGAAGAGACAAAGCTTTTTGGTGAATTTGGTGCTGGTGGAAGAGACAAAGCACTCAAAGTACTTTTTCCTCTCACATGAGTGCCTAGCTCACGCGGTAGCTTGGCTATGGCTAGGGCGCAGATGGCGACTTGAACTAGGATCGAATACCACCAAGGAGTGCAAAGGTACTTTATTTTTGTTATATGTGCATGTGGTCTAAAGTCGTATGTTGAGCGCCTTGGGAGATATAAGATGATTAAAAGGTTTTTATTTTAACTAAAGGTTGTGAAGAATTTAGTTATTGGTTTTAAAGTGAATTGCATTATTTCTGGATAAGAGGTGTTAATTATTTTGAAATGCAATTTTAAGTTGGGAGATATAAGGTGGTTAAGATATATTTTATTTTTGTCTTAAGTTGAATATTGAGAAAGATTTAATTTGGCTTAAAAGTGAATTGAATTATTTTTGGAAAGGTGTGTTGATTATTTGATAATGCATTTTTGAGTAGGGAGATATAAGGGAGTTAGTTTGATTGTTTTATGCATTAAAATTCTGAAGTGGATTATTTTGAAATTAAGTTGATTGAAACTTTTTTAGTGTGGATATTATAAGGTGTACTTGATACTTGGTGTTTTGTGTATGGTGAAATAAATATTGAGCAGAATTTTGAGTTGAGATTTTGAGATATATTATTGCTACCTAACCTTGGAATTGGCAAAGAGGTTTTGATTGTGATAAAGACAAGTTTTGAAGACATATCTCCATAAAAGAAAAATATATGGGCACATATTCCTTGTGAGTGAAATAGTGTTGGGTTGAATGTTGTGAAATGCTAAGTTGGAGTGAAATTTTTTTTTGATAAGCATTGTTGAAAATAATTGAGTGAGCTTTCATGTGATGATTAGTGTTTATGAAATAACATGAGTATCATTGTTATGTGAAAACTAGAATCATATTGAGTCAAGGGTTGTGTTCCATAATTGAGTTGTTGGAAGTTTTTTGGAACACTTGGTTAGGATTTGCAAGCAAGTTGTGTTTCATTGAGTGGATGTTTTGAGTAAAAGTGATTGAGCATTAGTGATTGAAAGCATTGGAGTGATAGTTCAATTTATGTGAAATAAATTGTTCTTTATTTTGGAATTGATTTGAAAGTGAGTTTGAACGTGATAGAGTTATTTGTGAGTATGAAACATATTGAGTCTCTTAAAATTCTCTATATGTTTCTATTGTTAAAAATTATTCTGAGTGAAACTTGTTTGTGATATTGAAGAGGTTTCTGAAAGAGATTAAGTTGATTTTGTATATGCAAGTTTTGCAATTGATATGAATAAGCTTCTATGAAATCTAGTGGAAATATTTGAGTTAGTCCTATAAGGGACTTAAGGATAAATTTGAGCAAGAATTTGTGAGAGCTTCTGTGTAGATTTGAGTAAGTCCTAGAGGGGACTTAAGGACAAATTTGTGTAAGATTTTATGGAATCTTACAAGCAGGTTTGAGGTAAGTCTTGGTGAAGACTTGTGGATAGATTAGTGTGAGATTTTATGGAAGCTTACAATGCAAATTTGAGGTAAGTCTTAGTGAAGACTTGTTGAGAATATTAGAAAAGTTCTAGAGAGGACATGTTGAGTAGATTTGAGGTAAGTCTTAGTGAATACTTGTTGTGTATATTGGACAAGTTCTAGTAAGGACTTGTTGAGAAGATTTGAGGTAAGTCTTTGTGAAGACTTGAAAGCAGATTTTATTGATTGATTTGGTGAAGCTTTGTGTTAAGGCTTGAGGACATAGATTGAACATATTTGTACTAGATCGAATGACTGTGTTTAGTGTAGATTTGAGGACTGATATTGAGCAAATTTGTGCTATCCCAAAGGATTGTGTTTAGTACAAAATTGAGATAGATATTGAGTGTATTTGTGCTAGACTAAAGGACTATGTTTAGTAAATATTTGAGATAGATATTGAGAAGATTTGTGCTAGACTTAAGGACTGTGTTTAGTACAAATTTAAGACACATATTGAGCAGAGTTGAGAGTAAGATTTGGAGTTGACAGAGTAGAGGACAATAGTATCTAGTGGATAGAGATCCATTAGCCAGGGTAGAGCAGACAAAGGTCTTCAGTGGAGAGATATCCATAAGCCAGAGCAGTGGAGGCAGTAGTCTTCTAAGAATATCACCAACTAGAGCAGAGGAGAAGGAGTTCTCATGTGGATAGAGATATACGAACCAACAAAGGAGATTGGTGTCTCCTATGGGTTGGTGTCCATGAAACAACAAAGGGGATTGGTGTCTCCTATGGATAGGTATCCACAAACTTGAATAGGAGATTGGTGTCTCCTTTAGACAAAGGTTCATAAAAATTGTAATAGGTAAATATTCCCAAGAGATTTATTGAGAATTTTTTTGTGAAATATTTTCTTCATGGATGTAGCCCACATTGGGTGAACCACGCTAAATTGGTGTCTCTATTGTGTGTGATTATTTATTCATTTTTTATTATTGTAGTTGATATTTTTATTGATAATATTGAATAATATTGTTTGGGAAAGAAAAGTAAAAAGTGATCTTATACTATTCACCCCCCTCTTAGTATACGCTTATGTTCTTCAATCGTAGTCACCTAGTATGGGGTACAATTTTTGCAAGTTAGGTTTTTCTCTTAGAAAACCTAAAATTTGGGTTGACCTCTAGGATTTTGACCCTCCCTTAGGTTTGTAATTTTATTTTCCTATCCCTTTTCCCTCCAAAACTCTTATAAATAGAGGGTTTGGATCCTATTTTATCCTATAAGTGAAGTGCTGGAAGTTTCTCTAAGTGATTTTCAAGTGCTAAGTAACTTTTGATCAACAAGTTCTAAACAAGATCAAGTTTCTTCTGGTGTTATTTCACTACTATATTGTTTATTTGCTCCTCTTGGTGAATAAATGTTGAAGCCTTGAGGAGGAGTCTACCACCCTATGGAGGTATTCATACTTTTGACTATTTTTTCACTATCACTAGGTTTATTCTTACATTTTAATACTTCTAGATCATCCATTGTATATTTTACATTTTATTTTTGCATTAATTATTCGTTCTTGCACTTTTGTTGCAAAATCATGCCCTATCCTTAAAAGGCATGATTTTAGAAAATCTAAAATTGTGGCTGCCCCTTACGGGGCACAATTTTAGATTCATCAGGTTTGGGAGTAATTTTTTGCTCCCAAACCCTTAATATATATTTGAATGCATCATATTTGTCATAATATTGTTGTTTGCATTATATTTTTTGCATTGTTTTATTTTATTGCATCTTTGCTTGTTTATTTACAAAAATATCAACAATTGCTTTTAATTTTGAGGGCTCACCTAAAAGGACCAAGAGGGTTTGATTGTTATGCCTCTAAGCTTAGTCACATAGTGGCCTAATCAAGCCCTAAAATGTTGATCAATTTTTCTATGGTTTTGTGAAGCTATTTTGCAGGTTGTGAAGTTGTTGGATTTATCTAGATGCAAGTTAAAGCTAAGGTCAACCATAAGATCATATAAGTGCTCTAAGTTAATTTATGAGGTTTTTTTTTTCTATTTTATTTATATACATTTCTATTCTAAAACCTATATCATAAATAAAGGGAAAATATTTGGTCATATTTCTTGGTATTCATGAGAGAAAAACATTTAGTTTGCATTATATGTTTAGTTTTGTTTGTGCATTCTCCTAAAACCCTTGCTAGAAAGAAAAGACTTACTTCTATTTTAAATTAGGATTTAGTTATCATTGAAAATCAATGACTTCTTGTATTCTTGCATCATTGTTTGTCTTACATTATTATTTCATTTTTCATAGATTATATTTTAGAAAAGCCAAACATAGGTGTTTTCTCAATATACACATCAAAAAATTCCATTCCTAGATATGGAGCGAGTCCTTAAACCATTCCTGGTGAACCCTTTTATCTTGAAGCCCTTGAAAGTAGAGAATATAACACACCCTCACAATCACCTCAATTCCTAATGGATCCAACTAAGAATCATACATGGTAGGGTAGCATTCCCCTTCTATAGTTGGAACAAGATTCCACCTAGAAACATCATATTTCAACTGTCGAGTGTCACCCACAGTCTGAGGAAAAGTGATATCCTAACCAGATGATGAGCCCCAATATTAATACTTTTGTAGGTGTTGTGGGAGCAGAATACCTCCTTGGCATGTTGGTCCTATGAGCAAGGGTTTCTAGTAGTCGATGTCCTTCCTTGGGATAACTTATGACCTTGATCTCACTGCTAATAATAAGAATGTTATTGGTAAGGTAGGGAGGGAAAAATCTAAGCCATAGTGCAAGGAGCATTCATACAATGATCTTGTAGAGTCAGTGAATGCTGAACCTCAAGGGCAACCTTACTTGTCTAAGCTTGAATCTTATGGAGCACATTTAGTACAAACTTTTATGGCCATATGAGAGGATACATATTCACATGCATTCCCTTCCATAGTGCCAATGGTATTTGAATGGTGAATACTAAATATTATTCCGAGTTTTTTTTTAGTATTCTCCATCCTCAAATTTTCAACATTAAAACCTATTTTTTATTTTCTAAGATTTAAAAATTATATATTTTACTAGAGAGGGATCAAAAATATCTTTCAAACGAGTACAAATACCCCTATACTTGTAAAAATTGTGTACCTCCAACCATAAAAAAAATAGAAGAGTGATTCACAATTCAATCTTCAAATTGATATTTTCAATTTTGTTTTATTAAAAAAATTTACACCTAGGCCTTTGGGATTTAAATTCAAATTGATTCTCCCACTTAATGCATGTGGGATGATTCCATGCAAATTTTGAAAGAATAATAACATACAACATGCTCCCCTGACTTCCATTAAATTATTGAGAGGCAATATTGAATAATTAAATGACCAAAGTGGGCATCCAAATTGCATGTGGAGATAAATATTTTCGTGTCTCCTAAAAAATCAAACAACTTTCAACTTGTGCTTATCATTAAAAAATATAATACCATTAGTATTTTTTATCCAATGATATAAAATTAAATTTTTTTAGGATTTCAAAACTTTGAGAAAAAATGCAAGCATAAATCTAGAAAATAAACTTTTAACTTTTGAGATGAAAAATAAATGACTTAATGAGGGAAAGAATAATAGTTGTAGGAATATTTTAAAACCTCAGGTTTTCAACATTATTATTATTATTTTTTTTGAATTTACATGGTGGAATCAATAGCCGCCATGAATCCGGGCAGGTTGTCCAGCTTTTTATGGCCACCACAATATTCTGCGCTGTCCACCCCATAAGCCACCACAAAGATATTCGCATAGTCCGCCCCTATAACCACCATGCCACAATCATTTTAAACCTTTTACACCACTGAAAGCACCAAGAAAGGGACAAGCATTCAGTCCGGTGAGGCCCGAGATTTGAACCTTGGACCTCCACCCTCCTTATGGGGTTTGGATGAACCAATTGGTATACACCTCGGACCTAGTTGTCAACATTATTGAACCACATAATATTGGGTTTCAAACCAATCCATTAATATTTTCTATAGTGTTATACCACTTTTGTACCTTAGAGCATGAATCATAGCTATAAAAGTTATGATATTTTTAGTGCATCCTCTTTTTCATAATTTATAGATGTCCAATACCCATATTAGAAGTGGTGTTTCTCTTTGTAACTTCTGACCCTAGGTGTAACAATGTCCTCATCATTATTTAGTCAGCACATGCCTTCTCATCAACTTACTATGTCTTAGAAACAATGTTGATAACACTCAAGATTTTTGAGTGCCTCCTTTTTTATGATTTATAGATGTTCAATACCCATATGAGAAGTGTTTCTATCCTTATATTCTCATCTTAGGTGCAATAATTGCATCATAACTATCTTCCTTTAGCCAATGCATACCTCATATTCAACTCATTGTCTTAGACACAATGTTGATATCACTCTCTAATGCCTAGTCTTCCTCTAGTGATTAATATGACAATTTAAAGTTTTTTTTTTATTAAATTAATCTCAAATGAATATGCATAAAAACAATGGTGAAATTCATAAGAACCCTAGCCTTTTCATATTGTAACAATAACATTAAATTACCTATATAACTATTTAATTTGATGACATAATAACATGACCAGACAAACCTCACTTTAATCTCCTCCACTTTGTACAAGTTTCTCTACAAGACAACCCTCAGTTTAGATAGCCCTATATAAATAAATAAAATGACCCATAAATTATGTGCTCTTTTAGACTAAATACCATAGTCAACTAGACATTATTAAGTTTCTCTTGATGACCCTATGGTAATATTTGACATAATTACCACACCTTCAAAATGGTATTTTAAAACTTAGACTACCCTTTCACCATGTATTTGCTAGATGAAAAATTCTTTAAAGAATACAATCCTTTATTATAAATAATACAACCTACCTAAGCATGTAATACAACAATATTGGTTCACATAGGTGACCTTTTCTCTTAGGTTATGGATGTTATGGTATATTTTTAACTCTAACATCCACATTGGGTAACCTTCATCTCCATGTTGGATGACCTTAGCCATGACGCTGAATATTACTCCATGCTTTAAAATAACTCTTTCAAATACCAATATATGACAATTTTTTATCCAAACAATATGACCTTTTATTAGCATATAGACAACCTATAATGGTAACCTTGTAACTACTTCTTACTAGCCTTGTTTCATGGATGGATATATTATAAATAATTATTACAACTTGTTAATCAATAGTACATTGGTCAAAAAACCAACTTATATGGAATAAAAATCCATGCATGTTGAAAATATCCTTTTTCTAAAGAGACAATGCATGAGCATAATCATATCTTTGTTTGATATTGTATACATGGAAAATTGACGCACCCAAGTGAGTTATCTTCCCAAGAACCCTTTATAAGGCCCTAAAATGTGTCCAAGCACAAGTTTGGGCCTCTCTTCCCCT
This sequence comes from Wollemia nobilis, assembly GCA_028583015.1. Taxonomy (NCBI): domain Eukaryota; kingdom Viridiplantae; phylum Streptophyta; class Pinopsida; order Araucariales; family Araucariaceae; genus Wollemia; species Wollemia nobilis. Next base: position 14,181,826 of record JAQPPZ010017228.1, read on the forward strand.
TCTCTTTCTCTCTTTCCCTAGATTTTTTGAAATAATGGTCACCCAGTATGAGGTGCGATTTTGGCAAGTTAGGTTTTTCTCTTAGAAAACCCTAATTTGGGCCAACCCTCAATATGTCGGCCCTTCCTTAGGTTGCCTTTTAATTTTCCCACCCTTTTTCCCTCCAAAAATCTTATAAATAGAGTATTTGGATCCTCTTTTTTAGTTAGACAATAATTTCAAGAAGTTTTCCTATGTAATTCTCAAGTGCTAAGTAAATTTTGACAAGTAGGTCTTCTAACAAGATCAAGTGTCTTATGGTGTTCTTCTGCTACTCTACTATTTATTTGTTGCCCTTGGTGGATAAATGTTGGAGCCTTGAGAAGGCATCTGCCATTCTAGGGAGGTTTTCATCCTTTTGTTTGTTCTTTAATTACCACCAAGTTTATTCTTGTATTTTGGTATTCCTAGAATCATTTATTGGGTATTTTGTATTCCATTTCACATTAATTTGTTGTTCTTACATTTCTACTATGAAATTGCACCCCATATATATGATGCATTATTTCTATAGGATCCAAAATTGTGATCACCTCTTATGGGGTATGATTCTGGTTTCATCAAGTTTAGGGGTAAAGTTTCACTTTAAAACCCTTAATTTGTATTTACATGTTTCTTTTAGGCCATAACATTATTGTTTGCATTCTATTATTTGCACTGCTTCATTGCACCACATCTTCACTTATTCATTTCTAGAAATTTTAAAAATCACTTTTATTTCCAAAAGGTCAAGTAAAATGACAAAGGGGGCTTGACTACTACACCTCCAAGATTAGTCAAATAATGGCCTAAGTAGGCCCCCAAGCATTGATAAAATTTACTAGGGTTTTGTGAAGTTTTTTTTTTTAGGTTTGAAGTTGTTTGAATATTTAGGACACAAGTTAAATCTAAGACCAACCATCGAATCGGATAAGCATCATAAGTTAATTTCTTAGATTATTTGTTTTTTGATTTCTATCTATTTCTATCCTAAAACATATATCATAAATAAAAGGGAAAATACTTTATTTTATTTCTAGGCATTCAAAAGAGAAAAAGCATATAGTTTACATTATAGGGTTAACTATGTGCATTTTCCTAAATCCTTGTTGAAAAGAAAAAATTTTATTTTATTGTAAGTTAGTGTTTAGTCATCATCAAGAATAATCCTAGGGTTAGCTTCTTGTATTCTTGCATCTCTATTTATCCTACATTGTTGCTTCATTTCCATAGTTTAGCTTTTATAAAGGCTAAATATAGGTTTTTGTTCAATATACACATTAAAAGTATCCATCCTATACTTGGAGCGAGTCCTTAAACCATACTTGGTGAATCCTCAGATCCCCTAGCCCTTGAGTAGAGAGAATATAATACACCCTCACGGTCACCTCGGTTCCCAATGGATCCACTTGAAAATCGTACATGATAGGGTAAATTTACCCCTTTACATATTTGGTGAATCCGATGTGAACACACGTCTTAGTGGCCAAGATAGGAAGCCTCTTCCTTTTGTTTTTGTTGAAAACTTTAAGCAAGACTAGTAAATCGGTTTTCTTATAATTAGAAAAAATAAAAAACATCTTAAAAGCATTCTTGTGTATATTTTGTTAGTTTTCTTCTTTATCCTTTCTCTTCCTCATAATGGCTCCTAACCTTAGAAGTAAGTGAAATATTTTATAATCTAATCATATTCTTCAAGAAGATGATCAAATTGATAGGAAGAATTCCAATCTATATGTAGAAGAGGAATAACATGTATAAACAAGTAAAGACTTTGATCCATTTAAGGGTCCTAATGGATGCTTCACTTTCTCATAATTTGATCACATTTAGGGTTCTATAAAACACCATAAGGAGGCTTTGGTTGAGGCTATGGAAGAGGAAACCTGACTCAAAAGGGTTGAGACATCTCATCCTCCAACCATCTCTCCTAGGAATGTTCATAACATCTCTTTGTTTGAATCTTCACATAATGTTAATCCTTTTTATAAACCAACATATGCTACTACTATAGCCACCAATATTTGAGGTATTCCATAGGCTCCTCCAACCAGTAGTGCATATTGAGATTATATTCAATTTCCTCCTTATTTTCTCATCTCAACATTTATGCTTCTATTCCACCAAATATCAGTTATCCTCTACAACATGATACCACCTATCATACCCAATACCATAATAGTGTCAATACCTCCAAAATTGGCCAAGTTATCTTTCAACAATGTATCTATACCCCTCCACTAGGGAATTTAGGGGTATTGCACAGCAACAATACTAATATGCAAAGTTTAAAAAATGTGGTGAAGTAATTGGTTTTAGGAGTGGATACGATCAAACCTCCAAGTTTCACCTACAACTACAAGGAGATAAGCAATTAGACATTAGATCCTATTATCGCTTCTAGTTCCTACCCTAAGCATTTTTCAATGTCAGTTTTACCTATTTATAAGGGAAAAGAGAACCCAATTGAACATTTAAATATGTTTAGGACATCATGCCATGATATTATGTATGATGACATGTTATTGCAAAATATGTTCCCTAAGAGCCTCGGTGGTATGGCATTGGAATGGTATTATCAATTGCCTCATCATTATTTAAGGAGTTTTGAAGAGAATGAAATTTTTTGTTTAGCAATTCAGAGATTATGTTGAGAAAAATATGACTATGAAATATTTTTATATGTTAAAACAAGACAAATAAAAAAGTTTTTTGAATTTCCTATCTCGTTGTATAAGTTTAGTTGAATAGTTGAGATATAATTTACCTCCTCATGACATGTTAGAGATCTTCATTGGAAAATTACAAGAGTAAATATCTTATGAATTGGAAATAACAATTACCTATTTTGACCAAGGAATAGATCTAGCAATAAGGGCATATCAAGCCCTTATTCAAAGAGGACAAATTAAGCCAAATAAAGAGGAATATAGGACCACAAAAAATCAGTATAAGAATAAGCATGCAGTTGACGATGGGGTAACAAATAGTAGATCTGTTAACAATGTTGTTACTACACTATAAAAGATGATGCTTAGCCAACATCAAAAACCATATCCAAAGAATTTCACAAGATTTAACACACTCTGGTGGTGGTCCTAAAGTAGCTCTTGAAAGAAAATATGATTGTATTGTATCCCATAAGGTAACCTGATACCACAACTAATTGGTATAAGCTTGGTAAACATTGTGTGTATCATAGAGTGGAGGGGCACATGAAATATTTATAGAAGAGATTAAAACATGTGGTTCATGACCTGATTGACGTAGGTCACCTTGTTATAGAGGGTCCTCAAAATAATCCACAAATAAGAAATCAACCTCCTCAATAAGCACCCACAACTAATCAAGACATGGAGATCTTCCAATACCCCTACCTAATCATGGGAAATAGGTAGCTAATCAAGTTTCATATCACAATGTGCAACCTCCCTATAATAATATGGTTGGTATGATATCAAAAAATACAAGGCAATAAGATCAAGTACAACTGACTCAAACATTTCATAGGAGATGAGTTCTACATTTAATCAACCTTCAAAACCTCCCTTAGTTTTGAAGAGTACCCAAAAAGGGAGCATGACAATAGAAAATCCACCTTTAGTGTTGAAATATCAAACTAAAATCTCTTTCAAAATTCAACAATAGTTAGCTAGTACCCCAAGCAAGATATCCCTATTAGATATTTTATAAACTTCCCCCATCCATAAGGAAGCCTTGTTAAAGCTTCTATGTCAACAATCTATCCCTCAAGATATTTATCCTAGTGCTATAACTGATGTTGGAGGCTCCCTTGGGATACATCATATCACATTTTACATAATAATATTTCTTCTACCAAATTACGAGGAGATTCTTCCCTCTACATCATTGCATTTTTTGGGTAAAGTTTGTCAAGCCAATTTTGATAGATAATGGTTCCTCCCTCAATTTATGCACTTATAAAATTTTCCAAAATTTTGGATTAAAAGAGGAAGATCTAACTAAATCCATCATCATAAAATATTTCAACAATGAGTCCCAAGAATCCTATGAAATTATTTCTCTCCCCTTTAGGGTTGGACCTAAGATATTAGATACCTTATTTTATGTGGTATCTTGCCCTGCATCTTTTAATCCACTTTTAATCAATGTTTAAAGTTCAAATTCAAATATCAGTTTATCACCATTTTGGGTGACCCTCATCCATTCCAATATTGTTCAATGGTTGAGCAAGCTCATTATAGTCTCAATTTATGCCAATAATTTTCTCCAAATCACATTACCAACCAAATTAAAAATATAAAGGTGAGTGAGGAACCACTAATAAAAGTCTCATTGCAATATCAAGTTAAACTATTTCTTCAAAAACCTCTTATGGCTATTACCAAGCTACCACCTTCACCAAGGACTATGGGGTTGCCTCATAAGAAGGGTGAAGTAGTACATGTTGGCATGTGTAACTTTTTCTTTGCAGGTACATCCCTCTAAGAAAAGATCCATGGTAGCAATCCTCTACCCATAGAGAATTATTTTACATGTTTATACCAATCCAATGGTTATCCACTTCCCAAGAAAATACTATCTAGTATGGGATATATAGGTAAAGGTTTTGCCACAACATAAAGGTTTCTGAGAGCCTTTGGAAGTTGAGGTTTGGCCTAAGATATGTGGCATAGGTTACATACCCAATAAAAACCAACCTTTTCCATTTAATGATGATGATCACATTATTACTTATACCAAACATTTGGATCATTAGGGCTTGGAGTGGAGTGATGAGGATGAGTGACCACCTTATCCCATTGAAATTTTATTTTATGCATCCTGAGTTAGTCACAACCCTAAGGGAGTATGCTAAAGGGGATACTTTTTGTGATATGAATCATGATAATGTCCTTCATAATATATTATTATTTAATAGGTCAGTCCCTTGTGTTGTGCATGTTGAGTCTTCTAGTTCTCAAGAGGATTCTATTACTATGTCTCTTGTAGACCTTGAGCAATTGGAGTCTTCCCCTATTTTGTCAAGAAGGATGGCATATTTAGAGTTTACAATGACTTTCATGCAATTACTTCTAAATAATATGCTAACAAAGCTACTCTTTGTGATATGGGTCATGAAGGTATCCTCTATAATAGCTTTTTATTTGATGGGTTAGTCCCTTGTACTATCATCCTTATCATTAATATAGGAGGCACAATCAAAATTTATGTTGACTATCATTTCGATCATTTGCACCAATTGGAGTTGTTGGATGAAAAGTGCATTCATGCCTTAGAGCATTTGCAAGCCTATCAGAATATGCTCAAACAATATTATTCCAAGAGAGTTCACAATCATTCTTTTGAGGTTGTGGACCTTGTACTCATGGAAAACCAAAAGAACACTAATGATTGTTCAAATATGAAAGGCATGTTTTAGCCCAATTAGTTAGGACCATTTTTCATAATGGCTATGATTGGCTCAGGTGCCTATCGTTTAGCTTCTTTAAATGGTAAAGATATTAAATAACCAATGAAGATAATGCATATAAAAATATACTATGTGTGACTCTACATTTTTATACTACATTTAGCTTAGTCTCATATTGCATTTGGTCTACTTGCTCATACTACATGATTACTTGTCACATCTTGCATTATTTTCCTAAAATTTAGTTCCATTTACATCTTGCTTGTAATATAGTTGCATTGTTGCTTGATCATATTTGCATGACTGCTTGATCATATATATTTTTAGGGACTTCATGAGGATGGGAAGTGATGAAAACTAGTTAGGTCTTACCTCACATGCATTGCACTCATACTAGGTCTTTGATTGTTAGATTTTGATGAATGAGCCTTGGGAGATAACAATCACAAGATGTAGAATAATATGAAAGAAAGTAAATCTTCTAGATGACTAAAATATGTTGTAAATACAAATCATATAAAATATTACAATGTAGCTATGGAGGAAATAAAAACTCCATTAATAAAGCTACTGAACTACATTGTATCCATCACCAATGAATTATGAGGCACACATAACTGTACTATCCACTAAGCTACACTATCTAACTATGTCCCCCAACTCTATATCTATCTATCTATGAGGCCATTCTTATATAGGTAAAATAGGATTGGCCAACACTCTATATAGCTGTGCAAGGGATAACTTGCACATGTACAACTTGCACATTGACACTTGTGCATTTATTACATTGGATGAAGTAACTAGATAACTTGCACATAAAGTAATCTAAGTATGTATCTTGGAGGATACATTTACATAAGCCAAACAATGGAATATATTCTATTTCTAACATCTCCTTGTATTACATTATTTGGGTATTGAAGACTTTAGTATTCAATATGGATCTCCTTCATCATCTTCTGCTTGATCTTCATAGTCTTATTCCTCTGCATTCTTTGTAATCTATTCAAGAAAATAGTTAGTGTCTTTGTAGTATGTTATATTTGCTAATAGATATTTCACTTCAAAGTCTTCTATGGGTTCTTCCAATTATTCAAGTTCTTCTATCCTCTGAACTAAGTGGCCTATCTATTTTTTATTTTGATATTCAAGTTGAAGATAATTGGTAGATCACTTAAATTATTGCTAATGAGGTTTCCTTTGGTATTGTTGAGGTTGGAACTGATTCCCATGATTCATCAAATTTATTTGGTTCTATTTTCTAGAATTGTATCTACAATAGTTGGTATTGTGCCCTTTATTTCTATAGATTTGATAATACCATATTTTTCATCCTCTTGTTGAAGAAGCAATATTTCCATGTGGATTATCTTTTTGATGCCAATGCAGTGTTAGTCATATCATATTTCATAGTATTTTCTACTTCATATTCTTGAAGTATATTGACTAAATCATCAAAATAAGTATATTTACTTAGGACCTATAAATATGTTACCAAATGCTTATAGTTGTCTCGAAGTGCTCTCATGGTTACTTGAGTAAGAAGTTCATATTTAACTATTTCTCCTAAGGTTAATAATTTCCCTTTAATATTTTCTACCTTCCTTAGGAACAATTCTATACTTTCTCTACTATTCATTTTCAATGAGTGAATTCGAGTTTGCAGATGAAGAATAGTTACCTTATTCTTTCCTTCAAGTATTTTTTCTAGTCTTATCCATGCATATGAAGATGTTTTGGCTGAGCTAACATATGGTTGAATATCATGAATGATAGCAAAAGTTATTATCATTAAGGCCTTCGAATCATTTTATTCAAACTTTAGGATTTCTATTTCACTTGTGGTAGGTTTATGTGTTTTCCCTTTGATAACATCCCAAAGTTTTTCATATACTAATATTGCTTTCACCTTATTTTTCCAAGAAAAAAATTAGGACCCTTGAGAAGTTAAGATTCTGCTAGGAAGAATTTGTTAGATGCCATTTTAAATCTTCCTAATATCAAGCCTTAGATTTCTAGACTTCCTTATGTCTCCCTAGCAATGAGAGTATGATATAGTTCTTTTTTTCATAATATAGTTCAATTATAGTTGATTTTGTACAAGTTTTATAAAATAAAAAATCAACTTCTTAACACCTTAATACTCCTAATTGAACTAAGCACTTTTCAATTTTTGAAGAGGTTTTAATATTGCAATTATTTTATCCCTTTTTGAAGGTTTGAGACAAGTAAAAATATATTTATCCAACCTTAAAAGAAACCCTAAAAAACTCCTTTATGTCCCTTGAATTATTTCCAATTTACAATAAAATAAATTTGATGGAGTAAACCTTGTGGCTCCCAAGTTTGAAAATTAGAAAAATAATAATATTTACAAAATATTAAATAATTGAATCCAAGTGGAATTCCTTATTTATCCTAGGTTAAATTACAAATATTAAATTAATGAGATAAGTTACCCCTTATAGATTTTGCTTTCAAGATCTAAATTTGAACCTTAGTTTATAATCCTTATATCTCCAACTATGAAAGCAATAATAAATGGGATTATCCCTTACCTTTTAGATGTAAATTATCCTCACTGTTTGGTGCGTTATAAGGCTAAATATAACAACAATGTAAGTGATTATTTTGGTTCTATAATCAATGAAAATACCTTGAAGTTGTTTGTTTTTAATGTTGGCACATAGGCGCTGAAGGTTTGACCTTCAAAATACAAGAGCTTTTAATGCTCCTTCTTCCTTTCTTCCACATTGCATTTCAAACATTTTTTACTATGCTTAACTCCCTCTTTTGATGTCTTTGACTGTGCTTCGCTCCCCCCTTAGACATATTTGACTTTGTTGTTGGAAATATGAGCAAGTTTTGTTGTCATTGATGTCAAAAAGTCAGCACCAAAAAGCGTCAGTTTCAGTGAGCAGCATCAATTTCAGGTTCTGTAATAAAGTGCAAAAGTAATTTTTCTCCCAGGTGGTCAGATGAGGTTTAAAGGGCAAAAGGAAGGACCAAGTCAAATAATATTATAATAATTTATTATAATATTAAAAGTGCAAGACCCAAAGAGTTAATTAATTATAATAGTTTTATTATAATTTAATTTATAAATTAATTTAATTAACTTTTAAAGTTATTAAGTTAATTGTAAATTAATTATAAATTAATCTATAAATTAATTAAGCTAACCCTATAGATAGGGTTATAAAATTTATAATTCGAATTTTTGAATTAATCATGCCAATGTCATCGAATACATCATATTATGCATATGAAGGAGGGAAGAGACCCAAGGCATCAATTATTCATGATCTATGTGTTAAGTGTGATTTTTGCGTGTATGGTAAAACAGGCACGATCCTATGGTCTTCGAAGGTTGTGCATGACCGCATATAAGACAAGCAAAGGAAGTTTTTGTTTCATATCCCAAAGTGTTATGTAGCACAACTAGTAGCAAGGGAGGCACCAAGTCATTGGCAAGTGTGAGGTGTAGGGATCGAATACCGTGGGTTTGCATTTTGCTAAATGAAGGAAGTATTTTGGTAAATACTGCGCACTAGGAGGAATACAAATGAAATGTGCAAGCCATTTCCTTTGTGTTATGGCTTATAGCCCATGTGGTGGGCGCATTCCTTGATAAGGTACCTAGCTAGGAGAGGTTCCGAGTTCAAAACCCATCGAGGCACCTTTTGCACTATCTAAGGTATGCACTAGTTCCGAAATTTGCAGAGACCCAAAATTTGCAAAGATAATTTTTTTTAAGGTTTTAAATTGGAATTTGCATGCTATAAGGTTTATGTGAGGGAGATAAAAGGTTTGGTATTATTTTATGTTAAGGTTTGATTTTTGAGTGTTATGAGCTTATTGAGAGGAGTAATAAGGTGTGCCTTAGGAGTTAGAAATATTTGTTGAATACAAAGTTAATAATTGTATTGGAAGGAGAAATAAGGTTGATTAAGTTGTGATATTTGACTTGGTGAAATATTCTTGTGAGAATTTATTGAGAATAAATATTTTCTATCTAACCCTAGTATTGGCAAAAGGAGTGGTTGTGATTAAAACAGGTGTTTGAGGTCAAATCACCTTCAAACAAGAGGTACAGGTATATTATACTTGAGAGTGATTGTTGGATGTTATGAATGCTAAGTTGGAGTGAAAAGTATTATTTGGTAAGAATTGTTGATTTTTATTTTTAAAGGTTTTTATGAGTGAAAGTTGATGATAAGAAACCTTGTTTGATAAGCATTGTTGAGTTTGATTTTTTGGAAAGAAAGTTGATACTAGAAATATTGTTTGATAAGCATTGTTGGAAATATTGAGTAAGCTTTCATATACTTGACTAGGGTTTGTGAAAGAACATGAATATCATTTTTATGTGAAGTTGAGAGCTATCTTGAACTAGGGTTTGTGCAAAGAACATGAGTATCATTTTTATGTGAATCATTGTTGAAAATAAATGAGTGTTCATATTCTTGGACTAGGGTTTGTAAGCAAAGAGTGTTTTATTGAGTGATTGATTGAGTGGATTTGATTGAACCTAGTCAAAATGAAGTTTTGAAGTGATAGTTCTAGTTCTGTGAAACAATTTTTTCTATATCCTAAATTTATTTGAGAAAGAGATTGGAAGTGATTGAGTATTTATGAGTGTGAAGCATATTGAATATCTAACAATTCTCTATATGTTTCTATGATATTGAACAAGATTATGTGTGAAGCTTGTTTGTGTTATTGAAGAGGATTTTGTATTAGATTGAGTTGAGTTGAGTAAGTTTTTGTGGAAGCTTACAATATAGATTTGAGGAAAGTCTTAGTGAAGATTTGTTGAGCAGATTGGACAAGTTATAGTGAGAATTTGTTGAGCATATTTGAGGTAAGTATTTATGAAGACTTGTTGAGAATATTTGAGGTAAGTCTTGGATACGACTTGTGGATAGATAGGTGTGAGCTTTTGTGGAAGCTTACAATACAGATTTGAAGACATATATTGAGAGCACATTGGATAATTCCTTGAGAGGACTTGTGGATAGACTTGAGGTAAGTATTTTGAGAAAGACTTGTGACCATTTTTGATTGATTAATTTGTTTAAACCTTGAGTTAAGATTTGGAGCAGATCCAGAAGAGTTGATTTGTGATTGATTCAAGCTCTTTGTTATGGCTTGAGGACAAATATTGAGCAAATTTGTGCTAGACCGAAGGATTGTGTTTAGTGCAGATTTTAGGATAGAGTTTAGTGTAAATTTGAGGACAAGTTTGTGCCAGACCAAGATAGATTAAGCAAATTTATGCTAGATCGAAGGACTATGTTTACCATAGATTTGAGACAGAGCTGAGAGTAATATTTGGAGGTTATAGAGTATAGAGGATGATAGTATCCAATGGATAGAGGTCCATTAGTTAGGGTAGTGATAACAGGTCTTCTGAGTGAGGACATGAGTATTTAGTGGATAGAGATCCATTATCCAATGTAGTGGAGGCAACAGTTCTTCTAGAATATCACAAACTAGAGCAGAGGAGAAAAAAGTTCTCCTATGGATAGATATCCATGAACAAAATGAGGAGATTGGTGTGTCCTATGGATAGAGATCCACAAAATTGATTAGGGTATTGGTGTCTCCTTTGGAAAAATGTCCATAAACATTGTAATAGGGAAAGGTTTTCCAAGAGATTTATTGAGAAAATTTTAGTGAAAATATTTTCTTCATAGAGTAGCCCACATTGGATGAACCACATTAAATTGGTTTATCTATTGTGTGTGGTGATTTATGCATTTCTTTGATTACTACTATTGATATTGTAATTGGTATATTGCATAATATTTATTCAAAAAGAAAAGTAAAAAGTGGTATTATACTGTTCACCCCTCTCTTAGTATAAGATTGTGTTCTGCAATTGGTATTGGAGCGGGTTCCTTCGGAATATTTTAATAGTTTGAAGGAAAATATTAAAATAACACAAATGGATTCTAATATTGGATCCTCAAATAATTCAGCACCAATTTTTGATGGGAGCGAGTATGTATTTTGGAGTATGAGAATGAATATTCACCCGATGGTAGTTGGAAATGAAATATGGGAAGCAACTGAAAATGGATACACACCACAAACTACCCCAACTATAGATAAATATGGTAAGCTTCTACATCATTACAAATAAAGAGCAATGAATACAATTTTGAGAGGTTTGCATAGAATAAAGTTCATAAAGGTTATGCATTACAAATCATCAAAATAAATTTGAGATAAGTTGCAAGGCATATATAAAGTAGATAAAAAGGTAAAAAAGGTAAAGTTGTGAAATCTCAAGGGATAATTTGAATATCTAAAAATGAAGTATGAGGAAAAAAATAGTGCTTATCTACTTCGTGTAGATGAGGTTGTTAACTCCATGCAAGGACTTGGACTTGAGGTTCAAGAATCTAATATTTGTGATAAGATCTTAAGATCTCTCCCAAAAAGGTTTAGTGAAAATATTTCTGCTATAGAGGAATCAAAAGATAGTGATATTTTGATAAGGTATGAATTACTTAGCATTCTTACAACTTATGATATGAGAACAAAATAGGAACCTAATATTCAAAAAGAAGCAGCCTTCAAAGATACTAAGAAGACAAAAGGTAAGAATTTAGATTCAAGCAATGAGTTATCCAGTGATGAAAAACAAAATTATGGTAGAAGGAATAAGGATCCAAGAAGATTTTAAGATGTGAAATCTGTTAGATGTTTCAATTGTAGAAAGTATGGTCACTATGCAACTGATTGTCAAGAAGCTTGAAATAGCAATGATGAAGAAAACCTAGATCATAAGAATAGGGAATAAAAAAAATACAAGTACCAAAAGAAAAGTAGGGATGGTCAAGGCAAGAAAGGAAAGAAGTTCTTCCAAATATAGAATAAGAGTTTCTATGAAAAAAATGCAAGTAAGTACTCAAGTGATAATTATAATAGTTCCTCAAATAATGATAAAGATGAAGTTCTATTTTGGGTAAAATAAAAGGAAATGATTAGGAAAAGGTCACCAATAATCCTCAAGTGTTTTAGATGTGGTAACTTTGGTCGTATTGAAGATAGTTGTACAAAGAGTGGTTTTAGTTTCAGTGATGATGAATATGAAGATACACTTGAAGGACCAGAAGAGAATCTTCTAATGGCATTATAAGAAGAAGGAGGTGATCCTATAGAAGACAAGTCAGAAAAGAATGAATATGTTTTCAAAGGTAAACAAAAATAGGAATAATCATAAATAGGAGAAGTTGATCTTGAAGGTGAACTTATTCATGCCCTTGATGCATTAAATAAGGTAAGAAAGCAAAATTTCCAACTTAATATTCAGTTTCAAGAAGGTGATGAAGAGAAAGGAAAGCTTATATAGAATCTAATTAAGTCAATGGCTACGATAAGGAATTTCAAAGTATAGTTAGAAGCAAAGGTCTTAGAATATGAAAGGTTAGAACATGAAGTGGCTCTACTGAGGTAAGAAGTAAATATGCCTAAGAACAGGTTACACAGGTTTGTAATAAGCTCAAATAATTTGGATAAGATTATCAAGATTCAAAAACCTACATCAAGCAAGACAGGTCTTGGTTTTGAATAGGTATAAAAGAAACAAGGAAAGGAGTCAACCTCAAGTTATAAATAAGAAGAGAGTATAAGAGAGAGTGATACTTTTGAGGATGAGTTCGAAAATGGAAATTTTAACAAGGAAATGAATGATGCACAAAAGAGAAAAATATGGAATAGGAATCAACACAGGGTAAAAGAGACTAAGATACCAATGAGGTCAAGGCAAGGTAGTTTCGATGGACGATGCTTCTTATGTCATAATTTTGGACACAAGGCTACATAGTGCAGGACACATGAAAGATAGGAATATGGAAGTTTAAAAAATAGGCAGATTTTTCAAGGCTATTTCTACTCTTGTAATCAGTTTGGTCATAAAGAAATGAATTGCAGGGTTCATGGCAGGAATAAATATGGTCTCACGAGAAGAAATCCCAATATATTCACACCTCAAAGGAAGAATAAAATTAAGTGTTATAAGTGCAATAATTATGGGTACACAACAAAGTGTCGTAGATCAAAAATTCCAGAGACAATAAGGAACACGAACGGTCAGAGGAATCAAAAGAATTAGTTGAGGAAGAAAATGGACAAAGGTAATGATCAATGCATGTTAGGAGTAGAAATATTCCCACCCCAGAATTAAGCACCTCAAGAGGAGGTGGGGGAGGGGCTAAGCTAAGAGTTTCATTCTTAGCCTTGAGCCCCAAAGGTGACCCTTTGCCATTAATGTCAAAGGGGGAGAGATTTGAGTAAGAGGGAGAAATTTGATTTTTGGGGAGAGCATTGAGTCAAAAGGAGCAGTTTCCCAGGGGGAGTAGAATAGAAAAAGGCTAATAAAATGATAAACTATAATTGGGTTACTGTTGATGACAAAGGGGATATTTTTGGAAATATGAGCAGGTTTTGTTGTCATTGATTTTAAAAAGTCAGCACCAACGAGCGTCAGTTTTAGTGAGCAGCATCAGTTTCAGGTTCCGTAATCAAGTGCAAAAGGAAGTTTTATCCCAGGTGGTCAGAAGAGGTTTAAATGGCAAAAGGAAGGCCCAAGCCGAATAATATTATAATAATTTATTATAATATTAAAAGTGCAAGACCCAAAGATTTAATTAATTAGAATAGTTTTATTTATTTTTATTTTTATTTGTGGAAAACATCCCAAAAGGGATGCCACTTTCGGGTAAGACCCAAGGAGGCAGGGGTATCCATTCCACCAAAAAGGCCTAGGACTCGGACCTGGCCTACCACCTTTGACATACTCAAGGAGCAAACAAACACACAAAACCAATTTAAAAATAAGTAAATAACAACAAAAATAATAAAATAAAATAAAAAACATGCTCCTTGAGTGTGTCAAAAACAAAAGCACAACCAAACACGCACAATAAGATAAAAGAAACCACAACACAAACCACATAGAAAAACACAAGAACCACATAACAAAACACAAACAAGACAAAAACAACATAACACTACAAAGACATAACCCAAAAAAAAACATGAAAAATAAACACAACCAAAACCTAAAAAATTAAAAAAAAAATAAAAATAAAAATAAAAAACAACCAACAACAGACAATAAACAAAAACAAAAAACATAGAAAACACTCACACATAAAAACACGAAATAACACAAACAAAGAGAAACCCAAGAACAAGAACGAAAAAAACACAAGAACAATAACAAAAAACATAAAAAAAAAAACAAAACAACAAAAACACAAGAACAACAAAAAACAACACAAAGAACACAAAAACAAAACAAAATAAAAGAACCCACCCACCTTAAAAAACTAAACAAAAAAAACAAAAAAAAAAAAGAAATAAAAAATGAACAAAACAATGACCTATCTAGACCAGAAGACTATTAAGGCAAGAATCAACAGAGGAAACAAAATAAAGAATAGAATGAGCTAGGGAACTAAAAAAAACTGAATGAACCAAAGAGAAGCAAAAAAAAAAACAAGAAGAAACTAGGTACCTTCAAAACTGGAGCCATCCAAAGAAATGATAGAAAGAAGAGCTTCCCTAATTTGAGAAGCCCACCATATAGGAGGGTGGCCATAACAAGTAAGATCACCTTTGTCCAAAGCCCAATTAGCTAAAGCATCAACACTCTTGTTTTGATCTCTCACCACATGATTGTAATCAACTTTCAAAAATCCCATCTGGATTAACTGAATCTTCTCAATAATTCTTTTTATTCTCCAATCCACCTTATGATTCTTAGAAGGATTCTTCAAGAGATTAATCATAAGTTGAGAGTCAGACTCAACTAACACCTTTTCCCATCCAACCTTAGTAGCCTCCTGAAGGCCTCTGAGGATACCATACCCCTCAACAAGGTTATTGGAAAGAATACCCAAATTCTCAGCAAAAGTAAAAACCAGGGAGCCATCTGAAAGTCTACCAATTCCTCCCACACTGGCTTTTCTAGGGTTCCCTCTAGAGGCTCCATCAGTATTGACTTTTCCAAAATCCTTAGGAGGAGGTTGCCAATTTCTATTCCTATCCATCTTACTAATACTCACATTCCCTTTAAGTTGGTTGCCCTTAGAAGGTTTAATCTTCAATATTTGCATCACTTGATCCCATCTTTGGTGGGAGTTTTGGGGGTGATTAAGGAGATGATGGACTGATTCAACTAAGTTGGCTATGGTATTTTGCCAAATATAGTGAATATCCTTCCTATCTTGATTAAAAATTCGGTTGTTCCTTTCATTCCAAATATTCCAAAGAAGAATGGTAGAACCCATCCAAACTAACTGCCTAATAAAATGATCAACACCCTCTTGATTAGGCCAATCCCTCCAAAGTTGTTCAAAAGTAAAAAAATTGGACCATCGTAAGCCAAGTAAAGTGGCCATTCTCCTCCATAGCTCAGAGGCTAAAGTACACTCAATAAAAATATGGTTGATATTTTCTACATTCTCTTCACACATTTCACATCTAAAAGGGCCATGAAAACCATGCTTCATAAGTTGCTCACCAGTAAGCACCCTACGATGCAATAAAAGCCAATTAAAGAACCTCACCTTAGGCCAGAGCTTTTGAGCCCACAATCGAGAAAATATGTCAGAAGAATGGTTGGGATTATTATGGCATAAGGTCAAATAACCTTGAGCAACTGAATACTCACCCTTAGTAGTGTTGTTCCATCCAAAACAATCTTTTTCATGGGACCAAGAGAGGGATCTCATATGAAGGATGCCTTGGATATCTTGTCTTTGCCTTTCTAGGATTTGAATAGGCCAGTCCTCAATAGGGATCCAATATCTACCAACCTTTGAATTACCAAGATGGTACCGACAGTAATTAGCCACCTTTATCCAATTAGCTCGGTGAAGCTCCTCCATCCAAGGCCTCCAATCGGGAAACCGAGTTATCAAAGGCTTGTGACCATCCCAAGAATCTGTCCAAAAATTTGCATGTTGACCATTATGAATGATCCAAAATAATTTTTTCTTTATCAAATCCTCACCAGTCTTAAGAACTGCTAAAATGGGAGAACCTTTGGTAGGAAGTTGATAGCGAACAAGGTCTTTAGGACTTTTGTTCTCAAGCATATTTAGCATGGAGATTATTGGCCCAAAGAGCATTGGGGTTATGCAACATCCTCCAATATAATTTAGCAGCTAAAGCTTTGTTGTTATTAATTGAAGACCGTAATCCTAACCCCCCTTCACTCTTAGGAAGACATAAAGTATCCCATTTCACCAAGGCCCATTTTCTTTTCTCCTTAGTACCACTCCAAAGGAAACGATGACCGATTTGATCCAATTCTCGAAGAACAACCTTTGGGATATTCAAAACGGAAGAAACATAAATAGGAATAGCTTGAAGGACTGATTTTACCAAGGTGATTCTACCCCTGAAGAAAGCCACTTGTTGGTCCACTTTCCAATTTTCTTCTTGACTTTGTCCAACAACCAATTCCAATATTTATTTTTCTGCCTTTGAATATTTATGGGAATACCTAAATAAGTGATTGGAAGAGAGGTCTTCTTATATCTTAGTTTATCCAAGACCATGGATTCCTGTCTAGCAGAGCAGTGAAAGAAAATAACTTTAGATTTGTCTTCATTGATCAACTGCCCAGAAGCCTTAGAAAAATAGCTAATGATTTGCTTAATATTAGAAGCTTCCTTAACCGTAGCTTTACCTAAAAGAGTAGAGTCATCCACAAATTGAAGATGAGAGATAGGTCTAGCTCCATGAGCAATGGTAACTCCCTCAAGGGTTTTGTTTTCCCTCTTTTTGGTTATAGTCCTACCCAAGCATTCAGCAAGAATGATGAATAAATAAGGGGATAGCGGGTCACCTTGCCTAATACCTCTGGAAGCTGGGAAATACTGAGAAGGCCTGCCATTGATAAGAACTAAGTAGGAAACTAAAGAGATACATCCCATAATCCAATCCATCCAATCCTTAGAGAAACCAAATTGCCTCAAAACTTTGATAAGGAAGTGCCAATCCACTCTGTCATAAGCTTTGGATAAGTCTAACCGAATGAACATGGAAGGAGAATTTTGCATATCCATGGAATGGATGGCTTCCTGAGCAAGAACTATCTCATCTACTATTTGACGTCCTTCCACATAACCCCCTTGCTCGGGGAAATAATCTTATGCAAAAGAGGCTTCAACCTTTCTGCCATGATTTTAGTAATGATTTTGAGAAGAACATTACATAAAGCAATAGGTCTAAAAGCTGAGATATGATCAACCTCTTGAGCTTTTGGAACAAGAGTAATATAAGTTTTATTGATAACCTTCAAAATTTCTTTGGCTTTCCTGGCTTCTTCCACCACCTCTAATAAATCAACATGAAGGATATCCCAAAACTCTTGGTAGAACTCAATAGGAAAACCATCAGGACCTGGGGTTTTCCCTTTTTGCATTTTAAAAACTACTTGTTGAAGCTCATTGATAGTAACAGAGTAGTCAAAATAGAGTTCTCCTCAGAAGTGATAAGAGAAGGGATTGCTTGAAGAACATTATATTGTGAAGCTGAGTCAAGGGGAGTAGCAACAAAAAGATTGGAAAAGTAATCAACAACAATAGAGTTCATGCCATCCCAAGTATAAACAACATCTCCATAATCTGATTTTAAGGAAGAAATAAAGTTGTGAGATCTTCGAGCTAGAAGAGATTTGTGGAAGAAATTTGTGTTTCGATCTCCTTCTTTGAGCCATTGAATTCTAGATTTTTGCTTCCATAAGATTTCTTCTCTTTTTTCCCATTCCTCTAACTGAGTTGTGAGTTTAATTTCATCTGCACTTCTCTTCTCTGTGAGGCCATCTAAACGGATTTTCTTATTCAAATTTTCAATATGAGCAATAACTTCATGTTTTTTTTTATGAACATCCCCAAACTCTTTCCAGTTCCAAGTCTTGATTTTGGATTTAATGTATTGCAGTATTTTGGCAAAACAGAACATCTTAGTCCCATGCCTAGGTTTACCTTCCTTCCACCATTGTTGCACATGAGGTCTGAAGGAAATGTCTCTAAGCCACATTAATTGAAAACGAAAAGGAGAGAAACTCACATTGGTTTTCCACATTTCCACCATGATCGGCCAATGATCCGAACCAACATTATTAAGAGTCTTCACTTTAGGAATGTGACCATGGATTAAGAAATTTTCAGAGAGCAAAAACCTATCCAATCTCTCCATTATACAAGCTAAGCCTTGCCTTCTATTAGACCAAGTCATAAGGCCATTATCTAGTTGGATATCCACAAGATGGAGGTTTGCAATATATTCGCTCATGAGGTCAGTGCTTTTGTCCAAATTTCTATTTCCCCCATTTTCTCATCCAGAGAGAGGATGGTATTGAAATCTCCTCCGATCAAGATCCAAGCTTTAGGAAAATGAGAGATAATATGAGTAATATCCTTCCACTGTCTTCTTTTTTCCTCCAAAGAAGTCGGAGCATAAATAGTAATGCAGAGCATAATCTGGTTGGAATGTCTACTTTGAATAGCTATAGCCAACAAACCCCAAATGCCAACCATATGGTGAATAACTACCTCTTTTGGATCCCAAAGACAAGCAATGCCACCCGAAGTCCCTTGGGAACTGAGGGAAACCACTTTTCCAACTGGCCAAATTTTATTGGCAATTAAGTCCATATCCTCCATTGACATCTTTGTTTCTTGAAGGAAAACAAGATGTGGATGATTTATCTGAATCATTCTTCTAATTTCATTTTGTTTTGAAAGACTCCCTTTGAGTCCTCTAATATTCCAAGTGATGATCTTCATTAATACCGGGGTTAAAAAAGTTGGGAAGGGCATTAATATTACCTTCCTCTACAAGCTTTTCACCTTCTTTTACCATATGATATTGATTGGTCTTGCGACCTACTTTTTGATTAGAATCCATCTTCAATTTTTTTTCCCTATTTCTTGACTTATTCCAATTGAATCTGAGATGGCTTCTAACCTTGAAGAATGCTCGTACACAACCAAAATTTTACTAGATGGTTCAACGGAGTCTATATTGGGACCTGCATTATTTGAAGTTTTGACATTTGAAATATTGTTTTTCTTGTGTAAATTTTCTCCTTTTTTTTCTGTTGAAAACCTTTGATTTGTTGGTTTGTCTCTGAGTTCTTCCCTTCATATTTAAATTGTGTTTCTAAGATTTTAGTTTCCATTATTTCCTCTTCCTCACTTGGGACATCATTTGTGGAAAGGATTTCAAACATATTAGCAGATGACTTTGATTGATCCTTCATAACTAGTTTTTTCTAAGTGTTCTTCTTCTTAGGTATTTGGAAACCTGTTGAGTTTATATCTTCTTTCTTTTGATCAGGAATTTTATTTGGGCAAGCACTGGCCAAATGACCATATTCATGGCAAATTCTACAATGAAAAGGAATGTTCTCATAGTCCACTACTTGCTCCCAAGTGTCTTCCCCAAATTGTAATGTGATCTTTTTAGGTAGGGGTTTGTCAAAATCCATTAAAACACAAATCCGAGCATAAATAATATGTTCAAAATTTTGAGTACAATCAAGCAATCATCATAAAAGTTCCTAAAGAGTTTCCAATTGAAGAAAAAATAGTAGGATTCCAAAATTCAATAGGGAGGCCAAAGAGTCTAACCCACATGGGAGCTATAGAAGGCATCTCTTCTTCGACTTTAAATTTAGTATGCCAGGGCTTCATGAAAAGCCCTGCCCTTCCAAAAAACCAAGGACCCCCTTGAAAAGTTTTCTCTCTATCTTCATTATTAGCAAATAAAACAAGAAAATAACCATTTGGATAAATAGAGATTTGTAACTCACCTTTAGTTTTCCAGCTTTTTGTAGCCCAGAATTTGAAAGCAGATAGACTCGGACGAAAACCCACGAACCGACAAATTAGTCCTCTTTTTTCCAAATCTTCAATGCCAGTCTGAATGTTACCCATATCAAGCTTAACAATAGGAGTTCCATCAGCTGCTTTAAGACATCCTGACTCCATTTTCCTGGGATCAATCTTAGGCATTCTTAGAGGTTTATGGGAAGCCCTAATATTGATATTAGCATTGGGCTGAGGCTGTCCACCATGAAGGGCATCCCTAAAATTCATTTTTGGGACCGAGTCTTCAAAATTCTTACCCTTGATAGGGGTTTTCATAGTAGAATTATTTTGTGGGTGCACCTTAGCACCAGATTCACTTGAGATATGAGCCATTTTTTGATCAACTGCTTGAAACTTGTTTCATGATCTCTTTAATCCTTGCCCTAGACGCCGTGGAAAGGTATGGTTTTCACTTTTCTTTTGTGCAGAAAATTGGAAGCCATTGTCACTCAAGTTCATAGTATGATCTGTTGAAAGACAAATTTCTAACCCATCTTGTATCCCCTGCAACATTTCCTGCTAAAATATTGAGCATAAACCACAAAAATATTGGCCTCTAGGGCCCGAAGGCCCTAAAAACCAACCTCTGGAGCTGCTTGCACTCAACCCAGATGAAACCCTCGCATAGCCACTTGCCAAATATGTCGTTCACACATAGGGATGTGCTAGGATCTGTGTTGCTCCAAATGATATGAAAATTGGTGGAGACGTTCTAGGGTTTTTCAGGCATCTACCCTCAAAATTTTAGCTCAATCCGAGTCCGGATGAGTGAGATATGGCCGAAACGAGTTCGGAAGTTTGGGCAGTCCTACGAAAAACGTCTCATCTCTATAATAGTTTCATTATAATTTAATTTATAAATTAATTTAATTAAATTTTAAAGTTATTAATTAAATTGTAAATTAATTATAATTTAATTATTAGTTAATTTATAAATTAATTAATCTAACCCTAAATATAGGGTTATAAAGTTTATAATTTGAATTTTCAAATTAATCACGCTAGCGTTGTCGAAGACATCACATTATGCATATAAAGGAGGGAAGAGACCCAAGGCATAAATTATCCTTGATCGATGTGTTAAGTGTGATTTTCATATGCATGGTAAAAGAGGTGATCGTGTGGTTTTCGAAGGTTGTGCATGGCAGCATATAAGACAAGTAGAGGAAGTTTTTGTTTCATATACCAAAGTGCTTCATAGCACAACTTGGAGCAAGAGAGGCACCAAGTAATTGACAAGCGTGAGATGCAGGGATCGAATCCTGCAGGTTTGTGTTTTGCAAAGTGAAGGAAGTTTTTTGGTAAAGACTACACGCTAGAAGGAATACAAAGAAAAGGCAAAAGCCATTTTCTTTGTGTTATGGCTTGTAGCCCACATGCTAGGCACACACATCGCTAAGGCACCTAGCTGGGAGAGATTTTGAGTTCAAAATCCATCGAGGCACCTTCTATGCTATCTAAGGTATACACCAGTTCCAAAACTTGCGAAGACCCGAAACTTGTGGAGATAATTTTTTTAAAGGTTTTAAATTGGAATTTGCATGCTATAAGGTTTATTTGAGGGAGATAAAAAGTTTGGGGTTATTTTATGTTAAGGTTTTATTTTTGAGGGTTATGAGCTTATTGAGAGGAGGAATAATGTGTGCCTTAGGAGTTAGAAATATTTGTTGAATAAAAAGTTAATAATTATATTGGAAGGAGAAACATGGTTGATTAAGTTGTGATATTTTATTTGGTGAAATATTCTTGTGAGAATTTATTGTAAACAAATATTTGCTATCTAACCCTAGTCTTGGTAAAAGGAGTGGTTGTGATTGAAACAGGTGTTTGAGATCAAATCATATTCAAACAAGAGGTAAGGGCATATTATCCTTGAGAGTGATTTTTGGATGTTATGAATGCTAAGTTGGAGTGAAAAGGATTGTTTGGTAAGCATTGTTGAGTTTGATTGTTAAAGGTTTTTCTGAGTGAAAGTTGATGATAAGAAACCTTGTTTGATAAGCATTGTTGAGTTTGGTTTTCTGGAAAGAAAGTTGATACTAGAAACCTTGTTTGATAAGTATTGTTGAAAATATTTAGTAAGCTTTAATATACTTGACTAGGGTTTATGAAATAACATGAGTATCATTGTTATGTGAAGTTGAGAGCTATCTTGAACTAGGGTTTGTGCAAATAACATGAGTATCATTGTTATGTGAAACATTTTTGAAAATAAATGAGTGAGTGTTCATATGCTTGGGCTAGGGTTTGTAATAAAATAGTTTTTTAATGAGTGATTTATTGAGTGGAGTTGATTGAGCCTAGTCAAGTGGAAGTGATAGTTCTAGTCCTATGAAACAAATTGTTCTATATCATAAATTGATTTGAGAAAGATATTGGAAATGATTGAGTATTTGTGAGTGTGAAGCATATTGAGTCTAACAATTATTTATATGTTTCTATGAGATTGAACAAGATTTTGTGAGAACCTTGTTTGTGTGATTGAAGAGGATTTTGTGTTAGATTGAGTTGAGTTGAGTAAGCTTTTGTGCAAGCTTACAATACAGATTTGAGGTAAGTCTTAGTGAAGAATTGTTGACCATATTGGACAAGTTCTAATGAGGACTTATTGAGCAAATTTGAGGTAAGTATTTGTGAAGACGTTTTGAGAATATTTGAGGTAAGTCTTGGAGAAGACTTATGGATAGATAGGTGTGATATTTTGTGGAAGCTTACAATATAGATTTGAAGATAGAGATTGAGAGTAGATTGGATAAGTCCTTGAGAGGACTTGTGGACAGACTTGAGGTAAGTCTTTTGACAAAGACTTGTGAGCATAGTTGATTGATTTATTTGTTCAAACCTTGAGTTAAGGTTTGGAGCAAATCCAACATAGTTGATTTGTAATTGAGTCAAGCTCTTTTCTAAGGATTAAGGATAGATATTGAGCTGATTTGTGCTAGACTGAAGGACTATTTTTAGTACATATTTGAGGATAGATTTTGGTACAAATTTGAGGATAGTTTTGTGCCAGACCAGAGAGATATTGATTATATTTGTGCTAGACCAGAGGATTGTGTTTAGTCCAGATTTGAGTAGAGATGAGAGCAATATTTGGAGGTGATAGAGTATAGAGTACGATAATATCCAATGGATAGATGTCCATTAACCAGGGTACTGAGTACAAGTCTTCTAATTGATAATAAAAGTCTTCAGTGGATAGAGATCCATTAGCCAGTGCATTGGAGATATTAATTCTTCTAGAATATCACTAGCCAAAGTAGAGGAGAAATGAGTTCTCTTGTGGATAGAGATCCATGAACCAGCTGAGGATATTGGTGTCTCCTGTGGATAGAGATCCATGAAATTGATTAGGGGATTGGTGTATCCTTTGGACAAAGGTCCATAAATATTCTAATAGGAAAAGGTTTCCCAATAGATTTGTTGATAAAATTTTAGTGAATGATTTTATTCATGGAGTAGCCCACATTGGATGAACCACTTTAAATTGGTGTCTCTATAGTGTATGGTGATTGTGCATTACTTTGATTACTGCTATTGATATTCCCATTGGTATATTACATAATATTGATTGGGAAATAAAAGTAAAAAGTGGTCTTATACTATTCACCCCCCTCTTAGTATAAACTATCAGAGCAGGTTCCTTCAAAAGAGTTTAATAGCTTTAAGGAAAATCTTACAAGAACAAAAATGGATTCTAAGAGTGGATCCTTAGATAATTCAACACCAGTGTTTGATGGAAAATACAATGTATTTTAGAGCATGAGAATGAAGATTCACCTGATGGCACTTGGAAATGAAATATGGGGAGCAGTTGAAAATGGATACATACCACCAGATACTCCACCTACATATAAATATGGTAAGCTTTTAAATCATTACAATTCAAAAGCAATGAATATAATTTTTAGAGGTTTGCATAAAACATAGTTCATAAAGGTTATGCAATGAAAATCAAAAAAATAAATTTGGGATAAGTTGCAAAGCATATATGAAGGAGATAAAAAAGTAAAAAATATAAAGTTGTGAAATATCAAGGGACAATTTAAATATATAAAAATGAAGGATGAGTAAAAAATTAGTGCTTATCTACTTCATGTAGATGAGGTTGTTAACTCCATGCAATGACTTGGACTTGAGGTTCAAGAATATGATGTTTGTGATAAGATCTTAAGATATCTCCCAAAAAGGTTTAGTGAAAAGATTTCTGCTATAGAGGAATCAAAAAATGGTGATATTTTGACAAGGGATGAATTACTTGGTATTCTTACAAATTTTGAGATGAGAACAAAAGAGGAACCTAATATCCAAAAATAAGCAGCCTTCAAAGCTACTAATAAGACAAAGGGTAAGAATTTAGATTCAAGTAATGAGTTATCCAGTGATGAAAAATAAAATTATGGCAGAAGGAAAAACAATCCAAGAAGATTTAAATATGCAAAATCTGTTAAATGTTTTAATTGTGGAAATTATGGTCACTATCCAACTGATTTTCAAGAAGCTGGAAATATCAATGATGAAGAAAAACAGGATCATAATAATAGGGAATTAGAAAAATACATGTACCAAAAGAAAAGCAGGGATGGTTAAGGCAAGCAAGGAAAGAAGTTCTTCCAAAGATAAAAGAAGAGTTTCTATGTAGACAAGGCAAGTAAGTACTCAAGTGATAGTGATAAGTACTCAAGTGATAGTGATAATAGTTACTCATATAATAATAAATATGAAGTTCTATTTCTAGCAAAATAAAATGAAATGATTAGGAAAAGATCACCAATAATCATCAAGTGTTTTATATGTGGTATCCTTGGTCATATTGAAGATAGTTGTACAAAGAGTGGTTTCAGTTTCAGTGATGATGAATATGAAGATACACTTGAAGGACCAGAAGAGAATCTTCTAATGGCATTAGAAGAAGAAGGAGGTGATCCTATAGAAGACAAGTTAGAAAATAATGAAGATGTTTTCAAAGGAAAACAAATAGAGGAATAATCAAAAATAGGAGAATTTGATCTTGAAGGTGAACTTATTCATGCCCTTGATGCATTAAAGAAGATAAAAAAGTAAAACTCCCAACTTAAGATTTAGTTTCAATAATGTGATGAAGAGGAAGGAAAGCTTATAGAGGATCTAAATAAGTCAATGGCTAAGACAAGGAATTTCAAATATAATCTAGAATCAAAAGTCTTAGAATGTGAAAGTTTAGAACATGAAGTGGATCTACTAATGGAATAAGTAAAAGAGTCTAAGTACAAGTTACACAAGTTTGGATGAAGCTCAAAGAATTTGGATAAGATTATCAAGACACAAAAACCTACATCAAGCAAGACAGGTCTTGGTTTTGAACAGGTACAAAAAAAACAAGGAGAGGAGTCAACCTCAAGTTTTGAAGAAGAAGAAAATTTAGAAGAAGAGAGTGTAAGAGAGAGTGATACTTATGAGGATGAGTTTGAAAACAAAAATTTCAACAAGAAAAGGAACAATGTACAAAAGAGTAACAGATATAACAGGAACCAACACAAGGTAAAAGAGACTAAGAGACCAATGAGATAAAGGCAAGGTAGTTTCAATGGATGATGCTTCTTATGTCATAGGTTGGGCACAAGGCTACATAGTGCAGGACACATAAAAGACAAGAATATGGAAGTTCTAGAAACATATAGTTTTTTCAAGGGTATTTCTACTCTTATAATAAGTTTGGTCACAAAGCAATGAATTGCAGGGTTCATGACAAAAAAAGATATGGCTTCACCAGAAGAAATCCCAAGATATTTTCACCTCCAAGGAATAATAACATTAAGTTTTATAAGTGCAATAATAATGGGCACACAAAAAAGTGGTGTAGAGAAAAAATTCTAGAGATAAGCAGGAACATGAGTGGTTAGAGGAATCATAAGAATCAGTTGAGGAATAAAGTGGACAAAGGTAAAGATCAGTGCATGTTGGAAGTAGAAATAATCCCACCCTAGAATTAACCACCTCAAGAGGAGGTGGAGGAGGGGTTAAGCTAAGAGTTTCAGTCTTAGCCTCGAGACCCAAAGGTGACCCTTTGCCATTGATGTCAAAGGGGGAGATATTTGGGTAAGGGAGAGAAATTTTATTTAAGGGGAAAGCATTGAGTCAGGGGGGCAGTTTCCTAAGGGGAGAAAAACAAAAAATGGTTAAGGAAATGATAAAAGATAATTGGGTTTCCATCAACGATAAAAGGAGATATTGTTGGAAATATGAGAATGTTTTATTGTCATTGATGTCAAAAATTCAGCAACAACGAGCGTCAGTTTCAATGAGCAGCATCATTTTCAGGTTCTATAATCAAGTGCAAAAGGAAGGCCCAAGACAAATAATAATATAATAATTTATTATTATATTAAAAGTGCAAGACCCAAAAAGTTAATAATTATAAATAAATTATAATAGTTTTATTATAATTTAATTTATAAATTAATTTAATTAAATTTTAATGTTATTAAGTTAAATGTAAATTAATTATAATTTAATTATAAGTTAATTTATAATTTATTAATCTAACCCTAAAGATAGGATTACAAATTTTATAATTTGAATTTTTGAATTAATCACGTCGACATCATCGAAGACATCACATTATGCATATAAAGGAAGGAAGAGACCCAATGCATTAATTATCCACGATCGATGTGTTAAGTGTGATTTTAGTGCGCATGGTAAAAGAGGCGATCGTGTGGTTTTCAAAGGTTCTGCATGGTAGCATTTAAGACAAGCAGAGGAAGTTTTTGTTTCATATCCCAAAGCACTCTGTAGCATAACTAGTAGCAAGGGAGGCACCAAGTCATTGGCAAGCATGAGGTGCAGGGATTGAATCCCATGGGTTTGCATTTTGCGAAGTGAAGGAAGTTTTTTGGTAAATACTGTGCGCTAGGATGAATACAAAGGAAAGGCACAAGGCATTTACTTTGTGTTGTGGATTGTAGCCAATGTTGTGGGAACACGCATTGTTAAGTCACCTGGCTGGGAGAGGTTTCGAGTTTGAAACCCGTCGAGGTACCTTTTGCACTGTCTAAGGTATGCACGAGTTCTGAAACTTGCAGAGAGAATTTTTTTTAAAGGTTTTAAATTGAAATTTGCATGCTATAAGGTTTATGTGATGGAGATAAAAGGTTTGGTATTATTTTATGTTAAGGTTTGATTTTTGAGTGTTATGAGCTTATTGAGAGAAGTAATAAGGTGTGCCTTAGGAGTTAGCAATATTTGTTGAATATAAAGTTAATAATTGTATTGGAAGGATAAATAAGGTTGATTAAGTTCTGATATTTGACTTGGTGAAATATTCTTGTGAGAATTTATTAAGAACACATATTTTCTATCTAACCCTAGTATTGGTAAAAAGAGTGGTTGTGATTGAAAAAAGTGTTTGAGGTAAAATCATCTTCAAACAAGAGGTAAGGGCATATTATCCTTGAGAGTGATTGTTGGATTGTATGAATGCTAAGTTGGAGTGAAAAGGATTGTTTGGTAAGCATTGTTGAGTTTGATTGTTAAATATTTTTCTAAGTGAAAGTTGATGATAAGAAACCTTGTTTGATAAGCATTGTTGAGTTTGGTTTTCTAGAAAGAAAGTTGATACTAGAAACCTTGTTTGATAAGAATTTTTGGAAATATTGAGTAAGCTTTCATATACTTGACTAGGGTTTGTGAAATAACATTAGTATCATTATTATGTGAAGTTGAGAGCTATCTTGAACTAGGGTTTGTGCAAAGAACATGAGTATCATTGTTATGTGAAGCGTTATTGAAAATAAATGAGTTAGTGTTCATATGCTTGGACTAGCGTTTGTAAGCAAATAGTGTTTTATTGAGTGATTGATTGAGTGGAGTTCATTGAGCCTAGTCAAGTGGAAGTTTTGAAGTGATAGTTCTAGTTCTATAAACAAAATTGTTCTATATCCTAAATTGATTTGAGAAAGAGATTGGAAGTGAGTGTGAAGCATATTGATTCTCTAAAAATTCTCTATATGTTTATGTGAGACTGAACAAGATTCTATGTGAAGCTTGTATGTGTGATTGAAGAGGATTTTGTGTTAGATTGAGTTGAGTTGATTAAGCTTTTGTGGAAGCTTACAATACATATTTGAGGTAAGTCTTATTGAAGACTTGTTGAGCAGATTGGATAAGTTCTAGTGAGGACTTGTTGAGTAGATTTGAGGTAAGTCTTTGTGAAGACTTGTTGAGAATATTTGAGGTAAGTCTTGGAGAAGACTTGTGGACAGATAGGTGTGAGCTTTTGTGGAAGCTTACAATACATATTTGAATATGGATATTGAGATTAGATTGGATAAGTCATTGAGAGGACTTTTGGATAGATTTGATGTAAGTCTTTTGAGAAAGACTTGTGAGAAAAGTTTATTGATTGATTTTTTCAAACATGAGTTAAGGTTTGGAGCAGATCCAATAGAGTTGATTTGTGATTGAGTCAAGATATTTGTTAAGGCTTGAAGAAATATATTGAGAATATTTGTACTAGATCGAAGGATTGTGTTTAGTAAATATTTTAGGATAGAGCTTGGTGCAGATTTGAGGACAGGGTTGTTCTAGATCAAAGACAGAGATTGAGCAGATTTGTGCTAGGCTGAAGGATTGTGTTTAGTGCATATTTGAGAAAGACCTAAGAGGAAACTTTGGAGGTGACAGAGTATAGAGGATGAAAATATCTAGTGGATAAAGGTCCATTAGCTAGGGTAGTGATGATAGGTCTTATGAGTGAGGACAAAAGTCTTCAATGGATAGAGATCCATTAGCCATTGCAATAGAGACAACAGTTCTTCTAGAAGATAGCCATCCAGAGTAGATGATAAATGAGTTCTCCTATGGATAGATATTCATGAACCAGTTGAGGAGATTGGTGTCTCCTATGGATAGAGATACATGAAATTGATTAAGGGATTGGTGTCTCCTTTGGACAGAGGTCCATAAACATTGTAATAGAGAAAGGTTTCCCAAGATATTTGTTGAGAAAATTTTAGTGAAATATTTTCTTCGTGGAGTAGCCCACATTGGGTGAACTACATTAAATTGGTGTCTCTATTGTGTGTGGTGATTTGTGCATTGATTTTATTACTACTATTGATATTGCCATTGATATATTGCATAATATTGATTTGGAAAGAAAAGTAAAAAATGGTCTTATAGTGTTCACCCCCATCTTAGTATAATCTTGTGTTCTTCATGTGCTTCACTCACCTTGTTTGAACTTAGACTCTGAATACCTTTTAATGACAATTAATCATAGAATTTGTGACATGTGTCACATATATTATAAGTGAGTGCTCCCTTATTTTTGTAATACTCCAAGTTCTTTGTTCAATGATCTTGAAGCAATATGAAATGTATGGGCACTCGTGTGAAGCTGGTGGAGAATACCAAGTATCACCACTTCCCTGATACTCCTGCATCAGAGTTTCTTGAATGTTGATAGAGGAATGATTTCTATGATACCAAGTGGTATTTATGCATGAATTTTGTTCCTATAATATCTTCGAAGATGGATATTATAACTCTTCAAACCCTTTCATGACCATTCCTTTGATTTGTTATGTTGCTTAGATAGTAAGTAAGCTATTATTTTGTAGGTGGATTTATGATGACGATTTGGAGCTTCCTTTGGTCGATGGTCTTATCAAAGTTAGAGACCATGAATGTAAAACCTTTTCTTCTTCTCTTTTATACCTCCAATCGTGTTGAATCCTTTGTATATTTTCAATGTATTTTAGAAATAGATGTGCACTCTCTTGTATATGTAAATGTAGCTCAAAGATAAACTGATATGAGCTTTGATTCTGCAAGTACATATGTCCAATATGAGTCCTTGAGTGGCCCCTTTTAGCTTAGGAAGAAGAGTGCTGGCGTTCGGCCTTCCTTAGTTGATTTACCCTATAGTTAATGTGCCATTTTGTGGCACTTCCAAATCTTCTCTTTTGCTATAAAAACCATATTAGAGTAGTGCAATATAATGTATTAAAATATTGCATATAAGGCTTCTTTTAATATGCATTATTTTGCACTCTATTCCATATATGAAATATTGGTTTTGTGGCAGATTTTTCTTGCAATACAAGGGTTTTGAGATTATATTTTAAGAGTAGACACACCTTTCCCTTTTGCTTGGACACTTTGGTAAAAAATCCAGGCTTAAATAATAGTAGATAGAAGCTTTTCAATTGATGCAATTTTCTACACTTTCTTTCCTTGCATCCAACCTTGTAATGATTTTGGATTTGAGGCTCACCAAGTCTTAATATTTGAAGCTTCTATTTCTATTTTTGTTTAGTTAACTTCTTCTCAAAATTTTTGAGGATTCTAAGCTTTTTGGGTGGCTTCTTTTGGCCACTACAATTTGCAGATTTTGGTGCTTCAATAGTGTCTTTAGACACTTGATACAAATCAGATTTTGTGCCCTTAAAAAAACACACAACTAATTTATTTTTTAGAGTAGTATAATAGTACAAGTTCTTCACTTTTAAAGCACTAATATTACACTTTATCACTCCAATAAAATCTCAAATTCTTACACTAATAATTTACTGCATCTAATAAAGAATAACCTAAAATGAACCTTTAAGAGTTATTCTCCAATTTCACTACAATCAATGTTGTAGGACTTAGTATTATATTTGTTTTTCCAAAGTAAATGATAGGTAGTTGATAGAAGCTAATTTGAAATCTAATCAACTCCTAATAAATGTGCAAATAAATCCTTAAAAATAATATTTTTTCTTTTGCACTTTTAGAATACTATAATATAATTAAATTCTTGCAACTTTAATACAAATTCAAGTGCTCTAATAAATATAATAAGTAATCCAATTAATGAATATTTTTTCCCCAAAATTTTCTTACCTTTTTCTGTAGCTTTTTCCCACTTTTGTAGAGGATCTAGATCTTGGTGTCTAAAAAACACCAAGTTGTTTCTTCAAGTAGGATGTCTTGAACAACTCCTTCTTCATCAAATGATGGTCTCAAACTTTCTTTCATGAGTGTAGGATTTGGTGGATTGTTTTCCTCTTGTGTTGTCCTTCTGCTATAGATTTGGATAAGTCTATGTCTCTAAAGCAGTTGCTTCTTGCTGTGAGAGGTAATATTCAAATATCCAAGATTTAGTGAGCTTCTTCTATATTCAAGTCTTCTTATCAAATTCTGAATTCAAGAAAGATCTTCATCTAGGATTTGGCACTCATTGCCATATTCTTCTTCACAAATTTGACACTCCTTTATAAATTTTCCTCTTGGGATTATTTTCGGATGGTGACAATTGTCCCAAGTTCTTCACTATCAGAGACTTCACCTTGGTAGTGGATTTCTCCAATGTGTTCTCCAAAGAACTCTCTTGATCTTCAACAAGACTCTCCTAGCCTTTTTTGGATGCTCAATGAGATCTTATCAAAGTATTTGATCTGGAAGCTTCTGATGGTTTTCCTTAAGACCTTCTCTTCAACCTTCTACTCCTGGAAGTGTTGGTGGTGATATATTATCCTAGATCTTATGATTCTGTTGCTTCTAGATTTTATCAAGAATCTCCTAGTCCTTCTTCTTCTTCCAAGATTGGAAGTTCTTCAATGAGATCTTCTCCTAATCTCTTCACTTTTGCTTCAGGGTTGAGTTGATTCTGAAGAAGATACTCTTCGTAAATTTCTTGTATGAATTTTTCTAACTCAACGAATATTTTATCCCTACGATAAATATATTATTACTAAAATATTTAGTCTACTTCTAAATCAGATATTCTTCTCAAATTCTTCTTTCAGATCAAGACTTCTATGACCTTTTCCAATATCAAGGCTTCTATAGCCTGTTCTTCAACTATGGAATTCTGCAATCTAGTATTAGAGATATTCAGTCTCCTATCTTCACCATGATACTTGTTGAGTGGTATTTTCACCCAATTGTGAAAGTACACTCTCCCTTAGGATTTGGGTTCCAAATCCCCTCTTGCAAATAAGTTAAACAAACAACTTCTCCAAGGTCTCCACTATATTAGCATTTGCATATGTGTATTAGTAATCTCAAATAAAGATATTCAATTTAAATGCTTGGAACACCTTAGTGATTGCAAGTAAGCTGTAAACAAGGGGCAATGTTGGTTTATTTTACCATGAAACGTTAGTGATTGTTCATTGAACCAAAATAAAGCAAATGTGAGTTGGCCCTCATATGACCACGATGTAGTACCTTAATTATTTTTATCTTAAGGGTTTTAAAATAGATTTTATCTTGCATTAAATCCAAATATGGCTTCTTATCATGAAGATGAAGATAGATTTCAATGTAATCGATAAACTATCCCTCTTTGGTGAAATTGGTTTTCACAAAGAAGCAATAATTTATGGCCTTAAAGTAAGGGCTTTAAATTTCACCTCAACTTATCCCTCTTAAA
This sequence comes from Wollemia nobilis, assembly GCA_028583015.1. Classification (NCBI taxonomy): domain Eukaryota; kingdom Viridiplantae; phylum Streptophyta; class Pinopsida; order Araucariales; family Araucariaceae; genus Wollemia; species Wollemia nobilis. The sequence goes on from JAQPPZ010017228.1 coordinate 14,214,548, forward strand.
TGAAATCAAATTTTCATAAAGATGAAAAATTAAGTGCTTTGAATCAATGACCTTCAATGTGATGCTCAAATTACCCCTCTTTCGTAAAATCAGAATTTTTATGAAGAGAGGGCAATTTTGGGCTCCAAAAATGGAAATTTGTAAAATGCCATAAAACATAAAACCTTCAATGAAATTGGAATTTTCATGAAGGGAATGTCATCATAGGCTCATGAGCGTAACACAAAACTGAAAAAATGAAAATTGACCTTAAAATGGAAATTTTCTATTTTCGGATTTTTAAAATCTGTAATAAAATAGCAACTTCGATGAATTTTTAAAAATACTAAACAACTACAAAAATGAAATTTCAAAGTGCGTATTGGAAATATGAAGTATAACCTACGTAATGGTGAAATTATTTTTGGATTTTGAAATTTTTTTAATGTTCATTTTAATGCCTAAAAATTAAAAAAATTAAAATTTCTGGAAAAATAAAATGCAGAAAAGTGAAAATTGAAATGCAGAAAATGAAACACATGATACATTCAGTTTGATGCTATCCTATTCCGGGAAAACCGAAGATGTGAGGTTTTCATGCATGCAACCTAACCTATTGGACTTGCAAAACAAGCACAATCCGGATAAGCTAAGTGCTGGCTTCTAGGGTTTTAAATGAATTTTTCAGATTTAAACATTAGCATGAAGCAACCAAGAAACTTGCATAAACTCCATTTACAAGCCTAAAATCTAAAAAGGGAAAAAAATAAACATTTAATCATGCATGCAAAAAATGACTCCTCCTTTCTTGCCCATAAAATGCAACTTTCTAAAATTTTCTGTATTAAAAATTTGTCATTTTACAATAACAAAATTTTTGGTTTTCCCAAACCAGTCCATGGAAGAAAAACAGCCCAAACAAGCCCAGAATAGCCCTCTTGCCTTCAAATCTGCAACTTTGCTTGCAGCAGTTTCCAACCCTTGTGCATGTTTTTCAATCTGTTTTTAAAGTTTTCCATTTTCACTCCATGGCCCTTCGTTTTCATTTCCAAAAAACTCTTCATTTTCCTTTGAGGCTCCTTATTTCCATTTGTCTGTTCGTTTGGTTCTTTTATGTTTTGTTTCCCAAAACTTAGGTTTTCTTTTCCCATTTAGTTTCATTTTCCTTACCAATGTACGTGGCATCCCCTAATGGTCAACATGTTCAAATGTTTCATTACCGGTGGTGTTCACATTACAAAGATGTTTTTAAATCTTTAATAGACAACAGACCTAAAGAATTTTATTAGAACACCACCGTGGATACACCACAAACCACAACGACTGAAGCTATTGCATTCCAGCCACATATGCATGTCGATTCCTTTTCGTTGATAATGATAAGTTAAAAATTATAACATGAGTGAGACTGGCGGCCAAGACAGCAACAGAGAACTTCCTCATTTTATTTCAAATTTGTCTTCTTTTCTATTTTAACCTGTAAACTCTCTACGAATTCGAGGTGATCATTCCCCCACAAAGGTAACCGAAGCCACCTAATTACCCTTTTGCTTATGAGGAGTTTACCTACGGGCGCATACTATGGGCGCAAATTCCTACATCGATCATTATCACCTCTCATGTCAGGCTATCAACTGTCTAAAGCATGCTCCATCGTGTAAAAAGGCCCCACAATTTACTCGTAATGCTGAAATCATCGCCCGCGTCGTGTTGTTCTTCGAAAACCACCCCGTAATGCTACTTCTGGTGTCCAAGTACTGGTAAAAAAAAAACATCCCCATCACCTTGCATCGAAGCATATCATCTCCCCCAAATTAGCCACAACACCCATATCTGCCTCGCAATCTACAAAATAATCATTGGTCCTACATGCCTTGTAATTGCTGTGATTCCATGTCCATAGACCTTGTCATGTGGGTGTATCGCGCTGTCTTTGTATGCTGGCCCAGTCCATAAGTTCCACATATGCGCACTTGCTGATCATTTCCAACTACGTGCCCCCTATGCGGCGATGACCCTTGCCACCTGTTGTAGCTGTTGATTGTACCTTGTTGTCTCCCTATCGACTTTAATGATGTTTGCCCACTTTAGCACCTATGTTCTGTCGATTGGACCAGCCCGTCCAAAACATCCGATATCTGACTTACGATGCTTCCTCCATAGGTGCGGTCTCCATGCTGACATGGTCCACGGTGATTCGTCCTCATCACGATACGTCCACGTCCGGCTTGGCAATCACATTACCTGCACGAAGACACAAAAAAAAAGGGGCTTTAGTCTTATGAATAGAATAAATTACAAAGCCCTAATATTTGAAATGAATACAAGCCTTTTATTTTGCAATTTTTTTTTATTTGGTTATTGTGAGAAATCTTTATGACCATGTACATGGTTAAGCAATATCATCCCAACCATGACACCTCCTAAAGTTGGGAGTTATCATCATTAATATGAAATTTGACACAAAACCACCACACACCATTTTTTAACTATTATTATATACAAAATATATATAATAATAATAATGTATATTTTTCGGTATACACAAATGAAAGAAAATCCAAAAAGTAACCACGAAAACACTAACCACAAAATCGATGAAGAAACTTGTCGACACAACAATGATGATAAAAATCGTCAACCACAAAATGACATTAAAAATCGTCAACAACAATTTGATGATAAAAAATCGTCGACAAAAAATCGTCAACCACAAAATGACAAAAAAAATCATCGACAAGAATTTGACGATAAAAAATTGTCGACAAGAAAAAGTTCAACAATAAAAAGTCATCGACAATAACAAGTTGTCGACAATAAAATATCGTCGACAAGAAAAAGTCATCGACAATAAAATATCATCGACAAGAAAAAGTTATTGACAAAAACTAATGATAAATGCAAATTCAAAACAAGCCGAGCATTAGACATTCGAAACCAACATGCAAACACCCAAATACCAAAAATAAAAAGGTGGGTCCCCAATTTTGGGGTACGTTGTGGAGCAGCCACAACAATACTTAACTAGAAGTCTTCTTCCATAGTATTCTCCTCTTGCATAATGAACTAATATTTGCACTATGAGGGCACATCGACGTTCGAGCAATGAAGTTGGAGTCTCCTAGATTTCTATCATAGGAGGAGTTCCAATCCTCCGAGTATTAATTTTTTGTAACAAAAAAACTTTAGGCACTATTTAGCAAATTCCAGATAACCTGGATGATCTTCACTAGATGATATTTCAATCTAGTGGATTGAATGTTGAGTCGTCGTCTTCATGAGTTTTCCTAACAACTCTATGGAAAAGACTCTAGACAAAAATGATTTCAATATTTTTTGAAACTGAGATTTATTTTAGTTCTAACTTTGCAACTCTCCCTAAATCTACCACCTAGATTCTTATGAGAATTTTTTATAGTGGCTGGTCCAATGGTGCGTCAGTTTGAAAAACACTCAGGCTAAATGATAATGGTGGTTTCTCTATTGACCTACACATACTAAATCTAACGTGGCTCTGATACCACTATTAACTTTTGATGAATAAGCCTTGTGAGATAACAATCACAAGATGCAAAATAATATGAAAGAAAGTAAATCTGTTAGATGACTAAAATGTGCTATAAATAGAAATCATATAAAATATTACAATGTAGCTATGGAGGAAATGAACACTTCATTAGTAAAGCTACTGAAATACATTGTATCGATCACCAATGAATGGTGAGGCACACAAAACTTTACTATCCACTAAGCTACACTATCTGACTATGTCCCCCAACTCTATATATCTATCTATCTATGAGGCCATCCTTATATAGGTAAAATAGTATACTTGACCAACACTCTATCTAGTTGTGCAAGGGATAAATTGCACATGTACAAGTTGCACATTGATATTGCATTTATTACATTACATGAAGTAACTAGATAACTTGCACATAAATTAATCTAAGTATGTATCTTGCAGGATACATTTACATAACCCAAATGATGGAATAGAATATATTTCTAACATTGATGCCTAGTGAATCCCCAACCTAGAGCCCATTTACATGCATTTACATCATTGCATCTGCTCGTATCTTCTTCTCTTCTTCTTTTGTTCCCTTATCTTATATTCCTTGACCTTGAAAGCTTTCATCATTTCTCATTTCTCCATGTCAAGGGATATAGTTATTTATCTCTTATATGTCCTTTATACTTAAAATTTTTAATCATTTCTTCTTCTCCCAAAAATAAAGGATATATGTTCCTTCTATCTATTTCTGCTTTACTTTTCCTTTTGTTCACATATTTTATTTCTTGATTTTTTACCTATTATGGGATCCTCATGGGATAGGGTAGATATTGCAAGGGTATCATTTATGGTTTCATATAACCACTGACTATCGTACGCACACCTCTTAGCTCTCAAAATTTCACTAAGGATGCACACAAACACTATGTTTTACCTCTTGCTCCTCTTTATCTTCTATATTTTTCTCACACATGCACACATGTTTACCTTTTTCTGTAATTCTTTGATTTGCTCATTCATATTTTACACACACCACACCACTATTAGGTAGTACTTATATTGGTAAATCAGTCTCATATTTCACCCTAAACATGATAAGCTTCATGGCCACATGTGAGAGGCAGTCTCTATCTCGACCATTTACAAGAATACATCCTAATAGGTATCTCTTCATCTCTACCCATTAACGAGCATGCCACCCATAGTGGGTGTCACTCCACACTTGACCATCCCTACAAGTACATTACCCTTATAGGATAGCTTCATGACCATGAGTGACGAGTGACCTCCATTCAATCATATTTAAAATACATCATGATAGGGTCCTTCTCCTTTCTTTTCTTTATTTTTTCTTGGTCTATGTTCATTTGATCACACTAATATTTTACGGTCTATGCCAATTCAAACATATTCTAAGCACATTTTTTTGTTGTTGTTCTTCTCCATATTTTTCTTCTTCTTCTTCTTCTTTTCTTATTCTCTTTCCTTTTTGCCAAAATCATGCCCTGTCTATATGGGACATGACTTCGCTCTACACCAAAGTCATGACTCATCTTTATGGGGTGTGATTTTGGCTAGCATCATGTTTTTCTATATTTTCTTCTTATTTTTCTTTTGTCATATTTTCTTTCATTCTTTCATCCATCCATGCATTCCATTCATTAGTAGGTTTCATCACATAATAAATTATATTTAGTTTAGTCCATTCATGCATTCATTGTTATCATTCATTCATGCATAGTCAAACATAAAAGCACATAAAAATAACAACATACACATAAATGCACACATTTAATTAAAGCAACATGATATTACTTGAGATAAAAATTAAGGGTACATAGGCCTGTTCGATTGGTGTGCCATAGTATGAGCCTAACACACTCGACCCCAAGGATGCTTGCCACACTCAAAATTGGCATGTCATCCCAATCCTATACCTAGCTCTTGGAGACTATATCCTCTATCTCACCCATCAAATGTGGTCCTATTGGGGGCATGCTCATAAAATATGAAATCATCCATGATTGAGATGATGATCAACCATGTGTTTGAAAGAAGGATGATGGAGGCACTCTCTACTCCATTGGAACCACCTAAAAATATAGTGTTTGGTAGAATTTATCCCTTATTATTGATGCCTCTAGCCTCTCCCCTACCATATGTAGCTCTACTTGTAGTAGGCAGATCCTCTCGCTCTATTATCTCTCAGGCATGGAAACTATACCCTCCACCTAAGCCTTCTACCACTCCTAGTCTAGCTGGCTTGCCTTACATTTAAGGTGGTCTACCTCAACCCTCACCAAATATCACTCTATGAGTATTGTGCTCAAGGTACTTTGTAGCCCCTTGATCCTCTTTGACCTATCCTCTCAAAGAAGGTCTATCTCCATTTGCATGGATATTATCGAAGCCTACAACACCTTTGTCTCCCTCATTGGGTTCTTATTACCCATGGTCCTACTCAACCTAGCTACCACTGATGTGGATGCCTCTTTGATAATTCTTTTTAGCCTAACTCTGGTCATCATGGGGGCATGTCCTCATACTCCCATCTCCTTGGTCCCCATAGTAGTGGTGGTTGGTACCATCATTTATTCTCAAACCTACACCTGTTATTATCATGTGGTCTCCTGGCCCTACCTATATCACTCTATGGTGCATTGAGTTACCTCTCAAAGTGACTTCTACAACCATTAGCCCATAACCTGGCACCTCTACACTAACATCGATGGGGATATTCTCAGGGGTATAACACCCATATACCATCTCTAGTACCCGAGAACCACCTTGGTGTCATACACCCTTGGATCCACATAGAGTGGGTCATCTAGGTTCTCCTCTATCTATATCCCCACATTAGGATCCCCTTCGACTCTTGATGGGTCTCTCCATACCCACTTGTACCAATAGCTACCTAGGTTTGGTATCTCCTAAAAGATATCAAACTGTCACTGGACTTGGTCAAAATTGAAGATTTCTAAATCCTTGTTATCTATAAAGACCCATCTAATCCTCCTCACCCAATCCAAATCCTCTATATACTACATCTATCTATGGTTTAGATACCACAATTTCTAGATTATCTTGTACATTCATAGCTCATCTATCACCTACCTCCCTAATAGCATATTCCTAGAATACGTCCTCTAGACTCACTTGAAGGTCTAATATTATCTATATACTACTAGTTGCTCTAGGTTGGGTAATGGTCTGGTAGTTCTTATAGTCTCCTGACCTCTATGTGCTCTCAACACCATAACTAGAGCAACGTCATACACACTAGCCTTGTATGTCATTTTTACATGAGATTGTACAATATATTGTACAGTCAATCCAGCACATATGGATCCTATGCCAATCACACCTTATGGTATTGCATTTTTACCACTGCCCCCACCAACACCCATGGAAGGTATCACCTACTCATATGGTGTACCAAGAATCCCACCACCACTGCATAGAGCACAATCATAAATGCATTAACACCATAATGCCCACCAACTCATCGACAATGATCTAACTCTCTCATACCTTGTGGATCTAGCCACTTTATAACCTATACAGTGTTGTCTACTTCTCTCAGGCTCTATAAATTTCCCTACCCCTGATGCGAATGCACAATATGCACCACATATCCTCTAGTGTGACTATCATCTCCCCTATTGGTAGCTGAAAGGTCAATGACTTCAGATACCATCTCTTTGCCAGTGTTTCCAGTAGTTCTCTACCTGCCTCCACCCAGGGCATCTCCACCAGGTGTTGTAGCCCCACTACCTCTAAATTGTCCCTGTTTATCTATGTGAGATCATGTAGTTCCACCTCCAAGTAACTTGATCGCCACTCTTGGCTCTCTAGTATGTCATGCTGCAACCAAAAACATCACAAATTTTAAATCAAATTCCATATAAAAATATAATAATAAATAAAATAATCAAACGATAACATAGAGCAAAATTTCAATAGTTAAGCCTACCTGTCTTGGTCTTTCATTATTTTCTTCTTCTCTATCTATTTCCTTTCTTTTTTATTTTCCTCTTGGTTGAAATCACACCCCATTCTCCTTGGGTACAATTTCATCTTTTTCTTCGTTCTTATGAATTCATGCCCTGTGCTTATTAGGCACAAATTCATGAAAGTGTATGCTATATTTCTAGGTTGTGACTTTAGTTGCTACACTAAACTAGCCAAAATCGTAGCTAGACCTTGAAATCATGCTAGGATCGCACATGATGAATTCATCAAAAAAGAAAAAAAATTGCTAAAACCACTAAAACCCTATTTTAACCTAGTCTAGAGGAGGGTTCTTGGTCCTTACCTATTCTTGCTCCACTATTATGCCAACCTCACCCCTCAATGGTTGAATGGTGTGTGGGGAGTGTCCTTTGTATTTTTATCTAGAGCTCTTCTTCTCTCCTTAATGTGGTGAAAATGAATTAGGGTTTTCACCCCTTTTGCCTTTTTATTCTCCTTTTGCTCTCCTCTTTGGTGCATTTTTTTTTGTTTACCACTTTACTTCCTTCTATGTTAGTTGTTTTAGTTTCCTCAAGAAACTCCTAAAACTCGAGGGGTACCCTGACCTTAGAGGCATTAATGTTCCTAATGCTTCGTGTTGTGTGCAAAAATATTAGTGTCTGGAATGACACATTTTTTGCACCACCCCTTTATTCTAAACTAGCCACCCTATTTTTGTGTTTTTCATTCTTTACCATAGGTGTCTACATATTTTTTGACGCATTTATTAGGCCATAAATGCATCAAAGAGGGGAAAAAATGAAGACATGGAAAATTAATCCACCCAAGTGAGTCATTTTTCTTATAACCTTTGAGAATTCCCTTAAACTTATCCCAGAACAAGTTTGGGCCTCTCTTCCCCTTCTCTTTCTATTTTCTCCTAACTTTTTCGAAATCACGGTTGCCTAGTACATAGCACATTTTTAGCAAGTTAGGTTTTCTCTTAAAATTTTTTGGGTTGACCCTCTGTTAGGTTACCTTTTCATTTTATTGACCTTTTTCCCTCTAAATATCTTATAAATAGAGGATTTGGATCCGCTCTTTTAGCTAGATAGGAAGTTCAAGAAGCTTTCCTAAGTGATTCTCAAGTGCTAAGTAACTTTTGGTAAGTAGGTCTTTTAACAAGATCAAGTGTCTTCTAGTGTTATTTTTTGCTAAACTGTTGATTAGCTGCCCTTGGTGAATAATTGTTGAATACTTGAGGAGGAGTACACCATTTTGGGGAGGTATTCACCTTTTTGTCTATTCTATCACTACCACTAGGTTTATTCTTGTATTTTGGTATTTCTAGAATCATTTATTAGGCATTTTTTATTCCATTTCACATTAATTTATCATTCATACATTTCTACTATGCAATCGTGCTCCATCCATATAAGGCATGATTTTAATAGGATCTAAAATTGTGGTCATCCCTTACGAGGTATAATTTTGGTTTTGTCAGGTTTGGGGGTAAATTTTCACTCCCAAATCCTTAATTTGTATTTACATATTCCATTTAGGCCATAACACTATTGTTTGCATTTTGTTATTTACACCGTTTCATGGCATTGCATCTTCGATTATTCATTTCTAAAAGATCAAAAATCACTTTTATTTTCAAATGGTCAAGTAAAAGGACCAAGGAGACTTGACTGCTGTGCTTCCAAACTCATGCCAAAGTAGGCCCCCAAGTTTTGATCAAATTTTCAGGGGTTTTGTGAAGCTATTTTTCAAGTTGGAAGCTATTTGAATATTATGGGCACAAGTTAAAGCTAAGATCAATTGTCGAATCAAATAAGTATCCCAAGTTAATTTCCTAGGCTATTTATTGTTTTCTTTTTGTCTATTTCTATTCTAAAACCTAAATCATAAATAAAAAGGAAAATACTTGATTTTATTTCTAGGCATTCAAAAGAGAAGAAACATATAGTTTGTATTTTAAGGTTAACTGTGTTTGTGCATTCTCCTAAAACTTGCTAAAAAGAAAAATATCTATTTTATTGTAAGTTAGGGTTTAGTCATCATTAAAAATCAAGAATAATTCTAGGTTTAGCTTCTTGTCTTCTTGCGTATTTGGTTGTCCTGTATTGTTTTTCATTTCCATAGTTTAGCTTTTAGAAATGCCAAATATAGGCTTTTGTTCAATATAAACATTAAAAATATCCACCTTAGACTTGGAACGAGTCCTTAAACCATTCTTGGTGAACCCTTTGATCCCCAAGCCCCTGAGTGTAGAGAATATAAACTAGAATATAATATAGTGTAGAGACTATAAATGTAAGTTCAAAACAAATGAATCACCAAATCACCCAAACTAGATAGCATGCTCAAGCAAGACATTTCAATAATCCCTATTCTTCTTGGTTGGAAAATAAATTGATAATTTATGCGTTGTCATTTAACTTTAAACCTATAGAATAAAACAACAAAACAAGAAGAATGTAAACATTTTATTTTACAATTGAGTTGATAAGGTATCCTTCTCTTGACATGAATACATGATCATTGACTTAACATATTCAAATGCCTAAGAAAAATAGAAACGTCAAATGATATCTCTTGATTTGTAATGCTAGTCTTACCTACAAAATATCAAAGCTATGATTGTTGGAATTTACAATAATTTTCAGAAATAAGCAAAAATAAACTTTGCACTCAAATATTATACAAACAATGAAAAGAAGGATTTGGTGGACACCTATAGGCACCACAAATAATCAATATGCCCATAGATCATATGATATTATACTTTGATAATTGAACGATAAGTGTAAGGAGGTAATTATAGCAATTCAAAAAATTTAAAAACATCATAAAGTTTAACCTATGCCATCATAACAAGTGGGCTAGGTTAATTACAACTAATAAATAGAATTTTACCATAACAAGGTTAACCATGGTCCATTGGACTTACATAATAAAATAAATAAATACATTGTACAGTAAAATTCCTTTAAGTCTATCCAATACATTGTATAATGTTAATCTTGACGAAGGATCAAATTAAAAATTTAACAAAAGTATTAAATGTTAAGAATGTAAATTTACAATGATAAACATTATATTGATGTGATAAATGCATATATGTAAACAAGAATCAGGAAGGAGAGGTCTTTATTTGTAGTGGTGACCCTAAACTAATCAAGAGAAATGATTAGATTTTTTTATGTGATAAATGACCCGAAAGAGTTTGACAAAGAACTTTCTAATAGCATTATTAAAAGAAAAGATGGGAAGCATCCCAACTATCACTTGGTAGTAAATATTTCATCCTATTTTGAAATAAACATAACCAATCCATCTACTAAGATATAAGCAATCCAAAATGAACATAAGCAACATTTTCAAATCATTAACGAGGTTCGAGAGTACGAACAAAAAGCAAACCAAACAAAAAAAAAATGTTTTATTCAGCGTTTGCCTTTCTATTGCCTACCACATGATGTCACTGCAACATAAACATTCCTAGACGTTCACGTTCTCTATCTGTCATATAAAGTCAACAAAAAAAACCAAAGGCAATGGTACAATTTTTATTTTGTAATTTTTATGTGACAATGAGGCCACCAATTTGCAAGAGTTTTAAAACGTTGAAAACATAAACAAACAAAACTATCGTATTCGACCTCTCATTGCAGAACATCAAGCACAAATCATTTACTTCTGTGTCCCGCTTACAGTCCACCGGTGAATCTGCTCCACTGAAATGGAATCCCAATATTAATAAAATACTTTCGGTACTTGTCATTTAATTAAAATTTGTCCTAAAAGTTCTAGAACTGCTTGTACATATGGTCATATAGGACCCATTGATTCTAGTAGCTTGGATGCCAAAATATGGGGTTAAAAATATATATAATCATACGAAGATTATTTTTTAGTAATATAAAAAAAAAAAAAAGGTTTTTTTTATAAAAAAATAAAAGTTGTTTATAAATAATTATTTTAAAAAATGAAAAAAAATTTAAAAATATATTAATTTAAAAAATAAAAAAGATCATAAAAAATAAATAAAAAAGAAAATAAAGTAATAAAATCTTGTTATTATTAACATATACGAGTATCATGGATTGAAAAAATAATTCAGTTGGATGTAATAAAATCAAACATTTTGTATAACCGCCTTAATCTTTGGTCTCTTATATTCTAGATGAGAAGTTATTTTTCTAGTGATCCGTGGGTGTTAGCTGGGACTTCAACAATCCCTATTATCCTATAGATAAGCTCGGAGGCAATCCTATCACCTCTAAGTGCTATGAGGATTTCACCGACTTCATCAACACCAATGAACTCATGGACATCGAGCTCAAAGGTCCTAATTTCACGTGGAGCAATAGAAGGACTGGGGATAATCTCATTCAATTGAGACTTGATCGGGTTTTCATCTCCAAAGAAGCCATATTGTTCCTCGATGATGCATCTCTCCTCTCTCTTCCTAGGATTTCTTTCAACCATAATCTACTTATTTTTGAAGGGTTGCATCTTGCCTCCTCTTTCAGGAGACCATTTTGGTTTGAGTCAATGTGGTTGCAACATCCTGATCTGAGAGGAAAAATAGTAGAATGGTGGCAACATGGTTTTCACGGTTCTTGCATTACATAGATTGCCAAGAAATTGTGGCTCATAAAAGAGAATCTCAATGTCTAAAACAAAGAGGTCTTTAGTAACATTTTTAAAGGAAAAAAAGCAATAATTGCCAACTTGAAGGAGATTGAAGAACATTTCACCTTTGGAATCACTTAAACTGATATTAGAGACAGTGAAAAACCCTCTTCTTGGACTTCCACAATATTTTGGCTAAGGAAGAGACCATATGGAGGCAGAAATCTAGAGCCCTCTAGCTCAAATAAGGTTATACCAATACCAAGTATTTCACGCTTTGATCCTTTGATACAGGAGCTCCAATAAGATCAGGAATGTATGCAGAAAATATGGATCCAACACCAATGATATCTCTGAGATTAGAGCTGAGGTTGTCTATCATTTTTAGGACTTACTCATACCTTTGAACTATTGTTCTTTCTCTACTTCCAGCTTCCTCCTTCAACATATTCTGAACCTGGTTTCCACAAGTTCCAATACGGATTTCCCTAGATGATATTAAGGATACCATTTTTTCCATGTCTCCTAAAAAAGATCCAGGGCCAGATGGGTTTTCCCCAAGATTCTTTTAGACCTTTTGGGACATTATTGGGCCTAATTTATCTGCTGATATCCAGGAAGTTCAAAAATCCAAATCCCTTCCCAGAGATGTTGACTCCACTTTTCTTGCCCTTGTTCCCAATTCCCAAGATTGCAATTCTCTCTAGGATTACCGCCCCATCAGTTTGTGCAATGTCCTATACAAAATCCTAATGAAAACCATGGCAAACAGGATTAAAAAAATATTTCGACTATCATTGATCTATTCCAAGGGAGCTCTTTTCAAGGAATATTAATTATTTATGACATCATCACCATTCATAAGTTGATTTATTCTACCACAAAAAGTAAAAGTACCCACTTCTTCCTCAAATTGGATATGAAAAAGCCTTCAACAGAGTTTCCTGGGAGTTCCTCCCGACTATTCTATCCAAGTTTGGTTTTCATGAGGATTGGGTCAGCCTTGTCAAGGAATGTCTATCCACAACCTATTTTTAAATTCTTATTAATGGATTTGTTGTAGGTTATTTTAGAAGCTTCAAAGGTCTCAAGCAAGGTGATCTGTTGTCTCTTAATCTATTGGATATCTTTAAAAGTGGCTTTCGCCTTTGGTCTTATCTCTAGAATCAAGGATTCTTCTAGGCTTGACCCCATTTATCACCACCAATTCGTTGATGACACCATATTGGCTTCTCGCTCCTCCATACCCGAAGCCAAGAATATAAAATGTATCCTCAATTTGTATGAAGAAGCTGCTAGTCAAAAGGTCAATTTTCTCAAAAGTAACATATTCTTCATCAACACTCCCCAAGACAAACAAACCAAAATTACCCAAATCTTGGGTTGCAACATCACAAGCTTGCTTGCCACTTACCTTGGCCTCTCTCTCTTCCATGGGAAACCCACTGAAGAAATGTGGAACAATGTTATTCAGCGCATCATCAAAATATTGGTAGGATGGAAAGGTGCTCTCCTTAGTCAAGTTGTCAAAGCTACACTGGTCGAGGCCTATCTACAAAGCATCCCTATTTTCTTCCTGTCTATCTTCCAAGTTTTGTCCAAGGTGTGCTCTCAGATGGAGCAATTTTAAAAAATTTCCTTTGGTATAGGTCTAAAAAATAGATTCAAATATCCTTTGGTGGCTTGGAACAAAGTCTGTTCAAATAAGTCCTAGGGAGGGCTCAATTTTAACAATGTTTCTAAAATGAACATGGCTTTACTCAGCAAATAGGGATGGAGAATTGTGACCAACACCAATGTCTCCTAGGTTAAAATTTTCAAAAGCAAGTATATCCAACATTGATCCTTCCTGGAAGACAATCTCTGCATAGACAAATCTGCATTCTAGAAAGTTATTAACAAGACTAAAACCATTCTCTCTAGAGGACTCAGATGGCGTTTGGGCAACTAATCGCTTATTTATTTCTAGGTCTCTTGGGTATTTGACAAAACCCTTATTTTTAATCCCTCCCTCTATGTTCTCAATACCATTTTTTATATCCATTTTGGTAGTTTGGTCCAATATTTCATTTTTCTTGCCAATCCCCATCACCCTTCATGGAAAACCATCCCCAATCTAGTCCTTAATCCATCTCAACAGGATGCTACACAAAACCTCACTTATTTGCTTAGATTCATTGTTATTCTGAGGATTCCCATGCAGGGCTCTATCCTTTGGAAAGTCGATGACCAAGGACTCTTCACAGTTAAGTTTGCTTACTTCCTTTGCAAATATTCCTAAACCAATTGGTTTTCTACCAACCTTATTTAGCTCCGTAACCTCATCCCCAAGGTTACCCATTTCTTCTGGCTTATAGTTTAAAAAAAAGTTCTTGCTCTGAACAACCTATCTACCCGTGGCCTTATTATTTCCAATAATTGCTACTTATGCCAGTCAGCCTGGGAATAAGTCTTCCACCTCTTCATCAAATGTCCTTTCTCACTCACAGTCCTTTCCTTGCTCCTTTCAAAGTTTTATATCTCCTAGGCCTTGTCTGGCTATGCCCCTGATATCTACACCCAATGGTCAAATTTCTTTAATCATGTGCACCTTAAGTCCCTTTGGTATTTCTACCTCCATCACTTTTTGTGGTAAATATGGCTTGAAAATAATGATAGAGCCTTTAATGATTCTTCTAGAGATCATGTTTTAGTCTAGTCCATAATCCTTCCCATGGCTACTGAGAACGCCAACCTTGTTCCTTCTCCTAAAAATCATAGTCGTGATGTTCAAGTTTATATATATATATATATATATATATATATATATATATATATATATATATATATATATGTTAAGTTGCTCGGACCGTCCCCTCTTGTGTTCCCTAAAGTTGATAGATCTAAGGTTCATTGGTCCCCTCATCCCATTGGATGGCTAAACCTCAATTTTGATGGAGCCACTAAAGGTAATCTTGGAAATGCTAGTTATGGATAAATCATAAGAGACAATCGAGGAAAAATCATCCTTGTTTGTTGAATCCATTGGGACTTGCTCCAACAACATGGTCAAGGCCAGTGCCTTATTCAAAGTTTTATCTCTTGTGGATGACCTCTACATTTAGAGTCTCATAGTTGAGGGGGACTTCCTAAACACGATCAACTATCTCAAAGGGTCCCACCCCCCTGCTTGGGTTGTAGCCAATTTGATCGATGAATCCAAAATCCTGGTCGACAAGTTTGAGAGATACGTCATCCAACACATGTTCAAAGAGGGAAATGGTAAGGTTGCTATCATGGCTAACATTGGATTGGCTCATAATGGCCTCAATGTTTGGATTGACAAATTTCCCCATGAAGTCTCAAAATTTTATGAAAGAGTGGACTCTCCACATCAAAACTAATCTTTGGATATTCTTGTCCCTGATTGATATTTTTAACACTTGGACAAATAACAGGTGGTATTTTGTTTTGGTGACTCAGAATCACTACTTGTATTGGACTATTTAGAGGATCACTGAAAGGATAGTGGTGTTGCTCAAAATGGCACTAACTACTATTTTGAATCCCAGGGGTTTCCTTCATCCATAGTGGCAACCACACCTATTCTCCTTTATCATATCTACCACATCTCACCTTTATTCAGTCTTCGTCCATCATACATGGAGATCACATGAGTACGATATTATTTCTAATATAAAGTTTTGATAAATTTTATTGTAATGGTCTTTCAATTTTAACATCAGAAAATGCAAGCCCAATCATAGGTGGTGGGTGAGCTTCCCTAAAGTATGCATTAACCTGATGTTTGACATGAGGAACTTCCAGACCACCGATCATGATAGCAATTCTAGTGGAGTTCCAAGGTGGTATATTTTGAGGTGGGGTCATTGTATGGGGACCATGGGTTCCCCCATCCTGAGTGGACATAGGTGGCTTGAGACAACACCTTTGGCATCGTCATATCGGGTTCTTGATTAAAATATAAATTCTCATCATATGTGGCACACCGTTATGTCTAGCAATTGCTGCCAACCCAACATGAACTTTGTGCGCTGGATCCCGATAAGCAGTATCTCCACCCCCCATTGGCAGAGGCTTTCTCGTTGGGATGCCATCAAAGGTATTAAACTGTGTGCCAAACCTAGAAATCATATTTGGTAGAAAAACAAGGTAACCCATAATGATCCTTCGTATCTCAAAGTTTTCATGTGCGACACCCTATTCCATTGCCACGTGCCTTATCATCACCTCGCCTGCATTCCTATTGGTTACCTTAGGCCCATGTATGCTTTGATCCATGTGAATAGAAATCTAGGGACCATAACCTTTCATCAACAACCTTGGCATGATTTGAGCTCCATGTTTTATGGCATGACTATCAACACCCTTGTCCTCACTGGCTTGTTCTAAAATTATCTTAAATCTTATGTTTAACTACCTTTTACTTACGACAACTCCCATTATGAGTAAAGGTGAAAAACGTAAGTTTAGGCCATACAAGAAGAGTGAAAGGAACAACTTCATCATGGATTTAATTGAACCGAAGATCCTTGATCTTGATACTACTATGGAGAATATCCTTGACTCCCATGACTTCCTCCATTTCTCTAAGAAATTCAATGGGAATGATGCCAAACTATTGATGTAACTGTCCCACTCCTAGGGTAGTGGTAATATCACTTGGACTTTCGAATTACCATTTTGCTTATTGCTAAGATCAATAAATTGGTTAATGATGGTGACACTGATTGTAGAGATAAGCACTCCATTTCTGTTGAGCTCCACCACTTCCACAAAAAATACAAGCATCACAACAAGGAGAATAGAAGGATTTTTTAGAAAGACCTCACTACACCTTGGAACCAGATGTTAATTATAATAATGCAGTAGTCTACGATTCATGACCCAAATTTACCACTATGGAGTTTCCACTAGGTATTTTTGAACCATCTAAAGGACATAAAGTTCATTAAAATTTCAAATTACCTCTACCATTCAATGGAGTTGTCTATGGCTAGTTTTAGGGAGGGGAAGTACTCCTCCCTAAGCACCAATGTTTACATTTTATGATTTCAAGCACTTCTTGTAGCATTAACCCCTACTATTGTGCATCCTATCTTGGAAGAGATCCAAAAGGATGTTCCTAAGAAGATGTCTGACTCATCCATGATGAAGGATGATGATGAATTTGAAGCATAAATAAATATGGTAAGCTCATCCAAAGTAGTGAAAAAGAAATACCTATTCCTAGTGGACGCCACTCCCATCCCCTACATTTGTTATTTTTGAAACCTCTCGATGAGAGATAAACATAAAGGTATTATCATCCTTGACCAAGATATCTCCAATTTGGACACCTCTCCTACTAGTCACAAAAAATTCCTACATGATACAACTCTATAGTCTACTCCATCTTCTAGTGGGCATGATTGTCAAGGGTCACTATCTGAAGAAACCAAATTACTAACCAATTTGGATGACCTAGTTTCTCTAGCCAATTCCTTGCTTACCCAATCATCCAAGGTAATTTCCAAAATTATTAAGCTGAAAGAAGGTACCCTGTATGTCCAAATTAATCAATAGATTACGCCCACTCAACCCAACATGAATCTCAGTAGGATTATCTTGAGTGGTCCATCCTGGTCTAATAAACCCACACCAATGATCCTAAGCAACCCCTTCCATTTCGGGATGATCCCTCTTACATCGAAATTGATTGTGGAGCTGAATAATGTTTTAGAGACTTGCCAGAATGTTGGAGTCCAAGATTATCCCACCACCTTGGAATAATCTCTAGGTTGGTCTTCTTTTTGGGTTTTTCCTTTTTGTTGGAAATATATTGAATATATCCATATTATTTTGGTGGGGTTAACACTAAAAGGTACTGGATGTTGTTTACAATATCCTCACCAATATTTTTAGGATTTTTTAAGTTATTTTTAGACCCATATGAGCTTTTAGGGTTACTATATTTGAACCCTTGCTTTTTCGCCCATGATATTATAAAATCCATGCATGTGCCTTTGTTATATATATCACACTTGCACTAGGGTTTGGACAGAGAGACAAAAGGAGAATATTATTCTATTGAAGATGGTCAAGTTAATGCAATAATAAGATAATATTGTGTTTTTTTTCCAGTTGAGGATTTCCAAAATAAAAATTGTGTAATGTGTGAATCTGCTATTTTCTTCCCTTGATTATGCAATTACTGCTTTTCTAGTTTTAGTTTATTGGGGCAATTTATTTCCCTTCATTTGGTATCAAAGCTAGGTTTTAAATTTGTTTGAGGAGTAAGGGTTTCAAACCTGTGATAAATTAATTCTTGAGTGGGAGCCATATGCAAAAGGATCCAAGAAAAGGAGAAATATGGGAAGCACACGGATAGAGATTGAGAAATTTAATGGATAGAATTTTGAGTTGTGGAAACTCAAGATGAAGGATTTGCTGGTTGATAAATATAAATGGATTGCAATATGGAGAACAAAACCAACATCGATGACAAATGAGTATTGGCTAAAAATCGATAGGAAGGCAAGGAGCTCTATCAGATTGTGCTTTTTTGACTCGGTATTGTTGAATGTATCTACAGATACCATGACAAATCTGTTATGGGAGAATCTAGGAACATTATATTAGATAAAGTCACTGGTAATTAAACTCTTTCTTCGAAAGAAGTTGTATTCACTTTGGATGAATAATAGTGACTCTGTGGCTGAACATCTGAATACTTTTAATATTGTGGTAAGTCAACTAACCTCTCTAGAAGTAAAAATGAATGAAGAGAAAAAATGTATAACTTTACTTCATTCATTATCTGATTCATGGGATAACCTAGTTATGGCTATCACCAATCCCACATCTACATTGAAATTAGAGGATATAGTAGGAACTTTACTATATGAGGAGATGAGACAAAAATATTTTGAGTATTATCATCAAAAGGATGCCTTGGTTGTGAGAGGTCATTCTTAAGAAAGAAGCAAAAATAAATTAGGAGAAACGAAATCAAAATCTAGGAATAAATTTGTTGCCCCAAAAAAGAGAAAATGTTGGAATTATGGTAAAGCAGGGCATTATAAAAGACACTGTAGATCTAAAAAGGCTGATAATAATTGATCATCTGATGAAGGAACTTCTACAGAAAATAAGACCACAAATGAAGATTCAGGGGACTTATTCTTAGCTACAACTTGCTCAAGTGAATGTGATGACTCGTGGTTGATTGACTTAAGTGCTTCTTTTCATATGACTCCTCATAGGGAGGGGTTTTGTGAATATAAAACTATAGATGGAGGTAAAGTCTTTTTGGGAGACAATTCGACATATAAAATAATAGGTCAAGGAAGAGTGAAGCTAATGCTAAAATATGAAAGAATTAAAATCCTTCTTGGTGTGTTACATATTCTAGGGTTGGCAAGGAATATGATATACATATTCTAGGGTTGGCAAGGAATATGATATATATGAGTAAGATAAATGATGCAGGTGTGAATGTGGTATTCAACAAGGATAGTTGCAAGATGGTCCATGGATCCTTGGTGTTGGTAAGAGGAGTTCGCATAGAAACTTTGTTTAGACACTAGGCTAGTACTGTAAGTATTAATTGTAATAACTCTTTAGTTGTATAGAAAAATAATATGCTTGAAATGACTTCAAGTATTCCTACAATGGAGACAATGTTGTGGAATCAGCGCATGGGGTATATTGGTGAGAAAGGTGTTTAAATATTAAAAATGAAAGATATGGCTAAAGGACTTTCTAATTGCCCATTAAATTTTGATTTTTGTGAGCATTGTATTTTCGGGAAAAAAACTAGAGTCGAGTTGCCAAGTAGTGCTACAAGGTCTGAAGGAATTCTAAATATAGTTTACAATGATGTGTTTGGACCTTCAAAAGTACCATGCGCTGGAGATATTGATAAGAGAAGATCCACAAGTGCTTATATGTTTATGTTGTTTTGAGGGGTAGTAAGTTGGATGAGTAAAAAGCAATCAGTTGTTGCTTTATCCACTCCAGAAGTAGAATACATTGTAGCAACTTATACCATTAAAGAATTAGTGTGGCTACAAAGGTTGTGTTTAACAGTTTGCATTAAATAGAAGACTATGAGAATTAATAGTGATAGTCAAAGTGCAATATTTTTGGTAAATAATCCTAGTTTTCATGATTGGTAAAAACATATTGATATAAAGTACCATTTTGTAAGAGATATGGTTGAAGATAACCAAGTGATATTGAAGAAAGTTGATACAGATAAGAATACTGTTGATTCATTAATAAAGGTTGAAACTGCTCAAAAAGTTTCTTGGTGTAGAATATCTATGGGCATGGGTACCCTTGATAGTTGACAATGGCAGTTGTTAACCCATATGTAAAGTATTCAACAAGTGGGAGAATGCTGGAAATATGTTGAATATTTTCCATGTTATTTTGGTGGGGTTAACACTAAAAGGTACTTGATGCTATGTTTGATATACTCATCGGGGTTCAGGATTTTAGGGTTACTATATTTGAACCCTTGATATTTTGCCCATGATATTGTAAAATCCATGCATATGCCTTTGTTATATATATTGCACTTGCACTAGGGTTTGGACAGAGAGACAAAAGGAGAATATTATTGTATTTAAGACAATCAAGTTAATGCAATAATAATATAATACCGTTTTGGTTTTCCCGATTGAGGGTTTCCAAGATAAATATTGTGTAATGTGTGAATCTGCGATCTTCTTCCTTTGATTCTACAATTACTGCATTTCTAGTTTTGGTTTATTGGGGCTATTTATTTCTTTTTACTTTTATCATTGGTTTTTTTCTTATCTAGGTTGCACAGCTCCAACCCCTCTCTTCTTAAGGTATGTCTCTCTTTTATTTCTATGTGGGTTCCCCTATTCAGATTTTGTCCACTTTGTAAAACATTTTGTGTCCTTTTCAAAACCCCCTTCTATCAATAAAAAAAAATCAAACAAAAAAAATGAATAAAACTCTCTTGCATATCTAGAGCCTATTTTTATTACATATGATATCAAAGAAGCCAACTTAGAGAGATTCAAAGACTATTTTTATTTTGCAGGTGGCCAATATTTGAAGGTGAAGTGCAAAATTGATGGCCGCAATAAATTATTCCTTGTCAATTTTTCCATTCAACAAAATTACTATGAGTACTGGGTGATAACAAACATTGATGGTTTTTAAAGAAGCATGAGATATAGTCCCAGTGGTGTATGAAGATCCTCAATATTGGCATGCACAAGAGTGGACTGAGAAGAAAGAGACGAAGAAGAAATATGTCCTAGCCATGTTTTTAATTAAAATTTCTATAGATGTGAATATTTTTTCTACAACCATTGCAAAAAATAATACCAAGAAAACTTGGAACACACTGTCTACTTACCAAGGCACTGATAAAGTCAAATTGATTCATTTTCCGAATTCAAAAAGAGATTTCAAAAATATTCAAATGAAATATAGAAAATTATTGATTATTATGTTCAACTTCAAGATATTGTTAACCATTTATGCAACCATGGAGAGACCATTACTAATTAGGTAATTTTCAAAAAGGTCTTAGAATTTACTAATAAAACATAATTTTTATATTATTCCAATAGAGGAAATTAAATATTTTATGGTGTTGAAGTTGGGTCAACGCATGGGATCATTATTATCTCATGAATCATTGTTATCTTGTGAAATTAGACTATATAAAAATCTAAAAAGTTTAACACAAGAATTTGCAACAAAGGCTAAAGTTGGAGAAGAGAGACACAACAACAATTCCCAAGAAAAAGTGGAGACTCTTCAGATTATCCAATAGGAAGAGGAAAAGTCCATAAAGGTAGAGGTCATGGATATGATAGTATAGATAAATAATTTTTAATGCCATTATTGTAAAATATTTAGCCATTTTCAGAGAGAGTGCAGGCTTAGGCAAATTGACATGTGAAATAAGAAGGTAAATTTCACCCAAAATGAAGAAGAGCATTCTTGATGAAACATTTTTTCTCTTGTTGTAGGTCATATAATTCGAATGATGATGCTTGGTTTCTTGGTTATAGTCACACAAAACATATGATAGGCAACAAAGGTTTATTTGGGAATGTTGATGAAACAACAAAAAGTAATGCAAAGCTTGGAGATAATAGGATGTGAAAATTATCAGTAAAGGCATATTGGCTATGTAAACTAAGCAAGGCAAGGTAAAAAATATTGAAGACAGTTTGTTAGTTTCTAGTCTTAAACATAAAATTTCAAAGTGGGTTAGTTGGTTGAAAAGAATTGTAAAATTTTATTTGGTAACGAAGCATGTAAGATATTTGATAAAATTGAAGGTGGAAAGATAGTTGTGGTAATTCCCATGACAAAAAGTAGAACGTTTCCAATGAAGATGCATCCAATACACTCAAATATTTTGTAAGCAATTTTTGAAGACAATAATTGGTTATGACATAAATGTTATGTCAATCTAAGTTTTAAGGGGTTGAATATGCTAAATACAAAGAATATGATTCAAGTATTACCTAAAATTGAAGCAAAGGATGAGGTGTGCTCTAGTTATGCACTTGGAAAGCATCATATAAATAAATTTCTAGTTGCGAAATTATGGTAGGCTTCATGACCATTATATTTGGTTCACTCAAATATTTGTGGCCCTATGTAGACACCAAACATTGGTATCTAGTATTATTTTTTGACATTCACAGATGATTTTTCTAGAAAGTCATGGATTTATTTCTTGAAGAATAAGAATGAAATATTTGGTTGTTTCATGAATTTTAAAGCCTTAGTTGAAAAAGAAAGTGATCATTCCATTAAAATTTTGAGGACTGATGAAGGAGGTGAATTTAGTTCTAAGGAATTTAATGCATATTGTGCTAATCATAGAACCAAAAGGTAACAAAAAATAGCATACACACCACATGAATATGGTATTGTTGATAAAAAACAATTGCACAATTATTGAAATGGTAAGGTCTATATTGTAAGCAAAGCTCATAGAAAACACATTTTGGACAGAAGCAATAACTACAACTGTTTATATTCTTAGTTGTAGCCCTACATTAGTAGTGAAGAATTATACACTGAAATAATCAATGTTATATAGGAAACCTAGCATAGGATATTTGTTTTTTTTTGGATTCATTGGCTTTTAGGCATATTCTACATGAAACCAGGAATAAATTGGATGAAAAGGGTGGATAATGCATTTTTTTTGGTTACTCTAAAGAGAGTAAAGCATACAAACTTTAGAATACTTAATAAAAAGAATGATTTTATTGGATGATGTAATATTTGATGAAGGGGGAGTGTGGCAGGAAGGTGTGCAATAGGATAAAATATCAAGTTTGAAAATAGAAGCATCTAAAAATGATATCACTTCTTCTAATAACAACATAAGTTCAAGTGGTAGCAACCTAGAATCATCACTTATAAAATTAAATACAAGTCCAACATCAACTTCAAGGAAGGTAAAAATTTTAGATATAATTTATCAAAGAAATGTCAATCAATAAGGTACAAATAAATTTGTATTATTTTCTTAAATTTCATGTTGAACCTAGTTGTTATTAATATGCTATGAAGCATACATCTTGGTGTGATGTAATGGAAGAAGAAATAAGGGCAATTGAGAAGTATGAAACTTGGTATTTGGATGGACTTCCAAAAGATAAAGAAATAATAAGAGTGAAATAGATAATAAAAATAAGTACAAGAGTTATAGCACCATTGAAAGGCATAAGGTAAGGCTTTTTTCTAAGGAATATGCATAGGTCTATGGAATAGACTATGTAGAGACATTTGTACCAGTTGCTCAATGGAACATGATAGGAATAGTGTTAGCACTAACAACTCATAATAAGAGATTTCCAACAATAGATGTAAAATCAACATTCTTGAATAGTTTCATTGAGGAAGAAGTTTGTATAGCAATCACCTTGGCAAAGTCCACAAGATGACTTAATGTAACTAGCAAGAGACCTATTGGTCAAAATAAAATATTTTGTAGTGTTGTAAGAATATTTAATCCATTCACACCAACTATAATCAAAATAAAAAAAATTGAGAATATTTTCTAGAAATATTAATAAAACCCTATCATATTATTTTTTCATATCTAATTGAATAATCATATCTACTTTTTTCATAGAATGAAAAGAATGTATGACTTCCTATGCAATGATTATACCATAAAAAATTTATTTACCATGAATGAAACCTCCTTGTTTCTTAGAGATAACATAATGTACAATACCTTTCAACCTATTTTCCATAATTTTTTAAATGATCTTATAAATCATATTAAAAAGGATGATTGGATAAAAATTATAAAAATATTTTATATCATCTTTCTTTGAAACCAATGCAATAAAAGTAGCATTGTTATCACTTATTATCCTTCTTTTTTGGTGGTTCTTCAATTACAACTAACATATCACTCTTCAATAAATCTCAAATTTTTTGAAGAAAATGCAATGAATCCATCTACTCTAGGTTCTTGGATAGGATGGAAAGAGAAAACTAATTTGTGTTGCCTCTCCATAGATATCTTCTTCATCAAGCTTTCATTTTGTCCACATTTAATAATTGATGGAATATTTTACAAAGAGCTTATCTTGTGCCTCCATATCTTGGCCAATATTTTATAAAATATTTTTAAAATAATTAATTGCTTCTTTATATATTCCTCTTCCTTAATATTTCTTCCATCTAGAGTTAAAATAATTTTGATGTGACAAAAAGGAAACCTTTTTTTTGCTCTAGCATTTTTTTTTTGTATTTCTATGTCCTTCCTTGAGCCATTTCTCCCAATATTTTTAGAACCAATATGACTTCTCTTTTTCAGTACATTATGATAAACGAAAATTAATTATTTTTCTTTCACTTAAGAACCTTGATTCATTCCATTAGTTTCTACTATGTCTTGTAAAGTTTTGATCTTAGATTAAATTTCTTTCTTTTATTTAAAATGGTACCAAAGTATTTGGTTCTTTAAATATTCATCCTTTGAATAAAATTATGCTTATATGATACTAAAAAATATACTACATCCACCATAAAAAACCATATAGAAGAAATTGGTGTCTTGAAGTCATATAGAACAAAAGCAAATGGATTTGGATGACCATTATTGTATAAATCACATGTCAAAATAATGGGTTTGTGATTTGATTTATGTTACGAAAAAATATTTGAGGAGATTATTTTCTCTAAATACAACCATGTGTTGGATAACAAGACTCTATCCAATATTTCTATAATATAACTTTACCCAATGCATATATTATCCCGTGCATATTAAAAACTTGAAGGATTATAATTTCAAAACCATTTGAATTGATAAATTAAGCAAACTATTACAATGATTTACACCATCCTAGAGTACCACCTTTCTTTTCCAAAGGATATAGAACAATGTTGAAATCACCCCCAAGAATCCATAGATCATAATGAATCATCATTGTGTTTGAGAAAAATATGCTAAAGTCCTTCCAATATCTTTCATGAGGAGTAACTATAGTTGGAAAATTTAGATTTATAACCCCAACATTTATTTTTTCCTCTTTTCTGTGATATAGTTTAGCAATCCAATTACCTTTTAATTCAAATAATTTCCCATCCCATTTGCATTTATTTCATTTTCTTGTAATACCACCTAAAACTCCTATATAAAAAACTGCTAGACAATCACCCATCTTCCAAATTTTTTTCAAAGGATATTTATATTCCTCGCTACTTAATTTTATTTCTTGTATTAACATACACTTAGGACTATAAAAACCTATTAATTCCTTGATAACTCTTTTTTTAGGGGTCTTATGTATACCCCTAATATTTCATGATATGATTTTCATTATCATCACCATTTTTTATTTTTATTAGTGTGCCTAGCTCTATTTCTTGTTAACACTTGTGATATTTTTATTTGTCTTCCCATTGCCTTCCCAAATTGATATCCCTTTGAGTTAATTTTTTTCTTTATTAATTCTTTGATGGTCCTCTTCCTATTCCCACAAACACTCACACCTTCATCAATCTCATCTATTGTTTTATATTGTTCATTATGTGACTTATCTTCTAAAGGTTTATGTTGCCCTAAAGAAATTGAAATGCAAGGAATAGCATCATAAACAATTTCTTTTTATATTATTTAAAAACCCTAAAGTGTATGGATGATCCTATATAGTCATTACTTTCTTATGCTTCATTGGAAAACCTACGTTTCCTTAAATATCCTCATACTTTTTTTTATTGTGTTGGAACCCTAAAGTGCAATGAATACAATCCATACTACTTTTATTTTTTTTGCATGGAGAATATTTTATGCTACTTGAGGAATCTTAATATGATTTTCCTAGATTAACCTTGACCTCTTTCACCTCATTTGTTTTAAAATTTTCCTCCCCATGTTCTTTTGCTTTACATTTTTTCTTTCCATATTCCTTTTCATCTTAAATTCCTTTCCTATCTAAATGTATGCATTATACTTCCTCATCCCTTGTATTATTTTTCTACTAATGGTTGATTCATGTGAACTATATTGTCCTTTTCCAATTTATGATGTAGAGGGGATTCTCTTGCCACTTTTCTAGGAGTGGGAAATCCTTGATTTGACCTAGCTTCTCCTATCATATGATTTTCTTGTTTTCGATTGAAGTTTGCCTCATACCCAAATTTTTCCATCTATTTATCCATTATTTTCACTTTGCAATATATTTCCATGTGTCTAGTTTCATGAGATTTGTAACATCTAAATGCAATATTTTCATAATGCACTTGTTCACACCATTCTCTTGATTTAGATCTAATTCTAATGGATTGTGGTTAAGTTTTGAAATATCCATAGAAACACATATTTGCATGTATACATGTTTTTCTCTTTAGTTGTTGGTCCCTCCTAGATGAATTCACCTAGAGCATTGCCAATATTCTTCAAGCTCTTATTGATGAGTTGATAAGAAAGTCCAAAAATCCTAACCCACATTGAAAGTATTTTAATAGTATCTATATCCAAAATTCTCACTCCATGGTCTTAAATCTAATGCATTTTTACCCCTAAACCAAGTAGCCCCATTCATTTTTTTATCTTTTTTTTTTTATAATTGGAGGGGATAATGAGAAAAAATCCTTTTAGAAAAAAGTCATGGAGTAATATGAATTCAATCTCTACTTCCACTTGATTTAATTTTAAATCTCCAAAAATCTTAACCAGTATCCATTGAACTTATATATTAATCCTATGATTTGAAGAACAGTTATATCATGACTAATCGTCTCATCTTTGATAATCACTTATGGTGTAGTATCTGCTACCTAGATAAATTTTTCCATATATTTGTTTTCTCTATTATCGCTAAGTAAGACATCCATACTTTCAACTAGGACATATTATTTCTAGTAGCGACTTTTAAAAACAAAGTTTTTGCCATGTTACCTAAATTTTCTTTACCTGAATCCTTTAGTTTTTGAGTTTCTCCTAAAATATAAAACAAGAAGAATTTGCATTCAGTTCTTGTTAGTACTTTACTTCTTCCTCCATCTCATGCTTCTTGTTTCTTGCTCATACTTCATACTTATTATTTGTTTGCATTCTCTTTCAACTTTTATAAACAACCTAGTTAACATTTATTATTATTATTAAAGAGTGTATCATGTTAATATTATTATTCATTTTGTAAAACACTTTGCGGCTATCAACCACCTATTCGATTTTTGGTTAAAAAATAAATAGATTATTATAACTAAATTATTCCTTATTGAAATATTGAATTTTTATTTGGATCTCATCAAAGAAACCCAAATTCAAATCACATGGTGGATGTGAATGACTCGATTATATTTTCATTAAGATTTTAAAAAATTAACCAAATTTACAAAAACATTAAATTATATCATAAAATTTAAAATATTATTTTTTTAATAGTTTCTTATAAAATATTACTTTAAAAACTTAAATTTAATTTAAAATAAAATATTAAAATAAATATTAATTTTTAAATTTATAATTAAAATTTTATAATATTTATAAAATCAAATAAATAAAATAATTGATATTATTATTATTTTTTAAGGATAGAGTAGCAACCAAAACATGCAAATAATGACACATCCTTAATTCTCTAATGTTTTAGCCTTGGTATATCCGAAAAAGACATAATTAATATTATTTAATATTAAAATCCAGAGATCACACTAAAAACCATCCCGTATGGTATTCTTTATTAACTCATACTAAGTATCAGTGAAATTACAACAATAAATTAGGGGAGTTTCATGTTAAGAACACAAAGATCGAAATCTTTTTGACATTGAATAACACCCCTCTTCATCTCAGGCCTGTTTAACATAGATAACGTGAACGAAATTTAAAAAAAAATGAAACTTTTCTTGATCAATTCTTTGTACTTAATAAAATCTGTCACTTCAATTGGGCCCATGCAGCCCATAAAACCAAGGTCAATGCACTTGATTTTATGACTATAATCCAAGGAATTCCACGCTTTCCATTTCTAACCAGTCCTTTCAAAAATGGCAGCAGATTGAACACCACCCAAATACTGCAAAAATACTCAGCAAATGGCTTCTCCCTCATCTCATACCCGCCACTCATATAACTTCCACTGCTCTGAAAAATAGCTGCTAAGTTTATGAGTAACACCGTAGTTGGTGGAATGAACAAAGGAGATGAATTAAACGTAAAATCACCCCCATGAACCTCTTCATCATCCTCAGGTGACCCTTTTGGAGTCACAACAAAGACTGTCTCAGACAGTCCCACTATCTTTTTTGCTACATCAAATATTGCAAACAGCCATGAGGAAATGCTAACAATAACCCACATCCTTTGGTTATTCCACCATTCTCTAGCACAAAAACCATTAAAAACATATTCCCAAAGCCCAAATCCATAGACAGAAATGAACAGAGCAACTGCAATTGAGAAAGCAGGCTCTGGAATCTGCCAAAGTATAGCTCACAAACGTTAGTTGTTATTATGATTATTTATCCATTTCAAGGGTAACAAGCAACTGGTATATTTTCTAAGTAACCATACCTTGGACAAGAATGATTTGCCACTTATAAGACTGAAGGCAGGCAATAATGCATGGCATAGTGTTGGCACAGACCAGGCTGCCCATAGAGTAAAGTAAGCATAAACCATCCTTTGGCGTAGTTTTATGTGTCTGTCCATGCCGAGGATAGGAGATGACTTGCTTATGAAAATTTCTAGCAATCCTGTGCCCCATCTTTTCTGCTGCACAAGACTGTCTGGACAGTTCCCTGGTGCAGATCCCATGAAAGCTACCTCGTCAGGCATGTAATATATGGAATGCCAACCTAGACTGTGAATTTTCAGCCCAGTCATAACGTCCTCGACTGTGGCTCCATACATCCATCCTACCTGATATATTGATTCACAGTAAACCTCATTCATTCTTCTACCAACATGGAAACATAAACTTATGCCTACACAATTCTTTCATAGTTTAGAGCCTCAGTCTGTTTTCACTGGGCACTCACCACCTGAGCCTCATAGTAAAGGTTATAAAAAGGTAACGTTATAAGTAATAGGAATATGCTTAATTAAATATATATTATGTGATAATATTTTTTATCAAAATTTTATTATATATTTTATATTTATATTTCATAATAATAAATATAATAAACTTAAACTACTTACAACTTTTCACACTCATTCACAACCTCACAATAATAAATATAATAAACTTTAAAAACTACCATACAACTTTTCACACCCATTCACAACCCTCTTGACATGATATAAGCTCAAGTAGTATGCTTCCTGCTATATAAGCTGCAAGAGAAAATAAAATAAAGAAACCTGCCTTATTGCCCCAAGCAGTGTGGACTTCATAGCTGCAACTAGCAACCTTCAAGGCCTCTTCTATAGCAAATGAATAAGAAGAGCTCTTATAGCATCCAATATCTTTCATGATGGCCTTAGCAGATGCCACAAGGGTAGAAGACTCTCCAAATCTACTTCTCAAAGTCTCCTCAGAACAAGAGTATGAATTATAGTGAAACTCTGCTGAAAACCACTGAAAAGTTATATTATGATTGCTGATTAAACTTTGTTGTAATACTAATTGGAAACCGCCTAAATCTTCAAAGCTTGATAGGATTTATGATATACTTGCCATTTCCTTTTTCTGTGGAAGGTGGTACACCATACAACGTTTTCCTTCGATGGAAGCAACATGTTCCGAAGTAGAAAGGACCTTGGATCCCGTTCATTCCTTTGGCCACTGCCTACATGTGTATAAAAATCCCCTTTGCTTGTCACCTTAGTTACTTATATAATTACAGTGCAAAGGCAACCTTAGTTCATGTGGACCTAGAGACAGATTATCAACTTGTAATATACTTACTTTCATGTGGACTCTGAATTGATTTCCAAAGGGATCATGCTTGGGGCCTCCATAAAATACCTGTGGGAATTGTACGAAACCGCATTCTCTTTCAGAGGGGCAGTCAAGGAAGAAACACATGGCCTGTTGTATGGCCTTCGGATTGCTAACATGCATATCACAGTCCAGATTAAGAATGAAAGGAGCATTTGTCATGACTCCAGATATTCTTGCCTGCAAATTCCAAAATTATTTTCTTAAACAGAATATCAAGTCCATGAACCGTTTGAATCACCATTAATAAAAACAAAGAGGATGTTAATAGATAATTTTAGTTAAAGAGTATTTGTGACAACTAATAATATTTTTTTGGTCAAAGTGAATTTATGATGGTCCAAAATTGAAATATAAAATCAAATAGATTATCATTACCATCACATTCATGGCACCAGCCTTATAATGGTGATCCACTTGAGGTCGATTTTCTCTGGCAACATATATTAGGTTGGGCACGGAGTCACCTTCATTTTCCTGTACCCTTTGGATTTTATGAATGACCTGAAAATAATTATCAATAAGAAGAATTGTCCATTAGCATTCAATATTTAAAAAATATTTAAAATTGAATATTGATGATAACAAAAAAGGAATATTGTAATCACCTGCACTACACTGGAGTGATTGCGTCTGTCTGAGCTTTTATGCACAAAACCGTCAATTCTTTGATACATTGAATCTAATGGAGCTTGTCCTGTCTCAAGCGCTTTATTTATCCTTCTCTGCAAGCTTTCGTATTCGTCCTACAATACATTCAGAAATGTTATTTTTAATACACCAAATACAGAACTCTTTGTGGCATTATGTCTCTTGATTTCCAAGGAAAGCTAACCATCTTTGGCATCACACTATAGTACCTTCA
Source organism: Wollemia nobilis (assembly GCA_028583015.1). NCBI lineage: Eukaryota > Viridiplantae > Streptophyta > Pinopsida > Araucariales > Araucariaceae > Wollemia > Wollemia nobilis. Next base: position 14,245,914 of record JAQPPZ010017228.1, read on the forward strand.
TAGCATGCCATTCATGGAGAAACTTCGGATCAGACGCACTAGTTTCTTTGGTGAAGTACATAAACGGAGCCCTTGTCTCTATATTGAACTTCCTACAAAAGGGAACCCACATTTTTGCAAAGTTCAAGGTTTCTACCAGAGAGTAGAAAGTAACAGGAGATGCACCATCATCTGAGACATAACATGCAATTTTTTCTAGAGGATAATCTAATGCAAGCACTGAAAGGACAGTATTGGCCGTCAATATAGCAGGCTCCTTATAGGGATCTGTTGTAGTGATGATTATATCCACCGCAGGAAGCTTGGAAGCAGATTCTCCACTATATCTGCAACATAAACAATTATCAAGACCCATCTCACCTCCTTTCCATGAAAACCATATCAAATACAAACACATCAATAAATGTACAAGGCTTCAGAGTACATATATGGCTTTAATGGTTTTTAAAAAGCTAATGATTTAAACCTGTTTGCAAGTCTTTCTGGATATGCCGTATAATCAATGTAGAGCCATTTCATGTTATGATTAAGAATCCAGTGGAAGGCAAAGCAAAGTTCACAGGCAAAAGCTATGACCCAAAGCCCAAAACATTCAGCAAGGGGATGCAGTAAACGATAGATTAGGAACCCTAGCGAAAGCACCAAGTGAATGCATGCATAGGCTCTATAGAGTTTTGACTTGCGAACAATTTTTTCATATAAAGGAGGACTAGAACTACAGACATTGACCCCATTCTCCATTATCTAAACCCCCAAGAATGGAAAACGTGCAATCTAATGTATGTTGCAATGAAATTACAGGTGGTGATGGTATATATGAATTCTTCTTGAATTGGAACATCAACTTCCCTTGGTCTTTTATACAAAGAATCCTTCTAGAATTACGTGGTTGTGCATTAAAAATATAGACTTTTTCTGCAACTGTTGTAAGAGATGTGAAAGGAGATAAGCACTCAATGGTGGCAGATATCTCGGAAGACACGGAAGTGAATTATTTGGAATGCTTTCACTGCTGTTATGTGACTGTTGAGTAAAGATTCAATGCTTCAAAACTTTTGTATGTGGTACCATTTGGAAAACAACAAAAAAAAACATTTATTGCCTTGGAAAACAACAAAAAAAACATTTATTGCCTTGGACATTATAGTACTAATAATTGTTCTTTTTAGGTAGATCTATGTTTAAATTATGGAATATTTAGAAGATAGGTTTTTGAAAGGTTCTGTTAACACAGTGTCCAAAATAATCCCTTGTAATATCCAACCAAAAATATTATTAATTTCCTTATTTTTAGTGTATTTTTTTAGACAAGATCTTGTTCGACACTTAACCGGACACCAAAGAAGATGAAATATATTAATAAGTTTGAATGTTAGTTTGCTGTCACCAGCGGTGGTCTTCTCTTCTTCTGGATGGCTCAAATCAGACAATATTGTTTATTGATATGTCAAAGACTGAATATATTAGAAATTTTGAATGTTAGTTTGTTGTCACCAACGGTGGTCTTCTAATATTTTGGGTGACTGAATATATTAGAATGTTTGAATGTTAGGTTGTCACCATTGGAGATTGATATATGAATGCAAGTTGTTGGATGGTTATTTGAAAGATGTGTTTTTGTTGGCACATTATTTAAGATATTTAAGTTTTAATTATAAGAAAAGTTGTTTATGTTGCTTAAAAAATTATAAGATAGTGATGGTTCAAATTAAAGTTTGAAATGGATATCTCTATCCAACTTAAGATCTAAAACAAATAAAAATTTGATATTTTAGTTTATTTATAAAATGATGAGGATATATATATATTTTGGTCATTTGAAAGATGTGTTTTTGTCGGCAAAGCTGTACATTTTTTATTTTTTTATTTAAAATATTCAATTTTTAATTATAAGAAAAGTGGTTCTCAAACTTTAAAAAATTATAAGATAGTTTTCTTTTCATGGTTCAAATTAAAATTGATATTTCAGTTTAATTTATAATCATTAAAAATAAAAAATTGATATTTTAGTGAAATTTACAAAATGACGAGGGTATATATATTGGTTGTTAAGTTAACAATCTTTTTTGCATTTTATTGCAATTAAATACGAGATGTTTTTTTTTTTAAATTATAAATCCTAAAGATATTCTTACTTTTCACTTTTCAGGGAAAGGATTTTCAAATCATGATTTGCATGGCATGAGTTTAGGATCTTACTAATAGTTGTAACGACTTTCCTCGTACGATCATTGAGTATAGATTAATTAATAAATAGTATTATTCTTTTTTTTATAGAGTGTGGTACTAATGTTCGTTGTGTATGTAGGATCAAGTATACCTTTGATTTGGTTTGTGAGCACATGGATGCTCATCTAAATTACATATTATATAGATGCATGGTGTGAGTGTTTTATTTTAGTATGTGTGTTTGTGGTTTGATTTGAAAAAGGTAAACTTAATTTTTTATGTGGCAATGATAATGTTGAGCCACTCTTTACTAAATTATGCATATATTTAATGTTTTATAGCTTAGAATTAAAAATATATAAATATATAAAATAATAGGTGATAAATAGATTTATAATTAAGAATAAAATGATTTTATATTAATTATGGGTTTATGTTATGGGTAAATTTTTACTATTATTATTTAAAAATAATAAATGAAAGAAAATAAAAGCCGAATGAAAAGGAAAGGGGTAAACTGCATTGTGGTAATCTTGGTTATCATGATTGGAAATGTGCATGTAGTAAAGGTGTTTTATCTCCTTTGAGTTGGGTATCTTGCATGAACTCGCATAGGTTGGTTATGCCGAGTTTGTGGAAAGGGAAAAATACCAAATAGAGTCTTGCATGCAAAATAATTCAAGGAATTATCTAAGATGTTGTTGTCGTTGTGAGCAGGCTGGTTATTCATGTTTGTTAAAAATATCTGTTTATTTTTTATTTGAAAAGTAAATGTTTCAATTCTTGGATGATAATTTGGAAGCTTGAATTGACTATGTGAAACGAATTGAATACTGTAATGGTATTAATATTTCAATGTTTGGCTTAGGGATAGTTGCTCCAACAATTATAGAATTCAATATATTTATCTTTTCTTATTTTTCTAGTGGATGGAATAGTTAGTATGCTGAAGAGCTTGTTGAAAGAAAAATAAATTATAGAATAATTAACAATTTTTGTTATCTAAGTAAAATGATGTTTGAAAAGTATGAAAATAATGGTAACTTTATGTGTTAAATATTTGTTGTTCTTGTATGGATGGAAGTAATGATTTTATGAGAGTTAGCCTTTAAGTTATTTATTTACTTCTAGTGGAACAGTAAAGATGCTGTACTTGTGTTGAAATCATGGTTGTTATTTTCATAAGTAGCATGCATGCATTCTAGAATAAGAAGCCAATTCTGATCCCAATATTAAAAAAAAAAACAAAACTAGAGTTGGTAGACATCAATTTATGAATAAGGAACGCACATAGGAAAAGTTGGAGCAATGCAGCAATTCACAGAGATCAACATTGAATATAATGGTAGACTAGTGTTGTCAATTTCATCTTTTAAAACAATTTTTTCCTTCAATCGACTCAGCATAATTGATGACATGAGTGCAGTGGCCGAGCACAATTGGCATGGATTGGGAGCAATTACACTGTAAATTGCTTAGTACGAATGAAAGATTCTGGGTAGGGACCTTGTAGTTGAGTTGAAAAAGAATTGTAGCACACTTTGGCAAAGTTTAAAATCCATTTATTATCTTGTAGGAATTTTTAGTGTATTAAACAGTCCTGGAAATCATGTTATAGGAAGAAAAATTTTACTTCATCCTTGTTTACGATGTAAACTACTTATAAGTGTGGTATAAAGATATGCATGTCATTATCTGCTTTTGAAATGGAAAATATGTAATGTTAACAATATTTTCTTTATGTAATATATTCCAATTAGTTTTGGAAAGAATCTTACTTATGTTTCAAAAATATATATAATATTTTTCAAACATAAGTAGGATTCTTTCCAAAACTAATTGAAATATATTATATAAAAATGTTAACAATATTTTCTTTATGTAATATATTTCAATTAGTTTTGAAAAGAATCTTAATTAGTTTTGAAAAGAATATATATATATTCCTGTAACGTGGGTTCTAATAGTTACAGGAATCACACCAATTATCCACACTTTTATATATATATATATATTATATATATATATATATATATATATAAAAGTGTGGATAATTGGTGTGATTCCTGTAACTATTAGAACCCACGTATATAAGCATTTCTTGTTGATGTGGGTCAAGACATTTTTTAAACTAGTATGAAAAGAAAATGATTTGTTCTACAGTATTGTTGACTACGTTAACCTTCGAGTCTTACGAAACCATTTAAACAATCAACTTTGTTGAAGTAGATAAGAGGAAATTAAAATATGGAAAGGTCATTTTTTTAAGATAAAATCCATAGGTGAAATGTCCTTTTGTAACATCCTATTAAAGAATATTGAAATGTGTTTTATTCACTTTTGATGGTGCATTAAAAATATTAATTATGAGCTTTACATTCAGAAGATTAACTTAGATTATAAGTTATTTAGAAGGGTTATTTGTGCACATTATTTCCTTATATAAATAAGTATAAGAATCCAACCATCATGTGATAGCTTGGACCAATAATTAATAGTGGAAAATTGATATAGTTTAGTCCTATGGAAGTAAGATGTCTGAAGGAGAATTCTGGAGGGTTTATTTGGAACCACAATATGAAAAGAATATCTAATAGTTAACCAAAGGCAAATCATAGTTAACTAAAGGTAAGTAGAAGGAATGTGTAATCTTTACATTCGAAAACCTCGTTATTTACATTAAGAAGTGATGCCCTTGCCTTAATATTTATAGACTCCTTTAAAGATTTGGAGTAAGTATAGATAGATAGTAGGAAAAGTTACTAAATAGATCTTGTGTTTCCCTTATTGCAAAGTTAACTAGTTGTGGTCAACAAAGTACTTTGCAAATTATGTAATCTCCTTTTTTTTCACTAGATATTATTAGTTTAAGAGGCAAAAGTAACCATAAGAGATTTAGTATAATGCTATGATGATAATTAGTGTGATGCTGTAATTATTAGTGTAACCTTTATCATGTTTCAAAATTCTAACTGCTTGACCTTGACCTTGAGTTAGGAGGACTTCTTAGAGTAAAATCAAACATTGGTTATGGGTAAATGAATTTTTATTGCTGCTATAGTATTTATTGGAATTGAAATACTAAAATATTTTGGAAACCATGTGCCCTTAAATAATTAAAAAATATTGGAATGTTACTAAACTAAGGTATCAAGATTGAGGATGCTTATAATACACCCAATGACATTGAGGTGTAGGTATGCACACAATGAGTCTCAAGAGCAACCGTAGTTTGATAGAATTAGTCGGAACAAGCAATTTAGTTAGAATTAGTAACGAGGGGCAGTATGAGATGCCACCTTCATATTACTACCCAGGTAGTATTGTGATAAGTCCCATGTTCATTTGACTTGGCTACATCAGCCATGACATTTGGTATGGGATAAACGATCATGAGTCATAATGAGCATGTGTGATCAAATCCAAGTTCAAGGTATTGACATGGCTCTAGTTGACTTCGAGTAGTGGATAATCAGCTAGACACTAGGCATATGTATGCTAACCCCCTTACATACATATATTAAAACAAGTTGACCGATTAGTCAAAGGTTTAGTATGAAAGGGATGGGGAAATATGCATCCATCCTCTAGGTGTTATGAGCCTTCGAGGATAACCCCTGCCATGGTTTGACCCTCATGTCAAAACTAGAGGATGTAAATGAGGCAAGTTTATTTTTAAAATGGCACCTTCATAGGATTTGGTCAATCACATCCACTTGGGTGGTTGTCTATAGTAGTCTTGAAACCCAAAAGTGGTTTGATAAACCTGTACTGACTAAAATTTATGTTAATGATTCATTGGGTGAAACATGAATGCTGTGAAATTGAAGTCACTTGCTATGAACATGAAAGCACCTTTTTGGTTGAAAATTTTAAACTTAGAAAAAAATAACATGAGATATTGCTTGCTTTGTTTTTGTGGTGCTACTAGGTGAATAGAATTTGGTTGTTACATATGGTATTAGAGCAAAATATATCTTAAGTTTTAGAACTCTAATTAACTATTTTATTTAGATAAATGAAAACTTTTAAATTAACTTACATGTTTCACCTATAGGTTAAATGACATAAATATTGTGGGGTGGATCTTCAAGAAATATTGCGGGATACAGGAAGGAAGAAGCTAACGAAAGACCTATAAGGGGACCAAAGTTAGGAATAATATGTGAAGGTCCTCAATGTGAAATAAGAATGAAATGATTGAATGAGACTCCTCCAAATGAGCCTAGAAGGGAGGAAGGAAACCTTGCAAAGGTTGTGCAATTATTACAAGTATACATGGAATAATAAAGGGAAGAGATGGCCCAACAAATTACTCATATGGACCAACAATAAAAGTTGATTTTTCAACAGCAAAAAATCATAGAATACTTGACCAAGGAAAGAGAAACTAGCATAGGTAGGGTAGTGGAAGTACCTAGTAAACCTACAAGATCCAGTACTGGTAGGGCCAGAGTGAGTAAAGAGTTGGATAGGACCTTAATAAGGTCTTAATATCCAAGTTTAATGGGACATGTGATGGTGATGTAGCAAAAAATTGGCTAAGTGAACTAGAATCATACTTTTTCTGAGTAGTTTTATCATTTGAATCTAAAACTACATTGGCACTTATGAATATGACTGAAGTAGCCCTAGATTGGTGGAATTCCTATAAGAAAGAGCATAATATTAGAGATATAGACCTCAAGTGGGAAGATTTCATTAAGGAATTTAGGGATAGATTTCTAACCAAGCAATATTATGTGGATAAATTTGGTGAGTTTTCTAATCTGTAACAGAAAACTATGTCACTATGAGATTACCACCAAAAGTATATTCAACTACTAAAATATGCATCCCAATATGAAAGTAATGAAGAGATGAAGGTTCAAAAATTTATTCTAGAATTGCATCCTAGAATTATGATAGTGGTGAATATGAACAACCTTGTCAATCTTTCTACAATGTTTTATTTGACACAAGAAGAAGAAGCAAATCAAGAGACTAGAAGAATATACTTTAATTATCAAAAACTATCTAAAAAGAAAAAATATGAGCTCAGGAATAAAAAGAGTGTTGGGTTCATGAATTGAAAGAAATAGAAAAACAAGAAACCTAAAGGAAGAGATCATAATAGACAAGGAGGCATAAATAGAGCTAACTCTCAAGGTAATAAGTTTAGGAGGTATGGCCAAGAGTTTCCCAAAATATAGAATCAGAGACCACTAAATCAGGATAAGACTAGGGAAATTGTGCCTTAGGGTAGAAACAAGAATAATAATAGAGGAAATAGAGCCCTTCCAAGTGGATGTTATATATTACAAGGAGCTCATTATGCCAACAACTGCTCCCATAGATATGATCTTCATCAGAAAGCCCTAGAAGAAGCTACCCATAGGATATTTTTAGAGATAGGTAGTCCCATACTTGATGGCCAAGTTACTCCATTTTTTTGTAGTGGTAATGTTTTTAATAAATATGTGCATGTTTTGATAGATAGTGGATCAACTAATATTTTTATTTCCACTATATTAGTGAGGGACATACCTAGAAGACCTAGGGTTTTAGCTAATGGTTGGAAGGTAAAGTACAGGTTAGGGAAAACCTACCAAGCCAACCAATATCTGTTTGACCCTCACATAATTTTTTCATAAGGAAAAACTAATGGACATTTGTATGTGGCACCTTTTCATGCCTTTGACATCATTCTTAGTGTTGACTGGTTAAAATCCCATAAGGCTCTTCTAAATTTTGAGGAAATGCCTTTGGTACTTATGAATATGACTGAAGTAGCCCTAGATTGGTGGAAGTCCTATAAGAAAGAGCATAATTTTGAAGTTGTAGACCTCAAGTGGGAGGATTTCATTAAGGAATTCAAAAATAGATTCCTAACCAAGCAATATTATGTGGATAAATTTGGTGAGTTTTCTAATCTACAATAGAAAACTGTCACTATGATATTACCACCAAAAGTATATTCAACTACTAAAATATGCATCCCAATATGAAAGTAATGAAGAGATGAAAGTTCAAAAATTTATTCTAGGATTGCATCCTAGAATTATGATAGTGGTGAATATGCACAACCTTGTGGATCTTCCTACAATGTTTTATTTGACACAAGAAGAAGAAGCAAATCAAGAGACTAGAAAAACATACTTTAATTATCAAAAGCTATCTAAAAAGGAAAAAGATGAGCTTAGGAAGCAAAAGAGTGTTGGGTTCATGAAGTGGAAAAAAGAGAAAAACAAGAAACCTAAAGGAGGAGATCATAATAGATAGGGAGGCAGAAATAGAGCTAACTTTCAAGGTAATAAGTTTAGGAGGGATGGCAAAGAATTTTCCAAAATATAGGATCAGAGACCACTAAATCATGATAAGACTATGGAAACTATGCCTTAGGATAGAAACAATAATAATAATAGAGGAAATAGAGCCCCTCCAAGTGGATGTTATATATTCCAAAGAGCTCATTATGCCAACAAGTGCTCCCATAGAGATGATATTCATCAAAAATCCCTAGAATAAGACATCCATAGGATATTTTTAGAGATAGGTAGTCTCGTACTTGATGGCCAAGTTACTCCATTTTTGCTTAATGGTAAAATTTTTGATAAATATGTGCATATTTTGATAGATAGTGGATCAATTGATAGTTTTATTTCCACTAGATTAGTGAGGGACATACCTAAAAGACATAGGGTTTTAGCTAATGGTTGGAAGGTAGAGTACAGGTTAGGGTAAACCTACCAAGCCAACCAATATTTGTTTGACCCTCATATCATTTTTCCATAAGGAAAAACTAATTGACATTTGTATGTGGCACCTTTGCATGCCTTTGACATCATTCTTAGTGTTGACAGGTTAAAAGCCCATAAGTCTCTTCTAAATTTTGAGGAAATATGGGTGGAGTTTATGGATGAGTTTAATCAAAGGATTAGGATTCATTATGGTCATGGTGATATTAAGCCACATCTATTTCCTACAATGCAAATAAAGAAACCCATTAAGAAAAAATGATGGTTTTTGTAGTTAAAATGAATAAGAAAAAAGAGACTGAAGTAGAGTCGAACCTTCTCCAAAAATATTCTATGTTGGGAGAATTCAAGGATGTGTTTTTGGAGGACCTTCCAGGGTTACCTCCTTAGAGAGAGTTTGATTTTTCTATTGAGTTGTTACTTGGAATTGTGCACATTGCAAGGGCATCGTATAGAATGACTCCTATTGAGCTACAAGAGATAAATTTATAACTTTAAGACTTGTTGGAAAAAGGGCTAATCAAGCCAAGTGTGTCACCATGGGGAGATCCTATCTTATTTTTTAAGAAAAAAGATGGTACCTTGAGAATGTGCATAGATTACCGAATGTTGAATAAGGTTACTATAAAAATAGGTACTCATTACCTATAATTAATGATCTCTATGATTAGTTGAAGGTATCAACCATATTATCTAAGATTGAATTGAGGTCTGGTTATCATCAGTTAAGGATTCGAGAAGAAGACAATTCCAAAAAAAATTTAGCATAAGGTATGGACATTTTGAGTTTATAGTCCTAGCTTTTGGGCTAATTAATGCTCCAGTCGCATTCATGAATCTCATGAATAGCATTTTTGGAGAGTAGTTGGATAGATTTGTGCTCACATTTCTATATGATATATTGATCTACTCCAAGAATAAGGAGGATCATGATCAACATATGTGGACCGTGCTTGAGATTCTTGGAAAGAATTGTTTATATGGAAAATTGTCAAACTATGAATTCTACACTCCACAAGTACAATATGTGGGATATATTATCTCTGCTGAGAGTATTGTAGTTGATCCCAAGAAAATCAAAGCAATTATTTACTAACCAAAACCTACTAATGTGACTGAGGTGAGAATTTTTATGGGGATCATGGGCTATTATAGGTGATTTGTGAGATGGTTTTCAAGAATTTACCAACTCATTACAAACCTTCAAAGGAAAGGTAAAGCCTTAAAATTGACAAAGTAGTGTGAGGAGGCATTTCATATTTTAAAATAAATATTGACAACCGTACCAATTCTACAATTACTTGATCCTAATAAGTAGTTTATTGTGTGTACTGATGCATCAATTGAAGGATTAAGAGTGGTTTTGATCCAATATGATGTGTTTATTGAATTTAAGGTAAGGAAAATTAAGAAGCATAAGGTGAATTGTACCACTCATGACTTGGAGTTGGTAGTTGTTGTGCACGCCCTTAAGATTTGAAGGTACTATTTTTTTGGGAAACCATTTTAACTGAAGATAAATCACCAAAGTTTAAGATACATATTTACTCAACCCTTTTTGAATGCCAAGCAATGACGCTGGATGTAATTTCTAGCTGAGTATAATTTTGGCATTGAGTATATTAAAGGTAAAAAGATCAAGATTGTTAACGCTCTGAGTAGGAGAGGGTGTATTGTTGCATTGACAAAATATCAATATGATTTGTTAGATCAAATTAAAAATCAACAACAAAAAGATGAATTTTGTGACTCTAGCAATACTCAAAAAGAGCAAGGACTTAGAAAGGATACAAGCTTTGAATATAAATATGACTTGTTTTTTTATAATAATAGGTTGGTAGTTCCAAAAATAGGTGGATTGAGAGAAAAAATACTTAAGGAGGCACAAAATACCCTTTATTTTGCACACCCATGAGGGGTAAAGATACATGAGAGTTTTAGGAAGACCTACTATTGGCTAGGTATGAAAAATAACATCATAGACTATGTGGCCAAGTGTTTGGAGTACCAAAAAGTGAAAGTGAAACATCTACATCCCGTGGGTAAGCTATACCCACATGAGATACCTACACAAAAAATATAGGTGGTATCAATAGATTTTATAGTAGTATTACCTAAAATAAGATTCATACATGATACAATATTGCTAGTTGTGGATAAGTTAACCAAGGTTACACATTTTATACCAAGCAATATGTAGGATGATGCACTAGAAATAGCGATCAAGATTGCCAGGGAAGTGGTGAGACTACACGAATTTCTAGAAATCATAATATTTTATAGAGATTCTCGGTTTAACTCTAAATTTTTTTAGGCTGTACATGAAGCATTGGGAACTATATTGAATATTAGTACTGCCTATCACCCTATGATAGATGGGTAGACTGAGAAAACTCATGATTTTTTTAGTGCAACCTCTTTTTCATAATTTATAGATGTCCAATATCTATATGAGAAGTGGTGTATCTCTCATTACCTTTTGACCTTAGGTACAAAAATTACCTCATCATTCTTTAGCCAGTGCATGCCTCCTCTTCAACTTACTATGTCTTAGAAACAATGTTGATAACACTCATGATTTTTTGAGTGCCTCCTATTTTTCATGATTTATAGATTTATAATACCCATATTAGAAGTCATGTCTCTCTCCTTATCTTATCACCTTAGGTACAACAATGGGATCATCAATATCTTCCTTTATCCAATGCATACCTTTTCATCAACTTGTTATGTCTTAGACACAATATTGATATCACTCTCTAATACCTAGTCTTCCTTGAGTTATTAATATGACAATATAAAGGTTTCTTATCAAATTGATCTCAAATGCATATGCATCAAAACAATGGTGATACTCAGAAGAAACCTGGCCTTTTCATATTGTAATAATAACATTAAATCACTTAGATAACTATTTACTTTCATGAGATAATAACATGACAAAATAAATCTCACATTAATCTCCTACACTATGGACAAATTTTACTCTAGATAACCCTATGTCAAAAAATCAAATGACACATGACTTAAGTACTCTTTTAGACTAAATGACATAATCAACTAGATATTATTAATTTTTTCTTAACAACCCTATGGTAATCTTTGACATAATTAACAAATCTTCAAAATGGATTTTTAAACTTTATATAAATCTTTCACCATGTCTTTTCTAGATGAAACATTATTTAAACAAGACAATTCCTTATTAGAAATAAGACAACCTACCTAAGCATGTAATACAACAAGATTATTTCACATAGGTGACTCTTTCTCTTAGGTTTTGAATGGTATGATATATGCTTAACTTTGACATCCACATTAGGTAACCTTCATCTCCACGTTGGATGACCCTAGTCTCCATGCTAAATATCACTCCATGCTTAACAATAATTTTTTCAAAAACCAATAGAATTATATTATTTTCCAAGGAAAATGCTCTCTCGACACCTAGTGATCCTCATCCCATACCTAGGTTTGAAGCTTCCTTACTTCAGTCCTTACATGTTTCTCTAGAGAATACAAACCCAGGAAATACTCAAATCTCTAGAAATAACATCAAATGGATACCTCCCACCAAGATTGGGTCAAGTTTAATTTTTATGGGACATCAAAAAGAAATCCAAGAAGAGTCGGGGCAGGGGGAATTTTAAGGGACCACAATGAATATTCCATATTTGCATTTGTTGAATTTTTGGGAGAACAATATAAAGATATAGCTGAAGCTAGGGCCTTATGGAGGGGTCTACAATTAATTAAGAAATTTGCAGGGAGAGTCATCATAGAAGGGGATTCTTTTAATATCATCAATTATTTAAAAAACTCTAAAACTTCGGCTTGAAAGGTGAAAAGTCTAATTGAAGAGGCTCGAAGCCTGATCCTGTTTCAACATAAAGTCATTATCCAACATGTTTTCAGGGAAGCTAATGGTGTTGCTAATAGGTTGGCTAACATTGGAGTCTCTGCCCCTGAGATGATGACATGGACTGACACCCTTCCGCAGGAAGTTGAGGAAATTGCAAGGTTGAAAAAAGTTTAAAATTTTCAAAACGCATAACAATCATTATTTCAAATTCATAGAAATGAAAAGGTTTTTTCCCTAGATCTTAAAATTTCAAATGCTTCGCATCCTAAAAAGATCACCTTCAAAAAATCTATCATATCCATGATGAGATTTATCTTTTCAAGGTAATCATTATTCTGGACACTTGGTGTGAGTTGGTTTTTTTGGCACATCCTCTTCATGTTTTTCTTACACCCTGTGCCAATTATCCTTGTCACCGCATTTGGTTTTAGTCACAATGTTTCAAATTATACCATTTTTTTCTGTGATCCACCTTGAGTGCTCCTTCCTGATATTTTCTTGCAGAATGCTCCCTATACACATGTTGCTTTTCCATCCTCACCCACTGTCGCTCCTCTCCTCTAGTTCTTATCGCTTCCTTTCCACATTCTTGTCCTCTCTCACTTATTGTCATTTACCAAAGACATTGATGCCTATTTTCCTTTGCAATTTTAGTGAGGGGGTCAAGTTTCATAACCTGATAGGCCAAGCTCTACAAGGCATGGCACACCTTTCTATTTATGTGGAAAATAGTAACTATTGGGACCATAAGTTGCCTAAGGAATGCTACCCTGTTCTTTAATATTTGGCGTATTTAATTTTTCCTAGGATTTGCTTCCCCACGACGAGAAGAATAGGTACTTACAAAATTATCTAAGCCTATCAAATGTTTATAAAACCATCCCCACAGATAGATTTTGCATCTTCTCTATCTGTTTATCTCAACCCAGTGAGCTACCTACCATCCTTACTTATCTTCTTTGGATTCTTGTCATCATGAGCTTCGTGGAGCCATAATTTCTTGCAATTGAACTAGTTGTGAAAGCTATCCTAAGTGCAAGAGGATTTATACCATTCCTTAAGCATTTTTTAGGCTAGGACTGAGATATCAACATGGCTTTTTTGTCCACTTGGGAAAAGGGCATCGTCATCATACATGTCATTGAGTTCCAGGTGGATGTTAATATCCTTTCTGACGTTACAGGACAACCATCGATGGAAAAAAATGTGTAGAAACAAGCACAATTGGGAAATTGAACTTAACCAATTTGAGCCGAAGTCGCCTATGAGGAGGATTGTCAAGCCAAGGATGGTATGTGATGACTTACCCACTCATTTTAAAGATATGATAAAGCTTGTTATGGAACATATCATCATGGATGATCTTGGTTCCCAACTCAAAAGTTTCCATATTGCGTTCATGAACCACTTTAGGGAGGTCAAGCAACTGAACATTCTATAATTCCTTTACCTATCAATGGATTACTCCATCAATGCAACCCGCTCAAAAAAGAGAAAGCCTAGCCCTCTCACCAAGGGCTTTTAAAAGTCGTGTATGCTCATCTTCTAGATAAATTTCCTAAGAAAATTGTGCTTCCTCAAGATCAACAGGCTAAGAACACAGAGGAGGATATATCCTACACTCCTATATCTAGGGTTCACTATTCCAAAAGGAAGAAGATGGATGAAGGCCACCAGGATGCTGAGTTGACAAAAAATAAGGGTAAGGTTGAGACTACTCCAACAAGAATTTCACAATGCCTTATGAATAAGGAAGTCCAAAACCAAGAAAAGATGTAGAATGCAATCGAAGACAAACCAGACGATCCTGCAGAGAAGATTCTCCAAGAATACGTAATCAAGACCACCACTAAAATTATTGGTCATATGGAGAATGCCATGGATGCAATTATGGGGGCAATTGCCCAAATAAAAAAGCATAGGAATGCTATAAACCTCTTGTTCTTCTACGACGACTTCACAGAGGATACTCCTGCTAAGAATGTCGATGAAGCCAAATTGGAGGTCAAGGATGATGATGTCATGGAAATTGTAAAGGGTATATTCAAGGATGTACCTAAGGATGCTACTAAGGATGTCAATAAGGATGATACCAGTGTATCTATAATTGCCTAACTGGTTGCTTTTATGTGGTCTTATGTTTCTATCCTGTCTAGGATTTTTCTGGTTTTCTTTTTGGTTTGTTTATGTTTTCCTTTACATTTTTAGGTCTTCAAGGATGCGTTGTTGTTTTTTGAGGATGGTGCATCCTTTTATCTAGCTGATGTACTAAGGTATTAGGGCACCTTTCAAATACCCTCTTCAATATAAATTTTTAACTTATAAGAAAAACTTCTTTCAAACACCAAGATATGACCATTTTTTGTCCAATCAATATGTCATTTTATTAGCAAGTAGAAAACCTATAATTAAGCCCTTGTAATTACTTCTTACTAGCCTTGTTTCATGGATGAATATCTTAAAACTACTTCTTACAGCTTGTTAATAAAATATTTTTTAATCAATTGTTTACTTCACTAATGCCTATTCTTCCTAGTTAAAAAAAAATGATAATTTATGCATTGAGTTCCACTTAAATGCACTATCATTTAATTTTAAACCTATAAAATAAAACAATAAAACAAGAAGAATGTAAATATTTTATTTTACAATTTAGTTTATAAGGTTTCCTTATCTTGACATGAATACATGATCACTGACTTAACTTCTTCAAATGTCTAGGAGAAATAGAAACTTAAAATGATGTCTCTTGATTTGTAATGTTGGTCTCACCTCCAAAATGTCAAAGCTATGCTTGTTGGAATTTACAATAATTTTTTAGAAACACTGAAATATACACTAAAAATAATTAGTATATCCATAGATCATATTATATAACACTTTGATAATTGAATGAGCGCAAGGAGATATTTATAGCAATTTCAAAAATCCAAAAACATCGTAAAGTTTAATCTAAGGCATCATAACAAGTGGGCTAGGTTAATTACAACTAATAAATAGAGTTTAACAATAATAAGGTTAACCATGAACCCTTGGGATTACATAATAAAATAATAAATACATTATACACTGAAATACCCTTAGGTCTATCTGTAGCACCCTAAAATTGGCGCAATAAAACTTAGCAATAATTAAAATTACCTTAGTAATAATTCAAATTCAATTTCAACCCCAAAATCGCTCCAAAACCGCCTTTTAACCTTTTTCCTCATTTCTTGTGCCATTTTTAGAGTTTGTTTTGTCCGTTTGATGATATCATCGTCGATCAGACGATATCACCTCAGATGGGACGATTTTGTCTAGACTAGGAAATCCAGACGATCTTGTCCCAAAACTAATTTTTCATAGTTAGCTTTTGTTTCAACGGCGTCTCTAAGTTGGGCAGAAGCATGTTTGCACGGTTAGAGACCTCCCCCATTGGAGATATTCCAAATTAGGATGATCTCCAACCTCCCAACTTCCCTCCTAAGCCTATTTAAACCTTAGGACCCCCCTTGAATTTCCCCTAGCTGAATTTTCCTGTAACTTGACCTTTACACGCATTAGAATACCTTGGATTACCATCTGCATTTGTGCTTTCCAAGTTTTGTTGTAAGAACCTTATCATTTTTTAGCTAGAGCAAGCTCAGATCATCGCAGACGATCATGTCCAATTAGAGATGATTTCGTACCAAGCCGAGACGATTTCGACTGTAGTCAACATTGGGGGCAATCAGTGCCCAGAGTTTGCACTTTTCCTATACTTTGCTACTATTTTATTCTACATTTAGTCATTTTTATTCTTATTTCCTATTATCCTACATCTTGGAGTTCACCCATGTAATTTAATTGCATAATAAGATCATGATTAGCTATTAAAGAATCGTAATTTACTTGCATTTCCATTTGGGACTATCTTATTAACATCCTTATTGTTATTTCATATCATTTTCCTTTATCAGAATAGTTGCAATTTTGGTATTTTATATCTATTTCTCTATTTGCAGGTCTCTAACAAATTCGTTTGACGAATTCGTCAGATCTCAGACGATCCTATCAGATAGGAGATGATCTTGTAAAATTCCAGACGATCTTAACTGCTTCAAAAATTAGAACCCCCATCAGACATTCGAAACCAGGTATGAATTTCTTCACTTAATTTATTCTCTGTGTTTTCTGTTAATTCTATTTTTTGTATTCATTTAAATATGCATTCCATATAGAACAACTTAGATTCATTTGGCCAAACCTAGGATTCGAATGTTTAAA
The DNA here is from genome assembly GCA_028583015.1 of Wollemia nobilis. Classification (NCBI taxonomy): domain Eukaryota; kingdom Viridiplantae; phylum Streptophyta; class Pinopsida; order Araucariales; family Araucariaceae; genus Wollemia; species Wollemia nobilis. Next base: position 14,262,930 of record JAQPPZ010017228.1, read on the forward strand.
GATAAAATTGAACACATAAAACACATTCCCAACCTAGGCGTGGAAACTGCCACTAAACATTTCCTGGTGAACCCCACCATCCGTCGAAAAATCACCTTAATACACCTCCCCCGAGAGGCGGGACCTTCCAAAGGCCTCTTAGTCCGAGGTATTGTCCCATCCTTTTCACATCCCCCTTCCGAGAACAGATCCTATAGCCTGAAGGTAAGGGTGCAAAAAATTTGGAGCGATACATTTTGGTGAACCCGACGTGAAACTAAAACCTTTTGAAAAAAAAACAAAAAAAAACATAGATGCATTTAAAATCATTAGAAAATTACTAAGTTGCATATCATGTTTAGATGGTAGCTCCTAAGAAAAGATTAGTTGTCACTATAAATGTTGAAAATCAATTAGCAACTATAGAAATCAATTATGTGCTTAGTGTGCCTGAAAGAGATAGAAACCAACTTTTGTGGGATGAACTTAATAGGAGACTAGGTATCATTTCATCTAGGTCCACAGAACTTAAGCAAATCAAGAGGCTTGTCCTAGATAGAATCCTCGATCCTCATAAACTCATTTTTTATCATGAACTTCAGAGAGCTTGCCATAGATGGTTAGCTTATAGGAGAGCTCTTGTGTCTTCAAAATTGTTCACCTTTGAGGAATACCTCGAGAACACAGTTGTTATACACCAATTCCTAGGTCGTGTAGAAGACCAAGAGGTCGTTCTTAAGGATAGGGAAATATGGAATAAATTTCCTAGAGCTGTGTTATATCGAGAGTATTACCACAAAATTTACTTCTACCAACCAGAGTCTGAGACAGATAATATCACTATAGCACTTTATGTCAAATTTTTGAAAGAAATTTTTCAATTTGAAGAAGAACATTTCATGACTCCTGAAGAACTTGAGCCCATTAATGATATTTATAAATTGTTTATAGAAAACTAGATCATTGCTTTCATTATTATTATTTCTTGCATTTTATGTGCTATTTGTTATCTTTATAATATTGTTATAAAAAAACAAGAAAAACAAAAAAAACATAACAAAACCAAAAACATTTTATTTCAAATATTATAGTAGGTATATAATTAAAATATATACCTCTTAAGCTTGTCGCATATATATATATATATATATATATATATATATATATATATATATATATATATATATATATATATATATATATATATTTCTTGAAACCTAAGTTTAAGCATAATGACTAAACTTAGGAATGGTAAACAAACTGAAGAAGAAGAAGAAGAAGATTGGTTAGGTAAGAAAAATAAAAAATTAAATACCCTTCCTGAGGATCCAATTCCAGAAGAAGAAACTCTAGAATAGCCAGAAGATGACCTGGCTGAAGAAAATGAACAACAAGAAAATTTTAGAGAGGAAGGATCCTCATCCCCTAGAATGGCTTCAGATGGAACTATTGCTTTTGATAACTTAGATCATTTCTAGAAATTTTTCAATAATAATATCGGTGCTCTTAATATGGCAGTTTGTATTGATAGAGGACAAATTAGTGACACTCAAGCAGCCATGGAAGATATGTTTAACATACACACTAATCCCTTGTCCTTTGTTGATCAAGAAAGTGATAAAGCTGGACCATCCAATAGAGATATGGTCACTATAATTCAGAACATGCAAAAACAACAGGTTACCCAACCTCCTAAGGAACCTGTTATTGAGCCTAAAATCATTCCCACACAAAATAGACCTTCATTCACTGCTTTATTTCGGCAAACTATAGATAAATATGCTTCAAACTGACAAAAACCTAAAATGAAGCCAAACACCAATTTTCAACAATCTGGGATACAACATAATACAACTTCAAAACTTCTTCATAACACCCTTCCTACCAACAATTTACACAATAGCAATATAGCATATAATATGCATGTCCCTCCATATTATGCTCACAAATCTCATATTAATGCCCTACCAAACCAATATGGTGGGCAAACCAGTAATCTGGAAGCCATGGTGAAACAGTTAGCTTCCCGCATGGACCAGATAGATCCCTACCGTCCCTCGTACAATTATCGAGATATGTGTAGTCAACCTCTAGATCCTATGGTTGTAGCACAACCATACCCTAAACATTTTCCCATGCCCGTCCTGCCTATATATAAAGGAACCGAAGATCCCATAGAGCATCTTCGCATGTTTAGGATAGCATGTCATGATATATCACATGATGACTTGTTATTACTAAAAATGTTCCTAAAAAGTCTAGGAGGAATGGCATTAGAGTTGTACTATCAATTGCCCACTCATTCTTTGAGAAATTTTGAAGGGACCGCTGAATCTTTTGTCCATCAATTTAGTGCCTACATCGAGAGGCATGTCACCATTAAATATTTGTACAATTTAAAACAAGACAAATATGAATGTTTTGTTGATTTCCTAGCTAGATGGAGGTAGTTGACAGGAAAACTACACTTTGTGCTACCTTATAGGGAAATGTTGGATATTTTTATCAATAATTTGCAAGAACAAATATCTTATGAGTTATCAACTACTACCTTAACTACCTTCGATTAGGCTATAGACTTAGCTCGAGGAGTAGAAGATGCTCTCATTAGGAGAGGCCAGCTTAGGAAGAAAGATGATGAGAAAACATCTAGAAATCAGTACAAAAAGAAACAAGTTGTAGGTGACGGAGTCACTGATAGTAGAAACGTTGTTAATATCAATACAACGAAGACAACAAAAAAATTCATATTAAAGCCTCATGATAAAACTCCTCGAGAGTTTACTAGATTGAACCAACCATTATCAACTATTCTACCCCAATTACTCGAAAGAGGTTTGATTCAATTACCATCTATCCAGGAACCTGATCCGACCATACCCGGATACAGAGCCGATTTACACTATGATTTCCATAGAGGGCCTGGACACTCTACCAAATCTTGTAAAAGGTTAAAACATAAAATACAAGATCTGTTTGATAATAATGAAATGGAGGTGCAAGCCTTCCAACATAAACAAAATGCTCCTAATAATTCTCAAAAGAACATTCCCCAAAATCAAAATCAAAATGCTAATCAATCATCAGATATATTTCAACATCCTTTATCAAAACATGGTAAAGAGGTAGCCAATCAAATCGAACATCATAATGTCCCTCCTCCTACTGGATATGTAGGGACTATTAGCAGACAATTATCTGTTCAAGATCCTTAAATATTTGGCACAAATTTCTCCATGGTTATGTCTAGACCCCTATATAATACTCAAACATCAGATCCTAGTGATGAAGAATCAGATATTGAAAGTGAAATTGACATCACCTCAAACCAATCGAATAGTTCTGAAAATTAATCAGATCCTTTTCATCTTATCACAGATGCTATGGTTCCAGAAGAACCATTTCCTAGAAGAGTTACTACTCGACCCTCTTCTAACCAGTTCCTTCCTAATGAACAAGCCATAAACTCTCAACCAAGACCAGTTCAACGTCTTCAATATAACATTGTAGGTACCATCGAATTCGTTACCAGACAACAGGCTCAAAATTCTCAACAAGAACCAAATCAGAACAATGGATCAACTCCATTTGTTTTGAGAAATCCCAATAAAGGGAATCATACTCCTAATGTTCAACCTAAACCCCCTTACAATATTAATGAGCAATTATCCAATACTATAGCCAGAATTTCCCTTTTGGATTTATTAAGATCTTCTCCTACCCATAGGGATGAGTTAATGCTTACATTAATCCAAATGATGGTACCACGAAACATTCAACCTGAAGCCATGACCAATACTATCATCACTAGAGAAATTGATTGTATCGACTTTCGAGATAAATATATACCACAATACAGTTTACATAAGGATAACGCCTTATATATTACCACCTTAATTGGAGATGTAGCTGTTAAATGAGTCTTGATTGATAATGGTTCATCTCTAAACATTTGCACTTTTGACTTCTACCAGAGATTTGGGTTTAGAAGTGATGAAATGAAGAAAACTGACATGATCATAAAAGCTTTCAATGACGAAACACAAGAAACATGTGGAGTTATTACCATCCCATTACAAGTTGGTCCTAGAACCCTAGAAACGACCGTATTTATTGTACATTGCCCCACATCGTATAATATACTCTTGGGTCATCCCTGGATCAATGCAATGCGGGCTGTCCCATCAACTTTACACCTATGTGTTAAATTTGAATTTAAAAATAAGTTGGTCACTATCCATGGTGATCCTAGACCTTTTGATATGTGTGCTTTGGCAGAACCTTTTGGAGTTCAATTTTGCCCTGCTCTGTAATCCACACATCCTAATTCTTATTTTTCATCTAAAACTGTGAAACGCACACCCATAACTTCATCTATATTTCCTCCATTAATTTCACCCTCATATATAGATCAACAATATTCTAAAAAAACCACTCTAGAACCTCAAAAAGATCTTCAATCCACAACCAATCCTTCATGTTCCATCCCTATAATTTCAAAACCTATAGACCCATCTATTAACACTTCCACATTATCTACATCTATCACACCTTCCAAATCTAAAGATATAGGGAATGATCCTTCTACATCGTATGCTCTTTCTGATGAACTTTTACCGAATTTATCTAAAATCTTAATATCAGAAAAAACAAATGCTTTTATGCAAGATTCAATTCTTTTTAATAACTTGCCGCCATCTCCTCGTACTTTGGGCCTCCCACAACCTATGGGAAGTACTTACCAAGTCGGGAGTTGTGCCTTAATTTATAAGGGATATGACTGGGGAAGAATACCCAGGAACATCAAAAATCACCATGATGGATACTCTCGATGTTATTTTACTAATGAGTATATTAAAGCTAAACCTATAATGCTTAAAATGGGATATAAATGGAAAGGCTTGGGACCTTTCCAATATGGTATGAAAGAACCTTTTGAGGTAGAACCATGGCCCGCCCGATGTGGTGTGGGCCTATTTCCTAGTAAGGGTCAACCCTTCCCTTTTGAAGATGATGATCAACTCATATGTTATCAAGATTATTTGGATGGACGTGATGATTTGCCTCTAAAAAATCAACCATTTACATGCAATGTGCTATCCATAGCTTATCCTGAAATGATTGTTGGATCCGATGATGAGTTGGAAGGAGATATTTTTCACAATGTCTCCATTGAAGAAATGTTACACAATGGTTTTTATTTTGATGGTTCTATACCAACTATAGCCTAGCTTGAGGCCACGACTCCTCAAGATGAATTATCCAAGTTAACCTTAAAATAATTACAAGAATTGGGCGTTTCACCCACCCCACCTAATTTTGAAAGAGATTTACACATGGAAGTAGAAAACGTCATTAAAGTTAACATTGGAACTGAGGATAATCCTCACATAATCAATATTGGATCAAAATTAAGTCAAGAAAAACAAAATGAATACATTGCATTTCTTAAAGAATATGAAGATGTCTTCACTTAGACATATGAAGATATGCTAGTTCTAGACCCTTCTGTAGTCATGCATCATCTAGTAGTCCATCTGGATGCTAAACCTATTAAACAAAAACTTAGAAAAATGCATCCTAAAGTGGCTTTGCTAGTCAAAGGGAGTTAGAAAAACTCTTGAATGTTGTTTTTATACAAGCTATTGATTATGCTGAATGGATCTCGAATGTAGTTCCAGTCACCGAGAAAGAAGCTACCAAAGTTAGGGTTTGCACATATTTTAGAGATATTAATGCTGCATGCCCTAAATATGATTTTCCTCTTCCAAACATGGATCAAATCATTGATTTTACTGTTGGGAGTGGGATGATGTCCCTAATGGATGGATTCTTCGGCTATAATCAGATCAGGATAGCTCCTGAGGATCAAGCTAAAACAGCCTTTATTACCCCTTGGGGTACCTTTTGTTGGAAAGTGATGCCATTTGGTTTAAAGAATGCAGGTGCAACCTATCAACAAGCTATGACTTATATTTTTCATGATATGATGCATGATATCCTACATGATTATGTAGATGATATTATAGCTCGCTCTATTAATGAAGATGATCATTTAGATGATTTTAGAAAAGTTTTTAATCGGTTAAGAGAATATCTTATTCGATTAAATCCATCCAAATGCATATTTGGAGTTAAGTCCGGTAAACTATTAGGGGTTATAGTTTCTTTACGTGGCATTGAAATTGACCTTCTCAAGATTGCAGCTATCACTGATATTCCCGCACCTACCAATATATCTAAATTACGAATTTTATAAGGTAAACTTCAAGCTATCCATCGCTTCATCGATAAGATGGCGGACAAAACCAATCCCTTTCTTAAGCTCCTTAAGAAGGATATCCCTTTTAATTGGGATGACGAATGTAAGGAAGCTTTTGAACTTCTTAAACAATACCTCCTTAACCCACCTGTGTTTTCATCGCCTAAACCTGATCGTCCGTTTATCCTGTATATTTCAGCTTCAGATTTTGCTTTGGGAGCTATGTTATCTCAACTTGATGATGAGAAGAAAGAACGTGCTAATTATTATATTAGCCGAACTTTAATCAGTTATGAAACCCGTTACATAGCATTATAAAAACTATGTCTAGCAGTCATGTTTTCTATGCAGAAATTATGTCATTACATGCTTAGTCAGAAAACTTAGGTCATTGCTAAATATAACCCCTTGCGGTATCTCATGAGTTGACCTTATTTATCGGGTCGCACAGCCAAGTGGGTTCTTTCTCTAAGCAAGTTTGAACTCACGTTTATAGGACAAAAGTCTGTTAAGGGTCAAATCATAGCAGATCAATTAGTCATGTTGCACCCTTAGAGTCTACTCATCCCCTCATCATTGAGTTTCCTGATGAATGCCTTCAATTAGAGGTAGACCATGTTGAACAATGGTCCTTATACTTTGATGGATCCCGATGCATGAGTGGGGCTGGTGCGGGTATTATTTTAATATCTCCACAAAAGCACATTATACCTTTGTCCTTTAAATTAACATTTGCTTGCACTAATAATACTGTTGAGTATGAAGCTCTAATCCTTGGATTACGAGCTGCCCTGGCATTAAAAATTAAATATCTGCTAGTTTTTGGTGATTCTCAACTTGTTATAAACCAAATTAATGAAGTTTATCAGACCAGAGATGATAAAATGTGCCCATATAAAGCCTATGTTTTACACTTAATATTTCTATTTGATCAAGTTACCTTGGAAGCTATTCCTCGAACTAACAACCGTGCAGCTGATGCTATGGCCACAGCTGCATCTCTTCTACCCTTGGAGTTAGATGACGAATATGCCACCATCATTATTCATCGACTCCAGGAACCCGCTTCAAATAAGTCATGCTTAGAACCTTTGGATGTGTTCCCAATCAATGAAACTACTCCTGAACCTTGGTATACGGATATATTTGATTTTCTTCAAAATGGGACTTTCCTTGCCAATTCTAATAGAAACTAGCGTCGGTTATTACATAGACGAGCAAGTCGATTTGTAATAATTGGAAATACTTTATATAGGAGATCTTTTGAAGGTATCCTATTGAGATGTTTTAATTTAGAAGAATCCAGATCAGCTTTGAGTGAAGCCCACGATGGATCTTGTGGAGGACACTTCAGTGGTAGTGTCATTGCTAAAAATCTCCTTAGGATAGGATACTTTTGGCCTACCATGGAGAATGATGCACATGATTATGTGCGCCATTGCGACAAGTGCCAAAAACATGCTAACCTTTTCCATACCCCTGCACAAGAACTACAGGCTATTTCATCTCCTTGGCCCTTTTCCAAATGGGGCTTAGACATTATTGGCAAAATTAATCCTGTGTCATCTGATGGACACAAATTCATCATAACCGCCACTGAGTATTTCATGAAGTGGGTTGAAGCTATGCCTTTAGCTTCCTGCACTGGAACACAAGTCTCTAAATTTATTTTTAATCAAATCATTTGTAGGTTCGAAATTCTTGCAAATCTCATCTCAGACAATGGAACTTGTTTCAAAAATAAAGATGTTAAGAAATTATGCCAAAAATATAAGATTCAACATCGCTGGTCCACTCCCTATTATCCTCAGGGTAATGGCCAAGCAGAAGCTTCAAACAAATTCTTAATCAAAATTCTCAAAATATTGGTCAACAAATCTTGCCGCGACTGGCACATTCAAGTATATCTAGGTTTGTGGGCTTATCAAACTAGTGTTCGAACTCCCACTGGAACTTCACCCTTTTTTTTGGTTTATAGCACTAAAGTCGTTTTTCCCTTTGAATTAGAAGTTCCTTCTTTGGCTCTACTACTTCAAGATACCAAAGTAGGAGATGAATATCGAGTTGGCAGACTCAATCAGCTGGAGCTCCTAGAAGAAAAGTGCATCAATGCTTTGGAGCATCTTCATGCCTACCAAAACAAGCTTAAAAGATCATATGCTAAGAAAGTTCATCATCGATCCTTTGAGGTCGACGATCTTGTTTTAAAAGAAAATCAAAAGAATACTAATGCAACTAAAGACCTTAAAGGTAAATTTGAGCCCAACTGGCTTGGACCATATATTATCACTGCTAAAATTGAATCGGGAGCATACAAATTATCTACCTTAGATGGTAAAGAACTTAAAGAACCCATGAACATTTTACATCTTAAACGTTACTATGCATAAAACATTGGTCATTTCATCATTGTATATATATTTTTAAAATATTTCAAAAAACCACTATCTTGTATTTCTTTCAATTTATAAAAACATCAAAAACATTCAAAATCATTAAAATCTTCAAAAACATATTTTATTTTTTGTACCTTCTCACATTGTGACATATTGCAGTTATATTTTCAAATTATTTTGGATAAATTAGCATTTATTTGGAATCCCACACTTTCACATTCACATGAATAAATATCTTAATTTTATTTGGTATGATTACTAATCTCTCTTATATCAAAGTACACAAAATTCAATTAAATAAAGTTTGAGCATAGAGAATTGATCTTGTTATTTACTTAAACCAAGCATATCTTTTCACACTAAAATGATTATATTTGTAATGTCCATGTTATGCTACATAGTAAAAGTGGTTTCTTGAGCGAAAAGTTTCCCCTGCTATCCTATCATGCACATGGTCTAGAATCTTTGAGAATTGAAAAAAGGACAAGCTCATCCCTACCCGGAATAAAAATCCCTTGCTCTATAGCTAATCCGAGCAAGTATCCCTAGAATAGGAAGCAAAAGAAAAAGAAAAATCAAGCAAAATCATTTAGCACTATTTCAGCATTATCTCAAACATCAAAGCAAAAGATACAAAAAAAAAAAAAAAAGAGAGAAAGCAAAGAAAGAAAGAAAGAGAGCAAAATGAGCAAAAGCAAAAGCAATAAAATCCCTTTCCCTACCCTTTGAAAAGAAAAGAAGGGTTGATGAGCTTGAATCCATGGAATTCTCAATTATTCAAAAACTGTGAGGTAAGCCCCCTAACAGGTGGTTTGTGCCCAACCCGCTTGGCCTTGGGTAACTCCTAGTGTGGTGATATGTCTATCACATTAGCAACCTTATTTTGTACAAACCTATGTCTGCTTATGGATTAGCTAGCTCTTGATAACCTGACTTACATAGTAGTCTGGTATGGTTATATGCATCTAAATCATGGTTAATGAACACTTATTTGGTTAATTCAAATCACTTGTATCATAGTATCTTGCTCAAAATTGGTAAATGAACAAAGCAATCGCACACACATTTGTATTTGAGAGATTTTGTGTATCATTATGATAAATCAAGATCATAAATGAACTCACATATGCACATGAGATTCCTTATAAATCTAACTTTTGTCTTTAAGATACTTTGAAATATTTTTTGCACATTGTCTGGAATAATTTCATTTTCTTCTCTGAGGACAGTTGTTTAGTATAAATACAACCACATGCATTACCAACAAATAAAAATTATTTTTCAAAAACATGCAATAAAGTCACATATAACTTTTGACTTTTGCGACGATGGTATAGTTCCAAAACCAAAAGTGGAATTTTATGCCTAGCACAAGTCCTCATCTTCATATTTTTTGTTTATTTTCAAAAATTAAAAATCAACCATGCAATAAAACTATTTATTTTCTTCTTTTGGATTTCGTGATGATGGTATAAGTCTATATCTAAATACTCTATGCCTAGCGCAAACCAGTGTTTTACTTTTATTTCCCATTTATTTCAAATCAATTCATCAAAAAAATATGACTTAAATCATTATGTTACACAATTATGCTTTCAAAGAATGCAACTTATTCTATTTCATGACATTATGTTCAAATTCAATATTGCAACCATGGTATAATTTCTAAGGAATTATTCAAAATTTTATCACACTTAGGAATTTATGCCTAGCAAAAATCATTTTTATACATAATATTTTCATGGAAATCTAAAAACAAATCACCATCATCATCATCATTTGCAACATCACAACAAAGTCTTAAGACAATATCTTAAGTACTCTTTTACTTTTAACAATATTTCTATACTGGGATTAGCTTGACGACCGAGTGAGCGACGACTCCATGAAATGGTCTATAATAGCAACAATATCCTTTGAAATTATTGTTAACAGTCCCTTTTATTTTTTATCAAATTATCATCACAACAACCAATTTGTTTACATCAGATTATTTCATTTAAATTTTTAAAAGCATGACATTCAAACCATAATATTTCCAAACGACATAATTACATGAATCATCAAATCAATCACATCAAAAACATTAAAGCATCATACATAAGACAAGTCATATGATCAAAAATATCATATATATATATATCCAATCTATGTACATCATATCAAAACTAGATTGGTATGCCACAATCTACATCTTGGCATGCTCAATCCTCTCAATCATATATCCAGTCTGTGCAGTGCAGTCGCCTAGCCTTGAGAAGCCCTCGAGCTCTTAGCCTCATCTCCTCCCCCGTCTTGAGGTGGAGGAGGTGGCCCCATCGTAGTTCATGTCATGCCATGAGTCTTGGATGCTAATCATGATGATGTCCTAGATGACCCCATCACGACAGGCTCTGTAATATGAGCTGGTAATGGCACCCTTTGCTCTACTGGCATTGCCTGGTAATATAGAGCTTGATAGAATGTAACCTAGGCAATAGCTCATGCTAAATCTTGAGTGCTCGCCCCTCCGCCTCGAGCCCTGAGTCGTGCAACCTCATCCTGCAAGGACTGCACCTGAGCTCGGAGACAAACAGTCTCCGCCCGAAGAGTAGCCATCTCACTACTCTCTCCTACCTCGACACCCTTGCCCTTATCGGGCGATGGTGGCCTCTCTCTCTTTGGAGAAGGGGGTCTCTCCTCCCTCCTCTCCCGTTGCCACGGCCTCTACTGAGCCTATGGCCTCCTCTGTTCTCTCCTGCCATGACCCTGTGCTGCCTCAATGGTCGCCTGGCACCGCCTCCCCACCCAACGCACAACCGCATGAATCGGAACCTGAGCCCTCATCATCCGAGGAGGGCGGATGCCTACGTACCAGGCATCATAGCCATCGGCTACCCCAGCATCGTCACCATCCACTAGCTGGATGGGGGCATCATTAGCATCCTGACTCCAAAAGCATTGCATATCTGGAGCCCCGCTAACTATAGTGTTATCTTAGATGGTCCAAAAAAACTTATAGTCTCTAAGAGATGGGATCCCCTACTGTAGATCGAACTACCTCAAAACTCTATTGTAGAGGTGGAGCTCCACCTCTCCCCTCTCCATCCTCAGCCAGTAGACTCGCCTCACACGAGCCAGCTCCTGTTCATCCTTGGCCCACCCTGGATGATCTCTCCAAGGCCTCCAAGTGATCTGGTCAGAGACAAGGTCATCAAGTAGTCTTCGGAACACTGGCAGATCTACCCATCATTGTGACCCTCTTCAAAGCCACCAGTAGATAACTTGAGGCCTCTCCTCGTCAATCGCTGTCAGTGGGAGCCCTACCAGTCTTCACACCGCAATGTGCTCCCAACACCAAACCTGTAGTAGTGATGTCATAACTAGACATCGACCGCCATTGTATACGACCCCATTCAAGATCCTATACAATCGGCATAGTACAAAGATCCCCCAAGCAAACTTGTATCCGTGGTCTCTCATGTCACAGACCACATCTATCAGTAGCCATGGTAGCCTGCATCCACTCTGATGGCATAGTAGCAGACCACCTACCACCCCAACCAAAACCTGTGTTAGCCTAGATGCCCTAGGCATCTGGCGTAGAGACTCGATGTTCCCTCTGCCCTTCTCCAAGGCGAAGCTCAAATCTCTGCATAGTCGCATCATCACGTGGCCCTGATTGGTCATGGGAGTGATTAGCCGTCCTTGTATGGGGATCCTTAAAATCCTCCATACATCCTCCAGTGTGGGAGTCATCTCCCCTATTGATAATCAAAAACATGAAGAACCCGGATACCACCTTTCTGCTAGGGCTGTCAATAGCCCCATGTCTGTAGACACTTGTGGCATATATGCGACGTGTTGCAAGCTGACCTGTGCCAACTTATATCACTCTACCTGAGATAGAGTGGCCAAGTCATCTCTTAGTCCACCATATTTCCATTCTCGGCTCTTTAGTAATCCTCTCTGCAACATAAACAACAAAACAATAAAAATTATTAATCAAAATGTAAGTAAAATAAGTTCACTTTCATACAAATGATGATATCGTCCACTATTGGATGATATCATCCCAAATTTGAGCAATTTCATCTCTGATTTTGCATGAGGGAATCATCCCTTATTGGACAAAATCGTCCCTATATCGTCAATTTCGCCCTTGGATGAAATCAGCGATATCGAGACGATTTCGGCGAAATCAAGACGATTTCATCCCGACGATGTCGAGGGCCCAAAAATAGCTGCAATGCTCAACAATCATTCAAAATTAATCTAAAAAGCATGAAATTTTAAATTAAAACATTCTAAACTAAGTTTAGACCCTTACCCGTAGCCCGCGTCGGACCTCTGTCGATCTATGCGCTGTTTCGACCATCTTGTCTGCAGAGCTCTAAAAATAAAAAAAATGAACCGTAACAATGAATTAGGGTTTTACCCTATTTTTCTTAATTTTATTCAAAAATGAATTAATAACATTTTTAAAATTTTGCTTTTTCACATTTTTACCTCAAACATTCGATTTGGGTAAAAACACGGAGGGGGCACCATAGTAAGCTGTCGTACGATTCGACCTAGAATCGTCGCCTAAAAATGGGAATAATTTTTGCTTTCTTGTAGATCGAGAAGAACTCATATTTAACGTATTTTCTTCGAAAATTTCGCTAAAGAGGGGGCAAAATGTAGCACCCTAAAATTGGCGCAGTAAAACTTAGCAATAATTAAAATTACCTTAGTAATAATTCAAATTCAATTTCAACCCCAAAATCGCTCCAAAACCGCATTTTAACCCGTTTCCTCGTTTCCCATGCCATTTTTAGAGTTTGTTTTGTCCGTTTGACGATATCGTTGTCGATCAGACGATATCGCCTCAGATCGGACGATTTCATTCGAACTAGGATGTCCAGACGATCTTGTCCCAAAACTAATTTTTCATAGTTAGCTTCTGTTTCAACGATGTCTCTAAGTTGGGCAGAAGCATGTCTGCATGGTTAGAGACCTCCCCCATTGGATATCTTCCAAATTAGGATGATCTCCAACCTCCCAACTTCCCTCCTAAGCCTATTTAAACCTTAGGACCCCCCTTGACTTTCCCCTGGCTGAATTTTCCTATAACTTGACCTTTACATGCATTAGAATACCCTGGATTACCATCTGCATTTGTGCTTTCCAAGTTTTGTTGTAGGAACCTTATCATTCTTCAGCCAGAGCAAGCTCAGATCATCACAGATGATCTTGTCCAATTTGAGACGATTTCGTACCAAGCCAAGACGATTTTGACTACAGTCAACATTGGGGGTAATCAGTGCCCAGAGTTTGCACTTTTCCTATACTTTGCTACTATTTTATTCTGCATTTAGTCAGTTTTATTCTTATTTCCTGTTATCCTGCATCTTGGAGTTCACCCATGTAATTTAATTGCATAATAAGATCATGATTAGATATTAAAGAATCGTAATTTACTTGCATCTCCATTCAGGACTATCTTATTAACATCCTTATTATTATTTCATATCATTTTCATTTATCATAATAGTTGCAATTGTGGTATTTTGTATCTATTTCTTTGTTTGCATGTCTCTGACGAATTCGTCAGCTCTCAGAAGATCCTGTCAGATAGGAGACGATCCTGTAAAATTCCAGACGATCTTAACTGCTTCAAAAATCAGAACCCCCATCAGACATCCGAAACCAGGTATGGATTTCTTCACTTAATTTATTCTCTGTGTTTTCTATTAATTCTGTTTTTTGTATTCATTTAAATCTGCATTCCATATAGAACAACTTAGATTCATTTGGCCAAACCTAGGATTTGAATGTTTAAAGATAAAATTGAACACATAAAACACATTCCCAATCTAGGCGTGGAAACTGCCACTAAATGTTTCCTGGTGAACCCCATCATCCATTGAAAAATCACCTTAATACACCTCCCCCGAGATGTGGGACCTTCCAAAGGCCTCTCAGTCTGAGGTATTGTCCCATCCTTTTCACATCCCCCTTCCGGGCACAGATCCTATAGCCTGAAGGTAAGGGTGCGAAAAATTTGGAGCAATACACTATCCAATACATCATATAATGTTAGCCTTGGCCAAGAATCAGATTACAAATTCAACAAGTGTATTAAATGTTATGAATGGAAATTTTCTATGATAAGCTTTGCATTGATGTGATAAATATTTAGATGAAAACAAGAATCAGGAAAGGAGAGATATTTACTTACAATTCATTTGTAACAACATGTAACTCCCAAAATTAATTATTTGATTCATTAACAATATCTTAGTACACCTAGAAGATTACACATCTTAACAAACCCAATGCTTGTTTCTACTACCATGAGGAAGGATATCTTAATCAATATTACCCAAAGTCTGACAATGTCTTTCTAAAATGTAAAAAAAAAAAAAATGTAGGGTATAGTTATAGAACTGTATATAATTTTTTAAATTCTCCTAACTTGAGTTAATGCCAGACCACTCCAAATATGGGAAAAGTGCATTCCTTGGTGTCATTAATAATCCATCCCAATAAATGATTAGTTTAATTAGAATTTACCGGTCACTTGTAGGGCCATTTTCTACTAATACTAAGAATTACTTAACAAGACACCCATGTTTTTTTATGCCAACAAGTACTTTCATAAGCAATTGGTCAATATTCCCTTATGTTGCTTGAAGTTGAATGCTCAAATATATGTATTGTGGTAATATAAAATCAATGTATTTATACCCATATCTAACACAAAACTTAGCCCTCTTGGCCCCTTCTCAAGGTCCCTTATTTCGAATGGGATTGGACTTGCCTCCTCAATTTTTAATGAAGGATCTAAGAAAATTGTGAGTAGATCAAAATAATTGATGAGTGCAACAAATAATAATGATAAAAGAGAACTTAATAAATGTAAGGGTACATCATATATTTTCCATTTTCACAAAGGAAGGTTAAATATCATAGTCATTCCCTTTTCTTATCTATAATTGACAATGAGATGGTAGAAGAGGCCAATCAAAAATCTACATAGAAGCATTCAAGATATCCCACAAATTGAAGCCTCAATATGACTAATATGGAAATATTAACTAATTAATACCAAACCATTTGCAAGGCTATCTCCATAATGCATCTATTTATTATATTTTTTCAATTTTATCTTAGAATGCTTGAGATCTCTCTTGGTAATAAAGAAGGTACAAGCTCAAAAATTTGGTTGTTATATAATGTTTTGATGTGATATTGAATCGAGAGATACAATACCATTGATTTTACCTTAAGTATTCTCCCTAAATTAATTAGAGCAACTATTTATTTCTCACTTATTACCATTATGAGGGTGGATGGGTATTGGCTATGGGCATACCGTCTTAGCTTGAAAAATGTTTGTTAGAAAAAGGGGCTAATGTGAATGGCAGATGCCTTTGGATAAAAAAAAATTACAAAAAAAAGGTTAGTTTATGTTCAGTGCATGCTCTAAACAATATAAATTTTTGTAATTTGTTTTGGGATTGGATGCAATATTTACCAACAATAACCTTGATATTGCACATGGACTTCAATACATGGATAATTTAACTTTTGACATAAGCTAAGGTACTTATTTTTTATTATGTCATAAATAATTTAGTGATTGCTTGCAATACTATAGTAACCTTTCCATTTTTTGTCTTATTTTAAAAAGAAAACAAAAACCAAGAATAAGTGACACACATGGTCCATTTTAAGAAGGGGATTTGAGTATAAATCTAATAGATTAAACAAAATTTAATAATTACCTATGGTTTTAAGTAGTTTTTATTTCTTCTTAGGCTTGGAACATAAATATATTCCATTACATAATATAATCATAGCCTTATTCTAATCTCTTGGTATTTAGGTCTTTGTAACAAAGTGTTGACTGATTTTTCTTTCAAATTGAATATCACTCTTCTAGACTAAGTGGAATTTCATCAAGCTTTAAGGGTTATTTGGAATGGTGACACTAAAATAGTGAATATAAATGGTTAGATTATTTGGTGATAAATGACCATTAATTTGTGTGTTACTATCTTGAAAGAGTTTGACAAGAAATTTCCTAATGAGTAAAGGAAGAGTTAAAATATTAAAGGTAAAGATCGAAGGCATCCCAAATAACACTTGGTAGCAAATATTTCATCTATACAAATGCCAAAATTCACACCTATTTCTAAAAATGAACATAAACAATCCATCTACTAAAATCTTATACATAAAGTACAAAAAAGAATCAAAGAAAAATATATAGTGGGAATTTGTAGACACCATAAATAACCACTATATAATCCATAAATAAGAATCACAAAACTCTAATATAATGGATGTCATGGTGGAGGTTTTTTTTTGTATACATAGGAGAGTTGGTTACAACCACACTATTTTTAGTAGTTGACAAGCACAGGGTTCAAACCACAGGGGCTGCTCCCAACAAGCGTATTCCATCTCATAATTTTTGACCCAACATGATAGAAATACCACTAGTAACTCAGGGTTTTTTGGTATGAAAACATGCACCGAACGAGCGAGGGGCATGCCTGGTGATCCTCAACCAACATTGAAAGGTCACCTAGCCTAGGAGAGATAGGGGTGGACGATCTCTAGAGAAGGCCGACTCCTTTGATTCCAACTACCTATACCGCAAAGTATGAAAGGGGAAATGGAATGGGAGAAAAATTAAAGAGAGGTTGTAGCCAGAACTAATAAATATGGGGTATGGCCGCATCAAGACACACTCATTCGATGTCATCGATGGAAATAGTGGCACACCATCTAACAAATCAGCTCATCTCATCCTCACTTATCATTTGGTGCAATGAGCAAAGGTAAATTCTAGAACCAACAGGAGGGTACAAGAAATCTAGACTATAAAATTAGAGCACTCCCACCCGATTGACTTTAGTAAAAACAAAACCTCGACACCTTGAGATGGATGCGAATTCTATAATCACTCTGCGAGATCCATGAAATCCATATTGCATAATTAAGTGAACAAGCTTAGATGGCCATCATATAAATAAACATCTAGATTTAAACAAAATAGAAATGAAGAAAAATCGAGAGACCAAACAGTGATATGCTTTATATTTACAAGGTGAAGAATAATTATATATGAATTGCAATGACCACAAAGTTTTCCTTTGGAACGGTGAGCATTCCACTATTTATAGAAGACTTTACAAAATATTCAAATTCAGGTATTAATAACTTTTGGCAAGAAGAATCACATTGGAACAACGAGAATATCTATTGATGTTCTACTCTAAGAGGGATGGTGGTTGTCCAAAATATATTGGGTGCATATGCATAGTTCTAGACCCTTGATAATTTTTTTTGGACCTGTTAAGAAATAATTTGCCACCTACTTTATCTTCGAGTAGCCAAAAATTCTAAATATAATTGTTTCAGGCTCCATGTACTTAAAACTACCCTTCATCAATTTGTACCGAGGCAGATGCGATCATCAATAATCTTGCTTGAGTTTTTTTATGCTTCCATTTTGATTTCAGCTATGGATGGGTACTCATGTATGCTCCTTCATGTGCCAAATTCCTAGTCATCCACCCATCATCATATTTTTAGGAGGGCGGATACTTGGGCTTGAGCCTTTGATGTTGCTTTCCCAAAGTTCCATCCAACTTTGGGGATGAAAACTTGGGACTAATGACCACTATGTTATGGTCCTATTATTTTTCTAGGAGATTTGGGATCCTAATTTTCTATTAAAATTCGGGGCAGGGATTTGAGACCTTCTTTTGAGTAGCCCCTGGCCAAATTTTTATCCGATCCTAGACTTGGAGATTCACTCTTTTGCCCTTCCACTTGGTCTTTGAAATCCGCCTCAACTATCAAAGCCCCCAAAAATGGCTAGCCATAAGATGTCATTTTTTTCAATAAAACAAATAAAATTTGACCCACACTCTTGGCAACTTTCAAGGGTTTTCCATCTTGTGGAAATAAAGAAACCTATAAGGAAAGGAGATATAACAACTGAAATAGAGAAAGAATAAAAGGAGGGAACAACAAAGAGAAAAGGAAGACGTGTAGGAAGCAGGAGAAAAGGGGAAGGACAAGGAAAAGAAAACCAAAAAATAGGATGAAAATGACAAACACAAAGAGAATTACGGTGGACAAGAGCAACAAGAAGACAAACATAAAAAATATTAAGCAAAACAAGAAACAAAGATATGAATATAGGAGAGAAAAATGGGGAGACCGAAAAACAGTTGAGACAAGAAGCATTTATCATCAACTTGAAGAAATGCAGGCAACAAAGGGAAGGGGAAGACAGAAGAAAGTGAAAGGCGAGGGAATGGGGAGACACGAAGGAAAAAGGAACTTGAATCTTATCAAGTGAAATTGATAGAGCATAAAATCTTCTCCACGAGGCACTCTCATGGATTGAATCCCTTTAAATGTAGCCCTCCAAGGATCTAATACATTCCAAGAGTAGATAGATTGCCATTGATTTTTACTTCTCTTGTCCCAATTCGTAATTCAACAAACACCCTCTTTTACTAACCATTATCTACCAGGTGACCATTCTTCTTTAGCTACACTTTACAGTGTACACTTTTTGGTCCCATATACATCTACTTGCAGGGTGCTATTTATAACCTGCTTGCCCTACTTTGTACTCACAATCTTCTGTTTACACTAAGATTTGTTTTTACAAGTTCCAAGATTTCTTCATGTAGTTTCCAAGGATGAGATAAGTGATCTTGATAATTTTTATATGCATCCATTGGGCTACAGGGTCACAATAACGATAAAGGAAGATATGAAAGATAACATAAATATGAAGAATAAATTTTATATTTCCAATATTAATCTTGGGAAACCCTCCTTGATGTTTTCTAATGCCTAACCAAACTTATGACACCTTTGCAATGACTGCACATAGTGTGCGGGTTTATTTACTGGCCTCAAAATTTTTGTGTGATAGGCATACCTGAACCAAGTATGCTTATGAAAATAATATTGTGAATCTGTAGTGGCCATACTAGATTACATTGTATTTGAGTCACTACTTATATTGCATATGGCTCCATCCACGTTGCATTAGAATTACAATGAAACTACAATTCTTCTCTCTTTGCCTAAGTATCTAGGTACTCAAGCCCTCAAAATTTAGGGTGGAAATTGCTTTTACCACCTCATTTCACCTTTCAAGTGGTGACCTATCAGGGAATACATTTTTATGTTGCACCTTCTCGAGGTTGGTCTGCTACACCAATCTCCTGGTTAGCTCATTCTTCTGCAATGATCCCACTTTCTGATCTAGCACAAGCTCTTTGATGAAGTTGCTCATGATGGGCTACAATGGCCATCGCTCTCTTATTATCACCCACTAAGCTTTTATGGCTTCTTCTTAAATTTGGGGAAATCTATTTTCCCTAGATTGAAACAGGAGGATTTCCATGTCAGAGCTGAAGGTCCTAATGTAGAATATATACGCTTGCGTGAAGGACGGAAGAAGTAGACTTGTAATTTTCTTCCTACTACCATCAAAATGGATGTTGAAATCCACCACACTTTCAAGAGGGTTCCTCTTGATAAATATGAATTGAGTTAGTAGCTGGAAGATGTCCTTGAGTTCACTAAATGCATCCAGGAGTGATTCAACCAAATCTACCCATGTGGAGATGCTCCCATGTTGTAAGGTTTTATACCAAAGCCATGCTCTACCTTTGAGAGAAGCAACAAGCAACCTGATGATCACATATTCATGCATGATATTGTGAAGTGTGGCTAATGAAATAATTTTTTCTAGGTGCTCCATCACACATCCATTGATGCCATCATAACTTGGTAAAAATTATAGCACAGATTCAAGGATATCATGTAGATGGGGAAGACTGAGGGGGCCATGATCATTCTAGCTAGGATAACTTGGCTGGGTCATTAAAGCACTGGTACTTCAGAGCCTTTGTATTACACATCCAAATTGGAGATACTATATGAGCATACTTTCTTCGCTAGTAAGGTTAGGGTTGCTCATCAAACATTGAGTCCTTCACAAAATGGAGATCTTTTAGCAGATAAATGCAACTGATCTCATGAGGATATGTCACACAGTCAGAGTTGCTAGGTGATTTGAAAATATATGGGCAAACTAGAGTATCACTAAAATTTGATTTCCTCAAACATAGAAACTCAATGAGTTCCCCAACAGAGTCACCAAAAATTATTGATGTAAAAATAGGCATCGAATAGGCGAGGGATGCACCTAGTGGTCCTCGACCAACATTGAATGATTTCCTAACTTGGGATAGGCAAGGGATGTCGATCTCTGGAGAAGTTTGGATCCTTCGGTTCTAGCTACCTACATCATAAAGTGTGAAAGGAGAAAATGGAACAAGAGAAAATGCAAAGGGAGGTCATAACTAGAACCGACAAGGATGGGGTATGGTCGTATCAAGACACACTCATTCGAAATCACCAATGGAAATAGTAGCACACCACCTAACAAATCAGCTCATCTCATCCTCACTTATTGATTAGCATAGCAGGCAAGGGTGAATTCTAGAACCAGAAGAAGGGTCCATGAAATCTAGACTACAAAATTAGAGTTCTCCCACCTGATCGACTTTAGCAAAAAATAAAACCTCGACACCCTAATATGGATATGAATTCTAGAACCACTTATCGAGACCCACAAAATCTAGATTGTAGAATAAAGTGAAAAGCTTAGATGGCCATCACAAAAATAAACATCCAACTTAAACAAAATAGAAGTGAAGATAAATTGAGAGACCAAACTGTGATATGCTTTATATTTATAAGGCAAAGAAGAATTACATATGAATTATAATGGCCACAGAGCTACCCTTTGGAATGGTGAGCATTCCACTATTTATAGAATATTTTACAACAAATTCAAATTCAGGCATTAATGGTGTTTGATAAGAAGAATCACATTGGAAAGGTTAGAAGATATACTAACATTATACTCTAGGAGGGATGGTGGTTGTTTGAAATATATCAGGTGCATCTATATAGATCTAGACCCTTGATCATTTTTGTTGGACCTGTTAAGTAATAAGTTTTCACCTACTTTACCCCTTTGAGCAACCAAAATTTTTGAATTTAATTGCTTTAGGCTCCATGTACTTCAAACTACCCTTCATCAATTTGTACCGAGGCATCTGTGATCATCAATAATCTTGCTTGAATTTTTTTTATGCTTCCCTTTTGATGTCAGCTACAAATGGTTACTCGAGCATGCTCCTTCATGCACCAACTTCCAAGTCTTTCATCCATCATCATATTTTCAGGAGGGTGGATGCTTCGGCTCAGATATTTGATGTTGCTTTCCTAAAGTTTCATCCAACTTTGGGAACGAAAACTTGGGACTAATGACCACTATGGCTTGATTAGATTCTTTCGCTCAAAGATTTTGCATCTCATTTTTCTATCCGAAGTCGTATCAGGGATTTTGGACCTTCTTTTGAGAAGCCCCTACCCAAATTTTCATCCAATCCCAGACTTGGAGATTCACTCTTTTGCCCATCCACTTGGTCTTCAAAATCCACCTCAACTATCAAACCATAAGATGCTATCATCTTCAAAAAAATGGGTGAGGAGGTGTAAAATTTCACCCATAAGTTTGTATGATCATCGTCAATCTAGAACACACTTAGAGGATTTAGAGCAGACTAATACCTTTGCAAATTGGTACCTCCAAGGTTTGAACCCAGGTCTCTTCTTGGTAAATTCTTGGCCAAACAAGCAATTGCCAACCCACCTAGCCCATGGGTGCTTAAAGGGTATATGATAAACCAGTGTGATTTGAACCAAAGTTGCATGGATCTGCATTGTATAAATTACATTCCTCAACTGGCCACCTCACACGAACTCGGCTACATACTCACCCTTGTGATGGAGGTACTTATACCAATACAAAAATCCTAATTACATAAATGAGTATAACATAATACGACATAACAAAAGGGCTTAACATTAATTACAAGTTATATGATGGGTTTAACCATAACAAGATCATGCAACCCATAGAGATTACATAATAAAATTTTATAATAAATTAAATACAATTGTACAATGATTACATGTAGGTCTATACAATATTACATAATACAATGTCATCCTTGGCTATAAGTCAAATTACACTTTCAACACCCTCCCATAATCTAAGCTAACGTTCAAAGGAGAGAAAAATAGTAATAATAATATCTTCCACTATAATGGATGCTCTGGCCTTTGCACTTGAGGAAGACTCATTTGGATCCCCCTAATAATTAAGAAATCTATTGATGCAAAAGTACTTCTACATAAGAATCTCCTTAGAATGGACCATAGTCCTCATTGTCACTATTAGATACTCTGACGCATATCGAAATAACACTTCCTCTAGGATTCCATATGATGAAGAGATGTCGAAAGTACTTTCATAGATAAAAATTGCTTTTATCTTCTATAGTCACATAAGGTAAGACTTGAAAGCCCAACTTCCCCTTTTATAACATATGTAACCTTGTTTGGAAAATTTAACTTGCCCTTAGGACACTTAATATTTGTTACCAGAAGAAGCTTTGCATGGACCTATTTATGAGAAGAGCCATTACAAAATCCTATGCGTACCTAGACAAAAAGATAAAAGAAAAAAGAGATAATGAAAGATTAGACCATCAGGAATAAGTCAATCAATAACACAAAGAAGGAAAAGGGATTTGACTAAATCATATTCTGAATCCTGTTCCTGTATGTATCCATAAGACTCAAAAGCTACTGCAACTGCCGATAATCCAATTATATCTTCCATAAATGTAAACCAAATATTATGATTGCATAACATATTGTAAATTTTCCCTTTTGAAATAGGGTAAGGCAATTTGAAGACAATAACACAATGAGACATCCTTCCACTTGTAGTATGTCCTTGAACAAGTATCACCAATGCAAAAAGCTAAAATAATTGTGTGATTTGAAAGAAAAATGGGCTCAAATTACTTCCATATATAAAAATGATGCTATAGAAGTTTGTTCTCCAAAATAGCCTTAAAGTAAGTTTTTGAAAAATATCATTTTTTATAAGTTCTTTCTAAATTTTTCTGTAATGAAAACATATCTAGAGCATGTGCAAATTCTAAAAAAATAATAATCAAA
The DNA here is from genome assembly GCA_028583015.1 of Wollemia nobilis. Taxonomy (NCBI): domain Eukaryota; kingdom Viridiplantae; phylum Streptophyta; class Pinopsida; order Araucariales; family Araucariaceae; genus Wollemia; species Wollemia nobilis. Next base: position 14,286,681 of record JAQPPZ010017228.1, read on the forward strand.
AGAATGAACTCAAATGGCTCTAAAACATAACTGTCAAGCATTCAGGCATGAGATCACGGACGAAGGGCCCTTGAAGTATGTTCTCTGCTTTTGATACATTATTTTGTAATTTTGTTTCATGGTCGATTTTAAATGACTAAGTACTCTAGATGTTTTTGTACTTGGTACAATAAAAAAACTCAGTAAAATTGAAGCCCTTAGCTTCTTTATGAAGTTAAGAACTTGCAATTCTAGGACTTGGTATGAAATTTGAACGCGTCATTCTGAAAGCCCAGCTTTCTAAAAGTAATGTTTTGATATGATAGACAAAGACCACCTAGCTTGTTTTTTTCCCGACTATTTTTTTATAGCGTTTGGTTTATCTTTTGACAATATTTTCAAATCATTAAGGAGGTTCCAGAGGATGAACCAAAAAGAACAAAAATAAAAATAATTGTTTTTGCTGCCTACTTACATAAACATTTTTAGACCTTCACATTCTCTATCTATCATATTAACTTAACAAAAAAAAAACAAAAAGACAATGATACATTTGTTTTTGTATTTTCTTCCTGTTACAATTATTTAAGAATCCAGCAATTTGCCATAGTTTTAACAAACAAATCTATCGTATTCGACCTCTCATTGCACAACATCAAGCACAAATAATTGACTTCTGTGTCCCAGTGAATTTTTATCGTGTTTGGTTCCAGAGAACGAACAAAAACAAAACCAACCATAAAAACATTTTTTTATTCACCGTTTGCCTTTCTGCGGCCTACCACATGATGTCACTGCAACCTTCGTACATAAACATATCTGGACTTTCTTTATCTGTCATAAAAAGTTAACCAAAAAAACAGAAGGCAATGGTACAATTTTTTTGAATTTTTTTTGTCACAATTAAGAGGCCAGCAATTTACAAGAGTTTTAAAACGTAGAAAACATTAACAAACAAAACTATCGTATTCGACCTCTCGTTGCAGAACTTCTGTGGCCCCATTACAGTCCACCGGTGAATCTGTTCCACTGAAATGGAATCCCAATACTAATAAAATACTTCCAGTACTTGTCATTTAATTAAAATCTGTCATAAAAGTTCTAGAACTGCTTGTACATATGGTCATGTAGGACCCATTGATTCTTGTAGTTTGGATGGCAAATTATTACTTCCAGTACTTGTCATTTAATTAAAATCTGTCATAAAAGTTCTAGAACTGCTTGTACATATGGCCATGTAGGACCGATTGACTCTAGTAGTTTGGATGGTAAATTATGAGGTTAAAATTGCATAAAAAATTAATTATATATAATTGTATAAAAAAAATTATTTAATAAAAGTATTAATATCAAAGGATCCCATGGTTTCTTTTTGGATCAATAGTTAGAAGCAGCCCATGTGATTTGAACAAATAAATTACAAAACATCAAACACAAATCATTTACTGCTGTGTCCCCATTACACTCCACCGGTGAATCTGTTCCACTGAAATGGAATCCAATGCTAGTAAAATACGTCCAGTACTTGTCATTTAATTAAACTCTGTCAGGAAAGTTCTAGAACTGCTTGTACATATGGTCAGGTAGGACCCACTGATTCTAGTAGTTTGGATGGCAAAATATGAGGTTAAAATTTACTGGTGAATCTGTTCCACTGAAATTGAATCCCAATACTAGTAAAATACGTCCAGTACTTGTCATTTAATTAAAATGTGTCATAAAAGTTCTAGAACTGCTTGTACATATGGTCATGTGGGATCCATTGATTCAAGTAGTTTGGATGGCAAAATATGAGTTTAAAATTTAATTCTGTCCCCATTACAGTCCACCGGTAATGAAATGGAATCCCAATACTAGTAAAACACGTCCAGTACTTGTCATTTAATTAAAATCTGCCATGAAAGTTCCAGAACTTCTTGTACATATGGTCATGTAGGACCCATTGATTCTAGAATATAAGGTTAAAATTCCATTAATAAAATAAATTATATATATAATCTTATAAAGAGTATTATTTAGTAAATGCTATCAATATTAAGCGATTCGTAGTTTTTTTTTTTCTTCGGATCAATAACAATAAGATGGAATAGACTTGTTGGAGCAGTCCATGTGATTTGAACCCTACACTTTCTAGTTAGTAAAAAATAATGTGGTTGTAACCAACCCTCTATTTATCTTAAAAAAATATTTGTTAAAATAATTTTTAATTAAAAATTAAAAAAACATGTTCTTAAAAATAGTTTTATTTATTTTCTTCTAGCTAAGAATAAAAGTTGTTTATAGATAATTATATTATATAAATTAAGAAAAATCACAACAACAACAAAAAATTAAAATATTAATCTCAATAGTAGAAAAAAAAAATAATAAAAAAAATAAAAATAAACAAAGAAATTAGGTATAGAAAATCTTCTTGTTATTAACATGTATGAGCATGGGCTGAAAAAACAATTCATTAGAAAATATTCTTGTTATTAACATGTATGAGCATGGGCTGAAAAAACAATTCATTTGGATGTAATAAATTCAAACTAAACAAATGAGTAAACCATTTTCTTGCATACCTAGATTGATATCTAGGCACTCAAGTTAGAGAGATCTAGAGAGTATTTTTCTTTTATAGGTGGTCAATATTTGAAGGTGAAGTGCAAATTGAAGGTTTCAACAAATTCTTGATTGCCAATTTCTCGTTTCAATCGAAATCACTAAGTACTAGGCAATAAAGATGAAAAAATTGATGGTTTTAAATAAGCATGAGATATAGTTCAAGTGGGGTATGAAGATCCTCAAGATTGGAATGCGTTGACAGCGCAAGAGTGGACTGAAAGAAAGAAATGAAGAAGAAATATGCCTTAGCCATTTTTTTAATAAAAATGCTTTGGATGTGAGCATTTTTCCTAGAGTCATTGCAACAAATAATTCTAAGGAAACTTGGAATAGAGTGAATTCTACTTACCATGACACTAATAAATTCAAATTGATTCATTTTCCAAATTTAAAAAGAGATTTCAAAAATCTTAAAATGAAATATAGAAGATTGTTGATTATTATGTTTGACTTCAAGATATTGTCAACCATTTATGCGCTCATGGAGAGACCATTACTGATCAAGTAATTTGTGAAAATTTCTTAGAAATTTATCAAAAAAATAGAAATTTTATATTATTCTAATAGAAGCAAATAAAAATTTGATGGTGTTGAAGCTGGATCAAATCATGAGATCATTTTTATCTTAATGAAAGTAGATTGTAGAAAAATCTAGAAATTTTAGCACAAGCATTTGCGACAAAGGCTAAAGTTGTAGAAGAGAGACACAACAACAATTCCCAAGAGAAAAAGGGAGACTCATCAAAATATCTAATAGGAAGAGAAAAAGGACATAGAGATAGAAGTCATAGATATGATAGTCGAGATAAAGAACATGCGGTGCTATTATTGTAAAATATTTGGCCATTTTTAGAGAGAGTGTAGGCTTAAGCAAAGTCAATTTCACTCAAAAGGAAGAAGAGTAATTTGGATCAAATATTTTTTCTCTTACTGTATGACATATAAGTCGAATGATTATGTTTGGTTTATTGGTTTCAGTCACTCAAAACATGTGATAGGAAACAACAGTTTATTTATGAAGGTTGATGAAACAACAAAAAGTGAAGTGAAGCTTGGAGATGATAAGATTGTGAAAATTGTTATGAAAGGCATATTGGTTGTGTAGACCAAGCAAGACAAGGTAAAAAATATTGAAGACACTTTGTTAGTTTCTAGTCTTAAACATGAAATTTAGATTGTAGGTTAGTTGGTTAAAAAGAATTATAAAGTTTTGTTTGGTAATGAAGCATGTAATATCTTTGATAAAATTGAAGGTGGAAATATAGTTGTAGTAGTTCCCGTGACAACAAGTAGAATGTTTCTTATGAATATGCATCCACCACACTCAAATGATCTATAAACAATTGTTGAAGATAATAATTGGTTGTGGCATAAACATTATGATTATCTAAGTTTTAAGGTTTGAATCTACTATATCAAAGAAGATGGCTCAAGGATTACCCAAAATTGAATCAAAGGATGAGGTGTGCTCTAGTTATGCAATTGGAAAGCAACATAGAAATGAATTTCTAGTTGAGAAATCATGGTAGGCTTCATGACCATGATAGTTGGTTCACTCAAATATTCACGACCCCATGTAGACACAAAGCATTAGTAATTTTTGTTATTTTTTAACATTCATAGATGATTTTTATATAAAAACATAGATTTATTTCTTGAACATTAAGAATGAAGTATTTGGTTGTTTAACGAATTTAAAGCCTTAGTGAAAAAAAATGATCATTCCATTAAAATATTGAGGATTGATGAAGGAGGTGAATTTACTTATAAGGAATCTAATGCATATTGTGCTAATAATAGAACCAAAAGACAACTTACAATAAAATACACACCTCAACAAAATTGTATTGTTGAACAAAAACATTGTACAATTGTTGAAATGGTAAGGTCTATGTTGTAAGCAAAGCTCATAGAAAAACATTTTGGACCAAAGCAATAACTACAACTATTTATATTCTCAATCATAGGCCTACATTAGTAGTGAAGAATTGTACATTGAAAGAAGCATGGTTAGATAGGAAACCTAGAGTGGGATATTTGGATTTTTATAATTCATTGGCATTTGTGCATATTCTAGATGAAATAGGAAGAAATTGGATGCAAAGAGTGGATAATGCATTTTTTTTTTTGTTACTCTGAAGAGATTAAAGTATACAAAATTTGGAATCCTTAATAAAAAAGAACGATTATATTGGATGGCGTAATATTTGATGAAAAGGGAGTGTGGCAGGAAGGTGTGCAATAGGATAATATATGAAGTTTGAAAAAAGAAGTATTTAAATATGATATCACTTCTAAAAACAACATAAGTTCTAGTGGTAGCATCCTAGCATCATCACCAAGAACATTAAATGCAAGTAAAATTTCAACATCAACTCAAAGGAAGGTAAAAAGTTTAGTTGAAATTTATCAAATAAGTACCAATCAAGAAGGTATGAATCAATTTCATAATTTTATATTATTTTTTAAATTAATGTTGAACCTAGTTGTTATTAAGATGTTATGAAGCATACATCTTGGTGTGTTGTATTGTATGTATAAATAACGGAAATTGAGAAGAATGAAACATGGGAGTTGGATGAACTTCCAAAAGATAAATAAATAATAAGAGTGAAATAGATATATAAAAACAAGTACAAGAGTGATGGCACCATTGAAAGACATAAGACAAGGCTCGTTGCTAAGGGATATGCATAAGTCTATGGAATAGACTATGAAGAGACATTTATAGTAATTTATCAATGGAACACAATAAGAATAGTGTTAGCACTAACTCATAATAAGTAACTAATCCAGCAAATTGATGTGAAATCAACATTCTTGATTAGTTTTATTGAGGAAAAATTTTCTGTAGCAACCACCTAGGTGTGAAATTAAATGAAGAGAACATCATGTCTAGAAATTGAAGAAGATAATATATGTTGTGAAATAGGTTCTGAGAGCTTGGTATTCAGGAATTGATAGTTATTTCCAACAACATGGATTTATTAAATGTCAAATTGAATCACCATTATATGTGTGAAAGAAAATTAATCAAATTTTGATTGTTGGTCTTTATTTAGATGATTGATTTTTATAGGTAACAATTCTAACATGATGGATGATAAAAGAATTCAATATTACGAATTTATATCTAATACATTATTTTATTAGTATGGAGGTATATCAATCGATTGATGGTATCTTCATTTGTCAAGTGAAGTATGCCCGAGATATATTAAGATGATTTATAATGGATAAGTGTAGCGAGATGAAAACCCTGATAGCATAAGGTAAAAATATAAGCAAAGAATATGGAAACAACAATATGGATGGAATATTATTTTATAGATTAGTTGGTAGCATGATGTATCTTATAGCTACTAGGCGTGATATTACTTTTATTGTGAGTCTTATTTCTAAGTTCATGTAAAAACCTCATGACAATCATATGAGAGTAATAAAAATGGATACCTTGATATATCAAAGGCATATCAAATCATGGCATTTATTATACAACAATTGAAAGTTTAGAATTAGTTGGATGTTTAGATTCAAATTAGGCCAGGTCAATAGATGATCAAAAATCAATTTCATGATATTTCATTAGTCCTATTTTATATCTTATTTTATGAAGCTCAAAGAAGCAACATATGTTTTATATTTTCATAATAGAGGATGAATATACATCAATTGCATCATCAAGTTGTAAACAAGTATAGCTACAATAATTTTTATATGGATTGCAACAATAGATCAATCCCCTCACTACTATACATTGTGATAATAGTAGCACCATTCAGATAGAAAAAATCCTTTTTTTCATATAAAAATTAGGCACATAGATATTCATCATCACTTTATTTGGGATTTTATTCAAGAACGAGTGGTATAATTGCACTTTTGTAGGACAAAGAATCAATTGGTAGAGATTTTTGCAAAAGTACTCCCAAGAGAAACATTTATGTCACTTTGTAGACAATTATGAGTTGGACCATTAAGCATTAAGGGAAGGAATGCTAAGAATAATTTTTAATAAAAAATAGAAAAATCATGTTGTTAAAAATAGTGTTTCTCCTAAAGTGTAATGACCCTCCTCACACAACTTTTGATAGTAAGTAAATTAATGATTCTAACTTACCTTTTCCTATAGATCGTGGTACTGCTGATGTCCATTGTGTATGTAGGACCAAGTATATGTTTTCAACAGACATAGTTGGTTGGTGGAAAAGGTAAGAAGCAAGTGATTATTTGGCTCATGAGTACATGGAAACTCATGCAAATGCACATCATGTAGATTGCATGGAAAACTTGATTAGTGTGTGTGTTTACTTTATTTTAAAAACATGATTGATGGTTGATAAAGGATGATGCATTGTCAATTTCTTAGGGGAGATGAAAGTACCGATTGCATGAGAACCTTCTTTTATTGAGCATTTGGTGAAATGGAGATTGTTTGTACATTCATAATTATAAAAATAAATAAAAATAATATATATACTAGATGTAAATATTTAATAAAATTATTTTATTTGGAATCATTGCATAGAAGATAAAGTAAATGGTGGTAGCTATTTTAATTGAGAGTGGCATGTAGTACTCATGATTACACTTTACTTCTCCATGAACTGTGGAGATAAAAAAAGATAAAATAGATGAGGAGGAGGTATTCAGGCCATATGCCGCATAGAAAAGAAGAGGTCATTGGGTATTGCACGCTTTGGGATAGAATATTTGCATTGAAAAAATTACATGTATTCATGCAGAAGGGTTGATTAAAGTTACAATGTTGTCTTTCCTTATAAGTGTGCTCTTTTATATGTTGCATTCATATAATGTTTTTTGTACTATCTGATTTTGATAAAATGGTTGAATATGTGTTCTAAAGTGGGTGTTTTAAAATTGTACATATTTTAATTTTTGTTGTGACATTTTTTTAATATGGAAGCTAAGAATTTTATGAATGTTTGACTGAGTACTTAAACTAATTCCTATATAAGTTATGAGATGGTTCTTTTGAAACCTTTTTTAAAAAATATTTATTTCTAGAAAAACTTGTATAAAAGAAACAAACATGTATATATGGTGTGTGTATTTTTTAAAAAATCGTGCGAGGTTTGTATATTGTATTGTGTGGAAGTTCATTCCAGTAAATGTTAATTATTATCTTATGAAACCATATTTTAGATTATAGAGATAGTTGCAGGTTTTATTATTTTGGCGGTTAGAATTTTCTATTGAAAAGCATTTCATATGAAAGGATTCCTTTTACAAGATCCTTGGTAAATGAATGCCTGTGAAATGATGGAAAATAGTGAAGAATCCACTGTTTGTGTTGCATGTTGAGGTTGTGTGATGCTTATGATAGCTGTGAAATAAGCACTATAATTAGACATATAATTGTGAGTCGTATTTGATCCCTAGATGATGCTTCTCTAAAAATTGGTCACTGAACTGTTATGGTGAGAGGAAGGAGTTAAAGAAATTATCTAGCATAGAAAGCAACCTCAGAAAGTGGTGAATTTAAAGGCTTAGCAATGACCTTTCCAGGTTGTGGAGTGAGTATGGATATTGTGATTTATTCCATCTGAATTGTGAGTTTAAAATTATTGTTGTAACATGAAAACCTTCATTATGTCATTGGCATGTGTGTGGTGAGGAAGGCATCCTTCCATTTGAAACTTGATTTATTGGTTTAATAACGTTCTCTAATATACTCTGAAGATTTGTAGTAAGAAAATAGAAGCTTTTATATTTATGTTTATATATATTGATATCGGAAATATATATTATTTTAGAATGTAGTTGACACAAAACTATACCATTTATTAAAGAGAAATTAAACTGTGTATGAAGTTGATATTGTTATGGGAAAACGACTTTCCTTAGTGCCAAAGAGAAATGTGTGTGATTGTGTGGAAACCTCTTTACAACTTCCTAGGATAAAGGAAATATATTATAAATTTAAAATACCTTTTAGATTTTATTCTATGTTGACAAAATATATGTTACCATGAACAACAATATTAATGATGCTAAAGAAAAATAGTATTACCACTCACCTTAAATGTGTTATTAGTTAGATGGTGCCTCTAAACACAACAATAGTAGTAGATAAAATTAATCGAAAACTCCACTTACTGAAGAAAATTGTTAAGAAAGAGCCCATAGTCTTATAAGTGTACCATTGTTCTAAAACTTTATTTTAAAAACTAAGTAGGGTAAATGAATGTTCTTTCTTAAGCCAATTTTTAGGCTTCCAGTAGAGAGCATGTCGATTCATGATAGTTTCAAGACGGTAAACTGCATAGTATGGAACATGTATAAATAGCCAAAAAAATCACCCTATAGCGTAGTGAATAGATTAACTTGACTTGTTGAATGTTGAACAAGGGTTTATCAAAACCTAAGAATGCAAAACCTATCCATTCAATTCATTGAATGTAAATTTAGTACTTTATTGTATAGAGCTGAGATAGCTCATAATTTATCATTGAAACTAAGGTGATGGCTTAATTTTTCCAAATGCTACATAACCAATAAAGCTAAAATCATAATTAGTAGCTAACTTTACTTAATGTCAATTAAAAGGTTTATTTGGTTTACTTTTATTATTACTGCAAGCTTGTCTCGATGTATCGCATTATGTGTAATATGGTAAGGCCTTAGTTATTCAACTGAATGACCATATTTATTGAAATTAAAAAGTACTCTTTAATTATTTTTATGAGCATATGGAACTTGTTATAACTTTAGCGTAAGTGTAAATGTGTATTTGAGGAAAATATACCATAATGGGGTGCATGTGTATCCCTAATTTTTTAAATAAAAATTAAGGAAGAGGTCCATGTATATTAGAGGAAGCTAGTTGTGGTCATAGAGGTGAAACCTTGAAAAATATTTGCAATGAAAGTGAACCCAAATACCTATAGATGATGGCTATAAATTTTGAAAGAGGAGTGCTTAGTCCAAAATAACTTTACTAAAACCTACAAACTCTAGACATCATAATGATAACTGAAACACAAGAAGGTGACTATGTTGAACACCCAATCTTGGAGGTTACAAGAAGGTGATTCCATTGCCTCAAGAGCAATGGTAATCTAATAGAATTGGTTAGAACAAGTGACTTTATCAGAACTTGTAATGAGATACAATATGGGATACCACCTCTAGGTTGTTGCTTGGGTAGTATTGTGATAAACCCTATGTTTATTTGACTACGCTAGTTTAAAAATGATATTTGGTATGGGATAAATGATCATGAGTTAAAATAGACATGAGAAATCAAGTCTAATATCATGGTATTGACATGGCTTTAGCTAACTCTAGATAGTGGATAATTGGCTAGACACTAGGTATATGTATGCTAGTCCCTTTCATGTAGTTATTGGAACAAGTTGACCAGTTAGTAGAAGGTTCAGTATGATAAGGGATGAGGAAGTATGTTAGTCTCACAATGAAACTAAGAGGGGGGTGAATCAGTGTAGCTCTTTTAAAACTTAAATCTTCAACTCTTAAAGCCGAAATAATAAAAACTTGAAACCAAATAAAGTAAGTATAACAAGAGAACATCACACAACACAAGATATACCGAGGTTCACCGATTTGGCTACATCCTCAAAATGACTGTTTGGACTCCCATCCAAATCTAGCCTTTGCAAAGCACCAACTTTACAATCAATTTACCAGCACCCACTGGAAGGAGCACCAACCCCTGATTTATATGCACCAATAGAAAGGAGCACCAACCCCTGATTTATCTGCACCAACCCCTGATTTATCTGCACCAACAGAAAGGAGCACCAACCCCTCTACCAAGCACCCACTTGATTTTGACATTGATAATAAAATGACATATATGAATCTTCTCTTCTCACAGAAAAATTGACCTTTCTCTTAGCTCGTTTTGTCAATTACTAAACGCTTTCTAGGTATTGTGCAGAACTCTGTCTATGACCTCCTCTCAAAATTTTAGCCAAAAATGATATCGTATGATAAAGTTATGCTCAAGATACTAAAGTGATATTTTTCACCTTTTTCCCAAAAACACGGATTTTCACTCTTTATTTTTCTCCACACACTCTTCTCTTCGCACAAAATAAAATCACACTCTTCAATAAAACACTTCTAACTTAAATGCACACACTTGCATTCCTTTTCTATTTTCACTTTCTCCAAAGATATTTATTTAATGAAAAATAATTAAATTAATATAACTCCCTTTATTTTATATTGAGAAGGCATTTCGTCAAACACGTCACATGCAAAGAATTGACACCTTACTCGTTCTCATACTTTGGAGCCACGTGAAAACTCAAAACAAAAACAAAATATGATCTATTTGATGCCTTGAAGGTGTAACAACACTGAAACTGAAACTCTGGTGACTCTTCAAGGTCGAAACGGCCAACTAAAGGATTTTGCCCAAGTGGCACAAATTGACATAAAAGAGACCTGTAACGTTTTTGCAAAAATCATAACTCTCACCTCGTAACTCGGTTTTCTCTAAAATTTGAAACATAGAATATTTACAACACTAAATATATCCAAACCAAAACTCACTTCCTAATTCCTTACGGTTCGCCTGTACCACTTCCACAAAAACTGCTACTGACACACTTTTTCAAAAAAGAGTGTTTTTGTGACAATCTTGCAACACTTGTAAAATTCTCCTTGTTTCTTCGTTTTCATTGAAATTTGGAACACATGTTCTTGAAGATAACAAAAACCTCCAGTTAAAATTTTGCTATATAAATCCTTATGGTTTGTTCGCAGTGCTTCTAACAAAACCTGCACTTTTTTAGCCTGTACAACCACTTGCCAAATCATCCGCCAAGATACCGGAAACACCACCGATCACTCCAAACACTATGGTGACATATCCAATGCTGTTATGGACTATTTTATAACATGTTGGCATGTTACAAACTGATCCATCCTGTCCAACTGTGCCCGTGGTGACTTTTGCAACTTTTTGACTAGTTTGCTGCTTTGACAACTTTCTGACGATTTTTTCAACTTTTGCAAATTTGCACAAACAACCTGTAACAACTTCACCCAAACATCAAAAACATCCTCATAAACATTTAACATCATTGTACATACTATGAATAACCTCTGAACTCCTGTCCACTGCATCAACCGATCTATCTGACTATGTTGACAACAATGACAATATTGTCGCTGCACCTTGCTCAACAATCTCCCCCTTTGGAATTATTGGCAACACACGTGCAATTTCCTATAAATCTTCTTACCCTTTGACAACAATACCAAAGGGCTGCTGCAAACTCCCCCTGAGTCCATGCACAACATTCTTAGGCAAAAATTATTACACTTAGCAAAAATCACAAACATGAGCAAAAAGATAAACAAATACACAAATGCTCCCCCTAAGAATGTGGTCTCGATAGCTAGTCAATTATTGGGAAGTGTGACCACTCCCAATTTATTGTGAAGGTACTCAAAGACTTCCTTGGGCAATGATTTTGTGAAGATATCCGCTACTTGCTCTGTTGTTGGAACAAAATCCAACTTAACCTCACCTTTCGCAACTTTCTCCTTCAAAAAGTGACACCGGATAGCAATATGTTTTGTGTGAGAATGCATAACCAAATACTTTGAGATGTTAATGGCACTGGTGTTATCACACTTAACTGAAATTGGCTCACTGAAGTTAATACCAAGATCTTTCAGGGTTTGTTTCATCTATAATACCTGCGTACAACAAGTTGTTGCTGCAATATATTCTACCTCTGTTGTGGATAAGGATACTAACTCTTATTTCTTACTATGCCATGCGACCAACCTGTCTCCAAGATAGAATGCACCTCCACTGGTACTCTTTTTTTCATCTACACATCCTGCCCAATCTGCATCTGAATACGCAATAAGGGTGAAGTCCTTACCTTTCAGATACCATAACCCATACTCCATAGTACCCTTGAGGTACCGAAGAATCCTCTTCACTGATATCACATAAGTCTCCTCAGGACTAACCTGAAATCGTGCTACCATGCATACTGCCTGCAAAATATCTGGTCTGGTAGCTGTCAAGTACAATAAGCTCCCAATCATAGATTTGTACATGGTTTGATCAACATGTGGATATTTGTCATCCTTGCTCAACTTGCAACCTGTCATCATGGGAGTGCTAACTGGCTTATAATCCTCCATTGTGAATTTTTTTAGCATCTCTTTCACATATTTAATTTGAGAAATAAATATGCCCTTCTCATTTTGATTAACTTGCAACCCGAGGAAATACGAAAGTTCACCAATCATTGACATTTCAAATTCTTTCTGCATCTTATTTGCTAAATCTTTACACAACTCATATTTGTTGTTGCCAAATATGATATCATCTACGTATACAACAAGAACAAGAAGATGGCCATTTTATGTTTTGACATACAAATTACTATCCACCATATCTTTCTTGAACCCTTGTTGAGTAAGATAGTTGTCTAGCCTTGCATACCATGCTCGGGGTGCCTGTTTTAAGCCATATAATGCTTTCTTCAACTTGCAAACCAAGTTGGGATCATCACCAAGTTGGAAACCATATGGCTGCTCAATATAAACCTCTTCTTCAAGTTTCCCATTCAAAAATGTTGATTTCACATCCATTTGATAAACTTTGAAATTCTTGTAAACTGCTAAATCCAAAAACATTCTAATTGCCTCTAGTCTAGCCACAGGTGCAAAGGTTTCCTTAAATTCAATACCTTCAACTTGTGCATAGCCTTTACATACCAATCTTGCTTTATTCCTGACTACCTGTCTGTCTTCATTCAATTTGTTTCGAAAGACCCATTTAGTACCAATTATATTTTTATTTGCAGGTCTTGGTACTAACTCCCAAGTTTTGTTTTTCTTGATTTGATCTAATTCTTCATTTATTGCCTTCATCCAACTTTCATCTTTGCTTGCGTCAACAACATTTTTGGGCTCAATGCTGGATAATAGAGAGTAGTTACTTACTACTCTTCTTCTTGTCTGAACACCAACTGTGGGGTCTCCAATTATTTGCTCTCTAGGATGATCTTTCTGCCAGCTACCTATTTTGAATTTCTTATTTTCTTCCACTTCTGAATCACTATTTGAATCATCTGAGTCAATTTTTTGTTTCTTTTTCCTTTCCTTTTCTTCATCTCCTTCAATAATCTCTTCATAAATTGGATAGTTATCTTCATAGCTAATTACTTGTTCCCTACCTTCATCAACTTTAACATCGACACTATCCATAATTTTCCTTAGCCTCTTGTTGTAGCATTTGTAAGCTTTGCTTTTTGATGAATAGCCAAGAAAAATACCTTCATCCGCTCTATCTTCAAACTTACCAAGGTTTTCTTCAGTTCTTTTGATGTAACACTTGCTACCAAAAACTTTAAAGTATCTTGTTGTTGTCTTTTTATCGAACCACAACTCATAAGGAGTTTTGCTTTCATGCATCCTCAACATGCACCTATTTTGGATGTATACCGCAGTATGGACTGCCTCTTTCCAAAATTTGTCTGCTACTTTGCTCTCAATCAACATAGTCCGTGTCATTTCCTACACTATCTTGTTCTTTTTTTCTACCACACCATTCTGCTGAGGTGTCCTGGCTACTGAAAACTGTCTCCTAATACCATATTTTTCACAGTACTCTATAAAATCCTCTGAAATGAACTCTCCTCCTCTATCTGATCTTAAACATTTAATCATTTTTTTTGTTTGATTCTCAACTTGGTTTTTGAAAAACTTGAACATCTCAAAAGCTTCTGATTTATGCTTCAAAAATAGTACCCATGTCATCCTGGAATAGTCATCTATACACAACATAAAATATTTGTCACCATTTATGCTTTGCGTTCTCATGGGTCCACATAAATCAATATGTATTAGTTCCAAAGGTTTGCTTGTGTAGTACTCTTTTGTTTTAAATGAGACTCTAGTTTGCTTCCCATTTTGGCATGAAGTACAAATGCTATTTGATGGTTTTCCAATGGTGGGAATATCTCTCACTACCTTTTTTGAGTTGATTTTTACTAGATTGTCAAAACTGATATGACCGAGCCTCTTGTGCCACAACCAATTTTCTTCTTCCTGTCCAATCAAGCAAGCTCCTTCTGAAGTCTCTGAGAGAGTGTACAGGTTTCCAGATGCCCTCGATCCAGTTGCTATCAACTTTCCACTGTTTGTTTTTTTGACTTCACAACCCTGCTTTTTAAAAATCACTTCATGACCTCTATCACAAATCTGACTTACGCTCAACAAGTTATGCTTCAAACCAACCACAACCAAGACTTCTTTTGACTTGATTTTTCCGTCACTGATCTTAACTGAAACTTTGCCAACTATCTTAGCTTCATCAATATTTCTAAATTTTATTGAACCACCTTCATATTGTTGTAACTTCTCCAATTTTTGTTTGTCACCTATCATATGACTGGAGCATCCACTATCAAGTATCCATGGTGCAAATTTATTTTGTGCTTTAAATACTGTTTGTACGATCAGGGATTCCTTTTCTTCCTTAGATCGCTCTTTTTCTTTCCACTCTGGTTTGATTACAGTTTTGGGCTCTTGTTTTGACTTTTCTTTTTCAGTAGCTTGTGAATGTTTTTCGGGAAATTTTCTATTTTGTCTCATTCCATTTGGTTGAAATTTTCTTCCCTGAAATTGATTTGATGCAAATGTAATTCGATAATTTCTTGCAAAGTGCCCAAAATTATGACAATTATAACATTCTACTGCATAATCCATCAAAGGTGAAAAAACATTTCTACTAGTAAAATTCTTTGGTCCTACATTATACTTGCAATCTGAAATCTTATGTCCATAACCATTGCATTTAAAACAGTAACCAGAAAAGAGATGATTGAACTTGGGTGATGGTATTTTCCATGTTGTCGTAGGAGCCATAAATCTTCTTCTTATTTGATGTGTGACATTGGTGAATCCATCATTGTCAATTCTCCTTTCGTGCCTTGCATTATTGCTTTCTTTTGCATGAGTCAATTTTTCTTGATCAACCTATTTCTTATCTTCATTCTTTATGGATTCTTCATTTATGGACTTTGATCCATTTGATGATTCTCCTTCATCAAAGCCCAAACCAAATTTGATGCCTGTAGTCTTTTGGTTATTTATGATCTTATCCAGCTTCATAAAACTTTCTTCACGTTTGTGATAACAACTAATTTTACGATTCATCTCTTCTATCTGCATCCTTAAACCAACAGTATCTTCTTCTAGCTTTCTGTAATAATCTATTTTCATGGTTATTTGCACTTCGAGATCTTCGGATATTTTCTTGGATTCTTCTATCTGTACTTTCAAACTAGTTATGATTTCATTTGCATCCTCAAGCTTTCTTGAAATTTTCTTATTCTTTTTTCTTTCTATCTTCAATTCATCCAGAGCTGCAATTAGTTCCTCTTCCAAATTTACTTCTGCATCAATTTCTTCTTCATCATGTTAGCGTACTATTCTGTTCTTGCTTATTTAGCATACTGTTACACTGTTGTAACAGTACTGTTCAGCTGTTACGCCGGATGTGCTATTCCCGGCTATGTAATTCTTATTTAAACGCCTCCTGCTGAATAGAATAATGTTCGCTGGTTTTCTACATGGTATCAGAGCTGGGAATAGCTTCAATTTTTCTATTTTTTATTCTTCGAGTGCCATGAAAAGAGCTTCACCTGTTTCCTTTTCAGAATCCTCATCGGAGCTATCTTCTGATGAACTGACATTCTTGGAGATGAAACTTTTCTTCTTGAAGTTGCCTTTTCTGAAATTTTTTTTTTCTTCCAGTCACTTATTTCTTGGTGCGATCCTTCATCACTTTTGTTCTTCTCATTAAGTGGACATTTAGCTGCAAAATGCCCAACGCCTCCATAATTGAAACATTTAAATGGTAACTTTCCTCTGTATTTTCCTTTTTCCCTTTTTAGTTTTTAAACAAAGTTTGCTTCCATTTCATCTGATGTCTCTTCTTCCTCGGATTCTTGTTTTGCTTTCATATTTTTATGGGCTTTAAAAGTAGCTTCTCTGTCTATGGGTTTAGATTTTCCTATTCTCATCTAATATGTAGTCAAAAACCATGCATCTCATCCATACTAAAAGAATTTAGACCTTTAGCTTCTTATATAGCTGAAACTTTAGAATTAAATATTTGGGGAAGAGATCTTAATACCTTTTTCACGATGACAGAATATTTGATTTCCTCGTCGAGCCCTCTAATCGCATTAATGACTTCACTAACTCTCAGCATATATGCCTCTATGTTCTCATCGTCATTCATATTTAATACTTCGAACTGAGCTTTATGTGTTTATAACTTGGCCTCTTTGATCTTAACATCTCCTTCATGAATGCTCCTCAGTTTATCCCATATTTCTTTTACCATTTTACAGCTCATAATCTTTACCAGTTCATTGTCCACTAATCCGCACATGATAGCATTCTTTGCTTTTGAGTCATTACAAACAGTTTCTTACCGACAACATTGGTTGGAGAAGTGGTGGGTATTTTGTATCCACTATCTACTGAATCCCAAATGTCGTATCCCAAAGCACAAAGATATGTCTGCATCTTGAGTCTCCAAAATGTGTAATTAGTTTCGTCAAACAATGGTGCTTTGTTTGATGAGAAGCCTTCACCACCTGCCATTGTGTCACTTCCAATATCACCCTAGCTGATTAATATTGTTCAGGAACCTCGCTCTGATACCAATTGTTATTCTCACAATGACACTGACAGGGGGGGTGAATCAGTGTAGCTCTTTTAAAACTTAAATCTTCAACTCTTAAAGCCGAAACAATGAAAACTTGAAACCAAATAAAGTAAGTATAATAAGATAACATCACAAAACACAATATATATCGAGGTTCACTGATTTGGCTACATCCTCAAAATGACTGTTTGGACTCCCATCCAAATCCAGCCTTTGCAAAGCACCAACTTTACAATCAATTTACCAGCACCCACTAGAAGGAGCACCAACCCCTGATTTATCTGCACCAATAGAAAGGATCACCAAACCCTGATTTATCTGCACCAATATAAAGGAGCACCAACCCCTCTATCAAGCACCCACTTGATTTTGATATTGATAATAAAATGACATATATGAATCTTCTCTTCTCATAGAAAAATTGACCGTTCTTTTAGATCATTATGTCAATTCCTAAATGCTTTCTGGGTATTGTGCAGAACTCTATCTATGACCTTCTCTCAAAATTTCAACCAAAATTGATATCGTATATGAAAGTTATGCCCAAAATACTAAAGTGAAATTTTCACCTTTTTCCCAAAAACACGGATTTTCACTCTTTATTTTTCTCCACACACTCTTCTCTCCACACAAAATAAAATCACACTCTTCAATAAAACACTTCTAACTTAAATGCACACACTTGCATTCCTTTTCTCTTTTCACTTTCTCCAAAGATCTTTATTTAATGAAAACTGCTTAAAATAATATAACTCCCTTTTTTTATATTGAGAAGGCATTTCATCAAACACGTCACATGCAAAGAATTGACACCTTACTCGTTCTCATACTTCAGCCACGTGACAACTCAAACCAAAAACAAAATATGATCTATTTGATGCCTTGAAGGTGTAACAACATTGAAACTAAAACTCTGGCAACTCTTTAAGGTCGAAACGACCAACTAAAGGATTTTGCCCAAGTGGCACAAATTGACATAAAAGAGACGTGTAACGTTTTTGCAAAAATCATAACTCTCACTTCGTAACTCGGTTTTCTCTAAAAATTGAAAAATAGAATATTTACAACACTAAATATGTCCAAACCAAAACTCACTTCCTAAATCCTTACGGTTCACCTGTACTACTTCCACAAAAACTGCTACTGACACATTTTTTCAAAAAAGAGCGTTTTTGTGACAGTCTTGCAATGCTTGTAAAATTCTTCTCGTTTCTCTGTTTTCATTGAAATTTGGAACACATGTTCTTGAATATAATGAACACCTCCAGTTAAAATTTTTCTATATAAATCCTTACGATTTGTTCGCAGTGCTTCTGACAAAACCTACACTTTTTTAGCCTATACAACCACTTGCCAAATCATCCACCAAGATACCGAAAACACCACCGATCACTCCAAAAACTATGGTGACATATCCAATATTGTTCTAGAATATTTCCTGACATGCTAGCATGTTCCAAACTGATCCATCCTGTCCAACTATGCCCGTGGTGACTTTTGCAACTTTTTGACTATTTTGCTGCTTTGACAACTTTTTGACGATTTTTTCAACTTTTGCAAATTTGCACAAACAACTTGTAACAACTTCACCCAAACATCAAAAACATCCTCATAAGCATTTAAAATCACTGTACATACTCTGAATAACCTCTGAACTCCTGTCCACTGCATCGACCGATCTATCTGACTGTGTTGACAACAATGACAATACTGTCGCTGCACCTTACTCAACAAAGTATGCATCCACTCTATAGGTGTTATGGGCCCTAGAGGATAAACACAACCATGGTTCAATCCTCAAGACAAAACAAGAGGCCATAAATAAGAGAAGTTGAATCCATTAAATGACACCTTTATGGTATTTGGCCAATCTTATCCACTTTGGTGGTTGTCTGCAGTAGTCTTGAAACCCAAAAGTGGTTTGATATGCCTATACTGATTAATAACTTCATGTTAAAATCTCATTGGATGAAACATAAATGTTATGAACTTGAAAGCACTTGATATGGATATGACAACACTTTTTAGTTTGAAAATAATAAACTTAGGAAAACAAATTACCCTAAGAATTTGCTTGGCTTGTTTTTGTTGTGCAACCAAGTGAATAAACTTGTGTTGTTACATGTGGTATCAGAGAAAAAGATATATTAAAATTTGTAGGACTCTGATTAAAAAAAAAAATTGGACACATTTAGCACTAAAAAATTAACTTGATTATTTTCCCTATAGGTCTTATAAGACATATGTTGCAAGGTGGAACTTTTGGGGATCCCACAAGAGGTGGGCAAGAGGAAGCCATCATAAGATGAAATCCAAGAGGACCACGAACAAGGAACAAAAGAGAAGGTCATAAAATGGAAATAAGGATGAAGCAAGTGAATGAACCTCCATTAAATAAACCTATTAGGGAGGAAGAAAACTTAGCACAAGTAGTGCAACTATTACAAACTCATTTGGATCAACAACAAGATTTAATAGATCAACAACAAAAACTGATTGAGGACTTGATCAAGGAAAGGAAACCTATAGGTAGCCTTTTGGAATCTCCTAAAGAGCCTAAAATAGTAGATGGCATTAGAATGGGCCCTAAGATGGCCAAGGAATTAATAAAGGTCATGAATCCCAAGTTTAATGATACAAGTGAAGATAATGTAGAGGAGAAATTTTGGAAATTCACTAATTTGTTGGAAGGATTAATAACAATTCGAGCTTATTATCTAAAATTTAACCAAATATTAAAATGTGTATATGTTAATGATTGCATGGAGGTCATGAATATGCATAAGTTTATACTAGGAATATATACTATGATTAGGATAGAGATGAAGATGCTTAATATTGAAAATATTTCCAACACATTTGATTTAGCTCAACAAGAAGAAGTCTACCAAGAAGCTAAAAAGGCTTATTTAAATTACCAAAAACTCACTGAAAAATAAAATATTATCTTAAGAAGAATAAAAATGTGGGATTTATGAAGTGGGTTAGGGAGCAAAGTAAAAATCCTAAAGGAGAAGATCAGGATACACAAGGAGGCAAAACTAGAAATACTACTCAAGACAACAAGCTCAGGAAATATGGCAAAGAATACCTTAGGAGAAATGATCAAAGCCCATCAGAATGGGGAAAGACTAAATTTACTACATTTTAAAGTAATAATGAAAGTAACAACATGAAGAGCAGAGCTCGTGCAAATGGTTACATTTTCCAAGGAGCTCATTATACCAAGTTCTCCCACAGAGTTGATCTTCGCTAGAAAGCCCTAGAAAGGGCCACACACAGTATCTTTGTGTCAATAGGTAGTCCCATACTTGATGGTAAAGTTACTCTTTTATTGTTAAATGGTAAAATTTATGATAAGGATATGTGTATTTTGATAGATAATGGATCAACTGATAGCTTCATTTCCACCAGAATAGTGAGGGACATATCTGAAAGACCTAGGTTTTTGGCTAATGGTTGGAAGGTAGAGTATGGGTCAGGAAAAACCTACCAAGTCAATCAATGTCTATTTGATACTCATATCATTTGACCTCAAGGAAAAACTAATTGGTATTTGTATTTGGCACCTTTGCATACCTTTGTCATCATTCTTGGTGTTGACTGGTCAAAAGCCCATAAGGCTCTTCTCAATTTTTAGGAATGATGGGCGAAGTTTATGGATGAATCTAATCAATGAATTAGAATTCATTGTGATGATGGAGTAATTAAGCCATATTTATTGACTGCAATGAAAATAAATAAAGCCATTAGGAAGAAAGAAATATATTTTTAGTTAAAATGAATAAGAAAGAAGAGACTGGAGTGGAATTTGACCTCTTCTAAAAGCATCCTATATTGGGAGAATTCAAGGATGTGTTCCTAGAGGACCTTCTAGGGTTACCTCCTCAAATATAATTTAATTTTTCTATTGAGGTATTACCTAGAGCTACACCTATTGCTAAATAACCTTATAGAATGACTCCTATTGAGCTACAATAGCTCAAGACACAACTTCAGGATTTTTTGAAGAAAGGGCTAATCAAATCTAGTGTGTTGCCATGGGGAGCTCCTATCTTGTTTTTTAAGAAGAAATATGGTACCTTGAGGATGTGCATAGATTACTGAATTTTGAATAAGGTTACTATCAAAATAGGTACTTATTACCTAGAATTGATGATCTCTTCTATTACCTAAAGGGAGCAACCATATTCTCCAAGATTGACTTAAAATTTGGTTATCATCAGTTAAAGATTCGAGAAAAAGACACTTCTTAAACAACTTTTAGAACTAGGTACAAATATTTTGAGTTTACAGTCCTACATTTTGGGCTAACTAACACCCTAATCGCATTAATTAATATCATGAATAACATATTTAGAGATTAATTCGACCAATCTGTGCTTGCGTTTCTTAAAGACATATTGATCTATTCCAAGAACAAGAAGGAACATGACCAACATATGAGATCTATACTTCATATTCTTAAAAAAAATCAGTTATAGGTAAAGTTATCCAAGTGTGAATTCTACACTCCACAAGTATAGTATTTGGTACATATTGTCTCTACTGAGGGGATTGCATTTGATCCCAAGAAAAATGTAGCAATTTTTGTTTGGCCTGCACGTACTAACATGATTGAGGTCTGAAGGTTTATGGGGATTGTAGTTTGTTATAGGTGATTTATCAAAGGGTTTTTAAGAATTTACCAACCTATTATAAACCTTAAAATGAAATATAGACTTTAAATGGATAGAGCAGTGTGAAGAGGTCGCTCAAATTCTAAAAGAAATATTGACAACTGCACCCATTTTGTAAATATCTGATCCTAAAAAATATTATAGTGTGTACAGATGCATCTATTAAAGGATTATGATGGATTTTGACCCAATATGATGTGGTTATTGCCTTCTAATCAAAGATACTTAAGAGGCACAAGGTGAATTATACCACTCATGACTTGGAGTTGGTAGTTTTTGTACATACCCTTGATATTTAGAGGTACTATTTGTTGGGGAAACCATTTGAATTGAAGATAGATTACCAAAGTTTAACATACATATTTACTTAACCCTTATTGAATGTTAGGCAATGACATGGATGGAGTTTATAGTTGAGTATGATTTTGGCATTGAGTATATTTAGGGTAATGAGAACAAGATCACTGACACTTTGAGTAGGAGAAGGTGCATTGTAGTGATGAAAAAATGTTATTATGATTTATTATATCAGATAAAATATCTACAATATAAATATGAATTTTGCCAGTCAAGTAGTGCTCAAATTGAGCAAAACATTGAAAAGGATACAATATTTGTGTATATAATGACTTTTTGTATTATAATAATAGACTGGTTGTTCCAAATATGCGTGTATTGAGGGAAACAATCCTTAAGGAGACACACAATACTCCTTTTGCAATGCATATTGGAGGGGTAAAGATGCGTGAGAGCTTGTGAAAAGCCTATTATTGGATAGCTACGAAAAGGGACATTACTAATTATGTGGCCAAGTGCTTGGAGTACTATAAAGTGAAATTAGAATATTTACATCTGATAGGTAGATTGTACCCACATGATATGCCTGCGTAGAAATGATAGGTGGTTTCAATGGACTTTATAGTGGGCTTACCTAAAAGAAGGTTTAGGCATGATGCAATCCTGGTGGTTGTGGACAAGTTAACCAAGGTTGCACATTTTATATATAGTAATTTGCAAGATGATGCACCTGCTATAGCGAGCAAGTTTTATAGAGAAGTGGTGAGACTACACAAATATCTACAAGTAGGTGTTGCATGAAGCTTATTACCTTTGAATTTTGGTAGGTGTTGCATGAAGCTTTAGGAATAAAATTGAATATTAGTTTTACCTATCACCTTGAGATCAATGGACAAACTAAGAGGATAAACCATGCTTTAGAGGATATGCTAAGAATGAATTCTATGGATCAACATAAAAAATGGGAAGATTATTTATACCTGGTCGAGTTTACATACAATTATACTTATCATGCATCACTAGGTATGACACCTTTTGAAGCTCTGTATCAAAGAAGATGCGAGACTATCTTGTCATGGGATAGTATGGAAGATCAAGTAGTGAATGGACCAAAAATTATAAAAGAAATGAAATATAAATTGAAGATAATTTAGAAGCTAAATGAGGCTACAAATCATCAGAAGAGCTATGCTAACCTGAGAAGAACGTTGAGAGAATATTCTATGGAAGATAGAGTATTTTTAAGCATGAAACCAGCTAAGAGTTCTATAAAATATTTCAAACTTGACCCTAGATATGTGGGTCCTTTTGAAATTATGGGTAAGATAAGCCTTATTGCATACAAACTTGCTCTACCACCAAGCTTATCCAAAATCCATAATGTCTTCCATGTATTCATCATTAGTAAGTATATCTTTGATTGTACTCATGTTTTGGATGTTTTCAATTTACAGATGATCGACCTGCTAAAAATTGAAGTTCGATCTATTCGTATACTTGGTTTTAGGACCAAGAACCTGAGGAAGAGGAACATAGAGCAATGCCAGGTTCAATGGGACCACTAATCAGATAGAAATACCATATGGGAGAACGTGGAAGATATGTAGTAGCAGTTTCCTTATCTATTTGAGTATATAAAAAATATTTCAAAACATTTTATATGGATTAATGATGTATATGTATATGCATACATGGATGTGTGACTGAATACTGAGTAGAGTAGCTTCGTGTATGTTTTGGGTTACTAAGTAGAGTATATTTTTTAATGTGATGATGTATTTTTTGGTTTATAAAAATGGTTATTTGGTTGACTGCAATATAAAATATTAAATGGTTTAATTGAGTTCCAAATTTGAAAGTTTTATGATTCAATAATGATTTATGATATAATGAATGATGTATGAATAATGAAAAGGCATGATTATTATTGCATTTCTGAAAATCTATATGTAAAATGTATTTTATCTACTTGATCATGCACTAAACATAGGGACTATGTTTATTTATAGTGGGGAAGGATGTAATGACTCTCTTCGTACAACTTTTGATAGCACATAAATTAATGGTTTTTTCTTACATTTTTCTAGAGCGTGGTACTGCTAATATTCATTTTTTATACAGGATTAGGTATACCCTTTCGACAGATAGAGTTAGTCGATGAAAAAGATACGAGATAAGTTATTATTAGACTCGTGAGTACATGGAAACTCACACAAATGCACATCATGTAGATTGCATGAAAGACTTGAATAGTGTGTGTGTTTGCTTTATTTTAAAAATATGATTGATGGTTGATAAAGGATGATGCATTGTAAATTTATTTGGGGTGATGAAAGTTTTGAGTGCATGGTAAATTTATTTTATTGAGAATTTGGTGAAATGGGGATTATTTGTACATTTATAATAATAAAAAAAATATAAATTATATATATATATATATATATATATATATATATATATATATATATATCTACTAGATGAGAATATTAATAAAATTATTTTATTTGGACTCATTGCATAAAATATAAAGTAAATGGTGGTGGTTGTTTTAATTGGTAGTGGCATGTAGTAATGATGATTGCACTTTAACTTCCCCATGAACTGTGGAGCTAAAAGAAGGGAAATAGTTGAGGGGGAGGTATTTGGTCCATATGCCGCATAGGAAAGAAGGGATATTGCATGGGAATCCGAGGGAAAGGGGTCATTAGGTATTGCAAGATTTGGGAGAGAATATTTGCATTGAAAAATTTACATGCATTTGTGTAGAAGGTTGATTAAAGTTACAACATCATCTTTCCTTACAGGTGTACTCTTCTATATGTTGCATTCATATAATTTTTGATGTACTATCTGGTTTTGACAAAATATCTAAATATGTGTTCTAAAGTGGGTGTTTTAAAATTGTACATCTTTTAATTTTTTTTGTGACATTTTTTTAATATGAAGCTAAGAATTTTATTAATGTTTGGCCAAGTTCTTAAATTGATTCCTATCTGAGTTATGATATGGTTTTTTTGAAAGCTTAAAAAAAATGGTTTATTCCTAGAAAAATTTGTATAACTGAAACAAACATGTATATGTGGTTTGTGTGTTTTTTTTTTTTTTAAAAAGCATGTGAGGTATGTATATTGCATTGTGTGGAAGTTCATTCCAGTACATGTTAATAGTTGTCTTATGAGACCATATTTCTAAATATAGCAAAATATTGTAGGTTTAATTACTTTGGTAGTTAAAATTTTCTATTGAAAATAATTCAGTATGAAAGGCTTCCTTTTACAAGATCCTTGGTAAATGAATTCTTGTGAAATGATGGAAACTGGTGAAGAAATTCATTGTTTTCTTTGCATGTTGAGGTTGTGTGATGCTTATGATAGCTGTGAAATAAACATTGCAATTAGGCATATAATTGTGAGTTGTATCTGATCCCTACACTATGCTTCTCTAAACTTCGACCACCAAACTATTATGGTGAGAGGAAGGAGTTAGAGAAAGCATCCAGCATAGAAAGCAATCTCAAAAAGTGGTGAATTTAAAGGCTTAGAAGTTACCTTTCTAGGTTGCAGAGCGAGTATGGATATTGTGACATATTCCATCTGAAATGTGAGTTTGAAATTATTGTTGTAACAAGAAAACCTTCATTGTATATTTGGAATGTGTGTGGTGAGGAAGACATACTTCCACTAAAAACTTGATTTGTTGGTTTAATAATATTCTCTAATCTACTCTAAATATTTGTAGTAAAAAAATAGAAGCTTTTATATTTATTTTTATAAACATTGATATAAAAAATATATATTTTTTTGGAATGTAGTTGATATAGAACTATACCATTTATTCAATAAAAATTAAATTGGTTTATGAAGTTGATATTATTATGAAAAATGAATTTTCTTAGTGCCAAAGAGAAATGTGTGTGATTGTGTGTAAACCCCTTTACGAATTCCCAGGATAAAGAAAACAAATTATAAAGTTATAATACCTTTTAGATGTTATTCAATGTTGACAAAATATATGTTACCATGAACAACAATATTAATAATTCTAAAGAAAAATAGTGTTACCACTCACCTTAAATGTGTTATTAGCTGAATGGCACCTCTAAACCCAAAACTAGTAGTAAATAGAATTAATCGACAACTCCATTTATTGAAGAAAATTTCTAAGCAAGAGCCTGTAGTCTTATAAGTGTACCATTGTTTTAAAAAATTATTTTAAAAGCTAATTAGGGTAAACTAGTATTATTTATTAAGCCAATTTTTAGGCTTCCAGCAGAGATCATGTTGATTCACGATAGTTTCAAGGCAAAAAACTTCATAGTATGGAACCTATGTAAATAGCCAAAAACTCACCCTGGAGCCTAGTGAATAGATTAACCTGACTTGCCAAATTTTGGACAAAGATTTATTAAAATATAAGGACGGAAAATCTATCCATTCAATTTTTTGAATGCGAATTTAGTACTTTATTGTACAAAGCTGAGATATCTCATAATTTATTAATGAAACTAAGGTGATGGCTTAGTTTTCCCAAAGACTAGATAACCAATAAAGCTAGAATCATAATTAGTCGCTAACTTTCCTTAATGTCAATTAAAAGGTTTATTTGGTTTACTTTTATTATTAATATAATCTTATATTGATGTACCACAATATGTGTAATGTGGTAAGGCTTTAGCTAGTCAACTAAATGATCATATTTATTGAAATTTAAAAGTATTCTTTAATTATCTTTATGAGCATATGGAACTTGTTATAGCTTTAGAGTAAGTGTAGATGTGTATTTGAGGAAAAGATACCATAATGGGGTGCATGTATAGCCCTAGTGTTTTAAATAAAAATTAAGGACAAGGTCCGTGTAGATTAAAAAAAGCTAGTTGTGGTCACAAATATGAGACCTTGAAATGAGCATTATGATGAAAGTGAACCCAAATACCTATAGATGATGGCTATAAATTTTGAAAGAGGAGTGATTAGTCCAAAAGAACTTTACTAGAACCTAAAAAATCTAGATATTGAAGTGCTACTTGAAACATAAGAAGACGGCTATGTTGAAAACCCAATTTGTGAGGTTACAAGAAGGTGATTCCATTGCCTTGGGAGCAACCGTAGTCTGACAAAATTGGTTAGAAGTTACAACAAGGGGTAGTATGGAATGCCATAATTTTTGTTGTTGCTTGGGTAGTATTGTGATAAGTCCTATGTTCATTTTATTAATCTAGTTTAACCATGGCATTTGGTATGGGATAAATGATCATGAGTCAAAATGGATATAAATGATTAAGTCTACTATTAGGGTATTGACATGGCTCTAGTTGAATCTGGATAGTGGATAATCAACTAGACACTAGGCATATGTACACTAATCCCTTTCATGTAATTATTGGAACAAGTTAATCGATTAGTCAAAGGTTCAGTATGATAAGGGATGGGAAAGTATGCATCCACCATCTAGATGCTATGGGCCCTAGAGGGTAATCCCAACTATGGTTTGACCCTCATGCTAGAACAAGAGGATGATAAATGAGACAAGTTGAATCTACAAAATGGTACCTTTATGGGATTTAGTCAACCTTGTCCACTTTGGTGGTTGCCTGTAGTAGTCTTGAAACCCAAAAGTGGTTTGATATGCTTGTACTAATTAATAACTTCTAGGTTAAAAACAATAAAATTAGGAAAAAAAATTACCCTAAGAATTTTCTTGGTTTGTTTTTGTGGTGCACCTAGGTGAGTAGACTTGGGTTATCACATAAAAAAGAAGAAACATTGTTTAAACATAGACGTATCATGAAAGGAAACAAGAGATTTTCTTAAAATATATATTAGTTCTATAAATAGACAAGGAAGATAATAATAAAAATATAGGGAAATCATAGATAAAAAGTCTTATTATTATTAATATGCATGATGTTTATATATAATATGTGTTAGGCACTAGTTGAAAAAATGATTCACTTATATGTAATAATATCATAAGAGAACTAAAAATTTGGAAGCCTTGGTGAACATTTGATAGCTATGTGCTCCTATGCCCACAACTAGAGTATCATGCAACACACTAGATTATGTCTACTCTTCTATGCAAACCATTGTAAGGTCCTATACAACCTAGAAAGAATCATGGAGTCCCAAGCATACTTCATCTACTCGTACCATATCTATACCTCTATATTTGAATAATCCCATGGAATTAGCACCCTCATGCTCACATGACCAATCACCATTCCTTTCACAATGATATATAATGCTACAATTACTCTATCTAATCACCTACACTAAAACAAGTGATTAAGGTTATTGTTTCCATGTATCAAAGACATCCTCAAACCACTAGTCAAAATCCCCAATGCTTGAGCCCTATATTGGCTCACGTGGATGTGTGCTTCATGGATAGAAACCTTGATGATTTTATAGAAATCCTCTAGGGTGACTATCATATTCTTAGTAGGAAAATGGAAGGTATTGAATTTTGAGTACCATCTCTTGACTAATGCAATAAAAAATTCCTGATCAAACTCAATATAAGGCATCAAGGAAATATGGCATATCCCTACTACATCTAGTAGGGCCTCATCTACTAGTCTCAAGATATCTAGTATTTAAATAAGTGATCGTAGCCTATGCTCTTGGTAATCTACGACACCATGTTACAAAAATAGACATAAAATATAACTAGTAGCCTATAAGACTTCTTAAAATCCCTTGTATTAGCCCAAATATCATACCAAAATGCTAAATATAGCCTAGTTTTTTCCTCTTTGTAATTTTTTATGTGATGTATGAAATCACTTCTCGATAAAATTGTACCTAGTTGACAAAATTATCGAAACATAAAATCACCATCACTTGGAAAAATAGTAGCAAATTCATCATGAATGAAATCATGTCTGGCCAATGAAGTCATGAGATACATTTTCACTACAACAATATATTATCACTATAAATAAAAATTTAAATTTTAACTAATAAAATAAAAAAAATTGATCTAGGTTTAATGACATACCTATAGGCTTCCTCGTGCTAATCCTATTGGCATTTTTACCACATCCACACAATGTGTGTGTTGTCCCTACTATGCTATGGAAGTATGCACTCACTTTTCCTCCTAAAGAATGATATTGTTGAATATTAATATGAAAATAAATTACCCTTTTACCCCTCCATCCTTTTTAAACACCCCAAGACCCTTCCCAGTCAATTTTTCTCTTTTCCACCCATTCTTGTCCCAACCTATTCAAGTTTCCTCATGAACATGTATTTTCCATTTGAAACTCAAAGGGGCACCTTGGGCTAGGGGAATGAGTGTCATGAATGCAATTAATGCTACCCCAAAAATATGGGTAGTTTTTCAAGTTGTTTGTAAGAGAATGATTTTTGCACCACATATTTGTCTTCATTTAATAAGCATCAAGAAGTATTTATGCTTAAAAATTGAAGGCATTGCTATTTTGTATGAATGTATTATTCAATAAGTACATATAAAGGGGAAAAATGTAAACACCCAATTGAAATACATGCAAAATTGAAGATTATATTCAAGCATTAATATTGAATCTTGTATACATAGTTTGAGGAAATCTACTATAAAGCTTTCTTCATGTTATTGCACGAATTATTTTGGCCATATATATTCATATTATTGTCATTTTTATGTATATTATTTTTAATTATTTTGGACATGTATGTTCATATTATTGTCATTTTTATGAATATTATTGTTAATTATTTTAGCCATATAATATATTGATTGCACTTATATTTGAGGCTACTCAAGATCAAAAATATTATGACTTGAGATAATCTATCTAAAAAGTCAACAATGCTATTAGAGCTACTTAAAGTAGTCTCTAAAGCTAGCAAATTTGCATATTTATATATGAAAGGAAG
Source organism: Wollemia nobilis (assembly GCA_028583015.1). Taxonomy (NCBI): domain Eukaryota; kingdom Viridiplantae; phylum Streptophyta; class Pinopsida; order Araucariales; family Araucariaceae; genus Wollemia; species Wollemia nobilis. The sequence goes on from JAQPPZ010017228.1 coordinate 14,316,830, forward strand.
CCATTGTAAAGCTTCCTATATTTATATTTGAGAGATGTTTCATTATTTCCTAGAGTTTATCCATACAATCCTAAGATGAGTGGAGACTAGGAATCTATTCAAAGTCAATATTGGAGGATAATGGTTGTTATCACAAGCATGGATATCTGAAGATTGATTTGGGGATAATCTAAGTCACCTAGAGTTGATAGAATTTTTTAAAGGATAGAAATAATAATATAGTGGTCTAAGACACCATTGGAGTACGAAGATTCTAAAAGCATTTAGGGCATTGGAATATGAAACATCCATAAATAGTGTATTAAAAGTAAATTCTATGAGCAATCAAATCAAATCTGAAAAAATATTTCATAGTAGAAGAAGAAAATAAGGGAGCTTCCTATGATCTAGTGATGAGCCAAACCAACCTAGCATGAACATGCCATTCTCTATGATAAAATTTGTGTCTTTATTATTGAAGACAAAGAGATAACATCTACATTTGTGAATGTTTCTATTTGAATAAAATGAAGTATTTGAAATATTTACATTAACCTATGAAGAGAGCCAATTGTTACACCTTAATGTAACGCCCAATCACTCATACTTGAGAGGAACAGTTGCAATGGGTGTAGCAATAAATATTTTATTGGAATCATTAATAAAAGTGCTTTCATAGAGAATGTCATTGGAGTGCCTTCATTCCTAACGTGACATGGTTAGCAAGAATATCATTACCTAATTCGATAGGAGAAATTAAAGTTAAGTAATCCTACCTTAATTTTTAATAGATTATATTTGGTGCATGAATAAAGTCCTAAGGTTGTTATTTATTTGAAGTTTGAAGATTTAGGGACTTTAAAATTATAAAAATTAAATTTGGGAGTTAAAAAGAATTCAAATCCATTGAAATTTAAAAATAAAAAGTTGGGAGTTAAAAGGAATTTAACTCCATTTAATTAAAAATAAAAATTAAAGTTAGGAGTTAAAAGGAAGTCAACACTCCAATATTTTTTAAATTTGAATTTATTGAAAATTTGATATTTTATATTTGCAAATTAATTTTGCAATTTATTTCAAAAACTTGAATTATGAAAATTGATATATTAATTAGATTTTGGAGAGAGAAGGATTCTACTCCAAAAATAACTTAATTTTTTTTTGAAGATTTGATTGTTTTAGAAAATTTTCAAATTTGAAAGTATTATGGGGACACATGACCTTCTACTTCAAGGAATTTGGAAATTTGAAAATTTGCAAATTTATTTTTGAAAAGGAATTAAAATTTTGATTATTTAAATTGCAAATGTTGCTTGAATTAAACTTTGGAGTAATTAGGAATTCTACTCTCAAATATTTTTTTTAACTATGGATATCATAAGTATTCAAGTTGAAAACAATACATCATCAAAAAATATGCAACTCATTTAGAGAAAAATATTGAAGCAATGTTTAACTAGGTATTGAAGCAATGTTTTCTTTAGATACTAAGGCATTATTAGTCATTTCATCTTTGACTAAATTATCTACTTCATATTATTAAATAATATTGACAAAGTCATCAAATATAGTATCCTTGATTAGAACTTGTAAAGAAGTAACTAAAGGTTTATAACTTTCTGGAAGTACCCTTAGTATAACTTGAAAAAGAAATTTATCTTCTACTTTTTCTTGTAGAGTTAATATTTTTGCCTTTATATCTACTACTTTTTAAAGAAAATTTTCTATGCTTCTCCATTATTAAGCTTTAAGGAATATAATGGAGATTGTAAATTTAGAATTGTTGCTTTGTTTTTCCCTTCAAATGTTTTGCATAATGTATTTCATGCATTTGTATAAGTTTATGATCCACTTAAAGATGGTTGTATTTCATCAATTAGTCCAAATGTAATTAAAATGAGTGTCTTTATATCACTTTCTTCAAATTTGTGTATCTCTCAGTCATCCTCACTAGTTTTTTTCTTTTTTCCATTTACTATATCCCATAGTTTTTCTACAATAAGAATTGATTTCATTTTGTTCTTCCATAATGAAAAAATTGGTCCTTTAAAAAGTTGAGATTTAAAATGGAAAAATTTATTATTTGACAAAATAGAACTCATAAAATTTTTTAAATCCTTTGAATTTGAAAACCTTATATCTCCCAAATTTTAAGTAGCTCAAATAAGAAATTTGCAAATTTTAAATTTCCTAATCCTTTGATTTAGAAATCCTTTTAAATCCCTAATACATTAATTTTGTAAAAAAATTAAAAACTTCTTCTAAAATTTTGTCAAAATTTAAAGTACTTGAAGAAATATTTAATAACTTCAAAAACTTGAAATAAATCTTGTAACTTACAATTTTCAAATAACTTCAAATCTAAAAACTTTAGAAAATTAAACCTTAAATCCTATTTTGAGTAGAAAACTTTATTAGTCCAAACTTTAACAAATATTAAAAACTCAAAAAATTGATATATTAAATTCAATATATAGTAAAAAAATCCTTAAAACTCCCTCCTAATTAATTAAATCAGAAAATACCTTTCAACTCCAATAAACCATTAATAAAAATTATAAGTCCAATAATTAAAGTACCTAAGATACCAACTCTCTAACTTAGGTCTTTAATTTAATTAAGGCAATATAGAAATATAGACTACCTTATTTTTTATCACCTTAATTACTTTTCTTTTAAATATTCCTTGTTTGCTTATTCAACCTTGCTAGGATGTGATTATGTCTCTAAAATCTACAATCTTAATATTTTAGCTAAGGATTTAAATATCCTTTTAAAAATCATGCTAGCCTCAACCCTAACTCCATGAGTTACTCTACATTCCATTCAATAATTCAAATGTTAGAAGTGAATAATTCAATTTCAGTTACTAATACAATGAATTCATTTTGATAATGATGACTTCTTTCATGACTATTGAGTACCCCCCTTCATGATACATTACTTTTTTTCGTCTCAAGTCTCTTTGTGTCTCTTCACTTCTTTCTCATCAAATCAAACAATGCTAGGAACAAAAAGTGATATTCTTCTTCATCTTATTCATTTCTTAGGATGTTTGATGCTACTCTCTTTCCCAGAATAGTAGACATTATTCTCCTACTTACTATCTTCACCTTATTTGTGAATAAGATTTGGTTTAGGGCGATGAATGGTTAGGATAGTGAACCTATGGTAACTAGGAAACTACTTTCAACCAAGTCATCATTGAGTCACACAATTTTTTTTATTGTATAAAATATGCTATAGAGAGCATTGGTCTTCCAAACCCATTTTAGTGTGAATTATACTTAGATTCAGTCTATCTTTGTGGTGATTAGATGGTGCTCACCTCCTGTCCATCTTCTTCTACTAAAGATGTTTAGATGGTTCTCACCTCATATCTATATTCTTCTTCTAGAGGCACTTATATGGTGCTTAGATTTTGTCTATATACCTCTTATATAAATGCTTATATGAAACTTCACTTCTATTTATATACATATGGTAGTAACACTTAGCTCATATACATATTAGATAGGGGTACTTATATAGCACTAAAATTTATCTATCTATGGTAGGGGGTCTTAGATAGCATTCAACTATGTTTGAATTTCTTTGTTGGTTACACTTAGGATAGTGCTTAATATATTAGGATAATGCTATAATATTTTTCCAATCTCCCTCTGATGATGACACTTAGGACAATGCTCAAATACTTGCATAGGCTTCCTCTAATGATGGTGCTTGAATAGTGGTTTCCAACTTTAGAATTATATTGTGCAGTGATATTTCTTAGCTTATTATACTAATAACACTTCTACGATAGGTTTATCTTACTGCTCTTATATATCACTAAATCAAAGGCCAAGATTGAAATATATGTATTATTCTAATCAACCTTATTTTTCTAGTTATCTAATTAACCAAAACTCTTTATTTATGCCTCTATATACTTTATATTTGGAGGCTTCTTCTTTGTACTTAGTATAAATATCTTATCTATTTTAGGAATCTTATATTACTTCTCAATATCTATACTTTGTTGTTCTATGGAAGCTTAGATGCTTTTTAATATTCTATATATATATCTATTTATTTATAAAGCTATGATGCTTCTTTATCTATGGAAACCATGATGCTTCTCAATATCTAAAATCCATATTTAATGTATTAGGTTGCAACTAAGAACAATAATAATTATCCTCTTTTCTATAGAACCTAATATCAATATAAGAATGATTATAAATGTCCTTGAATGATGGAATTTCTCTTGAGTTGGCTCTCTTTCAATACTCAATAGTGATTCTTCTCTTATTCTCTAGAGAATCTAAAATATTATCAGGGTGACTTTGAATATCCCCAAACTTCTAATTTTCTTTTGAATTGGATTTATGTTTCAATTTCCAAATTTCTCCTGAGTTGGCCCTCAATCAATCTTAGTTGAATCCTAGTCTTCATTGGTTTTATTTCAACCAAGTGGAAAGACCCTATCATCCAAATCAGGGTGACTATTTCTTATCCCCTAAATCTCTACTCAATCAGAGCTTCAAAAACTAGATTCCAAATCTTCATTTCTTTCAAAGTGAAGATACTCTAATATAACTCTATCAAATATGGAGAGAGTTAAGTGGTGACGTTGATATCACTATTGGCTTTTAAGCCTTACTATTTCAAAAATATCATAGGTCTAAATATAAATAAGCCATAATAATAAAGGCATAAATATCCATAACAAAATAATTATATATGTGAGCAATCTAATATATATCAAGGTCAATATAGTAACAAAATAACATTCACTTATAATATCAAATATGAATGTAAATTGGCCAATATCATTCATGTACTAGAATAAAATAACTTACAATATGAATTACAAAAAAACATGCATACAAGATTTATTATCAATGCTTGCTCCTTTTATTTCATTCATGTTATGTTGTATGGAGCTTTGTCTCCATAATATAGATATAGTAATGTGACTCTTCACATACTTTACTAATGCTCTTCATAATACAACTTCCATGACCTTTGGCTTATCATATTTCCACTTGTATACTAGACTCTTTGCTCTCTTATTGCATCCATACTTGACTCTATGACACTTGCACACTTCTACATGATTATTAATCTCCTACATGCACTTCTAATATAAGACACTTGTACACATCCTCATATTTGCAAACTTACATACATGATGCTTGTGCACATTCTCTCTATACACACTTGCAATCTTACTTACATAACACTTGTGCATATTGTGCACATTGAAACTTTACATAAAAGAGATATAAATCATTCACCTAAATTATAGACTCAACCCTAACCTATTACAAATTTACATTTATACAATGAATGTGCCACGATGGTACATTAGCATGTACCAAATAAGCTAATGTACCAAATAATGTAATATTATCCAATAGAATTAAAAAAATGTTATCAATCAGATTAGACAAACTTTTTTAAAGTCTCATTTTTGAAACAATTCCCAAAGCCATTAAAAATGAAGTAAAATATTTCATTTCAAGAACACAGACCAAAAATAGGAAATATCAAGACATAAAAAATAAGAACAAATCCATACCAATATCAAGATCATAGTAAGAGAAATATTAAATCATGTTTTACCTCAAGATCATATTAATGACGAAGTGCTTGCTTTTTCAAAAAGATAGAAAATAGGAAGTTGGATTAGACATAGTCCAAGATTATCTAGTAGACTCTATATGTAAAGATAATGGATGAACACAAGGTACATGATGAAGTCAAATATTGAAGACTAAAGTCTTCAATAACCAAATAATGTAATAGAAGGGGGTGTTGAATAAAATTATATTATTCGATACATGCTAATGTACCCCCACAGTACCTATGGTACAATGTAAATATTAGAATAGGGTTTGAGCCTTTAGTTTAGGAGTGTTATTTATATTTTCCCTTTATGTAAGCTTCTATATGTAGGATGTGCACAAGTGTCATGTAATTATGTGTACAAGTGTGTAGTGTGAGAAAGTGTGCAAGTGTCATGTATTAGAGTGTGCATGTAGAAGTGTGCAAGTGTCAAGTGTGCATGTAGGAGTGTGCAAGTGTCATAAAGTAAAGTGTGCAAGTAGATAGAGAGTCAAGAGTCATGTATACAAGTGGTAAGATGAGAATCCAAAGGACATGTGAGGTTTATCTTATGTATGGAATATGAAAGGTTGCAACTCCTAGATATGTGAGAAGTACATTAGTCAAGTATTTAAGAGATAAATTTCTAAGGTTAAATAATGGAGAATAATCTCCATGAAATGTATATAAATTTTAATATTATATAAAAACATTAATATTAAAGCATTTATGCATATTTTGAGCAATTTTACTGCAAGTTTTCTTCGTGTTATTTCATGAATGATTTTGGCCATTTATATTCACATTATTGTCATTTTCATGAATATTATTGTTAGTTATTTTTGCCATATATTATATTGATTGCTTGTCTATTTGAGACTCCTCAAGGTCTAGAATATTGGGACCTGAGATTATTTGGGTAAAATAATAACACATTAATTTGAGCTTTCTTTTCTCAAAATCAAAATTGTTAGTCTTCAAAATTGTTACAAAAAATCTATCAAAAATAGCCTTCTTAATTAAATTTGATCTTTCCATCCCTCTTTGACCTATAACGATCAAAATGATGAAATATCTAGTTGAAGATATTATAGGCACGATTTCATTTGTTAGTGATAGAAGCTTCAAATCTCATATTCCTTTCTCTCTCGGATCCTCCTACCATTTGTTGCTTGTTCTCACTTTGGATCCATGCCATACCCCAATTAATTTTAGACTTAAAAACTTGGTATTTTGGTGATCTACCTACCTTTTCCTTACAACTATGAATTTCAAATTCTTACCTTCTATTTTTTCACCATGAATACATCTTCTCCTTTCCCAAGGCATAAATTCTCTATAAATTGATGTCTTAGGGAGGCCCTTCATAATATAATTTTCATGCTATCAAAACTCTATCAAATTGCTCTCTCAAATTTTCTTACTTGCTCTCGTTCTTGATCAATTTCTTGAAGGAATTATTTGGTCAAGCCAAGCAGAGGGCAAGAAGGAGAGGCCATAATATTTGGTGATATCTACTCTCTTTTATTTTGCTTTACTTTTTCCTCATATTTATGTTGTTCTAACTTTATTTTCTCATTTTATTTTTCTCATATCATGATTTAACAATAGTTGTTTTTCTCAATTACCAATCTAGTTCTATATATATTTGATCTCATATTGGCTTGGTAGTCTTCATAGGATTTTGTAGGATATATACAATTTTTTGAGAAAGCGTGCTACCTTTCAAACCCTTTAAAATTGAATTTGACTCCCTAACCACCTATTTCTATTAGAGGAATGAAATCATTATTTTGTTGGTAATGGTAAACAAAGGGGTTTTGGAGGGCCCCAACCCTATTACAGAATTAAGTTATCCAAGGATACAAGATAAAAATCAACCTCCTCCTTGGATAACATGAGGAATGAAATCATTGTTCCTACAACTTTCATGGAAGGATTTCCTAATCACTACTTCTCTATCATTTCTTGCAATAGTAAATTTTAAATTTAAATATTTCTATCGAAATTTACAGTCATGAAATCATTGTTGCCCAAATAGTGATTTCATCATAAAAATTTGTTTAGTTTTTGTAATATTAATTTTTGCATTCTATATATTTTTTAATCTCATAGTGATAAAATTACCACTGTCCATGGAGTAATTTTATCATATAAAGTTGTTATTTAAAATTTTCTACATTTTATTGTTTCATAAATATCACAATAATGAAATTTCTCCATAACCAAAAATGATTTCATCATACGTAGTCTCTATTATGCTAATTTATAAATATTCACATTTCGTTCTATTTATCAAATTTTATATAAATGAAATTGTTGGTAAGCAAGAAGTGATTTCATAATTTATGCAACCACATGTTATTTAATTACAAAAAAATTTGTTAACTACAAATATAGGGGCCTATCCATTCTACCTAGATAGCCACCTAATTCCCTTGAGATAGACAAATCCTAAATATAATTCTAGTTCTAGTGTTTCTATTTTCTTATAGTTTGAATGAACTCACTAGTTGTAGGATTTTAGGGAGTGATTTCATGAAGGAGCAATATCATTTATAGGGGAGTAATTATGATCCTAAAATTTTCTTTTTTCTTTTGTAGTATAGTTTATTTGTTTTTTTTTTAATAATAAACTTTCTATTTCCTTTTTTCAAACAAGATGTAAAGAATATTAAGGAACCTATACTAGGTTGTTATATAATATTGCATTATTTTTTAAATGTACCTTTATGGTGCAATTGTAAATATGTAGCATATTAGGGTTTGATTCTATAGTTCAGGAGAGTGATTTATATTTTTCCTTTACATAATTGTCTATGTGCAAAATATGTATAAGTGTCATGTATGTAGAAAAGTTCAAGTAAGAGTCATGTATACAATTGGTAAGATTGTTAGAGTATATTACATTATTTAGGTACATGTCAATGTACCACCTTGGGTACATTGTTAGACTAGGAGTATATCTTAGGTTACTTGAGGAAGAAGTAATAAATGCACAAGTGTCAATGTGCAATGATGTAAATGTACAAGGAGTCCACTTGTACATGAGTCATAGGAAAGGTAGTTAGGAAGAGTAAGGGCCAAGTAATCTATCTTCTTATATATAGGGCCCATAGTGAATAGAAGAGAGTGTGTAGCAAAAGTGTGACTACTATTGAGTAGTGTAGGTACAATGTAGTTTCCATTAGAGTTCTGGAGTGTTCATTTCCTCCATTACATTGTATTGTACTATTTTTGTAACTTTCCATTAATAGCATATTTTAGTCTTATTGTAGAATTCCATTATCTTACTTTTCTACATATTTACATCTTGTGATTGCTTTCTCCCATATCATACATTATCAAAAGCTAACAGTGGTATCAGAGCTATGGTAGATCAGATAGGAATAGGGAGAGTCACAAGAGAGATTGAGAGGAGAGAAGCAAATCTCAATTCCAAATTTTTTGATATTGCATCTAGCTAGAGTCTTTCCACAGAGTTGCAAAAAAAATCGTGAAGACCAGGACTCAACATTCATTCCACTAGATTGACAAATCAACTAGTGAAGATTCGTCACTTAGAGTTTCTTCCATTACAGTCCTAATACTTTGTTGCTAGAAAAAAGAGATTCAAATAAAGTTGGGAAGCTTCCTATAGAGAGATAGGAAGAATATCATCTTTAGAATCAATCTAGCACTAGAAGCAACAAATGAAAGAAAAGGAGATTCTAGGAACCTAAGGGAAGTCCTATTGCAGACTTGTATAGTGTAGAAGAAGAAAAGGCCATAGGAGCCTTGTTCTAGATTTGAGGAAGAGACTCCAAAGAAGAGTCTAGAAGAATATAGGATATTGGTGATATCCATTGGAAAACTACAAGGATTAAGAGACCCAGAGAAGAGTCCAGAAGAAGATAGGAGATTGGTGATCTCCATTGGAAAACTACAAGTAGTAGATTGAAGAGACTCTAGAGAAGAGTCCAGAAGAAGATAGGAGATTGGTGATCTCCATCAAATATTACAGATAGCATATTGAAGAAATCATCCTGAAGAAGCTGAAGAGACCCATAGAAGGTCCCATTAAAGAACTCCTAGTTCTAGAATATTGGAGGTTGGTGATCTCCATTGAAGCTTGTAGATTGTAGAAGTGAAGAAGGACTAGCAAGGTCCTATTCCATATTCTAGTAGTAGCACATATCAGAGATCCAAGAGGGATATCTCATTGCCAACACTTCCACAGTAGAAGGTTGAAGGAAAGGTCTCATTAGGAAGACTAGAGAAGCTGTAATATTGAAGACCTTGGAGAGGTCTCAAGGAGAAACAAGGAGAAGGCTTGGAGAGCCTTATTGTAGAGTTTAAAGAAGCCATTAAAGGAGTTCCTAGAAGAACTCATTGGAAAAATTCACTACCAAGGAGAGGCTCTTGATAGTGAAGAAATTGGGACAATTTTTGCCATCCGACAATAAGCCCAAAGGAGAAATATTTGGCAAGTAATTTATCAAATTTTAGAGGAGACCTCAAGACTTTAAAATTCTTGAGAAGAAGGCCCATATTGAAGTTAGAATTTGACAAGGAGGTTGAAGGAGAACACAGATAGAATAAGCCTACCAAATCCAAGAGATTTGGATATTGCCTTTCATAGCTAAGAAGGCACATTTTAGAGATAGGGGTTTTCTGAATCTACAAAAAAATACTAAAGGATTCTTGGAGGAGAATCCCAAATACAACACTTTAGATTTCTAGGGTACATCTTGAAGGAGAAGTTGAAGTCACCTACTACAGTTTCAAGGTAGCAAGTTAGAGGATTTCAAAAACCATGATTAGGTGAGTTAGAGAGTTATTCCAAACAACCAAGAAGAGCTACAATTTCATCATACTAAAGGCAGAAATTTGGTGAATCAAATCACCAAGACATCTACATCATATTTAGATATCATTAAAGGTATGCAACTTAGGTGCAAAGGGTTCATTAATTGAACACTTATATTCAGTTCATTACTTAGCTTCATTAAGCACCTTATTAGAATCTAGAAGTTGCAAGAAGAAGGTTACATTTTAAAGTCTTCAAGGAAAGTGTAGAAGATAGTTTTTGTTAAAGGTTAGTACCTGCACAATTAAAATAGGAGTTGGATATATTTTGATAGAAATAAAAATATCATCTATCTATTATCTATCTAAAAGTTGAAGAAGACTACATCCTACATCATTATAGTGCAAGGTTCAAATTGCTTTCAAAAAAATTCTTTAGAGGACATTATTCTTAGTTGTAGAGATTATTGGTGCATTCTTTAAGAGTTATTGTTAGTGCATTGAAGGAGCAATAAGGTGAGATTACTACTGCACTATTCTAGATTGTTTAGCTTATTACTCTTAAAGATCATTATGTGCATTGGTTGTTAACTTAAGGTGAAAACCAAAGGGCACAAAATCTATGTATGTCAAAGTGTCTAAAGACACTAGTTAGTGCACAAAACTTACAACTTATTATGGCCTAAAGAAGCCACCAAATAGATTGAAATTCCTCCAAGGAGTGGAGAAGAAGAAGGTAACCATTCAAATCAGAGAAAAGAGCTATAAAATGAGACTTGGAGTGTCTCAGATTTAAGGTGCAAATAGAGGTTATTATAGAGCACCAAACTCACCTCCCACTATTACATCAAAGGGAGAGATTAAGTGTCATAAGGATACTTCACATAGCTCTTGATCCTATCTACAACTATCCGCCAATAGGAGCCATTTGCAAGAGGATCAACATCTATCATCCATGAAGAGCAAGCACTAAGAGTGCATAAGAGATAAACCAATGAAGGGTTCGATAGCCATTGTTGGTGCCAAAGCAAAGAGCCATCCTAAGGCTCGAAATATAACTCGCATTGAGGTATCCAAAGACACCCTATCATCCACCACATCGAGCATCTACAACAATGAATATCTACAAGCATCAAAGCCAATGTAAGGATAACATATTAGGGCAGTTACCATCTACTATATTACAGCTCATTATAGCAAAGATAAGGGAGCTTTAGAAAGATGCATTACCATGGGAGAACTACCAGCCAAGAGTAGCACCATAGAACCAACATCATCGAACCAGAGCCAATGCCTGAAGAAAGCATTGAGAGCAAGAAAATAGTTATGAATTCATTATAAATAGAGTTTATAAGGTTTGAAGAAACTATACATGCAATTGTGAAGGCTGCCACTTATCACAATCAATAGAGCACCCTATAACATTCACAAAAGAAATACCTAAGGTAACATCTAAGTCTCGAACATTGAAAGACATCATTCAAAGTATATCATCGCTCATCGGTTGAAGAAGGAAGGAGTGTTACTCAAGACCAAAGCATTATTTATCATAGTAACGCCTCTCAAGTGACACATGGGTGCAACTCCAAGGAGAACAAAAGCTACTTAAGTGAAATGCAGTGACATCAAAGATACACACAACGGAGTCCAAGTAGAGTGTAAGTGAAGTCCAAGGGGAGTGTAAGAAAAATTGTAGCCAACATTAAAGCAAGGTGCATTCAAGAGAATATATTCAAAGCCTAAAGTAAAGGAGTCAAAGGAGCAATTAAGGATGCCCATTAAAGACTATCATAAACCAACAACGTGTTTTAGCGATTACAACACACATCAACCATTCAAAGTTCAAGGTGTTGAATGCTCGGGTAGAAAGGATACAACTAGCATCATCTAGTGAGAGCACCGAATGCTCATCAACATCCTATTGTAGAATACTTACCACCATCCAATCTACTTACGTTGAGGAAAGGTAAATATATATATCATTCAATTATTTGCTTTCCTCAAATTAGGAGTTATAAGGTATTAAGCATAAGGTTGGTTACTACTTCATTATCAACCTTAAGAAGCAAGGAAGCAATCTTAACAAGGTAGAAGAAATTATAGAATTGCTTACATTAAGATATTTGCAAGTAGGAGATATAAGGCTAAAAACTTTAGTAAACTCAATATCAATTTGCAAATACTATTATTTTCTAACATTTCCAAAAGTAGGGAGTTATAAGGCATACTACACCAAACTATAGATATTTGGAAATTAGAAAATTAAATTATTGAATAGAGAAGCAAATCTATTGCTTACATATAGAGTTGGAACTAATTGGTAACACTTGTCTCATACTCATACTAAGGAGACAAAAATAAATCCAACTATAAGAACTCCATTAGAGCATACTTCATTAGGAGAGATAAGGTAAAATTGAAAGTTGATTATTATTCTCAAAACATTACAAAATCAACTCAAAAGGTGAACTAATTATTGCTAAGCTTAGTGCATATTCTAAATTACTTGGGAGACATAAGGAAGCCTACAAAACCTAATTCCAAGAAAGGTTTTATCAAATCAGTTCATATACTCTTATCTAGGGAGCTATAAGGTAGACTACTACAAAGGTTCTATTAAAAGTATTTTCAAAATACTAAAAGAGCTCCATACTACAATGGAAATAAGAACATATTATCACAAAAGAATGCAAGAACAAGATACACACAATACATCATGTCACAAATGTAAAATTAGTTCTAGCATAAACAATTCTACAAAGCAGAAGAACATTTGGTATATTGACTCAGGTGCTAGTCACCACATGATAGGAAATCTACAATGGTTTGATTGCCTTGAAATTACTAATGGTTATAGGTTGAGAATTTTATATAGAAAGACTTATCCTATACATGGATATGGGTGTGTAACACCTAGTAAATCATTTTCAAACTTCCTGCTACAAAAAGTAATGTATGTTCCTAGATTAACATTCAATCTTATTTTAGTAAGCAAGTTAGTGGAGAGTAGTAGGATGGTTGATTTTAGATACACAAATGAAGTCAATATGTATCTCATCATGAATCAAAATGAGATTGAAGCTACAGGATCAATCTATGGAAATACATATGCTCTAGACTCAATTGAGAACTCACAAGACATTGTTGCATTTTGAAACAATACTAATACATTTCCTGAGGAACAGTATGCAGATAACAAAGAACCCTTATATCATAAAAGTAGATAGGGAAATAGAAGATTCAAAATTAAAAGGATGAGAGGACAACAACACTATGCTCTACTCAGTCATCTACAAACCACAGAAGAAGAAGGACCTGATCAAGTTGAAGACTATTCAAAAGAGGAAGATCCATATTGAAGACTAAAGTCTTCAATACCCAAATAATGTAATACATGGGGGTGTTAGAGTATATTACATTATTTAGGTACATGTCAATGTACCACCTTGGGTACATTTTTAGACTAGGAGTATATCTTAGGTTACTTGAGGAAGAAGTAATAAATGCATAAGTGTCAATGTGCAATGATGTAAATGTACAAGGAGTCCACTTGTACATGAGTCATAGGAAAGGTAGTTAGGAAGAGTAAGGGCCAAGTAATCTATCTTCTTATATATAGAGCCCATAGTGAATAGAAGAAGGTGTATAGAAAAAGTGTGACTACTATTGAGTAGTGAGTAGGTACAATGTAGTTTCCATTAGAGTTTTGGAGTGTTCATTTTCTCCATTACATTGTATTGTACTATTTTTGTAACTTTCCATTAATAGCATATTTTAGTCTTATTGCAAAATTCCATTATCTTACTTTTCTACATATTTACATCTTGTGATTGCTTTCTCCCATATCATACATTATCAAAATATAACAAATATGAGAACCCAAAGGATATGTGAGAGTTATTATATAGAAATAAATATCCAATAACTTGAAGAGTCATCTTGTATGGCTATATCATGGAGGAAAATCTCCATACTATGTATCCAAGAATTGTAGTATCAAAAGTGTATTATCAATATTGAATCTTGTATGCATATTTTAAATAAATTTATTATAAGTATCATTCATGTTATTACATGAATTATTTTATCCATTTACATCCATATTTGATGTTGTTTTGAATGTTATTAGAAATGGTATTGGCCTATATATATTTTGATTGCTCTTATATTTAATTATGTTCTTTATTAATTACATTGGTACCTAAGACAATGTGGCTCAAATATATTGGGACCTAAGATAATTTTGATTAAATTCTAAAAATGGTATCAAATCCACTATCATATTTCAACATCTATCTACTTTAAAGGTATCGAAGTCTCAAAATTGAAAATGATATTTGATATTGGTCCTCAACTGAAGTCTATCCACTTTAAAAGTAGTGAAGACTTGAACTCTATTTCAAGGATTGCAAAGGAAACAAAGAGGGGATAAATAAAATTCACCCTTATTTGAATGCTAGAATCTAACAATAAATCAACGAATATAGGGACTCAACTAAAATAATATTAAGAGAGGTAACTCTGAATAAAGTTAGATGTAATGGGATATTCAAAAGTTGCCATTATTGGATTCTTTAGAAAAAAGGAGAGTCATAGTGGTTTAAAACCACCGTTGGACTACTATTAAGAAAGACAAAAAATCCTCATATTGTGTTTGATGAAGTGTCCAATTTCTATTTTAAAGGATAATAGAATCCTCATATTAATATATTGACTGTTAAAGGAAATTAGAGCACCAAGGAAAAATGGTATTATATGATCCAAGTTTTAAATAGTAAAAAAATATACCAAATTATGGTAAGCAATAAGACTAATCTAAAGTAGATAGAGTCAAATTGACTCATAGAGCAACCTGATGGTAGAGCTAAACTAAGAAAAATAAGAATTTGTCCAAGCAAAGAGTAAACCTGAATCACCTCACAAAGATAACCAAAAGAGATAGGGATTTTTTTGAGTGAAGAGAATACCTAAATTGCCTCACAAATATGACCAAAAGACATAGGGACTTTTCCACATGAAGAGCAAAGCTAAGTCGTCTCATAAATATGACCACAAAGGAAAGCATATTCATCTATGTGAAAGAGCAATTCCAAATCATCAACATTATGACAACCAAAAGGTAGAAAACATTGTGCACAAGAGATAGATCTAAATTACTAGAAGATTCTCAAAATATAGTAGCTCCTATGATGGTTATCAAGATTCCAAAAGAACAAAACCATCTCTAGTAGAAGTGTTTTGAGAGGTTTATTTGGAAAAGAGCTCCAAAGTATTCATTATGTTGCAATGAGCTAGAATGCAATGCATGTTGAAAGTGCATTAAAATATGTATAAGCATTACAATAGAATAACATTCAATATTAGTCATAATCATGTGAATTTAAGTGCATCATCAAGCTATCAATATTTTGCATGTATTTTCCAAGTGGATATTAAAGGTAAGCATTACCCTAATTAATTATTTGATTATGTCCTAAGTTATGGATTATTAAAGTATTGAAACTTAGGATTAATAATTAAAGAGGGAGATAAAAGGTTTTCAACTTTATGCTATTATTTAGGTGGGAGTTATAAGGGCTTCTACCATATTTTAAAAATTGAAATTTGTTATTATTTTTCAAATTAGTATTTTGCATTTTATTTGATTTTTTTAATTTTGATATTTATTAAATTTTGGAGATATAAGGTCCTCTACTCCAAATTTGAATTGAAATTTTAAAATAATTGAAGGATTCAAGTTTTTGAATATTTTGAGATTAAAATAATTTAGAATTTGTCATGGATTATTATTATATTTATTCTGGAGAAAGTAGGTATATGACAAGAAATAAACAATGGTTCAACACCTTTCGAGAGAAATATGAAAAACTAGTTGTTATAGAAGATAATATGACTTATGAGGTCAATGGAGTAGGATATATTTTAACTGATTTATGAAATGAGAAAAGTATAAATGTTAATGTACTATATATACTTGGATTAACTACTAATATTATTTCAGTATCTCAATTAATGGATCAAAATTTAGCGATTGAATTCAAAATTATTAAAAAAAATACCTTATTACCAAAAAAATAAAATTTATAGCTTATGGTTCTTACAAAAATAGTCTATTTGCTCTAAATACATCATCAAATATGGCTTTGTCAATAAGCATTTAAAAAATTAAATAACTTTAGCATAAAATACTTGGACATATAAGTGCATCTTCATTAAATGAGATGAGTAAATATCAAATGGTTAAAGGATTACCTACTCTTTCATTGGAAAACAACATAGAATACCTTTTGAACTCAATCACTATAGAGCTCAGGAAAAACTGGAATTAATATATACATATTTATATGGTCCAATGAACATTACTAGTCTTGAGAACAAAGATATTTTCATCTATTTATTGATGATTACTCCAAAAAAATATGGGTGTATTTTATGAAATTCAAATCTAAAGCATTTAGTTGCTTTAAAAAATTCAAGCAATTAGTGGTAAAGAAATAGGAAAAGCAATTAATAATATTCGTTTAGATAGAGGTGGTGAATTTTTATCAAAAAAAATGGTATAAAAGACAACTTACACAACATATTCACCTCAACAAAATTTCATTGTAAAAAAAAGAAATAGATTTATTATGGAAATGGTTAGTTGTATGCTAAAATAATCTCATATTGATTATAAATATTGGGCAAAAGCTGTTAAAAAAATTGTGTATTTACAAAATAGATCATCCATAAAAATACTAAAACATTCTACTCTTGAAGAAGTATTGTCAGAATAAAAACCAATATTAGAACATTGAATAATATTTGGATGTAATGCATACATGCATGTTCCAAAGCAAATAAGCAAATTGGATGATAAAACTATTCGTGGAATATTTCTTAGTTATGATGATGATTCAATAGGATACAAAATTATTGATCCAAATACAAAGAAAATTTATATAAGGAGAGATGTAATTTTTTATGAAGGAAACATAAATTTTATTGAAGATCAAAAGGTTGATACAATATTAATTCTAAAATTTTCAGATGAAGAGAACTCATCAAGTGGAGAATCAAAATCAGAAATATATGATTACCAAATTGAAAATTCAGAAACCATTGCAACACCACAAAGGAAATACCGAAAATGGTTTAGAGTTATGCTTAAGGACTCAAAGCTAGAGAAAATTCTAGATCTTACTACTATGATACTGTAAACTCATAGCTTAGCAAGAATAAATATGGGTTACTAAGTTTTATAGCTGAATCTACAACTACTCAAACTACTTTAAGACTTAAAAAATAGAAGGCAATCATGGATTCAAAATATACAACACCAATGAAAAATAAAACATGGAATCTAGTTGATTTACCACAAGGAACGAAAGTAGTAGGATGTAAATGGATCTACAAGATAAAACATAAAGTAAATGGTTCTCTTGAAAAATACAAAGATCGATTAGTTGCACAAGGATATACTCAAATAGAAGGAATAAATTATGAAGAAAATTTTTCACCAATAACAAGAATGACTACTTTTAAAATAATGTGTACATTAGCAACACATCTTGGATGGAAATTTCATAAAATGGATGTAAAAAATACATTCCTCAATTATTATCTTGAAGAAGAGGCATGTAAGTCACAACTAGAGGGATTTGTGATCAAAGGACAAGAACAAAAGGTTTGTAAGTTGAACAAATATTTATATGGTCTAAATTAGGCACCAAGAACATGGTATATAAAGATTAATAATCATCTATTATAACATAATTTTAAAATAAGGTCATGAGATCCAAATATCTATACAAAAAATATTGGACTAGAAAGAATAATACTTATAGTGTATGTTGATGATATAGTAATTACATGAAGCTCAAGAATTTTGATAGATGAAGTTAAAAGTGACTAAGAAAAGAATTTTGAAATGACATATTTGGGGCTTCTTCATTATTTTCTTGGTTTAGAAATTTATCAAAATAAAAATAAGATCATAATAACCCAAAAAAAGTATGCAAAATCATTACTTGGAAAGTACAAAATAAAAATTTATAAATCCAAAGATACAACTATGGAACAAGGATTACAATTATATAGGTATAACAAAACATCTCTACTTTTAGTTACTATCTATCATAAATTAATTGGAAATATTCTATATTTAACAAATACTAGACCAGATATTATTTTTGATATAAATTATCTTTCAATATTTATGCAAGAACATAGATAAAGTCATTGGAAATTTGCAAAAAGAATATTATAATATATTAGCAAGACTACAAAATATGGTTTAATATATTAAAAAATGATTATGACAATTTTTATCTATAGGGATATTCAGATTTTGATTATGTTAGATCTGTAGATGATATAAAATATACATAAAGATATATATTCTATCTTGGTTTAGGACCTATTTATTGGTACGGTAAAAAACAACATGCAGTAGCACTTTCATCTACAATAATAGAATACCATGCAACAAAAGATGTAGTACGTGAAGCACTTAGGTTGCATTACATATTGTCAAAAATAGGAATCGGGAGAACTCCTACAAAAATAAATTATGATAATTAAATAGTACTTGAATTAATAGAAAATTTAGAAATCAAAGAACAAAACACATTGAATTTTAATGTAATTTAGCAAGGATCATATTCATAATCATCATATTATTAGCTTTTGAGGTAGATCACAATGAGATATGGCAATCAAACGATTTTGAAATATAAAAGAAAGTAAACTCACAATATTTTTGAAATATGCTATAAATAGAAATGACAGAAATGAGTACAATATTGCTATGGAGGAAATGGACACTCTATGCAAGATGCTATAGAACCATAATGTGCTCCATCACTAATGGAGTCACCCACTACTCCTACTACTACCTATTGACTTGCTTATCAAACTCTTACAATGAGGGCCTCTTATAGTGGAAGATAGATTCCTTGCCCAACACTCTAACTAGTTGTACAAGGGACACCTTGCACTTTTACAACTTGCACATTGACACTTGTGCATTTATTACATTGCATGAAGTAACTAGATAAATTTCCTCTAAAGTAATATAATGTCCTATGGATGTACCTGGGAAGGTACATTTACATGATCAAAATTATGTAATAGAATCTAACTCTAATACCCCCTCTGTATTACATTATTTGGGTACTGAAGACTTTTGGTCTTCAATATAGATATTCATCTTCATCTTGCACTTTGTATTCTTTCTTGGATTATTTTTAACCTACTCAAGAAAAAATGTTACACTTACTGATAGAGGTTTCTCATAATTTTTTGAGTGTTCATCTAGTTCTTCAATTTCTTCTATCCTCTGAGTTAGGTTTCTTTTTTATTTCTCTTTCTGTATTCCAATTGAGGATAATTGGTTGTCTTTGAAATTGACGTTGATAAGGATTCCTTTGATGTTGTCTTGATTGAAATTGGTTCCCATTGTTTATTTGATTTTCTTTATTCTGGTTTTCGGGATTGTACCTACAATAATTGGTGCTATGACCTCTCTTTATGCATATCTAATAGTACCATGTTCTTCATCCTTTTGATAATGAAGCAATATTTCTCTGTGGATTATCTTTTGATGTCAATGTAGTGTTAGTCATATCACCTTTCACAGTGTGTTCAACTTCATATTCTTGAAGAATATTGACTAAGTTATAAAAATAAGTATCTTTACTTAAGATTTGTAGAGAAAATGCTTATATTTTTCTAGAAGTGCTCTCATGGTTTACTTGAGTAATAAGTTCATCTTTAGGTTCTTGTCGAAGAGTTAACAATTTCCTTTTAATATTTGCACCTTCCTTAGAAAAATTTCTATGCTTTCCCCACTGCTCATTTTTAAGAAATGTAGTTGATTTTGTATATAAAGAATTGTGGCTTTATTATTTCCTTCAAATATTTTTTCTAAGCTTGTCCAAGCTTCAAAAGATGTTTTTTTTGAACTAATATAAGGTTGTATTTCATCAGTGATAGCAAATGTTATAATCATTTGAGCTTTTGAATCATTTTCCTCAATTTTTTAAATATTTGTATATCTTGTGGTAGGTTTATTTATTTTCCTTTGAACAATATCCCAAAGATTTTCATATATCAAATTTGCTTTTATTTTATTATTCCATGAGAAATAATTTGGCCCTTTGAGTAGTTGAGATTCAGCTAGGAAAAATGTGTTGGAATTCATTGTATTTCCTTTATCAAATATTTAGATTTTGTGGACTTCCTTATGTATCCCTAATGATAAGTGTTTACAAATATAATAAGTATTAGGTTTTGTAGCAAGATTACATCTACCCAATAAATTTGAACTTGATAAATTTTATTTGATGCTAATATTACCAAGTTTTGTAGAATGCCTTATGACTCCCTATGATGTTTTGGATAGGATGTATTATCAATATAGTGCTTTTATAAATTGTATTTCAAGTCTAAGTTGATTTTGTAAAATTTTGTAAGTACAAAAACAACTTTTCTATATCCTTTTTATTCCTATTTATCTAAGCACCAATTTCAATTCTTTGAAGAGGTTTTGAAGTTGGTATTTATTTTCCTTTCTTTAAGTGTTTTGAGATAACACTATAAAAATCCAACTTTCGAAGAATTTTAATAAACCTCTTTATACCCTTATTTTATTGATTTAATGTTTTCTAATTTCTAATTCTAAAATTGATGTTGTATTTCTTATAACTCCCAAGTTTGGAAAAATTAGAAAATAATACTTGCAAGTTATTTTAACAATTATAACATCCCTTATTCCTCCTTGATAAATTTTGCAAATAACAAATCTAAAGTATGCTTTTTTAATAAGAATATTTTTCCTTATAACTCCATAAAAATTATGTTAATACAAGCATAAATATTTTACCTCAATCGCTCCTCACTGTTGTACGTCGATAGATCCGTTGCTACATGTTGCATAGTGCTTGTGGGCAACTCAGAGCCCTCTTTGATCGACATAAATTTTCCTTTGAATGGTGATCAAAAACCCTTACAATCTGATGGCTTCAAATACCTTTTTTTGGTCTCCTCCAAATGTTAGCGTTATGATAGTGTCTTTACTATCTTCCTTACACTGTATAGACGTTTCACCTTGAAGAATTAGCTTGATTTTGATAACTCCTTGCTTTTCTTAACTTTTTTATGTTGTTGTGTCCTTCATTTTCTTGGACTAACATATTAATAAGGATGGACTTCATGACAAGTATCACATGAAGCATTATGAGCTAGCTCTCTTTGGCAATAATGAGCACTCTTCGATAGTGAGAATTTCTTCAAAAATGAGCATTTCTTTGGTGGTAATAGACATTTCTTTGGCAATGATGAGGTTGGTGGTAACCTCCAATGAATCTCAACTCCTTACAACTGAGTTTAAATCCATTTACATGAGTTCTTGAAAATTGGTAGACATAGAGAGTTCATGCCAAGTGGCTATGCATGCAATATTTTTTTCTAAAGATCCAATTAACCCTAATTTCTCCTTTATCTTTGCACGCTACATGAGCTTACTTTTCCTTGGTATGCAAGCTTTATTTTTCTAGCTAGATTGGAGAGGATTATGGATGGTTGTAGTTGGATAAATTCTCAACACACCTTTGATATCCTCTCTTGGTGGACGCTTACTTCAATAGAAGCCTTAGGTATTGCTTCCTATTTATCTACACTTGTTTGTAGATTTCTAATGCTAATTTCTTCCTTCCTATATTGTTGGTTAGAAAACCCAATGCTTCAATTTTTACATAGATATTGCTTTGCTAAATATTGTCCTCCTTTCTACGTACACATGAGTGTTAATATCTTATTCCAATGTCTCCACTATTGCAGGTGATGTGTTGCCTTATAGGACTAATTTTGATGAAAATAATGATGTTTTTAGACACCTTAGCTCCTGGACTTGTGAGCTCTTCGATAGATCCTTATTTAGCTACAACTCTACTATTCATATGATGCAAATTTCACTACAAACATAGATTTAGGATCTAGTCTTCTTTTTCAAGATATAAGATAGGTAGTTGATAGATAAATGTAATTTTGTAATCTTAAAACTCCAAATTAATGTGCAAATGAACCTTAAAGTGAAATTTCCTTTTTTTACTTCTATGAAGACTTATAATGCAATATTCCTCTTTGCAATTTTTGATCAAATATAAGGTGATTTAACAAATCTGCTGAGTAATATGAATAATGAGTTCACTTGCACCAATATTTACTTACCTTTTTGATATATTTTCCAACTAGCTCCTCCTTCACCAAAAATAGGTCTCAAAATTCCTTTCACGAGCCTGGGGTTTGGTGATTTGGTCTTATAATTTCTACTATGGATTCAGAGGATTCTTTGGGCAATCCTCTAGACTCTCAAATTTTTCAAACTCCTTTTGTCTTTGAGTCTTCTTGTAGTCTTCTTAAGAATCTAAATGTCTTGAGGTCTTCTGTATCTTCTTTGGTACTCTTTGCCAATTCGTCTTCTCCTAATTTTTCTTGTTGTCGAATGACGATAATTGTCCCAAATAATCCCTTGTGAGAAAGTTTCTCCTTGATGGAGAATTTCTCCAATGAGTTATTCTAAAAGCTATTTAATAATCTTGATTTATCAACAAGGCTTCTCCAAGCCTTTTTTCTTGATACCTCTCCTAGGTCTTTGATTCTGCAACTACTTTGATCTTCATTGAGACATTCTTCTTCTAGAATTGAGATCTCCTTCCTGGATCTCTTGATTCTACTGCTTTTGGATTTGAATAGGTTCCTCCTAGTCCTCATACTTCCAATAATGGAAGCTTCTTCAATGAGATCTACACTTGATCTCTTCACATTCAAGTTCACTTTAGGTGATAGATGATTCTAAATAAATTAATCTTCCTAACTCTGATGTAGGAAGTTTATCAACTTCACTAGAACTCTTTTTTCCTGTAATAAATAATTAGTACTAAAATCTAAATTTTCTTCTAAATTAGGTACTCCCTTCTGGAGTCTTTTTCAAGATCAGGGCTTTTGTGGCCCTTTTTGGATTAAGGCTTCTGTGGACTTTTGTCTTTAGATCAAGGATTATGTGACCTTTTTATATTAAGGCTTCTATGGCCTTATTATATTAAGGCTTATGTGGCCTTTTTCAGATCAAGGCTTCTATGGCATTTCTAGATTAAGGCTTTTGTGGCCTTTTTATATTAAGGCTTTTATGGCCTTTTTAGATTAAGACTTCTATGGCATTTTTTTAGATCAAGGCTTATGTTGCATTTTTTTGTGAAGTTGACTTTACTGATAGAGATATTCAGTCTCTAATCTTCAATATGACTCTTTCTCCTAGAGTCTCTTCTGTAGTATTCTTCTTTTACAACAACTAATCTTTACACTATGAAGGCACTTCGGCCTTTAAGCAATGAAGTTGAAATATCCTATATTTTTGTTGTAGGAGGGGTCTCAATCATCTAAGATTTAGTTCCCTATATTAAGAAGAACCTTCAGGAAATAGTTACCAATTTATAGATATTCTAGATGATCTTCACTAGATGATCTATCAATCTAGTGGGTTGAATACTGAATCCTAGTCTTTATGAGTTTTTCTATAACTCTATGGAGAGACTCTAGTAAAATAAAATCTTAGACATTTTTGAAACTGATATTTCTTTCAATACTCACTTTTGAATCTCCCTAATTCTACCACTTAGAATCTTCTGAGAATGTTTGACGATGACTGGTCCAATGGCGCATCAGGTTGACAAAAAACTTAGACTTGATAATAATGGTTGTATTCCTATTGAACTACTATGACTAGATCTATCGTAGCTCTGATACCACTATTATATTTTTAGGTATATCACAATGAGAGATGAAAATAACAAGATGTTTAAATATGAATGAAAGTAAACTCATAATATTTTTGAAATATGCTATAAATAGAAATGACAAAAATGAGTACAATTTTGCTATGGAGGAAATGGACACTCCATGCAAGATGCTACAGACAATAATGTGCTCCATCACTAATGGAGTCACCCACTACTCCTACTACTACCTACTGAATTGCTTGTCAAACTCTTACAATGAGGGCCTATTATAGTGGAAGATAGATTCCTTTCCCAACACTCTAACTAGTTGTACAAGGGACACCTTACACTTTTAACACTTGCACATTGACATGTGTGCATTTATTACATTACATGAAGTAACTAGATAACTTCCCCCTAAAGTAATATAATGTACTAAGTATGTACCTATGAAGGTACATTTACATTATCTAAATGATGTAATAAACTCTAACTCTAACACATATTTAGTTAAAACATGTTTCTACTAAAGATCAAATTGCATACATTTTTACAAAAGCACTTGGTTGAAACAAATATTAGATGTCCCAAAATAATCTATGTACACCAATAATAGTTCATATCAAATAATGTAATACAAGGGGTGTTAGAAAATATTATATTATTTAATTAATGTACCCTTATGGTTAAAATATAAATATGTAATAGATTAGGGTTTTATTCTATAGTTTAGGAGAGTGATTTATATTTTAATGCACCTTGCGAGGGCCATAACTTTTACTCCGAGTGTCAATTTTGCCCCATTATTTTTTTAGAATGTGCACAATTGCATGGAGAACTTAAAAAAAATGCCCTTTGTGGTTGTGTGCAATAAAATTCCTATAGGAGACCCAAAAATAACTTTTTATGTAATTTTTATTTTTTGCAACTGAAAAGTTATCATAACTATTAGTGTAGAACTAGAGTGGGGTTTTTATCTTGGGATAGTGGTTATTATTTAATAATGGGTGTATGATTCCTTTTTTAATGCCATCTAAGATTTTTTATGGTTACTAAAAATAGCAAGTGAGTTGCTTTAATAGAAAGTGACTAAAAAAGTAAGGGGGTAGCATAGGCTAGGGTTTTTCTTTTTTGGGAGTATAATAAGTGGGAGACTCAATTGTAAAGGGGGTG
This sequence comes from Wollemia nobilis, assembly GCA_028583015.1. Classification (NCBI taxonomy): domain Eukaryota; kingdom Viridiplantae; phylum Streptophyta; class Pinopsida; order Araucariales; family Araucariaceae; genus Wollemia; species Wollemia nobilis. The sequence goes on from JAQPPZ010017228.1 coordinate 14,342,119, forward strand.
TGAATTCAGATAATGAAAGGAAGAATTTATAGGTTTCTTTTATTGGTGTATTTTGTATGATGTCTTATCTTGCAATTTTACCCTTGGAGTCCATTGTCAATCTCCTACAGTGAATTTGCATCAATTGGTATCAAAGCGGGTGATATCTCACTAGAGGAAAGAAGATGAATAGAAGAGGAAGAGGGAAAGATATTTATACCCAAATGAATAAGCAGATGGAGGATTTGGATGCAAAACTAGCATTGTTGATTGGTGTGATTAACTGTATGGTTGATGCCCGCACCAATGTGATCTAGATCTAGGATCTGATAATGAGATTATGGCTGAGGGAGGTGGATCACACAGAAGAAGAACCAGAATATTTTGAAAGTAGGATGATCTGATCCTTGGAAGTACTTAAAGGAAGCCAAGATGAAATTAAGATCAAGGTTTTCGAGTATGCTAGTGGGTTAAAACTAGAGGAGCTAATCGATTAGGTAAATAGTATGGAGAAGTATTTTGAGTGGAGTAATCTGGACGAGGATAAGAATATGAGAATCGCATGCATGAAGTTGAAAGGGTATGCTCTAATTTTATGGGATCATATATAGACAACGATAAAGGAAAGAAAAAACAAATCAAGGCTTGGGATAAGATGAAGAAGAAGTTGCAAGAAAAATTTATGCCTATAGAATATTTCTAAACTTTATTTCGTAGATTTTAGAATATTTTATAGAAGTACCAAAGCATCGAGGACTACACCGATGAGTTCTACAAGATATCTATTTGTGTAGAGCATAACAATACCAAAGAGTAAAGGGCTACAAGATATGTAAATGGTCTAAGCTATGCTATTCAAGATGAGTTGAGTATGCATTATACCCTTACTGTAGAAGGTGTGTATCATATGGCCTTGAGTGCCAAATAAAAGCATAAGAGGAGTAATTACAGAAGAGGGAATAAGGGATTGGTATATTCTCCAAATTGGGGGAATGGTCAATCTAGCTCATCAAATGGAGAACCCTAAAATATAGAAAAACAAGAAAATATAAAGCAATATCATGGTACCTACCAAAGAGGAAGAGGAAATAGAGGAGGTCGAGGTAATGGGGGAGATCAAACTAAGAATGGATCATGGAAGCCATATACCTATTTTATATGTGATGAGGAAGGTCACAAAGCATTTGAGTGTTCCCACGATGATGTTGAAGAGAAAAATTAGGGAGGACATGCTAGAGTCAACTTGGTTGAAGAAGAGGATGAAATTGAGATAAAATTTGTTGCAGACACAAGTGAGAATCTCATGATAAAGATAACATTGATTGCTCCAAGGAAGGTGAAAATGCAAGCAAATGAGGGTGATGTGTCCTGGCTATGAACAAATATCTTTTACACAAGATGAACATCGAGAGGAAAGGTATGAAAAGTAATCATTAATGGTGGTAGTTGTGAGAATATGGTCTCTAATGTAATTGTAGATAAAATAAATTTCAAATGTGAGAAGCACCCACACCCCCATTGCATTTCATGCATCAAGAAAGGAAATGAGGTGACTATTGATAAGATATTTTTAGTAAAATTATCAATCAGGAATACTTATAAATATGAAGTTTGGTGTGACATGATTCCTATGGATGTTTGTCACATATTGTTGGGGAGGCCTTGGCAGTATGATAGAAAGACCATCCATGATGGAGGTTAAAATACATACACATTTTGGAAGGATGGTGCCAAGGTAGTATTGTTGCCTCTTCAAGAAGAAGGGCAGTGCGAGAGTTTTCTAACTACAAAGGAGTTTATCATAGAGGCATAAGATTTTGGTTGGTGCTATACATTGACGATGAAGAAGATAGAAGCAGAGGAGGTTCCTATACCATCGATAAAATCCAGGTTGTTGAAGGAGTATGTTGATGTCATACTATATGAGTTACTTGATGGGTTACCACTAAAGAGGGAATTGGGTTAGTTATTTTGAACCAATAAGCCTATTAATTGAGCCCAACCTAGAATGTAGAGTTGAATAAGCAAGTGATAGAATTGATACAAAAAGGATTGGTAAGGGAGAGCATGAATCCTTTTGCAAATCCCACCCTATTAACTCCAAAGAAGGATTGCTCATGGCAGATGTCTGTAGGAAGTAGGTCCATAAATAAAATTACTATCAGGTACATGTTCTCAATACCTAGAGTGGATGATATGATGGATGTCTTAGTAGGGGTTAACTACTTCAACAAGATTAATCTACGGAGTGGTTATTATCATATCAGTATTAAAGAGGGGGATGAGTGGAAGACTACTTTCAAAACCTGATATGGGTTGTATGAGTGGATGGTGATGTCATTCATGTTATAAAATACACCCAGTACCTTTATGCAGTTGATGAACCAATTGTTGCGGGAATACATTGGAAAGTTTGTGGTTGTCTATTTTTATGATATATTAACTTTTAGTAAAAGTAAATAAGAGCACTTGCACCATGTGAGGTTGGTTTTAGAGGTTGGTGTTAGAGCTATTATGAAAAGATAAATTGTATGCTAATCTGAAGAACTGTAGATTTATTCAAGAAATTTTATTGTTTTTGGGATTTGTAATTTCTAAGGATGGCTTGAAGATGGATGAGGGAAAGGTGAAGGCAATTCTTGAATGACCTATTCTAAGGAATGTAACAGATATGAGAAGTTTCCATGGTTTGGAAACTTTTTACAAGAAGTTCATTAGAAACTTTAGCAACATTCTTGCACCCATAACAGAGTGTATAAAGAGGAAAAAATTTGTATGGATAAAATCAGCAACTCAAAGTTTTTAACTCTTGAAGAAGAAGGTTTTAGAAGCGCCCGTGCTGGTATTACATAACTTTAGCAAAATATTTAAATTTTACTATGGTGCTTCACATTTTGGGATTGGTGTTGTGTTGAGCTAAGAGGGGTGGCCAGTAGCATTTTTCAACAAAAATTTGAATGAGGTAAGAAAGAAATACTCTACTTATAATGTATAATTTTATGCAGTTGTGCAGGTGCTGAGGTATTGGTGTTGTACACTGATCATGAAGCCTTAGGTATGTCAATTCTTAAAATAAATTAAATAGTATACATGCCAAGAGGGTCTTATTTTTGCAAGAATACTCATTTGTGTTGAAGCACAAGTCTGGTAAGAAGAATAAGGTTGTTGATGCATTAAGTAGGAGAGTACTATTGGTAATCACCATGGAGAATGCAGTGGTAGGCTCTGAGGGAATTAAGAATTTGTATGAATCTGATGCAGATTTTAAAAGTATTATACAATAGTATAAAACTCCAGTTGTGGGTGAGGTTGATCGAATATTTTTTAAGTATGTTATGTAGGATGGCTATATATTTAAGGGGAAAAAATTGTGCATGCTATATGTTTAAGGGGAAACAATTGTGCATACCTATTGATTCCATGCAGGATAATATCATCTGTGAGCTGCATAGTGGTATTTTGGCATGACACTTTGGCATAGAAAAAATAATTGCTCTTGTGTAGGAAAAGTACTATTGGCTATGATTGAAGAGATATGTAATTCAATTTATGTCCAAATGTAGACTGTGCCAGATGGCTAAAGGTCATATACAAAATACAAGGTTGTATACACCCTTACTAGTTCCCCTAGGATCATGGACCAACCTGAGCATGGATTTTGTGCTAGGGCTACCCCATACTTAGTGAGGTAAATATTCCAATTTTTTTGTAGTAGATAGATTTTATAATATGTATCATTTTATTTCTCTCCAAAAAACTAATGATGCAACCAATATTGCAATACATTTTTTATGAATTGGTGGTAGTGCATGGAGTTCCAAAGACCATCACTTCAGATCGAGATGTTAAGTTCTTGAGTTATTTTTGGTAGATATTATGGAATAACTGATCATAAAGCTACAGTTTGTTTGACAAAAATATTGGTTAGTTTTCTACATTTAAATTCATTGCCTCATTTAATTTGTCAACTCAGGGTAGCTCGTAGACTTATGAGTAGCCTTGCACAATTTGTACTTATAATTTCCTCCACAAAGATGAGTCCCTTAGATTTTTAGCTTAGGGATTTTTGGTATTCATTGAATTTTTTATTTGATTTCCAAAACACTAATCTATCCTACGCTTATGAAAACATGACTAAATTACATTCAGAAATTAAAACTGCACATTGCTAAAAATTACAAAAAATATAGGAAAATAACAAAATTCTAAATTAACTTACAAAAAATAAAATTAAATTAAATAAGACAAAAAAATAGGGTAAAGGAAATGGAATAATTCTATTAAGAGTGGGCCCACTCTTCCAGTAGGTTCTTCCCATGTTAAATCATTCACCAGAAACTAGTTGATTTAACAATAAATGACTAAAAAATTATTTATTAAAAATTGCAGCAGATTACAAATAGGGGAAATCTGGGATCACATTTTTAGGGGTGGCCTATATATTTATAAGATATACTGCCACACCTTTTTATAAATTGGAAACAAATCAATTTTTTTATTCTACTTTACAACAACATGCATGAATAAAGGGAATCAAGCAAAATATCGAACTTGGTGGACTATTTTAGCGTATTCTATTTTATCGAGTATGTCTGATATTCACTTTTATTTATTTACATAAAATTCTACATAGCAGCTAAAAAATAGATGGCTAGTCATATTTGACATTATCTTTGATTCGGATTCGACGCTGAAACTCCATATGCACTCATTTTTGAAATTACGTTCTATTTTTCAGACCACAAAGCCATGCTAGAATTTGGCTTCAATGGAAATCATGTGCCTTGTTTGTAGAAGTCGGGAAGCAGGTTCCAACATGGGATTTAGGCACCTAACAGGAAGTAAGCACCTAATAGGATGCATGCACTGAACAGAAATTAGGTTCCCATCAGTTAAGCGCTAAATGGAAGTTGGATGTTTCAAAAGGAATCGAGTGCCTGACTTAGCACTTCACATAGGTGTACTATAGATGTTTTACCTTTATAAAACTAAAAGTGCTAGGTCCAAGTGGTACCTTGATGAAAACATGCTAAAACACAGCAATTTCTATGAAATATACACAAAATGCACTTAGAAACAAATATTAAATAACATGTAAAATAAATTGTTAAACATATATAAAATTTTCATAAAACATATATCTACAAAAATAAGTACTACAATTTATAGGGAAAGTAGTACAAAAAATGAGCATTTCAAGGCTCATCATCCCCCCATTTTTAAGGGGTGGCACGTCCCCATGCCATTTTATACTGGTAATTATTAGTTTCATTTACAACCTTCTAATATGCCCTTATTGTTTCTTTCATTTTCTTTGCAACAGCCTTAGCTTTTTATTTATCTTTGGGATTTCACCCTTTTGGTGCTACGGAAGTGGCTACCTCATGTCCTTGCTATCTCTGACACTTGTTGCATCAAAATGGTTGACTTGGACCTACTCTTTTTCTTGGTTTTTCCCTTGTCTAGGACACCTTACCTTTCTCAATTTTGAAGTAGTAACCAGTGCTGGAACTTTTCCATAGACACACATACGTATGAAAATAATATAGAAATAAAATTGAAAATTTAATCATGTATCTAAATTCATTCCATGCGTGCACCATGCACAGATATTTGTGGTACATTGTTATTGGTTGGTGGATGATGACTAGGCAAGCCTCAACATACAATGATGGTCATATCTCCCATATGATAAATTTCTCTCCATGGGATTGGTTCTTGATAGCTACAATATGATTCATTTGAGACATCCTACAAGGTTTCAAAACAAAGGTTAAAAAACATATCTTCATGGGATGACAAAAATCCCATCCTCGAAAGTTAGTTATTGACAATTTTTAATTTTATCCATGACATATTTGATTTTCTGTGTGATTGGGGTGTTTATGTGGCTCGAGCGACTACCCAATGGTAAAGTTTATTTTTACAAGGTAGAAACAATCATGAAAATGGAAAGCAAACATCTTTTCTATGTGGAAATCAGGTGCCTTCTTTTTAAATTATGGCACATAGGTGCCTCAAAAATAGAAAGCAAGTGCCTTAGAAATCAGGCTCTATGCTTAACATGGAAATCAGGTACCTTAGCAATCATATGCTATACTTAACATGGAAAGCAGGTGCCTTAGAAATCGGGAAATATACTTAACATGGAAAGCAAGCACCTTAGCAATAGGGCATTATGCTTAACATGGACAGTAGGTACCTTTTATTGATTTTTTGGTGCCATACTTTTTAAATAAACTTTATACAAATTCAAACTATTTTTTAACTATGTTCAAGAGATTCAATGTTGCTTTCCTAAAAAAATGGAAGTTGGATGCCCTTTTCTTGGAGAAGCTAGGAATCAGGCGTCGGTCTGCCAAAAGATGAGACGTAGGTGACATATCCTTAAAATACTAGGATTTATATGCCTTGTACCATATAAAAAATAATCAGGTGCCTTCTACCATATAAACAGGAATTAGGTGCCACATTCCTAAAATATGGAAATCAGGCATCTTCTATTATAAAATGGGAATCAGGCATCTTTCCCATCAGAAATGGAAAATAGGCACTCATCCTTTATTACAACATCCACTTGATATGCCCACTTATATACTCTTAAGGTTGATAAGGCCTTTTAGTTCTCTGGTTGAAAAACATGGAAAAAATTATTATCCACTACCTGAACCAATAGTTGGGTGTTTTATTGTCCATAAAGACCAATCTAAACATTCTTGTGCAAATTCAGGTATAGTATTCCCATTTCTAAGTGGGGATAAGATACTCCTACTAAAAAAAATTCTTCTAGAAATATATAAAATAATAGGTTCATGGATCCTGTGCTTTTTAGGCCTAGGTTTCCCAAGTTGCCTAAAAGCTACACTCAGGGCATCGTTCCTACAAAACAAAAATACAACTAAAAAAGAAAAAATTGAAAGAATAATTATTTTTGAGACTATGTGGACTACATCCACATATTACTCACTCAATTTGAAATCAAAATCAATTGGGGTCTCCCCCAGACCTAATATGGACTAGGTCATGTATGCTTCAGACACATGGTATGGACGTAGGGGGTGGCCATTGACTATTAATGTAATATTATTGCCATCAATTGTTTTGATCCTCATAACTTCATTGTTGATGATTTCAGTCACTTCATATGGTCCCATCCAACACTGCATGAGCTTACCTTTTCTTTCTTATAACTGAGAGTCATATAGTAATGCCCATTTTCCCAATTTGAACTACTTTGACATGGTGTGGCGGTCATGCCACTTGACCATTTATTTCTGAATGATCTTTATTTTTTGTAGAGCATAAATGCAGTATTCATCCAGCTGATTAAGTTGCTAAATTCATTCTTTTTGTGCATCATCCAGGTTTATATTTAACTCTTCTATAGTCCTAAGTTTTTTGACTTCAAACTATATAGGCATCATTGCATTCTTCCCATATACTAGTTGGAATGGTGTGAAACCAATAGTAGCCTTCCAAATGGTCCTATAGGCCCACACTACTTATCATAATCTAGTGGCCTAGTCTTTCCTATGTTTTTACACTATATTTGTCAGGATGTTTTCCAACTCTTGGTTGGTTACCTCAACTTGCCCATTCACCTGTGGATGGTAGGGAGTAGTTTTGTTATGCCTGATTGTTTATTGCTACATGAGTTCCTGAATCATATTTGAAGTAAATTGAGGTCCTTGATTAGTTGTGATATCTCTTGGAATCCCAAAACTTGTAAAAATATATGAATACAGTAACTCTACTATATTCTTCTCTTTTGAATCATGCAAAGCATGCACTTCAACCCACTTGGACACATAGTCAGTACAAACTAAGATAAACCTCTTACTTGTTGCATGTGGATTAATGGGTCCTATGAATTCCATCACACATTTATGAAATGTCTCAATGTGAACATGTGGTTGGAGTGGCATTTCATCTCTAAGAGTAGGTCTACCCATCCTCTCACATTGATCACACTGGCTCACATGCTTGGCTGCATATTTGAATAGTGTAGGTGTTGAGCAAGGTGTAGCAACAGTATTGTCATTGTTGTCAACACAGTCAGATAGATCTATTGATGCAGTGGATAGGAAGTTCAAAATCTATTCAGATGCAAAAGACAGGAGTTCAAAGGTTATTCAAAGTATGTACAGTGATTTTCCAAGAAGACCGAAGTGGCCCATATGCAAAAGATCAAAGAAAAAAGACAAGTAAGAAAAGTGTCGTGATATCACGACATATACAGCAGGCAAGAAAAACTGTTGTGATTTCGTGACATGTTGGAAGAGAGAGAAAAAGCAGGAAAAATTGTCACGATTTCGTGACATGTTGGAAGAGAGAAAAAGCAGGAAAAACTGTCATGATTTCACGACATGTTGGAAGAGAGAGAAAAAGCAGGAAAAACTATCGCGATTCCATGACATGTTGGAAGAGAGAGAAAAAGCAAGAAAAACTATCATGATTTCGTGACATGTTGGAAGATAAAAAGTAAGTTGGAAAAGTGTCACGATTTCGCGACATGTCGCATTTTTGCGACTAAAATAGGAGAGAGAAAGTAAGTTGGAAAAGTGTCGCAATTTCACGATATATTGTATTTTCACGACTAAAATAGGAGAGAGAAAGTAAGTTGGAAAAGTGTCATGATTTCGTGACATGTCGCATTTTCGTGACTAAACTAGGAGAGAGAAAGAAAGTTTGAAAAGTGTCACGATATCGCGACATTTTGCATTTTCACGACAAAAGAAAGAGAGGAAGCGTACAGAAGCAGAACTGTTGTGATTTCGCGACAAAAGCAGAAAGCAAGACTTCGGAAGTAGAAGTGTCACGATTTCATGACAAAAGCAAAGAAGTAAAGTATGAAAGCATAAGTGTCATGATTTCATGACAAAATCTAAGTTGAAGACTACGGAGGCAGAAGTGTCACGATATCATGAAAAAAGCAAAGTCGAAGTCTATGGAAGCAGAAGTGTCGCGATATCACGACAAAAATAAAGAAGAAGTATACGAAGGCAAAAATGTCGTGATATCATGACAAAATAAAATACGAAGTTTGTGAAGGCAGAAATGTCATGATATCACGACAAAAGAATAGAGAAAGTGTACAAAGGTGAAAGTGTCACAATATCGCAACATGTATTTTCATGGCAACAACAGCAAAAGAAGCTACAGAGGCAGAAATGTCACGATTTTGTGACAGGTCGTAAATGCATAAGTCAAGAAGGAGAACCTAACTAAAATGAGAATTATGATAGTGGACCAACATCACTACGGCATTTACAGGGGCAGTTATAGAGTGATTTCATACTGCTGAAATACAAAGAGTGATCAAAAGTCAGTATGGCGGTTACAGGGTCTGTCGAGAATGAAATCATCAAACGATGGATAGACCAAACATCTTATTGAGTTGAAGTCGACGAAGACCGATGACAATCGACTAAAATTAGGGTTTATAGTTGTTATGAAATCCAACTAAGATTAGTATTTACAGCCGACTAAGTTTAGGGTTTTCATCATAAAAAATATTGTTATAAAAGGAGGGTTGTTTGGAGAATTGAGGTGGAGTTAAAGGTGTGTGAAATACGGTCATGGTGCATAGATATCAAGTCGTGTCAAATTGTTCTAAGTGCAAAATTCATAAAGAAAGAAAAGTGTGCAAAATGGAGAAGACGATCATGAAGTTCAACTGTAATGAAGCAGAGTGGGCAAAGTGATTGCGTAGAGAGAGCAAAGTACATAGAGAGCGAAGAAGTTGAAGTTTGACCAGGTGCTGCTGTGATTGCACAGAGAAAGCAAAGTGCACAGAGAATGCAAAAGTGAAGAAGACCAGTCAGGGGCTTGCAAAAGCAAAGGTATCTTACTGACAAACTTCTAATTTCAGAATTGAAGTCCAAGTTGGTGCTTGGCATCAAGGGTTGGTGCTCCTTCCAGTTGGTGTTGGTAAATCAGGGGTTGGTTCTCCTTTCTATTGGTGCATATAAATCAAATGTTGGTGCTCCTTCAATTTGGTGCTGGTAAATCAGGGGTTGGTGCTCCTTTCTATTAGTGCATATAAATTAGGGGTTGGTGCTCCTTCTAGTGGGTGCTGATAAATTGATTGTAAAGTTGGTGCTTTGCAAAGGCTAGATTTGGATGGTAGTCCAAGCAATCAATTTTTGAGGAGTAGCCACATTGGTGAACCTCGTTAAATCTTATGTTGTGTGATGCTCTTTTGTTATACTTGTTGTATCTAGTAATAAGTTTTAATTGTTGCGATATTAAGAGCTATAAATTCAAGTTTAAAGAGCTACACTAATTCACCCCTCCCTCCCTCTCAGTGTCATTGTAAGACTAAAAATTGGTATTATCTATGGAAGAAAGTATTTTTGTTGGTTATTCATCAAAAATCAAAGCTTACAAATGCTACAAGAGGCTAAATAAAATTGTGGACAGTGTCGATGTTAAATTTGATGAAGGTAGAGAATGAGTAATTAGCTATGAAAAGAACTACCCAATTTATGAAGAGGTTATTGAAGGAGATGAGTAAAACAAAACGGAAAAGATACAAAAAATTGTCTCAGATGATTTAAGTTGTGATTCAGAAGTGGAAGAAAATAAGAAATTCAAAATAGGCAGCTGGTAGAAAAATCATCCTAGAGAGCAAATAATTGGAGACCCCAAAGTTGGTGTTCAGACAAGAAGAAGAGTAGTAAGTAACTGCTCTCTATTATCCAGTATTGAGCCCAAAAATGTTGCTGACGCAAGTAAAAATGAAAGTTAGATGAAGGCAATAAACAAAGAATTAGATCATATCAAGAAAAATAAAACTTGGCAGTTAGTACCTAGACCTGCAAATAAAAATATAATCGGGACTAAATGGATTTTTTTAAACAAATTGAATGAAGACAGACAGGTAGTCAAAAATAAAGCAAGATTGGTATGTAAGGGTTATGCACAAGTTGAAGGCATTGACTTTGAGGAAACTTTTGCACCAATAGCTAGACTAGAGGCAATTAGAATGTTTCTAGCTTTAGCAGTCTACAAGAATTTCAAAGTTTATCAAATGGATGTGAAATCATCATTTTTGAATGGGAAACTTGAAGAAGAGGTTTATATTGAGCAACCAGATGGTTTCCAACTTGGTGATGATCCCAACTTGGTTTGCAAGTTGAAGAAAGCATTATATGGCTTAAAACAGGCACCCCGAGCATGGTATGCAAGGCTAGACAACTATCTCACTCAACAAGGGTTTAAGAAAGGTATGGTGGATAGTAATTTGTATGTCAAAATAGAAAATGGGCATCTTATTGTTCTTGTTGTATACGTAGATGATATCATATTTGGCAGCAACAAAGATGAGCCGTGTAAAGATTTAGCAAATAAGATGTAGAAAGAATTTGAAATGTCAATGATTGGTGAACTTTCATATTTCCTCGGATTGCAAGTTAATCAAAATAAGAAGGGCATATTTATTTCTCAAGTTAAATATGTGAAAGAGATGTTAAAAAAGTTCACAATGGAGGATTGTAATCCAGTTAGCACTCCCATGATGACAAGTTGCAAGTTGAGCAAGGATGACAAATTTCCACCTGTTGATCAAACCATGTACAAATCTATGATTGGGATCTTACTGTACCTGACAGCTACCAGACTAGATATTTTATAAGTAGTATGCATGGTAGCATGATTTTAGGCTAATCCCAAGGAGACTCATGTGATAGCAGTGAAGAGGATTCTTCGGTACCTCAAGGGTACTATGGAGTATGGGTTATGATATCCGAAAGGTAAATACTTCACCCTTATTTTGTATTCATATGTAGATTGGGCAGGAGGTGTCGATGACAAAAAGAGTACCAGTGGAGGTGCATTCTATCTTGGAGACAGATTGGTTGTGTGGCACAGTAAGAAACAAGAGTCAGTTTCTTTATCGACAACAGAGGCAGAATATATTGCAACGACAACATGTTGTACGCAGGTATTGTGGATGAAACAAACCCTGAAAGATCTTCGTATTAGCTTCAGTGAGCCAATATCAGTTAAGTGTGATAACACCAATGCCATTAACATCTCCAAGAATCTGATTATGCATTCACGTACAAAACACATTGCTATCAGGTATCACTTTTTGAAGGAGAAAGTTGTAGAAGGTGAGGTTAAGTTGGATTTTGTTCCAACTACAGAGCAAGTAGCAGATATCTTCACAAAACCATTGCTCAAGGAAGTTTTTGAGTACCTTCACAATAAATTGGGAGTGGTCACACTTCCCAAGAATTGACTAGCTACGGGGATCACATTCTCAAGGGGAGCATTTAAGTATTTGATTATCTTTTTGCTCATGTTCATGATTTTTGCTAAGTGTAATAAATTTTTCCTGAGAATTTTGTGCATGGACTCAAGGGGAGTCTGTAGTAGCCCTTTGGTATTATTGTCAAAGGGGGAGAAGAGTTATAGGAAATTGGATGTGTTGCCAACAATTTCAAAGGGGGATATTGTTGAGCAAGGTGCAACAATAGTATTGTCATTGTTGTCAACATAGTTAGATAGATCTGTTGATGTAGTGGATAAGAAGTTTAAAAGCTATTTAGATGCAGAAGACAGGAGTTCAAAGGTTATTCAGAGTATGTATAGTGATTTTCCAAGAAGACCAAAGTGGCCCATATGCAAAAGATCAAAGAAAAAAGACAAATAAGAAAAGTGTCGCGATATTACAACATATACAGCAGGCAAGAAAAACTGTCACGATTTCGCGACATGTTGGAAGAGAGAGAAAAAGCAGGAAAAACTGTCACGATTTTGCAACATGTTGGAAGAGAGAGAAAAAGCAGGAAAAACTGTCGCGATTTTGCGACATGTTGGAAGAGAGAGAAAAAGCAGGAAAAACTGTCACGATTTCATGACATGTTGGAATAGAGATAAAAAGTAGGAAAAACTATCACGATTTCGCGACATGTTGGAAGAGAAAAAGTAAGTTGGAAAAGTGTCGCGATTTCGTGACATGTCACATTTTTGCGACTAAAATAGGAGAGAGAAAGTAAGTTGGAAAAGTGTCACGATTTCGTGACATGTCGCATTTTCGCGACTAAAATAGGAGAGAGAAAGTAAGTTGGAAAAGTGTCACGATTTCGTGACATGTCGCATTTTCACGACTAAAATAGGAGAGAGAAAGTAAGTTTGAAAAGTGTCGCGATATCGCGACATGTCACATTTTCATGACAAAAGAAAGAGAGGAAGCGTACGGAAGCAAAACTGTTGCGATTTCGTGATAAAAGAAAAAAGCAAGACTTTGGAAGCAGAAGTGTCATGATTTCACGACAAAAGCAAATAAGTAAAGTATGAAAGTAGAAGTATTGTTATTTCATGACAAAAGCTAAGTTGAAGACTATGGAGGCAGAAGTGTCGCGATATCACGACAAAAGCAAAGTCAAAGTCTATGGAAGTAGAAGTGTCGTGATATCGCGACAAAAGCAAAGACGAAGTATACAGAGGCAAAAATGTCACGATATCACGACAAAATAAAATATGAATTCTGTAGAGGCAGAAATGTCACGATATCACAAAAAAAGAATAGAAAAAGCATACAAAGGTGAAAGTGTCACGATATCGCGACATGTATTTTTGTGGCAACAACAACAAAAGAAGCTACAGAGGTAGAAATGTCACGATTTCATGATAGGTCATAAATGCACAAGTCAAGAAGAAAAACCTGACTAAAATGATAAGTATGACAGTGGACCGACATCACTACGGCATTTACAAGGGCAGTTATAGAGTCATTTCATACTGCTAAAATACGAAGAGTGATCAAAAGTCAGTATGGCGATTACAGGGTCTATCCAGAATGAAATCATCAAGCGATGGATAAATCGAACATCTTCTTGAGTTGAAGCCGACGAAGACCGATGAAAGCTGAATAAAATTAGGGTTTATAGTTGTTATGAAAGTCGACTAAGATTAGGATTTACATCCGACTAAGATTAGGGTTTTTATCATAAAAAATATTATTATAAAAGGAGGGCTATTTGGAGAATTGAGATGGAGTTGAAGGTGTGTGAAATACGGTCATTGTGTGCAGAGAGAAAGTCGTGTCGGATCATGCTAAGTGTGAAATTCACAAAGAGAGCAGAGTGCGCAAAAGGGAGAAGATGATCGTGAAGTTTGACTGTAACGAAGTAGAGTGGGCAAAGTGATTATGTAGAGAGAGCAGAGTGCGTAGAGAGTGAAAAGGTTGAAGTTCAACCAGGTGCTACTATGATTGCATAGAGAAAGCAAAGTGCATAGAGAACGCAAAGGTGAAGAAGACCAGTTAGGGTCTTGCAAAAGCAAAGGTATCTTACTGACAAACTTCTAGTTTCAAAATTGAAGTCCAAGTTGGTGCTTGGCATCAGGGGTTGGTGTTCCTTCCAGTTGGTGCTGGTAAATTAGGGGTTGATGCTCCTTTCTGTTGGTGCAGATAAATCATGGGTTGGTGCTCCTTCCAGTTGGTGCTGGTAAATCAGGGGTTGGTGCTCCTTTTTGTTAGTGCAGATAAATTAGGGGTTGGTGCTCCTTCCAGGTGGGTTGTCGTAAATTGATTGTAAAGTTGGTTCTTTGCAAAGGCTAGATTTGGATGGTAGTCCAAGCAGTCAATTTTTGAGGAGTAGCCACATTGGTGAACCTCGTTAAATCTTGTGTTGTGTGATGCTCTTTTGTTATACTTGTATCTAGTAATAAGTTTTAATTGTTGCGGTATTAAGAGTTGTAAATTCAAGTTTAAAGAGCTACACTGATTCACCGCCCCCTCTCAGTGTCATTGTAATACTAACACTTGAATCATGCAAAGCATGCACTTCAACCCACTTGGACACATAGTCAGTACAAACTAAGATAAACCTCTTACCTGTTGCATGTGGATTAATGGGTCCTATGAAGTCCATCACACATTTATGAAATGTCTCAATGTGAACATGTGGTTGGAGTGGCATTTCATCTCTAAGAGTAGGTCTACCCATCCTCTCACATTGATCACACTGGCTCACATGCTTGGCTGCATATTTGAATAGTGTAGGCCAATAGTAACTAGCGTGCAACACTTTATATGCAGTCCTTTTCCTACAAAATGGCCATCACAAGGTTCATCGTGACAAGCCTTCAATATTTCTATTATCTTATTCTTAGCAATACACCTTCTCATGATCTGATCAGGCCCTATTTTAAATTGGTACCCATTGATCCATGAGAAGTTTACACTTTTCTCAATAAATTTTATTTTTTGAGGTAAAAGTGTAGGGGATACTTTACCAGTGGCTAAATAGTTATCCATATCTACATACCATGGTATATTTTCATTCAGAGCAAACAAATGCTCATCTAGAAATTTATCATCTATAGTTGCATCATCTAGAGGTGTCAACCTGGATAATAAATTAGCTACAACATTGTTGTTACCTGGATTATCTATGATTGTCACATCAAACTCCTATAGAAGCAACAACCATCTAATAATTTTACCACTAATCCTAGGTTTGTAAGTCAGGTATCTAATATTTGAGTGATCAGTATGTTAAAAAACCTAATATCCTATAATATAATGATGAAATTTGTTAAGTGCATGTATAACTGCAATAAATTATTATTTTTTGATAGCATAATTGAATTCAACACCTATGAGATATTTACTGACATAATAGATGGCATAGAAATCATCACCATCCTTCTATCCCAACATTGATCCTCTTGAATTATTAGATGCATCAGCATATATGTGAAAAGGTATGGTCCAATTTGGACCTCTAAATACTGGGGTAGTAATCAATTTTTCTTTAAGGTGTTAAATTCTTGTTCACATTCCTCTATCTAGACAAACTCTATGCCCTTTTATAACAATGTGCTTAGGGGTTTAGCAGTTTTGCTAAAGTCTGTTATAAACCTCCTCTAGTAACTAGTTGATCCCAAGAAACTACGGATATCCTTCTGTGTTTTGTAAGTAGGTAGGTTTTGGATAACTTCTATCTTCTTCCTATCTACTTTGATCCCATATGTAGAAATGTGATGTCCTAAAACTATCCCTTCCTACATTAGCATATAACATTTCTCATTATTGAGGGACAAGTTAGTTTCCTCACACCGCTTAAGTGTTTTCTCCAAATATTTTGTGGTCTATTTCAAAAGTTTCACCATATACAATTAAATCATCCATGTATACCTCCACAGTTTCTCCAATCATGTCATAGAACATGCTAAAAATTGCCCTCTAAAATGTGGCAGGTGTATTGCACAAACCAAAAGGTAAAACTTCGTAATAAAAAGTCCCCTAAGGGCAAGTAAATGTGGTTTTATCTTGATATTCTTCCCCTATTTGAATCTAATTATATACACTTAACCCATCTAGGAAAGAAAAATACTTCTTACCTGATAAGGTGTCAAGGACCTAGTTAATGAAGGGTAAGGGGAAGTGGTCTTTCTTAGTTGCTTTGTTTAGAAACATATAAATTACACAAATTCATCACTTACCATTTTTCTTGGGCACCACCGCCAAAGGTGATATCCATTCACAAATGGGGTAAATGAACCCAATTATGAGGAGTTTTTGCAATTCAGTCTTGACAATTTCCTTCATTTTTTGATTCATTCTTCTCTATGGTTGTCTTACTGGTTTAACCTGGTCTTCCAGATATATCCTATGAGCACAGGTTTCAGGATCTATTCCTCTCATGTCAAAATACTCCCAAGAAAAGACATTGATTTTTTACCAATGTTTCTTTTAGTTTGTTTTGTTGTTCAATTATCAATTTGACATCTATGTTCAACACTCCACCAGGTGCAACCTCTATTTTATAAATATGGTGGTCTTTTCCTCCCACTAATGGCAATTCAAGAGGAGGATAAGAGGTTTCTCCTTGGAAAAAAATTGATATTACCATATCCTCATCACTCTCATCATTCAAGTCATCAAGGGTCATGACAGATTGGATCATTGATAGACCACCAATGTTCTAATTTTCATTTTTAGGTTCTCCTAAAAATTTTGCAAATTGTGCCAACGGATGGATGATTAGTTTTTTTATGTTTTGTCCATAAAAATGGTCATTTGGCCATCTCTACAGGTTATGTAAGCATCATATTTTTGCATCCAAGGTCTACCTAAGATTAATAGATATCCATCCAACCCAAACTTGGATTGTAACACTAAGAAATCTGATGGATACTCCCATGCATCCAATGTAATTGTGATATACTTCAGTATTCCTTCTAGGAGCATTGTAGACATGTATTCCAACTACAAAACAGTCTTGGTTGGCTTCAAGTTGGATAGTTTAAGTTTTTGCATGATTTCCTAGGTCATGACATTAATGGTAGCCCTAATTCTACTAGTGTATTAGGTAAAATATAGCCCTCTATTTGTACAGTTAGGACATGACTTCTTGTATCTGAGTATTTTTTGTTGTAGGTGTTCCCTAACATAAGATCAGCTAACTAACCCACCAAATTGATTTACTTTGTAGGTTTTTTTCCTATTTTCTTCAGGTACAATTCTATTATGGCCTTACCATAAATAGGAATATCTCTGATGGCCTAAAATATAGGGATTGTGACTGTCAGGTTCTTTAGACTAGAGAGAATATCAAATTTTGATTGTACTAGCTTTTTAGGTTCCTACAATCTTTATGGAAAATATGGAACCCAGGGTTATGCATAAGGGGTTGGACTCAAAATGTACTTGTAAAAAAATGGTGAATCCTTATCAAAATCAAGGTGAATCATGGATAATCCTAAGAAAATCAAATCAAGCATCTTCATACCAAAATTGATGCAGGAGCATCTGGTGGTCAAGGAGCAATCTTGCATCCTCCAAATCATTTTATTGTTTGCTTTTATTTTCTAAGTACTTGTGTTGGGTTTGTTTCGAATCTTGGCCCAAGAGGGAGGTTTTGTAAAAAGAAGAGGAAGTTTTAGTGTAAAGGCACAAGTTGCGTTGGGGTCACAAAATCACGAGCGAAATCACGACCCCAAAGCTTCGGAAGGGCAATGGCCAGTTTGAGTCGCGATATCGTGACGTCGCGATATCGTGACGTCGCAATATCGTGACTCTTGTTCCGACTTCAACAGCGTTGAATAGTTGGAAATTAAAATCAAATTCTCGGTGCAGACGAAGAAGGGGAGAAGGTTTTGGTCGCGATATCGCGACAAATTCTCGGTGCAGACGAAGAAGGGGAGAAGGTTTTGGTCGCGATATCGCGACGTCGCGATATCGCGGCATCATTTGCAAATGGAAGAGAGGTGATCGTTGGGTCGCGATATCGCGACATGTCCCGATATCGTGACTTTTTCCGCCAAGGTGAAAGCAAAGGGACAGTGGGTCGCGATATCGTGACAAGTATGAAGACAAGCTTGTGGACACATGTTCAAATGAGAAGGAAAGCCATAGTGACACGCGACATCCACATGTGTTAAAGTGGCACAGTCAGTCGAAGATAAAGCAGAAAAAAAAAATTAATTAATTAAACGCGCGGGCTGCCACGAAGATTGAAATTGAAATTGGCGACCGCGTGTATTAATATGGGAATGGTCTTCACAACAGTACAGAGCATGGAAATTATGGGCGAAACAAAGGCACGAAAGGATGATCTGACCAAGGCGGCGTTTGCAGGTCAGAGAAGATCTTTAATGAGGTTTTCATGGTGGGTAAGGCAATGGCCATTTATGACAAAATTTGGGAAGTTCGACCGAGGGAGGGAAAATTCGAATTTGAATTTGTTAGGTAGGGCATTGATGGCCGAGAGGATCGGGGGCCTCGTTAAAAACCCGAAATGCTGTAAGGATGGGGGATGGTGAAGTTCGGGATTGGGGGGGGAGAAGTGGTATACTGGAGAGACTACTGTAAACCGTATTAAGCTATTTTTAATGAAATTACCATGAAATTACTGTGAATGTGTTTGTGTGAATCCCGGATTGCCATCAAGTGGTATCAGAGAAGGAGCTCCTGAGCGTGTAATAGATCGCCAGAGAGAGGCAGTTGCACCAGGATCTGTGGAAGAATTCTAAAAAAAAAAAAAAAAAAAAATACGAGAGAAAATATCATGCCTCCACGAAGGAACCGTGGCGGAGCAGAAATGTGGTGCCGACCGAAGACTTCCGGGCCTTGCAAAGACAAGTTCAAGCCTTGCAAGCAGAGTTACGCAGAAGGCACGAAACCGGAGGGGAAGAGGAAAGTGAAGATGAAGTTGAAGAGGAAGAACAGTCTGAGGAAGAAGCAGAAGCTGTGGATCCAGCTCAGGCCCGGTTGTATAAGGCCATCTCTCAGATTGGAAAATAGCCAAAAATGGAGGTATCTACCTACTCGGGAAATCTGAATCCAGAAGAAGTGATTGACTGGATAAATGATTTAGAGGAATATTTCGAGTATGAGGAGATTGAAGACCCTAACCGGGTCAGATTTGCTAAGACTAAGTTAAAGGGTCATGCCGACATTTGGTGGAGGGGAATGCGATTGGAGAGAAACGAGAAGAGGGAAAGAAAGAATAACAAGATGGGATAGAATGGTGGAGAAGCTTAAAAGACAGTTCATCCCGGCAGATTACGAGTTGGATCTCGCTAAGAAAAATGCAGAGCTTGGAGACAGGACAAACAAAACTGTCCAAGAGTACACTCGAAGAATTTTACAAAATTTCTATTAGAACGGGGCATTTAGAGGCAAATAAAGAGAAAGTAGCCCGTTACATTAATGGGTTGAGGCTTGGTATCCAGGAAGAACTGAGCCTGGTTCGAGTAAACACCATTGAGGATGCTTATCAATTTGCCTTGAAGGTAGAAGAAAAGCTAAACAAGCGGTTTGAATGCAAGCAAAGAGGAAGAGGCCGAGGTGGAAGGACTGGTGGGAGGACCAGTGGAGAAAAGTACAAGGATCCAAAGAAGACTGGTGAAGCCAGTAGTAACCAGGACCAAAAATAAGAAGATGTTTATCAGCCCCGAGATCAGAACAGCTACCCAAGAGGACGGGTGGATCTGGACGAGGGTTTGGAAGGGGAGTATTTCATGGAACATGTTTCCACTATGGTGAAGGACACAGGGCATTTGAATGTCCACAACACCAAGAAAGAACAAACAAGAGGCCTGAGGGCCCAACCAGAGCTGCTATGGCAGAGGAGGATGCTGAAACTGAGCATTTCGAAGAAGCAAAGAGAGGAGAAAAAATGGTTGTAAGAAGAGTCCTGTTGAACGAGGAGAAGGACACAGACCAGAGGAAAAGTTTATTCCGCACTAGATGTAAATGTGCGAGCAAGGTTTGCAATATCATTATTGATAATGGTAGCATGGATAACCTAGTTTCTGAGGAAATGGTTACAAAGTTACAGTTAGAAAGGAAGAAACACCCACACCCATACCGGGTCGCATGGTTACAAAAGGACCACGGAGCTTTGGTCAATGAGCAGTGTTCTATTAAATTTAACATTGGGAATTATTGTGATGAGGTCCTGTGTGACATCTTACCCATGGATGTTTGCCACATGTTGCTGGGGAGACCCCGGCGCTTTTATCGAGTGCAGTACATGATGGTCGTGCCAACACCTACTCATTGACAAAGAATGGTGTACACCATAAACTAAAGCCCTTGAAGGATACAGATGAAAAGGTATGTAATATTTCCAGAGTTTGTTTATTTGAGGGGAGAGAGTTT
Source organism: Wollemia nobilis (assembly GCA_028583015.1). Taxonomy (NCBI): domain Eukaryota; kingdom Viridiplantae; phylum Streptophyta; class Pinopsida; order Araucariales; family Araucariaceae; genus Wollemia; species Wollemia nobilis. Next base: position 14,362,721 of record JAQPPZ010017228.1, read on the forward strand.
CTGAACAGGTTAAAGCATGAACATTTGTGTTATGCAATAATCCCTAGAGTTAGGGGGAAGGAATGCCGGGATACCCCAACAGAAGTTCTAAATCTGCTGGAGGAATTTCCAGACATTGTGTCTGACAATGTGCCTGAGGGCTTACCCCCTATGAGAAAAATTAGCCATCATATAGATTTAGTACCAGGATCAAGCCTGCCAAATAAAGCTGCACACAGGATGACACCTATAGAGACTGAGGAGTTAAATAGACAGGTCCAAGAATTATTAGAAAAGGGATTAATTCAGGAAAGTTTGAGTCCATGCGCAGTACCTACAGTGCTGGCGCCAAAGAAGGATGGGGAATGGAGGATGTGTACAGATTCACGGGCCATCAACAAAATTACTATTAAGTATAGATTCCCGTTACCAAGAATGGATGATATCATGGACTGTTTAAGTGGAGCTGAGTACTTCACAAAGATTGACCTGAAAAGTGGTTATCATCAGATCCGTATCCGATAGGGGGATGAATGGAAGACAGCATTCAAGACAAGAGAAGGCTTGTTTGAGTGGTTGGTCATGCCCTTTGGACTGTCCAATGCACCAAGTACCTTCATGCGGCTGATGAATGAAGTACTGAAAGAATTTTTGGGAAAGTTTGTTATTGTTTATTTAGATGATATATTGATATTTAGCCGGACCTTAGAGGAACACCTGATGCATATCAAGAGAGTCTTTGAAAAGCTGCAAGAAGAACAGTTATTAATAAATTTGAAAAAGTGTAATTTTGTCAAGAAGGAATTGGTATACTTGGGGTTTGTAATCTCAACAGAAGGCCTGAAGATGGACCCCGAAAAGGTGAGAGCCATCATTGAATGGCCTACTCCAAGGAGCACAACAGAAGTGAGGTCATTCCATGGTCTGGCCAATTTTTATAGGAAGTTCATAAAGAACTTCAGCAGTATTTGTGCACCTCTCACAGAGACAATGAGGGGAGATAAAAAGGAGTTCAAATGGACATCAGGAGCTGAAAGGAGCTTTGATACATTAAAAAGAAAAGTTACCGAGCAACCTGTTTTGGCACTTCCAGACTTCAACAAGGTATTTCAGGTGGACTGTGATGCCGTAGGCGATGCAATAGGGGTCATACCTGAGTCAAGGAGGCAAGCCAGTTGCTTATTTCAGTGAGAAGTTAAATGATGCACGGAAAAAGTATTCAGTCTATGATCAAGAATTTTATGCTATAGTTCAGGCCCTAAAAAAGTGGAGACATTATTTATTACCAAAGGAGTTTGTACTGTTTACTGACCATCAGGATTTGCAATACATTAACAGTCAGACAAAACTGAACCAAAGGCACATGAAATGGGTGGAGTTCCTCCAAAGTTATACCTTTGTACTGAAGCACAGAAGTGGGAAGTCAAACAGGGTTGCGAGCCTTAAGCAGAAGGTAGACTCTGCTGACCAGATTGACAGTGGAAGTAGTGGGGTTTGAAGAACTGAAGGGTCTATACCCTGCAGATCCGGATTTTGCAGAAGCTTGGAAGGCTTGCTCAATACCTCTTACTATGGATAGAACAAAATGGTTGGATTTCTTAATCCAAGACGGGATGTTGTTCAAGGGTAGTAAGTTGTGCATTCCCAGAAGTTCCATGCGGGAGAATTTAATCAAAGAAAAGCACAGCGGAGGATTGGTTGGGCATTTTGGTAGGGATAAGACCATTGCCTTGATTGAGGAAAATTACTACTGGCCACAACTTCGGCAAGATGTACGGAAGTTTGTGCAAAGTTGCAGAATATGCCAGATGGCAAAGGGTGTAAAACAAAATACAGGATCTGTACTGACCATTACCTATGCCCGAGGGACCATGGGAGGACATAAGCATGGATTTTGTTCTTGGATTACCGAGAACACAGAGAGGAAATGATTCAATATTTGTGGTGGTGGACCGGTTCTCCAAAATGGCACATTTTATTCCCTGCCAAAAGACAAGTGATGCAGTTCACATTGCTGGGTTGTTCTTCAAAGAAGTGGTACGACTTCATGGTTTACCGAGAAGTATAGTTTCAGACAGAGATACAAAGTTTGTTGGGTATTTCTGGAGAACTCTATGGAAGAAATTGAAGACAGACTTGAAATTCAGTTCAGCATACCATCCACAGACAGATGGGCAGACAGAGGTGGTCAATAGAAGCCTGGGCAATTTACTACGATGTTTGATAGTGGATCAACCCAAGGGATGGGATTTGGTCTTACCACAGGCAGAGTTTGCATATAACAGTTTAGTTAATAAAAGCACAAATAAATCACCGTTCCAGATAGTATATGGAAACATCCCGAGGAATGTGTCTGAGCTAAGAAAGTTGGACAGAAGAGAAAAATGTAGTGCCGAGGCAGAAGAATTTGCAGAGCATATAAAAAGTCTGCATGAGGAAGTAAGAAGACAGATTACAAAAATGAACAATCAATATAAGACAAGGGCGGACTGAAGCGGCGGTTCAAGGAGTTCGAGATTGGAGATGAGGTTATGGTGTATCTCGAGAAGGAGAGATTTCCCTGCCAAGACTTACAATAAATTGAAGATGAAAAAGTTTAGGCCATGCAAAATACTGGGAAAGCAGGAGTCAGGAAATGCATATGAAGTGAAATTGCCGAGTTGGCTTGATATTTCACCTATTTTTAATATTTTAGATCTCATGGAATATCATGAGGGAGAAAGTACAGACATGCAAATTCCAGAACCATGGCAATTTCTAGCCTCTACTCCAAGCACAGATGAGGCCGAGGAAGTATTAGATACCCGTGAAGGCCGGAGCACCCGAAACAGCAAGATAATCGAGTATTTGATCAAGTGGAGGGGCAGACCAACTGAAGATGCGACTTGGTTGTCGAAGACGAAAGTTGACCGCTTGGGTCTCCCCTTAGCCAAACAAAAGTGAGGGTCACTTTTTTTATCTACCCCGGGTGTCTGATGCGAGAGCATCCGGTGGTCAAGGAGCAATCTTTCATCCTCCAAATCATTTTATTGTTTGCTTTTATTTTCTAAGTACTTGTGTTGGGTTTGTTTCGAATCTTGGCCCAAGAGGGAGGTTTTGTAAAAAGAAGAGGAAGTTTTAGTGTAAAGGCACAAGTTGCGTTGGGGTCACGAAATCGCGACCCCAAAGCTTCGGAAGGGCAATGGCCAGTTTGAGTCACGATATCGCGACGTCGCGATATCGCGACTCTTGTTCCGACTTCAACAGCGTTGAACAGTTGGCAATTAAAATCAAAGGCTCGGTGCAGACAAAGAAGGGGAGAAGGTTTTGGTCGCGATATCGCGACGTCACGATATCGCGATATCGCGGCATCATTTGCAAATGGAAAAGAGGTGACCGTTGGGTCGCGATATCACGCCATGTCACGATATCGTGACTTTTTCTGCCAAAGTGAAAGCAAAGGGACAGTGGGTCGCGATATCGTGACAAGTATGAAGACAAGCTTGTGGACACGTGTTCAAATGAGAAGGAAATCCATAGTGACACGCGACCTCCACGTGTGTTAAAGTGGCACGGTCAGTCGAAGACAAAGCAGAAAAAAAATTAATTAATTAAACGCGCGGGCTGCCACGAAGATTGAAATTGAAATTGAAGATGCGTGTATTAAGATGGGAATGGTCTTCACAACAGTACAGAGCATGGACATTATGGGCAAAACAGAGGCGCGAAATGACGATCTGACCAAGGCGGCATTTGCAGGTCAGAGAAGATCTTTAATGAGGTTTTCATGGTGGGTAAGGCAGTGGCCATTTATGACAAAATTTGGGAAGTTCGACCGAGGGAGGGAAAATTAGAATTTGAATTTGTTAGGCAGGGCATTGATGGTCGAGAGGATCGGGGGCCTCGTTAAAAACCTGAAATGCTGTAAGGATGGGGGATGGTGAAGTTCGGGATTGGGGGGGAGAAGTGGTATACTGGAGAGACTACTGTAAACCGTATTAAGCTATTTTTAATGAAATTACCATGAAATTACTGTGAATGTGTTTGTGTGAATCCCGGCTTGCCATCAAAAATATGGGGTGTTTGAAGTCCTAAAATATAAAGTCATATTTGGGGCCACTTTTGACCTATTAAATTATCTTATAGCTTCATAAAAATACCACCATTATATCAGGCTTGAAAATATATTTTCAACGAATACAAATATGCCTATGTTTGGATATATATTATAGCAAATTGACCCTAAGAAAAAATTGGTCCTAAAAATTTTAGGTGAATGGGCTAGAGGGTCCTCATATTCACCAATTTCTAATTTTGGAAATCCTAATATTCGCTCAATTTGTGAATATTCACCACTATGCATAACCCTGATGGAACCTCTTATCTGTTATTTAAAGGTGTTGATTCTTCTTCTACTTCTACTATAATATGTGATTCCTCTTTTCCTAATTCTATGTTTTCCTCCTCTTCTACCAGAGGAGTGACTTCTACACCTACTTATTTTCTTGATATTAATTCTATTGGACTATAGTCTACTTTAATATTGTACATGGGGTACATCTCATTCTCCACTTGATAAGCTAGTTGTTGTTTGTTATTTGGATTGGTTGTAGGCTATGATGGCAGTTGAGCAGGCCTGAAAATAGGAGGAGCAAGTAGGGTTGGATGTAGTGGAACTAGAATAGCCTATTATGGGTTTTAACTCCAAGAATTATGTTTCCTTCACTAATGCCCAGGCTACTGTTATTGCATCCATGGATGGGGATTATAAGGATTTGGTCCTTGGGGATATTGATTCCAAGGTTGTTGTCCCCACCATCCCAAAATAGGTGGTTGAGCTTGGCCTTGGTTCTGAAAATTTTTGCCCCCATAAGATGGCATTCCTATTGGCATGTTGTTTCCCATAGGAGACTACTACCAGTTTCTCCTATTACCCATGAAGTATGCTTCTACTACCTTAGGTTCCTCCCTAGGTTTTGATAACTATAGACACAACTTTATTTTGTGATATTTTGAACATACAACACACACTCAAAATTTTTTTACTTGACATTCATTTCTAGGGTGTTTTCCCCTACATTTGGGACAAAAGTAGGCCAATGTTGTCTCATTCTCATGCTTCTTTTTCTAAAGCAGAAGGTTATCCACTTGAAGATCCAGAGATGATAACATCTTCCTCTTGAGGTCTTCAAGCATATTGCCTATTTCTGTTTTAGTGACAATGGTTGATTGTTTGATATTTCTAGGGATCAACTTACCTTTCCTTCTTGAAAATTTTCAACACAAATGTCGAATATCATCCATATGATGTTGATAAATATCTAGAAATATTGTTTAAGGCTATCTTTAATAAAATGCTTCTTAAGGACCTGTCTCCTAGTTTTGAATGGGGTGATCTTTGCAAATTAAAGTTAAACCTATCCCAATATTCCTCCATATATTCCTATTCCTTTTGTGTCATGTCTAGGACTTCTTCCCTTGCATTGTGTGATCTACTAAAATATTGGCACTATTCTAGTAAAAGTCTCTTGAATTATTCCTAGGTAGTTATCTGTTTATCCCCCAAACTAATGAATCAGTGCAAAGTTGAATCATCAAGAGTGGAAAGGAATAATTTTAGTTTTTGAGCATCATATGTATAATCCATAGATCTACATAAAACATCAAATTTAAACAAAAATAGATTTGGATATTCTATTGGTAGTCCTCTAAAGGTTGGAAGGTGGGAAGGGGAGATATGATTCATCCTGTGATATCCCCTTGCCTCTCCTATGGTAAAATTAAAACTAGTGGATGCTTCCTTTGCATTAGCCATATTTTCTATGAATAGGGTATCTACACCAGCTGCGATCAATGTAGCTTTCAAGGCCTCTAGTTCACTTCTCTTATCCTACAGAAGGATTACTAAATTTGTGTTTGATATAGTTCCTTTTTTAATCACTTGCCAGTGTTGAAAGTTTAATAAGTCTTCCTTAGAATAAACTCTACTTATCTTCAATCATTCTCTACGATGTTATTGATTTGTTTTAGAAGGGTCTTGTTCAAATAATGGATGTTCACTCTAATGCACTGGTGGATATTTTGGAGAAGAGAATTCAGTCTCAAGATCAGGTACATCTAAAGTAGAAGACTTTTGCGATATTTATTTTTAACAAAATGACCATTCAGTCATCTATTCTTAAGCAGACTTATACAAAGCTTTAGGAATAGAGGTTCTGTAGGTAGCAACCTAAACTACATCTAACATGCTTCCTTCATAATGAGAAGTTACAATGGGCTACTCCCAAGCAATGGTGCCAAAATGTTGGGCAAAAACATTGCTTAGTTTTCTATGTTTAAATTCATTGCCTCATTTAATTTTTCAACCCGAGGTAGCTCGTAGACTTGTGAGAAGCCTTGCACAATATATGCTTATAATTTTCTCCACAAAGATGAGCCCCTCAAATTTATGGTTTGGGGGGTTTTGGTGTTTGTTTAAGTTCTAATTTTATTTCCAAACCACTAATATATCCTACACTTATAAAAACATGACTAATTACATTCAGAAATTAAAACTACACATTACTGGAAATTACAAAAAATAGGGGAAAATAACATAAATCTAAATTAACTTACAAAAAATAAAATAAAATTAAAGACAAAAAAATAGGGGAAAGGAAAGGGAAGAACACTATTGAGAGTGGGCCCACACTTCCAGTAGGTTCTGCCCGCGTTAAATCATTCACCGAATGCTAGTCGATTTAACCAAAAATGACTTAGAAATTATTTATTAAAAATTATAGCAGAATAGATATAGGGGAAATCCGGGATCATGTTTTCAGGGATGGCTTGCATATTTATAATATATGTGACCAAAACCTATTAAAAATTAGAAATAAATCAATGTTCTGATTTTACTTTACAACAACATGCATGAATAAAGGGAATCGAGCAAAATATCAAACTTGGTGGACTATTTTAGCGTATTTTGTTTTATCAAAATACGTATGATATTCACTTTGCTTGATTTACATAGAATTTTACATAGTAGCTAAAAAATATATGGCTAGTCATATTTGACATTGTCCCTGGTCTGGATTCAATTTTGAAACTCCATTTGTGCTCATTTCTAAAATTATGTTCTATTTTGTTGACCACATAGTCATGCTGGAATTTGGCTTCAATGGGAATTAGGCACCTTGTCTATAGAATTCGGGAAGCAGGTGCCAACATGGGAGTCATGCGTCTAATGGGAAGTAGGTGCCTAATAGGAAGCATGCACCTAACAGGAAGCCTACAATTAATAGGAATCAGGTTCCCATTATTTAGCATCGAATGGAAGTTGGGTGCTTCAAAGGGATTTGGGCGCCTAACTCAGCACTTCACACCTATGTACTACAAATGTTTTACCTTCATGAAATTGAAAGTGCCATGTCAAAGTGGTACCTTGAATAAAACATGTTAAAACACAACAATTTCTATGAAATCTACACAAAATGCACTCAAAAACAAATATTAAATAACATGTAAAATAAATTGTTAAACATATATAAAATTTTCATAAAACATATATATCTAAAAAAATAAGTGTCACAGTTTATAGGGAAAGTAGTACAAAAAATAAGCATTTTCAAGGCTCATCATAGTTCAATCGTTCTTATCATCCATAGACTGATAGACATACTGAGGTCATGAATCGAATATTGGGTAACCTTCTGAGGTGCATAGTTGGTAAAAAGCCACGACAATGGGATTTAACCCTGTTGTAAGCAGAATTTGCATATAACAGCTCAATGAATTGCTTGATAGGTAAATCACCATTTCAAATTATTTATAGCTAGAACCCCAAGGGTGTTCTAGATTTAGTTTTACTATCAATACGTAAGGATGTTAGTGATGATGGAAAAATATTTGCTAAATATATACAACAATTATAGGAAGAGGTCAAAGATAAATTGCATAATAGTAATACTAAGTATAAAAATGTTGATGACGTGCACAGGCACATCCAAGTATTCCAGGTTGGGTACATGTTGATGGTTCACCTTTGAAAGGAGTTATTTCCCAAGGGAAAATATAATGAGTTGAAAATGAATAAAATTGGCCCTTGTAGGATTCTACAGAAAATGAATGACAATGCTTATAAGGTGGAAATGCCAGTTGACCTTGATATTTCACCAGTTTTTAATGTTTCTAATTTTCATGAATTCCATGGTGAGATTGCAGTTATTAAAGAGGAAAACACCATATCTTAGGAGAAGAAAATCCCCAAGAAGAATAAGGAATGCATTACGCAGGTCATTGATAGGAAAGTGATCACCACACACAATGGCAATTGTAGAAAATACTTGGTATAGTGGGAAGGTTTGTCCTAGGTTGATAACGCTTGGATTTCTGAGGAGGAACTAAAAAGGCTTGAAATTGACAAGCTCAAGGTATTTCACCAACAGAACTTGTAGGAGTTGAGTTCATTTTCAACCAAAGGAGAATAATGCACCTTGCCAAGGCTATAACTTTTGCTCCGAGTGTTTGTTTTGCCCCATTATTTTTTTAGAACGTGCAGAATTGCATGGAGAACTTAAGAAAAATTTCCCTTTGTGGTTGTGTACAATAAAATTCCTCTAGGATACCCAAAAATAGATTTTAATGTAATTTTTAGTTTTTGCAACTAAAAAGTTATCATAATTATTAGTGTAGAACTAGAGTGGGGTTGTCTTAGGATAGTGGATATTATTTAATAATGAGTGCATGATTCTATTTTTGATGTCATCCAAGTTTTTTTTAGGGTTACTAAAAATTAGCAAGTGAGTTTCTAAAAATAGAAAATGACTAAAATTAGTAATGGGGTAACGTAGGCTAGGGTTTTTCTTTTTAGGGTGTATAAGAAGTGGGAGACTCTATTGTAAGGGGGGTGTGAATTAAGATAATGAAAGGAATCATGTGCAGGTTTCTTTTACTAGTGTATTTTTTATGATATCTTATCTTGTAATTTTACCCTTGGATTCCATTTTCGGTATCCTATAGTGAATTTACATCATATTTCCTCTTTATATAATTTTCTCTGTGCAGAATATGCACTAGTGTAATGTATGTATAAGAGTGCAAGTAAGAGTCATGTATACAAGTGGCAATATGCTAAGCCAAAGGATATGGGAGAGTTGTTATATAGAAATCAATAGTCAAGAACTTGAAGAGTCATCTTGTATGGCTATATCATGGAGGTAAAGCTCCATACTATGTATCCAAGAATTGTAAGATCAAAAGTGTATTATCAATATTGAAGCTTGTATGCATATTTTGAGCAATTTTATTGTAAGTATTCTTCATGCTATTAAATGAATGGTTCTGGCCATTTACATTCATATTTGATATTATATTGAATGTTATTATATATTTTATTGGTCAACATATATTTTGATTTCTCTTGCATTTAATTTTGATCTTGATTAATTATATTGGGACCTAAGATAGTGTGGATCAAATATATTATGACCTTAGATAATTTGACTTAAAAGACAATGTAGGTTAAGATACATGATTTTCTAATGTTCTAGGCATTAAAAGTGAAATACGTCTAGTTGCATATTAGGCTAATTTTTCTATGCATTCTCTTAGAACCTTACCTTCAAAGTAAAGGAAAAGAAAATTTTTAATTTCTTGTAATCATTCCAAAGAAAATTCATATATGATAGTTATTGTTCACTTGCATTTTATTGGTTTTCTTGCATTTTAGTTTAAGACCACAACTTCATAAGGCTAAGGAAACTCTTTAAATAATATCCCTAGGTGTTCATTTAACTAAATCCAAAAAAACATAACATGTAACATTCCACCTCCTTGTCTTTGAGGTGTGAACAATATTGAGGTGATAAAACAAGATGGATATCCTTTTGGTCCATTCTCACACTTTGGTTAACCCAATATAAGCCAAAAACTCTGGACTATAGCCAATCTCCTTTAGAGGTATTTGTGGTATAAGTACATTTTTCCCTTTCCAAAATATAACACTTTGCCCAATATCTTGGATTGAAATGGGTGAAAACACCTATGATGACAAGCTTGTCAATTTATCATCAATGGTGATATATTATATCGATAATCCATTAATGGTATGCTTCTTAGATATCTCAATTATAATGAACCCAAGGTAGTTATTCAATGAGCCCATGAGGGTTCTTATGGTGGCCATATTAGTGGAAATTCCATCATTTAAAATCTTCTTCAATTAGGATATTATTGGCCTTCCATGGAGAAATACTCTTGTGACTACATTTTATGGTGTGATAAGTGTCAATGACATAATATTCTTATCCATTTCCCTTATAGAGCCCTTCAACCCATGACTTCTCCTTGGCCTTTTTTCATATGGGGCATCAATATCATTGAAAAGAATAATCCAACATCCTTTGATGGACAGAAAGTCATCATCATGAACACACAATACTTCACTAAATGGGTAGAATCCATGACTATTTTTGATAAATTGGCATTCAAGATTCCAAATTTATCATCTATCCAATCCTTTAACATTATGGTATCCCATATATTCTCATTTTTGACAAAGGCATACTTTTCAAGAATAAAGATACCCAAAAAATATATGCCAAGTATAAGATTCAGTACAAATATATTTAAATTCCTACTACACTCAAGAAAATGGTCAAGTTGAAGCATTTAACAAAATTTTAATCAAGATCCTACTTTGTGGGCTTATCTTACCAGTGTTCATATAACCACTAGTACAACACCCTATGTTTGGTCTATGGGTTCAAATCCATGTTACCATTCAAACTTCAGGTCCCTTCCCTCTAAGTCTTGCTTTAACACTCCTTTTTAGGTGTTGAATATCTCCTTGCTCACCTTAGTTAGCATAGATTGTTTAACAAAAATGCATCAATACCCTAGAAAACCTTTGAACTTTTCAAAAGAGGTTCAAGTGTGCTTATGGAAAGAAAGTATGAACCCACTCATTTGAATTGAGTGACCTCATCCTTAAATAAAACCAAAGGATACCCATACCAAAATCAATCTCAAAGATAATTTTATCTTAGGAGCACACCTCCTAATTACTCTTTATGGAAAGGAAATTAAGGAACCTATGAATATCATGCATATTTAAAGGTACTATGCCTAAATCATATTTGCTTTCTTACACATGCTTGGTTTTCATGATCCATATCATGTTAGGAGATCCACCAAGATGCAATGATGATCCTAGTTAGGGTTAGCTTCCACTTGCACCTTACAAATACATTCTAAAAAGCAACATAATAGGCCCTTATCTTACATTCTATACTATGCAGTAGGGTAACTATGTTACCTTTCAAATATATTTTCCAAGGGTTTCAAACATACTAATATCTTCATCATGCCTCATCTACACTTAGAATATGGATTATGTCCATTCTATACTTTGTGTTTACTTAATTCACTTATGGATCCACCCAGTGTAGAATAATATGTAGTTTATCTCTTCACAAGCCTATATTTCAAACAAGACTCTCTATTCCCATCACACCTTGACCTAAGTTGTCATTGTGTTCAAATAGAACATCAAAGGATGACGATTATGTCTAGTTTTACATACCCATGGTTGTTCATGGATTATCTATCCATAATGATAGACCTCATCTAGACCATTATCCTCCTCCTTTGAGGATATTCATCAGGATGCAATGATGATATTAATTAGTAATATCTTACATTTGTAGTGAACTTGCACTAGGTAATTGATGCTATTAGGTTTTCTACATTTACCTTTATCCATCATAGTTTCTAAGCATTATCTTTCCAGCATTATTTTACTAATTTTTAATGATTTAATGCTCTGGAAACCATTAAAATTCCCATGTTTTTTCCTTTTAACCATTGAATCTAAATTTGGAGGGTGTGACCTATCATATTCTATCCATTTGGAAGTTAATAATGCACCTAGTATAATTCCTCTAATATATTGATCCCTCCATAATTTGATCATGCTACTATCTTGTAGATTATTTTAGAAGGCAACATCACTTTGTTTAACTCCAATACACATCTATGGAGAACAATGTACATATACACATCATAATTATCAATAAAACAACTATATCACATACTAAAGGTATCTATAAAGGCAAATTGCATGATTGAAGTATATTTCTTTGCACTCTCTAAATAGCCTAGTAAATCAATCTTTTTCTTTCTCTATAAAATTTCTCTTTCAAACACTATTATCATATTATGACCCGTTTTGATCCTTGAATAGGTGTTCAACATTGGTGGTGATTTTCGTTTGTGGTGGACAAGGGAGAGATGATGTTGAATGCCATATATGAGGACTCATAAGGGGACTCCAACTTGACCTCCTATAATCATAGGGTTACATGATGAACAGTATGATCCTCCAAGTTCTTAATGACCCAATATATATTTCTTCTTCTATCCCATATTGAGTTAACTCCATTATCCTATATATCTTTCTTCTTCTCATAAATATAACTTATTCACCCTCATTTTCCTTATGAACCATTATGTAAGGTGGGCTTTGATACCTCCCCATACTCTACAGTTACAATAATACCCACAATTTTAGATAATTTATAAGGACATTGGGTGAACTATCCTTTACTAGATGTAATCTCACACCAAATCATCATTCTCTCTATCTGCAATTTATATCCTAATCCTTCCACACCCAATTATTCATTGGTATTTGGACCAATGAGAGATGAAGCTTGCATAATTCCAATATCTAGTGAACACATAACAAACATATGTGCCTATTAGGTACTAGGTATTTCATACAACATCTCTCATGATTATTGAATTCAACTCGATCAACACTTGACCATTATGAAAAATATGCCTTTCTACATCATAATTATTTGCCTCTAGTGTAATTAATTCTTGTTGGCCTATGGTCCAATAAGAAGATGGGTTTTGATAAGCTATATGTTTAATGAGTATATCATAGTCATATGATCCCATTAGTTACTAACCATCTTATCACCATATATTTTTGGCACTTATGCCTATTGGGATGATATTACCCTTTTTCTACCCCACCACTCTTCTTCATTGACTCCTATGCCCGAGGGATTATGGAATCTCATTGACTAATGTATAGAAAGTGCATAATGCTATTACAAACCAAATAGACCATAGTTAATGTAGTCACCATATTTTCTTGGTACATCAATTAGTTGGGTCACATGGACATCCATATTTTTGGGCCTTAATTGACCAGCACTTATACTTTTGGGCCTTAACTGGCTAATTATTTACATTTAATGTCTTTACATTCCACTATTCAAATTTTGGGCCTTAATTAGCCATTTTACATTATTGTGGGCCTTGACTAGTCATTGTACATATTTTAGTGCCTAACATGGCTAAGAGTCATACATTTTGGATCTTAACTAGCCACTATACATATTTTAGTGCCTGACATGATTGATGGTCATACAGATTGAGAATTAACTAGACATTACATATTTCAATACCTAATTTGGCTGATGGTCACACATTTTGGACCTTAACTAGCCATTTAGTTCCTAAGTTGGTTGATGGTCATACATTTTAGGCCTTAATTGGCCACTGTATATATTTCAGTGTTAAACCTAACTGATGGTCATACTTATTAATCCTTAACCATCCACTATAAATATTTTAGCATCTGACCTATATGATGGTCATTATTTTGGGCCTTAAATAGCCATGATAAAAAATTTGGGCCTTCACTAACAAAATTTTATCATTTTTGGCCTTAACCCTATTTCACCATTTTAGGTCTTTTGACCTTAATTGACCAAGTATAGTGCATTTTACCCTTCTAATTTTTCAAAATAAAATAACTTCATTAGAAATATTTTTTCTTTTCTAAAACTCCCTCAACATTTCAAAACCTCTACCAAATTACACTATAATTCCTTACTAGTCCACAACCTATCATTATCTACTTTCTACATATATCTATAAAATTAATGTTTTATCACAATTTAATTATAATTTACTATAAAAAAAATCCAAATAACTACACATTTTTTTCCATAATAAAAAGCATACATCCAATCATAAATAAATTAGCCAATCACATTACATCATCCATATTATAATCACCATTTACTTCAAACATCCCTTAATCTCACAAAAGCTAGACAATTAAATCACAATATACCATAAGACGTCATAATCAATATACATCATCAACATTAATGAACACAAAATGAAGCATAATAAAAAGATATATATCAAAATAAATGTCAACCAAAATATGTCTCAATGTACGATATACATCCTTGTGTACCATGAATCCACAATTGGTACATCATAAATCATCATTATATAAAAATATTACATCCTACTCCATTAGGTCTCATGGACATCCCAATATCTACAGAACTAGTACTTATTTACAAAAGTAGGCTATGGATCCACCCTCAACTAGGCTTCAAATATGGGAACTAGTCTTCTTGGTCTTCTTCCTCTAGAATATTGTGGTGGCATGTCTACTAACCTAGACACTATTTGATATTGAGAAGAGGATTAAACAAAATACTCTTAAATATGGAATACTCTAGCCCTTTAGAATGGCCTAATGTTATAAACCTTTATAGTATACAACATGCACATACTTCTCCTATTGATTTATCTATGCCTACTCTAGCTAGTTAGTCAGATACCTTACCATAATATCCTGACATTGAATTGCTTTGGCTACAAATACTTGTGCATGGGTCTTGTCCCTCTGTTCCCTCATGTGTGTCACCTATCCCCTTGCCTACTCTACCTTTCCCTCTCAAACCATCATGCTCTACTATCATATCCATCAACTACCCCTATAACCCATCCCTCCTAACTATAATTTGGTCCACCTCTACCCTCAATGTTGCTACCCACATGACCTTGTCTACCTATAGGCCATCCCTATCTGATATCACTTGCTCTAATCTACTCTAAATCTATATCATATCAACCTAATTTACTTTATTCTCTATATCCAAGCTCATTCAAATGCTAGTAACCTACTCAAAGTATTGAATCCTCCTCATTAGGGTCACCATCTCTTCTACTATAAACTCATTAGACCCTTTGCTACATCTAGTTCCTAGTGTCAATGGGGGCATGACTACTATAGGGGCCATATCTAATGCCATTGTAGCTATCATTCCATATGATACCCTATCTCCCTTGTCATCCTCATTGATACCAAATGAGAGTGCCTATACACTATCTTGATTGATCACCAAGATCTCACCCTAATATTTGGAGTAAACATCTAAGGTCTATATCCTTTATACCAATAGAGAAAAGTTGTTGATGTTGTTGTATCATTCACACTAGAGTTAAAAATAGGTATGTCATTAATACATTTTTCTTTTTAGCTCTATAGATATCAAGCACCTCCAAAATCACTCTCCTTAGCCACCCATTTATACCAAAACTCCTGCATCTTGAGCATGTCCCAACATAGGCAAAATTTTTGAAGCACTCTTCTCTCATTATGTGAAACTAGTAATAGATCCATTATACTCTTTCTATTTGGTATACATCCTTTTACCAACCCTAGTGATGGTGCCACAACTTCCATATGATATGATTGGGTATCAAATCATCAATGGCCTGATGTGCTAGTCCTAATGCATCTCTAAAACTCCTCCAGTTAGTTTTGTACTAATGGTCCCATCTATAATTATCAAATCATATGTATTATTCAACCAAAATAATAGGATCCCTAGTGATTATTTTATAGCTATGTCCTCCCATACCCACACTTGGTAGAGCATGTAGCATGACAAACACTATCCACTCTTGTAGACAACCTAATGTAATGTCTTGTATAGCCTAGAAAGTATCATGGGACCCCATGCATACTACACTTGCTCATATTGCATCCATACAACTATCTTTGTATAAACCCATGGTAACATCCTCTTGCTCTTGTGATTGATCACCAACCCCACCATAATGACACAATGATATTATCACTTTGTTTAATCACCCTTTATAAAACAAGTGGTTGAATTCAATGCCTTCCTATACCAAAGGAAATAGCATATCACTTATAAACATCCCCTATGCTTAAGCCCTAGCTCAAATCACCTATATGTGTGTTCCATGGATCAAAACCCTAAGGATCTTCTAAAATTCCTCTAGGGTGACTATCATCTCCCTAATAGAAAAATAAAAGTTACTTGATTTTGAGTACCATTTTGTTTCCAATGCTATTAGAAATACCCAATCAAACTTAAAATGAGCCATAAGGGAAATATGGCATAGCCCTATTAAATCTAATATGAGCCTCATCTACTGGTATCAATACATGTAATATCAAAATCAGTGATCGAGCATATGCTCTCAATATTTTAGGACATCATGCTATAAAAATAGCCACGAAATTTAACTATCAACCTATGAAAATTTCCAGAAACCATTCTATTAGCCTAATTATCATATTAAAACCCTAAATCTAGTCTAATTTTTTTCTTTTTACAAAAATTGCTATTTATTGTGTGAAATCACTCCTCGATGAAAGCATGTCTAGGAGATGAAGTCATAAAAGCATGAAATCACAAGCGCTTGGATAAATGTTATCGATTTTGTTGTAAATGCAATTGCACCTAGCTAATGAAATCATATCATACATTTTTTCTATAGACATACATAATCACTACTCTAAAAAAAACATTAATTTTAAATAACAAAACAAAAATATTAGATCCAATTTTTGGGACATACATATAGGCCTCCTCGTGTTAGTCTTGATATTTATCATATCACATTAATACGATGTGTGGGTCATCCCTATTATGCCATGAAATTTTATAATAATTTTTTCTCCCAAAGCATGGTATTGCTAAATATGAATGTGAAAAATTTTCTCTTTTAACCACCCTAGGACCCTTCCTGATTGTTTTTTCTTTTTTCCTCTCATTCTTTCCCCATATTATTCAAATTTCCTCAAGAACACATATTTTCCCTCTAAAAATTGTGAGGGCACCCTATGTTGGGGTTATGAGTGCCATGAATAAAATTAATGCCAACCCAAAGAAAAGTTAGTTTTCAAGTTTCTCATAAGAGAGTATTTTTGCACCATACCTTTGTCTTTGCCTAGTAAGAATCAAGAAGTATTTTCCCTTAAAAATTGGGGGCATATACTATATTTTTAATGCATTTATTATGCAATAAATGCATTAATAAGGGGGTAAATGTACACAATTAGTTTTGGCACACCAAACTTGTAATCATCCATTAAGAAACCAAAGAGGTAAATTAAACATTCTGACACAAAATTTGATCTTTTTCTATCAAAATAAAAATTGTTGGTCTTAAAAATTGTTATAAATAGAAATTTCATCAAAAATAGCCTTCCTACTCAAATTTTATCTTTCCCACCTTGTTGATCTATAATAGTCAAAATGACAAAATCATTAGTTGATAATATCATAGGCACAATTTTGACAAGTAGTGATTTTTTTTGTCAAGGAAAGAAGATTCAAATATTGGATTATGTTCCCTTGTTAACCCTCCCATCATTAGTTGGTTGATATCACCTCGGATCCATGCCATTCCCCAGTGGATTGTAGACTTAAACTCTTTTCCTTTTTGTGATCTACCTCCCTTGTTCTCCTAGATATAAAATTCAAATTCTTACCTTCCATTTGTTTTCATCATGAATGCACCTTATCCTCTCACCAATTTAACTAAACTCTATAATTTGAGTCCTTGGGAACGCCCTTCATAATAAAATTTTTATTCTATCAAAACCCTATCAAATTACTTTTTCAATTTGTCTCACATTCTTTCATTCTTGCTCAATTTCTTGAAGGATTTATTTGGTCAAGCAAAGTAGGAGGAAAGGAAGAGAGGCCATAATATTTTGTGATATCTCCCCTCTTTAATTTTGCTTTGCAATTTACTCATACTTGTGTTATTCTAACTTCATTTTCTCTTTTTGTTTGCTCATCATCTCATGATTTAACAATAGTTATTTTCTTTTATCATTTTAATTCTATATATATTTTATTTAATATTTGTTTTGTAGTCTTAATAAGAGTTTTCATAACCTATATGGTTTCTATAGATATCATACTAACTTATTATCCCCTTTTAACTTGAATTTGATTGCCTAACAACCCATTTCTATTGAAAAATGATATCGATGTTCATATAGATTTCAGGAAACAATTATTTTTTGATAAGGTTTAAGAAGAGGTTTTTGAAAGGGCCCCAACCTTTTTATATCATAAATGCATACAAATATGCCTTGTGAAAATTCCAAAATGAGATAAACTTAAGTCAAATTTAGAACATACACATAAGCCTCTTATGAAATCCAAAATATGATAATATTTAGGTCACCTATTCTAAAGTATTGCCCATATATTAAATGATATAGTCTAGGATAGACTATGGACAATATTCCAATCACTAAAACCATCCAACTGAAAATAGGGTATAGACAGAGAATTGAAGAACCAAATAAAATCCTCCTTTTTATCAACCTAGAATCATACCATACCTTCATCTTGAGTGTTTATTTTTCTGCATACATGCCATCATTGCATTTCATTCCTCCTTTTTGGCTAAGGTAGTAAGTTTGAATTTGGTTTATTCCACACCTTAATTATTATTTTAGGTAAATAAATTTTAAATTCATTATTAGTGATATTGATAAGTTCTTGGGAAAAATGATTTTCCATCATAACATATCCTTCTGCCTTGATTCCAAGATTAACTACCCAATTTGTTGCTACATTACCTTAATGGTATATATGTATTATTTGAACATTGTCTGATTTCATAATTAGCTTTCTTATTACCTTTACCATATCATCTATCTTTCAATATGATTTTTGGTTGTCTTTAATTAAATTGATAATATTTAAGGAGTCCCCTTCAATAACCAAATTTCTTGCTCCTAAATTATCAACTAATCTAATCCCTAAGAAAAGAGCTCTAGTCTTCACAAAGTGGTTGGATTGAAATTCAATATTTTTAGCATAAAATATAATTACCTACCCATTTCATCTCAGATAAAACCATATTCTCTAACAGATCTTAGATTCCCTTTAGAAGTACCATCGAAATTAAGCTTCAACCATTCCTTTGGCTAAGTTTTCCATTTAGTTTGAAGTATACCGATCTTGGTGTAATTATTCCTTTGATTAGGATAAGATTGTAGAACTTATTTGATCATTATATCCTTTTCCTCTATCACTTCCAATGTATCACTAGACTCTATACCCATAACATTTTCCTTTACTGCATTGTATATCCTATTGACAATAGACAAAACATATTTCTTCTCTCCCTTAAAAATTCTTTGATTCCTTTCTTTCCAAATACCCCAAATGAAGTGTGGTAAACATAAATTCCAAAGGGTGCATAATCTCATACTTCTAATTTATGATTCCCAACTTAAACATAAATCCACCATGGAATTTGGAAAAACCCAAGCCATGCTAAATTTTTCAATCAAACAAGTGAGAACTTCATAAGAGAAGGAGCAATCTAAAAATAAATGCCTAACCTCTTTCCAAGCATTTTCACATAATGGACACCTATTTGGTATTGAGAACTCCCTCTTCATTAAGTTGTCCATAGTAAGGATCTTATTTTTAACCACCAACCAAAAGAAGAAAGCTACTTTGGGGATTAGGTGTTTCATCCAGACCTTGTTCACAAGAATCCATCTATCATCATGGTTTTCCAGAAGGAGGTAGCTTGTTTTGATTGAGTACTTTCCATCCTTCCTAAAATTCCATATTGGAGAGTCACCATATTTGTCATGATTCAAGAAGTAAACTTGTAACATTCTATTTAGTTTACTGATCACTTGTCTCTTCCTATCATCCACATTATCCAAGTGAACTTGTTTCCACATATTTCCATTGGGAGCTTTAGTTATATAATTGTGAACCCATTGACCATACTATTGAGAAATCTCTTGTTCTAGGTCTTTGAACTCAGGATCATCACACAAAGGAACATTCTATAATAAACTATCTTTACATAAATTGGCGTTCCTGCCATTTCCAATTTTCCATCTCAAGCCTTTTTGAAGAAGAGGTCTTATTTTTTGGAGATTATTCCAAAAAAATGACCCTTTCACAATATTTTCATCTTCCAAAAACCTATTTTCATTCCCCATATATTTTAATTTTAAAATTTTAACCCATTGAATAAAAAATAAGAACTTTAATGAAATTTATTTCTTTATATGGGTGAACTTTGGCATCATATGGGTAACCAAAGAGATTTTTGGTTACTGTGGACTTGAATACAAGATTGCTGCCCTAGGAGGGACCAATGGGGACACATTTGGATCATCTTGTTTTCTATTATTTTTTTTAAAGTAAAAAATCCCTTGCGGGGCCGCCTTGGTCTAATAGACCACGAATAGGGGGTTCTACACCGTCAAAGTCACCCGGGGGTCGCACCCAACCCTGCCCGCACCAACATTATCAATTGGATTTTTGGTACCCAATTCATATTTTTGGTAGGGTGGAGATTCGAACTTGGGACCTCCCTTGGAGGATTGTCCTCTCCTCTCCAACTCACCTACAACACCTAGGTACCTTTGGATCATATTTTAGAGATACATAGTTATTTTATATATTTTTTAAAGGATAAATCTCCATCAAAGACTAAAGAAGCACAAAAAACTGCATTAAAAATACTCTTTACGAATGCTAGAAATAGATCAACATCTCAAGGAGTTAATGGATGCTTTCCATACTCAAAATCAAGGCCAAATGTTTTCATTGAGCAAAGGATGGTCGAAGAAAATTTTTTATATAGAGCCAATCATGATTTGATATGTAAATTCATGGGTATTTGCCCTATCCTAAATTTTTTCCATTTCTAGGTCCAACAAAACTGGGAGCCTCTTGGTGACTACTCTTTGTGGTTTATTAGAAAAGGATATTTTATTGTTAGTTTTTCTTCACTTGCCTATATAAATAGGGATTTCAAATCAGAAAAGAGGAATCATGGTCTAGAAGGATTATTTGTTCAACCCTGGAGAGTGGGATTTGATCCTCTAATTGAATCCACTACTGTCTAGTTTGGATCTATTTGCATGCACTTCCAATATATTTTGGAGTGAGCAAGTATTGGAAATTATTGAAATACACAATAGAAATTTGGGTGTTTCCAAAGACACAATGGAAGGAAATACAACTGTTTATGTAATATTATGTGTGGAAATGGATCTTAGCCAACATTTACCAGCAGAGGTGGAACTCAAACTTGCAGTATTATCTTGGATTCAAAAATTGGATTATGAGACATTACCCTTTAGATGCAGGTTTTATGACAAATATGGATATTTGGCCCGATCTTGCCCAAATAATATGAACATAAAAATTGAGGCTCCTCTAAAAATTTCAAATATTCCTAAGGAGGGTAAGTCAACAATCAATAAAGAAACAACCAATATTTCTCAAGGTAATTAGGGTAAAAAATCATAGGGAGATGGTTTATCTTGGTAGTTAAACCTCAGCAAGTGGGTAGTTAAACCTCTCTAGTTGCTGAGAGGCCCAGGTTCAAATCTCTCGCCTCACATGTTATGGATATGTTATGTAATGGTTCCCTCGTGGTCACAATCTGTTTACCCCTTGTGGCCACCACCAAAAAAAAATACAGACTTCCAGGTCCAAAGAGCTCCATTGGTGGCCAAATGGGATGAGGTTTCAAAAAACTTTAAGTAAGGAAAAATTATAGAGCAGCTCAAATAAGAGGATGATGTATTGCGTAAAGCGGTTAAGGACATTGAAAACCAAGATGAGACCTACTGCAAATAGAGAGAAAGAACCACTCGATTATTAGAAGGTGATAAAAATACCAAATTTTTCCATTGGACTGCATGTGCTAGGAGATAGACGAACAACATGGAAGCTCTTCAAGATGAGAACACACAATCCTTTGATACAATTCTAGGTATGCATTTTCATTCAATGGATTATTTTTCTAAACTATTTAAGGAAAGTATGGTGCAAGATGAAGAGGCTCAAAAATATTTTCTTGTTGCCATACCCTTTGTTATCTTTGAAGAAGAAAATTAGGCCCTACTTAAACCCATTGATATAGAGGAACTAAAGAATGTAGTATTTGGAATGAGCACCGAAAAGACACCAGGTCAAGATGGCTTTCCAATTGAGTTTTTTCAAGCCTTTTGGGACAACTTAGAGGAGGATGTAATGGTTGTCATAGAGGAGTACAAAGGTCATAAAATAATGCTTAAATAATAAAATCATACTTTCATTGCATTAATTCCAAAATGGGAGGAGGGGGAGCATATTTCAGATTATAGACCTATTGTCTTATGCAATGTCATATATAAAATAATCACAAAGGTAATGGTTGAGCATCTAAAATATTTTCTACATAGCATTATCTCCTTGAAGTAAGGGAATTTTGTTGAGGGTTGGTATATCTTGGATGGTGTGGTTCTAGCTCAAGAGACAATCCATTCAATGCAAACATCTGGTAATAGACGAATGTTCATAAAATTGGATATGTCAAATGCTTATGATAGGGTAGAGTGGAGCTTCTTGTTAAATGTGATGGCAACCTTTGGTTTCTCTTAGGATTGTATAGAATGGGTCATGAGCTATGTTTCTACTCTAACATACTCAGTGTTAATCAAGGGTCTTCCCTCACAACCGTTTGGAGCTACTCAAGGCCTTCATCAAGGAGATCCTTGTTCCCCCTATATTTTTATCATATTGGTTGAAGGCTTGGGTAGACTTGTCTTGAGGAGAATACAACAAGGTTTTCTAATAGGTATCAAGGTGGGTGAGGAAGTTTTGAATCACCTACATTTTGTGGATGACATAGGATTGGTGGGAGTGGCCAACTTCAGGGAAGCAATAATGATTAGAGATACACTTAATGTCTACCTTAGGGCTACAAACCAAGTCATCAATGATAAAAAATACAAAGTGGTATTTTTCAATCCTAATCAAAGGCTTTAGGATAGAATTTTAGAGATCCTGGGTTTCACAAGGACTTCTCTCCCAGTGGTATACTTGGGCATCCCTTTGCATATTATAAAACTAAAAACAGATAGCTAGAGGAATATTTTAGACTGTATTAAGGAAAGAATTAATCATTGGTATCATAAATGGTTAAACTATGGGGTTATATTAAATGTTTTACAATCAATCATTCAGGCCATGCCAATTTATAAAATTTCTATCCTTGTTGCCCCACATACCATATGGAAAGAGTTGGACAAGATGGGTAGAAAATTTTTATTGGAAGGAGTAAAAGGAGAGGAAATGGGCCTTATTAGGTTGGTAGAAAGTAATCCAACCCAAGGTAAAAGTAGATTTGGGACTGAGAAGATCAAAGTTAAATAATAAAGCTTTGGCTGGAAAGCTTTACTAGAGGTGGATTTCCCAACTAACTTCTTTATTCAGTATAATTTTAACTAGTAAATATTTGGGATAGGTAAACCCAAATGAGGTGGGTCATTTCCCTTTGGATGGTAATGGATCCTTAGTGTGGCAGGATCTTAAGTTAGGATCTCAAGTAGTGAAATATGGATTATTTTGGAAAGTGGGAAGATGGAAGAAGGCATGATTTTGGACAAATTCATTGGATCAATACCCACCTATCATTTTTTAATTCCCTGAAATACAACCAATAAAAATAGCCATGGAAAATAGGGATTGGGTCCAAATTGAAATTTATTTCAACACTAGTCAGCTAGGGAATTATAATTTTAAGTAGTTTAAGAAGTTGGATGAGTGGCCAATTTTAATCCCTCCTAATTTGACACCCATCATGACTAAAATCTTGGCAGAAATATTTCTCATAGGTAGATATGAGGAGGATGAATTAGCTTAGTACTATGGGAACCTTGGTGTCTACACAGTGAAGGATTGATATGATAAAATCCTTATACAGCCTCCTCCTCATGCATATTAGGTTGAGGAGTGGAAAAATATTTTTGAGTCCAATGTTGGCCAAAAGCAAACTTTTTTGCCTCACAATTCATGCATAATGGAATTCTTACTTTTGATAATATCAGGTGTAGGAGAATCATTGGTACATCTCAATGTGTTTTATGCTACAAGAGTGAGGAAACAACTAATCACTTGATGTTTCAGTGCCCATTCATATGCTAGATCTGGGAGAGATGGTTTTTATAAAATTTGAGTTAATGGTGATTTGAGTCAGATTAATACTTGGGAAATATGGAAGAGGGGTATATTTAAATCTAAATATCTTTATTTTTATTGGGATCTTGGATTAAACTTAATTTGGTGGCAAGTGTGGTTGGATATGAAAAACATAATCTTATACTGAGAGGGGGGAACAATATAAGACCACTTTTTCATTTTCTTTCAAATCAATATTATGCAATGTATAGATAGCAATATCAACAATAGTAATCAAAGCAATGCACCAATAACCACACACAATAGAGACACCACAATTTACGCGGTTCACCCAATGTGTGCTACTCCACGGAGAAAATATTTCACTAAATTTTTTTGAATCAATCTCGTGGGAATAATTTCCCTATTACAATATTTATGGACCTCTATCCAAAGAAGATACCAATCCCCTAAATCAATTTCATGGATCTCTATCCATAGGAGAACTCCTTATCCTCTACTCTAGCTAGTGATCCTCTAGAAGACTACTGCCTCCACTGCACTAGCTTGTGGATCTCTCTCCACTGAATACTCTTATCCCCACTCAGAAGACCTATCCTCACTGTCTTGGCTGATGGATCTCTATCCACTAGAGACTATTTTCCTCTTTGCTCTGTCACCTCCAAAGCTTTGTCTCAAATTTGCACTAAATTTAGTCCTTCGATCTAGCACAAATCTGGTCAATCTCTATATATGGTTTGGCATAAACTTATCCTCAAATCTGCACAAAACTCTACTCAACAAGTCCACTTAGAACTTTCTAAAATATGCTCAACAAGTCCACTCAAAACTTGCTCAAATCTTATCAATAAGTCCACTCAGAAATTTCTCAAATATGCTTAATAAGTCCACTCAAAACTTGCTCAAATCTGCTCAACAAGTCCACTCAGAACTTGCTCAAATATACTTAACAAGCTCACACAAAACTTTCTCAAATTTTCTCAACAAGTCCACTCAGAACTTGCTCAAATATGCTCAACAAGTCCACACAAAACTTGATCAAATCTGCTCAACAAGTCCACTCATAACTTGCTCAATTCTGATCAACAAGTCGACTCATAACTTGCTCAAATCTTCTCAACAAGTCCACTCAGAACTTGCTCAAAACTGCTCAACAAAGTCCACTCAGAACTTGCTCAAAAATGCTCAACAAGTCCACTCAGAACTTGCTCAATGTCATAGAAACATAAAGAGAATTTTTAGAGACTCAATATGTTCTACACTCAATGCTTAATCACTTTCTCAACTCAAATTAGAATATATAATAGTTTATTTTATGGAACTTGAACAATCACTTTACACATCCACTTGACTAGGCTCAATCAAATCTACTCAACCAATCACTCAATGAAGCACCCCTTTCTGACAAACCCTAGTCCAAGCATGTAAACTTCAACTCAAAATATTTTCAACAATGCTCAATAACAAATCTCACATAACAATGATACTCATGTTCTTTTCAAACCCTAGTTCAAGTTCTTTGCATAACAACCCACTTCAACAACAATGCTTATAAAACAACTCTCACATAACAATGATACTCATGTTCTTTTCAAACCCTAAATCAAGTTCTTCACACAACCAAAGGCTTCAACAAAAATGCTTACTAAACAAGGTTTTAATCACAACTCTTTATTCCAGAAAATCTTGATGCATTAACTCAAAAACTCTCAAAAGGAAACCCTAACTCAAGTCCTTTTCACTCCAAACTTATTTTCCAAAAAACCAAACAATCAAATTAAACTTTGGAAAATGTGCTCATACATTTTTCTTGATGATGAAGGAATCTTCTAAATCTGCCAAACATATCAAACACTTCTTACCAAGCTCAAGGAAATTATAAGGTGATTAACTTCCTCAAAATACAATGTAAACATCAAAACACACATACACCTTATCACTCCATCTTTAAGAAAACATTCATCAACATTTACAAAAAATAAATTACCACTTACACCTTATAGTTGTATCGTTCCAAATTTTTCGCACCCTTACCTTCAGGCTAAAGGATCCATGCTCGGAAGGGGGATGGGAAAAGGATGGGACGGTACCTCGAACTGAGAGGCCCTTTGAAGGTCCCGCCTCTTGGGGGAGGGGTATTAAGGTGATTTTTCGACTGATGGTGGGGTTCTCCAGGAAACGTTTAGTGGAAGTTTCCATGCCTAGGTTGGGAATGAGTTTAATGTGTTCAATTTTAGCTTTAAACATCCAAGTCCTAGGTTTGGCCAAATTAATCTAAGTGTTCTATTATGAAAATGCAAATTAAATAAATACAGCAAATAGATTTGGACAGAAAATAGAAAGAATACACTAGATTAAAGAACCATACCTGATCCGAATGTCTGATGAAGGTTCTAATTTTTGAAGCAGTCCAGATCATCTGGAATTTGATAGGATCGTCTGAGATCTGACGAGATCATCTGAGATCTGATGAATTCGTCAGAGACCTGCAAACAGAGAGATAGATACAAAAATACCAGAAATGCAACTATCTAACAGAGAAAAATGGTGTAAAATGGCAACATAAATGCTAAGGTGATAATCACAAATAAAAATTTAAGTAGATTATGATGTTCTAATGACAAATTATGACTTCATTGTACACTTAAGCTATATGGGTGAACTCCAAGATGCAGAACAATAAACAATAATAACAAATTTAACTAAATGCAGGATAAATCAACAAAGTGAGAAAACGCAAACCCTGGGCACTGATTGCCCCCAATGTTGACTGCAGTCGAAATCATCTCGGATTGGTACGAAATTGTCTCTAATTGAACAGGATCTTCTGCGATGATTTGGGCTTGCTCCGACTGAAAAGCAATGAAGTTCCTGCAAACAAACTTGGAAAAATACAAATGCAAATGGTGGTTTTAAGATAGTCTAATGCATGTAGAATTCGTGTTACAGGGAATTTTAGCCAGGGGGAATGCCAAGAGGGGGTCCTAAGGTTAAATAGGCTTAGGAGGGAGGTTAGGAGGTTGGAGATCATCCTAATTTGGAAGATCTCCAATGGGGGAGGTCTCTAATGGTGCAGACACGCTTTTGCCCGGATTAGAGACGTCGTTGAAACAAAAGCTAACTATGCACAAATTAGTTTGGGACGAGATCGTCTGGACGTTCTTCTCCAGACGAAATCGTCCGATCTGAGGCGATATCGTCTGATCGGTGACGATATCGTCAAATGGACAAAACAAACTCAAAAAATGGCATAGAAAATGAGGAAACGAGCAGCAGGTGATTTGGGAGCGATTTTGGGGGTTGAAATTTTAATTTGAATTATTACTAATGTAATTTTAATTATTTTCTAAGGTTTATTGCGCCAATTTTAGGGTGCTACATTTTTCCCCCTCTTTAGCGAATTTTTCAAAGAAAATGCGTTAAAGATGAGTTCTTCTCGATTTACGAGAAAGCAAAAATTTATTCCCATTTTTAGGTGACGATTATTGGTCGAATCGTACGACAGCTTACTATGGTGCCCCCTCCGTGTTTTTACCCAAATCGAACGTTTGAGGTAAAAACGTGAAAAAGCAAAATTTAAAATGTTTTTAATTATTTTTTGAATAAAATTATGAAAAATAGGGAAAAACCCTAATTCATTGTTGCTGTTCATTTTTACTGTTTTCTAGAACTCTGTAGATAAGATGGTCGAAACAGCGCATAGATTGACAGAGGTCCGACGCGGGCTACGGGTAAGAGTCTAAACTTAGTTTAGAATGTTGTTATTTGATTTTCTATGCTTTGTAAATTAAATTTTGATGATTTTTGAGACAAAATCGTCTCGATTTCATTGAGACAAAATCGTCTCGATATCGTCGATTTCATCCAGGGGCGAAATCGGTGAAATGGGGACGATTTCGTCAAAAAGGGCTCAAATTTGGGACGATATCATCCAATAGTGGATGATATCATCATTTATGAAATTGAACTTTGTTTTACTTGCATTTTTAATCACTGTTTTATTAATAATTTTTATTGTTGTGTTGTTTATGTTGCAAAGAGGATTACTAAAGAGCAGAGAATGGAAATACGATGGGTTGAGGGATGACTTGGCCACTCTATCTCAAGCAGAGCGAGATCAGCTGGTTCAGGTTGGCTTACAGCATGTGGCAGAGATGCCACAGGTTTCTATAGATATGGGGCTATTGACAACCCTAGCAGAGAGGTGGTATCCGGGTTTGTCCTATTTTCGGTTACTAACAGGGGAGATGACTCCCACACTGGAGGATGTATGGAGGATTTTGAGGATCCCCATACAATGACGGATAATCACTCCCATGGCCAATCAGGGCCACACAATGATGTGACTATGCAGAGATCTGAGCTTTTCCCTGGAGAAGGGCGGAGTGAACATCGAGTCTCTACGACAGATGCCTAGGGCATCTAGACTGACACAAGTTTTGGCTGGGGTTGTAGGTGGTCTGTTGCTATGCCATCAGAGTGGATTCAGAGTACCATGGCTACTAACATATGTGGTCTATGACATGAGAGACCACAGATACAGTTTTTCTTGGGGGAGCTTTGTACTATGTCGATTGTATAGGATCCTACATGGGGTCGTATATAAGGGTCGTCGATGTCTAGTCATGACATCACCACTACAGGTTTGGTGATAGGAGCACATTGTGGTGTGAATGCCGGTAGGGCTCCCACTGATAGGGATTGATGGGGAGAGGCCTCGAGCTTTCTACTGGTGGCTTCGGAGAGGGTCACAGTGGCGGATAGATCTGCCAATGTCCCGGAGACTACTTGACGACCTTGTCTTCGACCAGATCACCTGGAGGCCTTGGAGAGATCATCTAGGGTGGGTCGAGGATGGACAGGAGCTGGCTCACGTTAGGCGAACTTGTTGGCTAAGGATGGAGAGGGGAGAGGTGGAGCTCCACCACTATGACCGAGTTTTGAGGCAGTTCGATCTATAGCAGGGGATCCCATCTCTTAGAGACTACGAGTTTTCCCGAACTATTTGGGATAACACTACAGTTAGCGAGGCTCCAGATATGCAGTGCTTCTAGGGTCCAAACATAGATGATGCCCCCATTCAGCCTGTGGATGGGGATGACGCTAGGGTAGCTGATGGCTATGATTCTTGGTACACAAGCATCCGCCCTCCTCGGATGACGAGGGCTCAGGGTCCAATTCACATAGTTGTGCGTCGGATGGGGAGGTGGCACCAAGTGGCCATTGATGCGACACAGGGTTATGGCGGGAGAGAGTAGAGGAGACCACAGGCTCAGCAGAGGTCACGACAGCAGGAGAGGAGGGAGGAGAGATCCCCTTCTCCATGAAGAGAGAGACCACCATCGCCCGATAAGGGCAAGGGTGTGGACACAGGAGAGAGTAGTGAGATGGCTACTCTCCGGGTAGACACTGTCCATCTCCAGGCATAGGTGCAGAATCTACAGGATGAGGCTGCACGACACCAAGAGGAGGCCACATAGCTCAGAGATGAGGTAGCATGCCTCAGAGCACGGAGCGGAGGGGCGAGCACTCGAGATCTAGCATGGGCTATTGCCCAAGTCACATTCTATCAGACACTATACCACCATATGGTGCCAAAGGGGCAGAGGTTACCACTGTCGGCCCATATTGCGAAGCCTGTCGAGATGATGTCATTGAGGACATCATCACGATCAGATTCCAAGACTCATAGCACCACACAAACTATGATGGGGCCACCTCGTCCACCTCAAGGCGAGGGAGGAGATGAGGCTGAGAGCTCGAGGGGTTCTCGAGGCTAGCTGCTATAGATTGCACTACACAGATTGATTATAGTGCTTATTATTATTTTTGATAGGGGATTGAGTATGCCTAGGTATAGATTGTGGCATATCAATCTAGTTTTGAGATGATGTACATATACTGTTGAGAATATATATATATATATATATATATATATATATATGAGATATTTTTGATCATATGACTTGTCTTATGTATTTGTATGATGCTTTAATATTTTGATTGATTGATTCGATGATTCATGTAATTATGCCATTTGGAAATATGATGGTTTGAATGTCATGCTTTCTTTTTTTAAAATTAAATAAAATAATCTGATGTAAACAAGTTGGTTGTTTGTGATGTGATAATTTGATAAAAATAAAAGGTACTTTTAACAATAATTTCAAAGGACATTGTCGCTATTATAGACCATTTCATGGAGTCGCCGCTCACTTGGTCGTCAAGCTAATCCTAGTATAGAAATATTGCTAAAAGTAAAAGGGTTCTTAAGAGACTGTCTTAAGACTTTGTTGTGATGATGCAAATGATGATGATGATGATGATTTGTTTTTCAGATTTCCATGAAAATATTATGCATGAAATATTTTAAAGATGATTTTTGCTAGGCATAGATTCCTAAGTGTGATAAAATTTTTAACAATTCCTTAGGAATTATACCATGGTTGCAAAAACTGAATTTGAACATAATGACATGAAATAGAATAGGTGTTTGTTTGTTTTAAAGCATAATTGTGTAACATAATGATTTAAGTCATATGTTTTTATGATTTTAAATAAATGGGGAATAAAATTGGTACAATGGTTTGCGCTAGGCATAGAATATTTAGGTATAGACTTATACCATCATCACAAAATCCAAAGAAAAAAATAATAGATTTATTGCATGGTTGATTTTTAATTTTGGTCTTTAGAAAATATGAAGACAAGGACTTGCACTAGGCATAAAATTCCAATTTTGGTTTTTGGAACAATACCATCATCGCGAAAGTCGATAATATATATAAATGTAACTTGATTGCATGTTTTTGGAAAATGATTTTGATTTTTTTGAGAATGCATGTAGTTGTCTTTATACTAAACAACTGTTCTTCAAAGAAGAAAATGAATTTATTCCGAACAATTTGCAAAAATATTTCAAAGTATCTTAAAGACAAAAGTTAGATTTATAAGGAATCCCATGTGCGTATGTGAGTTCATTACCAATATTTATTTATCATAATGATACACAAAATCTCTCAAATACAAATGTGTGTGCAATTGCATTGTTCATTTACCAAGTTTTGAGCAAGATAATTTGATACAAGTGATTTGAATGAACCAAATAAGTGTTCATTAACTATGATTTAGATGCATATAACCATACCAGACTACTATGTAGGTCGGGTTATCAAGAGCTAGCTAATCCATAAGCAGACATAGGTCTAGTACAAAATAAGGTCGCTAATGTGACGGACATATCACCACGCTAGGAGTTACCCAAGGCCAAGCGGGTTGGGCACAAACCAATTGTTATGGGGCTTACCTCACAGTTTTCGAATAATTGAGAATTCCAGGGATTCAAGCTCATCAACCCTTATTTTATTTTCAAGGGGTGGGTAAAGGGATTTTATTGCTTTTGTTTTTGCTTTTTTCTTTTTCTTTGCTTTTGCTTCTTCTTTTTTTTTTTTTGTATTTTTGTATTTTTGTATTGTGACTTGATATTTGAGATAATGCTGAAATAACTTGATTCTTTTTCTCTTTTTCTTGAACTTTTATTTTCTTCCTATACTAGGGATACTTGCTCGGATTAGCTGTAGAGCAAGGGATTTTTATTTTGGGTAGGGGTGAGCTTGTCCTTTTGCCAATTCTCAAAGATTCTAGACCATGTGCATGATAGGATAGCAAGGGAAACTTTTTTCTCAAGAACCATTTCTACTATGTAACATAGCATGGAAATTACAAATGTAATCATTTTATTGTGAAAATATATGCTTGGTTTAAGTAAATAACAACATCAATTCTCTATGCTCAAACTGTATTTAATTAAATTTTGTGGACTTTGATATAAGAGAGATTAGTAATCATGCCAGATAAAATCAAGATATTTATTTTTTGTGTTTGTGATAGTGAGAGATTCCAAATAAATGCTAATTTATCCAAAATAATTTGAAAATATAATGGCAATGCTTGAAGAAGAAATATATACAACAAATATTTGTGAAGAGTTTGATAATTTTGACTCTCTCTTTCTTCTTTATTTATTTTTTGGTTTTGAAAAGAGTCAATAATATTGTTGTTTTTGACTTTTATATATATTTTTAAAATGAGACAACATGCAAAATATGTACAAATGATGAAATGACCAAATTTTATGCATAATATCGCTTAAGATGCATAATATTCAGAGGTTCTTTTAAATCTTTACCATCTAAGGTAGCTAATTTGTATGCTCCTGATTCAAATTTAGCAAGTAATAATATATGGTCCAAGCCAGTTGGGCTCAAATTTACCTTTAAGGTATTTAGTTGCATTAGTATTTTTTTTATTTTCTTTTAGAACAAGGTCGCCGACCTCAAAGGATCGATGACGAACTTTCTTGGCATATGATCTTTTAAGCTTGTTTTGGTAAGCACGAAGATGCTCCAAAGCATTGATGCGCTTTTCATCTAGAAGTTCCAACTGACTGAGTCTGCTAGCTCGATATTCATCTCCTACTTTGGTATCTTGAAGTAGTAGAGCCAAAGAAGGAACTTCTAATTCAAAGGGGAAAATGGCTTCAGTGCCATAAACCAAGACAAAAGGTGAAGTTCCAGTGGGAGTTCAAACACTAGTTCGATAGGCCCACAAAGTTGGATATAATTGAATGTGCCAGTCGCGGCCAGTTTTATTGACTAATATTTTAAGAATTTTGATTAAGGTTTTGTTAGATGCTTCTGCTTGACCATTACCCTGAGGATAATAGGGAGTGGACCAACGATGTTGAATATTATATTTTTGGCATAATTTTTTAACATCTTTATTTTTGAAACAAGTTCCATTGTCTGAGATGAGATTTGCAGGAATTCCGAACCTACAAATGATTTGATTAAAAATAAATTTAGAGACTTGAGTTCCAGTGCAGGAAGCTAAAGGCATAGCTTCAACCCACTTCGTGAAATAATCAGTAGCGGTTATGATGAATTTGTATCCATCAAATGACATAGGATTAATTTTGCCAATAATGTCTAAGCCCCATTTTGAAAAGGGCCAAGGAGATGAAATAGCCTGCAGCTCTTATGCAGGTGCATGGACAAGGTCAGCATGTTTCTAGAACTTATCGCAATGGCGCACATAATCATGTGCATCCTTTTCCATGGTAGGCCAAAAGTAGCCTATCCTAAGGAGCTTTTTAGCAATGACACTACTACTGAAGTGTCCTCCACAAGATCCATCGTGGGCTTCACTTAAAGTTGATTTGGATTCTTCTAGATTCAAACATCTCAATAGGATACCTTCAAAATATATCCTATATAAAGTATTGCCAATTATTACAAATCGACTTGCTCGTCGACATAATAATCGAAGCTGGTTTCTATTAGAATTGGCAGGGAAAGTCCCATTTTAAAGAAAATCAATTATATTCGTATACCAAGGTTCAGGAGTAGTTTCATTGATTAGAAACACATCCAAAGGTTCTAAACATGACTTATTTGAAGTGGTTTCCTAGAGTCGACGAATAATGATGGTGGCATATTCGTCATCTAACTCCAAGGGCAGAAGATATGCAGTTGCGGCCATAGCATCAGCTGCACGATTGCTAGTTCACGAAATAGCTTCCAAAGTAACTTTATCAAACAAGGATAACAATTGCAAAAAATATGCTTTATATGGGCACAATTTATCATCTCTGGTCTGATAAACTTCATTAATTTGGTTTATGACAAGCTGAGAATCACCAAAAACTAGCATATGTTTGATTTTTAATGCCAAGGCAGCTCGTAATCCAAGGATTAGAGCCTCATATTCGATAGTATTATTAGTGCAAGAAAATGTTAATTTAAATGACAAAGGTATAAGATGTTTTTGCGAGGATATTAAAATAATACCCGCACCAGTACCACTCATGCATCGGGCTCCATCAAAGTATAAGGACCATTGTTCAATATGGTCTGCCTCTAATTGAAGGCATTCATCAGGAAACTCAATGATGAGGGGATGGGTAGATTCTAAGGGTGCAACAGCTAATTGATCTGCTATGATTTGAACCTTAAAAGACTTCTGTCCTATGAATGTGAGTTCAAAATCTCTTAGAGCAAGAACCCACTTTGTTGTGCGACCTGATAAATAAGGTTGACTCATGAGATACCTCAAGGGATCATATTTAGCAATGACATACGTTTTTTGACTGAGCATATAATGACATAATTTCTGCATAGAAAATATGACTGCTAGACATAATTTTTCTAATGCTGTATAACGGGTTTCATAACTGATGAGGGTTCGGCTAATGTAATAATTAGCATGTTCTTTCTTCTCATCATCAAGCTGAGCTAACATAGCTCCTAAAGCAAAATCTAAAGCTGAAATATATAGGAGAAATGGGCGATTAGGTCTAGGCGGTGAAAGCACAGGTGGGTTAAGGAGGTATTTTTTGAGAAGTTCAAAAGCTTTTGTACATTCGTCGTCCCAGTTAAAATGGACATCCTTCTTAAGGAGCTTAAGAAAGGGAGTGGTTTTGTTTGCCAGCTTATCGATGAAGCGACGGATGGCTTGAAGCTTACCTTGTAAACTTCTTAACTCAGATATATTGGTAGGTGTGGGCATATCAGTGATAGCCGCAATCTTGAGAGGGTCGATTTCGATACCATGTAAAGAAACTAAAACCCCTAATAGCTTATCGGACTTAACTACGAATATGCATTTGGCTGGATTTAATCGAATAAGGTATTCTCTT
This sequence comes from Wollemia nobilis, assembly GCA_028583015.1. NCBI lineage: Eukaryota > Viridiplantae > Streptophyta > Pinopsida > Araucariales > Araucariaceae > Wollemia > Wollemia nobilis. Next base: position 14,397,467 of record JAQPPZ010017228.1, read on the forward strand.
AACCAATTAAACACTTTTCTCAAATCAGCTAAATGATCATCTTCTTTAATAGAGCGAGCTATAATATCATCTACATAATCATGTAGGATATCATGCATCATATCATGAAAGATATAAGTCATAGCTCGTTGATATGTTGTGCCGACATTCTCTAAACCAAATGGCATCACTTTCCAACAAAAGGTACCCCAAGGGGTAATAAAGGTTGTTTTAGCCTGATCTTCAGGAGCTATCCTGATCTGATTGTAGCCAAAGAATCCATCCATTATGGACATCATTCCACTCCTAGCAGTAAAGTCAATGATTTGATCCATGTTTGGAAGAGGAAAATCATATTTACGACATGCAACGTTAATATCTCTAAAGTCTGTGCAAACCCTAACTTTGGTAGCTTCTTTCTTGGTGACTGGAACTACATTCGAGATCCATTCAGCATAATCAATAGCTTGTATGAAAATAACATTCAGGAGTTTTTATAACTCCCCTTTGACTAGCAAGGCCACTTTGGGATGCATTTTTCTAAGTTTTTTCTTAACAGGTTTAGGCATCTGGATGGACTACTAGATGATGCATGACTATAGAAGGGTGCAGACTTGGCATATCTTCATATGTCCAAGCGAAGACATCTTCATATTCTTTAAGGAATGCAATGTATTCATATTGTTTTTCTTGACTTAATGCTGATCCAATATTGATTATGTGAGGAGTATCCTCAGTTCCAATGTTAACTTTAATGATGTTTTCTACTTCCATGTGTAGATCTCTTTCAAAATTAGGTGGGGCGGGTGAAACGCCCAATTCTTGTAATTCTTTTAAGGTTAAGTTGGATAATTTGTCTTGATGAGTGGTGGCCTCAAGTTTGGCTATAGTTGGTATAGAACCATCAAAATAAAAACCGTTGTGTAACAACTCTTCAACGGAGACATCATGGAAAATATCTCCTTCCAACTCCTCATCGGATTCAGCAATCAATTTAGGGTAAGCTATGGATAGCATATTACATGTAAAGGTATTATTCTTTGAACACAAAGAATCTTGTTTATCTAGATAATATTGATAACATATGAGTTGGTCATCATCTTCAAAAGGGAAGGGTTGACCCTTACTAGGAAATAGGCCCACACCACATCGGGCGGGCCATGGTTCTACCTCGATAGGTTCTTTCATGCCATTTTGGAAAGGTCCCAAGATTTTCCCTTTATATCCCATGTTAAGCATTATGGGTTTAGCTTTAATATATTCATTAGTAAAATAACATCGTACATATCCCTCATGATGAGTTTTGATATTTCGAGGTATTCTTCCCCAATCATATCCTTTATAAATAAAAGCACAACTCCCGACTTGGTAAGTACTTCCCATAGGTTGTGGGAGGCCCAAAGTACAAGGAGATGGCGGAAAATTATTTAAAATAATTGAATCTTGCATAAAAGCATTTTTTTTTTTTTTGATATTAAGACTGTGGATAAATCCGGTAAAAGTTCATCAGAAAGAGCATAAGATGTAGAAGGATCATTCCCTATATCTTTAGATGTGGAAGGTATGATAGATGTTGATAATGTGGAAGTGTTAATGAATGGGTCCATAGGTTTTGAAATGATAGGGATGGAACATGAAGAATTGGTTGTGGATTTAAGATATTTTTGAGGTTCTGGTGTGGTTTGTTCAAAATATGGTTGAGTTAAATGTATAGGTGTAGTTGATGGAGTAGATGATGTTATGTATGTTTTTTTCACACGTTTAGATGAAAAATAAGAATTAGGATGTGTGGATGACAGAGCGAGGCAAAATTGCACTCCAACAGGTTCTGCCAAAGCACACATATCAAAGGGTCTAGGGTCACCATGGATGGTGACCAACTGATTTTTAAATTCAAATTTAACACATTGGTGTAAAGTGGAGGGAACCGCTCGCATCACATTGATCCAAGGGCGACCCAAAAGTATATTGTATGATGCAGGGCAATGTACAATAAACACGGTTGTATCTAGGGTTCTAGGACCAACTTGCAAGGGTATAGTAATGACTCCACACGTTTCTTGTGTCTCGTCATTGAAAGCTTTGATAATCATGTCAGTTTTTTTCATTTCATCACTTCTAAAGCCAAACCGTTGGTAGAAGTCAAAAGTGCAAATGTTTAGATATGAACCATTATCAATTAGGACTCTTTTAATAGCTACATCTCTAATTAGAGCAGTAATATATAAGGGATTATCCTTATGTAAACTGTGTTGTGGGATATCTTTATCCCGAAAGTCAATACAATCAACTTATCGAGTGATGATAGTATTGGACATGGCTTCAGGTTAAATATTTTGAGGTACCATCATTTGGCTTAATGTAAGCATTAACTCATCCCTATGGGTGGGAGAAGATCTTAACAAATCCAACAGGGAAATTCTAGCTATAGTATTGGATAATTGTTCATTAATATTGTAAGGAGGTTTTGGTTGAACATTAGACATATGATTCCCTTTATTGGGGTTTTTCAAAATAAATGGAGATGATCCATCATTCTGAGTTTGATCTTGTTGAGAGTTTTGAGCCTGTTGTCTGGTAACGGCTCTGATGGTACCTACAATGTTATAATGAAGACGCTGAATTGGTCTCAGTTAAGCGTTTATGGCTTGTTCATTAGGAAGGAATTGATTAGAAGAGGGTCGAGTAGTAAGTCTTCTAGGAAATGGTTTTTCTAGAACCATAGCATCTGTGATGGGTTGAATAGGATCTGATTCATTTTCAAAACTATTCGATTGGTTTGAGGTGATGTCTACTTCACTTTCAGTATCCGATTCTACATCACTAGGATCGGGAGTTTGAATATTATGTAGGGGCCTGGTCGTGACCAGGGATAAAGTTGTGTCAAATATTTGAGGATCTTGAACAGGTAATTGTTCGCTAATAGTCCCTACATATCGGGTAGGAGTGGGAACATTATGATGTTCGATTTGATTGGCCACTTCTTTACCATGGTTTTGTAAAGGATGTTGAAATATATCCAATGATTGATTAGCATTTTGATTTTGATTTTGGGGAATGGTCTTTTGAGCGTTATTAGGAGCATTTTGTTTAGGTTGGAAAGCTTGCACCTTCATTTCATTATTATCAATCAAGTCTTGTATTTTATGTTTCAATATTTTGCAAGAATTTGTAGCATGTCCAGGTCCTCTATGAAAGGCACAGTGTAGATCGGCTCTATATCCGGGTATAGTTGGATCAGGTTCCTGGATAGCTAGTAATTGAATCAAGCCTCGTGCTAATAATTGAGGTAGAATGGTTGATAAAGGTTGATTCAATCTAGTAAATTCTCAAGGAGGTTTATCAGGTGGTTTTAATATAAATTTTTATGTTGTCTTTGTTGTATTGATATTAGCAACGTTTCTGCTGTCAGTGACTCTGTCACCTACAACTTGTTTGTTTTTATACTGATTTCTAGATGTTTTCTCATCATCTTTCATTTTGAGGCGACCTCTCCTAATGAGAGCATCTTCTACCCTTCGAGCTAAGTCTATAGCTTGATTGAAGGTAGTTAAGGTGGCAGTTGATAACTCATAAGATATTTGTTCTTGTAAATTATTAATAAAAATGTCCAACATTTCCCTATAAGGTAGCACAAAGTGCAATTTTCCTGTCAACTGCCTCCATCTAGCTAAGAAATCAGCAAAACATTCATCTTTGTCTTGTTTTAAGTTGTACAAATATTTAATGGTGACATGCCTCTCAATGTAGGCACTAAATTGATGGACAAACGATTCAGCTATTTCTTCAAAATTTCTCAAAGAATGAGTGGGAAATTGATAGTACCACTCTAATGCCATTCCTCCTAAACTTTTTAGTAACATTTTTAGTAATAGCAATTCATCATGTGATATATCATGACATGCTCTTCAAAACATACGAAGATGCTCTATGGGATCTTCAGTTCCTTTATATATAGGCAGGACAGGCATGGGAAAGTGTTTAGGGTATGGTTGTGCTACAACTATGGGATCCAAAATTTGACTACATATCTCTCGATAATTATACGAGGGATGGTAGGGATCTATTTGGTCCATACGCGAAGCTAACTGTTTCACCATGGCTTCCAGATTACTAGTTTGCCCACCATATTGGTTCGGTAGGGCATTAATATGAGATTTGTGAACATATGGAGGGACATGAAGATTAGATGCTATGTTGCTATTGTGTAAATTGTTGGTAGGAAGAAGTCTTGAAGTTGTATTATGTTGTATCCCAGATTGTTGAAAATTGGTGTTTGGCTTCATTTTAGGTTTTTGTTGATTTGAAGCATATTGATCAATAGTTTGGCAAAGTAAAGCAGTGAAGGAATTTTTCTTTTGTGTGGGAATTATTTTAGGCTCAATAACAGGTTCCTTAGGGGGTTGGGTAACCTGTTGTTTTGGCATGTTCTGAATCATAGTGACCATATCTCTATTGGATGGTCCAGCTTTATCACTTTCTTGATCGATAAAAGACAAAGGATTAGTGTGCACATCAAACATATGTTCCATGGCTGCTTGAGTGTCACTAATTTGTCCTTTATCAATACGAACTGCCATATTAAGAGCACCAATGTTATTATTGAAAAATTTCCAGAAATGATCTAAGTTATCAAAAGCAATAGTTCCATCTAGAGCTATTCTAGGGGACGAGGATCCTTCCTCTTTAAGGTTTTCTTGTTGTTCATTTTCTTTAGCCAGGTCATCTTCTGGCTGTTCTAGAGTTTCTCCTTCCGAAATTGATTCCTTAGGAAGGACATTTGGGTTTTTTGTTTTGTCTTCTAACCAATCTTCTTCTTCTTGTTCATTTTGTTTACCATTTCTAAGTTTAGGCATTGTGCTTAAATTTAAGTTTCAGCAAATATATATATATATATACTTGTATATATATATGTATGCAACAAGGTATATATTTTAATTATATACCTACTATAGTATTTAAAATAAAATGTTTTGGGTTTTTGTTATGTTTTCTATTTTTTTTTGTTTTTGTAACAATATTATAAAGATAACAAACAACACAATAAATGCAAGAAATAATAATGAAAGCAATGATCTAGTTTTCTATAAATAATTTATAAATGTCATTAATGGGCTCGAGTTCTTCAAGAGTCATGAAGTTTTCTTCTTCAAATTGAAAATTTTCTTTCAAGAATTTAATAAAAAGTGTTATAGGAATACCGTGTATTTCAGATTCTGGTTGATAATAATAATTCTCACGACAATATTCACAATACAACATAGCTCTAGGAATTCTATTCCATATTTTTCTAATCATAAGATCAGTTTCTTGGGATTCTATATGAACTAGAAATTGGCGTACCACAGCTTCATTCTTAAGGTATTCCTCAAAGGTGAACAATTTTGAAGACACAAGAGCTCTCCTATAAGCTAACCACCTATGGCAGGCTCTCTAAAGTTCATGATAAACAATGAGTTGATGAGGATCCAGGATCCTATCTAGGGAAAACCTCTTGATTTGTTCAATTTCATTTTATCTAGATGAAATGACACCTAGCCTCCTATCAATTTCTTTCCACAGAAGTTGGTTTCTATCTCTGTTTCAGGCACACTAAGCACATAATTAACTTCTATGGCTGCTAATTGGTTTTCAACATTTATAGTAACTGCTAATATTTTCTTAAGAGCTACCATCTAGACATGATATGCAACTTAGTATTTTTCTAATAATTTTAAATGCATCTATGTTTTTGTTTTGTTTTTGTTTTCAAAATGTTTTAGTTTCACGTCGGGTTCACCAAAATGTATCGTTCCAAATTTTTCACACCCTTACCTTCAAGCTAAAGGATCCGCGCCTAGAAGGGGGATGGGAAAAGGATGGGATGGTACCTTAGACTGAGAGGCCATTTGAAGGTCCCGCCTCTCGAGGTAGGGGTATTAAGGTGATTTTTCGACGGATGGTGGGGTTCACCAGGAAACGTTTAGTGGCAGTTTCCACGCCTAGGTTGGGAATGAGTTTAATGTGTTCAATTTTAGCTTTAAACATCCAAGTCCTAGGTTTGTCCAGATGAATCTGAGTGTTCTATTATGAAAATGCAAATTAAATAAATACAACAAACATATTTGGATAGAAAACAAAAAAAATACGCTAGATTAAAGAACCATGCCTGATCTGGATGTCTGATGAAGGTTCTAATTTTTGAAGTAGTCCAGATCGTCTGGAATTTGACAGGATCATCTGAGATCTGACGGGATCGTCTGAGATCTGACGAATTCATCAGATGAATTCGTTAGAAACCAGCAAATAGAGAGATAGATACAAAAATACCAGAAATGCAACTATCTAACAGAGAAAAATGGTGTAAAATGGCAACATAGATGCTAAGGTGATAATCACAAATAAAAATTTAAGTAGATTATGACGTTCTAATGACAAATTATGACTTCATTGTACACTTAAGCTATATGGGTGAACTCCAAGATGCAGAACAATAAGGAATAATAACAAATTTAACTAAATGCAGGATAAATCAACAAACAAAGTGAGAAAACGCAAACCCTGGGCACTGATTGCCCCCAATGTTGACTGCAGTCAAAATCGTCTCGGATTGGTATGAAATCATCTCTAATTGAATAGGATCGTCTGTGATGATCTGAGCTTGCTCTGGCTGAAAAGCAATGAAGTTCCTGCAAACAAACTTGGAAAAATACAAATGCAAATGGTGGTTTTAAGATAGTCTAATGCATGTAGAATTCGTGTTACAGGGAATTTCAGCCAGGGGGGATGCCAAGAGGGGGTCCTAAGGTTAAATAGGCTTAGGAGGGAGGTTAGGAGGTTGGATATCATCCTAATTTGGAAGATCTCCAATGGGGGATGTCTCTAACGATGTAGACACGCTTCTGCCCGGATTAGAGACGTCGTTGAAACAGAAGCTAACTATGCACAAATCAGTTTGGGACGAGAACTTCTAGAAATTCTTCTCCAAATGAAATCATCCGATCTAAGGCGATATCGTCTGATCGGAAATTATATCATCAAATGAACAAAACAAACTCTAAAAATGGCACGAAAAATGAGGAAACGGGCAGCAGGCGGTTTGGGAGCAGTTTTGGGGGTTGAAATTTGAATTTGAATTATTACTAATGTAATTTTAAATATTTGCTAAGGTTTACTGCACCAATTTTAGGGTGCTACAATAGTATTCCAATAATATTCAATGCAATCTTCTTTTAAAAATTACCTAAGACAAGAAGCTCCCTCTATCCTTTTAATATTTCAATAAATCAATATGCCAAAAGACTTTATTAAAATAAAACTTAACACCTTATTCCTCCAACTTGCCAAAAATCATTTCCAACTAATAAACCTTTCATGCACCCTTTTAAATCCAAACTTTAGTCAACACACAAAAATCAAACCTAAAATTAATTACCTTACCTTAGAGGGGATTCAAACACACCATGTGGCCTCAACCGATACCCTATCCATGGCTCCCAATGTCGTGCATGCTAGGCACTTTCTTGGGGACTAATGAGCACCACGTGCTCCAAAAAGCTTCTCCGCTCACCTTGCAAAAAATGTGCGCCTTACCTTAGTGCTTTTCGACACCAATAAAACTGCCACAAAAATGTTGTCATTATGTTCCGAACATAGACCTCCTTGCACTTAACACCACAACATTGTCCTCTTTGCCACTAGGCCACTTGCCTCGTTGGTGCTTAGAATTTCAATGCAAATCCCCTTGACGTTATTCGCTGGTGCTTAAATAGATTGGTCACTACACTTTCTTCCTCACGAATTCAAACATGATTGCACACTTTCAATCATCGAGAAAAAGGATGAATTAAAACACCTCTAAGGTATTAACTTATATACCAAATTTCCTTCCTCCATGCATGACATCGGCGCTCGAATTACCTTCAACGATCTTTGGATGTCAATGCTCGAATTTCCTTTGGATATTTATTAATTTATAAAATATTTAAATTCCTTTGAATTTAAATCTTATAAATTAATTCTTTTTTAAACCCTTTGGTTTATTTAAACCATCTTTCACTTTGCACCTTGGTATAAATAATATTTATTTATAAAATTTAAATTTATTTTGAATTTAAATAATTTATCAAATAAATATTAAATGTTACTTTAGCTTTGCAATAAACTATCTTATGCTTCCACATTATATTTAAAAATATTATGGAGTCCTTTGACATTAACCTTTGCATTGTTCCTCTTAGCCTTTGACTTTATTAAAAGCTTCTTCGTGAATATCAATGACAACTTTGATAACTTATTTCTTGACATATCTCGACTTCATTTCTTGACATCAATGACAACTTTGACTTGAGGACTCAAAATTTCCAATAGGAGAGAAATGACAAATTTTTTAGAGAAATATTTTCATCTTTAGATGGAGTTTGGCATGTCATTTGGAGGAAAGTCACAGAAACTATGGCAGTGTATGCTAAAGAGGAAACTCAGGCTATTATAGGGACGATGGAGAAGGAATGTGAAGTGTAAGAGATCTAGGAAAAATCTAGTTGGAAACCACCCCTAGAAGATTAGATTAAAATTAATATTGATGGAGTTGCAAAAGGTAATCCAGGTAGAGTTGGAATTGGAGTGGTTTATCGAAATCATGTTGGAACAGTGCTCTATTTGGAACTATAGGGCTTGGTAAGGGCTACAAATAATGAAGCAGAAGCCTTAGCTATCAAGTCTGCTTCTATTTGGGCAGTAAAACAAGGTTATAGGAGGATAATCCTAGAATCATATTCTCAAATAATTTTTGGAGCTCTAGATTGCATGAGGAACTTCATTTTGAATACATGGAGGTTGAGGATTATTGTCACTCAAATTAAGGAATTGTAGAAGGAATTAGATGATGTGATTCCAATTTATGTGAGTAGAGATCTAAATAAAGTGGTAGACTTTGTAGCTAAGATGGGCACTGAGAAGGAGGTAGGGGTTTAGTGGCACAGTGACATGGCTATTGAGGATGAGATGATTAGGTAGGTTGGTGATAAAATATAGTGTTTATCTAATTTGGACAACCATTCAAAAATATGATTTAGGATATTTGTGCTCCAATGTATATCTTCTTTTACAGTTGTGAACATGTGAACAACCATTGTAGAAATACAGTTTAAAATATTTATCTCCAATGAAAATATTTTTTTTTATTGTTGTAAACATGTGTTCTCTTTGGCTAAGGCTTGGAGAAGTCTCATCCCAACTTGTAAATGATCTTTGTTTTAATACAAGTTTTTTCAAAAAAAAAATAACCCATCCAACTTCCTCATTTGTAACTATTTTCCAACCTTGTTTCCCCATGAGATATTTATTCATGAGTTTTAGTTTCCTAAAACCAAGTCCTCCAACTTATTTTCTTGTACATACATTGTCCCAAGAAACAAGAGCAATTATTTTCTTTTCTTCCATTCTAATCCATAAAAAATTCCTTTGAATTTTTCAATTCTTTCCCAAATTTTCTTAGGCATTTTGAACAAAGACATAAAATAAATGGGGATACTTTGAAGGGTAGATTTTACCAACAAAGTATTTCCTGACTGACTAAGAAGATCACCATTCCATCTTGCTAATTTCTTTTTAAATATTTCCATCACTAGATTCCACCATTCATCTTTCATTTAGCCATTGTAAAGAGAAATTCCCACGTAAGTTGCTGGCAAGTTCCCTACTTCACATCCTAGATTCTACCAATTTTGTTTTGTCTATCCCATGGAGTGTTAATAAAAAAACCTTACTTTTGAGAAAATTAGCTTTATGACTTGTTGCTCCTTCACAAGTTTCTAGAATGTTCTTGATTACCTTTACTTGAGGGATAGAAGATTTTGTAACACTAATGGTATAATCTAAAAACTATTGGTAAGATACTGGATTTAGGATTGAATTTAAAATGATTGCATTCATATTTCCTCTTTTAGTAGTTGTAAAATTAGTCCTCCCCAATGCTTCAACCATGATTATAAATAGATAAGGAGATAGAGGATCTCCTTGCCTTAAACCTCTTGCACTTTTAAAGTATCTAACAACAACCCCATTTATGATTATTGAGAACATGGCCTTTGTTATACATTCCTTTATCAAGTCAATCCATTGTTCATGAAAACCAAATTTTTGTAAAACTTTCATCAAAAAACTCCAAGAAACTCTATCATATGCTTTATTAATATCCAACTTCAAAAGCATTCTTGCACTGTTACTCTTATCAATTGAATGAATAACCTCATGTATAGTAATAATACCATCTACAATTTGCCTTTCCATCACAAAACCTCCTTGTTGAGGATCAATAATAAGGGGTAACACATATTTTAACCTATTTGCTATAACCTTTGTGATAATTTTGTATAAGGTATTACAAAGGCTAATTGGTCTAAAATATTTAAAAGCTTTAGCACCTGCAATTTTTGGAATTAGCACCAAAAAGGTAGAATTTACATCCTTTGGGATAAGACAATATTTTTGAACCTCCATAACCACCTTAACAACATCAAAACCAAAAATGCTCCAAAATATTTGAAAAAAGCTACCTAAAACCCATCCAAACTTAGAGCCTTTTCCCCACACATTCCAAAAATTGCATCTTTAATTTCCTATTCCTTAAAGGGACTGATCAAATAGTTATTATGTTCCTCCATGACAAGAGTTGGAATATTCTGAAGGAGTAAATTCATTGCCCCTTCATCAAGTAATTCCTCTTTACCAATTAAGTTAGTAAAGAAGTGAACAACCTCATTCCTAATCTCCTAGATATCATCAATAAGTCTATCCTCTTCTTTGTTGATTTCCTTAATCTTATTACAACTTCTATGCTTCAAAATTGTAGTATGATTTTTTTTTGTATTTTGATCCCCCTCCTTAAGCCATTGAATTCTAGATTTTTGCCTCCAAAAAATTCTTCACAAGCTAAAGTATTATGAAATTTTGATAACAATTCCTTCTCTTTCCCATGAACTTCATTTGTAAGAATCCCATTATTGAGAGAGGTTTCTATATCCATCAACTACTTTTTTACTTCTTGTTTTTTAACAAATAAGTTTCCAAAAAAATTATTATTCCATGTATTAAGATTTTGTTTAATGTACCTTAGCTTCTTTGCCACTTGTGAGATGATAGGACCTGAAAAATATTGTCTCCACCAATATGAAATTCTTATAGTCACTACTTTTTTGTCATTTTCTACAAGATTAAATTTTAAATTTAATTCTTATATCAAAATTTACAATCACAAATCATTGCTATCCAAGCAGTATTTTCATCATAAGAAGTTGTTTAGTCTTTGTAACATTAATATTTGCATTCTATAAATTTGTTAACTTTATAGTGACAAAATCGCCTCCGTCCAAGGAACGATTTTGTCTTACAAATTTTTTATTTAAACTTTTTTGCATTTTTATTATTTTATAAATCTCACCAAAAATATTGCTCCATATATGGTAGCAATTTCATCATACAAGTCTTTGTTTGGCTGGTTTACAATTATTTACATTTTGTTCTACTATCTGTTTTTAAAGAAATGAAATCATTGGTAGGGAAGCAATGACTTCATCATTTTTGTAGCCAAATTTCCTTTATTTTTAAAATTTTATTTTAACTAAGAATCTAGGGTCTTCAACATTCCATCTAAATAGTTATTCCCTTGAGCTAGTAAGACCCCTAAAATCTAACCCAGTTCTAGTATTTCTATTTTTTTAGGGTGAACAAGATTATTGGTTACAATATAATAGAGAGTGATTTCATTAAAGAGTGATAACATTTCTAGGGAGCAATTTTATCTCAACCATTGAAACAAGTAATTCTAAACTTGTATTTTTCTTTTTTGTTCTGTAATATAGGTTGTTTGTTGTTTGCTAAAGAATAAACTTTTTATTTCCTATTTTCAGTCAATATTTAAAGGAAATTAATGAACCTATATTAGATTAAGATATATCATTTTCTTTTATGTTTTAGGCATCAAAAGTGAAAGTCATCTAGTTTCATATTAGGCTAATTCATTTGTGCATTCTCTTGGATCCTTGCCTTCAAAGGAAAATAAAACAAAAGTTTTAATCTCTTGTAATCAATCAAAAGCAAAAGTCATATATAAAAGTTATTTTTCACTTGCATTTAACTTTTTTTCTTTCATTATAGTTAAGGAATCTCTTTAGATAATACCCTTAGGTGTTCATTTAACTAAACCTAACATACCACATGAAATTCCACCTCCTTGTCTTTGAGGTGTGAACAAGCATTGAAGTGAGAAAACAAGAGGAATACATTTTTAACACATTCTCACATGTGCATATTCCATTACCTTAACTCTCTAAGCTTTGCCAAAAATAGCATGGGTGTCCTTCTACAAGACGTATGATATTGAGTAAAGAGCATGAATCATGTATTTTTTCTAAGGAAACTAAACCTTGATCCTATTTTTCTATAATAATGGTTGCATATAAGGATATTACAATTTGAAATATTATGGAAGTTAATAAAAGATAATGATGATTTTATCCAATAAACCTTAAACATTGTTGATTTTGTTTTTCTATAGTTGTTAATGTTATGGGACAATGTGGTTATCATCCATATGAGAATATGATGCAAAACACTAAAAATAATTCAAGTTTTACAAAAACATATGTGTTGGAGGCATGAGATGTTTTATTGGACTGGTCATCACAACCACTTTAGTATATTGAAAATAACAAGTGAAAATATATACAAATATATTATATCTAGAAATTTAATGTCTTAATCATTAAACCTACTTAAATTATACCAAAAAATTGATCATGTGATATGTTCCATTGAACTCAATCATAGTTTTAAATCTCAAAACTTGAAATAAATTTTACATCCTAATTTTAGATATTTTATCAGTAACTTAGGAAAAATTTGTAAAAGCTTGACAAAAAAAATCAAAGAATTTTTCAATAAAAAAAAAAACTTTTAAGCAACAATTAGAGAGCCAAAAAGTTGATTTTATATTAGATATTCATTACAAAGAGTACAATTATAGTTTATGAATTAACAATTCAACCCAAATACAACATAAAAATGCAACATTTCAAAATGTAAAGCAATTTTTAAACTACTTTTTATTTTCTCTTTCTTTCCCTTGCACTTGATGGTTGGCCTTGGCTCTAAATTGGTGGGTGAATTGGAGGCTACTCAAGAGTGGTATCATCATGGTATGTCTCCTCCAATCCTCTCAAATGTTTTTCTTCCTCCTCAAGTGCCTTAATGTCCTCTACGATAAAGTAAATATCCACAAAACTCTCAACAATCCAATGATATAATGGATTTAGCTCATCCAATTGAATTGCATCATAAGATTCACTAGCCACCACTTATCTTATGTGAAACCTAATATTTTATTATGAAAACACAAGGTCTTTGAGGTACTCTTGACTCAACCTATTGAACTTCTTGGTGTGTACCACCTCAAATAGAGACCAATTGCTCTCACACCTAGAAGTGCCATAATACTGACTAAATATGCAAACAACCATCCTTTATAAGTGTTTTGAAGCCATAGTACTCCCACTATAAATCTACAAAATAAGATAATTTTCAAGGTATTAATTTACACAAGAATGTTAACTACATAAAAATTTTAAATAAATGTTAAAATTTAAAAATTTAAACGTATTACGTAGTGATAAACTTTCCCTTACTTATTTAGCAAAGGAGGATGCAAACAAGATCCTTCCTACAGGCTTCTACAATTGCAACTTGTTGGGAAAAATATTGGTCAATCTACGGTTTAATTTCTTACCTCTATTTAATTTGTCAACTCGATACAGCTCATAAACTTGTGAGTGTCATGCACAGTATATGCATGTAGTGTGGGGAATGAGTTCCTTTGTACCTATTTAGTTTTATGGGGGTGTTGTTCATGTATTTTCATTTCAGCCAAACAAAATAAAATAAAGTGCAGAAAAATAAATAAATCAACTAAAACTAAAGCTGAAATTAAAGTGCAGAAATAAAAGTACAAGAAATAAATGTACAAAAAAATAAACACAACTAAATTAAAATAAAGTAGGAAATAAAACAGGAAATCTAACTAATGAAAATAAATAACAAAAATTAAAATGGGGAGGACTATTGCAGGGAGTGGGCCCGGGCTCCCATAGGTATTCTGACCGGTTAATTATGTAAAGCTTACTCTTAGAAAAATAAGAGTATTTGCAACTCTATAGAATAAAAGAAATATAATTATTCTATTAAATGTGTAAAATGATCCTCCGATCCTCCGATCCAACCCCTATATTTTTCTGACCTATGTTCTTATCTAGAATGTAGCCAAATCGTCTTACAATAATAAATTGTGCTATTTTAATCACTTAATGTGATTTGTTAAAATACATTTCTACACAGATATTATTCTCATATTTACAAGCATGTTCGTTCACCAAAGGAATAAATGTAATAATCCTTAGGTGTACGTAAATACTAATCCTAGAATAATAGATATTATTCTCATGTTTACAAGCATGTTCGTTCACCAAAGGAATAATTATAATAATCCTTAGGTGTACATAATAAACTAATCCTAGAATAATGAATCCTAAAATAATGCTTTTATAAATCTTACATGGTCAACTTAGAATAAAAGTGTTTTATTCTATTTTAATTGTAAAAATCTAATATGCATAAGAATAAGAATATTTATCCTTTATATTTTGTGCAACAACCTCCTTCAAAAGTGCATGGTCAATTGGTCAATCAATCAACATTGAATTGGTCAACCGATCAACATTGACTTGGTCAACCGATCAACTCATCAATACGAGCTAGGCACAAAAAAATAAGTTGGGAATTAGGTGCTATAAAATAGTTCAAGAAGCGGGAACCAAAAAATAGGTCGAGATTCAAGTGCAAGAAATAGTTGGGAAGCAGGCACCAAAAATAGTCAATAATCAGGCACCAAGAAACAGGTCGGGAAGTAGGTGCCACCAACGGGTCGGGAAGCAGGCGCCACCAAAAGGTCAGTAATTAGGCATCACCAATAGTTAGGAATCAGGCAACACCAATAGTCAAGAATCAGGTGCCACCAATAGTCACAAGTCAAGTGCACGCCTTCACTATTTACTGCTATTCTTTTCAAGATATCTTCGTCCATTGCCAAGCCCAAATGGGATGTAGACTCAAAACACCACATTTACACATATTTTCCACTTAAAATACTGATCAAGCATAATACTTCATTTTCTATCAATTATATGCAAAATCTATATAAAAATACATTTCAAATTCTAATTAAACCAATAATGATGCCCTTAAAAGTATATGTAAAAATGAACATTTCTGGTGCTCATCACAACTTAGCAAGGATAAGATAATATTTTTTAGGATTATTTGTCATCCTATTTATACAAGTATCAAACTCTTTTTGAGCCTCTTTATAGTCATTAATGTTACTAGTGTAAAACAATTTTGGGTTCAAGAATCATGCCACAACATGAATTGGTTGACAACATTGCATTGTCCATCTCTTATCAACAATGTGGCAAATTGGTTCAAACTTGCATTGGTTGATATTGTAATAATATTTAATGGACTCTTTAGCTCTATTCAATACCTCATATAGATATACCATGGTCAATTATTCACCATCTACAAGGTGAATAACCCTTACCAAGGGTTCAATCACCTATAATTAAATAGTAAATATTTAAAATCTAGAAAATGTAATCCTCAAGTATAAAATAAAATTTGAAATTTAAATTTGAATTTAATAAGCAAATTGTAATTTCTTTTATAATTTCCTGAATACTCTTCCAAAATAAATTATCATACACTTAGTTATATATCTAATGCCCCATGTTGCATTTTCGTGACACTTTTCACCTTTGGCTGCGAAAATGCAACATGTCGCGATATCGCAACATTTATTTCTCCTTTGGGCGCAACGTTGCAACTTGTCGCGATATCGCAACACTTTTTTCTCCTTTGGTCACGGTGCTACATCATGTCGCGATATTGCGACACTTTTTATCTTTCGATAGTGATGATGCAACATGTCGCGATATCACGACACTTTTTCTCTTTGGCCGCGATAATGCAACATGTCATGATATCGTGACACTTTTCTCTTTGGCCGCGATAATGCAACATGTCACGATATCGCGACACTTTTTCTATTTGGCCACGATAATGCAACATGTGATATCGCGACACTTTTTCTCTTTGGTCACGATATTGCAACATGTCGCGATATCGCGACACTTTTTCCTCATCTGGCCGCGACAATGCAACATGTCGCGATATCGTGACACTTTTTCTCCTTCGGCCACGTCTTTGCAACATGTCGTGATATCACGACATCTTTTCTCTTTGGTCGTGATGTTGCATCTTGTCGTGATATCATGACACTTTTTCTCTCTGGCCATGACGCTGCATCATGTCGCGATATCGCGACATCCTTTCCTTATTTGGCCACGACAATGCAACTTATCACGATATCGTGACATATTTTTTCCTTGTTTTGAGACGATGCAACTTGTCATGATTTCTCGACACTTTTTCTCCTCTGGCCACGATGCTACAAATTATCGTGATATCGCGACACTTTTTTTCCTCTGGCCGTGATGACGCAACATGTTGCGATTTCGTGACACTTTTTCTCTTGGGCCGCGATGATGCAACATGTCACGATATCGCGACACATTTTCCTTCTTTGGCTGCGGCATTGCAACATGTCGCGATATCATGACATTTTTTACCCTTTTGGCGAGTCGATGCACCACGTCACGATTTCGTGATATTTTTTCTCCTTAGGCTGCGATGTTACATCATGTTGCGATATCACGACACGTTTTCTCTTCTGGCCATGAAATTGCAACATGTCGTGATATCACGACAGTTTTCCTCCTTTGGCCGCGACAATACATGTCGTGATATCATGACACCTTTTCTCTTATAGCCGCGATGGTGCAGCATGTCGCGATATCGCGACACTTTTTCTCCTGTGTCTACGACAATGCAACATGTCGTGATATCGTGACATATTTTCTTCTTGGGCCTCGACGATACAACTTGTCATGATATTGCGACACCTTTCCTCCTCTGGCTGTGACGACGCAACTTGTCACGATATCGCGACACTTCTTCTATTCTGGAAGCGACGTTGCAACATGTCGTGATTTCGTGACACTTTCTCTCCTTCGGACGCGATGCTGCATCTTGTCACGATATCGTGATATCTTTTCCTCCTTTGGTCGCTACAACACAACATGTCACGATATCGTGACACCTTTTCCTCCTTGATTTTTCTATATGCTTGGGACCGCAAAAATGCAACATGTTGCGATATCACGACACCTTTCTTCTTATGGTGTTTGGTTTTTTATCTGATATTTAGCTCTTGGGCCTCTTCGATCGGTTTGAATTACATGTAAAAATACTTGTACAAGGTTCAGGGACCTTTCAACACCCTTTCAACCAATCAAAAAATATATATCTAATGCCCCTCCTCTTTAGCATAAAATGGTGATACATACTTTCCTTGCATATTAATATCTACTTCAAAATGCTTATAGAAGTCTCTATAAGGATATCAAATTGGAGGAAAATTGAGTTATCCCTAGGTGAAGAATGTTCCTCCTATCATTGTGTTCCATCATCAAAATGATCACCCATGTGTGGTTATAGATAAATCATGTAATGTTCTTCATATCTTCTACCAATGTTTTTACCTATGATATTTTTCCAATGTCCTCAAGCATGAGCTCAATGCAACGAATAACACATGGACTCTATAAAATAGAGTGATACTTCTCATTAATTCTACCCATAGATATATATTGTTGCATTATCCATCACTATTTGGACAACATTTTCCACTCCTACTTCTATCACAACCTCCTCCAACATATTGAATAATAATTGTATATTTTTTTACCTTGTGCAAGGAATCAACTAGCTTCAAGAAGACCATGGATCCACCTAAAGCCACCATGAAGTTCAATATTATGTTGTTTCTTCCATTCATACATCCATAAAAAAGAATGTTGAAATTATTTTCCTCCATGTAATCCTTTTCTCTTCTACAAGAGCATGTGTGTTGATGACACACTCCAACAATGGTCCACTTAAATCATGGGTGAAAGGTGTATTAATTCCTTTGCCAAACTCGGTGGGAAATATTGTAATAATACCAAATATTTATTATAATTATCTCGATATCCTTCACCTTATCCCTCCCCATGCAATATTATAAATTATGGTTTATCTTATACTAGAGTCGTGTCTTGCACTTCTTCCACTAAGAATAGATTCTTCAATTTTAGAATCTACATCCTATAGTTTGGTCTCATCCTTACAAAAGGATCCCCATGGCCCCACTTCATTTACCATTGCAACTCTTGTCCTTTTGTGCTCAATTTTCTTGGTATATTTTCTATACAACCAAGGCTTCAACTTATTTTTAATCATATCATCTACTCTAGAGCAAGGACCCACATCATACCCCAATTGCCCAACCAAATAGAATTTGAGATGATGTATGCTTCCTTGCAGTCCTTGTAATAGTGTTTACAAAACAATTAATTTGGAAATATTTTCTTAACTTTATGCTTTAACATTGAGTCTCTTCCTAGGTTTTGATATGGAGTTGTACATAAAGAATTCTATTGGGTTCCACTTATAAGAAGATCATTGTTGCCTATAGTGGTTCCAAGGACCTCACTTTAATAATCCATCTCTATTTCCTAATAGGAGGAAAAAATAATTAAAAGAGGGAAAATATAGTTCATTAATTAGATTCCCTAGCCTACATTCTTAAAACAATAAACCAAAAAATGTTTCATAACCTACATGCTTGAAAAGAGCAAAAAATTTGGAAAAAATAAAAAAACTAACAAAACCCTAGTTTTTTGGGAGGCTGGGGGATGGAACAAGAAAAAAAAATGGCCTAGCCTATGTTGGGAACAAAGTATAAAATAAAATAGTTTATTGATCTCATATACAAAAATATTCATTACAAGTACATGTAATATTTATTACTTGAGAGTCATGTAGGAAAAGAATCTTGTAGATGTCATTAAAGTAATGGGATAATGAGAAATCCTAACTAGAGATTTCTTGATATTTAGTGTAACATAATATGGAGGATAATATGAAAAATATGATAAAAAAATAATTTTGAAGCTATAGCTTAACATCTCCCCTTATTACATTATTTGAGAGAGCAAATAATGGAATAACTACCCCCCTAAATTAGGAGGTAAGAATAAAAAAATGAAAAGTTGACTTTATTGAATTGAAATATTTGTGCTCTCTAGGTTGTGTCTATGGATAACCCAAGGATTAGTATAATTCTAGGTTTGCTTTTATAGTGTCCTATAAACATCGCTTTGATCTGATTCCATTCCATGATATCTATCCATCCATAATTAAATTGGATCTTTGTGTAGTTTCATTCAAGTCAATATGCTCTTTGAGGAATGTTTGAATATTTTTTGAATGTATGTCCATATTTTCCATAAAATTTATAACTACTTATTGGAGGAGACATATTGTGTTGTGAGAAAAAATGGTAGTTTTTATTTGTTGCTTGTCATGAATAAGCAAAACCTTTATATGTTGTCTTGGGTTGTATGACTTTTTTAATTCCTTGTTCATTTCTTTCTAAGCCTGATTTATTATATCCCATTTTTCATTATTTAAAACCAATTCTTGTTGTATGATTTTCATCATAATATTTATCATCAATATATACAATATACTTTGTCTCAATGCTTATACAACTACTTTCTACACTATTGTCATCTTCTCAAACAACTTCCATATCACTATTGTCACAAATGAAGTCCTTTTAAATATTTTCTTGTATTACAACCAATTTATTTCTATTTTATAAGATTACATATATTGCACATGATATTTTTCACCAAGTGCTTGTTCATTATGTATACAATTATGTGTTTTTCTTTTGTATTCTTCTATTTAAATATATTAAATATGAGAAGTGACACACATATGATCTTGACTATATCAACGAGCATTGTAACAACTTTTTTACTATAGTTGCTTTATCAATATGAAGGCTAATATAATTTTTAATTGTAGTGAAAGTTTCATCATTAACCTCTTTGAAGATTGACTGTAAGTGTTTTGGACTATTACCTATTTGAACAATGATGCGTATCTAGGACTTAAGCAATATGTATTCATTTAGAGAATCATCCTCGTGCGTTAAGTATTGGAACTTCATTTTGTTTCTCTTTTCTTGAGCTATTTTAATTCAACATTTTATTCCTTACCTTTTTGGACATTAGAACTTTATATATAGTTTCATATGCTTTATCCATATTTTTATTTTTCTTTCTTTATGTATATTTGTAATTTTGATATGATGACTATACTTCTTGAAGTAGGGTTGTAGTTTTAATGATATCTAAAGCAAATAGTCCATTTTTATAGGATGCAATCAATTCCAATTTTCTTATATTGAGATAAAATATCTTTTATATTGATTAACAATTTGAAAATCAATAGAAACTACTTTATCCATCATTTGTGCAACTAAAAACAATTTATTGGTAAGTTTTGGTACATATAGCACTTTCTCTATTGTGCATTTGACAAAAGATAATTTCAAATAAATAGTTCCTATTAAATTTTTTGGGTAGCTTGTGTTATCTTCCATTGTTAGTGGCCAACCACACATTTCTTGAAAAGGGTTAAACTAATGTATATTCCTAGTCATATGATTACTAGATCCATATTTAATATACCAATTATTATCCCTGATTTTTCCTTCTTAGTGTGTGTGTTTAGTACCTTATATGCTAATTTTGGTTCTTTATCATGATTTGACTCAAGTTCTTCCTATGCCACATGTCCTTGTTATGATGGAGAAGTTTATTTACACCCCTGATTTGTTCTTGGTGAATTATTATACAATCCAAATGGTTTTGCTCTTGTTGGTTTGTTTAAGAAGTAACTTATAAATGATTCCACTTTTTTAAAGCATTATATTTGCATAACCAAGTATCATGATCTTCTTTCACACGTATATGATAGTATCTTCTGTAGACACCTAAAACATGTCATGTTCAAGGAGACTACTCACATAGGCACACTCATAGGTCATGTGACTAAACCTTGGGACCTTCCAAGTGTCAAAAGTGGATCTGGCCACTCATATGGGGCATTTTCAACCCATCCAAGCCTAGCCACTATAGACCAGAGCGGCCAGAATCCAGCTGCTGTAGCTCATAGCGGCCAATCCTTAGCCACTGTAGATGATAGCAGCTAAGATTTAAATACATTTTGCTGCTCATCCAACCTAATATTGGGTATAATTGGTATTCTGCATGCAATAAGGATGAGCAGGGATAACTTTGCATTCCTCCTCATAGCCAATCTACATGGAAGACTCCAATCCAAATTTAGACTTCAGTTAAAAATAGAAAAACAAAGAGCTTATCATGTTAACACCTACTATGCATGAGAGATTCAGTCCTAGGGTTTGAACATTGACCTAGGGCTTCCAAAAATTTATAAGGAGTAAACCTAAAAGCACTAGGGAACCTCCTTGGAACTTCTTTGATCAAGTAGGGGACCTTATTAGACCTCCTTTTATAAATCAAAGAGAGAGAACATCATACATCAAAACTTTGAATAGGTTGGATCATTGAGGAGAGCTTCTAGAGACTTGGAGAGCTTCCCTTGGAGATCGATTCTTGTAGCAGAGCCCTATCATATTGGAGGGAAAATTTGAACACATAAGGTAATCATTTTAACATTAGTAGCATACTTGAGTCCATAGCCATTGGATTTATAGAGGGAGATTCCACCTTAGTGGTTGTTGTCCTAGACAATGGCCCGCAACCTAGTCTAGGTTTTTATGTGTTATTTTATTTTATTCTGCTTTCCCGTTCATTTTATTAGCATATGTTTTATTTCAGTTATTCATATTCATAGTACTAGTTTCATTGAATTTGTTTCCATTGAGCTTATTCGTTGTTAATAGTCTCATCCAGGGAGACAATCTTGGACATCTAAGCATGTGCTATTATTTTATTGATTTAGGGCTACAGGTTCATCGGGTAAATCCGCAACACATGAAAGCAAGAGGATCCCTCTAGCAATCATACCTAGAGAAGGAGGCATCTGTAATCCCTCATACATTTTCGTGTGTGTCATCGGGAAGCCTGATAAAGTGTGCCCCCTATGCGAGGGGATATTTTATACACCTCTTACCCTCTTTATGTGTAAAATAATGTATCAAACGAAGGGTATCCCTTACAGGTATTCATATGTAACATGATCTTGGGAATATCGATAGAAAAAAACATTCATTCATTTATTTCTAAACATTCTGGTTATATCTGCTTTGTTCCTTTCATTTATTGCATGTATAAACATTAAAGGATTCAATCGAATCGTAAGTAGAGTAGTTGGTGGATAGCATGTCGCTTCCCTGGGGTCGCTACAGATGGTGATCACAGTGGGACTCATGCCTAGTTCTTTAGTTTATTTTCATTTTTTGGTGCTTTACTGACTCAGTTTTTATGTGCAGGTTTATCTGCTCAGACTCCTACCCAGTTCTTTAGTTTATTTTCATTTTCTAGTGCTTTAATGACTCAGGTTTTATGTGTATGTTTAGCCACTCTGATCTATAGCAGCCAATAGTCAGCTGTTCTAGTCTACAGTAGCTAGGAGACAACCTCTCTATTCTACAATGGCCAAAAATTAGTCACTCTAGTCAACAATGGTAAAAAATGGAGTGCAAAAGAGGTCAAAACATTGATTCTCTGATCTGGATTAAAGGTCGGTACAACTTTTCTAACACTTTATGGTTTTTTGTCTATTTATTTTTTCTTAAAAATAGTGATAATTAAGACGTATTTCAATTCAAAAAATTGAAATAATGGAAGAAAATGAACTTGCATCTTGCACATATTAGGTTTCCTTTTATATTTTCCACTAGGCGTTGCTAGGAACAACGACTTCTGTCTATAAATTTTTCCCTAGAATCCAACAGGCTAGACAATGTGTGTTGTTTGCTTGCTTTGAGGCCTTTATAAAGGCCATACTTGCACCTAATAGAGTGCATTCATTAATCTCATAGTAGTTATGCACCTTTCTGAAATTGAAACGTATTTTGCATTAGGCATATAGGAAAGAACCATTGTTGTTGTATGATGCATTCTTATTCATGCAAGCTTAAAATTAACCCCACACACACACATCTTTTAGACATTGGGGAGTTGGATTTCATCACCAACCCTCAATTCAGTTCTATGACATTGGAATTCATCTCCTTCCACCGTTTACCCCCTAGAGCTTCCTAGAAATGGATTGAGGAACTTACAGGGACACTAAGTTACTTGTGTTAAAATTGTCTCCCACTATTGGAACAATCATTGGTTCAGAGTGAAATAACTAGGTGAACCTCCCATTGGGATTTAAGCGGTGTACCCTAGTCTCTTTTGAGAAATCATGTTTGGCATGAGTGTTCTTTATTATCACTATGGATGAGTCTCCTCATTCTAAATCCAAAGCAAAAACAAGAAACAAGAAACAACAAAACATCAAAATACAGTAAACAATTTAGGACACACTTAAATTGGTAAAAAAGATAAACATTTACTTGATATTTTTTGGTCATATTTAAGTGCAACACAAAATCTAAAATCCAAAACACAATGATCAAAACAAGAAGTAAACATCCTCGGTCTGATACCAAGGGAGAATCTGAAGCAACACATACCCTTAGGCAAAGTTGTAGTAACATTGAAAGACCTACTCGTAAGACAGCGAGATGCAATTTTGTGAGTCTAAGGGGTGATAGCTCAACCCTTGGAATAGTCCTAGAGAAACACCAAATAAGGAACCACAACATTAAACTAGTCCTCACGACCATAATCATCAAGGAGACATGAGGAAGACTCAAGACCTTCCTCTAAACACACAAAAACTTCTTAGAGACATGAGGAAGCTTCAAGAGCTTCCTCCTCACATGGATATAAGGAGGGTTCTATACCCTGTTCTTCAAATAGGGATGATTAGGTTTCCCCATATCCATACTCATGGAGTGTAGAGAGGACCACGAAACCCTTATCACCAAAAAGAAACACAAAAGTTGAAACATCTCAACATTCACATGGGACACTTAGAATAGATCAGCCCACTAAGAGGCATGAAACTAGAGATACATCCAATCATAGACATCAAACAGAAGATATCTTCAAAAAAGAGGAAGGATTCCATTAGACTATGACCTCATTGGAGTAAATGACACCCCATAGTATCAACCATAGAAAACAAGATAGTTAGATGAGGTGCATCAGATTTATTCGAGACCACCTCCAAAAACCATAGGCACGAAGAATTTTGCATCTGGAAGTTCATGAACCATGACTTCTAAGCCCACTTCTCAAACTAGGGGTGCCTCAAGGTGACCCCACAGTAAAAATATAGAATCTAATCATAGAGACACTAAAAAATATACTAAACAAGTCACATTAGCTAGCAATAGCAAAGAAATAGCTAAAACCTCTTCGAGTAATCTACGAGTTAAAACTACTAGAACGGGATCAGATAAGCATGAGTCTTCTATGACCGTGCAAGTTAACCGCATGCAACGGTTAGAAAATACCTTGTGCAAAGAGCGAGAGCTTGTAGAAGCTCTCAAACATGATAAACAAAGAGAACAATTGTTGCACCAACATGAGCAACATTTTAGAGAGCAATCTGAGCATCTAGCTCATATCAACCAACAAGAAAATAGAAATGATTATCAAAGAGATCAATGTGTTGACTCACCAAGAGAGGAGTGCACTAGACAAGAAGGAAACCCACAACTGAATCACCCTTTAAATCATGAACGAAATCCAACTGGAGAAGAAAGGGTAGATATGATAAATCAGGATCAAGCACATCCTGAATTCCCTCATAGGAGGGAAGAAAATAGAAAAAATAAAATGGATAGAGGGTTACCTCTACCACCATGGTAGAGGGGATACAAGAGGAGGAAATCCTCACCTCAAAGGCATTCCAGGAACTTGCTGAAAATATGAAGTCCTTTGAAAAACAAGAGACAACTGGTAGCCAACCAACATTGAGCAAAATACACAACCAGCCATTATGTCCATCTGTACCTAGCCCCATATACCCTAATCATTTTGAGATGCCTAGGTTGAAACACTTTATGGGTGAAGAAGATGCACAAGAGCATGTTACCAATTTCATCAATGCATGTTTCATCTTGAATACAATGATTCTCTCATGCTAAGGACATTTATAATGATATTTTTGGGCATCGCCACCCAATGGTTCAACCAGCTACCCAAGCATAGCATATCCAATTTTGAACAACTAGTGAACATTTTCTTGAAATGTTTCTCTTTTGGTGCTAAGAGGAAAGTGAACCTTTTAGACCTGGCCAATTTGAGACATTATGACGATGAGCCAGTAATGGATTATGGGAATAGATGGAGAAGAGTCATGGAAAAATTATCATTCTCATTTTCCACAGAAGAGATCATTTAGATGTTCACCAAGATTTTTTCCGAACACATTTCCCTCTTGCTACAGCTTCAACAATACCCCTCATTTGAGGAAGCCTTGCCACATGCTAAACTAATCGAGGAAATAAAATTATATGAGGGAACCATCAAAATTCGAACTAAGAAGGAGTGGAACAAAAATAACAAAAATGGCAAACACAAGTAGAAGCAGACAAAACCTACTCTAGTTAATCAAGTGGTATTGGTTGCACCTAAGTACGGGGATATGCACCAACCCCAAAATTATCAAGCACAACCCCCACCAGCCAATTATGATAAAAAGAACAAGCAAGGGTGAAACAAATAATGCAAACCCCCTCGCTATTTCACACCATTAACATAATCGATGCAATAAATCTTCAACCAATTAAGTGAGACAGGAAAGATCAAGTTCCCTGATATACCTCTTATAGATCCCAACCATCCTAAGCCAAAGGATATAGAGAAGATCAATTTTACCCTTACCATAGGATACTGGGGTATAATATTGAGGTTTGCATTGGTTTTAAGCACTAGGTGCAAAACATGATTGATGCGAGAGAACTTAAATTTGAAAACCCATTGGCTCCTGATAATAGAGAAATGGGCATCTAGAAAAACCCGTTTCCAAACTATGAGGTCCGTAGAAGGCAATGTGCACAAGTCAATTAGGTCTTAATTCATACGCCTATCCATGGGTGTGTTGGGATGGTTGAAATTGTCAATATAGCAACTAGGAGTAGATGGTATGGTCAACCGCAACCTCCTACAACTCCCATTAATGTCCCCGCTACACCTAGGTAGATATAGGGGCAAAACAACCTTCTAGGTCCACCAACCCGACCTATGGTAACTATTCGGAGTAGACTTGAGAAAAACTTAAAAATGACTCTGGCTAATCTATCCATCTATGAGCTCATACAATAGTATCCAAAGCACAGGGAGACCTTGATGGAGATTTTAAGGTCGATTGAGCTCCAACCACAAGATCCAAATGTATTTACCCATTTTTTGGGACAAGTACAAGAATACCAAGAACCTGTAATTTGATTCTATGATTATGATATTAATATAGTACCTACTACCTTACAAAACCCTCCATTGCACATTGTGGCATCAGTCAATTATTTACCTTTTAAGTGAGTCTTCATTGATACAGGTTCATCAATAAACATAATCACAATAACAACAATAGAACACCTTAAGATCCCCAAGTCCAATATCATTCCAAGAGCCTATACATTAAGGGCTTTTAATGATGCTTTATGCAATACTATGGGAATGATAGTCCTACCTATCAAGGTGGGGCATAAGACCATCCCCATGATATGTCATGTCTTGTAAGGGGCCATGCAATACAACATACTCCTAGGAAGACCTTGGATAAGGGACATGAAGTGTGTTCCTTAGATCTTACACCAATGTGTCAAGTATGTACATGATAACAAAGTCTACATGGTGTTGGCTGATGAAGAGCCATTCAAGTATATCCATCAGGTGGATTTTCTAGGATAATTTGTGATTCCTTCTGCCCACTTGTATGTAGGACCTTCATATCCTACTATGCAACTGAATTATAAATACAAAGGGGTACAAAAGGACCCATCTGCATCAACACCTCATCTTGTGCACAAAATGACTAATGATTCTAATAGACCATCGACGTCTAAACCAAAAGATAACAAAAAGATAAAGGTGCTCATATTTTAGGAAAGAAAGCCTAAAGAAGTGCTGACCATAGACATTAATAAAAGTCCAAATCCCATGGAGGAGGAATATCTCCAAGATCAAGCTGAGGAGATACTAGATCCCGCTTCACCAGTGTTGTCTATAATATCATCCATATCACATGCGACTATACACTTGCTAAGTACAAGGATAGAAGAGTATATTATGTAGAACATAACATTCATGCCCATCATAGAGTCTACATAAGATATGGGATGGCCAAAAGACTTAAGACCACCAGTGGGAACAATGGTCCCGCTTGGGATCCCTCCCAATCAGATAAACTTTATCTATGTTGGACTAGACTATGCCCATAAGTCTATCGATGAAGAAGAGGACAATGAAGAATTATTCATCATAAATGTTTGTTACCTCTCTAATACTAAGTTTGATCTAAGCTAATTTGAACACTACCATTGTCATGGTTACGGTCATGGTATATATGAGCAGGGGCATAGACGGTCATTCAAGCCATAATACCAGATTCCATCTGACAAGTTTGGGTTAGGCTATCACATCAGAGGATGATATGACTCTCTAGTAGTAGCCTTAGACATATTAAGCTTAGGGTTAGGAGAAGACATCGATTTTATTCCCTATCACCCACCAAGTGCAAGATATCCGAGCAACAGACAAGTGGCTATGGTAAACATACCACCGCCTAAGACTTATCATCCAAGCTCCACAATTGATGCCACCCCAATAGGTTACAACTCATGGTATGATGAACAAGAATAAAAAAAATATGTAGCAAGTGATGATGAAGCACGAGCGGGCTTGGCATATCATGGGCCTCGCTATTTACATAAATCTACCTGGTCCATCCATAGCGACAATGGATTCATATCGAACAAAAGTGGTTATGAGTCAGAGGACTCAACAGAGAGAGCCTACCTAGGAACAAGATAATGGCCCCATGACTTGGGGTATCATACTAATGTAAATGTCATATTCATAAGTGATTAAGAATATGAGAAAAAAATAGAGATGGCCTACTTGGGGCCAATAAATGTACCCCTTACCTTGGGGCCACATACCAATGCTAATAAATTTGGGATAAGTGACGATGACTTTGAAGACGATACTGAGATGGCTTATCTTGGGCCTCATCGTTTATGGTAAGTCAATGCATTGGTAGAGAGAAAAGAAATACTTCATGCCATAGACCCTAGATTGTAGTTTTTGGGGAGACCTATTGACTTGAATGTCATTCATAGCATGGTCAATCCCCCTCCATCAATGTTTATGGAACTCCTAGAGCCTAATAATACTATTATCTGACCATATTATGGGATGGATCTAGAGATTCATTTTCCTCCAGAGCCTCATCATGAGTATAGAAGAGAAGCCTCTAAGACAAGATTCACCCATGTGAGTATATCAACACAATATCCATTGATTTGACCACTCCAATTCATAACCCAGCAGACCCCAATAAACATTTGTGTCTTTATATGAAGGCTATTGATTGGAATCATGTTGATTCACCCATAGAGCTTAAGGATATTTTCTCTAATGAAGAGACATTACAACCATTCCATTTTGCATCAGATTGTGCATATGATGTGTTCCATGCTAGTCTGGATCATGAATCAATAGGACCTATAAATCTCATTGATGATATTCACTTGATACCCACGCCTCACCAGCTGTAGCATGGGTTACATATGGCTATAAAAATGACTTTTGAGATGGACATTAGTGATGATCCTCTCAACCAAAGAAATTCAAATTTGGAGAAAGTTTGTCTCCAGAGGAACAAGCCATCATTATCCCTCTCCTTAAAGAGAGGCAAAATATTTTTGCTTAGACTTATAAGGACATGCCAGGTATTTATCCAAAGTTAGTTGTTCACAACCTTTCACTGGATCCCCTAAAGAAGCCAGTCAAGAAAAAATTGAGGAAAATGCATCCAACCATCACTTTGATGGTAAAGAATGAGTTAAAAAACTATTAGAGATAATTTTCATAGTTCCCATTGACTATCCTAAATGGGTCTTGAACATGGTTTCCATAGGAAATCCAGATCGAAGAGTCCACATTTACACATATTTTAGGGACTTGAATAGGGTAACTCCAAAGGATTCATTCTTGTTTCCAAACATAGATGCTCTTGTCGATGCCACTACAGGTCATGAGATGCTTTCCCTAATGAACAGGTTTTCTGGGTACAATCAAATACGAATTAAACCTGAAGACCAACATAATATTGCTTTCATTACTCCATGGGGAAAATTCTATTACAAAGTGATGCTATTTGGCCTAAAGAATGCTAGTGTTACATACCAACAGACCATGACATACATATTCCATGACTACATGCACACAATCTTGGAAGACTACATGGATGACTTGCTAGCCAAATATTTATTACAAAAATATCACGCTGAGATCCTTACGAAATTCTTCGATCGCCTCATAGAGCACAATGTCAGATTGAATCCTAAGAAGTGCGTGTTTTGCGTGACTTCTGATAAGCTCTTAGGTTTCATTATTTCCAAGAGAGGCATTGAAGTATATCTTGCAAAAGTAGAGGCTATAACGAAAATGGTCACCCCTACCAACATTAGGGAGTTAAGAAGCCTACAAGGCAAGGTAGCATGCATCAAATGATTCATTGTACAATTATCAGACAAATTTCGACCCATGAAATGGTTGCTACATAAGGATGTACCATTTCATCGGGATGAATAATACCAATAAGCCTTTACAGAGATCAAAATATACTTGGCAACACCGATAGTGCTAGATCCACCAAGGCCAAACATACCATTTTTACTATACATATCGGCTATGGATTTTTATTTGGGCACCATGTTAGCCCATAAGAACATGCAAGACAAAGAGCAAGCCATATATTACATTAGTTGCACATTGGTGAGTTATGAGCTAGGATATGCGTATGTAGAAAATTTGTGCTTAGAAGTGGTCTTTGCAACCAAAAAATTGTGACACTACATGTTGAGCCATATGACTTACGTTATATTAAAATATAATCCTTTGTAGTGTTGGCATTTTTGCCACATTGTTTTAGTTTCCGAGGTTCAAGCAAAAGAATGCTAAAATTGTGAAGACACTTAACACATTTTGTGAAAAATGCAAGGTGTCACGTTTTCACGACTTGTCGCGATTTTGCGACATGTCACGAAATCACGACCCGTCGCGTTTTCACGACGTCCGTAACACACAAACGCTAAGTTCAAAAGTTGTCGCAAAATCGTGATCGTCGTGTTTTTGCAAGGTCCAAACCAAAGAGGTGTGAGCATGGAAATATGTCACGATATCACATGTCGCGATATCATGACCTGTCATAGTTTCGTGGTGCCAAATGCGGAAAAGGGCTAAGTCAAGGAAGTGTCGCAATATTGTGACACGTCACATTTTTGCAACCTGTTGCGTTATCGTGGTCAATGCAGTCAACAGCAGCAAGGGGGGTAAGGTTGTCATGATTTCACAACGTGTTGGAGTTTCGCGGTCAACATGGTCAATGAAAGAGCTAAAATGAAGTTGTTGCGATATCGCAACATGTCGCAAAATCATGACATAAAGCAGCAATGGAGTAGTGTGATGAAACATGTCATGATTTCATGACATAAAGCAGCAATGGAGCAGTGTGATGAAAAACATCGTGATATCACGACAGTAAAGCAAGCAAGGAGAAAATGGTACGGAACATCGCGATATCGTGACATGTCACGTTATCGTGGCAAAGTTGAAAGAAAGGCATAAGGCATGAAAGACGTCGTGATTTTGCGACATTTTTGAGGATGAGGTCAAGCAAGAAGAAGACGTCGCAATATCACGATAGGAAGTGGCAATGATGAAGAAGGCAAGAAAATGTCACGATTTCATGACACATTGGGGCGGAAGGACCAAGTGCAGGGAATTGTCACGATTTCACGACAGGTCATAGTTTCGCTGAAACAGAGCAAGGAAAGAGCAGAATAGTATGGAATGTCATGATTTTACGATGCAACGTGTTTTCACGAGCTAAGGTGGCGAAGGAAACCAAGGAGCCGAATATGTCACGATATCGCGACACGTCGCATTTTTGTGACCTGTCACAGTTTCGTGCCAAAAAGCAGTTCAACGGCCTGATGAAGTATTGCAAGTTCCAACGATTAAAAGCACTCCAAAATTTAATGTTTTGCTGCTTTCCAATGTGTGCAATATAGAAGAACATGCTCAGGCCTATAGTTTTTGATGCTACCAGAATTAAATACGCCTCCAATATTCAAAGCGCATGTTCGTGATTTCTTATAGCTTTTAGCTTCCCTTGATAATGGCCATTTAATGAAGAGATATGGGCCCTCATTTCTTTTTCATTCTCAGTTGTAATCCATTAAAAGCAGGGACTGTCATTTCTCTAAGGCAGATTAAGGGGGTTGTTTCTTCAAGATCTGTTTCATTTATTAAATGTTGTAATACGAAAGGAAGAGGACGAACCTCTATAAATACCAATGTAAAACTCAAGCAAGGGGAGGAGGATCTTGTTGCAAAATTTGAAATCAAAATCCTAGATGCAAGTGCTTCCATTCTTAGTGTCTTCTAGAATTGGTGATATAAATGGTTGTGAAGGTTTGGCTTTCTATGTTTTTGACTTCTGTGTAGTCCAGTGCAATAACAGTTGAATTCTGCTATGTTGAATTAGGTTGTATTAGCATTTGAATGTTTGAAGTTTATTTGGAAGCGAACTCATGACTAATGCGTGATCTAATTTCTGTTTATGTGCTCTAAGAGTCAGTTGCTACTGGGCTTTAGGATCTAGCTGTAGTTTTTGCTATCTGAGATTGTTCTCCCCATTAATGATCGACTTCGGCCATATTTACATCTCTTTCCGTTATTTCCCATTTCTTTTCGCATTTTCCCATTTCTTTCCTGCATCTCTAGTCTTGAAACCAGTTTAGATTAGTAAGGGAACTAGCCCTCTCTGGAGATTGGTCTGGGAGACATTTCTTTCTCCCAGCCTTTCAATTTTGGCTAGGTCTAGGGCACATTTATGTTAAAATCCTTTCCTGTGGCAGATTCATGACCAACAGTTTTTGGCACGCCCGGTGGGACATACTTCTTTTGTCTTAAAACAACCCATAGTCGATGGGATAAGCATTATTTCCAAATTGACAAACCCACCTATGCCAACAATTTTTGGCATGCCCGATGGGACAGACTTCTTCTATCTCAAAACAACCCATAGTCGGTGGGATAAGCATTATTTCCAAATTGACAAACCCACCTGTGCCAACAATTTTTGGCATGCCTGGTGGGACAGACTATTTCTGTCTCAAAAGGTCCATAATCGGTGAGACTGATTGTTTCATTGTTTAACACCCGGAGGTATCAAGATTTTGATGAGGTGTCTTGACCTCATAATGGAGATTTGTAAGTTCATCTGGCAACTCTGCTGAGCT
Organism: Wollemia nobilis; assembly: GCA_028583015.1. NCBI lineage: Eukaryota > Viridiplantae > Streptophyta > Pinopsida > Araucariales > Araucariaceae > Wollemia > Wollemia nobilis. The sequence goes on from JAQPPZ010017228.1 coordinate 14,430,075, forward strand.
GAAGATCCGAATTTCTTGATCGTAGACACCTTTTCAAGCTGAAGGAAGATACCCTAGAGGAATCAAGGTTTGGTGAGTAGCCTTGACTAGCAGAGGAAAGAATGTTCACTTGGCGACTTTGACTTGGCGACAGTCGTGATCTCATAGACCATTGCTATAATGGTGAGGGTGTGACCTAGATGGGATGATCCTGGCCCTCTGAATCTCAAAATTCGACATGAGATTCCCAAAAGTGCCCTGAAAGCCCTAACAAAATACAATGGCACAGAGGGAATGGCTCGAGAGCATATTGACGATGTTGCTACTTTAGTGACCCTCCATGATATAATTCATGAAGATGTTATGATCAGACTTCTAGTCTCATCTCTAGAAGGAAGGGCATTATAGTGGTACAGATTTCTCGAGTGTAAAAGTATCTGCTCATGGGATGATTTAGCGGGAGCACTCATTACAACATTTGATGGCTCTTAGGATCCCTACCAGATTTTGATGCATCTCTCCACCATCACTAGAATACCTCAAGAGAGCATCATAGATTTCAATGTCCAATTTTGTAGAACTTGGAAGAGAATTCTAGGGGAGATCCAATCGTCACCTACCCAAGCCCACCTCTTATATGTTTGAGCTTTCCACCTAGACATTAGCCTTCTCTTGCTGCAATCAGGCGAACATAGATTCCCTCAAATCTTTGAGGAAGCATTACAAGCGGAGCACCTTCTGCTCCTATCAGGAAAATTACCGTGGGGAGAAACTCCATTACTTTCTCCGGTAGTTCCTACTCCTATCTGTCCCGTATAGTATTCATCATGGCCGATCCCACATACTGTGCAGAGACCTAAAATGCAGTTGTGTGGAACTCAAGAGGCAGGTTTCATCCAAGGCCAATGATGGGCATATGCAAGCACTATCCTAGTAATAGATAATATGATTGCTTGCAGTTTTTGACAGGAGATGGGCCAAGGAGAGAAATAGATTCAAGTTCTAGAACCTGCGCACAAAGAGGGCACAATCGTGCACAACACGCAAGTATTCATCCAAAACCCATTGAGCATGCCTCATCAAAAGGTTGAACCTAAGGAGATCTTGGAAGCAGATTTATCATCAGAAAGGTTCTATGATTGCACTAAGGGATTGGAGGAGCCTGTACTCAGTCCATAGCCAGTGAAGTCTTCAAAGTGGTGGTATTGGTTCCAAACACTACAACTGGTACCTAAAGAAAGCCCCCATGTGGCAAACCTCTTTGCCACATTATTCATTAATAGCATGGGTACTAGTAAGAATGATAACCTGCCGCATCACACTCTGTTTGCAACATGGATAACTTCAGGAAGAGGCTAGCCGAACTTCAAATATCGACTGAAGTATGATTAGATCTGGTCTGGACATTGCAGGTTCATCGGATAGAAACCAGAAGCTAGGTTTGTGGTGGCGGCATGCCAATCATGTCACAAAATTTTGTAAATATTGTACATAGCAAAAAAAAAAACAAAAAGACAAAAAAAGGAAGAAAAAATAGACAAAAAAGAAAAAAAAAATTGTTTTTACTTTGGCTCTTTTTGCATGCGAGCCCGCAGGTACGTTTATTTATTTTCCTTTTTCTTTTCCTTCCCAGCAGCTAGTGGCTTTTCCTCTACTTCTTCTTTCCACTTCCTTCCTTCATTCCCATCCTCTCCTATTCCTTCTTCTTCTACAATTACTCAAGCCACTACTGTTGTTTCTACTCCCCTCTCTAATGTTCTCGTTTCTTCTTTCCCTTTCTTCTAACTCTTTGTCTTCTGAATACTTTTCTATACTTCCTACCACCACTTCCATTCCCTCCACTTCCATTTCATTTCACAGCAGTTGGTAGCACAGTTGCATTCTATTACTGTACCACCATTTCCATTCCTCCATCTTCCGCCATTCCATCATTCCCCATCCCCGTTCCATGGCCTACGCATCCGTAGGGCATCATTCCCTTAATTTATGTTTTGTAGTTCAGGTGCCTCTCACTATTGCCATGGAGATCATTTCACAGCACCTGGTGATTACCCAGCTCATCCGAGCTAGGCAAAGTGCAGTAGTTCTAAAGAAATAAAGGGAGTTCTGCTATTTCACTCATTTTTGTTGATGATCATGTTCCTCAGTGCTGAGTACTAGCAAGAGTTTGTTGTAGCAATCTACAGAGATGTCCAACATCACTCAACATTTACTTCTCCTGTTTCTCCTATTTCCTGACTCTGTTGCCCAAAGGATCAAGGCCTGAGGTTCATGCATACAGCAGAACTGTATACCCTACGATCCATCAAGAATGTTGGCATTTTTGCCACATTGTTTTAGTTGCCGAGGTTCAAGCAAAAGAATGCTAAAATTGTGAAGACACTTAACACATTTGGTGAAAAAGCAAAGGTGTCACGTTTTCATGACTTGTCATGATTTCGCGACATGTCGTGAAATCGTGACCCGTCGCATTTTCACGGGGTCTAAACCAAAGAGGTGTGAGCATGGAAATATGTTGTGATATCACGACATGTCACGATATTGTGACCTATCATAGTTTTGCGATGCCAAATGCATAAAAGGGCTAAGTCAAGGAAGTGTCGCGATATCGTGGCACGTCGCATTTTCATGACCTGTTGCATTATCGTGGTCAATGCAGTCAACGTTAGCAAGGGGGGTAAGGTTGTCATGATTTCACGATGTGTTGGAGTTTCATGGTCAACATGGTCAATGGAAGAGCTAAAATGAAGTTGTGATATCGTGACATGTCGCAAAATCACGACATAAAGCAGCAATGGAGCAGTGTGATGAAACATGTCATGATTTCACGACATAAAGCAGCAATGGAGCAGTGTGATGAAAAACGTCATGATATCATGATAGTAAAGCAAGCAAGGAGAAAATGGTACGGAACGTCACGATATCGTGACATGTCATGTTATCGCGACAAAGTTAAAAGAAAGGCATAAGGCATGAAAGACATCGTGATTTCGCAACATTTTTGAGGATGAGGTCAAGCAAGAAGAAGACGTCACGATATCACGACAGGAAGAGGCAATGATGAAGAAGGCAAGAAAATGTCACGATTTCATGACACATTGGGGCGGAAAGACCAAGTGCAGGGAATTGTCACGATTTCACGACAGGTCATAGTTTCACTGAAATAGAGCAAGGAAAGAGCAGAATAGTACAAAATGTCACAATTTCATGACGCAACATGTTTTCACAAGATAAGGTGGTGAAGGAAACCAAGGAGCCGAATATGTCGTGATATCGTTACACGTCGTATTTTTGCAACCTGTCACAGTTTTGCGCCAGAAAGTAGTTCAACGGCCTGATGAAGCATTGTGAGTTCCAATGATTAAAAGAACTCTAGAATTTAATGTTTTGTTGCTTTCCAATGTGTGCAAGATAGAAGAATGTGCTCAGGCCTGTAGTTTTTGATGCAGCCAAAATTAAAGATGCCTCCAATATTCAAAGCATATGTTCGTGATCTCTTATAGCTTTCAGCTTCCCTTGATAACGGCCATTTAATGAAGAGATATGGGCCCTCATTTCTTTTTTATTCTCAATTGTAATCCATTAAAAGCAGGTATTGTCATTTCTCCAAGGCAGATTAAGGGGTTTGTTTCTTCAAGATCTGTTTCATTTATTAAATGTTGTAATACGAAAGGAAGAGGACGGACCTCTATAAATACCAATGTAAAACTCAAGCAAGGGGAGGAGGATCTTGTTGCAAAAATTGAAATTGAAATCCTAGTTGCAATTGCTTCCATTCTTAGTGTCTTCTAGAATTGGTGATCTAAATGGTTGTGCATGTTTGGCTTTCTGTGTTTTTGACTTCTGTGTAGTCCAGTAGCAATAACAGTTGAATTCTACTGTGTTGAATTAGGCTGTATTAGCATTTGAATGTTTGAAGTTTATTTGGAAGCGAACTCATGACTAATGTGTGATCTAATTTTTGTTTATGTGCTCTAAGAGTCAGTTGCTGCTGGGCTTTAGGATCTAGCTATAGTTTTTGCTATCTGAGATTGTTCTCCCCATTAACGATCGGCTTCGGCCATATTTACATCTCTTTTCGTTATTTCCCATTTATTTTTGCATTTTCCTAGCCTTTCAATGTTACCCGGGTCTAGGGCGCATTTATGTTAAAATCCTTTCCTGTGGCAGATTCGTGACCAACATGTAGTATATGATGAACAAGACATATCATAATACACGTACTACAAAGAGGATCATTCTATTGATAGAAATTGATCTAGAATTCATAATCCAAAATTCCATCAAGGGACAAGTCATAGCGGATCAATTAGCAGAGGCACCTCTTCAGGATAGCAAACCTCTCACTATAGAATTTCTTGATGATGCAGTCTTCACATTATCAGATCCATCGAAACTCGAAGAACCTGAGAAAAAAATATACATGGCATTGTTCTTCGATGGTTCAAAGTGTGATCAAGGGGGCAGAGCAGGGATAGTTTTTATCACACCGTAGGGTATTCCATTGTCTTTATCATTCAAGCTAGAATTCCCTTGAACGAATAATAATACAGAGTACGAGGTCTTGATATTGGGACTCCAAACAACCATTGCAATGGGCATTAAAGATTTAATATATTTGGTGACTCCTTACTCATAGTAAATCAAGTCAAAGGATTGTTCCAATGTAGGTGCCCACTCTTGAAAGCTTACAAGGAGCTTGTTGACACTTACCTAGCCCAACTAGAATGGTATGACATCGAAGCAATTCCTTGTATGTAAAACAGATTCCTAGAAACAATGGCATATTTGGGATCCTTAATCCCTCAAAATTTATCTGCTTATTTCACAACCATTCATGTTAAAGTGCTCGCATTTTCAGCAACATAATGTGAGGTTATTGACAACCTAGAGTTAGTCAACATGATCCAGAATAAACCAAATTATGATTGGTACTTCAAATTTAGAGCTTTCTTGCAAACAACCCCTTGGGAATATTTGATATCTCAAGGTCCTACAGAGTCTGGAACAACCATTAATCAGAGGATTGTTTCCCAATATGTGTTCACAAATTTTGGATCACAAGAAGAACATGCCATTCTAAATTTAGAAGTTGTGGCTTATCAGGGTTGTCTATCCCAATTGCAGGACTTCCTGAAGCTTGGGATAGTACTACAAGGCTTGTCACATGTCGAAATATGAACATTTAAATAGAAGGTAACAATATACATTTTTCTAGGAGAGGTCCTTTATAGACGAGGTTACGATGGAATGCTCCTTCATTTTCTTGAGCCCCAAGAAGCATCTTGTGCAATATTGCAAGCTCATGATGGTATGTGTGGTGGTCAGTTCAATGACATGTCCATCATTAAATGCATCTTGAGAATGGGTTACTATTGGCCCACTATGGAAAAATACTATTGTGAGTATTTTAGGAAATGCATCAAGTGTCAGCATCATGCAAACCTCACCCACTTGCCATCACAAGCCTTACAACCCATCCAGGCAGCATGGACCTTCTCGTAGTGGGTATTAGACTTAGTGGGGAAGATTTCACCCCCATCCTTAGGCTGACATATGTTCATCATAACAGCCACTGAGTATTTTACCAAATGGGTTGAAGCGATCCCCTTGACATCGATAATTGGACCAAGGATTATACTCCACAATATCATAAGTCATTTTGGGGTCCCTTCAAAGATTATATTGGATAATAGGCCATCTTTCAAGAATAAATATATGCGTGCTTTAACGTACAAATACCATATTCAACACATTTTTCAACACCCTATTATCCACAAGAAAATGGGCAAGAAGAAGCCTCAAACAAAATAATCATCTCCATTTTTAGGAAAACAATGAAATATATTCATAGGGACTAGCATTTGCAGTTACCTCTAGCGTTATGGGCATATAGGAATAGTGTGTGGACACCCATTGGGGTAACACCATTTTCACTTATATATGGCACTGAGGCCATCATACCCCTAGAATTGGAGATTCCAACCTTACACATAGCATTGAAGGACTTCATAGATGATGACAGTGTGCAACAAGGCCACCTTGATCAGTTAATGCTTCTTGATGAATGACGAATCAATGCCTTGGAGCATCTTTGCATTTATCATAATCACCTTGCACGAGCATACAATAGTAAAGTCCATTTGAGGGAATTCAAATTTGGAGATCTTATGCTCAAAGAAAACCAACATAACTCAAATCTATCACCACATTTATGAGACAAATTTGCATCAAATTGGATAGGCCCCTACATGATTTTAGAGAAGGTTGGTCTTGGAGCATATCGCCTTACATCGTTGGATGGTCTTGAAGAGCCTGAGCCTCTCAATATCATCCACTTTAGGACATCTTATACATAAAAATAAAAAACATTCAAATATGTCATAAAAATAAAAAATAGTCAAATATGTCAAAAATACAAAAAACAATATAACCATAAAAAATGTAAACAAATTCAAAAAATATAAAAAGTTCAAAATAAAAAGGCACCAAGGGTATCTTCACACCGCTTGGTCAAAATTCAATCAAAATACTCCAAGGGCATCTCTAAGCCGTTTGGTCAAATCTCATCAATAGGTACTAGGGGTATCTCTAATCCGCTTGGTCAAATCTCATCAAAAAGCACCAGGGGCATCTCTAATATGCTTGTTCAAATCTCATAAAAAGGCACCAAGGGTATCTTCACACCGCTTTATCAAAATCCCATCAAAAGGCACCAAGGGTATCTTCACATCTCTTGGTCAAAACTCATCAAAAGGCACCAAGGGTATCTTCACATCGCTTGGGTCAAAATTAAATCAAAATGTATTAAGGGTATCTTCACATCGCTTGGTCAAAATTTAATCAAAATACTCCAAGGGCATCTCTAAGTCACTTGGTCAAATCTCATAAAAATGCACCAAGGAAATATTCACACTGCTTGGTCAAAATTTAATCAAAATACTCCAAGGGCATCTCTAATCTGCTTGGTCAAATCTCATCAAAAGGTATCAGGGGCATCTCTAAGCCGCTTGGTCAAATCTAATCAAAATGCACCAAGGGTATCTTCACACCTCTTGGTCAAAACTCATCAAAAGGCATCAAGGGTATCTTCACACCTCTTGGGTCAAAATTAAATCAGAAGGCATTAAGGGTATCTTCACATTGCTTGGTAAAACTCATCAAAAGGTACTAGGGGCATCTCTAAGTCGCTTGGTCAAATCTCATAAAAAGGCACCAAAGGTATCTTCACACTACTTGGTCAAAATTCAATCAAAATGCTCCAAGGGCATATCTAAGTCACTTGGTCAAATCTCATCAAAAGGTACTTGGGGCATCTCTAAGCCGCTTGGTCAAATCTAATCAAAAGGCACCAAGGGTATCTTCACACCTCTTGGTCAAAATCTCATCAAAAGGTACCAAGGGTATCTTTACAATGCTTGGTCAAAATTCAATCAAAAGGTACCAAGGGCATCTCTAAGTCACTTGGTCAAATCTCATCAAAAGGTACCAGGGACATCTCTAAGTCATTTTTTCAAATCTCATCAAAAGGCACCAAGGGTATCTTCACACCGCTTGGTCAAAACTCATCAAAAGGCACCAAGGGTATCTCCACATTGCTTGGTCAAAATTCAATCAAAATTATCCAAGGGAATCTCTAAGCCACTTGGTCAATTATCATAAAAATTCTCTAAGAGCATCTCTAAGTCGCTTGGTCAAATCTCATAAAAATGCTCTAAGGGCATCTCTAAGTCGCTTGGTCAAATCTCATCAAAAGGCACCAAGGGTATCCAAGCCGCTTGGTCAAATTCAATAAAAATGCTCCAAGGGTATGTTCATGTTGCTTGGTCAACCCCTAAAAGCCCCAAAGGCACAATAAGCCCTTTGGTCAACATAAAATCAAAAATACAAAAACAATGCAAATAATCAAAAGTACAAAAACAATGCAAAAATCAAAAATCCAAAAACATTTGCATCTTCTATCTAAATCCACATAGTTGCATTACATTCATTGCATTTGCATATGTCATGATCACATTCTTGCAAACGATGCCACAGTTTGTATCACAACCACACAATACACAAGTCCACCCTCATCCATTCATTCATGTGTGTAACTATGTTTTTCAACACAACCACATCATGTTGCTATAAGAAACAGGCTAAGATTTTTTGGTCATTCAACCATATCTAGTGGTCTTATCAATTTTTGTGGGAAGCCATATTGATTAGTAGAGAGTAAGGACTAGTCATGAATACCTCAGATATTCATAATCCTATCACTGATTAAAACACTAAAATCTTGGTTGGTACAAGGGAAGATGAAAGTTGCATATAGTGTTCTAGGTTACCTTAAGCTAAAAGGGTCTTCCTTGCTTATCCCCCTGTGCAACCGGTTCAAAGGTGCTGAGAATTGGCAAAAGGAAAAGTTCTACCCTACCCAAAAATGAGTGATTATCATCACTGCATAGATCCCTTGCTTTCATCACTAAAAGTAAAAGTCTCGAACAAAGCACAAATTCAACGTACTAGTTTTCAAAGTCATAGTTCAAGGTAAATAGTGATTTTAATCACTACATAGGTCCCTTGCTCAAGAAAAAAATCAATTAAAATAAACAGTGATTTTCATCACTAAAGTATGAGCAAGTATCCCAAATGAAATTAAGAAAAGAAGGGAATGGAACTTGAATCCATGGAATTCTCAGCATTGCACAAAACTAGAAGGAGAAATCCTTATGCATGACGATATGTCTATTACATAAGATTTTGGAATTTGGGTAGACCAATGTTTGAATTTGGATGAGCTAGATTTAGGTAACCCAAGGTCACCTAGTGGTATAATATAAGTCCAACATAGGATAAGATGAACAATTCAGGATCCCCGATCTTAGCAATGGGCTGAAAGAATCCCACCTGACATCGAAGGAAATTATTGAGTTCTATCTAAATATATTCATTTGCACACACAGGGATAATGAATCCATAGGTCCATGATGAAAGCTTTGCTTCTCAAAAAGTCTAGTATGGTCAGTACGTAGCCATTGATAGGATGCCTAGAGTGTTTGAGTTTTGGGAAACATCTCAAAATTAAATCTTACATAGCAACAAATCATATCATCAATCACATCATCAAATTTTTTTATAAACTTATGTAAATTAGGGGGGTAATAATAAAATACATTAGATACCGGATACATGTCAAAAATGATATTTAGACGGCCACTGATTATTTTATATCTTTTTAAATTACAAAATCTTATCCAGAAAATACATACATTCCACATAATTACATCACACATATGGATGGTTTGAAATAATTAATTCTTATTATTATAATTAATATTTAACATTCATGATTGTTATACTTTCTGTGGTATCACCCGTTAAATTTTCAACATATATGCATCTGTTATGTTTTAAAGTGATTAAAACATACAAGTTCATTCACATTAGAGTACATAATGCATTCACCATATCATAGCATGAGTTAGATGCATACAATTAAATCAAAATTAAACATGTATCTAACGAAAACATTGTTATCCATAAATACATAACGTCATAAATCATCCAGTCATTAAGATCACATCATTGCATTCATCCATACATAAAATCATAAGTCCACCATTAAATCAACTCATGATACATCATATGATGTCATAATAATCAAATCATATAAAGCATCTATATAAACACATACATAAGCATCCATTTCAAATTCATATCATCATAAATATCATCTATCATCTATCATATATATCAACTCATCATAATGCCATCATCATATTGCATAGTAAAAAAAAATAAAACAAAAACATAAGCAATAAATTACACAAATAATGAAGCATAAATGCAAAGTCTCATATAAATATGTGTGTCTCAAATTATGTCTCATAACATGTATCTCAAAGTGCATGAATATACAAAATCTACGATAGGCTACAGTCATCTAGGTCAAGAAAACCTCAAAAATGAAATCCAAGTGCATCATCAGTCGAACACAAGGCTTGTACCCTCGAAATCACCTTCCCCTATGGTTGTGTCATGCATAGAGTGATGTGACCCTACTCGTCTCTCTGTGTGAGTCTAAGTCCTCTATCTAGGATGGATGGAAGATTGTCCAGAGGTGGAGCGCCTACTGACATATGAGCCACCTTCACCTGGTGCCTCCCTAGGGTCAACTCCATGCCTCATAAGCTGCATCTAGAGAGAGGCTATGTGGGATACATGCCCCTAGATCTACCCCTCATACTAATCTAGCAATGTCTATAGGTGTAGAACCTCTACCCCTATTTCTACCCTAGGATCTACCCTAGTATCACTCTGTGGTGCAGAAGGAGGAACAACAAATTGCATCCTAGAAGCACCACCTATGATATTAGCCTACAAATCCTAGATCTGTAGCATGGGCTACACTATAGTAGTATCTCACTGGGCTATGGTGGCATCTCACTACTGTACTTGGATCTTGGTCGACTAGAGCTCAGCCTCGACCCCATGCAACTGTGCTCTTAGAGAAGAATCCCTCTCCTTAGGATCCAGCTCCTCCTCATCCTCCTCAAGATCCTCTTGCTCCTCTGATACCACATGCTCTACTGGCTAGCCCCATACCTCAGTATTGGCTCAGAATCTATGCCCTGCTATATTTGTACCATCATCCCCGACATCATCCTCGCGATCCAAACTACCATCACCATACCACATTAGATTCCCCATAACTGCACAAATTCTTCTGTGATGCCTCTGATGACTCTTGGGTCAACTACTAAGGAATCCTCCTCATTAGAAAGCTTTGTGATCCATGGAGGAGGAAGGTATCCCTCTATTGTGATATTCCTATACAAAAATGGAACTAGCGGCACATCCTGTTGTAGCCTGTACTGATGAAGAACCCAAGAGTAGAATAAATACTCCCTTATACAAATCTTACGATCGTTGAGCCACCGCTCACACTATTTCCTAGCTGTAAAACTAGCCGGGTCATCCCAAAACTAGGCACTCATGATATGGATTCCACATGACATCCCCTACATTTAGCCAAGTAAAAGTAGCATTAAAGTGGGAGAGCTCCCCTACATGAGGATGAATCTTGTGATCCTTACACCCTCAAGACAATCTAGCAGCATAGCACTGCATCCGCTCCTCAATAACTATAATATTTGTAGGAATCCCCTTAGGATGATCTACCTTGATGTGCTCCCATCCCAAAACTTGTAGAAGCAAGTTGCAAGTGATGCTGATGTGACCCTACTGACAGATATGATACAACTAATCATAACACTGTACCAAAAAAGACCTACCCCATGCATAGATGATGGGCTCCTCACTGTCCATCAGATCCTGGACCATCATAAGGAGGTTTAATGGGAACCTTAGGCCTAAGCAATCTAGAATAAGAATGTTGTTGATGACCATCAGCAATACTGTGTGCCTCCCTGTGAAGACACACTCCTTGTACCAATGTATGATAGATACACCACCATATTTGGTGTCCTTGAAGGCGTATGCAGCATGCCTTCCAAACACCCAAAGAAATACAACAACATAATCATTAGTGGTCGACGAGATAATGGCCACTCCATAAAAGGGGATCTAGAATATCCTATACACATCCTCTGGTGTGATAGTCATCTCGTCAATAGGAAGGTGGAAGGTATTATTTCGAGAATCCCACTGGTGCACCAGGACCATGAGGTAATCCTGATATGACATAATATAAGGCAGCCTAGTGACAAACTGTAGCCCATGAGCATTGATCTAGTCCTAGTCTGTATCATCCAAGAGTGGGAGAAGGTCATTCATGAGATTCAGGTCAGGAGCCCGAGCGGTGAGAATCTAAGAGCAAAAGAGAAAAAAAAGCATAAATGCAATGCATCTGAGGCATAAATTGCTATAAAAAATGTAAAATGGTGCATATAATGACAAAACTATCCTAAGCCTGAGCAAAGGGAAATTATGCAACTAATCAGGCACCACAATGCAAGGAAGAAATTCAAAATTTTAGAAAAATCAATATAATCACCTTGCAAAAATTCAAATCTTACAAAAAAACAACTAAGGCATTCGGCCGATGTCACCTACATCGACCAAAAATTAGCCGTTGTGGACAGCAATGACCAAACCCCAATGGTCAATTTTTTGATCGTTGGATTTCAAATCTGGCTACTTTGAGTGACAACGACCAAACCCTAGTCTGAGCTGGCCACTCTGAGTAGCAACGATTGATGGGCGACATGGAAAACCCATGAACCCTAGTTCAAAAATACTAGAAAGAAATTAAAAAAGGTAAAATGGGGACCAACACATCTAAAAAAATCCTAAACTAAACCTAACTACGGGTTTGGTTTGTTACCAGTAAATTTAATGAGGTTCTTGTATCGATTACTTAATGTGGTTCATTTTACCCAAAAATAAAATAGACAGGTTCAAGGTTTGAGAGAATACCTAAGAAGCTCTTGCTCCTCTACTTGCAGATCTCTCTCCTTGTGTAGCCATGGCCTATGAATCATAGCAGTGCTCCACATCATAGAAGTCACTTTCACTACAAAGCTCTGAAATGCAAACCGACAGCTAGTAAATGTGAAAAGTAAAAACCCTAAGGTTACTTTTTATATTCTCAAATTATGCCTTGGCCCCTGTAGTCATCAGTGGCCCGTATTTCTTGGCCACTCAGGATGAGATCGGCCATGAGCAAGATTTTGGGGGTCATTGGACCTGACAACAGCCAACAACCTAGGAAAAACAACAGGAATTCTCTCCATGGGAAGTAGCAAAATCATTAAATAAACACATTTTGATGACTCATGGTTATAATAATGTTCAAAATTACATAAAAATAAATCTTGAGTAAGCTTCGTATTCAGTTATTTACTCTATCAACTCAATGGTTATAGTGATTCACAATCCATACAACTTGGTGAGATGAGTAAGTCACCATAGAGCTACTCTGGGTAAAATCTTCATTTTGGAATTATGATGCATCGCCTCAACCCCAAAGAAGACCAAGATGGTTGGACTTCTCCATGGGTATGATGGAATCATCCTAATTTTCCTATGCCACCAAAAATACTGAGCCAAGTGATGCAATGCAAGCATAAATAGGATCGCTCACTCTAACTCTCTAAGAAATATATTTGTGGTCGGAGCACTCCTCGGGATAAGGATGAGTGATAATCATAAACAAGTGAAATCAAGCTTGGATGGGGGTTTCCCATTAAATCACAAACACTAGAAAATAACCAATCTTAGTCAAAATGGTCAAGCGACTTGTCACTTCATTCATCGTCTTTCCCTCATCAATTCATTTATGTGAGGGTGTAGTTCAAGTATTCAAAATAATCATAATCAAAATCAATAAAAGATAATCATGTCAAAATTACGTTTGTCCTATGAATCGTTGCATCCAAAAAATTACATAATTTTCCCATTTTCTAGGAACATAAGCGAACATGGCATCTTCAATTTGTAGCTCTTCTATCGGTCAGATCTGATTGTAGCAATAGAAGCTACCCGATTGAGTTTGAGGAATGAGTGCAATTGGATATGTCCAAGCCCTGTGCTAAGTAAAGCTTTCCAAATGTTGAAGTGATGATTCAAGGATGAGTGTTGTCTTGCGTGATTGGGCCATCCAATGTTTATCAGATCAATGATCATCGTACACCCTGTAAACATAGTAGTCTACATTTTTTCTTCATGTTGTGTCTTTCACTCAGTGCATTGTAAAAATGGGCATCTGTAGACATCTAAAACATGTCATGTTCAGGGAGACTACTAATATAGGCACACTCATAGGTCATGTGGCTAAACCTTGGGACCTTCCAAGTGTTAAAAGTGGTTCTGGCCACTCATATGGGGCATTTTCAGTCGATCCAAGCCTAGCCATTGTAGACCAGAGTGGCTAGAATACAACCGTTGTAGCTCATAGTGGCCAATACTTAGCCACTAAAAACAATAGCGACTAAGATTTAAATACATTTTGTCACCCATCCAGCCTAATATTGGGTAGAATTGGCAGTTTGCATGCAATAAGGATGAGCAGGGACAACTTTGCATTCCTCCTCACAGCTAGTCTACATGGAAGACTCTAGTCCAGATTTATACTTCAGAAAACATAGAAAAACAAATAGCTTCTCATGTTAACACCTAATATGCATGAGGGATTCAATCCTAGGGTTTGAAAATTGACCTAGGGCTTCCAAAACTTTATAAGGAGTAAACCTAAAAGCACGAGGGGACCTTCTTGGACCTTCTTTGATCAATTAGGGGACCTTCTTAGACCTCCTTTTATCAATAAAATAGAGAGAACATCATACATCAAAACTTTGAATAGGTTGGATCATTGAGGAGAACTTTTAGAGATTGGAGAGCAACCCTTGGAGATCGATTCTTATAGCAGAGCCTTGTCGTATTGGAGGACAAATCTGAACACATAAGGTAATAATTTTAACATTAGTAGCATAATTGATTCCATAGCCATTGGATAGATAGAGGGAGATTCCACCTTAGTGACCATTGTCCTAGATAGTGGCCCGAAACATAGTCTAGGGTTTTAGGTTTTATTTTATTTTATTCTACTTTCTCGTTCATTTCATTAGCATAGGCTTTATTTTAGTTATTCGTATTCATAGTACTAGTTTCATTGCATTTGTTTCCATTGAGCTTATTCATTGCTAATAGCCTCATCCGAGGAGGCAATCTCGGACATCTAAGTGTGTGTTGTTATTTCATTGATTTTAGGGCTATAGGTTCATCGAGAAAATCCACAACATACGAAAGCAAGAGGATCCCTCTAGCAATCAAACCTAGAGAAGGAGGCATCTTTAAGCCCTCATACATTTCTGTGTGCATCATCGAGAAGCTTTATAAAGCGTGCTCCCTGTGCGAGGGGATATTTTGTACACCTGCTACCATATTTATGTGTAAAATCATGTATCAAACAAAGGGTATCCCTTACAGGGATTCATATGTAACCAAAACTTGGGAATATCAATACAAAAAAGAATTCATTCATTTATTTCTTCGCATTTTGATTATATCTACTTTATGCCTTTCATTTATTGCATGTCTAAACATTAAAGGATTCAATTGAATCACAAGTAGAGTAATTGGTGGACGGTGCACCGCTTCCCCAGGGTCGCTACATCTTCTTCTTCATTCTAGTTGGTTTTGTAAAGAAGATGAGTATGAAGTAGTAGGACCTACAGTATCTTTTTGATATCTATATTTAGAAATAAGAGCATTGTTTGAAGAATTATCTCTTAATTTATTTTTCTAACTCATGTTGTTGAATGATGTATATTAGCTCTTCAAATGATACTATATGTTTAGAAACATGGAAAGAAGTTACTAATTTTCTATATGACTCTAGGAGAGCACACAATACAATTGATACTAATACATTATCATCAATTATTTCTCCCAAGATATTTAAGTTTACCTTACATATTGCAATCTTACAAAGAAAATATTCTAGTATTTTATTGTCTTGTATATAATGCATATAGTTGTGATTGTAAATGATTAACAATTGCTTGATTTTTACCTTCTAAAATAGTGCATAGGTTTGTCAAATTATTTTAGGTCCGAGGTGTAGACCAATTGGTTCATCCAAACCTCATAAGGGGACGGAGGTCCAAGGTTCAAATCTTGGGCCTCGCTGGACTGAACTCTTGTCCCTTTCCTGGTACTTCCAATGGCGTAAAAAGGTTTAAAATGATTGTGGCATGGTGGTTATAGGGGCGGACTGCACAAAGATCTGTGTGGCGGCTTCTAGGACGGACAGCGCAGAATACTATGGCGGACATAAAAAGCTGGAAATCCTGTCCGGATTCATGGCGGCTACAGATTCCACCATGTAAATTAAAAAAAAAATAAAATAAATAAATAAATAAATAAAATAGTGCATAGGATATTCCAAGCCTATTTTGATGTATTTACTTCACTAGTATGAGATTGTATTTCATAAGTTATTCTTAATATTATAGTTAACTATTCCCTATGATATTTGTCATAAGAGTCTCTTTGTGCAATTGGTTCTTCGGGATATGTTTTATCCCTTCATACAATATCCCATAGTCTTTTAACTACATTGATAATTTTTATTTTATTTTTTGATGGAATAAAGTCTAGGCTTCTAAATAGTTGTGACTCAAATATGAGTGTTCATTATGGATGTTTCCTTATAATTCCTCTTTAAATACAAATATGGTTTAGAAACATATTTACTTTAGAAGAACCTTTTACTGCAAACATGTAGATCTACACTTTAAACCATTTAAAAAATAACAAATAAGCATTTGTTTCTTTTTTATACATAAAATATTGAAAACAATGCTCAAGGGATTTGAACCTAGGCAAATCCTTAGCTTTTCTTTGTCTAAACACAAGTGTTATTTAGCTACACACAAGTGTGGAAAATCCATAGCTTTTCTCTGGCTACACACAAATGCTCTTTGGTTGCACATAGGTGCTTCAAAATAGCATATAATTTTTGTGTCAAACAAAACGTTGACTTTGCACACATTTTTGCTTGTCTAATGCACTCATTCACATTTCCATGCATGACATAATATATTTTTGCATGACTACTACACACATTCCCATGAAGTAAATCTACTACACATTCTCTTTTATTCCAGTATTTTATTAGATTCTCTCCATGACTAGACTACACATATGATATTTAGGGTCTTCTTTTTTTTCCAATCAAACACCTCTATAATTGGACTACTTTATTATCTTTAGGTTCTTATTTTTTTTAATATGGATGAAGGGGTTTTGAAAGGTGCCCCAAAAATTTATAAAAGTGGACTAGTAAAACTCCCCAAAACAAGGAATGAAGCGGTCAAAATATCAACCCTAAAGGATTCAAGGATCAAAATACAATAAAGCTTTATAAAATTTGAACAATAACAAACCCCAACTAGAACTAACAACACACCAAAGTTAACAACAACCATAAACTTGAAAGCAAAAAATTACCATAGAGGAGATAATACATTTGAAATTCCATTGTGCTTGAGAAATCACCAAACACGAATAACTACCTCTTTTTATGCATCCACTTGAAATCCACACCTATCACCTGAATGGATTTAATTGTATCAAATTAAAAAAAAAAATTCTTTAGTCCTGTTGGTCCTAGGACTAAAGAATTTTGGGCTAAATAATCTATCCACATATGCTTGTGCCACATACTTTGGATATTTTAATTTAGAGCATGAAACCACCACCATTTCAAATTTAAAATGTGGTGGCTTTTTAAGTATGAATACCTACAATAAATAATATTTCCCTTAGGGTCCCTTATGATGCAAACAAAGGCCAATTTGGATAATGAATTACCTCCTTAATATTTTATTTTCTAATTTATTTAAACCAACTAGGAAATCTTCCCACCAAATTGTGCATCTTTCCTCAACAAGCCCCAAATTTACTAAAAAATTGGCAGATCTATTCCCTTCCCTATAAATATGCTTAATTTGAACAGTTTCAAGGGTAAGAATCTATATTTGGGCTTCAAATAGTTTTTTTGCAATCATTCAAGAAGTATTTTGAACTCCTTTGAGCATTTTTACGATATTAAGAGAGTCCCCTTAAATAATAATCTTTCTACCAATCATACAGTCTATTTGAAAAAACCCTTGGAACAGAGCTCGTGCTTTCATAAAGTGATTGGTCTAATGATCAAATTTTTTAGTGAAGGTAAACAATATACTTCTATTTGAGTATCTAATAAATCCCCTAGAGCCCAGTGGTTATGGATTCCCTTTGGAGGCTCCATCAAAATTAAGCTTTAACCACCTAGGAGGAGGAGGTTACCAGATAGTTTCAAGTTTGAAAGAGACTTTAGAGCGAGGCTTGGGAGGGTAAGTTCTAAATCCAAGGGCTGACTCCACATCAAGATACCTAATTAGAGTAATATTTTCTAAAGGGATAATATCCACACTTTCAACAATGGTAGCTACAACATGAAGGACAATAAAATCAATAGGATGAGAAATAATTTTGAACGCTCGAGCATTTCTCTCCTTCCAAATGCGCCACCAAACATGAGTTAAAATGAAGGACCAAAAAACATAGAGGCACAAATATGAGAAGGGAGAATGCCATTGGATGACTAAATCAAGCAACATATTAGGAAAATACTAATCCATACCAATAAAACTTAGGAACTAGGAGAAGACAGATCGAGAAAAGGAACAGTAAGACAAAAGGTGAACAAGGGATTCTTTCACACTACCACACAAGTAGCATATATTAGGGAAAACCAAGCCCTTTTTTTGTAAATTATCCAACATGAGACACTTAACCTAGACCTCCAACCAAAATAAAATATTCACTTTGGTAGTAAGGCCCTTCAACCAAATATAACAAGCATGAAACTAGGGGTCAAAAGAGACATCTAAAAAATGATAGGTTGACTTCACTGAAAAGCAACTATCCTTCTTAGCACCCCATACCAACCTATCTAGCCTATATTTAATAGAAATAATAATCCACTTAAGGATATCCATTAAGGCTTTAAAATCTATTTCTTCTTCCCATGAAACCCTAGGAAAAACAAAGGGCTTTCAACATTTTATATTATAAAATAAAACCATTAAAATCACATACCTTTGATCCAAAAGCTTGGTTTGTGATTGGTTCCACCAAGATTATGTTTAGATATGAATATAATAGCCTATTGGATTCCCATGTGTCTTTCCAAAATTTGATAATCTACCCATATCCTAACAACCATCTTCCCCTATTTAAGATATCAAAGAGACTTTTAATGATACTTCACCAGAAAACTAAGCCAAGAGAAGGATATGATTTGGGATAAAATTACCATTATTGCTTAAATATTTTACTAACAATATTATAACCTAATTGACATTATCATTTTGAACCAATATCCATCTCAATTTAGCTATTAGCACTCTGTTCAATATTTTCATCCTAATGTCAATTAATCCTGAGCAATAACCGATAATTTCTTCTTCTCATTAGAACTAGACTAGAGAAAATACCATTGCTATTTGTTCAAATTTTTGAAGAATATTTCTTTGAAGCCTAAAGAGAGAGAGAGGAAGTACACTGATACACTATGGAGAGTAGACTTAACTAGCGTAATTTTACTTGCTTGGCTCAACAGAGCCCCTTTCTAGCTTACCAATTTTCTTTGAACTCTTTCCATAATCGACTCCCAAAAAGATGTCTTAATACCACCTTTGATTGTCAGTGGTTGAGCCAGCATAGGACCAGACTGCCCTAGATGAGTGGTTAGAACCACTGCTATCTCTTGGAATGGTCCAAGATCATTCATATCGTCTACAAAGGTGTCCATATGAGTAGTCTCCTAAACATAATGTGTTTTAGGTATCTACAAGTAGAAAGTGACAGTAGGGGATCTGCTGTAAGAGCCTTTGTTCAGTCTATTGCTCTCTATCATCTCTTGAGCATATGGGGTATTTAAAAAACTTGATCACTTCTTCCTTTATTTCAATAATATCTTTCATAATTATACTGTTTGATTTCATCACTTCTCCAATTCTATTATTGCTTCTATACCTTAATGTGGACATGTGAAAGAATTTTGTGTTTCCTATCACCATCTCAAAGCCAAAGGGATCTTAATTTTTTGTGCCCCATAATTTCTTCTTTAGATAACACATTATGCATGCATGCTAAGAGTTTTATCTCCTTGCATCTATCCCCTTCCATCACCTCTCTTGACTCCAAGGCTGATTCAAATTCCTTCAATTATTTAGCTAACTCCTTCCTCGAGAACATGTTCCAAAAATATACTTGTTCTAAATATTCATACTAGCCATAATAAATCTAATATTGGAAGCCATTTGAGAAATAAGAAGGCCTAAGAAACATCAATATCACCATTCCAGGATTATGTATTCTAAAACCTGATGTTATAGTCACATTACCTCAAACCTAAAAGGTCTAGGGAAATGGCTAATTTTTTTTATTTTCTCAAACACCTGGGGATTATAATCATATCCAACTTTGGTAAGGGATAAAAGGTATGTGTTGAGTGGTATTTTCACACACTTGTGAAATTACACTCTTCCTTAGGATTTGGGTTCCAAATCCCCTCTTGCAAAGAAGTTAAACAACCAACTTCTCCAAGGTCTCCACTGTATTAGCATTTGCAATTGTATTAGTAATCTCAAATGAAAATAATCAATTTAAAATGCTTGGAACACCTTAGTGATTGCAAGTAACTGTAAACAAGGGGCAATGTTGGTTTATTTTACCATGAAGCTTTAGTGATTGTTCATTATTTTACTTTTTTTTAGATTTTGTAATTTTTTAATGTTCATTTTAACTAAGTTGAACCTTCTAGGAAAAATAAAATAAAATGAAAAGAAATACAGAAAATTAAAAATTGAACACGTTCAGTCTGATGCTATCCTATTCCGACAAAACCGAATACGTGAGAGTTTCATACATGCAACCTAGCCTATTTGACCTGCAAAACAAACACAATCAAAGTAAACTAGGTGCTAGCTCCTAGGGTTTAAAATAATTTCCAGATTGCAGACATTCACATGAAATAACCCAAAACAATGGCATGAATTTCATTTACAAATCTGAAATCTGAAAGGAGAAAAATAGAACAGCTAAAATGAAGCATGCAAAAAATTTCTCATCCTTTCTTGCCCATAAAATGCAAATTTTTGAACAATTCTGCATTAAAAATATGTCCTGTTACAATAGCAGAATCTCTGGTTTTTCTCAAAACCAGCAAAAGTGGAAGAAAAGCACTTCAAAGCAGGCCCAGAACGGCTAATCACCATCAACTCTGCAACCCCGCTCGTAGCGGTTTTTGACCCCTGTATCAATCTGCCCTTCTGATTTTATACTAACTGATATGGCTCTTTGTTTCGCCCTGCGTCGCTTCGTTTCACCTCCCAGAATGCATCGTTTCGTATTCCCGCCTTTTCGTTGCTTTTGAATTCATGTTCGATGCCGAAACGTTCGATATTTTTTGTTGACATGTAACGCTTCTGTAACCCTGACACCTGTATGCCACGTGTTTCGTGCTTCCTCTGCATGTTCTGTAACGGCCCCATGTAAATCATGACATTTTTATGCATGCAGCTTTGCTCCCTTACTTTCACCGCGAAAACGTGACATGTCGCGATATCGCGACATTTTCCTGCCAACAGCCTTGCCAATGCAACCTGTCGCGAAATCGTGACGTTTTTCATCTTCGTATGCCTTTGGATGCAACCTGTCGCGAAATCGTGACGCTTTTTCACTTGGTACGCCTTCGGCCGCAACCTGTCGTGAAATCGTGACGTTTTTCACTTGGTACGCCTTCGGCCGCAACCTATCGCGAAATCATGACGTTTTTCACTTGGTACGCCTTCGACCGCAACCTGTCGCGAAATCATGACGTTTTTCACTTGGTACGCCTTCGACCGCAACCTGTCGCGAAATCGTGACGTTTTTCACTTGGTACGCCTTCGACCGCAACCTGTCGCGAAATCGTGATGTTTTTCACTTGGGGCTATCTTGAGGCTTTCCGTCGCGAAATCGCTACGCTTTCTATTTCGGGCTGCTCTTGCTGTATTTGGCCGTGAAAATGTGACATGTCACGAAATCGTGACATATTTTCCTTTCGTACCACTTCGCTGCTTGGAGCCGCGAAAACACGACCTGTCACGATATCGTGATATTTTTTCGCTTCGTACCCCTTTGTTGCTTTCTGTCATGATATCGCGACTTTTTTCGCTTCGTGCCCCTTTGCTGCTTCCTGTCGCGAAATCGCGACGCTTTTAGTGCCTTGCCCTGTTTGACTGGTTTGACCGCGATTTTGTGACATGTCGCGATTTCGCGACAATTTTCCATTCTGTCTTTCTCTCTCCTCTTTGGACCGCGATTTCACAACACGTCGCGAAATCGCGACAATTTTTGATCAATGCCTCTTCCTGCTTGCCTGGGCCGCGAAAGCTTGACATGTCGCGATATCGCGACGTTTTTTCATTTCAGGCCGCGACGGAGCAACATGTCGCGATATCGCGACAACTTTTCATTTTCGGCCGTGACGGAGCGACATGTCGCGATATCGCGACAACTTTTTATTTTCGGCCGCGACAGAGCAACATGTCGCGATATCGCGACACTTTTTCTCCTTAGTGAAATTTTTGCTTTTTTCTTTGATTTTTTAGCATCTAGGCTACTGCAGTTTTCTTTGAAAGCATGCAAAAAAGGTGGGTCCCCAATTTTGGGGTGTGTTGTGGATCAGCCACAACAAATGGCGACTCTGCTATCAAATGCTCTTGAGCATTTTGGTGAGAACCCAACCTGAAATATACAAGCTTAGATATAGGCGTCAACACATAGAAGATAAACAAATACCGATAGATCAGAAATACATGAAACATCAGAATCATTAAGTATCAGCTCGGTGTGTGCAATGTGTTTCATTCCCTATCATTTGAACTTGTTCAACATTCCATTGTCAGTTTCACTTATGATTTGTATGCAAGGCTATGAATGATTTGTGCAGGATTTGATGCATGATGAAGATGCTAGAGATGTAACAACCTGCTTTATAAATGCTCAAACCTTCTAATATCATGGACAAACATATTAAAAATGTCAAACCCTCTTAGGACCAAATATATGTCTATTAAATTAATTCCTTAGATCCCAAAGTTGGTTATGTGTCACTACCATCTTGAACCCATGTGCAAGTGTGAGTGAAATCAGAACTTTGGGGAATAGGATTCCCAACCTAAGCGAGATGGGAATTTAACCCTATCCTTACTATTCTGATTTGGAGTTCATTACCTCATCTTGAACAAAATGATTTAACCTCGTTATGGATGAAATGGTCAGGCTAGTCTATCCATATGAGCAATCAGTGGTCTTGCTTTTAGGCAAGACATGTTGCCACGCATGAGCATACTTAACCCCATAATCCATGACTTGGCTTTCATTCATTCTTTTCTCTCTATTTTTCTTTGGACCTTTGGGATGACTACCCATCCTTGCTAGGGACATGTAGTACGATCCCTCCAATCCAATATTAAGATGAAATGGAAAATATTATCTTTTATCTCTTGGACCTTGGGGATGACTACCCATCCTTTGCTAGAGGACACGTAGTACAATCCTTCCAATCCAAGATTGAGATGAAATGGAAAAAATTAGTTTTACTTTTATTGCTTGGACCTTTGGGATGACTACCCATCCTTTGCAGAGGACATGTAGTACGATCCTTCCAATCCAAGCCTTATGATGAAACGGGAAAAAATGGAAGCTTTGGGGAATCGGATTCTCAACCTAAGCGAGATGAGAATTAAGTCCTATCCTTACTACTCCATGTAGGTCAAACCAGAGCTTTGGGGAGTTGGATCCTCAACCTAAGTTCGATGAGGATTTAACCCTATCCTTACTACTCGGTTTTAGGCTTTAAGCTTGATGGAAATGGTAAAAACCACTGTTTTAAGGATTATGTTACATGATAGGACAGACATGAAATATTCTTTTCACCTCACCTTTTCATCCAAGTATGGTTTTGACCATTTTGCTCAAGATTATTTTTTAATGTGCATGGAATGTGCTTGGTTCAAGATAGCTTGGGCAGTAGTTCCCAACCTTAGGATCCTTTTAATATATGTTATGTAATAATCCTAAGAGGATTCAACACCTTCTCAATAATTGCCCATGGAATGAAAATGTAACTGAGATGACATGTATATGCAATGTGGAATATGACATGAGATATGAATGCACTGCTTCTTTTGGAATATATCATCTAATTTACCATCATGTGCAAAACTGACAACTTCATGCATCACAAGATCCAAACGATAATATTTAAATGTTTGTGTTACTTTGTGGAGCTTTCTACAACACAATTCCAATGTTTCATATTCTCCTGATTTTAGGCATAAGTTGACATCTCAAATTTTCTTTATTTATTTATTTATTTTTATATAAAAAACCAAACATGTCCATAGGACCAACACATAACTTTAAATTAAAACTTATTCAATCCAAAACCAAACTGCCATCCAAAAATGAAAATTTGAAAACACACACCAAAACCCAAAACCAAAATCTATATACAATATAGTACAAGATGATGCCAAGCTTGGACTATTACTTTCCTGGATCCCAAACATGATTAGAACATTTCAACAAAAATATAACATGATATGCCCTGCCAAATGTTGTGGGCATCCAACAAAAACAAGACTAGACCAAACAATGCAACCCACTTCAACTTTCTTCTCTCACCCCACCAATTAAATTTAGTTCCATTAGTATTCTCATAGGTGAGGTTCAAATTTTCAAATTGATTAGACAACGATTGATTTTCAATTTTATCATGTCTATTCTTTAAAATGCAAGTTTCATCATTCCACTCATGATTTAGAAGTAGGCTTTCCTTTTCAAATGTGAGATATTGCCAACAAGAGCCTATTTCTAAAAGTCTTGAATTCAAATTACTTTTCAAGATTTTAAAGCAATCAAAATCAATCAAAACTTGACAAACATCACCAAGATTTGACGTTTCATCATTAATGACATTAGCATCCAAAGGGACATCATGTAACCCATCACTTAAAATTTTTGTGGCTACTACCAAAGGTAAAGATTTCACCTTGTCACCCATACTCAACCCATCATGATTAGAATTTATCACAACTTGATGAGTGTTAGTAGCTTTTTCTTTTTCTTCATTGTCTTCTTCATCATCCAACACCTGTTCAAAAACACCAAAGTTAGGCACCCAATCAAACATGCGTCCATATTTTTCAAAACAAGAGCCTAATTTTTCAAGATATGTGTCACGTGACACCTTTCCATGATCAATGGCTTGAGTTGCCTCAAAATTCATATTTTCATTAGGATCATCAATAGTATCAAACCCACACCACTTAGGCTTTGTAATTTCATCATTTTGAAATGGCATAGACATTGTAGAAACAATGGGTGGATCAAGATTTTTGATTTCTTGCCCCCCAAGGGGAACAAAAACAATTGATTCTCCTTCTTCATCCATGGTAGTAAAATCAATATCCTTCTCCAACCTTTGATGAGATTCCAACCCTTCTTCCAAAACATTCTCAGATTGTACAGGACTTGTAATATCCTCATGTGAAAGGGCAATTGTATCATCCTGCATATCAATAGGCACACAAAATTCATTAGCAGGTTTTGGAGTGAGCATACTCTTCCCAAGAATCATAATGATCATCTTTCAAAATCAAATTGTGATGCTCAACTATTTCTTCTTCATATTTTAATTCATCAACATGTTTCTCATCAAATTTATCTTCACCTTCCTTAGATGGTTCAATTACTTCCAAAATTGGGTTATTGCTTGTATTCAAATTGATAAGGCTATCATAATCCACATGTGTAACCCATGATTCACGTTTAACATGATTTGGAAGGTGTGAATTTTCTTGGCCATCATTTTCAACAATGTCATCCAATGTGTCATCCAAAACAGATTCATCCTCATAGAATTCATCTTTTGGTGAGTCAAGGGTTTCCAATCTGTCACATGTTTCAATACTAGTTGGATCCATTACCCCTCCCTTGCCTAAAATCATATTCTTATGAAAATCATTAAAATTGATTTTAGAAACATCCTTTGAATCAAGATGAGTATTTTGAAGTTGATTCATACTTAAGAAAGATGGTTGATCTTGCATAGTAGGTTGAGGATTTTGAAATTGATTGAAGCTTGGGAATGATTGTTGATTCTGAAATTGATTTACACTTGAATTTGGTTGAGGTGGATAAATCATTGGATGGGTAAAGGAGGTATTAAATGATTGAAGATTATACGATCCAAAACCCACACCATAATTTTGACAACTCAATTGTTGCTCAATTGCCATTGCTTGAGTATAGGCTTGAGACAAAGATGTGATTAGAGGCATCCCTCGCAAATATGTGGAAATGAGTGGGTCAAGAGCATTTACATATATTTGGAGAGCCATTTCTTCTTGAAGAGCATAAAATGTCACTAATTGAGCATATAATCCAAAGAACCTTTCAGAAAATGACTTCACATTTTCACCTGGTCCTTTTTTAATAGTGACAAACTGCTGATACATGCGGATTGGGTCAACTTGCTCTTTTTTGAATTGATTAAGAAATGCTGCCTCTAGCTGAGCCCAAGAAGTGATAGACCCTAAGGGCAGACTTGTAAACCAATCAAATGCCACTTTGTCCAAGGTGTAAGGGAACATTTTACAAACAACATCATCATGCCAAATTGTTAAGTGATTCACAACAAATTTGAATGCTTGAATGTGTTCTCCTGCAGTATTTGTCCCGTTAGACAAAAATCGAGGAAGACATCTCTCAAAACCAACGGGCAAATAATGTTGAACTCCTGGTATGTTCAATGGGCTACCTGTCATCCACGGTGAAAACATAGCCATTAGTGAATCTTAAAGAATATAACTTTAATATCAAAAAAAAAAATTTATTTATTTATTATTATTTTTTTTTTAAATTAAATTAAATCACATTATTCCTGTATGAACAATCAAAGCGTTAGAACAAGTGCATAGCAATTCATGTCCTCCTTTTAACAGTACAAAGTTGTATTGTTAAAAGAGGGCTAAAGATAATAATCAATAGGGCATGAAATATTCAAAATTTAAATCCCTATAGCATTTAAATCAATCTGAAATAAACCGGTTCAGGCCCTCCTTCTAGCGCCAAAATGTTGAGTGGTATTTTCACACACTTGTGAAATTACACTCTTCCTTAGGATTTGGGTTCCAAATCCCCTCTTGCAAAGAAGTTAAACAACCAACTTCTCCAAGGTCTCCGTTGTATTAGCATTTGCAAATGTGTATTAGTAATCTCAAATGAAGATAATCAATTTAAAATGCTTGGAACACCTTAGTGATTGCAAGTAACTGTAAACAAGGGGCAATGTTGGTTTATTTTACCATGAAGCTTTAGTGATTGTTCATTATTTTACTTTTTTTTAGATTTTGTAATTTTTTAATGTTCATTTTAACTAAGTTGAACCTTCTGGAAAAATAAAATAAAATGAAAAGAAATGCAAAAAATTAAAAATTGAACACGTTCAGTCTGATGCTATCCTATTCCGACAAAACCGAATACGTGAGAGTTTCGTACATGCAACCTAGCCTATTTGACCTGCAAAACAAACACAATCAAAGTAAACTAGGTGCTAGCTCCTAGGGTTTAAAATAATTTCCAGATTGCAGACATTCACATGAAATAACCCAAAACAATGGCATGAATTTCATTTACAAATCTGAAATCTGAAAGGAGAAAAATAGAACAGTTAAAATGAAGCATGCAGAAAATTTCTCATCCTTTCTTGCCCATAAAATGCAAATTTTTGAACAATTCTGCATTAAAAATATGTCCTGTTACAATAGCAGAATCTCTGGTTTTTCTCAAAACCAGCAAAAGTGGAAGAAAAGCACTTCAAAGCAGGCCCAGAACGGCTAATCACCATCAACTCTGCAACCCCGCTCGCAGCGGTTTCCGACCCCTGTATCAATCTGCCCTTATGATTTTATACTAACTGATATGGCTCTTTGTTTCGCCCTGCGTCGCTTCGTTTCACCTCCCAGAATGCATCGTTTCGTATTCTCGCCTTTTTGTTGCTTTTGAATTCATGTTCGATGCCGAAACGTTCGATATTTTCTGTTGACATGTAACGCTTCTGTAACCCTGACACCTGTATGCCACGTGTTTCACGCTTCCTCTGCATGTTCTGTAATGGCCCCATGTAAATCGTGACATTTTTATGCATGCAGCTTTGCTCCCTTACTTTCACCGCAAAAACGTGACATGTCGCGATATCGCGACATTTTCCTGCCAGCAGCCTTGCCAATGCAACCTGTCGTGAAATCGTGACGTTTTTCATCTCCGTACGCCTTCGGCTGCAACCTGTCACGAAATCGTGACGTTTTTCACTTGGTACGCCTTCGGCCGCAACCTGTCGTGAAATCGCGACGTTTTTCACTCGGTACGCCTTCGGCCGCAACCTGTCGCGAAATCGTGATATTTTTCACTTGGTACGCCTTTGGCCGCAACCTGTCGCGAAATCGTGACGTTTTTCACTTGGTACGCCTTCGGTCGCAACCTGTCGTGAAATCGCGACGTTTTTCACTTGGTACGCCTTCGGCCGCAACCTGTCGCGAAATCGCGACGTTTTTCACTTGGGGCTATCTTGAGGCTTTCTATCGTGAAATCGCTACGCTTTCTATTTCGGGCTGCTCTTGCTGTATTTGGCCGCGAAAATGCGACATGTCACGAAATCGCGACATATTTTCCTTCCGTACCACTTCGCTGCTTGGAGCCACGAAAACGCGACCTGTCGCGATATCACGACGTTTTTTCGCTTCGTGCCCCTTTGCTGCTTTCTATCGCGATATCGCGATGTTTTTCCGCTTCGTGTCCCTTTGCTGCTTCCTGTCACGAAATCGCGACGCTTTTAGTGCCTTGCCCTGTTTGACTGGTTTGACCGCGATTTTGTGACATGTCACGATTTCGCGACAATTTTCCATTCTATCTTTCTCTCTCCTCTCTGGACCGCGATTTCACAACACGTCGTGAAATCGCGACAATTTTCGATCAATGCCTCTTCCTGCTTTCCTGGGCCGCGAAAGCTTGACATGTCGCGATATCGCGACATTTTTTCATTTCAGGCCGCGACGGAGCAACATGTCGCGATATCGCGACAACTTTTCTTTTTCGGCAGCGACGGAGCGACATGTCGCGATATCGCGACAACTTTTTATTTTCGGCCGCGACAGAGCGACATGTCGCGATATCGCGACACTTTTTTTCCTTAGTGAAATTTTTGCCTTTTTCTTTGATTTTTTAGCATCTGGGCTACTGCAATTTTCTTTGAAAGCATGCAAAAAAGGTGGGTCCCCAATTTTGGGGTGTGTTGTGGATCAGCCACAACAGTGATGCATATCCAAATACTAGAAGACCCTCCTTAGATACTAGCACCCTATCCAACCTAATCTAATTATTTTGGTTGCCTAGGCACCTATTACTCTAGGTATATTTAGATCCCTTCAAGTCCACATCCACCAGCTCTTGATTTTTAATAAATGCTTAAAATTTCTCCATGCTTTTAGAAATAAATTTACTACCACCCTTATTATTTGATGGGTATTGTGGAGTGTTGAAATCCCTTGCAAGAATCCAAGCTTCCCCTTTAAAAATATCATTCATGGAGCTCAACGACTCCCACAGGAGAGTCCTATTAAGGCTCATATTAGGACCACAAATATTAGATAAAATCCATATATGACCTAAATTATTACTATAAAAAATATTATCTATCACTCTCTCAAAAATAAGGAGGGTTGATCCAATTATTTTCCTAGGATCCCATTAAAAAAAAAACCAGAAGCTTCATTGGTAGAATTTGTTGCAAAACTAGTCTCCTTCCAAACTATTTTTTTAACTACCACTGCATTATTACTATCCATCCTAGTTTTTTAGATAAAGATAACATCGAGTCTTACCTATTTCCTAAGAGTCACCAAAATTCATTTCTTTGAGGGTCCATTCATCCTTTGATATTCCAAGATAGCAGTTTCATTTGCAGGGTTTGGAAATGTTATCCCCACTTGGAGAGCTAGAGGAGTTGTAGAATGAGTCAAGTTTTAGTTTTTTGTCTTTTCTATCCTTCTTGTTATCAAACTTCAATTGAGATTGGATTTTATCTGCAATATCTAGCTTTGCATCATGGGTCCTCACTGCTTTATTAGAGGGCTTCCCTACCTTGTAGATAGCTTTAACATCCATTTGATATTTTCTAGTGCTTTTAGTTTTGGGCTTGGACTTAGCTATGCTCAAAGAGCTCACACCGGGACATGGAGATAATTTCAACTCAATTAGGGTTGAAGACTCCTACCCAAGATCCTTACTAAGTTTTTTATTAGAACACAAATCCTATAATACTAGCTCCTAAGATACTAGGCATTGATAGGAGTTTTGGATAAACTCTAAAGGAATGAGAGTCTCCATAACCCAATCATTCATAGAAGGCTTCATTCATATCAGCTAAAACCAGAGAGGGTATGTGTTGTAGGAGCCTCTCTTCAACCAGTTGCTCTCTATCATATCTTGAGAATAAGAGGGATTTAAAGAAACTAACCACTTCTTCCTTGATTTCAATAATGTATTTCATAATTATACAATTTGATTTCATCACTTCTCCAATTCTAGCATTGCTCATATACCTTAAGGTGGATGTGTGAAATAATTTTGTGTTCCTATCACCTTCTCAAAGCTAGAGGGATATTAATTTTTGGTGCCACATAATTTATTCTTTAGCCAACATGTTATGCAAGTCTACTAACATTTTTCTCTTCTTACATCTATCCCCTTCCATCACCTCTCTTGATTCTAAGGTTGATTCAAATTACTTCAACTGTTTAGCTAACTCCATTTCCTTAAGAACACATTTCCAAAATTATACTTATTCTAAATCTTCATATTAGTCATAACAAATCTGACTTGAAATCCATTAGAGAAATAAGAGTTCCCGAGAAACCTCGAGACCACCATTTCAGGATTCAGGATTCTAAGCCTTGATGTTGCAATCACGTTACCTTAAACCTAAAAGGTCTAGAGAAAGGGTTAGAATTTTAGACTTTCTCAAAAACTAGGGGATTATAATCGAAGCCAAATTTGAGAAGGGAACAAAGGGACGCGTATCGAAAGACTAGAAGACCCTCATTGGAAACTAGCACCCTATCAAACCTAATTTGAATATTTTTGTTGCATTGGAAACTGTTATTCTAGGTATATTTAGTCCCCTTCAAGTCCACATCCATCAACTATTGATTGTTAATAAATGCATAAAAATCCTACATTCTTTTAAAACCAAATTTACTACCACCATTTTTATCTAAGGGGTATCGTGGGGTATTGAAATCCCTCAATAATTCAATATTTTGCTTTACAAATATCACAAATGAAGCTCAGTGACTCCCATGGGAGAGTCCTATTAGGACTCGTATTAGGAGCACAAATATTAGATAAAATCCATCTATGACCTGAATCCTTACTACAAAAAAGAATATATAAAAAATAAGGAGGGTCAATCCATTTAGTTGCTTAGGGTACCATAAACAAAGAAGAGCCCCAGAAGCTCCATTGGTAGAATTTGTTACAAAACCAGCCTCCTTCTAAACTAATTTTTTAACTACCTCTACATTCTTACTATCCATATTAGTTTTTTAGATAAAGATAACATCGAGTCTTACCTCTTTCCTTAGAGTCACCAGAATTCATTACTTGGAGGGCCCATTCAGCCTTTGATATTCCAAGATAATAGTTTCATTTACGAGGTTTTTAAATGTTATCCCCACTTAGAGAGTCAGGGGAGTTGCATAATGAGTCAAGTTTTAGTTGTTTGACTTTTCTATCCTTCTCTTTCTCAAGCTTCAATTGATATTGGAGTTTATCTGCAATATCTAACTCTACCTCATAGGTACTCACTTGTTTTTTAGAGGGCTTCCCTACCTTACAGTTATCTTCAACATGCATTTGACCTTTTTGAGTACTTATGGTTTTGGGCCTGGACTTAGCTATGTCTGAAGATCCTACACTAGGATACAGTGATCATTTAAACTCAAGTAGGTTTGAAGACTCCTATCCAGGAGCATCACTAAGCTTCTTAGGGGAAAAAATTTCTCTAATACTAGCTCCTAAGATACTAGGCACTGATAAGAGTTTTGGAGGAGCTCTAAAGGAATGAGAGTCTTCATCACTCTATTATTCAGAAGAATCTAGTCAAGACTCCTACCACTAGATGGATGTAAATTTTAGACCATTGCTTTACTAGAATCATTGACATCCACTACAAGGATTTGATCCATTATCCTTTCTTCCAGTTCAGGCTCATCTAGAACCAAGGGTTTAGGCTGGACTTATCTAGAAAGGACCAACTATTCTAGGTTGACTAGCATTTTAGTTTCATTATTTCTTTGGGCACCCCACCTAGAGCCTTACAAGCACATGACCTAGAAGAGTGACCATATTTCTTGCAAAAAAAACATTTAATGGTTCTATTTTCATAAATAATAAGTTAGATCCAGGGACCCTCCCTAGAAATCAACTCGATATGGCCTAATAAATCAGACTTCAAGTATACCATGATGCACATCCTAGTGAAAATCATCTTGGTCTTAGATCCAGTCACTAAATAAATCAAAACTAGATCCCTAATAGCTTTGGTGATACCTTGCAAGATATATTCATGCCAAATATGAAATGGTAAATCTAGGAGCTGCATCTAGAGGGGAGCCAAGTTCACCTTTTGAGTCTTGGTGTTGAATTCTAGGCCCCATTTATGCAAAAATAATATCATCTTACCAAATAATCAAGGACTCTCTCCTAATATGCACTTTGAATCCTCCTCATAGTTTATTTTGATAAGGAAAAAGGAATTAGATGTTGCAACAATATCAATTGAGCCCAAGGGCTTCCACTTGAGAATAGCCCACTAACGAATAGAATCAATATATGATCTACCACCTTGGAACTTGTCAACCAAATTCCATGACCCTTCCTCCATATTTAAATCCAAAAGTTCATCTCAGATAACTAATTTATTATATATTTAAGAAATGTCAAAGAGAGGATTAGAGAAACAAGGACATAAATCTCTAGTAGTAACCTTCGTAAATGAGGATACACTAGGGTTAAAAGAGTGGTCAAGACTTAGGGACCCACTCATGGGTGCTCTAGAGGATACTTCAAGACTATCAATTACATATTTTTTTGCTTCCCTCCTAACTGGCTCTTCAAGGACAACACTTTCCTATCGGTTGTCAAGCCTTTCAACTCCCTACAGACCTCCAATGTTTCCACCATCCTACAAACTATTAGACCCTCCACATTCCAACTGACTGCTACTGCTTCCACCAACCTACAACCTACCAAGCCCTCTAGCTCCTTGCAAACCACCTGTGCTTTGTAAAGCACCACCTTAAATACTCATGAACTCTTGACCACCCTCCTCTAGTGCCTTTCGTCCACTAATTTAAAAATCCTCTATATGTTAATGATACTATATTGCTTTCTTGCCCTAATACTGCAACACTACTTCACTCTTGATTTAAAATTGTAGTACTATAATACTACTCTTGCCCTAGAACTATAACACTACAATATTACTCTCGCCTTTACTCTTATCCTAACACTGTAGCATTGTAATATTGCTATCACCTTCACTCTTTCCCTAACATTGTAGCTCTAAAATATTACTCTTGCCCTAGTACTACAACACTGCAATACTGCTCTTACCTCCACTCTTGCCCTAACACTCCAAATTTTTTCCTTTGCTCTTGTTCTAATACTGCAACACTATAATACTACTCTTACCCTAGCACTCTAACACTGCAATACTACTCTCATCTTCACTCTTACCCTAAATCTGTATCACTACAATATTACTCTCACCTTCACTCTTGCCCTAACATTGTAGCACTACAATACTACTCCCGCCCTAGCATTGCAACACTATAATACTACTCTCACCTTCACTTTTGCACTAACACTACAACACTGCAATACTACTCTTATTATTCTTCATTAGATGATACAATATTCTACATTTAATTTAGATGAAAATGATAGTGTTACTTTTCTTTTAATTGTCATGCATATGTTTCTTTGTAAATAAACTCTTCTTGTTTTTGGATCTTTGCAAGTCTCCAAAAATTTCCATTAGTGCACCTTGTTTTTGGGTCTCCCTCTTCTAAAAAAATCCATTATTTATATTTTAAACATTCTTAAAATGAAAAAGACTACTTCTAAGGATATGTTGATCCATTATGTCTAAATGCTTTATTCAGAAACTTCATATCCGCTAATGGTTTAATGCTTTGTTTCAAACTCTATATTCACTAATAGCTCTAGAAAATCTAAATTTGTTGCTATGGCACCACATATTTGGAATAAAGTATAAAATGCAATACTTTATTAATCTCACATACAAAAACATTCATTTCAAGTACATATAATACTTCATACATGATAGTCCCATAGGAAACAAATCCTATAGGATTTGTTAAAGTAATGGGATAATGGGAAATCCTAACTAGAAACTTCTCAATATTTAGTGTAATATAATATGGAGGATAATATGTAAATTTATGATATAAAAATGCTTTATGGAAGCTGTTGAGTGGTATTTTCACCCGATTGTGAAAACACACTCTCCGATAGGATTTGGGTTCTAAATCCTCTCTTGCAAAGAAATTAAACAAGTAACTTCTCCAAGGTCTCCGCTATGTTAGCATTTTACATCTGTGTATTAATAATCTCAAATAAAGATATTCAATTAAAATGCTTGGAACACCTTAGTGGTTGCAAGTAACTGAAAACAAGGGGCAATGTTGGTTTATTTTACTGTGAAACTTTTAATGATTGTTCGTTGAACCCGAATAAAGCAAATGTGATTTGATCTTCGTATGACCACGTTGTAACTTCAAAATGGAAATTTATGAAATGTCATAAAACATAACCCCTTCAATGAAATTGGAATTTTATGAAGGGAATATCATCATCTGCTCATGAATGAAAAACAAAACTGAAAAATGAAATTCTGGCCTTGAAATGGAAATTTTCTATTTCGAGACTTTGGAATTTTTAGTTTTTTATTTTTTATTTTAATGCCTGGTAAATGAAAATAAAGTGCAGAAAAAATGAAAATAAAATGCAAAAAGAAAAATGAAATGCATTCGGGGTGATGCAATCCTATTTTGACAAAACCGAAGCTAATGAGGTTTCCATGCATGCAACCTAACCTATTGAACCTACAAACATGCACAATCCAGATAAGTCAAGTGCTTGGTCTCTGGGGTTTTAATTGTGATTTCAGATTTAGACATTCGCATGAAGCAACCAAGAGAACTTGCATTAAACTTCACCTATAAGCCTAGAAATCTGAAAAGGGGAAAGATAAACATTTAATCCTTGCATGCAGAAAATAACTCCTTCTTTCTTGCCAATGAGGTGCAACTCTCTGAATTTTCTGTATTAAAAATTGATCATTTTACAATAACAGAATCTCTAGTTTTCTCAAAACCAGAAAAAGGGGAAGAAAAACACTCCAAAGCAGGCCCAGAATGGCTAATCACCCTCAGCTCTGCAACTCTGCTCGCAGCGGTTTTCGACCCTTGTACCAATCTGTGCCTCTACTTTTATACTTTCTGGCAATGCTCTCTGTTTCGCCCTGTGACGCTTCGCTTCATCTCCCAGATCGCTTCGTTTCACCTTCCTCGCCTTTTCGTTGTTTTTGACTTTATGTTCGACATCGAGACGCTTGATCTTCTCTATGACCTGTAACGCTTTTGTAGCCCTTACACCTTTATGCCACGTGTTCCATGCTTTTCTGCATGTTCCGTAATGGCCCCTTGTAAATCGTGACCAAAAATAGCATGTCGCGATATCGCGACGTTTTTATGTATGCAGCTTTGCCCCTCTACCTGTATCGTGAAAACAAGACATGTCGCGATATCGTGACATTTTTCTATCAGTAGCCTTGTTTGTCATCATGCATCGCGAAAATGATACATGTCACGATATCGTGACATTTTCTTCGGACCGCATGGATGCAACTTGTCGCGAAATCATGATGTTTTTCTCCTTTGCTGTGTTTTGTTGCACTCCGAAAACGTGACATGTCATCGAAATCATGACACTTTTTCATTTCCATACCATCTTCTTTCTCAAATCACACTTTTCTCTTTCAAAATGCACTTAAATCACGTCAAACACTGACATGTCCATGATATCGTGACAACTTTAGTTCCTCCTTTGGTTTGACCGTGATTTTATGACATGTCGCGATATCGTGACAATTTTCCATTTTGTCTTTCTCTCTCCTATAATCACGACATTTTCTTTTTTTCTTAGCCACATGTCATGAAATCGTGACAACTTTCCATTTCTAGCCCGAATGCAACATGTCGCAAATCGAACTTTTCTAGAACATTCCAATCCACTTTTCATTTGAGCAACATGTCGCGATATCCGTGACAACTTTTCATTTTCGCGCAACGGAGCAACATGTCGCGATATCGCGACAACTTTTCATTTTTGGTCGCGATGGAGCAACATGTCGCGATATCGTGACACTTTC
Organism: Wollemia nobilis; assembly: GCA_028583015.1. Taxonomy (NCBI): domain Eukaryota; kingdom Viridiplantae; phylum Streptophyta; class Pinopsida; order Araucariales; family Araucariaceae; genus Wollemia; species Wollemia nobilis. Next base: position 14,466,181 of record JAQPPZ010017228.1, read on the forward strand.
TTTTTCTTGCTATATTTTGCTCTTCCTTTGATTTTTTAGCATCTAGGCCACTACGGTCTTCTTTGAAAGCATGCAAAAAAGGTGGGTCCCCAATTTTGGGGTGTGTTGTGGATCAGCCACAACAAATGGTGACTCTACTGTCAAATGCTCCTGAGCATTTTGGTGAGAACCCAACCTGAAATATACAAGCTTAGATACAAGCGTCAGTACATAAAAGATAAACAAATACCGATAGATCAGAAATACATGAAACATCAGAATCATTAAGTATCAACTCGGTGTGTGCAATGTGTTTTCATTCCCTATCGCTTGAACTTGATCAACATTCCATTGTCAGTTTCACTTATGATTTGTATGCAAGGCTATGAATGATTTGTGCAGGATTTGATGTATGATGAAGATGCTAGAGATATAACAACCTGCTTTGCAAAGGCTCAAACCTTCTAATATCATGTACAAACATATTAAAACTGTCAAACCCTCTTAGGACCAAATATATGTATACTGAATTAATTTACTAGATCCCAAAGTTGGTTATGTGTCACTACCATCTTGAACCCATGTGCAAGTGTAAGTGAGATCAGAGCTTTGGGGAATAGGATTCCCAACCTAAGCGAGATGGGAATTTAACCCTATCCTTACTACTCCGATCTGGAGTTCATTACCTCATCTTGAACAAAATGATTTAACTAGTTATGGATGAAATTGTCAAGCTAGTCTATCCATTTGAGCAATCAATGGTCTTGCTTTTAGACAAGACATGTTGCCACGCATGAGCATACTTAACCCCATAATCCATGACTTGGCTTCATTCATTCTTTTCTCTTTTTTTTTTCTTGGACCTTTGGGATGACTACCCATCCTTGCTAGGGACATGTAGTACGATCCCTCCAATCCAATATTAAGATGAAATGGAAAATATTATTCTTTTATTTCTTGGACCTTGGGGATGACTACCCATCCTTGCTAGGGACATGTAGTATGATCCTTCCAATCCAAGATTGAAAGATGAAAAATATTAATTTTATTTTTATTGCTTGGACCTTGGGGATGACTACCCATCCTTGCGAGGGACGTGTAGTACGATCCTTCCAATCCAAGATTTATGATGAAATGGAAAAATGGAAGCTTTGGGGAATCAGATTCTCAACCTAGGCGAGATGAGAATTATGCCCTATCCTTACTACTCCATGAAGGTCAAATCAGAGCTTTGGGGAATTGGATCCTCAACCTAAGTTGGAGTGAGGATTTAATCCTATCCTTACTACTCTAGTTTTAGACTTTAAGCTTGATGGAAGTGGTAAAAACCACTGTTTTAAGGATTATGTTGCATGATAGGACAGACATGAAATATTCTTTTCACCCCACCTTTTCTTCCAAGCATGGTCTTGATCATTTTGCTCAAGATTCCTTTTAATGTGTATAGAATGTGCTTGGTTCAAGATAGTTCGGACATCAGTTCCCAACCTTAGGATTTTTTATGTTTTATGTTATAGAATAACCCTAAGAGGATTCGACACCTTCTCAATGATTGCACTTGAAATGAAAATGTACCTGAGATGACATGTATATGCAATGAGGAATGTGACATGAGATATGAATGCACTGCTTCTTTTGAAATGTGGATGGAATATATCATCTACTTTACCATAATGTGTAAAACTGACAACTTCATGCATCACAAGATTCAAACGATATTATTTAAGATGTTTGTGTTACTTGTGGAGCTTTCTACAACACAATTCCAATGTTTCATATTCTCTTGATCTTAGGCATAAGTTGACATCTCAAAATTTTCTTTTTTTTTTTTTTATATAAACAAACCAAACATGTCCAAAGGACCAACACACAACTTAAATCCAAATCCAAATAGCAATCCCTAAAAGGAAACTTGAAAACACAAACCAAAACCAAAAATCAAAATCTATATACAAATGTACAATATAATACAAGATGATGCAAAGCTTGGATTATCACTTTCCTGGATCCCAAACATGATTAGAACATTTCAACAAAAATATAACATGATATGCATGCCAAATGTTGTGGGAATCCAACAAAAACAAGACTAGACCAAACAATGCAACCCACTTCAACTTTCCTCTCTCACCCCACCAATTAAATTTAGTTCCATTAGTATTCTCATAGGTGAGATTCAAATTTTCAAATTGATTAGACAATGATTGATTTTCAATTTTATCATGTCTATTCTTTAAAATGTAAATTTCATAATTCCATCCTTGATTTAGAATTAGGCTATCTTTTTCAAATATGCAATTTTGTAAGTAGGAGCCTATTTCTACAAATTTCAAAGCCAAATCATTTTCCAAATTTGTAGGCCAATCAAATTTGTGCAACAATTTACAAGCATCTAGGATATTTACTAAATTAGGATCATTAAAAGTTTTTACCCTAGATTCAATTAGTAATTGTTGATGAATTTGATTTAACAATTCAAGTGCATCAACTTCTTTTTCATTCATTAAAACAATGTTATCAAAGGTGTGATTAGAAATCATACCCTGTTTTTCATTCACCTTTAACGACATTTCATCATAAACATCAATCAAATTCAAAACATGGTCATGCAAATTTTCACCTAAATCTTGGATGTTTGAACACAAAAGGTTAGATTCTAACTTTTGAACATTTTTATTTACCAAAATTTGATGGGGATTTGTAACTCCCTCTTTTACCTCATGGTCTTCATATTCTTCATTGATTACTTGTTCATCAAACATACCAAAATTGGGCACCCAATTGAAAACATGCCCATCCTTTTCAACCCTCAAATGTTTTTGGTCAAAGTGTATGTCCCATGACTCATCTTGATGATCCTTCATTTGAGTTGCTTCCAATTGATCAATCTCTTTGTCATTTGGTTCCAATTCTTTGTTCACTATCCATGGTATCTCTTCATTTGAATCCTCAAAATCATCATGCAAACTTGTATCCGCATCTTCAATGAATTTATATTCAACATGGTCAAATTTTGCAACCTTCTCAAATCTTGTGAATGTGAGATCTTCGTATGATGTAGAAGTTTCAACATCCTGCATATCAAGTGAAATATGAGTTTCATCTATAGGGATGTGAGAAAAGAATGCATTATCATATCTCCCCCAACCATTGTGAAAATTGTCATCCAAATCCATGGCATGAAATTCCATGATGTTTGTGGCATGATCTTTTGATTCATTCATAAATTCTTTTTCTTCTTTGTCCTTGGCAATAGGATCATTATAATCTTCCAAAATTTGATGAGATTTGAAACCCTCTTCCAAAACATCCTCAAATTGTATAGGAGTTGTAATATCTTCCTTTGAGTAGGCGATTATGTTGTCCTGTATATCAATTGGCACACAAGTTTCATTAGTAGTTTTGGAGAGAGTGTAGTCTTCCCACTTCTTCCAAGCATCATAATAATCATCTTCCAAAATCAAGTGGTGATGTTCAACTACTTCTTCAACATCCTCCAATTCATCAATGTGTTTCTCATCAAATTCATCTTCACCTTCCTTAGATGGTTCAATTATTTCCAAAAGTGGGTCATTTCTTGAATTCAAATTTATAAGGCTATCATAGTCCAAATTAGTAACCCATGATTCAATTTTATCATAATTTGGAGGGTGAAGAATTTCTTGATCATTAATTTTACACATCTCATCAATAGTATCTTCCAAGAACAAGTGGTGAAATTCTATCATATCTTCAAATTTATTTATTGATTTTCTTCCAATTTCACTTTCAACCACTTCATTCAATTCTATGGTGGGTTCCGTCCTATCACATATATCAAACATTGTTGAATTTAGAACCCCTTCATCCGAATAATCATGTATCTCTATGAATGAGATCATTTCTGCATAATCCTCACTAGCGGATGTTGGCTTAGCAATTTGCACCTCCTCGTGGACTACATCTAAGGTGGTTGTAAGATTTGGATATTCAAATTCATCCCCTTGATCATTTACCTTAGATATCATTGGAGTGGAGGGTGCTATATTTGATGGTTGGTGTAGGTTGGCATCAATATTTTTAGAAGGACAATCTCTTATGTGAACATGTTGTGCCTTTTCTTCTTCAAGACCTTGTCGTTCTATCTCTTCTAAGATCTCATGGATTTTCTCTAGAGACAAACCACTCAGTTTTTCCTCAATGAGTGAAGCAAGTGTGGGGTGTATGGCTCCTAGGTATACTTCCATGGCTTCCTCTTCTAATGTGTTAAAATTTTCCCACATTTGGGAGTGCAACTCACGAAATCTTCCATTGAATTGACTCAAGGATTCATTAGGCTCCTTACATATGGAGGTAAACTGATTTTTCAAGATTTCTAAGTCAACTTTGATTACCAAAATGATAAAGATAGGCTGCTTCTAGTTGTATCCAAGAAGTCCTAACCTCCATGGGTAGTTGGCTATACCAAAAGAATGGTTTATCATCCAAAATGTATGCAAATAACTTACAAGCCACCTCCTCATAGAAAACCTGGAATTGACATAATGTATTCTTGTAGACATGTAGTTTTTGCAAGTATCCTAGTGGCACCTCTTGATTAAAACACCGTAAAAAATCCAATAACATTTTAGGAATATGATAGGGTATCACATGTATAGACAAACCCTTATAATGGTCCTCCATCATAGATACCATTCTTTCTCTTAGAGACATCATTTCAGCTCTTAGGGATACAATTTGCTCCTCAAATGTTGCCATTAGTGAACTCAGAATATAACTTTAGAACCAAATCTATTGAATATTCAACCTGCAATGTATAAAAAATCAAGTTAGCATCAACTAAGAGATGTATTCATTAAAATCAAATGAAAAGTAATTGCATGGAAACAACACTTTGTTAGTCAAGACCAAAATTTTCAAAATTAAATCAAATCACATTATTTTCTGCATGAACAATAAAAAAGTGTTAGAACAACATACCTGAATTGCTTAAAATAGAATAAAGTAAACCAATTCAGGCCATCCTTTTAACAATCTGCTGAGTGTTAGAGGACTAAAGATAACAATCAATATAGCATGAAATATACAAAAATTTAAATCTCACTAAAATAAACCCGTTCAGGCCCTCCTTCTAGCGCCAATCTGTTGAGTGGTGTTAGAGGAGGCCGAAGATGCTAATCAAATGGACTTGAAATATTTAGCAATGTAAAGCTCTCAAACAATTATAAACCTATAGCATCTAAAATCATGATAAAATAAACCTTTTCATGCCCTCCTTCTAGCGCCAATCTATTGAGTGGTATTTTCACCCGATTGTGAAAACACACTCTCCGATAGGATTTGGGTTCTAAATCCTCTCTTGCAAAGAAATTAAATAAATAACTTCTCCAAGGTCTCCGCTATGTTAGCATTTTACATCTGTGTATTAATAATCTCAAATAAAGATATTCAATTAAAATGCTTGGAACACCTTAGTGGTTGCAAGTAACTGAAAACAAGGGGCAATGTTGGTTTATTTTACTGTGAAACTGTAAATGATTGTTCGTTGAACCCGAATAAAGCAAATGTGATTTGATCTTCGTATGACCACGCTGTAACTTCAAAATGGAAATTTATGAAATGTCATAAAACATAACCCCTTCAATGAAATTGGAATTTTATGAAGGGAATATCATCATCTGCTCATGAATGAAAAACAAAACTGAAAAATGAAATTCTGGCCTTGAAATGGAAATTTTCTATTTTCAGACTTTGGAATTTTTAGTTTTTTATTTTTTTATTTTAATGCCTGTAAATGAAAATAAAGTGCAGAAAAAATGAAAATAAAATGCAAAAAGAAAAATGAAATGCATTCAGGGTGATGCAATCCTATTCTGACAAAACCGAAGCTAATGAGGTTTCCATGCATGCAACCTAACCTATTGAACCCGCAAACATGCACAATCCAGATAAGTCAAGTGCTGGTCTCTGGGGTTTTAACTGTGATTTCAGATTTAGACATTCGCATGAAGCAACCAAGAGAACTTGCATTAAACTTCACCTATAAGCCTAGAAATCTGAAAAGGGGAAAGATAAACATTTAATCCTGCATGCAGAAAATAACTCCTTCTTTCTTGCCAATGAGGTGCAACTCTCTGAATTTTTTGTATTAAAAATTGATCATTTTACAATAACAGAATCTCTAGTTTTCTCAAAACCAGAAAAAGGGGAAGAAAAACACTCCAAAGCAGGCCTAGAATGGCTAATCACCCTCAGCTCTGCAACTCTGCTCGCAGCGGTTTTCGACCCTTGTACCAATCTGTGCTTCTGCTTTTATACTTTCTGGCAATGCTCTCTGTTTCGCCCTGTGACGCTTCGCTTCATCTCCCAGATCGCTTCGTTTCACCTTCCCTGCCTTTTCGTTGTTTTTGACTTTATGTTCGACATCGAGACGCTTGATCTTCTCTGTGACCTGTAACGCTTCTGTAGCCCTTACACCTTTATGCCACGTGTTCTGCGCTTTTTTGCATGTTCCGTAATGGCCCCTGTAAATCGTGACCAAAAATAGCATGTCGCGATATCGCGACGTTTTTATGTATGCAGCTTTGCCCCTCTACCTGTATCGCGAAAACAAGACATGTCGCGATATCGCGACATTTTTCTGTCAACAACCTTGTTTGTCATCATGCATCGCGAAAATGATACATGTCGTGATATCGTGACATTTTTCTGCTTCGGACCGCATGGATGCAACTTGTCGCGAAATCGTGACGTTTTTCTCCTTCGTTGTGTTTTGTTGCACTCAGCCACGAAAACGCGACATGTCACGAAATCGTGACACTTTTTCATTTCGTACCATCTTGCTGCTTTCTATCACGAAATCATGATGCTTTTCTCTTTCGGGTTGTCTCGCTATTTTTTTCCTTCGCTGTCTCGCTAATCACCCTCAGCTCTGCAACTCTGCCCGCAGCGGTTTTCAACCATTTTTCTGGTTTTGAGAAAACTAGAGATTCTGTTATTGTAAAATGATCAATTTTTAATACAGAAAATTTAGAGAGTTGCACCTCATTGGCAAGAAAGAAGGAGTTATTTTCTGCATGCAAGGATTTAATGTTTATCTTTCCCCTTTTCAGATTTCTAGGCTTATAGGTGAAGTTTAATGCAAGTTCTCTTGGTTGCTTCATGCGAATGTCTAAATCTGAAATCACGATTAAAACCCCAGAGACCAGCACTTGACTTATCTGGATTGTGCATGTTTGCAAGTTCAATAGGTTAGGTTGCATGCATGGAAACCTCATTAGCTTTGTTTTTGTCAGAATAGGATTGCATCACCCTGAATGCATTTCATTTTTCTTTTGCATTTTATTTTCATTTTTTCTGCACTTTATTTTCATTTACAGGCATTAAAATAAAAAAATAAAAAAACTAAAATTCCAAAATCTGAAAATAAAAATTTCCATTTCAAGGCCAGAATTTCATTTTTCAGTTTTGTTTTTCATTCATGAGTAGATGATGATATTCCTTTAATAAAATTCTAATTTCATTGAAGGGGTTATGTTTTATGACATTTCATAAATTTCCATTTTTTTTGCAGCGTGGTCATACGAAGATCAAATCACATTTGCTTTATTCGGGTTCAACGAACAATCATTAAAAGTTTCATAGTAAAATAAACCAACATTGCCCCTTGTTTTTAGTTACTTGCAACCACTAAGGTGTTCCAAGCATTTTAATTGAATATCTTTATTTGAGATTATTAATACACAGATGTAAAATGCTAACATAGCGGAGACCTTGGAGAAGTTACTTGTTTAATTTCTTTGCAAGCAGAGGATTTAGAACCCAAATCCTATCAGAGAGTGTTTTTTCACAACTGGGTGAAAATACCACTCAACAGGAACTATAGCCTAACAACCTATATGTTTGAAAAGAACTAATTTTTTTTTTTGAAAAAACGCTAAAAAAAACTTGTTTTCTTTTGGGGTGGATTCAAACATACCTAAGAAAAATCCATAGAAATTTGCTAAAATATCCTTGAACCGATGTCTAATCTTTGATGTGATTCACAAAAAGTGGTTTAGGATTGTTGTTTTGAGTGTTTTGACCTCTTACAATTTTTTCTCTATGTTGGAGAGAAGAAAAATGAGCAAATGTCCAAAAATGGGGTTTTAAAAGCAAATGTGGTGTTCCTCTATTTTTGAGTCCTTAGTTGATATTTTACTTATAAATTTGTGAGAAAATGATGAGAAACTTGCCAATGAGAAAATTAAAAAAAATTGTTTCTTGCCATTTTTTAGGAGTTTGATGAGTTATCACTGTTTATAGACAATATTTAAAACCATGAATTTGATATTCACAACCACCACTCGAGTATAATGAAGGTAACAAGTGAAAATATATACAACTATTAGTGCTCTAACCAAAGTGTTTTTCCAACAATTTTGAAGTTATTATATTATACATTAACTATTAATCCTAATAACTCTCTTTATATGTTTGAAAAAGTAATACTTAATATGAAAAAGCACAAAATCTATTTTTAGAATACCCTTTTTCCAGGTCTATCTTAAACCTTTTTGAGATTGTCAACGTTGTTTGGGTTCAATAGCCTTTCATTCCTATCCTCTTTGATAAATGGCCCAATCCTTTTTTCAAATCCTAGATCAAGTTCCTCTGGTCTATTTGCCTCCATCATTACCTTTGACAAGTCTGGTTGCAATATAATAACAAAAAAATTAATGATTGCAATAGAGACCACAAGTTAGTTCTTTCCTGTGTCATCTCCTTTGTATCTAAAAATGCTCAACTGATGTAGTTTGAGGAGTGTCCCAGACCTGGTCATGAAACCCATCTGTATGATTTCTTTAAACTCGGTCACATTTCAAGTAGGGCACCAAAATCCCAAGTGGATAGGTCAAGCATAAAATGGACCTCCCTTCCTCTTGGTTGGACAAAACTCAATTTTGATGGTGCAACAAAAGGAAACCTAGGTAGGGCAAGCCATGGTGGTATTAACAGGGGATAAATTCTCATGGCTTATTCAAAAAATATTGAATTTTAGATGAATAATATGACTGAAGTGAGAGTCCTCCACCAAGGATTGACGATGTTAAATGAATTGTATGTTGACCAAATTATTATAGGAGACTTCTTATTTTAATGGCTTAAATAAAACCAAGATCTGTTGTGGAACATCAACAACATCATCATCGATGAGTGTAAGATAATTTTGGGAAAATATATGAATGTCACTATACAACATGTGTACAAGGAAGAAAATAATGTGGCAGACATGTCGGCTAACAAAGGTATCATGGGGTAATCCTTCCCTGAGTGGCGAGCTAACTTTCCTCCAAGGCTCACAACTGTTAGAAGTGAAGATACAATTTGTGTTCTCTAAAATGGTTAGGAATCCTACTCAACTATTTAGGCTCCCTAGCCATCCTGATCAAATGGTGTAAGTCACTTGGATATTACTTTCTGATTTCTATCTTTCAATGTCTATGTAGTTTTTGGATATTTGTCTTCTAGGGTGGTGCATAGGGAGTGTTTTTCCCTTATATGTTTGTTGTTTGGCTGAGCTAGATTTCTAGCCTAAGGGTTTTTGTTCTCTTTGGTGATCCTTTTTGGATTCTTGGGTTCACTCTGTAAAAGGTTTTGGGTCCTTTCAAAACCCCTCTATCAATGAAAAAAATATGGGAAAGCACATGTTGGGAAAAATGAGAATAAAAATTCTAAAGTTAGAAGATGCTTAAAAAATAAAAATGGAATGTTAAAGTAAAAAAATATATTCTAAAAATAGAAAAGAATAATAGAAAAGAATAACTTGGATAAGTTATTATTAGCATTGTTATAATTCTAAGTCTGAAAAAAGTATAACTTGGAGAAATTATTAGTATTGTAATAATTATATATATTAGTGGATCCCCACCAATTGGTTGATCCAACCATCCATCATCCCTTTCATGGATCATCAAACCTATGCCTCATCCATAGTTCCATTAATTTGTATGGAGTGGAATGAGATTCTCATAAAGCCTATCATATATATTGAATAATATCACATTGCAATACAATGAATTAATGAATAAAATTATGGATTTGTGCATTATACTTTCTGCTAAGATTTGTTCTAAATTTTTTCTTCTTTGTAAACCAAAATTTGGTATCAAAGCAAATTTATCTATGAGGAGAGAGGTTCATGTGTTTTTAGTACAGCTTGTTCAATATAAACCTAGGCACATATATTTTATGAGAAATTATTCTCTGCTAAATTTTAGATCTATAATTATGAAGAAAGCAAAATCTAGCAACAACATGGCTACTACTAGTAGTTTAAATCTTTCTTAGTTTCAAATTTTTGTAATTAATAGGAAAAAATAAGCTTTTGGGACCATTGATGCAAAACACTATAGCATGTCCAATATTGAAAATTTAGTATTAGGTCTAATGTTCAAGCTAGAAGCCCTAAGTACTCATGGAGCGGATTGGAGGGATGTTTAAACAATGATTAGAAGCAATCCAACATATGTAAAGAAAACTGATTCAAAGAGGATCCATAAGTTTATTGATAGAGAAACCTCAATGCATGGAGGTTCTATATTTGAGTCCTAGTTGGTTCATAATTTGAGCATGGTATGAGATACAAAGAAAAACACACAAACAATAAGAGAAGCCCTAGAAAATAATGTGTAGCAACACAAGGAGTATTTCAAAAGGATAAATAGGGAGTGATGAGAACCGTTGGATGAATGTTGTGTGATAGAAGCTAGGTACCATGCATGAAAGAAGGAAGATTAAGGTTTGATGCAGAAACAATATAGTGAAACTCATAATCAGGGATCTACTCTATTACACCTGATGGTTGTAACGAATTTTTATCTATGTAGTATGGTAATATGAGAAGGTTACCATAAGAGCATTTCTAGTTGATCCATGGGATGAAACCTAGTTGAAATAGAAAAGAAGTCGACAATCAGATGAGTGATCAAGAATGTAGTCAACAATTGTGGTTGGATAAATAATCAAACAAGATATTCAAATATATGTAAATGTATACATGTAGCAGTGGACATGTGTGTGTAGCATGGAAGGTGTGTGTGTAATAATTACTTGAATAGAGTTTCGTTTAATAAATTAAAAAATAGAACATTAAGAATTAAGGGGGGAATATTGGAAAAAGTATTGTTTAATGTGAAAAATCACATGTTGGAAAAATAATAAAAACAATTCTAAAGTTAGAAAAAAAAATAGAAAAAGTTCTAAAAACATAAAAGAATAACTTGGATAAGATATTATTAGCATTGTCATAATTCTAAGTATAGAAAAGAATAACTTCTAAAAGTTATTATTAGTTTTGTAATAATTATATATATTGGTGTATGTCACCAATACATCCATCCATCCCCCTTGGGTAGATCATCCAACCTATGCCTCATCCATAGTTGAATTAAATTGTATGGAGTAAAGCTAGATGGCCATAAAACCTAAGAAATGTATTGGATATTATTGTATTGCTATACAATAAATCAATAAATAGAATTTTATGCTCTACCACAACTAAAGGTTATGGAACCTTTCAAAACCTAAATTTTTCACCATTAATCAATAATGATAAAATAATTATATAATATTTGAGTTTTAAAGAAGAATGCATTATCTATATTATATAGATTATTTGTAACTAGAAATCAAAGTACTATAAACTATTTACTTAAGAGTTTGAATATTAAAAACGATGTAAAATGTATGCTATTGATTTGTTCTATGAAGGTATTGTATGCATAGTATCTATATTTTAATCTATTCACCATCAAAGTTCTACAATTGAAATGATTTTTTATTAAATTATTTATAATTAATCTATTTTATTTATATATTTTAATCTATTCACCATCAAAGTTTTACAACTGAAATAATTTTTTATTAAATTATTTATAATTGATCTATTTTATAAATATAAATAAAATATTATTATAATTTAGGTATTCTTTTTTATTCAGGTATTTATGTATTAAAAAATCTTTTAGGATAATTATTTTTTTGATCTAAAATCATCTAAATCTCTTGGAGTATAGATGATATGGATAGCATATAATTGCTTGTGTGCATAAAGATAATTCTTTATAATTATAAATCTATTTATAAGTTAAAATATAAGTTAGTGTATAATATTTACAATTGATTCTCTATAAACACAAATATTTTTGTATTTTTGTAGATTATTTGAAATTAAAAAATCATATAATTTTTTTCAGTAAATTTTGTATTGTCAATATATTTATATTTTTGTATTAAAAAATTATAGAACCACATTATATTTGTTCAGGTCTAGTGAAAAATGTTATTACTTCTTAAATTTATTATAATAATACTTTTTGGATTAAATAATGGATAGAGAGACATAAAAATAGTGTCAAACCTATATTTGGATTCATAATTATTCCTTGTAATATTCTCTTGGCCATAGAGTAAATTTAAATGACTTTATCAATATTTTTATGCCTATTTATAAAACCTCCTTCCTCTAAAATAATATTTGGAAATATAAAACAAGATGACAATTTTTTATTTTGTTCAAGGTAGACTATATAGGTTCTCTAAAATAAAAAGAAGCAAGAAAAGTAAATTACATAAAATAAATAAATTTTCCTTTTGTTTTCAAGCTTAAATATGATTCATTTCAATATAGATAGTGAGTTAATGCACAATGATTTTATATATAATTATTATACGATGTTCCAAAATATCATTAAGCTATCCACCACTTTTATAAATAATAAACTTAATAACTTAAATAAACTATACAATTTATCATATTATAATTACTACTATTATCATGGATATTGGAACATGGTATGCAACACAATCTAAAATTACACATATGTCATCCTTAAATTATCCATGCTTGCAAAGAAAATAGAGACACTAAACTTAATTAATATCTTTTCACATTCTTATTTCAATTTCAACATGACACTTATTTTAAAATGACAAAAAACATATATTTTTGTAATTAAATTTTCTCTTATAGGTGTTTCTAAATTTTATAATTCACCTTGTATTGATATCACATTTACAATATCTCATCTTCTCACTAAGATATTTTCAAATCATATGTATATTTTTAACAAACTTAATTTTTTTTTTTATTATTAAGGTAGAAGAAGGGGTTTTGAAAGGGACCCCAAACATTTTACAATAAACATCAAAGAATAATATTTACACTCCAAATATGGTTCCAAAAATAAGGTTTTAGACCTTAAACAAGAATATCAAACAACCTAAATACTATCTAAGTTTTTGACTTCAAGATCATTTGAGAGTACAAAATATATAACAAAGTAAACAATCAACAAACCCATACAAAGCTTAAACTTTTTATAGGACCTAGAGCATCAAGATACTCCTTTTTAGGTCCTCCAAGTGATGTTTTGCTTCTTTTATTTTCCCAAGAACAATTGGAGCAAACATTTTGACGAGTCAAAAAGGTCTTTCAAGAAGCAGTTTAGTATGCAGGTCTTTCAATATGTAGTTCTAGTCCCTTATTCATGACTCTAGTCAATGAGACACTCATGGAAACATATTACACAACAAGATCAATCATGTCAAATATCCTTCTAATGCTCCAGTACTTGTTGGTACAATTTATCAGGTTTATGCATAAGGGGTTGGACTCAAAATGGTGAATCCTAATAAAAATCAAGGTGAATCATGGAGAATCCTAAGAAAATCAAATCGAGCATCTTCACACTAAAATTTGGGGTATTTGAAGCCCTAAAATATAAGTTCATATTTGGGTCCAATTTTGACCTATTAAATCATATTATAACTTCATACAAATACCACCATTAGATGAGGCTTAAAAAGAGATTTCCAACGAGTACAAATATGCCTATGTTTGGATATATATTGTGGTGAATCGACCCTAAGAAAAAAGTGATCCTAAAAATTTTAGGCATATTCGCCAATTTCCAATTTTTAAAATCCTAATATTCACCCAATTGGCGAATATTCACCACTATGTATAACCCTACAATTAATGATTGATATTTTTTAGGTGGACTCAAAAACATGAGTATTCGGACTTAGAGAAGCCCCACATACCAGCTCCAATCCCGTTGAGAAACAAAATATAAATTATAGCTCACAAAATATTGATTAGGAGAAAAACCAAGAGTAGAGTAGACCAAACCCGAAACAAAAGGTAGAAACTTGTTCGCTCAATAACACACGATCCAACTAAAAAATAAAAGATCCACCATTGTTGGAGACTCACTATCAAGTCTTATTTTCTTTCCTTCATCCCTAATAATATACTTGTAGTAGTATAAAATATTCAAACTCCTCCCTCCAGATGAAAAGTAAAGCTTTATGCAAAAAATATTTAAAATTTCCCTAGCAAATTTAATATTTGATCTCATTTTTTTCATCATCCTTGACTTCACTATTAATAATTTCTTGAACACTGTGAGAGAAGATTAAATTACAACACTACAATTCATACAAAGTACACCCATGTTTGTGAGACAGTAAGATGTCCCATTGGCATCTCTACAAACATGGATAATATGCACTTCTTCAAGGAGCTCTAGTTTAGTGTTAATCTCATTTATCATATCTGCTATATTCCATCCTGGAGGGTGTTTTCCATTAAAAATATCAATTATGCTTTTTTAATCTCCTTCTATTATTAATTTCCTTATATTTAGCTTACCAAGAAGTGACACACCCATAAAGGCTACTCTAGCTTTAACAACATGGCTTGTTTGATCTCCTAGAGGCTCTGCATAGGCCAAGAGTGGTCTATCCCAATGATCTCGAAAGATGCCTCCTGCTCCAACACTCCCAAGATTTACTTTTGCTTCTCCATCAAAGTTCAATTTTATCCATCCACTTGGAGGCCTTTTCCATTTTGAATTGGTTCATGAATGAACTGAGGATGAGCAGAAATTCTGATAATTGGAAGCTAACCTCCAAACTCTAGCAATTTTTTTCTCTGGGTCTGGTTCAAAATCATTTTTGAACTTCATGATACCTAAATTTTCTAACACTACACTTAAAAATTCTTGATAACTATTTTGGTACATAGTTTTCATCAATTCTTCATTTTCTAATCCTTTTCATAATTACAAGTGTTGATTGGTGTTGTAATCTAATTTATATGTATGTGGAAGGAGAGGCAAGGGGGTACCATTTTAATTTTTTACAATATCATGTGATAAGAAATTTAATCCCTAATGCTTAGTTTAGTAAAACAACTACTTATATACCAATATTTTAGAAAGGCATTTTTAATTTCTAATTCCATAGTTGAATTCATATACATTTCTTTAAAATGGCATGCACATATAGTATATGAGGAGTAACCAATTGGTCAAACACATCCATATTTATTTAAAAAATTAGGGCAATTATGGGTTTTTGAAAGGGTCTTATTCCCTTGTACCAGGGGTTGAACTTGGATGTCTTGGATGAAAACCTAAAGGTATACCACTATGATAGAAAAAATAAGAAGTATTTCCAATTTCTTTGGTTAGGTAAAAAACAAAAGGATGCAATATCACTAGTTAAATGGAATGGAATTACTAAACCAAAATAAGATGAACTATAAAAGAAGATAACAACCTATGGATCAACATAACGAGGATCAAATATATCCAAGATAATGAGCCAACAAAAATACTCAGAAGCAACCAAATAATGGAAGGTTCAACCATCTAGAACCATATTTATGAAGGAATCAATATCATAGACAAAGGGTCTCAATAAAGGATTGGTAAAGGTACAAATGTGTACTTTTGGAAAGTTAAGTGGAGAGACTCAAGACCTTTATACCAATATTTGAATCTTACTGAGTTAAAAAAGATCCTCAAATAGGATTGGAGCACCTGTTTTGGATCTTACATAGTCAGTCAGGAAAATGACACAAACACTTGGAGAACAGATATTGGGAACATAGTTTTAAGGCAACATATAGAGGCCCTCCATGTAGAACTAGGAGACTATATTAATCCAGAATTAGAGGAAATTGATCAATTAGAGTGGATCAGATTACAAACAAGAAACTATATAGTTGAAAATTTATACAAGGAATATCTAGATCTACCTCGACAAAAAGCACCTTGGAGGAACTTATGGGGAAAAAAATGTATTCCAAATATGAAATTATTTACATGGTTATCCAAAATAAAACTCTAACTTGGGACAACCTATAAAAATATTTTTTTTAGGTTTGAGTAGATGCCACCTATGCGAAAGAAATTAAGATATAACAAATCACTTGTTTATGAAATTTTATTTTGCTTAAGCTGTGTGGAGCCAATGGCTGAAGACTACAGAGGTATCTTGGGTCATGCCCAAGGAAATTCTTGATTGGTGGTGTCAATGGATCCCTCTAGGTAAGGAGAATAAATTGATATGGAGCTTGGTAATCCCAATATTTCTTTGGTGTATCTAGAAGGATGTAAATAGTAGGATCTTCAAAAGAAAACCAGTGAGCTCTGAGGTTGTTTTTAACCAACTTCAAGTTAGTCTATCTAAATTAATTATGCCTAAACAAATTAACATAAACTAATAGTGGAGTTTAGTTTTTATCCAAAACATACATTAGAATCTCTTCTAACAACTAGACCTCGAGTTTAGTTGTGGATTTCAAAGGATCAAGGAGTGAGTACTAAAATCTCATCTTAGTGCTCATAATGAATTTTAGATTAGAAGGATAGTGGTACTATTTTTCTAAAATCCCTCTCATAAATGGTCTACTTGGTTGTTTATGTAAACCATCCCTATGAAGGCAGCTATCTGATCATCTTGACAATAGAATGCATATTCTAAGGAGTTTTATCTAGATCTCTTACATCTTCTCCGAGTTCCATGCACAGTTCTAAGAGCTTAATTGTCAAGTATAAATGCATAGGCTAGGCATAAGCTCACTAGGACTCTAGTTTTTTTGGCTTTTAATAAGTTTTGATATCCTGATACTCTTTCAGTTTCTAGATCACTTTTATGTAAAAGGGTGGGGGACCCTTCTAAAACCCCTTTTTTAATAACCAAAAAAAAAAATATGAACAATGGGCCTCAAGGATATACATAATTTTATAAAATGTTTCGTAGCAAAAGTTTTTTGGATACTTATAACTAAAAAAGGATTATGGTAGGAAATAATTCAAGAGAAATATATAGCCATGTTGTTCTTTTTAGATTGGATTAGACTATAGAATAAATCAGTTTCAAAAGCCATAGTTATTTGGAAAACACTAGTGAGATCTTTCCCATTAGTTGAGAATTTCTTAGCATGGAAAATAAGGAATGGGAAGGAAGTAATGATAGACAAAGATTCTTGCCTAGGCAACAAAAAATACTACCACTATTCCACAATATATAATAGATCATTTCCATAGACAAAGAAAGATGGTATGTCCATAGGTGGTATCGGTAGAGAGCCCTAATTTATCAAAACAATGATGGATTAAAGTAGAAGAGCTACTATTAGTAGGAAAGGAAGCACATGTTTGGCATGATTACACAAAGAAACTAGAAAGATCAAATATAAGACTAAATTAGTAAAAAGACTTTTTGATAGGGTCCAAGAATCTAGTAAGTGGGTAGTACATAGCCAAAGGAGGGTATAAGACAAGTTTTGTCAACAACAAGAAGGAAAAGCTTTGGTTGTGGAATAAAATTTGGAAGGTAAAAACTCCTTTAAAAAATATTATTATTTTGGTTAGCTCTAGCCAAAAAAAGCACTAACATGGGATGCTATTCAAAGGAGGTCCTAACAAGGACCAAGTTGATGTGTCATGTGTAAAAATAAAAAAGACATAATGAACCATATTCTGGTTCATTGCCCTTCTACAAGAGAATTTTAGAATTCAATTTTGTCTTTGACTTAATGGAAAGGACAATTATTTGCTAGGAATATTTCAGATAACATGCAATAGTGGTTTAAAGAAAGAGGATAAAAGAAGTATATATGTGTCCCTTTGATAGTGCCATGGGGCTTATGGATGACTAGAAATACTAGGTTATTTAAAGGTAAAGAAACTCCAGTTATTTAGGTGCAAATGCATATTAAATTTATTTTTGAAACTTTAAAAAACTCCCCAAAACCAAAACTAATGCAGACATATAGGAACATTAATAGTGGATCCTATGATCCCATTGGCCTGATTGATAGATCTTGCTAAGGCAGCCTAGGTAGGTGTGGGGCAAGGAGAGCATTTTACTTAAATAAAAATCATAAGATAATTTTCAAGGTAGGTTTAGAGGAAGGCACAAATAATATGGCAAAATGGAGAACATTGATCCTATTGATGAGAATAGTGATGGAGTAAGGAAATACAACTTTACAAATTTAGTGATAATTTAGGTTGGAAGTTATGTTGAGATGAAAAATTTCCTCCTCAATCATTTCTATGAGGAAGTTAAATTATTAGAATCTTCTATAACATAATTTGTATACAAGCACATCTATAGTGAACTAAATATAAAAGTAAATGGTCTTTCAAAATATGGTTTGAATCTTCCAATGTGCACTTTGCAGAGGGAAGAAGTGGTTAGAAGTGCTTTGGATTTCCTCACAATATTCCTCCTATTAAAGATCATATCATAGATCTACTAGTAGCAAAAAATATTTTTGAAAGGGATCCTTGCCAATATTATATACAAAGACAAGCTTGAGAATTATAACATAAGTCCTCAATTTTGGAACTCGAGCAAGAGTCATTCAAGAACTATAACTGATTGAGATGTTACTATTACTTTCCACTTGTCAGTATTATTATTAGGATTATGTTTCTAGATTGTAAGTTGATTGTACTTTACTACAATAGGATGTCTAGTATTCCCCTCTATTCAGTTTAGACCAGCTCTTAGTGATTATAAGTTGATTGTACTTCATACCAATAGCATTGTAATTTTTTCAAACTCAAAAATAAAAATTATAGATCTTTATGAGAAAATAAAAATGATATATATACATAAACACAAAGAGAGAGAGATAGAAATGGAGAACCTCAAACCTTAATTCTTTTAGGATTATGTGATTTTATTTTGAAGGATAGGACCTTAAATAAGACAACCATATAAAATATTTTTCATCAATGTTAACAACAATAATAGTTTCCAAATTTATATTTAAATTCATCTATATTTATTTTACATAGAATAAAAATATTTAATAGCTTATGCTACACACTTATCTATATAAATATTACCATTGTAGTTAGAACTAGGATCATGTCCTAAAAACCTATATAAATGAACATCCTCTAATTTATAACTTCTAAAAATGATATTTATACCTCTATATGGATAACAAATATCCATTACCTTTGCTTTGCTTACATAGCTTTTATTTTGGAGTAGATACACAATTTATCTAATGCTTTCAAATATCTTTGTAACCTACTCTTAATTTTTTGTTAATAGTATAATATCATCGACATAAATAAATAATAATAAAGCATATGCTACAATACATACACTTTGTCATATTTTTTTTGTACCTTTTTAATTGGTTCATGAATAAACTGATGCAAAAGTGTCTGGATGGTTATATGTAAGGCAACTATCATCTATCTTGTAACTACTACCTACCTTGTAACTACCACTACTGTATATAAAACCCCTCACATAAGGGAGTAAAAAGAGGGAAATTTTGGTGGGAAGAGATATTAGTAGGAGGCTAAAAGAGGAAAATTAGTAAGAGGCCAAAGAAGAGAGATTGATAGGAGGCCAAAGAAAAGAGAAATAAATAGAAGAGAAAGAGGAAAAAAAGAGGAATAATAAGATAAAGGAAAGAGGAATAGGTAGAGAGAGAAAGGATGAAAAACATAAAAAGAAAAAAAATAGATAAGTGAAATAGAGCTAAGAGAAGAGGATGAAACAACATGAGATAGTGAAATAAAAGGGTGCAAAGGCACCCAAAAAAAAGATGTAAAATATTAGATGTACAAGCATTCATGCAATAATGTTATCTATTCAAATTAAAAATAAGTTGATAGCATATATTTGACCTTCACTTACAGTGAGCGAATCACGGTGCCACTACAATAATTTATGTAATTCAAGTATAGAACTTAAGCTTACCCAAGAAATTATAATGATTTAACACAATCTTAATAACTTTTCTTCTTCTATCTTGAAAAATAATTATTGACAAACATTCTTTGATATTTTCTATATTGCATGATTTAATGCACTAGGAATAGCTTAGGTGAGCTTCCTTATCTCGACAACTCTTACCGAGAACATCTTTTTGCATTAATAAAATAATTCTTACAGACTTACTATATAGACCTTAGTTTTCTAGATTAGTTTGTTCATCTTACAAACCCAGTAGGAAGGTTTCTTCTCCAAACCTATACATCCCCTTCAACATACACAATATAAGCATTCCTAGTATTTCATGACTTGTAACTAGCTTTTGTATCACAATAATATTTACAAAGCTACAAAGTATGTAAACTAATTTAACTAGTGATATTAAAGCTTTTATTATGGCCACCATAGGTCCATGTTCATTTGCTAACATACTCGACAATTCACACCTGCATTCGACCTGGTCTACCATTTGTTTGCTTGATGACTCAAGTTTTGTTTTCAAAGGGATTAGATTTTGGCTCTTCTATAATATGAATGTAAATATACTTGCAAACTATGTGATCAATATGTAAACACTTCTCAGATATATACACAACACTCTAAATATTTGTATGCATGCAATTTGAATATAACAGTCACGTTTTCTAGAAACGTCTAGCTTCATTAGCCATGCAGAGTATATCAAGTATGTAAAGTGAGGTAACAAAGATGTCTATTGCAACAATAATATGTACACTCAAAAAATTGTCCATCCCTTTCATTTGTAACAGAACAAAAATCTCTTTCTAGCATATTTTCAAAATGTCTTTCCTCATTTTTTAAAATACAACATGCTCATAGAAAGCACTCATGAAAAAATAAAGAATGATCTACCTGGTCTATTTTGTTGTGCTATCCACACCAGAGTTTACTAACACTTCTATAAAATCTTCATTACCCACCAATTCCTATAAAACACAATCCGGTTGTTCTTATCCTTTGAGAGAGTTATCCCCTCACTTTACAAACCCCACCTGCTTTTCTTTCTCCACCACGAAGATGTTCAACTACCCACCATTATCCCTTATTAAAAACACTCATCCATTTTACTTCCATCTCAATAGAAAGTTATGGAGTCATCATGATACTATACGTCTAGCACATTTATGGTTAAGCCAACATCCATCATGCGTAAAAATCAACCAAAACATAAATTATTTTCTAAAGTCACACACTTGCTTCCAATTTTGTGCAAAATACTTTTACATATGCCTAACATAACTCATATGCTTAATAATAATTCATTTTTATTATTTTATTTTTTTGTACCATGCCTACATATTTTATATTTATCTATTTTTAATTCTAAAATTTTAATCATATGCACAATCAAGTAGAAAGTGACTCCAATCATCATCACCACATAAAACATATGCATACTTTAATCACTCAACAAATAAACTTTTAGATAAAACACACACACTATCTATACATTCATGAGATCTACATGATATGCAATGTGTGTGAGCATCCATGTACTCGCAAGCTGAATCATCACTTCCCTTCTTACCTTTTTTTTTACTTGCTTCCATTCATCGACAACTTGAATCTAGTCCTGCACTCACAAAGACTATCAACAGTACCACAATTCACAAAAAAGGTAAGTTTATTATCTATTTACTTATTAACCAATAATCATGTGAGGAGGGTCATTACATCCTCCCCCACTAGGAATAAACACAATCCCTATATTTTAGACAAGGTTAATCAAAATAAATACTTTTGCATATATTTTTTTACAAATGCCAAAAGTAATCAAACAAATCCATTATTCCCATTTCACACAAAATATCCCAATCTTCATAATCATCATTGAATCACAATTATTTCAAATTTTGGCATATAACCAAATTATCTATTATGTCATATTGCTTTCAATCAAAACATACATCATCACATGTTCAAAACTACTTTACTTAGTAATGCAAAACATATACAAGCTACTCTACCCAGTAACTCAAATAAATATAAACTACTCTACTCAGTATCCAGTCTCATATCCATTTGCATATATACATATATCATCAAATCATATGAAATTTTTTGAAAATTTTCTATATCTACTCAAAAAAATAAGGAAACTATTGTTTCATATCTACCATGTCCTCCCATGTGGTGCTTCTGTCTGAGTAGTGGTCCCATTGGACCCGAAATTACTCTATGCTTATCTTCCTTATATTCTTGGTTCAAAAACCAAGTATGCGAATAGGTCAAACTTAAATCCTTAGTGGATCGGTCATCTGCAATTTGGAGATATCCAAAACATGAGTAGGATCAGGAATATATTTTCTAAAGAGGGACACATGGAAGACATTGTGAATTTTGGATAGGCTTGGTGGTAGAGCAAGTCTGTAAGCAACAGGGCTTATCTTGGCCACAATTTCAAATGGACCCACATATCTAGAGTTAAGTTTTGAATATTTTATGGAAATTTTAGTTGGTTTCACCCTTAAGAATACCTGTCTCCCATAAAATATTCCCTTGTTGTTTTTTGAGGTTTGCATAGCTCTTTTGGTGGTCCACGACCTCTTTCAACTTCTACTAAATTCTTTTCAATTGATCTTCCATTTATTTTACAATTTTTAGTCTGATCACTACCCGATCCTCTAGATTATCCCAATTAAGGGAGTTCTGCATCATCTCCCATAAAGGGCTTCTAAAGGTGCCATACCTAGTGATGCATGGTAACTATTATTGTATGTAAATTCCACTAGGTATAAATAGTCTTCCCACTTTGTATGTTGATCCATGTAGTACATTCTTAGCATATCTTCTAGTACCTAATTCACCCTCTTAGTTTGCCCATCTGTCTCAGGGTGATAATGAGTATTAATATTCAATTTGGTTTCCAATACCTCATGTAATTCTTGCTAAAATTTAGAGGTGAACCAAGAATCCCTATTGAATATTATAACCTCTGGAAAATCATGCAATCTTACCACTTCCCTAGAAAATTTACTCGCTACTATAGGTGCATCATCTTGCACATTGCCTAGTATAAAATGTACAACCTTGGTTAACTTATCCACAACTACCAAGATTATGTCATGCCTAAACCTTATTTTAGGTAGACCCACTATAAATTCCATTAATACAACTTTCCATTTTTGTGTAGGTATCTCATGTGGGTACAACTTTCCAGTTGGATGTAGATGTTCTACTTTCACTCTTTGGTATTCTAAACATCTAACCACATAATCAGTGATATCATTTTTCATTCTTGGCCAAAAGTAAGCTTTTCTCAAATTCTCACACATTTTTGCCCCTCCTGGGTGCACAAAATAAGGAGTATTGTGTGCCTCCTTAAGAATTATTTCTCTCAACCCACCTATGCTTGGAACTACCAACCTATTTTTATAAAATAATAGATCATATTTAAATATAAAATCTATGTTCTTTCAAGGTTCTTGCTCAACTTGATCATTACAAGATTGGAAAAATTCATCTTTTCCTTGCTACACTTTAATTTGATCTAATAGATCATAATGGTAATTTTCCATTGCAGTGATGAGCCCTCTCCTACTCAGAGCATTAGTGACATTATTCTCCTTACCCTTAATGTACTCAATGCAAAAATCATACTCAGCTAAGAATTCCATCCAACGTCTTTGTCTGGCATTCAATAAGGGTTGATTAAAAATGTATCATAGACTCTGGTGATTTGACTTCAATTCAAATGGTTTTCCCAACAAATAATATCTCCAAATTTTTAGGGCATGTACAACTCTACCAACTCTAAATCATGAGTGGCGTAATTAACCTCGTGCCTCTTAAGTTTCCTAGACTCATAGGTAATAACCGCATCATCTTGGGTCAAAACCCCTCCTAGTCCTTCAATGGAGGCATCGGTACATACTGTAAACCACTTATTAGGATCAGGAAATTACAAGATTGATGTAGTTGTCAACCATTATTTCAAAACCCAAAAAGCCTCTTCACACTATTCTATCCATTTGAAGGCTTTTCCTTTCCTTTGAAGGTTTGTAATGGGTTGGGAAATTCTTGAAAATCCTCTGATGAATAACCTATAATATCCTAAAATACCCATAAAACTTTGCACCTTTTTCACATTAGTAGGTGTTGGCCAATCAATAATTGCTTCAATTTTCTTGGGATCTACTACAATCCCTTCTACAAAGACAATGTGTCCCAGATACTGTACTTGCAAAGTATAAAAACTCACACTTTGATAATTTTTCCATATAATCAATTCTTTCTCAGAATCTCAAGCACAATTCTCATATGTTGATCATGTTCATCCTTGTTCTTGGAATAGATCAGTATGTCATCCAAAAATATGAGCACAAACTGGTCTAACTACTCTCTAAAAATGCTATTCATGAGATTCATGAATGCATAATTGGGGCATTAGTCAACCAAAATGGTAGGACAGTAAATTCAAAATATCCATACCTTGTTCTAAATGTTGTTTTAGAAGTGTCTTCTTCTCGTATTCTTAAATGATGATAGCTAGATCTTAAGTCAATATTTGAGAAGATGGTCGCTCCTCTCAATTGATCAAACAAATCATCAATTATATGTAATGAATACTTATTTTTGATAGTCACCTTATTCAAAATTTGATAATATATGCATAGCCTCAATGTATTATCTTTATTTTTAACAAATAAGGTAGGAGCTCCCCAAGATGACACACTTGGCTTAATTAGCCCATTTTATAGCAAGTATTGAAGTTACATTTTGATCTCTTGTAGATCTATGGGAGTCATTCTATATGGTTCTCTTGAAATAGGTGTATATCTAGGTAATAACTCAATATAAAAATCAAATTCCCTCTGAGGAGGTAACCCCGTAAGGTCCTTCAAAAATACATTCTTGAATTATTCCAACACATGATGCTTTTGGAAGAGGTCGAATTTCATTTCAGTTTCTTCTTTCTTATTCATCTTGACTATAAATATCATTTCGCTATTCTTAATAACTTTATTTATCTGCATTGCAGATAGTAAATGTGGTTTAACCTCACCATGACCACAATAATTCTAATCCTTTGATTAGTCTCATCCATGAATTCCACCCATATCTCTTCAAAATTTAGAAGAGCCTTATGCACCTTTAACCAGTCAACTCCTAGAATGATATCAAACGCATGCAAAGGTACCACATACAGATGCCAATTAGTTTTTCCTTGTGGAAAAGTGATGTGAGGATCAAACAAGCATTGGTTAACTTGGTAGGTTTACCCTAAACCATACTCTACCTTCCAACCATTGGCCAAAAACCTAGGTCTAACAAGTATATCCCTCACTAATCTAGTAGAGATAAAGCTATCAGTTGATCCACTATCTATCAAAATTTGCACATATTTATAAAAAAAAATTCCATTTACTAAGAAAGGAGTAATTTGACCATCAAGTTCAGAACTACCTATGGCTACAAAGATCCTGCATGTGGCATTCTCTGGGCTTTCTAACATTGATCAACTCTATGGGAACATTTGTTGACATAATGAGCTCCTTGACATATATAGCATTCATTTGATGGAGCTCTATTTCCCTTGCTACTATTCTCATTTTTGTCTAGAGGCATATTTTCCCTAGTCTTTTCCTGACCTACTAGTTTCTAGTTCTATCTTTTGGAAAACTCTTTACCATCCCTCTTAGACTTACCACCCTAATAGCTAGGTTTTTTCTACCACCTTACCTATTTTGCTCTCCTCCTTTGTGTTTCTTGTTTTTATATTTCTACCATATCATAAAACCAACACTTTTTTACTTTTTGAGTTCATATTTTTCCTTCTTATGTAGCTTTTGATAGTTAAAATATGCCTTTCTAGTTTCTTGATTGGTTTCTTCTTTTCTTGCCTGATCAAATGTAGTAGGCATATTATAAATGTTGTGCATATTTACCATCATCATGATTCTAGGATGCAATCCCAGAATAAATTTCTATATCTTCATTTCTTCATTGCTTTCATATTGAGATGCATATTTTAACAATTGAATAAAATTTTGGTGATAATCACGCACTAATATGTTTTCCTAATGCAAATTAGAGAATTCTTCCCCAAAATTTCTCCACATAATATTTCTTAGTCAAGAATATATCCCAAAATTCTTTGGCAAACTCCTCCCATCTGAGGTCAACAACTTCTATTTTATGCCCTTTCTTATAATATTTCCACCAATCTAGGGCTACTTCAGTCATGTTCATAATTGCTAATACAATATTAGATTCATTGGATAAAACTACTAGAGAATAATATGACTCTAGTTCACTAAACTAATTTTATACTGAATCACCATTACCCTTTCCATTAAATTTTGATATTATGACCATTTTCTAGGTTTCTATCAAACTCTTTACTCACCCTAGCCCTTCTAGTACTAGATACCTCATGTTCTCTAGGTGCTTCCTCTGCCCCACCCAATCCAGTTTTTCTTCCCCTAGCTAAGTCTTCTATGACCCATTGTTGTTGGACAATAAATTCATGTTGTTGATCCATGTGGATTTTCTATTGGGCCCTTTCCTCCCTTTGTTGTTATAAGTGAATTTGCAATAATTGAACACTTTTGGCAAGATTTCCCTCCTCTCTAACAGTTTCATTGGGAGGAGGTTCATTCAATCATTTCATCCTTCTTTCATGTTGAGGGCCTTCTCATATTATTCTCAACCTTGATCCCCTAGTAGGTATTTCAGTGGTTTATTCCTCCATACATCCTGTAGGATTTTCTAAAAATCCACCTTACAGAATTTGTGACATTGACCTATAGGTGAAAGAGGTAAATTATTAGTTTTGCATTATACTGGAAAAATTTCACAATAAAATTCTACACCATAGAATCACTTATGCTCTGATACCATATGTAACAACCCAAGTCTACTCACTTGGTTGTACCACTAGAAATCCCAAATGTTTTCATAGGGTAATTTTTTTTATTTCCATCCTATAGCTTTGTTTGTAAAAATAATTTTAGGTTCATAGCAGATTTGTTTCACCCATTAGTTTAATATTATATAATTTATATAGTATAGGTATATCATACCAATTTTGGGTTTTAAACTACTACAAACAACCACCCAAGTGGACAATATTGGCAAAATATCGTGAGGGTACCATTAGTGGTGTTGAATTGTATTATTTAACATCCTTGTGTTCTAGGATGAGGGTCGATCCATGGTAGGGGTTATCCTCTAGGACCCATAACACCTAAAGGAGGATGCTTTCTTTCCCTATCCATTAGCATTGGTGAATCCATGACCTAGTCGGTCAACTTATTCTAAACCTACGACCTATTTGATCGACTTATCAAACTATTTATATGAAAGGGATCAGTGTACATATACCTTTGTGAATAACTAATTATTATCTACCTGGAGTCAGTTAGTGCCATGTCAATACCCTACCCTTAGAATTAATCACACTTGCTCATCATGACTCATGATCATTTATCCCATACTAAACATCGAGGTCATTCCAACTAAATCAAATGAATAAGGTACTTATCATAGGTAACATTGAGTAGCAATCCAAAAACGATGTCCTATACCACCATCTCATTGTATTTTTGACTAAGTCTCATGTTTTGACCAAATTTTTTTTAACCCCCCCCCCCCCCCCCCCCCCCCCCCCCCCCCCCCCCCCCCCTTCCGGGCCCCCCCCCCCCCCCCCCCCCCCCCCCCCCCCCCCCCCCCCCCCCTTTTTTCATATTATGATTACTCTAGAAAATAGTTGGGTGCATACTCACCCTCAATGAATTTGGGTGATTAATGAGCATCCTTCTTACTCGATGTCTAGTTTCATGATAGTTTAATCACTTGACCACTACTTTTTTTAAGTGTTTGGTCTACAAGGTTTCATGGCTACTTTATCCCCAAAGGATAATATCTAAAAACTAGATTTATATCTCTTCACTAAGAAGTATTCCATTTGTGAAGTCTTAACTAAGAGTAGACTAAAGTTTGGAACATATCTTAAGTTACACATCGACTACTCTAAGTCATGCTTTCATACTTTATAACACAATTCATTCCATACCTCCAAAGGAGTTTACAAAATCAAGAATAATTATATCGTGGTGCACTTAATAAAGCATGAAAACTAAACACATTCCATAATTTTTTATAATTGAACAATTAAATAAATGAAAATTTCAGCTAATCATGAAGTCAATATGCAATACAACCTTCTACTAAAATCAAAGTATTTGATAATAATATACCACTCGGGTACTATGTATTCCTCTTGGATTTTATCACATTTTTTTAATAGGAATGAAATATGAATATCAAAAGGAAATAGAACACAAGTAACAATCAAACTTCAAACCACTGTTAATTGACGAATCGAATCACCAAATAGTTAATATTTTACAAAAATATCTTTTATTTTCAAGTTGTAATATGTATTTAAAGCATTACACCAACAAACTTGATCTTCAACCCATTATTTAAGAATGGAATAAATATATTAAATTCCTTTCATTTATAATTAAATGTATGGAACTATTTTCATCTATACGCTATTTCATATTGATCTAGTTCTAGGTTTACATTTACAATATTAGATATATGTGAATGACACTACCATAGCCATTTCTACACTGGTAGCACCAAATCCACATTTACAAAATAATTGGATGCATAATAAGGTCTAAAATTTTTAGGGATGTATCATTCACTACAACAAGTCTATTAATTTATTATTCCTCAATAATATATAACTTGATTCCTTCCTTTGGACTGAGTCCCAACAACCAGAGTTCTTCAAATTAAAAATAAGTTAATAACATATATTTTACCTTCACTTATAGAGAGTGAATCACAGTGTGAATACAAGAATTTATATATTCAAGTACACAACTTAAGCTTACCCAAGAAAGTATAACAATTTAACACAGTCTTAATCATTTTCCTTCTTATATATTGAAAAATAATTATTGATAAACATTCTTTAATATTTTCTATATTAATTGTTTTAATGCACTAAGAATAGCTTAGGTGGTCTTCCTTATCTTGGTAATTCTTACCAGGAACATATTTTTGCATTAATAAAATAACTCTTATAGACTTACTATATAGACCTTAGTTTTCCAGATTACTTTTTTCAGCTTACAAACCCAACAAGAAGTTTTCTACTCCAAACCTATCCATCCCTTTCAACCTATAAAACTTAAGCATTCTCAATATTTCATGACCATAACTAGATTTTGTATCACAGTAATATTTACAAAGTTATAAAGGATGTAAACCAATTTAAAAAGTGGTGTTAAAGCTTCTATTATAGTCACTACAAGTCCATGTTCACATTGGACCTGGTATATCATTCATTTTCTTGATGACTCAAGTTTTATTTTCAAAGGGATCAAATTTCAGCTCTTCTATAATATAAATGCAAATCTACTTGAAAACTTTACAATCAACATACAAACACTTCTTAGATATTCACACAACACTCTAAAAATTTATATGCATGCATTTTGAATATAATAGTCACATTTTATAGGAATGTCTAGCTTCATTAGCCATGCAGAGCATATCAAGTATGTAAAGTGGGGTAAAAAAGACGCCTATTATAGCAACAATATGCATGCACACAAAATTATCCATACCTTTCATTTGAAACAAAATAAACATTTATTTCCACCATATTTTCAAATTTTCTTTCCTCTTTTTTTAAATACAACATGCTCATATGAAAATATTCATGAAAAAATAAAGAATGATCTACCTGGTATGTTTTATTGTGCTATCCACACCAGATTTTACCAACGGTTCCAAAAAAATCTTTGTTATCCACCACTTCCCATAAAACACTATCTGGTTTTTCTTCTCCTTAGAGAGCTATCCCCTCCCTTTAAAAAACCCACACACTTATATTTCTCTACCACAGTAATGTTCAACTAACAACCATTATCCATGATTAAAAGCATTCATCCATTTTCCTTCCATCTCGGTTAGAAGTTATGAATAAAGTATCAAGTCATCATGATACTATACGCCTAGGATCTTTGTGGTTAAGCCAACATCCATCATGCACAAAAACTCAACCAAAACATTTTTTTTTTCTAAAGTCACACACTTGCTTCCAATTCTATGCAAAATACTTTTACATATGCCTAACATTACTCGTATTCTTAATAATAATAATAATTCACTTTTATTTTATTTTTTGTATCATGCTTACATATTTTATATTTATTTATTTTTAATTCTAACTTTTAATCATATGCAAACTCAAGTAGAAAGTAGCTTCTATCATCATCACCACATAAAACATATGCATGCTTTAATCACTCAATAAATAAACTTTCAGACAAAATACACACTATCTAGACATTCCTGAGATCTACATGATATGCAATAATATTCATCACTTCCCTTCTTACCTTTTTTACAAACTTGCTTCCACTCATTGACAAGTTGAATCTGAACCTACACTCACAAAGACTCTAAATAGTACCACAATTCACAAAAAAGGTAAGTTCATTATATATTTACTTATTAACCAATAATAATGTGAGGAGGGTTGTTACACTCTTGTGTGCATGTTTAAATGATTTTTGTTTGGTGCTATTTAAGTTGTATGTTGTAGACTGCGTAGGTTAGTATGTACAAGGTTACAAGCGAGGGGAATTTCTCTTCAAGATGCATTGTCAGTTAAGGTGATGTCTAATACGCACCCTATGAAAAGTGTATCATAGGGAAGTTGTTAGGGTAAGAAGTTGAAGTTAAGAAATGTATCATCACAAAAAAGATCCATCTAAAACTAGAGTAAGGACTTATCTGAAGGATTTAATCATGAATATTTTCATTCGAGACAAGAGCATCATCCTTGATTTGTCATATTGGAGTGCTTTTTCATCATACTACATGGACCAAGCCACCATGAAGCATGTCATTTTGGAGAATTTCAATTGAGGATTCTCACATGAACCAATCAAGTGCCATGTTGTATGTATTCTCTATGTGTCACTATCTTCCACTTTTATATCTTGTGAAATAATATATTGCCACGTTGTGAGGTTTCCATCACAAATGAAATCATGGTTGTCGACTTGGGAATAATTTTATAGAAAAGCATCGTCATATGTTGAGTGTCACCAAGAGATGATTTCTAACTTGAGTAGTCATTATATAGATTTAAAGAGAGTTGTAATATAAGAGAGATCATTGTTCAACAAGTTAGCTACCATCTAGGAAGATACCACTAGAAAGAGAAGGCTACCATCAAGGGGAGATCTTGCCATAAAATATAAAATGCCATCTAAGTAAACTTTTGTTAGTTTAAAGTTGATTTTCATCTACCATCAGTTGTTTGAAACAAATCTACCGCCACTTATATTACATCATAAACATAATAATTTTAGTGAGAAAACAATCTTATTTTACACCA
This sequence comes from Wollemia nobilis, assembly GCA_028583015.1. Classification (NCBI taxonomy): domain Eukaryota; kingdom Viridiplantae; phylum Streptophyta; class Pinopsida; order Araucariales; family Araucariaceae; genus Wollemia; species Wollemia nobilis. The sequence goes on from JAQPPZ010017228.1 coordinate 14,497,619, forward strand.
ACATGACTAATTATACTTTCCTTTCTGGCATCATCGTTATCATTTGTTAGTGTTGGAAATTCTATTAAAATATTTTCATATAAATATATTATTTTTTGTGTCAATTTAATTGAGATATTTAGTTTATTATTTATTTTTAATCATTTTACTTTTTAAACTATGTTAACATCCATAGCAAAATTCACAAGAAAAGTGATATTATTTTTTTTCATTTTTACTAGCAATAGTAAGAAGAATAATCAAATGCTCAATCTTTAAGTATTAAGGTCAATAACTAGATTGATGATAATCCTTAATTTTTCTTATGTCCATTTATTTATTGTAATTTAATATGGTATCAAATATCTTGGAATAGGGATTTATCATCATGGTCTTAATGTAATTTATTATAATATTTACATTCCTATTTTTTAAGATAGGTGTGGCCTTGCTAACTTGTATTTTTTTGTGGAAACTCATTCCACACTACTTGAGTGAACATACCTTTTAAAATATTTAATAACTATGGACCTTTGTATTTAATCACTTCAATTACTAAATCATGTAAATCATATTATTTTTCATTACCAAAATGTTTAGCACCTAACTCCACATTACGTTTTCAAATCATTTTCATGTTATTAATATAAAAAAACATCTTTTCACTAATTCTCCACATTAGTTTTCATATATTTTATAAAAATATGTAATCATACTTATTAACAAAATTTGAAATAATGGAAGCCAAAGGGAGAAGCTACGTGCATTAGGGTTTTTATTTCTTGGTGCTATACTGCCTCTCCACTCTAAAGTTTGTGTGAGACGCCTCTTAGAGATTTTTTTTACTGCTTTCACTGGCTTTACTTCACCGTTTGGAGGATTGAACCTTTTTTTTATGGATGGAGCTCAATCAGTAGCTCCAACTTTTGTTGAAGCTATAGAAGGGAGCAATGGCGCTAAAGGTGAACAAGAAACCACAAAAATTTATTCTCAAAGTTTATCACAAGTTAATATATTTCTGCTAGATGTTGTTATCTCGTTGAGTGAGTTTAATACTACTTTTTCTTGGCTAGAAAGCCATATGATGGTAGGGTATTTTATAGGTCGTATCCCTAGAGAGACCCTCCTTCGAAACTGGATCCAAAAATCTTGGAATGGTGTCAAGGTTGATGGTATCCAGAACCTCACCAAAGGATTTTTTTGTTTCATTTTGTTGATCCTGCTCATACCAAAGTAGTCCTTAGTGATGGGCCTTGGTTTGTTCATAGATCCTTGTTGATTTTTCAGCCCTGGAAAAAAGATTTTTTGGTCACTAATGATATTTTATTGCAGGTTCCGGTTTGGGTTGAGTTTCTTGGTTTTCCTCTGCTTCTCTAGCCTTATTATCAAAATCTTGTGGCACCCATTGGTGAATTTCTCTATTGTAAAATAGATAAATTTTATGCCTCATGCCCTCAAAAGAGTTTTTGTGTCAAAGTCGATATTTCTAAATATCTCAGGGATACTGTTGATGTCCATGTTGGTTACTATAGGTTCAGACAATGCGTTGTCTACATAAACCTACCTAACACGTGTTACCATTGCCAATCAATTGCCCATAAGCTAAAATATTATCCTTTAATGATGGACAAGATTAAAGCTAAGGAGATGACTATGGCTTATGTTATTACTAGCTCTGTCCTTTCTTCCAAAGGTGGGAAATATGAATGGAAGGCAATCCAAAAGAAGGGTAAGAATGGCAAAAATATAAACCCTACAGCTGCTCCCAATATCTCACCTCAACCCCTTGTGCCTTATGTGCTAGTTGGGTATGGTGTGGTGATGAAGCAACATACCACACAACTGGAGGAACCCAATTCTAGGGCTTCACATATGGTTGCTAATGTACCACTAAATAGTGCTTCCTTTGCCAAAATTGTTGCTTCTTCTACTCCTACTCAATATTTAGATTCTCTAATTCTACATATCAATGGGTAATTTTCCTCAAGCTTCATGGAACCTAAATGGAATTCTGTTAATGTGTCAAACCGAGTTTTGGAAAGTAGCTTAGGAGAATTTTCTTAGTAATATTTATGATTCTCTTTCAAACCTCGAAGATGCTAAAGATGTAGTCGGACATATGAGTCTTGATAGATCTCCATGATTTGTTTATCATGGAATTTTAGAGGGCTAACGAACCCACTCTACAAATACTTGATTTGAGATGAGATTACTTTATGCTCTATATTTTATGGTAATCCCAACTTTCTTTATGTTCAAGAGATTAAAATTTTTGACTTTATTCTGTAATGTACTTGCCCTTTTCTTTGGTCAAGTTATTTTTTTATGCCACCAGTTATTCCCTTGGCATAGGGGGAGTTGTCATTATTTTGGAAACTAGATGGAAATATATTTTTGTCTCATGGGGTGTTAACCCCTCTAATTATGTAGTTTGGGTTTTACTTGAGGTTGGTGGGTTGTATTTTTGGCATTATTAATGTCTATGCCTCCAATGATGCTCAAGAGTGATGTAGCTTTTGGCGGTGGTGTGCTTTTTCTTTACCACCTGCTATTTGGGTTAGGTGCAGAGATTTTAATATGATTGTAAAAGCCTACAAACAAGATAGGACAACTTCCCATGTGATTGTCTATTGGTAAAGAGAGGCCTAGTGCTTCATGAAAAACAAATTGGGTTTGTCAGATCCAAATTCTTGTTTTTCTCCTCAATATTTTCTTGAAAATTTGTGGTATACGTGGTCCAATTTCTAGGCTGGCCATGCAAGAATTCTAAGAAGGCTGGACATAGCCATCCTTTCAAATCATGTGCATTTTTTATTTCATAAGATAAATTCTTTAACTTCATTTGTGGAAACCATTCATGGTGTACGAAGGTGAAAACCATGCATCTAAACCATTGCAAGCATGTAATAATATAATAAATAGAAATCAAGTAACCATTTGTACAAATAAAATATATCCAAGAAAATGGGATTGCTCTTTTATTAAAATGATAGATCTCGATTATAATAGCTCCCTCTTAGGGAGTCACTCAAATTGATACAATTTTTACAATAGTTGAGACCCCTCAATAGGGAAAGATGAACTCAAAGGGTATTCACTTCGACACCAATTTGCATGAGGGCTTACTAGATGCCTCCTCTTAAATGCAACTTATTCTCAGACAAATCTATTACCTACGTACAAGGAAACAACAAGAAACACTAAAAGCATATGAGGCCTCTCGATATGAGGCTTCTTTCACAGATCTGCAAGAAATAGTATGAAAGCATGAAACAACATAAATGGAATAAAAAGACATCTATTACCATGCTTATGAACTGTGAAAACATGATAAAATAGTGAATCTAAACTAGGATAAACTAGTGATGCATAAAGAAAGGTAGATTTACACTAGAAACTAAAAAAAATATGTCTCAAACCCTAGCCACTGTCACTTAAAGTGGCCATGCCTATAGGTCGCTATCGAAGACAACAATTGCTAATTGTGATCTTTGCTCCTTGTATTCAGGCTCTGTGACTTAGAAATCCTTGGTGAAATTGATCTTCAAGATTCACTGGTGTGTCTAAAAAAGCATTTGCAAGTGAAATCTCTCAGATCTACAATAGATTGATGGCAAATGGGTGATTTATTTCTCAACCTTATGGAAGCTCCGTTGTTGATGGTATGCTTGGCGACATGTAATCGGGTAACACATTGATGCTCCTCACAGGGCTATCAATTTGTTGCTCAATGTGATAGGGCTTCGCTATGTAAAATTTTAGATCATACTTTCTCCTGGGAGGGTGCATATGTAGGCCTCCAAAATTCCAAATCTTGGCTTCTTAGAGAAGCCAAGATCTAGATTTGCATAAAACTAGCTATTGGGGGAAGGTCCAGTTCTAAACTTGCATGGGAGTGGTAGCTAGGAGGAAATATGGGAGATTCATTCCCAAAAATTCTCGAATCCAGTGCAATTTCAATCACCATTCATGATTCAGGCCCATATTATAGTTAGCTTTGTCTTAGTGCTAGCGAATTTCCACAGTAGTGGCTAGCTCGTAGCTACTCTAAGCTTTAGCGGCTGGGCTGGTAGCTACTCTAGTATATAGTGGTTGCACCTAAACAGATCAGAACTACCCCTAGTGAGTGGTTATAATCACTGCTAGCGTTTGTAAAGGTCCAATATCAGTCATATGGTTTGCAGAGGTGCCCATATGAGTAGTCTCCTAAACATAATGCATTTTAGGTGTCTATAGATGTCCCTATTTATGATGCATTATGGGAAACACAATGCTGAGAAAAAATAGACCACCTAAAGCCATATTGTAGGGTGTATTATGATCATTTATATGATCAATATTAGATACCCCAATCATGAGAAGGGTGTGATCTCTAAATCATTGCTTCGAACAATGTGGAAGGCTTATTTTGCATAAGAATTTGAAGTCCACTATAATATCGGGTCGCATTGTATAACATTCATAAAGGGCCGAAAGCTAGATTATCAAAGGTTTAAATCAACATATTTGATTTTACCCCAAGAAATAGGGCAAGCTTATGATAGTTGTTAGCAATCATTCATTAAGTTATCATTTACCAATAAGACGAACATGATTATTCGAAGCAATGCTAGTAGACCTTATTTACCAATAAGATGAACATGATTATATTGATTAAGTTATCAATTGTTGATTTTGATTATGATTTTTTTATTATGACTATTCCCTCAAGCGATGAGTCAATGAGTAGAATTCTAATGATAAAAGTGATGAGTCGCTTGACCAAGATGATTTATTTGGACAATTTAAGATGATTGCTTTTATTTTTATCTAGCAGTTCATATTACATGTGTGATTTCAACCAATAATAATAATTGTACATTTTTATCTCGTGGAGCAATTTGATTGTAATGGCCTTCTTAGGAAATCAAAATTATAGCAATTCCATTGAAGCTTGTATTGAATTAGTCGATGATCTGCTAAAAAATATCATGGATGAAATGAAATGAACACCTCATTCCCATGTGGTATTCTGGCCACCATGGCCTTCTTCGGTATTGAAGTGAAGCATTGCAATTCAACGATGACTATTTTAGCTCAAACGACCTTATGGTAATTTACTCATCTTGTCGGGTTGCTTGGAACGCAAGTCACTACAACCACCAAGTGTGTAGGATAAATAACTAGGTACAAGGTGCATTTGAGACTTCGATGTTTATTTGGTCTTTTTGTTCATTTTGATGACTTTTTACTATTTTTTTTAATTTTTATTTTATGATTTTTCTAGTTATTTTGCATTTTTAACGATTTCAAACCATTAGATGTGCTTATTAGACCATTTTAAGACTCCTTAGGTGAGAAATATTATGTATTTATCATTTTTTTTAGCCACTATCAGCAACAATCGTCCAAATTTTACATTTTTGTGGCTGCTATCAACATCAACGACCCACAATTTCTAGCTGCTAATGCCAGCAGTGACCGCGACAAAACTGAAAATTATATAAAAAGAAAATTAGGGTTTTCAATTCATTATTTCCAGTTGTCATTTTGTAATTTGAGGTTTGAGGGAGGAGAGAGAGATAGTGACCCAAAACACTAATGATTTACCTGACACCATGGTAGATCAAGACAAGGCATCGATGAGCGGAGGAGCCGGAGCTTCACGGGTATTTCTCCAAATCATAGCTTGTTTATTTAACTGGTAAAATGAACCAATTAAGTAATCATTAAATGAACCTTATTAAAACTATTGGAAATGAGCCACACCAGTAGATAGGTTTAGAATTAGGCTAATTTAGGTGGGTCCCTTTTAGTTTTCTTATTTTTGTTAATTTTTTTGGATTTCTAGGTAAGGGCAAACATCGTTGGCATGTCGACTTATGGTCGCTATCGCTCAGGGTGGCCCCTAATTGATAAATACGGGCTGCTATCATTGAGGGTGGCTAGTTTGAATCTCAATGGTCAAAATTTTAACCATTTGAAGCTATCCGCTGTCGGCATCGACGACCGTTGTAGCGACCACTGTCAGCGTGAGTGGCCGCTAAACTTTAGGAATTTTTTTTTATTTGTTTTTATTTTTTCTAAATTAATTGACTTTTTTTTATTTTTCAAGTGCAAATTTTGATTTTTTTACACGGTTTGGTGTATTTTATTATTGTGTTTGTACCCTTTCTTGATTTTGGGTTATTGTTACACCAATTTTAGATTTATTGTAATTTTTAGTGTAAGTGCATCTGATTATGCATTTATTTTGGTACATTTAGTTTTTTTTTTGCATGGGCTCAAGAGCCTAATTTGTTGGTATATCTATTAGCACTTATGACCCCTACATACTGGGCCTGGTTTGATGCATGGGGTCCCATGTACGTTGTCATATTACTGACTATAATGTTAGATAAGACGTACCTCACAACGCTAGCCCACAGATGGGACTATCGTACAAACACTTTCCATCTCCCTGCCAGCAATATGACCATCACATAGAAGGATGTATACAAGATATTTAGTATCCCATTCAATGGATGAGTCATCGTATCTTCCTTGATCGATCATAGGCAAACAATTTTCACTAGGATTTTTGACAATCAAGAACAAACAGTATTGTTGGAAATTCATCACAGAGGAGTTCCTATTGCCCACTGGTATCAGGAACGTATCTTCTGGGTATGCCAAGCCATTCTCATGTACATTATTGGTAACATGCTTCTGCCTGATACATTAGGAGTGAGGTTCCCATGAAACCTCTTAGCTGTGGTGCAGGATTTACTGGACAACACTGAGCCTATCATTATGGCTTGGGGGAGTTACTTATTAGCACATATTTATGATGAGTTGTATTGGATTTAGCGATGGGGTTGGGCTTTAGTAGCATGCAAATTTCTCCTATAGATTTTGGAATGGGATCAAATTAGAGTATACCACCTAGTAGGGTTACCCAGGAGATTACCAAGATAGCAGCCAAAGCACAGTGCTATGGTTATATATGGTCATGAGAGGTAGAGGAGAGATGGATTCTTCGTCATGCAGGTGACTTGGTGCACTATGCAACCTATCTAAATGGTTTGTAAGTGAGGGATATCATTTGGAGGTCTTATGTGGATTGCCCTACATGGGAGGAGGTAGATCGATTCTTGGCTTAAACGAGGTACGATCGATGGGTCATCAATTGTAAAGTAGGGGTGAGAGAGTTCTTCCACTTTTCCTGAGTGACTAGGCAGTTCAGGATTCAGCAGGACATCCCACTAGATCCTATTCTCTACAGATGGATTCAAGCGAAGAGGGATCTCCCAGTCCCTCAGGTAACATATCTCTTAGAGGATGAATTCCTCTTGTAGTTGATGTTAATATAGCGTATGTGATAACTACAAAGGCATATAACCAATGGTGGGTGATGCGGTTATGGCAGGGTGGCGATAGCCTAGGATGAGATAGGGATGAGTCACTTGAGGAGGATCCTAATACGAGACGAGTCCAGGCTAGGATAGAGGAGTGATGCCAAGATACCAAGAACCAAGCACTGCCAAAGGATGAGGAGTTAGCTCCATAGGAGGAGTCTCCCCTTCGAGCTCACCTACACAACATCGAGACTGAGCTTTAGATAACTCATTGATAGATCTTAGAGCAGGATACATATATCGCTACCTTAGATATATAGCTATCAATAGCACATGCCACATGGCAAGGATATGAGGAGAAGAGAACCTCTCTATAGACTCGGCTTGATTCAGTACTAACCATGATAGAGTAACTTACTATGGAGATGGATGCTCTCCGATCACAAGTTGTACCAGCCACTATAATTACTCATGGGCCATCAATTTTAAACCCAAGGATAGAGATTAGATACCTACAGGGGCTCTTATATGGCTATGATGCTTATATGTCAACCGATGCTGGTATATTATATCTCTACAGCTCTATATTAGGAGACTATGTGGAACTCCTCGAAAGAGGTCTATAGCAGGGAGCTTGCACCAAAGTAGGCAAAGTGAGTTAGGGTAATCATCAGTGCAACCTAGCTAGAGGATAGGGACCTCGACAAAGAGGACTACAAGGACCAGCTCTAGGCACACTCATAGGGATGGAGCTAAGGATGGTGGTGACTTGGGGGGCATAGGCCTTGTATGATAGCCATGATGGCTTTGTATCATTTTTTAGTGTAAGGTCTAAGGACCTACACTATTATAGCTTGCAAGCATTTTTGTACCTCTATGTAAACTTGATATTGGACACATATATATATGATTTATCTTTTGCTTTTCTCATCATGTGTATCATATATTACTTTTATTTTTATGTGATGTAAAATGGATGCAATGCTTATTATGTTATGTTGTATGATGTGATGTATTAATAACATGCACTAGCTAGATGATGGATGTGTGATTAGATATTATTATCTAAATATGTAGTTAGACTACTTATATATATATATGGATGAAATGGTGATTATTAAATGCATGTTTAATTTATTTCAATTATTTATGCATTTATCTTATGTTTGTTATGAAATGGTAAATGTAATGTGTGTAATGTATTTTTTAGATGATGATGATCTAATGTAAATGAACCTCTATGCTTTATTCATATAAAACATAAGGAATAAAAGTGATATGTGTTTAAAAATCTAATTGGTGACACCACATAATGTATACAAATCATGAATGTAAATAATAACTCTTAGCATAATAATTAATCATTTAAGCATATGAATGTGAGATGAGATGATGTGATATGTACGTGTTTTCTTTGTAAGCTTTTGTAAATTAAAATATATGTATAAAATAGTTAGTGGCCGTCTAAATATAATTGCTGATATTTATCCAGTATTTATCCTATTTCATTAACACCCTTTAATGAACAAAACCTCATAAATAAAGTTGATGATTTGATTGATGAAATGATTTCTTGTTATGAGGGGATTTTTGAGGTCTTCCATGAGACTCAAACACCCTAGTTGATTAATCAAAAATTGTATAATGATCATACAAGACTTTTGAAAGATAAAAATTTTTGTTATGAAGACCAAGATATTCATTATCCCTGTGTGTGTGAATGAATGTATTAGAGAGACATAAGCCTACCCCAATTCCAGGTGGGATTCAATCAGCCCATTTTTATATTTGGGATCACCAAATTCTCATCATGATCCTAAGTTGGACTCAGTTGGATTAGACCATTAGGTGATACAAGAAACCTAAAGCTAACTCTTTTTGCAAATTTCTTAGAACTACCCCAATGCCAGGTGGGATTCATTCAACCCATTTTTGTGTTAGGTATCACTCTATGGTTTGAAGTAGTGACCATTATAGGGATTCAATCTCTTCACCCCCTTATTTTATTTAGATTTATTGGGATACTTGCTCATGCTTAGTGATAAAAATCGCTATTTATTATATATTTTTGTTTTTTTTTTAGCAAGGAATTTGATTTAATTTTGGGATTTTATTCATTTTCGTAAAGCAATGGGTTTCTTTGGGTAGGGGGAATTTGTCCTTTTTTCAATGATTAACACTCTAGACCATACACATTACCAAATGAGCAAGTAAAACCTTTCACTTAGGATGCCTAGGACCACTTTTGTAGTGTTCATATTTCCTTGTCCTAATTAGAATTGTTAATTTTTTGTTTAGTGATTGTTTTTTGATATATGTTGGGTGCTATCAAAACTAGACCTTATCTATAGAATTAAAGATATATTTCTACAAAATTTGAGAAGATCACTAGGTATGGTTGAATGACCAGAAAACCCTAGTATATTCCTTATAGCAACAGGGAGGGGTTGTGTTGAAAAACATAGTTACTCACATGGGTTATGGATGAATGAATATTTGAAGATGCATGATTAGCATACAAACACGGTGCCATTTGCAATATTGAAAACACATTCTATCCTAATGTGAGAAAATGGATGCAACATGCCTAATGCAATGCAATTACATGAATGCAAATGCAAAATGTAAGATGTAAATATTTTTGTATTTTAATGTTTTCAATTTTTTTTTGTGTTTTTGTGTTTTGTGTTTTGTTTTGAATCAAAGGGCTTGAATACCTTTGGAGCCTTTTGTGAGTTTACCAAAGGGCTTATGATGCCTTTGGGTCTTTTGTGAATTGACCAAAGGGCTTATGATGCATTTGGAGCTTTTGTGAGTTGACCAAAGGGCTTAATGTACCTTTGGGGCTTTTTGTGAGTTGAGAAAAGGGCTTATGATGCATTTGTAGCCTTTTGTAAGTTGACAAAAGGTCTTAATGTGCCTTTGGGGCATTTTTTGAGTTTACCAAAGGGCTTAAAGTGCCTTTCTAGATTTTTGTGAGTTTACTAAAGGGCTTATGATGCCTTTGGAGCATTTTGTGCATTAACCAAAGGGCTTACGATACCTTTGGGTCTTTTTGATTTTGATGTTTTTAGATTTTTTATTTTATGTATAAAATGCCTTTAGATGAATTATGTTGAGAGGTTCAGGCTCTTCAACACCTTCTAACGATGTTAGGCGATATGTTCCAGGTCCAATTTTCTCTGAGATGATATAAGGACCTATTCATTTGGTCATAAATTTGTCTCACAGGTGTGGCGAAAGGTTTAAATTATGTTGGTTCTCTTTGAGCATGATATACCCAACCTTAAAGTCTCTTAGGTGGAATTTATTATTATAAGCTTGTGTTAGATAATATTTGTAAACACGGATATGCTCAAGAGCATTGATGCGACATTCATCAAGAAGGGTCAATTGATCAAGGTGAGCTTGTCATGTTGTGTCATCATCAATACAATATTTGAATGTGATGTGCACTATTAGAATTTCTAACTCCAAGGGCATAATGGCCTTAGTGCCATATACAAGTGAAAAGAGTGTTGCCCCAGTGGGTGTTCGCATGCTAGTTCTATAAGCCAATAATGCAAGAGGTAACTGTAGTTGCCAATCTTTATGATTTTATTTTACCATATTCTTTAATATGGCTATGATTACTTTGTTCAAGGCTTCTCCTTATCCATTTGCTTGTGGATAATATGGTGTCACAAAATTATACTGAATGTTATATTTGGACGTTAAAGCCTGCATACTTTTATTCTTAAATAAAGGACCATTATTTGAAATTATCTTACATGGGATGCCAAAGTGACAGATGATATTGTAAAATATGAACTCTGCAATTCATGGTCCTGCCATTGAAAATAAGGGGACTTCTTCCACCCATTTTGTAAAATACTCAGTGGTCATTAAGATAAACATGTTTTGGTCCAAATAAGAGGGAGAGATCTTTCCAATTAGATCGAAACCCCACTGATAAAATGGCCAAGCCACCTGAATGGGTTGTAAGGTCTATGATGGTAGGTACATCAGATTTGCATGATGTTGACACTTAGCACACTTCCTGACATACTCACAGTAATATTTTTCCATGGTGGGCCAATAATAACCCATGTGAAGTATGCACTTGATGATGGCCATGCCACTAAAATGGATCTCGCATGTACCATCATGAACTTGTGAAATTTCCCAAGTTGATTATTGGTACTCAAGATAATAAAGGAGGATTCCATCATAGTTTTGATGATACAATATATCTCCTAGAAAGACATAGCTTATCACTTTTTGTTTGAATGCTCATTTTATAGCATGCGACAATCCCTACGGGATGATTCCAAGCTTAAGGAAATCTTGTAATTGGAATAGCCAATCCTAATAATCTACAACCTCAACAGACAAGATGACTTATTCTCTATATGATTTGATGTGCACAAATGTATATTGAGAAACAACCTTGTTGTGAATGATGGTACCATTCCCCTTAGGACCCTACGAGATCAATGACCCCAAATGCACCTTCTTTAGAAATTTTTTGGCTTTATAAAATCACTCATGGTTTGGTTCTATATGAATCATGTTTACTAATTATTTGTTGTTAAAAGCCTCACACTGCATCACTTATTGCAAGAGCATCTTCACATGAATGGTAGTGAAGTTAGCTAGATGGATTTTGAGGGATCAAGGATCCCAAAGATGCCATAGTATCTGAAAATTTGTTATATGTGTGAGGGATTGCCTCAATATCGTACCATTATATTTGGTCTAGATAAGTGTAAAAAAGATCTTTGTAAGCTCTTAGGATTGGACACCTGCATTGAAATTTTCCCTTAACTTGGTTACCGATGAGAAGGGAGTCACCAAAGATATTTAGCTTTTTAATCTTCATAGTGGTTACTATTTGGAGACCCAAGATTAGGGACTCGTATTCAACATTATTATTTGTACAAGGGAAGTATAGCTTAAATGACAATGGCATTGGAGCATGTTATGATGTGAAAAACACAATCCCTGCACCATCCCCTTGCTCACACTTCGAACCATTGAAGAACAAAGTCATGTCAGATTTATTATCAAGTTCTTTAGGTTCGAGTACTTTTGATAATGTAAAGACTGTGTCATTGAGAATTTCTATGACGAGAGGTCTATTATCTTGAAGAGGCACCTCTACCAGTTGATTAGCTATGACTTGTCCCTTTATGGAATTTTGGATTATGAATTCCAAATAGAATTTTTTCAGTAGCATGATGCACTTTGTAGTACGTATATTATGATATGTCTTCCTCATCATATACTGCAAAGGATTTTGTTTTGATATAACACACATTGTATGGCTCAACATATAGTGGTGCAACTTCTTAGTCATAAATACCACTGCTAAGCACAGTTTCTCTATGTATGTGTACCCTAGCTCATAACTCACCAAGGTGTGTTTGATATAGTATATCACTTGTTCTTTGTATTGCATGTTATTTTACACCAATATGGTACCCAAAGCAAAATTGATAGCCAATATATAAAGCAGAAATGGAACATTTGGCCTTGGTGGAGGTAGTACTAGCAATGTTTCTAGGTATTTCTTGATCTCATCAAAGGCTTGCTAACATTATTTGTCCCAGTTGAATGGGGCCTCCTTGTGTAGTAGTCGATTCATGGGTCGATATTTATTTGATAATTGTATGATGAAACACGTTATGGATGCTACTTTGCCCTGTAGACTTCTCAGCTCTTTGATTTTAATGGGTGGGATCATTTCTAGGATAGCCTTTACCTTTGCTAGGTTAACTTCAATCCATCATTTAGAAATGATGAATCCTAAGAGTCTTCCTGAAATTATTTCAAAGAAACATTTCTTGGGATTCAACCTGACATTGTGCTCTATTAGGTGATCGAAGACCTTTCTTAGAACCTCAACATGCTCTTCTCATAGCAATGACTTGGTCATTAAGTCATCGATATAATATTCTAGGATCTTATGTATGTAGTCATGAAAAATATATGTCATGGACCACTGATATGTGGTACCAATATTTTTAAGACCAAATGGAATTAATTTGTAATAAAATGTCCCCCATGGAGTGGTGAACGTGGTTTTGTGCTAGTATTCAGGTTCAATCTGAATTTGATTGTAACCAAAAAACCCATCCATGAGGGAGAGAATATCATGACCTACAATTACATCTACAAGAGCATCTACATTGGGCAACGGGAATGAATCCTTCGATGTTTCCTTATTGAGATCTCTAAAATGTGCAAATACGGATCCTTCCATCAAGTTTTCCTATAGGTACCATGTTTGATACCCATTTTGAATAGTCAATGGGGGTAATAAAAACTACATCCAATAGCTTCTGCAACTCATTCTTTACCATCAAGGCAATGGTTGGATGCATATTCTTGATTTTTTGCTTGACTGGTTTCTTTGTGGGATCTAGTGAAAGGTTGTGGACAACCAATTTTAGATCTAAACCCCGAATATCCTCGTAGGTCCAAGCAAAGATATTAGGTCTCTCTCTCAATAGAGGTATTATGGTGGCCTATTATTTTGGAGATAAGATTTATTTGAACTTAAATTTCTTTGGATCAGAAGGATCATCGATGATTTCTACTTCGAAAGTTTCCTCTATTAACATGTGCGACCCCTCCTCAAGTTACTAAGGAGTGGGGATCAAGTGGATGTCATCCACTAGGTTTAAAGGTTCCACTAAATTAGGGTTGAAACCAATGTGATAAATATCATGTGCGTAGCCTGGTGCAAAATGAAATGGTTGTAGCATTTCTTTATTGGGGAAGAAATATTCAGGCAATCCCAATAAATAGCATATAAGTTAAGACATAATGGTTTAGAAGTATTAGATGGGTTGTGGATTGGAGTGTTCAAATAAATGAAGATCATGTTAATGGATGGGATAGAATCTCTAGGACTAGGTTGGTGTAACTTTGCACTATTGATTTGCCTTCCATATCCAAGATGAGGTATAGGGGTATGGGGATCTCAGGATCTGGTCTATGGATAGTCGGGTAGATGGGATCATTTGGTTGATGTAGATATCTAAATGTAGGAGGATTGGGGAAGACTATATGATAGATTTCATCTAAATTAGTCGGTCTTCTCCTAAGGTGAGGGCTAGGATATACTCTGTGATACATCTCATCTATGTCAAATGGTTAATTGTGATGACATAAGTGTTGAGGCCCAAGGTAGGCCATCTCAGTATCATCCTCATAATCACTATCATCTATGAAATATCCTTCATTGATACCCACAGGTGATGTGAGGTGACGTAAATTTCAAGGACCTAGATAGGCCAATTCAATCTCATCATCAACCTCATTGTAATCGATTATGTATTCATTCTATTCTTGCTCATAACCATAGCCTAGTTCACCCTCCCATAGGATAAGTCCTGATGGGCTTGCCTCAAGGGAGAAATTTGTATGATACACAATAGGTGGTTCTATAGTAACCATGGTCACCAAATTGTCATCCATATAGCTTATGTTTGGGTGATAGGGATTCCATTCAATGTCTTTCTCGAACCCTAGGCTCAACCTATCTAGTGATGCTTCTAATGAATCATCATAGCTTTAGATGTAATATCCTAGGCTATATATATTAGTAGGTAACTGATAATATAGTACAATATGGTTCTATCACCCTTGATCATATAGAACCAAACCATAGTCGTTCGAATGGTTGTATTCGAAGTATATAAAAAAAAATCAAGAATGAAAAATTTGTGAACATTCATGATGAACAACTCATCCTCATCCTCTTCAATATCTGAAGCATCATGGACATAATACAACCCTGCATAAATAAAATTGGTTTGGTTAGGAGGGATCCCCAATGGTACCATTGTCCCTATGGGTAGGTTTGGAAATCTTGGTCATCCCATGTCTTATGCAGACTCGATAATGGAAGTGAAAGTAACATTTTACACAATATATTCACCTGGTCCTATATTAGCTAGGTGAACTATCACCTGTGGTGCAAATGATGTTGATGATGATGCAGGTGAGGCAAGTTGAGATACCTCCTCGACTATGTCTTAGGAATCTTCCTTCTCCATGGGATTTGGAAATTTTTCTATTGCTATGGTTGGTACTTCCTTAGGTATTTTTCTACCAAGGGTTACTTTAATTTTTGAGAGTGTTTTGCCTTAGATGTTTTTGGTTTCTTAGAAGTGCCAGTAGCTTTAGAAGCTGGAGGTGACGTTGATGTGGATGGGTCACCTCGCACTGATTTGGATTTTCTTCCTAGTTGTGTGGTAGGTGATGATGACCTACTATACAGGTGTATGGATTGAAGTACAAAATACCTCAGCAAGTCAACCTAATGAACGTATTAGAATGGCTCTTTATTCAATGGTACCACATGTACCTATCCCTCGTGCACATATTTAACACATTGATGTAATATTGAGAGAACGTACTACATGTCCCTTATCCATGGATACCCTAGGAAGATATTATATTGCATGATCCCCTACAATACATGACACATCATAGGGATGGGCATATGTCCCATCTGCATAGGTAGGACAATTGTGCCCACTATGTAGCACCGTGCCTTATTGAATGCTCTCAATGTGTAGGAGGTAGGGATTATGTTTGACCTAGGAATATTCAAGTGCCCTATAGCCTTGGTTGTTATTATGTTAATCAATGAGCATATATCAATTAAAACCCACTTGAAAGATATATTATTGATACACACGATTATGTGCAGAGGCGGATCTACTACGGTAGTAGGGACTACCTTTATTTCGTGATCGTAAAACTTAATCATGGGCTCTTGAAATTTTTGTACTTGCCCCACAAAGTTTGTAAATGCATCAGGATTCTAGGGTTGTAGCTCAATTGATTTCAATATTTCCATAAGGGTCTCCCTATGTTTGGGAGACTATTGAATGAGCTCGTATATTGATAATTTTTCCAACGTTGTTTGAAGACTATGCATAAGTCTATTTCATATCATAGGTCGCGCTGCAGACCTAGAAGACTATTTTGCACTGGCCTCTATTAAGATATATATAGGATACAAATAGGATCTATTGGATGATCTAGTTGGTTGTTTCACCAATTTCTTGTAACCACGTTGACTATGTCGACCATTTTGACGAATCCCTAGGTGGGAGGTTCAACTCGAATTTGATTTACTTGAGTGCCTTGATTTATAGGGACTTCATGGTTTGACAATAGGTTTCTAAATATACCTATATCTATGTTGTTGGGTTCTAGTGGATTATAAACTTGCAACTCACCCTTATCGATTATATTTTGTACAAAATTTTTGAAATCGATGCACACTTTGATGTCATGCCCATATTGTATATGGTATGGTCAATAATGATCATCCCTATATCCCTTGGTCTTGGGATGGTTAGGGTAAATGAGTTTTACCTTAGGTAGTCTAAGTCTCTATACCTCTCTTAGTTGATTGAATATCGATTCCATTAATTCTGACAAAGGTGTGACGTAGTGAGGCGATCAACATTGCATGTTTTGGCCTTGGTTGTTATTTTGGTTGTAGTTGGTCGAGAGGGCCTGAGCCTGGTAATTATATGGTTTCTAGCTATTTTATCCCTTCAGTGCATTTAGTACAACCTGATTGACTAGAGCAGGCTTGGCATGGTGTTTTTTATTTTTATTGTTATGGTTGTTCCAATATTTCTTGTTGCAGAGCTTAAGATCTCCTTCTTAAAATTTGATATCCTCTATCAGATTGGCTTGTGCTAAGGCTTCATCGAATGTTTTATATTGTTGTAGCTATAATAGCAGTACGATGTGCTTAGTGCAACACTTAGTGAATATTCAGGTGAGCTCATAAGTGGGAATAGAAAATGGTAGTTTTACCATTAGTTTTCTCCATCTATTCCCATAGTCCATGATTGGCTCATCATTATATTGCTTTAGATTAGCCAATTCAGAAAATTTTATCTTATTATTAGTGCTAAAAGAAAAGCGTTCAAGGAATGCATTCACTAGCTACTCAAAAATGATGATGCTATGTTTGGGTACTTGATTAAACCACTTAATTACTGTACCTGATAATTTCATGATAAACATTCTTAACATCAGGGTGTTATTGTGTTGGAGTTGGAAGCATGCATTCATGAAATTGGTCATATGCTACTACACATATTCCTCTCCCTTGAATTTGTCTAACCTAGGCATCTCGAAGTGTTTAGGATAAGCAGGACTTGGTACCAAAGGGCACAAATACTAATTGTGTATCTTACTTAGGGTTGGCTTCTGCCCAACCATATCTTATTTCTCGATAGACTTGATTCTCTCGATGAGTATCTTGTATGTCTTTGAAGAGATGATCTCTTACTCTTGAAGGTTTACTCAGGGTGGTTGGGGAGGTAATTCTGCATCTACCTACTTTGGGCATCTATATTTATCTCCCATGACTATGGATGAGGGTTCAGGATACGTCTTTTCTTGATCCTCCATTTTCACCTACTCTTGTTCATGCTCTACTCGTTATAGCTCTAAGTGTTGTTGGTGTTTGGAAGTATGCTATGATGTGTGATGATTGCATTCATATACCTTTTTAGTGCATCTCTCATGTTGAGAAATTATATGTTTTTTGGATTGGTAATACTCATTTCCCATGTGTAGGTTGGCTTGAACTAGACTATTTGCTTGTTTCTCATGCTCTATTTGATCTAGGGTGAGTTGCTCCCTTAAGAACTACTCATTTAGGTGTGAAGTCCTTTGGAAATACATCCTTAAAATTTTATAAAATTGGATGTTGTATTAGTATTTCTCCTTTCTCATAATCTTCCATTTCATTAAGTTTTACTAAAGACAATTCCTCATATCTTTAGGGTCTTTTTAAATTGCATAGATGACAACATATGAGGTTCAAATACCCCTTGTTTTCTATAACTTCTTAGTCTCCTCCCACCTTCTACTAAATACTCAATCCATCGGTCTTGAAAATTGACTAAGGCTTTATGAGCCTATATCCAATCCATCCCTAGGATCACATCAAAGGCATGTAGGGTAGCTACATATAAAAAACATTCAATAGTCCCATTAGATAGAGTTATTTCTGCCATAGGATAACACTGGTTCACTGATTAGGTCTACCTAGAACCATACTCAACTTTCCACCCTTGAGTCAAATATCCTAGCTTTTCTAACACAGTCCTTGATAGGCTAGACAAAATAAAACTATTAGCGGCCCCACTATCTATCAAAATTTTTACTTGCTTATTAAAACCTTACCTTTCACAAGTAATGGGGTGGCTTGTCCCTCTAGATTATGCTTACCAATTGCAGTATAGATTCGATGTTCTGGTTCCTTCCCATTTGCATTAGTTGTGCTAGTCCTTGCTCAATATAGACACTCAATATAGTAATGAGATCCCAAAAAATTGTAGCATTCTTCCTTGGTTCCTTGTTATTTTTTAGGTTTCTAATACTCGCTTTTAACTGCTAGAGCTAGATCTTGCAACTTCTATGGTTGAGTTTTCCTATTATTTGGGTTTGTTATCCCTACTATGAAAGTTCTTAAACTTCTTATGGCTTACATTAGGTTTCTTCTTAGAATTTTGGGAGTTCTTATCCTTTTGATGTTGATCAACCTCCCATTTTACAAACCCATCACTATTCCTCTTCTTTAGTTCTTGTCGAGCTTGCTCGGGTAGGGTGATGTATTTATAACAGAAGTGTGACTATGCTTTATTTGCTAGGTCATATATCTTTTGTAATGATTTAGGCTCCTGCATATCTACATCATGCTTTATCCTAGACTCCAATCCTAGAGTGAACTTGTGAACCCGCATTTTCTTATTATAAATAGGTACATATTTAAACAATATTACCATCTTCTTGTAGTACACCTCCACTATGCTGGTTCCTTGTTTTAGACTAGAAAATTCCTCAAATTTTAAGGCATAGAAATGCTCTGTTAGGATTTTATTCGTATAGATAATTATAAATTCTTCCCATGGAGTGTCAATAGGTTCAATCTTAGTTTCTTCATAGTGGGTTTCCCACCATTCTAGAGCAGCCCCTTCCAGGTTGATCGTAGCCCAAAGTATTCGAGTTCTTGATGAGTAGCCTTTTACCATAAAATGAACCTCTGCTTCACTCAGCCATGCTTTCACTACATCCCCTTTGCCCTCTCCATAAAACTTAGAGATACTAATGTTTTTCATGTCCCTAGCTATTTTATTTTTTGCTAAGGCTCTAGATTCAACTTGTTCTATAGTGAGTCCACTATCTAGACCAATATCTAAGCCTCGAGCTTGCAAATTTTGGTTCATAGCTATTTCTAGCAATTGTCTTATCTGATACTACATAGCAGTGACTGTAGCGGTGAGGTCATTTACCTACCTATTGGGGCTTATCAGTCTTCCATCTTAGTTTTCTTCTTTGAAATTATTTTGTTGAGTTTTTCTAAGTGTAGGCCTCCCTCTTGTGGTCTTAGGTGGTATCTTAACCTAGTTCCATCCAAGAAAGAATATTAGATTAAAGTTTTATCTTAAGTTGTATCTCTAATTCAAGCCATAATACAAAGTTCTCTTGCTAGATGCATTAACAATATAACTAGTATATTATCCCAGGCTAGTATGTGTTACTAATACTGAATCTCATACTAAGGTATCCTAACATCCAATCTCCCTTGGGGTTTTCCCGTTAGATTCTAGAAAATAGGGTATTCTAGGTCATCCTAGATTTAGCCTATACCTTAAGCAAGACTTCATTGGAGACAATAGTTCCCTTTAGCACACATAGAAGATCTATACCCGTGTACCCAGAGCTCTGATACCAAATGTAATGACCCAAAAATGCACAAAAAAAAAAAATACAAAAATAGATATTTTTTTTTTTACTAAGGAGAGAGATTCATGAACCATCCATGAACCCCTAACCCACACTAATATTTGCCTAAATTTTAAATCCCCTAATTTTCTTGAAAGCTACATCTCATGAGGTACCCTAAAACAAGTCCCATATGTGTAGGCATATCATGTGTTACTACAAATAAGCCTATCTATCCCATCACTCTTTATGATCTAGACTTATCACCCTTAGTCAATGGAAGGTATACATGCATCACCATACTATACACAAGCCATTATGTATAGGTATGCTATGAGTATTATGAGTTAATCTATCCATCTCATCTACACGATGAGCTATCTTAACTTGGATGTAGTCTCTCCACAACCTAGTCCTTTATATCCCTAAGGGGGTCTCAATTCTCTTAGGTCTCCTATGTTCACCCTAAGGGGTTCTTAATACCCTTAGATCACCTTTGTGTTCACCCTATAACTCTACTCTTTGATTTTATTATTTAACAAACAAACAAGAATACATATAGATACTAAAACAAACAGAACATAACTACTAAGCATACAAAAAATGAAGGAAGGAATAACACTAAAAGATAATATCATCAACGAAAAGAGAATCAATTACATATTATAATTAAGCATTGAAATAAAATAAAAGTACCTTCTCTAAACTAATAAATAGTTATTGCATTAAATATTGTATGTTAAATTCTTCTAAATTTCAAGAATATTACATTAACTGCATCAGGGATATCTCCCCATAATTCTAGTCTATTTGAGCATACATAAATCAACATAAATACAGTTACCTATACTTTGATTCCATCAAAATCTTTGCTTATCCTTGCTTCCCATTGGTTATTTGAGGGTAGGAGGGGATTAGGGTACTCATGGTTTATGATAGGCATACCTCTAAATGCATCTAATCATTTACTTTACCAAATTGCAACTATACAAAATTCAATTAAGTTTCCAACCATATAATGCATAGTGGATATTATAAAAGATCCTTTACTTTTATCTTCACCTCTCAAGTTCCCTTAGAGAGCCATCCAACATGTACTACTTAGATCAAGGTCTAACTGTAATCAAATATAATCATGTTTTAAAGTATTAAAGTCCCATACCTTTAACCTCTAAAACAAACCTTCATTTATTCACTAAATCAAAGCCCCATAACTTCAATTCAAATAATAAATATAACATCCTTTTAATTCACATATCCAATCAAATCTAATCATGTTTTAAAGCATTAAAGTCCCATACTTTTAACCTCTAAAACAACCCTTCATTTATTCACTAAATCAAAGCCCCATAACTTCAATTCAAAGAATAAATATAACATCCTTTTAATTCACATATCCAATAAAATATAATCATATTTTAAGGCATCAAAGTCCCATAATTTTAACCTCTAAAACAACCCTTCATCTATTTAGTAAATCAAAGCCCCATAACTTCAATTCAAAGAATAAATCTAACATCATTTTAATTTACATCTCCAATCAAATCTACTCAAATATTCACAACCTTAATTAAAGATTCATAACCTTAATGAAAGATTCACTACTTTAGTTAAAAATAACCACTTCATGATCTTATTAATCAAAGGACATATCTTAATCAAAATCTCATAAGATAATTCATATTAATAAACGGTCTTACTTTAATTAAAATCTCATAAGGTAATTCATATTAATCAAAGGTCTTACTTTAATTAAAATCTCATACGATAATTTATATTAATCAAAGGTCTTACTTTAATTGAAATATCATAAGATAATTCATATTAATCAAAGATTACACTTTAATTAAAATCTCATAAGATAATTCATATTAATCAAAGGTCTTACTTTAATTAAAATCTCATAAGATAAACCTTATTATAGTTACCCAAGAACTTAGACTACCATGATTTCGCACTTTAAGTAGGGATGTCAAGCGACTTCTATTTTAGAGTCCAAAGGTGGGTAAAATCAGGTGCTACAAACCAAGGATATAGTAGAGGTCTCCACTCGAACTACCTTAAGAGCCTAGCACTCTCGTCTACACCGCTAAATATGCTAGGGTTACTTTGATGTTGCCACTACCTATCCCAAGGGGACTGAGCTTGCGTAGCAACGCAACTCCTACATAGTCACACACATTGTTTTCTTTCCAACGAATACATGTATTTTCACTTAGACACATTGCTTCCACTCTACACAATGGTTTCACTAGACACATCACTTACACTCTACATCAAAATTTTTATTAAACATAGGCGGTTTTATTTAGACATAACACTACCACTCTACACTGATGCTTTCATTAAACATAGGTAATTTTACTTAGATACAACGCTACCACTCTACACCAGTGCTTTCATTGAACACAGGTGGTTTAATTTAGATAGTACTTCCCAACAACACAGGTGGTTTCATTTAGATAGTGCTTCCCAACAACATAGGTGGTTTCATTTAGACAGTGCTTCCCAAAAACATAGGTGGTTTTATTTAGATAGTGCTTTCACTCTACACAGTGGTTTCACTAAACACAATGTTTCCACTCTACACTGATGTTTTAATTAAACACAAGTGGTTTCATTTAGACACAATGCTACCACTCTACATCAATGCTTTCATTAAACATAGGAAGTTTCATTTAGACACAGTGGTACCACTCTTTATCAACACTTTTATTAAACACAGGTGGTTTCATTTAGACAACGCTTCCCAAAAACACATGTGGTTTCATTTAGACAACGCTTCCCAACAACACAGGTGCTTTCATTTAGATAGCACTTCCCAAAAATACAGGTGGTTTCATTTAGACAATGCTTCCCAACATCACAGGTGGTTTCATTTAGAAAGCACTTCCCAACAACACAAGTGGTTTCCTAGACTGGACGCAGTGTATCACAAATTAAGATAATGCAGTAGAGAGACAATAATTATTTTTTTAAACATAAGGAAGATAAACACCTTCCAAAAGCTTAAATATGGCAAGGCCTTACTTCCATGCACTTAAAACAACAAATGACTCTCATAGAATGCCTAAGCCCAAGTTAGATTTTTGCCTAAGTTTTAATTAAAAACAAGGAGGTTTCAAACTTGTCGAAGGATATTATCACCCTACAGGGGAGTTTAACCAGGTTTCATATTCATCCTTTCATCACACCCAAGCATGTATAAATGAATTAAGCTTAGAAACCTCCAACCTTAGTACTCTTGAAAGTTCAAACTCTAGTGGCTTCTTTGTCACTTCTCCTCCTTTGCTCACTGCTATGTGCTCCTTCTCGCAGATCGTCTGCTCTGCATCTCCTTTGTTTTTCCTCTCCTTCCTCCCCACCTTACGTGCACCTTCATCCTAGATGGTCCACTACCATACTTCATCCTCGAATCCTGAGCCAACCTTGAGCCTATTTTTTCTTCAATGTTTCCATCCTTAATCGTATCTTTCCCTAGCGGCAAGCAGTTCTTTAATACCTTATTTCCATATGTGGAAATTAATAGCGCCCTAGGTTATTTACGTAGATTGCACTATATAGAGGGGAATAGACATTTAGATTATTTAAATAAAAAATAGTACCTTTTATAATAAAGTATCTCTTACATGATATTTTATTACCATTTAAAATGTATTTCTTTTATTTATAAACAAATTTCGTAATTGCTTTTAAAAATAAAAATTTTCTATTTATTATTAAATGTATTTTTCATTCATTTCATTTAATTAAAGTTTATTAATGAATTTGTATTATCATTAAAATACACTTATTTAATTTTTTTAAATGAATTTTCATTTATCATTAAAATAAAGTTTATTAATGAGTTTAAATCAATTCATATCATCATTTAATCAAAACCTCATTAATTAATTTAAATGAATATTCATTTATCATTTAAATTTAATTCACTTTTAATCATAAAAATGATGCTCAATTAACACTTCAAAATAAAAATTTACTTTATGCATCTACATGCATTTTGCAGTTTTTCTCCTATTGAATCCCAGTATTATGTTACCCAATCCATGATGCAATAAAGAGCAATCAAGTTTACAAAACAACAAAGAGGGAATCTTTCCATAAATCCAAACACCTATCTCAGCCAAATGTTTTACAATAGCTACTAGGCTATCAAATAAGTCTCAAGGTGATCAGTCATTGATGATTATCCCTTCTGAAGATGCATACATATATGAATGTATCTATCCATGTTACCTCCGACTACCTTAATCATCATTTCTCCCTGATCTTAAGTACCCTCATTTCTGGTGGATGCTTCTACCTTGTCCACCTACGAGTGTACCTAATCCTGCACACTTGACAATTTGTTAGTGATAACATGCCCTTCTAAATAAACTAAACATCATATAATTGGTTCAATTGTTCAAACTAGGTATTACCACACCATAGGTTAATACATTATTTCTTTGTGCCAAATAGTCTACTAGGGATGGTAATGAAAGTTTAGTGCCTTAGGGAGGATGTGTGTTTTTTCTAGGAGTCATACGTCTAAAATATTTCGGATGATTTCTAGCTCTTACTTTTGAGATTTTTGTTTTGTTTGTTGTTTAGGAAACCAGGGTTCCTAGTTCCTTATCTTGTTTGGTAGGATTCATTCCAGAGCGAGAACTATGATTTTAATTTTAAATTTCAAACCATATCCTCTTCCACATGGTTTTTGGTTTTTGGTTGCTTTTTAGTTGTTGGTGGCTGGTTGTTCCATTCAAATTTTTGTTGGAGTGAGAACTACAATTTTAATTTTAAATTTCAAATCATCTCCTATTCCATGTGGCTATTGGATTGCGGTTGCTTGGGATTGCATGTTTTTTTAAGTTTTTGGTGGCTGGTTTCTCCATCCGGAGCTATTGTAAATAGTTGTGGGGCCATTTTTAAAATGGTTGTGGTTGGATAACCCCTGTTGGGGTTGCGGCTTGTTTTTCTCCTTTCGAAGCTTGTTCTCCATAAGGAGTTGTTGACCCTTTCTTTAGGGAGTTGGATGGTTCCTTTGGTAAGGAAGCTATATTTTTTGTAGGTTGTGTTGCTAGTTTGTTAACCCCTTTGGGGTTATTGGCTGTAAGTCTCCTATCGAAGCACCCAGGAGGTGTAGGTGAGTTGGAGAGGAGAGGGCAATCCTCCAAGGGAGGTCCTAGGTTCAAATCTCCACCCTACCAAAAAGGTGAATTGGGTATCCAAAATCCAATTGATAATGTTGGTGCGAGCAGGGTCAGGTGCGACTCCTGGGTGACTTTGATGGTGTAGAACCCCTTGTTCCTGGTCTCTCAGACCAAGATGGACCCGCAAGGGGTTTTTCACTTTAAAAAAAAAAGTCTTCGATCGAAGCTTGATGTAAAGGTTATTGTATCCTCTCAAAAACCTCACCTCAGGTTGTGGGTCTCTCTAAAAAACCTCACATGGTTAAAACTATATATATATATATATATATAGGCTTAAAAATTAGTGATATAATATAATAGATTATTATAAGTTTTGTATGGTTCGAAAGTAAGGCTATTTAACAAAATATTATCTTTGTATCTATGTATTTCAAGCAAATACTTTGTAAATATGTCTTAAATATTCATTTGAGGAAGATTTTGTGTATGTAGTCTTATATAATAAATTAACATATGATTGTGTATCCTATTTTTAGCATTTATCTAAATGTTTTTTTTCAAGATTTTATTGGCTCTCATATTCCAAGAAAGATATTTTTTATGTTGAAGTTGAGATTTTTCTAAGGATCCTCTATGTAAATTTAGCTTATTGGTTCAACACAAATTTATTATTGTAACTATTTTTAATCAGTTCTACAACCTCAAATATTATGCTAAAGATACAAACACTTATTCTAAGAGGATAGCTATAATAAATAATTTTCACCTCTTTTTACTTGTGCTTTATATATATTAGTCAAAAAATTATTATTTTCATTCCTAGAATTTGAACAATAAATTGAGCTACACATTGAATTCCTCACATTTTTGGTTTAATTTGATTATATTCTAGATTTTTCAATGCATTTATATTTTACACTGAATAAAATGAATAATTATACATATCCTAGGTTTATATGGCCTTAGTATTACCTCTTCTTCAACTTCATCTTCTACACTATTGCATCCTACTATTCCATAGGGACCTATGATGGTGGTTTGGAGGAAAACTCCATTATTCAACTTGTGACACAAAAGAGTTATAATAGAGAATGGTTCTAAGAAAAAAAGAAAAAAAGATATAATTTATAACTATAGGAAGGATCATGCTAAGGCTTAACAACAAGGGTATTATTACTAATATTAGACTAATTGTGTATCATTATCATGGGATCAAGAGGAACTCGATAGATATGAAAATAAGAGCAGTATAAATAATTGGATGCAGACAAGCATAATAATAATAGTTTCAATACCCACATCTTATAGGTGAGTTGTAGAGGGTAGGGCAATCCTCCAAGGGAGGCCCTGGTTCTAATATCCACCCTACCAAACACACATTGGGTACCCAAAATCCAGTTGATAATGTTGGTGAGGTCAGGGTCAGGCATAACTCTTGAGTGATTATAATGGTGTATAACCCCCTGGTCATGGTTTCTCAGACCAAGGTGGCCCCGTAAGGGTATTTTCACTAATTTAAAAAAAAATAATACTAGTATAAATGGAACAAGATTGAATACCCAACCACTTTTGTTAAGGAATAGGATTATGATACTGTTGTGGAGTTTTTTCGCTTACCCTCAACAAATTTGTCACATCACGAAAAAATCTTGAGATCATAACCAGCACTGTGGATTTTGGTAGATCCACCTCATTAACCTGGGAATAGACTACCTTTGACAACTCTAAACTGACCAGGTTGGGTAAGGAAACCCCAAGCAGTGGATCTTTTCACTAATGCTATATCATGCACATGCCCATTATGCTAGACAAAAACATTGTTACTTTGTTATTTTGATATCTTTAGTGACCGAACCTATCAATATTGGAATTCATAAAAACCATACCGGTGCCTTATCCATTACAGAGTCGTAGCAAATTTATAAATGGCTTTAGACAGATTAAAGAAAGAAGAACCAATTCATTTTATCCCATTCAAATAATGTAAAGTAAATAAAACAATTAAATTGGAGAAATAGAAAGCGTCATCCATGGGTTTTGATTACAAGAACACATGAATGAGCATCACACAAACCATAAACACAGAATATGCCAACCGGGAACGAGTTGAGATTTTTATTAATATAAAGAGTGTACATAAAGTAGGCCCAACAGAGTGGTCGGGTCCTGTATGCCAATGATTACAATAAAACCCCTGTTCAAATAACATAACAAAGGGGCTACTCCTCTCCGTCTTGATTGCAACGATGTAAGAGTCTCCATCTCAACGCGTTCAATAGGAAATGATCACAATGAACAACGCTCCTTGGTAATCCCTAGACATGGTAAGAGAAGGGCGGTAAGAAACACACATAGGAGATACAAGGGAAAATACGACTCAAACAATAGACAAAGCTATACCTAGATTTTATCTCTCAAAGGTTTGATAAAAAAATGGTGTTGCAGTAGTCTTCTCCTTCTTATAGCATGGGTTGCTTGATTATTGTGACCGCTCGCCCTGTTGGAATGATCATGCTATACCCAAGCCTGGGATGCACTCAAAAAATGCCATATATCCGATGTTCCCTTCATGCAGGCAGAGGCTGTGCACTCCCATCGGTACTGCCTTATGCTGGAAGCTATGGCCCTCCTGGTGTGTGTGTTCTGGCAGCGGTGGACCCTACTCCTGCCCTATGATTTTGAATGGCTTGGTCAATAAATTCCCAAGCCTCATCGTGAAAGGTCAGAGAGAAGAGGAGCAGATTCAAATCTTGGGTGGCCTCCACTACCCGATCTTTAGCCCACTATAAATTGTTATTGGCAAACTCACACAAGCGGTCTACCATTTCCACCAAAGCCGCGAAGCATTTAGACAACCTATCACTAGACTCTAAATCAAAATTTTGGATTTTTTGAAAAACAAAATCCTTGATGATAGGTGCTCACCCAAAATCCTCGATGGAGAGGCTACAATAGGCCAGCTCATCATTGGCCTCATATTCAGATTCTACCACTTCTTGGCCCCACTGGTGCCAATTTTGCTCATTCTGCAAAAATAGGGAGACCTTAATGTATTCTTCTACAAAGAAGCATGGGGATTCATTTGCTAGAGTGGTCGATATCCTAGAAATAGGTACGTAGTCCTCTTGAAATCTCCTATAGATTAGAATGATTACATCTACCCTTTGCCTCCCATGCTGTAAGTTGTCCTGGATGAGGCCTACTACTTGTCTTACAATGTATATATCTATTAGGATGGACTCCAAATCCCCCATTTTAGCTTGGATTTTTTCCTTCATCTCCTGTTTGAGCTCATCCATTGATCCAAGTTGGATGCCAACATGTGTAGTTTGAGGAGCTAGCATATTTAGTTTATCAACTTCTACCTTGCTTGACCCTGAGTTGTAGTGGCTCAACCTTGGTGGCCTTGGCTTTCCATTCTTCAATTTCCTTTTCTACTACTTTGGCCACTTGTGCTTGAGTGGCCATTTGTGATTTCATCATTTGGATGGGTGCAACAGATGTTCAGATGACACCTTTGCTAGTATCTATAGTGGCCTCCCTCATGCTAGGTGGTAGGGGGATCTCAAAAGAGGCAATAGGTGTATTGGTGGTCTCTTGTCTAGCTGCCTCCCCATGCCTGACTATCCCCTTACTTGGAGACCTTTGTTCTTCTATATCCTGGATCTGATCTTCTTCATCATCTGTAAATTGGCAAGTGTTAGTGACCCTAGCCATCATAAAATTTTCCACTTCTCAATTTGAGGATTCAGTCCTAGCCTTCTTATGAGTGGGGGACTGCATGGGGCTTTGCACTTTGTAACCCCTCAAAATAGTCCCCCTGCTTGTGCTATATTTTTCATCACCCTTGGTCTTATCTAGATGTTTCTCTTGATTTATCACCAGGGTGGCAGAATACAATGAGGTTTGAATTTCTACCAATTTTCCTTGCTCACGTGGACTTATCAAAGTTAACGTTGATGAGGTAGCAACTTGCTTAGGAGAGCCAATGGCCAAATACTTCCCTTTTGAAGTGGATATGGGGGAACCAGAAGAGGAGGGGAGCTTGGCCTACTCGTAAACTATTTTCATCATGACCTCAAAGAGGTCAGAATCTTGTTGAGCTATTTGGAGGGTGGGGTCCTCAAATTCTTCATGAGGAGCTACTGGAACCAACGGGGCCATCTTGTCCATTAGAAAACCTTGATGCAACTTAATTTGGGCACTATAATCACCAAAAAACTCCAATCCAGTGTAAGGACACCGATCCTTGGGCATCCTCCATATCAAGTCTAGAATCCAATTATTTTTAAAGACCTCTTGCATCATGTCTTCAAAATCATCACCACTATGTGTGATTGCTAGAAGGGCTAGCTTATTTGTAACCTCTCTTATGTGGTGGCCATCTAGGTCGTAGGCTCTCCAAGTTACCTTAGGGAAGCAGTAGCTATCCATATTCTATATGGCCCATAACGGAGCAAAGTGGTCGAGATAGGTGTAATGCCCCATCGTATAGGGAACGGGCAACCACTTTACTGGTCCTTTATTTCGTAGGTGCCTATTTTTTACTTATTTGTCCATATGCCGAGTGATCTCAAGGATGGCAATGGAAGTTGGGCAGTGAAAAGGTAATGCCCTTAGGGGGTATTTTTGATCCATAAATTTTGATATAGGAGAATTATTCTATGTAAAAGTAGTCTCCTGCTTTCTCCTGGCGTAGAAATTCTCTGACCCCTGTCCCGATCCTATCTGGGAAATTCCCACACAGCCAAAAGTGTACTACAGGGAGGACCTTATCGAAGAAGGTTGTATAGCTAGAACACCCCTCCTAGATGCATAACAACCAATCTTGTACAATGGGTACATTTATTCCCCCCATTTGGGCCACCAAGGTCTTGTCCAACTATGCTATGAATAGATGAATGAAAAAGGAGTAGTATGAGAAGGGAGGCATCTCCCTCTTATTGGCCATCATGGCCTCCTGCAATAGTCATAGTTCTTCATCCATTTTATCACTGATAACATATTCCCATCGGTAGAGAGGGGTCTTGTCTATTCGGTTGCATTGGAGGATTAAAAACATCACCTCCTTAGTGATCGGCTCCAAATATTTCACTCCTAGGGCTAGATTGATCATGTCAGCGTAATCTTGTGCCCAGGGACGGAGCATGAATTTCCCGATGGGGAAGTCTGTTGGTCTCATTTTCCCCCTCTTCAACAGGCTCTAGGGGAATGTAGTATTCATCATATAATTGGCCTGAAGGGCCAATGTTTTGAACTCCACCACCCTGGAAGCGACGACCAAGCCAAAAACTTGTCAAATCCTATCGGTCGATACCCGAGCCACTACCTAGCCATTGAAATCATGGATAGTGTGCACTCTAGAGTCATAGGAAATGGTGAGCCATACTAGCATATCGAAAGAGTGATACACCTTTGGACAAGTTAACTAATTGAGGTTCGTGCTCCATTTGTTACAAATAGGAGCAAGTCTGTTACTATCCCAATAGGCCCGCACATAGAGATCCCTAAAAAGCATTGGGTGGTGCTAGTTATCCTCCTCTATGGGATCAAAAGAGTATATGGTGACTCCTTCCACCTATTTATATTGTTCCTCAATGATATCTCTATTGGATTCGAGCAAATCTTCAAATGCCTTGGGGTTCTGCACCCTTCCTAGCCTCTTGTTAATAGACCATGCTCTAGTAATTCTACCAATTCATTTCTAAACAAGTGATGCATCAGGGGCCAAAATGCTCGTAGATGCCATATTAATCACACCATCATAAATGTTTCACCCCCTTGGCTGCAATTTTTTCTCTATGTTCTCTTGTTTTGCTTGACCTTGTTGATAGGTAGTTTTGCATGCATGGATGGTGCAAAAAATGATTGCCACATTATTTTTATAATATATTTATTAAATGAGGTAGATGGTGCATGCAATTTTTTCCTTTTCATGAGCTTCTAGTATTGGCCAGGTGTGCCACATCGTTCGTCATCTCTTTGCATTGGTGGATGAATTACGACTACCAATAATGATCGAGACACATGGCAGTTTAGTCATTGGCTAAGGTGGGGCGCAGGTAGGTATGCGCTCGCTTGAGACTCATTGGGTTTAATTTTAGCGCATGCCCCCTTGGGGAGTGTGATGCATGGCTTTCAAGGTGGGTGCACAGGGTTGTGCACCCTACGTGACCTTCAAGGAAGTGGAGCGCGGTCACCTCCACAATACGCACACACTATGCACCCTCTTTTGCCCTTGTGTGCTCCATCGTAGTGGAGCGCATAACCCGAAGGTGGGCGCATGACTTTGTGCACTTGTCTTGGAAATTTTTGTACCCCAAAGGGAGGGGCATGCCAAATTAGGATGGGGTGCACAACCTTGTGTACCCTAACTGAGGTTGTGCACTCCACTTGAGAGTGGAGCACACTCGATTTGGGGGGAGCGCACAACCTTGTGCACCCCAAAGGACTGAGTGCACTCCGCTTCATTGGAGCACACGGGGTGCATGACCTTGTGCACCCCAAAGTATTGAGTGTGCTCCACTTCATTAGAGTGCATGGGGTGCACGACCTTGTGTGCCCCAAAGGACTGAGTGTGCTTTGCTTCATCGGAGCACATAGGGTGCACGACCTTGTGCACCCCAAAGGACTATTATGCGCTCCACCTCTTCATGGAGCACATATACTAGCAATGGGGCACACTACCTTGTGTTCCCCTAAGGGACATTGTGTACCCTCTCCTTCAATGGGATGCATGGGCTAGAGGTGGGCACACAACCCTATGCACCTGCTCAGGGAAATCCATGCTCCATTAGAGTGGAGTGTATCGCCTTGGCTCAGGATACAAAAATTGTGTGCCTAGGTGAATTGGAGTGTACTCCATTTGAAATGGAGCACACAGGGAAAATTTGGGGTGCATAGCTTGTGCGCCCTAAGGGCAACTCTGGACTTAACTCCAAAAATATGGCTAACCTTTTTGGGGTCAACACTAGCTCTGATTGGGATGATGAAGGATGATGACTTGAGGACTCTAGACTCTTTGGGTAGACTGACGTAGGACTAACACACACACGCTCTTTTTTTTTACATACTAGGACCAAATATCTTCAGATACTGCCCATTGAATGGTATAGGCAGCTCCTCTCCTTCCATGTTTTCCAACTTGTAAGTATGATGCCCCACTATTTTTGTAATCTGGTAGGGGCCCAACCACTTAGGCTCAAACTTCTCCTTCTCTCCTGGCTTGTCATTTTTTGGGTCCCAATATAACACCACATTACCCAAGATAAAATTTTACCCTCTAGCTTTCTTATTGAATAATTCTACCATTTTGTCTATTTGATCGATCATTCATGTAACAGCCTCCCTCCTGTCCCCCAATTTTTCCAATTGGTCCATTCTCCTTTGTAGTTCATTTGGTTTTTCATGATCCTATAGTAGAAAAGAGAGGGCTACTTTATCTAGTTGTGGTGGCAATAGTGCTTTTTCCCATATACCATCTTATACGGTGATATGTCGGTAGCCCTCTTCACTGACAACCTATCCACCCATAGAGCATATCTGAGTTCACCATCCCATCCTCTCTTATTCTTTCCTAATGACCTCTTAATTCTTGTTAGTATGTTCTTATTTAAATATTTGGCCAATCCATTACCCTATGGGTAGTAATTAGCAGATTGATCCAGCTCAATGTTGTATTGATTGCAAAAATCCACGATCTCATAGGAAGTAAAATACTTGGTGTTATATGTTACAAATTATCTGGGGACTCCAAATCTGGTCAGTATCTATTCCTCCAAGAAGTTAATGATGGTTGTTGTTGTTGATATTCTGAGGGGGGTTGCGTCTACCCACTTGGTCATGTAGTCAGTGGTAGTGATAATCCATTTGTGTCCTCCTAATGAATTAGGGTTGATATCCCTGATTAAATCAACCCCCCATTGAGAAAATGGAGTTTCGACAATGATGGGTTGTAGAGGCATGGCGGGCAAGCTTTTTTTTCCAATGAAGACTTGATAACTGTAACAACTTATGACTTCTTGGTAGACATCTTTGAACAGGGATGGCCAATAATATCCTGCTCTCATGATTTGGTTGGCTATTGCTTTAGTAGAAAAGTTACCACCAAAAAAATCTCTATGAAACTCCTTGATAATTTTGGAATCCTCTTCTTGAGTCACACACAGTAGCAATACCCCACTTGGATGCCACCAATACAACCTGCTTCCCTGAATATGATACTTCTAAGATTGCTATTTGATGTTTCTCATTCTGCTAGCAATCTTCCTAGGAAATAAGGATAGTTATTTTAGATAGAACAAGATATCTCTATACCACTCAGAATTCTCATGTTCTAACTATGATTCCTACTACTATCCTTGGGCTAAGACAACATCGTCTATCCACTGTTCTTCTTTGCAGGTCATGTATTTTGCCAATCCCTAGACTGTAATAATTTTTAAGGATTTGAACTCTACATCATATTGTAGTAATTTAATCATCCATCTTGTTGAATTGCAAGTGGGTTCAAGCTGGGTAGGAATATCCTTGATGGCAATATAGGGTATACATGCGATCACTTTGCAAGATCCAAAAATACATTTAAAATTCTCCAAGGTCTATATGAGGGCATAGGCCTGATTCTTAATCGTCTTGTACCTCATATGAGACCATTTCATTCCTAAACTTATGAATGCTATGGTACATTCATTTGATTTTTCATCCTTCTAAGATAATACTATTGCTATAGTGTAATCTGAGGCAAAAAAGTACAAATTAAAATTTTTGGAATGATCTGGACCAGTCAAGACAGGGGCAGTAGTAATGGCATATTTAATCTGTTGGAAGGTTGTAAGGTTACCCTCCTCCTATTTGATTTTAACATCCTTCTTGATCATATCATTAATGGGTTTAGTAATCTTGGCAAAATTAGGCACGAATCTTCTGACAAAATTAATTTTTTCAAAGAAGGATATGACTCCCTTGAGGCTTTTCAGGGGTGGTATTTGTGCAATTGCTTTGGTTATTTTAGGATTGATACTGACTCCTTCCTTTGAAACTACATGCCCCAGTAACTTACTATGAGAGGCTCCAAATAGGCATTTCTTTGGATTCAACGAGATCCCATATTCCTTGCATCTTTGAAATACTTGGGATAGGTGAGAAAAGTGGTCTACAAGATTCTTGGAAAATACAATAATGTCATCCAAATAAACCACCACTATTTTAAACATTAGCCCCTTGAAGGCAAAATCCATAGCCCTCTGGAAAGTAGCCCCAACATTCATCAACCTAAATGGCATCCTTTGGTATTCAAAATTACCCCAAGGTGTGGTGAAGGTAGTTTTAAAATGATCCTCAAGATTTACTAGGATTTGGTTATACCCTGAGAAATCATCTAGCAAATATATCTGGGAAGATCCCACCATTGCTTGCAATAGTTGTTCCATATTATGGAGAGGATATTTATCCTTGAGGTAAATTTTATTCAAATTTTGGAAATCTACACACAACCTTATCTCCCCGTTCTTCTTTTGAACTGGGACTAAGTTTGCTATCCAGGAGGAGAACCTCACCTTTGTGATGATCTTAGCATCTAGTAACTTTTGCACTTCTTTTTGCATCACAAGGTGTAGTGTGGGATTGAACTTTATCTACTTTTTCCTAAAGGGCTTGGATCCTTCTTTTGAGGGAATAATGTGGGTCATTATTTTAGTATTAAATGTTCTTAATTCATCATACCCCAAGCAAAACTATCCCTATTTTTTCTTAGATATTCTATGTATTGTTTCTTTTCTTTTGCTAGCAGTGACCTGGAAATTTTTACCCTCTTAGGATTACTAACTACCCCTATATTAACTTCCTCATATTTTGACTCACTGGGCGCAACTCTACGGGCTTTCTCAAAATCATCGAACAAGGATTCCAAAGCCACTAGTCCTCTAGGTATTTTATTAGTTTTTAATTGGATAACCTCAGTGGGAGTGCCTATAATATGCTGCAACCTCTCCTCATCCTGTTCATCATATATTACCCCTGAAAACTGATTATGTACTGTCATGAATTCTCTTATGTCTACATCATCCTAAAAAACTTACAGGTACACTACATTATATGGGATAGAGGGGTGATAAACTAAAATGGTGGGGAATCTATCCATGAATTTAGTGTCAATTTTAGGATCATCTACCTCATAGGCATTCACCACCAAGGTTAGCCACATGATTTTTTCCCTAGGAATATGTGAGATATTGAATACCATAAATTTGTTTATCTCATCCAGGATAGTATGTTTATACTTTTTTAGTCTAGGGTGTTTAGTTTGATACTTCCTCCTTATTTGTTGAATAACTAATTTTGCATCTCCATACATAGTCAAATAGTTGATTCCAAGTTCTTTTGCTTTCATTAACCCAAGAAGTAGGGCCTCATATTTTTCTACATTATTGGTGTAGGGGAACTCTAATCTGTAAGGTATTCCCAGGTAGTTACCCTTTATGTCAATTAAATTGATTCCATCCCCAACCCTGGTTTGTGACTTAGCCCCATAAAATGTTAAAGTCCACATTTTAGTGGTGAGAACCCCATATGATTCGGCATCTATCACTGCCTTAAGTATGGGGTCTAACCCTTTAGCATTAGGTATATTTTTAAGAAAAGGGATGTGCCAAATGTAATAAACCCCTAGTTATTTTTCTTCTATAGAGATTACCAAATTGACCGTGGTGTTATCAGGCTTCATCAACTCTACTAATATTTTGTTGAAGGGTTATCTTCTTAATGTGGCTTGTTCTTTGGAAGAGAGGGGAATAGTAGAAAATAACCAGTCTAACTGGATTGATCCTCCCAACTACTCTGCCTAGTGTCTAGATAATAATAGGCAAAAAAATGGGTCTACATATACAACCGCCACATCCATGACAATCCCCTTATTTAGATATTGGTCTAAGAAAACTAGGAGGCTTGTAATTATCCCTACACAAGTAATTTGCCTATTATCCATGACAAAAATAGGGGGGAATCCTTGGTGCACATCAACCCCAATTGGTCAGCCACTTACTTTGACATTACATTGTTAGATGCCCCATTGTCCAACATGCAGTTGTGGATTATGTATTAGTCTCCAAAACCAGATGTATACCTGAGAGAGATATAAAATGGCCTAACAGAAGCAGGAGTCCTGTTTGATGGGTTTGAACCTGAGGTGGCAAAAATATGACTGTCTCCCTGATCAGCCAGTCCAAAGGCCTTACATATTTGCTCACAAAATTTTGGGATGGTCATCAATTCTCCAAAGGTGATATTAATTTTTTGTTTTGCCAATTCCATCCCTATATCCAATTATGTCCCTTTAGGCTCAACAACAGTATTAACAAGTTCAATTTTTTCATGGGGAGAAGGAGATTTAGCCTCTTGATGTCCCTTTTTATTCTCAGGTTCCCCCTCATTTTTCTTATTAGCTTTATCAAGGATAGTCCTATTACGTAATCGGGTGGCATGGATTCTTTCCAAAGTTTCAACTTCCTCGATTTTGGGGGTCAGTTTACCTCTTTTGATTGTTTCAAATCGGTCATTTGGGGGTCTTCTCAAGATTTTTACATCATCATTGGAAAATACAGTGGGGTGACTATCGGGATGTGACGAATGATTTGTAGCCTTCATGATTGGGGGACTATCTGTAGTTTCTTC
This sequence comes from Wollemia nobilis, assembly GCA_028583015.1. Taxonomy (NCBI): domain Eukaryota; kingdom Viridiplantae; phylum Streptophyta; class Pinopsida; order Araucariales; family Araucariaceae; genus Wollemia; species Wollemia nobilis. Next base: position 14,534,478 of record JAQPPZ010017228.1, read on the forward strand.
CCACATCCAACAGACATTTATTCTTATTTCTTCATTAGAGTCCTCCTCCAAGTTAACTTTTGAATGCAGGCTATGGAAGACGCCATAATCAGTTGGGTTATGAGGATCATCATAAGCTGGATAGAATAATGGGAAATAGAAAGCTAAATTGATGGAGGCCATGGGGTTGGGAACAACATCAGGATCTTTTTAGTTTTCCTTCCTTTTCCAGTTGTTACCAAAATTCATGTCCCCTTAATTACCCCAATTTTTGTGGAAGTTCCTTCTGAATGGAGGTCTATAATTGTCCTCATGCCGAGAGGGTTCCCCACTGTCATTTTTTTCCCTCTCAATTTTGGATAGTCTATTATTTATTGATAAAAATATTTCAGTGACCTGGGAAGATAGTTTCTCAACAAGATCAACTTTTGGTTTTTTTAATTTATCGAGCCCCACTTTCTTTATTTTCTTATCTGGTTGGCCGGTGCTAGGATCCATGGAGGCAGACTTCATTTTTTCACTGTCGATCATATCTCTTTCTATTATGTTGTCCTGTTCCATATAGGTATCGATAGTAAGTGTGGGCTGCTATCATAGCTCATAGATGAAATCTCCCAAGAAAGCATTCTTGTAAAAGCAAATATATTGGTGGTCATTGGGTCTAAGGGTAGTGGGGATTCAGTTCTTGAGCTTAGTGAAGTGCCTATTAAAATCATCAATAGACTCGTTCTCCTTTTTCTTCATAGTGGCCAGCTCAATTAATAGGGACTGTTCATTTTTTTCTCCCCATATTTTCTTAGGAAGGCCTCTTCCAGTTCATGGAAGGTTCCAATGGTATCAACTTGGAGGCTATTAAACCATTCCCTATAATCTTTCTCTAGGGTTTGTAAAAATAATCGGAGGATGATGTCTTCATGTTCTACCTCTAGGCTATCCATGGCATATAAAAAATCCTTCAAGTGATCCTACCCCATCATAGTATTTTTGCCTAGGAATCTAGGTAGATATTTATGAGCCTTAGGAGGCAATGGGTTTAAATATTGAGGTAAGACAAAGTGCCTATACCTATTTAAATGCCAATTATTCAAATCCGGGTTGGCTATTGGTGGAACTGGGCCCCTCGATACAGTAGATATGATAGGGGAAGTACTATTTTGAGGGATTTGAGGAATTTGAAGGTGAATGTTACAACTCTAACTACTTGAAGGAATAGAAATAAAAGAGTGCTTTTGCTTTTTATTATTCAAAAAAGTACCTGTGGATTCGATAGTTTGGGGTAGAGCTTCTAATTTCTTTTTTGCGTGGCTGCTAGATAAGCTTCCTTGTTTTTAGATTTGCTAGCACCAGGTGCAAAATGGAAGACTCTCTATGGCTAATATTTATTAGTCCAAAAACTTATAACCTCACTGGGAAATAAAAGTACATGTCATAAGGGGAGCAATATGATAAAAATAAATTAAAAATGCCTCCACGACAATGGTGCCAAAAACTATTGTGGATTTTTTTTTCTTACCCTCATAATATTTGCCATGTTATAGAAAACTCTAGAGATCACAACCAGCACTATGGATTCTGGCAGATCCACCTCATTAACCTAGGAATAGACTACCTTTGACAGCTCTAAACCGACCAGGTTGGGTAAGGAAACCCCAAGCAGTGGGTCCTTTTACTAATGCTCTATCATGCACATGCCCACTATGCCAGACACAAATGTTGTTACTTTGTTATTTTGATATTTTTAGTGACCAAACCTATCAATATTAAAACTCATAAAACCCAGATCGGTGCCTTATCCATTATAGAGTCGTAGCAAATTTATAAATGGCTTTAGACAGATTAAAGCAAGAAGAACTAGTTCATTTTATCCTAGTCAAATAATGTAAAGTAAACAAAATGATTAAACTAGTGAAATAGAAAGCATCATTCACGAGTTTTGATTGCAAGAATACATGAATGAGCATCACACAAACCATACAACACAAAATATGAACCAGGAATCGAGTTATATTTTGTATTAATATAAAGAGTTTTACATAAAGCAGATCTAGTAGAGTGCTCGGGTCCTGTATGCCAATGATTACAATAAAACCCCTATTCGAATAATGTAACAAAGGGGCTACTCCTCTCCGTCCTGATTGTAGTGACGTAAGAGTCTCCAACTCAGCATGTTCAATAGGAAATGATCACAGTGAACAATGCTCCCTGGTAATCCCTGGATATGGTAGAAGAGAAGGGTGATAAGAAACACACATAGGAGATACAAAGGAAAATACGACTCAAACAATAGATAAAGCTATACCTGGATTTTCTCTCTCAGAGGTTTGATAAAAAAAGGTGTTGTAGCAGTCTTCTCCTTCTTATAGCATGAGTTGCTTGATTGTTGTGATCGCCCACCTTGCTGGAATGATCATGTTGTACCCAAGCCTGGGATGCACTCAAAAAATGCCATGTATCCCATGTTCCCTTCATGCAGGTGGAGGTTGTGCACTCCCACTGGTACTACCTTGTGCTAGTGGTTGTGGCCCTCCTGGTGCATGTGTTCTGGTAGTGGTGGGCCCTACTCCTACCCTATGATTTTGAATGGCTTGGTCAATAAATTCCTAAGCCTCATCATGAAAGGTTAGAGAGAAGAGGAGCAGATTCAAATCTTGGGTGGCCTCCACTACCCGATATTTAGCCCACTGTAAATTATTATTGGCAAACTCACACAAGTGATCTACCATTTCCACCAAAGTTGCAAAGCGTTTAGACAACCTATCGCCAGATTCTAAATCAAAATTTTGGATTTTTTGAAAAACAAAATCCTTGATGATAGGTGCTTGCCCAAAATCCTCGATGGAGAGGCTGCAATCGACCAGCTCATCATTGGCCTCATATTCATATTCTGCCACTTCTTGGCCCCACTGGCACCAATTTTGCTCATTCTACAAAAATAGGGAGACCTTGATGTATTCTTCTGCAAAGAAGCATGGGGATTCATCTGCTAGAGTGGCCGATATCCCAAAAATAGGTACGTAGTCCTCTTGAAATCTCCTATAGATTGGCATGATTGCATCTACCCTTTGCCTCCCATGTTGTAAGTTGTCCTGGATGAGGCCTATTGCTCGTCTTATAGCGTATATATCTATTAGGATGGACTCCAAATCCCCCATTTTAGCTTGGACTTTTTCCTTCATCTCCTATTTGAGCTCATCCACCAACCCGAGTTGGACGCTAGTCTGTGTAGTGCGAGGAGCTGGCATCTTCAGTTTATCAACTTCTGCCTAAATTTGCTTGACCCTGAGTTGTAGTGGCTCAACCTCGGTGGCCTTGGCTTTCCATTCTTCAATTTCATTTTCTATTGCTTTGGCCACTTGTGCTTGAGTGGCCATTTGTGATTTCATCATTTGGATGGGCGCAACAGATGTTTTGATGACACCTTTGCTAGTATCTATAGTGGCCTCCCTCATGCTAGGTGGTAGGGGGATCTCAAAAGAGGAAACAGGTGTATTGGTGGTCTCTTGTCCAGTTGCCTCCCCATGCTTGACTATCCCCTTACTTGGAGACCTTTGTTCTTCTATATCCTGGATCTGATCTTCTTCATCAGTTGTAAACTAGCAAGTGTCAGTGACCCTAGCCATCATAAAATTTTCCACTTCTCAATCCGAGGATTCAGTCCTAGCCTTCTTATGAGTGGGGGACTGCATGGGGCTTTGCACTTTGTAACCCCTCAAAATATTAGATAGCCCCCTAGCTTGCGCTATATTTTTCATCACCCTTGGTATTATTTGATGCTCCTCTTGATTTATCACCAGGGTGGTGGAATACAATGAGGGTTGAATTTCTACCAATTATCCTTGCTCACGTGGACTTATCAAAGTTAACGTTGATGAGGCAACAACCTGCTTAGAAGAGCCAATGGCCAACTCCTTCCATTTTGAAGTGGCAATGGGGGAACCGAAAGAGGAGGGGAGCTTGGCCTACTCATCAACTATTTTCATCATGACCTCAAAGAGGTCAAAATATTATTGAGCTATTTGGAGGGTGGGGTCCTCGAATTCTTTAGGAGGAGCTGTTGGGACCAACGGGGCCATCTTGTCCACTAGCAACCCTCGATGCAACTTAAGCTGGGCATTATAATCATTGAAAGCCTCCAATCCATTGTAAGGATGCTGATCCTTGGGTATCCTCCATATCAAGTCTAGCGTTCGGTTATTTCTAAAGGCCTCTTGCATCGCATCTTCAAAATTGTCACCACTTTGTGTGACTGCTAGAAGGGCCAGCTTGTCGGTAACCTCTCTTCTGTGGTGGTCGTTCGGGTCGTAGGCTCTCCAAGTTACCTCGGGGAAGCAATAGGTATCCATATTCTAGATGGCCCATAACGGAGAAAAGTGGCCAAGATAGGTGTAATGCCCCATTGTATAGGAAATGGGCAGCCACTTTACTGGTCCTTTCTTCCTCAGGTGTCTAATTTTTACTTCTTTGGCCATCTACCGAGTGATCTCAAGGATGGCAATGGAAGTCGGGCAGTGAAAAGGTAATGCCTTAGGGGGTAGTTTTGATCCATAAATTTTGATATAGGAGAATTCTTCTACATAAAAGTAGTCTCCTGCTTTCTCCTGGCGTAGAAATTCTCTGACCCCCATCCCGATTCTATCTAGGAAATTCCCACACAGTCGAAAGTGTACTATAGGGAGGACCTTCTCGAAGAAGGTTGTATAGCTGGAACACCCCTCCTAGATGCATAATAGCCGATCCTCTACAGTGGGTGCGTTTACTCCCCCCATTTGGGCCACCAAGGTCTTGTCCAACTGTGCTATGAATAGATGAATGAAAAAGGAGTAGTATGATAAGGGAGGCATCTCCCTCTTATTGACCATCACGACCTCCTACAACAGTCATAGTTCTTCATCCATTTTATCGTTGATAACATCTTCCCATCGATAGAGAGGGGTCTTGTCTATCCGGTTGCATTGGAGGATTAAAAACATCACCTCCTTAGTGATTGGCTCCAAATATTTCACTCCTAGGGCTAGATTGATCATGTCAGCGTAATCTTGTGCCCAGGGATGGAGCATGAATTTCCCGATGGGGAAGTCTACTGGTCTCATTTTCCCCCTCTTCAACAGGCTCTAGGGGAATGTCGTATTCATCATATAATTGGCCTGAAGGGCCAATGTTTTGAACTCCACCACCCTGGAAGCGATGGCCAAGCCAAAAACTTGTCGAATCTTATCGGTCGATACCCATGCCTACCTGGCCATTGAAATCATAGATGGTGTGCACTCTGGAGTCATAGGAAATAGTGAGCCATGCCAACATATCAAAAGAGTGGTACACCTTTGGACAAGTTAACCGATTGAGGTTCGTGCTCCATTTGTTACAAACAGGAGTAGGTCTGTTACTGTCCCAATAGGCCCATGCGTAGAGATCCCTCAAAAGTGTTGGGTGGTATTGGTTATCCTCCTCTGTGGGATCAAATGAGTAGATGGTGACTCCTTCCACCTCTTTTTGTTGTTCCTTTGTGATATCCCTGCTGGAGTCAAGTAAATTTTCGAATGCCTTGGGGTTCTGCACCCTCCCTGGCCTCCTGTCAACAGGCCATGCTCTGATAATTCTACTGATTCTTTTCTGGATGAGCGACGCATCAGGGGCCGGATCGTTGGTAGATGCCATCTTACTCACACCGTCATAAATTTTTCACCTCCCTTGGCTGTAATTTTTTTCTCTATGTTCTCTTTGTTTCACTCGACCTCATCGATAGGCAGTTTTGCATGCACGAATGATGCAAAAAATGACCGCCACCTTCTTTTTATAATAGATGCATTAAATATGGTAGATGGTGCATGCACTTTTTTTCCTTTTCATGAGATGTTGGTATTGGTCAGGCACACCACGTCGTCTGTCATCTCTTTGCATCGATGGATGAATTGTGACTGCCAATAATGATTGGGACACGTGGTGGTTTAGCATTGGCTAAGGCGAGGCGTAGGTAGGTATGCGCTCACTTGAGATGCATTGGGTTTAATTTTAGTGCGTGCACCCCCTTAGGGAGTGGGGCGCATGGCTTTCAAGGTGGGCGCATAGGGTTGTGCACTCATGTGACCTTCGAGGAAGTGGAGGATGGGGCACACACATTATGCATCCTCTTTTGCCCTTGTACACTCTGCTACAATGGAGTGCATAACCCGAAGGTAGGTACATGACTTTGTGCACCTATCTTGGACATTTTTACACCCTAAAGGGAGGGGTATGCTAACTCAGGATGGGGTGCACAACCTTGTACACCCTGACTAAGGTTGTTCACTCCACTTAAGAGTGGAGTGCATTCAGCTAGGGGGAGTGCACAACCTTGTGCACCCCGAAGGACTGAGTATGCTCCACTTCATCGAAGCACATGGGGCACATGATATTGTGCACCCCAAAGGACTAAGTGTGCTTCACTTCATCGGAGCATGCGGGGTGCATGACCTTGTAAAACCCAAAGGACTGAGTGCGCTCTGCTTCATTGGAGCACACAGGACACATGACCTTGTGCATCCCAAAGGACTATTATGCTCTCCACATCCCCGTGGAGCGCATAGACTAGCGTCGGGGTGCACTACCTTGTGCTCCCCTAAGGGACATTGTGTATCCCATCATTCAATGAGATGCATGGGCTAGAGAGAGCACACAACCCTGTGCACCTGCTTGGGGGAATCCATGCTCTATTTTAGTGGAGTGCATCGGCTTGGCTCAAGGTACACAACTTGTGCACCTGGGTGACTTGGAGTGCGCTCCATTTGAAATGGAGCGCACAGGGTAAATTTTGGGTGCACATCTTGTGCGCCCCAAGGGAAACTCTGGACTTAGCTCCAAAAAAGTGGCTAACCTTTTTGGGGTCAAAAGATACATATAACTAGAATTTTTGGTATTTAAGATAGTGGACCTTATAAGACCAAGATGAAAGTTGGTATGCAAGTAAGGATGACATCTTAGCATGATGATACATAAATTATTATGAATGACATATTTTGATAATCATATAACATTAATCTATAATGTACAATGGCATATGAACTCATAACATACATAATATATATAATTATTATCAATAGAGTGCAAAACACTTATATTGAATAGAAAATATTTATAATTAATATTTATGAAGAGATATAATAAGGAACAATCCATATCCTAGAGAAGATATGTTACTAGAATAGGTCATTTTCTTTATAAGGAATGTAATATGATGTAGCTTGTATATATTAGGACTAGTTAACCTATGCAACCACATATCTCTAAGAAGATATGTCAAGTATGGTGTCATTGACCTATGAGAAGATATTGTTAAAATTATAGTATGAATTATGACAAAGGATGATATTGTATGTTGTGCTTTTGTATAGGCTTGTGGACATTCACTATACAAAGCATTTAATTATTCATTTATGTAAGTCCTATGGGCCGTGACTAACCTTGTTATGGTTAAACTCATATTATATCTTGTAATTAACCTAAATTCCTCTTGTTATGTCAACTCATCTTAATAATGTGATTGTGGTTTTTGGTGTTGGTGTAAATACCCCCAAAAATTCATCCATTGTATAAAAGTGTTGTTAACCTTATCAATGGATAGTATAATGATTATTTATGGTGGGCTCCATTTATGTACTTGTTAGTCAAAAAGTGACTAACTATAGAAAAATAGTTGATGCACCTTTTTGCATATTTTCCAAGAAGACCGAAATGGCCCATATGCTAAAGATCAAAGAAAAAGCAAAACACCGCAAGAAGGAAAAAGTGTCGTGATATCGCGACATGTTGCATTTTTGCGAGAAAAAGCAAAGAGAAATAGCAAGGAGGTAAAATTGTCGCGATATCACGACATGTTGCATTTTCACAGGAAAAAGCAAAGAGAAAGAGCGAGGTAAAAGTGTCGCGATATCACAACATGTATTTTCGCAGATAAGAACAATAAAAGGGAGCAAGGAGGTAAAAGTGTCGCGATTTCGTGACATGTATTTTCGTGGCTAAGAGCAACAAAAGGGAGCAAGGAGGTAAAAGTGTCGCGATATCGCAACATGTATTTTCGTGGCTAAGAGCAACAAAAGGGAGCAAGGAGGTAAAAGTGTCGTGATATCACGACATGTATTTTCGTGGCTAAGAGCAACAAAAGGGAGCAAGGAGGCAAAAGTGTCACGATATCGTGACATGTATTTTCACGGCTAAGAGCAACAAAATGAAGCAAGGAGGCAAAAGTGTTGCGATATTGCGACATGTATTTTCGTGGCTAAGAGCAACAAAAGGGAGCAAGGAGGCAAAAGTGTCGCGATATCGCGACATGTTGTATTTTCATGGCTAAGAGCAACAAAAGGGAGCAAGGAGGCAAAAGTGTCGCGATATCGCGACATGTATTTTTGTGGATAAGAGCAACAAAAGGGAGCAAGGAGGCAAAAGTGTCACGATATCATGACATGTTGCATTTTCACGGCTAAGAGCAACAAAAGAGAACAAAGAGGCAGAAGTGTCGCGATATCACGACATGTTGCCTTTTCGCGAGCAAAAGCAAAGAGAAAGAGCAAGGAAGAGACAAATGTCGTGATTTCATGACATGTCTCATTTTCATGGCTGGAAGCGGCAGACGAGCAAACTAAGAGATGAATGTCACGATTTCATGACATGTTTTATTTTCATTGCAGGAGGCAGCAAAAGAGCAAAGTAAGAGACGAATGTCACGATTTCATGACATGTCTCATTTTCACGGCTGGAAGCGACAGAAGAGCAAAGCAAGAGATGGACATCGCGATTTCATGACATGTTTCATTTTCACGGTGGGAGGCAACAAAAGAGCAAAGTAAGAGATGAATGTTGTGATTTTGTGACATGTCTCATTTTCGTGGCTGGAAGCAACAGAAGAGAAAAACAAGAGACGAATGTCACAATTTCGTGACATGTCTCATTTTTGCGGCTGGAGGTGACAAAAGAGCAAAGCAAGGAAAGAATGTTGCGATTTCGTGACACGCCAACTGTAAAGGAATAAAATGTATTTTTGGCATTCAAAGACATGCACTAACACCAAGAAGTGATTTCTGACATGATTATTAGAAATCTAGGATGGAGTAGGCTTGCCAGATGATTGAAAATGTGATAGGCTCATCTAGAATCTAATCTACAGAGAAGATATCTAATTCATAGAAGACTTGTGTATTATTAGAAACTGTAGATGATTGCTTGTAAAATAGTAAGATGTACTTAGAAAAATATACTCTTTGAGGGTATATATAGGGGTGAGCGACTCCAGAAAAAGGGTTGGCTCTTGGACGTTTACAAGCTTGATGTACATGTACTGGATTACAAGCAATAAAAGATTTCTTCTTCTGGATTCCGAAACTTTTGTGTGCAAGTGTATGTATCTGGTGTTTTAACTTTTATTCATTCTAAGTTTTATAATGTATCTATTCTAAAATATGGACTGTGCATGTATAAATATTGTTTCTAGAGTTGAAAATTAAAAGATATTTACATGCTTTTAGACGAACATCTAAAAGTCACACTCAAGAATTCATGTTTTCTATAAAAAAAATATAAAGAAAACTCTGAAAGTAGTAATCTGCATCATCAATGTTTGTTGTTGTCCAATCTATACCATGAGAAAAGTTTCTAGCTTAGGCTATATTTCCCTTATCTCTTGTTCCCATTTACTCAAAAAAAATCAAAGGAACCAGCCTTCTCTGGAGACTAGACAGATGATCTCAAGCAAGATCTATCTATTCAATGTTGGCAAAGTCTAAGGCGTAACACTATTAACCGAAGGTAGATTTTTTTCCAATAGTTTTTGGCACTCCCGGTGGGACCAGCAATCCCACAGTATTGTATAAGTTTTGGTGTTTTACCTTAAGAGCCCTTTTGTTTAAAAATCTCAAGAAAAACCACCTGGCGATTCTGTTGTAATTTAGACCATAAAAGAAAGACCTTGTCTAAAAACCTTCTGGTTATATAGCCATATGATAACCAGATCTCGAGCTAGAAACTCTAAAGAACCTATCGAGTTCTTTGAACTACATATTGAAAGCCTAAAAGCACACCCTGTGCTAGCCGCACGATCAAATCCGCCTAACACCATTAGCACCTCTTTAACATTCACTATAGGAGCATCTGCAAGCAATCCCATAGTCGTTGTAACTCCTTTAGCAATCATGGCAGCCGCCCCTACCCCAGTGCATCTTGTGTGGAATCAAACTGGCCCTTTGAACTTGGGAACACACCACCAAATTCCACAAGCTGCACTAAAAGCATTATCGACCTTTGACGAAATAGGCAAAACAGTAGATGAGCACTATTTAGATGTATCATCACTAGCATCTATTTACAACATCACTCAGGAATATGTAATGGTCAGATTGTTGATTATATCTTTGAAAGGAGAGATGCTCTATTGGTACAGAGCGCTTCCCACTGGATCCATTACTTCTTGGGCAGTACTGGTTGGCCGTTTGGTCGATGAATTTAATATACATATGGATCCTTTCACATTGCTGAATCAATTCACTGTCATTGAGAGGCATCCACAAGAAGAAATCCAAGATTTCAACATCAGATTTACTAGAACTCGTGATAGAGTACCACAAGGCCTAAAACCCACGGAAGAACAAGCTATATGCTATTATTTAAGGGTTTTTGATTCAGATCTCAGTATGATAATAAGGCAATCCCATGTAACGACTTTTCTTGGGATCTATCTAGAGGCAACAAAGGGCGAACCTGATCTCATCGCTATAAAAATATATCCATCAAAAAGTCTATTTCCAATTTTACCAGAGCTTTCCCAAGAATCAATTTGTAAACTGCCTATACTCCCATCAACGTAGGCCATCCCAGCTATAGCCGTAGCTCCTATATTCCTTGCATTACCAGCTACATCCCTTGCATCAGCTCCCCCCAGTGATCAATACACGACCATAATTGATATAATGAAGATATTATCAAATGAAATGACATCCATGAAAAAGAGTGAGGCTGAAAGGAATTTTCTACCAAGGAGGTTCCCTCCGGTAACGAGAGATGCAACACAATCAAGCAATAGGGGACAAGAGAGACCAAGCATGATATATACAAATGAGACAGTGGAGGCCGAGGAGCCTCCCACTAATTCTAACTTTTGGTGTACTACATGTAACGATCCACATGGGGAAAGTTCGTGTATGATACACCAACATTATGTACAGAGTATAGTAGTTGAAAATATTACAAGTGTGAATAGGGTTGTTTCGAAACTGGCTTAGAAAAATCTCTTTTCCTAGCTTCAGTGTGAAATCTCCCTACATTTGTCGGCAGAATTTGTTTTCGAATTGTCGGCAGTCTATCTCCTATTTTGTCTCCCCTAATCTCCTATTTTCCCTCCTCCTTATCCCTCCGTGAATTCCTCCCTTCCCCTTATCCCTCCAACTTCCTTATCCCTCCGCGTCTTTCTTTCCCCTATCTTCTCCCTCCTTATCTCCTATTTCCCCTTATCTCTCCTTTGCCGACTTTCCTCCTATTCCCTTTCTATATATTATGTGATTTGAATAAGTTGTAAGGTTGAATGCTTCAAATTAATAAAGGTTTTTAATTATTTGTCCTGCATTATTTTTTGTTGATGTGACTGCGTTCGGGTTTCATATCTGGTATCAGAGCCAGACTTCGTCGTCTGTCGGGCACGGTTCTCGAGGCGAAGTGAGGTCAGCGCGGGCACGGTTCTCGAGGCACGACCAGGCGCGCATCCCGAAGCAGTTCGCAGTAGGGCTCGGATCCCGAGGCGGATCGCGAGCAGGCTCGGGCACGGATCCCGAGGCAGTTCGGGCACGGATCCCGAGGCAGAGGTGGCAGCGGCGCGACAGTCGAGGCGACACGTGGCAGTGGCACGACTCCCGAGGTGACAAGTGGCGTTTGCAGATCGTGACACGTGTCGCAGTCTGGTTGGCAGCTGGCAAAATTTTGCCACGTGGCAGTGAGGTGGCGAACGACAATTTGACAACGTGGCAGTGATTCGTCGTGCATTGGTCGAGCTTCGACTGCCCGAACACAGTCGAACAGGACTGTGTGGTGTGAGGGTTAAAAACCCTCACTGCGCGATCGCATCGCGCATGTGGGATTATCCCACATAAAAAAAAAAAACGTGCCCGCCATCGATATAAAACCCCGCCCTCCCTTCTATTTCACATCACGCAATTGGCGTGGCGGTAACTGTGTTTGTTGGTAGTGCGGAGGTCCGCGGATCGAGTTCCGCCAGCATCATTTTTTTGAACAAAGTTTTTTTTATACATCGCCGCCGACCTCGATTTAATAGGACGTGCCGCCGGGTTAGTGTGCAGCGAATCCGCGTGATCGTGCGGCTAGGGCGCCCGCGTAGCACTAAGGAGGTCGCGGGTTCGAGCTTGACGGAAAGGTACAAATTTTTTATTTTTTTTGTTTTCAAAGGTTTTTAATTTATTTAATAATTTTTATATTATTTATTTTTTAAATTTATCTTTTTTAAATAAATTTATTTTTTAAAAAGGGTAATTTAAAAAATAAAAAAAAGGTTATTAAATTTATTTAAAAAACCTTTAGAAAACATTTAAAGAGAATTTGTGAAAGGAGAAATAATGTGCTTGTGGAAATGGTAGATGTTCCGATCTGAAGGGTGTTATCATGCACTTATCTCTCTTTTGAAGAGAGAATCGCCGGAATCCTTTGATGAAAGGGTTCGTCGAACTAGTCTGCACACTGTGTTTAGTCAGTTGGAGAATCAGGTGATTTCTCACCTAAGAAAGCCGGATTCAGGATACGAAGCAGACTCCGAAGACAATATCTTCGGACAGAGAATTGAAGAATTCGAAACCGTGCAATTTGTTTCGGACGTACAAACTGGTGCCAGTTATACACCAGGTGTGCCAACAGATGAATTGAGTGTGGGCTATACACCACGCTCTCCTGAGCCTGATCCTGACCCAGCGAAGCGAAGAAGAGGAAGAGGAAGAAGAAGAAGAAGAAGAAGAAGCAAGAAGCAGCAGATCCAGTGGAAGTGAAACCTGAGATTATCGTCATTAGCAGCAGTTCTGAAGCAGAACATAGATGTACTAAGAAGGCGAGATTTGATTTAAATTATTAAATCATTCTGTACTGCATTCTACTTTGTATTTCCAGTTTGCCTCAATAAAAGTACTTGTGTGCTTTGAATAAAAGTTTGTTTTTTAGCAATGGCTGCAAACACTAGTCTACCAATCCCTGAATTTAATGGTAGTGACTATGAATACTGGTCTATAAAAATGAAGACTTTGTTGATAGGAAAAGGTCTTTGGGATGTAGTTGAGGAAGGTTATATAGAACCAACTGTTGTTGAATGGGCAACATTTTCTAATGCTGATAAAAAGACAAGAAAAGAAGCACAAAAGAATAATGCTTTTGCCTTATATCACATTCATGCTGCTTTAGACAAAACTATCTTTCCTAGGGTTGCATCATATGTAATTGCACAAGATGCATGGAATGCCTTAAAAGAGAGCTATAGAGGCAGTGACCAGGTGAAGCAGGTAAAACTGCAAACCTTGAAACGAGATTTTGAGAATCTCAAGATGCAGGAGAATGAAAGAGTCGGTGATTACTGTGTGAGAGTGAAAGCGATGAGTCGACAAAATGGTCACACTAGGAGAGGATATCAAGCCAGAGATGATGGTGAAGAAAGTGTTGAGAACACTTCTTCCAAAATGGAATTCTGTTGCCATAATTATTGAAGAATCAAAAGACTTATCTACATTGTCTTTTGATGCATTAACTGGTTCACTTCTCTCACATGAAGAGAGGTTGCAGGAAACTCCTACCACCAGCTATGGAGGAGATGACAAAGCTTTTGCCACACATGAAGGAAGAGGTAGAGGCCGAGGTAGAGGTCAACAAAGAGGCGAGAGGCAGGAATAATCAAAGAGGGGGAACTCCTAACAGAGGAGGATCATCCAACAGAGGTGGAAACCAGAATAGAGGAGGACAACAGCAATACAGAGGAAAACAATCTGGAAAAGGAAAAGGAGGAGACAAGTCAAAGCAAGTTTGCTACAATTGTGGCAAACCTGGCCATTATGCTCGTGATTGTTGGTCAAAGACTTCGCAAGGAAGCAGCAGCAACCAGAGCAGTCAATTTGGGAATTTTGGAGAAGAGGAAGAGTCCTCAAATCTCTTTCTCTCTTATGGCCAGACAGAGCAAAATTTGAATGATACATGGATTTTGGACACTGGGTGTTCAAATCACATGAGTGGCAAAGAAGAACTCTTTGCTAAGATAGACTCCTCATACAAATCCAGCATTCGGTTGGGAGATGACAAGTCATTGGCAGTTGAAGGCATTGGAGCTATGGCGGTTCCAACAAAAGAAGGCATAAAACATGTAAGTGATATCTATTACACTCCTCATCTTCAACACAATCTGTTAAGTGTTGGTCAAATGCTTGAAAAGAATTATAAGTTGATTTTTGATGAGGGTAAATGCACCATTTTTGACAAAAACAATAGTAATAGAATCATTACACAAGTGCCAATGTCGAAAAATAGATTATTTCCTTTGAAGTTTGGCCAGCCTGGAGGAAATAAGTTAGCAAATGTAGCTATTACCAATCCAAGTGTCCTATGGCACTTGAGATATGGTCACTTGAATTCTGCAAGTTTGAAATTGCTAACTTCACAAGCAATGGTGACTGGACTTCCCAAAGTTCAAGATAGTAAGGAAGTCTGTGAAGGGTGTGCCTTGGGCAAGCATGCCAGATCGAAATTTCCTCGTGGACAAGCATGGAGGGCCAACTATCCTCTTCAGTTGGTACATTCAGACATCTGTGGTCCGATGCGGACCAAGAGTCTAGGTAATCACTCTTACTTCCTACTTTTCATTGATGATTGCACAAGAATGTGTTGGATATACTTTTTGAAGCATAAGGATGAAGCATTTGCATGCTTTGTTGATTTTAAAGCAAAAGTTGAAAGTGAGAGTGGATATTCTATAAAATGTCTTAGATCAGATAAAGGAGGAGAATACTCCTCTAATCGGTTTTTGAATTTTTGTAAACATCATGGCATCAAGAGGCAGTTCATGACTGCCTACACTCCACAACAGAATGGTGTAGCAGAAAGAAAGAATCGCACCATTGGGGAGATGGCGAGATCAATGCTTCAGACAAAGCATTTGAGTAATGCATATTGGGGAGATGCAACAAGGACTAGTGTTCACATCTTGAACAGAAGTCCTACTTCGAGTTTGAAAGGGAAGACACCTTACCAAGCCTGGTATGGTAAGAAACCAAATGTGAAGTATTTCAGAGTATTTGGTTCATTGGCATATGCTCACATTCCTGATGAGCTGAGAAAGAAGTTGGATCCAAAGAGTCAGGCTTGCATTTTTGTAGGATACTTGTGAAAACACAAAGGGTTATAGACTCTACAATCCTACAACTCGAAAGATAGTGGTTTCAAGGGATGTGATTTTTGATGAAGGGGGAGAGTGGGGTAAGCCCCAAATATTCGATGATGTTGAAGCCACTGATGTAGTTGCTCGACAAGTGCAACCACAGCTACCACAGAAAGGAAAGCAGTCTCCGCCCACACATCCACCAAGTCCATCTTCTGATTCAACTGCTTCACCAAGTCCTTCTCCACAGCGATCAGTAAGTTCCTCACCAATGGATATTGATGTTCCATCCAAAGGTAAGAGAACTTTACAGTATCATCCATCCTCTCAGATGTTGGATAAGAATTTTTCAAGAAGATATACTAGGAGTCAAGCTAGTGAAATGGAATCTGTGTTACATAGATTAGAAAGTATGCACTTGTATGGTGATGATGAATCCCAACAAGAACCCAGAGGAGATCAAGTTAACTATGCTTTGTTAACTAGTGCACAGCTTGAACCTTCTAGTTATGAGAAGGCATGTACTCAGAAGATTTGGCAAGATGCCATGGAAGAGGAGATAACCTCTATAAAAAACAACGACACTTGGGAGCTCGTGAAGCTTCCGAAAGGAAAGAAATGTGTTGGCTGTAAATGGATCTTCAAGACCAAGTTTAATGCTGATGGAAGCATTGAGAAGCATAAGGCAAGATTAGTGGCAAAGGGTTTTACTCAGAAGTATGGAATAGATTATGAAGAGACATTTGCTCCTGTAGCCAGACAGGAGACAATCAGAACAGTTCTTGCCTTAGCTGCACATAAAGGATGGAAAGTCCAACACATGGATGTGAAGAGTGCATTTCTCAATGGTTACTTGACAGAAGAAGTGTATGTTGAGCAGCCACAGGGATTTGAAGTACAAGGTAAGGAACACCTTGTTTACAGATTGAAGAAGGCACTCTATGGCCTCAAACAGGCACCAAGAGCTTGGTACTCACGCATTGATGGGTACTTCAAAGAATATGGGTTCACAAGGAGCAAAAATGAACCCACACTCTACTACCTAAAGCAAGGTAAAGACATCCTCATAGTTTGTTTGTATGTGGATGATCTTATTTTTATGGGTAGTAATGAAAAAATGAATAGGGAGTTCAAACACTCCATGATGACGCAGTTTGAGATGAAGGATCTTGGACTAATGCACTACTATCTTGGAATGGAAGTTCATCAATCAGATACAGGGATCTTCATCTGTCAACATAAGTATGCTCAGGATATGATCAAGAAGTTTGCTATGGAGCATTGCAAACCAGTTGCAACTCCAGTTGGACATGGGATCCAACTAAGCAAAGATGATGGAGCACAGAAAGTTGATGTGACCACTTTCAGAAGCATGGTTGGGAGTTTGATGTTTCTCGCCAACACCAGACCAGATATTCAGTATGTTGTATCTCTTGTTTCTAGATTTATGTCTAACCCCTCAGAGTTGCATTTGAAGGCAGCTAAAAGAATTTTGAGATATGTGAAGGGTACATTGGATTTTGGAATCCAGTACCATAAATGTAACACTATCAAGCTTGTAGGCTTCAGTGATAGTGATTGGGGTAGCAATATTGATGACAGGAAGTCAACATCAGGAAACTGTTTTAGTCTTGGATCGGGACTAATAACTTGGAGTTCAAAAAATCAGACAGTAGTAGCGCTATCTTCAACGAAGCGAGTATATAGCGGTTACTTATGCTAGTACTCAAGCCTTGTGGCTAAGGAAAGTACTAGAAGAGATTGGAGAACAGCAAAGTGGTCCGACCAGAATCTACTGTGACAACATCAGTGCCATTCAGTTGGCATATAATCCTGTCCACCATAGCAGAACCAAGCATTTTGATATGAAGTATCACTTCATCAGAGATATGGTGGAACATGAAATTGTTGAGCTTCAATACTGTCACACTTTGGAGAACGTCGCTGACATCTTCACCAAGGCGATGACAAAAGCTCAATTTGTAAAGCTGAGAGACTGTGTAGTCAGTTCTCTCAACTTTAAGGGGGAGAATGTTACAAGTGTGAATAGGGTTGTTTCGAAAGCGGCTTAGAAAAATCTCTTTTCCTAGCTTCAGTGTGAAATCTCCCTACATTTGTCGACAGAATTTGTTTTTGAATTTGTCGGCAGTCTATCTCCTATTTTGTCTCCCCTAATCTCCTATTTTCCCTCCTCCTTATCCCTCCTTTTCCTCCCTTTCCCTTATCCCTCCAACTTCCTTATCCCTCCGCGTCTTTCTTTCCCCTATCTTCTCCCTCCTTATCTCCTATTTCCCCTTATCTCTCCTTTGCCGACTTTCCTCCTATTCCCTTTCTATATATTATGTGATTTGAATAAGTTGTAAGGTTGAATGCTTCAAATTAATAAAGGTTCTTTTAATTATTTGTCCTGCATTATTTTCTGTTGATGTGACTGCATTCGGGTTTCATAGAAAAGAGTAAAGAAAAAATGAAAGGCCATGTAAATATAATTAGAGATAAGGACCACAACTTCATGATGCCTACAGTAGAAAAGGTTTTAGTTTTGACAAGATCAGGTAAGAAAACACTGCAAGTAGACCCTAAAGAGCTTCAGCCATTGAATGTTTCCCCTGATCCGAAGGAAGTTCCCAAAGAAACTCCTAAGGGAAGTCTCCCTCGGAAAGAAAATATTAGTTTCCAGCCAAAATTCAAGGGCAAGAAACACACAAATAATTTATTCCTCAGGGGGAAAATGAAACCCAAGAATAGGCTAGGGAAAGGTTGAGTTTCCCCTCACTGAAAAAAAGGCAAAGAACTGAAGCTACCCAGGGATACAAAAATAAATATGAAACTTTTGCCAAAGAAAGAGAAAGGATAGTTGATTCACCTACATTTAGTATAGTAGAGGAAATGAAAAAGACTCCTTCTAAGGCAAGTATGTATGATGCTCTTCAAATCCCAGGTCAAATCGATCTCCTATAGTAATCCCTAAGAATGATGAAAAATGGAGGTGGGACTGCATCATCTTCAAAAATGGTTCTAACAAACTTGACGTCTGCCACTGGTAAGAACAGGCCACCACCCTTTTATTTGTCCCTTCAAATGGAAGAATGGGTTGTCCACAACTGCATGATAGATTCAAGCACTGCTACCACTGTGATACCCAAATTAGTATGTGATATTATGGGAATGGAGTACACTAGGAGCAACGCAGGCATCCTATAGTTAGATGGTACTCCAGTAAAAATTGTAGGAGTGATAAAGGATATTCCCATACAGCTGCATAAAATGCCTCAGATGACAGTCATACAAGAGGTAGTAGTCGTAGAATTGGAGCCCTATTTTGGTATGTGTCTATCCAGAGAGTTCACATCAAAGATAGGAGGATACTTATCCTTAGATTATTCTCATTTGGAGATACCTTTCAAAGGTATAAGGGTCAAGATTTTTAATGAGAAACCATCGACGTTTCATGTAGAAAATATTGGTGAAACTGACCATGTAAATATGATGACTAAAGAAACAATAGAAGAAGATCTAATGGAAGAAACATTAGAAGAGCTCCAATATGAGGATGAGTTTTCTCTAAAGAATTTTAATGCCATGATAGAAATAGAAATAGGAAACTATTCTATTGAGAAACCAAAAAGAAAATTGATACCCTCCCTAGAAAAGGATGGTTCTGTGAATCAATTGTGGAAGCTTTTCTTTGATGGGGCTAGGTGCAAGAATGGAGCTGGTGCCGAAATAGTTTTGATTTCTCCCACCGGAGAGGAAAAGGTTTTCTCTTATAGGTTGACTTGGAGTTGCTCCAATAATGTAGCAGAATATGAGGCCATGTGCTTAGGGTTAAGAAAGGCTGAGAAATTGGGAATCAAACAGTTACTCATCTATGGAGATTCAGAACTTATTGTGAATCAAGTCACCAAAAAATTTATAAGTAAACAACATTATTTGAAGGCTTACAGGAACAAAGTGTGGGATCTCTTAGAGGCCTTTGAGGCCCTAAATATAAAGTTTATCCCTAGAGAATAGAATACCCATGCAGATTTTTTAGCTTTAGTGGGAGCTAATTTTTGTCCTATAAGTAATGTTATTCAGAAGTCTAAAACTATTAGGCTTATATATAGGCCTTCAGTGTTTGATAAAAATATTTTCTGGCAAGTTTTTGAAAATGATGAACAGATACTGGATTTCTTAATCCATGAAATGAATTGCTCAGCCAAGAGAGATCTGCAGGATGAAGAGGAAGAGGATATTATTCAGTTAAAAAACAATCATATTCGTAAGGGTCTCATCACCCTTGAAAGCCTATTTGATAACAATGATAGAGCAGTTGATCGGAAAATCAAGGTCGATAAAAGAAGATACAAAGATGTAGAGTTGGATCCAAGTAAAATGATTAAGGTTGGAATCAGTTGTATAGAAGAGGAAGTGAACCAGATCAGAGAATTGTGTAAAAAATTCCCTAACATCATAGCTTGGGTGTATAGTGATCTAAAAGTGTACAATAAATATTTTATTCAACATACCATAGAATTAGAAGAAGAAGCTAAGCCTTTTAGGCAAAAGCAAAGACCAATGAATCTGAAGATAGAATCTTTGATGAAACAAGAACTGCTAAAACTCCTTCAAGCTAAAATAGTATACCCTGTTAAACACTCCACCTGGGTGGCAAAATTGGTACCAGTCAGGAATAAAAATGGGGATATCATATTGTGTGTAGATTTCAAAAATTTGAACAGAGCATCACTCAAATATCATTACCCGCTACCTCAGATTGACCAAATGCTACACACAGTTGCAGGAGTTATGCAACTCTTACTGTTAGAAGAACAAAGAGAGCAATCATACAATCACAATCAAAGCATATGGCAGATACTAAAGGATGGTTCAACAAAAAGACAACTGCCAAAAAATTTAGAGTGGGAGACTTGGTTTTGAAATGGAATGTAAAGAAAGCTAAGCCAGGTAACCATGATAAATTCGATGCTTTCTGGGACGGACCATTTGAAATTATTTCAGAGAAACAGTTCAATGCTTTCGAGTTGAAAGATCAAGATGGATTGGTTCTTCCCATCACGGTGAATGCATTTCACCTAAAGTTATATTTTTGTTGAGAAAGCAGAAAAGGAATTATATGTACAATATAATATAAGTATATTCAGACAATATTTGTAAATATTACCATTTTTTGGCCTTAACAAAAAATTTTAGTCGCAGCCAATCAGAAGTTGACATTTTTTTTTGAATAGAGATACTAAGGTATAAAGGGAGTTTTGACGAGGTAATGTTCACGTTTAATCTAAGTGCATTTTCCTATGTTCTTTGTCTTTCTCTGAAATATTCCTTTTACAATTGCGTTGTTGACTCCATTTCCCAATGGATGAAGGCCTGGTTCAAAATTTTTGCAAGAAAAAAATCCCCTGGAAGGCACCAAGAATGTTAGTCAAAAAGTGACTAACTATAGAAAAACAGTTGATGCACCTTTTTGCATATTTTCCAAGAAGACCGAAGTGGCCCATATGCTAAAGATCAAAGAAAAAGCAAAACACCGCAAGAAGGAAAAAGTGTCGCGATATCACGACATGTTGCATTTTCGTGGGAAAAAGCAAAGAGAAAGAGAAAGGAGGTAAAAGTGTCACGATATCGCGACATGTTGCATTTTCGCGGGAAAAAGCAAAGAGAAAGAGCAAGGAGGTAAAAGTGTCGCAATATCGCGACATGTTGTATTTTCGTGGCTAAGAGCAACAAAAGGGAGCAAGGAGGTAAAAGTGTCGTGATATCACGACATGTATTTTTGCGGCTAAGAGCAACAAAAGGGAGCAAGGAGGTAAAAGTGTCACGATATCGTGACATGTATTTTCGCGGCTAAGAGCAACAAAAAGGAGCAAGGAGGTAAAAGTGTCACGATATCGTGACATGTTGTATTTTCGCGGCTAAGAGCAACAAAAGGGAGCAAGGAGGCAAAAGTGTCGCGATATCGCGACATGTTGTATTTTCGCGGCTAAGAGCAACAAAATGAAGCAAGGAGGCAAAAGTGTCGTGATATCGCGACATGTATTTTCGTGGCTAAGAGCAACAAAAGGGAGCAAGGAGGCAAAAGTGTCGCGATATCGCGACATGTTGTATTTTCGCGGCTAAGAGCAACAAAAGGGAGTAAGGAGGAAAAAGTGTCACGATATCGTGACATGTATTTTCGCGGCTAAGAGCAACAAAAGGGAGCAAGGAGGCAAAAGTGTCACGATATCATGACATGTTGCATTTTTGCTACTAAGAGAAACAAAAGAGAACAAAGAGGCAGAAGTGTCGCGATATCACGACATGTTGCATTTTTGTGGGCAAAGGCAAAGAGAAAGAGCAAGGAAGAGACGAATGTCACGATTTTGCGACATGTCTCATTTTCACGGCTGGAAGCGGCAGACGAGCAAACTAAGAGATGAATGTCGTGATTTCGTGACATGTCTCATTTTCGCGGTGGGAGGTAGCAAAAGAGCAAAGTAAGAGATGAATGTCACGATTTCATGACATGTCTCATTTTCGTGGTTGGAAGCGGCAGAAGAGCAAAGCAAGAGACGGACGTCACAATTTCACATGTCTCATTTTTGTGGTGGGAGGTAGCAAAAGAGAAAAGTAAGAGACGAATGTCGCGATTTTGTGACATGTCTCATTTTCACGGCTGGAAGCGGTAGAAGAGCAAAACAAGAGACGAATGTCGCGATTTCGTGACATGTCTCATTTTCGTGGCTGGAGGTGGCAAAAGAGCAAAGCAAGGAAAGAATGTCACGATTTCACGACACGCCAGCTGTAAAGGAATAAAATGTATTTTTGGCAATCAAAGGCATGCACTAACACCAAGAAGTGATTTCTGACATGATTATCAAAAATCTAGGATGGAGCAGGCTTGCCAGATGATTGAAAATGTGACAGGCTCGTCTAGAATCTAATCTGTAGAGAAGATATCTAATTCATAGAAGACTTGTGTATTATTAGAAACTATAGATGATTGCTTGTAAAATAGTAATATGTACTTAGAAAAAGATACTCTTTTAGGGTATATATAGGGGTGAGCGACTCTAGAAAAAGGGTCGGCTCTTGGACGTTTACAAGATTGATGTACATGTACTGGATTACAAGCAATAAAAGATTTCTTCTTCTGGCTTCCAAAACTTCTATGTGCAAGTGTATGTATCTGGTGTTTTAACTTTTATTCATTCTAAGTTTTATAATGTATCTATTCTGAAATATGGACTATGCACGTATAAATATTGTTTCTAGAGTTGAACATTAAAAGATATTTACATGCTTTTAGATGAACATCTAAAAGTCACACTTAGGAATTCGTGTTTTCTATAAATAAGATATAAAGAAAACTCTGAAAGTAGTAATCTACATCATCAATGTTTATTGTTGTCCAATATGTACTGTGAGAAAAGTTTCTAGCTTAGGCTATATTTCCCCTATCTCTTGTTCCCATTTTATCTATTAAACTCAAAGGAATCAGCCTTCTATGGAGACTAGACAGATGATCTCAAGCAAGATCTGTCTATTCAATGTTGGCAAAGTCTAAGGCGCAACACTATTAACCGAAGGCATATTTTGTTCCAATAGTACTTCACCAAAGAAACCAGTATGTCTGATCCAAATTTTATCCAAGAATAGCATGATATGAAGGTACTATAGTGTGATGACAAATATGGTTAGCTTTTCTTGGAAATCAAGTGAGATAATGTCATAAAGAGTTCAGCATTTGACGTATTAGAAATAACTTTAACATTGCTGAATGTATTGTAGGATGAATATGAAAGCTTGCAGAAAGGGATAAATAAAGTTCTTTAGACAGGACAAGCTCCATTATATTTAATCTATCAAGGAATTGATGGGTTTGTGTATAAAATCTCAGATAGACGCAATCACTCCAAGTGATTACAATATTCCTTTTTTGTTATCTTCAATATTCAATTGTAAGTATTTTTAAATGGTGAATGCTAATGGACAATACATTTATTGATAATTAGTTTCAGTTCATATTTAAAATTTACAAAGTACAGGAAAATTAAGGTGACTTTGTGCCCAACCTAGTATTGTTATAAAATTAAACAAGATTTAACACCTCTAACAAATTTTGATCTTTTGCATCAATTGCTGAATTTTTTTGTACCCGTATTTATTACCGATAGCTCACGATCTAACTGCAGTTGTTTGAAAAGTCCACTTATATCAAGTTTGCATTTAATGCATGTTAGTGTGTAGGTGAGCCTTTAACACACTCATCTCCATATGAGAATCTATATATAGGAGTCCTTGGCATTAGTTCAGTGAGAAGAGAGAAGAGGTAGAGAAGAAGCGTGAAGAAAATCCGAAGGAAAACTTCAAAGAGCAGAGAGCGAGGAGCTGAAGCAACAACATTCAGAGACTCTAGTCTAAGATTCAACCTGCAACTATATTTGCAGATGTATGTAAGCTTCCAGAGTAAGAAGCACTCAGTGTAGAAGGTTCTACTTATTTATCATTATAAAACTGTGATAGCAATTTGTTTGCAATTTCCGTCAATATATGAAATATATACTATGTATATGTAAGCACTACATGTGTTCCTTGTTTATTTAATAGAGAAAGGTTAAATTCAGATTTACTTTCTCCTTTCATTGTCTCTACTCTCTCATGTCTTAGAATCTCTTGCAATCTTACATAAATGAGTGGGTCCCCGCATTGTGGAGGAGAAATTGTGATGTTGAACTAAGAACCATAGTTGAGAAGTTAAAACACAAGTGAAAATTTCTAAGTGTTAGAAACGATCACGAAATAATGATATTTTTGTATTGAACATTGTGTTGTCTATGTTGACTCACGAAAACAAGACGTCGCAATATCACAATAGTTTTGGTCTCTACTCCCTGTTGACAAATATGACTCACAAATTTGATGCATTTTTGTTGGTCATAATTTCACGATAGTTCCACCTCCCAAAGGGTGTTGACTAAGTTGACCAGCAAAATTGATGCAAAATCACTAGTCACTATTTCATGTCATTTTTAGGACCTCCCTGCCCTTACTCATGAGTGGTCGCGATATCACAATAGTTTTCAATAGTTATTTTTTTAAGCTCCTGTGACCTTCAAAAATTATGCAAGTTGAGTTTTTTTGAACTTTCAAATTGGTATCAGAGCCTAGTATCATTAGAAAAATATAAGAAGCAATGGATTTTGAAGGAAATTTCTTGCAGTTGCATATCCCATGATTAAATTGTAAAAATTACAATTACTGGAGCATTCAAAAGAAAATCTTGTTCGGGTCTCAAGATCTATGGGGCCTGGTGGAGAGTGGTTACCTAGAACCAACAGATACAACAACATTGGCTGCTCTCTCTTAAGTATATTTAGACTTTTTAAGGAGAATCTAAATAAGGATCAGAAGGCATTAGTTTATATAATGTAGGCGGTTGAAGAGACCATTTTTCCAAGAATTGCAGCAACAACCAAATCAAAGGAGGCTTGGGAAATTTTAGCTAGCTCCTTCTAGCACACAAAGTGAAGTTTGTAAGATAGTAGGTGCTGAGAAGACAATTTGAGAATTTGGAGATGAGTGAGTTGAAGTCCACGAGTGACTTTTTACCCAGATAATGGGTATCGTCAACCAAATGAGATTAAATGGAGAAAATGTGGAGAACCAAAGGATTATGGAGAAGATATTCAGGAGCCTACCAGCCAAGTTTGACTCAATCATGATAGCGATTGAAGAATCAAGGGATTTAACAACCCTCTCAGTGTATGAGATCATGGATCTCTACAAATACATGAGTAGATACTAAGCCATTCATATCAGTCCTCTTTAGAGAAAGCCTTCAAATCGTAGGTCTCATCTCGAGACAACATCAGAGGAGACGAATCCCACCATACCTCATGTTCTCAAGGAGGAAGAGGACAAGGCAATAGAGGCAAGCATGGAAGATACCACAAGAGAGGATTAAGGTCAAATTGCAACAAAGGAGAGACAAGCTACAATTTTCATCAAGATGAACAGAGAGGCAATGACATAAATCAGCAAGGAGGATCAAACCAAAGGTATGATAAATCTAATATTAAATATTATTACTACAATAAATTTGGTCATTTTAGCTATACGTGTGGAAAGAAGTTGGCCAAGGATAACAAATAGTAAGCGCAATACACAAATGAAAATGAAAATATATAAAGTAGAGATGCATGTGGGAATATGTTGTTAACTTGCAGTACTAATGAGGAGAGATATAAAAATACCTAGTATCTCGATAGTGGGTGCAATAACCACATGTCTGGGAACAGAGAAATGTTCTCACAACTTGATGAAACCATAAAATCTAAGTGAAAATGAGGAACAACAACAAGGTACCTATCATGGGCAAAGGGATATGTACTAGGTAAGGTGAGAGGAATCATATCACTGATGTGTATTATGTGCCTGGGTTGAAACATAACTTGTTGAGTGTTGGACAGCTTGTGTAGAAGGGGTACACTCTATAGTTTAAAAATGGATCTTGTATCATTCGGGATAAAGAGAATGGCCTCATAGAAACAATAGACATGACAAAGAACAAAGTGTTTCCCCTGTAAATTCAAAATAAATTGGTACTTTCATTTAGTGCAGTTGTGAAAAGTGCTACCTGGTTATGGCATCTCAGATTCGATCACCTGAGTTTCAATGACCTAAAATTGCAACACAATAAATAGTTGGTGAAGGGCTTACCCCTTATAGAACAACCCAATCAAGTTTGTGAAGGTTACTTGGTTGGAAAACAACATAGGGATGTGTTCCCTTTAGGATAGCATTGTAGAGCTTAAAAACCACTAGATCTGGTGCATTCAGATATTTGTGGACCTATGCAAACCAAAACATTTAATTGAAAAGTCAGTCAGAGGATATGGGTATATTCCATTAGACAAAAGTTAGAGGCTTTCAAAAAATTCAAGGAGTTCAAGGCTTTAGTTGAAAAACAAAGTGGCTATTATGTGAAGACTCTTAGAACATATGTAGGAGGTGAATACATATCCAATGAATTCTATAATTTCTGGAAAGAAAATGGAATTAGAAGGTAGTTAAAATCCAAATACACACCACAACAAAATGGTGTTGTAGAGAGGAAGAACATAACAATAATGGAGATGGCATCGAGCATGCTGAAGATAAAGAGTTTGTCACATGAGTTCTGGGTAGAAGATATATGTTGTGCAGTTTATCTATTGAATAGATGTCCCACAAAAAGTATAAAGGACAAGATTCCTTAGAAATACTGGAGCAACCATAAGCTGAGCATTGCTCATTTAAGAGTATTCGAGTGCATAGCATATGCATATGTTCTATATGAGAAGAGAAGGAAGTTAGATGACAAGGTAGAGAAAAGAGTATTCATTGGTTACAATGAAGAATCAAAGGCTTACAGGTTATATAACCCCGTAACAAAGAAGCTGATTATCTATCGAGATGCGAAGTTCCCAGAAAATAAAGCTTGAAACTAGAAATCCAAGACTAGTCAGCTAGAGCTAGCAATTATTTAATATAAGGATTTGGAAGGATATAAAGTGCATCTGCTTGTAGCCTTGAGTAATACTATTGGTACTAGTAGCAGCACTAACTCATCATCACGGTCACCTCCACTTGCAACAAGGATATCCAACTTAAAGACACCAGCAAGGAGCTTGCAAGATAATGATGAGATAACAAAAAATGAAATAGATGAAGAACATTATGATTTTTCTTTATTTTGTAAGCATGATCCAGTTACGTTTGAAGAAGCAATTTATAATAGAAAGTGGGTAAAAGCTATGGATGATGAGATAGATACCATAGAGAAATATTAGACCTGTTAGTTAATGGATCTTCCAGTAGGAAATAAGACCATTGGAGTAAAATGGGTACACAAAACTAATTTTAATTCCCAATGTGAATTTGAAAGGCATAAGGCCAGATTAGTTGCAAAATATTATAAGAAGAAGTCAGGGATTGACTATCATGAGGTATATGCACTTGTAGCAAGACTTGACACAGTTAGAATGATTCTAGCATTAACAACTCAAAAAGGCTACAATTTTTACCAGATGGATGTTAAGTCTGCTTTTCTGAATGGAGTATTGGAAGAAGAAGTCTATATAGACTAGCCACTTGGCTATGATCTAGAAGAGAAAGAAGGCAAGGTTCTAAAGTTAAGGAAAGACTTGTATGGGTTGAAGCAAGCACCCAAGGCTTGATATAGCTGCATTGATGCATACTTTCAAGGCTTCATCAAATGCCCATATGAGCACACTCCCTACATAAAGATAAATGCAGAGATGGAAATGATGATAGTTTACCTATTTGTAGACGATCTGATATATACTAGCAATAGCAATATGCTATTTGAACAGTTCAGAACATCCATGAAGAAAGAGTTTATGATGATAGACTTAGGCCTAATGAAATATTTTCTTGGCATTGAAGTTGCTCAATATACGGATGGTATATTCATCTCTCAAGGAAAGTATGCAAAGGATGTCATGAAGATGTTTAAGATAGAGGAAAACAAACCTGTCATCACACCAGTTGACATAGGCCTGAAATTGAGAAAAACTGATTGTAGCAGAAATATTGATCCAACTTTCTATAAAAGGTTAGTTGGCAGTCTCATATATTTGACTGCAACTAGACTAGATTTTATGTTTATAGTGAGCTTAATTAGCAGGTTTATGGAGTAACCAAATGACACTCACTGGTAAGAAGGTAAAAGGATTTTGCAGTATGTTAATGGAACCAGAAACCATGGAATCTAGTATAAAAGAAAAGATCAGCTTGAGCTTGTTGGTTACACATATAGATATTGGGATAGTAGTATGGATGATAAGAAGAGCACTTCTGGTTATGCATTCCATCTTGGATCGGGTGCAGTTTCATGGTCATCAAAGAAGCAATCAATTATTGCACTATCCACTTTTGAGGCAGAGTATTTTGCTACCACTTTAGCCACATGCCAGGCAATTTGGCTCAGATGAATTTTGGAGGGGCTAAACCATCCATCAAAATGGGAAACAACTATATTTTGTGATAACAATTCAGCCATAGTACTGTCAAAGGATCTAGTGTTTCATGGTAGGACCAAACATATTGACATCTAGTACTATTTCATCAAAGAGATGGTGAAATATAAAGAAATTGAGTTATTGTTTTACAGGTCCAAAGAGCAGGTTGCAAATATTTTCACAAAACATTTGAAGGAAGAAAACTTCAATAGGATGAGGAAAATGCTCGATGTCAATTTTTTTATCAAATCTGGTTTAAAGTAGGGTGTTAGAAAATTAAACCAGATTTGATACCTTTGATAGATTTTGATCTTTTGCATCAATCATCGAATTTTGTTGTACCCATATTTATTATTAGTATCTCACGATCTGATTGTAGTTGTTTGAAAAGTGCGATGGCGTCAAGTTTGTATTTAACGCATGTCAGTGTATAGGTGAGCCTTTCCCACACTCCTTTCCATATAACATTAGTTCAGTGAGAAGAGAGAAGAGATAAGAGGTAGAGAAGAAGTGTGAAAAAATCCAAAGGAGGAAAACTTCGAAGAGCAGAGCGAGGATCTAAAGGAGCAGCATTCAAAGACTCCAGTCGAAGATTAAACCTATAACTTTTTTTTAGATGTATGCAAGCTTACAGAGTAAGAAGAACTCGGTGTAGAAGGTTCTATGCATTTGTCATTATAAAACTACAATAGCAGTCTATTTTCAATTTTTGTCAATATATAAAATATATATTATGTATATGTGAGCACTACGTATGTTTCATGTTTATTTAATAGAGAAACGTTAAATTTAGATTTACTTTGTCCTTCCACTATATCTACTCTCTCATGTCTTAAAATATCTTGAAATATTACATAAATGAGTGGGTCCCCATATTGTGGAGGAAAAATTACAATGTTGAACTAAGAACCATAGTTGAGAAGTTAAAACACAAGTGAAAATTTCTAAGTGTTAGAAATGGCTACAAAATCGTGATGTTTTTGTATTGAATACTGCACTATCTATGTTGAATTACGAAATCAAGACGTCGTGATATTACGACAGTTTTGGCCTCTACTCTCTATTGACCAGGCTGACTTACGAATCTGACGCATTTTTGCTGTTCACGATTGCACGATAGTTCTGCCTCCCAAAGGGTGTTGACCAAGTTGACCAGTACAACTGACATAAATTGCTAGTCATGATTTCACGTCATTTTTAGGATCTCTATGCCCTTGCTCCTTAGTGGTCATGATTTAGTGATAGTTTTCAAATTTTTTTTTTTAAGCTCCTGTGACCTTCATAACTTACACAAGCTAAGTTTCACTGAACTTTCAAGTATACATTACCAGAGAAAACTGACATGAAGTGGATCACCATTATAATGCTGGTGCCATGAACTAAGTCTTGTTGATACAATTCTTCAAAGTCAATGGATTTCTACTCAAGCAATAAACAACTATCTATAATGATTAACCCCATCAAAAATTAATTCACTTGCATTACCCCATTTCCTACCAAAGGTATTTTCTTTAGGAGCTATCCAAACTTTTGTTCATATTCCATAACTAACCTATTCCCTTCCTACAAGTTATATAAAACTACCTCTAATCATTAACCCCATCAAGAATTAATTTACTTTTATTGCCCCATTTCTTACTAAAGGTATTTTCTTTAGGAGCTATCCAAACTTTTGTTCATACTCCATAACTAACCTATTCCCTTGCTACAAGTTATATGTCTCTTAAATTTTATATAAATATACACTCAGGATATATATTTATTTTGGAACCTCACTTCAATTTTTCCAAAATGATATCCACTTATCCATACCCATAATTAGATCCTCATTACATCACCAAGTGGCTATAGATCCTTTCAAGTGAAAGTTGACTAGATTAGCTTTCTCTTAAGTAATATAGTAATTTATCTTGAAGAAACATTGCATTTGTATGAGCTAGACTTTTGTTAGTTTCCAATTAGTTAACCATAAAATTTAAGTGGATCAAACTTCTTAATATTCTTAAATATGTCCCTTTACCATCACTCTTATCAAATTGCTAAAAAGATTCATTATTTAGAGTCGACCTTTATTGGCTCTCATTTTCTACTTTTTGGCGATGACCATGCACATTGTCACATATCAAAAAGTGGTCTATCATAATATTCATCATATTATGAATATATATATATATATATATATTGTCATCCCTTATTGTCACATGTAAAAAAGTGGTCTATCATAATATTCATCATATTGGAATATATATGAGGTATTCCAATTTTGATCATCCCTTATTGTCTTAAAGTCATCTTAACTAGTCTTGTCTAATCTTCAACAACTTATTGACTACTCTTAAGTGTCTCAATATAATATATACCTCTACCTCTTTTAGGATTAACCCTACCCCTATGACAAGTATCCATGTGCTCTCTATTTCTAGGTGGCATCTCAATATCAAGGTAACATAATACAATTATTCATAAAGATATGGTGGCCCTACTCAACTAAGGTATGAAAGTTGCAATCCAAGCACTGATACCATATTTTGTACACTTCTTATACACCAAACCATAACATGTCTTAAATAATTAAAACAAAACAAGTATTTAATCTAGACTCGCTAAATTTGTCATTGCTCTTTGTCAATCACAATATACGGATTTAAGTCAAGAATATAAGACCATCCACAACTATATTTTGACTAGGAATCTGAATATGTCAAAGTCAAAAATTATTTCTTCTAGTTTGTGTGAAATTGGTTCTCCTGAACTAGGTATCATTATGTTCATAATGGATTCAATGGATTGAACTTTAGATTGATCATATGTAATTATGTGAAATTTTTTAATATCGATTAACTCCTAGGTTGGTATAAAACCAAAAATATCTATAGATCTCTCAAAGTAAATATGTTAAAACATCATGCCACCTTCTTAAGACTATTGTGCTTCATTTAATCCTATTACATTATTTTTAATGTATATACATAAAATTGCTACATCTAATATGGTTTGAAAACCAATAAGTATTTAATTTCACATTTTTATTTCTATTATATGCCTCTCTAAATTACAAAAGAATTTATTTAAAATACTAAATAATTGAAAAAAACATAAATACATCCTTTAAAATTTTTATAGATTGAACATAAATTTACATTTATAATATTTTTTTAATTCATAATATTTTTCTTTTGTAGTTTACTTTAAGAGGCTTATTAAATTCAAAATCGTTCTCTAGATTTCATTGATTACCCCATGAATAATATTTAAAAATATTCTATTTATGTTGCTCAAAATAGAAATAATTAGTTTACAAAAATATTAATATAAATTAACTATATCTAAAATTTAGAATGTCCCAGGGATAGTGCAATGGTTCAGCCTTTAGCTCTTCTTCGGGAGGTCCAAGGTTCAAACCACCGTGTGGGTGAGTGTGTTCTTCTTTAGGAGGTCCAAGGTTCAAACCATGGTGTGGGCAAGTGTATGAGGGGGTGGGTTTGTGGTGGTTATGTTAAATTCTCTATTGATAAGCATAGATCCTTTTTTTACGAGGGGTTATGGTTGGGAGGAGACTGATCAGCCCTATGCATTGGTCATAGGGGTTTCTCACACTAACCAAGTAAAAAAAATCTAAAATAACTCCCTCAAGCCAGAGTATGGGTAGTTCATCGATGCCTAGAAATATTTATCGAAGTTTTATAATGGTTATTATGCAAAGGCTATAGTTGTTCCATGGAACCATGTTTTTTTTTTTTTTAAAGCAAAAAAACCCTTGTGGGGCCGCCTTGGTCTGAGAGACCACGAACAGGGGGTTCTACACCGTCAAAGTCACTCGGGAGTCGCACCCGACCCTTCCCGCACCAACATTATCAATTGGATTTTGCGTACCCAATTCAGATTTTTGGTAGGGTGGAGATTCAAACCTGGGACCTCCCTTGGAGGATTGCCCTCTCCTCTCCAACTCACCTACAACACCTGGGTGTGGAACCATGTTATCTCTGTGATAATTAACTATTTTACATTGGATTCGAGTAGGGATATGATCCAGAGTTATCACATGATGTTTTTCAATTAGCTCAGGTGTAAACGACTGATGAATGTGTTGATATTCCTATTTTAGTCCCTAAAGAATTCATTGCATGGATTCAAAAGAGGAAGAGGTCTGGATCCAATCCACCAAGGATTGATTCTTTTGACTTACGTGTATATGATGAAGTCTAGAGGGATTGTGGTTGAAGAAACCTTGAAGAAAATTGAATTATTTAAAATCCCTCCTTTTCATCTTCTGAATCAAATGAGGATTTGAAATTAGAGGATAGAGACTTCTCACCCTTTCCCCTCCCTCCAATTCAAAAGAAAAGGGCTTAGTGTCAAAGAAATCTCTGAGTACCCTAGGTACTCCTAATCTTGGTAGTGCATGGAGGTCTGTCTCGCTTTCCATGAAGACTGCCAAATATTTGGTTCTACCTATGTTGGTTGTTTATTCCAACTCAGAGGATGGTTTTCTTACTCACAATATTCCCAAAGGTTATTTATTGCCTAAAAGTGCTCACATTTTTACTAAGCCTTTGTTGTACCTTTAGGTTCTCGATCAATTTTAGATACGCTTGATCGAAAGCATCAAGCCCTTTTAGGTTTGATCCAAGTGGTTGTTGCTTTTTTCAATGAGATCATTAAGAGTCAAATAGATACTTCAACCTTGTAGCGATATGGTAGCGTGTGTTCTCGTTCTGAGGTTTGGTTCATCCTTTGGGTGTTGTTTTTTGTTTTTGTGTCTTATTTGGTGTTTTTCTATTTTGTTTTGGTTGGGATACCTCGATCAAGTAGAGTTGTTCCCTTTTGGTAGGGGTTTGGTTTTTGAGTTGTATGTAGCTTTTTATTGTGTCCTTATTTTCTTATCTTGTATTGGGTTTGGGGACCCTATCTAAACCCATTTTATTATCTAATTAAATTTTTTTTTATAAAATTTCATAATTATTTCCAATATAATCTAGCTTACACATTATAAACTTGTAATTTTATCTGAATCACTAAATCAATTTATTCTACGACACTCATTCATAAGGTATGATAGAATTATTTTTAATTTCTCCCATCCATTAGAATACTAGGTTTAAACAAAGAAGCTAATAAGGTCAATCAAGTATTGACCATCAATTAAATTAGAGTTGTGCCCATAAATATTTTTTTAAAATAGGATGCCAAGGATAAAATAAGTAATTTTTTGTCTTAGGGGCACAACGCAAAGGTTTGGGCTTTGGTTGTTCTTTGGAAGGTCCAACGTTCAAACCGTAGCATGGGTGATGTGAGAGGGTGGGTGTGTGGTGGCTATGTGTTAAATTCCCTATTGGTAAGCATATCTCTCAATTTTATGAGAGGTCATGGTTGGAAGGAGACTGCTTATCCCTCATAGGGGTTTCTCACACTAACCAAATAATAAAAAAAAAGTAATTTTTAGATAGTAATTTTAGATATTTTTAAGAGTTAATGTGATATTTTTATATAAATTTAAGTTTCTTTGTACAAATAATTTTTAACTATTATAAATTAAATCAAATAAAATAATCTTTATGAAAGAGTTCAACTCGAGGTTATAGTGGCAACAAGGAGTAGGAGTAGGATTCAAACCCACAAAGAGGGATCTTCATGTAGAAACTTGTAAGAGTTATCAATTCTTCTTATCTAATAATTAAAAAAATTCTCCTTTAAAATTTTTAATTGTAGTCAACACATCTATTAGGATTAAAGTATAAGCAAGATATACTTAAATTTACATGTTTAAATTTCATCAAAATTCTAGTAGCTATAATATTTTAAAATTATAAGCTTTTTTAAATAGAGCACACAATAATACATATGCACAAGAATCTTCCCATCACTTGTGTTTCAATTGACCATAGTAGCAAGAATATGATCCACATACAAGTTGCTTCATCTCCATAGGAAACACAATCGAGGGTGAGGCTTGATCACCTTATCCCAACCCAAACCTCACAAATTGGTTAAAGCATCAACATGGAATTATTAGACACCAAGGGACAAAAAACATCCAAATTTTAATACTACGAGTAACACATTTTCAAAGAAGATTAAAATTGGGATTCTTTTATCCTCATAAGTTAGATTTTTATGGTGGATCAGTTATACCCAACTCGATATCCACTCTCTTCATGGGAGGAGCCTAGTTTAGTGTGGCATACCAAAACAGTGAAACTTCCTTACCTATTAAAAAAATTTATTCCAATATTTTAAGAGGAACTCCCTCCACTCTTAAGATGTTCTTTATGGGGAAGATACCACTTTATTGGACAATATCGAAGTCTATATCATCCTTAAATTTAACTCCATATATGAAACCAAAAATGCACAAAATAAACTAACATGCACACTTAATAAATCATGAAGCACAACATAGGTTTATATGAAATGGACTTGTATAGCAACATATATAATTACATTTATGTCATTCATATCTTCAAAAATTAGATGCGAGATATAAGCTACATACATAGTTACTACTACATCATTTTATTTAGAATTATCATATCACACATATAACTATGCTAGATATGAGGTTAATGAGAGGCATCATTTAAGATAGTTTTCTTGTTTTATTTATTTTTTGTTATAGAAGGGTACAATGGACTGCTCCTTATCTTGTTCCAAAGCTTATTTTATCTATCTAATAGTTTTGAGGATCTTGTATGAATTATTGCTTTATCTTCCTATATGGATTTCCTTGTAGTTTAATTATTGGCATAGGTACAATTCTTTTGGCAATAGGATTTTTAAGTTTTGTTTCTCCTCTTTATATAATGTATGCACCATTATAGCTTTTATGCACAAATATTCAATCTTTTTTATCTCAAATATCAACTATGCTCGTGCCTTCCTCATACTTTATTTTTATTTTGTCTCAACAATATTTTGTTTCAACAATCTCTACATGTGTATCCCTCTATGCTCTCAATATGCACTCTTTTTTCCTTTCCCCTATCTGTGTGCCATTTCATCCTTCTTCTTTGTCCCTCTTTTTCCTCCATATATACACTTTCCACCTATTTATCCAACCATATTCACATCTCCTTGACACCTTAGTGATATTTCCTTCCAACTTGGAGACATCATTCATCAAGGCTAAATATATTGATGCAATCATTGGTACACCCATCAACTTGTTAATTTTTTACAATTTGAGCTTATGTAGATAGAAAAGGGTTAAGACAAGATGGATATTGTGCATTTCCAATGTTTTATAAATGGATCTCAAGTATGCAAGTTCATTTGAAGTTCTTGTGATGAATTTAATATATTATGAATTTTGTTGAACAGTCAAAGTGCCAGCATATATTAGAAGGTAAATTCTATATTTTCATGTTGTAACTTCATTGAAATATTGAACCTTGTCATAGTCATAAGTTTTTTTCTCAAGATGAGATAATAAATAATTAATGAAGATTCACATTATTTATATTTTTCAATCCCCTCATTGTCATGGTATTTCACTATACAAACAACTAAAGAACACAAGCTTATACTGAGAGGGGCGGGGGGGTGAACAATATAAGACCACTTTTTAATTTTCTTTTCAATTCAATATTATGCAGTGTATAGATAGCAGTATCAATAGCAATAATCAAAATAATGCACAAAACGCCATCCACAAAAGTGACACAATAATTTACGTGGTTCACCAAATGCAGGCTACTCCACGGAGAAAATATTTTGCTAAACATTTATCAATCAATATCTTGGGAATCCTTCCTAATTACAATGTTTATGGATCTTTGTCCAAAGGAGATGTTGATCCCCTAAATCTCAAGTTCGTGGATCTCTTCCACAGAAGAACTCTTTCCCCTTCTGCTTTGGCTAGTGATCTTCTAGAAGACTATGTCTCTCTGCTACACTGACTGGTGGATCTCTCTCCACTTGAAGACTCATCACTCAGATCTATCTTGAATTGTCTTGGCTACTAGATCTCTATCCATTGAGACTTTATCCTCTATACTCTATCACCTCAAAAGATCTGTCAATAGATTCACTCAAAACCTCCTCAAATGTGCTCAATAGGCTCACTCATAACCTACTCAAATCTACTCAATAGGCTCACTTAGAACCTGCTCAAATATACTCAATAGGCCCACTCAAAACCTGCTCAAATTTTCTCAATAGGATCACTCAGAACCTGCTCAAATCTGCTCAATAGGATCACTCATGACCTGCTCAAATCTGCTCAATAGGCTCACTTATAACCTACTCAAATCTATTCAATAGGCTCACTCAGAACCTGCTCAAATCTGGTCAACAAGCTCATATAGAACTTGTCCCAATCTGCTCAATAAGTCCTTTCTAGGACTTGCTCAAATTTGCATAGCAAGATTTCACAAAAGCTTACTCAAAAATAGTCCACAAGCTTTCTCAAATACTTACCTCAAATCAGCTCAACAAAATCTCAATTCAATCTCATAGAAGCATAAATAAAATTGTTAGAGACTCAATATGTTCTGTACTCAAATCCCAATCTCAATTCAAAGTAATCTCAACTCAGCTCAATATTATAGAAGCATAAAGAGAATTCTTAGAGACTCAATATGTTCTATACTCAAATACCAATCTCAACTCAAAGTAATCTCAACTCAGCTCAATCTTAACTCAATCTCATAGAAGCATAAAGAGAATTGTTAAAGAGTCAATATGTTCTATTCTCAAGGCTCAATCTCAACTCAATCAGAATATAGAATAGTTTGTTTCATGGAACTTGAACAACCACTTCATGCAACCACTTGACTAGGCTCAATCAACTCTACTCAACCAATCACTTCAAGAAATAACTCTTTCTCACAAATCCTAGTCCAAACATGAATCTACTAACTCAAAATATTTCCAACAATGCTCAACAAAAAATCTTACATAACAATGATACTCATGTTATTTTCTAACTCAAGTTCAAGTTCTTTGCATCACCCATTGGCTTCAACAATAATGCTAATAAGACAAGGTTTTAATCACAACTCTCAATTCAGAAAACCTTGAAGCATAAAATCAAAGTACTTCACTCAACCAATGGTCTAAACAAAAATGCTCATCAAACAAGATTTAATCACAACTCACAATCCAAAAAACCTTGAAGCATAAACTCAAAGGACCTCACTCAACCAATGGTCTAAACAACAATACTTATCAAACAAGGTTTAATCACAACTCACCAACCAGAAAACCTTGAAGCATAAACTCAAAGTACTTCACTCAATCAATGGTCTAAAAAAAAATGCTTATCAAACAAGGTTTAATCACAACTCACAATCTAGAAAACCTTGAAGCACTAACTCAACCACTTTCGAAAAGGAAACCACAATCAATCCTTTTCACTCCAATGATATTTCAAAAATCAACCACCCAAATAAAATCAATGGAGAGTATTACTCATACCTTTTTTATGCCTTATGAGTTGTCCACTAAATTTGTCACACTCAACACACTTTCTTTTTCAACTCTTAACAAGGGTTAGGGATCTTGAGTAATAACACAACAATAATATCCAAATAACACCTTACTACTCCTACTTTATTTTAACATCCACCAAAGTTATTTTTAAAAGAAAACCCTTACTCAAAACAACTTTCACTAAAAATAACTTTATCAAAAACCCTTATAACTCCTAACAATTTCAAAAATCACAATTAAAAATAATTCACAACTCAAACAACCACCATGACCTTATTCCCTAAGGTTACTCAACAAATCAACAAACGAAGCACCTTTACCCCTTATCACTCCACCTTAGGCAATCCAAACAAAATATTAATAAAAACCTTAATACCTACCTCAAGGGGAATTGAACCCCCATATTGTCCCAATGTGAATGCCCTAGCCGCGGCCAAGCTATCGCACGAGCTACAGACTAATTGGTGAAAAAGAAGCACCACCCACTTCTTACCCTTCACGCTCTTCTGCCAAGTGAAAAGTATGCACCTTGGGTGCTGTAGAATTCAATTGCAGTCAACCAAACAGCCGGTCGCACAGTCAATCAAACATAAAAAATAAAATGCAAAGGAGACAATAAAATATTATTTATTCAAAGCACCATCCAATCACAATATAATGAATATCAAATATTATATAGAGAAGTCGAAGGGAAAGAAGTCGGAGGGATAAGGTGGGTGGTTGGAGAGATAGAAGGGAGAAGACGGCGAAGGAGGGATAAGGAGATGAGAGGAAATGGAGGGATAAGGGAGAAATAGTTGGAGGGATAAGGGGGAAGAAGGATTAACGGAGGGATAAGGAGGAGAGAGAATAGGAGGGATATTAGGAGAGAAGTTAAGGAATTTGCCGACAAAAAATTGTCGACAAATATAGGGAGATTTCACACTGAAGCTTAGAAAGAAGATTTTTCTAAGCCAGTTTCGAAACAACCCTATTCACACTTGTAACATTCTCCCCCTTAAAGTTGAGAGGACTGACTACACAGTCTCTCAGCTTTACAAATTGAGCTTTTGTCATCGCCTTGGTGAAGATGTCAGCGACGTTCTCCAAAGTGTGACAGTATTGAAGCTCAACAATTTCATGTTCCACCATATCTCTGATGAAGTGGTACTTCATATCAAAATGCTTGGTTCTGCTATGGTGGACAGGATTATATGCCAACTGAATGGCACTGATGTTGTCGCAGTAGATTCTGGTCGGACCACTTTGCTGTTCTCCAATCTCTTCTAGTACTTTCCTTAGCCACAAGGCTTGAGTACTTGCATAAGTAACCGCTATATACTCTGCTTCTGTTGAAGATAGCGCTACTACTGTCTGCTTTTTTGAACTCCAAGTTATTAGTCCTGATCCAAGACTAAAACAGTTTCTTGATGTTGACTTCCTGTCATCAATATTGCTACCCCAATCACTATCACTGAAGCCTACAAGCTTGATAGTGTTACATTTATGGTATTGGATTCCAAAATCCAATGTACCCTTCACATATCTCAAAATTCTTTTAGCTGCCTGCAAATGCAGCTCGGAGGGGTTAGACATAAATCTAGAAACAAGAGATACAGCATACTGAATATCCGGTCTGGTGTTGGCGAGAAACATCAAACTCCCAACCATGCTTCTGAAAGTGGTCACATCAACTTTTGGTGCTCCATCATCTTTGCTTAATTGGATCCCATGTCCAACTGGAGTTGCAACTGGTTTGCAATGCTCCATAGCAAACTTCTTGATCATGTCCTGAGCATACTTATGTTGACAGATGAAGATCCCTTTATCTGACTGATGAACCTCCATTCCAAGATAATAGTGCATTAATCCAAGATCCTTCATCTCAAACTGCGTCATCATGGAGTGTTTGAACTCCCTATTCATTTTTTCATTACTACCCATAAAAATGAGATCATCCACATACAAACAAACTATGAGGATGTCTTTACCTTGCTTTAGGTAGTAGAGTGTGGGTTCATTTTTGCTCCTTGTGAACCCATATTCTTTGAAGTACCCATCAATGCGTGAGTACCAAGCTCTTGGTGCCTGTTTGAGGCCATAGAGTGCCTTCTTCAATCTGTAAACAAGGTGTTCCTTACCTTGCACTTCAAATCCCTGTGGCTGCTCAACATACACTTCTTCTATCAAGTAACCATTGAGAAATGCACTCTTCACATCCATGTGTTGGACTTTCCATCCTTTATGTGCAGCTAAGGCAAGAACTATTCTGATTGTCTCCTGTCTGGCTACAGGAGCAAATGTCTCTTCATAATCTATTCCATACTTCTGAGTAAAACCCTTTGCCACTAACCTTGCCTTATGCTTCTCAATGCTTCCATCAGCATTAAACTTGGTCTTGAAGATCCATTTACAGCCAACACATTTCTTTCCTTTCGGAAGCTTCACGAGCTCCCAAGTGTCGTTGTTTTTTATAGAGGTTATCTCCTCTTCCATGGCATCTTGCCAAATCTTTTGAGTACATGCCTTCTCATAACTAGAAGGTTCAAGCTGTGCACTAGTTAACAAAGCATAGTTAACTTGATCTCCTCTGGGTTCTTGCTGGGATTCATCATCACCATACAAGTGCATACTTTCTAATCTGTGTAAAACAGATTCCATTTCACTAGCTTGACTCCTAGTATATCTTCTTGAAAAATTCTTATCCAACATCTGAGAGGATGGATGATACTGTAAAGTTCTCTTACCTTTGGATGGAACATCAATATCCATTGGTGAGGAACTTACTGATCATTGTGGAGAAGGACTTGGTGAAGCAGTTGAATCTGAAGATGGACTTGGTGGATGTGAGGGCGGAGACTGCTTTCCTTTCTGTGGTAGCTGTGGTTGCACCTGCTGAGCTACTACATCAGTGGCTTCAACATCACTGAATATTTGGGGCTTACCCCACTCTCCCCCTTCATCAAAAATCACATCCCTTGAAACCACTATCTTTCGAGTTGTAGGATTGTAGAGTCTATAACCCTTTGTGTTTTCACAGTATCCTACAAAAATGCAAGCCTGACTCTTTGGATCCAACTTCTTTCTCAGCTCATCGGGAATGTGAGCATATGCCAATGAACCAAATACTCTGAAATACTTCACATTTGGTTTCTTACCATACCAGGCTTGGTAAGGTGTCTTCCCTTTCAAACTCGAAGTAGGACTTTTGTTCAAGATGTGAACACTAGTCCTTGTTGCATCTCCCCAATATGCATTACTCAAATGCTTTGTCCGAAGCATTGATCTCGCCATCTCCACAATGGTGCGATTCTTTCTTTCTGCTACACCATTCGTTGTGGAGTGTAGGCGGTTGTGAACTGCCTCTTGATGCCATGATGTTTACAAAAATTCAAAAACTGATTAGAGGAGTATTCTCCTCCTCTATCTGATCTAAGACATTTTATTGAATATCCACTCTCACTTTCAACTTTTGCTTTAAAATCAACAAAGCATGCAAATGCTTCATCCTTATGCTTCAAAAAGTATATCCAACACATTCTTGTGCAATCATCAATGAAAAGTAGGAAGTAAGAGTGATTACCTAGACTCTTGGTCTGCATCGGACCACAGATGTCTGAATGTACCAACTGAAGAGGATAGTTGGCCCTCCATGCTTGTCCACGAGGAAATTTTGATCTGGCATGCTTGCCCAAGGCACACCCTTCACAGACTTCCTTACTATCTTGAACTTTGGGAAGTCCAGTCACCATTGCTTGTGAAGTTAGCAATTTTCAAACTTGCTGAATTCAAGTGACCATATCTCAAGTGCCATAGGACACTTGGATTGGTAATAGCTACATTTGCTAACTTATTTCCTCCTGGCTGGCCAAACTTCAAAGGAAATAATCTATTTTTCGACATTGGCACTTGTGTAATGATTCTATTACTATTGTTTTTGTCAAAAATGGTGCATTTACCCTCATCAAAAATCAACTTATAATTCTTTTCAAGCATTTGACCAACACTTAACAGATTGTGTTGAAGATGAGGAGTGTAATAGATATCACTTACATGTTTTATGCCTTCTTTTGTTGGAACCGCCATAGCTCCAATGCCTTCAACTGCCAATGACTTGTCATCTCCCAACCGAATGTTGGATTTGTATGAGGAGTCTATCTTAGCAAAGAGTTCTTCTTTGCCACTCATGTGATTTGAACACCCTGTGTCCAAAATCCATGTATCATTCAAATTTTGCTCTGTCTGGCCATAAGAGAGAAAGAGATTTGAGGACTCTTCCTCTTCTCCAAAATTCCCAAACTGACTGGCTCTGGTTGCTTCTGCTTCCTTGCGAAGTCTTTGACCAACAATCTCGAGCATAATGGCCAGGTTTGCCACAATTGTAGCAAACTTGTTTTGATTTGTCTCCTCCTTTTCCTTTTCCAGATTGTTTCCCTCTATTTTGTTGTTGTCCTCCTCTATTCTGGTTTCCACCTCTGTTGGATGATCCTCCTCTGTTAGGAGTTCCCCCTCTTTGATTATTCCTGCCTCTGCCTCTTTGTTGACCTCTGCCATGGCCTCTACCTCTTCCTTCATGTGTGGCAAAAGCTTTGTCATCTCCTCCATAACTGGTGGTAGGAGTTTCCTGCAACCTCTCTTCATGTGAGAGAAGTGAACCAGTTAATGCATCAAAAGACAATGTGGATAAGTCTTTTGATTCTTCAATAATTATTGCAACAGAATTCCATTTTGGAAGAAGTGTTCTCAACACTTTCTTCACCATCATCTCTGGCTTAATATCCTCCCCTAGTGTGACCATTTTGTCGACTACTGCTTTCATTCTCACACAGTAATCACCGACTCTTTCATTCTCTTGCATCTTGAGATTCTCAAAATCTCGTTTCAAGGTTTGCAATTTTACCTGCTTCACTTGGTCACTTCCTC
Source organism: Wollemia nobilis (assembly GCA_028583015.1). Taxonomy (NCBI): domain Eukaryota; kingdom Viridiplantae; phylum Streptophyta; class Pinopsida; order Araucariales; family Araucariaceae; genus Wollemia; species Wollemia nobilis. The sequence continues at coordinate 14,577,165 of JAQPPZ010017228.1, forward strand.
TATAGCTCTCTTTTAAGGCATTCCATGCATCTTGTGCAATTACATATGATGCAACCCTAGGGAAGATAGTTTTATCTAAAGCAGCATGAATGTGATATAAGGCAAAAGCATTATTCTTTTGTGCTTCTTTTCTTGTCTTTTTATCAGCATTAGAAAATGCTGCCCATTCAGCAGCAGTTGGTTATGTATAACCTTCTTCAACTACATCCCAAAGACCTTTTCCTATCAACAAAGTCTTCATTTTTATAGACCAGTATTCATAGTCACTACCATTAAATTCAGGGATTGGTAGACTAGTGTTTGCAGCCATTGCAGAATAAAAAACAACTTTTATTCGAAGCAAACAAGTACTTTTATTGAGGCAAACTGGAAATACAAAGTAGAAAGCAGTACAGAATGATTTAATAATTTAAATCAAATCTCGCCTTCTTAGTACATTCATGTTCTGCTTCAGAACTGCTGCTAATGATGATGAACTCAGGTTTCACTTCCACTGGATCTGCTCTGCTACTGTTGCTGCTACTTCTTCTTCTTCTTCTTCTTCCTCTTCCTCTTCTTCCTCTTCTTCTGCTTCTGCTGGTTCAGGTTCAGGCTCAGGAGAGCGTGGTGTATAGCCCACACTCAATTCATCTGTTGGCACACCTGGTGTATAACTGGCACCAGTTTGTACGTCCGAAACAAATTGCACGGTTTCGGATTCTTCAATTCTCTGTCCGAAGATATTGTCTTCGGAATCTGCCTCGTATCCTGAATCCGGCTTTCTCAGGTGAGAAATCACCTGATTCTCCAACTGACTAAACACAGTGTGCAGACTAGTTCGGCGAACCCTTTCATCAAAGGATTTCGGCGATTCTCTCTTCAAAAGAGAGAGAAGTGCATGATAGCACCCTTCAGATCGGAACATCTACCATTTCCACGAGCACATTATTTCTCCTTTCACAAATTCTCTTTAAAGGTTTTCTAAAGGTTTTTTAAATAAATTTAATAACCTTTTATTATTTTTTAAATTACCCTTTTTAAAAAATAAATTTATTTAAAAAAGATAATTTTAAAAATAAATAATATAAAAAATTATTAAATAAATTTAAACCTTTTAAAAAAACTTTAAAAAACAAAATTTACCTTTGCGCGAACGCGAATCGAACGCGCGACTTGTGTTATACGAATCGAAAGCTTTAGCCGTTCGTTCTCACGGCTCCTCCGTGAGCAAGGAAGTCACAGCTTCCTGATAACACTTAGGGCGGCGACTTTAAACAAAACAAAATAAAAATTACCTCCTTCACAGCGTGCACGGCGGGATTTGATCCCCGAACCTCCTCACGGCCAACAAACACCTTAACCGCCACGCCAAATGAGCCGGACTGAGAAGGAAGGGGGCGAGAAGTTTTATATAAACGGCGGCAATCGTTTTTTTAAAAAAATTTCCTTTTGCATGGCGCTAGCGGGATTCGACCCGCGTATCTCCTCACCACAAGCGGACCACTCTGTCCGCTACACCACAGCCGCGGACGGGAATAAACAGGGGAGTGGCCGGTTTTATCTCAATGACGGCGATCGTTTTTTTTTAAAAATGTCGTGGGATTATCCCACATGCGTCCGAAAAAGGACGCGAGAGGGTTTATTATCTGAAACCCGCTTAGATGATTTTGACTGCCTTCGGGCAGTCGAGCTTCGACCAATCAAACTGCCACGCTGTCAACCAATCGCGCTTCGCCACCTCACTGCCACGACGAATCGCCACGTGGCAAAATTTTGCCCACTCGCTGCCAACCAGACTGCCAATCGCCCTGCGCCACGTGTCACGATCTGCTATCGCCACGTGTCGTCCAGTCACTACCTCGACTGCCGCGTCGCTGCCTCGGGATCCGTGCCCGACCTGCCTCGGGATCCGTGCCCGAGCCTGCTCGCGATCCGCCTCGAGATCCGAGCCCTACTGTGAACTGCGTCGGGATGCGTGCCCACCTCGGGAATCGTGCCCGTTCCACTTTGCCTCGGGAACCGTGCCCGACAAATGACGAAGTCTGGCTCTGATACCAGATGTAGAATTCAATTGCAGTCAAACAAACAGTCGGTCGCACAGTCAATCAAACATAAAAACTAAAATGCAAAGGAGACAATAAAATATTATTTATTCAAAGCACCATCCAATCACAATATAATGAATATCAAATATTATATAGAGAAGTCGAAGGGAAAGAAGTCGGAGGGATAAGGTGGGTGGTTGGAGAGATAGAAGGGAGAAGACGGCGAAGGAGGGATAAGGAGATGAGAGGAAATGGAGGGATAAGGGAGAAATAGTTGGAGGGATAAGGGGGAAGAAGGATTAACGGAGGGATAAGGAGGAGAGAGAATAGGAGGGATATTAGGAGAGAAGTTAAGGAATTTGCCGACAAAAAATTGTCGACAAATATAGGGAGATTTCACACTGAAACTTAGAAAGAAGATTTTTCTAAGCCAGTTTCGAAACAACCCTATTCACACTTGTAATAGGTGCCTCAATAAAACAAATCCAAAAAACAGTGCTTATAGAAATCTAACGCACAACCTCCTTATCACCAACACCTTTGCGCAATCCAAGCTGCCACTAGGCCACGCTGCCCAATGCATTTTGGGAAGTGGTCGTTGTGTCCCTTTAATGTTCACTCTGTCACTTAAACAAAACACCTGAGCTCTTTGTCTTCATAAATACCAAGCACAAATATCAATGAGCAAGGATGAATGAATTAAAAAATTCAATGGCATATTTATATGCCTACCCTTTGCTTTGGAAATGTCGGACTTTTTGAAACTTCCTTCATGATGTTGGCAAATAAAATTTTAATTTTAATTTTAAAATTTAAATTTAAATTTTAAATAAATTAAAATTTAAACTAAATATTTAAAATTAAATATCTCCATCATCGGGGTACATTTTTCGATGAAACAAAAAGCCAACTTGGGTTTTAAGAAAAATATATTTCAAATCTTCCATCCATGGTTTTAAATAAAAACCTTTTGCAAAGCTTCCCTTCAAGCTCTTTTTGGAACCAAATGCCATGCATCCCTTCTTGAACCTTTGATAAAAAAACCTTTTCTTCTCATGAAACTATTTGTGAAACATAAACATAGTGCTTACTTACATAGATCCTTTTGACATCAATGACAACTCATAGCTTAAGGAATCAAAATTTCCAACAATATACCCCTTTTTCATTGATGGTAACCCATATCCTTTTACTGAAATTTGACCTTTTTTTCTCCCCTTGGCTCAAAGCTTTCTCAAATATCAAATCTTTCCCCATATCAAAAACTCTCCTCAATATACACAAATATGTCCCTCTATGTCATCAATGGCAAAGGGTCACCTTTGGGGCTCAAGGCTAATAATGATCCTCTTAGCTTAGCCCCTCCACCACCTCCACATGAGGTGGTTAATTCTGGGGTGGGAGTATTTCTACTCCTCGAAAGCACTGCGCTTTACATTTACCTTTATCTCTTCCTTTCTAAGTTTTTTGAATCCTCTCATTGTTTCTTACCAAGTCATCATCCCTATTCCTATCATCATTGATGTTCCTATTCATGTTCTTGTTCTCATCCATTTTCTTGTTTCTATCAATGTTCATGTTCTTGTTCTTATCCATGTTCCTGTTCATGTTCATGCCTGCTTCTAGAATATTTGCTCTAAACCATCTTTTTTTGTAACCATCATTATTGCACTTATAACACTTAATGTTATTATTCCTTGGAGGTGCAAATGTCTTAGGATATATCCTAGTGAAGCTATATCCTCTTCTGCCATGAATCTTGCAATTCATTGCCTTATCACCAAACTCATTGCATGAGTAGAAATACCCATGGAAAAGTTGTCCTTTCCCATATTCCTATCTTTTGTATGACCTGTATTGTGAAGCCATGTGCCCAAACCTGTGATATGAGAAGCATCTCCCATTGAAGCTTCCTTGCCTAGACCTCATTGGTATCCTATTTTGATTGATGTTCCATCTGTATCTTCTTTGTGCATTGTTTCTATCTTTGACCTATTTTTTGTCCAACTCATCCTCTGATGTCTCATTCCAACTTACACTATCAATTTTTGAAGTATCTTCTTCTGAAATTCCTTCTTATTCAAGACTTGAAATAGACTTTTCTTCTCATTTCTTTTGAGTATGTTTGGAACCAAGAGTTGTCTTGTTTGTTGCTCCTCTTTGTATCTTGATTATTTTGTCTACACTCTTTGCACTTTTCACATATTTGTACAACTTTTTATTGGAATCCTCTAAATATTCCTTTAGTAGTGCCGCTTCTTGTGTTAACTTTTCACACTCCAAAATATTTACTTCTAACTTTTCCTTGAACTTACTTGCCTTAGACTTTGAATTTTATAAGTCCTCTATGAGCAATAATATTTCTTCATCACATTCTTAAAATTGAATTTCAAGCTTAGAGTGTTGCTTTCTTACATTATTTACTGTGTCAAGAGCATAGATAAGTTCTCCCTTGAGATAATAATCATTCTCTACTAAATAATCCTCTATTGGTTTACCTTTATCCTTATCATTACTTCCTTTTGGCTTATTTTCTATAATATCACTTACTTCATCTTCTAATTCTATTAGAAGATTCTCATTTGGTCTTTCAAGTGCATCTTCAAAACCATCATCACTAAAACTATAGCCATTCCTAGTGCAATCATCTTCAAGATGTCCAAATTTACCACATATAAAACACTTTAGAATAACTGGAGTCCTTTTCTCTCTAACCATAAATAGGACTTCATCTCTATCATTGTCTGAGAAACTAGCATCACTATCATTTGAGTACTTACTTGCATTATCCGCATAGCAACTTTTCTTTTGCCTTTGATAGAACTTATTTCCTTGTCTATTTTGTCCATCATTGTATTTCTTCTTGTACTTGTGATCCTATTTTTCTTCATCACTGTTGTAATTTGGCTCTTTGCACTCTGTCGCATAGTGTCCATACTTTCCACAATTGAAGCACTTAATAGATCTTACATCTATGAATCTTTTGGAACCTTTGTCTCTTCTACCATAGTTAGCTTCTTCATCACTAGATGACTCATTGCTTGATTATATCTTTTTACCCTTTTTATTTTTGTCCACTTTGAATGCAGCTTCTTTTGGAGGAATAAGATCTTTTGTTCTTATCTCAAAAGTAATAAGCATGTCAAGCAAAGAATTCCTTGTCAAAGAATCACTATCAATTGATGTTTCTATAGTGGAAACCTTTTCACTATACCTTTTTGGAAGATCTTATCACAAGCATCAGATTCATCAACCTTTATTCCAAGAACTCTCATCTCATGTACAAGTTCATCAATCTTACTGAGATAATCATGAATATTTTTATCATCTCTTATTCTTAAGTTCTCAAATTATCCTTTGAGATTTTTGATCTTAGCTTTTCTGAAACCTTTATCACCCTCATATATGTCATGTAGTAGATCCCACATATCTTTTGTTGTTTATAATCCATAACCTTCATAGATTTTGATCTACCCAATCCTTTTATAATTGCATTCATAGCTCTTGAATTTTCATGCATTAGAAGCTTACCTTCCTTATCTATAGGAGGATTGATTGTAGAATCATATCCAAGTTCCACTACATCCTAAACTTCATTTCCAAGTGCTAACAGGTGAAATCTCATCAGCATACACCAATACAAGAAGTCACTTCCATCAAATACTGGTACTGCATTATTGAAGGACCTATCCTTTTTATCCTTGTGATCCATTGTGTTCTTAGACCACTTTTTCTTCAAGCTATCAAACTCTTCAGAAGGAACCCGCTCTGATACCAATTGAAGAAAACAAGCTTATACTGAGAGGGGGGGTCAACAATATAAGACCACTTTTTAATTTTATTTTCAATTCAATATTATGTAGTGTATAGATAACAGTATCAATAGCAATAATCAAAGCAATGCACAAAAAACCATCCACAAAAGTGACACAACAATTTACATGGTTCACCCAATGCATGCTACTCCACGAAGAAAATATTTTGCTAAAAATTTCTCAATCAATATCTTGGTAATCCTTCCCAATTACAATGTTTATGGATCTTTGTCCAAAGGAGATGTTGATCCCCTAAATCTCAAATTTTTGGATCTCTTCCACAGGAGAACTCTTTCCCCTTCTGCTCTGGCTAGTGATCTTCTAGAAGACTCTATCTCTCTTCTGCACTGATTGGTGGATCTCTCTCCACTTGAAGACTCCTCACTCAGATATATCTTCAATTGTCCTAGCTACTGGATCTCTATCCATTGAGACTCTATCCTCTGTACTCTATCACCTCCAAAGATCTATTAATAGGTTAACTCAGAACCTTCTCAAATATGCTCAATATGCTCACTCAGAACCTGCTCAAATATGATCAATAGGATCAATCAAAACTTGCTCAAATTTGCTCAATAGGCTCACTCAAAACCTGCTCAAATTTGCTCAATAGGATCACTCGAAACTTGCTCAAATATGCTCAATAGGCTTACTCAAAACCTGCTCAAATCTTCTCAATAGACTCACTCAAAACTTGCTCAAATATGCTCAATAGTCTCGCTCAAAACCTGCTCAAATCTGCTCAATAGGCTCACTTAGAACCTGCTCAAATCTGCTCAACAAGCTCATATAGAACTTGTCCCAATATGCTCAATAAGTCCTCTCTAGGACTTGCTCAAATCTACATAGCAAGATTTCACAAAAGCTTACTCAAAAATAGTCCACAAGCTTTCTCAAAGACTTACCTCAAATCAGTTCAACAAAATCTCAATTCAATATCATAGAAGCATAAATAAAATTGTTAGAGACTCAATATGTTTTGTACTCAAATCCCAATCTCAATTCAAAGTAATCTCAACTCATCTCAATATTATAGAAGCATAAAGAGAATTGTTAGAGACTCAATATGTTCTATACTCAAATCTCAATCTCAAATCAAAGTAATCTCAACTCAGCTCAATCTTAACTCAATATCATAGAAGCATAAAGAGAATTTTTAGAGACTCAATATGTTCTATTCTCAAGGCTCAATCTCAACTCAATCAAAATATAGAATAGTTTTTTTCATGGAACTTGAACAACCACTTCATGCAACCACTTGACTAGGCTCAATCAACTCTACTCAACCAATCACTTCAAGAAGTAACTCTTTCTCACAAACCCTAGTCCAAGCATGAATCAACCAACTCAAAATATTTCCAACAATGCTCAACAACAAATCTTACATAACAATGATACTCATGTTATTTTCTAACTAAAGTTCAAGTTCTTTGCATAACCCATTGGCTTCAACAACAATGCTAATAAGACAAGATTTTAATCACAAATCTCAATTCATAAAACCTTGAAGCATAAACTCAAAGTACTTCACTCAACCAATGGTCTAAACAACCATGCTCATCAAACAAGATTTAATCACAACTCACAGTCCAAAAAACCTTGAAGCATAAACTCAAAGTACTTCACTCAACCAATGGTATAAACAACATTGCTTATCAAAAAATGTTTAATCACAACTCACAATCTAGAAAACCTTGAAGCATAAACTCAAAGTACTTCACTCAACCAATGTTCTAAACAACAATGCTTATCAAACAAGGTTTAATCACAACTCACAATCCAGAAAACCTTGAAGCATTAACTCAACCACTTTTGAAAAATAAACCACAATCAATCCTTTTCACTCCAATGATATTTCAAAAATAAACCATCCAAATAAAATCAATGGAGAGTATTACTTATACCTTTTTGATGCTTTATGAGTTGTCCACTAAATCTGTCACACTCAACAAAATTTCTTTTTCAACTCTTAACAAGGGTTAGATATCTTGAGTAATAACACAAAAATAATATCCAAATAACACCTTATTACTCCTACTTTATTTTAACATCCACCAAAGTTCTTTTTAAAATAAAACCCTTACTCAAAATAACTTTCACTAAAAAGAACTTTATCAAAAACCCTTATTACTCCTAACAATTTCAAAAATCACAATTAAAAATAATTCACAACTCAAACAACCACCATGACCTTATTCCCTAAGGTTACTCAACAAATCAACTAACGAAGCACCTTTACCCCTTATAACTCCACCTTAGGCAATCCAAACAAAATATTAATAAAAACCTTAATACCTACCTCGAGGGGAATCCAACCCTCATCTTGTCCCAACACGAATGCCCTAGCCGCGACCAAGCTGCCGCACGAGCTGTGGGATCATTGGTGAAAAAAAAGTGCCACCCGCTTCTTATCCTTCACCCTATTCCACCAAGCGAAAAGTATGTGACTTGGGTTCCTCAACAGAACAAAGCCAAAAAATGATGCTTGCAGAAATCGAATGCACAACCTCCTTGTGACCAACACTTTTCCACAATCCAAGCTGCCATTAGGCCATAATGCCCAATGCATTTTGGGAAGTGGTCAATGTATCCCTTTAATTTTTGCTGCGTCACTTAAACGAAAACACGAGCTTTTTTTCTTCGCAAATACCAAGTGCAAATATCAACGAGCAAGGATGAATGAATTAAAAAATTCAATGGCATATTTATATGTCTTCCCTTTGCTTTGGAAACGCCAATATTTTTGGAACTTACTTCATGATGTCAACGGATAAACTTTTAATTTTAAATAAATTAAAACTTAATCTAAATCTTTAAAATTAAATATCTCCATCACCGGGGTACATTTTTCGATGAAACGAAAAGCCAACTTGAATTTTAAGAAAAACCTATTTCAAATCTGCCATCAATGGTTCTAAATAAAAACCTTTTGCAAAGCTTTCCTTGAAGCTCCTTTTGGAACCAAATATCATGCATCCCTTATTGAACCTTTGATAAAAAACCTTTGCTTCTCATGAAGCTCTTTGTGAAACACAAACATAGTGCTTACTTACATAGATCCTTTTGACATCAATGACAACTCTTAGCTTAGGGACTCAAAATATCCAACAACAACTTGACTTACAAGGTTACTAATGGATAGTCTCTTCAAGTAATGATAGAGAATTTTACCTTGTGTATAGAATTATTAAAATTTACAATAAATTACATTATTTGTATAAATAAAACTATAAATAAAACTTGTAACTATTCTCAACATCAAACAAAAATCATGTTTAATCGTTCATAGCAAACATTCTCATAAATAAGTTTAAAATCTTCAAGAGACCAAAAGGTAGGCATTACATATCACTAAAAACCTATGATTCCACACCTATTAAAATGTTTCCTAAAACATAGGAAGACACCAAATAGTATGGTCTAATCACTACCAACTGATGGTAAAAAAGTTAGTCACCTAGTCACCTATTCATTATTAAAATATTTTGTAAAACATAAGAAAAAGCTAAATAGTATAGTCTAATAGCTACTAATAGATGGTATCAAACTTAATCACCTATTTATTCAAATGAAATTTATGTGGATGGTGATGCTTATCCTCTACCTTTGATATTTTATCCTCTACCTTTGATATTCATTGTTAATATAATTTTTTCAAGCGACCATTACATATGATAGTCTTAGTATGTCATAGTTATTACTCCTATGGTTCCATGCTTCCACAATATCATCCCTACATTCATAATTATTTTTAAGTTAATTCCATACTCTTATTACGCCATGTTAATATTATCATTCATTTTGTTAAGCAATTCCTAAGAAAAAAAAATAAAAAAAAATAAAAAAAAAATAATAATTACAATATACATTTATAATGTTATCATAAATATAAATATTTGTAATATTATATTTATTTTGTATACTAAATAAATATAATAAATTTTAAAAATTACTTTACAACTTTTTCACACCTATTGATATCCACCTCTTGACATGATATAAGCTCGTGATACTTCCTGCTGTAAATCTGCAAGAGAAAATAAAATAAAGAAACCTGCCTTACTGCCCCAAGCAGTGTGGACTTCATAGCTGAAACTAGCAACCTTCAAGGCCCCTTCTATAGCAAATGAAGGAGAAGAGCTTGTTCATGATGGCCTTAGCAGATGCCACAAGGGCAGAAGACTCTCCAAATGTACTTTTCAAAGTCTCCTCAGAACAAAAGTATGAATCATAATGAAATTGTTTCGAAAACCACTGAAAAGTTATATTATTATTATTATCGATTAAACTTTGTTGTAAAACTCTTTGGAAAAAGCCTAAATCTTCAAAGCTTGATATGATTTATGATATACTTCCCCTTTCCTTTTTCTGTAGCAGGTGGTGCTCCATACAAAGGCTTTTCTTCATTCCTTTCAGGAAAGGATTCCGTTCATTCCTTTTGGTATTGTCTACATGCATATAAAATCCCCTTTGCTTGTTACCTTAGTTACTAATATAATAACAGTGCAAAGGCAACCTTAGTTAATGTGGACCTAGAGACAGATTATCAACTTATAATATACTTACTTTCATGTGGACTCTGAATTGATTTCCAAAGGGATCATGCTTGAGGCCTCCATAAAATAACTGTGGGAATTGTAAGAAACCGCATTCTCTTTCAGAAAGGCAGTCAAGGAAGAAACAGATGGCCTGCTGTATGGCCTTCGGGTTGTTAACATGCGTATCACAGTCCAGATTACGAATGAAAGGAGCATTTGTCGTGACTCCAGATATTCATGCTTGAAAATTTCAAACTTATTTTCTTAAAACAAAATATAGGTTATAATTTCAAACTTATTTTCTTAAAACAAAATTTCAAACCATTTGAATCACGATTAATAAAAACAAAGAGGATGATGTTCATAGATCATTTTAGTTAAGGACTATTTATGACAACTAATAATTTTTTTTTATTAAAGTGAATTGATGATGATCCAAAATTTAAATATAAAATCAAATAGATTATAATTACCATCAAACAACAATAAGTGAGGCCTGATCTTTATCAATATCAATAGAGATTGGGTAAGTTCATGGAGTGAAAACCTTTAAGGTAGTTTAGAGGAGGACCTTTTAAGGAAGGCTTTATTGGGAGAGGGATGTTGCCTAAAACTCTTGCACATCCTAAACAAGCACTAATGTTTTAATACATGGCCTCATAATAGAATTAGAAGAGGTATGCCTTGAGTGTTGAAGAGTCTGGGATAATAGAGGGGATGTTTTGTGTGTGGAGGAGACCAATATGTTAGAAAATATTCTTAAACTGGTTAGGGAACGAGAAGAAGAGGATCTATCAAATAACGATCAACTCCTACAAGAAGTAATATACCTAACCAACATAGAGAGTACGTAGGTATAGAAGAATTTGAAGAGGAACACCAAGCCATAGAGAATGATTCTTTAACTAACAACTCAAGTAATCATATGTTTATTAGATATTATTTTTAAATGTTATATTGATCTACTTTGAGTATGAATGAGAGCCTTAGGAGTATTTAAGAAAAATTATTTGTAATATAACTTTAATATACACTCAATAAATTTTTGATATAATTGAAAATATTGTATCGATGGCCTCATCTTAAACATCCTTCAAAGTTGTCTCAGAACTTTTTCATCCATCTTATGTGGTCTTCATGTACAAACATACCCAACAATATATTATAAATATAGGTATAGAATAATCATTTATTAAATGTCACCATTTTATATTTGATCATCATATTTTAAACTTTTATTCCTAAACAATAAAAAATAAATAAAAAATTTAATCTAAAAAAAATTAGATTTTTAAATAATTTTTTTAAGTTGAAATATCTTAACTATATTCTTGTTCTTAATTGAAAGACACTTAGATAAATTTGTATATTCATTCATTAAGATGTTTAGTTTATAGTGCAAACAATAATAATCTCGCTAATAAACCTTGTCAAATGATAAGGTAAGATAAAAGAATAAGCCACACAAGGTGACATTTGAACAATAACATCATCAATCATTTCCAAACCTCTCTCTTCATTAACAATTTTATATTTTAATCAAACAAATCAATATCATTTGAAATAAATATTATTATTTTTTAAATTGAAGTTACATTAAATTATTTTTGCACGATTTGAAAGCCCAAAAATATATTATAATTTATTTTTTTATTATTTAATTTTTTAATTTTTTTAATAGGTTGAAAAGTTGGAGGTATATCAGTATCACCTTTTCAATAAATTAAACTTTATGTTCTCTTAAAAAGAACCAATACTTTTACCATGATATCCTTGAAAAAACATTATATAATTAAATATGAAATAAAATAAACCATCAAATTAATTCCACGTCCCATGGTCTTCTCGCACCTAATGGATAACGACAATGTAAACGTGATAAGGATTTTAGGTAATGATAGAAATTGCATAGATTGCAATAACATATAGGGATTGTATATATATATCAATTACAATTACAACTAGGAAGACGTAATATTAAACAAATATAAATATATTGTTGTATAATTATGTTTGTGTAGACATCAAATCCTAGCTACTTGTATATTTTCATAAACATTTTTTAAGGTTTTTCTAAGATATATTATTCCATTTTAGTAGTGCTAAAATCTTCTAAATATTTTCTAATATCCTTTTTTTTTTTCCACTTGTTCTAACTACCACTACCGCTTCTCTTACAGGATCTCCTATCCTTCATCAATACCTTAATTGCCACCTCTCCCCTAAGTGAGAGAAATAGTTTATGTAAATGTAATTTTTAAATCAATACATTAAAAAACATAAAAATAAATATAATGACAAAGTAATCCTACAAATAACATAATGTAATGATATTTTTTTGATTAGGTAGAAGAAGGGGTTTTAGAAGGGTCCCCCAATCTTATATAAAAACGATACAGGCAATAAAGAGGCAAAAGGGCACACAGGACACCATGAGAAACCAGGATCTTGAGAAGAGCACACTCTAGGAGGAGCTACAGGAGCCAAGGAAAAAAAAAACATCAACCACAAATGAAACTAAACACACCATAATCCCTCACAGGGGATTTCAAAATAGAACATGCACAAGCTACCCATGCAGGGGAGAACATAGACTATAGGAAACAAAATAAAACTTTAGAAATTGGGCCTGGTGTTAGCGTACTATTTTCTATTTTTTCTTATTACGCATTTGTTATTCCTGTTGTAACAAATTGCTAATATGGCTGGTTGGTTTGGCAACCTCCGGCAATCCGTTGTTTTGCTGTATTATTTAAACAGGCTGCTGAATAATAAAATACTAGTTCGTGATTTTATCATGGCATCAGAGCCAGCGACGTGAAGGGAGAGGCTGGAGGCGGACAGAAAGTGTTGTGCGTTTTTTTTTTTTCTGAACGGGAGGAGGTTGCTGTGTGTGAAGCGATTTTTTTTTTCACGCGAAAGCGTGATAAATATTAAAAAAAAAAAAATTGGTGGACGCCCGCCTGCTGGAACGCAGCCCACCCAAATTATTAAGGAAAAGAATAATTTTTTTGTGTTCGCCGCGCGACGGAGGAGAGGGCCGCAGCCCCGCCCCCCGCTGAACGCGCTGACGTCCAGCGTCCAGGGCCCTCGTCCGCGCAGCACAGGACGCAGGCGGACGTCTGCAGGAGGGTCCGCGTGCTGACACGCAGGTGGGGAGGAGTTGCACCCCACCCCCCGTCCGCGTCGTCGCGGAGCTCCCCCCCCCGCGAACGCAGTCGGCGCGCCGCGTCGCGGAGTCCCCCCCGCTCGCGTCGTCGCGCGTAGGAGACGTACAGGGGGATTCACTCCTTCGCCCCCTCCCCCTCCCCCGTTGAAGGCGGGGTAAAAAAAAAAAAAAAGAAAGATACGGCCCCCCCACCCCGTGGACGCGAACGCAGCGCGCTGCGACGTCCCGGTTCGCGACGCAGTCCCGGTTCGTGACCCCCCTCCACCCCGTGGACGCGAACGCAGCGCGCTGCGACGTCCCGGCTCCCCCCGCCCAGCGCTGACGCACATTTTTTTAAATTAAAAAAACCAGAGACGGAGGGCAGAGGCAGGGACCAGGCAGACGACAGAGGAGGGATATTGGAGAAAGTCTCCACACATCCTTCCGGATTAGCCCGCTAGCTCACTTGGTAATGAGCTGTGCGGTAAGGCTCAGGGAGCCTGCAGGTCGAGGGTTCAAATCTCGCCGACTCCCCCCAAAGGTATAAATTTTTTTTTTTCAAAGGTTTTATAATAATTATTTTTTTTAGTTAAAATTTTTAATTTTAATTTATTTTTTAATAGTTTTTTAAAACTTTATAACTTAAAATTTAATTTTTAATTTATTTTTCATAAGTTTTTTAAAACTATATAATTAAAATTATTTATTTTAACTTTAAATAAATAATAATTATTAAAATGCTTTGTTAAAGAATTTTTTTTTTAAGGGGGGATATTTTTTTTCAAAAAATCAAAGGGGGAATGTGAGTAATTTTTTGAAAAATAGCAATTTGGCGAATTGTAAAAGGTGCATTTTCGGCTGTGACCGACACCTAGTGGGTTATTCTTGTGGGCATTTTTTTTGTTGTATGTTGCATATTTCATTTTTGCACTATAACATTAAAAATTAAAATCAAAACACTCCCTAAGTCCCCGGAATAATTAAAACCCATCTGTGAAATTTATTGCACTACAGCGTTCGGTATTTGTGATACCTCCGCCAGCACTTACAAGTAAAGCTGTCGTGATTTGGCTACTGTATCCGTCGCCTAATATAGCTGCTACAACGACGTCTGAGCTTGTTCTCTATAAATCGTCGGGGAGAGATAAGTTTGCCATTTTTTGCATTTTTTTACTCCATCCACTACCCTTTATCGCACTTGTGTTTAGACGTAAATCCTGACGAAGTATTCTTCATAGTGTTTAGGGGAAGTTACGCCCCACGCATGAGAAGAATCTTCTATGGTAGGTGCCATCAACAAGGCGATTCCCTTTCAATACCGCTTATGTTCCACGTATCGTATGATCTCTAAAACTCACCTATAGTCTCCCTCACGTAAGGGCGGGTGATTTTTGTTGATCTTTCTAAATACCTATAGTTTCCCTCACGTAAGGGCGGGTATTTTGTACGGTATAACGGCCTAGCAAAAGGTATATCGAAAGGGGGACCAATTGGTGATATAAGGAACGTTCACTATGGCCGTTGTTGCAAAGTTGATGACTGATCCGCATCAGTTATTGAAAGGTCCAAATTATACACCATGGAAACATAAGATGAAGGCAATTCTCCAAATGGAAGATTTGTGGGATATTGTTACTGGAGTAGCAACTAGGCCTTCACCAATAGCAGGATCCATAGGTCCTTCTGCAGATCAGATAGCTTTTGACAAGAAAGACAGTCGAGCAAAGGTGCTCATTTTGTTTGTTGTTTCAGATGAAGTGCAACCTCATATAGCTGACAAAGCAAGTGGTAAAGAGGCATGGGATGCCCTTAGAACCATCTATGAGGGAAAGAATGACTCCACCATTCTTCATCTTCAACAACAACTTCATAACCGGAGTTTGAGACAGGGTGAAACAGTTGAACTCTTTCTCTGCAGAGTGTCTGAATTGAAAGAGAAATTGAATTCTTTGGGAGATACTATGGACGAAAAGATTCTCATTTCACTTGTGATGAGAGCTTTACCTTCTTCATTTGATATGTTGATAACCTCCATCCAGGTGTCTCAACGACAAATTACCTACATCGAGTTGGTCAATCTGATTCAACAACAGGAGGCACACCAACTTCACAAGGATGATTCTTCCAATACAGCCCTATACACCAACATGCAGGGTTCTAGGAAGAAAGGTAATGGGCAAAAAGGAGGCAACTTTCGGAAAGGAGGAAATTCTCAACAAGATACGAAAGGAAAAGGCAAACAACCTCAACGAGAAGAAGAGGTGGTGCAAGATCCGTGAGAAAGACAACCATGACACCAACAGGTGTTGGCATAAGAACAAGCAGAAAGGCCAAAACAAACCACAAAATAAAAACAAGCAACCCAAAGTGAATGTTGTTGTTGAAGAATCTGACTCAGATTCTGAATGGGCACACAAAGTGCTCATGACTACCACGCATTCCACACGGAGGGATCATGTTTGGTATGTCGATTCCGGAGCTAGCAAACATATGATTGGCGACGGATTGTGGTTTGAATCATTTGTGGCCAAAGAGGGCAAACCTGTCACCATTGTCGATGATAAAACCTACGGGGTTCGGGGAGAGGGTACGGTTTCGATCACTTTTCCTGATGGCAAGTGTCAGATTGACAAAGTCCTCTATGTTTCGGGATTGGCTAACAATTTGTTGTCAGTCACACAAATCCTGGATAGAAATATGGTTGTCAACTTTTGTGTTGAGAATGGAAAGAAGTGTTGTACCATTACCAGGAAGGGTAAGAAGATTGCAATAGCTTCATATAAGCACGACTTATTTGCCCTAGATGCTATCTCTACTCCACATGTTGCCATGACTGTCTCTACCAAGGAGGCAACTTCCCTATGGCACAAGAGATATGGGCATCTTAGTTCTGGCTACTTACTTGAGCTCAAGTAAGTATGAGATGGTAAAAGGTCTTCCTTCCCTTTACGCCACATTGCCGGTGTGCTCGATCGCTTGGCAAGAAAGCAAGCATAGAGTACCATTTGAGAAGAGCTCAACCAGAGCACGAAAACCTCTCGGAGTTAATTCACACCGATCTGTGCGGTCCTTTCACACCCAACAGTTGTGGAGGGAAGAGGTACTTTCAGTTATTCGTAGATGACTACTCACGAAAGATGTGGGTTTTCTTTCTCCAACTGAAATCCGAAGCTTTCACATTCTTCCAGCAGTTCAAGAAATCCGTTGAGAAGGAGTCAGGAGCTTCTATTAAAACCCTCCGCTCAGATCGAGGGGGGGAGTTTACCTCTAATGAATTTTCTGCATTCTTAGATAAGCATGGAATCAAGAGACAGTTAACAACCACCTATACTCCTCAGCAAAATGGATTTGCTGAGAGAAGGAACCGTTCTATCATGAAAATGGTTCATTGTATGCTCACAGGAGCTACTCTTGGGCAACAATATTGGGCAGAAGCTGTCACCACTGTAGTATATCCATTGAATAGGGCACCCACAAAGGCCCTAAAAGGAATGACTCCACAGGAAGCATGGAGTGGTCGAAAACCCTCCATATCTCATCTTCGTATTTTTGGATGTCATGCTTTCATGCACATATCGAAAGAGAAAAGAAAGAAACTAGATGAGAAAACACTGAGATGTATTTTTCTTGGTTATGATGAGCACTCTAAAGGATATCGTTTGATAGATCCTTTGACCAAGAAAATTCATATCAGCAGAGATGTTGTCTTTGATGAAGCTTTCACATCACAGAGCACATCTAAAGTACACCTAGATCTTGTGGAATCTAAGGAAGAGAAGATTCCTTCGTCAACACAGACAGGAGGTCCTTCTACATATTCTTCACCACCATCGAAGAAGAATCCAAAATGGTGTACAAATACAATCAGAGATGCAAATTTATCCACTCCTCCCAATTTGAACTTGGATAGACCTCGTACATGCAGTATGGCTCAAAAGGAAAGAGAAGCCAAAGAAACTGGTGAGGTTGATGATCTTTGTCAATCTTTTGAGGAACTTTCTGTAACTCCAAGTACAGAAGTAGAGGATATGGATATTGATGATGATAGGGCGTTCATGTCTACCATAGATGATCTTGAACCTGCATCAGTGCAAGATGCCCTCAGTGAGCCTCAGTGGAAGGCTGCTATGGATTCAGAGTATGAGTCTTTGATGAAAAATAAAACTTGGAAGCTTGTTGATTTGTCACATGGAAAGAAGCCCATTGGCTGCAAATGGGTATATAAAGTCAAGTACAAGGCAGATGGAATAATTTATAAGCATAAGGCCCGTCTTGTTGCAAAGAGCTATGCTTAAAAGGAAGGCATTGACTACGAGGAAACTTTTGCACCTACTGCTCGGATGACCACAATTCGGGTTATGTGTGCTATGGCAGCACAATATGGGTGTAAAGTTCACCAGATGGATGTCAAAAGTGCCTTTCTAAATGGTGATCTCCAAGAAGAAGTCTACATGACTCAGCCAGAAGGATTTGAAGCAGAAGGCCAAGAGCAGAAAGTTTGTAAATTGGTCAAATCCTTATATGGTCTGAAACAAGCTCCTCAAGCTTGGTATATAAAAATGGACAATCACCTTATGCAACATGGATTTAAGAGATGTCCGTCAGATGCAAACCTCTATTTCAAGAAACAGGGTTCTGAGATAGTGTTGCTTGTACTCTATGTGGATGATCTGCTCATTACAGGGAGTTCAGAAACTATGATCTCTACTGTCAAAAGAAACTTGTGCAAATATTTTGAGATGATAGATCTCGGACTTCTCCATTACTGTCTTGGTCTGGAATTCAGCCAGAAGGAGCACTCCATCAAAGTGTCTCAAAAAAAATATGCCAAGACATTGCTGGAAAAATATCGCATGACTGATTGCAAGCCAATGGCAACTCCAATGGAGAATGGACTTCAGTTATCACGATATGATGATTCACCTCAGGTAGATGGTACTCTCTATCGACAGTTGATTGGGAGTCTCATATATCTGACCAATACTAGGCCAGATCTCGTATTTCTTGTCAACTATATTTCGAGGTTCATGCAGGAGCCTAAGACCACTCATTGGAAAGCAACAAAACGTGTTCTTCACTATGTCCGTGGTACTATGGAATATGGCCTAGAATACAAGAGGAACAACAAATTCTTCTTGCAAGGATACACGGACTCCGACTATGCCGGATCATTTTATGATCGCAAGTCAACTTCTGGATACATTTTTCATCTAGGATCCGATCCTGTCTCTTGGCACAGCAAGAAGCAACAGGTGGTTGCTATTTCATCAATAGAGGCAGAGTATCGTGCCGCATGTGAAGCTGTGTGCGAAGTTATATGGTTACGTCGCATTCTGACAAGTATGGGCCATCCATAAAAATCTCAAATACACTTGTTTTGCGACAATCAGGGTGTTCTGAACCTCGTCAAGAATCCAGTCCATCATGAAAGAACAAAGCACATTGACACACAATGTCATTTCATTCGAGATGAAGTTCCAAAGCACCGAATTTAGCTTCAACACATTCCCATCGATGCTCAAGTTGCAGACATTTTCACTAAGGCACTTGGACATGTCAAATTTGAATTGTTTTGCAGCTCTCTTTGTATTGCAAAATAATGTAAGGGGATGTTAGTAGTCTAGTATAGCTATTAGTTATTACATTACCCAAATAATGTAATAAAGGGGGATGTTAGCGTACTATTTACTATTTTGTCTTATTACGCATTTGTTATTCCTGTTGTAACAAATTGCTAATATGGCTGGTTGGTTTGGCAACCTCCGGCAATCCGTTGTTTTGCTGTATTATTTAAACAGGCTGCTGAATAATAAAATACTAGTTCGTGATTTTATCACCTGGGCCTTCCCATCGATGTGTATTCCAACGTGTCTCTGAGTTAGGCCCACTTGGAAAATCCATTTATCGTTGTTGCTTAATGTTGTTGTGGAACTAAACTTCCTATTTAAATTCAAAATATTTGAATAAAGGTGTCTCTTCGAAAATAGAAACTATACCATTTCACTTAGATTTTCCCTCCTTCTAGTCTCGAGCAAAGCACTTAATAGTTTATCTATTCCTACCTTCATTATCTAGTTGATTTAAACCTTTTAGGAACTCATTGCACCAGATTGACACACCATTTTGAGAGAGTCCCAAGTTAGCCAAGAAGTCAGCAGATTTATTTCCTTCCTTGAAAATATGATTAAATTGGACCACTTCCAAAGTTTGAGTTATTCTAAGAACTTCATCTATCATATTTACTATAGTCCAAGTGGGAGTATAGTTATCATTGACCATATTGATAATGTTTAAGGAATCCCCCTCAAAAATAACCTTTCTACAGTTCATAGAGCTCACTTGTAGGGCACCTTGGTAGAGTATAATATAATATAATTATAGGGCTTCCTCAATTATAATATAATGATATTTTAACCATTAAGAATATAGATGGTATTTTTTTGTACTATTAATTAAAAAGAAGGTTTTGAAAGGCATATCACAACCTTTTACAACAACTTTAAGGAGGAGAACGATGCATAATTTTTGAAGGAGGCTTTTGAAAGGTGTACCACAACCTTTTACAATAGCTCCAAGGAGGAGCACTAATGTTTTTTTATAAAAAGCAACAGTTCCATCACAAGTACAACCCATAGGCGCCAAACAATATATAAAATAATTCTACATGTTAGTCGATAGGTCCAATAAACAAACTACAGCTCATACCAAAGCTAAACCACCGCCATACAAGACAAAACATTTCCACACAAAACAAATTTAAAAGCATAGATGGTTTTTTTTCTTTTTTTGAATTTACATAGTGGAATCGATAACTACCACAAATCTGGGAAGGTTGTCGAGATTTTTATGGCCACCACAATATTCTGTGATGTCCACCCCGAAAGTCGCCACACAGATCTTCACGTAGTCCACCCCTATAACCACCATGTCACAATCATTTTAAACCTTTTACGCCGCTAAAAAAACCAAGAAAGGGATAAGTGTTCAGTCCGATGAGGTCTAATATTTGAACCTTGGACCTCCGTCCTCCTTATGGGGTTTGGTCGAACCAATTGGTCTACACCTCGGACCTAGCATATATGATTTTTAGAAGCATATATATATAAACAAATTTAAAATGTACTCTATCATATGTCAAACTTAATATTTAGAGCATAGATGATATTTAGAAGCATATATAAAATAAATTTTAAATGCACTCTATCGAATGTCAAACTTAATAAATTATAATAAATTTGATTAAAAAGAGAGATATTGCAATGTCAATTAACCAAATTATAATCAACATTATAATATCAAAAATAAATATTAATCCTTATTCTATAAGGATTTTAATTTTTCAATTAAATAACTAAAATATGTTTTTAGTACTTTATTATTATGCAAATTGTTTAACCTAAAATGTAAATAATAATTTTTTAATAATATTTTATAAATTCAGTCATTTTTTTTTTGGTTAGTGTGAGAAACCCCTACGACCAATGCATAGGGCTGAGGAAGCTTCCCCAACCATGACCTCTCATAAAGCTGAGATCTATGCTTATCAATAGGGAATTTAACACACAACTGCCACACACCCACCCCCTCACACACTCGTCCACATTGCAGTTTGAATCTTGGACTTCCCAAAAAAGAACCAAAGCCCGAACTGTTGTGTTGTTCCCTTGGGACATAAATTCAATCATATTTATTCTATAATAATTTTAAATTTTTAATTAAATAAATTAAATATTTTTATAATAGATTATCACCTTGTCATACACAATGATGGATTTATTTTTGTAATGGGTTACTACAAGATTTTTTTACAATAGAATAATAAAAAAAATGAAACTCACTTTTTTCGTTAGATATTTTGCTATTTTATTGATATTATGTGTATGTAATAATGTTTTTTCAATTTCATTTGCACCTTTTCATATAACCAGATTTTGATTCCCTTCACATTGTATGTGACTACATTGTAGCAAGTTTTTCGAGTTAGACTAAATAAATTAGCAAGTAGGTGGTTTTTAATTTAGATTTTTTTCAATGAAAAACCTTATATCAATTAAGATTAATCGTACAAAAAAAGGCAAGTGGAATTTGCACACCCCACAAACCATAAAAGCCACTAGGTGGAGGAAATCACACCTCCCCTAATAAAAATAGGGTCCAAAAAATATTACTACACACTATCACAAGCAATCATTAAATAGACATCCCAAGACATAATCACTAAACAAAGATCAAGGAGCAAGACGGAAGTTATCTTCCTCACTGACACACTACCATCCGTCATCCGAAGAGACTGGGGTAGTCCATCTTTCATTTGTATTACCACCAACCAGAGTCTATTGAGGAGGACCCTGGTTGACTCAGCTTGGAATGCTTGGTAGAATACATGTTGCTCATAAGTTGCGACCTCTTCTACCTCTGGGACAACTCCTCCTTTCCTAGGTAAATGCTTGGTAGAATACATGTTACACGTAAGTTGTGGCCTCTGCTACCTCTGATAGTCAGACCTGAACAAACTCTATGTTTTTTCATTAGCATAATTCACATGAGAACTTGTCAGGATTCATAATATCCATCACATACTTGGAATCACCTAGGCCTCAAAGCGATCTGAAGAAATTAGCACCTCCACTAAAATTACCCTCACTCAAGGACATTTGGTGAAATTAGACCTAAGATGTCGCTCGAGGGGCTTCCAGAATGATGAATTTTAAAAGCTTCTTCCTCCACAGTCATGGAGTATGTCGGTGCCACCTATGAAAATACTGGTATGGTAGTGGGACAAGCCTTTGCAATAATCGACATCCAAAGAGAAGCTAAAAAGGGTGGTACATGAGTAACTAAAAGGACAATAGGAGTAGCATTTGAGACCCCTATAGCTTGCATGGTGGGCTGCATGTTAATGATAGTCAGTGTGATGGCTTCAGAAGACTACACAAAGCTAGTGGGGGCTTGCATAACTTGGGTATCAATGGGCCTGGTTTGAGTAGGTTTCATAGAGGGATTGGCCTACTAAGAATGCTTAAAAGCACAATTTTTTTGGGTATTAATAGTTTGCTAGTCGCCTTGGCATTCTTGGTCCTCCTTAGGCTAAGCTACTAGGGCAGTCGAAGAGGGTTGGGTCTATTTGAACTTCCACTCCATTAGTGAGAAATATCTAATCTTGTGAGCAGTATATTAGCAACGATAACAAGTATTCGGTAAATTGATATAGGTTATAGGTTTCTTAATGGAAGTATCACACATCTGGATATATATGGAATCCGGTACATCTTTGGTGAGGTCAAATTTGACACAAGCCTGCTTGGTAGGCCAAGATAAGAAACATTATTTAGGCTTAAGACATACAAACTTTTCAAGGGAAGAGGCGAGCATTTGCAAAAAACCCCAAAAGAAGATAGGTAAACCTTGGAACTCAATCCACACTAGAAATTTCAACTCAACTTGGTCACTAGCTATGAAGCCATGAGTGTAATGTTATAAAATTAATAAGAAATTTCTCACCTTCCAGGGACCTTTGGCTAACACTTTTGAGCTTGAGCAGGATCACAGAAGTGAGAAAGGAAATAACCCTTGGTGATATTCTGAACATTCTCAACTATCACACCATGCAGACCCAAAACGTGTTGCACCTAGGACCTAATAAGGGTATTATTGAGAATTCTACCCAAGAAATACCCAACAAGGGTATGTGACTCAAGCCAGTGGTAAGCATTATGAAAATCATGCAAGGGAATGGAAACAACAAGGATAGTACTCTTACCTTGTGAAACACTTTTAGGATAAACTTTCTCAGGTGCTTCCCTGGTGCAATTGCTCTCCCCATCTAGCTTAGTAGAAACTAAGCTAGACATTTACAAATGATGGTAGACCCAAACCCTAGCAGAGCATTTTTTCCTTATCAAACCCTAGGCTAATTTAGATTTTTTATTAACATTCTATTTGAAGTATAAATTTACGAGTTTGATTCCATTTATTTTTGTAATTACCCATATAAAATACTTTAAGATTTTGGTTAAAGATTGCTTAAATTAAGTATAGTTTTAGGACCTATCATAAATTCTACACACTATGTATAGGTCAAGTAAGCACAATGATTAACAACTTGTAAAATTTGTCATGAAATTAGATTTTTAGTAAAATTATATTTTCATAATCTTAAATTTTATTATTTTTGATCTTGATAAAAATTCATCGCAAAGGATTAGGGTTTGGCCCTTTTTGAAGAGGTCCAAGGTTTAAACCATGATATTTTTCTATGTGTTAATTCCCTATTGATAAATGTAGCTCTCAAATTGACAAGGTATCATGTCTAGTAGGATATTGCTCATCCCTATGCATTGGTCATAAGGGTTTATCACACTACCCATTTAATTTTTTGGGTGGAAGGCTTGAACGTTTGAAGAAACCATAACAAAAGGTTGGGATATTAGGTGGAAGGCTAGAATGACTGAAGGAATCACAATGGAAGGTTGGGATGCTGGGTGGAAGGTTGGAACAACTGAAGAAACCATAGCAAAAGGTTGAGATGCTAGGTAGAAGGTTGGAACAGTTGAAGGAACCACAAAAGAAGGCTAGGATGTGGGGTGGAAGGCTGGAATGGCTGAAGGAACCACAACATAAGACTAGGATGCTAGGTGGAAGGCTGGATGGAAGGTTAAAGCATTTACAGGGGAAGGTTATGATTCTAGGTGAATGACTAATGTGGTGCTTTGGTCTTATTTTTGTCTTTGGTGTGTTAATGGGTTTAGAACCCATAGAGATTTGGGTGGTTCTCCATCCTCCTTTTGTAGTGAGAGCGATCCTCTTCTTCAAAAAAACTATTGACCAAATATTTTTCAGGTTTGATCTTGTGTGTCTGTTGTTGGAAAGCATATTCTAAGTTGGTTTCAAAAACAAGGTTTTTGGGTTGGGTAGGAATTTGTAGTTGTTTTTTTTATCTTGAGCTACGGAGGGTTGGAGGATCCTTGTCTATTTTAGGCTCATATTTTTCATGTTTTGTTGGCTCGTGCTTTACTTTGATCAAATTTAAGGGTCCTTTTGTAGTTTTAGAGCCTTTTCAGATCTTCTAGAGCAAACCTATTAGATGTTTTTTCAGGTTTAAATTCGATTTAGGAGAGGACTCTTTGGTTCCACACTCAATATTTGGTTGTGTTCTAAGATAGTTGGATCTTAGAGTGTGGATCCGTATTGTAGATATTTGGGTAAGAATTTTATAAAAATTTCTTAGCTCATTTGGGTGCTTCCCCCATGGCCTTTATGGGCAAGAATTTATATTTTTGAATTTATTTGAATCTTTCGGGTGTAGATCTTCGTTTCCTAGTTTGTATGAGAATGTACATTGTAATGTGGTTTAAAAAAATTAGGCCATTGAAAATGAAGATAAATAACACCCTGACAAACCCACGTGTTGTAGGTGAGTTGGAGAGGAGAGGGAAATCCTCTAAGGGAGGTCCCAGGTTCGAATCTCCACACTACCAAAAAGTTGAATTGGGTACCCAAAATCCAATTGATAATGTTGGTGCGAGCAGGGTTGGGCGCGACTCCCAGGTGACTTTGATAGTGTAGAACCCCCTGTTCATGGTCTCTCAGACCAAGGTGGCCTCGCAAGGGGTTTTTCGCTTAAAAAAAAATGACACCATGATAAACAAAATCTAGAAAAGTAGTAAGTTCAAAATCAAAATAAAAAAGAGAGAAGAAGAATACATTACATAATAATTTATCTTGAAAAATCCTTTCAAGAAAAAACCTAGGAAGAATATCTCCTTATTGTATCAACTTGACAATCTCCAATACAATAATACCTTTTCTCTTGATTTTTTCTTGCGATTACATTTCTTACAAATATATTACTAAACTCTCATGCAAGTGATATTTTATATACCAACAACACAAGAAGAGGTTTTACAATACCATGGACACAAAATTATAGTCCGAAATTACATTAACCCAAAAACACCCATATGGATCTAAAAATAGCTTTAACCTGCAAAAACCTTTCATTTGGAGCTAACCTTGAACCCCGATGAGGATAGGGGTAGAGTGTAAATTCCTTTCAGAGTTAGCCCCACTTGAATAACATGGAAAATATTCAACACAAGTCCAACATTCTTCCACTTGTTGAATACTTTCCATAGGGGCTAAAAATTGTCATTATCAACTATCAAGGGAAACCATACCCATAGATCTTCTACACCAAGAAAATTTATGAGCAAGAACAACCTTTGTTAATGAATCATTAGTATTCTTATTTGTGTCAACTTTATCCAGCATCACTTGGGTCTCTTCAACCATATCTCTCACAAAATGGTACTTGATATCAATATGTTTTGATCGATCATGAAAACTAGGATTGTTTGCCAAAAATATTACACTTTGATTGTCACTATCAATTCTCACAATATTATTCTTAATGCCAACTATTGAAAACAACCTCTATAGCCACACTACATCTTTACAGACATGATTTGCTGCAATGTACTATGCTTATGTAGTGGACAAAGCAATAACTAATTGATTTTTACTCATCCAACTTACTACTCCTCCAAATATCCTGAAAACATAAGCAACCATGGATCTTCTCTTATCAATATCTCCAACCCAGTCAACATCCACAAACTCTTGTAGATTTACAATATTATTATCTCTAAATTTTCCTTCATAATAGATAGCATAATCTGTAGCTCCACACAAGTATCTAAAGAAACTCTTCACAACAATCCACAACGTATGATCACTTTTGTTAATTTAAACATTCTCTAAATTTATGATGCATTGATGCAAACATTTTTATAAATTTGAGAATGTTCCTTAATTTCATGGTTTAATTGATGTATATATTTTTGTTGATGTTGACTTGATGATATATATAAATATTTGAAAATTGTTATTCATTGCATGCTTCTTTGCAAGATATTTCTTTGACTAATAAATTTGGTACTGAGGTTGTGCTATTTAAGATTCACTAATGGCCATGTTTGCACCAGGGATGATAGGCAACCCATTGAACATACCTGGAGTTCAACATTAGTTACCCTTCAATTTTGAGAGATATCTTCCTCGATTTATATCTAATGGGACAAGATGCGCAAAAGAGTATATTCAATCATTCAAAATTTACGTGAATCATTTAGCAGTTTGGTATGATGATGTTACATGTAAAATGTTCCCTTACAGCTTGGAAAAAGTTGCATACGATTGGTTTACTAACCTACCTGCAGGGTCTATCACTTCTTGGGCTCAACTAGAGGTAATGTTTCTCAATCAATTTAACAAGAAGCTATTTGACCCAATCCTCATATATAATCAAATTTTCACTATTCATAGAGGACCAAGTAAGAATTTGAAGTCATTCACCAAAAGGTTCCATGGGCTATACACTCAATTGGTGGTGTCTTATGTCCTTCCAGAGGGAGTGGCTATCAAAGTATACCTCAATGCTCTTGAACCATTCATTTCCTCTTATTTACTAGGGATGCCTCAATTCACATCTTTATCCCAAGCTTATACTCAAGCAATGACAATTGAGCAAAAATTGATTTCTCAAAATT
This sequence comes from Wollemia nobilis, assembly GCA_028583015.1. Classification (NCBI taxonomy): domain Eukaryota; kingdom Viridiplantae; phylum Streptophyta; class Pinopsida; order Araucariales; family Araucariaceae; genus Wollemia; species Wollemia nobilis. Next base: position 14,604,237 of record JAQPPZ010017228.1, read on the forward strand.
ATGGTGGGGATTTTGGATCATATAATCTTCAAACATTTAATAACTCTCTTACCCACCCAATGATTTATCCACCTCAACCAAGTTCAAGTGGGAATCAATTTCAAAATCTTTCATTTTCCTTGAATGTAAATCAATTTCAGAATCAACAATCACTCCCAAGCTTCAATAAATTTAAAAATGCTCATATCGATTATATTTCAAATGATGCTCCTAAGATAAATTTTAATTATTTTCACAATAATATGATTTCAGGAAAGGGATAAGTCCTAGATTTAACTAGCATTAAAACATGTGATAGGTCGGGAACCCTTGACTCACCAAAAGATGAATTCATTGAAATTGAATAGGATGAATATGAGGAAGATGAAATTTTTAAAATTGAGTCCTCAAAGGTGGATAAAGGTGAAAAAGAGTTGATAGTGGAATATAAAGATCATGCCAAAGATACAATAGAGTTTCATCACACGTATTTAGATGATAATTCTTATAATGGTTGGGAAACATCTAAAGAATCATTGATTTCTCACACCTCTATTGATGAAATTTCTATTAATATGCAGGATGCCAAAATCACCATCCCACATGAGGAAATGATTAATGTTTTGTGTGATCCATTGTTTTTGGGTGAAGAAAGAGACTTAATTAATGAATGCAAATACATAACTAAATTTCATCCTTTTTTCTTGGAAGATACTTTAGATGAGATTGTTGAAACTAATGCTCAAGAAAACCCACACCTTCCAAATTGGGTTACAAATACAAATTGTGATCTTGGAAGTTTGAATGAAAATAGTAGCTCACTTTTAGAAATAATTGAAGCATCTAAGGAAGGTGAAGATGAATTGATGAATTGGAAGAGGTTCAAGAAATAGTTGAGCATCACCACTTGATTTTGGAAGATGGTTACTATTATTCTTGGAAGAAGTGGGAAGAATATGCTCACTCAAAACCTTCTAATGAACCTTTTGTGTCAAGTGATATGCAGGATAATACAATTGCTTTCTTGCATGAGGATATTACAAATCCTGTACAACCTAATAATCGTTTGGAAGAAGGTTTAGAATCTAATCAAGTGTTGAAAGATGATAATGATTCTACTACCATGGATAAGGAAAAAGAACCACTTGCTTTGGTCCCTTTTGAGAAGTAAGAAATTAAAAATATTGATCCGTCTATTGGCTCTACAATGTGTATGCCACCCTAAAATGAGAAAATTCTAGAACCTGAGTGGTTTGGGTTTGATATTATTGATGATCCTAATGAAAATGCGGATTTTGAAGCAACTCAATCCATTGATCATGGAAAGGTGTTATATGATACATATCTTGAGAATCTAAGTTCTTTTTTTGAGCAATATGGTCATGTGTTTAATTGGGTACCTAATTTTAGTGTTTTTGATGAATAGATAATTGATAAAGAAGAAGCACTACAAGAGGATAATGAAGATAAAGACTAGGAGAAAAAATATGAAATTGTAAATGTTTACCAAGTCTTGGTAAATGAAAGTGCACAAAAGGTAGAATCTCACCTTTTATGTTCAACCATACGAACTCCAAGTGAAATCTTACCTAATGGTCTATGGGATTCAAATGTCCTAATTTTAGTGTTTTTGATGAACATATAATTGATACAGAAGAAGCACTACAAGAGGATAATGAAGATAAAGACCAGGAGAAAAAATATACAATTGTAAATGTTTACCAAGTCTTGGTAAATAAAAGTGCACAAAAGGTAGAATCTCACCTTTTATGTTCAACCATACGAACTCCAAGTGAAATCTTACCTAATGGTCTATGGGATTCAAATGTTATTTATGATGAAATTCCATTGGGTGTGAATAAAGAATTTAAGTTAATTTCTCCTCATACCACTAATTATATTGCGTTGTTGAATGAAACATAAATAAATGGACTTAAATTGTTGAATCAAGTTCATCAATAATTAATAATGGAATCTAGGATAAAAACTTATAATGGTCCTGATTTAATAGATATCCTAGATGCTTGCAAATTGTTACATAAACATGATTGGCCTAAAGATATGGAAAATGAATTGGATTTGAAATTTTTAGAAATAGGTTACTACTTGCAAGACATCATATTTGAAAAGGAAAACCTAATTCTAAATAAGGAATTAAATTATGAAATATTCAATTTAATGAATGAACAAGGAAAATCTGAAAATCAATTATTGTTTTATCACTTTGATAAATTAAAGCCTCACCATGGGATTCCTAATAAAACTAAATCAAGATGTCAGGATGAGAGAGAGACAAATTGAAGGATTTTGTGCTTGTACGTATAATATTATTGTGGAATGTTGTCCATAGGATTTTATATGCTTATCATGTCAATATTATTTTCATTTGTGATGCAAATCAAGTTTGGGATCCAAGAAAATGAGGTTTGAAATTTTATCACCATCTTGTGCATTATTTGTATGTAGTTTTGGTTTTTGTGTTTTACGGTTTGACAAGTGGTTTTATTTTAGTTTTAGGTTGCTTTAAGTTAGGCTTTGGTTTGTATTTTTACTTTTGTGTTTTGGGTTGTTTCCTTTCTTTTGAGGTGATGTTTCGTGGTCACTAACTAGTGGAATCTTAATCTTTTTTGTGTTCCTTTGTTAAGTAGGTTGGAAAACCTAATCTGAAAGCAGGTGAACCTAAGAAAAGAGCGGTGAGTTATTTTTTGATCATGCTCAGATTTTGAGGACTAAAATGGTGGAGAGTGGAACAATAAAATATTTCGCTAAAGCTCTACATGTAACCCACATATTAAAGGGTATTTTTGGAAGTCCTAAAAGATGAAGTTATATTTATTTGTAAATTAAGGCTAAATTCTAACATGCTCAAATTCAAGTGTTACATAGAGATTTGCAAAGTTCTCTATAAAATAAGAATACAAGCAATGTAAATATTGATCAAATTTGTCACCGAGTTTAGATAAACTCCATCGGGGCTATAGACGTTTGACTAGCAGTGTCGATCTGTCTAGAAAAATCTTGATATATATAAAAGAAAGAGCATTGAAAATCTTGATCAAATTAGTCAGCTAGTTCAAAAAATCTCCATCGGGGCTATGGACGCCTAACTGGCAATGGGGCTCTGTCTGAACAAATTGTGCTCAAAAGAGACTTTGCAAAAATATTATTCAAAATAAATTATTATGAGCAATATTTTATAGCCTAATACAAGTCAGATGATAGAATACAAATTATTTTCAAGGATACAAAATGAATGACTTTTGCACACAATGATTAAAGGCAGATGTATTAGGTTTTTATTTGAAGTTTTTTATCCCCACCTTCTTAGGACATCACTAAATAATTATTATTTCGCTAATATTTTATGTTCTCGTTTCAGATTTGGTTCTTCATCCGAAATGCTTAAGAGCATTTTCCAACAGAGTCACCATTTGTTGTGGCCATTGCACAACTACCCCCAAGACTTGGGGACCCACCTTTTCATTTTGAAGTTTTGAGTATTTTTATGGTTTATTTTGAGTGATGATTTTGATAGGCCCATGCCAAGGAAGTCATTGTGTAGGTTTGTAGGTGCTTTGGTTTAGTCTTAAAATTTCTTTTAGTTTGTCTTCGTTGGAGTGTAAATGTTTGATTAATTTCAATCCTCTGGATTAACTTAATTCAAGTGGTGAAATTAATTAAATCAAATTTAAAATAAAATAAAAATAAAACAAATGAAAATAAATAAATAAACAAACAAAAGAAAACAAATAAAGATTTAATAAATAAAACATTTAAAATGATATATTAATATATATATATACATATATATTAATAAAATATTATATATATATATATATATATATATATATATATATATATATATATATATATATATATATATATATATATATATATACTTTTCCACAATCGTGGAAAATTTCTTTTAGAGCTTTTAAAGTGTTTAACTTTAAAGTTTTAGAATTTAATAGCGTGTGGTTTGTAATTTTTATTTTTTATTTTTTTAAATGTTAGTTTTTAAAAGGCTAATTCACGTGTTTTTACATGCAGGAAATACATGGAGTAAAAGTGAATGGAATAAAAGATTAAAATGCTTGTAAATGTTTTATAAAAGGAGGCGTTTAAAAAAAAAATTAAACACGAGGAATGAAAACGAAAAAATTGAGAGTAAACATTTCAAATCCAAAGGAAATGGAAACGAAAAGCTAGGGGAAATAAAAAAATTCTTGTAAATTTAAATACAGCATTCGAAGGCAGAAAACGGGTTGGACCTTTTAGAAGAAAAGCCACACTGCTGGACTGTTTTCACCACATGATGCCAATTTTGGGCATGGTTTTCTGCACTTGTAGTTGAATATTGAAAAAAAAAAAATTGCTGCAATATATTGGAGATACTTCAGGTTTTATGCATGTTAATGGTTGGCTTGTTGTCATTTTTGGTATATTGCACCATTTTCTTAGAAGATTGCACTACGTTAGTTGTTTGATTGTGTTAAGTCGGGTCACACTAATGCTAGTTTTTGTGTATAATACTAATGCTTGTAGGGTCTGTGGAGAACTTCTGGGTTGCAACACTTCTTTTATTTTATTTTTTTAACCCTTCTTTTTGCAATTTTTTTTTTTTTAAATTTTGGCGATTAAAATAAAAATATAAAAAATTCAAACTTCAAAAATATCTACACGGAGCCCTAGAATGAACTTCAATATTTCATATGAACTAATTTTGAACTCATTCCAAAGCCATTTCGATTTTATAAAAATTATTAAAAATTGTTGTTTTATAAGGGTTTTATAATTTCAGAATTTTACATAATTTTATATTTTGAAGGTAAATCAATTTTTTCAGCTGTGCATATTTATTCACAGGCAATAAATGAACTTCCCTTTATGAAAATTACAATTTCATCAAAGGGGAGGTAATTTTTGTGGCATTTCATAGGTCGTCGTTTTCAGAGCAATAAGTTGCCTTTTCTTTATGAAAATTCTGATTTCATTAAAGAGAAGGTAATCTATTATTATATCAAAGCTATTATTTTCAAAGCATTAAATTATTTCTTCTTTATGAAAATTATTTCATTAAAGAGGGATAATTATAATGACATTTTGAGGCCCTTTTATTTTATTCATCAAGGTAAATTAAAAGGAATTCAATCTTCATTTCACATTCATATTTGGAGAGATTTTAATATTCTATTTCATTGTTCAAAAGCAAGGTTTAAAGAAGGTAAAACTTATTTAAAATTTGCTTAATCAAAAGGAGATAAAACCTACCTAAAATAATCCAAGATAAAATAAACTAAGGCTTACATCATGGTCATATGAGGGCCAATTCACATTTTCATTTCTTGTAAGTTTCATGAACAATTAGTAGCATAGCATAATAAAATAAACCAACACATATCCCTTGTTAATAGTTACTTGCAAATCACTAAGGTATTCCTAGCAATTATTTGACATATCTTCACAAGATTACAAGTACACATAAGTAAAAGGAACCTTGGAGAAATTTCATATTTCTTTGCAAGAGAGGGTTTTGTGATCAAAATCTTAAGTGTGATGGTTTTTTTGCAATTGGGAAAAATTACCACTCAACCGGTTGCATTTCCTACTTTGGAATCCCTTTTGTTTATTTAAATATTACATTACAACTATAAGTAATCTTCTATGTTTCTATATTCCACAACTTATATCCTTTCACACTAGTACTATAACCTAGAAATATACATGTTTTAGATTTATTGTCTAGCTCAGTACTTTTCTCTTCTAGGACATACATATAAGCTTCACAACCAAAAATCCTTATATGACTAAGAGAGGGTTTCTTACCAGTCCACACTTCCTGTGGAGTTTTATCCACCAAAGCTGAGGTAGGGGATCTATTGATGAAGTAGCAATTAGTTAACACGACTTCTACCCATAATTTATTTTATAACCTTGTATTGCTTAGCATGCTTCTGGCCTTATACATCAATGTTCTATTCATTCGTTCTACAACTCCATTCTATTGTAGAGTATATGAAGTTGTTTTATAAATTTCTATTGCACAATCCTTGCAAAACTGCTCAAATTTATTAGAGCAATACTCACCACCATTATCACTTCTCAAAACCTTTATCTTTTTCTTTGTTTGATTTTCTACAAGAGCCTTGAACTCTTTAAATTTATTGAAAACATCAAATTTGTAGCATAAAAGGTATACCCAGGTCTTTCTTGAGAAGTTATATATACATATAACAAAATAGATGGATTTATCTAATGATGATACTTTTACAGGTCCAAACACATCATTGTGAACTAGATGTAAAAATCCTTCAGATTTTATAGCACTACTAGGAAACTTAACTATGGTTTGTTTTCCAAAGCATAGTGCCCACAAAAATTAAAATTTAACGGGTAATAAAAAATTTCTTCAACCATACCTTTCATTTTTAATGTTCGAAGGCCTTTCTCACCAATGTGCCCGATGCGTTGATACCATAACATTGTCTTTGCTATAGGAGTACTTGGAGTTTCTTCTACTATATTAATTTCCTCTAAAAATAAAGAGTTATTACAATAAATATATACAGTGCTAACCTCAATTTTGAAAAAAATTCCTATACAAACTACCCTTGCCAATACTAAGCATCCACAAACCATCTTGTAGCTATCATTATTAAATTCCATAGTCACACCTGCGTCATTCATCTTACTAACAAATATTTGATTTCTTCCCAAACTTGGAATATGCAACACACCAAGAAGAGTTTCAACTCCTCCATATTTTAACCTCAATTTGACTCTTCCTCAACATATTATTTTCTTTGTTTAATTGTATTCAAATAAGACTTCACCTCCATTTATATTTTTATATTCACAAAACCCCTCCCTATGAGGAGTCATATGAAAATAAACATCTGAGTCAATCAACCATGAGTCATAGTGTTCACTTGAGCATGCTATAGCTATGAACAGATCCCTTGAATCTTTATTTGTGGTCCTTGTTTCTGTAGTCGTTCCTTCATCATACTTTTTAGATATATAGTCTCTTTTCTAATGCCCTATTTTACCACACTTCCAAAATTTTCTTTTCAGGAACAATAGATTTTCCCTTAGATTTTAATTTCCTTTCTCCTAATTTATTTTTACTTCTTTATTGAGAACAACCTCTCACAACCAAGGAATCCTTCTAATGATAATCCTTAGAACATTTTTATCTCATTTCCTCAGATAGCAATGTTTCTACTATATCCACTACTTTCAAATTAGAAGTAGTATTGATAATGTCCATAACTAGGTTGTCCCAAGAATCAGGTAATGAATAAAATAAAGAAATACAATTTTCCTCTTCATCCATTTTTACATCTATAGAGTTTAATTGACTTACCACAATGTTAAAAGCATTCAAATATTTAACCATAGAGTCACCATCATTTATCCAAAGAGAATACTTATAAGAAAGAGTTTATCTACCAGTGACTTTATCTAATACAATGCTCCCAACTTTTCCCATAATAACTTTACTGTGGCCTTTGTAAATATATTTAGAAATATCAAATTATATAAGAACAATCTAATAGAGCTTCTTGGCTTCCTATCAATCTTTGGTCATTCCTCATATGTCATTCTTGTTGGATTTACTCTCAAGAACATGATCCACTGATCTTTATCCACCAATAGATCCTTCATCTTGAGTTTCTATAACTCAAAATTCTATCCATTAAATTTTTTGATCTCTACCCGTGTGCTTCCTATGATTTTTCCATTGCCCATATTCTTTCGTGCACTGCTTCCACTCAAGAATTGACTTATCCTAGAGTTTAAAATCTTACTTCTCAAATAAAGCTAAAACCTAGCTTTGAAACCAAATGAAGAGAAATAAAAACCAATAAATGAAATCTAGAAAAGCAGTAAGTGTAGAATAAAAAGAAAAAATAGAACACATTACACAATAATTTATTCTAGGAAACTCTTTTGAAAAAAAAACAAGAATATCTCTTTATTATATAAACTTGACCATCTCCAATACAATAATATCCTTTTTCTTGTGATTATATTTCTTGCAAATTTATTACCAAACCCTCATGCAAGTGTTGGTTTATATACCAACAATACAAGAAAGGGTTTTACAATACCATGGATGCAAAAACATCGGTCGATATTACATTAACCTAAAAATACCCATATGGGTCTAAAAAGATATTAAGCCCTAAAAATAGTTATTTGGGGGCTAACCCAAAACCTTGGCAAGGATAGGGGTAGAGTGTAAAGTCCTTTCAAAGTTAGCCCCACTTAAATAACATGGAAAAGTATTTAACACAAATCCAACAGGGAGAGCTGGATCTAGATATTGTTGAGTATGGATCCGTTTTTCAGAGATTTAGGCATGAATTTATCTTTTTGAAATTCCTTGTCTTGTTTGTGGTCCCTCCTCGAAAATATTTTTCTTTTATGGGCAGGAATTTATATTTTAGAATTTTTTTAAATTTCTAGGGTGCAAATCTATATTTCTTGACTTGGGCAAGAAACTGTATTGTAATGTTGATTTTAAAATTTTCTAGGCTGGTGCAGGATATTTATGGGGGTCAAACTTGATGGTTTTGTAGATTTTGAGTTTTTCTTGGATCTCCTGGTTTGTTTAACCCTTGTTTTATGTTTTTTCATGTTGGATCATTAGGATCTGACACTATTCTCTTTTTTCGAGATCTTGGTTTGTCGGATCGTGTTTCAGCTCTACTTTTTAGTTGCTCTAGTAGCCATCTTCTCTAGGATTTGTCTTGTTGTAAGTAGCTTGGGGTTTCTCTAGTCACCTTTCTTACTTTTCAAAAGGTTCGAGGAACCTTTCAAAATCCTTTCTTATACCTTATCAATTTTTTTTAACAAATTGTCATCAATAGCTTGGAATAAAAAAGTCTTCCTTTTAAACAAAACCATTAAATCAAAAGGATTGTTCACTAGCTTCTATCTATCTATATATTCTCCTTAAAAATGGAAACCTAAATAGTTAGTCATAATTTAAATTTAAATTATAATTAAATATTTAAAATATTATAACTAAAATTTAATTAATTATAAAAGCTTTAAATTTTTTTTATTTTTATCACACAATGATTCATGATAAAATTAAAATTCCTACCATAATGTAGAAATTTAAACTCAATTTTAATGTCACTTACATTATTTCACATTACTTTTGATAAAATTATTAAAAATATACTAAATATAAAAATAATCTATTATATTATTTTCTAAGATAAATAGTAAGGAATTTAGACCTAAAACTAAGTAGTCATAGATCTACCTAACTTTAGGTATATTGTGGATTCAAACCTAGCTTTATGGGTTAAATGATAATAAATAAGAAAAAATATACAAGCATAAACTAAATTTAGCTATTAATAGTGAGAATGTCACTTGTGTGAATATTATTTTAACATTATGATGATGAATAAAATAGGTCTTTAATAATAAAATTTTACAATTTATTCTACTAACTTATAGTTAGTATTATGATAAATATAAAATACAATCAAATGTTATAATAAAAATAATGCACTACTTGGGTTAATGCACTACTTGGGGATCCCCTGGATTTTTCTCTTCCCCTCAACAAAGTTTGGCATATTTTTCATCTTAGTATTTTATACCATCTCTAGAAAACAAGAAATAATATTATCTTTGGGAGACAGGAGGCTTCTACCTCCTTCTCTGTTGCTGCTAGATATGCTCTCTTCTATGATTGTTGGTTACAGATCCTTACTCAGGTGGAGAAAGTTCAGGTGGAGCCGCAATATCTTAGATCACTTCGGATCATTGGGCTAATGCACCTTGCTCTATTAGCCAACTTCCTTCCAACAACCATGTGTCCGAACTCGTGGCTTCTCTCACACAGGCTCACCTTCAGCTCGTTCTCGCAGTGGTCAAAGAGATCATTTATCTGCTCCAACTTCTTAGCATCATTGGTCTCCATTGTAGTCCAATTTTGCACCTCTAGTGGATGGAATGTTCACTTGATTCCAATTGATCCATTAACTGCATACAGTTGTCCCTATTTTGTCTTCTTTTCTTTACTCAGTTCTGATGTAATATTGGCTTTTTGAGTTGATTCATGTGATCCTGTAATTTTTTTGGGTGTGTGCCATGGGGTGTGTTAATTCCACCCAACATTTTTGTATGAAAGTGATTATTTCCAATTAATATAAGGTCCTTTCATTCAAAAAAAAAAAAAAAATGTTTACATCAACCTTATATAATCAATTTTATATATTATTTTAATTATAAAATAATACTTTAAAATTTAAATATTAAATTATATAATTAAAAAATTATTATTTAAATACAAATTAATATTTTTAATTTATTGTTTTCAAATAACTTAAAATATAGAAATATAAAAAGCTTACATTAAAAATAAATATAAAAAACTACTTTGTTAAGAATTTAGTAATACTTTTGATTTTAAACCTATTAATAGTTTAATTTATGAAAAGTGAGAGTGTGGTTCTCTGTGCTTAAAACCTATAGGAAACCATACCCCATAAAAAATTTTATGTGTTCATTTTAATTATTTGACTTAAAAAACAATCATCCATATGACAAGAAATTAGGGTGGTGTCTTGGTTTTTCTATCTTAAAAATCATTAGGTTGTCTCACATAGATTTGTGTAAAAGTCTTGTGAAAAAGTTTAATATAAATTAAATAATATGAATTGAACTTGCAATGCACTATTTTATTTATTATTGTTTTAATTTAAAAAATGGTTTCTTAAATTAATAGATGTGGATAGTGTTGCTCAATATCTATTTTGAAGAAAGCATCCAAAACTAGCTAAACAAAAACTTCTTTAAATTTCCCTATCATATCATAAAAGTTTCTTGATAGTTGAAGTATTTGCAAAAGTTCACTTATAAGAAATGTATTTGTTTATAGAGACTGTGGGTGCCAAATAGGCAGTCCCAAGGAGGCATACACTCAAATGGGAGGGTCCTAGTACCGCCCCTTCATTTGTACATTTTTTGAGTTCTTATCTTTGGTGAAGAAGATAGTTTATGGGTTCGTCAAGATGTTGATTTTGTCAAACACCTAAGGTTTTGTCTAACCTAGTGTCTAAATGTAAGTATGATGATGCAAATGCAAAATGAATACAAATATGCAGAAGACAAAATCCCTATATGTGATTGTGTTTCTTGATACTAGTTCTAAGATCTATTTTTTGTAAAATATTTTTTTTTCTCATTTCTATATCTCAATCAAATATGTAGGAAGATAGAAACTAGCCTAATGCACCTATATGTAGTTTTTAGATTCAAATGCCTAATATTGAAGACAAGAAATCAATGATAATATAAAAGGAGGTTCTTTAATATCTCTTTTAATTCTATTGTTCTAGCGTAATGATTTAACTTTTATAAAGGGGAAAATACACCAACCAAATAATGCAAGAATACAAGGACTATCTAGTTATGCTTTTAATATTTTACGAATTTTATCCTAAAAGTCAAACAAGGAAATAAAATTCTACTATTTCTCTTTGAGCAAGGACGAAAGGATTATGTATGAATACAAAGTTAACCCAAATGCAAATATACATGCAATTAATATTTTGTTGCCTAGAACAAATAAATAAAAGCTTATAGTGAATTCTAAGATTATTTTATACTTTTCTCTTTTCTTTCCTTTTAATTTTCTAAGATAGTAATAGAAATAAAAAACAAATAATAGACAACATGCAAAGTAGAGATGAAGAAATTAGAAGGGAGAACCTACCTGGTTCAATGGCTGAAACAAATCCATCACCTATTATGTGAATTTATTAGCTACATAAATATACCACCTATTATGTGAATATGTTACCTATGTGAATCTATCACCTATTGTGCAAATCCATTATCAATGCAAATCTATCACCTACAAATCTTCTAGATGGAATATTCACCAAAACCTACAAAACAACCAAACAAATAAAAATTGGTTTACAGTCTGAGGGCTTGCTAAATAGCAATTGTAATGCTTCCTAATTGGCACAATCAGGCCCCTTTTTTATATGTATAAAATCAGATTTTTGAACCTTGGAGGATGGATGCTACATACACTTGTTATGAATTCACCACCTAAAAATGTAACAACTAGTGAATTTACATTATATAGATGAAAATGCCAAGGGGCTAACCAAAGGAAAATGCAAACTATTGCTAAGGATATCCAGAAGCTCCTAGTATCTACCTACTACCTCATATGAAGTTGGAATAACCTACAAAACAAGCTTAAAGAAATACTAGACAAAGCACTTATTAAGGGGAAAAATAAGAATAAGAACAATGCAATGAAAAATAAGTAAATAAATGTGATAATAATCTAAAATAAATAAAATGATAGAATGGAGGTAACACACCCCCAAGATTGTTATGCCTCATATCCCTCCCTCCTATAGAATATTGCCAAGTAGATGAACAAAATTCAACAGAGTTTTAGTGCTTTAGAGAGTTTATAAATAAAATCTTAGTAGCACTTCCTTACCTAAAAATACATTTATCCAAATGTCATACCAAGTGGTCCTTATATAGGTAAAGGTGGTCATCCAAGGGTAGGACGAGATGTCAAGTTGTGGTGAGTTGGAGAGTGTTGATGGCTAGTTAATTATCTAAGTTGGTATTCAAGTGATGATTGAAGGTTGATCAGGAGATAGAATATTTTAATACCAGCTAAGAGACACATATTTCTAGCTAAGATATGTTGATTTCCATTTAAGAGATGTTGACTTCTAGTTAAGAGATGTTTATTGCTAGTTAAGAGATGTTTATTTTGAGTAAAGAGATGTTGATTTCTAATTAAGATATGTTGATTGGGATTTGATTAATGAGTTACTTATACCTAATGAAGTTATGTAGATTTGATTAAAGTTTTATTGTTGAGTTAACAAGCTTGATTAACAAATAGTAAATTTGACTTATGGTGCCAAAGGGGCTAACTATTTATCATAGGTAGTTGTAGGTAGGAAGGAATGTTGGCTAAAATATTGATAAAAATTCACCAATTCAAAAATTTGTAGATGGCAGATTCATAGGCGATAAATCCATAAATTTAACTATAAGAGGTCAACCCTAGAGGGAAAATTCAAAGTTGGATAGCAAAAGAAATCAGTATGAATTTGCCACATGATGTGGCAGATTCAAATCCACCACCTAAGGCAACATATTCGCATATGCCATATCCACCACGTAAACAAGGTATAGATAGTGAATTATTTTTCAAGCCATTTTAACCATGAATATGAGGTAAAATATGGTCATGTCTATACTCGTTAGAAAACCTATTTTGAGATATTTCCAATGGTACTAATTTTATGAGATATGGAGATCATTTGGTCAAGTTTTGAGTAAGAAAAATTTGATGGGGTCTTTTACCTCAAATTTGGGTACAAAAGGACAATTTGGTCAAATTGGTCAAACATGTGATGGACAACATGTTGGGTGGCCAATTTATGGGGCAAAATAGGTTGTATATATTTGCCCACTTTTGAAGTATTTATTGTGAAATGAATGCTTCAAAAGTATCTATCACCAATTTTTCTAAATGGGGTACCAATTTTCTAAGGATGAATTGGATACTTTAAATGGGGTGTTATATGTGGCTATGCCTTGATTTACCCCATCGAGTTTTTTAGGTAAGCATAATATTGAACCAAGGAAACTTGATTCACATGGAGATGATGGAAATACATAGGTGAATATGTCATGGTGAGTTAATGAATACTATGAATGATGAGTTTGATTGGTTGATGAAATAATTGGTAAGGGAGAAAAACAATTATTTAAGATTAAAGGAGCACGTCTAAGTAGTCTATTTAAATACATGTTTATTACATTTATATATAGATTGGTCCATTTAAGGACACGTGATTAAATTGGCCTATCTAAAGAAACATAAGTTTTTTTGATCCATTTAAGAACACATGATCTATTAGTTTTGATTATGTTGGAGTAAACTTGATACCCCCAATCAAGAGGGTATATATTTATGTAAGATTAACTTTCATGTGTGAAGTATCTTTGAGTTAGGTGTTTACAGAACATTATTTTTCTTGATTTTCAATTAGGCATGATGCTAAAATGGGATTATTTGAAGGCACATAAATGACTTTAGCTTAATTAAAAAACCTAAAATAGATTGGCTTATTTAAAAGCACATAATTTATTGGCTTATTTAAAAGCACATACTTATTTGGATTATTTAAAAGCACATGATAGGTTGACATATTTGAAAGCACATACTTAGTTGGCTTATTTAAAATGACATAATTGCTTGGATTATAAAAAACACATAATTATTTGGCTTATTTAAAAGCACATACTTAGTTGGCTTATTTAAAAGCACATAATTGCTTGGCTTATGTGTGGATAATTCTAAGAACTTAGAATCTTTGATAACTAGAGGATATGCCAAAGATACAGGGGATGATAAATCTTCTAATGCAAGAAGATCTAAATCAAGAATATCTACCAATAAAGAAAGGAAGTCTCAGATGGTGTGTTGGAGGTGCAAGTGGAAAGGTCATAACAAAGATGATTGTAAAGTAGATTTATCCAAAAACAAATATAATTTAGCTGTAGGAACACCGCAAAAAAATGGAGTTGTATAAAGGCTCAATAAGATGCTATTGGAAGCAAGAAGCCTGAGAGAGGATGTAGATTTGAATAAAAAAAATTGGTCAGAGGTTTTTAATATAGCTAAATATGTAAATAATATATTATTTAGTTCTAATCTAGTGGGAGAACACTATAGGAATATTAGAGTGGATTCGAACCCTTCATTGCTCATTTGGGAGTCTTTGGATATGTAGTATTTGTTCTTGTACCCAAGGAAAATAGGAAAAAGTTCGATAATAAAATTTTTAAAGGAGTACTCAGTGGATATGATGATGTAATCAAAGGTTAAAAAGTATAGATACCTTGATAGAATTGACAAGTGTTCATCCATGATGTAGTATTTTAATAAGACATTCACAACAAAGAAGAGTCCATGGAAACAATCCTAGAAATCTAAGAATAATTTGACGCAACTATTGGTTTGATAAATCAAAAAGATAAAAATTAGCCATAAATTATTCCACCATTAAGTGTAGATCCCATTTCTACTCCTTTGTTAGAGTTACCACATGATACTAATGAATTTTCATATAATGGAAACATCAATAAGATAATGAGATTATTGTGGAAGAGTCCAATCAACCTCAAGTTGTTGAAGAGCAGCCTACACATGAGGAGTAACTCCAAAATTCTAACATTATTCAAGAAGTACAAAATTTGAGAAGAATTCAATGATAAAGAAGTGCACCAATCATATTTGATTATGATGAATACAATAAATTTGCATTATATTCCATGAGTGATGAACGTATAGGTTTTAATGATACTCTCACTATTGATGAAGCAATTAATTGGAAGAAAGCTATGGAAGAGGAAATGCAGTCACTAAAGAAAAATAAGACTTAGGACTTGCATTTTTTCCTAAGGGTAGAAATGAAATTGGATGTAGAGGGATGTTTAAAAGGAAATACAAGGTTGATAGTTCAATTGACAGATATTGAGTTGGGTTAGTAGCAAAAGGAAACTATCAGGTTGAAGGGATTGAATTTGAAGAAAATTTTCTCCCATGGAAAAAATTGTATCTATTAGATTACTATTTGCATTAACTACTACAAATGACTAGGAAATTGAGCAGATGGATGTGAAGACAACTTTTCTTCATGGAGATCTCAATGAAGACATTTACATGGAGCAACTGGTTGGGTTTGAATTAAGTGGGAGAAATATTGTATGCAAGCTAATAAAATCATTTTATGGGTTGAAGCAATCCCCAAGGTAGTGGTATAAAAGGTTTGTGACTGGATGTTGTTTTGTGAGAAGTGATGTTGATCATTATATCTATCTCAAGAATGAATAAAATCACTTTATAATTTTGATGTTATATGTAGATGATATTCTTCTTTTTAGCAATTAAAAGGATATTGTGAAGAAAACCAAATCTAAGTTATCAGGAGAAGTTGACATGAAAGAGCTTAGCCCGTTACTTTATTTCTTGGATATTGAAGTGAAGAGAATCCAAGGTGAGAAGAAGATGTGGATTAGCTAGAAGAGATACATTGTAGACATGCTTACTCTTTTCAAAATACACCAATACACTCCTATATCTACACCTTTTTAGGTTAGAGTTGCATTATCAAAAGATGTGTACAAAGGATGATGATGAGAATAGTGTCATGGATATAGTTCCCTATGCAATTGCAGTTAGTAAACTAATGTATGCAATGGTGTGTACGAGATAAAATCTTGGTCATGTAGTTGGATTTGTGATCATATTTATATCTAATAATGGTACACAAAATTGGGTTGCAATGAAGAGAATTCTTAAAGACTTGAAAGGAACCAATGATTTTTCAATATGTTATGGTTGCAAAGAAAATAATTAGCTATAATATTTTGTAGATTCTGATTATGGTAGAGATGTAGATACTTCTAAATCTACTAGTGCATATGTGTTCATACTACTTGGAGGAGTTGTGAGTTGGATAAGTAAAAATTAGTAAGTGGAGGCTCAATCAACTACTAAATTTGAATACATTATTGTTGTAGAAGCATCGAGGGAGGTAGCCTAGTTACATGTAGTGTGTAGAGGCAATGATTTTCAACAAAGTTCTATTACTTTTTGGTGTGACAATCTTAAAGCACGAGGATACGAAAGCAAAAAGGGAAAGCTAACATGCGATATGCAAACAAAGAAACCGAACTTAGCGCTAAATCCTAAAAACTTGAAAGTGCATGAAAAGAGGGAAAAGCATGATCGAATCGAACTGGAACAAATGTGAATTAAAGAAAGACAGCCCTTTTCATTGATATGTTCCAAACTCGGTTACAATGTGCATCCTCCCCTTCCAAGGGCTAGGAGCGTTTAAGCATTCTTTCTAATTACATCCATGGGCGCCTTTCCTTCTTCCGCGTGCCCACATGTAAAATGGATGGACCAAACGTCGCCACCACTTGCGTTGATGAATCTGGACTCCTCGCTGCTCCTCCGACATCCAAACCCTATGTTCAAAAGAACAAGAAATGATCAGTAGCACCTGCGGATGGAACAAAGCATGCAATCCCCAAGCCTAGACTAAGTGAACGAGAAAAATGAATTAAACTATAACTAAAACAAGTCCAAATGCTATGAAAATTTGATAGGGGAATCAAGACATCATCAGGAAGGCTCTACAAAAAGAACAGTCTAAAAATTCCTCACCGATTTGAATTCGTTCTGGGGTGGGACGAATTCACCTACAACATAATGCCGAATAGGTACTGTCCCAATGTCCTACCTCGGAAGCTCCAAAAGACCTGAAAACTTGGGGTTAGCTAATTGGGGGCATTTTGGGAAGACCCAGATGGTCATATTTTCCCAATTTAGCCTCCATCAATAGGAATTTGATGATGCTACCTGTAGGTTAGTAAAAGCGAGCAAAGATAGAAATATGATCAAAATTGTTCGAAACGAGACGAAATTCAAATGACAACCTATCTAAGCATCATAGAATCGAATGCAAAAATGAAAGAAAGCAAATCTGCCATGGAATTCCCATCGCTCCGAAAGGGGGCGATTAGGACTGTGGCAGTGTGGGAGGGGGCGCCCCTAGGGCAGGCCGCCCATCGTTTGAGGCTTGATTTCGGCACCAATCCACTTGGGATGGGTCCAAAACCTCTTGTGTGGTATTGTCGGCAAATTTGGTGGGATATCATGACCAAATGTCAGGTTTTGGGATCAATATTCGTCCTCCCAATAGTCACCCAATGACCTCCCTTCTAAAGGAGATCAAGGATGTGGAAGGTGCAAATCCAAAAGGTGTGAGGTGTGTAAATAAAATGACAGCACTTCGTTGCTCTAAAATGCTACTTCTCTCCTTCTTTTGGGGTGAGGAAACTCACCAATTTATAGACCTGGAGGTCTCTTGAAATGGGCATGCAGAGGCGCCACATGGCAATCATGCCTTCCTAGGGGGAAGGAGATTCCTCCCTGAATTGGGACTTCATGACTGACCTTGCAGATGCCTCTAACACTTGAAAACGCTCACCCATACTCCCATGCGATGAAGGAAGCGTTGGGTGGCGGATCCGAGCTGCCATTTGTCAAGATTTGACTTTTTTCCCATCAAACCTGCAATTCACCCCACCCTGGAGCGAATTCAGAATTCATCCCTGGGTGGGGCGAATCCCAGATTGAATTCATCCCAGGGTGGGACGGATACTTAGCAAAGTGCCTGAAGGTGCCAAATTGACCTCTGACCTTCCAAAACTACTGTGAGAGTGGTTAGGACCACTTTTTGACCTCTGGGGGCTGCCCTTGGGGCTGTGTGTGTCAAAGCGATCAGTGTTTGCAGTCACATAATCGGATTGGTGTTGTTTTGGTGTCTACAGATGCCCCTTTTTGGGATGCGCTGTGCATGGCGCAGCACCGAGCAAAAATAGATAACCAAAGCACTAGTGATTAGGGTTTCTCAGTAACCTAACCAAATTTTGATGCCCCAAGTATGGAAAGGGCATGCATTCTTGAATCCTTGCTTCTGACGAGCGAAGGAACTCAATTCAAGTGTTAACCTTTTTCGGTGAGGTGTTACTTGATCTTGGACATTGATCGGTCATGAATAGGCAAAGGGTGCAACCTTTTGTCTGTGAGAACCTTGAGTTCATGATTCACGAAATGCCAAGTGATTTGATCAGATTGTGATTATTGCTTGTTTACTGCCCCAAGCAGGAGCGTAATTGTCTTTGTCAATGATTCTTTGAATGCATGCCATTTTCCTTAATTGGGTGTGTATTTGTTGATTGGTGACTAAGTGTGACTACCCCCTCAAGCGACGAATCGATGAGGGAATGACCTTCATGAGAAAAGCGACGAGTCGCTTGACCCAAGATGACTTGTGCAAAGGTGCCTTTAGATTCTTATCCTTGAACGTGTGTGCAGTTTTTCGACATTTAGACCTATTTTTGGCGGGTGTTAACCCTTTTTGGTGACGCTTTTTGGAGCTAAAATTGGCAGAAATCCGTCCTCCCGTGGAGCGGTCCGGCTATGGTAGCCTTCTTAGGGAGTAGGATAGTGACAATTTGTAACCCCAACGTCTGTTTTGGATGCCAAGAATGTCAGGCGCGAAGGCGCCTTCGTTCGGCAATGTTATTACTTATTTTTGGGTGGGTTTTTGACCCTTTTGCTGACGTCGTTTGGGGATGAAATTCTCGAAAATTCATCTTCCCGTGGAGCGGTCCGGCTATGGTAGCCTTCTTAGGGAATAGGATAGCGAGGATTTGTGACCCCGACATCTATTTTGCATGCCCGGGATGTCAAGTGCCAAAGCACTCTCATCGGGCAAGTTTATTAGGTATTTTGGTGCATTTTTGTTCAATTTTTGTTGTTTTTTGAAATTTCTGCCCGAATTCATTGAAAATGAAGGTGGGAGGAAGAGTCGATCCGGAGATGTAGGACATCACGGAGAAGTGGGAGCTAAAGCAGGCTATTGTTCCAGAGAGTCCCATGCCTCAGGCGGATGCGGAGGACACGAGTCCGGGTTACGCATTGAGAATGCATGGTTGGAGGGGCTATTGTGGAGGCACAATGAGGAGTTAGGGGATGCACTATAGGAGAGGGATCTCCTACGCATGTAGCGGAGCGAGAGAATGCATTGGATGCCTACTGTCGACAAGGTGGGGGTACTGATGCTGCACGGGAGGAGGATCTCCTACGGACATAGCTGGCAGAGAGGGATAGAGCTTTGGCACAGCGTGACGATGTAGTAGCTTACTACCATCGATGGGAGGTAGAGTGGTTGCAGTGGGAGGCAGATTGGTCTCAACATCGGATGGATATGGAGGGAGAGATTATCCACCTCGATGGGCGGTTACCTGAGCCCCCGAGAGGTGGATCATCATGCCGCTCGAGAGGGAGTGAGACTAAGCAATCAACATCCTCTCGATGCAGGCAACTAGATGAGGGAGGGGGTAGCAGGCGTGATGCGGGGGCTAGCAGTAGCCGCCCTGAGGGGTCCCATAGGACCCACACCACGGGGGGTAGTTCCCGTCACACCGATCCTACATGATCATGGTGGCCGATGCCTTAGGCTTGGGGGTTTTGAGCTTTTTGGATTTTGTTGCGGGGTCACAGGACCAGTTTATTGTAGCCTACAGGCATTTTTGATGATATATACAGATGACTTTATTTTGTTTATGCGCATGTGATGATTTGATTTTATGCATGATGGGTGATGAGTATGGATGCATGCATATTAATTTATTTTGATGGATGCATATGTTATGATGAATGCAAATGTTTTTTATTTATATGTGATATGCAAAAATGGAATGGATGAATTGAATTTGTGATGTTTGGTAGTCGCACCATAGACTGTTCAGAACTTTATGGCTTTTTTTTTTTGTCTTAGGCGATTGCTGTGGTGAATAGCTTTGTAGGCATACATGTGTTTTTTTTTTTTTTTGCAATGGGAGAATGAAAGATGGCAAGTTGGTTTGGAAATGTAGCTAAGGTTTTCTGAGACTCAGATGTTGTAACTAACTAGCCATGACTGTAGTTGTGTCGTACAAGACTTTTGCTCAAGGTATGAATCGGACTTGTTTTTGACCAAGTTATTTCACATCCCTGTGTGTGCAATTGAGTTCGTTTATGTGGTGTTTGTCAGGATACCACCAGTGCCAGATAGGCTATCAACCAAACCTGTACTGAGGATCACCTGATTAGCTCCACTAACTCCTTTGTTGTGTTTAGCCAGATTAATCTACGGTGCTATCTAGGATACCATAAGCTAGCTCATCCACATGCAAACATTGATCTGTACACAAGTTAATGTGACAGATATATCGTCATGCGGGAGGTTTACCACCAGTGACCGATAGGCTATCAACCAAACCGGTACTAGGGTTTGCCTCATGACCTGTCGAAATGCTGAGAGTTCTAGGGATTCAAGTTCGACTCCCTTCTTTTCTTCAATTGTATTGGGATACTTGCTCTTTTGTAGTGATAAAAATCACTATTTATTTTTTATATATTTTTCTCTTGAGCAAGGGATTTGAATTTTGAGTGATGAGAATCACTATTTTATGTGCTTCTTGATGTATGCACTCTAGGGGTGATGTCAAATTTGTTGGAGTTTTGACTTTTTGCAAGATTTTGATGTTTGCAACTTTTTGAGAACTTGGGATTCTTGGGGAATTGGGTAGGGAAGATGCTTGTCCTTTTGCCAACTCTCAGCATTCGTGGGGTCATTCGCACAGGGGGATGAGCAAGATAACCATTTCACTTATGGTGACCTGGATTGTTGTGCAGGTTTCATCTTTCATTCACACAACTTGGGAATTTTTATGTGTTTTAATTTGTGTTGGGATGCTACGTAACAAGGTGTGATCCAAGTAGAACTCTACCTTCGTAAAATCTGTCTGACTTGATACAGTACGTGGCTAGAAGGCTACATGACGACTGAAAGATGAAAACTCTTGATACATTAAAAGACCATTGACTCTGGTATGGTAAAAAGAAGTGAATGGTGTTTATTTTTGATGGACTGCTTATAGAATGGAGAAGCGTGGAACAAGATGGATTGGCGGAGTGATTACAGTCTATGGTGCCTTTGACCTGTATGATCACAGATATGCAATGTATGGATGTGATGCTCAATGCAGCTACATATTTTTGTGTTTTTGATGGATTGATTTTTGTGGATATGAAGATGAGATGCGAGAAGAGCTCTCTATTGATGAGTTTGAGCATGCCTGGAAATGAGATGCAAAAACAATTTTTTTTTTTGTTATTTTTGATGATTTTACTATTTTTGAATTTTCTTATTTTTTGACCAAGCGATTGTAGGAATCCTTGGAGCATTTTGGGATTGACCAAGTGATTTTAGGAATCCTTGGAGCATGGTTTTGGGAATGATGACAAAATTGTAGGAATCCTTGGAGCATTTTGGGATTGACCAAGCGATTGTAGGAATCCTTGGAGCATTTTGGGATTGACCAAGCGATTGTAGGAATCCTTGGAGCATTTTGGGATTGACCAAGCGATTGTAGGAATCCTTGGAGCATTTTGGGATTGACCAAGCGATTGTAGGAATCCTTGGAGCATTTTGGGATTGACCAAGCGATTGTAGGAATCCTTGGAGCATTTTGGGATTGGCTGCTTTAGATATGGAATGGTCACAAATGACTGATGTTCAAGGGTTCGAGTTCCTTGACTCCATCAAGGGAAGCTAGCCGGTACGTCCCGGGTCCTATCTTGCTATCAATTACATATGGACCTAACCAATTTGCCGTGAACTTGTCCCTTAGATGGGATGGCAAACTAGAGTTCTGTTGGTTTTCCTTCAAGACCAAATCACCAACCCGAAAGTCCCTCAGGTGAACTTTCATGTTGTATGCTTTCTTGAGTCGCTCTTGATAGATACGTAAATGCTCGAGAGCATTAACGCGTCGTTCATCAAGCAACGTAAGCTGGTCTAACCGGGCCTGCCATGCAGTGTCATCATCGATGAACTCTTGCATTGATATGCGCAGGGAAGGAATTTCCAACTCGAGAGGCATGACTGCCTCGGAGCCATACACGAGCGAAAATGGAGTTGCCCCAGTGGGCATCCGAATGCTAGTGCGATAAGCCCATAGGGCAAGTGGGATTTGGGTGTGCCAATCCTTATGACTGTCTATGATGGTCTTTTTAAGGATGGCAACTAGCATTTTGTTTGACGCCTCTGCTTGCCCATTTGCCTACGGATAATAGGGTGTCGAAAAACTGTGCTGAATTTTGTACTTTGTGGTCAAAGCACGCACGTCTTTGTTCTTGAATGACGTCCCATTATCCGAGATTATTTTGGATGGAATACCAAAATGACATATGATGTTATGCAAAATGAACTCCACAATGCGGGGTCCTATCGTAGAGGTAAGCGAAACTGCTTCCACCCACTTGGTGAAATACTCTGTGGCCGTTATGATAAACATGTGACGACCTGACGACATAGGGGAGATCTTTTCGATTAGATCTAAGCCCCACTATAAAAATGGCCAAGCTGACTGGACTGTCTGCAAGGCCTGGGAAGGTACGTGTGTCAAATTAGCATGGTGTTGACACTTCATGCACTTCCTCACATATGCGCAACAATCTCGCTCTAAAGATGGCCAATAATAGCCCATGCGAAGAATGCGCTTTGCGATGGCCATACCACTGAAGTGGCCACCACATGTACCATCATGCGCTTGGGCGATTGCCCAAGTGGACTCTTGTTGGTCCAAGCATCGAAGGAGGATTCCTTCATAGCTGCGATGGTACAAAATGTCTCCTATCAAGACATACTTAGCCGCTTTCTGCTTGAATGCTCATTTTGCGATAGGCGTCAATCCAAGCGGGAGATTACCTAACTTGAGGTAGTCCCTAATGGGTAAATACCAATCCTGCTGATCGAAAGCCTCGATGGTATGAACAACCAATCCCTCTTGAAGTTCATCCCTAGCAAATGCTGAGCGGGAGAGAACTTGTAAGAATAGCATTGTGTTGCTATTAATGGGAGTAGGGGAGAACAAGGACCCCCAGTTGGCATGTTTCAGATGATCATGGATTCGAGAGAACTTATCCGAGGATGGTTCAATCTGGATCATGTGGATTCCTGGCGTCAAGTCAGAGCTTGCACGCTCCATCGTGGATTGCGATAGTGTTTTGACTTGAATGGTTGTCATATCACCAGAAAGGTCTTGCGGGATTAGTGACCCCAAGGAGGCCATAGTGTCCGCAAAATGATTCGATGACCGAGGGAGTGCCTCGATGTCGTACCACTCAAGCTTCACCAGGAATTTGTCCACAAGGGCTTTATAAGCCTGCAGAACTGGGCATTTGCACTGGAATACCCCTTTGACTTGGTTGACAATTAACAACGAATCACCAAAGATGTTCAGTCGCTTGATGTTCATGGTGATTGTTGTCTGAAGACCTATGAGCAAGGCTTCATACTCTGCATTATTGTTGGTGCACAGGAAGTCTAATTTAAATGACAGAGGCATTGGAGCACCCTACGGTGTGAAGAATACTATTCCCATGCCACCACCTTGCTCACATTTGGAACCATCAAAAAATAGGGTTATGTCGGCCTGTGACTCGGGCTCATCAGAATCGGGCGATTCTGAGACATGGAAGACCCCATCATCGGGTAGTTCTATGACCAGAGGCTGATCATCTTCGAGAGGAGCCTCTGCTAGTTGATCGGCTATGACCTATCCTTTGATGGATTTTTGTCCAATAAACTCTATGTCAAATTTCGTCAACAACATGATCCATTTTGTCGTGCGACTACTATGATAAGTACGACTCATCATGTATCGCAATGGATTCTCCTTAGACACAACATACGTAGTGTTGCTCAGCATGTAGTGGCATAGCTTTTTGGTAGCAAACACCACTGCCAAGCAGAGTTTCTCGACGTATGCATAGTTAAGTTCATAACTGACCAGGGTGCGGCTAAGATAATAAGTAGCCTGTTCTTTGTGAAGTTCATTCTTCTGGGCTAGCATGGCGCCCAGTGCCACCTCAATAGCTGAGATGTATAAGTAGAATGACACTCCTGGTCTAGGTGGTGCCAATACTGGTGGTGAAGCCAAGTATCATTTGATGTCGTCAAAGGCTGACTGGCACTCGTCATCCCAGTGAAATGCTACCCCCTTGTGCAATAATTTGTTCATGGGTCGGCACTTGTCAGATAGCTGCGCTATGAAGCATTTGATTGATGCGACCTTTCCTTGTAGACTTTTGAGCTGCTTAATGGTAGTTGGGGGCACCATTTCAAGGATTGCCTTGACTTTGTTTGGGTCTACCTCGATGCCTCGCTTTGAGACTATGAAACCCAAGAGTTTTCCAGATGTGACGCCAAATACGCACTTCTTGGGATTCAGTCTGACTTTATGCTCCATGAGGCGATCGAGGATCTTGCTTAAGTCATCGAGATGATCTGGGCACAAAAGAGATTTGGCCAACAAATCATCCATGTAATCTTCCAAAGTTTTATGCATGTAATCATGGAAGATGTACGTCATTGCACGTTGGTAGGTGGCGCCAGCATTTTTAAGGCCAAAAGGCATAACCTTATAACAAAATGTCCCCCAAGGCATTGTGAACGCCATTTTTAGTTGGTCCTCGGGATTGATACGAATCTGATTGTATCCCGAGAAACCATCCATGAGGGATAGCATTTCGTGACCTGCTGTAGCGTCTACCAATGCGTCGATGCTTGGCAAGGGGAAATCATCCTTAGGACTCGCTTTGTTTAGATCTCAAAAATCAGTGCATATGCGAATCCTCCCGTCGGGATTTTTGATGGGCACCATGTTGGACAGCCATGGCGGATAATCCATGCAGATGACAAACTGTGCATCCAACAGCTTTTGCAATTCATCTTTGACCATCAAGGCCACTGTTGGGTGCATCTTACGTAGTTTTTGCTTAACTGGCTTGATTGTCGGATCAAGCGTTAGATTATGCGTGACTAGCTACGGATCTAGCCCCGGCATGTCTCTGTATGACCATGCAAAAACCTCCTTCTTCTCTTTGAGAAGGGCAATGTAGTCGGCTTGCTCTTCGGGGGATAAGCTTACCCCTAACTTGATAATCTATGGATTCATTGGATCCAAGCCGATGTCTACGTCAGTCGTCTCCTCGACCGACATGTGGGATCCGTCCTCCAACTGATGTGGAGTTGGGATCAAGTGGATATCATTTGTCGAGTTTAAATCTGCGTTGGGAACCTCGGGTTCCTCTTCGGCATGAAAGATATCCTGAGTTGTCCCTGGGGTAAAATGAGGCATTTTACCAAAAGGCCAGTACTCTGATGGGGATGGAGGTGAATTGACATGATCCCAGTCAATGGCATCTATGTCTAGATGCAAGGACCATGTTGGATCGGCCGGATTGCGGATGGGTGCGGTTAAGTCAATGGAGATCATGTTGATGAAATGATTTTGGTCTCCATTACCATGGGTATGATGACTTGAACACTCTGGATGTTCTCTGTGCTCTGGATCTGGCTCTAGAGGTACTGGCATGAATGGATCGGCCCTATGTGCTAATAGGAGGACAGGGTCTGCCCTCGACACTGATATCACCCTAGGGTCTCAGAGTGGAAGGCGCTCTTCGTATACCTGGAGCAGTGGATCCAACACTTGATCCCACCCTGCTGGGTCTACGTACCACTCGTGCCCTGGCACTATGCCCATCTGTTCAAATATGTCGTTAATCTCCAAGGGGTATGGTTGCGGCCTCTACCGCATGTGATTAAGATATGTCATTTCTGTTTCATCTTCGTAATCACTATCGGAGATCCAAAAACCCTCGTTGGCTCCGACAACTATTTGAGGCATTACAGGCTCATCCTGCTCAAGCAAATTAATCTGGCCCCATTGTGGTTGTTCCACGCTCCGTGGGGGGACCTGATTCTCTTGACGCGGCACTGGCTCGCTTGGAGCCTCTAGAGGGAACATAGTCAAAAGGCTCTCTTGAAGGTCATCCATGGGGAGCACTTGTGAGTGATCACTATCGGATTCGAAGGGATCATATGATGTTGGTTCATATTCTGATTCATCCTCCGAAGATCCCTCTTGACACTATTTGTATCTTCCTTGGGAGTGAGTCCCTGAACTTTCACCTCTCTCTAGCAAAGGAGAAGGGTTATTGAGCTTAACAAGGGTGGTTGTTGACCATGGGAGGTAATCTCCCAATGTGTATGTTGTGTTTGGGTTGGCATAAGGATCTGATGCCAACCCACCCTTGTTGCCTATCCCTAGGCCTTGCATGTTTTCCACCAAGATGTCTAAGGGCAGGGGGTGGTTGAACCCGACTCCCGATTTGTCATAAGGCATTTGGTATCTTGGCTGGCAAAGGACACGCACTCCTTGCTCATACCTGCCTAGCCCGTATCCATGCCAATTGCATTGGCCCAGATATCTCAGAGCAAAATCTGGGTTAGACAGATAGTTGACATCTTCTACAAAAGGCTCTTCATCTGCATCCTCTTGCATGCATGGCTCAGTACCATGATCAAGGCCCCCATACACAAATTTTGTCTGGTTTGGTGGGTAGCCTAAGGGAACAATTGTACCGATGGGGAGGCGAGGTCTCCCCATGTCCTGCATGGACTCTAGCATGGTCGTTGCTACAACATTCCACACTAGATACTCCCCCAGGCCCGTATTGGCCATTTCAACAGTAATTGTTGGTGATTGAGAGGGAGGGAACGAAAGCTCTTCCTGAGTCCACTCCATGTTGGGTGGACTAGGAGCCTCAACTTCCATTGTGCTAGTCATCTCTTCGGTAGAGATGGTTGATACTATTGGCAGCGCCTCTTCTAGGGGTTGAGCCTCTTCCAGGGTTTGCTTCCCTTTGTCCTTCTATTTAGCCATGATAGGTGGCGTTGGTGGTGAAGGAGCTGATGATGAAGATGCACCTGGCTGGGGTTTTGATGGATTTATCACCAGTGGTGCTTGCGGCATCGGACCCTGTCTAGATGGATTTAACTAAAAATCCAAGTGCATCGATGGGAGGGTCGATTGCGGCATCAGCTGCACCGCATTGCAATATTTGAAGGGTTCTAAGTCCGTCGGGACTACATGTACTTCCCCTTCAAATGTGTACTTCAAACACTGATGAGCTATTGATGGGACACACTTCATGTCCCTGATCCATGGCCGCCCTAACAAGATGTTATAAGCCATCTCGCCTTCCAAAATATGGCACAATGTAGGTATCATCTTTTGTCCTACCTGAACGGGTAGAACAATTGTGCCGACTGTCGAGCATATCGCATCATTGAATGCTCGCAGTGTGTAGGTGGAAGCCATGATGTGAGAGGCTGGCAACTTTAGATGTTTCAGTGCTGCTGTGGTAATGATGTTACTGGACGAGCCAGTGTCTATCAACACCCTCTTATACGGGATCCCGTTGACCCATGCGATAACGTGCAGGGGTGGATCTGCCATGTCATCAGATACTGATTTAACTTCATCTTCTCGAAAGGTGATGACTGGCTCCATGCATCGTTTGACATGTCCCATGAAGTTGTTGAAGGAATTCGCTTCATGGGGCTGCAACTCGATGGCTTTCAAAATCTCCATGAGAGCCTCCCGATGGGGCGTTGATTGTTGTATAAGCTCGTATATGGAGAGCCTAGCCGACGTGGTCCTCAAACTTTGAGTGAGTTTGGTCCGAATCGTGGCCGTGGGCCTAGGTGGAGGTAGCTGCATAGGGTGTTGTTGAGGTTGTGATGATGATGGAACCTCTCTTGTGGCTGCCACGGGGGCAACTTCTGGGTATCTCTTGTTCCTAGTCACTATGCTTATCATTCCTACATACCCTTGCATGGGGCAATGTTGTTGCACCTCATTGACTTGAAGGGGTTTCACCTGAGCCTCATGGGCAGGCAAGGGGTCTTTGAAAACTCCCATCTGCTGGTTGTTTGGTGCTACGGGGTTGTCCACTGCCAACGTCTTATTGTCAATCAAGTCTTGTATCAATCCTTTGAACTTCCAACATGCGTTCGAGTCATGTCCCCTTCGCCTGTGGAACCTACAATACAAGTCCTCCTGGTATCCCTTAGGCTTGGGAGCGTTAGGATCTATGGTTTGAATCTCTGGGAGGTTGATTAAGTTCATTGCTGACAAGCGGTCAAATAGGGAGTCCCTAGACTCCGTATAAGGGGTGTACTATCGCCTAGGGTGACGCTGCTGATTTTGCTCCTGCTTCTGGTTTTCTCTTTCATAATTGTTAGGAGGCACTGCCTGATAGTTAGCCTTTTGAGGCTGTATTTCTTGTGCAGGCTTAGGAACATTTATAGCAACTTGATTAACCGCAATGGGTTTTTGTTGCGTAGTCCCTATTTTTGTGTTCTTGTTCCATTCTTTCTTCTTAGGTTTGGCAATCTCGCCATCCTGTATCTTGATCTCTTCGATAATCTTGGCTTGCGCCAGAGCTTCCTCTAGGGTGGCATATTGCTGCAAGCTGCAATAGCACAGAGATCGATCTCAAACAACTTCGTGAGAACATTTGTGTAAGGTCGGACATAGGAGGGAGGTAGGGTAGCTTGGAAAGCAAAGTCCTCCATCGATTCCCGTAGGCCGCCATGGTCTCTTCCTCATACTTCCTGAGGCTGGCCAGGTCACTTAGTGATGCCTTCTTCTTGGTGTTGAAGGTGAAGCATTCAAGGAACGCATCCACTAACTGATCCAAGTTATTGATGTTGTGCTTCGGCAACTGAGTGAACCAATCCAAGGTAGGGCCCGTGAATGTGGTTATAAATGTCCTTAGCAACAGTGCATCATTGTCCTGAATGCCAAAACATTGGCTCAGGAATCTTGTCACATGCTCTTGGGCATCCTCTTCACCCTTAAATATTGCCAACTAAGGCAACTTAAAGTGTTCGGGGTAAGGGGGTGCAGGCACTGACGGATGCACAGGATGACTGCGGAGTTGGCGTAACGTGGGCTTTTGGGGCCCAGAAGCTTTGGTTTCCATAGACTCCAAATGCTCTAACAACGCTTTGTATGCATCGAAAGATTTAATCTCTTCCTCTTTAGTTTGCTCCCATTGTGGGTTGTGGGAGACTTGAGGCCTATGGGGGGGTGGCCGGATAGCAACCCCTCCGCCTTGGTAGGGCATTTTGGCCCACTCTGCTTCTTGTTCATACTCCTCGTAAACTTCTTGAGGAGTCTCTAGGCGAGACCTATGACCCTGGGTGGGTCCCCGCGGAGGGTACCCATCGTTGTTCCGGGGAGTGGCCTCCCTCTCAGGTCTAGGGGGTCTCGGAGGCAAAACTTGATGAGGTCGTGGAGACCTATCTCGCACCAAGGGATTATGCCTCTCATATGGTTCTGCTCTTTGGGTGCGAGGGGTTGGAACCCTCTCAGGTGGGTTATGAAGTAGCTCCTCTGTTTGGCACTGAATGCGCTCCTTGCTAAGGCGGTATAGACGCTCTAGCTGCTGCTGATCTTGCTCAAGCCGCGTGATCTGGGCTTGGTGGGCGGCATGTCTGGCGACTTCCAGGTCAATTTGTTCTGCCATCTTGAGCCTAGGAGGCCTGGATGCCTCTCCTATGCACTTACCTCGGTCGCAATGATCCGAGATCTCAATGGGTCGCTTCCCTCTATCGAGGTTGGCGGCATTTACCCGAGGCTCTGGCCTCAATGGGTGACCATGGTACATAGCTGGTGTGGAAGCGCATGGCTCCCGTGCTATACATTGCTCTCGAGGAATGTGATGGTTTTCCTCGTACTCCCTTTCGTATGTGTGAAAGGGGTGGGCGGAGTTAGCTCGCCCTGTTTGGAGAGCCCTGCGCTCTAGGGTTTGTCTATTGGTTCTAACAGTGATGGGGGGCAAAGGAGGGATGCCATAGTCATGTGGCCTCTCCTCATGGACACTATGCCACTCTAGCACTTCATCGCATGGTGGCCACTCATATCTAGCTTCTAAGGGAGCTTTCCTGTCTATGTTGAGTGCCACATGTAAGGATTCTTCCTGAAAGGGGCTGTGCTGAACGGGCGTGTCCCCTAGAGGGGTGTCCCTATAATTCCACCTTGACATGGAATGACGTGGACTTTCTTGTGGGTCAGGCCACCAAGGCGGTATAACCAAGTCCTTAGGGCTAAAGCGGAGGTGACTTGTACCCCCTTGTACACTTTCCGTAGCTTCTGCCCTTGATTGGGCTTGGCTACGGGTGTACACCATGGTGTTGATGTGCTACAAGCTAAATGGATTTTTATCTCTTTTATGATTTTTTATGCTACACTAAACAGAAAAGAGCACACACATACGCAAACAAGTGATTATCTCATTTAAAGATTGAAAGTGTGTCCTAAACCTGGTTTAGTGTGTTTTGTTTTTGTTTTTTTTTTTTTTTGAAGGTTTTTGTAAAGAACGTTTAAATGCAAAATGAGGGCTCTTATGACTCCCAAAATTGGTCGCCCCTTCGATATACCATTGCCAGGCCGATATACCAACCTCTCTATATACCCGCCCTTACGTGAGGGAAACTATAGGTACGTGAGAGCAGATGGTACGTGGAACATAGGCGGTACGGAAGGGGAATCACTCTGTTTATGACACCTACCATAGAAGACTTATCCTCGTGCGCTGGGAATCACCCCAACTACACTCGGTCAGCTTTCATCAGGATTTACGTCTAGCAACAGTAGCGATCGGGGTTTATGAATGCAAAATTCAAGCCAAGGTGGTGATGAAATCCACCGTTGGTCTTGATCAAGGGCTGGGGTTTTACGACCAGCTCCTTGGTGTTTGATTTTCCACGTGGTGTGTGGGGTTCTTTTTATTTTGCATAAAAATAAACATGCAACAACTTTTTCTATGCACGCAGAAGGAACCAGAAAACAGAAAAACTGAAGACAAAAAATGACAGGAAAAAGTGCAGAATTCTTACCTCTTCTCTGCCCGGATCTGTCGGTTCTGAGTTTCTGCCCAAAAACTTCATAGGCTGGAATTCATCCCGGGGTGGAACGAATTACAGGACTGTATTCACCCCAGGGTGGGACGAATTCCAATTCGTCCCCTGGTGAGATGAATTACAGGTCTGTATTCGCCCCCTGATGGAACGAACAACAGTCAGCGTATGAAAACGCGGTACCTGCAAGCAAAAAACCAAGTTTGGATCAGATATCTGATCTTAAAAATAGAGGACAAGGTCCCACCGTGATCGCCACTGAAAGCACGAGGATACGGAAGCAAAAATGGAAAGCTAACATGCGATATGCAAACAAAGAAACCGAACTTAGCGCTAAATCCTAAAAACTTGAAAGTGCATGAAAAGAGGGAAAAGCATGATCGAATCAAACTGGAACAAATGTGAATTAAAGAAAGACAGCCCTTTTCATTGATATGTTCCAAACTCGGTTACAATGCGCATCCTCCCCTTCCAAGGGCTAGGAGCGTTTAAGCATTCTTTCTAATTACATCCATGGGCGCCTTTCCTTCTTCCGCGTGCCCACATGTAAAATGGATGGACCAAACGTCGCCGCCACTTGCGTTGATGAATCTGGACTCCTCGCTGCTCCTCCGACGTCCAAACCCTACATTCAAAAGAACAAGAAATGATCAGTAGCACCTGCGGATGGAACAAAGCATGCAATCCCCAAGCCTAGACTAAGTGAACGAGAAAAATGAATTAAACTATAACTAAAACAAGTCCAAATGCTATGAAAATTTGATAGGGGAATCAAGACATCATCAGGAAGGCTCTGCAAAAAGAACAGTCCAAAAATTCCTCACCGATTTGAATTCGTTTCGGGGTGGGACGAATTCACCTACAACATAACGCCGAATAGGTACTGTCCCAATGTCCTACCTCGGAAGCTCCAAAAGACCTAAAAACTTGGGGTTAGCTAATTGGGGGCATTTTGGGAAGACCCAGATGGTCATATTTTCCCAATTTAGCCTCCATCAATGGGAATTTGATGATGCTACCTGTAGGTTAGTAAAAGCGAGCAAAGATAGAAATATGATCAAAATTGTTCGAAACGAGACGAAATTCAAATGACAACCTATCTAAGCATCATAGAATCGAATGCAAAAATTAAAGAAAGCAAATCTGCCATGGAATTCCCATCGCTCCGAAAGGGGGCGATTAGGACTGTGGCAGTGTGGGAGGGGGCGCCCCTGGGGCAGGCCGCCCGCCGTTTGAGGCTTGATTTCGGCACCAATCCACTTGGGATGGGTCCAAAACCTCTTGTGTGGTATTTTCAGCAAATTTGGTGGGATATCATGACCAAATGTCAGGTTTTGGGATCGAGATTCGTCCTCCCAATAGTCACCCAATGACCTCCCTTCTAAAGGAGATCAAGGATGTGGAAGGTGCAAATCCAAAAGGTGTGAGGTGTGTAAATAAAATGACAGCACTTCGTTGCTCTAAAATGCTACTTCTCTTCTTCATTTGGGGTGAGGAAACTCACCAATTTATAGACCTGGAGGTCTCTTGAAATGGGCATGCAGAGGCGCCACATGGCAATCATGCCTTCCCAAGGGGAAGGAGATTCCTCCCTGAATTGGGACTTCATGACTGACCTTGCAGATGCCTCTAACGCTTGAAAATGCTCACCCATACTCCCATGCGATGAAGGAAGCGTTGGGTGGTGGATCCGAGCTGCCATTTGTCAAGATTTGACTTTTTGCCCGTCAAACCTGCAATTCGCCCCACCCTGGAGCGAATTCAGAATTCGTCCCTGGGTGGGGCGAATCCCAGATTGAATTCATCCCAGGGTGGGACGGATACTTAGCAAAGTTCCTGAAGGTGCCAAATTGACCTCTGACCTTCCAAAACTGCTGTGAGAGTGGTTAGGACCACTGTTTGACCTCTGGGGGCTGCCCTTGGGGCTGTGTGTGTCAAAGCGATCAGTGTTTGCGGTCACATAATCGGATTGGTGTTGTTTTGGTGTCTACACAATCAAAGTTTAATTGACTTGACCATGAATCCTAAATTCTACTCTCGTACTAAGCACATTCAAGTGAAATTTCATTATAATTGAGAGATGGTCGAATCTAGAGAAGTTGAGTTCCAAAATATTGATACATAGGACAATGCAACATATGCATTGACAAAACCATTTGATAGCAGGAAGTTCATTTGGTGTAGATATTTAATGGGATTTCTCTCAATTTTATTAGTAACCCTAAAGAATAATAAAGAAACCATTTTCTATTCATTTACTTAGTCTTTTTGGCAAGTGGTATATTGTTGGATGTGTGTCAAAAATATTGGATTTGTGTTTTTGGAAGTTGCTAGACACATGTTGAGATGTTATTAGTTGGTTTTCTAACTATGGGTGGGAGAACCCTAAACATGGTACCTCCATGTGTGTATTTATTTTTATAGATGCAACTCTGTAATGTGAATATGTATGAATAATCATGAGAGAATAATATCTCTCATATGTATTTATGAATATATTGTGAATGAAGTTATTCTTATTCCATTTTGTTTTTCTATGCTCTATGGCATGTTATGTATAAATATTTACTGATAAATGTTTCTTATGTTTTCTATTTTTTTCTTATCAACTACACATCACTTTCTTTGTTATATGATTTTATTCCATCCTTTATTTGTTGTTGAGTTGTTTGGCTACACATTATATTGCACCAACAAAAAACATATAATTGATTGGATTATTTAAAAGTGTATAATTGATTATCCTATTTAAATAAATATTATGGAGAGGTTTACTTTAAAAGTGTATGATTTTATTGGGCCTATTTAAAGGCACATACTTTGACTACTTTGATCATTTTGCACAATTATTTTTATGTTTAATACCACCTAGTAAAGGAGGAATTGTGTCTTATAAGTCACTTGCCCAAATATGTGGATGGTAGGTGGGGAAATTTTATTTATAATTATTCAACCTTAAGGGTGTTAAGTGATGTCACATGATGGTATATATACCATATTAGAATAGTGATAAGTGCCTACCCTTAAGCTAAGGTACTTAAGAAGTATTTTATTGCCTAGGGAAGTTTTGTTATTATTGAAAATTGAATATTTTTTGATTAGAGTTGATTTATTCATTTAAGGTTCATCGAAGTGATCATTATATTTTTATTCCCCTAGTTAGGAGGATAATTTTCTTCTCTAGGGGAGCTTTTCCATCAATGTTTGTAAATATTGTAGGATTTATCATGTAGAAAATTATGATGAGTGATCAAAATTTGGGGTTGATGAGATTGTGTGATGAAATAAGATATGAGTGCAATAATATATCATGCAAGTAATGCAAACCAAACACAAAACCTTCTAGAAAAAAAATCACTAAGATACGCTAGCTCAATGAACTACTATAAATACAATGTAGGTGACTCTATTTGCTAGCTAGGATCATCATCGACTCATTACAAGATGCCTCATGAGTCAGGAATTTATAGGATGAATAAGAAAAATAAACCAAACATGCAATAAAGAACATAGGAATGTTGGATCCTTAAAATCTAGCAAGATATACCCCTAGTTTTGAACTTCCACAAGACCCCATTAGTCAATTGGTCTTGATAGAAATAATCTATCTATTTACAATTGTTTACCTTCAAGATTCTTTACATAGTCCCATTGGCTAGTCCATATTTCCATTGATAGTTCTCCTCCAATAGGAATATCATGTTATCTCTAGATTTAATTGGTTCTTGTATGAATTTCAATCTAACTCATTTGGCATGATCATAATTAAACCTTTATCTTCTCCAATCATCCATTACCCATGTTAATACATTACCTAAAGTCAGTCTAAAATTATTCACCATTATTCATCCCTACACCTATGGTCCAAGCACCTTTATATATCATCTATGGTCCACATATATTTAATCATATTAAGATAATCCAAACCATAAATAATACCTAATGCATCTTCCCCCTATGACTATTCAAAGCACATCCTTGTTATAAAAACACTTAAATTCCATCATGATCTATGATCCATAATAACCATAACATCCATTGATAACTCCTAGCAATTAAATCCCCATTCAATGTCTTCCAATCCATAGTATCCATAACAAAAAAGAATGTTTTTCATTCATCCTATGAGAAATGATCTATAGCCTACAATGCTACACGTGTTTCCCATCCAACGAAAATAACAAAAGCTCTTATCATGTGCATAGCTTAGGAGAATATTAATGGCTTGTGATCATTTGAAAAATATCTACAGTTCACATAATAAAACCTCGTGCCTTATTAATGATAAAGTCTTATGTAGTTGACCACCTTATCATTAAATATCAATAAACCAAATTTTTCTAAGACTAAATCAACGATTGTGGTTCATCAGGTAAATCTTCATTATTTAACTAGTTATTTATTTAATATAACTAACAAACAATATCCCTTGTGTCAACATCTATACTCTACAACGAGCCACATGTAATAAGAAGAGAAGGCATTAAACATGCTATATTTTCTTGGTTAATATTTAACGACGGAGATTAAATGATGAAAAAGAAAGGAAAATTGGTAGTTCACGATCATCAAGAATGAACGATTCTGACTTAATGTGTCATAATGATAACCTCTCATTAAATTTATTACATATATATTAATTTTCCACATCTACATAGATATTTGGATCAGTGGTCCACATTTATCGAATAATATGTAATGCAACCCTAGTAGAAATGAGCCTGATGAGATAGATAGTCCACAAAAATACATGTATTAGTTAATTTGAGCTACCCATCATTGAGTTAAATCATTGTTCACATTGCTCAAATAATAAGCATCTATAGTATATGAAAAACCATGTGACATTAGATTATTTATCCTCACTAGACATAATAAATAGCTCACGCTAAACAAAGCTACAACATCGATGTCTAATATTAGTATTATGGGTCAATAAAAATTAACAAGAAAAGCTGAGATAAATTCATAGGACTAGAGAAATGCATGTGGAAAAGAGTACATAACACAGATGACCTAGATCATTCAAAAGGGAGCAATGCATATGATAAAGATAATTCAATGAGATAAATAAGGAAAAGTCATCAATGAACAATGACGCTTCATGATAATCCATACCAAGTATAATGTAAGGTATGATATATATGGTTTGTATTAATCTAGGACCCATATCTATGGTCTGTGTCAATTGGAAGATTTTTAGTAGGCTTTTAAAATATTAAATAAGATAAGATCGATGGTCCATGATGTCTAAAAGAAATCTCATCAATATACTAAATCCAATTTAAGGAACAAAAAGAGGAATAAAATATAACATCAACAAAAATATAAAGCAATGGCCTAGATTAGAGCCCAAAGCATGATGAATGATACAAATTTAACTTCACAAATAAAGGAAAAAAATTAAATAAATTAAATAAATTTATAAAATTCTGGTACTCAAGATAATAAAAACAAAAGTTTGAAATCCTTGGGGAATATTACATTAATAGAATCAAAACCCAAATAAAAAATCCTCTAGACCGGATCAACGGTCTAGGTTAAAATGATTGATAACATTGACGGTTCACAACTGAATGATGAATAAAGCAATTAATATGAACGAGATAGTTTAAACCATTATGGAGACAAGGTGGTAGCCCAAGAGTGGTAGAGGATGTCGATATGGTCGGCTATATTTATAATAAAATATGTAAATTAACCCACCATCCAACATTATAAATCCTACAATGTGCTTAGTTTCCCATAATGCTAATTTACAGAATATTTTTAGATAGTGACAATGCATGATGCTCTAAGCAAGTTGCATACTATAGTTGAGTTGTAGACCATAGTGCAATTTTGAAAGAGAAAATAGTAGACTACATTTTCCATGGAAACATCAAGAATTGTTACAAACATTAAGATATTAATAGAAGCTAGACCCTACCAAGCATCATCTAAGAAATCTATCACTAGGGATGTTATCAAGATTGCACAAAAATTTGGTGCAGATAAGAAGCTCACCCTTGGATAAAAATAGAAAATATAGAATATGATGCTCTTTAGATTTAAAAATACAAAAGAGGACTTCTAGAGACACCCATCCCTATTGAAGTGGCTCTTCAAAAGAAAATAGAACGCTTAGGATAATGTCTCTTCTTTTTATAATTAATGGAAGTCCAATCTAGGAAATATAATGTGCCTGAAGGTCTATTACTCATTCAACTTGTTGTCATGGTTTGTAGTTGCATATGACCCCACCATCAGGGTTTTCAAAGATCGCAATAATAGTTCAAATTTAAAAATTTTAGTCAACGCATTCAAGAAAGTATTCTACCTCAACACCACAACTATTTCCCTCGATAAGAAGGTAATAACCAGGCAGTCACATCATATGATAAAAACTCAAGATTATATGAAAATTTCAAGTATGATCAACTAGTTCCATATGAGTTTTCCCTAAATAAAAATATGCTACAAACATGGGCAAAGGATTATGTGGATATAATAAATATATCCTTAGGCATTGAAGATTTGAAATTGGTTAGTAGGGAGGTCGTATATATTTTCTTGCAATTAAATGAGAGAGGTCACATCCCAATGTATATATGGGAGGAATTTATTTATAATAAAATACAATAAGATTTTATGACATTGCAAACAACCATAAAAGAGGATGCAGATCAAATGCCCCCCTTCTCCTACTATTCCATTTTTGTCCACTTCATAATAAGGCATTTTTATTTACAAAAAAATTATATTTTGAGGAGTAGTAGCCCACACTTTTCAAGATAGACTGACCTAGATACATGAAGGTGAATCAAAGTATGTCCAACTATCTGATAATTTTTTGTCATATATCCATTTACACCACTACGAGCATCATCCTAGCAGAATAGGCTGGATAGAAAAATTTTTGTAAGAAGAACACATACACAATAAATTCCTATCTAAAGACTTCACTTTCATAAGGATATTTGGTTCCAAGTTATCTCCTAATGCTTTACCAAAATTTTTTTCACTATCCATAGCTACCATAGAAATAATCAAACAGATAGCAAAAGAAGCTAAATTGAGATTGGTAAATAAGCAAGGGAAAATTCCTTGGCTTGAAGTTCCATGTAGGGTAGACCATTATATTTATAGGGCATATTAGGGTATACTCAAGGCCATATGGAAAATGGATGAATTTGTCTTCTCAAAAGCTAGTAGGAGGCCTTATGATTTTGAAGGTTATTTTGAATCATTGATACAAAAAATTAAGTATGCTATTGTCCACCATGGGGCTAACCCTTTTGAATATAAACTTATAAGATCCCTAAAAAATGGAGAGCTACTAAAAATAAAGAAAAATTATAGGCACAAGTTAAAGAACTTAAACCACAAATTATTATTCAAAGTATTGATTGCTCTAGTTATATTATTTAGTATAAGAAGAAGGTATGTGACAAGTTGCAAAGTGAGCTCAAAACACGAGCCAAGATATTTGAGAATATCAAAACCCTCCTGGTTTCAATAGAAAGTATGAAGAACTCCTAAGACTAACAGACAATGGGCTAGCTTTGATACTTTACATCTTCCAACAATTTAATAAAAATTATGATGAAATAAGTGGATAAAAAGTAACAGTGCAAGATGGCACAATTTCTAATTGCTCTTAGGAACTCATGAAGGTTAAAATATTCTTGAAGGAAAGTCTAGAATGGGATAAATTTGTCAAAAACATGGAAACTTGGGAGGAATATCTAGAAGAAAAGCTAGGAGAAATATGACTATCACTGGAGGAATGTAGAGAAGTGGAAGATCTTAAGAATGTCATCCTCAATAAGATTCAAAGCTTTGATTACAATGAATATAATGAATAAAAGCTAGCTAAAAAGACTAATAGCTTGGCCAAGATGATAGTATATCTATATATGTTATATTGGGAAAATATAACACTATGAGAGGACTTTAAAAATAAGGCCTTATAGGCCCTACAAGTAATTTGGTTTACCATGAGTTTTTGTTATGATTCATGGATCAATATTAGTAAATTGATAATATATTTATATAATAAAAAGAGTAAAGGGAAGATATACCCCTGCTTCCTTGGGTCTTACGTGAAAGTGGCATCCCTTCTAGGATGTTTTACATAAGAAAACAAAAAAAAAGTAAAGGGAAGGACACAGATAAGAGCATAATAGAAGTATCCCCAAGAAAACTAAATCCTTCTACGAGGAAGAGAAAAATATGAGGTGAGGCATCAGGAAAATATACAATAACAGTGGATTGAAATCCAATGGTCCTAAATAGCCAGGTGGAAGTTCTTGATTCAAGATAGCTAGAATACACCAAAAATCCTATGGCAAGAAAGTAGCCAAATGTAGGGCCTAGATTCAATACAATTGTGGCAAACTAGAAAAATCTAATAATTAGAAAGCAACCAAATGCAATAATATGGAAGATACAATCCAAGAAAGCTATAATCCATTATAATTCATAGAAGAATCAATGATGTAGATGCAACCATATGGAGAAACCAAATGAAAATAGTTACAACTAAATTGGCATCCTCAAGCTACAAATAGTATTTGCATTAATCGAAGAAGAATCATTGTTTTTTTACCAAATATATTTTGAGTTCCCTTGTCCTATTAGTTGTATTATCTTTTGTGTTTTGTTTACTTTTTCCATCTCTTATTCTTCCCGATTATTGTGAAGGACTTTCTCAGAAAGCATCTAAACTACTGATCTTTTCCAATTGTTGGATCAAAATTTAGGAGTCCTTTTATTACTACATTAGAATGAAGGGATGTTAAATTGTGTTACTTTCTTTGAACACAAATTCAAATTGTATTAATTTAGGGAGATCTAGTTTTTTCAATCTAGATTCCCATTGTAAAGATATTTTCATACAAATACAATCTTTCTTCCATATTTGAGAATTATTGTGTCAATTGTGTTTGTTATCACATTTGCATGTTGTATCATTTGATGTGTTAATATCATATTTCTTCGTTGGTAAAATTTCAATTATGTTTGTTACATTATTTGAATGAATATAATTTATTGAGTTCTTTCTTTATTTTTCTTTATATCTTATTTGATTGTTTAAATCCTTGGTACAATTGATAATGGATAAGATACCAATCTATTGATAGGAATATAACAGGTATTTTAAAGTTTCTTTCAAAAGTGTTACATAATTCTTTCCTAAGCAAAAGAGGTTGATTTGCCAAAGTCCATAGTGCTAATTGGATCAAGAAAATTTAGTGGTGTGACAATCTAGAAGGGAAGCTAAAGTTTTCTGTAATAGTTTTTGGTGTCATTTCTAGGGAACAAAATACAATAATTTTTATTTTGCTTTTGACTTTTAAATTTATTTTTAGTGATAACAGACACTAGTCATTTAC
The DNA here is from genome assembly GCA_028583015.1 of Wollemia nobilis. NCBI lineage: Eukaryota > Viridiplantae > Streptophyta > Pinopsida > Araucariales > Araucariaceae > Wollemia > Wollemia nobilis. The sequence continues at coordinate 14,645,086 of JAQPPZ010017228.1, forward strand.
CAAAACCCATAAGTCCTTTTAATTTTTTCTTTCTTGATTTTTTATCCTCAGTTTAAATTTTTAAATCTAAAAGTCAGTGGTAAAGAAGTAAACGAAAATTCCTTGGCTAAAAGTTCCATGTAGGGTAGGCCATTATATTTATAGGGGATATTAAGGTATGCTCAAGGACATATGGAAAATGGATGAATTTGGATTCTCAGAGGTAAATTGGAGGCCTTATTATCCTAAATGTTATTTTGAATAATTGGTATAGAAAGTTAAGTATGCTATGGTCAACCATAGGCCTGGCCCTTTTGAAGATAAACTCAGAAGAGCCCTAAAAAATGGAGAGCCAATTGACTTGATATGAAAAGAGTAGCCCATTGATATGAGAGTGCATACACAAATTGAACATGTAGGATATTATCCAATAGTACTAATATGGCTCAGGAGCACTACAGTTGATGTAGTGGCACTAGTTATCCCAACATTATCTTATAAGAACTCAAAGATATTATTCTAACAATAATTAATTAATATCTTACCTAAATAGAAACATTGGCAAAGTCTACCAATCTTGTCGAAGTAGTAGCTAAAGTTTCTTAGCTCATTGAGAACACCCTTAACAATGATATTGGTTCTAGTATATGTAAAGAAATTGTCCCAACACAAACACAATATATTGTCTCAACCTCTCCTCAAAGGGAATTGAGCTATAAAACTAAGATGCAATTGGTTTTACATTGGCCTACTTTTATACCTAAGGCTCTAATTGTTAATAATAAGGAGATTCAACAGTCAATATTTGTACATAAAAATGTTTAGGCCACTAGGGGCCTATCCAATTTTTTAAGGGATCACCAAAAAAGGCTCCCAAACCCCACTAATTCTCTTGAGCACAAAAGGTCTAAGCTTGGATCAACCTCATCAAAAGCACTAACAAATATTACTTTGGTAAGGGTAGAGGAAGAAAGAACTTATGATATGATAGATGATAGACGTCTTGAAGAAGTCTCTAAAGGAAGAGATTCCTGAGACATTCAATACATAGTTAAAGAGCGTGACTCTTACACTATAGTAGTGCCCCTTGTGATTGTGGATGTGATAATACCAGTTTAAAAAATGGGCCAACTAATTCAAATAGATAAATTAAAGAGTATCCTTTGGATCTAATCAAAATGAATCTTCAATCTTCAATGAAGGTGACATAATCCTTATATAAGACTAACTAAGAGATACTCACAGAGAAAGAAGAATAGTAGACACAAGTTAAAAAACTTCAAGAGAATAAATCGAAACCATAAATTATCATTCAAAGTATTGATTATTTTGGTTAATTTTCTAAGTACGAGAAGAAGGTATGTGACAAGTTTCAAAGTGAGATCAAAACACTGGCTAGGATATTTAAGAATATCAACATCCTCATGGTTTTAGTAGAAATTATGAAGAATATCCTAAGACTAACAAACAACATGTTGGCTTTAAAACTTTAAACTTCCAACAATTTAATTAAAATTATGAAGAAATAAGTGAACATCAGGTAAAAGTGCAAGATGGCATATTTTTTTATTGCTCTCAAGAATTCATTGAGGTTGCAATATTCCTAAAGGAAAGTCTAGAATGGGATAAATTCATCAAAAGGATGGAAACTTGAGAGGAATATCTTGATGAAAAGCTAGGATAAATAGGACTATCATTGGAGGAATGTAGAGAGGTGGCAAATCTTGAGAATTTCATCCACAATAATATTCAAAGATTTGACTATGATGAAGATAACGAATATGAGATAGTTGAAAAGGCTAACAACTTGGCTAAGATGGCAATATATCTATATAAATTTTATTAGGAAAATATAACATTGTCAAAAGACCTAAAGAATAAGGCCTTACAAACCCTATTGATAATTATGTTTATCATGAATTTTTATGATGAGACAATGGTCAAAATTAGTAAACTGATAACATATTATAGAGTAAAAAAAGTAAAGGGAAGAACACATATAAGAGCAGCATAGAAGTATTCCTAGGAAAACTAAAGCCTTCCACGAGGAAGAGAAAAAGATGAGGAGAGACATCAAAAAAATATACAATAATAGAGGATTGAAATCCAATGGTCCAAAAATAGCTAGGTGGAATTTCTTGATTCAAGATAACTGGAATACACCAAAGAATCCTATGGAAAGAATCTAGCCAAATACAAGGAATAGATTCAATACATTTGTGCCCAACTAGGAAAATTTTATGATTGGAAAGCAACCACGTGTAAGAATCTAGAAGAGATAATTCAAGACAACTATAGGTCAACTATGATTCATATAAGAATCAATAATGTAGATATCACCAGATGGAGAAACCAAATACAAAAAATTACAACTAAATTGGTATCCTTAGGCTACAAATAGGAGTTGCATCGATCAAAGAAGAATCAAGTTTTACAATGCCATTTTTTTCCAAAGGTATTCTAAGTGCCCTTGTCCTATCAGTTGTATTCTCTTTTGTATATTCTTTAATTTTTCCACCTCTTATTCTTCCCTATTATTGTGTAGATCTTGTTCAAGAAGCATCCAGATTTATGAGATCAATCTAATGGTTGGATCAAAATTTAAGAGTCCTTTTGTTACTAGATTAAAATGAAGGGATATTGAATTGTGTTACTTTCTTTGAACACAAATTCAAATTGTATTGATTTAGTGAGATTCAAATTTTTTAGACTAGACTCATATTGTAAATATATTCTCATATGAATACAATCTCACTTCTATATTTGAGCAACATCGTACCAATTATGTTTGTTATCACATTTACATGTTACATCATTTGAATGTGTGAATGTCATAGTCCTTCGTTGGTGAAATTTTAATAATGCTTGTTACATTATTTGAATGAACATAATTGATCGATTTCTTTCTTTATTTTCTTTATGTCTCATTTAATTAGTTAAATACTTGCTACAGTTGATAATGAATAAGGCACCAGTATATTGATAGGAATATAACAGGTATTGTGAAGCTTGGTCAAATCATGAATAAATTATATTTCATATCTGGTTGAGCATAAGCATTAAAAAAATAATCCTTATTTAGGATTTCCTTACCTTACTTGATTTATTAACAGTGTTACATAATTATTTCATGAGTAAAATAGGTGGATCCACAAAATTCCACAGTGTTGATTGGGTCAGGAAAATTTAGCGATGTGACAGTCTATAAGGGATGCTAAAATTTTCTCCAACAAAGAGCAAGTAAAACTATTTTATAGGTAGTCATGCATGCAATAAACCATGCAATTAGAAACATGAGTAAACAGTAATTACACACAAAAATGTAATATATTTTAAGATGTGTGATAATTATTTATCCTCTAATTTTACTTGATACTATGGTTGGAAAGATATATCAAGAAAAGAGGATTTCAATATTATTGTATCGGAAAGATTGATCAAGAAGATATAATGTTTCTACCACCTTCCTTTGAAGGTAATCCATTTTTTAATTGAATTTGGTTGGCTAATGGTTAGATTAGATCTTGATAAATCTTGAGGATCAAGATCTAGAGTCATTAGAGACAAGTTGTCCTCTCTCTATGAGGTTCTAGATCAATTTTCTAAGGGTTTTACATATACTAGTTGAGTGGCCTCGAGCATGATGGAAGACACAATAATCATTATGGTGAAAGGAAGGAGATTTCTCCCTCTTAGAAACTATATGCTTGATGGGTAGGAGCTCTATCATTTTATCTTGAAGGAGTAGCTATAATATAGCAACAGGTGGTTGATCCAATTAAGTGAAGTTGTGTTTGATCTCTTTTGAATTTTATAGGATAACATTCAAGAATTTTATATTTATGTTATTATCTAGGCATGAATCGATTATCTCATTGCCAACAAAATGAATATTCGTATATTATATTTTTGTGTTGGAGGAGGATAAATTTTATTCCTCTTTTTAAGTCTTTAATTACCCCTATGTTGGAGGGAAACGTCTATTTACTTAATGAGATCTATCACATCATCAAAGGATACAACATGAGTAATCTCTAAGGGATATGGAAGATGCTCCTAGAGGTTATATATAAAGATACATAAATGGTCTCTAGGTGGTGGGAAAAAAAAAAATTTCTTGACTAATTGCTACCATCAAGGTAAGAACTCATTAAGGGACTTATTTTTTCCTTGTTTTAGTTGATAAAAGTCATAAACTATACATATTTTTGTAATATAAGTGGTAAAATATTGTATAAATATTTCTAGCAATTCAAAAATTATTTTAACTAAATGATGAGGCAATTGATAGAACCATTCTAAAGCCTCACCAACTAGGATCATAAGGAAACTTTTTAACAACAATACCCCATAATAGGTGATGTCATGGCATGCAAATCTAAATATTTGAAGGTGATCTATCTGGAACATAGGTAGCACAAATCATGGGTGATCTATTTATGGGTTCATTATGACAATCTTTATAGTCATATTTCTTAGTTGTGCTTCCTTGGATAAAGGCCAATTGTTGTATAAATATAGAGTTTTCTTTTTCCAGTTGTTATAATTTAGAATTTAGATCCTATAATCTAGCATAAGGTATTGGTGGTGTGAAAATTTAAGTTTATAAATTGACTAGGGAATAATATTACAAATGCGGATGGGTTTATCCAAAAGGAGCAACCATTTTTTTGGGTATAGAATTATTATGGATAAAGGAGTTTGAGGATGGAGTTTTAGGAATTAGAACTTGTGATGGTAGTAAATTGATAAAAGGTTTAGAAGTTGTAAGGTTCGAAGAATTAGGTAGACTAGAAAATATATTGACATTTTTACTATGTAGAACACTCATAGGTTGAGATATAGGATTGTTTAGTCTAAAAGTATCTAAGTTGAGAGGAAGGATCCCTAATTGATAGAAGGAAAGGGGATGTTATGGGGCCTTCCTTCCATTGTCGTTGTGATAAAGGGCAGATTAGAATCCATTCTATTAAGTTGAGATGTATTAACATCTAAATATAGGGACCCATGTGAAGGATCTCTATGAGATCCCATAGGATTTGACCTAGGTTGTTGTGGAAGGTCCAAAAGTTATTCTTCTAGGGCTGAATTACTTAGAGGCTCTTCTTCATCCACAAGGACATGTTGCATTTTTTCTTTATTTCCCCTAAGAAAAGTAGCTAAATGTCCCATAGATCTAAAAATTGCTTCCCTCTATAGAGTTTGTATAGGGGAAAGGGTACTAGAGGGATGATTTTCATCATCATCCCCCTTTTCAAAAATAGGATTCTCAATAATATTTTGCTTTCCAAGAATCTCAAGTCATGAATTTGGATTCTATTCCATTTGATGCGCAATATTCCTTGTTATATATGGCAGTTCAACCATAGCCAATGGAATTCAATTAATTAATGTTTTGTTTCAAGAGTACTTATAGCAAAGAAGAGAAGATGTTTGATACCCTTATGTTATCTTGGAATAACAATCATCCTTATGACTCCCATCAATTCCTTATAATACAATAGCTAAGGGAGATATCTCCTAAGTTTCATACATTGGGTTATTCAAGGGGTTGTTAAACTTTTCCCAGTAAGACTTACAATTTTGTAATGTTCTTGTTATATTAATCTAATGTGATCTAACTAAAGAAGCAAATTAAGATGGTCTTTACTAAATTTTAATAAATTTTATCTTGACTAAAGGTAAGCTTGGTTCAAAAGGTAGGATGTTGATTTGAGTGATGTTTCACTTCAGGTTCACCAAACATGTGGGCACCAAAAAGAGGCTTTTAGGGAGGCATTGGAATCGACAAGTCATTTTTCCTTTGGCATCCTACACTCAAATTGGATGCTACTTGCATTGCCCCATCGTTCATGCATTTTTTTAGATCTTATATTTGGTGACAAAGAAATTTTATGGGTTCAACAAGGTAGTTTTTTTATTTTCCTAAATCTAGTTTTGTATGTTGATTTTGTAAAATACCTAAGGTTTTAACTAATCTAGTGTCTAAATGCAAGGATGATGGTGCAAATACAAAATGAATACAAATATGCAGAAGATGTAGGAAGATCTATTTTTTTATAAAATAATTTTGTTATCTTTTCTATATTTCAAATAGAGATGTAGGAAGATAGAAACTAGCCTAATGCACTTCTATATGAAGTTTTTAGATTCAAATGCCTAAGAGTGAAGACAATAAATAGAATATAATATAAAATGAAGTTCTTTAATATCCATTTTAATTCTAATGTTCTAGGGTAAGGATGTAACTTTTATAAAGGTGAAAATGCACCAAGAAAATAATGCAAGAATACAAAGGCTATCTAAGTACACTTTTAAATTTTTATGAATTCTATTCTAAAAGTCAAATAAGGAAATAAAATTTTACTTTTTCTCCTTGAGCTATGCACCTAACGTGAATTTGTCGATGGCAGATTTACAAATTTGATTGTTGGAGATCAAACATAGCAAGATTAGGAAAAGGAATCACTATGAATCTGCCACTAAGATGGCATATTTGAATCGACCACCTGATATGTCATATTAACATGTGGTAAATATTCCACCTAAACTTGATATAGGCATTGGATTCATTTTTAAGCCATTTTGGCCATGAATATGGGGTCAAATATGGTTGTGTCTATACCCGTTAGAAAGTTTATTTTGAGAGATTTCCAATGGTACTAATTTTGTGAGATTTGGAGGATGTTTAATCAAGTTTTAGGAAGGACAAAGTTAAAGGGATCTTTTTACCCCATATTTAGGCACAAAAGAATAATTTGGTCCAATTGATCAAAGGTGTGATGGACAACATGCTAGGTGACCAATTTATAAGGGAAATTATTTATTCTAAATACCTATCCATCGTAGCTTTCCTTCAAAGAAAGTGAATAGGATTATAGGTAGAAGAAGCCTAGAACAGTTGGTGGACCCAAAATATCACAAAAAAATCATGTTATTAGCCTTTCTTAAAGTTAACATTGGCAATCAGAATAAGCTGAAAATCCAATCAAAATACGGTGAAAATTCCGTGGCAATGAGCTTCTCTATTGCATTTCAGGTGAGATAGGTTATACATGTAGATTGGGATTGAAATTTTATTATATCATGGTTTTCTATCTTTTCAATGGAAACAAGGTTTAAAAGTTAAGAAAATATTATAAAAAAAAATTAACTCATACATTTAATTTAAAATTTTGTTTTGAGATTCATAAAAAACTCATGTCCATGCCTCTTGGTTCTCAGTATGAAACCTTTTCCTACGGTCCAGCAAAAGAAGAGGGGCCTTTATACTAGAAATTTGGAAATTGATGGTAACAGGTCATTTTCTCCATATGTTCTGCCAGAGATTTTCATCGGCCGATCTTAATTTGAAACTGTTGTATGACCTCAAAATTATTTAGGGATACACGTAAGTGACAACTCACATTGAGGGAAATAACACCTGGGTTTCTATTTGAATGGTGAGAGTGAACAGGAATATGTGCGCCTGAGTTACATACAATTTCAACTTCTTCAAATTGCACTAACTGTAGGTTGAAATTATTGCTTCATGGGGACCTTAATTATGGTGTGGGGATTCAGTTCATGTATATATTTCTGTGCGTGACTACACCCAGGTTCTGCATATCAGGAAAGCCAAAGCACTGGATTTAATGACAACATTCCATGGAAGGCCACGGTTGCTCTTTCGAACCACCCTTTCAGAAATGGCGACAGATGCATGACCACCCACCCAAACACAGCATAAAAGCTCAGCAAATGCCTTATCTCTGAGCTCATATTCACCACCCACCAAACCAAAAGTGTTGTAAACAATTGCTGCCATGTTTACCAACAAAACTGTTGTCGGCGAAATGAACAAAAGAGATGAATTGAACGTGAAATCACTCTTGTTATCCTTGCCATCATCATCACAACCTTTTGGAGTTACAACAAACACCGTTTGAGAAAACCCGATCGACTTCATCATAACATCAAACGTTGCAAACAGAGAGGAAGACAAGTTCGAGATAAACCACATCCTCTCGTTATTCCACCACTCTCTTGTAGACCAACCGTTTAGAAGATATTCTGAAAGGCCAAATCCATAGACTGAAAGGAACAGAGCGACTGCGACGGAAAAGGCAGGTTCATGAATCTGCATAAACAAGGTTTGCATGCATTAGATGAAGTGCTGTTTTTTTTTATTTTAATTGAGAAGGGTAATAATTTTGGCTTACCTTGGGCAGGAATGATGTGCCACTTAGCAGACAGAAGGCAGGCAATATTGAATAACACAGAGCTGCCACGGAGTAGAGCGGTGTCAGAACAGCATAGGCATAAAACATCCTCTGGCGCATTATTAACTTCTTTTTTTTACCGAGGAAGGGACACAGCCTGCTAAAACATATTTCTAGCAATCCTGTGGACCATCTCTTCTGCTGCACAAGGCTGTCAGGGCCGTTATCTGGGGCACGTCCCATAAAAGACGGCTTCTCAGGCATATAATATATAGAAAGCCAGCCTAGACTGTGAACCTTCAGCCCTGTCATAACGTCCTCAACAGTAGATCCATACATCCATCCCAGCTATAAGAAAGAATCACAGTATCTTCATTAGTGAATTTTAGTTTATAGGTAATACATTATAATCATAGTAGATCCATGCATCCATCCCACCTATAAGAAAAAACCATAGTATCATAATCAACTATAAGAAAGAATCATAGTATCTTAACTTCCCACCTATAAGATGTTGGAAATATTAAACCAAACATCACGCCCGAAAGCGCTTCGGCGCAAAGTCTTTCCGAAACACCTTGGGAAAATGATTCGGAGCGAAAGACAAATCGGCAGCCCCCGAAAAATGGTTCGCCGCGAAGTAGATCAATTTTGCCCTCCGAAGTGAAATTTTAGCCGAAACAAAAATCAAGCACGGGAATCGACGCATTAAATTCCCAAGCGTGCGAGTAGCTGGGGTTGTCCGGCAATTGGTCGAAAAGCCACTTCTGCATTTAATTTCTGTCAGCGGGTTGGTGAGTTTTATCCCGCCCTTTGTCCTCAGTCCCCGCCTATAAATACCGGGGCCATTTTGTCATTTAGTAGCATGAGGAAGTTGGAGAGCAGAGAAGAGAAGAAGCAGTTTGGAGAGCCCAAAACAGCCACAGAGCTAGGGTTTCGTCCAACACAGCAGCAGAACGGGTGAAGGAGCAGCAGCCATTAGCCGGAGAGTGGAGCAGCAGTCTCCAAGATTTATTTGTGCTTTTATCCTGCAGATGTTTATCTGGCAGAAGTCTGTAATCGCTTCAGAAGGAAGCCCTTTGTAAATCCGGCAATATATTTAATATATAAAATATATTTTGGGTCCTTGCATATTTGGTTTTTGCCTCTAAGTATTATTTTGGCGCAGACATTCCAGAGCTAGGGTTTGCCCCGAAGTGGCAAAACACCCGCTCGATCCAGAAAGGAGCCCGGTTTAATTATTTGTGCCGAAGCACATTGCGGCATTTGGGTTTGCCGAAATTGCCACGGGCTGCCAAACTTTGCAGCCTTCCCGAAGTAGTTTTACTTCGGCAGGTTTTGCCCCATAGTACCAACTTTGGGAGTATTTTTCCCAAAGTAAATTTACTTCGGAAGTCTCCTCCCCGAAACTCTCTCTCGCTGGAAATTTTCCCGAACCTCACTCCCTCGCCGAAGGTCCTCCCGAAGTTCAAATCTCCCGAGGCATTTCTAGTTCGGCACTTTACTCCCCAAAGTGCATACTTCGGGAGCCTTTCTCTCCGAAGCTCTTTCCCTCGCCGAAATTTGTCCCGAAGTAAAAATTGCCGAAGCAATCTTTGTGACCCGAAGTAGTTTTTCGGAAGCGATTTAAATCGCGATTTGATTTAATTACTTCAAAGTGGTATCAGAACCATTGTGCAGTGACGCAGAGATAGAAGATGGATTCCGGAAAGAGTTCCCTGCAATTGCAGATCCCGCGATTTAACGGCAAGAATTACGATTACTGGAGCATCCAGATGAAGATCCTCTTTGGGTCTCAAGATTTTGTTGGCAATTTTGGGTACCTTGGGTACATTGCCTTTGCTCGAGTGTAGATGTTGTCATTGATGTCAAAAAGGTTCTTGAAGCAATTTGATTTGATGCCAAAGAATTTGTTTTGATGAAGGTTTCAGCATGGACAGTAAAGTTTCCAAGAAGATCAGAGTAGCCCAGTTGCAAAAGATCAAGAAAAAGACAAGTAAGAAAAAGTATGCAGGCGGCTGGAAAAACTGTCGCGATTTTGTGACATGTTTGAGGAGAGAGAAAGTTTTGGCAAAACTGTCATGATTTCACGACATGTTTGAGGAGAGAGAAAGTGCTGGCAAAACTGTCGCGATTTCACGACATGTTTGAGGAGAGAGAAAGTTTTGGCAAAACTGTCACGATTTCGCGCATTCCAAGATAAAGACGCACATACAAACGAAAATACCCCACCGAACCGAAAAGGCGCATTCGTCAAACAACCCCCATCCACTAAAAGAAGAAAAACGATTACACAGCGAGGGAGGAGCCGATTCGGACAGCACCGAAGAGAACTGTCACGATTTCGCGACATGTTGGCAGAGAAGGAGAGCAAGATGGAAAGTGTCACGATTTCGCGACATGTTGCATTTTCGCGACTCAAAAAGTGCAGGAAGGTAGAGAAGGTAAAAGTGTTGCGATTTCGTGACACATTGCCAGGAAAGTTGTACGGACGAAAAGGTGTCGCGATTTCGTGACATAATGCAGAAAAGAGAGTCCGCAGTGCGAACTGTCATGATTTCGTGACAAGTTAGAAGAGAGAGAAAGTTACATGAAAAATGTCATGATTTCACGACATGCTGCAGAGGTCGAGGTGAGGACTGTCATGATTTCGTGACATGCTGAAAAGCTCGAAGAGAGAACTGTCACGATTTCGTGACACGCAAAGCAAAGAGGAAGAGTCTGAAATGAAAAGCGTCGCGATTTCACGATGGGCTACAAAGAAGTTGTACGGATGCAGAAAGTGTCATGATTTCGCGAAAGGTTGAAGAGAAAGCTTGCGAATGCAGAAAGTGTCACGATTTCGCGATAGGTGGTGGAGCTTTCGATTGGAGAAAGTGTCACGATTTCACGACAGAAACAGTTAGCAAGTCTTCAACAAAAGAAGCATCATGATTTTGCGACGAATTCAAGAAGGAAGAGCTCGAAGGCGAAAGCATCACGATTTCATGACATGTTCCAGTTTCACGGGTGTAAGGCAGAGAGAAGCTCAAGGCAGCGAAAGTGTCACGATTTTGTGACATGTTTCGTTTTCGCTAGTGCAAGTAGAGAAGAAGGCCATGAAGTCAAAAGGGTCACGATTTCACGACAGAGTTGAAGATGACGTTAGCAGAAGCAGTTGTGTCACGATTTCATGACAAAAGCGAGAGAAGAAGGCAATGAAGACTAAAGTGTCACGATTTCGCGACAGGAGTGAAGATGACGTCAACAAAAGATAGAAGTGTCACGATTTCATGACAAGGACGTAGTCAAGGCAGACAAAGGCAAAAAGTGTCACGATTTCGCGACAGCAGGCAAAATAAGGTGTACGGTAGGCAAAGGTGTCGCGATATCGCGACATGTTGTAGTTTCATAGGAAAAGCTACAGAACCAGAGGTGGTTGAAGGACAGAGTTAACTTTGAGCCGACAGAGTTAAATCTGGGCCGACGTTGTTTAGGGTTGAGCAATCGACTAGGATCAAAGTTTTAATCTTGATTGTTAGTATAAAAGGAGGGCTGTTTGAAGAGTTTTATGCATCGATTGAAGTGTGCATTCAAAGTGCGATATTCGCAGATAGAGTGCGAGGGAGAAGTTTGATCATCGAGAAGCAGAGTGTGCGAAGACTATGCTGCTGTGATTGCGCAGAGGTGCATAAGTTGATGTTCGATCGAGTGTTGCTGTGTTTGCGCATTCAGTGCAAAAGTTGGCTTCGACCAAGTGCGGCTGTAACAGAACAGAAAGAGGAAGAGGACAGACTTGTGCCAGACCGAAGGACTGTGTTTGGTGCATATTCAAGGACCAGTTTTGTGGTGATAGAGTAGAGGACAGAGATCTCCAACCAGAGCAGGGAAGACAGGTGTCTTCTGTGGATAGAGTTCCACTTGCTAAGGGCAGAGGAGGTAGAGGTCTTCTGGAGGATCACCACTAAAGAGCAGAGCTAGGGGAAGGTATCTCCTTTGGGTTGATGCCCATAAATATTGTAATCGGGAAAGGTTTTCCCAGATTTGGTTGATAAAATTTAGAGAGAAATTTTATCCGTGGAGTAGCCCGCATTGGGTGAACCACGTAAATTGTTGTGTCTTTTTCATGGATGGTGTTTTGTGCATTACTTTGATTACTGCTTTTAATACTGCTATCTATACACTGCATAATACTGATTTGAAAGTTGTTTTGAAGCAAAAGTAAAAAGTGGTCTTATACTGTTCACCCCCCCTCTCAGTATAAGCTTGTGTTCTTCAATTGGTATCAGAGCGGGTCTCTCCAGAAAAAGCCTAACAACTTGGAGAAGGATCTATCAGAAGAACATACAGATTCAAAAAAGGATGAAGAGGTTAAGTTCGATTTCAAAAGTGAATTCTTCTGGGCTTTAAGAAAATTTTAGGGAAGAGAGTTATGTTCTCAAGCATCATGACAGGAAGAAGAGACAGCAAGATCAATCTTCATCCTGAAGAACGATGGATTCCAGTTGGTCACAAGAAGAACAATCATCCAAGGCATCAAAATAGGTTACATAATTCTTTCCATGGCTACTATTTTTCTTGCAAGAAATTTGGTCACAAAGCTATACATTGCAATAAATCCGTGAATAGCCATAGTAAGAAAAATGTTAACTCTTTTGCACCTCTTATGGATAAAAATGTCATGTGTTACAAGTGCAAGAATTTTGGGCATATAGCAAGGATGTGCAGTCTGGATAGATCTAGCCTTGATTTCACTAAAAAGAGAAATGAGATCAAATCTAAGTCTATGATAGTTCAAACTGCTTTTCATGCTCAAGACAAAGTAGAGAAATGGTATCTTGATAGTGGTTGCTCAAAACATATGACTGGTGAAAAGGAAAAGTTTTTGGTCTTAAAAAACACAAACAAAGGAACAGTTAGTTTTGGAGATAACAGGTCAGCTAAAATCTGTGGTAAAGGGACTCTTAGTTTGGATGGGAAATCCAAAATAGAAAATGTGCTTTATGTAGAAGGCCTAAGACATAATATTCTAAGTGTGAGTCAACTTTGTGATCAAGGACACATAGTATCTTTCTTTTCAGATAGATGTGAGATACGTAAAGAAAAAAATGGAAAACTCATTGCTAGTGCTACAAGGACTCCAAACAATCTTTACATGCTAAGTGAGATAAAAAGGGAAAAGTGTTTTCTAACTCAAGAAGATGAGAGTTGGTTATGGCATAAAATATTGGGGCATTTGAGCTTTGATAATCTTGTCAATATCAGTAACAAGGAAGCAATTAGAGACTTGCCCAAAATAAAAAGGCCCCATAACACCATTTGTGGTCCTTGTCAACATGGAAAATAGACCAAAACCAGTTTTAAATCAAAAGGGTATACTTCTTCAAAACCATTAGATCTTATTCATACTGATTTATGTGGCCCCACTAGAACTCAGAGCATTCAGGGAGAAAGCTACTTCATGCTGTTTATAGATGATTATTCTAGAATGACTTGGGTTACTTTTCTCAAAGAAAAATCTGAAGCTTTTGAAAAATTTAAAGCTTTCAAAGAAATGATTGAAAATGAGACTGACAAGAGAATCAAATGCTTAAGATCGGATAGAGGAGGAGAATTCACTTCTAATGAATTTGTGGAATACTGTGAGCAACAAGGAATCAAAAGAGAATATTCAAGCAGCAAGGACTCCTCAACAAAATGGAGTAGTTGAAAGAAAAAATAGAACTATTGAAAATATGGCTAGAGCTATGTTAAATGAGTCAAAACTTTTAGATGGTTTTTGGAAAGAGGCAGTCAGTACAGCAGTCTACATTATCACCAGGGCCCAACTTAGAGTCAATCATCATAAAACTCCTTATGAGTTGTGGAAAGGAAGACCAACTACAATAAAACACTTCAAAGTGTTCGGGAGTAAGTGCTTCATCAGAAGGGAAGATCAGAACTTGGGTAAGTTTGATCCTAGGTGTGATGAGGGAATTTTTCTTGGTTATTCCAGCAGAAGCAAGGCTTACAGATGCTTCAACAAAAGAACGCATACAGTCGTAGAGAGCATAAATGTAACAGTTGATGAAAAGACAGGGATAAGAGAACCTATCAAGGAAATCAGTGATGAAATTTGTCAAGAAGAATTCAGAGAGGTTTCAGATGAAGAAGAGGAAAGACAACAACTGCTTCCCAAAACTCCTTCACGATATGTTCAGAAACATCATCCCAAAGATTTGATCATTGGTGATCCTAACAACAGGAAAACTAGAAGAAGAGTCATTCATTCACACGATTCTACAAATGTTTCATTATTATCTCAGATTGAGCCAAAAGATTTTAGTGAAGCATGTGCAGATAAATTTTGGGTAAAAGCAATGGATGAAGAGCTAAATCAAATAGAGAAAAGTGAAACTTGGGATTTGGTTCCAAGACCTAAGGACAAGAATGTCATTGGCACAAAATGGATATTCAAAAATAAACTCAATGAGGATGGAAAGATTGTCAGAAACAAAGCCAGGTTGGTTTGCAAAGGTTATGCTCAAGTAGAAGGTGTGGATTTCGAAGAGACGTTCGCTCCTGTTGCTCATCTCGAAGCTATCAGAATGTTTTTGGCCCTTTCAAGTTTCAAAGCTTTCAAGGTGTATCAAATGGATGTAAAGTCAGCTTTTTTAAATGGAGTGTTGGATGAAGAAGTCTACATAGAACAGCCAGAAGGCGTGTCTCTCTCAGATCAATCAGACTATGTGTGTAAACTGAAAAAGGCCTTGTATGGGTTAAAGCAAGCACCTAGGGCTTGGTACTCAAGACTTGACAGGTACCTTCATGAGCAAGGCTTCAGGAAAGGTGTGGCAGATAGCAATTTGTATATTAAGGATGAAGGTGATGATATGTTGATTGTAGTTGTCTATGTTGATGATATCATTTTTGGGGGAAATAATACTCAGATGTGCAAAGATTTTGCTAACACCATGCAGAAGGAATTTGAGATGTCCATGATTGGAGAGTTGTCATTCTTTTTAGGTCTTCAGATTGCTCAATCAAAAGATGGTATATTTCTCTCTCAAGGAAAGTATATCAAAGAAATGTTGAAAAAATTTGGGATGATGGACAACAAACCTGTATGTACTCCAATGACTACAGGGTGCAAGATGAGTAAAGATGATGAATCTCCAGTGGCAGATCAGAGGTTGTACAGATCAATGATTGGAAGTTTATTATATGTTACAACTACCAGACCAGATATCATGCAGGTTGTTGGGTTAGTAGCCAGATTTTAGGCAGCTCCTAAAGATTCTCATGTTATAGCAGTTAAAAGAATATTCAGATATCTGAAGGGCACTATGGACTTTGGGCTTTGGTATCCCAAAGGTGATGATTTCACTCTCACAGCCTATACAGATGCAGATTGGGCAAGCAATAATGATGACAGGAAAAGCACCAGTGGTGGAGCATTCTTTTTGGGAAAGAGTTTGGTTTCTTGGCTAAGTAAGAAACAACCTTCGATTTCCTTATCTACGATAGAGGTTGAATACATAGCAGCAGTGGTCGGGTGTACACAGGTTTTATGGATGAAAACCACCTTGGAGGATTTCAAAGTCAAGCATGAACAACCCATCTCCATATTTTGTGATAATACAAGTGCCATAAGTATTTCCAAAAATCCGGTAATGCACTCAAGGACAAAGCATATTTCCATCAAGTATCACTTTCTAAGGGAGAAAGTGCAAGACAAGCGAGTCAAGGTAGAATATGTGTCTACTAAAGAGCAAATTGCAGATATCTTCACAAAACCTCTTCCAAGAGATACGTTTGAGTATCTAAGGGAGAAATTGGGAGTTGTACTCCCACCCCAGAATTAATCACCTCATCGAGGAGGTGGGGGAGGGACTAAGCTAAGGAGCTCATTCTTAGTCCCGAGCCCCAAAGGTGACCCTTTGCCATTGATGACAAAGGGGGAGAGATTTGAGTAAGGGGGGAGAGATAGAGTAAGGGGAAGAGCTTCAAAGTGAAGAGGAGAGCTTCAAGTCAGGGGGAGCAAAACTTCAAAAGGAGATTCTCAGTTGTTGGCTCAATTGGTTTCAGTTTTGGCTCCTAAGATGTGTTTTAGTAAAGGTTTGCCATCAATGACAAAGGGGGAGATTGTTGGCAATTTTGGGTACCTTGGGTACATTGCCTTTGCTCAAGTGTAGATGTTGTCATTGATGTCAAAAAGGTTCTTGAAGCAATTTGATTTGATGTCAAAGAATTTGTTTTGATGAAGGTTTCAGCATGGACAGTAAAGTTTCCAAGAAGATCAGAGTAGCCCAGTTGCAAAAGATCAAGAAAAAGACAAGTAAGAAAAAGTATGCAGGCGGCTGGAAAAACTGTCATGATTTTGCGACATGTTTGAGGAGAGAGAAAGTGTTGGCAAAACTGTCACGATTTTGTGACATGTTTGAGGAGAGAGAAAGTGTTGGCAAAACTGTCACGATTTCGCGACATGTTTGAGGAGAGAGAAAGTTTTGGCAAAACTATCGCGATTTCGCGACATGTTGGCAGAGAAGGAGAGCAAGATGGAAAGTGTCACGATTTCTTGACATGTCGCATTTTCGTGACTCGAAAAGTGCAGGAAGGCAGAGAAGGTAAAAGTGTTGCGATTTCGCGACACATTGCCAGGAAAGTTGTACGGACGAAAAGGTGTCGCGATTTCGTGACATAATGCAGAAAAGAGAGTCCATAGTGCGAACTGTCACGATTTCACGACAAGTTAGAAGAGAGAGAAAGTTACATGAAAAATGTCATGATTTCATGACATGCTGCAGAGGTCGAGGTGAGGATTGTCATGATTTCGTGACATGCTAAAAAGCTCGAAGAGAGAACTATCACGATTTCGCGACACGCAGCAAAGAGGAAGAGTCTAAAATGAAAAGCGTCGCGATTTCGCGACAGGCTACAAAGAAGTTGTACGGATGCATAAAGTGTCATGATTTCATGACAGGTTGAAGAGAAAGCTTGCGAATGCAGAAAGTGTCACGATTTCACGACAGGTTGAGGTGGCAACATTCAGTTGGAGAAAGTGTCACGATTTCATGACAGAAATAGTTAGCAAGTCTTCAATAGAAGAAGCGTCATGATTTCGCGACGAATTCAAGAAGGAAGAGCTCGAAGGCGAAAGCATCGCGATTTCGTGACATGTTCCAGTTTCGTGGGTGTAAGGCAGAGAGAAGCTCAAGGCAGTGAAAGTGTCACGATTTCGCGACATGTTCCATTTTCACTAGTGCAAGCAGAGAAGAAGGCCATGAAGTCAAAAGGGTCATGATTTCACGACAGAGTTGAAGATGACGTCAGTAGAAGCAGTTGTGTCACGATTTCATGAAAAAAGCAGAGAAGAAGGCAATGAAGACTAAAGTGTCACGATTTCACGACATGAGTGAAGATGACGTCAGCAAAAGATAGAAGTGTCGCGATTTCACGACAAGGACGTAGTCAAGGAAGACAAAGGCAAAAAGTGTCACGATTTCGTGACAAGAGCAAAGAAGGTGTACGGTAGGCAAAGGTGTCGCGATATCATGACATGTTGTAGTTTCACAGGAAAAGCTACAGAACCAAAGGCGGTTGAAGGACAGAGTTAACTTTGAGCCGATAGAGTTAAATCTGGGCCGACGTTGTTTAGGGTTTGTAGCCGACGTTGTTTAGGGTTGAGCAGTCGACTAGGATCAAAGTTTTAATCTTGATTGTTAGTATAAAAGGAGGGTTGTTTGAAGAGTTTTATGCATCGATCGAAGTGTGCGTTCAAAGTGCGATATTCATAGATAGAGTGCGAGGGAGAATTTCGATCATCGAGAAGCAGAGTGTGCGAAGACTATGCTGTTGTGATTGCGCAGAGGTGCATAAGTTGATGTTCGATCGAGTGTTGTTGTGTTTGCATGTTCAGTGCAAAAGTTGGCTTCGACCAAGTGCGGTTGTAACAGAACAAAAAGAGGAAGAGGACAGACTTGTGCCAGACCGAAGGACTGTGTTTGGTGCATATTCGAGGACCAGTTTTGCGATGATAGAGTAGAGGACAGAGATCTCCAGCCAGAGTAGGGAAGACAAGTGTCTTCTGTGGATAGAGTTCCACTTGCTAAGGGAAGAGGAGGTAGAGGTCTTCTAGAGGATCACCACTAAAGAGCAGAGCTAGGGGAAGGTATCTCCTTTGGGTTGATGCCCATAAATATTGTAATCGGGAAAGGTTTTCCCAGATTTGGTTGATAAAATTTAGAGAGAAATTTTATCCGTGGAGTAGCCCGCATTGGGTGAACCACGTAAATTGTTGTGTCTTTTTTGTGGATGGTGTGTTGTGCATTACTTTGATTACTGCTTTTAATACTGCTATCTATACACTGCATAATACTGATTTGAAAGTTGTTTTGAAGCAAAAGTAAAAAGTGGTCTTATACTGTTCACCCCCTCTCAGTATAAGCTTGTGTTCTTCAGATTTGTGGGACTTGGTCGAGAATGGATACCCGGAGCCGGCAGATGCAGCAGCACAGGCCACCCTCTCCCAAGCCGACAAAGATTTTCTGAAGGAGAATCAGAAGAAAGATCAGAAAGCCCTACTTTATATCATGCAAGCAGTTGAGGAGACCATATTCCCGTGAATCGCATCAACCACCAAGGCAAAGCAGGCCAGGGAAATTCTGGCAAGTTCGTACCAGGGCACCAACAAAGTCAATTTGGTAAAATTGCAGATGCTCAGAAGGCAGTTCGAGAACCTGCAGATGAGCGAGTCAGAGTCAATGAGCGACTTCTTCACCCGAACGACAGATGTCATCAACCAGATGCGGTTGAATGGTGAAATTGTGCAGAATCAAAGGATCGTGGAGAAAATTCTGCGAAGTCTGCCAGCGAAGTTCGACTCTATGGTAATTGCAATTGAGGAGTCAAGGGATTTGACAATCCTCTCGGTGGACGAACTCATGGGTTCCCTGCAGACACATGAGCAGAGGCTGAGCCGCTCAACTCAGTCCTCTTTGGAGCAAGCCTTCAAAGCACAAGTCTCAGTCCGAGACAACGGCAGACAAGACTCCCACCACAATGCTTCTAGTTCTCAAGGAGGAAGAGGCAAAAGCAGACATGGGAGAAGTAACAAGCAAGGAGGGAGGTCAAACCCTCATGACAGTGAGCCCAGTTGCAACTTTCATCAACATGGAGGAAGAGGCACTGGCAGAAATCAGCAAGGAAGCTCTCAGCAGAAGGACATGTCAAAGGTCCAATGCTACTACTGCAATAAGTTCGGCCATTATGCCTCACAGTGCAGAAATAAAATGGCAAACGAGAATCAGTAGCAAGCCCATTATACGGAGGAAACCAGAAATGCGACAGGAGGAAATATGTTGTTGACTTGCAGTGTTGAGGAGGAGAGCAAGAAGAACATTTGGTATCTTGACAGTGGGTGCAGCAACCACATGACTGGGAACAGGGAGATGTTCTCATAGTTGGATGAAACAGTCCAATCTGAAGTCAAGATGGGGAACAACAGCAAGGTTCCCGTGATGGGGAAAGGCAAAATCTCCATCCGCACCCGACACGATGAAAGAAAAATAATTCAGAATGTTTATTATGTGCCTGGGTTGAAGCACAATCTGCTGAGTGTTGGACAACTTGTGCAAAATGGACACACTGTTCAGTTCAAAGACGGTGTTTGTTCCATCAGAGACAAAGTGCATGGACAAATCGCAACAGTGTCCATGACGAAAAACAAGATGTTTTCGCTGCAGATTCAGAATGAATCTATAATGTCTCTGAGTGCAGTTGTGAAGGATGCTACCTGGTTGTGGCATCTCAGATTCGGTCACTTGAATTTTAGTGGCCTGAATTTGTTGCACAGGAAGCAGATGGTGAAGGATTTACCCCTCATTGAGCAACCGAACCAATTTTGTGAAGGTTGCCTGGTCGGCAAGCAGCACAGGGACGCATTCCCTGTAGGACAGTCTTGGAGAGCATCACGGCCATTGGAGCTGGTGCACTCAGACATTTGTGGTCCCATGCAGACCACCACATATGCCGGCAACAAATATTTCCTGACTTTCATTGATGACTTCAGCCGGAAGACCTAGATTTATCCCATCAAGTTGAAGTCAGAGGCATTTGGGAAGTTCAAGGAGTTCAAGGCTCTGGTTGAGAAACAGAGCGGGTATTTTGTCAAGACTATCAGAACTGATGGAGGTGGAGAATACATCTCCAACGAATTCCACAACTTCTACAAGCAGCATGGAATTCGGAGGCAGTTCACTGCCAGATACACACCGCAATAGAATGGTGTAGCTGAGAGGAAGAATAGAACAATCATGGAGATGGCACGGAGCATGTCGAAGGCAAAAAGTTTGCCACATGAGTTCGGGCAGAAGTCGTAAGTTGTGCGCTTTATCTCGCTGAACCGATGTCCCACCAAGAGTGTGAGGGACAAAATCCCGGAGGAAGCCTTGGAGCAATCTGAAGCCAAGTGTGGCTCATTTGCGAGTTTTCGGGTGCATAGCATATGCACATGTTCCAGATGAGAAAAGGCAGAAGCTGGATGACAAAGCTGAAAGATGCATCTTCACAGGATACAACGAACCAACAAAGGCATACAGGCTATACAATCCTATGACAAAGAAACTTGTCATCAGCCGAGATGTGAAGTTCCTGGAGGATGAAGCCTGGAACTCGAAATCAGAGACTAGTCAGCCTGAACCAGCAGTTGCTGAACCTGTAAACTTGGAGGAAGACAAGTGTGCAACCACCGTACCTTCAAGCAACGAATAGGTGCCAAGCAAGAAGATACAGCCACATCATCCCGATCACCTTCACTTGCAAGCAGAATTCAAAATCTGAGAACACCTGCGAAGACTCGGAGCTTGCAAGATATTTATGAGGTAACCCGTAATCAGATGGATGAAGAATATTTTGACTTTGCACTATTTACGGAGTGTGATCCAGTGGAGTTTGAAGAGGCAAGTCAGAATTGCACATGGGTGAATGTGATGGATGAGGAGATAGCAACCATTGAGAAGAATGAGACATGGCAACTGACAGATCTTCCAGTAGGAAAGAAGACCATTGGGGTCAAGTGGGTGTATAAGATGAAGTTCAACGCCCAAGGAGAAGTTGACGAGCATAAGGCCAGATTAGTGGCGAAAGGCTACAAGCGTAAGTCAGGAGTTGACTATCATGAGGTGTACGCACTCGTAGCCCGACTTGACATAGTCAGGATGATTCTGGGACTAGCAGCTCAAAAGGGATGGAGCGTGTACCAGATGGATGTCAAGTCTGCCTTCCTGAATGGAGTGTTGGAAGAAGAGGTCTACATAGACCAGCCACCCGATTATGAAATACAAGGACAAGAAGGGAAGGTTCTGAAGTTAAAGAAGGCCCTGTATGGGTTGAAGCAAGCACCCCGGGCATGGTATAGCCGGATTGACGGCTATTTTCAGGAGAATGGGTTTCAAAAATGCCCATATGAGCACTCCCTGTACCTAAAAATAAATGAAGCAGGGGAGTTGATAATCGTCTGCCTGTATGTGGACGATCTGATATATACTGGCAATAGCAGCAGCCTATTCGCACAGTTTAGGACAGCCATGAAGTCCGAGTTTGAAATGATTGACATGGGGCTGATGAAATATTTTCTCGGCATTGAAGTTGTCCAATCAGCAGATGGCATCTTCATTTCTCAGGGCAAGTATGCAAAGGATGTCCTGAAGCGGTTTAATATGGAGGACAGCAAGCCTGCCATCACTCCGGCAGCCACTGGCGTCAAGCTGAGCAAGACTGACAACAACAGAAGTGTTGACCCAACTCTCTATAAAAGTTTAGTTGGAAGCCTGATGTACTTGACTGCAACCAGGCCAGATTTGATGTACGCCGTGAGTTTAATCAGTCGGTTCATGGAGTCGCCCAAAGACACTCACTGGCAAGCAGGCAAGAGAATCCTGCGATATGTCAATGGCACGAGGAACCATGGACTCCACTATGCCAGAAAGGACCAGCTTGAGTTAATCGGCTACACCGACAACGATTGGGCTGGTAGTGTAGATGACAGGAAGAGCACTTCGGGATATGCATTCCACTTTGGATCCGGAGTTGTCTCTTGGTCCTCGAAGAAGCAGCCAATTGTGGCTTTATCTACAGCAGAGGCAGAGTATGTTGCTGCCACCTCAGCAGCCTCGCCAGCGATCCGGTCGAGAAGAGTTCTGAGTGAACTACAGCATCCGTCGGAAGTAGCAACAACAATATTTTGCGACAATAACTCTGCCATCGCGCTCTCGAAGGACCCAGTCTTCCATGGCCGGACGAAGCACATTGATATCCGGTATCATTTCATCAGAGAGCTGGTGAAATTCGGCGAAGTATAGTTGCAGTTCTGTAGGTCGAAGGAGCAGCTGGCTGACATCTTCACGAAGCCCTTGAAGGAGGAGGACTTCGCCAGATTGCGAGATATGTTGGGCGTCAGAGAATGTGTGAAGTTTGGTTTAAAGGAGGGTGTTGGAAATATTAAACCAAACATCACGCCCGAAAGCGCTTCGGCGCAAAGTCTTTCCGAAACACCTTGGGAAAATGATTCGGAGCGAAAGACAAATCGGCAGCCCCCGAAAAATGGTTCTCCGCGAAGTAAATACAAATTGCCCTCCGAAGTGGAAATCTTAGCCGAAGCAGAAATCAAGCACGGGAATCGACGCATTAAATTCCCAAGCGTGCGAGTAGTTGGGGTTGTCCGACAAGCTTGGTCGGAAAGCCACTTCGCATTTAATTTCGTCGCCGGGTTGGTGAGTTTATCCCGCCCTTTGTCCTCATCCCCCGCCTATAAATACCGGGGCCATTTTGTCATTTAGTAGCATAAGAGGAAGTTGGAGAGGAGAGAAGAGAAGAAGCAGTTGGAGAGCCCAAAATAGCCATAGAGCTAGGGTTTCATCCAACACAGCAGCAGAACGGGTGAAGGAGCAGCAGCCATTAGCCGGAGAGTGGAGCAGCAGTCTCCAAGATTTATTTGTGCTTTTATCCTGCAGATGTTTATCTGGCAGAAGTCTGTAATCGCTTCAAAAGGAAGCCCTTTGTAAATCCGACAATATATTTAATATATAAAATATATTTTGGGTCTTTGCGTATTTGGTTTTTGCCTCGAAGTATTATTTTGGTGCAGACATTCCAGAGCTAGGGTTTGCCCCGAAGTGGCAAAACACCCGCTCAATGCATAAAGGAGCCTGGTTTAATTATTTGTGCCGAAGCACATTGCGGCATTTGGGTTTGCCGAAATTGCCACGGGCTGCCAAACTTTGCAGCCTTCCCGAAGTAGTTTTACTTCGGCAGGTTTTGCCCCGAAGTACCAACTTCGGGAGTATTTTTCCCCGAAGTGAATTTACTTCGGAAGTCTCCTCCCCGAAACTCTCTCTCGCTGGAAATTTCCCGAACCTCACTCCCTCGCCGAAGGTCCTCCCGAAGTTCAAATCTCCTGAGGCATTTCTAGTTCGGCACTTTACTCCCCGAAGTGCATACTTTGGGAGCCTTTCTCTCCGAAGCTCTTTTCCTCGCCGAAATCCGTCCCGAAGTAAAAATTGCCGAAGCAATCTTTGCGACCCGAAGTAGTTTTTCGGAAGCGATTTAAATCGCGATTTGATTTAATTCCTTCATAAGATTGTTTAAGACAACTCGTTGAAGGTAAATAAAACGTTCAAAGTAAAACATAAATAGATTGTTTAAGACAACTCGTTAAAGGTTGACCACCTATCACTTATTTTTTGCCGACTAAGACTTAAAATTACAACCTATTCTAGATAACAAATTAAAGAAAAGGAAAGATAGTAACCTCTTTGCCCCAAGCAGTGTTGGCCTCATAGCTGGAGCTAGCAACCTTCAAAGCCTCCTCTAAAGACAATAGAGGAGAAGAGGTCATGTGGCATGCACCGTCTCTGATAATGGCCTGGGCAGATGCTACAAGAGCAGAAGATTCCCCAAATGCATTTCTTAAGGCCTTATCTTCAAAATCTGCTTAAAAAAATGAAAAATATATTATTACCACATGAACTACGAGGAAACCCAAATTTCACTGCTTACTTGGAATGTGTTCTCACGTTTTCCTAGTCCTGCGGTACCATTCTCTTGTTCTCTATCTTCAGATGGCGGTACTCCGTATAACTCCTTTCTTCTAAGGAAACAGCATGTTCCTGCATACATGGGGCCTTGGATTCCGTTCAATCCTTTCGCAAGGATCTGCAAATACTCAAAACAAATCCAAATCCATTGTTTGTACATTTCAGATCAATCTTGAGAATGATGGGTATACAACTCAGTGTCTTTAACTGCACTTACAGTGAAGAATAGTTTTAACTGAGTTCCAAAGGGGTCATCCTTGAGAACATCATAGAATAACTGTGGAAATTGAACAAAACCGCATTCTCTTTCGGATGGACAGTCCAGGAAGAAACACATGGCCTCTTGTATGGCTTTAGGATTGCTGACGTGCATATCACAATCCAGATTAAGAATGAAAGGAGCATTTGTCATGACTCCAGATACTCTTGCCTGAAAATCAAACAAATATAATATCAATGGCATTCAATTTAAAATATGCCCTGCAATCATCTGCAAGCACTGCATCTGTTTCTATTCACTTTTATTATAGACACAAATAGGATGCCCGTGTTAACTGGTAATTGATAAAGTGAAACACTGTTACAGTTGATATGTGATATTTGCATAAGTAAAATATATTACCATGACGTTCATGGCTCCAACTTTATAATGATGATCAACCTTGGGTTGTTTTTCTCTTGCAACATATATAAGGTGCGGTAGAACTTCACCTTTGTCTCCCTAACCTCCCTTGTTTACATGAATAACCTGTGCGCGCATATATATATATATATAGTGAAAATAACATTCACAGTTCTTTGGTTAAAACACTGATAGTTGTATAAATTTTAGGAACTTGTTACCTGCACTATAGTGGAGTGGCTGCTAACATCTGACTTTCTCTTCACAAAACCATCAATAGTAGAAACAGAGTCCAATGGAACATGTCCTGTCTCCAATGCTTTACTAATCCTCCCCTTCAGACTTTCATATTCATCCTGCAAAGATTTTAACCAAGTTAGAAAGTTTCTTAGACAAGCTCATCATGATGTTGTATCAACTTCCAGGGTATGTCAGATTTTAATACCCTTATGTAGAGCCATTCTTGTAGAAAATCGGGATTAGAGGGCTTGGTTTCCTTGGAGAAATACAGGAGTGCTGCTCTCGACTCGATATTGTACTTCCTACAGAAGGGTACCCATTTTTTGGCAAAGCTCAAGGTTTCTACCAGAGAGTAAAAAGTAATGGGAGATGCACCATCGTCTGAGACATAGCACGCAAATTTATCCACTGGATAATCTATTGCAAGCACTGAAAGAACAGTGTTGGCAGTCAGTATAGCAGGCTCATTGTAGGGATCTGTTGTGGTGATAATAATGTCTACAGGAGGAAGCTTGGAAGCAGATTCTGCACCATATCTGTAACACAGATTATCATCAAATTTATTTCACCTTATCCTAATGCTAAAGGTTGATAGAAACCTAATGCCAACAATAACATAGGGGTTCTTACCTGCTTGCAATTCTCTCGGGATATGTCTTATAGTCAATCAAGGTCCACCTCATGTTTTGGTAGAGAATCCACAGGAAAGCAAACCAAAGCTCGCAGGCAAAGGCTAAGATCCAAAACCCATAACGTTCATCCATGGGATTCAACAAACGATAGCCCAAAAAACATAGCAAAAGAATCAAGTGAAGGCACACATAAGCTCTATACAGATGTGACCTGTGAATGATTTTTTCATAAAAAGGAAGAGGAGGATTGTAGGCATTCATTGCATTGTCCATTGAAGAATCTCACAAGAATTCTAGCTAATGCAAATCAGTTCAAAGACACCATGAACGTTAATAATCTCTGTGATCTTGTCATCTATATAGGAATCCTCATAATATTGTAACCACATGTTTTGGCAGGCTATGACATGCTTCTAGAATCGGGTCATGCATAGGTCACACGTACAGGCAATTCTAGAAGTCTCAAGGACAGAGTTTACTGGAATAACAATTACAAGACATATCTTCTGACGATTGGGATGCTATTTCAGTGGAGCACATTCGGTGGTGAAGTCCACGTGGGACAACGAACTTAATTATTTTGGTGTTTGTGTGATGCAAGGTGGGATAGATATTTTTGCATAAAACTAAAACTGTCTGCGTTTAAAAACCTTTCCATGACCGACCTAGATTGTCAGGTGTCTAGAAATCTTTAAAAAAGTTGCAGTGACCTCATTTCGTAGGCACCAAAGACGAAAGGATGAATAAACCATTTTTTTGTTTATTATTTTCATTGTTCTTTCTTTAGAACAGTCCTCGCGGAAAAGATTCCAAAAGACAAACTAAGCATTGTTTGTTTTGTTTTTAGAAAGTATTTTTATAAATCGTAACATGCTAGTAAAAACAAAAAAAATTAGATTTGTTTAAGGAGTGAAACAATATTATAATAATATGGGACAAAACAAATGTAATGGGTAATTGTTAGAAGTAAAAAATAAGGGTTGTTGTGTACTATTTTGAAGGAAAGAGGAAACATTAAAGTCAAAGTTAGGGTTATAAATGTATATGTTTCAACTATAGTTATTTCTCATAAAGAATTTAGAAGGACCTATAGATATGTTTAAAAAATGGAATAATATTACAATAATATGAAACAACACATATGGGATGGCCAATTGTTAGAAGAAAAAAATAATTGGGTTGCTAGACTATTCTGTAGGAAAGAGGAAACATAAAAAAATGAGGTTATAAATGTATATGTTCTAATTATAGTTATTCCTCATAAAAATTTAGGACCTTGGTGAATATTTGTCAAAAACAATGAGGATTCCTTGTGATCTATGGATTCTTGGGGATTATTTCAATACTATTATATTTCCTTTGAAAAAGAAGGGTGGTACTCAAGGATGGTTTAAATCAATGCAAGATTTTGCTTCATTTGTTAATTCAAATGGCCTTTGAGATATTTGTTCTTCAAGTTTTCAATATATATGGGATAATAGACATGTTGCACAAACTAATATAACAAAAGACTCTATAGATTCTTGTTATCCAACAAATGGTTGTAAATGAAGTATACAATCTCTTTAGATATTTTATCTATGGTCATATAATCACAAATCTATTCTTTTGACTTGAGATAATCCAATAATGGTCATCCAAACCCATTTTGCTTCTAATCTATGTGGCTTCAAGACCCTAATTTCTTTCACATGGTTACATTATGGTGGGATGAAGCAAATTTTGAAGAATCATATATGTATAGGTTTATTCAAAAGATGAAATGTTTAGACCAAATGAAGATTTGGAATGTTAAACCTTTTGGTAACGTTTTTTAAAAAATAAAAGAAATTGAATCCAAGCTCAAAAAATTACAAGATATAATAGAAACTAATGGAATGGATCAACATTATTATGTGAAAGAAACATAATTACTTTATGATTATAATAATACATTGAAAATTGAGGAGTCATATTGGTTCTAAAAATCTACCAAGAAATGACTCAAGGAAAGAAAGAGAAATATTTAAAAAATCATGTTACAACAAAAGCAAATTATTATTTTTTATCAAATCAAAATTATTTTAACTCTAAATGGAAGAAACATTGAGGAAGAAGAGGAAGGAAGCAATTAATTATTTGAAAACAATTGTTAGATACTAGGTAATATAAGGAGGCACAAGATGAGATTTTGTAAAATATTCTATCAATAATCACACCAGGACAAAATGAAAGCTTGATGAAGAATATATTTATGTAGGAGCTACATGAAGTGGTTTTTATTTCAATCCTAACAAGGCACCTAGCTCCAATGGATTTGTTGTATTTGTTTCAAAAACTTTGGGACTTATTTAAGAGTGATATGATAGTTATGGTTGAATAAGGCCATAAAAGGAAGGCAATAGGAAGTGATACTAATATCAATTTTATTACATTGGTACCCAAGAAAGGTACCAAAAACTATTTTGATAATTTATGTCCAAGACACCTATGTAATATGATTTATAAGATCATTTCAAACATTATGGTAAAAAAGTTGAAATACATTCTAAATTGTGCTATCTCAAAGGAACAATATGGTTTTGTTCATGGTAAATAAATGATCGATGGTATAATCATTGTACAAGATGCCATGCATTCTCTTCATTATGTTTAAAAAACTAGTTATTCTTATGAAATTAAATATCTTCATAGGATAAGATAGGTTTTCCTTGAATTTTTACATGATATTCTCAAAAAGTTCAATTTTGATTATAATTGGTGTGAATCGATTAAATGTTGTTATAACAATATGAATTATTTTATTTTAATCCATGGTTTTATTGCTTGTTACTTCAAGTTATATTGTGGACTCCAAAAAGATGATCCCCTATCTCCTTATCTATTCATTAATCTTGTAGAGGCATTAGGGAGAACTTTCTCAAAGAAAAAAATGGAAGAAAAAATAAAATGTATTTAGGTTACCAAAATGGTCCTTTCAAATCTTATCTCCAATTTGTTGATGATACATTTTTGGGGGGCCATCCCTTAGTCAGTGAGGCTATGGATTTTAAATCAATAATATCATGTTATGAGAAGGCTACTAGATAGTTGGCTAATACTACAAAATCTAGGATTTTTTAATCATTGCCCTAGATTTACAATGAATTATAATGGATATTTTAGGGTTTAAAATTTAAAAAATTCCCTCAGCTTACTTGGGTATTCCTTTATCTTATAAAGAAAATAGAATGGATATTTAGATCTCTTGTTTGGATAGAATGAAATCTTGTTTTGTGGGTTAGAAATATAAGTTCTTAACCATGGTGAGAATACTGCAACTTATAAAGACAACATTTCAATCCATCCCTATTCATATGATATCACTTTCCAAATTACCAATAGGTCTAGCATCATAAATTGATACAATTTAAAGAGATTTTGTTTGCAAAGGATGTGAGAAAATTTTTAGGTTTTCTCTTAAGTGGGATAGGATTTAGAAAGGAAATAATATTGCACAAGTAGGCTTATGAAATTGCAAACTTATAAATTTAGCCTTAGGGGAAAAGTTTGGATGGATATTATTTAGATATCAAGAAAATAATTGGGTAAAAATATTACTTCAAAAATATATAGGTTCTCTTGATGCAATGAAATCATTTAGAAAAACAACCCTATCCAAAGGATCATCACATGAACCATCGTATCATATAGTTGATAATTAATAAAGAAATATATTAGATGGTTAATCAATGAGAGGAATTATGTAATCTTTTGGTTTGATGCTTTTTTGAAGGATTATCATATTATCTTTGACTCAAAATTGAAACCATTGGTCTAGGTATTCCTAGCTTGTAAATGTCCAAGGGTCAAAGACTGCATTAATATGAGCAACAATTCTAGATCATAGATTTCTAGTAACCTCATTGAAGGAGAGAAAAAAATTGTAGACGAACTTTAAAATATGCTTCAAGAGTTTTATTTTTGATAAGATGGTGGTTTATTGATCAAGTTGGGATATGAAGATTTAGAGCAACCAAAATTTTCTACTCCCAAATATTTTCTTGGAAGAATTTTTGGCCACTAAGACTCTTCCTAAGGCCTCAATATTTCTTTGGTTAGTAGTTCAAATTAAGATTCTTATAGGGAAGATTCTAAAAAGAAGATGATAGCATGGACCCTTCAAATGTGGCTTATGTGAGAAGGATTTAGAAACATCAAACCATTTACTTCTTCATTATCCCTTTGCCCATACCATTTGGGCTTAATATTTAGAAGTATGAAAATATATTAGGTAGCTCTATCAACATTGAAAGAGTTAAAATGTGGGATTAATTACTTCAAGAATAAAGCATTAACTATTATGTGGAGGACTAGCCCTACCATTATTGGTTAGAATTTATGGCTTGAATGAAATAATAGAATTTTAAAAAATAAATCTCAAAATCATGTCCAATTTTGGAACCATATTATTGCCTCTCTTATGTAATATTTACAAAATTGGTGTTCATCATAGGAAATATCAAGTGCAAAAAAGTGGTGGTAACAACTTGGTTACAATATTTGAACATAAATGGAATAATAATCTACAATAATAATATTAAAACAAAGGATCTACTTGATCTAGGGTAATATAGAAATATCCAAAAATTGATTTTATAAAAATTAATTTTGATGGTGCTTCTAAAGGAAACCTATAAAATGTCAATGGAGGTGGTTTTTCTTAAATTTATCAAGGAAAATTTATCTTTACTTAGAATCATATGGAACTTCAACTAACATTTTTTTATAAAATCAAGCACTTCTTATGATGGTTAAAATTGCAATAGGAAAGGGATGTAAATATATTTCTATTTAGGAGGATTCACAAATTATCATTAATGTTATCAAAAAATGGATGTGGGGATTAGACAAAAATATTATTGATGATTTTCATCATCTAGTGTTTGAGGTAAACTCTTAGAAATATGAGTACATTTATAGAAATTGAAATCACGTAGTAAACAATTTAGCCATTCATGGTGTTGATCTTCTTCTTAGTGAATGTAACAACCCAAGTCTACTCACCTGGTTGTACCATAAAATAGGCTAAGAAATTTTTAGGGGTAGTTATTTTTTTTGTTTAAGTTATCATTATAATCCACAAGTGCTTTCATATTCATAGCAAATCTATTTCACCCAATGTATCATTAACTCATAATTTTTGTTTAGTACAGGTATATCATTCCACATTTGGGTTTCAAGACTACTATAGACAACCACCCAAGTGGACGATATTGGCAAAATCCCATAAAGGTGCCATTTGTGGATTTGACTTATCTCATTTGCATCCTCTTATCCCAGCATGAGGGGTCAAACCATGGCTAGGGTTATCCTCTAGGGCCCATAACACCTAGAGGGTGGATGCTTGCTTCCCCATTCCTTATCATATTAAACCTTCGACTAGTTGGTTGACTCGTTCTATTACTAGTATTAAGAAAAATAGCATATATATGCCTTCGTGACTAATTGGTTGTCCCCTACCCAGAGTTAGTTAGTGCCATGTCAATACCCTAACCTTGGACTTCATCACTCATACCCATTATAACTCATGGTGGTTTATCCCATACCAAACCCCATGGCTATTCTAGCTAAGTTAAATGAGCATGGGATATATCACAGTACTATCTGAGTAGTAACCTAGGGGTGGCATCCCATACCACCCTCCCATTATAAGTTCTAACCTAATCACTTATCCAGACCAATTCTGATAGACTACAGTTGCTTCAAAATTTTTTGTATGCATACCCACACCTCAACAACATTGGGTATTCATGATTCATCCTACTCGATGATATTCTTTTAAAATGTATAACATGTTATTGTTTACCAACTTACACAAATAGAAATAAGAGATTTCATGCTATAGGGTTTTGGCACATGGTCCTATTTTTTTGTGTCTCTTTGAAGTCATAGTTTTCTATAGGATTACAATCCCATAAAACATCACACTAACAAATATGTATATTGTATTAATAATCTAATTTTAAAGTTTACCAGTTCTAGAGCTACCTAATGATAGGATTCTCTTTATCTAGCTCCCAAATAGAAATAAAAAGAAGATTCCACATGATTTTGGTTTACTATTTTGATTAACCTATCATAAATGTTAGTAAGAAAATTTACATGGTTTCAATAATTTATACTTTCTAAATTTCTCAGTTAGATTCCCTATCTCGGTTTAAATCAAATTTATAGGTAAAAAACATTATCAAGGTTACTTTGCCACTATAGAAAAATTTGAGTGACGTGTTTCACTTTAACTTCCTCGGTTTACTATCTAGCATTATCCAATTAATAAACTATTGATAGTTTTATTTTTATTTTAAATTATCTAGACCACATGGGCTTTTGATCTTCCATTATTCACCCTCAAACATGACATGGGTTTTTCTATCATTTTCTTTTGGCTAAGAACAACATTGTTTTTCTAAGTTTTCAAGCATACAATGAGAGTTCGTTATTCCCAACCAACCCTCAAGAGTTATTTGAACTATAGGTCCATTTTATGAACAACATGGTTCACGGAGTTCATGAATTCACACTAGTACACAACTACATAAGTTTTCAAATTTCGCTTACAAATTATTCTACAAGTTGAGAATAAGTCTAGACTGCTATTAAAATTCCAAAATGCAAAGTCATAGTAAAATACAAATTTGGATAAAACTTATTTAACATATAGTTTTCCAATTCCAAATACAAATGTTAAAGATAACTACAACAACATACTTTAAATAGATTCTAAATCAAGCTTTACCAAAGTAATTTCTACGAAACTTTCATAAGAAAGGAGAGAATGTATTCTATAAATTAAACTTTAACATGCACTGCACTCAAAGTGATTGCAACACCCTTAATACAAAATGAATGATAGTTTCTATAGGTTTCAATCATGTTTTCCATAATACAAGCAATGTTGTTGCCATACTTTGTTAAACATTTGGGTAGGTTAACAATTTAATACTCCAATAGTCATCCCCTAGCATGGTTGGTTCACAAAGCACGTTCTAATTACATATGTACTCGCCAACTACCCCAACTCATAGGGTGTCAAACTTCTCAGTTCTCACAAGTTTGGCGCCTACCCTTTTAATCCATAAGGTAAGTTATGTTGACTGCAACATTTCTATCACTGAGTGAAGAAGGTTTCCAAGCCAATGCCCATCTCAACTTCTTATTTCCCGCTATGACCAGCGACCGAAGTCTTGAGTGGAGCTCAAAGGGGATTAGAAAGGCTCACTTCCATTTGAATGCATCTAAATATGTATGCAGTAATAAAATTACCTCATGCATTCAAATTACCCAAATACACACAACACTCAACAATTTTCATGTGCTTCACACTGTTCAGAATTACTCAACAAATAACAAATTCAAGTGTATTTACTCTACCCAAAAATACACAACAAATAAATAGTCATTCAATAATTCCAAAGAAAATATTTCATAATAACACAAATTCTCCTCATTCATTGAAACATCACAAGTTACAGAAATAATGTTGAGTCATAACAATCCTCAAATTTTAACGAATAACAATTAATGCCCAGGTTCATACGTTAACTTCAGATTTATATCAATGCTTAATTCACTATCTAAGCATGCATGTCTATCTACTGAAGCAAGATAACAACAACTGCAATTTATCCACTCAATGCCATTGTTACTTCCCAAAAAATGGATTTAACAAGGATATTTGTTCACAAAAACATAATACAAAACCCTTCCAAAGTCAAACATTCAAAGAGCAAGCACAAGATTTCATAGAAATTAAGTTTTACAAACAATGAATAGGCAACAATGAGATCCAACCTGCACTCACATTTTCCAATTCCCTTGTGCAAACAGAACAGTATCCAAATATTCTGGTTTCTCCTCTTTCCTTTCTCCTTCAACACTCGTCACCCAAGAAGATAAATATTTTCTTTCTCCTCCACAACCTTTTTACCCATTTCCCCCGAAGTATGGAGAGAGGTTATGGTAATTATGAATGCATATGCTTGGTTACCGGTATTTAAGGCATTCATTAAAACTCCACGTTGATCAACCATAATCCAATGGAATTCACATTTATTTAGCTATCTTTTTTTAAGACTTAAGCAATATCTATTTTGTCTTTGCCTTCGATTTCACTTAATTCTAATTTGATTTTAAATCAACCTTTTTTTATAATTTCCAAAATAAACACATATTAAATACCCAATAAATCATTAAGTTGACTTCTCACATTCACGATACTTTCATTGTCATCAACCAAGCAAAATTCAAGCTATTGGAAGGCAAAACATGTTATTCCACTTAAGCCACTACTTGCTCCACATAAAGAAGTCATTTTATTTAAAAAGAGCAATTCCAAAAAAATTAAAATAGTAAATGGCTCCCATGCGTTAGGCATCTTCATTGCCACCAAATCATATGCATATATCGTTTAGTTTTAAACAATCAAGCAACAATCATTCAAACATAACTCACACAATAATGCAAATATTTTGCAATGCACCTATATGATATGCAGAGTGTGAGCTTCCATGTACTTGCAAGCCAATCATCCTTTCCCCTCTTACCTTTTTTCATCGATCTTCTTCTATTCATCGAAGGAATGTCCCTGGTCCTACGTACACAAAACTATTAGTAGTACCATATTTCCAAGAAAAAGGTAAGTATATCCCATTAATTTATCTATAAGCAAGTGTCGTGCGAGGAGGGTCGTTACATCCTCCCCCACTAGAAATAAATACATTCCTTATGTTTTATGCATGGCAAGTAAAACTTAAAATATATTCATTCCTGTATTCAACAATTATAATAAAGAAACAAGAGACATTCATATTCCATGCATCATGTAATTGCACATATGCAAAATCCATCAGTAGAGCAATATTTTTTTACATAACCAGTCACATGATGTTTCATATTACTTAAACCATATATACATACTCAACTAAAATCATACATCATCAAATAAGCAAGATACTCTACTCAGTATTTTAGAGCATATACAAAACTACTCTACTCAGTTTTTAGTTTCATATCCATGCATAAATACATTATCAATTATAAAAATATTTTTGTAAAGTCTATATCTACTCAAATAGATAAGAAAATTGCTGTTGCATATCTACCACATTCTCCCATGTGGCATTTCTATCCGAGTAGTGGTCCCATTGGACCCGATATTGCTCTATGCTCCTTTTCCTTAGGTTCTTGGTTTGAAAACCAAGCACACGAATAGGTCAAACTTCAAATTTTAGTGGATTGGTCATCTACAATTTGGAAACATCCAATACATGAGTGGGATCAAAAATATACTTCCTAAGGAGGGACACATGGAAGACATTATGGATTTTAGATAGGCTTGGTGGTAGAGCAAGTTTGTATGCAACAAGGCTTATCTTGGCCACAATTTCAAATGGACCCACATATCTAGAGTCAAGCTTGGAATATTTTATAGAAATTTTTAGTTGGTTTCACCCTTAAGAATATCCTATATCCTATATAATATTTCCTTGGTGATATTTTGAGGTTCACGTAGCTCTTCTGGTGGTCTACAGCCTCTTTCAGCTTCTACTGAATTCTTTTCAATTGATCTTCCATTTCTTTTACAATTTCTGATCTGATCACTACCCAATATTTTAGATTATCCCAAGATAAGGGAGTTCTACATCTTCTCCCATAAAGGGATTCAAAATGTGCCATACCTAGTGATGCATGATAATTGTTATTATATGTAAATTCCACTAGGTATAAATAGTCTTCCCACTTTGTATGCTAATCCATGCAGTACATTCTTAGCATATCTTCTAGTACCTAATTCACCCTCTTAGTTTTCCCATCTATCTTAGGGTGATAAGAAGTACTAATATTCAGTTTGGTTTCCAATGCCTCATGCAATGCTTACAAAAATTTAGAGGTGAAGCGAGAATCTCTATCAAATATTATAACTTCTAGAAAATCGTGTAGTCTTACCACTTCCTTGGAAAAATTACTCGCTACTGTAGGTGCGTCATCTTGCACATTGCCTGGTATAAAATGTGCAATCTTGGTTAACTTATCCACAACTACCAATATTACATCATGCTTGAATCTTGTTTTAGGTAATCCCACTATAAAGTCCATTGATACTACTTACCATTTTTGTGTAGGTATCTCATGTGGGTACAAATTTCTAGCTAGATGTAGATGTTCTGCTTTCACTCTTTGGAACTCTAAACATATGGCCACATAATTAGTGATATCCTTTTTCATTCTTGGCCAGTAGTAAGCTTTTCTCAAGTTCTCATGTATTTTTACCCCTCTCGGATGCATAAAATAAGGTGTATTGTGAGCCTCCTTAAGGATGGTTTCTCTCAACCCACCTATGCTTGGAACTACTAACCTATTCTTATAAAATAGTAGATCATCTTTAAATACAAAATCTATATCCTTTCCAGGTTCTTGCTCAACTTGAACCTTACAAGACTGACAAAATTCATCATTTTCTTGTAATACTTTAATTCTATCTAACAGATCATAATGGTATTTTGTCATTACAGTGATGCACCCTCTCCTACTCAGAGCATCGATGACCTTATTCTCCTTACCCTTAATATAATCAATGCCAAAATCATACTTAACTAGAAATTACATCCAACATCTTTGCCTAGCATTCAATAAGGATTGAGTAAATATGTATCTTAGACTTTGGTGATCTATCTTTAATTCAAATGGTTTTCCCAAAAAATAGTGTCTCCAAATATTTAGGGCATGTACAACCGCTACCAACTCCAAATCATGAGTGGCATAATTCACCTCATGCCTCTTAAGTTTCCTATATTCATAGGCAATGACCACATCATCTTGGGTCAAAATCCCTCCTAATACTTCAATGGAGGCATTAGTACATACTGTAAATCACTTATTAGGATCAAGTAGTTGTAAAATTAGTGCGGTTGTCAACCTTTATTTCAAAACTTGAAAAGACTCTTCACATTATTTTATCCATTTGAAGGCTTTTCCTTTCCATTATAGGTTTGTAATGGGTTGGGAAATTCTTAAAAACCCTTTGATGAATTACCTATAGTATCTTGTAATCCCCATAAAACTTGTGTACCTCTATCACATTAGTAGGTGTTGGCCAATCCATAATTTCTTCAATTTTCTTGGGATCTACTACAATCCCTTATGCAAAGATAATGTATCCTAGATATTGTACTTGTAGAGTGTAAAACTCACACTTTGATAATTTTCCATATAGTCAATTCTTTCTCAAAATCCCAAGAATAATTCTCATATGTTGATCATGTTCCTCCTTGTTCTTGGAATAGATCAATATATCATCAAAAAATATGAGTACAAATCGGTCCAACTACTCTCTAAAAATACTATTCATGAGATTCATGAATGTGGTTGGGGTATTAGTTAGCCCAAAAGGTAGGATAGTAAATTCAAAATGTCTATACCTTTTCCTAAATGATGATTAGAGGTGTCTTCTTCTTGTATTCTCAACTGATGATAAGTAGATCGCAAATCAATATTTGAGAATATGGTTACTCCTTTCAATTGGTCAAATAGGTCATCAATCCTAGGTAACGAATACCTATTTTTGATAGTTACCATATTCAAAATTTGGTAATCTATGCACATCCTCAAGGCACCATATTTTTAAACAAACAAGATAGGATCTCCCCAAGGTGACACACTTGGCATGACTAGCCCTTTTTATAATAAATTCTAAAGTTATGTTTTTAGCTCTTGTAGCTCAATAGGAGTCATTCTATACAGTGCCCTTTATATATGTGCAACTCCAGGTAACAAATAAATAGAAAAAACAAATTCTCTCTAACGAGGTAACCCTAGAAGGTCCTTTGGAAATACATCCTTGAATTCTCCCAGCACAAGAGACTTTTGGAAGAGGTCAATTTCCATATCAATTTCTTCTTTATTGTTCATATTAACTATAAAAATCATTCTCCTCTTACTAATAATTTTTCTCATATGAATTTAAGACAATAAATATGGTTTAACTTTACCTTGATCGCAACAAATCCTAATACTTTGATTAAACTCATCCATTAACTCCACCCATATCTCTTCAAAATTTAGAAGAGCCTTATGCACGTTTAACCAATCAACTCCTATAATGATATCAAATGTATGCAAATGTGCCAATATAGATGTCAATTAGTCTTTCCTAGTGGCAAAGAGATGTGAGGATCAAATAAACATTGGTTAATTTGATAGGTTTACCTTGACCTATATTCTACCTTCCAACCATTAGCCAAAAATCTAGGTCTTAAAAGAATGTCCCTTGCTATTCTAGTAGAGATAAAGTTATCAATTGATCCACTATCTAACAAAATATGTGCATCTATATCAGAAAAAATTCCATTTAATAAGAAAGGAGTAACCAGACCATCAAGTTCATAACTACTTGTGTGTAACAACCCAAGTCTAGTCAATTGCCATCATAGGGTATTTTTTTTTAACTACTCCATTGTTCATAGCAAATTTTTTCCACCCAATAAAATATTACGATAATATTTAATTAGTATAGGTATATTATACCACTTTTGGGTTTTAGACTGCTACAAGTAGTCACCCAAGTGGACAAGATTGGCCAAATTCCATGAAGGTGCCATTACTGGAGTCGACTTATCTCATTTATCATCCTCATGTTCTAGAATGAGGGTCAATCCATAGTAGGGGTTATCCTTTAGGGCACATAACACCTATAGGATGGATGCTTACTTTTATATCCCATACCATTTTGAGCCCTCAACTTCCTGGTCGACTTGCTCTTTCACATGTATGAAAGGAATTAGCATACATATGCATTTGTGACTAACTGTTCTCCACTTACCCAGAGTTAGTTAGCACCATGTCAATTCCCTGAACTTGATATTCATCATGCATACCCATTATAACTCAAAGTCATTTATCCCATACCAAACTTCATGGCTCATATAGCAAAGTTAAATGGTCATGGGACTTACCACAGTACTACCTGGTGGCAACCTAGATGTAGCATCCCATACCACCCCTCTTTAGTATTTTTGAACTGCTCATATTTTTTGATAAATTCAATCAAAAATACAGTTGTCCCAAGACTTGCTCTATGCAAACTCACACCTTAGAAACATTGGGTGTCATTAAATAGTCATCCCTTCTCGATGATCTTTGCAAGTTTTATTTTTTTATCACTCTTAAAACTAGTTTATTGGTTTGATAGTTTATGCATACAAAGTAAATCCTCTAATAATGACCTAAAATTAATAATTATGCCAACCCTAGCTTGTTTTTCTCACAAATAAACTATGTCTATTCCCATAAAATTTTGATATTAACAAGGTATTAAAATCCTTAATGGGTTCTCATCCTCTTCTTTGGATGTGTTGACATAAAGTAGATTAATGAAAGAAGACTAAAATAATTCAAGTAAATTAATTAATCACACTTCAATAGTTTTCATCTTTAGAATTTGATTAACCTAGAGAAAACTCTAAAGAATCTTGCTCTCTATAAAATCCTAAAACTTTACTCAATCTCACTATTAGTTTACATACATAATAAAACTTCCAAAAGTTCAAGTTATCAATCATGATGGCTTTTCTTTATTTATGTCAAAATAAATGTTTGCTATTAGCATTTCACCCTTATGAAGCATACATTTTTAGCTTAAGAATTTGCACAAAGGCTTGACTTCCACATAAATAAGTCATTCCCAACAATGCAACTAGACGACCCTTTTTTAATTAATTTAAATCCTTCTTTAACAGTTTATATACATCGAATGCCTCACTGTGATGGAAGTGCACCTACACTCGGCTAAATATGATGTTGTTTCCATGATTAAGGTTCTAGTCCTCCGATTAACACAATTTTTAAAAGAAACATAAATATTTAGCATTTGATGGGTATTTCATCTGTGAGAACACCATTTGTTTATGGTTCTTTTATTCATTTATTTTGATAACTTTTGAAAAAATTTAAAGTTCACCATTAAACCAAAACTACTACCAAGATGTTATGAAGTCACTTCAGAGTAGCACAAATTTTACCATAATCTATTTTTTAAATCAAGATAAAATATTCCACTAACTTCTACGAAACTAGACAAGCAATGGATATAGAATTCATATAAAAGAAGATATGCTTTAATAGTCACATGTTCATAGCCAAGGGTAGACTTACACAACATTTTAACTAGATGAAAATGATTCTATCCAGCTATATTAAACATTAAATTTCCCAAATACATTTCTCACAGAGAGGTATAAACCATTAACAAATAAACTATGAATTATCTCATGACATAATACAATTGTCCACTAAGGATATCTATTACAAGATTTCCAAAAAAATATGCATGGTGATAAAACATTTATTCTGTTTTCCATTCAATTTACAACAATCATATTTCAACATATTTCACATGCCAACTCTCCAACCTATTACAGCTGAAATTCAAATTGTTGACAATCAATCCCTCTTGCAATAATGAGTTGAGCATACTTTTTTTTTTTTTTCATCTAACACATAAACGATTTGGTGTCCATCCTTGGAAGAGGTACAAATTCATCTAAGCATTGACTATAGCTGAATTCTAGCCAAATGCTGGCTACTCATACCCAAGCGAGCATAATACCTCAAATTTTGCTTAGAATAGCTCTCAACACCTTCAACTCGGTTATAAATATGGATAGAGATCAGAGATGACTTTAATATGAATGCAATCTAATTGTGAATCAATCTAACATGTCATACAACATGGTTTGCAAAAGCAACATCCAGAATTTAAAACTATATAGACCACATGCATGGATTCATTCAACTATTCAAACATTCATTCTATTACTAAATAACTCTCGCTACCATTTTATTTCTCATAATATAACACAACACTCTCTTCGCTTCATGTTCAAAGATAAAGTACAAGCTATATAATTTAGAAAAACATCACACACTTTACTTTCTTTCTCAAGAAAAGTTCCAACAAATGTTTACAACACCCACTTTACTTCCTTTCACAAGCAAAGTTCTAGAAAAACATTTAGATCACCCACTTTAATTCCTTTCACAAGCAGAGTTCCAACAAAACATTTACAGTAATTCAACCATTAAAGTTCATTTTAGGTTCTTTATTCAGGTATGCATATAATATCTACTAAATCATTCAATATTTAGCAACATCATGCAATGTATTTTTCCAGCAAACAAAATAATTCATATTTTCAAGAAACTCATGACAAAATAACCAATAATCCAACCTAGAATATATCGTGTAGTCCTCTTGTCCATAGTGCCTTCCAAGGTAAACAATTTGGCTTCTCTGCAATCGTTTACCGTGATACCCAAAGCCTCCAAAAATTGTTTTATTAAACTAACTACTTCCCTTTCTTCTCCCCCTGACTTTGAAAACCTGGGATCACTTTAACAAACACCACTCGCATGCACAACGCCCAGTTGGAAGGGATTTATTGACGTTCATAGACACACGTTCTTTACCATCATGACAAGATGTTGAAAGAATAAAATTTTGGCTTAAACTTTATCTTTCCTATGAATTCCTTTATTTCAAAGTAACCACCACCAAAACATAAAATATATTCTATATTCCAACTTCCTAATCCATCTTAATATTTATCTTTTTCCAATGTAAGCTTCACATAATATTTTCAAATCATCACAACTTTTATAAAAGGTGGCTCCCGTGACATAACATCTTCATTGCCACATAAGAAAATAAAATAGATCAATAAGCCAATACAAACATTATGTAAACATTAAAACAAGACATATGCCTAATGCAGTCCTACATGAACTCTTTCTCAATGTGAACTTCCATGTGTTCACAATATGAATCATCACTTCCTAAACTTACCCTTTTTCCTTCGACTATTACTTTGTCAAACGAAGGATTATTCTTGATCCTGCATACACCAATCCATCAGAAGTACCATATTTCGAAATAAAAGGGTAAGTAAAATCATCAATTCAATTTCATTATTTTAAGGTTGTGTGAGGAGGGCCGTTACATCCTCCCCCACTAAAAATAAACATAGTCCCTATGTTTTAGACAAGGTTAATCAAGAAAAACTTTTGCATATTCTTTATACAAATGTCATAAGTAATCAAATTAATCCATTATTCCCTTTTTCACATAAAATATCCCAATCATCATAATCATCATTGTATCACAATTGTTCAAATCGGGCATATAACCAAATAATGCAATATTTCATATTGTATTCTATCAAATATCCATGAATGAATTAAAACATACACCATCACAAGTTCAAAAACTACTTTACTCAGTAATGCAAAATATAGACAAGCTACTCTACTCAGTATCCAGTCTTATGTTCATTGCATATATACACATCATCAAATCATATGATAGTTTTTTGTAAAAGTCTATATCTACTCAAAAATATAAGGAAATTATTGGTGCATGTCTACCATGTTCTCCCACGTGGCATGTCTATACTTGAGTAGTGGTCCCACTGGACCCGACATTGCTCTATGCTCCTTTTCCTCAAATTCTTGGTTCTGAAACCAAGTATGCAAATAGGTCAAACTTCAATATTTAGTGGATAGGTCATCTATAATTTGGAGACATCCAAAACATGAGTAGGGTCAAAAATATATTTTCTCAAGAGGGACACATGGAAGACATTGTGAATTTTAGATAGGCTTGGCGGTAGAGCAAGTCTGTAGGTGACCAAGATCATCTTGGCAACAATTCCAAATGGACCCACATATCTAGAGTCAATTTTGGAAGACTTTATAGAAATTTTAGTTGGTTTCACCCTTAAGAATACCCTATCTCCCACAAAATATTTCCTCAGTGTTCTTTTGAGGTCCGCGTAGCTCTTCTAGTGATCTATGACCTCTTTCAACTTCTATTGAATTATTTTTAGTTTGTTCTTCCATTTCTTTTATCATTTCTCGTATCGATCACTACTCGATCCTCTAGATTATCCCAATTCAAGGGAGTTCTACACCTTCTCCCATATAGAGCTTCAAAAGGTGCCATACCTAGTGATGCATGGTAACTATTATTATATGTGAATTCCACTAGGTATAAATAGTCTTCCCACTTTGTATGTTGATCCATGCAATACATTCTTAGCATATCTTCTAGTACCTGATTCACCCTCTCGGTTTGCCCATCTGTCTTAGGGTGATAAGCAATACTAATATTTAATTTGGTCCCCAATTCTTGATGCAATGCTTGTAAAAATTTAGAGGTAAAGCGAGAATATCTATCAGAGATTATCACCTTTGGAAATCCATGCAGTCTTACCACTTCCCTGGAAAACTTACTCGCTATAGTAGGTGCATCATCTTGCACATTGCTTGGTATAAAATGTGCAACCTTGGTTAACTTATCCACAACTACCAAGATTGCATCATGCCTGAACCTTGTTTTAGGCAATCCCACTATAAAATCCATTGATACCACTTGCCATTTTTGCGTAGGTATCTCATGTGGGTACAACTTTCCTACTGGATGAAGATGTTCAACTTTCACTCTTTGACATTCCAAACATTTGGCCACATAATTAGTAATATCCTTTTTCATTCCTAGCCAATAGTAAGCTTTTCTCAAATTCTCGTGCATTTTTGCCCATCCTAGGTGTGCGAAATAAGGAGTATTGTGAACCTCCATAAAGATTATTTCTCTCAACCCTCCTATGCTTGGCACTACTAATCTATTTTTATAAAATAATAGATCATATTTGTATATAAAATATGTATTATTTTTAGGTTCTTGCTCAACCTGAACACTACAAGAGTGGAAAGATTCATCATTTTCTTGCATTTCTTTAATTCGATCTAAAATATGATCATAATGATATTTTGTCATAGCATTAATGAGCCCTCTTCTGCTCAGAGCATCGATGACCTTATTCTCCTTACCCTTAATATACTCAATGCCAAATTCATACTCGGCTAGAAATTCTATCCAACATCTTTTCCTGGCATTTAATAAGGGTTGAGTAAATAGGTACCTTAGACTTTGGTGATCTATTTTTAACTCAAATGGCTTCTCCAATAAATAATTCCTCCAAAAATTTAAGGCATTTAATACTGCTGCCAACTATAATTCATGAGTGACACAATTTACCTCATACCTTTTAAGTTTCCTAGACTCATAGGTAATAATTACATCATCTTGGGTCAAGACCCCATTTAACCCATCAATTGATGCATCTGTACATACTATAAAATATTTATTAGGGTCAAATAATTGTAGGATTGGTGTAATCATCAACCTTTATTTCAAAACTCAAAAAACCTCTTCACACTGATCTATCTATTTGAAAGCTTTTCCTTTCCTTTGAAGGTTTGTGATGGGTTGGGTAATTCTTGAAAAACCTCTGATGAATCACCTATAATATCCTGTAATACCCATAAAACTTCGCACCTCTATCACATTAGTAGGTGCTGGACAATCAATTATTGCTTCAATTTTCTTGGGATCTATCACTATCCCTTCAATAGAGATAATGTGTCCTAGATATTGTACTCACAGAGTATAAAACTCACACTTTGATAATTTTCCATATAATTGATTCTTTCTCAAAATCTCAAGCATGATTCTCATATTTTGGTCATGTTCCTCCTTGTTCTTGGAATAGACCAATATATCATCTAAAAATATGAGTACAAATCAGTCCATTGCTCTCTAAATACACTATTCATGAGATTCATGAATACGACTAGGGCATTAGTTAACCCAAAAGGTAGGATAGTAAATTTAAAATATCTATATCTTGTTCTAAAAGTTATTTTAGAAGTATATTCTTCTTGTATTCTCAACTAATGATAACCAGATCTTAAATCAATATTTTAAAATATGGTTGCTCCTTTTAATTGATCAAATAAATCATCAATTCTAGGTAATGAATACCTATTGTTGATAGTTACCTTGTTCAACATCCAATAATCTATGCACATCCTCAAGATACCTTCTTTCTTTTAACAAATAAGATAGGATCTCCCCAAGGTGAC
This sequence comes from Wollemia nobilis, assembly GCA_028583015.1. Lineage (NCBI taxonomy): Eukaryota > Viridiplantae > Streptophyta > Pinopsida > Araucariales > Araucariaceae > Wollemia > Wollemia nobilis. The sequence goes on from JAQPPZ010017228.1 coordinate 14,689,808, forward strand.
ACACTTGGCTTGATTAGCCATTTTTCTAGCAAATGCTAGAGTTTCATTTTAATCTCTTGTAACTTGACAAGATTTATTCTATATGATGTTCTTGAAATAGGTGCAGCTCCAGGTAATAATTTGATAGAAAAATCAAATTCTCTCTAAGGAGGTAACCCTAGAAGGTCCTCTAGAAACACATCCTTGTATTCTCCCAAAATAAGATATTTTTGGAAGAGATCAGATTCTAAATCAATCTCTTCTTTCCTATTCATCTTAACTATGAATATCATTCCCCTCTTCTTGATGACTTTCTTTATTTGCATCGTAGATAGTAAATGTGGTTTAACTTCACCTCAACCACAATAAATCCTAATCCTTTGGTTAGACTCATCCATAAACTCCACCCATATCTCTTCGAAATTCAGAAGATTCTTATGGGCCTTTAACCAATCAAATCCCAAAATGATATCAAACACATGCAAAAGTGCCACATATAGATTCCAATTATCTTTTCCTTGTGGTAAAGTGATATGAGATTCAAAAACAGATATTGGTTAACATGGTAGGTTTACCCATATCCATACTCTACCTTCCAACCATTAGCTAAAAACCCTGGTCTAATAGGTATGTCCCTCTCTAATCTAGTAGAGATAAAGCTATTAGTTGATCCACTATCTATCAGAAATTGAACATATTTATCAAATGTTTTTTCATTTATTAAGAAAGGAGTAATTTGACCATCAAGTTTAGAACTACCTATTGCAACATAGATCCTGTGGGTGGCCTCCTTTGGTGCTTTTTGACGTCGATAAGCTCTATGGGGGCATTTTTTGACATAATGGGCTCCTTGAAATATATAACATCTATTTGGTGGAGCTCTATTTCCCCTGCTACCACTCTCATTCCTATCCAAAGGTGTAGTTTCCCTAGTCTTTTCTAGATACGTTGATTTTTGATCTTATCTTTTGGAAAACTCTTTACCATCCCCTTTGAATTCACCACTCTGATAATTGGGTTTATTTTTGCCACCTTTCCTATTTAGCTCTTCCTCTTTGGGTTTCTTATTTTGATCATTCTTCCATCTCATAAAACCAACACTTTTTTGCTTCTTGAGTTCATCTTTTTCCTTCTCAGATAGCTTTTGATAGTTAAAATATGCTTTTTGAGTTTCCTAATTGCCTTTCTATTTTGTTGCCAAGTCAAAAGTAGTGGGTAGATTGTTAGGGTTGTGCATGTTTACCATCATCATAATTCTAGGATGCGATCCCAGAATAAATTTTTGAGTCTTCATTTCCTCATTGCTTTCATATTGAAATGCATACTTTATTAGTTGAATAAACATTTGGTGGTAGTCTCGTACTGACATGCCTTCCTGACGTAAATTGGAGAATTCTCCAAACTTCTCTACATAATATTTCTTAGTCAAAAACCTATCCCAAATTTTTTTTAACAAACTCCTCCCACCTAAGGTTTGCAGCTTCTATTTTATGCCCTTTATTATATGATTTCCACCAATATAGGGCTAGTTCAACCATATTAATTACTACCAAAGTAGTCTTGGATTCAAAAGATAAAACTACTAGAGAAAAATATGACTCTAGTTCATTTAGCCATTTTTCTTCTGAATCACCATCACCCATTCCATTGAGCTTAGATATTACGACATTTTTCAGGTTTTTTTCCAACTCTTTACTCACCCTGGACCTTCCTGTACTAGATCCCTCAGGTTCTCTAGGTGCTTCCTTAGCCCTCTCCAATCCAATTTCTCTTCCCCTAGCTAAGTCTTCAATGACCCGTTGTTATTGGATAATAAATTCTTATTGTTGGGCCATATGGGTTTTCTATTGGGCCATCTCTTCCCTTTTTGTTCCATGTGAGTTTGCAATAATTGAAAAACTTTGGCAAGATTTCCTCCTTCTCTGATAGTTTCATTGGGAAGAGGTTCATTTAATCGTTTCATCCTCCTTTCATGTTGAGGACCTTCTCATCTTAATCCTAACCTTAGTCCCCTAGTAGGTCCTTTCGGTGGTTTCTTCCTCCCTACCTCCCGTAGGATTTCCTGAAGACCCACCTCATAGCATTCATGCCATTGACTTGTAGATGAAAGAGGAAAATTATTAGTTTTTAAATTATATTAGATGAGTTTCAAAATCAGAGTCTACAACTTAGAATCACTTGTGTTATGATACCATATGTAACAACCCAATTCTACTCACTTGGTTGTACTGCTAAAAAACAATTACCATAATTGGGTATTTTTGTTTTTCATTTTCAACTATTCTATTGTTCATAGGAATGCTTTCATGTTCATAGCAAATTTGTTCCACCTAATAAAATATTACTATAATATTTATTTAGTAAAGGTATATTATACCACTTTTGGGTTCTAGACTGCTACAGGCAGTCACCCAAGTGGATGAGTCTAGCAAAATTCCATGAGGGTGCCATCAATGGAGTCGACTTGTCTCATTTATCATCCTCATATTTTGGCATGAGGGTGGATCCATGACATGGGTTATCCTCTAGGACCCATAACACCTAGAGGGTGGATGATTACTTCCCTATCCCATATCATACTAAGCCCTCGACTGCCTAGTTGACTTGATCTTTGACATGTATGAAAGGGATTAGCATACATATACCTTTGTGACTAACTATTCTCCCCTTACCTAGAGTTAGTTAGCACCATGTCAATTCCCTGACCTTGGTCTTCACCATGCATGACCATTATAACTCATGATCATTTTTCCCATACCAAACTTTGTGGCTCATCTAGAAAAGTTAAATGGTCATGGGACTTACCACAGTACTACCTAGTGGCAACATGGAGGTAGCATCCCATATCGTCCCTCTTTACTATTTATGAACTAGTCACATTTTTTGATCAATTCCATCAAAAATACAATTGCCCTAAGACTTTCTCTGTGCAAACTCGCACCTTAGCAACATTGGGTGCCATCATAAACTCATCCCTTCCTGATGACCTTTACAAGTTTTTTTTTACTCTTAAAACTAGATTATCGGTTTGGTAGTTTATACATACAAAGGAAATCCTTCTAATAATGATCCTTAGATTTACCAAGGAAAATCCTAGCTTATGTTGCTCATAAAAAAACTATGCCTAATCCCAACAAGATTTTGATATTAATAAGGCATTATAAGACTTAATGGATTCCCATATTATTTTCTAAACTTGTTGACATAAAGTAGATTATTGAAATAAAACTAAACTAATTCAAGTAAATTAATTAATCACACTTCAATAGTTTTCATCTTTAGAAGTTGATTAGCCTAGAGAGAACTCTAAAGAATCTTGCTCTCTATAAGCCACTAAAACTTTACTCAATCTCACTATTAGTTTACATTCATAATACAACTTCCAAAAGTTTATGTTATCAACTATGAAAGATTTTATTTCTTTATGTTCAATAATAGGTTTGTTTTTAGCATTTCACCCTTATGAAGCATACTTTTTAGCTTAAGAAATTGCACAAAGGTTTGACTTTCACATAATGGAGTCATTCTCAACTATGTGATCATGCGACCCTTTTCAATTAATTAAAACCCTTCTTTAGCACTTTATATACAGTGATCGCCTCACTGTAATGGAAGTGCACCTGCACTCGGCTAAATATGATGTTATTTCAATGATTGAGGTTCTAGACCTTGATTAAAATAGTTTAGAAAAAAACATAAATATTTAGCATTTGGTAGATATTTCACTTATGAGTACACCATTTATTTTAGGTTCTTTTATTCATTTATTTTATTAAATTTTGAAATTTTTTAAAGTTCACCATTAAACCAAAACTGCTACCAAGATGTTATGACCTCACCAAAGTAAGTTTAATCTAAACTAGGGTAGCACAAAGTTTACCATAATCTATTTATTAAATCAAGATAAATTATTCCATTGGCTTATGCAAAACTACTTGAGCAATGGATATGGACTTCATATAGAAAAAAACATGTGTTTTAATTTTCACATGTTCACAACCAAAGGTAAACTTACACAACATTTTAACCAGAAGAAAATTATTTTATCCAACTATATTCAACATTAAATTTTCCCAAATATATTTCTCGTAGAGGGGTATAAACCATTAAAAATGTAACTATGGATTATCTCATGACATAATAAAATTATCCACTAAGGATATCTATCACAAGATCTATTGAAAAATATGTAGGGTGGAAAATTAATTACATTGTTTTCTATTTAAGGTTATAATAGACATCTTTCAACATATTTCACATGCTAGTTCTCCAACATGTTATAGCCAAAATTCAAACTATTGACAAAAAATTCCTTCTATGGTAATGAGTTGAGCATATTTTATTTATTTTTTAACTAGCACATTAACAATTTGGTGTCCATCCTTGGAAAAGGTATAGCTTCATCTAAGCATTGGTTGTAGCCTATTTCTAGCTGAATGTTGGCTACTTCCACCCAAGTGAGTACAGCACCTCAAATCTTGCTTAGAATAGCTCTCAACACCACCAACTCGGTTATAAATATGGATAGGGATCAAAGATGGCTTTAATATGAATGCAGTCTAATTGTGCAATAATTTTATCATGTCATACAACATGGTTTGCAAAAGCAACATCCAGAATATAAAACTATACAAACCACATGCATGGATTCATTCATCTATTTAAACATTCATTCTATTACTAAGGAAATCTCGCTACCATTTTATTTCTCATAATATGACACAACACTCTCTTCACTTCATGCTTATAAGTAAAGTACAAGCTATATATTTTATATAAACATCACACACTTTACTTCCTTTCTCAAGAAAAATTCTAACAAATATTTACAACACCCACTTTACTTCCTTTCACAAGCAAATTTCCAGCAAAATATTTACAACACCCACTTTACTTCCTTTCACAAGCAAAGTTCCAACAAAACATTTACAATAATTCAACCATTAAAGTTCATTTTAGGTTCTTTATTCAAGTATACATAAAGTATTACTAAATCATTCAACATTTAGCAACAACACACAATGCATTTTTCTAGAAAACAATACAATTCATCTTTTCAAGCAACTCAAGACAAAAGACCCAAGAATCCAACCTAGAATATATCGTGTAGTCCTCTTGTCCATGGTGCCTCCCAAGGTAAACAATTTGGCTTCTCTACAATCATTTCCCGTGATTCCCAAACCCTCCAAGAATTATTTTATTAAACTAGCTACTTCCCTTTCTTCTCCCCTAACTCAGAAAACCTAGGGTCACTTTAACAAACACCACTCGCATGCACAAAACCTAGTTGGAAGGGAGTTATTGACGTTCATAGTCACACGTTCTTTACTATCATGAAAAGATGTTGAAAGAATAAAATTTTTATTTAAAATCTATCTTTCCTATGAAATTCTTTATTTCAAAGTGACCACCACCAAAACATAAAATATATTCTATATTCCAACTTCCTAACCCATATTAATATGTATATTTTTCCAATGTAACCTTCACATAATATTTTCAATTCATCACAACTTTTATAAGAGGTGGCTCCCAAGACATAGCATCTTCATTGCCACATAAGAAAACAAAATATATCAATAAGCCAATACAAACATTGTGCAAACATAAAACAACATAGCCTAATGCAAGATCCTACATGAACTCTTTCTCAATGTGAACTTCTATGTGTTAACAAGCCAAATCATCACTTCCCAACTTACCCTTTTTCCTTCAACTATTCCTTTGTCAACCAAAGTATTATTCCTAGTCCTACATACACCAAACCATCAGCAATACCATATTTTGAAATAAAAGGGCAAGGAAAATCATAAATTCAATTTGATATTTCAAGGTTGTGTGAGGAGGGTCATTACACTATGGCCACAAAGATCCTATGGGTGGTCTCTTCTAGGGATTTCTAACATTGATCAACTTTTGGGAGGTATTTGTTAGCATAATGAGCTCTTTGGCATATATAGCATCTATTTTATGGAGCTCTATTTCCCCTATTATTATTCTCATTTCTATCGAGAGGTACAATTTCTCTAGTATTTTCCTGATTTATTGATTTTTGATCCTATGTTTTGAAAAACTATTACCATCCCTCTTGGACTTACTACCCTGATAGTTAGGTTTGTTTCTACCACCTTGCCTATTCTGATATACTCCTTTGGGTTTCTTATTTTGTTCTTTCTCCCATATCATAAATCTAGCTCTTTTATGGTTCCTGAATTCATCTTTTTCCTTTTTAGGCAATTTTTTATAGTTAAAATATGCTTTTCTAGTTTCTTGATTGTCTTCTTCTTTTCTTACCAAATCAAAAATTGTGGGTAAATTTACAAGGTTATGCATATTTACCACCATCATGATTCTAGGATGCAAGCCTAGAACAAATTTATGAGTCTTCATTTCTTCATTACTTTAATATTAAGATGCATACGTAGCAGTTGAATAATCTTTTGGTGATAATCATGCATTTTCATGCTTTATTGATGCAGATTAGAAAACTCCCCAAAGTTCACATAATATTTTTTGGTCAAAAATCTATCTCTAAATTCCTAGGCAAACTTATCCCATATGAGATCTACAACTTCTTTATTATGTCATTTTTATAATACTTCCACCAATCTAGGGCTACTTCAATCATGTTCATAACTGCTAATGTGGTTTTAGACTCAGATGAAAAAACTACCAGGTAAAAGTATGGTTCTAGCTCATTTAACCAAAATATTCGGAATCACCATCACATTTCTCATTAAATTTGGATATTACAACCTTCTTCAGGTTCCTATCCAATTATTTACTCACCCTGGCCCTACCAATACTAAATCCCACAAGTTCACTAGGTATTTCCTTTGCCCTACCTATTTTAGCTTCTCTTCCCCTAGCTAAGTCTTCTATGACCCACTATTGTTGGACAATAAGTTCTTGTTTTTGGGTCATGTGAGATTTTTTTTGGGCCATTTCTTCCCTTTGTTGTTCCATGTGTGTTTATAATAATTACACTTTACACGATTTTTCCCCTCCAACTGAATTTGGTGGAGGTTCATTCAATCGTTTCATCCTTCTTTCATGTTGAGGACCTTCTTGTATTAAAGTCGACCTTGATCCCCTGGTAGGTCTTTCGATGGTTTCTTACTCCTTACCTCTTATAGGAATTTTGGAAGATCCACCTCACAACTTTTGTGCTATTAGACCTATAGATGAAATATGTAAGTTATTAATTTTACATTGAACTAGAAAAATTTCTCAATCAGATTCTACAACTCAAAATAATTTCTACTTGGATACCATATGTAACAATCCAAGTCTACTCACCTGGTTGTACCAATTCCACTCACCTGGTTGTACCAAAAAATATGCTAAGAAATTTGTAGGGGTATTTTTTTTTAAGTTATCATTATAATCCACAAGTGCTTTCATATTCATAGCAAATCTATTTCACCCAATGTATCATTAACTCATAATTTTTATTTAGTATAGGTATATTATTCCATATTTGGGTTTCAGGACTACTAAAGATAGCCACCCAAGTGAATGATATTGTCCAAATATCGTAAAAGTGCCATTTTTAGATTTGACTTATCTCATTTGCATCCTCTTATCCTGGAATGAGTGGTCAAACCATAACTGGGGTTATCCTCTGGGGCCCATAACACCTAGAGGGTGGATGCTTGCTTCCCCATTTCTTATCATACCAAACCTTCGACTAGCTAGTCGACTCATTCTATTACTATTACGAAGGAAAATAGTGTATATATGCCTCTGTGACTAACTAATTGTCCGCTACCCAGAGTCAATTAGTGACATGTCAATACCCTATCCTTGGACTTCATCAATCATACCCATTATAACTCATGATGGTTTACCCCATACCAAACCCCATGGATATTCTAACTAAGTTAAACGAGCATGGGATATATCACAGTACTATCCAAGCAGTTACCCAAGGGTGGTATCCCATACTGCCCTCCCATTATAAGTGAAATCCGAGTAGTGTGTTTCATTTTAACTTCCTTAGTTTACTATTTAGCATTATCCAATTAATAAACTTTTGATATTTTTATTTTTCTTTTATATTATCATGACCACATGGGTGTTTGATCTTCTATTATTCACCCTCATACATGACATGGATTTTTCTATCATTTTCTTTTGGCTAAGAATAGCATTGTTTTTCTAAGTTCTCAAGCATATAATAAGAGTTTTTTATTCCCAACCAACCCTCAAGAGTTCTTTGAACTATAGCTCCATTTTATTAATAACATGGTTCACGAAGTTCATGAATTCATACTAGTACACACCTACACAAGTTTTCAAATTTTACTTACAAATTATTCTGCATGTTGAGAATAAGTTGAGACTGCTATTAAAATTCAAAAATGTAAAGTCATAGTAAAATATAAATTTGGATAAAACTTATTTAACATATATTTTTCCAATTCCAAATACAAATGTTAAAGATAACTACAACAACATACTTTAAATATATTTCAAATCAAGCTTTATCAAAGTAATTTTTGTAAAACTTTCAAAAGAAAGGGGAGAATATATTTTATAAATTAAAATTTAACATGCATCACATTCAAAGTGATTGCAATACCCTTAATACAAAACTAATGATAGATTCTACAGGTTTCAATCATATTTTCTAGAATACAAGGAATGTTGCTCCCATACTTTGTTAAATATTTGGGTAGGTTAACAATTTAATACTCCAAAATTCATCCCCTAGCATGGTCGGTTAATAGAGCACATTCTAATTACATATGTACTCACCACATATCCCAAATCATAAAGAGTCAAACTTCTCAGCTCTCACAAGTTTGGCACCTACCCTTTTCATACAAAAGGTAAGTTATGTTGACTGTAATGTTTCTATCACTGAGTGAATAAGGTTTCCAAGCCAACGCCCATCTCAAGTTCTTCTTTCCTGCTATCTCTACCAATGGCTGAATTATTGAGTGGAGATCAAATGGGATCATAAAGGCTCACTTCCATTTGAATGCATCTAAATATGTATGCAATAATAAAATTATTTCATGCATTCAAATTATCCAAATGCACATGAAACTCAACAATTTTTATGCTTCACATTGTTAAAAATTACTCAGCAAATAAACCATTCATGTGTATTCACTCTACCTAGAAATACGCAAAATATAATTAGTCATTCAATAATTCCAAAGAAAATATTTCATAATAACACAAATTCTCCTCATTCATTGAAACATCACAAGTTACAAAAATAATGTCGAGTCATAACAATCCTCAATTTTAATGAATAAAAATTAACGTTGAGGTTCATACGTTAAATTCAAATTTATATAAATTCTTAATTAACAATCTAAGCATGCATATCTATCTACTAAATCAAGATAACAACTACTACTATTTATCCACTCAATGTCATTGTTACTTCCCAAACAATGAATTTAACAAAGATATTTATTCACGAAAACATAATACAAAACCCTTTAAAAGTCAAACATTCAAAGAGCAAGCGTAATATTTCACATAAATTAAGTTTTACAAACAATGAACAAACAACAATAAGATCCAAATGTTCTAGTTTCTCCTCTTTCCTTTCTCCTTCAACACTCATCACCCAGAAGATAAATATTTTCTTTCTCCTCCACAACCATTTTACCCATTCCCCCCCCCCAAAGTATGGAGAGATTTTATGGTAATTATGAATGCATATGATTGGTTATCAATATTTAAGGCATTAATTAAAAGTCCATGTTGATCAACCATAATCTGACAGAATTCACATTTATTTAGCTATATTTTTTATGCCTTAACTAATATCTATTTTGTCTTTGCCTTCGATTTCACTTAATTCTAACTTGATTTTAAATCAATCTAACTTGATTTTAAATAAACATTTTTTTTATAAATTCTAAAATAAACACATATTAAATACCCAATAAGTCAATATGTTGACTTCTCACATTCATGGTACTTTCATTGTTATCAACCAAGAAAAATTCAAGCTATTGGAAGGTAAAACAAGTTATTCCACTTAAGTCACTACTTGCTCCACATAAAGAAGTCATTTTATTTAAAAAGAGTAATTCCAAAAAAATCAAAATAGTAAATGGATCCCATGTGTTAGGCATCTTCATTGCCACTAAATCATATACATCTATTGTTTAGGTTTAAACAGTCAAGCAAAAATCATTCAAACATAACTTACACAACAATGTGAATCTTTTGTAATACACCTATATGATATGCAGAGTGTGAGATTCCATGTACTCGCAAGCCAATCATCATTTTTCCTCTTACCTTTTTCCATCGAACTTCTTCTATTCATCTAAGGAATGTCCTTCTTCCTATGTACACAAAACTATTAGCAATACCATATTCCCAAGAAAAAGGTAAGTATATCCCATTACTTTATCTATAAACAAGTGTCGTGCGATAAGGGTCATTACAGTAAAATTTAAAATTTAGAAGGCAACTAGGCAACTAAGATTTTATCTCTTAATCAAACTAATCTCAAGCAGTTTATTGTGGAAAAAATTAATTTTGAGGAAGTTGAAGAATATATTTGATAGAAAAAGAAATAAAAATTAATTTGATAAAATAGTATGCTTGATATGATTTAATTGACCTAATAATAAATGAAATATTATAATTTTTTAATGAAAGTGGCCCCAATAGAAGCCATGTATAACTTACTAAAAAAATAATATATCTCATTATTTACTTTAAATATAGAAATTATTTAGTTTTAATCTTATTTAATGTAAAATTTATTATATCAACTATGTGAATTTGTTGCATATTTCTATCATAGCCATTTCAAATCAAATGTTCTAAATATCCTCGTTAATATTTAAAAAATATTTTTTATCGTATGATGGCGAAATAATGTACGAAGTTGTAGGAATGAAGATACAACTTTATCATCTTTCTTTTAAGTTAGAAAATACATTTAAATGAAAAGCAACATTAATACTTAAGCTTTTAGGTAACCTTTGTCATTCATAAAATGATTAAAATATTAATATAATATTTTAATATTCTCTATCCTATGAATCTATATTGTATCTATGACACCATTTATTTAAAATTTAGTAGAAATAAATTAAATTATGATATTTCAAATATTACATATGCATAAATTTATTACCATTAAAAAATCTAAGAACTCGTAGGTCTATTTGACTTCCAGTATTTTATTTTAACATAGTTTACAATAAAATGTAAGCCATGTGTAGTTATTATGTAAGTCATTAATAAATAAACAAAAAATGTAAAGCTCTATTAAAATTTATAAATGTTTCCATACACCTTTTTATACATCAACATGTATTATCCTAAAGAGTACATGGTTCAAGGAGTTACCTCCAAATTCTTGGTTCTTATAATACTCATGCTAGAATAAGGAAAATAGAACTATCTTTTATTATAGTAGAAATAAATATCTTTATCATATATGCTCTCATTTATGAGTGAAACCAAGGGGATTTCACCAATTTTAACTTCTCTTGAAGATTCATTGCATCATGATGATTGGAATTTTTTAGCATATAATAAAAAAGTAGTGGTATTATAAGGATATCTTTGACTTGATCAATTCATGAATATTAATTATAACTAAAAAATGTTAAAACCTTTTAAGATTTTATTTGATTTATATAAAGACAACATATCATTTTAAATATTATCAACAATAATTAATGCTTTAGTATAAAGAATGATTTCTTTAAAAGATAAAAAACACTAGTACTATTATATAATTTTGAGAAAAAAAACATATGTTGAATATGCTTGAAGATCTCTTAAATTCATGTAATGATATTCATTTGTGGTCTATATGTCCATGATGATTTTGATACCTCTTATTCATAACCATATCTAGGCAATTTTGATATTTATATTTGTCAAAAGGAGATAAAATGGGTTGATATATATATTTTCTAGAAGAAGGTGAAATGAGTTGATTTCTTTTGGGATATTGATTGAAGAATATGCAAAAATTGGTTTACCTAAATATAAGTACACATATTAAAACTATATGTTTTAAGGAACCCTACATATTATGACAACCAATAAATAATTCATCAAATGATAAAAAAATAATTATTAGAGTTTAATTAAATGATTAAAAAATAATTGATTGAATTCTAAATTTATAAAATCACAAAGATATATTTTTAAATCCCACAATGAAAATATTTTTTAAAGAAACCCACTAAGACAACAATAAATTAAACTAATGGTAAAAGTATCATATCCCTAGAAAGTTCAACAATATTTATGATACATGTAATTATAATATTCTTGAAAAGTGTTTCAAAAATTAAGTAAAAATCGACGCATTAGTTTTAAATACCTTCAATTAAGAGCATTGTGATTTTGGAAGATAGTTATTTTGATTAATTGAATTAAAGGAATTCATCAAGATCAATCAAATTTCCCATTTTCTTATCACTTAAATTCTTAGATTAACTAAAGACTCTTTTGAGAGTGCACATTGGAGCAAATAAAGTTTTTCTCATGGAATATATATCTTAAGTGGGTATTATTAGAATTTAGTTACCTTTTGACATACAATTAAGAGATGGTGCTAGAATATGTATCTTAATATGGGTTACTCAAGCTTATTTACTATTATGTAATATTTTAAGGTAACTTTTAGTACACTTGACTTGTAGTAATTTATCATAACATAACATTCCAAGTTAAGGCTTATTCCACTAACCTTGGAATACATGGGATATTATGTATATCATTAAAATATAAAAGAGTATTAGAAAAAACTATTAAAATTAATAAATTGGTAATCACAATATTTATGTTGCATCTTCATATGTTTCATTTTATCAAATTATAGGGAGATGATGTTTTCAATTCCACACTTAATAAAGACATGCATATGATATGTTATTCACATAATCACATTTTTAGAGTACATGAACAAGGTATGGATATTTTTTCATGCAAGTTACAACTATATTTCATTTTTCTTGTGGGGTTTGTAATCCATAGGTTTTTCTCACATTGATGTGTTACCCATTGTTTTTGTACCTTCCCTCTCTATGTGTTGATATTCTATTTATTTTTTATGATGTAATATTATGCATTGTTATATTTATATGATGATGGGATATGTTTCTTTATAAATTTAGTCCATTGTTATTTTCATTCTTACTTGATATTTGAATATTATCAAAAAAATCTAAAGTTATCAATGGTGCAAGCTTAAATCAATTTCTTCCAAAAGGTAAAAATCAGATTATAGGTAGTTCATAGTAATTTATTGAATTGGCTATAAATGATCCACATCATATTTAATATAATTTTTTTTTTCTAATCCATAATATCTCTAATATTTAGAAATAGATCATGGATTTAAAATACTATTTCTACACTATGCTTAATAAGAGATAGTAGAAGTCAAGTGAGTGTTGTCAAAAACAAGTGCGAGTTGGAAGTGAGTACAACAAAAAGTAAGGGTAAGCATGAGTTGGGAGTGAGTGTAGTTGGAAGTGAGTGCAAGCACAAGCTGGGAGTGAGGAGGATCTATGAATAAGAATTAGGAAACAAAGTGTGATTCAGTTGAATGAAATGTATTATGAGCCAAGAGGAATTGTGAGCTAAGAGGTAGTTTAGAATATGATAAGCACACCTTTGACTAAAAATGGATGGTTTGCAATTCAAGCCCAAGGAAGGTTAGGAAGGAAACTCCAAGGAAGGTGTTTTAAGTGGTGCGCAATTCCTAAGGAATATATAAAACTTTTTGCACCCAAGGGCTCTATCATGGTTAAATATGGTGAAAGAAAAGCTTAAAGGAGTAATGCATTTTATTTGATTTAAGCTCAAAACAAGGAAAACTCATCATTCCAAACATCTTGATAGACCTAATGATGGCCAAAGGAGCAATAAAATTAGTGGGAAAGTTTATCAGGGCTTAACTATATTTGGACACTATAAGAAAATAGGCTTTGATGAAATGATACACCCTAGGGGACATGGAGATAGTAGTGTTGCCTAATGGGTTTTTCATGATCAAACTGAATTATGAAGAGAAAATAGACTATATATTATGGGGTAGCCCATGGTTTTTTTAGATATATAGGTTTATTTTTATAAAATTGGAGGCCTAAATTTGACTTCAATAAGTAAAGGATTCATCAAGCTCATATTTGGGTTAGATTGTTAGGTTTACCCATCTAGTTCAGGTATGCAAAAGTGTTAATAGGTATTTCTAAAAAGGTTGGTAGGCTAGTTATGATCGATCTGATAAATTTAGTAAACTCAAGACTAGTATATGCTAGGATATGTGTGAATGTTGACCTAGAAAAGGAATTTCTAAGATGAATAGAACTTATTTCCAAACATAGAAGTTGGGTGCAATCTATCGAATATGAAAAAAATCCCTTAATATGTGATTCTTGCAAGAAACTAGGGTATTCATGTAATGTATTCCCTAATAAGGAGATTAACCCTAAAAAAAAGTTGGCAAAGCAAAGAGGTTCCATATTCAAGATCCAAATAAGTGAGATATTTAGTCATTCTAATGGAGAAGAAAGCAAATAAGGATGACATCTAAGAAACCCATATTGAAGACTTGGAGACCCAAATAGTGGAGAAAACAAAAATTTTGGAAGAAGTAACTCAGGTGAACCTAATATATCAAAACCCCTCTATCATTGAGAAAGAAAATTTTCAAACCTAGGAACCCTATTATGACAAAGCTAAAATCGTGAACCAAAACTCATTTGGAAGTTATCAAAATCCAATGGTTGAAGTAGATTATGACATCCAAGAACAAATAAACTAATTAGGAAAACATGGTTAGGCATTAAAGGGAGAAATTTGATAATAAATATGAGAGTTATTTAGGGAAAATACCTCATCAAACGAGGAAAAATCAAAATGGAGAGCTATTTTAGAATAGACCAAAAGAAAAAATGTATAGAGGAGTGTGAGCCTTCAAAGGATACAAATATAGAATAAAGAGGATTTGAAGGTATTGAATCTCTTGAAGCGCACTTGAAAAAAATGGGATGTGGGCTCTTCTATGTCTAGAGGAAGCAAAAAAACTAGAGTGGCTAGATCTAGATAGGAAACAAAACAAGTTTTAGATGGTATTTAGAAGGTTTTATATTAGGGTGGGAGGAAGAACCCACCAAAATATAAGAAATAAATTTTCTATCTTGGAACATCAGGGTTATGAATACCCCTATATAACATTAGGTACTTTGGAATATGAGAAAAGAATAGAAACCTAGTATATTTTTAATTCAAAATACTAAGGTTGATAAGAAAATTTTTTAGTTGATTAAAAATATCATTTGGAAGGAAGTAGATATGGTGTGAATTTTAATTTTGGGAGTCTATGGAGGTGTATGGACTCTATGGGACCCTAGAAGATTTGATGGTCAATGTATTCAAATAAATGATAGGTGCATGTTTATCCTCTTGACTTGTAAAATTGTAAACTTTTCTTGTTATGTTCTCAATGTGTATACCCCTAAAACTAAGTAGGAATAAAGAGGGATTGAAAGCTCCTTAGTAATATGCATGAGGTCTCTTAGTGGCCATGGATAGTTTTTGGGTATTTTAGCAACCCCTTATATCCTAGTGACAAGAAGGGAGGTATTTTGGGTTATTCTAATAGTATTGAGGACTTTAATGATCTAATATCTAAATGTGAATTTATGGATTTGGATCTAAAAGGAGATAAATATGCTTTGTCTAATATAAGATTAAGAATCAAATGCATTCAAATTATATTGGATAGAGTATTCGCATATCAGTGTTGGTTAAATCACTATGATAATTATTTTCTCAAAAGCATATTGAATATTATCTCTAATCATTCACAACTACTTTTGGAAGTGTTGGAGGGGAGAAGAGTTAAAGCTAGACCCTTCAAATTTGATTTAATATGTATGTCACATCCTTCTTTAGCTCAAAATATTTCAAAATGGTGTAGCACTAGTATTATAGGATCCAAAATGTTCCAAGTCTCTAAAAATTTAAAAAACGTTAATAAAAATGTAAAGGTTTGGAACAAGGGGATTTTTGGTCATTGTAAAAGAGAGAAAAAGTAATCTAAATGCTAGATTGAAAGAGGTGGAAGAGCAAACTCAGAATTGGAGGTACACAAAGGAATTAGAAATAAAATTAAAAGTGCTTCTATCTGATCTTCACACTTCATTAGCCTAGGAAGAAGTTCATTGGAGACAAAAATATAGGGCTTTATGGATCAAGGAAGGAGATCAAAACCCTTGATTTTTTCATCTTACAACTATTAGACAGAGGGTGTATAATAGAATAAGAATATTGAATATAGAAAAGGTCAAGGAAATAAAAGAGGAAGAGGATATTAAAAATAAAGTTGTTTCCTTTTTCAAAATTTCTTCAGCAAGGAATATGTAACAAATTTTGAATCAATTAACAAATTGTTGAAGAATATTCTCCAAGTGGTGATTAGTGAGATAAATCATTTTTTGGACAATGTTTTCTTAGAGGAGCAACATAGAGTAGTTTTTAGTTTGTAGAAGGATAAATACCCAAGTCTATATGGTTTCTAAAATGATTTCTTTCATACTTATTAGGAGATTATTAAGAATGAGGTGTTAGAGGCTTTGCTAGAATTTCATCGAGAAAAAACAATTCTCAAGGAATGTAATTCTACATTCCTAGTTTTGATTTTGAAAGAACAAGGAGTGAACATACTTAAATATTTTTACCCAATTATCCCAAGAAATTCTATTTATAAAATTTTGACAAAGATTCAAGTCAATAGACTAAAAATTATTTTACCTAAGGTTATATCCCCCCAACAGAGTGGTTTTGTTAAACAAAGGCAGATATGATAATCATTGTTCATGAGGTTGTACACTCTTTGAGGATGAGAGGATTAGATGGTATGCTATTAAATTTGGATATGGATAAAGCCTATGACAAAGTATCTTAGGATTTTTTGGATAAAGTGTTGCAATATTTTGGTTTTGGATAAAATTTGAGGTTTTGGATCATGGTTTGCATCTCCACTCCTTGATATGTAGTGATAGTAAATGGAGAACTTGTAGTTTTATTTCTAATTAAAAGAGGGATGATACGAGGTGATACTATATCACCTTATTTATTCATAATAGTGGCTAAGGATCTAGGAAGATGCTTAAATACAACAAAATATGCAACCTTATTTAAAGGAATTTGACCAACATCATCTTCAAGTATAATTAGTCATTAGTAATTCCTTGATGATTTCATAATATTATCAAAGTCATCAATTGTGGAAGTTATGAATATTAGGTAAATTATTAAAACCTATGAAACAACATTAGGTCAAAAATTTAATTTTTTGAAAAGTAGGTTTTTCTTTGTTAATACTCCCCAACCTAGATATAATAAAATTACAATAAATTTTGGTTACAAAGTGGACAACTTACCCATTGTATATTTGGAAATACCCCTTTTTTAGGTAGAATGAAATAAGAATAATGGAATTCAATGCTTGAGATATTCAATAGAAATATTATAGGATGGAAAGGCTCTTCACTTACTAAATTAGGGAAATTACAGCTATTAATGGGACCAACCCTCCAAAACCTACCTATTTTTATGATGTCTTTATTTATAATCCCAACATCGGTGGCTAAGAAATTGAAATGAGTGTAGAGGAAATTTCTTTGTACTAATGTAGAAGAGAAAAAAAGGAGTATTTTGGTTGCATGGAAGAAATTTTGTAGGCCTAAACAAGAAGGTAGTTTGGGCATCAAAAAAGTGAAGCAGACAAATAGGGATTTAATGGTCAATGTGGGGTGGCGATAAATAATTGAACATGATAAATTTTGGGCTTAGATCCTCTCTATAAAATATATTGAGAATAGAATCCCCTTTGATTATAGCTAAAATTAACCTTTAGGATCATCTTTGTGGTATGAGTTGATCAAAACAAAAAATCTCTTATGGAAAGGTTTAAGATGGTAGGTAGGAAGAGGTGATAAGATATGATTTTGGGAGGATGCATGGGTCATGAAGAGACCTTTAATTATGACTGATTACTATAAGTACCTCATTTGGCCTTTAAAGCATAAATATAGATATATGATTCAAGAGTACTTTAAGGAGGAAGATAATTACAAAGTATGACACATGCCATTGTTGGAAGGAGTTGATGCGATTATGGAAAGTAGGCTTAATTATATTAATATTATCTTACAAAATTACTATATACAACTCAATATATAAGGGGATAGGTTCTTTTGGGGTCATAACCCGAAAGGAATAATTACTATTAACTCGGATTTTGCCTTTGAAAAGGATAAGGAGAATCAAAATTTTCCCTAACATAGAGTTTGGACTAAATATTTCTTTCCAAAGGTGTCTTTCTTTCTTTAGCTGACATTCAAATATTGATGGTGGAAAAACATAAAATAAGATGGATGATCATTTCTAATAGGTGTTATTTATGTTATGAGGATAAGGAGACAATTTATCATCTTTTTGGTCATTGCCCTCTTTCTTGGAGATTTGGCATGCACTTCTTTAGTCACTTAAAACTTAATGGGTGATAATAAAGTCTTTGGATTCCTTATGGGAAATTTGGGTTAACCCCTATTATAACCCCTTATTGAAAAGAATGGATCTTTATCTTACACCATTTCATTTAGCAGATATAGAGGGAGAGGAATAAACAAGTGTTACTGAATAAGGCTAATATTGTAAAGGTCATTATCAAGAGTATCAAATTTATTGTTATTGAAAATGCAATTGTAAATATGGACAACCAAATATATTAAAATTGTGTTAGAGGAAGAAATAGCAATGGACTGGGAACTATTAAGAACTATATGAAAATAAATTAGCCGATAAAGAGAAAGGTAAGATGTACTCCTCCATTATAGAGTGGGTAAAACTAAATTTTTATGGATTCTCTAAAGGTAATCTAAGGAAGTATGGAGGAGAAGTTATAATATCTAGATCAGGGGTAGTGATATCTTGTTATGCAATGAACTTTGACCATACATAAAACCATGTAGCAAATGTGAGATCCATGATTATAGGAGTAAGGATTGCAAAAACGATGAATGTTAAGAAGCTTATAAGATTATACTATGAATATAATTAACAATTTGAATATTAATAAAAACACTAGCCAAAGCATTGAGATTATTATTTAGGATGCAATTACTATACTATTAAGCATGGATTCATTTTTTATCCAAAACATCTACAGGGAAGGTAATATTATAGTTAATGTTATGGTAAACATGGGAGTTCCAATGTATGGATACAAGGTATGAAATTATATTTTTTGAGAGGATTTGATGATTATAACTTTAAAAGATAAAAATGCTTCTAATGTTGTTGAGTTAGACTTTTTAAAGCCTTAGGGGAATTGATCACTACACAATATCTATTAGCTTGGGGGTAATTTTCAAGTAAGCTAAACTAATTTGAGATACAAGAGCTTATTAAAAAAGATTATAGTTTGAACGAAGACTAGCCATAAGCTTCCTAAGTTCTCAAGTCCTAAATATTCTAAAGAAACAAGTTGGATGGAATTTAAGAAATACTAAATCCCCATGGGATAGAGTTAAATTAAAATTGTTGTATCTTAGTATGCAATATGCTCCTTTTTAGTCCAAATTGTGTAATATGTAGGTGTTGGAGTAATTTTTATATTCTGCAATTGTAAAAGGTTTGGGGCCCTTTCAAAACCTCTTCATTTACTATAATAATAATATTAAAAAAACACTATTTCTACAACCAAAATTTCCAAAAATTAATATTTTTCAATTCTATAAATTATATTGCTAGCAAGGTACTAATGACTCATATTGATGATCTAAAATTTATAATTTAACATTTATATAGTGTGTAATTTAAATTATTTGATATCAATATATTGACTATATTATACTTGATTTTTTTTATGTGCATTTTGATAGGTCTAATACTCGATCGAAGTATATCATTAGCAAGAGAAGTTAAATTCAAGATATTGTTGCGTATAAAAAGTGAAAATGTGCACATAGAGCAAACTAGTTACAATACAAACTAAAAATACACCTTAAATTTTAGCAATTATTTATCTTGAACCTAAGCGTGTTGAAAATATTATGCTAAAAATAGTCTTATTATGGCTAGAGTACAATCAATATGAACAATGATAAAGGATAAAAAATTTAGGATATTCAAATACAAGTGATGGTTTAAAATATTTTGAAAATAAATCAATCTAATAGCTACAACACTCATTTGGTTACGAAAAGCAAATCAAATTGAATGTGAATAAATAAAGGATGAATGTATTAGTGAATATTTTTCTAAATAAAGGGTGAGTTTGTAGCCGAGTTAGTGTGAGATGGCTAGTTGAGAAATGTGATCTATATAGTGTGGACCCATGCAAATCTACTTCAAATCACATTGGTTTACCATAAACCCTTTTGGTTACAACTAGCAATCAAAGAGATCATTTACAAGTTGAAAAATTAGACTATGGAGGGTTTCCTTGGTGTTGAGTGCAAACAACTCCAAAGTTATTTTTTAAGTCCTTTGGGCCCTAGTATCCAATATTTTTATGGTTTTTGCTCAATATTTTAGAGGAAATATATTTTAGGGGATCCAATAGGGGTTAGAAATATGTCTTTCAATAGATATTCATGTGGTAAACTTGATTAACAATGGCTTCCAATTTTCTACACAAAATAAAAGTGAAAATCATACCTTTTCTCAATGTCCAAGGCATGGATTAAAGAGATCTTAAAATAAGTTTCAAACAACTAATCAAAAATGGTTCTTATCTCAAGTGAATTTACCCCTAAGGAAAACCCCCAAAATAAATACACTATGGTAACCCCTTTCAAGGGTAAGGATTTCAAAGAATCGGTCCCAAAAATAAATTTTAGAGATACCTTCCATGGTGGATAGCCTCAACCTAATGCTAACATTAATATTTGGGTTTTTTGTAAACCTCTAAGAATACCTAAGATTGATCCTAGGAAAATTGAGTCAGGATATCTTAGAGTAGTTTATGGAACTTCGACTGTTAACCTAGATGTGGGTATCATTCATACTGGTATAGAAGATCTGGAATAAAGAGGACTAATTTATTGTTTCTTGGGTTTTCATCCGAGCCTATCTAATTTCAAATTTTGGGCTACAAAAAATTAGAAAATAAAAGGTGAATTACAAATATCTATCTATCAAAATGGTTATTTTCTTGTTTTATTTGCTAATAATTAAGATAAAGATAAAATATTTCAATGGAATCCCTGGTTCTTTGAAAGGTTAGGGCTTTCCATGAAGCCATGGCATACTAAATTTAAAGTCGAAGAAGAGATGCCTTCTACATATCCTATCTGGGTTAGACTTTTTGGCCTCCTAATTGAATTCTATAATCCGATTGTTTTTTCTTTAATTGGAAACTCTTTGAGAGCTTTTATGATGATTTTTTATTATACTAAAAAAATTGAACATATTTTTATGCTCGGATTTGTGTTTTAATAGTTTTTTATAAACCCTCACCTGTAAATATCTCATCACAATTTGGGGAGGACACTTGGGAGAAAGTGGTGGACTATGAGAACATTCATTTTCATTTCTAAATTTGCCATGAATATGGTCATTTATCTAGTGTCTACCCAAATAAAATTCTAGATCAAAAGAAAGAGGATACAAACTTAGCAGGTTTCCAAATGTCTAAGAAGAAGAACACTAAAAAAAAACAATTATGAAGGATCAATTGAAGTTATCAGCTAATATGTTTGAAATTATTTCCACAAATGATGTCCCAAGTGAGAAAGAGAAAATAATGGAGATAAAAATATTAGAAACACAATTTAAAGATGCAAGGAAAGAGAGAGATAAACCAACAAATTAAAGGTTTTCAACAAGAAAATAAATAAGGAAATATACATGAGAAAAAAAGTATTTAAATTTTGAGACTTTATATAATACAGGTTCCAAGATAGACTATGTTGAACCTTCTAGTAACACTTTGTCTTTATAGATGCAATATTCAAGGTAATAAGTCACCTTAGATTCAATTATGGTAAGTCAAGAAACAAGAAAAAAACTAAATATGCATTCCAACCAAAATGCGGGTCGCAATACCAATAAACATAATATGGTAAAATAAGTTAAAAAGCTTGTAGAGGAATGTAAGATTACTACCCTTACCAATTTCTTAGCCCTAGTATTAATTAAGATCATAACTTGGAATATTAGAGGACTCAAAGGGAGTCCTTCATAACAAAATAAAATTACAAGAATGATTGAGACAAACCATCCATATCTTATTTTCCTTCAAGAAACAAAGATTTTTATAGAAGATGTGGATTCTATTGATAGTAAAATATGGCCAACTGGAAAAGTTGTTTCCCTCAATTCCTAGGGGACTTCTAGTGGTATTTCTTGCCTTTGGGATCCAAAATAGGTTTTTACTCACCATATGGTTGGAAGATAGGGTCTTTTGGCTATAGCTATTCAAAGTAGACATTCTAACCAAATTATGCTTTGTATAACTATTTATGCTCCAACTACTTTGGAGGAAAAGAGAAGACAATGGAAGGATATAACTTATATTATCTCTTATTTTCTTGAAGTTTGGATCTTGATCGGAGAAGATATCAATACCATCATCTCTTTAGATGATAAAATAGGGGAAAATAGAAATTTGAACAAAAGCACTGACATCATGAGTGAATATACTACAAACCTTCATCTTTTGGATATCCAACTGGATAATGGCCTTATGACTTTGCCTAGTAGAAGGTAAGGCTTAGCTTGTATTATAGAGAGATTGCATAGGTTCTTATTCTCTGATAATTTCTTAATCCATGGTCGCATTCCTAAGGTGAAGACTCTTAACAATGCAAGTTCAGATCACTGGAAAGTCATGGTGGAAATTTGGAAAACCAATGTGAGTTTCTTGCCCTTTTAATTTTAGTTAATATGGCTTAGAGACATTTCCTTCAGATCCTGAGTGCAACAATGGTGGAAGGTAAACCAATGTATGAGACTAAGATATTTTGTTTTACCAGAATATTACAATACATTAAATCCAAAATCATATTTGGAATTGGAAGAAGTTTGGAGATGTTTGACAAGAAAAACATGAAGTTATTGCTCAACTTAAAAATTTGAATAAGAAAACCCATTTAGATGGCCTCATGGAGAGTAGAAGTACAGATGAAATTAGATTCACTGCTCAATCAAAGGAATGGAAAAAAAGAGAACTCTTATAGAAGCAAAAATCTAGGATCCAATGGCTCAAATAAGGAGATCAAAATACATATTTTTTCCACAAATCTCCTCTAGATTGAAGATCTCACAACTTTATTTATTTTCTAAAATCTAGTTCCAGAGATGTCTAGACTTGGGATGACATGAAATCTGTTGTTGTCAATTTCCAATCTATTTGTTGCTGCTCCTCTTGACTTAGCTTCTCGATAGAATATTCTTCAAGCCATCCATACTCTTATCAATTTTGAGGAGAAATTTATTTTAATTACTCCATTTAATATCAATGAGCTTCAATAGGTGGTTTTTAAAATGCAAAAATTAAAAAACCCAGATCCTTATGGTTTTCCTATTGAGTTCTATCAAGATTTTTTGGATATCCTTCATGCTGGTGGAAGAAGACAAGAAAGCCAAAGAAAATTTAAAGGTTATCAATAAAAAATATATAGCTCTTGTCCCAAAAGCTTAAGAGGTATATCATATCTCATCTTTTAGACCTATAGCTTTATGTAATGTTATTCTCAAAATCATTACAAATATCATAGCAGAAAGGCTAAAACCTTTTTTGCATAAGATTATTTTCCCTAAACAAGGGGTTATGTGGAAGGACGTCAAATAGTGGATAAGATTGTTCTTGCTTAGAAATCCATCCATTCAATGGAAATGCAAAAATCTCCATCTTTGTTCATTCATTTAGACTTATCTAAAGCTTATGATAGAGTGGATTGGCACTTCCTTGTCAAAGTTTTAAGGTAATTTGTCTTCTCTTAGGATTGGATGGACTATATTATGGACTATATCTCTTCGATATCCTATTTTTTTCTTATTAATAGCAAGCCTTCTCAGGTGTTCCCTTATTCTAGATGTATTAGGCAAGGTGACCCCCTCTCCCCTTATTTATTCATCATTCTTGTTGAATGTTTAGGCAGGACTATAACCAAAAATAAAGAAAATAGAATCCTTGAGGGATTTATCACTGCTCGTGGAGTTGGGCCTATATCTTATTTTAAATTTTTTGATGACTTTACTCTATTAGGTAGAGCTACAGTTAAGAAAGCTTCTAAAATTAAGCAAATCATCAGTTGTTTTTTAATGCTACTGGAAAACTATTCAATGAAGACAAATCTAAAGTTATTTTCTTTTATTGCTCTCCTAGATAGGAATCCATGATCTTGGATAAATTAAGATATAAGAAGACCTCTCTTCCAATCACTTATTTAGGCATTCCTCTCAATATTCAAATATAGAAAAAGAAAGACTGGAATTGGTTGTTGAATAAAGTTAAGAAGAAAATTGAAAAGTGGACCAATAGGTAGCTTTCAGTTGAAGGGTAAAATAATTCCTATACCTATTTATATTTTTACCTGTATTGATTATCCCAAAGCTTATTCTTCGAGAATTAAATTAAATCAATCATTGGTTCCTTAGAGTGGTACTAACGAGGAAAAAAATCTGATGCACTTTATCCATATGTTTTGTTTTGGTGCTATGGGACACACTTTAGAATCCAGTGGGCCATTGCTTGCTCTCTTCAACATTCAAATCTCTGCAATCTTGCTCTCACAAGTAGATTGCCATATATATAGCTTTATCGCACACAAGGGTTACAGAATAGTACTCATATATTAAAAATCCGATGCACTTGTATCCATATGTTTTGTTTTGGTGCTATGGGACACGCTTTAGAATCCAGTGGGCCCTCCATGGTCATATGTAGCAGCAATAATAGAACACTTCAATGAAATGACAGCAACTTTCTGAGGCTTGAGATGGAATTTAGTGGTGGAGATTTTAGTGCAGACAGCAAATTGGGCACGGAACTAAACGAGATCATCTTCCCCGAAGACCATTTTTTCTACGATTCAAACATAAGTAATCAAGATAACAGTCCAACATTTTTTTTTTATATTATGTGTTATGTTGTCTTTAGATCTTTAAAACTTATGCAGATGTTTGGACATATATGCAATCCTTATTACGTTTACAGTGACATTATCCAAGAGATATGAGGAAGACGATGTGTCATGCGGAATTAATTTGATGCTTATCTCATATTTTCAAAAAAAATATATATTTCTTATCTTACGTATAATTATACAATAAAAAATAATGGTATTTCGTGATTCAATGTTCTTCCCGTTGTACTTAGTGTCTTATATTATATATATATATATAATTATAATTATAATTATAATGACATTAGTTTATTAGATTAGATTTCTCAAATTTTAAGAAAGAGACTAAGATTTAAAATCTGACACATAGATAATAATTATCAAGTAGTTGCAATACCATTATGTGGTCACCAAAGCAAATACCATTATTTGGTTATGATATAATATAGTTGATTCTATGTCAATTCCATAAACTATTAATTATTGAAAGAAAAAATATATACATGTAGATTTTTTCAAGGGTTTAATGTGAAACACCACTAATACTTATATTATTTTGATACTATATTTTGTGATATATATTTTTAAGAAGATAAAGTACAAGTGGGGGTCACCTTCCCATGGGCACAATGGGGGCATCATTTAGTTCCTATGATTTGAACATGGGTATTCTAAACTAGAGTCACTTTTTATAATAATTTTGTTAAAAATAATTTAAAATATTAATTAAGAATATATGCTTTTACGATGAAGGATGGAAATGGACTAAGGAAATGGCAGGTGAAATCATGAATGCAATACAATTTTTGGCAGTCATTACTAATTAGAGGTAAAAAAATCCAGCAATACAAAATCATACTCGCATTTATTCTATTCAACAATCATGTTCGTAATGCTAAGGCTTTCATTGATTATATAGTCTCTTATGACATATCGTTGGTGGTGTCGATGCAATTATTGTAATTATTTATGGACTTGAAAAATATGGAGCTTGAAGTGCACAAGGAGATATTGTAATATGTGGTGGATCAAATTAGGCCAAAGTTGTTTCTTTTGAAGAATAAGCCAGTGGTAATGGTTCTAGTAGCCATATCGAAACCATTAGCGATTGCGGTCTCGATGGCATTGGGAATGACAAGGCAGAGTTGGATGGTGCAAAACGTCTTCAGGATGTTGATGTTTTAGACCCAAAAAATAAGGGAAAATAGTCTTGGTCTCAAGTGGTGTTGGGTAAGCCTATGTCCCTAGAGAACAAGTTTGATCTACTTTCAAAAAAGGGCTAATATTTTACTCCAAATGACGTGGTTAATATGGTCATTGAACAAGGTTTCCATCACTTGGCAGGAAAATTTATGGGAGTTAGACCTGAGCTTGACATGATTAAAAAATGGACTTCTTCTAAGTGGAGATTATCGCCCTCTCTAGGGGTTTTTTATGGTGAAGTTGAGCTCTTTTTCTAATTCAGAGAGAATTTTATGGGGGTTGGTTCTTTGGAATATGTGGCCTTTTCCTGAGGATATGGGGACCTAATTTCAATATAGAGACGTCAATTATTTTATAAGCCCTAGTTTGCATGAGATTACCAAATCTCTCCTTTCACTACTATAATGAGGTGGCTTTTGTTGGTGTTGCTAGGGAACTAGACCACATGATTATTGTGGACCCGACAACCAAGTCCAAATCTCACTTCATCTATGCTAAAATATGTGTTAATGTGAAGTTGGAAGAAATTTACAAGATTCGATTAGATTGATTTCGAGATTGGTTGTTTGGATTCAACCTTTAGAATATGAGAATCCCCTTTTAAAATGTGGATTTTGTAAGAAATTAGGGCACTTGACTCGAGCATGCTCAAACCAGAAGCCTTATTCCCAAGCTCATAAGTTCTGGAAACAAAAGTAAATTCAAGAAGAGGGTTCCAAGAAGAAAGATATCTTGGAAGCTAAAAATCTTGAGAGTAAAAAGCATAAGATCTTATCCTTAGAGGGTTTTAGAAAGGAAGATATCTTGGAAGCTAAGATCTCTGAAAATAAAGTAAGTAAAGTTGATATGTAGAAGGATTATTCCTTTGAGAATCAATATATGGTAGATAATATGAAGGTATATGATACTTTACCCTCCTCCCAAATGAATATTGTTCTTTCTCTAAATTCCTTTGATATGATTCAAGAGATTAATTTTGAAGATAAAGGTAATATCCTCTTAAGAAAGTAGATGATGGAAATTTTTAGTTAGAAAATGATGAATATGAAGAATAGCAAAACCAAATAGTTTTAATATAGTGGGTAGATCAAATAAAAAAGAACCTAGGAAATTTAGATTACCCAAAAAAAGTTTCTCAAATTCCAAAAACTAAACATCAAAATAAGTTAGGATTTGATGTGAGTACTACTAAATCTCAAGGGAGACCTTCCAATAGAAAAATCAAAGAAAAAGAAATAGATATAGATATTGCCAATGGAATCCAAATAGTAATAGCCTTGGATGGGGGAAGTAAAAAGACGCTCAAGGTAGGAGGAAAAAGATGACGATGTAGGCCATGTTGAGTCTGAGAACAAATATTTGCCTACCCTCTATGGTGTTGTGGAATTTTAATCTAGATGCTTATGGGTGTTTCCTCTTTTGGGTTTTTTTTTTATTTATTCCTTGGAGACCATTCCATTTTGTTTTTTTTTTTTCTAAGTAACGATATATTTACAGTGGGTTTTTTGTTAAAGTATCCCAAAACCTTAGTTACATAGATAGTTGAGGCTGTAGTTGTGATTAAAAACTGGGGCTGCACCCTTGGAAAACAAACCAGGACCCAGGGCCTTGTTGCCTACAAAAAGACAAACCAATTTTGAAACCAGTACAACAAAATTTGGCCTGTGGCCACCAAAATATGAAAAAACCACAAAATGACACATGCTAAAACCATAAAAAACCGCTCGTCACTGCTCTGGGAGGCTCGAAATCCTGGCTTGGTCTAGACAGGGCCCAACCTAACAGATCAGCTCCTCTCCCTATCAGGGCCATCGCCTATCCTGCATCGAATTTTAGCCATGGCACTAACCACTGAGGAAGCTGCTTTGGCAGAAGCGGTCAGGAAGCCAATAGTAATGTCAAGGAGATATCTGGTCGCCAGGTTCTGTAGCTTGTTGTCAGAGTTAGAGTTGACTTTGATGGCCTCTGGGGCCTCTACATTGGCCTTCTTGGAGCTATTGACAACCCTGCTGCTGCCTGGGGCCGGGCCTCTGCGAATTGAGTTGGTGCCAGGAGTCGGGGCCCTGATTGGGCCCTGGACTAGAGTTATGCATTTTCGGGTGGGCCTGCACCATTTTGGGGAAGGGGAGGCTTCGAGGGAGGGGGTCTCCTTGTATTTGGAAGCTACAGGGGAAGCCCCGGGGGAGTTAGCCACTTCAAGGGGGGGATAGAGGTTAGGGGAGGAATGCAGTGAAGTTATGGCTGGTTAGCTAGGGAATGCCTATATAGGACGGCAATGAGCCCTTAGTGGGAGGGCCTGGAATGGTTCCTACGAGTGCGGTCAATGGTGAGTCCTAGGGAGTAAAGGAGAAATCGAGGGGTGCTTACCAGTATGGCTCAGCGAATGTGGTTATAGAATCTGAGATGGAAACTATAAAGTCGTTGGTCCAGATCATTATAGGTGATGTATTGCATCATCGAGATGATGGCTTCGTCGAAGGGGGCCAGGAGGTCAGCGTGAAAGAGATTAGCCTTGTCCCACTACTGCTTCAAGAATTGGGATAGCTCTTCCTCCCAATTGTGCTTGTCCCATCGGACGAATCTGCCTTTCTCTTCATGATGCAGACCTGTCACCTCCGTCAAAAATTCTATGGTCACTTTGAAGTGGAGCCCCTTCACTTTAACTTCTCCATAATTCTAGGTGTCCAAAAAACCTTGAGTAATATCTTCATCGACCCCTATAAATTTGCTGAAGAAATGGATGTATTTCTTGGCATTGGAAAATAGCCTGGCCGACTCGCTCAGGTCAAGAGTAGAGGGCTCGAGGAAGAATTTCTTGGCATCCATGAGGAGTGAACTGAGAGCCCAAGGATAGGGAAAATAGGGGTGGCCTAACCAGAGACGCAGGGACATGGGGAAGGGGAAGCAGACAAGAATGATGGAGAGCTTTGCACATGACAGGTTTAAAAACTTGCAGGGGGACGTAGAGGATGGGAAGGGCATCCAACGTCGGGAAGGAGCACTTGGCAGGGGGGCAACACGAGCCAAGATGAGCTGAGGGGGCATGGCTGTCAGCTGCCATGTGGGGCAGGGGATGGGGGCCAATGCCTATGCTCTAGATGGTGCAATCTAAGTGGGGGGGTAGCTTGGGGAAACCTCACGGGATAGAGTCGTAGACAAACCGACTCGATATGGGAATCTAATGATGTGATGTCCAAGGCAGGAAGGTCAGAATGGGATGCCATGCACTTCGACTTGGACTTGCCAAAAATGCCATTCTAGCTTCGTGAAATTCTGATGTGGCCACTAACACTTGGAACCGTGAGGGAGAGCTTGAACAGATTGGCCAGCACACTAGCAAGGGGGATGTCGGGGCCAGTTGTCATGGCAAAGCAAGAAGGAGAGTCCCCTGACCATTGGGGGGTGTGACAATGCAACTTCAGGGCCCCGTCTCGATGAGGGCTAAGCATTTGGGCCCTCATCGGTGCTAGGGTTGTCTTGTGAAACTATTTGGACCAGAGCTTCATGGAAGTTCATGGTCTATGTGGTGAAGTCTTCTACTGAGGTGGCATGGTTGGCCATGAAATTGGTTGCCCTGTTGCCTTCCCTATACACATACCAAAAGGTGTGGTCAGATAATCCTTGGAGGATGGTGAGAGCCTACTGAATGGAGTTGTGAATGCTCCAAGAGCTATTTCCTGGGCTACGAGCGTATTTTATAATGACTTGGGAATCACCCTCGATGATGAATTTTGAGGAGGACTCCTTTAGGGTGGTCAGCCTGATGGGGAGAGTTGCTACTTCGATGAATTTATTGGTTTGAATGCCAAGTGGTGTAGCATACACCAAGATCAGGTCCCCATGACTGTCTCTGATGACCCCACCCACTCTAGAGGGCCGAGGATTACCTTTAGAAGCTTTGTCAAAGTTAAGTTTGACCCATCCAGGATGGGGGGAAATCCACCTTGTCTCAAAACGATGGGAGAGGGCAAGGGGGGATCTTGGGGGAAGCTGAACTCTGAGGGAGGATAGGAGGGAGGCCTCACCTGGCCTCTAGGGCACCTCGGTTAAAGGGATGGAGCGAGAATTATCAAGGGCAAAGGAAACTACCTTGGTCACTATCCACAGGGGGAACAGGTCAGGGAGGAGAAGGCTCTACTGTTGCACTTGATCCAGAGCTACCAAATCAGGTGAGGAAGGTAGGAGCCCCAGAGGAATCAGATGAAGGGGTGGGCGAAGGGGTTAGGCCACTGAGATAAGAGATCAGAGATGGAATTGGGGGCCACCCATTGAATAGAGAATTGAGAAAGGATGAGGCCCAGGGCTTCAAAATATAAGGGACATATGAGAAAGAGGTGACTAGTGGACTCCCAGGCAGCACATCAAAGGAAGCATCTATTTGGGATCTGGAAGCCCCTATTGATCAGGTTCTCGATGCTTAGGATCTTGTTTTGGACAGTCACCTAGACAAAGTGGCTAATTTTGGGGATCAGCTTCTTGGCCCACACTTGATGGGCTAGAAAATGGGCCTCGTCAGGGAATCTTTGGAGGTTGTAGGAAGATTTGATAGAAAATATGCCACTAGGAGTGTCGTGCCAAACGCATCTATAATTCCCTCTACAGTATGGAATAACTTTCACCTTGAGGAGGCGCTGGAGCCTGAAAGCTTGGAGAAGGTGCTTCAGATTTAGGATGGGTTTCCAAGTAACCCATCCTTGGTTCTGGGATAGATAGGTTGACACTCTGGTCCCTCTATCTGCCAGCCCCAGTTTGAGGATGACGAGATCGCTATCAGTAGTTAGGGCCTCATCTTGGATCCACCTGTATTCCCAAAAGTTAATCTGGGTTTCGTCTATGAGGATCCATCTGGTCCCTTTCTAAATGATGTCTTTAGTGGAAATCAAGGATTTCCAGAAGACTGATCCATTTTTGGCCTGGGATTCACTAAGGAATGGGTGGTGGTGGCAGTATTTCCTGAGCATGATACTAACCCACTCATCAGGGGCATTGGTGAACACCTTCCAGATGTGCTTGGACAAGAGGGCCTTATTCATGAGGATCACCCACTTGATCTCGGTTCCTCCCTCACATTTGGGGTGACAGACCAGGGGCCAAGACCAAGGGAATCCTCTTCTTATCTTTGCTGCCCGACCAAAGAAAGCATTTCTAGTTTCGTTCAATGTGGGTTGTAATGGAGGCCAGTATTGTGAAGACCAACATGAAATAAATTGGAATGCTTTGAAGGACCACCAATAGGAGGGTGGCTCTGCCAGCCTGAGAGAGGAGGTGGCCTTTCTAGGGGGTCATATTTCTTAAAATCTGATCCATCATCCCACTCCATAGGCCCTTGGAGTACAAACTTGCAAATAGGGGAAGCCCGAGGTAAGAGGAGGGGAGGGAATCAGGGGTACATCCCAAAATCTGCCCAATTTTGATTTGCCTAGATATGGGGGTGTGAATGAAAAATAATTTGCTTTTTTGGAGGTTAATTTTTTGACCAATCACATCCTTGTATAGTATCAAGATGTATTTGAGGGCCTTGGCTTGAGGGATCGAAGCTGAAGTGGTGAGGATGGTGTCATCCACAAACTACTGATGGGACACAAGGGGTAGGTTCGACGCAGGCCTAATGCCTGAAATGAGTTTGTAGGAAACAGTGCTCGAGATGGTACATCCCAGGGCCTCAACCAGGATGATGAAGAGGATCGGGGATAGGGGGTCGCCTTGACGAAGGCCTCTGGAGCTGGGGAAGAATCCAGTAGGGGATCCATTGATGAGGATAGAAAACCAGGGGGAGGACACACAGTTGCTGATGAGCCTGACCCAGGAGGAGTGAAACCCAAACTTGATGAGGACCTTGGAAAGGAAGCGCCAGTCAACTCTGTCAAATGCCTTGTTCATATCCAGCTTGAGCAGGAAGGAGGCCTTATTGGAAAGGAAGGTCGAGTGGATGGCCTTGTGCATGATGATAACTTCATCTGTGATCAGTCTGTCTTTGACCGAGCTCCCCTGACAAGGGGCAATGATCATGGGAAGGATATCCTTGAGGCAGGATGCCATGGATTTGGTCAAGATTTTGTATAAAACATTTCACAGACTGATGGGGCAAAAATCCAAGAGGGATCTAGCAGCCTGGGACTTGGGGATTAGGGCAATGAAGGTGGAGTTTATACCTCTAGGGATGGAGTTGGCATCCTGGAGGTCCTGGATGGCTGTGCACACTTCTTTCCCAATGATGTCCCAAAGGATTGGAAGAAATGAGGGGAAACCCGTCCGGGCCCAGGATCGCCTCAGCCTTCATGGAAAACATGGCAAAATGGATTTCAGAGTCAGACAGGGGTTGCACGAGCATCTCATTTGCCATGGCTGAGACTAAAGTAGAAATATGTTCTAGCAGGGAGTCTATCACTTCTAGGGACATGGGGGCTATTTCCAAGGAGCTCCTAGAAGAATTTGGTGGCTTCAGTCTGAATGTCCTCTTCATCCTTGATAGTTTTGTCATCACTGCTCACCAACTCAGCAATCCTGTTAGAGCCCCTATTTTTGAGAGTCGATGTGTGGAAGAACTTCATATTAGCATCACCATCTTGGAGCCATAGGGCTCTCAACTTCTATCTCCAAAATGTTTCTTCCCTGGCCAGGATGTTGTGATACTCGCTGAGGGCCAGACGTTCCTCTTCCCTGATCCTCGGGTCTTGGGAGCCTACCTGGAATCTAAGCTCAAGGTCTTGGAGTTTTTTCTTAATTGCCACTTTATTTTCAAATATGTTACCAAACACTTCTCTATTCCATACCTTGAGTTGCTCTTTGAGGCATCTTATCTTGTGGTAGACTTGTTCAATGGGGTTCCCAGGGACTGGGGGGCCCACCAGTAGCCAACCTAGGTCCTAAAGTTGGGATGATGCAACCACATGGACTCAAACCGAAAGGGTCGCTTGGGGGAGGAGCGATGATCAGTTTCAAGGAGGAGGGGACTGTGGTCAGACCCAATTTTAGGGAGGGCAATCAAGGTTGCATCCACAAATAGGGGAATGGCTTCCTTGGATAGGAACACTCTGTCAAACCTGACCTGGATATGGCTTGCTCCTGCTCTTATATTTTACCAGGTGAACCTGGCTTCTTTTAGCCTGACCTCCATGAGCTCGTTGAGGTCGGTGAAGGCTCCAAAGTCCTCCATGCTCTTTCCCAGAGCTACTGAGCCCCCACTTTTTTCAAAAAGGAACAAGGTATTTTTGAAATCCCCTATGAGGATCCATGGGAGGGGGGCAAAGGCTTCTCTCATCGAGCTAATTTCCTTCCATAAGCCAGCTTTCTCAATTGTGTTGTTAGGAGCATAGACGTTAGACAGGATCCACGAGCACCTTGACTTCATGCAATGGACTAGAATGTTGATTATTCTAGGAGAAGATGATATGAGTCTCCCCTCAAAATACCGAGGATCCCACATGCATAGTGAGACCCCATTTGTGCCAGCCATAGGGGTAGACAGGGACTCACAGTTGCGCCAGGTAGCTTGGATGACTCTCTAGGAAACTGCATCGTCTATTTTGGTCTCTTGGAGGAGGAGGAAGGACGGGTGATGATCCTTGTAGAGTTGGTCGAGGATCCTTTTCTTGGGGGCACCATTGAGCCCCCTGACATTCTAGGTGATGAGCTTCATTTGACACCCTTGTGGGGTTTCTTTCCCCCCTTCCCGACCAGAGCAGGGGGTTTGGGTCGAAGGGCGTCTGTTTTGGATAAGCTCACGGAAATGTCAAATAGGGTTTCATGGGAGCCATTGGCTATGTCATCTTCAGTGATTCTTGCTCACTGATTGTCCAAGGTGGGTCGACCTCTCTTGAGTTTTTTTCCAAAGTCTGTGGTGAAAGTCTTGCTTTGGGTCATATTGGGGCTGATCTCATCAGGCCCAGATGGAGAACTGCCTTCAACCTCTTTGTCAGACCTCTCAGAGATGCACTCTAAAGGTGAAAGGCTAGAAGGAACCACCGGGAGGGGCTAGAGGGGGTAGAGGGGGGATAGCAGGAGTGGGGGGGGAGGAGGAAACCTAGATAAAGGAATACAAGAAGGTGGAAGTCGATGGGGAAGAGCGCTCAGGTGGCTCATAGGCCTAGGGGGGCATAAGCAGGAGCCTATAGGGAGGGATTCACATCAGGAAGGGGGGGAAAACCTGGGTTTGGGGCCCCATAAGATGACTCAATGAGGGGAGCACGGGAAGGGGAATCCTGAGGAATACCATCCTCCAGGATAGGGCTCGCTTGGGATTCCTTTGGGACAGAAGGCGGAGCCTCCATGGTGGTCTAGGCTTGATATCTGTGGTCATCATGAGGGGTCCCTCGAGAGGGGACCCGGATTGGTTGGGAAGGGATTTTGGGGAGACGGTCATCGGCCTTCTTGGATTTAGGGCATTGATGGGGGAGGTGGCCCTGAGTGCAACAGAGAGGGTAGAAAGCAGGTTTATTTTCATAGATTAGAGATTGGCACCAAAATAAGGACTCAGAGGAGATGGTCACAGAAGAGGGAAGTTTTGATTCTAGATTTGCATTGAAACAAAATCTGGCATAAACCATCTGGGAGCCTGCATTGGTAGCGGGGTCGAAGGCCACCAGTTCCTCGATTGACTGGGCAATAAGTCTTACGACATCTTCATGCCAAAATTGGAAGGGAAGCTCAGGGATCCAAAACCAGATTGGGGTAAAGTTGATGCTTTGGGTGTTAGGGTGGAATTCAGCTCCATATTGCTTGAGGAAGAGGATTTTGCACCCCAAAAACTAGGGCCCACCCGATAAGATCTTTTTAGAATCATCGTTGTTATTTAATTTGATGATGAAGAATCCCTTAGTGAGGGCCACTAGCTGAATATGTCCAAAAACTTTCCATTTGGAAGTTGCCCATGATGGTTTCCATGTTCGGGTGCCCTTCCAGGAACTTCCCAACTAGGGAGGCAGAGGATCCAACAACAAAGGAGTAGTAGACCTCCTCTTGAATAGAAATGTGGGTGCCCTCAAGGGAGAGCCCTAAACCTAGGGCTCAAGGTTGGGCCCTGGTGCTAGCTAGGATCTATTGATAGGAGGATTTGGGCCCACCCGGGGTAGAACCCTTCCCAATATTTGGAGGATTTTTCCCTAGGCCTACGCTTGCATCGATCCAAGGAAGAGGTCCTAGGCCCAAGATGCCATCCCCACCCTATCCACCATTCTGCTCAGCCTCTGAGCTCTCCTCTGGGCCCACCAAGGGCCTTATGGGCCAGGGTCTGGGCCCCGACGTTCCTGACCCCGATCCCGATCTAGCTCCTGCTCTGGAACTTGCACCAGGTTCTAAACCTATGCCCAGTCCTGATCCCGCTCCTGCTCTCGTTCCTACTCCCACTCCCACAATCCTTTAAGAGATATTCATCACCATTCCATTTTGTTGTCTGTTGCACTTTGAAATGTTTTATTTTTATGGGTTTTCTTATTTGTGATGTCTCAAATTTGAGATTGTTTGTAGGTTTCTAGGTGTTCTCTTGTAAAATTTTTGGGGCACCTTTCAAAACCCCTTCTTCCATCCTAATAAAAAATAGATGTTTTTAATTAAAATATATAAACTTTTAGATAAATAGTGTAGAAGCATCCTAATGACCTACCATTGTGGAATTTGAATTGTCATGAAAAGGAAGGTCAACTACTCAGTTGTTATGTAACTACTTTAAAATAATTACAAATTGTTCTTTTGTTTTAGGAAGGAGGGTTGACTAGAAGAGAGAGGAAGGAGTAGCCTTGTATTCTTGATGAATAAATGAACAATATTTTTCTAAAGCATTCCGAGTCTTTATGGTTATTGAATGTGTGATATTCATTCTGTTAGATCGTGTATGTTTTTCTTCTTATATATTGAAGTGAACGTACAAGTGTATGATTGAGAGGCATAATTGTAAACTGAATAATCATATGATTAAGAGCATTTTGATTATACAATTTGATAAGGGAATATTATACGGTGATAGGTTAGAAGTCAACCAATTTGGCTTGAATTTGTCTAATAGGGTTGCAATTTTATGTCACTGCATCATTGAGAGTTGATTGAATGAAGAGCAAAAGTATCATATAGTTGTAGCATATAATGGAACCATACAAGAGCCTAGGCATTATAGGTGATTCATACAAATGTATGATTGAAAGAAGAATTGTGCAATTGTACAGTTGGAGGGTGTATTTTTACAAAGAATGCACTGTATGATTACAAGAAATTATACAGTTACCATGGGTCATACAATTATGAGGTATTGTATGATTACCAAGGATTGTATAATTGTGAGCATTTTACTATACGATTGCAGGAATTTTGGTGTGTAGCAAGAAGTTTGCTATTGGAAGTGCTTGTTATTTCTTACTACGTCATTGAGCATCTGTATTATGTGATTAGATATAATATTGTATGGTTAGAAATTAGATTGTATGATTGGGGGTAACTATACAACTATAGGCTAAATTATACAATTGTATGATTATAAAACTAAAGGTTTGTGAATCATTGCATGATAACAAAGGTATTATCATATAAAAAGTGGTGTGGAAATTTTTTACTACATCAATAAATTACTAAAAATATATATATATATATTTTTAAAGAATGATATTCATTAAAAAATATGTAAAATATAATGACCTTAAATATTATTTGGGCGGACAAGCTGTGCAAACAGATTATAAATGGAATATTTAGATATGGAGCAAAATAAATATTAGAAACATATCATTTGCATATATTGTGAGTTATTTATAAGAAACAATAATGATAAATATGATTGTTGGTAGTTTAAAAATAATATAATAATTTAATAACCAAAAACATAATTTCATGTCAAATACCTACACAACCAAGCAAAAACTTTGATATATTTTGTATAATAACTTTGATATTTTTTATTGTTTATTTATTATGGTAAATAATAGGGGTTTTTGAAAGGGCCCCAATCCTTATATACAAGACTAACAGAAGATAAATAATTAAGCTCTAAAAATTGAAACGAACAAAAAACACACTCCTAAAGAGTTACAAAAATCTTACAACATATCTAAATAAAAATTACAACAACAAAAGATAACCAAAGAACAAAAAATATAAATGCAAGCTTGTTTTGATTTTAAAAAAACTATAGTTAAACCCTTTGCATTTTTGGGGCATTGATACCCTCATGTTTCAATAAAGCAAAATTATTTTTTTGATTTTGGTGGGTTCTTACCCCACATAATAAAGCCTTATGAGAACCATCAACCACTTAATTAGTTATTCCTCTAGATATTTCATCTCTTGGTTTTGGCCTCCCCCTTGGAACTGACATACCAATAACATCTTTCTTCTTCCAACGTCTAATCAATATCCTTAGATGCTCATCTACCTCCAAGTCAACTAAAAAATCTCATTCCTCAACACCATCCTCTTCATCTAGTTTCAATTTATCCTGTGATTATCGATTCTTGGTTCACACCCTCCACCTATCATTGGTTATCTATTCTCATCCTAATATTATCATGTTCTTCTTTCTATGTGTTGCACATCTACTAGACTCTATTGTAGTTTTGGAAGCATTTGCTTCAATGGTTGTTGTGTTATTTATTCTTGAAGTTGCATCTCCTCCCAAGACTACTACAATTGTTGAAATGATCTTTGAGTATTTGTAATGATCTATTGGTAAATGTAAACAACCATCTAGATTCATCCTTTTATCATATATGCAATTCTTATAGCCAACTTCCTAATTCATTTTTCACCAATGAGCCCTAGCTGGGTATTCACTACAATTTTTGCTTTAGTCCAAGCAATCCCTTTGGAGGTAATGTATTGGGTTTCAGGTACAAATTCTTCCTCCAATTGTTCTATACTTTGAAATTTATTACTATTTTGGAAACTATTATCTATGTTTTCTTCTTTCCCTTATCCCTTATCTTCTTTTTTCCAATTTCCTCCTCTAAACCTTAGTAATGGATTTGCCTACCTCAACCTCTTGCTCCTTTTGAGGGCACAAAGAGTAGGAGAATTTTTATATTCCACCTTTTGAACCCATTCTTGATAATCTAACATGATTTTCACTTATTGAGGTAAGGGTTTACTCAGGTTTGTATTAACACGTATTCTAGCTACTAGAAGGCTTGAATTCACTTTAGTTTAATGATCAAAAGCTATGAGAGTTCCAATAGAGCTTGCAATACTCATCCAGATAGGAGAAACTTCCATAATGGATTGAAACCTAGAAACCATTTATTTAAACATAATCCCCTCCTACCAAAAAACCATGGTCCTCCCATCAAGACCCTAACCAAATATTCATTGCAAGTAAAATTAAAAAGGATAAAACCATGAGGGAGAGCTACAACTTGCAAAGAACCCTTTAGATTCCATCTAAAAAGCATCCACTTTCGAATAGAACCCAAATATGGGGAAACATTTTGAATAAATTTGCCTACCAATGATATTTGTATTTTTTAATTATTATGGTATATGAAGGGGTTTTGAAAGTGCCCCGAACTATTTATATTTGCAAAGGATAAAAATCACTTCCAGCACATAAATATTACAAATTTTGGACTACAAATGAGCATGTTGCATAATTAGATACAACAATTTTGAGTTAAATCTATCCCATGGGGATTTAGTATTTCCTAAATTCAATCCATTTAACTTTGATATTGTTGTACATATCTTGGTGATATTTTAAATAGGTACATATAAAACATAAGCCAATAAATAATAGATGATTTTATTGGTCACATGTCACTTGATGTGGCTTACCTTTTCTCTTAGCTTATCACTCAAAAAGGCCTCTTACTGAAATTCGATTAATATAGTATCAATATTTTTTTCACTATAAAATAAATGTTTTAAGTGAGGAATATAAAAATTTATCGAAGTGTATTTCAAATATAAATATAATTAAGATAGGTCAACTACAAAATATTTGCATTTTAATATCTAATTCCTTTTATATTATATTTTTTATTTTTTGGTTTGCTTAGGAATAAAAATTTAAAAAATTATGACTTAACTACAAAATTGCGACACTAAAGGAATAATTATTCTATAGCTATGTTTACAATATATTTTTGGTATGCTTGAATGGAAATACCACATAATATGGATGAGAATATTCTTAGACAACTTTGAAGGATGTTCAAGATGAGTCCATTAATATTAGCAATATTTTTAATTATATCAAAAAATATTGAGTGTATAGGACAATTTTAACACAACATTTTTCTTAAATATTGCTCATGATCTCATTCATCCTTAAAGTAGATCAATATAACATTTAGAAATAATACAAAATAAATATATGATGACTTGAGATGTTAGTTGAAGAATCAATCACTATGGCATGGTGCTCCTTTTGGAAGTCTTCTACAACTACATACTCCTTATATTGGGTAGGTGTATTTCTTATTATATTAATTGATTATTATTTGATAGATCCTCCTCTACTAGTTCCCTAACCAATTTAAGGATATTTTCTAACATAATGCAATCCTCCCCACACAAGCCATCCTCTGTACTATCCCACACTCTATGCACTAAAGGCATCCTCTTCTAACTCTATTATGATATCATGGGCTAGAACATTAGTGCTTTTTGAGGATGTGTAAGAGGTTTAGGCAACATCCCTCTTCCAATAATACCTTTCCTAAAATGTTCTCATCTAAACTACATTAAAGGTATTCACTCGAACTTACCCGATGTTTGTTGATATTGATAAAGATTAGGCCTCACTATTGTTGCTATTGTTAGGATTTATAATTAAATTTTAGAATATTTGGTGATGATCCATGAAGGTTTTTTTACACTCTTACCTTAAATGAACCACCTAGATGCTATAGTATCTAGGAATAGTTATATGGGGATATGATATTATATTGTATATGCATATTATGGATAGTTGGCATGGACCACACTTAACCCATGGTTGATTATATTATTATATTATTATACTATAATAATAAGTGGTATGAGTGTTTATAATATTGTATGTAAAGAGGGTATATTATCAATGTAATCATAATGGACATCAATCATATGGAGTATTGTTTCTAATCATATTTTCCCATTAAGTAGGTTATGAGACTCTACCCTGTCTACATGGTGCTATCATCTTGTGATATCTTATGGATTTTTTCTTTATTAAGGATTATTATTGGTTTACCCTACCATAGGGGTATTATCTATAATTTTCATAACACTAGACCATATTTTATGACTAATACATGTTTATAAATTGTTTTCCAAGCCAATGGATTGTTCCTCAAGTAATAATTTCAACTATATGTAATCATTATCAATGTAATCATCATGGACATCAATCATATGGAGTATTACTTCTAACCATATTTACCCACAAAGTGGCTTATGAGACTCTACCCAGTCTATGTGGTGCTCTCATCTTGGGATATCTTATGGATTTTTCCTTTCTTAAGGATTATTATTGGTTTTGCCCTATTGTTGGCCATTTCTAGGGTGCACAAATGTAGTTTTTTTTAATTAGGCATATATTTGAGAAAAATATCGACATTGAGAAAAGTGAAATAATTTTGATGGACCCGACATGGAGTGGCACATTAAAGACATGACTGTGCTCCCCCCTTGGCATAACTACTATGAACAAGAGGCTGAATATAATCTAGTAAAGTATAAAAATTAGTTTCCTCCACTCGGGTTGTTTAGTCAGTTAAAAGAAAGTCAGCCCTTGTGGTCTGAGGAGAAAATTATAAACTGGTGGATAATGCGGGTTCACCAAGGAAATACCACATCTCCTTATGGGTTTAATATGGATGAGGTAATTTTTGACACTTATGATGAATTTTTTGATTCCTATCAACCCGTCGCTTTCACTAATATCTTACCTCAAAGCTTCCAACATTCTAACAATGGTAAAAGTAGAGCAAAAGGAGAATTTTTGATAGTCAAAAAATAGATTTCATAGGAGGAGGAATAGAAATATATACTTATATGAATATCATAGCAGATGAAGTAGTATTTTATGCTAGAGAAGTAGACTATTTGAGGCACATCTATTTTTACCAAAGCTACGAAGAAACCAAGGACTGGTGCCATTTCCTCCTCTATTGCTGAAATTTTAGTAGCTACAGTTCCCACAGTTCCATTTGTTTCAATGATTATTATTTCATCTCCATCAATGATAGAGGCTCCGATGATGGTTGCATAATTATTCCTGATGATACATGAACAAAATGAGGACCGGTAGTCATAGAGTCCTCAGGTGGAGTTCGTGGATGTCAAGAAGAACATAAATGTTGAGGAGAGAGCGAAAGAGCATCAGGAAGATATTATTTTACAGCTGATTCCATACCCACAACATACGATGTCCATTCCTGAAGGTATTTCTTATCTTCCTGCTTCTCTTTCTTCAGAGCATGTAGTGGTTATTATCCTAGTTCCCTCTATTTCCACGTCTATCTCTTTGTCTTTCATAATACCCTCCATATCCATTTTTCTTCCCTTTTCTTTCCTTCTTGAAGTCACTATTGCTCCTTATTCTCTTCCCCTTTCTTCAGCATCCATTTCTTTCAGTTCGTATGCATCAGAACCAAACCCATTTTTGCATCCTTCACCTTTCATTACTGCCACCACTTTCATCGAGGTTATAAGTATGCAGGATCCTCCTAGGGTGAGTGTAACTACATCCGAACCTGGTTCCTCCATCCATTCCATAATTTTGGTCCCTCACCTTATAGCCATATCATATGCTTCCCTTGAGCCTGACTACTCAAAATTTTTGATACCATTCACACCATTTTTGGAGCTACAAGCATTTCTCGATGTTCAGGTGGTGCCAAAACAATCCAACGTAGAGAAAATAAATCAGGCGCACCTTAGTTCATCATAGTGGTTGAAAAGCAAGAGGTAAAAATAAGCTATGGCTCCATATCAGCCGCTCAAGAAGGTTGCCTTTGATCCAGTCACCATGGAAGCTCACATGGCTAAAATCACTCCCTTGGTTCAGAAGCCACAAGGAGAAATAGTGTAGAGTGATTATGTTTGTGAGATCATCACAAAGGACCTCAACAGGATTGATCCTATGGAAACTATGGGCAACATACAGGTTGATATGAGTTCAATATACTTGCATGGCGAGTATTTCAAGCAAAAACATTTTGATAATGAGAATAAAATTATCGAACTCGAAAATACCTTAGCCAAAAGCAGAGCGCAAGAGGATAAGATAGCCATAGATAATGAAAACTTGCACCGACAGGTAGGAGTGTATTTAAAGGAAAGGGATATTTTAAGGATATAAATTCACACACTCTGAATGTAGCTAGAGGCCATATAGAATCAACTAGTGGATAAGGCTGCACATACTGTAGGTTTTTCCTCAAAAAGTATCAAGGAGGCATGCTTTCATTCAGTTCAGAACTATGAAAATCTAGTAGCACAAGCGGTTCAAGTGCTGCATTATTTATGGGTGTCTAGAATACATATTTATATGGGGCAATATTTGATAGATACTACTGAGGAGATGTTGGAGTCGTACATGGAGATGGTTGTAAAAATTCAAGCTTTGGCTAATTCCAACATACATATTCACCCCTTGAGTGAAATGGATCACGCTTGGTCAATCGTGAAGGTCACATTGCACAGTTATTTTTAGAGAATGGACCTAGTGAGGGAAGTCCAGAATATTATTAATACCATTGAGTGATAGCATACTGTTGCCATGACTCATTTTGATGCTCTTGTCGATATGGGCTTCCCTAATTTCATAGATGAATGGAGTGAACCTCTACTGAAGGAAAAATTGGAAGTAGCTTGGAAGAATTTGGTGGAGGATACCTCAGAGATTTATGCATGGAAGGAGCCCATAACATAAGCGTAAGTACTGCCTCTCATGTAAAAGTATACCCGTATGGAGCTTTCAGTGTTTGAGCTAGCTCAGTGAGCGAAGCACCATAGTTTGGAAGATGTCCAAAATATTTACTTTGTTTATGAGTTTTTGAGTGTTTCCTATTTGTTCACCACTCATGCTTGGAAGGATGTGGTCACAGTCTATGATTTAACCTCTAAAATCCTTAAGTAATAGGAGGAACGAGCGATGACTAAGCATGTAACAGTAGAAAAGACAACAACATAAGAAAAATGAGTAGAGGTACTCTGAGTAGCCAGAGTGACTGAGGCCATGGAGAAGGTAGAAGATGAGGCACAAAGAAAGGCATCCATATCAAAATTTCCAACCAAATCAGTAGGTAAAAATAATCCATCTAAGCCCAATGGATAAACACCTAGGATCACTTGCATCCATGCAAGCTAGATACCCAATGAGTCACCAAAAATATTGGCAGTTTTACAATATGGCACATTGAATTTTTTATACAAGTTTTATTGTAATGTGGCAAAATATTTTCATTTGATAATATAATATTTTGATCAATTTGATATATTGCAGTATTGTTTTATTTTTCCTTCTTTCTTTCCATGCATATTTTGGCTTGAAAATAATGGGTTTTCTAAGGAAAATGGCTAGGAGAATGAATCAATGGCTTTGGTTTGAATCACCCATGAAATAGTTTTAAAATAAAGCATAAAATATTAAGTGCATAAGAAAGGAGCTTCAAAAAAAATTAAAGTGCATTCATCCCAACTGAGGGGCGAAAGCCTCACGTGCCCCTTGTTGGAGTGAAAGAAGAGAAAAGAAAATGAAAAATGATGAAGTTTCAAAATTGCCTAAGTAACTACGACACACGAAGTTGAGTTTTGGGAGAATCATGTTTGCCCCAAATATGGGGTGAAATCTCTATTCACCCCACTTTGAGATGAACATCCTTGAAAAACTAAGAAATGCACCCACCCGTCGTGATAAAAACAAGTTTAATGAAAGTCTTGGGTTGAAACAGACTTAGGAAAATTTTAGCTTGAAAAAGGGTGCGTTCACCCCAAAGTTGGAGCGAAATTTCTATTCGCCCTAATTTTGGGTGAACTTCATTAAAAGTGGTGCATTTCAATGTCACATTCACCATTTGAAGGGTGAAATCTCCATTTTCTCCTCCCAAGGGCGAATGTACCATAAAGAATTGAAGTCGTGCGAACGCACTATGAAGGTGAAAAGTTGAGTGAACACACTATGGAAGTCAAAGTTGTGAAAAATATGTAAATATCAAAGTTACTTTGAAAATTCAAAGTCATGTTCACCCAAAGACGAAGGCAATGACTCCCTTCACCTCTTTTGGGGATGAACGTAGATTTAGAGGGGAATAGGGTGGCTGTTGGAAGCGTTTTCACCCAGAAACATAAGGATGATTGTTGTCATGATCAAGAAAAATATATGATTCATTAAATTTATTAAGGAATTTCCCCCACCAATGCATATCATGGATAGAGTAAATGTGTGTTCACTTGTTATTCATTTCAGACGAATTGCGTTGTTGACATCGTCATGGGTTTTTAGGAATCACCCAAAGCAGGTGAATGGAGAGTATTAAATAATAGGCGCAAGGCACAGTTCAAATTGTGGATCACGAGAAAAGAGGAAGCAATAATATTAAAAGTGCCAGACTATTTTCATGATTTTTAAAGTAGGAGTGCATTTTCAAGATGACGAATACATCTAGTCAACGATCGAGCCTTGCAGTTTTCCATGCACCAACACCCAG
Source organism: Wollemia nobilis (assembly GCA_028583015.1). Classification (NCBI taxonomy): domain Eukaryota; kingdom Viridiplantae; phylum Streptophyta; class Pinopsida; order Araucariales; family Araucariaceae; genus Wollemia; species Wollemia nobilis. Next base: position 14,734,698 of record JAQPPZ010017228.1, read on the forward strand.
AAATACATATTTCTCGGAGGAGTTACCTTAGAAGCTGGATCAATGTTTCAAGAGGATGTATTTTTAATATTTCCAAGAAGGAATTTTATCATTATGGTTCCTGATCTATAAACATTTTGTCTCCATGTGCATTTAATAAAAGAGGTGAAATCCTCTATAAATACTACTCAATTCTCATTGTAAAAGAGGACGTTAGACATTTTGCAAGAAAACTATTCAAGTTTTCTATATCAATAGAAGATACAGGGCTTCTGAATTTACAAGTGATATTGTGTGTGATTTCCTTCTGTCTATATGCATTTCTATCTTACGCTCATATTCATTATCTATGGTTTAGTTTAAATTTTGTATCTAAATTTGAACATTGTTGGTGAGGGAGTGAGTACTAGAATGTGATCCTGGAGGTTTTTTATGCAAGATTATAATTAAATTCTACTAATTTTCTTTTATTACATGTTTCAATGTTTGGGTAGAATTCCTGCTGCTAGTCTGATCCAAATCCTATACTTTGGCCTATAGCCATATTTCTCTTTCTTTCCGTTATTTCCAATTTCTTTCCTACAACTCTAGTCTTAAACCTGTGTAGGATTAGTAAGGGAGCCAACCCTCTCTGGATATTGGCATGCATGAAATTTCTTTCCTTCGGCATTTCAATGTTGGTTGTGTCTAGGGCACACAAACATAGCTTTTTTTAATTAGGTAGATATTTGACCAACACCTACCCTAGGGGTATTATCTATAAGTTTCATAACACTAGACCATATTTTATGACTAATACTTTTTGATATAATTCTTTCCAAGCCAATGGATTATTCCTCAAGTAATAATTTCAACTATTTGTAATCATTAACTCCATAAGAATTAATTCACTTGTATTACCCCGTTTTCTACTAAAGGCATTTTTCTTTAGGATCTCTCCAAAAAAAAATTCCTACTCCATAACTAACCTATTCCCTTGTTATAAGAAATATATCTCCTAAATTCTTATCTAGCTATACAATTAGTATACATTTATTTTTGAATATTTCTTTATATTGTTCCCAATAGATATTTACTTATTCATGATCATAATTAACTCCTCATTACACCACCAAGTGGTTATAAATCCTTCCAAATGAAAGCTTACTATAATTACTTTCTATTAACCAATATAGTTATCTACATTGAAGCACCATCGCATATGTATGAGCAAGTATTTGACTAGTTTTCCTTTAGCTAAGCCTAAAATATTAAGTGGATCAACCTTCCTAAAATTCTTAAATATGTCCCTTTTACCATCCCTCTTATCAAATTGCTAAAGGGATTCATTGTTCAGAGGTTGCCCTCATTGGTTCACATTTACTCCTCTTTGGTGTTGACCATGCACATTATCATTTATTAAAATTCAATCCATCATAATATTTATAATATTGTGAATATATCTAGAACTTGTTCAATTCAATTACACCATTCATTCTAGATGTATTCCAATTTTGATCATCTCTTGTTATCTTAAAGTCCCTTAACTAGTCTCCATTTAATCCACAACTTATTGACTACTCTTAAGGATCTCAATCTAATAACTACCTCTTCCTCTTTTAACATTAACCCTACCTCTACAACAAGTATCCATGTATCCTCTCTTTCGAGATTGTAGCTACATATCAAGGTAATATAAGACAATTATTCATAAAGATAAGGTGGTCCTACTCAACTAAGGCCTGAGTGTTGCAACTCAAACACTAATACCATATGTGGTGTTATTCTTATACACCAAATCATAACACATCTAAAATAACAAAAACAAACAAATAAACTACCCTTCAATATATATGATTCATCAAATCAAGTATTTAATAAAGCAAAAATTGCACAATCAATTAAACAAGAGTTACTAAGTTATAATTGATATTCATCAATTACAATTTAAGAATTTAAGACGATCCACAAATAGAATTTGACTAAGATTTTGAAGATGTCAAAGTCAAAAAGTGTTTCTTCTAATTTATGGGAAATTGTCTCTTAAACCAGGTACCATTATGTTTGTAATGGCTTGCACTTTAGATTGGGCATATTTAATATTAATTTTTTTATTTTAGATCAACCCTTAGGTCGAAATAAAACTAAATATATATATATAAATATATCAAAGTAAATATCTTAAAACATCATCCCACCTTGTTAAGGCTATTATACTTATTTTATTCCTATCACATTATTTGTAATGTATGTCCATAAAATTCCTACCTGCTAATATGGTTTATAAACTAATAAGTGTTTAATTTCACATTTTAAATTCTATCATATGCCTCCCTAAATTAAAATATGATTTATTTATTAATAGTAAATCATTGAAAATAATGTAAATACATCCTTTAAAACTTTTATAGATTGACCATAAATTTACATTTATAACATTTTTTAAATTCATAATATTTTTCTTTTATATTTATTTATTTATAAGGTTTGCTATTACCTTGTGATTAAGAATTAGAAATATTTCACACTTATTATTCTAAATTAAAATAATTACTTTACAAAAAATTAATCTAAATTAACCATATTTTAAACGTAATTTTTTTTTTTTAATTTTAAATTATTTCCAAAATTTAATATGAAATTTTCTTTCGAACTCTTATTGGAAATTTACTATGTTCATATCATTATAGTTATTAATAAATATTTCTTACAAGTATAATTTATATTTGTTGGAATATATTACATCATTTGGTACATGCTAATGTACCACCTTGCATACATCTTTAGATTAGGAGTGTATGTTAGATTAGGGTATGAGTATTTACTTTATGAAATGTAATAAATGCACGAGTATTATTAGAATGTGCAAAGTATTCAACAATGTAAATGTGCATGTTAGTCCATGTGCGCATGAGTCCATAAAATAGGAATGTGAAGAGTCATAGGAATATGGAAGGTCAAGAGTCACATCCCATTATATATATGCCTTTGTATGAGCATATGAAGTGACACAATGTAGAGTAGTAGTAGAGAATAAGATAGATACAATGTAGAGCATGTATGAAATATGGAGAGTTTGAGATCTCCATTTTATCTCAATATACTATTTTCGTGAGCTTTCATTAATGGTAGTTTTATGAGTAGTTGTAGAATTTTCTTATTATTTTTACATGCTTAGTATATTACCATTATCTTATATTTAATATTGCATGCTCATTTTATACCTTGTGGTAGTTATTTCATTAAATATATAGCATCAAAAGCTAATAGTGGTATCAGAGCCACAAGGGAGATTGATAGGAGATATGGAGATCTCATTTTCAAAAAAAATTAAAGTTGTTTTTTTGTTAGAGTTTTTTCATAGGGTTACAATAAAACTCATGATGACTAGAACTCAGCATAGATATATTTTCCACTAGATTGAAAGATAACTAGTGAAGTTTATTGATTTTTAGAGATATGGATATTTGCATGTATTTGTTTGTTGTTGTCTAAGATTTTTTGTTGCAAAAAAATAGACATTGAAGAATAATAAGGTCCAAGAAAAATGTCGCATTAGATATTAAAGGTAGAATATTGAGGAGACCCAAGAAGAAGGTTCCCATAGAAGATTTAAGACTGTAAATTGTAGATTGAAGAAAGAAAAAAGCAACTCTATTGAAGATTGATAAGGAAGAGACACCAAAAAATAGTCCTATTGATGAACTAATTCCAAATTTAGAATATAGAAGATAGAGTATTGAATATAGAGGAGGACTATTAGAGTTAGATTATATTACATCATTTGGTTCATGTAAATGTACCACATTTTGTACCTAATTATAATAGGAGATTACTTTAGGTGGAAATTAGCTATTTACTTCAAGCAATGTAATAAATGCACAAGTGACAATGTGTAAGGTGTCTACTTGTACAACTAGGTATAGTGTTGGGCCTATGACCAAGGAATCTATCTTCCTATATAAATGGCTTCATAGTGATAGATCATAACAAGGTCATATCAAGCTCATATCAAGTTCCTATCAAGTGCATAGGAGATAGGAGAAGAACTCATGTATGGAGTACAATGTAGTTCTTTAGCTTATATTTATGGAGTGACCATTACATCCATACTACATTGTATTTTTTATTTATAATATATTTCAGTCATATTGCAAAATAACTTTCTCTCATTTTTAATGTATCTTATTAGGACATGTGTTAGATCTCTTCCACAGCATATATCCTCAAAAGCTAACAATGGTATAAGATCCATGGTGAATCAAGAATAGGAGGACCTACATCCATCATAATTGTTTTTATGTTTTTGTAAATCAGATTCACCATTGTGCACTGCCACTTACAAAAGTCATCATCAGTCAAGTCCAATAGGTCAAGAGGAATAGGGAGAGCCATAGTATTCAATAAAGAGAGTCACAAGTGAGGACTAAAACAAATCTTAACTATAGAAATTCTGATATTATATTTGGCTAGAATATTTACACAGAGTTACAAAAAAAATGCATGAAGACTAGGACTCAACATTCATTCCACTAGTTTGATAAATCAACTAGTGAATATTATTATCTCGAGAATTATAAATTCTTCTATTCCAAATTCTAACAACTTTTTTCAAGAAAAGGAGATTCATGAAATGGTTGGGAAGCTTCCTAGAAGAGAGTTAGGAATAATATATTCTTAGAATCATTCTAGAACTTACAACAACAAGGAGAATACTAAAGATTTCAAAGACCTGGAGAAAGGTCATTTTATAATAGTTGTAGTCCTACAAACTATAGAAGTAAACAAAATATCATAGTAACCTTATAGCAGACTCAAGGAAGAAGAGACTCCAGAAGATGAGTTAAAGAGGAGATAGGCAATTCATGATCTCTATTCAATATTAATATCTATAGTGTGTGGAAGCAAAAAATACTATAGAAGCCTTGACCCAAAAGAAAAGTCCACAAAAGCCTTGATCCAGAAGAAGAGGCTAGAGAATCCTTGATCCAGAAGAGAATGCCATAGAAGTCTTAAATTTGAAGAAAATTTTTGAGAAGAATTATTGATTCAGAAGAAAAATTATTGATTCAAAAATAAAATCTCCAAATAAGATTTCCTGAAGAAGACTCCAAATAAGAGTCCATGAAATATAATATTTGTGATATCCTTTATTGATTAAAGACTTCTTTCAAATATGAAGGGATCAAGATAATATATTGTTGAAAAACTTCCATTCTTGGAAGAAAGAGAAGAACTAGGAGAGTCTTGTTCAAATCTAGAAGTAGAATATTTCAGATATTTGAGAAAAATATCTTATCACCAACACTTCTAGAAGTAGAAGATTGAATAAAAGCTCTCGATTGGGAGACCAAATAATCTATAATATAGAATACCTTGGAGATGTCTCAAGGAGTAAAAATAAGAAGGTTTGGAGAGTCTTGTTACATAGCTCTAAGAAGCATCATCAAAAGAGTTCCTCAGATAACTCAATGGAGAAATCCACTACCAAGGAGAAGCTCTTGATAGTGAAGGACTTGGGATAATTATCGTCCTCTGAAAACAATCCCAAGAGAAGAATAATTTGGTAAGGAGTGCCAAATCCCAGAAGAAGAATCTAATGAAGACTTGAAGATATTTAGAATATTTAGAAGAATATTCTATTTGAAGTTAAAATTTTATAAGAATATTGAAGGAATATTTAGACAAAATAAGCCTACCAAATCCAGGATATTTGGAGATTACCTCTTAAATCAAGAAGACACAATTCAAATAATAAAGTTCTATGAATCTACAACAAAAAATAGATCACTAGAAGGATCAAGCCACCAAAATTTAGGCTCAAGACAAAAATTTTAAGACCCTAGTTTGGTGAAGTAAAAATATATTCTAGAAAATCACCAAGAAGCTACAAATTCATCCATTACAAGGTAGTAGCTTTGTGAATCAAACACCAAGATCTACATATACTATAGAAGCCATTAAAGGTAAGAAACTAGGGTGAATTTAGTTAAACTTCAAATTATGGTTCATTATCAAATTCCATTAAGCACCATATTTGAATTAAAGTTGCAAGGGGGAGGGCTTCTATTATAGTCTTCAAGAAAGTACAAAAAGGAGAATTCATTTTAAGATATATTTGCACATTAAATAGGAGTTGGATATTTTTTGAAAGAAATAAAATTATCACCTACCTATTATCTATCTAGAAAGCAAGAAGACTATATCCTACAATATTTATTGTAGTGAAAAATTGTATAATATTCATTAAGGTTTCATTACAAATTACTCTTAAAAGTTGCAGATATTATTAAGAACATTTGAAATTATTTTGAGATTTCATTTACAGGATCAATAATGTGAGATTATTGTTACCTTTAAAGTGCATTAATTTGGAGATATTATTCATTTGCACTATACTAGTTGATCTTTAACTAGTTACTCTCAAAAGGGTTAGTTTGTGTTCTTTGATTGTTAAATATCAAGGGCACAAAACCAAAATATTATCAAAGTGTTTAGAGACACTATTTGGTGCATAAAACATGTAGCATTTTATGGCCCAAAAAAGGAACCAAAATCATATCATATTCCTGCAAGGAGTGGAGAAGAAAGCCACCATAAAAATCAATAAAAGAAGCTACAAATTAAGACTTGGTGAGTCTCAGATTTGAGGTGCACTAAAGGTTTTTATATAGGTGAAAATTAGTGTAAAAATTACTTCTACAAGAGCTTCTATCTACAAATTAATCAAGCAAAAGGAGAGAGAGTTTTCCAGCAAAGGAGACAACAAAAAAATAGCCCTTGCCTACAAGAAAGCCACCATTAAAACCATTAGAAATATATTACAAAAGGAGGTGAAAAAGTTATTGTATTTACAAATTTTATTTACATTGTCTTGCACCGTGATATTCTATCCTACATAAGAAAAAATACAAAGCTTTAGTGTCATAAATACACATTATTCATAAGGAAGAATCATCTCAAATTAGTCATAGAAAAGCATCATCCATGCAAGGCTAAAAGAACCATCAAAAGGTTCACATCACCCATGGTTTGGACAGCCACAACAAGTAACCTACAAACACACAAAGAAAATAAAAACGAAGGATCTATATCATTCACAAAGGAAGAAACCAGGCAACTTAGAAGCAAGAAAAAATTAAAGCAAGAAATACTAGAGCTAGACATACATCCAAGGAGCATTCTATATCATTATTGGACCATTAAAAAGTCTCCATCGAATCACTACTCATTGCTCTATTTAAAAGCCACTCAATCTCCATCGAAGCATTTCTAAAAGAAAATTGAGCTCCACCATATCATTGCTCAGTTGGAACAAACTCAGTGCCATATAAACATAGCAAATTAAAATGTGGAAACATACGTTGGAGAAGCTTGCAAGAATATGTTAATAAGGTTGGTATATGCAAAGGAAATAAGGTGCCACTTGTCACCTTAGAAGAAAACATAATTTCTTTCATATGAGAATTCAAAATAATGTTTAAAATTCCACATGTGTGAAAGGAATAATATAAATAAGTGTTACGTAGGCCAACATTGGGAATATTAGATAAGGGGTGACACTTGTAACCAAGGTATACAAGTGTTTACATAAATACTGTAACATCTCCATTCTATAGAAAATTCCAAGTGTCTAATAGCATCATCGAGTGCTGAAAGAAACCACCGTGACACTTTTTCTTCTCAATAATATCATCCTCCTATTTAAGGCACCTAAAACCAAGGAGAAAATAGCATTTGGAAATATTCAAAGCACCAATGCATTGCAGTAACAAGAGCATTAAAATATCTCGATCAAGCTATTCAAAGTAGGTCAAAGAGGTCAAACTTGAGGCACCACCATTCAAGCATTGAAGTTAACAAAGTAAAATTTTACCATTTATCATAGCACCTAATAAGAATGTTGAAAATTATTGTCATACATGTCTGAATCCATCGCGAAATACATAGATATTTGAAGCATCATAAAGGTAAGAATTTACCTTGTCTAATTTGCTTTCATTAAAATGGAGTTATAAGGGTATAATATAAGGTTGAAACATTAAGGTAAATCAACCATATTTGAAAGCAAAATTAAAATGAAAATATATCTTAAAGTAGCCTAAAATTTACAATTTAAAACATAGGAGAAATAAGGATTTCTACCTGGATAAATTAAATATCTATAATTGCAAATATTATTTTTTTCTAATATTCCATATTAGGGAGTTATAAAGAATTCTACACCAAAGTAGGCTACTGGAATTTAGAAACATTCAATATCAAAATATCAAAGGCTATAAAAGAAGGTTCATTAAGGAAAACTAAGAATTGCAATTAAATTGGTATACTTGTCTCAAAATCATATTAAGGAGTTTTTTTTTTGCTACTTACAAAACATTACAAAATCAACTCAAAATTGAACTACTATTCTCAAAGAGCACTTTATCAATAATAAAGCATATTCAAAATCACTAGGGATACATAAGACATTCTACAAAATTTGACAACAATAGCATTAATAAATTATTATCAAGTAATCCATTCATTTAGGATTCATAAGGTTTCTACAAGTCCTATAATTTCACCAAGATATCATACTAAGATCATCATGGCATCAAAAAAATTCTTTCTTGCAATATCTCGATTACTCAAAGGCCCCAACTATTTTTCCAAAAAAAATAAGGTAAAATCAATCTTAGTATATTCAAAGGGAAAAATAAATCCACTATCCTTCATCTTCAAAATCAACTACATTTCCTCAAAATGAACAATGGTGAAAGCATAGAACTATTCCTAAGGGAAGTAGAAGATATCAAAGAGAATTTTTTAGCATTAAAAGAATAGAATAAATATGAATTTCTTACTCAAGTAACCATGAGAGCACTTGTAGATAGCTACAAACATTTGGTTACATATTTACAAATCCTAAGATACTTCATTTTATGATCTAATAAATATTATTTAGGAGTATGACGTGGATAATATATTTGAATATGAAATGACTAATACTACATTAGCATCAAAAGATAATACACATGAAAATATTGCTTCATCATCAAAACGATGAAGACCATGGTATAAAAAAAAATGTCAGATATGTAAAATAAAAGTTCATAGTACTAATTATTACAGATTCAATCCTAGAAATCATAATCAAGGAAATCATATGAACAATAGAAATCAAGGTAATATCAAAATAATCCTCATAAACATCAAGTCCAGCGTCGAACCAATTATCCCCAATTGGATTATCAAGAAGATAATCATAAAGGATACCTAGCTTAAAGGATAGAAGAAATAAAAGAACTAGAAGAACATGCAGATGGTTATGAATTCAAAGCTCTTTTAGTAAGAAAAACGGGTTATGAATACACTAACTACTTGCTTGAATAGGTTACATAAAATAAATAATGAGAATACAAACTCCAATACAAAGAAGAAGATCCATATTGAAGATTGAAGTATTCAATACCCAAATAATATAGTACAAGGGGTGTTAGAGTTAGATTATATTACATTATTTGGGTCATATAAATGTACCACCATTATTTCAACGTCCAACCAATTATCCCCAATTGGATTATCAAGAAGATAATCATAAAGGACATATAGCTTAAATGATAGAAGAAATAAAAGAACTAGAAGAACATGCAGATGGTTATGAATTCAAAGCTCTTTTAGTAAGAACAACAGGTTATGAAGATACTAACTACTTGATTGAACATGTTACATAAAATAAATAATGAGAATACAAACTCCAAGACAAAGAAGAAGATCCATATTGAATATTGAAGTATTCAATACCCAAATAATGTAATACAGGGGGTGTTAGAGTTAGAGTATATTACATTATTTGGGTCATGTAAATGTACCACCATTCTTACATAGTTAGAATAGGAGATTACTTTAAGGGGAATTTAGCTAGTTACTTCAAGCAATGTAATAAATTCACAAGTGTCAATGTGCAAGTTGTAATGTGTAAGGTGTTCACTTGTAATGTGTAGAGTGTTGGCCAAGGAAACTATCTTCCTATATAAAGGGTCTCATAGTGATAGATCATAACAATCTCATATCAAGTTCATATTAAGTTCCTATCAAGTGCATAGTATATAGGAGAAGAACTCCTACATGGAGTACAATGTAGTTCTTTAGCTTATATTGATGGAGTGATTATTGTTGGCAATTTTGGGTACCTTGGGTACATTGCATTTGCTCAAGTGTTGATGTTGTCATTGATGTCAAAGAGCGGAAGGGTTTTTGTGAAAACCAAGGCAGACTAAATTATAGGTTTTTTTTAAATCCATGGTCAGCATTTTTGAAATGGGTTTTTCTTAAAACCCAAGTTAGCTCTTCGTTTTGTTTAAAAAGGTGCTCCGATGATGAAGATATTTAATTTTAAATATCCAGTTTAAATTTTATTTATTTATTTAAAATTTAAATTAATATTTTAAAATTAAATTAAAGCTGTTCACCGGCTTGTTTTCAAAGCCGACGTTGCTAGGGTTTTGCAACGGATCAATTAGGGTTTCCTACTGACAAAGCAAGGTTAAGCAACCGAAAAATTCTAGGGTTTCATGTTGACCTAATTAGGGTTGCAGCCGATGTGTTTGAGAATGTTTTGATGGGATATTCTCTTCTATAAAAAGGTGGGACTATTGCAAGGTTGAAGTGTGGGCGTGATGTGATATATGTGTATGAAGTTCGGGTGCAGTAGTGTGAGTGGTGCGAAGAGAAGATAAGAACGCGGTATGCAGAAGTCGTGTTCTGAGTGTGAAATGACAGTGTGCTGGCTGTAGAAGTGATATTTCTATGAAGTTGCAGCAGATAACACGGAGAGATATAGAGGAGTGGTTGAAAAAGTGTGAATCATTTTTCACGACGACGAGTCGAATGCCGACAAGCAGCAGATCATAGAAAAATAGCAGATCGTGATAATTGAGGTGAAAGTTTACATTCTGCAATTTTTATTATTATCTTCAAGTTGTATCTTGAAAAAGGGGTTGGTGCCTCTTTCCATTTGGTGCTAGAAAAATTGGAGTTGGTGCTCCATTCTGTTGTAGCAGATAAAACTTAGGGGTTGGTGCCTCTTACCAGTTGGTGCTGGTGAATGATTATGTAAAGTTGGAGCTTTGCATTTGATTGGATTTGGATGGTAGTCCAAGCAGTCCTTTTTGAGGAGTAGCCACATCGGTGAACCTCGTTAAAATGTCGTGTTATGTGTGATGCTCTTAGTACTTTTATTATTTTTGTTTTAATCTGCTGCTGTTTATTTAAAAGTCTAAATTGCTTTTAAGTTTTTAAAGAACACACTGATTCACCCCCCCTCTCAGTGTCATTGTGATTATAACAATTGGTATCAGAGCAAGGTTCCCAATTTTGGCTAAATCGATCAGGGTTGATCTTAGATTAGTACACAATGGCTAAGAAGAATAGATCCTCATCCAAAAAGGCATCCCGACCGGTTTCGGTTCCTATGGTTGAGAAAATTGAACCAAAAATGGCAGAAGGAATGAACTCTGAAGTTGAAGAAGTTGAGGCTAAAGTTGATTTATAGGGTGAGCTAGTGTCTGCCCTTATGGAATGGGAATCGGAGAAAAAAAAGAATGAATAATTGTCAAGGAAACTTAAGGATGCAAACAACATTATTGCCAGTTTAAAAATACAGACTGAAGAATACAAGAAAATGTCTGAAGATCCGGAAATACAGGTATCCATGAAGATAGACCACTGCAGCAAATTGGAAGAAGAAAATGTGAGTCTTCGAATACAAATACAAGAGCTGGATCAAAAAATCAACTGTCATGTAAAACGTGAAGAAAGCTCGATGAAATTGGACAAAATTTTGAGCGATCAAAGATCCACAGGTATCAAATTTGGTCTCGGATTTTCTGAAGGAGAATCATCAACTGGACCAAAAGCAAGCAATGTTGAAAGTGAAAAGAACAAAGACAAGAATCAGGCAAAAGAAAGATATAATGCCAAACCTGAAATAGCAGTTGACAATGATGGCTTTACTAAGGTCACACATCAAAAGAATATAAGATCCAAGGCTCCAGCAACAACCTGGCCAAGACCATATTTCAGGTTTAATCATTATTTCTATGGTTTTTGTTTCAAGTGTAATGTTTATGGGCATAAAATTGTTAACTGCAAATACAACGTAGGTCCAAGAAGTTTCACTAGTAGAAATGCGTTTGCTCCTTTAATGAGTTATGCAGTAGAGTGTTTTAAGTGTCACAACTTTGGTCATGTTGCCATAAATTGTCGTAGTATGTCTGTTTCATATCAACCTCATGAAAGCAGATTTCAACCGTATAGAGCAAAAAAAAATAGAATTTATACTGAAGGATATGTGCAAAATTCTAAAAAGGGGAAGTCACGGCTAGAACCCAATACCACAGTTAAAACAGAATGGAAACAAAAATAACAGTCTCAGGAAAGAACATGATTCTTTAATAGTGCAGACGACTTTTAGAGCTCAGAATAAACATGTTCCTTGGATTCTTGATAGTGGTTGCTCAAGTCATATGATAGGTGACAAACATAAATTCGAAAATCTACAAAAGTATGAGGGTGGTTCTATAAAATTTAGCAACAATGACGGAGCCAAAATAATAGGTAAAGGAACGGTCAAAATTAGTGAAGGAAAGATCAAGTCAGAGGAAGTTTTATATGTGGATGGTTTGAAACATAATCTATTGAGTGTGAGTCAAATCTGTGACAAAGGACATGAAGTAATTTTCAAGAAGCATGGTTGTGAAGTCAAAAAAATAAACAGCAGGAAATTAATAGCAACCGGCTCAAGGACGTCTGGAAATCTGTACACACTCTCAGATTTTTCAGAAGGTATGTGCTTCATGGGACAAGAAGAAGAGAACTGGTTGTGCCATAAGAGGCTTGGACACATAAGTTTTGATAATCTGGTAAGAATTAGCGCTAAACAAGCAGTGAGAGATATTCCAATCATTAAAAAACCTGCAAATAGTATGTGTTCTTCATGTCAGAAGGGTAAACAGACCAGAGTTTCATTTAAAACAAAAGAACATCACACTAACAGGCTTGGTTAAAACATGTTTAGTCAGAACTGGCTTAGTCAGAACATGTGGATTCAAAGAACAGGTATGCCTAAAAGAAACAACACTATTACTTGTTATAAGTGCAACAATAAAATTCACACTGTCAGACAGTGCAGAGTTGAAATTCTAGGATATAGGAACAGGAACAGTGGCATGATCAGGTCCAAGGATCAGAACAATGACAGGAACAAGAATATGGTCAAAGAGTTCAAAAGAAGACCCGGCAAGGAAGTTATAGACGTTGATGTTGATCAGTGCCTAATGGGAGTTTTACTCCCACCCCGGAATTAATCACCTCATCAGGAGGTGGGGGAGGGACTAAGCTATGAGGCTCATTCTTAGTTTCGAGCCCCAAAGGTGGCCCTTTGCCATTGATGACAAAGGGGGAGAGATATGAGTAAGGGGGAGAGCTTTAAGTGAAGAGGAAAGCTTCAAGTCAGGGGGAGCAAAACTTCAAAGAGATTGATTTCAGTTTTGGCTCTTGAAGATGTGTTTTTAGTAAAGGGTTGCCATCAATGACAAAGGGGGAGATTGTTGGCAATTTTGGGTACCTTGGGTACATTGCCCTTGCTCAAGTGTTGATGTTTTCATTGATGTCAAAGAGTGGAAGGGTTTTTGTGAAAACCAAGGCAGACTAAATTATAGCTTTTTTTTAAATCCATGATCAGCAGTTTTGAAATGGGTTTTTCTTAAAACCCAAGTTAGCTCTTCGTTTTGTTGAAAAAGGTGCTCCGATGATGAAGATATTTAATTTTAAATATCCAGTTTAAATTTTATTTATTTATTTCAATTTTAAATTAATATTTTAAAATTAAATTAAAGTTGTTCACCGGCTTGTTTTCAAAGCCGACGTTGCTAGGGTTTTGCAACGGATCAATTAGGGTTTCCTGCTGACAAAGCAAGGTTAAGCAACCGAAAAAATCTAGGGTTTCATGTTGACCTAATTAGGGTTGCAGCCGACGTGTTTGAGAATTTTTTGATGGGATAGTCTCTTCTATAAAAATGTGGGACTATTGCAAGGTTGAATTGTGGGAGCGTGATGTGATATATGTGTATGAAGTTCGGGTGCAGCAGTGTGAGTGGTGCGAAGAGAAGATAAGAACGCGGTATGCAGAAGTCGTGTTTCGAGTGTGAAATGACAGTGTGCTGGCTGTAGAAGTGATATTTCTATGAAGTTGCAGCAGAGAACACGGAGAGATATAGAGGAGTGGTTGAAAAAGTGCGAATCATTTTTCACAACAACAGTCAAATGCCGACAAGCGACGAGATCACAGAAAAATAGCAGATCGTGATAATTGAGGTGAAAGTTTACATTCTGCAATTTTTATTATTATCTTCAAGTTGTAGCTTGAAAAATGGGTTGGTGCCTCTTTCCATTTGGTGCTAGAAAAAATGGAGTTGGTGCTCCATTCTGTTGTAGCAGATAAAACTTAGGGGTTGGTGCCTCTTACCAGTTGGTGTTGTTGAATGATTATGTAAAGTTGGAGCTTTGCATTTGACTGGATTTGGATGGTAGTCCAAGCAGTCCTTTTTGAGGAATAGCCACATCGGTGAACCTCGTTAAAATGTCGTGTTATGTGTGATGCTCTTAGTACTTTTATTATTTTTGTTTTAATCTGCTACTGTTTATTTAAAAGTCTAAATTGCTTTTAAGTTTTTAAAGCACACTGATTCACCCCCCCTCTCAGTGTCATTGTGATTATAACAATTATTACCTCCATACTACAATGTATTTTCATAATTTCCATTTATAGTATATATTAGTCATTGCATAATCACTTTCTCTCATATTTACTATATCTTATTAGGACCTATGTTAGATATCTCCCACTGCATATATCCCAAAAATCTAACAAGGACTAAGGAAAAGAGTTGCGATATGAAGGAAAAGAGGAAAAGAGAAAATATTTTTGCAAGAATCTAATAATAACATGATATTACTTGAAAGCCTACCGTCGGATTTTCCAAGGTAAGGAGTTAACTACTTCCCAGGTCTGGCAGAGGATTTTGCGTATGATCCAGGAAACTGTGTCTACAAAATGTCAGATTATTTCTCCCGTGGACCATGCGAAACGTCAGATCATGGAAATATTAGGCTTGATGGTTAATGGTCCTGGTCCTAATGTCTCTTGCAGACGGATGGGTCAGAATAATCGGGTGCGGAGGGCTAGCAAATGGAATCCGCCTCCTTCGGGAGTGCTGAAAATTAATACGGATGGATCTTCTCGGGGTAATCCGGGTAATGCTGGTATTGGTGGTGTGGGGCGGGATAGTAGTGGTACTATCCAATTTTTTTCTCTTTCTTTAAGGGACATCATTCTAATAACTTCATGGAAGCACTCACAATTTTATATGCTTTGGAGCAAGGGTATGCTTTGGGTTGGCGTCGGATTGTTTGTGAATTTGATTCTCAGATTGTTATAAATTTGTTAAATTCTGGAGATAGTCTTCATGGTTGTTGGCGGTTGAGTTGGGTTGCTCGGCAAATTCTTAATATCTCTGCTCACTTGGAATTCATTTCTTTTGTGCATATTCCTCGGGAGTGGAATAGGGTAGCGGATTTGTTAGCTAAATGGGCTTCTAAGTTTCAAGATGGTTGGGATGTTAAAAATTGGTCTCAACTTTCTTCTGATTGCTCTCAATCTCTCTCTTCTTTATTGAGAGCTGATATGTCTGAATAGCTTCTGCTTTTTCTTTGTATCATGAATGTTTTCTTTGAGTTAATAAATTTTACCCTCTTTTAAAAAAAAAAAAAGATAAACATAAATGATGAAGATAAGGAAAAGGAGAAAGAACCTCGTCAATGAGGCATACAATGCAAAGTGAGTTAAATAAGAAGATCCATATTGAAGACTAAAGTCTTAAATAACCAAATAATGTTAACACAAAGGGGGTGTTGAAATATATTACATCATTTGGTACATGCTAATGTACCACCTTGGGTACATATTTAGATTAGGAATGTGTCTTAGATTAGGTTGTGATTATTTACTTTATGCAATATTATAAATGCACAAGTATTATTACAATGTGTAAAGTATTCAATAATATAAATGTGCATGTTATTCCATGTGAACATGAGTCCATAGAATAGGAAGGTGAAGAGTCATAGGAATATGGAAGGTCAAGAGTCACATCCCATCATATATATACCTTTGTATGAGCATATGAAGTGACACAATGTAGAGGAGTAGTAGAGAATAAGGTAGATACAATGTAGAGCATGTATAAAATATGGAGAGTTTGAGATCTCCATTTTATATCAATATACTATTTTCGTGAGCTTTCATTAATGGTAGTTTTATGAGTAGTTGAAAAAGTTTATTATGAGTTTTACATGCTTAGTATATTACCATTATCTTATATTTAATATTGCATGCTCATTTTATACCTTGTGGTAGTTATTTAATTAAATATATATCATCAAAAGCTAACAATATTTAATACTTCTCATAATATAGGTTTAATCACAATACTTCATCTAAATACGAGGTTCAAGGTTTGAATATAATAGATGGTAGAGTTGTACACCATACTATGAGAGTTTAGTTGGATAAATATTTCTTTTTATAAAAAATAGAAAAATAAGCTATAGCCATATAAACATGAAAAACTATTACACCTTTATCTTTATAATAACGACCATATCTAAATGTGATCAAAGCCTTGATACAATGTCATAATTATTTTAATTATAATCTAACTTGCACAATCACTTAATCAATTTATTCCAATACACTCATCTATATGATATGATGGGTTTGTTTTTAAATTCCATCCATCCACTAGAATAATAGGATTAAACAAAGAAGCCAACAAATCTCCACATTGATAGGAAGTAATGGCCATCAATTGAATTAGATTTGGTTCCAGAAACACAATACGTAACCTTTTTAAGATGTGAATTTAGATTTTTTTCAAGACATCATGATATTTTTATATAAGTTTATATTTATTTTTAAAAATAATTTTTAATCTCTATAAACTCCTTTATAAATAATCTTTAATCTTCACAAACTCCTTTAATCAACATCAAATTTTCCCAAATACATTTCTCGCAGAGGGGTATAAACCATTAGAAAAGTAACTATGAATTATCTCACGACATAGCATAAATGTACACTAAGGATTTCTATCAAAATATTTCTAGAATATGTAAGGCAAAAAAATAGTTACATTGTTTTCTATTCAGGTGACAACAACCATCTTTCAGCATATTTCACATGCCAGGTCTCCAACCTGTTATAGATAGAATTCAAACTGTTGATAAATAATTCCTTCTGTGGTACTGAGCTTAGCATATTTTCTATATTTTTTAGCTAACACAATAAAAAATTGGTGTCCATACATGGAAAATGTATAGCTTCATTTAAGCATTGGTTTTAGCTGAATTTTGATCGAATGTTGGCTACTCCAACCCAAGTGAGCATAGAACCTCAAATATTGCTTAGAATAGATCTCAACACCACCATATCGGTTATAAATATGGATAAGGATCAGAGAAAATTTTAATATGAATGCAGTCTAATTGTGCAATCAAACTAACATGTCATACAATATGGTTTGCAAAAGCAACATCCAGAATTTAAAACTATAAAGACCACATGTATGGATTCATTCAGCTATTCAAATATTCATTATTTTACTAAATAACTCTCACTACCATTTTATTTCTCATAATATTACACAATGCTCTCTTCGTTTCATGCTTACAAGAAAATTATAAGCTATATATTTTAAACAAAAAACATGCACTTTACTTCCTTTCACAAGTAAATTTCTAGCAAATGTTTACAACATCCACTTTACTTCCTTTCACAAGAAAAGTTCCAAGAAAACATTTAGAGCATCCACTTTACTTCCTTTCACAAGCAAAGTTCCAATAAAACATTTACAGTAATTCAACCTTTAAAGTTCATTTTAGGTTCTTTATTCAGATATACATACAATATTTACTAACTCATTTGATATTTAGCAACAACATGCAATGCATTTTTACAACAAACAATATAATTAATATTTTCAAGCAACTCATGATAAAAGACCCAAGAACCCAACCTAGAATATATTGTGTAGTCCTCTTGTCCATAGTGCCTTCCAAGGTAAGCAATTTATATTTTCTACAATCATTTCCCCATGATGCCCAAATCCTCCGAGAAATATTTTATTAAACTAGCTACTTCCCTTTCTTCTCCTCCTGAATTTGAAAACCCGAGATCATTTAACAAACAACACTCACATGCACAATCCCAATTTGAAGAGATTTATTGACGTTCATAGTCACACGTTATTTACCATCATGACAAGACATTGAAAGAATAACATTTTGGCTTAATCTCTAACTTTCCTATGAATTTCTTTATTTCAAAGTGACCACCACCAAAACATAAAATATATTCTATAATCCGACTTAATATTTATCTTTTTCCAACGTAAACTTCACATAATATTTTCAAATTAGGATAACTTTATAAAAGGTGGTTCCTATGACATAGCATCTTCATTGCCAAATAAGAAAATAAAATAGATCAATAAGCCAATACAAACATTGTGCAAACATTAAAACAAGATATATGCCTAATGTAGTCCTACATTAACTCTTTATCAATGTGAACTTCCATGTGTTCACAATCCAAATCATCACTTTCCAACTTACCCTTTTTCATACAACTATTCCTTTGTCAACTGAAGGATTATTCTTGATTCTACTTACACCAAACTATTACTAGTACCAGATTTTGAAATAAAACGGCAAGTAAAATCATCAATCCAATTTGCTATTTCAAGGTTGTGTGAGGAGTATCGTTACATCCTCCTCCACTAAGAACAAACACAATCCTTGTGTTTTAAAATAAATCTAATCAAGAAAAACTTTTGCACATTCTTCATACAAATGTTAGAAGTAATCAAATGATTCCATTATTTTCTTTTCCACATAAAATATACCAATCATCATTGTATCGCAGTTGTTCAAATTGGGCGTATAACCAAATCATGTAATATTTCATATTGTATTCTATCTTATATTCATGAATGAATTAAAAAATTCACCATAACAAGTTCAAAGACTACTTTAATCAGTAATGCAAAATATAAACATGCTACTCTACTTAGTATCTAGTCTTATGTTCATTGCATATATAGACATAACATAAAATCATATGATAGATTTTTTTTTCTTTTGTAAAATTCTATATCTAATAAAATAGATAAGGAAACTACTGTTGCATGTCTACCACGCCCTCCCACATGGTATTTCTATCTAAGTAGTGGTTCCACTAGACACGACATTCCTCTATACTTATTTTCCTCAAATTCTTTGTTATGAAACCAAGTATGCAAACAAGTTAAACTTCAATATTTAGTGGGTTGGTCATCTGCAATTTGGATACATCCAAAACATGAGTAGGATCAAAAATATATTTTCTAAAGAGGGACACATGGAAGACATTGTAAATTTTGGATAGGCTTGGTGGTAGAGCAAGTCTTTAGGTGATTGGAATCATATTGGCCACAATTTCAAATGGACCCACATATCTATAGTCAAGTTTGGAATATTTTATAGAAATTTTAGTTGGTTTCACCCTTAATAATACCATGTCTCCCACAGAATATTCCCTCTGTGTTCTTTTGAGATTCACATAGCCCTTTTGGTGATTTACATCCTATTTCATCTTCTACTAAATTCTTTTTATTTTTTGTTCCATTTATTTTATCATTTTCGGTCTGATCACTACATGATCCTCTAGATTATCCCAAGTCAAGGGAGTTGTACATCTTCTCACATTTAGGGATTTAAAAGGTGTCATTCCTAGTGATGCATCATAATTATTATATGTGAATTCCACTTGTTATAAATAGTCTTCCCACTTTGTATGCTAATCCATCCAATACATTCTTAGCATATATTGTAGTACTTGATTCACCCTCATAGTTTTTCCATCTATCTCGAGGTAATAAGCAGTATTAATATTTAATTTGGTCCCCAATGCTTGATGTAATACTTGCCAAAATTCAAAGGTAAAGCAAGAATATCTATTAGATATTATCACCTCTGGAAATCCATGCAATATTACCACTTACCTGACAAACTTAATTACTACAGTAGGTGTGTCATCTTGCATGTTTCTTGGTATTAATTGTGCAATCTTGGTTAACTTATCTACCACTACCAATATCGCATCATGCTTGAACCATTTTTTAGGTAATCCCACTATAAAATCCATTGATACCACTTGTCATTTTTGCGTAGGTATCTCATGTGGGTACAACTTTATTGTTGGATGAATATGTTCAGCTTTCACTCTTTGACATTCCAAACATTTGGCCACATAATTATATCCTTTTTCATTTTGAACCAAAAGTAAGGATTTCTTAAATTCTCGTTCATTTTTGCCCCTCCTGGGTGCACAGAATATAGAATATTGTGAGCCTCCATAAGGATTATTTCTCTCAACCCTCCTATGCTTGGTACTACTAATTATTTTTTATAAAATAATAGATCATATTTATATATAAAATCTATATTCTTTCCAGGTTCTTACTCAACCTAAACATTGCAAGACTGTCAATTTTCATCTTTTTATTGCATTTATTTAATTTGATCTAAAATATCATAATGATATTTTGTCATAGAATTAATGCACCCTATCATGCTCAGAGCATCAATGACCTTATTCTCCTTATCCTTAATATGCTCAATTTCAAATTCATACTCGACTAGAAATTTCATCTAGCATCTCGACCTAGAATTCAATAAGGGTTGAGTAAATAGATACCTTAAAGTTTGGTGATATTTTTTTATTTCAAATGGCTTCCCAAATAGATAATGCCTCTAAATATTTAATTCATGTACTACCACTTCCAACTCTAAATCATGAGTTACGTAATTTACCTCATACATTTTAATTTTCCTAGACTCATAGGCAATAACTGCATCATATTGGACCAGATCCCACCTAACCCATCAATTGAAACATCTGTACATATTGTAAATTGCTTATTAGGTTTAAGCAATTATAGGATTGGTGCAGTCATCAACCTTTCTTTAAAAACTCAAAAATCCTCTTCACACTGATGTATCCATTTGAAATATTTTCCTTTCCTTTGAAGGTTTATGATGGGTTGGACGATTCTTGAAAAACCTTTGATGAATCACCTATATTGTCTTGCAATACCCATAAAAATACATACCTCTATCACATTAGTAGGTGTTGGCAAATCAATGATTGATTCAACTTTCTTGGAATCTATCACAATCTCCTCAATAGAGATAATATGTCCCAGATACTATACTTATAGAGTATAAAACTTGCACTTTGATAAGTTTCCATATAATTGATTCTTTCTCAGAATTTCCAACATGGTTCTCATATGTTGGTCATGTTCCTCCTTGTTCTTGGAATAGACCAATATGTCATCTAAAAATACGAGTACAAATTGGTCCAACTACTTTCTAAATATTTTGTTCATGAGATACATGAATACGACTAGGGTATTAGTTAGCCCAAAATGTAGGACAATAATTTCAAAATATCCATATCTTGTTCTAGAAGTTGTTTTAGACATATATTCTTCTCATATTCTCAACTGATGATAACTAGATCTTAAATCAATATTTGAAAATATGGTTGATCCTTTTAATTGATCAAACAAATCATCAATTCTAGGTAATGAATACCTATTCTTGATAGTTACCTTGTTCAACATCTGATAATCTATGCACATCCTCAAGGTACCGTCTTTCTTTTTAAAAAATAAGATAGGAGCTCTCTAAGGTGACACACTAGGCTTAATTAGTCATTTTTATAGCAAATATTTGAGTTGTATTTTGAGCTCTTGTAACTTGATAGGAGTCATTCTATATGGTAATCTTGCAATAAGTGCAGTTCCAGGTAATATTTCAATATAAAAACCAAATTCTGAGGAGGTAACCCTGAAAGTTTATCTAGAAACACATCCTTATATTCTCCCAACATAGGATGTTTTGGAAGAGGTCAAATTCCAAATCAATCTCTTCTTTCCTATTCATCTTAACTATAAAGATAATTCCCCTCTTCCTGATGACTTTCTTTATTTGCATCGTAGATGGTAATTGTGGTTTAACTTCATCTCGACCAAAATAAAACCTAATCGTTTGGTTAGACTCATCCATAAACTCCACCCATCTCTCTTAAAAATTCAAAAGAGTCTTATGGGTATTTAACCGATCAACTCCCAAAATAATATCAAATGCATGCAAAGGTACCACATATAGATTCCAATTAATTTTTCCTTGTGGCAAAGTGATATGAGAGTTAAACAATCATTGGTTAACATGGTAGGTTTACCCAAATTTGTACTTTGTCTTCCAACCATTGGCCAAAAACCTTGGTCTAACATATGTATCCCTCTCTAATCTAGTAGAGATAAAGCTATCAGATGATCGACTATCTATAAAAATCTAAACATATTTATCAAAAACGTTTCCATTATTAAGAAAGGAGTAATTTGACCATCAAGTTTAGAGCTACCTATTATTGCATAGATATTATGGGTGGTTTCCTATGGTGCTTTCTAATGTTGATCAGCTTTGTGGGTGCATTTATTGGAATAATGAACTTCTTGACATATATATCATCCATTTGGTGGAGCTTTATTTCCCCTGCTACCAATCTTATTCCTATCTAGAGATGCAGTTTCCCTAGTCTTTTCTTGACCTACTAGTTTTTTATCTTGTTTTTTGGAAAATTCTTGACCATCCCTTTGAATTTACCACTCTTATCATTGGGTTTATTTTTGCATCCTTCCCTATTTAGCTCTCCTCCTTTGGAATTTTTATTTTAATATTTCTCCCATACCATAAACCCAACATTTTTCTACTTCCTAAGCTCATATTTTTCCTTCTTAGATAGATTTTGATGATTAAAATATGCTTTTCAAGTTTCCTGATAGGCTTCCTCTTTTCTTGCCAAGTCAAAAGTAGTGGGTAGATTTTCAAGGTTGTGCATGTTTACCACCATCATAATTCTAGGATGCAATCGTAGAATAAAATTTTGAGTCTCCATTTCCTCATTGCTTTCATATTGATAAGCATACTTTATAGTTGAATAAACATTTGGTGGTAGTCTCATACTAACATGTCTTCCTAATGCAAATTGGATAACTCTCCAAACTTCTCTACATAATATTGCTTAGTAAAAAACCTATCCCAAAATTCTTTGGAAAATTCCTCCCACTTGAGGTTTGCAGCTTCTATTTTATGCCCTCTCTTATATTATTTCCACCAATCTAGGCCTACTTAAATCATATTCATTGCTTCCAAAGTAGTTTTAGATTCAGAAGATAAAAGTACTAGAAAAAAATGACTAGTTTATTTAGATAGTTTTCTTTTGGACCACCATCATCCATTCTATTGAACCTAGATATTACGACATTTTTCAGGTTTCTATCCAATTATTTACTCATCCAGGCCCTTCCTATACTAGATTCCTTAGGTTCTCTAGGTGCTTCTTTAGCCCTTCCCGATCCAGTTTCTATTCCCTTAGCTAAGTCTTCAATTACCCGCTATTGTTGGACAATAAAATTTTGTTGTTGAGCCATATGGGTTTTCTGTTGGGCCATCTCTTACCTTTTTGTTCCATCCTAGTTTGCAATAATTGAACAACTTTGGTAATATTTCCTCCTTCTTTGATAATTTCATTGGGAGGAGGTTCATTTAGTCATTTCATCCTCATTTCATATTGAGGATCTTCTCATATTAATCCTGACCTTAGTCCCCTAGTAGATCCTTCGATGGTTTCTTCCTCCCTGCATACTATAGGATTTCTTGAAGATCCACCTTGCAACATTCGTGCCATTGACCTATAGGTGAAAGAGGTAAATTATTAGTTTTTAAATTATATTAGATGAGTTTCAAAATCAGAGTATACAACATAGAATCACTTTTTCTCTGATACCATATGTAAAAACCCAAGTCTACTCACTTGGTTGTACTGCTAAAAAAAACAATTGCCATCATAGGGTAATTTTTTTTCAGTTTCAACTACTCTATTGTTAATAGGAATTATTTTAGATTCATAGCAAATTTGTATTAGTACAGGTATATTATACCACTTTTGGGTTATAGACTACTACAGGTTGTCACTCAAGTGGACGAGATTGGCCAAATCCCATGAATATGCCATTAGTGGAGTTGACTTGCCTCATTTATCATCCTCGTGTTCTAGCATGAGGGTCAATCCACAATAAGGGTTATCTTCTAGGGTCCATAACACCTAGAGGGTTGGCACTTATTTTATTATACCATATCATACTGAGCCCTTGACTACGTGGTCAAATTTCTCTTTCACACATATACAAATAATTAGCATACAAATACCTTTGTGACTAACTATTATCCCCTTACCCAGAGTTAGTTAGCACCATGTCTATTCCCTGACCTTGGTTTTCATCACACATGCCCATTATAACTCAAGGTCTTTTATCCCATATCAAACTTCATGGCTCATCTAGTAAAGTTAAATGATCATGAGACTTACCATAATACTACCTTATGGCAACCTGGAGGTACCATCCCATACTACCCCTATTTACTATTTCTAAACTAGTCATATTTTATGATCGATTCCATCAAAAGTATAGTTTCTCCAAGACTTGCTTTGTGCAAACTTGCACCTTAGCAAAATTGGATGTCATTAGACAGTCATCCCTTCCCGATGATCTCTACAACTTTTATTTTTTATTTTCACTCTTAAAACTAGTTTATCAATTTGATAGTTTATACATACAAAGGAAATCCTTCTAATAATGATATTAAATTAAGAACTAGGTCAACCCTATCTTATTTTACTCACAAACAAAATATACCTATTATCATCAAATTTTGATATTAACAAGGCATTAAAAACCTTAATGGGTTCACGTCCTCTTCTCTAGATGTGATGAAATAAATTAAATTAATGAAAGAATACTAAACTAATTCAAGTAAATTAATTAATCACACTTCAAAAGTTTTCATCTTTAGAAGTTGATTAGCCTAGAGAAAACTCTAAATAATTTTGCTCTCTATAAGATACTAAAAATTTACTCTTTCTCACTATTAGTTTACATATATAATAAAACTTCCAAAATTTTAGGTTATCAACCATGATGGCTTATCTTTCTTTATTTCAAAATAAATGTTTGCTTTTAGCATTTCACCCTTAGCCACATAAAGGATACATTCCCAACTATGTGACCATGTGACCCTTTTTCAATTAATTCAAACCATTCTTTAACACTTCATATATAGAAAACACCTCGCTATGATGGAAGTGCACCTACACTCGACTAAATATGATGTTGTTTCTATGATTTAGATTCTAGTCCTCTAATTAATACAATTTTTAAAATAAACATAAATGTTTAGCATTTGATGGGTATTTCATCTATGAGAACACCATTTGTTTAAGGTTCTTTTATCCATTTATTTTAATAACTTTTGAAACTATTTAAAGTTTAACATTAAACTAAAATTGCTATCAAGACGTTATGACATCACCAAATTAAGCTTAATCTAAACCAAAGCAGCACAGTGTTTACCATAATTTATTTTTTAAATCAAGATAAAATCTCCATTGACTTCTGTGAAACTAGACAAGCAATGGATATAGACTTCATATAGAAAATAAGTATGTGCTTTAATAGTCACATGTTCACAGCCAAAGGTAAACTTACACAATATTTTAAACAGATGAAAATGATTTAATCTAGATATATTCAACATTAAATTTTACCAAATACATTTCTCATAAAGGGGTATAAACCATTAACAAAGTAACTATGAATTATTGCACAATATAGCACAAATATCCACTAAGAATTTCTATCACAATATTTTTAGAAAAATATGCAGGGTGGAAAAATAGTTACATTATTTTCTATTTAGGTTACAACATCCATATTTCACCATATTTCACATGCCATATCTCCAACCTGTTATAGTCAGAATACAAATTTTTGATAAATAATTCCTTCTGTGGTAATAACCTGAGCATATATTCTTTATTTTTTATGTAACACATTAAAAATTTGGTGTCCATCCTTGGAAAAGGTATAGCTTCACTTAAGCATTGGCTAGAGCTAACTTCCAGTCGAATGTTGACTACTCACACCCAAGTGAACACAACACCTCAAATATTTTTTAGAATAGCTCTCAACACCACCATATCAATTATAAATATGGATAGGGATCGGAGATAAATTTAATATGAATGCAGTCTAATTGTGTAATCAAACTAACATGTCATACAACATGGTTTGCAAAAGCAACATCCAGAATTTAAAACTATATAGACCACATGCATGGATTCATTTAGCTATTCAAATATTCATTCTATTACTAAATAACTCTCTCTGCCATTATATTTCACATAATATAACATAGCACTCTCTTCATTTCATGCTTACAAGCAAAGTACAAGCTATATATTTTAAACAAACAACACACACTTTACTTCCTTTAATAAGCAAAGTTCCAAAAAATGTTTACAGCACCCACTTTACTTCCTTTCACAAGCAAAGTTCCAACAAAATATTTAGAGCACCCACTTTACTTCATTTCACGAGCAAAGTTCCATAAAATCATTTATAATAATTCAACCTTTAAAGTTCATTTCAGGTTCTTTATTCAGGTATACATACAATATTACTAATTCATTCGATATTTAGCAACAACACATAATGCATTTTTTCAAAGAATAATACAATTCATATTTTCAAGCAACTCATGACAAAATATCCAAAAATCCAACCTAGAATATATTGTGTAGTCCTTTTGTCCATAGTGCCTTCCAAGGTAAGCAATTTAGATTTTTTGCAATTGTTTCCCCGTAAAACCCAAATCCTTCGAGAATTGTTTTATTAAACTAGCTACTTCCCTTTCTTCTCCTGTGACTCCGAAAACCCAAGATCATTTAACAAAAAAAACTTGCATGCACAACACGCATTTGGAAGGGATTTATTGATATTCATAGTCACACATTCTTTACCATCATGATAAGATGTTGAAAGAATAAAATTTTGGCTTAAAATCTATATTTCCTATGAATTTCTTCATTTTAAAGTGACCACCATAAAAACATAAAATATATTCTATAATCCAACTTAATATTTATCTTTTTCCAATGTAAGCTTCACATAATATTTTCAAATCATCACAACTTTTATAAAAGGTGGCTCCCATGATATAGGATCTTCATTGCCACATAAAAAACAAAATAGATCAATAAGCCAATACAAACATTATGTAAACATTAAAACAAGACATATGCCTAATGTATTCCTATATGAACTCTTTCTCAATGTGAACTTCCACGTGTTCACAAACTGATTAATCACTTCCCAACTTACCCTTTTTCCTTCAACTATTCCTTTTTCAACCGAAGGATTATTCCTAATCCTGCATACACCAAACCATCAACAGTACCACATTTTTATATAAAAGGGCAAGTAAAATCATCAATTTAATTTGTTATGCCAAGGTTGTGTGAGGAGGGTGGTTACACTATGGCTACAAAGATCTTATGGGTGGTCTCTTTTGGGGATTTCTGATATCAATCAGCTCTATCGGTATATTTTGTTAGAATAATGAGCTCCTTGGCATATATAGCATATATTTGGTGGAGCTCTATTTCTCTTATTATTATTCTCATTTTTATCCAAAGGCACAATTTCTCTAGTCTTTTCCTAATTTGTTGATTTATGGTCCTATATTTTGAAAAACTCTTTACCATCCCTCTCAGACTTACTACCATGATAGTTAGGTTTATTTATACCACCTTACTTATTATGATCTAATACTTTGGGTTTCTTATTTTTTCTTTCTCCCATCTCATAAACCCAGCTCTTGTTTGCTTCATGAGTTCATCGTTTTCTTTTTCCAATAGTTTTTTATAGTTAAAATATGTTTTTCTAGTTTCGTGATTGGCTTCTTATTTTCTTTCCAAATCAAATGTTGTGGGTAAATTTATAAGGTTGTGCATATTTACCACCATCATGATTCTAGGATGCAAGCCCAAAAAAAAATTATCACTCTTCATTTCTTCATTACTTTCATATTGATATGCATACTATAGCAGTTGAATAAAATTTTGGTGATAATCACACACTATCATGCTTTCCTGATGCAGATTAGAAAACTCTCGAAACTTCTCCACATAATATTGTTTGGTCAAAAATCTATCTTTAAATTCCTAGACAAACTCCTCCCATATAAGGACTACAACTTCTATATTATTTCCTTTCTTATATACTTCCACCAGTCTGGAGCTACTTCAATATTGTTCATAACTGCTAATGTGGTTTTAGACTCAGATGATAAAAATACCAGGGAAAATTATGATTCTAGCTCATTTAACCTTTTTTCTACTGAATCACCATCACATTTCCCATTAAATTTAAATATTACAAAATGTTTTAGGTTCCTATCCAATTATTAAATCATCCGACCCCTACTAGTACTATATCCCACAGGTTCACTAGGCACTACCTCTACCCTATCTATTTCAATTTCTCTTCCCATAGCTAATTCTTCTATAACCTATTATTGTTGGACAATAAATTCTTGTTGTTGGACCATATGAGTTATTTTTTGTGCCATTTATTCCCTTTGTTGTTCCATATGTTTTTGTAATAATTGCAAAACTTTTACAAGATTTTTCCCCTCTCCAACTGAATTATTTGGTGGAGGTTCATTCAAATGTTTCATCCTTATTTCATATTAAGGACCTTCTCATCTTAAACCTGACCTTGATCCCCTGGTAGATCTTTTTGTGGTTTCTTCCTCCTTACCTTCTATAGGAATTTCTGAAGACCCACCTCACAACATTCATGCCATTAGACATGTAGGTGAAAGAAGTAAGTTATTAGTTTTACATAAAAATAGATAAATTTCTCAATTAGAGTCTATAACTCAGAATCATTTATGCTCTGATACCATATGTAACAACCCAAGTCTACTCACCTAGTTGTACCAAGTCTACTCATCTAGTTGTACCATAAATTAGGCTAAGCAATTTGTAGGGGTAATTTTTTTTGTTTAAGTTATCATTATAATCCATAAGTGCTTTCATATTCATAGCAAATCTATTTCACCCAATGTATCATTAACTTATAATTTTTGTTTAGTACATGCATATCATTCCACATTTAGGTTCCAGGACTACTACAGACAGCCACCCAAGTGGATGATATTGGTCAAATATCATAAAGGTGTCATTTATGGATTCAACTTATCTCATTTACATCCTCTTATACTGGAATGAGGGGTCAAACCATGGCTAGGATTATCCTCTATGGCCCATAACACCTACAGGATGGATGCTTACTACCCCATTTCTTATCATACCGAACCTTTGACTAGCTAGTAGACTCATTCTATTACTAGGATGAAGGAAAATAGTGTATATATACCTTTGTGACTAATTGGTTGTCCCCTACCTGAAGTCACTTTGTGTCATTTCAATAACCTGACCTTGGACTTCATCACTCATAGCCATTATAACTCATGGTGGTATATCCCATACCAAACCCCATGGCTATTCTAGCTAAGTTAAATGAGCATGGGACATATCACAGTACTATCCAAGAAGTAACTTAGGGGTGATGTCCCATACTGCCCTCCCATTATAAGTGAAATCCAAGTGATGTGTTTTACTTTAACTTCCTCAGTTTACTATCTAGCATTCTCCAATTAATAAACTATTGATAGTTTTATTTTTCTTTTAAATTATCTAGACCACATGGGATTTTGATCTTCCATTATTCAACCTCAAACATGACATGGATTTTTCTATCATTTTATTTTATTTAAGAATAGCATTGTTTATAATTTTTCAATATAATGAGAGCTGGTTATTCCCAACAAGCCCTCAAGAGTTCTTTGAACTATAGGGCCATTTTATGAACAACAAGGTTCATGAAGTTCATGAATTCACACTAGTACAAAACTACATCAGTTTTTAAATTTTACTTATAAATTATTCTACATGCTGAGAATAAGTCTAGACTGCTATTTAAATTCCAAAATGCAAGTCAGAGTAAAATCCAATTTTGGATAAAACTTATTTAACATATAGTTTTCCAATTTCTAATAGAAATGTTAAAGAGAACTACAACAACATACTTTAAATAGATTTAAAATCAAGCTTTACCAAAGTAATTTTTGTAAAACTTTCATAATAAAGGAGAGAATGTATTCTATAAATTAAAATTTCACATGAATTGCATTCAAAGTGATTGCACCACCCTTAATACAAAATGAATGATACATTCTACATGTTTCAATCACATTTTCTAGAATGCAAGCAATGTTGCTACCATACTTTGTTAAACATTTGGGCAAGTTAACAATTTAATACTTCAATAGTCATCCCCTAGCATGGCCAGTTCATAGAGCACGTTTTAATTATATATGTACTTGCCAACTACCCCAACTCATTATATTAAGGTGGGAGGAAGAACCCAATAAAATCTAAGAAATTAATTTTCTATCTTGTAACATAAGCGGTATGAATACCCCTATATAACATCAGGTACTTTGGAATATGAGAAAATAATATAAACCTAGTATGTTCTTAATTCAAGAGACTAAGTTTGATGAGCAAATTTTTAATCGATCAAAAAATGTCATTTGGAAGGAAGTAGATATGGTCAAAATTTCAATGGTGGGAGTCTATGGAGGTGTATGGACTCTATGGGACCCTAGAATATTTGATGGTCAATGTACTCAAAGAAATGATAGGTGCATGTTTATCCTATTGACTTATAAACTTACAAACTTTTCTTGTGATGTTATCAATGTGTATACCCCTAATACTAGGGAAGGAATAAAGAGGGTTTGAGAGCTCCTTACTAATATTCATGAGCCATGGATAGTTTTTGGGAATTTTAACAACCCCTTGTATCATAGTGACAAGAAGGGAGGTGTTTTGGGTTATTCTAATAGTATGGAAGACTTTAATGATTTAATATCTAAATGTAAATTGATGGATTTGGATATAAAAGGAGCTAAATACACTTCTAATAGAAGGTTAAGAAGTAAATGCATTCAAATTATATTGGATAGAGTATTAGCATATCGGTCTTGATTAACTCACTATGACAACTATTCTCTC
This sequence comes from Wollemia nobilis, assembly GCA_028583015.1. Lineage (NCBI taxonomy): Eukaryota > Viridiplantae > Streptophyta > Pinopsida > Araucariales > Araucariaceae > Wollemia > Wollemia nobilis. The sequence continues at coordinate 14,765,848 of JAQPPZ010017228.1, forward strand.
AAAACCCTCCTGAATATTTCCTCTGATCATTCACAACTACTTTTGGAAGTGTTGGAGGGGATAAGAGTTAAAGCTAGACCATTCAAATTTGATTTATTAAGAATGTCACATCCTTCTTTAGCTCAAAATATTTCAAAATGGTGGAACACTAGTATTAGGGGATCCAAAATGTTCCAAGTCTCTCAAAAGTTGACAAATGTTAACAAAAATATAAAGGTTTGGAACAAGGGGATTTTTGGTCATTTAAAAGAGAGAAAAAGTAATATAAATGCTAGATTGGAAGAGGTGGAAGAGAAAATTCAGAATTAGAGGTACACAAAGGAATTAGATAGAAAATAAAAAGTGCTTCTATCTGATCTCCACACTTTATTAACCTAGGAAGAAGTTCATTGGAGACGAAAATCTAGGGCTTTATGGCTCAAGGAAGGATATCAAAACACCTGATTTTTTCATCTTACAACTATTAGACACAGGGTGTATAAAAGAATAAAAATATTGAATACGGAAGAGGGAAAGGAAATAAAAGAGGAAGAGGATATTAAAAAGGAAGATGTAACAAATGTTTAATCAATTAACAAATTGTTGAAGAATATTCTCCAAGTGGTGAGTAGTAAAATAAATCATTTTTTGGATAATCCTTTCTCAGAGGAGCTATATAGGTTAGTTTTTAGCATGTATAAGGATAAATACCTGAGTCCATATGGTTTCCCAAATGGTTTCTTTCATACTTATTAGGATATTATTAAGAATGATATGTTAGAGGCTTTGCTAGAATTTCAGCGAGAAAAAACAATTCTCAAGAAATGGAATTCTACATTCCTAGTTTTGATTTTGAAAGAGCAAGGAGTGAACACACTAAAATATTTTTTCCCAATTAGCATATGTAAATTCTATAATTCTATTTATAGAATTTTGACAAAGATTCTAGCCAATAGAATGAAGAGTATTTTACCTAAGATTATCTCCCCCCAATAATATTTCATGAGATAATAATTTTTCATGAGGTTGTACACTCTATGATGATGAAAATATTAGATGTTATGCTATTAAATTTTAATATGGATAAATCCTACAAAAAATTCTTTTGGAATTTTTTGGATAAAGTGTTGCAATATTTTGGTTTTGGATCAAATTGGAGGTTTTGGATCATGGTTTGCATCTCCACTCCTTGATAGTAAATGGGGAACATGTAGGTTTATTTCCAAGTAAAAGAGGTATGAGACGAGGTGATCCTATATCACCTTATCTATTCATAATAGTGGATAAGGCTCTAGGAAGACTTTTAACTATAGCAAAATATGCAACCTTGACTAAAGGAATTTGACCAACATCATCTTCAATTATAATTACTCATCAAAATTTCCTTGATGATATCATAATTTTATCAAAGTCATCAGTTGTGGAATCTATGAATATTAGGAAAATTATTAAAACCTATGACTTTAGGTCAAAAATTTAATTTTTTGAAAAGTAGGTTTTTCTTTCTTAATACTCCCCAACTTAGATAGAATAAAATGACAAGAAATTCTGGTTACAAAATGGACAACTTACCCATTGTATATTTGGAAATACCCCTTTTTTAGGTAGAATGAAAGAAGAATAATGGAATTCAATGCTTGAGAGATTCAATAGAAATATTATAGGATGGAAAGGCTATTCACTTACTAAAGTAGGTAAATTACAAATATTGATGAGGTCAACCCTCCAAAACCTACCCATATTCATAATGTCTTTATTTAAAATCCCAACATCGGTGGCTAAGAAATTGAAACCACTATAGAGGAACTTTCTTTATACTGATGTAGAAGAGAAACAAAGTATTATTTTTGTTGCATGGAAGAAATTTTATAGGCCTAAATAAGAAGGTAGTCTGGGCATAAAATAAATGAAGTAGATGAACAAGTATTGAATGGCCAACGTGGGGTGGCAATAAATGATTCAACATGATCAATGTTGGACTCATATCCTCTCTGCAAAATATCTTGAGAATATAATCCCCTTTGCTTATATCTTAAATCCACATTTAGGATCATATTTGTAGAATGAGTTGATCAAAAAAAGAAATATCTTATGGAAAGGTTTAAGATGGTACGTAGGAAGAGGTCATGGAGAGAAGTTTAATTTTTAATGATTACTAGAAGTGCCTCATTTGGCATTTGTATGACACATGCCATAGTTGGAAGGAGTTGATGCAATTATGCAAATTAGGCCTAATTATCTCAATATTAGCTTACAATATTACTATCTACAACTCAATATAAAATGGGATAGGTTTTTTGGGATCCTAACCCTAAAGGAATAATTACTGTTAAATTAGCTTTTGCATTTGAAAGGGATAAGAAGAATCAAAATTTTCCCTCACATAGATTTTGGAGTATAGATCTCTTGCCAAAGGTGTCTTTCTTTCTTTATCTGACATTCAAATATTGATGGCGGACAAACTTAAAAGAAAAGGGATGATAATTCCTAATAGGTGTTATTTATGTTATGGGGATAAGGAGACAATTTATCATATATTTGCTCATTGCCCCCTTTCTTTGGAGGTTTGGCATGTACTTTTTCAATCACTTAAAACTCAATGGGTTGACCCTTATTATAGCCTATGATTGAAAAAAATGATCTTTGTTTTATCCCATTTTATTTAGTAGTTATGGAGGGAGAGGATTAAACAAGTGTTCTAGAATATTGCTAATATTGTAAATGTCATTATCAAGAGTATCAAAGTTATTGTTATTAAAAATGCAACTGTAAATATTGACAACTAAATCTATGAAAATTGAGTTAGAGTAAGAAATAGCAGTGGACTCGAAACTATTGAGAACTATAGAAAATCATATTAGTTGGCCAAAGAGAAAGGAGATATGGACTCCTCCCCATATAGAGTGGGTAAAACTAAATTTTGATGGATCTTGTAAAGGTGATATAAGGAAGGATGGAAGATGAGGGGTTATTAGATCTAGCTCAGGGTTAGTGATATCTTGTTATGCAATGAACTTTGACCATACATTAAACCATATAGCAAAGGTGAGAGCCATGATTATAGTAGAAAGGATTGCAAACAAAATGTTAAGAAGCTTATAGTGTAATAGGATACTATAAATATTATTAATAGTTTGAATACCAAGTAAACCACTTGCTAGAGCATTGAAATTATTATTCAAGATGCAATGAATATACTATTAAGCATGGAGTCATTTGTGATCCAGCACATCTACAGGGAAGGTAATGTTTTAGTTAATGTTATGGTAAACATGGGAGTTCAAATGTATGGATCCAAGGTATGAAAATATGTTTTTTGAGAGGATTTTATGGATCTAATATTTTTGAGTTAGAATTTTTAAAGCCTTAGGAGAAGTAATCACTACAAAATATCTATTAGCTTGGGGTCAATTTTCAAGGAAGCTAAACTAAATTGAGATTCAAGAGTTGATTAAAATATATTGTAATTTTAATGAAGACTAGGCATAAACTTCCTAAGTTATCAGGTCCTAAATATTCTAAAGAAACAAGATGGATGGAATTTAAGAAAAACTAAATCCCCGTGGGATAGAGTTAAATCAAAATTGTTGTATCTAAGTATGCAATATGCTCCTTTTTATTTTAAAAATTGTAATATGTAGGTGTTGGAGTAGTTTTTCTATTATTAAATTGTAAAAGGTTTGGTTTCCTTTCAAAACCTCATCATTTACTATAATAATAATATTAAAAAACACTATTTCTAAAACCCAAATTTCTAAAATTTTATATTTTTTCAATTCTATATATTATATTGCTAGCAAGGTACTAATGACTCATACTGATGATATAGAATTTATTATTTAACATTTATATAGTGTGTAATTTAAATTAATTATATTGATATCAATATACTGACTATATTATACTTGATATTTTTTAAATGCATTTTGATAGGTCTAATACTCGATTGAAGTATGTCATTAGCAATAGAGTTTAAATTCAAGATATTGTTGAGTATAAAAAGTGAAAATGTGCATAGAGAGCAAACTAGTTCCAATACAAACTAAAGATACACCTTAAATTTTAGCAATTATTTCTCTTGAACCTAAGCATGTTGAAAATATTATGCCAAAAATAGTCTTATTATGGCTATAGTACAATCAATATGAACAATGATAAAGGATAAAAAATTTAGGATATTCAAAGACAAGTGATGGTTTAAAATATTTTGAAAAGAAATCAATCTAATAGCTACAAAATTCATTTGGTTATGAAAAGAAAATAAAATTGAATGTGAAGAAAGAAATGTGGAATGTATTAGTGAATATTTTTTTGAATCAAGGGTGAGTGCGTAGCTGAGTTAGTGTGGGATGACCAGTTGAGGAACGTGATCTGTACGGTGTAAATCCATGCAACTCCAATTCAATTCACACTGATTTACCATAAACCCTTTTGGTTATAGCTAGAAATTGAAAATATCATTTACAAGTTAAAAACGTAAGACTATGTGAGGGTTTTATTGGTGTTGAGTGCAAATAGCACCAAAAGTTATTTTTCGAGACCTTTGGGCCCTAGTGGCCAATATTTTCATGGTTTTTACTCAAGATTTGAGGGGGATATATTATAGGGGATCCAATATGGGTTAGATATATGTCTTTCAATAGATATTCATGTGATAAATTTATTTACAATGAATTCCAATTTTTTGCACCCAAAAAAAGTGAAAATTATACCTTTTCCCAACATCCAAGGCTAGATTAAAGAGATCTCAAAATACGTTTCAAGAAGCTGATAAAAAATGGTTCATATCTCAAGTGAATTCGGTGCTAAGGAGAATCCCAAAAATAAATCCACTATGGAAACCCCTTTCAAGGGTAAGGATTTCAAAGACTCGATCCCAAAAATAAATTTTAGGGATGCCCTCTATGGTGGACAACCTCAGCCTAATGCTAACATTAATATTAGGGTTTCTCGTAAACCTCTGAGAATGCCTAAGATTCATACTAGGAAAACTAATTCGGGATGTCTTAGGAAAACTGATAGAACTTTGATTGTTAAGCTAGATATGGGTATCATTCAGACTGGCATAGAAGATCTGGAAAAAAAGACTAATTTATCATTTCTTGGGTTTTCGTTCGAGCCTATCTACTTTCAAAATTCGAGCTGCAAAAAACCAAAAAACAAAAGGTGAGTTACAAATATCTATTTATCCAAATGGTTATTTTCTTTTTTTATTTTATTATAATTAAGATAAAGAGAAAATATTTCAAGTGGGGCCTTGGTTCTTTGTAAGGGTAGGGCTTTTCATGAAGCCTTGTCATACTATATTTAAATCCGAAGAAGAGATGCCTTCTATAGGTCTTGTCTAGGTTAGACTCTTTGACTTCCTAATTTAATTCTAGATTATGATTATTTTTTCTTCAATTAAAAACACTTTGGGAGCTTTTATGATGATTATGAAAGCACGAGATTTCGGGCGAAGGAAACACTAATTGCGATGCATTCAAAATCAAATACGCTTAAGTCCTAGAAATGTAAATTGCATGAAATGAAAGAAACGCATTGGAAGAGACACAAGCAAATGGAGAAAACATAGCCCTTTCATTAAACTTTCTTGATCTCTGTTACAAATACGCCTCCTCCCTTTTCAGGGGCTAGGAGCATTAAAAGAATTTGACTACAATCGAGACTTAAGGTTCCTCTTTCCGCGTGCCCACACTTGAAATGGACGGGCCAAGATGATTCCGCCGCTGATGTCGATGAGTATTTTACCTCGGCTGCTCCTCCTGCGAACAAAGAAACAACGAAGATGTCAGTAGCACCTACTGCACATAAGAAGTGTTTGTTCTCTAAAATTGCCAAAAGATGCATGCAAACATTTGTCTGAAATAGTGAGTAAAATGACTCTAAATGACCTGAAAACCTGACAGAGGAAAGAAAACATCACCAGAAGGCCACCGCCACTGAGACAGTCGGCCAATATGCCTTCAACTAGAATTCGTCCCTGGGCAAGACGAATTCTGATCGCAATTCGTCCCTGGGTGGGACGAATTCTTCTGTGTTGGAAAAGCCGACCTGATGCTGCTCCAATGTCGAATCCCGAGACCTGCAAAATGCCTACAAATAGAGGGGTTATGTAATTGGGGCCATTTTGGGACGACCCAGATGGTCGGATTCTCCCAATTTGGCCTCTATCCTTGGGAATTCGATATCGCCACCTGCAAGTTAGTAGGACAACAAAGCGACAAAAGGCATGACAAAATCTGATCAGAATGTTATGAAATTGAAGCTATGAGCTAACCAAACAGAATAACATGAGATGCAACCTGAAACAATAATCTAGAATGCTTTTGGAATAAAACTTAGAAAGTGCGGGGGTGCCCAAGTGGGCCTCCCACCGTTGGCACTTGATCTTGGAGCCAATCCACTAGGGATGGGCCCAAAACCTCTTAGGATTGGGATGTCTGCAAATTGGTTGATTCAGGTGTCCATATGTTGGATTTGGGTCAGATTCAAGCTTCCAAAAGCCACCCAACAACCTCCCTTGCAAAAGATATTGGTGGATGTGAGAAGGTGAATCAAAGGGGATGCAAGTGGGTGTTCAACTCGGCAGCACTTCGTTGCTTGAAATCTCCTTCAATCTGTCTCTTTTGGGTGAGAAAAGTCCCACCTTTTATAGACCCATGGGGTCTCTTTTGAGAGGGAAGCATAAGTGCCATGTGTTGGTCATAGGTGCCATGTGGCGGTTAAGTCTTCCCATGAGGGAGGAGAGTCCTCCATGACTTGGGCTTTCATAACTGCCCTTGTGACAGTCCTCTAACGGCCTATCTGTCCACCCACACACGTGTGCGAGGCAGGAGTCATCAACTGACTGTCCTGGGCTGCCACTTGGCACCATTCTTCTTTTTGCCCATTAAACTTAGAATTCATCCCTACCAGAGATGATTTCAGAATTCGTCCCTGGGTGAGATGAATTCCAGTTAGTATTCGTCCCTGGGTGAGATGAATTCCAGTTAGTATTCGTCCCTGGGTGAGACGAATACTGAGCAAAGTGTCTAAATGTGCCAAATTGCTTCCTGACCTTACAAAATTGCTATGAAAGTGGTTAGGACCACTGTTTGACCTCTGAGGGCTGCCCTGGGGGCTGTGTTTGTCAACGCGATCAGTGTTTGCAGTCACATAATCGGATTGGTGTTGTTTTGGTGTCTACAGATGCCCCTTTTTGGGATGCGCTATGCATAGCGCAGCGTCGAGCAAAAATAGATAACCAAAGCACTAATGATTAGGGTTTCTTGGTAACCTAACCAACTTTTGATGCCCCAAGCATGGAAAGGGCATGCATTCTTGAATCCTTGCTTCTGACGAGCTAAGGAGTTTGATTTCAAGTGTTAACCTATTTTGGTGAGGTGTGACTTGAGCTTGGACATTGATCAGTCATGATTAGGCAAAGGGCGCAACCTTTTATCCTCGGGGGAACCTTGTGTTCATGATTCACGAAATGCCAAGTGTTTGATTGATTTGATTGTTGCTTGTTTATCGCCCCAAGCAGGAGCGTAATTGTCTTTGTCAATGATTCTTTGAATGCATGTCGTTTTCCTTAATTGGGTGTGTGATTGTTGATTGGTGACTAAGTGTGACTACCCCCTCAAGCGACGAATCGATGAGGGAATGACATTCATGAGAAAAGCGACGAGTCGCTTGACCCAAGATGACTTGTGCAAGGGTGCCTTTAGATGTTTTATCTTTTAAGCATGTGCAATTTTTCCAACATTTGGACCTATTTTTGGTGGGTGTTAACCCTTTTGGTGATGCCATAATGGGGTGAAATCATCAAAAACCCATCTTCCCGTGGAGCGGTCCGGCTATGGTAGCCTTCTTGGGGAAGTAGGAGAGTGACAATTTGAACCTCGACATCGAATTTTTTTGCCTAGAGGTTAAGTGCAAGAGCACTTGTGTCCGACAATGCTTATTGCTATGTTTTTGTGTTGCGTTTATTTGTTGTTTTTGTTGTTTTTTGTGACACCATTTGGGGATCAAATTATTGGAAATCCATCTTCCCGTGGAGCGGTCCGGCTATGGTAGCCTTCTTAGGGAGTAGGATAGTGATAATTTGTGACTCCAATGTCTATTTTGTATGCTCTAGATGTCAGGTGCAATAGCACTCCTATCGGCAATTTATTGTCTGTTTTTAGTGCATTTTTGATCATTTTTTGATGTTTTTGAAGTGTTGGTTTGAATTTGTCCCTGGGTGGGACGAATTCCAGCTGTAGAATTCGTCCTCGGGTGGGACGAGCGCTAACCTGAGTGCTCTTCCCAGTCAAGGACGAATTCTAGCTCAAAAGGCCTATTTAAGGGCCAAAACTTGCATTTGGGCTCATTTGTGTCATTTTTTTTCTTGCGATTTTGGAGCTCTGGGAGGAGGAGGTAATTTTACGAAGCGAAGCGCTGCTGGAATTCTCTCTGCCATCATGAGTGCACAAACTGGTTCGAGCAGCGGAGCCGAAGCGAAACCTGTAAGTGTCTTCTAGAGCTTATTTTTGTTTAAATTTGCACTTGTTTTATTTAATTGTTTTTTTTTTTGTGATGTTGTTTTTCAAAATGTGTTTTAAAACTTAAACTCGAAACTGGATTGAAGACACTAAGACTTATTGTACAATTAAACGTAGTTAAACCTAGGCATAGAATTTTGCTTACGACTAAACCCTAGGTTAACGGAACGTAAACCCTAAGACGTATATTGTTTTTGTGTTTTTGAATTTCTTTTTATTCTGTTTTTGAATTAATCAGTTAAGATTAGAAATCTTGGACCTGAAGGTTTGTTTTTGTTTTGTTTATTTGATTTTTTTTGCTTTTTTTATTGTTGTACAGTTCTTTTCCATGATTTTTAATTTTTTTTGTTGAATTGTTTTCTTTTGCAGGTTAGGAGCCGGTACCGTGTACCTACCGCCTTTACTGAGGCGCGGGGTGCACTGACTGATGATGATTGGGAATGGCTTGATGCCCTTGGGCTCAAGCAGGTGTCTCGACTAGAGCCTATGGTCCCGGATCAGGCCTATCTGATGGCCTTGATCAAACTTTGGGATCCGCGGACCAACACGTTCCATCTTCCGATAGGGGAGATGACTGTAACTTTGGAGGATGTCTATCGGTTGCTTCGGATTTCGATAGACGGACTGCCTATTAGGACATCGCCGCATGATCAGTAGACTGCTGTACTTACGAGATGCTTTGGGCATGGGGAGCGGCTGGGTGTAACGAACCCAGTGGAGACAGCCGAGGTGGACTGCCAGGCTGGTGGGATTTTTGTTGGCTGGTGGCAGGAGAGGGGGGTGTTAGGAGTGAGGCACGCATTCTTGATGGGCCTCATTTCTAACATGCTTCTACCTAATTCGTCAGGCGCGAGGTTCCCGTGGAACCTGTTGGATTTGGTATGGCAGTTGGTAGAGTGCCCGATAGAGGCACCACTGATTTTGATATGGGGACAGACATTGTTGGCACAGCTCTACGGGGAGCTGTATGGGGTCCGCTGTCGATAGCGGAAGGAGAGGCCGACCGGGTTACCGTGGATGACTCGGGCGGCGATGGATGACACGGAGATAGGCTATGCAGTTTTGTGGTGGCGGTCTGCGGAGCAGGGGCAGAGTCGGCGATGGGCAGGTGCTGTAGAGCACTATACTGATGCCTTCTCTCGGCTCACTCTAGGGGAGGTGGTTTGGCATCCTTATCAGGACTGTCCAGCCTGGCCGAAGGCTAGAGAGTGGCTCCGACGGGTACGGAGGGAGCGGTGGTTGACTGGGAGGCACGGGAGGGAGCATGAGTTCTTTTCATACAGCCGGGTTACACGACAGTTTGGGGTGCACCAGGGGTTGCCTAGTGAGCCCGTGGTCTATCGGCGGTGGGGAGATGAGAGGGATTTAGATCCACCGGTCACCGTGCCATTGGGCGAGGAGTCAGATGTGGTTATTGATGTCCCGAACGTAGATGACATCGGGACTACCACTGAGTATGACTCGTGGTGGGTACTACGACGATGGAGAGGAGAGGGGCCACTGGGAGGCACGGAGGCGGTAGTGGAGGGTGTTGAGGCAGCAAGGGATGATTGGGGAGGTCCGTTGGATGATGTGAACATGGTGGATGTGGGGTATGAGGATGTAGACTTGGGCGCTCCGGATCAATCGGACATGCAGGACATGGAGGAGCAGTGGGAGCCAAAGCAGGCTGCTGTTCCAGAGGGTCCTGTTCGTCAGGCATACACAGAGGAGGTGGAGTCTGAGATATGTGCTGAAAATGCACGACTGATAGAGCTACTTTGGATACGGGATCTGGAGCTGGGGGATGCGCTGCGAGAGAGGGATCTCCTACAGGCTCAGATAGCAGAGCGGGATAGGGTTTTGGCATAGCATAATGATGCAGTGTCGTACTATCATCGACAGGAGGCAGAGTGGTGTAGGCATCGGATAGACTTGGAGAGGGAGGTCATCCGCATTGGTGGGCGGCTACCTGAGCCCTCGATCAGTGGATCTTTGCGATGGACGAGGGATAGTGCGACTGAGCAGTCAGCATCATCTCATCGTCGACGATTAGATGAGGGAGGTGGTAGCAGGCATGATGCGGGGGCTGGCAGTAGCCGCCCTATAGGGTCCCATAGGACCCACACCACGGGGGGTAGTTCCCGTCGCATCGATCCTGCGTGATCATGGTGGTCGATGCCTTAGGTTGTGTTTTTGGATATGATTGCTGGGTCTGAGGACCAGTTTTGTAGCCTACGGGCATTTTTTTGACGATATATATATACCGGTTTTATTGTGGTTTTTTACATGTGATGATATGATTTTTGTTATGCATGATGGCTAATGACTATGGATGTATGCATGTTTATTTATTTTGATGAATGCATATGTTATGATGAATGCAAATGTTTTTGATTTCTTTTTGATATGCAAAGTGAAATGGATGAATGACATTTGTGGTGATTGGTTATGGCACCATAGGCTATTTAAGACGCTCTTTATTTTGTTTTTAGGCGATTGCTATGATGTATGACTCTTGTATGTATACATGTGGTTTTCTCTTTTTGTATTTTCTGATGGTATTGTAAGGATGAAAAGCAGCGCAGTTGGTTTAGAAATGTAGCTAAGGTTTTCTGAGACTCAGATGGTTTTAACTCACTAGCCACGACTGTACTTTATCTTACAAGACTTTTGAACAAGGTATGAATCAGACTTGTTTTTGACCAAGCTATTTCACATCCCTGTGTGTGCAATTGAGTTCATTTTTGTGGTATTTATCAGGATACCGCCAGTGCCAGATGGGCTTTCAACCGAACCTATACTGAGGATCACCTAATTAGCTCCACTAACTCCTTTGTTGTATTCAGTTAGATTAATCTACGGTGTTATCCAGGGTGCCATAGGCTAGCTCATCCACATGCAAACATTGATCTATACACAAGTTAATGTGATAGATATATCGTCATGCGAGAAGTTTGCCGCCAGTGACCGATAGGCTATCAACCTAACCGGTACTAAGGCTTGCCTCATGACCTTTTAGAATGCTGAGAGTTCCAGGGATTCAAGGTCAACTCCCTTCTTTTTTTCACTTGTATTGGGATACTTGCTCGTTTGTAGTGATAAGATCACTGTTTATTTTGATTGGTTTTTCTTTTGAGCAAGGGATTGGGGATATGGAGTGACGAAAATCACTATTGCTTGTGCCTTTTGATGTGTGCACTGTAGGATGTCAAATTTTGGAGTTTTGACGTTTTGCAAATTTTTTGATGTTTTGCAACTATTGAGAACTTAGGGATTCTTAGGGAATTGGGTAGGGAGGATGCTTGTCCTTTTGCCAACTCTCAGCATTCTTTGGGTCATTCGCACAGGGGGATGAGCAAGATAACCGTTTTGCTTATGGTGACCTAGATTACTGTGCAGGTTTCATCTTTCTTTCACACAACTCTGGAATTGTTTAATGTGTTTAGTTTGTGTTGGGATGTTACGTAACAAGGTGTATTTCAAGTATGACTCTACCTTCGTAAAATCTGTCTGACTTGATACAGTACATGGCTAAAGAGCAAAATGATGACTGAATCATGAAAACTCTTGATACATTAAAAGACCACTGACTCTAGTGTGGTAAAAGCAACGCATGGTGTTTTTGTTGTTTTTGTAAAATGGAATAGTGGGGAACAAGATGGACTAGCAGAGCAATTACAGCCTATGGTGCCTTTGACCTGTACGACCACATGGATACAATGTTTAATGCAGCTACATATTTTTGTATTTTTGATGGATTTATTTTTGTGAATATGAATATGAGGTGCGAGAAGAGCTCTCGATTGATGAATTTGATTATGCCTAGAAATGAGATTTTTTTTTTTTGTTGTTTTTGATTGTTTTTTATTTTTGACCAAGTGATTGTGGACATTCTTGGAGCATTTTGGTGACCAAGTAATTGCGATAATCCTTGGGGTTTGGGGGACCAAGGAGGTTATAATCCTTGGAGCTTTTGGGTGACCAAGTGATTGCGATAATCCTTGGAGCTTTTTGGGTGACCAAGTGATTGCGATAATCCTTGGAGCTTTTTGGGTGACCAAGTGATTGCGATAATCCTTGGAGCTTTTGAGGTGACCAAGAGATTGCGATAATTCTTGGAGCTTTTTAGGTGACCAAGTGATTGCGATAATCCTTGGAGCTTTTGGGTTTTGACCAAGTGATTGCGATAATCCTTGGAGCTTTTTGGGTGACCAAGTGATTGCGATAATCCTTGGAGCTTTTTAGGTGACCAAGTGATTGTGATAACCTCAAAGCTTTTTGGGGTGACCAAGGTCGATAATTCTTGGAGCTTTTTAGGTGACCAAGTGATTGCGATAATCCTTGGAGCTTTTGGGTTTTGACCAAGTGATTGCGATAATCCTTGGAGCTTTTTGGGTGACCAAGTGATTGCGATAATCCTTGGAGATTTTTAAGGTGACCAAGAGATTGCGATAATCCTTGGAGCTTTTTAGGTTTGACCAAGTGATTGCGATAATCCTTGGAGCTTTTTGGGTTTTGACCAAGTGATTGCGATAATCCTTGGAGCTTTTTGGTGTGACCAAGTGATTGCGATAATCCTTGGAGCTTTTTGGGTTTGACCAAGTGATTGCGATAATCCTGGAGCTTTTTGGGGTGACCAAGAGATTTTAGGGATCCTTGGAGCATTTTTGGGATATGGCTCTCTTAGATATAAAATGGTCATAAATGACTGATATTCAAGGGTTCTGTTTCCTTGATACCATCAAGAGAAGCTAGCCGGTACGTCCCGGGTCCTATTTTGCTATCAATGACATATGGACCTAACCAATTTTCCGTGAACTTGTCCCTTAGGTGGGACGGCAAATTAGAGTTTTGTTGGTTTTCCTTCAGAACCAAATCACCAACCCGAAAGTCCCTTAGGTGAACTTTCATGTTGTAAGCTTTCTTAAGCCGCTCTTGATAGATACGTAAGTGCTCGAGAGCATTAATGCGTCATTCATCAAGCAACGTAAGTTGGTCTAACCGGGCCTACCGTGCAGTGTCATCATCGATGAACTCCTGCATTGATATGCGAAGGGAAGGAATTTCCAACTCGAGAGGCATTACTACCTCTGAGCCATACACGAGCAAAAACGGAGTTGCCCCAGTTGGCATCCGAACGCTAGTGCGGTAAGCCCAAAGGGCAAGTGGGATTTGTATGTGCCAATCCTTATGACTGTCTGCGACTGTATTTTTAAGGATGGCCACTAGTGTTTTGTTTGATGCCTCTGCTTTCCCGTTTGCTTGCGGATAATAGGGCGTTGAAAAGCTGTGCTGAATTTTGTACTTTGTGGTCAAAGCATGCACGTATTTGTTCTTGAATGATGGCCCATTATCCGATATTATTTTGGATGGAATACCAAAATGACATATGATGTTATGCAAGATGAACTCCACAATGCGGGGTCCTTTCGTTGAGGTTAACGGAATTGCTTCCACCCATTTAGTAAAATACTCTATGGCCATTATGATAAACGTGTGACGGCCTGACGATGCAGGGGAGATCTTTCCGATTAGATCGAGGCCCCACTGCAAAAATGGCCAAGCAGACTGGACTGTCTGTAGGGCCTGGGAAGGTACATGCATCAAATTGGCATGATGTTGACATTTCATGCACTTCTTGACATATTCGCAACAATCTCGCTCTAAAGATGGCCAATAATAGCCCATGCAGAGAATGCGCTTTGCAATGGCCATACCACTAAAGTGGCCACCACATGTACCGTCGTGCGCTTGGGCGACTGCCCAAGTGGACTCTTGCTTGTCCAAACAACGAAGAAGAATTCCGTCATAGCTGCGACGATACAAAATGTCTCCTATCAAGACATACTTAGCCGCTTTATGCTTGAATGTTCGTTTTGCGGCGTGCGTCAATCCAAAGGGAAGATTACCTAACTTGAGGTAGTCTCTAATGGGTAAATACCAGTCCTGTTGATCGAAAACCTCGACAGTATGAACAGCCAATCCCTTTTGAAGTTCTTCCCTAACAAATGCTGAATGGGATAGAACTTGTAAGAATAGCATTGTGTTGCTATTAATGGGAGTGGGGGAAAACAAGGACCCCTAGTTGGCACGTTTCAGACGGTCTCGGATTCGAAAGAACTTATCCGAGGATGGTTCGATCTGGATCATGTGGATTCCTGGTGTCAAGTCTGAGCTTGCACGCTCCATCACGGATTGCGATAAGGTTTTGACTTGAATGGTTGTCATATCACCGAAAAGGTCTTGCGGGATTAATGACCCCAAGGAGGCCATTGTGTCCGCAAAATGATTCGATGATCGAGGGAGTGCCTCGATGTCGTACCACTCAAGTTTTGCCAAGAATTTGTCCACGAGGGCTTTATAGGCCTTCAGAATGGGCATTTGCATTGATATACCCCTTTGACTTGATTGACTATTAACAGACGAATCACCAAAGATGTTCAATCGTTTGATGTTCATGGCGATTGTTGTCTGAAGACCTAGGAGCAAGGCTTCATATTCTGCATTATTGTTGGTGCACTGGAAGTTTAATTTAAATGACAGGGGCATTGGAGCACCCTGCGGTGTGAAGAATACGATTCCCGTGCCACCACCTTGCTCGCATTTAGAACCATCGAAGAATAGGGTTATGTCGGCCTGTGACTCAGGCTCATCAGAATCCGCTGATTCCGAGACATGGAAGACCCCATCATCGGGTAGTTCTATGACCAGAGGCTGATCGTCTTCAAGAGGAGCCTCTGCTAGTTGATCGGCTATGACTTGTCCTTTGATAGATTTTTGCCCAATGAACTCTATGTCAAATTCCATCAACAACATGATCCATTTTGCCATGCGACTACTATGATAAGTACGACTCATCATGTATCGCAATGGATTCTCCTTAGACACAACATACGTAGTGTTGCTCAACATGTAGTGGCGTAGCTTCTTGGTAGCAAACACCACTGCCAAGAAGAGTTTCTCAACGTATGCATAGTTAAGTTCGTAACTGACCAGGGTGCGGCTAAGATAGTAAGTAGCCTGTTCTTTGTGAAGTTCATTCTTCTGGGCTAGCATGGCTCCCAGTGCCACCTTAGTAGCTGAGATGTATAAGTAGAACGGCACTCCTGGTCTAGGTGGTGCCAATACTGGCGATGAAGCCAAGTATTGTTTGATTTCGTCAAAGGCTGACTGGCACTCGTCATCCCAATGAAATGTGACCCCCTTGTGCAATAATTTGTTCATGGGTCGGCATTTGTCAGATAATTGCGCTATGAAGCGTTTAATCGACGTGACCTTTCCTTGCAGACTTCTGAGCTGCTTGATAGTGGTTGGGGGAGCCATTTCAAGGATTGCCTTGACTTTCTTTGGGTCCACTTCGATGCCTCATTTTGAGACTATAAAACCCAAGAGTTTTCCAGATGTGACGCCAAATACGCACTTCTTGGGATTCAATCTGACCTTATGCTCTATGAGGCGATCGAGGATCTTGCTTAAGTCATTGAGATGATCTGAGCGCAAAAGAGACTTTGCTAACAAATCTTCCATGTAATCTTCCAAAGTTTTGTGCATGTAATCGTGGAAGATATATGTCATGGCACGTTGGTATGTAGCGCCAGCATTTTTAAGGCCAAAAGGCATGACCTTATAGCAAAATGTCCCCCATGGCGTTGTGAACGCCGTTTTAAGTTGATCTTCAGGATTGATACGAATTTGATTGTATCCTGAGAAGCCATCCATTAGGGAGAGCATTTCGTGACCTGTTGTAGCGTCTACCAACACGTCGATGCTGGGCAAGGGGAAATCATCCTTAGGACTCGCTTTGTTTAGGTCTCAAAAATTGGTGCATATGCGAATCCTCCCGTCGGGCTTCTTGATGGGAACCATGTTGGACAACCATGGCGGATAATCCACGCAGATGACAAACTGTGCATCCAATAGCTTTTGCAATTCATCTTTGACCATCAAGGCCACTGTTGGGTGCATTTTTCGTAGTTTTTGCTTTACGGGCTTGATTGTCGGATCAAGCGTTAAATTATGCATGACTAGCTGCGGGTCTAGTCCCGGCATATCCTTGTATGACCATGCAAAAACTTCCTTCTTCGCTTTGAGAAGGGCGATGTATTCGGCTTGCTCTTCGGGGGAAAGACTTACCCCAACTTGATAATCTGTGGACTCGTTGGGTCTAAGTCGATGTCTACGTCAGTCGTTTCCTCAACTGACATGTGGGATCCGTCCTCCAACTGATGTGGAGTTGGGATCAAATGGATATCATTAGCTGAGTTTAGATCTGCGTTTGGAACCTCGGGTCCCTCTTCAGCCTGAAAAATATCCTGAGTTGTCCTTGGGGTGGAATGAAGCATTTCACCGAAAGGCCAGTACTCTGATGGTGATAAAGGTGAATTGACGCGATCCCAGTCGATGGCATCTATGTCTAGGTGCAATGATTGTGATGGATCGACCGGATTGCGGATGGGTGCGGTCAAATCAATGGAGATCATGTGGATGGAATGAATTTGGTCTCCAGAACCGCGGGTGTGATAACTCGATTCTTTTAGATGCTCCCTATACTCTGGATCTGGCTCTACGGGAATGGGCACGAATGGATCTTCCCTAGGTGCGAATTCGTCCCTATTTGCGAAAAGGATGGCAGGGTCTTTTCTCGACACTGATGTCATGATGGGATCTCGAGGTGGACGATGCTCATCTTGAATTTGGAGCCATGGATCCAATACTTGGTCCCACCTTGCAGGGTCTACCCACCATTCATGCCCTAGCAATATGCCCATCTGTCCCATTAGATCTTCATGAGTTAAAGGGCGGTGATGCCATCGCGCATGTCTGAGATAGTCCATCTCAGTCTCATCTTCTGAATCACTTTCGGAGACCCAAAAATGTTCATCCTCTTCAGCAACTGTTGCTTGCGACGTTGAGGACTCTCCTTGTTCCAGTAAGTTAATCTGGTCCCATTGTGGTTGTTCCACTCTTGGTGGAGGGACCTGATTCTCTTGACACTGTATTGTTTCATCTGGAACCTCTAAGGGGAACAGCTTCAAAAAGATGTCCGGAAGTCGTTGATGTTCTCTTTGAGGATTAATCTTTGAACTTTCGCCTCTCTCTAGCAAAGGAGAGGGATTACTACTATTTCCAGGGGTGTTTGTTGACCATGGGAGGTAGTCTCCCAATGTGTATTCTGTATTTGGATTGGCATACGGATCTGGTGCCAATCCCCCCTTGTTGCCTATTTCTAGGCCTTGCATATTTTCAACCAAGATGTCTAAGGGCGGGGGGTGGTTGAACCCTACTCCCGACTTATCATATGGCATCCGATATCTTGGTTGGCAAAGGACCCGCATCCCTTGCTCATATCCGCCTAGCTCCGTATCCATGCCAATTGCATTGGCCGAGATATTTTAGGGCAAAGTCTGGGTTTGATGAGATAGTTGATGTTTTCAACAAAAGGCTCTTCGTCTGCTTCCTTTTGTTGGCATGGTTCAAGACCATGATCAAGGCCCCCATACACAAAATTTGTCTGGTTTGGTGGGTAGCCTAGAGGAACAAACTGTCCCTATGGGAAGGCGAGGTCTTCCCATGTCTTGTACTGACTCCAATGTTGGGGTCGCCACAACATTTTGCACTAAATATTCCCCCAGGCCCGTACTGGCCATTTCAATAGTGATTGTTGATGATTGGGTGGGAGGAAACGGGAGTCCTTCCTAAGTCCATTCCATGTTCGGCATTTTAGGAGTCTCCAGCTTTCGTTGTGCGAGGTGTTTCCTCTATTGATACCGTTGAAATTGTGGGCAACCTTTCTTCTAAGGGTTTAACCTCTTCCATGATCTGTTTTCCCTTGTCCTTTTGTTTGGCCATGATGGGCGGCGTTGATGATGAAGGAGCGAGTGATGAAGTCTCACCCGGTCGGGATTTTGCTTGTTTTGGTCACCGGTGGTGCTCGCGATATTGGACCCTGTTTAGATGGATTTAACTGGAAATCCAAATGCGTTGAAGGGAGGGTCGATTGAGGCATGAATTGTACCGCATTGCAATACTTGAAGGGCTCTAAGTCCATTGGGACTACATGTATTTCTCCTTCAAAAGCATACTTTAAGCATTGGTGGGCGATCGAAGGGACACACTTCATGTCCCTGATCCAAGGCCGCCCTAGCAGTATATTATAAGCCATCTCGCCTTCTAACACATGGCACGGTGTAGGTATTGATTTTTGTCCTACCTGGACAGGCAGAACAACTATGCCGACTATCGAGCATATTGCATCGTTAAAAGCTCGCAGTGTATACGTGGAGGCTGTGATGTGAGAGGTCGGCGACTTCAAATGTTTTAAGGCTATAGTGGTAATGATGTTACTTGGACGAGCCAGTATCTACCAACACCCTCTTGTACGGAATCCCGTTGACCCGCACGATAACGTGCAGGGGTGGATCTGCCATGTCATTCGATATCGTTTTTACCTCATCTTCTCTGAATGTGATGACCGACTCCGTACATTGTTTCACATGTCCCACGAAGTTGTTGAAAGAATTTGCTTCGTGAGGCTGTAATTCGATGGCTTTTAAAATGTCCATAAGAGCTTCCCTATGGGGTGCTGATTGTTGAATAAGCTCGTAAATGGATAGCCTAGCCGATGTGGTCCGCAAACTCTATGTGAGTTTGGTCCGTATCGTGACCTTGGGTCTAGGCGGAGGCAACTGCGTTGGGCGTTGTTGAGGCTGCGATGTTGTCGAAACTTCCCTCGTAGCTACCTCGGGGGCAACTGTTGGGTACCTTTTGTTCCTTGTTACTATGCTAATCATTCCCACAAATCCCTGCATGGGAAGATTCTGTCGCACCTCATTAATTTGGAGTGGTTTTTCCTATGCCTCGTGGGCAGGCAAAGGGTCCTTGAATACCCCCATTTGTTGATTGTTTGGCGCTATGGGGTTGTCCACGGCCAATGTTCTATTGTCAATCAAATCTTGGATTAATTCTTTGAACTTCCAGCATCCATTCAAGTCGTGTCCTCTGCGCCTATGGAATCTACAATACAATTCCTCTCTGTATCCCCTAGGCTTAGGAGCATTAGGGTCTATATTTTGGATTTTTGGTAGAGTGACTAAATTTGCCATTGACAAGCGGTCAAATAGGGAGTCCCTGGACTCCGTGTAAGGGGTGAATTGTCGCCTAGGGTGACGCTGCTGATTCTGCTCCTGTCTTCTATTATCTCTTTCATAAGCAGGAGGCACTTCCTAGTAATTAGCCTTTTGAGGCTGCATTTCTTGCACAGGCATGGGAACATTTATCGCAACTTGGTTGACTGCAGTGTGTTGTGATTGCGTTGTCCCGATTTTAGTGGTTTTATTCCACTCTTTCTTTTTAGGCTTGGCGATTGCGCCTTCACCTATCTTAATCTCTTCTATAACTCTGGCTTGTGCCAAAGCTTCTTCTAAGCTATCGTATTGCCACAAAAATGATAGACCAGAGATTGATTTTAAGCAACTTTTTGTGAACATCTGTGTGAGATCAGACATAGGGGGACGATAGGGTAACTTAGAAAGCAAAGCTCTCCATCGATTCCCGTACGCTGCCATTATTTCCTCCTCAAATTGCCTGAGGCTAGCCAGATCACTCAGTGATGCCTTCTTCCTTGTGTTGAAGGCAAAGCGTTCAAGAAACGCATCTACTAATTGATCTAGGTTGCTTATGCTGTGTTTGGGTAGTTGTGTGAACCAATCCGAGGCAGGGCCTACGAATGTGGTTATGAATGTTCTAAGAAACAATGCGTCATTATCTTGGATGCCGAAGCATTGGCTTAGAAATCTTGTAACATGTTCTTGTGTGTCCTCTTCACCTTTAAAGATTGCCAATTGAGGCAACTTGAAGTGCTCGGGGTAAAGAGGTGTAGGCACTGAGGGATGCACCGGATTACTGCAGAGTTGACGTAATGTGGGTTTTTGATGCCCAGCAGCTTTTGTCTCCATAGACTCCAAACGCTCTAATAGCGCTTGGTATGCATCGGAAGATTTTATTTCTTCCTCTCTTGTTCGCTCCCGTTGTAAGTTATGGTAAACTGGAGGCCTATGGAGGGGTGGCCGAATGGCAATCCTCCTACCTTGATGGGGAGTTTCAACATATTCTATTTTTGGTTCATACTCCTCATAAAATTCTTGAGGAGTCTCTGGGCGAGACCTATGACCTTGATCGAGTCCTCGCTGAAGGTACCCATCATTGTTTCGGGGAGTGGCCTCCCTCTCGGGTCTATAAGGTCTCGGAGGCAAAGCTTGACGAGGTCGTGGAGACCTGTCCTGCACCAACGGATTATGCCTCTCATATTGTTCGGCTCTTTGGGTGCGAGGGGTTGGCCCCCTCTCAGGTAGTTCATAGCGTAACTCATCTGCTTCGCTTTGCATGCACTCTCTATCCAAGCGGTGTCGATACTCTATCTCCTGATGACTTTGTTTAAGCCGCGTGATTTGGGCTTGGCGGGTGGCATGTCTGGCGACTATCGGGTCAATTTGGTCTACCCTATTTTTCTTAGGAGGTTTGAATGTTCCTCCTATGTGTTTGCCTCGATCTTGATGATCTAAAATTTCTATGGGTCGCTTCCCTCTGTCGATGTAGGCGGCATGTACTTGAGGCCGCACTGTTTGTTGTCCTCGAGGAATGCGATGATTTTCCTCGTACTCCCTTTCATGTTGGCTCTCCTGCATAGTGTGTTGGAACAACTCATCCTTCTGGTGCTGAAGGTGCTCTTTGTTAATATAGTACAGTTCCTCTAAATGTAGTCGCTCTAGTCGCTCTAGCTCAAGTTGCGTGAATTGCATTTGGCGTGCGACGTGCTTGATAGATTCTAAGATGGTTGGTCATGTCGCCTCATGTCTAGAAGGCCTAGATGCCTCTCCTAGATATTTTCGATCGTAGTGATCCAAGATCTCTATAGGTGACCTCCCTTTGTTGGGGGTAGCGGCATTCCCTTGGGGCTTTGGCCTCAGTGAGTGGTCCTGATAGATAGCAGGTGCGGAGGCGTGTTGCTCCCACGATGTGTATTATTTTTGAGGAAGGTAAGGGTTTTCCTCATGCTCTCTTTCATAAGTGAGAAAGGGATGGATGGAGCTAGCTCGCCCTACCTGAAGAGCCTTGTACTCTAGATTTTTCTTTGTAGTCCTGACAACTAGAGGGGGTGAAGGAGGGTTAATGTAATCATGTGGTCCCTCCCATCGAACCCTATGTTGACCTAGAGCTTTGTCACGCGGTGACCACTCATAGTGAGCATCTAAGGGAGCTCTCCTATGGATGTACCCCTCATGGGAGGGTTTGTGTTGAATGTTATGTTGAACAAGAGTGCCCCTCAAAGAGGTGTCCCTGTAGTCCCTTTCCTTTAAGGTGTGGAGGGGACTGCCTTGTGTGTTAGGTCGCCAAGGTGGTATGACCAAATCTTTGGGATTGTAACGGAGGTGACTCGTGCCTCTTGGGACATTCCCCACAGCCTCTTCCCGTGATTGGGCTTGGCTACGGGTGAGCACCATGACGATGTCTCTCTAAAAAGCCCTAAAATTGAAAATGAGTCATATGGGGCCCAAAATTGGTGTGCGCATCCCTCTTATAGTAGATAAGACAAAAATGAAGTTTCAAGTCCTAGATCTAAATACATTAGGAGATATTGACATCCGAACAGCTCAAAAAGTGTAAAAAATTGGGCACGCAATTTTAAAACCTAATTTTGGGGCACTAGATGATGGAATTTGGCCTCGAAAACTGGATATCTGGGGAAATACAACTCTAGGGAGTTATGGCTCCGGAAAGATGCACTAAAATTTCGTGTCAATCGGAGCTACGGTTGAGAAGTTATGGCTCCGGCAAGATGCACTAAAATTTAGGGAAAAATGTAAGATTTTCCATATTTTGTTGGATACTCCTGCATCACTTATGGGCACATTTGGGGTGATTTTGGGTTGACCAAAGGGTTCATGGACACCTTTGGGGCATTTTGGAGTGACCAAGCGATTGCGAGAATCCTTGGAGCTTTTGGAGAAAATGCGTGGATTTTTATCTTTTGTTTATGATTTTTTTTTTTTTTTCTTTTTTTTTTGTTACACTAAGCAGAAATGAACACACATACACAAACCGTGATTATCTCTTTTAAGGATTAATGGTGTGCCCTAAACTGGTTTAGTGCATTTTGATGTTTTGTTTTGTTTTTGTAGGTTTTGAAGAACGTTTAAATGCATTATGACGGCTCATATAACTCCCAAAACGGTCGCCCCTTCAATATACCAACCAGGTCGATATACCAACCTCTCTATATACCCGCCCTTACGAGAGGGAGACTATAGGTACGTGAGAGCAGAAGGTACGTGGTATGTAGGCGGTACGGAAGGGGGATTGTCCTGTTAATGGCACCTACCATAGAAGACTTATCCTCGCGCGCATGGGAATCACCCCAGTGACACTCGGTCGGCTTTCATCAGGATTTACGCCTAACAACAGTTGACAATCGGGAAATGGATGCAAAGCTAAGCCAAGGTGGTGATGAACCCACCGTTGGTCTTGCTCAAGGGTTGGGGTCTTACGACCAGCTCCTTGGTTTAAAATTATTGCGTGAAGTGTGTGGGATTCATTTTATTTAACAAAAATGAAACAAGCATAAATGACTTTCCCTATGCAATGCAGGATAAAATGAAAACAATTAAAGAAACAAAAACAGAAACAAAAAATTTAACAGAGATTATGAAAATCCCTACCTCTTCTCTGCCTGGACCGGTTGCTTCTGAAATTTTGCTCTAAAAATCTACAGGCAGGAATTCGTCCCTCTGTGAGACGAATTGCAGAACAGAATTCGTCCCTGCCAGAGACGAATTTGAATTCGTCTCAGGGTCAGACGAATTACAGTAAAGAATTCGTCACAGCCAGAGACGAATAGCAGTCTGCAACAAAAAAATGTACCTGTCAAGCACAAACACAAAAATTTAATCAGTTTCTGTGATTTTAAAACCAGGGGACAGGGTCCCACCGTGATCGCCACTGAAAGCACGAGATTTCGGGCGAAGGAAACACTAATTGCGATGCATTCAAAATCAAATACGCTTAAGTCCTAGAAATGTAAATTGCATGAAATGAAAGAGACGCATTAAAACGAGATACAAGCAAATGGAGAAAACATAGCCCTTTCATTAAACTTTCTTGATCTCTATTACAAAGACGCCTCCTCCCTTTTCAGGGGCTAGGAGCGTTAAAATAATTTGACTACAATCGAGACTTAAGGTTCCTCTTTTCGCGTGCCCACACTTGAAATGGACGGGCCAAGATGATGCCACCGCTGATGTCGATGAGTCTTTGACCTCTGCTGCTCCTCCTGCGAACAAAGAAACAACGAAGATGTCAGTAGCACCTGCTGCACATAAGAAGTGTTTGTTCTCTAAAATCGCCAAAAGATGCATGCAAACATTTGTCTGAAACAGTGAGTAAAATGACTCTAAATGACCTGAAAACCTGACAGAGGACAGAAAACATCACCAGAAGGCCATTGCCACTGAGACAGTCGGCCAATCTACCTTCAACTGGAATTCGTCCCTGGGTGGGACGAATTCTTCTGTGTTGGAAAAGCCGACCTGATGCTGCTCCAATGTCGAATCCCGAGACCTGCAAAATGCCTACAAACAGAGGGGTTATGTAATTGGGGCCATTTTGGGATGACCCAGATGGTCGGATTCTCCCAATTTGGCCTCTATCCTCGAGAATTCGATATCGCCACCTGCAAGTTAGTAGGACAACAAAGCGACAAAAGGCATGACAAAATCTGATCAGAATGTTATGAAATTGAAGCTATGAGCTAACCAAATAGAATAAAATGAGATGCAACCTGAAACAATAATCTAGAATGCTTTTGGAATAAAACTTAGAAAGTGCGGGGGTGCCCAAGTGGGCCTCCCACCGTTGGCACTTGATCTTGGCACCAATCCACTAGGGATGGGCCCAAAACCTCTTAGGATTGGGATGTCTACAAATTGGTTGATTTAGGTGTCCATATGTTGGATTTGGGTCAGATTCAAGCTTCCAAAAGCCACCCAACAACCTCCCTTGCAAAAGATATTGGTGGATGTGAGAAGGTGAATCAAAGGGGATGCAAGTGGGTGTTCAACTCGGTAGCACTTCGTTGCTTGAAATCTCCTTCAATCTGCCTCTTTTGGGTGAGAAAAGTCCCACCTTTTATAGACCCATGGGGTCTCTTTTGAGAGGGAAGCATAAGTGCCATGTGTTGGTCATAGGTGCCATGTGGCGGTTATGTCTTCCCATGAGGGAGGAGAGTCCTCCATGACTTGGGCTTTCATAATTGCCCTTGTGACAGTCCTCTAATGGCCTATCTGTCCACCCACACACGCGTGTGAGGCAGGAGTCATCAACTGACTATCCTGGGCTGCCACTTGGCACCATTCTTCTTTTTTCCCATTAAACTCAGAATTCGTCCCTACCAGAGACGATTTCAGAATTCGTCCTTGGGTGAGATGAATTCCAGTTAGTATTCATCCCTGGGTGAGACGAATACTGAGCAAAGTGTCTAAATGTGCCAAATTGCTTCCTGACCTTACAAAATTGCTATGAAAGTGGTTAGGACCACTGTTTGACCTCTGAGGGCTGCCCTGGGGGCTGTGTTTGTCAACGCGATCAGTGTTTGCAGCCACATAATCGGATTGGTGTTGTTTTGGTGTCTACATATTACTGATTGTACTAAAAAATTTAAACATATTATTTATGCTTGAATTTGTGTTTTAATGGATTTTGACAAACCCCTACCTAAAAATATCTCATTACAATTTTGGGAGGACACTTGGGAGCAAGTGGTGGACTATGAGAACATTCCTTTTCATTGCCAAATTTACCATGAATATGGTCATTTATCTAGTATCTACCTAAATAAAATTATTAAAAAAAAAAGGATACAAACTTAGTAGGTTTCCAAATGCCTAAGAAGAAGAACACTAAAAAACCCAGTTATGAAGGATTATTTGAAGTTATTAGCTAATATGTTTGAAATTATTTCCACAAAATATGTCCAAAGGGAGGAAGAGGAAATAATGGAGACACAAATATTAGAAACACAATTTAAATATGCAGGGAAAGACTTAGAGATAAACCAACAAATTAAAGATTTTCAACAAGAAAAAAAAGAAGTAAATATACACAAGAAAAACAATATTTTAAATGTTGAAACTTCAGATAATACAGGTCCCAATATAGACTATATTGAACATTCCAATAACACTTTGACTTTATGCATGCAATCTTCGAGGTTAGAAGCCACCTCAGATTTAATTGTGGTAAGTCAAGAAACAAGAAAAAAAAACTAAAGATAGACTCCAACCAAAAGGTGGGTCGTAAGACCAATCAACATAATATGGTAAAAGAAGGTGAAAATCTTGTAGAGGAAGGTAAGGTTACTACTCCACATCTTTTTTTCCTTCAAGAAATAAATATTTATATAGAATAAATGGATTCTATTGCTAGTAAAATCTGGCCAGCTAGAAAAGTTGCTTCCCTAAGTTCCTAGGGGACTTCTAGTGGTATTTATTGCATTTGCAACCCAAAAGAGGTTGTTACTCACCATATGGTTGGAAATTGGGGTCTTTTGGCTATAGTTGTTCAAAGTACACATTCTAACCAAGTTATGCTTTGTATAATTGTTTATGCTTCCACTACTTTGGAGGAAAAGAGGAGACAATGGAAGGATGTAACTTATATTATCTCTCATTTTATTAAAGCTTGGATCTTGATTGGAGGAGATATCAACACCATTGTTTCTTTTGATAAGCAAATCGGGGGAAATATAAATTTGAACAAAAGCGCTCACATCATGAGTGAATATACTACAAAACTTCATCTTGTGTATATCTAGCCACATTATGGCCTTATGAATTGGTCTAGCAGAAGGTAAGGCTTAGCTTGTATTATGGAGAGATTATAAAGGTTATTGTTCTGTAATAATTTCTTAATTCATGGTCACATTCCTAAGGTGAACACTCTTATCAATGCTAGTTCGGATCACTGGCAAGTCATGGTGGAAATTTGGAAAACCAATGTGAGTTTCATGCCTTTTTATTTTAGTTAATGTGGCTTAGAGACAGTTCCTTCATATCTTGAGTGCAAAAATGGTGGAAGGAAGGTAAAACAATGTATGGGACTAAGATGTTTTGTTTTACCAAAAGGTTACAATACATTAAATCCAAAATCAAGATTTGGAATTGGAAGAAGTTTGAAGATGTTCGACAAGAAAAACATGAATTTATTGCTCAACTTGAAATTTTGAATAAGAAAATCCATTTATATGGCCTCATGAAGAGTAGAAGTACAGGTGAAATTAGACTCACTGCTTAGTTAGAGGAATGGGAAAAAATATAACTCTTATAAGAAAAAATCTAGGATCCAATGCCTCAAAGAAGGATATCAAAATACATATTTCTTCCACAAATCTCTTCTACATCGAATATATCACAACTTTTTCCTAAAATCTGATTTTGGATATGTTGTCTACACTTGGGATGGTAGGAACTTTGTTGTTGTCAATTACTTTTTCAATCTATTTGTTGTTGCTCCTCTTGACTCAAATTCCCAATAGAATATTCTTCAAGCCATCCCTACTCTTATCAATTATGAGAAAAACTATATTTTGACTACTATAGTTACTATCAATGAGCTTCAATAGGTGGCTTTTAAATGCAAAAAGAAAAAACCCCAGGTCTTGATGGTTTTCCTATTGAGTTCTGTCAATATTTTTGGGATATACTTTATGCTGATATATTAGAGGTGGTGGAAGAAGCCAAGAAAGCCAAAGAAAATTTGAAGGTTAACAATAAAATTATATAGCTCTTATCCCAAAAGCTTAATAGGTAGATCATACCTCATCTGTTAGACCTATATATTTATGCAATTTTCTTCTCAAAATCATTACAAAGATCATGGCAAAAAGGTTGAAGCGTCTTTTGCATAGGATTATTTTCCCTAAACAAGGGGTTATGTGGAAGGGTGTCAAATAGTGGATGAGATTGTTATTACTTAGGAAGCCATCCATTTCATGGAAATGCAAACATCTCCATCTATTCTCATTCGTTTAGACTTATCTAAAGCTTATGACAGAGTATATTGGCACTTCCTTGTCAAAGTTTTAAGGCAGTTTGGCTTCTCTCAGGATTGGATGGACTAGATTATGGACTATATCTCTTTGATATCCTAATTTTTATTATTAATGATAAGCCTTCTTAGTTTTTCCCTTATTTCAAAGGTATAAGACAAGGTGACCCCCTCTCCCCTTATTTATTCATCATTATTGTTGAATGCTTGGGAAGGACTATAACCAAAAATAAAGAAAATGGAATCCTTTAGGGAGTTATCATTTCTCATGGATTTGGTCCTATTTCTCATATTCAATTTGTTGATGACTTTATTATGTTATGTAGAGCTACACTTAAGGAAGCTTCTAAAATTAAGCAAATCATCAACTGTTTTTCTAATGCTACTGGGAAACTGATCAATGAAGACAAATCTAAAGTTGTTTTTCCATTACTCTCCTAAATAGGATTCCATGATCTTGGATAAATTAAGATATAAGAATACCTCTCATCCAATCAATTATTTAGGTATTCCTCTCCATATTCAAATTTAGAAAAAGAAATACTGGAATTGGTTATTGGATGAAGTTAAGAAGAAAATTGGAAAGTGGACCAATATGGGGCTTTCATTTGGGAGCAGAATTACCTTGGTAAAACCAGTCCTTCAAGATTTACTTATTTATGTTTCTATCGTGTTGAATATCCCAAAGGTTGTTATTCAAGAATTAGATCAAATCAATCATCGATTCCTCTAGAGTGGTACTAAGAAGAAAAAATAGGCCTTTGTGAAATGGGATACTTTATACCTTCCCAAGAATGAAGGGAAGTTAGATTTTTGGTCTGCTATTAATAACAATAAGGCTTTAGTTGCTAAATTGTATTGGAGGATTTTGCATAACCCCAATGCTCTTTGGACCAAGAATATTCATGCTAAATATGCGAAGGACAAAACTCCTAAAGACCTTATTCACTATCAATTGCATACCAAAGGTTCTTCCATTTTAGCAGTTCTTAATATTGGTGATGATTTGATTAAGCAAAATTTATTTTGGATCATTCATAATGGTCAACAAGTAAATTTTTAGATAGATTCTTGGGATAGTTAGTAGTATTTGATAACTCAGTTTCCTAATTGGAGATCTTGTATGGAGAAGATTCATTGAGCTAATTCGATAAAGGTTGCTAATTATTGGTGGTACCATACTGGTAATTCAAAGGTTGGTAGATATTGGATCCCTGTGGAGGAGTGGCCTATACAAATACCAAATAGGCAAAGAAAATATATCCAAAGCATCCTCCATATGATATCTCTCTCTTGGTACCATGATAAAGACTATTTTGGATGGAACAACACTACTAAGGGAGAGTATTTAGTTCCTCAAGATTATTTGACCTTATGCCATAATAATTTCAACCAATCATATGATATACTTACTCAGTTGTGGGCTCAAAATTTTTGGCCTAAGGTGAGGTTATTTACATGGCTATTATTGCATCGTAGGGTGTTTACTAGTGAGCAAATTATAAAATATGATTTTCATGACCTATTTAGATGTGAAATATGTGGAGATAATGTGGAAACTCTCAACCATATTTTTATTGAGTGTACCTTAGCCTTTGATCTATAGAGTAGAATGGCCATCTTACTTGGCTTACGGTGGTCCAATTTTTTTGCTTTTGAATAAATTTAGAGGGATTGGACTAATTAGGATGGTGTTAATCACTTTATTAGGAAACTAGTTTGGATGGATTCTACCATCCTACCTTGGAGTAGTCGGAAAGAAATAAGCAATCAAATTTTCAATCAAGAAAGAAAAGACATTCACTATATCTGGTAAAATAACATTGTCAACTTAGTTGAATCAGTTGAATAGATCCATAAATACCCCCAAAACTCCCACCAAAGATGGTATCAAGTGATACAAATATTGAATATTAACTCCTTTAAGGACAACCAACTTAAATGGAATGTGAGTAATCATAAGATGGATAAGACAAGGAATTAGCAGCCTTCTCCTAAGGATTTTGAAAAATTCAATACCAATGGAACCTCTAGGGGGAACCTTGGAAAAGCTAGTGTAGGAGAAATTGGTAGACTTTCAAATGGTTCCCTATTTTTTACTTTTGTTGAGAATTTATGTATCCTTTCCAATGACCTTATTGAGTGGTATGGTATCCTTAGAGGCCTTTGAGAGGATACTAAGGTCAGAAGGAAAAAAATATTGGTTGAATCTGACTCTTAAGTCATGATTAATTTGTTGAAGACTCCTAAGAAATATAAGGTTGATTCCAGAATAAAAATAATTGTTGAAAATTTCAATTAATCCATATGGGCTTTTTTAAAGTTGAATATAATCATGTGGTCAGAGAAAATAATAGGAGTGTTGATGTTTTAGCTAATTGGACATTGGACAAAGGTGATCTTACTTACGACGACCACCCTCCCAGATGGTGGGATTCACAAATAAGGGAAGCTCTTCTTTCTATCACTTCTCCAGATGGCTCCAGTAATAGAGGTACCTAGTTCCTTTTTTCTATATTTTTGCTTCTCTTTGGTTTGGTCAGGGTATTTTTGTTCCCTTACTTAGACTGATAATTCTCTTTTTTTGTTGATTCTTGCATGAATAGCCTTTTGGTCTAGAAAGACCAATCTTATTTTCTATTTTTTCCTCCTTTTTGTTTTCGGTGTGTGTGTTGTTTTGTATTGTTTTTTATCTATTTTATTTCTGTGTTTTTTGTGTTATTTTTTGTGTTTTTGATTTTTTTTGTGTTTTTTGTTTTTGTTCTTTGTGTGTGTGTTTTTTTGTTGTGTTTGTGTGTTTTTTTGTTGTTTTTGTGGTTTTTTGTATATTTTTTGTTTTGTTATTTTTGTGGTTTTTTTGTGTGTTTTTTGTTTTGTTGTTATATTTTACATTTTTTTTGTTTTACGTTTATGTTTTTATTTTGTGTTTTTTGTTATCTTTTATCATCTTTATGGTTTTGTGTTTGTTTTATATTTTTTTTGTCTTTTGTTGTTTTTGTGTTTTTATATTCTATTTTATTTATTGTTTGTTTGTTGTTATTTTTCTGTGTGTTGCGTTTGTTTGTTTTTTTTTTGTTGTTTTAGGCACGCTCTTTGTGTGTCGAAGAGGGCAAGCCAGATGCGATCCCTGAAAATTTTTGGTGGAATAGATACCCCTATCTCCTTGGGGCTTACTCAAAGTGGCATCCTATTTGGGGTGTTTTCCACAAACAAAGAATATTTTTTTTAATCAAAAATTTATTTCACATAATGAGATGCCCATGATCTTAATCCACTTGGTATGTTAGAGTATAAAACTAAAATAAATATTAAAAACACCCAAAGCTTCCATAGATTGCTCTCAAAACCAAACTATTCCTAGGTAGAAGATAAATCATCAAAATCTTAAGTTTGAGTAATGGAGATTTACACTTGCTTTAGTATCTATTGGTTTTAAATATGAACATAATCAACATATTACCTAGAATAAATCAACTCATAGAAATACATAATATAATATAAAGGATGTACGTGAGCATCAAAATAATATTACTAAAGAAAAGAATAAATATTTGGTCTCAAGAAATACAAATACTTTATTAACCTTAGATTAATATTAAGAAATTTATCTTAACGTTTATACATAAAATATTATAATAAATCTTCTTATACAAAATGTAGAAACAAAATGCTACAATAAACCTACCTATACAAAATGTAAAAGGCTCCAAAAAAAATTATAATAAATTTAATACAAAATTATATTATAAACATAAATTAAACTTAAGAATACAAATTTCAATATTTATTATCTGTATAAATTTTTTAATCACAACTAAAACTTTTCATTGTAATAATATAACTTTCTATTAGATTAGATGAAAGGTCATTTTAATTATAAAAATAAAAATCCTTTACTATAAAAAAAAAAAAAAAACATGTGGGTGGAGAAAAAATCACACGAAGAATGCCACTAACTTATCCTAATTACTGATTTAAAAAAACAAACTTTTTAATAATATAATAATATAACTTTCTTAATTATATTCATATTCATGTTAAAATATGTATCATGCAATTTAAAATAGAAAAACTTTTTCTTGTCTATTGCAAACACACATGCTGACTTAAAGATAAGGACTTGTACAACAGGTAACCTCTTAGAATTGCACACTTTGATCACTAAATCCTTTTAAAACAAAATTGACTCCCTTCATTGATACTTTAAAATTATAAATATTAAATTTTCACATATGCCATTCTTATCAATCTTGTCGAAGGTAATGCTTTGATATTGCTTGCTCTCTAAAGCATTCAATTCTCGGTAATCTTGCGCTCACAAGTAGATGCCATATATATATAGCTTTATCGTTGAAGCCCAGCACACGAGGGTTACAGAATAGTACTATGCCGGTATCTTGTATATAAAAAATCCGATGCACTTGTATCCATATGTTTTGTTTTGGTGCTATGGGACACGCTTTAGAATCCAGTGGGCCCTCCATGGTCATATGTAGCAACAATAATAGAACACTTCAATGAAATGACAGCAACTTTCCGAGGCTTGAGATGGAATTTAGTGGTGGAGATTTTAGTGCAGACAGCAAATTGGGCACGGAACTAAACGAGATCATCTTCCCCGAAGACCATTTTTTCTACGATTCAAACATAAGTATTCAAGATAACAGTCCAACATTTTTGTTTTATATTATGTGTTATGTCTTGTCTTTAGAGCTTTAAAACTTATGCAGATGTTTGGACATATATACAATCCTTATGACGTTTACAGTGACATTATCCAAGAGATAAGAGGAAGACGATGTGTATGCGGAATTAATTTGATGCTTATCTCATCTTTTCAAAAGTTTTTTATATATCTTATTTTACATATAATTATACAATAAAAAATAAATGGTATTTGATTCAATGTGCTTCCGGTTGTACTCAGTGTCTCATTTTTAATATATATATCAAATGAAATTAGTTTATTAGGTTAGATTTTTTAAATTTTTAGAAAAAGACTAAGACTTAAAATCTGACATATAATAAATATTAAGTAGTTGCAATACCACTATATGGTCATGAAAGCAAATACCTTTATTTGGTTATGATATAATATAATTGAGTCTATGTCAATTTTATAAAATCTTAATTATTGAAAGAAAAAATATATAGATATAGGTATTTTTAAGGGTTTACTGTGAAACACCACTAATAATTATATTATTTTCATACTATATTTTATGATATATATTTTTAAGAAGATAAAGTACATTGGGGGTCACCCTCCCAAGGGCACAATGGGGGCATCATTTTGTTCCTATGATTTGAACATGGGTATTCCAAACTAAGCCAATAACATACCAATATGGTGAGTGACATACTTTTTATAATAATTTTGTTAAAAAGAATATGAAATTTTAAGTAAGAACATATGTTTTTACCATGAAGGATGGAAATGGTGGATTAAGGAAACATGAACGCAATATAATTTTTGGCAACCATTACTAATTAGAGGTAAAAAATATAGTAGTACAAAATCATACTCGCATCTATTTTATTCAACAATCATATTCGTAATGCTAAGGATTTTATTGATCATATAGTCTCAGATGACATACCGTTGGTGGTGTCGAGGTAATTATTAAAATTGTTTATAGACTTGATAAATATGGAGCTTGAAGTGCACAAGGAGATATTATAATATACGGTGGATCAAATTAGGCCAGAGTTGTATTTTTTGAAGAACAAGCCAGTGGAAATGGATCTAGTAGCCATATTGTAACTAGTAGCGATTGTGGTCTCAGTGGCATTGGGAATGACAAGGCAAAGTCAGATAGTGTAAAACTTCTTCAGGATGTTGATGTTTTAGACCCAAAAGATAAGGGAAAATAGTCTTGGTCTCAAGTGGTGTTGGGTAAGCCTAAGTCCCTAAAGACCAAGTTTGATCTACTTTCAAAAAATGGCTAACATTTTATTTCAAATGATGTGGTTAATATGGCCATTAAACAAGGTTCCCATCAACTTTATAGGTAACTTTATGGGGGTTAGACCTAACCTAGACACGATTAAAAAATGGGCTTATGCTAAGTGGAGATTATCGCCCTCTCTAGGGATTTTTATGGTGAAGTTGAACTCTTTTCCTAACTTAGAGAGAATTTTATGGGGGGTTCGTTCTTTGGAAGGTCTGGTCTTTTCCTGAGGATATGGGAACCTAATTTCAATCTAGAGACATCAATTTTTTGTAAGCCCTAGTTTGTGTAAGATTACCAAATCTCTCATTTCACTACTAGAATGAGGAGGCTTGTGTTGGTGTTTCTAGAGAAATGACCACCTGATTGTTGTAGATCTGACCACCAAGTCCAAATCTCATCTTATCTATTCTAAAATATGTGTTAATATGAAATTGGGTGAAATCTAAAATATTTGATTTGATTGATTTTGAGATTGGGTGTTTGGAATCAACCTTTAGAATATGACAATTCCCTTGTTAAATGTGGGGTTTGTAAGAAATTAGGTCACTTGACTCGAGCATGCTCAAACGAGAAGCCTTCTTCCCAAGCTCATGAATTTTGGTAACAAAAGGAAATTGAAAAAGAAGGTTTCAAGAAGAAATATATCTTGGAAGCTAAAAATCTTGAGAGCAAAAAGTAGAAGACATCATCCTTGGATGTTTTCAAAAAGGAAGATATCATGGAAGGTAAGATCCCTGAAAATGAAGTAAGTAAAGGTGATATGTAGAAGGATTCTTCTTTTGAAAATCAATATACGGTAGATAAGATGAAGGTATGTGATACTTTACCCTCCTCACGAAATAATATTATTCTTTATCCAAATTCCTTTGATATGATTCAAGAGATTACTTTTGGATAAAAAGGTAATATCCTCTTAGAAAAGGTAGATGATGGAAATTTTTAGTTATAAAATGATGAAGACGAAGAAGAGCAGAACCAAATAGTTTTAAAAAAGTGGGTAGATCAAATAAAAAATAACCTAGGAAATTTAGATGACCCAAAATAAGTGCCCAAAACTCAAAAACTAAACGTCAAAAGAAGTTAGGATTTAATGTGGGTACTGTTAAATCTCAGGGGAGACCTTCCAAGAGAAAAATTAAATAAAAAGATATAGATATAGATATTGCCAATGGAATCCAAACAGTAATAGCCATGGATGGGGAAAGTAAAAAGGCACTCAAGGTAGGATGAAAAAGATGATGATGTAGGCCATGTTGAGTCTGAGAATAGATATCTACCTATCCTCTATGGTGTTATGGGATTTTAATCTAGATTCTTATGGGTGTTTGCTCTTTTGGGTTTTTGTTTAGTTTATTCCTTGGAGATCATTTCACTTTGTTGTCTGTTGCACTTCGAAATGTTTTAGTTTTATGGGTTGTCTTGTATGTGATGTCTCAATTTTGAGATTGTTTGTAGATTTCTATGTGTTATATTGTAAAAGGTTTTGCGCCCCTTTCAAAACCCCTTATTCCACCGTAATAAAAAAATATATGTTTTTAATTAAAATATATAAACTTTTGGATAAATAATGTAGGAGCATCCTAATGACCTACCAATGTGGAAGTTGAATTGTCATGAAAATGAAGGTCAACTACTGGGTTGTTATGTAACTAATTTAAAATAATTATAAATTATTGTTTTGTTTTAGGAAGGAGGGCTGACTAGAAGAGAGAGAGGAAGGAGTTAAAAAAATTCAGCCTTGTATTCTTGATGAATAAATGAATAATATTTTTCTAAATCATCCTGAGTATTTATTGTTGTTGAATATGTGATATTCAATCTATTAGATTGTGTATGTGTTGCTTCTTATATATGTAGGATCTAAGGAAATTCATAAGCTCTTGAGCCAAATGAAGGAAAAATGAGTGGAGGGAACCATTCAAGTGAAGGAAAGGTTAATTACCATTGAAAAGGGAATACTAACTTAAATAGAAGAAAGGAGTGATTGAAAATATATTCTTGTAGAAGAGACTACCACCTAGAACATAGTGTATGGTTTCTCAAATTAAGAATACCATTTTTAGATATCTACGTAAGAAATTTTATAGTCACATAAATGGAAATATGACTTAAAACAAAGATTGAATTATCTTGCATGCTGAGAATGAGAAAGTTGGATGGAATAATGGTAAAATTAGTGATGCATGAGCATCCAGTGGTGTAATAGCGATCTTGCATCACCCAAAATTTATAATTGCTTTAATTATTTCTAATTATATTTAGTTGTCTAGGGGATATGAAAATAAAGCCAGTGGCGAAAGAATCACCCCAATACCCTGAACGGTTTGGGATTTGTGTGTTTTATGGACAAATCCTACCAAAAACAGTGAAATTAAGGTACCTGATATTGCAGGTGGATTTTTAGCGTCATAGAAGTCGAATTTAACAATTCTAAAAATGGTTGTAGGACTTAGGTCAAATTTTCTTCGAATATTTTAGATAGTTCCCTTTCCGAAAATGTCTCGTGTGATTCAATCGGAGCAACGAGCGTGAAGTTATGACCCTTGAAAGTTTACCTCCGAAATTCAAATTTCAAATACATTGTTTTAGGAGAGAAAATGGGAAAGGGTATTAGAGGGAATTTTCGAAATTGTAAAAAGGCTCTTATTTTGGTATCCTGATTTTTGGCATGAAATTAAGGAAAAGCTTTGGCTCATTTTAGCATTTTTTGTTTTCAGTGGATTGTATGTGTTTTTTAATGCAACTCTGCTTCAAGTGGTATTCGAACTAGAGTTCCTGAGTGTGTAAACAAAGCGTTGAAAGTGAGGTAGTTTACACCAGGATCTGTGGTTAGGGTTTGTGGGAGAAGTGATCAAAATACCTCCATGAAGAAATCATTGTGGTGGGAGAAATATGGTGCCATAAGAAGATTTTAGAGCTTTGTAGAGGTAAGTTGAATCTCTACAAGAGGAGCTGCATAGAGGGTTTGAGCCAAGGAGAGAAGAAGGGAGTGAAGATGAAGTTGAAGAAGAAGAGGCCCAATTTGAAGAAGAAGAAGAGGCAATAGATCTAGAACAATCCAGATTGTATAAGGCCATATCACAAATTGGAAAGAGATCAAAGTTTTATGTCTCCATGTATTCTAAAAATCTCAACCCAGAAGATTTGATCGACTAGATCAATGACATGGAGGAATACTTTGAGTATAATGAGGTAGAAGATCCTGAGAGGCTCAAGTTTGCTAAGACCAAGCTGAAGGTTCATGCTAGCATATGGTAGAAGGAAGTTCAGCTAGACAGAAACAAGAGGAAAAGAAAGGATAACAAGTTGGGAGCGGATGGTGGAGAAGTTAAAGAGACAATTTATTCTAGCTGATTACAAGTTGGATCTGCTCAAGAAAATGTAGCGTTTAATACATTCGAGTAAGTCTGTCAAAGAATACATAGAGGAGTTCTATAAGATCCTGATCAGAATAGGCCATTCTAAGGCCAACAAGGAGAAGGTAACCCGTTATATTAATGGGTTAAAAGTAATTATTCAAGAGGATTTGAGTCTGGTCAGAATGACTACCATTGAATATGCTTACCAGTTTGCCTCGAAGGTATAAGATAAGCTAAATAGGAGGTTTGAAAGCAAATAAAGAGGAAGAGGTCATGGTGGAAGAACTAGTCGAAGAATAAATGAAGGACGAAATGAGGACCAAAAGAAAACTAGGGATACAAGCAATAGTCAGGACCAAAAGAGGGAAAATGTTTATCGCTCCTGTGAGCAAAATAATAACTACCAAAATAATGGTTACCAGATAGGAAGAGGAAGGTCTGGACGAGGGTTTGGAAGAGGAGGATTTCGTGGAACCTGTTTCCACTGTGGAGAAGAAGTACATCGAGTGTATGAGTGTCCACAACACCAAGGAGGAACAAATAAGAGGCCTAAAGGTAATGCCCGAGCTACTGTTGTTGATGAAAGTGTTGAATCTGAGCACTCTAAAGAAGTAAAAAGAGGAGAAATATTGATAATAAGGAGAGCCTTGTTGAATAAGGAGAAAGACCCAGATTAAAGGAAGATCTTGTTTTGCACAAGGTGTAAATGTGCAGGTAATATCTATAATGTTATCATAGATAATGGTAGCACAGATAACCTAGTTGCAGAAATAATGGTTACCAAATTACAGTTAGAGATAGAGCCACCTGCATCCATATCATATTACATGGTTGTAGAAGGACCATAGGGCTTTGGTTAGTGAGTAGTGCTTGGTAAAATTTAATATTAGGAATTACTATGATGAATTATTGTGTGACATCCTGCCTATGGATGCTTGTCATTTCTTGTTGGTAAGGTCGTGGTAATTTGATCGGTGTGCAATCCATGATGGGCGTGCCAACAATTACTCCTTGACAAAGAATGGAGTGTGCCATAAGCTGGGCCCTTGAAGGAGGTGGACGAAAAGGTATGTAGCAGTGCTAGAATATTTTTAGTTGAAGTAGAATTTTTTTGGATGGTTTGAAGCATGAGAGTATGTGCTATGCATTAATTCCTAGAGTTAGGGAAGAAGAATGCAAAGATACCCCAGTAGAAGTCTCAGGTCTATTAGAAGAATTTCCAAATATTATATCAAATAATGTGCTTGAGGGTTTTTCACTAGTGAGGAAGATCAATCACCATATAGATTTGGTATCGGAAGCTAATTTGCCCAATAAGGCAGCCCATAGAATGACTCCTGTAGAAAGTGAGGAGCTAAACATACAATTCCAAGAGTTATTGAAAAGGAACTGATTCAGGAGAGCTTGGGTCCATGTGCAGTACCTGTAGCACTAGCACCAAAGAAATATGGAGAGTGGAGGATGTGTATAGACTCCTGATCTATTAACAAGATCACCATAAAATATAGATTTTCATTGGCAAGGATGGATGACATTATGGACTGTTTGAGTGGAACCAAGTACTTCACAAAGATTGACCTAAAGAGTGGGTACCATAAGATTCATATCAGATAAGGGTATGAGTGGAAGACTGCCTTCAAGACCAGAGAGGATTTGTATGAGTGGTTTGTCATGCCATTTAGGCTAACCAATGCACTAAGCACATTCATGCAACTAATGAATGAGGTATTGAAGGATTTTTAGGAAAATTCGCCATTGTCTATTTGGATGAAATTTTAATATTTAGGAAGACCTTGGAAGAGCACCTGATGCATATCAAAAGATTTTTTGAGAAGCTGAGGGAGGATCAGTTGTTAATTAGTCTGAAGAAGTGCAGCTTTGTGAAGAAGGAATTGGTGTACCTAGGATTTGTCATCTCAATTGAAGGTCTAAAAATGAATCCAAAAAAAGTCAGGGCTATCATCAAATGGCCTAATCCAAGGAGCACTATA
The DNA here is from genome assembly GCA_028583015.1 of Wollemia nobilis. Taxonomy (NCBI): domain Eukaryota; kingdom Viridiplantae; phylum Streptophyta; class Pinopsida; order Araucariales; family Araucariaceae; genus Wollemia; species Wollemia nobilis. The sequence goes on from JAQPPZ010017228.1 coordinate 14,804,736, forward strand.
GAGGTAAGATCACTTCATGGTCTAGCCAGTTTTTACAAAAATTTTATTAGAAATTTTAGTAGTATTTGTGCACCCCTAACAGAGACAATGAGAGGGGATAAAAAAGAATTGAAGTGGACCTTAGGAGCAGATAAGAGCTTTGGTATGTTGAAAAAGGTCATAGAGCAACATGTTTTAGCACTTTCAGATTTCAATAAGGTATTTAGGTAGACTGTGATGCTAGTGGTAGTACCATAGGAGCTATGTTGAGTCAATAAATTAAACCTGTTGCTTATTTTAGTGAGAAACTCAATGATTCTAGGAAGAAGTATTATGTATATGATCATGATTTTTATGCTATAGTTCAAGCTCTAAACAAGTGGAAGTATTATTTGTTTCCAAAAGAGTTTGTTCTATATACTGATCATCGGGACTTACAGTATATTAATAGCCAAGGGAAGCTAAATCAGAGTCACTTAAAGTGGGTTGAATTTCTATAGATTTATACCTTTGTGTTGAAGCATAGAAGTGGGAAGTCAAACAGAGTTGTAGATGCCTTAAGTAGAAGGCAGTGTTTGTTGACAAAAATGAAGGTGGAAGTTGTAGGGTTTGATGAGCTTAAGGGTTTGTACCCTAAAGATCCTAATTTCGTAGAGGCTTGGAGGGCTTGTTTAGCACGTGTTACTTTGGACATGATTAAGTGGTTGGATTTTCTAATCCAAGATGGGATGTTATTTAGAGGAAATCAATTATGCATTTCAAGGAGTTCAATGAGGGATAATATGGTAAAGGAGAAGCATAGTGGAGGGTTGGTTGGACACTTTGGTCGAGATAAGACCATTGCTCTCGTTAGTGAGAACTACTATTGGCCACAGTTGTAGCAATATGTGAATAGGTTTGTATAGAGTTGCAGAGTATGCCAGATAGCTAAGGGTGTGAGACAGAACACTAGATTATATCAGCCATTATATATACTAGAGATACCATGGGAGGACATCAACATGGACTTTGTTCTTAGCTTGCCAAGGACACAGAGGAGGAATGACTCCATATTTGTGGTGGTTGACAGGTTCTCAAAGATGGCATATATTATTCCCTGCCAGAAAACTAATGATGCAGTTCATGTTGCAGGGTTATTTTTCAAAGAGGTGGTACGACTAAATGGTCTACCAAAGATTATTGCTTCCAACATGGATACCAAGTTTGTTGGGTATTTCTGGAGGACCCTATGGAATAAATTGAATATAAACCTAAAATTTAGTTCTGCATACCACCCACATACTGATGGATAAACATAGATGGTGAACAGAAGTTTGGGTAACCTACTGAGATGCTTGGTAGGAGATAAGCCCAAGGGATGGGATTTTGTTTTGCCATAGGTAGAATTTGCATATAATAATTTTGTCAATAGGATTGCTAAAAAATCTCCATTCCATATTGTATATGGGAGCAACCAAAGAAATGCTTCTGAGTTGAGGAATATGGCTAGAATGGAAAAGTGCAGTGTTGAGGCTGAGGACTTTTATGAGCATCTGAAGAGCTTGCATGAAACATTAAAGTAGCATATTAACAAGATGAACACTCAGTACAAGACAAGAGCAGACCAAAAGCGACAAACTAAGGAGTTCCAAGTGGGATTTCAAGTTATGGTTCACTTGAGGAAAAAAAAAATTCCTGCTAAAACTTATAACAAGTTAAAAATGAAGATGTTTGGGCCATGCAGGGTCTTAGGGAGACAGGATTCAGGGAATGCCTATGAGGTAGAGTTTCCAAGTGGGCTGAACATATCACATGTGTTCAAAATTTTAGATTTGGTAGAGTATCATGAACATGACAACAATGATGTGCCAGTCACATAAATGTGGAGTATTCCAATAACTACTCCAGAGACAGAAGAGATAGAAGAAATCCTAGATACCTGCATCGTAAAAGCACAAGGCACATGAAGTATGAAGAATATTTGGTCAAATGTAAGGGTAGGCATGTAGAAGATTCAATATGGTTGTCCAAGACAGAGGTTGACCGCTTGGGTTTTCCTCCGACATCATAGAAGTGAAGGTCGCTTCTCAATTTACCTTAGGTGTCTAATGCAGGAGCATCCAATGGTGTAAGAGTGATTTTGCATCACCTAAAATTTGTAATTGCGTTAATTATTTATAATATTATTTCTTTGTATAGGGGATAGTAAAATAGATCCAATGGTGAAAGAATCACACCAATACCCTGAACGGTTTTGGAGTTATATGTGTTTTATGACCAAATCCTACCAAAAATAGTGAAATTAAGGTGGATTTTGAGGGTCATAGAAGTTGAATTTGATAATTCTAAAAATAGTCGTACGACGTAGGTTTTTCCGCATTAGATATTGAAGGTATAATAAGAAGTTCCAAGGAAAATTCCGCATTAGATATTGAAGGTATAATATTGAGGAGACCCAAGAAGGAGATTCCCAAGGAATATTGAAGACTACATATTGTAGATTGAAGAAATAAGAAAGCAACTCTATTGAAGATTGAGAAGTAAGAGGCCCCAAAAAGAGGTCCTATTGATGAACTAATTCCAAATTTGGAATATAAAAGATATAATATTGAAGATAGAGGAGGAATATTAGAGTTAGAGTATATTACATCATTCGGGTCATGTAAATGTACCAAATTTTATACATAATTAGAATAGGAGATTACTTTAAGGGTAAGTTAGCTAGTTACTTCAAGCAATGTAATAAATGCACAAGTTTCAATGTGTAAGGTGTCCACTTGTACAACTAGGTAGAGTTTTGGGCTTGTTGGCCAAGGAATCTATCTTCCTATATAAAGGGCCTCATAGTGATAGATCATATCAAGCTCATATCAAGCTCATATTAAATTCCTATCAAGTGCATAGTATATAAGAGAATAAATCCTATATGTAGTGCAGTGTAGTTATTTAGATTATATTTATGGAGTGACCATTACCTCCATACTACATTGTATTTTCATCATTTCTATTTATAGTATATTTCAGTCATATTACAAAATCATTTTCTCTCATTTTTACTATATCTTATTAGGACCTGTGTTATATCTCTCTCACTGCATATATCCTCAAAAGCTAATAATGGTATCATAGCCACAGTGAATCAATAATATGAGGACCTACATACATCATAATTATTTTTACTTTTTTATAAATCGGATTAGCCGTCGTGCACCACCACTTACAAAAGTCATCATAAGAGAAGTCTAGTAGATCAAGAGGAATAGGAAGAGACACAATAGTCAATAGAGAGATTCACAAGTGAGGACTATAATCAAGCTTAACTATAGAAATTTTGATATTATATTTGATTAGAATATTTAAACAAAGTTACAAAAAAATTCATGAAGACTAAGACTCAATATTCATTCCACTAGTTTGACAAATCAACTAGTAAATATTATTATCTCTAAAATTATAAATTCTTCTATTCCAATTTCTAACAAATTGTTGTAATAAAATAATAATAAATAAATGATTGGGAAGCTTCCTACAAGTGATTTAGGAATAATTTATTCTTAGTATCATTCCAACACTTACAATAACAAGGAGAAGACTAAAGATTTCAAAGACTTGAAAAAAGGTTCCATTATAAAAGTTGCAATCCTATAAACTATAAAAATAAAAATAAAAGGTCATAGTACCCTTATAGAAAATACAAGGAAGAAGAGACTTTAGAATATGATTCAATGAGGAGATAGGATATTGATGACATCCATTCAAGATTAATGCTTTTAGAGTGTAGAAGCAAAAAAGGCCATAGAAGCTTTGACCCAAAATAAAAGTCCACAAAAACTTTGATCCAGAAGAAGAGGCTTGAGAAGCATTGATCTAGAAGAGAAGGCCATAGAAGTATTAATTTTGAAGAAATTTTTTGAGAATGATTCCTGATTTAGAAGAAAAATTCTCGATTCAGAAATAAAATTTCCAAAGAAGAGTTCTTAAAGAATACTCCAAAGAAGAGTCCATGAAATAGGATATTGTTGATATCCTTTACTCATTAAAGACTTCTTTCAAAGCTGAAAATATCAAGATAAGATCTTGTTGAAGAACTTCCATTATTGTAAGAAAGAGAAGGACTAAGAAAGTCTTGTTCAAATCTATAGGAAGAATATTTTAGAGATCTGAGAAGAATATCTCATCACCAACACTTCTAGAAATAGAATATTGAATAAAACCTCTCACTTGGAAGACCATAGAAGCTACAATATAGAAGACCTTGGAGAGGTATCAAGGAGTAAAAATAAGAAGGCTTGGAGAGCCTTATTACATAGGTCGAAGAAGCATTATCGAAAGGATTCTTATGAGAACTCATTGGAGAAATCCACTACCAAGGAGAAGCTCCTGATAGTGAAGTATTTCATGGTCTAGCTAGTTTTTACAAAAAGTTTATTAGAAATTTTAGCAGTATTTATGCACCACTAATAGAGACAATGAGAGGGGATAAAAAATAATTGAAGTGGACCTTAGGAGCAGATAAGATCTTTGGTATGTTGAAAAAGGTCATAGAGCAACATGTTTTAGCACTTCCATATTTTAATAAGGTATTTAGGTGGACTATGATGCTAGTGGTAGTACCATAGGAGCTATGTTGAGTCAATAAATTAAACCTGTTGCTTATTTTAGTGAGAAACTCAATGATGCTAGGAAGAAGTATTATGTATATGATCATGATTTTTATGCTATAGTTAAAGCTCTAAACAAGTGGAAGTATTATTTGTTGCCAAAAGAGTTTGTTCTATATACTGATCATCAGGACTTACAGTATATTAATAACCAAGGGAAGCTAAATCAGAGGCACTTAAAGTGGGTTGAATTTCTATAGAGTTATACCTTTGTGTTGAAGCATAGAAGTGGGAAGTCAAACAGAGTTGCAGATGCCTTAAGTAGAAGGTAGTGTTTGTTGACAAAAATGAAGGTGGAAGTTGTAGGGTTTGATGAGCTTAAGGGTTTGTACCCTAAAGATCCTAATTTTGTAGAGGCTTGGAGGGCTTGTTTAGCACGTGTTATTTTGGACATGATTAAGTGGTTGGATTTTCTAATCCAAGATGGGATGTTATTTAGAGGAAATCAATTATGCATTTCAAGGAGTTCAATGAGGGAGAATATGGTCAAGGAGAAGCATAGTGGAGGGTTGGTTGGACACTTCGGTCGAGATATGACCATTGCCCTCATTAGTGAGAACTACTATTGGCCACAATTGTAGCAATATGTGAATAGGTTTGTATAGAGTTGCAGAGTATTCCAGATGGCTAAGGGTTTGAGACAGAACACTGGATTATATGAGCCATTATCTATACTAGAGATACCATGGGAGGACATCAACATGGACTTTGTTATTGGCTTGCCAGGGACACAAAGGAGGAATGACTCCATATTTGTGGTGGTTGACAGGTTCTCAAAGATGGCATATTTTATTCCCTACCAGAAAACTAATGATGCAGTTCATGTTGCAGGGTTATTTTTCAAAGAGGTGGTACGACTACATGGTCTACCAAAGATTATTGCTTTCAACATGGATCCCAAGTTTGTGGGGGTATTTTTGGAGGACCCTATGGAATAAATTGAATATAAACCTAAAATTTAGTTCTACATACCACCCACATACTAATGGACAAACATAGATGGTGAACAGAAGTTTGGGTAACCTACTGAGACGCTTGGTAGGAGATAAGCCCAAGGGATGGGATTTGGTTTTGCCATAGGTAGAATTTGCATATAATAATTTTGTCAATAGAATTACTAACAAATATTCATTCCATATTGTATATGGGAGCAACCAAAGAAATGATTCTGAGTTGAGGAATATGGATAGAGGGGAAAAGTGCAGTGTTGAGGCTGAGGACTTTGATGAGCACCTGAAGAGCTTGCATGAAACATTAAAGTAGCATATTAACAAGATGAACACTTAGTACAAGACAAGAGCATACCAAAAGTGACAACCTAAGGAGTTCTAAGTGGGATTTCAAGTTATGGTTCACTTTAGGAAAAAAATATTTCCTGCTAAAACTTATAACAAGTTAAAAATGAAGAAGTTTGGGCCATACAGGGTCTTAGGGAGATGGGATTTAGGGAATGCCTATGAGGTAGAGTTTCCAAGTGGGCTGAACATATCACATGTGTTCAAAATTTTAGATTTGGTAGAGTATCATGAACATGACAACAATGATGTGCCAGTCACGTAAATATGGAGTATTCCAACAACTACTCCAGAGATAGAAGAGATAGAAGAAATCCTAGATACCTGCATCGTAAGAGCACAAGGCATATGAAGTATGAAGAATATTTGGTCAAATTTAAGAATAGGCATGTAGAAGATTCAATATGGTTGTCCAAGACAGAGGTTGACCGTTTGGGTTTTACTCTGACATCATAGAAGTGAATGTCACTTCTCAATTTACCCTAGGTGTCTAATGCAGGAGCATCCAAGGGTGTAAGAGTGATCTTGCATCACCTAAAATTTGTAATTGCCTTAATTATTTCTAATATTATTTATTTGTATAGGGGATAGTAAAATAGAGCCAATGGTGAAAGAATCACACCAATACCCTGAACGGTTTTGGAGTTATATGTGTTTTATGACCAAATCCTACCAAAAATAGTGAAATTAAGGTGGATTTTGAGGGTCATAGAATTCGAATTTGATAATTCTAAAAATAGTCGTACGATGTAGGTTTTGCCCCATATAGTTCGGATCGTGCCCTTTCTGAAAATGTCTCGTGCAAGTCAATCGGTGCAACGAGCGTGAAGTTATGACCCTTAGAAGTTTGCCTCCGAAATTCAAATTTCAAATACATTGTTTTAGGAGGAAAAATGGGAAAACAGGGTATTAGAGGGAATTTTTGAAATTGTAAAAAGGGTCTTCTTTTGATATCCTAATTTTTTGCATGAAATTAAGAAAAAGCTTTGGATCATTTTTGCCTTTCTAGTTTTCAGTGGATTTTATGTGTTTTTAATGCAAATCTGCTTCAAGTAGTTGTTCATCATCACCTTTTAGATGCAATACCTAATTCCTTTATTTTTGCTACATATTAGAATTATGGTATGATTGCAATCCATGTACAAGGGATTTATGGATATATATAACCTGTGCTAATTGAACAATTAAGAAGAATGTGAAGGTAAACATTAAACAAATCATAAAGGAAGAGAAAGATAAATTGAAATATAGAAAAACCTACCATACAAAAGAGAAATCATACAATTAGGATTGGAATGGTCATACAATAAAATTACATCATTGTGAAGTGAATGTAAAAGTGTATGATTGGGAGGCATAATTGTAAACTGAATAATCATACGATTAAGAGCATTTTGATCGTACAATTTGATAAGCGAATATTATATAATGATAGGTTAAAAGTCATACAATTTGGTTTGAATTTTTTTAAGAGGGTTCTAATTTTATGTTACTACATCATTGAGAGTTTATTTAATGAAGAGCAAAAAGATCATATAGTTGTAGGACATAATGGAACCATACAAGAGCCTAGGTATTATAGGTGATTCATACAACTGTACGATTGAAAGAAGAATTTTGCAATTGTATGGTTGGAGGGTGTAGTTTTACAAAGAATTCATTGTACAATTACAATAAATTGTACAGTTACCAGGGGTCATACAATTGTGATGTATTGTACGATTGCCAAGGATTGTACAATTATGAGTATTTTACTCTAATATTATTGGAATTTTGGTGTGTAGCAAGAAGTTTATTATTGGAAGTGCTTGTTGTTTCTTACTACATCATTGAGCATATGTATTATGTGATTACATAGAATATTGTATGGTTGTAAAGTAGATTGTATGATGGGGAGTAATTATACAACTGTAGGCTAAATTGTACAATCGTACAAGTGTAAAACAAAAGGTTTGGGAAAACATTATATGATAAAAAAGGTAGTATCATACAAAAAGGGGTGTGGAAATTTACCATTTTATTTTTTAAGAATGATATTGATCAAAAAATATGTAAAAATATAATGACCTTAAATATTATTTGGGTGGACAATGTATGCAAATGGATTATAAATGGAATATTTTGATATGGAGTAAAATAAATATTAGAAACATATTATTTGCATTTATTGTGAGTTATTTATAAGAAAAAATAACGATAAATAAGAATATTGGTAGTTTAAAAATGATATAAAAATTTAATAACCAAAAATATAATTTCATGTCAAATACGTACACACCCAAGCAAAAAATTTGATATTATTTGTATAATAACTTTGATATTTTTTATTGTTTATTTATTATGGTAAATCATAGGGTTTTTTGAAAGGGCCCCAATCCTTATATACATGAGGAACAAAATATAAACAATTAAGCTCTAAAAATTGAAAAGAACACAAAACACACTCCCCAAGAGTTACAAAAACCTTACAACATATCTAAATCGAAATTACAACAACAAAAGATAACCAAATGACAATAACAATAAAGACAAGATTGTTTTTTATTTTTTAAAAAAACTATAGTTAAACCCTTCGCTTTGATGGGGCATTCATACCCTCATGTTCCAAGAAAGAAAAATCATTTTTTTTATTTTATTTTTGTTGGTTCTTACCCAAACTTAATAAAATCTTCTAAGAACCATCAACCACTTGTTCAGTTGTCTCTCTAGATCTTTCATCTCTTGGTTTTGGCATTTCCCTTAGAACTGACATACCAACAACATCTTTCTTCTTAAAAAATCTAATAAATGTCCTTAGATGCTCATCTACCTCCAAGTCAACTCAAAAATCCCATTCCTCAATGCCATCCTCTTCATATAGCTTCAATTTGTCCTATGATTGTTGATTCGTAGTTTACACCCTCCACCTATCATTGGTTATTGATTATAATCCTAACATTGTCATGTTCTTCTTTCTATTTGTTGCACATCTACTAGACTCTATTGTATTTTTTGGAGCATCTGATTCAATGAATTTTGTGCTATTTATTCTTGAAGTTGCATCTACTCCCAAGACTACTACATTTTTTATAATGATCTTTGAGTATTTGTATCCATATATTTCAATTATTTTTAGGTCCCTCAATTTGTATTTCTATTGGTAAAGGTAGCAAACCATCTAGCTTCATCATTTTATCATATATGCAGTTCTTATAGCCAGCTTCCTAATTCCTTTTTCACCGAGGAACCCTAGCTGGGTAATCTCTAAAAATTTTGCTTTAGTCCAAGCAATCCCTTTGGAGGTAAGGTATTGGGTTTCAGGCATAAATTCCTCTTCCAATTGTTCTAGAATTTGAAACTTATTACTATTTTTGAAATTATTATCTATGTTTGCTTCTTTCCATTACCCTTTATCTTCTTTTTCTAATTTCCTACTCTAAACCTTAGTAATGGATTTTCCTGCCTCAACCTCTTACTCCTTTTGAGGATAAAAAGAGCAGGAGAATTTTCATATTCCACCTTTTGAACCCATTCTTGATAATATAATATGATTTTCAATAATTGAGGTAAGGGTTTACTCAGGTTTACATTAACACATATTATAGCTACTAGAAGCCTTGACTTCACTTTAGTTGAATGATCAAAAGCTAGGAGAGTTCCAATAGAGCTTGCAATTCCTACTAAAATATCTTCATGCTAGAAATCCATTGGAAAAATCACCCAATAGGTGAAACTACCATATTATTTGTTAATGGATTGAAATCTAGAAACCATTTATTTAAACATAATACCCTCCTACTAATACCATGGTACTCTCATCAAGAACCTAACCAAATATTCATTGCAAGTAAATTAAAAAGAATAAAACCATGAGGGAGAGGTACTACTTGCAAAGACCCCTTTAGATTCCATCTCAAAAGCATCTACTTTCGAATAGAACCCAAATATGGGAAAATATTTCCAACAAATTTACCTACCACTCATATTATTATTTTTTTATTATTATAGTAAATGAAGGGGTTTTGAAAGTTCCCCAAACATTTTACATTTGTAGAAGAGAAAAATCACTTCCAACAAATAAATATTACAAAATTTGGACTACAAAGGAGCATGCTCCATAATTAGATACAATAATTTTGAGTTAACTCTATCCCATCGGGATTTAGTATTTCTTAAATTATATCCATTTAACTTTGATATTGGTGTACATCTCTTGGTGATATTTTAAATAGGTAAATATGAAACATAAACCGATAAATAATAGATGATGTTATTGTTCATATGTCACTTGATGTGGTTACCCTTTTATCTTAGCTTATCACTCAACAAGGCCTCTTAGTTAAATGAGATTAATATAGTACCAACATTTTTTTCACTATAAACTAAACGTTTTAAGTGAGGAATATAAAAATTTATCTAAGTGTATTTCAAATATAAATATAATTAAGTTAGTTCAACTAAAAAATATTTGCATTTTAAGATTTATTTCCTTTTAAATGATAATATTTTTTGTTTGTTTAGGAATAAAAATTTAAAAAATTATGACTTAACTACAAAATGGTGACACTTAAGGAATAGTTATTCTATACATATGTTTAAAATATCTTGTTGGTATGCTTGAATGGAAATACCATTTAAGATGGATGAAAATATTCTTAGACAACTTTGAAGGATGTTCAAGATGAGTCCATTAATATTAGAATTTTTTTTAATTATATTAAAAAAATATTGAGTGTATAGGATAATTTTATAACAATATTTTTCTTAAATACTACTCATGATATCATTCACCCTTAAATTAGATCAATATGACATATAGAAATAATACAAAATAAATATATTATGATCTGAGATGTTAGTTGAAGAATCAATCAGTATAGCATGGCACTCCTTTTGGAAGTCTTATACAACTACATACTCCTTATATTGATTAGGTTTATTTCTTCTTATAGGAATTGATTATTATTTGATAGATCCTCCTCTACTAGTTCCATAACCAATTTGAGAATATTTTCTAACATAATGTAATCCTCCCCACACAAGCCATCCTCTCTACTATCCCATACTCTACGCACTAAAGTCATCCTCTTCTAATTCTATTATGATACCATGGACTAGAACATTTGTGCTTTTTGAGGAGGTGCAAGAGGTTTAGGCAACATCCCTCTCCCAATAATGCCTTTCCTAAAAGGTTCTCCTCTAAACTATCTTAAAGCTCTTCACTCAAACTTACCCAATATTTTTTCGTATTACTAAAAATTAGGCCTCACTATTGCTACTATTGTTAGAATTTATAATTAAAATTTAGAATATTTTGTTATGGCCCTTGAAGGTAGCTTTACACTCTTGCCTTAAACAAACCACCTAGATGCTATAGTATCTAGGATTAGTTATATGGGGACACAATATTTATTGTATATGCATATTATGGATTGTTGGCATGGACCACACTTAATCTAGGGTTGATTATATTATTATATTATTATACTATAATAATAAGTGGTATGAGTGTTTATAATATTTTATGTAAAGAGGGTATATTATCAATGTAATCATAATGGACATCAATCATATGGAGTATTGTTTCTAATCATCTTTTCCCATTAAGTAGATTATGAGACTCTACCCTGTCTACGTGGTGCTATCATCTTGTGATATCTTATGGATTTTTTCTTTATTAAGGATTATTATTGGTTTAACATACCCTAGGGGTATTATCTATAATTTTCATAACACTAGACCATATTTTATGACTAATACATGTTTATAAATTGTTTTCCAAGCCAATGGATTGTTCCTCAAGTAATAATTTCAACTATATGTAATCATTAACTCCATAAGAATTAATTCACTTGCATTACCCTATTTTCTACTAAAAGCATTTTTCTTTAGGAGCTCTCCAAACTTTTGTTCCTCCTCCATAACTAACCTATTCCCTTGTTATAATTTATATATCTCCTAAATTCTTCTCTAGCTATACAATTAGCATACATATTTATTTTGGAACCTTTATATAGATTGTTCCCAATTGATATCCACTTATTCATAATCATAATTAACTCCTCATTACACCACCAAGTGGTTAGAAATCCTTCCAAATTAAATCTAACTATAATTACTTTCTATTAACCAATATAGTTATCCACCTTGAAGCAACATTGCATATGTATGAGAAATTCTTTGGCTAGTTTCCCTTTACCTAAGACTAAAATATTAAGTGGATTAACCTTCTTAAAATTCTTAAATATGTTCCTTTTACCATTCCTCTTATAAAATTGCTAAAAGGATTTATTGTTCAGAGCTTGCCATCATTGGTTCTCATTTTCTCCTCTTTGGTGATGACCATGCACATTCTCATTTGTTAAAAAAAAATCCATCATAATATTTATAATATTATGAATATCTTTAGAACTTTTTCAATTCAATTACACCATTCATTCAAGAGGTATTCCAATTTTGATCATCCCTTGTTGTCTTCAAGTCCTCTTAACTAGTATCACTTTAATTCACAACTTATTGACTACTCTTAAGGGTATCAATACAACTACTAGCTCTTCCTATTTTAAATTAACCCTACCTCTATGATGAGTATACATGTATCCTCTCTTTTAGATTGCAGCTACATATCAAGGTAATATAATACAATTATTCATAAAGATAAGGTTGTCCTACTCAACTAAGGCCTAAGTGTTGCAACCCAAAAACTAATACCATATGTGGTGTGATTCTTATACACAAAATCATATCACATATAAAATAATAAAAAGAAACAAATAAATTACCCTTCAAGATATACAATTCATTAAATCAAGTATTTAATCAAGAAAAAATTGCACAATCGATTAAACAAGAGTTACTAAATTATAATTTATATTCATCAATTACAATTCATAAGACCATCCACAACTAAAATTTGACTAATATTTTGAAAATGTCAAAGTCAAAAAGTCTTTCTTCTAATTTATGAGAAATTACCTTTTAAACCATGTACCATTATGTTCGTAATGGCTTCGATGGCTTACACTTTACATTGGTCATATGTAATAATAAAAAAAATATTTTAGATCAATCCTTAGGTCGACATAAAACTTAAAATAAATATAAATATATCAAAGTAAATCTCTTAAAACGTCATCCCACCTTGCTAAGACTATTATACTTATTTTATTCCTATCACATTATTTTTAATGTATGTCCATAAAATTCCTACTACTAATATGGTTTGCAAACTAGTAAGTGTTTAATTTCACATTTTAAATTATATCATATACCTCCCTAAATTAAAAGAGGATTTATTTATTAGTAGTAAATCATTGAATATAATGTAAATACATCCTTTAAAATTTTTACAGATTGACCATAAATTTACATTTATAACATTTTTTTAATTCATAATGTTTTTCTTTTATAGTTTATGTATTTATAAGGCCTGATATTACCTTGTGATTAAGAATTACAAAGATTTCACATTTATTATTCTAAATTAAAATAATTACTTTATAAAAAATTAATCTAAATTAACCATATTTTAAATGTAAAACTTTTTTTAATTTTAAATTATTTCCAAAATTTAATATGAAATTTTCATTCCAACTCTTATTGGTAATTTACTATATTCATATCATTATAATTACTAATAAATATTTCTTACAAGTATAATTTATATTTGCTGAAATATATTACATCATTTGGTACATGCTAATGTACCACCTTGTGTACATATTTATATTAGGAGTGTATCTTATATTAGGGTGTGAGTATTTACTTTATACGATTTAATAAATATACAAGTATTATTAGAATGTGCAAAGTATTCAGCAATGTAAATGTGCATGCTAGTCCATGTGCATATGAGTCCATAGAATAGGAAGGTGAAGAGTCATAGGAATATGGAAGGTCACGAGTCATGTCCCATTATATATATCTTTGTATGAGCATATGAAGTGATATAATGTAGAGGAGTAGTAGATAATAAGGTAGATACAATGTAGAGCATGTATGAAATATGGAGAGTTTGAGATCTCCATTTTATCTCAATATACTATTTTCGTGAGATTTAATTAATGTTAGTTTTATGAGTAGTTGTAGAAGTTTTTTATGATTTTTACATGCTTAATATATTATCATTATCTTATATTTAATATTTCATGCTCATTTTATACCATGTGGTAATTATTTTATTAAATATATAGCATCAAAATCTAATAGTGGTATCAGAGCCACAAGGGAGATTGATAGGATATATTGATAGGATATATAGAGATCTCATTTTCAAAAAAATTAAAGTTATTTTTTTGCTAGAGTCTTTCCATAGGGATACAAGAAAACTAGTGAAGACTAGAACTCAGCATAGATCTCTTTTTCAATAGATTGAAAGATAACTAGTGAAGTTTATAATTTTTAGAGATCTTGAGATTTGCATTTATTTGCTTGTTGTTGTCTAAAATTTTTTGTTGCAAAAAAAATAGACATTGAATAATAAGAAGTTCCAAGGAAAATTCCGCATTAGATATTGAAGGTATAATATTGAGGAGACCCAAGAAGGAGATTCCCATGGAATATTGAAGACTACATATTGTAGATTGAAGAAATAAGAAAGCAACTCTATTGAAGATTGAGAAGTAAGAGGCCCCAAAAAGAAGTCCTATTGATGAACTAATTCCAAATTTGGAATATAAAATATATAATATTGAAGATAGAGGAGGAATATTAGAGTTAGAGTATATTACATCATTCGGGTCATGTAAATGTACCAACTTTGATACATAATTAGAATAGGAGATTACTTTAAGGGTAAGTTAGCTAGTTACTTCAAGCAATGTAATAAATGCACAAGTATCAATGTGTAAGGTGTCCACTTGTACAACTAGGTAGATTTTTGGGCTTGTTGGCCAAGGAATCTATCTTCCTATATAAAGGGCCTCATAGTGATAGATCATATCAATCTCATATCAAGCTCATATTAAATTCCTATCAAGTGCATAGTATATAAGAGAAGAAATCCTATATGTAGTGCAATGTAGTTATTTAGCTTATATTTATGGAGTGACCATTACCTCCATACTACATTGTATTTTCATCATTTCTATTTATAGTATATTTTAGTCATATTGCAAAATCATTTTCTCTCATTTTTACTATATCTTATTAGGACCTGTGTTATATCTCTCTCACTGCATATATCCTCAAAAGCTAATAATGGTATCATAGCCACAGTGATTCAATAATATGAGGACCTACATACATCATAATTATTTTTACTTTTTTATAAATCGGATTAGCCGTCGTGCACCACCACTTACAAAAGTCATCATAAGATAAGTCTAGTAGATCAAGAGGAATAGGAAGAAACACAATAGTCAATAGAGAGAATCACAAGTGAGGACTATAATCAAGCTTAACTATAGAAATTTTGATATTATATTTGATTAGAATATTTACACAAAGTTACAAAAAAATTCATGAAGACTAGGACTCAATATTCATTCCACTAGTTTGACAAATCAACTAGTAAATATTATTATCTCTAAAATTATAAATTCTTCTATTCCAATTTCTAACAAATTGTTGTAATAAAATAATAATAAATAAATGATTGGGAAGCTTCCTACAAGTGATTTAGGAAGAATTTATTCTTAGTATCATTCCAACACTTACAATAACAAGGAGAAGACTAAAGATTTCAAAGACTTGAAAAAAGGTTCCATTATAGGAGTTGCAATCCTATAAACTATAAAAATAAAAATAAAAGGTCATAGTACCCTTATAGAAAATACAAGGAAGAAGAGACTTTAGAATATGATTCAATGAGGAGATAGGAGATTGATGACATCCATTCAAGATTAATGCTTGTAGAGTGTAGAAGCAAAAAAGGCCATAGAAGCCTTGACCCAAAATAAAATTCCACAAAAGCTTTGATCCAGAAGAAGAGGCTTGAGAAGCCTTGATCTAGAAGAGAAGGCCATAGAAGTATTAATTTTGAAGAAAAATTTTGAGAATGATTCCTGATTTAGAAGAAACATTCTCGATTCAGAAATAAACTTTCCAAAGAAGAGTTCTTGAAGAATACTCCAAAGAAGAGTCCACGAAATAGGATATTGTTGATATCCTTTACTCATTAAAGACTTCTTTCAAAGCTGAAAATATCAAGATAAGATCTTGTTGAAGAACTTCCATTCTTGTAAGAAAGAGAAGGACTAAGAGAGTCTTGTTCAAATCTATAAGAAGAATATTTTAGAGATCTGAGAAGAATATCTCATCACCAACACTTCTAGAAATAGAAGAATGAATAAAACCTCTCACTTGGAAGACCATAGAAGCTACAATATAGAATACCTTGGAGAGGTATCAAGGAGTAAAAATAAGAAGGCTTTGAGAGCCTTATTACATAGGTCGAAGAAGCATTATTGAAAGGATTCTTAGGAGAACTCATTGGAGAAATCCACTACCAAGGAGAAGCTCTTGATAGTGAAGTATTTGGGATAATTATCACCATCCGATAATAAGCCCAAGAGAAGACAAATTTGACAAGGATTACCAAATTATAGAAGAATAATCCAATGAATACCTAAATATATTTAGAATATTTAGAATAATAAGGTCCTATTTGAATTTAAAATTTGAATAGAATATTGAAGGAATATTTAGAGAGAATGAGTCTACCAAATATAGGATATTTTGAGATTACCTCTCACAGCAAGAAGTTGTAGTTAAGAGAATAGATTTCTCTAAATATACAGCAAAAATAGATCACTGGAAGGATCAAGCTACCAAAATTTAGGCTCAAGACAGAAATTTCAAGACCATAGTTTGGTTAAATAAAACAATATTCTGGATAGTCAAAAGGAAGCTACGAACTCATCCATTACAAGGTAGTAGCTTGGTGAATCAAAACACCAAGATCTACATATACTACAAAATTCATTAAAGGTAAGCAACTAGGGTGCATTTAGTTAAACTTCAAATTAGGGTTCATTATTAAACTCCATTAAGCACCATATTTGGATTAAAGTTGCAAGGACAAGGGCTCATATTATAGTCTTAAAGAAAGTGCAAAAAGGATAATTCATTTTAAGATATATTTGCACATTAAATAGGAGTTGGATATTTTTTGAAAGAAATAAAATTATCACCTACCTATTATCTATCTAGAAATCAAGAAAACTATATCTTACAATATTGATTGTAGTGAAAAATTACATAATATTCATTAAGAGTTCATTACAAATTACGCTTAAAAGTTGCAAATATTATTAAGTGTATTTGAAATTATTTTGACATTTCATTTACAAGAGCAATAAGGTGAGATTATTGTTACCTTTAAAGTGCATTAAGCTAGAGATATTATTCATTTGTACTAAAATAGTTGATCTTCAACTAGTTACTCTCAAAAGGGTTAGTTTGTGTTCTTTGATTGTTAAATATCAAGGGTATAAAAACAACATATTATCAAAGTGTTTAGAGACACTATTTGGTGGATAAAACTTGTAGTATTTTATGGCCTAAAGAAGGTACCAAAATCATATCATATTCCTACAAGGAGTGGAGAAGAAATCCACCATAAAAATTAGTAAAAGAAGCTACAAATTAATACTTGGCGAGTCTTATATTCAAGGTGCACTAAAGCTTTTTATACAGGTGAAAATTAGTGCAAAATATACTTCTAAAAGAGCTTCTATGTATAGATTAATAAAGCAAAAGGAGAGATTTTTCCAGAAAATGACACAACATCAAATTAGCCCTTGCCTAAAAGAAAGCCACCATTAAAACCAACATAAATAGATTGTAAAAGGAGGTGCAAAAAGAAATTGTATTTATAAATTTTATTTACATTGTCTTGCACCATGATATTCTATCCTACATAGGAAAAAATACAAAGTTTCAGTGTCACAAAGATACATTACTCATAAGGAAGAAGCATCTCAAAGCAGTCATAGAAAAACATCATCCATGCAAGGCTAAAATAACCATAAAAAAGCTCACATCACCCATGGTTTAAACATCCACAATAGGTAACCTGCAAACACACAAAGCAAAGCACAAGTAAGGAGCTATATCATTCACAAAGAAAGAAACTAGGCAACTTGGAAGCAGGAAAAATCAAAGCAAGCAATACTAGAGCTAGACATACGTACAATGAGAATTCAATATCATCATTGGAGAATCATAAAGTCTCTACCAAAGTGCTACTCATTGCTCTAGGTCAAATCCACTCGAGCTCCACCGAAGAATTTCTCAAAGCCACTTGAGCTCCACCATAGCATTGCTCAGTTGGAACCAACTTGGTGCCATCAAAACATAGCAAAGAAAAAGGTGGAAACATATGTTGAAGAAGCTTGCAAAAATATGTTAATAAGGTTAGGATATGCAAGGGAGATAAGGTAACACTTGTCACCTTAGAAGAAACCCTAATGACTTCTATACAAGCATTCACAATAATATTTAAAATTCCACATGCATGAAAGGAATAATCTAAAGAAGTGTTACGTAGCTTAGAATTGGGAATATTAGAGAAGGGGTGACACTTGTAACTAAGGTATACAACGTTTACATAAATATTGTAACATAATGATTGTACAATGAATTCCAAGTGTTTAATAGCATCGTTGAGTGTTGAAATAAACCACCGTGATACTTTTCCTTCTAAATAATTTTATCCTCCTATTTAAGGCTCCTAAAACCTACAAGAAAACATAATTTAAAAACATTTAAATTAGCAATGAGTTGCAATAACAAGAGCATTAAAATCTCTCATTCAAGGTATTCAAAGTAGGTCAAAGAGGCCAAACTTGAGGCACCACCATTCAAGCTTTGAATTTATAAGAGAATCAAAGTCTACCATTGCTCATAGCATCCAAGAAGAACATTGAAAATTGTTGTCATACACGTCTAAATCCATTACCGAATACGTAGATATTTGAAGCATCATAAAGGTAAGAATTTACCTTGTCTAATTTACTTTCATTAAAAATAATTTTTAAGGGTATAATATAAGGTTAAAACATTAAGGAAAATCAACCATATTTGAAATAAAAATTAAAAGTAAAATATAAATTAAAGTAGCCTAATATTTTCAATTAAAACATGGGAGAAATAAGGATTTCTACTTGGATAAATTAAACATCTATTATTGCAAATATTATTATTTTCTATTACTCCATATTAGGTATTATAAGGAATTCTACACCAAAGAAGGTTATTAGAATTTAGAAACATTTAATATCAAAATATCAAAGGCTATAAAAGAAGGTTTATTAAGAAAATCCAAGAGTTGGAATTAAATTGGTATAGTTGTCTCGAAATCATATTAAAGGGATAAAATAAATCCAACTGATAGAACCTCATCAAATTAGAAATTTATTACCCTAGTGGCAACATTCCTAAGTCTGAGTTTGGAGAAGATAACTCTTCCTCTACTCCTAGCCTGTAGCATTCTAATCCAAAAAGGAAAATAAAAAATGATAAGCCTCACCCTGTTGCTAGGAATAAAATCAAAGTTGAAACAACCCCTATTAGAAGATCTCAATAACTGAAGCTTAAGGAAGTAGTTGAATCCCCATCGTCCATCATTGGCAAACCTCCTAAAGCTCATTCTACTTCACGTGATCTTATTGATAAGTTACTTCATAAATTAGTTATCCATGCTACTACTACATCAATCATCCATCTGGAGGCGGCTTACATATTCATTGGTAAGGCTATTGCTAGCCTTAAGTAATAGCGGCATAATCTCAGCCTTTTCTTCTTCTGCAAACATTTCAATGGTTCCTCCATGGTATCTGCTGCTGAACCCCCTTTCGATGTCAAAGGGTATGCTAATGAAGATGATGTAGTCAAAATTGCTCAAGTTGCTTGCCTAGAAAACCTGAAGGAAACTTCAAAGGATAAAGAAACCCTAAAGGAGGAAGCGAAGGACAATTTTTTGGAAATTGATGTTCACAACATTTTGCAACCTTGACGCCCTTCCTTGACAACATCCATGGCTTGTTTCTGGTTTTGCTCTCAGTTGCATTGTTCTTCCTCTGGTCTATTGGTGTGCAAAATGTTTTGTTCCAACTCGCATTTGTGTTTCTCTTTTTTGGTGGTGTTCCTTTCTGTTCCTTTGTGCCGAAGGATTGTAATGGCTTTTAGCCTTTTTATTTTTAGTCTTTCAGTTTTGTCAGGTTTTGTTCTGTTTAAGGGGACTCATTTATCTCTATTGTGTTCCTCTTGGTTCCTTGATGTAAAAGGTGATAGGGCACCTTTCAAATACCATTTTTGAAATAATATAAATTAATTTACCAAAAAAAAAAATTAAAAAGTTATTGATTTCAATAGAAGTAATAAGGTGTAATAGGAGTTGTTGTTTTTCTACTTACAAAATATTATAAAATCAACTCAAAATTGAACTACTATTATCAAAGAGCACTTTATCAATCATAAAGCATATTCAAAATCACTAGGATGATATAAGTCATTCTACAAAACTTAATAAAAATAGCATTCATCAAATATTATCAAGTACTTCATTCATTTAGGAGTCATAAGGTTTCTACAAAACCTAGAATTTAACCAAGATATCATACTAAGGAATTTAAAAAAGGACCACAAGGATTATCATGACATCAAACAAATTATTTCTTGAAAATTTCCAATTACTAAAAAGTCCCAACAATTTTTCCTGAAAAAATAAGGTAAAAGTAATCTTAGTATATGAAAAACTTTGGGAGATAGGTGAAGGAAGAACAAAAATACCAATTGCTGGTGATACTGAAATTCAAAAGTTTGAAGAAAATGATGCAAAATCTCTAGTTATAATAACCTTTGCTATCACTATTGAGATATAGTCTTATATCAGTTCAACAAATATATCTACAAAAGCATGGAAAATCTTAGAGAAGATATTTGAAGGGAAAAATAAATTGTAGATATTATTTATTTGCACTAGACAAGTTGATTTTCAACTAGTTACTCTCAAAAGGGATAGTTTGTGTTCTTTAATTGTTAAATATCAAGGGCACAAAACTAGAACATTATCAAAGTGTTTAGAGACACTATTTGGTGCATAAAACTTGTAGTATTTTGTGGCCTAAAGAAGGTACCAAAATCATACCAGATTCCTACAAGGAGTGGAGAAGAAAGACACCATCAAAATTAGTAAAATAAGCTACAAATTAAGACTCGGTGAGTCTTAGATTTGAGGTGCACTAAAGGTTTTTATACAGGTAAAAATTAGTGCAAAAATTACTTCTACAAGAGCTTCTATCTATAGATTAATGAAGCAAAAGGAGATAGTTGTCTAGCAAAGGACACAAAATCAAATTAACCCTTGCCTACAAGAAAGCCACCACTAAAACCAACAGAAATAGATTGCAAAAGGAGGTGGAAAAATAAATTTTATTTACATTATCTTACACCATGATATTCTATCCTACGTAGGAAAAAATACAAAGCTTCAATGTCACAAGGACACATTCTTCATAAGGAAGAAGCATATCAAAGTAGTCATAGAAAAGTATCATCCATGCAAGGCTAAAAGAACCATCAAAAGGCTTACATCACCCATGGTTTGGACATCCACAATAGGTAACCTAAAAACACACAAAGCAAAGCACAAGGAAGGAGCTATATCATCCACAAAGGAAGAAACCAGGCAATTTAGAAGAAGTAAAAATCAAAGCAAGCAATACCATAGCTAGACATACGTCCAAGGAGTATTCTATATTATCATTGGAGCATCATAAAGTATCCACAAAAGCACTACTCATCGCTCTATGTCAAAGCCACTCGAGCTCCACCGAAGTATTTCTCAATTCCACTTGAGCTCCATAATAGCATTGCTCAATTGGAGCCAACTCGGTGCCATCAAAACATAGCAAATTAAAATGTGGAAACAAATGTTTGAGAAGCTTACAAAAATATGTTAATAATATTAGGATATGCAAAGGAAAGAAGTTACCACTTGTCACCTTGGAAGAAACCCTAACAGTTTACATACAAGCATTTGAAATAATGTCCATAATTCCACATGCACGAAAGGAATAATCTAAATAAGTGTTACATAGGTTATCATTGGGAATATTAGAGAATGGGTGAAACTTGTAAGCAAGGTATACAACGTTTACATAAATAATGCAATATCTCCATTCTACAACAAATTCCAAGGGTCTAATAGCATCGTTGAGCGTTGAAATAAACCACCGTGATATTTTTCCTTCTCAATAAGATCATCTTCTTATTTAAGGCTCCTAAAACCAAAGAGAAAACAACATTTGAAAACATTCAAAGTAGCAACGAGTTGCAATAAAAAGAGAATTAAAATCTCTTAGTCAAGGTATTCAAAGTAGGTCAAAGGGGCCAAACTTGAGGTACCATCATTCAAGTATTGAAGTTAACAGAGAATCAAAGTCTACCATTGCTCATAGCACCAAAGAAGAACATTGAAAATTTTTGTCATACACGTCTGAATCCATCACCGAATACGTAGATATTTAAAGCATCATAAAGGTAAGAATTTACCTCGTCTAATTTACTTTCATTAAAAGGAAGTTATAAGGGTATAATATAATATTAAAATATTAAGGGAAATCAACCATATTTGAAAGCAAAATTAAAAGGAAAATATATATTAAAGTAATCTAATATTTGTAATTTAAAACATAAGAGAAATAAGGATTTCTACCTGGATAAATTAAACATCTATTATTACAAATATTATTATTTTCTAATATTCCATATAAGGGATTTATAAGGAATTCTACACCAAAGTAGGTTATTAGAATTTAGAAATATTTAATATCAAAATATCGAAGGCTATAAAAGAAGGTTCATTAATGAAAACCAAGAGTTGGAATTAAATTGCTATACTTATCTCAAAATTATATTAAAGGGATAAAATAAATCCAACCGATAGAACCTCATCAAATTACAAAGTGATTAAGTTCAATATAAGTAATAAGGTGTAATAGGAGTTGTTTTTTTTCTACTTACAAAACATTACAAAATAAACTCAAAATTGAACTACTATTCTCAAAGAGTACTTTATCAATCATAAAGCATATTCAAAATCACTAGGAAGATATAAGGCCTTGTACAAAACTTAATAAAAATAGCATTCATCAAATATTATCAAGTACTTCATTCATTTAGGAGTTATAAGGTTTCTACAAAACCTAGAATTTCACCAAGATATCATACTAAGGAATTTGAAAATGGACCACAATGGTTATCATGGCATCAAACAAATTCTTTCTTGTAAAAGTCCAATTACTCAAATGTCTCAACATTTTTCCCTGAAAAAACAAGGTAAAAGTAATCTTAGTATATGAAAAACTTTGGGAGATAGCTCAAGGAACAACAAAAATACCAATTGTTGATGATACTGAAATTCATAAATTTGAAGAAAATGAAGCAAAATATCTAATGATAATAACCTTTGTTATCACTGATGAGATACAATATTATATCAATTCAGCAAAGATATCTACAGAAGCATGGAAAATCTTAGAGAAGATATTCGAAGGGTCAAATAAATCCACTATCCTTCATCTTCAAACTCAACTACATTTCCTAAAAATGAACAATGGTGAAAGCAGAGAACTATTCCTAAGAAAAGTAGAAGATATCAAAGGGAAATTACTAGCCTTAATAGAACATATTAAATTTGAATTTCTTACTCAAGTAACCATGAGAGCACTTCCAGATAGCTAAAAATATTTGGTTACATATTTACAAATCCTAAGTAAAGATACTTCCTTTGATTATCTAATCAATATTCTTTAGGAGTATGAGGTGGAGAATATTGTTGAAGATGAAATGACTAACACTGCATTGGCATCAAAAGATAATCCACATGGAAATATTACTTCATCATCAAAAGGATGAAGACCATGATATAACAAGTATTGCCAGATATGCAAAATAAGAGATCATAGTACTAACTATTGCAGATTCAATCCTAGAAATCAAAATCAAGGAAATCATATGAACAGTAAAAGCATATTTTAATCAAGTAATATCAAAATAATCCTCATCAACCGTAAGTTCAGCATCCAGCCAATTATCCCCAATTGGATTATCAAAAAGAGAATCGTAAAGGATACCTAGCTTAAATAATAGAAGAAATCAAATAACTAGAAGAAGATACAAATGGTTATTATGAATTCAAAGCTCTTTTAGAAAGAACAACAGGTTATGAAGGCACTAACTACTTGCTTGAACAGGTTACAAAAAATAAAGAATGAGAATACAAACTCCAAGACAAATAAGAAGATCCATATTAAATATTGAAATATTCAATACACAAATAATGTAATACATGGGGTATTAGAGTTATATTATATTACATTATTTAGGTCATGTAAATGTACAACCTTTCATACATAGTTAGAATAGGAGATTACTTTAGGGGGAAGTCAGCTACTTAATTTAAGCAATGTAATAAATTCACAAGTTTCAATGTGCAAGTTGTAATGCGCAAGGTGTCCACTCGTACAACTAGGTAGATTGTTGGTTAGGGAATCTATCTTCCTATATAAAGGGCCTCATAGTGATAGATTATAACAAGCTCATATCAAGCTCATATCAAGTTCCTATCAAGTGCATAGTATATAGGAGAAGAACTCCTATATGGAGTATAATATAGTTCTTTAGCTTATATTGATTGAGTGACCATTACCTCCATACTACATTGTACTTTTGTCATTTCTATTTATAGTATATTTTGGTCATTACATAATCACTTTCTCTCATTTTTATTGTATCTTATTAGGACCTATGTTAGATCTCTTCCACTACATATATCCTCAAAATCTAACAAGGACTAATGAAAACTCCTATTGAATATTTGAGAAGCTATAGAATTTTAATATCCAAGGAAAGAGATTTCAAGTAAAATTGGAAGGAGAAAGAAGAAAAATGCTAGAGAAGCCCTATTAAAAAGGTTTAAGTGGTCATTGGAGAAGATTTGAATAAAGGTCAAGGTAGAATATTACAAGCAAGAGAGACTCCTAAAAAGAAAACTTTGGGACAATTGTTGTCATCTAACAACAAGCCCAAAAGGAAGAAGGATTTGGTAAGACGTTTATCAAATTTTGGAAAGTATTCTTGAAGATATCAAGCCATTCATATTCTTGAGGAAAATACCAACCAAAGAGGTCAAATTTTAAGTGAGAGATAAGGAGAAAGAAGATAGAAGAAAATGAATATTTACGAAATTTGAAGACTACCATTAAAAGTTTGAAGGTTGATTTTTGGAGAAGATTATTAGTTTTTGCAGTAGAAGTTGAAGAGTCATAGGAGAGCAAGTTAAAAGTGATATAGTGTTGCAAATCGAAGAATAAATAAGTAGATTTTGAAGTTCCCTTGAAAAATCAATTGAAGGAAGGCTTGATATAAAATGAAGACAACAATTTGGAGGAATTGAATGTTGTTTTTGAACAACAAGATAAAGGAGAAGATATTAGTTTTTGAAGAAGAAAATTGAAGAGTTTTTTATGCAAAATTTAGGCAGCATTAAGAAGAGATTAGAGATCTTAATTTTGGAGAATTTTGGGGCAGATTTTGGATAAGAATTGGAAAATATTTGGTCAAATAAAGGTGCTACAAATTTTATAATTTAAGGAGACAAGATAAAAGAAGGTAAAGCTGCAAATTTGAAGATATGGGATAGCAAGTTCTAGTAGAAATAAAGGAGAGGAGACAAGCTACAAAATAAAACCAAAGAGGTTTGACATGTGGTGCATAAAAAAGTATTTAATTTTTATGAAAAATTGATTTAATTTGAGTTTATTTGGTACCATATTTTAAAGAGTTCAAATTAGGTAAATAAGAACTCTAAAACTATCATCTCCTAGTTAAATAAGGTTTTTTTGAAGCTTAAAAATTAGTGTGTTAATATAGCATAAAGGAGTTGGTTCATTTTAAGTTTAAAATCAGCAAAATAATATTTGTATGCCATTAAGAAAGCCAGCTAAGGAGCTTCCAATACAAATTTGAGCATTCAAAATATTGTGCTTAGTGTACAGTTTTGAAAAATAAGAAAATATAGGTCTTAAAAGGTATTTTGATTATTTCAAAATCTACAAAATACATCAACACAATATAGTTAAATGCAGCTCAAAAAGGAGAAATAAGGAGAAGAATATAGTGCTTAATGCATGCTATTTTTTGAGAGCTATCAAAGTGTAATATTATTAAGCAAGGGGAGAATGAATAGTGCACAAGAACAAGGTAAAGTTAGAGTATCCAAAAACTCAAGCATAGGTTAAAGGTTGCAGCCTTGGTGAAGAGGAGCCACGAGAGGAGTATTAGCAACAGTTTGACCCAGTTATTTAGCCCCAATACTAGAGGTATTTAGTTCTTTTTTTCTTTTTTTTGTGCTTCTCTTTGGTTCCATCAGGGTGTTTTAGTTCCCTTGCTTAGACTGATCATTCTTTTGTTTCCTTTCTTGATTCTTGCATGAATAGCATTTTGGCCTAGAAAGTCCAATCTTGTTTTTTTATTTTTCCTCCTTTTTTGTTATTCGACGTGTGAGTTGTTTTATATTGCTTTTGTTCTCTTTTATTTCTATGTTTTTTGTGTTGTTTTTTGTGTTTTTGAATTTTTTTTGTGTTTTTTATTTTTGTTAATTTTGTGTGTGTGTGTGTGTTTTTGTTGTGTTTGTGTATTGTTTTGTTGTGTTTGTGTTTTGTTTTGTTGTTTTTGTGGTTTTTTGTGTGTTTTTTGTTTTTATTGTTGCTTGTTGTATTTTACGTTTTTTGTTGTTTTATGCTTTTTTTTGTTTTTTGTTGTCTTTCATCATATATATGTTTTTGTGTTTGTTTTATGTTTTTTGTTGTCTTTTGTTGTTTTTGTGTTTTTATTTATATTTTTTTAATTTATTATTTTTGTTTGTTTGTCTGTTGTTTGTGTTTGTTTATATGTTTTTTTGTTGTTTTAGGCATACTCTTTGAGTGTGTCAAAGTGGGTAGGCTAGGTGTGAGCCCTAGGCGTTTTTGGTGGAATAGATAGCCCTACCTCCTTAGGACTTACCCAAAAGTGGTATCCCATTTTGGATGTTTTCCACAAATAAAAAATATTTTTTTTAATCAATAAATTTATTTCACATAATGAGATGCTCATCATCTTAATCTGCTTGAGATTTTAGAGTATAAAGCTAAAATAAATATTAAAAACACCAAAGCTTCCATAGATTGCTCTCAAAACCAAACTATTCCTAAAACAATGAAAGAAGAGAAATCATCAAAATAAGTATTCAAGATATCTTTCCGAGGCTTCAATGAACATCCCAAGCGGAACTAAACCTATTCCTAGAACAATGAAAGAAGAGAAATCATCTTAATAATAGAACACTTCAGTGAAATGACAGCAACTTTCCGAGGCTTGAGATGGAATTTAGTGGTGGAGATTTTAGTGCAGACAGCAAATTGGGCACGGAACTAAACGAGATCATCTTCCCCGAAGACCATTTTTTCTACGATTTAAACAGAAGTATTCAAGATAACAGTCCAACATTTTTGTTTTATATTATGTGTTATGTCTTGTCTTTAGAGCTTTAAAAATTATGCAGATGTTTGGACATATATACAATCCTTATGACGTTTACAGTGACATTATCCAAGAGATAAGAGGAAGACGATGTGTCATGCGGAATTAATTTGATGCTTATCTCATCTTTTCAAAAGTTTTTTATATATCTTATGTTACATATAATTATACAATAAAAAATAAATGGTATTTCTAAAAAAAATTGGGTGATTCAATGTGCTTCCGGTTGTACTCAGTGTCTCATTTTTAATATATATATCAAATGAAATTAGTTTATTAGGTTAGATTTTTTAATTTTTTAGAAAAAGACTAAGACTTAAAATCTGACATATAATAAATATTAAGTAGTTATGAAAGCAAATGCCTTTATTTGGTTATGATATAATATAATTGAGTCTATGTCAATTTCATAAAATCTTAATTATTGAAAGAAAAAATATATAGATATAGGTATTTTTAAGGGTTTACTGTGAAACACCACTAATAATTATATTATTTTGATCCGCCCATGTAGAGGAGTTGGAGAGCATGTGGGTAGTTAAACCTCTCTAGTTGCTGAGAGGCCCAGGTTCAAATCTCTCGCCTCACATGTTGCGGATATGTTATGTAATGGTTCCCTCGTGGTCACAGTCTGTTTACCCCTTGTGGCCACCACCAAAAAAAAAATAATTATTATTATTATATTATTTTGATACTATATTTTACGATATATATTTTTAAGAAGATAAAGTACAAGTGGGGGTCACCCTTCGAAGGGCACAATGGAGGCATCATTTTGTTCCTATGATTTGAACATGGGTATTCCAAACTAAGCCAATAACATACCAATATGGTGAGTGACATACTTTTTATAATAATTTTGTTAAAAAGAATCTGAAATTTTAATTAAGAATATATGTTTTTACCATGAAGGATGGAAATGGTGGATTAAGGAAACATGAACGCAATATAATTTTTGGCAACCATTACTAATTAGAGGTAAAAAATCTAGTAGTACAAAATCATACTCACATCTATTTTATTCAACAATCATATTCGTAATGCTAAGGATTTTATGACATACCATTGGTGGTGTCGAGGTAATTATTAAAATTGTTTATAGACTTGAGAAATATGGAGCTTGAAGTGCACAAGGAGATAGTATAATATACGGTGGATCAAATTAGTCCAGAGTTGTATTTTTTGAAGAACAAGCCAGTGGAAATGGATCTAGTAGCCATATTGTAACTAGTAGCGATTGTGGTCTCAGTGGCATTGGGAATGACAAGGCAAAGTCAGATAGTGTAAAACTTCTTCAGGATGTTGATGTTTTAGACCCAAAAAATAAGGGAATATAGTCTTGGTCTCAAGTGGTGTTTGGTAAGCCTAAGTCCCTAAAGGCCAAGTTTGATCTACTTTCAAAAAATGGCTAACATTTTATTTCAAATGATGTGGTTAATATGGCCATTAAACAAGGTTCCCATCAACTTTATAGGTAACTTTATGGGGGTTAACCTAGACACGATTAAAAAATGGGCTTATGCTAAGTGGAGATTATCGCCCTCTCTAGGGATTTTTATGGTGAAATTGAACTCTTTTTCTAATTCAAAGAGAATTTTATGGGGGGTTCATTCTTTGGAAGGTCTGGTCTTTTCCTGAGGATATGGGAACCTAATTTCAATCTAGAGACGTCAATTTTTTGTAAGCCCTAGATTGTGTAAGATTACCAAATCTCTCATTTCACTACTAGAATGAGGAGGCTTTTGTTGGTGTTTCTAGAGAAATGATCACCTGATTGTTGTAGATCTGACCACCAAGTCCAAATCTCACCTTGTCTATTCTAAAATATGTGTTAATAAGAAATTGGGTGAAATCTACAAGATTTGATTTGATTGATTTTGAGATTGGGTGTTTGGAATCAACCTTTAGAATATGACAATTCCCTTGTTAAATGTGGGGTTTGTAAGAAATTAGGTCACTTGACTCAATCATGCTCAAACGAGAAGCCTTCTTCCCAAGCTCATAAATTTTGGTAACAAAAGAAAATTGAAGAAGAGGGTTTCAAGAAGAAATATATCTTGGAAGCTAAAAATCTTGAGAGCAAAAAGTAGAAGATATCATCCTTAGATGTTTTCAAAAAGGAAGATATCATGGAAGGTAAGATCCCTAAAAATGAAGTAAGTAAAGGTGATATGTAGAAGGATTATTCTTTTGAAAATCAATATATGGTAGATAAGATGAAGGTATGTGATACTTTACCCTCCTCACGAATTAATATTATTCTTTATCCAAATTCCTTTGATATGATTCAAGAGATTACTTTTGGATAAAAAGGTAATATCCTCTTAGAAAATGTAGATGATGGAAATTTTTAGTTATAAAATGATGAATACGAAGAAGAGCAGAACCAAATAGTTTTAAAAAAGTGGGTAGCTCAAATAAAAAAGAACCTAGGAAATTTAGATGACCCAAAAAAAGTGCCCAAAATTCAAAAACTAAACGTCAAAAGAAATTAGGATTTAATGTGGGTACTATTAAATCTCAAGGGAGACCTTCCAAGAGAAAAATTAAATAAAAAGATATAGATATAGATATTGCCAATGGAATCCAAACAGTAATAGCCATGGATGGGGAAAGTAAAAAGGCACTCAAGGTAGGAGGAAAAAGATGATAATGTAGGCCATGTTGAGTTTGAGAACAAAGATCTACCTATCCTCTATGGTGTTATGGGATTTTAATCTAGTTTCTTATGGGTGTTTCCTCTTTTGGGTTTTTGTTTAGTTTATTCCTTGGAGATCATTTCACTTTGTTGTCTGTTGCACTTCGAAATGTTTTAGTTTTATGGGTTGTCTTGTATGTGATGTCTCAATTTTGAGATTGTTTGTAGATTTCTATGTGTTATCTTGTAAAAGGTTTGGCGCCCCTTTCAAAACCCCTTATTCCACCCTAATAAAAATATATATATTTTTAATTAAAATATATAAACTTTTGGATAAATAATGTAGGAGCATCCTAATGACCTACCAATGTGGAAGTTGAAATTGTCATGAAAATGAAGGTAAACTACTCAGTTTTTATGTAACTAGTTTAAAATAATTATAAATTATTGTTTTGTTTTAGGAAGGAGGGCTGACTAGAAGAGAGAGAGGAAGGAGTTAAAAAAATTCAGCCTTGTATTCTTGATGAATAAATGAATAATATTTTTCTAAATCATCCCGAGTATTTATGGTTATTTAATATGTGATATTCAATCTATTAGATTGTGTATGTGTTGCTTCTTATATATGTAGGATCTAAGGAAATTCATAAGATCTTGAGCCAAATGAAGGAAAAATGAGTGGAGGGAACCATTCAAGTGAAGGAAAGGTGAATTACTATTGAAAAGGGAATACTAACTTAAATAGAAGAAAGGAGTGATTGAAAATATATTCTTGCAAAAGAGACTACCACCTAGAACATAGAGTATGGTTTCTCAAATTAAGAATACCATTTGTAGATATCTACGTAAGAAATTTTATAGTCGCATAAAGGGAAATATGACTTAAAACAAATATTGAATTATCTTGCATGCTGAGAATGAGAAAGTTGGATGGAATAATGGTAAAATTAGTGATGCATGAGCATCCAATGGTGTAAGAGTGATCTTGCATCATCCAAAATTTATAATTGCTTTAATTATTTCTAATTATATTTAGTTGTGTAGGGGATAGGAAAATAAAGCCAGTGGCGAAAGAATCACCCCAATACCTTGAACGGTTTGGGATTTATGTGTGTTTTATGACCAAATCCTACCAAAAATAGTGAAATTAAGGTACCCGATATTGCAGGTGGATTTTTAGGGTCATAGAAGTCGAATTTAACAATTCTAAAAATGGTTGTACGACTTAGGTCAAATTTTCTTCATATATTTTAGATAGTGCCCTTTTTGAAAATGTCTCGTGTGATTCAATCGGAGCAACGAGCGTGAAGTTATGACCCTTGAAAGTTTACCTCCGAAATTCAAATTTCAAATACATTGTTTTAGGAGAGAAAATGGGAAAACGGGGTATTAGAGGGAATTTTTGAAATTGTAAAAAGGCTCTTCTTTTGGTATCCTGATTTTTGGCATGAAATTAAGGAAAATCTTTGGCTCATTTTAGCATTTCTGGTTTTCAGTGGATTGTATGTGTTTTTTAATGCAACTCTACTTCAAGTGGTATTAGAGCTAGAGTTCCTAAGTGTGTAAACAGAGTGTCGAAAGTGATGCAGTTTACACCAGGATCTATGGTTAGGGTTTGTGGGAGAAGTGATCAGAATACCTCCACGAAAAAATCATTATGGTGGGAGAAATATGGTGTCATAAGAATATTTTAGAGCTTTGTAGAGGTAAGTTAAAGCTCTGCAAGAGGAGCTGCATAGAGGGTTTGAGCCAAGGAGATAAGAAGGGAGTGAAGATGAAGTTGAAGAAGAAGAGGCCTAGTTTGAAGAAGAAGAAGAGGCAATAGATCCTGAACAATCCAGATCGTATAATGCCATATCAAAAATTGGAAAGAGACTAAAGTTTTATGTCTCCATGTATTCTAAAAATCTCAACCCAGAAGATTTGATCGACTGGATCAATGACATGGAGGTTCAAGTTTGCTAAGACCAAGCTGAAGGTTCATGCTAGCATATGGTGGAAGGAAGTTCAGCTAGACAGAAACAAGAGGAAAAGAAAGGATAACAAGTTGGGAGCAGATGGTGGAGAAGTTGAAGAGACAATTTATTCCAGCTGATTACAAGTTGGATCTGCTCAAGAAAATTTAGGGTTTAAGATAGTCGAGTAAGTCTGTCAAAGAATACACAGAGGAGTTCTATAAGATCCATATCAGAATAGGCCAACAAGGAGAAGGTAGCCCATTATATTAAAGGGTTAAAAGAAATTATTCAAGAGGAGTTGAGTCTAGTCAGAATGACTACCATTGAATATGCTTACCAGTTTGCCATGAAGGTAGAAGAGAAGCTAAATAGGAGGTTTGAAATAAAATAGAGAGGAAGAGGTCATGGTGGAAGAACTAGTCGAAGAATAAATGGAGGACGAAATGAGGACCAAAAGAAAATTGGGGAAACAAGCAATAGTCAGGACCAGAAGGGGGAAAATGCTTATCTCTCCTATGAGAAAAATAATAACTACAAAAATAATGGTTACCAGATAGGAAGAGGAAGGTATGGACAAGGGTTTGGAAGAGGAGGATTTCGTGGAACCTGTTTCCACTGTGGAGAAGAAGGAAATCGAGCGTATGAGTGTCCACAACACGAAGGAGAAACAAATAAGAGGCCTAAAGGTAATGCCCGAGCTATTGTTGTTGATGAAGGTGCTGAATTTGAGTACTCTAAAGAAGCAAAAAGAGGAGAAGTATTGATAATAAGGAGAGCCTTGTTGAATGAGGAGAAAGACCCAGACCAAAGGAAGATCTTGTTTCACACAAGGTGTAAATGTGCAGGTAAGATCTATAATGTTATCATAGATAAGGGTAGCACATATAACCTAGTTGCAGAAAGAATGGTTACCAAATTGCAGTTAGAGAGAGAGCCACCCGCATCCATATCATATTACATGGTTGTAGACGGACCATAGGGCTTTGGTTAGTGAGTAGTGCTTGGTAAAATTTAATATTAGGAATTACTATGAGGAAGTCTTGTGTGACATCTTGCCTATGGATGCTTGTCATTTCTTGTTGGTAAGGTCATGGTAATTTGATCAGTGTGCAATCCATGATGGGCATGCCAACAATTACTCCTTTACAAAGAATGGAGTGTGCCATAAGTTGAAGCCCATGAAGGAGGTGGACGAAAAGGTATGTAGCAGTGCTAGAATTTGTTTAGTTGAAGTAAAAAAAATTTGGATGGTTTGAAGCATGAGAGTATGTGCTATGCATTAATTCCTAGAGTTAGGGAAGAATAATGCAAATATACCCCAGTAGATGTCTCAGGTCTATTAGAAGAATTTCCAAATATTATATCAGATAATGTGCTTGAGGGTTTGTCACTAGTGAGGAAGATCAATCACCATATAGATTTGGTATCAGGAGCTAGTTTGCACAATAAAGCAACCCATAGAATGACTCTTGTAGAAAGTGAAGAGCTAAACATACAAGTCCAAGAGTTGTTGAAAAAGGAACTGATTCAGGAGAGCTTAAGTCCATGTGCAGTACCTACAGTACTAGCACAAAATAAATATGGAGAGTGGAGGATGTGTATAGACTCCCGATCTATTAACAAGATCACCATAAAATATAGATTTTCATTGCCAAGGATGGATGATATTATGGACTGTTTGAGTGGAGCCAAGTACTTCACAAATATTGACCTGAAGAGTGGGTACCATAAGATTCATATCATAGAAGGGTATGAGTGGAAGACTGCCTTCAAGACTAGAGAGGATTTGTATGAGTGGTTGGTCATGCCATTTGGGCTAACCAATGCACCAAGCACATTCATGCAACCAATGAATGAGGTATTGAAGGATTTTTAGGAAAATTTGCCATTGTCTATTTGGATGACATTTTAATATTTAGCAAGACCTTGGAAGAGCACCTGATGCATATCAAAAGAGTTTTTGAGAAGTTGAGGGAGGATCAGTTGCTAATTAGTTTGAAGAAGTGCAGCTTTGTGAAGAAGGATTTGGTGTACCTGGGATTTGTCATCTTAGTTGAAGGTCTAAAAATGAATCCATAAAAATTGAGGGCTATCATCGAATGGCCTAATCCAAGGAGCACTATAGAGGTAAGATCATTTCATGGTCTAGCCAGTTTTTACAAAAAGTTTATTAGAAATTTTAGTAGTATTTGTGCACCCCTAACAGAGACAATGAGAGGGGATAAAAAAGAATTGAAGTGGACCTTAGGAGCAGATAAGAGCTTTGGTATGTTGAAAAAGGTCATAGAGCAACATGTTTTAGCACTTTCAGATTTCAATAAGGTATTTAGGTAGACAGTGATGCTAGTGGTAGTACCATAGGAGCTATGTTGAGTCAATAAATTAAACCTGTTGCTTATTTTAGTGAGAAACTCAATGATGCTAGGAAGAAGTATTATGTATATGATCATGATTTTTATGCTATAGTTCAAGCTCTAAACAAGTGGAAGTATTATTTTTTTCCAAAAGAGTTTGTTCTATATACTGATCATCAGGACTTACAGTATATTAATAGCCAAGGGAAGCTAAATCATAGTCACTTAAAGTGGGTTGAATTTCTATAGATTTATACCTTTGTGTTGAAGCATAGAAGTGGGAAGTCAAACAGAGTTGTAGATGCCTTAAATAGAAGGTAGTGTTTGTTGACAAAAATGAAGGTGGAAGTTGTAGGGTTTGATGAGCTTAAGGGTTTGTACCCTAAAGATCCTAATTTTGTAGAGGCTTGGAGGGTTTTTTTAGCACGTGTTATTTTGGACATGATTAAGTGGTTGGATTTTCTAATCCAATATGGGATGTTATTTAGAGGAAATCAATTATGCATTTCAAGGAGTTCAATGAGGGAGAATATGGTAAAGGAGAAGCATAGTGGAGGGTTGGTTGGAAACTTCGGTCGAGATAAGACCATTGCCCTCGTTAGTGAGAACTACTATTGGCCACAGTTGTAGCAATATGTGAATAGGTTTGTATAGAGTTGCAGAGTATGCCAGATAGCTAAGGGTGTGAGACAGAACACTAGATTATATCAGCCATTATATATACTAGAGATACCATGGGAGGACATCAACATGGACTTTGTTCTTGGCTTGCCAAGGACACAGAGGAGGAATGACTCCATATTTGTGGTGGTTGACAGGTTCTCAAAGATGGCATATATTATTCCCTGCCAGAAAACTAATGATGCAGTTCATGTTGCAGGGTTATTTTTCAAAGAGGTGGTACGACTAAATGGTCTACCAAATATTATTGCTTTCAACATGGATACCAAGTTTGTTGGGTATTTTTGGAGGACCCTATGGAATAAATTGAATATAAAACTAAAATTTAGTTCTGCATACCACCCACATACTGATGGACAAACATAGATGGTGAACAGAAGTTTGGGTAACCTACTGAGATGCTTGGTAGGAGATAAGCCCAAGGGATGGGATTTTGTTTTGCCATAGGTAGAATTTCCATATAATAATTTTGTCAATAGGATTACTAAAAAATCTCCATTCCATATTGTATATGGGAGCAACCAAAGAAATGCTTCTGAGTTGAGGAATATGGATAGAAGGGGAAAGTGCAGTGTTGAGGCTGAGGACTTTGATGAGCATCTGAAGAGCTTGCATGAAACATTAAAGTAGCATATTAACAAGATGAACACTCAGTACAATACAAGAGCAGACCAAAAGCGACAACCTAAGGAGTTCCAAGTGGGATTTCAAGTTATGGTTCACATGAGGAAAAAAAAATTTCCTGCTAAAACTTATAACAAGTTAAAAATGAAGAAGTTTGGGCCATGCAGGGTCTTAGGGAGACAGGATTCAGGGAATGCCTATGAGGTAGAGTTTCCAAGTGGGCTGAACATATCACATGTGTTCAAAATTTTAGATTTGGTAGAGTATCATGAACATGACAACAATGATGTGCCAGTCACATAAATGTGGAGTATTCCAATAACTACTCCAGAGACAAAAGAGATAGAAGAAATCCTAGATACCTGCATCGTAAAAGCACAAGGCACATGAAGTATGAAGAATATTTGGTCAAATGTAAGGGTAGGCATGTAGAATATTCAATATGGTTGTCCAAGATAGAGTTTGACCACTTGGTTTTTCCTCCGACATCATAGAAGTGAAGGTCACTTCTCAATTTACCTTAGGTGTCTAATGAAGGAACATCCAATGGTGTAAGAGTGATTTTGCATCACCTAAAATTTGTAATTGCATTAATTATTTATAATATTATTTATTTGTATAGGGGATAGTAAAATAGATCCAATGGTGAAAGAATCACACCAATACCCTGAACGGTTTTGGATTTATATGTGTTTTATGACCAAATCCTACCAAAAATAGTGAAATTAAGGTGGATTTTGAGGGTCATAGAAGTCGAATTTGATAATTCTAAAAATAGTCGTACGACGTAGGTTTTTCCGCATTAGATATTGAAGGTATAATAAGAAGTTCCAAGGAAAATTCCGCATTAGATATTGAAGGTATAATATTGAGGAGACCCAAGAAGGAGATTCCCAAGGAATATTGAAGACTACATATTGTAGATTGAAGAAATAAGAAAGCAACTCTATTGAAGATTGAGAAGTAAGAGGCCCCAAAAAGAGGTCCTATTGATGAACTAATTCCAAATTGGGAATATAAAAGATATAATATTGAAGATAGAGGAGGAATATTAGAGTTAGAGTATATTACATCATTCGGGTCATGTAAATGTACCAACTTTGATACATAATTAGAATAGGAGATTACTTTAAGGGTAAGTTAGCTAGTTACTTCAAGCAACGTAATAAATGCACAAGTCTCAATGTGTAAGGTGTCCACTTGTACAACTAGGTAGAGTTTTGGGCTTGTTGGCCAAGGAATCTATCTTCCTATATAAAGGGCCTCATAGTGATAGATCATATCAAGCTCATATCAAGCTCATATTAAATTCCTATCAAGTGCATAGTATATAAGAGAAGAAATCCTATATGTAATGCAATGTAGTTATTTAGCTTATATTTATGGAGTGACCATTACCTCCATACTACATTGTATTTTCATCATTTCTATTTATAGTATATTTCAGTCATATTACAAAATCATTTTCTCTCATTTTTACTATATCTTATTAGGACCTGTGTTATATCTCTCTCATTGCATATATCCTCAAAAGCTAATAATGGTATCATAGCCACAGTGAATCAATAATATGAGGACCTACATACATCATAATTATTTTTACTTTTTTATAAATCGGATTAGCCATCGTGCACCACCACTTACAAAAGTCATCATAAGAGAAGTCTAGTAGATCAAGAGGAATAGGAAGAGACACAATAGTCAATAGAGAGATTCACAAGTGAGGACTATAATCAAGCTTATCTATAGAAATTTTGATATTATATTTGATTAGAATATTTACACAAAGTTACAAAAAAATTCATGAAGACTAGGACTCAATATTCATTCCACTAGTTTGACAAATCAACTAGTAAATATTATTATCTCTAAAATTATAAATTCTTCTATTCCAATTTCTAACAAATTGTTGTAATAAAATAATAATAAATAAATGATTGGGAAGCTTCCTACAAGTGATTTAGGAAGAATTTATTCTTAGTATCATTCCAACACTTACAATAACAAGGAGAAGACTAAAGATTTCAAAGACTTGAAAAAAGGTTCCATTATAAGAGTTGCAATCCTATAAACTATAAAATAAAAATAAAAGGTCATAGTACCCTTATAGAAAATACAAGGAAGAAGAGACTTTAGAATATGATTCAATGAGGAGATAGGAGATTGATGACATCCATTCAAGATTAATGCTTGTAGAGTGTAGAATCAAAAAAGGCCATAGAAGCTTTGACCCAAAATAAAAGTCCACAAAAGCTTTGATCCAAAAGAAGAGGCTTGAGAAGCCTTGATCTAGAAGAGAAGGCCACAGAAGTATTAATTTTGAAGAAAACTTTTGAGAATGATTCCTGATTTAGAAGAAAA
Source organism: Wollemia nobilis (assembly GCA_028583015.1). NCBI lineage: Eukaryota > Viridiplantae > Streptophyta > Pinopsida > Araucariales > Araucariaceae > Wollemia > Wollemia nobilis. The sequence goes on from JAQPPZ010017228.1 coordinate 14,842,770, forward strand.
ATTCTCGATTCAGAAATAAAATTTCCAAAGAAGAGTTCTTAAAGAATACTCCAAAGAAGAGTCCATGAAATAGGATATTGTTGATATCCTTTACTCATTAAAGACTTCTTTCAAAGCTGAAAATATCAAGATAAGATCTTGTTGAAGAACTTCCATTATTGTAAGAAAGAGAAGGACTAAGAGAGTCTTGTTCAAATATATAAGAAGAATATTTTAGAGATCTGAGAAGAATATCTCATCACCAACACTTCTAGAAATAAAATATTGAATAAAACCTCTCACTTGGAAGACCATAGAAGCTACAATATAGAAGACCTTGGAGAGGTATCAAGGAGTAAAAATAAGAAGGCTTGGAGAGCCTTATTACATAGGTCGAAGAAGCATTATCGAAAGGATTCTTAGGAGAACTCATTGGAGAAATCCACTACCAAGGAGAAGCTCTTGATAGTGAAGTATTTGGGACAATTATCATCATCTGATAATAAGCCCAAGAGAAGACAAATTTGACAAGGATTTCCAAATTATAGAAGAATAATCCAATGAATACCTAAATATATTTAGAATATTTAGAATAATAAGGTCCTATTTGAAGTTAAAATTTGAATAGAATATTGAAGGAATATTTAGAGAGAATGAGTCTACCAAATATAGGATATTTTGAGATTACCTCTCACAGCAAGAAGTCGTAGTTAAGAGAATAGATTTCTCTAAATATACAACAAAAATAGATCACTGGAAGGATCAAGCTATCAAACTTTAGGCTCAAGATAGAAAGTTCAAGACCATAGTTTGGTTAAGTAAAACAATATTCTGGATAGTCAAAAAGAAGCTACGAACTCATCCATTACAAGGTAGTAGCTTGGTGAATCAAAATACCAAGATCTACATATACTACAAAATTCATTAAAGGTAAGCAACTAGGGTGCATTTAGTTAATATTCAAATTAGGGTTCATTATCAAATTCCATTAAGCACCATATTTGGATTAAAGTTGCAAGGACAAGGGCTCATATTATAGTCTTAAAGAAAGTGCAAAAAGGATAATTCATTTTAAGATATATTTGCACATTAAATAGGAGTTGGATATTTTTTGAAAGAAATAAAATTATCACCTACCTATTATCCATCTAGAAATCAAGAATACTATATCTTACAATATTGATTGTAGTGAAAAATTACATAATATTCATTAAGAGTTCATTACAAATTACGCTTAAAAGTTGCAGATATTATTAAGTGTATTTGAAATTATTTTGAGATTTCATTTACAAAAGCAATAAGGTGAGATTAGTGTTACCTTTAAAGTGCATTAAGTTGGAGATATTATTCATTTGTACTAAAATAGTTGATCTTCAACTAGTTACTCTCAAAAGGGTTAGTTTGTGTTTTTTGATTGTTAAATATCAAGGGTATAAAAACAACAGATTATCAAAGTGTTTAGAGACACTATTTGATGGATAAAACTTGCAGTATTTTATGGCCTAAAGAAGGTACCAAAATCATATCATATTCCTACAAGGAGTGGAGAAAAAATCCACCATAAAAATTAGTAAAAGAAGCTACAAATTAATACTTGGTGAGTCTTAGATTCAAGGTGCACTAAAGCTTTTTATACAGGTGAAAATTAGTGTAAAATATACTTCTAAAAGAGCTTATATGTATAGATTAATAAAGCAAAAGGAGAGAGTTTTATAGAAAATGACACATCATAAAATTAGCCCTTGCCTCCAAGAAAGCCACCATTAAAACCAACATAAATAGATTGTAAAAGGAGGTGCAAAAATAAATTGTATTTATAAAGTTTATTTACATTGTCTTGCACCATGATATTCTATCCTACATAGGAAAAAATACAATGCTTCAGTGTCACAAAAACACATTATTCATAAGGAAGAAGCATCTCAAAGTAGTCATAGAAAAACATCATCCATGCAAGGCTAAAATAACCATAAAAAAGCTCACATCACCCATGGTTTAAACATCCACAATACGTAACCTGCAAACACACAAAGCAAAGCACAAGGAAGGAGCTATATCATTCACAAAGAAAGAAACTAGGCAACTTGGAAGCAGGAAAAATCAAAGCAAGCAATACTAGAGCTAGACATACGTACAATGAGCATTCAATATCATCATTGGAGAATCATAAAGTATCTACCAAAGTGCTACTCATTTCTCTAGATCAAATCCACTCGAGCTCCATCGAAGAATTTCTCAAAGCCACTTGAGCTCCACCATAGCATTGCTCAGTTGGAACCAACTTGGTGCCATCAAAACATAGCAAAGAAAAAGGTGGAAACATATGTTGAAGAAGCTTGCAAAATATGTTAATAAGGTTAGGATATGCAAGGGAGATAAGGTACCACTTGTCACCTTAGAAGAAACCCTAACGACTTCTATACAAGCATTCAAAATAATATTTAAAATTCCACATGCATGAAAGGAATAATCTAAAGAAGTGTTACATAGCTTACAATTGGGAATATTAGAGAAGGGGTGACACTTGTAACTAAGGTATACAATGTTTACATAAATACTATAACATATCCATTGTATAATGAATTCCAAGTGTTTAATAGCATCGTTGAGTGTTGAAATAAACCACCGTGATACTTTTCCTTCTAAATAATTTTATCCTCCTATTTAAGGCTCCTAAAACCTACAAGAAAACATCATTTAAAAACATTTAAAGTAGCAACGAGTTGCAGTAACAAGAGCATTAAAATATCTCATTCAAGGTATTCAAAGTAGGTCAAAGAGGCCAAACTTGAGGCACCACCATTCAAGCTTTGAAGTTATAAGAGAATCAAAGTCTACCATTGCTCATAGCATCCAAGAAGAACATTTAAATTGTTATCATACACGTCTAAATCCATCACCGAATACATAGATATTTGAAGCATCATAAAGGTAAGAATTTGAACCATATTTGAAAGCAAAATTAAAAGGAAAATATATATTAAAGTAGCCTAATATTTTCAATTAAAACATGGGAGAAATAAGGATTTCTACTTGGATAAATTAAACATCTATTATTGCAAATATTATTATTTTCTATTACTCCATATTAGGGATTATAAGGAATTCTACACCAAAGAAGGTTATTAGAATTTAGAAACATTTAATATCAAAATATCAAAGGCTATAAAAGAAGGTTTATTAAGGAAATCCAAGAGTTGGAATTAAATTGGTATACTTGTCTCAAAATCATATTAAAGGGATAAAATAAATCCAACTGATAGAACCTCATCAAATTAGAAAGTTATTACCCTAGTGGCAACATTCCTAAGTCTGAGTCTGGAGAAGATAACTCTTCCTCTACTCCTATCCTCCAACATTCTAATCCAAAAAATAAAATAAAAAATGATAAGCCTCACCCTGTTGCTAGGAATAAAATCAAAGTTGAAACAACCCCTATTAGAAGATCTCAATAACTGAAGCTTAAGGAAGTAGCTGAAACCCCATCGTCCATCACTATCAAACCTCCTAAATCTCATTCTACTTCACGTGATCTTGTTGATAAGTTACTTCATAAATTAGTTATCCATGCTACTACTACATCAATCATCCACCTGGAGACGACTTACATATTCATTGGTAAGGCTATTGCTCGCCTTAAGTAATAGAGGTATAATCTTAGCCTTTTCTTCTTCTACAAACATTTCAATGGTTCCTCCATGGTATCTGCTATTGAACCCCCTTCCAATGTCAAAGGGTACGCTAATGAAGATGATGTAGTTGAAATTCCTCAAGCTACTTGCCTAGAAAATTTGAAGGAAACATCAAAGGATAAAGAAACCCTAAAGGAGGAAGCGAAGGATATTTTTTTGGAAATTGATATTCACAACATTTTGCAACCTGATGCCCTTCCTTGAAAACATCCATGGCTTGTTGCTGGTTTTGCTCTCAGTTGCATTGTTCTTCCTCTGGTCTATTGGTGTGCAAAATTTTTTGTTCCAACTCGCCTTTGTGTTTCTCTTTTTTGGTGGTGTTCCTTTCTGTTCCTTTGTGCCAAAGGATTGTAATGGCTTTTAGCCTTTCTATTCTTAGTCTTTCAATTTTGTCAGGTTTTGTTCTGTTTAAGGGGACTCGTTTATCTCTATTACGTTCCTCTTGGTTCCTTGATGTAAAAGGTGATAGGGCACCTTTCAAATACCCTTTTTGAAATAATATAAATTAATTTACCAAAAAAAAAAAATTAAAAAGTTATTGATTTCAATAGAAGTAATAAGGTGTAATAGGAGTTGTTTTTCTACTTACAAAATATTATAAAATCAACTCAAAATTGAACTACTATTATCAAAGAGCACTTTATCAATCATAAAGCATATTCAAAATCACTAGGATGATATAAGTCATTCTACAAAACTTAATAAAAATAGCATTCATCAAATATTATCAAGTACTCCATTCATTTGGGAGTCATAAGGTTTCTACAAAACCTAGAATTTCACCAAGATATCATACTAAGGAATTTAAAAGAGGACCACAAGGATTATCATGACATCAAAGAAATTATTTCTTGCAAAATTCTAATTACTAAAAAGTCCCAACAATTTTTCTTGAAAAAATAAGGTAAAAGTAATCTCAGTATATGAAAAAATTTGGGAGATAGGTGAAGGAAGAACAAAAATACCAATTTCTGGTGATACTGAAATTCAAAAGTTTGAAGAAAATGATGCAAAATCTCTAGTGATAATAACCTTTGCTATCACTGTTGAGATACAGTCTTATATCGGTTCAACAAATATATCTACAGAAGCATGGAAAATCTTAGAGAAGATATTTGAAGGGAAAAATAAATTGGAGATATTAATTATTTGCACTATACAAGGTGATTTTTAACTAGTTACTCTCAAAAGGGATAGTTTGTGTTCTTTAATTGTTAAATATCAAGGGCACAAAACCATAATATTATCAAAGTGTTTAGAGACACTATTTGGTGCATAAAACTTGTAGTATTTTGTGGCCTAAAGAAGGTACCAAAATCATACCAGATTTCTACAAGGAGTGGAGAAGAAAGACACCATCAAAATTAGTAAAATAAGCTACAAATTAAGACTCGATGAGTCTTAGATTTGAGGTGCACTAAAGGTTTTTATACAAGTAAAAATTAGTGCAAAAATTACTTCTATAAGAGCTTCTATCTATATATTAATGAAGCAAAAGGAGATAGTTGTCCAGCAAAGGACACAACATCAAATTAGCCCTTGCCTACAAGAAATCCACCACTAAAACCAACTGAAATAGATTGCAAAAGGAGGTGCAAAAAGAAATTGTATTTACAAATTTTATTTACATTATCTTACACCATGATATTCTATCCTACGTAGGAAAAAATAAAAAGCTTCAATGTCACAAGGACACATTCTTCATAAGGAATAAGCATCTCAAAGTAGTCGTAGAAAAGTATCATCCGTGCAAGGCTAAAAGAACCATCAAAAGGCTCACATCACCCATGGTTTGGACATCCACAATAGGTAACCTAAAAACACACAAAGCAAAGCACGAGGAAGGAGATATATCATCCACAAAGGAAGAAACTAGGCAATTTAGAAGAAGGAAAAATCAAAGCAAGCAATACCATAGCTAGACATACGTCCAAGGAGTATTCTATATTATCATTGGAGCATCATAAAGTCTCCACCAGAGCACTACTCATTGCTCTAGGTCAAAGCCACTCGAGCTCCACCGAAGTATTTCTCAATTCCACTTGAGCTCCATCATAGTATTGCTCAATTGGAGCCAACTCGATGCCATAAAAACATAGCAAATTAAAAGGTGGAAACATATGTTTGAGAAGCTTACAAAAATAGGTTAATAATATTAGGATATGCAAAGGAAATAAGTTACCACTTGTCACCTTGGAATAAACCCTAACAGTTTCCATACAAGCATTTGAAATAATGTCCATAATTCCACATGCACGAAAGGAATAATCTAAATAAGTGTTACGTAGGTTATCATTGGGAATATTAGAGAATGGGTGACACTTGTAAGCAAGGTATACAACGATTACATAAATAATGTAATATCTCCATTCTATAACAAATTCCAAGGGTCTAATAGCATCGTTGAGCGTTGAAATAAACCACCATGATATTTTTCCTTCTCAATAAGATCATCCTCTTATTTAAGTCTCCTAAAACCAAAGAGATATTATTAAACATCTATTATTACAAATATTATTATTTTCTAATATTCCATATAAGGGATTTATAAGGAATTCTACACCAAAGTAGGTTATTAGAATTTAGAAATATTTAATATCAAAATATCGAAGGCTATAAAAGAAGGTTCATTAATGAAAACCAAGAGTTGGAATTAAATTGGTATACTTATCTCAAAATTATATTAAATGGATAAAATAAATCCAACTGATAGAACCTCATCAAATTACAAAGTGATTAAGTTCAATATAAGTAATAAGGTGTAATAGGAGTTGTTTTTTTCTACTTACAAAACATTACAAAATCAACTCAAAATTGAACTACATTCTCAAAGAGTACTTTATCAATCATAAAACATATTCAAAATCACTAGGAAGATATAAGGCCTTGTACAAAACATAATAAAAATAGCATTCATCAAATATTATCAAGTACTCCATTCATTTAGGAGTTATAAGGTTTCTACAAAACCTAGAATTTCACCAAGATATCATACTAAGGAATTTGAAAATGGACCACAAGGGTTATCATGGCATCAAACAAATTCTTTCTTGTAAAATTCCAATTACTCAAATGTCTCAACATTTTTCCTTGAAAAAACAAGGTAAAAGTAATCTTAGTATATGAAAAACTTTGGGAGATAGCTGAAGGAACAACAAAAATACCAATTGTTGATGATACTTAAATTCATAAATTTGAAGAAAATGATGTAAAATATCTAATGATAATAACCTTTGCTATCACTGATGAGATACAATATTATATCAGTTCAGCAAAGATATCTACAGAAGCATGGAAAATCTTAGAGAAGATATTCGAAGGGTCAAATAAATCCACTATCCTTCATATTCAAACTCAACTACATTTCCTAAAAATGAACAATGGTGAAAGCAGAGAACTATTCCTAAGAAAAGTAGAAGATATCAAATGGAAATTATTAGCGTTAAGAGAACATATTAAAGTTGAATTTCTTACTCAAGTAACCATGAGAGCACTTCCAGATAGCTAAAAATATTTGGTTACATATTTACAAATCCTAAGTAAAGATACTTCCTTTGATTATCTAATCAATATTCTTTAGGAGTATGAGGTGGAGAATATTGTTGAAGATGAAATGACTAACACTGCATTGGCATCAAAAGATAATCCACATGGAAATATTACTTCATCATCAAAAGGATGAAGACCATGATATAACAAGTATTGCCAGATATGCAAAATAAGAGGTCATAGTACTAACTATTGTAGATTCAATCCTAGAAATCAAAATCAAGGAAATCAGATGAACAATAAAAGCATATTTTAATCAAGTAATATCAAAATAATCCTCATCAAAAGTAAGTTCAGCATCCAGCCAATTATCCCCAATTGGATTATCAAAAAGAGAATCGTAAAGGACACCTAGCTTAAACAATAGAAGAAATCAAAGAACTAGAAGAACATACAAATGGTTATTATGAAGTCAAAGATCTTTTAGCAAAAACAATAGGTTATGAAAGCACTAACTACTTGCTTGAATAGGTTACAGAAAATAAAGAATGAGAAGACAAACAAGAAGATCCATATTAAATATTGAAATATTCAATACACAAATAATGTAATATAGGGGGTATTAGAGTTAGATTATATTGCATCATTTAGGTCATGTAAATGTATAACCTTTCATACATAGTTAGAATAGGAGATTACTTTAGGGGGAATTCAGCTACTTAATTTAAGCAATGTAATAAATTCACAAGTGTCAATGTGCAAGGTGTCCACTCGTACAACTAGGTAGATTGTTGGTCAGGGAATCTATCTTCCTATATAAAGGGCCTCATAGTGATAGATTATAACAAGATCATATCAAGCTCATATCAATTTCCTATCAAGTGCATAGTATATAGGATAATAACTCCTATATGGAGTATAATATAGTTTTTTAGCTTATATTGATTGAGTGACCATTACCTCCATACTACATTGTATTTTTGTCATTTCTATTTATAGTATATTTCAGTCATTACATAATCACTTTCTCTCATTTTTATTGTATCTTATTAGGACCTATGTTAGATCTCTTCCACTACATATATCCTCAAAATCTAACAAGGACTAAGGAAAACTCCTATTGAATATTTGATAAGCTATAGAATTTTAATATCCAAGGAAAGAGATCTCAAGTAAAATTGGAAGGAGAAAGAAGAAAAAGGCTAGAGAAGCCCTATTAAAAAGGTTGAAGTGGTCATTGGAGAAGATTTGAATAAAGGTCAAGGTAGAATATTACAATCAAGAGAGACTCCTAAAAAGAAAACTTTGGGACAATTGTTGTCATCTGACAACAAGCCCAAAAGGAAGAAGGATTTGGTAAGACGTTTATCAAATTTTGGAAAGCATTCTTGAAGATATCAAGCCATTCAGATTCTTGAGGAAAATACCAACCAAAGAGGTCAAATTTTAAGTGAGAGATAAGGAGAAAGAAGATAGAAGAAAATGCATATTTAAGAAATTTGAAGATTGCCATTAAAAGTTTGAAGGTTGATTTGTGGAGAAGATTATTGGTTTTTGCAGTAGAAGTTGAAGAGTCATAGGAGAGCAAGTTAAAAGTGATATAGTGTTGCAAATCGAAGAAGAAATAGGTAGATTTTGAAGTTCCCTTGAACAATCAATTGAAGGAAGGCTTGATATAAAATGAAGGCAACAATTTGGAGGAATTGAATGTTTTTTTTGAACAACAAGATAAAGGAGAAGATATTAGTTTTTGAAGAATAAAATTGAAGAGTTTTTTATGTAAAATTTAGGAAGCATTAAGAAGAGATTAGAGATCTTAATTTTGGAGAATTTTGGGGCAGATTTTGGATAATAATTGGAAAATATTTGGTCAAAGAAATGTGCTACAAATTTTATAATTTAAGGAGAAAAGATAAAAGAAGGTAAAGCTGCAAATTTGAAGATATGGGATAGCAAGTTCGAGTAGAAATAAAGGAGAGGAGACAAGCTACAAAAGAAAACCAAAGAGGTTTGACATGTGGTGCATAAAAATGTATTTAATTTTTATGAAAAATTGATTTAATTTGAGTTTATTTGGTACCATATTTTAAAGAGTTCAAATTAGGTAAAGAAGAACTCTAAAACTATCATATCCTAGTTAAATAATGTTTTTTTGAAGCTTAAAAATTAGTGTGTTAATATAGCATAAAGAAGTTGGTTCATTTTAAGTTTAAAATCATAAAATTAATATTTGTATGCCATTAAGAAAGCCAGCTAAGGAGCTTCCAATACAAATTTGAGCATTCAAAATATTGTGCTTAGTGTATAGTTTTGAAAAATAAGAAAATATAGGTCTTCAAAGGTATTTTGATTATTTCAAAATCTACAAAATACATCAACACAATATAGTTAAAAGTAGCTCAAAAAGGAGAAATAAGGAGAAGAAGTGCTTAATGCATGCTATTTTTTGAGAGCTATCAAAGTGTAATATTATTAAGCAAGGGGATAATGAATAGTGCACAAGAACAAGGTAAAGTTAGAGTATCCAAAAACTCAAGCATAGGTTAAAGGTTGCAGTCTTGGTGAAGAGGAGCCACGAGAGGAGTATTAGCAACAGTTTGACCTAGTTATTTAGCCCCAATACTAGAGGTATTTAGTTCTTTTTTTCTTTTTTGTGTGCTTCTCTTTGGTTCCATCAGGGCATTTTAGTTCCCTTGCTTAGACTGATCATTCTTTTGTTTCCTTTCTTGATTCTTGCATGAATAGCATTTTGGCCTAGAAATTCCAATCTTGTTATTTTATTTTTTCCTCCTTTTTTGTTATTCGATGTGTGAGTTGCTTTATATTGCTTTTGTTCTATTTTATTGCTATGTTTTTTGTGTTGTTTTTTGTGTTTTTGAATTTTTTTTGTGTTTTTTATTTTTGTTAATTTTGTGTGTGTGTGTGTGTGTTTTTGTTGTGTTTGTGTATTGTTTTGTTGTGTTTGTGTTTTGTTTTGTTGTGTTTGTGGTTTTTTGTGTGTTTTTTGTTTTTATTGTTGCTTGTTGTATTTTACGTTTTTTGTTGTTTTATGTTTTTTTTTGTTTTTTGTTGTCTTTCATCATATATATGTTTTTGTGTTTGTTTTATGTTTTTTGTTGTCTTTTGTTGTTTTTGTGTTTTTATTTATATTTTTTTAATTTATTATTTTTGTTTGTTTGTCTGTTGTTTGTGTTTGTTTATATGTGTTTTTGTTGTTTTAGGCATACTCTTTGAGTGTGTCAAAGTGGGTAGGCTAGGTGTGAGCCCTGGGCGTTTTTGGTGGAATAGATAGCCCTACCTCCTTAGGACTTACCCAAAAGTGGTATCCCATTTTGGATGTTTTCCACAAATAAAAAATATTTTTTTTAATCAACAAATTTATTTCACATAATGAGATGCTCATCATCTTAATCTGCTTGGGATTTTAGAGTATAAAACTAAAATAAATATTAAAAACACCAAAGCTTCCACAGATTGCTCTCAAAACCAAACTATTCCTAGAACAACGAAAGAAGAGAAATCATCAAATATTAAGTTTGAGTAATGGATATTTACACTTGCTTTAATATCATGTTGGATTTAAATATGAACATAATTAACATATTACCAAAAATAAATCAACTTATAAAAATACATAATATAATATAAAGGATGTATGTGGACATCAAAATAATCTTACTAAAGGAAATAATAAATACTTGTCTCAAGAAATACAAATACTTTATTAACCTTAGATTAATATTAAGGAACTAATGGTAATGTTTATACATAAAATATTATAATAAATCTACTTATACAAAATGTAGAAATAAATTGTTACAATAAACCTATCTATACAAAATGTGAAAGACTTAAAAAAAAATGATTATAAATTTAATACAAAATTATATTATAACCATAAATAAAACTTAATACCCCAAATTTCAATATTTATTACCTATATAGATTTTATAATCACAGCTAAAACTTTTCATTGTAATAATATAACTTTCTTTAGTAACAACAACCAAATAAAAAATAAAAATAAAAATAAATCAATAAAATAAAAAATAAAACTTTACTTTAAAAAAAATAGATTTATCTTAAAATATGATTCATGCAATTTAAAATAGAAAAACTTTTAAAAATTATCACACACATGCTGACTTACAGCTAAGGACTTCTACAACATGCAACCTCTTAGAATTGCACACTTTTTTTTTTTTTTTTTAGAATTGCACACTTTTATCACTGAATCCTTCTAAAACAAAATTGACTCCCTTCGTATGATACTTTAAAATTATAAATTTAAAATTTTCACATATGCCTTTCTTATCAATCTTGTCAAAGGTAATGCTTTGATATTGCTTGCTCTCTAAAGCATTCAAATCTCGGTAATCTTGCGCTCACAAGAAGATGCCATATATATAGCTTTATCGTTGAAACCCTGCACACGAGGGTTACAGAATAGTACTTTGGTATCTTATATATAAAAAATCCGATGCACTTGTATCCATATGATTTGTTTTGGTGCTATGGGACACGCTTTAGAATCCACTGGGCCCTCCATGGTCATATGTAGCAGCAATAATAGAACACTTCAATGAAATGACAGCAACTTTCCGAGGCTTGAGATGGAATTTAGTAGTGGAGATTTTAGTGCAGACAGCAAATTGGGCACGGAACTAAACGAGATCATCTTCCCCGAAGACCATTTTTTCTACGATTTAAACAGAAGTATTCAAGATAACAGTCCAACATTTTTGTTTTATATTATGTGTTATGTCTTGTCTTTAGAGCTTTAAAACTTCTGTACATGTTTGGACATATATACAATCCATTGGACATATATACAATCCATATGACTTTTACAGTGACATTATCCAAGAGATAAGAGGAAGACGATGTGTCATGCGGAATTAATTTGATGCTTATCTCATCTTTTCAAAAGTTTTTTATATATCTTATTTTACATATAATTATACAATAAAAAATAAATGGTATTTCTAAAAAAAATTGGGTGATTCAATGTGCTTCCGGTTGTACTCAGTGTCTCATTTTTAATATATATATCAAATGAAATTAGTTTATTAGGTTAGATTTTTAAAATTTTTAGAAAAAGACTAAGACTTAAAATCTGACATATAATAAATATTAAGTAGTTGCAATACCACTATATGGTCATGAAAGCAAATACCTTTATTTGGTTATGATATAATATAATTGAGTCTATGTCAATTTCATAAAATCTTAATTTTTGAAAGAAAAAATATATAGATATAGGTATTTTTAAGGGTTTACTGTGAAACACCACTAATAATTATATTATTTTGATATTATATTTTACGATATATATTTTTAAGAAGATAAAGTACAAGTGGGGGTCACCCTCCCAAGGGCACAATGGGGGCATCATTTTGTTCCTATGATTTGAACATGGGTATTCCAAACTAAGCCAATAACATACCAATATGGTGAGTGACATACTTTTTATAATAATTTTGTTAAAAAGAATTTGAAATTTTAATTAAGAATATATGTTTTTACCATGAAGGATGGAAATGGTGGATTAAGGAAACATGAACGTAATATAATTTTTGGCAACCATTACTAATTAGAGGTAAAAAATCTAGTAGTACAAAATCATACTCGCATCTATTTTATTCAACAATCATATTCGTAATGCTAAGGATTTTATTGATCATATAGTCTCAGATGACATATCGTTGGTGGTGTCGAGGTAATTATTAAAATTGTTTATAGACTTGAAAAATATGGAGCTTGAAGTGCACAAGGAGATATTATAATATACAGTGGATCAAATTAGGCCAGAGTTGTATTTTTTGAAGAACAAGCCAGTGGAAATGGATCTAGTAGCCATATTGTAACTAGTAGCGATTGTGGTCTCAGTGGCATTGGGAATGACAAGGCAAAGTCAGATAGTGTAAAACTTCTTCAGGATGTTGATGTTTTAGACCCAAAAAATAAGGGAATATAGTCTTGGTCTCAAGTGGTGTTGGGTAAGCCTAAGTCCCTAAAGACCAAGTTTTCTACTTTCAAAAAAGGGCTAACATTTTATTTCAAATGATGTGGTTAATATGGCCATTAAACAAGGTTCCCATCAACTTTATAGGTAACTTTATGGGGGTTAGACCTAACCTGGACACGATTAAAAAATGGGCTTATGCTAAGTGGAGATTATCGCCCTCTCTAGGGATTTTTATGGTGAAGTTGAACTCTTTTTCTAATTCAGAGAGAATTTTATGGGCGGTTCATTCTTTGGAAGGTCTGGTCTTTTCCTGAGGATATGGGAACCTAATTTCAATCTAGAGACGTCAATTTTTTGTAAGCCCTAGATTGTGTAAGATTACCAAATCTCTCATTTCACTACTAGAATGAGGATGATTTTGTTGGTGTTTCTAGAGAAATGACCACCTGATTGTTGTAGATCTGACCACCAATTCCAAATCTCACCTTGTCTATTCTAAAATATGTTTTAATATGAAATTGGGTGAAATCTACAAGATTTGATTTGATTGATTTTGAGATTGGGTGTTTGGAATTAACCTTTAGAATATGACAATTCCCTTGTTAAATGTGGGGTTTGTAAGAAATTAGGTCACTTGACTCGAGCATGCTCAAACGAGAAGCCTTCTTCCCAAGCTCATAAATTTTGGTAACAAAAGGAACTTGAAGAAGAGGGTTTCAAGAAGAAAGATATCTTGGAAGCTAAAAAAAAAGAAGAAGATATCATCCTTAGATGTTTTCAAAAATGAAGATATCATGGAAGGTAAGATCCCTGAAAATGAAGTAAGTAAAGGTGATATGTAGAAGGATTCTTCTTTTGAAAATCAATATATGGTATATAAGATGAAGGTATGTGATACTTTACCCTCCTCACGAATTAATATTATTCTTTATCCAAATTCTTTTGATATGATTCAAGAGATTACTTTTGGATAAAAAGGTAATATCCTCTTAGAAAAGGTAGATGATGGAAATTTTTAGTTATAAAATGATGAAGACGAAGAAGAGCAGAACCAAATAGTTTTAAAAAAGTGGGTAGATCAAATAAAAAAGAACCTAGGAAATTTAGATGACCCAAAAAAAGTGCCCAAAATTCAAAAACTAAATGTCAAAAGAAGTTAGGATTTAATGTGGGTACTGTTAAATATCAGGGGAGACCTTCCAAGAGAAAAATTAAATAAAAAGATATAGATATAGATATTGCCAATGGAATCCAAACAGTAATAGCCATGGATGGGGAAAGTAAAAATGCACTCAAGGTAGGATGAAAAAGATGACGATGTAGGCCATGTTGAGTCTGAGAACAGAGATCTACCTATCATCTATGGTGTTATGGGATTTTAATCTAGATTCTTATGGGTGTTTCCTCTTTTCGGTTTTTTTTTAGTTTATTCCTTGGAGATCATTTCACTTTGTTGTCTGTTGCACTTCGAAATGTTTTAGTTTTATGGGTTGTCTTGTATGTGATGTCTCAATTTTGAGATTGTTTGTAGATTTCTATGTGTTATCTTGTAAAAGGTTTGGCGCCCCTTTCAAAACCCCTTATTCCACCCTAATAAAAAAATACATGTTTTTAATTAAAATATATAAACTTTTGGATAAATAATGTAGGAGCATCCTAATGACCTACCAATGTGGAAGTTGAATTGTCATGAAAATGAAGGTCAACTACTCAGTTGTTATGTAACTAGTTTAAAATAATTATAAATTATTGTTTTGTTTTAGGAAGGAGGGCTGACTAGAAGAGAGAGAGGAAGGAGTTAAAAAAATTCAGCCTTGTATTCTTGATGAATAAATGAATAATATTTTTCTAAATCATCCTGAGTATTTATGGTTATTGAATATGTGATATTCAATCTGTTAGATTGTGTATGTGTTGCTTCTTATATATGTAGGATCTAAGGAAATTCATAAGCTCTTGAGCCAAATGAAGGAAAAATGAGTGGAGGGAACCATTCAAGTGAAGGAAAGGTGAATTACTATTGAAATGGGAATACTAACTTAAATAGAAGAAAGGAGTGATTGAAAATATATTCTTGCAGAAGAGACTACCACCTAGAACATAGAGTATGGTTTCTCAAATTAAGAATACCATTTGTAGATATCTACGTAAGAAATTTTATAGTCGCATAAAGGGAAATATGACTTAAAACAAATATTGAATTATCTTGCATGCTGAGAATGAGAAAGTTGGATGGAATAATGGTAAAATTAGTGATGCATGAGCATCCAGTGGTGTAAGAGTGATCTTGCATCACCCAAAATTTATAATTGCTTTAATTATTTCTAATTATATTTAGTTGTCTAGGGGATAGGAAAATAAATCCAGTGGCAAAATAATCACCCCAATACCCTGAACTGTTTGGGATTTATGTGTGTTTTATGACCAAATCCTACCAAAAATAGTGAAATTAAGGTACCCAATATTGCAGGTGGATTTTTAGGGTCATAGAAGTTGAATTTAACAATTCTAAAAATGGTTGTAGGACTTAGGTCAAATTTTCTTCGTATATTTTAGATAGTGCCCTTTTCAAAAATGTCTCATGTGATTCAATCAGAGCAATGAGCGTGAAGTTATGACCCTTGAAATTTTACCTCCGAAATTCAAATTTCAAATACATTGTTTTAGGAGATAAAATGGGAAAATAGGTTATTAGAGGGAATTTTCGAAATTGTAAAAAGGCTCTTCTTTTGGTATCCTGATTTTTGGCATGAAATTAAGGAAAAGCTTTGGCTCATTTTAGCATTTCTAGTTTTTAGTGGATTGTATGTGTTTTTTAATGCAACTCTGCTTCAAGTGGTATTTGAACTAGAGTTCCTGAGTGTTTAAACAAAGTGTCGAAAGTGAGGCAGTTTACACCAGGATCTGTGGTTAGGGTTTGTGGGAGAAGTGATCAAAATACCTCCACGAAGAAATCATTATGGTGGGAGAAATATGGTGCCATAAGAATATTTTAGAGCTTTGTAGAGGTAAGTTGAAGCTCTGCAAGAGGAGCTGCGTAGAGGGTTTGAGCCAAGGAGATAAGAAGGGAGTGAAGATGAAGTTGAAGAAGAAGAGGCCTAGTTTGAAGAAGAAGAAGAGGCAATAGATCCTGAATAAGCCAGATCGTATAAGGCCATATCACAAATTGGAAAGAGACCAAGGTTTTATGTCTCCATCTATTCTAAAAATCTCAACCCAAAAGATTTGATCGACTGGATCAATGACATGGAGGAATACTTTGAGTATAAGGAGGTACAAGATTCTGAGAGGCTCAAGTTTGCTAAGACCAAGCTGAAGGTTCATGCTAGCATATGGTGGAAGGAAGTTCAGCTAGACAAAAACAAGAGGAAAAGAAAGGATAACAAGCTAGGAGCAGATGGTGGAGAAGTTGAAGAGACAATTTATTCCAGTTGATTACAAGTTGGATCTGCTCAAGAAAATGTAGGGTTTAAGACAGTCAAGTAAGTCTGTCAAATAATACATAGAGGAGTTCTATAAGATCTTGATCAGAATAGGCCAACAAGGAGAAGGTAGCCCGTTATATTAATGGGTTAAAAGAAATTATTCAATAGGAGTTGACTCTGGTCAAAATGACTACCATTGAATATGCTTACCAGTTTGCCTTGAAGGTAGAAGAGAAGCTAAATAGGAGGTTTGAAAGAAAATAGAGAGGAAGAGGTCATGGTGGAAGAACTAGTCGAAGAATAAATGGAGGACAAAATGAGGACCAAAATAAAATTGGGGATACAAGCAATAGTCAGGACTAGAAGGGGGAAAATGCTTATCGCTCCTGTGAGAAAAATAATAACTACCAAAATAATGGTTACCAGATAGGAAGAGGAAGGTCTGGACGAGGTTTTGGAAGAGGAGGATTTCGTGGAACCTGTTTCCACTGTGGAGAAGAAGGACATCGAGCATATGAGTGTCCACAACACCAAGGAGAAACAAATAAGAGGCCTGAAGGTAATGCCCAAGCTACTGTTGTTGATGAAGGTGTTGAATTTGAGCACTCTAAAGAAGCAAAAAGAGAAGTATTGATAATAAGGAGAGCCTTGTTGAATGAGGAGAAAGACCCAGATCAAAGGAAGATCTTGTTTTGCACAAGGTGTAAATGTGCAGGTAAGATCTGTAATGTTATCATAGATAATGGTAGCACAGATAACCTAGTTGTAGAAAGAATGGTTACCAAATTGCAGTTAGAGAGAGAGCCACCTGCATCCATATCATATTACATGGTTGTAGAAGGACCGTAGGGCTTTGGTTAGTGAGTAGTGCATGGTGAAAGCACGAGATTCCAGAAATAAAAGGAAAACTATAGCTATGCAATGTAAAACAAAATATAACGCTTTAATCCTATGCCTTTGAAATGCACGAAACAAAGAAAAGAGACGAATCAAAAATGAAAGAAAAGAGGTATGGAAAGCACAACCCTTTTTATTCAATTCTCTTAACCTCGGTTACAAAGACGTCTCCTCCCTTTTTAGGGGCTAGGAGCGTTAACATGTTTCCATTACAAAAGTGAATAATGATCTTCTTTCCGCGTGCCCACATGCAAAATGGGCGGGCCAAAATGTTGCCGCCGCTGGTGTTGATGAATCCTTGGTTCTTGCTACTTCTCCTACGATCAAAGAAACAACAAAGGCGTTAGTAGCACCTGCTGCAAATATGAAACGTTAGTTCTCTAAAATAATGAAGGATGTATGCCTAAGATTGACTAAAATGATGCATGAAATGAATCTAAATCACCTGCAAACTTGACAGAGACCAAAAAACATTACCTGAGGGCCACTGCCATTGAAACAGTTGGCCAATTTGCATTCAACTGAAATTCATCCCTGGGCAGGACGAATTCTGCTGTAATTCGTCCCCGGGTAGGACGAATTCGACTGTGTTAAAACGCCGAGTTGATGCCGCTCAAATGTCACACCTCGGGATCTCCAAAATACCTGCAAACAGAGGGGTTAGCTAATTGGGGGCATTTTGGGACGACCCAGATGGTCGGATTCTCCCAATTTGACCTCCATCACCGGGAATTTGGCGTCGCTACCTGCAAGTTAGTGGGACAACAAAAGCGACGAGAACATGATGAAATCTGATTAAAACATTATGAAATTGAATACATAAACTATCTAGTCAGCATAGAATGAAATGAGAGATGAACAAATGATAGAAAAATGAATTAGAATGAAACTTAAAAAGTGTGGGGTGCCCGAATGGGCCGCCCACCGTTGGAACTTGATTTCGGCACCAATCCACTAGGGATGGGCCCAAAATCTCTTAGATTGGGTTGTCGGAAAATTGGTGGATTAAGGTGGTCAAATGTTGGGTTTGGGTCCGGATCCACACTTCCAAAAGCCACCCAATAACCTCTCTTGCGAAAGAGATTAAGGATGTGGAAGAGGTGAATCGAAAAAGGGTGCAATGGGGTGTTCAATTTGGTAGCACTTCGTTGCTTGAAAATGCCTCCAACTTGTCCTTTTGGGTGGGAAAGTCCACCATTTTATAGACCCAAGGGGTCTCTTTGGAGGGGCATGCAGGGGTGCCATGTGGCGGCCATGCCTTCCCAAGAGGGAGGAGACTCCTCCCTGACTTGGGCTTCCATGATCGCCCTTGTGACAGTCTTCCAACGGCCAATCTACCCACCTACACGCGCATGCACGACAGGAGGCAATAATTGACTGTCCTCGGCTGCCACTTGGCGGCATTCTTCTTTTTGCCCGTTAAACCTGGAATTCATCCTGACCAAAGACGAATTTAGAATTCGTCCCTGGGTGAGACGGATCCCAGTTTGAATTCGTCCCTGGGTGAGACGAATACTGAGCAAAGTGCCTGAATGTGCCAAATTGCCTTTTGACCTTACAAAATTGCTACAAAAGTGGTTAGGACCACTGTTTAACCTCTGAGGGCTGCCCTGGGGGCTGTGTGTGTCAAAGCGATCAGTGTTTGCAGTCACATAATCGGATTGGTGTTGTTTTGGTGTCTACAGATGCCCCTTTTTGGGATGCGCTGTGCATGGCGCAGCGTCGAGCAAAAATAGATAACCAAAGCACTAATGATTAGGGTTCCTTGGTAACCTAACCAACTTTTGATGCCCCAAGTATGGAAAGGGCATGCATTCTTGAATCCTTGCTTTCGACGAGCGAAGGAATTTGATTTCAAGTATTAACCTATTTTGGTGAGGTGTGACTTGAGCTTGGACATTGATCAGTCATGAATAGGCAAAGGGCGCAACCTTTTGTCCACAGGGGAACCTTGTGTTCATGCTTCAGGAATGCCAAGTGATTTGATCAGATTATGATTGTTGCTTGTTTACTGCCCCAAGCAGGAGCATGATTGTCTTTGTCAATGATTCTTTGAATGCATGTCATTGCCTTGATTGGGTGTGTGTTTGTTGATTGGTGACTAAGTGTGACTACCCCCTCAAGCGACGAATCGATGAGGGAATGACCTTCGTGAGAAAAGCGACGAGTCGCTTGACCCAAGATGACTTGTGCAAGGGTGCCTTTAGATGGTTTATCATTAAGCATGTGCAATTTTTCCAACATTTAGACCTATTTTTGGTGGGTGTTAACCCTTTTTGCGATACTGTTTGGAGCTGAAATTGGCGAAAATCCGTCTTCCCATGGAGCGGTCCGGCTAAGATAGCCTTCTTAGGGAGTAGGATAATGACAATTTGTGACCCCAACATCTATTTTGTATGCCCGGGATGTTAAGTGCAACAGCACTCTCATCGGGCAAATTTATTATCGGTTTTAATGCATTTTTGTTCATTTTTTGATGTTTTTGAAGTTTTTGGCCTGAATTCGTCCCGGGGTGGGACGAATCCCAGCTTTAGAATTCGTCCCTAGGTGGGACGAGTGCTAACCAGAGCGCTCATCCCAGTGAAGGATGAATTCCAGCTCAAAAGCCTATTTAAGGGCCAAAACTAGGGTTTGGGCTCATTTGCATCTGATTTTTCTTGCGATTTGGAGCTCTGGGGAGGAGGAGGTTAATTCTGCGAAGCGAAGCGCTGTCAGATTTTCCCTGCCATCATGAGTACACAAACTGGTTCGAGCGGTGGAGCCGAAGCGAGACCAGTAAGTGCTCCCTAGAGTTTATTTTTGTTTTAAAACTGTAAGTGTTTTGTTTTTTTTTTTTTTTGAATTGTTTTCTTTTGCAGGTTGTTAGGAGTCGGTACCGTGTACCCACTGCTTTCACTGAGGCACGGGGGGCACTGACTGAGGCTGACTGGGAGTGGCTTGATGCCCTTGGGCTCAAGCAGGTGGCTCGACTGGAGCCTATGGTCATGGATCAGGCCTATTTGATGGCCCTGATCAATCTTTGGGATCCACAGACCAATACCTTCCATCTCCCAACAGGGGAGATGACTGTGACTTTAGAGGATATCTATCGGCTTCTTCGGATTTCGATAGATGGACTGCCCATCAAGACATCGCCGCGTGATCAACGGATGGCTATACTGACGAGATGCTTTGGGCATGGGGAGCGGTTGGGCGTAGAGAGCCCAGTGGAGACGGCCGAGGTGGACTGCCGGGTTGGCGAGATTTTGGTTGGATGGTGGCAGGAGAGGGGGTGTTAGGAGTGAGGCACGCATTCCTGATGGGCCTCATTTCCAACATGTTATTACCTGACTCGTCAGGCGTGAGGTTCCCATGGAACCTGCTGGATTTGGTGTGGCAGTTGGTAGAGTGCCCGATAGAGGCACCGCTGATCCTGAGATGGGGACAGACACTGTTGGCACAACTCTACGGGGAGTTGTATGAGGTCCGCTGTCGGTAGCAGAAGGGGATCAGCTATAGCTATCTATTGCAGTGTTGGGGTTGGCAGCACATAGCAGTTGAGAGGCCAACCGGGTTACCATGGATGACTCGGGCGGCGATGGAGGATAAGGAGATAGGTTATGCAGTTTTGTGGCGGCGGTCCGGAGAGCAGGGGCAGAGTCGGTGGTGGGCAGGTGTCGTAGGGCACTATGCCGATGCCTTCTCTCGGCTCACTCCAGGGGAGGTGGTTTGGCGCCCCTATCGGGACTGTCCAGCCTGGCCGAAGGCTGGAGAGTGGCTCCGACGAGTACAGGGAGCGGTGGTTGATTGGGCGACACGGGACCGAGCACGAGTTCTTCTCATATAGTCGAGTTACACGATAGTTTGGGGTGCGCCAGGGGTTTCCTGGTGAGCCCGTGGTCTATCGACATCGAGGGGATGAGAGGACTCTAGATCGATCGGTCATCGTGCCATTGGGCGAGGATTCAGACGCGATGATCGACGTCCCGGACGTGGATGACGTCGGGACTACCACTGAGTATGACTCATGGTGGGTACTACGGCGATGGCGAGGAGAGGGGCCACTAGGAGGCACGGAGGCGACAACAGCGGGTGGGGAGGGTGCTGAGGTACCAGGGGATGATTGGGGAGCTCCTTTGGAGGATGCGGACATGGTTGAGGTGGAGGGTGAGGATGTAGATTTGGGGGCTCCGGATCAGCCGGAGATGCAGGACATGGCGGAGCAGTGGGAGCCAGAGCAGGCTGCTGTTCCAGAGAGTCCCATGCCTCAGGCGGATGCGGAGGAGATGGAGTCCGGGGTACATGCTGAGAATGCACGGTTGGTGGAGCTACTACGGATACGAGATCAGGAGTTGGGGGATGCAGTGCGGGAGCTGGGGGATGCGCTGCGAGAGAGGGATCTCCTACGGGCTCAGCTAGCAGAGCGGGATAGGGTTTTGGCGCAGCGCGATGATGCAGTGGCTTACTACCATCGATGGGAGATGCGAGTGGTGTCGACACCAGATAGATTTGGAGGGGGAGGTCATCCGCCTCGGTGGGCGGCTACCTGAGCCGTCGGGAGGTGGATCTTCACGTCGGACGAGGGACAGTGGTACTGAGCAGTCAACATCATCTCATCGTAGGCGATTGGATGAGGGAGGCGATAGCAGGCGTGATGTGGGGGCTAGCAGTAGCCGCCCTAAGGGGTCCCACAGGACCCACACCATGGGGGGTAGTTCCCGTCGCACCGATCCTGCGTGATCATGGTGGTCGACGCCTTAGGCTGGGTGGTTTTGTTATATGATTGCGGGGTCAGAGGACCAGTTTTGTAGCCTGCGGGCATTTTTTTTTGACGATATATATATATATATAAAAAAAAAAAATATAACCGGCTTTATTGTGGTTATGCATATGTGATGATTTGATATTATGCATTATGGTTGATGAATATGGATGTATGCATGTTTATTTATTTTGATGGATGCATATGTTATGATGAATGCAAATGTTTTTGATTTATATGTGATATGCAAAATGAAATGGATGAATGGAATTTGTGATGGTTGGTTATGGCACCATAGACTGTTTAGCACTCTGTTATTTTTTTTTTAGGCGATTGTTGTGATGAATAACTTTGTATGTATACATGTGATTTTTTTTTTTTGTATTTTTTGATGGTATTGTAAGGATGAAAAGTAGCGCAGTTGGTTTAGAAATGTAGCTAAGGTTTTTTGAGACTCAAACGGTTTTAACTCACTAGCCACGACTGTACTTTATCTTACAAGACTTTTGGACAAGGTATGAATCGGACTTGTTTTTGACCAAGCTATTTCACATCCCTGTGTGTGTAATTGAGTTCATTTATGTGGTATTTGTCAGGATACCGCCAATGCCGGATGGGCTTTCAACCGAACTTGTACTGAGGATCACCTAATTAGCTCCACTAACTCCTTTGTTGTATTTAGTCAGATTAATCTACGGTGTTATCCAGGATACCATAAGCTAGCTCATCCTCATGCAAACATTGGTCTGCACATACGCAAAGCGAATGTGACAGACATATCGTCATGCGGGTAGGATACCACCATTACCAGATAGGCTGTCAACCAAACCTGTAATGAGGATCACCTAGATGGTTTTCGAATGCTGAGAATTCCAAAGATTCAAGTTCAGGTTATTTATTGGCTGAATGATTTGGGAGACTTGCTCGTCTATATAGTGATGCAAATCACTGTTTATTTTTCTATTTATTTTTCTTTTTGAGCAAGGATTTTGAATAGTGGTGATAACCACTCGTTACTTGATTTTGTATTTTGAGCGGTGTGAGTTTGAGCTTGTGAATGGCCTTGATCCTAGTGGCCTTGGGGATGACTACCCATCCTGGTTAGGGGCGGATAGTACGAATCCTTACGACATTGGGAACCAAGGGGATGATGGAGATTATGAAGTAAGGGCATTGATCTTTTAGGCCTTGGGGATGACTACCTATCCTGATTAGGGGCGGATAGTACGAATCCTTACGACTTGGAGACCAAAGGTGAATGGAAAGGGTTAGGATGATGATTTGTTGGAATTTTGTTTGTGAATGGCGTTGATCCTTTTAGGTCTTGGGGATGACTACCCATCCTTGGCAGGGACGTGTAGTACAAATCCTTACAACTTTGGGAACCAACTATGATTGGGATTTGGTAGTGGTAAAACCACTGTTTATTAAGGTGAATGGATAGGGAAGAGCTCGTCCTTTTATCAATTCTCAGCATTCTAGAACCATTCGCACAGGGGGATGAGCAAGATAACCGTTTCGCTTATGGTGACCTGGATTACTGTGCAAGTTTCATCTTTCGTTCACACAACTTGGGAATTTTTATGTGTTTTAATTTGTGTTGGGATGCTACGTAACAAGGCGTATTTCAAGTGTAACTCTACCTTCGTAAAATCTGTCTGACTCGGTACATTACGTGACTAGAGATCAAAATGATGACTGAATTACGAAAACTCTTGATACATTAGAAGACCACTGACTCTTAGTGTGGTAAAAAGCGGTAAATGGCGTTTGTTTGTTTGTTTTATAAGATGGAACAATGTGGAACCAGATGGACTAGCAGAGCAATTACAGCCTATGGTGCCTTTGACCTGTACGACCACAAATATGCAATGTATGGATGTAATGCTTAATGCAGCTATGTATTTTTGTATTTTTGATGGATTGATTTTTGTGAATATGAAGATGAGATGCGAGAAGAGTTCTCTATTGATGAATTTGAGCATGCCTAGAAATGAGATGCAAATTTTTTTGTTGTTTTTGATGATTTTTGAATTTTGACTTTTCTTATTTTTGACCAAGCGATTGTGGAAATCCTTGGAGCATTTTGGGGTTGACCAAGCGATTTATAGAGATCCTTGGAGCATTTTTGGGATTTGACCAAGCGATTATAGAATCCTTGGAGCATTTTTGGGATTTGACCAAGCGATTATAGAATCCTTGGAGCATTTTTGGGATTGACCAAGCGATTGCAAGAATCCTTGGAGCATTTTTGGGATTGACCAAGCGATTGCAAGAATCCTTGGAGCATTTTTGGGATTTGACCAAGCGATTAAGATCCTTGGAGCATTTTGGGATGAACAAGCGATTTTAGAATCCTTGGAGCATTTTTGGGATTGACCAAGCGATTTTAGAATCCTTGGAGCATTTTTGGGATTGACCAAGCGATTGCGAGAATCCTTGGAGCATTTTTGGGATATGGCTCTCTTAGATATGGAATGGGCGCAAATGACTGATGTTCAAGGGTTCTGTTTCCTTGATTCCATCAAGAGAGGCTAGCCGGTACGTCTCGGGTCCTATTTTGCTATCAATGACATATGGACCTAACCAATTTGCCATGAACTTGTCCCTTAGGTGGGACGACAAACTAGAATTCTGTTGGTTTTCCTTCAAAACCAAATCACCAACCCGAAAGTCTCTGAGGTGAACTTTCATGTTGTAAGCTTTCTTAAGTCGCTCTTGATAAATACGTAAATGCTCGAGAGCATTAACGCGTCGTTCGTCAAGCAACGTAAGCTGGTCTAACCGGGCCTGCCATGCAGCGTCATCATCGATGAACTCCTGCATTGATATGCGTAGGGAAGGAATTTCCAACTCTAGAGGCATGACTGCCTCGGAGCCATACACGAGAGAAAATGGAGTGGCCCCAGTGGGCGTCCGAATGCTAGTGCGATAGGCCCATAGGGCAAGTGGGATTTGGATGTGCCAATCCTTATGATTGTCTGCGACTGTCTTTTTAAGGATGGCAACTAGCATTTTGTTTGACGCCTCTGCTTGCCCATTCGCCTGCGGATAATAGGGTGTCAAAAAACTGTGCTTGAATTTTGTACTTTGTGGTCAAAGCACGCACGTCTTTGTTCTTGAATGGCATCCCATTATCCGAGACTATTTTGGATGGAATACCAAAATGACATATGATGTTATGCAAAATGAACTCCACAATGCGGGGTCCTGTCGTAGAGGTAAGCGGAACTGCTTCCACCCACTTGGTAAAATACTCTGTGGCCGTTATGATAAACGTGTGATGGCCTGACGATGTAGGGGAGATCTTTCCAATTAGATCGAAGCCCCACTATGAAAATGGCCAAGCAGACTGGACCGTCTGCAAGGCCTGGGAAGGTACGTGCATCAAATTGGCATGATGTTGACACTTCACGCACTTCTTGACATATGCGCAACAATCTCGCTCTAAAGATGGCCAATAATAGCCCATGCGAAGAATGCGCTTTGCGATGGCCATACCACCGAAGTGGCCACCACATGTACCATCATGCGCTTGGGCGACTGCCCAAGTGGACTCTTGTCTGGTCCAAGCAACGAAGGAGGATTCCTTCATAGCTACGATGATACAAAATGTCTCCTATCAAGACATACTTAGCCGCTTTCTGCTTGAATGCTCATTTTGCGGCATGCATCAATCCAAGCGGGAGATTACCTAGCTTGAGGTAGTCTCTAATGGGTAAATACCAGTCCTGTTGATCAGAAACCTCGACGGTATGAACAACCAATCCCTCTTGAAGTTCATCCCTAGCAAACGCTGAGCGGGAAAGAACTTGTAAGAATAGCATTGTATTGCTATTAATGGGAGTAGGGGAGAACAAGGACCCCCAGTTGGCATGTTTCAGACGATCATGGATTCGAGAGAACTTATCCGAGGATGGTTCAATCTGGATCATGTGGATTCCTGGCATCAAGTCGAGCTTGCACGCTCCATCACGGATTGCGATAAGGTTTTGACTTGAATGGTTGTCATATCACCGGAAAGGTCTTGCGGGATTAGTGACCCCAAGGAGGCCATTGTGTCCGCAAAATGATTCGATGACCGAGGGAGTGCCTCGATGTCATACCACTCAAGTTTTGCCAAGAATTTGTCCACAAGGGCTTTATAAGCCTCGTAGAACTGGGCATTTGCATTGGAATACCCCTTTGACTTGATTGACAATTAACAGCGAATCACCAAAGATGTTCAGTCATTTGATGTTCATGGCGATTGTTGTCTGAAGACCTATGAGCAAGGCTTCATACTCTGCATTATTGTTGGTGCATGGGAAATTTAATTTAAATGACAGGGGCATTGGAGCGCCCTGCGGTGTGAAGAATACTATTCCCATGCCACCACCTTGCTCACATTTAGAACCATCGAAGAATAGGGTTATGTCAGCTTGTGACTCAGGCTCATCAGAATCTGGCGATTCTGAGACATGGAAGACCCCATCATCGGGTAGTTCTATGACTAGAGGCTGATCGTCTTCAAGAGGAGCCTCTGCTAGTTGATCGGCTATGACTTGTCCTTTGATAGATTTTTGTCCAATAAACTCTATGTCAAATTCCATCAACAACATGATCCATTTTGCCGTGCGACTACTATGATAAGTACGACTCATCATGTATCGCAATGGATTCTCCTTAGACACAACATACGTAGTGTTGCTCAACATGTAGTGGCATAGCTTTTTGGTAGCAAACACCACTGCCAAGCAGAGTTTCTCAACGTATGCATAGTTAAGTTCATAACTGACCAGGGTGCGGCTAAGATAATAAGTAGCCTATTCTTTGTGAAGTTCATTCTTTTGGGCTAGCATGGCGCCCAGTGCCACCTCAGTAGCTGAGATGTATAAGTAGAATGACACTCCTGGTCTAGGTGGTGCCAATACTGGCGGTGAAGCCAGGTATTGTTTGATGTCGTCAAAGGCTGACTGGCACTCGTCATCCCAGTGAAATGTAACCCCCTTGTGCAATAATTTGTTCATGGGTCGGCACTTGTCAGATAGTTGCGCTATGAAGCGCTTAATCGACGCGACCTTTCCCTGTAGACTTCTGAGCTGCTTAATGGTAGTTGGGGGGACCATTTCAAGGATTGCCTTGACTTTCTTTGGGTCCACCTCGATGCCTCACTTTGAGACTATGAAACCCAAGAGTTTTCCAGATGTGACGCCAAATACGCACTTCTTGGGATTTAGTCTAACTTTATGCTCCATGAGGCGATCGAGGATCTTGCTTAAGTCATCGATATGATTTGAGCGCAAAAGAGACTTGGCTAACAAATCATCCATGTAATCTTCCAAAGTTTTATGCATGTAGTCATGGAAGATGTACGTCATGGCACGTTGGTAGGTGGCACCAACATTTTTAAGGCCAAAAGGCATGACCTTATAACAAAATGTCCCCCAAGGCATTGTGAACGCCATTTTTAGTTGGTCTTCAGGATTGATACGAATCCGATTGTATCCTGAGAAACCATCCATGAGGGAGAGCATTTCGTGACCTGCTTGTAGCATCTACCAACGCGTCGATGCTCGGCAAGGGGAAATCATCCTTAGGACTCGCTTTGTTTAGATCTCAAAAATTAGTGCATATGCGAATCCTCCCGTCGAGCTTTTTGACGGGCACCATGTTGGACAGCCATGGCGGATAATCCACGTAGATGACAAACTGTGCATCCAACAGCTTTTGCAATTCGTCTTTGACCATCAAGGCCACTATTGGGTGCATCTTACGTAGTTTTTGCTTTACGGGCTTGATTGTCGGATCAAGCATTAAATTATGCATGACTAGCTGCGGGTCTAGCCCTGGCATGTCCTTGTATGACCATGCAAAAACCTCCTTCTTCTCTTTGAGAAGGGCAATGTAGTCGGCTTGCTCTTCGGGGGATAAGCTTACCCCTAGCTTGATAATCTATGGATTCATTGGATCCAAGCCGATATCTACGTCAGTCGTCTCCTCGATCGACATGTGGGATCCATCCTCCAACTGATGTGGAGTCGGGATCAAATGGATATCATTAGCTGAATTTAAATCTGCGTTGGGAACCTCGGGTTCCTCTTTAGCCTAAAAAATATCCTGAGTTGTCCCTGGGGTAAAATGAGGCATCTTACCGAAAGGCCAGTACTCTGATGGTGAGAGAGGTGAATTGACGTGATCCCAGTCGATGGCATCTGTGTCTAGATGCAATGACCGTGCTGGATCGGTCGGATTGCGGATGGGTGCGGTCAAATCAATGGAGATCATGTGGATGGAATGAATTTGGTCTCCATTACCATGGGTATGATAACTCAAACATTCTGGATGCTCCCTATGCTCTGGATCTGGCTCTAGGGGGATGGGCACGAACGGATCTGCCCTATGTGCTGATAGGAAGACAGGGTCTTCCCTCGGCATTGATGTCATTATAGGGTCTCGGGGTGGACGGTGCTCGTCGTAAACTTGGAGCCATGGATCCAACACTTGGTCCCACCCTGCTGGGTCTACGTACCACTCATGCCCTGGAAGTATGCCCATCTATGCAAATAAGTCATTAATCCCCAAGGGACGCCGTTGTTGCACTTGTTGCCTTTGTTGCATTTGTCGCATGTGGTTGAGATAGGCCATCTCAGTCTCATCTTCCGAATCACTGTCGGAGATCCAAAAATGTTCATTTTCTTCAACAACTACTTGCGACATTAAGGGTTCACCTTGTTCTAGCAAATTAATCTGATCCCATTGCGGTTGTTCCACTCTTGGTGGAGGGACCTGATTCTCTTGACACAACACTGGCTCAACTGGAACCTCTAAAGGGAATAGTTTCAAAAAGATCTCTGGACACCGTTTATGCTCTCCTTGGGAGTTAGTGTCCGAAATTTCACCTCTCTCTAGCAAAGGAGAGGGATTATTGATGTTACCAAGGGTGGTTGTTGACCATGGGAGGTAATCTCCCAATGTATATTCTGTATTTGGGTTGGCATAAGGATCTGATGCCAATCCACCCTTGTTGCCTATTCCTAGGCCTTGCATGTTTTCCACCAAGATGTCTAAGGGCAGGGGGTGGTTGAACCCTACTCTCGACTTATCATACGACATTTGGTATCTTGGCTGGCAAAGGACACGCACCCCTTGCTCATACCTGCCTAGCTCGTATCCATGCCAATTGCATTGGCCGAGATATCTCAGAGCGAAGTCCGGGTTCGACAGATAATTGACATTTTTGGCAAAAGGCTCTTCGTCCTCGTCCTTTTGCTTGCATGGTTCAGCACCATGATCAAGGCCCCCATACACAAAATTAGTCTGGTTTGGTGGGTAACCTAAAGGAACAACTATCCCTATGGGAAGGCGAGGTCTCCCCATGTCCTGCACGGATTCTAGCACGGGCGTTGCCACAACATTCTGCACTAGATACTCCCCCAGGCCCGTACTGGCCATTTCAACAGTAATTGTTGATGATTGAGAGGGAGGAAATGGAAGGCCTTCCTGAGTCCATTCCATGTTGGGTGGATTAGGAGCCTCAGCTTCCATTGTGCTAGGTATTTCTTCTATTGAGATAGTTGATATCGTTGGCAACACCTCTTCTAGGGGCTGAGCCTCTTCCAGGATCTGTTTTCCTTTGTCCTTCTGTTTAGCCATGACAGGTGGCATTGGTAGTGAAGGAGCAGATAATGAAGATTCACCTGGCTGGGATTTTGATGGATTAGTCACCAGTGGTGCCCATGGCATTGGACCCTATTTAGATGGATTTAACTGGAAATCCAAGTGCGTTGATGGGAGGGTCGATTGAGGCATTAATTGCACCGCATTGCAATATTTGAAGGGTTCTAAGTCCATCGGGACTACATGTACTTCTCCTTCAAATGCATACTTTAGACACTGGTGAGCTATCGAAGGGACACACTTCATGTCCCTGATCCATGGCCGCCCTAGCAATATGTTGTATGCCATCTCGCCTTCCAGAACATGGCACAATGTAGGTATCGTCTTTTGTCCTACCTGGACGGGCAGAACAATTGTGTCGACTGTCGAGCATATCGCATCGTTGAATGCTCGTAGTGTGTATGTGGAAGCCATGATATGAGAGGCTGGCAGCTTCAGATGTTTTAATGCTGTAGTGGTAATGATGTTACTGGACGAGCCAGTATCTACCAACACTCTCTTGTACGGGATCCCGTTGACCCGCGCGATAACGTGCAAGGGTGGATCTGCCATGTCATTCGATACTGTTTTAACCTCATCTTCTCTGAAGGTAATGACCGGCTCCGTACATCGTTTTACATGTCCCACGAAGTTATTGAAGGAATTCACTTCGTGAGGCTGCAACTCGATGGCTTTCAAAATTTCCATGAGAGCTTCCCTATGGGGTGCTGACTGTTGTATAAGCTCATAAATGGAAAGCCTAGCCGATGTGGTCCACAAACTCTGCGTGAGTTTGGTCCGTATCGTGACCTCGGGTCTAGGCGGAGGCAACTGCACAGGGCATTGTTGAGGTTGCGACATTGTTGGAACTTCTCTTGTAGCTGCCTCGGGGGCAACTCCTGGGTACTTTTTGTTCCTGGTCACTATGCTGATCATTCCCACAAATCCTTGCATGGGAAGATTTTGTCGCACCTCATTGACCTGAAGAGGTTTTGCCTGTGCCTCGTGGGTAGGCAAAGGGTCCTTGAAAACCCCCATCTATTGATTATTTGGCGCTATGGGGTTGTCCACTGCCAATGTTTTATTATCGATCAAATCTTGTATTAATCCCTTGAATTTCCAACATCCATTCAGGTCATGTCCCCTTCGCCTATGGAACCTACAATATAAATCCTCTCTGTATCCCTTAGGCTTGGGAGCGTTAGGATCTATGGTTTGGATTTCTGGAAGGGTGATTAAATTTGCCGCTGACAAGCGGTCAAATAGGGAGTCCCTAGACTCCGTATAAGGGGTGAATTGTCGCCTAGGGTGACGCTGCTGATTTTGCTCCTATTTTTTATTTTCTCTTTCATAATTAGGAGGCACTGCCTGATAATTAGCCTTTTGAGGCTGTATTTCTTGCACAGGCTTGGGGACATTTATCGCAACTTGATTAACCGTAGCGGGTTTTGGTTGCGTAGTCCCGGTCTTAGTGTTTTTGTTCCACTCTTTCTTTTTAGGCTTGGCGATTTTGCCTTCCTGTATTTTGATCTCTTCTATAACTCTGGCTTGCGCCAAAGCTTCTTCTAGGCTGGCGTATTGCTGCAGCTGCAATAGCCTAGAGATCGATCTCAGACAACTCTGTGAAAACATTTGTGTGAGGTCAGACATAGGGGGAAGGTAGGGTAGCTTAGAAAGCAGAGCCCTCCATCGATTCCCGTATGCCGCCATTGTCTCTTCCTCATATTTCCTGAGGCTGGCCAGATCACTCAGTGATGCCTTCTTCTTGGTGTTGAAGGCAAAGCGTTCAAGGAATGCATCTACTAATTGATCCAAGTTATTTATGTTGTGCTTCGACAACTGTGTGAACCAATCCGAGGTAGGACCTACGAATGTGGTTATGAATGTCCTTAGCAACAGTGCATCATTATCCTGAATGCCAAAGCATTGGCTCAGGAATCTTGTCACATGCTCTTGGGCATCCTCTTCACCCTTAAAGACTGCCAACTGAGGCAACTTGAAATGTTCGGGGTAAAGAGGTGTGGGCACTGACGGATGCACTGGATGACTATGGAGTTGACGTAACGTGGGCTTTTGATGCCCAAAAGCTTTTGTCTCCATAGACTCCAAACGCTCTAATAGCGCTTTGTATGCATCGAAATATTTAATCTCTTCCTCTTTTGTTTGCTCCCGTTGTGAGTGGTGGGAGACTGGAGGCCTATGGGGGGGTGGCCGAATGGCAGCCCTCCCGCCTTGATAGGGCATTTCGGCCCGTTCTATTTCTGGTTCATACTCCTCATAAACTTCTTGAGGAGTCTCTGGGTGAGACCTATGACCCTGAGTGAGTCCCCGCTGAGGGTACCCATCATTGTTTCGGGGAGTGGCCTCCCTCTCAGGTCTATGGGGTCTCGGAGGCAAAGCTTGACGAGGTCGCGGAGACCTATCCTGCACCAAGGGATTATGCCTCTCATATTGTTCTACTTTTTGGGTGCGAGGGGTTGGCACCCTCTCAGGTAGTTTATAACGTAGCTCATCCGCTTCGCGCTGCATGCACTCTTTATTAAGGCGGTATAAGTGCTCTAACTCCTGATGACCTTGCTCAAGCCGCATGATTCGGGCTTGGCGGGCGGCATGTCTGGCGACTGCCGAGTCAATTTGGTCCGCCATATTTTGCTCAGGAGGCTTGAATGTTTCTCCTATGTATTTGCCTCGGTCTTGATGATCCGAGATTTCAATGGGTCGCTTCCCTCTGTCGAGGTCGGTGGCATTTACTTGAGGCTCTGGCCTCGATGTGTGACCATGATATCTAGCAGGTGCAGAAACGCAAGGCTCCCATGCTGTATGTTGTTCTCGAGGAATGCGATGGTCTTCCTCGTACTCCCTTTCATGGGTGTGAAAGGGGCGGGCGGAGTTAGCTCACCCTGTGTGGAGAGCCCTGCGCTCTGGGTTTTGTCTTTCAGTTCTAATGGGAGGCAAAGGAGAGATGTCATATTCATGTTGTCTCTCCTCATGGACACTGTGCCTCTCTAGCGCTTCATCACTGTAGCCACTCATATCTAGCCTCTAAAGGTGGTCTTCTATTTACGTTGAGTGCTACATGTAAAGCTTCTTCCCGAAAGGGGCTGTGTTGAATGGGCGTATCCCCCAGAGGGGTGTCCCTATAATTCCATCTTGATGTGGCCTGATGTGGACTCTCTTGTAGGCCAGACCGCCAAGGCGGTATGGCCAAGTCCTCAGGGCTAAAGCGAAGGCGACCAGCGCCCGCTCTTTGTACACCTTCCGCAGCGTTTGCCCTTGATTGGGCTTGGCTACGGGTGTACACCATTGTGGTGCTCTTCTACTAGCTAAGCAGATTTTTATCTTTTTGTTTATGATTTTTGATTTTTTTTTGTTACACTAAGCAAAAATGAACACACACATACACAAACGGTGATTATCTCTTTTAAAGATTAATGGTGTGTCCTAGACTGGTTTTAGTGCATTTTGATGATTTTGTTTTGTTTTTGAAAGTTTTGAAGAACGTTTAAATGCAGAATGTTGGCTCATATGACTCCCATAAATGGTCGCCCCTTCAATATACCATTGTCGGACCGATATACCAACCTCTCTATATACCCGCCCTTACGAGAGGGAAACTATAGGTACGTGAGAGCAGATGGTACGTGGAACATAGGCGGTACGAAAGGGGGATTGTCCTGTTAATGACACCTACCATAGAAGACTTATCCTCGCGCGCATGGGAATCACCCCAGTGACACTCGGTCAGCTTTCATCAGGATTTACGCCTAACAACAGTGACAATCGGGGAAATGGATGCAAAAATCAAGCCAAGGTGGTGATGAACCCACCGTTGGTCTTGATCAAGGGCTGGGGTCTTACGACCAACTCCTTGGTTTAAAGATACCACGTGATGTGTGTGTGGTTTATTTTAATTAAAATTGAAACAAGCAGAAGCAACTACTTTCCTTAAGAAGGCAAAATTTGAAAGAACACAGAAACAAAAAACAGAAAATAACAAGAACAGTTTTAAAACCCTTACCTTACTCTGCCTAAACCTGCTGTTTCTGATCTTCGGCTCTAAAAATTTATAGACAAAAATTTGTCTTTGACCACAAAGTACAAAATTCAGCATAGTTTTTTGACACCCTATTATCCACAGGCGAATGGGAAAGCAGAGGCGTCAAACAAAATGCTAGTTGCCATCCTTAAAAAGATAGTCGTAGCCAGTCATAAGGATTGGCACATCCAAATCCCACTTGCCCTATGGGCCTATCACTAGCATTCAGACGCCCACTGGGGCCACTCCGTTTTTGCTCGTGTATGGCTCTAAGGTAGTCATGCCTCTAGAGTTGGATATTCCTTCCCTACGCATATCAATGCAGGAGTTCATCGATGATGATGCTGCATGGCAGGCCCGGTTAGACCAACTTACGTTGCTTGACGAATGATGTGTTAATGCTCCCGAGCATTTACGTATTTATCAAGAGCGACTTAAGAAATATTACAACATGAAATTTCACCTCAGAGACTTTCGGGTTGGTGATTTGGTTTTGAAGGAAAACCAACAGAATTCTAGTTTGTCGTCCCACCTAAGGGACAAGTTCGTGGAAAATTGGTTAGGTCCATATGTCATTGATAGCAAAATAGGACCCGGGACATACCGGCTAGCCTCTCTTGATGGAATCAAGGAAACAGAACCCTTGAACATCAGTCATTTGTGCCCATTCCATATCTAAGAGAGCCATATCCCAAAAATGCTCCAAGGATTCTCAAAATCACTTGGTCAATCCCAAAATGCTCCAAGGATTCTTGCAATCGCTTGGTCAATCCCAAAATGCTCCAAGGATTCTTGCAATCACTTGGTCAATCCCAAAATGCTCCAAGGATTCTCGCAATCACTTGGTCAATCCCAAAATGCTCCAAGGATTCTTGCAATCGCTTGGTCAATCCCAAAATGCTCCAAGGATTCTCGAAATCGCTTGGTCAATCCCAAAATGCTCCAAGGATTCTCGCAATCGCTTGGTCAATACCAAAAATGCTCCAAGGATTCTTGCAATCGCTTGGTCAATCCCAAAATGCTCCAAGGATTCTTGCAATCGCTTGGTCAACCCCAAAATGCTCCAAGGATTTCCACAATCGCTTGGTCAAAAATAAGAAAAGTCAAAATTCAAAAATCATCAAAAAATATATATATATTTTTTTTGCATCTCATTTCTAGGCATGCTCAAATTCATCAATAGAGAACTCTTCTCACATCTCATCTTCATATTCACAAAAATCAATCCATCAAAAATACAAAAATACATAGCTACATTAAGCATTACATCCATACATTGCATATTTGTGGTCATACAGGTCAAAGGCACCATAGGTTGTAATTGCTTTGCTAGTTCATCTGGTTCCACATTGTTCCATCTTATAAAACAAACAAACAAATGCCATTTATCACTTTTTCCCACAGTAAGAGTCAGTGGTCTTCTAATGTATCCAAAGTTTTCGTAATTCAGTCATCATTTTGATCTCTAGTCACATAATGTACCGAGTCAGACAGATTTTACGAAGGTAGAGTTACACTTGAAATACGCCTTGTTACGTAGCATCCCAACACAAATTAAAACACATAAAAATTCCCAAGTTGTGTGAACGAAAGATGAAACCTGCACAATAATCCAGGTCACCGTAAGCGAAACGGTTATCTTGCTCATCCCCCTGTGCGAATGGTTCTAGAATGCTGAGAATTGATAAAAGGACGAGCTCTTCCCTATTCATTCACCTTAATACATAGTGGTTTTTACCACTACCAAATCCCAATCATAGTTGGTTCCCAAAGTTGTAAGGATTCGTACTACACGTCCCTGCCAAGGATGGGTAGTCATCCCCAAGACATAAAAAGATCAACGCCATTCACAAAAAAAATTCCAAAAAATCATCATCCTAACCCTTTCCATTCACCTTTGGTCTCCAAGTCGTAAGGATTCATACTATCCACCCCTAATCAGGATAGGTAGTCATCCCCAAGGCCTAAAATATCAATACCCTTACTTCATAATCTCCATCATCCCCTTGGTTCCCAATGTCGTAAGGATTCGTACTATCCGCCCCTAACCAGGATGGGTAGTCATCCCCAAGGCCAACAGGATCAAGGTCATTCACAAGCTCAAACTCACACCGCTCAAAATACAAAATCAAGTAACAGTGGTTATCACCACTATTCAAAATCCTTGCTCAAAAAGAAAAATAAATAGAAAAATAAACAGTGATTTGCATCACTATATAGACGAGCAAGTCTCCCAAATCATTCAGCCAACAAACAACCTAAACTTGAATCTTTGGAATTCTTAGCATTCGAAAACCATCTAGGTGATCCTCATTACAGGTTTGGTTGATAGCCTATCTGGCAATGGTGGTATCCTACCCGCATGACGATATGTCTGTCACATTCGCTTTGTGTATATGCAGACCAATGTTTGCATGAGGATGAGCTAGCTTATGGTATCCTGGATAACACCACATATTAATCTAACTAAATACAACAAAGGAGTTAGTGGAGCTAGTTAGGTGATCCTCAGTACAGGTTCGGTTGAAAGCCCATCTAGCACTGGCGGTATCCTGACAAATACCACATAAATGAACTCAATTCCACACATAGGGATGTGAAATAGCTTGGTCAAAAACAAGTCCGATTCATACCTTGTCTAAAAATCTGGTAAGACAAAGTACAGTCGTGGCTAGTGATTTAAAATCGTCTAAGTCTCAGAAAACCTTAGCTACATTTCTAAACCAACTGCGCTACTTTTCATCTTTGCAATACCATCAAAAAATACAAAAAAAGAACAACCACATGTATACATACAAAGTCATGCATCACAGCAATCGCCTAAAAAGAAAATAATAGAGTTCTAAACAGTCTATGGTGCCATAGCCGAACATCACAAATCCCATTCATCCATATTCATCAACCATAATGCATAATATCATATCATCACATGTGCATAACCATAATAAAGCCGGTATATATATATATATATCATCAAAAAAAAAATGCCCGCAGGCTACAAAACTGGTCCTCAAACCCCGCAATCATGTAACAAAACCACCCAGCCTAAGGCATCGGCCACCATGATCACGCAGGATCGGTGCGACGAGAACTACCCCCCATGGTGTGGGTCCTATGGGACCCCATAGGGCGGCTACTGCTAGCCCCCACATCATGCCTGCTATTGCCTCCCTCATCCAATCGCCTGCGACGAGATGATGTTGACTGCTCAGTACCACTGTCCCTCGTCTAGCGCAAAGATCAACCTCTCGACGGCTCAGGTAGCCACCCATCAAGGCAGATAATCTCCCCCTCCATCTCCATCTGGTGTCGGAACCACTTAGCATCTCATCGCCGATAGTAGGCCAATGCATCGTCGCACTACGCCAAAACCCTATCCCGCTCTGCTAGCTGAGCCTGCAGGAGATATAAATGACAGAAAAATGAATTAGAATGAAACTTAAAAAAGTGTGGGGTGCCCAAATGGGCCACCCACTGTTGGAACTTGATTTCAGCACCAATCCACTAGGGATGGGCCCAAAATCTCTTAGATTGGGTTGTCGTCAAAATGGTGGATTAAGGTGGTCCAATGTTGGGTTTGGGATCAGATTCACACTTCCAAAAGCCACCCAATAACCTCTCTTGCGAAAGATATTAAGGATGTGAAAAGGTGAATCGAAAAAGGGTGCAATGGGGTGTTCAATTTGGCAACACTTCATTTCTTGAAAATGCCTCCCACTTCTCCCTTTTGGGTGGGAAAGTCCACCATTTTATAGAACCAAGGGGTCTCTTTGAAGGGGCATGCAAGGGCACCATGTGGCGGCCATGCCTTCCCAAGAGGGAGGAGACTCTTCCCTGACTTGGGCTTCCATGACTGCCCTTGTGACAGTCTTCCAACGGCCAATCTACCCACCTACACGCGCATGCATGACAGGAGGCAATAATTGACTGTCCTCGGCTACCACTTGGCGGCATTCTTCTTTTTGCCCATTAAACCTGGAATTCGTCTTGACCAAAGACGAATTTAGAATTCGTCCCTAGGTGAGATGGATCCCAATTTGAATTCATCCCTGGGTGAGACGAATACTGAGCAAAGTGCCTGAATGTGCCAAATTGCCTTTTGACCTTCCAAAATTGCTACAAAAGTGGTTAGGACCACTGTTTAACCTCTGAGGGCTGCCCTGGGGGCTGTGTGTGTCAAAGCGATCAGTTTTTGTAGTCGCATAATCGGATTGGTGTTGTTTTGGTGTCTACACTTGGTAAAATTTAATATTAGGAATTACTATGATGAAGTCTTGTGTGACATCCTGCCTATGGATGCTTGTCATTTCTTTTTGGTAAGGTCGTGGTAATTTGATCGGTGTGCAATCCATGATGGGTGTGCCAACAATTACTCCTTGACAAAGAATGGAGTGTGCCATAAGTTGAAGCCCCTAAAGGAGATGGACGAAAAAGTATGTAGCAGTGCTAGAATTTGTTTAGTTGAAGTAGAAAGTTTTTGTATGGTTTCAAGCATGAGAGTATGTGCTATGCATTAATTCCTAGAGTTAGGGAAGAAGAATGAAAATATACCCCAGTAGAAGTCTCAGGTATATTAGAAGAATTTCCAAATATTATATCAGATAATGTGCTTGAGGGTTTGTCACTAGTGAGGAAGATCAATCACCATATAGATTTGGTATCGGGAGCTAGTTTGCCCAATAAGGCAACCCATAGAATGACTCCTATAGAAAGTGAGGAGCTAAACATACAAGTCCAAGAGTTGTTGAAAAAGGAACTGATTCAGGAGATCTTGAGTCCATGTGTAGTACCTACAGTACTAGCACCAAAGAAATATGGAGAATGGAGGATGTGTATAGACTCCTGATCCATTAACAAGATCACCATAAAATATATATTTTCATTGCCAAGGATGGATGACATTATGGACTGTTTAGTGGAGCCAAGTACTTCACAAAAATTGACCTGAATAGTGGGTACTATAAGATTCATATCATAGAAGGGTATGAGTGGAAGACTACCTTCAAGACCAGAGAGGATTTGTATGAGTGGTTGGTCATGCCATTTGGGCTAACCAATGCACCAAGCACATTCATGCAACTAATGAATGAGGTATTGAAGGATTTTTAGGAAAATTTGCCATTGTCTATTTGGATGACATTTTAATATTTAGCAAGACCTTAGAAGAGCACCTGATGCATATCAAAAGATTTTTTGAGAAGTTGAGGGAGGATTAGTTGCTAATTAGTTTGAAGAAGTGCAAATTTGTGAAGAAGGAGTTGGTGTACCTGGGATTTGTCATCTTAGTTGAAGGTCTAAAAATGAATCCATAAAAAGTGAGGGCTATCATCAAATTGCCTAATCCAAGGAGCACTACAGAGGTAAGATCATTTCATGGTCTAGCCAGTTTTTACAAAAAGTTTATTAGAAATTTTAGTAGTATTTGTGCACCCCTAACAGAGACAATGAGAGGGGATAAAAAAGAATTGAAGTGGACCTTAGGAGCATATAAGAGCTTTGGTATGTTTAAAAAGGTCACAGAGCAACATGTTTTAGCACTTCCATATTTCAATAAGGTATTTAGGCAGACTGTGATGCTAGTGGTAGTACCATAGGAGCTATGTTGAGTCAATAAATTAAACCTATTTCTTATTTTAGTGAGAAACTCAATGATGCTAGGAAGAAGTATTATGTATATGATCATGATTTTTATGCTATAGTTCAAGCTCTAAACAAGTGGAAGTATTATTTTTTTCCAAAAGAGTTTGTTCTATATACTGATCATCAAAAATTACGGTATATTAATAGCCAAGAGAAGCTAAATCAATGTCACTTAAAGTGGGTTGAATTTCTATAGATTTATACCTTTGTGTTGAATCATAGAAGTGGAAAGTCAAACAGAGTTGCAGATGCCTTAAGTAGAAGGCAGTGTTTGTTGACAAAAATGAAGGTGGAAGTTGTAGGGTTTGATGAGCTTAAGGGTTTGTACCCTGAAGATCCTAATTTTGTAGAGGCTTGGAGGGCTTGTTTAGCACGTGTTACTTTGGACATGATTAAGTGGTTAGATTTTCTAATCCAAGAGGGGATGTTATTTAGAGGAAATCAATTATGCATTTCAAGGAGTTCAATGAGGGAGAATCTGGTCAAGGAGAAGCATAGTGGATGTTTGGTTGGACACTTCGGTCAAGATAAGACCATTGCCCTTGTTAGTGAGAACTACTATTGGCCACAGTTGTAGCAATATGTGAATAGGTTTGTATAGAGTTGCAGAGTATGCCAGATGGCTAAGGGTGTGAGACAGAACAGTAGATTATATCAACCATTATATATACTAGAGATACCATGGGAGGACATCAACATGGACTTTGTTCTTGGCTTGCCAAGGACACAGAGGAGGAATGACCCCATATTTGTGGTGGTTGACAGGTTCTCAAAGATGTCATATTTTATTCCCTTCCAGAAACCTAATGATGCAGTTCATGTTGCATGGTTATTTTTCAAAGAGGTGGTATGACTACATGGTCTACCAAAGATTATTGCTTTCAACATGGATACCAAGTTTGTTGGGTATTTTTGGAGGACCCTATGGAATAAATTGAATATAAACCTAAAATTTAGTTCTGCATACCACCCACATACTGATGGACAAACATAGATGGTGAACAGAAGTTTGGGTAACCTACTAAGATGTTTGGTAGGAGATAAGCCCAAGGGATGGGATTTGGTTTTTCCATAGGTAGAATTTGCATATAATAATTTTGTCAATAGGATTACTAACAAATCTCCATTCCATATTGTATATGGGTGCAACCAAAGAAATGCTTCTGAGTTGAGGAATATGGATAGAGGGGAAAAGTGCAGTGTTGAGGCTAAGGACTTTGATGAGCATCTAAAGAGCTTGCATGAAACATTAAAGTAGCATATTAACAAGATGAACACTCAGTACAAGACAAGAGCAGACCAAAAGTGACAACCTAAGGAGTTCCAAGTGGGATTTCAAGTTATGGTTCACTTGAGGAAAAAAATATTTCCTGCTAAAACTTATAACAAGTTAAAAATGAAGAAGTTTGGGCCATGCAGGGTCTTAGGGAGACGGGATTCAGGGAATGCCTATGAAGTAGAGTTTCCAAGTGGGCTGAACATATCACATGTGTTCAAAATTTTAGATTTGGTAGAGTATAATGAACATGACAACAATGATGTGCTATTCATGTAAATGTGGAGTATTCCAACAACTACTCCAAAGACATAAGAGATAGATGAAATCCTAGATACCTGCATTGTAAGAGCACAAGGCACATGAAGTATGAAGAATATTTGGTCAAATGTAAGGATAGGCATGTAGAATATTCAATATGGTTGTCCAAGACAGAGGTTGACCGCTTGGGTTTTCCTCCGACATCATAGAAGTGAAGGTCACTTCTCAATTTACCCTAGGTGTCTAATGCAGGAGCATCCAATGGTGTAAGAGTGATTTTGCATCACCTAAAATTTGTAATTCCGTTAATTATTTCTAATATTATTTATTTGTATAGGGGATAGTAAAATAGAGCCAATGGTGAAAGAATCACACCAATACCCTGAACGGTTTTGGAGTTATATGTGTTTTATGACCAAATCCTACCAAAAATAGTGAAATTAAGGTGGATTTTGAGGGTCATAGAAGTCGAATTTGATAATTCTAAAAATAGTCATATGATGTAGGTTTTGCCCCGTATAGTTCGGATCGTGCCCTTTCTGAAAATCTCTCGTGCAAGTAAATCGGTGCAACGAGCGCGAAGTTATGACCCTTAGAAGTTTGCCTCCTAAATTCAAATTTCAAACACATTGTTTTAGGAGGAAAAATGGGAAAACAGGGTATTAGAGGGAATTTTTGAAATTTTAAAAAGGCTCTTCTTTTGGTATCCTGATTTTTTGCATGAAATTAAGAAAAAGCTTTGGATCATTTTAGCATTTCTAGTTTTTAGTGGATTTTATGTGTTTTTAATGCAACTCTGCTTCAAGTAGTTGTTCATCATCACCTTTTATATGCAATACCTAATTTCTTTATTTTTGCTACATATTAGAATTATGGTATGATTGCAATCCATGTACAAGGGATTTATGGATATATATAACCTGTGCTAATTGAACAATTAAGAAGAATGTGAAGGTAAACATTAAACAAATCATAAAGGAAGAGAAAGATAAATTGAAATATAGAAAAACCTACCATACAAAAGAGAAATCATACAATTAGGATTGGAATGGTCATACAATAAAATTACATCATTGTGAAGTGAATGTACAAGTGTATTATTGGGAGGCATAATTGTAAACTGAATAATCATACGATTAAGAGCATTTTGATCGTACAGTTTGATAAAGGAATATTATACAATGATAGGTTAAAAGTTGTGCAATTTGGTTTGAATTTTTTTAAGAGGGTTCTAAGTTTATGTTACTACATCATTGAGAGTTTAATTAATGAAGAGCAAAAATATCATATCGTTGTAGGACATAATGGAACCATACAAGAGCCTAGGTATTATAAGTGATTCATACAACTGTACGATTGAAAGAAGAATTTTGCAATTGTATGGTTGGAGGGTGTATTTTTACAAAGAATTCATTGTACAATTACAATAAATTGTACAGTTACCAGGGGTCATACAATTGTGAGGTATTGTATGATTGCAAAGGATTGTACAATTGTGAGCATTTTACTCTAATATTATTGAAATTTTGGTGTGTAGCAAGAAGTTTATTATTGGAAGTGCTTGTTTTTTCTTACTACATCATTGAGCATATGTATTATGTGATTACATAGAATATTGTATGGTTGTAAAGTAGATTGTATGATTGGGAGTAATTATACAACTGTAGGCTAAATTGTACAATCGTACGAGTGTAAAACTAAAGGTTTGGGAAAACATTGTATAATAACAAAGGTAGTATCATACAAAAAGGGGTGTGGAAATTTGTTACTACATCAATAAATTACTAAAAAACCATTTTGTTTTTTAAGAATGACATTGATCAAAAAATATGTAAAAATATAATGACCTTAAATATTATTTGGGTGGACAACGTATGCAAATGAATTATAAATGGAATATTTAGATATGGAGTAAAATAATATTAAAAACATATTATTTGCATTTATTGTGAGTTATTTATAAGAAAAAATAATGATAAATAAGAATATTGGTAGTTTAAAAATAATATAAAAATTTAATAACCAAAAATATAATTTCATGTCAAATACCTACACACCCAAGCAAAAAATTTGATATTATTTGTATAATAACTTTGATATTTTTTATTGTTTATTTATTATGGTAAATCATAGGGTTTTTTGAAAGGGCCCCAACCCTTATATACAAGACTAACAAAATATAAACAATTAAGCTCAAAAAATTGGAAAGAACAACAAACACACTCCTCAAGAGTTACAAAAACCTTACAACATATCTAAATCAAAATTACAACAACAAAATATAACCAAATAACAATAACAATAAAGACAAGATTGTTTTTTATTTAAAAAAAACTATAGTTAAACCCTTTGCTTTGATGGGGCATTCATACCCTCATGTTCCAAGAAAGCAAAATCATTTTTTTTTTTTTTGGTGGGTTCTTACCCCCACTTAATAAAGTCTTCTAAGAACCATCAACCACTTGTTTAGTTGTCTCTCTAGATCTTTCATCTCTTGTTTTTGGTCTTTCCCTTAGAACTGACATACCAACAACATCTTTCTTCTTAAAAAATCTAATAAATGTCCTTAGATGCTCATCTACCTCCAAGTCAACTCAAACAATCCCATTCCTCAATGCCATCCTCTTCATATAGCTTCAATTTATCCTATGATTGTTGATTCATAGTTTACACCCTCCACCTATCATTGGTTATTGATTATAATCCTAACATTGTCATGTTCTTCTTTCTATTTGTTGCACATCTACTAGACTCTATTGTATTTTTGGGAGCATCTGCTTCAATGAATTTTGTGCTATTTATTATTGAAGTTGCATCTCCTCCCAAGACTACTACATTTTTTATAATGATCTTTGAGTGTTTGTATCCATATATTTCAAATTATTTTTAGGTCCCTCAATTTGTATTTCTATTGGTAAAGGTAGCAAACCATCTAGCTTCATCATTTTATCATATATGTAGTTCTTATAGCCAACTTCCTAATTCTTTTTTCACCAAGGAACCCTAGCTGGGTAATCTCTAAAAATTTTGCTTTAGTCCAAGCAATCCCTTTGGAGGTAAGGTATTGGGTTTCAGGCACAAATTCTTCCTCCAATTGTTCTAGAATTTGAAACTTATTACTATTTTAGAAATTATTATGTACGTTTCCTTCTTTCCATTACCCTTTATCTTCTTTTTCTAATTTCCTACTCTAAACCTTAGTAATGGATTTTCCTGCCTCAACCTCTTACTCCTTTTGAGGACACAAAGAGCAAGAGATTTTTCATATTCCACCTTTTGAACCCATTCTTTATAATATAATATGATTTTCACTAATTGAGGTAAGGGTTTACTCAGGTT
The DNA here is from genome assembly GCA_028583015.1 of Wollemia nobilis. Taxonomy (NCBI): domain Eukaryota; kingdom Viridiplantae; phylum Streptophyta; class Pinopsida; order Araucariales; family Araucariaceae; genus Wollemia; species Wollemia nobilis. The sequence goes on from JAQPPZ010017228.1 coordinate 14,887,151, forward strand.
TACATTAACATATATTCTAGCTACTAGAAGCCTTGAATTCACTTTAGTTGAATGATCAAAAGCTAGGAGAGTTCATATGATCAAAACATTTCCAACAAATTTACCTACCACTCATATTATTATTTTATTATTATTATAGTAAATGAAGGGGTTTTGAAAGTGCCCCAAACATTTTACATTTTTAGATGAGAAAAAACACTTCCAACAGATAAATATTACAAAATTTGGACTACAGAGGAGCATGCTCCATAATTATATACAATAATTTTGAGTTAACTCTATCCCATAGGGATTTAGTATTTCTTAAATTATATCCATTTAACTTTGATATTGGTGTACATCTCTTGGTGATATTTTAAATAGGTAAATATGAAACATAAACCGATAAATAATAGATGATGTTATTGGTCATATGTCACTTGATGTGGTTACCCTTTTATCTTAGCTTATCACTCAACAAGGCCTCTTAGTTAAATGAGATTAATATAGTACCAATATTTTTTTCACTATAAACTAAATGTTTTAAGTGAGGAATATAAAAATTTATCTAGGTGTATTTCAAATATAAATATAATTAAGATAGTTCAACTAAAAAATATTTGCATTTTAATATCTATTTCCTTTTAGATTATAATTTTTTTTGTTTGTTTAGGAATAAAAATTTAAAAAATTATGACTTAACTACAAAATGGCGACACTTAAGGAATAGTTATTCTATACCTATGTTTAAAATATCTTTTTGGTATGCTTGAATGGAAATACCATTTAAGATGGATGAAAATATTCTTAGACAACTTTGAAGGATGTTCAAGATAAGTCCATTAATATTAGAAATTTTTTTAATTATATTAAAAAAATATTGAGTGTATAGGATAATTTTATAACAATATTTTTCTTAAATACTACTCATGATATCATTCATCCTTAAATTAGATCAATATAACATATAGAAATAATACAAAATAAATATATTATGATTTGAGATGTTAGTTGAAGAATCAATCAGTATGGCATGGCACTCCTTTTGGAAGTCTTATACAACTACATACTCCTTATATTGGTTAGGTTTATTTCTTCTTATAGGAATTGATTATTATTTGATAGATCCTCCTCTACTAGTTCCATAACCAATTTGAGGATATTTTCTAACATAATGTAATCCTCCCCACACAAGCCATCCTCTCTACTATCCCATACTCTACGCACTAAAGGCATCCTCTTCTAATTATATTATGATACCATGGATTAGAACATTTGTGCTTATTGAGGAGGTGCAAGAGGTTTAGGAAACATCCCTCTCCCAATAATGCCTTTCCTAAAAGGTTCTCCTCTAAACTATCTTAAAGCTCTTCACTCAAACTTACCCGATATTTTTTGAGATTACTAAAAATTAGGCCTCACTATTGCTACTATTGTTAGAATTTATAATTAAAATTTAGAATATTTTGTGATGGCCCTTGAATGTAGTTTTACACTCTTGCATTAAACAAACCACCTAGATGCTATAGTATCTAGGATTAGTTATATGGGGATACAATATTTATTGTACATGCATATTATGGATTTTTGGCATGGACCACACTTAATCCAGGGTTGATTATATTATTATATTATTATACTATAATAATAAGTGGTATGAGTGTTTATAATATTGTATGTAAAGAGGGTATATTATCAATGTAATCATAATGGACATCAATCATATGGAGTATTGCTTCTAATAATCTTTTCCCATTAAGTAGATTATGAGAATCTACCCTGTCTACGTGGTGCTATAATCTTGTGATATCTTATGGATTTTTTCTTTATTAAGGATTATTATTGGTTTACCCTACCCTAGGGGTATTATCTATAATTTTCATAACACTAGACCATATTTTATGACTAATACATGTTTATAAATTGTTTTCCAAGCCAATGGATTGTTCCTCAAGTAATAATTTCAACTATATGTAATCATTAACTCCATAAGAATTAATTCACTTGCATTACCCTATTTTCTACTAAAAGCATTTTTCTTTAGGAGCTCTCCAAACTTTTGTTCCTACTCCATAACTAACCTATTCCCTTGTTATAATTTATATATCTCCTAAATTCTTCTCTAGCTATACAATTAGCATACATATTTATTTTGGAACCTTTATATAGATTGTTCCCAATTGATATCCACTTATTCATAATCATAATTAACTCCTCATTACACCACCAAGTGGTTAGAAATCCTTCCAAACGAAAGCTAACTATAATTACTTTCTATTAACCAATATAGTTATCCACCTTGAAGCAACATTGCATATGTATGAGCAATTCTTTGGCTAGTTTCCCTTTACCTAAGACTAAAATATTAAGTGGATTAACCTTCTTAAAATTCTTAAATATGTTCCTTTTACCATTCCTCTTATAAAATTGCTAAAAGGATTTATTGTTCAGAGCTTGCCATCATTGGTTCTCATTTTCTCCTCTTTGGTGATGACCATGCACATTCTCATTTGTTAAAAAAAAATCCATCATAATATTTATAATATTATGAATATCTCTAGAACTTTTTCAATTCAATTACACCATTCATTCAAGAGGTATTCCAATTTTGATCATCCCTTGTTGTCTTCAAGTCCTCTTAACTAGTATCACTTTAATTCACAACTTATTGACTACTCTTAAGGGTATCAATATTACTACTACCTCTTCCTATTTTAACTTAACCCTACCTCTATGATGAGTATACATGTATCCTCTCTTTTAGATTGCAGCTACATATCAAGGTAATATAATACAATTATTCATAAAGATAAGGTGGTCCTACTCAACTAAGGCCTGAGTGTTGCAACCCAAACACTAATACCATATGTGGTGTGATTCTTATAAACCAAATCATAACACATATAAAATAATAAAAAGAAACAAATAAATTACCCTTCAAGATATACGATTCATTAAATCAAGTATTTAATCAAGAAAAAATTGCACAATCGATTAAACAAGAGTTACTAAATTATAATTTATATTCATCAATTACAATTCAAGAATCTAAGACCACCCACAACTAAAATTTGACTAATATTTTGAAAATGTCAAAGTCAAAAATTATTTCTTCTAATTTATGAGAAATTACCTTTTAAACCATGTACGATTATGTTCGTAATAGCTTTGATGGCTTACACTTTAGATTGGTCATATGTAATAATAAAAAAATTATTTTAGATCAATCCTTAGGTCGACATAAAACTAAAAATAAATATAAATCTATCAAAGTAAATCTCTTAAAACGTCATCCCACCTTGCTAAGACTATTATACTTCTTTTATTCCTATCACATTATTTTTAATGTATGTCCGTAAAATTCCTACTACTAATATGGTTTGCAAACTAGTAAGTGTTTAATTTCACATTTTAAATTATATCATATACCTCCCTAAATTAAAAGAGGATTTATTTATTAGTAGTAAATCATTGAATATAATGTAAATACATCCTTTAAAAATTTTATAGATTGACCATAAATTTACATTTATAACATTTTTTTAATTCATAATGTTTTTCTTTTATAGTTTATGTATTTATAAGGCCTGATATTACCTTGTGATTAAGAATTACAAATATTTCACATTTATTATTCTAAATTAAAATAATTACTTTATAAAAAATTAATCTAAATTAACCATATTTTAAATGTAAAACTTTTTTTAATTTTAAATTATTTCCAAAATTTAATATGAAATTTTCATTCCAACTCTTATTGGTAATTTACTATATTCATATCATTATAATTACTAATAAATATTTCTTACAAGTATAATTTATATTTGCTGAAATATATTACATCTTTTGGTACATGCTAATGTACCACCTTGTGTACATATTTATATTAGGAGTGTATCTTAGATTAGGGTGTGGGTATTTACTTTATACAATTTAATAAATATACAAGTATTATTAGAATGTGCAAAGTATTCAGCAATGTAAATGTGCATGCTAGTCCATGTCCATATGAGTCCATAGAATAGGAAGGTGAAGATGCATAGGAATATGGAAGGTCACGAGTCATATCCCATTATATATATTTTTGTATGAGCATATGAAGTGATATAATGTGTAGGAGTGGTAGATAATAAGGTAGATACAATGTAGAGCATGTATGAAATATGGAGAGTTTGAGATCTCCATTTTATCTCAATATACTATTTTCGTGAGATTTAATTAATGTTAGTTTTATGAGTAGTTGTAGAAGTTTTTTATGATTTTTACATGCTTAATATATTATCATTATCTTATATTTAATATTTCATGCTCATTTTATACCATGTGGTAATTATTTTATTAAATATATAGCATAAAAATCTAATAGTGGTATCAGAGCCACAAGGGAGATTGATAGGATATATGGAGATCTCATTTTCAAAAAAATCAAAGTTAGTTTTTTGCTAGAGTCTTTCCATAGGGATACAAGAAAACTAGTGAAGACTAGAACTCAGCATAGATCTCTTTTTCACTAGATTGAAAGATAACTAGTGAAGTTTATAATTTTTAGAGATCTTGACATTTGCATTTATTTTCTTATTGTTGTCTAAGATTTTTTGTTGCAAAAAAAATAGACATTGAATAATAAGAAGTTCCAAGGAAAATGCCGCATTAGATATTGAAGGTATAATATTGAGGAGACCCAATAAGGAGATTCCCATGGAATATTGAAGACTATATATTGTAGATTGAAAAAATAAGAAAGCAACTCTATTGAATATTGAGAAGTAAGAGGCCCCAAAAAGAGGTCCTATTGATGAACTAATTCCAAATTTCGAATATAAAAGATATAATATTGAATATAGAGGAGTACTATTAGAGTTAGAGTATATTACATCATTCGGGTCATGTAAATGTACCAACTTTGATACATAATTAGAATAGGAGATTACTTTAAGGGGAAGTTAGCTAGTTACTTCAAGCAATGTAATAAATGCACAAGTATCAATGTGTAAGGTGTCCACTTGTACAACTAGGTAGATTTTTGGGCTTGTTGGCCAAGGAATCTATCTTCCTATATAAAGGGCCTCATAGTGATACATCATATCAAGCTCATATCAAGCTCATATTAAATACCTATCAAGTGCATAGTATATAAGAGAAGAACTCCTGTATGTAGTGCAATGTAGTTATTTAGCTTATATTTATGGAGTGACCATTACCTCCATACTACATTGTATTTTCATCATTTCTATTTATAGTATATTTTAGTCATATTGCAAAATCATTTTCTCTTATTTTTACTGTATCTTATTAGGACCTGTGTTATATCTCTCTCACTGCATATATCCTCAAAAGCTAATAATGGTATCATAGCCATGGTGAATCAATAATATGAGGACCTACATACATCATAATTATTTTTACATTTTTATAAATCGGATTTGCCATCGTGCACCGCCACTTACAAAAGTCATCATAAGAGAAGTCTAGTAGATCAAGAGGAATAGGAAGAGCCACAATAGTCAATAGAGAGAGTCACAAGTGAGGACTATAATCAAGCTTAACTATAGAAATTTTGATATTATATTTGATTAGAATATTTACACAGAGTTACAAAAAAAATCATGAAGACTAGGAATCAATATTCATTCCACCAGTTTGACAAATCAACTAGTAAATATTATTATCTCCAAAATTATAAATTCTTCTATTCCAATTTCTAACAAATTGTTGTAATAAAATAATAATAAATAAATTATTGGGAAGCTTCCTACAAGTGAGTTAGGAAGAATTTATTCTTAGTATCATTCCAACACTTACAATAACAAGGAGAAGACTAAAGATTTCAAAGACTTGGAAAAAGGTTCCATTATAAGAGTTGCAATCCTATAAACTATAAAAATAAAAATAAAAGGTCATAGTACCCTTATAGAAAATACAAGGAAGAAGAGACTTTAGAATATGATTATATGATGAGATAGGAGATTGATGACATCCATTCAAGATTAATGCTTGTAGAGTGTAGAAGCAAAAAAGGCCATAGAAGCCTTGACCCAAAATAAAAGTCCACAAAAGCTTTGATCCAAAAGAAGAGGCTTGAGAAGCCTTGATCTAGAAGAGAAGGCCATATAAGTATTAATTTTGAAGAAAACTTTTGAGAATGATTCCTGATTTAGAAGAAAAATTCTCGATTCAGAAATAAAATTTCCAAAGAAGAGTTCTTGAAGAATACTCCAAAGAAGAGTCCATGAAATAGGAGATTGTTGATATCCTTTAATGATTAAAGACTTCTTTCAAATCTGAAAAGATCAAGATAAGATCTTGTTGAAGAACTTCCATTCTTGTAAGAAAGAGAAGGACTAAGAGAGTCTTGTTCAAATCTATAAGAAGAATATTTCAAAGATCTGAGAAGAATATCTCATCACCAACACTTCTAGAAATAGAAGATTGAATAAAACCTCTCACTTGGAAGACCATAGAAGCTACAAGATAGAAGACCTTGGAGAGATATCAAGGAGTAAAAATAAAAATGCTTGGAGAGCCTTATTACATAGGTCGAAGAAGCATTATCGAAAGGATTATTAGGAGAACTCATTGGAGAAATCCACTACCAAGGAGAAGCTCCTGATAGTGAAGTATTTGGGACAATTATCACCATCCGATAATAAGCCCAAGATAAGACAACTTTGGCAAGGATTACCAAATTATAGAAGAATAATCCAATGAATACCTAAATATAGTTAGAATATTTAGAATAATAAGGTCCTATTTGAAGTTAAAATTTGAATAGAATATTGAAGGAATATTTAGATAGAATGAGTCTACCAAATATAGGATATTTTGAGATTACCTCTCACAGCAAGAAGTCGTAGTTAAGAGAATAGATTTCTCTAAATATACAGCAAAAATAGATCACTGGAAGGATCAAGCTACCAAAATTTAGGCTCAAGACAGAAAGTTCAAGACCATAGTTTGGTTAAGTAAAACAATATTCTGGATAGTCAAAAAGAAGCTACAAACTCATCCATTACAATGTAGTAGCTTGGTGAATAAAAATACCAAGATCTACATATACTACAAAATTCATTAAAGGTAAGCAACTAGGGTGCATTTAGTTAAAATTCAAATTAGGCTTCATTATAAAATTCCATTAAGCACCATATTTGGATTAAAATTGCAAGGACAAGGGCTCATATTATAGTCTTAAAGCAAGTGCAAAAAGGATAATTCATTTTAAGATATATTTGCACATTAAATAGGAGTTGGATATTTTTCGAAAGAAATAAAATTATCACCTACCTATTATCTATCTAGAAATCAAGAATACTATATCTTACAATATTGATTGTAGTGAAAAATTACATAATATTCATTAAGAGTTCATTACAAATTACGCTTAAAAGTTGCAAATATTATTAAGTGTATTTGAAATTATTTTGAGATTTCATTTACAAGAGCAATAAGGTGAGATTATTGTTACCTTTAAAGTGCATTAAGTTGGAGATATTATTCATTTGTACTATACTAGTTGATCTTTAACTAGTTACTCTCAAAAGGGTTAGTTTGTGTTCTTTGATTGTTAAATATCAAGGGTATAAAACCAACAGATTATCAAAGTGTTTAGAGACACTATTTGGTGGATAAAACTTGTAGTATTTTATGGCCTAAAGAAGGTAACAAAATCATATCATATTCCTACAAGGAGTGGAGAAGAAATCCACCATAAAAATTAGTAAAAGAAGCTACAAATTAATACTTGGTGAGTCTTAGATTCAAGGTGCACTAAAGCTTTTTATATAGGTGAAAATTAGTGTAAAATATACTTCTAAAAGAGCTTCTATATATAGATTGAGTTTTACAGAAAAGGACACAACATCAAATTAGCCCTTGCCTACAAGAAAGCCACCATTAAAACCAACATAAATAGATTGTAAAAGGAGGTGCAAAAATAAATTGTATTTATAAAGTTTATTTACATTGTCTTGCACCATGATATTCTATCCTACATAGGAAAAAATACAAAGCTTCAATGTCACAAAGATACATTATTCATAAGGAAGAAGCATCTCAAAGCAGTCATAGAAAAAAATCATCCATGCAAGGATAAAATAACCATAAAAAAGCTCACATCACCCATGGTTTAAACATCCACAATAGGTAACCTGCAAACACACAAACCAAAGCACAAGGAAGGAGCTATATCATTCACAAAGAAAGAAACTAGGCAACTTGGAAGCAGGAAAAATCAAAGCAAGCAATACTAGAGCTAGACATACGTACAATGAGCATTCAATATCATCATTGGAGAATCATAAAGTCTCTACCAAAGTGCTACTCATTGCTCTAGGTCAAATCCACTCGAGCTCCACCGAAGAATTTCTCAAAGCCACTTGAGCTCCACCATAGCATTGCTCAGTTGGAACCAACTTGGTGCCATCAAAACATAGCAAAGAAAAAGGTGGAAACATATGTTGAAGAAGCTTGCAAAAATATGTTAATAAGGTTAGGATATGCAAGGGATATAAGGTACCACTTGTCACCTTAGAAGAAACCCTAACGACTTCTATACAAGCATTCAAAATAATATTTAAAATTCCACATGCATGAAAGGAATAATCTAAAGAAGTGTTACGTAGCTTAGAATTGGGAATATTAGAGAAGGGATGACACTTGTAACTAAGGTCTACAACGTTTACATAAATACTATAACATATCCATTGTATAATGAATTCCAAGTGTTTAATAGCATCGTTGAGTGTTGAAATAAACCACTGTGATACTTTTCCTTCTAAATAATTTTATCCTCCTATTTAAGGCTCCTAAAACCTACAAGAAAACATCATTTAAAAACATTTAAAGTAGCAACGAGTTGCAGTAACAAGAGCATTAAAATATCTCATTCAAGGTATTCAAAGTAGGTCAAAGAGGCCAAACTTGAGGCACCACCATTCAAGCTTTGAAGTTATAAGAGAATCAAAGTCTACCATTGCTCATAGCATCCAAGAAGAACATTGAAATTGTTGTCATACATGTCTAAATCCATCACCGAATACGTAGATATTTGAAGCATCATAAAGGTAAGAATTTACCTTGTCTAATTTACTTTCATTAAAAAGAAGTTTTAAGGGTATAATATAAGGTTAAAACATTAAGGAAAATCAACCATATTTGAAATCAAAATTAAAAGGAAAATATATATTAAAGTAGCCTAATATTTTCAATTAAAACATGGGAGAAATAAGGATTTCTACTTGGATAAATTAAACATCTATTATTGCAAATATTATTATTTTATATTACTCCATATTAGGGATTATAAGGAATTCTACACCAAAGAAGGTTATTAGAATTTATAAACATTTAATATCAAAATATCAAAGGCTATAAAAGAAGGTTTATTAAGGAAATCCAAGAGTTGGAATTAAATTGGTATACTTGTCTCAAAATCATATTAAAGAGATAAAATAAATCCAACTGATAGAATCTCATCAAATTAGAAAGTTATTACCCTAGTGGCAACATTCCTAAATCTGAGTCTGGAGAAGATAACTCTTCCTCTACTCCTAGCCTCCAGCATTCTAATCCAAAAAGGAAAATAAAAAATGATAAGCCTCACCCTGTTGCTAGGAATAAAATCAAAGTTGAAACAACCCCTATTAGAAGATCTCAATAACTGAAGCTTAAGGAAGTAGCTGAAACCCCATCGTCCATCACTGGAAAACCTCCTAAATCTCATTCTACTTCACGTGATCTTGTTGATAAGTTACTTCATAAATTAGTTATCCATGCTACTACTACATCAATCATCCATCTGGAGATGACTTACATATTCATTGGTAAGGCCATTGCTCACCTTAGGTAATAGAGGTATAATCTCATCCTTTTCTTCTTCTGCAAACATTTCAATGGTTCCTCCATGGTATCTGCTGCTGAACCCCCTTTCGATGTCAAAGGGTATGCTAATGAAGATGATGTAGTCGAAATTGCTCAAGCTTCTTGCCTAGAAAATCTGAAGGAAACTTCAAAGGATAAAGAAACCCTAAAGGAGGAAGCGAAGGATAATTTTTTGTAAATTGATATTCACAAAATTTTGCAACCTGACGCCCTTCCTTGACAACATCCATGGCTTGTTTCTGGTTTTGCTCTCAGTTGCATTGCTCTTCCTCTGGTCTATTGGTGTGCAAAATGTTTTGTTCCAACTCGCTTTTGTGTTTCTCTTTTTTGGTGGTGTTCCTTTTTGTTCCTTTGTGCCGAAGGATTGTAATGGCTTTTAGCATTTTTATTCTTAGTCTTTCAATTTTTTCGGGTTTTGTTATGTGAAAGCACGAGATTTCGGGCGAAGGAAACACTAATTGCGATGCATTCAAAATCAAATACGCTTAAGTCCTAGAAATGTAGAATGCATGAAATGAAAGAGACGCATTGAAATGAGATACAAGCAAATGGAGAAAACACAGCCCTTTCATTAAATTCTCTTGATCTCTGTTACAAATACGCCTCCTCCCTTTTCAGGGGCTAGGAGCGTTAAAAGAATTTGATTACAATCGAGACTTAAGGTTCCTCTTTCCGCGTGCCCACACTTGAAATGGGCGGGCCAAGATGATGCCGCCGCTGATGTTGATGAGTCCTTAACCTCTGCTGCTCCTCCTGCGAACAAAGAAACAACAAAGATGTCAGTAGCACCTGTTGCAAATAGTAAGTGTTTGTTCTCTAAAATCGCCAAAAGATGCATGTAAATAATTAGCCAAATCGATAGACAAAATGACTCTAAATGACCTGAAAACCTGACAGAGGACAGAAGACATCACCAGAAGGCCACTTCCATTGAGACAGTCGGCCAATCTGCCTTCAACTGGAATTCGTCCTTGGGCAGGACGAATTCTGATTGCTATTCGTCCCTGGGTGAGACGAATTCTCTTGTGTTGGAAAAGCCGAAGTGGTACTGCTCCAATGTCGAATCCCGAGACCTCCAAAACACCTGCAAACAGAGGGGTTATGTAATTGGGGCCATTTTGGGACGACCCAGATGGTCGGATTCTCCCAATTTGGCCTCTATCCTCGGGAATTCGATGTCGCCACCTGCAAGTTAGTAGGACAACAAAGCGACAAAAGGCATGATAAAATCTGATCAAAATGTTATGAAATTGAAGCTATGAGTTAACCAAACAGAATAACATGAGATGCAACCTGAAACAATAATCTAGAATGCTTTTGGAATAAAACTTAGAAAGTGCGGGGGTGCCCAAGTGGGCCTCCCACCGTTGGCACTTGATCTTGGCGCCAATCCACTAGGGATGGGCCCAAAACCTCTTAGGATTGGGATGTCTGCAAATTGGTGGTGTAAGGTGGTCAAATGTTGGATTTGGGTTGGATCCACGCTTCCAAAAGCCACCCAATAACCTCCCTTGCAAAAGAGATTAGTGGATGTGAGAAGGTGAATCAAAAGGATGCAAGTGGGTATTCAATCGGACAGCACTTCGTTGCTTGAAATCGCCTCCAATCTGTCCTTTTGGGTGAGAAAAGTCCCACCTTTTATAGACCCATGGGGTCTCTTTTGAGAGGGAAGCATAAGCGCCATGTGTTGGTCATAGGTGCCATGTGGCAGTCAAGTCTTCCCATGAGGGAGGGGAGTCCTCCATGACTTGGGCTTTCATAAGCGCCCTTGTGACGAGTCCTCTAACGGCCTATCTGTCCACCCACACACGCGTGCGAGGCAGGAGTCATCAACTGACTGTCCTGGGCTGCCACTTGGCGCCATTCTTCTTTTTGCCCGTTAAACTTGGAATTCGTCCCTACCAGAGACGAATTCAGAATTCGTCCCTGGGTGAGACGGATTCCATTTGAATTCGTCCCTGGGTGAGACGAATACGAGCAAAGTGTCTAAATGTACCAAATTGCCTCTTGACCTTACAAAATTGCTATGAAAGTGGTTAGGACCACTTGTTTGACCTCCGAGGGCTGCCACTGGGGGCTGTGTTTGTCAAAGCGATCGGTGTTTGCGAGTCACATAATCGGATTGGTGTTGTTTTGGTGTCTACGAGATGCCCCTTTTTGGGATGCGTTGTGCATAGCGCAGCGTCGAGCAAAAATAGATAACCAAAGCACTAATGATTAGGGTTTCTTGGTAACCTAACCAACTTTTGATGCCCCAAGCATGGAAAGGGCATGCATTCTTGAATCCTTGCTTCTGACGAGCTAAGGAGTTTGATTTCAAGTGTTAACCTATTTTGGTGAGGTGTGACTTGAGCTTGGACATTGATCGGTCATGATTAGGCAAAGGGCGCAACCTTTTATCCTCGGGGGAACCTTGTGTTCATGATTCACGAAATGCCAAGTGTTTGATTGATTTGATTGTTGCTTGTTTCATTGCCCCAAGCGGGAGCGTGATTGTCTTTGTCAATGATTCTTTGAATGCATGTCGTTTTCCTTAATTGGGTGTGTGATTGTTGATTGGTGACTAAGTGTGACTACCCCCTCAAGCGACGAATCGATGAGGGAATGACCTTCATGAGAAAAGCGACGAGTCGCTTGACCCAAGATGACTTGTGCAAGGGTGCCTTTAGATGGTTTACCGTTTAAGCATGTGCAATTTTTCCAACATTTGGACCTATTTTTGGTGGGTGTTAACCCTTTTGGTGATGCCATAATGGGGTGAAATCATCAAAAACCCATCTTCCCATGGAGCGGTCCGGCTATGGTAGCCTTCTTAGGGAAGTAAGAGAGTGACAATTTGAACCCCGACATCGAATTTCTATGCCAAGAGGTTAAGTGCAAGAGCACTTGTGTCCGGCAATGCTTATTGCTGTTTGTTTTTGTGTTGCATTTTTTTGTTGTTTTGATTTTTTTTGTGACACCATTTGGGGATTAAATTGTCAAAAATCCATCCTCCCATGGAGCGGTCCAGCTATGGTAGCCTTCTTAGGAGTAGGATAGTGACAATGTAAACCTCGACATCAATTTTTCTATGCCAAGAGGTTAAGTGCAAGAGCACTTGTGTCGCAATGTTTATTGTTGGTTTTGTGTTGCTTTTTTTGTTGTTTTTTAGTGGGCTTTGACCCATTTGTGATGCCATTTAGGGGTGAAATTGTCAAAAATCCGTCTTCCCATGGAGCGGTCCGGCTATGGTAGCCTTCTTAGAGAGTAGGATAGTGACAATGTAAACCCCGACATCAATTTTTCTATGCCAAGAGGTTAAGTGCAAGAGCACTTGTGTCCAGCAATTTTTATTGCTTTTTGTTTGTGTTTTTTTTTGTTGTTTTTGTTGTTTTGATTTTCTTTGATCTTATGCATGATGGTTGATGAATATGGATGTATGCATGTTGATTTATTTTGATGGATGCATATGCTATGATGAATACAAATGTTTTTGATTTATATGTGATATGCAGAGATGAAATGGATGAATGAGATTTGTGATGTTTGGCTATGGCACCATAGACTGTTTAGAACTCTGTTATTTTGTTTTTAGGTGATTGTTGTGATGCATGACTTTGTATGTATACATGTGGTTTTTCTTTTTTTGTATTTTTTGATGGTATTGTAAGGATGAAAAGTAGCGCAGTTGGTTTAGAAATGTAGCTAAGGTTTTCTGAGACTCAGACGGTTTTTAACTCACTAGCCATGAATGTACTTTATCTTACAAGACTTTTGAACAAGGTATGAATCAAACTTGTTTTTGACCAAGCTATTTCACATCCCTGTGTGTGCAATTGAGTTCATTTATGTGGTATTTGTCAGGATACCGCCAGTGCCAGATGGGCTTTCAACCGAACCTGTATTGAGGATCACCTAATTAGCTCCACTAACTCCTTTGTTGTATTCAGTTAGATTAATCTGCGATGTTATCCAGGATGCCATAAGCTAGCTCATCCACATGCAAACATTGATCCGTACGCAAGTTAATGTGACGAGATATATCGTCATGCGAGAAGTTTACCGCAGTTACCGATAGGCTATCAACCAAACCGGTACTGAGGCTTGCCTCATGACCTTTTAGAATCTTGAGAGTTCCAGGGATTCAAGTTCAACTCCCTTCTTTTCTTCAATTGTATTGGGATACTTGCTCGTTTGTAGTGATAAGATCACTGTTTATTTTGATTTGTTTTTCTTTTGAGCAAGGGATTGGGGATATGGAGTGATGAAAATCACTATCGTTTGTGCCGTTTGATGTGTGCATTGTAGGATGTCAAATATTTGAGTTTTGACGTTTTGCAAATTTTTGATGTTTTGCAACTATTGAGAACTAGGGATTCTTAGGGAATTGGGTAGGGAGGATGCTTGTCCTTTTGCCAACTCTCAGCATTCTTGGGGTCATTCGCACGGGGGATGAGCAAGATAACCGTTTCGCTTATGGTGACCTGGATTACTGTGCAAGTTTCATCTTTCGTTCACACAACTTAGGAATTGTTTTATGTGTTTTAATTTGTGTTGGGATGTTACGTAACAAGGTGTATTTCAAGTGTAACTCTACCTTCGTAAAATCTGTTTGACTTGATACATTACATGGCTAAAGAGCAAAATGATGACTGAATCATGAAAACTCTTGATACATTAAAAGACCACTGACTCTAGTGTGGTAAAAGCAATGCATGGTGTTTTTGTTGTTTTTGTAAAGTGGAACAGGATGGACTAGCAGAGCAATTACAGCCTATGGTGCCTTTGACCTATACGACCACAAATATGCAATGTATGGATGCAATGCTTGATGCAGCTACATATTTTTGTATTTTTGATGGATTGATTTTTGTGAATATGAAGATGAAGTGCGAGAAGAGCTCTCTATTGATGAATTTGAGTATGCCTAGAAATGAGATGCAAATTTTTGTTGTTTTTGATGATTTTTGTTGTTTTTGAATTTTCTTGAATCCTTTGGGGCCTTTTTGGGTGACCAAGCGTAATCCTTAGCTTTTTTGACCAAGTGATTGATAATCCTTGGAGCATTTTGGGTTGACCAAGTGATTGCGATAATCCTTGGAGCTTTTGGGTGACCAAGTGATTGCGATAATCCTTGGAGCTTTTTGGGGTGACCAAGTGATTGCGATAATCCTTGGAGCTTTTTGGGTGACCAAGTGATTGCGATAATCCTTGGAGCTTTTTGGGGTGACCAAGTGATTGCGATAATCCTTGGAGCTTTTTGGGGTGACCAAGTGATTGCGATAATCCTTGGAGCTTTTTGGGTGACCAAGTGATTGCGATAATCCTTGGAGCTTTTTTGGGTGACCAAGTGATTGCGATAATCCTTGGAGCTTTTTGGGTGACCAAGTGATTGCGATAATCCTTGGAGCTTTTTGGGTGACCAAGTGATTGCGATAATCCTTGGAGCTTTTTGGGGTGACCAAGTGATTGCGATAATCCTTGGAGCTTTTTGGGTGACCAAGTGATTGCGATAATCCTTAGCTTTTACCAAGATTCATATCTTAGCTTTTGTGACCAAGTGATTGCGATAATCCTTGGAGCTTTTGGGTGACCAAGAGTTGAAAATCCTTGGAGCTTTTGGGTGACCAAGTGATTGCGATAATCCTTGGAGCTTTTTGGGTGACCAAGTGATTGCGATAATCCTTGGAGCTTTTTGGGTGACCAAGTGATTGCGATAATCCTTGGAGCTTTTTGGGTGACCAAGTGATTGCGATAATCCTTGGAGCTTTTTGGGTTGACCAAGTGATTGCGATAATCCTTGGAGCTTTTGGGGTGACCAAGTGATTGCGATAATCCTTGGAGCTTTTTGGTTTGGATTATGGTTCTTCAAGGGATAGAGGTACCCCCAGCTTGATGGTCTTTGCACTCTGGATCTGGCTCTGGAGGGATGGGCATGAATGGATCGGCCCTATGTGTTGATAGGAAGACGGGGTCTTCCCTTGGTACTGATGTCATGATGGGATCTCGGGGTGGATGGTGCTCATCGTGGATTTGGAGCCATGGATCCAATACTTGGTCCCACCCCTTGGGGTCTACCCACCATTCATGCCCTAGTAGTATGCCCATCTGTCCCATTAGATCTTCATGAGTTAAAGGGTGATGATTCCGTCGTGCATGTCTGAGATAGTCCATCTCAGTCTCATCTTCTGAATCACTTTCGGAGACCCAAAAATGTTCATTCTCTTCAAAAACTGTTGCTTGCGACGTTGAGGGCTCTCCTTGTTCCAACAAGTTAATCTGGTCCCATTGTGGTTGTTCCACTCTTGGTGGAGGGACCTGATTCTCTTGACACTGTGTTGGTTCAACTGGAACCTCTAAGGGGAATAGCTTCAAAAAGATGTCCGGAAGCCGTTGATGTTCTCTTTGAGGATTAATCTCCGAACTCTCGCCTCTCTCTAGCAAAGGAGAGGGATTACTACTGTTGCCAAGGGTGTTTGTTGACCATGGGAGGTAATCTCCCAATGTATATTCTGTATTTGGGTTGGCATAAAGATCTGGTGCCAATCCCCCCTTGTTGCCTATTTCTAGGCCTTGCATATTTTCGACCAAGATGTCTAAGGGTAGGGGGTGGTTGAACCCTACTCCGACTTATCATATGGCATCTGATATCTTGGTTGGCAAAGGACCCGCATCCCTTGCTCATATCTGCCTAGCCCGTATCCATGCCAATTGCATTGGTCGAGATATCTTAGGGCAAAGTCTGGGTTTGACAGATAGTTGATGTTTTCAACAAAAGGCTCTTCGTCTGCTTCCTTTTGTTTGCATGGTTCAAGACCATGATCAAGGCCCCCATACACAAAATTCGTCTGGTTTGGTGGGTAGCCTAGAGGAACAACTGTCCCTATGGGAAGGCGAGGTCTTCCCATGTCCTGTACTGACTCCAATGCGGGGGTTGCCACAACATTTTGCACTAAATACTCCCCCAGGCCCGTACTGGCCATTTCGACAGTGATTGTTGATGATTGGGTGGGAGGAAACGGGAGTCCTTCCTGAGTCCATTCCATGTTCGGCATTTTAGGAGTCTCTGCTTCGCTGTGTGAGGTGTTTCTTCTGTTGATACCGTTGAAATTGTGGGCAACCCTTCTTCTAAGGGCTAAGCCTCTTCCATGATCTGTTTTCCCTTGTCCTTCTGTTTAGCCATGATAGGTGGCATTGATAATGAAGGAGCGAGATGATGAAGGCTCACCTGGCTGGGATTTTGTTGATTTGGTCACCAGTGGTGCCTGCGGTATTGGACCCTGTTTAGATGGATTTAACTGGAAATCCAAATGCGTTGAAGGGAGGGTCGATTGAGGCATGAATTGTACCGCATTGCAATACTTGAAGGGCTCTAAGTCCATTGGGACTACATGTATTTCTCCTTCAAAAGCATACTTTAAGCACTGGTGAGCGATCGAAGGGACACACTTCATGTCCCTGATCCAAGGCCGCCCTAGCAGTATATTATAAGCCATCTCGCCTTCCAACACATGGCACAATGTAGGTATTGTCTTTTGTCCTACATGGACAGGTAGAACAACTGTGTCGACTGTCGAGCATATTGCGTCGTTGAAAGCTCGCAATGTGTACGTGGAGGCTATGATGTGAGAGGCTGGCATATTCAAATGTTTTAAGGCTGCGGTGGTAATGATGTTATTGGACGAGCCAGTATCTACCAACACTCTCTTGTACGGGATCCCGTTGACCCGCGCGATAACGTGCAAGGGTGGATCTGCCATGTCATTCGATATTGTTTTGACTTCATCTTCTCTGAAGGTGATGACCGGCTCCGTACATCGTTTCACATGTCCCACGAAGTTGTTGAAAGAATTTGCTTCGTGAGGCTGTAATTCGATGGCTTTTAAAATGTCCATAAGAGCTTCCCTATGGGGTGTTGATTGTTGAATAAGCTCGTAAATGGACAGCCTAGCCGATGTGGTCCGCAAACTCTGCGTGAGTTTGGTCCGTATCGTGACCTCGGGTCTAGGCGGAGGCAACTGCGTTGGGCGTTGTTGAGGCTGCGATGTTGTCGGAACTTCCCTCGTAGCTACCTCGGGGGCAACTGCTGGGTACTTTTTGTTCCTTGTCACTATACTAATCATTCCCACAAATCCTTGCATGGGAAGATTCTGTCGCACCTCGTTAATCTGGAGAGGTTTTGCCTGTGCTTCGTGGGCAGGCAAAGGGTCCTTGAATACCCCCATTTGTTGATTATTTGGTGCTATGGGGTTGTCCACGGCCAATGTTCTATTGTCGATCAAATCTTGGATTAATTCTTTGAATTTCCAGCATCCATTCAAGTCGTGTCCTCTGCGCCTATGGAATCTACAATACAATTCCTCTCTGTATCCCCTAGGCTTAGGAGCGTTAGGGTCTATAGTTTGGATTTCTGGCGAGTGACTAAATTTGCCGGCGACAAGCGGTCAAATAGGGAGTCCCTGGACTCCGTGTAAGGGGTGAATTGTCGCCTAGGGCGACGCTTGCTGATTCTACTCCTACCTTCTATTATCTCTTTCATAACTAGGAGGCACTGCATGGCAATTAGCATTTTGGGGCTGCATTTCTTGCACAGGCGCGGGAACATTTATCGCAACTTGGTTAACCACAGCGTGTTGTGATTGCATTGTCCCGGTCTTAGTGGTTTTATTCCACTCTTTCTTTTTAGGCTTGGCGATTGCGCCTTCGCCTATTTTGATCTCTTCTATAACTCTGGCTTGCGCCAAAGCTTCTTCTAAGCTGGCGTATTGTTGCAGCTGCAATAGCCCAGAGATCGATTTCAAGCAACTTTTTGCGAACATCTGTGTGAGATCAGACATAGGGGGACGGTAGGGTAACTTAGAAAGCAAAGCTCTCCATCGATTCCCGTATGCTGCCATTGTTTCTTCCTCAAATTGCCTGAGGCTAGCCAGATCACTCAGTGATGCCTTCTTCCTTGTGTTGAAGGCAAAGCGTTCAAGAAACGCATCTACTAATTGATCTAGGTTGCTTATGCTTGTGTTTGGGTAATTGTGTGAACCAATCCGAGGCAGGGCCTGCGAATGTGGTTATGAATGTCCTAAGCAACAATGCGTCATTATCTTGGATGCCGAAGCATTGACTTAGGAACCTTGTGACATGTTCTTGTGCGTCCTCTTCACCTTTAAAGATTGCCAATTGAGGCAACTTGAAGTGTTCGGGGTAAAGAGGTGTTGGCACTGAGGGATGCACTGGATGACTGCGGAGTTGACGTAATGTGGGCTTTTGATGCCCAGAAGCTTTTGTCTCCACAGACTCCAAACGCTCTAATAGCGCTTTGTATGCATCGGAAGATTTTATCTCTTCCTCTCTTGTTTGCTCCCGTTGTGCGTTATGGAAGACTGGAGGCCTATGGAGGGGTGGTCGATTGGCAGCCCTCCTGCCTTGATGGGGAGTTTCGGCCTATTCTATTTCTGGTTCGTACTCCTCATAAAATTCTTGAGGAGTC
Organism: Wollemia nobilis; assembly: GCA_028583015.1. Lineage (NCBI taxonomy): Eukaryota > Viridiplantae > Streptophyta > Pinopsida > Araucariales > Araucariaceae > Wollemia > Wollemia nobilis. Next base: position 14,906,469 of record JAQPPZ010017228.1, read on the forward strand.
TCTGGGCGAGACCTATAACCCTGATTGAGTCCTTGCTGAAGGTACCCATCATTGTTTCGGGGAGTGGCCTCCCTCTCGGGTCTATAAGGTCTCGGAGGCAAAGCTTGACGAGGTCGTGGAGACCTGTCCTGCACCAACGGATTATGCCTCTCATATTGTTTGGCTCTTTGGGTGCGAGGGGTTGGCCCCCTCTCAGGTAGTTCATAGCGTAACTCATCCGCTTCGCGTTGCATGCGCTCTCTATCCAAGCGGTGTCGATACTCTATCTCCTGATGACTTTGTTTAAGCCGCGTGATTTGGGCTTGACGGGTGGCATGTCTGGCGACTATCGGGTCAATTTGGTCTACCCTATTTTGCTCAGGAGGTTTGAATGTTTCTCCTATGTGTTTGCCTCGATCTTGATGATCTAAAATTTCAATGGGTCGCTTCCCTCTGTCGAGGTAGGCGACATTTACTCGAGGCTCTGGCCTCGATGTATGATCATGATACCTAGCAGGTGCAGAAGCGCAAGGTTCCCACGCTGTTTGTTGTCCTCGAGGAATGCGATGATCTTCCTCGTACTCCCTTTCATGGGTGTGAAAGGGGCGGGCGGAGTTAGCTCGCCCTGTGTAAAGAGCCCTGCGCTCTGGATTTTGTCTTTCTATCCTGATGGGAGGTAAAGAAGGGACGCCATATCCACGTTGTCCCTCCAAATGGACAGTGTGCCTCTCTATCGCTTCATCGCGTGGTGACCGCTCATAGCGAACATCTAAGGGAGCTCTCCTATGAATGTACTCCTCATGGAAGGGTGTGTGCTGCATGCTATGCTGAACAGAAGTGCTCTTAGAAGGGGTGCCCCTATAGTCCCTATCCGTTAAGGTGTGGAGGGGTCTGCCTTGTGTGTTAGGTCACCAAGGTGGTATGACCAAATCCTTGGGATTGTAACGGAGATGACTCGTGCCTCCTTGGACATTCCCCATAGCCTCCGCCCGTGATTGGGCTTGGCTGCGGGTGAGCACCATGACGATGTCTCTAGAAAACCCTAAAAATTAAAATGAGTCAGATGGGGCCCAAAATTGGCATGTGCATCCCTCTTATGGTAGATAAGACAAAAATGAAGTTTCAAGTCCTAGCTCTAAATACATTAGGAGATATTGACATCCGAACAGCTCAAAAAGTGTAAAAAATTGGGCACGCAATTTTAGAACCTAATTTCGGGGCACTAGATGATGGAATTTGGCCCCAAAACTGACTTTTTTGGGCAAATAGGATTCTAGGGAATCGTATTTGTTTAAAATTATCCCAACTAACTCCCTGTAAAATTTCAAGTCAATCGGAGCTACGGTTGAGAAGTTATGGCCCCGGCAAGATGCACTAAAATTTAGGAAAAAAAGTAAAATTTCCTAAATTTTGTTGGATGCTCCCGCATCACTTATGGGCACATTTGGGGTGATTTTGGGTTGACCAAAGGGTTCATGGACACCTTTGGGGCATTTTGGAGTGACCAAGCGATTACGGGAATCCTTGGAGCTTTTGGAGAAAATGACAAAATGCGTAGATTTTTATCTTTTGTTTATGATGATTTTTCTTTTTGTTACACTAAGCAGAAATGAACACACACATACACAAACAGTGATTATCTCTTTTAAGGATTTAATGGTGTGTCCTAAACTGGTTTAGTGCATTTTGATGTTTTGTTTTGTTTTTGAATGTTTTTGAAGAACGTTTAAATGCATAATGAAGGCTCATATAACTCCCAAAATGGTCGCCCCTTCAATATACCAACCAGGCCGATATACCAACCTCTCTATATACCCGCCCTTACGAGAGGGAGACTATAGGTACGTGAGAGCAGAAGGTACATGGTACGTAGGCGGTACGAAAGGGGGATTGTCCTGTTAATGACACCTACCATAGAAGACTTATCCTCGCGCGCATGGGAATCACCCCAGCGACACTCGGTCAGCTTTCATCAGGATTTACGCCTAACAACGGTGACAATCGGGGAAATGGATGCAAAGCTAAGCCAAGGTGGTGATGAACCCACCGTTGGTCTTGCTCAAGGGCTGGGGTCTTACGACCAGCTCCTTGGTTTAAAGTTATTGCGTGAAGTGTGTGGGATTCATTTTATTTAGCGAAAATGAAACAAGCATAAATGACTTTCCCTAAGCATGCAGGATAAAATGAAAACAATCAAAGGAACAGGAACAGAAACAGAAAAATTTAACAGAGATTATAAAAATCCCTACCTCTTCTCTGCCTGGACCGGTTGCTTCTGAATTTTTGCTCTGAAAATCCACAGGCGGGAATTCGTCCCTCTGTGAGACGAATTTCGAAACAGAATTCGTCCCTGCCAGAGATGAATTTGAATTCATCTCAGGGTCAGACGAATTACGATAAAGAATTCGTCACAGTCAGAGACGAATAACAGTCTGCAACAAAAAAATGTACCTGTCAAGCACAAAACACAAAAATTTAATCAGTTTCTGTGATCTTAAAAACTAGGGAACAGGGTCCCACCGTGATCGCCACTGAAAGCACGAGATTTCGGGCGAAGGAAACACTAATTGCGATGCATTCAAAATCAAATACGCTTAAGTCCTAGAAATGTAGAATGCATGAAATGAAAGAGACGCATTGAAATGAGATACAAGCAAATGGAGAAAACACAGCCCTTTCATTAAACTCTCTTGATCTCTGTTACAAATACGCCTCCTCCCTTTTCAGGGGCTAGGAGCGTTAAAAGAATTTGATTACAATCGAGACTTAAGGTTCCTCTTTCCGCGTGCCCACACTTGAAATGGGCGGGCCAAGATGATGTCGCCGCTGATGTTGATGAGTCCTTAACCTCTGCTGCTCCTCCTGCGAACAAAGAAACAACAAAGATGTCAGTAGCACCTGTTGCAAATAGTAAGTGTTTGTTCTCTAAAATCGCCAAAAGATGCATGTAAATAATTAGCCAAATCGATAGACAAAATGACTCTAAATGACCTGAAAACCTGACAGAGGACAGAAGACATCACCAGAGGGCCACTGCCATTGAAACAGTCGGCCAATCTACCTTCAACTGGAATTCGTCCCTAGGCAGGACGAATTCTGACTGCTATTCGTCCCTGGGTGGGACGAATTCTACTGTGTTGGAAAAGCCGAAGTGGTACTGCTCCAATGTCGAATCTCGAGACCTCCAAAACACCTACAAACAGAGGGGTTATGTAATTGGGGCCATTTTGGGACGACCCAGATGGTCGGATTCTCCCAATTTGGCCTCTATCCTCGAGAATTCGATGTCGCCACCTGCAAGTTAGTAGGACAACAAAGCGACAAAAGGCATGATAAAATCTGATCAAAATGTTATGAAATTGAAGCTATGAGTTAACCAAACAGAATAACATGAGATGCAACCTGAAACAATAATCTAGAATGCTTTTGGAATAAAACTTAGAAAGTGCGGGGGTGCCCAAGTGGGCCTCCCACCGTTGGCACTTGATCTTGGCGCCAATCCACTAGGGATGGGCCCAAAACCTCTTAGGATTGGGATGTCTGCAAATTGGTGGTGTAAGGTGGTCAAATGTTGGATTTGGGTTGGATCCACGCTTCCAAAAGCCACCCAATAACCTCCCTTGCAAAAGAGATTAGTGGATGTGAGAAGGTGAATCAAAAGGATGCAAGTGGGTATTCAATCGGACAACACTTCGTTGCTTGAAATCGCCTCCAATCTCTCCTTTTGGGTGAGAAAAGTCCCACCTTTTATAGACCCATGGGGTCTCTTTTGAGAGGGAAGCATAAGCGCCATGTGTTGGTCATAGGTGCCATGTGGCGGTCATGTCTTCCCATGAGGGAGGGGAGTCCTCCATGACTTGGGCTTTCATAACTGCCCTTGTGACGGTCCTCTAACGGCCTATCTGTCCACCCACACACGCGTGCGAGGCGGGAGTCATCAAGCGGCTCGTCTGGGCTGCCACTTGGCGCCATTCTTCTTTTTGCCCGTTAAACCTAGAATTCGTCCTACCCAGAGACGAATTCAGAATTCGTCCCTGGGTGAGACGGATTCCATTTTGAATTCGTCCCTGGGTGAGACGAATACTGAGCAAAGTGTCTAAATGTACCAAATTGCCTCTTGACCTTACAAAATTGCTATGAAAGTGGTTAGGACCATTGTTTGACCTCTGAGGGCTGCCCTGGGGGCTGTGTTTGTCAAAGCGATCAGTGTTTGCGGTCACATAATCGGATTGGTGCTGTTTTGGTGTCTACATTATGTTTAAGGCGACTCGTTTATCTCTATTACATTCCCCTTGGTTCCTTGATGTAAAAGGTGATATGGCACCTTTCAAATACCCTTTTTGAAATAATATAAATTAATTTACCAAAATAAAAAATTAAAAAGTTATTGATTTCAATAGAAGTAATAAGGTGTAATAGGAGTTGTTGTTTTTCTACTTACAAAATATTATAAAATCAACTCAAAATTGAACTACTATTATAAAAGAGAACTTTATCAATCATAAAGCATATTCAAAATCACTAGGATGATATAAGTCATTCTACAAAACATTATAAAAATAGCATTCATCAAATATTATCAAGTACTTCATTCATTTAGGAGGCATAAGGTTTCTACAAAACCTAGAATTTCACCAAGATATCATACTAAGGAATTTAAAAAAGGACCACGAAGATTATCATGACATCAAACAAATTATTTCTTGCAAAATTCTAATTACTAAAAAGTCCCAACAATTTTTCCTGAAAAAATAAGGTAAAAGTAATCTTAGTATATGAAAAAATTTGGGAGATAGGTGAAGGAAGAACAAAAATACCAATTGCTAGTGATACTGAAATTCAAAATTTTGAAGAAAATGATGCAAAATCTCTAGTGATAATAACCTTTGCTATCACTATTGAGATACAGTCTTATATCAGTTCAACAAATATATCTACAGAAGCATGGAAAATCTTAAAGAAGATATTTGAATGGAAAAATAAATTGGAGATATTATTTATTTGCACTACACAAGTTGATTTTTAACTAGTTACTCTCAAAAGGGATATTTTGTGTTCTTTAATTGTTAAATATCAAGGGCACAAAACCATAATATTATCAAAGTGTTTAGAGACACTATTTGGTGCATAAAACTTGTAGTATTATGTGGCCTAAAGAAGGTACCAAAATCATACCAGATTCCTACAAGGAGTGGAGAAGAAAGACACCATAAAAATTAGTAAAATAAGCTACAAATTAAGACTCGGTGAGTCTTAGATTTGAGGTGCACTAAAGGTTTTTATATAGGTAAAAATTAGTACAAAATTACTTCTACAAGAGCTTCTATCTATAGATTAATGAAGCAAAAGGAGATAGTTGTCCAGCAAAGGATACAACATCAAATTAGCCCTTGCCTACAAGAAAGCCACCACTAAAACCAATAGAAATAGATTGCAAAAGGAGGTGCAAATATTTACAAATTTTATTTACATTATCTTACACCATGATATTCTATCCTACCTAGGAAAAAATAAAAAGCTTCAATGTCACAAGGACACATTCTTCATAAGGAAGAAGCATCTCAAAGTAGTCGTAGAAAAGTATCATCCATGCAAGGCTAAAAGAACCATCAAAAGGCTCACATCACCCATGGTTTGGACATCCACAATAGGTAACCTAAAAACACACAAAGCAAAGCACAAGGAAGGAGCTATATCATCCATAAAGGAAGAAACTGGGCAATTTAGAAGAAGGAAAAATCAAAGCAAGCAATACCATAGCTAGACATACGTCCAAGGAGTATTCTATATTATCATTGGAGCATCATAAAGTCTCCACCAGAGCGCTACTCATCGCTCTAGGTCAAAGCCACTCGAGCTCCACCGAAGTATTTCTCAATTCCACTTGAGCTCCATCATAGTATTTCTCAATTGGAGCCAACTCGGTGCCATAAAAACATAGCAAATTAAAAGGTGGAAACATATGTTTGAGAAGCTTACAAAAATATGTTAATAATATTAGGATATGCAAAGGAAAGAAGTTACCACTTGTCACCTTGGAAGAAACCCTAACAATTTCCATACAAGCATTTGAAATAATGTCCATAATTCCACATACATGAAAGGAATAATCTAAATAAGTGTTACGTAGGTTATCATTGAGAATATTAGAGAATGGGTGACACTTGTAAGCAAGGTATACAACGTTTACATAAATAATGTAATATCTCCATTCTATAACAAATTCCAAGGGTCTAATAGCATCGTTGAGCGTTGAAATAAACCACCGTGATATTTTTCCTTGTCAATAAGATCATCCTCTTATTTAAGGCTCCTAAAACCAAAGAGAATACAACATTTGAAAATATTCAAAGTAGCAACGAGTTGCAATAAAAAGAGAATTAAAATCTCTCAGTCAAGGTATTCAAAGTAGGTCAAAGAGGCCAAACTTGAGGTACCACCATTCAAGTATTGAAGTTAACAGAGAATCAAAGTCTACCATTGCTCATAGCACCCAAGAAGAACATTGAAATTTTTTGTCATACACGTCTGAATCCATCACTGAATACGTAGAGATTTAAAGCATCATAAAGGTAAGAATTTACTTTGTCTAATTTACTTTCATTAAAAGGAAGTTATAAGGGTATAATATAATATTAAAATATTAAGGGAAATCAACCATATTTGAAAGAAAAATTAAAAGGAAAATATATATTAAAGTAACCTAATATTTGTAATTTAAAACATAAGAGAAATAAGGATTTCTACCTGGATAAATTAAACATCTATTATTACAAATATTATTATTTTCTAATATTCCATATTAGGGATTTATAAGGAATTCTACACCAAAGTAGGTTATTAGAATTTAGAAATATTTAATATCAAAATATCGAAGGCTATAAAAGAAGGTTCATTAAGGAAAACCAAGAGTTGGAATTAAATTGGTATACTTATCTCAAAATTATATTAAAGGATAAAATAAATCCAACTGATAGAACCTCATCAAATTACAAAGTGATTAAGTTCAATAGAAGTAATAAAGTGTAATAGGAATTGTTTTTTTCTACTAAAAAAACATTACAAAATCAACTCAAAATTGAACTACTATTCCCAAAGAGTACTTTATCAATCATAAAACATATTCAAAATCACTAGGAAGATATAAGGCCTTGTAAAAAACATAATAAAAATAGCATTCATCAAATATTATCAAGTACTCCATTCATTTAGGAGTTATAAGGTTTCTACAAAACCTAGAATTTCACCAAGATATCATACTAAGGAATTTGAAAATGGACCACAAGGGTTATCATGGCATCAAACAAATTCTTTCTTGTAAAATTCCAATTACTCAAATGTCTCAACATTTTTCCCTGAAAAAACAAGGTAAAAGTAATCTTAGTATATGAAAAACTTTGGGAGATAGCTCAAGGAACAACAAAAATACCAATTGTTGATGATACTGAAATTCATAAATTTGAATAAAATGATGTAAAATATCTAATGATAATAACCTTTGCTATCACTGATGAGATACAATATTATATCAATTCAGCAAAGATATCTACAGAAGCATGGAAAATCTTAGAGAAGATATTCGAAGGGTCAAATAAATCCACTATCCTTCATCTTCAAACTCAACTACATTTCCTAAAAATGAACAATGGTGAAAGCAGAGAACTATTCCTAAGAAAAGTAGAAGATATCAAAGGGAAATTATTAGCCTTAAGAGAACATATTAAAGTTGAATTTCTTACTCAAGTAACCATGAGAGCACTTCCAGATAGCTAAAAATATTTCGTTACATATTTACAAATCCTAAGTAAAGATACTTCCTTTGATTATCTAATCAATATTCTTTAGGAGTATGAGGTGGAGAATATTGTTGAAGATGAAATGACTAACACTGCATTGGCATCAAAAGATAATCCACATGGAAATATTACTACATCATCAAAAGGATGAAGACCATGATATAACAAGTATTTCCAGATATGCAAAATAAGAGGTCATAGTATTAACTATTGCAGATTCAATCCTAGAAATCAAAATCAAGGAAATCAGATGAACAATAAAAGCATATTTTAATCATGTAATATCAAAATAATCCTCATCAAAAGTAAGTTCAGCATCCATCCAATTATCCCCAATTGGATTATCGAAAAGAGAATCGTAAAGGACACCTAGCTTAAATAATAGAAGAAATCAAAGAACTAGAAGAACATACAAATGGTTATTATGAATTCAAAGCTCTTTTAGCAAGAACAACAGGTTATGAAGGCACTAACTACTTGCTTGAACAGGTTACAGAAAATAAAGAATGAGAATACAAACTCCAATACAAAGAAGAAGATCCATATTAAAGATTGAAATATTCAATACACAAATAATGTAATACAGGGGGTATTAGAGTTAGATTATATTACATCATTTAGGTCATGTAAATGTACAACCTTTCATACATAGTTAGAATAGGAGATTACTTTAGGGGGAAGTCAGCTACTTAATTTAAGCAATGTAATAAATTCACAAGTGTCAATGTGCAAGTTGTAATGTGCAAGGTGTCCACTCGTACAACTAGGTAGATTGTTGGTCAGGGAATCTATCTTCCTATATAAAGGGCCTCATAGTGATAGATTATAACAAGATCATATCAAGCTCATATCAATTTCCTATCAAGTGCATAGTATATAGGATAATAACTCCTATATGGAGTATAATATAGTTTTTTAGCTTATATTGATTGAGTGACCATTACCTCCATACTACATTGTATTTTTGTCATTTCTATTTATAGTATATTTCAGTCATTACATAATCACTTTCTCTCATTTTTATTGTATCTTATTAGGACCTATGTTAGATCTCTTCCACTACATATATCCTCAAAATCTAACAAGGACTAAGGAAAACTCCTATTGAATATTTGATAAGCTATAGAATTTTAATATCCAAGGAAAGAGATCTCAAGTAAAATTGGAAGGAGAAAGAAGAAAAAGGCTAGAGAAGCCCTATTAAAAAGGTTGAAGTGGTCATTGGAGAAGATTTGAATAAAGGTCAAGGTAGAATATTACAATCAAGAGAGACTCCTAAAAAGAAAACTTTGGGACAATTTTTGTCATCTGACAACAAGCCCAAAAGGAAGAAGGATTTGGTAAGACGTTTATCAAATTTTGGAAAGCATTCTTGAAGATATCAAGCCATTCAGATTCTTGAGGAAAATACCAACCAAAGAGGTCAAATTTTAAGTGAGAGATAAGGAGAAAGAAGATAGAAGAAAATGCATATTTAAGAAATTTGAAGATTGCCATTAAAAGTTTGAAGGTTGATTTGTGGAGAAGATTATTGGTTTTTGCAGTAGAAGTTGAAGAGTCATAGGAGAGCAAGTTAAAAGTGATATAGTGTTGCAAATCGAAGAAGAAATAGGTAGATTTTGAAGTTCCCTTGAACAATCAATTGAAGGAAGGCTTGATATAAAATGAAGGCAACAATTTGGAGGAATTGAATGTTTTTTTTGAACAACAAGATAAAGGATAAGATATTAGTTTTTGAAGAATAAAATTGAAGAGTTTTTTATGTAAAATTTAGGAAGCATTAAGAAGAGATTAGAGATCTTAATTTTGGAGAATTTTGGGGCAGATTTTGGATAATAATTGGAAAATATTTGGTCAAAGAAAGGTGCTACAAATTTTATAATTTAAGGAGAAAAGATAAAAGAAGGTAAAGCTGCAAATTTGAAGATATGGGATAGCAAGTTCGAGTAGAAATAAAGGAGAGGAGACAAGCTACAAAAGAAAACCAAAGAGGTTTGACATGTGGTGCATAAAAATGTATTTAATTTTTATGAAAATTTGATTTAATTTGAGTTTATTTGGTACCATATTTTAAAGAGTTCAAATTAGGTAAAGAAGAACTCTAAAACTATCATCTCCTAGTTAAATAATGTTTTTTTGAAGCTTAAAAATTAGTGTGTTAATATAGCATAAAGAAGTTGGTTCATTTTAAGTTTAAAATCATAAAAATAATATTTGTATGCCATTAAGAAAGCCAGCTAAGGAGCTTCCAATACAAATTTGAGCATTCAAAATATTGTGCTTAGTGTATAGTTTTGAAAAATAAGAAAATATAGGTCTTCAAAGGTATTTTGATTATTTCAAAATCTACAAAATACATCAACACAATATAGTTAAAAGTAGCTCAAAAAGGAGAAATAAGGAGAAGAAGTGCTTAATGCATGCTATTTTTTAAGAGCTATCAAAGTGTACTATTATTAAGCAAGGGGATAATGAATAGTGCACAAGAACAAGGTAAAGTTAGAGTATCCAAAAACTCAAGCATAGGTTAAAGGTTGCAGTCTTGGTGAAGAGGAGCCACGAGAGGAGTATTAGCAACAGTTTGACCTAGTTATTTAGCCCCAATACTAGAGGTATTTAGTTCTTTTTTTCTTTTTTGTGTGCTTCTCTTTGGTTCCATCAGGGCATTTTAGTTCCCTTGCTTAGACTGATCATTCTTTTGTTTCCTTTCTTGATTCTTGCATGAATAGCATTTTGGCCTAGAAATTCCAATCTTGTTATTTTATTTTTTCCTCCTTTTTTGTTATTCGATGTGTGAGTTGCTTTATATTGCTTTTGTTCTATTTTATTGCTATGTTTTTTGTGTTGTTTTTTGTGTTTTTGAATTTTTTTTGTGTTTTTTATTTTTGTTAATTTTGTGTGTGTGTGTGTGTTTTTGTTGTGTTTGTGTATTGTTTTGTTGTGTTTGTGTTTTGTTTTGTTGTGTTTGTGGTTTTTTGTGTGTTTTTTTTTTTTATTGTTGCTTGTTGTATTTTACGTTTTTTGTTGTTTTATGTTTTTTTTTGTTTTTTGTTGTCTTTCATCATATATATGTTTTTGTGTTTGTTTTATGTTTTTTGTTGTCTTTTGTTGTTTTTGTGTTTTTATTTATATTTTTTTAATTTATTATTTTTGTTTGTTTGTCTGTTGTTTGTGTTTGTTTATATGTGTTTTTGTTGTTTTAGGCATACTCTTTGAGTGTGTCAAAGTGGGTAGGCTAGGTGTGAGCCCTGGGCGTTTTTGGTGGAATAGATAGCCCTACCTCCTTAGGACTTACCCAAAAGTGGTATCCCATTTTGGATGTTTTCCACAAATAAAAAATATTTTTTTTAATCAACAAATTTATTTCACATAATGAGATGCTCATCATCTTAATCTGCTTGGGATTTTAGAGTATAAAACTAAAATAAATATTAAAAACACCAAAGCTTCCACAGATTGCTCTCAAAACCAAACTATTCCTAGAACAACGAAAGAAGAGAAATCATCAAATATTAAGTTTGAGTAATGGATATTTACACTTGCTTTAATATCATGTTGGATTTAAATATGAACATAATTAACATATTACCAAAAATAAATCAACTTATAAAAATACATAATATAATATAAAGGATGTATGTGGACATCAAAATAATCTTACTAAAGGAAATAATAAATACTTGTCTCAAGAAATACAAATACTTTATTAACCTTAGATTAATATTAAGGAACTAATGGTAATGTTTATACATAAAATATTATAATAAATCTACTTATACAAAATGTAGAAATAAATTGTTACAATAAACCTATCTATACAAAATGTGAAAGACTTAAAAAAAAATGATTATAAATTTAATACAAAATTATATTATAACCATAAATAAAACTTAATACCCCAAATTTCAATATTTATTACCTATATAGATTTTATAATCACAGCTAAAACTTTTCATTGTAATAATATAACTTTCTTTAGTAACAACAACCAAATAAAAAATAAAAATAAAAATAAATCAATAAAATAAAAAATAAAACTTTACTTTAAAAAAAATAGATTTATCTTAAAATATGATTCATGCAATTTAAAATAGAAAAACTTTTAAAAATTATCACACACATGCTGACTTACAGCTAAGGACTTCTACAACATGCAACCTCTTAGAATTGCACACTTTTTTTTTTTTTTTTTTTAGAATTGCACACTTTTATCACTGAATCCTTCTAAAACAAAATTGACTCCCTTCGTATGATACTTTAAAATTATAAATTTAAAATTTTCACATATGCCTTTCTTATCAATCTTGTCAAAGGTAATGCTTTGATATTGCTTGCTCTCTAAAGCATTCAAATCTCGGTAATCTTGCGCTCACAAGAAGATGCCATATATATAGCTTTATCGTTGAAACCCTGCACACGAGGGTTACAGAATAGTACTTTGGTATCTTATATATAAAAAATCCGATGCACTTGTATCCATATGATTTGTTTTGGTGCTATGGGACACGCTTTAGAATCCACTGGGCCCTCCATGGTCATATGTAGCAGCAATAATAGAACACTTCAATGAAATGACAGCAACTTTCCGAGGCTTGAGATGGAATTTAGTAGTGGAGATTTTAGTGCAGACAGCAAATTGGGCACGGAACTAAACGAGATCATCTTCCCCGAAGACCATTTTTTCTACGATTTAAACAGAAGTATTCAAGATAACAGTCCAACATTTTTGTTTTATATTATGTGTTATGTCTTGTCTTTAGAGCTTTAAAACTTCTGTACATGTTTGGACATATATACAATCCATATGACTTTTACAGTGACATTATCCAAGAGATAAGAGGAAGACGATGTGTCATCCGGAATTAATTTGATGCTTATCTCATCTTTTCAAAAGTTTTTTATATATCTTATTTTACATATAATTATACAATAAAAAATAAATGGTATTTCTAAAAACAATTGGGTGATTCAATGTGCTTCCGGTTGTACTCAGGGTCTCATTTTTAATATATATATCAAATGAAATTAGTTTATTAGGTTAGATTTTTAAAATTTTAAGAAAAAGACGAAGATTTAAAATCTGACATATAATAAATATTAAGTAGTTGTAATACCACTATGTGGTCATGAAAGCAAATACCATTATTTGGTTATGATATAGTATAATTGAGTCTATGTCAATTCCATAAACTCTTAATTATTGAAAGAAAAAATATATAGATATAGGTATTTTTAAGGGTTTAATGTGAAACGCCACTAATAATTATATTATTTTGATACTATATTTTGCTCTATATATTTTTAAGAAGATAAAGTACAAGTGGGGGTCACCCTCTCAAGGGCACAATGGGGGCATCATTTTGTTCCTATGATTTGAATATGGGTATTCCAAACTAAGCCAATAACATACCAATATGGTGAGTGACATACTTTTTATAATAATTTTGTTAAAAAGAATTTGAAATTTTAATTAAGAATATATGTTTTTACCATGAAGGATGGAAATGGTGGATTAAGGAAACATGAACGCAATATAATTTTTGGCAACCATTACTAATTAGAGGTAAAAAATATAATAGTACAAAATCATACTCGCATCTATTTTATTCAACAATCATATTCATAATGCTAAGGATTTTATTGATCATATAGTCTCAGATGACATATCGTTGGTGGTGTCGAGGTAATTATTATAATTGTTTATGAAGGACTTGAGAAATATGGAGCTTGAAGTGCACAAGGAGATATTATAATATACGGTGGATCAAATTAGACCAGAGTTGTATTTTTTGAAGAAAAATCCAGTGGAAATGGATCTAGTAGCCATATCGTAACTAGTAGCGATTTTGGTCTCAATGGCATTGAGAATGACAAGGCAAAGTCAGATAGTGTAAAAATTCTTCAGGATGTTGATGTTTTAGACCCAAAAAATAAGGGAATGTAGTCTTGGTCTCAAGTGGTGTTGGGCAAGCCTAAGTCCCTAAAGACCAAGTTTGATCTACTTTCAAAAAAGGGCTAACATTTTATTCCAAATGACGTGGTTAATATGGCCATTAAACAAGGTTCCCATAAAATTTATAGGTAACTTTATGGGGGTTAGACCTAACCTGGACACGATTAAAAAATGGGCTTATGCTAAGTGGAGATTATCGCCCTCTCTAGGGATTTTTATGGTGAAGTTGAACTCTTTTTCTAATTCAGAGAGAATTTTATGGGGGGGTTCGTTCTTTGTAAGGTATGGTCTTTTCCTAAGGATATGGGGATCTAATTTCAATCTAGAGACGTCAATTTTTAGTAAGCCCTAGTTTGTGTAATATTACCAAATATCTCATTTCACTACTAGAATGAGGAGGCCTTTGTTGGTGTTTCTAGAGAAATTACCACCTAATTGTTGTAGATCTGACCACCAAGTCCAAATATCACCTTGTCTATGCTAAAATATGTGTTAATATGAAACTGGGTGAAATTTACAAGATTTGATTTTATTGATTTTGAGATTGGGTGTTTGGAATCAACCTTTAGAATATGATAATTCCCTTGTTAAATGTGGGGTTTGTAAGAAATTAGGGCACTTGACTCGAGCATGCTCAAACCAGAAGCCTTCTTCCCAAGCTCATAAATTTTGGTAACAAAAGGAAATTGAAGAAGAGGGTTTCAAGAAGAAAGATATCTTGGAAGCTAAAAATCTTGAGAGCAAAAAGCAGAAGATATCATCCTTAAAGGTTTTCAAAAAGGGAGATATCATGGAAGGTAAGATCCCTGAAAATGAAGTAAGTAAAGGTGATATGTAGAAGGATTCTTCTTTTGAAAATCAATATATGGTAGATAAGATGAAGGTATGTGATACTTTACCCTCCTCACAAATTAATATTATTCTTTTTCCAAATTCCTTTGATATGATTCAAGAGATTACTTTTGGATAAAAAGATAATATCCTCTTAGAAAAGGTAGATGATGGAAATTTTTAGTTATAAAATGATGAAGACGAAGAAGAGCAGAACCAAATAGTTTTAAAAAAGTGGGTAGATCAAAAAAACAAAGAACCTAGGAAATTTAGATGACCCAAAAAAAGTACCCAAAATTCAAAAACCAAACATCAAAAGAAGTTAGGATTTAATGTGGGCACTATTAAATCTCAGGGGAGACCTTCCAAGAGAAAAATTAGAGAAAAATATATAGATATAGATATTGCCAATGGAATCCAAACAGTAATATCCATGGATGGGGAAAGTAAAAAGGTGCTCAAGGTAGGATGAAAAAGATGATGATGTAGGCCATGTTGAGTCTGAGAACAGAGATCTGCCTATCCTCTATTGTGAAATCCGAACGCAGTCACACTAACAGAAAAATGCAGCACAAATAAAAATCAAATTCTTTATTTAATTTGTAGCTCTCCCCACCTTAATACAAAATGCATATTCAATAATATATAGAGGAGGAATAGGAAGAAAGTCGGCAAAGGAGAGATAAGGGGAAATAGGAGATAAGAAGGGAGAAGATAGGGGAAAGAAAAGCGCGGAGGGATAAGGAAGTTGGAGGGATAAGGGGAGAAGAGGAAATGGAGGGATAAGGAAACTGAGATGAGATGGAGGGATAAGGGAGTTAGGAAACGTGGAGGAAATTGCCGACAACCATAGGAGGGAGTGTTCACACTAAGGCTTTAGGAAAGGGATTTTTCTAAGCCTCTTTAGTGATGACCCTATTCACACTGCAACATTCTCCCCCTTAACAAATCTTAACCTAGATACTTAGGAATTAGGGGTAATTCCAACATTCTCCCCCTTGATGTTGATGTGACTTTTTGCAAAAAGTTTCATCAGCATCACAACATTGGAAGAAACTCAATCTTTTTCGTCTCCTCCAGTTTTGTAACAAGAAATCAAAAATTGTTTGTCTTGGGCACTCCTTCCATTGTTTGTGTGTGATCTCCTCCATCTTTGTTATTGCTCCTTCATGCAAGTAATAGAGTGCCTCCTTTTGATGAGCTACTCCCCCTTCATCAAAAGCTCCTTCAAATGATGGCATTCCCAGAATACCATAAGTATTGGTTCTCATTAACCAATCCAACACATTCCTTTTATCATTCATTCTATGGTCTTCAAACCATATTTCAACTCCTAATACTCCTCCTGAGTATGTAATATGCATTGGAATTTCATTCATCTTTGATGTTGCTCTTCCATAACGCAAATGCTTGAGTGCCATATTTTGTTGATTAGCTCTCCCTTCAGCAAAAGTCTCTCTTCTTGTGGTTTTCAACAACCACTCTCTTACATCTTGATCATGATGGTCTTTAAACCATACTTTCACATTTTGATCATCTTTTACATCTTCATCACTAAACAATACTCCACATGAGTATTTACAATTAATCATCTCACATAGATGATTATACCATACAACTCTTTCAGATATTTCTACACAAAATATCACAACAAATATGGCCACCCAATGACCAATTACATATGCAACATAAAGTTGCTCCTCACACAAATGTTCTCTCAAAACAATGGCTTTACAATATTCCTTCTCCCAAGGAATTTTAAACACATCATTTGGATCCATGTGACCCAAGTTCTTCATTACTGTCTTCGCTCCAAGAAGACTCTTCATCAAAGTTGTCTCAATGAGACAATCACCTTTAAATAATGCCTTTGGAAGACATTCTCCTTCCTTTTCATACCTGCTCACAAAAAACAAATCATTAATCATAAAAATATTACCTTCACTATGATTAGATTTGGTGCTTCCCATAAAGCTATTTTGTTGCAGTTCTCCTTTGGGGTATGGTGCTTCAATATCAACCATCAACTCTTCACTAAGAGCTCTTCTCCTTTGATCAATCCATGGTCGTGTGTTGAAACACCATTCATTAAAGCAATCATACATTGTCGCCTTTTCAAGACAACTTCTTTTCTGTAATGTAGCCACTTCAAGTGAGTGATCTTCAACCATAATTGTCTCTTCAAGACAATTTTCAATCTCCTTTGATGATACCTCCATTGCATCATGAAGTCCATTAGTGACTATCTCACTATGTTCTATCTCCTCCTTGAGATAGTGTTTCTCATAATGCTCTTTTCCTGTTATTATCTCAGCCTTGAGATAATCTGCTTTATGGAGCATGAAACTTATGCCCTTCATTTCTTCTTTCATTGATGTTTCCATAACATGGAACCCATCAATATCTTTTTCTATTACACCAAATGAGTAATCGTCCTCTTGATTTGGATTTGCCTGTACAAAATAATTTCTAGGTTCAAGCATTGATGTTCTCATAGTCATCACAACATGAAAACTATCAATCTTTCCTTTTTCATGTTTTACTTCTTGGGTGGATGAACAAGAAGCATCTCTATTTGTCACCCCTAATGAGTGATATCCTCCATTGAGCATGAAGCTTATGACTTTCATCTCCTCTTCAATTTCAAATTCTTGTGGATCAAAATCCCACATAAATTGAGCCTTACAATCAACAATGTCATGGGAATCAACATCCCATACAATTTGTGAATCAAGCTCCTCTTCATCTTTAATATTTTCCTTCCCCTGTAGAGGAACAATTTTATCGTCTCCTTCAAGAATATCTTGAGTTGCTCTATCAAGAGAGCATACATCCATTCCAAGTGAATGGTCTTCAAGCCAATGATTTGTCATGAACATTGCTTTTCCATCATTATGCCAACAATTTGTGGTTAGATTTTCATCACTCTCCTCCATGAGAATTTTTGGTGTATTCTCCAAAATACACTCTCTATTTGTCTCCACGCCATGTGAGTGGACTTCAGCTATGCAACACTCCATTATGAGTGTTTCTCCATCATCTGCATCTTCATCTTTATTTTGTGCCTCCTCCATGAAGCAATCTTCAATAAATAGCTGATTTGGTGTCTTCCTCATAAGACACTCTTCTGCACATGCCTCCTCCATGAGACATCTTTCATCTTCCACCACCTCATCTAGGTGATCTTCAAGCAAGGAACACTTCAATGTGAGTGTTTCTCTTCCTTCTTCTTGGAGTGATTCTTCAAGCAAGCCATCATCCACTTTAAAGTGGTCTTCACAATAAACATCATTCCCATAGAATGATCTTTCAACAATTGTCTCTTCAATGAGACATTCATCCTCTTTTCCATCAATACAATTTTGCTTTGCATCATCATATTCTCCCTCTAAAGGAAATAATTGACAATTTTCATCATATTCTCCTTCTAAAACAGAGAATTGATACTTACAAGTTTTCATGCCTTCACAAGTAACGTCTTCATCAGTGAGAGTCTCCCATGGTTGCTCAAAACAATCTTCAGATAAGTCTTCATAAGACTCTCCAAAAGGATCTTCTAGGGAACTAGGTTCTTTCTCATCCTCTTCTCCATGAAGGGACTCTTCATCACTTTTCCTTCTATCAGCTGCAAATCCTCGTCTTCCTCCTCTTCCTCTTGAGGAATACACACCTCTTCTTTTATTTTCATCAAGAAGAAGTTCTCCATCATCTTCCACCGTAAGGAAGAATTCATCATGCATGCCTTCTTCATAAGACATGTCTTCACATGCGTCTTCAAAAGCTCCTGCAAAAGGATCTAATTCAGAAACTTCTTCAAGAAAGCAAGGCTCCTCCTTGCTTAAACAATCTTCTTGATTGTCACACATGGATTTATGGGTGTCCTTATCAAACCCATATGTATCTTTCAACACTTGCCATGCCATTGTAGCTGATCTACAATTGGCTATAAGAGGAAAAACATTCTTTTCCATTCCTCTTCTCAAATCCATAAGGGCTAAGCAATTTTGGTATTGCTGCTCTTTCTTCTCTCTTCTTTCATCTTCCTGAAGGCTGCTCCAATTTGAAGGTTCTTCATATCCTTCTTCTACAATGCTCCAAAGGTCTTTGGCCATCAATAAAGTTTTCATTCTTATGCTCCAATAAGCATAATCATCTCCATCGAATTTAGGCACAACCAAATCTTCATACATGGTTGCCATTCTGCAATTCACCATTCATCAAACTTCCACAAAGTTCTCAGCCACTCTTTTCCTGAATCGATGCAGCCTTTATGTCTTATTGGTACCAAACAGTAGCAAAACTCTCTTCTGTATTTTTAATGCAATCAGTTCTATAAATCTCTTCACTGTATCTCACTGCCCAACTCTGTCAAAAAATAGCTTTTTCATCCTTTCCATGTCACAACACTGCCTCCTCTCTTCTTCTCTCTTCAGCGTATATGTCTCTCTTCAGCAAGATGCAACAACTTATTGTGAAACCAGTCTCACGTGGTTCTCACTTATTTGGGTAGCAGTGTGACTCACCAAACAATGGTACTCCTTGTCAGAATTGCATTCAAACAATAGCAGCAAATAGCAACCAACAAAATCAGAATCAACTCCAATGGTCTACAGAATCAGCAAGCTTCTGATAGTGCAAGCTATTTTTACGGTCGGCAGAGTTCCTCCCTCTGCATCATTCTCAGTTTTGGCATATTCATGTCTTAAAACATCTACTATTTTGTAACAGCCAATCACCAATTGGCAAACAAGTATTTGCAGCCATTTTTGCTACTTAAAAGCAAACTTTGATTTCACTGAAATAAGCAATTACAAAGCAAAGTAATTCTCTTACTGATTGCTTGTTGTGAGACTCCCCAACACTGGTTCTAGCTCTAGCTCTGGCTCCACTGGCTCTGGCTCCGCTGGCTCTGGCTCCACTTCAATATTGAACCCTTAAACGGGGTTCCAAGGGGCGCCCCTGGCGTGCCACCCCCGTCACGAGACGGGAGTCCAAAAAATTTTGGAGGTGCTAAACGGGTGCTCCGGAAGACTTCCCGTCACTTTTCCAGGTTCACAATATGCAAATTTTCAAGCCCCCTTGGGCGAGTTTTAATTGGCCACAAAAAACTCTTTAAACAGTTTTCTAAAGGTTTTTTTAAATAAATTTAATAATCTTTTATTATTTTTTTAAATTACCCTTTTAAAAAAAAACTTTATTTAAAAAGATAATTTTAAAAAAAAAAATAATATAAAAATTATTAAATAAATTAAAAAACCTTTAAAAACAAAAAATTAAAAAATTTACCTTTCCGTCAAGCTCGAACCCGCGACCTCCTTGTCACTGCGCGGGCACCTTAGCCGCTGTGCCAAATAGGCCGACGGAAATAAACAAGGGCCACCGCCCTTTTATTTCTCGACGGCCGAAATTTTCTTAAAAAAAAAATTTCTTTCGTGCGGCGCTCGCGGGATTTGACCCGCTAACCTCCTCTCAACAACAGGTCCAACGATCCAATACACCAAGCTAATGGACGGGAATCAACAGGGGCGAGAATCTACTTATTTCAACGGCGGGCACAAAATTTTTAAAAAATATATTTTTTATTCCCGTGGAGCGGGCGGGAATCGACCCGCGTACCTCCACCTTACAAGCGGACAACTCTGTCCGCTACACCACAGCTGCGGACGGGAGTTAATCTCTGTCCCGTCCGCTTTGTAATCGTCGGCGGGCGATTTCTTTTTTAAAAAAAACTGTGGGATAAATCCCACATGGGCTGCGCGATTGCACAGCGAGGGTTTTTAACCCTCGCGTCGCGTATGCTATTTCGACTGCCTTCGGGCGGTCGATTCACGACCGGATTTCTGCCGCCCGACCTCGTCAATCGTTGAGTGCCACGTGGACCCAGCCACCGTCTGCCACGTGGCAGAATTTTGCCAAACCACAACGTCGCAGCCTGCTGCCAACAACGCCACCTGCCGCCAATCGTTGCTCGCCACGTGTCGAGCTCTGCAACTGCCACGTATCCAGTCACCTCGAAATTCGAGCCACTGCCACGTGTCGCCTCGACTGTCATGCTGCTGCCACCTCTACCTCGGGATCCGTGCCCGAACTGCCTCGGGATGCGTGCTCGAGCCTGCTCGTGATCCGCCTCGGGATTCGAGCCCTGCTGTGACCTACGTCGGGATGCGTGCCTGGTCGTGCCTCGGGAACCGTGCCCGCGCTGACCTCACTTCGCCTCGGGAACCGTGCCCGACGAACGACGAAGTCTGGCTCTGATACCAGATGTGAAATCCGAACGCAGTCACACTAACAGAAAAATGCAGCACAAATAAAAATCAAATTCTTTATTTAATTTGTAGCTCTCCCCACCTTAATACAAAATGCATATTCAATAATATATAGAGGAGGAATAGGAAGAAAGTCGGCAAAGGAGAGATAAGGGGAAATAGGAGATAAGAAGGGAGAAGATAGGGGAAAGAAAAGCGCGGAGGGATAAGGAAGTTGGAGGGATAAGGGGAGAAGAGGAAATGGAGGGATAAGGAAACTGAGATGAGATGGAGGGATAAGGGAGTTAGGAAACGTGGAGGAAATTGCCGACAACCATAGGAGGGAGTGTTCACACTAAGGCTTTAGGAAAGGGATTTTTCTAAGCCTCTTTAGTGATGACCCTATTCACACTGCAACATTCTCCCCCTTAACAAATCTTAACCTAGATACTTAGGAATTAGGGGTAATTCCAACATCTATGGTGTTATGGGTTTTTAATCTAGATTCTTATGGGTGTTTCCTCTTTTAGGTTTTTTTTAGTTTATTCCTTGGAGATCATTTCACTTTGTTTTCTATTGCACTTTGAAATGTTTTAGTTTTATGGGTTGTCTTGTATGTGATGTCTCAATTTTGAGATTGTTTGTAGATTTCTAGGTGTTATCTTGTAAAAGGTTTGGTGCCCCTTTCAAAACCCCTTATTCCACCATAATAAAAAAATATATGTTTTTAATTAAAATATATAAAATTTAGATAAATAATGTAGGAGCATCCTAATGACCTACCAATATGGAAGTTGAATTGTCATGAAAAGGAAGGTCAACTACTGGGTTGTTATGTAACTACTTTAAAATAATTATAAATTATTGTTTTGTTTTAGGAAGGAGGGCTGACTAGAAGAGAGAGAAGGAGTTAAAAAAATTCAGCCTTGTATTCTTGATGAAAAAATGAATAATATTTTTCTAAATCATCCCGAGTATTTATGGTTATTGAATATGTGATATTCAATATTAGATTGTGTATGTGTTGCTTTATATATATGTAGGATCTAAGGAAATTTATAAGCTCTTGACCCAAATGAAGGAAAAATGAGTGGAGGGAACCATTCAAGTGAAGGAAAGGTGAATTACTATTGAAAATAGAATACTAACTTAAATAGAAGAAAGGAGTGATTGAAAATATATTCTTGCAGAAGAGACTACCACCTAGAACATAGAGTATGGTTTCTCAAATTAAGAATATCATTTGTAGATAGCTATGTAAGAAGTTTTATAGTCGCATAAAGGGAAATATGACTTAAAACAAAGATTGAATTATCTTGCATGCTGAGAAAGAGAAAGTTGGATGGAATAATGGTAAAATTAGTGATGCATGAGCATCCAGTGGTGTAAGAGTGATCTTGCATCACCCAAAATTTATAATTGCTTTAATTATTTCTAATTATATTTAGTTGTCTAGGGGATAGAAAAATAAAGTCAGTGGTGAAAGAATAACCCCAATACCCTGAACGGTTTGGGATTTATGTGTTTTTTATGGCCAAATACTATAAAATATAGTGAAATTAAGGTACCTGATATTGCAAGTGGATTTTGAGGGTCATAGAAGTCGAATTTAACAATTCTAAAAATGTTTGTAGGACTTAGGTCAATTTTTCTTCGTATATTTCAGCTCGTGCCCTTTTCAAAATATCTCGTGTGATTCAATCGGAGCAAAAAGCGTGAAGTTATGACCCTTGAAAGTTTACCTCTGAAATTCTAATTTTAAATACATTGTTTTAGGAGGGAAAATGGGAAAATATGATATTAGAGGGAATTTTCGAAATTGTAAAAAGGCTCTTCTTTTGGTATCTTGATTTTTGGCATGAAATTAAGGAAAATATTTGGCTCATTTTAGCATTTCTGGTTTACAATGGATTGTATGTGTTTTTTAATGCAATTCTGCCTCAAGTGGTATCAGAGCTAGAGTTCCTGAGTGTGTAAATAGAGAGCTGAAAGTGAGGCAGTTTACACCAGGATCTGTGATTACATTTTGTGGGAGAAATCAGAATGCCTCCACGAAGAAATCCTGGTGGTGGGAGAAATATTGTGCCATAAGATTTTAGAGCTTTGCAAAGGTAAGTTCAAGCTCTGCAAGAGGAGCTACATAGAGGGTTTGAGCTAAGGAGAGAAGAAGGGAGTGAATATGAAGCTAAAGAAGAAGAGGCCCAGTTTGAAGAAGAAGAAGAGGCAGTAGATCCTGAATAAGCCAGATCATATAAGGCCATATCACAAATTGGAAAGAGACTAAAGTTTTATGTCTCCATGTATTTTGGAAATCTCAACCCAGAAGATTTGATTAACTGGATCAATGACATGGAGGAATACTTTGAGTATGATGAGGTAGAAGATCCCGAGAGGGTCAAGTTTTCTAATACCAAGCTGAAGGTTCATGCTAGCATATGGTGGAAGGGAGTGCAACTAGACAGAAACAAAAGAGGAAAATAAATGATAACAAGGTGGGAGCGAATGGTGGAGAATTTGAAGAGACAATTTATTCCAACTGATTACAAGTTGGATCTGCTCAAGAAAATGTAGGGTTTAAGACAATCTAGTAAGTCTGTCAAAGAACACACATAGGAGTTCTATAAGATCCTGATCAGATCAGGCCATTCTAAGGCCAACAAGGAGAAGGTATCCCATTATATTAATGGGTTAAGAGCAAGTATTCAAGAGGATTTGAGTCTGGTCAGGATGAACACCATTAAAAATGCTTACCATTTTGCCCTACCATTTTGCCCTGAAGGTAGAAGAGAAGCTAAATGAGAGGTTTGAAAGCAAACATAGAGGAAGAGGTCGTGGTGGAAGAACTGGTCGGAGAATAAATGGATGATGGAATAAGGACCAAAAGAAAATTGGGGAGACAAGCAATAGTCAGGACCAGAAGAGGGAAAATGCTTATCGGTCCCATGAGCAGAATAATAACTACCAAAATAATGGTTACCAAAGAGGAAGAGGAAGGTTCGGATGAGGGTTTGGAAGAGGAGGATTTCGTGGAACCTGTTTCCACTATGGAGAAGAAGGACATCGAGCATATGAGTGTCCACAACACCAAGGAGGAACAAATAAGAGGCTTGAAGGTAATGCCCGAGCTACTGTTGTTGATGAAGGTGTTGAATCTGAGCACTCTAAAGAAGCAGAAAGAGGAGAAGTACTGATAACAAGGAGAGCCTTGTTGAATAAGGATAAATATCTAGATCAAAGGAAGAGCTTATTTCGCACAAGCTATAAATGTCCAGGTAAGACTGTAATATTTTCATAGATAATGGTAGCATAGATAACCTAGTTGCAAAAATAATGGTTACCAAATTGCAGTTAGAGAGAAAGAGCTACCAGCATCCATATCAGATTGCATGGTTGTAGAAGGACCATAGGGCTTTGGTTAGTGAGCAGTGCTTGGTAAAATTTAATATTAGGCATTACTATGATGAATTCTTGTGTGACATCCTGCCTATGGATACTTTTCATTTGTTGTTGGGAAGGTCGTGGAAATTTGATCAATGTGCAATCCATGATGGGCATGTCAACACTTACTCCCTGACAAAGAATGGAGTGCACCATAAGCTGAAGCCCTTGAAGGAGGTGGGCGAAAAGGTATGTAGCAGTGCTAGAATATGTTTAGTTGAAATAGAAAGTTTTTGGACGGTTTAAAGCATGAGTGTATGTGTTATGCATTAATTCCTAGAGTTAGGGAAGAAGAATGTAAAGATACCCCAATAGAAGTCTCAGGTCTATTAGAAGAATTTCCAGATATTATATTAGATAATGTGCTTGAGGGTTTGTCACTAGTGAGGAAGATCAATCACCATATAGATTTGGTATCGGGAGCTATTTTGCCCAATAAGGCAGCCCATAGAATGACTCCCATAGAAAGTGAGGAGCTAAACATACAAGTCCAAGAGTTGTTGAAAAAGGAACTGATTCAGGAGAGCTTGATTCCATGTGCAGTACTTGCAGTACTAGCACAAAATAAATATGGAGAGTGGAGGATGTGTACAGACTCCCAATCCGTTAACAAGATCACCATAAACTATAGATTTTCATTACCAAGGATGGATGACATTATGGACTGTTTGAGTGGAGCCAAGTACTTCACAAAGATTGACCTAAAGAGTGGGTACCATAAGATTCATATCAGAGAATGGTATGAGTGGAAGACTACCTTCAAGACCAGAGAGGATTTGTATGAGTAGTTGGTCATGCCATTTGGGCTAACCAATGCACCAAGCATATTCATGCGGCTGATGAATGAGGTATTAAAGGAGTTTTTAGGAAAATTTGCCATTTTCTATTTGGAAATACCTTGGAAGAGCACCTTATGCATATCAGAAGAGTTTTTGAGAAGTTGAGGGAGGATCAGTTGCCAATTAATCTAAAGAAGTGCAACTTTGTGAAGGAGTTGGTGTACCTGGGATTTGTCATCTCAGTTGATGGTCTAAAAATGGACCCAAAAAAAGTGAGGGCTATCATCGAATGTCCTACTCCAAGGAGCACTACAAAGTTAAGATCATTTCATGGTCGAGCCAATTTTTACAAAAAGTTTATTAGAAATTTTAGCAGTATTTGTGCACCCCTAATAGAGACAATGAGAGGGGATAAAAAAGAATTGAATTGGACCTTAGGAGAAGATAAGAGCTTTGGTATGTTGAAAAAGGTCACAAAGCAACATGTTTTAGCACTTCCAGATTTCAATAAGGTATTTAGGTAGACTATGATGCTAGTGGTAGTACCATAGGAACTATGTTGAGTCAATAAATTAAACCTGTTACTTATTTTAGTGAGAAACTCAATGATGCTAGGAAGAATTATTATGTATATGATCAAGATTTGTATGCTATAGTTCAGGCTCTAAAGAAGTAGAAGTATTATTTGTTGCTAAAATAGTGTGTTCTATATACTAATCAGCAGGCCTTACAATATATTAATAGCCAAGGGAAGCTAAATTAGAGGCACTTGAAGTGCGTTGAGTTTCTATAGAGTTATACCTTTGTGTTGAAGCATAGAAGTGGGAAGTCAAACAGAGTTGCAGATGCCTTAAGTAGAAGGCAGTGTTTGTTGATAGAAATGAAGGTGGAAGTTGTAGGGTTTGATGAACTTAAGGGTTTGTACCCTGAATATCCTGATTTTGTAGAGGCTTTGAGGGCTTGCTTAGCACCTGTTACTTTGGACATGACTAAGTGGTTGGATTTTCTAATCCAATATGGGATGTTATTTAGAGGAAATTAATTATGCATTCCAAGGAGTTCAATGAGGAAGAATTTGGTCAAGGAGAAGCATAGTGGAGGGTTGATTGGACACTTCGGTCGAGATAAGACCATTGCCCTCATTAGTGAGAACTACTATTGGCCATAGTTGTAGCAACATGTGAATAGGTTTGTACAGAGTTACAGAGTATGCCAAATGGCCAAGGGTGTGAGACAGAACACTAGATTATATCAGCCATTACCTATACCAGAGATACCATGGGAGGACATCAGCATGGACTATGTTCTTGGCTTGCCAAGGACACAGAGGAGGAATGACTCCATATTTGTGGTGGTTGACAAGTTCTCAAACATGGCATATTTTATTCCCTGAAAAAAAACTAATGATGCAGTTCATGTTGCAGGGTTATTTTTCAAAGAGGTGGTACAACTACATGGTCTACCAATGATTATTGTTTTCGATAGGGATACCAAGTTTGTTGGGTATTTCTAGAGGACCCTATGGAAGAAATTGAAAATAAACCTAAAATTTAGTTCTGCATACCACCCACATATTGATGGAAAAACATAGATGGTGAACAGAAGTCTGGGTAACCTACTGAGATGCTTGGTAGGAGATAAGCCCAAGGGATGGGATTTGGTTTTGCCATAGGCAGAATTTGCATATAATAATTCTATCAATAGGATTACTAACAAATCTCCATTCCATATTGTATATGGGAGCAGACCAAGAAATGCTTCTGAGTTGAGGAATATGGATAGAGGGGAAAAGTGCAGTGTTGAGGTTGAGGACTTTTATGAGCACCTAAAGAGCTTGCGTGAAACATTAAAGCAGCATATTAACAATATGAACACTCAGTACAAGATAAGAGCAGACCAGAAGTGACAACCTAAGGAGTTCCAAGTGGGATATCAAGTTATGGTTCACTTGAGGAAAAAAATATTTCCTACTAAAACTTATAACAAGTTAAAAATGAAGAAGTTTTGGGCCATGCAAGGTCTTAGGAAGACGGGATTCAGGGAATGCTTATGAGGTAGAGTTACCAAGTGGGTTGAACATATCACACGTGTTCAAAATTTTAGATTTGGTAGAGTATCATGAAGATGACAACAATGATGTGCCAGTCACGTAAATGTGGAGTATTCCAACATCTACTCCAGATACAGAAGAGATAGAAGAGATCCTAGATACCTGCATCGGCAAGAGCACAAGGCAAAGGAATTATGAAGAATATTTGGTTAAATGGAATGGTAGGCCTGTATAAGATTTAATGTGGTTGTCCAAGATTTAATATGAAATTTTCATTCTAACTCTTATTGGTAATTTACTATATTAATATCATTATAATTACTAATAAATATTTCTTACATGTATAATTTATATTTGCTTAAATATATTACATCATTTGGTACATGCTAATGTACCACCTTGTGTACATCTTTAGATTAGGAGTGTATCTTAGATTAGGGTGTGAGTATTTACTTTATACAATGTAATAAATATACAAGTATTATTAGAATGTGCAAATTATTCAACAATGTAAATGTGCATGTTAGTCCATGTGCATATGAGTCCATAGAATAGGAATGTGAAGAGTCATAGGAATATAGAAGGTCACGAGTCACGTCCCATTATATATATACCTTTGTATGAGCATATGAAGTGATATAATGTATAGGAGTAGTAGAGAATAAGGTAGACACAATGTAGAGCATGTATTAAATATGGAGAGTTTGACATCTCCATTTTATCTCAATATACTATTTTTGTGAGATTTCATTAATTTTAGTTTTATGAGTAGTTGTAGAAGTTTTTTATGATTTTTACATGCTTAATGTATTGTCATTTTATTCTATTTAATATTGCATGCTCATTTTATACCATGTGGTAGTTATTTTATTAAATATATAGCATCAAAAGCTAATAGTGGTATCAGAGCCACAAGGGAGATTGATAGGAGATATGGAGATCTCATTTTCAAAAAATATTTTTTTTTTTTTTGCTAGAGTCTTTCCATAGGGTTACAAGAAAACTAGTGAAGACTAGAACTCAACATAGATCTCTTTTTCACTAGATTGAAAGATAACTAGTGAAGTTTATTAATTTTTAGAGATCTTGAGATTTACATTTATTTGCTTGTTGTTGTCTAGGTTTTTTTGTTACAAAAAAAATAGACATTAAATAATAAGAAATTCCAAGGAAAATGTCGTATTAGAGATTAAAGGTAGAATATTGAGGAGACCCAATAAGGAGGTTCCTATAGAATATTGAAGACTATATATTGTAGATTGAAGAAATAAGAAAGCAACTCTATTGAAGATTGAGAAGTAAGAGACCCCAAAAAGAGGTCCTATTGATGAACAAATTCTAAATTTAGAATATAGAAGATTGAAGATAGAGGAGGACTATTAAAGTTAGAGTATATTACATCATTTTGGTCATGTAAATGTACCAACTTTTGTACATAATTAGAATAGGATATTACTTTAAGGGGAAGTTATCTAGTTACTTCAATCAATGTAATAAATGCACAAGTATCAATGTGTAAGGTTTCCTCTTGTACAACTAGGTAGAGTTTTGGGCTTCTTGGCCAAGGAATCTATTCCTATATAAAGGGCCTCATAGTGATAGATCAAGATCATATCAAGCTCATATCAAATTCCTATCAAGTGCAAATTAGATAAGAGAAGAACTTCTGTATGGATTACAATGTAGTTATTTAGCTTATATTTACGGAGTGACCATTACCTCCATACTACATTGTATTTTCAGCATTTTTATTTATAGTATATTTCAGTCATATTGCAGAATCATTTTCTCTCATTTTTACTGTATCTTATTAGGACTTGTGTTAGATCTCTCTCACTGCATATATCTTGAAAAGCTAATAATGGTATCATAGCCACGATGAATCAAGAATATGAGGACCTACATCCATCATAATTATTTTTACATTTTAATAAATTGGATTCACCATTGTGCACCGCCACTTTCAAAAGTCATCATAAGAGAAGTCCAGTAGATCAAGAGGAATAGGAAGAGCCACAGTAGTCAATAGAGAGAGTCACAAATGAGGAATAAAATAAATCTTAACTATAGAAATTTTGAGATTATATTTTATTAGAATATTTACATAGAGTTACAAAAAAAAATCATGAAAACTAGGACTTAACATTCATTCCACTAGTTTGACAAATCAACTAGTAAATATTATTATCTCCAAAATTATAAATTCTTCTATTCCAATTTCTAACAACTTGTTGCAATAAAATAATATTCAATAAATGGTTGGGAAGCTTCCTACAAGTGAGTTAGGAAGAATATCTTCTTAGAATCATTCCAGCACTTACAATAACAAGGATAAGACTAAAGATTTCAAAGACTTGGAAAAATATTCCATTATAAGATTTGTAATCCTACAAACTACAGAAGTAAAAAAAAGGTCATAGTAGCCTTATAGCAGACTCAAAGAAGAAGAGACTTTAGAATATTAGTCAAGGAGGAGATAGGAGATTGATGATCTCCATTAAATATTAATTCATATAGAGTGTAGAAGCAAAAAAGGCCATAGAAGCCTTGACCCAAAAGAAAAGTCCACAAAATCTTTGATCCAAAAAAAGAGGCTCGAGAAGCCTTGATCCAGAAGAGAAGGCCATAGAAGTATTAATTTTGAAGAAAACTTCTGAGAAGAATTCTTGATTCAAAAGAAAAATTCTTGATTTAGAAAGAAAATCTCCAAAGAATAGTTCCTGAAGAAGACTCTAAAGAAGAGTCCATGAAATAGGAGATTGATGATCTCCTTTACTGATTAAATATTTATTTGAAAGCTGAAGAGATAAATAGAATATCTTGTTGAAGAACTTCCATTCTTGGAAGAAAGAGAAGGACTAAGAGAGTCTTGTTCAAATCTATAAGAAGAATATTTCAGAGATCTGAGAAGAATATCTCATCACCAACACTTCTAGATGTAAAAGAGTTAAGAAAACCTCTCAATTGGAAGACCATAGAAGCTACAATATAGAAGACCTTGGAGAGGTATAAAGGAGTAAAAATAAGAATTCTTGGAGAGCCTTGTTACATAGCTTGAAGAAGCATTATCAAAATTATTCCTAGGAGAACTCATTGGATAAATCCACTACCAAGGAGAAGCTCCTAATAGTGAAGGACTTGGGACAATTATCACCATCAGATAACAAGCCCAAGAGAAGACGAATTTGACAAGGAGTGCCAAATAATAGAATAAGAATTCAATGAAGACCTAAATATTCTTAAAATATTGAGAATAATAAGGTCTTATTTAAAGTTAAAATTTGACAAGAAGATTGAAGGAATATTTGGACAGAAGAAGTCTAACAAATCTAGGATATTTGGAGATTACCTCTCACAACAAGAAGGCATAGTTAAGAGAATAGATTTCTCTAAATCTATAGTAAAAATAGATCATTGGAAGGATCAAGGTACCAAACATTAGGCTCAAGACATAAAGTTCAACACCATAGTTTGGTGAAGTAAAACAATATCTTGGATAGTCAACAAGAAGTTGCGAACTCATCCATTACAAGGTAGTATCTTGGTAAATCAAAACACCAAGATCTACATATACTACAAAAGCCATTAAAGATAATAAACTAGGGTGTATTTAGTTAAACTTCAAATTAGGGTTCATTATCAAATTCCATTAAGCACCATATTTGGATTAAAGTTGTAAGGACAAGGGCTCATATTATAGTCTTCAAGAAAGTGCAAAAAGGAGAATTTATTTTAAGATATATTTTCACATTAAATAGGAGTTGGATATTTTTTAAAAGAATGAAAATTATCACCTACCTATTATCTATCTAGAAATCAAGAAGACTATCCTATAATATTTGATTGTAGTGAAAAATTGCATAATATTCATTAAGAGTTCATTACAAATTACTCAAAGTTGCAGATATTATTAAGTGCATTTAAAATTATTTTGATATTTCATTTACAAGAA
Organism: Wollemia nobilis; assembly: GCA_028583015.1. Lineage (NCBI taxonomy): Eukaryota > Viridiplantae > Streptophyta > Pinopsida > Araucariales > Araucariaceae > Wollemia > Wollemia nobilis. Next base: position 14,937,492 of record JAQPPZ010017228.1, read on the forward strand.
AAATAAGATGAGATTATTGTTACCTTTAAAGTGCATTAAGTTGGAGATATTATTTATTTGTACTATACTAGTTTATCTTCAACTAGTTACTCTCAAAAGGGTTAGTGTGTGTTCTTTTATTGTTAAATATCAAGGGCACAAAACCAGCAGATTATCAAAGTGTTTAGAGATGCTATTTGGTGCATAAAACTTGCAGTATTTTGTGGACTAAATAAGGTACCAAAATCATATCATATTCCTACAAGGAGTGGAGAAGAAAGCCACCATAAAAATTAGTAAAATAAGCTTAAAATTAATACTTGGTGAGTCTTAGATTCGAGGTGCACTAAAGGTTTTTATACAAGTGAAAATTAATGCAAAATTTACTTTTACAAGAGCTTCTATCTACAAATTAATAAAGCAAAAGGAGAGAGTTGTCCACCAAAGGACACAACAGCCACCATTAAAAACAACAGAAATAAATTACAAAAGGAGGTGCAAAAATAAGTTGTATTTACAAAGTTTATTTACATTGTCTTGCATCATGATATTCTATCCTACGTAGGAAAAAATGCAAAGCTTAAGTGTCACAAAGACACATTATTCATAAGGAATAAGCATCTCAAAGAAATAATAGGAAAGCATCATCCATGCAAGGCTAAAAGAACCATCAAAAGGCTCACATCACCCATGGTTTAAACATCCACAATAGGTAACCTACAAACACACAAAGAAAATAACAAGGGAGGAGATATATCATTCACAAAGAAAGAAACTAGGCAACTTGGAAGCAGGAAAAATCAAAGCAAGCAATACCAAAGCTAGACATACATCCAAGGAGTATTCTATATCATCATTGGAGCATCATAAATTCTCTATCGAAGTGCTACTCATTACTCTAGGTCAAATCCACTCGAGCTCCACCGAAGCATTTCTCAAAGCCACATGAGCTCCACCATAGCATTTCTCAGTTGGAACCAACTCAGTGCCATCAAAATATAGCAAAGGAAAAGGTGGAAACATATGTTGGATAAGCTTACAAAAATATGTTAATAAGGTTAGGATATGCAAAGGAAATAAGGTGTCACTTGTCACTTTAGAAGAAACCCTAACGGCTTCCATACAAGCATTCAAAATAATGTTCAAAATTCCACGTGCGTGAAAGGAATCATCTAAATAAGTGTTGCGAAGGTTAGCATTAGGAATATTAGATAAGGGGTGACACTTGTAACCAAGGTATACAATGTTTATATAAATACTATAACATATCCATTCTACAACAAATTCTAAGTGTTTAATAGCATCATTGAGCATTGAAATAAACCACCATGATACTTTTCCTTCTCAATAAGTTCATCCTCCTATTTAAGGCTCCTAAAACCTATGAGAAAATAGCATTTAAAAATATTTAAAGCAGCAACGAGTTGCAGTATCAAGAGCATTAAAAGCTCTCGGTAAAGGTATTCAAATTAGGTCAAAGAGGCCAAAATTGAGGCACCACCATTCAAGTATTAAAGTTAGCAGAGAATCAAAGTCTACCATTTCTCATAGCACCCAAGAAGAACATTGAAAATTATTGTCATACACGTCTAAATCCATCGTCGAATACGTAGAGATTTTAAGCATCATAAAGGTAAGAATTTACCTCATCTAATTTACTTTCATTAAAAAGAGGTTATACGGGTATAATATAAGGTTAAAACATTAAGGAAAATAAACCATATTTGAAATCAAAATTAAAAGGAAAATATATATTAAAGTAGCATAATATTTGCAATTTAAAACATGGGAGAAATAAGGATTTCTACTTGGATAAATTAAACATCTATTATTGTAAATATTATTATTTTCTATTACTCCATATTAGGGATTATAAGGAATTCTACACCAAAGTAGGTTATTAGAATTTAGAAATATTTAATATCAAAATATCAAAGGCTATAAAAGAAGGTTTATTATGGAAAACCAAGAGTTAGAATTAAATTGGTATACTTGTCTCAAAATCATACGAAAGGGATAAAAGAAATCCAACTGATAGAACCTCGTCAAATTAGAAAGTTATTAAGTTCAATAGAAGTAATAAGGTGTAATAGGAGTTGTTTTTTTTGCCACTCACAAAATAATACAAAATCAACTCAAAATTGAACTACTATTGTCAAAGAGCACTTTATCAATCATAAAGCATATTCAAAATCACTAAGGTGATATAATTCATTCTACAAAACTTAATAAAAATAGCCCTCATCAAATATTATCAAGGACTTCGTTCATTTAGGAGTCATAAGGTTTCTACAAAACCTAGAATTTCACCAAGATATCATACTAAGGAATTTAAAAGAGGACCACAAGGATTATCATGGCATCAAACAAATTCTTTCTTGCAAAATTCCAATTACTCAAAGGTCCCAACAATTTTTCCTGAAAAAATAAGGTAAAAGTAATCTTAGTATTTGAAAAACTTTGGGAGATAGCTAAAGGAACAACAAAAATACCAATTGCTGATGATACTGAAATTCATAAGTTCGAAGAAAATGATGCAAAAGCTCTAATAATAATAATATTTGCTATCACTGTTGAGATACAATCTTATATCAGTTCAGCAAATATATCTACAAAAGCATGGAAAATCTTAGAGAAGATATTCGAAAGGAAAAATAAATCCACTATCCTTCATCTTCAAACTTAACTACATTTCCTAAAAAATGAACAATGGTGAAAGCATGGAACTATTCCTAAGGAAAGTAGAAGATATCAAAGGGAAATCATTAACCTTAGGAGTACAAATTAAAGATGAATTTCTTACTCAAGTAACTATGAGAGCACTTCCGGATAGCTACAAACATTTGGTTACATCTTCACAGGTCCTAAGTAAATATACTTGCGCTCACAAGTAGATGCCATGCATATAGCTTTATCGTTGAAGCTCAGTACACGAGTATTACAGAATAGTACTCTGCTGGTATCTTATGTATAAAAAGTCTGATGCACTTGTATCCATATGTGTTGTTTTGATGCTATGGGACACGCTTTAGAATCCAGTGGGCCCTCCATGGTCATATGTAGCAACAATAATAGAACACTTCAATGAAATGACAGCAACTTTCCGAGGCTTGAGATGGAATTTAGTGGTGGAGATTTTAGTGCAGACAGCAAATTGGGCACGGAACTAAACGAGATCATCTTCCCCGAAGACCATTTTTTCTACGATTTAAACAGAAGTATTCAAGATAACAGTCCAACATTTTTGTTTTATATTATGTGTTATGTCTTGTCTTTAGAGCTTTAAAACTTCTGTAGATGTTTGGACATATATATACAATCCATATGACGTTTACAGTGACGTTATCCAAGAGATAAGAGGAAGACCATGTGTCATGTGGATTTAATTTAATGCTTATCTCATATTTTCAAAAGTTTTTTATATATCTTATTTTACATATAATTATACAATAAAAAAATAATGGTATTTAAAAAATAAATTATTGGGTGATTAATGTGCTTCCGGTTGTACTTAGTGTCTTATTTTATTTATATATATATATATATATATATATATTTATATATATTTATATTAAATGATATTAGTTGATTAGGTTAGATTTCTCAAATTTTAAGAAAGCCACCAAGATTTAAATGTGGAACACATGGATAATAATTATCAAGTTGTTGCAATATCACTATATGGTCATGAAAGAGAATACCATTATTTAGTTATTGTATAATATAGTTGAGTCTATGCTAATTCCATAAACTATTAATAATTGAAAGAAAAAATATATAGTTATAGATATTTTCAAGGGTTTAATGAGAAACACCACTAATAATTATATTATTTTGATACTATATTTTGTGATATGTTTTTTTAAGAAATAAAGTACAAGTGGGGCTCACCCTCCCAAGGGCACAATGGGGGTATTAGAAATTAGAGTCAATAACATACCAATATGGTGTGTGACATATATTTTATAATAATTTTGTTTAAAATAATTTGAAATTTTAATTAAGAATGTATGTTTTTACCATAAAGGTTGGAAATGGTGGACTAAGAAAATGGCTAGTGAAATTGTGAATACAATACAATTTTTGGTAGTTATTACTAATCAGAGGTAAACAATTGAGCAATACAAAATCATACTCACATCTATTCTATTCAACAATCATGTTCATCATGCTAAGGCTTTCATTGATCATATAGTATCAGATGGCATATTGTTGGTGGTGTCGAGGCAATTATTGTAGTTATTTATGAAGAACTTGAGCAATATGAAGCTTGAAGTGCAAAAGGAGATATTGTAATATGTGGTGGATCAAATTTAGTCCAGAGTTATTTCTTTTGAAGAACAAGCCAGTGGAAATTGGTCTAGTAGCGATATCGAAATCAGTAGCAATTGCAGTCTCGATGACATTGGTAATGGTAAGGGAGAGTTAGATAGTGCAAAAATTCTTCAGGATGTTGATGTTTTAAACCCAAAATATAAGGGAAACTCAAGTGGTGTTGGTCAAGCCTAAGTCCCTAAATACCAAGTTTGATCTGCTTTCGAAAAAGGGTTAACAATTTTTTCCAAATGACGTGGTTAATATGACCATTGAACAAGGTTCCCATCACTTGGTAGGAAACTTTTTGGGGGTTAGACCTAACCTGGATAGGATTAAAAAATGAGCTTCTTCTAAGTGGAGATTATCGTCCTCTCTAGGGTTTTTTTTATGGTGAAGTTGAACTCTTTTGCTAATTCAGAGATAATTTTATGGGGGGGTTGGTTCTTTGGAAGGTGTGGCCTTTTCCTGAGGATATGGGGACCTAATTTTATTCTAGAGACTCAATTTTTTGTAAGCCCTAGTTTGCATGAGATTACCAAATATCTCCTTTAACTACTAGAATGAGAAGGCTTGTGTTGGTGTTTCTAGAGAAATGGACCACCTGATTATTTTGGATCCGACCACCAAATCCATATATCACCTCGTCTATGCTAAAATATGTGTTAATATGGAGTTGGAGGAAATTTACAAGATTTAGTTCGATTGATTTTGATATTGGGTATTTAGAATCAACCTTTAGAATATGAGAATCCCCTTGTTAAATATGGGGTTTGTAATAAATTAGGGCACTTGACTCGAGCATGCCCAAACTAGAAGCCTTCTTTCCAAGCTCATAAATTCTAGAAATAAAAGCAAATTGAAGAAGAGGGTTCCAAGAATAAAGATATCTTGGAAGCTAAAATTATTGAGAGCAAAAAGCAAAAGGTCTCATCCTTAGAGGGTTTTAGAAAGGAAGATATCTTGGAAGCTAAGATCCCTAAAAATAAAGTAAAATTGATATGTAGAAGGATTCTTCCTTTGAAAATCAATATATGATAGATAAGATGAAGGTATGTGATACTTTACCCTAGGATTATGCATAAGGGGTTGGACAATAAATGTAATTGTAAAAAAATGGTGAATCCTAATCGAAATCAAGGTAAATCCTAAGTAAATCAAATCAATCATCTTCACACCAAAATTTGGGGTATTTGAAGTCGTATAAAGTAAGGTCATATTTCAAATAAATTTTGACCTATTAAATCATCTTATATCTTCATAAGAACACCACCATTAGATCAGGCTAAACAAGAGCTTTCCAACAAGTACAAATATACCTATGTTTGGATATATTGTGGTAAATTAACCCTAAGAAACAATTGGTCCTAAACATTTTAGGTGAATGTGTCGACGTTGAGGGTCCTCATATTTGCCATTTTTCAATTTTGAAAATCTTAATATTCACCCAATTTGTGAATACTCACCACTATGCATAACCATGCTTTACCCTCCTCACAAATGAACATTGTTCTTTCTCCAAATTCCTTTGATATGATTCCAGAGATTACTTTTGGAGACAAAGGTAATATCCTCTTAGAAAAGGTAGATGGTGGAAATTTTTAGTTATAAAATGATGAAGATGAAGAAGAGCATAACCAAATAGTTTTAAAAAAATAGGTAGATCAAATAAAAAAGAACTTAGGAAATTTAGCCAACCCAAAAAAAGTTACCCAAACTCCAAAAACCAAACATCAAAAGAAGTTAGAGTTTGATGTGGGTACTGTTAAATCTCAAGGGAGACCTTCCAATAGAAAATTAAAGAAAAAGAGATAAAGATAGATATTGCTAATGGAATCCAAACAGTAATAGCCTTGGATTGGGGAAGTAAAAAGGCGCTCAAGGTAAGAGGAAAAATATGATGATGTAGGCCATGTTGAGTCTGAGAACAAAGATCTACCTATCCTCTATGGTGTTATGGTATTTTAATCTAGATGCTTATAAGTTTTTTGCTCTTTTGGATTTTTGTTTGGTTTATTCCTTGGAGACCATTTTACTTTGTTGTATGTTGTACTTGAGAATGTTTTAGTTTTATGGATTTTCTTGTTTGTGACGTCTCAATTTTGATACTATTGGTAGATTTCTAGGTGTTCTCTTGTAAAATGTTTGGGGCCCCTTTCAAAACCCCTTATTCCATCCTAATGATATACCTTTGTGAAAGTTGAATCGTCATGAAAATGGAAGGTCAACTACTCGGTTGTTATGTAACTACTTTAAAATAATTATAAATTATTATTTTAAAGTAGGAAGGAGGGATGACTAGAAGAGAGAGAGAAAGAAGTTAAAAAATTTCAGCCTTGTATTCTCGATGAATGAATGAACAATATTTTTCTAAATCATCTCGAGTCTTTATGGTTATTGAATATGTGATATTCAATCTGTTAGATTGTGTGTGTTGCTTCTTGTATATGTAGGATCTAAGGAAATTTATAAGCTCTTTAGCCAAATAAAGGAAAAATGAGTGGAGGGAACCATTCAAGTGAAGGAAAGGTGAATTAATATTGAAAAGAAAATACTAACTAAATAGAAGAAAGAAGTGATTGAAAATATATTCTTGCAGAAGAGACTACCACCTAGAACATAGAGTATGGTTTCTCAAATTAAGAATACCATTTGTAGATAGCTATGTAATAATTTTTATAGTTTCATAAAGGGAACTATGACTTAAAACAAAGAGTGAATTATACTGCACACTGAGAATGACAAAGTTGGATGTAATAATGGAAAAAATGGTTGTTCATAAACACCTTTTAAATGCAATACCTAATTCCTTTATTATTCCTACATATTGAAATTATGGTATGATTTTACTCATTGTACAAGGGATTTAGGGATATATATATATATATGTGTGTGTGTGTGTGTGTGTGTGTGTGTCTATGTGTGTGTGTATACATATGTATGCATATATGTATATATATACATATATATACATATATATTGTAGATTAAAGATACAACGCCAAACAGAAATAAAGAAATCACAATAATGGAATACAGAGCAGTTGTACAAAACAAACGATTTTTATTAATCAATGGAGTTTAGAAACTCCTTTTGAGTACAACGAGGCTCGTAACCCTTTTCGTGATACACAAATTACAATTTGTGCTAGGGTTCTCCGAAACCCTAGCCGGCACAAAGTGGTGGCATCTCCGAAGAACGTATCCTTAACCCCAACAGAGTGAGTGGGCTTCGTTGTATCCTTTGGCTCGGACCACTCCAGCTTAAACAACTGCTATCAACACACCAGATCTGCCATTAAAATCCTGCACACATTAACACTATCAAGGAGTTAGAAATTAATAAGAGGGCTCCACTGTGTGAGCCCTCAGAAACAATTTAAAACCCTAGAAAAATAGAATGCAGGAGTTCAACAACAGATTAATAAAAGAAAAGAAGTTACTTGCTTTAAACTGATTTATACCTGTTCTCTGTTAACGCGGCTAGACCAGGCGGCATCTGGAAGTAATGTGGCTATCAAATCGGTTGCAGAAGGCGCCCTGGTGCACTCGCTGAACGCCCGCGTGCTTCTGGATCGGGGTTTCAGACGTCGGTCTGAGTCTGTGGCTGCGGGTAAACGCCCGTGGGCACTTGCGACAAGAATGGGGGATTCTGCAGAGTGCTGCAGAAGAGATGGCGGCGAAGTTGGCGACGGATGCGGCGATGGATGCGACGAAAAGGGGCGGCGATGGATAGCTGAAGAGATAGATGAAATAGAAGAGATAGGTCCAAAAGATAGAAGATAGCAAAGATAGAAGAGAGATAGAAGAAGATAGGGTTTGAGCCATCAAGGTGACTCAATTTATAATCTACTCTTAGGGCACACTTTAGGGTTTTAACGACACTTTGAACGTGTGGCTAAGATTAAAGTGGATCCAAGGGTAGAGAATAAATCTAGGTTGTGAAACGGATTAAGATGGATGGACGGATGAGATTAAATGAAGGATGGACGGCTTAGATTAAATCACTTAAACTATATTTATATATATATTAAAATATATTAAAAATATTAAAATATATATATAAATATTAATTTAAATAAATTTGGGGATGAAAAATGGCGGGAAAGGTGAAATTGGGCCAAATAATGGCGGGAAAGTGTGGATTTGGGCCAAATAATGGCGGGAAGGATGGATGACTGACACGTGGCTGACAGGAAGGTATAGATGACTTACAAGTGGCTGGATTTTGGTGTCTACGGATGCCCCTTTTGAGTCGCTTTGTGTGAAGACACAATGCAGCACAAAAACTTAAGACACTTGAAAAGCTGGATCAGACGCAACTCTCTCTCAAGACTAAAGCACAACTTTGAAGACCAAAGAATAAAAGAATATTTAAAATTTTATCAGCTTACCCCCTCAATTGGCGAGCGAGAATGGTTCTCACAAGCCAATTGGAAGAAATTCGGAAGAAAATGAACCGTTTTTGCCCCAACGGTGAAAAAAAGGGGTTGGTGTATGAACCATCTGTTTATGTCCCAACAGAAAAGGGGTTGGTGTACAAACCAGAAAAGAATATGATTGAAGACGATATGAGTGATGTGAAAGATGGACCGTTTTCTGCCCCAACGGTTATAAAGGGATTTTTGCCAAATTGTAAGTTCCATGATCATGTAAGATGAATTCCACTATAGGAAAATTAGAAATTGATAACGGATGCCCCAACTCCTGTGTGTGAATCCATACTGTTGATGAAATTGCCTTGTTGGCGCCATTGATATGCAGAGATGAAAGATGCATGAAAAGAGTCCAGAACTCGGAGATGCTCCTAGTGACTGTATGGATAATTCCTCGGGTCGGAACCAATCAACCTAGGTAGCCTCAATCTCTAGCAAGACTCAAAATAATGATGATATTAAAGATTGTCCATGTTTAAGGCCCCATGAACTAGGCCATCAATGACAACTGTTGAGCAAATTAATCTTGGTATGAGGTCACTTGAAAAGTAGAATACCCAAAATTGATTTCCAATTTTCAAACAAGTGAAATAATTGATGATGATAAATGGTAAGTGTCCTTATGGTGGTTTAATCCTCTTACCGAATTGCATGGATTCAAATCGCTGCAATCGCCAAGGTGATAGAATATACCACTAGATACGAGGTTTACTTTAATTTGATTTGGCAAAAATATGCATGATGAAAGAAGAATGAATGAAATTGACGATAGATCAGAAGAATTGATGAATGTGGTTAATTTTGTGAAGGTTTTGAATATTTTTAACCCAATTTGTAAAACAATGATGAATGATGCGCTTTTTGAGCGAAATGACAAAATTTGTGTCCAAAGTTGTTGTAACCTTCACAAAATGTTTTATTATGATAAGAAGAATGGATGAATGCAATTTGATGAAATTTGGAGGAGGTAAGCTTCAATTTTGCAAGTTTTGTTCCTTTATTCAATACTGACACCAAACGCCGGTCTGCATTTGTGGTTGGCAGAGACGCCCGTCGGTGTTTAGGCACTCTGCAAATGCAGCACTACGTCTGAATGCGCCATGAAATGCCCCACTGCATTTCAGGGCGCCAAAACCAGCTATTTAAACAGTTTCAGCGAGAATTTCGCTCATTTGTGCGTTCGAGCTTGAGAGAAGTGCGTCTGGGGGAATGGAGTGAAAGGTTTGTGTGGGAGATTGAAGCACGCGGGAGCTATGGCGGAGATGGGAGCGGACGCGCCAGTGCAGCCAGCTGAGGTATTTGTTCATTTAAGCAAGTACTTATTATGTGTTTTTTTTTTTTTTTTTTGGAAAAATTTGTAACAAATTTTTGTTTTGTTGTTTTGCAGCTTAGGGTGTTAGAGGCACGACACCGATTCTCCCCTATCATTTCGGGGATGAGGAGGTCATTGTCCCAAGCAGACTGGGAGATATTGGAGGCGGTGGGGCTAGCGGAGGCAGCCCGGTTGGAGGTAGTTCGGGCGGATGAGGGGTACCTCTCGGCTTTGGCCGAGAGGTGGGATCCAGATCGGGGGACGTTCCGGCTCCCGACTGGAGAGATGACGGTGACGCTTGAGGATGTATACCGCATCCTCAAGGTGCCCGTGGAGGGGGCACGGGTGGAGGTTGGACGAGATAGGGCCACGGAGATGGCCAAGTTGTTTGGGGATGACTGGAGGGAGATCCGGACGGAGAGCGGGGGGATCCCATACTTGGCCATGTATACGGCCAAGGAGTTGGTAGCGGTGGAGGCTCTGATGATGTTCGTGTTGGCCAACATTGTGGCCCCGAACAACATCGGGTGCAGGTTCCCATGGAACCTGATGGGTGTAGTGAGCGAGATGCTCACTAATAGGGTAGTGTATGCCTGGGCGCCCGCTTTATTGGCGCAGGTGTACCGGGAGTTGTATGAGGTTCGGAGACGGGGCCGGAAGGGCCTAGGTTGCAGTGTGGTGCTCCAGTCTTGGGGTGGGAGCACTTCAGAGTGGCTCGACCGGAGGGGTTGCCATGGGCTCACTGGGACATGAGCCGGGCTTATGGTAGGAGATGGCCGGTGGCGGAGGAGAGACAGCCGAGCCGCCCGTGAGATCGGGGCAATGGTATAGGAGACTATGGGCGGACTTGACAGATGCCCAAGTCATTTGGAGGCCCCGGTGGGAGGCGAGGTGGATCGGGGATGGAGAGCACCCGAGACGGGTGCGACGAGGCCGGATGGGTAGTGGGGCGGGGCCACGGCGAGGCGGAGTACATACGGATGTCTCGAGTACTCCGCCAGGTCGGATTGAGGCGGGATGTCCCCGGTGAGCCAGTGCGCTATCGGAGGCATAGATCAGAGGGGATTTGCCGTGTGCTGAGCCATGGAGGGAGGCGACAGAGGACGATGAGGACATGGAGATCCCCGACATGGACGACGTCGGGGTGACAGCTGAGTATGCAGCATGGATGGCCGTAGAGCCGAGGTGGGAGCCACCATTGGTGGCTGGTGGAGCCGGAGAGCCCGAGGCTGGGGTTGGAGAGGGCGAGGGAACCGCGGAGGTTCCCAAGCGTAGGGAGGGTCCCCGCCTTCGATCTGACAGTCGAAGGCGAAAGGGGAAGATGGCACGATAGGCTCCGGAGAGCGAAGATGACAGGGAGGATGGCGGAGAGGGCCTAGGAGAGGCCGTAGGAGAGGCTAGGGAGGTACCCCCTAGCGGGCACGAGAACGAGCTGGCACAGCTGCAGCAGCAGATAGCAGAGCGTGATGCTATGCTAGCTGCCCGAGACGAGAGGATAGCTCGGTTGGAGCAACAGGCGATAGAGCGGGATGCCCTGTTAGCTGCTCAAGAGGAGAGGATGGCCCAGCTACAGGCGGACTTGGATGGAGCGACCAGGGTGCCCCAAGATGACAGGGTGACGAGACTCCAGGAAGAGCTAGCAGAGCGGGAGCGACGACACGGGATAGACATAGCTAGGCTTAGGTCTAGGACTCGTTACATTGAGGCTCTGGAGGACACATTGTTTAGGCATCACATTGTGTTGCCTGATCCTCCATCCTCCTCTGTCTCTAGGCGTAGTGAGTCTAGGCACACCACTAGGTCTAGGGCTCCTACTAGGTCTCGGGGGTCCTGTTTTGATGGTTAGCTTAGTGCTTAGATGCACTCTTTATGAGCCTTGGTGCTCTATTGTATATTGTAGCCTTTTGGCATTCATTGTACAGTTTGACCTTTATAAATATATATATACATGGCTTTTATTTATTTGGTGTTTTACTCTCTTTTGTGTGAATGCCTATGTTTTTGTGATGCATGTTTTTATATGTTTTAATGTTTTTGATGCATATGTGATGGAATGGAATGCAAACTTATAGATGATTAATGCGAGACTAAGTATATAACATACAAATCTATGGATGATTAATGCAAGACTAAGTAAATGAAATATGCACTAAGAAGCACTCATACTTTTAGATAGTTAGATTTAGCCAACTGTTATCATAATTGTTTAATCAGGGGCACCGAACTTGGTGGCTTGTGAATGGATGACGTATGGAATGACATGAATATGGAAGAAGATATGGAGGAAGATATGGAGGTTGATATGGAAGACTGTTTTACAAAGACTCAAACATGCTAGTGGTATCAAACAAACTTACTAATACTGCCTAATTCAACTAGGACCAAATGTGTGTGCATGCGAGTTCATTAACCAAATCGGAAGCATGGTAGTGACTCTAGGCAATCAAAAACCTGTGTGTGTGCAAGTGTGTTCATTAACCTCATCTTGCATAAATTAGGTAACCTCTGTTATGGAGAAGACCCCGAAGCTAGTTTGTCCGTATGAGCATTCAGAGGTCTCTTTTTGAGGAGAGACATGTCGCCACGCAATGAGTATACTCCACTGCCAGTCAAGCGTCTATAGCCCCGGTGAAGGTTAACTCCATAGTCCATGTTGTTTTTGACCTTTGTAAGCCTTGGGGATGACTACCTATCCATCTGACTGGACAAGTAGTACGATCCTTACAACTTATTTGGGATCAGTGGTGTGTGAAAAATGTTCATTTCCTTAGAGCTTTGGGGAATCGGATTCTCAACCGAAGTATGATGAGAATTTTACCCTATCCTTACTACTCTGTTTATATTTATATTTTGTGATTGCTTGTGATAGTGGTAAGAACCACTGTTTTATGGACTATGTTTGCATGATAGGACAAACGAGGATTACCCTTTTCACTTCAAGGCACAACCCAAGGATGGTGTTATCTCTCTTTGACACAAGATGTTTTTAAGATGTGAAAATGTGATAGGTTCAAGACCGCTTTTGAAATCATTTCCCAATACTCAAGATTTTATTTAGTGTAATTTGTGATATGGCCCTAGAGAACTTTGACATGCATTTCAAAGTTTGCTTAAAACACTAGGAATGGCTGAGTGACTGAAAACATTTTGGCAATGTAAATATGTGCAAATGGAAAATGGGTGTACGAATGACAATTCGGTTTGATGGATTTTATGAAGGTGCCCCTGATTAAGGCAACATGACTTTTGCTTGACCAAATTTTATATCCAAAAGATAGAATGGTCTCTAACATGATATGCAACTATGGCTGAAAATGAAATGTTATGGTTTTCAATGAGATGTATGCACATGAAATGCAATGTTTTTGAATGAGATGTATGCAACTAACAATGAAATGCAAATTCTTTTTATTTTATTTGTTTTTTTTTTTTTTTGTTGTACAAGCCATGTATATATGTACATATAAAATTCAAACTATGCGTAGAATGCCCTCAAGTGTATAACATTAAGTGGTTCGGGTTCTTCCTCTCCCTCTAAACGGGAAAGTCTATAAGTTCCATTGCCCACTCTTTCGGTGACCATATATGGACCTAACCAATTAGCCGCGAATTTATCTCGAAGATGCGGCAATGCATTGGTGTTTTGTTGATTCTCTTTAAGGACAAGATCCCCTACTTGAAATTCTCTTAGATGAACTTTGGCATTGTAAGCACGTTTCAATCGGTCTTGATCAACTCACACTAATAGATGAAAAAATCAATGCTTATTTTGTTCATTCTTTGGTGTGCAAGCATTGTCCCTAAGGCAAAGTCCGTTGTTGAGATATAAAGATTGAAAGGGACCCCGGACGAGGCGGAGCTAAGCGGCGGAGACGCTAATCTGCTTGATGTCATCAAAGGCTTTCGACACTCATCCTGTCCATGAAAATTGTACCCCCTTTTGTAGTAGGTGGCAAAATGGCCTACATTTATCAGAAAGTTGTGCAATAAAGCGACGGATTGAATTAATCTTTCCTTGCAAACTACGCAACTCCTTCAAATTAGTTGGGGGACACATTTCCATAATGGCTTTGACCTTGTTTGGGTCCACCTCAATACCTCGTTTAGAGATAATAAAACCTAGGAGTTTGCCTGAGGTAACACCAAAGACACATTTCTTAGGGTTCAACCTTACTTTATGCTCTAGAAGTCTATCAAAAACTTTTTCCAATACATCAAAATGCTCTTGTCGAGTTTTAGATTTTGCCAATAAATCATCCACATAATCTTCGATAATCTTATGCATATAATCGTGGAAAATATAAGTCATGGCTCGTTGATAGGTTGCACCTGCGTTCTTAAGGCCAAAGGGCATCACCCTGTAACAAAAAGTTCCCCAAGGTGTGGTAAATGTTGTTTTGTGTTGATCTTCAGGGTTTATTCGAATCTGGTTGTATCCTGAAAATCCATCCATGAACGAAAGCATTTCATGACCAGCACAAGTGTCGACAAGAGTATCAATGTTTGGAAGAGGAAAGTCATCCTTAGGACACGCTTTATTTAGATCTCGAAAATCGGTGCAAACACGTATCCCCCGTTAGGCTTGCGAACGGGTACCATGTTAGAAAGCCACTCAGGATAATCAATCGGGACGACAAATTTAACATCCAGAAGTTTTTGAATCTCCGATTTAACTATGAGGGCCACGGTAGGATGCATTTTCCTAAGTTTTTGTTTGACAGGTTTAGCATCTTTTTGTAAGGTGAGGTTATGGACAACCAAATTAGGGTCTAGGCCTGGCATGTCTTTGTAAGACCATGCAAATATCTCCTTCTTCCGCTTGAGTAGAGCAATCATTTGCTCTTGTTCCTCTGATGATAGAATTTTAGCCAGTTTCATAATTTGGGTGTCATATTGGTCTGGAATAAGGTCTACATCGATATTTTCTTCAATAGACATGTGGGAACCTTCCTCAAGCCGATGGGGAGTAGGGATCGGATTTATGTCATCTAAAATGTCATCAAGCTCCTGTGCCTTGCTCTCGTCTATGTCCGCCTGGAAGACCTCCCGGCTTAGAAGATGAAGGTGAATGTGGAGGTGAAGGAGGAATGTAGTTGGCGGAAGCCCTTAACAATTCCTCGGAAAGGATGAACTCCGAAATAGATGGAGGGGATGAAATCCGATCCATGTCAATCAGGCTTGGGTTGATCGGGATTGGCTTATCCGGATCATATGGATTATGGAGCGGGGTGAATAAGTCTTCAAAATTCATTGTCGACTTATGGAAGAAAGGATGGGCGGAATGGAAGGGAAAACCGGTGAAGACCTCGGAAGACCTGAGATGCAAAACAACATAGTTTTTCAGTTTTTTTTTTTTGAGTTTTTTTTTTTTTTTGGAAATTTTCTGATTTTTTTTTTTTTTTGGTAGTGGTGAAAACCACTATTTTAGTATATACATATAATACAGGTTTGGATTATGGCTTATGGATGTGGCGGAGGGGGTGGTTCACCTCGTTCTTGTGGAAGAAGCAAGCGAAAGATGGCCTCTTGGAGAGGGAACAATTGGAGATAAAACTCGTCTTGTTTAATGAGGGGAACAATGGGCGCCGACTCTTCTTCAGATTCATCACCATTTGACATGACGTCAAATTCTTCATAGGCTTCATCTTCGGATTCGTCGGGGTGGAGGATTTCTTCTTCTGAATTAAGATTAATGCTTTGAAAAGCTCGTTCAAAAGAAGAAAGGGATGGAAGTGGTTGGTAGCCCGGACCAAAACGCTCAGTGGGTCTCCGATATGGCATATCGATGCGTTCAGTTACCCCTTGCTCGTATCGACCTAGGCCAAATTGCTGCCAATTATGTCCGTGGAAATAGCGAGAGGGAAAACCCTCCATCCTTTCGATATTGGCAAGGACTGGATGCTTAGGTTCTAGTATGGTGGTAGGACTAGAAGATGACTCTATTCCCCCATATACAAAATTAATGGAATTTGGCATAGAACCCATGTTATAAACCGATCCAATGGATAAATGTTGGTCATGTGGACGACCAAAATCTTTAACTGTTTGCACATTGAACGGTGTGATGTGGACATCTTGGATGGCATACTCACCAATACCGACATCAGTGAGATGGACCTTGACTTGGGAGGGAGATGGACTAGATGATGGAATAGAAGAATGTGGGATAGAAGAATTGGAAGGATTTGGTTGGGTTGATGCTTCACTAACTTGTGAAACATCAGCTGGTGATGGTTGGGAAGATGGAGGAATAATAGGTGATGTTGAAGAAGGTGTAGAAGAAGGGGGTAATGACGTGGAAAGAGATGATTGGTCATGGCCACATGTGCATGTGGTCACTGATGAAGAAGAAGGAAGATTAGGAGATGAAGAAAGTGGTGAATGAGATGGAATAGCGGAAGAGGAAGATGGTTGCGATATGATGGGTAGCTCCTCTGGAATGGG
The DNA here is from genome assembly GCA_028583015.1 of Wollemia nobilis. Taxonomy (NCBI): domain Eukaryota; kingdom Viridiplantae; phylum Streptophyta; class Pinopsida; order Araucariales; family Araucariaceae; genus Wollemia; species Wollemia nobilis. The sequence continues at coordinate 14,953,976 of JAQPPZ010017228.1, forward strand.
AGCTTTAGAAGAAGATGGTATAGAAGAAGTAGATGGGGTCAAGAAAAGATGAGTGGATGGCAACACAATCTCATAAGGATTTGAGACATAGTTGCAATGTTTGAAGGGTTCGATGTCAGCAGGTACACAATGAACCTGTCCCTCATATACATACTTGAGACATTGATGCGAGTATAGAAGGGACACATCTCATCTCCCTAAGCCAAGGCCGTCCAAGCAATACATTGTATGCCATGGACCCTTCCAAGATGTGAAACAAGGTATGCAAAGTTCGGGCCCCTACCTCAATGGGCAAGATAACCGTGCCAACCGTGGAAGATAAAGCATCATTGAATGCTTTAAGAGTAAAAGTCGACTTTGTGATAAGGGATGGCGACAACTCTAGATGACTCAACGCCGATGTTGTAATGATATTGATTGAGGAACCGGTGTCAATTAAGACTCTCTTGAATGGCTTGTGATCGATCTTGGCCATGATATGCAGTGGAGGATCTATACTTTCTGTTGACATAGGTTTGATTTCAAAATCATAGAAAGTGATGGAGGGCTCCATGCATGTTTGAATACTCCCCACAAAGTTGTTGAAGGCATTAGTATCTTGAGTTTGAAGCTCGATTGACTTTAATATTTCCATTAATGCCTCTCTATGCGGGGGAGATTGTTGAATGAGGTCATAGATCGATAACTTGGCAGAAGCCATTTTTAAACTGGTAGTTAATCGGCTACTCAATGACATGATGGGTCGTTGGCATTGAGTAGAATGATTTAGCGGTTGTTGAGAAGTACTAGCACGTCGTTGGGTCACTGTTACCTGAGGTGGACTGGGGGTTTGTACAGGTGGCTGTGGTTCAGCCTGATTTGGTTGGTTCGCCCTTTGACCCCGGGTTACTACGTTAATAGTACCCACAAAACCTTGGTATTGTTGTACATGGTTGACTTGATTAGGAGGAGTTACCTGAGTTACTCCCCATGAAGTTGTTGGAGCTTCCTCCCGATGTGGAAGGGGTGTTTGAAATATACCAAGATTTTGATTTTGTTGGGCTAAGGGGCTATCCAATTTAATGGCTCCAATCTCAATAAGATCTTGGATCACATGTTTGAAAGTCGTACAATTATTGATATCGTGCCCATTTTGCCTATGATAAGGACAAAATAGGTACTCCTTGTAATACTTTCCCCTTCTAGATGGTTCTAAAGGTTTAAACTCAAGTAAAGTTAACTGATTTGTGCTATATAACTTGTTGAATATGACCGCATATGGTTCATCTAAAGGTGTGAACTGTCGCTTGGGACGATTTTTTTGCCAAGGTCGAGTTTCCATGGTTGGCCCAATATTGGGAGCTGGTTGAGTAGGGGCGGGTACCGCATGATAAGCAATTGGTTGCGGTTGACTTTGCATTACTTGTTGTTGTTGAGCCATTACGGGCTGGCTCGCCACCACTTGATTAACTTGGTTAACATTTGAGGTTGTACTAGCCTGTGTTTGTTTGTTTTGGCCATAATTATTATTTCGTTGTTGGCCCTTTTGTTGCCATTCTTTTCTACGGGGTTTTAAAACACCCTCTTGGACTTTAATGTCTTCTATGATACTTGCTTGGGCCAAAGCCTCTTCAAAAGTCCTGTATTGTTGTAATTGGAGTAACCAAGAGATAGGTTTTAGACAACTGTGGGTGAACATTTTGGTTAACTCCTCCATTGGTAGGGAGAATGGCAATTTATTAATGATAGCCCTCCAACGGTTTCCAAAGTCATAAACAGTCTCATCGTCATGTTGCTTGAGCTTGTATAAGTCGGACAATGAGACTTTCCTTTGTACATTTAGGGAGAATCGTTCTAAAAATAGATTAATCAATTGCTCGTAAGCATAAATGCTATGGTGAGCTAAATGATTGTACCATTGTACAACATCTCCCCCTAATGTCTGAGGAAAAGTTCTGAGCATAAGAGCGTCATTATTTTGGATTCTAAAGCAGGCATGCATGAATGAGCTCACATGTTCATGAGGATCCTCAGTTCCTCAAAATTTGTCAAACTTCGGTAATGTGAAATCAATCGGATATGGCGGTGAAGGTACCGAAGGATGAATTGGTTGATTGATCAACGACCTTAGCGTAGGTTTCGACTAGATGAGCCGGGCATGTTGAGCATAAGGTTGTCAATCTGTTGTTGCATAGCATGGAGTCGAGAATCTTCATGAAAATTTTGATTCGTTTGATGATTATGATGATGCAATGGAGGAGTGGAAAAATGATGAGATGGGATGAAATTGCCTGGATTAGGCGGTGTGGAATGGACGAGGTTGTTGGTATGGATGATACCGGAAAGAAGGTGATTGGGGTGGATGATGAACTGGACCGGGTTGGGAGAAAGGTGGGGTAGGAATGGACACCACCGAAGATTGGGGTACCCGGGTGGGGCCTGAGCTAAGAAAAGTTGGTTGGGTAGAAATTGGTTGGGGTGTAGGATTTACTACGACAGGTGGTTGAGCATTTTGTTGCTGTTGTTGCTGAAGCAACTTGTCGAGGTACTCCCTAACCTTATTAATCTCTAACCCAAGGGAGGTGGGATGATTGGATGAAGGTGGAGGGCAGGCTGCCATGGTAGTCATAGGAGACTGCATAGCAGGGGCAATGAAGGTGGCTGAAGTAGGCGGTACCTGGGAAGAAACAGTAGACTGTGCCCCAGGTAGGGTGAAACCATAAATGGTTTGGGAAGAAGAGGGTTGAAATTGGTCATGGCTAGAGGAGGTTCCACCAGCCTCATAGAGAGAATTGGTGTACACCCGGGTAAATGGAGGAGAAAGTGGTCGGGAAGACACTACATTTGTCTCCAAAGGAGGACAATTGAGCATCTGGGAAGATGTTGGAGATGAAGCCGGCTGAGCAGATACAACATTAGCCTCAAAAAAAGGGTTAGTGTAGACCTGAGTGAAACCAGCGGGTATGGTTGATGCAATATCCTGCTGAAAAATAGAATCTTGCATAGGGGAATCTTGGATTGGCTCAAGGACATAGCCAGTGCCATCTCTTAAGTGAGTTTGCACTTGGGCCATATCAATGTGGGTAATATGACAGGAATTGTCTTCCTCCATGGGCATGGCCATGTGATAGACGGTAGAAGGACGTGAAAGACCTACAGGCGAACCTGCCTGAAATTCACTAGGATAAGTGGCCATGTTGGTGGTGGGGATGTTCTGTGAATTATTCATTTGATTATTTAGATTTAACATTTTAGATTGATTCCTTGTTAAGACCATAAAGCAATAAATCTAAACAAATTCAGAAAAGAAGAATGCAAAACTTGAATGATAAATTTACACTAAAGAAATTATCAGAAAATAGTCACAACCTAGGTTTCAACCAATGTGTCTTACCTTGCGGTTAATTAATTATTTTCTGATCTTAATCTGCAGTAAATTTTAAGTGTCCGGTTTATGAGTTTTGCATGTGATCTAATCTTGAATTATTCACAAAAAAGGTAAAAACTATGGCTAGGAAAGGACAACGAGATTCTTCATCGGTGATGAAATCCAGACAAGTTTGCTCGGGGGTGACCTATGGTGTCTAAGGCAGAAGTTTAATGGATGGAGATGAATTCCACCGTCACTAAACTTCAAGCAATACCTAGTGATGAAATCCAGATATTACTGTTTTAAATGCAATATGAAATGCAGTGAATTTTATTTTAAGTGTTTTAGTTGTCTAATGTATACATACAAAGCTATAAATCAAAAGTTCTAATGATCTAAGCAAGAGGCTACTGAAAACATGCCATTTCCTCTGAAGAAGTGGAGTACACCGTTTAAAACCCCCGCCTACCAATGATATCGGATATCAAAGGAGCAACCGGAAGGTTCGTCCACTTCTCTGCCTGGAATCACCCAATGGCGGGAGTACTATTGACATCCAATCAATAGTCCTACTTAGATAACTAAAACAGGGATAATTCGTAGCTATTCTAATATGCAGCTAGGTATGCAATTTTTTTTTTATGCAAGCAACAACCAATAATGCAATGTAAAAAAAAATGTAACTAAAAATAACTATTCTTTTCCAGATTACTTAGTTTTTGTTCATTTTAAAGTAATGATCTGAAAAAGAAACAGAATACAGCAGAAAAACCAAAAACGTAAAAAGTACAGTTAAAAGAAAAACGCACTTACTCGGAAGCCTACGCTTTCTCTGTAAAACTGCCTTCAAACGCCCAAGGGAGTCTGCACAGGCTGAAACGCACCTCTGCATTTCGGATTGGACTTCCAGACGCCGCTCTGCGTCTGCTGCATTTTCTGCAAACTCAGAAACCCTAGTTCACTGGAACAGCAAATTTCATGATTTCTGGAACCTGCAAAATAAAACAAAAAATAGGAATAGATCAGTAAAGCAAGTATTAAAAACATGAAACCCTAGGGGGTCCCACCGTGATCGCCATTTGTAGATTAAAGATACAACGCCAAACGAAAATAAAGAAATCACAATAAAGGAATACAGAAAGTTGTACAAAACAAACGATTTTTATTAATCAATGGAGTTTAAAAACTCCTTTTGAGTACAACAGGGACTCGTAACCCTTTTTGTGATACAAAATTACAATTTGTGCTAGGGTTCTCCGAAACCCTAGGCGGCACAAAGTGGTGGCGTCTCCGAAGAATGTATCCTTAACCTCAACAAAGTGAGTGGGCTTCGTTGTATCCTTTGGCTCGGACCACTCCAGCTTAAGCAGCTGCTATCAACAAATCAGATCTACCGTTAAAACCTGCACACATTAAAATTATCAAGGAGTTAGAAATTAATAAGAGGGCTCCACTGTGTGAGCCCTCAGAAACAGTTTAAAACCCTAGAAAAAATAGAATGCAGGAATTCAACAACAGATTAATAAAAGAAAAGAAGTTACTTGCTTTAAACGAATCTATACCTATTCTCCGTTAACGCGGCTAGACCAAGCGGCATCCGGAAGTAATGTAGCTATCAAATCGACTGCGAAGGCACCCGGTGCACTCTCGAACGCCCGCGTGCTTCGGATCAAGGTTTCGACGCCGGTCTCAGTCCTGGCTCGGTAAACGCCCGGGCACTTGCGACAAGAATGGGGAATTCAGATTCTGAGAAGAGATGGCGACAAAGTTGGCGACGGATGCGACGATGGATGCGATGAAAAGGGGCGATGATGGATGGCTGAAGAGATAGATGAAATAGAAGAGATAGGTCCAAAAGATAGCAAAGATAGCAAAGATAGAAGTAGAAGAGATAGCAAGATAGATAGGGTTTGAGCCATCAAGGTGACTCAATTTATAATCTACTCTTAGGGCACACTTTAGGGTTTTAACGACACTTTGAACGTGTGGCTAAGATTAAAGTGGATCCAAGGGTAGAGAATAAATCTAGGTTGTGAAACGGATTAAGATGGATGGACGGATGAGATTAAATGAAGGATGGACGGCTTAGATTAAATCACTTAAACTATATTTATATATATATATATTAAAATATTAAAAAATATATATAAATATTAATTTAAATAAATTTGGGGATGAAAAATGGCGGGAAAGGTGAAATTGGGCCAAATAATGGCGGGAAAGTGTGGATTTGGGCCAAATAATGGCGGGAAGGATGGATGACTGACACGTGGCTGACAGGAAGGTATAGATGACTTACAAGTGGCTGGATTTTGGTGTCTACAATATGTATATATATATATATATATGTATATATATACATATATGTATACATATGTATGTATATATATACATATATGTATGTATATGTATACATATGTATGTATATATATACATATATGTATATATATACATATATGTATACAATATATATATATATATATATATAACTTGTGCTAATTGAATAATTAAGAAGAATGTGAAGGTAAACATTAAACAGAGCATAAAGAAAAGGAAAGATAAATTTAAATGTAGAAAAACCTAGCAGACAAAAGAAAAATCATACAGTTGTATGAATACAAAATCGTACAATTAGGATTGGAATGATCGTACAATAATATTGCATCATTGTGAAGTGAACGTACAAGTGTATTATTGGGAGGCATAATTACAAACTAAATAATCATACGATTAAGATCATTTTGATCATACAATTTGATAAGGGAAGATTAAATAGTGATAGGTTAGAAGTCGTATAATTTAGCTTTAAGTTGTTTAAGAGGGTTGCAATTTTATGTTACTGCATCATTGAGGGTTGATTGAATAAAGAGCAAAAGTACCATATAGTTTTAGGACATAAGGGAACCATACAAGAGCTTGGGTATTATAGGTGATTCATACAATTGTACGATTGAAAGAAGATTTGTGCAATTATACGGTTGGAGAGTGTAGTTTTACAAAGAATGCATTGTACAATTACAAGAAATTGTATAGTAACAAGGGTTCATACAATTGTGAGGCATTGTACGATTACCAAGGATTGTACAAATATGAGCATTTTACTATACGATTACAGGAATCTTGGTGTGTAGCAAGAACTTTTTCTATTGGAAGTGCTTGTTTTTTCTTACTACATCATTGAGCATATCTATTATGTGATTAGATAGAAGATTGTATCATTGGAAAGTAGATTGTATGAGTGGGAGTAATTATAAAATTGTAGGCTAAATTTTACAATCGTACAATTGTAAAACTAAAGGTTTTGGAATCATTGTATGATAGAAAAGGTATTATCATACAAAAAGGGGTGTGAAAATTTGTTACTACATAAATAAATTATTAAAAAACTATGTTATTATTTTAAGAATGAGATTTATTAAAAAATATGTAAAAATATAATGACCTTAAATATTATTTGGGTGTACAAGGTGTGCAAATGGATTATAAATATAATATTTAGAGATGGAGTAAAATCAATATTAGAAACCTATTATTTGCATATATTGTGAGTTATTTATAAGAAAAAATAATGATAAATAAGAATGTTGGTAGTTGGAAAATGGTTTAAGAATTTAATAACCAAAAACATAATTTCATGTCAAATACCTACACACCGAAGCAAAAACTGTGATATTATTTTTATAATAACTTTGATATTGTTTTCATTGTTTATTTATTATGGTAAATCATAGGGGTTTTTGAAAGGGTCCCAACCCTTATATACAAGACTAACAGAAGATAAGCAATTAAGCTCAAAAAATTGGAACGAACAACAAACACACTCCTCAAGAGTTACAAAAACCTTACATATCTAAATCAAAATTACAACAAAATATAACCAAAGAACAACAACAATAAAGACAATATTGTTGTCTATTTTAAAAATATATATAGTTAAAACCTTTGCTTTGTTAGGGCATTCATACCCTAATGTTCCAAGAAAGCAAATTCATTTTTTGATTTTGGTGGGTTCTTACCCCCACTTAATAAAGTCTTCTAAGAACCATCAACCACTTGTTTAGTTGTCTCTCTAGATATTTCATCTCTTGTTTTTGACCTTCCCCTTGGAGCTGACATACCAACAACATATTTCTTCTTCAAATGTCTAATAAATGTTCTTAGAAGCTCATCTACCTCCAAATCAACTAAAAAATCCCATTCCTCAACACCATCCTCTTCATCTAGCTTCAATTTATCCCTTGATTGTTGATTCTTAGTTTACACCCTCACACCTATCATTTGTTATTGATTCTCATCCTAAGATTTTCATGTTCTTATTTCTATTTGTTGCACATCTCCTACACTCTATTGTAGTTTTTGGAGCATCTACTTCAATGGTTGTTGCGCTATTTCTTCTTGAAGTTGCATCTCCTCCCAAGACTACTACAATTTTTGTAATGACCTTTGAGTATTTGTATCCATATATTTCAAAGTTTTTTTAGGTCCCTCAATTTTTATTTCTATTATTAAAGGTAACAAACCATCTAGCTTCATTCTTTTATCATCTATGGAGTTTTTATAGCCAACTTCCTAATTCTTTTTTCACCAATGAACCCTAGCTGGGTATTCTCTACAATTTTTGCTTCAGTCCTAGCAATCCCTTCGAAGGTAAGGCATTGGGTTTCAAGCACAAATTCCTCTTCCAATTGTTCTAGAATTTGAAACTTATTACTATTTTTGAAATTATTATCTATGTTTGCTTCTTGCCCTAACCCCTTATCTTATTTTCCCAATTTCCTCCTCTAAACCTTAGTAATGGGTTTGCCTACCTCAACCTCTCGCTCCTTCTTTTGAGGGAACAAAGAGCAGGAGAATTATCATATTCCACATTTTGAACCCATTATTGATAATCTAACATGATTTTCACTGATTGAGGTAAGGGTTTACTCAAGTTTGCATTAACACATATTCTAGCTACTAGAAGCCTTGACTTCACTTTAGTTGAATGATCAAAAGCTAGGAGAGTTCCAATAGAGCTTGCAATTCTTGCTAAAATATCTTCATGCTAGAAATCCACTAGCAAACTCGTCCAGCTAGGAGAAAATTCCATATTATTTGTTAATGGATTGAAACCTAGAAATCATTTATTTAAACATAATCCTCTCCTACCAAAAAACCATGGTCCTCCCATCAATACCCTAACCAAATATTCATTACAAGTAAAATTAAAAAGGATAAAACCATGAGGGAGAGGTACAACTTGCAAAGAACCCTTTATATTCCATCTAAAAAGCATCTACTTTTGAATAGAACCCAAATATGGGAAAACATTTTGAACAAATTTACCTACCAATGACATTTATATTTTTTAATTATTATGGTAAATGAAGGGGATTTGAAAGTGCCCCAAACATTTTACATTTACAGAGGAGAAAAATCATTTCTAGCACATAAATATTATAAAATTTGGACTACAAAGGAGCATATTGCATACTTAGACACAATAATTTTGATTTAACTCTATCCTATGGGGACTTAGTATTTCTTAAATTCAATCCATTTTACTTTGATATTTTTGTACATATATTGATGGTATTTTAAATAGGTAAATATAAAACATAAACCAATAAATAATATATTATTTTAATGGTCATATTTCACTTGATGTGGCTTACCCTTTTCTCTTAGCTTATCACTCGATAAGGTCTCTTAGTGAAATGAGATTATTATAGTACCAATATTTTTTCACTATAAAATAAATATTTTAAGTGATGAATATACCAATTTATCTAAGTGTCTTTCAAATATAAATATAATTAAGATAGTTCAACTACAAAATATTTGCATTTTAAGATCTAAATCCTTTTAGATTAGATTTTTTATTTTTTTGTTTATTTAGGAATAAAATTTTAAAAAATTATGACATAACTATGACATGGTAACACTTAAGGAATGATTATTCTATACCTATGTTTACAATATCTTTTTGGTATGCTTGAATGGAAATACAACATAAGATGGATGAAAATATTCTTAGACAACTTTGAAGGATGTTCAAGATGAGTCCATAAATATTAGCAATATTGTTAATTATATCAAAAAAAAATTGTGTATAGGTTAATTTTATCACAATATTTTTCTTAAATATTGCTCATGATCTCATTCATTCTTAAAGTAGATCAATAAACATTTAGAAATAATACAAAATAAATATATGATGACCTGAGATGTTAGTTGAAGAATCAATCACTATGGCATGGTGCTCCTTTTGGAAGTCTTCTACAACTACATACTCCTTATGTTGGATTGGTGCATTTCTTATTATAGGAATTGATTATTATTTGATAGATCCTCCTCTACTAGTTCCCTAACCAATTTTAGGATATTTTCTAACATAATGCAATCCTCCCCAACAATCCATCCTCTCTACTATCCCACACTCTTAGCACTAAAGGCATCCTCTTCTAATTCTATTACGAGACCATGGGCTAGAACATCAGTACATGTTGAGGAGGTACAAGACGTTTAGGCAACATCCCTCTCCCAATAATACCTTTCCTAAATGTTTCTCCTCTAAACTACCTTAAAGGTCTTCACTCCTTGAACTTACCCGATCTTTGTTGAGATTGATAAATATTGGGCCTCACTATTGCTGCTATTGTGAGGATTTATTATTAAATTTTAGAATATTTCGTGATGATCCTTGAAGGTAGTTTTACACTCTTGCCTTAAATGAACCACCTAGATTTTATGGTATACAGGAATAGTTATATGGGGATATGATATATATTGTATATGAATATTATGGATAGTTGGCATGGACCAAACATAATCCATGGTTGATTATATTATTGTATTATAATAATAAGTGGTATGAGGGTTTATAATATGGGTATGTAAAGCGGGTATATTATCAATGTAATCATCATGGACATCAATCATATGGAGTATTGCTTCTAATTATCTTTTCCCACAAAGTGGCTTATGAGACTCTACCCTTTCTATATGGTGCTCTAATCTTGGGTTATATTATAGATTTTTCCTTTATTAATGATTATTATTGGTTTTACCCTACCCTAGTGGTATTATCTATAAGTTTCATAACACTAGATCATATTTTATGACTAAAAATTATTTATAAAATTCTTTCCAAGCCAATGGATTGTTTCTCAAGTAATAATTTTAACTATTTGTAATCATTAACTCCATAAGAATTAATTCACTTGCATTACCCCATTTTCTACTAAAAGTATTTTTCTTTAGGAGCTCTCCAAACTTTTGTTCCTACTCCATAACTAACCTATAAGTTATATATCTCCTAAATTCTTCTCTAGCTATATAATTGGCATACATATTTATTTTATAACCTTTATTTAGATTATTCCCAAGTGATATCCACTTATTCATAATCATTATTAACTCCTCATTACACCACCAAGTGGCTATAAATCCTTCCAAATGAAAGCTGACTATAATTTCTTTCTATTAACCAATATAATTATCCACCTTGAAGTACAATGTATATGTATGAGCAAGCCTTTGGCTAGTTTCCCTTTAGCTAAGCCTAAAATATTAAGTGGATCAACCTTCTTAAAAATTTTAAATATGTCCCTTTTACCATCTCTCTTATCAAATTGCTAAAGGGATTTATTGTTCAGATCTTGCCCTCATTGGTTCTAATTTTCTCCTCTTTGGTTATGACCATACACATTATCATTTGTCAAAAATAAATCCATCATAATATTTACAATATTATGAATATCTCTAGAACGTATTCAATTCAATTACACCATTCATTCTAGAGGTATTCCAATTTTTATCATCCCTTGTACTAAAATCCCCTTAGCTAGTCTCCCTTTAATCCATAAATTATTGACTACTCTTAAGGGTCTCAATATAATAACTACCTCTTCCTCTTTTAACATTAACCCTACCTCTATAACGAGTATCCATGTATCCTCTCTTTCTAGGTTCCAACTATATATCAAGGTAATATAATACAATTATTCATAAAGACAAGGTGGTCCTACTCAACTAAGGCCTGAGTGTTGCAACCCAAACACTAATACCATATGTGGTGTGCTTATTATACACCAAATCATAACACATCAAAAATAATGAAAATAAACAAATAAATTACCGTTCAAGATATATGATTCATCAAATCAAGTATTTAATCAAGAAAAAATTACAAAATAAATTAAACAAGAGTTACTAAGTTATCATTGATCTTCATCAATTACAATTCAAAAATCTAAGACCATCCACAACTAGAATATGACTAAGATTTTGAACATGTCAAAATCAACAAGTGTTTCTTCTAATTTATGATAAATTACCTCTTACACCAAGTACCATTATGTTTGTAATGGCTTCAATGGCTTACACTTTAGATTTGTCATATGTAATAATAAAAAAATTATTTTAGATCAACCCTTAGGTCAACATAAAACTAAAAATATCTATAAATCTATCAAAGTAAATCTCTTAAAACAGCATCCCACCTTGCTAAGACTATTATACTTTTTTTATTCCTATCACATTATTTTTAATGTATGTCCATAAAATTCCTACTACTAATATGGTTTGCAAACTAATAAGTGTTTAATTTCACATTTTAAATTCTATCATATGCCTCCCTAAATTAAAAGAGGATTTATTTATTAGTAGTAAATCATTGAAAATAATGTAAATACATCCTTTAACACTTTTATAGATTGACCATAAATTTACATTTATAACATTTTTAAAATTCATAATATTTTTATTTTATAGTTTATTTATTTATAAGACATGTTATTACCTTGTGATTAAGAATTAGAAAGATTTTAAATATTTTATTCTAAATTAAAAAAAATTACTTTTAAATTTTAAATTATTTCCAAAATTTAATATGAAATTTTCATTCAACTCTTAATGGAAATTTAGTACATTCATATCATTATAATTCCTAATAAATATTTCTTACAAGTATAATTTATATTTGTTGGAGTACCACCTTGCATACATATTTAGATTAGAAGTGTGTCTTAGATTAGGGTGTGAGTATTTATTTTATGCAATGTAATAAATGCATAAGTATCATTAGAATGTGCAAAGTATTCAACAATGTAAATGTACATGTTAGTTCATGTGCACATGAGTCCATAGAATAGGAAGGTGAAGACTCATAGGAAGATGGAAGGTCACGAGTCACATCCCATTATATATGCCTTTGTATGAGAATATGAGTGACATAATATATAGGAGTAGTAGAGAATAAGGTATATACAATGTAGAGCATGTATAAAATATGGAGAGTTTGAGATATCCATTTTATCTTATATTTAATATTGCATGCTTAATGGTAGTTTTATGAGTAGTTGTAGAAGTTTCTTATGATTTTTACATGCTTAGTATATTTTCATTATCTTATATTTAATATTGCATGCTCATTTTATACCTTGTGGTAGTTATTTCATTAAATATATAGCATCAAAATATAATAGTGGTATCAGAACCACAAGGGAGATTGATAGAAGATATGGAGATCTCATTTTAAAAAAAAATAAAGTTGTTTTTGGGATAGAGTCTTTCCATAGGGTTACAAGAAAAATCGTGAAGACTAGGACTCAGCATAGATCTCTTTTCCACTAAATTGAAATACAACTAGTGAAAGTTTTTTTATTTTTAGAGATCTGAAGATTTGCATGCATTTGGTTGCTATTGTCTAAGTTTTTTTGTTGCAAAAAAAATAGACATTGAAGCTTAATGAGGTCCAAGGAAAATGTCACATTGGATATTGAAGGTAGAAGATTAAGGAGACCCAAGAAGGAGGTTCCCATAGAATATTAAAGACTGTATATTGTAGATTGAAGAAAGAAGAAATCAATTCTAGTGAATATTAAGAAGGAAGAGTGTAGAGCAGAAAAAAACGGCACACCTAGAAAAGGAAAATGAAATGCACCTATTTATTTAAGCACTACAAAAAAATACATTTACGTAATCATGATGAAAAATAAGTGAAATAAATGGGGATTCTCTTTGTATTAATATATTTTCCAAATGCACAGTTACAAAATACCCCCTTGAGGGCTCTTAATTGATACAATCCATTATAATGTTCAAAAGATCTAATCCTTTCAGAAACTCGAGGTCTTCTTTCAGTGTCTTCCTTACACTCACAAATTGAAGAGTGGGGTTTTTATACCACTGCGATGATATATCCTTTGTCTGACTTGTAGCTCCTTTCTTGTGTGATAAGATACCTAGATCTACACATAAAGAAATCATATTGGTCAATAGCATGTGTGTATTGAGATGAAATAAAATAGATGCATGTAATATTAAATATAAAATGTGAAATAGGTGATGCAAAACTGTTCCAAATTGTACCAAAACTTAATACAATGCATATTATCTACTTTAGATATGATCACTAAAATTGAGATGAAATTGTATGCAAAATTCAGGTCATCCTTGGGTGTTCCAATTGGGACTATCATAATGAAAAACCTAATTGAAGGTCCAAAACTACTCCAAAATGCACCAAATTCTAGTATGATGTATATAAACTAATATAGAAATTATCTATGCTAAAATTGAACCAAAATTATGTGCAGATTCATGGTTGTCCCTAGGTGTTCCAATTGGTATTGTTAACCAACCCTGGTGGGGATGGCCACCAAACCTGGTGATATTTTCCACCAATTCGTCTAGGATCTGGTTCAAGCTACTCCTAGGGGTGTTGTCATCAGATTTTGTGATCTAATTCATAGAAATAGATGGGTTTTTGAATGGATTTGTGTATTGAGGATCACTCGCAAATCTCCTTCGACGGATGGATATTTCAAGGGCAAATACGTGGGTAAAAGGGAGGGTGAATATCGGAAACACTTCATTGCAAAATATTGTAAAGACATCATTTTTTAAATTTGGTGGAATGACTCCAATTTATATCCCAAGAGGACTATAGGGTCATGGGAAAGTTGGGTTATGCAAGGCAGGTGTCACCACTTGTCAAAACCCATGTCATGCATTGGGTGGAAGAGACCTCTTGTAGGTTGTGATGGTTTTGACAAGCCCTCAATCTGTCATAAATCATTGAGTGGGATAAATGGCAGAATTTTATTACCATTTTTCCTACCCTTAACTTTTTGAGGGGCCTAGGCCATGGATGTTCCACTCAGGGATGGTTGTTGGTGGTCATCCCTGGGTGGGACGACCATGAACTATGGCCATCCTAGGGTGGTACGGTCATGGCTACATGGCCCAAGACTTCCCAAAAGTGGTTAGGACCACTATTTAACCCCTAAGGGTTATCCAAGGGAGATATATGGTGTTTATAAGAGTGCGTCATTACAATATAATCATATTGACATGATTTTAGTGTCTATAGATACCCCCTTTTGGGATGCATTATGTAAAACAGAGCACAGAGAAAAAATAGATGACTAAACTATCAAATGATTAATTTTATTTAGTAGTCTAACCAAATTTAAATGCCTCCATCATGGAAGGAGCATATATTCTTGGAATCCTTGCTTTTGATATACTTGAAGGATTTAATTCTAGTATACCTTATAGTCAAATTATAATGATAGATTTTGGGGCTTAGGGTATACTTGATCTTGGTTTCTTATTTGGCTTATAAGCCTATTTTGGGATACATATTCCAAAGCTTCAAGGATATCAAGACTTTGTTTTATTTAATATATGCTAAATTATATGCCCTAGCATGGGCTTGAAATTATCTTTGGCAATGATTATTTTGAATGTATGCAAGCTACACTTTTGAGTGTTTGAGTGTTGATTTTGATTATGAATTTGTTATTATGACTATACCCTCAAGTGACGAGTCAGTTAGGGCATGACCAATAGTGAAATTGATGAGTTTCTTGACCAATACGACTTGATTAGGGTTCCTTCAGCTTTACCCATTGTAAAATTTACCAATTTTATTAGGATTTTGATGGTTTTGTTGATATTTCATGGAAGAAAATAACTGAATACCTCATTCCCGGGGGTGGTCTGATCACAAGGGCCTTCATTGGGATTAAATTAGAGACTTTTCAATTCATCTAAGAACAATTTTGGTTCAATATTGATCCCTTGTAAATTTTATCAATTTTGACCTATTTTTGGTGGTTTTTAGGTTGTTTTCTTTACCTTTTCTTCTATTTTTTTGGTTTTTTTGATGATATTTCATGGAAGAAAGGAAATGAATACCTCATTCCCATGGAGAAATCTAGTCGTAATGGCCTTCTTATGAATTTAAGTGAATAAATTTTAGTTCGACTATGAATAATTTGGTTCAAGTAGCCTTCTAGTAATTTACTCATCTTGTCAGATTGTATGGAGCGCAAGTCGTTGTAATCGCCAAGTGTATAGGATAAATAACTGGGTATGAGGTGCAATTGATATTTTTCTTTATTTGATTTTTTAATTATTTTTTAATATTTTGGACTAGTAGATATGCTTAATTGTCCTTTATTAAGCTCCTTATGGTGAGCAAATATATGCATTTATATCTGTTTCTTGGTTTGTTGATGCATTTATGGATACAATATCATGGATGTATGTATTATGTAATGATGTTATTTAATGATATGTACATGTATGTATGCATAATTAAATGGATGATTTGTTAATCTGAATGATGAATTATGAATACTATTTGACACACTAGATGCTAGCACAATAGACTGTACAAAACTTATCGATTCATTTTAATGTTATCATAAAACTATGTGATGGATTGTGAAAATGTAAACCAACAAATATATGGTAAAATGGTATGGAATGAAATGCATAGTAAGTTGTTATAGAATGTCCTTGAGGTTTTTATAAGACTCAAAAACTCTAGTGACCTAGTCAAAAGTTGTATATTAACCATGCAAGACTTTTTGGCAAGGTATAAATCTGCTAGGATGAAAACGATATTCAATATCCCTGTGTGCATGTGATTTCATTGATATGATAACACATAAAGTTACTCCAGTTCCAAACAGGATTTATGCAGCCCGTCTATATTGAATATCACCCTATGAGTATCATTATCCTGAGTTTTATACGTAGTTGGATTAGACCACTAGGTAATACAGGCTACCAAAAGCTAGCTCATCTACAAGTAAAAATTGGTCTATACAAAAGAAGGTTTCTAATGTGACAGACATATCATCATGCGTAAGAATATCACCATTGCCAAGTAGGCTTGATGCCACCCAACTTGTAATGAGGATCACCTTATGGTTATCAAATGCTAAGAATTCCAGGGATTCAAGTTCAGTACTCCCTTATTTTCTTTTATTTTTTAATTGCTCCAAGGATTTTCTCATTTTTTTTTTGGTGAGCAAGGTATTTTGGTAGTGGTGAGAACCACTATTTATTTTACTTTTTGCTTTTGTTAGTGGTGAAAACCACTTTTTATTTTGGGGATTTTTGCTTTTGTTAGTGGTAAAAACCATTGTTTATTTTTATTTTGCTCTTGTATTTGTTGCTTCTTTGGATACTTTCCTAGATTTGGCATGGGGCAAGGGATTTTGAGTTATTTGGGTAGGTATGAACATGTCATTTTGTCAATTCTCAGCATTTTTGAACCATACGCATAGGGGGGTGATGAAGGTAAACTTTTCGCTTAACGTAACACAGACCTCTTTGTAGGTTTCATTTTTCCTTGTGTAAAACTTGGATTTATTAGTGTGAAAATGTATTGGTATTATGACATATACAAGGTGCAATTAAAGCAAGACTCTACCTTCTAAAAATTAGGATAGCTTTCTACAAAATATTAAAATAAAATTAGAGATGGTTGATCGACCGAAAACCCTAATGATGTCTTATAACAAATGACTAGGTGAATAGAAATAGACATAAATAGGAAAGGTGGGGAATGTGTATGGAAATAATAATTGTAATGTATGTGGGTTTGAATAATGACTTTGAACAAAGTTGATTTTGAAGGATGGATATTGTATAGACCTGATGCTAGACATGTATGAGCAAATCTAGAATGCAAAATGTAATTATGAGTATGCTTAATGCAAGTGGTTGTATAATGCAACAATATGAAATATAATACAACAAAATATTTTTATATTTTTGTTATTTTAATGATGTTTTTGAATTTTGATATATATATATATATATATATATATATATATATATATATATATATATATTTGATCGATGGGCTTATTGGATGCCATTGAGGCTTTTTGGGTGACCAAAGAGTTTATAGATACCTTTGGGGCTTTTCGGGTGACCAAAGAAATTATGGTTACCTTTGGGGTTTTTGGGTGACCAATGGGTTTATAGATACCTTTGGGGATTTTTGGGTGACCAAAGGATTTATGGCTACATTTGGAGCTTTTTGGGTGACCAAAGGGCTTATAGGGACCTTTGGATATTTTTGGGTGACCAAAGTATTTATGGATACCTTTGGGGCTTTTTGGGTGACTAAAGGTTCTATGGGTACCTTTGGGGATTTTTGGGTGACTAAAGGATTTATGGGTACCTTTGGGGATTTGTGGGTGACCAAAGGATTTTTGGGTACCTTTGGAGATTTTTGGGTGACCAAAATATTTATTGATACCTTTGGGGCATTTTGGGTTACCAAAGGATTTATGGGTACCTTTGG
This sequence comes from Wollemia nobilis, assembly GCA_028583015.1. Lineage (NCBI taxonomy): Eukaryota > Viridiplantae > Streptophyta > Pinopsida > Araucariales > Araucariaceae > Wollemia > Wollemia nobilis. Next base: position 14,971,921 of record JAQPPZ010017228.1, read on the forward strand.
AGCTTTTTGGGTGACCAAAGAATTTATGGATACCTTTGAAGCTTTTTAGGTGACCAAAGGATTTATGGATACCTTTGGGGATTTTTGGGTGACCAAATAATTTATAGATACGTTTGGGCTTTTTGGGTGACCAAAGGGTTTATAGGTACCTTTGGAGCTTTTTGGGTGACTAAAGAATTTATGGATACCTTTGGAACTTTTTGGGTGACCAAAGGGTTTATAGATACCTTTGTATGAACCCCCTATCTATGGCCAATACTTTTATGGATATGGGAGATAATATCCCCTATAAAAGTTAATTTTCTTAAGGTCGGGGTGCAATGGCTTTAATGGGGTATTTAGATCATGCAAGGGTGCAATAAGATCTATGGAAATCATATTAATGGATGGATGATATTCTTTGGATGGGCGATTGGGTCTATTAACAAGAGGTTATCACAAGACTCACAGGGGTGGTTGTGGTGGAGGTGGAATTATCAGAGGTGGTCAATGCGGAAGGGGAAGCACTTGCTCCTCGAGTGGCAAAATCTATCGCCAAATGGAATGTTGCAATGGGAAAATACATAGATAGAACTCTTATTTTTCATCCAATGGGACAATCTGCTCGTATTCCTCATCTAAACTAGGTAAGTTAATAGGTGCTACGCCATAATCCAATTCATCATCATTTGTCCATTCATAAGGAGGACCTTCATCCTCTTCCTCGTTTTTGAATGGAAGAGTATGCAAACCTTCACCTTCTTCATAATATTGGGTGAAATCATGAGATATCCCTTGATCTATCATATTTGTGGGAAAATAATTCCCCAAAGAGTGGACATGGTTAGGATTATCGTAAGGATCACGTGCAAGTTGATCCCTATAGTTCAAATCTAGGTGCTCTAAATTTTTTATGAGGACATCAAGAGTCATAGGCTTGTTGTGTCCTAAACTAGATTTATCATATGGCAATTGATATTATGGCTGGTAAGGAATGTGATTACCTTACTTGTACAACCCTAAACCATAGACAGTATTGGATCATAAACCTAGTGACATGCTCCTGTGCATATCCCTCTCCTTTAAATCTATCCAGCTGGGCATTTTGAAATTCTTTGGGTATGGAGGGGAAGGTATTAATGAGTGAAGCGGTTGACTGTGAAGTTGGTGCAAAGTGGACTTTTGAAGCCCAAACTCAGAGGTCTTATTTTCTATTATTTCCATACACTCAAGTAATTATTTATACGCATCAGAGGATTTTATCTCCTCTTCTTTGCTTTGGCCCCACGAGGAGGGTGAATAATATCAAGCATATGGCATGGTGGTTGATGGTCATCAACCATACCTCCATAAGGTGATTTTATGTATTCCTCTTCTAGTTCTAAATCATCATAGGCTTCATAAGGTATTTCTTGAATTGGCCTATAAGGAGTAATAAACACTTGTAGAAGGTGATTTATGTTTGACCTGGGAGGTAAGTACCGATTAGGCCTAGGAGGTCAAGGAGGTAACATTTTATTAGGTCTAGGAAGCCTATTTTGATTAAAAGTAGGTTGTCTCTGATGAACCCCCTATATATGAGCACTTGGGGTGGGGACCTTGTTGCATAAGATCTCTTGAATTTTTTGTTTAATTCTTTATCTTTCTAACTGATGTTGGAAATCCAAGCATTGTTTATCCATCTGAAGCTGATTGAATAAAGCTTGGAGGTCAGCATATCTTTTGATAACTTGATTTATATGATTAGTTGTACGAGGTCTATTAGCCCTAGCACTATTACCATATTGCCTATCTTGTATAGGAAGATCTGAAAGTTCAACTACGAGCTTACCTAAATTGAGATAGGTCATGTTCACTTGGGGTTCATATCTAAATAAACGTTATTTATACTCAGCTAGCGTAGAATCACATTGTGCTTGCATGGAATAATTAAACTTAGGAAAATAAATACTCTCCTTGTGTCTTCCTTCATCAATGAGTAAGGTAAGGGCTGAATTTTCTGATGAGTATCATACTCATATTTGTACTTATACTACTAAGACCTATCAGGGTGATTAAGGGCATATTTTGATCATTTGACCCTACCCATGGTTTGTAATATTGATATTGCACATAGGTGTGCAAGGTAGACTAAGAAGGCATGTGAATGTGTGGTATTGCTCTATTTTTTTATAGCTTAATATGTGGTTTCTATTCTTGAAATAAGGTGTGTGAAGTGTCTATATCTAGAAAGTAAGTTCCCTAATTAGGACTAAAACTTGTAGGGGTATCCCACGTAGGGGTCCCTTGTAGGTTAGGTTCTTGATTTCACATTTTAGGACTTGGGTGAGTAGGAGGCTTCCAAGGAGGTATAATCATATCCTTAGGGTCAAATTAGAGATAGTCTACGTCTCCTTGCTTACTCTCTGTAGTGTCAGCCCTTGAATGGGCTTGGATATGGGTGCATACCATAACTACTTTATTCTAAACCCTATGTTATTATCTCTTTTACAAATTTTAATGATGCAACACACAAGAATGGAAACACAATAATACAAGTGTTTATCTCTTTTAAATATTTTATGTATTTTTGTTAAAACTGTTTAGTGTGTTTTTGATTTGTTGTTTTGCAAAGAGATCTCTTTTTATATGTTTAAATATTGTTGATGTAATTCTCAATTTTTTAAAAGGATTTCACCTGTATACTCATAGATCAACAACCAGGAATGAAGTTCGGTCACGTAGACCAACCAAAGTATGGATATGAAACCCATACCCAATTAGGGATTACAGGTCCTACCAATCCTCACCCATATTGACCATGGGCAGTGATACACCCTCTAAAGAGGAATGCATGATATTTTCTATGGCTAAGACGGTTCTTGGAGCCACATTTGGCCAAAAACTAGGGTCCGTATCATGCGATCCAATGGATGGTGATGAAGCCCACCATCGTTGGTCTCTATTAGTGGTTGGGTATGAAGTTCTAACTCACTAATGTTAAAATATGACATGGTGTGTGTGGTTCCTTTTATACTTAAATAAAGTAAAACAAAATAGCACTCAATGATACTTCACTAAATGCAAAAGAACGTTTCACTTTTAGAAGTATTTAAAAAATAATGGAACCTACAAAATGCATACCCTATATGGCAACCTAACCATTAGGTAGGTTGTAAACAATCAAACCACGCAAATGCATGCTTAAGTTGTTCTTTTCCTATTTTTCTTTCCTTTTTATTTTTTTTAATAAAAAGCGAAATCTACTCTTCAACAAACAAGGAAAAGACATTAAAAATTTGAATTTAACCTTCTCTAAATAGTAATAATGCAAAGTAAAGGTCTAGGTACTCATCTTGAAAGACTAATATGTTGTTTTTCTATCAATTTGAGCTGCAATCCCTCTATTTTATGGCTTTCCCAGGGTGAGAAACTTGTAAATTTAGGGGCCATCCCTAGGTGGGATAGTTGTTGTGTGATGAACACAAGCTTATACTAAAAGGGGGGGTGAACAATTTAAGACCACTTGTAGACACTAAAATATGGTCAATCCGATTAGGCATCCACAAACAATGACTAAATTGACACCATATGGCCCCTTGGGCAGCCCTCAGAAGGCACACAGTGGTTCTAGCCACTCCGGGTGAGGTTTTGGAGGCTTCTGGCCCAATTTTGGGAGGTTTTGGCCCAAAATTCACCACCGTCCCACCCTGGGACGGTGGCAGATTCCCACCGTCCCACCTTGGGATGGTGGTGAGCCATCGTCCTAGGGTGGGACGGTGAGCAAGTTTGACCAAGAAAAAGTCAAATCTGGGACAAATGGCACCCAAAAACTGCCATTTACCCCACCAATTGAAGCATGCGGGTCAGAGGGCACTGCATCCTTATGACATGCTTCATAATGGAGGCCAAAAATGGAGATTCTCTTCCACATCCAGTGCATGCCTCCCTTTTGACAAATGGCGCCTCCTGCCATGCATGCCCTTGCATGCCTTTTTGCACATAAGCCCCTTTGGGCTATAAAATGGATACAAGGTCCACACAAAAAACATATAGAGAGGAGTTCTAGGATATGCAATGGAGTGCTTCTGAGATTTCCCCTCACTTTATTGTGCTCTCTTTCCCTCAGAATCTCTTCTTAGCGAAGGAGGTTACCGGGTGACTTCAAGAGGGTCTTTTGGGCATAACTTTACCATCCGGGTGAATTTATTCACCAAATTTGATGAAAATACCCCTTAGAGTGTTTAGGACCATTCCCCAGTGGGATTGGTAGCAAAAGGTGTGCAGAATTGGTGGGTATCCCACCCCAGGGTGCCCTCCAATTAGTTGCAGTCACCACCATCCCCCCTGGGATGAGGAGAAATATGTGCACAATTTCTTTACTATTTTTTTAAGGCTTATTCTAGACTATCATAGGATGCTACAGTTCAAATTTCATGCAATTTGGAGTTATATTGGCCGAGATATCACATTTTGAAGTTTTTGTAGGTTCGTAGGGCCCATCCGGGAACCCTAGGTGCATGCAGATGGATATGCACCTCATTTTGAAAATATAACCACATGGGTAGTCTTAAAATTTTTATTTATATATTCTATCAAAATTTCATGTGTTTTGGACATGTTTAGGGGTGGGAATTGCTTGTCTTGGTCTTCGTAGGTTGTAGACGGGCGACGCAAAATCGAGGGGCCTACGGATGTAATTTCAGATCTTTTTTTGGTGATATCCCTTAAAAACCTCCTATTTAACATCTCCATAAAATTTCAAGTCATTCTGAGTTTATTTGATATAGTTTTAATATATATGCCCTTTACTAGTCTTTTGGTGCCTGTGGGGATTGCATGTTTTCCATCACACGCACTTGCTATTTGACCCTTTTGGCTTCCTTGTGTGTAGGTGTAGGTTCCTAGAAGGCATTTGGAAGGAATATAAGACATAAAATATCAAATATACAAGCAGCGGCAACATTGGCCCGCCCACCTCGATTGTGGGTACGAGGAAGGACATTGGATGTGCACCCGGATTTCTTGAAGGATTTGATCCTTGGGCACCCAAAATTTGTAACAATTGTATCACCTTTGAGCCCTCAAGGGGACTTCTATGTAACCTTGGATCTGATCCACCAAATTAATAAGAAGGATACTTGTTTCATTTCATTCCTTGTTGTTTGGTATTGCCTCATTTTCACATGCATGCTTCCGTTTGATGCTCATAAGCGATAGAGGATAGATACACATATTTTTATTCATAATTAGGTGCACCATTTTTTCCCTAATTCAGTGGTGATCATGGTGGGACCCTTGTCCCTTGTGCTTTGGGTGAAAATCTGACCTCATTTTTGCAATTTTTGCCCTTTTTGTGTTGTAGGTGCTCCCCTCCCCACCCTGGAACGGTGGCAGAACCTTTATCTAGCTCACCCTGGGATGGTGGCTTCACCATCCCACCCTAGGATGGTGGTAGGGCTTCTAATCATCCCACCCTAGAGCATTGAAGAAATAGAGAAATTTTTGCTCAAAAATCCAGAATTTGGAGGTCTCAAAACTGCTAAGGTGAGTGCCTAAATCCTTTGTTTTTCTACTGCATTTTTAGAGACTATTAAAATTGGTTTTTCTTGCATCATTTGTTTGCATAGAAAGGTTAAAATTCATATTTTTACTTTTCTTATAACATAAAGCAACAAAAGGAAGAAGAAAAATTGAAAGAAACTTGAAGTAGCGATGCATCTTTATGGCTTGATTGCTTGTGGCTTACCCAATGGGTAGGTTAGCATTTAGGGCTTGCATCTATAAGTGACATTTGTAGGTTCCTTTTATCCTAGATTTTTGAAATTAAAACACACCTATTGCATGCATTTAGTGAATGATCATTGAATGCTTCTTTTCTTACTTTCTTTGGATTAAAAGGAACCACACACACTTGCACGTTCCACTATAACATTGGTAAGGTTGGATTTCATCACCAACCCCCAATTCAGACTGGTGATGTTGGATTTCACCTCCTTCCACCAGCTTGCCCTCTAGATGCCTTAGATATAATAGGGCACTCTCTCAAGATGGAATAGGTCACTAATGTTCAAACTGCCTCCCATTGTTGGAAATATTGTTTCAGAGTGGAAGAGCTAGGCGAACCCCCCACTGGGATTTAAGCGGTGTACCCTAGACTCTTTTGAGAAATCATGTTTGGCACTAGTGTCCCTAGTCACCACTTTGGTTGAGTTCCCTCATTCTAATTCCACAACAAGAGAAAGGACAACAACACAACTAAACACCTTTAGGACACACATTTAATCAGTAAAAAGATAATCATATTGTCTACTTTGTGTGTTTCTTTGTTATTTGGGACCAAACCCTAACCCTAATTTTTAAAAAATAGGGTTTCAAAAAAAATCTACTTTTTTATTCTGCATCCAACGCATCAAGAATCATACAAATCGGAGCTATAACAAAAAATTATTTTGGTTTTATGATTACTCTATTTTTGAAGCTGAAAATAGAGAAAAACTGCACTAAAATGGTCATATAATGGTCTAGACAACTCCAAAACTTGCCAAATTTATTTTGTTGTCTTAGTTAGACCCTTCTACACCTCTCCCAAAAATTTTGAGTCCTAACTCTTCACGGTTCAAAATTTCCCAAAAATCCCAAAAGTGGGCATTTCCCCACAGGCCCCGATTGGCCAAATATTCCAAAAATACAATTTTTTGATCCAAAAATCAAATTTTGGAGACCTAGCCCATTATGATCAGCTCGTCACACTGATAATTTTGATATATAACACTTATAGCCTTTTTCGGAAGTCAAAATTTTCTTTAGTGTGGGTTTCCTTCAAGGTTTGCCTAGTCAACACATTATGACAACTATGCATGGCCGAGCTCGATCATGAGCTAGTGAAGTAGAAAAATTTAGGAGAGGCCTTGAGCACCATCATTATAGGTATGAGGATCTCCTCACTCCTGCATGGAGCCCTGATAGTAGTCACCTTTGCTATTCTCCTGAGGATCTCATCATTCCTGCACGACACCCTGAAAGTCATCGTGAGGTCCACTCCTCACATAGAAGACCCGACCACCAAAGTACCTCTACCAAGAGAACATCAATGGATTACCCACATGATCAAGTGGATTATTCGATTAGCCAACACCGATTCCAATCACAAACCAGATATAATCAGCCTTCCAAAGGGCCTAGCAGGGAGGTCTACACTCCCTCTACATCGTGGTCTTCACCACCTAGAACTCCCATCCAACAAGTGTTAGCAACCCAGAGTAGGCCCATGTGAAGTTCGCATGCACCATCAGCCAAAGTGACCATGAGCGAGCTTCTACTATAGTCCTCCAAATATTGGGAACCTTTCATGAGGGTCTTGGATTCCATGGAGGTACAACATCATGACTGATGCTTTCACCAACTTTATGGAATACATACAAATGTACAAGAATCCTATTATATCCTTTCAAAATCATGAGGTCAAACCCATGCCTACCAGTTCACCAGATCCTGCTTTGCACATAATTGCAAGCATCAATAGGCTCCCCTATAAGCGAGTATTGGTTGACACAGGTTCCTCAATAAACATTATTACCACAGCTTCACTAAAGCAGCTCAACCTCCCACCCTCACGCATTGCACCATCCAAGTTCACCTTGCAAGCATTCAATGATGCTTTATCCTCCACTATGGGCACAATAATCCTACTTGTTGAAGTTGGACAAAATATTATGCCTACATTGTTCTACATCTTGGAGGGTGCAAGACAGTATAACATACTGCTTGGAAGGCCATGGATAAGAGACATGGAATGTGTTCCATCTATAGTGCATCAATGCATTAAATACATTGATGAAGGTAAGGTCCATGTGGTCCATGTTGACCCAGACCCCTTCAAGTATTATAAGCAGGTGGATCATCCACAAAGGCCTATAGTGTCACCCAAGCATTTGGACACTAAATCCAATGACCTTATTCAGAGTCCAGATTCAACCCCACGGTTAGTCGTGAAGCTACCTTCACCACCGCTAGTACCATCCTCTATCTCTTCAAGCAAGGAAGAATCAGAAGAGCCAGCTACAGAAGCTCCCATAGCTATCATCAATACACCTACAGAAGATCTTTTCACTCCTACCAAAAATGAGGAAGAGCCCACTATTGATATGGATGAATCAAATCCTATCATACCATCTTCATCCACCATAGTTGAGGACACAATTCAATTCACCTACCTAGAACTCGATGAGTGCATAGTACCCAATATTGCATTCACACCTATCATCGAGTCGATCAAGGATCTAGGTAGTCCCCCTACCAAGTTGCCACCCATTGATAGCATTCCTGATGCACCCTCCAAACATGGGGGCCAAACAAATCACCTTGGACAAGTTTATGAGGTAGCCATGACTTGTCCAAATGTAAATGCATCTTCTCATGAGTTTGTGGGAATGATCAATGTGATGACAGAGAACCAAAGTCCTCTCGAATCCATCTATGCAACTTGTGACTCCATCCAACATCCCATCCACACCACAGGAGATACCATTGATGGATTCGGTCACACCTACTCCATCTCACTCAACATCTCCACAAGATCAAGAGCAGATGTACCCCCTAGACCAAAGTGGGGGTAACCCAACTACCACAGTTGAAAACTCTGAGTTGGAACATGAGCATGAGCTAAATCAAGAACAAGAACATGTGGATATAATCGCCAACTCCAATCATCATGAAGCATCCACATCTGCTCAAACATTAGGGACTTTTGATCCACCCTCGATCAATTATCTCCTAGCTCCCACACCTAGTTCACCTCCACCACATATAAGTTGCCATCCAACTCCCTCAATAGCCATCCAGTCATCGCCTCCACTAGTACCACAACATATCTTGGATAGGCTAGCCGATGTGGAGTTACAAGTGAGTCACCAACAGAATGATTTACAATAGATCATGGATCGGCTCACAAGCATTGAGTTACGGTTGAGTCATCCAAAACCTCAACCCCTTGATTGTCAGGACCAACCCACTCCTGCATAGTCCAATGTTAAGTCTCAAACAAATCAAGGGCTAAACCAACAATGTCACCCTAAGCGATAATTTATGCCCATTAATGAGTCCAAGGACTCTCTATTTGAGTGACTCTGCATGCGAAAAGGCAATTACTTTACCTGAGAGTCGACTTGTTGACCCCTATGCACCTAAGCCCTATGGATATCGCAAAGACCTATACTACAAATACCATAGGCAGAAGGGGCATGATGTGCATAGGTGCTTTAAATTCAAAAACCTGGTACAGGATATGTTTGACAAGAATGATCTTCAAATCAACAACCAACAAATTGACATAGTGCAACATCTGTTACCTATAGATGGTAGTCAAGAAGAGCAACCTAAATAGGTGATTGAGACACATACAACCTCATCACCTCGTAAAATGAGTCAGCCATGTTCACCTTGTTTAAGGCATCAATGTCGTACCTGGACTCCATTATCTGAGCCCATGTCGACCATTTTTCACAACCTACAAGATACAGAGGCAATTGTCTTACCAGATATACCCCTGTTCAACCCAAATAGACCCAGATCTAAACTATATAGGGAGGATCATTCTTACCTCTATCATCGAATGAGAGGGCATGACATTAGCACTTGTCATGTTTTTAGATGCAAGGTCCAAGATCTTATTGATGAGGGAGCTTTATCCACGAGTGGGTCACTCATTCTACCCCCTCAAGACATTAGCATTACCTAGGATTCCTTGCCAAAATAGGGGGGTCAATTCCTATTGCTCCTCCTGGCCAAGTCAATAACATCGCATCAATCATAGTAAATGTTGGGGGTATACAAGGTATTGCACCTTCCTCCTAAGAACACAAAGTAAGCAAAGTTACAAAAGGCTCCAAGGGTATCTACATATCGCTTGGTCAACCTAGAATGCTCCTAGGCGGTCTATAACCATCTAGGTCACCCCAAAATGCTCCAAGGGTGCCTACATCCCACTTGGTCAACCTAAAATGCTCCTAGGTGGTCTAGAACCATCTAGGTCACCCCTAAATTCTCCAAGGGTGCCTACATCCCACTTGGTCAACCTAAAAGGCTCCTAGGTAGTCTAGAACCATCTAGGTCACCCCTAAATGCTCCAAGGGTGCCTACATCCCGCTTGGTCAACCTAAAATGCTCCTAGGTGGTCTAGAACCATCTAGGTCACCCCTAAATGCTCCAAGGGTGCCTATATCCTACTTGGTCAACCTAAAATGCTCCTAGGTGGTCTAGAACCATCTAGGTCACCCCTAAATGCTCCAAGGGTGCCTACATCCCACTTGGTCAACCTAAAATGCTCCTAGATAGTCTAGAACCATCTAGTCCCCTCCAAGTCTCCACTATTCCCAGGTCACCCCTAAATGCTCCAAGGGTGCCTATATCTCGCTTGGTCAACCTAAAAGGCTCCTAGGTGGTCTAGAACCATCTAGGTCACCCCTAAATGCTCCAAGGGTGCCTATATCCCGCTTGGTCAACCTAAAATGCTCCTAGGTGATCTAGAACCATCTAGGTCACCCCAAAATGCTCCAAGGGTGCCTATATCCTGCTTGGTCAACCTAAATGCTCCTAGATGGTCTAGAACCATCTAGGTCAACCAAAAAGCCCCAAAGGCATCCATAAGCCCTTTGGTCCCCCCAAATGCCCCAATGGCCCCCAATAAGCCCGTTGGTCATAGGTACATATATATATATATATATATATATATATATATATATATATATATATATATATATATATATATATATATATATATATCAATCAAAAATTCAAAAACATCATCAAAACATCAAAATACAAAAACATTGCATCGCATTGCACTTTCATACATATATATCAATCAAAATTTAAAAAAAACATTATCAAAATTTCAAAAATTCAAAAATATTGCATCACATCACATTGCATCCCATTGCATTTTATCATCGCTTGCATTTAGGCATATTCATCATTAGCACTTTACATTTTAGAGTTGCTCATACATGTCTAGCACCATGATGGTACACTACTTACCGCTCAAAATCAATGTTGTGAAAGTACTCATAGTTCAATGCCGCAATTATCATTTTCACCCACATTTTTCACATTCCATATTTGTGTCCACCCCTTCACCTAGTCATTTGTTTTAGAATGTCATTAGGGTTTTTGGTCACTCAACCATTTCTAGCTTCTCTTCAGGTTTTGTAGAAAGCTAGCTTGATTTTTAGGAGGTAGAGTCTTGCATTGATTATGCCTTGTGTACATCAAATCCCAAAAATAGTTAAACATTAATAATCCAAGTTTTGTGGAAAGAAAGATGAAATCCATGAAGTGGTCTAGGTTACCTTAAGCGAAAAGGTCATCCTACTCATCCCCCTATACGAATGGTTCAAGAATGCTGAGAGTTGGCAAAAGGACAAGCATCTTCCCTACCCAATTCCCCAAAATAAACAGTGGTTTTCACCACTATCAAAAATCCCAATTCCCACAAATCCCCATCCCAAAAATATCAAAATTTCACAAAAATCAAAGCAATCAAAAGTCAAAATCAAAGAAATCCCAAAATTTCAATATCAAAATCCTCAAAAAAAAAAAGCAAAAAGCAAAAAGCAAAAGCAAATTCAATAGTGGTTTGCACCACTAATCCCAAATCCCTTGCTCAAAGAAAAAAAAATAGCGATTATCATCACTACCCATGAGCAAGTATCCCAATAAAATTGAAGAAAATAAGGGAGCTTGAGCTTGAATCCCTGGAATTCTCAGCATTTGAAAAACCATTTAGGTGATCCTCATTACAGGTTTGGTGGATAGCCTACCTGGCAATGGTGGTAGCCTCCCGCATGATGATATGTCTATCACATTAGCCTCGTGCATGTGTGTAGACCAATGTTTGCATGTGGACGAGCTAGCTTTTGTAACCTAGATTGCCTAGTGGTCTAGTCCTACTAAGTACAAAACCCAGGATTGTGACATTCATAGGGTGATCCTCATTCCAGGTTTGGTGGATAGCCTATCTGGAAATGGCGGTATCTTTATGCATTTCACAAGAATGAACTCACTTGCACACATAGGGATATGACGTACCTTGGTCATCCTAGCAGATTCATACCTTGTCAAAAAGTCTTGCATAGTCAGTATACAACCTTTGATCACATCAGCTAGAGTGTTTGAGTCTCCTAAAAACCTCACCTACATTCTTTAAACATGTCATATCATTTACTCCATTTTTTACATCGCAATAATGGTTTCACATTTCCATTACAAAAAAAAAGAAGCAAAAACAAAGAGCGTTAATGTATTTTGTATAGTCTATAGTGTTCACATAGTATGTCAAATCATTAGCCACAATCCATGTTTTTCAATCACCCCATATTTCATCTCACTGTGCATCCATGCATATAGATAGCATCAAATCAAAGCAAATACACATGCATACATGATATATGTTTATCACCATTCCATCATATCACAAAAGCATCCATATGCATACATAATAAGCATCCAACACATCTAAGAAGTAAATGCATACATTGCATCCATCTCATAAAGAAATAAGGGAGACACATGATGACCATAACAAAATCTCATATATATATATGGGGAAAAAAAAATACATCATAGTTTCCAAAAATGCCCGTAGGCTACAATAAAGTGGGTCCTTAGACCTCACAATGCTAAACATCCAAAAATCCAAAAAGAGTCGAAAGAGCCTCAAAAAGCCCCAAAGGTATCCATAAACCCTTTGGTCAACCCAAAAAGCCCCAAAGGTATCCATAAACCCTTTGGTCAACCAAAATCCCCAAAGTATCCTTTGGCCACCCAAAAACCCCAAAGGTATCCATAAACCCTTTGGTCAACCAAAATCCCCAAAGGTATCCATAAACCCTTTGGTCAACCAAAATACCCCAAAGGTATCCATAAACCCTTTGGTCACCCAAAAAGCCCCAAAGGTATCCATAAACCCTTTGGTCAACCCAAAAATCCCCAAAGGTATCCATAAACCCTTTGGTCACCCAAAAAGCCCCAAAGGTATCCATAAACCCTTTGGTCAACCAAAATACCCCAAAGGTATCCCTTTGGTCACCCAAAAAGCCCCAAAGGTATCCATAAACCCTTTGGTCAACTCAAAATACCCCAAAGGTATCCATAAACCCTTTGGTCAACTCAAAATGCCCCAAAGGTATCCATAAACCCTTTGGTCACCCAAAAAGCCCCAAAGGTATCCATAAACCCTTTGGTCAACCCAAAAAGCCCCAAAGGTATCCATAAACCCTTTGGTCAACCCAAAATACCCCAAAGGTATCCATAAACCCTTTGGTCAACCCAAAAAGCCCCAAAGGTATCCATAAACCCTTTGGTCAACCCAAAAATCCCCAAAGGTATCCATAAACCCTTTGGTCAACCCAAAATGCCCCAAAGGTATCCATAAACCCTTTGGTCAACCCAAAATGCCCCAAAGGTATCCATAAACCCTTTGGTCAACCCAAAAGCCCCAAAGGTATCCATAAACCCTTTGGTCACCCAACAAGCCCCAAAGGTATCCATAAACCCTTTGGTCAACTCAAAAAGCCCCAAAGGTCTCCATAAACCCTTTGCTCAACCCAAACAAGCCCCAAAGGTATCCCTAAACCCTTTGGTCACTCAAAATGCCCCAATGGCATCCAATAAGCCCATTGGTCAAGTATACATACATATATATTAATCAAAAACCAAAAAAAAAACAACAAAACAACACAAAAGCCAAAGAAAAGGGTTCAACACCCACCAAAACAAGTCAAATATGATGGAATTCATTCAGGGTCAAGATGGAATGCAAACTTCTCATGGATGCATGGACAAGTTACTACTTCACTCCCCAAGAAGGCCATTATGGCTAGACCACCCCATGGGAAGGAGGTTTTCAACTCTTTGCTTCCATGAAATCTCCATAGCATCATCCAAATCCTTTCAAAACTATGCCATTTTTCAATGAGAACAACTGAAGGCAACCTTAACAAACGTCATCTCGGGTCAAGCGACTCATCGCTTTTCTCACTGGTCATTCCCTCATCGACTCATCGCTTGAGGGGGTAGTCATGCTTAACAAATTCATAATAAAAAATCAACAATTAAACACTCAATCATGCAAGTTGCATTCATCCAACGAATCTTTGACAAAGACAATCATGCCCCTGCTTGGGGCAGAAAACAAGCAAATATCTCAATTAAGCACATAACAATGCAGATGAACCTGCCTGTTGGTAACCTCAAAAGTTACCAAAATACTTGGTTTTCTCTAACGCCTAGGGTTATAAGTCCCCCGAGCATACCTGGAAGCTGAAGAGAAACCAAGACCAATGTCTTTACTGAGTCAGAAGCGAGGATTCAAGAATGCATGCTCTTTCCATGATTGGGGCATCTAAAGTTGGTTAGGTTATCGAGTAACCTTAATCATTGAACATTTTAGTCATCTATTTTTTCTCAACGTTGTGCTGCACACAACGCATCTCAAAAAGGGGCATCTGTAGACACTAAAATATGGTCAATCTGATTAGGCATCCACAAACAATGACTAAATTGACACCATATGGCCCCTTGGGCAGCCCTCAGAAGGCACACAGTGGTTCTAGCCACTCCAGAAGAGGTTTTGGAGGCTTCTGGCCCAATTTTGGGAGGTTTTGGCCCAAAATTCACCACCGTCCCACCCTGGGATGGTGGAAGATTCCCACCGTCCCACCCTGGGATGGTGGTGAGCCATCGTCCCAGGGTGGGACGATGAGCAAGTTTGACCAAGAAAAAGTCAAATCTGGGACAAATGGCACCCAAAAACTGCCATTTACCCCACCAATTGAAGCATGCGGGTCGGAGGGCACTGCATCCTTATGACATGCTTCATAATGGAGGCCAAAAATGGAGATTCTCTTCCACATCCAGTGCATGCCTCCCTTTTGACAAATGGCGCCTCCTGCCATGCATGCCCTTGCATGCCTTTTTGCACATAAGCCCCTTTGGGCTATAAAATGGATACAAGGTCCACAAAAAAACATATAGAGAGGAGTTCTAGGATATGCAATGGAGTGCTGCCGAGATTTCCCCTCACTTTATTGTGCTCTCTTTCCCTCGGAATCTCTTCTTAGCGAAGGAGGTTACCGGGTGACTTCAAGAGGGTCTTTTGGGCATAAATTTACCATCCGGGTGAATTTCTTCACCAAATTTGATGAAAATACCCCTTAGAGTGTTTAGGACCATTCCCTAGTGGGATTGGTAGCAAAAGGTGTGCAGAATTGGTGGGTATCCCACCCCAGGGTGCCCTCCAATTAGTTGTAGTCACCACCGTCCCCCCTGGGATGAGGAGAAATCTGTGCACAATTTCTTTACTATTTTTTTAGGCTTATTCTAGACTATCATAGGATGCTACAGTTCAAATTTCATGCAATTTGGAGTTATATTGGCCGAGATATCGCATTTTGAAGTTTTTGCAGGTTCGTAGGGCCCATCCGGGCACCCCAAGTGCATGCAGATGGATATGCACCTCATTTTGAAAATATAACCACATGGGTAGTCTTAAAATGTTTATTTATGTATTCTTTCCAAGTTTCATGTGTTTTGGACATGTTTAGGGGTGGGAATTGCTTGTCTTGGTCTTCGTAGGTTGTAGACGGGCAGTGCAAAATCGAGGGGCCTACGGATGCAATTTCAGATCTTTTTTTGGTGATATCCCTTCAAAACCTCCTATTTAACATCTCCATAAAATTTCAAGTCATTCTGAGTTGATTTGATATGTTTTTAATATATATGCCCTTTACTAGTCTTTTGGTGCCTGTGGGGATTGCATGTTTTCCATCACACACACTTGCTATTTGACCCTTTTGGCTTCCTTGTGTGCAGGTGTAGGTTCCTAGAAGGCATTGGGAAGGAATATAAGACATCAAAGATCAAAGATACAAGCAGCGGTGGCATTGGCCCGCCCACCTCGATTATGGGTACGAGGAAGGACACTGGATGTGCACCCGGATTTCTTGAAGGATTTGATCCTTGGGCACCCAAAATTTGTAACAATTGTATCACCTTTGAGCCCTCAAGGGGACTTCTATGTAACCTTGGATCTGATCCACCAAATTAATAAGAAGGATACTTGTTTCATTTCATATCTTGTTGTTTGGTTTTGCTTCCATTTTCACATGCATGCTTCCGTTTGATGCTCATACGCTATAGGGGATAGATACATATATTGTTATTCATAATTAGGTGCACCATTTTTCCCTACTTCAACACTTTTACTTTTCTTTCCCAAACAGTATTAATCAATATAATCAATGGCAATATCAATAGCAATAACCAAAGCAATGCACAAATCATCACACACAATAGAGACACATATTTAACGTGGTTCACCCAAATATGGCTACCTCCATGGAGAAAATATTTCTTCTAAATATTTCTCAAATAATCTCTTGGGAATCCTTTCCCTATTACAATGTTTATGGACCTCTGTCCAAAGGAGATGTTGATCCCCTAAATCTGGTTTGTGGATCTCTATCCACAGGAGAACTCCTTCTCCTCTACTTTGGTTGGTGATCCTCTAGAAGACAATGCCTCCACTACACTGACTATGGATCTCTCTCCACTTGAAGACTCTTGTCCTCACTCAGAAGACCTATCCTCAATGTCCTGGCTGATGGATCTCTATCCACTAGAGACTCTGTCCTCTCTACTTTGTCACCTCCAAAGCTCTATCTCAATACTTGTACTAAACACAGTACATTCGGTCTAGCACAACTCTGCTCAATCTCTTGCACTAAACATAGTCCAGTCGGTCTAGCACAATTCTTCTCAATAAGCTCACTCAAATCTGCACTAAACATAGTCCATTCGGTCTAGCACAAATCTATCTTCAATAGGTCCACTCAAAACCTACTCAAATATTCTCAATAGGTCCACTCAAAACCTACTCCAATATTCTCAATAGGTCCACTCAAAACTTGCTCAAATCTGCTCAATAGGTCCACATAGAACCTACTCAAATCTGCTCAATAGGTCCACACATAACCTGTCCAAATCTGCTCAATAGGTCCACACAGAACCTATACAAATCTACTCAATAGGTCCACACAGAACCTATACAACTCTGCTCAATAGGTCCACACAGAACCTATCAAAATTTGCTCAACAGGTCCACATAGAACTTGTCCAAATCTGCTCAACAGGTCCACACAGAACTTGTCCAAATCTGCTCAACAAGTTCACACAGAACTTGTCCAAATCTTCTCAACAAGCTCACACAGAACTTGTTCAAATATTCTCAATAAGTCCTCTCTAGGACTTGCTCAAATCTATATTGTAAGCTTCCACAAAAGCTCACACAAAATCAGTCCACAAGTCTTCTCAAAGACTTACCTCAAATCTGCTTAACAAGTCCACACAGAACTTGTCCAATCTCATAGAAACATAAAGAGAATTGTTAGAGACTCAATATGTTCTATACTCAATACTCAATCACTTTCTCAACTCAATCTCATAGAAGCATAAAGAGAATTTTTAGAGACTCAATATGTTCTATTCTCAAAACTCAATCTCAACTCAAATCAATCTCATAGAAGCATAAAGAGAATTTTTAGAGACTCAATATATTCTATTCTCAAAACTCAATCTCAACTCAAATCAATCTCATAGAAGCATA
Source organism: Wollemia nobilis (assembly GCA_028583015.1). Classification (NCBI taxonomy): domain Eukaryota; kingdom Viridiplantae; phylum Streptophyta; class Pinopsida; order Araucariales; family Araucariaceae; genus Wollemia; species Wollemia nobilis. Next base: position 14,989,541 of record JAQPPZ010017228.1, read on the forward strand.
AAGAGAATTTTTAGAGACTCAATATGTTCTATTCTCAACACTCAATCTCAACTCAAATCAGAATATAGAATAGTTTATTTTATGGAACTTGATCAATCACTTCATACATCCACTTGACTAGGTTCAATCAACTCTACTCAACCAATCACTTCAAGAAACAACTCTTGCTCACAAATCCTAGTCCAAGCATGTATCATCCAACTCAAAATATTTCCAACAATGCTAAAAAAAAAAACTCACATAACAATGATACTCATGATATTTTCAAACCCTAGTTCAAGTTCTTTGCATAACAACTCACTTCAACAACCATGCTCATCAAACAATGTTTTAATCACAACTCTCAATTTCAGAAAACCTTGAAGCATTAACTCAAACACTTCACTCAACCAATGATCTCAACAACAATGCTAATAAAACAAGGTTTTAATCTCAACTCTCAAATCAGAAAACCTTGAAGCAATAACTCAACCACTTTAAAAAAGGAAACCCTAATCAAGTCCTTTTCACTCCAAACTTAATTTTCAATAAAGCCAATCAACCAACTCAACCAAAGGAGAATTTTCCCATACCTTTTTGTTTGACAAGGAGTTGATCTCACAAATTTACCACACTCACAAATTTCTCTTTTCCAATCTCAATAAGGGTTAGAAGACTTCAATAAAAATCACAATGCAAAATATAACTTTAAATACACCTTATTACTCCAACTTAATTTTAACATCCACCAAAGTCCTTTTAGAAGAAACCCTTATAAAAAATAATAGCCAACAAGTCTTAAAATAAATCTCAATTAAGCCTTTATTATAACTCCTTATACCTCCTAAAATATAACTCTCAAAACAACAATTTCCAAATTATAGAACTCAAATAATCATCAACACTTCACCTTCAAAAATCAATCACCACAACCTTTATTTAATAAAGTTTATTAAAAATTAATAAACTTTAGAACAACCTTATCACTCCAACCTTAGGGCATAAATCATAAAATTTTAATTAAAAAATTGTACCTGCCTCAAGGGGTTTCGACCCCATGACTTGCCCTCACCACGAGCGCCTTAGCCGTGGCTAAGGTTGCCACATGAGCTACACGCTCGTTCGCAAAGGGGAAAGCACCACGTGCTTCCTCTTTGCGCTTCTCCTTTCCCACGTTTAACAAAAATGTGCACCTTGGGCGCTTCCACAACACTGCCACCAAAAACCACTTTGCGAGAATCGAACGCACGACCTCCGTGCTACCAACGCCTTCGCACTCTCCAAGCTGCCACTAGGCCACACTGCCCAATGCGAATTGGGGGTGGTCTCTCTCCGTGTTATCCTCTGCTTCCTTTGCCAAACGTTTTAAACCACACGAGCTCGTTTTCGCATATGCCACACAAATTTCATTCGAGCAAGGATAATTAATGAACAACTTTGGGCATATATTTATATTGCCCTCCTCCTTTGTCTAGGACATCGGTGCTTTGATTTGAATGCATCACGTCGGCGCTCTAAGGCTTCGAAAGCCTTAGTAAAACCCAACCTTTGGGTTTTTAATCTCTAAAAACTTTGCGCTCGAATATATTTTAATTTTCTAAAACCCAACCTTAGGGTTTTAATCAAATGAACTTTATCCTTTAAAATCTAATTATATTATAATTAAAAATTATAATATTTAATTAGATTTTTACCACTTTGGTAAATATTATAATAACAATTATAATATTTTTAACCTTCCAATGCTTCGGATGAATTGCTTCCATGGAGAAATAAAAACCTCTTTCTGACCCAATCTTTTTGGGTGTAAAATAAAATATTTTAACCCATTATAAACTTCCATTAAAATTTGCACTCGAACTGAAGAAGAACTCTCACTGGCATCTTGACATCAATGACAACTTTGGCTTAGGGACTCAAAATGTCCAACAATCTCCCCCTTTGTCATTGATGGCAACCCACATTCTTTTTACTTGAAACCTGACCTTTCTTTTTCCTTTTGCTCCCCCTGGGACATTGCTCCCCCTGGCTCAATGCTCTCTCAAATATCAAATCTCTCCCCAATACACAAATATCTCCCCCTTTGACATCAATGGCAAAGGGTCACCTTTGGGGCTCGGGGCTAAGAATGAGCCTCTTAGCTTAGCCCCTCCCCCACCTCCTCATGAGGTGGTTAATTCTGGGGTGGGAGTATTTCTACTCCCGAAAGCACTGTTCTTTACCTTTATCCTTTTCCCTTATTTTTTGAGTTTTTTGAATCCTCTGATTGTTTCTATCCAAGTCATCATCCTTGTTCCTATCATCATTCCTGTTCCTATTCTTGTTCTTGTTCTCATCCATGTTCTTGTTCTTGTTCCTATTCCTGTTCTCATCCATGTTCTTGTTCCTATTCCTGTTCATGTTCCTGTTCCTATTCATGTTCTTGTTCATACCTATTTCTAGAATATTTGCTCTACACCATTTTGCTGTGTGACCATCATTATTGCACTTATAACACTTAATGTTATTATTCCTTGGAGGTGCAAATGTCTTAGGATCTCTTCTAGTGAAGCCATATCCTCTTCTGTCATGAACCCTGCAATTCATTGCCTTGTGACCAAACTCATTACATGAGTAGCAATACCCATGGAAAAGTTATCCTTTCCCATATTCATATCTTTCATGTGTCCTGCACTGTGAAGCCATGTGCCCAAACCTATGACATGAAAAACATCTTCCATTGAAGCTTCCTTGTCTTGACCCCATTGGTTTCTTAGTCTCTTCTACCTATTTCCTATTCCATCTGTTCCTTACTTGTGCATTGTTCCTTTCCTTGTCAAACTTTCTATTATCCAACTTCTCCTTAGAAGTCTCACTCTCTCTTTTACTTACTTCTTTTGAATCTTCTTATTTTCTGGTGTTTGAGCTTGAATCTCCTTTTTTTGCTTCATGTTTCCCTTGTTCTTCTTTAGAACTAAGTCCTGTTATGGTGACTGATGACCTTTGTGCATTGATAATCTTATCCAAAGTCTTTGAATTTTCCTCAAACTTGTGTAGCTTGTCCTTATAACCTTTTACTTCCATCCTTAGTGAAACTATCTCATGCTCTAATCTTTCACACTCTAGATCTTTTACCTTTAATTTTTTAGCCATACCTTCTTCAATTTTTCTTGCCTCTTCAACCTTGATTTTGAAGTTGGTGAGTTCCTATAGAAACTTTGCTTTTGCTTTCTCATCTTCTTGAGTTTGAACCCTTAATCCTGAGTTCTCCCTTTTTAATTCTTCAAGAGTAACCATAAGCCTTTCACATTCTATCTCTTTTACCTTTGACTGTTTAATCATACCTTCTTCAACTCTTCTTGCTTTTTCAACCTTATCTCTCAAGTCAGAGATATCCTGTAGAAGCTTTGTCTTACATTTCTCATCTTCTTGTATTTGAGCCTTCAATTCTAAATTCTCTCTTTTAAATTCAATAAGTTCCTTAAGAGTGGCTTCCTCCTTTTCTTTTTTTGAATCTTCTATAGGAGCATTTTCTTCTAATACTGAAAGTAGAGTTTCTTCTTCATACCTATTTTGATTTTCCCTGTTATCCTTTCTTGAACCAACCTCTAGGATTTCATTTTCAAGAATGTCATATTTATCTTCACCGCTACTAAACCCATTGCAATAACGTGCATCATGGCCGAGTTGACCACAAACAAAACATTCTTGTGGACAGTAAGTTGCATGGTGACCTATGTTCCCACATCTGGTACAAAACTTTATCAGTCTGGATATTTCTCCATTACTTGATTCATCTCTTGAATCTATTTCCATTTGTCCTCCCAGCACAACAATATTAAACTCATCTTCCTTTTCTTTCATGACCATGTGTGTTCTTTTCTTCTTGTGTCTCATGGTTTTGCCTTTGCCTTTCTTTGCCATTTGTGTTCTTGCAAGATCTTCCTTCAAGTTGTTAAACCCTTTCTGAAGGAACCAATCTGATACCAATTGAAGAACACAAGCTTATACTGAGAAGGGGGGTGAACAGTATAAGACCACTTTTTACTTTTCTTTCCCAAATAGTATTAATCAATATAATCAATGGCAATATCAATAGAAATAACCAAAGCAATGCATAAATCATCACACACAATAGAGACACAGATTTAACGTGGTTCACCCAAATATGGCTACCTCCACGGAGAAAATATTTCTTCTAAATATTTCTCAAATAATCTCTTGGGAATCCTTTCCCTATTACAATGTTTATGGACCTCTGTCCAAAGGAGATGTTGATCCCCTAAATCTAGTTTGTGGATCTCTATCCATAGGAGAACTCCTTCTCCTCTACTCTGGTTGGTGATCCTCTAGAAGACACTGCCTCCACTACACTGACTGTGGATCTCTCTCCACTTGAAGACTCTTGTCCTCACTCAGAAGACCTATCCTCAATGTCCTGGCTGATGGATCTCTATCCACTAGAGACTCTGTCCTCTCTGCTCTATCACCTCCAAAGCTCTATCTCAATACTATACTAAACACAGTCCATTCGATCTAGCACAACTCTACTCAATCTCTTGCACTAAACATAGTACATTCGGTCTAGCACAAATCTACTCAATATCTTGCACTAAACATAGTCCAGTCGGTCTAGCACAAGTCCACTCAATAAGCTCACTCAAATCTACACTAAACATAGTCCATTCGATCTAGCACAAATCTTCTCAATAGGTCCACTCAAAACCTACTCAAATATTCTCAATAAGTCCACTCAAAACCTTCTCAAATATGCTCAATAGGTCCACTAGAACCTGCACAACTCTGCTCAATAGGTCCACTCAGAACCTCTCAAATATGCTCAATAAGTCCACATAACTATCTCAAATCTGCTCAACAGGTCCACATAGAACCTATACAAATCTTCTCAATAGGTCCACACAGAACCTATACAACTCTGCTCAACAGTTCCACACAGAACCTGTCCAAATCTGCTCAACAGATCTCACAAAACTATCCAAATCTCTCAACACCCTCAAATCTCTCAACAAGTTCACATAGAACTTGTCCAAATCTGCTCAACAAGCTCACACAGAACTTGTTCAAATCTACTCAATAAGTCCTCTCTAGGACTTGCTCAAATATTTATTGTAAGCTTCCACAAAATCTCACACAAAATCAGTCCACAAGTCTTCTCAAAGACTTGCCTCAAATCTACTTAACAAGTCCACACAAAACTTGTCCAATCTCATAGAAACATAAAGAGAATTGTTAGAGACTCAATATGTTCTATACTCAATACTCAATCACTTTCTCAACTCAATCTCATAGAAGCATAAAGAGAATTGTTAGAGACTCAATATATTCTATTCTCAAAACTCAATCTCAACTCAAATCAATCTCATAGAAGCATAAAGAGAATTGTTAGAGACTCAATATGTTCTATTCTCAAAACTCAATCTCAACTCAAATCAATCTCATAGAAGCATAAAGAGAATTGTTAGAGACTCAATATGTTCTATTCTCAACACTCAATCTCAACTCAAATCAGAATATAGAATAGTTTATTTTATGGAACTTGATCAATCACTTCATACATCCACTTGACTAGGTTCAATCAACTCTACTCAACCAATCACTTCAAGAAACAACTCTTGCTCACAAATCCTAGTCCAAGCATGTATCATCCAACTCAAAATATTTCCAACAATGCTCAACAACAAATCTCACATAACAATGATACTCATGATCTTTTCAAACCCTAGTTCAAGTTCTTTGCATAACAACTCACTTCAACAACCATGCTCATCAAACAATGTTTTAATCACAACTCTCAATTTTAGAAAACCTTGAAGCATTAACTCAAACACTTCACTCAACCAATGATCTCAACAACAATGCTAATAAAACAAGGTTTTAATCTCAACTCTCAAATCAGAAAACCTTGAAGCAATAACTCAACCACTTTCGAAAAGGAAACCCTAATCAAGTCCTTTTCACTCCAAACTTAATTTTCAATAAATCCAATCAATCAACTCAACCAAAGAAGAATTTGCCCATACCTTTTGAATGTCAAGGAGTTGATCTCACAAATCTGCCACACTCACAAATTTCTCTTTTCCAATCTCAATAAGGGTTAGAAGACTTCAATAAAAATCACAATGCAAAATATAACTTTAAATACACCTTATTACTCCAACTTAATTTTAACATCCACCAAAGTCCTTTTAGAAGAAACCCTTATAAAAAATAATAGCCAACAAGTCTTAAAATAAATCTCAATTAAGCCTTTATTATAACTCCTTATACCTCCTAAAACATAACTCTCAAAACAACAATTTCCAAATTATAGAACTCAAATAATCATCAACACTTCACCTTCAAAAATCAATCACCACAACCTTTATTTAATAAAGTTTATTAAAAATTAATAAACTTTAGAACAACCTTATCACTCCAACCTTAGGGCATAAATCATAAAATTTTAATTAAAAAATCGTACCTGCCTCAAGGGGTTTCGACCCCATGACTTGCCCTCATCGCGAGCGCCTTAGCCATGGCTAAGGTTGCCACATGAGCTACACGCTCATTCGCAAAGGGGGAAGCACCATGTGCTTCCTCTTTGCGCTTCTCCTTGCCCACGTTTAACAAAAATGTGCGCCTTGGGCGCTTCCACAACACTACCACCAAAAACCACTTCGCGAGAATCGAACGCATGACCTCCGTGCTACCAATGCCTTTGCGCTCTCCAAGCTGCCACTAGGCCACACTGCCCAATGCGAATTGGGGGGTGGTCTCTCTCCATGTTATCCTCTGCTTCCTTTGCCAAACATTTTAAACCACACGAGCTCGTTTTCACATATGCCACACAAATTTCATTCGAGCAAGGATAATTAATGAACAACTTTGGGCATATATTTATATTGCCCTCCTCCTTTGTCTAGGACATCGATGCTTTGATTTGAATGCATCACGTCGGCACTCTAAGGCTTCGAAAGCCTTAGTAAAACCCAACCTTTGGGTTTTTAATCTCTAAAAACTTTGCGCTCGAATATATTTTAATTTTCTAAAACCCAACCTTAGGGTTTTAATCAAATGAACTTTATCCTTTAAAATATAATTATATTATAATTAAAAATTATAATATTTAATTATATTTTTACCACTTTGGTAAATATTATAATAACAATTATAATATTTTTAACCTTCCAATGCTTCGGATGAATTGCTTCCATGGAGAAATAAAAACCTCTTTCTGACCCAATCTTTTTGGGTGTAAAATAAAATATTTTAACCCATTATAAACTTCCATTAAACTTTGCACTCGAACTGAAGAAGAACTCTCACTAGCATCTTGACATCAATGACAACTTTGGCTTAGGGACTCAAAATGTCCAACAATCTCCCCCTTTGTCATTGATGGCAACCCACATTCTTTTTACTTGAAACCTGACCTTTCTTTTTCCTTATGCTCCCCTGGGACATTGCTCCCCCTAGCTCAATGCTCTCTCAGATATCAAATCTCTCCCCAATACACAAATATCTCCCCCTTTGACATCAATGGCAAAGGGTCACCTTTGGGGCTCGAGGCTAAGAATGAGCCTCTTAGCTTAGCCCCTCCCCCACCTCCTCATGAGGTGGTTAATTCTAGGGTGGGAGTATTTCTACTCCCGAAAGCATTGTTCTTTACCTTTATCCTTTTCCCTTATTTTTTGAGTTTCTTGAATCCTCTGATTGTTTCTATCCAAGTCATCATCCTTGTTCCTATCATCATTCTTGTTTCTATTCCTATTCTTGTTTACATCTAGGTTCTTTTTCCTGTTCCTGTTCCTATTCCTATTCTCATCCATGTTCCTATTTTTGTTCTTGTTCATGTTCCTATTCATGTTCTTATTCATGTTCATATTCCTATTCATGTTCTAGTTCATGTTTATACCTATTTCTAGAATATTTGCTCTACACCACTTTGTTGTGTGACCATCATTATTGCACTTATAACACTTAATGTTATTATTCCTTGGAGGTGCAAATGTCTTAGGATTTCTCCTAGTGAAGCCATATCCTCTTCTGTCATGAACCCTACAATTCATTGCCTTGTGACCAAACTGATTACATGAGTAGCAATACCCATGGAAAAGTTATCCATTCCCATATTCATGTCTTTCATGTGTCCTACACTGTGAAGCCATGTGCCCAAACCTGTGACATGAAAAACATCTTCCATTGAAGCTTCCTTGTCTTGACCCCATTGGTTTCTTAGTCTCTTCTACCTATTTCATGTTCCATCTGTTCCTTACTTGTGCATTGTTCCTTTCCTTGTCGAACTTTCTATTATCCAACTTCTCCTTAGAAGTCTCACTCTCTCTTTTACTTACTTCTTTTGACTCTTCTTCTTTTTTGGTGTTTGAGCTTGACTCTCCTTTTTTGCTTCTTGTTTCCCTTGTTCTTCTTTAGAACTAAGTCCTGTTATGGTGATTGATGACCTTTGTGCATTGATAATCTTATCCAAAGTCTTTGAATTTTCCTCAAACTTGTGTAGCTTGTCCTTATAACCTTTTACTTCCATCCTTAGTGAAACTATCTCATGCTCTAATATTTCACACTCTAGATCTTTTACCTTTAATTTTTCAGCCATACCTTCTTCAATTTTTCTTGCCTCTTCAACCTTGATTTTGAAGTTGGTGAGTTCCTGTAGAAACTTTGCTTTTGCTTTCTCATCTTCTTGAGTTTGAACCCTTAATCCTGAGTTCTCCCTTTTTAATTCTTCAAGAGTAACCATAAGCCTTTCACATTCTATCTCTTTTACCTTTGATTGTTTAATCATACCTTCTTCAACTCTTCTTGCTTTTTCAACCTTATCTCTCAAGTCAGAGATATCTTGTAGAAGCTTTGTCTTACATTTCTCATCTTCTTGTATTTGAGCCTTCAATTCTAAATTCTCTCTTTTCAATTCAATAAGTTCCTTAAGAGTGGCTTCCTCCTTTTCTTTTTTTGAATCTTCTATAGGAGCATTTTCTTCTAATACTGAAAGTAGAGTTTCTTCTTCATACCTGTTTTGATTTTCCCTATTATCCTTTCTTGAACCAACCTCTAGGATTTCATTTTTGAGAATGTCATATTTATCTTCACCGCTACTAAACCCATTGCAATAACGTGCATCATGGCCGAGTTGACCACAAACAAAACATTCTTGTGGACAGTAAGTTGCATGGTGACCTGTGTTCCCACATCTGGTACAAAACTTTATCAGTCTAGATATTTCTCCATTACTTGATTCATCTCTTGAATCTATTTCCATTTGTCCTCCCAACACAACAATATTAAACTCATCTTCCTTTTCTTTCATGACCATGTGTGTTCTTTTCTTCTTGTGTCTCATGGTTTTGCCTTTGCCTTTCTTTGCCATTTGTGTTCTTGCAAGATCTTCCTTCAAGCTGTTAAACCCTTTCTGAAGGAACCAACTTTGATACCAATTGAAGAACACAAGCTTATACTGAGAGGAGGGGTGAACAGTATAAGACCACTTTTTACTTTTCTTTCCCAAATAGTATTAATCAATATAATCAATGGCAATATCAATAGCAATAACCAAAGCAATGCATAAATCATCACACACAATAGAGACACAGATTTAACGTGGTTCACCCAAATATGGCTACCTCCACGGAGAAAATATTTCTTCTAAATATTTCTCAAATAATCTCTTGGGAATCCTTTCCCTATTACAATGTTTATGGACCTCTATCCAAAGGAGATGTTGATCCCCTAAATCTAGTTTGTGGATCTCTATCCATAGGAGAACTCCTTCTCCTCTACTCTGGTTGGTGATCCTCTAGAAGACACTGCCTCCACTACACTGACTGTGGATCTCTCTCCACTTGAAGACTCTTGTCCTCACTCAGAAGACCTATCCTCAATGTCTTGGCTGATGGATCTCTATCCACTAGAGACTCTATCCTCTCTACTCTATCACCTCCAAAGCTCTATCTCAATACTATACTAAACATAGTCCATTCGATCTAGCATAACTCTCTCAATATCTTGCACTAAACATAATACATTCGGTCTAGCACAATATCTGCTCAACTCTTGCACTAAACACAGTCCATTCGGTCTAGCACAAGTCCACTCAATAAGCTCACTCAAATCTGCACTAAACATAGTCCATTCGATCTAGCACAAATCTACTCAATAGGTCCACTCAAAACCTACTCAAATATGCTCAATAGGTCCACTCAAAACCTGCTCAAATCTCTCAACAGGTCCACTCAGAACCTACATAACTCTGCTCAATAGGTCCACATAGAACCTATCTCAAATATGCTCAATAGGTCCACACAGAACCTATCCAAATATGCTCAATAGGTCCACACAGAACCTATACAACTCTGCTCAACAGGTCCACACAGAACCTATACAACTCTGCTCAATAGGTCCACATAGAACTTGTCCAAATATGCTCAACAGGTTCACACAGAACTTGTCCAATATCTGCTCAACAAGTTCACATAGAACTTGTCCAAATATTCTCAACAAGCTCACACATAACTTGTTCAAATTTGCTCAATAAGTCCTCTCTAGGACTTTTATTGTAAGCTTCCACAAAATCTCACACAAAATCAGTCCACAAGTCTTCTCAAAGACTTACCTCAAATATGCTTAACAAGTCCACAAACTTGTCCAATCTCATAGAAACATAAAGAGAATTGTTAGAGACTCAATATGTTCTATACTCAATACTCAATCACTTTATCAACTCAATCTCATAGAAGCATAAAGAGAATTGTTAGAGACTCAATATGTTCTATTCTCAAAACTCAATCTCAACTCAAATCAATCTCATAGAAGCATAAAGAGAATTGTTAGAGACTCAATATGTTCTATTCTCAAAACTCAATCTCAACTCAAATCAATCTCATAGAAGCATAAAGAGAATTGTTAGAGACTCAATATGTTCTATTCTCAACACTCAATCTCAACTCAAATCAGAATATAGAATAGTTTGTTTTATGGAACTTGATCAATCACTTCATACATCCACTTGACTAGGCTCAATCAACTCTACTCAACCAATCACTTCAAGAAACAACTCTTGCTCACAAATCCTAGTCCAAGCATGTATCATCCAACTCAAAATATTTCCAACAATGCTCAACAACAAATCTCACATAACAATGATACTCATGATCTTTTCAAACCCTAGTTCAAGTTCTTTGCATAACAACTCACTTCAACAACCATGCTCATCAAACAATGTTTTAATCACAACTCTCAATTTCAGAAACCTTGAAGCATTAACTCAAACACTTCATTCAACCAATGATCTCAACAACAATGCTAATAAAACAAGGTTTTAATCTCAACTCTCAAATCAGAAAACCTTGAAGCAATAACTCAACCACTTTCGAAAAGGAAACCCTAATCAAGTCCTTTTCACTCCAAACTTAATTTTCAATAAAGCCAATCAACCAACTCAACCAAAGAAGAATTTTCCCATACCTTTTGAATGTCAAGGAGTTGATCTCACAAATCTGCCACACTCACAAATTTCTCTTTTCCAATCTCAATAAGGGTTAGAAGACTTCAATAAAAATCACAATGCAAAATATAAATTTAAATACACCTTATTACTCCAACTTAATTTTAACATCCACCAAAGTCCTTTTAGAAGAAACCCTTATAAAAAATAATAGCCAACAAGTCTTAAAATAAATCTCAATTAAGCCTTTATTATAACTCCTTATACCTCCTAAAACATAACTCTCAAAACAACAATTTCCAAATTATAGAACTCAAATAATCATCAACACTTCACCTTCAAAAATCAATCACCACAACCTTTATTTAATAAAGTTTATTAAAAATTAATAAACTTTAGAACAACCTTATCACTCCAACCTTAGGGCATAAATCATAAAATTTTAATTAAAAAATCGTACCTGCCTCAAGGGGTTTCGACCCCATGACTTGCCCTCACTACGAGCGCCTTAGCCATGGCTAAGGTTGCCACATGAGCTACACGCTCGTTCGCAAAGGGGGAAGCACCACGTGCTTCCTCTTTGTGCTTCTCCTTGCCCACGTTTAACAAAAATGTGCGCCTTGGGTGCTTCCACAACACTGCCACCAAAAACCACTTTGCGAGAATCGAACGCATGACCTCCGTGCTCTCAATGCCTTCGCGCTCTCCAAGCTGCCACTAGGCCACACTGCCCAATGCGAATTGGGGGTGGTCTCTCTTCGTGTTATCCTCTGCTTCCTTTGCCAAACGTTTTAAACCACACGAGCTCGTTTTCGCATATGCCACACAAATTTCATTCGAGCAAGGATAATTAATGAATAACTTTGGGCATATATTTATATTGCCCTCCTCCTTTGTCTAGGACGTCGGTGCTTTGATTTGAATGCATCACGTCGGCGCTCTAAGGCTTCGAAAGCCTTAGTAAAACCCAACCTTTGGGTTTTTAATCTCTAAAAACTTTGCGCTCGAATATATTTTAATTTTCTAAAACCCAACCTTAGGGTTTTAATCAAATGAACTTTATCCTTTAAAATCTAATTATATTATAATTAAAAATTATAATATTTAATTAGATTTTTACCACTTTGGTAAATATTATAATAACAATTATAATATTTTTAACCTTCCAATGCTTCGGATGAATTGCTTCCATGGAGAAATAAAAACCTCTTTCTGACCCAATATTTTTGGGTGTAAAATAAAATATTTTAACCCATTATAAACTTCCATTAAACTTTGCACTCGAACTAAAGAAGAACTCTCACTGGCATCTTGACATCAATGACAACTTTGGCTTAGGGACTCAAAATGTCCAACAATCTCCCCCTTTGTCATTGATGGCAACCCACATTCTTTTTACTTGAAACCTGACCTTTCTTTTTCCTTCTGCTCCCCCTGGGACATTGCTCTCCCTGGATCAATGCTCTCTCACATATCAAATCTCTCCCTCAATACACAAATCTCTCCCCCTTTGACATCAATGGCAAAGGGTCACCTTTGGGGCTCGGGGCTAAGAATGAGCCTCTTAGCTTAGCCCCTCCCCCACCTCCTCATGAGGTGGTTAATTCTAGGGTGGGAGTATTTCTACTCCTCGAAAGCACTGTTCTTTACCTTTATTCTTTTCCCTTATTTTTTGAGTTTTCTGAATCCTCTGATTTTTATCCATGTCATCATCCTTGTTCCTGTCATCATTCATGTTCTTGTTCCTATTCTTGTTCTTGTTCCTGTTCATGTTCCTATTCTTGTTCTCATCCATGTTCCTGTTCCTGTTCCTCTTCATGTTCCTATTCATGTTCTTGTTCCTTTTCATGTTCATATTCATATTCTTGTTCATACCTATTTCTAGAATATTTGCTCTACACCATTTTGCTATGTGACCATCATTATTGCACTTATAACACTTAATGTTATTATTCCTTGGAGGTGCAAATGTCTTAGGATCTCTCCTATTGAAGCCATATCCTCTTCTGTCATGAACCCTGCAATTCATTGCCTTGTGACCAAACTCATTACATGAGTAGCAATACCCATGGAAAAGTTGTCCCTTCCCATATTCATGTCTTTCATGTGTCCTGCACTATGAAGCCATGTGCCCAAACCTGTGACATGAAAAACATCTTCCATTGAAGCTTCCTTGTCTTGACCCCATTGGTTTCTTAGTCTCTTCTACCTATTTCCTGTTCCATTTGTTCCTTACTTGTGCATTGTTCCTTTCCTTGTCAAACTTTCTATTGTCCAACTTCTCCTTAGAAGTCTCACTCTCTCTTTTACTTAATTCTTTTGACTCTTCTTCTTTTCTGGTGTTTGAGCTTGACTCTCCTTTTTTGCTTCCTGTTTCCCTTGTTCTTATTTAGAACTAAGTCATGTTATGGTGACTGATGACCTTTGTGCATTGATAATCTTATCCAAAGTCTTTGAATTTTCCTCAAACTTGTGTAGCTTGTCCTTATAACATTTTACTTCCATCCTTAGTGAAACTATCTCATGCTCTAATATTTCACACTCTAGATCTTTTACCTTTAATTTTTCAGCCATACCTTCTTCAATTTTTCTTGCCTCTTCAACCTTGATTTTGAAGTTGGTGAGTTCCTATAGAAACTTTGCTTTTGCTTTCTCATCTTCTTGAGTTTGAACCCTTAATCCCGAGTTCTCCCTTTTTAATTCTTCAAGAGTAACCATAAGCCTTTCATATTCTATCTCTTTTACCTTTGACTTGTTTAATCATACCTTCTTCAACTCTTCTTGCTTTTTCAACCTTATCTCTCAAGTGAGAGATATCTCGTAGAAGCTTTGTCTTACATTTCTCATATTCTTGTATTTGAGCCTTCAATTCTAAATTCTCTCTTTTAAATTCAATAAGTTCCTTAAGAGTGGCTTTCTCCTTTTCTTTTTCTGAATCTTCTATAGGAGCATTTTCTTCTAATACTGAAAGTAGAGTTTCTTCTTCATACCTATTTTGATTTTCTATTATCCTTTCTTGAACCAACCTTTAGGATTTCATTTTCAAGAATGTCATATTTATCTTCACCGCTACTAAACCCATTGCAATAACGTGCATCATGGTCGAGTTGACCACAAACAAAACATAGTAAATTGCATGGTGACCTGTGTTTCCACAACATGTACAAAACTTTATCAGTCTGGATATTTCTCCATTACTTGATTTATCTCTTGAATCTATTTCCATTTGTCCTCCCAGCACAACAATATTAAACTCATATTCTTTTTCTTTCATGACCATGTGTGTTCTTTTCTTCTTGTATCTCATGGTTTTGCCTTTGCCTTTCTTTGCCATTTGTGTTCTTGCAAGATCTTCCTTCAAGTTGTTAAACCCTTTCCGAAGGAACCAACTCTGATACCAATTGAAGAACACAAGCTTATACTGAGAGGGAGGGTGAACAATATAAGACCACTTTTTACTTTTCTTTCCCAAACAGTATTAATCAATATAATCAATGGCAATATCAATAGAAATAACCAAAGCAATGCATAAATCATCACACACAATAGAGACATAGATTTAACGTGGTTCACCCAAAGATGGCTACCTCCACAGAGAAAATATTTCTTCTAAATATTTCTCAAATAATCTCTTGGGAATCCTTTCCCTATTACAATGTTTATGGACCTCTGTCCAAAGGAGATGTTGATCCCCTAAATCTGGTTTTTGGATCTCTATCCACAGGAGAACTCCTCCTCTGCTCTGATTGGTGATCCTCTAGAAGACACTGCCTCCACTGCACTGACTGTGGATATCTCTCCACTTGAAGACTCTTATCCTCACTCAGAAGACCTATCCTCAATGACCTAGTTGATGGATCTCTATCCACTAGAGACTCTGTCCTCTCTACTCTGTCACCTCCAAATCTTTGTCTCAATTTTGTACTAAACATAGTCCAGTCGATCTAGCATAGTTCTGCTCAATCTCTTGCACTAAACACAATACATTCGGTCTAGCAAAAATCTACTCAACTATTGCACTAAACACAATCCATTTGGTCTAGCACAACTCTTCTCAATAAGCTCACTCAAATCTGTATTAAACATAATCCAGTTGGTCTAGCACAAATCTGCTCCATAGTTCCACTCAAAACCTACTCAAATATTCTCAATAGGTCCACTCAAAACTTGCTCAAATCTACTCCACAAGTCCTCTCTAGAACTTGCTCAACTCTGCTCAATAGGTCCACTTAGAACTTGCTCAAATTTGCTCAATAGGTCCACATAGAACCTACTCAAATATGCTCAATAGGTCCACTCAGAACCTGCTCAACTCTGCTCAACAAGTCCACACATAACCTGTACAACTTCGCTCAATAGGTCCACATAGAACCTATTCAAATCTGCTCAACAAGTCCACACAAAACCTGTCCAAATCTTCTCAACAAGTCCACACAAAACCTGTCCAAATCTGCTCAACAAGTTCACACAGAACTTGTCCAAATATGCTCAACAAGCTCACATAGAACTTGTTCAAATCTTCTCAATAAGTCCTCTCTAGAACTTGCTCAAATTTGTATTGTAAGCTTCCACAAAAGCTCACACAAAATCAGTCCACAAGTCTTCTCAAAGACTTGCCTCAAATATGCTTAACAAGTCCACATAGAACTTGTCCAATCTCATAGAAACATAAAGATATTATTCATTTGCACTATACTAGTTGATCTTTAACTAGTTACTCTCAAAAGGGTTATTTTGTGTTTATTTATTGTTAAATATCAAGGGCACAAAACTAGTAGATTATCATAGTGTCTAGAGACACTATATGGTGCACAAAACTTACAACATTTCATGGCCCAAAGAAGGCATCAAAATCAGATCATATTCCTCCAAGGAGTGGAGAAGAAAACCACCATCAAAATTAGTAAAAGAAGCTACAAATTAAGACTTGGTAATTCTCATATTCGAGGTGCACTAAAGGTTTTTATACAAGTGAAAATTAATGCATAAATTACTTCTAAAAGAGCTTCTATCTATAGATTAATCAAGCAAAAGGAGATATTTGTCCAAAAAAGAAAACATCAAATGAGCCCTTGCCTACAAGAAATCCACCATTAAAACTAGTAGAAAGAAATTGCAAAAGGAGGTGCAAAAAGTTATTGTATTTACAAATTTTATTTATATTGTCTTGCACCATGATATTCTATCCTACGTAGAAAAAACATAAAGCTTCAGTGTCACAAAGACACATTCTTCATAAGACAGGAGCATCTCAAAGTAGTTGTAGAAAAGCATCATCCATGCAAGGCTAAAAGAACCATCAAAAGGCTCACATCACCCATGGTTTAGACAACCACAATAGGTAACCTACAAACACATAAAGCAAAGTACAAGGAAGAAGCTATATCATTCACAAAGAAAAAACCAAGCAATTTGGAAGCTAATAAATATAAAAGCAAGCAATACCAGAGCTAGACGTACGTCCAAGGAGCATTCTATATCATCATTGGAGCATCATAAATTTTCCATCGAAGTGCTACTCATTGCTCTAGCTCAAAGCCACTTGAGCTCCACCATAGCATTACTCAGCTAGAACCAACTTAGTGCCATCAAAACACAACAAATGAAAAGGTGGAAACATATATTTGAGAAGCTTGCAAGAATATGCTAATAAGTCTAGGATATGCAAAGGAAATAATGTGCCACTTGTCACATTAGAAGAAACCCTAACGTCTTCCATGCAAGCATTCGAAATCATATTTAAAATTCCACATGCATAAAAGGAATCATTTGAAGAAGTGTTAAATAGGTCAACATTGATAATATTAAAGAAGCGGTGACACTTGTAACCAAAGTATACAAGCTTCTAAATAAATATTGTAACATATTCATTCTATAGTGAATTCCAAGTGTCTAATAGCATCGTCGAGCATTGAAAGAAACCATAATGATACTTTTCCTTCTCAAGAAGATCATCCTCCTATTTAAGGCACCTAAAACCAAGGAGGAGACAACATTTGAAAACATTCAAAGCAGCAACAAGTTGCAGTAACAAGAGCATTAAAATATCTCAGTCAGGTATTCAAAGTAGGTGAAAGAGGGTAAACTTGAGTCACCACCATTCAAGCATTGATGTTAATAGAGAATCAAATTTTTCCATTACTCATAGCACCCAAGAAGAACATTAAAAACTACTATCATACACGTCCGAATCTATCGTCGAATACGTAGAGATTTGAAGCATCATAAATGTAAGAATCTACCTCGTCTAATTTGCTTTCATTAAAAGGGAGTTATAAGGGTATAATATAAGGTTGAAACATTAAGGAAAATAAACCATATTTGAAATAAAAATTAAAAGAAAAATATATATTAAAATAGCCTAATATTTGCAATTTAAAACATAGGAGAAAAAAGGATTTCTACCTGAATAAATTAAACATATATTATTGCATATATTATTGTTTTCTAATATTCCATATTAGGGAGTTATAAGGAAATCTAAACCAAAGTAGGTTATTGGAATTTAGAAACATTTAATATCAAAATATCAAAGGATATAAAAGAAGGTTCATTAAGGAAAATAAAAAATTAGAATTAAATTGGTATACTTGTCTCAAAACCATATTAAAAGGATAAAAGAAATCCAACTAATAGAACCTCGTCAAATTATAAATTGATTAAGTTCAATAGAAGTAAAAAGGTGTAATAGGAGTTGTTTTTTTTCTACTTACAAAACATTACAAAATCAACTCAAAATTGAACTACTATTCTCAAGCAGCACTTTATCAATCAAAAAGCATATTCAAGATCACCAGGGAGACATAATACATTCTATAAAACTTGATAGCAATAGCATTCACCAAATATTATAAGTAATCCTTTCATTTAGGAGTCATAAGGTTTCTACAAAACCTAGAATTTCACCAAGATATCATACTAAGGAATTTAAAAGAGGACCACAAGGATTATCATGGCATCAAACAAATTATTTCTTGCTATCCCGATTACTCAAAGGTTCCAACTATTTTTCCCAAAAAAATAAGGTAAAAGCAATCTTAGTATATGCAAAACTTTGGGAGATAGCTCAAGGAACAACAAAAATACCAACTGCTAGTGATACTGAAATTTAGAAGTTTGAAGAAAATGATGCAAAATCTCTAATGATAATAACCTTTGCTATCACTTATGAGATACAACCTTATATTAGTTCAGCATCATAGAACTCAACTAAATTTTCTAAAATGAACAATGATTGATATCAAAGGAAAATTATTAGCCTTAGGAGAACACATTAAATATGAACTTCTTACTCAAATAAACATAACACTTCCAAATATCTACAAATATTTGGTTACATATTTACAAGTCCTAAGTAAAGATACTTCCTTTGATGATCTAATCAATATTCTTCAAGAGTATGAGGTGGAGAATATAGTTAAATATGAAATGACTAACACTACATTGGCATCAAAAGATAATCCATAGGGAAATATTGTTTCATCATCAAAAGGATGAAGACCATGGGGTAACAAGTATTGTTAGATATAAAAAAGAAAAGGTCATAGTACTCACTATTGCAGATTCAATCTCAAAAATAAAAATCATTGAAATAAGATGAACAATGGAAGCAGATTTTAATTAAGGTCATATCAAAATAATCTCATCAATAGTAATTTTAGAGTCCAACCAATTATCCCCGATTGGAGTATCAAAAAGGGAATCATAAAGGACACCTAGCTCAAAGGATAGAAGAAATCAAAGAACCAGAAGAACGTACAGATGGTTATGAAGTCAAAGCTCTTTCAAAAAGAACAAAATGTTATGAAGACACTAACTACTTGCTTGAACAGGTTATAAAAAATAGACAATTAGAATACAAACTGCAAGACAAAGAAGAAGATCCATATTGAAGATTGAAATATTCAATACCCAAATAATGTAATATAGAGGGTGTTAGAGTTAGAGTATATTACATCATTTGGGTCATGTAAATGTACCACCTTTGGTACATAGTTAGAATAGGAGATTACTTTAGGAGGAAATCAACTAGTTACTTAAACAAATGTAATAAATGCACAAGTGTCAATATGCAAGTTGTAATGTGCAAGGTGTCCACTTGTACAACTAGGTAGTGTGTTGGCCAAGGAATCTATCTTCCTATATAAAGGGCCTCATAGTGATAGATCATAACAAGCTCATATCAAGATCATATCAAGTTCCTATCAAGTGCATAGTAGATAGGAGAAGAACTCCTATATGGAGTACAATGTAGTTCTTTAGCTTATATTTATGGAGTGACCATTACCTCCATACTGCATTGTATTTTTATCATTTCTATTTATAGTATATTTTAGTCATATTGCATAATAACTTTCTCTCATATTTATTGTATCTTATTAGGACCTGTGTTAGATCTCTCCCACTGCATATATCCTCAAAAGATAACAAGGACTAAAGAAAATATCTATTGAATATTTGATAAGTTGTAGAATTTGAAGACCCAAGGAAAGAGATATCAAGTCAACTTGAAAGGAGAAAGAATAAGGTTAGAGAAGCCCTATTAAAAAATTTGAAGTGGTCATTGGATAAGATTTGAATAAAGGTCAACGTAGAATATTGCGAGTAGGAGAGACTCTTAAAAATAAAACTTTGGGATAATTGTCGCCATCCAACAACAAACCCAAAAGGAAGAAGGATTTGGCAAGACGTTTACCAAATTTTATAAACCATTCTTAAATATATCAATTCATTCATATTCTTGAGGAAAATACCAACCAAAGAGGTCAAATTTTAAGTTATATGTAAGGAAGAGAAAGGAGATAGAAGAAACACATATTTAATAAATTTAAAGACTTCCATTAAAATTTTGAATGTTGATTTATAGAGAAGATTGTTTGTTTTTGCAGCAGACATTGAAGAGTCAAGGATAGCAAGTGGAAAGTAATATAGTATTGCAAATCAAAAAAGAATTAGACAGATTTTGAAGTGCCCTTGAACAACCAATTGAAGGAAGGCTTGATAGCAAAAGAAGGAAATAATTTGGAGGAATTGAATGTTGCTTTTGGATAGAAAGGTAAAGGAGAAGACATTAGTTTTTAAAGTAGCAAATTGATGAGGTTTTTGCTGTAAAATTTAGGCAGCATTAAGAAGAGACTAGAGAGCTTCATTTTGAAGAATTTCAGATTAGATATTTGAGAAGCATTGGACAACATCTGGTCAAAGAAAGGTGCTACAAATTTTAGAAGTTAATGTGACAAGATAAAAGAAGGTAAATCTGCAAATTTGAATATATGGGACAACAAGTTCGAGTAGCAAGAAAGGAGAGGAGACAAGCTACAAAAGACAACCAAAGAGGTTTGACATGTGCATAAAAGAGTATTTTATTTTTATGAAATTTTGATTTAATTTGAGTTTATTTGGCACCATATTTTAGAGAGTTCAAATCAGGAAAATAAGAACTCTAAAACTATTATCTCCTAGTTAAAGAAGGTTTTTTAGAAGCTTGCAAATTAGTGTGTTAATATAGCATAAAGGAGCTGGTTCATTTTAAGTTTGAAATCAGTAAAATAATATTTGTATGCTATTAAGAAATAAATCTAAGAAGCTTCCAGTAAAAAGAGAAGCATTCAAAATATTGTTCTTAGTGCACGGTTTTGAAAAATAATAAAATATAGGTATTCAAAGGAATTTATAGTATTTCAAAATCTACAAAATACATCAACACAATATAGTTAAAGTTTGCTCAAAAAGGAGAAATAATAAGAAGAATATTGTGCTTAATGCATGTTATTTTTTGAAAGCTATCAAAGTGTAATATTATTAAGTAAGGGAAGAGTGAATAGTGTACAAGAACAAGATAAAGTTAGAGTATTCAAAAACCCCATAAAGCACAGGTTAAAATTTGTAGCAAGCCTTGGTGAAGAGAAGCCACCAAAGGAGTGCTAAAACCACCAAGAGAAATAGGACGTGCCACCATATTGGAGAAGAAGCCACCACAATCAAGAAGCCAACAAAATCAACCACAAATGGTTGAGAATGAAGTCGAGGAAAAAAGCCATTGATGAAGATGCACTAATCACCATCGCTACCAAGGCAAAAATATATGTTGTTCAGAGTTCTAACATCGTGTTTTCTAGAGAAGTCGAAGAGTTTTTTGGGATGTCAAAAAAAAGTATTTTTTGTGAGACAACAAAGAAATATTTGAGGAAGTTACAACATTGGAAAGAGATCATTTATTGGTGAAAAGAATTAATTTCATAACGCCTAGGAAGAACAAGCACCACTTAATAACATGTGAAGAATCTATATGCCATATGTCATCATAGAAGGAGGAGCTTTAGAAGAATTATTAAATATCTTGGAATTTCTTTGAAGTAGGAAATATTTTGAAAGGTTTCAAAATTACTTTATTCTATTTTGAAATTCAAATTGCATAAAAATATTTTCAAGTAAGGACTTCTACATAGAAATGGAAATATTGAATTTGAAGATATCCTTATTTTCTAAATTTATAATTAGGGAGTTATAAGGAATTCAACACCAACTTAGGTTCTTGAAATTTAGAAACCTTACTATTAAAAATTGAAAGATATAAGAAACACAACATAGAGTTGTTGGAAAGTTGGAAAGCTACATTGATACTAGTCTCTTATTGAAATTAAAGGGACATTAGGAATCTGTTGGCAAGTTTGTATTCTACCATATTAAAAATTTTGTTGAAATGTTTTTATTGTAAAAGCAGAAAATATAATAAATTTGTGTTGCAGTGTTTTCTATAATGTGATGCAATTATTTTTGTGTAATTATTTTCTTGCATTTTTCATGAAGTTTCATGCTTTGAAATAATGGGGATTATAAGATAAATGGTTATGAGAATTGGTTTACAACATCAATTGAAATCACCTAAAGACATCTACAAAAAATGGCACCCAAAGACCAAGTGCATTAAAAATGTAGAGGCCTTACTAAGGATTGAAAATGTGTTCACCTAAAAAGCGGGGCGCAAGGCCCGTTCGCCCCTATTTGGGGTGAATGTAAAAATTAAAAGGGAAAAGAAGCATTAAGGTGGTAAGGTGTTTTTGTCCTAGGTAAGGGGAAAAAGTACCTTTCATCCCTCCTTGGGGTAAATATGTATTAATATGTTAAAAGAAAGGCATGGAGCGGCTCAAAACTACAACTAAAAGAGGTGTATTTACCCCAAAGGAGGGGTGAAATCACCATTCACCCCACTATGGGATGAACATCGTTAAGAGACATTGACCGGTCAAGGGCACTTTCACCTCAGATGAAGGCCAAAAGTGGCTTTCACCCTTCCTTGGGGCAAAAGCTCAGCAAAGTATTATGAGTTTAGGCACAAATATAACTTTGAAAAGTCAAATTTTTGGTCACCTCAAAATAAGGGTGAATGTACCTTTTGCCCTCCCTTCAGGTGCATGTATGTTTTAAAGAGCAAGGCATGGACCCCACCTCAGTGAAGATTGGAGGAAGTAAAAATGATTGTGCTTTCACCCCAGGTGAGGGGTGAAAGTCCCATTCGCCCCTCCATGGGATGAAGCTACATGAAGATGTCCACACTAGTGCACCAAGGATTTTATTTTCACTTCGAGAAAATGTTAAAAGGGTGGGCATTAAAAATTCAAAGCTATATTCGCCCAAGGTGAGAGACGATAGCTCCTTTCACCTCATTTTGGGGCTGAACGTATATGTTATGGAAAAAAATTCTTGTACGAGATGTTTTACGCATGGAAGAAAGCAAAGATCTATGTCATCTCTTTTAGGGGCTAAAGGGTATAAAGATAGTTCAAAATATTAAGTGTAAAACCAAAGGTGTTTGATAAGTTGTTTTGCCTAGAATTTCTTCGACTTGGCGAATGCAATAGCATGAGTTCAAAATTAAGTAAAGTCAAGGTTGTATGATGAAATCACTAATGTGAAAATTACAGGAGATGAAATTAAATCATGAATATTATCGCTTTACATGTACCCTCTCCATAAAAAAGCGTGAATGAAGAAAAAATGATTGGGTCAAAAAAGTAACTGAGGTTGTGAATTTTAAGCTAAAAGAGTTCCAGCATTAAAATCATAAGGTGATTTAATGAGTTCCAAGATATTCTAAACAGGGACGAATTTTTGAGACACGGCGAATGTATCAATTCAAGCAACCAACTTTGCAATGTTTCGTGCACCGACACCCAAAAATGCTGATTTTGGAGATTTCATCTTAGAAACTAGATCATTGTCTCAAGAGGAAAACTTTCAAGTATTTTTAGGAGTAATTTCTTCACAAAGGTTCCTAATATATAAAAATTTTGTCATATGTGTATTAAATGATAGAGGTCAAATTCCTCTATAAATACTACTTATTTTTCATTGTAAAAGGGAGGATGGACATTCTACAAAAAAACTATTCAAGTTCTCTGCGTAAATAGAAGAAGTTATGGCTTCTAATTTTGCAAGTAGTCTCTTTGTATGATTTATTTCTTTTCAAGATTTTTTTTTTATATTCATATTTTCTATCTGTTGTTAAGTTCAAATTCTACACTTGGATTTGGATATTGCTGGTGTAAGTGTGAGTATTGGAATGCGATTTTGGAAGTTATTTCCAAGGAAATGTAAGTGGATTATCTCACCTCTTTTCTATTTTATGCTACTATAACACTTGGTTGAAATTCCTACTACTAATCTGTCCTAAATCCTACATATTTGGCATGTGGTTATATTTCCCATTTATTTCCTTTATTTCTAATTTATTTCCTGCAACTCTAGTTTTAAACTAGTGTAGGATTAGCAAAGGAGCTAGCCCTCTTTGGAGATTGGCACGGAGGAAATTCCTTTCTTCCAGCCTTTCAATATTGGTTGTGTCTAGGGTGCACAAATGCATATTTATATTTTAGGCAGATATTTGACCAACAATTTTTGGCACACCTAGTGGGACAGACAATCTCTATCCTAGTAATATCCATAGTCAGTGGAACAAATATTATCTCAATTTTACAAACCCACCTATGCCAATAGTTTTTGGCATGTCCAGTAGAACCTTAAAAAATTCCACTTTCAATAGTATTGAGGTTTATGTTCACCTTTGTGTTTTACGGTTAGAACATCTTGCGACTCAGCTATACCTAGAAGCCTCGAATATGAAGGCAGTGAAAGTTGTACTTCATGATCACAATATTGAAGGCCAAAAATCTTGAAAACCCCATTGAATTATTCAAACTTGATATCCAAAAATTAGATGAACACCCCAAGTTAGTTCCCCCACCTCATATATCAGTCGCGATGTCTTCATAGTTAGCTGGTGTGTTTTTTGTTTCTTCAAGTCCAACTAGTACTGCTACTAGTGTTCCGCCTCCTCAACCTCACACACCAGTTAGTATGGCTCAAAACCCACCACCACAACAACCACAACCACAAAGGTAGTTCCCAACATGGAATAGCTTAGGAGCTTTGAATTTACAAGTACAAAACCTAGTTCCTCAAACAACATTGAAGGCTTTGCCTACCTATGATGGTACTGGTAAGACCACTTATGAACATATCCAAGATGTGGCATCCTTGGTGATAATCCATGGTATTATGGATGAATATATTATGATAAGATTGTTGGTTTTATCCCTTAGAGGTAAGTTATTATATTGGTATCGATATTTACCACCCACCACTATTACGACATGGGATAAGTTGGTGGAACTGCTAATAAATAACTTCCATGAACACGTTGATCCTTTCTCCTTCCTGCATCAATTCACAAATATCCAAAGACATCCATAGGAGGATATAGTGGACTTTAATGTTAGGTCCTCCAGAAGCTGATAGAGATTTCCTGATGGCCTTTGACCCACACATGAGCAAGCTACATGTTACTATCCATGGGCCTTCAACTCAGATATTGGTATGGTGGTCCAGCAATCCAATGTTCACATATTTCCAGAGTTGTACACACATGCATAGAAGGTAAAAGTATATTTGATCACCATAGGTAAGCTTCCCCCGAAGGTAACCATCCCCATCCTTCCTGATCTTCCACAATATTTGTATTCTAGTGCATTTTCACAACCTATAACTTTTATATACCTGGTTCCTTCATGGAGCTCAGGTTTGCCTCAAATTACTCCAGTCCTAATTCCACAACTCCCCACTCCAAGTATTTTGCAATTACCTATGTTATTCATGTATAGTTGCCAATACCAGTTTCTTTCCTAGTGCCACACGTTTCATTACCATTGCCTACTCCATCAGTACCCCTACCCTTACCAGTACCTCCTGCACCTTCAAATTTTGATCCTTACATAAAATTATTACAAGAAATACAATATGTTAATTCGGTCATAAGGACAATGTCGAAGGAAATAACTGCAGTTAAGAAGAAACAAGATGAAGTTGATTTTTGGTCAAGGAGGTTTCAAACACCACCAATTACTATGGAGAAAACAACTACTAGCAAGGGCCTTAAGAGGAACACAACTATGTTGGAAAATGAAGAAAATAGTACATCAAAGAAAGCATACTGGTGCTCCACCTACAACGATCCTCATGGAGAAGACACATGCATGGTTCACTTGAACTATGTAAAGACATTAGTAAAATGTTCTACTAGTGGATAAGTCAATATGATAGGGGAAGTTGATCATAATTTTAAGTTCCCTTTCTTAGAGCAAGTTTTAGTCCTTACGAGGGCTAGAAAGAAGCTAGTGACTGTTGATCCAGCAGAAATGGAGCCTTTGAAAGTGTTTGTTGAACAAAAAATACAAAATAAAAAGGTACAAACATAAGCAAAAGCACCTTATGTAAAAATGAAGTAGTAAGATTCTATCTTATTGAAGGATCTATTGCCCAAACAATCTCAAGAGAAGTTGTAGATGAAGGTGTCAACTTCACAGCCCGTAGCCACTCAAGCACAAATTAAGGTTAAAGAGCAAGCTAAATATACCTAAAGTACCCATCATTGACTAAGAGGTAAAGGGTCAAAGCTACTCAATAGTATCAGAATAAGTACTACTCAATAGTATCAGAATAAGTATGAGCAGGTTGTAGAAGAAAATATTCCTGGTACTTCCAACTATAATATTATAGAGAAAATGAAGAAGATTCTAGAAAAGGTGAGTTTATATTATTCATTACAGTTACATGGACAAGTTGTCATGTTGCAATAATCTCTCAAATCTGCTAAATATCAAAAGAAAAGTAATTCGTAAATAGTTTTAGTAAAAAAACTACCAACTTCTACCACTGGTAATAACTCACCACCTCTATTCTATTTGTCACTTAGAATGGAAGGGTGGATCATGCATAATTATATGATTGATTCTGATGCTATGACTAATGTCATGCCAAAGGCAGTATGTGAATTTATGGGAATGGAATTCATAAGAAGAATTCTAGGGATGTTATAGTTGTATGGGATACCAATCAAAATGGTGGGAGTAATCAAGGATATTCTTATCATCTTGCATAGCATGTCACAGATTATTATCATTGAAGAAGTAATGGTGGTTGATTTGGAACCATACTTTAGTATGTGTCTTTCTAGGGAGTTCACAGTGAAACTAGGAGGATACCTTTCCTTGGATTATTTATATTTTGAGATACCATTCAAGGGAATAATAATCTGCATCTATAATGAAAATCCATCCACATTTCATATAGAAAAATTGGAAGAAGAATAAAATCTCACTGGTGCAACCAACATGATGACAGAGGAATTGCAAGAAGTGGACTTGATGGAGGAAGCTCTTGATGAGCTCCATCTGGAGGATGAGTTCTCATTGATGGATTTCAATGCGATGGTCAAAACCAACATCATTTGTTATATCATAACTAAACCTGAGCAAATTGAAGAAGTCTTTAATTCTCCAAACCCTATCTCTGATCAACTATGAAATTTGTATTTTGATGGTGCAAGGTGCAAGAACAACATAGGGGTTGGTATTTTTCTTTTTTATCCTATAGGTTTGAAAAAATCTATTCCTATCGACTAACTTGCAGCTGCACGAATAATATCGTTGAATATGAAGCGTTGTGCCTTGGTTTGAAGAAAGCTGAAAATTTGGGCATAAAATAGCTGTAAATCTTTGGAGATTATAAGCTCATCATCAACTAGACTACAAAAAAATGTGTGTTAAAGTAGAACTAATTAAAAGCCTACCATAACAAGGTATAGGATTTTTTATAGTCCTTTATCGCATTAAACATTCAGGCGATTTCGCAGGAGCAGAATA
Source organism: Wollemia nobilis (assembly GCA_028583015.1). Classification (NCBI taxonomy): domain Eukaryota; kingdom Viridiplantae; phylum Streptophyta; class Pinopsida; order Araucariales; family Araucariaceae; genus Wollemia; species Wollemia nobilis. Next base: position 15,017,156 of record JAQPPZ010017228.1, read on the forward strand.
AACATACATATATCCTAGCCTCTATTAGTGCTAATTTCTCTCCCATGGAATAAGTAGTTAGGAAACCCAATACTGTGAGGGTAATTTATAGACCCTCGGTCCCTGATAAAAATATTTATTGGCAAGTGTTCAACAATTATGAACAAATAATCAATTTTTTTATTAAGGAAGCCACAAGTGCAGATGATAGAATGTTGACCAAAGAGGAAATAGAGGGGATGATTCAGTAGAAGACCAATCATATTCCTAGGGGACTGATTTTGCTAGAAATTTTGTTTGATCATAATGAGCGGGTGGAGAAACATAAGATCAAGGTGGATGCGAAGGAATATAAGGAAAAAAAATTGGATTCTAATAATATTATCAAATTTGGAACAAACTGTATGTTGGAAGAGCTTGATGATATCAAAAATTTGTGTTATGAGTTCCTTGACATCGTTGCATGGAGCTATCATGATTTAAAAGGATATGATAAAAATGTAATTCAGCATACTATTGAATTATAGGAGGGATTCAAGCCTTTCAAGCAGAAACAACAACCTATCAATCCTAAAATTGAGGTCCTCATGAAGGTAGAACTATTAAAAATGTTGGAGGCAAAAATAATTTATCCGATTAAGCACTCAACATGGGTGGCAAACTTGGTTCCAGTTCAAAATAAAAATGGAGATATCCGCCTGTGCATGGATTTTAAAAATTTGAACCAGGTGTCATTAAAATATCACTACCCCTACAACAGATTGATCAAATTATCCATGTGGTTTTTGGAGCATAGAGGATTTCGTTGTTGGACGGTTTCTCTAGTTATAACCAAATCTGGGTAAAGGATGAATACCAACACAAGATGGTGTTTACTACAAAATGGGGCACTTTTGCATATCAAAAGATGTCATTTGGTCTTTCCAACACTGGCACCAACTTTCAAATATCTATGGATATTTATTTCAATGAGTTATTGAATATAGTTATTGTGATTTACCTTGATGACATGATTGTTTTCTCACACCACAAGGAAGAGCATGTCTCTCATTTGAGGCAAGTGTTTGAAAAATACCAAGAATTTGGAATTTCCATTTATCTAAAGAAATTTATTTTTGCTATTAAATAAGGGAAAATTTATGGGCATGTGATTTTGTAATAAGGATTGGCGATTGATCCTATGAGAGCCAAGGCTCTCTTAAAATTGTTTTTGCCAGTCAACAAGAAGGATCTGCAATTGTTCTTTATCCATATTAGCTTCATTCATAAATTCATTATTGATTTTGCTCAAGTATTCAAGCCAATGATTGAAATTTTGAATAAGAATGTAGACTGTAAATGGACCGAAGTGAGAAGATAGGAATTTCAAGAAATCAAGGAGAGAATCACTCAAGCGTTAATATTGATTAACCCAGATTATTCAAAATATTTCATCCTCTATGTAGTAGGCAAACATGAAAGTTATGTTGTTCTCACACAGAAGAAATATGATGGGGATGAGAAGCTTATTGCATTCTTGAGTCAAGTCATTGTGCCACATAAGGAGAAATATAACTTTATCGAGAAGTAAGTGTATGCAGTCATGAAGTCATTGAATAAATTTTGACACTTCATTTCACAGAGTAAAATAGTCATCTATGTCATACATCTAGATGTCAAAAATTTCATTCTTCAAGGGGAATTAGGTGACAAAATAGTAGGTTAGGTCTCAAATATTCAAGAATATTATATGGAGATCTGACAGACTAAGTTGGTTTATGGACGAGTTCTATGCCAAGAACTGGCCAAAAGTGCAACTTCTAAATCACTGACTTCAGTACAAAATGAGGAGATTTGCGAAAGCAATTGTGTGAATCGAGCTATAGATGATTGTGATTGGACAGAAGACCTCGTCAATTTTTTTACATCTGGGAAATATCCGTCACATCTTGATTCTTCACAGCATCTAAGATACAGAATATAAGCACTTATGTCCTATTGCCAAGTGGGCTATTCCATAAGAATTTAGATGGAGTACTCCTCAGATGTGTGAAGGATTTAGAGAAAGAAACAATCTTGGAGGAGTTCCACTCTAGATTATCTATAGGACATTATGTAGGGAGGCCTATGGCCTTGAAGATCATTCGAGCTGGATATTTCTAGCCTAATCTATTCGTAGATGCACATAAGGTAAGCCAATATTGTGATAATTGTCAGTGGTATGTTGGCAAGAATAAGAAAGCATCTTTGTCCTTACACCTTATTCAAGTGGAAGCACCATTTCAGAAGTGGGGCCCGGATTTCATTGGAGTTATTGACCCTCTTTCCTTTGCTAAACACAAATATATCTTGATAGCAACTAATTATTTTACTAGGTGGATTGAGGTCATTCCTAGAGGGACTAATTACCCATTTTGGTGTTCTAGGTGCCATTGTAATAGATAATAAGACTCCATTCATAGGGACAAAGATCATAGAATTTACAAGAAACTATAGGATTTATCTCAAGACATCCTTCAATTATTACTCGCAAGATGACTTGGCAAATCCATAAACAAAAACCTGCTATGGATATTAAAAAGGACATTGGAAAATAATAAAAGAAGTTGGAACTTATTGTTAAACTAGGCTCTATGGGCAGATCGGATATTAGTTAATAAGTCCACTAAAGCCTCTCCTTACTCCTTGGTGTATGGGAAGGAAGCAGTGTTACCCACTCACATCGAGCTTCCTATTCTTCAAACATTACAGTTGTTCCAAGATGAGGGTGATGAATTTGATCCTATGAGTGCAAGGTTGGCTCAATTGCTGCAACTAGAAGAGGAGAGAGAAAAAGTGTATGAGACTTTCATAGAATATGCAAATATGATACATAAGTGGTTTGGAAGGAAGAAAATAGAACTCAGGTTCTAGGTGGGAGATATGGTTCTCAAATGGAACGAGAACAAAGCTAAGCCAAGGAAGCACCACAAGTTTGATGCGATCTAGGAAGGTCCATTTCAAGTCTTTGTAGTAAATTCAAAAAATGTGTATCACCTTCAAGATATGGATGGTTGGGATCTTCTGATTCTAATAAATGGTCTTCATTTGAAGGCCTATTTTCAATGAGGCAATCAAGAGGTATAAGTTTGTAAATATGTACAAATTTCATTTACAAGAATTTTATTGCTTTATATATAATATATATATATATAAGAAAAAATAAAAATATATGCTTCTTCTCTCTTACAGAATCAATTTTACCCCTAAATGGTTCTTTGAAGAAATATTATGATTTCAAGAAGAATTAATGGTTGCACTAAAAATTTGTAACAGGTTCAAAAGGCTTCAAATATTTAACCGGTTGCTTTACCTTGCAAATATTTACGTTTAAATGTTCTAGGGAAACAGAATGAAAATGTTTGGAGGCACAAGTAAAGTGCCTTATTTGAAAAATCAAAGCGCAAGGCTTGATTTCGAAAGTATGGAGTGCAAAAAATTGAAAGTGCTTTCATCCCAAGGAAAGGGTAAAACCCCCATTCACCTTCCAGTAGGGAGAACACATTCTAAAAAAATAGAAGCTATATAAAAAGCACCAAATTTTGTAATTAAAATTTTGAAATCTCTTTCACCCCAAGGAAAGGGCGAAAGAGGAAATTTTGAGGGTAGATGCCTGAAAAACCCTAGAACGTCTCCACAAATTTTCATATCATTTGGAGAAACACATATCCTAGCGCATCCCTATGTGTGAATGATATATTTGGCAAGTGGCTATGCGAGGGTTTCATCTGGGTTGAGTGCAAGCAGCTCCAGAGGTTGGTTTTTAGGGCCTTCGGGCCCTAGCGGCCAATATTTTTGTGGTTTATGCTCAATATTTTAGCAATAAATGTTGCAGGGGATACAATATGGGTTAGAAATTTGTCTTTCAACAGATCATAGAGTGAACTTGAGTGACAACGGCTTCCAATTTGCTGCACAAAAGAAAAGTGAAAACCATACCTTTCCACGGCGTCTAGGGCAAGGATTAAAGAGACCATGAAATAAGTTTCAAGCAGTTGATCAAAAAATGGCTCATATCTCAAGTGAATCTGGTGCTAAGGTGCACCCACAAAATAATTCTACTGTGAAAACCCCTGTCAAGGGTAAGAATTTTGAAGACTCGAGTCCCAAAAATGAATTTTAGGGATGCCCTTCATGGTGGACAGCCTCAGCCCAATGCTAATATCAATATTAGGGCTTCCCATAAACCTCTAAGAATGCCTAAGATTGATCCCGAGGAAAACGGAGTCGGGATGTCTTAAAGCAAGTGATGGAACTCCTATTGTTAAGCTTGATATGGGTAACATTCGGACTGGCATTGAAGATTTGGAAAAAAGAGGACTAATTTGTCGGTTCGTGGGTTTTTTTCCGAGTCTATCTGCTTTCAAAGTCTGGGCTGCAAAAAGCTGGAAAACTTAAGGTGAGTTACAAATCTCTATTTATCCAAATGGATATTTTCTTGTTTTATTTGCTAATAATGAAGATAGAGAGAAAAATTTTCAAGGGCGTCCTTGGTTTTTTGGAAGGGCAAGGCTTTTCATGAAGCCCTGGCATACTAAATTTAAAGTCGAAGAAGAGATGCCTTCTATAGCTCCCGTGTGGGTTAGACTCTTTGGCCTCCCTATTGAATTTTGGAATCCTACTATTTTTTCTTCAATTGGAAACTCTTTAGGAACTTTTATGATGATTGTTGATTGTACTCAAAATTTTGAACATATTATTTATGCTCGAATTTGTGTTTTAATGGATTTTGACAAACCCCTACCTAAAAATATCACATTACAATTTGGGGAAGACACTTGGGAGAAAGTAGTGGACTATGAGAACATTCCTTTTCATTGTAGAATTTGCCATGAATATGGTCATTTGGCCAGTGCTTGCCCAAATAAAATTCTTGATCAAAAGAAAGAAGATACAAACTCAGCAGGTTTCCAAATACCTAAGAAGAAGAACACTCGAAAAAAACAGGTAATGAAGGATCAATCAAAGTCATTTGCTAATATGTTTGAAATCCTTTCCACAAATGATGTCCCAAGTGAGGAAGAGGAAATAATGGAAACTCGAAATCTTAGAAACACAATTTAAATATGAAGGAAAGAACTCGAGAGACAAACCAACAAATCAAAGGTTTTCAACAGAAAAAAAAGGAGAAAATTTACACAAGAAAAACAATATTTCAAATGTCAAAACTTCAAATAATGCAGGTCCCAATATAGACTCCATTGAACCATCTAGTAAAATTTTGGCTATGTATGAGCATTCTTCAAGGTTAGAATCCATCTTAGATTCAATTGGAATAAGTCAAGAAATAGGGAAAAATAAATCGAAGATGGATTCTAATCAAAAAGTAGGTCGCAAGACCAATCAATATCATATGGTAAAAGAAGGTGAAAAGCTTGTAGAGGAAGGTAAGATTAATGCCCTTCCCAAAATTTTTAGCCCTGGTATTAATGAAGATCATCACTTGGAATATTAGAGGACTCAAAGGGAGTCTTTCAAAACAAAATGAAATTAGAAGAATGATTCAGATAAATCATCCACATCTTGTTTTCCTTCAATAAACAAAGATGTCAATGAAGGATATGGACTTAATTGCCAATAAAATTTGGCCAGCTGGAAAAGTGGTTTCCCTCAGTTCCCAAGGGACTTCGGATGGCATTGCATGTATTTGGGACCCAAAAGACGTAGTTATTCACCATATGGTTGGCAGTTGGGGTTTGTTGGCTATAGCTATTCAAAGTAGACATTCCAACCAGATTATGCTCTGCATTACTGTTTATGCCCTAAATTATTTGGAGGAAAAAAGAAGACAGTGGAAGGATATTACTCATATTATCTCTCATTTTCCTAAATCTTGGATCTTGATCGGAGGATATTTCAATACCATCCTCTCTCTGGATGAGAAAAGGGGGGAAATAGAAATTTGGACAAAAGCATTGACCTCATGAGTGAATATATTGCAAACCTCCATCTTGTGGATATCCAACTAGATAATGGCCTTATGACTTGGTCTAACAGAAGGCAAGGCTTAGCTTGTATAATGGAGATATTGGATAGGTTTTTGCTCTCTAAAAATTTCTTAATCCATGGTCACATTCCTAAAGTGAAGACTCTTAATAATGCTTGGTTCGGATCATTGGCCAGACATGGTGGAAATGTGGAAAACCAATGTGAGTTTCTCTCCTTTTCATTTTCAATTAATGTGCCTTAGAGACATTTCCTTCAGACCTCGTGTGCAACAATGGTGGAAGGAAGGTAAACCTAGGCATGGGACTAAGATGTTCTATTTTGCCAAAATACTTGCAATACATTAAATCCAAAATCAAGACTTGGAACCGGAAAGAGTTTGGGGATGTTCATAAAAAAAACATGAAGTTATTGCTCATCTTGAAAATTTGAATAAGAAAATCCGTTTAGATGGCCTCACAGAGAAGAGAAGTGTAGATGAAATTAAACTCACAACTCGGTTAGAGGAATGGGAAAAAAGAGAAGAAATCTTATGGAAGCAAAAATCTAGAATTCAATGGCTCAAAGAAGGAGATCGAAACACAAATTTCTTCCACAAATCTCTTCTAGCTCGAAGATCTCACAACTTTATTTCTTCCTTAAAATCAGATTTTGGAGATGTTGTTTATACTTGGGATGGCATGAACTCTATTGTTGTTGATTACTTTTCCAATATTTTTGTTGCTACTCCTCTTGACTCAACTTCACAATAAAATTTTCTTCAAGCAATCCCTTCTCTTATCACTTTTGAGGAGAACTCTATTTTGACTGCTCCTGTTACTATCAATGAGCTTCAACAAGTAGTTTTTAAAATGCAAAAAGGAAAAACCCCAGGTCCTGATGGTTTTCCTATTGAGTTCTGGGATATCCTTCATGTTGATTTATTAGAGGTGGTGGAAGAAGCCAGGAAATCCAAAGAAATTTTGAAGGTTATCAATAAAACTTATATTACTCTTGTTCCAAAAGCTCAAGAGGTTGATCATATCTCAGCTTTTAGACCTATTGCTTTATGTAATGTTCTTCTCAAAATCATTACTAAAATCATGGCAGAAAGGTTGAAGCCTCTTTTGCATAATATTATTTCCCCAGAGCAAGGGGGATATGTGGAAGGACATCAAATAGTAGATGAGGTATTTCTTGCTCAGGAAGCCATCCATTCCATGGATATGCAAAATTCTCCTTCTATGTTCATCCGGTTAGACTTATCCAAAGCTTATGACAGAGTGGATTGGCACTTCCTTATCAAAGTTTTGAGGCAATTTGGTTTCTCTAAGGATTGGATGGATTGGATTATGGGATGTATCTCTTCAGTTTCCTACTTAGTTCTTATCAATGGCAGGCCTTCTCAGTCTTTCCCAACTTCCAGAGGTATTAGGCAAGGTGACTCGCTATCCCCTTATTTATTCATCATTCTTGGTGAATGCTTGGGTAGGACTATAACCAAAAAGAGAGAAAACAAAACCCTTGAGGGAGTTACCATTGCTCATGGAGCTAGACCTATCTCTCATATTCAATTTGTGGATGACTCTACCCTTTTAGGTAAAGCTACAGTTAAGGAAGCTTCTAATATTAAGCAAATCATTAGATGTTCTTCTAAGGCTACTAGGCAGTTGATCAATGAAGACAAATCTAAAGTTATTTTCTTTCACTGCTCTACTAGACAAGAATCCATGGTCTTGGATAAATTAAGATATAAGAAGACCTCTCTTCCAATCACTTATTTAGGTATTCCCATAAATATTCAAAGGCAGAAAAATAAAGATTGGAATTGGTTGTTGGACAAAGTCAAGAAGAAAATTGGAAAGTGGACCAACAAGTGGCTTTCTTCTGGGGGTAGAATCACCTTGGTAAAATCAGTCCTTCAAGATATTCCTATTTATGTTTCTTCCATTTTGAATATCCCAAAGGATGTTCTTCAATAATTGGATCAAATTAGTCATCGTTTCCTTTGGAGTGGTACTAAGGAGAAAAGAAAATGGGCCTTGGTGAAATGGGATACTTTATGTCTTCCTAAGAGTGAAGGGGGGTTAGGATTCCGGTCTTCAATTAATAACAACAAAGCTTTAGCTGCTAAATTATATTGGAGGATGTTGCATAACCCCAATGCTCTTTGGGCCAATAATATCCGTGCTAAATATGGTTGAGAACAAAAGTCCTGAAGACCTTGTTCGCTATCAACTTCCTACCAAAGTTTCTCCCATTTTAGCAGTTCTTAAGACTGGTGAGGATTTGATAAAGAAAAAATTATTTTGGATCATTCATAATGGTCAACATGCAAATTTTTGGATAGATTATTTGGATGGTCACAAGCCTTTGATAACTCAGTTTCCCGATTGGAGGCCTTGGATGGAGGAGCTTCACCGAGCTAATTGGATAAAGGTGGCTAATTACTGTCGATACCATACTGGTAATTCAAAGGTTGTTAGATATTGGATCCCTATTGAGGACTGGCCTATTCAAATCCCAGAAAGGCAAAGACAAGATATCCAAGGCATCCTTCATATGAGATCCCTCTCTTGGTCCCATGAAAAAGATTGTTTTGGATGGAACAACACTATTAAGGGTGAGTATTCAGTTTCTCAAGGTTATTTGACCTTATGCCATAATAATCCCAACCATTCTTCTGACATATTTTCTCAATTATGGGCTCAAAAGCTCTGGCCTAAGGTAAGGTTCTCTAATTGGCTTTTATTACATCGTAGGGTGCTTACTGGTGAGCAACTTATGAAGCGTGGTTTTAATGGCCCTTTTAGATGTGAAATGTGTGAAGAGAATGTAGAAAATATCAACCATCTTTTTATTGAGTGCACTTTAGCCTCTGAGCTATGGAGGACAATGGCAACTTTACTTGGCTTACAGTGGTCCAATGTTTTCACTTTTGAACAGACTTTGGAGGGATTGGCCTAATCAAGAGGGTGTTGATCATTTTATTAGGTAGTTAGTTTGGATGGGTTCTACCATTCTTCTTTGGAATATTTGGAATGAAAGGAACAGTCGAATTTTTAATCAAGATAGGAAGGATATTCACTATATTTGGCAAAAGACCATAGCCAACTTAGTTGAATCAGTCCATCAACTCCTTAATCACCCCCAAAACTCCCACCAAAGATGGGATCAAGTGATGCAAATATTGAAGATTAAACCTTCTAAGGGCAACCAGATTAAATGGAATGTGAGTATTAGTAAGATGGATAGGACTATAAATTGGCAACCTCCTCCTAAGGATTTTGGAAAAGTCAATACTGATGGAGCCTCTAGAGGGAACCCTAGAAAATCTAGTGTGGGAGGAATTGATAGACTTTCAGATGGCTCCCTGGTTTTTACTTTTGCTGAGAATTTGGGTATTCTTTCCAATAACCTTGATGAGGGGTATGGTATCCTTAGAGGCCTTTAGGAGGATACTAAGGTTGGATGGGAAAAGGTGTTAGTTGAGTCTAACTCTCAACTTATGATTAATCTCTTGAAGAATCCTTCTAAGAATCATAAGGTGGATTGGAGAATAAAAATAATTATTGAGAAGATTCAGTTAATCCAGATGGGATTTTTGAAAGTTGATTACAATCATGTGGTCAGAGATAAAAACAAGAGTGTTGATGCTTTAGCTAATTGGGCTTTGGACAAAGGTGATCTTACTTGTTATGGCCACCCTTCTATATGGTGGGCTTCTCAAATTAGGGAAGCTCTTCTTTCTATCATTTCTTTGGATGGCTCCAGTTATGAAGGTACTGTTGGTCCGAATTTTATACACACCCTGTGAAGAATGAGCATGAAACTCTGATAACACTTATAAGGGATAAATCCCACTCACTTTAGGATCTTGCTGGTTATCCAAGGTGTGAGTTACAGAGTTGGGTCGAATGTCTATTCACTCTTTTTCGCTTTTGGAATAGTTTTCAATATGGACTATCTGTTACCTTACAATGGGTTCTGAACTTATTCAATAATGTTTTTGGAATTGTTACTTGTGGACAATCGGATTTAAAATCAGTTCTTTGATCTAGCTCTTTATGGGTCAATAGATTTAAATAAAAGACAAATTTAAAAGAAAATAAAAATGGATCATTTCACGGTAAAACGAAGAGGGTAGGGTAAGGCAGAAAGAGAAGTTTATCAAACTTAGTCTGTAAAAACAAAACTACCAATTTTATTTATACTATCAGCTTCACAATAGAACAAATCAAAGAAGAAGGTGTCCAGCTTTCTAAGATCACCTTCTACTAAGAGCATAAGACGAGAGATGGAACAGATCCGAAAGAAAATCATAAACGAAGGGAAGTCGGTTAAAATTGGTATCATTCACCAGCAACATAGCTCACACAGTGAGGACAGAGCAATTAGAATAGACTTGAACCTTAAATCTGTGGTTTTCCCTAGCATACAATAAAACAACTGAAGCCCAACAACATATTTAATCTTGATATCATGGATTTACAACATATATTTAATAAACTTTAATGAAACGGATAACAAAAGAAGATGAACTTATCACAATCTGAAAGAGATTAGGCTCCTGGCCATGCTATCACAGAAAACAAAAGTCACATCCACTCCAAGTCCAGAATAAAGCATTTAACAAGATTTGCAAGAAATTGCTTCAATAGCCTTTTTTCTAAGTTTTCGCCTCCTGCGATTACATTTAGAAGAAGTATTTATAGACTCAGGACAGACCTTGATATTTTTAGAAATATCTTCTTCTCAAAACCCTAAATCTTATCACCTTAAACCCTACTACCCGGGTTTTACAAAATAAAGCCTTTAAAAATAAAGCTTTCGATAAAACTTAACCATCCTGCAAATCAGTGCAGTTACTTGCCATAAATGGAGAAGGCAGAATTCGAATGCCACTTGCATCCACCCGCAACTGTGTGTAAATGTCCTCATTAATTCCCCTGGGAAATTTGGATGAGTCACCACTTCTCTGACATTTCATCTCCGTAGAGCCATCCCTGAGTTGAAAATCTCTGCACGCCATTACTTCTACCATAAATTTTCATTAAATGCATCCATCGGCAAATTTTGGTAACCGTGTGTAGATATTTTCATTTTTCGGCCAATTCTCGACATACTCCATTAAATGGGCAGCTGCTTAGTCACCGTAAAGTCTCTTTGCGGCCAGATCTGTAAAATCTGGATGAAACAACAATTCTCGGCATCTCTCATTTTAATATGACGGTCCTCGATTAATCTGCGCTTAACTTTGTCTTTCTGGCCATTTCTCCCATTATCATGCAAGTGCCAGATGGCTTTTTGCAAAAAGACAAAAGATGGATTAGTATTTTAATAATATTAAATCAAAACCTTAAAGTTCAATCAAAACCCTAAAGTTCAATCAAAACCCTAAAGTTCATTATACGTAGGCTTGCTTTGTTTTGACACGTGTCGCAAAAATCGTGACACGTGTCCATTTCCAGTTGTTTTCCATTCTATGTTGTTTTCCTGTAATGGCCGCGAAAATGCGACATGTCACGATTTCGTGACATGTCACGAAATCACGACCTATTTCTGCCCTGGGCGCTTCTTTATCGTTACTACCGTGAAAATGTGACATGTCGCAATTTCGTGACATGTCGTGAAATCGTGCCGCTTTTCTACCCCTTGGAAACCTTCAGCTTCCATGCAACGAAAACGCGACATGTCACGATTTCACAACATGTTGCGAAATTGCACCTCTTTTCTGCCCCTCGGCAACCTTCGGCTCAGTGTGTCGTGATTTTGTGACGTCACGAAATCACGATGTCGTGATTTTGTGACACCTACCTGGACTTTGTGTTTTCTCTTGCTGCCCTTTTCTTCTCTTCTTGCTTTGCTTGGCCCCCTTTCCCCCCCATCATGTCGCGATTTCGGCGCAGCTCCATTTCGCGACTTGGCCCTTCGGCCTCCCCATTTGTGTCACGATTTTGCGACGTCGCAAGCATGATTTCGCGACACTTCTCCGACCTTGGTTCCTTCCTTTGCACCTTTTAACTTGCCTTAGTAAACCTCCCCTTTGGCTTTCTCTTACTTGGACGCATCACTCCTACCCTCCCCTTTCACATGTCGCGATTCACGTCGCGACCCTCCCTCCCTCAGCGCAATCGCGACCTTTCCATGCCTTAACCATTTTTTCTCTCTGGAAACCGTGAAAATACGACACGTCATGATTTTGTGACACTTTTCTGCCCTTCGCTTCCATTTGACTCCTGCTGTAGCGAAAATGTGACATGTCGCGATTTTGCGACATGTCGTGAAATCGCTAAGTTCCGTACGCACTTGCTCTCTCTCTCCAGACCCATCACGATTTTGTGACATTTCCAAAAATGGAAGTGTCACGATTTCGCTACGTTTTCAGGACTTAGCCAATTTTTCTAAAACCCGTCGCGATTTCGCGACATTTTCAAAAATGGAAAGTGTCGCGATTTCGTGACTTTTTCAAAAATGGAAAGTTTTGGCCTCTAATGAATTTATCTATCTGTATTCTGCATTTTTTTCATATCAGTGAAAGATTTTCTTTATTCATGAATGATTCTAACATGTGAAAAATGAATTATGAAGTAAATCAAAGCCAGATGCAAATAAATGCACAACTTGAAAAAGGAGGCAAGCAAATTTGGAATTTAAAACCTGGAAAACTCAAGAGGGTCCTTACTGCAAAATGAAAGCTCAATATTTTCAAAGGATGGAAATTCATTTTTCGGTGGGGGTGTGTTGCTTCTCAACAAATGGCGATATCTGCGGGTAAAATAGTAGCATTATTTTAGAACCCAGGACTCTAGTTTCAAAACAACATAGACCATGTATCATGCCTTGCCACAGACATTCTTCAAAACAATTTAACTACTAGTCGATAGTTGTCAAAATTTCTCAAGGACATACTAGTCTGAATCATTTAAGGAAGATTTCCGATGTGCAATTACAAGCGTATAAAACTTTCTTCAAGAATGAGTGGGCCTTCGAATGTTGAACTATGGATTGATCAGCTTTTCTAGATTGTAAAAGGGGAAACCGAGTAGAGCTATGTTTACTAGTTTAGCCTTTTACAGCCCCGACAGAGTTACCCTTTAGATTTACACGACCCAGATTCACAACTGTAAGGTAGAATCTACAACTTGGTAGAAGAAAAACATCTTTTGAAGTCTTGGCTGCCTCTTTCATTACATAACTTTTCCCTTCTTTTCTTTTTTTTTCTTTTTTTTTTTTTTATATATAGGAAATAACAGAGTGCCAATTCTATGTTGTCTTGCTCAACTTTCATCTTCTCTCTCTCTTCTTTGAAATATACCGAAGTCTGAAAAGCCTTTAAAAGAAGAACAACAATTTTTCTTTTAATATCTCATCGGTCTGGAACTGCTTTAGCACAGGTGCGATAGCCTCTATGGATACTCAAATAATTTCATGAATCATAGTCCCCTCTTATGACCAACTTTTCTTGGATTCCCTGGGAGTTTCTCCAGCCAAACAGTATAGCAGTTTCTTTATAATTAAAATAACTGTGGCAAGCAAGGCACAAAATCCAATCATCTTTCTACTGTTGTTCTGACTAAAAAAATAGTTCCACTGTTCAGTTAAAGCAGACTATCTCAATTAGAATAATGAATAGAATGGACACTGGATTTTGAACTCAGAAAAAAAACAATTTTAGAAGGCTGACTTTTCATTGATGCTCAGGCAAAACTTAAAAAATAGAATTTTAAAATAAAATAAACTGCACAGACCTCAAGGATAAAATAAAATAAATTGTACAGACTCCAAAGGGGAAAACACAGAACCTTAAAAAAAAATAAAATAAAAACACTGTACAGACTGAAAAACACTGTATAGACTGAAAAACAAAATAAAATAAACTGTACAGACCTGAAAAACAAAATAAAATAACACAGACACTAAAAATAAAATAAAATACAACATACGGACACTGAAAAATAAACTAAAATAACACTGTACAGACTTTTAAAAACAAAATAAAATAAAACTAAAAACTGAAAAACTTTAAAGCTTATTTACAATGTATACACATGTTACAACTTCTTTGTGGCTCATTCAAACGATATATTGGATGGAACAGCTGAGAAATAGTGCTTTAGGTATTGACCATTAACAGGGAGGTTCAAAAAATTACCATCAAGATCTTGTAAACGAAATGCATTATTACCTAGAATCTCAGCAATCTGGTATGGCCCTATCCACAGCGGTTGCAACTTTGTATGCTTACCCTTATTTTCATGGGCCTTGTCCCATAGAAGCACCAGGTCTGCAAGCCTGAAAGCTTTGACTCTGGCTCTTTTGTCAAACCAGCGCTTGACGATTTCTTGGTGCCGACTGAAATGTTCCAGGGCTTGGAGTCTTTCATCCTGCAAATTAGTTAGATCCAAAACACGGGCCTCTGCATCTGCTTGATCCTCAAAATAGTCTAAGACAAATTGATAAGTAGGTAATTTCAGAGAGATGGGAACAATGGGCTGAGTGCCATACAGCAAAGCAAATGGGGAAGTTTTGAGAGCCACTTTATATTTTATCCTGTCAGCCCAAAGTGCATATTTCAATAATGTATGCCATTGCCTGGGTTTGTCTGCTGTAGATTTCTTAATGGCATTCATTAAATTCTTATTCGTGGACTCAGCTAGTCCATTGCCTTGGGGATAATAGTTGGATGAAAATCTGATAACTATCCCCATATGGTATGCCCATTCTGCAAACTCCAATGATTGGAAGGCTGGTCCATTATCACACACCAAATTCAGAGGAACCCCAAACCTGGTTATGACATTTGACTCTAGAAATTCGATCACTTCATGAGCTGTACTTCTTATGGTGGCTGCTGCTTCGACCCATCTTGTGTAGTAATCAGTAGCTGTTAGAACATACTTATGCCCTGCTGAAGAATTTGGATTAATCACTCCCACAAAATCAAGTCCCCATTGCATAAAAGGTTTATTTATTACAACAGGCTGCAATGGTAGAGCCCGATTGGCCTCTTTGGCTGCAAAATTTTGGCACTGATGGCAAGTTCTCACATGTTGATGGGCATATTTAAATAACGTAGGCCAGTAATAGCCTGCTCTCAATATTTTATGCGCAGTAGCAGATCCTGAGGAATGTCCTGCCCCTAACTTTTCATGAAAACTGGACATGACTTCATTGACTTCACTCTGAGAAATGCATCTTAAGAAAATGCCAGCATAATTTTCTCTGTACAAATTACCTCCTTTGAGGAGATAATGAGCAACTTTTAGTTTTAGTGCTCTCCTTTGGGTTCTATTCAAGTGAGACGGGCAAATTCCAAATTGCAGCAGATGAATGATATCTCCATACCAGTCATCAGATTCAAAATTTAACTGATTAATTTGTTCTTGTACAGGTATTTCGGCAATGTGTCGGGACAAACCAAGTCCTCTGATCAATTTTGTAGGCCAAATTTCTAAGTCATATTCTTGCAGCCTTGTAACCCAATTACCTCTTAGTTCACCCAATTCGTCTGACTTAAAAGGTATTTAACAGCTGGGTCCGAAACTATAGCATGAACTTTGCTTCTTAGTATGTAGTGCATGAACTGCTTAACTGCTCTCACCAAGGCATAAGCTTGTTTGTCTAAACGAGAATATTTTAGCTCAGCCCCCTTTAAATTGGTACTCTTGAAAGCAATTGGATGCTCCCCCGTTTCTCTTCGTTGGGTCAGAACTACAGCAAGTGTGTGTTCAGAAGAAAAGGTGTACAGATAAAAATCTGCACTGAAATCTGGGCTCACCAGAACTGGTGCTTGCTTGATGGCGGTCTTGATTTCTTGGAATGCTGTTTTAGCTTCTGTTGTCCGGAAAATCCGAGCGGTTTCCTTTAGCATGTCATTCAGTGGCTTGACTATCTCTGCAAAGCCGGAGATGAACTTCCTGACAAAATTAATTTTTCCAAAGAAGGACCTCAACTCTTTCTTGGAGTTGGGAAAGGGTATGCCGGATATGGCTTCAACTCTATCCGGATCCATGGAAATGCCATATTTTGTGATCAAGTGCCCAAGGAGCTTTCCTTCCGTTACACCAAAAATGCACTTCTTCGGATTCAAAGAAATGACGAACTCCCTGCATTTGTTGAACACAGACTCCAAGTGTTTTACATGGTCAAACCGAGATTTAGAGAAGACTGTTAAATCATCCATGTAAACAACAATGCATTTACCCATAAGGCCTTTGAAGGCATGATCCATTGCCCGTTGAAACGTAGCTCCGACATTTATTAATCCAAATGGCATCCTCTTGTAAGAAAAAGTTCCCCACTTAGTTGTGAAAGCAGTTTTCATCCTGTCTTCCCTGTCAACCAATATCTGATTATACCCTGAGAAACCGTCTAGGAAAGACATCATTTTCGAACCATTGACAATCTGCAACACCTCATCCATAGAAGGTAGAGGATAATTATCTTTCTCAGATGCCTTGTTCAAATTTCTAAAATCCACACACAGGTGGATCTCTCCATTTTCCTTTCTGACCGGCACCAAATTGGCCACCCAAGTAGAATGCCTAATGGGAAAAATTATGGCGGCACTCAATAATTTTTCTACCTCCTTATGGATGAGGGGATCTAGCAGAGCGTTGACATGCCTCTATTTTTGTTGAAAAGGTTTACAAAATTCTTTTAAAGGTATAATATGAGTGTAAACTTTCGGATCAAAAACCTTTAAGTCTTTGTAAGACCAGGCCATAACATCCTTGGACCTGTGAAGAAAATCAATCATATTTCTTTTTATTTTTGGATCACAGTTTTTAGCCAACTTGATGTGCTTGGGATCTTCTTCAGTCCCCACGTTCAGGTTCTCAGTCTCACTGTTTGTTACACCTATAGAATCCTCAGAATTCACCTTTTGCCTGATTTGGTCAACATCAAAGAGCCGCTCCAGTTCCACCATCCCTTTTGGAATTCTGTTATCTTTCAACCTTATTATTCCCCTGTCATCGTCTAACTACTCCAGCAGAGTATCCCTTTGTCCATCATCGATTATAGCATTTTCAAATGTGTTAGTACTCTGTAAAAAATTTATAATCTGCTGGTCATCAGAGAAAACCTGAAAATTATCTATATTATTTGGGACTGAAGGACAAGGGACTAACTCAATTGAAAACTTGTTCCATTTAAATTCTTCCAGTGGTTTTAAACTTGCGGCTGAAGAAGCCAAGACATCTGCACATGAATTCTGCTCTCTAGGTATGTGTGTCAGATTAAAAGCATCAAAATCTTCTACAAGATCCCAAGCCCGATGTTTGTATCCTTTTAAATAAGATGCTTTACACTAGAATTTACCTTTGACTTGATTAGCCACCAATTCTGAATCTGTAAAAACTTGAATATTTCTTACACTTCTGTCCAAAGCAAATTTCAAACCTAATACCAGAGCCTCATACTCTGCTAAATTATTTGTACAAGGGAACTGTAGGCGATAAGACATAAAATATGTCTGACTTTCAGGCCCTTTAAGGACTACCCCCGTACCAGAACCCTGTTTAGATTTAGCCCCATCCACATGAAGCGTCCAGGACTTCATTATTATGAACAGGATGAGCTTTACTAAACTTCTCATTTTGTCCCGTTGTTAAATTATAAACTCCAATATCTACCTCAGCAATATTTACAGTCTCATTTTTTGCATTGTATTCAGTGATTGTATGTTTGTATCTGGGTTCTCTTTCAACCCATAATTGATTTTCCACTCCCTTCCATGGAAACCACATGTGTGAAAAGTTTGTTTCCAAGTATCCGTTCAAAGATCTCGACCAATCCCTGCTCAAAAGCATCTCGTACCCCACGGGAATATCCACAACCTGAATTTCAATTCTGTGTTGAGCCCTTGGCTCAGATGCTAATTGGATATGAATATTCTGAAGTTCACCTACTACTTTAACCTCTGATTTGTCCAATTGGACAACTCTTCTTTCAGACTTCATTGGGGTCAAACCCAAGCTGTCGACAAATGGCCAAAGGCATAACATTAGCTGAAGCACCTGAATCTACAGGACAATTGTGTAAGTTTTTCCCAAAAATACGTACAGTCAGTAGAAAAGGTGGAACCTCAATTTTCTCTTTATACATGGCTACATTTGCATTTGCCATCTTCTTTCCCTTGTCCAAAGATTTGGTAGTAGGCCCAGAGTATGTTTTAATCAGGTTATCCCTCTGTTCTGAAATTTGGGCCAACTCATGAAGAGTAATGTTGGCTTTGATATTTTTCATGTCCTCCACTATATTATATCCCTTATTGAGTGGAGGGACAAATGCATCTGGTCCTTTCGGATTTCCTCCCTTAGGTGGAGATGGGTTATTGCTTGAAGATGGATATGGAGGAACATTGTGGGAGTTGTCCGGAGGGGTAGATGTAGTGTTGGGCTCCGGATTTCTATTTCTGAGGTTGTAGTTGTCCCTCCTGTATTGTTGAAAAGCATGTACCTCATCCATAGGCATTTCAACTACATTCTCAGATTCACCGGGAAAGTGAAAGAATCCAAGACCATAGCTGCACTATGGCTGGATGAACTTGGGCCATCCGTAGTTCTTTGATGTTCAGGAGAAATCAAATCCCCAGACAAAGCTTCAAAGGCGTTACAAAATTCCAAACAATCCAACTCCCCGTGTTGAGAAGTAGCATGTATCCTGCACCAGTTAGGCAAAGCCAAATCACAGATATTTACATCATGACCTTTACCTTTGTAATCTTTATTGGGTTCGTATGGGGGCCGAGTGAATCTGTTCTGCTGATAGGAATACTTGTTTGAGTTCTCCCCAGTAGAAACCTGCCTTTTAAAACTCAAAAAATCATTGGCCAACTTCTGAACTATTTTTGACACTTCTTCAACTCTTGCATTATCAGCTTCTTTACCTGGGTTCTATACATTTTCAGCAGGTGTTACAGCCAATGGATTTCCTGATGGTAAAGTCTGACATACTGGAAACATCATATGATGTGGTATGAGATTGAAAACAAGGGCAGCTTGTGTGACCAAAGGAATTTGTTGAGCATTTAAAGGTTGGGGTCCCAACTGCCTTTCCAGAATCAAAGCTTCTTTATAAGCCTCTATTAAATTAGTAACAGTGGCATCTCTTTTTAAGAAGACGAGAGGTCATTGGATCCGAGAGAATTTCTAAAAATTTCTAATGCCAGGTCTACATTTGGCACATAATAACCAGTCAAGTCTACCATAAGCCTTACGAAATCGACATTGTAAGATCCGACGATTCATTTAATTCTCTTTTGATACCAAAAAACTATTGATATAATATACTGGGATCTATTACCTCACCAAAACTGTGACACAAAAACCTTTTCCAAGTCATTCCAACTGGTAATAGAATCATTAGTGAGATTTAGAAACCAGTCATAAGCTCCCTCCTGGAGAGTGAACGAGAACAATCTGCAAGCAACATCTTCATGCTGTACATTTAACAATTTCAAAGCATTCTTGAATGCAACTAGATGTTCTTCTACTTTCCTAGTCCCATCATGCTTGTATCTGGGAAGATATCTCTCGAGATTTTTGGGCAGGTCATGGGCTATACCCGAGATATTTAAAGCAGTGGAACCCAACCAATTTGCCATTACTACTTGATTGACGGTGATATTCTGAGTTGTAGTTGGAGTAACTACCAGTGGTGATAAAACTGTTTCAGACAGAGACTTGGCCCTTATGAGGCTACTTCTTCTTGGAGTTTCTAATTCAGGCACAAGGAGCTCTCCAGCTCTGGGGTGGGACCTTGTTACCTTGTATGTAGAATCCAACTTTTCACAAGCAACTTATAATCTCACAATCCTTAACAGACTACTGAACTTGGCCTCTTTTCTGGCAATTTTAAATATTGTACAGACAATTTACAATACTGATCGGAGTTCAGTGGGCCCTCCTTCTAGCGCCATTTTTAAATGTTGGTCCGACTTTTATACACACCCTGTGAAGAATGAGCATGAAACTCTGATAACACTTATAAGGGATAAATCCCACTCACTTTATGATCTTGCTGGTTATCCAAGGTGTGAGTTATAGAGTTGGGTCGAATGTCTATTCACTCTTTTTCGCTTCTGGAATAGTTTTCAATATGGACTATCTGTTACCTTACAATGGGTTCTGAACTTGTTCAATAATGTTTTTGGAATTGTTACTTGTGGACAATCGGATTTAAAATCAGTTCTTTGATCTAGCTCTTTATGGGCAGATTTAAATAAAAGACAAATTAAAGAAAATAAAAATGGATCATTTCACGATAAAACAGAGAGGGTAGGGTAAGGCAGAAGAGAAGTTTATCAAACTTAGTCTGTAAAAACAAAACTACCAATTTTATTTATACTATCAGCTTCACAATAGAACAAATCAAAGAAGAAGGTGTCCAGCTTTCTAAGATCACCTTCTACTAAGAGCACAAGACAGAGATGAAACAGATCTGAAAGAAAATCATAAACAGAAGGGAAGTCGATTAAAATTGGTATTATTCACCAGTAGCATAGCTCAAACAATGAGGACAGAGTAATTAGAACAGACTTGAACCTTAAATCTATGGTTTTCCCTAGCATACAATAAAACAAATGAAGCCCAACAACATATTTAATCTTGATATCACGGATTTATAGCATATATTTAATAAACTTTAATGAAACGGATAACAAAAGAAGATGAACTTATCACAATCTAAAAGAGATTAGGCTCCTGGCCATGCTATCACAGAAAACAAAAGTCACATCCACTCCAAGTCCAGAATAAAGCATTTAACAAGATTTGCAAGAAATTGCTTCAATAGCCTTTTTTCTAAGTTTTCGCCTCCTACGATTACATTTAGAAGAAGTATTTATAGACTCAGGACAGACCCTGATCTTTTCAGAAATATCTTCTTCTCAAAACCCTAAATCTTATCACCTTAAACCCTACTACCCGGGTTTTACAAAATAAAGCCTTTAAAAATAAAGCTTTCGATAAAACTTAACCATCCTGTTAAGATCCTGCTATAAAATAAACTCAAATAACACACTCTCACACAATTGCTTGGAAATAACTCACATAAACATCACATTAATATAACAGAAATTTGCATAAAGAACAATCTCACAATAGAACTGAATCGCGAGGCCTCTTCGAGGGGGCAACCTCCTTCAATACTTCATTAATTTTGCAAAAGATGGTTACATTGGTGCCCTTTCGGGTATTTAAGGAGTTTCCTTCCAAGGTTGGCTTACATGCAAAATGCCACCTGGATTACATGCATAATGCCACCCGAATTACATGCATAGTGCCACTTTGAATTACATGCACAATGCCACCCGAATTACATGCACAATGCCACTCGAATTACATGCACAATGCCACCCGAATTACATGCACAATGCCACCTATCTACCATGTGTTACATAAAAAAGGGTACCATTTGTCATAGGCACTACCTAAGCTAAAACTTAGAACATTACAAAATATTAATCATGGGTACTACCCACGTTCACTAGGAATTATTACATCAAGGAAGTTATTACATTAAGGGTTAGGATGAGATCCTAACACATCCTGCAAATCAATGCAATTACTTGCCATAAATGGAGAAGACAGAATTCGAATGCCACTTGCATCCACTCACAACTGTGTGTAAATGTCCTCATTAATTCCCCTGGGAATTTTGGATGAGTCACCACTTCTTTGACATTTCATCTCCGTAGAGCCATCCCTGAGTTGAAAATCTCTGCACGCCATTACTTCTGCCATAAATTTTCATTAAATGCATCTATCGGCAAATTTCGGCAACTGTGTGTAGATATTTTCATTTTTCGGCCAATTCTCGACATACTCCATTAAATGGGTAGCTGCTTAGTCACCGTAAAGTCTCTTTACGGCCAGATCTGTAAAATTTGGATGAAATAACAATTCTCGGCATCTCTCATTTTAATATGACGGTCCTCGATTAATCTGTGCTTAACTTTGTCTTTCTGGCCATTTCTCCCGTTATAATGAAAGTGCCAGATGGCTTTCTGCAAAAAAGACAAAAGATGGATTAGTATTTTAATAATATTAAATCAAAACCTTAAAGTTCAATCAAAACCCTAAAGTTCAATCAAAACCCTAAAGTTCAATCAAAACCCTAAAGTTCATTATACGTAGGCTTGCTTTGTTTTGACACGTGTCGCAAAAATTACGACACGTGTCCATTTCTAGCTGGTTTCCATTCTGTGCTGTTTTCCTACCATGGCCGCGAAAATGCGACATGTCGCGATTTCGCGACATGTCGTGAAATCGCGACTTGTTTCTGCCCTGGGCGCTTCTTTACCGTTATTGCTACGAAAACGCGACATGTCACGATTTCGCGACATGTCGCGAAATCGCGCCTCTTTTCTGCCCCTTGTCATGAAATCGCGCCTCTTTTCTGCCCCTTGGCAACCTTCAGCTTCCATGCAGCGAAAACGCGACATGTCGCGATGTCACGACATGCACTTCTTTTCTACCCCTCGGCAACCTTCAGCTCAGCGTGTCGTGATTTTGCGACACCTACCTGGACTTTGTGTTTTCTCTTGCTGCCCTTTTCTTCTTTGCTTGCTTTGCTTGGACCGCGGCCCTTTTCCAACGCCTCCCCACCATGTCGCGATTTCGCGATGCAAAATCGTGACGTCGCGATTTCGCGACATGGTGGCGCCTTGCCCTGGCTTCCCCAATTTGTGTCACGATTTTGCGACATCGCGATTTCACGACACTTCTCCGACATTGGACTTGGTTCCTTCCTTTGCACCTTTTAACTTGCCTTAGTAAACCTCCGCCTTTGGCTTTCTCTTGACTTGGACCCATCGCGAAACTGCGACATGTCGCGATTTCGTGACGGTCCGTACGCCTTGGGCCCCTTTCTGGAAAAACGTCTTGATTTCGCGACGTCGCAATTTCGCGGTGTCGCGATTTCGCTACGCGTTTGCGCCCTGGGCCCCTTCTTCCCTACTGCGCCACGAAAACCCGACATGTCACAATTTCATGACATGTCGCAAAATCGTGACCCTTCAATGCCTTAACTATTTTTTCTCTCTGGCAGCCGTGAAACTGCGACACGTCACGATTTCGTGACACTTTTCTACCCTTCGCTTCCTTTTGACTCCTGCTGCAGTGAAAATGGAAAGTGTCACGATATCGCGACATGTTGCGAAATCGCTAAGTTCCGTATGTAGTTGCTCTCTCTCTCCAGACCCGTCGCGATGTCGCGACATTTCCAAAAATGGAAAGTGTCGTGATATCGCGACATTTCCAAAAATGGAAAGTGTCGTGATATCGCGACATTTCCAAAAATGGAAGTGTCGCGATTTCGCTACGTTTTCAGGACTTAGCCGATTTTTCTAAAACCCGTCGCGATTTCGCGACATTTTCAAAAATGGAAAGTGTCGCGATTTCGTGACTTTTTCGAAAATGGAAAGTTTTGGCCTCTAATGAATTTATCTGTCTGTATTCTGCATTTTTTTCATATCAGTGAAAGATTTTCTTTATTCATGAATGATTCTAACATGTGAAAAATGAATTCTGAAGTAAATCAAAGCCAGATGCAAATAAATGCACAACTTGAAAAATGAGGCAAGCAAATTTGGAATTTAAAACCTGGAAAACTCAAGAGGGTCCTTACTGCAAAATGAAAGCTCAATATTTTCAAAGGATGGAAATTCATTTTTCAATGGGGGGGTGTTGTTTCTCAACGGTACCTAGTTTCTTCTTGTTTTTTTTTTTTTTCTCTTTGGTTCATTCAGTTTTTTTAGTTCCCTAGCTCATTCTATTCT
Source organism: Wollemia nobilis (assembly GCA_028583015.1). Classification (NCBI taxonomy): domain Eukaryota; kingdom Viridiplantae; phylum Streptophyta; class Pinopsida; order Araucariales; family Araucariaceae; genus Wollemia; species Wollemia nobilis. The sequence goes on from JAQPPZ010017228.1 coordinate 15,040,866, forward strand.
TTATTTTGTTTCCTCTGTTGATTCTTGCATTAATAGTCTTCTGGTCTAGATAGGTCATTGTTTTGTTCATTTTTTTTTCTTTTGTCTTCTTTGTTTTTTTGTTTAGTTTTTTAAGGTGGGTGGGTTCTTTTGTTTTGTTTTGTTTTTGTGTTCTTTGTGTTGTTTTTTGTTGTTTTGTTTTTTTTTATGTTTTTTGTTATTGTTCTTGTGTTTTTTTCGTTCTTGTTCTTGGGTTTCTCTTTTTTTGTGTTATTTCATTTTTTTATGTGTGAGTGTTTTCTATGTTTTTTGTTTTTGTTTATTGTCTGTTGTTGGTTGTTTTTATTTTTATTTTTTATTTTATTTTATTTATTTTATTTTTTAGGTTTTGTTTGTATTTATTTTTCATGTTTTTTTGGGTTATGTCTTTGTAGTGTTCTATTGTTTTTGTCTTGTTTGTGTTTTGTTATGTGGTTCTTGTATTTTTCTATGTGGTTTGTGTTGTGGTTTCTTTTATATTATTGTGCGTGTTTGGTTGTGCTTTTGGTTTTGACACACTCAAGGAGCATGTTTTTTATTTTATTTTATTACTTTTGTTGTTATTTACTTTTTTTAATTTGGTTTTGTGTGTTTGTTTGCTCCTTGAGTATGTCAAAGGTGGTAGGCTAGGTCCGAGTCCTGGGCTTTTTTTGCGAAATGGATACCCCTGCCTCCTTGGGTCTTAGCCGAAAGTGGCATCCCTTTTGGGATGTTTTCCACACAAAAAAAAAAAAGGAAAGGGCGAAAGCCCCATTCACCTCCTATAAAGGTGAACATATGTACATTCTAAGACAGATCATGGGCCCTAAATGTAGTGTCAAAGTCCAAGATGGTCAACGACACATTCGTCCCATGTGAGGGGTAAATCTATCGTTCACCTCTCATAGGGGTAAAATAATATATAAGGATTTTTAAAATGTAGAGGGTGCACTTTGGCTTTTTTGAACGATGCGTACAAGGAATTCTGTCAAATTTTTAAAACTGGACGAAAGCATACCAAGCCAAATGTTACGAAGATATTCTAAAACTATATAAAAAAAAACAACTACATGTAAAATTTTTAATGAAGTTTCTATAAAATTAGAAGTGGAATGAAGCGAAAGAGAAAAAACAAGAGTTTTATTTCAAGCTTTCAGGAAAAGGCAGGGATTAAATTTTAAATTCGATTTTCTTTTATTAATATGGAGTAAAAATCGAATAAAGGAAAAAGAAAGAGAAAATAAAAAATCCCTAGTTTAAAAAGCTTTAAGGGGTGTTTTTCTAAATATGGAGCAAAAAAGGAAGGCTTGAAAGAGTTTTAAAAGGGAGACGTGAATTATATTAAACAGGTTAAAGGCATATTTGGAGCGAAAGGAGAAGAAACCAAACGTGTCCTGAAAGTATATTTGTCCCTTCATTACTTTTTCAAAAGAATGATGATTTTTTAAGTGCAGTCGGGTTTTTAAGAACGCTCGCCAAGAAATTTTACCCTCTAACACATGGCAAATTTTAGGATATGTTCATGCATTTTAATGATGTATTTTCAGAGCATTAAATTTAAAATGTGCACCTAGATTTGCATTGGAAGGTGATTTGGCATTCTCGAGGAGAAAAATATCACACTGGTGGAAGAAGAAGCACTCATTGGTCCTCAGATTGCAAATTGATTTTTTTGAGGTAATTTTAGTGGCCAGGGCACACTGTTTAAAGTTTAATATAGCAAGAAGGGTATGCTTTTCAAAAGTGATTTTGTAGTGAATTAAATTCAGTTACATTTAAGCATCAAGATCAGTGTTGATTAAAGTAAACAAGGCACACGCCCTTCTGAATTCACCAGGGAAGTTTACTGCATTTACTTTGGTAGTTGGCGTGAGTTCTATAAATAAAGCACAAGTAAATTCTCTCATAAGTTTAAATTCTTTAAAAAAATTCTGCCAGTGCGTTTTCAAGATTTTGGTTGTAAAATTGCAAAGCATCTTCAGGATTGCAAGAGTTTGACAGAATGGTTAAAAAAAGCAAAGAAGTGAAAGAGACCGCGGATCCCAAATAGTCAAAAAAGAAAGAAAAAAACATGATGAAATCCAAGTAGGCCTGCATTAATAAAAATGTAGATTTGGACTCGTACTCTAACACCATGGCAGAGGTTAGAGACTGCGCGATCACCAACAAGGGCATGGTGAAGCTTCGACAAGATGTGGAATTTGCCATAAATAAAGGATTGATGGTGGAGATCCCTCTAACTATATCATTTTATGCACAATTATTTTGGTATCTGTGTAAACCTGTACACCCCTACCCGAAGCTGGTAAAATTGATTAGCCGATTTTATAATCCAGCTACCATGGTTGTTTGGAAATCCAATGGGGAGGTGCTTTTCTCTATCTCAACCACTAAAGTAAGGGAAGTGTTTGCCTATGGGTTAAAACCCTCCTCTTACATGAATTTTAAGAAGTTGCATATTAATGAGCAAGAGGAAATATATGTGTCAACGGTGACAATATGCTAGTTTATGGAAATGCAATTGATTAAGGAGCTGCAGCTAGGGTAATTGTCAAATTTGTTGAAGCCTTTTTTAAAATTCAAGAGCCCAAACTTATTTTTGATGTTTGCGTGGGTTGCCAATATTTTGGTAGATTCTATAGTTCATAAGTGGCAGGTGGTGTTGGTGCAATGTATATCACAAGTGGAGTTTTACGCTCCAACAACCATGAGAAAAAAATAAATCCAATTTATTTTGATTGGACTGATTTCATTTATTGGAAGATGGAAATCCAGTTGGATAAGTTGAATACCAGAGAGGAGACATCATTCAAACATACCTCCTTCCTTGTTTGGTATTTTTTCTTTCACTTACAGCAAAAGTTTTCATTTATAGTAGTAAAAGAAGTTGATGAAAAGGATGAGTTGTTGCCTGTTTATATGTGGACCCCTTCTTTTTCAAGTAGGGAGTCATACTATAATTTTAATCACCTATTTTTGGGACCTGCAATTGAGTTGATTTGCGGTGAAAATGAAAAAGTGTCATGGGCAATGAAGGAGGCGGTTGTCACAACCGATAAGGGTGACATATTTTTACTAACTCAAGGCGTGGTTATAAGAATTTATGGCTTCACAGGTAAGCCATTCCTACTACCATAATTTTCCACCAAGCATGATTTTTCCATGGAGGTGGTGCACCATACTGACTACATCAATGATGTGTATGGAGCAGGGTGCGGTAAAAGAACGACTTGCACCATGTTGTTCAAGTTTGGTAGCCTAGAGGTGAACTTGGTTGGGTAGAACATGCTACTCACAAAAGTATTTCAAGACCTGGGGTTGATAGAGCTACCACAATGGTGGAGATATGATCCATTGGGTAAATTTTTGAAAATAATCAAGGCCAATACTTTTCATTGTTGTCCACAACCCGATATCTAAGCAAATCGTAACAATTTTTATGGGCATGATTTAGAGTGACACATTGAAGATATGATGTCGCTTCCTCTGTGGTAGGACTTTTATGATCAGGAGGTTGAATACAACCTGGGAGTGCATATAAATCATATTCCTCCACCAGGGCTATTTGGCCAAATGAAGGAACAGTTGCCCACATGGATCGAAGAGAAAATTATGAAATTGTGGATAATGCGGGTCCACAGGGAGAAAATTACATCTGATTTTAGGTTGAATATGGATGGGGTTTTTTCACAGGCGTATGATGAATTTTTTAACATTTATCAACCCATTTCTTTCGCCAAAGTCATACCTCAATTTTTTTTAAAGTTTGACAATGGAGAAAGCATGGCGAAAGCAGTGCACCCATCCACTGAGGAAGAGACACCTGAGGAAGAAGAGCAGCAGTACGTGTTTCAACAAATTTTGTAATGGTCAAAGCAAAATATGGATGAGGTGGCTTTGTTTGAAAAGTAAACCATTAGAGAGGTGGTTCTATTACCAAAATCTATGAAAAGGTCAAGAACTGGCACTACTTCTTCATCTACTATTACAGTTTCTATAGTTGTAGCTACTACAAAAACTGTTAATCCTCCTTTTCTGGTGTCAAATGCTTTGATTAGCTTTACCTAAATGTTTCCATTAATTCATGAGTAGTTGATGGATTAGTAGGTGGAAATTTTTAATCTTAAAGTGGAAGTGGAGGAGCAACAGGAAGAATTATTACGTAGTCATTTCCATCACTAAAACACATGGTGCCCACACTTGAAGGTACATTTTTCTTTCCCTCTTATTCTACTTTGAATCAAGTAGTTACTGTTAGTTCATTTCCATCAGTCCATAATTCTTTCACCCCTCCATTTAGTATGCCTTACATGTCCATTTCACTTCATTCCTCTAACCTATAAGTCACTACTACTCCTTCTCTTCCCCTCTCTTTGGCCTCCCTTTATTTTAGTTTGTTTGCTTTAGGTTCGAACCCGTTTTTGCACTCTTCTCCTTCTATTTCTACCACCACTTCCACTATCACTATAAGTATGCAAGATCCTCCAAAAGTGAGCATAACTACAACTAAACTAGGTTCTTCCATCCACTCTATTGTTTTGGCACCCCCTATCATAGTTATATCCTCTTCTTCCTTTGAGCCATATCATGCATAGATTTTGATTCCTTTCATGACATTTTTGGATTTGTAAGTGCTACCCAAAATTGAGGTGATGTCAAAGTATCTCGATGTAGAGAAGATTAATTATGCTCATATCAGTTCATCACAATGGTTGAAGAGCCTTAGGATAAAATAGGCACTTGCTCCAGCCAAGCCGCTCAAGGTCACCTTTGATCCAATTTCTTTGGAGTCTCATACTACTAAAATTATTCCCCTGGTCCAAAATACATGAGGAGAGATGACATCGAGTGATTACACTTATGAGATCATGATGAAGGACCTGACAAGGATTAACCCCACTAAAAAAATGGGGAATATATAGGTTGATATGAGTTCAGTTTATCTACACATCAAGTATTATAAGAAAAGATATTATGATGCCGAAATGAAAATTTTCAAACTTGAAGATGCCTTGGAAGCAAGCAAAGTGCAGCAAGAGAGGATGGCGATAGATATCGAGCAATGGTATCAACAAGACAAGGTAAATCAAAAGGAAAAAGATGCAATGAAGCAACAAGTACAATCATTGAAGGTACATCTTAAATCCATACAAAACCAATTGGCGAAGAAGGCCACACAAGTTGTAGGTTTCTCTCATAAAATGATTAAGGAAGCTCATATTTGGTTGGCTCAAATTTGTGAGAAGTTGGTAACTAGAGTAGTCTAGGCCCTGCAATATCTTTGTGAGGTTTATATTCAAATTCAGTTGAGCCAGTAGATGATAGAAAATATTGAGGAGATTTTAGAGCCTCATCTGGATATGGCCATGAAGATTCAAGCCTTGTCTCAGTCTGAATGTTCACACTATGAGTGAGATGGACCGAGCCTGGTCAACCACTAAATTCATGTTGCATAGTTATTTTTAGAAGTTGGATCTAGTAAGAGAAGGCAGGAAGCTTCTCAACACGTTGGAGCGAGAGCATATTGTTTCAATGTTTTATTTTGATGCTCTCATCTATATGGGATTCCCAATTTACCAATGAATGGGGTAACCCTCTAGCAAAGGAATAGTTGGAAGTGGTGTGGAAGAATTTTGTGGAATATACATCCAAAATTGACAAGTGGGAAGAGCCCATCATAGAGGAACATGTGTTGCCACTTATGAAGAAGTTCACCTGTATGGAGTTGTCTTTGTTCTATTTTGCTCAATGAGCTAAATGCCTTAGTCTAAAGTATGTTTAACACTTGTGTTTTATCTATGAATAACTTAGTGTTCCCTCCATGTTCACCATGCATGCTTGGGTAGATGCAGTTACAGTTTATAAAGTCACCTACAAATTTTTTAAGAATCAGGAAGAACATGCCACAGTAGAATAAGCAATAATGAAAAAAGTAGCACTAGCAGTAGAGCAAGAAGAGGTAGAGCGAATAGCAGCAGAGTTAGAGGTGGTTGAAAAGGCAACAGTTGAGTAGGCACAAAAAAAAGTATCCAAATTAGAAGCGCCAGCTAAGGCAGCCAGCAAAAAGACCCAATAAGGAGGCCAATGGATAAAGGCATGGGATCGCTTGCATCCATACGATTTGGATACCCCGTGAGCCACCAGACATATTTGCAAGTTTGTATTCTACCACATTAAAATTATTGTTGAAAGGTTTTGATTGTAAAAGTGGCAAATACAATAAATTTGTGTTGTAATGTTTTCTATAATATGACGCAGTTATTTCTATGTGTAATTTCAACATCAGTTTAAATCACCTAAATATATCTACAAAAAATGGTGCCTGAAGACCAAGTGCATTAAAAACATAGATGCCTTACTAAGGATTGAAAAATGTGTTCACCACAAGAGCAGGGTGAAGGGCTAAAGGGTATAAAGATAATTCAAAATGTTAAGTGTAAAACCAAAGGCGTTTGATAAGATGTTTTGCCTAGACTTTCTCTGACTTGATGTATGCAACAACAAGAGTTTAAAATTAAGTAAATTCAGGGCCATATGATGAAAGCACTAATGTGAAAATTACAGGAGATGGAATGAAATCATGAATATTACCGCTTTACGGGTGACCTCTCCATCAGAAAGTGCAAATGAAGAAAAAATGATGAATGTCAAAAGAAGCACTTTTTCTTAGCACCCTCTTTTGGATGAATTCTACTTTGGGTGACTATGAAGGTTTTTCCAATGTGCATGGGTCGTACGAATGAAGATAATTTAATGATTAAAAAAAAACTGAGGTTGTGAATTTCAAGCTAAAAAAGTTGCAGCATTAAAATCATAAGGCAATTTTTATGAGTTCCAATATATTCTAAACAAGGATGAATTTCTAATATGCAACGAATGTATCAATTCAAGCGACCAACTTTGCAATTATTTGTGCACCAACACCTAATTATGCTAATTTCTTGGAGATTTCATCTTAGAAACTGGATCTTTGTCTTAGGAGGAAAACTTTCAAGGATTTCAAGGAGGAATTTCTTCGCAAAGGTTCTTGATCTATAAAAATTTTGTCATATGTGCATTAAATGATAGAGGTAAAATTTATCTATAGATACTACTCATTTTTCATTGTAAAATGGAGGATGGACATTCTACAGAAAAACTATTCAAGTTCTCTATGTAAATAGAAGAAGTTGTGGCTTTCGATTTTACAAGTAGTCTATTTGTATGATTTCTTTATTTTCAAGCATTTCTATTTTATATTCATGTTTGATATCTGCTATTAAGTTCAAATTTTGCACCTGTATTTCAACATTGTTGGTGTAAGTGTGAGTACTGGAATGCAATTTTGGAAGTTATCTCCAAGGAACTATAAGTGGATTCTCTCATATCTTTTCTATTTTATGTTGCTATAACACTTGGTTGGAATTCCTGTTGCTAGTCTATCCCCAATCCTACATCTTTGGCCTGTGGCTATATTTCCCATTTCTTTTCGTTATTTCTAATTTTTTTCCTATAACTCTAGTCTTAAACCTGTGTAGGATTAGCAAGGGAGCCAGTCCTCTCTAGAGACTAGCATGGAGGACATTCCTTTCCTCTGGCCTTTCAATGTTGGTCGTGTCTAGGGAGCACAAACGCATGTTTGTATTTTAGGCAGATATTTGACCAACAAAATCCAACATAAATATCATGAATATAGAGAATATTTTGAAAATTGAAATTGCATCAAGATCATCGTTAGTTTTCTAGTCATAATTAGGGAGACAAAAGGGATTCAACTCAAAGGAAAACTTAGAAGGCTAAGTATTTTATCAAAGCTATCTTATATTCAAAACACTAGAGAGCTAAAAGAAATTATATCTAGAGATTTGACTATTGTTTGATTATTATTCAAACATTATGAGAGATAAGGTATTCTACAAAAATTGAGAATTGAAAAGGGTTTATCAAATTTGATTATATACTCAAAACTAGGGAGTCATAAGGTAGTCAACCTCAAAGGTTCCATCAAAATTATTCTCAATATTTAATACTAAGGAGTAAAAAAGGATGTCTACTCCAAAGATTTCATTAAATAATGATATGGAAAATGAAACTAGTAAAGGAAGAGTAAAAGTTATAAAATATGGAATAAAAAAATTGATTGAAAAGTCTAAAGGGAAGTTAGACTTAGTTTCAAGTTTCATCTATAAGGAAGCATTAGAAGAAAATTTTGAAACACTAGAATACTATCTACATGCGATAATGTATGAAGAAATTGACAATGATAAAGATAATATTTTGATTCTTTTAAATATTGCTAGTACGATATATATGGCATTACTTACAGTTAAATATTTCAAAGAGAAGAACATGAAATAAAGCAAATTGATTGAATCTCTCAAGAAGAAATAAAAAGTGGATGAAACATTTTTGGAAAAAGTATTTCATTCTTCATGTAATATTGATGCTTCAAGTTCATCTAATTCAGGATCTAACCATGATCCTATAAGTGAATACTCAAAAGGTTCTATACACAAGACTTGTGATATGAAGGAAAAAGGCAAAGAGAAAATATTTTTGTAGGAATATAATGATAACATGTTATTACTTGAAAGCCTAAAGATAGACATCAATGATGAAGATAATGAAAAGGATAAATAACCTCATCAAAGGATTCATACAATGCAAAGTGAGTTAAATATGAAGATCCATATTGAAGCAAAATAATGTAACACAAAGGGGTGTTAAAATATATTACATTATTAGGTACATGCTAATGTACCACTTTCAGTACATCTTTAGATTAGGAGTGTGTCTTAGATTAGGGTGTGAGTATTTACTTTATGCAATTATTAAATGCACAAGTATTATTAGAATGTGCAAAGTATTCAATAATGTAAATGTGCATGTTAGTCCATGTGCACATGAGTCCATAGAATAGGAAGGTGAAGAGTCATAGGAATATGGAAGGTCAAGAGTCACATCCCATTATATATATGCCTTTGTATGAGCATATGAAGTGACACAATTTAGAGTTGTAGAGAATAACGTAAATACAATGTAGAGCATGTATGAAATATGGAGAGTTTGAGATCTCCATTTTATCTCAATAAACTATTTTTGTGAGAGGCATTTTTATAAGTAGTAAAATTTTCTTATGATTTTTACATGCTTAGTATATTGCAATTATATTATATTTAATATTGCATGCTCATTTTATACCTTGTGGTAGTTATTTCATTAAATATATAGCATCAAAAACTAATAATATTTAATACTTCTCATAATATAGGTTTAATCGCAAGACTTCATCTAAATAAGAGGTTCAAAGTTTGAATCTTATATATGGTAGAGTTGTACACCATACTATGAGAGTTTGGTTGGATAAATATTTTTTTTATGAAAAATGGAAAAGTAATATATAACCATATAAATGTGAAAAATTATTGCACCTTTATATTTATAATAACTACCATATTTAAATGTGATCAAAGCCTTGATACAATTTCATAATAATTTTAAATATTATCTAATTTGCATAATCACTTAATTAATTTATTCCAAGACACTCATCTATATGGTATGATGGGTTTGTTTTTAAATTACCTCCATCCACTAGAATAATAGGATTAAACAAAGAAGACAATAAAGCTCCACGTTGACAGGAAGTAATGGCCATCAATTGAATTAGAGTTGGTGTCAAAAACACAATACATAGCCTTTTTAAGATGTGAATTTAGATTTTTTTCAAGACATCATGATATTTTTATATAAATTTATATTTCTTTAAAAAAAAAAAAATAGTTACAAACTCCTTTAATCAACATTATTTTTTTTCAAATACATCTCACAAAGGGCTATAAACCATTAACAAAGCAACTATGAATTATCTCACGATATAGCACAAATGTCCACTAAGGATATCTATCATAAGATTTCTAGAAAAATATGTAGGATGGTAAAACAGTTACATTGTTTTCTATTCAGGTGATAACAACCATCTTTCAACATATTTCATATACTAGCTCTCCAACCTGTTACAGCTAAAATTCAAAATTTTGACAAATAATTCCTTCTACAGTAATTATCTGAGCATATTTTCTATATTTTTCAGCTAACACATTAACAATTTGGTGTCCATCCTTGGAAAAGGTATAGCTTAATTTAAGCATTGGTTGTAGCCGACTTCTGGTCGAATGTTGGCTGCTCCCACCCAAGCGAGCACAACATCTCAAATATTGCTTAGAATAGCTCTCAACACTACCATATCGGTTATAAATATGGATAGGGATCAGAGACAACTTTAATATGAATGTAGTCTAATTGTGCAGTCAAACTAACATGTCATACAACATGGTTTGCAAAAGCAAAAATCAGACTTTAAAACTATACAGACCACATGCATGGATTCATTCAACTATTCAAGCATTCATTCTATTACTACATTACTCTCACTACCATTTTATTTCTCATAATATAACACAACACTCTCTTCATTTCATGCTTACAAGCAAAGTACAAGCTATATATTTTAAAAAAACATCACACACTTTACTTCCTTTTACAAGCAAGGTTCCAGCAAATGTTTATAGCACCCACTTTACTTCCTTTCACAAGCAAATTTCCAGCAAAGTATTTAGAGCACCCACTTTAGTTTCTTTCACAAGCAAAGATCCAGTAAAACAATTATAGCAATACAACCTTTAAAGATCATTTTAGGTTCTTTATTCAGGTATACATACATATTACTAAATCATTCAATATTTAGCAACAACACACAATCCAATTTTCCAACAAATAATACAATTCATATTTTCAAGCAACACATGAAAAAAGACCTAAGAATCCAACCTAGAATATATCGTGTAGTCCTCTTGTCCACAGTGTCTTCCAAAGTAATAAATTTGGTTTTTCTGCAACCATTTCCCCACGATGACCAAATCCTTTGAGAATATTTTTTATTAAACTAGATCATTTAACAAACAACACTCACATGCACAACACCCAATTGGAAGGGATTTATTGATGGTCATAGTCATACATTCTTTACCATCATGACAAGACATTGAAAGAATAACATTTTGGCTTAAACTCTATATTTCCTATGAATTTATTTATTTCAAATTCATCACCACCAAAACATAAAATATATTCTATAATCCAACTTAATATTTTTTTTTTTCCAATGTAAGCTTCACATAATATTTTTAAATCATCACAACTTTATAAAAGGTGGCTCCACATAATATTTTTAAATCATCACAACTTTATAAAAGGTGGCTCCCATGACATAGCATATTCATTGCCACATAATAAAACAAAATAGATCAATAAGCCAATACAAACATTGTGCAAACATTAAAACAATACATATGCATAATGAAGTCCTACATGAACTCTTTCTCAATGTGAACTTTCATGTGTTCACAAGCTGAATCATCACTTCCCAGCTTACCCTTTTTCCTTCAACTATTCCTTTGTCAACCGAAGGATTATTCCTGATTCTACATACACTAAACCATTAATAGTACCAGATTTCAAAATAAAAGGGCAAGTAAAATCATCAATTCAATTTTCTATTTCAAGTTTGTTAGAGGAGGCTTGTTACATCCTCCCCACTAAGAACAAACACATTCCCTGTGTTTTAGGCAAATTTAATCAAGAAAAAAAATTGCACATTCTTCATACATATTTCAGAAGTAATCAAATGATTCCATTATTCCTTTTTGACATAAAATATTCCAATCATCATAATCAGTATTGTATCACAATTTTTCAAATTGGGTATATAACCAAATCATTTAATATTTCATATTTTATTCTATCGGATATTCATGAATGAATTAAAACATTCACCATCACATTTCAAAAACTACTTTAATCAGTAATGCAAAATATAGACAAGCTACTCTACTCAGTATCCAGTCTTATGTTCATTGCATATATACACATCATCAAATTATATGATAGTTTTTTTGTTTTGTAAAAGTCTATATCTACTCAAACAAATAAGAAAATTGTTATTGCATGTCTACCATATCCTCGCACATGGTGTTTTTCTGAGTAGTGGTCCCACTAGATCCAACATTACTCTATGCTTATTTTCCTCAAATTTTGGTTATGAAACCAAGTATGCGAACAAGGCGAACTTCAATCTTTAGTGGATTGGTCATTTGCTATTTGGAGACATCCAAAACATGAGTAGGGTTAGAAATATATTTTCTCAAGAGGGACACATGGAATACATTGTGAATTTTGGACACACTTGGTGGTAGAGCAAGTCTCTAGGTGACTGGACTCATCTTTGCCACAATTTCAAATGGACCCACATACCTTGAGTCAAGTATGGAAGATTTTATAGAACTTTTAGTTTGTTTCACCCTTAAGAATACCTTATCTCCCACAGAATATTCCCTTGGTGTCCTTTTGAGATTCATGTAGCTCTTCTGGCGATCTACGATCTCTTTCAACTTCTACTGAATTCTTTTCAGTTGTTCTTCTATTTATTTTATTGTTTTTGGTTTGATCACTATCTGATCCTATGGATTATCCTATGTCAATGGAGTTCTAAACGTTCTCCCATATAGGGCTTCAAAAGGTTTCATTCCTAGTGATGCATGGTAACTATTATATGTGAATTCTAGTAGGTATTAATAGTCTTTCCACTTTGTATGTTGATCCATGCAGTACATTATTAGCATATCTTCTAGTACTTGATTCACCGTCTCAGTTTGCCCATCTATCTTAGGGTGATAAGCAGTACTAATATTTAATTTTATCCGTAATGCTTGATGCAATGCTTTCCAAATTTCAAAGGTAAAGCGAGAATCTCTATTAGAGATTATCACCTTTCTTAATCCATGCAATATTACCACTTCCCTGGCAAACTTACTTGCTATAGTAGGTGTGTCATCTTACATGTTGCTTGGTATTAATTGTGCAACCTTAGTTAACTTATCTACCACTACCAAAATCACATCATGCCTGAACCTTGTTTTAGGTAATCCCACTATAAAATCCATTGATACCACTTGTCATTTTTGCGTAGGTATCTCATGTGGATATAACTTTATTCTTTGGATGAATATGTTCAGCAGGGTTATGCATAAGGGGTTGGCCCCGAAATCTATTTATAAAATCAAGGTAAATTATCTTGGAATCCCAACAAAATTTGTAGAAGTATACATGGAAAATTGCATTTATTTATTTCCAAAAATTTTCAAACCGTGGCGGATTTCATTAATTTATCTCCAAAAAATTTCAAATCGTGGCAAATTTTTTTATGTTTGGGGCTATCAATATCAGTTTACAAAATCTAAAAAATGTATGACATACTTAAAAGATTTAGGTCGATATTAAATACTTTAGGTCAACATTATGATTGATAGCATGACGATCAGCTGCAGGCATGACGATCAACTCTAGGAATTCCAATCGACTATAGGCATGATGATCGACTGTAGGAATTTCGATCTGCTATAGGTATACCTATCGGTTGTAGGAATTTTGATCGGATGTAGGTATACCAATTGGCTAGAGAAATGTCGATCGACTGTAGGCATGTCGATCCACTGCAAGTATGTTGATTGGTTGTAGGCATGACGATCGATTGTAGGTATGATGATCGGTTGCAAGAATACCGATCGATTGTAAGAATACTGATTGGCTAAAGGCATGATGAGCATCTGTAGGCATGTCGATTGACTGTAGGCATGACAATCGACTATAGGCATGATGATTGGCTGCAGGAATGTCGATCGACTATAGGAATGTCTCTTGACTACAAGCATGATGAGCGGCTACAGGCATGACGATAGTCTACAGGCATGACGATTGGTTGTAAGTATGTTGATCGATTGCAGGTATGATGATCGGTTGCAAGAATATCGATCAATTGCAGGTATGACAATCAGTTGCATGCAGATCGGTTGCAAGCATGTCGATGTGCTGCAACAATGTCGAGTTTCTAGTCGGTAGCAGCGCTGCATCTGTATAACCTTCTTAAGTTTTTTGTTTTTTTAGATCTATTTTTGAGTTAGAGTATTTTTTATGTATGTTTATTGGTACCCAAAACAGTATATATACGGGTAGTATATGAGGCGATTTGGATGGGAAAAATAAAATCATTTATAATTTGAAGGCGATTTGGGTGGGAAATATAAAATCATTTATAATTTGAAGGCAAATTGGGTGGGAAAATCAAAATCATATGTAATTTGAGGTCAGAAAATTAAAATAAAATTAGGTTCATGATTATCAATGGTGGGTGAATTTACCCCAAAAAACTTCCACCCCATAAATTTCAGGCGAATGGGCCCTAGTGAAAGGATCCAAAATTTTAAAATTCCTAAATAGATCCAATTTATGACATTTCGTATGCATAACCCTAATGTTCAAATTTCACTCTTTGACATTCCAAATATTTGGCCACATAATTAGTGATATGCTTTTTCATTCCTGGCCAATATTAAGGTTTTCTAAAATTCTCGTGCACTTTTCCCCTCCTAGGTGCATGGAATAAGGAGTATTGTGATCCTCCATAAGGATTGTTTCTCTCAACCCTCTTGTGATTGGCACTACTAATCTATTTTTATAAAAAAACAAATCATATTTATATATAAAATCTATATTCTTTCTAGGTTCTTGTTCGACCTAAAGACTACAAGACTTGAAAAATTCATCATTTTCTTGCATTTCTTTAATTTATTCTCAAAGATCATAATGATATTTGTCATAGTATTAATGCACCCTCTCCTTCTTAGAGAATTGGTGACCTTATTCTCATTAACCTTAATATACTCAATACCAAATTCATACTCGACTAGAAATTCCATCCAGTGTCTCTCCATGGAATTAAATAAGGGTTGAGTAAATAGATACCTTAAAATTTGGTGATATGTTTGTAATTCAAATGGCTTCCCCAACAGATAATACCTTCAAATATTTAAGGCATGTACTATTGTTGCATGAGTGGCGTAATTTACCTCATACCTTTTAATTTTCCTAGACTCATAAGTAATAACTGCATCATCTTGGATCAAGATCCCATATAACCCATCAATTGATGCATCTGTACAAACTGTAAACTACTTATTAGGATCATGCAATTACAATATTGGTGCAGTCATCAACCTTTATTTCAAAACTTGAAAATCCTCTTCACATTGATCTATCCATTTGAAAGCTTTTCCTTTCCTTTGAAGGTTTGTGATGGATTGGGCGGTTCTTGAAAAAAATCTGATGAATCGCCTATAATATCTTGCAATACCCATAAAAAATTGCACATCTATCACATTAGTAGGTGTTGGCCAATCAATGATTGCTTCAAATTTCTCGAAATCTATTGCAATCCCCTCAATAGAGACACTATGTCCCAGATATTTTACATGTAGAGTATAAAACACACACTTTGATAAATTTCCATATAATTGATTCTTTCTTAGAATCCCTAGCATGGTTCTCATATGTTGGTCATGTTCCTTCTTGTTCTTGGAATAGGCCAATATGTCATATAAAAATACGAGTACAAATTGGTCCAGATGCTCTCTAAATACGTTATTCATGAGATTCATGAATGCAGCTAGGGTATTAGTTAGCATAAAAGGTAGGACAGTAAATTCAAAATTTCCATATCTTGATCTAAAAGTTATTTTAGAAGTATTTTATTCTCGATTTCTCAAATGATGATAACCAAATCTTAAATCAATCTTTGAAAATATGGTTGCACCTTTTAATTGATCAAACAAATCATTAATTATAGGTAATGAATACCTATTCTTGACAGTTATATTTTCAACATCTGATAATCTATGCACATCCTCAAGGTACCGTCTTTATTTTTAGCAAATAAGATAGGAGTTCTCCAAGGTGACACACTAGGCTTAATTAGCCCTGTTTCTAGCAAATCCTGGAGTTGAATTTTGAGATCTTGTAACTCTATAGAATTTATTGTATATGGCACTGTTACAATAGGTGTAGCTCTAGGTAATAATTCAATAGAAAAATAAAATTCCCTCTAAAGAGGTAACCCCGAGAGGTCCTCTGGAACACTTGCAGAAGCACAATTACAGAAATGGAAAGATTGTAGGAAACAAAACCTGATTACTTTTGCAGAAATTGAAATGACAGGAATGAAACCTACTTACTCTTGCAAAATGGAAATGATAGGAATAAAATATTTGAAGAAAATAAAACCTAATTACATTAGCAGGATTGAAATGGCAGAAATGAAAATATTGCATAAATGAAACAACTGAAAATTAATTAACACAAATGAAATGCCAAGAAACTGGAAACATCTGTTGAAAAATAGGGGAAAACCACAAATTTTGAAAATTCAAAAACCTATTCTATGATATCATCTGACATGCACACACATCTACTACATGTCATAAATATTACATACATCTACAACAAATGCGGTTAGTAACAAGAAATATAATTTGCCAAGTTTTTTGCTAATCTGCTACAGCAAGAAATGAACATAAAAATCTGTAAATAGTTGATCTTTCTCCTAGTCTTGGAAGTGGACCTTGCTCCTTGATCCAGAAGAAGTAAAATAGATTGCTTCTTAACTACCTAAAGATCACACATTCACTCAGAACACTAAATGGATGAAGGAAACTACACTTTTATTGAATATGAAACAACATTACAGCAATGCAAGAAAAATCCTGTTGAATTGTTGTTCTATTACAGCTTGAAACAACTATTTTATCCCTATCATTCTATGGAAATGTATATATGCTCAACCAAAATGGGAGTTTTTTATGTATACTAATCTACTACATATGTTGGTCTATTCTGTTGTTGTTTCTCAGAGATTCAACAACTGTTTTGAAGTTGTCTTCCTGAAATATAGGAAACTATTTTATTGCAACATCTCCATTTTCCTTGATTTGCATCATCCATTGGTGGAAATGCATTATAAGGGGTTATAAAACTCCTCATACACCTGTATCCATCCTCATATTGCCATTTTCCATCTTTTTGGGCATTTTTTTTATCATTTTGACAAAAACTGGTCCTGCTCTGCTCATTCCGGAGCTACTTCGGAATATCTGGTAGTTTAACCATTTTGACCCTTATCCATACACTAGATGCATAGAAAAGTGAGTTTGACCAGCTAGGTAGTCTTCCTAAGTCCTCATAAGACCAATTATATAGGTTTTACATACCGAAAATGATAAATTCCAAGCCATGCTATTTATGAACAGCTGGCTAGAATTTGTATGATCAAATTCTATTTTCTGCATAGTCACAACAAATTGGCACCTTTTTACAATTTGAACTGGTTATAAGGCAAATAAAACAAAGTAAATGCTCCTATAATGGAATACACATAAACATGCATTACTACATATTTCAAGTAAACTTTTATTTGCTAGGTAAATCAACTGAAACGGAGTAAATAAATGTAGAAAATGGACAAAATAGAGTATTGTGCTCCTAAATATTCAAACATGTAAATATTAATACATAATGTATTCAACCATCAAACTTAACATAAAAACATAGCATAAGGTTTATAAATAAATTTGTAAAATATCCAAAATAGTCCATGAATGAGGTAATTCTTGGCCTCATCAGAAAGTAAGCATGAAGCATCCACTGAATGTCTTCCCACTCCAAGTGAGTGTGAGAAGATGGAAATAAAATGTAGAATGATGGCATAGAATCCTTAAAACTGATCTGAATTGAAGAAGATGTCACCAATGAATTATGAAGTGAATCTCCAAGAATATAGAAGCCCAAATCAACACCAAAATAGGGTAGAATATAGTCCCAATCAACATCCAAAATATCAATGTGCACAAAACCATGAGTGTGCAAAAGTGAAAGAGATGTGTGAAGAGCATCCATAAAGGAAGAATCACCAATTTCCTACTGCATAAGTGATGATGAGCCCATGGAAGTAGGAAGAGAAAGAAGTTGAGGCTTAGAAGACTCAAAAGAATCAACATGGTCTTCAGGATCTCTAAGTGGGAGTCCAACTGAAGACAAAATCTTTGTATCCAACTACTTTAGGAGTACATCATCCAATGTGAAATAAACATGAGAATAAAATGGTGGAAAATGTGTCTCAGTCAAAGATGGAGGGCACACCAAAAAAGAGTCCACAAAGTAAGAAGTACATGGAGGAGATACAATGTATACATCATCATCAAATAAATGAGTGAGGTCCTCATACATGTCAATAAAATCACATGTGTCCTCAATGAAGAGAGAGGCAACACCATCCAAGAAGTCATCTGTATGTAAGGATGTAACATGCCATGAAATCTCTATTATATATGCTGCAACATCAACATGATAATCCACATAAGACAAGTGTGGAGATGTATCCTATAAAATATCTGAAGCAGGTACTATAGCATCAACCTCATCAGCCGAAACATCATGAGATAGTGACTCCAAAAACAAATGTGCAATGTCACAAATGATGTCCTCCATGCAAGAAATTGTAATAGAAGGCACCTTGGGTAAAAACTTTATTTTCAACATATGATAAGCAAGGTGATGTGTGTTCTTGTGAACTCCAATAAAATTTTGAAGCTCCCCACAAACTGAATAATAAAGCATGTTATATATCCTTAAACTATTCATGAAAAATATCCTATACTCCTTATCCTTCACCATTGGTTTGTGTTTTGGAGTTATGAACAAAGGATCCAAACATTCACTTTGATATAATGAACAAAGTACCTTAAACCATGCTTCAAAATTTTCAGCATTTGCATTTATGCTAAGTTTAAAAAAAAAAATTCAAGATGTCCTCAAAAGTAGAAGAGCCTCCCCCAAAATCAATTGTCATTATAATGTGAGAGGTCTAGTGTGATGTAACACCACAAAATCACATAAATGCACAAATGAGGCTTCTGAACTTTGAAAAAATCTCCAAAGGAATTCTCAAAAGAATCCCCTCCTTCAAACTAAGTGTCTCAATAAGGAAGATTGGCACAAGAGGATGCACCACAAAAAAGCAAGGGAAGTCAAAGATAAAGGACTCCTAAAGAACAAAAATGTGTAGGATCCACCAATACATAACACTAAGTAAGCTGATAACAAAGTTCCAAACTAAGTGGACAAACAACAAATGAAGGAAGATGAGACTTTATAACAACAGTCCATATACCGGTTCAAGTGCAAAAAATCTTTTTCACAATGTAATATTGAGAGTGCAGTCATAAAATCATTATAAATGTCTAAATACATATCCAAAAAATCTGAAATTTTACAAACATATCAGAAAAATGATTTTACAGGCCTGGAAAAAATTTCTTTGAGCAACTCCCAATATTTCTCTTGAAATGATGAGTTTACTAAACATAGTAAAATCATTGTAACTATCATAATATAGATCCAAATTCTCTAAATTTTTTTGAGACAGTCTATAATATGATTGTATACATTTTGTAAAAATATCTACAAAAACTTAGAAGTTTAAGTGAAGATATATGCATATTACTAAAAAAGTGCAGGTTTTTGTAAAATCAAGATATCTTGAAGAATGTTGATCCAAATGAGATGAAATTTTGGACACAACTCAAATGAATGCATCTACAGACCTCCAAAACATTACGTGGAAAAATTGCATTTCTATCAGGAGATACATGTAAAATATAGAAACAGACTAGATTGGTGACCTTGCCAAAAAAGAAATGCTCAAGAAGAAAAATGCTTAGGATAAATCCAAGGGAATGAGGCTATTGCAGTATGGGCAGAAGAGATTTTATGAGGCTGGTGATGATCTAAAAATAGAAGGAGAGACACAAACTAGACAAAAAAACTCCACCAAGTACCCGATCACAAAAACTGAAGCTTCCACATCAATATTCGAACCTGCAAGAGAAACAATTGCACAACACTCACAAATGGATGATTGCAACACCTATTGCTCTAATACCATGAAAGGAATGATAATCAGATCATTCCAAACTTTAAATATCTCAAGTATTAATAGAACACCACATTCAACCAAAACAAGAATCTAAAAGCAAATTGATAGCATAAGCTTATAAATAGATATGCAAAACAATGAGCAACAATATCATATATTATACATGAATAATGAACTTCCTCTCTAAGTACAATGAAGGTTCCTTGCTTATATAGGCAAGGATGATCAACCATAGCGATAGGATCAAGCTAAGGAAAAATATCCACCGTACAAAAGGAATAAGTGATATGGTCCATAGATTTATAACCGCTATGGGGAGAAAGAATATCAACCCTCTAAATATACCTAAAAATATCCCCATAACTCCTAGGAATAGTCAAACCTAAAAATATCCCCATAATATATAAGAAATAAATATGTAATATCTCATAATATCTAAATAAGATAAATAAAATATCCACACATAAGTGGGTGGGGAAAATACATGGAATAACTAAATAAAAGGAAAATAAACTATCTAGGTGAACATGATCTAAGGTAAACAACCTACTCTAACATATTTAACGTAGTCAGAACCTGATGGAAGCATGGGCCCACTTACAAAAGAGTTCTTCCCTTACTTTCCCCTATTTTATGTTATTTAATTTTTTGTAGATTAAATTATTTTCCTATTATTTTCCCTTATTTTCAATAATTTCCAGCAAAGTACTATTTAATTTTAGTGTGCATTCTAGTCCTATTTTCATGAACGTAGGGTAGATTATTTGTTTGGGATTTAGAATCAAAACTTTAGTGAACATAAAACATCCCCCAAAACCATAAATCTGAGGGACTCATCTTTGAAGGAGAAATTATAAGCATATATTGTGCATGGATTCTCACAAGACTACGAGCTACCCTGGGTTGACAATTAAATGGAAGTAATTAATAGTACCATAGAAAAAATAACCAATATTTTACCTGTCATTTTGACACTGTTGTTGAGGAGTAGCCATTATAATTTCTAAATTCTGAAGGAAGCATAGTAGCAGTAGGTTAGACTGCTTTCTCGAGAAATATTCATCTAAAACTTTGTATGAGTCCACCTAAGAATATAGGACCGGATGGTCATTTTATCAAAAACAAAGAAGTTGTTTCTCAAAACCCTTTAGCTTCAATAGAATCTGAACCTGAGACTGAAAACTCTCCATCACACTCTCCAGATGTGCATTGGCTGGAATACCCACTATTTGCACAATATCCTTCTAAAACAATTCAATAGAATCTTAGAGTAGGATTGGAGATAAGTAGAGTTTAGTTTGAGGAAGATCTATTGAAAACCCAATACTGGAAAGTAGTATTAGATGGAATAATCTTAAATATTGATTTTTCCATCCTTATGAAGGATAAAATAAATGAACTAGAAGCATTGACAGATGCTCTAAACACAACCGTTGTAGAAACCCAAATAGTGGATAAAATGGCAGAAAATCCAGAGGAAGCATCCACTAGTTTTAGTTTTCAAATAGGAGAGACAGGAGGAGATCACAAGATGAATCACATATCTCCTACCCACCTTCCAACTTTTAGAGGACTACCAACAGAAGATCGAGATATATTTCTATTTAAATTTGATGTTTTATGCAGATCTATGGATTACACCATAGATGCTCAAAAATTTAAATTATTCCCTTCCACCCTTGATGATTCAACTTTGCGCTGGTTCATCAGCTTGGGAGATAAATGAATAACTACCTAGGAATAATTGAAAATACTTTTCCTAGAGTAGTATCAGGATTTTGGTAGAGCACGAGATGCAAGAGAGGAAGTCCTAGACATGACACAAAAGGAACGGGAATGTGTGGAAGAATACTAGGATAGGTTCAAATTTAATTAGCAAATATCACTCCATTCAAAACTAAGAGACAGGTCCCTAAGAAACATTTTTTTGAAAGGATTGACAAATAAAACCTTGGAATCTTTAAAAATAATATATGGGGGAGATATTTACCAACATCACATGAATTATATTCAATGTTTATGTTGAAAATTTTCAATAATAAAAGGTAAGTTGATCCTTATAAATATCAAACAATTAGCCATTGTCACTAAAACATAAATAGGCAAAATGCTTGAGGACCTTAAGAGTGACATGTTATCATATTTGGATCTTCAAATGGATACCCTTCTACTTCAAAAGAAGAAGCAGTAGAATGAGATAGCATTTGCCTACTTCTATCCTAAATGCAGAGGTAAACACTGCAAAAATGAGTGTCTAGAAAACAAAGTTTGTGTATGTGATGTCTGTAAGAAGAAACATAAAACAAATATGTGTCTCCATAGTTAATGAACTCTAAAGAGGAACCTGAGGTAGCAGAGGTATACTTCATGGGTAATAGGAGGAACTGGCAACAAACTCTTATAGATAACAACATGTAATCAGGAATGCCATCTTATGGGGGTAACAATTACCAAAATCAAGGTCAAGCCCAACCACTCAATATGGGTTGGTATGGGCAATAACCTTGGAATCCATTTTCCTAAGGAGTAAATCCTTACAACCCTTACCCTTGGATGCAATACCAGCAACCTGGGCAGTAGTGGAGAAACCAGAATTCTTAGAATCAGTATCCATAGCATCCTGCTCCAGCTCCACTACAACCAATTCTACCTACACCTCCTACTTCAAGAACTCCTCAGTTACCAGTACAGCCTACATCAAACTCAAACAAAAAACAATAGGCATCCTATCATATGGGAAACGAGATGTACCCCATGTATAATATTAAGGTATATTATGATCCGATCCAGTTATAATCAAGAAAATAATTAGGTGTAGAAGAAGAGGAACACATAGAGATAAGAAAAGGGGAATCACCCTTTATAGAGTAAGTAGAAGAAGAATCAACGCTTGTGAATAACAAATAAGGAGTTCCACCTTTTCCACAAATATTGTAGGAATCCAAGAAATCAATACAAATATATTTTGATATTCTCTCTAGTTTAAAAAACTTAACAGTCACAATCCCTCTCTTTTAGGACATTAGAGACATACCTATCTATGGTAAGGCCATAAGATAGTTCTATCTCAAGAAACCAGAGAGGAAACCAGCTAAATCAATCAGTTTGATAGGTCAGTTAACTGACCTTATGTTAGGGAATACCTATAGCCAAAAGTACTTAGATCTAAGAAGCCATGTGTTAACTGTAAAAATAGAAGATTCTGTTTTATCCAATACACTAGTAGATTTGGGGGTTTCCATCAATTCCATGCTCCAAGATACCATGCAAAAACTAAAATTTACTAAGCTGAAGCCCACTAAAATGGTGTTGTAGTTGGTAGACAAGTCTACAGTGATCCCTTAGGGAATACTAGAAGATATCATTGTTACAGTGGTTGCATGGGAGTATCCAGAAGATTTTTTAGTGCTATAATCCAAATCTGGGTTAGGTGGATACCCATTAATATTAGGTAGACCTTGGTTGGCAATAGCTAATGCTTACATAAGCTATAGATATGGGAAAATGACCATATTAGATGATCAAAATATAAATAAACTAATCATACATCCACTTGTACAGTCTACAGATTTTTGGGAGAACTTGAGGATGAGAATCAAAATATTGGTGGTCTATCAATGATCCACCTATCATTACACTTGATGAGTTGGGAGATGAAAATGATGAGGATAAGATGATATCTCACTTTTTTCAAGGGTAACCAACATTTCCTCGTCTTGAGTTACCATTAGTAGGAGGAAAAGACCACCATATTCAGCAAATAGAAGTCGCACCTGGTAGAATGTTGAACATAGATAACAAGTTAACAGTTGAACAACAAACCAAACTAAAACAAACATTGGAAAAACATCAAGATACCTTTGCTTGGAATTATTATGACATGAGAGGAATAGCTCGTGATACCTGCACTCATAGGATATATCTGGAATACTAGGTTAAACCAGTAAGATAACCACAAAGGAGAATAAACCCATCCATGAAGGAAATTATCAAAATAGAATTACAAAAACTCTTCACAGTTGGATTCATCTACCCCATTTCAGATAGTGAGTGGATATCACCATTAGTGGTGGTGCCCAAGAAGAATGGAAAGTGGAGAATTTATGTTGATTATAGGTTGCTAAACAAAGCAACTAAGAAATACCACTTCCCTTTACCCTTCATAGATCATGTCCTTGACACCTTGGTAGGCAAGAAGTATTTTCTTTCCTGGATGGGTTTAGTGGATACAATAAGATCCAAATAGGGGAAGAAGATCAAGACAAAACCACTTTCACTTATCCATGGGGGATATTTGCTTATCGAGTTTTACCATTTGGTCTATGCAATGCACCTGCCACCTTCTAGAGGTAAGTTATGAGCATTTTTTTTTATATGATTGGAGAGACTGTGGAGGTATACATGGATGATTTCACTATATATGGAGAAACTTTTGAAACCACCATAGAAAATCTAGAAAAGAGACTTAAACATTGTGAGGAAACTAACTTACCTCTAAGCAATGAGAAATATTATATGTTGATGCAGGAAGGGATAGTTTTAGGACTTCACCTTTTTACAGATGGGATCAAAATAGACAGAAAGAAAATAGAAATCATTCAAACCCTGCCTACTCCCAAAACATAGAAGGATATCCTTAGTTTCCTAGGATCAACTAGTTACTACAAGAGGTTTATATAAGACTAGCAAAACTGCTAAACCTCTTACCACATTGTTAACTAAGGATATAGAGTTTGTCTGAATGGAAGAATGTGAACAAACATTCAACACCTTAAAGGAAAAACTAATTACTGCTCCAATGCTGAGAGGTCTGAATTGGACCATACATTTTCACATATATGTTGATGCATCTAACAATGCAATAGGCTCAGTACTAGGACATAAAGATGGTTATGATTTTTATGCCATCTATTATATTAGTAAAAACCTCATAGATGCTTAACTCAATTATACTGTCATAGAGAAGGAGTTTCTTGAAGTAATACATGCTTTTAACAAATTTCGTCATTACATTATAGGTTATCAGGTTTTTGTACATACTGACCACTCAATGATCGGATACTTGACAAAAAAACCTAGGATTAGTTGTAGAATTATTAGATGATTGTTTCTTTTATAGGAATTTGATGTGACAATAGTGGACAAGCCAGGAAAGGACAATATGGTAGTTGATTTCTTGTCTAGATTAATACCTCCAAATTATGTAGCTACTAAGGATCAATTTCCAGATGAGCATTTGTTTACTCTGAATGATCATATACCCTAGTACGTAGATATGGCTAATTATCTAACCACTGATAAAGTATCCCCTGTACTTTTTGAAAAGGATTGAAAATCCAACTAACTTCATATTATTTACAAACTCATTATATAGGCTCTAATGGCCCAAAATACATAACCAAACCCATCAAATCATGGATTTCATCCAATATGCTTAACCATAAGCTACAAAAGTGCAAATGAGAATACACGTAACTTCTAAGTTAAGAGGAAAGGAATATTGCTAACTATAAGATCCATTTTAGCTATCTTGAAGTACACACTTCCTACTTTGAGTTCACACTTCCTAACTAACACTCCTAAATGATAACTAGAAGATAACTAGTGCCCACAAGTGCATGTGAGAAGGAGACTCACTTACAATATTAATTTACTAGAGGGGTCATATGAGTGATAAAACATCAATCCTCATCATGCCTCCCCATAATAGAATCATTGGCCTCCAATGCTTTCAAAAGAGTAGGAAAGTCACGGGACATCTGATGAAAAGAAATCCAATGAGCCTGATATGACAGTTGTCCTTGTCAAGCCATAAGATATGAGATGGTAGACCCTTGATGAGTCTATCGAGTCTTCATGTCATAGATCTGATCGAAATCCAATGGTAACTGAGAATCAGGAACCACATCCACAGGATGACTGATAGCTGGTGCGATCTCCAATGTAGAGTCAAAGTACAACTTCAAAAGATCTACATTGACGACATCATGAATTCCCAAGTGTACGGGAAGATCAAGGCGAAAAACATTCTCGTACACCTGTTGAAGAATAGTATAAGGCCCATAGTGAATCGGTTTGATTTTACTATGAGTCTTATCAATAAAACGCCACTTGTCAAGATGCAACCAAACTTTGTCACCAACCTAAAATGAATGAGGAATGCAATGTCGATCCATGGCCTTTTTCTCTATTGCTGTGTCTTTTGCAAAATCTCAATCACCTTTGATTGAAGATTGTGCAAATGCTAAATAAATGAGTGTGCCTTGTCTTGCTCCTTCTGAATATGTGAAGTGATAGGAGAATGCAAAGACAAAGGTAACTCATAAGGTGCTAAGGGATGAAATCCCACAATAATCCATAGGAGTCACATCACAAGTGACTTGATCTATGAAATTTGGGCCAAGTGCAAATTTTAATGTGCAAGTGTGAGTGATTTTTGAGCCCCTTCCACTATCCTTCTAACCCAAAGAATAAGGTTGAGGATAAGGCTCCATAGGTAACTTCAATCGCTCGACAATGGACCTCGTAATTAGATTTTTCTGCGAGCCATTATCCACTATACAATATGTTGCAAAATTATGGAGCAAATGAGCTCAAGTGATGAACAAGCATCACGAGCGCCCCCTGATGAACTTACATTTACCAAGGTAACCTCATTGAGCTTACCTCGTAATTTCGTGTATACTCTAATTTCTCCTACTGACTCAAGGGGACCTTTGGAAGCATCCTCCTCTTGAGTAGTGATGACTAAACTCTTCTTTTTAAGCTTAAAACAATCAACTTTTTCATGACCTTTTTTCTTACAATAGTTACAAAACTTTTTAGAAGAAGAAGGTTTGGAAGAAGAAGAAGGAGTAGAAGCGGAAGGAGAAGGAGAAGAAGGATATGGAGAAGAAACATTCTTCTTTTGAGCAAAATTCTTCTTTTGTAAGAAAGAACTATTATCTTTTGATGAGTTTGCAACCACTTGAGTAGCAGGTGCGCAGAATTCCCGCGAATGCGCTTTGAACTTGTCCTCCATAAGTTGCACCTGGTTGAAAACTGAATCCAATGTTTCCATAGAAACAAACATAATTTCCTTGTACAAATGTTCCAACAAACCACTTTGAAATTTGAGAATCAAAGCTTTAATATCTTCCTCCACATTCAAAAGTATCCTGTACCTGTTGAATTGAAAGATATATTCCTGCACAGTCATATTAGTACCTTGTCAAAATCGAAACCACTTAATGACCAATTCCTTAGAATAATTGGAAGGATAAAAATTGGTCTTAAGACAGTCTACAAGCTCATCCCATGAGGTGAGTTCATCATGACCTCTTTTTCTTTCAACAAGTACTTTAGCTAAACCAGAAAGTTTTAGCTTAGCATATGGAACCATATCCTCATCTGAAAGTTGAGTATAAGAAAACCACGAACTCATGTCAAGAATCCAACTATTCAAGACTTCAGGGTTCTGGGATTCATCATAAAGTGGTACTTCACAACGAAATATCAGGCGAGAATCCTGAGCAGAAGTTGAAGCATTGTGGAGAGAAATATCATTTACCTTCATTGCAAGGTTACCAAGAACTTCTGCCATGGTAGTATCATTAGATTTATCTGCTAAAGCATTTACAACATGTGCAAGTTCTGCCACTTGGGCAGCCAAGTCAGAAGCCATGTGAAACAGGGTATAAGCCAGAAGTAACAAGGACAAAAACACTTAAAAATCAGGATAAAATCTAAAAATACCCTATTACAATGCAGTGCCTTGAAAAATTACTCCTAAGGCTAAATATTTTTAAAAATTTTAAACTAACCTAAGGTTATAAATTTAATAATTTATTAATTTAAAAATAACTTAATTAAAAATTAAATTTTAATTAATCAAAGATTAATTAATTTAATTAAGTTATTAAAAAAATTAAATTAATAAATTAAAAAAATTACATGCAAACCTTAAGAATAGTAAATTTAAAAAAATTACATGCATATGTTACCCATGGTTTGGCTGAAACTGCACTCCACCCTCTGTTGCATGAAATTCTGCAACTGCTATTGCACGTTTCCTGAGGTGGTGCTAGTTAGTGTAAATGGCCCATAGTATTTCCTTGAACAAATGCAGGTACAATTTGCTTGGTGCCTGGTGAGCAGCAGCCCCAATGAGGCTAACTATTACAGTCTCGTGGCTGCATGCAGGCTACAGTCTGCCCGGCCAATCAAGAACCAGGCAGGACGTTGATGCCTATCAGATTTGGCAGGCGTGACAGTGCCTGCCGACTGTTGGCAGCTGACGTAGCAGAGCCGACATTCCATTGGCTGTGTGGTGCATTGACATTTGTGCCTACAGTTCTTACAAGCGGATGGACTGCCCTGTCGGCCTGTCATCCATGATAGGTCTGACAGCACCCTACTGGCCTGTCAGCCGCGACAGGTTTGACAGCGCCCTACCAACCTGTCAGTCGTGGCAGGTCTGACAGCACCGTCGGCCTGTCAGCCGCGATGTGACATAGCCGATGTACCATCGGCTGTGTTGTACGTCGATCGACATTCATCGATAGTCAACAGGCAATGTCTATCGATCGACGGGTGTCTGGTTATCGACGTCGGTAGGTGGTGGCGCTGAATCAGCCAAGCCGCCTACAAATAGTGGCCCTCGGCTCCTACTGAGATGGGGCCGAGGGGCCAAAAAAAAAAAATTTAACAATGAAAATTTTAATTAATATATAAATAAAATAATATATTAATTAAAATTTAAGTTTTCTAATAAAAAAAATGAAATTTCTAAATTAACCAGAAGGGTTAATTTAACAACATAGAAAACTTTTAAACTTGTACAATTATTAGCAATTTTTGAAGGTAAATTACCTTCAAATTTTCCTAACAAATTGCTAATTGTCTATCATATCACCAAGACCCCTTCAGTAGCTCTCCTTTCAAGATCCAGTCGACACACGACTAGCGTTTGAAAGGCAACCAGACCCAAGTCGACACACGACCTGGTATAGATGCTCCTCAGTCTTCAAGACTCCTCAATGGCAGGAACAAATGGCTCCCTAATGTGTATTTCACCGTAGGAGTTGTCCAAACCTACCAAGAGATTTTTGTAAGAGAGGAATCGGGGTAAATTTTTCCTATACCTCTTGAGCATAAGTAAAAATTTGAAACGAGGAGTTTGACGCCTAAGGAACTTCCTTCTGCAAATGGTTTTCAAGCTCCCCTTGAGCTTGAACCGAGTCCTCAATGAGAAAGAATTTCTCATGAAAAACAATCTATCTCCTACCCTCTCACCTCACAAGCTCTAGTGCAAACATAAACTAGGCTCTGATACCAATGAAAATGATTGAAAATCCAACTAACTTCATATTATTTACAAACTCATTATATAGGCTCTAATGGCCCAAAATACATAACCAAACCCATCAAATCATGGATTTGATCCAATATTCTTAATCATAAGCTACAAAAGTGCAAAGGAGAATGCATGTAACTTCTAAGTTAAGAGGAAAGGAATATTGCTAACTATAGGATCCATTTTAGCTATCTTGAAGTACACACGTCATACTTTGAGTTCACAATTCCTAACTAACACTCCTAAATGACAACTAGAAGATAACTAGTGCCCACAAGTGCATGTGAGAAGGAGACTCACTTACAATATTAATTTACAATAAATAAACCATGCAAACCTAGCTAGGAATTACTAGAAGGGTCATATGACTGATCAAACATCAATCCTCATCACTTTTACCCCCTGAAAAATAAACTTTAATTGAGAAAAGTGTAGATTTCTCATGGATTGATGGGTGCCTGTTTAAAATAGGGCTTGATCAGCTCATGAGAAGATGTGTTGCTAGGAATTAAATAACTAAAATACTGAAGGCTTGCCATGATGAACCTTATGGTGGCCATTTTGTAGGAAAATAGATTGCATATAAAGTGTTGCAGGCTGGTTATTATTGACCTTCAATATTCAAATATGTAGCCAAACATATGAGCCAGTGTGATTAATTTCATAGGATGGGTAGACCTATTCTCATAGATGATATGTCACTCCAACCACATGTTCACATTGAGCCATTTGATAAATGGGGTATGGACTTTGTAGGACATATTAATCCATAGTCAAGAGGTAAGAAGTATATCCTAGTTTGTACTAACTATGTGACTAAGTCGGTTGAAGTGCAGGCTTTGCACGATTCAAAGAAGAAAACTGTAGCAGATTTCTTGTATTCATAAATTTTTACAATATTTAGGGTTCCAATGGAGATTACAACTAATCAATGACCTCAATTTACTTCAAGTATGATTCAGAAACTCATGCAACAATACAAAATCAGGTATAATAAAACCACTCCCTACCATCCACAGGCGAATGGGCAAGTTGAGGTGACCAACCGAGAGTTGGAGAATATCTTGAAAAATATTGTGTAGCAACATAGGAAGGACTGGGCTACTAGATTACTAGAAGCAGTGTGGACGTACAGGGCCACCTGGAAGACTACTACCGGTTTCACACCATATCAGTTAGTCTATGGGAAGAGTGTTATGATGCCTATAGATTTTGAATTCAAAACACTTAGGACTGCAGTATAGTTGAATAAAAACCTGGATGATGCACAAAAATAAAGAATTCAATAGCTTAATCAGTTGGATGAATACATCTTAGATGTTGTACAAAAAATAGAGATCATTTAGAAATAAAGGGCCAAGTGGCATGACCTCCACACTAGGCCAAAGCAGCTTAAAGTGGAAGAATGGGCATTACTATATGATTTCTGATTCCAACAAAAGAAAGGTAATCTCATGCATCATTGGATGGGGCTATATGAAGTGATTGAAGTTATCAACAATGGGGTTGTGAGGCAATAGATGACAACAAAATTACCTTAATAGTCAATGGCCACCACCTGCGTCCATAGCATGTGTCTGAAGCATACATGATTGAGTCTAGATTAGGCATGGGAGAGACCCCATTTGATTCTAATTTTATCTTTAGTCAGTAATATGTGGACATAGTCCATATAGTCCCAAAGAAAATTATTCTTTCAATTTTTTATTTTTAGTTGTATTTTTGTTTTGCAAGAACAATGCCCTGAGTGCAACTGTTAGACAGCCTTGGAAACCTAGGCCTAACAAGCACAGGATCCATAAACCTATGCCTTCCTAGCTTTCTAGGAGAAATTTCTTGCAGTAGGAGTAGCTTGTCCCCACTTAGAGAGGGGAATACTAAACCTAAATTTGCAAAAGAGTGTTTGGATTGGTCTTTATGGACAATAAAACACTCAATTGCTGGTTCAGGGATGGATGTTGATTTTATTCCTATTCTTCAATCAGAAGCACTTAAGGGCCTAGCAAACATTATAGTGCAAATATGAGGAAAATTTAGTACTAGTTGAATAAAGAGGCACCTATTTTTCATTTTTCGATGATAAAAGGTGTATGATTCCTGTTTTACGGTAGAAGGTGCATAATTCCCATATTATGCCAGAAGACACATGACTACCATATAATGAAAAGGAGGTACCTAATTCTTTTTATACGGTATAGCATGCCTAACACCCAGTATGTTAAGGAGATGGCATTAGAATTTCATATTTTGGCAGACTGACACCTGATTCTTGGTTTTTCCAAGAAAAATGGCACCCGACTTCTATTTTTCGGGAGATCAACACCAAATATCCTTCTAAAAAAAAATATTTTGTATAAAGTTTGTTTTTATGGCACTCGATAGTTAGCTAAGGTGCCTACTTCCCATGTTAAGTGGAATGCCCGATAGCTAAGGTGTCTGCTTCCCATGTTAAGTGGAACACCCAATAGCTAAGGCACCTACTTCCCATGATAAGTAGAGTGCCTGATTGCTAAGGTGTCTACTTCCCATGTTAAGCATAAGTGCCTGATTTCTAAGGTGCATGATTCCCATGTTAAGCAGAGCGTCCAATTCCTAGCGTGCCTACTTCAAATTTCCAAGGCACCTACGCACCATAATTTGAAAAGAAGGTGTCTCATTTCCATATTTCTCGGTTTTTTTCTACCTTGGAAGAATAACATGTCAGCATTAGTATGTTACCTGAGCCACGTCAGCACCCCACGTACATGTAAAGTCAAATCTATAACAGATGAAATTAAAATTTGACATCAACCAACTTTTGAGGAGGGTATGTTTGTCGTCCCAAGAAGATACTTTTTTCCTAACTTTATCTTGAATTTGGTAGGATGTCTTGAATAAGTCATATTACAGCTATCGAGAACCAATCACATGGAAGAGAATTCATTGTATGTGAAATATGGTCATAATTATTCGTTGTTGTTTGCCTAGTTATCAAACACCAACCAATAGCGATGCACCATGGATATCTGTGCATGCACACCCATGAAATGAATTTAGGTGCATGATTAATTTTTTTTTTATGTCTATATTCTTTTCATATACATATGTGTCTATGTAAAAGTGTCAACACAACCCCCATTACTATCCTAGCCAATCGAATAACTTCACTTGACACTGTACTATGTGGCATGGCTCTAATTGGTTGATTTTCTATGGTTATCACCTCCACACAATAGAGAACATGCTCAATGGAAATTTATTGCAGATAATCATAATCACTATTGATTACAATAATTAACTATCTATGTGCAAGAAAGTAGTTTTTTTTAAAACTACTTAACAACTACTATAAAGTTACCTACAAAAAGAGAAAAAAATAGAGTGTTAAGTGCTATAGAACTCAAGTAGAAAAACCAGAAGCATTGCCAAGAGAACTGTAAACCAAAGTAAAAGCATGGGGGGAAATCAAAGAACCACGACCTCAAGAAAAACAAACCTATCGTTTTTTTAGGAATTTCTACAGACGTGCAAACCCAATTTGACACTATAGGATGGATGGAGTATTGTTGACTGGTCAATCAGGGCTAGGATCATCCATCCATGAGGTATGGGATCATGCACATGTGGGAACTAAATATTTCAATCATCAAAAATATATTGCCACAGTGACGGGTCTCCCTCTTATAAGGGAGCGCACGTACAAGGAAGATAATCTCACTCTCTATGTGCAAAGATTCTTTAGAAGACCGATCGAACACCTGACGCACTTTTGTTTACCCAAATGCCACATCTTCAAGCTTTGTAGGGTGGTCTTCGAACAGATCACATGATTCTTCACTTGCTCTAGTAGGTACTCCACATTGAACGTAAATCATTTTTGTTTTCTCAATCACATACAGCATGGGGAAAAATCAACATCCCACATTACCTTGCATGCGCCCTCAAGGATGAGGCCAAATGGTACTAGGCATGCACAACATCTACCTTGGCTCACCATGGCTTGATTTTGGCCCTCGTATGATATGCAGAGTCACATAGAGATGTGATTTTTGAGGAGATTGAGGGTACTACTACAGTCCTAGGGGTACAAAAAGAGGGAATGGTGCCAATTCAAAATGAGTAGTCATCCCAAGAGGTGACAAAACAAGAAGAGATGGCACCTGCATCCCAGCCTGTAAAAAATACAAGGGAAGCAGGACAAGCCTCATCCTCTTTTTTACTCAATTTGATGAGGAAGCATGACAGGCTCTGTCTCCCACTGCCCCTCAATTTGAGGATGAGGTAGGGCAGGATCCACCAAGCCCTCCTTTCATGCCAATTTCCACCAGGACTCAAAGAAGAAGGTCAAAGAAATCAAGGGTGGTTTTGGGCTCATCCTATGATGAAAAAATGATCAATGAGATGAAAAAGGAAGAGTACCTGGCCTAAAATTTACAAGATATCTCCAAGGGGTAAACTCATCAACAAGAAGTTGTAGCAGAAGATTTGCTACAGGAGGTCTAGGAGGAAGATTTTCAGTAAAAGTTGTAGGTATTGAGAGAGAAGGCTTCCACTTGGGAAGCCAAATATAGAGAAGAACGAACTCTATTTTAGGAGTCCAGGAAGGAGGTTGTGTTGAAGATGCATGAATATCAGACAATTCAATAATTGCAGGGGCAAATAAGCCAATTGCAACTGCAGGGTAGAGCAGTAGGAGCCGAGCACCTGGCCAAAGTAGATGCATATTGATGGGGCAATAGAGGTACCCCCTGGTGATATATAAATAGAGAAAGGAGATTATGTTGTGATGAAAGTAGAGAATTCTTGTTAAACATCTCATTTTGTAGAACTGGTACTTCAGGAAGATAAAGTTGAGGTTGAGGAACCTCAAAATTTAGAACAATCTATAGAAGAAGGATATGAAGAGAGGAATGATATGGAGGTTGAAGAGCCTCAAATTTTAGGCAAGGAGGAAGGTCCAGAGCATTCTCTAGTTAATGCAGGGTCTGAACAACATCAGGAGAAAGAAGCTGTTCTAGACGAGCAATAATTTTCTATAGAGGAAGAATAGGCTCAATAGCCTACATATGCTATAAACCAGGAAGCAATAGTAGCAGCACCAACATACCCTAGGATGTAGTAAATAAAGCTAAGGTCAAACCTACCGCTTGCATTTTATGAAGGCAAAATATCTATGGTACATTGATGTGAAGCATGAATTCAAGCGCCCAATTCCCTTTGAAATGCCTGACTTTCATTCGACACTTAACTGTTAGGTGCTTGCTTCCCATTAGGTGTCTGCTTTCCAGTAGGTGCCTACTTCTTGTTAGGCATATGGTTCCCGTAAAGTATCTACTTCTCATAAAGTGCATGTTCTTATTAAGCTCTTGCTTCCCTTTAGGTGTCTGCTTCTCGACATCTGCACACAAGGTTTCTACTTCTTGATTTCTTCAGACGAGGTGCTTGATTTCCACTAAATCCAAATTCCAACACAACTCTATGATCAACAAAATAGAGCAAAATTGTAGTAACAAGCATAAATGGAGTTCCAACATTGAAACTAGACAAGGGACAATGTCAAATATGACTAGCCACCTATTTTCCAACTACTACGTGAAAGATTTATGTAAATTGGACAAAACAAATATCAGACATATTTTGGAAAAAGAATACGCTGAAATAGCTCACCAAGCTTGATATTTTTCCCGATTACTTTATTCATACAGGCAGTTGTAAAAGCGAATCATTTTTCCATTTTGTTTTGCAAATTGTAACAAGGTGTGGCTGCATATCTTATAAATATGTAGGCCACCCCTGAAGAAGACCCCCCGAACTTTTTCGTAAATTATTTGCTGCAAATATTAATAAAATATTTTTTGAGTAATTTTTTGTCCAATCATCTAAAGCGTTCGGTGAAGATTTAACATGGGTAGAACCTGTTGGAATCATGGACCCACTTACAACAGAGTTCTTCCCTTACTTTCTCCTATTTTCTGTTATTTAGTTTTCTATAGATTAAATTATTTTCCCCTGTTTTCAATAATTTCCAAAAAAGTACTATTTAATTTTAGTGTGCATTCTAGTCCTGTATTCATGAACGTAGGGTAGATTATTGGTTTGGGATTTAGAATCAAAACTTCAACAAACATCAAACACCCCCCAAAACCATAAATATGAGGGACTCATATCTGAAGAAGAAATAATAAGCATATTGTGCACGACTACTCACAAGACTACGAGCTACCCTGAGTTGATAATTAAATGGAGGCAATTAATTGAACCATAGAAAAACTAACCAATGTTTTGTCCAATAATGTTGTTTTTAAGTCCACACTTAATAAATACATGTATATGATATGTTATTCTCATAATCACATTTATAGAGTACATGAACAAGATATGGATATTGTTTCATACAAGTTACAACTATATTTCATTTTGCTTGTGGGGTTTGTAATCCATAGGTTTTTCTCACATTGATGTGTTACCCATTGTTTTTGTACCTTCCCTCTCTATGTGTTGATATTCTATTTATTTTTTATGGTGGACTATTATGCATTGTTATAGTTATATGATGATGGAGATATGTTTCTTCATAAATTTAGTCCATTGTTTTTTTCATTCTTACTTTATATTTGAATATTTTCAAAAAATCTAAATTTAGCAATGATGCAAGTTTAAATTAATTTATTCCAAAAGCTAAAAAAAAATTATAGGTAGTTCATAGTAATTCATTGAATTGGCTATAAATGATCCAGATCATATTTAATATAAAATTTATGTTTTTGATAATCCATAATATCTCTAATATTTAGAAATAGATTATAAATTTAAAACACTATTTCTACATTATGCTTAGTAAGAGATAGTAGAATTCAAATGAGTGTTGTTGAAAGCAAGTGTGATCTGGAAGTGAGTGCAGCCGAAAGTAAAGGTAAGCATGAGTTGGGTGTGAGTGTAGTTGGAAGTGAGTGTAAGCATGAGCTAGGAGTGAGGAGAAACTGTGAATAAGAAGTAGAAAACAAAGTGTGATCCAGTTGAACAAAATGTAGTGTGAGCCAAGAGGAAGTGTGAGCTAAGAGGCAATTTAGAATATGACAAGCGCACCTTTGATTAAAAAATGGATGGTCTGCAAGTCAAGCCCAAGGAAGGTCAGGCAAGAAACTCCAAGGAAGGTGTTTTAAGTGGTGTGCAAGTCCTAAGGAATCTATAGAACATGATTTGTAATCCAAATGCCCTATCATCATTAAATATGGTGAAAGGAAAGCTTAAAGTAGTGGAGAAGTGATTTTATTTAAGCTCAAAGAAAGGAAAATTCATCATTCCAAACATCTTAACAAACCTAATGATGGCCTAAGAAGCAATAAAATTAGTGAGAAAGTTTATTAGGGATCGACTAGATTTGGATACTATAAGAAAATAGGCTTTGATTAAATGACACCCCCTAGGGCACATGAATATAGTAGTGTTTCCTAAAGAGTTCTTCATGATCAAACTGAACTACGAAGAGGATATATATTATATCTTATGGGGTGTCCCATAGTATTTTTGGATATAGAGGTTTATTTTTATAAAAATGGGGGCCTAAATTTGACCCAAATAAGTAAAGGATTCATCAAGATCCTATTTGGATTAGATTGTTGGGTTTACCCTTCTAGTTCGAGTATGCAAAAGTGGTAATAGGTATTGCTAAAGAGGTTGGTAGGTTGGTTACGATTGATTTGATAATGTTAGGAAATTCAAGACTAGTATACGCTAGGATATGTGTGAATGTTGACCTAGAAAATGAATTCCCAAGTTGAATAGAACTCATTTCCAAACATGGAAGTTGGGTGCAATATATCAAATATGAGAACAATCCCTTAACATGTGATTCTTGCAAGAAACTAGTGTATTCAAGTAATGTATTCCCCAATAAGAAGAGCAACCCTAAAATCAATAGACTAAAAGATAAAATGTATAGAGGAGTATGAAACTTTGAAGGATACAAATATAGAATAAAAAGGATTTGAAGTTATTGACTCTCTTAAAGCACGCCAAGAAAAAAGGGGATGTGGGCTCTTTTATGTCTAGAGGAAGGAAACAAACTTGGGTATATCTAGAGAGGAAACAAAACAAGTTGTAGATGATACATAGTAGGTTTTAGATTAGGTTTTCAATTGGTTAAAAATATCATTTTGAAGGAAGTAGATATGGTGGTAAGTTCAACGGTGGGAGTCTATGGAGGTGTATGGACTCTATTGGACCCTAGAATATTTGATGGTCAATGTATTCAAAGAAATGATAGGTGCATGTTTATCCTCTTGACTTGTAAAATTGTAAACTTTTCTTATGATGTTCTCAATGTGTATACCCCTAATACTAGGGAAGGAATAAAGAGGGTTTAGGAGGTCCTTAGTAATCTTTATGAGGTGTCTTAGTGGCCATGGATAGTTTTTGGGGATTTTAACAAGCCCTTGTATCCTAGTGACAAGAAGGAAGGTAGTTTGGGTTATTTTAATAGTATGGAGTACTTTAATGATTTAATCTCTAAATGTAAATTTATGAATTTGGATCTAAAAGGGGCTAAATACACTTGGTCTAATATAATATTAAGAAGTAAATGCATTCAAATTAGATTGGATAGAATATTAGCATATCAGTATTGATTAACTCACTGTTCTAACTGTTCTCTCAAAACTCTCTTGAATATTACCTCTGATCATTCACAACTACTTTTGGAATTGTTGGAGGGGAGAAGAGTTTAAAGCTAGACCCTTCAAATTTGATTTAATATGGATGGTAATGTTGTAGTTAATATTATGATAAAAATAGGAGTTCAAATGGATGGATCCAAGGTATGAAATGATGTATTTTAAGAGGCTTTGATGATTATAACTTTAAAAGAGAACAATACTTCTAATATTGTTGAGTTAGAATTTATAAAGCCTTAGTAGAATTCATCACTACAAAATATCTATTAGCTTGGGGTCAATTTTCAAGGAAGCTAAACTAAATTGAGATTCAAGAGTTGATTAAAAATGATTGTAGATTGAATGAAGACTAGGCATAAACTTCCTAAGTTCTCAGGTCCTAAATATTCTAAAGAAACAAGATGGATGGAATTTAAGAAATACTAAATCCCCATTGGATAAAGAAAAATTAAAATTGTTGTATCTAAGTATGCAGTATGCTCCTTTTTAGTCCAAATTTTGTAAAATGTATGTGTTGGAGTAATTTTTCTATTATGAAATTGTAAAAGGTTTGGGACCCTTTCAAAACCTTTTCATTTACTATAATTAATATATTAAAAAACACTATTTATACAACTCATATTTCCAAAATTTAATATTTTTTCAATTCTAAGAAATTATATTGCTAGCAAGGTACTAATGACTTATATTGGTGATCTAGAATTTATAATTTAACATTTATATAGTGTGTAATTTAAATTAATTATATTGATATCAATATATTGATTATGTTATACTTGATTTTTTTTATGTGCATTATGATAGGTCTAATACTCGATCAATATATATCATTAGCAAGAGAGTTTAAATTCAAGATATTGTTGAGTATAAAAAGTGAAAATATGCACATAGAGCAAACAAGTTACAATACAAACTAAAGATACACCTTAAATTTTAGCAATTATTTTTGTTGAACCTAAGCATGTTGAAAATATTATGCTAAAATTATTCTTATTATGGCTAGAGTACAATCAAGAGAACAATGATAAAGGATAAAAATTTTAGGATATTCAAAGATAAGTGATGGTTTAAAATATTTTTAAAATAAATCAATCTAATAGCAACAACATTCATTTGGTTATGAAAAGTAAATCAAATTGAATGTGAAGAAAGAAAGGAGGAATGAATTAGTGAATATGTTTTTGAATCAAGGGTGAGTGCGTAGCCGAGTTAGTGTGAGATGGCCAGTTGAGGAATGTGATCTGTACAATGCGGATCCATGCTAATCCATTTTAAATCACACTAGTTTACCATAAACTCTTTTGGTTACAACTAGCAATTGAAAATATCATTTACAAATTAAAAAATTAATATTGTGTGATGTTTTCATTGGTGTTGAGTGCAAACAACTCCAAAGATTATTTTTTAGGGTCTTTGGGCCCTAGTAGCCATAGTTTTTATCATTTTTTCTCAAGATTTTAGAGGGATATATTGTAGGGGATCCAAGATGGCTTAGAAATATGTCTTTCAATAGATCTTCATTCGGTAAACTTGATTGAAAATGGCTTCCAATTTGCTGCACAAAACAAAAGTGAAAATCATGTCTTTTCTCAATGACGAAGGGATGGATTAAA
This sequence comes from Wollemia nobilis, assembly GCA_028583015.1. Lineage (NCBI taxonomy): Eukaryota > Viridiplantae > Streptophyta > Pinopsida > Araucariales > Araucariaceae > Wollemia > Wollemia nobilis. Next base: position 15,080,319 of record JAQPPZ010017228.1, read on the forward strand.
GAGATCTCAAAATAAGTTTCAAGAAGCTAATCAAAACTGGTTCATATCTCAAGTAAATTCGGTGCTAAGGAGCACTCCCAAAATAAATCCACTATGGAAACCCCTTTCACGGGTAAGGATTTCAAAGAATCGATCCCAAAAATGAATTTTAGGGATATCCTTTGTGGTGGACAGCCTCAACCTAATGCTAACATTAATCTTAGGGTTTGTCGTAAACCTCTGAGAATACCTAAGATTTATCCTAAGAAAATTGAGTCGGGATGTCTTAGGGAAGTTGATGGAACTCTGATTGTTAAGCTAAATATTGGTATCATTCATGTTGGCATAGAAGATCTGTAAAAAAAAAGACTAATTTGTTGTTTCTTGGATTTTCATCCGAGCCTATCTACTTTCAAAGTTTGGGCTGCAAAAAACTAGAAAACAAAAGGTGAGTTACAAATCTTTAGTTATCCAAATGGTTATTTTCTTTTTTTATTTGCTAGTAATTAAGATAAAGAGAAAATATTTCAAGGGGGGGCCTGGTTCTTTGGAAGGGCAGTGCTTTTCATGAAGCCTTGGGATACTAAATTTAAAGCCAAATAAGAGATGTCTTCTACAGGTCTTGTCTAGGTTAGACTCTTTGGCCTCCTAATTAAATTCTAGAATCTGATTGCTTTTTCTTCAATTGGAAACTCTTTGGGAGCTTTTATGATGATTTTTTATTTTACTAAAAATTTTGAACATATTATTTATGCTCATATTTGTGTTCTAATGAATTTTGACAAATCCCTACATGAAAAGATCTCATCACAATTTTGGTAGGACACTTGGGAGCAAGTGGCAGGCTATGAGAAAAATCATTTTCATTGCCAAATTTACCATGAATATGGTCATTTGTCTAGTGTCCTCCCAAATAAAATCCTAGATTAAAAGAAGGAGGATACAAACTTAGCAGGTTTCCAAATGCCTAAGAAGAAGAACACTCAGAAAAAACCAGTTATGAAAAATCATTTGAAGTTATCAACTAATATGTTTGAAATGATTTCCACAAAAGATGTCCCAAATGAGGAAGAGGAAATAATGGAGATAAAAATATTAGAAACATAGTTTAAAGATGCAAGGAAAGACTCAGAGATGAACCAGCAAATTAAAAGTTTTCAACAAGAAAAAAAAGAAGGAAATATACACAAGAAAAACAATATTTTAAATGTTGAGACTTCAAATAATGCAGGTCCCAAGATAGACTATGTTGAATCTTCCAGTAACACTTTGGATTTATACACGCAATATTCAAGGTTAGAAGCCACCTCAGATTCAATTGGGGTAAGTCAAGAAACAGGGGAAAAAAACTAAATATGGATTCCAACCAAAAGGTAGGTCACAAGACCAATCAACATCATATGGTAAAAGAAGGTGAAAAGCTTGTAGAGGAAGGTAAGATTACTACCCTTACCAATTTTTTTAGCCCTAGTATTAATGAAGATCATCACTTGTAATATTAGAGGACTCAAAGGAAGTCTTTCAAAACAAAATGAAATTAGAATAATGATTGAGATAAACCATCCACATATTTTTTCCTTCAAGAAATAAAGATATCTATAGAAAAATGTATTCTATTCCTAGTAAAATCTAGCCAACTGGAAAAGTTTCTTCCCTTAGTTCCTAAGGGACTTCTAGTGGTATTGCTTTTCTTTGGGACCCAAAAGAGGTTGTTACTCACCATATGGTTGGTAGCTAGGGGATTTTGGTTATAGTTATTCAAAGTAGACATTCTAACCAAATTATGCTTTGTATAATTGTTTATGCTCCGACTACTTTGGAGGAAAAGAGAAGACAATGGAAGAATATAACTTATATTATCTCTAATTTTCCTGAATCTTGGATCTTGATCAAATGAGATATCAATACAATCCTCTCTTTGGATGAGAAAATGGGGGAAAATATAAATTTGGATAAAAGTATTGACATCATGAGTGAATATACTGCAAACCATCATCTTGTGGATATCCAGCCAGATAATGGCCTTATGACTTTGATGTGGATATTAATAGGCATAGGATCTTTTATTGTTATTATCAACAACTTAGAATATCGATTATTATTTAGTTGGTTCAATTTGTTATAGTCTGTATTTGGCATCTTATATGCCTATTTATTATTGTTAATTTAATAAAAACTCATACAGGTTTTTGGATACTTGATCAGACTTGGTCTAGCAGAAGTCAAGGCTTAGCTTGTATTAATGAGAGATTGGATAGGTTCTTATTCTCTGATAATTTCTTAATCCATGGTCACATTCCTAAGGTGAATACTCTTAACAATGCTAGTTCGGATCACTAGCCAGTCATGGTGGAAATTTGGAAAACCAATGTGAGTTTCTTGCCTTTTTTATTTTAGTTAATGTGGCTTAGAGACAGTTCCTTCATATCATAAGTGCAACAATGGTGGAAGGAAGGTAAACCAATGTATGGGACTAAGGTATTTTGTTTTACCAAAAGGTTACAATACATTAAATCTAAAATCAAGATTTGAAATTAGAAGAAGTTTGGTAGTACAGATGAAATTAGACTTACTACTCGGTTAGAGGAATGGAAAAAAATAGAAATATTATGGAAGCAAAAATCTAGGATCCAATGGCTCAAATAAGGAGATAAAAATACATATTTCTTCCACAAATCTCTTCTATATCGAATATGTCGCAACTTTATTTATTTCCTAAAATCTTATTCTAGAGATGGCCACTGTTTATCAAGTCGACATGCTCTATTTATCGTTGATGACGTCGGTGGCGATTCCTGCGGGCCGCTGTTAAAAATAAAGGCTACTAGACAAAGGCTCTGTTCTCTGTGTTCTAGGCTTGTTGAGAAGGAACTCTATTGTTTTCAATTAATTTTCCAATCTATTTGTTACTGCGCCTCTTGACTCAACTTCTCCATAGAATATTCTTCAAGTCATCCCTACTCTTATATATTCTGAGGAGAACTCTATTTTGACTACTCCAGTTACTATCAATGAGCTTCAATAGGTGGCTTTTAAACTTCAAAAAGGAAACTGATGGTTTTCCTATTGATTTCTATCAATATTTTTGGGATATCCTTCATGCTGATTTATTAGAGGTGGTGGAAGAAGCCAAGAAAGCCAAAGAAAAATTAAAGGTTATAAATAAAACTTATATAGCTCTTGTCCCAAAACCTTAAGAATCAAATAATATCTCAGCTTTTAGACCTATAGTAATATGTAATGTTCTTCTCAAAATCATTACAAACATCACGACAAAAAGGCTAAAGCCTCTATTGCATAGGATTATTTTCCCTAAACAAGGGGTAATGTGGAAGCGTGTCAAATAGTGGATGAGATTATTCTTTATTAGGAAGCCATCCATTCCATGGAAATGCAAAAATCTCCATCTATGCTCATTCGTTTAGACTTATCTAAAGCTTATGATAGAGTGGATTGGCACTTCCTTGTCAAAGTTTTATGGCAAATTGTCTTCTCTCCGGATTAGATGGACTAAATTATGGATTGTGTCTCTTTGATATCCTATTTTTTTCTTATTAATGGTAAGCCTTCTTAGTTGTTCCCTCCTTCCAAAGGTATTAGGCCAGGTGACCCCCTCTCCCCTTATTTATTTATCATTCTTGTTGAATATTTGGGCAAGACTATAACCAAAAATAAAGAAAATAGAATCCTTGAGGGAGTTATCATTGCTTGTGGATTTGGGCTTATTTCTCATATTCATTTTTTTGATGACTTTACTTTGTTAGGTAGAGCTAAAAATAAGGAAGCTTCTAAAATTAATCAAATCATCAACTATTTTTCTAGTGCTACTGGGCAACTGATCATTGAAGATAAATCTAAAGTTATTTTCTTTCATTGCTCTCCTCGACAAGAATCCATGGTTTTGGATAAATTAAGATATAAGAAGACCTTCCTTCCAATCAATTATTTAGGTATTCCTCTCAATATTCAAATATAGAAAAAGAAAGACTGGAATTGATTTTTGGATAGAGTTAAGAAGCAAATTGGAAAGTGGACCAATAGATAGATTTCATTTGGGGGCAGAATTACCTTGTTAAAATCATTCCTTTAAGCTATACCTATTTGCTTTTCTAATGTGTTGAATATTCCAAAGGTTGTTCTTCTTCAATAATTAGACCAAATCAATCATCGGTTCCTCTAGAGTGGTACTAAGGAGAAAAAAATAGATCTTGCTGAAATGGGATACTTTATGCCTTTCCAAGAATGAAGGGAGGTTAGATTTTTATTCTGCTATTAATAATAATAAGGCTTTATATTCTAAATTGTATTGGAGTATTTTGCATAACCTGAATGCTCTTTGGGTCAATAATCTTCGTGCTAAATATGGTAAGGACAAAAGTCCTAAATACCTTATTCGTTATCAATTGCCTACTAAAGGTTCTCCAATTTTAGTGATTCTTAAGACTGGTGAGAATTTGATTAAGCAAGAGTTATTTTATATCATTCATAATGGTCAGCAGGAAAATTTTTGGATAGATTCTTGGAATGGTCACCAATCTTTAATAACTCAGTTTCCTAACTAGAGGTCTTGTATGGAGGAACTTCATTGAGCTAACTGGATAAAGGTTACTAATTATTATTGGTACCATACTGGTAATTCAAAGGTTGGTAGATATTGGATCCCTGTTGAGGAGTGGCCTATTCAAATGCTAGATAGAAAAAAAAAGATATCCAAAGCATCCTTCATATGAAATCTCTCTCTTGGTCCCATGATAAAGACTATTTTGGATAAAACAACACTACTAAGGGTGAGTATTCAGTTGCTCAATGTTATTTGATCTTATGCCATAATAATCCCAACCAATCATATGCTATACTTACTCAGTTGTGGGTGCAAAATATTTTGCCTAAGATGAGGTTCTTTATATGGCAATTATTGCATTGTAGGGTGTTTATTGGTGAGCAACATATGAAACATGGTTTTCATGGCCTATTTAGATGTGAAATATGTGGAGAGAATGTGGAACTCTCAACCATATTTTTATTGAGTGTACCTTAGCCTTTGAGCTATGGAGGAGAATGGCCATCTTACCTGGCTTACAGTGGTCCAATTGTTTTACTTTTGAATAAATTTCGAGGGATTGGCCTAATTAGGAGGGTTTTGATCACTTTATTAGGTAACTAGTTTGGATAGGTTCTACCATCCTACCTTGGAATATTTAGAAAGAAATAAGCAATCAGATTTTCAATAAAGAAAAAAAGGGCATTCACTATATTTGGTAAAACACCATTGTCAAGTTACTTAAATCATTATAATAGCTCCTTAAACGCCCTCAAAACTCCCACCAAATATGGGATCAAGTGATGCAAATATTGAAGATTAACTCTTAAGGGCAACCGACTTAAAGAGAATGTGAGTAATCATAAGATGGATAGAACAAGGAATTTGTAGCCTCCTCCTTAGAATTTTGGAAAAGTCAATACCAATGGAGCCTCTAGGGGGAACCTTGGAAAAGCTAGTGTAGGAGAAATTGGTAGACATTCATATGGTTCCCTAGTTTTCACTTTTGTTGAGAATTTGGGTATCCTTTCTAATATTCTTTTTAGATGGGTATGGTATCCTTAGAGGCCTTTGAGAGGCTACTAAAGTCATATGGAAAAAATATTGGCTGAATATGACTCTTAAGTCATGATTAGTTTGTTAAAAACTTCTAAGAAATTTAAGGTTTATTGGAAAATAAAAAGAGTTGTTGATAAAATTCAATTAATTCAAATGGGATTTTTGAAAGTTGAATACAATCATGTGGTCAGAGGACAGAACATGAGTGTTGATGCTTTAGCTAATTGGACATTGGACAAAGGAGATCTTACTTATTACGACCACCCTCCCAGATGGTGGGATTCACAAATAAGGAAATATCTTCTTTCTATCACTTCTCTAGATGGATCTAGTACTAGAGGTACCTAGTTCCTTTTTTCTTTGTTTTTGTTTCTCTTTGGTTCGGTCAAGGCATTTTAGTTCCCTTGCTTAGACTAATCATTCTCTTATTTACTTTGTTGATTCTTGGCCTAGAAAGGCCAATCTTGTTTTCTATTTTTTCCTCCTTTTTTGTTTTTCAGTGTGTGTTGTTTTGTACTATTTTTGTTCTATTTTATTTTTGTGTTTTTTGTGTTTTTGATTTTTTTTTTGTGTGTTTTTTTTGTTCTTTTTTGTGTGTGTGTGTGTGTGTGTGTGTGTGTGTGTGTTTGTTGTGTTTGTGTGTTGTTTTGTTGTTTTGTGAGTTTTTTGTGTATTTTTTGTTTTATTGTTGTTTGTTGTATTTTACATTTTTTGTTGTTTTACGTTTTTGTGTTTTTTGTTGTCTTTTGTCATCTTTATGTTTTTGTGTTTTTTTTTTTGTGTTTTAGTTGTCTTTTGTTGTTTTTGTGTTTTTATTTTTTATTTTTTTATTTATTATTTTTTTTGTTTTTTTGTTTTTTGTGTTTGTTTGTTTGTGTTTTTGTTGTTTTAGGCATGCTCTTTGAGTGTGTCGAAGGGGGCAGGCCAAGTGCGAGCCCTGGGAGTTTTTGGTGGAATAGATACCCCTACCTCCTTGGGACTTACCCAAAAGTGGCATCCCATTTGGGGTGTTTTCCACAATATATATATATATATATATATATATATATATATATATATATATATATATATATATATATATATATATATATAATCAACAAATTTATTTCACATAATGAGGTGCTCATGATCTTAATCCACTTGGCATTTTAGAGTATAAAACTAAAATAAATATAAAAAAGCACCCAAAGCTTCTATAGATTGATCTCAAAACCAAACTATTCCTAAAACCATGGAAGAAGAGAAATCATCAAAATCTTAAGTTTGAGTAACGGAGATTTACACTTGCTTTAATATCATGTTGGATTTAAATATGAACATAATCAACATATTACCTAGAATAAATCAACTCATAGAAATACATATTATAATATAAAGGATGTATATGGGCATAAAAATAATCATATTAAATGAAAGAATAAATATTTAGTCTCAAGAAATACAAATACTTTATTAACCTTAGAAAAATATTAAGGAACTTATCTTAAGGTTTATACATAAAATTTTATAATAAATTTACTTATACAAAATATAGAAATAAAATGTGACAATAAACCTACCTATACAAAATATAAAAGACTTCAAAAAAAAATTATAATAAATTTAATACAAAATCATATGATAACCATAAATAAGACTTAATACCACAAATTTCAATATTTATTATCTGTATAGATTTTATAATCACAGCTAAAACTTTTCATTGTAATAATATAATTTTCTTTAGAAAAATTAGATTCATATTAAAATATGTGTCGTGCAATTTAAAATAGAAAAACTTTTTCTTGTCTATTTCAAAAAAATTATCACACACATGCTGACTTAAAGCTAAGGACTTCTTTAACATGTAACCTCTTAGAATTGCACACTTTTATCACTAGATCCTTCTAAAACAAAATTGACTCCCTTCATATGAGACTTTTAAATTATAAATATTAAATATTCACGTACGCCTTTCTTATCAATCTTGTCAAAGGTAATGCTTTGATTTTGCTTGTTCTCTTCAGCATTCAAATGGCAATCCTGCGCTCACAAGTAGATGCCATGTATATAGCTTTAAATGAGAGTAGCAAGTTGATGGGCACGGAACTAAAGACCATGTGACGCGGAATTAATTGGATGGTTATCTTATCTTTTCAACAATTTTTTTTATATATTATTTTACATATAATTATACAATAAAAAACAATGGTATTTTTTTTATTTTTTATTGGAAGATTCAATGTGCTTTTATATTAAATAAAATTAGTTCATTAGGTTAGGTTTTTCAATTTTTAAGGAAGTGACTAAGATTTGAAATTTGACCCATAGATAGTAATTATGAAGTAGTTTACCAATATGTGGGCATGACAACTAAAATTATTATTTGGTTAAGATATAATAGAGTGGTCTACTTTAATTTAAAAAAAAACTATTAATTATTAAAAGAAAAAATATATAGATATAGATATACATATTTGATATATTTTGCTATTTTTTTTAAAGAAAATAAAGTACAAATGGGGTCACCCTCCCAAGAGCACAAAAGAGGCATCATTCCTATGATTTGAACATGGTATCCCAAACAAGAGTCAATAACATATCAATATGGTTGTGTGAGATTTTTTATAATAATTTTGTTAAAAGGAATTTGAAATTTTTATTAAGAATATATGTTTTTACCATGAAGGATAGAAATGGTAGATTAACGAAGTTGCAGGTGAAATTGTGAATGCTATGTAGTTTGCGGTAGCCATTACTGATTAGAGGTAAAAAATCAAGCAATACAAACTCATACTCATCCTTGAGAGCAAAAAGCAAAAGGTCTCATCATTGTGAAGTGAGTCATTGGTAAGATATCTAGGAAGCTGAAAACCTTGAGAGCAAAAAGCAAAAGGTCTCATCCTTAGAGGGTTTTAGAAAGGAAGATATCTTGGAAGTTGAGATATCTAAAAATGAAGTAAAGTTGATATGTAGAAGGATTCTTCCTTTGAGAATCAAGTTATGACAGATAAGATGAAGGTATGTGATACTTTACCCTCCTCACAAATGAATATTGTTCTTTCTCCAAATTCCTTTGATATACTTCAAGAGATTACTTTTGGATACAAAGGTAATGTCCTCTTAGAAAATGTGGATGATAAAAATCTTCAATTAGAAAATGAGGATGAAGATAAGTAGAACCAAATAGTTTGAAAACGTGGGTATATCCAATAAATAAGAACCTAGATAATTTAGTGGGTTGATAAAATAAAAAAGAACCTAGAAAATTTAGTTGATCTAGAAAAAGCTTCTCAAACTCCAAAAACCAGATATCAAAAGAAGTTAAGAATTAATGTGGGTACTGTTAAATCTTAAGGGATACCTTCCAATAGGAAAATTAGAGAAAATGAGATAGACATATATTGCCAATGGAATCCAAACAGTACTAGCCTTGGATGGGAAAGTAAAAAATGACACTCAAGGTAGGAGGAAAAATATGATAATGCAAGCAATGGTGATTATGAGAATAGAGATTTACCTATCCTCTATGGTGTTATGGGATTTTAATCCAGATGCTTATGGGTGTTTTGATCTTTTGGGTTCCTATTTGGTTTGGTCTTGGGAGATCATTTCACTTTGTGGTCTATTGCACTTCAGAGTTTTTTAGTTTTATAGGTTGTCTTGTTTGTGATGTCTCAATTTTGAGATTATTTGTAGATATGTAGGTGTTCTCTTGTAAAAGGTTTGGTGCCCTTTCAAAACCCCTTCTTTCACCCTAATAAAAAAATTATGTTTTTAATTAAAACATATAAATTTTTAGATAAATGATGCCCAAGAATCCTAATGACCTACCATTATGAAAGTTGAACTTTCACGAAAATGGAAGGCCAACTACTCGGTCGTTATGTAAGTGCTTTAAAAAAAATTATAAATTGGTGTTTTGTCTTAGGAAGGACGGTTGGTTGGAAGAGAGAGAGGAAGGAGTTAAAAAAAATTAGCCTCGTATTCTCAATGAATAAATGAACAATTTTTTTCTAAATCATCCTGAGTATTAATGGTTGTTGAATGCATGATATTTAATCTGTTATATTGTGTATGTGATGCTTCTTGTATGTGCAAGATCTAAGAAAATTTAGAAGCTCTTGAGGCAAATGAAGGAAGACGAGTGGATGGCACCATTCAAGGGAAGGAAAGGTGAATTACTATTGAAGATGGAATACTAACTTAAATAGAAGAAAGAAGCAGCTGAAAATATATTCTTGCAAAAGAGACTACCACCTAGAACATAGAGTGTGGTTGCCCAAATTAAGAACACCATTTGCAAATAGCTACATAAGAATTTTTGTGGTTGCATGAAGGGAACTATGACTTAAGACAAAGAGTGAATTATCTTGCAAGCTGAAAATGAGAAAGTTGGATGGAAGAATGGAATAAATAGTTGTTCATCATCACCTTTGTAATGCAATACCTAATTCCTTTATTGTTGCTACATATTGGAATTATGGTACGATTGCACTCATCGTACAAGGGATTTAGGTATATATATATATATATATATATATATATATATATATATATATATATATATATATATATATATATATATATATATCCTATGCTAATTGAACAGTTGAGAAGAATGTGAAGTCAACCATTAAACAAAGCATAAAGGAAGGGAAAGATAAAATGGAATATATAAAAACCTACCATACAAAAGAGAAAGCATACAATTGTACGAATAAAAAATCTTGCAATTAGAGTTGAACGATCGTACGATAAAACTGCATCACTGTGAAGTGAGTGGACAAGTGTACGATTGGGAGGCACAATCACAAACTGAATTATCATATAATTAATATCAATATGATCATACAGATTGATAAGGGAATATTTTATGGTGATAGGTCAAAAGTCATACAATTTGGCTTAAAGTTGTTCAATAGGGTTGTAGTTTTCTATTATTACATAATTGAGGGTTGATTGAATGAAGAGCAAAAGTATCATATAGTCATAGGATATAAGGAAACCATACAAGAGTTTGGGTATTGTAGGTGATTTATACAAGTATACAATTGAAAGAAGAATTGTGCAATTGTACGATTGGAGGGTGCAATTTTGCAAAGACTACATTATACGATTACAAGAAATTGTACAATGACCAAGGATCATATGGTTGTGAGGTATTGTACAATTACTAGGTATTGTACAGTTGTGAGCATTTTACTATACGATTGTAGGAGTATTGGTGTCTATAAATAAGTTTACTATTAGAATTGTTTGTTTTTTCTTACTACATCATTGAGCATATGTATTATGTGATTAGATAGAAGACTCTGTGGTTGGACAACACATTGTATGTTTGGGAGTAATTGTACAATTGTAGGCTAAATTATACAATTATAAAACTGAAGGTTTGGAAATCATTGTATGATAAAAAAGGTATTATCATACAAAAAGGGGTGTGGCAATTTGTTTCTGCATCAATAAATTATAAAAATCTATACTATTCTTTTAAGAATGAGATTGATTACAAAAACATGTAAAAATATAATGACCTTAGGTGGACAAGGTGTGCAAATGGATTATAAAAGGAATATTTAGAGATTGAGCAAAATAAATATTATAAACATATTATTTGCATATATTGTGGGTTATTTATAAAAAAAACTAATGATAAATAATAACTTTGGTAGTTTAAAAATGATATAAGTATTTAATAACCAAAAACATAATTTCATGTTAAATACCTATTCACCCAAGAAAAAACTTTGATATCGTTTGTATAATAATAACTTTCATATTATTTTTTATTTATTTATTATGGTAAATCATAGGGGTTTTTGAAAGGGCCCCAACCCTTATATACAATACTAACAAAATCTAAGCAATTAAGCTCAGAAAATTGGAATGAACAACAAACACACTCCTCAAGAGTTACAAAAACTTTACAACATATCTAAATCAAAACTACAACAACAAATTATAACCAAATAACAAAAACAACAATAGAGACAAGCTTCTTGTCTATTTTTTAAAAAACTACAGTCAAACCCTTTGCCTGGCTGGGATATTCATACCCTTAATGTTCCAAGAAAGCAAATTCCTTTTTTTGTTTGATGGGTTCTTACCCCACTTAATAAATTATTTTGAGAACCATCAACCACTTGTTTAGTTGTCTCTCTAGATCTTTCATCTCTCTTTTTTGGCCTTCCACTTGGAGTTGACACACCAACAACAACTTTCTTCGTTGAACATCTAATCAATGTTCTTAGAAGCTCATCTACCTCCAAATAAACTAAAGAATCTCATTCCTCAACATCATCTTCTTCATCTAGCTTAAACTTATCCCCTAATTATTTATTATTAGTTTGAACCCTCAAACCTATAATTTGTTATCGATTATTATCCTTAGACTATCATGTTCTTCTTTCTATTTGTTGCACATATCCTACACTTTGTTGCAATTTTTGGAGCATCTACTTCGATGGTTGTTGTGTTATTTCTTCTTGAAGCTACATCTCCTCCCAATACTGTTGCAGTTTTTGTAATGACCTTTGAGTATTTGTATCCATATGTTCTAAAGTTTTTTAGGTCCCTCAATTTGTATATCTATTGTTAAAGGTAACAAACCATCTAACTTCATCCTTTTATCATCTATGGAGTTTTTTATAACTGGCTCTCTAATTCATTTTTTTTCAATGAACCCTAGCTAGGTATTCTCTATAGTTTCTACTTTAGTCCTAGCAATCCATTTGGAGGTAGAGTATTGTGTTTGAGGCATAAATTCTTCCTCCAATTGTTCGATAATTTGAAACTTATTGCTATTTTTGAAATTATTATCTATATTTCCTTCTTGCCCTTATCCCTTATCTTCTTTTCCCAAATTTCTTCTCCAAACCTTAGTAATGGGATTTCCTGCCTCAACCTCTCACTCCTTTTGAGGGCATTTTCTAGCAAAATGCCCAACTAGATTGCATACCCCACAAAGAGTAGGAGAATTTTCATTTCACCTTTTGAACCCATTCACAATAAATCTTACATGATTTTCACTAATTGAGGTAAGGGTTTACTCATGTCTGTATTAACACATATTATAGCTATAAGAAGACTTAACTTCACTTTAGTTGAATGATCAAAATCTCTGAGAGTTCCAATAGAGCTTGTAATTCCTACTAAAATGTCTTCATATCAAAAATCCACTGGAAAACTCACCCGAGTAGGAGTAGCTTCTATATTATTTGTTAATGGATTTAAATTCAAAAACCATTTATTTAAAAATAATTCCCTCCTACCAAAAAATCATGGTCCTTCCATCAAGACCTTAATCAAATCTTCATTGCAAGTAAAATTAAAAAGGATAAAACCACGAGGGAGAGCTACAACTTGCAAAGAACCCTTTAGATTCCATCTAAAAAGCATCCACTTTTGAATAGAATCCAGATCTGGGTGAATGTTTCCAGCAAATTTACCTACCAATGATATTATGTTTTTAATTATTATGGAAAATTAAAGGGTTTTGAAAGCACCCCAAACCTTTTACAAGAAAAATCACTTCTAGCGCCTACATATTACAAAATTTGGACTAAAAAAAAGCATGTTACATACTTAGGTACAAAAAAAATGATTTAACTCTATCCCATGGGGATTTAGGATTTCTTAAATTCAATCCATTTAACTTTGATATTGTTGTACATATCTTAGTGATATTTTAAATAGGTAAATATAAAACATAAACCAACAAATAATAGATGATATTATTGGTCATATGTCACTTGATGTGGCTTACCCTTTCCTCTTATCTTATCACTCAAGAAGGCCTCTTAGTGAAATGAGATTATTATAGTACCAATATTTTTTCACCATAAACTAAATGTTTTAAGCAAGGAATATACAAATTTATCTAAGTGTCTTTCAAATAAGAATATAATTTAGATAGTTCAACTACAAAATATTTGTATTTTAAGATCTAATTCCTTTTAGATTATATTTTTAATTTATTTGTTTGTTTACAAATAATTTTTTTAAAAAGTATGGCTTCAACTACAAAATGGTGACCCTTAAGGAATTATTATTCTATACCTATGTTTACAATGTCTTGTTGGATATTATTTTATGGAAACACCACATAATATGGATGAAAATATTCTTAGACAACTTTGAAGGATGTTCAAGAAGAGTCCATTAATACTAGAAGTTTTTTTAATTATATCAAAACATTATTGAGTGTATAGGACAATTTTATCATGATATTTTACCTTAAATACTACTAATTATCTCATTCATCCTTAACGTAGATCAATATAACATTTAGAAATAATATAAAATAAACATATGATGACCTGAGATGGTAGTTGAAGAATCAATCACTATGGTGTGGTGCTCCTTCTGGAAGTCTTCTACAACTACATACTTCTTATGTTGATTAGGTGTATTGCTTCTTGTATGAGTTGAATCTTATTTGACATATCCTCCTCTACTAGTTTTCTAACTAGTTTGAGAATATTTTCTAACATAATGTAGTCCTACACACATAAAACATCCTCTCTACTATCCCACACTCTGAGCATTGAAGGTATCCTCTTCTAATTCTATTACGAGGTAATGGACTAAAATATTGGTGCTTGTTGAGGAGGTGTAAGAGGTTTAGACAACATCCCTCTCCCAAGAAATCCTTTCCTAAATGGTCCTCCTCTAAACTACCTTAAAGGTTTTCACTCCTCAAACTTACTCGATCTTTGTTGATATTGATAAAGATTAGGCATCACTGTTGCTACTATTGTGAGGATTTATAATTAAAGTTCAGAATATTTTATGATGACCCTTGAAGGAAGTTTTACATTCTTGCCTTAAACGAACCACCTATATACTATGGTACCTAGGAATAGTTATATGGGTTTATGATATTATATTGTATATGTGTATTATGGATAGTTGGCATGAACTACACATAACCCATGGTTGATTTTATTATTATATTATAATAATAACTGGGATGAGGGTTTATAATATGGGTATGTAAAGAGGGTATATTTTAATACAATCATCATGGACATCAATCATATGGAGTATTTCTTCTAATCATATTTTCCCGCAAAGTGGCTTATAAGACTCTGCCCTCTCTAAGTGGTGCTCTCATCTTGGAATATCTTATGGAGTTTTTCTTAAGGATTATTATTTGTGTTGCTTTACAGTTTACCCTAGGGGTATTATCTATAAGTTTCATAACACTAGACCATGTTTTATGACTAATGCTTGTTGATAAAATTATTTCCAAGCCAATGGATTGTTCCTCGAGTAATATGTCCAACTATTTGTGATATTAACTCCATAAAGAATTAATTCACTTGCATTTTCCCATTTACTACTAAAATTATTTTTCTTTAGGATCTCTCTAAACTTTTGTTCCTAATCCATAACTAACCTATTCCCTTGCTATAAATTACATATATCCTAAATTCTTATCTAGATATACACTTAGCATACGTATTTATTTTAGAACCTTTCTTTAGATTTTTCCCAAGTAATATCCATTTATTCATAATTATAATTAGCTCCTCATTGCACCACCAAGTGGCTACAAATCCATCCAAATGAAAGTTGACTAAAATAACTTTCTATTAACCATTATAGTTATCCACCTTGGAGCAACATTGCATATGTATGAGCAAGTCTTTGACTAGTTTACCTTTACCTAAACCTAAAATATTAAGTGGATCAACCTTCTTAAAATTCTTAAATATGTCCCTTTTACCATCCCTCTTATCAAATTGCTAAAGAGATTCATTGTTCAAAGCCTGCCCTTATTGGTTCTCATTTTCTCCTCTTTGGTGATGATCATGCACATTCTCATTTGTCAAACATCAATCCATCATAATATTTATAATATTGTGAATATTTCTAGAACTTGTTCAATTCAATGTTGCTCCATTCATTCTAGAGGTATTCTAATTCTTAAAGTCCCATTAACTAGTATTCCTTTAATCCATAACTTATTGACTACTCTTAAGGGTCTTAATATAATAACTACCTCTTCCTCTTTTAACATTAACCCTACTCGTATGACGAGTATCCATGTATCCTCTCTTTCCAGGTTGCAGCTACATATCAAGGTAACATAATACAATTATTCATAAAGATAAGGCGGTCCTAATTAAATAAGGCCTGAGTGTTGCAACCTAAATAATGATATCATATGTGGTGTGCTTCTTATACACCAAGTCATAACATATCTAAAATAATGAAAACAAACAAATAAATTACCCTTCAAGATATATGATTCATCAAATCAAGTATTTAATCAAGCAAAATTTGCACAATTGATTCAACAATACTTACTTACTAAGTTATCATCGATATTCATCAATTACAATTCAAGAATCTAAGACCATCCAAAACTAGAATTTGACTAATATTTTGAAGATGTCAAAGTCAAAAATTGTTTCTTATATATTATGAGAAATTACCTCTTAAACCAGGTACCATTATTTTTGTAATGAGTTCAATGGCTTGAGCTTTAGATTGATCATATGTAATAATGAAAATAGCTATTATAGATTAACCCCTAGGTCAACATAAAACTAAAAATATCTATAATCTCTCAAAGTAAATCTCTTCAAACATCATACCACCTTGCTAAGACTATTATACTTCCTTTATCCCTATCACATTATTTTTTATGTATGTCTATAAAATTCCTAATACTAATATGATTGGTAAACCAATAAGTGTTTAATTTCATATTTTAATGCCTATCATATGCCTTCCTAAATTAGAAGAGGATTTACTTACTAGTAGTAAATAATTGAAAACAATGTAAATACATCCTTTAAAAATTTTATAGATTGACATTTATACCATTTTTTAAAGTCATAACCTTCTTTTTTTTTATAGTTTATTTATTTACAAGGCCTATTATTACCTTGTGATTAAGATTTAGAAAGATTTCAATTTTATTATTATAAATTAAAAATAATACTTTATAAAAAATTAATCTAAATTAACTATATTTTAAATATAAAACTATTTTTTATTTAATTTTCATTCCAACTCTTATTGGAAATTTACTATGTTCATATCATTATAATTACTAATAAATTATTCCTACAAGTATAATATATATTTAGTACTTCTCATATAGGTTTAATGGCAAGACTTCGTCTAAATAGAAGGTTCAAAGTTTGAATCTAATAGATGGTAGAGTTATACATCATACTATAAGAGTTTGGTTGGATAAATAGTTCTTTTATGAAAATTTGAAAAATAACCTATAACCATATAAAAGTGAAAAACTAGTTTACCTTTATCTTTATAATAACTTCCATATTTAAATGTGATCAAAGCCTTTATACAATTTCATAATTATTTTAAATGTAATCTAACTTGCACACTATAAACTTCTTATAATTTAATTTGAATCACTTAATCAATTTATTCTAAGACACTCATTTATATGATATGATGGGTTTGCTTTTAATTTCACTCTATCCACTAGAATAATAGTATTAAACAAAGAAGCCAATAAAGCTCCATGTTGAGAGAAAGTAATGGTCATCAATTGAATTAGAGTTGGTGCCAAAAACACAATATGTAACCTTTTTAAGATATGAATTTAGATTTTTTTCAAGACATCATGATATTTTTATATAAATTTATTTCTTTTTTAAAATAATTTTTAATCTATATAAACTCCTTTAATCATGTAAAATTATCTTTTAATGAAGGATATTGATTGATTTTTATAAAAGATGTTTTATTGAACCATTCAAGATCACACCATAGTTATACTTTGAAATCTCTTGCAAATGATTTTCATAAATTTGTGCACTAGCTTGAACCAAATATTTTCATTCTAAAAAATGAATAGCTAAGAAATATTTTATTGTATATTTTAGTACATAATACTTAAATCTAAGGTCAAATGCAAAACTATTCTCCTACAACGTACAAGAATTATATCTCTTATACAAATTCAAATTGAAAAATGAGTTTAGGAATGTCCCTCACTTGTATTTCATATGAACATGGTATCAAGACTTTGACCCACATACAAGTTGTTTCATCTCCATGGAAAACACAATAGAACGTGAGGTTTGACCAGCTTGTCCTCACCCAAACCTCACAAATTGATTAATGCAGTACCATGGAATTATTGGACATCGAGGACAAACGAAATTCATATTTCAATAGTTATGAACAACATGGTTGCATAGGAAATTACATTTGGGATTCTTGTATCCTCACAAGTTAGATTTTATGATGAACAAGCTATACCCAGCTCAATATCCACTCTCTTAATCATAATATCCTAGTTTATTATGGTATATCAAAATAGTGAAACCTCCTCAACCATTAAAAAAAAATCCAATCTTTTAAGAGGAGCTCCCTCCAATCCTAAGATATCCTTCAAAGGGAAGTTATCACTTCGTACTATCCTTCAATCTAAATCCATAAATGAAACACAAAAAGTGCCAAAAAATAACACGCACACTTATCAAAAACCACAACATAGATTTACATGAAATGGACTTGTATAAAAACCTATATAACTACATTCATGTCATCCATGTCTTCAAAAATACATACATAATTACGAATACATCATTTTCATTTATAATCATCACATCATACATAACTATACCATTAATAAGGCTAATGAGAGGCATAGTTGAAGATAGTTTTTCCCTTTTATTTATTTGTTGTTACAAGGGTATTGTTGCTTACCTCATAAACTCTTGTTTTGTTTTCTTTTATAGCTTTCCTTGTAATTAAATTCTTGGTGTAGGTGAAATTGCTTTGGCAACATGATTTTTGAAGTTTCTTTCTTCCTCTTTGTGTAATGTGTATGCCCTCACAACTTTTTTGTACCAAGAATCACTCTTTTTTATCTCATATCTCAATTAGGTGTGTGACCTCCTCATTATTCCTTTTTTTTTATTGCTATTTTTTTAATCTCTTCATCTCAAGAACTTTCATTTAGTATTAGGGCAGAGTTTTTTGCATGATTTCAAAATTTGTAGGTGAAGCTACGACAAGAGAGGGTGAATATTTTTTATTCCCGACATCCTTTACAATATTTTGGATAAAAAATACTTGTGGCTATTCATTTGCTATCATGGCAACAGATAGTACATCCTTAAATATGCCTACATTCAAAGGAGACAACTTTGAGTACTAGAGATCAAACAAGGAGGATATTTGTATGGAAGGGAGTTTGGAAAAGTATATTTCAGCCATATACTCCACCTAATGATTGGAAAGCTCTTACTCAAGATCAAAAGAAGACATTGGAAGAAGAAGAAAAGAATGATGCTCAAGATTTCTTCTACTTGTAGAGTGCAATAGATCCAAGCATCTATCCAAGGATAGTTGGTTGTAAGAATACCCATGAGGCATGGATAACATTGGAGACATAATATCAAGGCTCAAAAAATGTAATATCAGCAAAGCTCTCCTCATTAAGAATTAATTTTGAAAATATAAGAATGTGTGATGATGAGAATGTTAGAGACTATTCTATTTTTTTTTGTGTGGAAAACATCCCATAAGGGATGCCACTTTCGAGTAAGACCCAAGGAGGCAGGGGTATCCATTCCACCAAAAACACCCAGGACTCGGACCTGGCCTACCACCTTTGACATACTCAAGAAGAAAACAAACACAAAAAACCAATTTAAAAATAAGTAAATAAATAAGCAAATAACAACAAAAATAATAAAATAAAATAAAAAGCATGCTCGTTGAGTGTGTCAAAAACAAAAGCACAACCAAACACGCATAATAATATAAAAGAAACCACAACACAAAACACATAGAAAAACACAAGAACCACATAACAAAACACAAACAAAACAAAAACAATAGAACACTATAAAGACATAACCCAAAAAAAACATGAAAAATAAACACAACCAAAACCTAAAAAATAAAAATAAAAATAAAAAACAACCAACAACAGACAATAACAAAAACAAAAAACATAGAAAACACTCACACATAAAAACATGAGTTAACACAAACAAAGAGAAACCCAAGAACAAGAACGAAAAAAACACAAGAACGATAACAAAAAACATTAAAAAAAAACACAAAACAACAAAAACACAAGAACAAAAAACAACACAAAGAACACAAAAACAAAACAAAACAAAAGAACCCACCCACCTTAAAAAACTAAACAAAAAAAAAATGAACATAACAATGACCTATCTAGACCAAAAGACTATTAAGGCAAGAATCAATAGAGGAAACAAAATAAAGAATAGAATGAGCTAGGGAACTAAAAAAAACTGAATGAACCAAAGAGAAGCAAACAAAAAAAAAAGCAAGAAGAAACTAGGTACCTTCAAATTTGGAGCCATCCAAAGAAATGATAGAAAGAAGAGCTTCCCTAATTTGAGAAACCCACCATCTAGGAGGGTGGCCATAACAAGTAAGATCACTTTTATCCAAAGCCCAATTAGCTAAAGCATCAGCACTCTTGTTTTGATCTCTGACCACATGATTGTAATCAAATTTCAAAAATCCCAAGTGGATTAATTGAATCTTCTCAATAATTCTTTTATTCTCCAATCCACCTTATGATTCTTATAAGGAGTCTTCAAGAGATTAATCATAAGTTGGAGTCAGACTCAACTAACACCTTTTCCCAACCAACCTTAGTAGCCTCCTGAAGGCCTCTGAGGATACCATACCCCTCAACAAGGTTATTGGAAATAATGCCCAAATTCTCAGCAAAAGTAAAAACTAGGGAGCCATCTGAAAGTCTACCAATTCCTCCCACACTGGATTTTCCAGGGTTCTCTCCTCATTCTCATACACATGTATATTATCATTAATTGTTCAACATATCATAAACCATAAAATAAGTAAAGCCATACACCAATAAGTAAAAAATATAGATTCAAAAACAAATACTAGGAAAAGTTTGAACTCCTATCTTACGAAAAATTAAAAAAGATGTTAGAAAACCTCCTTTCAGCATTCTTCCATGTCCCTTCATGTTACAAATCATAACATGATATATCTACAATGGTCTATAATAAAAATTCCATATTTCTTTATTTTAATAATATATTTAACAAGGGTATTGAATCCAACCTTGTGAGGCATTTGAGAGCTCTAGAAGAGAAAACTAGGGCATCGGTTGGGTAGCCGAAGATATTTCTGGTTACTATGGATTTGAAGACTAGATTACTGCCTCAGGAGGGCCCAATGGGGACACCTTCGGATCCTCTTCTAGAGAAACATAATTCTTTTGCAATTTTGTTAAAGGATAAATCTCCATCAAAGACTGAAGAAGCACAAAAAACTACATTAAAAATACACTTTACGGCTGCTGGAAATAGATCAATATCTCAAAAATTTAATGGATGCTTGCCACAGTTAGAATCAAGGCCAAATATTTTCATTGAGCAAAGGATGGTCGAAGAAACAGTTTTATAAAGATCCAATCTTGATTTGATCTGTAAATTCATGGGTATTCACCCTACCCTGAATTTTTTGCATTCCTAGGTCCAGCAAAACTGGGAGCCCCTTGGTGAGTATTCTTTGTGGTTTATTAGCAATGGATATTGTATTGTTAGTTTTTCTTCACTTTCCAATAGAAATGGGGCTTTCGAATAAGAAAAGAGGAATCATGGTCCGACAGGATTATTTGTTCAACCTTGGAGAGTGGGATTTGATCCTTGAATTGAACCCATTGTTGTCCCGATTTGGATCCATTTGTATGCACTTTTAATGGATTTTTGGAGTGAGCAGGTATTGGAAATTATTGGTAATTACCTTGGAAGACATTTGGGTGTTTCCAAAGACACAATAGAAGGAAACACAACTGTTTATGCAATATTATGTGTGGAAATGGATCTTAGCCAGCCTTTACTGACAGATGTGGAACTTGAACTTGCAGGACTATCTTAGATTCAACCACTAGATTATGAGGCATTGCCCTTCAGATGCAAATACCACAAATATGGGCATTTGGCCCGATCTTTCCCAAATAATATGAACATAAAAATGGAGGCTCCTCTAGGAATGTCAAATCTTCCTAAGGATGGTAATTTAACAATCAACAAAGAACCAACCAGTATTTCTCAGGGTAAAGAAGCACAGGGAGATGGTTTTGAACAATCCAAAATAAGGAGAAGGCAAAAGAAAAAATATGGTAAAGATAAAATCCAACTCAAGCCCTCCAATAGGTATGAGATATTTAAGACACTTATGGACCAAGAAGAAGAATAATTCATTGAAGGAGTGGATGGGAATAATGAAAATAATAATAGCCATGTTCAAGATCCTCTTTCATCTCCCCCCATCATAGAGCAGGTAATTGAGTACAGTGAGTTACCGCAGTCAAAGAGTGTAGGGGCATTGATAGTGCATAACCAAGAGCAATCAATAATTAAGGATGTCAGCATGGGCATAGCAAAAAAGAACAGATAAAGGCCAACTCTAGGGATAACTTAGGTGGAAAAGAGAAAAAAATAGCAGCTCTCAAGGAGTGGGTAGAAAATCAAATAAGGAATTGATAGCAGTTCAAGGAGACAAAATGATCACTGGAGGATCGGTGAGGCCAATAGATTTTTACTGCTCTCAAGGTAACCAATGATTATAAAATCATGGAATGTTAGGGGTTTAAATAGTAGAACCCATCAATCTGTTATTCGAAGACTTTTAGAAAAATGTAAAACATATTTTTTGCTTATCGAGGAGACAAAAATATCGTTGGATATTATGTGCAAAATAGTTAACAAAATTGGAAGGGTGTTGGTCATATGGAAGTGGCTACCCAAGGGGTCTCAGGGGGGATATTTACTCTTTGGAACTCTCTTGAATGGACTGCAATAGAACATATAACTTCGAGGGGTGTTCTCACATCATATTTTATAAATAATATCACAGTTGAACATGTTTTAATCACAAATTTTTATGGGGCTCAAAACCTAGATGGTCAGATGCATCAATGAAAAGTTGTGCATAACATGAGAGTATCAAGGGAAGATTTAGACTGGATTATTGTTTGGGATTTTAATGTTAAATTATCCTATAGAGATCAGGAAGGGGGAACCCCAATTTTGGACCTAGGGGATCGACTTATAATTGCCCAAGTCCAGGCATTACACTTGGTGGATATTAAATGCCCTAGAACCAACTATACTTGGACAAATAAGAGGAGGGAGCCACATAGCAAGAAGGTCAAGTTAGACCCTTTTTTGGTTTCAGAGGAGGCATTTGTAAAATGGAATATAAAATTTTAGATTTTGGAGGGTCCAGTTTCAGATCACTTTCCCATTTTGTTGGAAGGAGGGATCAAGACAGTGCAGCATCACAAACCATTTAAATTTGAAAACTTTTGGAAAGAGGAACTTCGAAATAAAATTCCATAGTGGTGGGAAGAATGTCACCCAACATATGGGACAACAATGTTTAGATTCCACAAACAGCTTCATTATGTCAAAGATCAACTGAAACAATGGAGGCAAGCTAACAAGACAGACTTCCAGTTCCAAAGAGCTCCATTGGTGGCTAGATGGGATGAGGTTCAAAAACACTTTAAGGAAGGAAAAATTACAAAGTAGCTCAAAGAAGAGTATGATGCACTGCATAAAGCGATTGAGGACATTGACAACCAAGAGGAGACCTATTGTAAATAGAGAGCAAGAACCGCTTGGTTATTAGAAGGTGATAAAAATACCAAATTTTTCCATCGGACTGTTTGTGCTAGGAGACATATGAACAACATAGAAGCTCTTCAAGATGAGAATGGACACTCCTTTGATACAATTTCAAGTATGCATTTCCATTCAATGGATTATTTTTCTAAACTATTTAAGGAAAGTAAGGTGCAAGATTGAGAGGCTCAAAAATAAGTTATTGTTGTCATACCCTCTATTACCTCTGAAGAAGAAAATCAGGCCCTAATTAAACCCATTGATAGAGAGGAACTAAAGAATGTAGTCTTTGGAATGAGCATCGAAAAAACACCAGGTCCAAATGGCTTTCCAATTGAGTTTTTTTAGGCCTTCTAGGATAACTTAGAGGAGGATGTAATGGTTGTTATAGAGGATTCCAAAGGTAGTAAAAGAATGCTTAAAGCATTAAATCATACTTTCATTACTTTAATTCCAAAATGGGAGGAGAGGGTACATATTTCAAATTATAGACCTATTGCCTTATGCAATGTCATATATAAAATAATCACAAAGGTAATTTTTGAGCAGCTAAAACCTCTTCTACATAGCATTATCTCCTCAGAGAAAGGGGGTTTTGTAGAGGGTAGGTAGATCTTGGATGGTGTGGTTCTAGATCAGGAGGCAATCCATTCAATGCAAACATCTGGTAATAGAGGAATTTTCATAAAATTAGATATGTTAAAGACTTATGATAGGGTAGAGTGGAGCTTCTTGTCAAAGATGATGGCAGCCTTTGGTTTCTCTCGAGATTGGATAGAATGGGTCATGAGTTTTGTTTTTAATCTGACATACTCAGTGTTAATCAAGGGTCTTCCCTCGCAACCGTTTGGAGCTACTCGAGGCCTACGTCAAGGAGATCCTTGCTCTCCCTATATTTTTATCATATTGGCTGAAGGATTGGGTAGACTCGTATTGAGGAGAAGACAACAAGATTTTCTAACAGGTATCATGGTGGGTCAGGAAGTTTTGACTCACCTACATTTTGTGGATGACACATGATTGGTGGGAGTGGCCAGCTTCAGGGAAGCAAGAATGATTAGAGATACACTTAATGTCTACCTTAGGGCTACAAACCAAGTCATCAATGATAAAAAATACAAAGTGGTCTTTTTCAATCTTGATCAAAGGCTTCAGGACAAAATTTTAGAGATCTTGGGATTCACAAGGACTTCTCTCCCAATGGTATACTTGGGGGTCCCTTTGCATTTTAAAAAACTAAAAACAGATATCTGGAGGAATCTTTTGGATCGTATCAAGGAAAAAATTAATCATTGGTCTCACAAATGGTTAAGCTATGGGGGTAGATTAAATTTTTTATAGTCAGTCATTCAAGCCATGCCAATTTATAAATTTTCTATCCTTGCTACCCCACATACCATATGGAAAGAG
Organism: Wollemia nobilis; assembly: GCA_028583015.1. NCBI lineage: Eukaryota > Viridiplantae > Streptophyta > Pinopsida > Araucariales > Araucariaceae > Wollemia > Wollemia nobilis. The sequence goes on from JAQPPZ010017228.1 coordinate 15,104,934, forward strand.
TTGGATAAGATGGCTAGAAAGTTTTTATGGGAAGGAGTAAAAGGAGAGAGGAAATGGGCCTTAGTATATTGGGAGAAAGTAATACAACCCAAGGTAAAAGGAGGTTTGGGACTGAGAAGATCAAAGTTAAATAACAAAGCTTTGGCTGGAAAGCTTTACTGGAGGTGGATTTCCCAACCAACTTCATTATTCAGTAGAATCTTAACTAGTAAATATTTGGTACAAGTAAACCCAAATGAGGTGGGTCGTTTCCATTTGGATGGTAATGGATCCTTAGTGTGGTAGGCTCTCAAGTTAGGATCTCAGGTAGTAAAAGATGGATTATTTTGGAAAGTGGGGAGAGGGGAGAAGGCACAATTTTGGACAGATTCATGGGATCAATACCCACCTATCATTATTGAATTTCTTGAACTATAACCAATAAAAATAGCCATAGAAACCAGGTGGTGGGTCCAAATTAAAAGTTATTTCAACACTATTCAGCTGGGGGATTATAATTTTAAGTAGTTTAAGAAGTTGGATGAGTGGCCAATTTCAATCCCTTCGGATTTGACACCCATCATGACTAAAATCTTGGCAGAAAGATTTCTCACAGGTAGATATGAGGAGGATGAATTAGCTTGGGGCTATGGGAGCCTTGGTGTCTACACAATGAAGTATGGATATGATAAGATCCTTCTAGAGCCTCCTCCTCATACATATCAAGTTGAGGATTGGAGAAAGATTTTGCAGTCCAAGGGTTGGCCGAAAGTAAACTTTTTTGCCTGGTAGTTCATGCATAATGGAATTCTTACTTTTGATAATCTCAGATTTAGGGGAATCATTGATCAATCTCAATGTGTTTAATGCTACAAGAGTGAGGAAACAACTGATCACTTGATGTTTGAGTGCCCATTCACGTGCCAAATTTGGGAGAGATGGTTTTTATATTATAAAATTCAAGTTAATGGTGATTTGAATCAAATTAATATTTGGGAAATATGGAAGAGGGATAGATTTAAATCTAAAGCTCTTTGTATTGGTTGGGATCTTGGATTAGACTTCATTTGGTGGCAAGTGGTTGAAGAGAAATGCCAAAAATTTTAGAGAAAATTTTTCTTCTTTATATGGATTTTGGCAGGTCATTTGGAGCAAAGTCACAGAAACTATGGCATTCTATGCTAAAGAGGAAACTCAGGTTGTTATTGGGGGAATGGAGAAGGAAGTTGAAGTGCAATAGGGGCAAGACAGAGCTAGTTGGAAACCACCCCCAAAAGGTTGGATTAAAATAAATATTGATGGAGCTACAAAAGGCAATCCGAGTAAAGCTGGAATTGGAATGGTTTACCGAAATCATGTTGGAATAGTGCTCTATTAGGAATTGCAAGTCTTGGGAAGAGCCACAAAAAATGAATCAGAAGCTTTAGCTATCAAATTTGCTTCTATTTGGGCAGTAAAACAAGGTCACATGAGAATAATCCTAGAATTAGATTCTCAAATAATGGTTGGAGCTCTAGATTGCATGAGGAACTTTACTTTGAAAACATGGAGGTTGAGGATTCTTGTCACTCAAATTAAGGAACTATGAAGGGAATTAGATGATGTGATTCTAGTTTATGTGAGTAGAGATCTAAATAAAGTGGCAGACTTCCTGGCTAAGATGGGTACTGAGAAGTAGGTAGGGATTCAGTGGGGCACAGTGACATGGCTATTGAGGATGATATGATTAGGCAGGTTGGTGAGCAAATCCAGTTCTTAGCTAATTTGGATAACCATTCCAAAAATACTGCTTAGGATATTTGTGCTTCAATGTAGATCTTCTTTTATAGTTGTAAACAGGTGAATAGTCATTGTAGAAATATGGTTTAAGATATTTGGCTCCAATGCAAATCTTCTTTTACTGTTGTAAATATGTGTTCTCTTTGGCTAAGGCTGGAAAAAATCTCATCCCAACTTGTAAATGATCTTTGTTTTAATACAAGTTTTTTCAAATTAATTTTCAAAAAAAAAAAAATGTATTTAACAATTTCAAACAATCAAGTACAAATACAATGTAACACTTGAACTCAGATTGAACAATACAAAATGGCTTGTAAAAAGATCAATAGTTTAGAAATACAATGATTTTTCACTTCAGTATAAAAAATATATAAATTTTTTAAATACAATCTACTAATTATACAAACTTTGAACATAATCTAAACAAATATAAGATAACAAATAGAGAGAATGCTAAAGTAATGTACATTCAAAAATTCAAATAATATACACTTGCTACATAGATATTATTAGAAAAATGTATATAAAATACTTACCTTATTTTTTACCACCATACACATTGTAATTCTTCATGTCTAGGTTGCTTAGCCTGCATTCTTTTATTGCAAATTATAATAACAATAAATCTACAATTATGGGTAAAAATCTAACTTAAAACAGTTAATGACCATATATTTTGATACTATATTCAACATTATTCTAAATTACTAATTCTAAGTTATAAATTCACTCATTAAATATTACATATAATGAGAGGAGTCAAGACAGAAAATACAAAAATTGAAATTATTTGTTGTCGATATGATTGATGAATCTGTGTGTAACTCCTTAATTTGCAAATAAAAATATTTTCCCTTCTTGTTGACATATATATGTATATCAATATTAATTATTGAACTACCCAACAAATATAAATTGAGTAAAATTTGATACATAGACTGCTTGTTTTCATAATATTTTTTTAAAACATTTATAAAAAAAAAAAGTTTTGAAGTAAAAATAAATCAATTATGTAGTACTTATACTCCATCTCAACAAATTTAAGACTATAAAAAATATAAATGCTAAAGAAATAATTATTCAAAAATAAATAAACAAAATACTTATCTCTCATCTTGTAATATCACATCCCATTCTCCACTTTCCTTTCCTATGCACATCCAAATTGACTCTAGCTTCGCATCTTCATCTCCTCCACAATTGCCACTTGTACCTCTCTCTTCGACCTACAAGAACATACAAAAAGTGGTTAGTAGTTTCAAAAATTTAATGATCTTTTATTATATTAATATCTTCTACAAAGCAAAGGGTACTAGCTCAAGGAGGAGACTAGGGCTCAAATCTTGCCAATATATGCATAATAGCCAAATTGTAATTCCACAAAATGATCAATATGTAATATGGGTTGGATCCATTTCAATCGCATATAACTAGTTATAAAATAATAATGAAATAAAAAAGTTTAAATATATAAATTTTCAGAATACAAGTTTACAAACTACATAGAGATTTGTTAGATTAATATATAAAAAACTAACCTTTTATTTTTTGACCATTCAGAGTGTAATTCTTCATCTCTGTTGATTCTCCAATCCTTTGCTACAAATCATATTAACAATAAAGCTAAAATATTTAAGAAAACTTTTAAATATTTAAAAAAACCAATAATTATTTACTAATATTTTCACATATTGTTAAATTATGATATCCAAATCTTAAATTAACTCATTAAATAAGAGGAAGAATGAAATAAATCCAATACATAAAGGACTAACACTAAAATTACTTACATTTGACATGCATGATGATCCTTTGTAAGTAACCCTTTAAGCTACTATCAAAAATAAAAATTAGTAGAATCATGAATATAAGATAGAAGAATGACTAATAAACTTATCGACCAATCATGTAAACCTGAACAAGTATTCTTGAATTCTATATTTTTGACTCGAATTATTTATCTTTCACTTTTATACTCCCAGTACCATCGTTATTTTTCGTGCATAATTCCTTCTTGATTCCTCTTCTTCACATGGTATTATGCACATTATTGTATCTTTTCCACTTATAACACTACATGTGGACTCTTTTTTATTTCCATTTGTTCAACAACAACTTCATATTTCGTCTATTCCTCCACATTGTCTTCACACTCCAACACCACCAATCCTTCATATTTTAATTTCTTACTTCACCATCTTGCACCACCTCCATCATTTCTTCTCATAGACTTCTACTTCGATCTTAATTCATCATCGCTCATCCCTCCCACTACTTTCCACCTCATCATATCATCTCCACCTCATTTTTATAGACTTCAAGTCTATTTTCTTATATCCATCTCCCTGACATTTTTTTATTTCATCTCTGCCCCCATATCAATTTCATATATTACCTTCATCTTAACATCCATTTCATTTATATTTCAACTTCAACTCCAATCTCGTATCTTCATTTCTTCCATTTATACCTCCAATTCTATCTCATTTACTCTTATACCATACAATAGTTATTTCTCTTTCTCCTCACTCTCACACATGTATATTGCCATTATTGTTCAACATCTCATCAAGCATAAAATAAGTAAAGCAATACACCAATAAGTATAAAACATAGATTCAAAAGCAAATTCTAGGAAACGTTTGAGCTACCTTCTTAAAAACAAAATTATAAAAAATATTAGAAAACCTCCTTTCAACATTGCCCCCATGTCCCTTCATGTTGCAAACCATAACATGATGTACCTACAAGAGTCTATAAGAAAAATTCCATATTTCTTTGTTTTAATAATGTATTAAAACAATTTCATACAATCAAATATAAATACTACATTACACTTGAACCTTGATTCAAAAATAGCATAAGGCTTGTTAAATGACCAATAATTTATAAATACAATGATTATTCACTTCAGTATAAAAACAAAATAAAATTTTTAAATCCAATCTATTAATTATTATAGAATAATTGAACTTAATCTAAACAAATATAAGATAACAAATTGAGAGAATGTTAAAGTAATGTACATTCAAAACATTAAATAATATATACTATCAACATATAGACTTTAAATTGATTTGTATGCTATGTTTTAAAATGTTTTGGGATGTAAACTATACTTTGGGAGGAAAAGACTCATTTCTAATGGGACTCATTTTCAAAACTGTGGTACACATCTTCAAGATAGCACCAAATCCCAAGAGAAGTGCCATAGAATATAGTTAATAGAAAGGCATGTTCAATTTATTTCTTGACGTAAAATCTGAACTCTATACTCTAAATGAATGGACCGCCACGAAAGTTAGCTTCAGTCTGTACAAGGCATTAAACATCCAATTCTAGAAAGTAATTAAGACATACAATTTTTTTTTTAGCCCCAAATCCCAGGAGAAGTGCCATGGAATATAGTTAATATACAAGCATGTTCAATTTATTTTTTGACCTGAACTCTGAACTCTATATTCTAAATAAATGGAGATACATAGTGGATTCTATTAGCTTGGCTTAGGTTTTATTAGAAAGTTGATAGAAAAGAATGGTGTGGATTTGGACAATTGATACAGATCAAGCCATCGTTATTATTATTCAATAAAGTTTAAATTGGTATGTATTATCCAAAAAATTTACCTTAAAGTGGTTTCTTAGATTTTTACCAAGAGGATTTGAACACGATCACCACAAGAATTAGCTTCAGTCTGTATGAGGCATTAAACATCCAATTATGACCTAGAAAGTAATTAAGACATGCAACTTTTTTTAATGTGACGGTATTAACAAAAGGGTTTGAACATACTACCCGTTCCTCCACCTTAGCATAATGAGATTTCTGACTTATGTATCTATCTTCATCAGTCTGTACGTGGTATTTGACATCTAATTTTCACCTACAAAATAATCGAGACATACAAATTTTCCTTAATATGTCAAAATAAGCAAAAATTAAAAAATAATAGGAATCTTAAAAAAACAAAAATATAAATAAACAAAAGGGTTTGAACATACTACCTGTTCCTCCACCTTAGGATATTGACATTTTTGACTTACGTATCTACTTCATCAGTATCCACCAGGTATTTGACATCCAAATTTTCACTTACAAGATAATCAAGACATACAAATTATCTTTAATATGTCAAAATAAGCAAAAACTAAAAAATAACAGGAATCTTAAACAAACAAAAATGCAAATAAACAAAAGGGTTTGAACATACTTCCCGTTCCTCCACCTTAGCATAATGAGATTTCTGACTTATGTATCTATCTCAAACAAAAATTAAATAAACAAAAGGGTTTGAACATACTTCCTGTTCGTCCACCTCAGCATAATGATATTTCTATCTTCTTTAGTCTGTACCAGGTATTTGACATCCAATTTTTACTTGCAAAATAATCGAGACATACAAATTTTCTTTAATATGTCAAAATAAGCAAAAATTAAAAAATAATAGGAATCTTAAGAAAACAAAAATGCAAACAAACGAAAGGGTTTAAACATACTACATGTTCCTCCACCTTAGCATAATGAGACTTATGACTTATGTATCTATCTTCATCAGTCTGTACCAGGTATTTGACATCCAATTTTCACCTTCAAAATAATTGAGACATACAAATTTTCTTTAATATGCCAATATAAGCAAAAATTAAAAAATAACATGAATCTTAAATAAACAAAAATGCAAATAAAGATCCTAAGCTATGCAAATAGTTTATTATTCTTTCTTTCTAGGGCAGTCTTACCAACGAGTTAGAATATGCGGAATTGTTTCTTCATCTCATCGAAACAAGACTTCTGCATATTTAGTCCTGGTGAGTCCTCAACTAAAAAATAAGAAGAATAAAAAACCTCAAAGAAACATATGGCCTTCCACTCCACAATAGCAGTTAGATTCTTCTATATCTCAAGGTTGTGTATACATCTGATATTTAAAATAATCAATAACTATTTACTAATATGGCTCTAGTTACAGTTTGGGGAATATGGCTCTCAAGGAATACCGACATTTTCAATAATCACTCTATTCCTTACTTTCAATGCTCTCAACAGATCCGTTCCATTTTTGAAGGTCTCAAGAGGAATTATAAGAGCCAAAGGAAAAGATAGATTTTTGAAATCCATATTGACAAGTCTGGTGCATGGGGTTATTTTGATGGTGCTCAGAATGGTATCACATCTTTATGTGGGGTTGGGGGTATTCTTTATTTATCTGATAACCATCACATAAAATTTAAATCAGGTTTGGGGCATGGTTCTAATAATTATGCTGAATTACTTGCTTTAAAATTACTCATTAGATTAGCCATTGAAAAACAGGTTGAACAAAACAAAGTTTTTAGGGACTCTTTGTTTGTTATTAATTGTATGAGGGGTTTACAAAGGATGAATGTTCTACTCCTAAATCCAATTTATGAACAACTGAAAGGAGTGGAAAGGGCATTCAAGGACATCACCTTTTCTCATATTTACCGAGAATTAAATATGGTAGCAGACTCTTTATCAAAAGATGGTATTCATATGGAGCAAGGCAGATGGTTAATGATGGAAATGAAAGATGGTAAAATGTTGGGCACTACATTCAGTTCTATCTACGACCCATAATTATATACCACTTATAAGCTTTGAGTCTCCTTTATTTGTTGTATGTTTTCAACTTGACTGTTTGGTCCCGGTGGGCTGGCTGTTTTTGACTGGTTGTTTTTGGGCTGGCTATTTTTTATCATCCTGATTGTTTGGTCCAAGTTACATTTTGGCTGGCTAGTTTTGCCTAATTGTTTTTTCCCTAGTTGTTGGAAAATGGGTATTTCTTTTCTTATTTTTGGGGTTTTTTTCCCAAGAACAATGTCGAATGCCTTAGGCATCTACAATATGTAATTTTTTTCCTTTTTGGAATAGAAATTATGATTTTTTCTTTGAAAAAAAAAACAATATCCAAACCTTAAATCCACTCATTAAATAAGAGGTAGAACGAAAGAAATTCAATATATAAAGTACAAACACTAGAATTAATTACATTTGACATGCATGACGATCCTTTATAAGTAACCCTTTAAGCTACTATAAAAAATAAAAATTAGTAAAATCGTGAATATATGATAGAAGAATGACTATTAAACTTATCAGGAAATTATGTAAATGTAAACAAGTATTCTTGAATTCTATGTTTAATTCAAATAATTTGTCTTTCACTTTTATGCTCTCAGTACCATTGTTATCTTTAGTGCATAATTCCTTCTTGATTCCCCTCCTTCACATGGTATTATGCATATTTTTGTATCTTTTCAACTTATATCACATGTGGACTGTTTTCTATTTGCATTTTTTAACAACTTCATATTTCTTCTATTCCTCCACTATGTCTTCACACTCCAACAACACCAATCCTTCATATTTTACTTTCTTACCTTACCATCCTCCACCACCTCCATCATCTTTTCTCACAAGCTTCTACTTCGTCCTTAATTCATCATCTCTCATCTCTCCCAATATTTTCCACCGCCTTATTCATATCCATTCCTCATTTCATCACCACCTCCCTTCTCATAGACTTAAAGTCTATTTTCTTATATCCATCTCCTCAAAATTTATTTATTCCATGGCTATCCCCATATCAATTTCATATATTATCTTCACCTTAAGATCCACTTCGATTATATTTCAACTTCAACTCCAATATCTTATCTCCATCTCCCCCATATTTACACCTTCAATTGTATCTGAATTACTCTTATACCATTCAATAATCATTGCGCTTTCTCTCCTCATTCTCATACACATGTATATTATCATTAATTGTTCAACATCTCATAAACCATGAAATAAGTAAATCCATACACCAATAAGTAAAAAATATATATTCAAAAACAAATACAAGGAAAAGTTCGAGCTCCTATCTTACAAAAATTAAAAAAGATATTAGAGAATATCCTTTCAGCATTCCCCCATGTCCCTTCATGTTACAAATCATAACATGATATACCTACAACAGTCTATAAGAAAAATTCCATATTTCTTTGTTTTAATAATGTATTTAACAATTTCAAACAATCAAGCACAAAGACTATGTGACACTTGAACTCAGATTCAACAATTCAAAAAGGCTTGTAAAATGATAAACAATTTAGAAATACACTGATTTTTCACTTCATTATAAAAACATTATAAATTTTTTAAATACAATCTACTAATTATACAAACTTTAAACATAATCTAAACAAATATAAGATAACAAATAGAGAGAATGCTAAAGTAATGTACATTCAAAACTTCAAATAATATATACTTACTATGTAGAGATTATTAGAATAATATATAGAAAATATTTACCTTATTTTTTACCGCCATACACATTGTAATTCTTCATGTCTAGGTTGCTTAGCCTGCATTCTTTTATTGCAAATTATAATAACAATAAATCTATAATTATGGGTAAAAAGCTAACTTAAAACAATTAATGACCATATATTATTTTGATACTGTATTCAACATTATTCTAAATTACTAATTCCAAGTCATAAATTCACTCATTAAATATTACATATAATGAGAGGAGTCAAGAAAGAAAAAACAAAAATTGAAATTATTTGTTGTAGATATAATTGATGAATCTGTGTGTAACTCCTTAATTTGCAAATAAAAATATTTTCCCTCCTCATTGACATATATATGTACATAAATATTAATTATTGAACTACTCAACAAATATAAAATGAGTAAAATTTGATACATAGACTACTTGTTTTCATAATATTTTTTTAAAACATGTATAAAAAAAAAAAATTGAAGTAAAAATCAACCAATTATGTAGTACTTATACTCCATCTCAACAAATTTAAGACTATAAAGAATATAAATGCTAAAGAAATAATTATTCAAAAATAAATAAACAAAATACTTATCTCTCGTCTTGTAATATCACATCCCATTCTCCACATTCCTTTCCCATGCACATCCAAATCGATTCTAGCTTCGCATATTCATCTCCTCCACATTTGCCGCTTGTACCTCTCTCTTCGACCTACAAGAATATACAAAAAGTGGTTAGTAGTTTCAAAAATTTAATGATCTTTTCTGATATTAATATCTTCTACAAAGCAAAGGGTACTAGCTCAAGGAGAAGACTAGGGCTTCAATCTTGCCAATATATGCATAATAGCCAAATTGTAATACCACAAAATGATCATTATGTAATATGGGTTGGATCCATTTCAATCGCATATAACTAGTTATAAAATAATAATGAATTAAAAAAGTTTAAATATATAAATTTTCAGAATATAAGTTTACAAACTACATAGAGATTTGTTAGATTAATATATAAAAAACTAACCTTTTATTTTTTGATCATTCAGAGTGTAATTCTTCATCTTTGTTGATTCTCCAATTCTTTGCTACAAATCAAAATAACAAAAAAGCTAAAATCTTTGAGAAAACTTTTAGATATTTAAAAAAACCAATAATTATTTACTAATATTTTCACATATTGTTAAATTACAATATCCAAATCTTAAATTCACTCATTAAATAAGAGGAATAATAAAATAAATCCAATACATAAAGGACTAACACTAAAATTACTTACATTTGACATGCATGATGATCCTTTGTAAGTAACCCTTTAAGCTACTATCAAAAATAAAAATTAGTAAAATCATGAATATAAGATAGAATAATTACTATTAAACTTATTGACCAATCATGTAAACTTGAACAAGTATTCTTGAATTCTATGTTTTTGACTCGAATTATTTATCTTTCACTTTTATACTCCCAATACCATTGTTATTTTTTGTCCATAATTCCTTCTTGATTCCTCTTCTTCACATGGTATTATGCACATTATTGTATCTTTTCCACTTATAACAATACATGTGGACTCTTTTTTATTTCCATTTGTTTAAAAACAACTTCATATTTCTTCTATTCCTCCACATTGTCTTCACACTCCAACACCGCCAATCCTTCATATTTTAATTTCTTACCTCACCATCTTGCACCACCTCCATAATTTCTTCTCATAGACTTCTACTTCAATCTTAATTCATCATCTCTAATCCCTCCCACTACGTTCCACCTCATCATATCATCTCCACCTCCTTTTCATAGACTTCAAGTCTATTTTCTTATATCCATCTCCCCAACATTTTTTTTTTCCATCTCTGCCCCCATATCAATTTCATATATTACCTTCATCTTAACATCCATTTCATTTATATTTCAACTTCAACTCCAATCTCGTATCTTCATTTCTTCCATTTACACCTCCAATTCTATCTCATTTACTCTTATACCATCCAATAGTTATTTCTCTTTCTCCTCACTCTCACACATGTATATTGCCATTATTGTTCAACATCTCATCAAGCATAAAATAAGTAAAACAATACACCAATAAGTATAAAATATTGATTTAAAAGCAAATTCTAGGAAACGTTCGAGCTACCTTCTTAAAAACAAAATTATAAAAAATATTAGAAAAAGGAATATTGATTTAAAAGCAAATTCTAGGAAACGTTTGAGCTACCTTCTTAAAAACAAAATTATAAAAAATATTAGAAAAACCTCCTTTCAGCATTGCCCCCATGTCCCTTCATGTTGCAAACCATAACATGATGTACCTACAAAAGTCTATAAGGAAATTTCCATATTTATTTGTTTTAATAATGTATTAAAACAATTTCATACAATCAAATATAAATACTTGATGAGGATTGATGTTTGATCACTCATATGACCCCTCTAGTAGTTCCTAGCTAGGTTTGCATAGTTTATTTCTTGCAAATTAATAATTGTAAGTGAGTCTCCTTCTCACATGCACTTGTGGGCACTAGTTATCTTCTAGTTGTCATTTAGAGTGTTAGTTAGTAAGTGTGAACTCAAAGTAGGAAGTGTGTACTTCAAGATAGCTAAAATGGATCTTCTAGTTAGCATTATTCCTTTTCTCTTAACTTAGAAGTTACGTGCATTCTCCCTTGCACTTTTGTAGCTTATGGTTAAGCATATTGGATCAAATCCATGATTTGATGGGTTTGGTTATGTATTTTGGGCCATTAGTGCCTATAAATTGAATTGTAAATAATAGAACACTTAGTTGGATTTTCAATCCTTTTCATTGGTATCAGAGCCTAGTTCATGTTTGCACTAGGGCTTGTGAGGTGAGAGGGTAGGAGATAATTTTGTTATGAGAAATTCTTTCTCATTGAGGACTCGGTTTAAGCTCAAGGGTAGCTTGAAAACCATTCGTAGAAGGAAGTTCCTTCGACGACAAACTCCTCGTTCCAACTTTTTGCTTATGCTCAAGAGGTATAGGAAAAGTTTGCCTCAGAGTTCTTCCTATTGCGATCCTTGGAAGGGATTGGATCGTAGTTACGGTCCAATTAGGATTAGGGAGCCATTTAACCCTACTGCCCCCCCATTTTTGAGTACTGAAGAGCTCCAGGAGATCATCAAAACTAGGTCGTGTGTCGACTTAGGTCTGGTTGCCTTTCAAACGCTGGTCGTGTGTCGACCGGATCTTGAAAGGAGAGCTACTGAAGGGATCTGGTTGCTCATATTTTTAATAGTTTAAGTTTTCAATGTCTTTAAAATTAACCCCCCTGGTTAATTTTTAAAATTTCATTGTTTGTATTAGAAAAGCTTAAATTTTCATTAATATATTATTTTCTTAATATATTAATTTGAAGCATATTGTAAAAAAAAAAAAAATTAGCCTAAGGGCTCATTGACCAGTTGTGTTCAGGTTTGCGGCGGCCGGCCAGCACCACCCGACAGCACCCGGCGTGCAAATTTGCGACAGGCGGCCAGTCAGCACCACCCGACAACAATTGACGCGCAGGCTTGCGGTAGGCGACTGGACAGCAGTTGTCGACCTACGGCCTTCGATCCTGACGCTGTCAGGTATGACAGCGTCTGGGCTACTGCCATCGCTGTCAGGGCCGACAGCGCTTCGGCCTGACCTCCAGCATTGTCCGCTGACAGCGTCAGGCCTGACGCCTGACATTTCTGTCAGGCGTGACAGTGCTGGTCAGGCGCTTCAGCCTGACATCCAACGCTGTCCGCTGACAGTGCCAAGCGTTCACCTTGGCGTTCGGCCTAATGCCTGACGCTATTGTCAGGCATGACAGCACTGCTGTCAGGTGCCTCGTCCTAGCCGCCATCGCTATCCACTGACAGCGTCAGGGCGGCGCTTGCCATTCGGGCATCAGGCCACACGCCTAACACTACTGTCAGGCGTGAAATCTTTGCTGTCTCGGGCCTGGATAGCGTTTAGCCTGACGACGTTGACGGATTGCCAGCATCAGGACTCAAAAATTGTTGCTGCATGCCCGGTCTGGGAATTGGCACCGTGAATATGTTACACCCGAGGAGGAACAGGCACTGAAATTCGTGCCTCGGGAAGTGTGCAACAGAAGTTATGTGCACAAATTGAGCAGTAAATCTGCCTCGGGAAACGTGTAACTGGACATTCAAAAATTCATGCAGGTTAAAGTACAGTGAAGTTTTAGTTCAGACAGCAAAATCAAGGGTAAATTATTGTAATTTTTTAATTTTTACTATTCTAAGGTTGCATGTAAATTTTTATGTTTTTATTAATTTAATTTTTAATAACTTAATTAAATTCATTAATCTTTGATTAATTGAAATTTAATTTTTAATTGAGTTATTTTTAAATTAATAAATTATAAATTGCACCTTAGGTTAGTTTAAAATTTTAAATTTTGAGCCTTAGGAGTAATTTTCAAATTCGGGGGCACACCATTGTAACAAGGAATTTCCAATTTTTCCTTGATTTTTAGTGCTTTTCCCTTTTTACTCCTGGCTTATACCCGTTTGAGTATGGCTTCTGACTTGGCTGCCCAAGTGGCAGAACTTGCCCATGTTGTAAATGCTTTAGCAGATAAAGCTAATGATACTACCATGGCAGAAGTCCTTGGCAATCTTGCCATGAAGGTAAATGACATTTCTGTGCATAATGCTTCAACTTCTGCTCATGATTCTCGTCTGAGAGTTCGTTGTGAAGTTCCATTTTATGATGGATCCAGGAACCCTGATGTCTTGAATAGTTGGATTCTTGACATGAGTTCTTGGTTTTCTTACTCTCAACTTTTAGATGAAGATGTGGTTCCTTATGCTAAGCTAAAACTTTCTGGTTTAGCTAAAGTACTTGTTGAACGAAAAAGAGGTCATGATGAACTCACCTCATGGGATGAGCTTGTAGATTGTCTTAAGACCAATTTTTATCCTTCCAATTATTCTAAGGAATTGGTCATTAAATGGTTTCGTTTTCGACAAAGTACTAATATGACTGTACGAGAATATATTTTTCAGTTCAACAGGTACAGGATACTTGTGAATGTGGAGGATGATGTTCCAGCTTTGATTATCAAATTTCAAAGTGGCTTGTTAGAGCATTTGTACAGGGAAATAATGTTTGTTTCTATGGAAACATTGGATTCAGTTTTCAACCAGGCGCAACTTGCGGAGGACAAGTTCAAAGCGCACTCGCAGGCATTCCGCGCACCTGCTCCTCAAGTGGTTGCAAACTCATCAAAAGGGAATAATTCTTTCTCACAAAAGAAGAATTTTGCTCAAAAGAAGAATGTTTCTTCTCCATCTCCTTCTTCTCCTTCTCCTTCCGCTTCTACTCCTTCTTCTTCTTCTTCTAAAAAGTTTTGTAACTATTGTAAGAAGAAAGGTCATGAAAAAGCTGATTGTTTTAAGCTTAAAAAGAAGAGTTTAGTCATTACTACTCAAGAGGAGGATGCTCCCAAAGGTCCCCTTGAGTCGGTAGGAGAGAGTAGAGTATACACGGAATTACGAGGTAAGCTCAATGAAGTTACCTTGGTAAATGTAAGTTCATCAGAGGGCGCTCGTGATGCTTTGTTCATCACTCGAGCTCATTTGCTCCATAATTTTGCAACAGATTGTATAGTGGATAATGGCTCGCAGAAAAATCTAATTGCGAGGTCCATTGTCGAGCGTTTGAAGTTACCTATGGAGCCTCATCCTCAACCTTATTCTTTGGGTTGGAAGGATAGTGGAAGAGGCTCAGAAATCACTCACACTTGCACATTAAAATTTGCACTTGGCCCACATTTCATAGATCAAGTCACTTGTGATGTGACTCCTATGGATTGTTGTGGGATTTTGCTTGGACAACCTTTTCAAGTATGATAGGAGAGCTGTTTATGATGCTTTCAAAAGAACCTACACACTTCAAAAATATGGTAAGGTCTTTCTCATTAAAAGCACCAACACTCCTAACATCATTCTAAGTTCCAAGCAAACAAAAAGAGTAATTAAAAAAGGTGGTGATGTTGCTCTAATTTTCATTCGCTCTCAAAACACTTCTACATCCACATCCATTCCAAAGCAACACTCTTCAATGGATAAAATATTGCAAAGTTATTCACACATATTTCAGGAGCCAAAGTCTCTTCCTCCAATTCGCACAATTAATCACAGCATTGAAATCATTCCTGGTTCTTCACTACCTAATGCACCCATGTATAGACAATCTATTTTGCAAAATGAAGAAATAAAAAGGCAAATAGAAGATTTGTTGTCTAAGGGTTTCATTAAGGAAAGTACTTCTGCTTGTGCCTCACCTATTTTGTTGGTTCTTAAAAAAGATGGCACTTGGAGATTGTGCATTGATTTTCGTGCTTTGAACAGAATTTCTATAAAGAATAGATATCCATTACCACGCATTGATGATTTATTAGATCAGCTTCAAGGAGCTAAGTTCTTTTCAAAAATAGATCTCAAAAGTGGATATCATCAAGTGCGTATCCAAGCTGAGGATACATGGAAGACAACTTTTAAGACGAAGATGGGCCTCTTTGAATGGTTGGTCATGCCTTTTGGTCTTACTAATGCTCCTGCAACCTTCATGAGGTTGATGAATGATGTATTTCATGATGTACTTGACAAATTTGTAATAATATATCTTGATGATATATTGATTTTCTCAAAAACTTGGGAGGAACACCTTAGGCATATCCTAGCAAACACTTGATCTTCTTGCGAAGAATCAATTATATGCCAATTCTTCCAAGTGTTCTTTTGGCAATACTTCAGTTTCTTACCTTGGCTATGTGATTAGTGAAAGTGGAATTCAGGTAGATCCCATAAAAGTTGATGTTTTACTTAAGTGGTCCCCTCCTACAACTCTCACTGAGTTAAGGAGTTTTCTAGGACTTGCAAATTTTTATCGCAAGTTCATTCCTCAATATTCCACCCTTGCAGCTCCATTGCATTATCTCACTAAGTCTAAAATTCCATTTCATTGGGAGAAAAGCCAAGAAGTTGCCTTTGAGAAACTCAAAAAGAAACTTTGTACAACACCTGTGTTAACTTTACCCGACCTCTCTCAACCTTTTGAGATTGAAACGGATGCCTCTAAAGTTGCCTTAGGAGTTGTGCTAAAACAGAATGGTCATCCAATTGCTTATCATTCAGAAACTTTTTCTCCTGCTAAGTTGAACTATTCTACATATGACAAGGAGTTGTATGCATTAGTTCAAGCTATTAAGTACTGGAGACATTATCTTTTGGGAAAAGATACGAGTAGTACACACCGATCATATGCCTCTCAAGTTTTTACAATCTCAAAGTAAAATTGAAGAATCAAGACATATGAAGTGGGCCTCTTACCTCCAACAATTTCACTTGGTGATCAAGTACAAAAAGGGGAAGAGTAATACTGTTGCTGATTGTTTGAGTAGGCCTCCCACCGCTCTTGCCTTAACAATTATGTCCACTTCACACTTGGGATTTCAGACTTGGCCTAATCAGTATTCATAGGATCCTAATTTTGGAAAAATATTTGAGCAAGTGAGTAAGCCTTCTTCTTCCAATTTGCATCCTTTCCAAGATTTCTACATCAAAGAAGGACTTCTTTACAAATTGGACAAGGTTTGTGTTCCTTGTGAGCCTAGAGTGTCACTTCTTAAGGAAGCTCATTCTACACTTTATGGTGGTCACTTTGGGAAGCATAAAACACTTCATCATTTGCAAAGATTTTTCTATTGGCCTAAAATGCGGAGGGATGTGTTGAGATTTCTCAAACGAGTAGTGCGTTTGTTGTCGCTCAAAACCAGCTAACGGGAAGTTTGGCTTAGGCATGCCTTTGCCCATTCCTTCCCATCCTTGGGAAAGCATTTCCATGGATTTGGTTAGTGGTTTTCCTATGAAAGTGCGACAACATGATTGTGTGTTCATGGTGGTTGACAGATTCGGTAAAATGGCTAAGTTTATTCCATGCCGCAAGACAAGTTCTGCAGCAGACTTAGCCCAATTTTTCTTTGACAACATTTGGCGTTCCTTTGGTCTACCTACCAGCATTATATCGGATCGTGATTCACGCTTTGTGGGTCACTTTTGGCGTTCTTTGTGGAAAATTTTGGGAGTTTCCCTTAACTTTTCCACCGCCTATCATCCGCAGTCAGATGGGCAGACTAAAGTGGTAAACCGTACCCTTGTGCAAAGTTTACGAATCTATCATCATGCTTCACCAGCAAAGTGGGACTTGAGTCTCACTCATATTGAACATGCCTACAATAGGGCCCTACATTCTTCTACAGGTCATTCACCCTTTGAGGTTTGTATGGGATTTCAGCCCTTGGCACCTTATGAGTTACCTTTGTCTTTGCCTTCTCCTGTCACTTCACATCTTCAGAAGGAGCAAGACAAAGCACACTCATTTATTCAGCATTTGCACAATCTGCAATCAAAGGTGGTTGAGATTTTGCAAAAGACACAACAGCAGCATAAAAAGGCCATGGATCGACATCGAATTCCTCATCCATTTCAGGTTGGTGACAAAGTTTGGTTGCATCTTGACAAGCGACGTTTTTCTGATAAGACTCATAGTAAAATCAAACCGATTCGCTATGGGCCTTATACTATTCTTCAGCAGGTGTCCGAGAATGCTTTCCACCTTGATCTTCCCGCACACTTGGGAATTCATGACGTCGTCAATGTAGATCTTTTGAAGTTGTACTTTGACTCTACCTTGGAGACTGCACCAGCTATCAATCATCCCATGGACATGGTTCCTGATGCTCAGTTACCATTGGATTCAGATCAGATCTATGACACAAAGATTCGACAGACTCGCCAAGGGTCTACCACCTCATATCTTGTGGCTCGGCGAGGACAGCTGCCGCATCAAGCTCGTTGGATTTCTTTTCATCAGATGTCCCGTGACTTTCCTACTCTTCTGAAAGCATTGGAGTCCAATGCTTCTATTGTGGGGAGGCATGATGAGGATTGATGTTTGATCACTCATATGACCCCTCTAGTAGTTCCTAGCTAGGTTTGCATAGTTTATTTCTTGCAAATTAATAATTGTAAGTGAGTCTCCTTCTCACATGCACTTGTGGGCACTAGTTATCTTCTAGTTGTCATTTAGAGTGTTAGTTAGTAAGTGTGAACTCAAAGTAGGAAGTGTGTACTTCAAGATAGCTAAAATGGATCTTCTAGTTAGCATTATTCCTTTTCTCTTAACTTAGAAGTTACGTGCATTCTCCCTTGCACTTTTGTAGCTTATGGTTAAGCATATTGGATCAAATCCATGATTTGATGGGTTTGGTTATGTATTTTGGGCCATTAGTGCCTATAAATTGAATTGTAAATAATAGAACACTTAGTTGGATTTTCAATCCTTTTCAATACTACATTACACTTGAACCTTTATTCAACAATAGAATAAGGCTTGTTAAATGACCAACAATTTAGAAATAAAATGATTATTCACTTCAGTATAAAAACAAAATAAAATTCTTAAATCCAATCTATTAATTATTATAGAATAATTGAACTTAATCTAAACAAATATAAGATAACAAATTGAGAGAATGCTAAAGTAATGTACATTCAAAACATTAAATAATATATACTATCGACATATAGACTTTAAATTAATTTGATGGATCCTTGGTGATGGAGCCAAGATCGCTCCAAGATTGACTTTTGGGAGGACAGGTGGATCCAAGATGAGGCCTTGAGTGCTGACAACGACCTAGGAGTCCTTAAACCAGGCCTGGAGGCATCCAAATGCCCTAATGTGTCATACTACTTGGCCAAGGATTAGGGGAAAGACACCTGGGGGCCCATATCGAACCCCCGCCACCCGCTTCAAGCTACCAGGCTCCAACGCCTCCTCGAGACTACCAGCATCCCTTCCAATGGGGGGAGGACATATGTGTTTGGCATGGCACTAGTAGTGGCTACTTCTTGGTCAAATCCACTTACGCCCTCCAAAGGGACCCAGTGGAGGCTCCTTTCATGGTCAAGCAGGTGTGGGCCAAAAAGTTGATCCCCAAGATCAGCTACTTCGTGTGGACAACCATCCAAAATAAGATTCTTACTATCAAGAATCTATCCAGGAGGGGCTTCCAAATCCCAAACAGATGCTTCCTTTGTTGTGTTGCCTAGGAATCCACCAATCATCTCTTCCTTACTTTCCCCTTTATCATCAAGGTCGTGGGCCACCTCCTCACCCTATTTTCCATACAGTGGGTTTCTCCCAGCTCCATCATCGACCTCTTTTCCCAATGGCCCAATCCCTTCATCCACCCCACCCTCCACTCCCTCTGGGTGTTCTGCCTTCCCCACCTTCTTTGGAAAATATGGCTTGAGCGTAACAGCTGAGCCTTCTCTTCCCCAGCCCGTAGCCCCCAGTCGATGGCAGCCAAAGAGGTGGCCTTTACCCTAGAGAACTCCCACTCCCTCCCCTCAGGAAACCCTCCCTGGAAGGCGAGTGATGCTTCTATCCTCACCAACCTTGGAGTTCAGGCCACCCTTGGTCCCCCCCTGTTCCCTCCCCTAGAGCTGTGACCAGGTGGGTTGCCCCTCCTCCTAGGTGGGTCAAACTCAATTTTGACGATGCCTCCAAGGGCAATCCTAGCCCCTCGAGAGCTGGCAGGGCCATCCGAGACCACTCTGGGACCTTGATCTTGGCTTATGCTAAGGCCCTCGACATGCAAACCAAAAACTTTGTGAAAGCAACAATGTTACTTCGCGGGGTCCTCGCCCTCCAGAAGACCCCTAGTAAAGTGATCATCGAGGGTAACTCCCTTAACATCATCAATGTCAACCTCAGTAACGGGGACAGCTCATGACGCATCTACAATATTATCCAAGAGGTTCAGGCCATCCTTCTGGGGCTCCCCCAACATTCCATCCATCACGTCTACAGATAAGGAAACAGGGTGGCTGATTTTTTGGCCAATTTTATAACTTCTTCAAAAGGGCTCAACATCTGGACCAAGAATTTTCTTGTCGAGCTAGTGCAAGTAGCGTCCCAAGACCTCCTCAATATTGATGCCATTCCAGACTCCTAGACTCCCCTGGCACTGTGCCTGGATGATCCAGCTCCATGTCAGGCACAATCGCATGTGGGACGCTGACCTTACTACATTTCTCTCCATGATGGCAGTTCCCAACAACATCCATGATCACGGTCATCTTAGGGTGACCAATTGGCTGCGTGCAGCGCCAGGTGTCTTCCTCCCCAACATCCATGTCAAAGGTAGCTCGCAAACCTCTCCTTTTTTTAGCATTCTTATTGGGCTCATAGTCAGCATAACGTTTGGGCCCGTGCCACCTCAAGTCGAGTGCCTTGCTACTGACTTTGCATCTTGGGATTATCCTGACCTGGTAGCCCAGGCGTGGCTACTGTCTATGCAAGACCATCCCTCTATGCTAACTCAACTGGCGCGTGATGTGGAGTCCATCCCTAGGCTGCTTCCATCTGGCACTTTCTACCCTTGGTGATATGTGAACCCACCATGTCAACTCCCAAGGCCATTTATGTCGAGCCCTCGATCCTCTCCCTGTCCGAGTCTGCTAGGGTCTTTACTAATGCCAAGGAGTATACCCCCTTTATGAGCAAATTCGTTGGGCCTGATGAGGATATCACCTAGGGCTTCCTGGATACCTGGGACAAGGGTGAGGTCCAGGTGAAAAGGCTGCATTTCAGAGTCACCAGAGAGTTCCTGTTCGAAATCACTGGTCTGCATCATGAGGAAAAGGGGAAGTTCATTCGTCGAGACAAACACAATTGGGAGGAGGAGCTCTCCCACTTTCTGAAACATAATTGGGATAGGACTGCTCTGTTCAGAACTGACCTCCCCAAATCATTCAATGAATCCCTGGTCCCCGTGATGTAATTTATTACTTGTGATGACCCGGATCAAAAGTTGTTTAGTTTCCATATGAGCTTCGTTAACCACCTTCGCGACGCCATCTTGCTGAGCACTCCCCATTTTTTGCTTTACTCCCTTGGCCTTACCATTGATAGGGCCTAGAAAAACCACACCCACCCTTCCCACCAAGGACTTATGGTCGTCCTCTACCACCACACTCTGGCCC
Organism: Wollemia nobilis; assembly: GCA_028583015.1. Lineage (NCBI taxonomy): Eukaryota > Viridiplantae > Streptophyta > Pinopsida > Araucariales > Araucariaceae > Wollemia > Wollemia nobilis. Next base: position 15,126,067 of record JAQPPZ010017228.1, read on the forward strand.
ATCAGCCCCCACTCTGGAGTATGTATCCCCCCTGGCCTTTGTCCTCCCCACTGAGACTGTTGCCTTCCCTATTGCCTCCCTTGCTGCTTCTAAGTCCAAAGAGGACATTCCCAATGACCCTAAAGATTCCCCTCCCCCTAGAGAGCGTAGGCCTACCCAGAAATGTAAGACGTCATCTCAGGTCCCTGGTGGTGTTTTGACTCCCGATGCAAGCTCTGCAAGAGGGACGACCCCTGGCGAGAGCAGGTCCTCAGCCAGACTCAAGAGACCCAAATTTTATGTCCCGAAAACCATCGAGATCAGTTCAAATTCTAAGAACAAGTTTCGAATATTCTCTACTATGATCCTCCTTGACATGGCAATCAACTCGCTCACCTCGGTTTCCAATATGACTACAACAGTTGTCAATATCTTCAAGGAGCTTCGATGCAGGCTGGGGGATGGCCCTGATGGTGACGGGAATTAGTTCCCTGGTGCGGGACCCCCATCCGGAGTTGCCTTGGGAGTTCACCTCGTGCATCAGGGTGGGCGGGGATAGTGCTTGGTCTGCTCAGGCCAAGGGCCTTCGAGCTGCTATGGGTGGAGGTTCATTTCTAGTTTCTAGTTTATGTTTGAATCATCAAGCATATTCTGTAGGTTTTGTCCCAAGTACCTTGGTACCCCTGATTTTATCTTTTTTCTTTGTAGGATGGGTTAATTTTGTTCGGGTTGATGGCCTGGGGCTGGGTTGCAAGGCCTAGGGTTTTTATCTAGGGGCACACCCTAGTCTATTTTGTTTTTCTGTTGGTCCAAATCTAAGTTGCGGCTTCTATTGTAAATAAGGGTTTGGGATCCTTCAAAAACCCGTTGTATATAAAATTTGCTACCTATAAAAAAAAACGTTTTGGGATGTAAACTATACTTTGGGAGGAAAAGACGCATTTCTAATGGGACACATTTTCAAAACTGTGGTACGCATATTCAAGATAGCACCAAATCCCAAGAGAAGTGCCATAGAATATAGTTAATAGAAAGGCATATTCAATTTATTTCTTGACATAAACTCTAAAATCTATACTCTAAATGAATGGACCACAACGAAAGTTAGCTTTAGTCTATATAAGGCATTAAACATCCAATTCTAAAAAGTAAGTGAGACATATACAAATTGTTTTTCTAGCCCCAAATCCCAGCATAAGTGCCATGGAATATAGTTAATATACAGGCATGTTCAATTTATTTATTGACATGAACTCTGAAATCTATATTCTAAATGAATGGAGATACATAGTGGATTCTATTAGCATGGCTTAGGTTTTATTAAACATTTGATAGAAAAGAATGGTGTGGATTTGGACAATTGATACAGATCAAGCCATCATTATTATTATTCAATAAAGTTTAAATTGGCATGTATTATGCAAAAACTTTACCTTAAAGTGGTTTCTTAGATTTTTACCAATAGGGATTGAACAAGACCACCACGAGAATTAGCTTCAGTTGGTACGTGGCATTAAAAATCCAATTCTGAACTAGAAAGTAATTAAGACATATGCAACATTTTTTAATGTGACAGTCTTCACAAAAGGGTTTAAACATACTACCTATTCCTCCACCTTAGCATAATGATATTTCTGACTTATGTATCTATATTCATTTGTCTGTACCTGGTATTTGACATCCAATTTTCACCTGCAAAATAATCGAGACATACAAATTTTCTTTAATATGTCAAAATAAGCAAAAATTAAAAAATAACAGGAATCTTAAACAAACAAAAATACAAATAAACAAAAGGGTTTGAACGTACTACCTATTCCTCCACCTTAAGATAATGATATTTTTGACTTATGTATCTATCTTCATCAGTCTGTACCAGGTATTTGACATCCAATTTTCACTTGCAAAATAATCGAGACATACAACTTTTCTTTAATATGTCAAAATAAGAAAAAATTAAAAAATAATAGGAATCTTAAACAAACAAAAATGCAAATAAACAAAAGGGTTTGAACATACTTCATGTTCCTCCACCTTAGTATAATGAGATTTCTGACTTATGTATCTATCTTCATCAGTGTGTACCAGGTATTTGACATCCAATTTTCATCTACAAAATAATCGAGAAATATAAATTTTCTTTAATATGTCAAAATAAGAAAAATTTAAAAAATAACAGGAATCTTAAACAAACAAAAATGCAAATAAAGATCCTAAGCTATGCAAATAGTTTATTATACTTTCTTTCTAGGGCAGTCTGACCAACAAGTTAGAATATGTGGAATTGTTTCTTCATCTCAGCGAAACAAGACTTCTACATATTTAGTCTTGGCGAGTCCTCAACTGAAAAATAAGAAGAATTAAAAACCTCAAAGAAACATATGGCCTTCCACTCCACAATAGCAGTTAGAGTCTTCTATATCTCAAGGTTATATATATGCCTAATATTAAAAAAAATTAATAACTATTTACTAATATTTTCAGGTTTGGTTAAATAACAATATCCAAATCTTAAATCCACTCATTAAATAAGAGGTAGAATGAAAGGCACTTGGGATAACTTGAGGAAGAGGGGATTTCAAGGTCCCTCTTTATGTGTCCTTTGTGGTAAGAATGAGGATGACTCTTCTCATTTATTTTTCCAATGCTCCCTTGCTAGAGACATTTGGCATTGTTGGTGGAGTGCCTGGAACCATCCTTGTTTTCATGTGCTCTCCCTGGTGGAGTTTTGGAGTAGTCTAGGCAGACCTCCGACCAAGGCCCCCTTCCTCCAAGTGGCTTGGAATTTGGGCCCTTCTTGCATCATCTGGCAAATTTGGCTCGAATGAAACCGACGCATTTTTGAGGGAAGTCATTTGGCTATTCAACAGATCTGGCAAAGGATCCTGTGTATGGTTCAAGAAACTATCCATAGTAAATGTGATGTGGACCCTCATTTGGACTCTAGGGAGGAGAAGGTATGACAGGCCCTTGGTTTGTTTGGGGTTGGTGTGAATTCTTCTAGCCCTAGTAGGATTCCTCAGCTTAGCAAGAAGGTTAGGAGAGAGGGTAGATGGAGACTGCCCCCTAGAGGAGTTTTAAAAATTAATACTGATGGGTCGTTCAGGGGCAATCCTGGACATGCTGGAATTGGTGGTGTTGGGAGAGATTCTATTGGCGTGGTCAGTTTTTTCTTTTCCATTTATAAATGTGTTCACTCCAACAATCTTATGGAAGCTCTGGCGATACTTGAGGCCTTGCAAAGGGGGTTTTCTCTTGGCTGGCGTAGGATTCTTTGCGAGTCTGACTCTCAAATTTTTGTTAATCTTTTAAACAACAAAAGAGTGGAGGATGTTAATTGGCAGTTGGCCTCTATGACCATTCAGATTCTCAGAATGAGTGAAGAATTTGAATTTATATCCTTTGTGCACATTCCAAGGGAATGGAATGGGGTTGCTGATTACCTGGCCAAAAGGGCTTCTGAGCTATTGGATACTCAGAGTATTGATAACTAGGAGAGTCTCCCGTCTGGGGATTCTCAACACCTATGGGAGTTGATCCATAAGGATGTTCAGACTTAATGTGGTTTGTTTTTTTTGGTTTTCTTTGGGAGTTGACCTTTTCTGGTGATTTAGCCTGTCTTGTTGCTTATTTGAGTCCTGGGTGGGGGCTCAACTGTACTTTGTAATCCAGACTTTTTATCAATAAATTTTTACCCCTTTATTTAAAAAAAAAGAGGTAGAATGAAAGGAATTCGATATATAAAGGACTAACACTAGAATTACTTACATTTGAGACGCATGTCGATCCTTTGTAAGTAACCCTTTAAACTACTATCAAAAATAAAAATTTGTAAGATCATGAATATATGCTAGAAGAATGACTATTAAACTTATCGGGAATCATGTAAATGTAAACAAGTATTCTTGAATTCTATGTTTAATTCAATTTATTTGTCTTTCACTTTTATGGTCTCAGTACCATTGTTATTTTTAGTGCATGATTCCTTCTTGATTCCCCTCCTTCACATGGTATTATGCATATTGTTGTATCTTTTCCACGTATACCACATGTGGACTGTTTTCTATTTGCATTTTTTAACAACTTCATATTTCTTCTATTCCTCCACTCTGTCTTCACACTCAAACACCACCAATCCTTCATATTTTACTTTCTTACCTTACCATCCTTGACCACCTCCATCATCTTTTCTCACAAGCTTCTACTTTGACCTTAATTCATCATCTCTCATCTCTCCCAATATTTTCCATCTCCTTATTCATATCCATTCCTCATTTCATCACCACCTCCTTTATCATAGACTAGAAGTCTATTTTCTTATATCCATATCCTCAACATTTATTTATTCCATGTCTATCCCCATCTTAATTTCATATATTACCTTCACCTTAACATCCACTTCGATTATATTTCAACTTCAACTCCAATCTCTTATCTCCATCTCCCCCATATTTACACCTCCAACTGTATCTCAATTACTCTTATACCATTCAATAATCATTGCTCTTTTTATTCAACATCTCATCAACCATGAAATAAGTAAATCCATACACCAATAAGTAGAAAATATAGATTCAAAAACAAATACTAGGAAAAGTTTGAGCTCCTATCTTACGAAAATTAAAAAAGATATTAGAAAATCTCCTTTCAGCATTCCCCCATGTCCCTTCATGTTACAAATCATAACATGATATACCTACAACAGTCTATAATAAAAATTCCATATTTCTTTTTTTTAATAATGTATATAACAATTTCAAACAATCAAGCACAAATACTATATGACACTTGAACTCAGATTCAAAAATACAAAAAAAGGCCTGTAAAATGATCAACATTTTAGAAATACAATGATTTTTCACTTCACTATAAAAACAATATAAATTTTTTAAATGCAATCTACTAATTATACATACTTTGAACATAATCTAAAAAAATATAAGATAACAAATAGAGAGAATGCTAAAGTAAAGTACATTCAAAACTTCAAATAATATATACTTACTACGTAGAGATTATTAGAATAATGTATAGAAAATATTTACCTTATCTTTTACCACCATACACATTGTAATTTTGCATGTCTAGGTTGCTTAGCCTGCATTCTTTTATTGCAAATTATAATAACAATAGATCTACAATTATGGGTAAAAAGCTAACTTAAAACAGTCAATGACCATATATTTTGATACTATATTCAACATTATTCTAAATTAATAATTCCAAGTCATAAATTCATTCATTAAATATTACATATAATGAGAGGAGTAAAGATAGAAAATACAAAAATTAAAATTATTTGTTGTCGATATGATTGATGAATCTGTGTGTAACTCCTTAATTTGCAAACAAAAATATTTTCCCTCCTCGTTGACATATATATGTATATAAATATTAATTATTGAGCTACTCAAAAAATATTAAATGAGTAAAATTTGATACATAGACTACTTGTTTTCATAATATTTTTTTAAAACATGTATAAAAAAAAAAAATTGAAGTAAAAATCAACCAATTATGTAGTACTTATACTCCATCTCAACAAATTTAAGACTATAAAGAATATAAATGCTAAAAAAATAATTATTCAAAAATAAATAAACAAAATTCTTATCTCTCGTCTTGTAATATCACATCCCATTCTCCACTTTCCTTTCCCATGCACATCCAAATATATTCTAGCTTCACATCTTCATCTCCTCTACATTTGCCACTTGTACCTCTCTCTTCGACCTACAAGAACATACAAAAAGTGGTTAGTAGTTTCAAAATTAATGATCTTTTCTTATATTAATATCTTCTACAAAGCAAATGGTACTAGCTCAAGGAGGAGACTAGGGCTCAAATCTTGCCAATATATGCATAATAGACAAATTGTAATACCACAAAATGATCATTATGTAATATGGACTGGATCCATTTCAATCACATATAACTAGTTATAAAATAATAATGAATTAAAAAAGTTTAAATATATAAATTTTCAAAATACAAGTTTACAAACTACATAGAGATTTGTTAGATTAATATATAAAAAACTAACCTTTTATTTTTTGACCATACAGATTGTAATTCTTCATCTCTGTTGATTCTCCAATCCTTTGCTACAAATCATAATAATAATAAAGCTAAAATCTTTGAGAAAACTTTTATATATCTAAAAAAACCAACAATTATTTACTAATATTTTCACATTTTGTTAAATTACAATATCCAAATATTAAATTCACTCATTAAATAAGAGGTAGAATGAAATAAATTCAATATATAAAGGACTAACACTAAAATTACTTACATTTGACATGCATGATGATCCTTTGTAAGTAACCCTTTAAGCTACTATCAAAAATAAAAACTAGTAAAATCATGAATATAAGATAGAAGAATGACTATTAAACTTATCGATGAATCATGTAAACCTAAACAAGTATTCTTGAATTCTATATTTTTGACTTGAATTATTTATCTTTCACTTTTATACTCCTAGTACCATTGTTATTTTTTTTTCGTGCATAATTCCTTCTTGATTCCTCTTCTTCACATGGTATTATGCACATTATTGTATCTTTTCCACATATAACACTACATGTGGACTCTTTTTTATTTGCATTTGTTTAACAACAACTTCATATTTCTTCTATTCCTCCACTTTGTCTTCACACTCCAACACCACAAATCCTTCATAATTTAATTTCCTACCTCACCATCTCGCACCACCTTCATCATTTGTACTCACAGACTTCTACTTCGATCTTAATTCATCATCTCTCATCTCTCCCACTTCTTTCCACCTCCTCATATCATCTTCACCTCATTTTAATGTACTTCAAGTCTATTTTCTTACATCCATCTCCCAAAAAAAAATTATTCCATATCTATCCCCATATCAATTTCATATATTACCTTCATCTTAACATCCATTTCATTTATATTTCAACTTCAACTCCAATCTCGTATATTCATTTCTTCGATTTACACCTCCAACTCTATCCCATTTACTCTTATACCATCCAATAGTTATTGCTCTTTATCCTCACTCTCACACACATGTATATTGCCATTATTGTTCGACATCTCATCAAGCATAAAATAAGTAAAGCAATACACCAATAATTATAAAACATAGATTCAAAAGCAAATTCTAGGAAACGTTTGAGTTGCTTTCTTAAAAACAAAATTATAAAAAATATTAGAAAACCTACTTTCAACATTGCCCCCATGTCCCTTCATGTTGCAAACCATAACATGATGTACATACAAGAGTCTATAAGAAAAATTCCATATTTCTTTGTTTTAATAATGTATTAAAATAATTTCATACAATCTAGTATAAATACTACATTACACTTGAACTTTGATTCAACAATAGAATAAGGCTTGTTAAATGACCAACGATTTAGAAATACAATGATTATTCACTTCAGTATTAAAAAAAATTAAATTAAATTAAATCCAATCTACTAATTATACAATAATTGAACGTAATTAAAAAAATATAAGATAACAAATAGAGAGAATGCTAAAGTAATGTACATTCAAAACTTTTTAAAAACGTTTTGGGATGTAAACTATACTTTGGGAGGACAAGACACATTTCTAATGGGACGCATTTTTAGAACTGCGGTATGCATCTTCAAGATAGCCCCTAAACCCAAGAGAAGTGCCATAGAATATAGTTAATAAATAGACATGTTCAATTTATTTTTTGGCGTGAACTCTGAACTCTTTACTCTAAATGAATGGGGATACATGGTGGATTTAAGCATATGTTAAAAATTCATACAAAAAAGAATCCACTATGAATCCCCATTCATTTAGAGTATAAAGTTCAGAGTTTACGTCAAGAAATAAATTGAACATATCTGTTTATTAACTATATTTTATGGTACTTCTCCTAGGATTTGGGGCTATCTTGAAGATGCGTACCGCGGTCCTGAAAATGCATCCCATTAGAAAATCAAGAATTTGGTGTGGATTTGAACAATTGAGACAGATCAAGCCATCGTTAATATTATTTATTAATGTTTAAATTAGCATGAATTATCCAAAAAAATTACCTTAAAATGGTTTCATAGAGTTTTACCAAGAGGGTTTGATCACGACCACCAAGAAAGTTAGCTTCAGTCTGTACAAGGCATTAAGCACCCAATTCTAGAAAGTAATTAAGACATATACAACTTTTTTTTTTTAGCCCCAAATCCCAGGAGAAGTGCCTTGGAATATAGTTAATATTCAGGCATGTTCAATTTATTTCTTGACCCAAACTCTAAACTCTATATTCTAAATGAATGGAGATACATGGTGGATTCTATTAGCGTGGATTAGGTTTTATTAAATAGTTGATAGACAAGAATGGTGTGTATTTGGACAATTGATATAATCAAGCCATCGTTATTATTATTCAATAAAGTTTAAATTGATATGTATTATCCAAAAAATTTACCTTAAAGTCGTTTGAGTTTTACCAAGAGGGTTTGAACACGACCACCACGATAGTTAGCTTCAGTCTGTACGAGGCATTAAACATCCAATTCTGACCTAGAAATTAATTAAGACATGCAACTTTTTTTAATGTAACAGTCTTAACAAAAGGGTTTGAATATACTACTTGTTCCTGCACCTTAGGATAATGAGATTTCTGACTTATGTATATATCTTCATCAGTTTGTACCAGGTATTTGATATCCAAATTTCACCTGCAAAATAATCGATACATAAAAATTTTCTTAATATGTCAAAATAAGCAAAAATTAAAAAATAATAGGAATCTTAAACAAACAAAAATACAAATAAACAAAAGGGTTTGAACATACTACCTGTTCCTCCACCTTAGCATAATGAGATTTCTGACTTATGTATCTATCTTAATCAGTTTGTACCAAGTATTTGACATCAAATTTTCAATTGCAAAATAATCGAGACATACAAATTTTCTTTAATATATCAAAATAAGCAAAAATTAAAAAATAATAGTTATCTTAAACAAACAAAAATACAAATAAACAAAAGGGTTTGAACATACTTCCTGTTCCTCCACCTTAGCATAATGAGATTTATGACTTATGTATCTATCTTCATCAGTGTGTAACAGGTATTTGACATCCAAATTTCATCTCCAAAATAATCGAGACATACAAAAAAAATTTAATATGTCAAAATAAGCAAAAATTAAAAAATAACAGGAATCTTAAACAAATAAAAATGCAAATAAATATCCTGAGCTATGCAAATAGTTTATTATTATTAGTTGCTAGGGCAGTCTTACCAATGAGTTAGACTATGTGGAATTGTTTCTTCATCTCAGTGGAACAAGACTTCTACATATTTAGTCCTGGTGAGTCCTCAACTATAAAATAAGAAGAATAAAAAACCTCAAAGAAACATATGGCCTTCCACTCCACAACAGCAGTTAGAGTCTTCTATATCTCAAGGTTGTATATACGCCTGATATTTTAAAAAAATCAATAACTATTTACTAATATTTTTAGGTTTGGTTAAATAACAATATCCAAATCTTAAATCCACTCATTAAATAAGAGGTAGAATGAAAGGAATTCGATATATAAAGGACTAACAGTAGAATTACTTACATTTGACATGCATGAAGATCCTTTGTAAGTAACCCTTTAAGCTACTATCAAAAATAAAAATTAGTAAAATCATGAATATATGATAGAAGAATGACTATTAAACTTATCAGGAAATCACGTAAATGTAAAAGTATTCTTGAATTCTATGTTTAATTCAAATTATTTGTCTTTCGCTTTTATGCTCTCAATACCATTGATAATTTTAGTGCATAATTCCTTCTTGATTCCCCTCCTTCACATGGTATTATGCATAAGAATTACTTACATTTGACACGCATGACGATCCTTTGTAAGTAACCTTTTAAGCTACTATCGAAAATATAAATTAGTAAAATGATGAATATATGATAGAATAATGAGTATTAAACTTATCGGGCAATCATGTAAATGTAAACAAGTATTCTTGAATTCTATGTTTAATTCAAATTATTTGTCTTTCACTTTTATTCTCTTTGTACCATTGTTATTTTTAGTGCATAGTTCCTTCTTGATTCCTCTCCTTCACATGGTATTATGCATACTGTTGTATCTTTTCCAGTTATACCACATGTGGACTGTTTTCTATTTGTATTTTTTAACAACTTCATATTTCTTCTATTCCTCCACTCTGTCTTCATACTCCAACATCACCAATCCTTCATATTTTACTTTCTTACCTTACCATCCTCCACAAACTCCATCATATTTTCTCACAAGCTTCTACTTCGAGCTTAATTCATCATCTCTCATATCCCATATCTACCAATATTTTCCACCTCCTTATTCATCTCCATTCCTCATTTCATCACCACCTCGCTTCTCATAGACTTCAAGTCTATTTTATTATATCCATATCCTCAATATTTATTTATTCCATGTCTATCCTCATCTCAATTTCATATATTACCTTCACCTTAACATCCACTTCGATTATATTTCAACTTCAACTCCAATCTCTTATCTCCATCTCCCCCATATTTACACCTCCAACTGTATCTCAATTACTCTTATACCATTCAATAATTATTGCTCCTTCTCTCCTCATTCTAATACACATGCATATTATCATTAATTGTTCAACATCTCATCAACCATGAAATAAGTAAAGCCATACACCAATAAAAAATATAGATTCAAAAACAAATACTAGGAAAAGTTTGAGCTCCTATCTTACGAAAATTAAAAAATATATTAGAAAACTTCCTTTCAGCATTCCCCCTTGTCCCTTCATGTTACAAATCATAACATGATATACCTACAACAGTCTATAATAAAAATTCCATATTTCTTTGTTTTAATAATGTAATTAACAATTTCAAACAATCAAGCATAAATACTATGTGACACTTGAACTCAGATTCAACAATACAAAAAGGCTTGTAAAATGGTCAACAGTTGAGAAATACAATGATTTTTCACTTCAGTATAAAAACAATATAAAGTTTTTAAATACAATCTACTAATTATACAAACGTTGAACATAATATAAACAAATATAAGATAACAAATAGAGAGAATGTTAAAGTAATGTACATTCAAAAATTCAAATAATATATACTTACTACGTACGTAGATATTATTAGAATAATGTATAGAAAATATTTACCTTATTTTTTACCACCATACACATTGTAATTCTTCATGTCTAGGTTGCTTAGCCTGCATTCTTTTAATGCAAATTATAATAACAATAAATCTACAATTATGGGTAAAAATCTAACTTAAAATAGTTAATGACCATATATTTTGATACTATATTCAACATTATTCTAAATTACTAATTCCAAGTCATAAATTCACTCATTAAATATTACATATAATGAGAGGAGTCAAGATAGAAAATACAAAAATTGAAATTATTTTTTGTGATATGATTGATGAATCTGTGTGTAACTCCTTAATTTGCAAACAAAAGTATTTTCCCTCCTCATTGACATATATATGTATATCAATATTAATTATTGAGCTAATCAACAAATATAAAATGAGTAAAATTTGATACATAGACTACTTGCTTTCATAATATTTTTTAAAACATTTATAAAAACAAAAGTTTTGAAGTAAAAATCAACCAATTATGTAGTACTTATACTCCATATCAACAAATTTAAGACTATAAAGAATATAAATGCTAAAGAAATAATTATTCAAAAATAAATAAACAAAATACTTATCTCTCGTCTTGTAATATCCCATCCCATTCTCCACTTTCCTTTCCCATGCACATCCAAATCGATTCTAGCTTCGCATCTTCACCTCCTCCACATTTGCCACTTGTACCTCTTTCTTCGACGTACAAGAACATACAAAAAGTGGTTAGTAGTTTCAAAAATTTAATGATCTTTTCTTATATTAATATCTTCTACAAAGCAAATGGTACTAGCTCAAGGAGGAGACTAGGGCTCAAATCTTGCCAATATATGCATAATAGACAAATTGTAATACCACAAAATGATCATTATGTAATATGGGCTAGATCCATTTCAATCGCATATAACTAGTTATAAAATAATAATGAATTTAAAAAATTTAAACATATAAATTTTCATAATACAAGTTTACAAACTACATAGAGATTTGTTAGATTAATATATAAAAAACTAACCTTTTATTTTTTGACCATACATATTGTAATTCTTCATCTCTGTTGATTCTCCAATCCTTTGCTACAAATCATAATAACAATAAAGCTAAAATATTTGAGAAAACTTTTAGATATTTAAAAAAACCAACAATTATTTACTAATATTTTCACATTTTGTTAAATTACAATATCCAAATCTTAAATTCACTCGTTAAATAAGAGGTAGAATGAAATAAATTCAATATATAAAGGACTAACACTAAAATAACTTACATTTGACATGCATGGTGATCCTTTGTAAGTAACCCTTTAAGCTACTATCAAAAAAAAAATTAGTAAAATCATGAATATAAGATAGAAGAATGACTATTAGAATTATCGACCAATCATGTAAACCTGAACAAGTATTCTTGAATTCTATGTGTTTGACTCGAATTATTTATCTTTCACTTTTATACTTCCAGTACCATTGTTATTTTTTTTTCGTGCATAATTCCTTCTTGATTCCTCTTCTTCACATGGTATTATGCACATTATTGTATCTTTATCCACTTATAACACTACATGTGGATTCTTTTTTATTTGTATTTGTTTAACAACAACTTCATATTTCTTCTATTCTTCAACATTGTCTTCACACTCCAACACCACCGATCCTTCATATTTTAATTTCTTACCTCACCATCTTGCACCACCTCCATCATTTCTTCTCATAGGCTTCTACTTCAATATTAATTCATCATCTCTCATCTCTCCCACTACTTTCCACCTCCTCATATCATCTCCACCTCCTTTGCATAGACTTCAAGTCTATTTTCTTATATCCATCTCCCCAACATTTTTTTATTCCATCTTTGTCCCAATCTCTTATCTTCATTTCTTCCATATTACACCTCCAACTCTATCTCATTTACTCTTATACCATCCAATAGTTATTTCTCTTTCTCCTCACTCTCACACACATGTATATTGCCATTATTGTTCAACATTTCATCAAACATAAAATAAGTAAAGCAATACACCAATAAGTATAAAACATAGATTCAAAAGTAAATTCTAGGAAACTTTTGAGTTGCCTTCTTAAAAAAATATATATAAAAAAGATTAAAAAACCTCCTTTCAGCATTGCCCCCATGTCCCTTCATGTTGCAAACCATAACATGATGTACATACAAGAGTCTATTAGAAAAATTCCATATTTCTTTGTTTTAAATATGTATTAAAACAATTTCATACAATCAAGTATAATACTACATTACACTTGAACTTTGATTCAATAATAGAATAAGGCTTGTTAAATGACCAACGATTTAGAAATACAATGATTATTCACTTCAGTATAAAAACAAAATAAAATTTTTAAATCCAATCTACTAATTATACAATAATTGAACTTAATCTAAAAAAATATAAGATAACAAATAGAGAGAATGCTAAAGTAATGTACATTCAAAACATTAAATAATATATACTTCCGATATATGGACTTTAAATTGATTTGTATGCTATGTTTTAAAACGTTTTGGGATGTAAACTATACTTTGGGAGGACAAGACACATTTCTAATGGGACGCATTTTCAGAACTGCGGTATGCATCTTCAAGATAGCCCCTAATCTCAAGAGAAGTGCCATAGAATATAGTTAATAAATAGGCATGTTCAATTTATTTCTTGACGTAAACTTTGAACTCTTTACTCTAAATGAATGGGGATACATAGTGGATTCTATTATGCTGGCTTAAGCATATGTTAAGAATTCATACAGAAAAAGAATCCACTATGTATCCCCATTCATTTAGAGTATAAATTTCAAAGTTCACATCAAGAAATAAATTGAACATGCCTATTTATTAACTATATTCTATGGCACTTCTCCTGGGATTTGGGGTTGTCTTGAAGATGCGTACCGCGGTCCTTAAAATGCGTCCCATTAGAAAATCAAGAAAATGGTGTGGATTTGAACAATTGAGACAGATCAAGCCATCGTTATTATTATTTATTAATGTTTAAAATAGCATGTATTATCCAAAAAATTATCTTAAAATGGTTGCTTAGAGTTTTACCAAGATGGTTTGATAGCTTCAGTCTTTACAAGGCATTAAACATCCAATTCTAGAAAGTAATTAAGACATATACAAATTGTTTTTTTAGCCCCAAATCCCAGGAGAAGTGCCATGGAATATAGTTAATATACAGGCATGTTCAATTTATTTCTTGACCTGAACTCTGAACTCTATATTCTAAATGAATGGAGATACATAGTGGATTCTATTAGGTTGGCTTAGGTTTTATTAAACAATTGATAGAAAAGAATGGTGTGGATTTGGACAATTGATACAGATCAAGCCATCATTATTATTATTCAATAAAGTTTAAATTGGCATGTATTATCCAAAAAAAATTACCTTAAAGTGGTTTATTAGAGTTTTACCAAGAGGGTTTGAACACGACTGCCATGAGAGTTAGCTTCAGTATGTACAAGGCATTAAACATCCAATTCTGACCTAGAAAGTAATTAAGACATATGCAACTTTTTTTAATGTGACAGTCTTAACAAAAGGGTTTGAACATACTACATGTTCCTCCACCTTAGCATAATGAGATTTCTGACTTATGTATCTATCTTCATTAGTCTGTACCTGGTATTTGACATCCAATTTTCACTTGCAAAATAATCGAGACATGCAATTTTTTTTTAATATGTCAAAATAAGCAAAAATTAAAAAATAACAGGAATCTTAAACAAACAAAAATGCAAATAAAAAAAAGGTTTGAACATACTACTTGTTCCTCCACCTTAGCATACTGAGATTTCTGACTTATGTATCTATCTTCATCATCTGTACCAGGTATTTGACATCCAATTTTCACTTGCAAAATAATCTAGACATACAAATTTTCTTTAATATGTCAAAATAAACAAAATTTAAAAAAATAACAGGAATCTTAAACAAACAAAAATACAAATAAACAAAAGGGTTTGAACATACTTCCTGTTCCTCCACCTTAGCATAATGAGATTTATGACTTATGTATCTATCTTCATCAGTGTGTACTAGGTATTTGATATCCAATTTTCATCTGCAAAATAATCAAGACATACAAATTTTCTTTAATATGTCAAAATAAGTAAAAATTAAAAAATAATAGAAATATTAAACAAACAAAAATGTAAATAAATATCCTAAGCTATGCAAATAGTTTATTATTCTTTCTTGCTAGGGCAGCCTTACCAAAGAGTTAGAATATGTGGAATTATTTCTTCATCTTAGTGGAACAAGACTTTTGCATATTTAGTCCTAGTGAGTGCTCAACTGAAAAATAAGAAGAATAAAAAACCTCAAAGAAACATATGGCCTTCCACTCCACAACAATAGTTAGAGTCTTCTATATCTCAAGGTTGTATATACGCCTGATATTTTAAAAATCAATAAATATTTACTAATATTTTTAGGTTTGGTTAAATAACAATATCCACCCTAGGAGGGACTGACCAAGGACATAGAGGTGCTTGCTCTTATTCTTACGGGGAGGCCTTTTTCTTCATTGAGGGGTAAATATATTCTTGCTTGGAACCCTGATCCTAAGGGAACCTACTCAGTAGCCTATGGTTATCATGTTCTTGATAAGCAAAAGTATGGGAGTCTTCCTATCACTTGGTGGAAAAAGGTGTGGAACAAATTTGCCTGGCAAAAATGTAACTTCTTTCTCTGGTTGGCAGCTCGTAATAAATGCCTCACTTGGGATAATGTGAGGAAGAGGGGATTTCAAGGTCCCTCTTTTTGTGTCCTTTGCAGTAAGAATGAGGATGACTCTTCTCATTTATTTTTCCAATGCTCCTTTGCCAAAGATATTTGGCACCATTGGTGGAGCGCTTGGAACCATCCATGTTTTCATGTGCTGTCCCTGGTGGAGTTTTCGAGTAGTCTAGGAAGACCTCCGGCCAAGGCCCCCTTCCTTCGAGGGGCTTGGAATTTGGGCCCTTCTTGCATCATCTGGCAAATTTGTCTCGAACGAAACCGACGCGTATTTCAGGGCAGTTATTTGGTTGTTCAACAAATATGGCAAAGGATCTTGTATATGGTTCAGGAAACCATCCATAGCAAATGTGATGTGGACCCTCTTTTGGATTTTAGGGAGGAGAAGGTACAACAAGCCCTTGGTCTCTTTGGGGATGGTGTGAACTCTTCTAGCCCTAGTAGGGTTCCTCAACTCAGCAAGAAGGTTAGGAGAGATGGTAGGTGGAGGCCACCCCCTAGAGGAGTTTTAAAAATTAATACTGATGGATCGTCCAGGGGTAATCTTGGACATGCTGGCATTGGCGGTGTTGGGAGAGATTCTATTGGTGGTGTCAGTTTTTTCTTTTCCATTTATAAAGGTGTTCACTCCAACAATTTTATGGAAGCTCTTGCAATTCTTGAGGCCTTGTGGAGGGGGTTTTATCTTGGCTGGCATAGGATTATCTGCGAGTTTGACTCTCAAATTGTGGTTAATATTTTAAACAGTAAAAGGATGGAGGAAGTTAATTGGCAGTTGGCCTCTATAGCCGTTCAGATTCTCAGAATGAGTGAATATTTCGAATTTATATCCTTTGTGCACATTCCAAGGGAATGGAATGTGGTTGTTGATTACCTAGCCAAAAGGGCTTCTGAGCTGCTGGATCCTTGGAGTATCGATAATTGGGAGATTCTCCCATCTGGGGACTCTCAACGCCTGTGGGAGTTGATCCACAAGGATGTACAGACTTAATGTGCTTTGTTCTTGTTGTATTTTTTGGGTGTCATTATAGTCTAGTGGTTTTAACCTGTTTGGCTATTTATTTGAGTCCTAGTTGGAAGCTTAGTTGTACTCTGTAATCTAGACTTTTTATCAATAAATTTTTACCCATTTATTTAAAAAATAAAAATAACAATATCCAAATCTTAAATCCACTCATTAAATAAGAGGTAGAATGAAAGGAATTCGATATATAAAGGACTAACACTATAATTACTTACATTTGACACGCATGGCGATCCTTTGTAAGTAACGCTTTAAGCTACTATGAAAAATAAAAATTAGTGAAATCATGAATATATGATAGAAGAATGACTATTAAACTTATCGGGCAATCATGTAAATGTAAACAAGGATTCTTGAATTCTATGTTTAATTCAAATTATTTGTCTTTCGCTTTTATGCTCTCAGTACCATTGTTATTTTTAGTGCATAATTCCTTCTTGATTCCCCTCCTTCACATGGTATTATGGATAAGAATTACTTACATTTGACATGCATGACGATCCTTTGTAAGTAACCCTTTAAGCTACTATCAAAAATAAAAATTAGTGAAATCATGAATATATGATAGAAGAATGACTATTAAACTTATCAGGCAATCATATAAATGTAAAAAAGTATTCTTGAATTCTATATTTAATTCAAATTATTTGTCTTTTTATTTTATGCTCTGAGTACCATTGTTATTTTTAGTGCATAGTTCCTTCTTGATTCCCCTCCTTCTCATGGTATTATGCATATTGTTGTATCTTTTCCACTTATATCACATGTGGACTTTTTCCTATTTGAATTTTTTTACTTCATATTTCTTCTATTCCTCCACTATGTCTTCACACTCCAACACCACCAATCCTTCATATTTAACTTTCTTACCTTACCATCCTCCACAACCTCTATCATATTTTCTCACAAGCTTCTTCTTCGACCTTTATTCATCATCTCTCATCTCTCCCAATATTTTCCACCTCCTTATTCATCTCCATTCCTCATTTCATCACCACCTCCCTTCTCATAGACTTCAAGTCTATTTTCTTATATCCATCTCCTCAAAATTTATTTATTCCATGGCTATCCCCATCTCAATTTCATATATTACCTTCACCTTAACATCCACTTCGATTATATTTCAACTTCAACTCCAATCTCTTATCTCCATCTTCCCCATATTTACACCTTCAATTGTATCTCAATTACTCTTATACCATTCAATAATCATTGCTCTTTCTCTCCTCATTCTAATACACATGTATATTATCATTAATTGTTAAACATCTCATCAACCATGAAATAAGTAAAGCCATACACCAATAATTAAAATATATAGATTCAAAAACAAATACTAGGAAAAGTTCGAGCTCCTTTCTTACGAAAATTAAAAAAGATATTAGAAAACCTCCTTTCAACATTCCCTCGTGTCCCTTCATGTTACAAATCATAACATGATATACCTACAACAATCTATAAGAAAAATTCCATATTTCTTTGTTTTAATAATGTATTTAACAATTTCAAACAATCAAGCACAAATACTATGTGACACTTGAACTCAGATTCAACAATACAAAAAGGCTTGTAAAATGATCAACAATTTAGAAATACAATGATTTTTCACTTCAATATAAAAACAATATAATTTTTTTAAATACAATCTACTAATTATACAAACTTTGAACATAATCTAAACAAATATAAGATAACAAATAGAGAGAATGCTAAAGTAATGTACATTCAAAACTTCAAATAATATATACTTACTATGTAGAGATTATTAGAATAATGTATAGACAATATTCACCTTATTTTTTACCACCATACACATTGTAATTCTTCATATCTAGGTTGCTTAGCTTGCATTTTTTTATTGCAAATTATAATAACAATAAATCTACAATAATTGAACTTAATCTAAACAAATATAAGATAACAAATAGAGAGAATGCTAAAGTAATGTACATTCAAAACTTTAAATAATATATACTTCCGACATATAGACTTTAAATTGATTTATATGCAATGTTTTAAAACGTTTTGGGATGTAAACTATACTTTGGGAGGGCAATACGTATTTCTAATGGGACACATTTTCAGAATTACGGTGCGCATCTTCAAGATAGCCCCTAATCCCAAGATATGTGCCATAGAATATAGTTAATAAATAGACACGTTCAATTTATTTCTTGACATAAACTCTGAACTCTTTACTCTAAATGAATGCACCGCCACGAAAGTTAGCTTCAGTCTGGACAAGGCATTAAACATCCAATTCTAAAAAGTAATTAATACATATAATTAATACATATAGAAAGTAATTAATACATAAAGTAATTACTTTTTTTAGCCCCAAATCCTAGGAGAAGTGCCATAGAATATAGTTAATATCCAGGCATGTTCAATTTATTTCTTGACCTGAACTCTGAAAGAGTCTCGAGGGAGGAGTTAGATTGGATTGTTGTTGGGAATTTTAGATCTTAATGCTAAATGAATGGAGATACATAGTAGATTCTATTAGCTTGGCTTAGGTTTTCTTAAACAGTTGATAGAAAAGAATGGTGTGGATTTGGATAATTGATACAGATCAAGCCATCGTTATTATTATTCAATAAAGTTTAAATTGGCATGTATTATCCAAAAAATTTACCTTAAAGTGGTTTCTTAGAGTTTTGCCAAGAGCGTTTGAACAGGATCGCCACGAGAGTTAGCTTCAATCTTTGAACAGGATCGCCACGAGAGTTAGCTTCAATCTGTATGAGGCATTAAACATCAATTTCTGATCTAGAAAGTAAATAAGACATGCAACTTTTTTTAATGTGACAATCTTAACAAAAGGATTTGAACATACTACCTGTTCCCCCACCTTAGCATAGTGAGATTTCTGACTTATGTATCTATCTTCATCAGTCTGTATCAGGTATTTGACATCCAATTTTCACCTGCAAAATAATCGAGACATACCAATTTTATTTAATATGTCAAAATAAGCAAAAATTAAAAAATAAGAGGAATCTTAAACAAACAAAAATACAAATAAACAAAAGGGTTTGAACATACTACCCGTTCCTCCACCTTAGCACAATGACATTTCTGACTTATGTATCTATCTTCATCAATCTCTACCAGGTATTTGACATTCAATTTTCACTTTCAAAATAATAGAGACACAAATTTTCTTTAATATGTCAAAAGAAGCAAAAATTAAAAAATAACAGGAATCTTAAACAAACAAAAATGCAAATAAACAAAAGGGTTTGAACATACTACCTGTTCCTCCACCTTAGCACAATGACATTTCTGACTTATGTATCTATCTTCATCAGTCTGTACCAGGTATTTGACATCCAATTTTCACCTGCAAAATAATCGAGACATACAAATTTTCTTTAATAAAAAATAACATGAATCTTAAACAAACAAAAATTAAATAAAGATCCTAAGATATGCAAATAGTTTATTATTATTTCTTGCTAGGGCAGTCTTATGCAAATAGTTTATTATTATTTCTTGCTAGGGCAGTCTTACCAAGGAGTTAGAATAAGCGGAATTGTTCCTTCATCTCAGGGGAACAAGACTTCTGCATATTTAGTCCAGGCGAGTCCTCAACTGAAAAATAAGAAAAATAAAAAACCTAAAAGAAACATATGGCCTGCCACTCCACAACAGCAGTTAAGAGTCTTCTATATCTCAAGGTTGTATATACGCCAGTCCATAGTCCACCGTACTTTAGGTTTTTATTTTTTTTTCCAATTTCTAAACTCTTTCCATCTCAAGCTGCCCAATACCAGTCATAAAAATGTTCTACCCCAAATTTTCCATCATGAATAACGTATAATTTTTTTTTTTTAAACTAAACATGAGTTTATCATTTTTTACACAATTCTGCAAACCCAAACTCGAACTCTGGACCTCATGACTTTATACCTGCAAAATAAACCTGCATTTCTCACAATTTTACAGACCCAGACTCAACCCTGGAACTCATGACTTTATACCTGCATTAATAAACCTCCATTTCTCACAATTTTGCAGTCGAACCCTGGACCTCATGACTTTATACCTGCAAAATAAACCTACACTTCTCACAATTTTACCAACCCGGACTCGAACCCTGGACCTCACGACATTATACCTGCAAAAAAAAACCTACACTTCTCACAGTTTTGCCAACCCGGACTCGAACCCTGTACCTCACGACATTATACCTGCAAAAAAAAACCTACACTTCTCACAGTTTTGCCAACCCGGACTCGAACCCTGGACCTCACGACATTATACCTGCAAAAAAAACCTACACTTCTCACAGTTTTGCAAACCCGGACTCGAACCCTGGACCTCACGACATTATACCTGCAAAAAAAAACTACACTTCTCACAGTTTTGCAAACCCGGACTCGAACCCTGGACCTCACGACATTATACCTGCAAAAAAATACCTACACTTCTCACAGTTTTGCAAACCCAGACTCGAACCCTGGACCTCACGACATTATACCTACAAAATAAACCTACACTTCTCACAGTTTTACAAACCCAGACTCGAACCCTGGACCTCACGACATTATACCTACAAAATAAACCTACACTTCTCACAGTTTTACAAACCCAGACTCGAACCCTGGACCTCACGACTTTATACCTGCAAAATAAACCTACATTTCTCATTGCTGGCGCACTGCTTCGAACTCAATGCTCTGCGCATAAAGCCAGTGGAAGCCGTAATCAAAATTGAAAGACCGTTAAAATCTTCAAAAAGCCAATCGTAGTCAGTTATGCCCCGAACGAATATGAATTTGTACTCGTCATATCCCATTATACTTTATTTTATTCCATCATGATTGATGGCTGTCTTCGATGGGGACTTGTAACTATCTGCCAGTTGTCTCGCAAGTACTCAGACAGCGACTTGTAACAATTTGGATGAATGTTGCCTGAAAGTTGATACATTCTTCGTGACTGTTTCCGTTCACTTGTCAACATGTTAATACATGCAGAGTTGGATCATTTTTTTTTTCATACGTTTATCTACATCTACACTTTAATTCTGACGTGGAAAGTTTTCACGACGTGGCTAAGGTTTTAATTAGTTAAACGTGCTTTATGGCTTTTAATTTCAAACAAATAAAATGAAATGAATCGTCCGTTGTTCGACTACGTCGATGATGTATTTACTGAAGGAATTAAAAACGAAATAATTCCAAATCGCGAATTAAAATCGCGTCCAAGAATTGCTTCGGCAATTTTACTTCGGCGAGCGAGAGGGTCCCCGAAAAATGCTTCGGCAAATATGAACTTCGGGAAGAGTCTCGGGCAAATTTTCAGCGAGGGAGGAACTTCGGCGAGTGAGAAGAGGTTCGGGGGAAATGTTCCCGAAGTATTTATTTCGGGAGAAATATTGCCGAACTAGAAATGCTTCGGGGAAGATATTCCCGAAGTATGTGTTTCGGGGCAAAACCTTCCGAAGTAAATCTACTTCGGGGAACTTCGTCCCGAAAGGATTTTTCGGACGGGAAGGCTGCGAAGTTCGGCAGCCCGCGGCAACTTCGGTGAAAACAGAGTGCCGCAATGTGCTTCGGCACAAACAAATGAACTTGATCCCTTTCTGGATCGAACTGGTACTTTGCCACTTCGGGGCAAACCCTAGCTCTGGAATATCTGCAGATAAAATCCTTACACAACGACTCAAATAGCAGAATGAATATTTTCTATATATTAGAATAATGCCGGATTACAAAAGCTTCCTACTGAAGCGAATACAATCTTCTGCAAGTAAAGACTTTGCAGGATAAACACAAGACTTGGACGGGAGACTGCTGCTCCACTCTCCGGCTGCTCTGCCTTTCTGCTGCTCTGCTCCTCTCTCTTCTCTTCCTTTCTCTATTCTCCACACACCCCACTAAATGACAAAATGGCCCCGGTATTTATAGGCGGGGACTGAGGACAAAAGGCGGGATAAAACTCACCAACCCGCTGACAGAATTAAATGCCGAAGTGGCTTTTCGACCAACTGCCGGACAACCCTAGCTACTCGCACGCATGGACAATTAATGTCCCGATTTGCGCACCTGCATTCCGCTTCGGCTGATTTTCGCTTCGGAGGGCAACTTGTTCTTACTTCGCGACGAAGTGTTTTCAACGGCCGAGATAATTTTGCTTCGCGACGAAATCTGTTTCGAGGGCTGCCGAAATGACCTTCGCGCCGAAGCAATTTCCGAATGTTTTTCGGTCATGTCTCGCGCCGAATCTCCTTTGGGCGTGAAGTTAGATTTAATATTTCTAACACCCTCCTTTAAATCAAACTTCACAATTTCTCTGACGCCCAACATATCTCGCAATCTGGCGAAGTCCTCCTCCTTCAAGGGCTTCGTGAAGATGTCAGCCAGCTGCTCCTTCGACCTACAGAACTGCAACTGTACTTCACCGAATTTCACCAGCTCTTTGATGAAATGATACCGGATATCAATGTGCTTCGTCCGGCCATGGAAGACTGGGTCCTTCGAGAGCGCGATGGCAGAGTTATTGTCGCAAAATATTGTTGTTGCTGCTTCCGACGGATGTTGTAGTTCACTTGAAACTCTTCTCACCGGATCGCTCGGCAAGTCGCTGAGGTGGCAGCAACATACTCTGCCTCTGCTGTAGATAGAGCCACAATTGGCTGCTTCTTCGAGGACCAAGAGACGACTCCGGATCCAAAATGGAAGGCATATCCCGAAGTGCTCTTCCTGTCATCTACGCTACCAGCCCAATCGCTGTCGGTGTAGCCAATTAACTCCAACTGGTCCTTTCTGGCATAGTGGAGTCCATGGTTCCTCGTGCCATTGACATATCGCAGATTCTCTTGCCTCGCTGCTGCTGAGTGTCTTTGGGCGACTCCATAAACCGACTGATTAAACTCACGGCATACATCAAATCTGGCCTGGTTGTAGTCAAGTACATCAGGCTTCCAACTAAACTTTTATAGAGAGTTGGGTCAACACTTCTGCTGTTGTCAGTCTTGCTCAACTTGACGCCAGTGGCTGCCGGAGTGATGGCAGGCTTGCTGTCCTCCATCTTAAACCGCTTCAGGACATCCTTTGCATACTTGCCCTGAGAAATGAAGATGCCATCTGCTGATTGGACAACTTCAATACCAAGAAAATATTTCATCAGCCCCATGTCAGTCATTTCAAACTCGGACTTCATGGTTGTCCTGAACTGCGCGAATAGGCTACTGCTATTGCCAGTATATATGAGATCGTCCACATACAAACAGACGATTATCATCTCACCCTCTACGTTTGTCTTCAGGTACAGGGTGTGCTCATATGGGCATTTTTGGAACCCATTCTCCTAAAAATAGCCGTCAATACGGCTGTACCATGCCTCGGGTGCTTGCTTCAACCCATACAGGGCCTTCTTCAACTTCAGGACCTTGTCCTCTTGTCCTTGTACTTCATAACCGGGTGGCTGGTCTATGTAGACCTCTTCTTCCAACACTCCGTTCAGGAAGGCAGACTTGACATCCATCTGGTACACGCTCCATCCTTTCTGAGCTGCTAGTCCCATAATCATTCTGACTGTGTCAAGTCGGGCTACAGGTGCGTACACCTCATGATAGTCAACTCCCGACTTCGCTTGTAGCCTTTCGTCACTAATTGGGCCTTATGCCTATCAACTTCTCCTTGGGCGTTGAACTTCGTTTTATACACCCACTTGACCCCAATGGTCTTCTTTCCCGCTGGAAGATCTGTCAGCTGCCATGTCTCATTCTTCTCAATGGCTGCTATCTCCTCATCCATCGCATTCACCCATGTGCGATTCTAACTTGCCTCTTCAAACTCCACCGGATCACACTCCGTAAATAGGGCAAAGTCAAAATATTCTTCATCCATTTGATTACGGGTTACCTCATAAATATCTTGCAAGCTCCGAGTCTTCGTAGGTGTTCTCAGATTTTGAATTCTGCTTGCAAGTGAAGGTGATCGGGATGATGTGGCTGTGCTATTGCTGGCACCACCGTTGCTGCTTGAAGGCACAGGTGGCCGCACACTGTCTTCCTCCAAGTTTACAGGTTCAACGAATCGCTGGTTCAGGCCGACTCAGCTCTCGATTTCCGGCTCCGTGCTTCATCCTCCAAGAACTTCACATCTCGGCTGATGACAAGTTTCTTTGTCACAGGATTGTACGCCTTTGTTGGTTCGCTGTATCCTGTGAAGATGCATCTTTCAGCTTTGTCATCCAGCTTTTGCCTTTTCTCATCTGGAACATGTGCATATGCTATGCACCCGAAAACTCGCAAATGAGCCACACTTGGCTTCAGATTGCTCCAGGCTTCCTCTGGGATTTTGTCCCTCACACTCTTGGTGGGACACCGGTTCAGCAGATAAACTGCACAACTTACAGCTTCTGCCAAGAACTCATGTGGCAAACTTTTTGCCTTCAGCATGCTCCGTGCCATCTCCATGATTGTTTTGTTCTTCCTCTCAGCTACACCATTCTGTTGCGGTGTGTATCTGGCAGTGAACTACCTCCGAATTCCATGTTGCTTGCAAAAGTTGTGGAATTCGTTGGAGATGTATTCTCCACCTCCATCGTTCTGAGAGTCTTGACATAATACCCGCTCTGTTTCTCAACCAGAGCCTTGAACTCCTTGAACTTTCCAAATGCCTTTGACTTCAACTTGATGGGATAAATCCAGGTCTTCCGCTGAAGTCATCAATGAAAGTCAAGAATAATTTGTTGTCGGCATATGAGGTGGTCTGCATGGGACCACAAATGTCTGAGTGCACCAGCTCCAATGGCCGTGATGCTCTCCAAGACTGTCCTACAGGGAATGCATCCCCGTGTTGCTTGCCGACCAGGCAACCTTCACAAACTTGGTTCGGCTGCTCAATGAGGGGTAAACCCTTCACCATCTCGCTTCTGTGTAGCAGATTCAGGCCACTGAAGCTCAGGTGACCGAATCTGAGATGCCACAACCAGGTAGCATCTTTCACAACTGCACTCAGAGACATCACTAATTCATTCTGAATCTGCAACGGAAACATCTTGTTTTTCGTCATGGACACGGTTGCGATTTGTCCATGCACTTTGTCTCTGATGGAACAGACACCATCTTTAAACTAAATAGTGTGCCCATTCTGCACAAGTTGTCCAACACTTAGCAGATTGTGCTTCAACCTAGGCACATAATAAACATTACAGATTGTTTTTCTTTCACCGTGTCGGGTGCGGATGGAGATTTTTCCTTTCCCCATCACGGGAACTTTGCTATTGTTCCCCATCTTGACTTCGGATTGGACTGTTTCATCCAACTGTGAGAACATCTCCTTGTTCCCAATCATGTGGTTGTTGCACCCACTGTCAAGATACCAAATATTCTTCTTGCTCTCCTCCTCAACACTGCAAGTCAGCAGACATGTTTCCTCCTGCCGCATTTTCGGCTTCCTCCGTATAATGGGCTTGCTACTGATTCTCGTTCGCCATCTTCTTCCTGCACTGTGAGGCATAATGGCCGAACTTATTGCAGTAGTAGCATTGGACCTTTGACATGTCCTTCTGTTGAGAGCTACCTTGCTGATTTTTGCCAGTGCCTCTTCCTCCATGCTGATGAAAGTTGCAACTGGGCTCACTGTCATGAGGGTTTGATCTCCCTCCTTGCTTGTTACTTCTCCCACGCCTGCTTCTGCCTCTTCCTCCTTGAGAACTAGAAGCGCCGTGGTGGGAGTCTTGTCTGTCGTTGTCTCGGATTGAGACTTTTGCTTTGAAAGCTTGCTCCAAAGAGGATTGAGTTGAGCGGCTCAGCCTCTGCTCATGTGTCTGTAGGGAACCCATGAGTTCGTCCACCGAGAGGATTGTCAAATCCCTTGACTCCTCAATTGCAATTACCACAGAGTCGAACTTCGCTGGCAGACTTTGCAAAATTTTCTCCACGATCCTTTGATTCTGCATAATTTCACCATTCAACCGCATCTGGTTGATGACATCTGTCGTTCGGGTGAAGAAGTCGCTCATTGACTCTGACTCGCTCATCTGCAGGTTCTCGAACTGCCTCTTGAGCATCTGCAATTTTACCAACTTGACTTTGTTGGTGCCCTGGTACGAACTTGCCAGAATTTCCCAAGCCTGCTTGGCCTTGGTGGCTGATGCAATCCGCGGGAAGATGGTCTCCTCAACCGCTTGCATGATATAAAACAGGGCTTTCTGATCTTTCTTCTGATTCTCCTTCGGAAGATCTTTGTCGGCTTGGGAGAGGGCGGCCAGTCGTCGCCGCATCTGTCGACTCCGGGTATCCATTCTCGACCAAGTCCCACAAATCCTAAGACCCGAAGAGGATCTTCATCTGGATGCTCCAGTAATCGTAGTTCTTGCCGTTAAATCGCGGGATCTGCAACTGCAGGGAGTCTCTCTCGGAATCCATACTTCTATCTCCGTGTCACGGCAACAATGGCTCTGATACCAATTTGAAGGAATTAAAAATGAAATAATTCCAAATCGCGAATTAAAATCGCGTCCAAGAATTGCTTCGGCAATTTTACTTCGACGAGCGAGAGGGTCCCCGAAAAATGCTTCGGCAAATATGAACTTCGGGAAGAGTCTCGGTCAAATTTCCAACGAGGGAGGAACTTCGGCGAGTGAGAAGAGGTTCGGGGGAAATGTTCCCGAAGTATTTATTTCGGGAGAAATATTGCCGAACTAGAAATGCTTCGGGGAAGATATTCCCGAAGTATGTGTTTCGGGGCAAAACCTTCCGAAGTAAATCTACTTCGGGGAACTTCGTCCCGAAAGGATTTTTCGGACGGGAAGGCTGCGAAGTTCGGCAGCCCGCGACAACTTCGGTGAAAACAGAGTGCCGCAATGTGCTTCGAGCACAAACAAATGAACTTGATCCCTTTCTGGATCGAACTGGTACTTTGCCACTTTGGGGCAAACCCTAGCTCTGGAATATCTGTAGATAAAATCCTTACACAACGACTCAAATAGCAGAATGAATATTTTCTATATATTAGAATAATGTCGGATTACAAAAGCTTCCTACTGAAGCGAATACAATCTTCTGCAAGTAAAGACTTTGCAGGATAAACACAAGACTTGGATGGGAGACTTCTGCTCCACTCTCCGGCTGCTCTGCCTTTCTGCTGCTCTGCTCCTCTCTCTTCTCTTCCTTTCTCTATTCTCCACACACACCACTAAGTGACAAAATGGCCCCGGTATTTATAGGCGGGGACTGAGGACAAAGGGCGGGATAAAACTCACCAACCCGCTGACAGAATTAAATGCCGAAGTGGCTTTTCGACCAACTGTCGGACAACCCCAGCTACTCGCACGCATGGACAATTAATGTCCCGATTTGCGCGCCTGCATTCCGCTTCGGCTGATTTTCGCTTCGGAGGGCAACTTGTTCTTACTTCGCGGCGAAGTGTTTTCAACGACCGAGATAATTTTGCTTCGCGACGAAATCTGTTTCGGGGGCTGCCGAAATGACCTTCGCACCGAAGCAATTTCCGAATGCTTTTCGGTCGTGTCTCGCGCCGAATCTCCTTTGGGCGTGAAGTCGGATTTAATATTTCTAACATTTACTAGTCAGTTGTGTCTTTTGTTTTCACAGCGTTTCTCTCTTCAATATGAGAGTCTACTAACGACAGATATTATGATACTGATTGATATTGTCTCATGAATAAATTAATAAAATCTATAAAAACAACTATGTTTATAATATTTATAATAAGAAATATGTATGTTTTTATTCAAAATTAAATAAAATGTTATTTTTAATTTTTGTTTTTAATTTGAATTATTTTTAAAATTTGTAATAAAAAAACTTATTTGAGTATAAATTTTATTAAAGAAAAATTCTTGAAAGCTTGCAACTCTTAAAGTAGATAAAATTAAGAGCAACTACGATGGTGTCAAACATTTTGATGTAAAGCATCATGTTCATTTGAGGATCATGCCGTTCAATAGCAATGGACAAAACAAAGCATAATTAAAAAAAATACTAAGTTGATTATAAAAGTTAAAGCAAGAATTTTAGAAAGGGGATGAAATTGAAAAGTAGCATATAAGAATCATAGTTGAGAATACATTATTGTTTGAAACAAACAATACAAAGTTTTATAAAAACACCTTGTTGAATATGTATAACCTTTTGGGTGAGACCATGTTAAAAACTTCTTAAAGTAGATAAAATTAATAGCAAAAACTTCTTAAAGTAGATAAAATTAAGAGCAACTACGATGGTATCAAACATTTTGATATAAAGCATCATGTTCATTTGAGGATCATGCCATTCATTAACAATGTACAAAACAAAGAATAATTGAAAAAAGACTAAGTTAATTATAAAAGTTAAGCAAGAATTTTAGAAAGGGGATGGAGTTGAAAAGAACATATAAGAATCATGGTTGAGACTATATACATTATTATTTGAAACAAACAAAAAAAAAGTTTTATAAAAACTTGTTGAATATGCATGACCTTCTCGATGAGACCATGTAGACTAATATTTTTTGAAAAAACTTTTAAAAGTAATTATGTAAATGAAGGTTGATACAACATCTATTTTAAAGAATGTATTTAAATTGAAAATAATTTTTTTCAACAATATAAATGTTTTAATTTATTTTTAATCCTTTAAAATGTCCTTGTCATATTTTTTATTGTTCTTGTTTTGTTTCTTTTTTCTTTAATTTTTTTTTTAATTGTTAGAAACACGTCCCTTGGGGGGAGCGAAACCTTGGAATTAGATTCCATGTCTAGGGGGTTCTCTTCTATCAAAGTCACCTAGGAGTCGCACCCGACCCTATCCACGCAAAATTAACTCCAAAATTATCCAAAAATTTAAGAAAGGTGTGAAAAAAACAGAATGTAGATACAACTGGTTCTAACATGAGCTTATTGTTTGGATAAACCATGTAGAAGCAATAATCCTTTGTTTTATAAAGGCTAAAAGATAAATTGATATTATATAATATACTGATGCATTTGTATAACTTTGTGTTCATAAATTATGTCTTCAACAACAAAATTAATATAAATAATTTAAATTTAAAAAGTATAAACAACTATAAAAGATAAAAACAATATAAAAAAGGTATAAAAGCTAATGATAATCAAATGCCTTGAGCTCAACTTTCAAGAAGTTCAAATCTTACTCAACATATCTCTAGAGTCCTAAGATTTCATACAAGTGAAACTTATTTTAATCTCATATAATTAATTAAAAAAAGTATATGAACTAAACTATGACAAGCCATCTATGCTTAAAGATCGTGTTTCTTAAACATATAGCAAGAAATTATCCTTCATGGTGCAAATAATTTTGATAGAAAATAATTTAAATAACTATAAAAATAATGAAAAATAAACTAATTAATTATGTGCTTGCATAGGAAGAATATATATTTAATATGATTATATAAAAATATGTATCCATGTAAAGATAATGTAAATAATACACTTGTAGACAAATTGGAAAACTAATTTTTCATAAAGATAATGTAAATAATACACTTGTAGACAAATTGGAAAACTAATTTTTCATAAAGATAATGTAAATAATACACTTGTAGACAAATTGGAAAACTAATTTTTCATAAAGATAATGTAAATAATACACTTGTAGACAAATTGGAAAACTAAGTTAAGCGGATATAAATATTAAAACTAAAATTAACCTTTGAAGAAGTATCAAACATTTATTAAATCATTGAATCCTTTATAATATAAATAAGATTTAAATACTATTAAATTTTCATTAAAATTTCCTCCACACAAATATGAATACTAACCTTTGGATAAAAAATAGATGGAGTTCTTGTTTTATAATTTTCTCCTTTTATGAAATTCAACTTCACAAATTATTTTCAGAACACCTTTTAAAATACTTTGAAATTAGTATGTATTATCCAAAAAAATTACCTTAAAGTTGGTTCTTAAAGTTTTACCAAGAGGGTTTGAACACGACCGCCACGAGAGTTAGCTTCAGTTTGTATGAGGCATTAAACATCCAATTCTGACCTAGAAAGTAATTAAGACATGCAACTTTTTTTAATGTAACAATCTTAACAAAAGGGTTTTGAACATACTACCTGTTCTTCCACCTTAGCATAATGAGATTTCTTATTTATGTATCTATCTTCATCAGTCTGTACCAGGTATTTGATTTCTGACTTACATCAGTCTGTACCAAGTATTTGACATCCAATTTTCCCCTACAAAATAATCAAGACATACAAATTTTCTTTAATATATCAAAATAAGCAAAAATTAAAAAATAACAAGACATGCAACTTTTTTCAATGTGACAATCTTAACAAAAGGGTTTTGAACATACTACCTATTCTTCCACCTTAGCATAATGATATTTTTGACTTATGTATCTATCTTCATCAGTTTGTATCAGATATTTGATTTATGACTTACATCAGTCTGTACCAAGTATTTGACATCTAATTTTCACCTACAAGATAATAGACACATACAAATTTTCTTTAATATGTCAAAATAAGCAAAAATTAAAAAATAACAAGAATATTAAACAAACAAAAATACAAATAAACAAAAGGGATTGAACATACTGCTTGTTCCTCCACCTTAGCATAATGAGATTTTTGACTTATGTATTTATCTTCATCAGTCTACATCAGGTATTTGACATCCAATTTTCACTTGTAAAATAATCGAGGCATAATTTTTTTTTAATATGTCAAAATAAACAAAAATTAAAAAATAACAGGAATCTTAAACAAACAAAAATGCAAATAAACAAAAAGTTTTTAACATACTACCTGTTCCTCCACCTTAGCATAATGAGATTTCTGACTTATGTATCTATCTTCATCAGTCTGTACGTGTATTTGACATCCAATTTTTACTTGTAAAATAATCGAGACATACAAATTTTATTTAATATGTCAAAATAAGCAGAAATTAAAAAATAACAAGAATCTTAAACAAATAAAAATGTAAATAAACAAAAGGGTTTGAACATACTACCTGTTCCTCCACCTTAGCATAATGAGATTTCTGACTTATGTATCTATCTTCATCAGTCTATACCAGGTATATGACATTCAATTTTCACCTGCAAAATAATCGAGACATACAAATTTTCTTTAATATGTCAAAATAAGAAAAAATTAAAAAAACATGAATGCAAATAAACAAAAGGGTTTGAACATACTACTTGTTTCTGACTTATGTATCTATCTTCATCAGTCTGTACCAGGTATTTGACATCAAATTTTCATTTAAGACATACAATTTTTTTTTAATATATCAAAATAAGCAAAAATTAAAAAATAACAAGAATCTTAAACAAACAAAAATGCATATAAAAAAAAAGGTTTGAATATACTACCTATTCCTCCACCTTAGCATAATGATATTTCTGATTTATGTATCTATCTTCATCAGTCTATACTAGGTATTTGACATCGAATTTTCACCTGCAAAATAATCGAGACATTAAAATTTTCTTTAACTTATCAAAATAAGCAAAAATTAAAAAATAACAGGAATATTAAACAAACAAAAATGCAAATAAACAAAAGGGTTTGAACATACTATCTGTTTCTAACTTATGTATCTATCTTCATCAGTCTGTACTAAGTATTTGACATCCAATTTTTACTTAAGACATACAAATTTTTTTTAATATATCAAAATAAGAAAAAATTAAAAAATAACAGGAATATTAAACAAACAAAAATGCATATAAACAAAAGGGTTTGAACATACTACCTGTTCATCCACCTTAGCATAATGAGATTTCTGACTTATGTATCTATCTTCGTCAGTCTGTACCAGGTATTTGACATCTAATTTTCACCTACAAAATAATCGAGACATACAAATTTTCTTTGATATGTCAAAATAAGCAAAAATTAAAAGATAATAGGAATCTTAAACAAACAAAAATGCAAATAAACAAAAGGGTTTGAACATACTACTTGTTTCTGACTTATGTATCTATCTTCATCAGTCTATACCAGGTATATGACATCCAATTTTTACTTAAGACATACAATTTTTTTTAATATGTCAAAATAAGCAAAACTTAAAAAATAACAAGAATCTTAAACAAACAAAAATGTAAATAAACAAAAGGGTTTGAGCATACTACATGTTCCTCCACCTTAGCATAATGAGATTTCTGACTTATGTATCTATCTTTATCAGTCTGTACCAGGTATTTGACATCCAATTTTCACTTGCAAAATAATCGAGACATACAAAGTTTCTTTAATATGTCAAAATAAGCAAATATTATAAAATAACAGGAGTCTTAAACAAAAAAAAATGTAAATAAACAAAAGGGTTTGAACATACTACATGTTCCTCCACCTTAGCATAATGAGATTTCTGACTTATGTATCTATCTTTATCAGTTTGTACCAGGTATTTGACATCCAATTTTCACTTGCAAAATAATCGAGACATACAAAGTTTCTTTAATATGTCAAAATAAGCAAATATTATAAAATAACAGGAGTCTTAAACAAACAAAAATACAAATAAACAAAAGGGTTTGAACATACAACCTATTCCTCCACCTTAGCATAATGAAATTTCTGACTTATGTATCTATCTTCATCAGTTTGTACCAGGTATTTGACATCCAATTTTCACCTGCAAAATAATCGAGACATACAAATTTTCTTTAATATGTCAAAATAAGCAAAAATAAAAAAATAATAGGAATCTTAAACAAACAAAAATACAAATAAACAAAAGGGTTTGAATATACAACCTGTTCCTCCACCTTAACATAATGAGATTTCTGACTTATGTATATATCTTCATCAATCTGTACCCAGTATTTGACATTCAATTTTCACTTTCAAAATTATGAAGACATACAAATTTTTTTTAATATGTCAATATAAGCAAAAATTAAAAAATAACAAGAATCTTAAACAAACAAAAATGTAAATAAACAAAAGGGTTTATGGTTTGAACATACTATTTGTTCCTCCACCTTAGCATAATGAGATTTCTAACTTCTGTATCTATCTTCGTAAGTCTGTACCAGGTAATTTTCACCTGCAAAATAATCAAGACATACAATTTTTTTTTAATATAGCAAAATAAGCAATAAATATATATATATATATATATATATATATATAAATAAAATAAATAAATAAATAAATAAATAAATAACAACAATCTTAAATGAACAAAAATGCAAATAAAGATCCTAAGCTATGCAAATAGTTTATTATTGTTTCTTGCTAGGGCAGTCTTACAAAAATTCAAATAAAGATCCTATGCTATAAAACTATATGTTTAATAGAACTCAACGTCGCTAACACTCTACGCATAAAGCCAGTGGAAGCCGTAATGAAAATAAATGCAAATAAAGATCCTATGCTATAAAACTATATGTTTAATAGAACTCAACGTCGCTAACACTCTACGCATAAAGCCAGTGGAAGCCGTAATGAAAATAAATCGAACTCAACGTCGCTAACACTATACGCATAAAGCCAGTGGAAGCCGTAATGAAAATTGAAGTACTAGTAAAATCTTCAAAAAGCCAATCGTAGGCAGTTATGTCACGAAGGAATATCACCGTTGTAATCGTCATATCCCAATATACTTTATTTTATTCCATCGTTATTGATGGCGGTCTTCGATTGGACTTGTAACTATGTGCCAGTTGTCTCGCAAGTACTCAGACAGCGACTTGTCACAATTTGGATGAATGTTGCGTGAAAGTTTGGATACATTCTTCGTGACCGTTTTCGTTCACTTACCATGTTAATACATGCAGAGTTGGACCATTTTGTATTTTATACTTTTATCGACGTCTAGACTTAATAATTCTGAGATGGAAAGTTTTCACGACGTGATTAAGGTTTAATTAGTTAAACTTGCTTTATGGCTTTAATTTCAAACAAATGAAATGAAATGAATCGTCCGTTTGTTCGACTGCGTGGAAGATGTATCCACTAGTCAGATGCGTCTTTTACTTTCACAGCTTTTCTCTTCAAAGTCTCTATCACTATCAGGCTAACAAGAGATATTATGATAATGATTGAAATTTTCTCACCAATAAATTAATAAATTTTATAAAAAAACTAATTTATGTTTTAATAAATAAAAATTGTTTGAAAATAATTTTAAAGAAAACGAGAGATATTATAATAATGATTGAAATTGTCTCATGAATAAACTAAAAAATATATATAAAAAAGCTAAACTTATGTTTATTATAAGAAATATTTATATTTTTGGGTCTTTAGGACACCTCATCAATAAAGGAAATATCAAATTTATCCCCAAGCCTGGAGACCCAGAACTTATTACCAACTGGCGCCCTATTACCTTACTGAATGTAAGTTACAAGATCATTGCTAAGGCTTTAGCCTTAAAACTTCAACCTATTTTACCTCTTATCATCCAACCAGAGCAAACAGGGTTTGTCAAGGGTAGGTATATCTTGGACAATGTGCTTGTTGTCTGGGAAGGCATGGAATGGGCTAGCACTTCTGGACAGGATACTCTGTTTATCAAACTAGACTTTGAAAAAGCCTATGATCGTATTGAATGGAATTTCATTATTTCCCTCCTCCAAGCTCTTGGCTTTGGTCCCTATTTTGTGCAATCTATTAAAATGTTATTCGGTGATGCTTCTGCAGTCCTCACGATGAATGGCCAACACTCTGCTAGTATTCAGTTGGCTCGCTCTGTCCGACAGGGTTGCCCATTAGCCCCTTCCCTGTTTATTCTAGCTGCTGAAGCATTTGGCTACCTTTTAGCCCATAAAACTTCACAAGGAATTATTAAAGGTATTTCTTTACCTAGTTCTTCTATTCAAATGGTGAATGGCCATTTTGTTGATGATTCTTTTTTGACATTACATGAAGATGAGCAGTCAGTAACTGTAGCTTTACAATGCCTTGAGACTTTCTCGTTTAGCATTTGGTTCTAAAATTCAGTGGAAGAAAACATCTTGTTATAGACAAGCTCAAACGCCACTTCCTGAGTGGTTAGCTTCTTACTCTTGGCATTGGATTCAACCAGGAGAATTATTCAAATTCTTCGGTATTCCTTTTGCCTTCCAGGCTTCTCCTGCTCAACTTTGGAATATGGTTGTCCAAAAAATTGAGAAGAATTTGGGCTACTGGTCTACTAAAAAGCTTTCCTTGGTTGGTAAGTTTCAAGTTTGCTCTAAGGTGCTAGCTTCTACACATGTATATTACTCTTCTTGTTGGGTCCCATCTAAAAATTGTTACCAGAAGCTGGACAAGCTCTTGTGGGATTTTCTTTGGGCTTCAAATAAACAAAAACAGGGATTTCATAGAGTGGCATGGAATGTTTGTTGTCTTCCTAAAAAGGCAGGGGGTCTGGGTTTATTTAACTGTCATTTTCAGGGGTTTGCTTTATGTGCTAAATGGATTGTTAAGGCACTTCAGGGTGATGAAGCTTGGAAAGTTCTTGTACGACACTGCATCTCTTCTGGCCTACCCTTTGGGAGGAAAGGGTGGCGGGGCCTGACCTTACAAACCATATTGACATCTCCAGCCCCATTTAAAATTACAGGTTCTTTTGTGATGCAAAGTATTTGGAAGGCATGGGAAGCATTCAAACCCAGGCTCCAATGGCAGGGTAAAGATAAATCTATCGGAGCTTCTATCTCCACTCTAAGTCCTTGGTGGTCTCCTGTAGTCACTTCAGAGGGCCTACCTTTGGCTCAAGTTCAATGGGTTAGAGCATTACGCTTCTTCAAAAAAGGTATTGCAACATTTTCAGATTTCTTTGATGCTCATACCAAGCAT
This sequence comes from Wollemia nobilis, assembly GCA_028583015.1. NCBI lineage: Eukaryota > Viridiplantae > Streptophyta > Pinopsida > Araucariales > Araucariaceae > Wollemia > Wollemia nobilis. Next base: position 15,162,735 of record JAQPPZ010017228.1, read on the forward strand.
TGGTATTCTTGGGATCAGTTTGCCGTAAGTTTGGTCTTAAGCCGATGATCGAGCAACTTTTGATGTGGTTATCGACAACACTCCTTTCTCTATTTGGCTACATTTTGGTAAGAACTTTCCACAGCATTGGTCATCTGATTGGTGTTGGTCTAATCATACTCCTTTGGTGAAATATAAACCTTCTTTAGGGTATCATATGTTGTCCCCTAATGCTCCTCTGGTTGATACTTTAAACCACCGTTGGGATCTAGTTTCTTCTCAATCTAGATGGAGCCTTCGCTTTTCTGTGGTTTGGCAGTCCTATCTTGAACCTAAGCATTATTTTTTTGCCTGGAGTTTCTTACATCAAGGTCTTCCCCTTGGTCATAGGTTACAATATATGGGGGTTGCTAATCCTGTTTGTGCTTTTTGTAGAGGTCCTGACAATTTTGTTCATGTGTTTTGGGCTTGTCAAACACCCAAAAATGCTTGGGATTGGGTTCTTTCTTTTTTCAATTCCTTTTACTGGAGCAATGTTCTTGGGTTAATGCACTACTTGGGGATCCCTTAGATTTTTCTCTTCCCCTAAATGAAGTTTGGCATATTTTTCGTCTTAATATTTTATACCATCTCTGGAAAACCAGAAATAATATTATCTTTGGGAGACAGGAGGCTTCTACCTCTTTCTCTATTGTTGCTCGATATGCTCTCTTCTATGATTGTCTGGTTACGGATCCTAACTCGGGTGGAGAAAGTTCAGGTGGAGCTGCAATATCTTAGATCACTCTGGATCATTGGGCTAATGCACCTTGCTCGTTAGCCGACTTCCTTTTGATAAACATGTGTCCAGAACTCGTGGATTCTCTCACACAGGCTCACCTTCAGCTCGTTCTCACAGTGGTCGCAGAGATCATTTATCTGCTCCAACTTCTTAGCATCATTGGTCTCCATTGCAGTCCAATTTCGCACCTCTAGTGGATGGGATGTTCGTTTGATTCCAATTGCACTAGTGGCTGCATACACTTGTCTCTGTTTTGTCTTCTTTTCTTTACTCAGTTCTGATGTAATATTGGCTTTTTGAGTTGATCCATGTGATCCTGTAATTTTCTGGGTGTGTGCCACGGGGTGTGTTAATTCCACCCAACCTTTTTGTATGAAAGTGATTATTTCCAATTAATATAAGGTCCTTTCATTCAAAAAAAAAATATTTATATTTTTTATTAAAAATTAAATAAAATGTTATTTTTTAATTTTATTAAAGAAATATTCTTGAAAGGTAATTAATGGCAACTATCATAGTATAGAACATTTTGATGTAAAGCATCATGTTCATTGATGGATCATGCCATTCATTAGCAATGGACAAAACAAAGTATAATTGAGTAAAAAAGATTAAATTAATTATAAAAGTTAAGCAAGAATTTTCAAAAGAAGATGTATGTTTTTATAATATAATTATATGAGTTAATTATAAAAGTTAAGCAAGAATTTTAAAAAGGAGATGTATGTTTTTATAATACAATTGTATGAGTTGAAAAGGAACATACAAAAATTATGGTTGAGACCGTAATCAAAGAATCGAACACAAAATAATGACAAAGACAGAGATAGAAGTAGATTATCAAAATGCCCCTTTTGTATTGATATAGATACATATTTTACAAAAGATTTTGAATTGCCCTAAGTGTGTTGAGAGCAATGTTACAATGTTTTTCGTCTCTCTGAAATACAATGTTTGTTATGGGAGAGGGAGATCTTCCAACTCCTCTGTATGATGTGGTGTTCTTTGTTCTCTTATCACAGCTTCAAAGGGTGAGTGGGCTTTGGTATCTAGCAAGGGACCACTCCAGCTCCACCAACTTGTCCAAGGTACCTGTTACCTGCACAAATGCAAACCAACAAGGAAGATTTATAGCACCTGTATAGTCAAGTGGTAAACCCAATGCTACATATAAACCTATCATTGATATGCATGAAAAGCAGATAGCATGAAACAATTAACAAATAAAGCCTTGCTAATATTAAAGTTACTGATCTCGACCATGCATTTGATTTTCATCTTGGGACTATGGAACCGCGGAAGTGCGGTTGTGGGCTGGAAACCACGGACCTGTGGTTGTGAAACCGTAGAGTCACGTTTTCGACTGTGGAATTGCGGATAAGCGGTTTCGACTAAAGAACAGGTCACCTCGAGATTTGAGCCAACGGTCAGAATCAAAGCTTGCGCTTCATAATTTCTCGTTGGTCTACATCAATTTTGGCAGCCTGTCGATATGCATATTAAGCTCCCTTTGTTTGGTGGACTAATGGTGTTTTTATAGGTGAGGGGAATGGGAAGTGGCAAGCCTAACTTGCTAAGTGGTAAAATCTGAACTGACAGGTGGAAGGGGCAGTTACAATGAGTCATTCAGTGTGGCTCACTTAATTGGGGTGATGTGGCTTCAAGTGGAGTGGGATGTGAGATGTTGTTTTATGTGAAGGGACAAATGGGACAACAACAAATGAGTTGTGACATGAGTGTTAGGAATTTGTCTCATGTGCAAGGGCAAGGGGACAGGAGTGGGTAAGATGTGGCAGGGGTGTTGGATGAAGTGTCTAGGACACATGTCCAATGGGTAGACAAGGTATCCTATGGTGATTTTTTAGATTTAATAATTTAGAAAAATAAAATAATGTGCAGGATTTTATATCCCTAAGTTTAGACTTAGGCATATAATTTTATTATGTAGGATTTGATGGTGGGGTGGCAGATGTGGTTTTGAAGGTGTTAAATTTTAGTGTCTATAGTTGCCCCTTTTTGTACTGCGTTGTGTACAACACAATGTAGTGCAAAAACCTATTACATATAACTTTATTGGATGGATGGACTCACTCTCTTTTGGTGTGGCAAGATGAACGACTGTTGTAAATGAAGTTTTGGTTTGCATGTTTACCCCCTCGATTGGCAAGTGGGTAACAATTGTGACCCAATGGCCAATTGATAGCGTTATTTTTTTATTGTTTTTTTTATGTTGTTTTGAGTTTGTTTAAGTTATTTTGCAGATTATCTTTTGGTTTTCTGACATGCATGAGATGAAGTAAAGAGGAACCAATCATCGTAGTTGTTTGTCCTAGTGACTGTTAACAATTCCAATGTGCATTTGTTTGATTTTAACTTACCGTGTTTTGTAACCCCACAAAGTAGGCGTCATTTAACCTTGAATTCTGTTTTTTTTTTGTAACCACTAAGTTGCAGTTTTCCCGACAATAACCATGGGTTGGCGTTGTTGACCTCATAATCGTGGGAGTACGTTTTTGCGCCATAAATCACGGGTCTATGTTTTTGCGCCGCAAACCATGGGTCCACGTTTTGATGCACCGATAAAAAACGTGGGTGTGCATTTTTTATCGTTAAAAGCGGCTATTTAAAGGCCTGATGTCGCTTTCAATTGTCATTCTGCCAGTTTTCATTTTGCAATTCGTTTGAGTGATGAGCGAGATGGAGCTTGGTGAGGGAAGCGATGGTGGTAGTTCGGCTGGAGCGGAAGTCGATGCCTAGTATGCCGAGGTAGGTGGTCTTTGTTTTTTTTATTTCTTGAATTTGTTTGTTTTCTTTGTTGTTTTTTGTTTGTTTTTTTTTATGTTTGTTGTGTTTAATTAAGCGGTGCTGATAATGAACATGTTTTTTTTTGTTTAATTAAGCGGGGCTAGTAATTAACATTTTGTTTGCCTTTTATGAGTTTTGTGAGTTTTGTTATCTTTGTTTTCTGTGTTTTTGTTTTTATTGTTTGTTTCTGTTTATTTTTTATTACCTAGGGGTAGGTAAAAAAAATTCATGTTTTTTGTTTGTTTGTTTTTGTTTTTATTGTTTGTTTCTGTTTATTTTTTATTACCTAGGGGTAGGTAAAAAAAATTTCATGTTTTTTGTTTGTTTTTGTTTATTTTTTATTACCTGGGGGTAGGTAAAATATTTTTTCATGTTTTTTGTTTGTTTTTTTTTATTTTTATTATTTGTTTCTGTTTATTTTTTATTACCTAGGGGTAGGTAAAAAAATTGCTCATGTTTTTTATTTGTTTGTTTTTGTTTTTATTGTTTGTTTCTGTTTATTTTTTATTACCTAGGGGTAGGTAAAAAAAAAAATTATGTTTTTCTTTTTGTTTTTGTTTATTTTTTATTACCTAGGGGTAGGTAAAATATATATATATATATATATATATATATATATATATATATATATATATATATATATATATATATATATTTTGTTTTTATTGTTTGTTTGTTTATTTTTTATTACCTAGGGGTAGGTAAAAAAAATATGTTTTTTGTTTGTTTGTTTTTGTTTTTATTGTTTGTTTGTTTCTGTTTATTTTTTATTACCTAGGGGTAGGTAAAAAAAAATTCATGTTTTTTGTTTGTTTGTTTTTGTTTTTTTTGTTTGTTTTTTATTACCTAGGGGTAGGTAAAAAAAAAAACTAATATTTTTTTATTTGTGTTTGTTTATTTTTTATTATCTAAGGGAAGGTAAAATATTTTTTCATGTTTTTTGTTTGTTTGTTTTTGTTTTTATTGTTTGTTTCTCTTTATTTTTTATTACCTAGGGGTAGGTAAAAAAAATATTCATATTTTTTTTTGTTTTTTTGTTTTTGTTTTTATTGTTTGTTTGTTTCTTTTATTTTTTATTACCTAAGGGTAGGTAAAAAAAAAAAAATCATGTTTTTTGTTTGTTTGTTTGTTTTAGTTTATTTTTTATTACCTAACGGTAGGTAATAAAAAAATCATGTTTTTTTGTTTGTGTTTGTTTATTTTGTATTACCTAAGGGTAGGTAAAATATTTTTTCATGTTTTTTGTTTGTTTGTTTTTATTTTTATTATTTGTTTCTATTTATTTTTTATTACCTAGGGGTAGGTAAAATATTTTTTCATGTTTTTTTGTTTGTTTTTGTTTATTTTTATTACCTAGGTGTAGGTAAAAATTTTTTTATATGTTTTTTGTTTGTTTTTTTATATTTTTGTTGTTTTATTTGCTAACTTTTTTATTGTTTGTTCTTTTCAGGTTAAGCTTCTTGATGCTCGGCATAGGTGGCCAAGGACTATCCGAAAGGTGCGGAAGGCACTTTCTGACGACGACTGGTCTCTCCTTCAGACTATTGGTCTTGATGGGTGCGGTCAAGTAGGCACCGTTCAAACTGACGAGGATCTTCTTTTGGTGCTTGTTGAGCGCTGGGATCCTGACTGAGGTACCTTCCAACTTCTTACGGGGGAGTTTACTATTACCCTTAAGGATATTTACCAAATATTTTGTGTTGCTGTCGAGGGTCCTCCTATTTGGGTTGGCCTTGACAAGAAGGCGGTTATATTTCTTGTGTTTGGCGAGATGGTGGGATGTTGATTGCAGTAGGGGTGGCATAGCGTACTTGGATTTGTATACGACTGGTAGCATGGGGGTGCTTCCAGTATTTATTATGTATATATTGAGCAACATGTTGTTGCCCATTCCATGGGATCAAGGATCCCATGGAACCAGGTATCGATTATCCTAGACTTGATATCTGATCTTCGACGATTGGCATGGGCTCTCACTCTTTCTTTGTGAGGTTTACAATGACCTATATGAGGTGAAGAGGTGGGGGTGAAAGGGCCTAAGCTGCAGTTTAGTGCTTCATATTTGGTTGTGGGAGCATATTATCATTGGGTGACCTATTGGTCTCCCTTGCACTGTCAATTCCACTTCTCCTTGCTCATACATATGGCTTCTTAGTGAGGAGCTTAGTCATCCAGTGATGGGTACCTCAGAGTACAGAGTTATCCTTAGTTATCTTACCAAAGATTTAATGAGTTTACAGCCATGGAGAGGTATGGATTGGGTGAAAGATGTAGCAGAGCTTCGTTGCATCAGGCGAGGGTGATGGGTTGTTGGTGCCCATCTGAGGTAGATGGAGTTTATTTAGTTTTGTAGAGTTTTGCGTTAGTTTGGGCTAGTTCAAGATGTTCCTAATGCGCTTGTGACCTATAGGCGACGAGGTGATGAGTAAGGGCTACCTGTTGCTCCCAAATTTTGGCGAGTTTATGATCCTTCTAACGACCCTAACTTGGAGGTTATTGACTTGGATGATGTGGGTACCATCCCTGAGTATGATACCTGGTTTGCTGGCCAGTATCTTTGGACTTTGAGTGTCATTGTAGATGATGACGAGAGTGGTGATGATGTATATGTAGGAGGATGGGTTCCCTAGTCAGTGAAGCACCAATGAGGTAGTTCTTTGAGAGCTAATATAGGTACCAATTTTTAGTAGCCCGAGGAGGCTGGTGGTGATGGTGATGAGGGTGGTGATGGGGGTGGTGGTGATGAGGATGCCCCTCCTTGATGGATGGAGGAGGATTAGGATATGTTACAGGTTGAGCGTGATAGCCTAGATTTAGAGGTGACTCGCCTAAAGGGCGAGTTAGAATGGTTCCAGGGTGAGGTGACTTGCTTCTAGGGTGAGGTGGATAGGATGCATGATGGGCCTAACAACAATGCTCTCACTGCAAAGGACTTGGATATTTCCAGGCTCAAAGGTGAGGTCACTCGGTTAGAGGATGAGCTAACTCGGCTACAGGCAAGATTCGATGGAGGTGACACTATAGCTACTGTTGCTGCTCTTCAAAAAAATATTTCTCAACGGGTTGCTCATGAGGGTGTTGACTTGAGGAGCTTGCACAAGTAAGCTATTTATATAGAGATGTTGGAGAACATTCTGTATGAGTGTCAGATTCCTTTGCCTTTTCCTCCTTCTTCATCAACCACTACTACTACCTGAGGGACTGATAGGAGTCATAGGACTCATCGGTCATCGAGTTCTCATGGTGCATCTATAGTGCAGGGTCCTCAGAGGGATCCTGCTAGTACTAGCTAGTGTGACATGTCGCTTCTCTTTTTTTTTATTTTGTTTTTATTTTGCTATGAGCCTTAGTGCTTTGATGTCTACAGCCTACGGGCATTTTATACCTTTGGGACTTTCATATTTATATATACATGGCTTTGTATTTTTGTTATCTCATGTGTTAATGTTTATGTGCATGCTTCTTGTTTATGCTTTTTTAGTGTTTATGTTGTGCAATATTCACATTGTTATATTTGTGCTATGATAAATGAATGTAAACTAATATGTAATATGCAGCTTATGTTTATCATTTAACTATATGTTAACATGCATGATATTTTTGTAATCTTTTATAGCTCAGAGTAGTTGACCATTACATATTCATTTTTGCAATTTGGGGTATCCAACTTGATGACTCTTCGTGGTTGATGTATGGTGGGTGTATGTATGTGATAATATATAACATGTGATAATGATATGATATTTGGTATGGTTTTGATATATAACATTGGAGGATTTTCAAAGACTCAAATAGTCTAGTGATTTTAACCATTTTCTTAATGTTCGTCTAACCCTCTTTAGTACCAAGGTGTGTGCAAGTGGAGTTCATTATCTGAATCTTTTGTTTGGGAATGGCCCTAAGAAATCAAGAACCAGTGCATGTGTATGTGAAGTTCATTACGTCATGATGAGTAAAATTGGACGGTACCTATATGGGTTTACCAATTAGCTAGCTTGTACGTATGTGCGGTCAGAGGTCTTTCTTTTGGGAGAAAGACATGTCGCCCTACATGAGTTTACTCCACTGCTAGTCGAGTGTCTATAGTTGCGGTGGAGGTTTGCTCCATAGTCCAATTATTCAATCTTCGAGCTTTCGAGATGACTACATAACTTTTTGATGGTAATGTAGTACGATCCTTATTGATTTTGTGATTTGTGGTGTGTGTATAGTATTTATCATGATAGAGTTTGGGGAATCAGATTCTCAATCGAAGTGTGATGAGATTGTGATTCTATATTTATTGTTTACCTTTTAATTTAATTGTGTGGATTGTTGTGATGGTGGTGAAAACCACCTTTTTAATTTTGGACTATGTTGTGTAATGGGACAAGCAGGGAATATTTCCTTTTCGCTTCAATGTTGTACCCAAGTTGGCATTATCTTTTCTTACTAAAAATGTTTTTAAATTTGTAAAGTGTTTTTGGTTCAAGATTGCTTTGGGTCAACTACCATAATCAAGACTTTCTTAATGTGAAATATGTGCTTTGGTCCTAAAGAAAATTGGACATATTATGATTTTTGGTTCTTCACTAGACATTGTTGAGTGACTGAAAATTTGATTTATGATATAGTAAAACATGTGTGGATATGATTTTTTTTTACTTGCGAAGAGTCTTAGTTGGGTATCTCCAATTCTTTGGAACTTGTTTTTACTTGGTCATATCATCACCACTATGAAAGATCACTGCACATGGGATGAGATGGATGCAATTATGTGATTAGTCTAATGTTGCTATATGCTTGTGATATGCCTATTTAATGCACAAGTTTTATTTTTTGTAATATGCAAATGCAATATGCTAAGTGTACAAGACTATTTCTAACATTTTAAAACTCATTCCCACCATTGGAGATGCATCTCAAGGACTAATGAATGTTACCATAGCACATATTTTCCTAAATTTAGACCAAGTCAGTAGTGAAGTTGCTAGCAAATCACTAATACATAGCAACACAACTGATTTTGAGTACGAGGTAATATAATAGACTAGTATAAATAATAGATCTTCCTTATTTATTGAGCTAGTATTTGATAGTAGGAGAGTAAGTAGTAGCAGCAAATAGGATTTCATAGTGCAGTTTTGTTTTGTAACAGTTCAACATGTTTTGACAAAAATAAAGTGCAGAGTTTTTATATTTATTTTGTGAAGTTGAGTGAGTGTTTTAAGTATTTAGGGATTTTTTCTTACCTTCTTCTAGATCGGAGAGCAAGGGCCCACTTTTAGGCCTGGAAGGAGGACTAATTAATGATAGTTTTTTTTTATATCTTTGTTGTAGCAGTTTTAGCAGAATGCTTGTCAATTCTTGTTTCTTGTTGATTGAATGTACTAACCCTTGTTTCTAAGTTAATGCAATATTTTTATGTTTTCATATTATGATTCTTTGTAGAATGTGTGTGTATTCAGCTGAAAAGTAGCATAAAATTGGAGTTCCCCTACTTTTCTCTATTTTAGCAGTTTTACCAATTTCTAGGAACTTTTATTTTATTATCAGTCACTCTAGTAGAAGCTTGAAAACATTTTGTAGAAGGAGACTAATAGGTGTTTTTAGCATTGAGTGTTTCTATTTCCAAGCATCATTTCAATTTTGAAATGTAATTTAGGTTTTATTTTCAGCAAGTTTCCAATTCAGTCATTTCCATTTTGCAATTGTAATCTAGGTTTTGATTCAGCATGATTTCAATTTAGCAATTTCAATTTCCTGCACTTATAGTTAATTATAAAATTTTGCAACTTATAATTAGTTTTCAATTCTCATAAGTTAATTTAGGTTTCATTCTACAGATTAGGTTTAGGGTGACACCAAAAGGCTAAACCAACATCTATTTCACTAAATAAATTCTTGTAACCTAAATTTCTAAATTATAATCTGCCCAAACCTTATATCATGGATAGACTTGGATACCACCCCAGATTTGATAAATCATAATATTAAATGATGATAATAACAACACTCATCATAAGCTTGCACAAGTGTTTCTTTGCTTTCTTGGCTGAAAAGTACCCCATTCTTAAATCTCAATAAATTTTAATGAGTAGGTTGACTTCCTTTAATTTGGAATTCATATGAATGTTCTCATTAAATATGAATGGATAAGTTTAACTTCATTTTACTCTAGAAGTCATATTTCTATAAAAGATGTTGGTTTTCAATAAGTAGATAGAATATAATTTTTTTTGATGTTTTAGTTCTTTGAATGATTGAAATTATAGACATTGTTTACACCAGTTTAATAAATAATAATCAATTCATTATTAATCATTGAACTAGTTACATTTTGAACTCTATTAAATTTAGAAAAGTATTACGATCATGATAGTTGGTTTCCTTTTAAAGGGTTGAATAGATATTAGTAAAATATTTATGATATGTTGGTTTTCAATGAGCTAATTCTTTACTTTTCAATGAAGTATATAGTCATATTTTGATCTGATTTCTATTTTTAAAATTAGATGAGTAACTAAAACTCCTACTTGTAAAATTAAAATTATTTTCACTTAGAAATATTATCCTTTGAAATCTCAACTTAGATTAAATTATAACTCTATCAAACTTACCTATAGGTTGATTCAAAAACAAAGATGAAAAACCATTAAAATCAATTCACCCAAATCCATTGAATATGTGAATATATTCAATGATGCTTTGATAATGGTTTTTAGGGATAGACGGTAACGGACATCTATCTAGGTCATTATACAAGTAGTATTGTGGTGGCCCTTGTATGAGGTTATCAAATATGAGATCTTGGTGAGATAATTATGGCTCTACGATAATATTCCATGGTGATATGGTATGGTACATTCACTTATTTATTTCAATTTTAACAAGAATACCATAAGTAGTACCATGTGATTGTCATGACCTTAATTGACCATGGAGAGGTGAATATCAATTGAGCACTATAGCATCTACACTAAAACCTTGTATGTTATTTTGGTAATAAATTAAATTAAAAAATACTCATGTTTCCATATATCATGTCAATAATGAGAGTTATGTGTTCACCCTTTAGGTGTTATGGTCCTTAGAGGATAACCCAAGTCGTGATTTTGGATTCACCAGAATAGAGGGTGAGAAGGATAGAATCACTAAAGGCACCTCCTATAGGATTTGGCCAATATTATCCACTTGGAAGATTGAATGCATCGGTTACAATATCAAAAGTGGTATTCAATGTTATGTATTCATTACTAATGGTTGTAAAATAAAGATAAAAAATAAGAAAATTGTCCTTGTCTAACCATCTACCTTGTTTTTCAAAGCCTATAAATGAGTTTAAATCATTACAACCAATGTGTTTTTGACTGGGTTGTTATAGTTGGTATCATAGCCTAGTTTATAAGATTCCTTTATCATAGGGTCTAAATAAATTCTACAAATAAACTCTAACCTTACACCTTTAGTAAACTATGAACCTTTAAAATTGATATAGAATCTTTTATACCTAGGATAAAATAGCTCCAATACTTCAAGGTTGATCTTCTAAGAAACCTACATATTCTAGTCAAGAAGAATATCTCATTCATTCATGAAGGTAAAGGCAATTAAATGACATAGATGAACCTATAAGAGAAGAAGGAAACTTAACTATGTTAGTTCAACTATTGCAAGAATAGATGCAATGACAAAAAAAAAGAAATGAAACAACAACGTGAGCTAATGAACAAGCAACATAAAATGATAGAAACCTTAGTTAAACAAGTCAAGGGTAAAAATCCTAAAACCAAACATGAGAGGTGTCCTTATAGAAAAATAGAAATTAGTAGAACTTGAGTAGGGGAAAATTGGCCAAGGATATGAAAAATGTAAAAAGTTCAAAATTTTATGGGAAAGAAGACGAGGATGCAACAAAGATATGGTTAAGTGAGATAGAAACTTACTCACTTAAGCTTGATTTTTTAGGAAGGACTTATCATCTGAGTTCTAAATTTCTTGGGCTACCTTACACTTGGTTGATGTAGCTTTAGAGTGGTGGAATACCTATAAGAAGGAGAAGAAAATTGAGGCTTCTAATTTAAAATGGGATAAGTTTGTAGAATAATTTAAGAAGAGATTCCTAACTAAATAGTTCTATGTTAAAAAGTTTGAATAATTTTCCACTTTACAATAGGAATCTATGTCTATCAAACAATATTATCAAAAGTTTTTTAAATTACTCAAATGCATCTCAGAGTATAAAATAATCAGTATTTAAAAGTGCAAAAATTTATTCAAGGGGTTAATCCCAGAATCATAACTATCATAAATTTACTTAATCCAAATAATTTGTAAAAATCTTATGACTTGGCAAGACAAGAAGAAACTAATTAGAAAATAAAATTGGTTTACTTTACTTACCGAAATATGTCCAAAAAGGAGAAGGATGAGCTCAGGAAAAAAAAGAGTTATGGCTTTATAAGATGGGACAGGGATTAAAACAAGAAGTTCAAATGGGGAAATAAGGAAAAACATAAGGTTGAAAATAAAAACAATGATAGAAATTACATAGACATGGATAGGTTAGGACATCTAGGAAATAATAATCAAAAGCCCACATTTTAGAATACAAATGTTAGACCTACACCAAAAAACAAAAATGTTGAAAACAAATCAGATACTAAGGCTCATAAACTAGGGTTTTTTTTATGGAGGACCATATTATGCAAATAAATTTCCTTGAAGAGCTGATTGAAAGAAAGCCTTAGGAAATCAACCTCATTGAATTTATGCTACAATAGATAATTCCATATTAGATGGTTAAGCTACATATTTACTCCTAAAATGTAAACTTATTGATAAAAATATGAATATTTTGGTTCATCGTGGTGCAGTAGATAGTTTTATTTCTTTAAATTTAGCTAAGGATATACTAATAAGACATAGATTTTTGAAAAATGGGTAGAAGGTAGAGTATGGGTTAGGGAAAACATTTTTTGTTAGGGATATACTAAGAATAAAAGAAGAAGATATTCACAAAACTACTTTTCAAACAAGGTATGGGAATTATGAGTTCACTGTCTTGCCCTTTGGATTAACAAAAACGTCAACAAATTTTATGAATCTTATGAATAATGTCTTTCATGAATAATTAGACCATTTTATGCTCATATTTTTAGATGATATCTTAATCTACTCACACACTAAGGAAGAGCATGATCAACATATAAGAATTGTGTTAGAAATATTAAGAAAGAATCAACTTTATGGAAAAATTTCTAAATGTGAATTTTACACCTCACAAGTCTAGTACTTAGGGCATGCCATATCTACTAATGGAATTATTGTTGATCCTAAGAAAATTGAAGAAATAATAAATTTGCTTACACCTATCAATGTGTCATAAATACATAGTTTTATGGGAATTACGGGATATTATAGACGTTTTGTGAATAACTTATCAAAAATTACTTGTCCAATCACTAATTTGCAAAGAAAAGAAAAAGTATTTAAATGGACAAAACAATGTGAAAAATCCTTCAAAATACTTAAGGACATGTTTATAACAACCTTAGGTTTAAAAATACTTGATCCCTTAGAAAAAATTGTAGTTTGCATTGATGCCTCTACTGAAGGTTTGGGTGGGATTATGACTCAAAATGAAGCAATCATAGCCTACGAGTCTCAAAAGCTTAAAAAACATGAGCTCAACTATGCTACTCATGATTTGGAGTTAGCAACTATGGTTCATGCACTTAAAATTTGGAGATATTATTTGTTGGGAAAACCCTTTGAATTAAAGATAAATTATTAGAGTCTAAAATTCATTTTCACCCAACCTCTTTAAAATGTAAAACAACATCGATGGATGGAATTTCTAACCAAGTATGACTTTGGAATTGAATACATTAAGGAGAAATAGAATAAGATAGTTGATGCCTTAAGTAAAAAAAATACATAGCTGCTATGTCCAAATGTCATGCAGATTTGTTTCATAGGGTCAAATAACAACAACAAGAAGCAAATATTTCAGTAATAAGAATGATCTATTTCTTTTTACAGATAATTTTGTCATCCTAGAGATAGGGGGGTTAAGAAATATGATTTTACAATAAGCCCATTGTACTTATTTTTCACATATTAAAGGGGCTATAATGAGGGAAAACATGAGAAAAACCTTTTATTGGCTAAAAATGAAATGAGATATCAATAAAATTTTGGCTAGATGTATCGAGTGCCAAAACGTAAAATTTGAATATCTACACCCAATAGGAAAACTTTAACCTCATGATATTCTGAAGAAAAAATGACAAGTCATCTCTATGTATTTCATTATAGGTCTACCCAAAACTAAATTTCAATGCTATGCAATTCTAGTTGTGGTTGATAAATTTACCAAGGATGCTCACTTTATTCTAGAAAATATCACGGATGATGCACCCACCATAGATAAAAAATTTCTAGGGATATTGTGCAACTGCATGGATTCCCTAAAGTCATTATTTCAGATAGAGATCATAAATTTACCTTAAAATTCTGGTAAAACTTACATCGAGCATTGAGTATAAAATTAAATACTAGTTTTACATATCATATAGAGACATATGGTCAAATAGAAAGAATTAATTAGGTCCTTGAATATATGCTATGTATGTATTGCATGGACCACAAGACTAGGTGGGAAGAATATATCTACTAAGTATAATTTGCTTAAAATAATAGCCATCATGCTTGCTTAGAGATGGATCCTCTTAAGTTATTGTATGGGAGACAATACATAACTCCTCTATCTTGGAATAATATGGAGGATCGAGTAGTGATCAGATCAAATACTATAAGGAAGATGGAGTAAAAATTGAGAATGATCCACCAATGACTCAAAGAAGTCATGAATCGACAAAAGAGGTATGCTAATTTGAAAATATCACCAAGAGAATTCTTTGTGGGAGACAAATTCTTTCCAAGGGTGAGACCTAACAAAAACTTCATTAAATCAACAAAAATTGACCCTAGATTTGTTGTTCCTTTCGAAATCATAGAAAATATCACTTTAGTGGCCTATAGACTTGTCATTCCACCTAATCTATCAAACATCCATGATGCTTTCCATATATACTTACTCACGAAATATGTTGCAAAACCATCACATGTTTGGAATATGTCTAATTTGCAAATGATAGATCCCCTCACCATTGAAGTTCACTCAATTTGAATTTTAGCTTATCCTACCAAGTGATTAAGAAAATGAAATATAAACCAACTTAAGGTCCAATGGGGCCAATTTTCAAATAGGAATGCTACATGGGAGGATGTGGAGTCCATGAAAAAATAATTTCCTCATCTTTTTATTCAAAATATATTTTGAAAATACACAAGATTGTGTTTAAAAGTAAGGGGAGAATGTTGTGGCCCTCCCAAAAACATATTTCATGATGTTTCTATTTGTATATATTGAGCATATCTTTTATTATTGTATTTTATCATTCTTGTATATGGTATTGCTAATGGTATCTATTTTTTAGGTATAGGACCTCAAGAAATAAAATGGGAAATGATGGTGGTGTAAATATCATTGTGATGGGGTATTCACTTTGGCAGGGGGTAGAATAGCCCCAACAATGAAACATTCACCAGTGGCCCAAGGGTACATGGAAGCCCATATCATATAGGTGCATTGTGAATGCATGTTTGCATATGATTGAAAAGGAATATTTGTTTATAAGTTCTTAAACAAGAAAAATACCACAATGCATGGGATCTCTTCTTGTCAAATAGATGGTAACATATTATTACCATCAATTTGTTTGTATAATAAGGAAGGTTGGAGGTTTAGAATAATTAATTATTTGAAAATTTATTTTTAGCTTGAATTTATTAACATCAAATTAAATTAAAAAAAAAGTAAATATTAAAAAATTAAAATAAATTGAAAAAAAAGTTGAAAAGTGGCCATTCTCCGAAATATGGCGGGAGCGGGAGCAGGAGCAGGAGCAAGAGCAGGTACGAACATAGGGCTGGGGACAGGCTCAGAGAACGGTGTAGGTTTTTGGGCAGGATCGAGTTCGGGATCGGGGTCAAGCACGTCAGGGCCCGGTCTCGGGCCAGCAAGACCCTCGACAGGCCCAGAGGATGGCTCTACACTTGATCTGATTGGCGGCCAGGGTGGGGATGGCATCTTGGGCCCTGGCCCCCAGGCCAGCCTCGATGTGAGCACAGGCCTAGGGAAAAAGCCCCCTGATCCTGGGTAGGGCTCTGTCTCGAGAGGGAACAAACCCTCCTATCAGCAGATATTGGTGGGCACCAAGGCCCATTCTCGGGCCCTAGGGTTAGGGCTTTTCCTTGAGGGCACCCACATTTCTATTCAGGAGGAGGTCTATGCCTCCTTGGTAGCTGGTTCCTCTGCCTCCTTGGTAGGGAAATTCTTGGGAGGGCGCCCAAACATGGAAACCGTTCGCAGATGGGCGGCTACCAAATGGAAGGTGTCCGGGCATATTTAGCTGGTTGCCCTGATCAAGGGTTTCTTCATCATCAAGTTAAATAACAGCGAGGACGTCGAAAAGATCCTGTCAAGCGGGCCTTGGTTTTTGGGGCACAAAAGCCTATTCCTCAGGTGTTATGGAGCTAACTTCCACCCCAGTACCCAAAGCATCAATTTCACCCTGGTCTGGGTTCGTCTCCCAGACCTTCCCTTTCAGCTGTGGCACGAAGACGTCCTAAGACTCATTGCTCAGTCGATCGGGGACTTGGTGGCCTTCGACCTCGCTACCAAGGCAGGATCACATATGGTGCATTCCAAATTTTGCATCAATGCTAATATCGAATCTAAACTCCCCTCTTTAGTGACCATCTCGTCTGGGTCCTTCTTGTGGCACCAGCCCCTGATCTACGAAAATAATCCTGCCTTCTGCCCCACCTGCTGCACTCAGGGCCACCTCCCCCACCAATGCCCAATTTCAAAAAATGTTGATGGACCTGTCCCCAATCTCCCTTCCCAATCAGGTCGGGCCCCATCTCGAGGGCCCCCTCACAACGACCATAGATCCTAGGCCTGGACCAGCAAGGAGACTCCCCCTCCTACCCCAAAGGACTCTCATGTGGACCCCAATCTGGAGGGTGATCTCCCTAGGTTTCCCCTTCCATTGCTACCTCCCCTGGGTCATCTTTCGGGGGCCCGATCCTAGGTTATCCCTCCCTGCCTTCTTCGAATCCCGCCTTGTAGGCCCCTGCTTGCGCCCCCCTCCAGGCATGCAAGATGCCCAAGCTCCTTTACCTGTCGGCTCCCACCTCTGTCGAGGCCCCCTTCTCCCCCCCCACTCTTGCTATCCCCCCCTTGACCTCCCCCCCACCCCTCTCGCCGATCCCTCGCTGGGCTTCCTCCCATGGAGTGCAGATCTGAGAGGTCAGATGAAGAGATCGAAGCTAGTTCTTCGTCTGGGCCCGATGAAGTCAGCCCCAAGATGACCCAGAGCAGGACTTTTGCCATAGACTTTGGCAGTAAACTCAAAAGAGGATGACCCATCCTGGGCGACTAGAGGACAAGGTTCACTAAAGATGACATAGCCAATGGCTCCCAGGCAACTCTCTGACGTTGGCGCAAGCTTTTCCAAGACAGACGCCATCTGATCCAAACCCCCCGCTCAGGCTGGGAAGGGGGGCAAACGACCCCACAAGGGTGTCAAATGAAGCTCATCACCTGGAATATCAGGGGGCTAAATGGGGCCCCTAAGAAAAGGATCCTCGGTGAACTTCGTAGGGATCACTGCCCTTCCTTCCTCCTTCTTCAGGAGACCAAAATAGATGACACTGCTGCCCGACGTGTAGCCCAAGCTACTTGGCACAATTGTGAGTCCCTGTCTACCCTGGCGGCCGGCTCAACCGAGGGTTTGTTGTGCATGTGGGACCCTTGATATTTTGAGGGAAGACTTATATCTTCATCTCTGAGAATAATCAACATTTTTGTCCATTGCATGAAGTCAAGGCGCTCATAGATTCTGTCCAACGTCTATGCTCCTAACAACCCTGTCGATAAAATAGCCTTATGGAAGGAGATTAGCTTGAGGAGAGAAGCCTTTGCCCCTTGCCCTAGATCCTGGTTGGGGACTTCAACAACCCCCTATTCCTTTTTGATAAAAGCGGGGGCTCAACAGTTCAGGGCAAGAGCATGGAGGACTTTGGAGCCTTTATCGCCCTCAATGAGCTCATGGACATTAATATGAAAGGAGCCAGGTTCACTTGGTCTAATAGAAGAGCGAGAGCAAATAATATACAGGTCAGACTAGATAGAGTTTTCTTGTCCAAGGAAGCCCTTCCCATGTTTGTCGATGCCACCTTGTTGGCCCTCCCCAAAATTAGGTCTGATCACAACCCCCTCCTCATCGAAACTGAAAATCACCCCTCCCTAAATAGGCATTTCTGGTTCGAGTCCATGTGGCTGTATCACCCTGACTTCTGGGCCCAGGTAGGCCGTTGGTGGGCTCCCCCAGTCCCTGGATGCCCCGCTGAACAAGTTTTTCACAAGCTGAGATGCCTCAAAGAGCAATTCAAGGTTTGGAATAAGGATGTGTTTGACAATATCTTTGAAAACAAAGCGATTCTTAAAGATAAGCTCGAAGACCTCGAGTTTAGATTTCAAGTAGGCTCCCAAGACCTGGGGCTCAGGGAAGAGGAACACCTTGCTCTTAGTGAGTATCACAACATTCTGGCTAGGGAAGAAACCTTTTGGAGGTAGAAGTCAAGATCCCTGTGGCTCCAATATGGTGATGCAAACACTAATTTCTTCCACACGTCGACTCTCAGGAACAGTGGTTCCAATAGAATTGCTGAGTTTGTGGGCAACGATGGTAGAATCATCAAGGAAGAAGAGGACATTCGGGCTGAAGCCACCCACTTCTTCCAGGAGCTCCTAGTTGACAGCCCCCTATGTCACCAAAAGCAGCTGAATCCCTTCTGAAACACATTCCTTCTTTCATGTCGGCCATGGAAAATGAGATGCTTGTGCAGCCCTTGTCTGATTTTGAAATCCATACTGCAACTTTTTCCATGAAGGCTGAGGCGACCCCGGGCCCGAACGGATTCCCCCCCTGATTCTTCCAATATTTTTGGGACATCGTCGGGCAAGAAGTGTGTGCAACCACTTGAGACCTGTAGACTGCCAGCTCCATCCCTAGAGGTATCAATTCCACTTTCATAGCCCTGATCCCTAAGACCTAGGCAGCCAAATCTTAGATTTTTGCCCCATTAGCTTGTGCAATGTCCTGTATAAAATCCTAACTAAATCCATGGCCTCCCGCCTTAAGGATATTCTTCCCCTGATTATTGCCCCCTTTTAGGGTAGCTCGATCAATGGCAGACTAATCACATATGATGTTATAATCATGCATGAGGCCATTCAATCGATCGTCCTATCCAAAAAAGCCTCATTTTTGCTCAAGCTGGATATGAACAAGGCCTTTGACAGGGTTGACTGGGCTTTCCTGTCCAAGGTCCTCCTTAAGTTTGGGTTCCACCCCTCCTTGGTCAGGCTCATCAACAACTACGTGTCCTCCCCGTGGTTCTCCATCCTCGTCAATGGGTCCCCTTCCAGGTTCTTCCCCAGTTCCAGAGGCCTCCGCCAAGGTGACCCCCTATCCTCAATCCTCTTCATCATCCTGGCTGAGGCCCTGGGGCATACCATCTTAGGATCTATGACCCACGATCTCATTTTGGGCATCAGGCCTTCGTTGGGCCTACCCCTTGTGTCCCACCAACAGTTTGTGGATGAAACCATCCTCACCACCTCTGCCTCAATCCCTCAAGCCAAGACCCTCAAGTGTATCTTGAACCTGTACGAGGAGGTGATCAAACAAAAAATCAACCTCCAGAAAAGAAATATTTTCTTCATCCATACTCCCTTGGCTAGGCAGATTAGAATCGGGCGGATATTGGGCTGCACCCCTGGTTCCCTTCCCTCCTCTTACCTCGGGCTTCCCCTATTCACAGGTGCATCCTCCAAGGCCCTGTGGGGTGGGGTGATTGAGCAGATTCAGAGGAAGATGGCCCCCTGGAAAGGTCACCTCCTCTCACAGGTTGGCAGAGCCACCCTCTTGGCGGCAGTCCTGCAAAGCATTCCTATATATTTCATGTCGGTCTTTAGAATCCCGACCTCTATTGCAGCTCACATCGAACAAATTTAGAAAATATTTCTCTGGTCGGGCAGCGAAGATAAGAAGAGGATTCCCCTGGCCTCCTGGCCCTTGGTATGCCGCCCCAAATGTGAGGGAGGGATTGGGCTCAAGCGGGTGGTCCTCATGAATAAGGCCCTCTTGTCCAAACACGCTTGGAAGGTGCACACTAATACCCCTGATGAGTGGGTCAACATCGTGCGTAGAAAATACTATCATAACCACCCCTTCCTCAGTGAAGCTCAGCCCCGAGATGGATCAGCCTTTTGGAAGTCCCTAATCTTCACCAAAGACATAATCTCGAAAGGGACCAGATGGATCCTTGGGGATGGAGCCAAGATCGACTTCTGGGAAGACAAATGGATTCATGATGAGACCCTGACTGCTGACAGAGAGCTTCTCATCCTCAAACCAGGGCTTGCGAACAAAGGGCCCAGAGTGTCGGCCTATCATACCTAGAACCAGGGGCAGGCTACCTAGAAACCCATCCTATATCCCAAGCACCCGCTTCAAGCTGCTAGGCTTCAGCGCCTCCTCAAGGTGACTGTCATCCCGTCCTTCGGAGGAATCGACAGATGTGTTTGGCATGGTACTCCTAGTGGAGTCTTTTCTGTCAAATCTGCTTACAATCTCCAAAGAGTCCCTGATGAGGCTCCCTTTCCAACCCGACAGGTGTGGGCCAAGAAGTTGATCCCCAAAATCTGCCACTTCGTTTGGGCGATCGTCCAAAATAAGATCCTGATGATCGAGAATCTTATCAGGAGGGGCTTTCAGATCCCGAATAGATGCTTCCTCTATTGTGCTGCCTGGGAGTCCACTAATCACCTCTTTATCAATTGTCCCTTTTCATCCAAAGTCTTGGGCCTCATCCTTTCCCAATTCTCTATCTAGTGGGTGGCCCCCAACTCCATATCTGACCTCTTATCTCAGTGGCCCATCCCTTCATCTACTTCCTCTAGGGCTCCTGCCTTCCTCATATGCTTTGGCAACTCTGGCTGGAGTGCAACAGCAGAGCCTTCTCCTCCCCGGCCTGCTCCCCCCAGTGGATAGCGACCAAGGCGGTGACCTTTGCCCTTGAGAATTCTCGCTCCATCCCCTTGACCGAGGCGCCCGATGACTGGGCGAGGCCACCCTCCTATCTTCCCTCAGAATTCAGCTTCCCCCCCATCCCCCCCACCCCCTCCCATAGTTCTACAACCAAGTGGACTGCCCCCCCTCCCGAATGGGTCAAA
This sequence comes from Wollemia nobilis, assembly GCA_028583015.1. Classification (NCBI taxonomy): domain Eukaryota; kingdom Viridiplantae; phylum Streptophyta; class Pinopsida; order Araucariales; family Araucariaceae; genus Wollemia; species Wollemia nobilis. The sequence continues at coordinate 15,183,653 of JAQPPZ010017228.1, forward strand.
CTTAACTTTGATAGAGCTTCTAAAGGAAATCTCGGGCCCTCGGGTGCGGGCGGGGTCATCTGCGATAGTCATGGGGCCCTGATCTTGGCGTACGTTGCTCTGCTTGGCATCCAGACCAACAACTTCGCCAAAGCAGCAGCTCTCCTCAGCGGGCTGACTGCCCTCAAGGAGTCCGCCCTAAAAGTCATCATCGAGGGTGATTTCCAAGTTATAATCAAAGCTGCCCACAGCCCGAGAAGTTGCTCTTAGCGCATTCACAACTCCATCCAAGAAGTCCACACCATTCTCCAAGGGCTCCCTGATCACGTCCTTCGGCATGTGTACAGAGAAGGCAATAGGGCAGCCGACTTCATGGCCAACCAGGCCATCGCAACAGAATATTTCACTACCTGGACCACGAAATTCCCTGAAGCTCTGGCCTAAATAGTATCGCAAGACAATTCCAGCACCGATGAGGGACCAAGCGCTTAGCCCGCCCCATGTCGGGGCCCCGAAGATGCGCGACCGCGCCTCGTGCTTCCCCTACAGCTTCCAAATGCAAGGAGACCCCCTCCCCCGAAGGCTCTCCTTCCTCAAAAAGGTGCTGGCCCACCCAAAAATGTAGAACTCCGATCCAGGGCCCAGGCGGGGCCCCAACTCCTGCTCAAGTCGCAAAGGCCCAGCCCTAAGCAATAGCAGGGCTACTGGCAGCTCCATGAAGGCCAAGGTGGAGGTCTCGAAGGCCACCGAAGTCAGTTCTGACTTCGTCAGCAAGATGTAGAATTTGACGACCAGGGCCTTCCTTGACATTTCGATTGGCTCCCAAAGCGGCTTCCTCAGTGGCCAATGCCCTAGCCGAACCTGTCGCAGGCTGGGCAATGGCCCTAATAAGGAGAGGAGCTGCTCTGTTAGGTCGGGCCCCATCCAGGCCAGGTCTAGCCACAGGGCCTCCCGAAGCGGCGACGAGCAAGTTTTTGCGTTTTTGGCATTTGCTATTTTGCAGTTTTTCCATGTTTTGGTGGCCACAGACCAAAATTTGTAGTGCTGGTCTCATAGCCAGTCTTTCTTTTTGTAGGCACTAGGGCCCTGGGCCTCGGACTGTTGCCCAAGGGCGCAGCCCCAGTTTTTACTCGCAATTGTAGCCACGACTTCCTATGTAACTAAGGTTTTGGGATCCTTCAACAAAAAACCCGCTGTAAATATACTGTTACTTACCAAAAAAAATTAAAATAAATTAAATTCTAAAGAAACAAAATATATTCTAATGTTAAGGACCTATCATATAAGGTTTAAAAATCCCTTCACTTAGATAAAGAAAGCCTAGAAAATAATGTGGTCAGTCACTTGGTAGGAAGGTGAAGAGCAAGATGGCTAATTGCTTAATGAGTCATATGTTTATGAAAACCTCTATAAAAAATTCTATAAAGGAAAGGTAGGATATGGGAAGAAAAATCAACATGGGGAGTGGAAAAATTGGAGGGATTATGAGTGTGGATTTACTAGTTTAAGTGACTACTAGTAAATTTAGATTGGAGGGAAACTGAGCAAAACCAAGTCAGCATATTTCCTGGCTTGTACCTAAAAATTATTCAGTTGTTTAAAATAGTAGATACTAATGGAATGTTGTGAATGCTATTATTTCTTAGTTCTTTGAAATAAATAAAATTTATTTTGTCAAGATAGCTAAATAATGGATTCAAGCACTTTTTATTTATTGAATTGCTAGATAGTGTTTAAATTTTGATTGGTTTTGTTGTTTGACTAATACATGAACCCATTTTGTCATTTTTCTTTCTTTTACCTATAGATGTCACTTGAATTAGTGAATAAATCTCCTTGTCTGTCATCTTTGAGCGTTCTCTTCCAGAATATTATGTGTCTTCTAAGTAGATAATCCTTTTTTAATCACTCCACAATATGGGTGGATATCGTTGGTATTTCACTAGTTTCTAAGCCACCCCTTTTATCTTAGTTGTATTTTCCTTTAGAAGGTTGAACCATTTCATTTGAAAACCAAGCCAATACATTCATAACCGCTACCACAAGTAAATATTCCTCTTTAATATGTGTCCTTGACTTATATGATTTTATTCTATATACCTGTTCATTGGGAGGAAAATAATTGGGCTTGGACATCTAATTGATAATAATAGAGAGAACCAAATGAATAATGCATTGCTCAGGTGGCTTTGTTTTAAAAGATAGGCTACTTTCTCATATACGAGTTTATTAAGCTTTTCAACGCTATCAAAAATTATAAATATCTTTCTATTTTAAAAAAGATTGCCTAAATGTTTTAATAGAAAAAAATCCTTAGGTTAAGGATTAACTTTTTCTTTAACTTCGTGGAACTTCAAACCAAATAAAAAATCTTATATGGAATATCGATAGATTATTTAATGATTTGTTTATGTTGTTACCTCGGTATATTAAAGTAGAACAAACAGAAGTAATTTTTTTTATTTAAGAAAAGAAAATATATTCATAATGATAATCCTATGGTCCACTTTGATCCCATCAAGTCCACAAATTGGGCACATCAAGGACAAAAAGGCTCTTTTTTAGGAGATTGCTGAAATACATTCACTTCGTGAAAAGTTTTAGAAAAAGCATATAGAAAAATTATTAAACATTATACGAGATACTATTATTGATGAATCAAAACATGTATTATTGTGCTTCTATTTTAAGAAGGCGTTAATATTTTATGTAATAGACATCTTCGGGTTCAAATATATTCCTTGGTTCAAATATATTCCTTCATATACCATTGTATCATGCAATGTTATGTCTTACGGAGGTCTTATTATTATTAAATGATCATATTTGATTAAATTTTACCTTTATTTTTCTTTTTTAATCACAATTCTTAAAGTATGGACTACAATAAGAATTACTCAATACTTATGACGCTACGTTGTCGCTCCAGTATACCAATAATAATTTTAAGGAATAAAGTTAGTGGGTTTTATAATAATAGTATATATTGACTCCTATATTTCTTTTAAAGAATAAATAATATTTTTTAATATCTACGACATATTTTCATTTTCATTAAAATCAACTTTTAATGAGTAAGTAGAATTCATTTTAATTAGTAAATATCAATAATTATGACTGAGTAGGTTGATTTCTTTTAATATGGAAGTCATATGAATGTTCTCAATAAATTTGAATGATGTTTGACCTTATTTTACTTTGGAAGTCATATGTCTATAAAAGTGTTGGTTTTCAATAAGTAGATAGAATATTATTTATTTTGATATTTTATTTCTTTGAATGGTTGAAAGTGTAGATGCTCTTTACATTAGTTAAATAAATAATAATCAATTCATCTCTAATAATTGAATTTGTTGCATTTTGAACTCTTTATTAAATTTAGAAATGTATTTTATTCATGATAGTTGGTTTCCTTTTAGAGAATTGAACAAATATTACTAAAAGTTTTATGATACGTTGGTTTTCAATGAGCTAATTTTTTACTTTTGAAAGAAGTATATAGTCATAATTTGATTTGATTTATCCTTTAAAAATTAAATGGATAATTAAAACTCCTACTTGTAATAATAAAATATTTCACTTAGAAAGATTATCCTTTGAGTTTTCAACATAGATTAAATTATAACTATATCAAACTCACTCATAGGTTCATTCATCAATGAATATGAACATACATTAAAATCAAGTCATCCAAATCCATTGAATATGTGAAGATATTCAATTATTCTTTGATAATGGTTGTTAGGGATGGATGGTAATGGACGCCCATCTAGGTCATTGTATGAGTAGTACAATGATGGCCCTTATATAAGGTTGTAAAATAAGGGATCTTGGTGAAATAATTATGTCTATAAGATAAGATTTCACAGTGATATGGTTTGACCATCCACCTATTTATTTCAACTTTAACAAGGATAGCATGATCAATGTCAAGTGATTAATATGAAATTAATTACCTATGGATAGGTGAGTAGCAATTGAGAACTATAGCATCTACGCTAAAATATTGCATGCTATTTTGGAAATAGACGAGATATAAAATATTTAATGTTCCACATAACATGTCAAGAATGGGAGTTATGTGTCCACCCTCTAGGTTTTAAGGACCATAGAGGATAACCCAATCTGTGATTTTGGATTCACCAAAATAAATAGTGACAAGGATAGAATGACTAAAGACACCTCCTACAAGATTTACCCAATATTATATACTTGGGATATCGATTGCATCGGTCATAATTCCAAAAGTGGTATTCAATGTTATGTACCAATTACTAATGTGTTAAAAATAAACATCAAAAACAAAAAAAATTATACCTGTCTAGCCATATTTTCTTTTTTTTCAAAGCCTATAAATGATTTCAAATCATTACAACTAGTGTTTGTTTGACTGGGTTGTTATAGTTAGTATCATAGCCTATATTGCAATATTCCTACATCATAGGGTTTTGATAACTTCTAAAATCGAACTCTAACCTTGCACCTTCAGTAAATTATGAACCGTTAAAACTAATATAGCTCTTTTGTATCCATGATAAAATTACTCTAATGCTTCGAGGTGCATATTCTAAGAAAACTACATCTTCTAGTCAAGAATAAGCTCTCATTTTTTTGTGAAGGAAAATGTGGTTAAATAAGATAGATAAACATATCATAGAAGAAGAAAACTTAACTATGTTAGTTCAACTATTGCAAGAACAAATGTAATGACAAAAGGAAGAAATAGATCAATAACACAACCTGATGAACAAGCAACAAAAAATGAAATAAACCTTGGTTAAATAAGCCAAGGGTAAAAATCCTAATACCAAACATAAGAGGAGTCCTAAAAAATAAATAGAAATTAGTAGAACTCGAGTAGGGGTAAAACTGCACAAGGATATGAAAAATGTAAAAACTTCAAAATTTGATGGGAAAGAAGACAAGGATGTTATTAATATATGGTTAAGTGAGATAGAAACTTACTTTTCTATGAAGGAATTATCATTTGAATCCCAAACTACTTGGGCTACCTTACACTTGGTTGATGCAACTTTAGAGTCGTGGAATACTTATAAGGAAGGGAAGAAAATTCGAGCTTCTGATTTAAAATGAGATTAGTTTGTAGAAGAATTTAAGAAGAGATTCCTAACTCAATAGTTCTATGTTGAAATTTTTGAAGAAGTTTCCTCTTTACAGTAGGAATCTATGTCTATCAAAAAATATTATCAAATGTTTCTTAAGTTAGTCAAATACATCTTAGAGTATAAAAATAATGAGAAGTTAAAGGTACAAAAATTCATTCTAGGGGTTCATACTAGAATCAAAATATCATAAATTTACTTTATCCAAAAAATTGTAAAAAGCTTATGACTTGGCAAGACAAGAAGAAACTAATCAGAAAATAAAATTGGTTTACTTTACTTACCAAAATATGTCCAAAAAGGAGAAGGATAATCTTAGGAAAAGAAAGAGTGATGGCTTTATGATATGGGACAGGGATCAAAACAAGAAGTTCAAAGGGGGAAATAAGGAAAAGCCCAAGGTTGAAAACAAAAATAATGGTAGAAATTACACAAATATGGGTATGAGGGAACATTCAGGAAAGAATAATAAGAAGCCCACATTTTAGAATACAAATGCCAAACCTACACCAAAAAATATGGATGTTGAAAAAAAATCATATACTAAGGCTCATAAATTAGGGTTTTTTGTTTGTGGAGGATCACATTATGCAAAAAAATATTCTCAGAGAGCTTATCGAAAGAAAGCCTTAGATAATCAACCTCATTGAATTTATACTAAAATGGGTAATTCTAGCTTAGATGGTCAAGCTACGCATTTACTCCTAAAAGGTAAACTATTTAATAAAATTATGAATATTTTGGTTGATAGTGGTGCAACATATAGTTTTATTTCTTTAAATTTATCTAAAGATACACCAATAAGACCTAGATTTTTTGAAAATGGGTGGAAGGTAGAGTAAGGGTTAGGGCAAACCTTTTTTGTTAACCAATTTCTATTTGATGCTCGCATATCTCTACCTAGTGGCAGGATAGATTGACATTTATATGTTGCCCCCTTACATTCGATTGATATTATCCTTGGAATAGATAGGTTTAAAGCTCATAAAGCCCTTGTTGATTTTCAAGAAAGGTAGGTGGAATTCATTGAAGAACCTAATCAATGAATAAGAATCCACTGTGATCAAGGTACCTTTCGACCACATCTACTATCTACATTACAACTTAAGAAAGTAATCAAAAGATATGGAGCAATTTATGTAGTCAAAATAAACAAACATGAAGAAAATGAAGATAATATAGAAATTTTTAAGAAGTTTCTTGTGTTGGAAGAATTTAAGGATGTTTTTCCTAAATACTTACCTAGACTTCCTCCATAATGAGAGTTTAGCTTTTCTATGAGTTGAACCAATTGCTAGATCAACCTATCAGATGACCCCAATTGAGTTACAAGAATTAAAAGTATAACTTCAAGATTCGCTTGAAAAGGTTTAATTAAGCCAAGTGTATCACCTTGGGGAGCCCTCATGTTATTTGTTAAAAAGAAGGAAAAATATTTAAGGATATGTATTGATTACAAAATCCTCAATAAGGTAACTATCAAGAATAAATAATCCTTGCCTAGAATTGATGATCTACTTGATTAGTTGAAAGGAGATACTATTTTATCAAAAAATAATCTCATATCCAACTATCACCAGTTAAGAATCAAACAAGAAGATACTCATAAAACAACTTGTAAAACAAGGTATGGGCATTATGAGTTCACAGTCTTGCTCTTTGGATTATTAAATGCCTTGATAACTTTTATAAATCTTATAAACATTATATTTCATGAATAGTTTTTCATGCTTATATTTTTAGATGATATCTTGTTCTACTCACACAATAAGAAAGAGCATGATCAACATATGAGAATTGTGTTAGAAATATTGAGGAAGAATCAATGTTATGAAAAACTTTCTAAATGTGAATTTTACACCTCACAAGTCCAGTACTTGGGGCATGCCATGTCTACTAATGGAATTATTATTGATCCTAAGAAAATTGAAGCAATAATCCATAGGCTTACACCCACCAATGTGTCATAAGTACACAATTATAATGGAATGATAGGATATTATAGACATTTTGTAAAAAAATCTCAAAAATTGCTTGTCTAATCACTAATTTGCAAAGAAATGGCAAAGCATTTAAATGGATTAAACATTTTTAAAAGCCTTAAAAATACTTAAATAAAGGTTGATAACCACTCCAGGTTCTAAAATACTTGATCCCTTAGAAAAATTTGTAGTTTGCACTAGTACCTCTACTTAAGATTTGGGTGGGATTCTGACTCAAAATAAACCAATCACAGCCTACGAGTCTCAAAAGATTAAAAAGTAGGAGCCCAACTATATTAATCATGATTTGGAGTTAACAGTTGTGGATATTGCACTTAAAATTTGGAGATATTATTTTTTTGGGAAACCCTTTGTATTAAAGATAAATTATTAGAGTCTAAATTTCATTTTCACCCAACCTCTTTTAAATGTAAGTCAACATCGATGGATGGAGTTCCTATCCAAGTATGACTTTGGAATTGAATACACTAAGGAAAAAGATATAAGATAATTGATGCCTTAAGTTGAAGAAACACAAGCTGCTATGTCCAAATATCATGTAGATTTGTTTGATAGGTTCAAAGAACAACAACGTGGTGATAGCTATTGTGGTAAATTTAATGTATGAATCGAGTTAGAATTCAAAAGAAACAAATACTTCAGTATTAAGAATGATCTATTGTTATTTAGAGATAAACTTGTCATACCGAAGATAAGAGGGACAAAAAATATTATTTTATAAGAAGCCCATTGTACTCCTTATTCTGCACATCTTAGAGGGGCTAAAATGAGGGAAAACATGAGGAAATACTTTTATTGGCTAGGAATGAAATGATATATCAATAATTTTATGGCTAGATATCTTGAGTGCCAAAAAGTAAAAGATAAGCATCTACACCCAATAGGAAAACATTACCCTCTTGATATTATAGAGTAAAAATAGCAAGTCATCTCTGTGGATTTCATTACAGGTCTACCCAAAACTAAATTTTAACTTGATGCAAATCTAGTTGTGGTTGATAAATTGATCATGATTGCTCACTTTATTCCAAATGTTATGGATGATACACCCACCATAGCTAGTAAATTTTCTATGGAGATTATAAAACTGCATGGATTCCCTAAAGTCATAAATTTAGATAGAGATCATAAATATACCTGAAAATTCTAGCAAACCTTACATTGAGCCTTGGATATGAAATTAAATATCAGTTCTACGTATCATATGGAGACAAATGGCCCAACAGATAGATTTAATCAAGTCCTTGAAGATATGTTATGTATATATTTCATGGACCACAAGACTAAGTGGGAGGAACATATCTACTTAGTAGAATTTGCTTATAATAATATTCATAATGCTTGCTTAGGTATGGCTCTTTTTGAGGCCCTGTATGGAAGATAATGCAAAATTTATCTATATTGGGACAATCTAGAGGATCAAGTAGTGATCAGATTGAATATTATAAGGAATATGGGGGAAAAATTGAGAATGATCCACCAACGACTCAAAGAAGCCATGGATCGACAAAAGAGCTATGTTGATTTGAAAAGATCACCAAGAAAATTCTTTGTGGGAGAAAAAGTCTTTCTAAGGGTGAGACCTAACAAAATCTCTATAAAATCAACCAAACATGACCCTAGATAATTTGGTCCTTTTGAAATCATAGAAAAGATCAATCCAATGGCCTAAAGACTTGTCTTCCACCTAATCTATTAAAAATGTGTGATGTTTTCCATATATCCTTACTCAGGAAATATGTTGTTGATCCATCACATATTTGGAATGTGTCTACTTTGTAGATGATATATCCCCTCATCATTGAAATTTACCAAATTTAAATTTAGCTTATCATACTAGGTGCTTAAGAAAAATAAATATAAACCAATGTAAGGTCTAATGGGGCCAATTTTTTATAAGAATGCTACATGGAAGGATGTGGATTCCATGAAAGAACAATTCCCTTATCTTTTTATTTAAAATTTATTTTGAAAACACATAGGACTATGTTTAAGACTAAGGGGGAGAATGTCATGGCTCTCCCAAAAATATATTTCATGATCTTGCTATTTGTATGTATTGAGCATCTTTTGTATTATTGTGTTTTATCATTCTTGGATATGGTACTACTGATGGTCTATGTTTTGTAGGTACAGATCCTTGAGAAATAAAATAGGAAATGATGGTGGTGTAAATATCACTATGATGGGGTATTCACTTTGGTAGGGGGTAGAATAACCCCAAAAACGAAACACTCACCAGTGAACCAATGGTACATGGAAGCCCATATCATATAGGTGCATTGTGAATGCATGTTTGCATAGAAAAATAAATATTTATTTACAAGTTTTCCAACAACAAGAAAAATGCCACAATGCATGGGAGATCTTCTTGTCAGACATATGGTAACATATTATTACCATCAAGTTTTATGTATAAGAAGGAAGGTTAGAGGTATAGAATAAATAATTATTTCAAAATTATTGTTTTAACTTGAATTTATTAACATTATACATTATATTAAATTTAAAAAGTAAATATTAAATAAATATATATTAAAAGAAAACATTAAAAAATTAAAATAAATTAAATTCTAAAGAAATAAAATTTATTCTAAGGTTAAGAACCTCTCATATAAAGTTTTAAAATCCCTCTAACCTAGATAAAAAAAAAAAAAAAAAACTTGTAAAATAATAAGATCCACCACCTAGCCGGAATGTGAAGAGAAAGATGACTAATTGATTAATAAGCCATATGCTCCATAACAAATTCTATAAAGAAAATGTAAGGAATAGGAACAAAAATTAACATGGGCAGTGGAAAAATTGGAGGGAGTATGAGTGTGGAATTGCTATTTTAAGCAGCTATTAATTAGGAAATTCAAACTTGAGGCAAACTGAGTGAAACTAGGTCAACATATTTCCTAGCTTGTGTTTAAAAATTATTCAATCGTTTAAAAATAGTAGATACTATTAAAATGATGTGAATGATCTTATTTCTTAGTTCTTTGAAATAGATAAACTTTATTTTGTCGAGATAGCTAAATAATGCATTTAATTACTTTTTATTTATTAAATTGTGACGTAGCATTTAAAATATGATTGGTTTTGTTGTTTGACTAATACTTGAACCCATTTTATTAGTTTTTTTCCCTATACATTTATCACTTGAATTAGTGAATGAATCTCCTTACCTGTCATATCGAGCATTCACTTCCAATATATTATGTATCTTCTAAATATATTATCCTTTATTAATAATTGCACAATATAAGTGTGTTGAGCAAGGTGCAACGACAATATTGTCATTGTTGTCAACACAGTCAGATGGATCGGTTGATGTAGTGGACAAGAGTTCAGAGGTTATTCAGAGTATGTACAGTGATGTTAAATGCTTATGAGGATGTTTTGTTGGGAGACCCACTTTTTTGCATATTTTCCAAGAAGACCGAAGTGGCCCATATGCTAAAGATCAAAGAAAAAGTAAAACACCGCAAAGAAAAAAAGTGTCGCGATATCGCGACATGTTGCATTTTTGCGGCCAAAAGAGAAGAGAGAAAAAGTGTCGCGATATCGCGACATGTTGTATTTTCATGGGCCAAAGCAAAGAGAAAGAGCAAGGAGAAAAAAGTGTCGCGATATCGCGACATGTATTTTCATGGGCCAAAGCAAAGAGAAAGAGCAAGGAGAAAAAGTGTCGCGATATCGCGACATGTTGTATTTTCACAGGCCAAAGCAAAGAGAAAGAGCAAGGAGAGAAAAAGTGTCGCGATATCGCGACATGTTGTATTTTCGCGGGCCAAAGCAAAGAGAAAGAGCAAGGAGAAAAAGTGTCACGATATCGCGACATGTTGTATTTTCGCGGGCCAAAGCAAAGAGAAAGAGCAAGGAGAAAAAGTGTCGCGATATCGCGACATGTTGCATTTTCACGGTCCAAAGCGAAGAGAAAGAGCAAGGAGAAAAAAGTGTCACGATATCGTGACATGTTGCATTTTCGCGGTCCAAAGCAAAGAGAAAGAGCAAGGAGAAAAAAGTGTCACGATATCGCGACATGTTGCATTTTCATGACTCAAAAAGGGTAGGCAGGCAGAGAAACAAAAGTGTCACGATATCGCGACATGTCGCATTTTTGTGACTCAAAAAGGGAAGGCAGGCAGAGAAACAAAAGTGTCGCGATATCATGACATGTCGCATTTTCACGACTCAAAAAGGGTATGCAAGCAGAGAAACAAAAGTGTCGCGATATCGCGACATGTAGTTTTGCCAAAGGAACAGAGTAGTTGATAGTGCATCTAATATTAGTGATGAACACCAGGATGGTGAAACTGAAGACTGCATAGTGACGTGGACCCATAAGGAATATTTAATGATTTGAAATCATTTAAGATGGTCGTTACACATGGAAAGAAGCGGATGCATGCCCATGTGGAGAAAACAAACAGTCATGGAAAGAAGTGGATGCATGCCCATGTGGAGAAAAGGAAACGAAGGGCCTCAAAATAGAAACGAAAAGCTTTTTCGAAACCAAAATGCATGCATGCACAAGGGAAAAGAAAATGAATAGTCATGAAGGAGAAAACGAACAGTCATCGAAGGAGAAAACGAACAGTCATCGAAGGAGAAAACGAATAGTCATCGAAGGAGAAAACGAACAGTCATGAAGGAGAAAATGAATAGTCATGGTAGGAGAATATGGTGTCAATTATTTGCATGTGACGTGTTTGACGAAATGCCTTCTCAATATATACAAAAGGAGTTACATAAAGAAGTAGTTACAATTGACAAGTGGCGTATGAGAATATGAAAGGAGTTACAACTAGAGTTACAAAGAGAAAGGATAGTTATAAAAGGAGTGTTGCTTGGAGAATTTCAAGTGTGCGAGAGGCGAGCGAGAAGGGTGTGTGTTTTGTGAATTGTGGGAGATGTTGGGTAAGCAATAGACCATTCAGGGTCTTGTAAAAGTGAAGGTATTTTTATGTCAATCTTCTAGTTTCAAAATTGAAGTCCAAGTTGGTGCTTGGCATCAGGGGTTGGTGCTCCTTCCAGTTGGTGCTTGGGAAATCAGGGGTTGGTGCTCCTTTTCGTTGGTGCAGATAAATCAGGGGTTGGTGCTCCTTCCAATGGGTGCTGGTAAATTGATTGTAAAGTTGGTGCTTTGCAAAGGCTAGATTTGGATGGGAGTCCAAATAGTCATTTTTGAGGAGTAGCCAAATCGGTGAACCTCGGTACATCTTGTGTTGTGTGATGTTCTCTTGTTATACTTGCTTTATTTGGTTTTAAGTTTTCATTGTTTTGGCTTTAAGAGTTGAAGATTTAAGTTTAAAAGAGCTACACTGATTCACCCCCCTCTCAGTGTCATTGTGATACTAACAATTGGTATCAGAGCTAGTTTCCCTTGTCAGGCTAAATCAGCTAGGGTTGATCTTGGATTAGTATGCAATGGGTAAGAAGAATAGATCCTCCTCCAATAAGGCATCTCAGTCAGTTTCAGTTCCTGTGGAAGAGAAAATTGAACTAGAAAAGATAGAAGGAGTGAATTCTGAAGTATGTGATGAAAACCTTGAGGTTGAAGTAGATCTAGAAGGTGAGTTGATCGCTGCACTTGAAGAGTTGGATATAGAAAGGAAAAAGAACAAAAGACTGTCCAAGAAGTTGGAAGAATATGGGGATAATATTGAAGATCTCTTCTTACAAATTCATAAAGCCAAGAAAATAGAAGAAGCCTTGAAGTCACACCTGGATGATAAAGGCGATGTATGTAGCAAACGTGAAGAGGAATCTAACAAAGTTATTAGTGATCTAAAGCTGCAAGTAGAAGAGTCCAAAAGGATTGAAGAAACTCTCAGATCACAGATCAATGAGAAAGAGATTGTTTGCTACAAACAAGAAGAGGAGATTGTTTTATTGAGGAATCAACTAGAAGAGGCCAATACAAATCTCAAATTTGAGAAGAGCACAGAGTTGCTAGATGAAATGATAAGGCAACAAAGAAGCTCCATGGCTAAGCTTGGTCTTGGATATGAAGCTGAACAACCTTCATCTTCTAAATCTGTAGAGAAGAAGAAGTCCACTGCTGAAGGATCAAAGCAAGAAAAGTTTGAAGCTGAAACTTCAAAAGGAAGAAAATCTCAAAGGAGATCTACAACAAAGCAACCACAACAAAAGAGGTTCTATCACTCTCACTTTATTCATAATAATGCTTTTAATGGCTATTGTTTTAGATGCAACCATTATGGTCACAAGGCAATTTATTGTGGATTGAATAATAGATCAAAGAGTTATGCTGGTAGAAATACATCTATTTTTCCGATTGAACACCATGTGCAATGTTTTAAATGTAATGGTCATGGGCACATAGCAAGGTTTTGTCCAAGAACTTTTGTATCTAATCTAAGGCAAGACAGTAGATTTCATCAGACACAAAGAATGCAACACGGACAGGGAAGAAATCATGTGCATCAAAGAAAGGAAAATAATCATCCATCAAGGATGCACAAGAGACAACCACCCAAGAGAAATGTTCAAGTTCACGAAAAGGTTCAAAATAGGGATGCAGTTGAAAAACTCAAGCCCAAGTTCAAGAAAGTTTGGAGAAAGAAAGAAGAGAGGAAATCGTGTCTCCTTGGACTGAAGGAGACTACTCCTCTATTGCACTAAGCAGCTCTAGGTAGCACATCCTCAGGGGGAGCAATATTAAAGTTTTATTTTAATGCTCCTATGTTGTTTGGTTATCTGAGGATGAAAGGCAAGTAGTTAGGGGGAGTTGTCGTATAGTTGTCAAAGTGTGTTTCAGTTCATGTAGTTGTTTGTGGAGGTAATAAGCAGGAGCATGAGACGTTGGCTTGATAGAGCCATTTTTTAATTATTGTGAAATCTCTCTGGTGATGGCGGTTACAATAGCAGATAGTGTCAAACTGATGTGCTTCAGTAGAACAACATGGTGAACAACTAGGTTTTTGATGTAGCACAGGTCATCGTGTCATGGAAGCATAAGCTGGTAGGTGCTGGTTTTGAAGCCTGTAACATTCCCAATCTATAGATAAAATAGAATCCATGTTGTGAGTACGTCTCAATTCATCTACCAATATCGAGGGAGGACTATGGTAAAGCTCTTCATGATCATTATGAAAATTACTACCAACATGTAGGTGGGAAGGCATGTGTTTCTTAACCAAAAATACAACACATCGTTTGGTATAAGAGAGCATTAATTTTCTCTAAAGAAGTAGCCGTTATCAAAGAGATGCCAGAGTCAAAGCAAATAGTGGCACTAGCACCCAGTTCGTCAAGAGTGCCAAGTGGCACATGCAAGGCAGAGACGTTGAGAGAATAGCACCCAGGTGGTGAAGCGCCAAGGAGGACAAGATGCCCATGCACCTAAGAAAGTCTTGCATTATTTGAGAAATGCGAGATATTGCTCGAGGAATCCCTTGATCGCAGCGAGGAGAAATGCTCCCTGGAATCATGTGAAGAACGTTCGCCTAAGACATTGAGTAGCCCTGACATATGCCCTAGCAAGAAGTAGAATACCGAGTGTTGATGACTGCATGCAGATTGAGGTTCCAACGCTAGATGTAACGGTCCACTTGTCAATACCTGCGTAGATGATGAAAACATTCATGGCAGCCGTTAGAAACCAGAGACATTGAGCTGCACAACGGATGCGAGGCAAAGTCGTCAGTCACGGAGGAGGTGGCAGTCAAAATGCTGAAGAAATTACGCACAGGCTGCCTAGAGAGTCGGTCACTTTTGATTTGGGAGTAACTTTTGTGCAGCTGAGAGTTGCGTGTTGATCAAACTATACTAAATAAGTAAAAGCAAGGTACAACAAGAATTATAATATGATGAGCAGAGATTAGAGTGCTTATCCAAGAAGACTTTATGATAGAAAGAGTACCAGTGGAGGTGCATTCTATCTTGGAGATAGGTTGGTCGCATGGCACAGTAAGAAACAAGAGTCAGTCTCCTTATCCACAATAGAGGCAGAATATATTGCAGCGACAACGTGTTGTACGCAGGTATTATGGATGAAACAAACCTTGAAAGATCTTGGTATTAACTTCAATGAGCCAATTTAAGTTAAGTGTGATAACACCAGTGCCATTAACATCTCAAAGAATCCGGTTATGCATTCTCGCACAAAACATATTGCTATCCGGTATCACTTTTTGAAGGAGAAAGTTGCGGAAGGTGAGGTTAAGTTGGATTTTGTTCCAACAACAGAGCAAGTAGCGGATATCTTCACAAAACCGTTGCCCAAGGAAGTCTTTGAGTACCTTCGCAATAAATTGGGAGTGGTCACGCTTCCCAAGAATTGACTAGCTATCGGGACCACATTCTTAGGGGGAGCATTTGTGTATTTGTTTATCTTTTTGCTCATGTTTGTGATTTTTGCTAAGTGTAATAATTTTTGCCTGAGAATGTTGTGCATGGACTCAGGGGGAGTTTGTAGTAGCCCTTTGATATTGTTGTCAAAGGGGGAGAAGAGTTACAGGAAATTGCACGTGTGTTGCCAACAATTCCAAAGGGGGAGATTGTTGAGCAAGGTGCAGCGACAGTATTGTCATTGTTGTCAACATAGTCAGATAGATCGGTTGATGCGGTGGATAGGAGTTCGAGAGGTTATTCGGAGTATGTACGAGTGATGTTAAATGCTTATGAGGATGTTTTTGTGTTTGGGTGAAGTTGTTACGTTGTTTGTGAAGTTAAAAACCCACCTTTTTGCATATTTTCCAAGAAGACCGAAGTGGCCCATATGCTAAAGATCAAAGAAAAAGCAAAACACCGCAAAGAAAAAAAGTGTCGCGATATCACGACATGTTGCATTTTGCGGCCAAAAGAAGAGAAACGCACAAGGAAAGAGGAAAAAGGTCGCGATATCGTGACATGTATTTTCGCGGCCAAAGCAAAGAGAAAGAGCAAGAAGAAAAAGTGTCGCGATATCGCGACATGTTGCATTTTCATGGCCAAAGCAAAGAGAAAGAGCGAGAAAAGAGTGTCACGATATTGCGACATGTATTTTACGGGCCAAAGCAAAGAGAAAGAGCAAGGAGAAAAAGTGTCGCGATATCGCGACATGTATTTTCGCGGGCCAAAGCAAAGAGAAAGAGCAAGGAGAAAAAGTGTCACGATATCGTGACATGTTGTATTTTCGCGGGCCAAAGCAAAGAGAAAGAGCAAGGAGAAAAAGTGTCGCGATATCGTGACATGTTGCATTTTCGCGGTCCAAAGCGAAGAGAAAGAGCAAGGAGAAAAAAGTGTCGCGATATCGCGACATGTTGCATTTCCGCAGTACAAAGTGAAGAGAAAGAGCAAGGAGAAAAAGTGTCACGATATCACGAAATGTTGTATTTTCACGGGCCAAAGCAAAGAGAAAGAGCAAGGAGAAAAAGTGTCGCGATATCGCGACATGTTGCATTTTCGCGGTCCAAAGCGAAGAGAAAGAGCAAGGAGAAAAAGTGTCGCGATATCGCGACATGTTGCATTTTCGCGGTCCAAAGCGAAGAGAAAGAGCAAGGAAAAAAAGTGTCACGATATCGTGACATGTCGCATTTTTGCGACTCAAAAAGGGTAGGCAGGCAGAGAAACAAAAGTGTCGCGATATCGCGACATGTCGCATTTTCGTGACTCAAAAAGGGTAGGCAGGCAGAGAAACAAAAGTGTCGCGATATCGCGACATGTCGCATTTTTGAGACTCAAAAGAGGCGAGCGAGCGAGAGAAACAAAAGTGTCACGATATCGCGACATGTTGCATTTTTGCCAAAGGAATAGAGTAGTTGACAGTGCGTCTAATATTAGTGATGAACACCAGGATGGTGAAACTGAAGACTGCATAGTGACGTGGACCCATAAGGAATCTTTAATGATTTGAAATCATTTAAGATGGTCATTACACATGGAAAGAAGTGGATGCATGCCCATGTGGAGAAAACAAATAGTCATGGAAAGAAGCGGATGCATGCCCATGTGGAGAAAAGGAAACGAAGGGCCTCAAAATAGAAATGAAAAGCTTTTTTGAAAACCAAAACACATGCATGCACAAGGGAAAAGAAAATGAACAGTCATGAAGGAGAAAATGAACAATCATCGAAGGAGAAAACGAACAGTCATGAAGGAGAAAACGAACAGTCATCGAAGGAGAAAATGAACAGTCATGAAGGAGAAAACGAACAGTCATGGTAGGAGAATATGGTGTCAATTCTTTGCATGTGACGTGTTTGAAGAAATGCCTTCTCAATATAAACAAAAGGAGTTACATAAAGAAGGAGTTACAATTGACAAGTGGCGTATGAGAATATGAAAGGAGTTACAACTGGAGTTACAAAGAGAAAGGATAGTTATAAAAGGAGTGTTGCTTGGAGAATTCAAGGGTGCGAGAGGTGAGCGAGAAGGGTGTGTGTTTTGTGAATTGTGGGAGAGGTTGGGTAAGCAATAGACCAGTCAGGGTCTTGTAAAAGTGAAGGCATTTTTATGTCAATCTTCTAGTTTCAAAATTGAAGTCCAAGTTGGTGCTTGGCATCAGGGGTTGGTGCTCCTTCCGGTTGGTGCTAGTAAATCAGGGGTTGGTGCTCCTTTCTATTGGTGTAGATAAATTAGGGGTTGGTGCTCCTTCCAGTGGGTGCTGGTAAATTGATTGTAAAGTTGGTGCTTTGCAAAGGCTGGATTTGGATGGGAGTCCAAATAGTCATTTTTGAGGAGTAGCCAAATCGGTGAACCTCGATACATCTTGTGTTGTGTGATGTTCTCTTGTTATACTTGCTTTATTTGGTTTTAAGTTTTCATTGTTTCGGCTTTAAGAGTTGAAGATTTAAGTTTAAAAGAGCTACATCGATTCACCCCCCCTCTCAGTGTCATTGTGATACTAACAAAGTGGACTCTATTGGTATTTTACTAGTTTCTAAACCATCACTTTTATCTTAGTTTTATTTTCCTTTACAAGGTGGAACCATTTCATTTGATTAAGCCGAAATAATGTCCCTCTCTTAAAAGTATGGAATTTGAAAACCATGTCAATATATTTATGATTGCTACCACAATTAAATATTCATTTGTTATATGTTTCCTTGACTTATAAGATTTTGTTTTGTATACTTGTTCGCTAAGAGGACAACAACCAATGTTGGATGTCTAACTGATAATAATAGAGATAACCCAAATGAATAATGCATTTTATATAACTCGGATGACTTTGTTTTTTTGAAAGATAGGTTGCTTTCTTATATATGAGTTTATTAAGCTATTCAATGCTCTCAAAAACCATGAATATATTTCTTTAGAAAAAAATATTGCTGGAATATTTTAATTGAAGAAAATTTTTAGGATAAGGATTAATTTTTTGTTTAACTTTTTGAAACTTCGAACTGAATAAAAAAATCTTATATGAAATATCGGTAAATTATGAAATAAATTGTTTCTATTGCTACCTCAATATATTAAAGTAGAACAAATAGAAATAGAAGACCTTTCTTGGTTTAAAAAGTAGATTGCATTCATAATGATAATTTTGCAGGTCACTTTGATCCCATCAAGTACAAAAATTGGGCATGACAAGATCAAAAAGGTTCTTTTCCAAAATATTGTCGAAATACATTCAATTTATGAAAAGTTTTGATAAAAATATATAAGGAAATTGTTAAATGTGGTCACTTGTATTACCCTTTATTTTTCATTATGCAATATTTTTATTGATAAATCAAATTATGTATTCTTGTGCTTCTCTTTTAAAAAGGTTTTAACCTGTTATGTAATAAATGTCTTTTGGGTTCAAATATATTCCTTGATGTACCATTATATCATGCATTGTAATGTCTTAGGGAAATCTTATTATTATTTGCTTAAATTTTACCTTTTATTTTTCTTTTGTAAGATATTTTTAAATCTGGTAATGACAATCCTTAAACTATGGACTAGAATAAGAATTACTCAATATTTATAACCTTTGGCTGTCCCTCCTAGTATAATAATAATAATAAAATAAATTTTAAGGAATAATGTTAGTGGATATTTTAACACCTCTATTTCTTTTAAATAGTAAATTATATTATTTAATAGGTGATACATATTTTTGTTAAAATTAATAAGTAAGTAGTCTTCATGAAATCTCAATAATTATGAATGAGCAGGTTGACTTCTTTTAATTTAGAAGTCATACAAATGTTCTCGTTAAATTTGAAAGAGTAAGTTTGACTTCATTTTATGCTAAAAATCATGTCTCTAAAAAATGTTAGTTTTCAATAAGTAGATGAAATATTTTTTCTTTTGATGTTTTGGTTCTTTGAATGGTTGAAAGTATAGAAGATGTTTACACCAGTTAAATAAATAATAAACTTTTATATTTAATAATTAAATTATTTATATTTTAAAATCTTTATTAAATTTAGAAAAGTATTATAATCATGATAGTTGGTTTTATTTTAAAGGGTTGCATAGATATTAGTAAAAGTTTTATGATATGTTGGATTTTAGTGAGCTAATTTTTTACCTTTAAAAGAAGTATATAACCATATTTTTATTTCCTTTCTCCTTTTAAAATTAGACCAATAATTTAAAATATTATTTGTAAAATTGAAATATTTTCACTTTAGAAAGATTATCCTTTGAAATATCAGCTTGAATTATATTATAACTCTATCAAACTCACTCATAGGTTGATTCATCAAATAATATGAACAACCATTGAAATGAAGTCACCCAAAACCATTGAATATGTGAAGATATTCAATGTTGCTTCGATAATGGCCATTAGGGATGAATAATATGGGACGTCCATCTAGGTCATTGTATGAGCAGTAGTGACCCTTGTATGAGGTCAAATAAGAGATCTTGGTGAGAGAATTATGGCTCTAAGATAAATATTCCATGGTGGTATGGTACGAGATATCCACTTACTTACTTCAATTTTAACAAGGTTACCATGATCAGTGCTAGGTGATTGGCATGACCTTAAGTGCTCATAGAAGGGTGAGTAGCAATTGAGCACTATACCATCTATGCTAAAACATTACATATTATTTTTGTAATAGATGAGTTAAGAAATGTTTAAGGTTACACCACAATGGATGCATGAATGAGATTTATGCATCCACCTTGTAGGTGTTATGGATGCTAGACGATCACCCAAGTTGTGATTATGGATTCATCAAAGTAGAGGGTGAGAATGATAAAACAACTAAATGCACCTCCTATAGAATTTGGTCAATCTTGTCTACTTAGGAGGTCAACAACAACAATCATAATCCCAAAAGTGGTATTCAATGTTACGTACTGATTACTAATGGGTGCAAAATAAAGATAAAAAATGACAAGATTTATCCATATCTAACCATATCTCTTATTTTTCAAAGTCTATAAATGAGTTCAAATCATTACAACCAATGCATGTTTGAATAGGTTGTTAGATTTGCTCCAGACGACCCAAGAAAAGGAAGACTGGTTTTTTAAAAATAGTATCAATAAAATTTAATTAACTATAAAAGACTAAAATAATTTTCTTTGTGACTCAAATAAAATTAAAATTTCTACCATAAAATATTAATTTAAATCCAATTTAAATGTCACTTATATTCACGTTACTTTTCATAAATTATGAATAATATAAAAATAAATTAAAATAAGATATTATATTATTGTCCAAAACTTTTAGGATAGTAAGGATTATAAACCTAAAGCAGTCATAGATCTACTTAACATAAGTTTAGGTATATTGCAAATTGAAACCCATATTTATATTTTCAACAAACAATAAGAAAAAAATTGAGCATGAAATTAAATTCAATTATTAATTGTAATCATGCCACTTGTATGAATATTATTTTAACATTAAGATGGATACTTGTATAATAAATATATCTCTAATAATAATATTTTACAATATATAGTTATAGCCATGATAAAACACATTCAAATGGTATAATAACAATAATGTTTACATCAACTTTATATATTCAATTTTATATATTATTTTACTTATAAGATAATAAAATCTTAATGTTAATGATCAAACAAATTTGAAGGTTGAAAGAGCGTGGAAGGTTGAATGATGAGTTGATCTTTTGAGTGTAAGGCTGAAGGAGCGTGGAAGTCTAGGTTGGCTGAAGGAGCATGGAAAGTTGAGTTTGTTGAAGGAGCTACAATGAAAGGCTAGCATGTTGGATGAAAGACTAAAATGGCTAAAGGAACATGGAAGGTTGATAATGCTAAAGGAGTATGGAAGGCTAGGCCAACTAAAGAAGCTACATTGGAAGGCCAAAATGCTAAGTGGAAGGTTGGGAAGGTTGAAGGAGCGTGGAAGGCTACTTATATTGAAGTAGCATGGAAGGCTAGCCTTTGTTGGATGGAAGGTTTGTTTGAGACTGGAACAATTGAGCAAACTGTAGACACCAAAACAGCACCAATCCGATTATGTGGCTGCAAACACTGATCGCTTTGACAAACACAGCCCCCAGGGCAGCCCTCAGAGGTTAAACAGTGGTCCTAACCACTTTCATAGCAATTTTGTAAGGTCAAGAGGCAATTTGGCACATTCAGGCACTTTGCTCAGTATTCGTCTCACCCGGGGACGAATTCAAACTGGGATCCGTCTCACCCGGGGACGAATTCTGAATTCGTCTGCGGTCAGGACGAATTCCAAGTTTAACGGGCAAAAAGAAGAATGGCGCCAAGTGGCAGCCAAGGACAATCAGTTGATGACTCCTGCCTCGCACGCGTGTGTGGGTGGGCAGATGGGCCGTTAGAGGACTGTCACAAGGGCGGTTATGAAAGCCCAAGTCATGGAGGACTCCCCTCCCTCATGGGAAGACATGACCGCCACATGGCACCTATGACCAACACATGGCGCTTATGCTTCCCTCTCAAAAGAGACCCCATGGGTCTATAAAAGGTGGGACTTTTCTCACCCAAAGGAGGGAGATTGGAGGCGATTTCAAGCAACGAAGTGTTGTCCAATTGATTACCCATTTGCATCTTTTGATTCACCTTCTCACATCCACTAATCTCTTTCGCAAGGGAGGTTATTGGGTGGCTTTTGGAAGCGTGGATCCAACCCAAATCCAACATTTGACCACCTTACACCACCAATTTGCAGACACCCCAATCCTAAGAGGTTTTGGGCCCATCCCTAGTGGATTGGCACCGAAATCAAGTGCCAACGGTGGGAGGCCCACTTGGGCACCCCGCATTTTCTAAGTTTTATTCTAAAGCATTCTAGATTATTTGTTCATGTTGCATATTGTGTTATTCTATTTAGTGAACTCATAGCTTCAATTCCATAACATTTTGATCAGATTTTATCATGCCTTTTGTCGCTTTGTTGTCCTACTAACTTGCAGGTGGCGATATCGAATTCCCGAGGATAGAGGCCAAATTGGGAGAATCCGACCATCTGGGTCGTCCCAAAATGGCCCCAATTACATAACCCCTCTGTTTGCAGGTGTTTTGGAGGTCTCGGGAGTCGACATTGGAGCAGGATCACTTCGGCTTTTCCAACACGGTCGAATTCGTCCCACCCGGGGACGAATAGCAGTCGAAATTCGTCCCGCCCAGGGACGAATTCCAGGTGAAGGCAGATTGGCCGACTGTTTCAATGGCAGTGGCCCTCTGGTAATGTCTTTTGACCTCTGTCAAATTTGCAGGTGACTTAGATCCATTTTATTCACTGTATTTGACAATCTTTTGCATGCATCTTTTGGCGATTTCAAAGAACGAACTTTCCTTTTTGTCACAGGTGCTACTGACATCTTTGTTGTTTCTTTGTTCGCAGGAGGAGCAGCAGAGGTTAAGGACTCATCAACATCAGCGGCGGCATCGTCTTGGCCCGCCCATCTCAAGTGTGGGCACGCGGAAAAAGGAACATTAAGTCTTGATTGTAATCAAATTCTTTTAACGCTCCTAGCCCCTGAAAAGGGAGGAGGCATCTTTGTAACAGAGATCAAGAGAGTTTAATGAAAGGGCTGTGTTTTCTCCATTTGCTTGTATCTCATTTCAATGCGTCTCTTTCATTTCATGCATTCTACATTTTTAGGACTTAAGCGTATTTGATTTTGAATGCATCGCAATTAGTGTTTCCTTCGCCCGAAATCTCGTGCTTTCAGTGGCGATCACGGTGGGACCCTGTCCCCTGGTTTTAAGATCAA
This sequence comes from Wollemia nobilis, assembly GCA_028583015.1. NCBI lineage: Eukaryota > Viridiplantae > Streptophyta > Pinopsida > Araucariales > Araucariaceae > Wollemia > Wollemia nobilis. The sequence goes on from JAQPPZ010017228.1 coordinate 15,206,867, forward strand.
ATAACTGATCCCTTTTTTTGTGTTTTGTGCTTGACAGGTACAATTTTTTTTGCAGACTGTTATTCGTCTCTGACTGTGACGAATTCTTTACTGTAATTCGTCTGACCCTGAGACGAATTCAAATTCGTCTCTGGGAGGGACGAATTCTGTTCTGCAATTCGTCTCATAGGGGGACGAATTCCTGCCTGTAAATTTTTAGAGCAGAAAGTCAGAAACAACCGGTCCGAGCAGAGAAGAGGTAGGGATTTTTATAATCTCTGTTAAATTTTTTTGTTTTTGTTTTTGTTTCTTTGGTTGTTTTCAGTTTATCCTGCTTGCTTAGGGAAAGTCATTTATGCTTGTTTCATTTTCGTTAAATAAAATGAATCCCACACACATCACGTGGTAAATTAAACCAAGGAGCTGGTCGTAAGACCCCAGCCCTTGAGCAAGACCAACGGTGGGTTCATCACCACCTTGGCTTAGCTTTGCATCCATTTCCCCGATTGTCACTGTTGTTAGGCGTAAATCCTGATGAAAGCTGACCGAGTGTCGCTGGGGTGATTCCCATGCGCGCGAGGATAAGTCTTCTATGGTAGGTGTCATTAACAGGACAATCCCCCTTCCGTACCACCTACGTACCACGTACCATCTGCTCTCACGTACCTATAGTCTCCCTCTCGTAAGGGCGGGTATATAGAGAGGTTGGTATATCGGCCTGGTTGGTATATTGAAGGGGCGACCATTTTGGGAGTTATATGAGCCTTCATTATGCATTTAAACGTTCTTCAAAAACATTCAAAAACAAAACAAAACATCAAAATGCACTAAACCAGTTTAGGACACACCATTAATCCTTAAAAGAGATAATCACGGTTTGTGTATGTGTGTGTTCATTTCTGCTTAGTGTAGACAAAAAGAAAAATCATCATAAACGAGATAAAAATCTGCTTAGATAGTAGAGAAGCACCGCAATGGTGTACACCCGTAGCCAAGCCCAATCAAGGGCAGAAGCTCCGAAAGGTACACAAGAAGCAGGCACAAGTCGCCTTCGCTTTAGTCCCGAGGACTTAGTCATACCCCCTTGGCGGTCTGGCCCACAAGAAGGTCCACGTCAGACCACATCAAGAAAGAATTATTGGGATCCCCCTCTGTGGGGTATGCCCATTCAACACAGCCCCTTTCGGGAAGACGCTTTACATGTAGACCTTGACGTAAATAGAGAATCGCCTTTTGAGGTTAGACATGAGTGGCCACGGCGCGATGAAGCGCTAGAGAGGCACACTTGTCCATTTGGAGGGACAACGTGGATATGGCGTCCCTCCTTTACCTCCCATCAGAACAGAAAGACAAAATCCAGAGCGCAGGGCTCTTTACACAGGGCGAGCTAACTCCGCCCGCCCCTTTCAAACCCATGAAAGGGAGTACGAGGAAAGCCATCGCATTCCTCAAGGACAACAAACAACGTGGGAACCTTGCGTTTCCGCACCTGCTAGGTATCATGATCACACATCGAGGCCAGAGCCTCAAGTAAATGTCGCCTACCTCGACGAGAGGAAGCAACCCATTGAAATTTTAGATCATCAAGATCGAGGCAAATACATAGAAGAAACATTCAAGCCTCCTGAGCAAAAGAGGGCGGACCAAATTGACCCGACAGTCGCCAGACATGCCGCTCGCCAAGCCCGAATCTCGTAGCTTGAGCAAGGTCATCAGGAGTTAGAGTACTTATGCCGCTTGAATAAAGAGCGCATGCGGCGTGAAGTGGATGAGTTACGCTATAAACTACCTGAGAGGGTGCCAACCCCTCGCACCCAAAGAGCAGAACAATATGTGAGGCACAACCCTTTGGTGCAGGACGGGTCTCCGCGACCTCGTCAAGCTTTGCCTCCAAGACCTTATAGACCCGAGAGGGAGGCCACTCCCCGAAACAATGATGGGTACCCTCGGCGGGGACTCAATCGGGGTCATAGGTCTCGCCCGGAGACTCCTCAAGAACTTTATGAGGAGTATGAACCAGAAATAGAACATGCTGAAACTCCCCATCAAGGCGGGAGGGCTGCCATTCGGCCACCCCTCCATAGGCCTCCAGTCTCCCATAACTCACAACGGGAGCAAACAAAAGAGGAAGAAATAAAATCTTCAGATGCATACAAAGCGCTATTAGAGCGTTTGGAGTCCGTGGAGACAAAAGCTACTGGGCATCAAAAACCCACATTACGTCAACTCCGTAGTCATCCAGTGCATCCCTCAGTGCCCACACCTCTTTACCCCGAACATTTCAAGTTGCCTCAATTGGCGGTCTTTAAAGGTGAAGAGGACGCACAAGAACATGTCACAAGATTCCTAAGCCAATGCTTCGGCATCCAAGATAATGACGCATTGTTGCTTAGGACATTCATAACCACATTCGTAGGTCCTGCCTCGGATTGGTTCACACAATTACCAAAACACAGCATAAACAACCTAGATCAATTAGTAGATGCGTTTCTTGAACGCTTTGCTTTCAACACAAGGAAGAAGGCATCACTGAGTGATCTGGCCAGCCTCAGGCAATATGAGGAAGAAACAATGGCGGCATACGGGAATCGATGGAGGGCTTTGCTTTCTAAGCTACCCTACCGTCCCCCTATGTCTGATCTCACACAGATGTTTGCAAGGAGTTGCTTAAAATCGATCTCCGGGCTATTGCAGCTGCAGCAATACGACGGTTTAGAAGACGCTTTGGCGCAAGCCAGAGTCATAGAAGAGATCAAGATAGGCGAAGGCGCAATCGCCAAGCCTAAAAAGAAAGAGTGGAGTAAGACCACTAAGACCGGGACTACGCAATCACAACCCGCTGCGGTTAACCAAGTTGCGATAAATGTCCCCAAGCTTGTGCAAGAAATGCAGCCCCAAAAGGCTAATTACCGAGCGAGTGCCTCCTAGTTATGAAAGAGAAAATACAAGACAGGAGCAGAATCAGCAGCGTCGCCCTAGGCGACAATTCACCCCTTATACGGAGTCCAGGGACTCCTTATTTGACCGCTTGTCAGCGGAAAATTTAGTCACCCTTCCAGAGATCCAAACTATAGACCCTAACGCTCCCAAGCCTAAGGGATATAGAGAGGAATTATATTGTAGATTCCATAGGCGAAGGGGACATGACTTAAATGGATGCTAGAAATTCAAAGGATTAATCCAAGATTTGATCGACAATAAAACATTGGCCGTGGACAACCCCATAGCGCCAAATAATCAACAAATGGGGGTATTCAAGGACCCTTTGCCTGCCCACGAGGCACAGGCAAAACCTCTCCAGATTAATGAGGTGCGACAGAATCTTCCCATGCAAGGATTTGTGGGAATGATTAGCATAGTGACCAGGAACAAAAAGTACCCAACAGTTGCCCCCGAGGTAGCTACAAGGGAAGTTCCAACAACATCGCAGCCTCAACAATGCCCTGTGCAGTTGCCTCCGCCTAGACCCGAGGTCACGATACGGACCAAACTCACGCAGAGTTTGCGGACCACATCGGCTAGGCTTTCCATCTACGAGCTTATTCAACAATCAACACCTCATAGGGAAGCTCTTATGGAAATTTTAAAAGCCATCGAATTATAGCCTCACGAAGCAAATTCTTTCAACAACTTCGTGGGACATGTGAAACGATGTACGGAGCCGGTCATTACATTCAGAGAAGATGAAGTCAAAACGATATCTAATGACATGGCAGATCCACCCCTGCACGTTATCGCGCGGGTCAACGGGATCCCGTACAAGAGAGTGTTGGTAGATACTGGCTCGTCCAGTAACATCATTACCACTGCAGCACTAAAACATTTGAAGCTGCCAGCCTCTCACATCACAGACCTCCACATACACATCTGCGAGCTTTCAATGATGCAATATGCTCGACGGTCGGCACAATTGTTACGCCTATCCGGGTAGGACAAAAGACAATACCTACATTGTGCCATGTGTTGGAAGGTGAGATGGCTTACAATATACTTGCTAGGGCGGCCTTGGATCAGGGACATGAAGTGTGTCCCTTCGATCGCTCACCAGTGCTTAAAGTATGCTTTTGAAGGAGAAATACATGTAGTCCCGATGGACTTAGAGCCCTTCAAGTATTGCAATGCGGTACATTTAATGCCTCAATCGACCCTCCCTTCAACGCATTTGGATTTCCAGTTAAATCCATTTAAACAAGGTTCGATACCGTAGGCACCACTGGTGACCAAATCAACAAAATCCCAGCCAGGTGAGTCTTCATCATCTGCTCCTTCATTATCAATGCCACCTGTCATGGCCAAACAGAAGGACAAGGGAAAACAGATCATGGAAGAGGCTCAGCCCCTAGAAGAGGGGTTGCCCATAATATCAACTGTATCAACAGAGGAAATACCTAGCAAAACGGAAGCTGAGACTCCTAAAACACCAAACATGGAATGGACTCAGGAAGGACTACCGTTCCCTCCCTCCCAAGCATCAACAATCACTGTTGAAATGGCCAGTACGGGCCTGGGGGAGTATTTAGTGCAGAATGTTGTGGCAACGCCCTCATTGGAATCAGTACAAGACATGGGGAGACCTCGCCTTCCCATAGGAACAGTTGTTCCTCTAGGCTACCCACCAAACCAGACAAATTTTGTGTATGGGGGCCTTGATCATGGTCTTGAACCATGCAAGCAAAAGGACGAAGACGAAGAGCCTTTTGCTGAAAATATCAATTATCTGTCAAACCCAGATTTTGCTCTCAGATATCTCGGCCAATGCAATTGGCATGGATATGGGCTAGGCAGATATGAGCAAGGGATGCGTGTCCTTTGCCAACCAAGATATCAGATGCCATATGATAAGTCAGGAGTAGGGTTCAACCACCCCCTGCCCTTAGACATCTTGGTAGAAAATATGCAAGGCCTAGAAATAGGCAACAAGGGGGGATTGGCACCAGATCTTTATGCCAACCCAAATACAGAATATACATTGGGAGATTACCTCCCGTGGTCAACAAACACCCTTGGCAACAACGAGTAATCCCTCTCCTTTGCTAGAGAGAGGTGAAAGTTCGGACATTAATCCCCAAAGAGAACATCAACGGTGTCCGGACATCTTTTTGAAGTTGTTCCCCTTAGAGGTTCCAGTTGAATCAATACAGTGTCAAGAGAATCGGGTCCCTCCACCAAGAGTGGAACAACCGCAATGGGACCAGATTAACTTGCTGGAACAAGGAGAACCCTCAATGTCGCAAGTAACAATTGTTGAAGAGAATGAACATTTTTGGATCTCTGAAAGTGATTCAGAAGATGAGACTGAGATGATCTATCTCAGACATGCGCGATGGAATAATTGCCCTTTAACTCTTGAAGATCTAATGGGACAGATGGGCATAAGGTTAGGGCATGAATGGTGGGTAGACCCAGCAAGGTGGGACCAAGTGTTGGATCCATGGCTCCAAATTCAAGATGAGCACCGTCCACCACGAGACCCTATCATGACATCAGTGTCGAGAGAAGACCCTGTCTTCCTACCAACACATAGGGCCGATCCGTTCATACCCGTCCCTACAGAACCAGATCCAGAGCATAGGGAGCATCCAGAATGTTCGAGTTATAACACCCGCGGTAATGGAGACCAAACTCATTTCATCCACATGATCTCCATTGACTTGACCGCACCCATTCGCAATCCGGCCGATCCAGCAAGGTCATTGCATCTAGACATAGATGCCATCGACTGGGATCGCGTCAATTCACCTTTATCACCATCAGAGTACTGGCCTTTCGGTGAAATGCCTCATTTTACCCCAAGGACAACTCAGGATATTTTTCAAGCTGAAGAGGGACCCGAGGTTCCCAACGTAGATCTAAATTCAGCTAATGATATCCATTTGATCCCGACTCCACATCAGTTGGAAGACGGATCCCACATGTCAGTCGAGGAGACGACTGACGTAGATATCGGCACAGATCCAATGAATCCATAGATTCTCAAGCTAGGGGTAAGTCTTTCCCCCGAAGAGCAAGCCGACTACATTGCCCTTCTCAAAGAGAAGAAGGAGGTTTTTGCATGGTCGTACAAGGATATGCCAGGACTAGACCCGTAGCTAGTCACGCATAATTTAACGCTTGATCCGACAATCAAGCTCGTAAAGCAAAAACTACGTAAGATGCACCCAACAGTGGCCTTGATGGTCAAAGACGAATTGCAAAAGTTGTTGGATGCACAGTTTGTCATCTGCGTGGATTATCCGCCATGGTTGTCCAACATGGTTCCCGTCAAAAAGCCCGACGGGAGGATTCGCATATGCACTGATTTTCGAGATCTAAACAAAGCGAGTCCTAAGGATGATTTCCCCTTGCCAAGCATCGACGCATTGGTAGACGCTACAGCAGGTCACGAAATGCTATCCCTCATGGATGGTTTCTCGGGATACAATCAGATTCGTATCAATCCTGAGGATCAACTCAAAACGGCGTTCACAACGCCTTGGGGGACATTTTGTTATAAGGTCATGCCTTTTGGCCTTAAAAATGTCTGGCGCCACCTACCAACGTGCCATGACGTACATCTTCCATGATTACATGCATAAAACTTTGGAAGATTACATGGATGATTTGTTAGCCAAGTCTCTTTTGCGCTCAGATCATCTCGGTGACTTAAGCAAGATCCTCGATCGCCTCATAGAGCATAAGGTTAGACTAAATCCCAAGAAGTGCGTATTCGGCGTCACATCCGGAAAACTCTTGGGTTTTATAGTCTCAAAGCGAGGCATCGAAGTGGACCCAAAGAAAGTCAAGGCAATCCTTGAAATGGCTCCCCCAACCACTATCAAGCGGCTCGGAAGTCCGCAAGGAAAGGTCGCGTCGATTAAACGCTTCATAGCGCAATTATCCGACAAATGCCAACCCATGAACAAATTATTGCACAAGGGGGTTACATTTCATTGGGATGACGAGTGCTAGTCAACCTTTGACGAAATCAAACAATACTTGGCTTCGCCGCCAGTGTTGGCACCACCTAGACCAGGAGTGTCGTTCTACTTATACATCTCAGCTACTGAGGTGGCACTGGGCGCCATGCTAGCCCAGAAGAATGAACTTCACAAAGAACAGGCTACTTACTATCTTAGCCGCACCCTGGTCAATTATGAACTTAACTATGCATACGTTGAGAAACTCTGCTTGGCAGTGGTGTTTGCTACCAAAAAGCTACGCCACTACATGTTGAGCAACACTACGTATGTTGTGTCTAAGGAGAATCCATTGCGATACATGATGAGTCGTACTTATCATAGTAGTCGCACGGCGAAATGGATCATGTTGTTGACGGAATTTGACATTGAGTTCATTGGACAAAAATCTATCAAAGGACAAGTCATAGCCGATCAACTAGCAGAGGCTCCTCTTGAAGACGATCAGCCTCTAGTCATAGAACTACCCGATGATGGGGTCTTCCATGTCTCAGAATCGCCAGATTCGATGAGCCCGAGTCACGAGCCGACATAACCCTATTCTTCGATGGTTCTAAATGTGAGCAAGGTGGTGGCGCGGGAATTGTATTCTTCACACCGCAGGGTGCTCCAATGCCCCTGTCATTTAAATTAAACTTCCGAGTGCACCAACAATAATGCGAGAATATGAAGCCTTGCTCCTAGGTCTTCAGAAAACAATCGCCATGAACATCAAACGACTGAACATCTTTGGTGATTCGTTGTTAATAGTCAATCAAGTCAAAGGGGTATATAAATGCAAATGCCCGAGTTTTGCAGGCTTATAAAGCCCTTGTGGACAAATTCCTGGCAAAACTTGAGTGGTATGACATCGAGGCACTCCCTCGATCATCGAATCATTTTGCGGACACAATGGCCTCCTTGGGGTCACTAATTCCGCAAGACCTTTCCGGTGATATGACAACCATTCAAGTCAAAACCTTATCGCAATCCGCGATGGAGCGTGCAAGCTCAGACTTGACGCCAGGAATCCACATGATCCAGATCGAACCATCCTCGGATAAGTTCTTTCGAATCCGAGATCGTCTGAAACGTGCCAACTGGGGGTCCTTGTTTTCCCCTACTCCCATTAATAGCAACACAACGCTATTCTTGCAAGTTCTATCCCATTCAGCGTTTGTTAGGGAAGAACTTCAAAAGGGATTGGCTGTTCATACTGTCGAGGTTTTCGATCAACAAGACTGGTATTTACCCATTAGAGACTACCTCAAGTTAGGTAATCTTCCCCTTGGATTGACGCACGTCGCAAAACGAACATTCAAGCAGAAAGCGGCTAAGTATGTCTTGATAGGAGACATTTTGTATCGTCGCAACTATGAAGGAATTCTTCTTCGTTGCTTGGACCAGCAAGAGTCCACTTGGGCGATCGCCCAAGCGCACGATGGTACATGTGGTGGCCACTTTAGTGGTATGGCCATTGCAAAGCGCATTCTTCGCATGGGATATTATTGGCCATATTTAGAGCGAGATTGTTGTGCATATGTCAAGAAGTGCGTGAAGTGTCAACATCATGCCAATTTGATGCACGTACCTTCCCAGGACTTGTAGACAATCCAGTCTGCTTGGCCATTTTTGCAATGGGGCTTCGATCTAATTGGAAAGATCTCCCCTGCATCGTCAGGCCGTCACACGTTTATCATAACGGCCACAGAGTATTTTACCAAATGGGTGGAAGCAATTCCGCTAACCTCTACGACAGGACCCCGCATTGTGGAGTTCATTTTGCATAACATCATATGTCATTTTGGTATTCCATCCAAAATAATCTCGGATAATGGGCCATCATTCAAGAACAAAGACGTGCGTGCTTTGACCACAAAGTACAAAATTCAGCATAGTTTTTCGACACCCTATTATCCGCAGGCAAATGGGCAAGCAGAGGCGTCAAACAAAATGCTAGTTGCCATCCTTAAAAAGACGGTCGTAGACAGTCATAAGGATTGGCACATACAAATCCCACTTGCCCTTTGGGCTTATCGCACTAGCATTCGGACGCCAACTAGGGCAACTCCGTTTTCGCTCGTGTATGGCTCAGAGGCAGTAATGCCTCTCGAGTTGGAAATTCCTTCCCTCCGCATATCAATGCAGGAGTTCATCGATGATGACACTGCACGGCAGGCCCGGTTAGACCAACTTACGTTGCTTGACGAATGACGCGTTAATGCTCTCGAGCACTTACGTATCTATCAAGAGCGGCTTAAGAAAGCTTACAACATGAAAGTTCACCTAAGGGACTTTCGGGTTGGTGATTTGGTTTTGAAGGAAAACCAACAGAACTCTAATTTGCCATCCCACCTAAGGGACAAGTTCACGGCAAATTGGTTAGGTCCATATGTCATTGATAGCAAAATAGGACCCGGGACGTACCGGCTAGCTTCTCTTGACGGTATCAAGGAAACAGAACCCTTGAATATCAGTCATTTACGACCATTTCATATCTAAGAGAGCCATATCCCAAAATGCTCCAAGGATTATCGCAATCGCTTGGTCAAATCCCAAAAATGCTCCAAGGATTATCGCAATCACTTGGTCACCCCAAAAAGCTCCAAGGATTATCGCAATCACTTGGTCACCCCAAAAAGCTCCAAGGATTATCGCAATCACTTGGTCACCCCAAAATTGCTCCAAGGATTATCGCAATCACTTGGTCAACCCCAAAAATTGCTCCAAGGATTATCGCAATCACTTGGTCACCCCAAAATGCTCCAAGGATTATCGCAATCACTTGGTCACCCCAAAATGCTCCAAGGATTATCGCAATCACTTGGTCACCCCAAAAGCTCCAAGGATTATCGCAATCACTTGGTCACCCCAAAAGCTCCAAGGATTATCGCAATCACTTGGTCACCCCAAAAGCTCCAAGGATTATCGCAATCACTTGGTCACCCCAAAAGCTCCAAGGATCCTATCACAATCACTTGGTCAAACCCAAAAGCTCCAAGGATTATCGCAATCACTTGGTCATCCCAAAATGCTCCAAGGATTATCGCAATCACTTGGTCACCCCAAAAGCTCCAAGGATTATCGCAATCACTTGGTCAATCCCAAAAGGCTCCAAGGATTTCACAATCGCTTGGTCAAAAATCAAGAAAATTCAAAAAAAACAACAAAAATTTGCATCTCATTTCTAGGCATGCTCAAATTCATCAATAGAGAATTTTTCTCGCATCTCATCTTCATATTCACAAAAATCAATCCATCAAAAATACAAAAATACATAGATGCATAAAAGCATTGCATCCATACATTGCATACTTGTGGTCATATAGGTCAAAGGCACCATAGGCTGTAATTGCTCTGCTAATCCATCTTGTTCCACACTGTTCCATTTCACAAAAACAACAACACCATACATTGCTTTTTACCACACTAGAGTCAGTGGTCTTTTAATGTATCAAGAGTTTTTGTAATTCAGTCATCATTTTGCTCTTTAGCCATGTAATGTATCGAGTCAAACAGATTTTACGAAGGTAGAGTTACACTTGAAATACACCTTGTTACGTAACATCCCAACACAAACTAAAACACATAAGACAATTCCTGAGTTGTGTGAATGAAAGATGAAACCTGCACAGTAATCCAGGTCACCAAAAGCGAAACGGTTATCTTGCTCATCCCCATGTGCGAATGACCCCAAGAATGCTGAGAGTTGGCAAAAGGACAAGCATCCTCCCTACCCAATTCCCTAAGAATCCCTAGTTCTCAATAGTTGCAAAACATCAAAAATTTGCAAAACGTCAAAACTCAAATATTTGACATCTTAAAGTGCACAAATCAAAACGGCACAAACGATAGTGATTTTCATCACTCCATATCCCCAATCCCTTGCTCAAAAGAAAAACAAATCAAAATAAATAGTGATCTTATCACTACAAACGAGCAAGTATCCCAATACAATTAAAGAAAAGAAGGGAGTTGAACTTGAATCCCTGGAACTCTCAGCATTCTAACAGGTCATGAGGCAAGCCTCGATACCGGTTTGGTTGATAGCCTATCGGTAACTGGCGGTAAACTTCTCGCATGACGATATATCTGTCACATTAACTTGCGTACGGATCAATGTTTGCATGTGGATGAGCTAGCTTATGGCATCCTGGATAACACCGCAGATTAATCTAACTGAATACAACAAAGGAGTTAGTGGAGCTAATTAGGTGATCCTCAGTACAAGTTCGGTTGAAAGCCCATCTGGCACTGGCGGTATCCTGACAAATACCACATAAATGAACTCAATTGCACACATAGGGATGTGAAATAACTTGGTCAAAAACAAGTCCGATTCATACCTTGTTCAAAAGTCTTGTAAGATAAAGTACAGTCATGGCTAGTGAGTTAAAAACCGTCTGAGTCTCAGAAAACCTTAGCTACATTTCTAAACCAACTGAGCTACTTTCCATCTTTGCAATACCATCTAAATATACAAAAAGAGAAAAAAAAACACATGTATACATACAAAGTCATTTACCATAGCAATCGTCTAAAAATGAAATAAATAGAATCCTAAACAGTCTATGGTGCCATAGCCAAACATCACAAATTCCATTCATCCATTTCATTTTTGCATATCACATATAAAATCAAAAACATTTGCATTCATCATAACATATGCATTCATCAAAATAAATATACATACATCCATATTCATCAACAATCATGCATAAGATCAAATCATCACATATGCATAAAACAAAATAAAACCGGTATATATATATATATATCATCAAAAAAATGCCCGCAGGCTACAAAACTGGTCCTCAGACCTCGCAATCATATAACAAAACCCAACCTAAGGCGTCGACCACCATGATCACGCAGGATCGGTGCGACGGGAACTACCCCCATGGTGTGGGTCCTATGGGACCCTGTAGGGCGGCTACTACTAGCCCCCGCATCATGCCTGCTACCGCCTCCCTCATCCAATCGCCTGCGACGAGATGATGTTGACTGCTCAGTCGCACTATCCCTCGTCCGCCATGAAGATCCACTTCCCGAAGGCTCAGGTAGCCGCCCACCAAGGCGGATGACCTCCCTCTCCAAGTCTAGCCGATGCCGGAACCACTCTGCCTCCCGTCGATGGTAGTAGGATACCGCATCATCACGCTGTGCCAAAACCCTATCCCGCTCTGCTAGCTGAGCCCGTAGGAGATCCCTCTCCCGCAGCGCGTCCCCCAGCTCCAGATCCCGAATCCACAGTAGCTCTGTCAGTCATGCATTCTCAGCACGTATCCCAGACTCCATCTCCTCTGTATCCGCCTGAAGTACAGGACCCTCCGAAACATTAGCCTGCTCTGGCTCCCATTGCTCCTGCATGTCCGGCTGATCCGGAGCTCCCAACTCTACATCCTCATCCCCCACCTCAACCATGTCCGCGTCATCCAATGGAACTCCCCAATCATCCCCTGCTGTCTCAGCACCCTCCACTGCCGCCTCCGTGCCTCCCAGTGGCCCCTCTCCTCTCCATCGACGTAGTACCCACCACGAGTCATACTCAGTGGTAGTCCCGACGTCATCCACATTCGGGACGTCAATCACCGCATCTGACTCCTCGCCCGATGGCGCGATGACCGGTCGATCTAGAGCCCTCTCATCTCCCCGGTGTCGATAGACCACGGGCTCACCAGGAAACCCCTGGCGCACCCCAAACTATCGTGTAACCCGGCTATATGAGAATAACTCATGCTCGGTCCCGTGCCGCCCAATCAACCACCGCTCCCTACGTACCCGTCGGAGCCACTCTCCGGCCTCCGACCAGGTGGACAGTCTCGATAAGGGCGCCAAACCACCTCCCCAGAGTGAGCCGAGAGAAGGCATCGGAGTATAGTGCTCTACGACACCTGCCCATCGTCGACTCTGCCCCTGCTCCGTAGACCACCGCCACAGAGCTGCATAGCCTATCTCCTCATCCTCCATCGTCGCCTGAGTCATCCATGGTAACCCGGTCGGCCTCTCAACTGCTATGTGCTGCCAACCCTAGCACTGCAGCAGATAACTATAGCTGACCCCCTTTCATTGTCGACAGTGGACCCCATACAGCTCCCCGTAGAGCTGTGCCAACAGTGTCTGTCCCCATCTCAAAATCAGCGGTGCCTCTATCGGGCACTCTACCAACTGCCACACCAAATCCAGCAGGTTCCACGGGAACCTCACGCCTGACGAGTCAGGTAAAAGCATGTTAGAAATGAGGCCCATCAAGAATGCGTGCCTCACTCCTAACACCCCCCTCTCCTGCCACCATCCAACCAAAATCCCGCCAGCCTGGCAGTCCACCTCGGCTGTCTCCACTGGGTTCTCTACACCCAGCCGCTCCCCATGCCCGAAGCATCTCGTAAGTACAGCAGTCCGCTGATCAAACGATGATGTCCTAATAGGAAGTCCATCTATCAAATTCGAAGCAACCGATAGACATCCTCCAGAGTCACAGTCATCTCCCCTATCGAAAGATGGAAGGTGTTGGTCCACGGATCCCAAAGTTTGATCAGGGCCGTCAGATAAGCCTGATCCGGGACCACAGGCTCCAGTCGAGCCACCTGCTTGAGCCCAAGGGCATCAAGCCATTCCCAGTCATCATCAGACAGTGCCCCCCGTGCCTCAGTGAAAGCAGCAGGTACACGGTACCGGCTCCTAACAACCTGAAAAGAAAATAATTCAACAAAAAAAATTAATAAAAATCATAGAAAAAAAATTGTACAGAAAAGCACACTCACAGCTTTAAAAACAAAAATAAACTCTAGGGAGCACTTACAGGTCTCGCTTCGGCCCCGCCGCTCGAACCAGTTTGTGCACTCATGATTGCAGGGAAAATTTCAGCAGCGCTTCGCTTCGCAGAATTACCTCCTCCTCAGAGCTCCAAAATCGCAAGAAAAATTTGACACAAATGAGCCCAAATTCAAGTTTTGGCCCTTAAATAGGCCTTTTGAGCTGGAATTCATCCTTGACTGGGATGAGCGCTCTGGTTAGCGCTCGTCCCACCCAGGGACGAATTCTACAGCTGGAATTCGTCCCACCCTGGGACGAATTCAGGCCAGAAAATTCAAAAACATCAAAAAATGATCAAAAATGAACTAAAAACCAACAATAAATTTGCCCGATAAGAGCGTTGTTGCACTTGACATCCCGGGCATACAAAATAGATATTGGGGTCACAAATTGTCATTATCCTACTCCCTAAGAAGGCTACTTTAGCCGGACCGCTCCATGGGAAGACGAATTTTTGCCAATTTCAGCTCCAAATAGCGTCGCAAAAAGGGTCAACACCCACCAAAAAAAGGTCCAAATGTTGGAAAAATTGCACATGCTTAACGATAAAACATCTAAAGGCACCCTTACAAGTCATCTTGGGTCAAGCGACTCGTCGCTTTTTCTCACGAAGGTCATTCCCTCATCGATTCGTCGCTTGAGGGGGTAGTCACACTTAGTCACCAATCAACAATCACACACCCAATTAAGGAAAACGACATGCATTCAAAGAATCATTGACAAAGACAATTACGCTCCTGCTTGGGGCAATAAACAAGCAACAATCAAATTGATCAAACGCTTGGCATTCGTGAATCATGAACACAAGGTTCCCCTGTGGACAAAAGGTTGCGCCCTTTGCCTAATCATGACTGATCAATGTCCAAGCTCAAGTCACACCTCACCAAAATAGGTTAATACTTGAAACCAAACTCCTTAGCTCGTCAGAAGCAAGGATTCAAGAATGCATGCCCTTTCCATGCTTGGGGCATCAAAAGTTGGTTAGGTTACCAAGAAACCCTAATCATTAGTGCTTTGGTTATCTATTTTTGCTCGGCACTGCGCCATGCACAGCGCATCCCAAAAAGGGGCATCTGTAGACACCAAAACAAGCACCAATCCGATTATGTGGCTGCAAACACTGATCGCTTTGACAAACACAGCCCCCAGGGCAGCCCTCGAGAGGTTAAACAGTGGTCCTAACCACTTTCATAGCAATTTTGTAAGGTCAAGAGGCAATTTGGCACATTCGGGCACTTTGCTCAGTATTCGTCTCACCCGGGGACGAATTCAAACTGGGATCTGTCTCACCCTAGGACGAATTCTGAATTTGTCTCTGGTCAGGACGAATTCCAAGTTTAACGGGCAAAAAGAAGAATGGCGCCAAGTGGCAGCCAAGGACGGTCAGTTGATGACTCTTGCCTCGCACGCGTGTGTGGGTGGACAGATGGGCCGTTAGAGGACTGTCACAAGGGCAGATATGAAAGCCCAAGTCATGGAGGACTCCCCTCCCTCATGGGAAGACATGACCGCCACATGGCACCTATGACCAACACATGGCGCTTATGCTTCCCTCTCAAAAGAGACCCCATGGGTCTATAAAAGGTGGGACTTTTCTCACCCAAAGGAGGGAGATTGGAGGCGATTTCAAGCAACGAAGTGCTGTCCAATTGAACACCCATTTGCATCTTTTTGATTCACCTTCTCACATCCACTAATCTCTTTCGCAAGGGAGGTTATTGGGTGGCTTTTGGAAGCGTGGATCCAACCCAAATCCAACATTTGACCACCTTACACCACCAATTTGCAGACACCCCAATCCTAAGAGGTTTTGGGCCCATCCCTAGTGGATTGGCGCCGAAATCAAGTGCCAACGGTGGGAGGCCCACTTGGGCACCCCGCATTTTCTAAGTTTTATTCTAAAGCATTCTAGATTATTTGTTCATGTTGCATATTGTGTTATTCTATTTAGTGAACTCATAGCTTCAATTCCATAACATTTTGATCAGATTTTATCATGCCTTTTGTCGCTTTGTTGTCCTACTAACTTGCAGGTGGCGATATCGAATTCTCGAGGATAGAGGCCAAATTGGGAGAATCCGACCATCTGGGTCGTCCCAAAATGGCCCCAATTACATAACCCCTCTGTTTGCAGGTGTTTTGGAGGTCTCGGGAGTCGACATTGGAGCAGGATCACTTCGGCTTTTCCAACACAGTAGAATTCGTCCCACCCAGGGACGAATAGCAGTCAGAATTCGTCCTGCCCAGGGACGAATTCCAGGTGAAGGCAGATTGGCCGACTGTTTCAACGGCAGTGGCCCTCTGGTAATGTCTTCTGACCTCTGTCGAATTTGTAGGTGACTTAGATCCATTTTATTCACTGTATTTGACAATCTTTTGCATGCATCTTTTGGCGATTTCAAAGAACGAACTTTCCTTTTTGTCACAGGTGCTACTGACATCTTTGTTGTTTCTTTGTTCGCGGGAAGAGCAGCGAGAGGTTAAGGACTCATCAACATCAGCGGCGGCATCGTCTTGGCCCGCCCATCTCAAGTGTGGGCACGCGGAAAAAGGAACATTAAGTCTTGATTGTAATCAAATTCTTTTAACGCTCCTAGCCCCTGAAAAGGGAGGAGGCGTCTTTGTAACGAGAGATCAAGAGAGTTTAATGAAAGGGCTGTGTTTTCTCCATTTGCTTGTATCTCATTTCAATGCGTCTCTTTCATTTCATGCATTCTACATTTTTAGGACTTAAGCGTATTTGATTTTGAATGCATCGCAATTAGTGTTTCCTTCGCTCGGAATCTCGTGCTTTCACAAACCACAACAACACGTTGGGTTGTTGAGTGTAGTGCAACAACAGGTTGAGTTATTGGATGGAAGGTTGGGTCAACTAAAACCCCTAATTTTTATCTTTGGTGTGATTGTGGGTTTGGAACTCATAGATATTGGGGTAGTTTTTCCCCCTCTTCACAATGGAAAAATGTGTGAAGGATTTTTTTTTATTATGAAAAACATCTCATCTTTTAGGAGCCAAATCTTCATGGAAAGTTATCCGATTCAGCTAATTCTTAGACCAACTTGTGCGGAATTTGAATATTTTTAAAATGAGTGATCATATGCAACAATATAAGCAATATTAAGGGAGATTGGATCCTATGATGTCAACCATTCGGAACAAGGGTAGTGATGATTTTTCATGTTGCAAAAAATAAGATTGCAAATATTTGTTAGCTAGTGTTTGAATGATGGGAAGAGCAATGAAGGACTATGACTTCAATGAGGAAGGAAACTAGCAATCCAAATTTTGTAAAGCAAACTATTATAGTGCGATATTTTTGAAATATTACTCTACTAATAGATAGCAAAGGTAAAGTTTTGGCATTGTGAAGGTTGCTATAGGTAAATATCAAGAAAGATGTTATGTTCTAGAATAATTGTACTCATACAAAAAATTAAAAAGATCCGAAATTTTGAAAATCAAGAATTCAGATATTTTATATAAAATGATGTAGGTTTTTAAGTATAACATCTCAATTGAGATGAAAAATATATTTATTTGTACACTCTCAAAGAAGAGAATTGTAATTTATCAAAGGTAGAAAACCCAAATACAACCCATAAAATAATAATTTTTTAAAAGTAAAATATTAAAAAATTATATAAATGAAAATTATAATTTTATTTTTTAAATATTATTATAAAAATATAAAAAATTACTTTGTTAAGAATTTAGTAATACTTTTGACTATAAGCTCCCACTTCACTAGTTTATTTATTATTTTTTAACTTAAAATTTTGGTTTCTAAAATTAGTAGATAGTAGATATGTATAGCGTCGCTCAATATTTCGAAGAAAGCATCCAAAACCAGCTAAACAAAAGCTCCATTAAATTGTCCTATGGCCCCAATCATATCGCAGGAGATTCTTAATAATTTAGGCATTTGCAAAGTTCACTTATAGGAAACGGATTTGTTTATATTTACAACTTAAATACATTCAAAATAACTATTCATCGTAGCTTTCCTTCAAAAAAAAAGTTCACTTAGAACAGTTGTTTGAAGAAAAAATGTTAAAAAAATTAATTGTTATTAGCCATTTTCAAACTTAACATTGACAATCCAAATAAGCTGAAAATCCAATTAAAATACTCTGAAAAACACGTTGGCAACGGGCTTGCCCATTGCATTTCAGGTGAGATAGGTTATACATGTAGATTGGGATTGAAATTCTATTATATCAGGGTTTTCTAACTTTTCACTGGAGCTCGTAAAAAGTTCGTAAAAAAATTTCTAATTGTCGAAGGTTTTAAACAAATTTAAATTTAAAATTAAAAATAACAAATCATACATTTAATTTAACATCTTAATTTGAGATTCTTATAGAACTCGTGCTTCTCAGTATGAGAACCTTTTCCTACGAGCTAGTAAGAGTAGAAGGGCCTTTTAAATTTGTTCTATCAGAGATTTCATCGGCCAATTTAAATTTGAATCTGTTCGATACACACCAGTGACAACTCACACTGAGGGAAATAACACCTGGGTTTTTATTTTTGTGGTGAGAGTGAGCAGGAATATGTGCGCCTGAGTTACATACAACTTTCAACTTCTTCAAATTACAATATCCGTGGCTTGAAAATATTGCATCATGGGAAGCTTAATTATGGTGTGAGGATTCAGTTCATGTATATATATTTGTGTCCTTGACTACACCCAAGTTCTGCATATGAAAAAAGCCAAAGAACTAGATTTAATGACAACATTCCATGGAAGGCCACGGTTGCTCTTTCGAACCAGCCCTTTCAGAAATGGCGAGAGATGCATGACCACCCAAACAGAGCATAAAAACTCAGCAAATGCCTTATCTCTGAGCTCATATTCACCATCCACCAAACCAGAAGTGTTGTAAACAATTGCTGCCATGTTTACCAACAAAACTGTTGTCGGCGAAATGAACAAAGGAGATGAATTGAACGTGAGATCACTCTTGTTACCCTTGCCATCATCAGCACCCCCTTTTGGAGTTACAACAAACACCGTTTGAGAAAATCCGATCGACTTCATCACAACATCAAACGTTGCAAACAAAGAGGAAGACAAGTTCGAGATAAACCACATCCTCTGGTTATTCCACCACTCTCTTGCAGACCAACCGTTTAGAAGATATTCTGAAAGGCCAAATCCATAGACTGAAAGGAACAGAGCGAATGCAATGGAAAAAGCAGGTTCATGAATCTGCATAAACAAGTTTTGCATGAATTAGATGCAATGGAAAAAGCAGGTTCATGAATCTGCTGTTTTTTATATTAATTGAAAAGGGTAATAATTGTTGGATTTTATATCTTAAGAGGGCGAGTTAATTTCATATGTATTCATCATTGAAGAAGATGGAGGGGGTGGGCTAGCCCTTAATATAAGACTTGGGTTCGCACAATAACTACGCCAAGGGCCTTGTCCAGCAGAACCGCTAGAGCAAGGCGCTTTAGCACGGCTTCCAAAACGGTTTAGAAGGACGTTAGAGCAATGAATAAAGGAATGCTACAATTAAATTGTAAGTTGGTTTAAAGCCGAAAGCTCTTAGAGGTTTTAGATTTTGAGTTTTAGCCAGTTCATACCTTTCTTAAGTTGGTTTAAAGCCGAAAGCTAAAGGTTGATAGAAACCTAACGCCAACAATAACATAGTGGTTCTTACCTGCTTGCAATTCTCTCCGGATATGTCTTATAGTCAATCAAGGCCCACCTTATGTTCTGATAGAGAATCCACTGGAAAGCAAACCAAAGCTCGCAGGCAAAGGCTAAGATCCAAAACCCATAACATTCATCCAAAAGATTCGACACACGATAGCCCAAAAAACATAGCAAAAGAATCAAGTGAAGGCACATATAAGCTCTATACAGATATGATCTGTGAATGACTTTTTCATAAAGAGGAAGAGGAGGATTGTAGGCATTCATTGCATTGTCCATTGAAGAATCTCACAAGAATCCTAGCTGTGCAAATCAGTTCAAAGACATCATGAACGTTAATACTCTCTCTGTGATCTTGTCATCTATATAGAATCCTCATAATATTGTATCCATATGTTTTGGCATCCTACGTCATGGTTCTAGATTCCAGTGGGTCCTGCATAGGTAATATGTACAAGCAATTCTAGAAGTCTCAAGGACAGAGTTCAATGGATTAACAATTACAAGACATATCTTCTGACGATTGGGATGCTATTTCGGTGGACTACATTCGGTGGTGAAGTTCACGTGGGACATGGAACTCAATTATTTTGGTTTTTGTGTGATGGAAGGTGCATAAAATTACAAAATTTCTACCCTTCAAAACCTTTCTATGGGTGACGATATGCTGGTCAACCGTGGTGTCCACTGTGCTGCTTTTTCGGTGTGGAAAAACAATGTCCCGTAGTCTCCCTTGCTAGAAAAGAGGCTAATGATGCTTTGTTTTTGTAAGGAGGAGTCGGACATCCCTTTGGCTTTCGTTAGAAGGGATGTTTGGTCTCACTTTACCCTTTGATCGGAGTTTGTTAGAATTTTGTTTACCTTTAAAGCATTGTGTTTTTCTAAGTTCTCTTCGAAATCATTATGATTATTAAAAATTTAATTCTTTCAATTATTCGGTATAATATTTTGAAAATTGTTATTATGGTTGAAAGTTTGGCTACATGTATAAAGTTGTATAAACCCTTTCAAAATCCTCTCTTTAATTTAATATATATAAAAAAAAAAAAAACCTTTCTTGTGGGGGAGATAGATGGTCAGGAAATCCTTAAAAAGGTTGCACTGACCTTATTTCGTAGGAACTAGAGAGGAAAGGATAAATTAACCAATTTTTGTTTTTTTCCTTCATTTTTATTGTTCTTAAGGATACGAAAAAATGTGGTCTATGGACAAGGATAAAGACAAAACAAGCAAGATAAATTGTTTGATTGTGTTGTATTGTGATCTATGGACAAGGATGTCACTTGTATTGTTGGTGACGTGACCCGGGTTCAATCCCCATGTTTATAAGAAGTATTTACTTCATAAATAAATAAAAACTAATATTAGGTGGTTTATAAGATTTATTATTTATCAAACGTTTTCTCAAAATTTAGATTCTTTATTCTAACATCTACTTATGTCTAGTTTAAGTAAAAAATTTCATAAAGTTACTTCTATTGATATCATGTGTTAAAATAATTAACTTTTTGTAACAATATTTTTTTACAAAGTTTTTTTTTTTTTTTTGTTACATACGAGAGTTGGTTACAAAAATACTATTTTTAGTAATTAATAAGCGAAGGGTTCAAATCACAAACTACTACCTTTGCAAACAAACTGTCCCAAAGATTTAAATCTTGGTATCTTCTTGATAAGTATGTGATAAACACTTACCAATCCACTAACCTTCAAATAAAAAAAAAGTAAGAAAATTAATTATTTCAACATAGGAGTTACTCTATTGATATCATGTGTTGAAATAACTAACTTTCTTACTTTACTCTTTCTCCATATAAATGGTTGAACAATTTTTATAATATAATTTTATTTTATTTTTTAGTTGCAGGATATTAAAAAATAAAAAATATTTTATAAAGATAAAATTAAAAAAAAATGTTTTATTTAGATGTTCTTACCTTCATAGTTTTAAAGTTTTAAATTTACTAATAATTGTACCTATTAAAATAAAAAAAAATTATTTTTATACATATTTATCTAAATAATATTAATATATTCATTAAATTAATATTTTATATTTTAATGTATAAATTATCTTTAAAATTCATATGAAATATATGGATAGTTTAAACAAAACAGTTGAAAGAGCAAGCATATAAAATAGCTAAAAGAACACTTTGTTATAAGAGGGTCTTCAACTATTTGTAAGGGAATCAAGTATTTTTACACTTTTGCCATAAAAATTGCAAAAGTAATAATTTGCCATATTTTTACACTTTACACTTTTGCCGTGGGTCCTGCATAGGTAATATGTACAAGCAATTCTAGAAGTCTCAAAGGACAGAGTTTAATGGATTAACAATTACAAGACATATCTTCTGACGATTGGGATGCTATTTCGGTGGATTACATTCGGTGGCGAAGTTCACGTGGGACGAGGAACTCAATTATTTCGGTTTTTGTATGATGTAAGGTGGCACAGATATGTTTCGGGTGACGTATAAAATTACAAAATTTCTGCCCTGCAACACCTTTCTATGGCTGACATTAATTGTCAGGTGTCTAGAAAACTTTAAGAAGGTTGGAGTAACCTTATTTCCCAGGGACCACAAAATTACAAAATTTCTGCCCTGCAAAACCTTTACATGTCAGGTGTCTAAAAGTCTTTAAGAAGGTTGCAGTGACCTTAATTCGTAGGGACCACAGAGGAAGGAATGAATAAACCAATTTTTGTTTTTTATTTTTTTATTTTCATTATTCTTTTTCATTTTTTAAATTGGTGAAAAACATTCCAAAAGGAATGTCATTTTTGGGTAAGATTTAAGGAGACAGGGATATTCATTCCGCCAAAAACGCCCAGGACTGGGACCTGACCTACCATCTTTGACATACTCAAGGAACAAACAAACACATAAAACCAATTTAAAAATAAGTAAATAAATAAATAAATAATAATAAAATAAAATAAAAAACATGCTCCTTGAGTGTGTCAAAAACAAAAGCACAACCAAACACACACACAATAAGATAAAAGAAACCACAACACGAACCACATAGAAAAACACAAGAACCACATAAAAAAACACAAACAAGACAAAAACAAGAGAACACTACAAAGATATAACAAAAAAAAAACATGAAAAATAAACACAACCAAAACCTAAAATATTAAAAAAAAAAAAAAAAAAAAAACAACCAACAACAAACAATAAATAAAAGATAGAAAACACTCACACAAAAAAACATGAATTAACACAAACAAAGAGAAACACAAGAACAAGAACGAAAAAAACACAAGAATAATAACAAAAAACACAAAACAACAAAAAACAACACAAAGAACACAAAAACAAAACAAAAGAACACACACCTTAAAAAACTAAACAAAACAAAAAAAATTGAACATAACAATGACCTATCTAGACCAGAAGACTATTAAGGCAAGAAACAACAAAGGAAACAAAAGAAAGAAAAGAGTGAGCTAGGGAACTAAAAAAACCTGAATGAACCAAAGAGAAGCAAAAAAAAACAAGAAGAAACTAGGTACCTTAGAACTAGAGCCATCCAAAGAAATGATAGAAAGAAGAGCTTCCCTAATTTGCGAAGCCCACCATCTAGGAGGGTGGCCATAACAAGTAAGATCACCTTTGTCCAAAGCCCAATTAGCTAAAGCATCAACACTCTTGTTTTGATCTGTGACCACATGATTGTAATCAACTTTCAAAAATCCCATCTGGATTAATTGAATCTTCTCAATAATTCTTTTTATTCTCCAATCAACCTAATGATTCTTGGAAGGAGTCTTCAAAATATTAATCATAAGTTGAGAGTCAGACTCAACTAACACCTTTTCCCATCCAACCTTAGTAGCCTCCTGAAGGCCTCTGAGGATACCATACCCCTCAGCAAGGTTATTGGAAAATCTACCCAAATTCTCAACAAAAGTAAAAACTAGGGAGCCATCTGAAAGTCTACCAATTCCTCCCACACTGGCTTTTCTAGGGTTCCCTCTAGAGGCTCCATCAGTATTGACTTTTCC
Organism: Wollemia nobilis; assembly: GCA_028583015.1. Taxonomy (NCBI): domain Eukaryota; kingdom Viridiplantae; phylum Streptophyta; class Pinopsida; order Araucariales; family Araucariaceae; genus Wollemia; species Wollemia nobilis. Next base: position 15,230,281 of record JAQPPZ010017228.1, read on the forward strand.
AAAATCCTTAGGAGGAGGTTGTCAATTTCTTGTCCTATCCATATTACTAATACTCACATTCCCTTTAAGTTGGTTGCCCTTAGAAGATTTAATCTTCAATATTTGCATCACTTGATCCCATATTTGGTGGGAGTTTTGGGGGGTGATTAAGAAGTTGATGGACTGATTCAACTAAGTTGGCTATGGTCTTTTGCCAAATATAGTGAATATCCTTCCTATCTTGATTAAAAATTTGGTTGTTCCTTTCAATCCAAATATTCCAAAGAATAATGGTAGAACCCATCCAAACTAATTGCCTAATAAAATGATCAACACCCTCTTGATTAGGCCAATCCCTCCAAAATTGTTCAAAAGTAAAAAAATTGGACCATTGTAAGCCAAGTAAAGTGGTCATTCTCGTCCATAGCTCAGAGGCTAAATTACACTCAATAAAAATATGGTTGAGATTTTCTACATTCTCTTCACACATCTCACATCTAGAAGGGCCATGAAAACCACGCTTCATAAGCTGCTCACCAGTAAGCACCCTACGATGCAATAAAAGCCAATTAAAGAACCTCACCTTAGGCCAGAGCTTTTGAGCCCACAATTGAGAAAATATGTCAGAATAATGGGTGGGATTATTATGGCATAATGTCAAATAACCTTGAGCAACTGAATAATTATACTTAGTAGTGTTGTTCCATCCAAAACAATATTTTTCATGGGATCAATAGAGAGATCTCATATGAAGGATACCTTGGATATCTTGTCTTTGACTTTCTGGGATTTGAATAGGCCAATCCTCAATAGGGATCCAATATCTACCAACCTTCAAATTACCAGTATGGTACCAACAGTAATTAGCCACCTTTATCCAGTTAGCTCGGTGAAGCTCCTCCATCCAAGGCCTCCAATTGGGAAACTGAGATATCAAAGGCTTGTGACCATCCCAAGAATCTGTCCAAAAATTTGCTCGTTGACCATTATGAATGATCCAAAATAAATTTTTCTTTATCAAATCCTCACCAGTCTTAAGAACTGCTAAAATGGGAGAACCTTTGGTCGGAAGTTGATAGCGAACAAGGTCTTCAGGAATTTTGTTCTCAGCATATTTAGCATGGAGATTATTGTCCCAAAGAGCATTCGGGTTATGCAATATCCTCCAATATAATTTAGTAGCTAAATCTTTGTTGTTATTAATAGAAGACCAAAATCCTAACCCCCTTTTATTCTTAAGAAGACATAAAGTGTCCCATTTCACCAAGGCCCATTTTCTTTTCTCCTTAGTACCACTCCAAAGGAAACAATGACTAATTTGATCCAGTTCTCGAAGAACAACCTTTGGAATATTCAACACGGAAGATACATAAATAGGAATAGCTTTACGGACTGATTTTACCAAGGTGATTCTACCCCTAGAAGAAAGCCACCTGTTGGTCCACTTTCCAATTTTCTTCTTGACTTTGTCCAACAACCAATTCCATTCTTTATTTTTTTGCCTTTGAATATTTATGGGAATACCTAAATAAGTGATTGGAAGGGAGGTCTTCTTATATCTTAATTTATCCAAGACCATGGATTCCTATCTAGCAGAGCAGTGAAAGAAAATAACTTTAGATTTGTCTTCATTAATCAACTTCCCAGTAGCCTTAGAAAAACATATAATGATTTGCTTAATATTAGAAGCTTCCTTAATCGTAGATTTACCTAAAATAGTAGAGTCATCCACAAATTGAAGATGAGATATAGGTCTAGCTCCATGAGCAATGGTAACTTCCTTAATGGTTTTGTTTTCCCTGTTTTTGATTATAGTCCTACCCAAGCATTCAGCAAGAATGATGAATAAATAAGGGGATAGCGGGTCACCTTGCCTAATACCTCTGGAAGTAGGGAACGACTGAGAAGGCCTGCCATTGATAAGAACTAAGTAGGAAACTGAAGAGATACATCCCATAATCCAATCCATACAATCCTTAGAGAAACCAAATTGCCTCAAAACTTTGATAAGGAAGTGTCAATCCACTCTGTCATAAGCTTTGGATAAGTCTAACCTAATGAACATGGAAGGATATTTTTGCATATCCATGGAATGGATGGCTTCCTAAGCAATAACTATCTCATCTACTATTTGACACCCTTCCACATAACCCCCTTGATCTGGAGAAATAATCTTGTGCAAAAGAGGCTTCAACCTTTCTGCCATGATTTTAGTAATGATTTTGAGAAGAACATTACATAAAGCAATAGGTCTAAAAGCTGAGATATGATCAACCTCTTGAGCTTTTGGAACAATATTAATATAAGTTTTATTGATAAACTTCAAAATTTCTTTGGCTTTCCTGGCTTCTTCCACCACCTCTAATAAATCAACATGAAGGATATCCCAGAACTCTTGGTAGAACTCAATGGGAAAACCATCAGTACTAGGGTTTTTCCCTTTTTGCATTTTAAAAACTACCTATTGAAGCTCATTGATAGTAATAGGAGCAGTTAAAATAGAGTTCTCCTCAGAAGTGATAAGAGAAGAGATTGCTTGAAGAAAATTTTGTTGAGAAGGTCGAGTCAAGAGGAGTAGCAACAAAAATATTGGAAAAGTAATCAACAACAATAGATTTCATGCCATCCCAAGTATAAACAATGTCTCCAGAATCTGATTTCAAGGAAGAAATAAAGTTGTGAGATCTTCGAGCTAGAAGATATTTTTGGAAGAAATTTGTGTTTCGATCTCCTTCTTTGAGCCATTGAATTCTAGATTTTTGCTTCCATAAGATTTCTTCTCTTTTTTCCCATTCCTCTAACTGAGTTGTGAGTTTAATTTCATCTGCACTTCTCTTCTCTATGAGGCCATCTAAACGTATTTTATTATTCAATTTTTCAAGATGAGAAATAACTACATGTTCTTTTTTATGAACATCCTCAAACTCTTTCCAATTCCAAGTCTTGATTTTGGATTTAATGTATTGCAGTATTTTGGCAAAACAGAACATCTTAGTCCCATGCCTAGGTTTACCTTCCTTCCACCATTGTTGCACATGAGGTCTAAAGGTCTAAAACACATTAATTGAAAAATAAAAGGAGAGAAACTCACATTGGTTTTCCACATTTCCACCATGACTGGCCAATGATTCGAACTAGCATTATTAAGAGTCTTCACTTTAGGAATGTGACCATGGATTAAGAAATTTTCGGAGAGCAAAAACCTATCCAATCTCTTCATTATACAAGCTAAGCCTTGCCTTCTGTTAGACCAAGTCATAAGGCCATTATCTAGTTGGATGTCCACAAGATGGAGGTTTGCAATATATTCTCTCATGAGGTCAGTGCTTTTGTCCAAATTTCTATTTCCCCCCTTTTCTCATCCAGAGAGAGGATGGTATTGAAATCTCCTCCGATCAAGATCCAAGCTTCAAAAAAATGAGAGATAATATGAGTTATATCCTTCCATTGTCTTCTCTTTTCCTCCAAAGCAGTTAGAGCATAAACAGTAATGCAGAGCATAATTTGGTTGGAATGTCTACTTTGAATAGCTATAGCCAAAGGACCCCAACTGCCAACCATATGGTGAATAACTACCTCTTTTGGGTCCCAAAGACAAGCAATGCCACCAAAAGTCCCCTAGGAATTGAGAGAAACCACTTTTCTAGCTGGCCAAATTTTATTGGCAATTGAGTCCATATCCTCCATTGACATCTTTGTTTTTTTAAGGAAAACAAGATGTGGATGATTTATCTGAATCATTCTACTAATTTCATTTTGTTTTGAAAGACTCCCTTTGAGTCCTCTAATATTCCAAGTGACGACCTTCATTAATACCAGGGCTAAAAAAGTTGGGAAGGGCATTAATATTACCTTCCTCTATAAGATTTTCACCTTCTTTTACCATATGATATTGATTGGTCTTGCGACCTGCTTTTTTCTTAGAATCCATATTCAGTTTTTTTTCTCTGTTTCTTGACTTATTCCAATTGAATTTAAGATGGATTCTAACCTTGAAGAATGCTCGTACACAGCCAAAATTTTACTAGAGGGTTCAACAGAGTCTATTTTGGGACCTGTATTATTTGAAGTTTTGACATTTTTTTTTTTGAATTTACATGGTGGAATCGGTAGCCACCACAAATCTAGGCAGGCTGTCCAGATTTTTATGGCTACCACAGTATTCTGCGTTGTTTGCCCTAGAAGTCGCCACACAGATCTTCGTGCAGTCCACCCCTATAACCACCATGCCACAATCATTTTAAACCTTTTATGCCGCTGAAAGCACCAGGAAAGGGACAAGCGTTCAGTCCGACGAGGCCCGAGATTTGAACCTTGGACCTCCGCCCCCTTATGGGGTTTGGATGAACCAATTGGTCTACACCTCGGACCTTGTTGACAAGTTTTGAAATTTAAAAGATTGTTTTTCTTGTGTAAATTTTCTCCCTTTTTTCTGTTGAAAACCTTTGACTTGTTGGTTTGTCTCTGAGTTCTTTCCTTCATATTTAAATTGTGTTTTTAAGATCTATGTTTCCATTATTTCCTCTTCCTCACTTGGGACATCATTTGTGGAAAGAATTTCAAACATATTAGCAGATGACTTTGATTGATCCTTCATAACTATTTTTTTCTCAGTGTTCTTCTTAGGCATTTGGAAACCTGCTGAGTTTATATCTTCTTTCTTTTGATCAAGAATTTTATTTAGGCAAGCACTGGCCAAATGACCATATTCATGGCAAATTCTACAACGAAAAGGAATGTTCTCATAGTCCACTACTTGCTTCCAAGTGTCTTCCCCAAATTGTAATGTGATATTTTTAGGTAGGGGTTTGTCAAAATACATTAAAACACAAATTCGAGCATAAATAATATGTTCAAAAATTTGAATACAATTAGCAGTCATCATAACAGTTCCTAAAGAGTTTCCAATTGAAGAAAAAACAGTAGTATTCCAAAATTCAATAGGGAGGTCAAAGAGTCTAACCCACACGGGAGCTATAGAAGGCATCTCTTCTTCGGCTTTAAATTTAGTATGCCAAGGCTTCATGAAAAGCCTTGCCCTTCCAAAAAACCAAGGACCCCCTTGAAAATTTTTCTCTCATATTTATTTTCATTGTTCTTAAAGATACAAAAAAGATTCCAAAAGACAAACCATGAAAGATAAATTGTTTTATTGAAACAAAGTCAATATTAGCCAATCTACTTACGTAGTGCAGGTTGTTTTTAGATGGTTTATAAGTTTCATTATTTATCAAAAAAAAATTGTCTAAATTTAGATTCTTTATTCTAACATCTAGTTATGTCTAGTTTATATGAAATTTCTCACAAAGTCATTCCTATTGATATTATGTGTTGAAATAATTAACTTTCTTACTTTTCAACGATATTATAATACTATTTTTTTATATAAATGTTCTACTTTGATATTTATAATAATTTTACTTTGATATTTATTTATAACATACAAAGATAAAAATTATTTTTATAAAGATAAACTTTAAAATTTAACTTTGATGAAACTTATGTGAGTGTGAGTGTAGAGTGAGTGTTGTAGTGCATGAGCCAAGAGTAAGTGTAGTAGTGGTGATAGGTTCATCCCAAGTACATCAATACTTCAAACCCTTACCATGAATGCATGAAACATTGTTTCTAAAAAAATATTTAAGCGAAGAAACACCAAGAAAAATAAGAGACAAGGGCTATTACGATCGAAGAGGGGGTGCAAACCGAGAGCAAGTGCAAGGTGAGGTAGGAGTGAGTGCAATCCAAGAGGGAAGGTGAGCCAACAGGAATTGCAATCCAAGAGCAAACCCCATTAGCTAATATGACAAGAAAGTCATATTTGAAAGCCTTAATGGGAAATTAGGATGCCCTACTTGGAAGTATAGAGGCCAAATTTGGAGATGAGCGGAAGAGAAAATACATGGCATGTTTGATCCAGTTAGTAGATGTTACACCAAAAGTGAGTATCAAAGATGAGATGATTGAACATGATATAATGGTTCTTAAAATTAGAAGGTTAATATGTGAGTTCCATATATCATGGTCAAGGTTTTTGGATATTCAAAAGTGGATCAAGTGGAAATTGGAATTAAATTTAAATTGCTTTGTGACTTTTCTTCCTAAACAATTTTTTCTCATTTTCTTTTCTAGTTTAAAAAATGGGGAATAAAATAATGGTTGGTGGCCCATGGTTTAGGAGAAGAGATGCATTTTATTTGAGACCATGGAATGATTTTTTTTTGTTGAGATAGAAATTATTGAGAAGCTTCCAGTATGGGTTAGGATTTTTGGACTTCTATATCAAATTATAAATAAAGATGTTCTAAATAATATTGGAAATACCCTAGGGGAATTCAAAAAGGAAGGACTAACTACTAAGGAGTGAAAGGATGCAATATATACTCGAATATGTGTCACTATGGATATTTTAAAAACTTTTCCACAATCCTTTAAGATAAAACTTGAATCAAGAGAGTGGTATCAACAAGTAGATTATGAAAATATCCCATTTCATTGCCATAATTATGATTAGATTGAACACATGGCAAGATTTTCATAGTGAAAACTATGAAAAAAAGACAAACAATTCTAACCATGAGATAAACTTCAAGAAGAAGCAATAAAATCATATAATAATAGAAGCTAGATCAAATATATTCCACTCCAAAAGAAGAGGCAAAGAAATCCTATCTACTCAAATCACACTGGCTACCATAAGACCTTTAGTTTTTGTGGAAACTCTTTATTCAAATTCAAAATTTCTAGTTTATTTCCTGAGTGGGATAGTGACCTTTATGACCATTTTTTTAATGTTCTTTATGACTCTTTAATTTTTGGTTGGTTGGATTTTCATAGTAGTCATACTATATCTGATGTTGGATTCAGAACTCAAGTTAATATTTTTTTAAACTCCACTTTTTTGCACCCATTTGAGAAGGGTGATTGGAGGTGCCTCTTTAGAATCTAGGTTAGGTCCCCAAGATATTATACATATCTTGGATTGATTGTCTTTTTTGATTGGTTTTTATGCCACTTTTCTTGTGATAATTTGGAGATCAAAAATTTGACCAAGAGCTTATTCAATTTACTCGATATGATGTTAGTTCTTAATTCTTGGTCACTGAATCCATACCTTTTGGTTGTATTGAAAGAATCTTGGCAAGTTAAAGGGAGACATGGGTTAATAGTTCGTTGAGTGGTAGGGATATGTTGGTTGTTCTATTGTGGGCCTGAATATTTTTTATTGTAGTTGGCTAGTTTTGGGTCTTTTTTTCTATTTGTGTCCTTTTTGGTTTATTGTCTCTTTTGGTGTTTTGAGTTATTTTAGGATTTGACGGTCATCTCTAGGTGGGACAACTTTATGAGTAATGTTTATATTTTAATGTAAAAGGTTGTGGGGGCCCTATGAAAACCCTCTTCTCAATATAATAAAAAAATAAGCATATCTACAGTTTTATTTTGCAAGTTAAAAAGGAATTAAAGGTGCAAAAGAAAATGTAGAGAAATCCTAAAACAAAGAGAGCAAAAAAGGTCAAGTTTATTCTAGGTAAATCATATTTATTTTCCTCATGCAGTATAGAATCTTCTCCAAGTAATAAGTATAAAAGGTATGAAGATGTTATCCCTTGCACTTCAAGGTTTCAAGAGTAGCATAATAAAGAAATAAGAAAGGATGAAACCCATAAAAATTTAGTTTTTAGAGCAGAATAAGAAGGTAATTGCTATAGAAGAACACCCTTGTATTTTAGGGTTTCTAGTGAAACACAAAGAAGATTATTCTTTTGAGGTTATTCCTTGTACTTTAGATCCTTTATAACAAGGTAAATATAAGATGATAAGTCTTACTTTGAGCAATGTGAGAATATCGAAGATACTGATGAAGATTTTTTCTAAATGAAAAAAAAAAAGAGGGAGATCCAAAAAGTAAAAACAAAGAGAAAAATAAACCTAGAGGGATATTGATCTGGAAAAACAAAAGCAAATATCATAAGTGCTAACAAGAAGTGAGGCTAAATCCACAAATAAAATATAAAAAAAATAATAATATCTTGGAATATTAGGGGAATGGATAAGAATTCTAAAAAAAGGTTTTAAGAAATTGTGAGGTTTTTATAGAGAATATATTTATAGATATAGAATTTAGGAAGCAAATATTTTAGTCATTAGTCATGTTGCATTTCATCTTGGTAGAATTTAAATTTTAGAAGGTATATAATATAAAAGGAGTTGATTGTGGAAACTTAACACTTTGAGGAAGATGAAGATTGATAAAACGACAAATGAAAAACATATTTTATAGAAAGGTAAAGTTATATATGCTTTAATTAACTTGTTATAAATGTAATGAAAGTAATATTATGTTTTATTTTTTAATGGGAGTGATCCCCAATTGAAGTCACACATAACTTATTAAAAACAAAATAAAATAGACTTTAAAACACTTTATTTGTTCTTACCTTTCTTACATTCATAGTTTTAAATATTCAATTTTACTAATAGTTGTACCCCATTAGCATAGAAAATAATTACTTTTATGAACATTTATTTTAATAATGTTATATATATATATATATATATATATATATATATATATTTAAAACACTCATTTCATTAATATTTTATATCCTAGTGTATAAATTATAGTTATATGTACGGTTATTTCAATTGAAATAGTTGAAAGGGCAAGGTTATGAAACAACATTTTAAAATTAAATATATATTTTTTTTATGAAAAAAAAATTATATTAAATTAAAATAAAATCCTTTACAATAAAAAAGTGGGTGGGTTAACACACCCCATGGGGAATCAAACTAGCCCTAAGTGACAAGGGTTAAGAAACAAAACTGCCAACAAAATACAAGTTTACTAATCATGATCATTAATGATCATTACATCAAAGAAAGCATATCATATGGAGTAACGTATCCTAGCATGTTTTCTTGCAAAAACTGCTAGTGATTATGGGATGAGAATCAACCACTATGCATTGTGATTAAGGCCTTAAGTATCCGCGTCGCTCCAACCAACAACTGACCCAAGTGAAATTGGTTGAACATCATCCCACCCTCTAACCTGGTAGGATGAACAAGCAATGTCAACATTAGGCCACTTCCTGACTAGTGAGGGATGGGACCAGTACCTATCTACAAGAGCACTTCTTGCATATGATGGAGGTCAACGGTGAGAGTGAGATCAAAAATGCTTTTGAGAAGAGCACTCTAGGAGGATCTGGTTGACTGTACACGAAGCATTGGCCCAGTGTGGTAGAAGAACTTGTAGGTGATCCAAATCCATAGTAACTTTATTGGCTTGAGTACATATCTATAGCCACATGTCATTAAAATATTCTAATTTATCAGCATGAGTAAATGTGACAAAAGGTATATACTATTTAAAAATAATTTTGTTGCGGGTCTTCCAAATATGAAAGTGCAGGGTAATCCTAAAAAATTTCCACACTTTAAAAAGCGAGAGAGATAAATTAAAAAAGTCCCCAATAATATCTTGGGGCCAAGAAACAATTGCATCTATAAATGGAGAAACAAAAGGAAGGAAACCATTCCCAAGCTTACCTAGATCTTTTGCAATTCCAAAAGAGGTGAGTACAAGACTCAGGTATACCACAAAAAGAATATTTAGGATCAGGAATTCCAAGGTGCTTTAAAATTTCCCCCAAGGGAAGGCCTTGATACAACAAGCTCCACACAAAAACAATATTGCTTGGGCTCAACATAAGTAGCCCAAACATTCCAAAATCTAAAATTCCATCTAGCCCTTGTAGAAAATAATTCCCAATGCTAATTGAGCTTAGGAACTAGAGGAAGATGAGGAGATAATATTTTATACTCCAAATGCACCTTATAATTAAGCAAAGGAGTGTCAACATGCCATATCCAATCTGACCACCAAGGATGCTACGAGCGCACTCTAATATTGTGCAACATAGAAAAGGGGTGAGAAATAATAACATCATAAGTATATTTGACCACACCATTCAACGTCAAGGTGCATTTGAACTCATTCCATGGGATCCAATCCTTGGTCTTTTGAGAAAATAAATTAGTGATTATAACAATACCCTTTTTGAATAACCGGTGAGCATGAATTCATTGCACTCAAGCTAAGATATGGTCATGATGAAGAAACACTGGGGACCACAAAATATTCATAGAATTGATGGATAAGCCTTTATAAAAAGCCATATCCTTTTTAGTAGATCCAATAAGTGAGTTGCTTCTAGGCTTTCCATATACTTTTAAAAACAAAGGAGCCAAAAATATTAACAAAAATTGGAGCAACAATGAGAGAGATAAAATCCAACCCTCTCCAAGCTCTACCATTTAAGGGAATACCAGATAAATAAATAGATATTAACGTGAACATAATTCTAATCATGGAATATGCCACTAGACTTGCATCATCACATTAACTAGTTAGAAAGTGAGAGGGCCAGCTGCCACACACATGCCCAAACTCGATGTTAATAGGGGTGAGGAATGTCAAACCAAAACTTTCCAATATTCAGCTCCCCTCAAATCCCTAACCATCCACTTATAACACAGAGAAATACCTTACCGTCTACAATACAACAGACCCATTTCACTAGATTCTCTAGGAAGACAACAAATATCCCAGGAAAATCTATGAAATCCTTGTTTCAAAAGAATTATTCCAAAGAAAATATTGAAAGAGTTTCTCAAGCTTCTTATAGCAAATTTGTGAAGGAACCTAGGAGAAGAATAGTATACATGAGTGGCAGCAAAAACTTTAGAGTAAATATAAAATTTACCTGCTAATGATAACTTCTTATTAAGCTAGAAATCAAGTTTCTTTTCAACTCTTGGAAGCACATAATTCCAAAGCTGAGCAGGCGAGCCTTGAAAGGCAAAAGGAATACCAATAAAATTTAAAACTTCTCTAGGAGGGATCCAATTCCAATGATACCCTTGAAGCCAAGGTGGCATAGGCAAGGGAGACTGTCTAAAGTAGGAGGTCTTCCTCCATTGTATGCTAGAACTAGAGGTTGTGCAAAAGGTGTTCAAAAAAAACAAAGAATCAGAATTAGATATATCCTCTTCCCTTATAGTTAGAAAGGATTCATCAGCAAAGTGAGCATTAATAAGTTGCCCTTGATCATTCATAAGAGCAATTACTTTAATAAGACGTACAAAATCTTGAGCTACTAAAATATAGTCGAAGGCTTCAACAACAAGCACATATAAAGAGGGATAAATAGGACACCCTTTTTGAACAGACCTAAAAATGCCCACTACTTTACGCTATGAATTATTCATATTGAGAATAGCTAAAGCATATTTGAATAAAATAGCAATAGTCTAAATGAAATTTGGTCCAAATACTAAAGCTTTGATCATGGCAAGAATGAATCTCCATTTAAGGTGGTCATAAGCTTTTTCAAAATCAATATTAATAAAAATCATGTTCTTATTTGACATTCGATCCCATTCCATGCCCTCCCAAATAGCTAAAATATTGTTGAGGATGTACCTTCCTTGAATAAAGCTAGTTTGCTCTGATCTGACTATCAATGGAAGAAGAGGCCTAAGGAAAATATCCAAATATTTGGAAATGATATTTTAACTAACATTCAACAAAGTAATAAGCCTCCAATTAGTGATCAAATCTAGGTCCCCTTGCTTGGGTATGAATTTGATGTTACTCCTGTTAATAATTTCTCCCAAAGGGCCTACTTGAGGAGCCTCTAAATAAAATTTATCTAGATCAAGACCAACTAAGTCCCAAAGAACCTTGTATAACTCATAAGGAAATTCATCCAAACCTAGTGCTTTGTAATTTAGCATTTGAGACAATGTATCCTCCATGTTTTTAAGGGATGGTAGTTTATCACATCCTGCTTTTTCAAACTCCGAAATCTTAACTGGTACAACTTCCATACAAGATACCGATGCTTGCTCCCTCTTAGGGGAATAATATTGAGTGGCAAAAACATTAGTATAGTTCTTGACAAAATCATCAATCATATTAGGAAGAGAGGTAAGTCCTATTCCATTATCTTGAATGGCCTTGAATTGATTAGCTTGCCTAGGAGGAAGAAGCCTTTAAAAAATTTGTTTGGTGACCCTATCACCAACATTAAGCTAATGAAGATAGGATTTAATTCAAGCTCACCAAGCCTCATAAATTTTAGCAAGTTTAATTTCATGCCTCAACTGAGCAACATGAGACTGAAGTTCAGGATTAAACAGATAGGTCTCAATCCTGAGAGAAGCTTTGGTAAGCTCATTGTGATAGACAACATTGGAATGTCTTCTGAACTGCACTACCTTTTCTTCCAAAGTATGAAGTAATACAATTGTAAAAAAATAGCATCATTCTACCATTCTATCCAACCCAACTCTCTAGTAGGTCTATGAACTAGATCCCAAACTCTATGGATATGACATACCATGGAAGGGTGCTGAAGAAAGGAAGTATTAAAAAAATATGGCTTGTAGTGTCTCTTAGGTAGGGATTTCATAAACACATTAAACATGATGCGTGAATGGTTGGAAGTAGTGGTACCAAGAATGGTTTCCACAAATGAAGCTGAAGAATTTCTCCTACGAAAGAAAAACTACACATGATCTGAAAGCATGGCTCTTTCCAGCCTTTTTAGAATTTTTGCATGGCCAGCCTAGAAATTGGACCACATATACCACAAATATTTAGGAAAATACTAGGGAGAAGATCAAGAATTAAGGCTTGACAAACTCAATTTTTTTTTCATAAATTACGAGGTCTCTCTTTTCCTAGTAGCCCACCGCATGGGAAGTTGTCCTATCTTGTCTACAAGATTTTTAGTCATATTAAAATATTTGCACATAACCTAAATAGTAGGTGGTAAATAAAAAGCACACCATCACCAGAGATTACTTCACTCTTGAGCTTCATTAGAGGTATAGACATTAATAATACCAAAATACGACCCACCAACCTCAAGTAAAATCCAAACTACCTCAAACTGGACGTTCATGAATGTGGAAGTTCATGAATAGGTTTGGGACTTCCTCAAACTGGAAGCTCAATAGTATATGTTGACATTCTATCTCCTTGAATGTAACTTGAAAAAATAAAAATTGATGTCTGGATTGTAAAGCATACTAGATGATGGATTGATGCATTACTGTAAATTTACAAACATTGTTGAACAATAGAATATTTCAGAGAATCCGTAATTTGTCTCAACATATAATTATGTTCACTTTAATGAAAATACTCTCTTGTAATATGATTCTTTTAATTATAATGTGTGACTTACTATCAATGATGGGTTTGATTTGTATTAGTTCCTATATGTTATATCTTCCACCTTGTCAATACTAAGTGTGAGCAGTAATTAAATGAAGTAAAGATTATTTTTAAAATTGTAAAATTTATTGTCTTATGGGCTAGTACCTAATTAAATACCTTTAGCATTATTGATTTTTCATAAGTAAATATTATATTCTCTAGTCACCATATTGGGGTAAATCCCGAGAAAATTTGTGTGATTTGAGTAAGCTTGTGAAGGGAATGTGGTTGTAATGTTAAATGGAATGGCTATTGTGGGGTTATCTTAACTTTATTTTAGTATTAAAACCAAAGAAGATGTTAATGCATACCCTCATAACTCTAGAAAAGAGATACTATGATGGAATGGTTGTATCTTTAGAGGATATTGACTAGAGTTTATCGAGTTTCAGTCCACAAAGAGCACTTGGGTGTTAGATGAGCAGTTAAATATGTTAGCTAACATAGTGTCCCTTAGTTTGAGAAGAGCTAAGTAGCAATACAGTGGTCCTTTGAGTGAATCCAATATGGAATTAGAATTAGGGATAAACCTTTATTATAAATTTAGAAATCATTACGGATTCAATGGATTGGACTTGTCATAGTGAGTAATACTCATACACTAAAGGAGTTGTGTAGAGATAGAGTATATATTAGCAACAACATTAGAACTATTACACTACACAAATTATGACTTCTATACAAAAGAAAATGTGTAGAGAGAAAAGAGTTGGCTTATACCTAGAAACTTTCTCGCTAAAGGAATTGTGGGGGAAGTAAAGACTAGGATTCCACCTTTCAAATGATTGAAAGGGAAGTAACAATTATCTTATGGGAAGAATATGTTAATTGGTAAGAAGGAAATTAAATCTAGTACTTTCCCAAATGGACATGTGAAAATGTAGGGACGAATGCTCTTGGAAGCCAAGTTGTGGTGTATGACTAATGGATAGGTTAAGAATCCCTAGAGTATGATAGTTGAAAATTTTCAACGAGTTATAGTAGAAGAGATAGTGGACGTGTATGTATATTATATATATTTTAATTATATTATTAAAAAAAACTCTTGTATTAAATTGGTCTTTTTTGGATGGAAATTAGGTAGCGACATTTTGGTATTAAAGCATGGTTTGTAGTGGAATAGGTTCACTACACAACGCTAGCTTTTTTGTGTAATAGAAAATATACTTATGAAGGAATAGAACTTTTCCAATATAATACATGTTAGAAGTAAATTGTTTTGAATTACTTGAGATGAGTGAGTAAATATTTAGTAGTAGGTAAATCAATTTGACGATGTAATTGCCAATAAATTTCTACTATATCTTCTATGTGTGACTAGGGACAAAACCATAAAAGAGAAGAAGTGTTTCTCCATAAATAAGGTAGACATGATAGACTAATGTAGAGGATAGGAATCAAGATGTGGGTTCTGAGAATCCTAGGAATGAAAGAGAGATTCCTAGTAACAATAATCTCACTGAGATAGTGGCTCTACTTTGGGAATAGGTAGAAACACAAATGAAATTGTTGGATGTCGGGTTGAGTCAAGAAACTCAAGTGGGTAACCCTAGAGTGAGCCAATAAAATGAACCTCTTATCGAGGCACAACAAACTAGGGTCCAATTAGAGGTCGGGTTGGGCAAGGAAATGAAACATTTGAAATCTTCCAAATTCAATGGAAAGGAATATGGATATAAGACCGAGGTATGGTTGAAGGAAATATAAATCTATTACAATATGAATAATTTTTCCTTAAGCACTTGAACATCCTATTCCACATTGCATTTGCAAGGAGATGGTTTGGACTGGTAAGAAACTTTTAGTGTAGATCAAAAATTAGCTGTAGCAATCAATCTAAAATGGGATTTGTTTGTAAAAGCCTTCAAATATAGGTTTTTCATGGAACACTTTTATTCCCATAAGTTTGAGGAGTTCACTAAGCTTCGATAGGGAACTAGAACAGTGGAGAAGTACTATCAAATATTTATCAAGTTCCTAAAATATGTGCCTACTTATAATGAGAAAATGAAGATTCACAAGTTTATACTAGGAGCGGATCCTAGAATAGGGTAAGAGGTAGATATGAGGGAACCTACTACTCTGCAAAAGGCCTATGATTTGGCCAAGAAAGCTAAAATAATCTCAAACCCTATTTTGACTATGAAGGGGTAGACAAGTAGAGCAGTAAATAGAATTCATTTTAATCAGTAAATATCAATAATTATGATTGAGTAGGTTGATTTATTTTAATCGGGAATTCATATGAATCTCAATAAATATGAATGAGTATGTTTGACTTCATTTTACTTTGGAAGTCATATGTCTATAAAAGTGTTGGTTTTCAATAAGTAGATAGAATATTATTTATTTTGATATTTTATTTCTTTGAATGGTTGAAAGTGTAGATGCTCTTTACACTAGTTAAATAAATAATAATTAATTCATCTCTAATAATTGAATTTGTTGCATTTTGAACTCCTTATTAAATTTAGAAATGTATTTCATTTATGATAGTTGGTTTCCTTTTAGAGAATTGAACAAATATTACTAAAAGTTTTATGATATGTTATTTTTCAATGAGCTAATTCTTTAATTTTGAAATAAGTATATAGTCATAATTTGATTTGACTTATCCTTTAAAAATTAAATGGATAATTAAAACTCCTACTTATAATAATGAAATATTTCACTTAGAAATATTATTCTTTGATTTTTCAACATAGATTAAATTATAACTATATCAAACTCACTCATAGGTTCATTCATCAATGAAGATGAACAAACATTGAAATCAAGTCATCCAAATCCATTGAATATATGAAGATATTCAATGATTATTTGATAATGGTTGTTAGGTATGGATGGTAATGGACGTCCATCTAGGTCATTGTATGAGTAGTACAATGGTGGCCCTTATATAAGGTTGTCAAATAAGGGATCTTGGTGAAATAATTATGTCTATAAGACAATATTTCATGGTGATATGGTTTGGACCATCCACCTATTTATTTCAACTTTAACAAGGATACCATGATCAGTGTCAAGTGATTAATATGAAATTAATTACCCATGGATAGGTGAGTAGCAATTGAGAACTATAGCATCTACGCTAAAATATTGCATGTTATTTTGGAAATAAACAAGATATAAAATACTCAACGTTCCACATAACATGTCAAGAATGGGAGTTATGTGTCCACCCTCTAGGTTTTAAGGACCATAGAGGATAACCCAATCTGTAATTTTGGATTCACCAAAATAAATAGTGACAAGGATAGAATGACTAAAGACACCTTCTACAAGATTTACCCAATATTATATACTTGGGATATCGATTTCATCGGTCATAATCCTAAAAGTGGTATTCAATATTATGTACCAATTACTAATGGGTTAAAAATAAACATCAAAAACAAAAAAAATTATCCCTTTCTAGCCATATTTTCTTTTTTTTCAAAGCCTATAAATGAGTTCAAATCATTACAACTAGTGTTTGTTTGATTGGGTTGTTATAGTTGGTATCATAGCCTATATTGTAATATTCCTACATCATAGGGTTTGTATAACTTCTAAAAATGAACTCTAACCTTGCACCTTCAGTAAATTATGAATCGTTAAAACTAATATATCTCTTTTGTATCCATGATAAAATAACTCTAATGCTTCGAGGTGCATCTTCTAAGAAAACTACATCTTCTAGTCAAGAAGAAACTCTCATTTTTTTGTGAAGGAAAAGGTGGTTAAATAAGATAGATAAACCTATCATAGAAGAAGGAAACTTAACTATGTTAGTTCAACTATTGCAATAACAAATGTAATGACAAAAGGAAGAAATAGATCAAAAACACAACCTGATGAACAAGCAACAAAAAAATGAAATAAACCTTGGTTAAATAAGTCAAGGGTAAAAATCCTAATACCAAACATAAGAGGAGTCCTAACAAATAAATTGAAATTAGTAGAACTCGAGTAGGGGCAAAACTGCACAAGGATATGAAAAATGTAAAAACTTCCAAATTTGATGGGAAAGAAGACAAGGATGCTATTAATATATGGTTAACTGAGATAAAAACTTATTTTTCTATGACAAACTTATCATTTGAATCCCAAACTGCTTGGGCTACCTTACACTTGGTTGATGCAACTTTAGAGTCGTGGAATACTTATAAGGAAGGGAAGAAAATTCGAGCTTCTGATTTAAAATGAGATTAGTTTGTAGAAGAATTTAAGAAGAGATTCCTAACTCAATAGTTCTATGTTGAAATATTTGAAGAAGTTTCCTCTTTACAATAGGAATCTATGTCTATCAAAAAATATTATCAAATGTTTCTTAAGTTAGTCAAATACATCTTAGAGTATAAAAATAATGAGAAGTTAAAGGTACAAAAATTCATTCTAGGGGTTCATCCTAGAATCAAAATATCATAAATTTACTTTATCCAAAAAAATTGTAAAAAGCTTATGACTTGGCAAGACAAGAAGAAACTAATCAGAAAATAAAATTGGTTTACTTTACTTACCAAAATATTTCCAAAAAGGAGAAGGATGATCTCAGGAAAAGAAAGAGTGATGGCTTTATGATATGGGATAGAGATCAAAACAAAAAGTTCAAAGGGGGAAATAAGGAAAAGCCCAAGGTTGAAAATAAAAATAATGGTAGAACTTGCACAAATATGGGTATGAGGGAACATTCAGGAAATAATAATAAGAAGCCCACATTTTAGAATACAATTGCCAAACCTACACCAAAAAATATAGATGTTGAAAAAAAATCATATACTAAGGCTCATAAATTAGGGTGTTTTGTTTGTGGAGGATCACATTATGCAAATAAATATTCTCAGAGAGCTGATCGAAATAAAGCCTTAGATAATCAACCTCATTGAATGTATACTACAATAGGTAATTCTAGCTTAGATGGTCAAGCTACGCCTTTACTCCTAAAAGGTAAACTATTTGATAAAAATATGAATATTTTGGTTGATAGTGGTGCAACATATAGTTTTATTTATTTAAATTTATCTAAAGATACACCAATAAGACCTAGATTTTTTGAAAATGGGTGGAAGGTAGAGTAAGGGTTAGGGTAAACCTTTTCTGTTAACCAATTTCTATTTGATGCTCGCATATCTCTACGTAGTGGTAGGATATATTGACATTTATATGTTGCTCCCTTACATTCGATTGATATTATCCTTGGAATAGATAGGCTAAAAGCTCATAAAGCCCTTGTTGATTTTCAAGGAAGGTGGGTGGAATTCATTGAAGAACCTAATCAATGAATAAGAATCCACTGTGATCAAGGTACCTTTCGACCACATCTACTATCTACGTTACAACTTAATTAAGTAATCAAAATATATAGGGCAATTTATGTAGTCAAAATAAACAAACATGAACAAAATGAAGATAATATAGAACTTTTTAAGAAGGTTCTTGTGCTGGAAGAATTTAAGGATGTTTTTCCTAAAGACTTACCTAGACTTCCTCCATAACGAGAGTTTAGCTTTTCTATGAGTTGAACCAATTGCTAGATCACCCTATCATATGACCCCAATTGAGTTATAGGAATTAAAAGCATAACTTCAAGATTCACTTGAAAAGGTTTAATTAAGCCAAGTGTATCACCTTGGGGAGCCCTCATGTTATTTGTAAAAAATAAGGAAAAATATTTAAGGATATGTATTGATTACAAAATGCTCAATAAGGTAACTATCGAGAATAAATACTCCTTGCCTAGAATTGATGATCTAAATGATTAGTTGAAAGGAGATACTATTTTATCAAAAAATAATTTCATATCCAACTATCACCAGTTAAGAATCAAACAAGAAGATACTCATAAAACAACTTTTAAAACAAGGTATGGGCATTATGAGTTCATAGTCTTGCTCTTTGGATTATTAAATGCCTTGATAACTTTTATAAATCTTATGAATAGTATCTTTCATGAATAGTTTTTCTTGCTTATCTTTTTAGATGATATCTTGTTCTACTCACAAAATACGAAAGAGAATGATCAACATATGAGAATTGTGCTAGAAATATTGAGGAAGAATCAACGTTATGAAAAACTTTCTAAATGTGAATTTTACACCTCACAAGTCTAGTACTTGGGGCATGCCATATCTACTAATGGAATTATTATTGATCCTAAGAAAATTGAAGCAATAATCCATAGGCTTACACCCACCAATGTGCCATAAGTACACAATTCTAATGGAATGATAGGAAATTATAGACATTTTGTAAAAAAATCTCAAAAATTGCTTGTCTAATCACTAATTTGCAAAGAAATGACAAAGCATTTAAATGGATTAAACATTTTGAAAAGCCTTCAAAATACTTAAATAAAGGTTGATAACCACTCCAGGTTTGAAAATACTTGATCCCTTAGAAAAATTTGCAGTTTGCACTGATTTGGGTGGGATTATGACTCAAAATAAACCAATCACAGCCTACGAGTCTCAAAAGCTTAAAAAGTAGGAGCCCAACTATAGTAATCATGATTTGGAGTTAACAGTTGTGGATATTGCACTTAAAATTTGGAGATATTATTTTTTGGGGGAACCCTTTGTATTAAAGATAAATTATTAGAGTCTAAATTTCATTTTCACCCAACCTCTTTTAAATGTAAGTCAACATCGATGGATGGAGTTCCTAGCCAAGTATGACTTTGGAATTGAATACACTAAGGAAAAAGATATAAGATAGTTGATGCCTTAAGTTGAAGAAACACAAGCTGCTCTGTCCAAATATCATGTAGATTTGTTTGATAGGTTCAAAGAACAACAACGTGGTGATAGCTATTGTGGTAAATTTAATGTATGAATTGAGTTAGAATACAAAAGAAACAAAGACTTCAGTATTAAGAATGATCTATTGTTATTTAGAGATAAACTTGTCATACCTAAGATAGAAAGGTCAAAAAATATTATTTTATAAGAAGCCCATTGTACTCCTTATTCTGCACATCTTAGAGGGGCTAAAATGAGGGAAAACATGAGGAAATACTTTTGTTGGCTAGGAAAGAAATGATATACCAATAATTTTATGGCTAGATGTCTTGAGTGCCAAAAAGTAAAAGATAAGCATCTACACCCAATAGGAAAGCATTACCCTCATGATATTATAGAGCAAAAATAGCAAGTCATCTATGTGGATTTCAGTACAGGTCTACCCAAAACTAAATTTTAACTTGATGCAAATCTGGTTGTGGTTGATAAATTGACCATGATTGCTCACTTTATTCCAAATGTTAGGGATGATACATCCACCATAGCTAGTAAATTTGCTATGGAGATTATGAAACTGCATGGATTCCCTAAAGTCATAAATTTAGATAGAGATCATAAATATACCTGAAAATTCTAGCAAACCTTACATTGAGCCTTGGATATGAAATTAAATATCAGTTCTACATATCATATGGAGACAAATGGCCCAACCAAATAGATTTAATAAAGTCCTTGAAGATATGTTATGTATGTATTGCATGGACCACAATACTAAGTGCGAGGAACATCTCTACTTAGTAGAATTTTCTTATAATAATATTCATAATGCTTGCTTAGGTATGGCTCTTTTTTAGGCTCTATATGGGAGATAATGCAAAATTTGTCTATATTGGGACAATCTAGAGGATCGAGTAGTGATCATATTGAATATTATAAGAAATATGGAGGAACAATTGAGAATGATCCACCAACGACTCAAAGAATCCATGGATCGACACGAGCTATGTTGATTTGAAAATATCACCAAGAGAATTCTTTGTGGGAGAAAAAGTCTTTGTAAGGGTGAGACCTAACAAAATATCTATCAAATCAACCAAACATGACCCTAGATATTTTGGTCCTTTTGAAATCATAGAAAAGATCAATCCAATGGCCTAAAGACTTGTCTTCCACCTAATCTATTAAAAATATGTGATGTTTTCCATATATCCTTACTCAGGAAATATGTTGTTGATCCATCACATATTTGGAATGTGTCTATTTTGTAGATGATATATCCCCTCATCATTGAAATTTACCTAATTTGAATTTTAGCTTATCATACTAGGTGCTTAAGAAAAATAAATATAAACCAATGTAAGGTCTAATGGGGCCAATATTTTATAGGAATGCTACATGGAAGGATGTGGATTCCATGAAAGAACAATTCCCTTATCTTTTTATTTAAAATTTATTTTGAAAACACACAAGACTATGTTTAAGACTAAGGGGGAGAATGTCATGGCTCTCCCAAAAATATATTTTTTGATCTTGCTATTTGTATGTATTGAGCATCTCTTGTATTATTGTGTTTTATCATTCTTGGATATGGTACTACTAATGGTATATGTTTTGTAGGTACAAGTCCTCGAGAAATAAAATAGGAAATGATGGTGGTGTAAATATCACTATGATGGGATATTCACTTTGGTAGGGGGTAGAATAGTCCCAAAAACGAAACACTCACCAGTGAACCAAGGGTACATGGAAGCCCATATCATATAGGTGCATTGTGAATGCATGTTTGCATAGAAAAAGAAATATTTATTAACAAGTTTTCCAACAAGAAGAAAAATACCACAATGCATGGGAGCTCTTCTTGTCAGACATATGGTAACATATTGTTACCATCAAGTTTTATGTATAAGAAGGAAGGTTAGAGGTATAGAATAAATAATCTTTTCAAAATTGTTGTTTTAACTTGAATTTATTAACATTATACATTATATTAAATTTAAAAAGTAAATATTAAATAAATATATATTAAAAGAAAACATTAAAAAATTAAAATAAATTAAATTCTAAAGAAATAAAATTTATTCTAAGGTTAAGAACCCCTCATATAAAGTTTTAAAACCCCTCTAGCCTAGATAAAAAAAATTTGTAAAATAATAAGATCCACCACCTAGCAGGAATGTGAAGAGAAAGATGACTAATTGATTAATGAGCCATATGCTCCATAACAAATTCTATAAAGAAAATGTAAGGAATAGGAACAAAAATTAACATGGGCAGTGGAAAAATTGGAGGGAGTATGAGTGTGGAATTGCTATTTTAAGCAGCTATTAATTAGGAAATTCAAACTTGAGGGAAACTGAGCGAAACTAGGTCAACATATTTCCTAGCTTGTGTCTAAAAATTATTCAATCGTTTAAAAATAGTAAATACTATTAAAATGATGTGAATGATCTTATTTCTTAGTTCTTTGAAATAAATAAACTTTATTTTGTCGAGATAGCTAAATAATGCTTTTAATTACTTTTTATTTATTAAATTGTGAGGTAGCATTTAAAATATGATTGGTTTTGTTGTTTGACTAATACTTGAACCCATTTTATTAGTTTTTTTTCCTATACATTTATCACTTGAATTAGTGTATGAATCTCCTTACCTGTCATCTTGAGCATTCACTTCCAGTATATTATGTATCTTCTAAATATATTATCCTTTATTAATCATTGCACAATACAAGTGGACTCTATTGGTATTTTACTAGTTTCTAAACCATCACTTTTATCTTAGTTTAATTTTCCTTTACAAGGTGGAACCATTTCATTTTATTAAGCCGAAATAATGTCCCTCTCTTAAAAGTATGGAATTTGAAAACCATGTCAATATATTTATGATTGCTACCACAATTAAATATTCATTTGTTATATGTGTCCTTGACTTATAAGAGTTTGTTTTGTATACTTGTTCGCTAGGAGGACAAAAACCAATCTTGGATATCTAACTAATAATAATAGAGATAAGCCAAATGAATAATGCATTTTAAGTAACTCGGATGACTTTGTTTTGAAAGATAGGTTGCTTTCTTATATATGAGTTTATTAAGCTATTCAATGCTCTCAAAAACCATGAAGATATTTCTTTAGAAAAAGTTATTGCTGGAATATTTTAATAGAAGAAAATTTTTAGGATAAGGATTAACTTTTTGAAACTTCGAACTGAATAAAAAAATCTTAAAAGAAATATTGATAAATTATTAAATAAATTGTTTCTATTGCTACCTCAATATATTAAAGTAGAACAAATAGAAGACCTTTCTTGGTTTAAAAAGTAGATTGCATTCATAATTATAATTCTGCAGGCCACTTTGATCCCATCAAGTACAAAAATTGGGCATGACAAGATCAAAAAGGTTATTTTCCGAAATATTGTCGAAATACATTTACTTTATGAAAAGTTTCGATAAAAATATATAAGGAAATTGTTAAATGCGGTCACTTGTATTACCCTTCATTTTTTATTATACAATATTGTTATTGATAAATCAAATTATGTATTCTTGTGCTTCTCTTTTAAAAAGGTTTTAATCTGTTATGTAATAGATGTCTTTGGTTTCAAATATATTCCTTGATGTACCATTATATCATGCATTGTAATGTCTTATGGAAATCTTATTATTATTAAATGAGCATATTTGCTTAAATTTTACCTTTATTTTCCTTTTTTGAGATATTTTTAATTCTGGTAATGACAATCCTTAAACTATGGACTAGAATAAGAATTACTCAATATTTATGACCTTTGGCTGTCCCTCCTAGTATAATAATAATAAATTAAATTTTAAGGAATAATGTTAGTGGATATTTTAACACCTCTATTTATATTATTTAATAGGTGATACATATTTTTGTTAAAATCAAATTTTAATAAGTAAGTAGTCTTCACGAAATCTCAATAAATGAGTAGGTTGACTTCTTTTAATTTAGAATTCATACAAATGTTCTCATTAAATTTGAATGAGTAAGTTTGACTTCATTTTACGCTAAAAATCATGTCTCTAAAAAATACTAGTTTTCAATAAGCAGATGAAATATTATTTCTTTTGATGTTTTGGTTCTTTGAATGGTTGAAAGTATAGAAGATGTTTACACCATTTAAATAAATAATAATCAATTTATATTTAATAGTTAAATTAATTATATCTTGAACTCTTTATTAAATTTAAAAAAGTATTATAATCATGATAGTTGGTTTTATTTTAAAGGGTTGCATAGATATTAGTAAAAGTTTTATGATATGTTGGATTTTAGTGAGCTAATTTTTTACCTTTAAAAGAAGTATATAACCATATTTTTATTTCCTTCCTCCTTTTAAAATTAGATCAATAATTAAAAATCCTATTTGTAAAATTGAAATGTTTTCACTTTTGAAATATTATCCTTTGAAATATCAGATTGAATTATATTATAACTTTATCAAACTCACTCATAGGTTGATTCATCAAATAATATGAACAACCATTGAAATAAAGTCACCCAAAACCATTAAATATGTGAAGATATTCAATGTTGCTTCGATAATGGCCATTAAGGATGAATAGTATGGGACGTCCATCTAGGTCATTGTATGAGCAGTAGTGACCCTTGTATGAGGTCAAATAAGAGATCTTGGTGAGATAATTATGGCTCTAAGATAAATATTCCATGGTGGTATGGTATGAGATATCCACCTACTTACTTCAATTTTAACAAGGTTACCATGATCAGTGCTAGGTGATTGGCATGACCTTAAGTGCCCATAGAAGGGTGAGTAGCAATTGAGCACTATAACATCTATGCTAAAACATTACATATTATTTTTGTAATGGATAAGTTAAGAAATATTTAAGGTTACACATAACATGTCAAGAATGAGATTTATGCATCCACCTTGTAGGTGTTATGGGTGCTAGACGATCACCCAAGTTGTGATTATGGATTCATCAAAGTAGAGGGTGAGAATGATAAAATCACTACGCCTCCTATAGAATTTGGTCAATCTTGTCTACTTGGGAGGTCAACAACAACAATCATAATCCCAAAAGTGGTATTCAATGTTATGTACTGATTACTAATGGGTGCAAAATAAAGATAAAAAATGAAAATATTTATCCATATCTAACCATCTCCCTTATTTTTCAAAGTCTATAAATGAGTTCAAATCATTACAACCAATGCATGTTTGACTAGGTTGTTAGATTTGCTCCAGACGACCCAATAAAATGAAGACTGATTTTTTTAAAATAGTATCAATAAAATTTAATTAACTATAAAAGACTAAAATAATTTTCTTTGTGACTCACATAAAATTAAAATTTCTACCATAACATATTAATTTAAATCCAATTTAAATGTCACTTATATTCATATTCATGTTACTTTTCATAAATTATGAATAATAAAAAAATAAATTAAAATAAGATATTATATTATTGTCCAACACTTTTAGGATAGTTAGTAAGGATTATAAACCTAAAGTAGTCATAGATATACCTAACATAAGTTTAGGTATATTGCATATTGAAACCCATATTTATATTTTCAACAAACAATAAGAAAAAATTGAGCATTAAATTAAATTAAATTATTAATTGTAATCATGCCACTTGTATGAATATTATTTTAACATTAAGATAGATACTTGTATAATAAAGATATCTCTAATAATAAGATTTTACAATATATAGTTATAGTCATGATAAAACACATTCAAATGGTATAATAACAATAATGTTTACATCAACTTTATGTATTCAATTTTATATATTATTTTACTTATAAGATAATAAAATCTTAATGTTAATGATCAAACAAATTTGAAGGTTGAAAGAGCGTGGAAGGTTGAATGATAAGTTGATCTTTTGAGTGTCAAGGCTGAAGAAGCGTGGAAGGCTAGGTTGGTTGAAGGAGCATGGAAAGTTGACTTTGTTGAAGGAGCTATAATGAAAGACTAGCATGTTGGATGAAAGACTAAAATGGCTAAAGGAACATGGAAGGTTGATAAGGCTAAAGAAGCATGGAAGGCTAGGCCAACAAAAGAAGCTACATTGGAAGGCCAAAATGCTAAGTGGAAGGTTGGGAAGTTTGAAGGAGCATGGAAGGCTACTTAGCCTGAAGGAGCATGGAAGGCTAGCCTTTTTTAGGTGGAAGGCTTGTTTGAGACTGGATCAACTGAGCAAACCACAACAACACGTTGGGTTGTTGAGTGTAGTGCAACAACAGGTTGAGTTATTGGGTGGAAGGCTGGGTCAACTAAAACCCCTAATTTTTATCTTTGGTGTGATTGTGGGTTTGGAACTCATAGATATTGGGGTAGTTTTTCCCCCTCTTTACAATGGAAAAATGTGTGAAGGATTTTTTTTTATTACGAAAAACATCTCATCTTTCAGGAGCCAAATCTTCATGAAAAGTTATCCGATTCAGCTAATTCTTAGACCAACTTGTGCGGAATTTGAATATTTTTAAAATGAGTGATCATATGCAACAATCTAAGCAATATTGAGGGAGATTGGATCCTATGATGTCAACCATTCATAACAAGGGTAGTGATGATTTTTCATGTTGCAAAAAATAAGATTGCAAATATTTGTTAGCTAGTGTTCGAATGATGCGAAGAGCAATGAAGGGCTATGACTTCAATGAGGAAGGAAACTAGTAATCCAAATTTTATAAAGCAGACTACGATAGTGCGATATTTTTGAAATATTACTCTACTAATAGATAGTAAAGGTAAATTTTTGGCATTGCGAAGGCTGCTATAGGTAAATATCAAGAAAGATGCTATGTTCTAGAATAATTGTACTCATACAAAAAATTAATAAGATCCGAAAATTTGAAAACCAAGAATTCAGATATTTTATATAAAATGATGTAGGTTTTTAGCTATAACATCTCAATTGAGATGATAAATGCATTTATTTATAAACTCTCAAAGAAGAGAATTGTAATTTATCAAAGGTAGAAAACTCAAATACAACCCCTATTATCAAGCAAAAAAAATTATAAAATAATAAATTTTTAAAAGTAAAATATTAAAAAATTATATAAATGAAAATGATAATTTTATTTTTTATATATTATTATAAAAATATAAAAAATTACTTTGTTAAGAATTTAGTAATACTTTTGACTATAAGCTCCCACTTCAGTAGTTTATTTATTATTTTTTAACTTAAAATTTTGGTTTCTAAAATTAGTAGATAGTAGATATGGATAGCATCGCTCAATATTTCGAAGAAAGCATCCAAAACCAGCTAAACAAAAGCTCCTTTAAATTGTCCTATGGCCCCAATCATATCGCAGAAGATTCTTAATAATTTAGGCATTTGCAAAGTTCACTTATAAGAAACGGATTTGTTTATATTTACAACTTAAATACATTCAAAATAACTATTCATCGTAGCTTTCCTTCAAAAAAAAGTTCACTTAGAACAGTTGTTTGAATAAAAAATGTTAAAAAAATTAATTGTTATGAGCCATTCTCAAACTTAACATTGACTATCCAAATAAGCTGAAAA
This sequence comes from Wollemia nobilis, assembly GCA_028583015.1. Classification (NCBI taxonomy): domain Eukaryota; kingdom Viridiplantae; phylum Streptophyta; class Pinopsida; order Araucariales; family Araucariaceae; genus Wollemia; species Wollemia nobilis. Next base: position 15,257,816 of record JAQPPZ010017228.1, read on the forward strand.
TCCAATTAAAATACTCTGAAAAACACGTTGGCAACGGGCTTGCCCATTGCATTTCAGGTGAGATAGGTTATACATGTAGATTGGAATTGAAATTCTATTATATCAGGGTTTTCTAACTTTTCACTGGAGCTCGTAAAAAGTTCGTAAAAAAATTTCTAATTGTCGAAGGTTTAAAACAAATTTAAATTTAAAATTAAAAATAACAAATCATACATTTAATTTAACATCTTAATTTGAGATTCTTATAGAACTCGTGCTTCTCAGTATGAGAACCTTTTCCTACGAGCTAGTAAGAGTAGAAGGGCCTTTTAAATTTGTTCTATCAGAGATTTCATCGGCCAATTTAAATTTGAATCTGTTCGATACACACCAGTGACAACTCACACTGAGGGAAATAACACCTGGGTTTTTATTTTTGTGGTGAGAGTGAGCAGGAATATGTGCGCCTGAGTTACATACAACTTTCAACTTCTTCAAATTACAATATCCGTGGCTTGAAAATATTGCATCATGGGAAGCTTAATTATGGTGTGAGGATTCAGTTCATGTATATATATCTCTGTCCTTGACTACACCCAAGTTCTGCATATGAGAAAAGCCAAAGAACTAGATTTAATGACAACATTCCATGGAAGGCCACGGTTGCTCTTTCGAACCAGCCCTTTCAGAAATGGCGAGAGATGCATGACCACCAAAACACAGCATAAAAGCTCAGCAAATGCCTTATCTCTGAGCTCATATTCACCACCCACCAAACCAGAAGTGTTGTAAACAATTGCTGCCATGTTTACCAACAAAACTGTTGTCGGCGAAATGAACAAAGGAGATGAATTGAACGTGAGATCACTCTTGTTACCCTTGCCATCATCAGCACCCCCTTTTGGAGTTACAACAAACACCGTTTGAGAAAATCCGATCGACTTCATCACAACATCAAACGTTGCAAACAAAGAGGAAGACAAGTTCGAGATGAACCACATCCTCTGGTTATTCCACCAATCTCTTGCAGACCAACCGTTTAGAAGATATTCTGAAAGGCCAAATCCATAGACTGAAAGGAGCAGAGCGAATGCAATGGAAAAAGCAGGTTCATGAATCTGCATAAACAAGTATTGCATGAATTAGATGCAATGGAAAAAGCAGGTTCATGAATCTGCTGTTTTTTATTTTAATTGAAAAGGGTAATAATTGTTGGATTTTATATCTTAAGAGGGCGAGTTAATTTCATATGTATTCATCATTGAATAAGATGGAGGGGGTGGGCTAGCCCTTAATATAAGACTTCGGTTCGCACAATAACTACGCCAAGGGCCTTGTCCAGCAGAACCGCTAGAGCAAGGCGCTTTAGCACGGCTTCCAAAACGGTTTAGAAGGATGTTAGAGCAATGAATAAAGGAATGCTACAATTAAATTGTAAGTTGGTTTAAAGCCGAAAGCTCTTAGAGGTTTTAGATTTTGAGTTTTAGTCAGTTCATACCTTTCATAAGATATAAGAGAGTCAAATAATCAAATTGAAGAAGATAAACTAAAGCATAAGTTTAGTTGAAAGAGAAAAAGTAGCAAAAGTATATTCAAAGGAGAAAGTTTCTTAAAAGAGAAAGAGCAACTTCAAGAGTATCCCCAAAGGAGAAAGGGAGTAAAGATTATGTGTAGGAAAAGCAAAAAAGGTTTAATGCAGAAATAACAAAGTGAACCCTATACTCTATTATATTTGGCTGTTGCAGCAATTGAGCAATTGATTATCCATGTAGTGTGGTAGGATGAAAATGTTACCATAAGAACACTTCTGGTTGAGTCATCCGATCACAGCAATTGAGCAATTGATTATCCATGTAGTGTGGTAGGATGAAAATGTTACCATAAGAACACTTTTGGTTGAGTCATCAGATCAAACCCACTTTGAAAAACAAAAGAAAGTTATTACCAAGTTGAAGAGCGTTTTCCTTAAAAATTTGAAAAATAAAACATTAAACATTAAGGGAGAAATGTTTAAAAAAATAATGGTTAATGTAGATGCTGAAAATATAAGAAAAACAATTCTAAATATAAAAAAGCAATTCCAAAATAAATAAATAAAAAGTGCATGCAAAAATTAAAATAAAAATTATATAAATAAAAAGAATAACTTGGAGAAATTATTAAGATTGTAATAATTTTATATATTGGTGTACTCACCAATTGATTACTTTCATGTTTATTTATTTAAAGGATCATATGAAGCAGTGATTGTAATTTTCAAAACAATATAAAAAATAATAAAGAAGGTTTAAAATATTAAAATGCATCCAAAAATATTGTATTGTAAAACTATAAATAAATCGATATTGTATTATAAAACTGTGAATCAAACAATAAAATTTTAACAATATATATATGCTCTTTTCTATTTTAGAAATATCTCTCTTCTCTGAAAACTAACAATTGGCATGAAAGCACTAGATTCTTACATTGGGTATCACAACATTCAATTTCTACAATGATTTTGGCTTACCTTGGGCAAGAATGATGTACCACTTAGCAGACAGAAGGCAGGCAATAGTGAATAACAGAGAGCTGCCACGGAGTAGAGCGGTGTCAGAACAACATAGGCATAAACCATCCTCTGGCGCATTATTAACTTCCCTTTTTTACCCAGGAAGGGACACAGTCTGCTAAAACATATTTCTAGCAATCCTGTGGACCATCTCTTCCGCTGCACAAGGCTGTCAGGGCCGCTGTCTGCGGCACGTCCCATAAAAGACGGCTGCTCAGGCATATAATATATAGAACGCCAGCCTAAACTGTGAACTTTCAGCCCAGTCATAACGTCCTCAACAGTAGACCCATACATCCATCCCACCTATGAAAAATAATCACAGCATCTTCATTAGTGAATTTTATTTTATAGGTAAAATCAAGTTTTTATGTTGTTACAGTTATACACAAAGCTTCTATGCCGACTAAGTTACAAATAAAAATGAATTTATAAGACAACTTGTTAAAAGTCGAGTACCCATCATTTATTTTATACCGACTAGGACTAAAGAAAAGGAAAGATAGTGACCTCTTTGCCCCAAGCAGTGTTGGCCTCATAGCTGGAGCTAGCAACCTTCAAGGCCTCCCCTACAGACAATGGAGGAGAAGAGGTCATGTGGAATACACCGTCTCTGATAATAGCCTCAGCAGATGCTACAAGAGCAGAAGCTTCCCCAAATGCATTTCTTAAGGCCTTATCTTCCAAATCTGCTTGAACATAAGAGAAATATATTATTACCACATGAACTACAAGGAAGCCCAAATTTTACTGCTTGCTTGGAATGTGTTCTCACGTTTTCCTTGTCCTGCGGTACCATTCTCTTGTTCTCTATCTTCAGATGGCGGTACTCCGTATAACTCCTTTCTTCTAAGGAAACAGCATGTTCCTGCATACATGGGGCCTTGGATTTCGTTCAATCCTTTCGCAAGGATCTGCAAATACTCAAAACAAATCCAAATCCATTGTTTGTACATTTCAGATCAATCTTGAGAATGATGGGTATACAACTCAGTGTCTTTAACTGCACTTACACTGAAGAATAGTTTTAACTGACTTCCAAAGGGGTCATCCTTGAGAACATCATAGAATAACTGTGGAAATTGAACAAAACAACATTCTCTTTTGGAAGAACAGTCTAGGAAGAAACACATGGCCTCTTGTATGGCTTTAGGATTGTTGACGTGCATATCACAATCCATATTAAGAATGAAAGGAGCATTCGTCATGACTCCAGATACTCTTGCCTGAAAATCAAACAAAAATAGTATTAATGGCATTCAATTTAAAATATGCCCTTCAGTCATTTGCAAGAACTGCATCTGTTTCTATTCACTTTTATTATAGACACAAATAGGATATCTATTCAGTTAATTGGTAATTGAAAAAGTGAAACACTGTTACAGCTAAATGTGGTATTTGCATAACTAAAATATATTACCATGGCATTCATGGCTCCAGCTTTATAATGATGTTCAAACTTGGGTCGTTTTTCTCGAGCAACATATATCAGGTGGGGTAGAACTCCACCTTCGTCTCCTTGAACTTCCTTGTTTTTATCAATAACCTGTGCACATGTATATTTATGGATATATATTGAAAAAAAATAAAAACATAAATATAGACTGTCAAATTAGCATTCACAGTTCTTCAAACTTGGTGGCAAAACATTTTTGGTTAGAACACCGATAGTTGTATAAATTTTAGAAACTTGTTACCTGCACTATAGTGGAATGGTTGTTAACATCCGAGTTTCTCTTCACAAAACCATCAATAGTAGAAACTGAGTCCAATGGAACATGTCCTGTCTCCAATGCTTTATTAATCCTCCCCTTCAGACTTTCATATTCATCCTGCAAAAATTTTAACCATGTTAGAAGTTTCTTAGACAAGCTCATCATGATGTTGTATCAACTTCGAGGGTATGTCAGATTTTAGTACCCTTATGTAGAGCCATTCTTGTAGAAAATCAGGATCAGAAGGCTTGGTTTCCTTGGAGAAATACAGGAGTGCTGCTCTCAACTCGATATTGTACTTCCTGCAGAAAGGTACCCATGTTTTGGCAAAGCTCAAGGTTTCTACCAGAGAGTAAAAAGTAATGGGAGATGCACCATCGTCTGAGACATAGCACGCAAATTTATCCACTGGATAATCTATTGCAAGCACTGAAAGAACAGTGTTGGCAGTCAGTATAGCAGGCTCCTTGTAGGGATCTGTTGTTGTGATAATAATGTCCACAGGAGGAAGCTTGGAAGCAGAGTCTCCACCATATCTGCAATACAGATTATCATCAAACCTATTTCACCTTATCCTAATGCTAAAGGTTGATAGAAACCTAACGCCAACAATAACATAGTGGTTCTTACCTGCTTGCAATTCTCTCCGGATATGTCTTATAGTCAATCAAGGCCCACCTTATGTTCTGATAGAGAATCCACTGGAAAGCAAACCAAAGCTCGCAGGCAAAGGCTAAGATCCAAAACCCATAACATTCATCCAAAAGATTCGACACACGATAGCCCAAAAAACATAGCAAAAGAATCAAGTGAAGGCACACATAAGCTCTATACAGATATGATCTGTGAATGACTTTTTCATAAAGAGGAAGAGGAGGATTGTAGGCATTCATTGCATTGTCCATTGAAGAATCTCACAAGAATCCTAGCTGTGCAAATCAGTTCAAAGACACCATGAACGTTAATACTCTCTCTGTGATCTTGTCATCTATATAGGAATCCTCATTATATTGTATCCATATGTTTTGGCATCCTACGTCATGGTTCTAGATTATATTGTATCCATATGTTTTGGCATCCTACGTCATGGTTCTAGATTCCAGTGGGTCCTGCATAGGTAATATGTACAAGCAATTCTAGAAGTCTCAAGGACAGAGTTCAATGGATTAACAATTACAAGACATATCTTCTGACGATTGGGATGCTATTTCGGTGGACTACATTCGGTGGTGAAGTTCACGTGGGACATGGAACTCAATTATTTTGGTTTTTGTGTGATGCAAGGTGCATCAAATTACAAAATTTCTACCCTTCAAAACCTTTCTATGGTTGGTAAGTAAGTAATTGCAATGAAGAAATCGGATTTGGAAAAAAACAGTTAGGAGCGGGAAATTGAGCTCTGGCGTTTTTTGAATATGAACTAGGGTTTCTGGATTTTCGGAAAATCTCTGGCTTCTGCTGGCTTGCGGAGGTGTCTTTGGGGTACGGTGGTTCTGAAGGTTCGATCGGTGCCCCAGGAGGGTCCAATGGGGACTCCTCCAGGAAGTACTAGCTCTTATGCTGATTTGTTTAAAGAAGATTCTCCTCCGAAGAATGCCGAAGCCCAAAAGATGGCATATAAAAAGCTCTTCACGACTACTGGGAATAGGTCTTCGACATGGCGTGTGAATGGTTGTTTACCGCAGGCCGAATCCGAGCCAAAACTCGTCATTGATCCCAGCATGGTGGAGGAGTCTGTCCTCTATAGAGCTAGACATGATTTAATCTGTAAGTTCATGGGTATTCGCCCTTCCCTGAGCTTTTTGTATTCTTGGATCCGCCAGAACTGGGAGCCCCACGGTGAGTTTTCATTGTGGTTTATTAGTAATGGTTATTTTATTGTTAGCTTCTCGGCTCTGGCCGATAGAAATAAGGCTTTTGAGTCGGAGAAGAAAAACCATGGCCCGACAGGGCTATTTGTTCAACCCTGGAGGGTAGGATTCGATCCTCGTGTTGAACCTATTGCTGTCCCAGTGTGGATTCGATTATATGCTCTTCCAATGGAATTTTGGGGTGAGCGAGTATTGGCAATGATTGGCAATTCGATTGGTAGACATCCGGGTGTTGCCGGAGACACTATTGAAGGGAGCATGGCGGTGTATGCTCGAATATGTGTGGAGATGAATCCGAGCCGACCTTTGTCGAAAGAGTTGGAAATTGAAGCTGGCAGGTCTTTCCTGGATTCAACAGTTGGACTATGAGGCCCTACCCTTTAGATGTCGGGTTTGCCACAAGCATGGACATTTGGCCCGTTTCTGTCCTCTTAATATGAATGCCAATATGGAGGCCTCCTCTGGAGTGCCAAACTCGCCTAAGGAGGATAAGGTTGCACCCAATAAAGATCCTATTAGCACCAGTCAGGGCCAGGAAGTTCAGAGAGAGGGTTTTGAACAGCCCAGAAGAAAAAGACGGACAAAGAAAGAGAAGGGAAAGGAGCAATCTCATCTCAGGCCTGCTAATAGGTATGAGATTTTTAAGTCATTGGTTGATGATGAGGATCAATCTATGGAGGGCTTGGAGGGTTTCAAGGAAACCTTTGTTGTTCCTGGGCAACTCCCCCTCTCATCTTCTCCTGTCATTCAACAGATAGTTGATCCCTCTGAGGTATCACAGCCAGTGTGTTCTGGTGCCTTAGTAGTCCATAACCAGGAGCAGACAGTTTCTCAGGATGTTCGCATGGGGATGGCAAGAGAAAAAAGGGGAAAGGCCATCTTTGGGGATAACCCGAGATAGAAAAAAGATCCAAAAATAGTAATTCTCGGGGAGCTGGTAGAAGATCCAATAAGGAGGCGCTAGCGACCCAGGGAGACAAATTGATCATGGGAGGATTGGTGAGGACAATTGACTCTTACTTGCTCCCGGGGTAACCCATGATTATACAATCTTGGAATGTGAGGGGTTTAAACAGTGAGAACCCATCAATCTGCTGTTCAAAGATTATTAGAGCATAGCAATACCGATTTTTTGCTTTTACAAGAGACCAAGATGTCTTTGGATCTTATGTCTAAAACAGTCAACGAAATTTGGAGGGGTGCTTGGTCATATGGATGTGGCTGCCCAAGGTGCCTCAGGGGGGATTGTTACTTTGTGGAACTCTCTGGAATGGTCTGCAATAGAACACCTTGCCTGGAGGGGTGTTCTCACTTCCCTGTTTAGGAATAATGTCTCTGCAGAATTCATTCTTGTCACTAACTTTTATGGTTCTCAAACTCTTGAGGGTCAGCGACGGCAGTGGAAGGTTGTGCATGACATGCGAGCATCAAGGGAAGATATAGACTGGATTATAGCGGGGGACTTTAACGCTAAATTATCTTCTAGAGACCAGGAAGGGGGATCACCTCTTTTGGATCCAGGGGACCGGTTCATGATTGCTCAAGTCCAGGCTTTGCACTTAGTGGACATTAAATGTCCTGGCAATAACTTCACTTGGACTAATAAAAGGCGGGAGCCCCATAGTAGGAAGGTGAAGCTAGATCGCTTTTTGCTTTCAGAGGAGGTGTTTGTAAAATGGAATATCAATTTTCAGATTTTGGCAGGCCCTGTTTCTGATCACTTGTCCTATTCTGTTGGAAAGCGGGACTAGGATGGGGATCCATCACAAACCTTTCAGATTTGAGAATTTCTGGCTTTAGAAAGAAGAACTTCGGGAGAAAATTCCACAGTGGTGGGAAGAGGGCCGCCCAGCTTATGGGAGAGCTATGTTTCGAATCCACAAACAACTTCAATATGTCAAATCTCAGTTGAAGTATTGGAGGCGTTCTAATAAATCTGACTTCCAGACCCAAAGAGCTCCGTTGGTGGCCCGCTGGGATGAGGTCCAAAAATAGTTTAGAGAAGGAGTAATAACTGATCAGCTCAAAGTTGAGGATGATGCCTTGCGTTCTGCGGTTGAGGACATTGACAACCAGGAGGAGATCTATTGGAAACAGAGAGCAAGAACTTCCTGGTTATTAGAAGGGGATAGAAATACAAAATTCTTTCATCGGACTGCTTGTGCTCGAAGACAGCTGAATAAGATGGAGGCCCTTCAAGATGAGAACGGTCATTCCTTTGATACTCTTCCAGGTATTCATTCCCATGCTATGGATTATTTTTCAAACCTTTTTAAGGAAAGTGTAGTTCAAGATGTAGAGGCCCAAAATGAAGTTATTTCTGTCATACCTGCTATTATTTCGGAGGATGAAAATCAGGCCCTCCTTAAACCCATTGATAGAGATGAATTGAAAACTGTGGTCTTTGGAATGAGCACTGGTAAAACTCCTGGTCCAGATGGCTTCCCTATTGAGTTTTTTCAAGCTTTCTGGGACTGCTTAGAGGAAGATGTAAGGGCTGTTGTTGAAGAATCCAGAGAAAATAAGAGAATGCTTAAAGCTATAAACCACACGTTCATTACCTTGATTCCAAAAGGGGAGGAGGGGGTTCATATTTCAGATTATAGGCCTATTGCCTTATGTAATGTGGTATACAAAATACTCACAAAGGTAATGGCTGAGCGCCTAAAACCTCTTCTTCACAACATTATCTCCTCTGAGCAAGGAGGCTTTGTTGAGGGGCGGCAGATACTGGATGGGGTGGTTGTGGCCCAGGAAGCAATCCATTCAATGCACACTTCGGGTAATAAAGGGATGTTCATTAAATTGGATATGTCAAAGGCTTATGATAGGGTTGAATGGAGCCTCCTGGCTAAAATGATGGCAGCCTTCGGCTTCTCTCAAGGCTGGATTGAGTGGATTATGAGTTGTGTCTCTTCCCCGACTTACTCTGTGCTTATCAAGGGCCTTCCTTCGCAACCTTTTGGAGCTTCTCGGGGTCTGCGCCAGGGGGATCCCTGTTCTCCTTATCTTTTTCTCATTTTGGCTGAAGGTCTTGGCAGACTTTTAACGAGGAGAAGACAACAAGGCAGATTATTGGGTATTAGGGTGGGGGATGAAGTTGTATCGCACCTACAGTTTGTGGATGACAATGGTTTGATGGGAGTAGCCAGCATCAGGGAAGCTAGAACGATTAGGGATACTCTTAATGTCTATCTCAGGGCTACTCAACAGGTCATTAATGACAAGAAATCCAAAGTGGTCTTTTTTAATCTGGAGCAAAGGCTTCAGAACAAAATTTTAGAAATCCTGGGATTCACTAGGACTTCTCTCCCTGTGGTTTACTTGGGTATCCCCTTGCATTTCAAGAGGCTGAAATTAGACACTTGGAGGAATATGCTGGAGTGTATCAAGGACAAAATTAATCACTGGTCTCACAAGTGGTTAAGTTATGGTGGCAGATTAACGTTCTTACAGTCTGTCATTCAAGCCATGCCAATCTACAAATTTTCTATCCTGGCTGCCCCACTTACAATTTGGAAAGAGTTGGACAGGATGGCTAGGAAGTTTTTGTGGGAAGGAGCTAACGGAAAAAGAAAGTGGGCCTTGGTGGGTTGGGATAAAGTCACTCAGCCCAAGGTAAAAGGTGGACTGGGACTGAGAGGATCCAAGTTAAATAATCAAGCCTTGGTTGGAAAGTTGTACTGGAGGTGGATTTCCCAACCAACTTCCTTATTCGATGAGAATTCTCACGAGTAAATATTTGGGTCAAGTTAACCCCAATGAGGTGGGCCGTTTCCCTCTGGATGGTACTGGATCCTTAGTGTGGCGAGCTCTCAAGCTAGGATCTCGGGTTATTAAAGATCAGCTATTTTGGAAAGTGGGGAGAGGGGAGAAGGCCCGTTTCTGGACTGATTCTTGGGATCAGTATCCACCCATCATTGTTGAGTTCCCCGAGTTACTTCCAATAAAATCTGCCATAGAAATCATGGGTTGGGTCCAAATTGAAAGTTATTTCAACACTTCTCAGCTAGGGGAGTATAGGTTTCAGAAGTTTAAGAGGTTGGAGGAGTGGCCAATTCCTATCCCCCGGAGTTGGCACCCATCTTATCCAAAATCTTGACAGAAAGGTTTCTCACGGGGAGAGACGAGGAGGATGAATTAGCTTGGGGCTATGGGAGCCTTGGTGTTTATACGAGTGAAGGACGGATATGACAAGATCCTCCCGGACCCTCCCCCCATTCTTTTTCGGTTGAGGATTGGCGAAAGATTTGGCACTCTAAGGGTTGGCCGAAAGTAAACTTTTTTGCTTGGCAGTTTATGCACAATGGTATTCTCACTTTTGACAATCTCAGATGTAGAGGAATCATCGGCCCTTCTCAATGTGTTTTATGCCATAAGAACGAAGAAACAACTGATCACCTGATGTTTGAGTGCCCTTTCACGCGTCAGATTTGGAAGCGCTGGCTCTCTCATTATAAAATCCAGGTTAATGGTGACATGAATCGGACTAATATTTGGGAAAGATGGAAGCGGGGTAGATTTACATCCAAAGCTCTTCAAATTGGGTGGGAGCTTGGTTTAAACTTCATTTGGTGGCAAGTGTGGTTGGAGAGAAACGCTAGAATTTTTAGAGAAACCTTTTCCTCGCTAGATGGAGTTTGGCAGGTCATCTGGAGCAAAGTCATCGAAACTGTTGCCGTCTACGCTAAAGAGGAAACACGGGTTGTTCCTGGGCCAATGGAAGAGGGAGTTGACCAGAGAGAGGGACAAAATAGAACCAGTTGGAAATCACCCCCAGAAGGCTGGATTAAAATCAATACTGATGGAGCTGCAAAGGGCAATCCGGGTAGCGCCGGTATTGGCGTGGTCTATCGAAATCATGAGGGATCAGTGCTTTATTGGGAACTGCAGGGTTTGGGTAGAGCCACAAATAATGAAGCAGAAGCCATTGCTATCAAATCTGCCTCTATTTGGGCAGTTACTCAGGGTCACAGGAGGATAATTCTTGAATCTGATTCTCAAATTCTGGTTGGAGCTCTAGACTGCATGAGGAACTTTTCGTTGAACGCTTGGAGGTTGAGGATTCTGGTCTCTCAAATCAAGAAATTATGGAGGGAATTAGATGATGTGATTCCTGTATATGTGAGCAGAGATTTCAACAAAGCGGCCGATTTCCTGGCTAAGATGGGTGTTGCGAAAGAGGTAGGGGTGCAGTTGCACAGTGACATGCCTATTGCAGATGAGGTGATTAGGCAGGGCCTTGAAAGATCCTTGAGACAATGATCATTGAAAAAGCTAAGTATGGTTTTTGTCGCGATTTCGCGACCTGTTGCGCCATCGCGGCCATTGGCGGAAAGCTGTCGCGATATCGCGACATGTTGTGTCGTCGCGGCTGCTGGAGAAAAGTTGTCGCGATATCGCGACATGTTGCGCTGTCGCGGCCGATGCGGAAAAATTGTCGCGATATCGCGACATGTTGCGTCGTTGCGACCGTCGAGGAAAAGTTGTCGCGATATCGCGACATGTTGCGCCGTCGCGGCCAAGGGCGAAAAGTTGTCGCGATATCGCGACATGTTGCACCGTCGCTGCCGTCGAGGGAAAGTTGTCGCGATATCGCGACATGTTGCGCTGTCGCGGCCGATGTGGGAAAGTTGTCGCGATATCGCGACATGTTGCGCCGTCGCTGCCATCGAGGGGAAGTTGTCGTTGAAAGATCCTTAAGACAAATGATCATTGAAAAAGCTAAGTATGGTTTTTGTCACGATTTCGTGACCTGTTGCGCCATCGCGGCCATTGGAGGTAAACTGTCGTGATATCGTGACATGTTGTGTCGTCGCGGCTGCTGGAGAAAAGTTGTCACGATTTCGTGACATGTTGCACCGTTGCGGCCAAGGGAGGAAAGTTGTCACGATTTCGTGACATGTTGTGCCGTCGTGGCCGAGGGAGGAAAGTTGTCACGATATCGTGACATGTTGCGCCGTCGCTGCCGTCGAGGGGAAGTTGTCGTTGAAAGATCCTTAAGACAAATGATCATTGAAAAAGCTAAGTATGGTTTTTGTCACGATTTCGTGACCTGTTGCGCCATCGCGGCCATTGGAGGTAAACTGTCGCGATATCGCGACATGTTGTGTCGTCGCGGCTGCTGGAGAAAAGTTGTCACGATTTCGTGACATGTTGCACCGTTGCGGCCAAGGGAGGAAAGTTGTCGCGATTTCGTGACATGTTGTGCCGTCGCGGCCGAGGGAGGAAAGTTGTCGCGATATCGTGACATGTTGCGCCGTCGCTGCCGTCGAGGGGAAGTTGTCGTTGAAAGATCCTTAAGACAAATGATCATTGAAAAAGCTAAGTATGGTTTTTGTCGCGATTTCGTGACCTGTTGCGCCATCGCGGCCATTGGAGGTAAACTGTCATGATATCGTGACATGTTGTGCCGTCGCGGCCGAGGGAGGAAAGTTGTCGCGATATCGTGACATGTTGCGCCGTCGTTGCCGTCGAGGGAAAGTTGTCGCGATATCGCGACATGTTGCATCGATGCGGCCAAGGGAGGAAAATTGTCGCGATATCGCGACATGTTGCGCCGGCGTGGCCAAGGGAGGAAAGTTGTCACGATTTCGTGACATGTTACGCCGTCGCGGCCTCTGGAGGTATGTTGTCGCGATTTCGCGACGTGTTGCGTCGTTGTGGCTGCTGCTGGATTTTTGTCGCGATATCGCGACATGTTGCTCCGTCGCGGCCAAGGTTGGATTTTTGTCGCGATTTCGCGACAGGTTGACTTTTTTGCGGTCAGAGGAGTCTTGTGTCGCGATTTCGCGACTTGTAGCTTTTTCGCGGACAGAGGTGCAGTTGGTGTTTGCTGTGTGTTTTCGCGATAAGTTGTTGTATCTGACCTATCAGCTCTCTCAGCTAGCTTGATATTGGTTCAAGAGATTTGGATCCAGTGCAAATCTTCCTCTTCTCTTGTAATCATGTGCTTTCATTGTTTTCGGCTGGGATGTATCTTATCCCAATTGTAACTGATCAATGTTTTAATACAAGTTTTTTTCAATTTTTTCAAAAAAAAAACCTTTCTATGGGTGACGGTCAACTGTGGTGTCCACCGTGCTGCTTTTTCGGTGTGGAAAAACGATGTCCCATAGTCTCCCTTGTTAGGAAAGAGGCTAATGATGCTTTGTTTTTGTAAGGAGGAGTCGGACATCCCTTTGGCTTTCGTTGGAAGGGGTGTTATCGGAGTTTGTTAAAATTTTGTTTGCCTTTAAAGCATTGTGTTTTTCTAAGTTTTTTTCGGAATCATTATGGTTATTAGAAATTTAATTCTGTCAATTATTCCTAATAGGTATAATATTTTGGAAATTGTTATTATGGTTGAGAGTTTGGCTATATGTATAAAGTTGTATAAACCCTTTCAAAATCCTCTCTTTAATTTAATATAAAAAAAAAACCTTTCTTGTGGGTGACATAGATGGTCAGGAAATCCTTAAAAAGGTTGCACTGACCTTATTTCGTAGGAACCATAGAGGAAAGGATAAATTAACCAATTTTTGTTTTTTTCTTTCATTTTTATTGTTCTTAAGGATACGAAAAAATGTAGTCTATGGACAAGGATAAAGACAAAACAAGCAAGATAAATTGTTTGATTGTGTTGCATTTTTATATCGAAACAATGTGATCTATGGACAAGGATGTCACTTGTATTATCGATGACGTGACCCGGGTTCAATACCCATGTGTATAAGAAGTATTTACTCAATAAATAAATAAAAAACTAATATTAACTAGTCTCCTTATTTCGTGTGGATGTGTGTTTAGGTGGTTTATAAGATTTATTATTTATAAAACGTTTTCTCAAAATTTAGATTCTTTATTCTAACATCTACTTATGTCTAGTTTATATAAAAAAAATTATAAAGTTACTTCTATTGATATCGTGTGTTAAAATAATTAACTTTTTATAACAATATTTTTTTTACAAAGTTTTTTTTTTTTGGTTACATATGAGAGTTGGTCACAAAAATACTATTTTTAGTAATTAATAAGCGAAGGGTTCAAATCACAAACTACTACCTTTGCAAACAAATTGTCCCCAAGATTTAAATCTTGGTATCTTCTTGATAAGTATGTGATAAACACTTACCAATCCACTAACCTTCAAAAAAAAGTAAGAAAATTAATTATTTCAACATAGGAGTTACTCTATTGATATCATGTGTTGAAATAACTAACTTTCTTACTTTACTCTTGATCCATATAAATGGTTGAACAATTTTTATAATATAATTTTATTTTATTTTTTAGTTGTAGGATATTAAAAAATAAAAAATATTTTATAAAGATAAAATTTAAAACAAATGTTTTATTTAGATGTTCTTACCTTCATAGTTTTAAAGATTTAAATTTACTAATAATTGTACCCATTAAAATAAAAAATAATTATTTTTATATATATTTATCTAAATAATATTAATATATTCATTAAATTAATATTTTATATTTTAATGTATAAATTATCTTTAAAATTCATATGAAATATATGGTTAGTTTAAACAAAATAGTTGAAAGAGCAAGCATATAAAATAGCTAGAAGAACACTTTGTTATAAGAGGGTCTTCAACTATTTGTAAGGGAATCAAGTATTTTTACACTTTTGCCATACTTTTGCCTAAAAAAATTGCAAAAGTAATATTTTGCCATATTTTTACACTTTACACTTTTGCCGTGGGTCCTGCATAGGTAATATGTACAAGCAATTCTAGAAGTCTCAAAAGGACAGAGTTTAATGGATTAACAATTACAAGACATATCTTCTGACGATTGGGATGCTATTTCGGTGGATTACATTCTGTGGCAAAGTTCACGTGCGACGAGGAACTCAATTATTTCGGTTTTTGTATGATGTAAGGTGGCACAGATATGTTTCGGGTGACGTATAAAATTACAAAATTTCTGCCCTGCAACACCTTTCTATGGCTGACATTAATTGTCAGGTGTCTAGAAAACTTTAAGAAGGTTAGAGTAACCTTATTTCCCAGGGACCACAAAATTACAAAATTTCTGCCCTGCAAAACCTTTCCATGTCAGGTGTCTAAAAGTCTTTAAGAAGGTTGCAGTGACCTTAATTCGTAGGGAGAATGAATAAACCAATTTTTGTTTTTTATTTTTTTATTTTTATTATTATTTTTCGTTTTTTAAATTGGTGAAAAACATTCCAAAAGGAATGTCATTTTCGGGTAAGATTTAAGGAGACAGGAGTATTCATTCCGCCAAAAACACCCAGGACTGAGACCTGACCTACCACCTTTGACATACTCAAGGAACAAACAAACACATAAAACCAATTTAAAAATAAGCAAATAAATAAATAAATAACAACAAAAATAATAAAATAAAATAAAAAACATGCTCCTTGAGTGTGTCAAAAACAAAAGCACAACCAAACACACACACAATAAGATAAAAGAAACCACAACACGAACCACATAGAAAAACACAAGAACCACATTAAAAAACACAAACAAGACAAAAACAAGAGAACACTACAAAGATATAACCCAAAAAAAACATGAAAAATAAACACAACCAAAACCTAAAATATTAAAAAAATAAAATAAAAATAAAAATAAAAACAACCAACAACAAACAATAAAAAAAAAGATAGAAAACACTCACACAAAAAAACATGAATTAACACAAACAAAGAGAAACACAAGAACAATAACGAAAAAAACACAAGAACAATAACAAAAAACACAAAATAACAAAAACAACAAAAAACAACACAAAGAACACAAAAACAAAACAAAAGAACACACACCTTAAAAAACTAAAAAAAAAAAATTGAACATAACAATGACCTATCTAGACCAGAAGACTATTAAGGCAATAAACAACAAAGGAAACAAAAGAAAGAAAAGAGTGAGCTAGGGAACTAAAAAAAACTGAATGAACCAAAGAGAAGCAAAAAAAAACAAGAAGAAACTAGGTACCTTTAGAACTAGAGCCATCCAAAGAAATGATAGAAAGAAGAGCTTCCCTAATTTGCGAAGCCCACCATCTAGGAGGGTGGCCATAACAAGTAAGATCACCTTTGTCCAAAGCCCAATTAGCTAAAGCATCAACATTCTTGTTTTGATCTCTGACCACATGATTGTAATCAACTTTCAAAAATCCCATCCGGATTAATTGAATCTTCTCAATAATTCTTTTTATTCTCCAATCAACCTAATGATTCTTGGAAGGAGTCTTCAAAATATTAATCATAAGTTGAGAGTCAGACTCAACTAACACCTTTTCCCATCCAACCTTAGTAGCCTCCTGAAGGCCTCTAAGGATACCATACCCCTCAACAAGGTTATTGGAAAGACTACCCAAATTCTCAAGCAAAAGTAAAAATCGGGGAGCCATCCGAAAGTCTACCAATTCCTCCCACACTCGGCTTTTCCGGGGTTCCCTCTAGAGGCTCCGTCAAGTATTGACTTTTCCAAAATCCTTAGGAGGAGGTTACCAATTTCTTGTCCTATCCATATTACTAATACTCACATTCCCTTTAAGTTGGTTGCCCTTAGAATATTTAATCTTCAATATTTGCATCACTTGATCCCATATTTGGTGGGATTTTTGGGGGGTGATTAAGAAGTTGATGGACTGATTCAACTAAGTTGGCTATGGTCTTTTGCCAAATATAGTAAATATCCTTCCTATCTTGATTAAAAATTTGGTTGTTCCTTTCAATCCAAATATTCCAAATAAGAATGGTCGAACCCATCCAAACTAACTGCCTAATAAAATGATCAACACCCTCTTGATTAGGCCAATCCCTCCAAAATTGTTCAAAAGTAAAAAAATTGGACCATTGTAAGCCAAGTAAAGTGGCCATTCTCCTCCATAGCTCAGAGGCTAAATTACACTCAATAAAAATATGGTTGATATTTTCTACATTCTCATCACACATCTCACATCTAGAAGGGCCATGAAAACCATGCTTCATAAGCTGCTCACCAGTAAGCACCCTACGATGCAATAAAAGCCAATTAAAGAACCTCACCTTAGGCCAGAGCTTTTGAGCCCACAATTGAGAAAATATGTCAGAATAATGGTTGGGATTATTATGGCATAATGTCAAATAACCTTGAGCAACTAAATAATCATCCTTAGTAGTGTTGTTCCATCCAAAAAAAATCTTTTTCATGGGATCAATAGAGAGATCTCATATGAAGGATACCTTGGATATCTTGTCTTTGACTTTCTGGGATTTGAATAGGCCAGTCCTCAATAGGGATCCAATATCTACCAACCTTTGAATTACCAGTATGGTACCGACAATAATTAGCCACATTTATCCAGTTAGCTCGATGAAGCTCCTCCATCCAAGGCCTCCAATTGGGAAACTGAGTTATCAAAGGCTTGTGACCATCCCAAGAATCTGTCCAAAAAATTTCCTGTTGACCATTATGAATGATCCAAAATAAATTTTTCTTTATCAAATCCTCACCAGTCTTAAGAACTGCTAAAATGGGATAACCTTTGGTAGGAAGTTGATAGCGAACAAGGTCTTCAGGAATTTTGTTCTCAACATATTTAGCATGGAGATTATTGGCCCAAAGAGCATTCGGGTTATGCAATATCCTCCAATATAATTTAGTAGCTAAATATTTGTTGTTATTAATAGAAGACCAAAATCCTAACCCCCCTTTATTCTTAAGAAGACATAAAGTGTCCCATTTCACCAAGGCCCATTTTCTTTTCTCCTTAGTACCACTCCAAAGGAAAAAATGACTGATTTGATCCAGTTCTCGAAGAACAACCTTTGGAATATTCAACACGGAAGATACATAAATAGGAATAGCTTTAAGGACTAATTTTACCAAGGTGATTCTACCCTCAAAAGAAAGCCACCTGTTGGTCCACTTTCCAATTTTCTTCTTGACTTTGTCCAACAACCAATTCCATTCTTTATTTTTCTGCCTTTGAATATTTATGGGAATACCTAAATAAGTGTTTGTAAGGGAGGTCTTTTTATATCTTAATTTATCCAAGACCATGGATTCCTATCTAGCATAGCAGTGAAAGAAAATAACTTTAGATTTGTCTTCATTGATCAACTTCCAAGTAGCCTTAGAAAAACATATAATGATTTGCTTAATATTAGAAGCTTCCTTAACTGTAGATTTACCTAAAATAGTAGAGTCATCCACAAATTGAAGATGAGATATAGGTCTAGCTCCATGAGCAATGGTAACTTCCTTAATGGTTTTGTTTTCCCTCTTTTTGATTATAGTCCTACCCAAGCATTCAACAAGAATGATGAATAAATAAGGGGATAGCGGGTCACCTTGCCTAATACCTCTGGAAGCTAGGAACGACTGAGAAGTCCTGCCATTGATAAGAACTAAGTAGGAAACCGAAGAGATACATCCCATAATCCAATCCATCCAATCCTTAGAGAAACCAAATTGCCTCAAAACTTTGATAAGGAAGTGTCAATCCACTCTGTCATAAGCTTTGGATAAGTCTAAACGAATGAACATGGAAGGATATTTTTGCATATCCATGGAATGGATGGCTTCCTGAGCAAGAACTATCTCATCTACTATTTGACACCATTCCACATAACCCCCTTGCTCTGGAGAAATAATCTTATGCAAAAGAGGCTTCAACATTTCTGCCATGATTTTAGTAATGATTTTGAGAAGAACATTACATAAAGCAATAGGTCTAAAAGCTGAGATATGATCAACCTCTTGAGCTTTTGGAACAAGAGTAATATAATTTTTATTGATAACCTTCAAAATTTCTTTGGCTTTCCTAGATTCTTCCACCACCTCTAATAAATCAACATGAAGGATATCCCAGAACTCTTGGTAGAACTCAATGGGAAAACCATCAGTACCAGGGGTTTTCCCTTTTTGCATTTTAAAAACTACCTGTTGAAGCTCATTGATAGTAACAGGAGCGGTTAAAATAGAGTTCTCCTCATAAGTGATAAGAGAAGAGATTGCTTGAAGAACATTTTGTTGAGAAGTCGAGTCAAGAGGAGTAGCACCAAAAATATTGGAAAAGTAATCAACAACAATAGAGTTCATGCCATCCCAAGTATAAACAACGTCTCCAGAATCTGATTTCAAGTAAGAAATAAAGTTGTGAGATCTTCGAGCTAGAAGATATTTGTGGAAGAAATTTGTGTTTCGATCTCCTTCTTTGAGCCATTGAATTCTAGATTTTTGCTTCCATAATATTTCTTCTATTTTTTCCCATTCCTCTAACTGAGTTGTGAGTTTAATTTCATCTGCACTTCTCTTCTCTATGAGGCCATCTAAACGTATTTTATTATTCAATTTTTCAAGATGAGAAATAACTACATGTTCTTTTTTATGAACATCCCCAAACTCTTTCCAATTCCAAGTCTTGATTTTGGATTTAATGTATTGCAGTCTTTTAGCAAAACAAAACATCTTAGTCCCATGCCTAGGTTTACCTTCCTTCCACAATTGTTGCACACGAGGTCTAAAGGAAATGTCTCTAAGCCACATTAATTGAAAAATAAAAGGAGAGAAACTCACATCGGTTTTCCACATTTCCACCATGACTGGCCAATGATTCAAACCAGCATTATTAAGAGTCTTCACTTTAGGAATGTGACCATGGATTAAGAAATTTTCAGAGAGCAAAAACCTATTCAATCTCTTCATTATACAAGCTAAGCCTTGCCTTCTATTAGACCAAGTCATAAGGCCATTATCTGGTTGGATGTCCACAAGATGGAGGTTTGCAATATATTCTCTCATGAGGTCAGTGCTTTTGTCCAAATTTCTATTTCCCCCCATTTTCTCATCCAAAGATAGGATGGTATTGAAATATCCTTCGATCAAGATCCAAGCTTCAAAAAAATTAGAGATAACATGAGTTATATCCTTCCACTGTCTTTTTTTTTCCTCCAAAGCAGTCGGAGCATAAACAGTAATGTAAAGCATAATTTGGTTGGAATGTCTACTTTGAATAGCTATAGCCAACAGACCCCAACTACCAACCATATGGTGATAACTACCTCTTTTGGGTCCCAAAGACAAGCAATGCCACCAAAATTCCCCTAGGAATTGAGAGAAACCACTTTTCTAGTTGGCCAAATTTTACTGGCAATTGAGTCCATATCCTCCATTGACATCTTTGTTTCTTGAAGGAAAACAAGATGTGGATGATTTATCTGAATCATTCTACTAATTTCATTTTGTTTTGAAAGACTCCCTTTGAGTCCTCTAATATTCCAAGTGACGGTCTTCATTAATACCAGGGCTAAACAAGTTCGGAAGGGCATTAATCTTACCTTCCTCTATAAGATTTTCACCTTCTTTTACCATATGATATTGATTGGTCTTGCGACCTGCTTTTTTATTAGAATCCAATTTTTTTTCTTTGTTTCTTGACTTATTTCAATTGAATTTAAGATGGATTCTAACCTTGAAGAATGCTCGTACATAGCCAAAATTTTACTAGAGGGTTCAACGAAGTCTATTTTGGGACTTGTATTATTTGAATTTTTGACATTTAAAAGATTGTTTTTCTTGTGTAAATTTTCTCCCTTTTTTTCTGTTGAAAACCTTTGATTTGTTGGTTTGTCTCTAAGTTCTTCCCTTCATATTTAAATTGTGTTTCTAAGATTTATGTTTCCATTATTTCCTCTTCCTCACTTGGGACATCATTTGTAGAAAGGATTTCAAACATATTAGTAGATGACTTTGATTGATCCTTCATAACTATTTTTTTTAGTGTTCTTCTTCTTAGGCATTTGGAAACCTGCTGAGTTTATATCTTCTTTCTTTTGATCAGGAATTTTATTTGGTCAAGCATTGGCCAAATGACCATATTCATGGCAAATTCTACAACAAAAAGGAATGTTCTCATAGCCCACTACTTGCTCCCAAGTGTATTCCCCAAATTGTAATATGATATTTTTAGGTAGGGGTTTGTCAAAATCCATTAAAACACAAATTCGAGCATAAATAATATGTTCAAAATTTTGAGTACAATCAGCGGTCATCATAACAGTTCCTAAAGAGTTTCCAATTGAAGAAAAAATAGTAGGATTCCAAAATTCAATAGGGAGGTCAAAGAGTCTAACCCACACGGGAGCTATAGAAGGCATCTCTTCTTCGGCTTTAAATTTAGTATGCCAGGACTTCATGAAAAGCCTTGCCCTTCCAAAAAACCAAGGACCTCCTTGAAAAGTTTTCTCTCATATTTATTTTCATTGTTCTTAAAGATACAGAAAAGATTCCAAAAGACAAACCAAGCAAGATAAATTGTTTTATTGAAACAAAGTCAATATTAGCCAATCTACTTACTTAGTGCAGGTTGTTTTTAGATGGTTTATAAGTTTCATTATTTATCAAAAAAAAATTGTCTAAATTTAGATTCTTTATTCTAAAATCTAGTTATGTTTAGTTTATATGAAATTTCTCACAAAGTCATTCCTATTGATATTATGTGTTGAAATAATTAACTTTCTTACTTTTCAACGATATTATAATAATATTTTTTTATATAAATGTTTTACTTTGATATTTATAATCATTTTGCTTTGATATTTATTTATAACATACAAAGATAAAAATTATTTTTATAAAGATAAACTTTAAAATTTAACTTTGATGAAACTTATGTGAGTGTGAGCGTAGAGTGAGTGTTGTAGTGCATGAGCCAAGAGTAAGTGTAGTAGTGGTGATAGGTTCATCCCAAGTACATCAATACTTCAAACCCTTACCATGAATGCATGAAACATTATTTCTAAAAAAATATTTAAGCGAAGGAACACCAAGAAAAATAAGAGACAAGGGCTATTACGATTGAAGAGGGGGTGCAAACCGAGAGCAAGTGCAAGGTGAGGTAGGAGGTAGTGCAAGCCAAGAGGGAAGGTGAGCCAACAGGAATTGCAATCCAAGAGCAAACCCCATTAGCTAATATGACAAGAAAGTCATATTTGAAAGCTTTAATGGGAATTTAGGATGCCCTACTTGGAAGTATAGAGGCCAAAGTTGGAGAAGAGCGGAAGAGCAAATACATGGCCTGTTTGATCCAATTAGTAGATGTTACACCAAAAGTGAGTATCAAAGATGAGATGATTGAACATGATATAATGGTTCTTAAAATTAGAAGGTTAATATGTGAGTTCCATATATCATGGTCAAGGTTTTTGGATATTCAAAAGTGGATCAAGTGGAAATTGGAATTAAATTTAAATTGCTTTGTGACTTTTCTTCCTAAACGTTTTTTTCTCATTTTCTTTTCTAGTTTAAAAAATTGGGAATAAAATAATGGTTGATGGCCCATGGTTTAGGAGAAGAGATGCATTTTATTTGAGACCATGGAATGATTTTTTTTTGTTGATATAGAAATTATTGAGAAGCTTCCAGTATGGGTTAGGATTTTTGGACTTCCATATCAAATTATAAATAAATATGTTCTAAATAATATTGGAAATACCTTAGGGGAATTCAAAAAGGAAGGACTAACTACTAAGGAGTGAAAGGATGCAATATATACTCGAATATGTGTCATTATGGATATTTTAAAAACTTTTCCACAATCCTTTAAGATAAAACTTGAATCAAGAGAGTGGGATCAACAAGTAGATTATGAAAATATCCCATTTCGTTGCCATAATTATTATTAGATTGGACACATGGCAAGATTTTTCATAGTGAAAACTATGAAAAAGAGACAAACAATTCTAACCATGAGATAAACTTCAAGAAGAAGCAATAAAATCATATAATAATAGAAGCTAGATCAAGGATATTCCACTCCAAAAGAAGAGGCAAAGAAAGCCTATCTACTCAAATCACACTGGCTACCATAAGACCTTTAGTTTTGGTGGAAACTTTTTATTCAAATTCAAAATTTCTAGTTTATTTCCTGAGTGGGATAGTGACCTTTATGACCAATTTTTTAATGTTCTTTATGACTCTTTAATTTTTGGTTGGTTGGATTTTGATAGTACTAGATCTGATGTTGGATTCAGAACTCAAGTTAATATTTTTTTAAACTCCACTTTTTTGCACCCATTTGGGAAGGGTGATTGGTGGTGCCTCTTTAGAATCTAGGTTAGGTCCCCAAGAGATTATACATCTCTTGGATTGATTTTCTTTTTTGATTGGTTTTTATGCCACTTTTCTTGTGATAATTTGGAGATCAAAATTTTGACCAAGAGCTTATTCAATTTACTCGAGATGATGTTAGTTCTTAATTCTTGGTCACTGAATCCATACCTTTTGGTTGTATTGAAAGAATCTTGGCAAGTTAAAGGGAAGTACATGGGTTAATAGTTCGTTGAGTGGTAGGGATATGTTGGTTGTTCTATTGTGGGCCTGAATATTTTTTATTGTAGTTGGCTAGTTTTGGGTCTTTTTTTCTATTTGTGTCCTTTTTGGGTTATTGTCTCTTTTGGTGTTTTGAGTTATTTTAGGACTTGAGGGTCATCTCTGGGTGGGACAACTTTATGAGTAATGTTTATATTTTAATGTAAAAGGTTGTGGGGGCCCTTTGAAAACCCTCTTCTCAATATAATAAAAAATAAGCATATCTACAGTTTTATTTTGCAAGTTAAAAAGGAATTAAAGGTGCAAAAGAAAATGTAGAGAAATCCTAAAACAAAGAGAGCAAAAAAGTTCAAGTTTATTCTAGGTAAATCATATTTATTTTCCTCATGCAGTATAGAATCCTCTCCAAGTAATAAGTATAAAAGGTATGAAGATGTTATCCCTTGCACTTCAAGGTTTCAAGAGTAGCATAATAAAGAAATAAGAATGGAGGAAACCCATAATAATTTAGTTTTTTAGAGTAGAATAAGAAGGTAATTGCTATAGAAGAACACCCTTGTATTTTAGGGTTTCTAGTGAAACACAAAGAAGATTATTCTTTTGAGGTTATTCCTTGTACTTTAGATCCTTTATAACAAGGTAAATATAAGATGATAAGTCTTACTTTGAGCAATGTGAGAATATTGAAGATACTGATGAAGATTTTTTCTAAATGAAAAAAAAAAGGGAGATCCAAAAAGTAAAAACAAAGAGAAAAATAAACCTAGAGGGATATTGATCTAGAAAAACAAAAGAAAATATCATAGGTGCTAACAAGAAGTGAGGCTAAATCCACAAATAAAATATATAAAAAAATATATATCTTGGAATATTAGGGGAACGGATAAGAATTCTAAAAAAAGGTTTAAAGAAATTGTGAGGTTTTTATAGAGAATATATTTATAGATATAGAATTTAGGAAGCAAATATTTTAGTCATTAGTCATGTTGCATTTCATCTTGGTAGGATTTAAATTTTAGAAGGTATATGATATAAAAAGAGTTGATTGTGGAAACTTAACACTTTGAGGAAGATGGAGATTGATAAAACGACAAATGAAAAACATATTTTATAGAAAAGTAAAGTTAAATATGCTTTAATTAACTTGTTATAAATGTAATGAGAGTAATATTATGTTTTATTTTTTAATGGGAGTGATCCCCAATTGAAGTCACACATAACTTATTAAGAACAAACTAAAATAGACTTTAAAACACTTTATTTGTTCTTACCTTTCTTACATTCATAGTTTTAAAGATTCAATTTTACTAATAGTTGTACCCCATTAGCATAGAAAATAATTACTTTTATGAACATTTATTTTAATAATGTTATATATATATATATATATATATATATATATATATATATATATATATATATATATATATATAATAATTTAAAACACTCATTTCATTAATATTTTATATCCTAGTGTATAAATTATAGTTATATATACGGTTATTTCAATTGAAATAGTTGAAAGGGCAAGGTTATGAAACAACATTTTAAAATTAAATATATATATATATTTTTTATCAAAAAAAAAAATTATATTAAATTAAAATAAAAGCCTTTACAATAAAAAAGTGGGTGGGTTAAGAAACCCCATGGGGAATCAAACTAGCCCTAAGTGACAAGGGTTAAGAAACAAAACTGCCAACAAAATACAAGTTTACTAATCATGATCATTGCATCAAAGAAAGCATATCATATGGAGTAATGTATCCTAGCATGTTTTCTTGCATAAACTGCTAGTGATTATGGGATGAGAATCCACCCCTATGCATTGTGATTAAGGCCTTAAGTATCCGTGTCGCTCCAACCAACAACTAACCCAAGTGAAATTGGTTGAACATCATCCCACCCTCCAACTGGTAGGATGAACAAGAAATGTCAACATTAGGCCACTTCCTGACTGGTAAGGGATGGGACCAGTACCTATCTACAAGAGCACTTCTTGCATATGATGGAGGTCAACGGTGAGAGTGAGATCAAAAATGCTTTTGAGAAGAGCACTCTAGGAGGATCTGGTTAACTGTACACGAAGCATTGGCCCAGTGTGGTAGAAGAACTTGTAGGTGATCCAAATCCATAGCAACTTTATTGGCTTGAGTACATATCTATAGTCACATGTCATTAAAAAATTCTAATTTATCAGCATGAGTAAATGTGACAAAAGGTATATACTATTTAAAAATAATTTTGTTGCGGGTCTTCCAAATATGAAAGTGCAGGGTAATCCTAAAAAAATTCCACATTTTAAAAAGCGAGAGAGATAAATTAAAAGAGTCCCCAATAAGAGCTTGGGGCCAAGAAACAATTGCATCTATAAATGGAGAAACAAAAGGAAGGAAACCATTCCCAAGCTTACCTAGATCTTTTGCAATTCCAAAAGAGGTGAGTACAAAACTCAGGTATACCACAAAAAGAATATTTAGGATCAGGAATTCCAAGGTGCTTTAAAATTTCCCCCAAGGGAAGGCCTTGACACAACAAGCTCCACACAAAAACAATATTGCTTGGGCTCAACATAAGTAGCCCAAACATTCCGAAATCTAAAATTCCATTTAGCCCTTGTAGAAAATAAGTCCCAATGCTAATTGAGCTTAGGAACTAGAGGAAGATGAAGAGATAATATTTTATACTCCAAATGCACCTTATAATTAAGCAAAGGAGTGTCAACATGCCATCTCCAATATGACCACCAAGGATGCTACGAGTGCACACTAATCTTGTGCAACATAGAAAAGGGGTGAGAAATAATAACATCATAAGTATCTTTGACCACACCATTCAACCTCAAGGTGCATTTGAACTCATTCCATGGGATCCAATCCTTGGTCTTGTGAGAAAATAAATTAGTGATTGTAACAATACCCTTTTTGAATAATCGGTGAGCATGAATTCATTGCACTCGAGCTAAGATATGGTCATGATGAAGAAACACTGGGGACCACAAAATATTCATAGAATTGATGGATAAGCCTTTATAAAAATCCATATCATTTTTTAGTAGATCCAAGAAGTGAGTTGCTTCTAGGCTTTCCATATACTTTTAAAAACAAAGGAGTCTAAAATCTTAACAAAAATTGGAGCAACAATGAGAGAGATAAAATCCAACCCTCTCCAAGCTCTACCATTTAAGGGAATACCAGATAGATAGATAGATATTAACATGAACATAATTCTAATCACGAAATATGCCACTAGACTTGCATCATCACAATAACTGGTTAGAAAGCGAGAGGGCCAGCTCCCACACACATGCCCAAACTCGATGTTAATAGGGGTGAGAAATGTCAAACCAAAACTTTCCAAGATTCAGCTCCCCTCAAATCCCTAACCATCCACTTAGAACACAGAGCAATACTTTACCGTCTACAATACAATAGACCCATTTCACTAGATTCTCTAGGAAGACAACAAATATCACAGGAAAATCTATGAAATCCCTGTTTCAAAAGAATTATTCCAAAGAAAATCTTGAAAGAGTTTCTCAAGCTTCTTATAGCAAATTTGTGAAGGAACCTAGGAGAAGAATAGTATACATGAGTGGCAACAAAAAGTTTAGAGTAAATATAAAATTTACCTACTAATAACTTCTTATTAAGCTAGAAATCAAGTTTCTTTTCAACTCTTGGAAGCACATAATTCCAAAGCTAAGCAGGGGAGCCTTGAAAGGCAAAAGGAATACCAAGAAAATTTAAAACTTCTCTAGGAGGGATCCAATTCCAATGATACCCTTGAAGCCAATGTGGCATAGGCAAGGGAGACTGTCTAAAGTAGAAGGTCTTCCTCCATTGTATGCTAGAACTAGAGGTTGTGCAAAAGGTGTTCATAAAAAACAAAGAATCAGAATTAGATTTCTCCTTTTCCCTTATAGTAAGAAAGGATTCATCAGCAAAGTGAGCATTAATAAGTTGCCCCTGATCATTCATAAGAGCAATTCCTTTAATAAGACCTATAAAATCTTGAGCTACTAAAAGATAGTCGAAGGTTTCAACAACAAGCACATATAAAGAGGGAGAAATAGGACACCCTTGTCGAACAGACCTAAAAATACCCACTGCTTTAGACTATGAATTATTCATATTGAGAATAGCTAAAGCATATTTGAATAAAATAGCAATAGTCTAAATGAAATTTGGTCCAAATACTAAAGCTTTGATCATAGCAAGAATGAATCTCCATTTAAGGTGGTCATAAGCTTTTTCAAAATCAATATTAATAAAAATCATGTTCTTATTTGACATTTGATCCCATTCCATGCCCTCCCAAATAGCTAAAATATTGTTGAGGATGTACCTTCCTTGAATAAAGCTAGTTTGCTCTGATCTGACTATCAATGGAAGAAGAGGCCTAAGGAAAATATCCAAATCTTTGGAAATGATCTTTTAACTAACATTCAACAAAGTAATAGGCCTCCAATTAGTGATCAGATCTAGGTCCCCTTGCTTGGGTATGAATTTGATGTTACTCCTGTTAATAATTTCTCCCAAAGGGCCTACTTGAGGAGCCTCTAAATAAAATTTATCTAGATCAAGACCAACTAAGTCCCAAAGAACCTTGTAGAACTCACAAGGAAATTCATCCAAACCTAGTGTTTTGTAATTTACCATTTGAGACAATGTATCCTCCAGATATTTAAGGGATGGTAGTTTATCACATCCTGCTTTTTCAAACTCTGAAATCTTAACTGGTACAACTTATATACAAGATACCAATGCTTGCTCCCTCTTAGGGGAATAAGATTGATTGTCAAAAACATTAGTATAGTGCTTGCAAAAATCATAAATCATATTAGGAAGAGAGGTAAGTCTTATTCCATTATCTTGAATGGCCTTGAATTGATTAGCTTTCCTAGGAGGAAGAAGCCTTTAAAAAATTTCTTTGGTGACCCTATCACCAACATTAAGCTAATGAAAACAGGATTTAATTCAAGCTCACCAAGCCTCATAAAGTTTAGCAAGTTTAAGTTCATGCCTCAACTGGGCAACATGAGACTTAAGTTCAGGATTAAACAGATAGGTCTTAATCCTGAGAGAAGCTTTGGTATGCTCATTGTGATATACAACATTGGAATGTCTTCTGAACTGCACTACCTTTTATTCCAAAGTATGAAGTAATACAATTGTAAAAAAATAGCATCATTCTACCATTCTATCCAACCCAACTCTCTAGTAGGTCTATGAACTAGATCCCAAACTCTATGGATATGACATACCATGGAAGGGTGCTGAAGAAACGAAGTATTAAAAAAATATGACTTGTAGTGTCTCTAAGGTAGGGATTTCATCAGCACATTAAACATGATGGGTGAATTGTTGGAAGTAGTGGTACTAAGAATGGTTTCCACAAATGAAGCTGAAGAATTTCTCCTACGAAAGAAAAACTACACATGATCTGAAAGCATGGCTCTTTCCAGCATTTTTAGAATTTTTGCATGGCCAGCCTAGAAATTGGACCACATATACCACAAATATTTAGGAAAATACTAGGGAGAAGATAAAAAATTAGGGCCTGACAAACCCAATTTGTTTTTCATAAATTACGAAGTCTCTCTTTTCCCAGTAGCCCACCGCATGGGAAGTTGTCCTATCTTGTCTACAGGCTTTTTAGTCATATTAAAATATTTGCACATAACCTAAATAGTAGGTGGTAAATAAAAAGCACACCATCACCAGAGGTTACTTCACTCTTGAGCTTCATTAGAGGTATAGACATTAATAATACCAAAATACGACCCACCAACCTCAAGTAAAATCCAAACTACCTCAAACTGGACGTTCATGAATGTGGACGTTCATGAATAGGTTTGGGACTTCCTCAAACTGGAAGCTCGATAGTATATGTTGACATTCTATCTCCTTGAATGTAACTTGAAAAAATAAAAATTGATGTCTGGATTGTAAAGCATACTAGATGATGGATTGATGCATTACTGTAAATTTACAAACATTGTTGAACAATAGAATATTTTAGAGAATCCGTAATTTGTCTCAACATATAATTATGTTCACTTTAATGAAAATACTCTCTTGTAATCTGATTCTTTTAATTATGATGTGTGACTTACTATCAATGATGGGCTTGATTTGTATTAGTTCCTATATGTTATATCTTCCACCTTGTCAATACTAAGTGTGAGCAGTAATAAAATGAAGTAAAGATTATTTTTAAAATTGTAAAATTTATTGTCTTATGGGCTAGTACCTAATTAAATACCTTTAGCATTATTGATTTTTCATAAGTAAATATTATATTCTCTAGTCACCATATTGGGGTAAATCCCGAGAAAATTTGTGTGATTTGAGTAAGCTTGCGAAGGGAATGTGGTTGTAATGTTAAATGGAATGGCTATTGTGGGGTTATCTTAACTTTATTTTAGTATGAAAACCAAAGAAGATGTTAATGCATACCCTCATAACTCTAGAAAAGAGATACTATGATGGAATGGTTGTATCTTTAGAGGATATTGACTAGAGTTTATCGAGTTTCAGTCCACAAAGAGCACTTGGGTGTTAGGTAAACAGTTAAATATGTTAGCTAACATAGTGTCCCTTAGTTTGAGAAGAGGTAAATAGCAATACAGTGGTCCTTTGAGTGAATCCAATATGGAATTAGAATTAGGGATAAACCTTTATTATAAATTTATAAATCATTACAGATTCAATGGATTGGACTTTTCATAGTGAGTAATACTCATACACTAAAGGAGTTGTGTAGAGATAGAGTATATATTAGCAACAACATTAGAACTACTACACTAAACAAATTATGACTCCTATACAAAATGAAATGTGTAGAAATAAAAGAGTTGGCTTATCCCTAGAAACTTTCTCGCTAAAGGAATTGTGGGGGAAGTAAAGACTAGGGATTCCACCTTTCAAATGATTGAAAGGGAAGTAACAATTATCTTATGGGAAGAATATGTTAGTTGGTAAGAAGGAAATTAAATATAGTACTTTCCCAAATGGACATGTGAAAATGTAGGGACGAATGCTCTTGGAAGCCAAGTCGTGGTGTATGACTAATGGATAGGTTAAGAATCCCTAGAGTATGATAGTTGAAAATTTTCAACGAGTTATAGTAGAAGATAAATTGAAGAAGAGATAGTGGAGGTGTATGTATATTATATATACTTTAATTATATTATTAAAAAAAACTCTTGGGTTAAATTGGTCTTTTTTGGATGGAAATTAGGTAGCGACATTTTGGTATTAGAGCATGGTTTGTAGTGGAATAGGTTCACTACACAACGCTAGATTTTTTATGTAATAGAAAACATACTTATGAAGGAATAGAAATTTTCCAATATAATACATGTTAGAAGTAAATTGTTTTGAATTACTTGAGATGAGTGAGTAAATATTTAGTAGTAGGTAAATCAATTTGACGATGTAATTGCTAATAAATTTCTACTATATCTTCTATGTGTGACTAGGGACAATACCATCAAAGAGAAGAAGAAGTTTTTCTCCATAATTAAGGTAGACATGACAGACTAATGTAGAGGATATGAATCAAGATGTGGGTTCTGAGAATCCTAGGAATGAAAGGGAGATTCCTAGTAACAATAATCTCACTGAGATAGTGGCTCTACTTTGGGAATAGGTAGAAACACAAATGAAATTGTTGGATGTCGTGTTGAGTCAAGAAACTCAAGTGGGTAACCCTAGAGTGAGCCAATAAAATGAACCTCTTACCGAGGCACAACAAGCTAGGGTCCAATTAGAGGTCGGGTTGGGCAAGGAAATGAAACATTTGAAATCTTCCAAATTCAATGGAAAAGAAGATGGATATAAGACCGAGGTATGGTTGAAGGAAATATAAATCTATTGCAATATGAATAATTTTTCCTCGAGCACTTGAACATCCTATTCCACATTGCATTTGCAAGGAGATGATTTGGACTGGTATGAAACTTTTAGTGCAGATCAAAAATTAGCAATAGCAATCAATCTAAAATGGGATGAGTTTGTAAAAGCCTTCAAATATAGGTTTTTCATGGAACACTTTTATTCCCATAAGTTTGAGGAGTTCACTAAGCTTCGATAGGGAACTAGAATAGTGGATAAGTACTATCAAATATTTATCAAGTTCCTAAAATATGTGCCTACTTATAATGAGAAAATGAAAATTCACAAGTTTATACTAGGAGCGGATCCTAGAGTAGGGTAAGAGGTAGATATGAGGGAACCTACTACTCTGCAAAAGGCCTATGATTTGGCCAAGAAAGCTAAAATAATCTCAAACCCTATTTTGACTATGAAGGGGTAGACAAGTAGAGCAGGAAAACATTAAGGAAAAGGAAAAGCGTAGGTTTTGTTAAGTGGAAAAAAGAACAAACAATCAAGGATTCCTATAAGCATGATAGAAGGAATGACCAAAAATAGGGGAAGTTCATAAAAACATTCCAAGGAAAGAATCGTACTTCCAACAACCATGACAAAGGAAACAATAGACCATCTCAAGGACAAGTTAATTCTTCAAATATAGATAAAGTAGAAGGGCAAAAATGGAAAGAACATCTAGGACTGAAATAAAGATGTTATCTTTATAGAGGACCGCATTACGTGAGAAATTTCTATAAAGATCAGGAATGAGTTCAAAAGGAAAAGAATCAATGTATAAAGAAACTACACCTAAAGAGCCCACACACCAGATTTATGTAGCTATAGGAAACCATAATATTTATGGTCAAGTCATGCCACTACTGATTAAAGATAAGACTTTTGGTAGGAATTTAAAATCTTGATTAATAGCGATGTTAGAGATAGTTTTATTTCCACAATTTTAGCTAAAGATATTTCATAAAGACCAGGAATCTTGGCTCATGGGTGGAAGGTCGAGTATGGTTTAGGATAAACCTACTTCGTTAATCAATGTTTTTTTTTATTTTTTTGAAAAAATTTGAAAAAACTTGTATTAAAACAAAGATCAATTACAATTTGGGAAGAGACTTTTCCCAACCTCAGTCAGAGAGAATACATGCTTACAATAGTAAAAAAATATTTGCAATGGAGCGAAATCTCTTGAACCATTAACTAGCTAACAGGGGGATCGGTTTGGTCTGTTGATGCAACTTGTCGCGATATCGCGACACTTTTTCCTTCTTCTCCTTTGGCCGCAAAAATGCAACATGTCATGATATCGTGACACTTTTCTCCTTTGGCCGTGAAAATGCAACATGTCGCGATATCGCGACACTTTTCTCCTATGGTCGTGATGTTGCAACATGTCGCGATATCGTGACACTTTTTCCTCTTCTGGCCGTGACGTTGCAACATGTCGCGATATCGTGACACTTTTTCCTCCTTTTGTCGTGTCGAAGCAACATGTCATGATATCGCAAAACTTTTTCTCCTTGGGCCGCAGCATTGCAACATGTCACAAAATCATGACACCTTTTCTTCCTTTGGCCGTGACGAAGCAACATGTCGCGATATCGCAACACTTTTTCTCTATTGGTCATGATGTTGCAACATGTCGCAAAATCGTGACACTTTTTCTCTTTCGTCCGCGTCGAAGCAACATGTCGTGATATCGCGATGCTTTTTCTCTTTCGGCTGCGATGAAACAACATGTCTCGATATCGTGACACTTTTTCTCTCTTGACCGCGATGTTGCAACATGTCACAAAATCGTGACACTTTTCCTATTTCGACCGTGACAAAGCAACATGTCGCGATATCGTGACACTTTTTCTCCCTTGGCCGCGATGATGAAACATGTCACGATATCGTGACACTTTACATTTTTCTCCTTTGGTCGCGATGATGCAACATGTCATGATATCGTGACACTTTTTCTCTTTTGGCCACGATGATGCAACATGTTGCGATATCGCGACACCTTTCCTCCCTTGGTCGTGACGATGCAACATGTCACAAAATCGTGACACCTTTCCTCCCTTGGCCGCGACGAAGAAACATGTCACAAAATCATGACACCTTTCTTCCCTTGGCCGCGACGAAGCAACATGTCGCAAAATTGTGACACCTTTCCTCCCTTTGCCATGACAAAGCAACATATCGCGATATCGCGACACCTTTCCTCCCTTGGCCGTGACGGTGCAACATGTCACGATATCGTGACACCTTTCCTCCCTTGGCCGCAACGAAGCAACATGTCACGATATTGTGACACCTTTCCTCCAGTGACCGTGACGGTGCAACATGTCGTGATATCATGACACCTTTCCTCCAGTGACAACGACGGTGCAACATGTCGCGATATCATGACACCTTTCCTCTAGTGACTGTGACGGTGCAACATGTCATGATATCGCGACACCTTTCCTCCCTTGCCCACGACAAATCAACATGTCACGATATCGTGACACCTTTCCTCCCTTGGCCATGACGAAGAAACATGTCGCAAAATCGTGATACCTTTCCTCCCTTTGCTTTTTATTTGATCATTAGCTCAGGGACCTTTCAAGACCCTGCCTAATCACCTCATCCTCAATAACCATGTCACTGTGCAACTGAACCCCTACCTCCTTCTCAGCACCCATCTTATCTAGGAAGTCGACCACTTTGTTTAAATCTCTACTCACATAAACTGGAATCACATCATCTAATTCCCTCCATAATTCCTTAATTTGAGTGACAAGAATCCTCAACCTCCATGCTTTCAAAGCAAATTTCCTCATGCAATCTAGAGCTCCAACCATTATTTGAGAATCTGATTCAAGGATTATCCTCCTGTGGCCCTGTTTAACTGGCCAAATAGAAGCAGATTTGATAACTATGCCTTCTGCTTCATTGTTTGTGGCTCTTCCCAAGCCTTGCAGTTCCCAATAGAGCATTGTTCCAACATGATTCCGATAAACCACTCCAATTTTGGCTCTAC
This sequence comes from Wollemia nobilis, assembly GCA_028583015.1. Classification (NCBI taxonomy): domain Eukaryota; kingdom Viridiplantae; phylum Streptophyta; class Pinopsida; order Araucariales; family Araucariaceae; genus Wollemia; species Wollemia nobilis. The sequence continues at coordinate 15,292,122 of JAQPPZ010017228.1, forward strand.
CCGGATTGCATTTTGCAACTCCATCAGTATTAATTTTAATCCAACCTTCTGGGGGTGGTTTCCAACTAGCTCTTTCATGTCCCTCTTACACTTCAACTTCCTCTTCCATTGCCCCAATAACAACCTGAGTTTCCTCTTTAGCATAGACGGCCACAGTTTCTATGACTTTGCTCCAAATGACCTGCCAAACTCCATCTAAAGAAGAAAAAGTTTCTCTAAAAATTCTAGCATTTCTCTCCAACCACACTTGCCACCAAATAAAGTTTAATCCAAGATACCAACCAATACAAAGAGCTTTAGATTTAAATCTACCCCTCTTCCATCTTTCCCAGATATTATTCCAATTCAAGTCACCATTAACTTGAATTTTATAATATAAAAACCATCTCTCCCAAATCTGGCGTGTGAATGGGCACTCAAACATCAAGTGATCAACTATTTCCTCACTCTTGTAGCATAAGAAACATTGAGATGGACCGATGATTCCTTTACATCTGAGATTATCAAAAGTGAGAATTCCATTATGCATGAACTGCCAAGCAAAAAAGTTTACTTTCGGCCAACCCTTGGACTGCCAAATATTTCTCCAATCCTCAACCTGATATGTATGAGGGGGAGGCTCTGGAAGGATCTTGTCATATCCATCCTTCACTGTGTAGACACCAAGGCTTCCATAGCCCCAAGCTAATTCATCCTCCTCGTCTCTACCTATGAGAAATCTTTTTGTCAAGATTTTAGTCATGATGGGTGCCAAATCCGGAGGGATTGAAATTGGCCACTCATCCAACTTCTTAAACTGCTTAAACTTATAATCCCCCAGTTGAATAGTGGTGAAATAACTTTCAATTTGGACCCAACCCTTGGATTCTATGGCTGTTTTTATTGGATGCAATTCAAGAAATTCAACAATGATAGGTGGGTAATGATCCCATGAATCTGTCCAAAATCGTGCCTTCTCCCCTCTCCCCACTTTCCAAAATAATTGATCTTTTACTACCTGAGATCCTAACTTGAGAGCCTGCCACACTAAGGAACCAGTACCATCCAAAGGGAAATGACCCACCTCGTTTGGGTTTACATGTCCCAAATATTTACTAGTTAGGATTCTACTGAATAAGGAAGTTGGTTGGGAAATCCACCTCCAGTAAAGCTTTCCAGCCAAAGCTCTATTATTTAACTTGGATCTTCTCAGTCCCAAACCTCCTTTTACCTTGGTCTGGGTTACTTTGTCCCAACCTACTAATGCCCATTTCCTCTCTCCTTTTACTCCTTCCCATAAAAATTTTCTAGCCATTTTTTCCAACTCTTTCCAAATAGTATGTGGGGCAGCCAGGATAGAGAATTTATAAATTGGCATGGCCTGAATGACTGACTGTAAAAAGTTAATCTACCCCCATAGCTTAACCATTTGTGAGACCAATGATTAATTTTATCCTTGATACAATCCAAAATATTCCTCCAGATATCTATTTTTAGTTTTTTAAAATGCAAAGGGACCCCCAAGTAAACCACTGGGAGAGAGGTCCTTGTGAATCCCAAGATCTCTAAAACTCTGTCCCGAAGCCTTTGATCAAGATTGAAAAAGACCACTTTGGATTTTTTATCATTGATGACTTGGTTTGTAGCCCTAAGGTAGACATTAAGAGTATCTCCGATCATTCTTGCTTCCCTGAAGCTGGCCACTCCCACCAATCTTGTGTCATCCACAAACTGTAGGTGAGTCAAAACTTCCTCACCCACCTTGATACCTATTAGCAAACCTTGTTGTCGTCTCCTCAAGAAAAGTCTACCTAATCCTTCAGCCAATATGAGAAAAATATAAGGAGAGCAAGGATCTCCTTGACAAAGGCCTCGAGTGGCTCCAAATGGTGGCGAGGGAAGACCCTTGATTAACACTGAGTATGTCAGAGTAGAAACACAACTCATGAACCATTCTATCCAATCCTGAGAGAAACCAAAGGCTGCCATCATCTTTGACAAGAAGCTCCACTCCACCGTATCATAAGCCTTTGACATATCTAATTTTATGAACATTCCTTTATTACCAGATGTTTGCATTGAATGGATTGCCTCATGAGCCAGAACCACGCCATCCAAGATCTGCCTACCCTCTACAAAGCCCCCTTGATCTGAGGAGATAATGTTATGTAAAAGAGGTTTTAGCCGCTCAACCATTACCTTTGTGATTATTTTATATATAACATTGCATAAGGCAATAGGTCTATAATCTGAAATATGAACCCCCTCCTCCCCTTTTGGAATTAATGTAATGAAAGTATGATTTAATGCTTTAAGCATTATTTTACTACCTCTGGAATCCTCTATAATAGCCATTACATCCTCCTCCAAGTTATCCCAAAAGGCCTGAAAAAACTCAATTGGAAAGCCATCTGGACCTGGAGTTTTTCCGGTGCTCATTCCAAAGACCACATTCTTTAGCTCCTCTCTATCAATGGGTTTAAGAAGGGTCTGATTTTATTCTTCAGATATAACGGAAGGTATGACAGCAATAACATCATTTTGAGCCTCTTCATCTTGCACCATACTTTCCTTAAATAGTTTAGAAAAATAATCCATTGAATGGGAATGCATACCTGGAAGTGTATCAAAGGAGTGTTCGTTCTCATCTTGAAGAGCTTCCATGTTGTTCATCTGTCTCCTAGCACAGGCAGTCCGATGGAAAAATTTGGTATTTCTATCACCTTCTAATAACCAAGTGGTTCTTGCTCTCTGTTTCCAGTAGGTCTCCTCTTGGTTGTCAATGTCCTCAATCGCTTTACGTAAGGCATAATCCTCGAATTTGAGATGCTCTGTAATTGTTCCTTCCCTAAAGTGTTTTTGAACCTTATCCCATCTGGCCACCAAAGGAGCTCTTTGGACTTGGAAGTCTGTCTTGTTAGCTCGCCTCCATTGTTTTAGTTGATCTTTGACATAATGAAGTTGTTTGTGGAATCTAAACATTGATGTCCCATATGTTGGGCGACCTTCTTCCCACCACTATGGAATTTTCTTTCGAAGTTCCTTTTTTTGTAACCAAAAAATTTCAAATTTAAATGGTTTGTGATGTTGCCCTGTCTTAATCCCTCCTTCCAACAAAATGGGAAAGTGATCTGAAACTGGACCCTCCAAAATCTGAAATTTTGTATTCCATTTTACAAATGCCTCCTCTGAAACCAAAAAATGGTCTAACTTTACCTTCCTGCTATGTGGCTCCCTCCTTTTATTAGTCCAAGTATAGTTGGTTCCAGGGCATTTAATATCTACACTTCGTTAATCAATGTTACCTTATGGTAGAAATTGCCTTACCTAGTGGAATAATAGTAAGATGTTTGTATGTGGCACCTCTGCATGCTTTTGACATAATCCTAGAAATGTATTGGTTGTAAGCGCATAAGGCAGTACTCAAATTTTAGGATATATGGATTGAGTATAGAAAATATAGGGGTGTTGTGCAAAGGGTATATAGCCTACAAGGGGCTTTTCAACTTCAAATCCTTTTGGAAATGCAACTTAAGAAGGCCATAAATAAATGAGGAAGGGTATATGTAGTTAAGATAAATGACATCAATAAAGAGAAGAAGGAAGAGGTGTTTGAGAAACACCCAATTCTTTAGGATTTTAGGGATGATTTTCCAGAAGATTTACCTGGATTACCTCCTAAATGGGAATTTGAATTTACTATTGAGCTTCAACCTGGAACATAACCCATACATAGAGCTCCTTATATAATGAATCCCATAGAAATGCAAGAGTTGAAGGTGCAATTACAAGGGTTACTAGAGAAAGGATTGATTAAACCAAGTGTATCACCTTGGGGTGCACTAGTACTATTTGTAAAGAAGAAGGATGGTTCCTTGATATTATGGATAGATTATAGAATGTAAAACAAAGCAACCATCAGAACAACTATTCCTTACCTAGAATCAAATATCTCTTCGATCAACTCAAATATGCCATAATATTTACAAAGATTGATTTGAAGTCAGGATACCATCAATTGAGGATTTGTGAGGAGGATACACATAAGACAACCTTTAAAACTTGTTATGGATATTATGAGTTTGTTGTCTTACCTTTTGGTTTAAAAAATGCTCTAGCAACATTTATGAATTTTATGAATAGTATATTTAGGAAGTACTTGGATAGATTTGTACTGGTATTTCTAGATGATATTTTGATATATTCTAGAAACAATATAGAGCATGACGAGCATATTCAAATTGTGTTAGAACTATTAAGGAAAAATTAGTTGTATGGAAACCTATCCAAGTGTGAATTTTATGTGTCAGAAGTGCAATACTTAGGACACATTATTTTGACTAAAGGTATCATAGTAGATCATAAGAAAATAGAAGCCATTTTGAATTGGCCACCACCTAAAAATGTGATAGAAGTTTGAAGTTTCATAGGCTAAACTGGATACCATAGGCATTATGTGAGCGACTATGCCAAAATCACCTCACTAATAACCAACATTTAGAGAAAAGGAAAAGAATTCAAGTGGATAGAGAAATTTGAAGAAGCCTTTGGTTTGCTAAAGCAAAATATTACCACACATCATATACTAAAAGTATCTGATCTTCAGGGAAGTTTCTCGGTTTTTAATAATGCATCATTTGAAGGTTTAGGAGGAGTGTTCTCACAAGAAGCAGTGGTAGCCTATGGGTCTAGAAAATTGAAAATACATAAATTTAATTATGCAACCCATGACTTAGAGTTGATAGCTGTAGTTTTTTCTCTCAATATTTGGTGACATTATCTAGTCAGAAGACCCTTTGAGCTAAGGATAGACCATCAAAGTCTGCAATATATAGTCACTTGACCTTTACTCAATTCTAAGCAAATAAGGTGGATGGAATTTCTCACATAATATTATTTTGGCATTGAGTATATTACACGAAAATAGAACAAATTCATTGATGTGTTAAGTAGGAGGAAACATATAGTAGTTTTATCTCGCATCCATGTCGACTTGATGGAACAAGTCAAGGAAATGTAAAATCAGGATGCATACTACAATCAAATTCAGGAAAATATAGAAAGAAAAACCAATCAAAATAAGGACTTTGGCATTAAGGATGGTTTCTTATGCTTTAAGAACAAGGTACTAATTCCAGAGACCAAAAATTGAGAAATATTATTATGAATGAAGCACACAGATCTCCATATTTTACTCATCTAGGAGGAGCAAAGATGAGGGAGAATATGAAAAAGACTTTCTTCTAGCTAGGAATGAAGAGAGACATAACTAATTTTATCTCTAATACCTCGAGTTCCAAAAGGTAAAATTAGAACACAAGCATCCTATTGGTTTGTTGCATCCACATGATGTGCCTATGCAAAAATGGCAAGTGATTTTTATGGATTTCATAGTAGGTATGCCTAAGAATAAGTTTCAGCATGACACAATTATAGTGTTGGTCGACAGAATAACCAAGGTTGTGTACTTTATACCCGGGAACACTAGGGATGTTGTTGTGGTTGTGGCTAATAAAATTTCCAAAGAAATATTTTGGCTTCATGGTTTTCTAGAGGTAATCATATCAGATAGAGACCCAAATTTCACATCTAAATTTTTCAACCCTTGCATCATGTCATTGGTGCAATATTGAGCATCAATTTTTCTTATCATCCAAAAATTGATGGGTAAACTGAAAGAGTGAATCAGGTGCTAGAAGATATGCTTTGCATGTATTGTATGGATCAAAAAATCTATTGGGAGGACTACTTACATCTAGTATAATTTGCTTACAATAACAGTCACCATTTGACCATAAGCATGGATCTATTCTAATATTTTTATGGTAGAAAGTGCAAAACACCATTGTCATGGGACAATCTAGAAGACCAAATTGTACTTAGGCTAGAAATGGTCAAATAAATGGATAAATAGTTGAGGGTGATTAGAGAGATATTGAACGAAGTTGCAGACCATCAAAAAAGCTATGTCGATATTAAGATATCACCAAAAGAGTTTATTGTGGGTGATAGAGTGTTTCTGAGGGTTAAGCCAAGAAAGAGTGCAATTAAGTTCACAAAGTTAGATCCTCACTTTATTGAACCCTTTGAAATTATAGAGAAGATTAGTCTTGTGGCATATCGACTTGCCTTACCATCCAATCTATACAATATTCACAACACCTTTCAAATTTATTTGCTTAAAAAGTATGTTACTAATCTAGAACATCCACGATTTTTCTAATTTGTAGATGGTGAACCTAGAGGCTATAGAGGTTCAACCAGTAAGAATCCTTGTGTTGCGATCTAAATTGATGAGTAAATAAAATTTGGAGCAGTGTAAAGTTCAATGGGACCGTTACACTGAAAGGAATGCTACTTGGGAAAAAGTAGAAGATATGCAAAAATACTTTTCATTTCTATTTTAAAATGTTGTTTAAATACTAAGTTGTGTTTATAATAATTAAAACACGGTGTTAAACCCAAGGAGGGATGATTTCATGACCCTCCCTTGGTAGACTTTTTACTTTGGATGAAGTCACTTCATATGAATGGATGTATGTTTTTATTTTGGTATCCTATTGATGAAATGATTGGTTATTCATGACTTGTTATGTAAAATATGAATAATATGAAAATAGGATATACCTCTTGTAAAGAAATGGGTTATTTCATGTTTAGTTATTGGAAAACAAATTGTACATTTTATAAAGGAATATGGTACTACTAATGGAAATGCATTTTTGTAGGAATAGGTTTTCTTAGCGGTGGCAGAAAGAACTAACCACCGAGAAAGGGATACCTTATGGGAAGTGATGTGATGGGTAAATTGACAAAGAAGTTGGGCAACTTCAATGAAATGCCTTTCATGGAGATGCATATCATTTTTTGAATATGTTTGTTGCGTAATGATATTTTTCTTGATGAAAACTTTAATTGGAATGAAGGTTTTCATTGAAAGAGGAAATAGTTATTTGCTTATATTATTTTGTGTTAAAAGAGAAAAATAAGGAAACCATTGTTGATTGATAACATTGCTATGGGGTCATGAGAAAAGAGTTATTAAAAACATAATGGAGTAGTAGTAAAGAAAGGAATGATTACTATTCACCCATAGAAAGAGTTTGTAGCTTTGTTTGTTTTAAAAAATTCGTGAATGAGAAACCCTTATCTAGTTGTTTGTTGATTTAAGTGCTTGAACTACAGTATAGTTGTGTTTTTCTAGATAACTAAATATAAAACAAATGTTTTTTTGAGTTTTTGAATGTGTGTGAGAAGTGAGAGTGGACAATTAAGAGATTGGATGGCTCACCCACAATGGCCATGAACAACATGGGAAAAAATAATGGAAAAGTGGTTGGACGGATGTGGCAAGGAGTGGGTTTTCTTTTTGGAAAGGACTGGAAGTTGAAGTGGTGATTGATGGAGGAAAAAAATTGCTGAAAATTGATTTTAAATTTGATTGAAAAAGGCGTCATGGTAAACCAAGTATTCTCTAAAAAATTGGTTGCTATTGTCTAGTTGATGAGCTATGTGAATCAATGATAGTGTAGTTGTCCACAATGTGTTGTTGATTGAAAATTGTTTTGGAAAAAAATTTCAATAATTTTCCTTCAAAGAGTAAGGAGAATTCATTGCTTGTGAATGGCCACTTGTAGAAAAACTTAAATAGTTTTATGTCTTGATTTTTGAAAAAATATTAATGGTTCAAAAGCCTCTCTAAACGACCTATTATTTTATTTGGGTTTGATAGTATGAAGTTTGATATGTGTGCGAACCAGTATATTGTTGTGATAAGAGTTAGTGGGCTTTCTCTTATGGTAATTTTAAACATAGAGTGCTAGTTTCCTAAAATTAGTTGCGTGTCATCGATGTATGTGAGACTACACCATAGGATAGTGGGTAGAGATGTTTAAGCTATTGTTGTTATGCACTATATTTGACTTGATAAGAAAATGATTTAGTTTCCACTGTATATCCTCCTTGATGGAGTGTTCTAGACATTGAATATCATATGAGAATGTGAATCTGTTAATATTTGTGATTGAGTTTATGCATGAAAACTACAAGATGTCTATTATTGGAAATTAAAGTGATTTATTTCCATTTGTATTAGGAAAAGAAATTATATTTGTTATTTGGATTTAAGGAATTTATTTTCTTATAGATTGTACCTTATGGAAATATCTTGGTATGTTTATACTATTGAGACAAGTAAAGCCTTTGATAGGGTGGACAGGGATTTCCTCCTGAAATTTCTATCCCGATTCGGCTTCCACACAGAATGGATTAACCTCATCAAGGGTTGCATCTCCGCTCCCTGGTTCTCTGTTATTGTCAATGGATCTGCTGCAGGTTATTTTCCCAGTCACAAAGGAATCAGACAGGGAGATCCCCTGTCCCCTTTCTTGTTCATCATCTTGGCTGAGTCCCTCGATAGAGCTTTCAAGCGGGCATGTGCTTCTAGGTGTGTAACAGGGATCAAAGCTTCATCTGATTCCCCTCCCCTATTCCATTAGTAGTTTGTGGATGATACCATCATTGCCACTTTAGCTTTCATCATCCAGGAAAAATCCATAAAGATTATCCTTGATACCTATGCCTTAGCAGCCAGTCAAGAAATCAACTATCTCAAAATTAAATGTTATTTCCTCAACACCCCAGGCATCAGCCAACATAAGATTACTCGCATCCTACAATTCTATATAGCATATTTTTCCACATCTTACTTGGGACTCCCCCTGTTCACTAAGAGCCTGAAAGAATCAATGTGGGATAATGTTATTGATAGGATCAAGTACAAGCTCGTAGCTTGGAAGGGCTCCCTTTTGTCCCAGGCAACCAAAGCAACCCTCACCATGGTTGTTCTCCAAAGCATCCCAATCTATTTCATGTCAGTATTCAAGGTTCCTGCCTCCATTCACTCCAAAATCGAGCAGATCCAGAAGAAGTTCCTTTGGACAGGCTCAAAAAACACAAGGAAATTTCACCTTGTCAACTGGGATAAAGTCTACCAACCCAAGGCCCAAGGAGGCCTTGGCCTAAGAATATCAGCCAACATGAATCTCGCCCTCTTGGCTAAGTAGGCATGGAATTTGTTCACCAATTATAGGGCAGAGTGGGTGTCAATTGTTCAAAGCAAATATCTTAAGCACATGTCCCTGATGAACAATGACATCCCTATAAATGGATCAGCCTTCTGGTGGGCCGTGATTCAAGCCAAATCTCTTATCACTCGAGGCACCCGATGGTAGCTAGGTAGAGGAACGTTGATCAATTTTTGGGAGGACACGTGGCTGAAGGACAAACCCCTCAAGGAAATCCCTGAGATCTCCATCCTTATACAATATTTGGAGAGAATATGGGGAAGCAAAGTGAAATATTACATCGATAGGCAAGGTAATTGGAAGACACTCCCAGATGGCAATGAGTGCCTTACTAGGGTAGGGAGATCCTTATCTGAGCTACTAAGAACCACCATCATCCCCACCATAGCTACCCTGGACCTTTTGATGTGGGAAGGAACTGACGATGGGGGCTTCTCAGTCAAGTCAGCCCATTCTCTCCTTCTCAACACTGATATTCCCACTATTCCATTCAGGGTGGTGTGGGTCAAGTGCCTCATTCCAAAAATAGGTTTTTTTCTTGGACAGCCATTCAAAACAAGGCCCTCACCACTGACAATCTCATGAAGAGGGGCATCCCTATCCCAAACAGGTGTCACCTTTGTCTGTCCAACTGGGAATCTATCAACCACCTTCTAGTGGAATGTGAGTATGCTAGGGAAGGTCTAAACTGAAGAACACAATATTATACTGAGAGGGGGGTGAACAGTATAGCGCCCACTTTTTAATTTCTTTCCAAACCAATATCAATTAGTGTCCTTAATTGCAATAACAAAATATAGCAGTGTGCATTAATGACATAGATAGAAATAGTAAAAAAGTGCACAAATCACCACACACAATTGAGACACAAGATTTAACGTGGTTCCCCCAATGTGGGGTAATCCACAAGATAATATCCTTATAATATTTCACACAGAAATAAGGATCCTTATCCCAATACAAATGATTACTTTGATCTGCTCAAAGCTAGGAAATACACTAATCTACTCAGGTAGGCAATCCATTGATCTGCTTCAGTAAGCTCACCAAGAACTTGCCCAAAACTGCTCTAGCAAACTCACTAAGAACTTTGCCAAAACTGCTTCAACAATCTCACCAAGAACTTGCCCAAAATCTGCTCTAGCAAGCTCACTAAGAACTTGCCCAAAATATGCTTTAGCAATCTCACAAAGAACTTGCCCAAAACTTATCTAGCAAGCTCACTAAGAACTTGCCCAAAATATTCTCAACAAGCTCACCAAGAACTTGCTAAAAATATGCTCAAAAATCTCACCAAGAACTTTCTCAAATCTGCTCAACAAGATCACTAAGAACTTGCTCAAAATTTGCTCAACAAGCTCACCAAGAACTTGCTCAAAATATGCTCAACAAGCTCACTAAGAACTTGCTCAAAATATGCTCAACAAGCTCACCAAGAACTTGCTCAAAAATTTTCTCAACAAGCTCACCAAGAACTTGCTCAAATGTTGTCCCAAATATTTCCACAAATCTATCCCAAAAGCCTTCTCAAAGGCTCAATCAATCATACACAAAACTGCCACAAATTTATCCACAAATTTGTCCCAAAATCCTTCTCAAAGGCTCAACCAATCATGCTCAAGTAGCACTAAAATCTCATCCACAAATATATGAAGGCAAGGCTCAATGATGAATTCAACAATGAATGGCAATGCACTCTACAATGGATGACAACAATGATCCACAATGATCTCAACTCAAATCAATCTCAACTCAACTCAAGTCAATATTAACTCAACTCAAATCTTATAGAAGCATAAAGATAATTGTTAGAGACTCAATATGTTCTAATCTCAAAGCTCAATATCAACCCAAATCAGAATTATAGAATTGTTTATTTCATGGGACTTGAACAATCACCTCAAACAATAACTTGACTAGGCTCAATCAACTCAACTCAACCAATCACCACAAGGGGCAACTCTTTCTCACAAAACCCTAGTCCAAGCATGAATCAACCAACTCAAATATTTCCAACAATGCTCAACCACAAATCTCACATAACAATGATACTCATGTTCTTTTCTAACTCAAGTTCTTTGCATAACCAATGGACTTCAACAACTATGCTTATAAAACAAGGTTTAAACACAACTCTCAAACTAGAAAACCTTGAAGCATTCAACCAACCACTTTCGAAAAGGAAACCACAATCAATCCTTTTCTCTCCAATGATATTTCAAAAATCAACCACCATAAACAAAGTCAATGGAGAATATTGCTCATACCTTTTGATGCCTTATTGGATGTCCACTAAATCTGCCACACTCAACAAACTTCTTTTTCAACTTTCAACAAGGATTAGAGATCATGATTAATATCACAACAATAATATCCAAATAACACCTTATCACTCCTACTCAATAAAATACATGTCCCCTCATGAAAGAATTAATCACCTTTGAAAAAGAACAAAACAACCTTCACTTTTGAACCCTTTTACAAAAATAGAAATATCTCTTTACATACATCTTATTTCTCCCTCTAAGCAAGTTAATAAAATAGCCCTCGAAATAATCTTTCCAACGATATATAATATGATATACTTTCAAAAGGAGAAACACCAGAAATCTCTCTTTTTCTAAACATGCATCACAACCCTTATTCCTCCTAGGGCAACTTTAGAAAAATAAAATATATTAAAAAATTATTAACTTGCCTCTATCCCTAACGGGATTTGATCTCGTGATGTCTCCTTGCTCAGAAATTTAACCACAACCAACCTGTCATTGGGCCGCATGCCCTCATGTGTCCAAAGGGACATGAACAAAAACTTATATCATAAACTTCTGCACCCTTCGAAAAACTTTGGCCACAAAAACCCTATATATATCCATGCTCTCCAAAATATCATAAATGCTTATTTATGAAATACTTTGGCCACAAAAACTCAATGTGATCCATGTGACACCAATGATCCATGTGACACCAATGATCCATGTGACATCAATGATAACATAAAATAACTCAAATTTCCAACAATCTCCCCCTTTGTCATTGATGGCAACACCTCTAATGCAAAAACCACAATCACTGCAAAAACCATCTCTGAGAATCAAATTTGCTCCCCTTGACTCAATACTCTCTATGGAGGCTGCTCCCCCTAACTCAATGCTCTCTTTGGATGTTTCTCCCCCTAACTCAATTCTCTCCCCCTTACTCAAACCTCTCCCCCTTTGACATCAATGGCAAAAGGGACACCTATGGGGCTAAAATATATGACTCTTAAGCTTAGCCCCCTCACCACCTTCTCTCTTGAGGTGATTAATTTTGGGGTGGGAGTACTTTTACTCCTAGCTATTCTCTCAAATGCTCAAACGTTTCTCTCGATAATGGTTTTTTAAATATCTCTGCAATCTGATCTTTTGTAGGAACATATTCCAATCTTACTTGTTGCTCTGTAACTTGCTCTCTTAAAAAGTGATACTTGATTGGAATGTGCTTTGTTCTGGCATGCATTATTGGATTCTTCGAGATACTTATAGCACTAGTATTATCACATAGAATAGGAATGGGATGATCATGTTCTATACTGAAATATTTGAGAGTCTGTTTCATCCATAATACCTATGAACAACATGTTGCTGCTGCAATATATTCTGCCTCTATTGTGGAAAGTGACATTGATGGTTGTTTCTTGCTCAGCCAAGAAACTAGGCAATCACCAAGAAAGAATGCTCCTCCACTTGTGCTTTTTCTATCATCAATATTTCCTGCCCAATCTGCATCTGTGTATGCTGTGAGAGTGAACTTACTACTTCTAGGATACCATAGACCATACTCCATTATTCCTTTGAGATATCTGAGTATTCTTTTCACTGTTGTCACATGTGATTCTTTTGGAGCTGCTTGAAATATTCCCACTAAACCAACTGCCTGTATTATATCTGGTCTTGTGGCTGTAACATATAACAGGCTACCAATCATAGATCTGTATAGAGTTTGATTTGCATCAGGTGATTCATCATATTTGCTTAATTTGCACCCTGTAACCATTGGAGTACTAACTGGCTTACTATCTTCCATTTTGAATTTCTTCAACATCTCCTTTATATACTTTGTTTGTGAAAGAAATATCCCTTTTTCTAATTGTGAAATCTGTAATCCGAGGAAAAAGGTTAATTCACCAAGCATAGACATTTCAAACTCATTAGTCATGTTTCTTGCAAATTCTTGACACATTCTATCATTGCTACCCCCAAAAATAATATCATCCACATAAACTTCCACAATCATCAAATCATTTCCCTTATTTTTAATATACAGATTGCTATCAATTGTTCCCTTTCTGAAACCTTGCTCTCGAAGATATTTATCCAGTCTTGAATACCATGCTCTAGGAGCTTGCTTTAAGCCATAAAGAGCCTTCTTCAATCTGCATACATAATCTGGCTTATCTGCTTGATTAAACCCATCTGGTTGTTCAATGTAAACTTCTTCTTCTAAATGACCATTCAAAAATGCTGATTTGACATCCATATGATATACTTTGAAATTCCTGTAGCTTGAAAGTGCCAAAAACATCCGTATAGCTTCCAATATTGCAACTGGTGCAAAGGTCTCATCAAAATCAATTCCTTCTACTTGTGCATATCCTTTACACACCAATCTTGCCTTGTTCCTGATGACTTGACCATCTTCATTCAGTTTGTTCCTGTAGACCCATTTAGTACCAATTACATTTTTTCCTTTTGGTCTTGGAACTAATTCCCAAGTCTTACTTTTTTCAATCTGATCTAGTTCTTCCTTCATTGCTTTAATCCAACATTCATCACTTTTTGCCTCTCTAAAATCCTTTGGTTCTAGCTTGGATAGTAGTGAAACATTTGCTTGTTCTGTTGAGCCTATGATTCCTCTTCTTGTCTGTCTTACATCAGGGTTGCCAATGATCAAGTCCTCTGGATGATTTTTTTGAATATATCTTGATGAAGTTTTGGAGGGTATATTCTACAAATCTTCTTCATCTGAATCTTCACCCATTTCTTCCTGACAGCTTTCTTCTTCTTCAAGAATATCTTCCTGAGATGGCTCATTTATTCTTGTTCTTTCATCAACTCTGACATTTATACTTTCCACCATGGTATGTGTTCTTTTATTGTAGCATTTGTAGGCCTTACTCTTTGTAGAGTATCCAAGAAAAATACCTTCATCGCATCTAGGATCAAACTTGCCCAAGTCCTTATCCTCTCTTTTGATATAACACTTACTTCCAAAAATTTTGAAGTAGTTTACCGTGGGAGGTCTTCCTTTCCAAAACTCATATGGAGTCTTATGTTGCTTTGTTCTAACTTGAGCTCTATTCATAACATAGACTGTTGTACTGATTGCTTCCTTCCAAAACCCATCTGAGATTCTTGATTCATTTAGCATTGCTCTGGCCATATTCTCAAGAGTTCTATTCTTTCTTTCTACTACTCCATTTTGTTGAGGAGTCTTGGTTGTTGAGTATTCTTTTCTGATTCCATGTTCTGCACAAAACTCAATGAATTCTGTAGAGATGAATTCCCCTCCTCTATCTGATCGCAAACACTTGATCTTCTTTCCTATTTCATTTTCTACCATTTCTTTGAATACTTTGAAATGCTCAAATGCCTCTAATTTCTCTTTCATAAAAACAACCCAGGTCATTCTAGAATAATCATCTATGAACAACATAAAGTAGCTTTCACCTTGCAGGCTTTTGGTTCTCATAGGACCACATAAATCAGTATGAATCAATTCTAATACCTTGGAAGAGGAATATTCTTTTGCCTTGAAACTTGATCTTGTCTGCTTTCCATATTGACACTGTGCACAAATTGTATTTGAAGGTCTTTTTATCTTTGGTAGATCTCTGAAAATTTGTTTGTTGCTTATCCTTACTATGTTATCGAAGTTCAAGTGACACAACCTTTTATGCCATAACCAAATTTCTTCTTCTTGAGATAGAAGACATTTTTCCCTTTTTATTTCACTGAGCATGTAGAGATTGTTATTGGTTCTTTCTGCATTTGCAACAAGCTTCCCTATTTTTGTTTCCCTAATTTTGCATCCTGTAGAGGAAAAAGTAATTGTGTACCCTCGATCACAAAGCTGACTTACACTCAGTAGATTGTGTTTTAGACCCTCAACATAGAGTACACCCTGTGTAGTAGTCTTTCCATCATCCAAACTTAAAGTTCCTCTCCCTTTGATTTTAGCTGAAGCATTATCACCAAATCTCATAGATCCGCTATTGTTCCCTTTTAAAGAAATGAACTTATTCTTATACCCAATCATATGGCTAGAGCACCCACTATCAATATACCATTTGTCCATCCTATAACCCAGTAGAATCTGCCTTCAAGTTGTTAGCCTTTCTGAAGGAACCCATTCTGATACCAATTGAAGAACACAAGCTTATACTGAGAGGGGGGTGAACAATATAGCACCCACTTTTTACTTTCTTTCCAAACCAATATCAATTAGTGTCCTTAATTGCAATAACCAAATATAGCAGTGTGCATTAATGACATAGATAGCAATAGTAAACAAGTGCACAAATCACCACACACAATTGAGACACAAGATTTAACGTGGTTCCCCCAATGTGGGGTACTCCACAAGATAATCTCCTTATAATATTTCACATAGAAATAAGGATCCTTATCCCAATACAAATGATTACTTTGATCTGCTCAAAGCTAGGCAATACACTGATCTGCTCGGGTAGGCAATCCACTGATCTGCTTCAGCAAGCTCACCAAGAACTTGCCCAAAATTGCTCTAGCAAGCTCACTAAGAACTTGCCCAAAACTGCTTCAGCAAGCTCACCAAGAACTTGCCCAAAATCTGCTCTAGCAAGCTCACTAAGAACTTGCCCAAAATCTGCTTCAGCAAGCTCACCAAGAACTTGCCCAAAATCTGCTCTAGCAAGCTCACTAAGAACTTGCCCAAAATATGCTCAACAAGCTCACCAAGAACTTGCTCAAAATCTGCTCAACAAGCTCACCAAGAACTTGCTCAAAATCTGCTCAACAAGCTCACTAAGAACTTGCTCAAAATCTGCTCAACAAGCTCACCAAGAACTTGCTCAAAATATGCTCAACAAGCTCACTAAGAACTTGCTCAAAATATGCTCAACAAGCTCACCAAGAACTTGCTCAAAATCTGCTCAACAAGCTCACCAAGAACTTGCTCAAATGTTGTCCCAAATCTGTCCACAAATATGTCCCAAAAGCCTTCTCAAAGGCTCAATCAATCATACACAAAAATTACCACAAATCTGTCCCAAAAGCCTTCTCAAAGGCTCAACCAATCATGCTCAAGTAGCACTCAAATCTCATCCACAAATCTATGAAGGCAAGGCTCAATGATGAATTCAACAATGAATGGCAATGCACTCTACAATGGATGACAACAATGATCCACAATGATCTCAACTCAAATCAATCTCAACTCAACTCAAGTCAATATTAACTCAACTCAAATCTTATAGAAGCATAAAGAGAATTGTTAGAGACTCAATATGTTCTAATCTCAAAGCTCAATCTCAACCCAAATCAGAATTATAGAATTGTTTGTTTCATGGGACTTGAACAATCACCTCACACAATCACTTGACTAGGCTCAATCAACTCAACTCAACCAATCACCACAAGGGACAACTCTTTCTCACAAAACCCTAGTCCAAGCATGTATCAACCAACTCAAATGTTTCCAACAATGCTCAACCACAAATCTCACATAACAATGATACTCATGTTCTTTTCTAACTCAAGTTCTTTGCATAACCAATGGGCTTCAACAACTATGCTTATAAAACAAGGTTTAAACACAACTCTCAAACCAAAAAACCTTGAAGCATTCAACCAACCACTTTCAAAAAGGAAACCACAATCAATCCTTTTCTCTCCAATGATATTTCAGAAATCAACCACCATAAACAAAGTCAATGGAGAATATTGCTCATACCTTTTGATGCCTTATTGGATGTCCACTAAATCTGCCACACTCAACAAACTTATTTTTCAACTTTCAACAAGGGTTAGAGATCATGATTAATATCACAACAATAATATCCAAATAACACCTTATCACTCCTACTCAATAAGATACAACATGTCCCCTCATGAAAGAATTAATCACCTTTGAAAAAGAACAAAACAACCTTCACTTTTGAACCCTTTTACAAAAATAGAAATATCTCTTTACATACACCTTATTTCTCCCTCTAAGCAAGTTAATCAAATAGCCCTCGAAATAAGCTTTCCAACGATATATAATATGATATACTTTCAAAAGGAGAAACACCAAAAATCTCTCTTTTTCTAAACATGCATCACAACCCTTATTCCTCCTAGGGCAACTTTAGAAAAATAAAATATATTAAAAAATTATTAACTTGCCTCTGTCCTTGATGGGATTCGATCTCGTGACGTCTCCTTGCTCAGCGCTTTAACCACAGCCAGCCTGTCATTGGGCCACATGCCCTCACGTGTCCAAAGGGACACGAACAAAAACTTATATCATAAACTTTTGCACCCTTCGAAAAACTTAACAGCGCTTCGAGCGCTTCAACAAAGCAAATAACCATGGTGGGACTCGATCGCAGGACCTCCTGCGTAACACACAGCACATGAACCGCTAGGCCAAAGATGCCTATGCATCTTATTAAACTCCGTGAATGATTTTTCAATAGACCAAAGTCACACTTCTCTCTCTTTTTGCAATTCGTTCCCCAATCGAAGGCATTCGAAAAATAAGCGTTGAGGATCATGAAGTCTAAGCTTTTGTTGGCATATATATGCCTTTCCTCTTTCTTTAGACGTTGGCGCTATAAATTAATATAGCCTTTCCTCCTTTCTTTAGTCGGTGCTAAAATTAATATATTTAATTTTAAAATTTAAATTTAAATTTTAAATAATTTAAAATTTAAACTAAATATTTAAAAAATAAATATCTCCATCACCGGGGCACCTTTTTCGATGAAACGAAAAGCCAATCTGGGTTTTAAGAAAAACCCATTTCAAATCTGCCATCCATGGTTTTAAATAAAACCTTTTATTTTGCCTACCTTGGTTTTCACAAAAACCCTGTATATATCCATGCTCTCCAAAATATCATAAATGCTTATTTATGAAATGCTTTGGCCACCAAAACTCAATGTGATCCATGTGACATCAATGAAAACATAAAATAACTCAAATTTCCAACAATCTCCCCCTTTGTCATTGATGGCAACACCTCTAATGCAAAAACCACAATCACTGCAAAAACCATCTCTGAGAATCAAAGCTACTCCCCCTAACTCAATACTCTCTATGGAGGTTGCTCTCCCTAACTCAATCCTCTCTTTGGAGGCTACTCCCCCTAACTCAATGCTCTCCCCCTTACTCAAATCTCTCCCCCTTTGACATCAATGGCAAAAGGGACACCTATGGGGCTAAAAGATATGACTCTTAAGCTTAGCCTCCTCACCACCTTCTCTCTTGAGGTGATTAAATTTTGGGTGGGAGTGCTTTTACTCCCAGATGTTCTCTCAAATGCTCAAACGTTTCTCTCGGTAATGGTTTTGTAAATATGTATGCAATCTGATATTTTGTAGGAACATATTCCAATATTACTTGTTGCTCTGTAACCTACTCTCTTAAAAAGTGATACTTGATTGGAATGTGCTTTTTTTTTGGCATGCATTATTGGATTCTTCGAGATACTTATAGCACTAGTATTATCACATAGAATAGGAATGGGATGATCATGTTCTATACTGAAATCTTTGAGAGTCTATTTCATCCATAATACCTGTGAACAACATGTTGCTACTGCAATATATTCTACCTCTATTGTGGAAAGTGACACTGATGGTTGTTTCTTGCTCAGCCAAGAAACTAGGCAATCACCAAGAAAGAATGCTCCTCCGCTTGTGCTTTTTCTATCATCAATATTTCTTGCCCAATCGACATCTGTGTATGTTGTGAGAGTGAACTTACTACTTCTAGAATACCATAAACCATACTCCATTGTTCCTTTGAGATATCTGATTATTCTTTTCACTGTTGTCACATGTGATTCTTTTAGAGCTGCTTGAAATCTTCCCATTAAACCAACTGCCTGTATTATATCTGGTCTTGTGGCTGTAACATATAATAGGCTACCAATCATAGATTTGTAGAGTTTGATTTGCATCAGGTGATTCATCATCTTTTATTAATTTACACCCTATAACCATTGGAGTACTAACTAGATTACTATCTTCCATTTTGAATTTCTTCAACATCTCCTTTATATACTTTGTTTGTGAAAGAAATATCCCTTTTTCTAATTGTGAAATCTGTAATCCGAGGAAAAAGGTTAACTCACCAAGCATAGACATTTCAAACTCATTAGTCATATTTCTTGCAAATTCTTGACACATTCTATCATTGCTACCACCAAAAATAATATCATTCACATAAACTTCCACAATCATCAAATTATTTCCCTTATTTTTAATATATAGATTGCTATCAAATGTTCCCTTTCTGAAACCTTGCTCTCGAATATATTTATCCAGTCTTGAATACCATGCTCTAGGGGCTTGCTTTAATCCATAAAGAACCTTCTTCAATATGTATACATAATCTGGTTTATATTCTTGATTAAACCCATTTGGTTGTTCAATGTAAACTTCTTCTAAATGACCATTCAGAAATGTTGACCTGCCCCTGTTGCATCCCCTTCCAAACCCACCCCCTCCATCGGTAAAAAAATGACAATTAGCAAGCGTAAAGTCAAAACAGAGGAGGCATCCCCTCAGGTCTGCAGGTCTTCCAGAACTAAGAAATCTAGAGCTAAGTCTAGCTAGAATTCCCCTGTTGAGGTTGAAGATTTGAGTGGGAATTTGAATCCCACCTCTAGAATTTCCAATCGGCTAACCAGAATGTTCTTGAAAAGCTTCATCATGGCTTTCGAGAGTGCTAGCTTGGACCTGAAGCATTCCCTTCAACAGAACGCAATGCGCACTGGATAAGATACCCTGTAGATCAATCCTTAAATCTACTATCCAAGATAGGTTGTTTTTTGAGGTGTTTTGTGGGTTTCTCTGGTTATGATTACTAATGGTTTTTTTGCGTCCTCTGTATGTCTGTTAGTTTGGGTTTCACTGAGATGGCCCCTATGAGGGCCCTAGCTATGCTTGAAGGTTTTTGATGTCTGTTTCCAGATGCCCCTGCGTGGGCAAGTATCCCCTGCTTACCGGCACTACTATCCCCTGCGTGGGAATTCTAACTGTGATATCCCTTGTGCGGGAATGTTTAAGTTGGCATATGTCTATTTTCATGGAATAGGATTTTGTAACAGTGGATTATCTCGACCTGCTGAAGGTTTTTGTATATCTGGGGTTGGGACCCAATTAAAACCCTGTTAATAGAAACACTAAATTACCAAAAAAATATATTTCTTTTGTTCATATCTAGCAATAGACAATTGAGTTTATAGGATTATATTCTCATGATATTGTTGTATTATTATGGATGAGGAATGAACATATATTAAGGAAGTTTTGTGTGAGATGGGAGTTTTGGGAAATATTCCATGTGGTTGTCATTAGGATAAGAAAGAATGCATCCCATGGTACAACACTTTAATGTCTAGAGTCATCTCTGATCCCAGTACAAGGTATTTCCTTCTCGGTGGTTGGTAGCACCGATAAGAATAATGATGTCGAGAGATGACTTGGTATAGCAAAGGAATGCAGACGTTCGTGAATAGGTTTGGGAATTTCTCAAACTGGAAGCTTGGTAGCAGATGTTTACATTCTATCTCCTTGAATGTAACTTGAACAAATGAATTTTGATATCTATATTGTAAAGGATACTAGATGATGGATCAGTGCATTACTATAAATTTACAGATATTGTTGAACAATAGAATATTTCAGAGAAACCGTATGTGTCTCAAGATATGATTGTGTTCTCTTTAATAAAAATATTATCATGTAATCTGGTTCTATTAATGATTATGTGTGACTTGCTATCAATTATGGGCTTGATTTGTATTAGTTCCTATATGTTATATCTTCCACCTTGTCAATACTAAGTGTGAGCAATAATTAAATGAAGTAAAGATTATTTTTAAAATTGTATGATTTATTATCTTATGGGCTAGTACTTAATTAAATAGCTTTAGCATTCTTTAGTTTTCATAAGTAAATATTATATTCTCTATTCACCATATTGGGGCAAAACCTAAATTAATTTGCATGATTCGAGTAAGCTTGCGAAGGGAATGCGGTTGTAATGTTAAATGGACTAGCTATTGTGGGGTTGTCTTAACTTTATCTAGCATTAAAACCAAAGGAAATTTTAATGCCCACCCTCATAACTCTGGAAAAGAGATGTTGTGATGGAATGGTTGTATCTTTAGAGGACATCGACTAGAGTTTATCGAACATCATTCCATAAAGAGCACTTGGATGTTAGCTGAGCAGTTATATATGTTGGCTAACGTAGTGTCCCTTAGTCCAAGAAGAGTTAAATAGAAATGTGGTGCTCCTTTGAGTGAACCCAAGATGAAATGGGAAGTAGCGATAAACCTTTATTATAAATTTAGTAATCATTATGGGATTCAATGGATTGGACTTGTCATAGTGAGTAATACTCATACATTAAAGGAGTTGTGTAGAGATAGAGTAGATATTAGCAACAACATTAGAACTCTTACATTAAACGAATTATGACTCCTATATAAAAGGAAATATGTAAAGAGAAAATATTTGGCTTATCCCTATAAACTCCCTCACTAAAGGAATTATGGAGGAAGTAAATACTAGGATTTCACCTTTCAAAGGATTGAAATGGAAGTAACAATTAGCTTGTGGGGAGAACAAGTTAGTTGGTAAGAAGGAAATTGCATCTAGTACTTTCCCAAATGGACATGTGGAAATGTAGGGATGGATGCTCTTGGAAGCCAAGTCATGGTGTATGGCTAATGGATAGGTTAAGAATCCCTAGAGTATGACCGTTGAGAGTTTTCGATGAGTTATAGTAGAAGATAAATTGAAGAAGAGATAGTGGAGGTGTATGTATATTATATATACTTTAATTATATTAAATAAAAAACAAAATCTTGGGTTAAATTGGTTTTTTTTTTATGGAAACTGGGTAGTGACAATGCCCATGATAAGGGAGGATGGGTATTGGCTATGGGGATACCATCTTAGATTGAAAATTTTGTTTTAGAAAAAGGGGTTGATCTGAATGGAAGATACCTTTGGATAAGAAATATTTATAAAAAAAAACCTTTGGATACAATATTTTTACTAAAATAAGTATTTTAATAAGATATTTTTACAAAAAAATGGTTAGTTTATGTTTAGTGCATTCCCTAAATATTATAAAATTTTGTATTTTGTTGTGGGATTGGATGCATCAGTCTTTACCATCAATAAACTAAATAGTGTGTAGGGACTTTAGTACATGGATGATTTTTGTTTTGACATAAGCTAAGGCACTTCTTTTTTATTATGTCACAAATAATTTAGTCCTTGATTGCAATACCATAGTAGCCTTTTTATTTTTTGTCCCATTTAAAAAAGAAAACAAAAACAAGAATAACTAATATACATGATCCATTTTATAAAGGTGATCTGAGCACAAATCTAATAGAATAGACAAATTTTGTTATTTTTTTATAATTTTAAGTAATTATGCTTTCTTCTTAGGCTTGGTGCATTGAGATTATTCCATTATTCAATATAATCATAGTCTTATTCTAATATCTTGCTCTTTAGGTCTTTGTAACAAGGTTCTAATTGATTTCCCTTTCAAGTTGAACATCACTCTTTTAGACTAAGTGGAATGTCCTCAATCTTTAAGGATTATTTGGAATGGTGATCCTAAACCAATAAAGAGAAATGGTTAGATTCTTTGGTGATAAATGGCCATTAATTCATCTATTACTATTTTGAAAGAGTTTGATAAGAAACTTCCTAATGAGCATAGGAAGAGAGAAATATTAAAGAATAAGGGCAAAGGCATCCCAACTAATTTTTGGTAGCAAATATTTTATCTATACAAGTGCTAGAATTCACACCTATTTCAAAAAATGAACGAAAACAATCCATCTACTAAAATCTTATACATAAAGTGTATAAAATAATGAAAGAAAAATATATAGTGGGTACCTGTAGGCACCATAAATAATCACTATGTTATCCATGAATAAGAATTACAACACTCTTATACAATGGATGGATTTATGGAGGTAATTATACCAATACAAAAATTCTAATTACATAAATGAGTTTAACCTAAGCCGACATAGCAAGAGGGTTTAAGGTTAATTACAAGTTATAAGGTGGGTTTAACTATAAAAAGGTTACATAGCCCATTGGACTTACATAATAAAATATAATTGTGCAATGATTACCTGTAGGCCTATAAAATATTACATCATACAATGTCATGGCTATAATTCAGAATACAATTTTAACACCCCCACATAATCTAAATGAAGGGACTAAAGAGAGAAAAAATAGTAACAATAATATCTTCTACCATAATGAATGCTCTATTAGGCCTCCACACTTGACAAAGACTCCTTTGGACCCCCCTCATCTTTTAGAAATCTATTGATGCAAAAGTACATCTACAAAAGAATCTTCGTAGAATGGACCATAGTCATAATTATCACTATTAGATACTCCCATACGTATAGAAAAAATACTTCCTCTAGGATTTCATATGATGAAGATATGTTGAGTACTTACTATAAAAAAAAATACTATAATCTTCTATGTTCACATAAGATAAGACTTGAAAGCCTAACTTTCTCTTGTATAGCATACATAACCTTGTTTGGAAACTTTAATTTGCCCTTAGGCCACCCAATTTTTGTTACCAAAATAGGATTTGCATGGACCTATTTATAAGAAGAGCCTTTAAAAAATCTCATTTATAAATAGATAAAAAATAAAAGAAATAAGTGATCATGAAATATTAGATCATCATGAATACGCTGAATCAATAGCACAAATGAGGAAGAGGGGTTGATTAAAGCCTATTCTAAATCATTTTTTTGTATGCATCCATAAGACTCAAAAGCTACTACAATTGTCACAAATCCACCTTTATCTTCTATAAATGTAAACCAAATATTTTGATTGCATAACATATTGTAAATTTTTTCTTTTGAAATAGGGAAATGGGATTTGAAGACAATAACACAATGAGACATCCCTCCACTTGTAGTATGTCCTTGAACAAGTACTCCAATGCAAAAAGCTAAAATAATGTGTGATTTGAAATAAAATGGGCTCAAGTTGATTCAATATGTAAAAGTTATGTCCTATGGAAGTGTACCCTTCAAAAGAGCCCTAGAGTGAGTTTTTGAAAAATAACATTTTTTTAAAATTCCTTCTAATTTTTTTGTATAGAAAACATATGATAGAGTAGGTGCAAATTCTTCAAAAAAATCAAAAGAATGGATAGAGACAAAATTAGACTTTTCTTTTGTCTCTTTTTTCAAAGGTGCTTATGAAGCTTTGAGAAGTAATTCAACTTAGAAGTCAAAAAAAATATTGAAGGTTCTAAATAAACTTTTTTTCTTAACCAAGTGATGAATCTCCATGCTCTAATACCATGTTAGAATTCACACCTATTTCTAGAAACAAACAGAAGCAAACCATCTACTCAAATCTTATACTAAAAACATAAAAAAGGAAAAAAGAAAAATATGTATAGTGGGTACCTATATGCACCATAAATAATCACTATATTATCCATAGATAAGAATCACAACACTATAACACAATGGGTAGTGTGGTGGGAGGTATTTATACCAATACGAAAACCCAAATTACATAAATGAGTTTAACCTAAGTTAACATAACAAGAGAGCTTAAGGTTAATTATAGGTTATATAATGTGTTTAACCATAACAAGGTTACAATAGCTCATAAGGTTTACACAATAAATATTATAATAAATTATATACAGTTGTACAAAAAAATTGCCCATAAGCCTATACAAGATTACGTCATACAATATCATCCTTAACCATAAATTATATTACACTTTTAATAAATTTAAATTAAAATAATTATTTTTAAAAAGGTGTCAACTAATTAAAATTATATAAAGGAAGAGTGTACAACTTCAATGGGCAAGTTAAAAACAAAGAAATTAAGTTTTTTAACTTTCTCAAAAAAATACATAAAAAATACAAAATCACAAGTAATTATAATCTCATCAAAAGACTTACTACTTTATTCTAACATTTTTTAGATTTAAAAATAATAATAATTTTTAACATATTTATAATTATAATGTAATATAAATGAGGTGAAAAGTGGGTGCCTAAGGGAAACCCTCAAAAATTGAAAGGAAAATATCGGATTTCTATTTCTCAAGTTGGGCTCAGTGAGGAATTAAGGAGGAAGTCCTTCTTCCATCAAATATGTTTGATGGAGAGGAGAAGTTGAACAGGGTTCTTGCGAAGAGAACATAAGTGAGCCTAGTAGCGGGGGATATTGTTCAACTTTCTAAATTTGGGGAGAGTGGAGAAGAGGTAAGTCCCTTTGACTGTCTTGACATGGATGATCCAACTCTTCAATAGTTAATGGAAAGCTCTCTAGCCTCTTCAAAACCTATGTTTGAGAAAGGCTCTCCAGGTTTGAAGACCATAAGTCACAAGAAAGCTCGTATTGATGTAGGGTTCAAAAGGAAAGTGGGGAGACCTAGCAACAGAGCACTCAGGAAAAGGGAGATTGACTCTAAAATTGCTAACAGAGTACAACCCCTTCTAACTGGTAGTTTTGAGACTCTACATCCTGGAGAGAATGAGGTTATCCAATCATAGAGACTTGGAACAAATGTTTTCAGGAGTGTGGCCTGAAAAAAGTATTTCTTTCTTTAGGGATCAAAATAAAAGTTGGCAAGCCTCCCAAGACCTCACTGGGATAGGCTTCCAGCAAGTATGTTTTGGTTGTTTTTGTTTCAGTTGTTTGTCAGGCTAGATGTTGTTGTTGTAGATCTACTCCAGTTTTAAATAGGATTCTTGGCTCTCTGGTTCTTTGAGCACCCCTAGGTTCTAGTGGTGAGGTCTGGTTCCTAGATTTAAGGCCCTAGTGGTGGGTGGGATCTTCAAATTTTGAACTTTGAATTTGAATGCAGCTTTGGGTGGGATTTTCAAATTCTAATTTTAAATCTCAAATTTGAATGTTGTTTTGGGTGTGGGTTTCTCCTATGTTGGCCCCTTTTGCCAGTTGGTTATTTGATCGTGATAATCTCTTGTATTTGCTTGATAAAAATCTGCAGCTTATTTGCTAGGAGGTTGCTTCATTGGATTTTAGAGTTGGATTCATGGAATCCAGCTCAGTTTTTCTTATATCTTATTATTAGATCTAATTTTTAGAGGTACCTTTCAAAACCCTATTTGTAATAGGTTGGAGGACCCTTTAAAAACCCTTCTACTACCAATCAAAAAAAGTTCACTATTAAAGAACTTTGAGATGATCTTTTTCAGCATGGCCCTTGAGGAAGCTTTAGGCTTGTATAAGCTACCTAAGGAATTTTATAAATGCCTTTAGTTGGTTCTTAAATATGCCTTTTACATGTTTTATAAGGAAGTTAA
Source organism: Wollemia nobilis (assembly GCA_028583015.1). Classification (NCBI taxonomy): domain Eukaryota; kingdom Viridiplantae; phylum Streptophyta; class Pinopsida; order Araucariales; family Araucariaceae; genus Wollemia; species Wollemia nobilis. The sequence goes on from JAQPPZ010017228.1 coordinate 15,318,797, forward strand.
AATAAACAAGTCCTTAGTAGCTCTATCAACTAGGGGCTTATTATACATATTCCCAATAGATCCAACTAGGAATCTATAAGAGGATGGCGGTTCCTTTCAAGATCTTAACAATTTGCTTTAAGGTTGGGTTCATCAAAGGTCTATATATTTCTAATTCTTGATTAAGTACTCTGTATTCTTTTGCACTTACTACATTTAAAAAACTCATAGTAAAATTAAGTGACATTGTAATTCTAGGACTTTGTATGAAGTTAAGAACATGTAATTCTAGGAATTTTTATATGTTTTGATATGATAGACAAAGAACACAGATTATTATTGTTTGGACAATATCCATAAAATGCCGGACAACAGAAAATTTTATCATATTTGGTTCATCTGTTGCAATTTTTTTTATATCATTGAGGTTCCAAGGAACGAACAAAAAGAAAACCAACAAAAAAAATTGTTTTATTCACATGATAAAATTGTTTGCATTTCTCCTGCCTACCACATGATGTCACTGCAACCTTCTCGCATAAACATTTCTAGACCTTCACATTCTATGTCGGTCATATAAAGTTAGAAAAAAAACAAAAGGCAATGGTACAATTTTTTTTGTATTTTCTTTTATGTCAGAATTAAGAGTCCAGCAATTTGCAAGAGTTTTAACAGGTCGAAAACATAAACAAAGAAAACTATCGTATTCGACCTCTCATTGTAGAACATCAAGCACAAATTATTTACTTCTGTGTTCCCCCTTACAGTCCACCGGTGAATCTCCTCCACTGAATTGGAATCCCAATTCTAATGAAATACTTCCAGTACTTGTCATTTAATTTAAATCTGTCATAAAAGTTCTAGAATTGCTTGTACATATGGTCATGTAAGGACCACTGATTCTAGAATCTTGGATGCCAAAATATCGGTTTAAAATTCCATGATATTATATATATAAAGATCATTCGTAACTTTTGTTAAAAATAACGCTTAATAAAAATTAAAAAAAAAAAATTGTTAAAATAGTTTATTTTTTTTAAAGGAAAATAAAAGTTGTTTATAATAGTTATTAATAAAATAAAAAAAATTAAAAAATTAGTCTTGAAAATAGAAAAGGAGATAATAATAAATAAATAAAACAATAGAAAGTCACATCATTATTAACGTGTATAGGTATCGGTTGAGAAAAACAATTCAGTTGGATAAAATAAATTCAAAGAGAACAGATAAATAAAGCTTTCTCTTGCATACTTTGAGTTAATTTTTTTTTACATCTGATATCAAAGTGGTTAAGTTAGGGAGATTTAGAGATTGATTTTATTTTTATTTTTTTTAGATGGTTAATTTTTGAAACTGAAGTGCAAAATTGATGGCTGCAACAATTTTTTATTGTCAATTCCTCCATTCAACATAAATTACTATGAGGACTAGGCAATAAAGATGTAAACATTAACAATTTTTAAAGAAGAATGGGATATAGTCCAAGTTGGGTATGAAGAGCCTCAAGATTGGAATGCATTGATAGCACAAGAGTGGATTGAGAAGAAAGAGACAAAGAAGAAAGATGCCTTAGCTGTGTTTTTAATTCAAAATGCTTTAAATGTAAGCATTTTTACTAGAATCACTGCAACAAAGAATGTAAGGAAACTTGGAACACATTGTAGTCTACTTACGAAGGCATTGATAAAGTCAAATTGGTTCATTTGCCAAATTTGGAAAGAGATTTAAAAAATTTTCAAATTAAAGATAGAAGATTGCGAATTACTATGTTTGAGTTCAAGACATTGTTAACCAATTACGCAGCCATGGAGACCATTCCTGATCAGGTAATTTGTGAAAAAGTTCTTAGAATGTTTGATGATGTTGAAGTTGGATCAACTCATGGGATCAATTTTACTCGTGAAAGTAGACTATAGAAAATTCTAAAAAGCTTAGCACAAGCATTTGCGACAAAAGCTAAAATTGAAGAAAGATGCAACAACATTTCCCAAGATAAAAAGGGAGACTCATGAAACTAACCAATAGGAAGAGGAAAATGCCATGGAGGTAGATGTCATGGACATGATAGTCTAGATAAAAAAAATCATGCAGTTGCATTATTGTAAAATATTTGGCCATTTTCAAAGAGAGTGCAGGCTCAGGCAAAGTTATGTGTAGAATAGGAAGGCAAATTTCAACCAAAAGGAAGAAGAGCATTCTAGATCTAACATTGTTTCTCGTGTTGTATGGTAGATAAGTTTAATGATGAAATTTGGTTTCTTGATCTTGGTCACTCAAGTCATATGATAGGCAACAAAGGTTTATTTGTGAAGGTTATGAAACAATAAAAAGTGAAGTGAATCTTGGAGATGATAAGGTTGTGAAAATTATTAGCAAAAGCATGTCAGTTATACACACCAAGAAAGGTGAGGTAAAAAATATTCAAGATATTTTGTTTGTTTCTAGTCTTAAGCATAAAATTTTGAGTGTAGATTAGTTGGTTGAAGAGAATTATAAATTTTTATTTAGTAATGAAACATGTAAGATCTTTGATAAAAACAATGGTGGAAAGATATTTGTAGTAGTTCCCACAATAAAAAATAGAATGTTTCCAATGAAGATGCATATGACACACTCAAATGTTTTGTAAGAAATTGTTTAAGACAATAATTGATTGTGGCATAAACATTATGACCATCTAAGTTTTACAGGATTGATTCTACTATATACAATGAATATGGTTCAAGGCTTACGCTAAATTGAAGCAAAGGATGTGGTGTGCTCTAGTTATGCACTTGGAAAGCAACATAGAAATAAATTTCTAGCTGACAAATCATGGCAAGCTTCATGACCATTGTAGTTGATTCACTCGAATATTTGTGGCCCCATGTAGAAACCAAGCATTGGTAATTGTTATTTTTTTACATTCATAGATGATTTTTCTGACAAAACATGGATTTATTTCTTGAAGAATAAAAACAAAGTATTTGGTTGTTTCATGAATTTTTAATCCTTAGTTGAAAAAGAAAGTGACCATTCCATTAAAATTTTGAGGATTGATCAAGGAGGTGAATTTACTTCTAAGGAACTTAATTTATATTGTGTTAATCATAAAATAAAAAGACAACTTACAATAGCACACACACCACAACAAAATGGTGTTGCTAAGCAAAAAAAATGCATGGTTTTTGAAATGGAAAGGTCTACGTTGTAAGCAAAGCACATAAAAAATATTGGATAGAAGCATTACCTATAGTTGTTTATATTCTCAATCGTAGCCCTATATTAGTAGTGAAGCATTGTACACTAGAAGAAGCATGGTCATATAGTAAACCTAGTGTGGAACATTTAAAAAAATTGGATTCATTGGTATTTGTGCATATTCTAGATGACACCAAGAATAAATTGGATGCAAAGAGTGAAGAATGCATTTTTTTTGTTACTTCGAAGATGTTAGGACTGAAAATAAGGCACACTTTATTTACAAGTTATCTTACAATATATAAGCATCAAGCTTAGGAGGGAGATATGACAAGTGTCATAAGCTCCACTCCAAGTGTCTTTCAGAAGACACCACTCCAACTCAAACTGAAGACAGGGACAAGTGGCAGAAGACAAATGTCAACTCTGTCAATTATAGGCATAGTGCACATTATAACAATAATAATATTCTAACATTCCCCCTTAATGTGCACTATCCTAAAAAGATAAATCAACATTAGATAACATTCCCCCTTAATGTTGACTTCTTTTACATAGATATAGCAAATTGCTAAACTGAGAAAACTTGTCTTTCCCAAGTGACTTGGTGAAGATGTCTGCCACTTGATATTGAGTTGGTACATACTCCATGTGTATAATGTCTTCTTGGACCATTTCTCTAATGAAGTGATGATGGATCTCAATGTGCTTTGTTCTAGCATGGAAAACTGGATTCTTGGTCATCTTGATGGTACTTTGATTGTCACAATATATATATGTTGGACCATGTATGAATAGCCCAATATCCTGAATTAATTGCCTCAACCATATTGCCTCCTTAGTTGCCTCAACTACTGCTCTATATTCTGCTTCTGCTGAAGATAGTGAAACTGTGTTCTACTTCTTTGTGCTCCATGAAATAGAGCCTTGGCCTAATTGAAAGCAATAACCTGATGTAGATCTTCTAGTTTCAGGACAATTGGCCCAATCTGAATCTATGTATCCAATCAAAGAAAAATTATCACTTGATTTATACATAAGGCCATGATGAGGTGTGGCCTTTAGGAATCTCACAATCCTCTTAGTTGCTATCCAATGGCTCTTCTTAGGATCCTGCATGAATCTGGAAATAAGGCCAACTGAATAGCAAATATCTAGTCTAGTTGAAGTTAAGTAGATCAAACTTCCAACTAGTTGCCTATAAAGTGTACCATCAACCCTTTCTTCTTCATCATTATTTACCAATTTCAATCTAGTTTCCATGGGAGTTAGAGAGGGCTTACACTCCTCCATGCGAAACCTCTCCAAAATAGACTGAATGTACTTAGCCTGTGAGATAAAAATCTTACCAGGTTGTTGCCATACCTCTATTCCTAAGCAATAGTGGAGGAGGCCTAAATCTGTCATCTCAAAGTTCTTGCATAAGTCCTCCTTGAGCAACCTTATTCCTTCTATGTCATCACCTGTAATGAGAAGATCATCCACATACAATGTAACCAAAATGATGCGGTTCCTCCAATGTTTCACATAGAGAGTAGATTCTGTTGCAGATCTAGTGAAACCAAGGTTGAGAAAATAGGAGTCAATCTTTGCATACCAAGCTCGGGGTGCTTGCTTCAACCCATATAGAGCTTTCTTTAATCTGAGGACTTTGTTGTTTTGGCCTTCAACTGTGTACCCTGGTGGTTGTTTCACATACACTTCCTCCTTCAAATGACCATTGAGAAATGCACTTTTGACATCCATTTGATATATTGGCCAATGTTTTTGAGCTGCCATAGCAATAACTGTCCTGATTGTAGTCATCTTAGCCACAGGAGCAAAGGTCTCCTCATAATCAATTCCCTCTTGTTGCTTATAGCCTTGAGCTACTAGGCGAGCCTTGTAGCGATCTAGTGAGCCATCTGCTTTATATTTTGCTTTGTATACCCATTTTGTGCCAATGGTATATTTTCCTTTGGGTAAATCAACTAACTCCCAAGTGTGATTCCTTTCAATGGAATCCAATTCTTGATCCATGGCATGAACCCATTTAGGATCACCAAGTGCTTCTTTGACATTAGAAGGTTCAGGTTGGCTAAGGACTTTGGCCATTAGGGCATAATTCACTTGGTGTCTTAGGGCTGAAGGCCTTTTACCTGTATAGGTGGGCAAATGATTTTGGGCTTCATCTATTGTGGCTTGAACCCACTTGGGTAAAGGATTGGATGATGTTACTTGATCATTAGGAGGAGGAGATGGAGGACATGGATCATTTGTAGGAAGTTCTTCTTGTGGATGAATTTCTTGATTTATGAGTGAAGGAGAAGGACTAGATGATATTGTATGCATGAATGGAGCAACTATTTCATTAGTTATTTCTAAAGTGGGGGCCTTAGGAGGATTAGATGGGGGATACTCATGAAAGGTAACATCCCTAGATAAAATGATTTTCTTGGAAATAGGTTCATATAATTTATATGCATTGGCACTATCACTATAGCCAACAAAGATGCATTTTTGGCTCTTATCATCAAACTTCTTCCTTTTCTTATGAGGAATATGAGCATAGGCATCACATCCAAATATTCTCAAATGGCCCACATAGGGCGTCCTTCCACTCCATGCTTCTTCAGGTGTTCTTTCATGTAAGGCCTTTGTGTATGACCTATTAGTCAAGTATGCAGCAGTAAGAACAACTTCTCCCCAAAATGAGTTAGGTAATATAGCAACATGTAACATTGATTTTGCCCTATTTGTGATTGTTTGATTCATCCTCTCAGCAACTCCATTTTGTTGCGGGGTATAAGGGGTTGTGAATTGCCTCCTTATCCCATGATACTTACAAAAATTAAAGAATTCATTGGAGACATATTCTCCACCATTATCTGATCTTAAGGTGGAGATTTGATAGCCACTTTCTCTTTCAACAAGTGCGATGAATTCTTTGAACTTATCAAGGGCTTGCCACTTATATTGAATTAGGTAGATCCATACCTTTCTGCTGTAATCATCAATGAAAGTGATGTAGTATTTAGCCCCAGTATAATATTGAACAGACATTGGCCCACAAATGTCTGAATGAATCAATTGCAAAGGTCTATTGGCTCTCCATGCCTTTCCTATTTCAAATGGTTGCCTATGGTGTTTGGCTATTACACATGGCTCACAAAAACATTTTGACTCCTTAAGATGTGGAAGTCCTTTAACTAATCCTTTTGTAGCCATCATTTGAAGATTATTAAAATTTAAATGTCCCAATATTTCATGCCACATGTACTCCAAAGAGAAAGTAGTTGTTGTATGCAAAGATGTTTGTGTTACAGATTTTGTAAGGAGGTAGTAAACACCATCCTTTTTCACTCCCATGGCCTTGACATTGCCATTGGGTTCCTTAATGTAGCATTTGTCTTTTTCAAAATAGACATTATAGCCCTTATCTGTAAGTTGTCCAATAGAAAGAAGACTCCTTTTAAGACCAGGCACATACAAAACATCTATTGCAGGAACATTATTACCATCATGCAAAGTAAGTGGTGCCTCCCCAACACCTTCAATGGGTAGAGCACTTTCATCACCAAAAGTAATGAATTGATTTGATGTAGGCTGAACCTTGGTCAACCAATCTTGCCTTCCTATCATGTGCTTTGCTGCTCCAGAATCAATATACCAACATTCTTTATCTTCAACATTAACTTGGTTGGCTGCATACAATGTGTTCAGATTATTATTTTGTGGTTCTCCCTGTTCTCTTTGCCTTTTATAGCAATTAGCAACATTATGATTCCATTTTCCACAATATTCACACCCTTGTTGATTGTTGTTTTGACCCCCTTGAGGTCTTGTTTGCCATCTTGGCTACTGCTGGTACTACTGCTGATGTGGTTGCTGATGGTACTACTGATTTGGTTGTTGTTGGTACTATTGTTGACGTGGTTGCTGCTAGTACTATTGATTTGGCTATTGTTGGTACTATGTGTATCTCTGATGTTGTCTACCCCTTTGATTCTGATTATGCTGATTTTGACCCTTGTTTTGTTTAGGCTGTAAAGTTGCCTTGGTGGCAAAAGCTGCTGATGTGGCTTCAATTTCTTCATCTTTGATTAGGGCTTGCTCATGTTTCTTAAGTAGGATCTCAATATCCTCAAGTGTGGAATTCATTGTTTTACCACTCAAGTCTAACATGGTAGCATAGGAGTGAAACTTTGAAGGAAGACCATGCAACATTATTGGAATTAACTCATTATCATCTAGGGTTTTACCAGTAGCTAAGAAATCATTCTTAATAGACTTCACTTCCATAAGATAATCGGTAAGTGAGCCTTTCATACATAGATTGTGCAATTTTTGTTTGAGATACAAAATATTATCTTGACTTGGCCTATCAAACAATCTATTGAGAGCATCCCATGCTTGTTTAGGTGTTTTTGCAGCCCTTACAGTTTCTCTGCATTGAATTCCTGTAGCTAGCTTGATTAGACTTAAAGCTATATTGGAATTCTTCTCAAATTGTGCTTTTTCTTTAGGGTCTGTAGGTGCAGTGAGTGGGTCTTCATTAGCTTGCCTATCTCTCACAAAGTCCCACATGTCATTCATCATTAATATTGATTCCATCTCATACTTCCAATTTGCAAAAGTTTGTGCTCCTTCAAGTTTCTTTGTAAGTCCACTTAATAGATTTGTAGTAGCCATGATTTAGAAAAGGATCAAAAGAAAAAGGGAGCTCAACAAAGGATGAAGTAAGAATGACAAATGCCAAATTAGAGCCCTCAAAAAAATCTAGGGTACACCGCTGAAGATCCAGAGGAGGGTTCGCCTAGTTTTTCCACTCTGAATCTTCAAGAGATTCCAACAGTGGGAGGGTTAAGTTGAACATAAGTGCCTTTTTCTATCCAAAGAGAGTAAGAATTAGAATTTTCCAGACCTTTATACCAAACTTCTCAATATACCCGCCCTTACGTGAGGGAGACTATAAGCATTTGAGCAGTTGATACGTGGAACATAGGCGATTCTGAAAGGGAATAACCTGCCAGACCTTTATACCAAACTACTCAATATACCCGCCCTTACGTGAGGGAGACTATAAGTATTTGAGCAGTTGATACGTGGAACATAGGCGGTTATAAAAATGTGATGCTTGCTTTTTGTAGAATTGTTACAATAGATGTGCCAATGTATTATTGCTTTATAAGAATTTGCTTGTATGTGTTTGCTTGCTTGTATATGGCTTAGTGTCAAGTGTGTATGAAATGGAACTACACTTGATTACAATTATAAAACCCAAAGTCATGCAAGGGTAATAGCAAGCATAAAATGTAGACAAAGCCCAAATAGAAGATGCAAGCAACAAACACCTAGTGGCCAAGAGAGTGCCACAAAATGAATCCACCGACAAGGGACAAGGGGCCCTAAATCACCCCTTAAGTTGATGATTTGTATTGAAAACTTGGCTAAAACAAATTAGCCCCAAATGTGCCTCCAAAATATGAGACAATATCAATGCCTCCTTTTACAAGATTGCCCCCAAATTCAATAAATGACTTGGCATAATGTCCTCCCTAAAGACTTAGAAATTGATCCTTCACAATTTTACCAAATTATCAACCAAGAGTGTCGGATGCAACCGAAAATGCACTCTTTTTACAATATCAACTTTGAGTTAAAATTCAGTTGAGTAAATGATCTCAAAACTAAAAAATAATTGCACCAATGGATCCCCCTCAAAATTCTCTTTCCAACGACTATAAATAAGCCTATAGTCGGATACAATTTGATGCTTTAAGAAGGTAAAAAACAATGACCCTCTAAATGTGTGCAGCTCCGGGACATTCCCAAGTGGTCACCCATCCGAGTGCTACTCTAAAAATTTATGCTTGAATTTGAAGTTTTAATAAAATTTTGCTACTAGCAAACTTTTTGACATTAAAGCAATATGCAAAGTTGAATTTATATAATTGAAATTTTAAATACTACCCCCTTTATCTTTTTAAGCATAATATTTCAACATAATATTGCAACGGAGATGCACTCATAAATTAAATAGAGTAAGCATGCAAAGTGTGGGGAAACTTCCTAGTCATCAACCAAGATGTCGCTCTGGAGCATCCACGTCCTGTTCTTTTTAAGCTGGCGTCAAACCCGAAGATGGGGGGAAATCAACTGGAAGTTCTGAATGCTGGCTAGTGCAAATATTCAACAAGTGGCTCCTCCGTCTTCCCACAACTCGGTGAAATCTTTTAGTAGTTGCATATCTCTACTGTTATCTGTTCCCGGGCACAAAGGTTTGCTCTAACACCGAAATGGTGGCAGCAGCAGCAAGGCCTTCGTAGAACTTGATAAATTATGGTTCAGGAGGTTACCCATCTTCATGGGATTCGCACATAACAAGTGATACAAAAAAACAATAATGCTACAAACAACTCTAGGTCCATTTTTTTTCGGTTAATAGGAGAGTTATCTACAGCAACTCCAGGTCCTTCATTACTGCTCTGCAAATATTTGATCAGTGAATATCAAGGGGAAGCTATAGTAATTAATAGACATAAACCATGGAGGTGGGATTCTTGGGCTTGGGTATTATGGGTAAGGCCATGGCAGTCAATCTACTCAAGAATGGATTCAATGTAATAGTGTGTAATAGGACATTATCTAAGTGTGAAGAGCTTGTTGAGCATGGCGCTTCCATAGGACAGACTCCTACAGAAATAGTGAAGAAATGCAAGTATACTATAGCCATTCTACCTGACCCAGCTACCGCATTATCAGTGGTTTTTGACAAAGATGGTGTCTTGAAGACAATGTGTTCTGGAAAAGGGTATATTGATATGTCAACAGTTGATGCTGCCACTTCAACTAAAATCAGCGAGGGAATACTTGGAAAATATGGGAGATTTCTTGAGGTGTCAGTCTCAGGCAGCAAGAAACCTATAGAAGATGGCCAACTTATAATCCTTGTCGTTGGTGACAAGCATGACAAATGCGTTCTTTGAAGGCCTTGTTCTATCTGACAGATGCGGATTAAGCCAGCACGCCAATAGTCTTCCTAGGCTAAACGCAACCATGCAAGACTGCCTATCTGCACTGCGATCCGTGCAATATCATCTTGACCTCCTCACTCAACAACAGTCCACGGATCACCAGATAGAATCTTGTCAAACTACCATGCGAAGAAAAAATTTAGAAACAAAGACTAGAATGGCAGCACACTATGTTAGACGGCTCTTTCCCCCAGCACGCCAAGCCGAAGTCGAATCCCAAAGCAGAGGCCAAGCCTTCGAGGTTCTACGCCCCAGATGATGTGCTGAAGCCACTCATTAATCGGAGGAAGCACAAGCCTACTAAGCTCAGGCCCAACATTACGGAGGATATTGTTTTTATCCTTTTGGCTGTAAAAAAAAATTGCTCTTCAGAGAAGATATTTAAAAAACAAGCTCAAAACTCAGACTAAGCCAACCTCTAATAGAAAAAAAATGCAGCCTTCAAGCTCCCTAAAAAGATCTCACAGGGGGGCAGCATTCAGCTATTGCAAACTTCCTGAAAAAAAAAATTCTCCATTTCTCATTCACAGGATCAACATAGCAAGTGAAGAGGATACTTTGGAGAAAAAAATTCAGACCTAAAAAAAAATCAAACCCTAAAGTCTCTCAAGCGGATCTCACCGCTCTGATACCAAATGTTAGGACTAAAAAATAAGGCACACTTTATTTACAAGTTATCTTACAATATATAAGCATCAAGATTAGGAGGGAGATATGACAAGTGTCATAAGCTCCACTCCAAGTGTCTTGCAGAAGACACCACTCCAACTCAAACTGAAGATAGGGACAAGTGGTAGAATACAAATGTCAATCTGTCAATTATAGGCATAGTGCACATTATAACAATAATAATATTCTAACAGAATAGAGTAAAGCATACAAATTTTTGAATACCCAATAAAAAAGAATGATTATAATGGATGATGTAATTTTTAAAAAATGAGGAATGTGGCAAGAAGGTGTGTAGTAGGATAAAAAAAGTTTGAAAATAGAAGATTATATCACTCCTTCTAGTAACAACATAAGTTCTAGTGATAGCTTCCTAGCAATATCACCAACAACATCAAATACAAGTACAAGTCCAACATCAACTCCAAGGAAGGTAAAAAGTCTAGTTGAAAATTATTAAAGAACTACAAATAAAAAAGGTACGAATCAAATTGTTACTTTTGGATTATTTTCTTAAATCCATGCTAAACCTAGTTGTTATTAATATGCTATGAATCATGCATCCTAGTGTGATGTAATGGAAAAAATAAGGTTAACTGAGAAGAATGAAACTTATGATTTGGTTGAACCTCCAAAGATAAAGAAACAATATTAGAGAAATAGATATATAAAAACAAGCACAAGAGAGATGGCACCATTGAAAGACGTAATACAAGGCTCGTTGCCAAGGGATAGGTCCATGGAATAGACTATGAAAATACATTTGCACTAGTTGCTCGATGAAACAAAATAAGAATAGTGTTAGCACTAGCAACTCATTATAAGTGGCTAGTCCAATAAATCGATGTAAAATCAACATTCTTGAATAGTATCATTGAGGAAGAAGTTTGAGTATAGAAACCATCTGGGGGTGAAATAAAATGAGAATCACATCTATAAATTGAAGAAGACACTATATGGTTTGAAACAGGCTCTGAGAGTTTGATATTTGAGAATTTATAGTTATTTCCAATACCATGGATTTTCTAGAAGCCAAAATGAACCACCATTATATGTGCAAAAGCAAGTTAATCAAATTTTTATTGCTAGTCTTTATGTAGATGACTTGATTTTCATAGGGTAAAATTTTTATTATAATGAATGAACTTAAGCAAAGGATGATGAAAGAATTTGAGATGACAAATCTAGGTCTAATGCATTATTTTATTAGCATGGAGGTATATCAATTGGTTGGTAGTATCTTCATTTGTCATGTGAATTATACCCAATATCTATTAAGATGATTATTCATGATAAGTGTAAGGAGATAGAAACCTCAGTAGCACAAGGAAAAAGATAAACAATGAAGATGTAAGCAACAATGTGAATGGGACTCTGTTTTTTAGATTGCTTGGTAGACTAATGTATCTTATAGCTACTAGGTCTGATATTACTTTTGTTATGAGTCTTATTTCCAAGTTCATGGTAGAACCTCATGACAATCATATGAGAGCAAAAAAAAGAATACTTTGATATATCAAAGGTATAGCAAGTCATGGAATTTATTTAACAATACCTGAAAGTTTAGAATTAGATTAATATTTAGATTCAAAGTGAGAAAATTCAGTACATGATCAAAAATAAACTTTAGGATATTGCATTGATCTTGATAATTGTCTTATGTCATAAAGCTTTAAGAAGCAACAAAGGGTTTCTATTTCCACAATAGAGGTTGACTATACAATATTTGTATTAGAAAGTTATCAACTAGTATGGCTACAAGAAGTTTTATATGGATTGCAACAAGAGATGAATTCCCCCACTACTATATATTCTCATAACAATAGCACCATTCAAATAGAAAAAAAATCTTATTTTTCATAAAAAACTAGGCACATAGATATTTGTCATCACTTTATTTGGAATTTTATTTAGGAAAGAGTGGTACAATTAGATTTTTGTAGGACAAAGAATCAATTGGGATATATTTTTGCAAAATTACTCCCAAGAGATATTTTTTTCACTTCATACACAATTAGAAGTTTGACCATTAAACGTTAAGAAGGAGAATGTTAAGAACAATGTTTAGTAAAAAATAGAAAAAGCATGTTGTTGAAAATAGTATTTTCCTAAAGGAGAAGAAAATTTGTTTATAGATAGACATGTAACAAAAGGAAGACAGAAAAAAATTAAAAATATATTAGCTATAAAAATAAATAAGGAAGATAACAATATAAAAATAGGGGAATCAAATATAAAAGTCTTGTTATTATTAACATGTATGATATCTATATATAATGTGTGTTAGAAACTGGTTGAAAAAAATTATTTAGTTAGATGTAAAAAATTCACGAGAGAACCAACACTTTAGAAGCTCAGGTGGCCATCTAATAACTATGTGTTCTCATTCCCACACCTAGAGGAACATGCAGCATGCTAGAATCTATCTACTATTGTACACAGCCCATTGTAAGCTCATATATAGCTTGGAAAGGATCACAAGGAGTAGGTATACTACACCTACTCATCCCACATCCATATTACTATCTCACAATAACCCTATGGAATCACTCTCCTACTCATATGACCGATCACTAGCCTTGCCACAATGACATGCAATGCTACTATCACTTTTTCCAATCACCCACCCTAAATAAGTGATTGAGGTCAGTGCCTTCATGTATAAAAGACATCCTCAAACCATCAATCAACATCCCCAATGTTAAATCCCTATCTCAGCTCACCTGGATGTATTCTCCATGGATCAAACCTTGATGATGCTCCATACATCTTCTAGGATGATTGCCATCTCCATGGTAGACAAATAGAAGGTACTCAATTTTTAATACCATCTCCTAACTAAAGCAGTCATAAATGCCTATTCAAACTCAAGAGAAGGCATCAAGGAAATCTGGCATAGCCTTAATACATCTAGCAAGGCATCATCTACTAGTCTTATGATATCTAATATTGAAATGAGTGACTAGAGCCTATGGTCTTGGCCCTCTAGGACATCATGTTTCAAAAATAGGCACAAAATCTAACTATCAGCCTATAAAAATTTCCAAAATATTAGCCTAACTATCATACCAAAACCCTAAATCTAGCTTATTTTTTCCTCTTTGCAAAAATATTATTTGATGTGTGAAATCACTTCTAAACAAAATCGTGCCTAGGTAAATAAAAAATTGTCAGACCATGAAATTTCCATCACTTGGAAAAATAGTAGCAAATTCATTGTGAACAAAATCGTGCTTAGCCAATGAAATCATGACATACATTTTCACTACAAGCATATGTTTTTGCTACTCTAAATAAAAATTTAAATTTTAACTAATAAAACAAAAAATTTAGTTCTAATTTTTGGGACATACCTATAGGCTTCCCTGTACTACTCTCGTTGCCACTTGTACCACATCTATATGATGTGTGGGTCATTCTTGTTGTGGTATGGAAGTATGTGCTCACTTCTTATCCTAGAGCATGATATTTCTAAATTTGAATGTGAAAATGAAATTTTCTTTTATAAATCTATCCCTTTTAACCCCCCCAAGACCTTTCCCAATCGATTTTTCTATTTTCCTCCCATTCTTGCCCTAGCCTATTAAATTTTCCTCAATAATGCATATTTTCCCTTTGAAACTCGAGGGGGCACCCTAGGCTAGAGTCATAAGTGTCATGAATGCAATTAATGATACCCCAAAAACATGGGTAGCATTTCAAGTTGCTCATAAGAGAGCAATTTTTGCACCACACCTTTTTCTTAGCTTAATAAGCATCAAGAAGTGTTTTTCCTTTAAATTGGGGGTATTACTATTTTTTATGTGTTTATCATGTAATAAATGCATAAAAAAATGTGTAAATATAGACATCCAGTTTTGACACACTAAACATGTAACCATCCATTAAGCAACTAAAGAGGTCAATTAAGCATCTTGACATAAAACTTGAGCTTTCTTTTCTCAAAATAAAAATCATAAATCTTAAAAAATTCTATCAACATTGATTTTGTCAAAAATAGCCTTACTATTAAATTTTATCTTTTTAGCCCCTTTTCACCTATAATACAAAATGACAAAATAACCAATTGATGATATCACAAACATGATTTTGACAAGAAACAATTTTGTTTTTCAAAAATAGGAGCATCGAAAATGAAACTCTTTGCCCTATTCAAGCCTCCTACCATTAGTTGCTTTATCTCGTCAGATCCATGTCATACCCTAATGGATTACAAAATTAAAAATGTTCTATTTTTGTGATCTGCCTCCCTTTTCCCCCTAGATATGAATTTCAAATTCTTACATTCCATTTTTTCACCATTAATGCATCTTATCCTCCCCCCCAAGGCCATGAAGCTCTATAAATTAAGGCCTTTGGGAGGCCCTTCATGATATAATTTTATGCTATCAAAACTCTATCAAATTGCACTCTCAATTTTTCTTACTTGCTCTCATTCTTGCTCAAGTTATTGAAGGTTTTTTTTTGTCAATCCAAGTAGGGGACAAGGAGAGGTCATAATATTTTGTGGTATCTCCCATATTTCCTTTTTCTTTGCTTTTTACTCATCCTTTTGTTGTTCTAACTCTATTTTCTCTTTTTTTTTTTGCTCATATCATGATTTAATAATAGTTGTTTTATTTCATATATCAAGTTAATTCTACATATATTTGATCTCATCTTGTTTTGGTAGTTTTCATAGGAGTTTCTATATATATTTGATCTCATATTTTAAGAATCTAGGGGCCTAGCCATTCTATACAAATTGTCAATTGGTTCCCTTGAGCTAGGAAAACCCCAAAGAGCTAATCCCAGTTCTAGTGTTTCTATTTTCTTATAGTTTGAATTTAATCACTGGCTATAGGATTTTATGGAATTATTTCATGAATGAGTGATAAAATTTCTAGGGAGAAATTTTACCTGAGCCATCGAAACAAGTAATTCTAACCCTATATTTTCTTCTTTTATTTTGTATTATAGGTTGTTTGTTGTCTGCTTAAGAATAAAAAATTTTATTCCTATTTTCAAACAAGATTTAAAGTAAATTAAGGAACCTAAATTAGGTTAAGATACATTATTTTCTTTATGTTTTAGGCATTAAAGTGAAAGAAATCTAGTTTCATATTAGGCTAATTCTTCTATGCATTCTCTTGGACCCTTGCCTTCAAATAAAAGTTATAATTTCCTATGATCATTCAAAAGAAAGAGTCATATAGGATAGTTATTTTTCACTTGCATTTTACTTGTTTTCTTAAATTTTAGTAATATCACAACTTCATAATGTTAAATAATATCTTTAGATAAGACCCCTAGGTATTTAACTAAACCCAAAAAATATAACACATAACATTTCACCTCCTTGTCTTTGAGGTGTGAACAAGCATTGATGTGAGAAAACAAGATGGATCTCCTTTTGGTCCATTCTCACATTTTGGTGAACCTAACATAAGCAAACAACTCTAGACTATATTCAATATTCTTTAGTGTTCTATATGGTAGAAGCATCCTCCCCTTCTTCTAACCCTTGGTATAAGGACACTTTCACCTTTTCAAAGAAGGCACTTTGACTGATGGCTTGGATTGCAATGGGTGAATGTACCTACAATGACAATATTGTAAAATATCATCATTGGTGACATATTATATAGATATTCCATTAATGGTATACTTCTTATATGTCTCAATTCTAATGAAACCAAAGTAGTTGTTCAAGATACCCATTAGGGTTCTTATGGTGCCCATTTCAATGGAAACACCATCCTTAAAATCTTCTTCAATTAGGATATTACTAGCCCTCTGTGGAGAAATATTATTGTGACTAAATTTTATGGTGTGATAAGTTTCAATGACATAAAATCCTTATCTATTCCTCTTCAAAATACCTTCAATCCATCACTACTCCTTGGTCTTTTTTCATATGGTACCTTAATATCATTGAAAATATTAACCTAACATCCTCTCATGGACAAAAATTCATCAACACAATCACAAAATACTTTGCCAAATGGGTAGAAGCCTTACCCCTTTCTTGAGAATCTAGTATCCAAGATTCTAAATTTATCCTCAACCAGATCCTTTACTATTATGGCACCCCATATGTTCTCATTTCTAATAATGGTACACTTTTCAAGAATAAAGATGTCCAAAAAATATATGCCAAGTATAATATTCAATACAAATGGTCAACTCCCTACTATGCTCAAGGAAAGGATCAAGTTGAAGTATCTAACAAGACTTTAATCAAGATCCTTAAGAAACTAGTTAGCAAAACTAGTTGCAATTAGCACCTTCTACTCTATATTTCTTTGTGGGCTTATCATAAAAAATTTCACATACCCACTAGTGCAATGCCCTATGTTTTAGAGTATGGAGCCAAATACATATTCCCATTCAAACTTGAGGTCCCTTCTACAAGACTCCTCTATAGGTGATGAATATCATCTTGCTTGCCCTAGTCAGCTCATAATGTTCAACAAAAAGTGCATAAATTTCATAGAAAATATTCGAGCTTATTAGAATAGACTCAAGTGTGTTTATGAAAAAAAAGTATGCACCCACTCATTTGATGTGGGTGATATCATCTTTAAATAAAACCAAAAGGATACCCAAACTCAAATAAAGCTCAAAGATAAATTTGAGCCCAATTGACTAGGTCCATTTATCATAACCACTAAGTTTGTCTTAGAAGAATATCGCCTAGAAAATTTTGAGGTCCGTTGAGGTCCTTTATACAAGACTCCTATATAGGCGATGAATATCACCTTGCTTGCCCTAGTTAGCTCATATTGTTCAACAAAAAGTGCATTGATTGCATAGAAAACCTTCGAGCTTATCAAAATAGGCTCAAGTGTGTTTATAAAAAAATGTATGCACCCACTCATTCGATGTGGGTGATCTCATATTTAAAGAAAACCAAAAGAATACCCAAACCCAAATCAAGCTCAAAGATAAATTTGAGCCCAATTGACTAGGTCCATTTATCATAACCACTAAGTTTGTCTTAGGAGCATATTTCCTAGACACTCTTGATGAAAAGAAATTTAAGAAACCTATTAATATCATGCATATTAAAGGGCACTATGCCTAAATCAATATTACTTTTCTCTATCATCATGCTTGCTCACATGTTGCCCAATTTTCTTGAATGCTTTTTTTTATATCTATTTGAGTGCACATGCTTCCATATTCTACTTGCATATTTGCATATCTACTTGTTATCATTTATACTTGCTTGCACATGCTTGGTTTACCTAATGCATATCAAGTTAGAAGATCCGCCAATATACAATGATGATCCTAGTTAGGGTTAGCTTCCACTTGCATTGCACTTGCACTAGGTGACTAAGTTAGTGGATCTCCCCCATACTATTCCTTTATGCATGCTTGCCTAATATCATGATTGTTTGCTTATCTACATTTTAATTAGTAATAAAGCAAACTGTGATGATGCTATGATACATTTCATCTCCCCATCTCATAAACCTCATTATTCCTATCATACCACTCCTTTATGAAGGTAACTCAATGTTGGTGACTTACTTCTAGCAATACTGAGCATAGCTCTATAACACATTTGAATACATAAAAACCTGGTTATATTCACAAGAGCATGGATGACAAGAAGTCATGGTTTCCACTTTCTTACTTATTTCTTCTACTTTATGGACATCTACCATGATGCAATAAAGATCCTACTTAGGACTAAATCACTTACATTGGATGTCAATTAGGTAACTAATACTAGTGGATGTCCCCAATCCATGATATTCAAATTTCCATCAATTATTATATTTTTCCTCCCTTCTATGATCCTATATTTTGCTTTCTTATCACTAGGGCATCTTGTAGATACATTTTGAAAAGCAACATAATAGGCCCTTATCTTGCATGCCATGCTATGTGATAGGGAAATAATGTTACCTTTCAAATATGCCTACCAAGGATACCAAACATGCTCATATCTTCATCATGCCTTTGCTACCCTTAGAATATGGATTATGCCCATTCTATCCTTTGTGTTTACTTAATTCACTTATGGAACCACATAGAGTAGAATAGTGTGTAATTTGTCTCTCCACAAGCCTATACGTCATCCAAGACTCTCTATTCCCATCACACCTTGACATAATCTATCATTGTGGTTTAATGGAAGATCAAAGCATGAAGGTTATATCTAGTTTTGCATATCCATGATTGTTCATGGACTATCTATCCATAATGATAGACCTCATATAGACCATTTTTCTCCCCACTTGAGGATATTTGTTGGGATACGTTCATGATCTTAGTTAGTAAGATCTTACACTTGTAGTTCACTTTCATTAGGTAATTGATGCTAGAAAATCTTCTACATTTACCTTTATCCATCATAGTTTTTAAGCATTATATTTCCAACCTTGTTCTACTCATTTCTACTGATTTATTACTTCAAATACCATTAATATTCCCATATATGTTCCCTTTAACCATTGACCCTAAATTTGGAAGGTGTGACCTATCATATTCTATCTATTTCCAAGTTTGTAATGCACCTAGGATGATGCCCATAATATGTTGATCCCATCCATAATCAGATCATGCTAACTACCTTATAGATTTATTTAGAAGGAAATATCACATTGTTTTAATCCAACCTTACACATCTATGGAGAACAATGGAGCAAATGCAATATATACATCATAATGATAAAAAAAACAACTATATAACATCTTAAAGGCATATTCCAAGGCATATTAAATGATTGCATTATCTTTATTTAGACTCTCTAAATATCCAATAAATCAATATGTTTCTTTCTCTATCTATTTTCTCTTCCAAACAATATTATCAAAATGTGACCCTTTTTTATGCTTGAATAGGTGTTCAACATTGGTGGTGCCTTGCCTTATAGTGGACAAGTGAGTGACGATGTTGAGTGCCATATCTAAGGACTCATAATGGTACTACAACATGACCTCCTATAATCATGGGGTTACATGATGAACAATGTGATAGTCCATGGTCTTGATAACCCGCTATATCTTTCTTCTTTTATCCCATGATGAGTTAACTCCAACTCTTTTTGTTCACTAATCTTCTCATAAATGGAACCTATCCACCCTCATTGTCCTTATGAACCATTGTGTAAAGTGAGATTTAAAACCTCCCCATACACTACAACTCATAAATACCCACACTTTTGGATGATTCATTAGGATATTGGGTTGAACTCTCCTTTATTGAATGTAATCTCTCACCAAATCATCATTCTCTCTATCTCCATATTAGATCCCAAAACTTTTTTATTTTATTCCTCATTGGCCTTTTGACGAATGAGGGATGAAGCCTATATAGGTCCAATTCTAGTGAGCACATAATAAGCATATGTTCCCATTAGGCACTCATTTTTTTTTACAACATCTCATGTGGATACTCAAGCCAACTAGGTCAACACCAAACCATTATGATAAATCTGCCTTTCTACATCATAATTCTCTACCTCTAGTACCAATAATTCTTGGTGGCCTATCGGCCCACAAGAATATTAGATCTAATAATTCATATGTTTAATGAGTATATCATAGGCATATGCACCCATTAGGCACTAGACCATCCAGTCACCATATCTCATTGAAACTTCTACCAATTAGGGCATTATTGCCCTCCATCTACTCCACCACTCTTCTTCATTGAATTCTATTCCCTATGGATGATGGGATCTCATTAACTGTGTAACATAAAAAGAGACATAAAACAATGAAATATTGAAACAAGCAATTTGTAATGAAAATGATTTCTTTGTATTGAACTTTCAATGGAGCCTTGATCTCCGTTTACAATATTTTACCCCAAATTGCAGGGGTTACAAAATGTATGCTTGTTTCTTGGTTTACAAATGGGCACAAAGAGGGGAAGCCTCTTTGGAAAAATAGAGTTGGGTGCCTTCAATCTTCTTTTGCTACAATCAATGTTGGAGGTGGGTTTGTCGTGACCATCATGGTGGATCTTGAGCTTTCAAACTTGGAATCTGTAACCTGCACACATGCAAAATAAAATAAAAAATTAGTAGCACCTATCAAAACAAATATAATGAAATGACTCATGCAAATATAAAATAGAAAATAAGTATTACATACATGAACCAAGATTTTATCATCATAACAAGAGCATAACAATATTCTCTTCTCTCCTTTTTTCTTTGTGTTATCTTTCTCCTCACGTTATATTTCTTCTCAAATGAGAGGGGTATATATAGCCTTTGATGTAAGGTGAGGGGGGG
Source organism: Wollemia nobilis (assembly GCA_028583015.1). Lineage (NCBI taxonomy): Eukaryota > Viridiplantae > Streptophyta > Pinopsida > Araucariales > Araucariaceae > Wollemia > Wollemia nobilis. The sequence goes on from JAQPPZ010017228.1 coordinate 15,339,879, forward strand.
TGATGAGGTGTCCCTATTTTAGGCTAAACCAAGTTTAGGTCATGCATGCACCTAAGGTCAGATTTTGGAGAGGTGGTCACATGGTGACCAAGGGCTAAGTGTAGGAAAGGGCTTGAGTGGCCAAGGGGCTGCAAAGGGAAATGTCCCTATTTAAGTGGTAAAAAACACTATTTTAGCCCTGAGGCTACCTAAGGCAAGTCATATGGTCCAAAATAGATCGATTTAGGTAGTCTTATCAATATGATGTGATTTAGGTGTCTACAAACTGAAGTCTTTCAAGTGCAATTTCCATCTCTACTTGGCACATATGTTAGTTGGGTCACATGGATATCATGTCTACTAATTGTTCACATACTTTTGGTTCTCAATAAACATTGCATATAATGTTTTATCCATATTTTTGGGCCTTAACTGGCCAAATATTCACATTTAGAGCCTTAACTAGTCATTTATTCACATTTTATACCTTCATAGCTTACTATTCATATTTTGGACCTTAAATAACCATTGGTCGTTATCTTGGACCTTGATTGGTCACTATACATATTTCAATTCCTATCTTGGCTAATGGTCATACATTTTGGGCCTTAACTAGCCATTCTACATATTTTAGCACCTAGCTTGGCTAATGGTCATACATCTTGGGCCTTAACTAGCCACTATACATATTTTAGGGACTCATTTTGCTTAAGGTCATACATTTTGGGCCTTAACTAGACATTGGACATATTTTAGTGCCTAAGTTACCTAATGGTCATACATTTTGGGCCTTAACTCACCACTATACATATTTCAGTGTCTTACCTACCTAATGGTCATACATTTTAGGCCTTAATTTTCCACTATACATATTTCAATATTAGACCTAGGTGATGGTCATACTTATTCGTCTTTAACTTGCCACTATACATATCTCAAAATCTAACCTAGATAATGGTCATTCTTTTGGACTTTTTACAAATTTACCATGAAGGTACCAGGGGGGTACATTAGCATGTACCATATAATGCAATATATCTCAACATCCCCTTGTATTACATAATATGGTTATTCAAGACTTTAGTCTTCAATGTTTGTCTTCATATTTATTTTCAATCTTCATGTGATCTTGCACTATTCATAAACCTTTTCTTTTCTAATCTATTGCTTTCAATTCTTTGCCTAAATCTTCATTATATGATTCTTCTTTGGTTTTATATTCATGTCTTTTGGTGTCCTTCCTTTTGTGCTTGTCTCTACTCTTCTTTCTTCCTTTTCTCTTCTACATATTTTTCTATGATACACCTAATGACATGCTTTCTAAAAATTGATTTATCAAGATTATCACAATAATACATTCTTGATTTTAATGATTCCTCATTGAATCTAACATAAGCTTCGTTCAATTTGTATGTACCATATTTATTTTCTTGTATTTTTTTTTAGATATATCAAAGATAAGTAATGACAAATATTTCATAAAGCATTATTTTGATGAAAGTATAATGATGTTTTGTGAATTCACCATGTTCTAAGAAAAAATCCATGAAGATAACTTATAAGTGTTGTAAAATTTTCATCTTTTGCATCTTTGAGAAATAATGATAGTTTTTCTTTTAGACCATTTGTCATTTGTTTCTTTTCATCAAAATCATCTATTAAGTTTTGAGAATAAAACTTAAGTTTGTTCACCATTTCTTCACTATCCTCATTGAATGCATTTCTAATAATTTCTTCCATGATATGAATCAATTCAATGATTTATTTCCTTTGAAGTAGAAAACCTTATATCTCCCTAATTAAAAAATAACTAAAATATAAATTTGCAAATTTTAATTTTTCTAATCCTTTGATGTAGAAAACCTTTTAGCTCCCAAATATTAAATTTGCAAAATTTCAAAAACTTAAAAATATCTAAAAACTTTAAATTCCAAGAACCCTTAAGTTTTTAAAGCTTTCAAATTTTTTGGGATTTTTGAAAGTTGATTACAATCATGTGGTCAAAGATCAAAACAAGAGTGTTGATGCTTTAGCTAATTGGGCTTTGGACAAAGGTGATATTACTTGTTATGGCCACCCTCCTAGATGGTGGGATTCTCAAATTAGGGAAGCTCTTCTTTCTATCATTTCTTTGGATGGCTCTAGTTCTAAAGGTACCTAGTTTCTTCTTGCTTCTTTTTTTTTTGCTTCTCTTTGGTTCATTCAGTTTTTTTAGTTCCCTAGCTCATTCTATTCTTTATTTTGTTTCCTCTGTTGATTCTTGCCTTAATAGTCTTCTGGTCTAGATAGGTCATTTTTATGTTCAATTTTTTTCTTTTTTGTTTTTGTGTTTAGTTTTTTAAAGTGGGTGGGTTCTTTTGTTTTGTTTTGTTATTGTGTTCTTTGTGTTGTTTTTTATTGTTCTTGTGTTTTTGTTATTTTTTTTTTTTTTTTTATTGTTCTTGTGTTTTTTTCGTTCTTGTTCTTGGGTTTCTCTTAGTTTGTGTTAATTCGTGTTTTTATGTGTGAGTGTTTTTTATGTTTTTTGTTTTTGTTTATTGTCTGTTGATGGTTGTTTTTTTTTTTTTTTTAGGTTTTGGTTGTGTTTATTTTTCATGTTTTTTTATTTTGTTATGTCTTTGTAGTGTTCTGTTGTTTTTCTCTTGTTTGTGTTTTGTTATGTGGTTCTTGTGTTTTTCTATGTGGTTCGTGTTGTGGTTTCTTTTATCTTATTGTGTGTCTTTGGTTGTGCTTTTGTTTTTGACACACTCAAGGAGCATGTTTTTTATTTTATTTTATTATTTTTGTTGCTATTTACTTATTTTTAAATTGGTGTTGTGTGTTTGTTTGCTCCTTGAGTATATCAAAGGTGGTAGGCCAGGTCCGAGTCTTGGGCATTTTTGGCGGAATGGATACCCCTGCCTCCTTAGGTCTTACCCGAAAGTGGCATCCCTTTTGGGATGTTTTCCACAAATAATAATAAAAACAAAGCTTTCAAATTTTCAAAATAACTTTTAAAACTTTTAATTCCTCATAAATCAAAAACTTAATAAATTTTGCTCCTTATAATTAATAAAATATTTCAAATATTGAAGTGCTTAAAATAATAAGACTCTTAATTATTCCTTATTACTCCAAACTTTAGCACTTACCATTTAAATGTAAAATTGAAATTCTAATTATTCCCTCCAAAATATTAGGCGTTGAATAATTAACGTTCTTACATTACCTAGAATCAATAATAGTTTTGTTGATGATTAGTTGCCTTCTTTATATTTTTTTGTAGTAACGTATAACATTGTAAAAACACTCCATAGCCTAACGCCTTTCTTGCCTTGCTTATGCTCCTTATAGATTGAACTATTCACTAAGATTTTACTGCTTAGTTGGCTAGCTATCAATATTTTTATGGCTAAGTAGCCTCTCCTTATGGGATATTTCCACATTTGACTTGCCCTAAGTAGGTGATTGATTTACCTTGGTGCAAATATATCCTAGGTAGGTGACTATTTTACCCTATGATGTTTAATCCCAAGTAGGAAATTGGTTTACCCTATGCTAACTTGTCCTGGATAGATAATTGGTTTGCCTTGTGTTGGTTTATCTTGGATGGGAAACTAGTTTGCCTCGGTGCAGGTTTATCCTAGATAGGTGACTAGTTTACCTCTACATTGATTCATCCTAGGTGTTGGTATGTATTGGTGACTAGTTTACTTTAGCACTGCTTTGACTTAGATTATAAATTGGTTTTCCTTGGCACTATTTTGACTTAGGTTGGCAACTGGTTTGCCTTGGCACTACTTTGACTTAGATTGGCAACTAGTTTGCTTTCACAATGTTGTTCCTTTGTGACCAAACTAGCCACTTACACTTTATGCTTCTACTTGCTTTCCTCTAGTTCATTCCTCTTTTATCTTATGCTTTCACTAAATTCTTTGCTCCTTACATGCTTTCACTGGTTAACTGCATTTTGTATTTGATTCTACAAATACCTTGCACAAGCTTTTATGCAGGTCATTTGAGAATCTTCACTTTAGTAGGATTTTACTTAAGATCCTTTTTTAATATTGTTGTTCTCTAAGCCTTTTGAACTATGTAAGCCTTTTTGGATTCTTTGTTCTTCAATGCAGGTCTTATAGGGACTCTTTCCTAATGTAGGCATTCTAGGGCCTTTTTTCCAACGTAGGTCTTATAGGGCCTCTTTATTATGTAGACCTTATTGGGTATTTTCTCTTCTATGTAGGCCTTCGTAGGCCTTTTATTTTCTATTCAGTGCACTTCTTAGGTCTCTTATATTTTCCTTCAATGGAGGATTCTTAAAAAAAATTCTTATAAAATAGGCTTCTTTGGCCTTCTACAATATTGTAGGTCTCTTTCTCAGACCTTCTTTAATATAGGTTTTTCTTGCATTCACTTCCAATATAGGATTCTTTGGCCTTTTCTATTTTTTATTTATTTTTTGATTCTTGATATCTACTCTCTTCTTCTTCTCTTTATTCTTTTATCTTTGAAATCTTCTTATTTCTCTCTTTTTTGTATTGTACTTACAAGCTAAAATTCTTCTCTATATCTATACAAAGCTTCTCGACCTATAACTTAATCTTTGTTGCTTATTTATCACTCTTAAATCTTCAATGTCTTAGATCACACCTAAGAACTCAATATGATTATCCTCCTTACTATAGAACCCAATATCAATGTTAGGGTGGCACTAAATATCCTTGAATGATCAACTATCTCTTGAGTTGATTCTACCTCAAACTTCAATCTATAAATTCTTAAATCTTCAAAAACTTAAATCTTCAATCTTTCAGTTCTTAAAATTAATTTTAGGATGGCTCTATCCTTGAATAACCAACTTTCTCCTAAGTTGGTTCAGCCTATCAATCAATGTCCAACTTCTCTTCTAAGTTGGCCCTTATCTTCAATATAGTTAAGTCCTAGTTTTCACTAGTTTTCCTTCAACCTAATGGAATGACCCTAGCCTGTTCCACTCAATAAGACATTTAAAAATAGATTCCAAGTCCTCACTACCTTAAAAGTGGATAAACTCTAAATTAAATTTATCAAAAATAGATAAGGTTGATTAATAATGGTAGCTCAATAAACTCTATCAAAAATGGATAGAGTTTTGTGGTAGCTCTGACACCATTGTAGGATTATTAAGCCTTACTACCACAAAATATCATAGGTCCTAATATAAAATATCCCAAATATTAAATGTTAAAATAATAATAATATAAGTAGAATAATATATGAGCAAATTAATATGTATATCAAGGCCTATATAATAAAGCAAATAACATTCATTTATATATTGAAATATGAATGTAAATGTCCTGAATCATTTATGAACTATGCATGAAGAAAAATTACAATATTAATTGCTCAAAATGTATATAAGATTTATTTCTTTTCTCCATATTACAACTTTATAATCTCACTTGGATTGTTCTCTTTTTTATTGCCTTCTCATGGAGTATTATCTCCATAATATATCCATAGTAATGTGACTCTTCACATACTTGACTATTTCTCTCCATATGACAAGTCTCATGACCTTTGGCTTGTCATCTTGCCACTTGCATACTAGATGGACACTTGACTCTACAACACTTGCACACATCTACATGACTCTTGCACTTCTACATGCACTCCTAATCTAGGACACTTGTGCATATCCTCACATTACATATTTGCACTCTTACATACAAGACACTTGTGCACATTCTCTCAATCTACACTTGCACTCTAACTTACATGACATGTGCATTTCCTACACATTGCACTCTTACATGACACTTGTGCATTTCCTACACATTAACACTTACATAAAATGGGAAATATAAGTCACACTCTAAACTATAGACTTAGCCCTAATATATTGCATATAATGTACGATGAATGTGCCATGGGGGTACATTAGCATGTACAAAATAATTTAATATACCTCAACATACATATTTCCATAAAATTAATGTGATGCAGGAGCATCCAAGGGCAGCAGAGCAATCTAGCATCAACCAAAAATTTTCTAAGTATTTTGCAAAGAAAAATATGTGTCGCGATATCGCGACACAAAAAGTGTCACGATATCGCGACCAAAACAGGAGATAGGGAAGCAGTGGACAGAATGTCGCGAAATCGCGACCAAAGAAAAGAAGCAGAGGCGTGGAGGACACAAGGTCACGAAATCATGAAATCATGACCAAAGTAGGGAAGCAAAGGCACGGAAGACACAAGGTCACAAAATCACAACCAAAGCAGGGAAGCAGAGGCGCAGAAGACACAAGGTCACAAAATTGTGACATGTTGTGATTTCGTGACATGTCGCGAAATCGCAACCAAAGCAGGGAAACAGAGGCGCAGAAGATCGAAGGTCGCAAAATCATGACATGTGATTTTGCGACCAACGCAGGGAAGCAAAGGCACGAAGGACCGAAGGTCACGAAATCGTGACATGTCACGATTTCGTGACCAACCCAGGGAGCAAAGGCGTAGAGGACGAAAGGTCACGAAATCGTGACATGACGCGATTTCATGACCGAAACTGGAGAACAAAGGCGTGATAGAAAAATGGTGCAATATCATGATAGGTCACGATATCGCAGCCAAAGTGGAAGCGAGAAGGCATGGAGGAAGGAATGTCGCGATATTGCAACATGTCATCAGAATAATGATTACCAAGGGGGAAGGGGCAGAGCTGGACGTGGCCAGGGAAGAGGAAGATTCTGTGGAACTTGTTTCCAGTGTGGAGAAGAGGGACATCACCAATACAAGTGTCCACAACAACAAGAAAGGAATAATAGGAGGCCGAAAGGAAATGCTAGAGCCGTGGTCGCTGATGAAGATGCTGGATCTGAGCATTCTGAAGAAGCTAAGAGAGGAGAAGTAATGATTGCGAGGAGAGTCCTGCTGAATGAAGAAGGGGCCGTAGATCAGAGGAAAATCTTATTTCGCACAAGGTGTAAATGCACGGGTAAGATTTGCAATATTATTATTGACAACGATAGCACGGATAACCTAGTTTCAGAGGGAATGGTTACAAAGCTACAACTGGAGAGGAAGAGACACCCGCATCCATATCGGATCGCGTGGTTGCAGAAAGACCATAAAGTTTTGGTCAGTGAACAATGCCTGGTAAAATTCAATATTTGGAATTACCGTGATGAGGTCTTGTGCGACATTCTGCCCATGGATGCGTGCCATTTGTTGTTGGGAATGCCATGGCAGTTTGACAGGAGCACGGTTCATGATGGCCGTGCCAACACCTATTTTGTGACAAAGAATGGAATGCGTCATAAGCTAAAACCCTTGAAGGAGGTGGAAGAAAAGGTATGTGGTAGTGCCAGAATTTGCTTGGTTGACGAAAGAAAATTTTTAGATGATTTAAAACATGAACATATGTGTTATGCATTAATTCCTAGAGTCAGGGATACAGAATGCAAAGATACCCCAGTAGAATTCCTAGATCTGTTGGGGGAATTTCTAGATATTATATCTGATAATGTGCCTGAGGGTTTACCCCATAGAGGAAGATCGACCACCATATCGATTTGGTGCCAGGATCAAGCTTGCCCAATAAAGCTACACATAGAATGATGCCTGTAGAAACTAAAGAGCTAAACAAACAGGTCTAGGAGTTATTGGAGAAGGGACTGATTCGAGAAAGCTTGAGTCCATGCACAGTGCCTGTAGTGCTAGCACCAAAGAAATATGGAGAGTGGAGAATGTGTACAGACTCTCGATCCATCAACAAGATCACAATAAAATACAGATTTCCATTGCCAAGAATGGATGACGTAATGGACTGTTTGAGTGGAGCCAAGTACTTCACCAAGATTGATCTCAAGAGTGGGTACCATCAAATTCATGTCAGAGAAGGAGATGAGTGGAATACAGCCTTCAATACCAGGGAGGGTTTGTATGAGTGGTTGGTCATGCCATTTGGGCTGTCCAATGCACCAAGTACCTTCATGCGGCTGATGAATGAGGTACTCAAAGATTTTTTAGGAAAATTTGTCATTGTCTATTTAGATGATATATTAATATTTAGCAAAACCCTGGAGGAGCACCTGATGCATATCAGAAGAGTTTTTGAGAAGCTACGGGAGGAGCAGTTATTAATCAATCTGAAAAAGTGTAATTTTGTAAAGGAGTTAGTGTACCTGGGATTTGTCATCTCAGTAGAAGGTCTAAAAATGGACCCAAAAAAGGTGAGAGCTATCATCGAATGGCCTACCCCGAGAAGCACAACGGAGGTAAGATCATTTCATGGTCTAGCCAGCTTCTACAGAAAATTCATTAGAAATTTCAGCAGCATTTGTGCACCCCTCACAGAAACAATGAGAGGAGATAAGAAAGAGTTCAAGTGGACCTTAGGAGCAGATAGAAGCTTTGATCTATTGAAGAGGAAGGTCATGGAACAACCTATTTTGGCACTCCTAGACTTTAACAAGGTATTTCAGGTAGATTGTGATTTCAGTGGTAGTGCAATAGGAGCTGTACTGAGTCAGGAAGGCAGGCCTATTGCCTACTTTAGTGAGAAACTCAATGTGCTTGAAAAAAGTATTCAGTTTATGATCAGGAATTTTATGCAATAATTCAGGCTCTAAAGAAGTGGAGGCATTATTTGTTGCCAAAAGAGTTTGTTCTATTCACTGATCATCAGGCCTTACAGTACATTAACAGCCAAACAAAATTGAATCAGAGGCACTTGAAGTGGGTTGAGTTTCTCCAAAGCTATACCTTTGTGTTAAAGCACAGAAGCGAGAAATCAAACAGAGTTGCAGATGCCTTAAGTAGAAGGCAAAATTTGCTGATTGAAATGACAGTGGAAGTGGTAGGATTCGAAGAACTAAAGGGTCTGTACCCTGATGATCCTGATTTTGTAGAGGCCTGGATGGCTTGCTTGGCACCTGTTACTATGGACAGGACAAAGTGGTTGGATTTTCTAATCCAAGATGGAATTTTGTTTAGGGGAAGTAAATTATGCATTCCAAGGAGTTCCATGCAGGAGAACTTAATCAAGGAGAAGCACAGTGGGGGACTGGCTAGACATTTTGGTCAGGATAAGACCATTGCCCTGGTGAGTGAGAACTACTACCGGCCGCAATCGTAGCAAGATGTGAAAAAGTTTGTGCAAAGTTGCAGAATATGCCAGATGGCAAAAGGCGTGAGGCAGAACACTGGATTATACCAGCCATTACCTATACCTGAAAGGCCATGGGAGGACATCAGCATGGATTTCATTCTTGGGTTGCCAAGAACACAGAGGGGAAATGACTTCGTATTTGTGGTGGTTGACAGATTCTCCAAGATGGCACATTTTATTCCCTGCTAGAAAACAAGTGATGTGGTTCACATTGCAGGGTTATTTTTCAAGGAAGTGGTACGACTTCACGGTCTACCAAAAAGCATAGTTTCTGACAGGGATACAAAGTTTGTTGGTTATTTTTGGAGAACATTGTGGAAAAATTTGAAGATAGATCTGAAGTTCAGCTTCGCATACCACCCACAAACCGATGGACAGACAGAGGTGGTAAATAGAATTCGGGTAATTTATTAAGATGCTTGATAGCGAGATAAACCCAAGGTCCGGGATTTGGTTTTGCCGCAGCGGAATTTGCATACAACAATTTCGTCAACAAGAGTACAAACAAATCTCCATTCCAAGTCATATATGGAAATAGCCCAAGAAATGTTTCGAGATGAGGAAATTAGATAAATGAGAAAAGTGCAGGTCAGAGGTCGAGGAATTTGTGAAACAGATGAAAAGCCTGCATGAAGAAGTGAAGAAACAAATTACAAAAATGAATACTCAGTATAAGACAAGAGCAGACCAAAAGCGACGGTTCAAAGAGTTCGAAGTGGGAGATGAAGTCATGGTCCATCTCAAAAAGGAAATATTCCTAGCCAAAACTTATAACAAGTTGAAGATGAAGAAGTTTGGGCCATGTAGAATACTGGAAAAACGGGATTCAGGCAATGCATATGAAGTGGAATTGTCAAGTGGGCTTGACATTTCACCTGTTTTTAACATATCAGATTTAGTGGAATACCATGAAGGAAATAGTACAGAGGCACCAAGTAAAGAATTGTGGAGCATTCCAGCGTCTAACCCAACCACAGACGAGATCGAGGAAATATTAGATACTCATGAAGGCAGAAGCACAAGGAACAAATAGTATTTGAATATTTGATCAAGTGGAAGGGCAGACCTATAGAAGATGCAACTTGGCTATCAAAAATAGAGGTTGACCGCCTGGGTCTTCCTTTCAAAGATCAGAAGTGAGGATCACTTCTCAATCCACCCCGGGTGTCTGATGTAGGAGCATCCGAGGGCAGCAGAGCAATCTAGCATCAACCAAAAATTTTCTAAGTATTTTGCAAAGAAAAATATGTGTCGTGATATCACGACACAAAAAGTGTCACGATATCGTGACCAAAATAGGAGATAGGGAAGCAGCAGACAGAATGTCACAAAATCGTGACCAAAGCAGAGAAGCAGAGGCGCAGAGGACACAAGGTCACGAAATCGCGACCAAAGCAGGGAAGCAGAGGCACGGAAGACACAAGGTCGTGAAATCACGACCAAAGCAAGGAAGCAAAGGTGCGGAAGACACAAGGTCACGAAATCATGACCAAAGTAGGGAAACAGAGGCACGAAAGATCGAAGGTCACGAAATAGTGACATGTTGCGATTTCGCGACCAACGCAGGGAAGTAAAGGTGTGAAGGACCGAAGGTCGCGAAATCGTGACATGTCGCGATTTTGTGACCAACACAGGGAGCAAAGGCGCGGAGGACAAAAGGTCACGAAATCGTGACATGTCATGATTTTGTGATCGAAACTGGAGAACGGAGGCGAGATAGAAAAATAGTGCGATATCGCGACAGGTCACGATATCGCAGCCAAAGTGAAAGTGAGAAGGCATGGAGGAAGGAATGTCGGGATATCGTGACATGTCGCGATATCGTGACCAAAATAGGAGAGAGAAAGCACAGAGAGGAATTGTCGTGATATCACGACATGTCACGATATCGCGACCAAAAGAAAAACATGCACTCCAGGATTTCATAAAGGCGTCCCCTCGTGCATGGCAAGTTAGCAGTAGTGAAGCAGCAGTTTCAAAGGAAGATTCCAACGAGCATGTTGGCCACTCACGCAGGATGTCTAGAGATGCATTAATAGCAACTAGCAGCAAATCAGCAGTTCGATAAGAATATTACGTTGGGTATGGCAGCCAGTCGTGCACCTCACCCAGAGTCTCATCAATGCAACTATCTAGTATTGTTCCAGGTGGCAATTGCAGATCGTGGGAAGTTTGAAAACACAGAGGAACGGGACCTCGATAAAAACCCAAGGATTGTAATGAGAAAGGGTTGGCAAAATGGCAGATTGCTATATATTCTTTGTAAAATTCTTCCGAAGCTATTGGATAAGAAATTTGGCTCTTGTTACTTTGTTTCCTGTCTTGTCTTTAGATTTGTTCTCCACCATAATGTCTCATCATAATTGTATTCTACTTTACTAAATTTTATTTCCAAAGCCTTACACAATTTTTGCCACAATAAATAAACATACACCCAATCATCAATCAATTAGCCAATCACATTACATCATCCATATTATAATCACAAATTAGATCAAACATCCATTGATTTCACAAATGATAGACAATTAAATCACAACATACCATAAGACACTATAATCAACATACATCATCAACATTAATAAACACATAATAGAATATTATATATACATATATATATATATATATATATATATATATATATATATATATATATATATATATATATATATATATATATATATATATATATATATATATATATATATATCAAAACAAATATCAACCACAACATGTCTTAATGTACCTCATACATCCTAGTGTACTATGAGTCCAAAATTAGTACACCATAAATTATTATCATATAAAAATACTACATCATACATAATTAGGCCTCATAATCTCTACAAAATTGCTACACCTATACAAAACTAGGTTGTGGATCCACCTTCAACTAGGCATCAACTATGGGAACTAGTCTTCTCAGTCTTCCCTCCTTTGGTAGGTGGTTGTGGTGGTAGTGGTGGTATGTCTACCAACCTAGACATTTTTTATATTTAGAACAAGAATATAACCTAATATTTTTTAAATATGAAATCATTTGTCCCTCTAGAATGGCCTAATGGTATAAACCCCTATAGCATACAACATGCTTATACTCCTATTATTGTTCTACCTATGCATGCACTTGTTGGTCAATTAGATACATGACCATAATATCCTAACTTTGACCTGTTTTGGTTGTAGCTACCTATGCATGGGCCTTGTATCTCTCTTACATAATCTATGTCACCTCTCACCTTTCATATTCTAGCTACCCTCTCAAAGCATCGCACTCTATTGTCACATTCACCAACTACCCATATAACCCATCCCTCTTGGCTATAACTTTTTCCACCTCTACCCATAAAGTTGCTATCCACATGGCCCTATCTACCTATAGGCCATCCCTCTCTAATATCCCCTATTATAATGTACCCTATAACTCTACCACATCTACCTATTATTCTTTCCTATCTGTATCCAATCTCATTGAAAGTCTTGTAACTTGCCCCTCCAAGTCTTGAATCCTCGTCATTAGGGTTGCCCTCTCTAATATTGTAGACTCATTAGAACCTCTACTACATCTAGATTCTTGTGTCAATGGGGGCACTACTCCTTTAGAGAACACATCTAATGCCATCATATTTTTCATGCCATGTTCTACCTTAATTCCCTCACCATCCTTTCCCATACCAAATGAATGTGCCTTCATACTACCTCAATCACTCGCTATCGAGAGGTCACCTTGATATTTCAAGTAATCCTCAAGGTCAATATCCTTTATATCTCTAGATATAATTTTTCAAGTTAATTACATCATCCATACTAGGATTATAAATAGGTATGTCATCAACACCCTCATCTCTATAGCTCTCAATATAGGGAGCACCTCCAAAACCTCTCTCTAGCCATCCATCAATACCAAAACTCCTTCATCTTGAGCACATCCACTAATTTTTTAAATAATTATATTTGCATTTATTAGCTTCCTCTCTCCATGTGGACCTAGTAATAGATACATTATACTCTTTCTATTTGGCATCTATCCTATTGTCAGCCCTACTAATGGTGCCACAACCACAATATGATCTAACTAGGCATCAAATCATCAATGGATTGATGTTCTAGTCCTAATGCATCTTTAAATATTCTCTAGATATTCTTGTACTCATGGACCCATCTAAAAAATTATAGTGCATCTACACCATTCAACAAAAACAATGGGATCCCTAGTGGTCATTTGATAGTTATATGCTCCTATGTCCACACCTATAGGAGCATGCAGCATCCACTCTTGCACACAACCTAAAATAAGGTCCTATATAACCTATAAAGGATCATGAAACCCCATGTATATTACACTTGCTTATCTCACATTCATGCTATTATCTCTACCCCATGGTAGCACCCTCTTGCTCATGTGATCGATCACCAACCCCACCACAATGACACATAATGCTATCATAACTTTGTCTAATCACCCTTTCTAAAACATGTGATTAATGCCTCCCTATACTAAAGGCAGCCTCAAATCACCAACTATCATCCCTGGTGTTTAAGCCCTATCTTAGCTCACCTACATAAAATCCTAAGTATCTTCCAAACAACAACTAGGGTGAATATTATATCCATGATAGGAAAATGAAAGTTACTTGTTTTTTAGTACCATTTCTTGGCCAATGATATTACAAATTAATAATCAAACTCAAGATGAGGTATCAAGGTAATATGGCATAACCCTACTGTATCTAATAGGGCCTCATATACTAGACTCAAGACATCTAATATTAAAATCAATGATCAAAGTCTATGCTCTCAACACTTTAGGACACCATGCTATAAAAATAACCACAAAATCTAACTAAGAGCCTATAAAGTTTTCCAAAACAATTTCTATTATCCTAACTATCATACCATAACCCTAAATCTAGCCTAATTTTTTCCTCTTTAGAACATTGCTATCTACTGTGCAAAATTACTCCTTCATGAAATCATGTCTAGGAGATAAAGCCATCAAAGCACAAAATCACAATCTCTTCGACAAATGTTAGTGATTTTGTTGTGAAAAAAATCATACCTAGTGAATGAAATCATAATATACTTTTTTCACTACAAACATATGTTTTTTATATAAACATATTTTCACCACAAACATATGTTATTTCTACTCTAAACAAAAATATAAGTTTTAACTAACAAAATAAATAAAAAATAGATCTAATTTTTGGGACATACCTATAGACCTCCTCATATTAGTCTTGTTATTGCTCATACCATGTTTGTACAATGTGTGGATTATCTTTGTTATGCCATGGAAGTTTGTAATCACTTTTTCTCCCAAAGAACAATATTACTAAACATGAATGTGAAAATGATTTGTCCTTTTAACCCCCATAGAACACTTATTGATTGGTTTTTCTCTTTTTCTCCATTCTTACCCCAACCTATTCAAATTTCCTTGAGAACACATATTTTTCATATAAAACTTGAGGGAGCACCCTAGGCTAGGGGTATGAGTTCCATGAATACAATTCATGCTACCACAAATAAAAGGTAGCCTTCAAGTTTCTCGTAAGAGTGATTTTCTCACCATACCTTTTCCTTAGCTTAATAAGAATTATGAAGTATTTTACCTTCAAATTTGAGGGCATCTACTACTAGTTTTTATGCATTTATCATGTAATAAATGCATCAAAAAGGGGGTAAATGCAAACATCCAATTTTGGTACACCAAAATTCTAACCATCCATTAGCCAACCAAAGATATCAATTAACATCCTAACATAAAATTTGATCTTTCTCCTCTCAAAATAAAAATTGTTGATCTTTAAATTTACTTTCAGTATCAATTCCATAAAAAACAACCTTCCTACTCAAATTTGATCTTTCCTACCCTGTTGACCTATAATAGTCAAGATAATAAAATTATTAGTTGATGATATTGTGAGCATAATTTTGACATGCAATGTTTTTTTGTCAAGGATAGAAGCTTCAAATATTGTATTCTCTAACCTCCTTAAGCCTCCCATTGTTACTTGCTTAATCTCACCTTGGATCCATACCTGGTAGCAATTTCATCATAAGAGTCTATCTTCTGCTAATTTATAAATATTTACAATTTGTTCCATTTTCAAGTTTTACAAAAATGAAGTCATTGGTAGGAAAGTAATGACTGTCATATTTACAGATAAATTTCGTTTATTCACAAAATTTTCTTTTAAATAAGTATATAAGGGATCTATTCCATCTAGATAGTCAACTAATCCCCTTGAGCTAGGAAGATCCCTAAAATCTAATCCCAGATCTAGTGTTTTTGTTTTCTTGTATGGTGAATGAAATCATTGGTTGCAGGTTTCTAGAGAGTGATTTCATGAAGAAGTGATATCATTTCTAGGGAGCAATTTTATCTCAACCATCAAAACAAGTAATTCTAACCCTGCATTTTTCTTTTTGTTCTATAGTATAGGTTTTTTTTGTCTACTAAATAATGAACTTTCTATTTTCTATTTTCAAAAATTATTTAAAGGAAATTAAGGAACCTAGATTAGGTTAAGATATATTATTTTTCTTTATGTTTTAGGCATTAAAAGTGAAAGGCATCTAGTTGCATATTAGGCTAATTCATTTGTGCATTCTCTTGGATAATTGCCTTCAAAAGAAAAGAAAAAAAATAATAATAATTTCTTTTAGTCATTCAAAATAAAAATTTATATAGTAAATTTATTGTTCACTTGTATTTTACTTGTTTTCTTGCATCTTAGTTTAAGATCACAACTTCATATGGATAAGGAATCTCTTTAGATAAGACCCTTAGGTGTTCATTTAACTAAACCCATAAAAACATAATATATAGCATTCCACCTCCTTGTATTTGAGGTATGAGAAAGCATTAAAGTGATAAAACAAGAGGGATCCCCTTTTGGTCCATTATCACATGTGCATCTTCCATTAGTTTTTACTCTTTGAACTTTTCCAAAGAAGACATGGGTGCCCTTCTATAGGATGAATGATATCAAGTAAAGGGATCCAATCATGTATTTATCTAAGGAAACTAAGCCTATTGATCCTAATTTTCTATAATAATGGTTGCATATAAGGGCACTACAATTTTAACATATCATGGAAGTTTATAAAAATTAATGATGAGCTTATACAATAAACTTCAACATTGTTAATTTTGATTTCCTATAGTTATTAATGCTATGGGAAATTATGGTTATCATCCATATGAGAATATGGTGTAGAAAACTACTCCTTAAATTTATTTAAGTTATTTCAAAACATAATCATTGGAGGTATGAGATGTTTGGACTAATAATAGTCACAACCACTTCAGTATATTGAAGGTAAGAAGTGAAAATATATACAACTATAAGAAATTTAAAGTCTTAACCATTAAATCTATTTAAACTATACCATAAAATTGATAGTGTGATATTTTCCATTGAACTCAATCATATTTTTAAATCTTACAACTCGTAATAAAATTGACAAGCTAATTTTGGAGATTTTATTAACAACTCAAGAAAATTGTGCAAAAACTTGACAAAAAAAAACAAAGAATTTTTACAATAAATAGAAAAAACATTTAAAACAACAATTGGAGAGCCAAAAAGTTGATTTTATATTAGATATTCATTACAAAGAGTACAATTATAATTTATGAATCAACAATTCATCCCAAATACAACATAAAAATGCAACATTTCAAAATGTAAAGCAATTTTTTTTTTTTTTTAATTTACATGGTGGAATCGGTAGCCGCCACGAATCCGGGCAGACTGTTTAGCTTCTATGGCCACCACAGTATTTTGCACTGTCTGCCCTAGAATCTTCCACAAAAATCTTTGTGCGGTCCACCCCTATAACCACCATGCCACAAACATTTTAAACCTTTTACGCCGTTGAAAGCACCAGGAAATGGACAAGCGTTCAGTCCAACGAGGCCCGATATTTGAACCTTGGACCTCCGCCCCCCTTATGGGGTTTGTATGAACCAATTTTTCTACACCTCAGACCTAAATGTAAAGCAATTTTAAAACTACTTTTTTTTCACTTTATTCCTCTTGCACTTGATGGTTGGCCTTGGCTCTAAATTTGTGGGTGGATTGGAGGCTACTCAAGAGTGGTATCATCATAGTATATCTCATCTAATCCTATCAAATATTTGGCTTCCTCCTCAAGTGTCTCAATATCCTCTATAAAAAACTCAAAATCCATAGAGCTCTCAACAATCCAAGGACATAGTTGTAACAACCCAAGTCTACTCATGTTTTTTTACCAAATTTTATGATTTTTCATAATAAGAGGTTTTATTTTCATAGCAATTAAAATTCACCCAATTATATATTAACATATATTTTAATCAATAAATGACATATCAAACCACTTTTGAGTTTCAAGACTGGACAAATCTTGTGAAAGGTGCCATTTTGTGAACTCGACTTTCTCATTTATAATCCTCTTGAACTGGAATGAGTTCTAATCCATGGTTAGGGTTATCCTCTAGGTCCCATAACACCTATAAGGTGGACACATAATCTCCCTATCCCTTAGCATATTGAGCCTCGACTTAACTGATCGACTTGTTCAAGATTTGATATGCAAGGGGTTAGCATACATATACCTAGTGTCTAGCTGATTATCCTCTTTCCAGAGTTAGCTAGAACTATATCATTACCCTAACAATGGACTTAGTCATAATTTTCCATATATAACTTGTAATAGTTTATCCTATACCAAACATCATGGTAGAACTAGCTTCCATGGTCTTACTAGCTCTCTACTAGTCAAATGGTACAAGGACTCATCACTTGTACTTCCTAGGTAACAACCTAGAGGAGGTGTCCCATACCACCCCTCATTATGAGTTTTGACAAGGTCTCTTGATCTGACCTCATTTTTATCAAACAATTATCATTCTCAAGTCATGTTGCATGCTTACCCGCATCTCAACGATATTGGGTGTTTTTGGTTTGTTAACCTCCATGAGGAATTCATTTAATCTTTCCTCATCATGGTCATAGATAAAAGGCTTATAACTCACTAGAAAGCTCTAGTTTATTTTGATAGCTCTTATTCTAGCTAATTCTAATGTAATCCTTATATTATATCACCTTAATAGTTTAAATGAATCTCCACAAAGCAACCCTGCAATATATAATTATTTACCTCATTATATATTCTTTATTCCAGTTGATTTTTGACTGAGTAAACCAATATAATTTCTTCTTAAGCTATGATTCTCATTACCTTTAGGTAAAAGGAATTGTCAACCCTCAAAGATAATTTTTTTTTTTTTCTTAAAATTATACGTCATTCCTTATTTTAGGACAAAAGCTAATCCTTATATTGGTTACATAATATAATGCTAATAATTTAGAACAAGATAATAATATTACCACTATAATACATTGAATAAATCTCATTTGATTTACTAAAATTATCTTTAACTAACTTTACTTGGTCTTCAAGAAAGTTATAACCTTACAATAAACCAATCTTCCACAATTATTATCATTGATAATTTACACTTTTGTATCCAAAATGGAAAGCTTAAGTTAATACTAATTCATTATCCACCCATCGGGTGAATTCATTCCAAACATACAAGTTTAATCCATCCTAAAGTTAAATAATGATTGGAGGATTCATTTTAGATAGGTTACACATATCCGACATGATATATATACATATTCGTTAAATGAAAATTGTTAAGTTTGGTAACTAAGCTCCACTAGAAACTTGTTAATAACTAAATAATAAAGTTGTAAATATATCGTTCTTAAGTTCTATTCTTGATTAGAATACCTCCAAACAAAACCTTCCACTAACTCATAGTTTAAAGTATTTTTTTTAAATTAAATTTAGATCTTACAGGTAGCATAGATCATGTTATATGTGGTCACAACATTCGCCACCCAACTCATAGGTTCTAATTTGTTCAATTATTTTTCTAATATGTATTATAGGATATAAAACCATTATATTGATATCATTATGGAACACATCAACATATCTAAAATGAACTGATGGTAAAATTATATTTGAAGCTAATTAAACCATTCCATTTGACTTCAATAGAACAAGGACAACATGGTGATTATTTTGCAATCCTAACCCAATTATAAGCATCTCCTAATATTGGTGCTACAGCAAAATGAGAGTCGAACAATTTGTGCTCTAAAATACATTGCAAAAAATCCTTTCCATGAAAAAGGAACCAACATATAATTATTCTTATTACAACATTAATAACATTGTTTACAATAAAAACATTAATAATATATATGGTAAATAAAGTACATACTCAAATTATAGAGTAGGAAATGCTTTGAAAAAGAAACTATACCACTGCTTGCTCCAGACACCAAAAGCAAATAATTAAATAATTCTCTTGTTCTAATATAAATTTTTATTTACATGCAAACCACTGTGGTTTCGAAGAGCTGATTTAATATACATGCAATACACGAGTCTGGTCCAAAATAGTTTTAAGGAGCTTTTTGATATCGCATCCCACAATTGGTAACCAGTACAGTGAAACTCACTCTTGTCCAATTTGACCAGCACACTAAAATGTGCCTTTAACAGGTATTTATCATCCCTTTTAGATGTTGATGCTTTTATCCCTTAACCCAAACGATATCTCATTATCGTTTAGGAGTATTTTTGAGTTTCAAATTGGGATCAAATATAGCTCCTTAAAATATCATGATGCCTAAGATTATATTTTTCTATATGTAAATAGAACATGCAAGCCATGCAAGTCTTCTTAGAAATTCAAATAATAACAAAACACAATCACGCAGGCATCCAAACTTATTTTCATAAATCTTTTTCAGATTCTAATTAAACATTGCAACTAATGAAATTCATTTCCATTTTCTTTTAAATTGAATTTTGATAGGGATTAGTATTGTATTGCATTTAATATTGACATGGATCATGCATATTAAATGCCTCCTTGTAAAGGTATACATACCTATAAATATGTTTTTGATTAATGTAATTGACAATTTTCATTTGTGCCATTTTGTGTTGCCTTTTAAGAGTGTTTCCCACATCATTGGTATTAGAGCAAGGTACAAGGGTTCAAAAAGAAATGAGAAAACCAACCCATGGATCTTGAGTGGTGAACATTCTTTTCCTTTTGTAGACACCTTCGAGCACTTCCATTTTGAAAACTCTTATCTTGGATCCCTCTAACTCCTGACCCTTAGCTCTTGATCCGATCATTCATCTTGGATTTATCATTTATTGAATTTCTTTGTTCATGACCGTTATTCATGATGTCGAGTTTGACCATTTCACTTATCGACTTCATCATGAAATTTCAACAATTCCATGCAAAAATGATTGCCAATTTTTAGCAGCTTCAAGCTAAAATCACTGCCACTGCCCTTGCTAATAAAGATATCATTGAATAAGATCAATATTTTACCCCTAATATAGACCTTGAAGAATTTGTAGCCACATCTAGATTTGAACTAGGATCTCTGGGTGATATAGCCAACATCTTTCCCCTAGACGATGTAGCTCTTGATATGGATCCAATCTCATTTGAAGCTCCTGTTACAAATTAGGCCCATTCAAACATTGCAGATCCAAGCTTTCTATAAGCTATTGCATTTGATGATCCTACTACCCTCTCTGCCCTTGCCATCATGCATGTTGCACTTCATGATCTGTATGTTCCTCCTGGTGATGTTCTCCTATTTTTGGATCTTGAACTATTACCATCACTTCATAATTCACTATTTTACGGTGATCTCCTAATTTCAAGAGATGATTTGTTACCAAAACTTTCATGTCGTATTCCTTGGTGATTCCTCATCTCCTCTACGGCTTTTCAGCATGTTTCTATGTTTTTGGGTATTGTTTCCACACTTCATACCTGCAACATCACATTTTCAACAATGATCTGATGTTTATCGATGTCGTCTCTCTTTTTCGATGTTGATATGATATGCTCTTGATTTCCCAAGCACTATTTTGGTCGTTTCCTACCATCGTAGATCAACGATTTTTTTCTCCAACCTGTGCACCCCCATGGCCTCCCCATCTCACCACATGTTGATTGTTAATCGTTATCACTGGTCAAACATGCCTACCACTTGCCCGTGTTGCCATCAAATTAGCCGTTGTCATTCCACAATAGTCGTTGCTCCCTTTCCCTTGGAGATATTTTTAAATTAAATTAAATTTTATTTAATTTAATTTAAAATTACAATATTTAATATCGCACTTATTTTTAAATACCATAATTATGCGTTAAATTAAATATTCTATATTGATTGTTGCCCATTCACATCATCCATAAACCCATAATTAAATTAAATTAAAATTTTATTTAATTTTATTTAATCCATCACTTTCGTCTCCATTGACCGTTGTTCTGGTCCACTTGACCGTTGTCCCGGTCCACCAATAATTTAATGCAAGCGGCCCACAATTAACCACAAATTAATTAAATTAAATTAAATTAAATTAATTGTTTTTAATTTAATTTAATATTTTCACATCTCCATTAATGCACGACTCAGCCAATTCAATGCATGTTCACTTGTCTTAAATGCCATAACAATTAAATTTTCCATTTGGCATGTGGTTCGAGGCATATTCTACTACATCTCCGAAATTTTAGTTGATGTTTTCTTCTACCAAATTCAAGGATCAATTTCAGCTATTTGTTGGTATAGCAGTGTTTACAGTCGTTGGAGAGCATTTTTCAAGCTTGGTCCATATATAGTGTCATATTTTGGTTTTATGAAGACGTTCAAATTCATCATTTTGGTCTTTGTTTTTGTAACAAGAATGCATTTTTGGTTGTACCCGACACTCTTCAGCTACCAATCTTTCTCTTCCACACTTGTATGCATTGGAAACCAATGCTTCCTCAGTGGGGAGGAATGATAGGGATTAGTATTGTATTGCATTTAATATTGACACGGATCGTGCATATTAAATACCTCCTTGTAAAGGCATACATACCTATAAATATGTTTTTGATTAATGTAATTGATAATTTTCATTATGCCATTTCATGTTGTCTTTTAAGAGTGTTTCCCACATCAAATTCCTCAGTAGTCTATTCGTTTATCATGCATGCATAACAACTAACTAGGAACCCATATTGTTTTAAAAGAGAAATAGATTTCTCTTTAACCAGTCTCTTTAAACATGGCACAAAATGGAGTAATTTATTATTTTCCATCATACAAATATTTTTACTCAGCCACAACAACATCCTACTCAATGGTTGAAGAAAATTTATCATTTAAATAAGAAACAACCCAAAGCAAACTTTCAAAATTGTAGCTAATATAACATCACAGGTCAAGTTCTAAGCAGTAAATTTTCATAATCATTTCAACGCAAGATTCAAGTAAACAAAAACATTGAAACAAAAAACTGTTAAAATCACAAAATTTAGTGAGCACACCTGTTACTCTTGAGTCTTTCTTTCCCTACTCAAATTCCTTCCAAACACAAGCAAACCAAGCTACGAACATCCAAGACGCAGGTTTTTCAGCAGCAAAATCTCTTTTTCTTTTTACACCCCTCGTAATCCATCCCCATAACCGATGCAAAAGTAAAAGAATACTTCCTCCTTAAATAGATTTCTCTACTTTTCTCTCCAAAACATGGGTAATAATAATACTAATTATGAAATTTTAATGCAGTTAATTCACCCATTGTGAGCACAACAATCCACTAAGTCCCTTCATAAATTAATAATATTATAAATATACTCTCAGTGCATAATTTAGTATTTATCATTAAATTTATTTAACCTATTTATTATTTACAAAATCCAAACAATTAGTAATCAATTCATAATTCACCAATTGGCTCCCATGCACTTTGGCACTTTTATTGTCATTAATTGTTTAGGATTTTGACTTATTCAAAGTAAATAACATGCATTCAAAGCAAGGATCACATAGTAATTCAAATCACACATAATGCACCTACATGATATGCAATACATGAGTTCCATGTACTCACAAGCTTAATCATCGCTATTTTTTGTTGACCTTCTTTTGTCCATTGAAGGACTATACCTGGTCTTGGATGCACAACAACCATAAATAGTACCACATTCTGAAAGAAAAGATAAGTTCAATCTATAAATTTATCATCAATCAATGGTTGTGCGAGGAGGATCATTACATCCTTCCCCACTAAAAATAAACAATCCCTATGTTTCATACATGATTGAAGGAACAAGTTAAAGTATATATATTCATTCATATAAACATTAGTATAAATTCATTTCCAAATTATACATCATGTAATCATGTACATACATAAATCATTTAGTAATACAACTTGTCTACAAAAGTTACTTCACACAATGTTTCATTTTACATACAACCATATATCCAAACATAATTCAAAACATACATAAAAGCAACTCTTCGCAATAGATAAACCAAAACACATACAAAAATAACTGTACTCAGTATTTTAGATTCACTTTCACACATATATACATATGCATCAACAATCTATATAAAATATTTTAAAATGTTCATGTCTACTCAAACAGATAAGGAAATTATTTTTGCATATCAGCCACATTTTTCCATGTGGTATTTTTGTCTAATTAATGGTCCCATTGGACCTGGCATTGCTAAATGTTCCTTCTTCTCAATATCTTGCTTCTAAAACCAAGTATGCAAATTGGCCGAACTTTAATTTTTAGTGGATCGGATATCTATAATTTGGAAACACCCCAAAAATGAGTAGGATCAGAAATGTACTTCCTAAGGAGGGACACATGGAATACATTATGGGTCATAGAGAGTCTTGGTGGTAAAGCAATTTTATATGCAATAGAGCTTATTTTACCTATAATTTCAAATGGACCCGCATATCTAGGGTCAATTTTGGAATATTTTATACAACTTTTACCAGGTTTCACCCTTAAGAACACCTTGTCTCCCACAAAGTATTCCCTCAGTGTTCTTTTGAGATCCGCATAGCTCTTTTGGTTATTTGCAACCTCTTTCAACTTTTGTTGAATTCTTTTCAAATTATCTTCCATTTATTTTATAGTTTCTAGTCCAATCACTAACCCATATTTCGGATAATCCCATGATAAGGGAGTCATGCATCTTCTTCCATACATGGCTTCAAATGGTGTCATACCTAGTGATGCATGATAATTGTTATTGTTGAAGAACACAAGCTTATACTGAGAGGGGGGGTGAACAAGTATAAGACCACTTTTTACTTTTTCTTCCAATTCAATATTATGTTGTGTATAGATAGCGATATCAATAGCAGTAATCAAAGCAATGCACAAAATACCATACACAATAGAGACACCACAATTTACGTGGTTCACCCAATGTGGGCTACTCCACGGAGAAAATATTTTACTAAAACTTTCTCAATCAATATCTTTGGGAATCACTCCCAATTACAATGTTTATGGATCTTTGTCCAAAGGAGATGTTGATCCCCTAATCTCAAGTTCGTGGATCTCTTCCACAGGAGAACTCTTTCCCCTTCTGCTCTGGCTATGTGATCTTCTAGAAGACTTTGTCTCTCTATTGCACTGACTGGTGGACCTCTCTCCACTTGAAGACTCCTCACTCAGATCTATCTTCAACTATGCTAGTTGTTGGATCTCTATCCACTGAGACTCTATCCTCTATACTCTGTCACCTCCAAAGCTCTATCAATAGGCTCACTAAGAACCTGCTCAATAGGTTCACATAGAACCTGCTTAACAAGCTCACACAGAACTTGTCCAATGCTGAATAACAAGCTCACACAGAACCTGTCCAATGTTGAATAACAAGCTCACATAGAACCTGTCCAATGTTGAATAACAAGCTCACACAGAACCTGTCCAATGTTGAATAACAAGCTCACACAGAACTTGTCCAATGCTGCTCCAACAAGCTCACTAAGAACTTGTCCAAATCTGCTCTAGCAAGCTCACCAAGAACTTGCCCAAATCTGCTCTAGCAAGCTCACCAAGAACTTGCCCAAAACTATCCACAAATATGTCCCAACACTGTCCTCAAATCTATCCCAACACTGTCCTCAAATATATCCCAAAGCTATCCTCAAATCTGTCCCAAAGGCCTTCTCAAAGGCTCAATCAATCATGCTCAAGTAGTACTCAAAATGAACTCAACAATGAATGGCAATCTCAACTCAAATCCACTTCATAGAAGCATAAAGAGAATTGTTAGAGACTAAATATGTTCTAATCTCACTCTCAACCCAAATCAACTAAACTCAACAATCAACTCATAGAAGCATAAAGAGAATTGTTAGAGACTCAATATGTTCTAATCTCACTCTCAACTCAAATCAACCTCAACTCAATTCAAGTCAACCTCAACTCAACTCAAGTCTTATAGAACCATAAAGAGAATTGTTAGAGACTCAATATGTTCTAACCTCAATCTCAACTCAACATAGAATGATGGAATAGTTTGTTTCATAGAACTTGAACAATCACTTCACACATCACTTGACTAGGCTCAATCAACTCAACTCAACCAATCATCACAAGGGACAACTCTCTCTCACACAACCCTAGTCCAAGTATGTATCAACCAACTCAAATGTTTCCAACAATGCTCAACCACAAATCTCACATAACAATGATACTCATGTTCTTTTCTAACTCAAGTTCTTTCACAACCAATGGGCTTCAACCACTATGCTTATAACACAAGGTTTAAACACAACTCTCAATTCAGAAAACCTTGATGCATTCAACCAACCACTTTCTAAAAGGAAACCACAAACAATCCTTTTCCCTCCAATGATATTTCAGAAATCAACCACCATAAACAATCAATAGGAGAATGTGCCCATACCTTTTATGAAGTGAAGAAACCCCTTTGGAAATCTGCCACACTCAACACACTTTGAAAAGAGCACAACAATCTTCACTTTTGAACCCCTTTACAAAAATAGAAATATCTCTCTACATACACCTTATTTCTCCTTCTAAATGAGTTAGTCAAATAGCCCTCGAAATAAGCTTTCCAACGATATATAATATGATATACTTTTATAAAAGGAAAATACCAGAAATATCTTCTTTTCTAAAAGTGCTTTTAAACTTGCCTTCCAATAAAAAAATCAAATCAACCCTCATCACCTTATTCCTCCAACATTAGGCAATAATAAAAAATTTATTAATAAAAACGTTACTTGCCTCTTGGAGGGAATCGAACCCTCGTCTCTGCCCAAACAATCCTCAACCACGGTGCCAAAGACCACGTGAGCTACGCGCTCGCATAGGACGAAGAGCGCAGAATGCGCTTTTGTCCTTCTTCCCTTGCTCACGTCAAAAAAACATGGGCCAATTCTCTTGCTCGAAACTCTAACCCATGGGAATCGAACCTCATCTCTTTCACAAGCAAAAACCTTTGCACTCCCCTCGCTCGTCGTTGGACCACGCTACCACACGAAGATTTCGGCGCTTTTCATCTTATCTCCTCTACATTCGATTCCAAGGCTTTTGAATTAAAAGCCTTTGTATTTATATGTAACTTCCCTTTAATTTTTGTAGACGTCGGCAGCACTTTTAAATTAATTTCTTTTTTATGATGACGTCGATGCTGAGGTAATTTTAATTTTAAAATTTAAAAATAAATTTTAAATATTAAAATTTAAACCAAATATTCAAAATTGAATATCTCCATCTTTGGGGCACCTTTTTCGATGAAACGAAAGCCTAAACCGGGTTTTAAGAAAAACCCATTTCAAATCTGCCATCCATGGTTTTAAATAAAACCTTTTATTTTACCTGCCTTGGTTTTCACAAAAACCTTATAAATAGCCACCAAAACCAAATGTGATCCATGTGACATCAATGACAACATAAAATGCCTCAAATTACCTCAAATGTCCAACAATCTCCCCCTTTGTCATTGATGGCAACACCTCTAATGCAAACACCACAAACACTGAAAGAACCATCTCTGAGAATCAAAGTTGCTCCCCCTGACTCAATACTCTCTATGGAGGCTGCTCCCCCTAACTCAATACTCTCTTTGGAGGCTGCTCCCCCTAACTCAAATATCTCCTTGGAGGCTGCTCCCCCTAACTCAAATCTCTCCTTGGAGGCTGATCCCCCTAACTCAATGCTCTCCCCCTTACTCAAATCTCTCCCCCTTTGACATCAATGGCAAAAGGGACACCTATGGGGCTAAAATATGTGACTCTTAAGTTTAGCCCCCTCACCCCCTTCTCTTTTGAGGTGATTAATTTTGGGGTGGGAGTACTTTTACTCCCATATCACTTTGTTTCTTTCCTCTATCAATTTCCTTCCATGTTTTTCTGATATCCTTCTCTTGATGAATTACTTGATCTTCTTGTCTAGAACCTGTTTGACCTTCTTGCTTTGAACCTATTTGACTTCCTTGCCTTGAACCTGTTTGGAATTGAGTCCTACACCATATTGCAATATGCCCAAAGTTATTGCAATTAAAACACTTGATATTGTAGCCTTTGGATGGTGCCCATATCCTGAAATATTTCTTGAAATAATTTCCATATCCATTCCTTTCCTAAACCCTATATTGTGAAGTTATGTTTTCATGACCATTATGACCATGACTTCTAAATTGTGTAGCTCTAAAACCAAAGCCATATTGCTCATTTCCTTTGCACTAAGAAGCTCTATGACCAATACTGTTACATGAGAAGCAATGTCCCTAAAAATCATACCTTCTTCCTTTGAAGTTTCTTCTAGAAAAATCAAACTTCTTTGATCCATGGATCCTGCAATGTATAGCCCTGTGTCCAAATCCATTACAAGAAAAACAATGTCCTTGAAAATCCCTTTGTTCATGCCTTGGTTCTTCATACCTTTCTTGATCATTATCCTTATGATCATCTTCAACTTGTGCATTGCATCCTTGAATCTTCTTTGTAGTATCTAAAACCTCTTCCTTAGTTTCTTCCTTGCCTTTCTCTTCAAAAATTTCTTTTCCCTTTGAGCTTGATTCACCTATCTCTGCTTCATGTTTCCCTTGTTCTTCTTTAGAACTAAGTCCTGTTATGATGACTGATGACCTTTGTGCATTGATAGTCCTTTCCAAGGTCTTTGAATCTTCCTCAAACTTGTGTAGCTTTTCCTTAAAACCTTTTACTTCCAACCTTAGTGAAACTATCTCATGCTCTAATATTTCACACTCTAGATCTTTTGTTTTTAATTTTTTGGCCATACCTTCTTCAATTTTTCTTGTCTCTTCAACTTTGATTTTGAAGTTAGTGAGTTCCTGTAGAAACCTTGCTTTTTCTTTTTCATCTTCTTGAGCTTGATCCCTTAATCGTGAGTTCTCCTTTTTAGTTCTTCAAGAGTAATCATAAGCCTTTCACATTCTAAATTCTCTCTTTTCAATTCAATAAGCTCTTTAAGAGTGGCTTTCCTTTTTTTTTTTTGAAGCATCTTCTTTTTCTTCTATTACTAAAAATAGAGTTTCTTCTTCATACCTGTTTTGATTGTCCCTGTTATCCTTTCTCTCTAGGATTTCATTTTTGAGAATATCATCTTCATCTTCACTGCTACTAAACCCATTACAATATCTTGCATCATGGCCAAGTTGACCACAAACAAAACATTCTTGTGGAAAATGAGCTGCATGGTGACCTATGTTCCCACATCTGGTACAAAAATTTATCAGTCTGGATACTTCTCTATTACTTGATTCATCTATTGAATTTATTTCCATGTGTCCTCCCAACACAATAATATTACACTCATCTTCCTTTTCTTTCATAACCATAGGTGTTCTCTTCTTCTTGTGTCTCATGCTTCTACTCTTGCCTTTCTTTGCTATTTGTGTTCTTGTAGAATCTGCCCTCAAGATATTAGCCTTTTCGAAGGAACCCACTTTGATACCAATTGAAGAACACAAGCTTATACTGAGAGGGGGGTGAATAGTATAAGACCACTTTTTGCTTTTTCTTCCAATTCAATATTATGTTGTGTATAGATAGTAGTATCAATAGCAGTAATCAAAGCAATGCACAAAATACCATACACAATAGAGACACCACAATTTACGTGGTTCACCCAATGTGGGCTACTCCACGGAGAAAATATTTTACTAAAACTTTCTCAATCAATCTCTTTGGGAATCACTCCCAATTACAATGTTTATGGATCTCTATCCAAAGGAGATGTTGATCCCCTAATCTCAAGTTCATGGATCTCTTCCACAGGAGAACTCTTTCCCCTTCTACTCTGGCTATGTGATCTTCTAGAAGACTTTGTCTCTCTACTGCACTGACTGGTGGACCTCTCTCCACTTGAAGACTCCTCACTCAGATCTATCTTCAACTGTGCTGGTTGCTGGATCTCTATCCACTGAGACTCTATCCTCTATACTTTGTCACCTCCAAAGCTCTGTCAATAGGCTCACTAAGAACCTACTCAATAGGCTCACACAGAACCTACTTAACAAGCTCACACAGAACTTGTCCAATGCTGAATAACAAGCTCACACAAACTTGTCCAATGCTGAATAACAAGCTCACACAAAACCTATCCAATGTTGAATAACAAGCTCACACAAAACCTGTCCAATGCTGAATAACAAGCTCACACAGAACTTGTCCAAATCTGCTCCAACAAGCTCACTAAGAACTTGTCCAAATCTGCTCTAGCAAGCTCACCAAGAACTTGCCAAAATCTGCTCTAGCAAGCTCACCAAGAACTTGCCCAAAACTATCCAATATGTCCCAACACTATCCTAAAATCTATCCCAACACTATCCTCAAATCTATCCCAACACTATCCTCAAATCTATCCCAAAGGCCTTCTCAAAGGCTCAATCAATCATGCTCAAGTAGTACTCAAAATGAACTCAACAATGAATGGCAATCTCAACTCAAATCCACTTCATAGAAGCATAAAGAGAATTGTTAGAGACTCAATATGTTCTAATCTCACTCTCAACCCAAATCAATCTCAACTCAACTCCACTTCATAGAAGCATAAAGAGAATTGTTAGAGACTCAATATGTTCTAAACTCACTCTCAACTCAAATCAACCTCAACTCAATTCAAGTCAACCTCAACTCAACTCAAGTCTTATAGAACCATAAAGAGAATTGTTAGAGACTCAATATGTTCTAACCTCAATCTCAACTCAACATAGAATGATGGAATAGTTTGTTTCATAGAACTTGAACAATCACTTCACACATCACTTGACTAGGCTCAATCAACTCAACTCAACCAATCATCACAAGGGACAACTCTCTCTCACACAACCCTAGTCCAAGTATGTATCAACCAACTCAAATGTTTCCAACAATGCTCAACCACAAATCTCACATAACAATGATACTCATGTTCTTTTCTAACTCAAGTTCTTTCACAACCAATGGGCTTCAACCACTATGCTTATAACACAAGGTTTAAACACAACTCTCAATTCAGAAAACCTTGATGCATTCAACCAACCACTTTCAAAAAGGAAACCACAAACAATCCTTTTCCCTCCAATGATATTTCAGAAATCAACCACCATAAACAATCAATAGGAGAATGTGCCCATACCTTTTATGAAGTGAAGAAACCCCTTTGGAAATCTGCCACACTCAACACACTTTGAAAAAGCACAACAACCTTCACTTTTGAAACCCTTTACAAAAATAGAAATATCTCTCTACATACACCTTATTTCTCCTTCTAAATGAGTTAGTCAAATAGCCCTCGAAATAAGCTTTCCAACGATATATAATATGATATACTTTTATAAAAGGAAAATACCAAAAATATCTTCTTTTCTAAAAGTGCTTTTAAACTTGCCTTCCAATAAAAAAATCAAATCAACCCTCATCACCTTATTCCTCCAACATTAGGCAATAATAAAAAATTTATTAATAAAAACATTACTTGCCTCTTAGAGGGAATCGAACCCTCGTCTCTGCCCAAACAATCCTCAACCGCGGTGCCAAAGACCACGCGAGCTACGCGCTCGCATAGGACGAAGAGCGCAGAATGCGCTTTTGTCCTTCTCCCCTTGCTCACATAAAAAAATGTGGGCCAATTCTCTTGCTCAAAACTCTAACCCATGGGAATCGAACCTCATCTCTTTCGCAAGCAAAAACCTTTGCACTCCCCTCGCTCGTCGTTGGACCATGCTGCCACACGAAGATTTCGACGCTTTTCGTCTTATCTCCTCTACATTCGATTCCAAGGCTTTTGAATTAAAAGCCTTTGTATTTATATGTAACTTCCCTTTAATTTTTGTAGACGTCGGCAACACTTTTAAATTAATTTCTTTTTGATGATGACGTCGACGCTGAGGTAATTTTAATTTTAAAATTTAAAAATAAATTTTAAATATTAAAATTTAAACCAAATATTCAAAATTGAATATCTCCATCTCCGGGGCACCTTTTTCAACGAAACGAAAGCCTAAACCGGGTTTTAAGAAAAACCCATTTCAAATATGCCATCCATGGTTTTAAATAAAACCTTTTATTTTTCCTGCCTTGGTTTTCACAAAAACCTTATAAATAGCCACCAAAACCAAATGTGATCCATGTGACATCAATGATCCATGTGACATCAATGACAACATAAAATGCCTCAAATTACCTCAAATTTCCAACAATCTCCCCCTTTGTCATTGATGGCAACACCTCTAATGCAAACACCACAAACACTGAAAGAACCATCTCTGAGAATCAAAGTTGCTCCCCTTGACTCAATACTTTCTATGGAGGCTGCTCCCCCTAACTCAATACTCTCTTTGGAGGTTGCTCCCCCTAACTCAAATCTCTCCTTGGAGGTTGCTCCCCCTAACTCAAATCTCTCCTTGGAGGTTGCTCCCCCTAACTCAATGCTCTCCCCCTTACTCAAATCTCTCCCCTTTGACATCAATGGCAAAAGGGACACCTATGGGGCTAAAATATGTGACTCTTAAGTTTAGCCCCCTCACCCCCTTCTCTTTTGAGGTGATTAATTTTGGGGTGGGAGTACTTTTACTCCCATATCACTTTGTTTCTTTCCTCTATCAATTTCCTTCCATGTTTTTCTGATATCCTTCTCTTGATGAATTACTTGATCTTCTTGTCTAGAACCTGTTTGACCTTCTTGCTTTGAACCTGTTTGACTTCTTGCCTTGAACCTGTTTGGAATTGAGTCCTACACCATCTTGCAATATGCCCAAAGTTATTGCAATTAAAACACTTGATATTGTAGCCTTTGGATGGTGCCCATATCCTGAAATATTTCTTGAAATAATTTCCATATCCATTCCTTTCCTAAACCTTGTATTGTGAATTTGTTTTCATGACCATTATGACCATGACTCAATTGTGTAGCTCTAAAACCAAAGCCATATTCTCATTCTTTCAAAGCTCTATGACCAATACTATTACATGAGAAGCAATGTCCCTAAAAATCATACCTTCTTCCTTTGAAGTTTCTTCTAGCAAAATCAAACTTCTTTGATCCATGGATCCTGCAATGTATAGCCCTATGTCCAAATCCATTACAAGAAAAACAATGTCCTTGAAAAGCCCTTTGTTCATGCCTTGGTTCTTCATACCTTTCTTGATCATTATCCTTATGATCATCTTCAACTTGTGCATTGCATCCTTGAATCTTCTTTGTAGTATCTAAAACCTCTTCCTTAGTTTCTTCCTTGCCTTTCTCTTAAAAAAAAAAATTCCCTTTGAGCTTGATTCACCTATTTTTGCTTCATGGTTCCCTTGTTCTTCTTTAGAACTAAGTCCTGTTATGATGACTGATGACCTTTGTGCATTGATAGTCCTTTCCAAGGTCTTTGAATTTTCCTCAAACTTGTGTAGCTTTTCCTTAGAACCTTTTACTTCCAACCTTAGTGAAACTATCTCATGCTCTAATCTTTCACACTCTAGATCTTTTGTTTTTAATTTTTCGGCCATACCTTCTTCAATTTTTCTTGTCTCTTCAACTTTGATTTTGAAGTTAGTGAGTTCCTGTAGAAACCTTGCTTTTTCTTTTTCATCTTCTTGAGCTTGATCCCTTAATCGTGAGTTCTCCCTTTTTAGTTCTTCAAGAGTAATCATAAGCCTTTCACATTCTAAATTCTCTCTTTTCAATTCAATAAGCTCTTTAAGAGTGGCTTTCCCTTTTTCTTTTTCTGAAGCATCTTTTTCTTCTATTACTAAAAATAGAGTTTCTTCTTCATACCATTTTTGATTGTCCATGTTATCCTTTCTCTCTAGGATTTCATTTTTAAGAATATCATCTTCATCTTCACTACTACTAAACCCATTACAATATCTTGCATCATGGCCAAGTTGACCACAAACAAAACATTCTTGTGGACAATGAGCTGCATGGTGACCTATGTTCCCACATTTGGTACAAAACTTTATCAGTCTGGATACTTCTCTATTACTTGATTCATCTATTGAATCTATTTCCATGTGTCCTCCCAACACAATAATATTACACTCATCTTCCTTTTCTTTCATAACCATAGGTGTTCTCTTCTTCTTGTGTCTCATGCTTCTACTCTTGCCTTTCTTTGCCATTTGTGTTCTTGTAGAATCTGCCCTCAAGTTGTTAGCCTTTTCGAAGGAACCCACTTTGATACCAATTGAAGAACACAAGCTTATACTGAGATGGGGGGTGAATAGTATAAGACCACTTTTTACTTTTTCTTCCAATTCAATATTATGTTGTGTATAGATAGTAGTATCAATAGCAATAATCAAAGCAATGCACAAAATACCATACACAATAGAGACACCACAATTTACGTGGTTCACCCAATGTGGGCTACTCCACGAAGAAAATATTTTACTAAAACTTTCTCAATCAATCTCTTTGGGAATCACTCCCAATTACAATGTTTATGGATCTCTGTCCAAAGGAGATGTTGATCCCCTAATCTCAAGTTCGTGGATCTCTTCCATAGGAGAACTCTTTCCCCTTCTGCTCTGGCTATGTGATCTTCTAGAAGACTCTGTCTCTCTGCACTAATTGGTGGACCTCTCTCCACTTGAAGACTCCTCACTCAGATCTATCTTCAACTATGCTTGGCTTACGGATCTCTATCCACTGAGACTCTATCCTCTATACTCTATCACCTCCAAAGCTCTATCAATAGGCTCACTAAGAACCTGCTCAATAGGCTCACACAGAACTTGTTCAATGCTTAATAACAAGCTCACACAGAACCTGTCCAATGCTGAATAACAAGCTCACACAGAACTTGTCCAATGCTGAATAACAAGCTCACATAGAACTTGTCCAATGCTACTCCAACAAGCTCACTAAGAACTTGTCCAAATCTGCTCTAGCAAGCTCACCAAGAACTTACCCAAATATGCTCTAGCAAGCTCACCAAGAACTTGCCCAAAACTATCCACAAATATGTCCCAACATTGTCCTCAAATCTATCCCAAAGTTGTCCTCAAATATGTCCCAAAGGCCTTCTCAAAGGCTCAATCAATCATGCTCAAGTAGTACTCAAAATGAACTCAACAATGAATGGCAATCTCAACTCAAATCAACTTCATAGAAGCATAAAGAGAATTGTTAGAGACTCAATATGTTCTAATCTCACTCTCAACCCAAATCAATCTAAACTCAACTCAAATCAACTCATAGAAGCATAAAGAGAATTGTTAGAGACTCAATATGTTCTAAATCTCACTCTCAACTCAAATCAACCTCAACTCAATTCAAGTCAACCTCAACTCAACTCAAGTCTTATAGAACCATAAAGAGAATTGTTAGAGACTCAATATGTTCTAACCTCAATCTCAACTCAACATAGAATGATGGAATAGTTTATTTCATAGAACTTGAACAATCACTTCACACATCACTTGACTAGGCTCAATCAACTCAACTCAACCAATCATCACAAGGGACAACTCTCTCTCACACAACCCTAGTCCAAGTATGTATCAACCAACTCAAATATTTCCAACAATGCTCAACCACAAATCTCACATAACAATGATACTCATGTTCTTTTCTAACTCAAGTTCTTTCACAACCAATGGGCTTCAACCACTATGCTTATAACACAAGGTTTAAACACAACTCTCAATTCGAAAAACCTTGATGCATTCAACCAACCACTTTCGAAAAGGAAACCACAAACAATCCTTTTCCCTCCAATGATATTTCAGAAATCAACCACCATAAACAATCAATAGGAGAATGTGCCCATACCTTTTATGAAGTGAAGAAACCCCTTTGGAAATCTGCCACACTCAACACACTTTGAAAAAGAGCACAACAACCTTCACTTTTGAACCCCTTTACAAAAATAGAAATATCTCTCTACATACACCTTATTTCTCCTTCTAAATGAGTTAGTCAAATAGCCCTCGAAATAAGCTTTCCAACGATA
Organism: Wollemia nobilis; assembly: GCA_028583015.1. Classification (NCBI taxonomy): domain Eukaryota; kingdom Viridiplantae; phylum Streptophyta; class Pinopsida; order Araucariales; family Araucariaceae; genus Wollemia; species Wollemia nobilis. The sequence continues at coordinate 15,375,336 of JAQPPZ010017228.1, forward strand.
TATAATATGATATACTTTTATAAAAGGAAAATACCAGAAATATCTTCTTTTCTAAAAGTGCTTTTAAACTTGCCTTCCAATAAAAAATCAAATCAACCCTCATCACCTTATTCCTCCAACATTAGGAAATAATAAAAAATTTATTAATAAAAATGTTACTTGCCTCTTAGAGGGAATCGAACCCTCGTCTCTGCCCAAACAATCCTCAACCATGGTGCCAAAGACCACGCGAGCTACGCGCTCGCATAGGACGAAGAGCGCAGAATGCGCTTTTGTCCTTCTCCCCTTGCTCACATCAAAAAAACGTGGGCCAATTCTCTTGCTCGAAACTCTAACCCATGGGAATCAAACCTTATCTCTTTCGCAAGAAAAAACCTTTGCACTCCCCTCGCTCACCATTGGACCATGCTACCACACGAAGATTTCGGTGCTTTTCATCTTATCTCCTCTGCATTCGATTCCAAGGCTTTTGAATTAAAAGCCTTTGTATTTATATGTAACTTCCCTTTAATTTTTGTAGACATCGGCAGCACTTTTAAATTAATTTCTTTTTGATGATGACGTCGGTGCTGAGGTAATTTTAATTTTAAAATTTAAAAATAAATTTTAAATATTAAAATTTAAACCAAATATTCAAAATTGAATATCTCCATCTCCGGGGCACCTTTTTCGATGAAACAAAAGCCTAAACCGGGTTTTAAGAAAAACCCATTTCAAATCTGCCATCCATGGTTTTAAATAAAACCTTTTATTTTACCTGCCTTGGTTTTCACAAAAACCTTATAAATAGCCACCAAAACCAAATGTGATCCATGTGACATCAATGATCCATGTGACATCAATGACAACATAAAATACCTCAAATTACCTCAAATGTCCAACAATTGTATGTAAATTTGACTAGGTACAAATAATATTCCCATTTAGTATGTTGATCCATACAATACATTCTCAGCATATCTTTTAAGACCTGACTCACCCCTCAATCTGTCCATCTATCTTAGGGTGATAAGTTGAACTGATATTCAGTTTTGTATCCAATACTTCATGCGAAACCTACTAGAGTTTTGAAGTAAAGCACAAATCTCTATCAAATATTATAACTTTTGGAAACCCATGTAGTCGTACTATCTCTTTGGAAAATTTACTTACTATAGTAGGTGCATCATCCTATACATTCCCTATTATGAAATGTACAACCTTGTTTAACTTATCCACAAGCACCAGGATTGCATCATACCTAAACCTTGTTTTAGGTCAACCAACTATAAAGTGCATTGAAACCTTCTACCATTTTTGTGTAGAAATATCATGCGAGTACAAATGACCTACTAGGTGTAAGTATTCTTCTTTAACTTTATGACACTCCAAGAACCTAGCCACATAATCATTATAATCATTTTTCATCCTTGGCTAGTAATAGGCCTTCCTCAAGCTCTCGCACATATTTGTCCCACCAAGATGCACAGAATAAGGAGTATTATGTTCCTCCTTAAGGATTTTTTCTCTCAATCCATCCATATTTGGAACAACCAATATGTTCTTATAGTATAGTAAATCATCTCTACATATAAATCATGTATCTTTTCTAGGTTCTTGCTCAATTTGAGTGCTACATTCCTAACATAACTCATCCTTTTGTTGCAATTTCTTGACCTGATCTATCATATCATAATAACACTTCATTATTACAGCAATATACCCTCTTCTACTTAGAGCATCAATAATCTTATTCTCCATCCACCAACATTGTCTAACATTCAACAAAGTTTGAGTACAAATACATCTTAAAATTTGGTGATCTTCCTTGAGTTCAAATGGTTTTTCTAGCAAATATTTCCTCCAAATATTAAGAGCATGCACAACAGCTACCAACTCCAAGTCATGAGTGGCATAGTTTACCTCATATCTCTTAATTTTCCTTGATTTTAAGGTAATTACTACTTTATCTCAGGTTAAAATCCCTCCTAATCCCTCAATTGATGTATTGGTATACACTATAAACCTCTTAGAAGGATCAAGAAACTGTAGAATTGACACGGTTGTCAACCTCTCTTTCAGAGTTTGAATGGCTTCTTCACACTATGTTGTCCACTTAAAAGTATTTCATTTTATTTGAAGGTTTGTGATAGGTTAAGCAATCTTCGAGAAACCTCTAAAAAACTATCTGTAGTAGCCTACTAACCCCATAAAACTATACACCTTAGTTACATTCATGGGTACAAGGCAATCAATTATAGCTTCAATATTCTTGGTATCGACAGTAATCCCTTCTACAGATACTATGTACCCCAAATACTATACCTGTGAAGTGTAGAATTCACACTTTGATAAATTCCCATATAGTTGACTCCTCCTAAGGATATCGAGTATAGTTTTCATATGTTGATTGTGCTTCTCTTTATTTTGAGAGTAGATCAATATGTCATCTAGAAACATAAGCACAAAATGGTCTAACTACTCTCAAAAAACTCTATTCATGAGATTCATAAATGTAGCTAGGGCATTATTCAACCCAAAAGGTAGGAATATAAACTCATGATGCCCATAACTTCTTCTAAAATTTGTTTTATGAGTGTCTTATTCTCGAAACCTCAACTGATGATCACCTAATCTAAGGTTAATTTTTGAGAATATGGTTTCTCCTTTCAGATGATCAAATAGATCATCTATTCTACGTAATGAGTACTTATTCTTTATGGTAACCTTATTTAGCATTTGGTAGTCTATACACAATCTTAGGGATCCATAATTCTTTTTAATAAAAAAAATAGGAGCTCCCCATGGTGACACACTGGGCTTAATTAACCCTTTCTCTAACAAATCCTAAAGTTACGTCTTGAGTTCTTGTAACTCTATAGGGTTCATCCTATATGTTGCCCTAGCAATGGGTGCAGCTCTAGGAAATAACTATAGAAAAATAAAATTCTCTTTGAGGAGGTAAACCTGGTAGGTCCTCCAAAAATACATCCTTGAACTCACCCAAAATATGATGCTTTTGGAAGAGGTTAGAATCGGCTTCAATCTCTTCTTTCCTGTTCATCTTAACTACATAGATAATTTTCCTCTTCCTTATTGCCTTCTTAACTTGCATTGCTAACAATAGATGTGGTTTAACAAAACCATGGTCACAAATTATTCTAATTTTTTGGTTAGTTCCATCTATGAATTCTAACCATCTCTTTCAAAATTCAAGAAGGCTTTATGGCCTTTCAGCCAGTCAACACCAAGAATGATATCAAAGGTATACGAAGGTGCCACATACAAATGCCAATTGGTTTTTCCTTGGGGTAAGGTAATGTGAGGGTCAAATAAACATTGGTTTACTTGGTAGGTCTACCTTAATCCATACTCCACTTTCCAACCATTAGCCAAAATTTGGGTCTTAATAGTATATCCCTCACTAAACTAGTGGAAATAAAACTATCAGTAGATCCACTATCTATCAAAATACGTACATCCTTATCATAAATTTTACCATTTATTAGAAAAGGAATAACTTGCCCATCAAGAATGGGACTACCTGTTGTATAAAATATTCTATGGATTGTTTATTTTGGAGCTTTTTGATGAAGATTAGCTCTGTGGGGACACTTTTTGGCAAAGTGGGGACCTCTAGATACATAGCATCTATTTTCAAAAGCTATGCTACCCCTATTGCTATCCTCATTCCTACCTTACGATGCATCTTCCTTAGCCTTATCCTGACCCGATGGTCTCTAATCATTCCTTCTAGGATATCTCTTACCATCCTTTCTAAACTTATTACCTTGGAAGTTATTTTTTTTTGTTTCCCTACTTGATTTCATCCTCTCTTTTTGGCTTTTTGCTCTATTCTTTTTCCCACTTCATAAACCTTGCACTCTTATGCTTCCTAAGCTATTCCTTATCTTTTTTAGACAACTTATGGTAATTGGAATATTCCCTTCTCTTCTTGATTTGCTTCTTCTTGATGAGCTAAATCAAAAGCTTTAGGAAGGTCTTCATGATTATGCATACTTACCATAGTTTGAATTTTGGGATGAAGTCCCAAAATAAACTTTTGAACTTTCATCTCTTCATTACTTTCATATTGGGTTGTATATTTTAACAGTTGGATAAATTTTTGATGATAAGCTCATATTTTCATTGATATTTACTGCAAGTTAGTAAATTCCCTGAATTTCTCCACATAGTACTGCTTAGTAAGGAATTTTTTCTAAATTCCTTAACAAAGTCCTCCCATTTGAGGTTTGCAACTTCAATGCCCTACCCTCTCTTAAAATTTTTCCACTAGTCCAGGGCTACTTCTACCATATTCATGATAGCCAATGCAATTTTTGATTAAGATGATAAAACTATCAGGGAAAAGTATGACCCTAGTTCATTCAACCAATTCTTCACTACATCTTCATCAAATATTCCATTAAACTTGGAAAACATGATCTTCTTTAGGTTCTTGGTCAACTTTGTGCTCACTATGGCCCTACCAGTACTAGTTCCTAAATGCTCATTAGATTCTCCCTCTACTCTACCTACAGCTTACCTATCCCTGGTTTAGTCCTTAATTAATTATTTTTATTGGACTATTAACTCTTGTTGTTGGGCCATGTGTTCTTTCTATTGCACCATTTATTATTTTTGTTGATCCATGTGAGTTTGCAATAATTGCACTACCCTTGCCAAAATTCCATCCTCCCTACCAGGATCATTTTATGGAGGCTCATTCAATTGTTTCATCCTTCTTTCCCTTTGAGGACCTTCTTTCCTTACCCCTATCCTTGGTCCCCTTGGAGGTCTTATGGTGGTTTCTTCCTACCCAACTCCCATGGGATTTCTCAAAGATCCACCTTGTAACATGTTGTCATTAGACCTTTAGTTAAAAGAAGTATGTTAATTTATTGGTTTAAATTCATCTAACAAAAATATTTATTCAAAGTCCTACAACTTAAGGATCTCTTATGCTCTGATACCACATGTAACAACCCAAGTCTACTCACCTGGTTGTACCACACAAATATGCCAAGTAAGTTTCGAGGTATTTTTTTATCAAATTTTATCGTTTGTCCTAATAAGAGGTTTCATATTCATAGCAAGTAAGATTCACCCAATGAGTTGTTAACATAAATTTTAATCAGTACACGGTATATCAAACGACTTTTGAGTTTCAATACTACTGCAGATAATCACCCAAGTGGACAAGACTAGCTAAATCTCATGAAAGGTGTCATTTTATGAACTCAACTTTCTCATTTATCATCCTCTTGATCTAGCATGAGTTTTGACCCATGTTTTGGGTTATCCTCTAGGGCCCATAGCACCTAGAGAGTGGATGCATACCCTCCCTATCCCTTAGCATGTTGAACCTCAACTTAACTGATCAACTTGTTCAATATTTAATATGCAAGGGGTTAGCATACATATACCTAGTGTCTAGTTGATTATCCTCTTCTCGAAGTCAGCTAGAGTTATGTCATTATCTTGACACTAGACTTAGTCACAATTGCCTATTTATGACTCATGATAGTTTATCTCATACCAAACATCATGGCAGAACTAGCTTCCATAGTCTTACTAGCTCTCTACTAGTAAAATGGTACAAGGACTTATCACTTTTACTTCTTAGGCAATGACATAGAGTATGTGTCTCATACCTCCCCTCGTTATGAGTTCTGACTAGGTCACTTGATCCAACCTCATTCTTATCAAAAAATTATCGTTCTCAAGTTGCATTGCATGCTTACCCGCATCTCAATGATATTGGGTATTTTTGGTTTGTTAACCTCCACGAAGAATTCATTTAATATTTTCTCATCATGGTCTAGCTAAAAGGCTTATAACTCACTAGCAAACTCTAGTTTATTTTGATAGCTCTTATTCTAGCTCATTCTAATTTAATCCTTACATTATTTCACTTAAGAGTTTAAATGAATCTCCGCAAAGCAACCTTGCAATACATAATTATTTACCTCACTATCTATTATTTATTCCAACTAATTGTTGATTGAGTAATCCAATCTAATTTCTTCTTAAGCTATGATTCCCATTTCCTTTAGGTTCATGATAGGCGAAAGATTTTTCAACCTTCGAAGAGAAATATTTTCTTTCCTTAAAATTATATTTCATTCCTTATTTTAGGACAAAAGCTAATCCTTATATTAGTTACATAAGATAATGCTAATAATTTAGAAAAAAATAATTATATTACCAGTACATTAAAGAAATCTCATTCAATTTACTAAAATTCTCTTTAACTAAATTTACTCGGTCTTCAAGAAAGTTATAACCTTACAGTAACCAATATCCCACAATTATTCTCATTGGTAATTTACACTTTTCTACCCAAAATAGAAAGCTTAAATTAATTCCCATCGGGTGAATTCATTTTAGACGTACAGGTTTAATCCACCCTAAAGTTAAATAACAATTGGAGGATTCTTTTCAAATAGGTCACACATATCTGACATGATATATACATATCCATTAATTGAAAATGGTTAGTTTTGGTAACTAAGCTCCACTGGAAACTTGTTAATAATTAAATAATAAATTTACAAATATGTCGTGCTTAAGCTCTAAGCTCTATTCTTGATTAGAGTACCTCCAAAAAAAACCTTCCACTAACTCATAGTTTAAATAGTTTTATCTAAATTACATTTGAATCTTACAGGTAGCATAGATCATGTTATACGTGGTCACATCATTCACTACCCAACTCATAGGTCCTAATTTGTTAAATTATTTTTGTAATATGGCTTATAGGATATAACCAATATATTGATATTATTATGGTACACAACAACATATCTAAAATAACTAAGGGTAATTTTTTATTTAGAGCTAACTCAACCATTCCATTTGACTTCAATGGAACAAGGATAACATGGCAGTTATTTTGCAATCCTAACCCAATTATAAGCATGTCCTAATATTGGTGCTACAACAAAATGAGAGTTGAGCAAGTTGTGCTCTAAAACATATTATAGAAAATCCTTCCTATGAAAATGGAACCAACATATACTTATTCTTATTATAACATTAATAACATTGTTTACGATAAAAATATATTAATAACATATCAGTTAAAGAAAGGACATACTCAAATTATAGAGTAGGAAATGTTTTGACAAAGAAACTATGCCACCACTTGCTCTAGACACCAAGAGCAAACAATTAAATTATTCCTTTATTCTAATATAAATTTTTATTTACATGCAAACCATTACAGTTTCAAATAGGTGATTTAATATACATGCAGTACATGATTTCGGCCCAAAATAGTTTTAAGGAGCTTTTTGGTATCGCATCACACAATCAGCAACCAGTATAGTGAAACTCACTCTTATCCAATTTTATCAGCACATTGAAATATGCCTTAAACAGGTATTTGTCATCCCTTTTATATGTTGACGCTTTTGCCCCTCAACCTAGACGACATCTCACTATCGTTCAGGAGTATTTTTGAGTTTCAAATTGGGATCAAATACAAGTCCTTAAAATATCATGAAGCCTAAGATTACAATTTTCTATATGCATATAGAACATGCAATCCATGCAAGTCTTCTTAGGCATTCGAATAATAACAAAATACAATCACGTAGATGTCCAACCTTATTTTCACAAATATTTTCGAGATTCTAATTAAACATTGCAACTAAAGGATTTCATTTCCAAATTTATTAAAAACTGAATTCATGTATCCTTTTCCCGGATACATTGTTATTTCACACATAAGTAAATGGGCATATTTCCTTAGTAGTCTATCTGTTTATCATGCATGCACGACAACTAACCAGGAACTCTTTTTTTAAAAAAATATAAATAGATTTCTCTTTAACCAGTCTCTTTAAACACAACACAAACATGGAGTACTTTATAATTTTCCATCATCCAAATATTTTTACTTAGCTGCAATAACGTCCTACTCAATTATTTTAGAAAAATTATCATTTAAATAAGAAGCAACCCAAAGCAATCATGATCGTGGCTAATATAACATCATAGATCAAATTCCAAGTAACATATTTTTGTAAGCATTTCAACACAAGATTCAAGTAAACAAAACCATTGAAACAAACAACTGTTAAAATCATAAAATTTAGTGAACACACTTGTTATTGTCTCTTGAGTCTTTCTTTCCCTACTCATATTCCTTCCAAACACAAGCAAACCAAGCTACAAACATCCAAGATGCAGGTTTTTCAACAACAAATTCTCTTTTTCTTTCTACACCCCCCGTAATCCATCCCCATAACCAATGTGAAAGTAAAACAATACTCCCCCTTCAACATATTACCCTACTTTTCTCTCCAAAATATGGAAAAAAATAATGCTAAGTATGAAAATATAATGCAGTTAATTCACCCATCGTGAGCACAACAAGCCACTAAGTCCCTTCATAAATTAATAATATTATAAATATACTCTCAGTGCATAGTTTATTATTTATCATTAAATTTTATTAAGCTATCTATTGTTTACAAACTCCAAACAATCTGTAATCAATTCATAATTCACCAAATGGCTCCCATGCACTTTGGCACTTTCATTATCATTAATTGATTAGGATTTCGACTTATTCAAAAGCAAAGAATATTTATTCAAAGCAAGGCTCACACAGTAAAGCAAATTACACATAATGTGCCTACATGATATTCAATACGTGATTTTCCATGTGCTCACAAGCTGAATCATCACTTCTCTCTTACCTTTTCCGTCCACCTTCTTTCGTTTGTCGAAGGCATGTACCTAGTCCTGCATGCACAAAAACCATCACTAGTACCACATTTTGAAAGAAAATATAAGTTCAATCCATCAACTCATCATCAATCAATGGTCATACGAGGAGGGCCGTTACAATAGTGGATCTAACTCATCCAATTGATTTACCTCATAGGATTCACTAGCCTCCACTTGTCTTGTGTAAAGCCTAAGATTGTATTTCAAAAATACAAGATCATTAAGGTGCTCTTGGCTCAACCTATTATGCTTCTTGGTGTGTACCACCTAAAATAGATACCAATTGTGCTCACACCTAAAAGCACTACAAGGTTGAATCAATATGCAAACAACCATTTTTTACAGAGTAAATGTTTTGAATCCATAGTCCTCCCACTATAAATCTACAAAAGAATATAATTTTCAAGGTATTAATTTACATTCATAAACTACAAGAATGTTAACTACATAAAAAAATTAAAGAAATATTAAACTTTAAAATTTAAAATGCATTACCAAGTCATAAGCTTAACCTTGCTTCTTTAGTGAAGAGGGATGCAAACAAGCTCTCTCCTATAGCCTTATACATCTTATACAGTTGCAAATTAGAAAGGATAAGGTGATGTTTATTAGGGTTATTTATCATCCTCTCTATCCAAATATAAAACCCATATTGGACCTCTTTATTATCACTAATATTAGTAGTGTAAAAGAATTGAAGGTTTAAGACTCACGCAGCAACATGAATTGGTTGACAAAATTGCCTTTTCTATCTCTTATCAATAATGTAGCAAATTATTTCAAACTTGTATTGGTTGTTATTATAATAATTGTATCTATCCATTGCCTCATATAGATAGCCCGTAGCCAATTCTTCACCATCTACAAGAAGAAGAACCTTTACCAAGGGTTCAATCATCTGTAATTAAATAGTAAATACCTAAATTTTAGGAAAATTAATACTAAAGTATAATATAAGATTTTGAATTTTAAATTTGAACTTAGAAAGCAAATTACAATTTCTTTTAGAATTTCCTAAATACTATTCCAAAATGAATTATCATACACTTGGTTATATATCTATTGTCCCTCCTCTTTAGCATGAAATGGTGAGTTGTACTATTCCTTGCACAAAAACATGTGCTTGAAAGCAGGTGATGCTAAGAGAAGGCTCTGTAAAGAGATAAAATTGGAGGTAATTTGAGTGATCTCTAGGTGAATAATGTATCTCCTATCATTGTGTTCCTCATCAAGTTGAGCACCCATCTGCAATTATAGATAAATCATGTAATGTTTTTCATTTCTTCTACCACAATCCTCACCTATGATGTTTTGCCAATGTCCTCAAGCATGATTCAATGTAATGGATTACACATTGGCTCTAGAAAATAGAGGGGTATTTCTCCTCAAGAAATCTACCCAAAAATATATGTTGATGCATTATATATCACTAATTGGACAAAATTCTCTACTTCTACTACTGCCACAACCTGTTCCAACAAATTGAATAATAATTATGTATTATTTACCTCATACAAGACATCAACTGGCTTCAATAAGATAACAAATCCACCTAAATCCACCATAAAATTCATGATTATGTGGTTTCTTCCATCCATCCATCCATCCATCAAAAATACTGTTTCAACCCTTTTTCCTCCATTTAATCCTTTACTCTTCTACATGAGCATGTGTATTGATCACACACTCTAGCAATGGCCCACTTAAATCATGGGCCAAAGGTGTCCTAATTCCTTTGCTAAAATTACTAGGGAATATTGCAATAATACAAAGAATTTACTATAGTTGTCATGACATCCTTCACCTTGTCCCTTTTCCATGCAATATTGTAAGTTATGTTTTTTCTTATGTTGGATCCTTGACTTGCACTTTTTCCACCCCATTAGCACTATCATGATAAATGTAAGGGATAATAATATATTCTTCAATAGCAACATCTACATCCTATAGTTCAACCTTATCCCTAAAAAATAAGCCCATGGCTCCACTTCATGTCCCACTACAACTCTTGTCCATTTTTGCTTGAATTTCTTGGTAATTTGCTAGAAAACCAAGGCTTCATCTCATTTTTAATCATATCATCTATTCTAGAGCAAGGTTACACATTATACCCCAATTACCCAACTAGATGAAATTTGACATGATAGATGCCTCCCCACATGTCCTTGTTGGAGTGTTTACAAAATAATTAATTTGGAAAGTTTTCATTAACTTCATGTTTCAACATTGGGTCTCTTCTTGGGATTTGACTTAGGGTTGTAGATGAAGAAGTCTGTTAGGTTCCACTTGTAGGAGGATCATTTTTTCCTGCAATGATTCCAAGGACCTCACCTGAAGAAGCCATCTCTATTTCCTAATAAGAGGGGGAATATAATTAATAGAGGGAAAAAATAATTCAACAGTTAGATGCCCTATCCTACATTCTTTAAAAAACAAACAAAAAAATAGTTGCATAACCTACATGCTTGAAAAGAGAAAAATATTTGGAAAACAAAAAATGTAACAAATCCCTAGTCTTTTGTGGGGGTGAAGGGATGGAACAAAAAATAAAATGTCCTAGCCTATATTGGGAACAAAGTATAAAATATAATAATTTATTAGTCTTACATACAAAAACATTCATTGCAAGTATAATATTTCTTACTTGATAATCTTGTAGGAAAAGAATAATGTAGAAGTCATTAAAGTAATGAGATAATGATAAATCCTAACTAGAAACTTCTTGATATATAGTATAACATAATATGGAGAATAATATGCAAAAATATGATACAAAACATTTTTATGAAACTATAGCTTAACATCCCCTCTTATTACATTATTTGAGGGAGAAAATAATGGAATAACTACCCCCCAAATCTAGAGGTGAGAATTAAAAAAAATGCTAAGTTGGCTCTACTAAATTAAAATATTTGTGCTCTTTGGGTTGTCTCTCTAGATCACCTATAGATCAATAAAATACTAGGTTTTTTATAATGTTCATTAAACATATCTTTTATTTGATTTCATTCCATGATATCCATAATTCAACTGGATCTTTGTGTAGTTTCTTTGAAGTCAACATACTCTTTAAGAAATGTTTGAATATTTTTCAGATGTATGTCCATATTTTCCATAATATTTATAGCTACTTATTTGAGGATACATATATTGTGTTGTGGGAACAACTAGTAGGTTTTTGTTTGTTGCTTGTCCTAAATAACAAAAACCTTCATATGTTGTCTTGGGTAGTATGATTTTTTTATTTCCTTGTTTATTTATTTCTAAACCGTTTTTCTCAATGGATTATATGGGATTGAAATAGGCCCCACTCCTATTATATCATAACCATATAGTGGTATTACAACAAATCTTGGATATTATCCATGTATCATTTGACAAGATTCGAACTTGGGTCTCCTCGAAATATTGAAGAATCTAACCGATTGAACTAATGGCACTTGATTTTCTAAACCCATTTTATTATATCCCATTTTTTCATTATTTTGAAGTCAATTCTTATTGTATGCTTTTCATCACAATATCTATCATCAATTTGTACAATATGTTCTTTATCAATGCTTTTACAATTTCTTTCTACACTCTTGTCTTCTCAAACAACTTCCATATCGCTAGTGTCACAAATGAAGTCCTTTTAGATATTGCTCATATTACAACCATTTTTTCTATTTGATAAGATCACATATATTGCACATGATATATTTCATCAAAGACTTTCTTTATCTATGCAATTATGTCTTCTTGTATTGTATTCTTCTCTTTAAATATATCAAAGATGAGAAGTGACACACATATGATCTTGACTATATCAGTAGGCATTGCAGTAACTTTCACACCATAATCAACTACTTTATTTAGATAAAAGCTTATATAAGTCTTAAGTGTAGTGAAAGTGTCATCATTAACCTCTTTGAAGATTGATTATAAGTGTTTTGGACTATTATCTTTTTTAGTAATAATGTGTATCTATGAGTTAAAAAAATTGTATTCATCTACAAAATCATCTTCTTGTGTGTCAAGTATTGGATCATCATTTTGTTTCTTGTTTCTTGAACTATTTTGATTCAACATTTTCTTCCTTACCTTTTTGGTCATTAAAACTTTATATCAAGTTTTATATGCTTTATCCCTTTTCATATTTTTTCTTTGTGTATATTTGTAATTTTGAGATGATAATTATAAGTCTTGAATTAGGGGTGGAGGTGTAATGATATATAAATTAAATAGTCCATTTTTTTAGGATGCAGTCGATTCCAATTTTTCTTCTCTTGAGATAAAACACCTTTTATATTAATAAATAATTTGAAAATCAATAGTAACTCCTCTATCCATAATTTGAGCAACTAAAAGTAACTTATTGGTAAGTCCTAGTACATATAGCACTTTCTCTATTGTGCATTCAACAAAAGGTAATTTCAAGGAAATAGTTTGTATTCTTTTTTATGGTAGCTTGTGTTATCTACCATTATCACTAGCCAGCCATGTATTTTTTGAAAAGTATAAACTAGTGTATATTCCTAATCATATGGTTACTAGATATAAAATAAATATACCAATTATTATCCCTAATTGTTCCTGAGTGTGTGTCATCAGTATATTATATGCTACTTTTGGTTCTTCATCATGATCTAACTTAGGTTCTTGTTGTACCACATGTCCTTGTTGTGATGGAGAAGTTGATCTATACCCCTGATTTCTTCTTGGTGAATCATTAGACTATTCATATTGGTTTTGCTCTTGTTACCTTGTTTGAGAAGGAATTTATGATTGATTCCACTTATTCAAAGCATTATATTTGCATAACTAAGTATCATGACCTTTTTTTACACATATATGACAGTAAATTCTTATTCATTTTAGTTGGTTTTGTGAATAATATGAGTATGAAATAGTAATACCCCTAATATTTTTTTGATATCTTTTTTAATCATCTCTTAATGTATTTTTTTAGCTCATGTTGTTGAAGAATGTTGATTAGATCTTCAAATAATACTTTATGGTTTGAAACTTTCAAGAAGTTACCAATATTTTGTATGACTCTAATAGAGCATATAGTGCAATTGATACTAACAAATTATCATCAATTATTTCTCCCAAGTTGTTTGATTTTACATTTAATTTTAAAATCTTACAAAGAAAATATTTTAGACTATCGTTATCTTGCATCTATAATGTGTATAGTTTTGATTGTAAATGATGAACAGTTGTTTATTTTTTTATTTAAAATAGTGCATAGGATATCCCAAGCCTCTTTTGATGTATTTAATTCACTAATATGAGGTTGTATTTCATGAGTTATTCCTAATATTATATTTAATTGTACCGTGTGATCTTTTTCATCAATCTCTTTGTGCAACTAGTTCTTCAAGATGTGTTTTATCTCGTGATACAATATCCCATAGTCTTTTAACTGCAAGGATAGTTTTCATTTTATTTTTCCATGAAATAAAGTTTGGGCTATTAATACTTGTGACTTGGAGAGAAATACCTTTGGAGTGGTCATTGTGGATGTTTCCTTATAACTCATATTTAAATGCAAATATGGTTTATAAATGCTTCACTTTAGGAGAATGTTTCAATACTAAGATGTAGTTCTATATTTTAAACCATTTTAATGATAGAAAATAAGAATTTATTTTTTTACATAAATTTTTGAAAAAAAAATGCTCAAGGGATTTGAACCTAGGTAAATCCTTAGCTTTTCTTTCTATACACAAGTTCTCTTTGGTTGCATACAGGTGTAAAAAATCCTTAGCTTTTCTCTGGTTGTACACAAATGCTCTCTTGCTGCACATAGGTCTTCAAAATAGCATTTAATTTTTGTGTAGAGTAGAAACTTGACTTTGCACACATTTCCACTTGTCTAATCCACTCATTCATGTTACCATGTAGGACAGGTTATGTCTTCACATAGCTAATACATGCATTCTCATGTAGTAAATCTATAATGCATGTTCTCTTTTATTTCAATCTTTGATTGGATTATCTCCATGACTAGACTACCTATATTATATTTGGGTTCTTTTTTCTCTCCAAGCCAATGTCAAATGTTTTTAACATACTTGCTTAATTATTTTTCTTGGTCAAATGGGACAATATTCTACATTTAATTAAAATAAAAAATATATTATTATCTTTCTTTTAATTTTCATGCATAAGTTTCTTTGCAAACCAACTCTTCATGTTTTTGGATCTTCATGAGTCTCCAAAAATGTCCATCAATGAGCCTTGTTTTTGTGTCTTCAGGTGTCTTCTAGAAATATCCATAATTGATATTACAAACATTATTAAAAGGAAAAAAACTGCTTCTAAGGACATATAGGTCCATTCTATCTAAATTTTTTCTTCAAAAACTCCATATCCGCTAATAGCTTAATGTTTTTTTCAAACTCCATATCCACTAATGGCTCCAGAGCATCTAAATGTGTCGTTATAATACAACATAGGCATAAAGTATAAAATGTAATACTTTATTAATATTATATACAAAAATATTCATTGCAAGTACATATAATATTTCTTACATGAGAGTCCCATAGGAAAATAATCATATAGGAGTTGTTACAGTAACGAGATAAATAGAAATCCTAACTAGAAACTTAACAATATTTAGTGTAACATAATATAGAGGATAATATGCAAAAATATGATATAGAAAGGCTTTATGAAATTATATTCTAACAACCTATATGTTTGAAAAAACTAAAAATAAAGTGAAAAAACCCCAACAAAAACCTAGTTTTCTTTTGGGGTGAATTCATAATGCCTAAGAAAATCCATAAAAATTAGTTGTAATATCCTTGAACCGATGTCCAGTCTTTGATGTGATCCAAAAGAATGGTTTAGGATTGTTTTTTTAGTGTTTTGACCTCTTAAAATTTTTTAATTGTGTTGGAGAGAAGAAAAAGGAGCAAATACCCAAAAATGGGCTTATAAAAGCAAATCTAGTATTCCTCCTCTATTTTTCCACCCGTAGTTGAGTATTTGTTGATAAATCAACGAGAAAATTATGAGAAACTTGTCAATGAGAAAATTAAAAAAATCTTGTTGCTCACAAATTCTTGCAAGTTTGACAAGTTATCATTATTTATCAATGATATTTAAAAGTATGAACTCGATATTCACAACCACCACTCTAGTATACTAAAGGTATCAAGTAAAAATATATACAACTATTACTGGTCTAGCCAAAGTATTTTGCCACCAAGTTTGAAGGTGTTATATTATATGTTAATTTTTACTCCTACCTCCTTGGGTCTTACCCGAAAGTGGCATCCCTTTTGGGATGTTTTCCACAAATTAAAAAAAAAAGATTATATGTTAATTTTTAATCCTAATAACTCTCTATATGTTGGAAAAAGTAGTACTTAATGTGGAAAAACACATGCTAGAGAAAATAAGATAAAAAATTCTAAAGTTAGAAGGCAACTGAAATTAAAACAATGAAATCTTAAAGTAAAAAACCAAAAGTTCTAAAAATATAAAAGAATAACTAGAAGTTATTATTAGCATTTTTATAATTCTATGTATAAAAAAGAATAACTTGGAGATATTATTAGTACCGTAATAATTATATATTGGTGCTCCCTTGGGTGGATTGTCTAACCTATGACTCATCCATAGTTGGATTAAGTTATATGGAGTGAAGCAAGATGGTCATAAAGCCTATGAGATGTATTGAAGAATATCACATTGCAATGAATAGATTGATGAATAAAATTCTATATTTGTGCCTTCTTATTTCTATTAATATTTGTTCTAAAAACAATCTTCTATGTAAACCAAAATTTGGTATCAGAGCAAGGTTTGTCTATGAGGAGATAGGTTCATGTCTTTTTGCAAAGCTTGTTCAATATAAACCTAAAAACATCTATTTTGTGATATATTGTGCTCTACAAAATTTTAGATCTAGAATATCAAAGAAAGCAAAATCTAGCAACAACATGGCTACAAGTAGTAGTTTAAATCTTACATAGTCTCAAATTCTTGTATTTAAGAGGAAAAAATATGTTTTTTGGAGCATTGATGTAAAAAACTATAGCATTTCCAATCCTGACAATTTGGTATTATATCTAATGTTGTATCTAGGAGCCTTAAGTACTCATGGAATGGCTTAGGGGATGTTAGACCAATGAGTAGAAGTAATCCATCATCTGAGTAGTAAACTAATTCAAAGAGGAGATATAAGCTTATTGATAGTGCAGCTTCAATGCATGGAGGTTCTAGATTTGAGGTCAACCGATTAACACTTTGAGCATGGTATGAGAGCCAAAGTAAAATATTAGAGTAGTAATAGAAGCCCTAGAAGAGAAAGTGTAGCAACAATAGGAGTATCCCCAAAGGAGAAAGGAGTGATGAGAACCATTGGATGAAGGTTGTGTTGTGTAATAGAAGCAAGGTCCCACACATGAGAGAAGAAAGATGAAGGTTTGATGTGAAAACGATATAGTGAACCTCATAGGCAATGATCTACTCTATTACACTTTATGGTTGCAACGAATGGTTATCCATGCAGTCTAGTAGGATGATAAGGTTACCATAAGGATACTTCTGGTTGAGCCATGGGATCAAACCTATATTGAAAAAGAAAAGAAGTTAGCAATCATATCAGTGATCAAGCAAGATATTCAACAATAGAAGTTGGATAAATAATTAAACAAGATATTCAAATATATGTAAATGTGTATAAGCAACAATGGACATGTGTGTGTAGGATTGAAGGTGTATGCGCATTAATTAGTTGACGGAAGTTTTGTTCAAGAAATTGAAAATTAGAACATGAAACATTAAGGGGGAGAATATTGAAAAAAGTAATGTTTAATGTGGAAAAGCACATGATGTTGCAGAAATAATAAAAACAATTCTAAATTTAGAAAATGAATGAAAAATATATAAAGAACATGTTAAAGTATATATATATATAAAAGAATAACTTAGAGAAGTTATTTTTAGCATTTTTATAATTCTAAGTATAAAAAAGAATAACCTGGAAAAGTTATTATTATTATTGTAATAATTTTATATATTGGTGTATCCCTACCAATACATTCATCCTCCCTTGGGTGCATTATTCAACCTATGCCTCATCTATAGTTGGATTAAATTGTATGGAGTGAAGTGAGATGACTAAAATAAAACCTATGATATGTATCTAAAAATATTTGAATCAATATATAAAATTTTGTGTTTTGTGGTAGCAATTTGTTCTCCTTTCTATTAATTTTTTTTTCTTCTTTATAAACCAACACTATATGCTTCTTACAAGTTATTGATAAAAGGAAAGGAAGGTTATGGAACTGAAGGTGGTGTTCTCTCTCATCTGATAAATGTTGCTTACAAATAGGATCGGTTAATAATCATTATAAATATTAGGCATGAATGTCATAGTAATTTTAATTGATGCCACGACTAGAGCCAAGACCTGCATGGTCTATACTAGGATGTGTGTCAATGTTGATCTTTTGATGGACCTCCTAGACTCAATTGATCTCATATATTATAATGTATCTTGAAACCAACCCATTGAGTATGATAACATGTCAGTGTTCTTAGTAGGATGTAAAAAATTGGGCATGCTCTTAGTGGGTGCCCAAACAAGGATTTGTAGGGTTAGAAAGTTTGGATGAAAAAAAAGAAGATTTTGGCAGACTAGGAGCTTTTTGTAACTTCATTAGGAATTAATCCCTAGAGGCCCTTTGGTGCTCCAGTTAATAGTTATCAATAAAGTGAATTGGTATCTATGACAAAATAAATTTTAGCTCTCCAAAACCAAGTGATTTAGGTATGCCCAAATTCTAGTCCTAAATATTTATTGTCTAATTCTCTTAATGGTAATGAAATGAAATGAGTGCTTAGCTTTAGTTTTAGACCCTTTGGATGAAATGAAAGAGTCTCCTAGTTTTGATGGGACCAAGATTGGTTGCCTCCCAATGGTACCCCCCTCCCCTGTTGGCATTTTAGTTACCTCTAAACAAGATTCTCCTTCCAATGGGATAAATTATAGTGTATGGAGCCTAAGTCCCCTAGCAAGATCCTGCTAAAATATTTAAGCCCCCCTCAAAAGGCATAATATCTATGGAAAGTGGGTATGTGACCCCTTGACTTGTGACTAGAACTCAAAAGAAATGGAGTGTGGATGTTGGGGTCAATAAGAAAGTTGTAAAACCCTCAAATAAATACCTAAGAAAGCATGTTATAGAGATAGACATTGTTAACGGTTCCCAAACAGTTCTAAAGCTTGAGGGTAGTAATGCTTATATGGAGAATGCTTCCCCCACTTTAGACTCAAGGACTCATCTCCCGAATAAACATGGTGGTGGCAAGAAATATTCCAAACCTTGTAAATAAAAATTATTTCATGGAATGTGTGAGGCCTCAATGGTCTCACCAAACAAAGACTAGTTTTCTCTTTGAGAAAGGACTTATCACCACATATTCTTTTGCTTCAAGAAACTAAGTTGAATGAAAATAGTTTATTTAGGACAAAGAACTCTTTGTGTAAAGATGTGAATTTTGTTGCAAGTCATGCCCAAGGTTCTTCTGGGGGATTGCTTTGTTTATGGGACCCAACAAGAGTTGATGGTTTTTTTGTTTCCTCTTCTAGCCAAATTGTTAATATTTTTTTTTGTTGCAAGTTTTCCAATAGAAGATGGATTCTTTCCAACATTTATGCCCCTAACTCTATGGCTGAAAGAGGTACTCTTTGGTCAATTCTTGGTTATATGAGGGTCTCTTTTTTGAATAAGTTTGGAATACTAGCAAGTGATTTCAATACCTCCTTGTACCCTTCAACTAAAAAAAGAGGAAACTCTATCATGTCCAAAAGTATGGAGGATTTTTCCAATTTTGTTAATAATTTTGTACTAGACTTTGAGTTGCAGGGCAGCAAATACACATGGATCAATAGAAGAGCCATTTATCAGCTAATTCAGATAAGACTTGATAGGATTTTGATCTTAAAGGGTAGCCTAGATTTGCTCAAAAATTCCTCCTTGAGTTCCCTCCCCAAAATAGGGTCAAACATAACCCCCTGGTGCTAGAAATTCTCTTAGGAAACTCAAAAATTAAAAGACCCTTCATATTTGAATTGATGTGGACCCATCATCAAGAGTTGGAGCCCAAAATAGAGGAATGGTTGTCTAAAATGTTATTAGGCCCTTTAATCTCCCAAGTTGCTAAAAATATCAATTTTGTAAAAATCAATCTTAAAGCATGGAATAAATAAGTTTGTGGTCACCTTTTCAAAAAAAGGAGGATTTGAAATAATAGTTGGAGGAAATTGAGTCTACATAGGAATCAAGCTTGTTGAATGATGATATCAAAAGCAAATAAAAATATTTGCTCTTAGAATCTCATAATACCTTGATAAGAGAAGAATCCTTTTGGAGACAGATATCAAGGGTGCTTTGGCTAAAAAATGGTGATCATAATACAAATATTTTTCATGCCACTACCCCCAAACATAGAAGTCACAACAAAATTAGAAAAATTATCAAAGAGGATGGCTCTAGTCTAGTGTACCCAAAAGATATTAAGGATGAAGCGATCAAATTCTTTGAATCTCTAATGTGTGCAAAAAGACGATGCAAAAAGAAGACTCCTGGCCAACATCCCCAACTTCATTTTTGAAGAAATATATTCCACACTAATATTGATGAAATCAAGGGAGCTATTTTCTCTATGGTTGGTGAGAAAGCATGGGATCCAGATGGCTTTCCCATGCTATTTTTTTCAAAATTACTAGCACATTATAGGAGTTGATGTCATTGAAGCAATATTTGATGTGCAAATATCCTATTTCCTTCCAAGAGAAGTTAATTCCATGTTCTTGGTCCTCCTCCCCAAGAGTGTCAAAGCTAAGGAGTTCAAGGAATTCAAACCTATAAGCCTGTGCAATACTATTTACAAAATTTTAGTCAAAGCTATGGTTAACAGGCTCAAACAGATCCTTCCTAGAATCATTGATTCTAATCAGGGATGTTTTTTTCTAGGGAAAGGATGGAATCATAAAAGTCCATGAGTTGATTTATTCATTTGATAAGAGTAGCAAAGTTGGTATGTTTCTCAAACTTGATATGAGTAAAGCATATGATAGAGTCTCTTGGGGTCGTCTAGAAAATGTGTTGTTTAAATTTGGATTTCATAATAGATGGGTCTCTTTGATTAAATGATGCTTCTCTACCCCTATGTTCTCAATCATTGTTAATGGTGAGATTTTAGTGTACTTTAGCAACTTTAGAGATCTCAATAAAGGTGACCCTCTTTCCCCTTGGGAGAGCTTTGAAAGTTGTAGTTATCTCCATATCCATTGAAGGCATTAAACATGGCGCTTCTCCCATTGATCCAATTATGCATCAATAATTTGTTTATGATACTCTCCTTTCTATCTTCTCCTTCATTCCTCAAGCCAGGGAAATCAAAGTAATTTTTAAGGACTATGTGCTAGTTATTAGGTAATATATTAAATTTTTGAAAAGTAATTTGTTTTTCCTTAATACCCCTCCTAATAGGCAAAGAGTTATTACTAAACTCTTGGGATGTACTATTTCTGAATTCCCCTCTATTTACATAGGGTTGCCTTTATTCAAAGGAAATGTCAAAGAAGACCTATGAAATCTGCTTTGGAAAGGGTGCCAAAAAAGTTGGCAAGATGGAAGGGAGCACTTATAAGTCAAGCAGGTAAGATCCAATTAGTCAAATCTACCCTTTAAAGCATGTTGATGTACTTTCTTTGGTCAGAGGAAGAGGATAAAAAGAGATTCCATCTCATTTCTTGGGTCTAGGTGTGCTCCAAGAAAATGTAGGAGGCCTTGGGTTGAGAAAGATTAAACATATAAACAAAACTTTACTTGCAAAACAAAGCTGAAGACTTGTTTCTCAAGAAAATAACGGATGGGCCAAGATTATCTCTGCTAAATACTTGAATAGGGTATTAAGCTTCATGGAAGATAAAAATCCCTAGCATGGCTTGGTCTTTTGTAACATCATTTTTAAAACAAAAAAGCTTCTTCAAAAAGGTCTTAAATGGAGGTTAGGCAATGGAAAGCATATTGACTTTTCAAAAAAAGGAGGATTTGTAACATTCCTTATTTTTCTATCTTAAGGCCCAAAATTTTCTCAGTACTTTGGTCCCAAAGTGGCAGACTATATTGAAAATTTTGGTGGTATTAAGAAATGGAAAGATATTCTAATGTTTATCCCAACTCAAGGACATTCCCTTGAAAGCCCTTAATCTCGCATTAAAATCTTAGGTTGTTAGAAACTTTGTTTGTGTGGACTCGTTAATTTGGAAAAAAGAGGAGAGTGGCACCTTTTTTATGAAGTCTACCTACTACCTAGCTACTAATGAGAATGCCTATTGGTTCCCTTGCAGTTCGGCTTGGATTCAAGGAACTTACCCCCAAAGTTAATTTTTTTCTTTGGCTTGCCCTCCAAAATAAAATTATTTCTTTGGAGAATCTTAAGAAAAGAGGAATGGTCATTCCTAACCAGTGTTATTTGTGTTGATATCATGAGGAAAACACTCAACATCTCCTTTTAGAATGCTCCTCCTTAGATATCCTTTCCTTTCTTCTTTCAACCTTGGGAGTCAATTGGGTGGTCCCAAATTCTCTAAAAGACTTAATTGATCATTGGTCATTTTCTCCCTTAGACCGAAATATTGTATCTTATGAAAGGTATGCCTCCCTCATTTCTTTTGGGGGGTTTGGAAAGAAAGGAATTGTAGGGACTTTTAACACTATTCTTCGAACACCTCCTCCATGGGTTTTAGAATTCTTAGTGCTCTAGTTGAAAACGTCTCGATTATATCTTTCTCCCTCTAATGTTCCCCATTTTGAGGCTTCTCTCTCTGCTAGCCAAGGGTTACCTATTGGGTCCCTAGTTCCCCTTCATGCTAGCTCGAGTGAATTGCAAACTAAATGGAGCTCTCTCCCTTTGGACTAGCTAAAATTGTATTTTGATGGAGCATCCAAAGGAAATCCGAGAATGTCAGGAGCTAGAGGAGTGATTAAAAACTCTTGTGGAGAAATTGTTCTAGCCTTTGGAGAGAACCTTGGTCGTAAAACGAACAATCTCGTAGAGGCCAGGGCCTTCTTCCAAGGTTTATCCCTACTTGATTCAATGGGGGTTGATAAGGTTATTATAGAAGGGGATTCTTTATACATTATCAATATCCTCACTGAATAGGCTTCACCCAATGGGAATATTGGTAATCTCATGGATGAATAAAAAAGATTCCTAAGAAAATTTGTGAACTCCCAAAGTAAGCATATTTATAGGGAAGGTAACAAGGTTGCAAATTTCCTTGCCAATCTCATATTTCAAAATGAAGTTGTGTTTATATGGAAAGAGAATTTCTTGCAAGACCTTATTTCTTTGGTGAGAAATGATATTGTCCTCATCAATGACAACAACTAATTTTGTTCTCTTATTTGGTGTTCTGGTTCTATTTTTGTTGGATCTAGAATTGGTGGGTTTTGTCTTTGGTTCTTTGTTGTCCTATTATGTTTGTGTGTATGTTATCGATTGTTTCTCCTATGTTTCTATTGCGGGCTAGGCCTTCCCCTATGCTCTATTATTTTTCTTGGATGTTGTTAAGACTACTTTGTTGATCCTATTTATAAATATGTAAAATATTCCAAGACTATTTCAAAACCTCTTATATTTTACTAATAAAAAAATGTCATAGTAATTTATTTTAATTTTACAAATATTATATATAAATAATTTAAATATGTTATATGAATTAAAACAAATCTTACATATACATTGAAATTATATAATAATATTATAACAATTTAATATATATAATTTAAACCTAAATTTCTTCAAAATATTTAAACAATTAAAATTATACAATATAATATACAAGTATCACATATTTAATATAGTAGTATTCTAAGTTTATCATTCATTAGTTGATATGGGCCTGTAGTTTTCTTCTCTGTATCATAAATATGAACACAAACAGTTGCATTGGTTTCAAACTATGTTACCAGTACAATGACGAGAAGCTGCATTTAGTGTATTTTTATTGAAAAGCTCATTGCCAACTGTTTTTTTAATGTCTATATGTTTTATGCCTATAGAGCAGGCCATTTTAGAACTGTTTAGCAAGTGGGTCAATATAAAAGGGACGTGTGTCAATAAGTTTTTCACAATGGTTGATGATAAAGGGTTTTAGAATCACCTAAATTTTAGATTTTTTAATTATTATCTCAAATTATATAGATAGGAAGTTTTCACTTGATCAGTTGATAAATTGTTATTTAAAAATTATAAAATTTTAAAATATAATTACAGTTATATAAAATTTGAATTTGAAAGAAGATTGTCTTGTTAATATTTTTAAAATTTTAAAATATAATGTATGATAATATAGTTATATAAAATTTGAATTTGAAAGAAGAATGTATTGTTAATATTTTTAATCTAATTAATTGTAATTAGAAATTAAAATATTATAAAAAAATTATTGGTTGAAAGATAGGGTTTTTGAAAGGGTTTTCAAACCTTATACTAGTCTTCAAAAAGGGGTAAGCAAGATCAACTCTCAAAAACTGGAGGGAGGACAACCAGAGACAAAGCCAAAACGGGGGCCTCTTTTTCTTTTTGGAGAAGTAGGGACATCTTTATGTTTTTCCTTATGGTGGGGAATTTGTATTTTGGAATTTGTTTGAATTTTTTGGGTGTAGATCTGTGTTGCCTATTTTGGGTGAAAAACTATATTGTAATATTGATTTGAAATTTTTGTCAGGCTAGTGTGATAAAATTATGGGGTCAGATGGTTTTTTGGATTTACTTCCGGTTTATTTAACCCTCAGTTCAAATTTGGTCATATTGAATCCTTGGGATCTAACACTGTTTTTTTTTTCTTAGATCCTGATATGTCAAATGGTGATTCAGCTCTGCTTTTTAGTTGTTCTAGTAACTATTTTCCTGGAGCTCTATGTCTTGTTATAAGTGGCTTGAGGTTTTTCTAATCACCTTTTCTACTGTAAAAGGTTCCAAAAACCTTTCAAAACTTCTAAAAAATTATAATCATAACTAAAACTATTCTAAAGTAATAGTTAATATTTTAAAGACTCGTCTTAAAAATATGATTCATGCCGTTTATATATATATATACACACGCTAGCGTAAAGCTAAGGACTTCTACAACATGTAACCTCTTAGAATTGCAAACTAATTGACTCCCTTCATATGATACTATAAAATTATAAATATGAAATTCTCACATATGCCTTTCTGATCAATCTTTTCAAAGGTAATGCTTTGATATTGCTTGCTCTCTTCAACATGCAAAGTAGCTTTCAATCTTGGCGATCTTGCCTTCACAAGTGGATGCCATATATATAGCTTTCACGTTGGAGCCCAGCAGGAGTGTTACAGAATAGTACTCTGCTGGCATCTTATATATAAAAATTCAAATGCAATTGTTGCCATATGTTTTGTTTTGGTGCTATGGGACATGCTTCTAGAATCCAGTGGGCACGCCATGGCCATATGTAGCAGCGATAATAGACAACTTTAAAGAAATGACAACAACTTTGAGGTTTGAGATGCCAATTTAGTGGAGGAGATTTTATTGCAGACAGCAAGTGAGACATGGATCTAAATTAGTTTGTTTTAAGAAGACGAAGTACAATTGAGACACATGGGGTCATCTTCTTCTGAAGATAATAGACCACTTTTTTATGATTTAAATATAGGTAGGTATATGAAATAACAGTCTAACATTTGCTTTATGTTGTGTCTTTGGAGCTTTAAAACTTCTGCATATGGTTGGACATGCAATCTATGGAAGTTTCTATCATTGCCTAAAATCCTTATCACGTTGACAGTGACGACGTTATCCAATAGGCACGAGGAAGACCATGTGACATCTGCAATAAATTTAATGGCTTTCTTATTAATTATATAATAAAAAAATAAATTATGGTGTATTTTTAGGTTTTCATTAAAGAAACTTAAGCTTAAATTAAGAGAAGAGTGATTTGATTTGTTTTCAGTTGTACTTCTAATCCTATTTTTAAAAATATAAATAAATAATATAATTATTTGTATCAAACAAATAATATTAGTTTATTTTTGCAGCAGATGCAATCTTGGCAACAGTTTACTATGGTAGGGATGATCTCAATGGTAATTTATTGTGGTTGGTTCTTGTGGTAGGGATACAGCAGCTACGATCCTAGTGGCATTTTATCGTGGTAGGGTTCCTCTGATAGGGGTGTGTGAGTTGTGATCTCGATTGTAGTTTATTATGGTTGGGGTGCAATAGTTGTAGCTAATCTTGGTGGAAGATTATTGTGGTAGGAGTGCAGTAGCTATGATCTCAACAGTAGTTTATTGTGGTATAGGTGTAGTTGTTGTAATCTCGACAATATTTTATTGTGGTAGGGTTCGTATGGTAGGGGTGTAGCAACTATGATCTCAACGATAGTTTATTGTGGTAGGGGTGCAATGGTTGCAATCTCGATGACAATTTAGTGTGGTAGGTTTTGAATGAGCTATTTTGATCAATGTATTCAAAGGCATTTGAAAGGGTGCAGATCGACCTGGATCCAGGTGGAAGATATGTCCTGGATTTGAATTTTGAACTAAGCATACGTGGCAATGCCTCTAGGTCGAGTAGGAGATCCTCCAAGTTTGAAGTGCATTTTGCAAGGGTTGAGGCAATTGGGTTTTCCTAGCAAGAGCCCTCCCCATATCCGGTTCTAAGTCTTATGCTACTATCGTCCAAAAGACCTCCATTTCTAGGCATGGAATCTACGGCCTTTTCGATCTTCACCTTGGTAAAGGTGATCTTTGTGTCCCTTCAAATCTCATGCATTTGGTTGTGTCTCAAGATGCATGTTCTTTGGTAGAGAAATTCTTGGGATCACGTCCCAACATGGACTCCATAAGGCAGTGGCCTTTCTCCAAATAGAAACCTTAGGGGCACATGGAGATTGTGGTGCTTCCTAGAGGTTTTTTCCTCGCTAAGTTGCTCTATGTTAAAGATTCAACTCACATCCTTGAAGGGGGGCCCTGGTTCTATGGCAAGTGTAGTCTCTCCCTAAGAAAATGGAATCTAGACTTCAACCCAAACACCCAATGCATCAATTTTGCTTTGATATGGGTAAGACTCCCTGGTCTGTCGATTCAGTTCTAGCACGAAGACATTCTCATTGGGATTACGAGAGTCATAGGGGATCTAGTTTCTTTTGATCCAGCTACAAAAGCAAAGTCAAGAATGATCTTCACCAAAATATGCATCCTTGTTAATCTGGAATCGGAGCTGCCAAACTTCGTTGAGATGATCTTTGACATCTCCACTTGGACTCAAGAAATTGAGTACAAAAGCAAGCTTGTTGTTTGCTCCCTTTGCAAGAAGCACATACACCTCTCCTTTTGTTAGCCATCTTTGAAGATCCAACCCTCTGGAGTTGCTCCTCAGGAACCTACTCTTGCTTCCTTGAATTCACCCTTTGAAGCCTCTCTCTAAGAACCGATTCCTACTATGAAAGCACCCTTTGGAGCCACTCCTTAAGAAGCTACTCTTGCTTCCTTGAATATTTCCTCTAAAGTGATGGCACCCACTAGGATTCATCTTTAGCAACTACTTCTTGCTTCCATGCAGTCACCCTCGGGAACTCCTCTCTAGCATCTAGTTCTTGCTTCCTTGCAGTCGCCCTTCAAAACCTCTTTTCAAGAATTTGTTGCTTGCCTGGTGGGAGATCTCATCCTCCCTAAAAGGAGTTCATAGAGCCTCAACTGAAAGATCCAACTCCATATGTTAAGAAGCTTAAATCTCGTAACAAGTGTCTTCTTATTTTTAGAATTCCAAATTTAGGAAATATTATTGTTGGTAGTGATAACAAAGGAGGCAAAGCCTCGATCCAATTCCCAAGGAAAAAAGAATCTCAAACCCTCGCATTAGAAGCCCAAGAATATGAATTGCTATCTACCATGAAGATAAACTTAAGGCGAGGCAGATCTTGATGTGGAATCCCTCGTGTGGCTTCCCTATCTCTTGATCCCTTGTTGTCCCATACCCCTATCTTTTTGTGTTTGGGCTCTTTGTTTTGGTAGTTCTAGGATCCTCTCCTATCTTGGTTAGGTCTCAGGTTCGTATCTAGAAGATTGCTCTGTAGGTTCCTCTCCGAAGGCCTTCTCTTGTAAATTTTAGTCCCAAGAGAAGGATTGGGGATTGGGACTATTTCATTTCTCTTGTAAATAGTCCCAATGCTTTTGTGACCAAGGGTAAATTTTAGTTATATTAGAATAATAGGATGGACAAATGTTGAAGGACTCCTAGGAGGTGTTGAAAGTCCAAGTGGAGATTAAGAAAGATTAAGAAGTAGAAGGAAGAATTAGAGGTCGATGTTAGCCTCTCAAAATCTTAGTTAGTCATTTTGTTATCTTGTTCTGGTTACAATTTTTTTATTGTTGACCTCTCATTGGTTTTTATGTTGTTCTTTGATCTGATCTTTTTATCTGGTTGTACCTTTTTGGCCTTGGACTTTTGTCCCTACTGGTAATTTCTTTATCCTTTGTAAAAGGGTTGAGGCCCTTCCAAAAACCCCTATCTTCACCATTATTAAAAAAAATATTAGTTCGTTCCTCACTTTTTAAAGAGACTAAGGTTGTGACCCATAGGTACATGCATCATACATAATTGTCAAGTTGTTGCAATACCACTGTGTGGTCATGATAGTTATAATACCATTATATGGTTATAATATAATGCAGGTGAGACCTATGTTAATTTCATATAAACTATTAACTATTGAAATTATATATATACATGGTGATAGCGCAAACTTGGACGAGTATGAGGGGATGGATGTGTGGTGGATATATGTTAAATTCCCTATTCATAAGCATAGCTCTCGACTTTACGACAAGTCATAGTTAGGTGGAGACTACTCAGCCATGCGTTGATTGTGAAAAATTCTCACACTAAAAAAATCTATAAAAATTATAATTTTATATATATATATATATATATATATATATTTTCATACTTAATATATATTTATATTATTTTTTAAAAATTGATAAAGTACAACTAAACCACCCTTCCTCAAGCACAATGGGGGCATACTCCTATAATTTCATATGACAATTCAAGAACATAACAATATTTATGCTATTTTTTAAAAATTGATAAAGTACAACTAAACCACCCTTCCTCAAGCACAATGGGGGCATACTCCTATAATTTCATATGACAATTCAAGAACATAACAATGTTGTGTGTTAGAGAAACTTTTTAATGATAATTTTGTTTAAAATAATTTAAAATTTTAATTAATAATATATATTTTTACCTTGTTATTTTTTATGTTTTTAATTAAAATGTATAAACTTTTACGTAAATTATTTTAAAAAATCATGTTATTTTTTAAAGAATGAAATCAGTTTAAAAAAACATGTGAAAAGATGATGATCTTAAATATTATTTGGATGGACAAGGTGTTTAAACGTATTATGAAAGAATGTTTAGAGACGAAGCAAAATACATATTATGAACATATTACTTGAATATATTGTGGTTTATTTATAAGAAAAAATAATGATAATAAAGGTCTTTGTAATTTAAGAATGATATAAGAATTTAATAATAATAAAAAGATAATCTTTTGATAAATACTAATATATTAATTTTGATAATTGTTTTTAATAATAATTTTGATATTGTTGTATATTTTTGATGATATTTTAAGCAAGTAAATATAAAATCTAGATGATGTTATTGGTTAAATTATCCTTTTCTCTTAGCTTATCACTTAACAAGGTTTATTAGTGAAATGAGATTATTATAGTATCAAAATTAATTTGCATTATAAACTCAATGTATACAAATTTATCTAAGTGTCTTCATATAAGAATATAATCAAGATATTTCAACTATAAACTATTAGCATTTTAAAATCTAATTCCTTTTAGACTAGATTTTTTATTTTTCGGTTTGTCTATGAACAAAAATTTAAGAAGTTATGACTTCAACTATAAAATGGTGACACTTAAAGGAATGGTTATTCTATACCTATATTTACAATATCTTGTTGGGTATGTTTGTATGGAAAGGCCACATAAAATGGATGAATATTTTCTTAGACAACATTGAAGGATGTTCAAGATGAGGCCATCAATATTAGCAATATTTTCAATTATACCAAAAATTTATTGAGTGTATAGTAAATTTTTATTACAACATTTTGTTTAAATACTCCTCATGATCTCATTCATCCTTAGAGTCAATCGATATAACATTTAGAAACAATACAATATAAACATATGATGACTTGAGATGTTAGTTGAAGAATCAATCACTATGTCTTGGTGCTCCTCTTGGAAGTCTTCTACAACTACATACTTCTTATGTTGGTTAGGTGCATTGCTTCTTGTAGGAGTTGATTGTTATTTGATAGATCCTCCTATACTAGTTACCTAACCAATTTGAGGATATTTTCTAACATAATGTGGTCCTACACACAAAACATCCCCTCTATTGTCCCACACTTTGAGCACTCAAGACATCTCTCTTCTAATCTATTACTAGGCCATGGATTAAAAAATTGATGCTTGTTGAGGAGGTGCAAGAGGTTTAAGCGACATCCCTCTCCCAATAAATCCTTCCCTAAAAGGTCCTCCTCTAATATACCTTCAAGGTCTTCATTCCTTGAACTTACCCATTCTCTGTTGAGATTGATAAAGATTAGGCATCATTTATTGCTACTATTGTGAGGATTTATAATAAAAATTTGGAATATTTTGTGTTGACCTTGAGGGTAAATTTGCTCTCTTGCGTCAAACGAACCACCTAGATGCTATGGTACCTAGAAATAGGTATATGGGGATATGATATTATATTGTATATGGGTATTATGGATAGTTGGCATAGGCCACACATAACCCAAAGTTGATTTATTATTATATTGTATTATAATAATTAGTGAGATGAGGGTTTATAAGATGGGTATATAAAAAAATGGATATTGTCATTGTAATCATCATGGAGATCAATCATATGGAGAATTGCTTGTAATCGTCTTTATCCACAAAGTGGCTTATGAGACTCTGCCCTCTCTAAGTGGCACTCTCATCTTGGGATAGCTATTGGATTTTTCCTTCCTTAACGAGTATTATTGGTGTTTCCCTACCCTAAGGGTATTATCTATCTTTGTCTCATTATGTGGATAATTATTTGTGGATGAATGATTTGATATTTTTGTAGATAGGTGAATGATTTTTGTTAATGAGAATATAGTTTCATAACACTAGACCATCTTCTATGACTAAGTCTTGTTGATAAAATTCTTGTCAATCCAATGGATTTTTCCTCAAGTAATAATTTCAACTATCTATGATCATTAACCCCATCAAGAATTAATTCACTTACATTACCTTATTTCCTACTAAAAGCATTTTCTTTAAGAGCTCTCCAGACTTTTGTTCATACTCCATAACTAACCATTTCCGTAGAAGTTATATATCTCCTAAATTATTCTCTAAATATACACAGTATATGTATTTATTTTAAAACCTCTCATCAAATTATTTCCAACTTATATTGGTAGGGTACCTAAGAATAGATATTTGGGGATATATTATTATATTGTATAAGGGTTGGCATGGGCCACACATAACCCAAGGTTGATTGTATTATAATATTATATTATATTAGTAGTAGGTTCCCCAAAGTAGAATAAGAATATGGATATATAAAGAAGAGATATTTGTTATTGTAATCATCATTGGAGAATAATCTTATGTAATCGTCTATGCCCATGAAGTGGCCTCTCATCTTGGGAGATCTTGTGGAGTTATTCCTTCCTTAAGGATTATAATTGATGTTTCCCTACCTTAAGGGTATTATCTATCTATCTCTCATTTGTGGATTGTTATTGTGGATAATGTATTGTGGATGAATGATTTAATATTTCTGCATATTGGTGAATGGTTTATGTTAATGATAATAAAGTTATGCAACAAGTGGTATCAGAGCAACGATTTTGGCAAAGTGGGGATTTTTGTGAAATTGCAAAATTAGGGCAATTTTTTTTGAAAAATCATCTCATATTTTAGGAGCCATATCTTTGCGCAAGTTTATCCGATTCAAGCGATTCTTGGATTAGATTGTGCAGAATTTGAAGAGATTGAGTGATCATATGAATGAATCCGAGCAGTATTGAGTGAGATATGACCTTTTGAAGTTAGTCATCCGAAATAAGAATAGTGATGAATTTCATAGATTTTTTTTGGAAAAATATCTCATCTTTCAAAAGCCATATCTCTGCGAGAGTTTATCTGATTCAGGCGATTCTTGGATTAGTTTGTGTAGAATTTGAAGAGCGTTAAAATGAATGGTCATATGAAGGAATTCGAGTAGTATTGAGGGATTTACGACCTTCTGAATTCAGTCATCTAGAACAAGGGTAGTGACGAATTTTCAAGTTGGGAATTTTTCGAAAGATAAAATTATTTAGTTCGGGTAAGCAAATCAGTTGCACTTTATTTGGTTTGGAAGAAAAAATTGCAGATCTAGTTGTCTATGTGGATTTTTAGCTTCAAATCAGTGGGAAGTTATTTATTTCCATAAAACCCTAGTTTGCATTAGGGCATGATCTATATTACCAAAAAACCCTAGTTGCATTAGGGCATGAACAATGGCACTCCAAATTTTTTCTGGAGAAGATGATATTGATGCTAGAGAATGGTGGAAAAATTTTAGGTCTCTATATTGTAATATCTCTTGGGGGAAACCCATGATTGGTATATGTCTTCAAGGGAAAGCTTTGTCTTGGTGGATAATTTTTTGTAAATAAAGGAATAATGAATACACTTGGGATGAAATAGAGCATGCATTCTTGAGTAAATGGGATCCATATTATATAGATAGCCTAATGGATGTCATCAAAGACCTTGAAAATAAACTACAGGGAATTCAAAATGAGCGGAATGAAATAAAAGGAGATTGGGAAGTTGTCAGGAAACAGAATGAAGACTATGAAAAAGAAATAAAATTACTCAAGGAGAAAGAGGAAAAGGTTAGAGAAGATAATGAGAGGAATATTGAAGGCACATCGTTAGATTTACAAAAGCAAGAGCAAAATAAAAAAGGTTTAAATTCAGCTAGAAGTTCTATTTTGCAGGTTAATGAAAGCATTCAAAAGAAACACGTTATTATTTCCATTGACCCTGGTAGTGGATATAATTTTATTAATATTGCTTTGGCTAAGAAGTTGCAAGTTCAAGCAACAAAAGTTAAGGACATACAACTAGAGGATGAGCATGTTCAGATTTTTGAATATTTGAATATCACCATGGATAAATATGTTTTACATTCAGATTTCTATGCTATTGATATAGAGGATGAGCATATTGTTCTTGGTTATCCTTGGTTAGATTCTTTGGGTACTGTTAACATTAATGTGCAAAAGAAGTTTATGAAGTTATGGTATAGGAAAAATAAGATAACATTGTAGGATATTTCTCAGCTTAAGGAGCAAGGATCTAAGGAAAATTAAGAAGTGGTTGCAGAGAAAAAAATTGAAGAACCTAAAATAGAATACAAGAAGGCAGTAGCAGCAACAAAGTCCATGGAAGAAGTAGCAACAACTGATTCAGTGGAAATAACAGTAATAGAGTCCAAGCAAGCTTTGATAGAAGAGTACAAGGACACACCAAACAAAGAGAACATGAAAGAACAATGTGTAGAAGAATTTAAAGCAATGGAGCCAAATGTTGGAAAGTCAAAAAAGGTAGAACATCAAGTTAAGGTTGCACCATATCGCCATCCACACCACCATGAGCAACAACAATCTTGGAGGTATGGTTCAAGACAACAATATTATGGTTCTACATGGAATCAGAAGGGCACCAACTATGGTAGTGTTTGGCAGAGAAAGCATAGTGATCCTGTTTTTTAGAGTGGATCGTCAGCATCAAGGAAAAAATGGACCCATCATTCAAGTTATCAAAATACAACGGCAGAAATGTGGAGCCAACAAAGCTTATTTGGATACTCAAGTAACAAAATGGCATACTAGCATCAACGTGTTTCACTTGGATGGATGGATGATCGAGATTGGTACCAGTTGCTAACTTTGCTTAGCAAATCATATTATCATGTTTCTTCATATGTTTCGAGGACGAAACATTTTTAAGGAGGGTGGCATGGTAGGGTACCTAGGAATAGATATTTGGGGATATATTATTATATTGTATAAGGGTTGGCATGGGCCACACATAATCCAAGGTTGATTGTATTATAATATTATATTATATTATAATATAATATTATATAAGTAGTAGGCTCCCTAAAGTAGAATAAGAATATGGATATATAAAGAAGAGATATTTGGTATTGTAATCATCATTGGAGAATAATCTTACGTAATCATCTATGCCCACGAAGTGGCCTCTCATATTGGGAGATCTTGTGGAGTTATTCCTTCCTTAAGTATTATCATTGGTGTTTCCCTACCTTAAGGGTATTATCTATCTCTTTCTCATTTGTGGATAATGTATTGTGGATGAATGATTTGATATTTCTGCATATTGGTGAATGGTTTATGTTAATGATAATAAAGTTGTGCAACATATATCCACTTATTCATACCCATAATTAGCTCCTCATTGCACCACCAAGTGGCTATATATCCTTCCATGAGCTAGTATTTAATTGGTTTCCCTTTAGCTAACCCTAAAAACTTAAGTGGATCAACCTTCTTAAGATTCTTAAATATGTCCCTTTTACCATCCCTCTAATAAAATTGCTAACGAGATTCATTGTTTAGAGCCTACCCTCATTCGTTCTCATTTTATTCTCTTTGGTGATGAATATGCCATTTTTATTTGTCAAAAAGTAATCCATCATAATATTTATCATATTATGAATATCTCTAGAACTTTTTCAATTCAATTACATCATTCATTCTATGAGGTATTCCAATTTTTATCATCCCTTGTTGTCTTAAAGTTCTCTTAACTAGTATCCCATTAATCTAACTTGTTGACTACTCTTAAGGGTCTTGATTTGATATCTCCCTCTTCCTCTTTTAGCATTAACCCTAACCCAATGACGAGCATCCATGTGTCTCTCTTTCTAGGTGGCACCTACATATCAAGGTAACATAATACAATTATTGATAAAGACAAGGTGTTCCTACTCAACTAAGGTCTGAGTATTGCAACCCAAGAACTAATACCATATGTGGTGCACTTCTTATATACCAAACCATAAAACATCTAAAAGAATGAAAACAAAACAAGTATTTAATCAAGCAGAATTTACATTATCAATTAAACAAGACTTGTTAAAGTTAATTACAATAGATAAAGTCAAGAATCTAAGACCATCCACAAGTACATTTTGACTAAGACTTCAACGATGTCAAATTCAAATATTATTTCTTTTGGTTTGTAGGAAATTGCCTCTTCTAAATCACGTAACATTATGTTAATAATGGCTTCAATGGCTTGAACTTTAGATTGACCATATGTAATTATTAAAATTTTATTATAACCCCTAGGTCAACATAATTCCAAAAATATCTATAGATCTCTCAAAGTAAATCTCTTAAAACATCATGCCACCTTGCTAAGACTATTGTACTTCCTTTAATCCTATCACATTATGTCAAAGTCAAAAATTATTTCTTTTGGTTTTTGAGAAATTGACTCTCCTAAACCAAGTAACATTATGTACATAATGACTTCAATGGCTTGAAATTTAGATTGACCATATGTAATTATGAAAATTTTGTTATAACTCCTAGATCAACATAAAACCAAAAATATCTATAGATCTCTCAAAGTAAATATCTTAAAACATCATGCCACCTTGCTAAGACTATTGTACTTCCTCTAATCCTATCACATTATAAGACTATTGTACTTCCTCCAATCCTATTACATTATTTTTAATGTATGTTCATAAAATTGCTATTGTAATATGGTTTGTAAACTAATAAGTGTTTAATTTCACATTGTAATTTCTATCATATGCCTCCCAAAATTAGAAGAGGGTTTCTTTACTAGTACTAAATAATTGAAAACAATGTAAATATATCCTTCAAAACTTTTATAGATAGACTCTAAATTTTTATTTATACTTGTTTTTAACTTTATAATTGTTTTCTTTAATAGTTTATTTATTTATAAATCCTATTAAATTCAAAACTAGTTTCTAGATCTCATTAATTATCCTATGATTAAGATTTAAAATCAAATCAAATTTATTATTCTAAATTAAACTAATTACTATATAAAGAAGTAATTAAGTTAACCATATTTTAAAGTTTAAATTAATCCTTTATTTTTAATTATAAGTTTTAATATGAATTTTTTATTCCAACTCTTATTTTAAAATTATTATGTTCAAATCATTATAATTATTAATCAATATTTTAAAACTCTCAATAAAAATTCAAAGTTTGAATTTAATAAATGATAGAGTTGTATACCATATTTTTAAAATATAATTAAATATTATATTTTAAATTAATAATTGTTTTATAAAAATTATTTTATTTTTAACTTTATAATAACTCTTTAAATGTGAGAAAAGTCTTTATAAATAAATAAGTATTAATTATTAAATAAAATAAAATATATAATTCTACGTTAATATCTATCTATCTAACTATAATTATTTTGAAATGAAATGAAAGATTTTAATTATGTCCGCGAGACCCAAATATGGTCTATGGGACCTCAAATATGGAAGTACAATTACTCAAATCATATCATATGATCTTTAATATCTTTGAGAAGGTTGTTCCTTCTCCTGCTGATTTGTGTTAGCAATTCTCCAACTTTTTTTATTTTCTTGTCTTCAAATAAATCTGTAATAAACTCGTTCCCAAGTGTTTCTTTGTATTTGTCACGGATATCTGAAAACTCGGGCATTTATAGATGAAGTGTTCCTCTGTCTCTACTGCCTTGTCTTTGCATAGAGTACATATCATTTCTTCCCATTGTTCTTTGGGCGTTGTCCATCTCCCTGTTTCACATCTAAGCCTATGAGAGCTAGTCCTTATCTGAGCAATGAGTATTTTTTCCTTCCACTTGATTTCAGCCCCTATATACGTTTTTTCCTTGTGGTCATACATTGGGTTAAAATTAGCAATATAATATTGTCTTTTCTTGCTTGCATTTTTTCACATTCCACTTCTGAACTTTTCATTCACATAATTTTTTGTCTTTGTTGACATTTGGGCATTCATTTATGTTGATTTCCCAACGTTTCATCCATTTCGATTTTGTTTCATCCACGTATTCTTTCGCCTATGCAACTCTTCGTCCCTAGTTGCTCTAGGCCATCTATCATTTGTCATGTTTTCTTTTTTTTCAAGTAACATAACAACTTGGTCATAGCAATTGCTTCTAAAGGGAACATTCCAGTTTCAGCTAGAATAATTTCATAAGGGGTTGTGGCCTTAATTTTGAGAAAGTTTGTGATTAGATATTTTTGAATCCTTTCTATTTGCCTCCATTTTGCATTTGTTGTGCCACTAGCCCACGCCTCGCAACCATACAACAGAACCGATGTAACAAGTAGGCCAAATAAGACCTTGGTGGTCTTCCAGTCCCACAACTCGGCATTCCTACACCTGTTTTGAAGTGCATATAGTGCTCTCCAACCACTTTGAGTTCTTTTCATCTTACATGTATTCCAATTAAGTTTGTCATGAAAGTCTATGCCCGAGTATTTGTATTCTACTACTACATCAAGCGGTTCTCCTGCAAACTGAAATTTGAGTTGTTGCTTCTTCTTTTTTGTTGAAAAAATCATAATTTTTGTTTTGCTCGTGTTCACCTGCATTCCAACTTCTTTACAAAAGAGTTCTAGAGATTGAATGTGATCTTCTAGATCTTTGGCTGTTTTGGCCACAAGAATTACATCATCTGCATACATGAGGAGTTTTACCACATATTTAGCTAAATGCACACCCTCTCCCCAAAATTTGTTTATCCATTCTTCTAACTTGTCAATGTACGACCCAAATAAGGTCGGAGATAGAGGGCAACCTTGTTTGACACCTATGTCACTACCAAAACATTCGAGATAACCCTTCCCGTGTTCTCGATTCTAGCCTTTACATGCTCATATAGTCCGTGAACTGGCGCCTCTGTAGTGAATTGGAACCTCTAGCTCTTCCATTCTGCTCCATAATTTTTTCCTTGGCACTATGTCAAATGCCTTTTTGAAGTCTACAAAACAACAAAAAGCCTCCTCTTTTAGTATGGGTTGTTGTCGCTGTGAATGAAAATATTATAGTTTTTTTTTAATGTCTTTGGACATTTACATCAATTGGTATCAAAGCGGGTGAGATCTCGCTAGTAGAAAGAAGATGAATAGAAGAGGAAAAGGGATCTATGCCCAAATGAATAGGCAAATGGAGGATCTGCACATAGAAATAGCACGGTTAACTAGTGTGATTAATCGCATGATGGAGGGGCACACCAATGAGGTCTCATAACTGGGATCTGATGATGAGTCCATAGCCAAGGAAGGTGGATCTGAGGATCACATGGAAGCAGAATCAGAGGGAGAAGCGCGACGCTTTGAAAATAGGTTATCCGAGCCTTGGAAGGACTTCAAGGAAACCAAGATGGAATCAAGATTGAGGTTTTCGAGTATGCTGGTGGGTTAAAACTACAAGAGTTAATCGATTGGGTAAATAGCATGGAGAAATATTTTGAATGGAGTAAAAAGAAGGTGAAACTCACATGCACAAAGTTGAAGGGGCATGCCTTAATTTGGTGGGATCATCTATAGATAGAGTGACGGAGGAAAGGAAAAGAAAATATCAGGGCCTGAGATAAGATGAAAAAGTTGCAAGAGAAGATTGTGCTTGTAGACTATTCCCAAACCTTGTTTCGTAGATTTCAAAACCTCCGGTAGAAGGGCCAAAGAATTGAGAACTACACCAACAAGTTCTACAAACTGTCTATTCGGGTGGAGCATAATAAATCCGAAGAGCAAAGGGTTGTGAGGTATGTAAATGGCCTAAGTTATGCTATTCAATATGAGTTAAGTATACATCGTACCCTTACCGTAGATGTGTATCAGATGGCCTTGAGGGTCGAAGAGAAGCATAAGAGGAGCAATTATAGAAGAGGAGGAAAGAAGGGAATGGCATCCTCTCCAAATCAGGGGCATGGTGGATCTAGCTCATCCAAGGGAGAATCCTCGAATACAGAGAAACAAGAAGAGATGGAGCAAGGTCGTGGTACCTACCACAGAGGAAGAGGAAATCAAAGAGGTTGAACTGGGAATTGACCATGGAAGCCATATACCTGTTTTAGATGTGGTGAGGAAGGCCACAGAGCATTTGAATACACCCATTATGATGCTAAAGAGAGAAATCAAGGGGGACAAGCTAGAGTCAACCTGGTTGAGGAAGAGGAGAAGACTGAGACAAAATTTGCTGCAAACATGGGCGAAAATCTCATGATAAGGATGTCGATTACTCCAAAGAAAGCGAAAATGCAAGCAGATGATGGTGGTGAGTCCTGGCTACGTACTAATATCTTTCGCACAAGATGCACATCGAGAGAAAAGGTATGCAAAGTAATCATTGATGGTGGTAGTTGTGAAAATATGGTCTCTAATGCAATGGTAGACAAAATGAATCTCAAACGTGAGAAGCACCCACACCTCTATCGTATTTCATTGATAAAGAAAGGGAATAAAGTGACTATTGATAAGAGATGTTTAATAAAAATTCTCAATTGAAAATACTTATAAAGATGAGGTGCGGTGTGACGTAATCCCTATGGATGCCTGTCACATACTATTGGAGAGGCATTGGCAGTATGATAGGAAGGTCGTCCATGATGGAGGTCAAAATACTTACACCTTTTGGAAGGATGGTGCAAAGGTAGTACTATTGCCTCTTAAGGAAGAAGGGTAGGGTGAGAGTTTGTTGACTGCAAAGGAGTTTATCACAGAGGCACAAGAAACAAGGTTTTGTTATGTTTTAATAGCGAATAAGGTAACATATAAGGTTACTACATATATACAAGCAGAAATTGTTGGAGAAGAAGAAATTATTCCTATGGAAGAAATTTCTACAAAATAATTTACTGAAGAAAAAATTCTTGTGGAAGAACAAATTTTTGAAGAAAATTTGGAAGTAGTACCTGGAATCGAACCAGGATCTATGAGCATGAAGCCCATCGTCCTTCCCTTGGACCATACTACGATTATTGAAGCAATGAATTTTTTTAAAGAATTGAATATTTGACATAATAAAATATAGATGTCAATTTTAACGTTGTTATATCTATTGGTGATATTGTTGTTGCAACCGTGCTAGATCCGATTAAAGTTTTATTTATTGTAGATTTGGCAAAATCAGATCTTATTGCAGTTCTTGATGACATTGCAGTTAATGTTGATGATGTTGATGGTGTTGCAGTTATTTTGCTTATGAAAAATCTTGTTACCATTGTAGTTTCTTCTACTGTTACATATGTTTTTGGAGATGCAGAAAAAAATGATGTCAGTTTGCATGCACTAAAGGCTGTTATATCTGTTGTTGATATTGTTGTTGCAACCGTGGAGACACTAGATCTGATTAAAGTTTTATTTACTGCAGATTTGGCAAAAGCAGATCTTATTGCAGTTCTTGATGACATTGCAGTTAATGTTGGTGATGTTGATGGTGTTGCAATTATTCTGTTTATGGAAAATCTTGTTACCATTGCAGTTTCTTCTACTAATGCAGATGTTTTTGGAGATGTAGAAAAAATTGATGTCAATTTGCATGCACTGAAGACTGATCTATTGTGTTGTGGAAATTTGTTTTTGTTGGAAGATGATACAGATCAGCCTGATCCTTGGCCACCACCACTCATGTCATTGGTCAGTAATTGCAAGAGTTTGAACTGAACTTATTGGAGTTGGAGTTGCGTTCCTTCAACCAAAGGAGAATGATGCAATAAAAAATATTTAATGTTTTCCATAGGCATTAAATTATTTAGGTGTTTAATGACATTAAATTATTTGTGTTTAATGATATTAAATTATTTAGGTGTTTAATGACATTAAATTATTTAGGGGTTTAATGTTTTCCACTGGCATTTAATA
The DNA here is from genome assembly GCA_028583015.1 of Wollemia nobilis. Lineage (NCBI taxonomy): Eukaryota > Viridiplantae > Streptophyta > Pinopsida > Araucariales > Araucariaceae > Wollemia > Wollemia nobilis. The sequence goes on from JAQPPZ010017228.1 coordinate 15,416,149, forward strand.
TTTTTTTTTCGTTGGGCATGTATTTTTCTAGAGCATTGTAAGAGTGTGGTATGGGTTGTTATCGCTGTGAATGAAAATACCGGTTTTTTTTAATGGAAAACATTAAACATTTTTTATTATGACACTCATATCGTCTAATCAAATTGCGAAAGTGTAAATATTTAAATTTTTCCACCATTCACTAACATTCATATCATCCACTCTTAAAAATTAATGAAAATTTTAGAAACACCATGATCACTAAAGAAAAAATCAAAATGAAAACTAGAGTTTTATGAAATTACTTCATAGAATTACTCATCAATCCCAATCTAAAGGATTATATAAACATGTAGATCTAAAAATTCCTTCAAAATGAATTGATTTATCAAACTGAAAGAAAATTTTCTTTTTTTTTTTAAAGATAAATATTGAAATAATATTACAACTATTCCAACTGGGGTCTCAGATTTCTTCATGTAAACAAGTCTTAAAACTTTGAAATTTATGAAAAAGGTGCAGCAAGATTTTTTTGAATCTGAGACCTTTGGACAAAGATATGGCCCTTAAAAGATAAGGTGTTTTTTTTAAAAGAAATGCAGTAAATTTTCTCTAAAAGAATCTCATTTTACCAAAATCATTGCTCTGATCCTTCTTATTATAACCTTTAATACGATAACACAAATTACCATCTAACACAAAAATACTAAATAAATCATCCAAAATGCAATAAATATATGCCAGAGAATTAATAACCTTAAGGTAGGGTAAACATCAATAATACTTCTTAAGGAATAACTCCACGCAAAAAAATTCCATAAGATCTCCCAATATGAGAGTGCCACTTAGCAAGAGCCACTTAGAGACCACTTACTTTGTGGGCAAAACCATTACAACAGAATGCTTAATTATGATGATGACCTCACAGTCCGTGATACCTTCTTCATACACTCAATATTGACCCTAAAGGAGGATATAACAATAACCCTGGCAAACTTACTTATATTATATAATATCTCAATACAATAAAACTTAGGAATCTTAAGTTATGCCTACTCATAACACTAACATACAAGACAATATAATATCCCTAGATACCTATGAAATTGTTTAATTATTGTACCCTAGGAGGCTGGCTTTATCCTTGATTCCTATATCCACAGTAAGCAGCTAATTTATACGCATATACTGCATAAGAAAACAGCCAAAGCACTGGCCTTGAAGATCACAATCCAAGGAATGCCTCTCTTCCCCTTTCTAAACAATCCCTTCACAAATGGCCAAAGATTCATCACCACCCAAATACTGCAAAAATACTCTGCAAATGGCTTGTCCTTGCTCTTATATCCACCACTCAAAATTGATAGAATGCTCCAAGCAATAGCTGCTAAGTTGATGAATAAAACTGTAGTAGGAACAATAAACAATGGAGATGAAACAAATGTAAAATCACCCTTGTTCTCTTTTCCCTCCTCCTCAGATTCCTTCGGAGTTACCACAAAAATTGTTTCAGATAATCCCATTATCTTCAATAAAACATCAAACAATGCCAGGAACCACGAAGATGTGCATACAATCAACCACATCCTCTCATTATTCCACCACTCCCTAAATGAGCAACCACAAACAAGATATTCCTGAAGCTTAAATCCATAGACTGATAGGAAGAGTGCAACCGCAATTGGGAAGGAGCTCTCTGAAACCTGCATTAGAAATTCTGTGTTCGTGAAATTCTACACAGAAATAGCAAGACCAACAGATATCTACTTGGGTGGAATCCCACAAACGAGAGTATACCATGGTAGAATTACATAGGCTATTCTTGTTAAGCCTTAATGTTGATGTGAGACGTACAAATTTACTTTTTAGCATTTGACAAAACACACCAAGTTTATGTTAAGCCTATCAATCAATCTGGTATAAATCCAACTGGAAGTGACGACCACTACACCTGGAATCCCACAAACTAGAGTATACCATGGTAGAATTACATAGGCCATTCTTGTTAAGCCTTAATGTTGATGTGAGACGTATAAATTTACTTTTTAGCATTTGACAAAACACACCAAGTTTATGTTAAGCCTATCAATCAATCTGTTTATAAATCCAACTGGAAGTGACGACCACTACACCTGCAACAAATACAACTAAAAGCAAGGACCACTATGCCTAACCAACTTGGATATTTCACAAACCTAACTGATAGTGGCGGCCCACAAGTTCAGCCAACTTGATTATAAAACCAAGTGGAAGTGATTGCCACTACATCCATCCAAATTCGATACATCACAAACACAACTGGAAGTGAGGGCTGATCAGCTCAGCTGACTTGGTCACTTGGGTATAATCTCAACTGGAAGTCAGGGCCACTAAACTAAATTAATTTAATAGAATAAAATTATCTTTTAAGCTTATGATTTGGGTATAAATCCAACCGGAAGTCACAAACACTACCTGACTGGATATATCACAAACCCAACAGGATGTGAGGGCTGACTGCAAATCCAACTGGAAGTGATGGCCCCTACACCCAGCCAACTTGGACATATCACAAACACAACTAAAAGTGCGGGTGCATAAGCTCAGCCAACTTGGGTATAAACCCGACTAGAAAGTGAGGACCAACAAGCTCAGCCACTTGAACATAAACTCATTTGGAAGTAAGGGCCACTACACTAACTAGATTTAAGAGGAACGAAGACTCCTCTTATGAACATTGAAATTCCATGCTATCCTGCACTTCTTTCAGTTCAGTTATAAACTTTAGTTGAACTTTTATTCAACCTGATGTGATCTAATGACAGATTCACAAGAGATAATGATTTTCAATCCAGGTTTGATTTTGGGGATGGCCTGTAGATTAAGTATCTTCAAATCAAATTAAGACCATTGACCACAGATTACCATCCTGAACACAGGTTCGATTCCCAGTATCAGCTGAAAATAAGAATCCTCACAGAGAAACCACACGGGTAAAAAGAAATTAAAAAAAAATCAGCTTTGCTAGTACTTTAAGCTTACCTTGGGCAGGAATGATTTACCATGTAGTAGACAGAATGCAGGAAGAATGGTATAGCACAATACTGGAACGGACCATACTGCCCATAGATTAGAATTAGCATAAACCAACCTCTGACGTGGTTTAATGCTTCTTTTGATGCCCAGGAGGGGGCTTTGTTTACTCATTAAAATTTCTAACAATCCTGAAGCCCATCTCTGCTGTTGCACAAGACAATCTGGACCGTTCCCAGGTGTACAACCAAAGAAAGCTGGTTGCTCAAGGTTGCAATATATAGAATGCCAACCAAGACTATGAATTTTTATCCCAGTCATTACATCCTCAGAAGTAGATCCATACAGCCATCCCATCTGCATTAGATCCCAGTAAAGCAAGTTCATACTTCTGTAGTGTATACATCTAACTCCAATCAATATGTACCATATTAGAAGTAGAATCAATGAGGTTGTGGGTAGATTTTAAAAGTAATAAGGAAGAAAGGAAAGAAGAGAAGTTACCACTTTGCCCCAGGCAGTGTTGGTTTCATAGCTGCAACTGGCAACCTTCAATGCTTCGTCTATAAAGAGTGAAGGAGAGGAAGAACAGCTATTGCATGAAGTATCTCTTACCATATTCTCAGCTGCTGCTACAAGTACAGAAGATTCTCCAAATGCTCTTCTCCAAGCCTCAAAGGAGCAAGAGGATATGAAATCGGGAAGCTCTGCCAAACTCATTGAACAGATATAATGTTATTGCTTAAACTGTAATGTGTCTTGAATAATATCTTGAAAAGAGGACAAATTTTAATTCAAGTATCACTTTAAACAGCTATAGAGACTCTTTTGGAACAAAAACATGTACTTCCTTTATTATGACATTGCTGGCAATAACAGCATCAAGGTCATCTTTTACTTTACCTTTATTTTGAGATTCGTTTATCTCAGGTGGTACTCCATATAAGGCTTTTCTCCTATGGAAGCAACAAGATCCTGCATAGAATATGCCTTGGATTGCATTCATTCCTTTGGTCACAGTCTGTGTGTGTTAAAAAATAAAAATAATTAGAGAGTCCATTTGCAAATTTATCCTTTGAGCATTATCCACGGGCACCTTCAAAAGCATGGATGATAGGGGTCACAAACTTAAAATAGTCTTACTTTCCAGAATACTTTGCACTGATTCCCAAAGGGATCATCCTTGAGGCCTCCATGGAATGCTTGTCTAAATTGTACAAAACCACATTCTTTTTCAGATTTACAGTCAAGAAAGAAGCACATGGCATGTTGTATGACTTTGCAATCCCCCACATACGTATCACAGTCCACATTCAGTATAAAAGGAGCGTTTGTCAGTGTTCCTGATACTCTTGCCTGCAAATCCAGCAGATAAAGCTAAGAAGAGTTAAAGACATATTTAATAGATAGAATCTTCTTTTTATATATATAAAATCTTTCATGAAAAGTCGAAACAATGGCTAATGCAAGAGAAATTACCATAACATTCATAGCTCCAGCTTTGTCATGATGGTTGACCTTAGGGTGTTTTTCTCTAGCAACATATATTAAGTGAGGCAGAACATCATTCTCTCCCTGAACCTCTTTATTTTCATGAATGACCTATGCCCATTAAATAAACTAAGAGATGGTCATGGTCCATACACAGTGCAACAGCAGTTCATCAAGGATCCCATTGCATAAGAAATTTGTAGATTTATAGAGGGAAAGAGCATTCATGTTTTAAGCTTCTAAACTTATAGTCACCTGCACAATAGTTGGGTGGTTTCTAATGTCTGACTTTCTGTTCACAAACCCATCAATACCAGAAACTGAGCTCAATGTAACACTTCCCGTGTCCAATACTTCCGTAATCCTTCTCTTCATGCTTTCATATTCATCCTACAAATTAACATTCAACAATGTCAGACAGACAAAAAGATCTTGCAAGAACAAAAGACCACACATAGGAGTATGCCACAATAGATTGCATATATCACAATGATCCAACTGCAAGGAAAGAGCATTACTACACCAATAGTGACCATACCACATTCTAAAGTTAATACAAATGATGCATCCAGATAGTCAAACCATTCCATTGTTTGTATTTAATTTACATGTTGAGTTTCTGGACACCTTCATGTCTTGCCATTGTTGAAGAAAATCTGGATCAGAAGGCCGCTTGGTTTCTTTGGAGAAGTACATGAAGGGTGCCCTTGTATGTATATTGAACTTCCTGCAGAAGGGCACCCATTTTTTGGCAAAGTTTAAAGTTTCTAAAAGAGAGTAGAAAGTAACGGGAGAGGCACCATCGTCAGACACATAACATGCAATTCTTTCTACTGGATAATCGATTGCAAGCACTGAGAGAACAGTGTTGGCAGTCATTATAGCAGGCTCCTTGCCAGGATCTGTTGTAGTGATAATTATGTCCACAGCAGGAAGTTTGGAAGCAGATTCTCCACCGTATCTGGAAGTCCAAAAGAAAAAAAAAAGTCAACAAAAATAAAATCAAATGCTCCATACTTGCATGGTTTGTAGATTTAAATAGTGTGACTAATAGTCTTCACCTCTGTGCTAGTCTCTCTGGGTATGTTTTATATTCAACATAAAGCCATCTCTGGTTGTGATCAAGAATCCACTCGAAAGAAAACCAAAGCTCACAGGCAAAAGCCAAGATCCAAAGCCCATATGATTCAACTGAGGGATTCCATAAACGATATCGCAAGAAGGATAGTAAAAGCACGAAGTGAAGGCATAGATAAGCTCGATATAGTTTTGATTTGCATATAATTTTCTCGTACAAGGGAGCAGGAAGAGGAGGATTGCAGGAATCCATCTCCATTAGTTTTCCTCAAAGATTGCTACCTGCAAAACAACATAGATTTCCATGTGGTCATTGTTTACCTATATGGGGATTCTCTTTGAATTATAACCTCATGTTCCATTAATTATAGCTAGGGCATTTGAATCGTTTGTCATTTGCAGTAAAAATCATCCAAAGAGAGAGTAATTTAAAATTAACCAGCATTCAAGTTTGGGATGGAGGAAATTGCTGGCAAAGAGCTCAGGTGATATGGAACTCAAGAAGATTATCCAGTTTCTGTTATTGTTTTTTATCATGATTCCAGTTAGAAGTGAATGGGACAATTCATTCTTTGCTTAAATTGGCTCTCTCCCACTATTTGCAAATAAATGGATATATGCTATAAAGTCACAAAGTACAAAACAATAACAAAAAATAAAAATAAAAAACTTTCAGATTCCTAGGAAAATCTAAACTACCATTCTTGGAAATGTCAAATAAATGACACTACAAAAAGACACTGAATTATACCTTTCAATAAGAGTTTGATCATAATCAAATCGATTATTGTTCATCTATCATTCTTTCTTCAACATAGCCTAAATACGGTTACAAAATGCACGTTGAATACAGATCAACAGAGTTGGCTAGAGTTATCACACCCTCTCCTTGTTATGGGCTTTGTAATTTTTAAGTAGTCAGACAGATTTTGCCTGAAAATATGTGATATTTATTTTATTAAATATAACAATATGTATTTTAAAAAATGAACAAATAAATGAATTTGTATGACAATAATCTGAAAGTTCAAGGAGTGTGGCTGGTATGGAAACAGTGTAGGATCAAGTTAGAGAAGGCATCAACAATATGCATATGGGTTGTCCCACATTGTGAGTGATTGTGAAATATGATGGGCATATAAGACATTATATGTACTAAAAGCTTTACCAATCTAGAAGCAAGCATTGGGGTTATAATCACCAGGATGATATGTTGGCATCTTCCTTCTCTTTGGTATACCAAATTACTTGTGTGCTTTATAATAGTACATGCATGTGCTAAAGGCTTTTCCAATTCAAAAGCAGCTATTGAGGTGAGAGTCCTCAAAATGATGTATTGACATCTTCCTTCTCTGCAGAAGCAAGCATTGAGGTAAGAGTTGTCCGGATGACATGTCGGCATCTTCCTTCTCTCTAGTATGTGGTTGCTTAAGGTATTCGTGTGCTTCATTGTCCCTATAAATTATAATTATTATCATTTGAAAAAATGTTATATCAAGCCCTTTCTTACAACAAGGCCACATAGCAGCTATTCCTTGTCATTGCAAGATTGTAGGGTAGCAGTTAATTGCTTTTATATGTTTACTGGATTGTCCAATGCTTTTGCTCTATCCTATAGCCTAAGAAAATGCTATGAAGAAGTTCCAGCAACAAACAACATAATAGTTATAGCTAAAGATCTAATAACAAATCCTTTTCCAATTTGCATGCAACATCTCCATAGATTTAGTTCAAGATCGGGTATGCATCAAGATGGTTGGGTTCTAGTATCCCACAAACAATAAAATAAATATTTGCTTAAATCACAAAAATGGATACCTAAATAGAAAATACTTCAAGATGCTTTGGAAATCAAGCATTTTGCTAAAATTTAGTAGTTTTTACAAAACAAATGCAATGAGTTCCATCACTCCTGTAATAAATATGGTACACATTGAAGTGTTAAAGACTTCACATTCTTCACCTCAAAACGTTGCTTAACAAAATAAAATACAATATCTTAGCATGTAAGAAGCCATCATCGAATCTTAAAAGCTCCATTATAAAGATTCAATAGATTTTTGTGCACATCACCACACTCTCCTATTATCACAGATGAAAGATGTAAATAATTTTACGTATTCTCTATTAAAAAAAATTTACAGCACAAATACAATGGTCTTTTGCAAATAAATTAAAAAATTCTCTAAAACCAACGTTGTATAGCTTTAATATATATATATATATATACAAATCTCCATATGACAAGTGTACATATTGTAGGCTTGAGTATCAGTCTGGTACAGTTGGGTAGCAGGCAGCTTCCGGATTTGCAGGACTTGCAAGGTTGGCATCTGTAACTAGAGACAGCAAAATAAGTACATTCAAAAACTAAAATGCAAACAAAGACTGTAAAGCAAATATACTACAAAGATTATAAACAAGTACAGACAAAACAGCAACAACAAAACTTCTAAAGGAAGAAAAGTTAAAATGCTCACTCGAATTGATCTCAATATTGAACAAACATTATGGCAAGCAGACTAAGCATCTTGAAAGATGTCCATACAGAGTGTCCCGTCATGATATACTGAAAGAAAACAATCATCACATTTTCATATGCCTGTAGATATGTAAGTTTGCTTTAAAACCAAAGTTGCATACAAAGAATAACAGGGTCTCAAACCCTTATGTTAATACTTTTTTCACTAGTTTGAATTAATGTATCATTAAAGAACAAGGTTGAGCCAGCAATGCATCTCTGAAGCAACACACAAGATAGCAACAGATATGAATCAGAATATTAACAAATATCTGCTTCCAAATAAAAGCACAAGGCCTCTTATCATAAGAAGGTAACTTGACAAAAGTCATGGTAATTTGAACCTTGCCAATGTAACTTAAGATCAAGGTAAAGGATAGACCCAGTTTGAGTTTGACATAACCTACATCATAAGGTTTGAATCCAAGAACAAAAGCTTAAAAAAATTATGTGACGAGCTAATTTTTCTGCCGCATCAAATCCATACACCTTTGTTAATTTAAATCATAATATAAATGATATACAAACATTATCCTTCAGTTATCCCTTTCTGTGCTAACGTAAAGTTATCCAAGTGGGTAATTTCTTTTTTAAAACCTAATCTCACATTGCAAGAATTGATAGTTCTAAAAAAGTATTTATATTTATAATTATGTTTCTTGTTGGTCTCTATTTATAAGTGTTTATAATCTTTAACAGACCTCTTGCTGGCACTTTGTCGACACCCATATGGGTAGGGCAAACCCTTCTGCCCGGAATGCTACTGGTACTGAGTTAGCCTGACCTCTTGCTGGCACCCATATGGGTAGGGCAAACCCTTCTGCCCGGAATGCTACTGGTACTGAGTTAGCCTCTTGAACTTCCGGTACTATGGCATTATAACCAAGGTGGTGGTCCTTCATTTGATTGACCCAAATAAGGTTGAAGGAAACCAGCGCTAGTGTATGGGTTTTGCTCCAGGTCCCTATCCCCAGAGACCCAGCTGTAAACCCCATAGCCTCTTACTTCAATACAAGGAAAATTCTATTTTTGAAGCTTGGTGTGGAAATATGTAACTATAACTAGAATGAATTAAATATAGAACTTTCTTTGTGTTGACTTAAGGGACTAGCCGTGCTGAACACAAGACAGGCAGGATAATTTCCAAAGGTTCAGGGTAAACCTCTTTTCCACTGATTTAAGGAATTTGTCCTTTGCACATCATAAAAAGACATAATAATAACGCAATATACACCAACATTCTTATGGAATAGCATTTACAGCTGAACACAAACAAATTACTAAATAACTTTACATAGCAAATTAGGATATTTCTAAAGTGCAGGTAGCATTGTTGCATATGTGAAGCCTTTCTGAATCCCTAACACTTTGAAACATCCTAAGTCAGTGCATAGTATTATTACTAGCACTGAGTTTCAGGAATGTTTGCCAGTGAATGACGATTTTGTTGCAATATATATGAAATGTACTGATATTGAGGATGTGTGCCATGTTTGGCAAAATGCCAGAATAGAATATTCTTGCTTGGAATGCAATAATTGCAGGATAAGCTCACAATGGACTTGGGCAAGAGGCTCTACATTTGTTTCAGAAACAACAGGGGACAGAAACAACGCCAGATTGCATTACTTTTGTAAGTGTGCAATGGCTTTTTCGTGGGGACTACAGTTCTAGAAATAGCTGTGCATGATCACATCACTTAAGGAAACATTAGAATCTTTCTTTGAAATGCAGAGCACGGTCAAAATAGACAGAAACCTTCAGGAGGTGCTCAATAGGAGGGGGGGCCTAGAGGATTAAAGCATCTGTAGACAGAGTTTAGGGCCAGATAGCATCTCAAGTCTAACATTTTAGGGTTAGATGGCATCTCAAGTGTGCTCTCTCTCCATCTGGTGTATAATTCCAAATTTATCTTAATATTAAGATAGGATAAAGTTTTCCATTAACATATGACCAAAATTCTGGTAAAACCCTTTTAGGTACCTGCTTAAAATTTTCAGCCTTCATGTGACATGAGATCCCACCCTTAGTTTACTCCTTTTAATTTCTTTTTTCGTAGATTACTCCTTTAATTACAGCAAACTAGACAGCCAATCCAATACCCCTTTTCTTTCCATTTTTAACTAAAACTTCCTAAAAATCAATCAAAGAGAATAGAGGTATTTGGTCCGATTTTGCCTCCGACTATATTGCAAAAGTTACTGTAAAAGACTGGCATGTTTACACAACCGATTTAAAGCTAATGCCACGTATCTGTGGGAATAAAACAACATACTACATTAACCAGATTTCACAGACTATATTAACCAGAATTTGCTTTTGTTCCATAATTCCAAAACATCTATTTATAACAAAATTCAACAACAAAGAAAAAGGTCACACTGATGAAAGACTTCTGGTGTAAATAATCAAATTCTCAGCATAATTCTCCCCAAAAATGGACCTTAAACCAAAAATCCCACCTGACTCCACAAATATAAACGTAATTTAATAAACCAGCCATAATAATAATAATAATTGTAGGAAAGCAAACTTTACCTTCCCAAAGACTCTAATCATGGCCAAAGATGGTGGCGCTCCACACAACCATAATTTTGCAATATTGAGGGTTGGACTGTTACCCTTTATCTACAGATAAGTTCCAAGTTCTGCTTTAAACAAATATAAATCAAAACTTACAAAACAAACAATAAGACACAAACGAGAGGAAAAATGAAGAAAAAATAGATAAATAAAAAACTGCATATCAATTACCGAAAAAAAGAACATATAAGCACAGTTCCACAACAAACCTCATCTTAAATAGGAAAAAAGTGCGTTAAGTGACAGAAAGCAAAGAATAAAACCTTCGGAGCATCGTTCAAGCTGGAAATCAGCCGAAGCTGCGCAGAGAACGACATATGGGCAGAATTGTGGTCCTATGTTGATAGAAAAATTAAGCTGTACAGATAACGACATTTTAACAGAATTTTTTTTAATGTGAAGTATAACCGAGGTATAATTGAGGTCACACCCTGATGCATAGTAACAGAAGGCTTACTCCTCGTAATTTAAACATCATTGACATACTGTTAGGTATCCGCAGGAACTTCAGCAGAATTTAGGTTCCTGATTAAAAGAAAATTATCTTATACAAAGATTTGTATAAATCTGGAATTGCACTGAAGACAGAAAGAGACCTGGACCAAATTAATATAATTTAGTATTAAAATATATATATATATATAAAATTTGTGTGTATATTTTAATTTTTATTTTTTTAAATTAAAATTGTTTTTTCATTGAGGTTAGTGTGAGAAATTTTATTTGGGTATTTCTATTTCAATTATGAACTTTGATGAGGGTGAGAGATGAGCTTTTCAATAAGGCATAAACAGACAACCATACACACCCATAAAATTATAAAATTCATTACATAAAGGTCATGAAGTCTTTGACAATTATGCATGTATTACATTCAAACCTAGGTCTCCTTAAAAGTTGAAAATTGAGCTAATATCATTTGATAAAGGTCACCATTTATTGTGAATAATTCTTATTTATATTTCTCATAATCTATGATCTACATTAATTATTTTTTTAGAATAAGCTATGTGTGATTTTTATTGGGGTCATTCTCATCAAAATAAATACGTTTATTATCAGGACATTTAAACCATATCAAATTTGTTTTTTATCAAAGATATTTTTTTTTATCAAATATATTATTCATTTTCTTTAAATTGTTAAGATAAAGATTAACACCAAGATTGGATAAATTATTTGCTATTTAATTTTTTTCTCTATACATCTACTTAAATTGTTAAGATAAATATTAACACCAAGATTCATTATTATTTGCTACCTAGTTTCCTTCTTTATAGATATACTTACATTTCCTTCAATAATAGTTTTTATACACATCCACCATGGGGATTGAACCGGGTCACATCACCGATAATGCAAGTGGTATCAACAATAATTGACGAACATTAACAATAATTTTATTTTTTTATTCAATCCTCACATCAATTTTATTGATAAAATTAATATTAATTTGTGAATCCCCTCAATTGAAATAGAATTCCATCTGTTTTCAATCATAATTGTAATTCCTATAAAAAATATGTCCTAGCTTTGCATAGTCGCCAATTGAAGTTCCATATCATTTTGAATAGGTAATAAAAATTTTGCATTCATTATTTTGAAAAGCATTGCTACCACCAATTTTTCCTAGATTTCTTTTAAAAGAGCCATCAAAATTAATATTTTTTATTTTAAGATTTAGTTAGTGTGAGAAACCCCTACTATCGACGCTCAAGGTTAAGCACCCCATCCCACCATGACCTCTTATAAGGGGGAGAGTTGAGCTTATCAATAAAGAATTTAACACACAACCACACATGTCGCGGTTTGAACCTTGGACCTCCCAAAGAAGAGCCAAAGCCTGAACTGTTGTGTTGTCTCTTTGAGACCAACCATCAATATTAATATTAATAAACTCAATTTCTAGACATTTCTATTTTACCATATATCAATATATTTTTTTTGCATTCACTCCTTTGTGAGCAAATAATCTTTGCATGTATATTCAAATCTTGTAACCAAGAGATTATCATCTTTATTTTTGTATATGAGACTTTCCACAATAAGCACTAGGTTTGTAACCATTTTGCATGAGAGGCAATAATACAGGTCCAAACTTAGGCATTACTTTTAGTTTTATTCTATAAAAAAAATTATTATTCCTTTAAAGCCATAAATTCCAATAAATAGTGGTAGGTCCAATCCTCCATAGAATGCACAATATTTTAGCTTTAGAACAATTAAGTCAACAATTTATTAACTCTTTCAATTTCAAAAGAGATGATTATATATATTCATATTTTTTAAAAAAGTAACCCTAAATGGTGTAAGCAAAAAAATGGTGAAGAAGTAAACGATTTGATGTTTCTATATCCTTGTCACACAAGGCATACCTAAAAGGTCCATGATATCCTCTTCTTTGAAGATATTGTCCTATAAGAATTTTGCTTTGAATTGTTAACCAAAGGAATTTTGAAGCCTTAGGAAGGACCTCTAGTTACCAAACATTCTTCTAAAGGAAGTCATTAAGAGTAGGAAATTCTCATTGCTCTAAATCCTCATATCCCAACTTGACCAAGTATCCACCATCTTTTGATAGATTTTAAACCAACTAATCCTTCTGCAAAAAATAAGGGCAAGTAAAATTCTTAAAGAATATCTTGAAGCTTATTTGCTCTTCATTTAAGTTCCTCTCCTTCAACCAAATTGCTAAAAGAAATCCTTGATCTAGAGTTGTTGCTCACATTAATCCTCTTTGAATTTTAGACAACGATTGTTATTTTGGATTAGAAATAAGATGATAAGGCTTCAACCAAACATCAAACTACAAATTTGCAAAATCCACAACTGACCATCTAATATGTTTCTTGATCAATTGCAAACTATTAGATATGAAGTTCCATATTGGTGATCCTTTATGAAGGGTCTGTTTGTTGAACAATTTCAATGTATTAGGAGAGCTAGATGTTTTTGAAGTAGCATTTTTGCTTCACTCTTTCCTTGATCTTTGAATAATCTCCAACCTTGTTTGCCTTTAATTCCAAACCCATAATTCCATAAGCCTATCCCTCCCATATTATTTCCTTTGCAAACCTATCCCACTTACAAAGAGGAACCTAACTTTTTCCTCACATTCTTTTCAAAGAAAACCTCTTTGACTATTATCAAATTGTGGTATACCAATAGACGATCTTGGTAGCAACATTATATGTATAAGGATGAACTGTAATGTAGTGTTTATGAGTCGTAGCCTTCCAGCCATGGTTAACATTTTACCTTTCCAACTTGCTAAATAAGATTTCATTCTATCCAATATTGACTCTAGAAGTTCCTTCTTTCTTTTATTAGACAAAGGAATACCCACATATGTTGATGAAAATTTTCCAACTTTAAACTCTAAATCTCCATAAATAATAATCTATTGTTAATCTAGGGCAGTGTTAATAAAAAAGATCCAAGATTTTTTAATATTAACCAATTGTCTACCAACCTTCTCATAGCATGGTAATATTGATTTAAACCCCATACACTCATTGGTTGAGGTGTGACCCAAAAAACAATTATTATAAACAAATTGGAGATGAGATTTGAAGGGATCATTTGTTGCAACCTATATACATTTGATTTTAATTTCCTTCCACTTTTGCCTTTGATAAAGCTCTTCCCAATGCCTCCACAATTATAATAAATAAATGATGAGATATTGGATCACCCTAGTGGAGTCCACAAGATGATTCAAATTTTCCAATAAGGGATTCATTGATCAAAATACAATATTTTGAGATGTGATAATAATATCTAATCCATTCATATCAACCTTGATCAAAACCAAAGTTTCATGCAGGAAACTCCAACAAATCCTATTATATGATTCATTCATATCTAATTTCATAAGTATACCTAGGTTTTTCAGGAAATGAAGAGCATGTATGGCCTCTTATATCATGATTTAACCATTAAGAATCCTTTTACCATGAATAAAATCATCATTTTCCTTTGAGATAATACAATCTAAGAATGATTTTCAATTAGTTTACGATAATTTTTTAAATGATTTTATAAGTCACATTGTAAAGGCTTACTAGATGAAAATTATCAAAACATTGTTTCTTATCTTTCTTAAGAACCAAGGCAACTAATTTTTTAGCTGATTTTATAAGTCACATTGTAAAGGCTTACTAGATGAAAATTATCAAAATATTGTTTCTTATCTTTCTTAAGAACCAAGGCAACAAATATGGAATTGACCTCACGTAGTATACTCTTCTTTTTCTGACCTCTAGCTAACATATTACTCTTCGACAAATCCCAAGTATTCTGAAAAAAAAAATCACAAAAAATCCATTTAGGCTAGGTTCTTCATTAGGGTGGAAAGAGAAAACTTCCTCCCATAACTCCTCCATAGAGATATTACTCATCAAGATTTCATTTTGTCCCTATGTGATAATTGATGGGATATTTTACAAAAGTTTATGTTGAGCCTCCTTAACTTGCCTAACATCTCACAAAATATCTTTAAAAATATAAATCGCTTCCTTTGTGATATCTTCTTCTTCCTCAATATTTCTTCCATCTAAAGTTGTAATATTTTTATGTATCTATCGAAGGAGATGGAACTATGTTGAAGTTCCCCCTAGTCCATAGATCACAATTATGAATTATCATTGTACTTGAGAAAAATATATTGAGATCCTTCCAACATCTTTCACAAGGAGTATCTATAGTTGAAGTATATACATTTATTAAACTAGCTTTGATATCTTCCTCTTTCTACAAAATAAACTTACAACCTAATTAATTTTTGCTCCTAGAAATTGTCCATATCATTTTTTTTTGTCTCGTATTGTTGCAATACCTTCAAAAGATCCTATAGAAGAAACTATTAGACAATCCTCCATCTTCTAAATCCTTTTGAATGTATCCTTACATTCCTCATTATTGACTACAACTTATTAATTTCTTAAGCTCTTTTTTAAGGTATTTAATAAATACCCCTAATATTCCATTATCCTATTTTATTCATCATTTTTATTTTTATTTATCATCTTAGTTCCACATCTTGTTAACACTTATGATATTTATTTTTGGTTTCCCAAATTAATATCCCTCTAAGTTTCCTTTTCTCTTTGTTCTTGCTTTAAGGGTCTTCCTCTATTTTTTTCATTCCCACCAACACCTTCATCATTAGTGATCTCTTCCATTTTTCCATGTTTATAATGAGACTTATCATTTAAAGGTTTAGAGAATATGAAGTGGAATGAAGAGCATCACCAACACTTTCTTATTTATGTTGATCCAAAAATCCTAAAGTGCAAGGATGATCCTCCATAGTAGTCACTTTATTATGATGATCTAAAAACCCTAAATGTTTCCATGAGAACCCTAAAGTGCAAGAATAATCATCCATAGTATTTTCTTTCTTATGATACCTTATAAACCCTAAATTGCCATGGACATTATCCACATTCATTTTTTTATTATGTTGTTCTTAGAACCTAATACAAGGGATACAATCTACACTACTTTTATTTCTATTACAAGGAGAGGATTCCATACTACTTGAGTAAAGTGAAGATGATATACCTAGATTAACCTTGACATATTTACTTATTTGCTTTAACATTTACCTCCCCAGGTTCCTTTGCACCTTTAATTCCTTCTAAATTTGAACTTAGGCATTGGACTTCTTTGTCCCTTGTATCCTTATTTTTTTCTTCTAATGTTTGATTAGAGTAAATTGTAATGGTCTTCACCATTTAATGATGGATAAGGGATTTCTTTACCACTTTCTTGGGAGTGGAAAGTACTTGATCTAATCCATATTCTATTATGATATGATCTCCTTCATTCATATTAAACTTTGTCTCATGCCCTAAATTTTCCATCTCTTTATCTATTGTTTTCACTTTGTAATATCTTCCCATGTGTTTAGTTTTTGTAACATTTATGATATTAAAATGAAATGTTTGATAATCCACATGTTGATACTATTCTATTGATTTAGATTTAATATTAATAAAATATGACTAAGATTTTGAAACATCCATGGCAACACATGTACATGTATATACAGGATGCCTTCGCTCCTTGGTAGTTGATCCCTCCTAAATTAAGCCCCTAGAGTATTACCAATATTCTTCAAAACCTCCTTATTGATAAGTTGATATGGAAGTCCAAAAATCCTAACCAACACTTAAATTTGTTAATGGTCTTTGTCTCCACATAAAAGTTCTTACTCCATGGTCTTAAATATAATGCTTCTCTCCCCCTAAATCATGGACTATCACTCAATATTGTATCGATGATTTTCCAAAATAGAGAAGATGCACAAGAAAAATCCTTTTCAAAGAAATGTCATGGAGTAATTTGAATACAATTCTCGTATCCACTTAATCCTAATTCAGATCTCTAAAAAACTTGGGCAACACCCATAGAACTTACATATTAACCCTCTACATTTAAGAACCACTAGATCATGTTCAATCATGTATCCTTGATAATCACTTCTAATGTAACATTTTCTACTTGGATAGGGTTTGTCATATATTCGAGTTTCCTATTTTCCCCAACTAGGGAATTCATACTTCTAGCTGTTGTGGAGTTTCCACAACCACCCCAAACTTCTTTGGGACCCACTTGTCATGTTTTGGTATTAAAGGTTTTTGGTTTTCTTTGGCTTATAAGAATAGTGATGTTTGACCGTTTTATTTTAATGATTTTAATTGCTTTGGTTATTTGATATTTAAATGATTAATTAATCTAGGCATTAATGCTTCTAGATTAATTAAAATTCATTTTGATAAATAGATTTTAATGTTCTTCATATTATCTAATGTGATGGAATGTGTTTAACAAAGCAAGGCCTGACCAAAACATTACCTAAAACAATAAGAGAATGCAAAAGGTACAAAGAAATTGAGATAGAAAATAATATGCTATTATCTACCTAATATAATTGCATTAATTATATTAGGTACATAATAGTAATATTATTATGATTATATTATAATGTTCTAAAATGTTATTATTATAATAATATTATTATATTGTATATAATAATATTATTATAATATACTTTACAAAGGATGTGATAATAATATTTAGGGTAAGGTAATGTTTAATCATATTGCGTTTGATTGCAGGAGAAGGCGATGGTGGCTATTCCAAAAATGTTCGATGCTATGGCAGCGTGAGACTTCGTGGAGTAACATCGGCAAGTAAGAAGCGGTCCAAAGACAACGTTAGGGTTTCAGGAGGACAACACATAAGGCAAACCCTAATTTGACATCGAAACAACATGTAAGACGCTAGATTTGACAGTGAAACGGTTGAAAGACAAAGGCATGTCGTTGAGCAAGGACAGAGAAGCGTTATTAGGGCAACTCGTAACCCTAATCAATAGAGTTAAATGCCTACCTCGAAATCATGGAGAGTTTTTTGTGTTGCGTCTGTTTCATTACGCTGGTGTAATTGTAGAGTGAGTGTGAGAGTAAGGAGCTCGACAGCATAATGGCAATTTTAACAGGAGAGGAAAGAGCTCGGTAGAGAAACAGCACCATGGCTGCATAGATCGATCGTAGCACCATGACTACATGAGATTAATAGTGCCATGGCTGCGTCGATGGTAGCACCATGACGACGTAAGTTTGACAGCGCTATGGCTGCGTAGGTAGCATGATGGCATTGCTTGGTTATATGGAAACCAAAGTGCCCAAGATGGGGGATGCCATCCCAATCCTTGGGCACGTTGGTATGGCTTTGGAAAGATACCATCGGGTCTTGCTTTTGAAGAGCAACAACGAAATTTCGCTGAATAAGATTGGTCTCTATGAATGTGGTTTGATTACATTCAATTTTTTAAAGGAGGTTTAAAAATCGTAGGGGTTATAAGGTATAGTTAAATGTTTTTATCATTCATTTTTGATGGATGCAAAGGGGTGTTCTTGGGTAGAATGTTTATGTGATAAGAGAAAGGGGAGACATAAGGAGTCATGCAAGGCTATGTTTTTTTGGTTTTATTATTGTTTAAAAATAAATAATGTTTAGAAGTGTTATTTTTATTGTATTAAATCACAAAAAATGATGATGGATTATTTTCTTATATCCATTCATTATTTTGATTGTGAAAGAAGCTGAAGCGAAAGGACTTCTAAGCATTATTTATACCTTGTTATCCTACCTTTTTAGAAGAGGGGGGCTGGAAATGATGTAAGATTCCGAAAAGCAATAAGAAAGAGCATTTTTTTCAAATTTTGAAAGAGTAGCAAACTTTTGTGAGCAAAATCAAAAGGAGGGTTTTTATCATAAAACTAACGTTTTTAGTGTCTTATCATTTCTGCATTTTAGTGACTTCTAGCCATTGTCTTATGCCATGAAAATAGGTTACAATAGGCGAAGGTCAAGATGATGCAGTTTCTCTATGTTTCCTTTGAGTCTCGCACTTGATTTAATGGTATTGTGCTTATGTTGCAGGTCCATTAATTCAGGTTGTTTTATGATTACCTCATAACTTGGGATTTTGCAGAGAGGAGCTTGCTAAACTAATTCAAAATTTGACTTTTTCAGCTAACCAAATTTACATTTTTATTTATTTATTTTTAAGTTCATTTTATTTCAAGCAC
Source organism: Wollemia nobilis (assembly GCA_028583015.1). NCBI lineage: Eukaryota > Viridiplantae > Streptophyta > Pinopsida > Araucariales > Araucariaceae > Wollemia > Wollemia nobilis. The sequence goes on from JAQPPZ010017228.1 coordinate 15,435,415, forward strand.
TCAATCATTCCATTCTGGTCCATCCAGAATTTCATTTTCTTTTATTTCCTTTCTGGTCCTTTTCCAGAATTTTTGCTAATGTCCTTTTAGTTTCATTTCTATTCTGGTCCATTTCCAGAATTTTTAAGATTTCAAGTTGTTTCCATTCTGGTCATTTTCCAGAATTGCTGCACCTCCAAACTTCATTAATCTAATCTTTCAGATAAAACACATGGTTTAGGAAGGATACTAACCTACAATTTCACATTAAGTTAAGATAAGAAATGAAAGCTAACTTTGCTAACATTGCTAACATGCTAACTTCTACTAACCACTATTAGGGTAGTGGCATCAACACAAGGAAGATAAAATGAACCCACTATCTAAAATTTACTTCATCTTAAAGGTACGACCATTAAAATGAGGTGGAAAATTTCACATTTTATTATTTGAAACTTTTTAAATGAAGATAAAATGCTTTACTAACAAGGATTCAAGGTAGCACCAATTTAAAAAAAAACCCTAAAAAGAACTACTTTTATTTTACATTTGCTTTTTAGTTAGATCTTTCAATCACTAAGCATTGTTTAGAACCAACAAAGGCCCCTTGTTTATGGTCACATGCATTATTGAATTATTTCTGGCATTATCGTAATCTTTTAGATATTTTAGCAAGACCTTGGAGAAGTTGAATGTTTGTCATTTGGTTTCTTTTCAAGAGAGAGTTTTCTATTCAATACTCTGCATGTGGTGGTATTTTGCAATTGGGAAAAATATACACTCAACATATTTGGCGCTAGAAGGAGGGCCTTCTTTTATGCTTTGTGATTTAGTTTTTTGCTAATGCTAACATGGTCAGTTTTGGTTCAACAGTATTGTGTTTGCAGGTGCAACATGTTACTCTTGACTAGTTTGTGAGAAGCCTTAATAGAATAGATTTAAGTTTCCCAAGTTGGACCCACCTAGACGCATTGCTACTAGGTCTAAAACCACTAAGGAAACCATTTTTCAAAGTCTTTCTCCCAAACCTAGGAAACCGAGATACAAAATCCAGGAGATCAAAATATTGTTCGAGCCTTCCGATACATTAGGTTTAGAGACGCTTTGCCAATATTTGGAAAGGCTAGCTTTAAGACCTTTGAATCTGAATACCTTTAGTGGGTGTGCACCCATTAGTTCCACAACAATAGTTGCATCAAGTGTACCCATCTTTGTCATCCTGAGTGTGTCAACTGATTTAGTAGGGTCATTAACTTTGGTTAATATGGCCCAACAACAGCAGCAGGAACAACCAGTTCCCTGGTTTGGTACCCAAAGTTCTCCATTAAGTATACCTGGGGATGTCCATGACATACCTAGGCACCTTGAGAGGTCTATCCCTAAGTTTGTCCATGATGGTCCCATTTTAGCTGAAGAGCACGTTCAAATTTACAAGGACCATATGATTAGGTAGGGAGTCAGTCATGAATACGTCGTTTGTTGACTCTTCCTTAATAGCTTTGACCAAATGGCTCATGAATGGTATAGGAATCTTCTTGCAGGGTCCATTACATCTTGGGCCCAGTTGGAAGCTGCCTTTGTTAATCAATTTAGGTCATTGCTAGATCCTACCATCATGTATAACCAATTCGTGTCATGCAAGAGGTATCCTAATGAACCTATGAGAACATTTAATGCTAGATTCCAAAAGCTTTACATAAACATGACTCGTCATTTTACAATAGATGATGTTGTGGTGTTGCAATTATACCTTGCAGCCTTAGACTCGATGACAGCCATGTTTACCAGGATAAATCCTCAAGTTACAATGTTGGCCTTAGCCTATGCTGAAGCCATGACTATTGAGCAACAAATGACACCGTAAGGTGGCACTATGCCTCAATTTCCCATGTTAGGGCAATATGGCCCTTACAATAAATTTGCCATGATGAATCAAGTTGTGACACCTCAGATGCCCATGATGAATGCTTTTCCATATCATCAGTCATACCCATTCGCTCCCACGCTTCCATATTTTTTGACATAACCTAGTGCTGCCATTCCACCCACTCTGCAAACGATGGCTGCTAATCAGATAACCTTGCCAGGATTTGAGGCGAGTAGTACCCAAGCCTCAAATACATATCTGATGAGGATTGATGTTGGATCTTTCATATGACCCCTCTAGTAGTTCCTAGCTAGGTTTGCATAGTTTATTTCTTGCAAATTAATAATTGTAAGTGAGTCTCCTTCTCACATGCACTTGTGGGCACTAGTTATCTTCTAGTTGTCATTTAGAGTGTTAGTTAGTAAGTGTGAACTCAAAGTAGGAAGTGTGTACTTCAAGATAGCTAAAATGGATCTTCTAGTTAGCATTATTCCTTTTCTCTTAACTTAGAAGTTACGTGCATTCTCCCTTGCACTTTTGTAGCTTATGGTTAAGCATATTGGATCAAATCCATGATTTGATGGGTTTGGTTATGTATTTTGGGCCATTAGTGCCTATAAATTGAATTGTAAATAATAGAACACTTAGTTGGATTTTCAATCCTTTTCATTGGTATCAGAGCCTAGTTCATGTTTGCACTAGGGCTTGTGAGGTGAGAGGATAGGAGATAATTTTGTTATGAGAAATTCTTTCTCATTGAGGACTCGGTTTAAGCTCAAGGGGAGCTTGAAAACCATTCGTAGAAGGAAGTTCCTTCGACGACAAACTCCTCGTTCCAACTTTTTGCTTATGCTCAAGAGGTATAGGAAAAGTTTGCCTCAGAGTTCTTCCTATTGTGATCCTTGGAAGGGATTGGATCGTAGCTACGGTCCAATTAGGATTAGGGAGCCATTTAACCCTACTTCCCCCCATTTTCGAGTACTGAAGAGCTCCAGGAGGTCATCAAAACTAGGTCGTGTGTCGACTTAGGTCTGGTTGCCTTTCAAACGCTGGTCGTGTGTCGACTGGATCTTGAAAGGAGAGCTACTGAAGGGATCTGGTTGCTCGTATTTTTATAATTTAAGTTTTTCAATGCTTTTGAATTAACCCTCCTGGTTAATTTTTAAAATTTTCTAGTTTGTATTAGAAAAGCTTCAATTTTCATTAATATATTATTTTCTTAATATATTAATTTGCTGCATATTGTAAAAAAAAAATATTGTATTTTTTTGGCAGTCGAAGGCCTTGAAGCAGGCTTCGGCTGCATTCGACAGCATCGGCCAGGCCACGACGGCATTCGGCAGCCAACGGCGCCTACTCGTCGTTGCCTGTCGGCCCGTCTGTTGTCGGGTCGACAATGACGGTAATCGTCGTCCATTGTGACGATGATTGGGGCTGTCGCTTCGACGCAGTTGTCGAGTCCGACAGCGAGTTCGACCTTGCTATCGGATCGACAGTGCCGGGTGAGCCGACCTCGGTCGTCGCTACTCGTCGACAGCGCCGAGGGGAGTCCCGCCTTGGCGTCGAGCCAGCCGCTCGACGTCGTCGTCGAATCGATAGTAGTGCGATCGAGTCTTGTGGCTCGACATTGTCGACTCGACAGCGACGGGGCAAGCTTGACCGAGCTGTCGATCGATAACGTCGAGGACAGCGCGCATGCTTTAGGGCACGCGTCACTTTGGCGTCAGGCCAACCAACGCCTGACGTGCTGTCAGGCATGATAGCTTCGTAGCCAGGCAGGAGGCTTGGCTATGTTGTCAGACTGCTATCAATAGTCGGGCAGCATTTGGAGGCAGCCGCCGCATGGGTGCTCGACCTTGGAGGTCGCACCACTTTTCCCACCGTCAGGCTTGGAGCCTGATAGGACAGCCATCGGGTCCAGAAAACTATGTAGGCTTAGATCCTCGAGAACCGTGCCACTGCAACTGGCCAGTAGATTCATGCCTCGGTAATAGTGCCACTATAGTTTGGAAGTTGCATGAAAATCAGGGTAATTTATTGTAATTTTTAATTTTTACTATTCTAAGGTTGCATGTTAAATTTTGTTTTTATTAATTTAATTTTTAATAACTTGATTAAATTCATTAATCTTTGATTAATTGAAATTTAATTTTTAATTGAGTTATTTTTAAATTAATAAATTCTAAATTGCACCTTAGGTTAGTTTAAAATTTCAAAATTTTGAGCCTTAGGAGTAAATTTTCAAATTCAGAGGCACTCCATTGTAACAAGGAAAATTTTCATTTTCTTTCCTTGATTTAGTGCTTTCTCATTTTTTTACTCCTGGCTTATACCCGGTTGCATATGGCTTCTGACTTGGCTGCCCAAGTGGCAGAACTTGCCCATGTTGTAAATGCTTTAGCAGATAAAGCTAATGATACTACCATGGCAGAAGTCCTTGGCAATCTTGCCATGAAGGTAAATGACATTTATGTGCATAATGCTTCAACTTCTGCTCATGATTCTCGTCCGAGAGTTCGTTGTGAAGTTCCATTTTATGATGGATCCAGGAACCACCGATGTCTTGAATAGTTGGATTCTTGACATGAGTTCTTGGTTTTCTTACTCTCAGCTTTCGGATGAAGATGTGGTTCCTTATGCTAAGCTAAAACTTTCTGGTTTAGCTAAAGTACTTGTTGAACGAAAAAGAGGTCATGATGAACTCACCTCATGGGATGAGCTTGTAGATTGTCTTAAGACCAATTTTTATCCTTCCAATTATTCTAAGGAATTGGTCATTAAATGGTTTCATTTTCGACAAGGTACTAATATGATTGTACAGGAATATATTTTTCAGTTCAACGAGTTCGGGATACTTGTGAATGTGGAGGATGATGTTCCGACTTTGATTCTCAAATTTCAAAGTGGCTTGTTAGAGCATTTGTACGGGGAACTAATGTTTGTTTCTATGGAAACATTGGATTCAGTTTTCAACCAAGCGCAACTTGCGGAGGACAAGTTCAAAGCGCACTCGCAAGCATTCCACGCACCTGCTACTCAAGTGGTTGCAAACTCATCAAAAGGGAATAATTCTTTCTCACAAAAGAAGAATTTTGCTCAAAAGAAGAATGTTTCTTCTCCATCTCCTTCTTCTCCTTCCCCTTCCGCTTCTACTCCTTCTTCTTCTTCTTCTAAACCTTCTTCTTCTTCTTCTTCTAAAAAGTTTTGTAACTATTGTAAGAAGAAAGGTCATGAAAAAGCTGATTGTTTTAAGCTTAAAAAGAAGAGTTTAGTCATTACTACTCAAGAGGAGGATGCTCCCAAAGGTCCCCTTGAGTCGGTAGGAGAGAGTAGAGTATACACGGAATTACGAGGTAAGCTCAATGAAGTTACCTTGGTAAATGTAAGTTCATCAGAGGGCGCTCGTGATGCTTTGTTCATCACTCGAGCTCATTTGCTTCATAATTTTGCAACAGATTGTATAGTGGATAATGGCTCGTAGAAAAATCTAATTGCGAGGTCCATTGTCGAGCGTTTGAAGTTACCTATGGAGCCTCATCCTCAACCTTATTCTTTGGGTTGGAAGGATAGTGGAAGAGGCTCAGAAATCACTCACACTTGCACATTAAAATTTGCACTTGGCCCACATTTCATAGATCAAGTCACTTGTGATGTGACTCCTATGGATTGTTGTGGGATTTTGCTTGGACAACCTTTTCAGTATGATAGGAGAGTCGTTTATGATGCTTTCAAAAGAACCTACACACTTCAAAAATATGGTAAGGTCTTTCTCATTAAAAGCACCAACACTCCTAACATCATTCTAAGTTCCAAGCAAACAAAAAGAGTAATTAAAAAAGGTGGTGATGTTGCTCTAATTTTCATTCGCTCTCAAAACACTTCTACATCCACATCCATTCCAAAGCAACACTCTTCAATGGATAAAATATTGCAAAGTTATTCACACATATTTCAGGAGCCAAAGTCTCTTCCTCCAATTCGCACAATTAATCACAGCATTGAAATCATTCCTGGTTCTTCACTACCTAATGCACCCATGTATAGACAATCTATTTTGCAAAATGAAGAAATAAAAAGGCAAATAGAAGATTTGTTGTCTAAGGGTTTCATTAAGGAAAGTACTTCTGCTTGTGCCTCACCTATTTTGTTGGTTCTTAAAAAAGATGGCACTTGGAGATTGTGCATTGATTTTCGTGCTTTGAACAGAATTTTTGTAAAGAATAGATATCCATTACCACGCATTGATGATTTATTAGATCAGCTTCAAGGAGCTAAGTTCTTTTCAAAAATAGATCTCAAAAGTGGATATCATCAAGTGCGTATCCAAGCCGAGGATACATGGAAGACAACTTTTAAGACGAAGATGGGCCTCTTTGAATGGTTGGTCATGCCCTTTGGTCTTACTAATGCTCCTGCAACCTTCATGAGGTTGATGAATGATGTATTTCGTGATGTACTTGACAAATTTGTAATAATATATCTTGATGATATATTGATTTTCTCAAAAACTTGGGAGGAACACCTTAGGCATATCCAGCAAACCCTTGATCTTCTTGCGAAGAATCAATTATATGCCAATTCTTCCAAGTGTTCTTTTGGCAATACTTCGGTTTCTTACCTTGGCTATGTGATTAGTGAAAGTGGAATTCAGGTAGATCCCATAAAAGTTGATGTTTTACTTAAGTGGTCCCCTCCTACAACTCTCACTGAGTTAAGGAGTTTTCTAGGACTTGCGAATTTTTATCGCAAGTTCATTCCTCAATATTCCACCCTTGCAGCTCCATTGCATTATCTCACTAAGTCCAAAATTCCATTTCATTGGGAGAAAAGCCAAGAAGTTGCCTTTGAGAAACTCAAAAAGAAACTTTGTACAACACCTGTGTTAACTTTACCCGACCTCTCTCAACCTTTTGAGATTGAAACGGATGCCTCTAAAGTTGCCTTAGGAGTTGTGCTCAAACAGAATGGTCATCCGATTGCTTATCATTCAGAAACTTTTTCTGCTACTAAGTTGAACTATTCTACATATGACAAGGAGTTGTATGCATTAGTTCAAGCTATTAAGTATTGGAGACATTATATTTTGGGAAAAGATACGAGTAGTACACACCGATCATATGCCTCTCAAGTTTTTACAATCTCAAAGTAAAATTGAAGAATCAAGACATATGAAGTGGGCCTCTTACCTCCAACAATTTCACTTGGTGATCAAGTACAAAAAGGGGAAGAGTAATACTGTTGCTGATTGTTTGAGTAGGCCTCCAGCCGCTCTTGCCTTAATAGTTATGTCCACTTCACACTTGGGATTTCAGACTTGGCCTAATCAGTATTCACGGGATCCTGATTTTGGGAAAATATTTGAGCAAGTGAGTAAGCCTTCTTCTTCCAATTTGCGTCCTTTCCAAGATTTCTACATCAAAGAAGGACTTCTTTACAAATTGGACAAGGTTTGTGTTCCTTGTGAGCCTAGAGTGTCACTTCTTAAGGAAGCTCATTCTACACTTTATGGTGGTCACTTTGGGAAGCATAAAACACTTCATCATTTGCAAAGATTTTTCTATTGGCCTAAAATGCAGAGGGATGTGTTGAGATTTCTCAAACAGTGTGCAGTTTGTTGTCGCTCAAAACCAGCTAACAGGAAGTTTGGCTTAGGCATGCCTTTGCCCATTCCTTCCCATCCTTGGGAAAGCATTTCCATGGATTTGGTTAGTGGTTTTCCTATGACAATGCGCCAACATGATTGTGTGTTCGTGGTGGTTGACAGATTCAGTAAAATGGCTAAGTTTATTCCATGCCGCAAGACAAGTTCTGCAGCAGACTTAGCCCAATTTTTCTTTGACAACATTTGGCGTTCCTTTGGTCTACCTACCAGCATTATCTCGGATCGTGATTCACGCTTTGTGGGTCACTTTTGGCATTCTTTGTGGAAAATTTTGGGAGTTTCCCTTAACTTTTCCATCGCCTATCATCCGTAGTCTGATGGGCAGACTGAAGTGGTAAACCGTACCCTTGTGCAAAGTTTACGAATCTATCATCACGCTTCACCAACAAAGTGGGACTTGAGTCTCACTCATATTGAACATGCCTACAATAGGGCCCTACATTCTTCTACAGGTCATTCACCCTTTGAGGTTTGTATGGGATTTCAGCCCTTGGCACCTTATGAGTTACCTTTGTCTTTGCCTTCTCCTGTCACTTCACATCTCTAGAAGGAGCAAGACAAGGCACACTCATTTATTCAGCATTTGCACAATCTTCAATCAAAGGTGGTTGAGATTTTGCAAAAGACACAACAGCAACAGAAAAAGGCCATGGATCGACATCGAATTCCTCATCCATTTCAGGTTGGTGACAAAGTTTGGTTGCATCTTGACAAGCGACGTTTTTTTGATAAGACTCATAGTAAAATCAAACCAATTCGCTATGGGCCTTATACTATTCTTCAACAGGTGTCCGAGAATGCTTTTCGCCTTGATCTTCCCGCACACTTGGGAATTCATGACGTCGTCAATGTAGATCTTTTGAAGTTGTACTTTGACTCTACATTGGAGACAGCACCAACTATCAGTCATCCTGTGGACGTGGTTCCTGATTCTCAGTTACCATTGGATGTAGATCAGATCTATGACACAAAGACTCGACAGACTCGCCGGGGGTCTACCACCTCATATCTTGTGGCTCGACGAGGACAGGTTGCCGCATCGGGCTCGTTGGATTTCTTTTCATCAGATGTCCTGTGACTTTCCTAATCTTCAGAAAGCATTGGAGTCCAATGCTTCTATTGTGGGGAGGCATGATGAGGATTGATGTTTGATCTTTCATATGACCCCTCTAGTAGTTCCTAGCTAGGTTTGCATAGTTTATTTCTTGCAAATTAATAATTGTAAGTGAGTCTCCTTCTCACATGCACTTGTGGGCACTAGTTATCTTCTAGTTGTCATTTAGAGTGTTAGTTAGTAAGTGTGAACTCAAAGTAGGAAGTGTGTACTTCAAGATAGCTAAAATGGATCTTCTAGTTAGCATTATTCCTTTTCTCTTAACTTAGAAGTTACGTGCATTCTCCCTTGCACTTTTGTAGCTTATGGTTAAGCATATTGGATCAAATCCATGATTTGATGGGTTTGGTTATGTATTTTGGGCCATTAGTGCCTATAAATTGAATTGTAAATAATAGAACACTTAGTTGGATTTTCAATCCTTTTCAATATCCCATGGTTGCACCTCTTCGGGCCAAGGGTCCATGGTGGACCCAAAACACCCAGAGTCAAACCTTAGTGCCTAATCCAGAGGTTGCTAATGTCAGAAATGTCAGTGGATCTAGGGCTATCATGCCCCAGCCACAAGGATCCAATTTTGAGCTGGAAGAGCTCAAGATAATGACCATCAAACAGGGCAATGACATCATTCGATTACAAAAACAAGTTGCCCAAAATCCCATGCCCAATCGAAACCACGGCCATAGGATAACAGGACCATACAATACGCAACCTAACAATGGGCACATACCCAATCCGGTAGTCAATCAAGCTGATGTGTTAGGGGATTGTGATGAGTCAGAGTCATGTGATGAGGAAATGCATCACTTTTGCCATAGAAAATTAGACGCTTTGGTGTCTGAAGTCATTCATTATTTAGAAAATGATGATATGGAGGAAGATATGAATGTGTTAGGAGAGAAAGAGTATGAAGCCTTGGAATCCCTCGTCGCTAGACATTTTGGGAAAGCTAATCACAAGTATTTTACTAGGAGTTCTAAGGATCCCAAAACCTCCTCTACTCCCCCAAACAACTCTTTAGTTCCTCCTGATACAAAAGGTGATGTGAATCCACCACCTCCATTTTTGGAAGCACCTAGGACAATGCCAAAAGTGTCAAATCTTGGAACATCCACTTATGACTTGGAAGAAGACATGAAAAGGACCAAGGCCAATATCTCAATGTATGAGGTCTCTCAATTGTTGGGGTAGGATAAAATCGTGGGGAAGAGATTGAATTCCCTGAGTCAAATTCATGAGGTTAAATCTGTAGAACCCCAACTTGCTATGAGGAAAGAGAAACCAGAGGTACCCCCTTTTCTCATAACTATTAGGATCATAGGCAAGAATTTACACAATTATTTGATTGATTCTGGTGCCTCGACCAACATCATGCCTCTTGAGATAAGCCAAAAGCTAGGACTTAAGCCTGTTCATTCGAATAGCAAAGTGGTCCAATTGGACAGATCTATGGTGGATGTAGTAGGTGTTGTAAAATATGTCCTAGTTCAGATCAACTTAGAGCCTAGGGTCCAACATTACACGGATATCCTTGTGCTAAATATTGCTGCCAAGTATGGCATGGTTTTGGGCAGGGATTGGAGCAGAAATCTCAATGGTTATGTGGTGACTGATTCCTCCCATATGTGGTTGCCATGGAGAGGAGTTGCAAACCAAATCTGGGTAGACAGAGAGCCCAGAATTAGGGAGATGATTATAGAGTATAATAAACCCAATGAGATTCAATTTACTGAAACAGAATTAGGGGTTTACAATTTTGACATAGAGGACATAGCCAAAGGGTCCCAAAACGATGATCTTTACCATTGTACTTCGAAAGAAAACAAGAGGGTGTGGACCCTAAATTTTTGATGGTCCAACTCAAGAGAGCTCACATGTCCTAGTAGTAAGCCTTTGATTGCTGCCTACAGATTACAATTCTCGGCCACCAATAATGTGGCGGAGTATGAAGCCCTAATTTTTGGACTTCAGTTAGCCCTAAGAGAAAAGGTAAAATGCCTTAAGGCATCAGGAGACTTAGAGTTAGTAGTCAAACAGGTCAAGGAGCAGTATACCTGTAGAGACAAGAGGTTGAACCTCTATAAAACCAAAGTGAGGGAATTAATTAATGAGTTTGATGCTTTCAATATTTCCCTCATCTCAAGAAAAAATAATAAAATGGTTGATTCGTTAGCCATAGCGGCCAACATGCTTTCGTCTGCTGACCATAAAAAATGTAAAAAAATTTCCATAGAGTTAGTGCCTTGCCCCTCCATACCAGACAATATCACGAATTTATAGGTCTTTGATAGTGATAGACACATTTTTAGTTTTGTCACTAATTCCGGTATATTTGAAAATCAGGTTATAGACGAAGAAGAGAGGAGGCAAGTAGAAGTAGGAACAACCGGAGTATGGAATGAGATGCCAAGTGATAGGGCCTCTCTAGAAAAGTTGTTTGATATTGGATATCAAAAGAAAAAAGAAAGAAAAATACCATCCCCCAAGGAATCATGCAATTCAGTCAATTTGGGGAGTGCAGTAGATCCACATGAAGTGTTCATTGCAAAGGCATGCACACAATGAGAGAAGGAGTCAATAGCTCAGGTTTTAGGAGAATACATTGATTGCATAGCTTGGAGCTATGAAGAGCTAAAAACTTATGACCAAAATGTAATCATGCATACTATTCCTCTGAAGCCTGATTCCAAGCCTTTTAGACAGAGGTAAAGAACGGTTAACCCAATCCTAGAGCCCCTGATAGAGAAGGAAGTGAAGAGGTTATTGGAAGCCAAAATCATCTTCCCTGTTAGGCATTCCACATGGGTGGCTAATCTTGTCCCTGTTAGGAAGAAGAGTGGAGAGATTCGGTTGTGCATAGATTTTAGAAATCTAAACAAAACTTGCCAAAAATATAATTACCCATTACCCACCATTGACGAGATACTCCAAAAGGTAAATGGGTCTAAAATGATGTCATTCTTGGATGGATACTCAGGATATAATCAAATTCTCATACATCCAAATGACAGGATGAAGACGACCTTCACCATGAAGTGGGGAACATTTGCCTATCGGAGGATGCCGTTTGGTTTGTTGAACGTTGGAGCCACTTTCCAAAGAGCCATGGATTTTGCATTCAAGGGGCTCATTGGTAAGTGCATTATTTTCTATGTGGATGATATTCCTATCTTCTCCAAGAAGAGGGAAGATCATGTTAGAGACTTGAGGAAAGTGCTCCAAAGGTGCAGGGAACATGGAATTTCCCTAAATCCAAAAAAGTGCATCTTTGGGGTAACAGAGGGTAAGTTGTTAGGACATGTCATTTCAAAATATGGGATTGCTATAGACCCAGAGTGGATAGCCGCTATCCGGGATATTCCTCATCCCAATAGCAAAAAGGAGCTTAGGTCCTTTTTCGATAAGATTAACTTTGTGAGAAAATTCATTTCAGGTTTTGCCAAGATCGCCAAGCCCCTAAATGATATGCTAAAAAAATATGTTCAGATAAAGTGGACCAGTGAGAATAGGGATGCCTTCACAAGCATCAAGGATGTTATTTCCAAAGCCCCTATTCTCATTAGTCCAGACTATGCTAAACCATTTTATGTTTACACATTTGCTTCAGATCATTCTTTTGCAAGTGTGTTAACTCGAAAAAGTGAAGACAACATTGAAAATCCTATAGCCTTTTTGAGTTCTCCTTTGAAGGACGCGAAACTGAGGTATTCTATCCTAGACAAGCAAATGTATGCCTTGTTTAAAACTGTTAAAAAATTCAGGCATTACATTGTGCATAGTAAAGTTTTTGCTATAGTTCCTGACCCTGTAGTAAAGTCCATGTTCTTACAGAGTGAGCTAGGTGAAAGAAGGGGGAAATGGCTTTCCACCCTTCAAGAATTTGACTTAGAGATAAAGCCCATGAAGATAGTGCGTGGACAAGGTTTGGTCAAGGCTATCGCAGAAATTGACCCTTCAATAACGTGCCAAAACTATGAGGTTAATGATATCACTATAGAGGAATGGTACGTAGATATTGTATATTTTTTGTTGCATGGTAAGTGCCCTTCTCATTTGAATTCCACTCAGTGTAGGGCACTACGTTTAAAATCAGCTAGATTTCGGATTAAATCTGGTGTGTTGTACAGGAAGAATCACGAAGGAATTTTCCTTCATTGCATTACTCAAGAGGAAGCAACCCAAGTACTCAAAGACTTCCATGGTAAGTATGGAACTGGACATGGGTCAACAAACGTGATAGCACACCAGATTCTTAGAGTTGGGTATTATTGGCCCCACTTGTTTAAAGATGCACATGCACATGTAAGAACATGTCACATATGCCAAGTGGCAGCCAACAGAGAGCGGAATGCAGCAATGTCATTGCAGTCAATGGTAGAGACGAGACCATTTGCACAATGGGGATTAGACTTTGTTGGGGTGATAAATCCTAACTCGTCCGATTCCCATAAGTTCATCCTCATCGCTACTGATTACTGCACAAGGTGGACAAAGGCTATACCTACTAAGAATGCCACCTCCGAGGTTGTGATTAGATTTCTAGAGGAAAACATAGTCACTCATTTTGGAATGCCTAACTCCATAGTAAGTGACAACGGTTCTGCCTTTTCCTCTTTAGAATTTGCAAATTGGGCATACGACAATAAGGTGAGTCTAAAATTCTCTTCCAATTATTACCCCCAAGGCAATGGTTTGGCAGAATCATCAAATAAAAATTTATTATGCATAATCAAAAAATTACTTGAAAAGAACCCTAGAGATTGGCATAGTAAGTTAAAATTTTCCCTTTGGGTAGATAGGACCAGAAGCAAGGAGTCAATTGGGACATCTCCTTATCACTTAGTCTATGGGCAAGACCCTATTTTTCCCACTAATCTGAAGTTGTAAACTTTACATTTCATAAAAGACTATATTGGGACTGATAATAAACTTGAAACCAGATTAACCCAATTAATGCATCTTGATGAGAAGAGGGAGGAAGCCATGCTTCATTTCAGCAAACATCAAGACATAATCAAAAGGTGGTTTGATAAACGGTCCAAAATTAAGGTCTTTAAAGTTTCAGATTTAGTTTTGTTGTGGGATAAAAGGCATGAGAAAAAAGGAGAACATGAAAAGTTTGATTGCTTGTGGATGGGACCCTATCTAATATCCGAAGTCCTAGGTGAAAATAGTTTCAGATTAAAAACCTTGGATGGAAAATATTTGGCCTTACCCATCAATGGCCTTCATTTAAAGCATTATTTTCAGGCCTAAGGGTAGAGTCATTGTATTATATGTACACTAATCAACTTGTTTGATTGTTTGTCTTGTCAGTTTTATTTCCTGTTTATTTGATCTTGTTTCTTTGATTTTAGGAGTTTTTAGTGTGTCAAGGTTGTCCAGTTTTGGATTTGATTGTAGGAGTAAGAGGTCAGCCTATGTGTATACGAATGTCAACCAAGACTAAAAGGATGTGAAACATTGGAATCATATGGCAAAAAGGCTTGAACATGTGAATATTGGTTGCAGCTCATGAAGCATGAAGTCTTTGATTTTGCATATCATCCACCCATGTCTCAAAGGCACATTCTTATTACATAAACATCATGACCAATCCACCTCCATATGCTAAACCCAAACACTGAAAGTGATGTCCAATTATCTTGGGATCAAAGGCACAAAGAACACTAAGAAGATCTTAGGTTTGGAAACTGTTGCCGAAGTTGCCTTGGGTCTATCACATTTCTGTCCATGTCCAACATCTTGGGTAAAATAATATGAAACCATACTTGGATGGGGATGTGAGGCAAAAAGGTAATTCTGGTCTATCCCGCCCTGCACATAGTCCATGAATAGTGGTTTTTATCACTACAATATTTATGCTCATAAAACAGTGGTTATCACCACTAGCATGATTTACAAATCAGAGTAGTAAGGATAGGGTCAAATTCTCATCACACCTTGGTTGAGAATCCAATTCCCCAAAACTCTAAACTGAATTGTAAGGATCATACTACTTGCCCCCTTAGAAGGATGGGTAGTCATCCCCAAAATTCTTTAAAAAAATATATATAGAGCAAAGCCAAGCAAAGAGGACTGGACTATGGGGTTAACCTCCACCGGGGCTATAGACGCTTGATTGGAAGTGGAGTACACTCATGCCTGGTGACATGACTCCCGTAAGGTTGAGATTTATGTCCGCCATGAGGATAGATTAGTCTAATGACCTCATCCATAACCGGTTTAATTATTTTGGTCAAATATGAGAGCAGTAAAGGATAGGGTTATATTCTCATCACACCTTGGTTGAGAATCCGATTCCCCAAAGCTCTAAGGTCCACTTGCACACACTGGTCCTTGATGATGATGACTCATAACCAAGCCCTAGATCTAGTCAATGAATTCATCGCACACACATTTGATCCTAAGATGGTTAGACATTTTTGAGGTGTTTGCTCAAGCCACCATAGAATGTGTTGCCCATGCTATAAAAATTTTTACCCTCAAAGCCCTCCATATTCATTGCAATAATTCTAGTCAGGTAAAATTGGTGATGCAATGCGGAAAAGTTGCAAACAATAAGGTGTGGAGTGCTTCACACACACAGAGCTAATATTGCATGATTCTAATATTTTGTTGTTCTTATGAGTCTATTGACATTATTCATGCATTTGTTGACGCTTGCTGCTTTCTGGTTTGGAGTGTGTTTTCAGATTTTCTTTTTGGGTTCTCACCGAAATGCTCAGGAGCATTTCCCAGTAGAGTCGCCATTTGTTGTGGAGTTTCCACAACCACCCCAAACTTCTTGGGGACCCACTTGTCATGTTTTGGTATTAAAGGTTTTTGGTTTTCTTTGGCTTATAAGAATAGTGATGTTTGACCATTTTATTTTAATGATTTTAATTGCTTTGGTTATTTGATATTTAAATGATTAATTAATCTAGGCATTAATGCTTCTAGATTAATTAAAATCCATTTTGATAAATAGAGTTTAATGTTCTTCATACTGTCTAATGTGATGGAATGTGTTTAACAAAGCAAGGCCTGACCAAAACATTACCTAAAACAATAAGAGAATGCAAAAGGTACAAAGAAATTGAGATAGAAAATAATATGCTATTATCTACCTAATATAATTGCATTAATTATATTAGGTACATAATAGTAATATTATTATGATTATATTATAATGTTCTAAAATGTTATTATTATAATAATATTATTATATTGTATATAATAATATTATTATAATATACTTTACAAAGGATGTGATAATAATATTTAGGGTAAGGTAATGTTTAATCATATTGCGTTTGATTGCAGGAGAAGGCGATGGTGGCTATTCCGAAAACGTTCGATGCTATGGCAGCGTGAGACTTCGTGGAGTAACATCGGCAAGGAAGAAGCGGTCCAAAGACAGCGTTAGGGTTTCAGGAGGACAACACATAAGGCAAACCCTAATTTGACATCGAAACAACACGTAAGACGCCGGATTTGATAGTGAAACGGTTGAAAGACAGAGGCATGTCATCGAGCAAGGATAGAGAAGCATTATTAGGGCAACCCATAACCCTAATCAATGGAGTTAAATGCCTACCTCGAAAGCGTGGAGAGTTTTTTGTGTTGCGTCTGTTTCATTATGCTGGTGTAATTGCAGCATGAGTGCGAGAGTAAGGAGCTCGATAACATAATGGCAGTTTTAACAGGAGAGTAAAGAGCTCGGTAGAGTAACAATGCCATGGCTGCGTAGATCGATGGTAGCACCATGGCGACGTGAGATTGATAGCGCCATGGCTGCGTCGATGGCAGCACCATGACGACGTAAGTTTGACAGCGCTATGGCTGCGTAGGTAGCATGATGGCATCGCTTGGTTATATGGAAACCAAAGTGCCCAGGATGGGGGATGCCATCCCAATCCTTGGGCACGTTGGTATGGCTTTGGAAAGATACCATCGGGTCTTGGTTTCGAAGAGCAACAATGAAATTTTGTTGAATAAGATTGGCCTACCTTATTTTAATCTATGTGAATGTGGTTTGATTACATTCAATGTTTTAAAGGAGGTTTAAAAATCGTAGGGGTTATAAGGTATAGTTAAATGTTTTTATCATTCATTTTTGATGGATGCAAAGGGGTGTTCTTGGGTAGAATGCTTATGTGATAAGAGAAAGGGGAGACATAAGGAGTCATGCAAGGCTATGTTTTTTTGGTTTTATTATTGTTTAAAAAAAAATGTTTAGAAGTGTTATTTTTATTGTATTAAATCACAGAAAATGATGATGGATTATTTTCTTATATCCATTCATTATTTTGATTGTGAAAGAAGTTGAAGCGAAAGGACTTCTAAGCATTATTTATACCTTGCTATCCTACCTTTTTAGAGAGGGGGGCTGGAAATGATGTAACATTCCGAAAAGCAATAAGAAAGAGCATTTTTTTCAAATTTTGAAAGAGTAGCAAACTTTTGTGAGCAAAATCAAAAGGAGGGTTTTTATCATAAAACTAACATTTTTAGTGTCTTATCATTTCTGCATTTTAGTGACTTCTAGCCATTGTCTTATGCCATGAAATGGGTTGCAATAGGCGAAGGTCAAGATGATGCAGTTTCTCTATGTTTCCTTTGAGTCTCGCACTTGATTTAATGGTATTGTGCTTATGTTGCAGGTCCATTAATTCAGGTTGTTTTATGATTACCTCATAACTTGGGATTTTGCAAGGAGGAGCTTGCTAAACTAATTCAGAATTTGACTTTTTCAGCTAACCAAATTTGCATTTTTATTTATTTTTTTTAAGTTCATTTTATTTCAAGCACTCAATCATTCCATTTTGGTCCATCCATAATTTCATTTTCTTTTATTTCCATTCTGGTCCTTTTCCAGAATTTCTGCTAATTTCCTTTTAGTTTCATTTCTATTCTGGTCCATTTCCAGAATTGTTAAGCTTTCAAGTTGTTTCCATTCTGGTCATTTTCCAGAATTGTTGCACCTCCAAACTTCATTAATCTAAACTTTCAGATAAAACACATGGTTTAGGAGGGATACTAACCTACAATTTCACATTAAGTTAAGATAAGAAATGAAAGCTAACTTTGCTAACATTGCTAACATGCTAACTTCTACTAACCACTATTAGGGTAGTGGCATCAACACAAGGAAGATAAAATGAACCCACTATCTAAAATTTACTTCATCTTAAAGGCACGAGCATTAAAATGAGGTGGACAATTCCACATTTTATCATTTGAAACCTTTTAAATGAAGATAAAATACTTTACTAACAGGGATTCAGGGTAGCACCAATTTAAAAAAAACCCTAAAAAGAACTGCTTTTATTTTACATTTGCTTTTTAGTTAGATCTTTCAATCACTAAGCATTGTTTAGAACCAGCAAAGGCCCCTTGTTTATGGTCACATGCATTATTGAATTATTTCTGGCATTATTGTAATCTTTTAGATATTTTACCAAAACCTTGGAGAAGTTGAATGTTTGTCATTTGGTTTCTTTTCAAGAGAGAGTTTTCTATTCAATACTCTGCATGTGGTGGTATTTTGCAATTGGGCAAAATATACACTCAACACTAGCTAGGGAATCCTTGATTTTAGTTAGGACTCTTTTAGGCATAAATCCATGCCTAAAAAATTCCAATGCTTTGATCATTTGTCTCACCTTGAAAATCAATGGTTTTTATTATGGTGACATTTCACTTCAACTATTAAAATTGTTTATTCATCTTATTTTTGGTGGTTCATTCCACTTAGTAACCAATTTTTCCTACTTTGACCACTCTCTATATCTAAATGGATTACCTTTTGGTGGTCTTAGTCCAAATGCCAACAATATAATCCTCCTCGTAGTGATAAACTACATAGATTGAGCTCTTCAATATCCAATTGTTCTACTACTACATAAGTGTCCAACAAAGGTGGGTAATATGTATTGAGAAGTTCAACATTGAATATTGGATGCAAACCAAGATAAGATTGGATGTTGTAAAAGGTTGAGGTCATCCTTTCAAAACCCTCTTTTCTTAATAGTATCAAAAAAAAGATTGGATGCAAACCAAGATAATATGGCATACCTTATCTCCAACCTTGAATTGATGTGGGACTCAATATTGGTCATGGTATTGTTTGTATTTTTAATTTGTCTTATCTAAGAGGTCATGGACTTTTTGTTGAAAATGTTAAATCCATTCTAACAATCATACTATTGTTTTGTTTTTGTTATCCATGAGATCAATACTCCTTGATTTGCATGGGGAAAGCTACATCAATATATGCTAAGCATTGGGATCTAAAATAGATATAACAGGGGTTATTTCTAGTAGATTTGTGTAAAGCTCAATTGTAACCATGCTAAATGTAAGGAAGGCTCTCATTTCATGTGTGTGGATGCTTGAAATTGTACATCCAAAGAATATGTACAATCAATCAATTCATAACTTTTATTTGGACATCAGATTGAGTATTGAAGTTTGTGGACATAGTGAACTTGATTTCCATCATGCTCCATAGGATGGACTAGAAAATACACAAAAAATTTCTATCCCTACCAATATAATGGACTTTGGTAAGCCAAACTTGAGCCACACATGAATAAATAAAGCTTACCAGCCTTCTCAACTATAATTAATTTCTTACTAAAAAACATGATAGCTTTATTCCAAAAATAATCAACTACTATAAAAACACAATCATTACCATGGTTAGATGTGGGTAAACCTAAGATAAAATCCATGCAAATAGATTCCCACTGCTTGGATGGCATTAACAATGGTGTATAAAGTTCCTACTTATTGTTGGTTGGTTTGGCAATGGTATAAGGGGTACATGGCTTAATATATCTCTCAACATCATTTCTCATTATGGGCCAATAGAAATACCTTTGAAAAACAATTCTTCCACCCCAAAGTAAATAGCTTCTTTGTTAAAGTGCACTTCTCAAATGATTTTTAAGTGTATACTAGTTGGTACACAAATATATCCTATTTGATAGAGGATGTTATCTTACAAATAAAATAAAAAAATGGTTACCCACAAGAAGAGCTTGGCATGCATATACAAAATCAAAATCTACTTCACACAAGGTGGACCAATTGTAGGTATCATGTCCATATAAATCAATAATGATAGTGTGTTATGATTGGGGGTTGACTCAAATAATTTGTTGTTGAATTGACACACCCTTTCTTATGCTTTATGATCAAATAAAATTGTTATAGATATATCCACTTTTGATGTATTTCATTCCTTAGCTTACTCTATATTTGAATAAACTCCAAAGGTATGTCAAATGTATTGATGATGGTTTCCTTACCCAAGATGTAGTGTTTCCACTATTTGCATTCTAGGGCAATGATATAAAGCTATTTTTCATATATGGGGTATTTTTAAACCACTTCATTCAATGTTTCACTATGATAGGCAATTGGATGTGCATGTTGTATGAAAAAACTCCTAATGTGTACTCTAATGCATGAGTCATTACCTCAAAAGGTTGATGTAAATTGGATGGGAAAACATAGGAGCCAAACACAATTGTTCCTTTAACATCTCAAATACCCTATGTTGTGTATATCCCCAATGAAACTTAGATTTGGCACCTCCTTTGGTCACTTGGTGTAAAGGCCATGCAATATGTGAGAACCCCAATATAAATATTTTATAGAAATTGGTAAGATGTAAAAAGTTGTGAATCTCTATTAGAATCATTGGGTTAGGTCAATATATAATTACCTAAATCATCTCAAGATCAATATGGACACTTGGTCAACAATATAACTAAGGTACTGAATCTTCGTCATGCCAAATTAACATATAACTTGTGTCATCAAAGAGTATGAAGTACCTATCAGACATGTTATAAATGTTCCTCCCATGTATTACTATAGACAAGAATTTCATCCAAGTAAACTACCACAAATTAGTTGGTGTAGGGATATAGGATATCATCCATCATCCTCATGAATATGGTAGGAGCATTGGTCAAGCCAAAAGGCATAACCAACCACTCAAATAAACCATCCTTGGATTTGAATGTAGTCTTCCATACATAAGTGGGATCCATGGATATTTGATGATAGTTATATCTCAAATCAGTTTTGGTGAAGGACTTTGCACCACAAATCTAGTCCAACAAGTCACCTATCTAAGGGAATGGATGGTAGTTCTTCATAATGATTTTATTTAAACCTCTATAGTTGATACAGATTTTCCATGTTCCATATTCCTTTAGATCCATGACAATTGGACTACCAAATAGTGAAGTACTTGGTCTAATATGCCCCTTTTAAAATAATTCCTAGATATGCCTTCTAATTTCATTGTTATCAAGGATTGATATGGGATAAATAGGTGCATTAGACAAATATAAACCAAGAACTAAATTAATTGAATGACTTACCTCACAATGAAGAGGAAACCTAAATGGTGGCATGAATAAATCATCATATTCTACTACAATTTGTTCCATCTAGTTTGTTGTGAAGAACTTTGATAGATGTACCAATGACCCTCCTTTTATTTTTTGGCTTAATTATCAATAGAATAACTTTCTTTTTTTAGGCTATAATTTGCCTTCATTTTTTAGAAATGAATAAGGAATTAGACGTAGTAAGATATAGCTTTGGTATCCTCAAGCATTGACCTCTGATAGTGACAGTGAAAATTTAGGGCCTAGACTTATAAACATCATCCATCTTCCACATAAATGGTTGGCCCAAAATCACATCATAGACATCCAAGGGAACAACATCACATAAAAATTCATCTTTAAAGGGTTTTATGGCATAAGAGAAGAGACATTATTGAGTGACACAAATGTTTCCCCTATTGTAACCATCCAACATTATATAGTTGTGGGTGTGTTGTGATAGGCATATTCAAGTCCATCATCATCTAAGTAGAAATAATATTCTTTTGACTTCTACTATCAACAATGAAATGTAATGGCTTACCATTGACTCACCTTTATAAGTAAAACAGGCATTCCTCCTCTTATGATTCCTTTTATGCAACATGTGTGATGGTAATGCTCATATTTGATTAAACTTCCATAATTTGATTCCCTCTATTATCAACCTATGGATGTGGAGGTAGTGGTACAGTGGATGTAGGGGGTAGAAATTCAGCAAATAATGATTGAATTACTTGACACTCCTCCCTTGAATATCGATTGATTAGAATATTTTGTCAGTCTTAGCTTTCAAGGGATTCTTTTCTTAGGAGTCTATTTTATGTTTCCAATTTTGATTTTGGTTTGGCTTCCTTTTTATTGATTCTTTGGAGAGTCACTCTTGCCATTGTTTGGTTGGTATTGTTCTAATTTTTGTAATTTTCCCTTCCTCATTTTTCATTTTTGTTTTTCTTCTTCTACTCTAATTCGACAATTTAATATTTTTTCCAATGTCTTAAATTTGAAGAGCTCCATATCCTCTTAATGTACCATTGCAACCCATTGTGTTGCTTGAGTATTTGATGCTTTTCAATTTCTTGAATGCCTAGTTTTTATGTTATTGAATGGAAAGCATCTGTATAATCTTGAACAAACTAGTCTTTACCTTGATGCAATTGTTGCCATTTCATGTATTATTCTTCAAAGGATTTTATGAGATAATATTCCTCCTTAATAGCCTCCATAAAATAATCTCATGTGATAACTACTACGTTTTCATTCTCCTTGTAAGTACTATTACAATATGCTTCCTATCAATTTCTAATAGGCAATAAATTTTTTAAGAGTACAAAGGTGATTTTATCCCCTTTATAAAAAATCATCCATGTTTTTGGATTCATGTTCTTGAAATATGAAATTCAAAAAAATGGTTGATTTTCATATCCTTAACATCTTAACATGATATTATATCTATTCAATAACAATTTGCAATGAACAATGTAAGGTCTTTAACACCTTAATGTGTACCATATTTATTACAAGAGTAATGGAACATAGTGTATTTGTTTTGTAAAAACTACTAAATTTTAGCAACATGTCTAACTTCCAAAGCATATTGAAGTATTTTCTATGTAGGTATCCATTGTTTTGATTTAAGTAAATAAGTATAGTATTTTTTATGGGATACTATAAGCCAACCATCTTGATGTATACCAATTTTGAGCTAAATATATTGAGATATTGCATAGCAATTTGAGATAGAATTTGTTGGTAGATCTTTAGCTACAACTATTATTAGCTACAACTATTATGATTTTTGTTGTTGGAGCTTCTTCATAGCATCTTCTTAGGCTATAAGACTTCAAATGTAAGAACAAAAATATTGGAGAATCTAGTGAACATATAAAAAACTATTAACTACTACCCTATAGTATTTAAATGATAAGGAATAGTTGCTATGCGGTCCTTGTTATAAGAAAGGGCTTCGTGGGGATTTTCATTACATTTTTTAAATGATAACAATTATAATTTATAGGGGCTGCAAAGAACAAAAGTACCTTAGGCAACCACAAAGCCAATAAGTAATTTAATTAAATAGGAGAGAGAAAGAAAATGGTAACATATTATCCCATGGACTCACACCTCAACGCTTGATTTTGGAGAGAAGGAAGATGCCAACACATCATTCTAAGGACTCTCACCTCAATACTTATTTTTGTTCACAAAGATTTTAGTACATCATGTACTATCATAAAGCACAGTACAAGTAATTTGGTATACCAAAGAGAAAGAAGATGTTATTATATACTCCTAGATTGGCAAATTTTTTAGTACATATAATGTCCTCTAGGCCCATCATATCTCATAATCACTACCAATGTGGAACAACCTATAATTTTATTTTGGATGTTTTCTCTAACTTAATCTTACAATTTATTTATAACATCCATACCCTTACACTTGTAAAATATTATAATACAAATTCATTTATTTGTTATTTTTTTTAAAATAAATTATTTTTTTAATAAAATAAGCATTACATATTTTACAGGCCAAATATATTTGATTACTTAAAAACTAGAAAGCCTGCAATAAAATGAGGATGTGATAACTCTACCCAAACATACAAAATCATAATAAAGTGAGGATGTAGGAGGTAACTTTGTTGATCTATATTCAACATGCATTTTCTATCTATAGTTAGCTTATGTTGAAGAAATAATAGTAGATGAACATAATTCAATTTGATTACGATCAAGCTCTTATTGAATGGTATAATTCATTATATTTGTAGTGTCATTCACTAGAGAGACATTTTCAAAAATGGTAGTTCAAACTCTCCTAGGAATATGAAAGTTTTTTTCTTCTTGTACTTTGTCACTTAATAGCATATATCCATCTATTTCCATACGATATAAATTTGCAAAACTATAAAGTTTGGAGCATTTGATTTATTTATTTATTTATTTTTCTTTGACTTATCTCATTTGACAATGGACTTGAGAATGCCATGTAATTTGAAAAAGGAATCAAGGAACACCTTTGTGACATTTTTTGCTATGAAGGGATGCTATAAGGCACATAATTTAGCTTACTTTGAAAGGTGATCCACTACCACAAATATCACCATTTTTCCCTGAAATTTTGAAATACCCTCAATGAAATCCATGGAGGTGTGCTTCCCTTGAAAATCACCAAAAGATAAGGGTTGCAACAAACTAGGATATTTAATAGTTTTTCCCTTGTTTTACTGACATGCTTCACATTGGGCCATAACATATTCATTTCTAATCCTTTCCAAGAAAAATATTGTTTCACCCATTGGTACATTTTTAAGAATCTAGAATATCCACCCAAAGAAGATGTCTCTAATTCTTGGAGAACACTAGTCTTAAAAAGTAAGGATATGATCCTTCTTGTAGAGAAACCATCAACATATGAGAAAAAGGAAGGTGACAAAGAGCTAGACCCCACCTTATGAATGATGTGAGTAGTCTTTAGGTCAAAAATCTATTCCTTATAAATCTATAAAATCTATTATGAAAGAGGACTAGAAATGGTATTGATAGCAACAACATCCTCATGTTTATGACAGAGCATCAACCACTACATTCTCCTTCTCCTTCTTATACTCAATAATATAATAATATCCCTAGATATTTGCATCCATTTATTTTTTGTTCTAGGTATAAGAGACATTGTTCTAGAAAAATTTTAAGATTTTTACAATCTGTCTTGATGATGACATGCTGCCCCAACAAATAATATTTTCATTTCTCTATAGCATACAAAAATACTAACATTTCCTTATAATCGGATTGAACAAGATTCTTGTAGGAGATATGCTTTATTTTAAAGGCCAATGGATTTCCATCCTATATCAAAATACCAATAATATTATACTTGAAGCATCACATTCAATGATAAAATATTTTTTAAAATCAGGAGCTGCCAAGATAAGGGTGGTACACATAGCCTATTTTAGGGCATGGAAGGCTTGGGAAACTACTTTGAACCAAACAAAGTCATCCTTCTTAGTGAGAGTAGTGAGAGGAGCAACAATCTTATCATATTTGTTGATAAATTTTTGTAATACTTGGTTTGACCTAGAAATCCATGAAGATGTTTGAGGGATTTATGAAGGGGAAAACCTTGTATGGATTTGATCTTGTTAGGATCCACCTTGACTCCTTTCTAATATACAATGTGTCTCAAGAATTCTACCTCATGGAACCCAAAGCAACACTTGGACGTTTGACAAATAGTGTTCCTTTTGTAAGAGATGGAGAACTTGGTCCACATGAACTAAATGAGCTTCCCAAAACTTATTATAAACTAAGATATCATCAAAGAAGACTAGCATAAACTTGTAGAGAAAATGATAAAAGATAAAATTCACGAAGCTTTGGAAAGTGGAAGAGGAGCACTAGTAAGACCAAAGGGTATGATTAGGAACTCATAATGACCCTCATGCATGTGAAAAGCAATTTTTGGAATATCCTCTTCTCTAACCCTAATTTTATGAAACCCCAAGTACAAGTCAATCTTTATAAAGTATTTAATGCCATGCAATTCATACAACAAATCATCTATAACAAGGTTAGGAAACTTGTCCTTGATGGTTATCTTGTTGAGAGGTCAAAGATTACAACACATTCACCATGATCTATCCTTACACCACACCATAACTACCAAATAGGAATAAGAAATGATGGTTGGATGGATATTACCTTGCTCCAACATCTCCTAGACTAGCTTCTCAATATCAAAATTATAGAGTTGGGGATAAAAATAAGGATAAACATTTATATTAGGGTTATGAATAAGGGGTCAAGCCCAAAAATGTATTTATAAAAATGGGGTGAATTCATTTCAAAATCGAGGTGAATCATGTCCAAACTCATGTAGGAGACATGGCGAATTCATCTTTTTCCACCAAAATTTATAAAAATGTAAATTTATCATAATATTTCAAAAAAATTGTAAAAATTTAAAATGTACTCAATTAAATAGAATTAAAGGCCATGGTAGCATTGAAATATTATACTTTAATTAAGATAGATGACCAATGCAACACTATGGACGATAGACTCTTGACTACCGACAACAACACTATGGATGATAGACTCTTGACTACTGACAACAACACTATGGATGATAGACTCTTGACTATCAATGCAACACTATGGATGATAGACTCTTGACTACCGACAATAACATTATGGATGATAGACTCTTGACTATCAATGCAACACTATGGATGATAGACTCTTGACTACTAATAATAACATTATGGAAAATAGACTCTTGACTACCAACAACAACACAATGGATGATAGACTCTTAACTACCAATAGTAACATAACAAATAATGGAAAATTAGTAACAACATAACAGACAACAGATGATCATTAGAAACATAACAAACAATAGATGACTAGAAGCAACATAATGGATGATGAACAATCGATAGCAACATAATGGATGATGGATGATCGATAGCAACATAACCAAAAATTGATGATTGGAAGCATCGCCTACAAAAATTCCAATTAAATGCGGCCATATGTTAAACCCTCATTTAATTCATGCATGCAGGCATCTATAAAAAGGCATGCACATTTATTTTCAACATTTTTCCATTACAAAGCAAACAACACCCTAAGCCTTCCAACCTATTACTTTACCCTAATACACTATTGTTGTGTCATAATGCTCTTCACTTGCGTGTAATATGATTTGGTAAACCAAAAAATCCTCAGCACTAAGAGTATGCTCTTCACTTGCACATTTGCGGTCTAGTGAATCAAAAGCTAGTTTACATATTTACAGTATCCTAAGCCCTAATCCCTTAAACCTTACAAAAGTTTCCAACACTTGCAACAACAATGAGCTCTTCCTCCCTTGTTAATTCAAAAATTTCTTTCAAAAAACTTTTTTTCTGACTCATTTCTAAAATTTTGAAAATACCAAGATACGACACTACATGGGTCAAGGACTATGGTCTTAATAGATTAGTCCCAATACCCCAGTATAACACAAATAATAATATATTGCAAAGGATTGTTAGCTTGTACGATAATGATGGATTGATTGTCAAAATCACAATCGACAACAAGAATCTCTCTTTCACTATAAAACCCTCAAACGTCTAGAGATTGATAGGCCTGCCACACAAGGGTGTTGATCCCATCACTCCAAAGTACATTTTAACTGATGATGACAAAGCATACCTAGAGACCAACTTTGATGTCTCATCAGATTTTTTGATAGGTATAACTCTCCATCTTTCAAATCTTGTCTAAAGTTAAAATTCTTGGCATTGAATAAGTTTCTCAAGTATTAATTTTATCTTATAATTTTTTTGTAGTTCACTCTACTAAGTCCAGAAGGGGCTTGAATATTTCAACTATTACAAACAAGTTCCTTAGAGCTTGCATCAAATTCTTCCAAGCATGAATTGTTTTGCAAGGAAGAACGATGGACATTTCATTTTGGGCATTGGCCTATTTGGTTTGATGTCTTGCCCACACCAAATTCGACTAGAGTACCTATGTTTTGAACCACATCAGAGGGGATCTCCATAATACCCAAACAAACACTGCTGCCTTTGTCTCCACAACCAATTTTATACTTTTTTTTATGAAGCTTATTATAATGTGCAGAATACCTCAATACCAACCTCACTACACCCAAACCTGAGGACAATTGGCTTGATAGTCGAATAAGTGCAAGTAAAATTGAAATTTTTAATAAAGTAATTATTTTTATATTAAAATACTTTTTTAATTTTTTAATTTATACTTAAATGCAGAGAAGAGCATCCTCTTCTTCTAATAGAAGGGAGGTTGCAATAAGGGGTCATATGCAAGAAGCCACTCGAATATTCCACACATAGTCAAAATCGACACCATTATTTACAAGATTTACAAAATATTTGAGGTCTTCTACTTCTCTTATTTCTTGTGCACCTCCAATAGTTGCATATCATGTGCAAATTGATATTGAAGAAGTGAACCAACCCATGCATACGACAGGTAATCTTACTATTTCAAACTTTGGTTCAATATCATGTAATTCATTTAGTTAAAATTATAGTTAGTTTTATTGAAATTTTTATATATTTTTAAAGCAATGCTGCACCAATCCATCAATAAAGATGGAATTGACTTTACAAACTAAAGCAGCCCAATAGGTCACATCTTCATCCGGTAAGTGTAATTAAACTAAATTAATACCCATTTAGTTAATTAAATTTTATTGCATCATTTTTTTACAATATTTTTTAATAAAATTTTATTGTAATATTTTATAGGGGCATCAGGGCAATTATCTCATAGAAGACAACATATGATGTCATATCACCTCCACCATAACCACAATTTATGAGAGGTCAATGTATGCATGGTAAACAATTATTTTTTATAAGGGGTCGAGGAGGAGCACAAAGCTAGACTTTGTCAGATTTTCCAAATCTTTCTCTTGGAAATATTTCAAGTCTACATAAAATTTTAGAATTAGATAATCCTCCACTTGATGAGGATTATCTTTTTCAAGGTAACATTCCTAAGTTCTTTAAAGTGATTGATGTGCTTCAAGATCCATAGCATAAAGAAGCACAACAAACTGAAGAGTTAGTTGTCACTCCCTAGAGCTCATCCCCTCCCTAACCAATTAATGACCCTCTTCCTCTAACTAAGGATGAGAAATTGAAATTTTTAAAAGATATTTTATTGTCAAATAATTGTGAAGCAACCATTAAAGAAAATGTGCTTCAAGATATTGTAAAAATAAGAGAGTGGGAGTATCGAGCCAAAGTTCTTATCAAGGAAATTAATGCCCGATAAAAAAAATTCAAAAAGAGAGGACATTTTTTCTTTGGTGGAGAATGAACCAGAAAAGCTTGATGCTTTGTTACATCAAGCTAAATCTAGCAAGGTGAAGGCCACCTCTATGTACAATGATGACATTTTAGATATTCTTTTGAATAGGTTAGAGAACCTTAATGTTGAAGCCCAAGCATATTTTAATCAATGGGCTATTGACAAGAAAAAAGTTGAAGTTGTAGAGGTTACAAAAGATGTAGCTGAGGTAAGTCATCATAATTTTGTTTATTCTATTTTTTCCATACATTTATCAACTGACATATTTTTTCTTATCTCTTGTGTAGTCCAATTTTGATAACCTACAGAAATAGGTGAATAGCCTGCATGTTTATCTAAACAATGCAAAGAAAAATCTACAAGGTGCTATTAAATTGAAAGAAAGATTACATATCACAATAAAAGAGAACAACACCTTCAAGAGGATCATAAAGGAACACAATTTAGATCCTAATATTTTGCTTAAGCAGAAAGAGAAAGAAATGCATTCAATGTTAAAAGAAGATCCTACTAAAGAAGAAAGGGTATTGTTGGAAGTTTGGACATAATAGAGGAAGGCCTGATGAGAACTGGTGCACTACAAGGGAAAACTATTGAGGAAAGACAACCTCAACCTCAAGGAGAGCCATACCTCCTAACTCAAGACTAAAAAAGTGAACACACAATTCACTAGTTGACTATAAATTTTGTTGTATGGCAGTCAACAATTTTGTAAAATGTAATGATATGCTTTTCAAATTAATAAAAAAGACATTTCCAAAATTTGTGTATTATATTTTTTAATTATTGTTTCGATTTATTTGTGTACAGGTTTATATTTGTTTACTATTGTTTACAATGCTCAATCAAGCAAAACAAGGCTATGATATAAAACATAAAAAAATGTGATCATAAACAAATAATCCATAACAAGGCTTTAATATAAAACATAAAATTTTATGAACATGGACAAATAAATCAATAAAAATGCTATGATATAAAATATAAAAAATTATGAACTTGGACAAATAATTCAATAACAAGGCTATGATATAAAACATAAAATTTTATGAACATAGACAGATAATCCAATAACAAGGCTATGATATAAAACATAAAATTTTATGAACATAGACAGATAATCCAATAACAAGGCTATGATATAAAACATAAAATTTTATAAATAAGGCTATGATATAAAACATGAAATTTTATGAACAAGGCTATGATATAAAACATAAAATTTTATGAACATACTATTTTTTATACTTTTAGTAAACCAGAAAGCCAATTTTCATAATCCAATAGACAACAACTGATAACAAATACTATCAAATATATCAAACTTTTTAAATCTTGCAAATATCACAATGGAGGAAGTTGAAACAAACACTTCTCAACTTGTCCAAAATCACTTGTATGCATAGCTGATCTCTGTGTCTCTACAATCTGATCACTACAAGTATCATTATCCTCATTATCATGAGTATTAGTGATACCTCTTCTATCTGCTAGAGATTTCCAATATGCCAAAGCTCTATCATAAGGATACTTGTCCAACTCATAAGATGACACATATATTCTCAAATAATTTTCCAAATTTTTATCCAACCTGTTACAAACTTTAGATTTCATAAAAGATAATGCACTAAAAACCCTTTCATCTTCCATAGATCCCAAAATCATTGTTTGACATAATTCATATAAATAAAAATATTCACTGATCATATCTTGTAAGACACTACTGGGATACAATTTTTCCACAAACGTGTAATAGAACCTAGCTCATGAGGGTTAGTCAAATACAAAATTTGATCAACCATTGTCAATCCAAAATGGCCTGATTGTTTTGTCAAAAGTTCTTTATTGAGAATACCATTGATTTCAATACCATTGACTTCCACACGTTTAGTGAAATGTTTAACAAGAGTACCCATATATTTTATAAACAACTCACTTGTATTATTGTAGTCAGTACAAGGATCCCAGAACATGGGGTTAACCACACCCATGGCCTCAAGCAACTCATCTCTTTGAAAATGCTCTCTTATTTCTCTTGTCAAGGTTTCTGCTATTTTTCTCAATTTAATCTTTGTATTGTGTAAAACTACATCAAATCCATTGTATGTTATGGGCATTTGTTCAACATCATCTATAACTATATGCGATCGCTTTTCAAAATAATATAAAGGTATCTCCTTTCCATGAACATTAATACAAAGATGATCGTTGATGTTGAACTTCAAAAAGCTTTTTGGATCATTGACGTTTGTTAAAGTTCTCCAACTATCAAACAAAGGATCCATAAAATTTTCTCCAGACAAGTATAACCTATCAATATGCATACATATTTGTTTTCTCATCTTGATGAAATCGATAATATAAATGGATCTTTCTTGCGCAAGTTTAATCAAAGTATTCATTTCTTGCAACATTGGAAGAATACCACATAATGTGAGAAGTGTTTCCAAGTCAGTCATACGGTATAGCAAATATTTTGCCTTATCAACTACCCTATGATTTGCATACATAAACCCTGCTAAGGATTGATATTCTTTAAAAACTCTATATGCAGGTTGAAACAATGAAATCCACCTAGTATCTACATCTTTTAACAATTTTCTACCTTTAATAACTCCTAGTGCAAACTATTGAAACTCTGCAAACCTTTTTGGACTGCATGAAAAATAAGCATGTATTTCATGGATGAGTTCTTCCACTCTCACAACATTTTCAAATGTGCTCACAATTTTGTATGCAAGATTCATTCTATGAGCCATGCAATGAATGGGGATCAAATATGGGGTAATTGATGTCTGAAGTCGAACACAAAGACCATTCATATGTCCTTGCATTATAGCAACACCATCAACTCTAACACATATTAACTTAGTGGCTATTTTTGTATCATCCATTCCCATGATATCCTTTAAATTAGTTACAACAACATTGTAAAGGTTTTTTGCATTACAATTTTCCACCATCTTATGTAGTGCTAGTAAATGAGGTTGCCTTAAATGATTTTAGAATGTGTAAACATGCATGCAAATCCAAGATGTGTTGTCAATAATAGTTACCTCATCAATTGAAAGTGAAATGAATTTGGCATGTTTTACTTTCTCTCTCAAGTCCTCCTTCTCAACCAATGAGAGATATTTTACCATTTTCCAACCACTTCGATCTAACCAATGGGCACTGGGAAGGTTCTACACATCAACTAGTTGAAATAGATGCTTAAAATCAATAAAATTAAACATAGGTCTACCCTTTTTAAGAATAGTATATACAATAACAAACTGCAAACTTTTTGAAGCTAAAGTGGTCTTATGAATTTTTTGAAATTGAGCTTGAATCATTCCACCATTCTCAACAAGAGTTTGTTGTTGTTTCATTTCTTTTTCATATTCTTGTGCATATCTGACATGTACGCATTTTGATGCATCCTTCCACCTAATTGTTTTCTTAGTTGTTCCATCACTTTCTTTTACTATCACATAAACTTTCCCATAATATTTTTCTATTGTATCCAACTTAAGTTGCATCTTATGATCCTTTCCTAGTTTCCAACTATAAATCATGCATCTACATTCTGTTGGCATATCATTATTATTCTTCGATTGCACTAGCTCAATAAATGGATATGTTGATGACCATTCAAGCTGAAATGTCCTTCCAATAGTCCACCTGGTTAACTTTCTACATTTAGGTTTCTGAGTAGAAGATTCCCCAGAAGTTGGTATTTTATTAGAATGATCATTTTCTTTTTTGATTGGCATGTCAATTTTAGGAATCTCTTCAAGTGGTTGTTGCATGTCATTGTTAAGAAAATTTTCATGTGGAGGCATCTCATCCTCGAGAATATCTTCAAGTGGAGGCATATCAGGGTCAATAGTATTTTCTACATACAAAGGTGTTCTATATCATTTTTTGTAATAACTTACCAAAATTAATTGTTTAGTAGGTAAAATGGGTATGTACCTTGAATTTGTGTAGATGTCGATGGCTCACTCAATTTTGATATATGGCTAAAATATTTTAGGATACTATTTTTAATAGAATATTGGCCTCCCTTCTTTCCATTGCCAGTAGGTGCCATTGTACCTATATAGAAAAAAGTATTTCATGTTAGAAAATGAACATGATGTTGAACAAAATTGTGAAAATTCTACAATTGGTATAAGGGAATTCGTGGTCTACTATCAATTGTCTCTACTTTCTATCGATTGCCTCTGCTTTTTGTCAGTCATCTTTACTTTTGTTTTTTATCGATCATCTTCGTTTTTTGTTGATCATATCTAATTTTCTTTGCTATAGATTGTTTCTATTTTTTCAATCATATCTGCTTTTATTTGCTACCAATCATCTCTATCTTTTGTCAATCGTCTCTAATTTTTTTACTATCGATCATCTCTACCTTCTGTCGATTGTCTCTACTTTTCTCTACTATCGATTATCTTTGCTTTTTGTCGATCATATTTGCTTTTCTCTACTATTGGTCATCTTTGCCTTATGTCGATCATCTCTACTTTTCTCTATTATCGATCATTTCTACTTTCTACCGATCATCTTTGCTATTGATTATCTCTGCCTTATGTCGATCATCTTTGTTTTTCTTTACTATTGATTGTTTTTATCTTTTGTTAATTATCTCTACTTTTCTCTACTAACGATCGTCTCTACCTTCTATAGATCATCTCTGCTTTTCTTTGCTATCAATTATATATAATTTCTACCAATCATATCTACTTTTCTCTACTATCAAACGTCTCTACTTTTTTTTCTATCGATTGTCTTTGCTTTCTATCAATCATCTCTATTTTCCTTTGCTATCGATAGTCTCTACTTTTTGTCAATCATCTCTACATTTCTTTACTATTGATCGTATGTTTCTATTATTGCTCATATCTACTTTTTTCCTATCATTTTTCATTGCTATAGGTTATTTTTCATTGCTATAGGTCATTTTTCATTGCTATAGATTTTTATTGCTACAACTCATTTTTCGCTACTACAGATCATTTTTTGAGGAGAATCAATGTTTTAGATGTAGGAGTATTGTTTTCATGTTAGGTATATATATTGGTGGTATGATAGATAAATTTTGCAATGTAAATAAAACTATTTATAATTTCAAAGAGAAAAGGTCCACGATTTAGATAATAATGTTGGCAATTTAAAATCAAAATGATAAAATTATTATCAAAGCAATGTAAGCCAACCCAAAAAATTTACACCTAAAAATTTGGCAAATGGGCCCCGATCAAGGGTCCCTATATTCACTGATTTTAAATTTTAAAAATCTTAATATTCATGAACTAATGATAATTTATCACTATGCATAACCCTGATTTAAAGGTTGACTACCCGAAACTAGGTGAATGGCATAATCATGTATACTATAAAGGTAAGGCCCACGGGTTTACCAAATAAGTCTACATAACAATCAATAATAGTCTACAAATCTAAAGGAAAATTTGGAAGAAGCAACTCAAAATATTGAACTTCCATGCAATTGACCTAGGCAAAGAATCCATAATTGTATTTCTTTAATATATTTTTCATACTATGGGATCTAACCACCTTAGAAGGATGAGGTTGGATTAGATGGATAAAAATGACCTTGTCATTCGATGTCCATTTGATAAATAGTCATTGTAGATCAATAATAACATCATCAAGCTTGGATGGCCATTGTGCTCAAAATATGACATTTGCACTACCTATATTCATGATGAAGATATGGTCAAACCAAGTATAATAACCTATATGGATGTTAACCTTAGTTTTTCAATACACACATTGAGTTGTGTCCCCATTTACAATCAACACTTGGAATTTATTCTAGGTTGAGGTGTTGATATGCAGTCCCAAATATTTTATGATTTTTTTAATAAAGTTATGTATTCTACTTGATTCAATCAACACATTGATTTGCTAATATTTGATGAATCCTTGGACCCTGATGGTATGGTGATCCTGGATCCCCATTAAAACTCGAAGATATCCATGGTATCAACCTGGTGCTAAGAATCTACTTCTTTGGTTAGTATCTCCTATTGCAAATAATATTGATCTTCATCTTCTAACATTGTTGCTTCCTTAACTTCCACTAGGAAGTTATGTCATTCTTCTTAGGCCTAATTTTAAATATGGTATAAATGACACTTGTAATAGAAAAATTATTGCAGTTTCTCACCATTGCTTGTAGTTGGTGAAGTAATTTCGTTGAGGGTTGAAATTGTGTCATGGTTGGGGATGGGATAATTGGAGTTTATTTTCTACCACAAGAGTCACACATTTAGCATCCTCAAGGGTGTATATATCATGCATGTCAACTTTACATCAAATTTTATCCTTAAGATCATGGTGAAAGTCTGAGACCATCACTGATGGATCTAATTGATTAGTATATAGGAGCAATCCTATGAACTTCATGCAATAATTCTCAACCATTCTTGTTTATTTGATTTTCATCAAATAGACCATGTATGAAGCAATGGATCCCTTGTCAAACTTAGGAAGGAATAGTATTTTGAACTTGATCCATATAAAAAAAGGTCCTGTATCAATGGATATTCCACAACAACCATTAATGAGCATGGATTCCCAACTTAGTAGCAACCAATATGACAAGATCTTATTTTAATACATTGTGTAGAAGTATAGTCCATATTTGTTATTCAACCCTATGAATCAGTACCCTAAAATATTAGGATGTCGATGCATGAAACAAGAACATCATGAGTCCAAGAAAGAAAATTAGCAACACCTCCTAGAGAGGGATCAAGATTAGCAAAACTTAAGTTAAAATCACCCATACCTAGAAGAGTACCCTTTGTAGCATAGGGACCCATGTGACTTCCCTTGAATATTGGAGGTTTATGATTAAACAGTAGTTGTTGATAAATATTGGTGTCTAAATACTAGAGTTCCTTCAAATTAGCTACTTATTGTATGCCTTCTAGTTGTTTCTTAGTGACTAGTTTGTTGGCTTTTTAAGCCTTACTACCATAAAATATCATAGGTCCCACTATAAAATATCCACAATATTAAAGGTCAAAATATTAATAATGAAGAGTAGAATATATATGAGAAAATTAATATGTATATAAATACCTATATAATAAATAAAATAACATGCATTTATATACTAAAATATGAATGTAAATGGCCTATGTCATTCATGAACTATGCATGAGTAAAACTTACAATATTAATTGCTCGAAAATATATATACAAGCTTTATTCTTTTTCTCCCTATTACAACTTTGTAATCTCACGATTGTACTTTGATTGCTTTCTCATGGGGTATTATCTCCATAATATAGCAATAGTAATGTGACTTTACAAGTACTTATCTACTGCTTTCCATATGACTAGTCCTATGACTCTTGGTTTACCATCTTACCATTTGCATACTAGATGAACACTTGACTCTAATACACTTGCACACATGACTCTTACACTTCTACATGCACTCCTAATCTAAAATACTTGTGCATATCCTCACATTATATATTTGCACTCTTTCATACATGACACTTGTGCACATTCTCTCAATCTACACTTGCACTCTAACTTACATAACACTTGTGCATTTCCTGCACATTGACACTTACATAAAAGGAAAAATATAAATCACACTCTAAACTATAGAATCAACCATAATCTATTATATATTTACAATTGTACCATGAAGGTACCATGGGGGTACATTATCATGTGCCAAATAATTTAATATTCATCAACACCCCCCTATATTACATTGTTTGGTTATTGAATACTTTAGTCTTCAATATTGGTCTTCATCTTTATCTTCAATCTTAAAGTTATCTTGCATTGTTCATGATCTCCTACTTTAGATCCATTAATTTTATTCCTACTTGATATCCATCAAGTTCATCTTCTTGTTTGACTTCTACTTTGAGTTCTTCTCTTTTATTCTCAATCTTTAGTTCATGAATTGCTTCTTCATGTGCATGAATAACTTGAACTTTTCCTTTGTCTTTGACCTCATGTGCTTCATTTGACCTAGTTTTATTATAATCTTGATGTTGTCTTCTTTCTTCTGAACATTCACTTAGAGCATCATAATAATTTCCTAAATTAGATGAACTTGGAATGTCAATATTGCATGAAGAATGAAACATTATTTTTAGAGATGATTCAATTGTATCAATCTCTACTTTCCTTTTTAGAGTTTCAATCAACTCTTTTTGTCTTAGATTTTCATCTTTATAAAGCTCAAGTGAAAGCAATGTCATATACATTATGCTACATATATCAAGAGGTATCATAATATCATCATTTGAATTATCAATTGCTTCAATAATTTTTTAGTGTAAATATTATTCAAGTGTCTCAAAACTTTCATCCATAGCTTCTCTATAGATAAATTATAATGCCATGTCTACCTTAACTTTATATTTTTTAATCAAGTTCTTAATATCAATTATAATATTTTCTTTCTAATTATTACTCCATATTTTAATCAAAGTTTACAATTTGATTCCTATGAAGTAGTAATCCTTATATCTCCCTAGTTAATAATAACTCAAATATGAAATTTGTAAATTTTACAAATCCTTTGATGTTGTAAACAAATTTAACTCCCTAATTTGATTTGAAAAATTTCAAAAACTTAAAAATCTAAAAAACTTCAAATTTTCAAAAAAAAAACCTTAAGTCTTTAAAGTTTTCAAATTTTCAAAAAACTTTAAAATTTTTAAATAACTCAAAAATTAAATAACCACTAACACCTTATATCTCCATTACTTTCTAATTTTCAACCTTTAAAAAACTTCTACCAAATCAAAAATATTTAAAAACAATTATCTCCTTATATCTCCATACCTTTCAAAATATTAAAAAATGCAAATCTTAAAAACTTTAATCAAAACCTTATATCTTCAAAAATTCAAATTTTAGTGCAATATTCAAATTCATTCCCTTAATATAACGTGCATTGTTATGATATTACCCAACTATACGTTGATAGTAATATTGTTGGCTGGTAGGAGTACAGTCTTGACACTTTGTACTATGGTGATTTTGCTATCTAGTGTAAAGGCTTAATGTTACGCTCTCCCCTTCTTGCATGGGCATATTTGCTTAACTTTCCATCTCATTCATGTTATCTTTAGGTTCCTGATTAATCTTACCTCTACCTAGTTCACGTTTCTAAATATCTTTCTTCTGGTTCTTTTAACCAAATGCCTGATTCATCTTTCCTCCTCTGGAGAACCAATGTCTTTCACTCTTGTTAATTTTAGCTTTTGATTCACCTTTTGGAAGTTGATCCACTTACCCTAGCTGGATCATGTTAGCTAGTCTACTTTCTGGTTTGTTTTGTTGGTTTGCTTTTTTGATTTATCTAACTGATTTTCTTTCTTCTGGTGCTTCTAACTATTTTGCCTTCTTTTGGTGTTCCATAGGAGAACCACTACGATGTTGGATTCTAGAATACAATGCAGGCTTTGAAAACTTCAATGCCTACTTATTTATTCTAACCGAATATCTTTCAAAGTTGGTCGTATGAACTTTTTTTCTTTACAATGATGGCTCTTTATACACTACTAACTTTTTATGCATTAGCCAAATGAGCCTCTTTCTTTTGCTATATGGTTTACCAAACCTCTTATGCTATCTTCTTGAGTTGGCCAAATGGGTTTGGTCTTCTACTATTTGACCAAATAGTCTATTCTTCAGCAATTCTAGGACCTCTTTCATCTTCTTGGGCCTCTTCTCTTTATCTTATACCTCTTTTCTCTTCTTGGATTCTTGATTCAATTCTATATTGGCCTCTTAGACATCTTCCTTTATCTATATTGGCCTCTTTGGCCTTTCTCTTCTATATTCTCTTATCTGTTGCAAAAAATATCTACCTTGAAGAACCTACTTCAAAAAGTGATCCATGGCCAAGACTGAAATGATATATAGATATATTCAATTAGCTTGGTTCAATGCATTCTAGGAATATACTTCCCTCTTTTATGCTCTATAATATTTTGATTCTTCTCTATTCTCTGTTCTTCTGCTTCTTTTTAACTGCTTCTCTCTATCTTCTTCTATTTGACTCTTAGGAAACTATGAATGCTTCTCAATCTATTGCAACTTTTAATTATTTTGTTGTTTCTATTATATCTACTTTCTCTATATTTCTTCCTCTTTCTATAATAATTTTAACCTCTTCACCTTCAATGGAGATATCTTAAATCTTCAATATAGGCTTCTCTAGCCTTTTTCTTCAATGTAGGTTTCTTGAACCTATTATTTGCTCCTTTGCTATATGTAGAAGCTAAAATTATTTTCTATCCTCTATAGGAAGCTTCTCAACCTATGTAACTAAACTTCTCTGATTTTAATCTTAAATCTTCAATGTCTCAAGTCACACCTAAGAACCCAATATGATTCTCCTACTTGCTAGAGAACCCAATATTAATATCAAGGTGGATCTTTCCTTGAATGGCCAAATTTTTTCTGAGTTGGTTTTGCCTCAATATTCAATCTATAAATCATTAATATGCAATCTATAATATTCAATCTTCAAACTTATATCTTCAACTTTTCTCTAAGTTGGTTTCCTTCATCAATCTAGCTAAGTCCTTGTCTTCACTGGTTTTTCTTCAACCAAGTGGAAAGACCCTAGCCTATAAATCAAGGTGATTGAATCCTAGTCCCCTCAATATTCTACTCAATAAGACCTTTAAAAATTAGAGTCCAAGTTTACATTACCTTCAAAGTGGATAGACTCTAAATTAACTTTATCAAAAGTGGATAAAGTTAATTAATAATGGTGGCTAATAAAAAACTCTATCAAACTGGATAGAGTCTGGTGGTAGCTCTAATACCACTATTGGATTTTAAGCCTTACTACCATAAAATATCATAGGTCCCAATATAAAATAGCCATAATATTAAAGGTCAAAATATCAATAATGAAGAGTAGAATATATGAGCAAATTAATATGTATATCAAGGTCTATATATAGCAAATTACATTCATTTAAATACTGAAATATGAATGTAAATGGCCTATATCAATCATGAACTATGCATGAAGAAAACTTACAATATTAATTGCTCATAATTTTGTATACAATATTTGTTCATTTTCTCCCTATTACAACTTTGTAGTCTCACTTGGATTGTACTTTTATTACTTTCTCATGGAGTATTATCTCCATAATATAGCCATAGTAATGTGACTCTTCAAGTACTTGTCTATTGCTTTCCATATGATTAATCCTATGACTCTTGGCTTTCCATTTTGCCACTTGCATACTAGATGGCCACTTGACTCTAAGACACTTGCACACATGACTCTTACACTTCTATATGCACACCTAATCTAAGACACTTGTGCACATACTCACATTACATATTTGCACTCTTTCATGTATTACACTTGTTCACATTCTCTCAATATAAACTTGCACTCTAACTTACATAACACTTGTGCATTTCCTACATATTGACACTTATATAAAAAGGAAAATATAAATCACAATTTAAACTATAGACTCAACCATAATCTATTATATATTTGTAATTATACCATGAAGATACCATGTGGGTACATTAGCATATACCAAATAATGTAATATTCTTCAACAAAGTTTAAAAAGTTTTGGTCAAGGGAACGCTCTGTAGGGACAATATCAAAATGGATTTGATTGGAATTTAAGGTCTTCTTCATTTTGGTTTGAACACCAAAAATGGAGAAAACTAGTTTCTCTAGGCTAGAGTGTTGGTTTTCCTAGAACTCAAGATAGACATACAAGTTGACATCAATTATATTGGCTAGAGTAATGCCAATTGGATAAGTGGAGGGAGGAGGGGTAAAGGGATGATGTGAAGCCATGATTCCTAAAGAAGTAAGGACAAGCAGATAAAAGCTATTGATACCTCTGGGGATTTTGTGATGAT
Organism: Wollemia nobilis; assembly: GCA_028583015.1. Classification (NCBI taxonomy): domain Eukaryota; kingdom Viridiplantae; phylum Streptophyta; class Pinopsida; order Araucariales; family Araucariaceae; genus Wollemia; species Wollemia nobilis. Next base: position 15,476,201 of record JAQPPZ010017228.1, read on the forward strand.
TACTAATATTTTTGAGTTGATACTACTTTCTACTCATGCACATCCTCTAGATGAACAATGCATTGTAAATAATCATTAATTCATAACTAGTCAGTGGAAGTGGTAGGTTCATTCATACACTAGGAGCAAAAGAAAAATCTGAAAAAATCCCTTCAAGCACTTTCAAAAAGGTGTTGCAAGAAATACCCTTCACTTTGATCAATTTCAAGAGACGATTCCAATGAGGTGGGTCTCCCACAAGTGTCTCGATACCTAAAAAAGTACTACCATTGATATCAATTATTTTAACTGACTTATATAAATTATCATAATGAGGTGGGTATCCCACAAGGGTCTTGGTGCTACACTTTATTGGGTTCAAGGAAAATACAATAGCCAACTCACAATATTATAGAAGAAAAATATAAATATGGAGCCAAAAAAATTGATGAAAAACACTTGGATGATAGTGAGCAGACCTGATTATCATGGGTTTTGAAATGGTTTGTACACTCTTATGTTTCTTTTTTCACATTACTATAGGGAGCCAATATCGATGCTCTAATACCATTTATAAGGAAACAACTTATTGAAATACAATAATAGCAATAATAATTCAATAGTGCACAAAAGTAAATATTCATTGGAACAATAAATCAAATTCAATGCAATACAATTAATAATACAAGTAACAAAATTATAGATTCCAATCAATACAATTTTTATCCACTTAGAGAGGGCAAAATCTCATACATACAAGAGAGGCAACTAAGATTCAAGTATAAAATATAATCCCAACTACAACATAATTCTATCTATTTATAGACTAAATCAATAATAACCCTAATCCTAATTCTCAAGGGTTGTCTACCTTACCCTAGGTCCCAAGCTAAAAATAATAAAGATAGCCAACATGGCTATATTGGAGTCGTTACACTTATGACATAACCATTGCATATTAGAATCATTTTTTACAAAATTTCAAATTATACATTTTTTTATCTTTACATATTGGTGTAACATTTGTAACACTACTTTGTCATTAGTAGGATCCAATTTAAGAACTGCATAGAATTTGACATGAATATTGCAAAGCTAAATGGATTATTTTATATTATTTAGAGATACTTTATGAATGGTCTTGTTCAATTTAGGATTTTGTGCATGTAAATGAACCAATAACAATGCTCCACCAATTGTTGAAATGAAAAGGATGGTCATGGATCAATTTTTTTGAATAAGTTGTGTGGATTCTATTGGGGGCCACTCCCATTACAAAAATAAAACATTACATTTCTATCAAGTTAATTAAACATATCCAACTTGCTTTCCTATCAAAGATATTCTTCATTTGCATTTCTCTTAAAGTTATGCATCATCTTTATCAAACTGCTAAGTTTCCACAATCAACTCTTTTAGATAATTTTTATTTAAGATAAAATCTCACTCATGCAGATTCTTCTCAAATTTAAATTTTTTTCAAGATAAAATTCAACACCGCAAACGGCTAAAATATTTTATACTCAGTTTCCATATCTATAAATATTGTGTCTACAACAACCTGACAATTTCTTAATACCTTTTTTTAGAGTTATTTGTTTTTATTTGTGGTTTTAGTCCCACTTCTTGTTAAAACTTGTGGTATTTGATTTTGTTTTCCCATATCAATATCCATGTGGTTTTTTTTGTTTTTTTTGCTCCTTGGGTATGCCTCTCTTTTTTCCATTCCCACCAATACTTTTATCTTCATCAATCTCTTCAATCTTCTCATTATGTTCATAGTAAGACTTTTCATCTTTAGTTTTTTCTTTCTCTAAAGGATCTAAAGTGCAAGGAATAACCTCAAAAGCACATTATTATTTATATTTCCTTGGAAACCCTAAAGTGCAAGGATGGTATTCCATAGTAATTACCTTCTTATTCTACTCTAAAGACACTATATTGTTACAGATTTCCTCCATTCTCATTTCTTTATTATGTTGGTCTTGAAACTCTAAAGTGCAAGGGATAACCTCTACACCACTTTCACTTTTATTACCAAGAGAGGATTGTATACTACTTGAGGAAAATTAAGGTGATTTACCTAGAAAAAACTTGACCTCTTCTATTGTCTTTGTTTTAGGATTTTCCTCCACATCTTCCTTTACACATTTAATTCCTTCTAAACTTGAACTTACATATTGTACTTTCTCATCCCTTATATCCTTCTTTGTTTCTTCTAACGGTTGATCCAAGTAAGCTATGGTGGCCTCTACCATATAATGTTATAGATAAGCTTTATTTCCCTCTTCTTTTGGAGTGGAATATCTTTGATATGATTCAGCTTCTATTACTATATTATTTTATTGCCTTATTTTGAAGTTTATCTCATGACCAAAATATTTGTTTCTTTCTTCATAGTTTTCACTTTGTAAACTCTTGCCATGTATCTAGTCTCATAACGATTGTGGTATTGAAATACAATATTTTCATAATCCACTTGTTGATCCTATTCTATTGATTCAAATTTAATCTTAATAGATTGAGGCAAAGGTTTTAAAATATCGATAACAACCATATTCAAGTATATAGCATGTTTTTCTCCTTAATAGGTCGTCCTTCCTTGATGAATTGCCCTAGGGTATTTTCAATATTCTTAAAAACATCCTTATTGATAAGCTAATATGGAAGTCCAAAAAGCTTTACCTACACCAAAAGCTTCTTAATAGTTTTTGTCTCAATAGAAAATTTTGTGTTCCATGGTATTAAATAAAGTGCATCTCCCCCTAAACCATGGGCCACAACCCATTATTTTATTCTTGATTTTTGAAATATAAAAGATGATGAGAAAAAAACCTTTAAGAAGAAAAGTTGCAAAGTAATTTGAATCCAATCCCCACTTCCACTTGATCCAATTTTGAATCTCAAAAAAACTTGGCTAGGATCTATGAAACTTACATACTAACCCTCTACTTTAAGAACTATTATATCATGATCAATCATCTCATCTTTGATAGCCACTTTTGGTGTAACATCTACTAAATGGATTGAACTTTCCATGTATTCGCTCTTTCGCTTATCTCCAACTTGTCTCTATACTTCACTAGTGAATCCTAATTTATAGCTAGGGCATCCTAAATTTCCATTAAAGCTTTCAAATGTGACTTTTCTTACATAGTAGCTAGCAGGGCTCTCTCCTCATTTACACACACTCTTGTTTCTTCTTTCTCCTAGAGTTCCTTCAATTTGATGAATTTTCAAAATATTGTTCAATGCATTCATGGTAAGGGTTTGAAGCATTGATGCACTCCAGATGAACCTGTTGCTCCTCCACCATAATTGAATATTTATGGCTTTGATGCTAGTTACCTCTAGTTTGATCTATGCCTTCATTCTCGTCTAACCTATGCAGGGTCGGGTGTTGCTCTAGATGTTAAACCAAATTGTATACCAAAAATAGTTCTATACATATATTTGTTTGGAAATGTGTTTGAATTTCAAAAATTTAATAGCACATAAATTAATATTTCCTTCATAAGATACTATATTTATATCTCCATGAGATATTTTTTGTGAAGACATTAAGAAGCCTATCTTTGAATAAATTATTAAATGTTTGATTATGCTCCAAGTTACTTTGAGGAACATTGGGACGCTACTAAAAGAAAAATCAAGTTCATGTTACAAAAAATATTTTAAGAAACACCTTTAAAATAATATTAATAATCATCGAGAAAAGCAAAAATAGAAGATTTTTTTTAATTGAAATAAACCTATTTGTATCCACTACAAGAATAAAGGATATAAATATGTCAATTATCACCTCTAGATTCAAAAAGTTAAGAAATTGCTAAGGAATATAAGTACGTTCAATTAAAGATCTATATTCATTCGTGTAGATTTGTAAATGTTCTCTCCATCTAAGATGTGAATTGTCAATTTTAGATCTATTAAGCATATGACCAAACATGATTTTTCTTCCTAATTATACTAACTATCATAATACAAACAATATTAATGTTGGATACAATTTTTTGACTATCACTTATGGATAAAATACGTCAAGTTAAAAAAGCTATTTATGCACAAGGGTTCATTTTGTAAATCTATGACATAATATCTACATTCAAAGTATCCTAAAGAATACATTATTTTTAATTTCTACCTCTTAAGTCTCTATTATTAGTAAACCCTTCAAATTTATATTTATAATTAAAAAATACATTTTTTATTAGAAATTGTAGGTATCTCTTTTGCACGATAGATTTATACCCTTTATATGTTATAGAAGCATACCATTCATATTAGTCTCAAATATAATGTCCATATTACTAAAAGGTGTAAAACATTAACTCAATAATATCTTTTAATATAGCAAGATTTTCATTGAAAAAACTAATAACAAATTGAATCATAGTTCATAAAAGCATTGAATGCCTATTAGATATTTTTTTGTATTTTTTGTAAAATAAGATTTTTCCTTGTATATTTTCCTACCCTAATACCTGTATAGATAGATTTAGTAAAATTAGCCCCTTATTTCCTTAATATCTAGCAATATATTGATGTAAATTTTTTAACCCATATTATGAACCCACATGAGAAGGTATTACCTACCCAACTATTCTTGCATGACAAATCCACATGAAATTCACTTTGTTAATCTATGGCATAGTACCTACATTGATGATTTTAAAGAAAAAAAAAACTTGTTTTCAATTTCTACTTCCAATTTCTCTACTACTAATACCCTCTCCAAAAATCTCTCCAATTAAAAATAACACCTTTCTCCTTAGTGTTCAAAATACAAGACTGTGTAAAAAATTCACTCAATTACATATTTGAACGTAGTAAGAGTTTTAATGAAATATATATAATATGTCAAGCATATATTCATTATAAATTTAAAATGTATATATTTAAAAATTCATAAAAGCATGCTTGAATCTAGTTCTCCTTCCAAAATTATATCAAAAATTACTCTTTGTGTAATCCTCACTATGGGCATCATGTTGCTTATAATAGTAAGACATTCAATTATACAATATAATGATATCTTATATATAATATAACTTTATGCCATATTCCAAGCATGCTAATAATAAAACTATATAGTTGAAGTAAAGATAGAGTCATTCATATTATTCATGGGCCTTTGCAATTGTTACAAACATAAAAATTTATAAAATGAGGGTTATTAAGAAAGGAACATTGAATAAGTTGGACAAACTAAAAATAACTCTACCCTCACAAAAAGATTTATTCATTTTATTTCTTGATGTATAGGTTGAAAAATGAAAAAAATACATAAAATAAATAAGTTGCAATGAAGAAACTACTCAACATATTCTCCATAATTGTACGAAAGATATTTTTGATGTCTCAAGCACAATGCAAGCATTTTCAATGCCACCTTTTAAAAATTAGAATACTAAATTTTAGTGTACCATCGTATTACATCTACCATTGGATGGTTGAACACATATTTTTTAATGATTATAAGAGATTGAAACCAATCCCACTCTTATAATATGATAATCACATTATTGTAATATGTCAATATTAGCTTTTGAGGATATATGTAGTGGGAGAGATCTAACAAAGATCCTAATAAGATGCAAAAAATATGAAAGAAAGTAATTTTGCAATATAACTAAAATATACTATAAATAGAAATGATGAAAATACAATGCAATATGAAGGTAATGGTCACTCCATTAATACAAGCTAAAGACATACATTGTACTCCATATAGGAGTTCTACTACTACCTAATACTCTCTACTACAATGCATTTGATATGTGATATGTTTCTATGAGGCCCTTTATATAGGAATATAGATTCCTTGGCCAATACTCTACCTAGTTGTACAAGGGGACACCTTGCACATTACAATTTACACATTGTCACTTGTGCATTTATTACATTTCTTGAAGTAACTAGCTAACTCCCCCCTAAAGTAATCTCCTACTCTAACTATGTACCCAATGTGGTACCATTTACATGACCCAAATGATGTAATATACTCTAACTCTAACACCCCCTTGTATTACATTATTTGAGTATTGAATATTTTAATCTTCAATATGGATCTTCTTCTTGAGAATAATCTTCAGCTTGGTTTGCTCCTTATTCCTTTTAATTTACATTGCATTGTGTGCTTCCATGGATTGGTTCTTCTTCTTCTTATTCTTTTTTGGAGTTAGTACTTTCATAGGTGGATGTGCTATCAGCTATTTTTTGCAAGAGTATTATTTCTTTGCTTTTGTCCTTGTCATCATTATTTGTGCCCTGTATAGAGATTTCTAAACATACACTTAGAGCATCATGATAAGATTTTGAGTTAGTAGAACTTGAAGTACTAATATTGCACGAGGATTGAAATATCTTTGCCAGATATGATTCATCTATTTTTATCTTTAGTTTAAGTAATTCTATCAATTCTTTTTGTTCCACATTTTCATCATTATAACATTTGAATGTAAGTAGTGCCATGTACATTATGCTTCCATATTCTAAAGGAATTTGAATTTCATTCTTGCCATTATCAATTGCTTCAGTGAGTTGAGCATGTAGGTAATGCTCCATTGTTTCAAACCTATATTTTAAAGCTTCACTATGTATCTTTTTTTAGGTAGGATCTAAGTGTCCTTTAGAATTTATAATTAAATTCTTGATTCCACTTTTTATGACACTTGTTCTTTCCTTTCTGATAGTGTTGTTCATATTATTGTTTATTGTATTGCTTGAGGTGGACATCCTTACAACTTCCTATATTAGAGTATAAAGTGACTTGATAGTACCTTAAAATAGTATTTATTGCAATTCCTTCGTAGAATTTGTGTAGTAGTCTACCTTATGACTCCCTAGTTTAGAGTATATGAATTTAATTTGATAGAATCTTTGTAGAGCTTAGATTTTGTAGGCTTCCTTATATATCTCTAGTCAAGAGATTTGATTCAATAAAATTCTTGTAGAATTTGTAGAAACCTTATGATTTCCAAATGGATTGAGTACTTGAGAAATTTTGAATGAATGATATTATTATCAAGTTTTGTAGAATGCCTTATGTCTCCTTAGTGATTTTGAATATGTTGGATGAGTGATAAAGTGCTTTTTGTGAATAGTAGTTCAATTTTAGGTTGATTTTGTAAAGTTTTGTAAATATCAAAATCAACTTTTGTTACTCCTTATTTCTCCTATTAAACTAAGCACTTTTTAATTTGATGAGTTTCTAATGGTTGGATTTCTTTTACCCATTTAATGTATTTTTAAGACAATAATACCAATTAATTTCTAACTCTTGATCATTCTTAATGAACCTCTTTTTATAGATTCTGATATTTGATATTTAATATTTCTAAATTCCAATATCCTACTTTGGTGTAGTATTCCTTATAACTCCCTAATTTGGAATATTATAAAACAATAATATTTGCAATAATGGATTTTTTATTTTCCAGGTAGAAATCCTTATTTCTCCTAAGTTTAATTTGCAAATATTATGCTATAAATTTCCTTTAATTTTTACTTTCAACCTTATATTATACCCTTATAACTACTATTAATGAAAGCAAATTAGAATAAGCTAAATTCTTACCCTTGTAATATTGCAAACCTAAAATATTTGATGTTGAATTCAATCGTAGATGACAAAAAGCTCTATATCCTTTGGGTGTTATAGCCAATGGAATGCTTTGATTCTTCCTTGGCTTCAATGCTTGGATGTTGGCACCTCAATTCTGGAGTCTTTGACCTCCCTTGACTAGAGCCTTTAATGTTCTTTAACTTTATTCCATGTTGCAACTCAGGCTGCTACGAATGTGCTATGAATACGACTATTTAGCTATGAGCGCTGACCTCCTTGGTCTTTGGCACCTTTTAATATAAGAGGAATCTTGAAATGTGTGACAAGTGTCATGTCGGTTATCTTTGAGTGCTTGAGGGATGAGAAGATGCTTATTGCCACTTGTAAATTTAAGCCCGGTAAAGGATGAGCATTATAGTCTTGGATGAGCACTATTTTTTTTTATGACGTATGTCTTATTTCTTCTAACACACCAACCTTATTCCCTATAAAAATTTTTGGTAAAACTTGCAACGGATGGGCACTCGTATGGGAAACGTTATGATTTCCTTCTAGGTGACAAGTGTTACCTTCCCTTTGTGCATGATATTTCTACGTAATGCCTCTTCAATGTATCTTTACAATACCCTTATTAACAATGTAACACAACCAGCTCTACCTTTGTTCAATGGTGCTTGGTATGAGTTGGTTTCAGCTAGAGTGGAGAGCAATACCTTTGGAGACTTAAATCTAGAATTTGAGCAATGATCTTGAAGGCATAAAGAACTACTATGGTGGAGTTTTAAATACTCCAATGATGCTCCTTGGACGTATGTCTAGTGTAATATTTTATGAAATCCTTTTTGTAGATAATATTACCCTTGAATATAATATATTTCCTCTCTTTGTATGGTGCTTTGTTTGATTGCAAGTTCGGTTGTCCAAATCGTAGAATATATGAGCCTTTAGAGAGACTATTCTACCTTGCTTGGAGAATGCTCTTTACACGACCGCTTTCAGCTAATTTCCTTTGTAAAGAATGTGCCTTTGTGGCACTTAAACTCTGCCCTTCTTTCTTTGTAGGATAGATTGATATGGTGCATAAAAATTTAAATAAACTTGTAAATAGAATACCTTATTTTTGCACCTCCTTTTGCACTCTATTTTGCTGGTTTTAATGGCAACTTTCTTGTAGGCAAGGGTTGATTTGACGTTGTCTCTTTTGCTAGACAACTCTCTCCTTTGCTTGGTTACTTTGGTAATAAACCCAAGCTAATAACCACGTAGATAGAAGCTTTTTGTAGAAGTAATTTTTACACTATTTTTTTTTTGTAAATAGCCTTTAGTGCACTTTGAATCTGAGATTCACCAAGTTTCAATTTGAAGCTTCTTTTGCTTATTTGATGGTTACTTTCTTCTCCACTTTCATGGAGGAATTTGATCTAAATTTTGGTGTCTTCTTTGGGCCATGAAATGTTGCAGGTTATGTGCACCAAATAGTATCTCTAGACACTTTGATAATCTACTGATTTTTGTATCCTTGATCTTTAACAATCAACGAACACAAACTAATCTTTTTGAGAGTAACTAGTTAAATATTAACTAGTGTAGTGCTAATGGATTAATAATGCACTTTAATGGTAACAATAATATCTCCTTATTGCTCCAATAAACTCTCAAAATAATTTTTAAATGCACTTAATAATTTTATGCAACTTTTTAATAGTAATCTATAATGAACCCTTAATGAGTATTCTGCAATTTTTCACTACAATCAATATTGTAGGATGTAGTCTTCTTGCTTTCTAAATAGATAACAAGTAGATGATAATTTTCTTTCTTTAAAAAATATCTAAATCCTATTAAATTTGCAAATATATTATAGAATGAATTCTCCTTTTTGCACTTTCTTGAAGACTATAATATGGGTTCTTCTTCTTGCAAATTTTAATTCAAATATGGTGTTTAATAGAATTTGATAATGAGCCCTAATTTGAAGTTCAACTAATTGCATCCTAGTTGCTTACCTTTAATGGCTTCTGAATTAGATGTAGATCTTGGTGTTTGATTCACCAAGTTGTTGCCTTGTAGTGGATGAATTCGTAGCTTCTTATTGACTGTCCTAAACAACTTCTTGCTTCACCAAACTGTTATTTTGAACTTTCTGTCTTAAGCCTAGGATTTTGTGGCTTGATCCTTCCAGTGATCTTCTATTTTCTTTTGTAGATTCAGAGAACTCTTTTCTCTGAAATGTGCCTTCTTGCTGTGAGAGGCAATATCCAAATCTCTCAGATTTGGTAGGCTTCTTATGTTTGAATCCTCCTTCAATATTCTTGTTGAACTATATCTTCAAATAAGATCTTCTTCTCAATATTATGAATGTCTTGAGGTCTTCACTGGATTATTCTTCTGGGATTTAGCACTCCTTACCAAATTCGTCTTCTCTTAAGCTTGTTTTCGGATGGCAACAATTGTCCCAAGTCCTTCACTATCAGGAGATTTCTCCTTGGTAGTGGATTTTTCCAATGAGTTCTCTTATGAACTCTTTTTATGATGTTTCCATGAGCTCTACAACAAGGCTCTCCAAGCCTTCCTTTTTTTCCTCCTTGAGACCTCTCCAAGGTATTCTATCTTGCATCTTCTCTGGTCTTCCAAATAAGACCTTTTATTCAACCTTTTGCTTATGGAAGTGTTGGTGATGAGATCTTCTTCTAGGATCTCTGAAATCTACTCCTTCTCTGATCAAGAACATGGTTCTATTAGTCCCTTTCTCTCTCTTCCAAGATTGAAAGTTTTTCCAATGATATCTACTTTAGATCTCTTCAACTTCTTCTTAAAGAAGTCTTTAATCAGTAAAGGAGATTACCAATCTCCTATTTCATGAACTCTTATATGGAGTCTTCTTTAGTAACTCTTCTTTGAAGTCTTCTTCCAAATCAGGAATTCTTATTTAGAGTCTTCTTCAGGAACTATTATTTGGATTCTTTCTTCTGAATCAAGAATTCTTCTCTGAAGTCTTCTTTAGAATTAAGGCTTCTATGGCCTTCTCTTCTTCTACGCTCTATAGGTATTGATCTTGAATGAATATCACCAATCTCCTATCTCCTTGACTCAACTTCTAGAGTCCATTCTTTCTTGAGTCTGCTATAATGCTATTGTATTTTTTCTTCACTTCTGCAATCTGCAAGATTTGCAGCTCTTGTAATGGAATCATTTTTTTCAAGGTCTTTGAAATCTTCAATCTTCTCCTTGTTGTTGCAAGTGTTGGAATGATTCTAAGAAGATATTCTTCCTAGCTCTCTTGTAGGAAGCTTCCCAACATTTTTCCTGAATCTCCTTTTCTTGCAACAAGTTGTTAGAAACTAGAACGAAAGAATTTATAATTTTGAACCAAGGCTTCTATGGCCTTTTTTTGCAATGTGAATTTTTTCAATCTAGAAATGGAGATCTCCAATATCCAAACTTCACTAAGACTCTACTCCTGGAGTCTCTTTTGCAATGTCTATTTTCTTGTAATAAAGAAATTTAGATAATGGATAGCATGAAAAGATCCAGATCTCTTGAGATTAGTAATATTCACTAGTTGATCCGTCAAACTAGTGTAATGAAATATTGAGTCCTAGTATTCACGAGTTTTCTTGTAACTCTGTGGAAAGACTAACTAGATGTAATCTCAAAATTTTTGTAACTAAAATTTATTCCAGTCCTCACTTGTGACTCCCTATTCCTATCTCGATTCATCATGGCTCTAATACCACTTCTAGCTTTTAAGGATATATGCAATGGGAGAGATCTAACTCAGGTTCTAATAAGATGTAAACAATATGAAATAAAGTAATTCTACAATATGATTGAAATATACTATAAATATAAATGACAAAAATATAATGTAGTATGGAGATAATGGTCACTCCATCAATACACTCTAAAGAGCTACATTGTACTCCATACAGGATTTCTACTACTATATTCTACTCTCTACTACAATGCACTTGATATGTGATATGTTTCTATGAGACCCTTTATATAGGAATATAGATTCCTTGGCCAACACTCTACCTAGATGTACAAGGGGAAACCTTGCACATTGTCACTTGTGTATTTATTACATTGCTTGAAGTAACTAGCTAACTTCCCCTAAAGTAATCTCCTACTTTAACTATGTACCATAGGTGGTACATTTACATGATCAAATGATTTAATATATTCTAACACTAACAGTAAACAAACCACATCATCATATTAGATATTATCAAAGGATACCTTACCAAGAGAGTGTCCATCATGATAAGAGAATTTGAACTTAGGTTATATCTCATTGCTCTATAATATCATGGTCAACAAGGCAACTAGACGCTATTTTTGGTCTCTCATAATGTCGTGGTTACCTACTACAACAACCAGGTGCACCTAACACTCACACCTCATGTAGTAAGACACAATCGAGAAGCTTTACAAGCATGGGACACAACTTATAGGAAGGCCTCTAAGATTTTGCTAAGGTCAAATCCTTATTTGATATGATATTTATGCTCACCTTCTTGAAGTACTTGCTTTTATCAAAATAAAATGCAAAAACTAGAACCCCAATCTAGTAGAGGCGATCCACCAAGATCAAAATATTCTTACATGTACAACTAAAATAAACACATTCACCATTTATTAACAACTATATAAATGAACACAATTTTAATCTAACATTAACCATTCAAATGTAAGATGTATATAAGAAACAGGATAGTGAAATTAGTCACAGCTTCATATATACATCATAAACCTTTTGTACAAAGATGCTAGATCAAAAAAGGCTCAAATGCTATTAACAAAAGGACTCAAGATTTGAGTCTTAATTAATACACAAAATAAAGTGAAAGGAAATATAAACATGAGGCTAAATATTAGGCATGAGCAGGAAAATTTCAATTCTTACACTAAAAATGAAAACACTATTTATAAGCAAAACAAGGGTTTTTTTACTCAAAATCCACACAAGAAATCCAAAATTTCCTCCCCAAATTGATCTGCATTCAAATTTGATGGGCTCAAGATCTCTAGAACTGAAGCTATCAATTTTGAAGGGTTTGAGTCCTCTGGATTTAGAGCCTTTGTCACTATTTTCTTTAAGAAGCTAACCAGTTTTCTTGGAATATCACATCCAAGTGGTGCAAGTAGATGGACTCAAGGCTTTTCTACAGTTGCTACTTTTATGAGCTCAACTACCCCTATTTTTGGAGATCATGCGTAGATGTTACCTATAATAAAGGTGCTCACTTGTCATGGAGGTTCCTTGTTGTGGAGCATAAAAGGTTGGTGATAAAATTTGATTGGTTGTTGTTGCTACTTTTTCACAACTATGACCCATCATATTGGACCATTTTTCTTGATCATATGGCTAGCAAATATCCTCCTAATTTTCTCCCTATCTGCTATTCCTTCTTGGGCCATTTATTGTTGAGATTGAATGGTTGGTGTTGCTTCTTAATGCTTTATCATCAAAGTAGTCCTCTCTTTTTTGTGAGTCACTAGATTATTCTTGACCAAATATTTAACCGTTGGTGTCTTCTAAATGTAAAGTGAAGATATTGTGCGATGATCACATGGATGGTCATCACGAGCTCAATAAAATTTAAAATATATGATTATATGAACTCAAACAGACGTGAAATATATGACCTGTAGCCATTGACCTTGCTGCTCTCTAACCAATGGCATAGGATGTCCTTTAGTTATTGTTGAAAAGGCTCTTGCCCTCCAACCAATGGTGGGGTCACTTTATTGCTAAAAAGGCTATAGAATGTGACGTGGGTCATTGATCATCAAAATCATATAGCTCACAAAACTTCATGATATAAATATCTTCAATATTTGCTTCAAGTCTTCACGAACAATTGGATCTTGTTTCTTTTCAAGATTGATTGTGGATCTTCTTTGGATGCACACCTTGATGGAATGACTACTTCTTTCGCAGGTTGCCAATGCATATGTCATGTGTCCAGGCCATGACTAATGGTAGGGTTCTTCTCTAACATTGCCTTGGAAATCTCATAAAATGGTGTGGATCATTGGATGAGCAATCAATGGCCACACAACCTTGAAAATATATTTTTGATCACTTTGCTCGGTAATGGTGCCCACTATTCATCAAAAGATAGCCATCCCATGTTGCTTTAAAACTCTTAATAAATATTTTCCTTATGGAATCAGTGACCATCATATATTTGAAAAATAAATGGTGCACGTTACTTTGTTACCTCTACAGACTACTTTTTCTTTCAAAATAAATGCTTGTCATATTTTTAGAAAATCAACAACTGACACGGCTTTTGGAATTTTTATGGCTCTCTTAGATTTTAAAATTAACACCCACCATTGATCAAAATATCAAATGACTTCCATAGCATCAAGACCTTTTCGGGGCTCCTCCACACAAAATCAACACCTGTCGTAGATTACAAAAATTGATGGTGTGCCTTGCTTCTGCCTTCCTTCTACTAATTTACCTTTACCAAGGCTGACTTGTAAAATTAGCCAAGGCTAAATTCCTTCGGGTATAGTGAATTTTCACAATAGTTTTGGCAACTCACAAGAGATCTTTTACTTGAAGATAAAGAATCCTAGAAAAAAATTATGACCTTATCTATTGGGCACAGAGTCAAATGAAAGAATGAATAATTGGAAGAATTGAATATATAGAAAATAAAATATTTAAAAGAGTAGTTGGACTATCAAAGCCTTGATTTCCTTCCACTCATCATCTGATGGCAACCCGATCTATTTGAATTGTTAGTCGCACTTCTACACGTAAACATTCTCCTGGCTTGGTTTTGTAGATGACCTCTCTTGGAATGTCTAGGACTCTTGTGTGCTTGGATGTGTAGTAATCAAATAAGAAAAATGTAAAATAAAGGTGTCCTTTTATAGATTTTATTCTCGAGAATCAAGACATCCACCTACATTGAGTTCATATTTTGTGTATTCATTCTCTCACTCCATAAAGCTGGCGGGAAGTGTCTGCCACCTTTTTCGAGTAGTAAATTTACCTCATTTGAATTTATTCCCCTTTCTAACATAGCCAATGCAAGGAGATTGTCATATTTATCTGTACATAAAATTCCTATTTTTAAAGACCAATTTTCATATTTTTAACAATAAATTTGTATTGATTGGTATTATTTCGACGGGAAATGAGCTCTGGCGATTTTTCCTCTGAACTAGGGTTTCTGGAACTTCGAAAAATCTAGGGCATCAGCTGGATTGCAGAAGTGCCTTCGGGGTACGGTGGATCTGAAGGCTAGATTGGTGCCCCAGGAGGGTCCAATGGGGACTTCTCCGGCTCCTTTTCCAGGGAGTAGCGGCTCATACGCAGATTTGTTTAAAGAAAATTCTCCTCCAAAGAACGACGAAGCTCAAAAAATGGCATATAAAATGCTCTTCACGGTTGCTGGGAATAGGTCGACAGCCACATCGTGTGAATGGATGTTTGCCGCAGGCCGAAACCAAGCCAAAAATTGTCATCGAGCCAAGTATGGTTGAAGAATCGGTCATTTACAGAGCTAATCACGATTTAATCTGCAAGTTCATGGGTATACGTCCTTCCCTGAATTTTTTGCACTCTTGGATCCGCCAAAACTGGGAGCCTCACGGTGAGTATTCATTGTGGTTTATTAGCAATGGATATTTTATTGTTAGCTTTTCGTCTTTGGCCGATAGAAATAGGGCTTTCGAGTCAGAGAAGAAAAATCATGGCCCGGCAAGGCTATTTGTTCAACCATGGAGAGTGGGATTCGATCCCCGAGTTGAACCTATTGCTGTCCCAGTATGGATCCGACTATATGCTCTTCCAATGGAATTCTGGAGTGAGCAGGTGTTGGCAAGGATTGGCAATTCTATTGGAAGACATCCGGGTGTTGCCGGAGACACAATTGAAGGGAGCATGGCGGTGTATGCAAGAATATGTGTGGAGATGGATCTCGGCCAGCCTTTGCCGGCAGAGATGGAAATTGAATTGGCGGGACTCTCCTGGATTCAACAACTGGACTATGAGGCCCTACCCTTTAGATGTAGGGTTTGTCACAAACATGGACATTTGGCCCGTTTCTGCCCTAATAATATGAATGCTAAAATGGAGGCCCCTTTAGGAATGCCAAACCTGCCTAAAGAGGATAAGGCAACACTTAATAAAGATTCTAATAGCACCGTTCGGGGCCGGGAAGCTCGAGAGAGAGGGTTTTGAACAACCCAGAAGAAAAAGACGGACAAAGAAAAAAGAGGGAAAGGAGCAATCCCATCTCAGACCTGCCAATAGGTATGAGATTTTTAAGTCACTGGTTGACGAAGAGGAACAATCTATGGAGGGCATGGAGGGTAATAAGGAAAATTCTAATATTCCCGGGCAACTCCCTCTCTCATCTCCTCTCGTCATACAACGAGTAGTTGAACTCTATGAGGTATCACAGCCGGTGTGTTCAGGGGCTTTAGTAGTGCATAACCAGGGAGCGAGACGAGTATCTCGGGATGTCGGCATGGGAATACCGAGAGAAGAACAGGGAAAGGCCAACTTTGGGGATAACCCGGGTAGAAAAAAGATCAAAAAACAGCAATTCTCGGGGAGTAGGTAGAAGATCCAATAAGGAGTTGCTAGCAGTCCAAGGAGACAAACTGATCACGGGAGGATCGGTGAGGACAATAGACTCTTATTGCTCCCAGGGTAACCAATGATTATACAATCATGGAATGTGAGGGGTTTAAACAACAGAACCCATCAATCTATTGTTCGAAGACTTTTAGAGAATCGTAATACTAATTTTTTGCTTTTACAGGAGACTAAGATGTCATTAGATCTTATGTCCAAAACGATCCAACAGAATTTGGAGGGTGCTTGGTCATATGGATGTGGCTGCCCAAGGTGCCTCGGGGGGGATTGTTACTCTATGGAACTCTCTTGAATGGTCTGCAATAGAACATCTTGCCTGGAGGGGTGTTCTCACTTCTCTTTTTAGGAATAATGTCACCGTGAAACACGTTCTAATCACAAACTTTTATGGGTCTCAAAACCTAGATGGTCATAGGCGGCAGTGGAAGGTTGTGCATAACATGCGAACCTCAAGGGAAGATCTAGACTGGATTATAGCGGGGGACTTTAACGCTAAATTATCTTCTAGAGACCGGGAAGGGGGAACACCATTTTTGGACCCAGGGGACCGTTTCATGATTGCCCAAGTCCGGGCTTTGCACTTAGTGGACATTAAATGTCCCGGCATTAACTACACTTGGACTAATAAAAGGCGGGAGCCACATAGCGAGGAAGGTTAAGCTAGATCATTTTCTGGTTTCAGAGGAGGCGTTTGTAAAATGGAATATAAATTTTTAGATTTTAGAAGGCCCGGTTTCGGATCACCTGTCCCATTCGTTGGAAGGCGGGACTAGGATGGGGCGGCATCACAAACCTTTCGGATTTGAGAATTTTTGGCTTCAGAAAGAAGAACTTCGGGAGAAAATTCCACGGTGGTGGGAAGAAGGCCGCCCGACTTATGGGAGAGCAATGTTCGGAATCCACAAACAACTACAATATGTCAAAACTCGGTTGAAGTATTGGAGGCGTGCTAATAAAGCAGACTTCCGGGCCCAAAGAGCTCCATTGGTGGCCGGATGGGATGAGGTCCAAAAATAGTTCGAGAGAAGGAGTAATTACGGACCAGCTCAAAGGCGAGGATGATGCCTTGCGTACGAGCGGTTGAGGACATTGACAACCGGGAGGAGACCTATTGGAAGCAGAGAGCTAGAACCACCTAGTTATTAGAAGGGGACAGAAATACTAAATTCTTTCATCAGATTGCTTGTGCTCGAAGACGGATGAATAAGATGGAGGCCCTTCAAGATGAGAACGGTCATTCCTTTGATACACTTCCGTGTATGCATTCCCATGCTATGGATTATTTTTCTAAGCTTTTTAAGGAAAGTGTGGTACAAGATGTAGAGGCCCAAAATGAAGTTATTTCTGTCATACCTGCTTGTTATTTCTGAGGATGAAAATCAGGCCCTCCTCAAACCCATTGATAGAGATGAATTGAAAACTGTGGTCTTTGGAATGAGCACTGGTAAAACTCCAGGTCCAGACGGCTTCCCAATTGAGTTTTTCAGGCTTTCTGGGACTACTTAGAGGAAGATGTAAGGGTCTGTTGTAGAAGAGTCCGAGAGAAAATAAGAGAATGCTTAAAGCTATAAACCACACTTTCATTACCTTAATTCCAAAAGGGGAGGAGGGGGTTCATATTTCAGATTATAGGCCTATTGCCTTATGTAATGTGTTGTACAAAATAATCACAAAGGTAATGGTTGAGCGCCTAAAACCTCTTCTTCACAACATTGTCTCCTCTGAGCAAGGGGGTTTTGTTGAGGGACGACAGATTCTGGATGGGGTGGTTGTGGCCCAGGAAGCAATCCATTCAATGCACACTTCTGGTAATAAAGGGATGTTCATAAAACTGGACATGTCAAAGGCTTATGACGGGGTTGAATGGAGTTTCCTGGCTAAAATGATGGCAGCCTTTGGTTTCTCTCGAGATTTGGATAGAGTGGGTCATGAGTTGTGTCTCTACCCCGACTTACTCTGTGCTAATCAAGGGCCTTCCTTCGCAACCATTTGGAGCTACTCGGGGACTGCGCCGAGGGGATCCATGTTCTCCTTATCTTTTTCTCATTTTGGTGAAGGTCTTGGCGGACTTTTCTTGAGGAGAAGACGAGCAAGGTAGATTATTGGGTATCGGGGTGGGTGACGAAGTTTTAACGCACCTACGGTTTGTGGATGACACTTGGTTTGGTGGGAGTGGCCGGCTTCAGGGAAGCAAGAATGATTAGGGATACTCTTAATGTCTATCTCGGGGCTACTCAATAGGTCATTAATGACAAGAAATCCAAAGTGGTTTTTTTTAATCCGGAGCAAAGGCTTCAGAACAAAATTTTAGAAATCCTGGGATTCACAAGGACTTCTCTCCTAGTGGTTTACTTGGGGGTCCCCTTGCACTTTAAGAAGCTGAAATTAGACACATGGAGGAATCTTTTGGAGTGTATCAAGGACAGAATTAATCACTGGTCTCACAAGTGGTTAAGTTATGGTGGCAGATTAACGTTCTTACGGTCAATCATTCAAGCCATGCCAATTTACAAATTCTCTATCCTGGCTGCCCCGATTACAATATGGAAAGAGTTGGACAGGATGGCTAGAAATTTTTTATGGGAAGGAGCAAAGGGAGAGAGAAAGTGGGCCTTAGTGGGCTGGGACAAAGTTACCCGGCCCAAGGTTAAAGGAGGTATGGGTTTGAGAAAATCTAAGCTGAATAATAAAGCTTTGGTTGGAAAGTTGTACTGGAGATGGATCTCCCAACCCACCTCCCTTTTCAGTAGAATCCTAACTAGCAAATACCTGGGACAGGCCAACCCAATCGATGTAGCTCGCATCCCCTTGGATGGTACTGGGTCCCTAGTTTGGCAGGCTCTCAAGTTAGGGTCTCAGGTTGTTAAAGACCGCTTATTTTGGAAAGTGGGAAGAGGGGAGAAGGCTCATTTCTGGACAGATTCTTGGGATCAGTTCCCACCCATCATTGCTGAATTTCCAGAATTACTGCCAATAAAAGCAGCCATTGAAGCCAAGGGATGGATCCGTATTGAAAGTTATTTCACAACTACTCAGTTGGGGGAGTGTAAGTTTAAGCAGTTCAAGAAGTTGGATGAGTGGCCCATTTCAATCCCTCCGGATTTGACTCCCATCATGACTAAAATTCGAACAGAAAGATTTCTTACAGGGGGAGACGTGGAGGATGAATTAGCATGGGGCTTTGGGAGTCTTGGCGTCTATACGATGAAAGGACGGATATGACAACATTCTCCCAGAGCCCCCCCTCATACTTTTTAGGTTGAGGATTGGAGGAAAATATGGCACTCTAAAGGCTGGCCGAAAGTTAACTTTTTTGCCTGGCGGTGCATGCACAATGGAATCCTCACTTTTGATAATCTCAGATCAAAAGGTATCATCGACCCTTCTCAATGTGTACTATGCTACAAGAGCGAGGAAGCTGTTGACCATTTGTTGTTTGGTTGCCCTTTCACCCGACAAATTTGGCTGCGTTGGTTTGCTTACTTTAAAATTCAAGTAAGTGGTGACATGAACCGGATGAATATCTGGGCAAAATGGCAGAAAGGTAGATTCAAATCTAAAGCTCTTCGTTTTAGCTGGGAGCTCGGTTTAAGCTTTATCACGGTGGCAAGTATGGCTGGAAAGAAATGCCAAAATTTTTAGAGAAACTTTTCTTGCTCTAGACGGGGTTTGGCAGACCATTTGGAGCAAGGTTACCGAAGCTGTGGTTGTTCATCCTTGAGGAGGAAGCTCAAATTGACATTGGAGCTATGGAAGAACGCCTTGAACTGCAAGAGGGACAGGACATAAATTGTTGGAAACCTCCCCTTGAAGGTTGGATTAAAATCAATACTGATGGAGTTGCAAAAGGCAATCCGGGTAGAGCCGAAATTGGAGTGGTGTGCCGGAACCATGCTGGGACTGTGCTCTATTGGGAATTGCAAGGCTTGGGAAGATCCACTAACAATGAAGCCGAAG
The DNA here is from genome assembly GCA_028583015.1 of Wollemia nobilis. Classification (NCBI taxonomy): domain Eukaryota; kingdom Viridiplantae; phylum Streptophyta; class Pinopsida; order Araucariales; family Araucariaceae; genus Wollemia; species Wollemia nobilis. The sequence goes on from JAQPPZ010017228.1 coordinate 15,496,336, forward strand.
CCATTGCCATCAAGTCTGCTTCTGTTTGGGCAGTGAAACATGGCCACCGTAGGATTATTCTTGAATCAGACTCGCAAATAATGGTTGGAGCTCTAGATTGCATGAGGAACTTTGATCTGAAAGCTTGGAGGTTGAGGGCTCTTGTTACCCAAATTAAAGAATTATGGAAGGAATTGGAGGACGTGATCCCAGTTTATGCGAGTAGAGATTTGAACAAAGCGGCTGACTTTCTGGCTAAGATGGGTGCGGAAAAGGAGGTTGGAGTTCAGTTGCACAGTGACATGGATATTGAGGATGAGGTGATTAGACAGGTGCTGGAAAGGTCCTTGAGCCAATGATCAAAGAAAAAGCAAAGGGAGGAAAGTTGTCGCGATATCGCGACATGTTGCGTCGTCACGGTCGCTGGAGGAAAGTTGTCGCGATATCGCGACATGTTGCGTCGTCGCGGTCACTGGAGGAAAGTTGTCGCGATATCGCGACATGTTGCGTCGTCGTGGTCATGGGAGGAAAGTTGTCGTGATATCGTGACATGTCGCTTCGTCGCGGCCAAGGGAGGAAAGTTGTCGCGATATCGTGACATGTTGCTTCATCGCGGCCAAGGGAGGAAAGTTGTCATGATATCGCGACATGTTGCATCGTCGCGGCCAGGGGAGGAAAGTTGTCGCGATATCGCGACATGTTGCTTCGTCGCGGCCAAGGGAGGAAAGTTGTCGCGATATCGTGACATGTTGCTTCGTCGCGGCCAAGGGAGGAAAGTTGTCGCGATATCACGACATGTTGCTTCATCGCGGCCAAGGGTGGAAAGTTGTCGCGATATCGCGACATGTTGCTTCATCGCGGCCAAGGGTGGAAAGTTGTCGTGATATCGTGACATGTTGCTTCGTCGCGGCCAAGGGTGGAAAGTTGTCGTGATATCGTGACATGTTGCTTCGTCGGGCCAAGGGTGGAAAGTTGTCGTGATATCGTGACATGTTGCTTCGTCGGGGCCAAGGGAGGAAAGGTGTCGCGATATCGTGACATGTTGCTTTTTCGCGGCCAAGGGAGGAAAGGTGTCGCGATATCGTGACATGTTGCATTTTCGTGGCCAAGGGAGAAAAGGTGTCGCGATATCGCGACATGTTGCATTTTCGCGGCCAAGGGAGAAAAGGTGTCGTGATATCGTGACATGTTGCATTTTCGTGGCCAAGAGAGAAAAGGTGTCGCGATATCGCGACATGTTGCATTTTCGCGGCCAAAGGAGAAAAGGTGTCGCGATATCGCGACATGTTGCATTTTCGCGACCAAAGGAGAAATGGTGTCGCGATATCGCGACATGTTGCATTTTCGCGGCCAAAGGAGAAAAGGTGTCGCGATATCGCGACATGTTGCTTCATCGCGGCCGAGAGAGAAAAAGTGTCGCGATATCGCGACATGTTGCACTTTCGTGCCCAAAGGAGAAAAGTGTCGCGATATCGCGACTTGTTGAATTTTCGCGGCCAAAGGAGGAAAATGTCGCGATATCGCGACATGTTGCTTTTTCGCGGCCAAAGGGGAAAGGTGTCGCGATATCGCGACATGTTGCATGTTCGCGGCCTAAGGAGAAGAATAGTGTCGCGATTTCGTGACAAGCTGCATCAATTGTCCATGCCGACCCCCTGCTAGCTAGTTAATGGTTCAGGAGATTTGGCTCCATTGCAAATCTTCTTCTACTATTGTAAGCTTGTGTTCTCTCTGAATTCGGTTGGGAAGAGTCTCTTCCCATATTGTAATTGATCTTTGTTTTAATACAAGTTTTTTCAAAATTTTTCAAAAAAAAAAAACAATAAATTTGTATTGTATGCATATAATTCCTTTTTTTGCAAGGACGACGGGCAAAGACCATTACTCCTTTCAAGGCATCAAATTCACATTGTGAATAGTTATTTTTTTTTCATGCAAGGTTAGCAAAAGGACATTGCCTCAATGAATTCACGTCATGAGAATTTATTTTTCTTTTTCATGCAAGGTCAATGAAAAAATGCCACTCAGCTAGCTCTCTTGGCCTATCAAATGGTCTACAGATCTTTGTCATTGGATGATCTTCAAGTTAGCACTATCCCGAATAGTCATCTATATTTTTTACCTTAACAACTTGCAGCATCCATTGATTTGTTTTGATCAAACTGTGGGTTTTATTCTAGCCTTAGAATTTTATTTGATAGTCCTTGGTTTAGCATGTGATAGCCATGTGTCTTCATCATTGATAATTTGATAGTCGAGGCTACTTTTTCCCTTCTCATATTGACAATGAATATATTCCATCACTAATCTGATCAAATGATTTATTAGAATGAGCATTATATTTGTATTAGAATGACATCAATATATAATACATGCGGGTGATAATGAACTTATGGCTCGTTTCCCAACCACCTAGTATAACCACCTAGGAGGAGCATTTAGGAATAATGAAATACTCAGAATTAAATATCCCAATGGTGGAATATTACTCTAACACCTCCCCTTATTCAATTATTTGGGATAACATAGATGACCCCCCTTTTGGAGTAGGAGAGTATAATGAAATATGCTCTTATGTTAGCTCTTGCTCTAAGTGTACCTCTAGACTAGTACCTCTGGATCTATCTTTGGATCTACCTCTAGATCATTACCTCTAGATCTACCTGTAGGTCTCCCTCTATATCATTGTTGTTGGATCTACCTTTAGGTCTGTCACTGGGTCATTGCCTCTAGGACTGCCACTCGGTATGTCACTGAACTTTCCTCTGGGTCCACCATAGGTTTTACCTTTTACGTAGAAGCCAAACAACATTTCTTTCATCTTTGTCCATTGTGTGAGATCTATCCATCCACAATCAATATGAATCTTGTTGGCCATTTTAACTTTGTACCAACAATTTGAAGAGGAGTGATTTGTACATCCACATGAATCACAAGGATGTAGTTTCTAACACCTAGCTACTACATGTCCTATTTTTTCACAATGACTGCAACAATGCTTTGTAGGAGTTGAAGGAGATTTAGGTTTTCCAAACATGGTTTTACTGGTACTTGCTTGTCCAGAATAGCCAAGGCCTTCATTCTTTGGCCTAACATTTAGCATTATAGGAGTTTTAATGCCTTGTCCATGTTTACCTAATCTTTCACCATTGAATCCCATTTTTTTCATCAGTTTGGATCCAATGCCTTTGGTATGTTTTTCAAAACACAAGAGTTCTTCATATTCATCAATATTTGTTTTGGTAACTGTTGGTCATCAAATCTGCCTAGGAAAGGATTTTGGGTAAATGTATGTGCCCTAGACCTGGACCAACATTGAAAGGCCGAAGGGAAGAGATGCCCCTCGTGCCAATCTCCAGAGAAATGTCGGCTCCTATGCTAATCTACTTTGGTGTTTTGAGATAAGGGTGCAGGAAAGAGATAAAAGGAGTTAGGGTTAGAGAAAGAAATAAAAAGGGGTAAGGGAAGAGAGATCGATGATTTAAGGTGGGAGAGAATAGGAAGCACGATCACTAACTAACAACTTGAATAGCAACAAAGAACACCAAGAATAAACGAAAGAAATGCCACATTAACCTTCCTATGTATCCTCTGGGCGAGCTCACAGGGATTCTCCTTCTCCCTTTCGTCGAAATTCAGGGTTCAGAGTAAAGACGATTAGGACAAGCGAATGTAACAGAAACCACAACCCACCAGGCAACATAAAAGAAAACCAATATAGCATTTTTCCTCTCCTATGTATCCTTCAGGCGAGTTTCAAGGTACAGTCCCCAATCGCACACCGGATTCAGGATTCAGAGTCTCAGTATACAAATGAAGAAAGACAAAAGAATCAAGCACAGAAGGTAGCATAAAAGAGAGAAATTGAGCCCAAAGCTCTTTAGTATTAATCGTAGGACATCAAGTTACAGTAGCTTTCTAGCAGATAGTTCCCCCCACTTTCTACATTACAATGCCTGGGTTTTTATAGAGGACCCGACCCTCTGAGTCATTATTACACAGAATGGCGAAGTATACTCTTGAGATCTGAGAAGTCGGCTCCTCGTGGCCCTCATGACTGAGCTTTCAAATCCATTACCAGAACTGGCAACTGTGACCGAGTCAACCATAGAAACATGCATTGATGAGTCGTCTGAGTGTCCTTGGTTTTTGGGTGCAATGCTCGAGTGGCCGCCATGCTTGTCGGGCTCTCCTTTAAGGGACTGATACTTCGCTTCCAATTGCCAAAAAAGAGCAGCGAGCTTGCAGGGCAAGTAAGAATGCATTTATGAGGCACTTGATCATCTCGAGAAAATACCCGACTTGGAGTGCGTGCCCCTTTTGAGTCGCGAAAAAGCAACATGTCACGATATCGTGACATTTCTATGTCTTCAACTTGGTTCTTCTTCTTGCATCGCGAAAATATGACATGTCGCGATATCGTGACATTTCTATGTCTTTGCCTTCTTTTGTTGCTTTTGGCCACGAAAATGCAACATGTCGCGATATCGTGACACTTTTCCTCTTTTGGTCGCGAGAATGCAACATGTCGCGATATTGCGACACTTTTAGTCCTTTGGTCGCGAGAATGCAACATGTCGCGATATCGCGACACTTTTCCCTTCTTGCTCTTCTTGTCTATCTCGGCCGCGAAAATGCAACATGTCACGATATCGCGACACTTTTCTTCTTTTGCTCCTCTTGTCGCTCTCGGCCACGAAAATGCAACATGTCGCGATATCGCGACACTTTTCCTTCTTGCTCCTTCTTGTCGCTCTCGGCCACGAAAATGCAACATGTCGCGATATCGCGACGCTTTTTCTTTCTTGCTCTTCCTCCTTGCTTTGAGCCGCGAAAATGCAACATGTCGCGATATCGCGACACTTTTCTTCTTTTGCTCCTCTTGTCTCTCTCGGCCACGAAAATGCAACATGTCGCGATATCGTGACACTTTTCTTCCTTGCTCCCTCTTGTCACTCTGAGCCGTGAAAATGCAACATGTCGCGATATCGCGACACTTTTTCTTCTTGCTCTTCTTGTCGCTCTCGACCGCGAAAATGCAACATGTCACGATATCGCGACACTTTTTCTTTCTTGCTCTTCCTCCTTGCTTTGAGCCACGAAAATGCAACATGTCGCGATATCGCGACACTTTTTCTTTCTTGCTCTTCCTCCTTGCTTTGAGCCGTGAAAATGCAACATGTCGCGATATCGCGACACTTTTCTTCTTCTGCTCTTCCTCCTTGCTTTCGGCCGCGAAAATGCAACATGTCACGATATCGCGACACTTTTTCAATCTTGCTCCCTCTTGTCGCTCTAAGCCGCGAAAATGCAACATGTCGCGATATCGTGACACTTTTCTTCTTTTAGCCGCGAGAGTGCAACATGTCGCGATATCGCGACACTTTTCTTCCCTGCTCGCTCTTGTCGCTCTCAGCCGCGAAAACGCAACATGTCGCGATATCGCGACACTTTTTCTTTCTTGCGACGAAGCTATCTTCTTTGGCTTGCTTGGCAGTGAAGCTCTTCTTCTTCATTTTATGTGCAAGGGGGTGGCATTGAAAGCCAAAATTGTTGCAACACTTACAAATACTTTCGAAAACAACAAAAGAAACTTTACAAAGAGAAATTTTTTGATTTTTTTCTACCCCTCTGTGCAATGTGACAAAATTGTCAACATTCTTGGCGGCTCGCGGGGCATTTAGCTCGTCTGAATGCAGAGATCCCAGGCCTTTATCCATTGGGCAACAGAGTCATTCCCATTATCCTCTTCTCTGACTATCCACTGACGGCATTTTTTTTTTTTTTTTGTGCCTAAGCTCCTAAGCAACACTTAGCGCCTTCGGCACTTATTTACTAGCCGGGCTATTTACAGTATTTACACAAAATTTTGTGACATGATTGGCATGCCGCCACCATAAACCCAGCTTCGGGTGCCTATCCGATGAACCTGCAATGTCTAGACCAGATCTGATTGAACTTCAGTTGATCTTTGAAGTCCGGTTGGCCTCTTCCCGAAGTTGTCCATGTTGCGAACAGGGAGCAACGTAGTGAGTTGTCACTCCTGCCAGTACCCGTACTGTTGATGAAAGATGTGGCAAAGAATTTCACCACATGAGGGGCCTCTTGGGGTACTGGTCATAGTGATGGCTGGAACCAATACCAGAATACTGAAGAATCTACTAACTGTGGGCTGGGTACAGGTTCTTCCATCCTCTTGATGCGGTAACAGGGCTCCTCCGGCAAAGAGTAATCTTCCAGGATCTCTTCAGGTTCAGCTTCTTGATGAGGCATGCTTAATGGGCTCTGGCTGAATACTTGCGTGCCATCCATTGGGATACAAAAAGGGTGCAAAAATGTGCCCTCTTTGTTCTCAGGCTCTACCACTTGGGCCTACTCTTCTCCTTGGCCCGTCTCTGATGGAGACTGCAAGCAACCATATTGTTCATTGTTGGGGCAAAGCTTGCATATTCCCATTGTTGGACTTGGATGAAATCTGCCTCTCGAGCTCCAAACGACTGCATCTCAGGCCTCTGCTCAGTATGAGGAGTCTACCATGATGAATACTGTGTTGGATAAATAGGAGCAGTAATTACCGGGTAGGGTGATGGGGCTGCTCCCCACTGCCACTTTCCCGATAAGAGCAGAAGTTGTTCTGCTTGTATTGCTTCCTCAAATATTTGAGGGAATATTCGTTCTCCTGATTGCAGTAAGATGAGGCTCATGTCCGGGTGAAAGGCCCGAACATAGAAGAGGTGGGCTTGGGCGGGCATCGGTTGGATCTCTCCTGGAATTCTCTTCCAACTTCTACAGAATCGGACATTGAAGTCCGTGATGCTCTCCAGAGGTGCTCTCGTGATGGTGAAGAGGTACATCAAAAGCTGGAAGGGATCCTGAGAGCCATCAAATGTTTTGAATAGCGCTCCTGCTAGGTCATCCCATGAGCAGATGCTTTTACGCTCGAGCAGTCTGTACCACTGCAGTGCCCTTCCTTCCAAAGATAGAACTAGGAGTCTGATCATGACATCTTCATGGATTATGTCATAGAGGGGCGCTAAAGCAGCAACATCTTCAAGGTGCTCTCGGGCCATTCCCTTAGTGCCATTGTATTTTGTCACTGTCTCCAAGGCGCTTTCAAGAATTTCATGGTAACTTTGGAGATTCAGAGGGCCACGATCATCCCAGTTGGGATAGCATACCCTCTCCATTATAGCAGTGGCCTGCAGATATCACGGTTCTCGCCACTAAGTCGGAGTCGCCAGGTGAACATACTTTTCTCCGCTTGTGAGGTCAAGGCTGCTCATCGAACCTTGATTCCTCTGGGATGTCTTCTTTCAGATTTAAAAGGCGCCTACGATCAAGAAATCTGGATCTTCAGCTCAGTCAGAGTCGCCAGGTGATTTTTCCAGATGAAGGCAAGCCAGAGATTCACCAACTCGGGCTTCCTTAAAACATGGGGACTTTTGTCATGAAGGCACAGGTTTAGGTACCGATCTTTACGACTTAGAGATTTTCGGGTTGAACAGAGTCGCCAGATGCTAAGAGTCTTTTGGTAATGAGAGCATCGATTTTCACTACCACTCAGAAGGTGAGACTGATCGGGTCACACCGGGAACTGGTTAGAACTATTGGCCCTGGTGTAGACGGGTTTGAGATTTGTGCTTAAAATATGGGACCTTGGTCCCACCGAGCGTGCCAAAAACTGTTGGTCATCAAATCTGCCTAGGAAAGGATTTTGGGTAAGTGTATGCGCCCTAGACCTGGACCAACATTGAAAGGCCGAAGGGAAGAGATGCCCCTCGTGCCAATCTCCGGAGAAAGGTCGGCTCCTATGCTAATCTACTTTGGTGTTTTGAGATAAGGGTGCAGGAAAGAGATAAAAGGAGTTAGGGTTAGAGAAAGAAATAAAAAGGGGTAAGGGAAGAGAGATCGGTGATTTAAGGTGGGAGAGAACAGGAAGCACGATCACTAACTAACAACTTGAATAGCAGCAAGGAACACCAAGAATAAACGAAAGAAACGCCACATTAACCTTCCTATGTATCCTCCGGGCGAGCTCACGGGGATTCTCCTTCTCCCTTTCATCGAAATTCAGGGTTCGGAGTAAATACGATTAGGACAAGCGAATGTAACAGAAACCACAACCCACCGAGGCAGCATAAAAGAAAACCAATATAGCATTTTTCCTCTCCTATGTATCCTTCAGGCGAGTTTTAGGGTACGAGTCCCCAATCGCACACCGGATTCGGGATTCGAGTCTCGGTATACAAATGAAGAAAGACAAAAGAATCAAGCACAGAAGGCAGCATAAAAGAGAGAAATTGAGCCCAAAGCTCTTTAGTATTAATCGCAGGACATCAAGTTATAGCAGCTTTCTAGCAGATAGTTCCCCCCACTTTCTACATTACAATACCTGGGTTTTTATAGAGGACCCGACCCTCTGAGTCATTATTACACAGAATGGCGAAGTATACTCTTGAGATCTGAGAAGTCGGCTCCTCGCGGCCCTCGTGACTGAGCTTTCAAATCCATTACCAAAGCTGGTAAGCGTGACCGAGTCAACCATGGAAACATGCATTGATGAGCCGTCTGAGTGTCCTTGGTTTACGGGTGCAATGCTCGAGTGGCCGCCATGCTTGTCGGGCTCTCCTTTCAGGGACTGATACTTCGCTTCCAATTGCCAAAAAAGAGCAGCGAGCTTGCAGGGCAAGTAAGAATGCATTTATGAGGCACTTGATCATCTCGAGAAAATACCCGGCTTGGAGTGCGTGCCCCTTTTGAGTTGTGAAAAAGCAACATGTCGCGATATCGTGACATTTCTATGTCTTCAGCTTGGTTCTTCTTCTTGCATCGTGAAAATATGACATGTCACGATATCGCGACATTTCTATGTCTTTGCCTTCTTTTGTTGCTTTTGGCCACGAAAATGCAACATGTCGCGATATCGCGACACTTTTCCTCTTTTGGTCGCGAGAATGCAACATGTCGCGATATCGTGACACTTTTCCTCCTTTGGTCACGAGAATGCAACATGTCACGATATCGCGACACTTTTCCCTTCTTGCTCTTCTTGTCGCCCTCGGCCGTGAAAATGCGACATGTCGCGATATCGCGACACTTTTCTTATTTTGCTCCCTCTTGTCGCTCTCAGCCGCAAAAATGCAACATGTCGCGATATCGCGACACTTTTTCCTTCTTGCTCCTTCTTGTCGCTCTGAGCCGCGAAAATGCAACATGTCATGATATCGCGACACTTTTTCTTTCTTGCTCTTCCTCCTTGCTTTGAGCCGCGAAAATGCAACATGTCGCGATATCGCGACACTTTTCTTCTTTTGCTCCTCTTGTCGCTCTCGGTCGCGAAAATGCAACATGTCGCGATATCGCGACACTTTTCTTCCTCGCTCCCTCTTGTCGCTCTCGGTCGCGAAAATGCAACATTACGCGATATCGCGACACGTTTTCTTTCTTGCTCTTCTTGTCGCTCTCGGTCGCGAAAATGCAACATGTCGCGATATCGCGATGCTTTTTCTTTCTTGCTCTTCCTCCTTGCTTTGAGCCGCAAAAATGCAACATGTCGCGATATCGCGACACTTTTCTTCTTCTGCTCTTCCTCCTTGCTTTTGGCCACGAAAATGCAACATGTCGCGATATCGTGACACTTTTTCAATCTTGCTCCCTCTTGTCGCTCTCGGCCACGAAAATGCAACATGTCACGATATCGTGACACTTTTCTTCTTTTAGCCGCGAGAGTGCAACATGTCACGATATCGCGACACTTTTCTTCCCTGCTCGCTCTTGTCGCTCTCAGCCACGAAAACGCAACATGTCGCGATATCGCGACACTTTTTCTTTCTTGCGGCGAAGCTATCTTCTTTGGCCTGCTTGGCAGCGAAGCTCTTCTTCTTCATTTTATGCGCAAGGGGGTGGCATTGAAAGCCAAAATTGCTGCAACACTTACAAATACTTTCGAAAACAACAAAAGAAACTTTACAAAGAGAAATTTTTTGATTTTTTTCTACCCCTCTATGCAATGTGACAAAATTGTCAACAAGTAACAACATTGCATTTGTCATAATTGATGATATTATGGATCTCATTTTGAGGAGGTTCAGTTGTTAAGTCACCAGTGTCGCAAGAAAAAATTGCTCGTGACGAGATCACCTATGCTGCAACTAATATCTACCATTGAAGGTAAGAGGTCGTCTGTATCACAATAAGCATTGGCGACAATGGGCATTAGGTCACTTGTGCTACAACAAGCATTCGCTATCATGGGCTAAATATCACTGGTGTCACAACAAGTATCGACCATTACCTTTGATTCCTCATTGATGTCCTTTTTCTTTTGACGTTGGGCAATGTCAAGTGAAATCAATGTCATGTAGACTGCCCTTTTAACACCTATAGGGATTTGAGAACCATTCATCTAAAGGTCTTCATAATCTTCAAAATATTTGAGAATGGATTTTACACCACTGTGTGGTGTGAGATATTTTCCATCCTCAAAAAATCCATTCCTTCCCACCCTACTGAAAAGTAAGGATCTTTAACTAATTTTGCAAATTCAATTGATTTTGGGACATTCTTTTTCTTTGATTTGCTCATATTTTTAAGGTGTCGATCTCTGCCGAAAATGCACCTCTTTTTACAATTATTTTTGGAAAATATGTGAAGTTTTTGTTTGCAAAAATGATATTCAAATCCATAATTTTTCCCCCCTTTGTCTTAGAATTTTGCAAGAGAAAAAATGCTTTTTACCCCCTTTTGGAGTGCAAAATAAACAAGGAAGAAAAATCTAAGTGCCCTTTCAATTTTCAAAAGAATCTAAGTGCAAATGTTGATTTGTCCTTCCATGGCACAAAAGAAATGCACTTTGTTCTTAAAAAGAAAGCACAAATCTTGCTTGAAAATGAGGTAATGAGGTTTTATGATTTTGTGTTTGTGTTCTTGTTTGTAAAATAAAGGAATTTTTACAAAAGCAAAAAATAAAATAATAAGATATTAAAAAAATACCTTATTTTACCTCGTATGCCTTTTTTTTCTTGATCAAAATCGCTCAGTAGCAAAAAAAAATAGCCTTGGCGCAATTTGAACTCATGCAATCTCCCCGAGCGCATTAGAACAAAGTATATAACCACCTCCGCTATCGAGGCAGATGAAATGACTGAGGCACGAAGTGTCTTTTATGAGCGTAAACTGGAAAAATACTTTAAAAAAATAAAATCAAATCGAACGTTGGCGTTGACTATCGTCGGGCAGGCAGAAATTCACGTGCGCCAATGATTTTATGAAACATCGATCGCATTCATTGGATTTCTTTGTTGGGGACTACTGTCAGAGGCCAAAAACCATTGGGGGGTTTAGCTTCAAACCATCAATCGCAACCACCAAGCTCTAAATTTAAAAAAAAATTAAACTTTAGGATATATCCGCTGCTGCTTCCCTCCAATCAGGTATGAACTTCACAGTTTGGAAATACTTCGTTGTAGTATGCGATCAACAGGTCCATAAAACGGTGATCAACGGGATCGAATTTTGTTTCCACGTCATTAATGGAAAACCCTCAAGCCACCGCCATGTCGACAACATATTTTCCAATCGAGTTTCGTCTTTGTGTTGTCAAAGATTCTCAAATCTGTTATAGGCGGGGTATGCAACCAATTTATGGTCATCTCTGTGTGTCACAGAAGAAAATACATCAGATTTTCTCGTCGTGCAATACCGTATTTTTTGTCGTGTTGGAAAAATAGTCCACATGCGTTGGCAAAGTGCAATCTGTGCTTGCCCGCATTCAAATGCCTACAATTTTCTACAGTCTGGACATGTCGTCACAAAAATTTTCTAACCATAATCATGGATCTATGCATCAGGTTGATGTCATCCCTTCTCTCACCAACAATTTTCTCCTTCTATCAACAAAACATATGAAAGGACTGTGATGTCTTCAATGGCTATAATAGCCTCTATCTCCAAACATAATAGGCGGATGAAAGGACTACGATTTTCTCTCGCTACTGAGGCGAATGAAAGGACTGCGATGTCTTCAATGGCTATAATAGCCTCTATCTCTAAACATAACTATAGATATAATCTCTGTGACTCTCTCTGATATTGCATTCAACGTTCCTTGAAACAGCAGTGTGTGAGCTGTCTAATGGATTTCGTAGCATTCAGTTTTTTCAAACCGTCTGGCAGTACCTGCACTGGCTAAAGTCGATCTCGGAGTGCTTTGTCTGCTCAGGTTTGGTAGGTTATGGAGTGGCACCAGATACTAAACCACATTACCCAACAAAAAAACACATTGCCCGAAAAATCTAACACAATTCTTCACATGCCCGTGATCACAGATGCTCTGATACCATATTAGAATGAGCATTATATTTGTATTAGAATGACATCAATATATAATACATATGGATGATAACGAACTTGTGGTTTGTTTCCCAACCACCTAGTATAACCACCTAGGAGGAGCATTTAGGAATAATGAAATACTTGGAATTAAATATCCCAATAGTTGAATATTACTCTAGGATGACTCATGCTAATCCAGCCTTAGACTTTTCTCCAATAGTTATAGATTTAACTCAAGCCTACCACATGGTGTTATCAACAGTGTTGGGTAGCAACCCAAGAAGCCCTTTACAAAGATTTTGGATAAGTATTCAAGAGAGCTTTATGGATTAAATAGTTTGTGGATATTTTTCACCTTGATCTAAAGTTGTTGCTCAAGGATTTGTTCACATTTATTGCTTTAGCAAGTAGCACTAACTCGATCTTGGACTTACCTCTTGCAATTCTTCATTGAGTATTAACCCACCTAGTATTTTTTCCTTTGAGGATCTGACAATTATCATTATTCAAGGGGTTAAGTCTTTATTCCAAACCTCTAGAATGATGTGAGTCATTGATTTTGATCAATATTGGGGCATTCAATGATATGGATTACTTTGTAGTTCTTGTGATTTTTGTGACCCTTCAAACCTCTACAATATTTATGACAAGGGATGCTCTTAATCAACGACGTCGTTCAAGGATGAAAAAATAAAAATTATTACAAAAATAAGCTAAAACAAAAATGTTAAGAAAATACATATATATACAAGGATTTTTTTATACAAAGTATGTTACAAAGCGACCTGAGATAGCTTGTCATCCTATGCATGTTTGCTCAAATACTCCATAGGGATTTGAATCCCACATCTTAGTTACCCACTAGTCCATTTGATTATCAGGAATAGAGGGGCAGAATTCATCGACGGATAGGTCCAATCCAGATTGTCCTTCTTTTGTAATGCAGGTTTTACCCACTGTCCAACTTGATTGAAGGCACATGCTCCACATGATGGATATAAAGGGGTTCAATAGAATCTTTAGATTAGTCCCATATCTTGTTTTAAGCAACATTGGCATCCAATTCAAAGACAAATAACCTCGTATTTTAGAAGTGAAGTCTCTTGACAAATAGATGTCAAACGTAGTTGGAATTGCAATCACCATTATGTCCTAAGGAACTATGAGACTCAAGCAAGCCTATAGCATAAGGGGAAGGTTCCTTACTAGTCCAAAGATATGAATTGGAGTTCCATCTAGCTGGACTACCCCTTTGTTGATAGGTTCATATGTCATCCCAAATGCATTTGCTACCTTTCTAGGCATGACCGAGGTACTCAACCTAAAATTACCATACAGTTATGAATCAACTTTTCTTCGTAGATCAAAACCAGGTAGAATGACATTGGTTTAGCTTGATTTACCTCAAGGCTAGATATCTACAAAAGTATGGATGACTTTTACTTCCCCAATGCCTTTTGTCTCTCCAAGGCCTCCTCCAAGTACTTCATTTGCTCGAGCATGGACAGAATGTCCTAGAGAGGCATGGCCATAGTAGGTTTCTTTATATGGTCTACAACATTAAATGATCTATTGAACTAGACCTTATAAGTGATGCTTAGTAGTCATTAAGGTGCACGTTGCCTTGGGGCTTCAAGAGTATTTCTCTTAGTTGCCATCAGGAAGTTTTGCACATTTTGATTTATCATAGGGGAAACACCCCTTCCAGCTTCAACTGGTATGTTTTGCGTGTTGAGGTCCACTAGATTGGCTTTTCCTTGGTCCTCTATTGCCTTCCTCTTTGCCCGTACCATATAGTCCAATTGGATTTATGGCCTCCAATTGTTGACGTATCTGCTCCATTACACACAACATATACTTCTTTCTTGTCCCAAGTTATCAAAACATGTTTCTAATTGATAGAATTTGTGTTTGGAAGAGAGCTTTGGGGTTGGACATGAGGGGTTTGACTCAGCACTTGTAATTTCATCCATGAGTAGGAATTTGATGGATGAGGATATTCAACTTCATTTGATACTAATATGGTCTACTAAGGATTGCTTTCAGGATAAGCACTAGGAGGATGGGCCTTCAGATATGGGTAATACCATGAGTTAGGGTCTTCCACATAATTGTTTTGTGTGGTAACTATATCCCTAACAAGGTTAGGAGGAATTTAATACAATAGGAGTTGCACAAGCACTATTTGTTGATTGGAGCTTGGGGGCTAGGCTACGTATTTTATTGAAAGTGGGAACCATGATATCTTTGGTCGGTTTGCGAAGGTTTGTAGCTTAATTATTTAGACAAAAGGGAGGTCTCAAATTGTTCTAATATTGAGACCTTTGGGAATTTGTTTGCCATATGTGGGTTATGACCAAATTAGAGATTGTCCTCACCAAGTTCAACTCATCTAGCTCAGTAGAGTAAGGACTTGTAGAGGGATATTCAGGAGTAAGGAGAGAGGTCTGAACCTTCACCAGGTTTATTACAAGAGTAGGTTGGAAGGTCTTAGGCTGGATTGTTGGTGGTGGTTGATAAGGAGTTTGAATGATCGAAAATAAAGGCATTAGGGGTCTAGGGGCTAGCCTTCCTGTTTGAATTAAATCATTCTCAACTTGAATGACTCTCATAGACCATTGGTAAATAATTTCCTCTAGACTTTACCATCATGGATATTTTAGAATTAATAGCTCAAATAATAAATAATGACATACATAGGAGAGGGCGAATTTCATAGGGGATTCTATACTAGGTTTTGTGAAATTGGGTGTTAAATTCATCTATTATCTCCATGGGTGGTCTCTTAAGGGTAGTTAGTTGCTCTAGGAGAGACTTCATTTACCTTCTCTATGAACCTATCAAACAATGAGTCTACGAGTTGGTCTCAACTTTTGATTGAATGTGAGGAAAGACATATGTACCACCCTTGAGCCTTTCCTTTGAAAGATGATACCAATAGTCTAAAGGCTATGTTCTACTCCTCAATATTGTAAACATTGCATAAGCTTACCATGCGATGTAGATGTTCCATAAGCATAATCGCATTCTCACCAATGAAGTAAGGTAGCAATTTGAATGTTGTGGCTAGGATCGAGTCCCATGTTGCAGGAGATAGGTGGCTATAGGGACCTCTGTCATTCCAGGCCAGGTGCCTTTTTAAAGGTTGGTTTTGATTCGTAACCATGTTTCAATTTGGGCTCTTCTCCTAGATCCAAGGTTCAAGGGTGGCACAAATGCTTGCAGATTTGTTCTTGTAAAGGATCTAATGATAGGTCTTTTGCTCAAATTTTTAGGCCCTTCGTTCTCAATGGAGTCACTAGGTGAACGTTCTTGTGCTTCAAATAAGCAAGAATATATAGATTTTCATCAAAATATCAATCAGGTCCAAGCGAACCAGGAAAATTGTTGTGCACACAATGGTTGTTTCTCTTGATATTTTTTATGTTTCTTTGTGTGTAAATCTTCATGGGACGAATGAGTAGGATTTGCCCCACCAAGTGTGTCATACAAATTTTTGGTCTCTCAAAATGTCATTGTCACCTATTACGACAACTAGATGCACCCAACACTCACACCTCGTGTAGAGAGACATAATCAAGAAGCTCTATGAGAGTGGGACATAACTCACAAAGGTGAGTTTTTAGATTTTTCTAAGGTTGACTCCTTAATTGATATGATCTTTACACTCACCTTCCTAAACTACTTGCTTTTATCAAAGGAAAAGGGGTAGAAACTATAGAAAATAAAACTCTAATCTAGCAAAGGTGATGCATCAAGATCAAAATATTCTTCCATGTACAACTGAAATGAAATGAACACATTCATCATTTATTAACAGCTAGATAAATGAACACACTTTTAATCTAACATCAAGCATTCAAACATTATATTTATATAAGAAATACAACAATGAAATTAGTTACAGCTTTATATATATCAAAAACCTTCTATATAGATATCCCAGATCAAAATATGCTAAAATGATTCATGGTTCGAGTCCAGATTAATGCATAGAAGAAAGTGAAATAAAATATACACACAAGACTAGATATTGGCGCAAGCAAGCAATTTTCAATCCTAACATTGAAAAGGAAAAACACTATTTATAAGCAAAACTAGGGTTTGTTTTCCTCAGAATTTGTACAAGAAATCCAAAATTTCCTTCCCAAACCAAGCAGGATATTGGCATGCATTCAATGTTGATGAGCTCGAGGTCTCTATAACAAGAGCTATTAATACCAAAGGGTTTAGGTCCTCTAGATTTTGAGCCTTTGCCACTATTGGCTTTAAGACACTAACTGTTTCTTGGAATGTCATGTCCAAATGGTGCAAGTAGGTGGACTCGAGGTTTTTTGCAACTACAATATTTATGAGCCCAACTACCCCTCTTCTGGGAGATCACGTGTAGATGTTATCAATAATAAAGGCGCTTACTTGTCATGGAGGTTCCTTGTTGTGAAGGGCTAAAGGCTTTAACAAAATTTGATTGATTGTTGTTGCCACTCTTTCACAATTGTGACTTGTCAGATTGCATTGCTTTTTCTTGATCGAACGGTTGACAAAGCTCCTCCTAATCTTCTCCATCTTCGCATATTCCTTCTTTGACCACTGATTGCTAAGATCAATTAGTTAGCATTGAATCTTGATGCTTTATCATCTAAGTAGTCCTCCCTTTTATGCGAGTTGTTGAATTGTTATTTACCAAATCTTTAATTGTTGGTGTCTTCTAAATGCAAAGTGGAAAGAACTTGTGGCGATAATGTGGACGATTGTCGTGAGCTCAATCAAATGTAGAAGATATGAGTCTACGATTTCAAACAGACGTGGAATATATGACCTTGCTACTCTTTGACCAATGGCAGAGGCTGCCCTTTACTTATTGTTGAAAAGGCTATAGGAGATCACGCGAGTCGTTGATCATCAAGATTGGACGGCTACTTCATGATCTAAATGTTTTCTATATTCATTTCAAGTCTCCATGAACTGTTGGATCTTGCTTTTTCCCAAGATTGATGGTGGATTTTCTTTGGATATGAACCTTGACGAGACAACTACTTTTATGGGTCACCAGTGTCTCCCACAGTTTTAGGCCATGACAAATGATAGGGTTCTTTCTCTAACAATTCCTTCGATAACCTCATGAAATGCAACGACTCGTTGGATGAGCAATCAAAGGCTCGTGCGGCCTTGAAAACCTCTTTTCAACCACTTTGCTAGGAAACTCTTAATGAAATTTTTCCATTCATCAAAAGATCGATGGCCTGCATTGCTTTTAAACTCTTAATGAGGTTTTTCCTTGTGGAATAAGCACCTGCCATAGAATTGGATATTGACGGTGCACGTTACTTTGTGTCCTCTACAAACTGTTTTTCCTTTGAAAATCAATGCCCAACATAGATCTAGAATATCAATGGTGCATGTGGATTTTACATATTTTGTGTCATTCTTAGCTTTTCAAACTAGCACTCATCATTAATAAAAAAAATTAAACATCTTGCACACTATCAAGACCTTTTCGAGGCTTCTTCGTGCAAAATTGACGCCAATCATAGATTGCAAAAGTCAACAATGCAACTTGCTTCCACCTTCCTTCTGCTAGTTTGCCTCCACCGAGGCCAACTTGCAAATTTGACCAAGTCTAAATTCCTCCAGGTGTAGTGATTTTTTATTACACCTAATATTAATGTTGAAAGAACATAATATGAAAAGATATTAGCTTACATTCTTGCTCATACAATAGGGTTGTTCATAGGTTAATAGTTTTTTCTCTATTGAAAACACTGATTACTTAAAATATCCTACCAAAAAAGATTTGAAAGCAGTTTAGAAAACTCACAATGAGGAAATAAAAACTGATCAAGAATAAATGCAAATTAGTGGAAAAGTAAATCACGTAATCATATGTACAACTTACGAAAGTGCAAGAAGATGATGTAAGCTTTGAAACAACCAAGGGTTCAAAATATTAATAGGTCCTTATTGGAAAATCTCGGAATACTATGGTAAATTTGAGATACATGGACTAAATATAAAGTTTACCTCAATTGGCAAAGGAGAGAGCTAATGCATCATCAAATAAAAGACTAATAATGAAAATGGAAGTTTAGAATTGAAATAAAACTCATAATATAAACTTTTGTAGTTAAAAAGAAAGAATACTCATAAGCTTCTTGGAAAATTAATTATCATCTTCAAAGAATCTTTATTAGGAACAAGAGCTTCTTTGTCATAAAATGTGCTACATTAATCAAAGATCTTAGTATACATAATTAAAAAAATAAAACTTTTCTTCACTCAAAATTGTAAAGTGTGGCATTTTTCATTGAGAAAAAACAGTTTAATTTGAGTATAATCTATTCTATTTGAGCAACTTAGCTAACTAACTAAGTTCATATTACAATTTAAGAAAATGTGCATATGATGAATTGTTATTTTAAAGTATAATTTTTTTATTTGAGCAAGTTGGCTAAGCTTATACTACACTTTAATTAAAAAAGGTGCATACGATGGATTGTTATGATTCCATATCATGTTTCACCAAAATCGTAATCTGAGATGAGAAGTGCAATTAATGTACATAATTATGATAATGCTAAGTCAACATGAAATTAACGTCAATTGCATCATAACTAGAATCCATAGAGATGGTATCAAAGTTGAACAAACAAACATACACAAAGTTGGCTACAGACACTAACAAGTACAAGAACGTTATTTTTAGACACTACTTATTTCTTTTGTCCAATGTGCAAAAGAACAAAATTAGATCTAGCCAAAGTGCAAAGAAGACATCCCCTTATTAAAATAAAAAACTACTGGATTTTAAATTCCAGTGTTTGGACAAATTTATAACATGTCAACTAAACCGCCAAAAAGTGGCACTAAATAAGGGAACTACTATAAGAGGCATTAAACAAGTATTCCCTCTGAGACAATATATTCAAACAGAATAAATAAATAAGAAAAAAAAATAGTCCCAACTTAAATTTCTTTCAATTGCCTTTGCCCAAAATTTTGTTTCTTTTGTTGTTGGAAACTAGCTCAAATCATAAATAATCCAACCTATTTTATTGTCTTCAATCATAGCAAAGACATCTAGACAAACATATGCTACGTAAACCACATCGTCCTCATCCTTGTTCCTTTTCCATATTGGTTGTGATGGGAACCCTCAAGCCATCCTTAACCAGTTTGGACCATAACACACTAGTAGCTACAGCATATGCATCGGCCCTGCCTTGTCCCTGAAACGGGAACTTACTAGTGGGGATTTTAAAGGCCCTCACCAAACCGCTTACTGTTAAGGACACTCTTGAATCATATGACTCAGTCCCAAGATGTATGAAATGGCCTAATGCTCCAAACAACCAATTCCCAAAGACAAGCTCCAATCCCTTGGGGTTTGTCAAGTTGTCACTTTAACCCAACCCACCCTCTTCTTGAAGAGAAAACAAAATGGATCTAGTCCCACAGCACACTCCTCCAGAATGAAGGAAAGCACACTTTGCCCGACATCCCAAGGTGCTGGAAGGTGTTATGCTTTGGTATGCATGCATCGGTCCACCTCTATCCGGCTCGCTTACAAAACAACTATAGCACAAGCCTGAACTAGCCACTCGTAGCATTCACTCTTCTGCCAATTTAATTAGTTGTAACCAATTGAACCAAACCAGGACTTCTGTCAAATTATCCTCTTAAACATTGATGGGAATGATATGGGATTTTGGATCTTCTTCTAATAAAGAATGACACTTTCTTACATATATGTTGGTCATCATTCATTAAAAGATTTGGACTCTTAATTGAATTGGCATCTTATTATTCTGTTTCCACACTAGAACAAAGGTGATGTCCCCATGATAGTTATAGCTCCGTTTTGAAAATGTAGGCACATTATACCTATGGTGAGGAGAGCAATTAGGCACATTATACCTACCATCTTCATCTCATTAAAAGATCAGCTTTAGCATTTGGTTCTTTTCTACTTACATATACAATGTCCATAGCAATAGGAATACCATAGGGGAACACACTATGAAGTAAACTCTTAATTTGCATAACTGATCTTCAATGTTAACATGATAGTCTCGGATTAGGTTTGCATTGTCTACATTTTGTATTGTTTGTTTTGTAATCATAATTACACCCTAGACGTAACCGTTCAGTAAAAATATAAACAAAACAATCAAGAATCACTTATTCGTCATGGTTTCCATTTATTTGGTGGTGTCACAACCTCCACTCTCCTCTATGTAAGTTGAGTGAATCAATTGAGTAGGCCAAAGAGGTAACATGATAGTCTCGGATTAGGTTTGCATTGTCTACATTTTGTATTGTTTGTTTTGTAATCATGATTACACCCTAGATATAACCGTTGAGTAAAAATATAAACAAAACAATCAAGAATCACTTATTCGTCATGGTTTCCATTGATTTGATGGTTTCACAACCTCCACTCTCCTCTATGTAAGTTGAGTGAATCCATCGAGTAGGCCAAAGAGGTCTTCAAAATCACTAAAACAAGAGATTGTATTAGTGACATTTATGTCGCTTTTAGTGAAGGTTCTTGTAATCCACTTGTTGCCCTCAAATGCATACACCTAGCTTTAGTCAAGATTTGTCCATATCCAAAATCTACTAAAAAAAAAAAATCACCTAGCCATAGCAAAGAAAGTTAACGTATGTACTCACTGCCTTTACTGCCTCCTCTTGCTAGTCTCTTTAGGAGTTTAGTACATATCAATAGCAAAGAAAATTAGCATATACTCACTGCCTTAGAATATCTCCTCTTTCTAATGGTCTCAGAGAGAGAATAAATACCTTGTAGTTCTTGAAGCTTAAAATCCTAAACCATTATTACATCTATACCTTTAGACGAATTAAGCTTCAAATGAAGCTTCCCCAATTTGCTTGGCTGCTTGTGCCAAGACCTGAGAAACTTCATCCTTCAAACCAGGTTTGCATAAGATCCTACCATGGAATGATCAAGCCAAACATCCCCTGTGATTGCTACTCTTGAGATAAGCATTTCACTTGTATTAAATCGTTTACTAATATCTTTCAAATCATTCAAGAGTGTAAGGCCCTTAAGTAATTAAAGCATACACCACTTTAAATCATATACTAATATCGTTCACATAAAACTCATCCTTGTACTACACTCCTTTAAATCATTTACTAGTATCTTTCACATAAAGTCGTCCTTGTAAGACACTCCTCTAAATCATTTACTAATATCTTTAGTGTCGTTCATCAAGTGTATAAAGTCCTTTGGTTATTAATGCAGGCACACTCCTTTGAATCATTTACTAGTATCTTTCACATGAAGGTGTTCAAGCGTATAGGCCCTTCAGTAATCAAGGCATGCAACAATTGTCATACAACCAAGACAGATTCATGAGAAATAATTACTTGTTAGACTCTGGTTTTCCATACCACTTGCTATACCCGCTATGTCCACTTTATCTTGCCTATTTCCTGTGGTCATGGTGGTATACTGAAGTATAAACTCTCCATCCATGCAACTATTTGACCCTGTATTCATTGTATATAATTAAACACATAATATGCTAAAAACATATCTATCCCCACAAATTCTCAATTTGATCAAAACCTATAAATGAACAGTGTCTTTTTGGACAAGCCAATCATGTCATTAAGCCATTGAAGGAACCTCTCTTTGTCACCCTTTTGTTTTGCTTCACAATAAATAATTATAGTTCACAGCAATAATCTCAAGAAGGGTGCAGTCCCTGTGATCAAATCTATTCAGATCCCAATGTCCATAGATTTGGGCTTATGTTTAGACTGAAGCTATTATTGTTTCCAGCTGGTGCATACAAACTTGCTATGCCATCACAACTTAAGTTGTTTAATAGGATAAAAATTCTCTCTCAACATAACACTCTCAGTTTGTTGTATTTCAGAAACAGAAAAAGACAAGGAACAAATAAAATTGTAAACAAGGTATGTCATATACCATATAACATAGTATAGCCAATTTCAAGCAAGACAGCAAGGTACAGCATATACCATAGTATAACTAATTTCAAGCAAGATAACAAGGTACAGCATACCATAGAAAAGCTAATCTCAAGGAAGATAACCAAATGTGTTGTGAACCTCCATTACTAAAACCAAAACTTTGGCTTCCCTCTAACCATCACTCCAACCTCTCCAGCATTCCAAAGGAAATATACCAACCAGAAAGGTGGTCACAACTTATACAACGTTTATAAAAATATTTATATATTATGCAATCTCACATATGTAGCTATTGCATAATGTCAAATTTTTGTTTTATTAAGACAATGCAGAAAAATGCTACTTATACACCTATTCCAAGATCATTTAGCAATAATGTAGCATGCAATCTCACAAAAGCAGTAAGGTTATTTCTACTGTAAATAAAAAAATTATTATGATAATGCTATTTATACACCTACTATTCCAAGACCATTTAGCAATAACTTGAGTTTGCTATCACTCTTCCCAATTTTCAAATATCAACCAAAGAAGGTTTAAGAGGAATCCAAAAACACTTGTCAGTTATGCAAGAAGATATCTTATGTTGGCAGTATAGAAAACACCTTTATAACAATATTCTTTATACCGTAGCTGAAGAAAAGAAATTCAAAAATACTCTTGTCAAAAATGTCCCTTTAGGGAAGGCTGTGCATAATCTAATGCACATTATTCTAGTAATGAAATTTTTGCATATTTCAAACAATGCAATACAAAAAGATCAACAGCCTACTGTTGATTGTTAACAAGCTGCCTGATCACATAAGGAAGAATGCCTCCATGGTTGAAATATGCCAATTCCACCTACAAGATATCAGCCAATCATACATGCATGAAAAATTAGTTCTATATCAAAGCCGAAACTGTGAACAACCTGGAAAAACAGGAAGGAAAAAGGTCTACGCGATCACAAGAAGAAAGGGCTATCCACATCAGGGTCATGGCAAGTAGACCCCATAATGCTAACAGGCAAGAGAATACTAGGGAGTAGCATGTTACCTGGGTATCAAACCTTGCAACACAGGTGAATGACTTCCCAGTGTCCGTTGTTACAGCAACATCTTGACCTGGCTTGATTTGATTTACATCACTCGGAAGATCTATTGTATATCTCTCATGCCCAGTAAGGCCAAGTGAATCTGCATCTTCCCCAGGTTTGAAGCACAAAGGAACAATACCCATACCAGCCAAATTGCTTCGATGAATTCGTTCAAAGCTCTTTGCAATGACAGCTTTAACACCCTGATTCATAGAAGAAATAAAATTTTCAGAACAAAATAACACTAGGCAGTTAATATTTAGACAGTAAAAATAAATTTCAAATAAAAACTAGGCTCTCAAAAGAGTATCAAAGAGAAAAACACAAACCAGTAGCTTGGGGCCCTTTGCAGCCCAATCCCGAGAACTTCCACTTCCGTACTCAGCTCCAGCAAGAATAATTGTATCACACCCTGCACTTTTGTACTTCTGCAGAATATAGTTGAAATAAAGAATCAGTCATAAACACAAAAAAAAAAAAAAAAAAGGGAAAAAGACCTTAGTTCCAAGATTGAGCTTAAGACCACCTAAGGAACTCACCATAGCTGCATCAAACACACTCAACTTCTCTCCAGTGGGAATATGAACAGTTTTTGGACCAACTTCACCATTCAAAAGCTTGTTCACCAGGCGTATATTTGCAAATGTTCCTCTGGCCATGATTTCATCATTTCCTCGTCGGCTTCCATAAGAATTAAAATCTTTCCTATCTACTCCACGTTCCATGAGATACTTTGCTGCTGCACTATCTTTATGAATGTTTCCAGCAGGGGAAATGTGATCTGTTGTTATACTGTCCCCAACATTCAAGAGGCAGTATGCGTCCTTTACACTATATGGACCAGGAGGAGTCATTGTCATTCCCTTGAAATATGGAGGCTCATGGACATAAGTGGAGTTTGGATCCCATGTATACAAAGTGCCCCCTGGAACAGAGAGCTGATTCCACATAGGATTCCCTTGTGTAATTGCTTGGTAGGTCTCTTTAAACATGTCTGGTAGGACCGAGGATTCCACAACCTGAATAGCATCCATAATGATATCAGCAACATAACAATCTCCTCTTTTGTGACTGATAACTACCTTAAACTAGCATGATTAGTCTCCTCTTTTGTGACAGATTGACAACTACCTTAAGCTAGTATGTCTAACAGTTAATTTCTTACCTCTGCTACTTCTTCAGTTGAAGGCCAGATATCCTTGAAGTACACCTTTTGCCCATCCTTCCCAATACCAATAGGCTCTGTCTCAAAGTCAATGTCAACCTACACAATAAAGATGTCATGTGTATTCTAAGTCCAAACATTTAAAAAAATATATATATATATATATATATAATATTATGCTTAGTGGAAGCAAACCAACAAATTTCATTGCCCACCACTTACAGTGCCAGCAAGAGCATATGCAACCACAAGTGGAGGAGAAGCAAGGTAGTTTGCCCTTGTAAGGGGATGAACACGCCCTTCAAAATTTCTATTACCAGAAAGCACAGCTGCAGCAACAATATCTGAAAGAAAGGAATTAATAGCAACCGGTTAAAGGACTAATCACCGGTCCCTGCCAGGAATGCAAGCAACTAGAGGTGGATAAAACATATCAAATGAATTTTCAGTGGATGAACACACACAGAAACCACTCCAATGCCTTCTCAACGCTGTTAGCATCAAAATCTATGACAATTATATTTAATAAATAAAATGTCATGACAAATGAAAACAGTTATATAAAAAATAAATAAAAGCTTCAGCACAAGTTCATATTAAACGCAGTCCTAATGTCTTCTCCAATATTTTCATGCTATTGTTAAAATGTAAATCATAGACTCTGACAGAGTTGTAATCGGAAACAATGATACAGCAATTGCATATTTGAAGTAAAATAAGTCTAATATATATTCCAAGAAACCAAACTTGAAGCAACTAAAACTCAGAAAAAGCATCTTAAAAATATACCATTGTCTGCAATAGCTGAGCTCACTGCCTCATGAAGATCTCCAGAATTTCCAATGCAAGTTGTACATCCATATCCAACAAGCTGGAAACCTTGACGATCTAGGTACTTGTCGAGGCCACTGTAAACACCCAGCATAATAACGTAATGAGACATTAAGAAGATAATTATATCATGCACTCTTTCAGACCATAGGAAGATAAGAAATCACTCTTGGAGATATAAAATACCTTTGTTTCAAGTACTTGGTAACAACCCCCGACCCTGGGGCAAGACTTGTCTTAATCCATGGCTTTACCTGAAGAATGAAAGCACATGCAATTCACAACTTCAATAACAGCTGGTTTGCACAAGAATAAAATTCTGACAAACTTCCCACTGTAAAACAATCTAAAATTGTCAAAGCTTTGAGTAGAAAACAAAAGATACATAGAAAGTTTCAGATATATATCTGACAGCTTCACCCACAAAAGGAAACACATACCTCCAGACCTAATTCAATGGCTTTCTTTGCAACTAGCCCTGCTCCGAGCATAACATTTGGATTTGAAGTGTTTGTGCAGCTAGTGATAGCTGCTATGACAACATCACCATGTCTGAGTTCAGCAGGAGTGCCATTGAATGTGAACTTGGCAACCTTACCTTGGTTATCTTTAGGGATGGCAAAACCCTGTAAAATATTTGATCATCACATAAATAACATTCACAATATCATACACAACCATACAACATGAACATTGAAAAAAGAAGTTAAATAAATAACATTGAAAAATTAAATAAGTAAAACCTTGAAGCATACAAAGAAATTTTTAACCATCTGCAAAAGAGCAAGATCTAAGAACAACGCCAGAAAGAGAAATTATCCATTCAGTCAACATAAAAAATACAAATGCCCATCACCCCACATGCATGCATGTTGTTTTCCATTCAGGACAGAAAACAAAATCGACTTATTAATCTTACCTTAAATCCAACCTTGTTGTCAAGGCAACCATGCCAATCTGCCTTCATTTCCTTCAAAGGAACCCGGTCATGTGGTCTGAAACAAGAAGAGGCTTTAAACATAACATTCAAATATCTGAGACCTTACCAACTAATTCAAGGTCTAACTTTTGTTTGCCGAAAAAATGTAGGTAATTTTACAGCGAGTTTTGCCTGAAAATCAACCAATTAGAAAACAATTATGTAACTACAAAAACACTCACCGTTTAGGTCCTGAGATACAAGGTACAACAGACGAGAGATCCAATTCAAGGTAGGATGAATAAATTCTCTCTGGTTGTGGCTACAGTTCAACCACAATGTGAGCTAATAACTACTAGTGCACGCAGGCATACAAATTCAAAAAAAGTGAAAAAAAAATGAAAAAAAGAACAGAAACGCAGCCTACCTCATTATAGTCAACAAACATTTTATTCGCACGAAGATAAGCCTCAATCATATTTACCTGCAGTTGACCACGCTATTTATCAGCAGAACTTGAATGGAGAAGAAACTATTTGATCTGTGGACTCAAAAATTATAAATACTCACCGTTTCCTCACTACGACCAGTCAATTTCAAATACTGCAGAGTAACATTATCTACAGGGAAGAATCCCATAGTTGCTCCATACTCAGGAGACATGTTCGCAATGGTCGCACGATCCGCAAGAGACAATTTACCCATTCCATCACCTGAACAGAATGCATCAAAAATTATTATCAACAAAGAAAGAATCAGACCAAAAACCAACTTCCTGAACCACCACAGTTGCAGACTTCACAATCTTGATGAAACAGAAACGTAAACAACAGAGACAAAAGACACAATGCATGCAGTGTACCCACCATGAAATTCCACAAATTTACCAACAACACCATGCTTTCGTAGCATTTGAGTCACAGTTAAAACCAAGTCAGTAGCAGTAACTCCATTGTTCATCTTGCCTGTTAATTTGAACCCAACAACACCAGGAAGAACCATACTCATTGGCTGCATATAGAATAAACAGATTTAGCTTCAGATTGCACTCACACCAAACAAAATCTCAGTGAGAGCTACCACCACCTCTACAGAAAGAAAAAGTTTAAAAAAAAAAACAGGTGCATTTTTTAAATTGTTCCAAGTAGACATTGCTATTCAACAAGTAGAATGCAATGACAGTCCTGTTATGCAATTCATACAGAGCTGGTTTTGTTAAATATGTTAAGGCTTCTATTGAAACCACTACTGGCATAAGGTTCATTGCATGCCCATTATGATTCTAAAAAACCCTACTCATGACAAACCACCAAACATGCACCAATTTCGTTTCAGCTAAATAGGTTGATGAGGTATTTATTTTATAGGTACCGCATTAAATTTTCATGTCCAGCACTGCTATGACTTGCAACAAAAACTTGTATAATTTATTTGCTAATCCAGGAAAAAAAAACAGAAGACAATTAAACACGTCACCTGGCCCAGCATAGCAGACTCCGCCTCAATCCCTCCAACTCCCCACCCAGCTACACCTAATCCATCTATCATAGTTGTGTGTGAATCAGTTCCAACAACACTATCAGGATAGAGGAGACTATCGGTATTGAACACAACCCTCCCCAGATATTCCAAGTTGACCTGCAAGTCCCAAAATCTTAATATTTAGATAACAATGGCTACAATTCATTTAAACTACTTAACACAAAACTAGATTTTACTCAAAGAAAATCAATTCAATAACATATTTATGAGATTCATTCCCAGCTTAAATATATCCATTTACCTGGTGGACAATACCAGATCCTGGAGGAACAACAAGCATGTTGTTAAATGCAGTTGAGCCCCATTTGAGGAAAGCAAATCTTTCCTTATTGCGATTGAATTCATGTTGCATGTTTAGTTGCAAGGCATTTTCAGACCTAGCTACATCAACCTGCACTGAATGATCTACAACAAGATCCACAGGTATCTGTAAACAATTGAAAAAATACTCTTAATAACTGATTGTGTGTGCGCACCAAAGCAAAATAGATAAGTTATTGTTTGAGATTGAAGGAAGCAATCAGAAAAAGAAAAAAGGAAAGAGAGATCTTTAACAACTAGCACCCGTAATCCTTCCATCCTTCATGCATTGAAGTTAATTGAAATAAAAACAAGAAATCAATGACAAGAAGAGAAAATGATCAATAAAACAACCAAGCAGAAACCAAAATAAATCTTAGCTTGAGATATCACCAACAACTTCATTGCTTCACTGTGACATTAACTCAGCAATGGTACTAAAAACTGAAGAATGAGACAAATAGGGTTTGTACTTTAGCATATAAGCAACACCTACCAAGGGATTGATCTTACTCGTATCACCACCAAGTTGTTTCATTCCATCTCGCATGCTAGCAAGATCAACTACTGCTGGCACACCAGTGAAATCCTGTAAAGAACAATATTGTCTTAGATATTGGACATTTCAGAAAACACCTTAACTTATCATTCAAATGCATAAAATTTGAATTTCCAAAAAAAAAAAAAACATGCAGGACAATTGCAATAGAAAAGAAGCATAAGGCACCCATGCCCATAATCTTACCTGCAAGATGACTCGTGCAGGCTTGAAAGGGATTTCAACTTGCTTTGGGGCAGTATTTTCCCAATCAAGAATTTTCTCCACATCTTCTTTTGTGACCTGAAAATTGTCACAGTTGCGAATGGCTGACTCAAGAAGAATTCTAATAGAGTAAGGAAGCTTATCTGCACGCAGAGCAACCAGTAATAATATGAGCAGTCATCTTTCAGATTAATATTATGTCACAATAGAAAACATAAATAAAATTCAAATATTTATATAATATAATAAGCCATGAATGAAATCAAGGGGCATTAGCTCAACCGGTTATATTCCTCAACATTCAAGGATACATGGATCTTGCCAAGTGATACATGGATAACATCCAAGCTTTGTTGTAATACCACTATGTGGTGATGATGTAATACGGGTGGGATCTGTTTCAATCCCATATGACCAATATAAAAAAACCCCAGGAACGAAATCAAATGGCATGAGCTCAACCGGTTAAATTCCTTAACTTTCAAGGAGGAGACCCAGGTTTGAATGTTGCCAAGCAATATATGAATAATTATCAAACTATTGTAATACCACTGTGGTTAAATTCTTCGACTTTCAAGAAGAAGACCCAGGTTTGAATGTTGCCAAGCAATATATGCATTAATACCACTCTGGTCACGATGCAATATGGGGAGGGCCCATTTCAATCCCATAAAACCAGTTTAAAAAAAAAGCACCAGGAAGAATTATGAATTTCATGATTATCAAGTCTCTAGCAACTCCATGCAAGACCTGTCAGTATAAAAAGCTTCTAGGAAGTTTCAGGAATCAATAATCATTTTGTAAGAAACAAAGCTCCTATTATATCAACATGTTGTAGTTGCAGATAAGGTGTTAAGCTTCAATTCTGGTTTCCAATTTCCAAGGAAGACTTTCTGAAGGCACACCTCACAACCATATATAATGACTGACATCCTACGAAAACTACCTTTTCGTTTGCCATCAAGCAAAGGATATAGCATTCTACATATTAGGAGAACATACGAAGTTTGCTCTACACCAGCTTGAGGAATCAAAATTATTAAAAAAAAAGTTATGGTACAGAATCTCCCTTCCACTTAAATACAAGGCACTGCAGACCATAGTAGCGAAAATCAGCAAGAATTGGTGATTTTTGCCAAGTCCGAGTCTGACTCAGGTTTGCCAAGTCAGTTGGGCTCAGGACTCCCGAGTCACTTGGGACTCATCAATTTTTGAGAGTCCGATCAAAAATAAGCCAGCACAGGACAAGTTGAGGAAATGCAGGAATTTTGGTTTTCACTGCTCATTTGGGACATTTACTGCTTGTTCCAGGTTGTCTGTAACTTATTTCAAGTGTTACGCAATCAATCTGGACTCTGAAATTCGTGGGACTGTGATAGGTTTTCTGCATCTCTCCAAAAACTCTGTTTCCAGATGCTTGAACACAGGGTTCTATTCTATCTAGGCTTTATTTGGACCTGCAGGGAAACACGGTGCAATCTTGAACTTAATACCCACAAAGCTGATTACTTGCCTTTAGAGGATATTTGACACTAGAGGAATTAAGCCCCCTTGAGCACGTTAGCAATATGCATTGGGAGCGATAAGTGAGAAAACGCTTTTAGTGGAGTGTCATCCCTTCCCACCCTCATTATAAGCAGTGATATCCTTTAACAAACATTCCAAATCTTGTGGTCAGTGGCATATTGCCAGTTTCCTCTCTACTTCCAAGGACTGGACCTGCAGTGCAAGGAGAACATCAATGGGGCTGTACATTGCTTCCCTCCCTTATTACCTGATCCGGGCCACTGGGTCATTGTTCAATCATGCATTGGACCATTAGACATGGTATGCCTACTTCAAATACCTGACAGTGCCACAAATTGGCTGGGGTCTCTATAGCCTGATTCATTGGTTCCTAGTTGACTTTCCCTCCCTTTGTATTTGAGATATATTTTTGAGGGTTTAAGTTATTTAGGTCACTCTGTGATTATTATTTGTTTATCACTTGTTCTATATATCTTTGAGGGCTTTTCAATCACCGTCATACTTCTTATGACCAAATCTATGCACTCTCTAATCCCATTGACCTCCTTTAGCCATTTGCAAACATTACTAAATTTCATTCCATTTTGCTCTTGCAGTAGATTTGATATTTACTATATTAAGATCACCTGCAATATTAAGATAGTAACATTTTTGGATCTATGGTAATTGCTATATCATAATCCACAGTCAAGCGATGAAACAAAGCAACAAATTTGGCTACAATCTTTGTGAAAGAGGTGTAAACTCTAGGTGCAATCAAGAGATGGAACAAAGCGACAAATTTGGCTACAATCTTCACAAAAGGGATGCAAACCCTAGGTGCAGTCAAGCGTTGAAGAAAGAAGGTTGTTCATAGACCATCTCTTCAACCTGTGAGAAAGCCTCTTCGATCAAAAGAAATATCTCTCAAAGATCTTTGGGTTCGCAGGTGGATGAACCTCTGCCCTTTATCAGGATTTCGAAGGATGAATTTGGGTTGGATTTGATTGATCATGAAGCCCAAACAATTATCTGCAAACTCAAGGGCAAAAGACCAGGCCTGGAGGAGCTCAAAGGATACATTAAAGATTGGTGGACTAGTACAAAATTCCAAGTAACTCTCCTACCCAAAAAATTCTTTTCTGTTTCCTTTTCTAATTTAGCGGATAAAGATAGGGTAATGGATTATAGATATAATTGGTTTTTTGGACAAAGGGGTGTCTATATAAGACATTGGACTCCTAGTTTCAACCCCTTTACAGAAGAAGTTAATGGCTTCCCAGTCTAGGTGAATCTTTATGCTCTCCTTGTGGAGTTTTGGGGAGAGAATATATTCACCAAAATCAGTAATGCCATTGGTGCATTCTAGTATATGGATGCCCAAACAAAGGAAAATTTGTCCAGTAAAATTAATGAGTAAAGCAAGATTGGCAGTTTGGATGGATGTTTCAGTTTGTGGGCCTCAATCCATTACTATCTCCTCAAGCAAAGGAGAATGGATCCAAAATATTGAATATGAAAACTTCTCCCTAAGATGTTAGGGCTGTCAGTAATATGTCCACCTGAAGAAGAGATGCCCAGTAATCCAATCATGCTCTGATTCCTCCTTGGTGGAGGAGAAAGACCTACATGCGAATGATTCAAAACCTTCAAATGTCCCAATTCAAAAGAAAGAAGCTCATCCTCCAGATGCACCAATTGTCCAGCAAGAATCATGCGAGCAACAAAAGACTCAACCCCAAAAGGAGAATTTGAATCAGATCATTGATAAAAGCCAAATGGTTACTAAAGACCATCCAAACGGTTCCATGGAAAAGATTAGCACCTCAGATAGTATTCTTGAAGCTAATTATGAAACAATTGATGACAGTCAGTTTTCTAAAAATGAAGATCCTACAAAATGTGTTACAACTAGATATTACCTCAGGAACTTGAAGTGCAAAAATGCATTCTCAGATCTTGCCACTCTAGGAAGAACCTCTGCTACAGAAGAAAATAATCGAACCAATTTCCTCTGTGATGGATGACTATTTTGTTTGTTTTCCTTCTATCTGTTGGAGTTATGTGTAATGTAAGGGTTGTTCTTGTTGTTAGTTCCTTAAAAAAAAATAGTTGATTATGGAAACTTAGCAGCTTGATGAAGGCAAAGATGGGTATGCATCAATTAACCTATTAGAATAGTAATGAGAGCAATGAAATGTTTTGTTTTTGTAATGGAAGTCGCCCCCAATAGAAGCCACACATAGCTTATTAACAAAGAAATTGCTATATCATAATCCTGAAATTATCTTCCTTAATATCTTTTTCTTCATTATTTTGTAATTCGTACCTTTTATATTATAAGCAAAATACAAGAATAATTGAATTTTGGACATATTAAAATTTCTTTATTTAAGATGTGTTTTGTCAATTTCATGTATAGTTTAAGGCCTTACGCTTGTATAACTTGCCACTTTAATGTGTAGTTTAAGCTAGTATAACTTGCCACTTTAATGTATAGTTTAAGTTTGTATCAGTATTAATTTTTTATTGGCATAATGTTAATTCATTGTGATATGCATGAAAAAAACCTTTTTAAAGAAAAAATGCATTTTCTTCAAGATTTTTTTGCCGAGTCCCAAGTTTTTCCGACTCTTATCCCTTGCTGTGTCCTAAGTTTTTCTGACTCTTTTGCCTTGCCGAGCCCAAGCGGAGTCCAAGTTTCTCAACTATGCTTCAGACTATTGTGGTCACATAGAAGGCAGTACAGATTACATCCACAAACTAAATCACAGATTAATGTCCATTGCTTTCACGAAAAGCACTGAACCTGATCTTGTAGGAGCATGAAGTAAGCCCTTACCTAAACCTTAAAAGAAGAAAATTGCCCTTAGACTCAAATCCATGAGGACTTCAAAAGATTTACCTACACTCAAATCTTTTTTAGGACTTCAACTGGCCTAAGTCCATAAGAGTGGCATAACAACCATTAAAAACAAGTTTATAAACATGCACTAGAAAAGAAACAAATAGGACCACTCAAAAATAAATGGATAAGATGGCAGCACAACAAGCACTTCTAACAACCAAATTTCACACAAGGCACAACTTTGCATCCACCACTTGCAGATACACAAAAACAACACAACTGATATCATCACTTAGATATAATCAACAAGCTATGAGAGGCTTATCTGTTTACAGGATATGTCATCACTTTACAGTTTGTAAACACAGAAGTTGCATTCTCTCCTAAATATATTGATCCTGAATATATTGATTGTTTAAAATATAATAAGCTTACCTGTCCTTGGGTCGTTTAGAGCTGGAAGACTAAAGAACTTTCCATACTCCCCTCCGCCAGGTTTAGGAAGGCTCGTCAAGATGTCCTTATAAACATTCTCAGTTGCTGCACAGAGATATCAAACCATGTCAGAAGCGAACAAATGCTAATATGATGTTATTACAAGAAAAAAAGTCTTGTTGACGTCTTCGTAAGATAATTTAATCAACACCATAGATATTTAAGAAGTCTTGTTGACATCTTCATAAGATAATTTAATCAACACCATAGATATTTAAACAATATAATGGCAATAGTGAGCAAATGCTAATATGATGTCATTACAAGAAAAAAATCTTGTTGACATCTTCATAAGATAATTTAATCAACACCATAGATATTAAAACAATATAATGGTAATAGTGAACAAATGCTAATATGATGTCATTAGCAGAAAAAAAAATCTTGTTGACGTCTTCATAAGATAATTCAATTGACACCATCTAAACATTAAATAATGGCAATAGTAGCATTTTGATCCAAGTGAATCGTCCATGTTCAAAAGATACTATATTTTAAATAGACTTGATACCATTACAAGTTCTGCTAACTGTGGAAAACTTCTAATCTATGCTGCATTTATTTGATGTAGTGCCAGAGCAAACTAACATATGCTTATGATAAAATTTTGTCTACACCTTCCTATCTCTCAATATGTTTTACCACAATACCAATTTTATAGAATTTGCCTACACTTTCCTAGCTCTTTATATGTTTTACTATAATACTTGATCTGTTTACCACAAATACCACTTCGTTGGTCGTTTCACAGACAACCTATCCAAAATCCAGTTTCAAGATTATTTTGGCATATACATGACAGAATTTTCTGATTCTCCTATGCTATGTCCATATCATACAGACTTCCACCGAATCCAAAACAAAATAAAATAAATAAATAAAGGCATAGCTTCCATAAAAACGACTAGCTGAAAGAAGATTCAAAAGCATCATCATTGGAACCAATAAGTGCATTCAAATTTTCAACAAGGTTTTAAAAAAGAAAAAAAAAAAGTCAATAAATAAACAAATTCCTTGTTCACGTGATTGAATCTACAATTTAAAACAACAATAGCACAATCCAAAACATTAAATTCATCCACTGCTACATTTATGTTACTCAGAATGACAATGTACACGAATCTGACAGTAACCACAAAGCACCACATTCTAAATACAACGATGAGCGAATACAAATTCCGACAGAAGCCAAAAAAAACAAGATGCAGACATATCTTGCACACAACATTTATTTTGGCAAAATAACCATTCCAACGCGATCCAATATTAAGCAAAGCACATTTATTTTGACGAAATAACCATAGAAAAACCGATCCAAAACGTGGCGCAGAACATTTACTCTTGGCAAAATAACTATAATAAAATATTCTAGCACACGGCAAAATTACATAATAAAATATTCTACATTTAGCACGACATTTATTTAGGGGAAATAACAAATATAAACCCATTCTTTTCCACATTAACATCGGAGTGGTATTTTGAGTTCTAAGGAAACACGTTCGATTTAACGGGTTTTCCTCACCCATGGTACAAATCTTGCACTCAGAGGAGCTGAGAACGGCGGTGGAAGACCTGGCGCTCGCCCTGAAGCCAACAACGCTCGGACTCCAGCGGTGGAACCCCTGGTAGGATTCGAACCGCGCCCGATCGCCCAAAAACGAGGTTTTCAGAGATTTAACAGCCGGTGGAAACCTTTGGATGGCCGCTACCGAATGAAATCCCGAAGTAAAGTAAACGGAAGTTAACCCGGTAGCAGAGATAGCGCGAGTGATAGACGAGTCAAAGGCCTTCGAGTCGCTCTAAGAAAAGATGCCGCACCGATTATATGCATTGTCGCTCATGAAAAAACGAAAATCCAAAACTACAGCACCCAATACCTTCAAAGCCTCCACCACTCGTCCCAGAATTGGGGACAAATTGATGACGTTGACGACAGTAATAAAAAATAAAGGCCTCAAATATACGACGTAGAGAACGGGAAGGAACAAGCAGTCTCAAGGGATTCCTAATGCTTTTTCTTCTTTCGATATTTTAAATTTCGGAGAGGGTGGTAAGACACGATTGCTTACAGGATTCCGTCTTTGAAATTTCTTCTCTCTAGAGGGGTTGCTACATTTGGCGGAGGTTCGCTAACATCCGCGGGTGAATTCTCACGATTCATGTGATATATTCGTGAAGTATATCTGACCGAAATGTTGGAAGGGTGGTGTGCCCCCCACATCGTCCCAAGATTCTCCTTTATACTGTCAGAAAATAACCTTGGAATTTAAGATAAATATTAGGCTTAATAGACATTAAAAAAATCTGAAAGTGGAATTTCCGCGGTGAATGGGGTTGATGGGTGGAGGAGGGTGTAGATTGTAGAAATTTATTTTTTTAAATCTTTTTAACAGTTTGATGGTGCCATTTTTGCTTTTCTCTCTTGGCGGTTGAATGGGTCAGGAAGGAATAATCCACAGTAG
Organism: Wollemia nobilis; assembly: GCA_028583015.1. Classification (NCBI taxonomy): domain Eukaryota; kingdom Viridiplantae; phylum Streptophyta; class Pinopsida; order Araucariales; family Araucariaceae; genus Wollemia; species Wollemia nobilis. The sequence continues at coordinate 15,532,526 of JAQPPZ010017228.1, forward strand.
ACCAGAAGAGAAGGGATCGGGAATCTTGCCCGCGCTTGCATTATTTAAGGACTTCACCAAAGAGCAAGGGATCAGTAACCTTGCCCGCGCTGTGCATTATTAGGGACTTCACCAATAATGGGAGGGGTGAAGTAGATGCCACATAAGGATTTCCATCGCCTCTGAATAGATATGTTAGATTCTCGGTACACGTCGTGAGTCTAACTTACTTATTTTTAATGAAAATATAAGGCGAAGCATTATTACAACTCTTTACATTGGCAATGGATTTTCATCCTGAAATCTGAAGGACTATCGTATTGTTGGACTATAGGCTTTTATATTAATTCTAAAATTTGTCTGTATTAAATGAAGTACACATAGAATTTATAGAACTACCGTATTGAGGTAACTATTACGGTCACATTTGCCACTAAATAATATCAAATCTGATTTTATAAACCAGTCCAAACAGTGATTGCGTTGGCTTTGAATGAGACTACTGTAAATTTAATCATTAACTGGGTAAAGATGATTTAGTTGTTTAGTGGAACAAATCAGTATGGTCTACTCATTCAATAGATTTCTTTCACCAAAGTTTGCATAAACAACTACCGAACTAGCAGCATAATAGTTTATTAAAATTAAAATTTATAACTGGGTACCTGATATAAATATTTAGGTAAATTAAAATTTTATTAAAAATATTTTTGCAAATCAATGGCCAATACAATTTAAAATAATTAATACCTAAAATGTTAATCATGCCTTCAGGACGGAGGCTTTAAAAAACACTTCCAGTCTGTTCATAATAGGTAAAAGTCCATATGAATTTTGTCTACAATATGGGATATTGTGCTATGAGACTCTTTTAAGCAGGCAGACTTGCAATGTATTACGTTTGGAAATGTTATTATAAAAAACTCTGCAAAGAATTTACAGGAGCAGACATTCCAACATAACCATATAAAAAAATAAACAATCACACTTCTATTTGACGTCCATCAAGCCTGCATTGGACTTTGTATCAAAAGCTTCTACATGCATCATATTGTAGAAGCTGCTAAATTTAAGCTTCTACATGCACCAAATTGTAGGAGCAGGGGAATTTAATTGATGTACAGACAAGACCTTTACTAAAACTAGATAATAGATAAGATGTTTACTAAAGTTAGTTTGTTCTCTTGTATACGTAAGATATATGTTTTAAAATTAGTCTCTTCTATGGTCAACAAAATCCAGTTGAGCCGGATTAATAAGCGGTTTTGTTCTATTGTATAGATAAGATATATGTTTTAAAATTAGTCTCTTCTATGCTCAACAAAATCCAGTTAAGCCGGATTAAAAAGCAGTTTTGTTCTATTGTATAGATAAGATATATGTTTTAAAATTAGTCTCTTCTATGGTCAACAAAATCCAGTTAAGCCGGAGTACTAAGCGGTTTTTCGATGGGCATGGATTTTTTCATAAAAGGGTTTTAAGACAATAAAGAAGCTAAAACGTCTAAGGTAAGGTATGACTGGGAAAAGTAGTGAATGAAAGTGTTTCATCTTGGTGAATTATATCGACAGGGTGAAACTCCCACCGTGAGGCAAGAGCAATTGTGACATCTAAATTCCAGGTGGGTTAATCCCATGTTTCCCAGTTTGTCTGAGAAGATGGATCGATGTCCAACCAACCTCAGAGTAACTGCAACATAGACTTCCTCCCACCTCTTAGGAAGAGGAAGATCCCAAAGCGGCGCAAGACTGTTGACAGTTCGCATCGGATGTTCAAGTTTCACTCCAAAGAAACAGCACGAGACCTCCACAGCCAAACGCTTCAGACTTTGTGCCAATTTCGGGAATAGCATAAGCTAAATGCATGTTCATAGTACAATTTAAAATTGGCTTGCATAGAATACAAACCAAGAAGGGATATATTGTAAGATATTTGGGAAAGCCCGAACATTTTTAAAATCTAAATATTTGTTTGGTTAGAAGATTATAGAAGAATTTTTTCTTGGGATATTAACTTTATGAAAAGAGGTTTTTATGACCCCTCAAAATGTGCTTTTGTAAAATGGAAGAGAAGAGTATAGACCATCTCTTGTCACACTGCTCAATAGTCTAGAAACTATGGCAATGGATTCTTAATATGTTTGGTAAATGTATGGTGATGAATGGAAGAATTGAAAATCAGTTAGAGCAATGGCAGAGCACTTTAAAAATGACATTTTTCAAACAATCTGGGATATATCAAAAGATACAATACTTTGAACTGTATGGCTAGAAAGAAAAAGAAAGCAGTTTAGAGGTAATGAAAAGGAAGATTTGTTTCGCCATAGAGGAGTCTAAACCAACCCTATCAACTCACTCAATCCCTAATATGGAAGGGAGAGCCTTAATAGATGGAATCAAGCCATCAAATAGAATTCTGATGTTGGGGACAGGAGAAACAAAAAGAAAGCAAAGAATATAAAGTGGAAACCACCGGATGTGGAGTTGGTCAAATTGAATTTTGATGAAGCATCAAAGGGAGATCCACGACGAGCAAGAAGATGAGGAATAATTAGAAATAATAGAGGAGAGATTTTGTTTTGTTACCCTTTCAATAGTCAATTTAAGATAAACAATTAAGCTGAAGCTTGGGCGGCTTTGAAAGGGTTAAAAATATGCAAACAAATGAAATGGAACAAAGTATTATGGAAGGTGATTCACTCCTAGTAATAAATGCAATTTTGAAAGCAAAGGTTCCATGGAACATAGGTGATTCACTCCTAGTAATAAATGCAATTTTGAAAGCAAAGGTTCCATGGAACATACAAGAGATAATTAAGGAAATTCAAGACCTTGTTATAGAGTTTGAAGAAATCAGGTTTACACATACATTAAGGGAAGGAAACAAATGTGCAGATAGGCTAGCCAATAGAGGGGTTTTAATTGAGAATCGTGAAGTTAAATTCTCTTTTCCTTGGTTAAAGGAAGTTTAGCTGAAGTTGACAAGAAAATGTTGACTGCCTGAATCAAATAATGATTAAGATTTACTTTAATGTTTTCCATGGTAATATCTACTTTATTTTATAACATTAATGTGTTTTCATATAATTATGTATTACAATTTTTGTGGTTACACTTGTGCCTCAAGAAGGAAACTAGCAATCCAGATCTGATAAAGCGGACAATGATAGTGCGATGTTTTGGAAATATTACTCTACTAAGATGCAATGCATATATAGTAGAGGTGAAGTTTTGGTATTGTGAAAGTTGTTGGAAAATGTCAAGAAGGATGCTGAATTTTGGAATATTTGTATTCACATAGAAAATTGAAAAAGTTCCAAAAATATGTAAATCAAAAATTCAGACATTTTACGTAAAATGATGTTGGTTTCTAGTTATAGCAACTCATTTGAGATGAAAATTAAATCTGTTTGTAAACTCTAGTGCTTTAAAGAAGAAAGTTGTGATTTGTCAAAGGGGGACCCAAGTAAAACCCCATTCCATAAATTAAAAAAAGGTAAAATATTAAAAAAAAATTTACTTATTAAATAAATAAATATAAATAATTAACTTCAAAAAAAATTATGAAATACCATTTTAAAATAATAAAATATTGTTATAAAGTACTACCTGAACATAAAGTAAGTAAAATGTTCTAGTTCTGCTTCAACAATATAACCAAGTATCTTGTAGTCTGTACAGTGCAGCTCTGTACAGTGCAGCTCGGTATATATTAATATTAACATATAAAATTTTCATATTTTCATATAATTTTTATAAATAATTAATTTTTTAATATAAATATTTTATTTTTTAAAGTTGTTTTATTTTTATTTTAAGGCTTATTATTTTTCCTTATGAAAAAAATTGAACATTAATCATATAAAATGTCTCATTCAAGTAGTTTTTAATATCTATAAAAATCATATAGAATGTCTCATTCAAAAGTTGTTATCTTCCTTATGGTACTGCAAGGTAGTAGCTCGGTATACATTAATATTAACATATAAAATTTTCATATAATTTTTATAAATAATTAATTTTTTAATATAAATATTTTATTTTTTTAGGTGGTTTGTTTTTTATTTAAGATTTATTATTTTTCTTATGAAAAAAATTGAACATTAATTATTCAAATAGTTTTTAATATCTATAAAAATCATATGGAATGTCTCATTCAAAAGTTGTTATCTTCCTTATGGTACTGCAAGTTTTTAATATTTATAAATATATTTATTTCAAAAGTTGTTATCTTCCCTATGATTCTACAAGGTAATATAAAAATAAAGCATTTTTTAATATCAATAAAAATCATATAGAATGTTTCATTCAAAAGTTATCTTCCCTATGGTACTGCAAGGTTATAAAAAGTAAAGTAGTTTTTAATATCTATAAATATATTTATTGAAGGTTTGTTTAAGCAATATGTGTTTATCTAGCAATACTTTCTCAATGAAAATATATGATGTACAACTTTATCCCTAAAATTCCAAAGCCTATGCACCTTAAGGAATACAAAATTGAGCAATGGATTTTCAGTGTAGAATGTCTCATTCAAAAGTTGTTACCTTACCTATCGTACTATAAGATAATAAAATATGATGTATAACTTTGAAATTTTAAAAAGTAAAAAAAGCCAAACACAGAGACCTAAAATATGAAAAGACATTTATTACATTTAAAGAACAATAGAAATATTCAAACAATTTATTTATAACAAATAAAAATCTTATAATAATGTTAGGAATATAACTATACTGAAATGCATCGCTAAAAGGTATGCTGAACTGTTAACAGCAGATTCTTTAATACAACTATCCTAAAATGCAAAGCTTAAAGGTATACTGAAATGTTAACAGCAGATTCTATATCAGCCTGAATTATTATTGGAAGAAAAGAAAATATGCGAACTAAGAGCACGGTTCTTGTAAAAGGGAATATTCTGTAACATGTATGGTAATCAATCTTCTTTGCTGAAATGAATTATGTTTAGTAATCAATCTTCTTTGACTTTACGGATGTTAAAAGGCTTCCAATATATTCTAGTGACAGAACTATTATGCTTTCCGTTAGTAAAGTATAATATGCTCCTTATAAAATTTTAAAACCTTAATTATTAGAAGAAAAAACAAACACAAAGATCTAAAATATGAAACCTTTATTACACTGTAAAGGACACTATATAGATAGAACAAATAAAAATCTTATAACCATATTCGGAATATAACTATACTGAAATGCAACGCTTAAAGGTATGCTGAAATGTTAACAGCGGATTCGTTAATATAACTACACTGAAATGCAAAACTTAAAGGTATGCTGAAATGTTGATAGCAGACCCTATATCAATCCGAATTAGTAATGGAAGAAAAGAAAATATGCAAACTAAGAGCACAGTTCTTGTGAAATAGAATATTCTTGATTACCAAACTAAGTTATGGTTGGCAACCAATCTTCTTTGACCTTTGCGGGTGTTAAAAGGCTTCCAGAGAACTACTCCAAGCCTTCTATCGTATTCTAGTGGAAGAACCACTCGTGTATACAGCAACCCTACTAACCCGCCCATGACCCTAAACAATTTAAGAAGGGCAATAAATCCTTCACTCACCCGATTAAATCCTTTAAAGGAAAATAAATTCAAAGCAGCGACATCAAGATCAAACAAAATTGACTTCTTCCACCACCACACTCAGACACTCATATGATTCAACCTTCTATTTGGATACAACCCTTTTAGCGAATACAACCCGCCCCACGAATCAAAAATAATAATAATAATAATAATTCCGACACCGATCCCGATATTTAGCAAACAACATAAATTTCGGCAAAAAAATATAATAAACCATTCGTTCGAATTTATTCCTCAACTTTAAAAAAAAATAATAATAAGACCTAAAAATAATAATAATAAGTCCTAAATAAAGATCTGGAGAAAACGCACGGATCCAAGGGGGGTGTTGGGGTTCGGCTTACCCATGGTCGAAATCTTGCGCTCGATGGGGCTGAGGACGGAGGCGGAACACCTGGCGCTCCCCCGGAGGCCACCAAAGCTCGAACTCCAGGAGTTGAAATGAAACCCCCGGCGGGATTCGAACCGCGCCGGATCGCCCAAAAACGGGGCTTTCACCGACTTTATGGCCGGCTCAGAACCGCACGGAAAACCCCGAAGCGCCGCTACAGAAAGAAACCCCGAAGAAGAAGCAAAAGAAGAAAAGGGAGACAAACTGTTCGCAGAGATCGCGCGAGCGAGAGACGAATGGAGAGGGATTCGAGTAGCCCTAAGCAGAGATGCCGCGCCGATTATATGCATTGTATAGCATGGGATAAGCACAAACCACAACTACCACCTCCAATGCCTCCAAAGCCTCCACTAGTCGTATCAGGCTTGATGACAAATTGATGAGCTAATAAAAATAAAGGTGCTAAAACCTCCCCCCTTTCTTTATTCTCCAAAATGCCTCTAAATAATTTTGAATAAACAATCTCCTACACGCAGAAAAAGGAGAGATCACGCAGTCTTAAAGGAATCCTCGGGCCCTCTTGCTTCGAAATTCTTCATTCATTTTACAGAATTTTAAAATTTCCGAAGCGGTGGTAGAATACGATTGCCACAAGGATTCCTATATTCCTTGGGAGAACACGTTTTTATCTTTAGAGGGTTTGCCATATTTGGCGGAGGTTCTCTAACTCCCGATGGGGGTTTCTAATTGTTCTTATAATGTTGTGGTTTGGGGGTGGTTACCTGCCGGAACTTGAGGAACGGGTGGTGTGACCACCACGTGGAGGACATCTTTCTCGGATTCACATTTATGCAAAATATCTTATTTTTGTATTTTTTTATTATTTTTGGGTTTGATTGATCAAAGTGCAGGAAGGTGGTGTTTTTGTTTTTTGTTTTTTGTTTTTTTTGTTGGTCCCTTTCGGTAGTGACGAGTTGATTAAGATTAATCTTAAAATTTTTATAATATTATTATGCCTTTAAAGAGGTTTTACAATAAAATGTTAAAATAATTAATATTATTTTAACATTAAACTATTAAATTATTATAATAATTAATATAAATTATTTTATTGTTATAATAGTCATAAAAAGATTTGGATTTTTTTTTTTAATTAAAATTTTTATATTAAAACAGATTATTTTGGATGAGATTTTTTCCAATTGACAAGAACATTTCTTTATAATAGTAAAAGAAGATATATAAAGAAGCCAAATCTCTTAAACAATATTTCTATAATAGTTGTTCAAATTAACTAAACACTGAATTTTAAATATGAAAAATGGATCAAGTTTTTATAAGTAAAAGGTGTTCATAATAATAAGAGAAGATATGCAAAGAAGCCAAATCTCTTAAACAATATTTCTACAATGATTATTGAAATTAACTAAATAAATACTGAATTTTGAATTTTAAATATGAAGAATGAATCAAATTTTTATAAATAAAATGCTCACATGCAAAAATGTCACACATATTTTAATAGTAAAGATATTAAATTTTTAAAGGAAAAAATAAGTATTAATGTGCAATGAGATTTTAATCATAGGAAAAATTAAATATGATTTATAGAGAAGTGGATTACAATGTACATGCTTCGACCGTTATTTTATGAAAAATAAATAAATCAAAGAAAATGTGAATTTATGAGCAATTTATCGCTAGTGTCTCTTAAAAATAATTGTTTTTGACAGAGTTTAATTTTTACCTTGTGTGGATCCCACCATAACGCTATTGTTGCGTTTCTGCTGTACATTATGAGTGAAAAGCACGGGCTAAGACTCTTATTATTAGAAATTTATAGAAAACAACACAAAACGACATTTCTAAGGATCAGTTTAGTTTTGACTAAATCAAATTAATATAATAATTAGATTATTATGAATAACGATATAAAAATATTTATCAATAGTTAATAAGTTTAAGTTTTGGTTTAATGGATGAGATATATAAATGATGTAGCAGCACAAATCAAAGTTCAAATCTTACTTGGTAACAAAAGGTTGTATCCTATTAAGGACAGAATAGTGGTTAGGGCTTTGGACTTTCTTTGGGGAGGTCTAAGGTTCAAACCGCGGTCTATCCAAAAGGGGATAGGCTAAATGGTAGCACTGCCCCCAATTTGATGTCCTGATGATTCACTATGTATTTAAAAGAAAAATGTAGCTAATATTTTTTTGATGTTGCATAGGGATATGTAAATTTTAAGGTAAAGCTTAGGTTTTTGAAAGAGTTTTGGGCATCAAGAGGTTATGTAAGTCCTATATATATATTCACTCATGCATAGAGATATGTAACTTTTAGGGAGAAGCACAAGTTTTTGAAAGAGTCAGTCTCAATCCCTTAAGTTTTGAAAGGGTCTTAGGCATCAAAAGGTTATATAAGTTCAAATATATATATATATATATATATATATATATATATATATTTATTTATTTATTTGCTCCTTTGCATAGAGATATGTAACTTTTAGGAAAAAGTGCATGTTTTTTAAAGGGTCTAGTCTCAATCCCTTGTCTAGTGGTTTGAACCTTTTCAAAGACATATCACTACACTGTTCATGTGGCCTATTATACTAAAAGAAAAGACAGCCCTTTCAAAACCCTAACTTACAATTAATAAGAAAAAATTAACTTATTTATTATTAAAATATATATATATATATATATATATATATATATATATATATATATATATATATATATATATATATATAATCATAAGACATTAGCTCAATCAATTAAATTCCTCAACCTTTAAGAATAAACTCGGTTTCAAATCTTGTCAAGCAATACATAGATAACATCTAAGCTTTGTTAACTATATTTTCTTTTGGGTGTTGCTAAGGGTATGTAATGCATGTAAATTTGTAAATTTTAGGGTAAAGCTTAGGTTTTTGGAAGGGTTTCAAGCATCAAAAGGCTATACAACTATATATATATATATATATATATATATATATATATATATATATATATATATATATATATATTAATTTGCATAGAAGTACGTAGCTTTTTGAAAGGGTCCCAATAATGTGTCTTGGTTTGAACCTATGAGAACCCAAATTCATATTGTGTGCATATGGTCTATTGTACTAAAAGAAAGGACAACCCTTTCAAAACCCTACCTTACAATATATATATATATATAATCTGCATAGAAGTAATTGGTAATAGTCACTATTTTTAGTAATTGGCCAGTGCAGGGTTCAAACCACAGGGACTGCTCCTAAGACGAGAACCACTGATCGTTCGGGATTTGGACCATTGTCGATTTGACGGGTCGCTTAAGGTTCGTACTATTATCATCAATTTGATGGGTACTCAAAGGATTCGGAGCAGACTACGACCTTTGCAAAGGGTTGGCTTCCCCCAAGGTTTGAACCTAGGTCTCTTCTTGGTAAGTGCCAATCCACCTAGCCCTTGGGGTGTAAATTAATCTCCTTGTTTTTAAAATATATATAATCATAGGGTATTAGCTCAATCAGTTAGATTCCTCAACATTTAAGAAAGAGGCTCAGTTTCAATTTTTTAATCAGTAACAGTATTGGACGATGCCTTTATAAAGTCAACGAGACCCCAATCCTCCAAGACATCGAATTCGAGCAATCAACTCCAAGACATCGAATTCGAGCAATCAACTCCAAGACATCGAATTCGGACAATCAATCGATAAACACTCAACCGCTACCATCCAACCTATCCCCTTCTAGGTATGTTGTGGTTTGAACCTTGGACCTCTCCAAAAAAAAGCCAAAGCCCTAACCATAGGGCTTTGGCTTTGGCTTTGAGTCTTCTTGTTTTTAAAATATATATAATCATAGGGCATTAGCTCAATCAGTTAGATTCCTCAACATTTAAGAAAGAGATTCAGTTTCAATTTTTTAATAAGCAACACTATTGGATGATGCCTTTATAAAGTCAACGAGACCCCGATCCTTTAAGACATCGATTTCAGGCAATCAACTCCAAGACATCGAATTCAAGCAATCAACCAACAAACACTCAACCGCTACCATCCAACCTATCCCCTTCTGGTATGTTGTGGTTTGAACCTTGGACCTCCCAAAAAAAAGCCAAAGCCCTAACCATTACACCATCCTTGGAGACAACTCAATCTCAAATCTTACCAAACAATACATAAATAATATCTAAGTTTTGTTGTAATACAACTATGTGATGATGTAATATAAAACTTGTTTTAATTTCATATAACAAATTAAAAATATATGTATATTTTTTCAATGAATTTACACAAGGTTTTACAAGGGATCTGGTTTCCCTTATACTGAGTAGGGTTTGAACCTTAAATCTTTTAAAGAGAGACAAAATCCTTACCAAAAATAAACTTACAACTTAAAAAATATATATAAATATATTTATAAAAATTAATTAATTAATTACTTTTTATAAATCAAACTTTTATACAATTTTTTAAAATAATAAAAACTTTTGAGTAAATAAATGAGTCATCCAATGATTGTGGATTAAAATATCTATTTAATTAATAAAGGTACCCAATTTTAATTTGATGACGTAGGGGAGAAGTTTTTTTTATACATAGAATCAGTAACGTCATTTGTTGAATATTTAATTAGATTTATATAATATTATTATATACTAGTTTTGGTTCGAAAGAAGTTATTTTTGATGAAGGGTGGAGGTAGTAGATTTATTGGTTTAGTTTTGCCTGAATAGATTTAGATGTTGATACTATAATCTTGGTTGGGCAAAACAAAGCTATTTTTGTTGCAGGGTGGAGGTAGTATTGGTTTCGATTGCGTGTTTACCAACTTGAAGTCGGCCACTCCAATTTCAAGTCTCTAACTAAATCAAAGAAAAAAAAAATGTACTTTTGTCAAATACCTATCGGATCCACCATAACTCTAGCCCACTAGATAAAATGAAGTCAACGAGACCCATAACCCTTTGAGGCATCATCAAATTGAGGTAACCACTTTGAGGCATCATCGAACTGGGGTAACCAATAAGTAAACACTTGACCGGTAGCCAACAGGTAAACACTTGGCCGCTACCATCCAATCTATCTCCTCTTTTTTTTTTTAAGTGAAAAACCCCTTGCAGGACCGTCTTGATCTAAAAGACCAAGATTAAAGGGTTCTACGCCGTCAAAGTTACCTGGGAATTGCGCTCAGCCCTGCCCGCACCAACATTATCAATTAGATTTTGAGTACCCAATTCAACTTTTTTGGTAGGGTAAAGATTCGAACCCGAGACTTCCTTTGAAGGATTGCTCTCTCCTCTCCAACTTACCTACAACACCTAAGTACTATCTCTTTCTAAATACCTTGTAATTTACTCATATTAATTATAATACACTAATAAGGTTCTAATCTCATACCATGCAGGTCATGATTTTGAAAATCCTTTCCCTTTAAGGTGAAAAGGATGCATAGTTTTTTTTTTTTTTTTATAATAACAAACTCTCGTGTTTAATTTGTTAACTAATCAACCAATATATATACCCTCACTATTTTGTAAATTGCACCTAAAATGTCAAATTTTAATGACCCTAAGATGCAGTGAGATATCCATTTCAAAGCGAACTACTACAACGAATAGAAAACCATTTTATCAATTTTTAGGTAACGCTAAATATAATCCACGATTATTTTTCTTGTGATTACAACTTAAATATTTTAAATAAAAATTAATTGTGTCGCAACTTGCACTAACATATCAATACTAAGTTTGTCTGCTTTGGACCAACCAAAAGCAGAGCACACCACCATTCTGATTTGGACCACCCAAAAGAGGAGCAGAAGACCACCATTGGTCATAGCAAACCAACATTGAAACTTTCTAATATATTCAGTCTTTTGACATATCAATCTCCAAATTTGTCCGATTTGGACCACCCAAAAGAAGAGAAGACCACCATTGTTGGTGACTGCAAACTAGCATTCAAACTTTCTTATACATTCAGTCTTCTTTGGTGTCCGGTTAAATATGAAACAAGAGCTTCTTCAAAAGATATAGCAAGCAAACTTTGTAATACTCAAGATATCTTATTCTTAATCAATTTAAGTAGTTATACTAACTATTTTTTCTTTTCCTTAGAAGACCAGTAATAATTTTGCTTCGTAGATTGAACAAAATCAACCGAACAAGATCAACCGAACTTAAACTTTAAAATAAAAATTAACCGTTCCGTTCTTTCAGCTAACTATTTTTTCTTTTTATTAGAAGACCAGTAATACTTTTGCTCCGTATAAAAATTTTAATTTATTAGATTGAACAAAATCAACCAAACTTAAACTTTAAAATAAAAATTAAACTTTTGCTCCGTTCTTTCAGCTTTTAGAGGCCACGACCACGAAGCGTTAAGGTGATCACAAAGATACAACAAGATCAACTCATCGTGACTCCAACAAAGAACATCTATGACGACATTTAACTCTTATATCACTCACTTCTCTTCAGCCTTGAATGTTGGGAGCAATCCTGTTGGGAGCAATCCTTGATCCACATATCTTGTATATCATATATCATTTTGTTTACTGTTTTTCTTATTTTATTTTCTCTGGAGCTGCATTAGGCACTCCAGTTGCTTTGTATATATCTTACTTTACAATCGTATTGACTTCTTTTACTCATAGATGAACATTAATACAAATTCAAATTCTTATAAATACACCAAAAATTAACCTAAATCTTCCTATAATTATTATTATAGGAATATTAGTAAACACTGCAAGTTCCAAGGCAATAAAAAACTTTTGTTGTTTTCCGAAGATTATACCACATTAAAAAAGTTTTGAAGCACTGGATCTGTACTGAATAGTCCCATCACAGCAGTGACAGCATTCCAAATAATTCACTTCTCTGTCTTCTTAGAAATCTGCTAATCTCTCTAAAGATTGAGTGCTCTAACAAAAATTGAAGAAATTGAGTGCTTATCTCCTTTCTCGTCTCTTACAACAGTTGCAGAAAAAGTCGATATTCTTTAAGCACAATCGCGTAATTCTAGAAGCATTCTTTCTATAAAAGACCATGGGAAGTTGATGTTAAGAATTCCTATATACCATCGCCACCTGTAATTTCCTTGCAACATACATGAGATTGCACGGTTGCCATTCTTGGGGGATTAGATAATGGAGAATGGGATCACTATCTGGAGTTCTAGTCCTCCTTTATATGAAAAAACTGCTGGCAAGTCAAAACTCTGTATAGCCTATGCATGCATTCACTTGGTGCTTTCGCTAGGGTCCCTAACCTGTCGTTTACTGCATCCCATTGCTGAATGTTTTGGGCTTTAGATCATAGCATGTGCCTATGAACTTTGCTTTGCCTTCCACTGGATTCTTAATCCGCTTTATATTTAATTATTTTTTTATATATAAGGGAATTTGTTACATCTACAGTCTTTTTTTACTAACAAGCAGGGTTCAAATTTTGGGGTTGTCCCCTATAATCCCTATTCCACCTCGTTTTGAAAAAGAATTTGAAAATTTTATATTAAAACAAGATCATTTACAATTTGGGATGAGACTCCTCCCAACCTCAACATGAACACCTGTTTACAATAATAAAAGAAGATTTACATTGGAGTCAAATCTCCTAAACTATATATTTACAATGGTTGTCCAAATTAGCTAAACACTGGATTTTCTCACCAACCTACTTAATTCTCTCATCCTCAATAACCATGTCAATGTGGCACTGAACCCCTACCTCCTCCTCAGTACCCATCTTAGCCAGGAAATCTGTCACTTTATATAGATCTCTACTCACATAGACTAGAATCACATCATCTAATTTCCTCCACAATTCCTTAATTTAGGTGAAAATGAATCCTCAACCTCAATGTCTTCAAAGCAAAGTTCCTCATGCAATCTAGAGCTCCCACCAATATTTGAGAATATGATTCTAGGATTATCCTCCTGTAACCTTGTCTTACCGCCCAAATAGAAGCAAATTTGATAGCTAAGGTTTCTGCTTCATTGTTCATGGCCCTTCCCAGACCTTGCAATTCTCAATAGAGCACTATCCCAACATGATTCCTGCAAAGCACTCCAATTCCAACGCTACTCGAATTGCCTTTTGCAACTCCATCAATATTAATTTTAATCCAATCTTTTGTGGGTGGTTTCCAACTAGCTTTGTCCTGCCCCTCTTGTACTTTAGCTTCCTTCTCCATCATCCCTGACTTTGCTCCAATTGGCTTGCCAAACTCCATCTAAGGATGAAAAGGTTTCTTTAAATTTTTTGTCATTTCTCTCTAACCACACTTGCCACCAAATGAAGTTTAATCCAAGCTTCCAATTGATACAAAGAGCTTTAGATTTAAATCTACTTCTCTTCCATCTTTCCCAAATATTAATCCGATTCAAATCACCATTGGCTTGAATTTTATAAGATAAAAATCATCGCTCCCAAATCTTACACGTAAAAGGGTACTCAAACATCAAGTGGTCATATGTTTCCTTGCTCTTGTAACATAAAACACATTGAGATGGACCAACGATTCCCCTACGTCTCATATTATCAAAAGTAAGAATTCCATTGTGCATGAACTACTAGGCAAAAAAGTTTACTTTCGGCCAACCCTTGGACTCCCCTACATCTCAAATTATCAAAAGTAAGAATTCCATTGTGCATGAATTGCCAGGCAAAGAAGTTTACTTTCAACCAACCCTTGGATTGCCAAATCTTTCTCCAATCCTCAATCTGATATGCATGAGAAAGAGGTTCTAAAAAGATCTTATCATATTCATCTTTTACTGTGTAAACTCCAAGGCTCCCATAGCCCCAAGTTAGTTCATCTTCCTCATCTCTACATGTAAAAAATCTTTTTACCAAGATTTTAGTCATAATAAATATCAATTCCGAAAAATTTGGAATTGAATACTCATCCAACTACCACAACCACCTCCAATGCATTGTATAGCATGGGATAAGCACAAACCACAACTACCACCTCCAATGCCTCCAAAGCCTCCACTAGTCGTAGCTTGATGACAAATTGATGAGCTAATAATAATAAAGGTGCTAAAACCTCCCCCTTTCTTTATGCTTTCCTCGGAAATTCTTCATTCATTTTCCAGAATTTTAAAATTTCCGAAGCGGTGGTAGAATACGATTGCTACAATGATTCCTATATTCCTTGGGGGAACACACTTTTATCTTTAGAGGGTTTGCTATATTTGGCGGAGGTTCTCTAACTCCCGAGGGGGGTTTCTTATTGTTCTTATAGTGTTGTGGTTTGGGGGTGGTTATCTGCCGGGACTTTAGGAAGGGGTGGTGTGACCACCACGTGGAGGACATCTTCCTCGAATTCAAATTTATGCGAAATATCTTATTTTTGTATTTTTTTATTATTTTTGGGTTTGATTGATCAAAGTGTCTCGAAGGTGGTGATGTCATGGCCACCATTTGGCTTTTTGTCTCTTTGGTTAGTGATGGGGTTGATTAGGATTAATCTTAATAATTGTGGTTTTTTTTTTTTTTTCTTTTTTTTTTCTCTTTGGTTAGTGATGGGGTTGATTAGGATTAATCTAAAAATTATTATAATTTTATTATATTTTTAAAATGTTTTAAGGTAAAATCTTAAATTATTGATATTATTTTAAAATTAAATTATTATAATATTATTATATTTTAAAATGTTTTAAGGTTAATAAAATAATTGATATTATTTTATTACGTCGAGAGGAGTTCCTACAATAGCAGACACGGGTGGGAGGTAAAGAGGTCATACATGTCACGCATTAAACAATTTTTTTTTTAATTAAAAAAACTGACATTAACAAAAACATTTAAAAAATATTTAAAATATTTAAATAAAACACCTCCAAGAAATAAGATAGACGCCTCGAACTTGATAAATGTCCACGTTTTTTAATATATATTAGTTATTATTATACTCAATAAGAAGATCTGTATTTTAAATGCGAGGAATGGGTCAAGTTTTTATGAAGGCTCACATGCAAAAAAATAGTAAAAGGTTGAGTTTATTTTAAAAGAAGATTTAAGTTTGATTTATAAAGGAACGGATTCTAATATATTTTACTGTATTATATTATGAAAAAAATAAATCAAAGAAGACGTGAATTTATCCAGCTAGTGTCTCTTAATTAAATATATATATTGATGGCAGAGTTTAATTTTTTACTTGTGTGGATCCCACCATAACGCTATTGTTGCGTTTCGTACATTATGAGTGAAAAGCACGGGCTAAGACTTATTATTAGAAATTTATAGAAACCAACACAAAACGACATTTCTAAGGATAAGTTTAGTTTTCTTTTTAATTATTTATTATAGGAGATTAAATTAAATTAATATAATAATTAGATTATTATGGATAATTTAATTAATATAATTAGATTATTATGAATAATTATATAAAAATATTTATCCTTAATGAGGTAGGTTTTGATTTAATGGTTGAGATATATAAGTGAAGCAGTAATACAAACCAAAGTTTAAATTTCATCTCATCAAAAGACTATATCCGACAAAGTCAGCATAGTGGTCAGGGCTTTGGGCTCTCTTTGGAGAGGTCTAAGGTTCAACAACAGCATACCAAAAGGGGATACGTTAGATGGTAGCGACCAGGTGTTTATCAGTTAGTTATTCTAATTTGATGTCCTAACGATTCCCTTATATATTAAAAAGAAGGGATAAGCTAGATGGTAGCGACCAAGTGTTGATAGTTGGTTCATTAGTCAGTTCCCCTATATATTAAAAAGAAAAATATAACTAGTATTTTTTGGTGTTGCATATAACTAGTATTTTTTGGTGTTGCATAAGGTTATGTGAGGTATGTAAATTTTAAAGTAAAGCCTAGGTTTTTGAAAGGATCTTGCACCAAAATATTATATAGTTCATTCTTTTTTCCTTCTTTCTGCATAGAGATATGCAACTTCTAGGGAAAAGTGCAGGTTTGTCTGCATAGAGATATGTACCTTCTAGGGAAGAGCCAAGTTTTTGAAAGGATCTAGTCTCAATCCCTTGTCTAGTGGTTTGAACTTTTTCAAAGTCATAACACTAGGGTGTTCATGTGGCCTATTATACTAAAAGAAAGGACAACCCTTTCAAAACCCTAACTTACAAATAATAAGAAAAAAATAAACTCCTTATTTTTAATATATATAATCATATGATATTAGTTCAATAAGTTAAGTTCTTCAACTTTTAAGAAGACAGCTAGTTTCAAATCTTGTCAAGCAATACATAGATAATATCTAAGCTTTGTTATCTATTATTTTTTTTTGGTGTTGCATAAGGGTATGTAAGGTATGTAAATTTTAGGAGGTTTCGAACATCAAAAGGATATATATATATATATATATATATATATATATATATATATATATATATATATATATATATATATATATATATATATATATATAATGCATAGAAACACATATAGCTTTTAGGGTAGAGCATAGGATTTTGAAAGGGTTCCAAAAACTTGTCTTGGATTGAACCTATGAGAACCCAAAGCCATACCACTACGATGTGCATATGGTCTATTGTACTAAAATAAAATGACAACGCTTTCAAAACCCTACCTTACAATTAATAGAAAAAAATTAATGTTCTTGTTTTTATACCCAAAGCCATAGAAAAAACTAATGTTCTTGTTTTTATACTCAAAGCCATACCACAATGGTGTGCATATGGTCTATTGTACTAAAGGAAAGGACAACTCTTTCAAAACCCTACCTTATTACAGAGATAGGTGTTTTCTATGGAACTGGTTATTACATTTACCCAATATCCCTTGGTTGTTCGGAGGGGATTTTAATATGATTGAAAACCAGCATGATAAAGCAGGTGGTAACAAATTTGATTGGAAGGGTGATGAGAAAATATGGTGGAATAGTTTTAAAACTCACTTTAATATTTTTGACCCTTTGCAAGATCATAGTAGCAACCAAAATGAATTGTGGTTTACTTGGTGTAATATGCAACAGGGTGATAACAGGATTTATAGTAGGCTTGATAGATTTTATGGTTCTCATCCTTTCTTTAATTTTGATCATGTAAATAATGGCAGTAAGATTTCAGTGCATCCCTCTGTCTGCTCTGATCACTGTTCTATTGTGGCACATTTGAGATTTCATGAAGATAGGCATGAGAACAAGAACTCTCAATGGAAATTTAACTTGAATGTCTCTCTTCTGGATCTTCCAGATTGCTTGGAGGTTGTTTTCACTCTTAAGGAAATTAATAGATTTAAACTCAGTAAGGAAAGTGCTATAGTTAGATGGCAGTATAATGTTAAGGGATGGAAAACTCTTTTCCAGTCCATTGGTAAAAAGAGAGCTTATGAGCTCCGATGTTATGAGAAATATTTGAGACAACGAATGTGGTTACTTGAACATAGTATCCAGGGGCAGCCTAATAACATGGAAATATTGACAGAACTTGTAGAGGTTAAAAATGAGCTCAGTCAATTAGAAAATAAGAAGATTCAGGGACAGAGGGTACGTGCTAGGCTACATTGGCTTAATTATGGTGACAAAGGCTCCAAGTTTTTCTTTAATATCCTTAGAGAGAAAGTTGTTAAGGAAAATATTGTTAGTATATCAGATGGGCAGAATTTGGTTTTTGATGATGATAAAATTATGGATCTGTTCTATCAATTTTATAAAAACTTATTCACTTCTGAAGATAATAATGACAGAATGAAAGAAAGAGAATTTTGTTGTAAGCTAATACCTAAAAATATTTCTCAGTCTGAAGCTGACATGTTGAGTCAACCAATTTCTAAGGAGGAGATTGCTAAGGCTATTATGGCCATTAACAGTGACAGGGCTCCTGGTCCATATGGTATACCCATTGAATTTTACAAAAAGAATCTGGAATGGATTTGTGAGGACCTCCGACAAGTCTATGCTGAGGCTATTGGTAGAGGCTCCTTGGGTTGTGAAATTAATTCTGGAGTTATTAGACTCCTTCCCAAAAGGGGTGATAAAACTCTAATTAAGAACTGGAGGCCTATAACTTTATTGAATGTCTCCTATAAAATTATGGCTAAGGTTTTGGCTTTAAGACTGGTTAATTTACTCCCTAAGTTCATCAATCCTACCCAAACTGGGTTTGTTAAAGGAAGATATATCTTAGAAAATCTTATCACAGGATGGGAATCTATGCATTGGGCCAAGGCTTCAGGTCAAAATATTGGTATGATCCTTCTTGATTTTGAAAAATCTTATGACCGTGTGGAATGGAATTACATTATCAGTGCTTTGTTGGCCTTTGGCTTTCCTCCTGAATTTTGTAATATGGTTAACACTCTTCTGGCTGATGCTAATGCTTGTATAGAGATTAATGGAGCTGTTTTTGAACCTATTTTTTTACAAAGATCAATACGACAGGGGTGTCCCTTGGCTCCTTCGTTGTTTGTAATTGCTAATGACCTGTTATACTATCTGCTCAGGGATAATACTTTTAGTCCTAATATAAAGGGTATTATTCTACCCAATAATATGGAGCTTATAAATATGCACTTTGTTGATGATACTTCTTTATTTGTGAAATTAGATGAGGACAATTTTGTTTCTCTGTTCTCTAAGCTTAACCTGTTTTGTAATGCCTCGGGTGCTAAGGTTTCTGCTTCTAAATCTATGATTTTGGGATGGGATTATGATCCTCCGAGTTGGCTTAGCAGATTTGAAATGCAGTGGCATGGTCCTTCTTCCCAAGTCAGGTATCTTGGGATTCCTTTTGCTGTTGAGCCAGATCTTAAAAATATGTGGCTTTGGGTGAAGGAAAGAATTATTGCTAAACTTGATAAATGGCAGAAAAGGAACTTGTCCTTGGCTGGCAGATTACAGGTTTGTCAAAAAATTCTTTCTACATTCACTGTCTATTTTTCATCAGCTTGGCTTTTCAGCTTGTATCAAATTAATTTGATCCAGAAGTATATTAAGCAGTTCCTCTGGGCTGGTAACTTTGTTGGAAAAAAGATTCACTCAGTTAAGTGGAGTTGGTGTGTTGTTAATAAGGCTATGGGCGGGCTGGGTCTTACCAATCTAAGGCTGCAAGGTGTTGCCTTGGCTTCTAAATGGATTGCTAAATGCATTTCTGGCAATGAACCATGGAAGGTGCTTACTAGATATAACATATGCAATGTTGTCCCTAAAAGGGCCCAGTTCTGGAAAAATCTATCTTTTTTGGATATTTTGGTTGGCTCCTTTGATGCTAGACCTGCTGGTTCTGTTGTTTTCCAAAGCATTTGGAAGGCCTGGACTGCCGTTAGAAATAAGATCTGTATCAATTCTGGTAATAAAACTAATAATGATGTGCATCTGTTAAATCAGTCTTGCTGGTGGAATTTGTCTTTCAATAATACTAAGCTTGCCAGATTGAGGGGCTGCTCTGCTAAGGCTTGGTCTGTGAATGGTGTAAATACTTTTAATGATATTATGAATAATGGTGTGCTCAAATCTTGGGAACAACTTAGTGGGGAGTTTGGTCTGCCCAGCTCTCACAGGAGAACTTATACTGTTTTGTCTGCCTCCTTCAATAATTTGAAGAATCCAAAATTTGTGGTTTCTGAACAATGTTATATGGATAAGTTGTATTGGTTTGATGGCTCCAAAATGTGTGATATTAAATCTAAATCCATCTACAGGCTTCTTACGGATACTAATGACATTTTTGATCATATTAATACTAAGTGGCCGCTTTCTCTTTCTCCAGCGCAGGGTCAGAAGAGGATGCAACATATCTGGTCCAGTTTTCTTGAACCAAAAAAAGCGTGTTTTAGGTGGCGTCTGCTGCTCCACAGGCTTCCTTTATCCTCTGATCCTAAGGCTGCTATATATTGCTCCATTTGCAGGACTCCTGAGACATTGAATCATATCTTTTTTGAGTGCCTTTATGCTAAGGAATTGTGGTTATCTTTCTTTCATAATCTGCAGGGGTGGAATGTTAATTTGGATCATATTAAGCAACAAATTCTTCTTGGTTACATTCCTCATATGAAACCATATTTCAATATGTTTTGGTTGTTACTTTCTTCTGAAATTTTATGGATAATATGGAAAGCTAGGAATGAAGATTGTTTTCAGAACAGGCCAAGGCACCTTACTGGGTCTCTTAGGAGACTCAATCAACTTTCTGTTTTGTTTCAGGTGGGGAGAAGTTTGCAGGTTTCCAAGGTCAAGCTAGCTCGCCTATTTAATGTCATTCAAAATTATGATCCTGTTGATAGTTGCACTGAGGAAAAGAACGCAGATATGTACAACTATTACTATTTGCTTGCTCAGAGATGTTATTGTATATTTGTACAGAAATATAATGAAACTGCAAATCTCATATGATGTACAGTATGTTTCTCTCTTCGAGAGGAGTTAGTTGTTTTAGGTGTCTTCTCTGAATCTTGGACATATTATATATGATGTAATTTTCTTCTGTTGATCTTTAATATTCAGTTCTACTTTTCAATTCAAAAAAAAAAAAACCTACCTTACAATTAATAGAAAAAAAATTAATGTTTTTGTTTTTTTAAATATATATAATCATAAGGCATTAGCTCAATCACTTAGATTCCTCAACATTTAAGAAAGAGACTCAATTTAATTGGATGATGCCTCCATAAACCTTAAGCCTGTTAAGTAAAGCAAAATCAACGAGACCTCAATTCTCCAAGACATCAAATTTGAGCAATCAATCGACAAACACTCAACCGCTGCCATCCAACCTATCTTCTTCTAGATATGTTGTGGTTTGAACCTTGGTCCTCCCCAAAGAAAAGCCAAAGCCCTAACCTGCACCATCCTTGCAGACAACTCAGTTTCAAATCTTACTAAACAATATATAGATAATATCTAAGCTTTGTTGTAATACCACTATGTGATGATGATGTAATATAAAAACTTGTTTTAATTTCATATAACAAATTAAAAATATATGTATATTTTTTCAATGAATTTACACAAGGTTTTTACGAGGGGTACCCATCCCCTTGTACTGAGTGGAGTTTGAACATTAGACCTCTTAAAGAAAGGCCAAAACCTTTACCACTACAATAAACTTACAAATTAGAAATATATGTATATTAATATTTATAAAAATGGTCCGCGAGGGCTAGGTGGATTGGTAAGTTCTTGGGCACTCCTCGAGAGGATACCTAGGTTCAAACCTCGCAGGCATGCCCAACCTAGCATTGGTAGTAGTATGATTTGATTCCTCTAAGTACATGCCAGACTAACGGCAACAATACGAACCCTGTGTAACCGACGGTCCCCATCTCATGCCAGGTCAACGTTAACGAGACAAATAAGTTTATTGAAGTAGTCTATGTGGTTTGAAGCCTGAACTAACAATTACAAAATATTAGATGTACCAACTCTTCTATATGTCAAAAAAATATTTTTATAAACCAAACTTTTATATAAAATTTTAAAATAATATAAACTATTAAAGCATGTAGGTTCTTTATTCCTATTTATAGCCATGTCACTTTTGAGTAAATAGATAGGTCATCCAATGATTGTGGATTAAAATATCCATTAAATCAATAAAGGTGCTCAATTTTAATTGTATGATGCCCTAATTCATTAGGGAGTGAGTAACATCATTCGTTGGATATTTAATTGGATTTATATGTTATTACTATAATTTTAATTTAGTTCGTTGCTTAAAATTAAGTTATTTTTGTTGAAGGACGAAGGTAGTAGATCAATTGGTTTGCTATAATCCTAGCGCATTGAATAAAACAAAGTTACTTTCCTCGAAGGGCGGAGTTAGTAGACCGGTTGTTTTCGTCTAAGTTTTACTAACTTGAGGTCCATAGTTCCAATCCTAAACCACTAACTAGATCAACTACGCAATCGGACTCAAATGCTGGCACGTAAAACGAAGTTAACAAAACACATGACCCTTTGAAGTATCATCGAATTGGGGTAGCTACTTTGAGGTATCATCGAATTGGGGTAGCTGATCTACCATCCATCAACATATCCCCTTCTAAATACGTCATGATTTGGACCTTAAACCTTCTCCAATAATTTAAACCTTAAAACTCCAACAAACAAACAAAAAAAAAATCAATTCAAAATATATTAAAATATGCTTGACAACCATATGTAGTGGTAAGGTTCTAAGCTCATGTCGAATGACATTTGGTGTAATGGCAGTTGTCTAGTTATTATCATTCATGTGATTGTGAGACGGGTAAATATTTGTAAATAATGTTCAATATAAAAAAAAAAATTCTAAGCTCATACCATACAGGTCATGGTTTGAAAATCCTTTCCCTTAAAGGTAAAAATATCTTTAAGATGTATGGTTTATTTTTTATTTTTTTATAACATCTCGCGTGTTTAACTTATCAACCAATATATATACCCTCACTATTTTGTAAAGCGCTAAATTTTTAATGACCCTAAGATGCACTGAGATATCCATTTCAAAGCGACTACTAGAAAGAAAACATTTTATCAAATTTTTAGGTAATCTAAAATATAATTTTAAATTATTTTTTATAATATAAATATTTTAAATAAAAATAAAAACATGGCCAACTTTCAGTAACGCATCACTTTCTATGTTTGTCTGATTTAAACCAGACAAAGAAGAGCAGACCACCATTCTGATTTGGACCACCCAAAAGAAGAGTAGACCTCATTGGTCATAGCAAACTAACATTGAAACTTTCTAATATATTCAGTCTTTTGAATATCAATCTCCAATTTTGTCCGATTTGGACCACCCAAAAGAAGAGAGGACCACCACCATTGATGACAGCAAACTAACATTTAAACTTTCTTATATATTCAGTCTTTTTTGGTGGCCGGTTATATATTAAACAAGAGCTTCTTCAAAAGACATACTAAGCAAGCTTTGCAATACACAAGATATTTTATTTTTTAGGTAATTGTACTAATTTTTTTAAAGAAAAAGTTAGATTATATTTTTTAAGTAATTAATTTATTTTTTTAAAGAAAAAGTTAGATTAATTTATTAATTTATGTTGTTAAAAAATAAAATGAGATGGATAAAGAGTAAAGTATCCATAACTGAATATAAATAAGAATAGAAATTAATAACAACAACAAGATTATAGTTATATCTTGTTGTAATACACTATATATTAGCACTCATATGTGGGAGAGCTTGTTATATGGGGAAATTATGAGTGTGTCTTCCATGATATCTTTTGAAATATTCAAAGAAGAAATAGAAGTAATCAAATCTTGAACTTGCTCATCATTGTTAAATACCTTCGTTTTAGTTTCATGTTGGACTTTCCAAAGATCTTCAGCCATATGAGAAAGTGATGAAGTTTATCAATAACATCTTGATGTGTGTTGGAAGTTCCATAAACTTGGGGATGAATGTGTCCCACATGTAACAAAAGATCAAAGGTCAAATCTGCTAAAACTATATCCCATGAAGGAATAGATCCAATAAAGAATTAGTCTACAAACATCCCAAGCTTGTAATTGCATTTGCACTTCCAAATGTGCTTGAAAAGGATGAGTCTACAAACATCCCAAACCTATAATTATTATTACTATGAATATTAGTAAACACTACAAGGTCCAAGGCAATAAAAAACCTTTGTTGTACCCCTAAGGGCTAGGTGGATTGGTAATTGCAGGTTGGGCACTTACCAAGAAAAGACCTAGGTTCAAACTTTGGGGGGAAGCCAATCCTTTGAGTGCGTGTCAAACCAACGACGACGGTACAAACCTCGAGTGATCAGTGATCCCATCTCACTCGGGTCAACAACAATGAGACAAATATACTTATTGGGAGGGACTAACCCCTACGATTGCAAATTCCTAAAAATAGTGACAGATATACTTGTTGGGAGGGACTGACCCCTATGATTACAAATTACTAAAAATAGTGGTCGTATCGAACTTTCCTATATAATTAAAAAAAAAACCTTTATTATTTTGCGAAGGTTATCGCATAAAAAAGTTTTGAAGCATTGTATCTATATTGAATAGTCCCATCACAACAGTGACAACATTCCAAATAATTCACTTATGTGTCTTCTTAAATATTGAGTGCTCTGACATTAATTGTAGAAATTGAGTGCTTATCCCCTTTCTCATCTCTTACAACAGTCGCAGAAAAATTCTATATTCTTTATGCACAACCAGGTATTTCTAGGGAAGTTGATGTTCCAAATCAAGAAGAATTCATATATACCATCACCACCTGTAATTTCCTTGCAACATACATGAAATTTCACGATTGCCATTCTTGGGGATTAGATAATGGAGAATGGGATCAATGTCTATAGTTCTAGTCCTCCTTTATATGAAAAAATTGTTCGCAAGTCAAAACTGAAGAAATTAATTAAAATTTCGATTTAAATCGCGTCACGAAAAAACGCTTCGCAAAGGAGTTGGGCTTCGAGAGGAACTTCGGAGAAAATACTCCCGAAGTAAACACTTCGGGGAAAAACTGCCGAAGTAAAACTGCTTCGGGAAATTTCCCAGCGAAGCAACTGCTTCGCACGATTTTCTTTCGAAGTAAAATCACTTCGGGAATTTTCCAGCCGAAGTGACTGCTTCGGACAGGAAAGCTGCGAAGCACGGCAGCTCGCGGCAACTTCGGCGAAGTGGCTGCTGGATTCCACTTCGGGGAGACAGTGTCGAAGTGCTTCTTCGGCACAAACAAATAAATAAGTTTTCCCTCCTGGATCGAATGGGTGTTTTGCCACTTCGGGGCAAACCCTCACTGAAGAATGTCTGCAGATTAAACACTACTTCGAGGCAGAGAACAAACACATAGAGACCCAAATTTGCAGAATAAATATTTTATATATTAAAATATAATGTCGGATTACAAAGCTTCCTTCTGAAGCGATTACAAGCTTCTGCAATATAAAATATCTACAGGATAAACACACGAATATTTCTTTGGAGACTGCTGCTCCACTCTCCAGTTGATGGCAGCTGCTGCTTCTGCTGCTCTGCTGGTCGAAACCCTAGCTTTGCGGCTGCTCTGGGCTCTCCAATCCTCTTTGCTGCTCTCCTCCAGCCTCTATCCTCCAACTCCTCCAACTACACAAAATGACAAATGCCCCGGTATTTATAGACGAGGGATGAGGACAAAAGGCGGGATAAATCCACCAACCGGCTGACAAAAATTAAGTGCCAAAATAGGTTTTACGGCCAATCGCCGAGCAACCCCAACTACCCGCACGCTTGGAGAATTAATGCCTCGATTCTCGTGCTTGATTTTCGCTTCGACGATTTTCACTACGAAGTGCCGGAATGATATTGCTTCGTGTCGAAGCATTTTCGGGGGGCAAATTATTTTTGCTTCGCAGCGAAGCATCCTCCGAGTGCAAATAATTTGTGCTTCGCGGCGAAGTATTTTTAGAGGGCGTGTCGAATGTGCTTCGCAGCGAAGCACTTTTCGAGGGCATTTTATAAGTGCTTCGCGGCGAAGCTCTTCCTGGCGTGAGATTTGGTTTATTAATTTCAACACCCTCCTTTAAACCAAATTTCACGGATTCTCTAACGCCCAACATGTCCCGCAGTCTGGCGAAGTCCTCCTCCTTCAAGGGTTTTGTGAAGATGTCAGCCAGCTGCTCCTTGGACCTGCAAAACTGCAACTGTACTTCACCGAATTTCACCAACTCTCTGATGAAATGAAACCAGATATCTATGTGCTTTGTCCGACCGTGGAAGACTGGGTCCTTCGAGAGCACGATGGCAGAGTTATTGTCACAAAATATTGTTGTTGTTGCTTTCGGCGGATGATGTAGTTCACTCAGAACTCTTCTCAACCAGACTGCCTGGCAGGCGGCTGAGGTGGCAACAACATACTCTGCCTCTGCTGTAGATAAAGCAACTATTGGTTGCTTCTTCGAGGACCAAGAGACAACTCCGGATCCAAAATGGAAGGCATATCCCGAAGTGCTCTTTCGATCATCTACGCTACCGGCCCAATCACTATCAGTGTAGCCAATCAACTCAAGATGGTCTTGTCTGGCATAGTGAAGTCCGTGGTTCCTCGTGCCATTGACATATCGCAAGATTCTCTTGCCTGCTTGCCAGTGAGTGTCTTTGGGTGACTCCATAAACCGACTGATTAAACTCATGGCAAACATCAAATCTAGCCTGGTTGCAGTCAAGTACATCAGGCTTCCAACTAACCTTTTATAGAGAGTTGGATCAACGCTTCTGTTGTTGTCAGTCTTGCTCAACTTCAAGCCAGTGGCAACCGGGGTGATGGCAGGTTTGCTATCCTCCATCTTAAAACGCTTCAGGACATCCTTTGCATACTTGCCCTGAGAAATGAAGATGCCATCTGCTGATTGGTCAACTTCAATGCCAAGAAAAAATTTCATCAGCCCCATGTCTGTCATTTCAAACTCGATCTTCATGGTTGTTCTGAACTCCTCAAATAGGCTGTTGCTATTGCCAGTATATATCAGATCATCCACGTACAAGCAGACGATTATCATCTCACCCTCTGCGTTTGTCTTCAGATATAGGGTGTGCTCATATGGGCATTTTTGAAACCCATTCTCCTAAAAATAGCCGTCAATCCGGTTGTACCATGCCCGGGTGCTTGCTTCAACCCATACAGGGCCTTCTTCAACTTCAGGACCTTGTCTTCTTGCCCTTGTATTTCATATCCGGGTGGCTGGTCTATGTAGACCTCTTCTTCCAACACTCCGTTCAGGAAGGCAGACTTGACATCCATCTGGTACACACTCCAACCTTTCTGAGCTGCTAGTGCCAGAATCATTCTGACTATGTCAAGTCGGGCTACAGGTGCATACACCTCATGATAGTCAACTCCTGACTTCTGCTTGTAGCCTTTCGCCACTAATCTGGCCTTATGCCTGTCAACTTCTCCTTGGGCGTTGAACTTCGTTTTATACACCCACTTGACCCCAATGGTCTTCTTTCCTGTTGGAAGATCTGTCAGCTGCCATGTCTCATTCTTTTCAATGGTTGCTATCTCCTCATCCATCGCATTCACCCATTTGCGATTCTGACTTGCTTCTTCAAACTCCACTGGATCACACTCAATAAATAAAGCAAAGTCAGAATATTCTTCATCTAACTGATTACGGGTTACCTCATAAATGTCTTGCAAGCTTCGAGTCTTCGCAGGTGTCCTCAAATTTTGAATTCTGCTTGCAAGTGGAGGTGACCGGGATGATGAGGTTGTGCTGCTGCTGGCACCATTGTTGCTGCTTGAAGGTACAGGTGGTTGCACACTATCTTCCTCCAAGTTTATAGGTTCAACAATTGCTGGTTCAGGCTGACTAGTCTTTGACTTCCAGTTCCAGGCTTCATCCTCCAAGAACTTCACATCGCGGCTGATGACAAGTTTCTTCGTCACCGGATTGTACAACCTGTATGCCTTTGCTTGTTCATTGTACCCCGTGAAAATGCATTTTTTAGATTTGTCATCCAGCTTTCGTCTTTTCTCATCTGGAACATGTGCATATGCAATGCACCCAAAAACTCGCAAATGAGCCACACTTGGCTTCAGATTGCTCCAGGCTTCCTCTGGAATTTTGTCCTTCACACTCTTGGTGGGACATCTGTTCAGCAGATAAACTGCACAACTTACAACTTCTGCCCAGAACTCATGTGGCAGACTTTTCGCCTTCAACATGCTCCGTGCCATCTCCATGATAGTTTTGTTCTTCCTCTCAGCTACACCATTCTATTGCGGTGTGTATCTGGCAGTGAACTGCCTTCGAATTCCATGTTGCTTGCAGAAGTTGTGGAATTCGTTGGAGATGTATTCTCCTCCTCCATCAGTTCTGAGAGTCTTAACTTGATACTCGCTCTGTTTCTCAACCAGAGCCTTGAACTCCTTAAACTTCGCAAATGCCTCTGACTTCAACTTAATGGGATAAACCCATGTCTTTCGGCTAAAGTCATCAATGAAAGTCAGGAAGTATTTGTTGTCGGCATATGTGCTGGTCTGCATGGGACCGCAAATGTCTGAGTGCACCAGCTCCAATGGCTGTGATGCTCTCCAAGACTGTCCTACAGGGAATGCATCCCTGTGCTACTTATCGACCAGGCAACCTTCACAAACTTGGTTCGGTTGCTCAATAAGGGGTAAACCCTTCACCATTTGCTTCTTGTGCAACAAATTCAGGCCACTGAAACTCAAGTGACCGAATCTGAGATGCCACAACCAGGTAGCATCCTTCACAACTGCACTTAGAGACATTAATGATTCATTCTAAATCTGCAGCGGAAACATTTTGTTTTTCGTCATGGACACGGTTGCGATTTGTCCATGCACTTTGTCTCTGATGGAACAGACACCGTCTTTGAACTGCACAGTGTGTCCCTTCTACACAAGCTGTCCAACACTTAGCAGGTTGTGTTTCAACCCAGGCACATAATAAACATCACAAATTTGTTTTCTTTCTCCGTGTCGGGTGCGGATGAGGATTTTTCCTTTCCCCATCACGGGAACTTTGTTGTTGTTCCCCATCTTGACTTCAGATTGGACTATTTCATCCAATTGTGAGAACATCTCTCTGTTCCCAGTCATGTGGTTGCTGCACCCACTATCAAGATACCAAATGTTTTTCTTGCTCTCCTCCTCAACACTGCAAGTCAACAACATATTTCCTCCTATCGCATTTTCGACTTCATCCGTATAATGGGCTTGCTGCTGATTCTCGTTCGCCATCCTCGTTCTGCACTGTGAGATGTAATGGCCGAAATTTTTGCAATAATAGCATTGGACCTTTGACATGTCCTTCTTCTGCTGAGA
The DNA here is from genome assembly GCA_028583015.1 of Wollemia nobilis. NCBI lineage: Eukaryota > Viridiplantae > Streptophyta > Pinopsida > Araucariales > Araucariaceae > Wollemia > Wollemia nobilis. The sequence continues at coordinate 15,562,202 of JAQPPZ010017228.1, forward strand.
GCCACCTTGCTGATTTTTGCCAATGCCTCTTCCTCCTTGCTGATGAAAGTTGCAGCTGGTTTCACTGTCATGAGGGTTTGATCTCCCTCCTTGCTTGTTACTTCTCCCACGCCTGCTTCTGCCTCTTCCACCTTGAGAACTAGAGGCGCCATGGTGGGAGTCTTGTCTGTCGTTGTCTCGGACTGAGACTTGCACCTTGAAAGCTTGCTCCAAAGAAGACTGAGTTGAGCGGCTCAGCCTCTGCTCATGTGTCTGTAGAGAACCCATGAGTTCATCCACTGAGAGGGTTGTCAAATCCCTTGACTCCTCTATTGCAATTACCACAGAGTCAAACTTAGCTGGCAGACTTCGTAGAATTTTCTCCACGATCCTTTGATTTTGCATAATTTCACCATTCAACCGCATCTGGTTGATGACATCAGTTGTCCGGGTGAAGAAGTCGCTCATCGACTCGGACTCACTCATCTGCAGGTTCTCGAACTCCCTCCTGAGCATCTGCAGTTTTACCAACTTCACTTTGTTGGTGCCCTGGTACGAACTGGCCAAAATTTCCCAGGCCTGCTTGGCCTTGGTGGTTGATGCAATCCGCGGGAAGATGGTCTCCTCAACCGCTTGCATGATATAGAACAGGGCCTTTTGGTCTTTCTTTCGGTTCTCCTTCAGAAGATCTTTGTCATCTTGGGAGAGGGCGGCCAGTGCTGCTGCATCTGCCGGTTCTAGGTAACCATTCTCGACGAAGTCCCACAAATCCTGAGACCCAAAGAGAATCTTCATCTGGATGCTCCAGTAATCGTAGTTCTTGTCGTTAAATCGTGGGATCTGCAACTGCAGGGAATTGTTTTCGGAAGCCATGCTTCTATCTCCGCGTCACGACACCAAAGGCTCTGATACCAATTTGAAGGAATTAATTAAAATTTTGATTTAAATCACGTCACGAAAAAATGCTTCGCACAGTTTTCTTTCGAAGTAAAATCACTTCGAGAATTTTCCAGCCAAAGTGACTGCTTCGGACAGGAAAGCTGCGAAGCACGGCAGCTCGCGGCAACTTCGGCGAAGTGGCTGCTGGATTCCACTTCGGGGAGACAGTGCCGAAGTGCTTCTTCGGCACAAACAAATAAATAAGTTTTCCCTCCTAGATCGAACGGGTGTTTTGCCACTTCGGGGCAAACCCTAGCTGAAGAATGTCTACGGATTAAACAATACTTCGAGGCAGAGAACAAATACACAGAGACCCAAATTTGCAGAATAAATATTTTATATATTAAAATATAATGTCGGATTACAAAGCTTCCTTCTGAAGCGATTACAAACTTCTGCAATATAAAAACTACAGGATAAACACACGGATATTTCTTTGGAGACTGCTGCTCCACTCTCCGGTTGATGGTGGCTGCTGCTTCTGCTGCTCTACTAGTCGAAACCCTAGCTCTGTGGCTGCTCTGGGCTCTCCAATCCTCTTTGCTACTCTCCTCAGGACTCTATCCTCCAACTCCTCCAACTACACAAAATGACAAATGCCCCGGTATTTATAGACGAGGGATGAGGACAAAAGGCGGGATAAATTCACCAACCGGCTGACAAAAATTAAATGTCGAAATGGGTTTCTGTCCAATCGTCGAGCAACCCCAACTACCCGCACGCTTGGAGAATTAATGCCCCGATTCTCGTGCTTGATTTTTGCTTCGGCGATTTTCACTGCGAAGTGCCGAAATGATATTGCTTCGCGGCGAAGCATTTTCGGGGGGCAAATTATTTTTGCTTCGCAGCGAAGCATCCTCCGAGTGCAAATAATTTGTGCTTCGCGACGAAGTGTTTTTAGAGGGCGTGTCGAATGTGCTTCGCAGCGAAGCACTTTTTGAGGGTATTTTATAAGTGTTCGCGGTGAAGCTCTTCCTGGTGTGAGATTCAGTTTATTAATTTCAACAAAAACTCTATAGAGCCTATGCATGCATTCACTTGGTGCAACCTATCGTTTACTGCATCCCCTTGCCGAATGTTTTGGGCTTTGGATCATAGCATTTGCCTGTCAACTTTGCTTTGCCTGGATTCTAAATCATAACTTGAAATGGCTCTATATTGATTATACGACATATTGCTTACCAAGAGGAGACCTAGGTTCAAAACCCGCGGGCGTGCCTAGCTTGGCAAAGGCAGTAGTCTGATCCGACTCCTTTGAGTGATGCGCCAGACCGACGACGACGGTACGAACCCCGAGCGACCGACGGTCCCCATCTCACGTCGGGTTAACGTTAACGAGACGATGGGTTTGTTGGAAGCAGTCATTGATGGTTTGAACCTTGCGCTGGCAGTTACTAAAAATTGTGGTTGTAACCAATTCACTATGTAACCAAAAAAATTATACGACATATGGAGAAGGATTTGCAAACATGTTTAAATCATTAGCTTTTAAAAAGACCATTAATTCCATATATGGGCTTTGAAACCTTGTACATTTATTGATGTGGGTATATTTGATATTTTGTTTGAAATGGGTCTTGATAATAATTATTTATGTTGTAGATGTAGTGGAGAATCTACTTTCTCTAGATATAATTATTTTATTTTATTTTTATTTATAGTGGAGTTGGTTACTTAAAAGACAATTGCAAGTAATTTGATTTTTTTTTTTAAATTTATTATTAGAAGTTGAATAATTGAACTTATTTGGTTTCTTATATAAGGAGGAAGAGGTTTGTCCATTTTTACAAATATTATGTGCTTCACATTTCATTTTAAATATTATTGGATTTCATTTGTCTAAGATAAAAATATTAGGTGGGACAATATTGTTTGAATTAAAAGGTGTTTATCTTAAACTTGATGTTGCTCATAGCATGGGATGGAAGTTGAACACTAAAGAAGGTAATTTAGCACATGTGGTTGTAATTTTTTTTTTTGAATAGATTTTATGTGATTTTTTTTGTTTGACTTGAAGATTTTATGTGAATTTTATTGGGGTATTTCTATTAAAATATTAATTATTAAATTATTATATTTGTTGCAATATATATTTTTATTATAGTTTTTTATTTCTTTCTTTTAAATATATTTTTTAACTTCCTTGAAGTGTTATGTTTCCACAATTAGCTCCTTGACATCATTTTGATTAAGACATAAAATCTCACTTGGCTAGTTGCCTTCTAAAAATTGAATTTCATCAGATGAATATCAACATCATAATTCACTAATTTATCAGATAGATTATCTATCTTATTTCCTTCTCTATAAATTTGTTCACACTGTCAGGAGATTGCCTCTAGTAATAGATGATGAACATCAACAATAATATTATTTTTTATCTAGTCTCCACATCCATTTTTGTTAATAACATTGATGATAATTTGTGAGTCCCCCTCAATTGAAATATATTTCCATTCTTTTTTTGCTAAAAATTTAATCCCTATAAGAAGTGCCCTAGCCTCTGCATAATTGTTAGTTGAAGTTCTATATGATTCTAAATATATGAGGAGAATTTTGCCTTCACTCTTTCTAAAAAGACCACTTACACCAGCTTTTCCTGAATTTGCTTTAAAAGCACCATCAAATTAATTTTTATAAACCAGATATTTGGACATTTTCATTTTACCATAGATCGAAGTAGATCCTTTGTTTTAATTTCGTTATCACAAACGACTCTTCCATGTATGTTCAAATCCTGTAGCCAAGTTATTAGCACCTCTTTTTCTACAATTGAGACTTCCCATGATGAGCACCATATTTGTAGACATCCTGCAAGAGAGGCAATAATATGGTTCCAAACTGGGGCATGATTTTGAGATTTATTTTTAAAAATTATGTTACCCCTTTTAAGTCATAAATTCCAACAAATAATCGCAGGGCCAATCCTCCAAAGAATACATAATGCTTTAGCTTTGAAATAATTTATCCAACATTTTATCAACTCTTTCAATGTTGATGAAGCTACCCAATATAATTTCATATTTTTTTTTAAATAATCCCAAATGGTGCGAGGAAACAAACAATGAAGAAATAAATGATCTGATGTTTCTAAATATTTCTTACACAAGACACATCTAAAGGGTCCATAATATCCTCTTCTTTGTAGACTCTCTCTCTCATAAGAATCTTACTTTGAACTGCTAACCAAAGAAATGTTGAGGCCTTAGGGAGAGCCTCTAATGACCAAATGTTCTTCCAAGAAAAATCTTTGGGAGAAGAAAATTTTGATTGTTCTAAATCCTCATATCCCATCTTGATCGAGTATCTACCATCTTTTGATAAATACCAAACCAACTCATCCTTTCGTGTAAAAATCAACAAATAAAAATCTCAAAACATCATTTGAAGTCCGTATGCAATTTGTTTGAGTTATTCTTCTTTAACCGGGTTACTAAAATAAAATCATGATTTGAAGTTTTTGCTCATAATAATATCATCTTTTACCTTTGGACCTTTACATGCTAGGCATGCATAAGCCAATGGTTTCCATTTTGAGTCAGAGATAAGAGGATAAGGCTTCAACCAAGCATTAGACCAAAAATTTGTATAACTCCCATCATTGACTGACCATCTAATATGTTTCTTTATCAAATGCAAAAATTTTGATATGAAGTTCCATGTTGACGATCCTTTGGGTAGAGTTCTTTTCCTAAACAATTTTATTTCATCAAGAGAACCTATATATTTTTTGAAGTAAAGTTTTTGCCCAATTCTTTCCTTGATCTTTGAATAATCTGTTAGAGAATATATTACATTATTGGGTACATATCAATGTACCACCTTTGGTACATTACTAGAGTAGGAGATTACTTTAGAGTAAAGTTAGTTAGTTACTTCAAGTATTATACTAAATGCACAAGTGTCAACGTGCAAGTTGTAAATGTACAAGAAGTCCACTTGTACATCAGGTAGATAGGTAGAGTAAGGGCCAAGGAATCTATCTTCCTATATAAAGGCCTCATAGTGAATTTTTTCTATGTAGTAGTAAATATAGAGAGTGTATGGTATAGTTTAGTAGTATGGTACAATGTAGTCCTTTCATATCTGTTCATGTCCTCCATTATATAACATTGTACTATTTTCATCACTTTCATTAATGGTATATTTTTGAGTTATTTGCAAATGTTCATCTCATTATTTTCTTGCATATTATTGTGCCATTAGTTTATAGTTATCTTAGATTAGTTATCTTTCATCTTGTGGTTGTATTTCCTATACTACTATCTCATCAAAAGCTAACAGTGGTATCAGAGCCACGATAGATTAGTTAGAAGATAGGGAGAGTCACATGAGAGATTAAGAGAAATTCATAAATCTCATCTACATTATTTTTGAGATTGCATTTGGCTAGAGTCTTTCCACAGGGTTGCAAAAAAACTCGTGAAGACTAGGACTCAACAAGGATTCCACTAGATTGATAAATCAACTAGTGAAGATTGATCATCTCTAGATTTAGAGTTTCTTCCATTACAATCCTAATACTTTGTTGTAAGAAAAAAAAGATTCAAAGAAAGTTGAGAAGCCTCCTACAAAGCGTTAGGAAGAATATATTCTTTAGAATTAATCCAACACCAGAAGCAACAAGCTAAAGAGTGAAGAATTGAAGGCTTATACAAAAGTTCCCATTACTAAAGATGGTAGAATTGTAAAGTGCAAAAGAAGAAAAGGTCATAGTAGCCTTATTACTAATTTAAGAGACTCTAGAGAAGAGTCCAGAAGAATATTGGAGGTTAGTTTTCTCCATCTAAAACTGTAGACATCAGATTGAAGAAATCAGCCAGAGAAACTGAAGAAGACCTACGAAAGGTCTCATTAAAGAATTTCCAGTTCTTTGGAGGTTGGTGATCTCCATTGAAGCCTATAGATTGTAGAGTGAAAAAGGACTAGTAAGGTCCTATTCCATATTATAGAAGCAACAGACTATAGAGCTCCAAGAAGAAGATCTCATTACCAACACTTCTATTGTAAAATGTTGAAGGAAATATCTCATTTGGAAGACCATAAGAGTTACGAGATTAAAGACCTTGGAGAGGTCTTAAGGAGAAACAAGGAGAAGGCTTGGAGAGCCTTATTACAAAGTTCATAAAAGGCCATTTGAGGATTTTCTAGGAGAACTCATTGGAGAAATTCACTACCAAGGAGAAGTTCTTGATAATGAAGAAATTGGGACAATTGTTGTCATCCGACAACAAGCCCAAGAGAGAAACATTTGGCAAGAAATCAACTAGATTTTAGAATACCTCAATACTTTCATATTATTGAGAAGAAGGCCTAGATTGAAGTCAAAATTCGGCAAGGAGGTTGAAGAAGAAAGGAGCCAAACATTACTACCAAACCTGAAAGGTTTGAAAAAGAAGATTTGTTGGTTTCTACAACAAAAAAATGAAGGGGTTCTTGAAGGAAAACTCAGTTGTGATTTGGGGGAGTTCCCTCCCAAATTTTTGAGTTTTAAGGACATCATTTTAGTGTAGTTTTTGACTACGAAAGAGCAACAATTAGGAAAACATCAAGGTCCAGATTCCAGGATACATCCTGAAGGAGAATCGAAGTCACCTACTACAGTTAAAATGCAACAAGTTAGAGGGTTTTTGGAGCTCCAAAAAGGTGAGTTAGAGATTTGTTTAAGACAACCAAGAAGAGTTGCAAGTTCATACAATTAAAGACAACAATTTTGTGAATTGAATCACCAAGACATCCACCATATTTAGAGATCTTAAAGGTAAGCAACTTGGGTGCAAAAGGTTCATTAGTTGAACTTTAGCTTTTTGGTTTATTAAGATTCATTAAGCACCATATTAGTTTAAAAGTTGCAAGGAGTGGATTCATTTTAAAGTCTTCAAGGGAGTGCAGAAGAGAGTTTCTTTTAAGGTTATTACCTACACATTAAATAGGAGTTGAATATAATTCAATAGAAATAAATATATCATCTTCCTATTAATCAAAGAAGACATTATTGTTAAGTGAAAGTTGCAGTAATAGTGCATATTTTAAGTTTCTTTGAGGGTTCATCTATAGGAGTAATAAGGAGAAACTATTATTGCAATGTATTAGTCATTCAAAGTTCACTAAGAACTTTTAGTTAAAGTGAACATTAGTGCAAAGTTAAACCTCTAAAATTAGTTGCATGGTTAAGAGCTTGGATTCATTAGTACTAAAGTTATCCAAGTAAAGAGTTAGAGGTTAGTATTGTCTAGAAACTAAGGCAACAACACATTACATATTGCTCTGAAGGAATAGAGCAAAGTTCCGCTATATTTAGGAAGCAAGTGAAGATTCAATAGGAGAATATTTCCAAGAGGGAGCACCATTGCAACACTTGAGAATCTTCATAGTTGGAGCCAACCTTGATTGGAATACATCATACATATTTGCTGGAGAAAAGGAGGAGTCATATCACAGTTTGTTTTCATAGATGAGGCAAAAGAAAACTTGCAATAGTTGGCAAGAATACATTGAAGGTAAGAGTGCATGCAAAGAAGGCTCAAACACTTGTCTTGATAAGGAGGGAATATTTTGCCACTTGGCATAAATGTGTAAGAGAATCTTCAAACCCTAACACCCATGCTCAAGGAGGAGGAGCACTCAATCAAGTAACACTCTCATCTTATCTCCAACGCTCAAGATAAAAGCACCCATCTAAGTAATGCCTTCCATCATTGCCCTAACATCCGAGAATTTTCAATACTCAATAAGATGAAATTCATATTGCACCACGTGGTCTAACGCTTCTCAAAGACTAGCGCTACTCAAGGCAGAGATAAAAGAATCTTGGTAACGCCTCATGCCACTTGAGGCACCCATTAAGAAGGTGGTAGCACATCTGTAGCCACCATAAAAAGGAGCACTCTTGGAGAGAGTTGAAGCACATTCTAAGCCTGCATTAAGTGAGAGTGTATTCAAAGCTTGAAGTCAAGGAGTCAAATATGCATTTAAGACTATCATAAGAGGATTTCCACTCACCTGCCATAAACCAACAAGAGGATACAATGCATTTCAAGGAGTTTTAGCGCTCATCAACCTTACTAAGGTATTATTTTATATAGGTTGATTAATTTGCTTTTATAAGGAGTAATAAGGGATAATATAAGGTTGAAATTATCATTATCTTTTGCATTTAAAGTTATCTGTAAAATCAACCTTAATAGATTTGAGAGCAAATCAAGGAGTTAATATTCTTATCCTTAAATAGTATTATCATTCTAGCTGAAATACAATATTTACAATTAATATCATAGGAGGTATAAGGTTTTCTACTTGGAAACAAATTATTATTGCAAATATCATTATTTTCTAAAATTTCAAAATTAAGGAGATATAAGGAGTGCTACACCAAACTTTAATTAATTGAAATTTAGAAATATTAAACTATTGGATATTAAGGGATATAAAAGAAAGTTCATTATTTACTTAAAAGAGTTGGAATTATTTACTTACACTTGTCTCATACTCATACTAAAGGGACAAAAGAAATCCAACCATAGAGAACTTTAAATTGATAAGTGCATAGTTCATTAGGAGAGATAAAGTGAAATAGGATTTGATTATTGTTATTTACAAAACAATACAAAATCAACTCAAAATGTGAACTATTACTTACTAAGCACTTTATCAAGCTTATAGCTTACTCTTATCACTAGGGAGACATAAGGATTCTACAAAACCTTAGTCTTGGAAAGGTTTTGTCAACTTGATTCACATACTCTAAACTAGGGATTCATAAGGTAGTCTACTACAAAGGATCTATCAAAAGTGTTCTTAAAATATAAAGAGCTAAAACTAATATTTCTACCTCAAATAATATAGTGAACAATTATATGAACAACACTATTAGAAAGGAAAGAGTAAGTGTCATAAAAATTGAAATCAAGAATTTACTTATAAAGTTTGAAGGAGACTTAGACCTTACTTCAAAAAAGATTCATAGTGAAGCTTTAAAAGATAACTTTGAAACCATGGAATATTATCTACATGCTCGACTCATTGAAGCAATTGATAATGGAAAGAGTGACATTCAAATTCCTTTAGACTTTGGTAGCATATTATATATGGTATTACTTACATTCAAATGTTACAAGGATGAGAATGTAGAACAAAAAGAATTGATAGAATTACTTAAAATGAAAACAAAAATGGATGAATCATACCTAGAGAAGATATTTTAATCCTTATGCAATATTTATACTTCAAGTTATACTAAAACACAATCTTATCATGATACCTTAAGTTGTTTATAAGCTTCTATACAAAATCTGGAAAATGATAAAAAGGATAAAGGCAAAGAGAAAATACTTTTGCAAGAATCAGGTGATAGTACGTTCACCTATGAAAGTGCAATAACTGACTCCAAAGACAAGAATAAAGAAGAAGAAGAGGAACCATATCAAGGAGGCATATAGTGCACAATGAATTAAAGATAATACAAAGGACCAGATCAAGTTGAAGAACATCTAAAGATGAAGATCCATACCCAAATAATGTAATACAATAGGGTGTTAGAGAATATATTACATTATTGGGTACATATCAATGTACCACCTTTGGTATATTACTAGAGTAGGAGTTTACTTTAGAGTAAATTTAGTTAGTTACTTAAAGTATTATAATAAATGCACAAGTGTCAGTGTGCAAGTTGCAAATGTATAAGTCCACTTGTACATCAGATAGAAAGGTAGAGTAAGGGCCAAGGAATCTATCTTCCTATACAAAGGCCTTAGAGTAAGTATTTTCTATGTAGTCGTAAATATAAAGAGTGTTTGGTATATTTTAGTAGTATGGTACAATGTAGTCCTTTCATATTTGTTCATGGAGTGTTTATGTCCTCCATTATATAGCATGTACTATTTTCATCACTTTCATTAATGGCATATTTTAAAGTTATTTGTAGATGTTCATCTCATTATTTTCATGCATATTATTGTGTCATTAGCTTATAGTTATCTCATATTAGTTATCTTTAATCTCGTGGTTGTATTTCCTGTACTATCGTCTCATCAAAAGCTAACATAATCTCCACCCAAAGCTTTGCTCCTAATTCCAAATTTATAAGTCTACAATTTCAAAAGTTTGCTCCTCCAATATTCTTTCCTTTGCAAACCCTATCCCACTCACAAAGAGGAGGCCTAAATTTTTCCTCACAACCTTTCCATAGAAAGTCTCTTTGAATTTTATCAATTTATGATGTAATACCTATTGGTAGTCTTGAAAGTGACATCATATAAATAGGAATGGATTACAATGTAGTCTTTATGAGTTGTAGCCTTCCTACCATGGTTAAGAACTTACCTTTCCAACTTGCCAAGCAAGCTTTCATTCTATCCAAAAAAGAGATCCAAAGCTCCTTTTTATTTCCTTTATCAGACAAAGGAATACCCAAGTAGGTTGATGGAAATTTTTCATTTTTAAACCCTAAAATATTCACAATATTTTTTTTGTAAATCTAAGGCAGTATTAATAAAAAAAATCCTGGATTTTGAAGTATTTTCTTTGTTGAAGTATCATCAACAAACTGGAGATGAGATTCAAAGGGACCATTTTTTGCAGCTTGAATACCCTTGATTTTTCCTTCCATTTTTACCTTTAAAAAGGCTCTCCCTAATGCTTCCACCAGAATAATGAATAGATAAGGAGAAAGTGGATCACCTTGATGAAGTCAACAAGATGACTTGAAATACCCAATAGGAGAACCATCTATCAAAATAGAAAATTTTGTAGTGGTATAACAACATTTAATCCACTCACACCAACTATAATCAAAGCCAAAATTTTGAGAATAACATGTAGAAACTTCCAAGAAACCCTATTACGTGCTTTGTTCATATATAATTTCAAAAGCATACCTGATTTTTTCATGGAATGAAGAGAATGTATGGCCTCTTGTGCAATAATTATACCATCAAGAATTTGTTTACCATGAATAAAGCCACCTTGTTCATTTGAGATAAGACACCCTAGAAAGTCCTTCAACTTGTTTGCCATAATTTTTGAAATGATATTATAAATTATATTACAAAGGCTTATTAGACAAAAATTATCAAAATATTTTGTCGCCTTTCTTGGGAACCAAGGCAATAAAAGTATCATTGATCTCACGTATTATATCCTTCCTTTTTCGAGCCTCTTCAACCGCATCTAACAATATCACTCTTCAATAAATCCTAAATTTTTGAAACAAAATTGTAGGAAATCCATCGGGACCAAGTGCATTATTAATATGGAAAGAGAAAATTGCTTCATGGAGCTCCTCCATAGATATCTTATTCATCAAGCTTTCATTTTTTCCTTGAGTGATCATTGATGGAATATTTTGCAGAAGTTTTTCTTGTGCCTCCTTATCTTTCCTAGAATCTAACAAAATATTTTTGAAATAATTAATTGCTTCCTTCCTTATATCTTCTTCATCCTCAATATTTCTTCCATCTAGAGTTATAATATTTTTCATATGACAAATCAAAAAAAATGTTTTTGGTGTAGCATGATTGGTTTTGTATTTCTATCTCCTTCCTTGAGCCATTTCTCTCTAGATTTTTGAAACCAAAATAATGACTCCTTTTTCAATGCATTATGATAATAAAAAAGTAATTGTTTTTCTTTCACATAAGAATCCTAATCCATTCTATTAGTTTTTGACCTTGGATTCAATTTCTTTACTTTCTTTAAAAATGTTAACAAAAAATTTGGCATTCCATATCTTCATTTGGTCCTTTAAATATTTCATCTTTTGAACAAACCTTACATACACGATCCTTCAAATTTTAATTCATCCCACCGTAACATAACCATCTAATAAAATGAGGGTCTTGGAGCCACATAGACTGGAAGTGAAATGACTTTGGATGACCATTATTAGGTAACTCACAAGTCAAAAGAATGGATTTGTGATCTGATCTTGCTTGCAATAAAATATTTGAAGAGATTCTATACTTTGTTTGTAACCATTTATTGGATAACAAAAATATATTTAGTCTTTCTGCTATACGATTTTTTCCAATGCATCTATTATCCAATGTATATTGAAATCTTGAGGGACTAACATCCCAAAGGTCATTTGAATTGACAAATGAAGCAAAATATTGCATTGATTTAGACCATCCTGGAATGCCACCCTTCTTTTCCAAAGGAGATAGAACAATATTAAAATTACCCCCAAGAATCCATAGATCACAATGAATCATCATTGTATTTAAAAAAAACATCTTTCACGAGGAGTAACTATAGTTGGAGCATATACATTTATAATCCCAACTTTGATGTTTTCCTCTTTCCTAGAAAATAATCCAACAACCCAATTACTTTTTGCTTCTAATAGTTGTCCATCCCATTTGCATTTATCCCATATTATTGCAATACCGCCTGAAGCTCCTGTAGAAGAAATTGCTAAACAATCACCTATCTTCCAAATATTCTTAAAAGCATCCTTACATTCCTCATTGCTTAATTTTATTTCTTGTATTAAAATAAACTCGGGGCTATAACAACTTATTAATTCCTTAATAACTTTTTTTTAGGGGTTTTATTCATACCCCTAATATTCCATGATATCATTTTCATCAACAACACTTTTTATTTTTATTAGTGGGCTTAACACCACTTCTTGTTAACACCTATGATATTTTTATTTGGCTTCCCAAATCAATATCAATTTGAGTTTCTTTTTCTCTTTTTTCTCGCTTTGATGGCCTTCCTCCCCTTCTTCCATTCTCACCAACACTCTCATCTTCATCAATCTCTTCTATTTTTTCATTGTTCAAAAAGAGACTTATCTTCTAAAGATTTATATTGTCATAACGAGTTGAAAGTGCAAGGAATAGCCTCATTAGCATTTTCTTCTTTATATTGCCCTAAAAACTCTAAACTACATAGATGATCCTCCATAGTCATCACTTTCTTATGTTGGCCTGAAAACCCTAAATTTCCTTGGATATCCTCTATAAGATTTTCTTTACTATACTGCTCTTGAAATCCTAAAGTGCAAGGAATACACTCCGTACTACTTTCATTTTTATTGTAAGGAGAAGATTTTAAGCTACTTGAGGATAATAAAGGTGATTTACCTGGATTAAACTTGACCTCCTTCACCTCATTTGCTTTAAAATTTGTCTCCTCATCTTCCTTTGTTTTAAAATTTGCCTTCCCCTCTTCCTTCGCACCTTTAGCTCATTCTATATTTGAACTTACACATTGTACTTCCTCATCCCCCATATCATTTTTTTTTCTAATGGCTAATTCAAGAGAACTGTAATGGCGTTTGCCATCTAATGATGTAGAGAGATGTTTCTAGCCACTTTCTTAGGAGTGGAAAATCCTTGATTTGACCTAGCTTCTCTTGTGATATGGTCTCCTTGTTTCAAATTGAAGCTACCCTCATACCCAAAAAATTCCATCTCTTCCTCTATTTTCACTTTGTAGTCTCTTGTCATGTGCTCAGTTTCATGACATTTGCGACATCAAAATGCAATGTTTTCATAGTCCACTTGTTGATCTCATTCTCTTGTTTCAAATTTAATCCTAATCGACTGCAGTAAATATTTAGAAATATCAATGGCAACACATATTCAAGTGTATACAACATGCCTTCTCTCCTTAGTAGTTGGTCCCTCTTGGATGAGTTCACCTAGAGTATTACCAATATTCTTCAAAACCTCCTTATTGATGAGTTGATAAGGAAGTTCAAAAAGCCTAATCCATACCGGAAGCCTTTTAATAGTTTATGTGTCAAAAAAAAAATTCTCACTCCAAGGTCTTAAATATAATACATCTTTGTCTCTAAATGACGAGCCTCCATCCATTATTTTATCCCTTTGGAGAAAATAATGAGGAAAAATCCTTTTGAAAGAAAAGTCATGGAGTAATTTGAATATAATCCCCACATCCACTTGATCCAATTTTGAATCTCAGAAAAACCTGGCCAATATCAATGAAACTTACATATTAACCCTTTGGTTTTAAGAACCATTATATCATGCTCAATCATCTCATACTTGATAATCACTTATGGTGTAGAATCTGCTGTCTGGACTAGGTTTACCATAGATTCGCTCTTCCTCTTATTGCTAGCTAGGGCTTTCATACTGCGAACTTGGTCATTCATACTTTTAGTAAAGACTTTCACGAATGACTCTCTTTTTATGTTACCTAGATTTTCTTCAAATGAATCCTTTAAATTCTTCTAAGATCTAAAACAAGAAGTGACAGTTGTTCTTTGATTACACTTTGCTTTCTACTTTCTGCTTTTCTACTCACACTTCCTCCTGGCTCGTGCTTACACTCGCTTTTGGCTGCACTCACTTCCAACTTACACTTGCACTCGTACTCACTTTTGATTGCACTCATTTACAACTTATGCTCACACTTGCTCTCAATTACACACTTAACTCGCTCTTAATTAATATATGAAATATTATAACAAAAAAAATACAATTGTAATTTAGCACATGTTCATCTTTGTATTTTTTTTTTTAAGTTAATCACAGGAAGAAGGGTGGTGGAAGCTATATTTTTAAGTTTGATTAATCAAAGTGCTTGTAAGGTGGCGATGTCATGGCCACCCTTTGGCTTTTTGTCTCGTTGGGTAGTGACGGGGTTGGTTAGATTACGTTTCATCTAGGTAACTTGAAACACTAACAATATAAAAATAAAATCAGGTCAAAACATAGAAATATATAAATAAAATTATATATAGCTGATGTCGCTTAAATATATAAACAATTTTTTTCCCTCTCTGTGTTGTGTCAGAGTTTAATTTTTAAAGCTTGTGTGGATCCACCATAACACTATTGCTGAACATTACGAGGGAAAAGCACGGGCTCAAACTTCTATTAATAGAAATTTATAGAAAACAACACAAAAATATATGTTTTATGTTTTTGGATTAGTTTAGTTTTTTAATAAATTATTTATTATAAGGATTAAATCAAATCAATATAAAATTAAATTATGATAAATAATGCTATAAATAAATTATTAATATTTAATGAGGTTTTGGATTAATAGTTGAGATATAGATGATGTAACCTGCACCAAAATTCAAATCTCTCCACCAAAAAGGTTATAATTCAATGTAAATAATTATTTTTGGTTCTTCGGCATAAGAGTTTGTAAGGTATGTAAATTTTAGGGGGAGGTCTAAGGTTCAAACCACAACGCATCTAAAAAGAGATAGTTAGATGATACAAGCCATGTGTTTGCTAGTTAGCTGTCCCAGTTTAATGCCTTTGAAGGTCAGAGTCCCGGATTAGGGTTTATAGTAATAGCACCCATAGCGTTAGGGTTTATAGTAGTAGCACCCATAGTGTTATTGACTCTTATGTATTAAAAAAAAAGTTTTGGTCCCTTGCCTAATGGTTTGAACCTAGGTCTCTAGATGAGAACCCAAAGCCATGTCACTACAGTGTCCATGTGGCCTGTTGTACTAAGGGAAAGAAAAACCCTTTCAAAACCCTAAAATAAATAGAAAAAAATTAACCTCCTTGCTTTTATTTTATTTATACATATAATTAGTTTCTTGCATAGGCTTTGGGGTTCCATGCCACCCTCTTGTGAATTTGTACTATTATTAGTTTTTTAATAAGATTCAATTTCAACAAAAATACAATTAATTTAATAGGATAGATTCTTTAATATGTAAAGAGACTTAAGTTCAAATTTAGTCAAATGATACATAAATAATATTGAAGGTTTTTATAATATCGGCACCACGTACCTTACTGGCAAGTTCCCTCAATCCTTGGAAGGAGGTCCGGGATTCAAGCCTGGTAGTCTGCATCAGATACAAAAAACCTCCACTTGAAGGGTATACCCGGATGGAACAGGCCTCGTGGAATAGAAAGTCTTGGCCCCCAAGGGATATGGGGAACGATTTTCCTTAAGATAAGGTTTTTTCAAATTGTGGCGTGGTCGAGTGTGTGAAGGGGTGGGTGTGTGGTGGCTTTGTGTTAAATTCCCTATTGGTAAGTATAGCTCTCGACTTTAGGAGGGGTCATGGTTGGGAGGAGACTGCTCAGCCCTATACGTCGATCATAGGGGTTTCTCACAATAACCAAATCCAAAAAATAATGAAGGTTCTTGTAATATCACTATGTGATGATAATGTAAGATAAAACTTATTTCAATCTTTTATATATATATATATATATATATATATATATATATTTATTGATACATAGAGGAATTAACAACTACCTTTCCTCTTTGAACAACTGGTCACATGGTCAAATCGTATTGCCTTTGATCGTAACGTCAAATCATGGTGCTACCACTATAACCCCTATATCGCCTCGGTAAACACAATCGAAGTGAGGTAGACCTTTAGTGGCTCAAGGTTAATACTGCCATCATCAAGCTTACGCACATTTAGCGGACTGAGATCAGACTACTACCTTTGCCCAAATTGGACATGCTCCCGAGGTTAGTCTTTGCCCAAATTGGACATGATCCCGAGGTTTGAACCTAGGAATCCTCTTGGTAAGTGCCCAAAATCTTATTAAATATACTATATATTATATTTAATAAGATTATGAACATATTGACCCTAAGGGCTAGGTGGATTGGTAAGTGCTTGTATGGTCAGGCATTTACCAAGAAGACACCTAGGTTCAAACCTTGGGAGCATCTTGTTTGCAAAGGTAATAGTCTGATCTGAATCCTCTAAGTGCATGCTAGACTGACGATGACGATACGAATCCCGAACGACCAGTGGTCCTCTTCATGTCGGATCAATAATAACAAAGCGTAATAGGTTTGGTGATATTTCCATATAATCAATTGAAAAATAAATAAGTAATATATAAGGATGGCGACCAGAGGCCATCCTTATACATTATTATTATACGGTGATATTACAACAAAGTTTGTATATATATTTATTTTTTAAGTGATTATATGGGATATAGTGGTATTATAACAAAGTTTGAATATATATAACTAGCTTAGATATATAATATATATATATCTATAAACACCGAGAGTTATCAATCTCGAGGTGCCTATCTCATTTCTTGGGGGTGTGATAGATAGGTGCCTCGAGATTGATAACTCTCGACGTTTATAGATATATATATATATATATTTTATATATCTAAGCTAGTATTAGAAAGTTTGGGCACCATTTTAGTTTAAATAGTTTAAATATTTTTTAAATATTTTAAATCCACCATAACCCTTAATGTTGGCGGATAATTTTCTTAATGTCGAATTTTTAATAAAATATTAATATTGTTTACGGCGTGGCTGACCTTCCTAGCTGCCATTGTAGGACGCTTATCGGCGTAACTAGCTTAGATATATAAAATATATATATCTATAAACGTCGAGAGTTATCAATCTCGAGGCGCCTATCTATATAATTTTCTTAATGTCGACTTTTTTAATAAAATATTAATATTGTTTACGACGTGGCTGACCTTCCTGGCCACCATTGTAGGATGCCTATTAGCATAATTAATTAATTAATTTTTTAATTGATTATATGGGATTGAAAGGGGCCATCCTTAATACATCATCACCACATAGTGGATGGATATTATCCATGTATCTTTGGCAAGATTTGAACCTTGGTTTCCTTCTTAAATGTTGAGGAATCTAACTAGTTGAGCTAATACCACTTGATAACAAACCTTGGATATTATCCATGTATCACTTGGTAAGATTTCAACCTTGGTCTCCTCTTTAAGTATTGAAGAATTGTATTGGTTCAATCAATGTCACTTTGTTAAAAAAATATATTAATTTTTATAAATCAAACTTTTATATATAATTTATTCACACAGTTATTTTTTCGAACAAGCAAATGATAAAAACACTCGAGACTTTTATTAAAAATAATGCAGTACAAATTATTGTTTAGGTTTGGGATTGTTTGCTTAAGGGGTAGCTTGCGCTTTATACAGAACATGAACGTGGTTGCCCACACACCTTCAATTTGTTGTTCTATTTTTATGACCTTTGGCATCATGCTCTTCTCCTTTAAAATACAATAGGTTCCCATGCCTACCTTTTGAAAATTATCATATGGAGTCCCAGGGGGGACAACGCAATGATTCGAGCTTTGGCTCTTCTTCGAGAGGTTCAAGGTTCAAACCGTGATGTGGACGAGTGTGTGAGGGGGTGGGTATGTGGTGGTTGTGTGTTAAATTCCCTATTGATAAGCATAGCTATCGAATTTACGAGGGGTCATGGTTGGGAGGAGACTGCTTAGCCCTGTGCGTTGGTTATAGGGGTTTCTCACACTAACTAAATAAAAAAAAATTGTGCGTTGGTTGTAGGGGTTTCTCACACTAACCAAATCAAAAAAAAAAATGTCATATGAATCATATCCATATAACCCATTTGCCCACTCATCAAGCTGAGTAAGAGGTGTGGTTTGTGCATGTACCTCATTAGGGTCTATTTGTATCAGATTTGCAGCTTGAACCCGTGACTTCCCCATTATGAGTTGGGCGCTTTGACCATTCAGCCTTAGATGCTCAATATGAACCAATTCAGTCAATAATATGATGACTAGGAATAGAATAATGCTTCCTAGGATTTTAACCTAGGACTCAGTACTTTAATACTTACGTTCTACCATTAAAATGGAATTCAGAGCGCTTTCTCAGATCTCAATCTGGTTTTTTTTGGAGGAGAGAGGAGAATATTCACAAAATTAATAAGAAGAATCTTTTGAGTGTAAAACTTTTTAGTGTTTGGATTATAAATCCACGGTATTTTGGTCATGAAAAAGAGGTACTAGTAAGTCTGAATGAAATAGTACCCATATTTCATTTCTGGGGAAGAATTGAAGATGAGTATATACTAGAGATCATTTGGAATGATCTCTAGATACCTCCAATTATGATTTAGAAAAAGACCTTTTTTGTGTTACCCTAAAATAGATCTATCTTATTACAAATCTTTGTTTGTAAAAATCAAAGATTCAATGAAACAAATCAATTTTTAGCAAAAAAAAATTAGACTCTTAAAAAACAGAAGAAAATTTATTACGGATATAGATGTTCTTATTTTTAGATTACTATTATAATTTTTAATCTTTTAAAATAATATAAACTATTAAAATGTCTATTTTTTTAAATTTATTTATGGTCATGTCACTTTTGAGTAAATAGACAAGTCGTTCAATGATCATGGATTAAAATATTGATTAAAAAAAGGTACTTAATTTTACAAGGGGCAAATTACTTGGTGACACTCCACCAATATTTGGATAGGATCAATGCAAGCAACTTAAAAAATATAAAAATTGGTAAGTGCTAGTTTCAATGGGTACTTGTTAGGAGGAGATTTAGGTTCAAACTTTGGTGGTATCAGTTAGCAAAGGTTGTAGTCTGTTCTGAATCCTTCGAGTGCGTGTCAGATCGACGACGATACAAACCCCGAGCAACCAACGGTCCCCATATCACGACGGGTCACCAATAACTAGACAGATAGGTTTTTTGTGTGCAGTCCCTGTAGTTTGAACCTTGCGTTGGCTAGTTACTAAAAATAGTGGTTGTACCAACTCTCCCATCTAACCAAAAAAAAAAACTTAAAAAATATAGAAAATATAAATGTGAGGTATTATTTAATTAAGTGTGTAAACATACATATATTCTAGTCGAATGAAATTTAAATTAAAATTATTTGCACTAGGTATTTTATTGGTAAGTTCCTTCAATCCATGAAAGGAGGTCTAGGGTTCAAGTTTGGTAGCCTGCACCGGTTACCAAAAAGAACCCTGACTAGCCTAAGGGTATACCCAGATGGGATAGGTCACGTGAAACGTAAAGTCTTGGCCCCCAGGGGATACGAAAACGATTTTCTTTAATTAAGGTTTTCAAATCTTGGGGGAAGCCAACCCTTTGCAAAGGTAGTAGTTTGTTCTGAATCTTTTGAGTGTGCGATGATACAAACCTCAAGCGACTGATGGTCCCCATCTTACATTGAATCAACAAGAACGAGACAAATAGGTTTATTGGGAGCACTCCCTATGGTTTGAACCCTACGCTGACCAGTTACTAAAAATAGTGACTGTGACCAACTCTTCTATATAATAAAAATAAAAATAAAAATAAAAACTAAAAATTAAAAATTAAAATTATAAATTTTTATTTTTATTTTGTTGTGTACTGTCGTATACATACACTTATGTTGTGGTTTGAACTTTGGATTTTTAAAAGAAGAATCAAAAATCTGTTAGGATCCTCAATCCTAACATTATTAGTTAGTATTAATTAGTATTATTAATCATTTAATTATTATATTATTAAATTATAAAGTGAACCATCGCGTCTCTTCATACGTGAACCATCATGTCTCTTCACTAACGTAGCTTTAGGGTAGATATATATATTAGGTTGGCCATCCATATCAAATCATCCAAGAAGAAGAATAATAAGCATAGATTCTAAGGAGGGAGCCCCCTATAGTGGCAAAGCGATTATAAGGGAACCCCCTTTGAGTGGCCTGCGATTACATTTACATTAATTTTCTTAATAATTTTATAGTAAGACCTTGGGGTCTTACCATTTGGTATCAGAGCCATGTGGGATCCAACCATGTGGTATTTGCTCAAATATCTTCATCAAATCACTTCTGTGCGTGAGTATCAAATTCGGTTTGAGGATATCACCAAACACAACACAAGATTGGATGAATCAATTCTCATCAATGGCTTCATTAGGGGATTAAAAGAGGAAATTAGAATGGAGGTGACAAGGTTCAATCCCTATACCATGATGTAGACCTATGGATTGGCAAAATTAGATGAAGATAAAATCAATGCACAACAACGATTAGGGAAACCACTTATGGAAAAATTGTCGACCACTTACATCGCTCCCAAACCTATGCATAATGGAAGGGCACAAAGCAATTACACAACCCCCAAATCTAACCGAACTTTACGAATTAAACATCTTAGCTTTGAGGAGATGAAGGAACAATGAGCAAAAGGACTCTGTGATCATTGTGATGAACAATTTGGACCCCACCATAAATGTGCTACACTAACATTGTATTTATTGAAGGAATTTGATCCCTGTATCTCCATAGAGCAAGCGGATGATGTAGTTGTGTCTGAAGCGACCAGTGCACCTACTCACCGCAATGAAGACAATGAGGTTGATGTGTAAGAAGTGATTGATGTACCAAGCAAGGATGAGGTAGACATACCCAAAGTGATCAATGCTATCCAAACATGCACTCTACAAGACCTACACATACCTTCCTCACCAATAGTGAGTTCTTGCCATATGACCAAACCTATTCGGAACCAACGTAGAGTGACTACACACTCCTTCTCCGTTGGATCTACCAAGGAACCAAAAAAGGATATGAAATCATTACCATCACTTTTGATGCATCATTCTAAAGTATTTGATGCATCATTCTAAAGTATTTGAGGAACCCCAAGGGTTGCCCTCCCATCGTCATCATGATTTTCCTAAGGAAGATTCTACTATTGTTCTTGGCAATCCCCCGCTAATGCTTCATCCTTCTCGATATCCTTGCCTACGAAAGGATGCCATTAAAAGAGTTCAAGAACTTACACAAATCCTTCTTGGAAAACAAAGGACAAAGATTCTCACTTTGAGCTTTGAGGACAAAGCTCTTTTTAAGGAGGGTGGCATGTTAGGATCCTCAATCCTAACATTATTAGTTAGTATTATTAATCATTTAATTATTATATTATTAACTTATAAAGTGAACCATCACAACCCTTCATAACGTGAACCATCACGTCTCTTCATACGTGAACCATCATGTCTCTTCACCAACGTAGCTTTAGGGTAGATATATATATTAGGTTGGCCATCCATATCAAATCGTCCAAGAAGAAGAATAATAAGCATAGATTCTAAGGAGGGAGCCCCCTATAGTGGCAAAGCGATTACAAGGGAGCCCCCTTTGAGTGGCTTGCGATTACATTTACATTAATTTGTTAATAATTTTATAGTAAGACCTTGGGGTCTTACCAAGTTCAAATTATTGAGTTGTTATATTTTTATTTTAATTTAGGCATATAAATAGGTTTAATGTTTTAAAAAGTTTTTAATTATATAAAATTAAAAGATGTTTACTTGTATTTGTATGATTATATTATTATCATGATATCTCCATTATTAATAATGTTTATTATCAATTATTTATATTGAAGTAGGTCTCATTTTTTTACATCATGACTTCGATTAGTTGACTTTGTTTTACCCGTAGGTTAAGGTTTATAGATGCAACTTTCAATAGTGTTACCAATTTTTTTATTAAATATATATTTTTAAAATTATTGTTGTATTTGTATTATTATAACTTTTTTTTGATATATATAGAGGAATCGATAACTACCTTTCATTTTTTAACAACCGGTTATAAGGCAAGTCGCATTACCTTCGATCGTAGAGTCAAATCATGGTGTTACCACTATAAACCCTATCTCACCTCAGGAAATATGACCCAAAGTGAAGGATACCCCTGGTGGCTCGAGGTTGATACTACCGTCATCAAGTTGGTGCACACTCAACGCACTCAGGTTAGACTACTACCTTTGTCGAGACTGGGCATGCCCTTGAGGTTTGAACCTAGGTCACCTCTTGGTAAGTGCCCAACTTCTTACCATAATACATTTATCATCATTATATTATTGTAATATTCTTAAATATTTTATTTATTTTTATGTTTTTGTACTATGAGATAGAAAATCATCATTCAATGGTTTTACTGATTATGCATTAAAAATATATATGGGATTGAGAAGGTTTTTATTTGTATTCCATCATGGTAGTGGTATTACAATAGATTAACAATTGTAGTTATGCATGTATCGCCTAACAATATTTGAACCAAGGTCTCTTCTTTGGAAGTTGAGGAATATATGTGTTTGAACTAATGCCATTTGATTAGTTTTTTTTTTAATTAACTTGTAAAATATTTTTAAAGCATATAAATTCAATTTGATATTTGTAATAATTAAATTGTAATCATCAATATAAAGTATTTGTTACTTAGTTCTAGTTATTGATATAAAAAATTTGTTCCTAGCACTCAATAGTTACAACTAAGACACTAACTTAAAAAAAAAAACTCAAATAAAAAACAACCTTGATAAATGTATTGTTTATTTTTTATTTTTACTGCGAATATAATTATTTATAAAAAGAGATTTGGATTTGTTAAAGATCAATAATACTTATAGTTTGTGTAATCAAATGGCATGAGCTCAATCAATTAAGTATTTTGATTTTCAAGGAGATTAAGGTTTAAGGTTCAATTTTTTCTTTTTTCTTTTTATCAATTATATGGGATTAAAAGGGTCCCACTTATATATATTTTTTTCAAATGGTTATATGAGATTGAAACAGGTTCCATTCTTTGGATTTGTTAAAGGTCGATAATACTTATAGTTTGAGTAATCAAATGACATGAGCTCAATCAATTAAGTATTTTGATTTTCAAGGAGATTAAGGTTTAAGGTTCAATTTTTTCTTTTTTCTTTTTATCAATTATATGGGATTAAAAGGGTCCCACTTATATATATTTTTTTTCAAATGGTTATATGAGATTGAAACAGGTTCCATTCTTTGGATTTGTTAAAGATCGATAATACTTATAGTTTGTGTAATCAAATGGCATGAGCTCAATCAATTAAGTATTTTGATTTTCAAGGAGATTAAGGTTTAAGGTTCAATTTTTTAATTTTTTCTTTTTATCAATGCGATTAAAAGGGTCCCACTTATATATATATTTTTTAAATGGTTATATGAGATTGAAACAGTTTCCATTCTTGTTACATCACCACCACATAATGCTATAAAATAAAGTTGGATATTATCCATATATCATTCGACAAGATTTGAACCTTTGTCTCCTCTTTAAAAATGAGGAATTTAATCAGTTGAGCTAATGTCACTTGATTAAAGGGTCCCATCTATATTACATCATGACTACATAACAATATTTTTTTTTATTTGGTTATTGTTAGAAATCTCTATGACCGACGCACAGGGTTGAGCAGTCTCCTCCCAACCATGACCCCTCGTAAAGCCGAGAGCTATACTTATCAATAGAGAATTTAACACAAAACCACCACATACCCACCCCCTCACACACTCGCCCACACCGCGGTTTGAACCTTGGACCTCCCGAAGAAGAGCCAAAGTCCGAACCGTTGCGCTATCCCTAGGTGCAACTACAAAACAATATTACAACTTGGTTATTAAGTATTTATTGTTTGGAAAAATTAAAACCTTAATATTCTCCTTGAAAATCAATAATTGATTGAACTGATGTCATTTGTTAAGGTTTGAATTTTTTTTTAATTCATAGGAGAGTTGGTTACAACCACACTATTTATAGTACTTGACAAGCGCAGGGTTCAAATCACATGGGTTGCTCCCACCAAACCTATTCCACCTTGTTGTTGACTAGACATGAGAGGGACCACCGGTCGCTAGAGATTTGTACTGTTATTGTCAACCTAGCGCACACTCATAGGATTCATATTAGACTATTACCTTTGCAAATAGGCTACCCCAAGGTTTGAATCTTATTAACTAACACATGCATAATTACCAAGTTATTGAAATATCAATAGAAGGTTTGAATCTTATTAACTAAGACATAATTAAGTGTTATTGAAATATCAATAGATGATCACTACATAATAAAGGTGGGGCTTATTTCATAAAAAATAAGTTAGAGTTACCAAGTTAAATAACAATTTTTTGAAGTCGAGAATATATAAATTAGTATACTTTTCTTTCTTAATAAATTATATGGGGTTTGGTTAAGAGTGAAGAGTTTCATAGCATACATGAAGGTTCAAATATCATGGGTAAAGCTTAATACCTCGAAGGGCTAGGTGGATTGGTAAGTGCAGGTGTGGTTGAGCACTTACCAAGAAGACTTGGGTTCAAATCTTGGGGGGAAGTCAACATTTTACAAAGGTAGTAGTCTGCTTCGAATCCTTTGAGTGCACGTCAAACCAACGATGACGATATAAATCCCAAACGTGCACGTCAAATCCTCTGAGTGCACGTCAAACCGACGATGACGATACAAATCCCAAGCGACCGATGGTCCCCATCTCACGCCAGATCAATAAAAACAAGACATATAAATTTATTAGGAGCAGTCCCTGTGGGTTTGAACCCTGCACTGGCCAATTACTAAAAATAGTGACTCTCACCAACTCTCCTATGTAATAATAATAAATAAAAAACACTTAAAATTTGATCAAATGATATTATTTCAATTGAGTATATTCCTCTTTAAAAAAAGATTCAAGTTTGACTCTTGTTAATCTAAAGTATTGTAATACCACTATGTGATAACGATGGAATATGGATGGAGTTTGTTTAATTCCATATAACCAACTAATTTTGAACCATTTTTCGATTTTTGCGTGTCATTCTTACACAAAAAACCTTACTAATATTCTTTGTATAGTTCCAATTTTATTGGATGTCTCCTAAAAAAAACACAACCAATAATTTTTGATAAACCTAACCTCTTAATATTTCTATTTTCCCCCACACCATATATATATATATATAAACATAACCAATAATTTTTGATAAACTTAACCTCTTAATATTTCTATTTTACCCCACACCATATATATATATATATATATATATATATATATACTTCATCGCTATAAGAGAGTCAATTTTAAAGTTTATTTTCGAAAATATATTATTTCTTTAAAGAGAACTCAACATTAATCGTAGAAATTGAGTGCTTATCACCTTTCTCATCTCTTACAACACTTCATAAAATGTCTATATTGAATGCTTATCTCCTTTCACATCTCTTACAACAGTTCATAAAATGTCTATATTCTTTATGCACAGCCACGTAATTCTAGAAGCATTTTTTATGTATAAAAGACCCAGGGAAGTTGATGTTCTAAATCAAGAAGAATTCATATATACCATCACCACATATATACCATCACCACCCGTAATTTCCTTGCAACATACATTAGATTGCGCGGTTGCCATTCTTGGGGAATTAGATAATGGAGAATGGGATCAATGTCTGTAATTCTAGTCCTCCTTTATATGAAAAAACTGTTCGCAAGTCAAAACTCTATAGAGCCTATGCATGCATTCACTTGGTGCTTTTGCTAGGGTTCCCAACCTATCGTTAACTGCATCCCCTTGCCGAATGTTTTGGCTTTGGATCATAGCATTTGCCTGTCAACTTTTCTTTTGCCTTCCACTGGATTCTTAATCATAACTTGGAATGGCTCTACTTTGATTAGATGGCATATCAAAAAAGATTTGCAAAAAGGTTTAAATCATTAGCTTTCCAATAAACCATTAATGTCATATATGTACTTTGAAGCCTTCTACATTTATTGATGTGGGTATGTTTGATATTTTGTTCATGAAAAGGAGATGAAATGGGTCTTGATAATTGTTTATCTTGCAGATGTAATGGAGAATATGCTTCCAAGCTTCCTGTGGTAGATATAATTATCACCAGAAGAGATTTAATAAGAATTTGTGTAAACTCGTTGAAAAATAGTTATAGATTAATACATTAGTTTTAAAAAAGCTTACATCAAAAACAATCTTTTTTTTTTAATTGAGTAAATACTTCTTATACATATACATATCCGCCTGGGGTTGAAGCCGGGTCACATCACCGATAATGCAATTGTTTATTTTAAACTTTTATTGCAAATATAATTATTTAAAAAAAATGGATTTGTTAAAGATCAATTATACTTATTGAGTTATCAATCAATTCAATAATTTAATATTTTAAAGAGATTAAGGTTCAATTTTTTTTTTTTAAATGGATTATATGGAATTGAAAGGGGCTCACCTATTTTTTTCAAAGTCCCCTCATACTGAATGAGGTTTGAACCTTTGACCTTTTAAAGAGAGGCCAAAGCCCTTACTACTTCAATAAGCTTATAACTTCTAAGGGGACCCACCTATAATACGTTAAAACTACATAGCAATATTACAGTAGCTTGCCTATAATCATTTATTGTCTGGCAAGATTTGTTTTGACCATCTTGGTTAGTGTGAGAGACCCTTATGACCACGCTTAGGGTGGGGCATCCTCGTACCTACCATAACCTCTCATAAGGGCGAGAACTGAACTTATCAATAGGGACCAAACACACAACCATCACACACTCGTCCACGTTGCAGTTTAAACCTTGAACCTCTCGAAGAAGAGTTAAATCCAGAACAATTACACTGTTCCCAAGGATATTGCTTAACAAGATTTAAACCTTGGTCTCCTTGAAAATCAAGGAATCTAATGGATTGAACTAATACCATTTGCTATGGTTTGAATCTTATTAAGTAAGACACATAATGACCATGATGCAATAAAGGTGGGGCTTATTTCATGCCCATATAATTCATTAAAAAAATAAGTTAGAGTTATCAAGTTAAATGTATACTTTTTAAACTCAACAATATATTGGTATACTCTTTTGAAATCCCACAAGAAGGTTCAAACCATGGTGGCACCAAAAAGGGAAATAGTAACCGTTTCAAAACCCTACTAATGGATTGAACTAATGCCATTTGCTATGGTTTGAATCTTATTAAGTAAGACACATAATGATCATGATGCAATAAAGGTGGGGCTTATTTCATGCCCATATAATTCATTAAAAAAATAAGTTAGAGTTATCAAGTTAAATATATACTTTTTTAAGTCAACAATATATTGGTATACTCTTTTGAAATCCCATACGAAGGTTCAAACCATGGTGGCACCAAAAAGGAAAATAGTAACCGTTTCAAAACCCTAATAATGGATTGAACTAATGCCATTTTCTATGGTTTGAATCTTATTAAGTAAGACACATAATGATCATAATGCAATAAAGGTGGGGCTTATTTCATGCCCATATAATTCATTAAAAAAATAAGTTAGAGTTATCAAGATAAATATATATATTTTTAAGTCAACAATATATTGGTATACTCTTTTGAAATCCCACACGAAGGTTCAAACCATGGTGGCACCAAAAAGGAAAATAGTAACCGTTTCAAAACCCTACTATATATATATATATGGATTGGTTAGAGCAAAGAATTTCATAATATAAAATAAGGTGGATTGGTTAGAGCAAAGAATTTCATAATATAAAATAAGGTTCAAATATTGGATAAACCTTAACATATAATTAAATGACATTAGTTTAATTGAATATATTTTTCAACATTTAAAAAATTCAAATTTGAATCTTGTCAAGGGACCTATACATAATTATCAAACTACTGTAATATCACAATATGGTAATGATGATAATATAATATGTGTATGTAATACATATGGGGCTTGTTTTAATCCTTTTACCAATTAATTTTGATAAACCCAATTTTTAATAAATCCAAATTTTAAATATTTCTATGATAAAGATCCTTTATGTTAACTATATATTATCATACATATATAGATTATATAACCAAGAGTGTTTTTTTATACATGAGATTTTTCATGATGATCACTAGCTCTCTAAGCATTTTGCAAGAGAAGCAACAATATAACACCAAAATTGGAAATTATTATGAGGTTTATTTTAAAAAATGTATTAATTATTTCAAGCCAATATTTTAATAAATAATGACAAGACCAATTAATGCTTAATTATTTAGTTTAAAATAATTTTTTGCTCAATAAAAAGGGGTTGTAATCGGGTCCCCTACCCTTAACAAATTACATCTCTCTTCTTTAGAGCTTGAGAGTTTATAAATAGATACACTTCTCATATCAATTGAGATGCTATAGTTAATTGAAGAATATAAGCTTATACTGAGAGGGGGGGTGAATAGTATAAGACCACTTTTTACTTTTTCTTCCAAATCAATATTATGTTGTGTAAAGATAGCGGTATCAATAGCAGTATCAAAGCAATGCACAAAAACCATACACAATAAAGACACTACAATTTACGTGGTTCACCCAATGTGGGATACTCCATGGATAAATTATTTTACTAAAAATTTCTCAACCAATATCTTTGGGAATCACTCCCAATTACAATGTTTATGGATCTCTGTCCAAAGGAGATGCTGATCCCCTAATATCAAGTTCATGGATCTCTTCCACAGGAGAAATATTTCCCCTTCTACTTTGGCTATGTGATCTTCTAGAAGACTCTGTCTCTCTGCTGCACTAACTGGTGGACCTCTCTCCACTTGAAGACTCCTCACTCAGATCTGTCTTCAACTATGTTGCTGCTAGATCTCTATCCACTGAGACTCTGTCACCTCCAAAGCTCTATTAATAGGCTCACTAAGAACCTGCTCAATAGGCTCACACAGAACTTGCTTAACAAGCTCACACAGAACTTGTCCAAAATTGAATAACAAGCTCACACAAAACTTGTCCAAAGCTGAATAACAAGCTCACACAAAACTTGTCCAAAATTGAATAACAAGCTCAAATAGAACTTGTCCAAATATGCTCTAGCAAGCTCACCAAGAATTTGCCCAAATCTGCTCTAGCAAGCTCACCAAGAACTTGCCCAAATCTGCTCTAGCAAGCTCACCAAGAACTTGCCCAAATCTGCTCCAACAAGCTCACTAAGAACTTATCCAAACACTGTCCTCAAATCTGTCCCAACATTGTCCTCAAATATGTCCCAAAGGCCTTCTCAAAGGCTCAATCAATCATGCTCAAGTAGTACTAAAAATGAACTCAATAATGAATGGCAATCTCAACTCAAATTAACTTCATAGAAGCATAAAGAGAATTTTTAGAGACTCAGTATGTTCTCAACCCAAATCAATCTCAACTCAACTCATAGAAGCATAAAGAGAATTTTTAGAGACTCAATATGTTCTAAACTCACTCTCAACCCAAATCAATCTCAACTCAACTCAAATCAACTCATAGAAGCATAAAGAGAATTGTTAGAGACTCAATAAGTTCTAATCTCACTCTCAACTCAAATCAACCTCAACTCAATTCAAGTCTTATAGAACCATAAAGAGAATTGTTAGAGACTCAATATGTTCTAACCTTAATCTCAACTCAACATAGAATGATGGAATAGTTTGTTTGATAGAACTTGAACAATCACTTCACACATAACTTGACTAGGCTCAATCAACTCAACTCAACCAATCATCACAAGAAACAACTCTTTCTCACACAACCCTAGTCCAAGTATGTATCAACCAACTCAAATTTTTTCAACAATGCTCAACCACAAATCTCACATAACAATGATACTCATGTTTTTTTCTAACTCAAGTTCTTTCACAACCAATGGGATTCAAAAACTATGCTTATCAAACAAGGTTTAGACACAACTCTCAATTTAGAAAACCTTGAAGCATTCAACCAACCACTTTCGAAAAGGAAACCACAAACAATCCTTTTCCCTCCAATGATATTTCAAAAATCAACCACCATAAACAATCAATAGGAGAATGTGCTCATATATTTTATGAAGATGAAAAAAAACCTCTTTGTAAATCTGCCACAATCACAAAATTCTTTTGCCAATCTTCACAAGGGTTAGTAGATCACAAAATAATCAACATTACTCCACTTTTCAATAATCATCACCAAGGCCTTTAATTGCACAAATTCCTTATCTCTCCTAAAACCACTTGTACCATAAAATAAAATAAATCAAAACATTGCATAACCTTTTCACTCCCAAAACCACTTATACCATAAAATAAAATAAATCACAATATTGCATACCTTGTCACCTCATGAAAGAATTAATCCTATTGAAAAAGAACAAGGCAAACTTCACTTTTGGAACCCCTTTGCAAAATCATAAATATATCTTTACACACACCTTATTTCTCCTTCTAAATAAGTTAGTCAAATAGTCCTCGAAATAAGCTTTCCGACAATATATAATATGCCCACTTTCCAAAATAAATTGAAACCTTTACATGTATATATATGCCAACCTCCATTAATTGCACATAGGTCGACCCTCCATTAATTTAAACTTAAACTTTAAACTTTAATATCTTCATCACCGGAGGTCCTTTTTCGATGAAACAAAATTCCACCTTGGCTTTTAAGAAAAACCCTTTTCACATAAGCCCACCATGGTTTTAAATAAAACCTTTTATTTTGCCTGCCTTGATTATCATAAAAACCCTGTAAATAGCCATGCTTTCTAAAATATCATAAATGCTTATTTATGAAATATTTTGGCCACCAAAACCAAATGTGATCCATGTGACATCAATGACAACATAAAATGCCTCAAATTAACTCAAATTTCCAATAAGAAACCTACATTATTTTACATAAAATGTCTAAATTCTTGATTTTCATTTTCTGGATCTTTTCAAATCTCTGTATGAATATAATTACTCCAGAATTTAGCATCTTTCTTGATATTTTCCTATAACAGCCTTCGCAATGCCAAAAATTCACCTCTACTATCTATGCCTTGCATCTTAGTAGAGTAATATTTCCAAAACATCGCACTAACATAGTCCCCTTTACCAAATCTGGATTGCTAGTTTCCTTCCTGAAATACAAGTGCAACCACAAAAATTATAATAAATAGTCTAAATGAACACACATTATTGTTACAAAATAAAATAGATATTACCAATGAAAAACATTAAAGTAAATCTTAATCATTAATTGATTTAGGCAATCAACAATTTTTATCATCTTCAACTAAACTTTCTACTTCCTCTAACCATGGAAAGGAGATGTTAACTTCACGATCGTCAATCAAAACCCCTCTATTGGTTAGGTGATATGCACATTTGTTTCCTTCCATTAATATATGTGTAAACCTTATTTCTTAAAACTCTTAGCAAGATCTTGAATTTCCACAATTATCTCTTGTATGTTCCATGGAGCCTTTGCTTTCCTCAAAATTACATTTATTACTATGAGAGAATCACCTTCCATTCAAACTCTATTCCATTTCATTTTTTTACATATTTTTAACCCTTCTAAAGTTGCCCAAGCTTCAGCTTCATTATTTATCTTAAATCCACAATTGAAAGCATAATGAGACAAAATCTCTTCGCTATTATTTCTAATTATTCCTCCTCCTGTTGGTCCTAGGTTTTCTTTAGATGCTTCATCAAAATTCAATTTAACCCACTTCACATCTGGTGGTTTCCACTATATTATTTACCTTATTTTTGCTTCTCTTGTACCCAACATCATAATTTCATCTAATGACTTCACTCCATCTATCAAGAATCTCTGCTTCCAAATTAAGGATTGGGTAAGTTGATAGGGTTGGTTTAGACTCCTCTATGGCTAAACATATCTTCTTTTTCATTACCTCTAAATTGCTTTCCTTTCCTTTAAATATTGTTTTGTTCCTTTGTAGCCATATGGTCCAAGGTATTGTATCTTTTGATATATCCCATATTGTCTGTAAAGCCTCACTTTTATAAGTGCTCTGCCATTGCTTTAACCAATATTCAATTCTGCTATTCATCACCATACATTTACCAAACATATTAAGAATCCATTGCCATAGATTCCAGACTATTAAGCAATGTTCCAAGAGATGGTCAATACTCTCTTCCTCCTCATTACAAAAAACACATTTGGAGGGGCCATGAAAACCCCTTTTCATAAGGCTATCCCAAGATAAAATTCTTGTATGACCTACTAGCCAAACACACATTTTGACTTTAGGAATGGTTCGGCTATCCCAAATATCTCTTCAAATTCTAGTGATATTATTATTATGTTGGAGTTGAACATTATATCCACTTCTTGTTGTGTATTTTTCTGAGGTATTCAACTCCCAAATCAATTTATCCTTGACACCCATTTAGCTTAAAATATTAATCAAACACATCATCTACTTTTTTGATGTTGATGGAGCTACCTAATATTTTTCTTCTTTTTTAGCCCCAAATGGTGTGAGCAAAAGGATAGTGAATACGTAGATGATTTGATATCTCTATATTTTTCTTATGCAAGGCACACCTGAATAGCCTCCTCTTTATATATTTTCATTCATAATAATTTTAATTTTTGACCATAGACCAAAATATATTGAGGCCTTAAGAAGGGCCTTCAATGACCAAACATTATTCCAAGGAATATCCTTGGTTATAGGTAATTTTAATTACTCCAAAACTTCACCAAGCATCCACCATATTTTGATAAATTTTAAATTGATTCATCTTTTCATAAAAAATGCATCCACCATCTTTTGATAAATTTCAAATCGATTCATATTTTCATAAAAAAATGGGAAACTAAAACCCTTAGAAGCATATTTTAGACCTCGTCTATTATTTTCTCGAGATACTCTCCCTCAATCAAATTGGTAATAGGAATCTATGTTTTGAAATTGTTGTTTATCACAATATAACTTTTGACTTTTGAATCTCTAAACCTAAATAGGCACGAGCCAAATGTTGTTACTTGGAGTACAAATAAAATGATAAGACCCAATCAAACATCAAACCAAAAAAAATTAAATTCTTTCTTTGACCTACCATCTAATATATTTATTGATTAATTGTAAACTTTCTTATATGAAGTCTCATGTTGCCAAACCCCCATGTTAGGTTCAAATTCTTAAAAATTAAAAGTTAATAAACTTCAATTTGGCATAATTCATAGTTATAGTATAGTTATAGTTGCATAGCATCTACTCCCTATTAAAGCAAAATAGTAATATATATTTTTAGTTGTAGTATGCTTTATAGTTTTGGAATGAAGGAGATTGGCATGTTGTATTTTTTATTATATTTATAAATTAGTATATGTAATGTTAAGGGATTGTATTTTGAACCAAAGGAAGCAAAAGTATATATATATATATATATATATATATATAAACACACAACACACACCATTGCACACGTTGTGGTTTGAACCTTAGACCTCCAAAATGAATATATCTTAGAATAGAAATAATTAATTATTCATATTTCAACGAACAAATCAATTCATACTATTCTTGTGAAGGTCACCACGATCAAGATATTTATATGGTCTTTTTTTTTGAAGTAACGCAAAATATAACGGATGGTACAATTGGGACTACACTCCTCAAGGGTATAGAAACAGGGCCTCCCTACCCAAGATGAAATGCCAACTACATACCATTGGGGTATTCCCACAAGGACTTCATATGGTTTTTCACCATTTATCTATTTAATTTGGGAGTGTGGGTAACATTTTTTTAAAATGATTTTTAACTTTTTGATTTGATAAACCATTAATCTATTTAATTTTGCAATGTGGGTAACATTTTTTTTGAAGTGATTTTTAACTTTTTGATTTGATAATATAGTAAAATAATTTTGAAAGACAATTGTGATGTTACTAGTTTAAGTAATTTGTTTTTTTAATTAATTTAAAAAAAGGTGAATAATTGAACTTATGTACTTTCTTACATGAGGAAGATGTTTGTCCATTTTTGACAAATATTTTGTGCTTCACATTTCATTTTAAATATTAGTGGGATTTCATTTGTAGAAGATAACAATATTAGGTGAGACAATATTGTTTAATATAAAAGGTGTTCATCTAAAAGTTATGTTGTTCATAGCATGGAAGTTGAAGATTGAAGAAGGTAGTTTACCACATGTGGGTGTAAATTTTTTTTAATAGGTTCTATGTGGCTTTTATTAGGACCAATTTCATCAAAATACCAAATTATTATATTTGCTACAACATACTTTTTTATCATAGTTTTTTCATTTCTTTTTCTTTTAAATATATTCTTCAACTTCGTTGAAGTGTTATGTTTTCACAATTAACTCTTTGACATCATTTTGATTAAGACAAAATCTCACTTGGAAAAAAATTGTTTGTAGGGGATTAAGAGTGAATGTAGGAGGGGAAATATGTCGATGGGCGGGAAGTCGTCTGCAGGGGAGCTCGGGAGCGGCTACGGCTCGGTTCTTGGGCGCAGCAGAGCAATCGGAGGGCACCAGGGATCCGGAGGTGCGGAAACGTCCGGACCCATTGAAGAAGACCGGGCTGACGACGGTGTCAGTCGGGGTAAGGACCCACCAGACAAAGGGGGTGGTGGGGCTCAAAAGTCTTATGCCCAGGCAACGGCCTCAGAAACCCTAAACAGATTTTTTACCAAAGAGTTGTTTTCGGTTGGGGATGAGCTGGACATCCCGACGGAAGTTCTTTCAAGCTTCATGGAGTTTGAGAAATTTACCCTCATAGGCAAATTCATTGGCGGCCGTCCCGACATGGAAACTATCCGAAAGTGGGCAGCAAGCAAATGGAGGACTTCTGGTCATATGGAGCTGGCGGCCCTATCCCGAGGTTTTTTTGCCATTAGACTGAACAATAAGGAGGATTACTATAAAATTCTGGTTGGCGGGCCATGGTTTCTGGGCCGCAGAAGTTTATTCCTTAGGAAGTGGGACATGGATTTCAGTCCTGATACCCAGAATATCAACATTGCCCCAATATGGGTTAGGCTCCCGAATCTTCCCCTCTTTTGCTGGCATGAAAATGTCATAAGGGGTATTGCGCGCTCCATTGGGGAGCTGGTCACCATTGACCCACCCACCCGAGCTCGAACAAGGTTCG
This sequence comes from Wollemia nobilis, assembly GCA_028583015.1. Taxonomy (NCBI): domain Eukaryota; kingdom Viridiplantae; phylum Streptophyta; class Pinopsida; order Araucariales; family Araucariaceae; genus Wollemia; species Wollemia nobilis. The sequence continues at coordinate 15,597,638 of JAQPPZ010017228.1, forward strand.
TCCAAGCCCGTTTTTGCGTTCTGGCAGATTTGGAGGCGGAACTCCCAACTTTCATCACTCTTCGGTCTGGAGGTACCATTCTTCATAAACAAGCTATTGTCTATGAAAATAGACCAACTTTTTGCCCCTAGTGTCGGTCCCAAGGGCACCTCCAATCCCAGTGTCCTCTTCAAAAATTGGGTAAGCAGAAGCGTGAAAACGACAACCCCCTGAAGCATGGGGAAGGTCAGGCGAAGCAGTCAAATCTTCCAGACGCGAAGGGTCATGAATCTCCAGGCCCCTCTAGGGACTGCGTCGGACTCTCTCAGCCTGAAGAGAATCCCACTCTCCAATCGGACCTCGAGCAACTTGAGGCTGACAATCAGCAAGGAGCAGACTCCCACTTGGAAAGTGAATCGCAGGAAGAGAAGGAACGGACCCCATCCCAAATTATGACTCAGACTGTTTCTCTGCTACAAGATATGGGTCATCCCGATTTCAGCCAGTCGTAGACGATGCTAGAAGATTACCTCTTAGGAAGGAGGGGTGAACAATCCGGTCACATTAGCCCCCGAAACACGAGGAGCCGAAAGCAAAGTGTGGATTTTGGTAGTGAGAGGAAGCAGGGCCGTCCTCCTAACAAAGACAGGTGAGACAAAGAGACAACAAATGATGTTGCAAATGGAACCCAACGTTTGCTGGTTCTGGATGACTGTGACGCTCAGACGGACGAAGCGCATGCATCAAAACCTCCCCCTCAACAAGGAAGGGGAGGCAAGAAAAACCTCAAACTGTCTAGATGAAAGTCCTCTCATGGAATGTGAGAGGATTGAACGGTGCAACCAAACGAAGGTTAGTGGTTGATCTCCGTAGGAGGACTAATCCTTCCATCCTTATTTTGCAAGAGACCAAGATCGATGCTATCTCCTCTGATAAAGTTGCGAAGGCCATTTGGGCCAAGGCAAATTGTCTGTCCAGCCCTGCAGTGGGAACAATGGGAGGACTCATGGTTTTGTGGGACCCTTCGAGGTTTGAGGGCAGCCTACTATCAACTTCCAACAGAATCATCAATGTATTGTTCCAGTCCAAAACCACCAATTTTTCCTGGATTCTGTCCAACGTTTATGCTGCAAATTCTGCCACAGAGAGAGCAGAAATGTGGAAAGCTATCTCTCAGATGAGGGAGAATTTTAGTAATTTTCCTTGGGTTTTAGGGGGTGACTTCAATTGCCCCCTTCATCCTTCGAAAAAAAAGGAGGGTCCGACCACTCCAGCCGTAGCTTGGAGGACTTCAGAGATTTTGTCTCTACTAATGGCTTGCTCAACATCGAACTCAAAGGGGCTTCCTTCACATGGAGTAACAGAAGGATTGGGAGCGGTTTGATTCAAGTCAAGCTCGACAGATTTTTTATTTCCCAAGAAGCCATTCCCATCCTTGGCGGGGCTATCCTTTCGGCTCTTCCAAGGATTGGGTCTGACCATAACCCTATTTTCTTGGAGGCGAATGATGGGCCTATTTTTAAGACCCCCTTCAGATTCGAATCCATGTGGATCTCTCACAAGGACTTCAAAGGTTTGGTTTCAACGTGGTGGCAATTGAAGGTGGAAGGAAGCGCTCCTAAGAGGGTGGCTTTAAAGCTCAAAATGGTCAAAGAAAAGCTGAAGGTTTGGAATAAAGAGGTTTTCGGCAACATTTTTGAGTCCAAAAAATCCATCTCAGAGAACCTGAAGGTTTTGGAGGAAAGGATGGAACTCGAAGGGTACACTGAGGGTCTTAGGGAGGAAGAGCAGAGTCTTTTGGTGGACTTTCATTCTATTCTCGCTAGGGAGGAAACGTTCTGGCACCAAAAATCTCGTGACCTTTGGTTGAAGAATGGAGACACCAACACGAGGTTTTTCCACGCGTCTACTATGAGGCACAGAGGGGCCAACAAGATCAGAGAAGTGGCTTGTAAGGATGGGCGCATTACCAGGGAGATAGAGGAAATCAGAAGCGAAGCGGTTGACTTTTTTCAGGATTTGCTTGGCACTCCTCCGGACAGCAACCTTCAGGTCCAGAAATCTTTGCTCGCCAATTTTTTGACTAAAGTCCCCCATGAGGTAAGCATTAAGCTTCTGGAACCTTTTTCCTCGTCCGAGATTAAGGAAGCATTGTTCTCCATGCAACCAGATAAGGCCCCTGGCCCCGATGGTTTCCCCCCCATTCTTCCAAGTCATGTGGGAGGTCGTGGGCCCGGATGTGTGCGATGCTATTCGGGTTATTCAAGCTTCCAGATCCATCCACCCGAAACTCAATTCCACCTTTCTTGCCCTCATTCCTAAGTCTCCTGCCTGCAAAAGTTTCTTTGACTATCGGCCCATCAGCCTGTGCAATGTTTTTTACAAGATCCTCACCAAGTCTATAGCCAATAGACTCAAAACAGTCCTCCCCCTCCTGATTGATCCTTGTCAGGGAAGCACTGTTAAAGGTAGAAACATTCTTGATGGTGTCATCACTGTCCATGAGACCCTTCATTCCGCTTACCGCTCCAAGAATGCTGCTCTTTTTCTTAAGCTCGACATGAACAAAGCCTTTGACCGGGTTGATCAAAATTTTTTGTGTGCAGTCCTCCTCAAGTTCGGCTTTCATCCCCACTGGATTGACCTTGTCTACAGTTGTATATCCACTCCCTTTTTTCTGTCCTGGTCAATGGGTCCCCAGCTGGGTATTTCCAAAGTGCCAGAGGCCTCAGATAGGGCGATCCTTTATCTCCCATCCTTTTCATTCTTCTGGCGGAGGTTCTGAGTTGGTCCATGAAAGAGGCTCTTCGTCAGAACAAGATTTTTGGCATTTTGCCGACTTCTAGAGTTGATCCTGTCACTCATCAACAATTTGTGGACGACACCCTCATCTCCACTGGGGCGTCCGTTGCCCAAGCCAAATCGCTCAAGCGGATCCTGTCCCGTTATGAGCAAGATGCAGGGCAAAAGGTCAATTACATCAAGAGCAAAATCTATTTTATTAACACTCCCCTACGCGAGCAACTTCGGATTGCTAGAATTCTTGAATGCACTATTGATTCCCTACCTACGTCCTATCTGGGGTTGCCTCTATCTTATAGCGGGCGGGCCAGTGGGGGTATGTGGAACATGATCCTTGAGCGCCTTCACAAGAAACTCGAAACTTGGAAGGGCAAACTCCTATCGCAAGCCGAAAAAGCCACCCTTACCAAAGCTTGTCTTCAGGGGATCCCGACCTACTTCATGTCGGTGTTCATGCTTTCGGTTGCAGTTCACTCCAAAATTGAGAAGATTCAGAGGACCTTTCTATGGTCTGGTAGCGAAGAGAAATCTAGACTCCCCCTTGTTGCCTGGGACAAGGTGTGTTCGAGGATAGACCAAGGCGGTTTGGGGTTGAGAAGATCAAGACTTATGAATTTGGCTTTGATCGCGAAGCACGCTTGGAGGATTCTATCTAGCGACCCGGTGGAGTGGGTTAAGTTGGTTAAAAAGAAGTATCTTGGCCCCATTTCTTTCTTGGATGCTGAGACCTCCTCCGTGGCATCGACCTTTTGGAAATCTGTGCTCCAAACCCGACATTTGATCAGCCTGGGAGCCCGTTGGATTTTGGGTGATGGCAACCTCATTTTCTTTTGGAAGGACAGGTGGGCGACTGAAGAAGCCCTTGGGTCGAGGGCGGACCTTGCTGGGCTGAGAGGTTTGACTGACCCTAACTCCCAACTCAGGGTGGCAGAGTTCATAGACTGGAGCACCCGTTTTCCTCGGTGGAAGCTTCTAGTTGTGGAGGGGTTTAATAATGAGGTTACCTTTCTTGCAAATATCCTCCAGTCGGTTTTAATTCCTTCTGCCAGGAGGAATGACAGAATCATCTGGAGTGGTACGGAGGATGGGCTTTTTTCTGTTAAATCAGCTTATGAGTTTCTTACCACCAAGACTGCTCTGGACTACAGGTGGAATACTGTGTGGAGGAAAGGAGTCGTCCCTAAAATCAACTTCTTTGCATGGATTGCTTTCCACAACAAAGCCTTAACTATTGACAACCTTCACAAGAGAGGTTTTGCCTTCCCCAACAGGTGTTACTTGTGTCTTGCAGATTGCGAGACGAGGGATCATTTATTCTTGCATTGCCCGTTTTCCCACTTTGTTCATAGTATTGTCCTATCCTCCTTCCAAATCCTTTGGTGCTCTCCCCGTTCCCTCAGAGATGCTTTCCACCAATGGCCTAATCCTTTCAAGAATCCCAAACTCCGCTTCCTCCTCGAGGCCTCCTTCCATCATTCAATTTGGCAAATTTGGTTAGAGAGGAATGCCAGAATCTTTGGCAGAGCTCCTAGAGGGCCCCCTTCTATTGCTCAAAGGGCGTTGTCCTACGCCATCGAGAATTCTATTGCTGTTCCCAGTCCCCGTCCCTACCTTCCGAGCGAAGAAGCGATTCTCAAAATGATGAATCTCTAGCCATTTTTGGAGGTTGTTAAAGGGCCCTGTCGAAGGAATATTGTTTGGACCAAACCCCTCGTGGGGTGGATTAAATTAAACTTTGATGGAGCGGCTAAGGGGAATCCTGGGCCCGCTGGTGCTGGGGGTGTTGTCAGAGATCATGATGGGAATCTTGTGATGGCCTATTGTGAAGATTTGGGCTCCTAGACGAATCACTATGCCGAAGCCCGAGGTGCTCTGAAAGGTATTAGGATACTCTCCGAGGATCCTCGGCCTCTAATTATTGAGGGTGACTCGCTCAACATCGTGAATTACCTTCTTGGCACCAAAAATCCATCTTGGAAAGTCTACAACATCATCCTCGAGGCAAGAACGCTTCTCTCCTATCGTGGTAGGTGGAAAGCAAATCATATTTTGAGAGAAGGTAATCGCGTGGCTGACCACATGGCCAACAAAGGGCTCGCGACCACGTGTCCGGTCGTGTGGCGGTCTCGCTTCCCATCCGAGGTGGAAAGGTTGGCCAGAGCAGACATCCATTCATGAAGTTTTCCTTGCACAATTTTTGGAAAGCCCCCTCCGACGAGTTTTGGGGTGGCGTGGCAATTTTGTCTACTCCCTTGGGCGAGTGTGGGCGCAAGTGTCTTGTGAAGCACACCCCTGTTCCCAAAGCAACAACGTCTGCAGAAAGCCAGAAAGGTTGAGAAGGATGTCCTTCTACATCATATCCCATCAGATACAGAGAGAGATAGGGAGAGTCATGGCAATTCTCTCCTGGACCTGGCTGCTTCCATTCTTACTACTGTTAATTCCATGATTACAATCCTGAAGCAGAACCAGAAGCACCAAAATTTGGAAGGACAGGAGGATCATGATTAGCTATCCTTGGTGTCTTGTCTATTTTGCTTTCCTCGTTTCATTTCTTCGGCCTCTACTTGGTGTTCCTTCGGTTTTGTCCTGTTTCTTTTTTCGTTGGGTTTCCAGGCCTAAAAGCCCTTTTTGCAGTTTCCAAGTCTTTAGCATTAGGATGGCTTTACTTGCAATTAGGCTTATTGTTACAGCCAAGAGGTATGATGCATCATTAGAAATTTGGCTAATTTTGTACATAAGGTTTTGGGATCCTCTATAAAAACCCACTTTTAATATATTAAAATAATTACCAAAAAAAAAGACAAAATCTCACTTGGTCAATTGCCTTCTAAAATTTAAATTTCATCGAAATGAAGTTCAACACCATAATTTGTTAATTTACTAGCTATCTAAATTCCTTCTCCTACCCGATTTCCTTCTCTATAAATATGTTCACATTGCCAAGAGATTACCTCTAGTAATATATAATGAGCATCAACAATAATATTATTTTTTATCCAATCTTCACATCCATTTTTGTTAATAGCATTGATGATAATTTGTGAGTCTCCTTCAATTGAAATATATTTCCATCCTTTTTTTGCTGCAATTTTAATCTTTGTAAGAATTTCTCTAGCCTCTGCATAGTTGTTAGTTGAAGTTACATATGATTTTGAATAAGTGAGGAGAATTTTGCCATCACTATTTCTAAAAATATCACCTCCACTAGATTTTCCTGGATTTCTATTAGAAGCACCATCAAAATTAATTTTGATAAACCCAAATTTTTGGACATTTTCATTTTACCATAGATCGAAGTAGATCCTTTGTTTTAATTTCGTTATCGCAAATGACTCTTCCATGTATGTTCAAATCCTATAGCCAAGTTATTAGCACATTTTTACCTAAAACTGAGACTTTCCATGATGAGCACCATATTTGTAGACAATATGTAAGAGAGGCAATAATACAGATCCAAACTTGGGCATGATTTTGAGATTTATTTTTAAAAATTATAATATTCCTATCAAACCATAAATTCCAACAAATAATTGCAGGGCCAATCCTTCAAAGAATACATAATGCTTTAGCTTTGAAATAATTTATCCAACATTTTATCAACTCTTTCAATGTTGATGGAGCTACCCAATATAATTTCATATAATTTTTAAAATAACCGCAAATGGTGTGAGCAAACAAACAATGAAGAAGTAAATGGTCTGATGTTTCTAAATCCTTCTCACACAAGGTACATCTAAAGGGTCCATAATATCCTCTTCTTTGTAGACTCTCTCTCTCTCTCTCGTAAGAATCTTACTTTGAACTGCTAACCAAAGTAATGTTGAGGCCTCAGGGAGAGCTTCTAATGACCAAATGTTCTTCCAAAGAAAATATTTGGGAGAAATGTTTTTGATTGTTCTAAGTCCTCGTATCCCAACTTGATAGAGTATCCACCATCCTTTGATAAATTCCAAACCAGCTCATCCTTTTGTTTAAAAATCGACAAATAAAACTCTCGAAGCATCATTTGAAGTTTATCTGCAATTTGTTTGAGCCCTCTTCTTCAACAGGTTACTAAAAGAAATCCATGATTTGGAATTCTTGCTCATAATAATATAATCCTTGACATTTGAACCTTTACATGCTAGGCACACTTGAGCCAATGGTTTCCATTTTGAGTCAGAGATAAGAGGATAAAGGCTTTAACCAAGTATCAAACCAAACATTTGCACAAATCCCCTCATTGATTGGTCATCTAATATATTTCTTTATCAATTGCAAACTCTCTAATATGAAGTTACATGTTGAAAATCCTTTGGGTAGATTTATTTTCCTAAAAAAAATCATTTCATCAAGAGAACCTATTTATTTTGAAGTAATATTTTAGCCCAATTATTTCCTTGATCATTGAATAATCTCCACCCAAAGTTTTTTTCTAATACGAAATTCATCAGTCTATAATTTTGTAAGCCTCCTCCTCCAATATTCTTTCCTTTGCAAACCCTATCCCAATTACAAAGAGGAAACCTAAATTTTTTCTCACAACCTTTCCATAGAGAGTCTCTTTGAATTTTATCAATTTTTGATGCAATACCTATTGGCAGTCTTGAAAGTGACATCATATAAGTAGAAATGGATTGCAATGTAGTCTTTATGAGTTGTAGCCTTCCTATCGTGGTTAAGAACTTACCTTTCCAACCTGCCAAGAAAGCTTTCATTCTATCCAAAAAAGAGATCCAAAGCTCCTTTTTATTTTCTTTATCAGACAAAGAAATACCCAAGTAGGTTGATGGAAATTTTTCATTTTTAAAACCTAAAATATTCACAATAATTTGTTATAAATATAGGACAATATTAATGAAAAAAATCTTAGATTTTGAAGTATTTATCAATTGTCCGGTAGCCTTCTCATAGCATGATAATATTGATTTAAACTCCATGGTCTCACTGATTGAGGGATGGCCTAAAGGAAAAGTATCATCAACAAACTGGAGATGAGATTCAAAGGGGCCTTTTTTTGCAACTTGAATACCCTTGATTTTTCCTTTCATTTTTACCTTTGAAAAGGCTCTCCCTAATGCTTCCGCCAGAATAATGAATAGATAAGGAGAAAGTGGATCACCTTGACAAAGTCCACAATATGACTTGAAGTATCCAACAGGAGAACCATTGATCAAAATAAAAAATATTGTAGTGCTATAACAACATTTAATCCACTTACACCAACTATAATCAAAGCCAAACTTTCTAAAAATAACATGTAGAAACTTCCAAGAAACCTTATCATGTGCTTTGTTCATATCTAATTTCAAAAGCATACCTGGTTTTCATGGAATGAAGAGAATATATGGCCTCTTGTGCAATAATTATACCATCGAGAATTTTACCATCAACAAATCCACCTTGTTCCTCTTAGATAAGACACCCTAGAAAGCCCTTCAACTTGTTTTCCATAATTCTTGAAATGATCTTGTAAATCATATTACTTATTGGATGAAAATTATCAAAATATTTTGTGTTGCCTTTCTTGGGAACCAAGGCAATAAAAGTAGCATTGGTCTCACTTATTATAGCCTTTCTTTTTTGGGTCTCTTCAACTGCATCTAACATATCACTCTTCATTAAATCCCAAATTTTTTGAAGTAAAATTACAGGAAATCCATTGGGACTAGGTGCCTTGTTAGGATGGAAAGAGAAAATTGCTTCATGGAGCTCCTCCATAGATATCTTCTTCATCAAGCTTTCATTTTGTTCCTGAGTGATAATTGATGGAATATTTTGCAAAATTTTTTCTTGTGCCTCCTTATCTTGCCTAGAATTTGACAAAATATTTTTGATATAATTACTTGCTTTCTTATATCTTCTTTGTCCTCAATATTTCTTCCATATGGAGTTATAATATTTTTGATATGATGAACAAAAAAAAATTATTTTTGATGTAGCATGATTTTTTTTGGCATTTCTATCTCCTTCCTTGAGCCGTTTCTCTCTAGATTTTTGAAACCAAAATGACGACTCATTTTTCAATGTATTATGATAATCAGAAAGTAAAATCCTAATCCATTCCATTAATTTCTACTATCTCTTGTAAAATTTTGAGCTTTGATTCAATTTCTTTATTTTCTTTAAAAATATTACCAAAAGATTTGGCATTCCATATCTTCATTTGCTCCTTTAAATATTTCAACTTTGGAACAAACTTGTACGTACACGATCCTTCAAATTTTGATTCATCCTACCATAACATAATCATCTGAAAAAAAAAATTAGGGTCTTGGACCCACATAGACTAGAAGCGAAATGGCTTTGGATGACTATTATTAGGTAACTCACAAGTCAAAAGAATGGGTTTGTGATATGATCTTGCTCACAATAAATATTTGAAGAGATTGTATACTTTGTTTGCAACCATTTATTGGATAAAAACAATCTATCCAATCTTTCTGCTTTATGATTTTTTCCAATGCTTCTATTATCCCATGTATATTGAAAGCTTAAGGGACTAACATTCCAAAGGTCATTTGAATTGAAAAATGAAGCAAAATATTGCATTGATTTAGACCATCTTGGAATTCCACCCTTCTTTTCCAAAGGAGATAGAACAATATTAAAATCACCCCCAAAAAATCCATAGTTCAAAATGAATCATCATTGTATTTGACAAAAATATGCTAAGGTCCTTCCAACATCTTTTACAAGGAGTAACTATAGTTGGAGCATATACATTTATAACCCCAAATTTGATGTTTTCCTCTTTTCTACAAAATAATCCAACAACCCAATTACTTTTTGCTTCTAATAGTTGTTCATCCCATTTGCATTTATCCCATATTATTACAATACCACTTGAAGCTCCTGTAGAAGAAACTGCTAAACAATCACCTGTCTTCCAAATCTTCTTAAAAATATCTTTACATTCATCATTGCTTAATTTTTTCTTGTATTAAAATAAAATCAGGGCTAAAACAACCTATTAATTCCTTAATAACTCTTTTTTTAGGGGTTTTATTCATACCCCTAATATTCCATGATATCATTTTCATCATCAACACTTTTTTTATTTATTAGTGGGCTTAACCCCACTTCTTGTTAACACCTATGATATTTTTATTTGGCTTTCCAGATCAATAGCCTTTTGAGTTTCTTTTTCTCTTTGTTCCTGCTTTGATGGCCTTCCTCTCCGTCTTCCATTCCCGCCAACACTCTCATCTTCATCAATCTCTTCTATTTTTTCATATTGTTCAAAATAAGACTTATTTTATAAATATTTATGTTGCCCTAAAGATCAAAAATGCAAGGAATAGCCTCATTAGCATTTTCTTCTTTATGTTACCTTTAAAACTCTAAACTGCATAGATGATCCTCCATAGTCACCACTTTCTTATGTTGGCTTGAAAACCCTAAATTTTCTTGCATATCTTCCATAAGATTTATGTACTATACTGCTCTTGAAATCTTAAAGTGCAAGGAATACACTCCATACCGCTTTCATATTTATTGTAAGGAGAAGATTTTAAGCTACTTGAGGATAATAAAGGTGATTTACTTGGAATAAGCTTAACCTCCTTCACCTCATTTTCTTTAAAATTAATCTCCCCATCTTCTTTTGATTTAAAATTTGTCTTCCCCTCTTCCTTCGCACCTTAGCTCAATCTACATGTGAACTTGCACATTGTACTTCCTCATCCCCCATATATTTTTTCTTCTAATGACCAATTCGAGTGAATTGTAATGACCTTTGCCATATGATGATGGAGAGGGATTTTTCTAGCCACTTTCTTAGGAGTGGGAAACCCTTGATTTGATCTAGCTTGTCGTGTGATATGGTCTCCTTGTTTCAAATTGAAGCTACCCTCATGCCCAAAAAATTCCATCTCTTCCTCTATTTTCACTTTGTAGTCTCTTTCCATGTACCCAGTTTCATGACATTTACGACATCATAATGCAATGTTTTCATAATCCACTTGTTGATCCCATTCTCTTGATTCAAATTTAATCGTAATTGGCTGCGCTAAATGTTTAGAAATATCCATGGCAACACATATTCGAGTGTGCTAAATGTTTAGAAATATCCATGGCAACACATATTCGAGTGTATACAACATGCCTTCTCTCCTTAGTAGTTGGTCCCTCTTGGATGAATTCACCTAGAGTATTACTAACATTGTTCAAAACCTTCTTATCGATGAGTTGATAAGGAAGTCCAAAAAGCCTAATCCATATCAGAAGCCTTTTAACAGTTTTTATGTGTATAGAAAAATTCTCACTCCAAGGTCTTAAATTTAATGCATCTTTACCCCTAAACCACGGGCCTCCATCCATTATTTTATCCCTTATTTCTAAATTGGAGAAAATAACGAAGAAAAATCCTGTTGGAAGAAAAGTCACGGAGTAATTCGAATTCAATCCCCACTTCCACTTGATCCAATTTTGAATCTTAGAAAAACCTGGCCAATATCAATGAAACTTACATATTAACCCTTTGGTTTTAAGAACCATTATATCATGTTCAATCATCTCATTTTTGATAATCACTTATGGTGTAGAATCTACTACTTGGACTAGGTTTACCATAGATTCACTCGTCCTTTTATTGTTAGCTAACACATCCATACTTCCAACTTGATCATTCATATTTTAGTAAGGACTTTCACAAATGACTTTCTTTCCATGTTACCTGGATTCTCTTAAAATGAATCATTTAAATTCTTCTAAGATCTAGAACAAGAAATGGCGCTTGTTTTTTTTATCACACTTTGCTTTCTACTTTCCGCTTCTCTACTCACACTTCTTCTGCACTAGCTTTTGGCTGCACTCGCTTCCTAGTCGCACTGTCACTCACACTTGAGCAAACTGCACTTACACTTGCACCACTCTCAATTGATTTCTAACCTATTATAATAAAATACAACTATATATGTGGTTATAATTTAATACATGTTCATCTTTTGAATTTTTTTTTTTTAAGTCAGCCAAAGGAAGAAGGATGATCTTTGAATTTTTTTTTTTAAGTCAATCAAAAGGAAGATGGATGATCTTTCAATTTTTTTTTTTTTTTAAATCAATCAAAGGAAGAGGGATGCTCTAGAATTATATTTTTGGGTTTGATTAATCAAGTGCTTGTAAGGTGGTGATGTCATGGCCACCCTTTGGCTTTTTGTCTCCTTGGGTAGTGACCGGTTTGGTTAGGTTACGTTAAGGTGGCTTTTTGTCTCTTTGGGTTAGTGACGGGATTGAATATATTACGTTAGGGTGGCTTTTTGTCTTTTTGGGTAGTGACGGGGTTGGTAGGATTATGCTTCTTAAATTATTATAATTTAATATTATTATATTTTTATGTAATACGGATTGTTTTGAGAGTTTTAAACTGAATTCCTCTTTTCACTAAACAATTCTTTGCAGTTGGACGAAGTTTTTACTAAAAAAAAACATGCTATGAAAAATAAGTGTTCAATTTTATTGTTATTTAAATTTAACGCCAAAGGTTTTCGGTTTCTTTAAAAGTTTAATTCGTAAAAAAAAAAATTAGTTTAACTATATGTTTTTTATGGTTATTTTATACTAAAAAATTAAATATAAGAGATATGGTTGACTTTAAAATCAGGTGAAAACATCAAAATAAAATTATATAGTTAATGTATATATATTTTCCTTGTGTGTTGTGGTGAGAGAGTTTAATTTTTACGTTGTGTGGATCCCACCGTAAAGCTATTGTCACGTTTCAGCTGTCCGTCACGTGCTCAAACTTTTATTATTAGAAATTTATAGTGAAGTATTAAGTTTCAAACTAATTTTAATTATGGAATAGGTTATTAAAAGATATTATAGAAAACTAACGTTATGTTTTATGTTTTGGGATTAGTTTATTTTTTTTAAAATTATGTATTATAAAAGATTAAATTAAATTAATATAATATTACATTATTATAAATAATGATATAAGAAAATTATTAATATTTAATGATATCTTGGTTGAATGGTTGAGATATATAAATGATGCAATATAGATAATGTGACATAGATGATGTAACCTACACCAAAATTTAAATCTCTACCAAAAGACTTTAACTCCATATAACTAGTTCTTTTTTGTGCGGCATAACCGTTTGCAAGGTATGTACATTTTAGGAAGAGGTCCAAGATTCAAACCACAACGTATCTAAAAGTAGATAGGCTAGATGGTAGCGGCCATGTGTTTAATGTCTTGGAAGGTTTATAGTAGCAACACCCAATGGTTTTATCCCGTATTAAAAAAAAATTGATCCCTTGTCTAATGGTTTGAACTTGGGTCCCCTATATGAGAACCCAAAGCGATATCAGTGCATGTCCATGTTATATTAAGGGAATGGAATATAAAAAACAAAACAAAAAAAAATATGTTTTATGTTTTTAGGATTAGTTTAATTTTTTTAAAATTATTTATTATAGAAGATTAAATTTAAATAATATAATATTAAATTATTATAAATAATGATATAAAAAATTATTAATATTTAATGACGTCTTGATTCAATGGTTGAGATACATAGATGATGCAATAGATAATGTGACACAATGATGCAACCTACACCAAAATTTAAATCTCTCCACCAAAAGGTTTTAATTCAATGTAACTAGTTTAGATATAAAGGATATATATCTAAAAACGCCGAGAGTTATCAATCTCGAGGCGCCTATCTCATTTCTTGGGGGTGTGATCTCCAAGATAGGCGCCTCGGGATTGATAACTCTCGACGTTTTTAGATATATATCCTTTATATCTAAGCTAGTTTAAATGTTTTTGTTAATGTCGGTTTTTTTAATAAAAAAAAAAATGTTTACGGCATGACATTTATGACCTCTTTGCCTCCCACCCCCTGTCTACCATTGTAGGAACACCTCTCGCTGTAACTAGTTCTTTTTGTGCGGCATAACCGTTTGTAAGGTATGTAAATTTTAGGAGGAGGTTCAAGGTTCAAACCACAAAGGAGATATAGGCTGATGGTAGCGGCTATGTGTTTAATACCTTGGAAGGTCAGAATCTCTAACTAAGGTTTATAGTAGCAACACCCAATGGTTTTATCGATTCTCTTACGTATTAAAAAAATTGATCCCTTGTCTAATGGTTTGAACTTGAGTCTCTTGAATGAGAACCCAAAGCCATATCACTATAGTGTCCATGTTATATTAAGGGAAAGAACAACCCTTTCAAAACCTAACTTGAAATAAAAAAATTAACCTCTTTATATATATATATATTAGTTTAATTCATTATAATCTTTAATATTTAAAAAAGAGACTTAGATTCAAATCTTGTCAAATGATACATAAATAATATCTAAGCTTTCTTATAATACCACTATGTGATGATAATGTAATATAAAGCTTGTTTCAATCTTATATAACAAATTATTTATATTTTTAATAAGTTTATATATATATATATATATATATATATATATACAATTGGTTATGGGATTGAAATTGGTCTCATCCTTATTACATTATTACTATATAGTGTTTTTTAATAAGCTGTGTGGCTTCTATTGGGGGTCACTCCCATTACTTACGAAAACAAAACATTACATTGCTCTCATTATATTTCTAACAAGTTAATTAAAGCATATTCAACTATGTCTTTCTATCGAAAATATTCTTCGTTTACCCTTCTATTAAAGATATTCTTCATTTTCCTCAAATCAAACTGTTAACTATCCACAATCAACTTCTATATCAAATGCCTTAAAAAAATTAAATTTTGTCAAGATGAAATTCAACACTACGAATGGCTAAAATATTTTTTGCCCAACTTCTATATCCAAAAATATATTGTCTATAACCACCTCACAATTTCTTAATACCTTTTTTTAGGGTTATTCATTCCCCTAATATTCCAAGATATTATTTTCATTGTTATTTTTTGATTTTATTTGAGGGTTTAGCCTCACTTCTTGTTAACACTTGTGATATTTGCTTTTGTTTTCCCATATCAATATCCCTTTGTGTTTTTTTTCTCTTTGTTTTTGCTTCTTGGATCTTTCTCTCTTTTTTTCATTCCTAGTAATCCTTTCATCTTCATCAATCTCTTCAATCTTCTCACACTGCTCATAGTAAGACTTATCATCTTTAGGTTTGCCTTGTTTTGAAGGATCTGAAGTGCAAGGAATAACCTCAAAAGCACAATCTTCTTTATATTTCCCTAGAGACCCTAAAGTGCAAGGATGCTCTTCCATAGCAATTACCTTCTTATTTTACCCTAAAAACCCTAAATTGTTATGGGTTTCCTCCAACCTCATTTCTATATTATTCTGATCTTGAAACCTTAAAGTGCAAGGGATAACATCTTCACCACTTTCACTTTTATTACTTGAAGAGGATTCTATACTACTAGAGGAAAATGAAGATGATTTAATTGGAATAAACTTGACCTTTTTTGTTGTCTTTCTTTTGGGTTTTATCTCCACATCTTCTTTTTGCACCTTTAATTGCTTCTAGACTTGCCACTTGATATTGTCAATAGGATTTATTTACCTCTTATTTTGGAGTGGAATATCCTTGATCTAATCTAGCTTCTATTATTGTATGTTTTCCTTGCTTCGTCTTGAAGTTTATCTCATGGCTAGAATTTTTTCTCTTTCTTCATAGTTTTTACTTTGCAAACTCTTGCCATGTATCCAATCTCAAAATAATTGTGGCAACGAAATGCAATATTTTCATAACATTCTCTTGATTTAGATTTAATCTTAATGGATTGTAACAAAGGTTTTGAAATATCCATAGCAACACATATTTGAGTATATATAGCATGCTTTCGCTCCTTAATTGTTGGTCCTTCCTTGATGAATTCCCCTAGGGTACTTACAATATTTCTCATTAACACCCTTATTTATAAGCTGATATGGAAGTCCAAAATCCCTAACCCACACTTGAAGCTTCTTAATAGTTTTTGTCTCAAAGAAAAAATTTCATTCCATGGTCTCAAATAAAGTGCATCTTTTCCCCTAAACCATGGGCTACCAACCATTATTTTATCCCTAATTTATGAACTGGAAAAGATGATGAGGAAAAAACCTTTAGGAAGAAAAGTCACAGAATAATTTGAATTCAATTCCCACTTCCACTTGATCCAATTTTGAATCTCCAAAATCCTTGGCCATGATCTATGTAACTTATATATTAGCCCTCTACTTTTAAGAACCATTATATCATTCTCAATCATCTCATACTTGATACTTACTTCTGGTGTACCATCTGCTACCTAGATCAAACTTACCATGGATTCACTCTTTTGCTTATCTCCAGCTTGGACTTTCATACTTCCAAGTAGGGCATTTTAATTTCTAGCTAGGTCATCCTGACTTCCCATTAGGAATTTCAAAAATGACTTTCCTTCCACAATAGCTAATGGGGATTGCTCTTGGATTGCACCCCCTCTTGGTCCACACTCCCTTTATGCTTACACTTACTCTTGCTTCCAGCTTGCACTCTCTCTTGCCTCACACTTTCTCCAAGCTTGCACTCCCTCCTGGCTCACAATTTCTTGTGTCTCTTCTTTTTCTTGGCGTTCCTTCGCTTCAACAATTTTTTGGAAATAATGTTCCATGCATTCGTGGTAAGGGTTTAAAGCATTAATGCACTTTGGATGAACATATTGCTCTTTTTCCATGATTGAATCCCATATTGCATTCCCTCTTAGTTTACACTCCCTTTTGGTTTGCACTCACTCCTAGCTTGCATTCCCTCTTGGCTCACAATTGCCCTTGTCTCTTCTTTTCCTCAATGTTCCTTGGCTTCAACAATTTTTTGAAAACAATGTTCTACACATTCATGGTAAGGGTTTGAAGCATTGATAGGTCCGAGGTGTAGACCAATTGGTTCGACCAAACCCCGTAAGGGGGCGAAGATCCAAGGTTCAAATCTTAGGTATTGTTGGACTGAAAGCTTGTCCCTTTCCTAGTGCTTTCAACGATGTAAAAGGTTTTAAATTATTGTGGCATGGTGGTTATAGGGGCGGACTACGCAAAGAACTCTGTGGCAGATTTCGGGGTGGACAACACAGAATAATGTAGCAGCCATGAAAGTCGAACAACTTGCCCGGATTCATGGTGACTACCAATTCAACCATATAAATTAAAAAAAAAAGGTTTGAAGCATTAATGCACTCCGGATGAACTTGTCGCTCTTCTACCATGATTGAATATTGGCTCTCACTCCCTCTTAGTTCACACTCCCTCTCTGATCTTATTCGCTCTTGGCTTGCACACTCACTCCTAGCTCGCGCTTGCACTCGCTGCTGCACTTACTCCTAGCTTACACTTGCACTCACTTTTGGTTGCACTTACTCACACTTGTTGCTGCACTTACTCCTAGATCATGCTCCAACTCGCTGCTACACTTACTCCTTGCTCACGCTCACATTCACTGCTACTACTACATAGTGTTATTATAACAAAACTTGGAGCTGCACTTACTCCTCACGCTCCAACTCCCTACTCACACTCACACTCACTACTACTACCACCACATAGTGTTATTATAATAAAACTTGGATATTATCCATGTATCCCTTGACAAGATTAGAACCTTAATTTTAAAATCTAACCGATTGAATTAATATCACTATGTAAAAAATATATATTAATATATTTATAAAAATCAATCAATTAATTTTTATAAATCAAACTTATATATATATCTTTATTTTTATATTATTATTGTTATTTTAATCTTTTAAAATAATACAAATTATTAAAGGGTCTAGGTTTTTTTAATATATTTATGGGCAAGCCATGTCACTTTTGAGTAAAGAGACGAGCCATCCAATGATTGTGGATTAAAATATCTATTAAATAAAGGTGCCCAAATTTTATGAGGGGGTAAATCACTTTAATAGTCCACGAAGAATTTCTTTGGGTAGTGTAGCACCCTAAAATTGGCGCAATAAAACTTAGTAAATAATTAAAATTACCTTAGTAATAATTCAAATTCAAATTTCAACCCCAAAACCGCTCCCAAACCGCCTGCTACCCGTTTCCTTGTTTTTCATGCCATTTTTAGAGTTTGTTTCATCCGTTGGACGATATCGTCTTCGATCAGACGATATCGCCTCAGATCGGATGATTTCGTCTGGAGCAGAACGTCCAGACGATTTCGTCCCAAAACTAATTTTTCATAATTAGCTTCTGTTTCAATAGCTTCTCTAACTCGGGCAGAGACGCGTCTGCACCGTTAGAGTCTCCCCCCGTTGGAGATCTCCCAAAATGGGATGATCTCCAACCTCCCAACCTCTTTCCTATGCCTATTTAATCTTAGGCCCTCCCCTTGACATTCCCCTGGCTGAATTTTTTTGTACTTTAAGTTTTACATGCTTTAGGATATCCTAGATTATTGTTCGCCTTTGTCCCTTTTTGAATTTTCTTGCAGGAACTTTGTTATTCTTCAGTCGGAGCAAAGCTCAGATCGTCGCAGACGATCCTGTCCAATTCGAGACGATTTCATACCAATCCGAGACGATTTCGACTGTAGTCAACATTGGGGGCAATCAGTGCCCAGAGTTTGCGTTTTCTCTACTCTTTTTTGTTGCATTATTTTGCATTTAGTTAATTCTATGGTTATTCCTTATTACTTTGCATTTTGGAGTTCACCCATATAGTTTTAATGCATGATAAAGTCATAATTTGTCATTAAATCCTTGAAATACACTCATATTTTGTTTATAATTATCCGTCTAATATTATTGTTGTCATTTCTATCATTTTCCCTTGCTTTTGCAATTGTATTTTTTGTTCTTTGTATCCATTTCTGCGATTGCGGGTCTCACGACAAATTCGTCTGACGAATTCGTCAGATCTCAGATGATCCTGTCAGATCAGAGACGATCCTGTCAAATTCCAGACGATCCGGACTGCTTCAAAAATCAGAATCTCCATCAGACATCCGGATCAGGTATGGCTCTTTAATCTAGCTTATTCTCTCTATTTTCTATTCAAATCTATTTTCTGTATTCATATAATCTGCATTTTCATATAGCATAACTTAGATTCATCTGGCCAAACCTAGGACTTGGATGTTTAAAGCTAAAATTGAACACATTAAACTCATTCCCAACCTAGGCGTGGAAAGCGCCACTAAACGTTTCCTGGTGAACCCCACCATCCATCGAAAAATCACCTTAATACCCCTCCCCCGAGAGGCGGGACCTTCAAAGGGCCTCTCAGTCCGAGGTACTGTCCCATCCTTTTCCCATCCTCCTTCCGGGCACGGATCCTTTAGCCTGAAGGTAAGGATGCAAAAAATTTGGAGCGATACATTTTGGTGAACCCGACGTGAAACTAAAACCTTTTGAAAACAAAAAAAACAAAAACATAGATGCATTTCAAATCATTAGAAAAATACTAAGTTGCATATCATGTCTAGATGGTAGCTCCTAAGAAAAGATTAGCAGTTACTATAAATGTTGCAAATCAATTAATAGCCATAGAGGTTGATTCTTTGTTTAGAACATCTCAAACATACAGAGTCCAACTTTTGTGGGAAGAACTTGATAGGAGGCTAGGTGTCATTTCATCTAGATCAACCGAACTTAGACAAATCAAGAGGTTTGCCCTAGATAGGATCCTGGATCCTCATCAACTCATTGTTTATCATGAACTTCAGAGAGCCTGCCATAGGTGGTTAGCTTATAGGAGAGCTCTTGTGTCTTCAGAATTGTTCACCTTCGAGGAATACCTCGAGAACGCAGCTATTATACACCAATTCCTAGGTCATGTAGAAGATCAAGAGGTCGTTCTTACGGATAGGGAAATATGGAATAGAGTTCCTAGGGCTGTGTTATATCGAGAGTATTGCCACGAACTTTATTTCTACCAACCAGAATCTGAGACAGATAATATCACTATAGCACTTTTTGTCAAATTCTTGAAAGAAAATTTTCAATTTGAAGAAGAACACTTCATGACTCCTGAAGAACTCGAGCCCATTAATGATATTTATAAATTGTTTATAGAAAACTAGATCATTGCTTTCATTATTATTATTTCTTGCATTTAGTGTGTTGTTTGTTATCTTTATAATATTGTTACAAAAACAAGAAAAACCAAAACATAACAAAAACCAAAAACATTTTATTTCAAATACTATAGTAGGTATATAATTAAAATATATACCTCTTAAGCTTGTTGCATATATATATATATATATATATATATATATATATATATATATATATATATATATATATTTGCTGAAATCTAAATTTAACCACAATGCCTAAACTTAGGAATGGTAAACAAACTGAAGAAGAAGAAGAAGATTGGTTAGGAGACAAAACAAAAAACCCAAATGTCCTTCCTGAGGAATCAATTTCGGAAGGAGAAACTCTAGAACAGCCAGAAGATGACCTGGCTGAAGAAAATGAACAACAAGAAAATCTTAAAGAGGAAGGATCCTCATCCCCTAGAATAGCTCCAGATGGAACTATTGCTTTTGATAACTTAGATCATTTCTGGAAATTTTTCAATAATAACATTGGTGCTCTTAATATGGCAGTTCGTATTGATAAAGGGACAAATTAGTGACACTCAAGCAGCCATGGAACATATGTTTGACATACACACTAATCCCTTGTCTTTCATTGATCAAGAAAGTGATAAAGTTGGACCATCCAATAGAGATATGGTCACTATGATTCAGAACATGCCAAAACAACAGGTTACCCAACCCCCTAAGGAACCTGTTATTGAGCCTAAAATCATTCCCACACAAAAGAAACCTTCCTTCACTGCTTTACTTCGCCAAACTATTGATCAATATGCTTCAAGTAGACAAAAACCTAAAATGAAGCCAAACACCAATTTTCAACAATCGGGCATACAACATAATACAACTTCAAAATTTCTTCATAACACCCTTCCTACCAACAATTTACACAATAGCAATATAGCATCTAATCTCCATGTCCCTCCATCATATGCTCACAAATCCCATATTAATGCCCTACCGAACCAATATGGTGGGCAAACCAATAATCTGGAAGCCATGGTGAAACAGTTAGCTTCGCGCATGGACCAGATAGATCCCTACCGTCCCTCGTACAATTATCGAGAGATATGTAGTCAACCTCTGGATCCCATAGTTGTAGCACAACCATACCCTAAACACTTCCCCATGCCCGTCCTGCCTATATATAAAGGAACTGAAGATCCCATAGAGCATCTTCGCATGTTTAGGATAGCATGTCATGATATATCACATGATGACTTGCTATTACTAAAAATGTTCCCGAAAAGCTTAGGAGGAATGGCATTAGAGTGGTACTATCAATTGCCCACTCATTCTTTGAGAAATTTTGAAGAAACAGCTGAATCTTTTGTCCATCAATTTAGTGCCTACATCGAGAGGCATGTCACCATTAAAGATTTGTACAACTTAAAACAAGACAAAGATGAATGTTTTGCTGATTTCTTAGCTAGATGGAGGCAGTTGACAGGAAAACTGCACTTTGTGCTACCTTATAGGGAAATGTTGGACATTTTTATTAATAATTTACAAGAACAAATATCTTATGAGTTATCAACTACCACCTTAACTACCTTCGATCAAGCTATAGACTTAGCTCGAAGGGTAGAAGATGCTCTCATTAGAAGAGGTCAGCTCAAAAAGAAAGATGATGAGAAAACATCTAGAAATCAGTATAAAAACAAACAAGTTGTAGGTGACGGAGTCATTGATAGTAGAAACGTTGCTAATATCAATACAACGAAGACAACAAAAAAATTTATATTAAAACCTCCTGATAAACCTCCTCGAGAATTTACTAGATTGAATCAACCTTTATCAACCATTCTTCCTCAATTATTAGCACGAGGCTTGATTCAATTACCAACTATCCAGGAACCTGATCCAACTATACCCGGATACAGAGCTGATTTACATTGTGACTTTCATAGAGGACCTGGACATGCTACAAACTCTTGCAAAATATTGAAACATAAAATACAAGATTTGATTGATAATAATGAAATGGAGGTGCAAGCCTTCCAACCTAAACAAAATGCTCCTAATAACGCTCAAAAGACCATTCCCCAAAATCAAAATCAAAATGCTAATCAATCATTGGATATATTTCAACATCCTTTACCAAACCATGGTAAAGAAGTGGCCAATCAAATCGAACATCATAATGTTCCCCCTCCTACCCGATATGTAGGGACTATTAGCGGACAATTATCTATTCAGGATCCTCAAATATTTGGCACAACCTTATCCCTGGTCACGACCGGACCCCTACATAATATTCAAACTCCCGATCCTAGTGATGTAGAATCAGATATTGAAAGTGAAGTAGACATCACCTCAAACCAATCGAATAGTTCTGAAAATGAATCAGATCCTATTCAACCCATCACAGATGCTATGGTTCCAGAAGAACCATTTCCTAGAAGAGTTACTACTCGACCCTCTTCTAATCAGTTCCTTCCTAATGAACAAGCCATAAACGCTCAACCAAGACCAGTTCAACGTCTTCAATATAACATTGTGGGTACCATCGGAGTTGTTACCGGACAACGAGGCTCAAAACTCTCAACAAGATCAAACTCAGAATGATGGATCAGCTCCATTTATTTTGAAAAATCCCAATAAAGGGAATCATATGTCTAATGTTCAACCAAAACCTCCTTACAATATTAATGAACAATTATCCAATACTACAGCCATAATTTCCCTTTTGGACTTGTTAAGATCTTCTCCTACCCATAGGGATGAGTTAATGCTTACATTAAGCCAAATGATGGTACCTCAAAATATTCAACCCGAAGCCATGTCCAATACTATCATCACTCGAGAAGTTGATTGTATTGACTTCCGAGATAAAGATATCCCACAACATAGTTTACATAAGGATAACCCCTTATATATTACTGCTCTAATTGGAGATGTAGCTGTTAAAAGAGTCTTGATTGATAATGGTTCATCTCTAAACATTTGCACTTTTGACTTCTACCAATGATTTGGCTTTAGAAGTGATGAAATGAAGAAAACTGACATGATTATCAAAGCTTTCAATGACGAGACACAAGAAACGTGTGGAGTCATTACCTTACCCTTGCAAGTTGGTCCTAGAACCCTAGATACAACCGTGTTTATTGTACATTGCCCAGCATCATACAATATACTTTTGGGTCACCCTTGGATCAATGCGATGCGAGCGGTTCCCTCCACTTTACATCGATGTGTTAAATTTGAATTTAAAAATCAGTTGGTCACTATCCATGGTGACCCTAGACCCTTTGATATGTGTGCTTTGGCAGAACCTCGTTGGAGTGCAATTTTGCCCCGCTCTGTCATCCACACATCCTAATTCTTATTTTTCATCTAAACGTGTGAAAAACACACACATAACATCATCTACTCCATCAACTACACCTATACATTTAACTCAACCATCTTCTGAACAAACCACACTAAAACCTCAAAAAGATCTTCAATCCACAACCAATCCTTCATGTTCTATCCCTATAATTTCAAAACCTATAGACCCATTTATTGACACCTCCACATTATCAACATCTATCATACCTTCCACATCTAAAGATATAGGGAATGATCCTTCTACATCTTATGCTCTTTTTGATGAACTTTTATCGAATTTATCCACAATCTTAATATCAGAAAAAACAAATGCTTTTATGCAAGATTCAATTCTTTTAAATAACTTGCCGCCATCTCCTCGTACTTTGGGCCTCCCACAACCTATGGGAAGTACTTACCAAGTCGGGAGTTGTGCTTTTATTTATAAAGGATATGATTGGGGAAGAATACCCGGAAATATCAAAACTCATCATGAGGGATATGCCCGATGTTATTTTGCTAATGAATATATTAAAGCTAAGCCCATAATGCTTAAAATGGGCTATAAAGGGAAAGGCTTGGGACCTTTCCAAAATGGTATGAAAGAACCTATTGAGGTAGAGCCATGGCCCGCCCGATGTGGTGTGGGCCTATTTCCTAGTAAGGGTCAACCCTTCCCTTTTGAAGATGATGATCAACTCATATGTTATCAAGATTATCTAGATAAACAAGATTCTTTGTGTTCAAAGAATAATCCCTTTACCTGCAATATGCTATCCATAGCTTACCCTGAATTGATTGTTGAATCCGATGAGGAGTTGGAAGGAGATATTTTCCATGATGTCTCCGTTGAAGAGTTGTTACACAATGGTTTTTATTTTGATGGTTCTATACCAACTATAGCCCAACTTGAGGCCACCACTCATCAAGACGAATTATCCAACTTAACCTTAAAATAATTACAAGAATTGGGCGTTTCACCCGCCCCACCTAATTTTGAAAGAGATCTACACATGGAAGTAGAAAACGTCATTAAAGTTAACATTGGAACCGAGGATAATCCTCACATAATCAATATTGGATCAGCATTAAGTCAAGAAAAACAAGATGAATACATTGCATTCCTTAAAGAATATGAAGATGTCTTCGCTTGGACATATGAAGATATGCCGAGTCCGGACCCTTCCGTAGTCATGCATCATCTAGTAGTCCATCCGGATGCTAAACCTCGTTAAACAGAAACTTAGAAAAATGCATCCCAAAGTGGCCCTGCTAGTCAAAGGGGAGTTAGAAAAACTCCTGAATGTTATTTTCATACAAGCTATTGATTATGCTGAATGGATCTCGAATGTAGTTCCAGTCACCAAGAAAGAAGCTACCAAAGTTAGGGTTTGCACGGACTTTAGAGATATTAACGTTGCATGCCCTAAAGATGATTTTCCTCTTCCAAACATGGACCAAATCATTGACTTTACCGTCGGGAGTGGAATGATGTCCCTAATGGATGGATTTTTTGGCTATAATCAGATCAGGATAGCTCCTGAAGATCAGGCTAAAATAGCCTTTATTACCCCTTGGGGTACCTTTTGTTGGAAAGTGATGCCATTTGGTTTAAAGAATGCAGGCGCAACATATCAACGAGCTATGACTTATATCTTTCATGATATGATGCATGATATCCTACATGATTACGTAGATGATATTATAGCTCGCTCTATTAAAGAAGATGATCATTTAGATGATTTGAGAAAAGTATTTAATCGGTTAAGAGAATACCTTATTCGATTAAATCCAACCAAATGCATATTCGGAGTTAAGTCCGGTAAACTATTAGGGGTTTTAGTTTCTTTACGTGGTATCGAAATCGACCCTCTCAAGATTGCGGCTATCACTGATATGCCCGCACCTACCAATATATCTGAGTTACGAAGTTTACAAGGTAAGCTTCAAGCCATCCGTCGCTTCATCGATAAGTTGGCGGACAAAACCACTCCCTTTCTTAAGCTCCTTAAGAAGGATAGTCCCTTTTGGCCTACTAAGGAAAAGGATGCACATGAGTATTGCGCCATTGCAACTTCTGAAACATTCTCGACCTTGTCCATGCACCTGCACAAGAGCTAGCTATTTCATCTCCTTGGCCCTTTTCAAAATGGGGCTTAGACATTATTAGAAAAATTAATCCTATGTCATATGATGGACACAAATTCATCATAACCGCCACTGAGTATTTCACGAAGTGGGTTGAAGCTATGCCTTTAGCTTCCTGCACTGGAACACAAGTCTCTAAATTTATTTTTAATCAAATCATTTGTAGGTTCAAAATTCCTGCAAATCTCATCTTAGACAATGGAACTTGTTTCAAAAATAAAGATGTCAAGAAATTATGCCAAAAATATAAGATTCAACATCGATGGTCCACTCCCTATTATCCTCAGGGTAATGGCCAAGCAGAAGCATCTAACAAAACCTTAATCAAAATTCTCAAAATATTGGTCAATAAATCTAGCCGCGACTGGCACATTCAATTATATCCAACTTTGTGGGCCTATCGAACTAGTGTTCGAACTCCCACTGGAACTTCACCTTTTGTCTTGGTTTATGGCGTCGAAGCCATTTTTTCTTTTGAATTAGAAGTTCCTTCTTTGGCTCTACTACTTCAAGATACCGAAGTAGGAGATGAATATCGAGTTAGCAGACTCAGTCAACTGGAACTCCTAGATGAAAAGTGCATCAATGCTTTGGAGCATCTTCGTGCTTACCAAAACAAGCTTAAAAGATCATATGCCAAGAAAGTTCGTCATCGATCCTTTGAGGTCGGCGACCTTGTTTTAAAAGAAAATCAAAAAAATACTAATGCAACTAAAGACCTTAAAGGTAAATTTGAGCCCAACTGGCTTGGACCATATATTATCACTGCTAAATTTGAATCGAGAGCATACAAATTAGCTACCTTAGATGGTAAATATTTAAAAGAACCTATGAATATTATGCATCTTAAGCGATATTACGCATAAAATTTGGTCATTTCATCATTTGTACATATTTTGCATGTTGTCTCATTTTAAAAATATATATATAACTCTTTAAACAAAAACAAACAAAAAAAAAAAAAAAAAAAGTCAAAACAACAATATTATTGACTCTTTTCAAAAACCAAAAAAATAAAGAAGAAAGAGAGAGTCAAAATCATCAAACTCCTCAAAAATATTTGTTGTATATATTTCTTCTTCAAGTATTGCGGTTATATTTTCAAATTATTTTGGATAAATTAGCATTTATTTGGAATCCCTCACTATCACAAACACAAAAATAAATATCTTGATTTTATCTGGCATGATTACTAATCTCTCTTATATCAAAGTCCACAAAATTTAATTAAATAAAGTTTGAGCATAGAGAATTGATCTTGTTATTTACTTAAACCAAGCATATCTTTTCACAATAAAATGATTACATTTGTAATTTCCATGCTATGCTACATAGTAGAAGTGGTTTCTTGAGCGAAAAGTTTCCCCTGCTATCCTATCATGCACATGGTCTAGAATCTTTGAGAATTGACAAAAGGACAAGCTCACCCCTACCCGGAATAAAAATCCCTTGCTCTACAGACTAATCCGAGCAAGTATCCCTAGTATAGGAAGAAAAGAAAAGTTCAAGAAAAAGAGAAAAAGAAACAAGTTATTTCAGCATTATCTCAAATATCAAGCCAAAATACAAAAATACAAAAAAAAAAAGAAAAGCAAAGAAAAAGAAACAAGCAAAAGCAAAAGCAATAAAATCCCTTTCCCTACCCATTGAAAAGAAAAGAAGGGTTGATGAGCTTGAATCCCTGGAATTCTCAATTATTCGAAAACTGTGAGGTAAGCCCCATAACAGGTGGTTTGTGCCCAACCCGCTTGGCCTTGGGTAACTCCTAGCGTGGTGATATGTCCGTCACATTAGCGACCTTCTTTTGTACGAACCTATGTCTGCTTATGGATTAGCTAGCTCTTGATAACCCGACCTACATAGTAGTCTGGTATGGTTATATGCATCTAAATCATGGTTAACGAACACTTATTTGGTTAATTCAAATCACTTGTATCATAGTATCTTGCTCAAACCTGGTAAATGAACAATGCAATTGCACACACATTTTGTATTTGAGAGATTTTGTGTATCATTATGATAAATCAAGATTGGTAATGAACTCACCTACGCACATGGGATTCCTTATAAATCTAACTTTTGTCTTTAAGATACTTTGAAATATTTTTGCAAATTGTTTGGAATAAATTCATTTTCTTCTTTGAAGGAACAGTTGTTTAGTATAAAGACAACTATATGCATTATCAAAAATCAAAATCATTTTCAAAACATGCAATAAAGTTACATTTATATATAACTTTTGACTTTCGCGACGATGGTATAGTTCCAAAACCAAAATTGGAATTTTATGCCTAGCGCAAGTCCTCATCTTCATATTTTCTGACTATTTTCAAAAATTAAAAAATCAACCATGCAATAAAACTATTATATTATTTTCTTCTTTGGATTTCGCGATGATGGTATAAGTCTATACCTAAATATTCTATGCCTAGCGCAAACCATTGTACCAATTTTATTTTCCATTTATTCAAAATCATAAAAACATATGACTTAAATCATTATGTTACACAATTATGCTTTAAAACAAAACAAACACTTACTCTATTTTCATGTCATTATGTCAAACTTCAATTTTGCAATGATGGTATAATTCCTAGGGAATTATCCAAAAAATTTATCACACTTAGGAATTTATGCCTAGCAAAAGTCATTTTAAAATATTTCATGCATAATATTTTCATGAAAATCTGAAAACAAATCATCATCATCATCATCATCATTTGCATCATCACACCAAAGTCTTAAGACAGTCTCTTAAGCACTCTTTTACTTTTAACAATATTTCTATACTGGGATTAGCTTGACGACCGAGTGAGCGGTGACTCCATGAAATGGTCTATAATAGCGACAATGTCCTTTGAAATTATTGTTAGAAGTCCCTTTTCTTTTTATCAAATTATCACATCACAAACAACCAATTTGTTTACATCAGATTATTTCATTTAAATTTTAAAAAGCATGACATTCAAACCATAATATTTCCAACCGACATAATTACATGAATCATCAAATCAATCACACCACAACAATAAAGCATCATACAAACACATAAGACAAGTCATATGATCAAAAATATCATATATATATATATCAAAATATATATACATCATATCACAGTGAAAATGAACAATAACAATGAATTAGGGTTTTTCCCTATTTTTTTAATTTTATTCAAAAACAATTAAAAACATTTTAATTTTTTGCTTTTTCGCGTTTTTACCTCAAACGTTCGATTTGGGTAAAAACACGGAGGGGGCATCATAGTAAGTTGTCATACGATTCGACCAAGAATCGTCGCCTAAAAATGGGAATAATTTTTGCTTTCTCGTAAATCGAGAAGAACTCATCTTTAACGCATTTTCTTCAAAAAATTCGCTAAAGAGGGGGCAAAATGTAGCACCCTAAAATTGGTGCAGTAAAACTTAGTAAATAATTAAAATTACCTTAGTAATAATTCAAATTCAAATTTCAACCCCAAAACCGCTCCCAAACCGCCTGCTACCCGTTTCCTTGTTTTTCGTGCCATTTTTAGAGTTTGTTTCGTCCGTTGGACGATATCGTCTCCGATCAGACGATATCGCCTCAGATCGGACGATTTCATCTGGAGCAGAACGTCCAGATGATTTTATCCCAAAACTAATTTTTCAAAATTAGCTTCTGTTTCAACAGCTTCTCTAACTCGGGCAGAGACGCGTCTGCACCGTTAGAGTCTCCCCCCATTGGAGATCTCCCAAAATGGGATGATCTCCAACCTCCCAACCTCTTTCCTATGCCTATTTAATCTTAGGCCCTCCCCTTAACATTCCCCTGGCTGAATTTTTCTGTACTTTAAGTTTTACATGCTTCAAGATATCCTAGATTATTGTTCGCCTTTGTCCCTTTTTGAATTTTCTTGCAGGAACTTTGTTATTCTTCAGTCGGAGCAAAGCTCAGATCATCGCAGACGATCCTGTCCAATTCGAGACGATTTCGTACCAATCCGAGATGATTTTGACTGCAGTCAACATTGGGGGCAATCAGTGCCCAAAGTTTGTGTTTCTTTACTCTTTTTTGTTGTTTTGCTTTGCATTAGTTAAGCTTATTACTGCTTTGCATCTTGGAGTTCACCTCATGTAGCCTAGATGCATAATAAAGTCAAAGTTAGTCATTAAAACCATGCATTTTACTTAATTTGTTATCTAAAGTTGTCATTCTAGCATTCATACTTTCATTTCTATCATTTTCCCTTGCTTTTGCAATTGTATTTTTTGTTCTTGGTATCCATTTCTGCAATTGCAGGTCTCCGACGAATTCGTCAGATCTCAGACGATCCTGTCAGATCAGAGATGATCCTATCAAATTCCAGACGATCTGGATCTGCTTCAAAAATTAGAATCTCCATCAGACATCCGGATCAGGTATGGCTCTTTAATCTAGCTTATTCTCTCTATTTTTTGTTCAAATCTATTTTTTGTATTCATATAATCAGCATTTCATATAGCTTAGCTTAGATTCATTTGGCCAAACCTAGGACTTGGATGTTTAAAGCTAAAATTGAACACATTAAACTCATTCCCAACCTAGGCGTGGAAACTGCCACTAAACGTTTCCTGGTGAACCCCACCATCCGTCGAAAAATCACCTTAATACCCCTCCCCCGAGAGGCGGGACCTTCAAAGGGCCTCTCAGTTCGAGGTACCGTCCCATCCTTTTCCCATCCTCCTTCCGGGCATGGATCCTTTAGCCTGAAGGTAAGGGTGCGAAAAATTTGGAGCGATACAGGTAGAATCAATGTAAGCAACTATAGAAAATATAGTGTGAGGTATTTAGTAATTAAGTGTGTAGACATATATTTTAAATTAATGAAATATAATTTTAAATTATATATATATATATATATATATATATATATATATATATATATATATATATATATATATATATATATATATATTAATAAGTTTACATAGGCTTTTTTTTTATTTGGTTATTGTGAGAAACCTTTATGATCGATGCACAGGGTTGAGCAGTCTCCTCCCAACCATGACCCCTCATAATGCTAAGAGCTATACTTATCAATAGATAATTTAATACAAAGCCAGCACACACCCACCCCCTCACATATTCACCCACACCACGGTTTGAACCTTGGACCTAGTTTACATAGGTTTTTACGAGGGCTCAAGGTCTTTTTATATTGAGTGAGGTTTGAAAATTGGACCTCTCAAAGAAAGGTTAAAGCCCTTACCATTGTAGTAAGCTTGCAACTTTTATATAAGTTTACACATGTTTTTATGAGGGATTCTACTTCCCTCATACTAAGTGAGGTTTGAACCTTAGATCTTTCAAAGAGAGGTCAAAGCCCTTACCACTGCAATAAGCTTGCAACTAATTATATATTTTTATTTTAATTTAGGCGTATAAATAGGTTTAATATTTTTAGTTATATAAAATTAAAATATTGTTACTTCTAGGTGGATTGGTAAGTGCTTGTCTAGCTAGGCACTTACCAAGAAGACACCCAAGTTAAAAACCTCTGGGGTAGCTTGTTTGCAAAGGTAGTAGTCCAATATGAATCCTTTGAGTGCGTGTTAGAGCAATGATAATAGTACGAATCTTGAATGATTGGTGGTCCCCTTCACATAAGGTCAACAATAACAAGGTGGAATAGGTTTGGTGGGATCAGTCCCTATATTTTGAACCCTGGGCTTGTCAGATACTAAAAATAGTGTGGTTGTGACCAACTCTCCTATGTAACCAAAAAAAAAAAATTACTTGTATTTGTATCATTATATTATTATCATGATATCTCCATTATTTATATAATTTATATTATCAAGTATTTACATAAGAATTGTAAACCCTGGATGTAACTTTAGGTGTAGTCAAGCATTGAAGAAAGAGGGTTGTTCATAGACCGTCTCTTCAGTATGTGAGAAAGCCTCTTTGGTTAGAAGAAATATCTTTCAAGGATCTTTAGGTTTGCGGGTGGATGAACCTCTACCCTCTATCAAGATTTTAGAGGATTAATTTGGGTTGGATCTATTTGCTCATGAAGCCAAAATAATTATCTACAAACTCAAGGGCAAAATACCAAGCCTGGAGGAGCTCAAAGGATACATTAAAGTATGGTGGACTAGTACAGAACTCCAAGTAACTCTCCTACCCAAAAATTTCTTTTATGTTTTCTATTTTAATTTAGCGAAAAGCGATAGGGTAATGGATTATAGATATAATTGGTTTTTCGGACAAAGGGGTGTCTATATAAGACCTTGAACTCCTAGTTTGAACCCATTTACAGAAGAAGTTAATGGCTTCCCAATATGGGTGAATCTTTATGCTCTCCCTATGGAGTTTTAGGGAGATAAGATATTCGCCAAAGTCGATAATGCCATTGGTGTATTATAGTGTATAGATGCCAAAACAAAGGAAGATTTATCTAGTAAAATTAATATGAGTAAAGCAAGATTGGTTGTTTGGATGAATGTTTCAGTTCCTAGGTCTCAATCCATTACTATCTCCTCAAGCAAAGGGGAATAGATCCAAAATATTGAATATGAAAACTTGTCCCTAAGATGATATGGTTGTCAGCAATATGACCACTTGAAGAAGAGATGCCAAATAATTTGATCACCTCCTTGGTAGAGAAGAAGGCCCTGCATGCAAATGATTGAAAACCTTCAAATATCCAAGTTCAAAAGTGTAGACACCTAAAACACGTCATGTTTAGGAGACTACTCATATGGGCACCTTTGCAGACCATATGAATGAGATTGGACCTTTACAAGACTAAGCAATGGTTCTAGCCACTTATTTTAGGTATTTTAGGCATATACAACCTTAGCTGCTAACGACATCAGTAGCTAAGATCCTAGCTGCTGATGATTAGAGCGGCTAAGTGTTAACCGTAACTATTGATAGTAGATAAGGGCAGCCCGCCCCTAGCTGCACTGAGCGAGAGTGGTTAGCCCTGTAAAAAACTCAGACTACCTAAGTTGAGCAAAATCAGTTGCAACGAATAAACTTGCAATGGTTCTTGAGTAATTTTGGGCTACAAATCTTCCAGAGGGTTCCTCCCAACTGCTTAGGCCAACTAATTCTTGATCTTGGCTTCCTTGAGAAGCCAAGATTAGGTTTTGGAAAGTCTATTTATAGACCTCCCAAAGAGGCATAAAATATCACAAATTGAATATAGTGAAGCCCTACCAAATTGTAGAGCCATTTCACATCACTTGAGAAGTAGTGAGATGCTACCAAATTACAGTTTAACACCTGCATTTGCAGCAGTGGAGCTTCCACATACCTGTGAAGCAAGCCTACCATTCCACATCAATCCATCATGAATTCGAGATATTATACCACCAAATCTATGTTTAGACACATAGACGACCCTTGATCATCAATTCAATGGAGGAATTATGTGTTGCCAGACCTGATTTCAAGAGTGAAAACCTTGTTCTGTGGTTGTTTTTTTTTATAGCAGCCCATAGGCTTAGCTGCTGACATTATCATCAGCTAGCAAAGCCAACTGCTATGAGCGATAGCGACCAGGATTTGACATGCATATTCCTTTGATTTAATCATAGATTTCCTATTTTTATCATGCGTTTAGCTTTACTTAGCATAGATTAGTCATATTTAACGCATTTATACGATTCATTATCAGTTTCATAGGCATCTTTTCTTTCCTTTACATGATTTCACACTTTAGATTCTTTATGCTTCATTTGCAAGTTTACATGCATCTTTAGGATCCTTTGTATATTTCAAGTACTATTTCATGCTTTCTTATCAATATTTTAGGTATCTTTATGCATCTTTATACACATTTATGCTTTGCTTTACGATTTGCATCAACAAAGACACAAGCCTCATTTTGAGAGGCCTCATATGTTACTAATCTATCTTTAAGTTCTTTGTGTGTAGATTTTAGGGCATCATAGATCAAAGGATCATCAAGATCTCATTTGTTGATATAAAGAGATGGAGGTGGCTAAGTAATCCCTCATATAAGCAAAGTGGTGGAGTCATGAGGACCTTGTGAAGCACATATTCCCCAATTTTGGGGTCATTTGCATTTGTAATATTGTATCAATATTTGGTATCCCTTGGAGGGACGAATTGTAATCGAATTGATAAATAAAAGAGAGCATTCCTCCTTGTTATTCCTTTTTTCAAATGATTACATAGATTATATGCTTTTAATTCCTTATCATGATGCAATAGCTTTATATGTGTGGTTTTTAGAGCTTTACAAGTGGCGATCATGGTGGGACCAACCTATTTTATCGGCTATCACTTATGTTTTTTTATTTTTTCTTGCTACAGGAACCGTTGCAAGTGAAAACGACTAGCAATCCCAGTCACGAACGATGTCAGTGGCTAGCATTCCATCTACCCTGATTGACAGTGGTTAGCAAAAAATATAGCAAAGATAGTAAGCAACCTGTCTCTTCATCAGATGATGATCTACAGGTAAATAGTCCTCACTGTTTTTTGTGTTCTATACTTTTTTTGTGTGCTAAAACGGTAAATATAGTAATAAGTAGCAAACATAGCAAAAATTAAAGGTAAATTCGTGAAAATACCATGTTTGCTACTAGTCACTTTTAGGAACGGTAGCCTGTGCTGTTAACCATTCTAAAATTCAGCGGCTAAGATTTCTAAATACTATTCTGCATAGCGGCCAAGTCTGTTGCCTGTTATATAGAACAACGACCACTGTTTAACCTATGTGTTAGGTATGATTACCTGAGGCCTGATCAAAGACTATTTACATGATTTAATTTGTACTTTGCATTATCTAAAATTAAATAGCATTTAACTATGCATTCTCTGAAAATAAAGTGTACCTTCTAGGCATATAGAGCAAAATAATTTGAATGCTTCTTGATGCATATTTATTTCATGGAAATTAAAAATAACACACACACCACAATACAAAGTAAACATCAACAATGGTGGGCTTTCACATTCAACCCATTTATTAAGACCAACGATGGAAGTTATTACCACTCGATTGGCTTGTTTGACATTGTATCATCGGGACCCATCCATGGCCAAGGCCAATCCAAGAACTGTCCTATCCATAGAAAATTGCATGCATTCCTCTTCGGAGGGGTGTATTGCTGACCATGGTGTACTGGGTGAGGATTGGTAGTACATGTGCTACCTCATCGGATATGGATTTCATCCCAATATATTGGTGTGTGCCAATATACAGGTGAAAATCTTTAATAATATAAGAGCTTCATCAACTATTGTAAAACACGATAAGAGTTAGAGCGATAGTGGCCAAGGTTTGACATGCATATTCCTTTGATTTATCCATAGATTTCCTATTTCTATCATGCATTTAGCTTTACTTAGCATATATTAGTGATCTTTAATGCATTTTTATGGTTCATTATCAGTTTCATAGGCATCTTTGCTTTCCTTTACATGCTTTCATACTTTAGATTCTTTATGCTTCATTTGCAAGTTTACATGCATCTTTAGGCTCCTTTGTATGTTTCAAGTACTATTTCATGATTTCTTATCAATATTTCAGGCATCTTTATACATATTTATACACATTTATGATTTGCTTTATGATTTACATCAACAAATACACAAGCCTCATTTTGAGAGGCCTCATATGTTACTAATCTATCTTGAAGTTCTTTGTGTGTAGATTTCAGGGCATCATAGAGAAAAGGATCATCAAGATCTGGTTTATTAATATAAAGAGATGGAGGTGGCTAAGTAATCCCTCATATAAGCAAAGTGGAGTCATGAAGACCTTGTGAAGCACATCTTCCCCCATTTTGGGGTCATTTGCATTTGTAATATTGTATCAAGATTTGGTATCTCTTGGAGGGACAAATTGTAATCGAATATTCATTTGATAAATAAAAGAGAGCATTCCTCCTTGTTATTTTATTTGGTCAAATGATTACATAGATTATATGCTTTCAATTATTTATCATGATGCAATAGCTTTGGATGTGTGGTTTTCAAAGCTTTACAAGTGGCGATCATGGTGGGACTAGCCTATTTTGTCGGCTATCACTTATATTTTTTTGTTTTTTCTTGTTGCAAGCACCGTCGCTCTGAGCGACAGTGGCTAGAAATACCGGATATGAATGACGTAAATGGCTAGCATTCCATCTACCCTGATTGACAGTGGCTAGTAGAAAAGACAACAAATATAGTAAGCATCTTGTCTCTTCATCGGATGAGGATCTACAGGTAAATAGTCCTCACTATTTTTTATACTTTTTTTGTGTGCTAAAACAATAAATCTAGCAATAAGTAGCAAAAATAGCAAAAATTAAAGGTAAATTCATAAAAATACCATGTTTGGTACTAGCCACTTTTAGGAACAACAACCTGTGCTATTAGCTGCCCTAAAATTCAGCGGCTAGGATTTCTAACTACTATTCTACATATCAGTCGAGTCTGTTGCCTCCTATACAAAACAACGACCACTGTTTAACCTATGTGTTAGGTATGCTTACCTGAGGTCTGATTAAAGGCTATTTACATGACTTAAATTTGCACTTTGCATTCTCTAAAATTAAATAGCATTTAACTGTGCATTCTCTGAAAATAAAGTGTACCTTCTAGGCATATAGAGAAAAATCATTTGAATGCTTCTTGATGCATATTTATTTCATGGAAATTAAAAATAACACACACACCACGATCCAAAGTAAATATCAGCGATGGTGGGATTTCACATCCAACCCATTTATTAAGACCAACGGTGGAAGTTATTACCACTCTATTGGCTTGTCTGACATTGTATCATCAAGACCCATTCGTGGCCAAGGCCGATCCAAGAACTATCCTATCCATGGAAAATTGCACATATTCCTCTTTGGAGGGGTGTATCGCTGACCACAGTGTGCTAGGTGAGGATCGGTAGTACTTGTGCTACGTAATCGGATATGAATTTCATCCCCATATCTTGGTGTGTGCTAGTATATAGGTGAAAAACTTTAAAAAATATAAGAGCTTTATCAACTATTGTAAAACATGATAAGAGTTAGATTATATTATCAACAAATCAAAATACACAAAACAATTTTAGGAATCACAAATAAAACTTAAATGAGATAATAATATTGTATACTTTATTTACCTTACATACAAGATAATTCACAAGATATGGTCAATACACGGGGTTGCCACCCTCGGTCCATGGCTGAGGCAGAAATCAATGCCCCAACCAACACACAAAACAATGAATTTGAGCCTCCCACACAAAATACGTCTAAAATACATTCAGGTAGCATTAGAGATGAAAACACAACTCATGGGGGTTCTCATCAGGACACACTAATTAGAGGACAAAATACAAGATCCTCTCATGATAGAAATGAGTGTGGTTCAATACCCCCACTATCACAAGATAGACATAGAAAAGATCCACCCAATGAGGGGCAAGATGAAAGGGTTGCATCAATTCATAGACCGACAAGAAGTCCAAACCACATTGAACAGGGGAAGTTTGTGTTAGATCTCAATACTATTGGGATAAGTGGTACGCCTTATGACCAACGTTGGAGAACTAGTTAGCTCAACGAACTAAATCAAGTTTTAAAAATATTAGAGTGTAGGACCTCTACTACCCACTCTCATTCTGAGAGTATGCGTAGTGAGGACAGAGAGAGGCATACTTATGCCCAAGAGAATGCTTAAAGCATCCTTGCAGCACACACACCCCATCCATGTATGCGAGGCCTCAACACAATACCAATGCGGTCTTTACAGATAAAGGCAAGAGTTAGAAAACCAATTCATTGGGGCTCATACTCATAAAAATCCTTGCACAGAGTTACAAAACCAAAGACCCTACACAACCGATTGCGTAGATTGAGCACATAGACTTTATTCAGACCAAAGGCAATAAATACTCCAAGATCAATTGGAGGATTTGCGAGTGGAGCATGAGTAGCTCGAACAAGAGGACACACAATGATAAATGTTGCTTTGACAATATTTGTATGAGCATCATTTATGGGAGCAACACACCCTTGATCATAAGAAGCATGAAAACAGAGAGGATAGGTTAGCTAGGGCTAATCTACCTCCCGTTAGTGAATATAGGGAGCAATGTAACACTAGATGTGTTGTATCGCATCCAGAACTACACCCTAGGCAAGTCGAGCATCACACTCATCATACTTTCTAGCACACTTCAAGGCAACAACAACGTCAAATGCTATATCAACCTGCACATAGTCAGTACGAAGAATAAAAAAGATATGGCCAAGATCAAAAATATTTTGAACCCTCTTCTGTAGATGTGGACGATGAGCACAATCATCCATCTCGATCTTAGATAAATCTTCCTCTGCTTGTACCACAGAGGTCTCTCAGGGAAGAAGAAATCATTTCTTCTAAAGCATACAGAGTCCTTGTTGAGAAAATTAAATTTCTTGAGAAATAGGGTACGACTTACCAAAAGTCTACTCTAAATAAGATTCATAATCAGCCTCAGTGTCCCTTGATCCCTAGTCTAGAATATCCCAATCATTTCAAGATGTCAAAGTTGGACAAATTTTGAGATGATGACGATGCACAAGAACATGTGACCGGTTTCATGAATCTATGCTTTCATATTCAAAATAATGATACCCTGCTATTGAGGACTTTCATGATCACCCTTTCAGGCCCAGACCTGGAATGGTACAACTAGCTACTAAGGCAAAACATTACCAACTTTGAATAGTTGGCGAATGCCTTTGTTGAATGTTTCTCATTTGGCATCAAGAAAAAGACCAATTTGATTGATCTGGCTGATTTACGACAATACTATGATGAGCCAGTCACTGATTATGGAAATAGGTGGAGAAAATTAATGGCCAAACTTCCATTCTTTATCCCAACCACAAAATTAACCCAAATGTTTACAAAAAGCTATGCAAAACACATATTGCTTTTGATTCAACTACAGTAGTATCAAATATTCGAAGAGGCTTTGGTGCAAGCCAAAGTCATTGAGGATATCAAATTGCAAGGAGACTTGAAAATCTAGACTAAGGAGTGGAATAATAAAAACATGAGGAATCAAAATCATTAGGCCAAACCTGCACTTGTTAATCAAGTCATGTTGAACCTTCCAAAGGGGGACAAAATACAACAACAAAAAAATTATCAAGCACAACCTCCACCTGCATAGTACAATCAGTGCAATAAGAATCAGGGCAAAGATAAACAACGTCATCCACCTCGCCAGTTTATGCCATTGTCAAAGACTTTGATATCAATTTTAAATCAATTATGCGAGGCTAAGGTGCTTCGACTTCCTGAAGTGTAGTTGTTGGATCCTAATTATCCTAAGCCCAAGGGGTTTAGGGAAGATCATTATTGCCCATACCAGAAACAAAAGGGGCACATCATAGAAGTGTACCATGGGTTTAAACACGTGGTGCAAAATATGATCGATAAGGATCAACTACAAATAGATAAATGCTTGGCACCCAACAATAAAAATATGGAAAACTTCAAATATCCCCTGTCAAATTATGAACTTCCAAGGAACCATGCTAGACAAGTCAACCAAGTATGGATAGACCCGTTTACTCAAGGATTTGTAGGTATGGTGAATGCGGTCACTAGAAACAGGAGGTATAATCAACTAGACCCTCCTGTAGTGCCCATTTGTATTCAAGCTGCACCTCAGTAGAGGCTAGCGTAAAATCCATTGCCAGGCCCACCAACAAGACCAGTGTTAATAATTAGAAATAGACTCACCTAGAGTCTACATACAACCTCGATGAAGCTATTAATATATGAGCTCATACAATATTCTCCTAGGCATAGGGAGACTAAATAAAATATTGAAAGCCATAAAATGTCAACCCCAAAATCTAGAAGCTTTTACTAACTTCGTGGGGCATATGCAGCAGTGTCAAGAACCCGTGATCAGATTCTATGATCATAAAATTAAAATGGTATCCACTGCTATAGCGGACCTGCCGCTACATATCATCGCGTGTGTTAACCACACTCCCTTCAAGCGGGTATTGATTGATACAGGATCATCAATCAATATAATAACAACTAAAGCCTTAGTAAACCTAAACCTCCCTAAGTCGCATATTGTAGCCTCAACTTTTATGCTAAAAGCATTCAACAACGGGTTGTACTCAACAATAGGCATAATAGTCCTTCATATTCAGGTTGGGTTAAAAACCATCCCAGTGATATGCCATGTTCTAGAAGGTGCTATGCAGTATAACATTCTCCTAGGTCATCCATGGATAAGGGACGTGTTGTATTCCCTTTATTTTGCACCAATGCATCAAGTATGTGCATGAGAGACAAGTACATGTGGTCCCATCAGATGAAGAGTTGTTTAAATATGTGAATAATGTGAAGAATTGTTTAAATATGTGATTGATGAAGAGTTGTTTAAATATGTGAATCATGTGAAGAATTGTTTAAATATGTGATTGATGAAGAGTTATTTAAATATGTGAATCAAGCGGGTATTGATTGATACAGGATCATCAATCAATATAATAACAACTAAAGCCTTAGTAAACCTGAACCTCCCTAAGTCGCATATTGTAGCCTCAAATTTTATGTTAAAATCATTCAACAATGGGTTGTACTCGATAGTAGGCACAATAGTCCTTCCTATTCAGGTTGGGATAAAAACCATCCCAGTGATATGCCATGTTCTAGAAGGTGCTATGCAGTATAACATTCTCCTAGGTCATCCATGGATAAGGGACATGTGTTGTATTCCATTGATTTTGCACCAATGCATCAAGTATGTGCACGAGATACAAGTACATGGGGTCCCATCAGATGAAGAGTTGTTTAAATATGTAAATCATGTTGACTTGTTGGGAGACTTCATCCTCCCATATACTTACTTGGATATTATACCTACGTCTCCCATCAGACATCTAGTGGGTAAATCAAAGTCAATGCATGCCAATCCTTTTACGTCGGCACCACAACCAACCCCTAGTACAATGGCTACTTCTGAAAAGCCTACAACATCATCAAAACTAAAGAATGATTAAAAGCTAAAGGTAGTTTTAGGTGAAAAGGAACCTAGGGAGATCCCAAGCATAGCAACTACTAAGATTCCAAATCCTATGGAGGAGGAAAAATCCCACAATATAGTCAAGGAGGTACCTCAACTTGCCTTGCCTATGTCATCAATTGCATCATCTGCACCATAGGTGACGATTCACCTAGTCAATCTTGGGTTAGTTGAATACCTAGTGCATAACATGACTTTCACACCCATTATAGAATCTGCATAGGATATGGGAAGACCACAAGCTCACCGCTTTCTTGTTGGGATGGTGGTACCGTTGGGGGTGCCACCTAATCAGACAAATTTCATCTACAAGGGCTTAGATCAAGTCGCAGAATGCTCACCCATAGAAGATGATGATGATGAGCCGTTTACCACACAATTTCATTATCTACCCAACCCGGAGTTCATCCTTTGGTATTTTAACCGTTACCATTGGCATGGTTATGGATTAGGCTTGTTTGAGCAAGGGTGTAGGACTCCATATCAGCCACAACACCAACTATTGATTGATAGGTTTGGTCTAGGTTATCACATTAGAGTTCAAGATGAGTTATTAGCTATATATTTAGATCACCTGAACCTAAGCCTTGGGGATGACGTTGTGAAGTAGGGAAAAAATGGTGCACCTAAGAATGCTAAACAAGATGCATCTATATCTGGTATTAATCAAGCATTACAAAAGGACACATTCAAGCAACCATGGAAGCCAAATAAGTGCAAGAAAAAGGTGTTTCTCTTTATTTAATTTGATAAATCAGAACATGGTTACATAGATGTCCCCTTGAGGGCTCTTAGATTGATACACTTGTTTACAAAATGGGTGCCCAAGGATCAAGTCCTTTCAAAGAAGCTCGTGTGCACTTCCAATGTTCTTCCTCGTACCCACAATTGAGGTGGGTGAACCTATGATGCCACCACTTTGTTCTTCACTGTTATGATCTTGTACTCCTTCCTCATGCACTGTAAAACCTGCACCTACACACAAGGAAACCAGATTTGTTAAATAGCAAGTGCGTAGAATGTGAAACATGCAAAAGCCATACATGCAACTATAGGCTAGAAAGTGTAAATATGCAATGCGCCTATCTAAAACAACTCCAAATGATCTGAAATTGTAGAGATATGCATAATAGATGATTTTGGGAAGATATAATTGAAAACAGAATAGAAATTGCATCCGAATCTGTGGCACATTCGTAGTGTACCTACTAAGCCTGCAAAACCCAAAACAAGCAATTTTTGGACCAAAACACCTCCAAATCAAACCAAACTTGGAAAGTATACATAAAATGATATTTTAAGAGGACCCATGTTAGTGGATTAGCAATATCAATCATATTTTCATGTGCATCTTCAGATGGTCCTCGAAAGCCTACAAAACCTTAAAAATACAATATCTCACTCAATATAACTCCAAATTGCATGAAATTTGGATAGCAGGTTCATAATATAACCTAGAATATGCCTAATTAAAAATAGTAAAAAAATTATGCATAGATATATCACCATACCTTGCAGGGATGGTGGTGACTATCATAGAATGGGGACCATCCTAGGGTGGGACGACCACCAATTCTGCTCCTTATTTACCACCAATTCCTCTATGAATTGGTCAAAAACCTTCTCAATAGTGTTGTCATAAAATTTGGTGGTGAAATTCACTCAGATGATTCAATTTTGTAAACAAATTGTACCTCTTGGATCACTCGCAAACCTCCTTCGCTAGGTAGATATTTCGAGGGAAAAAGGCACAAAAGGGTGAGGGGAAATCTTGGCAGCACTTCGTTGCTATGTCTCAAAACTCCTCTCTATATTTTGGGTGGAAAATGGATCCACTTTATAGCCAAAGGGGGCCTTTGGGAAAATGGGCATGCAAGGGCATGCATGGCAAGAGGTGCCACTTGTCCAAAATTGAGCATGCATTGGAAGGGGAAGAGAATCTCCCATTTTGGCCTCCATTCTGTAGCATGTCATAAGGATTATGCGCCCTTAGGTCTGCATGCTTGAATAGGTGGGATAAATGGTAGTTTTTGGGTGCCATTTATCCAAATTTGACTTTTTGGGAGTCAAAGCTTGTGGTCATCCCACCCAGGGATGATCGCTTGCCACCATCCCTGGGTGGGATGACCATGAACTGTGATCATCCCAAGGTGGGACGGTCATGCCTATGTGGCCCAAAACCTCCCAAAAGTGGGGTAGAGCCTTCCAAGAGTGGTTAGGACCACTATGTAACCTCTGAGGGTTGCCCAAGGGGGCCATATGATGTCAATTAGCCAATGCTTTTGGTCGCCTAATCGGATTGACATGATTTTAGTGTCTACAGATGCCCCTTTTTGAGATGCATTGTGTGCAACACAATGCTGAGAAAAAATAGATGACTAAAATATTAAATTATTAGGGTTATTCAATAACCTAACCAACTTTAGATGCCCCAATCATGGAAAGAGCATGCGTTCTTGAATCCTTGCTTCTGACGAGCTAAGGAACTTGCTTCAAGTACAACCTTTCAAGTAAGGTTGACTTGATCTTGGACATTGTTCAGTCATGAAGTGAGGCCTATATCCTTCATGATTCTAGAATGCCAAGAATTTTTTTAATTGAAATTTGTGCTTGTTTGCTGCCCCAAGCAGGGGCGTGATTGTCTTTGTCAAAGATTCATTGAATGAATGCAATTTGCATGATTGAGTGTTTGATTATTGATTTTGATTATGAATTTATTAAGTATGACTACCCCCTCAAGTGATGAGTCGATGAGGGAATGACCAATGATAAAAGTGATGAGTCACTTGACCCATATGACTTTGTTAGGGTTTCCTTCAGTTTTACCCATTGAAAAATGGAGCATTTTTGAGAGGATTTTGGTGATTTTGTTGATGTTTCATGGAAGAAAGGAGCTGAAAACTTCATTCCCATGGGGTGGTCCAGCCACAATGGCCTTATTAGGGATTGAAGTAAATACTTTTCCATT
This sequence comes from Wollemia nobilis, assembly GCA_028583015.1. Classification (NCBI taxonomy): domain Eukaryota; kingdom Viridiplantae; phylum Streptophyta; class Pinopsida; order Araucariales; family Araucariaceae; genus Wollemia; species Wollemia nobilis. The sequence continues at coordinate 15,640,873 of JAQPPZ010017228.1, forward strand.
TATCCATGAGAAATTTAGGTTCATCTTGATCCCTATTGAAATTTGACCAAATTTGAGCTATTTTTGGTGGGTTTTGGACCCTTTTTGGTGCATTTTTGAGCTATTTTGAGGTGATTTTTTGGTGGTCATCCTAGGGTGGGATGGTGGCATATTTTATGACCATACTAGGGTGGGATAATTGGCCAATTAGCTGCTCATCCCACCCAGGGATGGTCATGGCCCTAGGAGGGTTATTTAAGCCAAAAATGGGTCATTTGGGCTCATTTGTGCATTTCCAACTTTGCAATTTGAGAGGTGAGGAGGAGGAGAGTGATTCTACATAGTGGAGCACTACCAAAATCATCCTACAGTCACCATGAGCCAGTATGCAGACTCATCCAATGGTGGAGCCGATGCGAGATGGGTAAGAATTGAATTTCTTACTACACTATGCTAGTGTTAAAAGTGGAATTATTGCTTGTTTTTTCTTTTTGATAGAGCACACTAAATACTTAGTAATTAAACCTAATTAGGTGATGCAATATACATTTTTTATACTTATTTTTAGTTTTTATGCAATTTTATTGCTTTTTTATGGATTTTTATTGTTTATTTTTTACTATTTTTGGTGGCCTAAAAGGCCCATTTTGGCCCAATTTGGGGGCCATCCCTAGGTGGGATGACCAGCCTGGTCTATTTAGGGCCATCCCTAGGTGGGATGGTCATAGATTTGGGGGCCATACCTAGGTGGGACGATCACAAACTGGCCTAAAAAGAGGCCTTTTGGTCTTTTTGGGTATTTTTGAGTCATTTTGAAGCATATTTGATGCTTATTATTGATCGAACTACCTCTACCAGGTGGTTAAGAGTCGATATCAAGTTCCAAATCTCTTTGAGACCATGAGAGACTTATTTATAGAGGTATAATAGGAATGGCTTGATGCCATTGGCCTCAAGCATGTGACATGATTAGAGCCCATGGTGGGCGACCATGCTTATTTGACTACTCTTATTGATTTATGGGATCCATGCACCAACACCTTCCACCTACCGATAGGGGAGATGATGGTGATGCTAGAGGATATCTATCAAATATTATACATTCTAATAGAGGGGTGGTCGATTGTATCTACTCACCATGACCGGAGAGAGGCAATGATGGAGAGGTACTTTGGTAGGGCCACGAAGGAGGCAGTACGGGACTCTCTCAGTGGAGGCATACTGGTGGGGTATTGGTATGAGGCCAAGGTATTGGGTGTTAGGCATATTTTATTGATGACATTGATCTCTAATATGCTACTACTAGACTCATCAGGAGCTAGGTTTCCCTAGAACCTTCTAGAGTTAGTGTTTACTCTGGTAGAGTGCACTATGGAGCAGCCACTAGTGATGGCATGGGGGATGACATTACTGGCACAATTGTATGATGAGTTATACGAGATCCACTCCCATAGGTGGAAGGGCTTGGGATGTAACTTTCTACTATAAGTTTGGGGATGGTAGCACATAGTGATGGATAGACCATAGGGATTACCATGGATGACATGGGCATAGCTAGCAGATCGAGAGATTGGCTATGGGATCCTATGGTAGTGAGCCTAGGAGGTAGGGTAGAGTCATCATCTTATAGGTGATGTGGACCATTATACCTAATATTTTATAGGACTCAGAGTAGCATATGTACTTTAGAGACCATACAGGGATTACCCAACATGGTCGATGTTGAGGTACAACTCCATAAGGTGAGGTGAGGTAGATGGTTGGTTGGAGACATGGGATGGAGTGGGAGTACTTTCCTTATGCTTAAGTCATATTATAGTTTAGGCTATCATAAGGGTTTCCTAGTGATTCAGTGGTCTACCGATACCACGAGGATGAGAGGACACTGAGGTGGCCGATAGTGGAGGTAGTAGGAGAGGATGTAGATCCTATAGTAGATATTCTAGACTTGGATGATGTTAGGACTACAGAGGAGTATGACTCATGGTGGGTGATGCATCAGTGGTAGGGAGAGGGACCACTAGGGGGAGATGTAATAGGGGTAGTAGAGGAGGCTCAGTAGGATGCTCCTAATGAGGGCCAAGTAGAGGTAGGTGAGTGACATGGGTCATCACATGGTAGATGAGTAGGTAGACCTCCTAGACTTAGGAGATCAGGATGAATTTGGGGATGATGATACTGAGGATCAGGGGTGTAGGTACAATAGGTCACATGAGGTGACATAGATACTGAGCTATAGGATGAGCTGATCAGGGTTAGGTAGGAGAGAGATCTCCTTCAAACATAGGTATAAGATACCCAGGTAGAGATAGTAGCTCTATAAGCATAGTTGAGATCCCAAAGCCCTAGGTGAGAGGGACCTAGTAGTGGGGAGATGGCTAGGCTATGAGAGGAGGTGGCACAACTCTAAGCCTTAGTGGAGACCTACCAGGTGAGATGTCGATAGGAGCAGACCTATACTGATGAGTTGGAGGATGAGATAGTGTACCTTAGGGGGCACTTACCAGATCATCCATCTGCTAGTGGGTCACACCAGAGTCAGAGGAGTGGTACAAGATAGTATTCGATGAGGATGGAGGCACCTAGATCTACACAGAGGGTAGATAGGGTAGGGGGTAGTAGGTCTAGGAGTTCTCAATGGACTCAACTGAGGGTAGGGGTGAGAGTCATAGTACCGATCCTACATGACCATGGTTATTGAGACTTTGATGGCTCTTTTTGTATTTTGGATTTTTGGTAGTGTGAGGTCTGAGGACCCACTTTATTGTAGCCTATAGGAGTAGTTGATTATGATGTATCTTTTTACCCCATATATATATATATATATGAGATTTTTTTTTTATCATCATGTGTTTCCTTACTACTTTATGAGATGTATGCAATGTATTTATTTGCTTTATGATATTGTGATGGATGTTTATCATGTATGCATATGTTGTAATATGATTTGATTTGATGATATGTATATGTATGGATGCATAATGAGATGGATGATTTATTGATCTAGATGATGAAATGTGGATACTATATGACATACTATGTTAGCACCATAGACTGTATAGAATTCATCGATTCATGTGTAATGTTATCATGAGACTATGTAATGGATTTGTGAAAATGTAAATAATAAAATATGATAAAATGGAATGAATAGGATGTTATAGAATGTCTATGAGGTTTTCATGAGACTCAAACACTCTAGTCAACTGATCAAAAGTTATATACTAACCATGCAAGACTTTTTGACAAGGTATGAATCTGCTAGGATGACCAAGATACTCAATATCCCTATGTGTGCAAGTGAGTTCATTTTTGTGATACGCATAAGATTACCCCAGTGCCAAACAGGATTGATGCAGCCCATCTGTACTGAAGATCACCCTATGAGTATCATGATCCTAGGTTTTGTACGTAGTTGGATTAGACCACTAGGTAGTATAGGCTACCAAAAGCTAGCTCATCCACATGCAAACATTGGTCTGTACACACGCAAGATGCTAATGTGATAGACATATCATCATGCATAAGGATACCACCATTTCCAGGAAGGCTTGATGCCACCTAACCTGTAATGAGGATCACCTTATGGTTTGTCAAATGCTGAGAATTCTAAGGATTCAAGTTCAATACTCCCTTCTTTTCTTTTATTTGATTTGGGATACTTGCTCATACTTAGTGATGAAAATCACTATTTATTTTGTATTTTGTTTTCTTTGAGCAAGGGATTTGTTTAGTGATGATAATCACTATTTATTTTGCTTTTGATTTTTGCTTTTTGGGATTTTGCTTATTGATAGTGGTGAAAACCACTATTTATTTTGGGGAATTGGGTAAGGAGGAGCTTGTCCTTTTGTCAATTCTCAGCATTCTTGAACCATTCACATAGGGGGATGAGCAAGATAAAATTTTCACTTAAGGTAACCTAGACCACTTTGTAGGTTTCATCTTTCCTTGTGCAAAACTTGGATTTATTAGTGTGAAAATGTGTTGGGATTTTGATGTATACAAGGTACAATCTAAGCAAGACTCTACCTTCTAAAAATTAGGATAGCTTTCTACAAAATCTGAAAAGAAAACTAGAGATGGTTGAGTGACCGAAAACCCTAAAGACATTCTAGAACAAATGACTAGGTGAAGGGAAATAGACACAAATATGAAAAGTGGGAAATGTAGGTGGAAATGATAAGTGAAATATGGAATGATGTGAATGATGACTTTAACAACATTGATTTTGAATGATGACTAATGTACAGTCTTAGTGCTAGACATGTATGAGCAACTCTAAAATGCAAAGTGCAATGATGAGTATGCCTAATGCAAGTGATTATATAATGCAATGGTATGCAATGTGATGTAATGCAATATTTTTGTATTTTTGATGTTTTGATGATGTTTTTGAGTTTTGATTGATATATATGTATATACATGTGACCAATGGGCTTAGTAGATGCCATTGGGGCATTTTGGGTGACCAAAGGGCTTATAGATACCTTTGGGCATTTTGGGTGACCTAGTTCATAGAAACCTAGGAGCTTTTGGGTGACCCAATTTGTAGATACCCTTGGAGCATTTTGGGATTTGGGTGACCTAGATGGTCATAGACTACTTAGGAGCATTTTGGGTTGACCAAGCAATTTGTAGATACCCTTGGAGCATTTTGGGTGACCTAGATGGTCATAGACCACCTAGGAGCATTTTGGGTTGACCAAGCAGTTTGTAGATACCCTTGGAGCATTTTGGGGTGACCTAGATGGTCATAGACCACCTAGGAGCATTTTAGGTTGACCATATTAACCTACTTTAAACCTAAGATTTTGTACCATATACCTACATTTTTACCATTTTTGTTGACCAAGTAGTTGTAGATACCCTTGGAGCATTTTGGGGTGACCTAGATGGTCATAGACAACCTAGGAGCATTTTGGGTTGACCAAGCAGTTTGTAGATACCCTTGGAGCATTTTGGGGTGACCTAGATGGTCATAGACCACCTAGGAGCATTTTGGGTTGACCAAGTAGTTTGTAGATACCCTTGGAGCATTTTGGGGTGACCTAGATGGTCATAGACCACCTAGAATTTTGGTTGACCAATTTAAACCCTTGAGCATTTTAGGGTGACCTAGATAGTCATAGACCTACCTAGGAGCATTTTGGGTTGACCAAGCGGTTGTAGATACCCTTGGAGCATTTTGGGGTGAGCCACAACACTCTAGGCATGGAAAGGCCATAGATGAAGGATGTTCAAGGGTTTAGGATCCTTGATTCCTTCAAGGGAGGCTAGGTGGTAAGTTTTAGGTCCGATATGACTAGTGATGATGAAAGGACCTAACTAGTTTATCATAAACTTGTCCTGTAGATGGGGTGGCAAATTAGAATTTTGTTGGTTCTCTTTTAGAATGAGATCACCAACTTGAAAGTCTCTAGGATGGAATTTCATATTATAAGCTCTCTTAAGTCACTCTTGATAAACATGCAAGTGCTCGAGAGCATTGATGCATCATTCATCAAGCAACGTAAGTTGGTCTAAGTGAGCCTACCATGTGGTATCATCATCGATGAACTCTTGCATGGATATGCATAATGATGGGATTTCTAGCTCTAGAGGTATGACTACCTCGATACCATACACTAGTGAAAATGGAGTTGCCCTAGTGGGCATCCGAATACTAGTGTGGTAGGCCCATAGAGCAAGGGGTATTTATGTGTGCCAATCGATGTGATTCTCTTTAACTATTTTCTTCAGAATGGCAATCAATATTTTGTTTGATGCCTCTACTTGCCCATTTTCTTGTGGATAATAGGGCATCAAAAAGTTGTGTTGGATATTATACTTTGCTATCAAAGCATGCACATATTTATTCTTGAATGATGTCCCATTATCAAAAATTATCTTGGATGGAATACCAAAATGACAAATGATATTATGCAATATGAACTCCGCTATGCGGGGTCCTATCATAGTGGTAAGGGGAATTGCTTCCACCCATTTTGTGAAATACTCGATAGCCATAATGATGAATGTGTGATGGCCCAAGGATGTAGGTGAGATTTTCTCGATTAAATCAAACCCCCATTGCGAGAATGGCCAAGCCGATTGAATCGGTTGTAAGGCCTGAGAAGGTACATGTGTCAAGTTAGCATGGTGTTGACACTTTACACACTTCTTAACATAAGCACAACAATATCACTCTAAAGTTGGCCAATAATAGCCCATGCAAAGAATGCACTTTGCGATGGCCATGCCACTAAAATGGCCACCACAAGTACCATCGTGTGCTTGGGCGATTGCCCAAACTGACTCTTGATGCTCTAAGAAATGAAGGAGGATACCTTCATAGCTTCGATGATACAAAATATCTCCTAGTAAGACATACTTTGCCACTTTTTGTTTAAATGTCCTTTTGGTGGCATGTGACAACCCAGAAGGGATATTACCAAGCTTTAGGTAATCCTTGATTTGGGTAGACCAGTCCTGATGTGAGGAAGCCTCGATTGCATGAATTGCCTAACCCTTTTGAAGTTCATCCTAAGAGAATGTTGATTGGGAAAGAACTTGTAAGAATAGCATTGTGCTGCTATCAAAAGGGGTTTGAGGGAATAGAGTCCCCCAAGTGGCATGATTCAAGTGCTCATGAATTTGTGAGAACCTATCCTGATGAGGTTCAATCTGAATCAAGTGGACTTCTGGCATGGATTGAGTGTTCTCACGCTCAACCATAGATTGTGATAGTATTTTGACCTGAATGGTTGTCATATCATCAATAGGGTTCTATGGGATCAAGGACCCTAAGGAGGCCATTGTATCCATAAAATGATTAGATGAGCGAGGGAGTGCCTCGATATCATACCATTCAAACTTTACTAGGAGTTTATCCACAAGGGCTTTATAGGCTTGCAGAACTGGACACTTGCATTGGTAAATCCCTTTGACCTAGTTTACGATGAGCAAGGAGTCACCAAAAATGTTGAGCTTGGTTATTTTCATGGTGACAACCATTTGAAGACCTATGAGCAAGGCTTCATACTCGACATTGTTGTTAGTGCATGGAAAATCAAGTTTGAAAGATAGGGGTATAGGAGCCCCTTGAGGTGTGAAAAACATGATTCCTATGCCACCCCTTGCTCGCATTTGGAGCCATCGAAGAATAGAGTCATATCGGCCTATGACTCAGGCTCATCAGAATCAGGTGATTCTGATATTTGGAAGACTCCATCATCGGGAAGCTCCATGCTAAGAGGTTGCTCATCCTAGAGAGGAGCCTCTATGAGTTGATCGATGATGACCTGACCCTTAATTGATTTTTTTCGATAAATTCTAGGTCAAACTCCATCAACAACATGATCCATTTCACCATGTGACTATTGTGATAAGTATGACTCATCATGTATCACAATGGATTCTCTTTTGATACAACATACATGGTATGACTAAGCATGTAATGGCGTAGCTTCTTGGTGGTGAAAACCATCGCTAGGCATAGCTTTTCAATGTATGCGTACTTGATTTCATAACTGACCAAGGTGTGGCTAAGATAGTAAGTAGCATGTTCCTTATGCAATTCATTGTTTTGGGCTAACATGATGCCCAATGCAATCTCAGTGGCTGAGATGTATAAGTGGAATGACACTCCTAGTCTAGGTGGAGCCAATACTAGTGGTGAAGCTAGATATTGTTTTATTGCATCAAAGGTAGCTTGACACTCATCATCCCAATGGAATGTGACCCCCTTATGTAGTAGCTTGTTCATGGGTCGACATTTGTCCGACAATTGCGCTATGAAGCGCTTGATGGACGTGACCTTACCCTGTAGGCTTCGTAACTGCTTGATGGTAGTTGGGGGAGGCATCTCAAGGATTACCTTGACTTTGTTGGGGTCCACTTCGATGCCTCTTTTAGAGACTATAAATCCCAAGAGCTTTCTAGATGTGATATCGAAGATGCACTTCTTGGGGTTCAGTCTCACATTATGCTCAATAAGGTGATCGAGGACTTTGCGCAAGACATCGAGATGCTCATGGCATAATAATGATTTGGCCAATAAGTCATCCATGTAATCTTCCAAAATCTTATGCATGTAATCATGGAAGATGTATGTCATGGCACGTTGGTAGGTAGCACCAATATTTTTAAGGCCAAAAGGCATGACCTTATAGAAAAATGTTCCCCAAGGCATTGTGAATGCCATTTTGAGCTGGTCTTCTAGATTGATATGAATCTGGTTGTATCCAGAGAAACCATCCATGAGGGATAACATTTCATGGCCCATTATGGCATCTACCAGGGCATCAATTCTCGACAAAGGGAAATCATCCTTAGGACTCACTTTGTTTAGGTCTCGAAAGTCAGTGCAAATGTGAATCCTCCCATCGAGCTTCTTGATGGGAACCATGTTGGACAACCATGGTGGATAGTCCACTGATATGATGAACTTGGCATCCAACAAATTTTGTAGCTCATATTTAACCATTAAGGCTACTATTGGATGCATATTTCTTAGCTTTTGCTTAACTAGCTTGGCCTTGGGGTCAAGCATCAGATTATGCATGACTAGATTTGGATCCAGTCCTAGCATATCTTTGTAGGACCATGCAAAAGCTTCCTTCTTCTCTATGAGAAGGGCTATGTAATCGGCTTGCTCTATGGGGGATAAGCTTTCCCCTAACTTGATACATTGAGGATTCTCAGGATCTGAGTCGATATCTTTGTCAATCATTGGCTCGATTGACATATGCGACCCCTCCTCCAACTGGTGGGGAGTAGGGATTAAGTGAATGTCATCAGCTAGGTTTAGATCATCAATTGGAATGTCAGGTTTCAACCTCAGCTTGGAAGACATCATGAGTAGGCCTTGGAGAGAAATGAAATAGTTATAACATCTCATCGCAAGGCCAGTACTCAAAGGGTGATGGGGGAGAATCTCCTCAATCAAAGTCAATTACCCCCAAGTCGAGGTGCAATGGCTTTGATGGGTTATTCAGATCTCGTAAGGGCTCAAAAAGGTCTATGGAAATCATGTTTATGGATGGATGATTTCCCCTAGGTGGTTGGTGGTGTCTAGTGACATCGAGATGTCGCAAGACCTATGGAGGTGGTTGCGGTGGAGGTGGAATGACTAGAGGTGGTCGGTGTGGCTATGGGTGAGCTTGCCCTTCTAAAGGGAGAAGTTATCACCAGATAGGATCATGTAATGGGAACATACATAGATAAACCTCATACTCATCATCCAATGGGACAATCCATGCATACTCAACATGCGAACTAGAAGAGTCAATCGATGCCACTTCATAATCTGACTCATCATCAGATGTCCACTCATAAGGAGACCCTGGATCTTCTTCCTCACTATCATGGGGAAGGGTATGCGAACCTTCACCTCTCTCATAAGATTGGATGACATCACAAAATATCTCTTGATTACTCATGGGTGTAGGGAAGTAGTCTCCCAATGAATAGACGCGATTAGGGTTGGCATAGGGATCACATGCAAGCTCATCCCTAAATTTTAGAGTCATGCACTCTAAACTATCCATGAGGACATCGAGGGGCACAGGCTTGTTATGTCCCAAACTAGACTTGTCATAAGGCATTTGATACTAGGGCTGGTAAGGAACATGAGTGCCTTGCTCATACAAGCCCAAGCCATAACCATGCCAATTATAGAGGTGAAGATACCTCATGGTAAAGTTAGGGTTGGACATGTAGTTGATATCCTCAAAAAGGGCTCTTCATCCTCTTCCTACTGTTGATAAGGCTCGATGCCATAGTCGAGACCCCCATAAATGAAATTTATCTGATTAAGGGGAAGGCCAAGAGGTACGATAGTGCCTATGGGAAGATGAGGTCGACCCATATCTTGCATCGACTCGATAGTAGGGGTGGTTGTGACATTCCTAACCATGTACTCTCCTAAACCGATGGTAGCTAGGTGCACTATGACCTATGGCTATGGAGAAGGAGGGGATGGGAGTGAGGCTTGAATTGGTTCAATGTTGGCCTCATAAGGTGGCTCCTCATCTACTGGGCTAGGGATCTCTCCTATGGAGATGGTGGATATGGTTGGTTGGGACTCATCAATAGGCCTCTTCCTCATGTCCCTCGGTAGAGGATTCACTAATGATGGGGGTATCGGAGGGTGCCGATGATGAGGATGGTATGGCATGAGATGATGATGGATTGAATGAAGGTGATGGTGATAGAGTCAGACCTTGGCTGGATTCATTCGATTGAAAATCTAGATGGGTGGATGGCAAGGTTGACTCAGGGATCTGCTACACCATGTTGTAGTACTTGAAGGGCTCTAGGTCTATAGAGATGACATGAACTTGCCCTTCATAAGTGTATTTTAGGCACTAGTGAGTGATGGAGGGGACACACTTCATGTCCCTGATCCAAGGTCTACCCAACAAGATATTGTATGCCATATCACCCTCCAAGATGTGGCATAGTGTTGGTATGGTCTTTTTCCCTACCTGAATGGGTAGGACTATCATACCAACTATTGAGCATATGGCATCATTGAATGCTCGAAGGGTGTATGTAGATGTGACAATATGGGATGTCGAGAGCCCCAGATGCTTGAGAGCTATTGTAGTGATTATGTTGCTAGAAGAGCCAGTGTCTACCAACACTCTCTTGTATGGTGTTCCATTTACACATGCGATGATGTGCAAGGGAGGATCCACCATATCATTTGGAACTGGTTTAAGCTCATCTTCTCGAAAGGTAATCACTGGTTTCGTACATTGTCGAACATGCCCCACAAAATTGTTGAAGGAGTTAGACTCTTAGGGCTATAGCTCGATTACCTTGAGGATCTCCATTAGAGCTTCTCTATGAGGTGGAGATTGTTGAATGAGCTCATAGATGGAGAGCTAGGTAGATGTCATTCTCAGGCTTTGAGTGAGCTTGCTCTTGATTGTGGCCATGGGCCTAGGTGGGAGATTCGACACTGGAGGTGATAATGACTATGATGTCGAAGGAACATCACTTGAAGTCATAGGTGGGGTGACTGGGCTTGGGTACCTCTTATTCCTCATCATAATGCTAATCATGCTGATGAACCCTTGCTTAGGGGGTGCATGATGAACCTCATTTACCTAGGGCACTAGCTTGGCCTACTTTACATGGGTAGGCAATGGGTCTTTAAAAACACCCATCTATTGGTTGTTTGGCATGATAGGGTTGTCGACCTGAAGGGCATTCCTATCGATCATGTCTTGTACCAGATGCTTGAACTTATAGCATATTTGCACATCATGCCCATTTTGCCTATGAAACTTACAATATAGGTCTTCTCGATACCCTTTGGGCTTTGGTGCATTTGGATCGATAGGTCGACTCTCAGGTAGATTGATCATGTTAGCCACTAAGAGGTGCTCAAACAAAGAGTCCATAGACTCTGCAATGGGTATGAACTATCACTTGGGGTGACGTTATTGATTTTGCCCTTGATTATTCTGGTTGTCCTTGTTATAGTTCCTAGGTGTGGCCTAATAATTGGGCTTTTGAGGTGGCATGAGTTGCGTTGGCCCTGGGATACTAATGGCAACCTGATTGACTATTGCTAGCTTAGGCTATGTTGGGCTATTCTTAGCATTCTTGTTCCACTCCTTCTTACAAGGCTTCACAATTTCTCCCTCTTGAATCTTGATGTCTTCGATTGTTCTAGCTTGCGCTAGAGCATCTTCAAGAGTTGGATATTGTTGTAGTTGTAGCAACAAGGAGATCGACTTTAGGTAGCTCTTGGCAAACATCTGAGTCAACTCCACCATGGGGAGTAGATATGGTAGCTTGGTGAGCAATGCTCACCACCTATTTCCATAGGTCATGATTGACTCATCATCATATTGTTTCAACCCAGTGAGATCAGCCAACATCACCTTCCTCTTGGTATTGAAGGTGAAGCATTCTAGGAATGCATCTATGAGTTGATCCAAATTATGGATGCTATGCTTCGAGAGTTGGGTATACCACTCCATAGTTGGGCCAGAGAGGGTAGTCAAGAATATCCTCAAAAGCAAAGCATCATTATCCTGGATACCAAAGCATTGGCTCAAGAATTTGGTAACATGCTCCTACGCATCTTCTTCTCCCTTAAAGGTAGCCAAATGAGGCATCTTAAACTATTCTAGATAGGAAGGGGTAGGTACCGAAGGATGGAGTGATTGACTATGTAACTGATGCAAAGTAGGCTTTTGAGACCCAGACCTAGAGGTCTTGTTCTCTACTAACTCTAAGTGCTCTAGCAATACCCTATATGCATAAGAGGATTTGATCTCCTCTTCTTTGCTCCTATCCTACGATGGAGGGCGAGGAACATCAAGCCTATTTTAGGGTGGTGGCATGTCACCCCCTACCTTGATAAGGTATTTCCATATATTCCACCTCTAGCTCATGCTCAATGTAAGCCCCATAGGGCATCTCCTGAGCCGACCTATAGAGAGGGGTAACTACCTAAGATGGGCACCCTATGTTTGGCCTAGGAGGCAAGTCCCGATTCGGCCTAGGAGGTCATAGAGGTAACATTGGATAAGGCCTAGGAGACCTATCTTGAATGAGAGTGGGTTGCCTCAGATGGACTTCCTATCTATATGTTCTAGGGGTAGGGACCCTCTCATGTAAAGTTTTCTGGAATAGCTCATTGGTCTACCATTCAATTATTTCTTTCTCTAGTTGATGCAAGTGGTCTAGTTGCTCTTTGTCTCATCAAAGCTGCTTGAACTATGCTTGGTATTCCACATATCTTGCAACCACTTGATTGATCTATTCCACTATGCAGGGCCTAGGAGGCCTAGGAGTCTCACCCTAAGGCCTACCTCATTCAAGATAATCTATGATATCCATCACATGCTTCCCTCGATCGAGGGTAGCCACATTTACTTGAGGTTTAAGCCTAGGCATATGCTCTTTATACTCAGATGGTGCAGAGGCACATCATGCTTGCATAATATACTAATCTTGAGGATAATCAAGGATTTCCTCATGCCTTCCTTCATTGATGAGGAAGGGAAGGGTTGAGTTTGCTCACCCTGAGTGATGAGTATCATACTCATCCTATTGTCTAGGCTACTGGAACCTATTAGGGTGATGTAAGGGTGAAGTATGATCAATTAGCCTTGCCCAATGTGTGAAGTCATGCTCTGGCCCATAAGTGGGCATGTTAGACCTATCAGGCACATGGATGCATGGTACTACTCTATCTACTTGCACCTCAGTGCATGGTTGCCTTTCATCAAAGAAGGCATGTGATGTGTCTACATACCGAGAACACTCTCCCAGATAAGGTCCACAACCCATAGGGGTATCCCGCATAGGGCTCCCTTGTAGGTGTTGTTCATGTCCCAGCTATCCTGGGACTTGGGTGAGTAGAGGCTCACCAAGGAGGTATGACCAAGTCCTTGGGGCTAAAGTGGAGATGACTCATGTCTCCTAGTCCACTCTCCATAGCTTCCACCCTTGATTGGGCTTGGCTATGGGTGCACACCATTGCTACTCTCTACCAAACCCTAGATGATTATCTCCTTTACAAATTCTTAATAAAACAACACACAAGAAAGAAACACATAAATAAAACAAATGTTTATCTCTTTTAAGGATTAATGTATGTTCCCTAAGCTATTTTATGTGTTTAGATGTGTTGGTTTGTAAAGAAGACCTTATGTCACATGTTTGAATTTCGTTGGATGATATACTTGTGTTTAAGTGGATTTCACCTATATGCTCATAGCTCGACAATTGACAATGAAAGTCCGATCACGTAAACCCACCAAAGTATGGAGATGAAACCCATACTCGATCAGGGAGCACAGGTCCTACCAGTCCTCACCTAGTACTCACTTGGTCAATGTTATACCCTTCGAAGAGAAGTACATGCAAATTTTCCAAGCTATATTGGATCTTGGAGCCGACCTTGGCCAAAAACAAGGGTTCATGGGATTTGAGACAATGGGTGGAGATGAAAGCCACCATCATTGACCTCTACTAGTGGTTGGTGATGAAATCCAACTCACTAGCATTTAAGTGTGGTGTGTGTGGTTATTTTTAAGCTTTAAATAAAGTAAGCAATGAAGCACTCAATGATCTTTCACTAAATGCATGCACAAGGTACATTTTACTTTCAGAAAATCTAGGTAAAAAGAAACCTACAAGATGCAAACCCTAAATGATAGCCTACCCATTAGGTAGGCTATCAACAAGCAAACCATACAAGAGCATTTTTACTTAGTTTTTTTATTTTTCTTCTTATTTTTGTTCGTTTTTTCATTTATAAAAAGGAAAACCTATCTTCCTACCTTTTAAGAAAACAAAAGAGGCAAGAAAAACCAAATTTCAGTAGTTTTGAACAATAGAAATGAAAATAGAAAGTTTAGGTACTTACCTCAATGCCTAGAACTCTATTTCTATCATTTTGAGAAAAAGGCTCTATTTTATGGCCATCCTAGGGTGGGATGATGGCCAGTTTTATGGCCATCCCAGGGTGGGACGGTCGATGAATCCAGAGGTGTTTTGGGCAGAACGACCAATACCTACAATAGAGACCAAAAAAATAAGATTAAACCTTTAATAAAATCAATAGGGATAAGGTCCCACCATGATCACCACTGAAGTATGGGGAAAATGGTGCACCTAAGAATGCTAAACAAGATGCATCTATATCTAGTATTAATAAGCATCAAAAGGAAATATTCAAGTAAACATGAGAAGCCAAATAAATGCAAGAAAAAGGTGTTTCTCTTTATTAATTTGATGGATCAAAACCATGGTTACATAAATGTCCCCTTGAGGGCTCTATATTGATACAATTTTTACAAAATGGGGTGCCCAAGGATCAAATCCTTTCAATAGCTCGTGTGCACTTCCAATGTTCTTCCTCATACCCACAATTGAGGTGGGTGAACCTATGATGCCACCACTTTATTATTTAATATTCTGATCTTGTGCTCCTTCCTTATGCACTGTAAAACCTGCACCTACACACAAGGAAACCAGATTTATTAAATAGCAAGTGCGTAATGTGAAACATGCAAAAGCAATACATGCAACTATAGACTAGAAAGTGTAAATATGCAATGTGCCTATCTAAAACAACTCCAAATGATCTGAAATTATAGATACATGCATAAAAGATGATTTTGGGAAGATATAATCACAAACAAAATAGAAATTGCATCCAATCATGGTGCATTCGTAGTGTACCTACTAAGCCTACAAAACCCAAAATGAGCAATTTCTAGACCAAAACATCTCCAAATCAAACGAAACTTGGAAAGTATACATAAAATGATATTTTAAGAGGACCCATATCAGTGGATTAGCAATATCAGTCATAGTTTCATGTGCATCTTCAGATGGTCCCCAAAGCCTACAAAACCTTAAAAATACAATATCTCATTCAATATAACTCCAAATTGCATGAAATTTGGATAGTATGCTCATAATATAACCTAGAATATGCCTAATTAAAAATAGTAGAAAAATTATGCATGAATATATCCTCATACCTTGCAGGGATGGTGGGGACTATCATAGAATGGGGACCATCCTGGGGTGGGATGACCACCAATTTTGCTCCTTATTTGTCACCAATTCCTCTGTGAATTGGTCAAAAACCCTCTCAATAGTGTTTTCATCAAATTTGGTGGTGAAATTCACTCAATTGGTTTAGTTTTGTAAGCAAATTGTGCCTCTTGGATCACTCACAAACCTCCTTCGCTAGGTAGAGATTTCAAGGGAAAAGGGCACAAAAGGGTGAGGGGAAATCTTGGCAGCACTTCATTGCTATGTCTCAAAACTCCTCTCTATGATTTGGGTGGAAAATGGATCCACTTTATAGCCAAAGGGGGCCTTTGGGCAAATGGGCATGCAAGGGCATGCAGGGCAAGAGGTGCCATTTGTCCAAAAGTTGGCATGCATTGGAAGGGGAAGAGAATCTCCCTTTTTGGCCTCCATTCTATAGGATGTCATAAGGATTCTGTGCCCTTAGGTCTGCATGCTCGAATAGGTAGGATAAATGGTAGTTTTTGGGTGCCATTTATCCAAAATTTGACTTTTTGGGAGTCAAAGCTTGTGGCCATCCCACCCAGGGATGATCGCTTGCCACCATCCCTGGGTGGGATGGCCATGAACTGTGACCATCCCAGGGTGGTACGGTCATGCCTATGTGGCCCAAAACCTCCCAAAAGTGGGGTAGAGCCTTCCAAGAGTGGTTAGGACCACTATGTAACCTCTTGAGGGTTGCCCAAGGGGGCCATATGATGTCAATTAGCCATTGCTTTTGGTCGCCTAATCGGATTGACATGATTTTTGTTGGAAATATGTTGAATTATATATCACACTTGCATTAGGTTTTGAAGAGAGACAGAAGGAGAATATTATTGTATTGGAGATGGTCAAGTTAATGCAATAATAAGATAATACTGTGTTGGTTTTCCTGGTTGAGGGTTTCCAAGATAAATATTGTGTAATATGTGAATCTACTATCTTCTTCTTTTGATTACGTACTTACTAATTTTCTAGTTTTAGTTTATTGTGGCTATTTATTTCTCTTCATTTGGTATTAGATCTAGGTTTTAGCTTTGTTCGAGGAGTAAGGGTTTCAACCCTGTGATAAATTAATTATTGAGTGGGATTCGTACGTGAAAGGATCTAGGCAAAGGAGAAATATGGGAAGCACACCGATAGAGATTGAAAAATTTAATGGACAAAAACTTTGAGTTGTGGAAACTCAAGATGGAGGATCTGTTGGTTGATAGAGATCAGTGGATTGCAATCTCAGGAACAAAACCAACATCGATGATAGATAATGATTGGCTAAAAATTGATAGTAAGGCAAAGAGCTCTTTCATATTGTGCTTATATGATTTGGTATTATTGAATGTATCTATAGAGACCACAACAAATTTGTTATGGGAGAAGCTAGGAATATTGTATCAGACAAAGTCACTAGTAAATAAACTATTTCTTCAAAAGAAGTTGTATTCGCTTTGGATGAATGATGGTGACTCTGTGGTTGAACATCTGAATGCTTTTAACACTGTGGTAAGTCAACTAACCTCTGTAGAAGTAAAAATGGATGAAGAAGAAAAATGTATTACTTTACTTTGTTCATTACCTGATTCATGGGATAACCTTATTATGGCTATCACCAATACTACATCTACATTTAAAGTAGAGGATATAGTAGGAAATTTGTTGTCTAAGGAGATGAGACAAAAATATTTTAAGGATTGTCATCAAAAGAAAGCCTTGTTTGTGAGAGGTCGTTCTTAAGAAAGAAAAAAAAGAAATCAGGAGAAAAGAAATCAAAATATAGGGGTAAATCTGTTGCCCAAAAAAGAGAAAATGTTGGAATTGTGGTAAAGCAGGGCATTATAAAAGAGATTGTAGATCTAAAAAGGCTGATAATAATCGATCATCTAATGAAGGAACTTCTATAGAAACAAATACCACAAATGAATATTTAAGGGACTTATTCTTAGCGGAAACATGCTCAAGTGAATGCGATGACTCATGGTTGATTGACTCGGGTGCTTCTTTTCATATGACTCCTCATAGGGAGGGGTTATGTGAATATGAAAATATATATGGAGGTAAAGTCTTATTGGGAGATAATTAGACATATAAAATAATAGGTCAAGGAAGAGTCAAGTTGATGCTAAAATATGAAAGAATTAAAATCCTTCCTAGTGTGTTGCATATTTTAGGTTTGGCAAGGAATATGATATCTGTGAGTAAGATGAATGATGCAGGTGTGAATGTAGTATTAAATAAGGATAACTGCAAGATGGTTCGTGGATCCTTGGTGTTGGCAAGAGGAGTTCACATAGGAACTTTGTTTAGACTTGAGGCTAGCACTGTAAGTATTAATTTTAATAACGCTTAAGTTGTATAGGAAAATAATATGGTTGAAATGAATCTGATTATTCCTATAGTGAAGATAATATTGTGGCATCAACGCATGGGGCATATTGGTGAGAAAGGACTTTGAACATTGAAAATGAAAGGTATGGCTAAAGGACTTTTTGATTGCCCATTAAATTTTGATTTTTGTGAGCACTGTATTTTTGGGAAATAAACTAGAGTCAAGTTTCCAAGTAGTGCTACAAGGTCTGAAGGAATTCTACATCTAGTTCATAGTGATGTATTTGGACCGAAAAAAGTACCATAATTAGGTAAATCTATCTATTTTGTTACATTTATAGATGACTTCTCAAGAAATACATGGGTATATTTTCTACGGAACAAATATGAGGTTTTTAATAAATTTAAAGAGTTTAAGGCTCTTGTAGAAAATAAAATAGAGAAAAAGATAAAGGTTTTGAGAAGTGATAATGGTGGTGAGTATTGCTCTAATGAATTTGAAGAGTTTTGCAAGGAATGTGGAATAGAAAAGTAGAGAACAAATCCATATACTCCATAATAGAATGGGGTTGGAGAACAGATAAACAGGATATTAATGGATAAGGTTAGAAGCATGCTAAGTGGTGCAAGGTTAGAAAATAAGTTATGGGCAGAAGATATGTTAATAGCTTGTTATATCATCAATAGATCTCCTACCTTAGTTTTGGTGGACAAGACTCCACAGGAAGTATGGACTAGTAAGAAACCCTCTCTTAGACATATAAGGGTTTTTGGTTGTGATGCTTATATGTATATCCCAAAAGAGAAAAGGACTAAGCTAGACTATAAATCTAAAAAATACATATTTGTGGGTTATAGTACTAGTGTTAAAGGATATAAGTTGTGGAACCCATAAACACAGAAGGTTTTTTACAGTCGTAATTTGATCTTTAGAGAAACAAAAGGGAAACAAAAGGGGTTTTAAAACAGGAAATGCAACCAAGCAAAGAACCAAAAATAGTGCAGGTAAAATTGGAATAGGAGGAAGAACCAGTGGTAGAACCTGATTACAAAGAGAGTCTGAAGAGGAATATTCAGAGGAAGAAGGTGAGGAGGAAGATGAAGATGCAGAACCTAGAACTCCAATTTTGAGAAGATTAGATCAAGAGAGAAGAATTTCAGATAGGTATAGTCCTTCAAATTTTTATTCTGCATTTAATTTATTAGTTACTGATGAAGAAACCAAGACTGTAAAGGAGGCACTTCATTCAAGTGAGAATAAGTCTTGTAAAAAGGCTATGGAAGAAGAAATCGAGTCCTTGGATAAAAATAAGACATGGGACTTTGTGAAATTACCTCATAGTAGAAAACGTTTTGGTTGTAAGTGGTTATTCAAGAAGAAGTACAATGTAGAAGGAAATTTAAAGAAGTACAAGGCTCGCTTGGTAGAAAAAGGATTTTCTCAGGTTGAGGAAATTGATTTTGGTGAGATTTTTTCTCTTGTGGCTAAACTAACTTTAATCAGATTTTTGTTGGCTATTTTTGCTGCTTTTGATTTTGAAATAGAACAAATGGATGTAAAAATAGCTTTTCTACATGGTGAACTTGATGAAGATATATATATATATCACAACGAAAATGCTTTAAGGTAAAAGGTAAGGAGGACTTGATATGCAAGCTGAAGAAGTCTCTTTATGGGTTGAAGCAGTCTCCAAGGATGTGGAACCAAAAATTTTATAGGTATGTCTTAACGCTTGGGCTTGGAAAAAGCAAAGCAGATCCATGTGTATATTTCAAAAGAAAGGTGCAAATTTTGTTATTATTGTATTGTATGTGGATGACATGTTGTTAATTGGTAATAGTAAGGAGATGATAAAGTTACTCAAATCTCAGTTATCTTTTGAATTTTACGTGAAGGATTTGGGTGCTGTAAATTTTTTTTTGGGTATGGAAATAACAAGGGATCATGCAAATAGGAAGTTATGGTTAAACTAAAGAAAATATGTTGATTTGATATTACAGAAGTTGAGAATGCATGATTGTAAACCAGTATGTACTCCATATCCGGTTGGTCAAAAGTTATCTGCTGAACAATATCCCAAAACAAATGAGGAAATTGAAGACTTGCATCGTGTTCCTTATGCTAGTGTTGTGGGAAGTTTTATGTATGCAATGGTATGTACTAGACCTGATATTGCACATGCAGTGGGAGTAGTTAGCAAATATATGTCAAATCCAGGAAAGGAACATTGGACTGCTATAAAAAGGATCTTCAGATACTTACGTGGAACTACAAATTATGCTATCTATTATGGAGGAAATTCTGAAGGTAATAATATTGTAAATCTACAAGGGTTTGTAGATGCGGATTGATTGGAAATCTTGACAAGATAAGATCCACAAGTGCTTATGTGTTCAGGCTATTTAGAGGGGCAATAAGTTGGATGAGTAAAAATCAATCACTTATTGCTTTATCCACTATAGAAGCAGAGTACATTGCAACAACTCATGCCAGTAAAGAAGCAGCGTAGCTACAAAAGTTGTGTTCAATAGTTGGTAATAAACAGAAGGCTGTGAGAATTAACAGTGATAGTTAGAGTGCAATATTTTTTGTAAATAATCCTGGTTTTCATGATTGGTCAAAACATATTGATATAAAGTACCATTTTGTGAGAGATATGGTTGAAGATAATCGAGTGATATTGGAGAAATTTGATACAAAGAAGAATACTACTGATTCGTTAACAAAGGCTATACCTGTTCAAAAATTTTCTTGGTGTAGAAGATATATGGGTATGGTTGCCCTTGATAGTTGACAATGGAAGTTGTTAGCCCTTATGGAAAGTATTCAAAAAGTGGGAGAATGTTGGAAATATATTGAATATTTTCCATATACTCGTCGGGGTTCGGGGGTGGTAGCCCTCCAAAAAGCAGGGGTATGGGGGTGGTAGCCCCTAACCAAATTTTTAGGGTTTTAAGTTATTTTTAGACCCATATGGGCTTTTAGGGTTACTATATTTGAACCTTTGTTTTTTTTCCCATGATATTGTAAAATATGTTCATGTGCCTTTGTTATATATATCACACTTGCATTAGGGTTTGAAGAGAGATAGAAGGAGAATATTATTGTATTAGAGACAGTCAAGTTAATGTAATAATAAGTTTATACTGTGATGGTTTTCCTAGTTGAGGGTTTCCAGGATAAATATTGTGTAATATGTGAATCTGCTATCTTCTTCTTTTGATTCTATAATTATTGCTTTTCTAGTTTTCATTTATTGGGGATCTTTATTTCTCTTCAATTTTAGTGTCTACACATTGATTGGAATCCCTACCACCCCAACCCTTTGCAATCACAGAGGGGTAATTGGCTTGTGACCATGGTTACCATAGAACCCCCCTTGGTCTATCATGAGAATATTTCTATGGAGGCTACCCCAAAAAGCATCCTAGGGATCGAATGGGTTATCAGAAATAATGAGTATGCCAATGAAGTTGGCACTGAACCTCATAGCCCTAGATTAAATGAAGAGTCTGATTCATAATCCATTTCTAAGAAGATGAATCAAGGTACAAATTTTAAGAATATTATGGTGAGTATTTCTCAGATGACGAGGAATATGAGGATAAAATAGATATGGCCTACCTAGGGCCTTGAAATCTATGTCATCTTAGGGAGCCTATGGACATAGAAGAAATTTATCATGCAGTATTCCCAGGTCCTCCCATCCAAAGGATACTAGTGAATTTAGAAGAGATATTTCACATAGCTTTTCATGGTCCATCAAACTTAAGGTAATTGCTTCCCCCTAAGGATCCAATTGTTGTGTCTTTCCTAGAGTAGACCTGGTGATCCCCATATCACCTGAGCCACATATAGAGTATGAGGGAGAACCCAAAAATAGTGAGTTTTATCCACATGGTCCTAGAGATTTCTTTCATTTCAATAACATGATATCCATCGATCTGACCACTCCACTTCATAGTCTGTAAGACCCTTCAAAACCTTTGCATCTCAATCACAAGGCCATTGATTTTGACCACATCAATTCACCCTTAGAGCTTGAAGATTTATTCCCCAATGAAAAAATGCTACAACAATTCCATTTGTGCCAAGCTCTACACATGATGTCTATCATGCTGAGGTTAATCCTAATTTGGTGGAACCTTTAAACCGAGTAGATGACATCCATTTTATCCCTAGGACTCACCATCTTGAGGAGGGATCACATATGTCAATAGAGGAAACCTTTGAAGTGGATATCAATGATGATCTCACCAATCCAAGGAAGGTTAAATTTGGAGAGAGCTTATCTCCTGAGGAGCGCACCAATCTCATTCCTCTATTGAAAGAGAGACCTGATCTCTTTGATTGAACCTATAAGAACATGTCGGATTTGGATCCGAAACTGGTTACTTATAACCTTTCGTTGGACCCTACCAAGAAATTGATCAAGCAAAAAATAAGGAAGATGCATCCAACCGTTGCCTTAATGGTTAAATATGAGCTAAAAAAAATGTTGGACATAGAGTTCATAATTCCCATCGACTATCTAGAATGGTTATCAAACATGGTAAACATAGGAAAACCTGATGGAAGAATCCACATATGGATGGATTTCAAGGACCTCAATAAGGTAACACCCAAGGATTCATTTTCATTGCCTAATATTGATGCTCTTGTAGATGCAACTACAGGTCACAAAATGCTTTCTCTCATGGATGGTTTTTCTAGTTACAACCAGATTTGGATTAAACCCGAAGATCAACATAAAATCACTTTCACCACTCCATGGGGAATATTTTGCTATAAAGTTATGCCATTTGGCCTCAAAAATGTTGGTGCCACATATCAACGAGATATTACATACATCTTTCATGACTATATGCACAAAATCATAGAATATTATATCAATGACTTATTAACCAAGTCATTATTATGTGAAGAGCACACCGAGGTCCTAAGGAAAGACTTCGATCACCTGATAGAACCCAATGTCAGGTTGAACCCCAATACATGCATATTTGGTGTAGCTTCAGGTAAACTCTTGGGATTCACCATTTCCAAATGAGGGATCGAAGTAGACCTAGCAAAGGTCAAGGCTATATTAGAAATGTGTCCCCCCACAAACATCAAAGAATTAAGAAGCATGTAGAGCAAGGTAGCATCCATAAAGTGCTTCATCATGTAGTTTATCAGATAAGTGTCAATCCATGAATTGACTACTACACAAGGGGGTCCCATTTAATTGGGATGAAGATTTTTAAAAAGTCTTCGCTGAGATCAAACAATACCCAGTAATATTAGCTCCACATAGACCATATGTGCTATTTTTGCTATATATATCCACCATAAACTTTGCATTAGGAACCATGATAGCTTAGAACATACAAGAGAAAGATTAGGTGATATATTACATCAGTCAAACTCTTGTTAGTTATGATCTACGATATGCATTCCTAGAAAATCTATGCTTAGCAGTTGTCTTTGCAACTAAGAAATTGTACCACTACATGCTGAGTCATACGACGTATGTTATATTAAAACAAAATATTTTTTAGTATATGATGAGCAAGACATATCACAACACATGTACTGCAAAGTGGATCATGCTATTGATAGAATTTAACCTAGAATTTATCAGTCAAAATTCAATCAAAGGACATGTCATAGTTGATCAACTAGTAGAGGCTCCTCTTGAGGATCATAGGACTCTTATCATAGAAATTCCCGATGATGCAGTCTTTGCATTATCGGAGTCACCCAAGCTTGAAGAACTGGATAATCAAGCCGATATATATTTGTTCTTTGATGGTTCAAAATGTGAGCAAGGGGGTGGCGTAGGGATTGTGTTTTTCATGCCACTAGGTGCTCCAGTTCCCTTATCATTTAAACTCAACTTCCATTGCACCAAAAACAATGCTGAATACGAGGCCTTAATATTGGGTCTCCAAAAAACACTCACCATGATGATTAGAAAGATGAATATCTTTCTTGATTGCCTTCTCATAGTAAATCAAGTTAAGGGAATTTATCAGTGCAGGTGTCCCAACTTGAAAGTATACAAGGAACTTGTGGAAATTTACTTAGTCCAACTGGAATGGTATGGCATCTTTGGGATCCTTAATCCCTTAGAATCCATCTATTGACTTCACTACCATCCAGGTAAAAATACTATCACAATATGTGATATAATGTGAGGCTCAAGAAAATCATGAATCAGTCCACAGGATTCATATAGAACCAAACCATGAGTGGTTCTATAGAGCTAGAGACTTTTTGAAGAATATGCCCTGGGGTTTTTGATCTTGTAGGGTCCTGCAGAGAATGATACCACTATTCCCCATAAGGTTGTCTCCCAATCTGCATTTGTACAAGTAAAATTGCAGTAGGAACACATCATTCAGTCATTCGAAGCCATTGCTTGTCAAGATTGGTTATCACAATTACATGATTTTCTTAAGCTTGGAATAATATTTTAGGGATTATCGCATGCTGTAAAAAGAGAATTTAAACAAAAAACAACTAGATATGTCTTGTTAGGAGATATATTGTATCATCATAGCTACGATGGAATTCTCCTTCATTGCCTTGAGCCCAAAGAATCATCTTGGATGATGTCATAAACTCATGATGGTACATACGGTGGCCATTTCAGAGGCATGGCCATCGTCAAGCACATCCTTAGAATGAGTTACTATTGGCCCACTATGGAGAAGGATTGCACAACGTATGTTAGGAAGTGCATTAAATGTCAACACCATGCTAATCTTATGCACCTGCCAGAACATGCCTTACAACTCACCAAGCAGCTTGGTCATTTTATCAGTGGGGTTTAGATCTAATTGGTAAGATCTCTCCCCCATATTTGGGCTGACACATGTTTATCATAATGACCATTGTGTATTTCACCAAGTGGATGGAGGTAATACCTTTAAGTACAAGGATAGGAGAACGTATTATGGAGTTCATACTCCTTAATATAATATACCATTTTGGGATACCATCCAAAATAATATCGGATAATGAAACCTCATTCAAAAATAAAATTGTAAGGGCTTTAACATCAAAATATAATATTCAACACAATTTTGCAACTCCATATTATCCGTAAGAAAATGGGAAATTAGAGGCCTCAAACAAAATAGTGGTAGACATTTTAAAGAAGATTGTTCAAGAAAATCATAAATATTGGCATATTTAGCTGCCCCTTGCATTATGGGATTACAAGACTAGTATAATTTCAACTGGGGAAACACCGTTATCACTAGTATATAGTGCCGATGCCATCATGCTCTTGGAATTGGAAATTCAAATATTGCGTATCTCATTGAAAGAGTTCATCGATGAAAACACTGTGCAAAAATCTTGCATAGATCAATTGATGTTTCTTGATGAACATCGTGTGAATGCTCTTGAGCATCTCTGAGTTTACCAAGATCAAATAAAATGAGCTTATAATAATAAAGCCCACTTGAGATACTTTAAAGTTGGGGATCTTGTGCTAAAAGAGAACCAATAGAACTCAAACCTACCGCTGCATCTGCGAGATAAATTTATGACCAACTGGTTAGGTCCATTTATCATTTTAGAGAAGATAGAATTAGGGACTTATCGTCTAAAATCGCTAGAAGGTGTTGAAGAGCCTGAACCTTTCAATATTCTTCATCTAAAGGTGTTTCATAATTAAAATAAAAAATTCAAAAAACATTTGAAAAGCACTCAAAATAACAAAAACAATTTAAAACATCAAAAATCCAAACAAATAAAAAAGCAATAAATCAAAAACATTGCAAAACATCAAAAATACAAAAACATTTACATTTGGTATTGCATTTACATTTTACATATGCATTTATTTAATTGCATTGCATTAGGTATTTTCATCCATTGCATTTGCATTAGGATAGGTTGTGTTTACAATCTGACAAATCACACCACGTTTGCATCTTAATCATGCATCTTTACATCATCATCATCTATCACCCTTGTGAGTAATTGTGTTTTTCAACACAACCCTTCCTATTGCTATAAGGAATATACTAGGGTTTTTCGATCATTCAGCCATACCTAGTGATATTCTCAGATTTTGTAGAAAGCTATCTTTGCTTTTAAAAATGAGTTTAGTTTTGATAGTACCTTGCATATTTCAAAATCCTATCACAATTTAAACATTAACAATCCTAGTTTGAACAAGGAAATATAAACACTATGAAGTGCTCTTAATTACCTTGAGCGAAAGGTTTTTACTTGCTCATATTGTGATGCACATGGTCTAGGATTCTGATCATTGACAAAAGAACAAGTTCCCCCATACCAAAGAAATCCCTCGCTTTCATACAAAATAAGCAAAATCCCAAATCAAAGCAAAGCAAAATAAACAGTGATTATCATCACTAAGAAAATCCCTTGCTCCAAAGCAAAATAAATAGTGATTTTCATCACTAATGAGTAAGTATCCCAAACAATGAAAAGAAAAGAAGAAGGTGAAGAGCTTGAATCCCTGGAATGGTCAATATTTCAAAGCCATTGAGTGATTCTATTATAGTAATGGGCTGAATAAATCTCGCCTGGCAATGGGGTAGTTCTAAGTAATTTACAAATGAGCTATCTTTTGGTGGCCTGTATTACCTAGTAGTCTAGTCTAACTACGTCTAAACCTAGGATCATGATGAACATTTGGTGATCCTCATTACAACAATGGGCTGAATGAATCCTACTTGGAAATGAGGTATTCTTATGTTTCATCTAATATATTTATTTGCACACACAGGGATAATGAATATCTTGGTCTTCATAACAATTTTTTTTATCTTTCAAAGAGTTTTGTGTAGTCATTATACAAAATTTGATTAATTAACTAGGGTGTTTGAGTCTCATGGAAAACCTCAAAATACCCTATAACAACATATCATCTCATCAACCAATCACACTTTTCCTTATGACGTTTTGTTTATTAAGGGATATTCATGAAATAGGATAGATACTAGATGAATATCAACAATGATATTTAGACGACCACTAACTATTTTGTGCATATATTTTAATTCACAAAAGATTATAAGGGAAAACTATACATCTCACATCATATCATGTCATATACATATGCCTAAATGACTAATTCTTATGATAAGAGTTACCATTTACATTCATGATTTTTTAACATTCAATGGTGTCGTTCATTAGTTTGTAACACATTAGATTAATTACTTATATTTTAAGTGATTAAAGTATATAGGTTCATTTGCATTAGATCATTCTCATGTAATTAATGCATTACATTACACATCATCTATCATATCATATCACATAGATTATGTAGTCACCAAATTACAACCACTAATCCTCCATCCTAACCATTCCACCACCCACTTGTCCACCATACACCTTTCCCGCCAATTATTTGGCCCAATTCCACTTTTCCCGCCTTCAAAAGGCCCACTTTAACCCTTTCCCACCATTTCCTAACCCAATTGAGATTATTTTAATATTATTTTATATTTAATATAATAATTTATATTATATTATAATATATTTATTATAAAATATATATTTATAAAGTCAATTAACCACAGCCGTCCGATCCAATCTAATCCCCACCGTCCATCTTAATTAATCCATGCCACATCTAAAATGTAATCTCAACCTTAGGATCTAATTTAATCTTAGCCACACGATCAAAAGTATAAGGCTAAAACCCTAAACGGTATCACATTTTACATCATTCATATCATCCATAATCACATGGTATTATACACCAACCCCTTTCCCACCGTTGGGGCATAAACGGTATCACATTTTACATCATTCATATCGTCCACAATCACATGGTATTATACACCAACCCCTTTCCCAATGTTGGGGCATAAATGGTATCACATTTTACATCATTCATATTATTCACAATCACATGGTATTATACACCAACCCCTTTCCCATCGTTGGGGCATAAACGGTATCACATTTTACATCATTCATATCGTCCACAATCACATGGTATTATACACAAGCCCCTTTTTTTCCACTGTTGGGGCATAAAAGGTATCACATTTTACATCATTCATATCGTTCACAATCATATTACATTTCACATCATTCATTCATCAATGGCACAAATTCACCACATCATTCATTATCAGCATAATTTTTTTTCAATTGGCTTGTGAGATACATTCGTAACTCATTCACCAATTGAGGGGGTAAGCTACAAAATTCCAAAAAAAAAAAAAATTCTTTGTTCTTTGGTCTTCAACATTAGTTCTCAAATCCAACGACAGAGAGAAGCTGCTTCCGTGCCCATAGCCCAAACAGGTGTCTCATATTTTTGTACCATATTGTGTTTCACGCAACATGGTACAAAAAGAGGCATCTGTAGACACAAAATTACAGCCACTAATCCTCCATCCTAACCATTCCACCACCCACTTGTCCACCATACACCTTTCTCGCCAATTATTTGGCCCAATTCCACTTTTCCTGCCTTCAAAAGGCCCACTTTAGCCCTTTCCCGCCATTTCCTAACCCAATTGAGATTATTTTAATATTATTTTATATTTAATATAATAATTTATATTATATTATAATATATTTATTATAAAATATATATTTATAAACTCAATTAACCACAATCATCCGATCCAATCTAATCCCCACCGTCCATCTTCATTAATCCATGCCACATCTAAAAAGTAATCTCAACCTTAGGATATAATTTAATCTTAGCCACACGATAAAAAGTGTAAGGTTAAAATCCTAAGAAAACCCTAGGTTGGATTATAAATAAGGGCATTTGCAAATGATTAAACCCTGGAACCCTGATATTAGAATTTGCATCTTGAAGAGATCATTGGTGAAGCCCTAACAAAGCAGAAAGAGATAGAGCCCTAAAAATCCAAAGCCCTAGCTAACCAATAGGACTTCTACTGTTCTAGCCATCCCCCATATCCATCCTTTCCACCTCACCATCCTCCATTTTCATCGCCACCACTTCCGCCCATCCGTCGCATTCGTCGCATCCCCTCGATCTGCTTCTGCAGATTTTATCCTCATCGTAGGCGCTCTCCTGAGCTTGCAAAGCTCATTGCAGAGCTTGCCAAGTGTATGCCTGCACCTGCTGTATTGCAGGCTTGCTCTAGAGCCTACGAAGCTCACACCAGAGCCTACAAAGTGCGTGTTCGAGCCTACTACAACCACAAAAATGTGAATTAGAGTCTGCTGCATCATGCCATTTGCTGTCAAAATTGCAACAACGAAACGAGACATCATCATAAGCAAGGTATATATTTATTGGTTTTATTATGATTACATGATTTGTAGATTTCGCATGCCATTTGATCTATTTTTAGTTAGGGTTTATTGATGTTTGAGGGTCTCACACTGTGGAGCCCTCACAGGTATTATTAATCCCTTTCTCTATTTTTGTGTATGCAGATCTGTAGATTCTACATATTGTTGAACGACTGTTGAAGCTGGAGTGGTTCGACATTGGATTATTGAATCCCACTCATTCCGTTGGAAGCGAGGACACACTATCTAAAGACACTTTATTGTTGTAGCTAGGGTTTTGGAGAACCCTAGCGTTTTGTAAATCTTTGTATCAAATACTCACTGAGTACAAATTGTATCAAAAGGAGTTTATTGGCTCCCCCTATTTATTGAATAAATCTATCTATTTTGTGCAATCTTGTGTTTATTTGGGTTATTTCTGCCACTTTCACCCATCCGCCACATTCGTCTTCACAAATGGCAATCACGATGGGAACCCATAAAGGTTTCATTATTTAATAGATCTACCTTGCTAACTTAATTTTATTTCTATGTATTACAAGAATTTTTAGAAGCGTAGAGGTCACTGATTTTGTCGCTACGGTTTCTGAAGTATTCTGCATCACCTTTAGATATTACGCAGGCGTTCGACAGTATCTACATATTACGCAGGCATTCGGGAGTGTCCGTAGAGCATTAAGAAGTATCTGCAGACAACCACAGGCACTTTGCTGCACCTACACACGTGCACAGCCATGCCTGACATTAATTTGGAGTAGAGATAAGGCTTCCAAGTAGGCCCCATAACCCTAGTTTACCATTTAGTGATTTACGTATTCTGCTTTCTGCTGCTGTTTTTCACTATTTCTGGGTTTAACACTAAGTAATATATGAAAGAATCCTTAGCAAATTACATTTAGGGTTTGTGTGTGTTTAGTTACACAAAATTTGTTTCTTGTTCTAAAGTTGTAGATCTAGGTGATTGTTTGCATTTGGAGTGCATATGAAACAGAAAAGCATCCTAGATTTTGCATTGTATGGTTAAAGATCACTTTAATTTTGCATATCTAAATAGGAACAACATCTTGACGCATAAAGTAATCCTACCCTAGGCTGGCCCCTTTGGCAGAGAGGTGGACGAACCCTTCGGTTGCTCTTGTGATTTTAATCACTTGTAGGTAGGGGATTTTAAGGGTGTAATCTACGCTCTTTACGTGAAATTTGCATCTTTGTGTTGGCTTCTGATTTAGATTAGTAAAGTTAGTAATATTTAATATTATTTTCACACCATAGAGAATAAGAGATCTAATAAAATTAATCACACACACTTGCATGGTTCACATTTTTAATAGTAGTGGCTGGATTTCATCACCAGCCATTGCTTGAGATCTGGTGATGGTGGCAGCGATTTCCATCCATCAATCTCTACCCTAGAAACCATAGGACTACCCCCGAGAAAACATGCTTCCAAGAAGAATATCGTTGCCCTGGCCAGCATTAGTTTTTACCTTTGTTTTCTTTAAACAAGATTAAGTTACATCAAAACACACAAGCCAAAAATTCTAAAAATAATTCACATTAACAAGAGAAAATAATTAATGAACAAGGTAAGCCACACACGGTGAAACCTAGGATTGATTGTTTTCTTTACTTTAAATTCTAAAAAGTTTTTTTAGTTTGTGTGATTTTGATAAACTTTAAATCTTTGGTTTAACTACTTTATGGTGCTAACGAGACAACAAAAGAAAGTAATAAATCAAAGTAGTTTAATGGAAAACATTTCCCATGATCTCGCTACTTTGGTAGCCCCATCCAGTATGGTTTAGACTACTTTTTCTGGATTGTCATATCCATCCCTACCTCAAATAGGAACCCTTCCACACAATGTGGAAACAAACACCACCCACATCATGGACAAAGTGAGGGCCATCTACAAGTCCTCCAACTATGTCTTAGAACCGCTTAGCCGAGAGGGATTTGAAGAACCTGAATTGGCTACTGCCAACCTTACCGAAGGATATCATAATTCAGGTTACGAATATGGTATGCCTTCTTCCATGAGCCAACTGCAACAAAGCCCAAGTTTTCCAAAGACTTACCTCACATCCACCTGTTCCAACCCATTGTATGAGGAGTATGTCAATGCTGCCTCACAAATCCCTAACCACCAAGTTGTCACATCAAATGCAACTTGCACCATACCCATGTCCTCTCATCCATCATCATCCACCCCTCCATCATCTCACTTAGCCACCATACCCATGTCTTCTCATCCATCATCATCCACCTTCCCATAATATCATCCAACCACAACCCCATCCTTTGATACATGGTCAAATCAAGAACTTACGGATACATTAGGGCTCATAAATAGGTTGCTTTCACAATGAACAAAAGGAAAAAAACTAGTTAACACAAACCCTATGACCCAAGTAGTTCCAAATCAACCTTCACTCACCAATCAAAATCCGACATGGGTTCACCAAACTTCCTTAGTGTCCATCCCTAATCCACCATCAATCCACACATCAACCACACCAATTACTATTGCTACCAACCAACCATACAACTCATTCTGCCATCAACATCCTAATCAATTATCCCCATCCCTCAACCATAAATATTCACCACACACCCATCCCAATGCATTTCACAATACCATGCTGGTCACACCCCAACATCTACCATCCAACCCATAAACCAACCACCACACTATACAAGGTCCTCACATTCTAGCAGAAGATCCTAGATTCCAGGCAATACAAAAGCAAATTGATCAGTTGATGCAAAATTCACCATGAATAATGAACCAAAAGCTCACATTAAGCCAACTGATCCATCAACCAATCCACCCTTCGGTACCATCATCACCGTATCCGACAGATTTTACGGTATCAAAATTCGACAAGTTTAGGGGAATTGAGGATCCTAAGGAGCATGTGAGTTCATTTGTCCATGTATGTTTTCAGATTAACGATGATAATGCTCTTATGCTCTGAATGTTTCCTCAAACATTAGGGGGAGATGCCGTTGAATGGTATACGAAATTGCCTACACATAGTATTTATACTTTTGATCAATTGATAGATCTATTCTTGGAACGCTTCGACCTTAACATCAGAAAGAAGGTGTCCTTATCAGATATATATTATTTGAAACAATGGGATGAGGAACCTATCTATGATTTTGGAAACCGTTGGAGGGTAGTCATAACCAAGTTGTCGTTCTCCCTCCAAACGGAAGAAATTATCAAATTTTTTACCAAGAGTTGCTTAAAACCCATCTCTTGGATGCTACAACTCAATACTTATAGAACATTTGAGGAGGCTTGCATAGGCTAGTGTCATTGAGGAGATAAAAATCCAAGAGGGTGTCATTAAGCCTAAGAAGAAAGAATAGAAAAATAGAGGCCAATTGATGAGGCCCAAAAGTGCCTCATTATTGCACAATGTTTGACTACCATATGATAAGTTAATTGCCAAATAGTTGACTAAAATATACTATTTGTTAAGTGTTTGCATGATTTTATGTTAGGAATACTATATCTCTGTTTTTGACTATTTTCAGCATTTTGTGACTGATTTTGCTTGATTAAGTAGCAAGTAAGAACATGCATTTCAATTAACCAAATGTGGTATGCTGATATCCATTAACTTCTCAATGGTTTTTGAATGTTTTCCTGCCCTTCAACTTGTTTCAAATCCACATTGAAGCCAAAAGTTTAGGACTGTCATAAATCTGAAAATCTGAAAAAACAGCCATATAAAAATCAGCAAGTTGTCACTTTATAGGAACACCTTGAAGTTGTCAAGAAAAGCATGAGGATATGGATGGAATGAGTTCAGAAGGACTACAGAAGACATCTGACCTATTTAGAAGCATTCCCACATGGTCTAAATAGGCAGCAACAGGGTATAACGGAGCAAGGGCAATTGTGCAGCATTGTTGCACTATTTCAGCATGGTTACTTGGTGAATGAAGTGTATAAATTCAGTAGCAACTTGATGTACTCCTTCATGTTGATATTTGAATAATTTTTCCATGTTCTAATTTGTTTGAATTTGCAAGAAATGCCAATATTTTACAAGCGTGCAGCAGAACTGGAAAATGCAGTAATTTACCATGTAAATTCTAGCAAGCTACCAATGAATGGCAAGGCATGGAATTCACACATGGAGAGGAATGAAGGCTATTGCAATCTGATCCTGAGGGCTAATCCACCTGAGAAATGCAGCTAAAATAATTTGAAGAGCACATAGTTGTTCATTTTAAAGATCTTCGAAATGAACAAGACATCTTCGGAATGAGAAATACAGTCTCTTCGAAATGAGCCACTTATCTTCGGAATGAGAACAGAAAAGTGCTTTTTGAATTGTTGACTGATTTTTGATGATGGAAAAAGGGAAAGAAGGTTGAAAATGTTAAAGGAAAATATCTCCCATCTGACTTTGCCGTCCTTGCCATCCAAAGCCACCATTCATGGAAAAGATCAATTTTGATCCTCTTCTAGGATAAACCCAGAAAAACTGCAGCATAATAGAAAGTTGTTTGCAAGATAGAAATGGCATATTCTGAAGTGGAGAAAGATGTGTGAGATATTTCTAGACTCCTCTCATGTACTCCCACCACTGAAGATGCTTTCTAAGGGCCAATGACTACTACTGCAACACAAACTGTCCAGATTTGCATTTATTTCAGATCCAGAATTATTGGCAAATCACTGTAAAGTAGCACATAGGCTGATTTGAGCATGGGATATGTTGTAAATATTTATATAAATAACACAGCTCCCTCCTTGGTTGAGCCAGTTAGGAATTAGAATAGAGGAGAGTTTTCAATAGCAGCAATTAGGATTGTACAATAATTTTTTGTAACAGTTTTCAGCATGTTTTGTCATCAATAAAAGTGCAGCTATTTTATCATTTTCTGTTCTGAGTGTTAATTAGTTAAGGAGTGCTTTTCACCTCCTTCTAGATCAGGAAGTATGGGCCCACTTTCAGATCTAGAAGGAGGGATTTTATGGCAGGTTTTAATCTGTAATTTTGCTACGACAGAATTAATAGATTGCTTGCAGATTTCATTTTCTTGTTTTTATTTTGTATTATGTGATTTATGTTTTCTATTATGTTTGTGTACAACATTTGTGTGTATGTCAGCTGAAAAATTATATTAAGCATTTTTCCTTTGCTTTCCATGTTTTCCCTACTTTCTATTTTAGCAACTTTCCATTTTCAGCATATTTCATTTTGCTGTCAATTCCTATAGCAGAAGCTTGACGACCTTTTGTGGCAGGGCATTGACAGGTGTTTTTAGAATAAGTTTCATTTACAAGCATCATTTCAATTATGCAAAAGTAACTAGATTTCAATTCTACAAATGTAACTTAGGATTTCATTTCAGCAATTTAAATTTTGCAAGAGTAGATTAGACTTTCAATTTAGCAATTCCAATTCCTGCAATTGTAGTTAGATTTCAATTCTTGCAACTTAGAATTAGTTTTCAATTCCTATAATTTATTTTAGTTTCCATTCTTTAGACTAGGTTTAGTGTGACACCAAAAGGCTAAACCAAAATCTGCTTCACCAATAAATGCTTGAAATCTGAATGCCTGAATTGTACTCTGCCCTAGCCTTCTATCGTAGACAACCTTGGACACCACCCCGGATTGATAAATCATTGAGATTAAATGATGAGACTCAATGACACTCATCATTTTGGCATCATTGTTAGGGATCATGGTGTTGTTAGAGGGTAAAAGTAGTCAAATAATTATTATTATGCTAAATTATGAAGTTTAGAGTAAAATCTGAATGAAATAGTTGGTATAAATAATAATTATTGATAGTTGCATTTCAGTCCATTTAGAAAACAAGCAACCACAGGGAGGTGATCTTCACACTTGGGGGTTAAATTGCTTATGTTTGAAATTCTTGATAAAAATTGAAAGAATTCATCATCCTCATTATCAAGAAACATAAGATCTCTTAAAAAATTTAGAAGAGCCATCTGCTAGTACTACCATTTTTATATCCATATCATCAGGGTAGTATAAACAAATTTGTACTAGGTGTTGGGAAAGATATCATGGTAGATATACAAGACTATCCCTTGAACAAAATAGCCATATCAGCTACCTGTAGCATTTGTTCATAGGGACATATCATTGATGAATGCCATTTACTTCCATAACTCAGAGATGCAAAATTTGTTGCCTAGTCTGAATTCTTCTCAAAGAGAGATCCCAACAACAACAAATAGGGCAAGTAAATCAACCACCACCTTCAGCCCAACCTGTGGCCAATATGAATAATATAGGACAAGCAACCCCTGTCTATGTAAGCTAAAAAAAATCACAAAAACTTTTGCACAATCAAAATAGGAGTTTACAACTTAATGATGATCCTAGAGTTTTCCATTATTACTTAAATATTGTTAGGATTTTACCGTGCTAAACCGCAACCTAGCAATTCTTAGCCTACACAACCAATAGTTGATCTCATTAGAGGTGATCCTACCTGACAAGTAGTTGATCTACTAAAGTTGTACACTTCTTGTCTTATTGTGCAAACCAAAAATATTTCTTTTTAGCCCAACCTGTGATCAATCTGAATAATACAGGATAGGCAACCCCTATCTATGTAGCTGAATCTAGTATAAAAAAAAAAACTACAGGAAATGTTATTGACTGCAACAACATCCAACTGTGCTCAAACAAGAACTTACCTGAGCTTGAAGAGACAAAAATCAATGGAGATACACAGAAAACCTTTAGTCCAAACACACAGAAATTAGCCTTGGATAAAGGAGAAAAACTAGAAAAACTGCACATAGAAAATTTACTTCCATTTTACAAAGGGGTAAATTCTGTCCTCCTAGGAATGAAACAAATTGAAGTGCAGCCAAGAAAATTCTTGAACATTATTAGTTGGCTGACTTATAAACAAAAAGCAAAATTGTTGCTATTTTGAAACAATATTTCAATCCCTTTACATGGAATTACAAGGGTATATCAAGATTTTATCTTGATGTAAGCACTTAACATCTTTTGGGAATTGGTATTTAATTGTTTCAAGAACAGATTGACAAGATTTTGCAGACTAGGAGGCATGGACAACACTTGATTGAAGAAGTTTTCAGATATGGAGCAGGTGCTTCTTTCTCCCATTGGTAATTCATGGAGGATGTTAGTGGTGAATGGACATTGCCTTCGGGTATACCATGCACCATTAACTAAGGAGGAGTTCTTGAAGGAGATTCCATTGGATGTACACATAATGGAAGAGAATTTCTCTTCAATATCAGATTCGGAGTGATGATAAAAAGTTTGACAAAAAAAAAATACAAGAAAAGCAAAAAGAAGAATAGTCTTGTTTGTGAACTTCCTTCTTGGGTACAAGCAAGACAAGAAAAATTGAAAAAAAAAAGAGAGAAAAAATTGCAGCAAAGGCATGTCCCACAAAATGGGGATACATGAGGACAAGCATCAATTTCAGCAAGGAAGAGGAACAATGGAGCCAATACTTCATTTCCAGCAATAAGGAGGCAATTATGATGTAAGAAGATTCTTACTACTCATCTAGAAAGGAAGGTTGCATCAATGTTGCAGGTTTCAACAGAAAGAGATGGTGTTTTCATACAACAATTGACATGTTTTTGCAGAATAAGGATTGGTCTTATCCAAATAAGAGTGAGAGATTTTCTCTCTCATTGAAGCACTTGAAAAAAAAAAAGAGGACAGAAGTTGGTTGAAAACCAGAAATGGCAGCCTCTTCTGATGAAAAAAATGAAAAAAAGATGAAAAAAAATGAAAAAAAAAAAAAAATGAATAATTCAGTAGTGAAAACCTTCTTGGAGGCGCTACTGAGTTGGCTTGCATGAAAACCAATTTTTTGGCATGCATTGCCTTGTTGATCTACCCATCATTGTTCCACCATTGTACAAATCTCACACTGCACATGTGTTATGTTTGTTTATGTTTTCGGATAGCCTGCTAACAATCATCAAAAGCAGCTTGTAAGGTGCATGACCAATTTTCAGGACAGTAAGGTATGTGTTTCTTGCATTTAATTCATAGTAAACATTTAGCATTTAGTGTATGATAGTCGGTATTTGGCATAAACTATTCATACAATATTGACAAGTTGAAAAAGGAACATGTTCAAGATGTCAAGAAACACCCCCTTATGCCCTTAATTGCATGGAAATTCCAAAACTATGCAAAAACCTGATTTTGGGACAGACATGGCAGCAATTCTATTTCAATTTGTAGGGCAAATTTTAGAAGGAGAACTGCAAGTTTATATCTCACAATTGTCTGATAAATTGAAGGAGGATAATCAACAAAATGCACCTGAAGGTTCTATTTTAGTACTACTAGAATAAAACAACAACATACAAAACAAAGAATAACATCTAAACAAAAGGATGAAGAAGGGATTTTTGATGTTATGGAAGGCTTATACACTCTAGAGATGGGCCCACAATAGAATCTGTAGCTAAATTTTGCATAAGAGGTCATTTCTGCATTTTTTTTGAAGATCTTCAAAATGAACAGACATCTTCGAAATGAGAAATACAGTCTCTTCGAAATGAGCAGACATCTTCGAAATGAGAAATACAGTCTCTTCAAAATGAGCAAACATCTTCAGAATGAGAAATACAGTCTCTTCAAAATGAGCAGACATCTTTGAATGAGAAATACAGTCTCTTCAAAATGAGCAGACATCTTCAGAATGAGAATACAGTCTCTTCGAAATGAGCAGGATATCTTTGAAATGAGCAAAAACTATACCAAAATTGCTAAAAATGCTACAGAATAGCAAAAAGAGTAGGGTACATCAAATATTGAGGTTTATAAGGCTCTACCACAAGTAAGTACATCCCTCAAGCATTTCAAATCAAAAATTATCAATTTTGTTCAAAAGGTGCAAACAACAAAAATAAGCATTCAAGCTGAAATATTGTTAAGAATAGAAAATTCCATCAGTAGTAGTGCATACGCCAAATACGGTTCCACAATAAGACTATTGCAAGATGAATCATATGATATCAAGCCTTTAAGAGGTACCTTGCAACACTAAAACTTGTAGAAAAATAGAAAAAGAGTCATACATGTGCTTAATTGCAAAATACTTGATATAGTGCAGCAAGGAGGAATTTCTCAGTTAGCAGGTAGCAAAGGATGTTGTTCACAAGAATAAAACCTGCATATTACTATGGCCTACTAAGATGCATGAGGGCATGCATCAGTTCAAGTTGGGGGGGATGATGAGGCCCAAAAGTGCCTCATTATTGCACAATGTTTGACTACCATATGATAAGTTAATTGCCAAATAGTTGACTAAAATATACTATTTGTTAAGTGTTTACATGATTTTATGTTAGGAATACTATATCTCTGTTTTTGACTATTTTCAGCATTTTGTGACTGATTTTGCTTGATTAAGTAGCAAGTAAGAACATGCATTTCAATTAACCAAATGTGGTATGCTGATATCCATTAACTTCTCAATGGTTTTTGAATGTTTTCCTGCCCTTCAACTTGTTTCAAATCCACATTGAAGCCAAAAGTTTAGGACTGTCATAAATCTGAAAATCTGAAAAAATAGCCATATAAAAATCAGCAAGCTGTCACTTTATAGGAACACCTTGAAGTTGTCAAGAAAAGCATGAGGATATGGATGGAATGAGTTCAGAAGGACTACAGAAGACATCTGACCTATTTAGAAGCATTCCCACATGGTCTAAATAGGCAGCAACAGGGTATAACAGAGCGGGGACAATTATGCGAGCATTGTTGCACTATTTCAGCATGGTTACTTGGTGAATGAAGTGTATAAATTCAGTAGCAACTTGATGTACTCCTTCATGTTGATATTTGAATAATTTTTCCATGTTCTAATTTGTTTGAATTTGCAAGAAATGCCAATATTTTACAACTATGCAGCAGAACTGGAAAATGCAGTAATTTACCATGTAAATTCCAACAAGCTACCAATGAATGGCAAGGCATGGAATTCACACATGGAGAGGAATGAAGGCTATTGCAATCTGATCCTGAGGGCTAATCCACTTGAGAAATGCAGCTAAAATCATTTGAAGAGCACATAGTTGTTCATTCCGAAGATCTTCGGAATGAACAAGACATCTTCGGAATGAGAAATACAGTCTCTTCGAAATGAGCCACTTATCTTCGGAATGAGAACAGAAAAGTGCTTTTTGAATTTTTGACTATTTTTGATGGTGGAAAAAGGGAAAGAAGGTTGAAAATGTTAAAGGAAAATATCTCCCATCTGACTTTGTCGTCCTTGCCGTCCAAAGCCACCATTCATGGAAAAGATCAATTTTGATCCTCTTCTAGGATAAACCCAGAAAAACTGCAGCATAATAGAAAGTTGTTTGCAAGATAGAAATGGCATATTCTGAAGTGGAGAAAGATGTGTGAGATATTTCTAGACTCCTCTCATGTACTCCCACCACTGAAGATGCTTTCTAAGGGCCAATGACTACTACTGCAACACAAACTGTCCAGATTTGCATTTATTTCAGATCCAGAATTATTGGCAAATCACTGTAAAGTAGCACATAGG
Source organism: Wollemia nobilis (assembly GCA_028583015.1). Lineage (NCBI taxonomy): Eukaryota > Viridiplantae > Streptophyta > Pinopsida > Araucariales > Araucariaceae > Wollemia > Wollemia nobilis. Next base: position 15,680,545 of record JAQPPZ010017228.1, read on the forward strand.
CTGATTTGAGCATGGGATATGTTGTAAATATTTATATAAATAACATAGCTCCCTCCTTGGTTGAGCCAGTTAGGAATTAGAATAGAGGAGAGTTTTCAATAGCGGCAATTAGGACTGTACAACAATTTTTTGTAACAATTTTCAGCATGTTTTGTCATCAATAAAAGTGCAGCTATTTTATCATTTTCTATTGAGTGTTAATTAGTTAAGGAGTGCTTTTCACCTCCTTCTAGATCAGGAAGTATGGGCCCACTTTCAGATCTAGAAGGAGGGATTTTATGGCAGGTTTTAATCTATAATTTTGCTGCAACAAAATTAATAGATTGCTTGCCAGATTTCATTTTCTTGTTTTTATTTTGTATTATGTGATTTATGTTTTCTATTATGTTTGTGTACAACATTTGTGTGTATGTCAGCTGAAAAATTATATTACGCATTTTTCCTTTGCTTTCCATGTTTTCCCTGCTTTCTATTTTAGCAACTTTCCATTTTTAGCATATTTCATTTTGCTGTCAATTCCTGTAGCGTGAAGCTTGACGACCTTTTGTGGCAGGGCATTGACAAGTGTTTTTAGAATAAGTTTCATTTACAAGCATCATTTCAATTATGCAAAAGTAACTAGATTTCAATTCTGCAAATGTAACTTAGGATTTCATTTCAGCAATTTAAATTCTGCAAGAGTAGATTAGACTTTCAATTTAGCAATTCCAATTCCTGCAATTGTAGTTAGATTTCAATTCTTGCAACTTAGAATTAGTTTTCAATTCCTGTAATTTATTTTAGTTTCCATTCTTCAGACTAGGTTTAGTGTGACACCAAAAGGCTAAACCAAAATCTGCTTCACCAATAAATGCTTGAAATCTGAATGCCTGAATTGTACTCTGCCCTAGCCTTCTATCGTAGACAGCCTTGGACACCACCCCGGATTGATAAATCATTGAGATTAAATGATGAGACTCAATGACACTCATCATCAATAACGAAATAATCAAACTGGCCAAACCAAATCAACACAAGCCTCAACAACTAACATAATTAATAAAGTCAATCAAGTGGTCATGAGTCAGCCCGTAATGGATCAAAAGATAGTGCAACAACAAATTACCTATCATGCGGTCCCATCAGTAACCCAATCACCAACGGTACAAAACATAGCACCAACTGTAGAACAACCTACCCGCTACCAGTTCAATCGGCCCCAACATCAATACACTCCTTTAGTAGAATCATATTCATCCATATTTCTAAGGTTGTATGAGACCAACAAATTATCCTTACCAGAAATTAGACCCGATGATCCCACCAAAAGGCCTAAAAATTATAGAGAGCACTTGTTTTGCCCATACCATCGGTAAAATAGGCATGATATCAATTCCTCCCATATGTTCAAAAACATAGTCTAAGACCTCATAGACCTAGGGGCCAATAATGTGGATAACCTCTTAGCTCCACAAAATTAAAATTTGGGCATATATCAGACACCTCTACCTAACCATGGGGAGGTCCAACATAATGTAGGAGGTAACAATCAACAACCACCTCCTAATCAAGTAAATCATGTCCAAAAATACCAAAACTTTGTAGGAGCAGTCCATGTGGTCACTAGAGGGCAAAGACAAAATCAAAAAAATGCTCAACAACCTTAAAACCCACCACCCATCCAAAAATTTCCAAATCCATCTCCACAAATCAATCTATCCAATCCATCCAATCAGCCCATCCTTCGTCCAATAAGGCCAACGATAACCTTAACCGACCGGTTAACCACTAGTTTGAAAATGGCATCAATGAAACTTTTTGTTAGAATGTGCATGGAGCCATCAATTACCTTTTATGACTTTGAGGTAAAATCAATGAATTCAAAATCCGTAGATCCTCCATTGTAGATAATGGCCCTAATAGACAAAAAGCCATTCAAAAGAGTACTAATTGATATCGGCTCGTCAATCAATATCATTACTACCACTGCCCTTATCCACCTCAAATTACCTCCATCCCACATTTCCAAATCATCATTCATCCTCAAAGCATTTAACGATGCTTTGTGTACCATAATTAGTACTATTGTTTTACCTATAGAAGTAGGGACCAGAAAGTTGCACACCATGTTTCACATCTTGGAAGGATACATGGCGTATAATATACTCCTTGGTAGACCTTGGATGAGGGAAATGAAATGTGTTCCTTCAATTCTCCACCAATGCTTGAAGTTTGTTCATGATGGACAAGTCCATTGCATCCCTGCGGATGTCGAACCTTTTAAGTATTGTAATTTCATTTCAAATCCTTAGGAATCCATGTTACCTTCCACCCATTTATTATTAGCGTCATCATCGAATCCATCTACATCATCTCTTAATCCGCATTCTTCTAATCCATTGGCATCCTCTTCAAAAGCTCCTATCATAGAGGAGCTACCCATCACATCACCTCCTCAAACATCCATTTCTTCTTGTACATGTGGTCACATTTAGTCTACTATTAGCACATCATACATCACATCTATCCCTTCTTCTACAACCACTTATTCTATTTCATCATTATCCCATCCTCCATATTCTAATTCCACACCGCCATCCAATCCCACTCCATCGGTCGATGTTTCACAAGTCAAACTCTCAGATTGTGACATATTTAATTCACCATCACCCATAACCAATCCAGAGCCATATGAATCCCCACCATCAACCATGCCAGCCAAAGTCAATGTCCACATTACCAATCCTGGTATAGGTGAATGTGGTCCAAGATGTCACCATAACACCCCTAGCCATTCCAACAACCAAAGATTTTGGACGTCCTCGAGACCATTATTTATCCATAGGCGCTGTTTACAACATGAGTGCAATTCAAAATAACATTAACTTTGTTTATGGAGGGTTGGATTGCTCAACTGGGGTAAACCCACCCGAAGAACCACAAGAGCCTAGACATGCCAATATCCCTAACATAGAGGATTTTCCTGCTCGCTAATTTAACATGTTCAATTGGTCAGGCCAAGGTCTAGGTTCCCATGAGCAAGGGATGCATGATATTTTAGAGGTCCCATATAGAGGCGCCCATGATCATTCTGGTTTAGGCTATACCCCATTGTATTCCACTGATTCTCTTGAGCAAGCATTTAAAAAACTTAGCCTCAATGATGAAGATCATCCCATCCACCCATTACCCTCAACATCTTCTCTTGAACAAGCCCTTCAAGAACTTCATATCGACAAAGTAAACGAGGATGACCCCATCAACTTATCATATCCTGTCTTTGATTCCAACGATTAAAGTTATGAAGAATTTGAAGTCATCTCAAATGCTTCTGACGATTCTGAAGAGGAGTCACATCCCATTGTCCCCATCACCCAACATGAAGAGTTTTACCTTCGAATGTTCCCCATCCATCATCCCATATTCCACCTACTTCTTCCACAATAACAAGTGGACCCACCTGGTAATCCACCTTGAGCGACACACATAAGCCAAAAAATGTAACATATGTACATATTTAAAAAAACAAAAAATAAAAATAAAAACAAAAAACAAAAAGAAGTAGAAAGAAATACGTTGTTCATGTTAATGCCATGTCTATTACAGGGATAACACCATTCGAAATCGGTTCATCTCCAATCATTCCATCCATTCATCCATCCAAGCCACCCTTCCTTACACTAAGTCAATATGAATCCTATTGACTTATTCACCCTGCTCTGTAATCCATACGATCTGGCTAGGCCAATTCCAATTGACATTAGCCTTATTGAATTGGACCGGATTTCCTCCCCACCCTCCTTTTCGGAGCTCATCCTATCCGAGGAACTGCTAAGGGCTTCGACCAACTATATTCCTCCTTCATCGCCACATTCACCCACATCACCTTCCACTAGAGGTCCCGAGGTCTTTCAGGCAGAGTTAGGCAGTGATGAGCAGGAAAAGTTGGAGGAAATTTTAGACGACATAAATCTAATACCAACACCCTAAACGATTCCCCCTTAAGAAAAAGGAACAACATCAAAATCTTAACTATCTCTCTCTCTTAATTCAACCAGAATGAAAGTATGATCATATTACTAAACATAAGAAATGACTCAAAGCATCTCAAACCATAATATCAAATATGATTTACACCATAATAGAATATCCTAATTCCATAAGCATAATCATATAACAAGATCCATATACCATCCATTTGTATTTTGTTTTTTTCCATTCATAGAAACGTTCTATCATTCTATAAGAAAAAAAGGAATCTCGTAATGAATTAGTACAAACTTTACCTAAGTTATCAATATACAAATCTCTTCAAATGATCACACTCATTTTATAAATTTTTACTCCATAACGAAAGTCATTAAAGAATCCAAAGCTATTCATTTAAGCTTTTTCTAAAAACCACTCTTTCTTCATAACTCTAGTTACATATTAAACACAAATAGAATGCTTCTCAACAACCATAAATAACTCTTCTTATTCAAATATTTACACGTTGAGGTCCTTGAGCTTTACCGAGATATAGACAGGTTCAGGGATCATGATAACTCCTCCAAATAATAGTACAATCCTAAATGCTTATTATTTTCAATGTATATAGCAAAAACAACATATACATTTTTTTTCTTTCATCTTTCTAACTCTTTATAAAGAATACAAAGGAGGAAAACCCCATAATTTTCTCCAATCAAAATAGGACTCCACATCCCATCTTATTAATTCCATTTTAAGCAAAAACAATGTATTTCCACAATACAATTCCATATATTTTTAAGGAAACCCCCATAAATTTCCTTAATATCATTGGACTCCGTGTCCATTTTAATCTTCATTAATTTCCATAAACAAATATAAAATTATCTTTTATAAAATAAAACATTTGTCTCTCTTTTAACATAATATAAGAAAGTTCCCTTATTTTCTTATAACAAATAATTCTTCTACATATTTAAATATTTTATTTTAATCAATAGTTTTTAACCCTAAAGCTATTGATAAAATAATCAAACATAACATTACGTAATGAAAACCTTTTATTTTAATCAAAAGCTTTTAACCCTAAAACTATTGATAAAATAATCAAACGTAACATTACTTAATAAAATTCTTTCATTTTAAACAATAGCTTTTAACCCTAAAACTATTGATAAAATAATCAAACATAACATTACATAATGAATTTAATCTAGCTTTTAGCCCTAAAACTATTGATAAATAATCAAACATAACATTACCTAATAAAAATATTTCATTTTTAACAATAGCTTATAACGCTAAAACTATTGATAAAATAATCAAACATAACATTACTTGGTAAAAACATTTTATTTTAATAAATAGCTTTTAACCCTCATATACGACACTCTGAAGTCAACCATTTGGAACAAGGGCAGTGACGAAATTACAAATTGTGAAGGATTAGGGTTTTTTCCTAAAAAAAATCTCATCTTTTAGAAGCCATATCTTCGCGAAGAGTTATCCGATTCAGTTGATTCTTGTACCAACTTGTGCATAATTTGAATAGCTTTAAAATGAGTGGATGCAAAACTCTGAGTAATATTAAGGGAGATACAACCCTGTGAAGTCAACCATTCGGAACAAGGGCATTGACGATTTTTCAAGTAGCGAAAAATAAAATTGCAAATATTTTCCAACTAGGGTTCGAACGATGGGAAGAGAAATTAAGGGCTAAGACTTCAGTGAGGCAAGAAATTCTATCTGGACAAAGAATTTTTTAGCTAATTTATTTTTTCCCTTTCTTTATCTTAAAAATTGTGCATGAAAATTTTATAATTTTTTTATCAAATATTATATTTGTTATAGAACTTTCAGATAAATTTCATTAGATTTTGAGTTTTAGTTTCCTTTCCATGGATAGATTTATAGTTAAATCCTTAGAATCATATCTAGTGGTAGAGGTTAGTGAGCGCACCTCAGAGAGATCCTCATTGCTCAAAGATAGGGTAGTTTGTGGTAAATTTAATGGGTATTGGCTAGGGGCTTCAGCCTTGATAAAATGGATTGATAGGAGTTGGAAGTCTCCAAGAGTGATTCTATAATTTCTTCCCAAAGGTTTTTTCCTAGCCATTTTTTATTCTAGGGAAAAAAGAGAAAAAATCCTAAATGGGGGTCCTTGGTTTATGGGAAGAGCAAGGCTCTTCCTTACCCGATGGTATGAAGGCTTTTCACCTAAAAATGTAAATACATCCCTAGTACTAGTTTGGGTTAGGATGTTTGGATTTCCCATTGAATTCTAGGAAATAGATACATTCAAGGCATTAGGAAACATTATAGGAGAATTCCTTGAGATTTCATATACAACAAAAGATGGATTTTTGGCTATTTATGCTCGAATATTGGTCATGATTGATATAAATAAAGCTTTACCAGAATCAATCATTCTTCAGTATGGGGATAATATGTGGAACAAAATTATAGATTATGAAAAATATCTTTTAGATGTAGAAGATGTCATGAGGTGGGGCATATTGAGATATTGTGCCCTAAGAAGAGCCTAGCATAATCATTTGTAGAAAATCGTAAGAGAAATTTACAAATGGTTATGGATAAATATGGTTTTCAACTTCCAAAAAATAGATATAGAAAAATAAAATAAAATAAAATGGACAGTGGAGACAAATAATAAAGGATACTGGAAGAAATTCCAATTCTTTTGAGGCGTTAGCCTATGAAGAAAAAGTAGATCAAAACTTAGAGGACACATGACAACAATTTCAACATATTAGCAAGGAACTGTCTATTCAATATGATCCTAATTTAAGGAAGAACATTCTCGATGAACCCAAGGAATGTTTTTCATAAGATTTTGAAGACTCTCTTGAAGTATCATGCACCATCCAAGAGAAAATAATTTGTAAAGAAAATGTAGTTTTAGAAGTTAATACCTCTACCATTAATAAGGAAATACCAAAAAATGAGTAGGATAAGTCAAAAGCTTCTATAATAGATCTAGGAGAGGATAAATACATTGAAAAAAAAAATAGTGAAAGAATATTGAGGAATAGAATAATAAGACCTACTATTGATATAGGCAAGGTAAAAAGAGAAAAACCTTGAAATTATCAAGCAAGATCCAGGTAAGCAAGAGCTAACATAAATAAAGGAACACAAACTAAGTTGGTTGAACTTCTCTTTACCAAAAAATAAAATGATATTGGTAATATGCAAGAGAGGACAGAATCCCCTAATGAGACATGATTATCATCTCATGGAATATAAGGGGTGTTAATGCCCCCTCAAAACATAGGTGTATTAAAGACCTATGTTTAAGTAATAAACCTGATAGTCTTTGTATCCAAGAAACTAAAATGACAAAAGAAGAAGTTTCAAAATTCTATGAAAGAAGTTTGGACAATATGTGAATGGGATACTATGGATTTTGAAGGAGCATTAGGGGGAATTCTAACTTATTGGAATCCTTCTAGAACCTCTTGTGTAACCATTCATAAAACTAGGCATTGGATAGTCTCTTTAGTCGCTTGCTACTTTGCTGATATTCACTTCATCCTTATCAATTTGTATGGTCCTACAACTCAATCAGGTAGATTAGAAGTTTGGTTTGGGATTGAGGCCTTTATGAGAAGTAAAGACCAAGAAACCCATTTCATGATCATTGGAGATTTTAATGCCATTACTATGTTGAATGAAAATTTTGAGGGAATTAGGAAATTGACCCAAAGTATGAAATATTTCTCAACTTTTATTCAAAACAACAATCTATGGGAAGTTGAGTTTGAAGAAGACAACTATAATGGGACCAACAAAAAGAGGGGCCAAAACCTAATAGCTAAAAAAATAGATAGATGCATTCTCTCAGATCATTGGCCAGATGAAGGAACTTGTGCTAAAATTAATACCTTAACAAGAATTGGTTTAGATCACTGTCCAATAAGAGTTAAAATGGTGGTTAGTGAATTAAAAAAAAAGATCATATTTTATATATGAGCAGTTGTGGGAAGACCATCCTCAATTTGTTGATATGATAGCTCAAACATGGAATTATTTAGGTAATGGTGGGTTGTATGCTCTTCCAAACCAAATTAAATCTATGAAATCTAGATTAAAAGAATGGAACAAGAACACCTTTGAAAATATTTTGGAGAAGAAAGAAGAACTAAAACTTTCAAAATTCTAAAAAGGTGATGAAAATAATACAAGCTTAGAGGAAAGGGAGTTGCTTAGTGAATATCATAATATTTTGAGCAAGGAAGAGAAATTTTAGAGATTAAAATCAAGACATAATTGGTTAAAAGGAGATAAATATACAAAGTTTTTTCATAGGATGGCTATAGTAAAAAGATATTCTAGAATTTGTAGAATTAAATCAATAGAAGAGGTTTGGATTGAAGATTAAAGTGAAATTAGAAAAGAGGCTAAGTCATTTTATCATAATATTCTAGGTTCAGAGGAGACCGAAGTTCTTAATGATAAACTTCTTCAAGATATTCCTTCAGTTATAAAAAATGAAGACAATAGGAAACTGATGGAGCCTATTACTCTAGAAGAAGTTCATTTAGCTCTTTTCTCTTTCAATAAGGATAAATCCCTTTGTCCAGATGGGCTCTTTGCAGTTTTTTGCCAAAATAATTGGGATATAATGAAAGATTCTTTGTTGGTGGTAGTGGAAAAATCTAGGGTAAAAGAATACATTATGTATAAAATAAATGCAACTTTTCTTACCCTAATTCGAAAAAATAAGGATGCTGAATTGTTTGATTCTTTTAGACCCATAAGACTATGTAATATGGCTTATAAGATTATTTCCAAAGTGATTGCTAATAGATTAAGGCCATTGTTAGACAAAATTATTTCAGAAGAGCAAGGAGATTTTGTGAAAGGGTGACAAATTTTGCATGGGATCATAGTAGCTCATGAAGTTATACATTCAACAACTTTAATAAAAGAGAAAACAATGATCTTAAAATTGCATATGAGTAAATCCTATGATAGGGTTAAATGGAATTTTTTTTTTGCAGTTTTAGATAAGTTTGGTTTTGGGAAGAAATGGGTTAGATGGATTAAAGCTTGTGTCTCTATAGTTTTTTATTCAGTGTTGGTCAATGGGTTAGTGACATAATATTTTAAACCCAAGAGAGGCCTTAGACAAGGAGATCCTCTATCTCCTTATTTGGTCATTATTATGGTAGAAGTTTTGAGTAGGATATTAAAGAAGTATTACAAATATGGGTTTATAAATGGACTTAAGGTTAGTAATAACATCGATAACATCACCCACCAATAGTTTTGTAGATGATACAAACCTTTTTGGAAGGGCAAGGATAAATGAGGCCAGATATTTGAATAACTTTTTAAAAGATTACGAAAGAGCTTCAGGGCAAAAAATTAATAGGACTAAATTCAAAATTTACTTTCTTAACACTCCCGCTAATATCAAAGCAAGAATTTATAGATTTCTTCAAATGGAGGAGGCAAATTTACCAAAAAATTATCTAGGGATGCCTTCATTTGAGGGGAGAATGAGGACATATTTATGAAATCTAGTTATTAGTAAAGTTTAAAATAAACTTCTAGCTTGGAAAGGTAGATAATTATCATTAGTAGGAAGAGTGCAATTAATTAAGTCAGTCTTACAAGCCATTCCAACATATTATGTCTTTGTATTCTATGCCAAAATTAGTTGAATTTTTTTTAATCTTTATTATGCGATCCTTTTTATGGTCAGGTTTACATGATAAAAGGAAATTTTCTTTGGTAAAATGGAGCAAGTTGTGTGATGAAAAAACTAGGTAAGGTCTTGGTTTAAGAGCTCTTAAATATGCAAACTTAGCTCTTAGGGGAAAATTTATCTAGAGATTGTACAAAGAGAGTCAAAGAAAATGGGCAAGAATTATTCTAAGTAAGTATGTTGATACTAAAGACCCAAGTTTAAAATTTACTGCATTCTCTCTTCCAAATGGTTCTGCTCTTTGGAATGGTTTAAAAATCTATTGATCTTATGATTAAAGGTTTAATATGGGTGGTGGGAACTGGAGAAAAAAATTCTATTTGGATGGATACTTGGTTTGATAAAAAACCACTCAATTTAGATCCAGTTTTGAAACCTTAGATGAGATTGCTTCAAGACAAATATGGTGATAGAGTTTCAAAAATTTTGTACAAGGATCGAGAAGGAATATACAAATGGAAAGAAGATGTTTTTACAAGTATACAAGACATTTATGCTAGGAGGCAATTGAGAAGAAATATAACAACTATAATTATTTCAAGGGGTGCCAAGGATAAATTAATTTTGGAATTGCATAGATCAGGAGAATACACAATAAGAAGTGGATATAAAGTTCAACACCAATATAATAATAATATCACTAGAATTTGGAGAGATATTTGGGATAGCCCAAGCATTCCTAAAGTTAAAATGTTTGTTTTTCTAGTAGGTCATAGAAGAATTTTATCTTGGGATAACCTTATGAAAAAGGATTTTCATGGCCCCTCTAAATGTGTTTTCTATAGTAAGGAGAAGGAGAGTATTGACCATATCTTGGGACATTGCTCAATAGTCTAGAATATATGGTAATGGATTATTAATATGTTTGGTAAATGCATGGTGATGAATAACATAATTGAATATTGGTTAAAGTAATGGTAGAGCACTTATAAAAGTGAGGCTTTACTGATAATATGGGATATATCAAAAGATACAATACTTTGGACTATATGGATAGAAATAAATAGAAGAATATTTAAAGGAAAGAAAAATAGTTTAGAGGTAATGGAAATAAGATATATTTAGCCATAGAGGAGTCTACACCAACTCTATAAACTCACCCAATCCCCAATTTGGAAGTAGAGAGTCTTGATATATGGATTCAAGTCATTAAATGAAATTATGATGTTGGGTACAAGAGAAGCAAAAATAAGGTTAAGACTATAAAGTGGAAACCACCAGATGCGGAGTGGATTAAATTGAATCTTGATGGAGCATCTAAAGGAAACCTAGGATCAGCAGTAGGAGGAGGAATAAATAGAAATAATAGAGAAGATATTTTGTCTCATTATGCTTTCAATTGTGGATTTAAGACAAATAATGAAGTTGAAGCTTGGACAGCTTTAGAAGGGTTAAAAATATGTCATCAAATGAAATGGAATAGAGTTTGGATGGAAGGTGATTCTCTCATAGTAATAAATGCAATTAAGAGGAAAGCAAAGGCTTCATAGAACATACAAGAGATAATTATGGAAATTCAAGATCTTGCTAAAGAGTTTGAAGAAATCAAGTTTACACATATATTAAGGGAAGGAAACAAATGTGTAGATAAGCTAGCCAATAGAGGGATTTTGATTGAGAATCGTGAAGTTATCTCCTTTCCATGGTTAGAGGAAGTAGAAATTTTAGTTGAAGCTGACAAAACTTTTTGATTGCCTAAATAAATTAATGATTAAGATTTACTTTAATTTTTTCCCTTGGTAATATCTATTTTATTTTGTAACAATAATGTGTGTTCATTTAGACAATTCATTATAATTTTTGTGGTTGCACTTGTGTTTCAGGAAGGAAAATAGCAATCCAGATTTGGTAAAGCGAACTATGTTAGTGCGATGTTTTGGAAATATTACTATACTAAGATGCAAGGCATAGATAGTAGAGGTGAATTTTTGGCATTGTGAAGGATGCTATAGGAAAATATCAAGAAAGATGCTAAATTTTGGAGTAATTGTATTCATATAGAGATTTGAAAAGATCCAAAAAATGAAAATCAAGAATTCAGATATTTTATGTAAAATAATATAGGTTTCTAACTATAGCATCTCAATTGAAATGAGAAGTGTATCTATTTGTAAACTCTCAAGCTCTAAAGAATAGAGATGTAATTTTTTAAGGGTGGGGGACCTAAGTATAACCCCAATTATCAAGCAAAAACAAAAAATATTTTAACCCTAAAACTATTGATAAAATAATCAAATGTAACATTACTTAATAAAAATATTTCATTTTAATCAATAGCTTTTAACCCTAAAACTATTGTTAAAATAATCAAACGTAACATTACATATTGAAACCCTTTTATTTTAATCAATAGCTTTAAACCCTAAAACTATTGATAAAATAATCAAATGTAACATTACTTAATAAAAATATTTCATTTTAATCAATAGCTTTTAACCCTAAAACTATTGTTAAAATAATCAAATGTAACATTACGTATTGAAACTATTTTATTTTAATCAATAGCTTTAAACCCTAAAACTATTTATAAAATAATCAAACGTAACATTTAGAGGATACACTCATACAACACACAACAACAAGGTAATTCATTTAAAGAGTAGAGTAAGCAGAAATGGATTATTCCACATTTTCATGGATGAAGACAAAGACTTGATTTTCAAACTATATATATATATATATATATTAAAGTGATATTACCTCTTTCGAATATCCAGTGAAAAAATTTTTTTGGTTTGAAACTTCAAGCCTTACTTCTTTTCTTCCAAAATGTCGTTCTCTTCCCTATTCTCGTTTCCTTCTTCCTTTTTTTTTCTTTGGTTTTCTTTTCCAACATGGTTTTTAAGGAGCAAGAAGATAGTCCACCCATAAAACGAACTCTTCAACCATCCAAATTAATTATGTTCCTTTAAACTTTAAATTAATAAAAAAAACTTTCATAACATTAATAATATTTTTCTTATTATAATATATATTTTTAAAATAAGCTTTCCTTCCAAAATAAGGATCATACTACCCTCCACTTGTGGCATTAATATTTTCACAATATTAATGCTTGCTTTTCTAATGTTAGTTATAAAATATAACCTTAAATATTAATAAGTCCACATTATTAATATAAATACAACATTTGAAAACTTAAAGTAATTTAATCAAATTATTTCCATAAATAGAACTTTTATTTTACGAAGCAACCAATCACGTGGGCAAAGAAGGTAAGCACACAAAGACCAAAACAAAATAAATTAATACACCACTATTCTGTATTGCCCATATCCTTTATACAAAAAAGTTTACGATAACTTCTAGGATATCAAATTTTGCTATGGATGACTTTAGTTGATGATGATTACCTTCAAACACAATCATATGAATGCAATCTAAATGTGGGTAGCTTTTACCCAGGAGCTATCATCAATTTACATTGACCATCATTTCCTTTTTTGGTATCTCGTTCTTGGTGGTCAACTTCCTCATCCACCTACGAGAGTACCTGACCTGCAAATGTATAAAATATCAGCAGTACCATATTCTTATTTAAACAAAACATAAATTGTAAATAAAATTCCATAATGCAATTAGTACGAATCATTGAATCATTACATCAATACACAATTCATCTCATAAATAAGTCCAGCCAGGGTGGGTCATGACAATAATAGGGCATTGACCATTTCTTTTAATTTTGTATTTTACACATACCTTTTGGACTTCTTTGTTTTTAAAAGGCGTGCCATCAAATGAGATTAATATAGATGGTATGCCATAGTGGTAGAGTATCTAATTAAGTATAAATTTCAATATTTGGACTCCAATGACAAAGTATAATGGCATGGCTTTGACCTATTTGGTAAAGTATTCAGTAGTAATGATAATAAACTTATGTCCATCAAATGACTATAAGTTAATCTTCCCAATGATATCAAGGTCCCAAATAGAGAAGGAACATGGTGAAGTGATTGGTTGTAATTCTTGAGGAGTATGAACAAGGTTATTATGCTTTTAACATTGGTCACATTTCTTGACATAGTCACAAGCATCCTTTTCCATGGATGGCTAATAATAGTCCATTCTAAGAATTTTTTTGGTGATAGACAGTCCACTAAAGTGTCCACCACATGATCCATCATGGGTATATGACTATTTGTATCCTTTTTGCACTTAAACATCTAAGAAGTATGCCATCAAAGGAGAGACAATAGAGAATATCACCTATCATGACATACTAATAGGTACATTATCTGAAGTGTTTATGGTCATGATAGTTTAATCCTTCAAGTAACGTGCCATATTTTAAAAATTTAAAGGTGTCTTGATAACATGGATCTTGGGATGGGTAAAATTCAAAAGAACAAACATATAAAGGAATTTAGCTAGATTCTAAAGTTTTCAACTCTTTGATTAATCGTATGATGATGGAGACTTGTTCATCTTCTAGTTCTAGAGGAATAAGAGATGCCTTTGTAGCCATGGAATTTGCATGGTAGTTTCTTGACCATAAAATGGTGTTAATAGTGATCTTGTTGGAGGTAACCAAATAATCCACAATGTCTTTATAAAAATTTAATTTATCATCCTTGGTTTGGTAGATGCCATTGATGTGCCTAGTTACTAATTGGGAGTCATCAATTATGACAAGTGTTTTGATTTTAAGGCCAATGCAACTGTAAGTCCTAAAATGAGAACCTCATATTATGTCATATTATTGGTGCATGAAAATTGAATTTAAAGGATATTGGTATAAGTTGTCATTGCGGAGTGACTAGGATAATTCCTGCTCCTACTCCTTTGACATATTGGACACCATCAAAGTAAAGGATCTAAGAATTTGGTTCTTCTATTTCTATAACAAAATTAGATTCATCAGAGAAATTTATGACTAATTGATGTTTATATTTTAAGGGTACTATAGCTAATTGGTTTGCTATAACTTGTCCTTTTAATAATTTATTTTGACGAATTCAAGATCAAATTCACTAAGGGTGATGACCCATTTGGTAGTGCATCCAAAAAGGTATGGCTTTGATATGAGATAGCACAAAGGGTGTACCTTTTCTATAGCATAGGTATTTTAACTAAGCATATAGTGACTTAAATTTTGGAAAGATAAGACAACCACTAGGTACACTTTTTCTAATGGTGGATACTAAGTCTCTTAATTGACTAATGTCCTACTAATGTTATAAATAGCCCTTTCTCGATGTTGATTGTCATATTGAGCTAACATGTCTCCAAGGGCATGTGCAGTGGCAACTATATATAGTAGTAATGATTGAGCTAGATTAGTAGGCACAAGGATGGATGATGTCAAAAGATAAATTTTTAAATCATCAAAATCCTTTTGTCACTCATGATATCATTTGAACTTAGTATATTTTATCAAAATTTTGGAGAAGGGTTGACATTTATTTGTGAGCTATGACATGAATCTATGAATGGTTTGCAACTTGCATTGAAGGATATAGATATTTGTGAGATTTTTTTGAGGTGCCATGTCTATAGTAGTTGATATTTTAGAAAGATCTACTTTGATCCCATGGTAGGATACAATAAATACTAACTGCTTACCCAATGTCACTCTATAGATACACTTTTCGGCTTTAGCCAAACCTTATATTCTCACAATTGCTTAAAGATATGACGTAGATCATATATATAGTTTTCATATTTTAAGGATTTTCCTAAGAGGTTGTCTACATAATGTTCTACAATATCATGCATTATTTCATAAAAAATATAAGTCATTGCTCTTTAATATGTTGCCCACACGTTCTTTAAGCTAACGAGCATGACCTGATAGTAAAATGTTCCTCAAGAAGTTGTGAAGGTAGTCTTTTATTGATCCTCAAGAGTGATTTTGATTTGGTTGTAACCTAAGAATCCATCCATAATGGATAACATTATAGATCCAATAGACAAATCCACTAGCATGCCAATGTTAGGTAGAGGGAAGCTATCTTTGGGATAAGCCTTGATTATATTCCTAAAGTTAATGCAAATTCAGATTGAGCCTTATTTCTTGGAAATAGGAATGATATTGGAAATCCAATTTGAATAGTCTATTGCCTTGATGAAATTGACATCTAAAAGCTTTTGGAGTTTATTTATGACTAGGAGAGCGACATTAGGATGTTTTTTTCTCAAATTTTGTTTAACTAGTTTAGCATTAGGGCTTCCAACAAGGTGAAGGACAATGAGGGATATGTGAAGGCTAGACACGTCCACATAGGTACAAGAGAAAATATCACTAAAATATTTTAAAAAATTAGTGTACTCTGTGCATTCATTATCTGTCAAGACTTTTCCTAATTTCAATATTCTTGGAATATCTTCAATGCCAATGTTGGTGTCTATGGTTTCTTCTACTAAGATATGTGTTTCATACTCAAATTGAGGAGGGACGGGTGTGACTCCTAAGTTTTCAAGATATTTAGGGTCCATAGATGATTATTCCAATAGTGAGAAAACAAAATTAGATATTTTGGAAAAATATACCTTAACACAAGAGTTATATTTTTTAAAAGGATCGTAGAGAATTTTTCTTCCTCAAGTTTGTCTATGCTAGCTATTAGCTTAGGATGAATGATAATTAAAATATTGACACTAGAAAAATGTGAAATCCTACAAGTGCCTAAACTAAAGAGGGACTAAATCTCCTTTTCATCTTCCTCATACCATTACAACCCATGTAAAGATATGGTATCACTATGGGGTTCCCTAAGGTAAAAATTGATTTTATCATCAATTTTTGATAAGAGTGAAATGATAAGGGATTCATTATTTCTAGGGATATATCCTATCTTATAGTATCCATCCAGGATTTAACCTCTAATGATTCCTTAATACCTTGCTAATGTTGACCTAAACCTTTTCCTTGATATCCCATGTTGGCTAATATTTGTTTAGAAATGGGATATGAAAGGGACATATAACATGATGCATATAATCATTCAGCCAAAAGGGGGTTACTACCATGAATTTTTTCATCATGAGTAGTGATGACACAAATGAAGGATAAACTTCCTATTTATACCTTTATCCCTTTTATAGCGGGTAATACTAGAGTAAAGGGAGAGAGAAAAAAGTTAACTAGGTCTGCAAATGGATATTTATTTTGGTTAATCATATTTATTTGATCTTTGGATTGGGATTTATGATAATCATTTAGATCGATGAGACTCTTTAGGCTATTTGTTATCTTCCTTAGGTTTAGAAGAGGTAGATGGTGATATGGGTAAACATTTCATTTATATTGTTTTACCTCAAGCAAAGGGTTCAAGGTCAACAAGAATGTGGATGATCCTTCCATGGTATTTATATTTAAGATATTGATGCATTGTGGAAGGGACCACTTTCATAGAGTGAATAAAAATTCGTCTAAGGTGTATATTATAAGTTAAATCACAAGGAATGACATACAAAAGGATATTAAAGATTTGTGGTCCTACTTTCTAAGGTAATGTTGTTATGCTAGTAATTTCTCATTCTTAATTATCGAAAGCCCTAATTATGAGGTCATATTTGTATAAATCCTCCTTGGTTAAATAAAAGTGCTTGAGGAATTTTACATTACAAATATTGAGTGCTAATCCATTATCAACTAGGACTCTTTTAATGCGCTTCTCTCTAATATGGGCCATTATATAGAGGGGTAAGTCTCCTAACATTGAAAATAAAGACATATTGGTTTCATGAAATGCTAGGACAACACTATTAATCCCAATAAATCCTACTATATTGGTAATATCATTGGGAGATAAGTCTTGGGAAGCCTCTTGTTCACTTAAAATTTTGAGTAATATGTCTCTATGGGCGGGTTAAGTTCTTAGTAACTCTAAAAGAGATATTTTAGCAGGTATGCTCTCTAATTGTTTGCAAAGTTTGAAAGTGTTTCGATTGTTTTCATGAGGTCTACGCATTAAAGGTGTTCTAATGGAGGAAGTTTCCATTGTATTCTAGAGAAGAACTAATAGTAGTTATGAGGGTTGATTCAGAGATTGGTTCTTATCCTGTTGTTAGGTTACAACATAGGAGGAACTAGCCAAATAAATTATGCCTACCATGTTATGACCTTGAACATAATTAGTGGCTTTCTGATTATGGGCCAAAAAAGGATTTTGAAATATTTCTAAGTTGTTATTAGGTATAGCTTGTTGATTATTAAAGATAATTTTCCAATTTTCAATAAGTTTTTGAATGAAATCACGTAAAGTGTTTCACCTATTAGTTTTTTTGCCATTGACATGATGATAATCACAATGTTCATCATGTTGATTCCAGTTAGATAGTTATTTTGTGGTATCTATAGGTCTAATTGGTGGGAGGTTTATTATTTTTCCATCAAGGAGTAAATTTAAAATGGTTTTTTGAGTTTAACCAGTTTTAGTGAATTGATGCTTAAGACAAGTTTTTGGGGAGTAGTGGTTGTTGTATTTACATTGTTTTTTTGGTGGGAATCGGTAACACCATCAACTACTACATGCTTAATTTTATATTATCCTTTATTCCTATAGGAAGGTGGTTTATCATATTCTTTCTTGTATTTAAGTTGTCCTCTCCATAGGAGGGCAAATTCTACATGTTTGACCAGAGCCTTCCAACGAGGGTTCACTATTTTTTCAAGAAAGTGGTGAAATTTTTGTCTGTCTTGTTTCAATTGATAAAGCTTATCTATTGTTATATTTTCTTCAATATATACTAAAAATTGCTTTACGAATACTTCCATAAGTTCCCTAAATATTTTAATAGAATGGCAGGGTATTTTGAAGTACCATTCTATTGTTAGGCCACTAAGGCATTTGGTAAATAGCGTAAGGAGAAGCATTTCGTAATGAGATATGTCACTACAAGAAATTTTGGAATAATATAAGATGATTAATAGGGTCTTATTTGCCATCATACATTTGAAATTATGGTGTCTAATAATTAGATGGAAATGGATGGCTAGTAACTATAATATATAATGTTTTACTATAAAATTCATCAAAGGAATACTTTTGTCCAATGGAGGCCCCTTAAAGAGAGGTAATTTGTTGTTCTAATTCTTCAAATTTGGAGTCTCATTTTTTGATGTGTTCTAACTTATCATTGATACTTTAAGATTCAAGGGAAGGTTGCTTCGAAGGTACTTGTGGCAATACCAATGGGGGTTGAGAATAGACATAGGGAAAAGTTTGATATAGTTGAGGGTGTGACAACTAAAGGTGGTACTATTTGATTAAACACTACAAGTGCTTATGCACAATTAGTTCCTAAATCAATTGACAAGAAAGGATTGGTGGAAATAGGGTTTGAAGTAGGTGGAAAATGTATAGGAATGTTAAAAGAAGGGATAGAAGTAGGTATATCTATAGAAATAATAAGAGTGGTAGAATTAAAAAATGAGCTAAAGACATATTAGGACTCAAAGTGCTTACTTGATTTTCATTTAATTGTGTAATGTAGGATTGACTATTAAAGTGCTCAATATTTTTATTCCTTTGATCAAAATTAGAAGGTTCTCCTCTATTTTAGCCATCAAGTTCTTCTCTAAGGACATATTTTCATTATGTCATACATATTCCTTAATATAATCTACAAAATTAAATGCTAATTTTTCTACAACATGTTCCACCTCTCTATAATTAAGGTTTACCCATGGATTTTCTTCTTCTTGTACATGTGGAAAAGGAGGGTAAGAAGATGATGGTAATCCTCTACTATAGGTATTATATTAACGTTTATCCATAGATAAAAGGTTAGGAGAAGAGGATTGTTTTAATTAATTAGATCTTGATTAAGACAAGTAGCAAATGCTATAAATATAAAAAATTGGCCGATATACCTTAGGAGGTTCACCTGATATACTTGAACCTATTTGATATACCTGCCCTTTTGAAATACCCATTGGTACATGGAAGAGGCTCAGTTTCTACATTATACATGACCATACATGAGGGAAAACCTTTAGGTACATGAACAAGGAACAATATGAGGATCAACCACACCTAGATATGTAACTCAATATTGATAATTTTTGTAGAATGCTACAAAGACCACACATCTATTGATGTTGCAATAGAAATAATGGAAAACATATAATCTAAGCATACATTTGATAACAAGAAGGAAATAATAAACAGGAAAGCTCTCTTTATTAATCAAATGAGTATTGTTACAAATTTATTCCTCGTAGGGATACCAACAGATTGATACAAGTGTTACAATAAGAAAATAACCTCAAAAAGGGGGAAGATGTGTTTTAGTTGGTATTCATATCTCCATAAAATTGCTTAAGAGCTTATAAGGATACCTTATTCTCTATTCGCCAAGAGGAACTCAAAGTTGATGATGCCTTGAAGCCTATAAGATCCTGTAACCTGCATTCATGAAACAACAAAGCATAATTAAAAGCATATGAGGCCTCTCATGATGAGGCTTTTATCAAGAATATGCAAGGAGTATGGCTAATCTTGAAAGAAAGCATAAATATACACAAATATGATCAAGAAATAGCTAAATTGATGCAAATCATGTAGTAAAACAAGTAGAACTAGCTAATATAACATGTAATTTGCAAGGAAAGTATGCAATGAAACTAATATAAGAAGACTTATGAAAGTAAGCAAATATGGCTGAATCAAGGTAAAGCTACTTCTAATCTTGTCAATGAACTATGCAAATATAGTGAAAATGATGAATCATTATAAACTAAGCTAACAAAGCAAGAATAAACAAGAATATAGGCTAAAATTGAGGAAGTCATGCATCAAATCCTATCTGCTACTGCTATCGATGTCGGAGGCCTGCAAGCTGCTGTCAGCGATAGCGGCTACAAACTAAAACTTCTGCCTCTTGAATCAAGATTTGTAACACATAATTCACTAGTTGAATTGATGGTCAAGGATCACCTGCTTGTCTAGATATGGATTGGTGATTGAAATAATTCAAATTTGAATCATATTGACAAGGAATTGCAAAGTATGCTTCTCAGTCCTTTGGAATCTCCATTGCCATATTCATACATATCACTCCATAATTGGGTAGCATTTTGACAGTCCTCAAGGGTTATCAAGTTACTATCCAATCTTGTAGAGATTCGCTGCATGACATTCAAGATGTAATCAGGGTTTTCTTCATTTTTGGGAGGGATATTATAGATTTCCCAAGTCCTTGCTCTAGCTTCATGGAGAAGCCAAGAACAAGAATTGGCAGTTGGGAGGAAGCTTCTGGATGCTTCCAAGCCTGAACCACTCCAAAATCATTGCCATTGATTGTTGTAACTAATTTTGCTTGACTTTGAGAGCCCAAGTTTGTTACAGGGCTAGCCGTTGTTGTCTAGGGTAGCTAGGATCTTAGCCATTGTTGCCCAGGGTGGCTAGGATCTTAGCCATTATTTTCATTAGTAGCTAGGATCTTAGCCATTGTTGTCATCAATGTCTAAGATATAATATGACTAGACTACCCTAAATATGTGATTAGAATCACTGCTTAGTCTTGAAAGGATCCAAGATCATTCATATGGTCTGCAAAGGTACCCATATGAGTAGTCTCCTAAACATGACATGTTTTAGGTCTCTACATATACCCCTTTTTGGGATGCATTGTGGTAAAACACAATGCTGAGAAAAAATAGATAACCTAAAATCATATTATAGGTTTGTTGATGTTCATTTATTTGGTCAACATTAGATGCCCCAATAATGAAAAGAGCATACATAATTGAATCATTGCCTTCGATGAGTTGAAGAACTTGATTTTGGTAAGCTTAAGTCAAAATCCTAGCCTTGGCGGCAATTAGGATACAAGCTTAAGTCAAATCCTAGCCTTGGCAACAATTAGGAGACAAGCTTAAGTCTAATCCTAGCCTTGGCGATAATTAGAAGATAACTTTAAGTCTAAGCCTAGACTTGGCAATAATTAGGAGACAAGCTTAAGTCTATTCCTAGCCTTGGTGGTAATTAGGAGATAATATTAAGTCTAATCCTAGCTTTGGCGACAATTAGGAGACAAGCTTAAGTCAAATCTTAGCCTTGGTGGAAATTAGGAGACAAGCTTAAGTCTAATCCTAGCCTTGATGGCAATTAGGAGATAAGCTTACTGGTTTGCTTGAATTTGCTTTTGATATTTTGTTTATTTTCCCCAAGCAAGGAGGGTGCATGATTGTATTTGGCAATGATTCTTGAACGAATGCACTTAGCAATGATTGAGTGTTTATTTTTTATTTTGATTATGAATTATTTATTATGACTACCCCCTCAAGCGATGAGTCAATGAGGAAAGGACAAGTGATGAAAGTGACAAGTTGCTTGACCAAGATGAATAATTTGGACAATTCAAGATGATTGCATTTGTTTTTAGGTAGGTCCTATTACAGTTGTCATTTCAACTGTTAATAGTAATTGTACATCTCTATCCCACGGAGTGGTCTAGCCACAATGGCCTTCTTAGAGAATCAATATGATAGCAATTACTTTTAGCATGTGATGAACCACTCGATGATCTACTAAAAAAATCATGGAAGAAATGAAATGAATGCCTTGTTCCCATGGGGTAGTCTGGCTGCCATGGCGTTCTTCGGGATTGAAGGGAAACATCTCAATTCAACGATGACTGATTTGGTTCAAATGAACTTATGGTAATTTACTCATATTGCTGGATTACATGGAGCATAAGTCGCTACAACCGCCAAGTGTATAGGGTAAATGACTAGGTATGAGGTGCATTTGAAATTTTATGGTTATTTGATTTTTTTTGTTATTTTTTATGATTTTTCAATTGTTTTTGAAATTTTGATTTTATGATTTTTGTTGTTATTTTGCAATTTTTGATGATTCTAGACTGTTAGATATGCTTAATTGTCTATTTTGAATCTTCCCATAGTGAAAAATTGAGGGCATTAATTGTTGCTTCTCAGCCGTTGTTAGCATAGGTGATGCAATTTTGTAATTTCACGACCGCTGTCAGCATAGGCGGCCTGCACTTCCTAGTCATTGACGCCAACAGTGACCATGGCAAAAATAACAAATATAAAAAGAAAATTATGGTTTTCAATTAATTATTTTCTATCTATCAATTTGCACAGTGAGCTCTGAGAAGAAAAGTGAGAAAGTGACCCAGAACACTGCTGATTTACCAGACACTATGACGGAGCATGATGAGGCTTCTAAAAGCAGAAGAGCCAAAGCTTCATGGGTATTTCTCAAACCCTAGTCTTGTTAATTCATGGGTAAAATGAACCAAACTAATAAATTGGCTAATTAACCTCATTAAGCTTGTTGGTAACGAACCGCACCCATAGCTAGGCTTAGATTTAGTCTAATTTAGGTGGGCTTTCTTTAGGTTTTAGTGTTTTTCAATTTATTTTTGGATTTTTGGGCGAGGGCGAACACCGTTGGCATGTCGCCTCATGGCCACTATCACTAAGGATGGCCTCCAATTGGCAAAGAGGAACCGATGTCATTGAGCATAGTTGGTTTAAACCTCCAATGGTCAAAAATTTTATCATTGGGAGCTAGCCACTATCTGCATCGGTGGCTTCTGTGGTAGCCGCTATCAGCATGAGCAACCAGGAAACCTTAGAAAATTTTTTGAAATTTTTTTATTTTTATTTTTGTAAGTACATATGATTAGGCACTTATTTTGTACATTAGCTCTTGTATGCACGGGCTCAAGAGCCTAAGTTGCTAGCTGAGATATTACCCCTTATGATTCATGCAGACTAGGATTGGTTTGATATACAGGGCTTGATGTATGTTGTTCAATTACTGACGATGATGTTAGATCAGGCTTACCTCACAATGTTGGCTCATAGATGGGACTGTCAGACTAACACCATCTTGATTAGTGAGATAAATATTATCCCTGAGGACATCTATAGGATCTTCAAGATCCCATTCGATGGATGAGCCATAGTATCCTCATCGACCAGACATAGGCCAATAGTTTTTGCCAGGGTTTTTAGTGATGAGGCACGTGTAGCCTTAGAAGACATTCAACATGGTGGGATTCCTGTTGCCCATTGGTATTGGGCTGATGTATTCACATGGTGCCAGGTCCTTTTGATGCATATCATATGCAATGTGCTTCTACTCGATATGTCTAGAGTGAGGTTTCCATGGAACCTTCTAGCGATGGTTCAAGACTTTATAAACAATGTAGAGCCCATCATTATGGCTTAGGGAGTGCACTACTGGTGTAGCTCTATGATGAGTTGTATAGGATTCAACGATGGGGTTGGGTTGGGGTAGCATGCAACATACTTCTACAGATATGGGGTTGGAAGCATATCATGATAGACTACCCAGTAGGATTACCGTAGGATATTACTACTATTGTAGCTAGGTCAAAGTGCTATGGAGCTAGGTGGCCATGGTATGTAGAGGAGTGGCAGAGTCACCATCATGTAGGGGACTTGGAACACTATGCAGGCTTGCTAACTGGACTACAAACTTGAGATATCATATGGAGGCCCTATGTGGATTGCCCAACATGGCTAGAGGTAGACTGATTTTTTGCATGAACGAGGCACGATCGATGGGTCATCAATTGCAAGGTTGGGGTGAGGAAGTTCTTCTATTTCTCTTGCATGACCAGGTAGTTTGGGATATAGAAGGATATCTCACTGGTGCCAGTTTTATACCAGTGTATTCAAGTGAAGAGGAATATCTCAGTTCCCCATGTGACAACTCTAGTGGAGGAGGTAGATCCTCCTATAGTAGACATTGATGTAGCTGATATTGACTACAGATATGTACAGTGGTGGGTGATGTAGCTATGGTAGGGTGGTGGCAGCCTAGGGTGGTCTCAAGATAAGGCACCTGAGGAGGATCTTGATGTACGATGAGTGTGGTCTAGGATAGAGGAGTGGGGCTAGGATGTAGAGGAGCAGGAAACACCAGAGGATGAGGAGGAGGTAACTCTAGAGAAGCAAGAGTCTCCCATCTGGGATTAGCTACACAATGTAGAGGTCGAGCTTCAGATCACTCAACACTAGATCCTAGAGAAAGATACCTCTCATGCTATGGTACAAAGCCAACTGGTAGTAGGGTAGGTCACATGGCAAGGGTATGAGGAGGAGAGTATCTCTCTATAGATATGGCTTGACTTAAAACTACTTAGTATAGAGAAACTAACCATAGAGAGAGACACTTTGCGACTACAGGTTGCACCAGCCACTCCAACTACTCAGGGTCCAATAGGTTTAGACCTAGGGGTAGATATTAGGTGCCTATAGGGGCTCTTAGAGGATTATCAGGCCTAGATGTCAACAAATATTAGGTACATTATAGACCTATAGCTTCATATCAAGATTATGGGTGGGACTCCTCGAGAGAGGTCTACAATAGGGGGCTATCACCAGAGTAGGTGGAACGAGTTAGGGTAGTCGTCGGTGCAGCCCAATCATAAGTCGGGGGCTCAGATAGAAAGGACAGTAGGCACCGACTCTAGACCGCCTTGAGAGGGTGGATAGGGTGGAGGTGATTCAGGTGGTGAAGGCCAGTCATGATCATTCTCTGAGCACATTGTATAATTTTTTTAGTGTAAGGTCTGAGGACCTACATAGTTGTAGCCTGCGGGTATTTTTGATGTACCCCTATGTAATTTGACCTACACATATATATATGATATTATATTTTGAGATTCATTATGTGTACTATGTCTGTGATTTATGTTCATGTGATGTAATATGTATGCAATGCTTAGATGATTTGATTATATGTTATATGATGTGATGTATTGATGACATGCAATAGCTATATAATGTATATATGGTTAGATGCTATGATCTAGATGTGTAGATGGACTACTTATGTATGCATATATGGATACAATGACTTGTGTTAAATGCATATTTCATTTTTATTTAAATGTGTACATCTAACTTATGATATGGTTAGTCATCTTAGTAATTTGAGGTTGGTTGATAATCACAGGGCAAGAAAGAAACGACAATATAATACTTCAAACCAGAGCCATGTGGACCACCAGATAGCCATCGCCATAAATCTAGCCAGCAGGTTCACTTCTCCAAGGCTGATTGGCCAAGACGGGATGTGGTCCCAAAGCATGTCATATATGAAAGAAAGCAATTACCAAAGAATTATTAAGAGTAATTGTCAATACAAAGTTTGTGGGAGTTTTTTTCAGTACTCTACTATGTGTGTCTGCAACTTTTTGTTTCTTCCACTGTTTCAAGGAAGGGATCTGTGTTTGTTTATTTTTTTGTAATTATGATGCAAGTGTGTTTTCTTAGGGTATACCCAAAATGTTGTATGGGAAGTTTATTTTTGATAACAGGCTATGTGCCTTACCATATGTAATGGCTTTGGTGGCATGTAGATTTTACATATATAGGATCCTTAGTAAGGACATGTTCATCAACAGTCCTGGGCTGATTTTTGTAAAAAGTTTTGGGTCAACCTGTAAAACCCGGTATTAAGGCTATAGTATCTTATCTACAAAAAAAAATGGTGGATGCAATGTATGTAATGCATTATTTAAATGATGGTGATCTAATGTAAATGAACCTGTATGCTTTAATCACTTAAAACATAAGGGATAAATGTAATATGATTTTAACAATCTAATGGATGACACTACATAATGTATAAAAATCATGAATGTAAATGGTAACTCTTATCATAGAATTAATCATTGTAGCATCCATACGTGATAAGATAACATGGTGATATGTAATGATTTATGAAATGAGATGATTTGATGAGATGATTTGTTGCTATAAGGTATTTTTGAGGTCTTTCATGAGACTCAAACACCCTAGTTGATTAATCAAAAGTTGTATAATGACTATACTAGACTCCTAAAAGATAAGGTTTTTATTATGAAGACCAAGATATTCATTATCCTTGTGTCTGCAAATGAATATATTATATGAGACATAAGACTACCTCATTTCCAGGCAGGATTCATTCAACCCATTGTTGTAATGAGGATCACCAAATTTCACCATGATCCTAGGTTTGGACGCAGTTAGACTAGACCACTAGGTTATACAGGCCACCTAAACCTAGCTCATTTATAAATTGCTTAGACCTACCCCAATTCCAGGTGAAATTCATTCAACCCATTGTTGTATTGGGGATCACTCTATGATTTCAAGTAGTGACCATTCCATGGATTCAAACTCTTCACCCCCTTATTTTATTCACATTTATTGGGATACTTGCTCATGCTTAGTGATGAAAATAATTGTTTATTTTGCATTTTTATTTTTCTTTTAGTTTGAGCAAGGGATTTGTTTTGATTTTAGGATTTTTTCTCATTTTGATGTAAGCAAGGGATTTCTTGGGTAGGGGGGAGCTTGTCCTTTTTCCAATGATCAACACTCTATACCATGTGCATTACAAGATGAGCAAGTAAAAACCTTTCACTTAAGGTGACTAGGACCACTTTATAGTGTTCATATTTCCTTGTCCAGAATAGGATTGTTAATGTTTAATTAGTGATGGGATTTTAACATATGCTAGGTGCTATCAATACTAGACCTCATCTACAAAAGTAAAGATAGCTTCCTACAAAATCTGAGAAGATCACTAGGTATGGCTGAATGACCGGAAACCCCTAGTATATTCCTTATAGCAATAGGAGGGGTTGTGTTGAAAAATACAATTACTCATAAGGGTTATGGATGATGATGATGAATAGATGCATGATTAGGATACAAACATGGTGTCGCTTGTAGGATTTCAAACGCAGCCTATTCTAATGCAAGTGCAATGGATGAATATGCATAATGAAATGCATTTACATGAATGCATATGAGAACTAACAATGCAATACAAAATTTAAATGTTTTTTTTTTATATTTTTGATGTTTTGCAATGTTTTCAAATTTTTATTGCTTTTGAATTGTTTTTGAAATTTTGATTATTTTGAATGTTTTTGAAATTTGAATTTTATTCATGTTTTTGAATTTTTGAATTTTATGTGTGGAACGCCTTAAGATGAAGAATGTTGAGAGGTTCAATCTCTTTTCAAGTGATATTAGGCAATATGTTACAGGTCCTATCTTCTCTGAGATGATGTAAGGACCTAACCAATTGGTCGTAAAGTTATCTTGTAACTGTGGTGACAAGTTTGAGTTATGTTGGTTTTATTTCAGCACAATATACCCAACTTGAAAGTCCCTTAGGTGGAATTTATTATTATAAGTTTTTTTTAGGTGTTCCTGATAAATACGAATATGCTCAAGGGCATTCACGCGACGTTCATCAAGAAGCATCAATTGGTCAAGGTGAGCTTATTGTGTAGTTTCATCATTAATGAACTCTTTCAATGCAATGCGCAGAGTTGGAATTTCCAACTCTAAGGGTATAATGGCCTCAGTGCCATACACTAGTGAAAATGGGTTACCCTAGTGGGCATCCGTATACTAGTCTTACAAGCCCATAATGCAAGGGGTAGCTGGATATGCCAATCTTTGTGGTTCTCTTGAATAGTATTTTTCAAGATTGCTATCACTATCTTGTTAGAAGCTTTAGCTTACCCATTTTCTTATGGATAGTATGGAGTCACACAATTGTGTTGTATATTATACTTAGACATCAAAGCCCTTAAAGTTTTGTTTTTTAATGATGCTCCATTATCCGATATGATCTTGGGTGGTATCAAAAAACAACATATGATATTATGAAGTATGAAATCTGCAACAAGCACTCCTATTATCATTTTTAAAGGGATTGCTTCCACCCATTTTGTAAAGTACTTAGTGGTCGTTATGATAAACCTATGTCAGCCCAATTATGGGGGAGAGATCTTACCAATAAAATCAAAACTCCACTAAGCAAATGGCCAAGCCGCTTGAATGGGTTGTAATGCCTACAATGGCAAGTACGTAAGATTAGCATGATGCTGACATTTGATGCATTTCTTGACATATGCTATGCAATCCTTCTCCATAGTGGGCCAATAATTACCTATTCAAAGGATGCACTTGATTATGGCCATGTCGCTGAAGTGGTCACTGCATGTACCATCATGAGCTTAAGATATTACCCAAGTTGATTCTTGGAGCTCAAGGTAATGAAGGAGAATTCCATTGCAGCTTTGATGATACAAGATGTCTCCAAGTAAGACATACTTAGTAATTTTTTTCTTGAATGCTCATTTTGTAGCACCTGATAATCCCTAGGAGATTATAACAAGCTTAAGGAAACCATGGATTTGTGACATCCAATCCTGATAGGCAACAACTTCAACTAACTGAATGACATGTTCCCCTTGTAGTTCAACTTGTACAAAAGCTGTTTGGAAAACTACCTTATGGATAATAGTAGTACTATTCTCTACAGGACCTTGCAAAAGCAAAGATCCCTAAGGCACCTTTTTTAGAAAGTCTCTGGATTTGTAGAACCATTCCTGGGTTGGTTTTATTTGAATCATGCAGACTGATTCTTGATTGTCAAAAGTCTCACACTACATCACGGATTACTAGAGTGTCTTTACACAAATGGTAGTAAAGTAAACATATAGATTTTGAGGGATTAAGGATCCCAAATATGCCATGGTTTTTGTGAATCTATTGGATGTTTGAGGTATTATCTCGATGTCATACCATTCTAGCTGGGCTAGATATGTGTCCACAAGATTTCTATATGCCTTAAGAATGGGATATCTAAACTGATAGATCCCCTTAACTTGATTAACTATGAGCAAGGAATCACTAAAGATATTTATCTTTTTGATCTTCATGGTGACCATTGTTTGGAGACCCAATATTAGGACCTTGTATTCAATGTTATTGTTGGTACAATGGAAATTGAGCTTAAACAACTAGGGTAATGGAGTACCTTGTGGCATGAATAACATAATTCCTGCACCACCCCCTTGCTCGTATTTAGAATCGTCGAAGAACAATGACATATCTTCTTGATTGTCTAGTTCTTTGGGTTTTGACAACTCCTATAATGCAAATACTGCATCATTGGAAAGCTCTATGATCCTAAAGAGGAGCCTCTTCCAACTGATCTGTTATGACTTGTCCCTTGATGGAATTTTGACTTATGAATTCTAGGTCAAATTCTATCAATAGCATGATCCACTTCATAGTACGCATATTATGATACATTTTACTCATCATGTATTGCAAAGGATTTTTTTTTGATACCACATATGTCATATGGATTAACTTGTAGTGGTGCAACTTCTTCATCACAAATACTATAGCTAAACATAGTTTTTCCACATATGTGTATCGTAGCTTGTAGTTGACCAAAATTTGGATGATGTAATATATTGCTTGTTCTTTTCCTTGCACATTCTTTTGGACCAACATGGTTCCCAATGCAAAGTCGATGGTAGATATATATAACAGGAATGGCACCTCTGGTCGAGATGGATCTAAAATTGGTGGTATTTCCAGGTAGTGCTTGATCTTAGCAAAGGCCTTTTGATAGTCCTCATCCCATTTGAATGGGCCTCCCTTGTGTAGTAGTCGATTTATGGGTTGACATTCATTTGATATTGTGTGATGAATCACTTTATGGATGTTACTTTGCCATTTAGGCTTCTCAAGTCCATGATACTAGTTGGAGGATGCATTTCTAAAATGACCTTGACCTTTGCTGGGTCAACTTCGATCCCTCATTTAGAAATGGTGAATCCCAAGAGTTTTCCTAATATTATGCCAAATATACATTTCTTGGGATTCAACTTGACATTATGCTCTGTCAGGAAATCGAAGACTTTCTTGAGGACCTCAATATGCTCTGAATGCAATAATGACTTTGCCAATAAGTCATCGATATAATCCTCTAGGATCTTGTGCATGTAGTCATGAAAGATATATGTCATGGCCCGTTGATATGTGGCACCAACATTCTTAAGACCAAATGGCATAACTTTGTAGTATAATTTCCCCCATGGTGTTATGAATGTGGTTTAGGTTTAATTCAAATTTGATTGTAACCAGAAAAAACATCCATTACGGAGAGCATCTCGTGACCTGCAGTCGCGTCTACAAGAACATTGATATTAGGCAACGAGAATGAATCCTTTGGTATTTCCTTATTGAGGTCTCTAAAATCTGTACAGATACAAATCCTTCCATCTGTTTTCCTACAGGTACCATGTTTGATACCCATCCTGGATAGTCGATGGAAATGATGAATCCTACATCCAAAAGTTTTTGCAACTCATATTTTACCATCAAAGCGACGGTTGGATGCATTTTCCTGAGTTTTTTCTTTACTGGTTTCTTGTTGGAGTCCAATGAAAGGTTATGAGTAACCAATTTTGGATCTAGTCTTGGCATGTCCTTGTAATTCCAAGAAAAGAGATCAGGTTTCTCTTTCAATAGAGGAATGAGGATAGAGGTTTGTATTTCAGGTTTGTCTTTCAATATGGTTCCTGATGAGCCAATCGATTTTTGGCATATCATCTAGACTAGACTCCAGCAATATGTTGTCATGATAGATCAAAGGTGATTCAATGGTAACCATAGTCACCGGTCAATCACCCCTTCACGAATATGAAGGTTTAGGATGGTAGGGGTTCCAATCAACGTCATCTACCTCGATGCTGAGGTTCAGGTGATCTAACAATATAACTATAAGCTCATATTGATATCTTATGTCATAACCCAACCCGAATCGATCAGTTGGTAATTGAAATTATGGTTCATATGGTGTTCGATGCCCTTGTTCAAATAGACCCAGACCGTAACCATACCAATGGTAGCACTTAAAATATCAAAGGGAAAACTTTGGGTTAGACAGATAATGAATATTCACTACAAATGTTTCATCATTTTCTTCGTCTATAGGTATTTCAATTCATAAGTTGATCTACGCCTCCATATATGAAGTTTTTTTTATTGGGTGGCACCCCCAGTAGTACCACCATACCTACAAGAAGGTTTGGGACTCTTTGTAATCCCATGTCTTGTGCAGACTCAATGATTGGAGTGAAAGTGATATTTTGCACAAGATATTCATCTAGTCCTATGTTGTCTAAGTGAATAGTCACCTACGATGTAGATGACCCTACTAAATATGCAGGTGAGGCAGGTTGAGTTACCACCTTGACTTCTTTCTATGAGTATCCCTCCTCCATAGGACTCAGGACCTTGGTAGTTGCTACATTGGATATTTCTTTTGAATCTTTTTCACCCAATACTACCTTTGGGTTATGATCATTCCTAAGCATTGTTGATGTTGTAGGCTTCGTAGAAACAACTATTGTATGTGTAGATGGTCGTGGGGCTGATGTTTAAGGAATGATACACACTTCATTTGATTTACCTACTGGATGCCATATAGGCGATGTAGATCTTACATCCAGATGCATTGATGGGAGGATAAAATCTCTCAGTAAATCCACTTGGTTAACATACTTGAATGGTTCCTCATCAGAAAGAACCACATGCACTTGCCCCTCGTGTACATATTTGATGCACTGATGTAATATCGAGGGTACACACTACATATTTCTTATCCAAGGTCTGCCTAAGAGAATTTTATATTGCATCGCACCTTCAAGTACGTGACACATCATCGGGATGGTCTTCAATCCCACTTGGATAGGCAAAATTATAGTACCCATCATTGAGCATAATGCATCGTTAAATGCTCGTAGTGTGAAATTCAAAGGCACAATATGCAATTTAGGAAATTTTAAATGTGTCAAGGCCTTAGTAGTTATAATTTTGAATGAAGATCCTGTGTCGATCAACACTTGCTTGAAGGGTGTGTGGTTTACATGCGCAATAATGTGAAGCGATGGGTCCCCTATAGCAATTGAGACTTTTAATTTTGTGATCATAAAATTGAATCATAGGCTCTTGACACTGCTACACATGTCCCAAAAAATTTATGAATGCTTATGGATCTTGGGGTTGCACTTCTATGGACCTTAGAATGTCCATGAGCATATCCAAGTGCCTAGAAGATTGTTGAATTATCTCATAAATTAATAGCTTTTCTCATGCCGTTTGTAGGCTTTGAATAAGCCTATTCCTTATGGTCACCACCGGTATAGTTGGTGGGCATAGCAAGTTATTTTGTGATGGCATTTGAGGGGGCGTAGGTTGAATTTTGACTGGAGTAGGAGGAGGATCTGGCTGATTATACCTATTCTTGGTGACAACGTTCACCATGTTGACAAAGTCTTGTGTAGGTGGTTCAATCCACACATGATTCACTTGTCCAACATTATTCCTTGAAGGCTCATGATTTAGTAGGTGATTTTTGAATATCCCCATGTCTTAATTATCCGAAGCTTAAGGATTGTCAACGATTAATGCATTCCTATCGATCATGTTTTGCACCAAATGTTTGAAACTATGACATCCTTCAATGTCATGTCCTTTCTACCTATGGTACAAATAGTATTGATCTTCCCTAAATGCTTTTTATTTAGGTTGATTAGGATCGATTAATTTGACTTCGGGTAAAGTTATGGTGTTAGCCTCGCTTGTTGGAAAATTGATGCCATAGTCTCTAATAGTGGCATAAACTGGAAATTAGGGCATTGATATTTGTTCTTACCCTACTTCTTGTTGTTGCATTGATTGTCCTATATAGGGAGATATTGAGCCTGATAGTTCTGAGGTTGTTGGCCCTCATTCCCCTTTTGTTGATTCAACACCACCTGATTTACGTGTGCAGGCTTGGCCTGCTAGTGTTGGTTCTTTGTATTTTTATTATTCCACTCCTTTTTAGTCTGGAGTTTCAAGTCACCTTCATGTAACTTGATGTCCTCTATAACATTAGCTTGAGCTAAGGTCTCCTCGAATGTCTAATATTTTTGTAATTACAATAACAACGAGATATTTTTTGCACAACTTTTGGTGAACATTTGAGTTAGTTTGGTAGTAGAAATGGAAAATGAGAGCTTAGCCATCAACTTTCTCCATATGTTGCCAAAATTCATGACTGGCTCATCGTCATACTACTTTAGAGCTACCAAGTCATTCAAAATGGTATTTTTCTTGATGCCAAAAAAATCATTCAAGAAAGGCACTTGACCGCTGCTCGAAGCTAGTAATGTTGTGCCTCTTCAATTGGTTGAACCATTTTAGGGCGAGACTTGAAAGGGTCATTATGAATGTTCTGAGAAACAAGGCATCATTACATTGAGCATAGAGTCACATTACTGGGGGTAGATAATTATTGGGTCAAGGTGGAGGACTGGGTTCATCCTCC
Source organism: Wollemia nobilis (assembly GCA_028583015.1). Classification (NCBI taxonomy): domain Eukaryota; kingdom Viridiplantae; phylum Streptophyta; class Pinopsida; order Araucariales; family Araucariaceae; genus Wollemia; species Wollemia nobilis. Next base: position 15,714,373 of record JAQPPZ010017228.1, read on the forward strand.
ATGTCTACTAAGGAGATCTTAGGATACTGTTGCTCTTGTTCATATCCTTTTGACTTTGCATATTGGATATGCCCAAGTAATTCTAGCGCATGGTACTGTAGCATGTTCTAGGTCGTACAATGAGTACAATTTTCAACTTGGTTAGGGCATAGTTTTGGTTGCAATGTAGCATGTCTTTGGTTGCGCTCCCTATATTCACTTTGAGGAGGAAGATTAGCTTGAGAAAATCTATCTTCTCTCTTTGCACATTCCTTTTGATCTAGGATGTGTTGCTGTCGTATGTAATGCTCGTACAAACATTGTCTAAGAAACCTTTGACATTGAGTATCCTCATTCTCAAGGCACTCACACTCTGTGTGTACATCTTCCAATTGGTCTTGGAAGATATGCCATATCTGCTTTGAGATCAACCTCTGAGATCGATCTATAAAATTGGTACTGTGAGGCCTCTGGTTGTTCAACTCTATTCAAGGGGCTTTATTAGTGCACGTTCCAATAGACTTATCCACAACACTCTTGTGCTTGTCTATGTAGAAAACATTCATGTTGTGTTTTAGTCTATTCTTTATATTTTCCTATGTGGGGCACACATACTTTGGGAGCACTTCAAGCACTCTCTTGGCTCAATGGTATGCCTATGTGTGCCCTCACTACGTGAACTCTCTGAGCGAGAGTGGGTAGTGGAGGGCTTACAACCTAGTCATCCTAAAACTTATTCTAGTACATCAAGCTGCGTAGTCTTCTAGGGCTCGTTAGGTGGTGTGTCATTGGCTCCAAGCATGGCTAGATCTATATTGAACTTTCCAGGTCCACTAGGATTTGGAGTTTGTAGGGGTCTATGATCCGATGCAACACTTTCTTCCTACCCCTGATTGGGCAGATTTTCTCTTTTTCTGGCATGGGATAATGGGGGCCTTGAGCCTTCCTCAAATCTATCCCTTGAGGAGTGTAAGGTACATCCTTTGACATGGGTATTATGAATAGAATCCCTGCATGTTGAATTTTTCCCTCTAATATTCAGAATCCCTGCACGTTGAATTTTTCCCTCTAATACTCACTAAACATCATTCAAGAGGATCCTATGGTTGAGAGTTTAACGTGTTGTTTTTTGTACGTTCTAGAGCTTTGGCATCCTCCTTGGCTATGCATCGAGGTCAGCCCCTTCGTGTGTTGACCATTATTTGAATTATCTTCTGTGTAAATTTTAGGGAAAACAAAGTATACAAGGGTATTTATCTCTTTTAAAGTTTCTTTGTGATCCCTAAACTATTTTGTGAGTTTTTTATGTGTTGAATCATAAACTATATCTCATCATGTTTTTATATTTGTTGATGATATACTTGTATAGTTTAATAGTTTTCACCTGTATGCTCGCCACTCGAAAACCAACAATGAAATTTTGATCATATGAATCAACCAAAGTATGAATATGAAGCCCATACCCGATCAGGGAGCACAAGTCTTTTCGGTCCTCATCCAATATCACTTGGTTAGTGTTATACCCTTCGAAGATAAGTACATGCAAATTTTCCAAGCTACATCAGATCTTGGAGCCTATCTTGGCCAAGAACATGGTTCATAGGATATGAGCTAACAGATGGAGATGAAACCCACCATCGTTGGTCTCTATTAGTGTTGGGTATGAATTCCAACTCACAAATGTTTAGATGTTACGTGGTGTGTGAGGGTTCATTTTAACTTTGCATAAAAGGAAAGTGCATCATAGAGCATCCATGATTTTTCCTACATGCCTAAGAAATTGGCACTTTAATTGTAGAAGGACGAAAAATTAAATGTTATTTCAAAAGAATGCAATGCAAATTTACATGAAAATTGGCCTTTAGACAAGCCCCAAGCATTCAAACTCTAACACACAATATAGACCGCTGCTCCTAGCAATGACTAGTAGAAAAAATAAGAGATATTATGAATTTTTATTTTACACTATCTCTATATTTTCTATTTAATCTTCATCTACTACATTTTAGATGACAAAAACATAGATCAAGAAGTAAAATTATAGGGAAAACCAACCAACCTAGAATACAAGTCTGTTGAAGATTTGACTGTTTGTTGTTTGCAGGTTTTTTTACCGATTATTGTAGCTCAGGGTGGGTCAAAATATGGCCGATGTATTCAAAAATGGCTAAGCTCTGCTAGCCATTGTCAATCAGAGTGACTATACCTGTATGCAAAAAACACTCAACAAATTAGCAAAACAACGTACAATGCAGGTGTGCCACCGTTATCGCCACTGAAGAAGACTACGAAGACCACATATATATTGATATTGCAATAGAAAGAAAGGAAAACATGTAATATAAGCATACATTTGATAAAAATAAGGAAATAACAAAAAGGGAATCTCTCTTTATTAATCAAATGAGTCTTGTTACAAATTTTTCCCTCTTAGGGATACCCAAATATTGATACAAGTGTTACAGTAAGCAAATAACCCTGAAAAGAGGGAATATGTGTTTCAATTGGTCTTCATATCTCCATCAAACTGCTTGAGGGCTTATAAGGATGCCTTCTTCTCTATTTTCCAAGAGGTAATCGAATTTGATGATGCCTTGAAGCCTACAAGATCCTGTAAATTTCATTCATGAAACAACAAAGCATAATTAAAAGCATATGAGGCCTCTCATGATGAGGCTTTTATCAAGAATATGCAAGGAGTATGGAAAATCTTTAAAGAAAGCATAAAGAGACACAAATTTGATCAAGAAATAGCTAAATTGATGCAAACCATGTAGTAAAAAAGTAGATCTAACTAATCTAACATGTAATTTGCAAGGAAAGTATGCAATGAAGGTAATCTAAAAAGAATTATGAAAGTAAGAAAATATGGCTAAATCAAGGTAAAGCTACTTCTAATATTGCTAATGAACCATGCAAATACAGTAAAAATGATGAATATATTCTAAACTAAGCTAACAAATCAAGAATAAACAAGAATCTAGGCTAAAATTGAGGAAATCATGCATCAAACCCTAGCTGCTACTGCCATTGGTGATGGAGACCAACAAGCCATTATCAGTGATAGCGGCTGCAAACTAAAACTTTTGTCTCTTGAATCAAGGTTTTCAAAACATAATTCACTAGTTGAATTGATGGTCAAGGGTCGCTTGCTTGTCTAGAGATGGATTGGTGGTTGAAATTATTCGAATTTGTGTTAGATTTACAAGGAATTGCAAAGTATGCTTCTCAGCCCTTTGGAAGCTTCATTGTCATCTTCATGCTTGTCACTCCACAATTGGGCATCATTACGATAGTCCTCAAGGGTTATCAAGTTGCTATCCAATCCGATAGAGCTTCGTTGCATGATATTCGAGATGTAATCAAGGTTTACTTCATTTTTGATAGGGATCTTATAGATTTTCCAAGTCCTTGCTCTAGCTTCATGGAGAAGCCAAGAATAAGAATTGGTAGCTAGGAGGAAGCTTCTAGATGCTTCCAAGCCCAAACCGCTCCAAAACCATTTCCATTTGACTGTTGTAACTAATTTTGCTTGGCTCTGAGAGCTCGAGTTTGTTACAGGGCTAGCCGTTGTTGCCTAGGGTGGCTAGGACATTAGCCACTATTGCCATTAGCTACTAAGACTAAAGAGGACTAGACTACCCTAAATGAGTAATTAGAATCACTACTTAGTCTTGGAAGGGTCCAAGATCATTCATATGGTCTGCAAAGGTGCCACTGAAAGAGGGCTTAAAATGTCTAACAACTAGATAATATGCTATCAAATGACAAGATAATAAAGTAATCAAGTGTAAAGAAGAAAGTAAAAGAATGTGCCCATATTTATTAATATTTATGAATCTCTTTACAATTAGGTTACAAGAACATCCCTCTCAGGGATTTGACCAATGTGATACATATTACAATCCACAACTCGTGTGGTAGATGCCTTCAACAGACTCTTAAGATCTTCAATATACTCAAGGGCTTATAAGGATGCCTTCTTCTCCAATGCTTAGAGGAAGAGTCTTGAAAGGTGCTTTGCCTTTGAGAGATATGTTATCTGCATTCAAGGAAACAACAAAACACATTTAGAAGCACATGAAACCTCTCATGATGAGGTTGATTTCCAAGAGAATATATGAAACATAGTAAACATATAAAGAAAGCATGAATATATGTAAATATGCACAAATATGATCAAGATATTGATAATAAAGCATAAAGCATAGATTGACACATATAAAGGAAGCTAGAAATGCATAAGATCTTGCATATTGAACATGGAAGGATCCAACCTTTAAAGCAATGTAAAGGAAAGCATGAAATACATGAAAGTAAGCAAAGATGCCTATTAATCTACTAATTAACCATAGAAGTGCATGAGATATCATTAATATATATCTAATTAACCTAAATGTATGCTAAGAAAGATAAATATAAGGCTAAAACTGAGTAAATATTGCATCAAACCCTAGCCACTACTACCGTTGGTGATGAAGGCCTATAGGCCACTGTCAACAATAGCGACCGCAAACTAAAACTTCTACCTCTTGAATCAAGATTTGCAACACACAATTCACCAGTTGAATTGATGGTCAAGGGTCGCCTACTTGTCTAGATATAGATTGGTGGTTGAAATAATTCAAATTTGCATCAGATTGATAAGGAATTGTAAAGTATGCTTCTCAGTCCTTTTGAAGCTCCATTGTCATCTTCATGCTTGTCACTCCATAATTGGGCAGCATTTCGATAGTCCTCAAGGGTTATCCAGTTGCTATCCAATATGACAAAGCTTCATTGCATGACATTAAATATGTAATTAGGGTTTGATTCATTTTTGGGAGGGATCTTATAGAATTCCCAAGTCCTTGCTCTAGCTTCATGGAGAAGCCAAGAACAAGAATTGGCAGCTGGAAGGAAGCTGCTAGATGCTTCCAAGCAAGAACTGCTCCAAGATCGTTGCCATTTGACTGTTGCAACTGATTTTTCTCAACTTTGAGATCCCAAGTTTGTTACAAGGCTAGCCATTGTTGCCTAGTATGGATAGGATATTAGCCACTATTATCATCAGTGGCTAGGATCTTAGCCACTATTATCATCAGTGGCTAAGGCTAAATAGGACTAGACTACCCTAAATGAGTGATTAGAATCACTGCTTAGTCTTGGAAGGGTCCAAGATCATTCATATGGTCTGCAAAGGTGCCCATATGAGTAGTCTCCTAACATGAGATGTTTTAGGTGTCTACAATTTCACACCAATAGAAGGAATAAATTATTAATCTTGATTAATATGATCCAAACTAAACAAACAATTTTAAGTGGTCTTACATAAGTTCAAATTAATTTAATCTTTTGTTAAAGGCTAGGTTTGTTTCACATTTGGTTCTAAAAATGTAGACAGTAGGCCACGTACGGGTTGAGACCTCGGATCCCTTTCCAAAGGGGACCTAAAATCACATGGGTTGGTCTACCTCAATATGTTTATGTATATGTACAAGTATATGTTTCAAGTGAATGTTTTATGTATAAATTTCATAAATCACCTAAGGTTGTGTAACCTAGCCCTAATACTTCTTAAGTAAGAACCTAAAATCTATAATAAAAGGATAAATGATGCAAGAATACAAGCATACAAGTAAACAATAATCCTAAGCTATGTGTTATTTTGATTTTAATAATTGCATGTAAAAGAAAGAGTATTTTATTCTCAAGCACAGATAAGAAATTTATTCAAGTGTAGCCTAGATTCAACTATATGCCTTTACAATTTTTTGCCTAAAATTATTCAATAGAATAAATTGACCTTGATTTTATTATTTTTCTTTTGATTAAGTTTGTTAAGAAATAGATTATAAAACATAGTAATAGAGATAAAATTAGTGAAAACCAAATTATGAAAAGCAAGAAAAAACGAGAAGAAAATACTTGATTTTAGTGTCTGAATAGAAGCACTAAATTTTTGTAGTAGCACTACCCCTTATGCTATCTTTTATTTCTAGTGCTACCATGACCACACTTGCAAAAACAAGCAAAAATATGACTAGGATTATGTTTAGGGGTTATGTTTGATCATAGAGAGGTAGATGACTATTTGGACAAATTGATTAAACCCCTTTTTTATTATGAAAATTAAAGTTTGTGCTTGAAAATGGAAGAAGCATGCAATCTCTACAATAGTGCTAAGATTTGGCAATAGCACTGATAGTGGCACTATCATAAAAATACGGTGTTACTATTTTATGACATACAAAAAAACAAAATCGTTGGGGTTCTATAGATTTTTTAGTGCTATTATTCCAACTTGAAAAATGGGGTCTAAGGTGACGATGAGTTTGGAATGCACCTAGAGATTGAATGTAGTAAATAGGCTTCAAGATGGAGTGCATGAATGTAAATTTGGATATAAAATGATTAACTCAAATGAAAAAATACCTAAATATAAACATGTAATAAATGGATAAGTAGTGAGTGTCTAGTATGGAACTATATTTTGAATATGGATGTGTAGACACCAAAATCCAGCCACTTGTAAGTCATCTATACCTTCCTTCCAGCCACGTGTCAGTCATCCATCCTTCCCGCCATTATTTGGCCCAAATCCACACTTTCCCACCATTATTTGGCCCAATTTCACTTTTCCTGCCATTATTTGGCCCAAATCCACACTTTCCCACCATTATTTGGCCCAATTTCACTTTTCCCGCCATTTTTCATCCCAAAATTTATTTAAATTAATATTTATATATATATTTTAATATTTTAATATATTTTAATATATATATAAATAAAGTTTAAGTGATTTAATCTGAGCCGTCCATCCTTCATTTAATCTCATCCGTCCATCCATCTTAATCCGTTTCACAACCTAGATTTATTCTCTACCCTTGGATCCACTTTAATATTAGCCACACGTTCAAAGTGTCGTTAAAACCCTAAAGTGTGCCCTAAGAGTAGATTATAAATTGAGTCACCTTGATGGCTCAAACCCTATCGATCTCTTCGGCTAAACCTACTTATCTTCCCTATCTAAGTCCGGAGTTGGCTATTGCTGTTAATCCTGAGTCTTCTGAGTCTTCTACGGCCCTAAGTCTAAACTAAACCCTTTCGTCGCATCCATCGCCGTCGCCTGGTCTCGCCGCGTTAACAGGAAAAGGTATAGATTCGTCTAAAGCAAGTAATATTTCTTTATGTATTAATCTACTGTTGAATTCTGCATTCTGTTTATTTTTATTTCATAAATCTAGGGTTTTAGACTATTTTTGAGGGCTCACACAATGGAGCCCTCTTATTAGTTTCTAACTCTTTGATAATTTTAATGTGTGCAAGATTCTAGTGGTATATCTGATTTGTTGATAGCGGCTGTTTAAGCTGGAGTGGTCCGAGCTATAGGATACAACGAAGCCCACTCATTCTGTTGAGGTTAAGGATACATTCTTCGAAGACACCACCACATTGTGCCAGCTAGGGTTTCGGAGAACCCTAGCACAAATTGTAACTTTGTATCACGAAAAGGGTTACAGGCCCCATTGTACTTAAAAGGAGTTTCTAAACTCCATTGATTAATAAAAATCATTCATTTTGTACAACTGTTCTGCATTCCTTTATTGTGATTTCTTTATTTCTGTTTGGCGTTGTATCTTTAATCTACGAATGGCGATCACGGTGGGACCCCCTAGGGTTTCATGTTTTTAATACTTGCTTTACTGATCTATTCCTGTTTTTGTTTTATTTTGCAGGTTTCAGAAATCGTGAAATTCGCTGTTCCAGCGAACTAGGGTTTCTAAGGAGTTTGCAAAAAACGCAGCAGACGCAAAGCGGCGTCTGGAAGTCTGATCCAAAACGCAGAGGTGCGTTTCAGCCTGCGCAGACTCCCTTGGGCGTTTGAAGGCAGTTTTACAGAAAAAGCGTAGGCTTTCGAGTAAGTGCATTTTTTTATTTCTTTGTTAAACTGTACTTTTTACATTTTTGGTTTTTCTGCTGTATTTTGTTTCTTTTTCAGATCATTGCTTTAAAATGAACAAAAACTAAGTAATCTGGAAAAGAACAGTTAAGCTGTATATACATTTTTTTTGTTACATTTTTAGTTACATTTTTCTGCATTGCATTATTGGTTGTTGCTTGCATAAAAAAAAAAAAATTGCATACCTAGCTGCATATTAGAATAGCTACGAATTATCTGTTTTAGTTATCTAAGTAGGACTATTGATTGGATGTCAATAGTACTCCTGCCATTGGGTAATTCCAGGCAGAGAAGTGGACGAACCTTCCTGTTGCTCCTTTGATATCTGATATCATTGGTAGGCAGGGGGTTTTAAACGGTGTACTCCACTTCTTCAGAGGAAATGGCATATTTTCAGTGGCCTCTTGCTTAGATCATTAGAAATTTTGATTTATAGCTTTGTATGTATACATTAGACAACTAAAACACTTAAAATAAAATTCACTGCATTTCATATTGCATTTAAAACAAGTAATATCCGGATTTCATCACCGGGTATTGCTTGAAGTTTAGTGACGGTGGAATTCATCTCCATCCATTAAACTTCTGCCTCGGACACCATAGGTCACCCCCGAGCAAACTTGCTGGATTTCATCACCAGTAAGAATCTCATTGTCATTTCCTAGCCATAGTTTTTACCTTTTTTTTTTGTGAATAATTCAAGATTAGATCACATGCAAAACTCATAAATCGGACACTTAAAATTTACTACAGATTAAGATCAAAAAATAAGTAATTAACCGCAGGTAAGACACATTGGTTGAAACCTAGGTTGTGACTATTTTCTGATAATTTCTTTAGTGTAAATTTATCATTCAAGTTTTGCATTCTTCTTTTCTGAATTTGTTTAGATTTATTGCGTTATGGTCTTAACAAGGAATCAATCTAAAGTGTTAAATCTAAATAATCAAATGAATAATTCACGGAACATCCCCACCACCAACATGACCACTTATCCTAGTGAATTTCGAGCGGGTTCGCCTGCAGGTATTTCACGTCCTTCTACCGTCTATCGCATGGCCATGCCCATGGAGGAAGACAATTCCTATCATATTACCCACATTGATATGGCCCAAGTGCAAACTCACTTAAGAGATGGCACTGGTTATATCCTTGAGCCAATCCAAGATTCCCCTATGCAAGATTCTATTTTTCAGCAGGATATTGCATCAACCATACCCGCTGGTTTCACTCAGGTCTACACTAACCCTTTTTTTGAGGCTAATGTTGTATCTGCTCAATCGGCTTCATCTCCAACATCTTCCCAGATGCTCAATTGTCCTCCTTTGGAGACAAATGTGGTGTCTTCCCAACCACTTTCTCCTCCATTTACCCGGGTGTACACCAATTCTCTCTATGAGGCTGGTGGAACCTCCTCTAGCCATGACCAATTTCAACCCTCTTCTTCCCAAACCATTTATGGTTTCACCCTACCTGGGGCACAATCTACTGTTTCTTCCCAGGTACCGCCTACTTCAGCCACCTTCATTGCCCCTGCTATGTAGTCTCCTATGACTACCATGGCAGCCTTCCCTCCACCTTCATCCAATCATCCCACATCCCTTGGGTTAGAAATTAATAAGGTTAGGGAGTACCTCGACAAGTTGCTTCAGCAACAACAACAACAAAATGCCCAACCACCTGTCGTAGTAAATCCTACACCCCAACCAATTTCTACCCAGCCAGCTTTTCTTAGCTCAGGCCCCACCTGGGTACCCCAATCTTCGATGGTGTCCATTCCTACCCCACCTTTCTCCCAACCCAGTCCAGTTCATAATTCACCCCAATCACCTTCTTTCTGGTATCATCCATACCAACAACCTGTCCATTCCACACCGCCTAATCCAGGCAATTTCATCCCATATCATCATTTTTCCACTCCTCCATTGCATCATCATAATCATCAAACGAATCAAAATTTTCATGAAGATTCTCGACTCCATGCTATGCAACAACAGATTGAAAACCTTATGCTCAACATGCCTGGCTCATCTAGTCAGAAACCTACGCTAAGGTCGTTGATCAATCAACCAATTCATCCTTTGGTACCTTCACCGCCATATCCGACTGATTTCACATTACCGAAGTTTGACAAATTTCGAGGAACTGAGGATCCTCACGAACATGTGAGCTCATTCATGCATGCCTGCTTTAGAATCCAAAATAATGATGCTCTTATGCTCAAAACTTTTCCTCAGACATTAGGAGGAGATGCTGTACAATGGTACAATCATTTACCTCACCATAGCATTTATGCTTACGAGCAATTGATTAATCTATTTTTAGAACGATTCTCCCTAAATGTACAAAGGAAGCTCTCATTGTCCGACTTATACAAGCTCAAGCAACATGACGATGAGACTGTTTATGACTTTGGAAACCGTTGGAGGGCTATCATTAATAAATTGCCATTCTCCCTACCAATGGAGGAGTTAACCAAAATGTTCACCCAGAGTTGTCTAAAACCTATCTCTTGGTTACTCCAATTACAACAATACCGGACTTTTGAAGAGGCTTTGGCCCAAGCAAGTATCATAGAAGACATTAAAGTCCAAGAGGGTGTTTTAAAACCCCATAGAAAAGAATGGCAACAAAAGGGCCAACAACGAAATAATAATTATGGCCAAAACAAACAAGCACAAGCTAGTACAGCCTCAAATGTTAACCAAGTTAATCAAGTGGTGGCGAGCCAGCCCGTAATGGCTCAACAACAATAAGTAATGCAAATTCAACCGCAACCAATTGCTTATCATGCGGTACCCACCCCTCCTCAACCAGCTCACAATACTGGGCCAACCATGGAAACTCGACCTTGGCAAACAAATCGTCCCAAGCGACAGTTCACACCTTTAGATGAACCATATGCGGTCATATTCAACAAGTTATATAGCACAAATCAGCTAACTTTACCTGAGTTTAAACCTTTAGAACCATCTAGAAGGGGGAAGTATTACAAGGAGTACCTATTTTGTCCTTATCATAGGCAAAATGGACATGATATCAATAATTGTACAGCTTTCAAACATGTGATCCAAGATATTATTGAGATTGGAGCCATTAAATTGGATAGCCCCTTAGCCCAACAAAATCAAAATCTTGGTGTATTTCAAACACCCCTTCCATATCGGGAGGAAGCTCCAAAAACTTCAGGGGGAGTAACTCAGGTAACTCCTCCTAATCAAGTCAACCATGTACAACAATACCAAGGTTTTGTGGGTACTATTAACGTAGTAACCCGGGGTCAAAGGGTGAACCAACCAAATCAGGCTGAACCACAGCCACTTGTACAAACTCCCAGTCCACCTCAGGTAACAGTGACCCAACGACATGCTAGTACTTCTCAACAACCGCTAAATCATTCTAATCAACGTCAACGACCCATCATGTCATTGAGTAGCCGATTAACTACCAGTTTAAAAATGGCTTCTGCCAAGTTATCGATCTATGACCTCATTCAACAATCTCCCCCGCATAGAGAGGCATTAATGAAAATATTAAAGTCAATCGAGCTTCAAACTCAAGATACTAATGCCTTCAACAACTTTGTGGGGAGTATTCAAACATGCATGAGGCCCTCCATCACTTTCTATGATTTTGAAATCAAACCTTTGTCAACAAAAAGTATAGATCCTCCACTGCATATCATGGCCAAGATCGATCACAAGCCATTCAAGAGAGTCTTAATTGACACCGGTTCCTCAATAAATATCATTACAACATCGGCGTTGAGTAATCTAGAGCTGTCACCATCCCTTATCACCAAGTCGACTTTTACTCTTAAAGCATTCAATGATGCTTTATCTTCCACGGTTGGCACAGTTATCTTGCCCATTGAGGTAGGGGCCCGAACTTTGCATACCTTGTTTCACATCTTGGAAGGGTCCATGGCATACAATGTATTGCTTGGACGACCTTGGCTTAGGGAGATGAGATGTGTCCCTTCTATACTGCATCAATGTCTGAAGTATGTATATGAGGGATAGGTTCATTGTGTACCTGCTGACATTGAACCCTTCAAACATTGCAACTATTTATCCTTATGAGATTGTGTTGCCATCCACTCATATTTTCTTGACCCCATCTACTTCTTCTATACCATCTTCTTTTAAAGCTCCCATTCCTGAGGAGCTACCCATCATATCGCAACCATCTTCCTCTTTCGCTATTCCATCTCATTCACCACTTTCTTCATCTCATAATATTCCTTCTTCTTCATCAGTGACCACATGCACATGTGGCCATGACCAATCATCTCTTTCCACGTCATTACCCCCTTCTTCTACACCTTCTTCAACATCACCTATTATTCCTCCATCTTCCCAACCATCACCAGCTGATGTTTCACAAGTCGGTGAAGCATCAACCCAACCAAATCCTTCCAATTCTTCTATCCCACATTCTTCTATTCGATCATCTAGTCCATCTCCCTCCCAAGTCAAGGTCCATCTCAATGATGCAGGTATTGGTGAGTATGCCATCCAAGATGTCCACATCACACCGTTCAATGTGCAAACAGTTAAAGATTTTGGTTGTCCACATGACCAACATTTATCCATTGGATCGATTTATAACATGGGTTCTATGCCAAATTCCATTAATTTTGTATATGGGGGAATAGAGTCATCTTCTAGTCCTACCACCATACTAGAACCCAAGCATCCAGTCCCTACCAATATCGAAAGGATGGAGGGTTTTCCCTCTCGCTATTTCCACGGACATAATTGGCAGCAATTTGGCCTAGGTCGATACGAGCAAGGGGTAACTGAACGCATCGATATGCCATACCGAGACCCACCGAGCGTTTTGGTCTGGGCTACCAACCACTTCCATCCCTTTCTTCTTTTGAACAAGCTTTTCAAAGCATTAATATTAATTCAGAAGAAGAAATCCTCCACCCCGACAAATCCGAAGATGAAGCCTATGAAGAATTTGACGTCATGTCAAATGGTGATGAATCTGAAGAAGAGTCGGCGCCAATTGTTACCCTCACTGAACAAGACGAGTTTTATCTCCAATTGTTCCCTCTCCAAGAAGCCATATTTCGCTTGTTTCTTCCACAAGAACGAGGTGAACCACCCCCTCCACCACATCCATAAGCCATAATCCAAACCTGTATTATATGTATATACTAAAATAGTGGTTTTCACCACTACAAAAAAAAAAAATCAAAAAATTCCCAAAAAAAAAAAAAAAAAAAAATCAAAATATATAAAAATACTTTATTGCTTTATGTATGTGTGTAATAGTGGTTTTCACCACTACAAAAAAAAAAAAAAAAAAAACTCAAACTTAAAAAAAAAAAAAAAACCGAAAAAACTATGTTGTTTTGCATTTCAGGTCTTCCGAGGTCTTCACCGGTTTTCCCTTCCATTCCGCCCATCCTTTCTTCCATAAGTCGACAATGAATTTTGAAGACTTATTCACACCGCTCCATAATCCATATGATCCGGATAAGCCAATCCCGATCAACCCAAACCTGATTGACATGGATCGGATTTCATCTCCTCCATCTATTTTAGAGTTCATCCTTTTCGAGGAATTGTTAAGGGCTTCCGCCAACTACATTCCTCCTTCACCTCCACATTCACCTTCATCTTCTAAGCCAGAGGTCTTCCATGCAGACATAGACGAGAGCAAGGCACAGGAGCCTGATGACATTTTAGATGACATAAATTTGATCCCTACTCCCCATTAGCTTGAGGAAGGTTCCCACATGTCTATTGAAGAAACTATCGATGTAGACCTTAGTCCAGACCAAGATGGCACCCAAATTGTGAAACTGGCTAAAAGTCTATCATCAAAGGAACAAGAGCAAATGATTGCTCTACTCAAGCGGAAGAAGGAGATATTTGCATTGTCTTACAAAGACATGCCAGGCCTAGACCCTAATTTGGTTGTCCATAACCTCACCTTACAAAAAGATGCTAAACCTGTCAAACAAAAACTTAGGAAAATGCATCCTACCGTGGCCCTCATAGTTAAATCGGAGATTTAGAAACTTCTGGATGTTAAATTTGTCGTCCCGATTGATTATCCTGAGTGGCTTTCTAACATGGTACCCGTTCGCAAGCCTAATGGGGGGATACGTGTTTGCACCGATTTTTGAGATCTAAATAAAGCGTGTCCTAAGGATGACTTTCCTCTTCCAAACATTGATACTCTTGTCGACACCTGTGCTGGTCATGAAATGCTTTCGTTCATGGATGGATTTTCAGGATACAACCAGATTCGAATAAACCCTGAAGATCAACACAAAACAAGCATTTACCACACCTTGGGGAACTTTTTGTTATAGGGTGATGCCCTTTGGCCTTAAGAACGTAGGTGCAACCTATCAACGAGCCATGACTTATATTTTCCATGATTATATGCATAAGATTATCAAAGATTATGTGGATGATTTATTGGCAAAATCTAAAACTCGACAAGAGCATTTTGATGTATTGGAAAAAGTTTTTGATAGACTTCTAGAACATAAAGTAAGGTTGAACCCTAAGAAATGTGTCTTTGGTGTTACCTCAGGCAAAATCCTAGGTTTTATTATCTCTAAACGAGGTATTGAGGTGGACCCAAACAAGGTCAAAGCCATTATGGAAATGTGTGTTGAGCAAGGTGCAGCAAAAGAATTGCAAAAGTATTGTCATTGTTGTCAACACAATCAGATTGATGCAGTTGATGCAGTTCAGAGGTCAGTCAGATCAAGTGCAGAAAGTTTCAAAGAAAACAGAGGTGACCCAGATTCAGAAACTGGCAAAAAGAGACAAGGAAGAAAACTGTCGCGATATCGCGACATGTTTTCTGTCGTGATTTCGTGACATGCTGGAAGAGAAGGAAACAAAGGTGTAGCGATATCGCTACATGTTGAAATGAATGGAAACAAAGGTGTAGCGATATCGCTGCATGATGAAAATACATGGAACTAAGGTGTAGCGATTTCGCTACGTGTTGAAACAAAGAGAAACTAAGGTGTAGCGATTTCGCTACATGTTGAAACAAAGAGAAACTAAGGTGTAGCGATGGCGCTACATGTTGAAACAAAGGGAAACTAAGGTGTAGCGATTTCGCTACTAGTCAAAAGTGTAGAACCGAAAGATGCAACAATGATATTACAAGTCAAAATTTCATGAAAAGAGACAAGGTAAAAGCACAAGGCACAAAGTTGTAGCGATTTCGCTACTGCATGGAGCAAAGAGCGTACTGAAGCCAGAAGCGTCACGATTTCACGACAAGAAGATTGATGACGTCAGCAAGAGCCGAAAGCGTCACGATTTCACGACAAGAAGGATGATGACGTCAGCAAGAGCCGGAAGCGTCACGATTTCGCGACATGTTCCATTTTCGCTGGAGTTGGCAAGGAGAGTTGTACGGAAGAGCAAAGTGTCACGATTTCGTGACATGTTCCATTTTCACTGGAGTTGGCAAGGAGAGTTGTACGGAAGAGCAAAGTGTCGCGATTTCGCGACATGTTCCATTTTCACTGGAGTTGGCAAGGAGAGTTGTACGGAAGAGCAAAGTGTCACGATTTCGCAACATGTTCCATTTTCGCTGGAGTTGGCAAGGAGAGTTGTACGGAAGAGCAAAGTGTCACGATTTCGTGACATGTTCCATTTTCACTTGCTGGCAAAGAAGAGTGTACGAAGCCGAAAGTGTCACGATTTCGCGACAAGATTGATGATGACGTCAGCAAAGTTGAAAAGTGTCACGATTTTGTGACAGGATGAAAGGAAAGTCACTGAAGCCTAAAGCGTCGCGATTTCGCGACAAGATTGATGATGACGTCAGCAAAGTTGAAAAGTGTCACGATTTCGCGACAGGATGAAAGGAAAGCTGCTGGAAGCCGGAAGCGTCGCGATTTCACGACAACATTGAGGATGACGTCAGCAAAAGTTCAAAGTGTCGCGATATCGCGACAAGATGCAGGGAAAGCTTCCAAGAGCCAAAACGGTCATGATTTCGCGACATGCTTAAGGATGACGTCAAGAAAGTTCTAAGTGTCGCGATATCGCGACATGAGCGGGGGAAAAGCTTTCAAGGCCAAAATGGTCACGATTTCGCGACAACCTTCAGGGTGACGTCAACATAAGTTAAAAGTGTCGCGATATCGCGACAGGTAACAGTCTGGCAGGTAAAACCCGCAGGAGCATGCAAGGTGACACGTGTCGAAAAAGCGACAGTTAAACGTTGACAGGTGTTGGACATGCAATGCAACAGCCAAACATGCATAATTGAAACGCATTCGAAAAGCCGAATATGAAGGATAATAAAAGCATTCGAAAGGTCGTATTTGCAGGCATTCTAACGCACGTATTTGAAGCATACAAAAAAGCCGAACATGAAGAATCGAAAAGCTTTCGAAGAATCACATATGGAGTTTCAAAAAAGCATTCGAAAAGCCGTATTCGAAGAAATTGAACAGTAAGTGCATGAAACAAAATTGCCGTATTGCATGGTTTCCAAAAGACGTATTGAGGGTTTCGAACAAGAAGTGCATGGAACCGAACAGTCGTATTGCATGGATTCGAACAGTCAGAGTATGTGATTCGATTGCATGCAGGATTGAAAGGTTATAAAAGAATAATCGTACAGAGAAGATGTTGCTGCTGTTAGAGAGAAATTGCTGTAAAAGGAGAGTTAGAAAAGAATCAAGAGAAAAATAAGCAGAGCCGTGAGAGTGTGCAGAGTTGGGTTAATTGCAGACCAGTCAGGGTCGTGCATAAAGTGAAGACATTTTTATGTCATTCTAAATTTATCAGAATTGCAGTCCAAGTTGGTGCTTGGTACTAGGAGTTGGTGCTCCATCCCGTTGCAGCAAAAAATTACAGGGGTTGGTGCTCCTTCCAGCTTGGTGCCGGTAAAGTGTTTGTAAAATTGATTTTGCAAAGACTCGGATTTGGATTGGAGTCCAAGCAGTCATTTTTGAGGAGTAGCCAAATTGGTGAACCTCGGTATATTGAGTGTTGTGGTGTGCTCTCTTGTTCAAGTTGTTTTTCACTTGTCAAGTTCTTTTTATTTCATATTAAATGTCGTAGATATAAAAATTAATAGCTACACTGATTCACCCCCCCCTCTCAGTGTCATTGTGTAATCATCAATTGGTATCAGAGCAAGGTTCCTTGTACAAGCTTAATCAGCTAAGGAGATCTTGGAAGAAACAATGGCAAGTGGTGAAGGATTTTCATCCAACAAAGCTCCCTTATTTGATGGAACAAATTACACCTTCTGGAAACTCATAATGCAAACATATCTGAGTGCATTGGGATACGATATTTGGGATTCTGTAGATAGTGGATACACAAGACCCACTACCCCTCCAACAGATATCACCGAGAAAAAGAAATTTGAAAACAACTCCAAAGCTAAGAATGCCATAATGTGTGGGCTTGTTGACAGTGAACTGATAAGAGTCATGAGTTGTAAATCAACAAAGGACATGTGGGATAAACTAAAGAGCATCCATGAAGGAGACAATAAGATTAAGGAAGCAAAACTGCAAACTCATCGAGCACAGTTCGAAGCACTCGCAAATTAAGGAAGATGAAAACATAGAAATTTATATGCCGAGAGTCAACGGAATTATTAATGCAATCGGAGGACTTGGTGAAGAAATTGATGATGCAGCTTGTTGTGAAAAAGGTTCTCGTAACACTTCACAAAAGATTTAACTCCAAAGTCTCTCGCAATAGAAGAGGCAAAAGATCTAAACAACTTCAAAGATGGATGAGTTGCATGGTTCCCCGACAAAGATATGAAATGAGAATAGGACAAACCAAGTCTACAGACAGAGAAGCAAACTTTTAAAGCACACAAGAATGTAAAAGCCGAACATGAATCTGAGGATGAAGGAACACTGGATGAAACAGAAGCCAATTTTGTTCGGAAACTCACAAAAGGAAAAGGAAAATATAGAGGGAAGCTACCTTTTAAATGCTTCAATTGTGGAGGAGTCGGTCATTTTGCAGCCAAATGTCCAATGCAAGAGAGAACCAAAAATGGTGAAGGTTCACACCAAGAAAAAGGTGACTGGAAGAAGAAACAAAATTTCAAAAAGAACAACTTCAAGAAGAAAAGCTTCATAACCAAGAATGTCACAGCTTCAAGAAAGCACAGATGAGGAGTCCGAAGAAGAAGGAGGTGAAGCTCTGCTCATGGCACTTGAAGAAGAAAGAACAGAGGAAAATCGAGAAGGTGATGAAAATTCCAAGGATGAAGCTCAAGTGTATTTGGAAGGAGAATTGGTTGCCGCACTTGAAGAGTTGAGTGCAGTAAAGGAAGAAGAATAAAAATTTTTCAAAGAAATTAGAGAATGCCACAGACATAATAAACAATCTGAAAATACGGACAGAGGAATTCAAGAAAATGTCCGAAGTTCTTGATGAACAATTAATCAGTAAAGACAGCTTGAATGCAAGCAAGCTAGAGGAAGACATTGTTAAGTTAAGGATGCGATTAGAAGAGATGAATAGAAAATTGAACTGCTTTCATAAGTTTGAAGAAAGTACTCTAAAGCTGGATAAAATGTTAAATAACCAAAGGCCTTCTGGCATCAAATTTGGTTTAGGCTTTGATGAAGGAGAATCTTCAAAGGATTCAAAGAACTTGAATATAGAACCCACAAAGAAAGAAGAAAAGATCAGTGTTGAACCAGAAAAACAAAATCATGCAAAAGAAAACAATAATGCCGGATTCAAGAAGAATACCGACAAAGATGGATTCACAAAAGTCACACATCCGAGGAGGAGAAGAGTCATGGCTCCTACTTCAAACCGGCAAAGACCGGCACCCAGGTTTAATCATGCATTTTCTCGGTTATTGTTTTAAATGCAATGCTTATGGCCATAAGATTTCAGATTGCAGGCATAATGTATCTCAAAGGAATTTTACCAGCAGAAATGTTTTTTTCTCCTTTAATGAATTATGCAGTTGAATGTTATAATTGTCATAATTTTGGACATATTGCTAGAAACTGCAGAAGCACTTTTGCATCGAATAATTATCGTGGTAGAAAATCTCAGCCAAGTGGGTTGAAACAAAACCAGAAATTTCCCTAAAAACAGGCACATGCTAATGAAAGGACAAAGGCAAAACAAGTAGCAAAATCTGCTATCAAACCGTAATGGAAAGAAAAGGAATCTTTGATTGTCCAGATCGCTTTTAAAGCTCGTAACAAATCAGCACCTTGGATACTTGACAGTGGTTGTTCCAACCACATGACAGTGACAAGCAAAAGTTTGAGAATTTACAGAATTATGAAGGTGGTTCTGTGAAATTTGGAAATAATGATGGAGCAAAGATTGTTGGAAAGGGATCAACCAAGATCGCTGATGGCAATATAAAATCAAAAGAAGTCTTGTTTGTAATTGGCCCGAAGCATAACTTGCTAAGTGTAAGTCAAATATGTGACAGAGGTCATGATGTAATCTTCAAGAAGGAGGGCTGTGAAGTAAGAAAGACAAAAAATGGAAAGTTAATAGCCACTGGACTGAGAACTTCAGGAAATCAGTATACACTTTCAGAAACCGCAGAAGGAACATGCTTGATGGGACAGAAGATGAAAACCGGCTATGGCACAAGAGGCTTGGGCATATTAGTTTTGACAATCCGGCAAAAATCAGTTCAAAAAGAGCAGTTAGAGATATACCAAACATTGGCAAACCTGTAAATAGCATCTGTGAGTCATGCCAAAAGGGAAAACAAACCAGAGCCACTTTCAAAGCAAAAGAATACTTCACTAGCAAGCCATTAGAACTAATTCACACTGATCTATGTGGACCCATGAGAACTGAAAGCATAAATGGACACAAATATTTTATGCTATGTATAGATGACTACTCAAGAATGACATGGGTACTATTTCTGAAACTCAAGTCAGAAGCCTTTGAAATGTTTAAAACCTTCAAAAATCTTGTTGAAAATCAATCAGGAAAAAGAATTAAATGCCTAAGATCAGACAGGGAAGGAGAGTTTATCTCCGAAGAATTTGCAGAATACTGTCAAAAACATGGGATAAGAAGACAGTTTTCAGCAGCTAGGACACCTCAGCAGAATGGTGTTGTAGAAAGGAAGAATAGAACAGTGCAGGAAATGGCAAGGACAATGCTGGCAAAAAACAAAATAGCTGATGATTTTGGAAAGAGGCAGTTCATACTGCAGTTTACATTCAAAACAGTGCATGCCGAGACCACATGAAAGCAAAACAGACTTATGAGTTGTGGTTTGGCGTAAAGGCAACAACAAGACATTTCAAAGTATTTGGCAAGCAAGTGCTACATAAAACGGATTGAAGATAACCTCGGTAAATTTGAAGATAGAGCCGATGAAGGTATCTTTCTCGGTTACTCAACAAAAAGCAAGGCATACACATGTTACAACAAGAAGTTGAAGAAAATTGTTGAAAGTGCTGATGTAAAAGTTGATGAAGGTAGAGAACAAGAAACTACTTATCAAGAAAACTACCCTATGTATGAAGAAGTCATTGAAGGTGATGATGAAAAAGAAACAGAGAAGAATCAGAAAATTGATCCAGATAGTGTAAAAACTGAATCTGAAGAAGAAGAAAACAGGAAATTTAAAACAGGCAACTGGCAGAAAAATCATCCAAGTGAACAGATTATTGGGGATCCCACAGATGGTATTCAAACAAGAAGAACAGTAGTGAGGAACTATTCTCTGTTATCTAGTATTGAACCTAAAAATGTTGCTGAAGCAAGCACTGATGAAAGTTGGATGAAGGCAATCAATGAAGAACTAGATCAGATAGAGAAAAACAATACCTGGGAATTAGTACCTAGACCAACAAATAAAAACATAATTGGTACTAAATGGGTTTTTAGAAATAAATTGAATGAAGATGGGCAAAGTTGTCGGAAATAAGGCAAGATTGGTATGTAAAGGCTATGCTCAAAGTTGAAGGCATTGATTTTGAAGAAACTTTTGCACCTGTGAGCCGACTAGAGGCAATCGAATGTTTCTGCATTAGCAGTTCATAAAAACTTCAAAGTATATCAAATGGATGTAAAATCAGCATTTTTGAATGGAAAACTGGAAGAAGAGGTTTACATTGAACAACCCGATGGCTTCCAACTTGGTGAAAATCCAGATTTTGTTTGCAGGTTAAAGAAAGCTTTATATGGATTAAAACAGGCACCCAGAGCATGGTATGCAAGGTCGGATAATTATCTAATTAAACAAGGGTTTAAGAAAGGTTTGGTGGATAGCAACTTATATGTCAAAACAGAGAAGGGTCATCTTATTGTTCTTGTTGTTTATGTAGATGACATAATATTTGGCAAGAAAGATGGATGAATACCGCAAAGACATATCAATTAAAATGAAAAAAGAATTTGAGATGTCAATGATTGGTGAACTTTCTTATTTCTTAGGATCTGCAGGTCAATCAAAATGAAAAAGGCATTTTTATTTCTCAAGTTAAATATGTAAAAGAAATGCTGAAAAAGTTCACAATGGAAGACAAGAAACCGGTCAAGCACTCCCATGACAACAGGTCGCAAGTTGAGCAAGGATGATAAATCCCCGGATGTAGATCAAACAATGTACTGTGTCTATGATTGGAAGCCTCACTGTATTTAATGAACCACTAGACCAGATATATTACAAGCAAGATGTATGGTTGCAAGATTTCAGAGCCACCCCAAAGAAACTCATGTAACAAACTAGAAAGAGGATTTTCAGATATCTCAAGGGCACTATGGATTATGGGTTGTGGTACCCAAAAGGTAAAGATTTCACTTTGATTGCATATTCTGATGCAGATTGGGCAGGATGTATTGATGACAGAAAGAGCACAAGTGGAGGAGCATTTTATCTTGGTGACAGGCGGTAGCATGGCACAAGAAGAAACAAGAATCAATATCTCTATCCACTGCAGAGGCAGAATACATTGCAGCAACAACATGCTGTACTCAGATATTATGGATGAGACAAACGTTGAAAGATCTTGGTATTCATTTCAATGAACCAATTTCAATTAAATGTGATAACACTAGTGCTATCAACATATCCAAGAATCCAATAATGCATTCAAGAACCAAACATATTGCAATCCGATATCATTTCTTGAAGGATAAAGTTGCGGAAGGAGAGGTTAAATTGGATTTTGTTCCAACTACAGAGCAAGTAGCCGATATATTCACAAAACCTTTGCCAAAGGAAGTATTTGAATACCTTCGGAAGAAGTTGGGAGTAGTCACACCACCCAAGCACTCACTAGCTATGGGAAACACATTCTCGTGGGGAGCATTCAAACTTTTTAAGTCTCAGAATGTTGTGCATAGACTCGTGGGGAGTCTACAAGCAGCCCTTTGGTATTATTGGCAAAGGGGGAGAAGAAATTAAGCAAGGTTGCAGCGTGTTGCCAACAATTCCAAAGGGGGAGATTGTTGAGCAAGGTGCAGCAAAAGAATTGCAAAAGTATTGTCATTGTTGTCAACACAATCGATTGATGCAATTGATGCGATTCAGAGGTCAGCGGATCAAGTGCGAAAGTTTCAAGGAAAACAGAGGTGACCCAGATTCAGAAACTGGCAAAAAGAGACAAGGAAGAAAACTGTCGCGATATCGCGACATGTTTTCTGTCGCGATTTCGCGACATGTCGAGCAGAGAAGGAAACAAAGGTGTAGCGATATCGCTACATGTTGAAATGAATGGAAACAAAGGTGTAGCGATATCGCTGCATGATGAAAATACATGGAACTAAGGTGTAGCGATTTCGCTACGTGTTGAAACAAAGAGAAACTAAGGTGTAGCGATTTCGCTACATGTTGAAACAAAGAGAAACTAAGGTGTAGCGATGGCGCTACATGTTGAAACAAAGGGAAACTAAGGTGTAGCGATTTCGCTACTAGTCAAAAGTGTAGAACCGAAAGATGCAGCAATGATATTACAAGTCAAAATTTCATGAAAAGAGACAAGGTAAAAGCACAAGGCACAAAGTTGTAGCGATTTCGCTACTGCATGGAGCAAAGAGCGTACGGAAGCCAGAAGCGTCGCGATTTCATGACAAGAAGATTGATGACGTCAGCAAGAGCCGAAAGCGTCACGATTTCGCGACAAGAAGGATGATGACGTCAGCAAGAGCCGAAAGCATCACGATTTCGTGACATGTTCCATTTTCGCTGGAGTTGGCAAGGAGAGTTGTACAGAAGAGCAAAGTGTCACGATTTCGTGACATGTTCCATTTTCACTGGAGTTGGCAAGGAGAGTTGTACGGAAGAGCAAAGTGTCACGATTTCGCGACATGTTCCATTTTCGCTGGAGTTGGCAAGGAGAGTTGTACGGAAGAGCAAAGTGTCACGATTTCGTGACATGTTCCATTTTCGCTGGAGTTGGCAAGGAGAGTTGTACGGAAGAGCAAAGTGTCGCGATTTCGCGACATGTTCCTTTTTCATTGCTGCTGGCAAAGAAGAGTGTACGGAAGTCGAAAGTGTCACGATTTCGCGACAAGCAGGATGATGACATCAGCAAAGTTGAAAAGTGTCACGATTTCATGACAGGATGAAAGGAAAGCTGCTGGAAGCCAGAAGCGTCACGATTTCGCGACAAGATTGATGATGACGTCAAAAAGTTGAAAAGTGTCACGATTTCACGACAGGATGAAAGGAAAGCTGCTGGAAGCCGGAAGCGTCGCGATTTCGCGACAAGCAGGATGATGACGTCAGCAAAGTTCAAAGTGTCGCGATATCGCGACAAGATGCAGGGAAAGCTTCCAAGAGCCAAAACGGTCACGATTTCGCGACATGCTTAAGGATGACGTCAGCAAAAGTTCTAAGTGTCGCGATATCGCGACATGAGCGGGGGAAAAGCTTTCAAGGCCAAAATGGTCACGATTTCGCGACAACCTTCAGGGTGACGTCAAGATAAGTTAAAAGTGTCGCGATATCGCGACAGGTAATAGTCGCAGGTAAAACCCGCAGGAGCATGCAAGGTGACACGTGTCGAAAAAGCAGATAGTTAAACGTTGACAGGTGTTGGACATGCAATGCAACAACCAAACATGCATAATTGAAACGCATTCGAAAAGCCGAATTTGAAGGATAATAAAAGCATTCGAAAGGTCGTATTTGCAGGCATTCTAATGCACGTATTTGAAGCATACGTAAAAGCCGAACATGAAGAATCGAAAAGCTTTCGAAGAATCACATATGGAGTTTCGAAAAAGCATTCGAAAAGCTGTATTCGAAGAAATTGAACAATCGTAGTGCATGAAACAAAATTGCCGTATTGCATGGTTTCCAAAAGACGTATTGCGTGGTTTCGAACAGTAAGTGCATGGAACCGAACAACCGTATTGCATGGATTCGAACAGTCAGAGTATGTGATTCGATTGCATGCAGGATTGAAAGGTTATAAAAGAATAATCGTACAGAGAAGATGTTGCTGTTGTTAGAGAGAAATTGCTGTAAAAGGAGAGTTAGAAAAGAATCAAGAGAAAAATAAGCAGAGCCGTGAGAGTGTGTAGAGTTGGGTTAATTGTGCACTCACCAGTGGTCGTGCATAAAGTGAAGACATTTTTATGTCATTCTAAATTTATCATAATTGCAGTCCAAGTTGGTGCTTGGTACTAGGAGTTGGTGCTCCATCTGATGCAACAAATAATTACAAGGGTTGGTGCTCCTTCCAGTTGGTGCTGGTAAAGTGTTTGTAAAATTGATTTTGCAAAGACTGGATTTGGATTGGAGTCCAAGCAGTCATTTTTGAGGAGTAGCCAAATTGGTGAACCTCGGTATATTGAGTGTTGTGGTGTGCTCTCTTGTTCAAGTTGTTTTTCAGTTGTCAAGTTCTCTTTATTTCATATTAAATGCTGTAGATATAAAAATTAATAGCTACACTGATTCACCCCCCCTCTCAGTGTCATTGTGTAATCATCAATGTGTCCCCCAACTAATTTGAAGGAGTTGCGTAGTTTGCAAGGAAATATTAATTCAATCCGTCGCTTTATTGCACAATTTTCTGATAAATGTAGGCCATTTTGCCACCTACTACAAAAGGGGGTACAATTTTCATGGACAAATGAGTGTCAGAAAGCCTTTGATGACATCAAGCAGTACTTAGTGTCTCCGCCTGTCTTAGCTCTACCTCGTCCAGGGGTCCCTTTCAATATTTATATCTCAGCAACGAACTTTGCCTTAGGGACAATGCTTGCACAAAAGAATGAACAAAATCGTGAGCAAGTTGTCTATTATATTAGTCGAACATTGGTAAGCTATGAAACCCGATATGCTTATGTAGAAAAGTTGTGCTTAGCAGTGGTTTTTGCCACTAAGAAACTTCGTCATTATATGCTTAGCCATACAACATATGTCATAGCTAGAGAAAACCCTCTGCATTATATGATGTCTCGCACTTATAATAACACTCGTATCGCTAAATGGATAATGTTGCTTACCGAATTTGATCTTGAATTCATTAGCCAAAAATCTGTTAAAGGTCAAATTATAGCTGATCAAATTGTAGAAGCTCCACTACCTAGTGATCATCCTTTGATTATTGAGCTCCCAGATGATTCGGTATTTGCTATCACTGAACAAGAAGAGGACATCATTCCGGAGGAAGATGTTGACATCATGCTATTTTTTGATGGCTCTAAGTGCGCGAAAGGTCAAGGCGCTGGAGTTGTGTTTCATACACCTCAAGGGATTCCCATCCCTTTATCATTCAAACTAGACTTCCAATGCACCAATAATACAGTAGAGTATGAAGCCTTAACTTTAGGTCTTCAATCAGCCATAGCTATGAGCATTAAGCATATTCAGATATTTGGGGATTCTCAACTCGTGGTTAAACAAATTACAAGAGAATACCAAGCCAAAGAACCTACCATTAAGCTTTATCATGATGTAGAAATGAAGTTGCTCTCTAAGTTTGATTGGTATGAGATCACTAGTTTGCCTCGTTCGATTAATAGATTTGCGGATGCCATGGCCTCTCTTGGATCATTGATTCCAAAGGACTCCCTTGGATAGGTACAACCCCTAATCATTTCCACAATCTCTAAGTCTGCAATTGTCCGTGTTGAGTCTAAGGATGAAAAAGATGTTTGCTTTATCCATTCGGATCCATATGAGCCTTGGTCTAGTGAGATAGTAGCCTTCCTCAAGTTTGGAACACTCCCATCTAATTTGTCTCGAACTGCCCGCCGCTGCTTTAAGCAAAAGGCAGCTCATTTTGTTCTTTTGGGGGATGTGTTGTATAAACGTAGATATGATGGAGTACTCCTCCGCTGTCTAGAAGCAGGTGAAACACATAGAGCTATTGCTGAAGCCCATGATGGTACTTGTGGTGGTCATTTTAGTGGAATGGCCATTGCGAAGCGTATTTTATGTATGGGGTATTATTGGCCCACTATGGAACAAGATTGTTGCAAATATGTTAAACAATGTAAAAAGTGTCAAGAACACGCTAATTTAACCCATATACCATCACAAGTTTTACAGCCCATCCAAAGCCTTTGGCCCTTCTCACAATGGGGTCTCGATTTAATTGGCAAGATTTCACCTGCCTCTTCAGGACAACATACATTCATCATTACAACCCATCGAATACTTCACAAAGTGGGTTGAAGTCCGTTCCTCTAACCAGCATCTGACAGGTCCTAGAATTGTGGAGTTTATACTTCACCATATCATTTGTCGTTTTGGTATTCCCTCTAAAATTATTTCTGATAACAACAAGTCTTTTAAGAATAAGGATGTTAGAGCTCTTTGCGAAAAGTATAATATCCAACATAGTTTCTCAACTCCTTACTACCCACAAGCCAATGGACAAGCCGAAGCTTCCAATAAGACCATAATTGCTATTCTTAAGAAACTTGTTAAAGAAAATCATAAATATTGGCATACACAAATCCCCTTAGCATTATGGGCTTACAGAACAAGCATCAGAACTCCCATTGGGGCAACGCCATTTTCTTTGGTCTATGGAGCTGAAGCAATAATGCCTTTTGAGCTCGAGATCCCTTCCTTGCGAATTTCTTTGCAGAAATTTATCGATGATGATACTGCTAGACAAGCACGTCTTGATCAACTCACACTCATAGATGAAAAACGAATCAATGCTTTAGAGCATTTGCGAGTTTATCAAGACCAATTGAAACGTGCTTACAATGCCAAAGTTCATCTAAGATAATTTCAAGTAGGGGATCTTGTCCTTAAAGAGAATCAACAAAACACCAATGCATTGCCGCATCTTCGAGATAAATTCGCGGCTAATTGGTTAGGTCCATATATGGTCACTGAAAGAGTGGGTAATGGAACTTATAGACTTGCCAGTTTAGAGGGAGAGGAAGAACTCGAACCACTTAATGTTATACACTTGAGGGCATTCTATGCATAGTTTGAATTTTATATGTACGTATATACATGGCTTGTACAACAAAAAAAAAAAAAAAAAAAAAACAAATAAAATAAAAAGAATTTGCATTTCATTGCTAGTTGCATACATCTCATTCAAAACCATAACATTTCATTTTCAGCCATAGTTGCATATCATGTTAGAGACCATTCTATCTTTTGGATATAAAATTTGGTCAAGCAAAAGTCATGTTGCCTTAATCAGAGGCACCTTCATAAAATCCATCAACCGAATTGTCATTCGTACACCCATTTTCCATTTGCACATATTTACATTGCCAAAATGTTTTCAGTCACTTAGCCATTCCTAGTGTTTTAAGCAAACTTCGAAATGCATGTCAAAGTTCTCTAGGGCCATATCACAAATTACACTAAATAAAATCTTGAGTATTGGGAAATGATTTCAAAAGCGGTCTTGAACCTATCACATTTTCACATCTTAAAAACATCTTGTGTCAAAGAGAGATAACACCATCCTTGGGTTGTGCCTTGAAGTGAAAAGGGTAATCCTCGTTTGTCCTATCATGCAAACATAGTCCATAAAATAGTGGTTCTTACCACTATCACAAGCAATCACAAAATATAAATATAAACAGAGTAGTAAGGATAGGGTAAAATTCTCATCATACTTCGGTTGAGAATCCGATTCCCCAAAGCTCTAAGGAAATGAACATTTTTCACACACCACTGATCCCAAATAAGTTGTAAGGATCGTACTACTTGTCCAGTCAGATAGATAGGTAGTCATCCCCAAGGCTTACAAAGGTCAAAAACAACATGGACTATGGAGTTAACCTTCACCGGGGCTATAGACGCTTGACTGGCAGTGGAGTATACTCATTGCGTGGCGACATGTCTCTCCTCAAAAAGAGACCTCTGAATGCTCATACGGACAAACTAGCTTCGGGGTCTTCTCCATAACAGAGTTACCTAATTTATGCAAGATGAGGTTAATGAACACACTTGCACACACACAGGTTTTTGATTGCCTAGAGTCACTACCATGCTTCTGATTTGGTTAATGAACTCGCATGCACACACATTTGGTCCTAGTTGAATTAGGCAGTGTTAGTAAGTTTGTTTGATACCACTAGCATGTTTGAGTCTTTGTAAAACAGTCTTCCATATCAACCTCCATATCAACCTCCATATCACCCTCCATATCTTCTTCCATATTCATGTCATTCCATACGTCATCCATTCACAAGCCACCAAGTTCGGTGCCCCTGATTAAACAATTATGATAACAGTTCGCTAAATCTAACTATCTAAAAGTATGAGTGCTTCTTAGTGCATATTTCATTTACTTAGTCTCGCATTAATCATCTATAAGTTTGCATTCCATTCCATCACATATACATCAAAAACATTAAAACATATAAAAACATGCATCACAAAAACATAGGCATTCACACAAAAGAGAGTAAAACACCAAATAAATAAAAGCCATGTATATATATATGTATAAAGCTCAAACTGTACAATGAATGCCAAAATGCTACAATATACAATAGAGCACCAAGGCTCATAAAGAGTGCATCTAAGCACTAAGCTAACCATCAAAAGAGGACCCCTGAGACCTAGTAGGAGCCCTAGACCTAGTGGTGTGCCTAGACTCACTACGCCTAGAGACAGAGGAGGATGGAGGATCAGGCAACACAATGTGATGCCTAAACAATGTGTCCTCAAGCGTCACCGTCATCTCTCCAGTCGGGAGCTGGAACGTCCCCCGATCTGGATCCCACCTCTCGGCCAAAGCCGAGAGGTACCCCTCATCCGCCCGAACTACCTCCAACCGGGCTGCCTCCGCTAGCCCCACTACATCCAATATCTCCCAGTCTACCTGGGACAATGACCTCCTCATCCTCGGAATGATAGGGGAGAATCGGTGTCATGCCTCTAACACCCTAAGCTGCAAAACAACAAAATAAAAATTTGTTACAAATTTTTTCAAAAAAAAAAAACACATAATAAGTACTTGCTTAAATGAAAAAATACCTTAGATGGCTGCACTGGCGCGTCCGCTCCCATCTCCACCATATCTCCCGCGTGCTTCACTCTCCCACACAACCTTTCACTCCACTTCACTCCACTCCCTCAGACGCACTTCTCTTAAGCTCGAACGCACAAATGAGCAAAATTCTCGCTGAAACTGTTTAAATAGCTGATTTTGGCACCCTGAAACGCAGTAGGGCATTTCATGGTGGATTCAAATGTAGTCTTGCATCTGTAGAGCGCCTAAACACCGACGGGCATCTCTGCCAACCACAAACGCAGACCGGCGTTTGGTGTCAGTATTGAATAAAGGAACAAAACTTACAAAATTTAAGCTTACCTCCTCCAAATTTCATCAAATTGCATTCATCCATTCTTCTTATCATAATAAAACATTTTGTGAAGGTTACAATAGTTTTGGACACAAATTTTGTCATTTCGCTCAAAAAGCGCATCATTCATCATTGTTTTACAAATTGGGTTAAAAATATTCAAAACCTTCACAAAATTAACCACATTCATCAATTCTTCTGATCTATCGTCAATTTCATTCTTCTTTCATCATGCATATTTTTGCCAAATCAAATTAAAGTAAACCTCGTATCTAGTGGTATATTCTATCACCTTGGCGATTGCAACGATTTGAATCCATGCAATTCGGTAAAAGGATTAAACCACCATAAGGACACTTACCATTTATCATCATCAATTATTTCACTGTTTGAAAATTGGAAATCAATTTTGGGTATTCTAATTTTCAAGTGACCTCATACCAAGATTAATTTGCTCAACAGTTGTCATTGATGGCCTAGTTCATGGGGCCATAAACATGGACAATCTTTCATATCGTCATTATTTTAAGTCTTGCTAGAGATTGTGGCTACCTAGGTTGATTGGTTCCGACCCGAGGAATTATCCATACAGTCACTAGGAGCATCTCTGAGTTATGGAATCTTTCATGCATCTTTCATCTCTACATATCAATGGCGCCAACAAGGCAATTTCATCAACAGTATGGATTCACACACAGGAGTTGGGGCATCCGTTATCAATTTCTAATTTTCCTATAGTGGAATTCATCTTACATGATCATGGAATTTACAAGTTTGGCAAAAATCCCTTTATAACCGTTGGGGCAGAAAACGATCCATCTTTCACATCACTCATATCGTCTTCAATCATATTATTTTCTAGTTTGTACACCAACCCCTTTTCTGTTGGGACATAAACAGATGGTGCATGCACAACCCCTTTTTTTTTCACCGTTGGGGCAAAAACGGTTCATTATCTTCCGAATTTCTTCCAATTGGCTTGTGAGAACCATTCTCGCTCGCCAATTGAGGGGGTAAGCTAAAAATTTTTAAATATTCTTTTATTCTTTGGTCTTCAAAGTTGTGCTTTAGTCTTGAGAGAGAGTTGCGTCTGATCTAGCTTTTGTGCTACATTGTGTCTTCACACAAAGCAGCTCAAAAAGGGGCATCTGTAGACACCAAAATCCAGCCACTTGTAAGTCATCTATACCTTCTTGCCAGCCACGTGTCAGTCATCCATCCTTCCCACCATTATTTGGCCCAAATCCACACTTTCCCACCATTATTTGGCCCAATTTCACTTTTCCCGCCATTATTTGGCCCAAATCCACACTTTCCCACCATTATTTGGCCCAATTTCACTTTTCCCGCCATTTTTCATCCCCAAATTTATTTAAATTAATATTTATATATATATTTTAATATTTTAATATGTTTTAATATATATATAAATAAAGTTTAAGTGATTTAATCTCAGCTGTCCATCCTTCATTTAATCTCATCCATCCATACATCTTAATCCGTTTCACAACCTAGATTTATTCTCTACCCTTGGATCCACTTTAATCTTAGCCACACGTTCAAAGTGTCGTTAAAACCCTAAAGTGTGCCCTAAGAGTAGATTATAAATTGAGTCACCTTGATGGCTCAAACCCTATCGATCTCTTCGGCTAAACCTACTTATCTTCCCTATCTAAGTCTAGAGTTGGCTATTGCTGTTAATCCTGAGTCTTCTGAGTCTTCTACGGCCCTAAGTCTGAACTAAACCCTTTCGTCGCATCCATCGCCGCCGCCTGGTCTCACCGCGTTAACAGGAAAAGGTATAGATTCGTCTAAAGCAAGTAATCTTTCTTTATGTATTAATCTGCTGTTGAATTCTGCATTCTGTTTATTTTTATTTCATAAATCTAGGGTTTTAGATCGTTTCGAGGGCTCACACAGTGGAGCCCTCTTATTAGTTTCTAACTCTTTGATAATTTTAATGTGTGCGGGATTCTAGTGGTAGATCTAATTTGTTGATAGCGAGTCGCTTAAGCCGGAGTGGTCCGAGCCAAAGGATACAACGAAGCCCACTCATTCTGTTGAGGTTAAGGATACATTCTTCGGAGACGCCACCACATTGTGCCGGCTAGGGTTTCGGAGAACCCTAGCACAAATTGTAACTTTGTATCACGAAAAGGGTTACAGTGCCTCGTTGTACTTAAAAGGAGTTTCTAAACTCCATTGATTAATAAAAATCATTCATTTTGTACAACTGTTCTGCATTCCTTTATTGTGATTTCTTTATTTCTGTTTGGCGTTGTATCTTTAATCTACAGGATGCCCTAAGGTGGATAAAATATTAAGGAAAAGGGCCTAGAAATTTGTACTGAGTAGAGATGGACTCCAAATGCACCCCAAGGATGAAGAGAAGACCTATAATAGATGAGCTAGCAAGTCAATGAGGTAAGAGACAACAAAAGACATTCATTATGAGCCTATTAGTAGGAGAGTTATGGATTTGATTAGCACTTATGAATATAAAAACCAAAGCACAATTAATGATTGCAAATGGTTGAGGAAATTGATAGTAAAATGCTATAAATAGTTACAAAAGATATAAGAGAAGAAAGAAAATAAGAACTTATAATTGAAATACTTCAAAATAATAGTAAAATAGTTAACAAGTGCAAGTATAGCAAATGTATTAACAAGGCAAAGGAAATACAAGTAAGAGTTGGAATAATACATTACAACCCCTATGAGTGTCTCCTCCACAACCAAGGATATCTCCAAGAGCCTAATATAACAATAGGAGGATAATATTGCTTGTATGCCCTTGCCTTGCTCAACTTGCCCTAAAATGCTGCTAAGAGTGCTTGAATATGCAAAGAGATGAATGCAAATAAGAGAAAGAGAGCTTAAGAATGATCTTAGAAGGATATTTGGTAGATTTTGGACACTTCAATATTGCTTGGTTTAAATTATTGATTTTTGGGAGAGAAATTCTTCAAGGGAATAAGGGGTCAAATATGACTTATAGATAAGTGAGAAAATTTTAAATTTTATAGGCTTGGAGATGAGAGGTAGCATGCATGATCAAACTAGGGAGTGGAAGAAGGAATCTACATATCCATGATTCATGTTGTAGATATTTTTCCCATATCAACAATAGCGTTGCATTTTTGCAATAGTGTCGATAGCAAGCTATCGTCAAACATTAATGTTTTTGCTAAATTTGACTATTGGAGGTTCAAATTGTTAAAAATAGGTCAAATTAAAATAGCACCATATTTTTATAATAATGTTGGGTATAGCAATATCATAGAATATCAAAGGTATTTCCTTGAGGTAGAAAATAGGTAGGGTTTTGGTTGGATTGACTTAATTGAATGAAGATCAATTGATGGGTTTCATTGGTTGAAGTGCTAGTTGATGAGGTGTGTCAAAATTGAATGTCTACAATTTTCAATTCTCCTCTTTTAAGAATGGAATTCTCTACTCTTTTGGATATGTCAATTATATTTTGAAAATAAGATACATTGGTTGTCTTCAAATAGAAGGTTAATTGCTTATTAAGGTTACTTAAAATTATGTCTAGGAGATTTTTGTGTGAAGGGCCATATTGAAGTCTCCCCACTACGTATTGTCATATTTCTAAGAAGTTGGTAAAATTCTTATATTTAGATTGCTTGAGTTGGTATAGGTCATTAAACATGACCTTTTTTCAATATAGATACAAAATTTCTTCACAAATATCTCAACAAGATCTTTAAAGCTCTTTAAGAAATGCCTTGGTATTTGGTAGTATCATTCCAATGTAGGACCACTAAGGCTCTTAGGAAAGATCTTGAATAGCAATTTTTTGGTGTAATAAATATGACTACAAGTGGTTTTAAACAACCTAAGGTGGTTCATGAGATCTTCCTTCCCTTTGTATATCTAAAATATAGGAGTTTCAAAATTGGGAGGAAGAGGGCAACTAGCTACAAAAGGATCTAAGGGTTGATTACACAAGTCATCATAAGAGTACTTGTGACTAGAATAGGACCCTTGGATAACGATCAATTATTATTTTAATAGGTCTAGTTGAGAAGTTAAAGATGAGGACCACACATGATATGTATGTATTAGGCTTAATGTATTAGTTAGGCTTAATTTTTATTATTTTAGGCTTAATGTTTTTAGGCATAAGCTTGTATTGTGTGAAGCTTCTTACAACTCATATTTGTTAGCTTCTAGTTGGTGTGGGTTCTTCTAGCTTCTATTGTTATAACAACATGATCTGTTTGTTTGTTGGTTAGAATTTTAACTATCATATCTAGTTGTTATATTATGTTTAGCATGTTTTTGGATGGCTAGTTGTCATCCATATTTGTAAGTTTTATGTGCTTATTTAAGCACAATGAGTAATATAATTGTTTTTTTAATTTAGCAAAAACCTCCTTGAGGGGCCACACTGGTCTAAGAAACCACAACCAGGGGGTTCTACACTGTAAAAATCACCCGAGTATCGCATTCGATCCTGACCGCACCAACATTATCAACTGGATTTTGGGTACCCAATGTGCATTTTATAGGGTGAAGATTCAAACCAGGGACCTCCCTTTGAGGATTTCACTACCCTCTCCAACTCACCTACAACATGTGGATATGATTAATGCAATTGTTAGCTTCTATTATCGACATCAAATTTGATATCAAAGTGTCAATCAATCTTGGATAGGATTAGGTCAACCTAGTGCTAGTCCTTGTTCATGTTGTTGCATTGTTTTGTGCACAACTTTTAGAAGTTCTTTTTTCTAAGATTATGGGTATGAATTTATAACAAAATTCCATATATTTCCAATTATAGGTTTATAATTGGTCCTTAATCAAATTTGGTTGAGCTTGTTGTTGGAGTTCCATGCAAAATATGAAAATATTACCTCTTGAATTTTCATTTGCTTCAGCTTAAGTTTAGGTTGATAAGGCTAAGGTATATAATAGTATTCATATTATTTATTGTCCAAAATATTTCTAAAATGGGTGCTTCTCTCTTGACTACCCAACACCCTACATACCCTGACAACGTCACACCCTCTCCCAATTGGAAACTAAATTATTAACAATCCATCAACTTGCATCTATTCATCAACACCAACCTCTAGCAGCCACCTCTTGATGATTTTCATCCCTAGAAACCACCTCTTTATGATTATCCTCCTTGGTGGCCACCTCTTGATGATTTTCCTCCCTAGAAACCACCTCTTAATGAGTGTCCTCCCTAGAGGCCATCTCTCGA
The DNA here is from genome assembly GCA_028583015.1 of Wollemia nobilis. Classification (NCBI taxonomy): domain Eukaryota; kingdom Viridiplantae; phylum Streptophyta; class Pinopsida; order Araucariales; family Araucariaceae; genus Wollemia; species Wollemia nobilis. The sequence goes on from JAQPPZ010017228.1 coordinate 15,749,267, forward strand.
TGGTTGTTATCCCTTATAGCCATCCTATTTATGATCATGATTTCTCAATACCTTTTCATCGTCAACCATAATAGTTAGATCTTTGACGGTGCCATCCACCTCCTCGATGATTATCCCTCTCGATGATGCCATTAAATGTGTTTCCAATACCATTAGAAATGTTTTTTATGAGGTCTGCCTTGCTACATAGTTTGATGCCTAATTACAAATTATTGATAGATTCCTAAGCTATTTGTAAAAAAAATTCAACATTCTCCTGATAAACCCTACTTATTTTGACCAATTTTTTGAGTTTACGGTGCGGTCACCTATGTCTAAGTGGGATTACATAAAAATATTGGTTTTTTTTAGTCCCACATTTGGGACACAATGAGCTTCCTATTGATTTAAAAGGCCAAGTTGATAAAATTTGAAATAGCTAGCCATAAGGGTTGGCTAGTGACACCTCTCACGTAGGCACTCAGATTTATAGTTGTATTTTGATTGGTGGATTTGATGATTTGGAAATTTTAGTTCTCTCCTCTGATTGGTAGATGTTATTTAAACTTGGAAAACCACTTTGTTTTTATTGTGTACAAGTAAAAATCCTACATTCACCCTATGGGAGCACTTTCCTTGTTTAAATTGAAATGTCAACAGGGAAGAACCTAGCCAACCAAGCTGGCTAGCTTTAGACCGTGTTGATGACTATAACCATGGCCATATGCATATTGATCTCCATGCATTAACCGTTCATGGACTCATGCTTGTTGACCTCCAAGTGTTTGACTACACTCATTGATAGCCCTATAAAGGGTATCTTTTTATTCTTCAAGAACTTTATATTTAATAACTTTTATCAGGAACTTCAACTTCATATTTTTATTTCTAATGTGATCTGTAAAATAAATATTCTTTTTATTTTTCCTCACCTTAGAAGTGCATTTGTTTTAAATTAAGTAGTCTTTATTTAATTTATTCAAATTGGTGCTCACTAAAGTATTTGTAAAGAAACAAGTTGTAAAGTCCCTTTTGGTCCTTAGGTGTCCAATTTTGTTTTTGTCTAACTAGCTTATAACCTATCACAAATGGTATCATATTTAGTAAATCAGATGACTGCTTTAGCCTAGAGAGTGGTCTATTAGTAAATAAGGTCCAAGACATCACAATATAAAGTGACCCTGATGTAAAGATATATAATAATGATCTAAGGGCATAACAAAATCTGATGTAAAAACTTATTATGGGTCTAGGAATATTTATGTCCTAGATAGTTGGATAATGGACATTTAGACTTGGTCCTCCTACATAGATATTCCTGCTAAGGAAAAAGTACCCTTTGAAAAACTCAAATTATCATGGTTAGTAAAACTTGTTATTATGAAAAGATAATATGGTCAAAATCCTATCACCACTTAGGGTGGTTTAGTTCAAGGTTTGAAGGATACTTTTTACCCTTTAAATTACGAACAAGAGTTAAATATCAAATGGTATAGGTTAAGATAGACTTATAATAGGTATGTTCAATATTATGTCTTCAGTTCAAAAAATTAAGAATTTTGCTTCATGTGAAGGACTCAACAGAAGCCCTTATCATCAAGTTTACAAGTGGTCTACTTGAATATTTGTATTAGAAGTTGAAATATACTCCTTTAGCTACTTTGGATGCAACTTTCAACCATGTGCAATTGGTGGAGGATAATCTGGTTAGCTAATAAAGAGAAGCTTGATCTTAAGGACCCACCAAGGTGTCAAATTAACAACAACAAATGAAGAAAACATCTTCTTTATTTTCTTATATTTCCCCTAATCCTACTTGTCATTGTACTTTTTCTTCTTACACTCAAAAAATTTGCACTTACTATAAAAAGCAAGGGCATCTTAGGCATAAATGTTTTTAGTTGCAAAAGATTAAGAAATCCTTAGTTGTAAAGTATTCTTATGGGGACCCAGAAGATGGATCCATTGGTACTATAGGATAAGAAAAAATATATCAAGAGTTAAAGGATAAATTGAATAATTAGCCCTTATGCATCACAATTCTTATATAAGTGGTTGTGACAAATTGTTTATCACTAGGGCTCACTTAACTCATGAATTTTTCATAGATTGTGTTATCAATAACGACTCCTAGAAAAATCTAATTATGAGTTCCATTGTCAACAAGTTGAAGCTTCTTTTAATCCCTCATTCTTGTCCTTATTCATTATGATGGAAGTATAGTGGGAGTACTTCAGGCATCACACACACTTGCATTATCTCTTTTGCATTTGGTCCAAAATTTGTGGATAAGGTAACATGTGATGTCACATCGATGGACTGTTGTTGGGAAAATACTATCAATATGATAGGAAAGCCACTTATGATGCATTCAAAAAAACTTATACTTTTATATTGGATAACAAGAAATATTGAATTAGGTGCACTCAACCTACTACCAAATTGGTTTTAAATTGTTGACAAGCATGCAAAGCAGTAAATCAAGCATAGGAGTTGGCATTAATCTTCATAAGGCCACAAAATGTGTTGGAGAATATTACATTATTTGTTACATTCTAATGTACCACCTTGTTACATTATTATATTAGGTGTGTGTAGTGCAAGTTAATATTTCATGTAATGTAATAATGTGCAGTAAATGCACAAGTGTCATGTAATTATGTGTGCAAGTGTTATGCATGTAAATGTGCACAAGTGTCCAATATGTAAGTGTACACATGTGTCCTTATATTAGAAAGTGTTATGTGAAGGTTCAAGTACAAGTGTGTATCTAAGATAGTGTCTTATGTATGAAAGTACCAAGTAGAGAAGCCAAAAGTCATGAGACTTGGCATGAGGAAAGGAAGAGTCAAATAACAAAAGAGTCATCCTAGAATGGCTATATATTACTCCATTTATGATCTACTCAAAAGAGATATAGCATATATTGTATGAGAGTTTTATGATATATTTGTATCATAAATAAGAGTAATACAAGTTTATATACATTTGAGAAATTAGTATTATAAGTGATCTTTGTAGACACCTAAAACACATTATGTCGAGGGTGACTACTCATATGGAACATGCTACAAGACCATATGGAAGATCTTGGATAGACTCCAAGATAGAGCAGTGGTTCTAACCACTCAATTTGGGCTCCTTGGCCTAGTTAGTCTGAACCGTGAGTGAGACCTGTGGTCTATAGTCTGAACCGTGGGTGAGACCTATGGTCTACACTCTGAACTGTGACTCAAACCTGCAGATTATAGTTTGAACCGTAGCTATCACATGTGGTCTTAACTGAAGTTCAGTTGGCCTTCATTCGAGCCAAATTAGTTTGAATGGCCATTTGTTATAGAAGAAGGTGGTTAATGGACAAAATATTCCAAAGGCTTCCATTCCAACTGTCCTAACCACCTCTTCTTGATCTTGGCTTCTCCATGAAGCCACCCCTAGCCCTAGGGCATCTTATAAATACCCCCTCAAAATGGGGAGAGAATATAGAGAGTTGATTGATCAAGCGAGCAACAAAGCCCTATCGAATTGCATACTAAATTTATGCATTGGAGAAGGCCACTTTGCTATTCACCCAAAGATCAATTTTCCATGGAAGTTCTAGGAGCCTAGAAGAACCAAGAAATGCAAATTCGGGCAAACGAAGGCTCATCACAGTGAATAAACCACCAAACTTGTCAGAAGGACACTGAAGACGACCCTTGAACATCAATTGGACAAGGAGGTCAAGCCCACTGCCCCTGATTTTGAGGGTAAACTCACTTAATTACTAACTACGGCTTTCAGCCATGGTTTATAGTGAATACCGCGCATCAGTACTACGGTTTGCAACAAAGGTATCACCGCCTTACTATTCTCATTTCTGATCGTTTAACTAGATTATATTAGTCATTCACATGGTTAAATGGTAGTTTTAGAGAATTATGACCGATAGATTAGTGTTTTTGCTAATTTAATTTCATCTTAGGAGTTTAGATGCTAATGGTTTCTTTTTACTTTATAATGCTTCATTTCGAGCAATTGATTCCATAGATTGATAGTTTTGCTCTTCATTTACGTATTTCCATCAATCTTGATATTATTTGCATATGTTTTAGCATAGGTTACGCATTTTCTTGATTTGATGTCATTATGCTATTTTCATGCTATTTGTCTTTAAAGGGCCTCAACATGAGAAGCTACCTATGCTTTTGACATTCTTTTGTTGTTTCTTGATCGTAGGAAATAGGTTTCTAAGGAGCTACAACCATTTATTTCCTTCCTCAATGCGAAGAAGAGGATTCACTCCAACCTAGAGCAGTTCGTGTCACCTTAAGGGCTTGATAATGCATTTCATCCCTGAGGGGATTGAAATAATTGTAATTGTGTATCAAAATAGAGTATCCCTAAGAGGGACTTACTTGTAATCAAAAACTCATTCAATTTAATGGAATAATGGAGGCATTTCTTGTAATTTCTATGTGTTTCATCCATTTTTGTGTTTGAATACCATTTTACTTTGTTTATACAATTACAACATTTTGGGTACACGCCTTTTTGGTCGTATAGAAGGCGATCACGGTGGAACTCTGCAAAATAAGTGATCTAACTGTTGTTTCTTGACTTTGGAATTGTAGGTACAAACCACAACTATCAACTGTGGGCCAACAATTGAACTGCAGGTTCAACACACGGTTTACAGTGCAGACCGTAGACCAAACCTATGGTTTACATCTGACAAAGCAGACAAAAAAAACAAAGTGCAGATCGAATGAGGATCTGAGGAGGCCCCATTTTCACCCTCTGTGTTTTTTTTTCTATCTGTGTTTTCCAGAGAATAGAAATTGAAACGTAAATTTACTAAGGCTAAAATGAACTAAAAATGGATTAGGTCCTTAGGTTTCTTTTTCCTAAATTTTCAATAGGCACTGCTAGGAACAACGGATCTCTGATTGCAGTTTGACCTAGAATACAACGTGCTATATTAGAACTTGTGTGTAGGTTTGCATTTTGAGGCCCAAGTAGTGGCCATTTGCATACTAGTTTGCATTGTCAAAAATAATTTAGGATATAGCATGCATTCTCTGAATATAAAATGTTTCTTTTACATTTGCATGTAGGAAACAATCATTGTGTTGTATTATGCATTTTTATTTTATGCAAATTAAAATAAACCACACACACCACATTTCATTTAAAAATTAGTGGCGTTGGGCTCTCACATCAAACCCATTTTATTTATACCAACAGTGGATGTCATTACCACTTGGTTGGCTCATTTGAAATTGTATTATCGGGACTCGCTCGTGGCCAAGGCTGACCCAAGAACTATCCTATCCATGCAAAATAGTACGCACTCATATTCGAAAGAGTGTATCGCTGCACACAGTGTGTTGGGTGAGGGTTGGTAGTACCTATGCTACCTCGTTGAGTATGGACTTCACTACCATATCCGACTTGTGCGAGTGTATAGGTGAAAACCTTTGAACAAATGGAGTATAAAATCAACTTTTGAAAAACACGATAAGAGTTCAGAGTATATTCACAATAAATCAAATGCACTAAACTAGTTTTACGATACACATTTAATCCTTAGAAGAGATAATCGTATTGTCTATTTTGTGTGTTATTATTATTTGGGTAATCAACATAAGATCCTTGATCTGGGGCCAAACCCTAACCCTAATAATAATAATAGTAATCCTTAAAAGTAAAAATCTACTTTTTGGTTTTGTATCCAAAAGCTCGAGAATCGTGTAAATCGGAGCTATAACAAAGATTTTATTTTGGTTTTATGATTACTCTATTTTCGAGTCCAAAAACTGAGAAAAACTGCACTAAAACAGTCATAAAATGGTCTGGACAACTCCAAAACTTGCCAAATTTGTTTTTTTGTCTTAGTTTAGTCCTTGTGCACCTCTCAAATAAATTTTGGGTCCTCAATATTCATGGTTTAAAATTTTCCAAAAATTCCTAAAAGTGGTCATTTCACCACAAGCCCCAGTTGGCCAAATATTCCAAAAATACTAAATTTTGACCCGAAAATCACTTTTTTTGAGTTATAGCTCATTGTGATCAGCTCATCGCACTAATCGTTTTGATATATAACAATTACAACCTTTTTTGGAAGTCAAAATTCATAAGGTCATGGTCAATGCATGAGGTCATCACCATGCACCACAAGGTTTGGATCACCCTAGAGGCAGCACACTTGCCCAAAACATACCTGAATGCACTTTAGGTAGTCTCATAGGAGACAACACCACTTACAACAAATCTCATCAAGGAACCACGCTCATAAGAATTAACAACAGATCTTCTTGTGACCTAAATGGGAATACCTCTAGACCTACCACATCTCATTACACTGAGAGTTCAAATCAGTCCAATGAAGTGCGAGATAGAGGTAAGACAACCATTCGCATGCCTATTATAATGCCAAATCCTTACGATCATGGAGGATGTCATTTGTCTTATCGTAGTGTTGGTGAGGAAGGTACTCCTCTTCCACAACCTTGGAAGTCTCATCACTTTGACTTCTTAGAAGAAGGTGCTGGAATATCTCAACATAGGAAATTGGAGCAGAGAATCATACATCGTGATTGTTCTTCTCATGGATCTGCCAGATCCATTGAGGAGTACATCGTGGATGAAGGAACTGTCATGCAGTTGCATCCTATTCGTTCCCATAGTGAGTGTTCCTAGCGAACATGCGGTACCCCTACAACATCCTTGCATGAGGATTGCACCCCTAGGGAAGAACATAATATCAATGCAATATTGACTCATCGAGGAAAAAGAGTTGCCGACCTTGTTGCATAGTTTGAAGCAAACAAGAACCCCCATAAGGGGTTGTAGATTCCTCGACCTAGCACAACAAATCGATCAAATCGATCACGTAGGTTAGATGCAATCCAGAGAGAACAAATGCTTCAAGACCAATTGAAGGGTTTGTGCATTGAGCATGAGTGTTTAGAAAAGCTAGAACAAGAAAGTGTAAAAAAATAGTGGTTGCACCTACAATGGTTATATGAACACCATTTAGAAGAGCAATGCCTCCTCGATTTAAATGAGCAAGAAGAGAGATCAAATAGATTGGCTTGATCTATATTACCTCCTCGTAGTGAGTACAGGAAGCAACACAATGAGAGGCATGCTACTTTGCACCTTAAGTTGCATAATAGGAGAGTAGATGATTATGTTCATCATGCTTCTTGACATGCTTCTCAGCCATGACAACATTTAGTGCCAAACAAGCATGAGCACAAGCAGTATAAAATATCAGAGTCAGATGACCAGGATCAACTATATCCTGAACCATTTTCTATAGATGTGGTCAATGAATACAATCGACCACCTCATACTCAAAGTAACTTACCTCCACTTGCACCTCGAATATCCCTTAGAGAGGAAGAGATCATCTCTTCTCAAGCCTACAAGGTGCTTGCCGAGAAAATCAAATCTCTCGAGAAACAAGATGTGGCTAGTCAAAAGCCCACTCTAAGCAAGATACAAAATCAACCATTGTGTCCATCAGTGCCAAGCCCTGCTTACCCTAAAAAATTTGAAATATCTAAATGGGATAAGTTTAAAGGTGATGAAGATGCACAAGAGCATATAACGGGCTTCATTAGTGCATGCTTCCAGATACAGCATGACAATGCCTTGATGTTAAGAACTTTCGTTATGACCCTCTCGGGTGCAGCTTCTGAATGGTTTAATCAATTACCTAGGCACAACATCACCAACTTTGAACAGTTGGCGGATGCTTTCCTTGATAACTTCTCATTTGGAACCAAAAATAAATCTAATCTATCTGACTTGGCCAATCTATGTCAAAATGATGACGAGCTAGTCATGCATTATAAGGATAGGTGGTGAAAATTAATAGCAGAGTTACCATTCTCTATTCCTACTACTGAACTTACCTGAATATTTACCAAAATTTGTGCCAAGCACATATCATTGTTGCTCCAGTTGCAACAATATACAAAATTTGAAGAGGTTTTAGCACAAGCCAAGGTCATTGAAGATATCAAGCTGGAAGAAGGAGACCTAAAGCTCCGTAGTGAGAAAGAATGGAACAAGAGAACGTGATATCAACCACAACAGGCTGAGCCTACGCATGTCATCCAGATCATGTTAAACATTCCAAAAGAAGCACAAAGCCAACAACAAGAGAACTATCAAGCTCAACCTCCTCCTGCACATCACAACAAGTGCAACAGGGATCAAGGCAAGGACAAATAGAGATGTCCACCTCATAAATATACGCCATTTCCTGAATCTTTGGTATAAATTTTCAATCGCCTTTATGAGGCTAAGGCCCTAATATTGCCTAAAGTACGTGCCTTGGATCCTAATCACCACAAACCTAAAGGGTATAGAGAAGATCTCTATTGTGTTTATCATTGGGAAAATGGCCATGATATCCAAGATTGTGTTGCATTCAATAATGTAGTGTAGAATACGTTGAATAAGAAAAAAATACAAATAGATAGCCCCTCGGCTATCGATAATTAGGAAATAAACATATTTAAAAACCCTCAACACAACCATAAGGATGAAAAAAATAAATTTCGGCACGTTAATGAGATGCACATAACCCCGCCTGATGAGGGTTTTGTCGGTATGATCAATATTACAACACCTAGTAAGAGATGCCTTGGTCAGCCCAACATACCAAAAAATTCAACTAAAGTTGATAAACTATCATGGTCCATATCAACAATGAATTCAATTCACTTACAAAAGGACCTTGTGATTACCTTTCACAGGCATGAGATTAAGCCAATATCTAAGGATGAACCCGATCCTCCACTACACATCATAGCGAGCATCAATCAGATTTCGTACAAGAGAGTCTTGATTGATATCGGGTCATCTATCAACATCATCACAACTATAACTTTGAAGTATTTAAATCTTCCATCTTCATATATTAAGGACTCAACATTCACATTAAGAGCCTTCAATGATACCACATCCTCAACGATCGGTACAACAGTCCTACCTATAAAGGTTGGGATAAAGACAATTCCTACATTGTGCCATATCCTAGGGGATGAGAGGCAGTATAACATACTGCTAGGTAGATCATGGATGAGGGATATGGAATGCGTGCCTTCCATAGTGCACCAAAACCTAAAATTCATACACCAAGGACAAGTGTATGTGATCCCCCATGATCCGAAGTCATTCAAATATTGCAAGAAAGTCGATGAGCTACAAGAAAATCTAGTGGCATGTAAGCCTCAAAATATTCATTCAAATAAAATCATCAAACATGCAACTAGAGCTTACATTAGGAAATCACTATCTTCTCCCAACATCAAAAACCATGGTATCATATTACCTGATGAGGAGAAGAAAACATCAGTTAGCATGATTGATGCAAAAGCACCTTGACTAGTTGATGATTTACTTACAGGTAGTCTAAAAGCTAAAGCACCTTCTCAAGAGTTTGTGGGAATGGTTGACATTAAGCCAAAGGATCAAGGGATTCTAAAGTAGATAGAACAAGAGAGGGGGCAATTAGATGTTGCTCCCACATTGAAAGGGCCATAACCTTTGGAATTAGTCACTCCTAACTTATTTCTCATGGTGCCTATTTAAGAGAAAGAACTAGTGACTTCCCCACATCAAACTGGAGGTACTCAGGCTTACCCAATTCAACAGTACAAAGTGAAGCAAAAAAAACTAAACCGAGTCAGAAACATGAGCATGTGGATGTCATTATCAAAGTGGATCATCAAGAAGCATCCACATCAACCCAAATAAAGGAAATAAGTGATTTACAATTACCTAATGGATCTCTAGCATCCACTTTTTCATTTCCTTCAATAGACAAAGGTATTTTGAGTCAATCATTGGAAATACACATGAATTCCTTGTCAGTATTGCAATCAATTCTAAGTCGTATATATAGAATGGAGCATCGAATGGATGATGAAGATAAGGAGTTGCATAGTACCGTGAACCGGCTTGAAAACCTGGAATTACAAAAGCAACCCACATCTAAGGGTGAACCACTTTCTGTGCAACCACAGGAAAAGCCTCAGCAAAAGCAAGAGCCAATTCGGTCCACTAAACCATTGGGTCCTCATGACAAACCAATACAGGTTAGGCACCCAAGATAGTCGCAACATATTTGGACTCCTTTAAGTGAGTCTATTTCTAACATTATTCAAAAGCTGCAAGAATCTAAGGTCATCACCTTACCTGACATCAAACCTGTAGATCCAAATTGAGTCAAACCTAAGGGTTACAAAGAGGATCATTATTATCTCTATCATCAAATGGAGGGTCACAACATTCATGATTGTTATGGATTCAAGCATAAGGTTCAAAACCTAATATACAAGGGGTTTTATCATCCAGATGATTCACTCTTGGTGCCTCATCAGAGACCCCATGGGCCTTCATCACCCCATAAGTATCAACATTCCTCTTTTCGCCAAGAGTAGGATCAGTGTGCTTTGACGCCCCTACCAGAATCCATATCAGTCATCTTTTGTAAGCTGCAAGAAAAGAATGTAATTACTTTATCAGATGTACCCTCGTACAACCCATATAGGCCCAGATCTAAAATGTACAGGAAGGAGTAGACTTGCCTGTATCACCAAATGAGGGATCATGAGATTATTTATTGTCATAGTTTTAAACATGTGATTCAGGATCTGATTGATGAAAATTTCATATCCACATATGGGTCTTTACTATTGCCTTCTCAAGACATAAGCACTCTGTAGAGGTCCATGCCTAAATTGGAGGAGTTGATTTCTGTCATTCATCCTGAGCAAGATGATTACATTTCAGTAGATAACATGCACATTGGGGGTCTTCAAGGTAGCATACCTTCCCCACCATCCACGCCAAATTCAATGAGGTAAAGTGAGGATCCTATAGGTAGCACACCTCCTTCACTTTCTTTGAGGGGCACACACACACTGGGGGTACATAGGGTAGCATACCCTCCCCAAAAGGCTCCAAGGGTTCCTAAAACCGCTTGGTCATGTTAGTAAAAGGCCCCGAGGGTTTGCTTATAACCACTCGGTCATCCCAAAAAGGCACCAAGGATTTCCCAAAAATCACTTGGTCAGCCCAAAAGGCTTCGAGGGTTTACTTAAAACTGCTCGGTCATCCTAAAAGGCTCCAAGCTCTCTTGTGAGTAGTTTGGTCAATCAAAAAGCTCCAAAGGTATTTCAAACCTTTGGTCAACCCCAAAGGCTCTAAGGGTTTTCTTAAAACCGCTCGGTCATCCTAAAAAGCTCCAAGGATTCTTAAAAATTGCTTGGTCAAACTAAAGGCTCCAGAGGTATATATGTGTCGTTGGGTCATATATAAAGGCTCAAAATAAATAAAAAATAAAAATCAATAAAATCCAAAAAAAAAATGGTAAATAAAAAAATCCAAAAACATTTGCATTTACATTATGCATTTTTCATTTGCATTCACACATGCATTCACACATGCATTCACTCCATCGCATTGCATATAGGCATTCGTCTCTCGTTGCATTCTGTAGTATGAGGGATTTGGTTTGTTAGTCTTACAAATGGCGCCATGTTTGTGTTTTAATCATGCACCTTTGCATTTATCATAATTCATTATATTAATATACAACACCTGTTGCTAGGAGATATGTGTGTATACCAAAGGTTTCTAGTGACTCAACCATACCTAGTGGGTTTCTAAAACGTCATAGAAAGCTTGCTTTGCTTTTGTAGATGAGGCCATTATTTGTGATAGTTCTTGGCATAACCGGATCTCGTCACTAATGGAAACATTTAAAATCCTGCTAAGATAAGGGAGGATGAAAGCTGCGAAAGTGGTCCTGGGTATTTAGATAAATGGATTTTATTACCTGCTTGTCTTGCAAATAGTTTGGTCTAGAGTGGTGAACCTTGGCAAAAGGACAAGAATTTCCCTACTCATACATAGATACATAGTTTATTTCAAACCCAAAGTTCAAATCTAAAATGATATAGTGAATTAAAATCACTATACAAATCCCTTGCTCAAGAAAAATGGGAATAAACAATGATTTTTATCACTTAGTAAAACATGAAAAATAGTGATTTTTATCACTACATATGAGCAAAAATCAAAACAAGGTGAGAACTTGAATCCCTAGATTGTTCACCATTCAAAGCCATAGAATGAACCCCGAGTGCAACAATGGGTTGAAATATTCCTGCCTATTTTTTGAGGGGTAGTCCTGATTAATTTGCGAGATGAGCTAGCTCTGGGTGCCTGAGGTTGTCTAGCATTATAGTCCAATAAAATCTGAAACAAGGATGATACAAACATAGAAGAAACCCGATCTCACATATGGGTTGGAAGAGTCCCGACTGACATCTGGGGTATGCCTATGGTCTATCTTAATATAATTACGTGCACACACAGGGGTAATGAACAGTTGGGTCTTTCATGATGAAATCCTTGTCCAAAAAAAGCCTTGTACAGTTAGTATGGGATGTTTGAGAAGTCTACTAGGGTGTTTGAGTCTCATGGAAAACCTCAAAAGTTTATCTAATAGCAACACAAACCATATAGAATAAAATCATCAAATTGCAAAGTATCAAATCCATGATACATCATTCCATAAAGCACAATCAAGATATAGGATAGATACCGGATGGATATCAGAAATGATATTTAGACGACCATTGACTATATTGTGCATATTTTTCAAACTTGAAAAAGAAAATAGAATGACACGTTATATCATTCGCATCATACAGCTTCATACCATTGCATTGCATATATGGGTGATTAATTGATTAAATTCTTGTAATGAGGATATTTCAATTACATTCATGATTTTTATACATTATGTGGTGTCGTCAATTAGATTGATAAACACATATCGCATTCATTCCTTATTTTTTAAGTGATTAAAGCATACAGGTTTATTTACATTAGATTACCATCATGTAAATAATGCATTATATACATTGCATCAACATATCATGACAATGTAATAAAATTAAATGCATGCAATAAATAAAAATCAAATATGTATTTAAGTAAACATCGCATCCATATGCATCCATAATATAGCACATCTAAACATCTATATCACTGCATATCATCATCATCATAAAGTATAATAGCTACCTAGTGCATGTCATCCATACATCACATCCTATAAGCAGTGCATCCACGTGCATCTCAAAAATGTCAAAATAACAAAAAAAATCAAATAACTCAAAAGCCAAATGTGCCTCGTACCTAGTTATTTACCCTATACACTTGGCGGTTGCAGCGACTTACGCTCCATGCAATCCGGCAAGATGATTAAATTACCATAAGGATATTTGGGGCAAATTCATCATCGTAGAAATGCTATGCTTTATTTCAAACTCTAAGAAGGCCCAGGCGGCCAGACTTCTCCATGGGGACGAGATATTCATGTCAATTCTTCTATGATATTTTCAGTAGATCATCGACAATATGATTCAACACATGCCTAATTGGAATTACTTTTATTTTGATTCCCTAAGAAAGCCTTCATAGCTGGACCACTCCATGGGATAGAAATAGATAATTACTATTAACAGTTGCAATCATAGCTGATTAGGCCTTGCCAAGTATTCAAATGCTAAATCTTAATCTGTTCAAATATTTCATAGTGATCAAGCGGCCTCGTCGCTTCATTTAATTTTCATTACCTTCATCGACTCTTCGCTTGAGGGGGTAATCATAATATCAAATCATAAATCAAAGTCAACAAAATATCCCTTGATCTTGTCAAATTATGTTCATCTTACGAATCATTGCCAAAAATTGTCATAAGCTTACCCTTTGCTGGGGCAAACAGCAAAAGTGATGAGTTAAGCCTTTGTCACTCCTTCTATCGGTCCTATTCGATTATACCCAAAAATGCTAAATCACCAGATGTAAGCCTTCCATCCAGTTGGAAGCAAATGTAAGCCTGTTATCTAGTTGGAAGCAAATTTAAACCTTTAACCCAGTTGAAAGCAATGATTCTGGGATGCGCGTCCTTTGTAGGACCTGGGGCATCTAATGTTGATCAGACTATTGATCATCATAGAACCTTCAACATCATTTTAGGTGGTGTATTTTTCTCACGCGTTGTTCAATCTCACAACGCATCTCAAAAGGGGCATCTGTAGACACCTAAAATGCGTCATGTCGAGGGCGACTACTCATATGGGACATGCTACAGGACCATATGGAAGATCTTGGACAGAATCCAAGATAGAGCAGTGGTTCTAACCACTCAATTTGGGCTCCTTGGCCTAATCAGTCTGAACTGCGGGTGAGACCTGCGGTCTACACTCTGAACCGTGGCTCAGACTTGTGGTTTATAGTTTTAACCACAACTGTCACATGTGGTATTAACTGAAGTTCATTTGGACTTCATTCGAGCCAAATTGGTTTTAACAACCATTTGTTCTAGAAGAAGGCGGTTAATGGATAGAAGATTCCAAATGCTTCCATTCCAACTGTCCTAACCACCTCTTCTTGATCTTGGCTTCTCCATGAAGTCACCCCTAGCCCTAGGGCATCCTATAAATACCCCCTCCAAATGGGGAGAGAATATAGAGAGTTGATTGATCAAGCGAGCAGCGAAGCCCTATCGAATTGCATATTGTATTCATGTATTGGAGAAGGCCACTTTGCTATTCACCCAAAGATCAATTTGCCATGGAAGTTCTAGGAGTCTAGAAGAACCAAGAAACATAAATTCGGGAAAATGAAGGCCCATCACAGTGAATAAACCACCAAACCTATCAGAAGGACACCGAAGGCAACCCTTGAACATCAATTGGACAAGAAGTTCAAGCCCACTGCCCCTAATTCTGAGGGTAAACTCACTTAATTGCTAACCGCGACTTTCAACCATGGTTTACAATGCAGACCGTGCATTAGTACTATGGTTTGCAAAAGAGGTATCACCACCTTGTTTTTCTCATTTTTGACCGTTTAACTAGATTAGATTAGTCATTCACATGGTTAAATGGTAGTTTTAGAGAATTATGACCAATAGATTAGTTTTTTTGATAATTTGCTTTCATCTTAGTAGTTTAGATGCTAATGGTTTCTTTTTACTTTATAATGCTTCATTTCGAGCAATTGATTCCATATATTGATAGTTGTGCTCTTCATTTACGTATTTCCATCAATCTTGATATTATTTGCATATGTTTTAGCATAGGTTACGCATTTTCTTGATTTGATGTCATTATGCTATTTTCATGCTATTTTTCTTTAAAGGGCCTCAACATGAGAAGCTGCCTATGCTTTTGACATTATTTTGTTGTTTCTTGATCGTAGGAAATAGGTTTCTAAGGAGCTACAACCATTTATTTCCTTCCTCAACGCGAAGAAGAGGATTCACTCCAACCTAGAGCAGTTCGTGTCACCTTAAGGGCTTGATAATGCATTTCATCCCTGAGGGGATTGAAATAATTGTAATTGTGTATCAAAATAGAGTATCCCTAAGAGGGACTTACTTGTAATAAAAAACTCATTCATTTTAATGGAATAATGGAGGCATTTCTTGTAATTTCTATGTGTTTCATCCATTTTTGTGTTTGAATATAATTTTACTTTGTTTATGCAATTACAACATTTCGGGTGCACGCATTTTTGGTCATACAATCTTATTGTGCATATTTTACTCCTTATTGTTGAATGTTATTACATATTAGTTGTTTCATATATCTTTGTTATATTATCTTATTGGATTATTATATTGCAACTTTATTATATTCGATCCTGTGATTATATTCATGTGAGTTTTGTATTTGATGTAAGGCTTCAAAAGCCATCAGTGGTATTAGAGCTACAACAAGATTGCTTGCACAAGATTTTAAAGTTGCAAAGGCTAGAGTCTTTCCATAGCTACAAGAACAACTAGTGAATACTAGGACTCAATAATAGAATTTGCAGAAGGCTACAGTATCTCCACAAGGTTGAAGATTAACCCATGAATTCTAGGACTCAACAAGGATCTTTCCACAAGGTTGAAGGATAACCTGTGAAGACTAGGATCCCTATTTGGGTGAATCAACTTGAAGATAGTTGATTATTTAGGGCATAGCCAACCTCAACATTAATATAAAGTTTCAAGGATAGAAATCCCTTGATATCAATACTGGATTCTTAAGTAATGCTAAAAAAGGTTGTCTAAAATTTTACGAGTAGTGAAAATTGATCTTCAAAAGTTGAGAAGCTTCCTACAATAGATAGAGAAGACTTTCATCTTTGATTACTTGAAGACCAAGAGATTTCCTCATGTAGGGATTGATTTGAAGTTGTAGTAAAAGAAGAGATATTGAAGATAGAAGGAGACCTACCAAAAGAGGTCCCATAGAAGATTGAAGGAAGAAAGAGGAGACCCAAGAAAAATAGATCCCATAGATGGCAAATATAGGAGACCCAAGAGAAGTGGTCCCACATACAACAGAGATAGGATACCCAAGAAAAATGGTCCCATATAAGTCAGAGATAAAGAGGAGACCCGAGATAAGTGGTCCCATAGCCTAAAATATAGGATACTCAAGGAAAAGTGGTCCCATATAAGTTAGAGATAAAAAGGAGATCCTAGAGTAGAAGTACTAGAATTAGCAGAGATATGAGACCCTAGAAAGAGGTCCCATTTAAGCCATAGAATTCAGAAGAATAGACTAGAGATCCTATTGATGATTGAAGATTGAAGAGTGACCACTAATCAAGTTTTGAAGAAGACTGAAGACAAAGAAAGAAGAGATCTAGAAAAGAGTTCACATAAAGTTTGAGACAATCATCACCATATGACAAGCCCATAAGGTATATAATAAGTTTCATTGAATAAAGGTAAAGCTTTTTTAAGATAATTTTAAGATAGCAGACCCTAGAGAAGAGATACATCATAGTGGCTTATTAGTAAAGAGAAGAAGTCAATATTCAAGGTTCTTATTAAAAGATAAAAGGAGTTTCTTTTTATAAAAGGTTTTTAAAAGTTTTAGTGAACTAGGTATAGAAGATTTGAAAGCTCTAGTGATAAGTGATAAGTGATAATAAATATGCATATAAAATTAATATTAGTTAGAGATGTAAAATAAATTTGATTGAAAATTATGCAGAGAACTATATATTCGATCAATGAATAGTTAAGAGCTAAGCATCAACATGAGAGATATTTAAGCAACCATCACTGAGTAATGAGTTGCCATGGAATGTATGCAATAAGGTTAAACCTGAAAGACATAAAGTGTGTTTGATTAGAAAAAATAGTAAATAGAGCACTTGAACAAAAAGCATAGATGTGCCTAGATAAGCGCTAGAATAGGCAGGCAAATATAGCGCTTAGAGAAGCGCTTTAACTGAAAGTAAATCCACCTAAATAAAAGCATTAGAATGGGTAGGTAGAATTGTAAAAGTGTACAATTAATGCCATCACCTAGACAGAAATAATAGCAAATTAAAACCAAAGAGTCGAGAGCATTCCAACAAGAGAGAAAGAGGAAGAGCTAGGCGTTGAGTAAATATATCTCTGGAATATTGTGCCAAGAAAAGGTAAGAGACGAAGAGAGAGATCAAAATTCAAGCATGGAATGTAGACAAATAATTATTGTATCCTCCAAGTATCAAAGGGCAACGTAACTAGATGAAATACTAAGCACCACCCAAGAGAAAGATAGCATTGTTTTAGAGCCATCTATTCAAAAGAAATCCTAGTGTTGTTCAAAAGAAATCAAGCATCATTTCAGAACTACCATTTGTCGAAGAAAAATTTAAGCATCATTGGATAAATCTTCAATGATCACACAAAATGCTAAGAGGAAAATGGAATTTAAATATTCAGTATAACATTTTTTAGTGCAATAAATTGGAAGCATAGAAGTACCACGTTGAAGAAGATCAACCATTTGAGCATAGGGCAATTGAAAGCAAAGAAGCATCATGTTGAAGAAGACCAATCATTGAAATGATTCGTTTGGTAGAGGTTGTTCTTAAAAGAATATTAATGCATGATAATTTTCACACACTTCAAGGTAGATTATGGAAATTCCCAAGACATTGTACAGTGAGTAGAGGAAGGTTGAATGCGTCAAAGGAGAATCGAACGTGCCAGAGGAAAGTTGAATGTGCTAAAGGAGAATCGAACATGCCAGAGGAAGGTTGAATGTGCTAGAGGAGAATTGAATGTGCTAGAGGAAGGTTGAATGTGCCAAAGGAGAATCAAACATGCCAAGATTAAGGTATTAAATATTTAATTTAAATTTAAATCTTTCTAAAGTTTTTTTAGGAGTAATAAGGTTGATTTTTTATTATTCTAAGGTTTAATTAAGACTAAAGGAGAGATAAGGAATTAATTAAAGCCTTAGTTATTTTAATTGTATTTTTGAGATTTGGAGAGAAGTAGATATTTAATTTGAAGTTTTATAAGGTTATTTACTTTATTGCTTTATTGTTATTATTTAAAATTTAAGTTATATAGAGTTTTTGCAAATTATCTAATTGTGGAGAGATACGGTATTCTCATCAAACATAGAAAAAATCTATTTGCAAAATTCCTAATTCTATAGCTTCTATTTACATAGGGAGACATAATGTAGATTACACCAAAGTAATTTAATGGTGAAATTGTCAAGATGGACTTATCAACATAAAAACATTATGGAAGGATACAAGATCAAATTTCACTTAACACTCTTCATAACCCTTATCAACAATGCAAGATAACATCAAATAGAGATAATCATGTGGTTCAAAAGGATAAAGATCTTTGGTACATAGATTATGGTGCCAATCATCATATGACAGACAATTTACAATGGTTTGATTGTCTAGAAGTCAAAGACAACTTTAGTTTAAAATTACAAATGGTAAAACCTATCTTGTTTATGGATGTGGATGTGTAACACCTAGGGCAACATTTTGATTTTATGTTACATGATGTCATGTATGTTCTTGGATTGATATCTAATCTCATTTCAGTGACCAAGCTAGTAGAAAGCAAAAGAATGATTGAGTTCAAATGCATAAATGAAGTTAACAAGTGTCTCATTAAAAATCAAAATGAGAGAATGGAATATATGCTTTGGAATCAATTAGTTTCTCTCGAGATCTTATTTTAGTTCAAAATAACCTTGTTGAATATTCGAAGAGACATATTACAAAAAATGAGAACAAGGATCAATCTACCAACAAAAAATATTGGGTCAATCCAAAATTCAAGATGATGAAAAAGATGAGAGGTCAAAAAAAAGTTGCATTCCAAATTCATCTACAAATCAAAGAAGAAAAGGATGAATACAATCAAAAGGAAGGAGAACCAGATCAAGATCTAGTCCATTACAAAGATAGATAAGAATGAAGACTATATTGAAGACTAAAGTGTTCAATAATCAAATAATGTAATACGAGGGGGTGTTGGAGAATATTACATTATTTGGTACATGCCAATGTACTACCTTGGTACATTATTATATTAGGTGTGTGTCTTAGACTAGAGTGTGATTTTATATTTCATGTAATGTAATAATGTGCAAGCAATACACAAGTATCATGTAATTATATGTGCAAGTGTTATGTATGTAAATGTGCACAAGTTTCCAATATGTAAGTGTGCACATGTGTCCTTAGATTAGGAAGTGTTATGTGAAGAGTCAAGTACAAGTCTGCATCTAAGATAATGTCTTGTGTATGCAAGTTTCAAGTAGAGAAGCAAAGAGTCATAAGACTTGGCATGAGGAAAGGAAGATCCAAGTAACCAAAAAATCATCCTAGAATGGCTATATATTACTCCATATATGATCTACAAACAAGATAGAGATAGCGTTTACTGTATGAAATTTTTATGATACATTTGTTGGAAATAAAGCTAGTAAAAGGAGTAAAAAGGTGTAAAAATTTGTTTCAACTGTAAGCTTTGGATCTTACCCCTTTTACCTCCTTGGACGCCAACTGATTGGGCGGATTGGATGGCAAGGGCGGCAAGGCGAACCAATTCTATTTCCCTTTCTCTTTTCCTCCCTATTTCTCCTATTTTCCTAACTTCCCTATATTCCCTAAAGTCGTTTGGAGTTACCATTATAAATACCATTGTAATCTCAATTTTCTAAGGTTCAATATATATTATTTTCTATTCGCTCCTAATTTTTTCTCTCACAAACCACATCTGGTATCAGAGCCAAAGTCGAGAGGGCACGAGGATCGAGGCGAGGGAGGCCTGAGGACCGAGGTGAGAGAAGCCCACAACACACAACCCGAAGTGAGGTCGAGGTGGGGCCCGCAACACGTAGCTCGAGGTGAGAGAAGCCCAAAGCACATGGATCGAGGTGAAGTCTGGAGTAGGCCAGCACAACAAGCACGCGGAGACAGGAGCGACGCAGGAGGACCTATCACAGAGCGACACGTGGCGAGAGGAGGACGACTCAGGAGCTGACGCGGACAGACACATGGCACGAGGAGGAGGAGCAACATGGCAAGGAGCAGTTGGTCGAAAGGAGGCAAAAGGGGTGATCGTTGATTGCCCAAAGGCAATCACTTCATTACTCGCCCGCCCAGGGTTATAAACCCTATTTTTGCCCCCATCCTGCTCAATGTGGGACAAAAGAATTTCAATTTTTTTTATTAAAATCGTCGTCCACTGCATTTCAAATAGAAAATCTTCCTCCTTCATACCCAACCATGGGTGTAGCTCGAGCGGCTAAGGAGGAGCGCTTGTGAGTAGGGTGTCTCGGGTTCGAATCCCGCCAGGCACGTTTTTAGTTTATTTTTTTTTTAATCTTCGGGAAGCACAAGCTAGAAAAGGATCGCGGATCCTTTATGTTTCAAATAGACACCGTGGCACATTGGTCAAAATTTTTGTGACAGTCAAGAGGTCACGGGTTCGAATGGGCTAGAGGATAAATTTTATTAAATTTTTTTTTATCATTTAAACTTTAGAATATTTAAAATTATTAAATATTAATTTAATAAAATTAAAACTAATTTATAATTATTTTAAAACTTAGGTTTTTAATAATTATAAAGTTATTTTTTTTATTAAATATGAATATTTAATTTTTTTATTAAGTTTAAATTTTAAAATTTTTATTGTAAAAGCCCTAGAGGCTTGATATTGTCAATTATTGGAGCCTTGTAAATTTCACATTTTGTGAAAATTTCAGAGATTGTAAAAGAGGTTAAAACTTTCCTAAGAGGAAAGAGTGTGTAATAAGCCTAAGAGGCTTAGTTTTTTTTGTAAAGGGCATTGATGATAAGACCGAATGGCTGTTATCATGCCTTATGTGCAATTCTAGCAAGAGAAGGTGCAAAAAGGTTTGATGAAAAGGTAAGAGGTTATGGACTCAACATTGTGTTTAGTCAACTCCAAAACGCAGTAATCGCACATCAAAGGCATCCTGACTCAGGGTACGAAGCGGATTTTGAAGATAACTCATTCAGGAGTCAATTTGAACAATCAGAATCCATACAAGCTGCACCACAAGAATCAGAGTACACACACTACAATATTTCAGTAGAAATCCTAGAACCAGAATCACCAAAAATCATATAGATAAGTGACGACGAAGAAGAAGTGGCAGATAACTTTGTAAATCAAGAGATAGCATCCCCACATCAAGAGGAACAAGCAGTCAATGATAGAGTAGAACAAGTCAGATTTGACTTAAATTTGTAAGCTCTTCCTTCTTTCTTCTTCTTCTTTCCTTCTTTCAAACAGCAAAAGTACTTTATTGTAACCGTGAAATAAAGAGAGTTTTTTGGTAACTATGGCCTCACACAATAGCTTACCTATACCAGAATTTAACGGTTATGACTATGAGTATTGGTCTATAAAGATGAAGACCTTGCTCATAGGTAGAGGTTTGTGGGACATCATAGAAGAGGGCTACACAAAACCCTCAGACTGGACAACACTTAGTGCCGCAGACAAGAAAACACGAAAAGAAGAGAAAAAGAGCAACTCATCTGCTCTTTCTCATCTCCAAGCTGCATTGGAGAAAAGCATATTTCCCAGAATCGCTGCTTGTACGACTGCACAAGCTGCATGGAAAGCATTGAGTGATGGATTCCAGGGTAGTAATCAAGTGAAGCGGTAAGGCTTCAAACATTGAAGCGAGATTTTGAAAATCTCCGAATGAAAGATGATGAAAAAGTCGATGATTATTGTGTTAGAGTAAAAGCAATTGTAGATAAAATGGTTACACTAGGCGAAGAAATCAAGCTTGAGACAATTGTAACAAAAGTGTTGAGAACACTTACATAGAAATGGAACCATATTGCCATAATAATAGAAGAATCCAAAGATCTTTCCCTTTTAACATTCGATGCATTGATCGGATCGTTAATGTCACATGAAGAGAGGTTTCCTGAAACTCCTTCAACAAGCTATGGAGGCGATGATAAGGCCTTCACTTCCAATGAAAATAATGGAAGAGGACGGGGAAGAGGTCAAGGTAGAGGCAAGAAAAGAGGTAGAGGCAGAGGCAACTACAGAGGAGGCAATTCCAACAGAGGAGGCAACCAGAACAAAGGAGGCAATTCCAATAGAGGAGGCAACTCATACAGAGGAGGCAACCAACAAAGAGGTGGAAATCAGAATCGAGGTGGAAATCAAGGACAAAGTGGCAATCAAGGGCGAGGAAGTGACAAGTCCAAATCAGCATGTTTCAATTGTGGCAAGCCGGGTCACTTCGCTCGTGACTGCTGGTCAAAATCTTCACAAGGCAACAACAGTCAATATGGTAATTATGGAGAAGAAGATGATATTTCTAATCTTTTTCTATCATATGGCCAATCAGAACAGAATCTAAATGACACATGGATTCTGGATACTGGTTGTTCCAACCATATGAGTGGTAAAGAACATTTATTTGCTACTCTCGATTCCACTTATAAATCCCAAATCAAATTAGGGGATGATAAGACATTGCAAGTAGAGGGTATTGGAGCCATGGAGGTTCCAACCAAAGAAGGACTAAAGAAAGTGCATGACATCTATTACACTCCAAAGCTCCAACACAATCTGCTAAGCGTTGGACAAATGATGGAGAACAATTACAAGCTTGTATTTGATGAAGGACAATGTATTATTTTTGATAAGAATAATTGTAATCGTGTCATCACACAGGTCCCCATGACCAAGAACAGGTTATTCCCTCTCAAGTTTGATGAGCCAGGGGGAGCTCAAATTGCAAATGTAGCTATAACAAATCCAAGTGTCCTTTGGCACTTGCGATATGGTCACCTTAATTCCGCTAGCTTGAAACTTCTAACTTCTCAAGCTATGGTGACAGGACTTCCCAAAATCAATGAACAAAAGGAGGTTTGTGAAGGATGTGCTTTGGGAAAGCACTCAAGGTCAAAGTTTCCGATAGGACAAGCGTGGAGAGCCAACTATCCACTATAGTTAGTACATTCGGACATCTGTGGTCCAATGCAAACACAGAGTCTCGGAAATAGTTCTTATTTTCTCACTTTCATAGATGACTTCTCTAGAATATGCTGGATTTACTTTCTGAAACACAAAGATGAAGCTTTTGATTGCTTCATAGATTTTAGAAACAATGTAGAGAATCAAAGTGGGAATTATGTAAAATGTCTTAGGACAGATCGAGGAGGTGAATACTCCTCAAAAGCTTTTTTGAAATATTGTAAAGCAAGTGGGATCAAAAGGCAATTTACCATTGCCTATACCCCACAGCAGAACGGTGTGGCAGAAAGGAAAAACCGCACCATAGTTGAGATGGCGAGATCGATGCTACAGTCTAAGCATCTAACTCATATGTATTGGGCAGAGGCTGTAAGAACCAGTGTATATATTCTAAACAGAAGTCCAACTTCTAGTTTAGATGGTGTCACTCCTTATGAGGCGTGGTACGGAAAGAAACCTAATGTAAAGCATTTCAAAGTGTTTGGTTCTTTAGCATATGTACACATTCCTGACGAGAAAAGGAAGAAGCTTGATCCAAAAAGTCAAGCTTGTATATTTGTAGGGTATTGTGAGTCTACAAAAGGATATAGACTCTACAATCCCAAGACTCATAAAGTTGTAATCTCTAGGGATGTAATTTTTGATGAAGGGGGAGAATGGGGTCATCAAAGAATTTTTGTTGATGATGAGTCCCAAGATGTAAGTTCTTCACAGGTACAACAGGTGTCTCCAAAGAAAAGCAAAGGCACACTACCCCCTCCAAGCCCATACAGGAGTACTACATCAAGTACTTCAACAAACACTCCAAGTCCTTCTCCACAGAGATCAATAAGTTCTTCACCGATGGACATCGACAGAGACTCTCCATCAAGAGGCAGAAGAATATTACAAAATCATCCATCCTTTCAAATGTTGGATCAGAATTTCCAGAGAAGATTCACTAGAAGTCAAGCTAGTGAGATGAATACAATTTTGCAACAACTTGAAAATTTGCAATTGTATGGAGATGATGACTCCCATGATCCTATGGGAGATGTAGTCAATTATGCTTTATTGGCTAGTACACGGCTAGAACCAGCTAGCTATGAGAAGGCATGTACTCAAAATGTATGGCAAGAAGCCATGAAAGAGGAAATAACCTCTATAAACAATAATGATACATGGGAGCTAGTAAAGCTACCCAAAGGAAAAAAAATGTGTTGGGTGTAAATGGGTCTACAAGACCAAGTACAATGTTGATGGAAGCATTGAAAGGCATAAGGCGAGACTAGTAGCAAAGGGTTTTACTCAGAAATTTGGCATTGACTATGAGGAAACCTTTGCTCCTGTTGCACGACAAGAGACAATCAGATCAATTCTTTCCTTAGCAGCCCATAAAGGATGGAATGTACAACACATGGATGTGAAGAGTGCTTTTCTGAATGGATACTTGACAGAAGAGGTTTATGTTCAACAACCTCAAGGTTTTCAAGAACAAGGAAAAGAGAACCTTGTTTACAAATTGAAGAAAGCACTTTATGGCCTCAAGCAAGCACCAAGAGCCTGGTACTCACGCATTGATGGCTATTTCAGCAAGTATGGATTCACTAGAAGCAAAAGTGAACCAACTTTGTACTACCTAAAGCAAGGAGTAGACATTCTCATAGTTTGTTTGTATGTGGATGATCTAATATTTATGGGTAGTAACAATAAAATGAATATGGAGTTCAAAAACTCCATGATGAAATAGTTCGAGATGAAAGATCTTGGTTTAATGCGATACTTCCTAGGCATGGAAGTGCATCAATCAAATAAAGGGATCTTCATATGTCAACACAAGTATGCTCGAGACATGATCAAGAAATTTGCCATGGAGCAGTGCAAATCAGTTGCAACTCCAACTGGACATGGGATCCAATTGAGCAAGGACGATGGAGCATCAAAGGTTGACATGACCACTTACAGAAGCATGGTTGGGAGTCTGATGTTTCTCACCAACACCAGGCCCGATATTCAATATGCAGTTTCTCTAGTTTCAAGGTTTATGACTAGTCCATCTGAGCTGCATTTACAAGCAACTAAAAGAATTTTAAGATATGTAAAAGGTACATTGGATTTTGGAATCCATTACCAAAAATGTAATTCTATGAAATTAGTTGGCTTCAGTGATGGTGATTGGGGCAGCAACATAGATGATAGGAAATCTACATCGGGGAATTGTTTTAGTCTAGGATCGGGACTAATTACATGGAGTTCCAAGAAAAAAACTGTTGTAGCATTGTCATCAACCAAGGCTGAGTATATAGCCATCACTCATGCTAGTACTCAGGGCCTATGGTTAAGAAAAGTTCTTGAAGAGATTGGAGAAAGTCGAGTGGTCCAACTCGATTGTATTGTGATAACATAAGTGTCATTCAGTTGGCATACAATCCAGTCCACCATAGCGGATCAAAGCATTTCGATATGAAGTATCACTTCATTCGAGATATGGTGGAACAACAGATAGTTGAGCTTCAATATTGTAACACTTTGGATAATATTGCAGACATCTTCACCAAAGGTATAGCTAAAGCTCAATATATAAAGCTGAGAGATTGTATAGTCAGTCCTCTCAACTTTAAGGGGGAGAATGTTGGAAATAAAGCTAGTAAAAGGAGTAAAAAGGTGTAAAAATTTGTTTCAACTGTAAGCTTTGGATCTTACCCCTTTTACCTCCTTGGATGGTAGCTGACTGGGCGGATTGGACGGCAAGGGCGGCAAGGCGAACCAATTCTATTTCCCTTTCTCTTTTCCTCCCTATTTCTCCTATTTTCCTAACTTCCCTATATTCCCTAAAGTCGTTTGGAGTTACCATTATAAATACCATTGTAATCTCAATTTTCTAAGGTTCAATATATATTATTTTCTATTCGCTCCTAATTTTTTCTCTCACAAACCACAACATTTGTATCAGAAAAAGGAGTAATACAATTTTACATACATTTGAGAAATTAGTATTATAAGTGATCTTATTGTGCATATTTTACTCCTTATTATTGAATGTTATTACATATTAGTTGTTTCATATATCTTTGTTATATTATCTTATTGGATTATTATATTGCAACTTTATTATATTCAATCCTGTGAGTTTTGTATTTGATGTAAGGCTTCAAAAGCCATCAAAATGAAGACATTCAAACATCAATTCACAATTCTGTCAGGGATGCTTCACTTAAAAATATTTTGCAATCTTATGCACAAGTGTTCAAGGAACCTTCTACTCTTCCTTGAAATCAATCATAACATAGATCTTATTCCTAGTGTATCTCTTCCTAATGCACACGGTAGTAACCTTCTCATTAAAATAAACACATTCACATAAATATTACAATAAAACAAAAATTCATGAAACACAAGATATTGCAATACGAAATATAAGTGCAAAAATGTAACAATCTCACAACATAACATAGAATCACAAGCCACTTCAAGGGGGCAACCTCCTTCAATAATTTCATTAAATTATGCAAAATGATACATTCATTCTTACCCCTCATAATTTTAAAGACTTCATCTCACTACCTAACGCTTAGGGTTGGATTACATGCAAAATACCACCCAATCTAGAATATTCTACCAAACAAAACAATTGCATTCTTGATATTAGTTACATAAAATTATGCCACTTGTCTAGGCACTTCTAGTGCCACAAACTATTACATAATATCATTACAAAATATTATCATGGGGGTCCCCCATGTTAGGCAAGGGTTATTACATCATAGTGTTAGGATGGGATCCTAACATGACCCCCCCTTAAAAATGATTTGTCCTCAATGGATGTAGGTATTCCATGGAGACAAAATATGGAGTCTAGAAATACTTGAGCAACAATGGAGGTGGTATAAGGGTGGGACATGGAATAGAAATGAGCATACTTTATGAGACGATCCATCACGACCAAAATAATAGATTTTTTGTCTAATTTTGGTAACTCTTTAATGAAAATGATAAATATATATGTCTATACTTGTTCAAGAATTGGTAATGGTTGAAGGGTGCCAAGAGAACACACATTTTCACCTTTCATATGTTGGCATCTATCACATTCAACTACAAAAGTATGAATATCCCTTTTCATTCCCTTCCAAAAAAAGGTATGCTTGGTCCTTGCATAGGTTTTGAGAAATCTTGAATGGCCAACTATTGGGGATGCATGCATATCTTGTAGTATAAGGTCCCTCATTTATGAATTTTGGAGAATGACAAGATAGTCATGATATCATAAATATTGACCATCCTAGGTATATTCAAGGCATGAATTAGGACCTGCTTGGATTTTGTGGACTAAAGTTTGCAAAGAGGAGTCCTTGATTAGATCTTCCTTGAGATGATGAATCCATTATGGAAGTGGTGTAGATATAGCATGTAGCATTTCTTGTTCTTCATGTAGTTGGGACAAGCAATCCACCACCATGTTATTTTTACCTTTCTTATAGGTGATGTCATATGAAGAACACAAGCTTATACTGAGAGGGGGGTGAACAGTATAAGACCACTTTTTACTTTTCTTTCCCAATCAATATTATGCAATGTATAGATAGCAATATCAACAACAGTAATCAAAGCAATGCACAAATCACCACACACAATAGAGACACCAAATTTACGTGGTTCACCCAATGTGGGCTACTCCACGGAGAAAATATTTCACTAAAATTTTCTCAATCAATCTCTTGGGAATCCTTTCCCTATTACAATGTTTATGGATCTCTATCCAAAGGAGACACCAATCCCCTAATCAAGTTCATGGATCTCTATCCATAGGAGAACTCCTTTCTCCTTAGCTTTGACTGGTGATCTTCTAGAAGAACTATTGCCCCCACTACTCTAGCTAATGGATCTCTATCCACTGAAGACTCCTGTCCTCACTGCCCTGGCTAATGGATCTCTATCCACTAGAGACTATCATCCTCTATACTCTATCACCTTCAAAGCTCTATCTCAAATCTACACTAAACACAGTCCTTCGGTCTAGCACAAATCTATCCTCAATATCTGTCCTCTGCACTAAACATAGTCCTTCGGTCTAGCACAAATCTATCCTCAATATCTATCCTTTGATCTACACTAAACACAGTCCTTCGATCTAGCACAAATCTATCCTCAAAATCTATCCTCTGATCTGCACTAAACATAGTCCTTCGGTCTAGCACAAATCTGTCCTCAATATCTGTCCTCAAGCTTTAACACAAAGCTTGACTCAATCTCAACTCAACTCTGTTGGATCTGCCCCAAACCTTAACTCAAGGTTTGAACAAATCAATCAATCAACTCTGCACTCAAGTCTTCTCAAAGACTTGTCTCAAATCTGCCTTGTAAGCTTCCACAAAATCTCACACCAATCTATCCACAAGTCCTCTCTAGAACTTGTCCAATATGCTCAATAAGTCCTCACTAGAACTTATCCAAATCTGCTCTCAATATGTATTGTAAGCTTTCACAAAAGCTCACACAAATCTATCCACAAGTCTTCTCAAAGACTTACCTCAAATCTGCTCAACAAGTCCTCACTAGAACTTGTCCAATCTCATAGAAACATAAAGAGAATTGTTAGAGACTCAATATGCTCTACATTCATCACAATGCTCAATCACTTTCAATCATCACTCTCTTAGAAACATACAAATGTATAGAAGATTACTAAATATGCTTCACATTCACCTCAATACTCAATCACTTTCAATCACTCTCTTAGAAACATAATAGAGAATTGTTAGAGACTCAATATGCTTCACATTCAACTCAAACACTTTCTCAACTCAATTCAGAATATAGAATAATTTATTTCACATAACTTGAACAATCACTTCAACACATTCACTTGACTAGGCTCAACCAACTCTACTCAACCAATCACTCAATGAAATAATCCTTGCTCACAAACCCTAGTCCAAGCATATGAATACTCACTCAAATATTTCCAACAATGCTTTATCAACCAATCTCACATAACAATGATACTCATGTTCTTTGCAAACCCTAGTTCAAGTTCTTCACTCAACAACTCACTTCAACAACAATGCTTATAAAACAAGGTTTTATCAACAACTCTTAATTCCAGAAAACCTTGAAGCAATAAATCAAAACACTCTCAACAATGCTAACCAAACAATCCTTTTCACTCCAAATTTTCATACACAACTTTCAACAATCACTCACTAGGAAGAATATGCCCATACCTTTTGTTGGATGTCAAAGTGCCTTTGGAAAAACCTGTCTTAATCACAATTTCCTTCTTTCCAATTTCAATGGTTAAACACAACAATATCACTTCAATACTTTCTCAAAAATATTCCCTTAGACACAAAATAATCACAACTCAATTTATGCCTTATTTCTCCCTTTTAAAAATAACACTCATCATAACATACATAAAAATAATTTCTTTGATACACCTTATAAACTCCAACTTAAAATAATATCCAACACCATAAAATATCAACCAAACACCTTACAATCCTTTCAACACCTTTGAGCAAATAACATTAAAAATTTAATTTTGCAAAACCCTTATAACTCCCTTGCAACCTTAGAACCAAATAAAAATATGCAAAAATTAATTTTTAAATGCCCAAACTATATTCCCAAAATTTTTGGTGACCAATATCAAAGCATACCTCTTACTTCCCCAAAAAGGGGATTCGACGAGATTCGATCCATCGTCTCCTCTATCCTAAGCGCCTTAGCGCTTGGGAGCCCACCGCATGGGCTACTAAGGCCCACGTGAAGGAAGGTAGAACCCCTTCCTCTTATGCCTTCATCATCATTTGTCTTTCCACAAATTCGCACGTTCTTTCTTCCTTGGACGCAACACAAATTACAAAGCTCACAATGTATTTCAAAGGCATGGTAATCTTTGGTAGTGTGGGAGTTCCTCCTTATATACACATTTTTAAACTTCACTCACATCGGTGCTATGTCATTCAAAATCTAATTTTAAATTTTATTTTTAATAACCCACCTTAGGGTTATTTAACCTTAGCTTAAATTAATTTATAATTAATAATTAATTTAAATAACTTTATAAGTTAAATAAATTAACTAATAAATTAATTTATAAATTTAACTTCCTTTGTATAATATTATAAAATAATATTATAATATTATTTATTTGGGC
The DNA here is from genome assembly GCA_028583015.1 of Wollemia nobilis. Classification (NCBI taxonomy): domain Eukaryota; kingdom Viridiplantae; phylum Streptophyta; class Pinopsida; order Araucariales; family Araucariaceae; genus Wollemia; species Wollemia nobilis. Next base: position 15,779,764 of record JAQPPZ010017228.1, read on the forward strand.
TTTTTCTTGCACTTTGGACCTCATATGACTTCCTAGAACCGGGTCTTGAAACTGAAACCAAAACGGATTCTCCAACTAAAACTGCCACTGACTAGTGCTATTAGTTCGACATCAATGACCACTTACTCTTGACATCAATGACAACTTATCACTCAAAATGTCCAACAATCTCCCCCTTTGTCATTGATGGCAACCCAAATTCTTTTTACCAAATCTTGACCTTTTTCCTATTCTGCTCCCCCTGGGAAACTGCTCCCCCTGACTCAATGCTCTCTCCTTAAACCAAATCTCTCCCCTTACTCAAATCTCTCCCCCTTTGACATCAATGGCAAAGGGTCACCTTTGGGGCTTGGGGCTAAGAATGAATCTCTTAGCTTAGCCCCTCCCCCACCTCCTCTTGAGGTGGTTAATTCTAGGGTGGGAGTATTTCTACTCCCAACAAGCATTGGTCTTTACCTTTATCTTCTTTCCTTCTCATTTGATCCTTCTGATTTCTTTGATTATTCCTATTCCTATTCTTATCCATGTCCATATTCCTATTCCTATTTATATCCATATCCATATTCCTATCTGCTCTTATCCATATTCTTGTTCTTATTACTATTCATGCCCATATTCCTATTCTGTTCTTGTTCATGCTTGATTCTGGAATGTCTGCTCTACACCATTTTGTTGTATGTCCATCATTATTGCACTTATAACACTTAATGTTATTATTCCTTGGAGGTGCAAATGTCTTAGGATTTCTCCTAGTGAAGCTATATCCTTTTCTATCATGAACCCTGCAATCCATTGCCTTGTGACCAAACTGATTACATGAGTAGCAATACCCATGGAAAAGTTGCCTGTTTCTGAAATTCCCATTTTCCTATCTTTCATGTGTCCTGCACTGTGAAGCCATGTGTCCAAACCTGTGACATGAGAAACACCTTCCATTGAAATTTCCTTGTCTTGACCTCATTGGTCTCTTAGTCTCTCTTAACCTATTCTGATTGTTGTTCCATATGTTTCTTCTTTGTGCATTGTTCCTTTCCTTGTTGAACTTTATGTTATCCAACTCATCCTCAGATGTCTCACTTTCTCTTACACTATCTTCTTCTGAAGTTTCTTCTTCTTCAGAACTTGAGGTTGACTCTTCTTCTTGTTTCTTTTGAGCCTGTTCAAAACCAAGACCTATTTTGTTTGTTGACCTTCTTTGTACTTTGATCATCTTATCCACAACCTTTGAGCTCTTTCCAAACTTGTGTAGCTTATCCTCAGATTTTTCTAAATCTTCCCTTAGTAGAGCTACTTCTTGTTCTAACCTTTCACATTCTAAGACCTTTGCTTCTAACTTATCCTTGAACTTCTTTGTCTTAGCCATTGACTTGTTTAGATCCTCTATAAGCTTTCTTCTCTCTTCATCATATTCTTGAAACTGAAACTCAAGTTTAGAGTTTTGCTTTCTTACCTTCTTTACTGTGTCAAGAGCATAAATAAGTTCTGCCTTAAGATCAAATCCTTCTTTATCTGATTCTTCCTCTATTTGTTTGCCTTTGTCTACATCTTCATTTTCTTTTGACTTGTCTACTATAGGATCACCTTCTTCTTCTTCTAGTGCCATTAGAATATTTTCTTCTGGTCCTTCAAGTGCATCCTCATATTCATCATCACTGAAACTATAACCATTCCTTGTACAACTATCTTCAAGATGTCCAAAGTTACCACATCTAAAACACTTGAGAATTATTGGTGACCTTTTCTTGACTTCTTTTTCTTCAATCATAAATAGGACTTCATCTCTATCATTATCTGAAAAACTAGCATCACTATCACTTGAGTACTTACTTGCCTTGTCTGCATAGTAGCTCCTCTTTTGTCTTTGAAAGAACTTCTTCCCTTGTCTGCTTTGTCCATCCTTACCTTTCTTTTGGTACCTATATTTTTCTGATTCCCTATTCCTGTGATCCTATTTTTCTTCATCATTGTTATTTTTAGCTTCTTGAAAATCAGTTGCATAGTGACCATACTTTCCACAATTGAAACATCTAACAAATTTTACATCTTTGAATCTTCTTGAATCCTTGTTCCTTCTACCATAATTTGCTTCTTCATCACTGGATGACTCATTGCTTGATTCTGACTTCTTACCCTTTGTCTTCTTAATTGCTTTGAAGGTTGCTTCCTTCTAGGGATTAGGTTCTTTTGTTCTTAACTCAAAAGTTGTAAGAATACCAAGAAACATATCTCTTGTCAAAGAATCACCATCCTTTGCTTCTTCTATAGCTGAAATATTTTCACTAAACCTTGTTGGAAGAGACCTTAAGATCTTATCACAAACATCTGATTCATCCACATTAAGTCCAAGTCCTTGCATAGCATTAACAACCTCATCTACCCAAAGTAAATAAGAACTAATGTCTTCCTCATTCTTCATTCTTAATTCTTCAAATTGTCCTTTGAGATTTCGTATCTTTGCCTTTTTGACACTCTTATCTCCTTCATATATGCTTTGCAACTTATCCCAAATTCCTTTTGCATCTTTACAATGCATAACTTTTATTGATTCTATTCTATGCAAACCTCTCAGAAGTGCATTCATTGCTTTTGAATTGTAATGTTGTAGAAGCTTACCTTCCTTATCTGTAGGTGGATCAACTGGTGGTATGTATCCATTTTCAACTGCTTCCCAAATTTCATTGCCAAGTGCCATCAGGTGAACCTTCATTCTCATACTCCAATATATGTAGTCACTTCCATAAAATATTGGTGTTGAATTATCTGAGGACACATTCTTAGAATCCATTGTGTTCTTGAAAGCTTTTCCTTCAAGTTGTTAAACTCTTCCGAAGGAACCCGCTCTGATACCAATTGAAGAACACAAGCTTATACTGAGAGGGGGGTGAACAATATAAGACCACTTTTTACTTTTCTTTCCCAATCAATATTATGCAATGTATAGATAGCAATATCAATAGAAGTAATCAAAGCAATGCATAAATCACCACACACAATAGAGACACCAAATTTACGTGGTTCACCCAATGTGGGCTACTCCACGGAGAAAATATTTCACTAAAATTTTCTCAATCAATCTCTTGGGAATCCTTTCCCTATTACAATGTTTATGGATCTCTATCCAAAGGAGACACCAATCCCCTAATCAAGTTCATGGATCTCTATCCATAGGAGAACTCCTTTCTCCTTAGCTCTGACTAGTGATCTTCTAGAAGAACTATTGCCCCCACTACTCTGGCTAATGGATCTCTATCCACTGAAGACTCCTATCCTCACTACCCTAGCTAATGGATCTCTATCCACTAGAGACTATCATCCTCTATACTCTATCACCTTCAAATCTCTATCTCAAATCTACACTAAACATAGTCCTTCGGTCTAGCACAAATCTATCCTCAATATCTATCCTCTACACTAAACATAGTCCTTCGGTCTAGCACAAATCTATCCTCAAACTCTATCCTCTAATCTACACTAAACATAGTCCTTCGATCTAGCACAAATCTATCCTCAATATCTATCCTCTATCTAAACACTAAATCATAATCTCAATCTACTCAAATCTATCCTCAATATCTTAACTCAAGCTTTAACAATTCAATCAACTTGACTCAAGTCTTCTCAAAACTTCTCAATCTCCTAAGATCTACACTCAAATCTATCCACAAGTCCTCTCTAGAACTTGTCCAATATCTCAATAAGTCCTCACTAGAACTTATCCAAATATGCTCTCAATCTGTATTGTAAGCTTTCACAAAAGCTCACACAAATCTATCCACAAGTCTTCTCAAAGACTTACCTCAAATATGCTCAACAAGTCCTCACTAGAACTTGTCCAATCTCATAGAAACATAAAGAGAATTTTTAGAGACTCAATATGCTCTACATTCATCACAATGCTCAATCACTTTCAATCACTCTCTTAGAAACATATAGAGAATTTTTAGAGACTCAATATGCTTCACATTCACCTCAATACTCAATCACTTTCAATCACTCTCTTAGAAACATATAGAGAATTGTTAGAGACTCAATATGCTTCACATTCACCTCAATACTCAAACACTTTCTCAACTCAATTCAGAATATAGAATAATTTGTTTCACAGAACTTGAACAATCACTTCACACATTCACTTGACTAGGCTCAACCAACTCTACTCAACCAATCACTCAATGAAATAATCCTTGCTCACAAACCCTAGTCCAAGCATATGAATACTCACTCAAATATTTCCAACAATGCTTTATCAACCACTCTCACATAACAATGATACTCATGTTCTTTGCAAACCCTAGTTCAAGTTCTTCACTCAACAACTCACTTCAACAACAATGCTTATAAAACAAGGTTTTATCAACAACTCTTAATTCCAGAAAACCTTGAAGCAATAAATCAAAACACTCTCAACAATGCTAACCAAACAATCCTTTTCACTCCAACTTTTCATACACAACTTTCAACAATCACTCACTAGGAAGAATATGCCCATACCTTTTGTTGGATGTCAAAGTGCCTTTGGAAAAACCTGTCTTAATCACAATTTCCTTCTTTCCAATTTCAATGGTTAAACACAACAATATCACTTCAATACTTTCTCAAAAATATTCCCTTAGACACAAAATAATCACAACTCAATTTATGCCTTATTTCTCCCTTTTAAAAATAACACTCATCATAACATACATAAAAATAATTTCTTTGATACACCTTATAAACTCCAACTTAAAATAATATCCAACACCATAAAATATCAACCAAACACCTTACAATCCTTTCAACACCTTTGAGCAAATAACATTAAAAATTTAATTTTGCAAAACCCTTATAACTCCCTTGCAACCTTAGAACCAAATAAAAATATGCAAAAATTAATTTTTAAATGCCCAAACTATATTCCCAAAATTTTCGGTGACCAATATCAAAGCATACCTCTTACTTCCCCAAAAAGGGATTCGACGAGATTCGATCCATCGTCTCCTCTATCCTAAGCGCCTTAGCGCTTGGGAGCCCACCGCGTGGGCTACTAAGGCCCACGTGAAGGAAGGTAGAACCCCTTCCTCTTATGCCTTCGCCATCGTTTGTCTTTCCACAAATTCGCACGTTCTTTCTTCCTTGGACGCAACGCAAATTACAAAGCTCGCAATGTATTTCAAAGGCATGGTAATATTTGGTAGTGTGGGAGTTCCTCCTTATATACACGTTTTTTAAACTTCACTCACGTCGGCGCTATGTCATTCGAAATCTAATTTTGAATTTTATTTTTAATAACCCACCTTAGGGTTATTTAACCTTAGCTTAAATTAATTTATAATTAATAATTAAATTAATTAATAATTAATTTAAATAACTTTATAAGTTAAATAAATTAACTAATAAATTAATTTATAATTAATTTTAAACTTCCTTTGTATAATATTATAAAATAATATTATAATATTATTTATTTGGGCTTTTTCTTGCACTTTGGACCTCATCTGACTTCCTGGAACCGGGTCTTGAAACTGAAACCGAAATGGATGCTGCCAACTAAAACTGCCACTGACTGGTGTTGTTAGTTTGACATCAATGACCACTTACTCTTGACATCAATGACAACTTATCACTCAAAATGTCCAAGCATCATAGTCATAACCTAATAATTTAGAAACTCGTATTTGTTATTTTGGAGTGGCCACCCTTTGTTCCAAGAAATATTTGAGACTTTAATGATCAATCTTGATGGAAAAATATCTCCCAATGAGATATAGATGCCAATGACTAACAACATGTAAAATGGTAAGAATTTATTTTTCATAAGTAGACTTGTCTAAATTCTTGCCTGAGAGTGATCTACTAGTGAAGGCCAAAGGTTTACCTTCTTGCATTAAAACCACCCCAATGTCATTGCTAGACATATCATTTTCAATGATAAATATGTAGAGAAAATAGGTATTTCTAACACAGGGGTAGTGGTCATGGCATGCTTCAAATTTACAAAATCCTTCTCTATAGGTTCTGACCACATAAAAGAATTCTTCCTCAACATGGCTATCAATGGAGTTGTTATCTTTCCATAATTCTTCATAATTTTTTCTGTAATATCTAGTGATCCTAAAAATCCATGAAGTCCCTTTATGGTTCAAAGCTTAGGCCAATTTTGAACAGCCTAAATTATTTTTGGAGCCAACGTGAATTCCAAATTTAGTTACAATGTGACCCAAATATACAACCTCATGTTGTCCAAAAGAACATTTAGACCTCTTTGCATAGAGTTAATTTTCAAAAAAATAAATAAATTATTCTATAGTTTTTGATCTAGGTGATGGAGATGCGCTTCCCATGAACGATTGTAAATCAATATATCATCAAAGAAGACAAATAAATTTATGAAGGAAAGGTCAAAAAATAGAATTCATAAAACTCTAAAAGGTGGAAGGTGCATTGGTTAATCCAAATGGTATAACCAAGAATTCATAATACCCTTCATGAGTTCTAAAAGTCATTTTGGGAATGTCCTCATCCTTGATTTAAATATGATGATATCTTGACCACAAATCCAACTTGGAAAATATTGAGCCCCATGCAACTCATCTAGAAATTCATCAATCATTAGAATAGAAAAATCATCTTTAATAAAGATTTTATTGAGGTCCCTATAATCCACACTCAAGTTCCAAGATCCATCATTTTTTGTACCAACAACATAGGGGAAGAATAGGGACTAACATTGGGGTGAATAACCCCTAAAACATGAATTTATTGAACCATTTTATTAATTTTTTATTTTTGAGCATAGGGATATTGATAGGGATGGACATTTGAGGGAATAATACTAGGAAAAAGTTGAATCACATAGTTGTGAGAATGACGAGGAGGTAGTCCTTTGGGTTTCTCAAAAATTTGAGCATGTTTATTCAATAAACCCTACAATACCTCTGGATGGTCCCTTGCCCTTCCCTCAAAAGCATCTATAGAAAATAATTGTGCCACAACTCCATGAGAGGAACTTTTTAACAATTTTTCCATCTTACGGGTTGAAATAAATTGAGCGACACTAGATTTCATGTCACGTAAAAGTGTATTTGGTCCTCTCTTGGATAAATTTTATCCATAACTTAGAAAATACCATAAAACTAGACCTAGCATTCATATTTATTATGCTCCCAAAACAATATCACACCCACCTAATGGTAAAGCAAATATAACCATCTTGATATTATATTCCCCAATTTGGATTTTGATATTATGACACTTTCCTTTGCATGGTAGGGTGCCTCCATTAGCAATCATGACTTCAAAAGAATTACAAGTAGTAATGTAACAATTTCCTTATTTGGCCACATGTGGATCAATAAAGTTATGTGTACTACCTAATTCAATAAGAATGATGACCCTTTACCCCTTAAAGTGTCACATCATTTTCATCATTTGGGGAATTGATATTCCTGCTAAAGCATGCACTGAGATTTCTCGTTGGGATTTCTTTGGAATTTTTATATGTTCTACAATGTTTACCTCTTGATGAGCCTCTTCCACCTCTGAAGATTTTATGGTTGATGCCTCATCCATATCAAGAAAATACAATTTTGATGCACACACTTATGCCCTAGGGAATATTTTTCATCACAAATATAGCATAGTCCTTGGGCCCTTCTATGTTCCATTTCTTCTTGACTCGATTTTTTTAGAGTAGGAGTTTTGTTGGCAAGATTTAGCATAGGCTTGGACAAAAAAGGTGTCCAATATTGAGAAAATTTGGGGGTGCATCCTTGAGCCTTTAATTTTTCTTCTTCCAATATAGCCAAAGATATTTTCTATTGTAATGATTGTGGCCTCAACATTTTAACCTCATCCTTAATTTCATCTTTCAAACCACTCACAAAAAAACTTTGAAAAAAGTCATCGCTCAAACTAGTGGTATGATTGGCTAATTTTTAAAATTGAGTTTGATAATCTCAAATGGTTGAGTTTTGTTTGAGTTTAGAAAGGGCTCTTGTAAAATCTTCAAACTCACTAGGACCAAAGTGAGTGATGAGGTGTTGCTCAAATTCAAGCCAAGTAAGATTAGGATGTGCCTTCCTGAGCCATTAAGACCAATGTAGTGCATTTGATTCAAAATTAAAAGAGGTAATTATCAAGTGCATGTATTGTGGGACATTATGAAGACTAAAATATTGTTCTACCCTACAAATCCACCCCTCAAGATCATTTCCATAAAATTTTAGAAACTCTACTTAGGGCAACTTAAATCTATTTTTATTGTGGATGGCTAGTTCCTTCATCCTTATGAACATGTGGATCAAATCTATCATGTGAGAGGGGATCAATAGATATATGACTACCCAATTCTTCAAATTTTCCATTTAATTCTACCTTCATTTTCCTCTATGCCCTAACAACAAAATTCATAAACTATTGAGTTATGATCTTAACTAGCTTAAGTTATCGGCTAATTGGTCCCCTATCTGTTTTCCTCAAGAAACCACTTGCATAAAAATTTTGGCCTCTAATTCTTGTTGATTTTGTTGTTTCCTAAAACCTAAAGCCATGTTTTGGGGTTTGTGATATTCTTATGATACTTACAAAAAATAGAAGTATAATTTCAAGGGTTACTATTTTTAGTAAGGTTCTAGAAAATGTGTTTGGGTGCTAAAATAATGAACTGAAAAAGACGATTGTAATGGACTAGGTCCCACAATGATGTTTTTTGGTACCCCTAAAAAAGTGTGTGGAGGCCATATACCAAACTGATCAACTCAACAAGACGGTCACAATGAGCTATATACCACAACATTATTTTTGGACACCCCAAACATTTTTTTTTATAGGGAAAGTGGTCTTCAATAGTTTTCAATGTTTCTCCTGGAAGCTTAATTCTCTTAGAGAATTGGTTTCTTGTTAGAAAACCCCTTATGAGACTAACATTGTTTTGACAATTTTCTAGTCTAACTCTGTCACTGAAAACTCCCTATATGTTATGAATTCTAAATGTCATAAGCAACTATTACTAACACTATCAACTGACAACTATGTTTTGATTGTTACTAACTCTGACTAAATTTATACCTGATTGTTACTGACATTGGAAACTCTATCCTTACTATTATTGACTATCTATTTCAATATTGATTGTTATGTTCCTCTCCAAATTCTTTTGGCTATTTCATATAGTAATTATAGGATAGAGAAATATCCTTTGTATGCTCAATTTCTATGATAGGATTTTAGTTGTAGGTTTAATATTCAATAAAACATTATTTTTTTGTAGGTTTAACATTCAAAAGAATAGGGTACTCTAAGCCAGGGTGTATGTATTGTTCATAGGCCCTCTTTTATACCGCAATGAAGAACAATAGTTCTCAAACCAATATTTTAGGCCACTACTCAAGGAGGATTCCATGCATACCCTTGAGCACACTACTTGCCTCTTTGACAGTATGAGAGGATGATCTTTTTGGATGTTGTGACCAATGTACTATGGATAATACAAGGTCAAAAATCTTCGTAGGCCTAAAGATTTCTTCTAATCCTAGAGGGTCTCCTAATATACCCAAAGATACATGGGAGCTTAATTCGATAGATGGGTGTTGTCTAAGGCCTAAGTATTAGAGTCTGATTGCCCCTCACTTCACTAGATGCTTTACGGGTAATCTAGCTTAGCCAATAACGATAACTCCTTTGTGATATTTTAAAACCCTTGACATAGTTTTTCTAACCTAATAAAATAATACAAGAAACAAAGGTTATATATTTTTTAAATAAGAAAATTGGAAAAATAAATAAAAATATGAAAACTTTATAACTAACAGTTGAATGGAAAAACTTATCGTAGTCGTAGTAGAACATGTGCCACTTGTTAGGAATTTTATCATTAAAACCAACATATTTACATAAATATTGCAATAAAATAGAAATTCATGAAACACAATATATTGCAATACGAAATATAAGTGCAAAAATGTAACAATATCACAACATAACACATAATCATAGGCCACTTCAAGGGGACAACCTCCAAAAATTTCATTCAATTATGCAAAAAGATACATGCATTATTGCCCCGTGAAGTTTTAAAGAATTCATTTCACTACATAATGCTCAAGGTTGGCTTACGTGAAAAATGCCACCCAAGCTAGAATCTTCTACCATAAAAACAATTACATTATTGATAATAGTTACATAAACTGGCACCACTTGTCTATGCACTTCTAGTACCACAAACTATTACATAATATCATTAAAAAATAGTATCATGGGAGTCCCCCATGTTAAGCAAGGGTTATTACATCATAGTGTTAGGATGGGGTCCTAACAACACCCATGTATAGACAATCAGTGCCTCAAATGGAATAATGGAAAAAGAAAATTCATGATTTGTTATCTAAACTTAAAGGCTTCATTAAGCTTAGTACATCTTCTTGTGCTTCACTAAATTTATTGGTACTCAAGAAATATGGTACATGGACTATGTATTGATTTCAAGGCCTTGAATAAAATCACCATCAAGAATAGGTATCCACTCCCTAGAATTGATGATCTCTTACATAAACTACAAGGGGTAAAGTTTTTTTCAAGATCTAAAAAGTGGGTATCACCAGGTCTGAGTACAGGAAGAGGATACATGGAAGACAACATTTAATACCAAGTTGGTCTTATTTGAGTGGCTTGTTATACCCTTTGGTCTTAAAAATGCACTAGACACATTAATGAGGCTTATGGATGAGGTGTTTAGGGATAACCTAGACAAATTTGTTATCATTATCTTGATGATATTTTAGTTTTTTCACCTACTTTAAAGGCTGATCTAGCTCACTTAAAACAAGTTCTCAAAACCCTTCAAGAAAACCAATTGTATGCCAACATTCCAAAATGTTCTTTTGTTTAATCCTTCATCTCTTATCTTGGATTTATCATCAATGATCAAGGCATTCAAGTGGATCCTACCAAAGTCAAAGTCCTTATCCTTTGGCCAGCTCTTACTATCACTAAGTTAAGAATTTTTCTTGGACTTTCCAATTTCTACTGCAATTTCATTTATAGGTTTTCCACTATTGTAACCCCATTGTATCAATTCACTAAAGGTAAAGTTATGTTTCAATGGACAAAGAACCATGATCATACCTTTGATACATTGAAATACAAACTGTGTACAACTCCTATCGTAGTCCTTCCTAACCTTTCTCAACCTTTTGAGATAGAGATAAATGCCTCATAGTTTTTTTGGATCCATATTGAAGAAAAATGACCATCTAGTGGCCTATCATTTTGATACATTCTCAATTGCTAAATAGAACTACTCCACCTATTAAAAAGATTTGTATGCCTTAGTGCAAGCCATCAAGTATTAGAGACATTATCTTCTTTTCAAGGAGACTATTGTACATACTGATAACATGCCCCTTAAGTTTCTCCAATCACAAAATAAGATTAAAGAAACTCACCACATGAAGTGGGTAATCTATTTGCAACAGTTTTATTTAGTGATCAAGTATAAAAAAGGAACTAATAACACTGTAGTAGATTGTTTGAGTCATCCTCCAGTAGCTTCCAAATTGATAGTTGTAACTAATTCCCATCTTGGTTTCCAAAATTGGCCTGCATAGTATCCTTTTGATCCATATTTTGGAAAAGTTTACCAACATATTTTGTATCCTTCTTCAAATCTCAGTCCTTTCCAAGATTATCATTTGAAGGATAGTTTATTGTATAAGTTGGATAAATTTTGTGTACCTCAAGAGCATCGGTTTTCTCTTCTAAAAGAAGCACATTCTACGCTCTATGGTGGACATATTGGAAAATACAAGACTATTCATCACTTGCAATGACTTTTCTATTGGTCTTGCATGCAGGGAGATGTTTTAAAGTTTTTGAGTTAGTGTGTTGCTAATTTCCACTCCAAACCAAGAAACAAGAAGTTGGGCCTAAGTGTTCCATTTCTCATTCCTTCCTATCCTTGGGAAAGTATTTCCATGGACTTTTGAGTGGTTTCCTGGAAACAATTTGGCATAATGATTATGTTCATGGTTGTGGATAAATTCAGTAATATGGCTAAGTTCATTCCATGATGAAATATCAGTTTAACACTTGACTTAGCACAACTTTTCTTTGAGACAGGATGGTGTTCCTTTGGTCTACCTACGAGCATTATATCTGGTATAGATTCATGTTTTGTGGGTCATTTTTGGAGATCATTGTGGAAGATTTTAGGATTTTCTCTTAACTTCTCCATGACCTTCCATCCACAGTCAGATGGGAAGACTAAAGTGGTTAATTGTACTCTTGTTTAGAGTTTTAGGATTTATCATCACACTTCTCTAGCTAAGTGGGATTTGAGCCTCATTGATATTGAGCACACCTATAACATAGCAATTTGCATATCCACTAGACACTCTCCCTTTGAGGTTTTTCTTGGTTTTAAACCGTTGGCATATTATGAGTTACCTTTATCCTCACCTTCTTCAACTATTGTTCACATTCAAAAGGAGCAATATAAGGCAACATATTTCATCCAACACTTGCAAAGTCTTCAATTTTGAGTGGTTCATACCTTGTAAAAGACTCAATAATAGCATAAGTGGGCTATGGATAAGCATCATGTTCCTCATCCCTTTCAGGTTGAAGATAAAGTTTGGCTCTACTTGGATAAATGATATTTTTCTAGAAAAGACACATAGTAAGATCAAATCACTTCGCTATGGTCCTTACACCATTCTTTAGTAGGTGTCTGAGAATACCTTCCACCTAGATATTTCAACTCATCTAGGCATATGGATTTTTTGAAGTTGTACCATGATTCCACTTTGGAGACAAATCCTATCATCAACCATCATGTTGATGTGGTACCTAAAATTCAGCTTTTGCTTGATTCATAGTGTGTTTGATATGAAAACTCATTAGACATGACAGAGATCTTCTACTTTATACCTTGTCACCCATCATGGTTAGCTTCAACACCAGGCTCGTTGGATCTCACACCATCATATATCTTATGATTTTCCTTTCCTTTTGAAAGCATTGGAGTCCAATGCTTCTATGGTGGGGAGGGATGATGAGGACCACACACGATATGCATGTGTTAGATCTAGTGTATTAGTTAGGCTTAATTTTTTGAGGCATAAGCTAGTATTGCATGAAGCTTCTTATAGCTCATGCTTGTTAGCTTCTAGTTGGTTTGGATTCTTCTAGCTTCTATTGTTATGACAACATTATCTATTTTTCTGGTGGTTGGGATTTTAGCTATCCTATCTAGTTGTTATGCTATGTTTAGCATGTTTTTGGATAGCTAGTTGTCATCCATATTTGTAAGTTTTATGTGCTTATTTAAGGACCATGAATAATGTAATCATTAGCTTTTTTTATCTACATCATAAGTTTAGAAGAAACATGACTTGATTAAAAAAATGAATGTATTGAGAGATAGGAGGAATTTCATAATTGATATAAGGATGCTAATACACTTGGATGTACAATGTTAAAATTGGTATCATATGATTCGTTCCTAAGGTATTTGAGATGAAAGAGCTAAAAGATAAAGAATGGGAGATTGCAAGATTAGGATTTTGAGGGAATCCTATATTGGCACTTATGAGATTAGAATGAAGGTTGTTGACATGAGGATTGGAAATTGGAACACTTGATGGTACATCTTGATTAGATATATAACTTGTGCTTGCTTTTCAGAATATATGACAACCTACATTGCCCTGTAATAGTTTTTCAAGAGTAATCAAAGATTAATGATGTGCCAAAGAAGATTAGAGGGTTTACCTCTTGGAGTTTTTTGAAGTAGTGATGATTAGAGGCTTTGAATCAATTTTTGGCTTTTATAAGCCTTACAACCATTTAAATATCACATGTTATCACTTAGGTCCCAAATATAAAATAACCATAATATTAAAGGTCAAAATAATAATAATATGATGAGTAGAATGAGCAAATTAATATGTATATCAAGGCTTATATAATAAATCAAATAAAATTCATTTATATACTAAAATACAAATGTAAATAGCCTATGCCATTCATGAACTATGCACGAAAAAAACATACAATATTAATTTCTCCAAATGTATACAAGATTTATTCCTTTCCTCCTCTTACAACCATATAATAGAATTACTCTTGGATTATTCTTCTATTTCTTTCCTATGGAGCATTATCTCCATAATATAGCCATAGTAATGTGACTCTTCACATACTTGACTATTGCTCTCCATATGACAAGTCTCATGATCTTTGGCTTGTCATCTTACCACTTGCATACTATATGGACACTTGACTCTACAACACTTGCACACATCTACATGACTCTTACACTTCTACATGTAATTATAATCTAGAACACTTGTGCACATCCTCACATTACATATTTGCACTCTTACATACAAGCCACTTGTGTACATTATCTCTTACATGACACTTGTGCATTTCCTGCACATTGACACTTACATAAAAAAGAAAATATAAATCACACTCTAAACTATAGACTCAAACCTAATGTAATATATATATTACCATGAAGGTACCATGGGGGTACATTAGCATGTACCAAATCATGTAATATATCTCAATATCAATGAAATTAGAAGTTGATGCATTAAGGTTTGCATTTAAATTTTCAAAGGATTGATCTAATTGATTTAGAGGCAAAGGGATTGAGATAGGTTGTTGGGGATGATCTATGAATGAAACTTACCCTATAGATATGCCTAGGGTATCATGACCTTACCTAAGAAAGGATTCCACAATATCCCTATGCTTCTATAAAAACTAAGTCATGCGAGTTGTAGATTGAAAAACCCCTCTTCCTTGCTAATCATCAATAGGCCTTATAGTACTCGAAGGTGTAGAAAACTCCTCTTCTTGCTTAAAGGTAGGGTTCTTAAAGGTGGTTTGTTCATCATGACCTTCCACCAAAGGGTTAGGCTTAATGGGTAATTTATGAGCAACACTATGTGTTAGGTAGCATCTCTTGGTCATGGGTTTGGAAGGAAAGAACATGATTGATTGATTTTTTAAGTTTATATAGTTTATTAAATAAGAAATATAATATGCTTATTATATCCCCTTCCCTTGATATACCAAATCTAACCTATACAGCTCAAGGGTCCCCTATATATTGGTCCCCATAAACATGACTCCTCTCTATATACTCATCAATATGTGAGAGAAAGATGATATATTGGTTGCCAACGATACATAGAAGTTATTGATACATGGACAATATGGTATGTGACGGGTAATAGTATGCTTCCTTATGACTCCTGCTAGCCCGTTGTAATATACTTCTTACTAGGCATAAGTACGTACAAGATCCTATGTGGGCGATTGGTGGCATAAGCTTGCTATAGATCCAATTTAGCCTAGTAGCTCATACAATAATTCCACAAAGGATCATAAAAATAATTAGTAGGACTAATAATTGGTTGTGTTTTTATTATCTATATTCAATGTCATCTAATTTAAATAATCAAGATTAAGTGGTATTGATTAATTTTTGGTAAATTTTAGCTTGTTTAACTTGGTTAAAGAATATCTTGGGACCTATGGTCATGTTCATGTTAGGTTCACCAAAATATGACAAGGGGAAAATAAATGGGGTGGCGAAGGACCTCTTTACAACACTTCCCTCTCCTCTAGGTCACTTTGAGAATAGAGGCAGTTTGTGAGCTTAAAGCTTAGTGTTTAATGGATTAGTTGAAGAACACCTATGTTTGTCCTAAGATACTTCTTTTGACTAAGATTAACCTTAATGTAGCCCTAATGCAATAATCAAGACCTAAAGCTAAAATGATTTTGCTTTTGATGATAAAATAAATGATAATTGTTCTTTGAAATAAGGATGCAAGAAAGGTATAACAAACAAGTCCTAGATACAACTATATGTGATTTTGATTTAATGCTAAATCTTGAATATATAGTTGGTCCTTATCTAATTAAGACTAAACTAGATTATTCTTTTTTTTTTTTCTTTTTTTTTTAAATAAATAGAATATAAAATTAATCTCATTAGACAACAAAGACGATTTGAGTTCTAAATGCTAAAATGAAGATAGTTATGGACCAAAAAAATATTTTTACCATAGAGGTAGTAGCATTGCTAGTGCTTTTACCTATTAGTGGTAATTTTGCTTCCTACAAAATAAATAGAAAAATATGGGATTACCAGTAGAAGGATATATTTGAGTTGATAGAAAATATTGAACCCCTTCAACAATAGTCAAGCCCATATTCAAATAGATAAAAAGTATGATAGAAATGATAAAGGCATGAAATTAATGATAAGTGACAAAGGTGTCATTGGGTGGCAATAGTATTATTGATGCTTTCGATGTATATTGGCGCTTTCACTCTTTGTAAACTAAAGAGTGTTAGAACCACTAGACTTTCAATTTGATGGTATTTTTGCTTTTGAGAGCAACAAAGAAAGATTAAATATAAGATAAGATAATGGAATGCTTATAATGATGGCCTTTGACTAGGGTGTACAAAGATAGTCAAATTATAGACAAACATAGATTTTCTTACTTGAAATAAAGACTAAGGTGACATAATAAGATGCTAACTAGATTCAAATGCAATGTGCAAGATTAGTCAACATGCAACAATATAAAATCTTAGAGTTATAAGATTAGGCGAGTGCCAAAAACAAATAAGACGAAAGAGCACAACCGAAGATGCAACGTTGGTTTCCCCTTCTTTGAAGAAGCTTATTGAAATCTTGCTAGCTTGCTTGTAGGTAATTGAAAGCTTGAGCTTAGAGGTTTAAATCTTTGAATGCTTGGAGAGCTTGGATGATTGATGGTTGAATATTGGGATGTTTGAAGAGATATTGGATGCTTAGACACTTCCAAGAGCAAGAGCTTGAATTCTTGAAAGGATGACCTTCATAATATTAAGGTAATATTTTGGCATAATATTGCCATGTAAAATGATTAATTCCTATGATTCTAGAGATATTTTGTTAGAATTTTGTTGCTTCAAAAAGACCATGGGTTGGGCTCCCTTAAGTGTTGACTCTATAGGAAGCCATGACTCCTTAGGAGAAGGATTACATTGAAGATGATAGGATTGAAGATGGTAAGAATTTGAAAAGAGATCAAGTTGTCATTAATGGAGAAATATTAATAATGATAATTCTTAGATTTTAGATTTCTATTAGGAGTTGTGAATAATATCTTAAGGATCTAATTCATTAATGGTGGGTGGCTTGGAAGGTGTAAAAATTCAAATTTTTATTTTGGTACATGACAGTCAAAAGCATTGGATGGTAAAAGCACCAACAATGCTTTTGTTGTGGCACTTTTGCAGTCATGATCGTTGGAGGCTAAATTTGGTTAAGAAATATCAAAAGTATTTATTTTGCAAAAGCATCACCAGGGCCACAAAAGAGTCGATGATGATATCACTCATGCCTCAACAC
Organism: Wollemia nobilis; assembly: GCA_028583015.1. Lineage (NCBI taxonomy): Eukaryota > Viridiplantae > Streptophyta > Pinopsida > Araucariales > Araucariaceae > Wollemia > Wollemia nobilis. The sequence goes on from JAQPPZ010017228.1 coordinate 15,797,165, forward strand.
TTTCACACTTGGAGTAATAAATACTTCAAATTTAGGCATAAGGAAAGTTGATTCAATTTGGATGACTAAAAGGTTGACTCATGAAGGGATTGATAAACTTGAAGATTAGCTTTGTATTCAAAATCGGGTGTCTATAGTGAGTATGCTAAAGATGAATGCCTTATGAGTCATAATAGTTATAGTATGTTATTGTTGCTTAGTAATTGACAGTATGCTTATTGATATCTATTTTATGTAACTATACTAAGAGGGTTGTATGTTGTATGTCATTGTTTGTATCAAGTACTTATTATTTGCATAGTGCATTGGTAAAATGAGGCCTTGAATAAATACACCATTAAGATAGATTAATTGAAGATGCAAGTTGAGGACCTTAGATCCCAACTTGACAAGATTGAAAAGAAAAGGCACTAGCTAAAGGATCTCTAGAATAGCTTCCACAATGGCAAGACTAGTTGAAGAAACATAGTGAACAATAAAAATCCCAACAATAAGGGCAAGTGAAACAACTACAAGAGGCCAAACAAGCAAGGGATTTGAAGATCGACGATCTCCAAAAAGAATTAGCAATTTTGAAAAAAGAAAAAAAACTATAGATTCAAGAAAAGTCTTTGATGTTCAAAGGAAAAAGTTCCTTTAGGACAACATAAAGGTATAAGTGATGAGTGCCAAAGGCTACTGCTATTTTGCATCCTATGCAAAACACAACCTTAATAAAGTGAAGGAAACCATCAAAATAGTTGAAGAACAATTGGCTAAAAAAGAAAGGTTCCAAAAGGTGCTCAAGCTTATGTCTATGATGTCAACATCATAGGCACAACAATTAGGGATAGATCAAAAGGATATTGTCAAGAAACTAAAGAAGATCCCTAACACTCAAAGAAACTTATAGGCCTATAAGGATACATTAGCCTTTTTGAAAGCCTCAATACTAGAAATAATTAGGAAAACCTAGAGGCTTGTCACTACTAGACTTCTTTGACCCACTAAAGGAAACTCCTTGATGATGACATTATTGATTTAATGTTTGAAGAGGAAAAATATTAGGCTACACCTAAGGATGTAGTTGAACTATACAAGAAGTTGGAACCACTTTACGCCAAGCTACAATAATTGAAAGGAAATAAGGACAAGTTATCAAAAAACTAGTATGAGGATCTAATAGGAGAGGTAGAGGACCTGGCTACCATAAAACTACCAATAGATGAGGAATGAAAAAATTTATTGGGACTACTACCATAAAGGTAAAACAAAAGAACCATAGTTTTAAAATTTTACTATAAGAATTTCAATTTTGAACAGTTCATGCCCAAGGACAAAGGCAAGATCTAGAATTGATTGAGGCCCTCCTAGATTATGGAATGAGTGTTGATTAAGGCATAGCTATTTTTTCCATCTTTTCATTCCTCGCATAATTTCATATTAGTCAAATGTATATTTAGGAAATAAAAGCTAATGAAACTACTAAATATAATAATTTTAATGCATACTATTCATATATAATCAATTGTGAAAATAGAAATAACAAAATGAAAATAATTATTTTGAACTACAAATGGATAAATCTATTGGTCAGAAAATCAATTTAATGGAAAGGTTTGTGCACCCATAGACCTTGACCAACATTGAAAGACCTGGCAGCGTGTGTAAGTTGTAGCGATCAATATTTGGAGGAGGTCGGTTCCTTGTAGTCCCAACTAACTATTCCTAAAAGTGAAGGGAAAGGGTGCTGAAAGAAATAAACTAAACTAGCCAAAATTTAAAGTGGTACAGATTAAGCAACATCAAGACACATGCAATAACAAGAATATGCAACTAAACAACCAACTACCTAACATACCAGCTCGTTGCACAAACAATCACAGAGTATTTACTTATAATCTATTGTATGCTAATGAGACTATGAATTCCAGACAAGGAATAAGTGTGGTGGAAATGTAAAATTTAGAATTATCATCGTAAACATTCAACATGCTTAAATTAAAAATATGCAACTATCATATAACACACAATTTAAATCCATTGTGCCCTTATTAGACCCTAGATTCCAGATAAGTAAATGAGTATAGTGGAAATGCAGAATTCAAAATTATCATCATAAACATCTAACATGCTCAAATTAGAAATAAGAGGACATGCATACACACATACATACTCTGCAAATGAATCAAACCAGAGGTCAGATAGTAGTCCATTTACATTAAGGTGCAATATTCGTCCTTACATATGAATTGTAAATGCCTAAGAGCCGACCAATATTCATTCTACATTCTTGTATTTATAGATATTTTACAATCCTTTAGCAGTCGAAAATAGCATTGCCTAAGAAGTGGATTATTGTCATGTCAAATATTTTTCCAGCCTATTGAACCGCTTTGGAAATATGGCTATTCCAACTACCTATACATGCTGATTGATGTGGCATGGATCCACACCATTTTGAGTCTTGCTTGCTTACTAGCCTCATGTAGTCCCTTGATCTTCTAATCTGCATAGTCGTCCTATCATCTGCATATCGATATTTACTGTTGAGATCTTCTGACATAGAATCATGCCTTAGAAGACATTTTGGGAGAGAGAGGGGAGAATGATTGTTAGGTTTTTTATGCATGTGTGAGACACTTGTTACTCGTCTTGACAGATTTCGATCGAGTACTAGTTTTCGAGTGGTTTTCTCTCCTACTCAAATGCTATATCTCCTATGTTGGGTCTCTGAATGCTGACCAAATTTCATCCAAGCCTAAATCATCTAGCCTTTATCGTGATTCATTGCTTTGTATGCATCTTCTACTGACTTCTGAGCTCAGGTCGAGGTGAATATTTTAGTGCTTTAATTAGGTAGTTTGGGTACTCCCAGACCTCGATCGGGCTTAATTGTTCTGTTCCTCTCCATTTCCCTTGAACAGGTTTTCATGATGCTTTCGAGCTTTGGCTAGCCCTAATTTTTTTGGGCTTTAGTGATTTACTCAATTTCCTGATCAAGGATTCTAGAGATTTCCAGGTTCTAATCAGTCCCAATAGTTTCAGCCTCTTTTGGACTTAGTTGTTTTCCCTGAACAGATCCTTATCATTCTTCTAGGATTTATTTTGGCTTAATTGTACCAATATCCCTCAAACCGGGTCACCTTCCTGTGAAGAACGGGCCTCTAGGACCCCACCTAACTCTCGCCAAGTGCAAGAGTTCCGATCAATCCTAGACTTGGGTTTTTTTATCCTCCTTTTATTTTTTGATATCGAGAGGATGCTTGACATTTCTTTGAGCTTTGGCCATTGCAGTTGTTTTGGGGCTCATGATGTTTGGCTCACTTTGCTCCATCCATGCATACCAGATCTTTAGCCTTCTAACGGGCTTCAACCTAGGTGCAAATTTATCAGTACACTTCTGATTTAGCCATTTATTCCATTCTACCCTTGTCAGGTTGTGGCTAGCAGACAGGAGAATTGGTACCAACCGTGGAGCTTCCGATCAAGTATAGATCTTCTAAAATTTTTGGGAGCTGACTGATATAGTTGAAGTTTGTCTTCCGATACCAGGGCCCGATGGGTCTTCTTTGTACCCTTCATCTAGGTTTCATAATTTTGGTATCAACATGCCCAAGTCTTCTTTCATTACCCAGGGGAACAACAATGAGCTCCCGAGCAGCAATTTTTAGGGGCATCCTCCTCATTACTTCTTCGCTCAGCTTTGCTTCTAGCAATTCTTCAGGTAAAATTTATTGGCAATATTTGGTATTATTTGAAAAGCAAACATAATATAAAACTGCTAGCAGTTTGGTGTGGGTAGGTGCAAAAAAAACTCACATTCTTGGTGACTCATATGGGACTCTCGCTTTATGGAAACAAGGAAACTAGGTGGCCAATAAAAACTTTGGACTTAACACTTTCTAAAGAAATGGGAAGGGAAGGAGCTAGAAGAAAAGCTAGCAAGAATGCAGTCGAAGGAGGCTGCTAGAAAAGTGGATGGGGAGGACGATGGGGAGAAAATAACACGATGGTATACTATGAAAACAAAGAAGATAAGGGGGACAACCAGAGGAAACATCAAGCAAAAATAGCACAAAATAATACATGAGGAAAGAGAAGGTGACAAGAAACAACAGAATCCATAGAACAGGAGAAGAAGAACAACTAACCAGAGGGGTTAGTGACAACAAGCAATGGGAAAACATAGAGGAAGGATATGGATGCATAAAAGTAAAAATAAAAAGGGGAATGCAATTGTAGGGTTAACTCAAGAGAAGGTGAAGACAATTTACCCATTCCATGGGACACCCCCAAAAATCGCATTTGAACGGACAAAGTTCCAAATGACAATTGTCCATCTCGTCGGACCTTTTTTTTTGACACAATCCACCAAGAACTTTGGTTCATCACCACTCACCACATGATTTTTCTGGTCCATTTGTGCTCTGAGACTTATTCTACTCTGCATCCTTTAGTGGTTGCGTATGGGGGCCTATTTATATAATGCTTGCCCTCTTCTGGATGGATTTAGCATGTGCTAGATCACAAGAGTTCTGGTTGGCGCATGAGAGTGAGTCCTATTTTCTAGGGATTTCCTATGCCATTTATCCTATGTTCTGCTTACACGAGTCCCAAACTCTTCTCTTCATGATCTTATATTTCCAAGGACATCATGTAAAGCATGTCGTACTTTTTGGGCATTATCTATTGGGTTACGAAGTCACAATAACTTAAAAAAAAGACCAGCAAATGGACAACACGGAGGAAGAAGAGAGGACATAAAAGAAAGTATTAAGATTCCAAGAAGTACCCTAGGAAATTTTCTTATATTTTTCAATACATATTTCCTGGTGCTTTGACCAGCTGGTGATCCACTATTCGAGTGTTTCCTCGGCAAACGTGAGTGCCTTACCTATGCTGCAGACTTTATTTACTTGTCGTATATTTACACAATTTTAGTGTACCTGGCACACCTAGGTAATATGTGTTGCAGGTTAGTCTATAAATATGCAATGACTAGACTAGATGACACTGAATCTAAGTTGTTCTTCATGTTGATCTTGTTACTACATACCACCATTCTCGAGTCCCACGGGACACCATTTGGACCTAGTATTCTTGCTTTGGATTATTAGACACAGGTCATAACCAATCAAGAAAGCACGGGCATCCACCCAATCGTCCTCGATGTCTAAATTTATGGAAGGATATCAGTGTTGCCTATCATTTGAGCTCATTAAGTTCAAGGTCCATGCCTTGTCTAGGTTTGTTCCTACCATGGTCCAGCCATTAATATTATCATGCACTAATTATCAGGGGATTGGAAAATTAACAATTGGTTCTCCAAAGAGCATCGTGGAAGGGTATGTGTCGCATGACATATGTCGGGGTATCCATGTTGATTGTTCATCATCTATGATGAAATGGCCTTGACGTTAAATCGATCAAAAAGATCTTCTAAAAAATCATAAATAGGCATTGACCTTCTCTCTTCTTTCTCAGTATCATCGATCGATATTGATGGCTTACTGCTTCCTATTGGCCTGTACTGACTAGTGGGAGAGTCTAAGAGCATAGAGGGCTGCGAAGGTGCCCATCCCTAGGAATTCATGTTATATACTGGCAGGGACAAGACAATGGTGCTAGTATTCTATTTGAAAGGAATGACGACCTGGTCATATTCCTCTTGTGATTGTGCCAAGAAGTTGTTTTGTTTGGGATTAATGGAGACAACATTTTGCATCATCTAGGGAAAGCCCACAATAGATGCTTCCAGGGGTGGTTGTGATAGGACTAGGTATAAAGCAGGTACATCCTCGAGAGGCAACCTTCCTACCTGTATTAACATATTTTCGGCCTGCATAACCTCCTTGTAGATCTTCGAGAATCTCTACTCTCCAGATTATCGGATAATGAGATTCATATTTGAGTAGAAGGCTCAAGTGTAAAATAGGTATGCCTGAGCAGGATATGGTTGTATTTTATAGGGGATCCTTTACCAAGTTCTTTAAAAATGAATATTGAAGTCAGTAATATCTTCCCGAGGATCACGTATGATGAAGGAGAAATGATTGAGCAACAAAGAGAGGTCCCCTAAATCATCAAATGTGTCAATCAGTGGTTGTGCTAAATCAGCCCATGTAGAAATACTCCCATCCCTCAGGGTCTTGTACCACAGTCATGCTCTTCCTTTGAGAGAGAGAACTAGGAGTCTAAGCACCACATCTTCATGCATGATGCCATGAAGCATCACCATGGAAGCAACATCCTGGTAATGTTCAAATATCGTACTATTTGTCCCATCAAAACTTGACCAGAACTTCAAGATAATTTTGGGAAGGTCGTGAGGGTTTTGGATGTTGATAGGACCTGAATAATTCCAACAGGAACATCGTACTAATCCATTGCAGTACTTAAGCTCTTGAAGTCATCATATGAGCATAACTTCTCAGGTAGTGAGGTCGAGGCTGCTCATGAAACCTTGAGTCCTCCAGGAGATAATTCTTCGAGATTGATGCAGAACGACAATGGATCATGAACCTTAGTCAATTTTTAGTAGAGTCACCTTAAGGCAACTGATGATCAGGGTCAAGTTCAATTTGCAGGGGAGTCACCAAGTGATGGAGATTATAGACCAAAACAAAATATCACCAAGTTTTGTTTAGATCTAAAATGCAATTGGTCTTATGATACGACTATATGGATTTGAGTGAAGTCGCTAGATGATTTTGATGGAATTTGACAATACAAGAAATCACCTATCCTTTAACTATTGACTAAAGGACCTTCGGGTCCCACCAAGTGTACCAAAAATTATTGGTCAGAAAATTTATCTAATGGAAAGGTTTGTGCACCCATAGACCTTGACCAGCATTGAAAGACTTGGCAATGTGTGTAAGCTACGGTGGTCAATATTCGGAGGAGACCGGTTGCTTGTAGTCCCGGTTAACTATTCCTAAAAGCGAGGGGAAAAGGGTGCTAAAAGAAATAAATTAAACTAGTCAGAACTTAAAGTGGTACATATTAAGCAACATCAAGACACATGCAATAACAAGGATATACAACTAAACAACCAACCACCTAACAGACCAGCTCATTGCACAAACAATCATAGAGTATTTGCTTATTCTATTGTGTGCTAATGAGACTGCGAATTCCAAACAAGAAATAAGTGCATTGGAAATGCAGAATTCAGAATTATCATCATAAACATTCAACATGGTTAAATTAGAAATATGCAGCTATCATAGAACACAATTTAAACCCATTATGCCCTTAGTAGACCCCAAATTCCACATAAGTAAATGAGTACGGTGGAAATACAATTCAGAATTATCACCATAAACATCTAACATGCTCAAATTAGAAATAAGAGGACATGCATACACACATACATAATCTGCAAATGAATCAAACCAAAGGCCAAATAGTAGTCCATTTTCATTAAGGTACAATATTTGTCCTTACATATAAATTGTAAATGCCTAAGAGCCGACTAATATTCATTCTACATTCTTGTATTTATAGATAATTTACAATCCTTTAGCAATCAAAAATATCATTGCCTAAGAAGTGGATTACTGTCATTTCAAAGATTCTACCAGCCTGTTGAACCGCTTTGGAAATATGGTTGCTGCAACTACCTGGACGTGTTGATTGACGTGGCCTGGATCTGCACCATCTTGAGTCATGGTTGCTTGTTGGCCTCATTTAGTCCCTTGATCTTCTAATCTGCACAGTCACCCTATCATATGCATATCGATATTTATTGTTGCCTCAACATATATTGTGGGAGAGAGAAGGGAGAATGATTATCGGGTTTTTTATGCACGTGTGAGACACTTGTTACTCATCTTGATAGCTTTCGATCGAGTACTAGTTTTCGAGTGGTTTCCTCTCCTGCTCAGATGCCATATATCTTGTGTCGGGTCTCTAAATGCTGATCGGATCCCATCCAAGCCTAAATCTTTCGGCCTTTATCATGCTTCATTGCTTTGTATGTGCCTTCTACTGACTTCCGAGCTCAAGTCAGGGTGAATATTCCAGTGCTCTTATCGAGTAGTCTAGGCACTATTGGGCCTCGATCGGGCGTAATTATTTTGGCCCTCTTCATTTCCATTGATAGAGTTTTCGTGATGTTTTTGTGCTTCAGATGGCCCTAATTGTTTCGATCTTTAGTGATTTAGCCAATATCCTGACCAGGAATTATAGAGATTGTCGAGTTCCAATCAGTCCCAATAGTTCTAGTCTTTTTTGGACTTAGCCATTTTTTCTAACCAGATCCTTATCATGCTTCTGAGCTTTGGTCTGCCTTAATCATTCCTGGCTCCATCAGACCAAGTCACCTTCCTATGAATATCGGGCCTTTAGGACCCCACTTGAATTTGGCTAGGTAAAAGTATTTTGGTCAACCCCAGACTTGGCCATTTCAATCCTCCTTTTGTTTTCTAATATCGGGCGGATGCTTGACATTTCTCTAGACTTTAGCCATTGCAATTGTTCTGGGGCTCATGATTTTTGGCCTGCTTTGCTTCGTCCATGCGTACCGGATCTTTGGCCTTCTAATGGGCTTCAACATGGGTGCAAATTTGCTTGTATGCTTCTAACTTAGCCATTTCTTCCATTTTGCCCTTGTCAGGCTCTAACTAGCAGACAAGGAAATTGGCACCAACCATGGGGCTTCCGGTTGGGTATAGATATTTCGACGTTTTGGGGAGATGATTGATATAGTTGAAGCTTGTCTTCCGGTGCCAAGGCCTGATAGGTCTTCTTTGTACGCTTCATCCGAGTGCCATAATTATGGCAGTAACATGCCCAAGTCTTCTTCCATCACCCATGGGAACAACAGTGAGCTCCAGAGCAGTAAGTTTCAAGGGTATCCTCATCACTTCTTCGCTCAGCTCTGCTTCTGCTAATGCTTCAAGCAAAATTTATTGGCAATCTCTAGTTTTATTTGAAAAGCAAACTTAATATATAACTGCTAGCAGTTAGGCTTGGGTAGGTGCAAAAAAGACCCACAAAATCTACAACTAATTATAGGAATACAAGTAAATAATATTTTCCACAGGAGTTCTTGCAGATCAAACACCTTTTATTGGGCCCTTTCTACAAGGGGTAGAAGCAATCCCCTAATGGCAGCAAAAAATATATAACACTTGTGCTAAACTAATGCATGTGTTGTTTATCAATAATATCATAAAGTAATACACAAAATAAATCTACTTCTATTGTTCTTTAGAAATACTACGGCTGACTAATTTATTAGCCTTTTAACCTCATCCTAAGTTACATGCAAGCAATTTAGAGGGCCATGCTAACAACTTATTGAAATATGTGTAATGTCCCCTTTCTGAGCAGTCAACTCGTTATGGTGTTCTAGCCTACTTTCGGGCTCCCGTAGGCTATGACAGGTGTGTGGGGGCCTAATGGAGGTCATTTAGTCATCATCCAGATGTCGAGAGCTTTCTATTGCCTATCTTTCGGAACCATTCTGAGCATGGAAGCATGGACTTACTATTTTTAGTAAGTCAATTTTTAGGGTTTCTGGTCGGATGGGAAGTGCAGTGTTACTGTTCGCCGAAAAGGGTATCCATATTTATCTTCAGTTGGCGGATTGGTTAACCAGATGTTAGAGATTTTAATGAGAAAAGGTTTGATTATATTAAATTAAATAAGTATAGTTATAACTTTATTTTATAAAGTGGAGATATAAGGGGACATAAGTCACTTAAGTGATAAATAATATTTTATAAAGTGACTTTATGTTTTTAAAAATGGAGCAACTTAAGTTATAAAATAAAGTTGTTGACCCCATGTTGAGCGCCTAGGTAAAAAGGGGACGTGGGACTTAAAAGTAAAATATGTTTTAAGTTTTATCCCACATTGGTTGTGCAAGGGAGTTGTCTCAACAAAAGGTCTTTATATTCAGTTGCTTGCTCTCATTATTCACATTCTAGACATTTTGATATTTGGTTTTCTCTGAGGAGATTTCGGGAGCTCTGGTTGCAGACTCTATCGGCTGTTGGGGACGAAACCCTCCTTCAGTATCATCATCTTCGGGTGTGAGAGATCACCCCTAGTTGATTATCTGCCGATTTCATTCAGATATCGGGATTTGTGCATTCAACTGAAGAATTTTCAAAGGGTTGGAAGCATTCTGAGGAGTTGATCAGCTATTCTTCAGCAACATACAAATATATTCAGACTAGCAGATTTATTGAAGTTATTTCAGACCCAGTTGGAGGAAGTCTAAGAGTGATTTGTTGTTGTTTGGGCCTGTGACTGTTAATAGCAGTCTGTAGCTCATTATTGGAGAATTTCCAGACCCGTAGCATCATTGACGGTCCCTTAATCAGCACTCAGTCATGACTGGTATGACAACAGCACCAGTAGTCTTGTAATGTTGCATGATAATACCAAAAAGCTATGTAATTTTGTGGATGTTCTGAATGGTTTATGACTGTCATATGAGCACAGTTCTGAAGATAAATCTGATTCTCATTTTCATGTAAGTTGCTCATTGATGTTCATCATTATATGCATGTATGAGTATTGGAAAAAATATAATTTGGTGATTTTGTGTAATCAGCTATATAGTTGTTTTTGTTATTGGGAATCAAACCAAATCTTGATAAGGAACAGTCTTTACATATTAGAATTGTTATCAGCCCTTAATTGCAGAACAGTATATGTTGTCATATCAATGAAACTCTGAATTACTGTGAAGAAGAAATTGCAAAAATTAGGGCAGACCTAGGGTGGTCATTACAATATGTCATAACATTCAAGAAATGTAGTTCAAATTGTAGTGGTCAAATTCTAACTATAGACAAAGTAGTTACAACTAAAAAATGTTTTAAGTTTCCTATAATTGGAAAATTTTATTGTCATGTACAACATATGGTGTTCTCTGTTCCAAACTAGTGGACAATACATGCGCTGAAAAATAAAACAATTGTGTTAGTTGGAATCCAACATGTCAAAGGTAATATGTTCATCATTCACAACTGTCCACTTGTGGTATGTTGTTAAGTGTCAGAGGTAAATCTAGGAAAATCCATTTAATGCATTTCATGTGCCATTTGTTATTGTAAATATTTTTCATTTCGTAAATTGCACACTAGTTTCATAGATTTAGGTCAAACAACATTCCCATAGGTTATCATTTTCATGAAAAGCAGTGCATGATTGGTCCTATAATTTTGCAGTCAATATTTGGTCCCATAGAAATTAACAAACAATGTTTTCATAGTTAGGAAGACACTTAGTCTCGTAATTTCAGTGGAAGTGACTTTAGATGGAAGGGAACCAATCTCTAGATATCCTATCCACCTCTCATAATAAGGCTTTCTTCTATGACAAAACAGAAAATAGAGACTCACTTTGCAGTGAGAAAAGTTAGTATCCAAAATACATCAAAATTCATAGATAGATTCAAACAAAGCATCGAATTCCCATAAAACTATTGATTCATATAACCCTTCACAAAACTACAAACATTGTTGTCTTTCACAAAAACTACATTTTTAGACATCATTATTTATTTCAAAATACAAAATTTCTTGACAAAAATGCTATTTCAATTTAATCAATTGAGAAACTCATTGTGAGGCAAAAATCTACTCCAAAGGAAGAGGAAGTCAAGAACCCAAAGAGGTAGAAGAGGCTAGGATATCTCAATTCATAATACCCCCTAGCTAGGGGTTGAGGACCTTGGAATTTATTGCCCATAGCCTCCACCTGATGTCAATGCCTTTTTTTATGGGTTATATGGGATTGAAATTGGCCCCACCCATATAACATCATGGCCACAGTGATATTACAACAATTTGGCAATTATGCAGGTATTGTTAGGAGAGATTCAAACCTTGGTTTCTTCCTATAAAAGTTAAGGAATCTAATCGGTTGATCTAATGCCATTTGATTTTATTTAAAAGACTTACGGTGAGATTATATATTGCACCACCATTGGTGAACATATCAATGCCTTTGTTATGGCTTGATGATTTTGTATTTATTTATGTTTTTCTTGGTTCTCCTATTATGTTAATAATTTTATCTTGATGTGACCACATTAGTCTGTCAGATTACCACGTGGCAACCACTTTTCTATTTTAAATGTCATTGTACTTTGCGTTAGTAACTGTGTCTTGATGTGGCCACATCAATTTCATGTCAAATTGCCAAGTGGCACAACTTTTCTATTTTACATATCATATACTCGACTCTTTCTACTAATGAATAAATATGTCTTTTATTAAAAACCATAAATGTGGATATGAATTTTAAAAATTTGGATTTCTATTCATTGTTTTATAGTCGTATTATTTATAATATTTATTTTCTATAATATCTTAATAATGAGAATAGAAGCCATATATATATATATATATATATATATATATATATATATATATATATATATATATATATATATGAGAAGGATGATAAATGAATACAAAAAAGCCTTCCATGTCCACACCCCATCAATTGAAACAATAAAATTAAATTTTGATGGGGATGTTCATGGAACTCCCATTCCATAAATACAAAAAGGTATTTTTGAAAGAGTAACGGTCAATTGCTCTATGTGTATGCTCTTTGCCTTCTATTATCCACTTCAATTTGGATGGAGATGGTTAGTTTGATTATAGGCCTAAGAGTGACCATTAAGCAAGGGTTTAAGGAGTTAATTATTAAGAGCAACTCAAAGATTGTGATTGAACTCTTATAAAAAGAAAGGTTTCTCAATTGCAAACATACCATTCTCATGGAAGAGTATTTGAGACTCAAATATAGACTAGGAATTAAAGACTTCTTTCGTACGCTTCCTAAAGGTAATAAGGTACTCGATAAGCTTTCTAACATAATAATCATCTTCAATATGTCATATAAATTCATTCATGCCTATGATATCAAATTATAAGATGTGATGACATATGTGCCCAAATTATAATAATGAACTTTAAAATGGCATAAGGCATTTTTCATTGTTTACATTATTTTTTAATATCTTTATAGTGTCATTGTTTACATTATTTTTTAATATCTTTATAGTGTCATTGATATATTGAGCCTTTGTCTTGCTCTATTTTATCAGGATTAGATAATTTAACATAATAAAATCTACATATTATCTTCTTTATGTTTGTACTTCTACCACTAAATATATGCAATATACATATTTTAATTTTTTTTTTCATAGACAGATTTACCAATAAAAGTACACACAATATCTTTTCATAGGTTTTTTTTTTTCTTTTCATAGATTTACTTTCCATGAACTTTCACTATTTATTCATTGCCTATTTTTCCTTCTAACCTTTAACCATGACATATTATTTATTTAAAGAAGTATGGTATAGGTTAAGGTTTGAAATAATTAATTATCTTATTCTATGTATTTTCATTAACTATTTATTAATTACTATTAACTTATTTTATTTCTTGTACCAGGTGGTATCTTTATTTTATTGTGAGAATGTCAAACATTTAGAATTAAAAGTCCAAGTCAACCAAATAATAATTCATAATCAACATACATATTCTCCATTTATAGGTGTTATTATCATAGGGGTGTAAGTGTATATAGAAGTGATGTAAACCCTAAAAAACATTATTAAAAAAGTTAGGTTATAGTTAAATTTTGACTTAGAAAATTGTTCACTCAAACTATGAAATGGAGTGATTGTACAAAAGAAAATCCAAAATTGAGTGTTCCTTTGAATGTCTGAACACCCCTTAACCCTACAACGATAATACAAATCTTTGAAATTATACATCAATTTTGACATAGAAAATTGTTCACTAAAACTGCATAAAAGAGTGATTGTGGATAACAAAATTCTTAAGGGAGAGTTGAGTGTCTGAACATCCCTCAACCCCACAAGGATGATTCTCTCAACATTTTCAAGCAGGTCAATGGACAGAGCATGATTTAAAAGTACTTTGTCAATTTTAATTGTAGAGCATTTTTTTAGATGGCAAAGAAAACAAAAGACATATTTTTTTGTTTTGGTTTTCTCTTGAATATTTATGCATCATAAAACCAATATTTTTCATACTATATTCTTCACCACTTGGTGCTTCCTACTTTGTGGATAACATATTCTATAAAACCTAAAGAGTCTAAATGAAAGATGATTTTAGTAATTACTTTTTCCTTCTCACCTCACAAGGGGGCATCCCATCCACGACCCAACTTTCTTGGCACAGCTTATGAGATTTTCATCACCTCACATGCCATTAACGGTCACATTTAGTATTTAACTACCTTTCTAATGTTTGTGCACACAAAATTACCCAACAGCTCTCCTCACCCATAGAAAAGCCTTTTGCCTCCTTTTCTTTTACTGTCACTCCTTTTATAAAGCATCTTTGCCATGTAGGGGATTTAGATTTTGCGTTTTCCTTTATTAGTTTTCACTCCAATCTTTCATTGGCATGCCTCCTCTTTTGCTTTTATTCCTTTACAACCATAGTTTTCATTTACAGTCCTTAACTGTGGTTTACTTTTCAATCTTCTTAGAACTTCAAACGTAGATTTGAGGACTTTTGCATTTGAAGCTAACTAAAGAGAATTCTGATCACCTTTTCTTCTAATGGGTTTCATTTATAATCATTGAAAAAGCAAAATTGAGCTCTAGGTTTTCATAACTACTTAAATAGTAGATTTCCAACTTTATATCAAAAAAAAATTATCTCCATTTTGTCAACATGATCAAAGGCCTTTAATGATGCTATTAACTATGTTTTTTACACCCAACTCATTTTGTCTAGCAAATTCATGTTTGAGAAAAAAAAAAGTCTTAAGGCCTCAGTAGAATTATCTTCAATACTCCAAGTCTGGCAACATGTGTCTGCCATACGTCCCACTTAAACACTTTCATACTGTGGAGGAAAAGCCTTGCAGGATGTAGACATAAAAAGCAAAAAGTACACCCTTGATCCATCTCATATTTGCCAACACTATCTCCTTTTTCGGTTGAAAAGAGTATAATTTGATGGATGTGGGAATTGAGAGCAAAATGTGTATTCCCCTATAGATCATCCTCTCCATAGCTCACACCTCTCTCGCTTGCAAACACTTAATCTTTTTTTGTTGCAACGAACTCATTATGTGGGATGCTTACTTTTTGAGAATAAGTTAAAATGTTGTTTTTATTCTAGACCTCTACAAATCTGTTTCTGCAATAGGTGAGTTTTCACTAGTTATTTGACTTTGTATGTCCGAACAAGTTAACATCAAGTTCTTCAAAGCTCTGCTTCTTGGACATGATTCCTCCCAACCTTCCTCAAAGTACAGAAGAACATGAAGTACAAGTTTGTGCCAATGAATTCCACTGTCACCCAATCAGATAACCATCCAAATCACCAATACAATGATGGTTATGGCAGACTATGAAACTTCAATACAAAATGTATCACTCGAAAAAGTTGAATTCAGAGAGTATCCAGGCTTTTGTGTTTCAAAAGACCCTCACCTGTTCAAATTTAGCAATGCACTGTGCAAGACACATGGACCCAAAACACACAGAACATCATTGATTATGAAGGAATAGTGGTTGCAAATGTGAGACTGTCCATGATCTCTTCAATTTTCAATCTTCCAATCCCCGATGATGATGCAATTGTTCTCACTAAGGGACAAGATGAATCCAATCCCATTGGGTGAAGAAGAAGAAAAGAACTGGCTTATCAAGGAGAAGACGAATAATTTCCGGGCAAATATTGAATATCAAAAAACAAATCTCATCAAGAAAACTAGTGACTATCATTCTTCTAAGTCAAATTTGAAGTGAGATAGAATCCAAGTTCTTTAAACCCTGGATGTTTCTTCTTATGAAGTTGATATTTGTTGATGGAAATACAATATGTTGGACTGAGGTAATCAACAAACTGTCGACCAGTTGTCTCAAGTCCTTCAGATGAAGCCATTCTATATGTCCTCATGTTTTGTTTTGTTCTCCTTATATGCCATCCAAATTCCAAAACCTTAGGTATCAAAAAGAAGATAGCAAAGGGCATGCCTATGTCGGAAAGCTTCATAAGATTCCATGCCACGTGTACAATCAAGATATTCACAGAATGCTTAGCTGGTGATAAATACTTGGATTTTATGAAACAGACATGAAAGCCATCTTTCCATATGCAGACTTGCATGTACAAGATGCCACCTTTTCTAACATTGAAGTTTTCACCAAGAGCAAACCATACGTCCTTCCCATCAGAGTCTCAGACCAATCGATGATCTCACTTTGATAGAATTTTGCAAAAGAGTGCAGCCTTTTCATGAGCAGTATGTATCCAAACATTTCGAGGGACCAGTAACTTTCCCACTCACCAATGAAGAGCACACTTACAACTCAGGATATTAGCAATCTTGAAGCTGAACTTCAAGAGTTCTCTATCAAATTTGTTACAGAAGGAATAAATTTTGACAAGAGAAAAGTCATCAGAAATATCCACTGCTATACATTCGAAGTTCTCTTTGACCATGAAGAAGATCATGAAGATCTCTGGGACAATCACGATGGAAATTTAAGTGTTGGATCGAGCTACAAGCAGATCAGGTTATCCCAATTGGATCAAAGTTGTCAATGGTATACATCAATTTCAACAAGAATCCACTGATGGGGATTCATCTTAAAATCAAAGGAAAAGCTCCGAAGCAATTAAAACTAATGAGTCCTAAAAACAAAAGAAGGGTCACACATTGAAGAAACCTCTGAAACTTCAGAAAGTGAGGCTTTCAAGGAACATTCTCAATCCAATGATGATGTACAAGTCATAGGAAAGATGATCCCAATGAACAATCTTGATGATTTTAAACCAATTACGATTCCTCGAGATCTTATTGATCCTTTTAACACTATGGCGGCTGGAAGAACTACCCCACAAAAAGAAGGTACTCCTCACTCCATAAAAACAAGGTGAGACTTTAGGAACTCGAAAGCAATTATTAGAGAAGGTGTCTGCATAGAAAGACATTGGAAAGAAGACAATTTCAATAAAGTTAAAGGCATAGTCAATAAGAGAAGACAAAAATGATGTAGATGACGGCAACAACAAGAATTTAAAAAAAAAAAAAAACTCACTCCTCCTAGTCCTAAGAAAAAGAAATCCAAAAAATATGCAAATAAAAAGAATTTAAATCAAAGGCCTTATGATACTAGCAAAGTCAATCCCAAGCTGGTGAAGGAAAAACTGAAGATTTATCCTTGGCACTCACAAGAAAATTCACAGAAGATTCGGATGATTCTTGCCAAACACCTTCAAATAGAAACAGATTGCATGAATAAAGAGATCAACTGATCTCTCAACTTTATTTGATAAAGGGATCTTGAAACCAGAAAAGAAGCCCCTCATAGAAAATATCCAATACAAAAGAAAACAAGAAAAGGCTAATTGTAAAAGCAGGCTGCTCCAAAAGCAGGACCTCTTTGCAGGTAGGAAATTGAGAGAAGACTATGATGTCACATCTCATGAATCATCTCCTTTAATCGCCAAGGGATTGATCCTCTGCTCTGCTGTTGGGTTGACTCAATCAACAAGACAATCTGGAGGAAAGGAAAAATGAATTGCAAAGATGTAGAAGCTGAAGGGGATTATTTAGAAAACATGGCCATAAAATTTATGGTTGTGGAAAAAGATTTTTGAGGACACTAATGATGATGTTGGTGGTAAAGATCAAAAGGAAAGAAGTGCTAAAACTGCAAGAACCCGTGAGCAAATTACAATTGCTAAAGCAGAAGTTGGAGAACCAGAATAAGATGAAGCCAAAAAGATCATTGGTAGTGGTGTTTACTAGAGGGAACTGAAAAGAGTGGGAGTAATGGGAAGAACCCTGATGAGGTGTGCACGAGTTTTTTTTTTTTTTTGAGAATTTGAAGCCACTCTTGATAGAGGCATAGCTAATGTACAAGAACTTTACCTGGCTAATGAGTAAACTTGAGCAGTCAAATAAAAAGATTGGAGAAGAAGCCAAAATACACACACACGAACCTCATATAAAAATATTGTTGGTTTTGTCGAATGCAGCACCAAAGGAATAGAAATCTCAAAACTCAACCAGCTTGGAAACAAAGAAATCCTAATTCTAGGGAGAGTTTGGTTTGAACAAAGAGGAGAGATGCTACTCCAGATCATTGGCAACTACTATGATAAACTCAACAACCAGGTTGCAAGGGTGAAGCTCATTATCAAAAATAATGGCCTTGCTTTCATTATACCCAATAATGAACTCTTAAATGAAAAAGTAATTAAGGTCATAGAAGATATGGAGAGATATTGGGAAAGAACTTTCTAAAAGTCGAAAGTTATGATGAAGAAACAGTGAAATATTGCCTAATTTAGCAATGAGTTAATTGGGGAAAAAAAGAGGCTTTGGTAGTTCCTGCTTCCTTGTTCATGTTTTTGTTATTTGTTGGTTTTCATAACTTGCATTTACTAAGCATCTTTGAGTATTATGCTGTTTCCCTCCTTTAGATAGACATGTCAAGTCATGGTGGTTTCATTTAGATAAACTTGTAATCTTTTTTCTGAAATGAGTGTCTTATTTACATCATCTGCTTTGTTGCTTCTGTCGCACATTGTTTGCAAGTCTTTGCACACATGCAGATACGATGCCCTGGAGTGTTACATCGACAATGAAAACAGTGTGTTTTCAGCCACCGACTGCTTTTTCCCCAGTGAGGGGAAAAGGCCCATTTATATCACTGAGTGTGCCTCCATTGAATTACAATCAACTCATAACCAACTAGCCTCATCCAGCTCTTTGTGGTTGAAGAATTCATTGACACTGACTGCTGTATCATTTAACTAATCACTAAGGGAATGCCTGCTAGGCTTTGCAACTGTGTTGTCCTTGTGAAAGTGCCTTACCTTACCACTAGACCACAGCCTAACAGACAGCTTCCAATTACTTTTAAAAGAGAAAGCTGCAGGGTTTGTTTTTACAACCCAAAGCTTGCACCAGATGCATGTCTCTTGAAAAATAGTTTCAGGTAATCTCGAGCAGTTTACCAATAACAGATTCATAGGCAATGAAGATACATGGGAAAATTACATGCCATTTTGATAACTCTGCAATAGACTGAGCCCTCACTATAAGAAAACATACAGTTCTAATGTCACATGAAATGAGTTTTAAAATGATTCACAAAGTCTGAAAGCATATCTTAAAAGTAATTGTTTAATTGTTCAAAAATTGTTAAAAAATCCCCTGCTCTCCCAGGGTGTCAATCCAGTAGAAGTGTACTGTGGAACATATTACTAGATATAAACTTAAGTATATACTTTCTGGCAAGAGTTTGATCAGATGATTTATCCAGGTTAGTGTGGATTGCCAACCTGATGAACAACTAATAGAATAATTACAAACTACAAAAGGGGATGCAAACTCTGAAAAAAATGTAAATATCAGATGATAAATCACCACACAGCATAGTAAGAATATGTTGCATATGCATCATCACTTGAATAATTAGTTTTTATTGCCCTTTACCCCCATGAAACAGCAAATGCACACTGAAAGATGGTGTGTTCCAGGGGGACATGTCCCGGGATTTGGGAGACATCTTGTATACGCATCCCAATGTCCTGAAAAGCCATCCCGGCATCCTGGAAGCATCCCAGAAATGTGTCCTGCCACCTCATGCCATCCCCATTTCAAAAACTTAATGGAACATAGGTAGATACCCTGGTTCAGAATTCAAGTGTTTTGTGATCATGCATAGTATAACATAAACTGCTGCCCTGCCAAAATAAGAAGGAAAATATGACAAATGATAACTAAGTCAAATAGACTTGTTCAAGAACTTTAGCTATACATGTATTTTGAGAGGTAATTGCTTTTCCTGTACAATGAAATGTATTTTAAATACCCTCAAGGGTTTAGTAATTGCAACTGACAGCACTTGCATTCATCAAGGTGGCATGAGGTACTTTTTCAGGGGATTCACTATAAATAACCAAACATATTATAGGAGAAGAATGACATGACAAAAGCTTAAGAGGCCACATTATCCTCACATTTTATGCCTCGTAAGAAAAATTAAAATATCAATAAGAGGAAGCCAAAGGTAAATCACAGTTCAGTCTGAACTCTATTTGTAGGCTTTTTATTTTTCCAGAACTCTTTTGTATGCTTATTCCTGCTTGGAAGACCCATTTGCTTTCGAATTTGAGCTAAGGCTGCTTTCCTCTCCCTTTCACTTTTTGTCATCCGTTGTAGATCTAAAAGTGCCTTCATCTTTTTATAAGAGACTGAATCAGAAATTTGATTGCTTTTAACCATCTCCTTGTGGTAGTAAAAGGCTTTCTTAAAATCATGGACTCGGAAGAAAGCATATATAAGAGTAGAGTATGTGTAGGCATCTGGTTTCAAGCCAGCAGCCACCATCTCATTCAAAACTTGAGGGCACTTTGTGTGCCACCCTGCACGTGCATATGCATTGATAAGCATGTTGTAAGTCATCACATTGGGTTTTAGCCCTTTCTTTCCAAATTCACATATTACATTCCTAGCTTCACGGCAATGCCCTCGCTTAGCAAAACCATCAACGAGGATATTGAATATCACTCTTGTCCATTCAATGCCATCCTTTGTCATGATTTGCCATATCTCTGTTAGTTTTTCAGTATTTCCTGCCCGCCTACATGCATCTAATAACATTGTGTACGTTTCTAGAGAGGGTTTAATTCCTTCCCTGACCATGTCATCAAATGTACTATAAGCTTTCTCATTCAAGCCACTCACAGAGTAGGCATGAATGAGGGCAGTATATGAATGAGAAGTGGGAAATATACCCTGCTTTTTCATTCTCAAGAAAGCATTTTCAGCCTGGTCACTCATTTTTTTCTGCCTCCCATATGCACTTATCAAAAGAGTGAACGTCCAAACATCAGGCTTCAAGCTTATATACTCCATCTCCTGAATTAGCTCTTCCACAACACCATGTCGTCCTTTCTTGCTGTATGCATCAATTAGACTATTGTAAGTAGAGACAGTTGGCTGTAGCTGTCTCTCCTTCATTTCAAGAAAGAGCCCTTCAGCTTCTTCTAGTTGATTTAATTTACTATAGGCATCTATTAGCATATTATAAATGATGACATTTGGTTCAAATCCCCGCTTTTCCATCTCAGATAGAATGATTAAGGCTTCTTTCATGAGGCCTTCATCACAAAAGGATTTGATGAGAGAATCAAATATTTCAAAGCTCAACTTTACTCCTTTTCTAGACATCCTCTCAAAAAATTGCCAAGTCTCTTTGGCATTTTGGCCACTCATCCTCATAATAGTTACAAGAGAAGAGCAAGTTACAGAGTCTGGTATAATATTCCTCTTTTCCATCTCTTCAAAGACTTTCCATGCATCGTCATACCTGCAAAACAGAGAACTGTATAAAACAGCCATTCACGAGACCCCAGTTACAATGCAGACATAAATCACATGTCACCATCAATTTTCCAGTTTCTCTTTAATGTCTTAGGACCAATGCTACGCTATTACATGAATATCAAAACAAGTTTCCCTAAGCTGCAAGCAACCCATGATTTATGAACCAAATAAAAAGAACCTTATTGACATTTTGATTTGTTAGCTTTCTCAACTTGTTAACAGAAAATCTACTAATTACTAAAAAATCTCCATTGTTGAAAGGGGATATAAAACTCTACATTTATTCTTGAACTGGGTTCACTTTTGCAACATCTTGAATAATTTGGAGTCGAACAAATTATTGTATCTGTTATTGCATTTTCAATCCATTCCTCTGCTAAATATAAATATATTCAGCATCCTTACAATGTTTGAAGAAGCCAAAGATTCAAAGCATACAAGGCATCTCATTCATTATAGTATGGAATGTATGCTATTCAGTATTCTAATAAGAAGACGTTACTCTGTGAGCATGAAATGGAGTCCCTAACTACAAGATACAACAGCAATTTCAAATTCATGATTAAGCTTGCAAATTTGCAATAATAATGAAGCTAATAAAATGGCATTATGGCAGAGATATAACAGCAAGTTTAACCAAATATAAATGCTTATACCCTCAAATTGAGAAACTTTCATCCATATGTGACTGTGGCAGTTCCTAGAAGTGCAGCCTTGAAGCCTATCTTCCATCCAGATGTTTACCTGGCACTTTTACTTTGTGGTCATGCTGTATTTTAGCAAGTCTACCTGTTCATTATCTTCACCAAGACATGTATGAATCTTGGCCCTATCATGTAGTCTACTACGAGTATAAAAGCCAGGGTTTGATTTTGTACTCTAAATGTGCTAACAGTTCTCAGTGGCAAGTGTGTCTTTCACTTCCAGAAAATATAAACTTTATTTACTTCCATGTAAAGTTGTGTACATAAAATCGTCTTTGAATTTTTCTTTGGCCTTAGCTGTTCTTCTGGGTATCTCATTAATAGATATTATATCGACTTGTCCTTGAAATGATATGAACAAGATTATTTTTGCTTGCATCGATTGTAAGCTTTTGTAACTATTACCTTTTCTGATTTAAATAGAGGGAAAAAAAAGAGAATATACTCTAAATAATAAATGCCAAAACTCTTTGCACAAAAGCATTACCTGCATAAAAGATTTAACAGAAGCTACTCCATTGTATGGTCGAGGACAGTCTTAATAAGTGTATCTTTAAGCAACATTTAAAGCTATAGAAACTGAACCCAGAGTTCTTTTCATATATTTAAAGATTAGGTGGTAAAACAGACAAACTACCAGCTTAAAAGCCATGAATGGAAAAGAAAATGAAAAAGAAAAAGATAATAAGTAGAAGAATCAGAATCTTCTCTGCTTATGTGACAAACAACTAGGCTTGGAATTTACACATGGATTAATGTTCGTATTCCTCCGTTTTAGTTCTTCAGTTAAGATCTATTGTATAAGATATTTCTTATGGATGTGATAGGAGAAAATATAAGTATACTAAAAAAATCTTTAGTCTAAATAACACTTAACATTTTTATCAAATGGTAGGAGCATATAAGAAAATATAAGTATACTAAAAAATTCTTTAGTCTAAATAACACTTAACATTTTTATCAAATGGTAGGAGTTGGACAGGTTAAATATGTCGAAAATCAAGCTTCAAATCTTATCAAAAAGATATAATACATATTTACTAAAATATTGTGGCTTGTTAAAATACTATAATAATGCAATTGTAATACCTGTGAGACCATTTTGAATTCTAAAAAGGAAAAAAAATTCTTGTGCTTGACACTTTCCATAAATTTCAATATATAACCAATTTTAAAAAAAAAAATCTTACTCCCCACACTTCCCATAAATTTCAATGACAATGTAAAAGAAGAATACAGTTTGACACTAACTGTTTTCACTAGGATAAAAATGAAATGGCTCTGCAGGGAAACATGTTAAGGTTTTGTTAAGCAGAACTTAATTTTAAAAAAAAAAATCTTACTCCCCACACTTCCCATAAATTTCAATGACAATGTAAAAGAAGAATACAGTTTGACACTAACTGTTTTCACTAGGATAAAAATGAAATGGCTCTGCAGGGAAACATGTTAAGGTTTTGTTAAGCAGAACTTTTGATTTATAAAAAAAAAAAATCTTGCTCTTGACACTTTACATAAATTTCAATGACAATATAAAAGAAGAATATAGTTTAACACTGACTGTTTTAACTGGGATAAAAATGAAATGGCTCTGCAGGGAATCATATTAAGGTTTTGTTATGCAGAACAAACACCAAGAATAAATTTTAAAATTTTAACATATCCAACTAAAGCTACAGTGCTAGTCTGAAACAAAATAAACATTTTGCCAAAAGGGGGAGGAAAAACAGACATGCAGAAGACCGACTTACCTGGAGGAGCATGAAAAGCCAGAAATCAATAAATTGTAAACACTGACACAGTGAAATTCTCTTCCATCTGGCATGTCCCTGAACAGTGCCCACAACTCCTCTGTCATTCCAGCTCTCCCGAGAAGTCGGAAGACTACAGAATAAGTTCTGGGGCTAACCAGGGAGGGCTTCTGAAACCCCATCCATTCTAAGAAACTCAAACCCTGTGAAATTAAGCCCTCTTCCAAAATCAACTGCAGCAAAATATTGCAACGTCTATTGTTTATTCTACCAATATAAGGATCCAAAAGCTCAGTCAACATCAAGTTTGCTGGAAGACCCTTAGCAACGTTGGTAATGGACCTCAATAATTCTTGTTGCTCGTCATTAGGGCTTGCATTGGCAGGCCCAACCCCTCTCTCAAGGGTGTCTGTCCTGTGGTCGGTAGTCTGACCACAGTGGGTGTCTGCCACATGGGCATTTTGTTCAGAACAGTGGGTGTCCGCCACGTGGGCATCCAGTTCAGCATAGTGGGTATCTGCCACGTGGGCATGAGCTTTAATATAGTAGGTGTCTTCCACGTGGGTACTGGTTTGAGAAAGTTGGGTTTCTGAAACATGGGCAGGAGTGATTTCTGCTTCGTTTTGGGCGCCCAAGTCATGCATATCTTGTTTCAGAAAACGAAGGAAGAGGGGATCGAACTCGTGCCTTATGCTGTCGATTGTTTTTACGGGTTTCCGAGCAGAAGCGGAGTGGGAGCAGGAAATTCGCTTGTTGGGTTTGGAGAAGACAATTTGGGGATATGGCGGTGAGGAATGTGAGACCTGGGGAGGGGAAAGCAAGGGGAAAATGCATAACTTTTTAGGTAATGAATGTTTCAACGGAGGACGTGCTAGAGTAGAGGATAGCCCATGAAGAGTACAAGAGTGGGCAATCATCTTCTGTTCTGCCTCAGCTGAAGTGCAATGCAAAACAAGCTAGAAGGCCAATTCGGATCACCTTGCACTGCCAGAGCATTAGAAATGGATATTTTTATTAATCACCGTCAGAGCATTACAAATGCAAACTGTTTAGATGCTTATGTATAGGGGACATTAGATTTGGAGGAACATTATGGAATTTTTTTTTTTTTTTTTTAAACAATAGATGTCCCATTTATTATTTCGTTAAGACTTCATACTGATTTTGAAGATGAAGATCAAAGGTTGATGAACTTTGAGGCACGGATGTTAATTAACCGGAGGGGATAAGGAAAATGCCTGGACTGCCGCTTGGAGGAGATAGATAAATAGTTTTTCTCCACCTTCAATTACAATTTTATGTTGAAGAGTATTTATGAAACGTGAAGCACTAAAAATTTTTTTATTAAAAATTAATGAGTTATTTTTTAATTTTATAAATAATAAAAATATATATATAATTAAGGTAAAGAAGAAGGTAAAGGTAAAAATATTTAAGTTTTTGTGTTGGGTGGATTTTAATTAGACTTTTGTTTGATAAGATGAGTTTGATTAATTGAAATGGATTTTCGATTAGATTAGATTATATATATATATATATATATATATATATATATATATATATATATATATATATATATGTGAATGAGAGAATGAATGAATGGATGGTAGTTATTTGATTCTTTTAAAGTGTGTTAATATCGTTATAAATTTATAAGCATATTTATTATAGATTAGATCACATCCTTTAATTATCAACACTTAGGATGTTTATTGTATTCTTCAATCAAGGGCATGCTTTTTACAATTTGTTCTTTCGGACGTTTTTTAAGTTACATTTTCAAACACCTTGGCTTGGTATGCTTTTTACAAATTGTTCATTTGAGCATTTTTTTAGAAGCATTTTCAAACACTTTGGTTGTACTATTTCTCTCATTGGCACCTTAAAATTACAATGAGTCATAGTCATTTCAAGAATCTCCCTATGTTCTCCCCCCAAATCCTCTCAAAGAAATTTGATTAAGTTCCTCGTGTTTGGAGGTCATAGGTGCCCTGACTACATTCTCACCAAAACATTTGACAATATCCCTAAATTTGCAACTTGGCTCTCTTTTTATTGTCAATGCTTGCTCCAAAAATTAACACATTTTCCATTGAGTCCATTGAATATGATGAATGCTTATAGAGAAAGAGTTTTAGGGGGGTTTTCTTTTTCTATTTTAAGAGAATTGTTTTTCCTTTCTTGAGGAGTAAAATTGTTTGAAATGATCTTTGGCATTGTATAATAGCAATAGATATGTGTAGGATTCTTTGAAGTTGAATGAATAAAGGGAAGATAACTATTACATCCAAATAAAATATGTATATGGATGATAACTATCACACCCAAATAAAAGATGTATATTGCAAAATTGAAAATCAAATGCAAAGTAAACTCATTCTTGGGTTATGGATACCCAAGGATAAGCACTCATGGGTATATGTATATAGACCTTGAGGTTTATGAGCCTTAGATTCCCATAGGTGTCTAACTCGATGTAATGTCCCTTTTTTTAGAAATAGCAAACCCTTACTACGAAAATGCAGAAATTAAGTACAACAAGGAAATAACTCAAAAATTGCTCATAAAATAATACAAGTATGAGGAGAAATTAGCCAGTGTCATATATTAAATATTTCCAAAGCAATACAACAACTGGAATGGACAAATGAATCCTCAAGGAACTCAAAATGCAGATACAAACTCCCACAAGTGGGACGAACTAACCCCAAGGCTGAACAGATGCAAAAACTCCTCAAAACATGACCCCAAATACAAGCGTAGGGTTTGGGGCTGCCAACAGATCTGAAACACATGACACAAATGCTCCTAAAAATGCCACGAACTCCTCACAGATGCCTCTTTTTGTATTTTTGATATTTTAGGGCAATAACACCCGCAATGATATTGCCAAGACCCCAACCATGCACCTCCAATGCACTATGGGAATGAGCAAGACCTGCAATCTCAACTCATGGAACCTCTAGGGTTTCAATATTCAATTCCGATATCAACATAACATGCCCAAAATGGGACGTCTCACTCCCTTATATAGGGTGAGGTTCTAATTTGGAGTTGACATCTCCCAACCCTAAAATCACTTAAAGTGCCTTATTACAACATAAAACATAAATAAACACAACTTAAGTTATGTCTCCTAATCACATGAACCCATTTTTCACTTTTATAATTAAGTGTAGGAGACATTTACAAAAAATATTTATTTTTGGGACATTACAAGTCCACCCTCCTCAAATTGCTTGTCCTCAAGCAAAGTCAAAGTTGGAGCATCTAAAATTTTTGCACCTTCCCAAGTAGCATCCTCCATAGGCAAGTCCTTCCACTTCACAAGATATTCTTTGACAGACCTACTCCTAAGCTTTCTCTCCCTTGTCTCAAGGATCAATTCAGGTTTAATAATGAGCTTTCCTTCATCATCAAGGGGTGGCAAATCTGAAGATGGCTGAATATGTTGGCCCAAGGGCTTCTTCAAACAAGAAACATGGAAGACATTATGTATTTTACTTCCACTTGGAAGTTCCAAAGCATATGTAACCTGTCCCACCTTACTCAACACCTTGTAAGGTCCATAAAATTTGGGTTTGAGTTTTTATGCTCCACTTCTTTTCAATGTAGATTGTTTGTAGGGCTGCAACCTTACATAAACCAAGTTTCCCACCTCAAATGAGCACTCACTACGCTGCTGATCTGCATACTTCTTCTACTGATTTTGTGTCGTAAGAATATTGTCCTTCAAAGCATTAAGAATATCTTGATTTTCTGCTACAAAGTCTCTAGTTTTTTGGCCCCTTGAATCACCAAAAATTAGATCTGAAAAGTGTGGGGCATCATAACCATAAAGTGCCTTGAATGGAGACATTTTTATGGACATATGATAAGTAGAATTGTAGCAATATTCACCAAGGTGCAGCCATTTAACCCATGCCTTTTGTTGACCCGAAACATAATTTCTCAAATATCCTTCAAGCCATTTGTTAACAATTTCAGTTTGCCCATCGGTTTGGAGATGGTAGCTAGTACTAGGAGTCAATTTAGTACCACATAGCTTAAACAATTCTTGCCAAAACATGCTCAAAAATCTGTTGTCCCTATCACTCACAATGGATTTAGGCAAACCATGCAATCTGAAAACTTCTTTAAAAAACAAATCAGCAACTTGTATGGTTGTACAAGTTGTTGAAATGGCATAGAAATGAGCAAATTTTGTCAATCTATCAACAACAAAAAATATGCAATCCTTCATGTATACCTTGGGCAAACCAGTAATGAAGTCCATGGAGATACTTTCCCATTTCCGAGTGGGAATAGGAAGTGGGTGAAGTAAACCAACTGCAAATTCATGTTCCCCCTTGTTTTCTTGGCAAATAACACATTCTTGAACATGCAAGAAGACATCCCTTTTCAAACCCTTCCAATAGAATATTTCTCTAACCTGTTTGTAAGTCTTGTAGAAACCTGGATGGCCTACAAGTGGAGCACCATGCATGGCTGTAATTAAAGCTTGTTTCAGCTTCAATTCAGGTACTAAAAACACTCTTCCCTTGCAAAAAATCAGTCCTTCTTTATGGCTGAACCTGTCATCTTCAACTTGCCCATTTATTAGTTTAGAACAAAAATCATTCTTTGCATATTCAACCATAATTTTCACCTTCCAATCAACAAAAATAATGGAAAGAGAATGAAAAGTAGGGTGCCTAGAAAGTGCATCAACAACTGAATTCTTCTTACCCTTTACAAACTCAATTTCAAAATCATATGATTGCAACTTTGTTACCCATTTTTGTTGTCTTTCATTCAGTTCAACTTGCCCCAAGAAGTATTTCAAACTGTTATGATCAGTTTTGACCACAAACTTGCCACACACTAAGTATTTCTTGAATTTGATCGAGGCATGCATGATAGCTAGCATCTCTTTATCATAGATGCTAAAAGTTTTCTCCACATTTGAGAGCTTTCTACTCTCATAAGCAATGGGGCGTCCTTGTTGCATAAGTACAGCTCCAACTCCAACACCTGAAGCATCACAAGCAATAGTAAAAGCAACCAAAAAATCAGGAATAACAAGTAAAGGAGTGGAATTCATTACATCTTTCAGCTTTAGAAAAGCTAAAAGAGCCTCATTAGACCATGAAAAGGCCCCTTTCTTAGTTAATTCAGTAAGGGGGGCATCCAAAGAAGAAAACCCCTTAATGAACCTCCTATAGTAACTGCATAAACCCACAAAACCCCTCAATTCCATTAGGTTGGATGGTATAGGCCATCTTTGTACAACTGAAACTTTAGTTTGATCAACCTTCACCCCATCTTTGCAAATAATGTGCCCACTCTCAAGTAAATCAACAATGGTCTTTTCAATCTCATATTTGAAAACCTTAGGATGCCTATAAGGTTTAATTATGACAAGTTTACTATTTGCTTCCAATTCAATAACACGCTGAAAACCTCTACTAGGTGGCAAACCTTTAGGTAGGTCAGAAAATACCTTAAGATGTTTTTGTAGTAAACCTTGAATTTGAGGATGATAGGTGGCTGATTTTTTCCCTTCTGAACTAAAAATTATAGCTGCCCACTCAACGTCCTTATGCCTTATCATCTTCTCCATTCTTTTATATGAAACCTCCAAAATTTTGCAAGAATATTTTGACCCATTTTCCTTGATTCCTTGCAACACCACATATTTCCCTTCAAGCACAAATTTCAGTTCTAATTTCTGATAATTAGTAACATAATCACCAAGTGAATACAACCATTGCACACCCAAAACCATATGTGGAATACCTCCTAAGGGAAAAACAAAGAATTGCTCATATACTTCCATGTTGCCAAAATTAATTTTTATGTTTCTTACCACTTTGTTGCATGTGATAAGATCACAATTGCCAATAGCAACACTAAAACCAGGAATGATAGCTATAGGAAGATTCTTTCTAGTGGCAAACTTCTCATCAAAAAAATTGTAAGTAGAACCACCATCTATTAAAACAATAACCTTTTCATCAAAAGATCTACCTGGTACCTTAATAGTGCGAAACTGATTCAGCCCACTTAAAGTGGCTAGGGAACCTTCAGGAACTTCCTCATACTCCCTTTGTGCTTTCTCTTCCAAGGGTGTCTCATCTGCCTCATAAAAATTAGGATTATCATAATCAGAATCAGAATGTAATTCAATGATTTTCATACCTCCTTTGCATTTATGACCTCTTTGGCAAGGAGACTTGCAAATGAAACACTTGTTTTGTTTCCTTAGCTCATATTTCTCTTCTTGTGTCAAGCGTGGGCCATTTGGGGGCTTATTAGGTGGCTGAAAACCAGATCTAAAACCTTCTCCATGCGTGGGATTCCTGCCATAAAAATTTCTCTCATTTCCACCTTGTTGCGTGAGGTTTCCTTGCTGCCCATACTGTTGTCCAAAAACTATTTTTTTGGCTGCAAAATGTGGTCTAGCAGGTGGATTATGTGCACAATATTTCTGTCTAGGAGGTAAAACAGATTCTAAGCTTAAAGCTCTCTTAATGACATCTTCAAAAGTGGCTGGTTCAAAAGCTTTAACTAATCCCTTCACGGGTTCCAACAAACCATCCATAAAAAGAAAAATTACCCTCTTGGGTGAAATATTTTGTACCTGAACTGAAAGTTGTTCAAACTCCTCCACATAGGCATGAATGGATGAATTTTGCTTCAAAGTGGCAAGCTCCTTGAAATACTTTTCCACATTCCTCCTTTCAAACCTGTTCAAAACCCTGGTACAAAATTCATCAAATGTATCAATATCACCATGCCCTTGGGTTACTACCCCATGATGCCACCATGAGTAAGCACTACCCTCAAGGTGGAGTGTATCAATATGAACTGCATCAGCTTCAAAAATAGGCTCCAAGGTAAAATAATTCTACAATTTTTGAAGCCATGCCCTAGCTGTAAGATCATCTTGACCATTAAATGAGGGAATGGTCACCTTTTGATGCAAAAAGGCTTCTTTTTCTCTTTTTTAGCCTCAACAATAGATTTACCCATAATCTTCAAATATTTATCAAAATAAACTACTACCCTAAAACCCTCAGATTTATTACTATAAGCAGCAAACCATTCATCTAATTCATCAGTTACCTCATTTTCCTTCGGTGGAGGTGGTGGAACAAGGAACATAGGCTTGGACGACCTAGGCAAGGGAGGGTGTGAGTTAGATGATGACTCATGCCCATTGTTGTTGCCTCCCCTTTCTCCTTCCCTCCTTGTGCCATTTGGGTTGCCCAAAGCTGCCCTTAATTCTTGTTGATTTGTCTCTTGTAAGGACACCATTCTTTGCAACATGTCAAGTAGGGCATCAAATTTTTGCTCAGTCCTATCAACTGGCCTTTGGGGCTCCTCAACCTCTTCCCTATTTGACATTTCCAAAGCGAGTCTGTTTCTCCTAGTAAAATACTAATGAACAGGAGGACAATGCATAAAACCCTAAAAATATGGAAATCTGAAATTCTAAAAATTCTGACCACCAAAAAAAATTTATGAAACCACAGAATTGCAAATTGGTCAAAAGGGTATCCAAATCTGCAATTTTTATTTTCTGAAAAAAATCCCTAAAAATCCGTGAATCCCTTAAAAATCCACGATTTTCACTAGGGCACAACTTTTCACCACAGAAACACACTTATCACCACGAATCATAGGCTGGCAAGATTCCAGCTCTGATACCACTTGTAATGTCTCTTTTTTTAGAAACAGCAAACCCTTACTACGAAAATGCAGAAATTAAGTACAACAAGGAAATAACTCAAAAATTGCTCATAAAATAACACAAGTATGAGGAGAAATAAGCCAGTATCATATATTAAATATTGCCAAACCAATACAACAACTGAAATGGACAAATGAATCCTCAAGGAACTCAAAATGTAGATACAAACTCCCACAAGTGGGACGAACTAACCCCAAGGCTGAACAGATGCAAAAACTCCTTAAAAAATGACCCCAAATACAAGCGTAGGGTTTGGGGCTGCCAACGGATCTGAAACACATGACACAAATGCTCCCAAAAATGCCACGAACTCCTCACGGATGCCTCTTTTTGTATTTTTGATATTTTAGGGCAATAACACCTGCAATGATATTGCCAAGACCCCAACCATGCACCTCCAATGCACTATGGGAATGAGCAAGACCTGCAATCTCAACTCATGGAACCTCTAGGGTTTCAATATTCAATTTTGATATCAACATAACATGCCCAAAATGGGACGTCTCACTCCCTTATATAGGGTGAGGTTCTAATTTGGAGTTGACATCTCCCAACCCTAAAATCACTTAAAGTGCCTTATTACAACATAAAACATAAATAAACACAACTTAAGTTATGTCTCCTAGTCACATGAACCCCTTTTTCACTTTTATAATTAAGTGTAGGAGACATTTACAAAAAATATTTATTTTTGAGACATTACACTAGATGACCAAAACAATAAGGAATAGGGTCATCATTATTGTATCTAGTAGGGTCCTAGGTCCATTACACTACTTAAGCTAGAGGTCCAGTTCGGTCCAAACGCCACTAATTTCACTTTTTCCACTTTACAAGTGAGAGTGTCGACTGAATAGCAAGAGCACCTCCAAAATCATGAGAGCAATGCCCTAGTGTCAACCTATCAAAAGCCAATGCTCTTGCTAAAAACATGATCATTTTTCAAATTTATTATTCGATTGACTTATGACCTATCCATATCACCAATTTTATATGTTTACCCTAGCTGGTGAGGATGTTGTACATATGCCAATGCTCTTGATCTACTAAAGTCAACATGAAAATCATTATAAGTATCAACTAAAGCAACCATTTCAATTATATTCCAATTAACAAGCTAGTGAGGTATTAATGAAAAACAACAAACATAGGTCTAACATTTTATAAAATAAGAAGACACCCAGGGGTTCTTCTCCTTCAAAATATACTTAGCATTAAGTGTTAAGCCTCTCCAAAGATATCACTTCCCCTTCTTAGGAATATTCTATAGCATCTCCCTCACACCCCTTGACTTTATAAGAAAGATCGTGTTCTTTTTCCCCTAGCTTTAAATTCTTCTTCTAGGAAAGAGTCCTTACCTCAAGGATACCAACCAATTATTGGAAAACAAGGGTCTCAAGGACTTTCAAGATGATCTCAAGGTTCAAGTAGCCAAAGGACATCTTCAAGCATCAAGCTAAGTACCCCCATATGCTAATTTAGTAATTAGTTTTTGCTCACACTTATACTCTACTTCTATTTAAGCCTTTTTATTCCTAGGAAAATACTAGAACATCCTCAATATTAACCTTATTATTCTTACTAAATTAAATTTTTGCTTATGTTTGGTTTAACCTCGTGTTTCCCTTACCTATGGGGTGAAGCATGTTATGAACCTTTACTTCTCATAAATATAAAGGCATCCACAATATGCTAAATATTAAATAAATCAACCACAATAATTAATCCACACAATACAAGATGTGATAATACCCTTTAGGTAGGGCAACACCAATGTTATTTCTTAAGGAAGGAACCACTCCATAATATCTCCCAAAATGAGATCTGCTCCACAAGCCAAGACTATTACAAGAGAATACTCAATATGATTGATGATAATTACAATGATAATATCCCTTCTTTATATACCCATCTTCTAATGCTACTTTGGGGAGCCGACTCCTAAACCCTTATCCCACTCATTATTATAATATAATATTATAATATAATCAACCTTGGGTTATGTGTGGCCCATGCCAACTATCCATAATACCCATATATAATATAATATCATATCCCCATATTCCTATCCCTAGGTACCATAACATTTCATCCTCCTTACAAATATTTCATCCTTAAAACATGAGAATAAACTAGATAATATGATTTGCTAAGCAATGTTGATAACTGGTACCAATATTGATCATCCCTCCATCCAAGTGAAA
This sequence comes from Wollemia nobilis, assembly GCA_028583015.1. Classification (NCBI taxonomy): domain Eukaryota; kingdom Viridiplantae; phylum Streptophyta; class Pinopsida; order Araucariales; family Araucariaceae; genus Wollemia; species Wollemia nobilis. The sequence goes on from JAQPPZ010017228.1 coordinate 15,830,923, forward strand.
TCTTGATTAGTGGTGGTCTACAATGATGCCAAGTTACCATTGTGATACTTGAATACTCATTGCTTTGTTGGCAACATGCTTCTACTACTCTACTTTGATATCCTAAATGATCAGTTCTATTGTTTAATGATGATGTTACACCACTCTGAAATCTAGAATTACTATGTTTTTTCTACCAAACATTGCTATACTTAATATCTTTCTAACTCCATATAGACCCATAATAATATTGATGCCCTAAGCCCTACCTCCAAGATTGTTTCTACTCATGGTGGTGTGGATGACAATATGATGTAACCTTAACGTTTTGTTTTCTTTGATTCTTCAACATTTTAATTCACTATTTTAAATTCTTCCTCAAGCTCTTCTCTCATGTGCCCTTCTTTTGGTGCATCTATGTGCTCTTCTAATAGAGCTTCCTTGGATTTTTTTTGCTTCTTCTTGGGACTCTGCTACTATCTTTGTTGTAGACTTAGCTTTTGATTCCTCTACTAGTTCCTTAACTTGTTCCCCTACCATAACTGCTTCTTGTTTCTCCTTGGATCCTTCCTTCTTAAGTTGAAAAATATCCTACAGTGTTATATTCTTTTTCTTATATCGAAACTTCATGAACTTATTTTGCACATTAATGTTAACAATACCTAAAGAATCCAACCAAGGATAACCTAAAATAATATCCACACCATCCATCTCAATAGCATGAAAATATGAATGTAAAACATATTTATCCATGGTAATCTTCAAATCTTCAAAAATATGAACATTCACACCCTCAATTTGTATGTCTTTAATTTTTGTTGCTTGAACTTGTAACCTCTTAGCCAAAGCAATATTAATGAAATCATACCTTCTGCTAGAGTCTATGGAAATAATGACCATTTTCCTTTGAATGTAGGCATGAACTTGTAAAATAGAAATTTTAGTTTTAAACAAATCCTTTTGATCACTGTTTGGCCTATCTGACACTAAAATTGTGGTTCCCTCATCCTACACATTATCATCCTTATCTTTTTCTTTTACCAATTTCTTGAAATTTTTTAACTCTCTTTTTAATTCCTTTTGTTCATCCTAGAGCCTAGCTATATTTTTATATGGGTTCCATTGACTCAAGAATGTTTTCTCTATTTCTTCCCAAGTTAGTTCATAATTATGGGCCATAAGAAAACTTTAAAACCAAGAGAGAGTTTCTTATTCAAAATAAAAAGTAGGCCTTATGCTCCACCAATAATTAGTAGAATGCAAGGATTTATATAATTTCCACCATTCTCTAACATCAATATCATCTTCTCTAAAAACCTTTTGTAGCTCCATAAGTTTACACCCTAACAAAAAGATAATGCAAACTAGAGTTTCATTAAAAATATATATCCCTATTGATTTGAAGCTAAACTTCCAAAAAAATCTCCTTCAAACACAATAATAGATGATTTGCTTACCTCAACTAAAAGATATATCAAATTACATTTTTCTAGAAAAAACATGATTTGAAAAAAAACGTCACTACCCTATTCTAGATGGTTGACACCATAGAGTCATATCTCTGTCAATACTACTCAGATTCCTTCACATGATTACTTGATTTTAAAGTCTTCAAATTTTCAATAAAATGGTGTAAGAATCAATTGAATTAGATAACTTTGCACAAAGATACAACTATCAATAAATGAGACATTTTCTTAAAAATGGCATAAAATCTATAATCCACAAAACAATCCCTAGTTTGCTAAAATTATTACTCTAATACCATTTGTTATGAACCTTTACTTCTCATAAATATAAAGGCATCCATAATATGCTAAATATTAAATAAATCAACCATAGTAATTAATCCACACAAGACAAGATGTGATAATACCTTTCACGTAGGGCAACACCAATGTTATTTCCCAAGGAATGTTGGAGTATATTACAATTTGGTACATGTTAATGTACCCCCATGGCATCTTCGTGGTACATTTATAAATAATAAATTAGGGTTGATTCATAGTTTAGAGTCTAAGTTATATTTTCTCTTTTATGTAAGTGTGAATGTGCAGGAAATGCACAAGTGTCATGTGAGTTAGTGTACAAGTGTAAGCAGAGTCTATATGCACAAGTATCTTATATGTAAGAGTGCAAATATATAATGTACAGATGTGCACAAGTGTCTTAGTTCAAAGTGTGCAAAGTAAAGATCAAGAGTCATGTATAGGTGTGAATACAATATGGAGTCAAGTGTTCATTAAGTATGAAAGTGTCAAGTAGAGAAGCCAAGAGTCATGAGACTTGGCACATCGAAAGAAATAGTCAAATATCCAAAGAGTCATTCTACTATGGATATATACTCCATAGATAGATCAAATAAGATACATCACATTATAGAGAAAAGAGCAAGTTCTTATTATATTTGTAAAAGAAAGAGTAATAAAGATTGTATACATTTTGAGCAATTAATATTGTAAGTTGTTCTACATGCTTAGTACATGTATGATTTAGGCTATTTACATTCATATTGTTGTTTATTATTGAATGTTATTTGATATATTATTAGCCTTGATTTACATATTAATTTTCTCACATTATTATCTTGACCTTATTAGTTTGTGACTATATTATATTCGATCCTATGATATTTGTGGTAGTAGTAAGGCTTAAAAAGTCATTAGTGATATCAGAGCTACCACTAGATTCTGTTAAGATTGATAGAGTTATTTTAGCCACTTATAGAAATCAATTTTATCTAGTTTGATAAAGTTGATTAGGAGTTTGTCTACTTTGAAAGCAGTAAGACTCAAAATCTATTAAAAGGTCATAGTGAGTAGAAGGCTAGAGTCTTTCCACAATTGAAGTATAACCAATAAATATCAAGACTTAACTATATTGGAGATGTATCAACTTTGAGATAGTTGATAATTCAGGGACATAGCCAACCTTTGACATTGAAGGTTAAAGGTGTATCAACTTTGAGATAGTTTATCATTTATGGATATAGACAATGTTCGAGAATATTATATTATGGGGTACATGCTAATGTACCCCCATGGTACCTTCATGGTACATATTGTAAATATTAGACTAGGGTCAAGTATTAGATTAGAGTGTGAGTAAATATTTTATGTAATGTAATAATGTGCAAGAAATGCACAAGTATCATGTAAATGAGTGTGCAAGTGTAATGTGTGTAGATGTGCACAAGTGTCCCATATGTAAGTGTGCACAAGTGTCCTTAGATTAGAGAGTGCTAAGTGAAGAGTCATGTCTAGGTGTGCATACAAGATAGAGTCATGTGTATGCAAGTGTCAAGTAGAGAAGCCAAGAGTCATGATACCTAGAATAAGGGAAGGAATAAACAAGTAACCAAAAAGGCACTCTACAATAGCTATATATTACTCCATAGTGAGCATAGCAAGCATAGTGAGCATTGTTATCATTATTGTAATAGATTTTGTGATACATTTGTAAGTGAAAGAGGAGTAATAAAGACAACATACATTTTGAGCAATTAATATTGTAAGTCATGCTACATGCTTTATACATGTATGATTTAGGCTATTTACATTCATATATTTTTGCATATTAATGAATGTTAGTTGATATATTATAAGCCTTGATTTACATATTAATTGGCTCATATTATTTTTCTTACATCATTATCTTGATATTACTATAGTGTGGCTATCATATATTTGATCTTGTGAAATTTATATTAACATTAAGGCCTCAAAAGTCATCGGCCAACCCTTGATACTTGATAGAAGATTCGGGGACATTCAATGTGACCTTGATATTAGATATTTGAGTTTTAGAATATAGATACTTTAACATTGATTTTGGGTCCTTAGATGCAATCTAAGAAATTATTGATTTTAGAGAGTTTCAACAGATGTGTGAGAAATTTCCTACAATAAATAGAGAAGATTTTTAGCTTCAAGGTGCAAATAAGAAAAGTTAGTAGTGGATTGAGAAAGAAAGAAAGAAAATAAGTTGAACAGGAGAAAGATATATCAAGTCTTGAGAAAGATACATTTGTCTTGAGATAGATATATCAGTCCTAAAGTAAGCTTACTTCAAGCAATGGATCAAGTAAATATTAAGAATTCAGGTCATAAGGAGATAGACCTTGACATAAGGAAAATTTTAGGTCTTGAAGATAAGCCTTGACATAAAAGTGAGATTCAGGTTACAAAAACCTTGACATTGAAGATTCAGGTCACATAGACTGTTAGGATCCTATCCTAACATTAATAATAATAATAATAATAATAATACATGTTATCCTATGGTTATATTAATAAATAATATAATAATTAATTATATTAATTATTATATTATTATAAGATTAGGGTTAGGGTTAGGAAGCATGGTGACTCTTCACTCATAACCCTAAAGGGGTATAAGACACTATGTGATTCTATCATTTAATATATCCATGAATATGAAATATAATATAATTTATTGAAGGGACTTCCCGACAATACAAAAGGCGATTCTTTTAGTTTTAGGTCTATTTATTATTTATTTATCATTTTATGTGCTAGGAACCCTAGGTTCCTACCATCTGGTATCAAAGCCTTATGGATCCAACCACATTGGTCAAGGAAATGAAAAATGACATTGCAAAAATTAGAAGAATGATTGAACAAAAACAAAAAAAACAAATGGAACGTTCTGATCGTATTATACAATATTTAATGGAAATGCAAGAGGAGACCCTAGCCATGGAATCTCAGGTAGAGGAGGAAGAACCCATAGCCGACGAATCTCAGGTGGTACCCATTGCTCTTCCCAAGAAAGAAAAAAATGCAACTGAACATATTGCTTCAAACCCTAAATTTTTATTCTCGAAAGAGCCCAAAACCATAAAATTTCAAAGGGTACATTATGTTCTTCCGAAGAAAAAAGAAGAATTTTTTTATGAAAACTCTAAAAATAAAAAAATAATTATAAAAGAAAATGCAACCAGAGAGAAACTCTCTCGATCATCCCAAAAAGTGCAGCAATTACTACAAAACTCCTTCAATGGAAAGGAGGTGTGTAAGAGCTATTTCCCCAAAACCATAGTCTCGTTTAGATTCCAAACTCCAATATATGGGAACCAATGTCTGCTAATGTTGAGTGTCTTCATAGTTTTCCCATGTTTTGATGTTACACCTGGTTTCCACAATCTGCAATATCTAAGAAGTTTCGTACGACCTCCTCCATGGCCACCTCCTCCAGATTTCAATTCTTGTAACAGGAAAATTGTAGGTGTTCATGGCTGCCTTGCTTTAAATAATGGTGTTCATGGTCGTGCTCGAATCCGATTTACGTGCTCTCTCACAAGAAGCAAGGCACAAATATCCTATTGTAAAAGATAGGGTGAAACATGTAAGTTTAAAGCTTCGGTCACTTTTTGAATTGGCAATATCCTCAATGAGATCAACATCCTCACCAAAATTAATTTCGGTGGACAACTTTACCTCATTCTCATCATGTCCAGGAACCTCATTGATATCCATAAGGGAAGAACCGCTTGCAAGGATTACTCCTGGGCAGGTACACCTGGGCTCCACGGTCTTGTTCGATTCAAAACTCCTGTCAAATTTCGTAAACTCTTATATAGTAGACCTTGTGAGATCTTCACATAAAATAGCGAAGTTGCCATAAAGTTTTTTTTGGTAAAACTCATAAAGCTTTCTGGTAATTTCCATGGCCATGAATCTTGTGCGCGATGCGAAAGATGAGAAAGCACCAGTAGATGATTTTAGAACCTTATTTAAGAAATCTTTAAGCCTAGTTACGTACTTAGAATTTATGGTAGTTTTCCAACTCTAGTTGGCCCATCTTTGTAATTGTTGTGGTGGAGTCAGTCCCCAATCATGGAAATAAATTAAGTCTTATATACTGTTCTGACCTTGCGCAAAGATGGTGCCATTGTTATTTTTGAATTGCAAAATAGCAGTGGATGCAGTTCCTAATGCAAAGAACATCCCAAAAAGGATTAATGATGTCTTGTAAACCATGGACTTGGAAATTTTGAATTTATCTGGGTTTCTTTGGAGGCATGAGTGATTGGAAAAATTGGGCTTGCGCTCATATGGTGAGTAGATTGGATGATAGAGAGCCACCCATACTAGAAGAATGTTATTCATCAATACTATGTGTTGAATACTTGCTCAGGTATAAAACCCGAAAGTTGGTCGTATTTTTCAACAAGGAAGACAGTTTTATTTTGCCTTGGTATATCAAGCTAGTGCATCTTGCAGATGATCTCAAAGGCTTAATTTGTAAAAAAATAAAAGAGAGCTTCTCTCCGGATGAAGACATCTCAACCTGCAGATAGGAAATTTATGCGTTATATTGGTGTTTGTCTACTGTGGATGGCAAAGAAGATTTACACTGGGCTTCCTGATTGGAGATGGAGGAACTCATTCTAACGTGGCATAAAGCTACCGCGATCTGCGAGAAAGAAGGACCTGAGACTTCTAATGAATGCAGCAATGCAAAATTTAGTGGAATACCCACCATTTATTTAATTTATTTAATTCACAATTTACAACATGCAACAAAGACTTCAATTCGTATTGCCAACTACTGAAGACATCCACCAGTTCGTCCAACTTTATAATGTCTGAAGCATTTGTGGTGTACAATTCACAAAGGGACTACCACTTAGTATTCACATGGTCTGGGGAGGCAACTAAAACATTGAATTATTTAAGAAAAATATTTAGTATGTTTTTAGATAATTACTTATATACGAACATATTGGTGGCTATATTTAAAAACATAAGGCTTTGTCAAAACCTGATTTAAAGAGCAAAACGTGAATTTATAGACGTCTAAATGACATCACGAATCTCCAACCGTGTGGCAGCCTCCAAATGGCGCAATCTCACATGCTGATGTGGAATGATATCCCAGTTATTTTTATATTTTGAACTCGAGATAGTGTATACTATATATTTTCGTACGTCAGGGCCAAGGGCCATGATTCATGGATTCTATTCACACCAAGATGTGCAAAGGATGAGGATTTAATAATTTATAATTTATGATGGATGAGGCCCCAATAATTTATGAAAGCATGGAATTTTTCAAGGTTACATCGTACAACTTTGAACTATTCACATCGGACATGGATGGGCATTTACATAGAGATATGAACTATTTGCATATAATTCATTGCTAACTACACGGAGATTACGGATGTTGAAATCACTAAGGTATATATATTACAAATGTCATGTGTGAGTTCATTGAAAAGAGGATTTCTTTTCGAGCTAGTCAATTGGAGTACAGAGAAAACTTATGAGCAACCGTTATGAGATGAATTTGGCGATAACCTTTCCGTCGCTTTGAGGACAAAGCATTTGAAAGGGGGATGGCATGTTAGGATCCTATCCTAACATTAATTAATAATAATAATAATACATGTTATCCTATGGTTATATTAATAAATAATATAATAATTAATTATATTAATTATTATATTATTATAAGATTAGGGTTAGGGTTAGGAAGCATGGTGACTCTTCACTCATAACCCTAAAGGGGTATAAGACACTATGTGATTCTATCATTTAATATATCCATGAATATAAAATATAATACAATTTATTGAAGGTACTTCCCGACAATACAAAAGGCGATTCTTTTAGTTTTAGGTCTATTTATTATTTATTTATCATTTTATGTGCTAGGAACCCTAGGTTCCTACCATAGACCTTGACATTGGAGATTTAATTCATAGAGACCTTGATATTGGAGGCTCAGGTCACAAAGACCTTGACAATAGAAGTTTCAGGTCATTAGGTATTGACCTTGACAAAGATTCAAGAGACTTGATAAAGGTATCCATATAGAGAATTAGATACAACAACTATATAGAGAAGCAAACTCAAGGTATAAAGGAATGGAGAACTTGAAGATCATACAAAGAAGAAGTTTTTAATTGAAATAAAGAGAAGGTTTTATATTGCAATCAAAACAATTATAGAAAGAAAGTTACCATAGAAGAGAAAGAAGACAAATATAGAGTAGAAAGATAAAAATTCCATAATACGAAGTGATAGATAGCATAAGCATAAATGTTCAAGAGGAGGCATCCCAAGCATAAATGAACACAGGGGAAAGCAAATTTATTTCTTCAGTTCCAAAGGAAGAAAAGCATACAAGCCATTGATTGTCACCTGCATCAAAAGAGAGAGACTAACAAATAATGTAGAAGTTGAGGTTTATTATTTGCAAAGGCTGATATTCTTAAGTGAACGTAGCAAAAAGCTATATGTCTAGCGTATGTAAAAGTGCAAGGAAGTCTAAGTAGCAGAGAAGAAAAATTAAATATCGTAGTAAAGCATCTAAGCACAATGACAAAGGAGACATATTGAATATCCAAGCACTGCAATAGAGAAAGTGTTATATATTTAAGCATAACAAAGGATAAGTATTGAGAGTTGTAATAGAGAAGAAGTTGGATATCTAGATGCAACAACATAGGAGAATGTTAAAGCGTAGTATCTAAGGCATCTAAGTTTCATGGGAGGAACACCAAGAATGAACACCAAGGACGATAGGGAGAAACACTAAGCAACTAAAGTTTCAAAGAAGTATTTAGTGCAAACTAGCAACATTCCAAGAAGAAATATTGGAACATCTAAGTGCAACCAGGTTCATCACAACAACAATCGGAGCTTGATAACAGAATCCAAAACATCTAAAGAGGAAGTCTAATCATATAAGAGGTATTCAGAGCACCAAAGGAAGGTGTATAATGGCAAGGGAAAGTTTTGAGCATTGAACGCCAAGGAAAAGTTTGGTTTAACACAGTGTAATGTTTAAGAAGGATCAGAGCATAGACAATTGCCATAGGGAAAATTTTGAACTATTGAAGACTACCATATGGCAAAGTTTGAGCATTTTGTAACACTCAAGAGGATCTTGAGCGTTGAGGAGAGCACTAGGGAAAGTGTAGCGTTCAATAAGAAGCCTAAACATTAGAGAGTGCAATATGTAACATTTGAGGAAGTAGACACGTCTTCATGCATGTGGAATATCAATTTTCCAACACCTAACACACTTATGAATGCACATTGAAGGTCTCTATTGAGTGAACGTGAACAATGAGTAATGTGAACAATGAACAATCGAGACAATGAACAACAAGATCGTGAGAATTTTTGGCGAGAAATTCATATTGCTTTAGGGTTTGATTTTTGATAAATTAAAGTTTATAAAGGAGAGATAAGGTAGTTGATTAATTAAAATATTTAAGGTTTATTATTTGGTTTTTTGAAATAGGAGAAATAAATATTGTTTATTTTATTTTCTAGGAGTGATAAGTTAAGAGTTTTTAAAGTTGAAGTAATTTAAGTTTATTAGGAGTAATAAGGTTTATTTAAATATTTGAGTTTTTAGTAGGTTTCTAAAGTCTTTTTAAGTATTAGTGGAGAGATAAGATTTTGATGTTTTATAAAGTTTAAAAATACTTTAGTTAATTTTTGAAAGGATTTAAATTGTTAAGTTGGAGTTATAAGTATCTTAGTTATTTTTTAAGCCTTTGATAGTATTTTAAAATATTTGGAGTGATATGTTTTTTTTAATATGTTTTATAAGTTTTTATTTTTGGTTTTATTTTTGAAAATCAAAAATTGAATTTTTGCAAATTTATACATTTGGGAGGTAAAAGGATTTCAACATCAAAATTTAGGAAAACATAAATTTACAAATATTTATTCTTAGTTTCTAAAACTAGGGAGACAAGGATTTCTACTCCATAGGAATTAAACTAGAAACTTTGATTTATTCAAACTTAGGAGTTATAAGGATGTCTACTTCAAAGGAATCAAAATCTACAAATTTTATGGATAACAATATGGAGTTTATGATTAGAAAATAAAAAGTAGATGTCATAAAATTTGGGATTAAGAATTTGATTGAAAAATTTGAAGGAAAGATAGACATAGTTTCAAAATTAATCTATAGTGAAGCCTTAAAAGAAAATTTTGAAACTTTTGAATACTATTTGCATGCAAGACTTATCGAAGCAATTTCTAATGAAAAGCATAATATTATGATACCTATAGATATAAGTAACATAATATATATGGAATTAATTTCATTTAAGCTTCATAAATATGAGATATTAAAACAAAAGGAAATGATTGAATCTCTTAAGAAGAAAGCAAAAGTAGATGAATCATTCCTAGAAAAGATATTTCATTCTTCATGTAGTATTGATATTCCAAGTTCATCTAACTCGAGAATTTATTATGATGCTCTAAGTAAATTTTCAGAAGGCACTATACAGGAAAAAATAATCATACGATTCTAAGGATAAAGGTAAATAAAATATTCTTATACAATAATTTGATGACAATGATCTTGAAGCTACTAAGACTGAAGAATATGAAGTTGAAATCAAAGCATAATTCAAGCAAGAAGATAAAATTGATGGATCTCATGTAGAAGAACACTTGCACTACAAGATCACTTGAAGATTGAAGATCAAATTGAAGACTAAAGTCTTTAATAACCAAACAATGCAATATAGGGAGGTGTTGGAGTATATTACATTATTTGGTACATGCTAATGTACCCCCATGGTACCTTCATGGTATAATTGTAAATAATAGATCATGGTTGAGTTATAGTTTAGAGTGTGAGTTATATTTCTTCTTTTATGTAAGTGTGAATGTGCAGGAAATGCACAAGTGTCATGTGAGTTAGTGTGCAAGTGTAAGTTGAGTCTATGTGCATAAGTGTATTATATGTAAGAGTGCAAATATGTAATGTAAATATGTGCACAAGTGTCTTAGGTTAGAGTGTGCAAAGTGAAGGTCAATATTCATGTATAGGTGTGCATACAATATAGATTCAAGTGTTTATTAAGTATGCAAGTGTTAAGTAGAGAAGCCAAGAGTCACGAGAATTGGCATATGGAAATGAATAGTCTAGTATCCAAAGAGTTATTCTACTATGGATATATACTTCATAGATAGATCAGTCCAGATACATCACATTACAAAGAAAAGAAAAAGTTATTATCATAATTGTAAGAGAAAGAGGAGTAATAAAGATTGCATACATTTTGAGCAATTAATATTGTAATTTGTTCTACATGCTTAGTACATGTATGATTTAGGATATTTACATTCATATTGTTGTTTATTATTGAATGTTATTTGATATATTATTAGCCTTGATTTACATATTAATTTTATCTATTTTTCTCACATTATTATCTTAACCTTATTAGTTTGTGACTATATTATATCCGATCTTGTCATATTTGTTGTAGTATTAAGGCTTAAAAAACCATAAAGGAACCACTCTACAATAGCTCCCAAAATGAGATTCGTTTCATGAGCCAAGACTATAATAAGAGAATACTTTATATGATTGAAGATTATTACAATGACAATATCCCTTATATTATTATATTATAATATAATCAACCTTGCTTTATGTGTGGCCCATGCCAACTATCCATAATACCCATATGTAATATAACATAATATCCCCATATTCCTATCCCTAGGTGGCATAACAAAGTACCTCCTTGGATTATCCAAATATAGGGAAACCATATTGGTGAACCAAACATGAAACTACTCCTTATGACTAGGTATTGAAATGCTCATATATGATATATTATTTAGTCATTACCTATGGATTCCAATATGGATATTCCTCCTACCAACCCTCCTATGGATGGCCAACTTCCAAATAACCAAGTACCTCTTAATGACGATCAATTTTTTGTCAACCAAGTCCAACTTAAATCCAATCATGAGATCTCTGTCATCTAAAAAGGAACCAAGCTATGAATAGTCATGTCAATAAAGATAATAAACAAAGTGATTCTAACAACATGAATACCACCTATGAAAACAACCAAAGCTATCATAGTAGTCAAAAGAAAAATCAAGATCAAGAATAAGGAGAAGAGGATCAACCTTAAAAATAGAAATAAAAACTACACCTTCCATTTAAGACCCCTCCTCGTGACATCAATGGTTTACTATTCAAAGAAACATAATTTATTGGATAGCCACAACATGTTTTATAACTCATCTAGAAAGACCGATGGAGAGTGTATGGAATGGATGTTAAGAAATTCAACATGGTGCACAAAATGATCAAATCCATGGCAGTGACACCTCTTAAATACTTTATCAAAAGCTTAACAAAAGAAGTAACCCACCATTACCATAATTTTATAATAAATTCTTAATGATAATCCTACACTTGGGCTCTATCCTAAAGAAATAGAAGAGCAAATTTTCCTAGAATTATAATATTAAAATGTCAATACACAACAAAACACCAAAAAATAAAGAGTGGTCTAATAGAGTATCAATTCTTAACAAAATATGAACACCACTAAACAATAACTATCCCAATAGTATTCTAATCAACAAAATTCTACACAAAAAAATATGGCCTATCAATGTTCTCAAATTTAATTTGACAAATGACTCATATAAATGCATAAATACAACATGAAAGGCTTACAAAAGTGGTAAAGAATATAAACAAGGTGTAATATTTACAAATCCAACTTCACAAACATAACAATAAGAGAGTCCCCAACAAGTATACCTAGGGGCATAACTCTACCCAAGGTAAATTCCATTTTCCATACCTCTTCCAGGAATGAAAAGATATCAAGCCCTCGAACATAGTCTATGTGCAAAATCCCAACCTTAGAAAGAGGCTTAATGAACCTTTAGTACCTCACATAGCTGCCTATATCTCACCTCCAACACTCTTTTCTTATTATGGAATCAAAACAATAAAATAATTCCTCAGTGGATTCTTTAATGTTTACAAAGATTAGAGAGGTGTCAATCTTAATGCTACTATAGATTTACTTGCAAGATCATTTAAGGGACTTGTAATAGAATGGTATGCAAACTTACCTAAAGGTTCTATATATAACTTTGAACAATTAGTCAAATTTATTACATCTAAATTCAAAGCTAGGACAACACCTAATAATGTCATTTTTCAATTTGTTACAACTAAGCAAGAACCATATAAGACTATTGATGCCTTTACTAGAATATAGAAATATCTTAGATACCTATCTAAGCACAACATTGATGACATTAGACTTAAGAAAATGTTCATGGAAGTTTTCTGAACTCAAGTTGGAAAGCTATCAAAATATTATACAACATTCCTACTCTACATGATTATATGCAATATACTAGAACTATAGAAAGTATCCTAGAAGAAGAATGTTACCTAAAACCAAAGCTTTAGAACAAAAATAAAGGTGTTATCAGTGATAGAATCAATAGTTTGTAAACTTTTACAAAATATAGTCACTATTAATTCAAATTTCCAACGAATTATTTTCCTTATCATTAAGTAAAGCTTCCTTTAGAAAGGTTATTCTAGTAATGCTCTGGTGTGATGGAGAAGTTTGGAGTTTTCTGAGAGGATTTCTGAGGAATCGAAATGATATTTTAGAAGCTAGGGAAGAGGTCTATCAATAGTAAGTATCACAACCAAGAATGGGGGACATAGGTACTTTGATACCAAATCCTCCAAACAAAGGAATCTCATTCCAAGATAAGCTACGTGGAACCCAAGATAGCTTCAACGATTATCAAAAAAAAGTAAAGAAAATCATAAAAACCATGGGGAAGCAATGAAAGGAGGACTATCTACCTGGGAGGGTGAATGGATGTCTACCACAAGCAAAATAAATACCAATATTGGAAATAGTTGAGGACTGGATAGTTGAGGATATTGTTTATAAGTCAAAACACAACCTGATAGGTAAATTCTAGGGTTTCTGACCATCCATGCACTTCCTCCACACGTGGATAAGAAAAATGGCATATGGAAGGAGAATACAAAATTCTAACTCTCCCAGATGGGTTTTTATATAGAGTTCACATCGATAGCGGATCGACAAAAAGTATTTGAGGGAGGGCTATATCATCACGGGCTAGCGAGACTATTCTTGCAGCCATGAAATGTGGGATTCAACTCGAGGGTGGAACCGATTGTAGTACTAATATGGATAAGATTATTTGCTGTCCCTCTTGAATTTTGGAAAGAAGAGGTACTCGAGGCAATAGGAAACTTACTAGGGCAATATCAAGGTAGATCAAAAGAAACAATTTTAGGAGGATCGACAATGTTTGCTAGGGTTTGTGTAGAAATGGACCTTAGCAAACCTCTTCCAATAGATTTAGACCTAAAAATAGGGGATTTTGTATGGCACCAAAAACTGGATTATGAGGCTATTCCATTTAGATGTTGGGTGTGCCACGCTCATGGAAATTTGGCTAGAATGTGCCCAACAGTTAAGGATCATCAATTTGAACAAGAGGGGACAAAAGCAAATATTAACATGGCGGGTCAATCTCTTCAACAAAAGAGAAATCATAAGGAAGGGAAAGGCCCAACAGACTCTGAGTGCTTTTAAAAAGTAATGAGAAGGCCAAAAAAAAGAAATCAACATAGTAACCAGAGACAAGGAGACAGAGCGATAAGAACAAACAACAAATATAAGATATTCAAACAACTAGAAAACTTGGAAATAGAAGGAGATTTTCAAATGGAATGGTTAGAGAAGGATAATCAGCAAGTCACACCAGTTGATCAAGAACAATATTCCAATCTAGTGTCAGACAACAAACAAGGAGTATAACCAGCCACAACCTCTCTCATGGAAGAGGAGATGCAACCCACGAGGGAGACCATAGGAGGGGAAATAGAGAAGAGGATAATTTTGACACAAGAAATAGAGATGAAAGAAGGAAATAAGAACAAAGAAAGCCCTACTCTAGGGATTCATCAAGTGAAGAAGAAACAAAAACCGAACCAATATGTAGGGAGGAAGTCAAACAAGGAAAATATGGAGGAACAGGGAAGAGATTTGAGCCAAAACGAAAAGGTAAAATTGATGGTTGATTTTTTCTCTCTTAATTCTCAATGATATTAATCACTTGGAATGTGAGGGGTTTAGGCAGTCACCCCAGATAAAAGGTAGTCAAAAAAATTATCATAGATATGAGTCAGGATATAATTTTGTTACAAGAAATCAAAATGCAAGGAGAAGACTTATAAAAAATAAATAGGAGGATATGGCAAAAATGAGAGATCCTTATTCAATCAACACAGGGGAAATCAGGTGGATTGGCCACTATGTGGAATCACCAACTGTTCCTAGAGATAGGGGGAGCCTCTACGAGAGGGGTGTTGATGGTCCGATTACAAAATAGGAAAACTGGGAAAATTTAGACTATAGTTAATTTTTATGGAGCACAAACAGTTATATTATAAAGGGATCAATGGGAAGCCATCCAGACTTTCAGATACAACTACCCAGAGGACCAATGGATTGTGGGAGGAGACTTCAATGTAAAACTTAGAATAGAGGAACAACAAGGAAGCAGAGCCATGCTGGAGGAAAAGCACAAGTTTTTTTTTAGCAATAACATGTCAAATTGTAGACACCTAAAACACGCCATGCCAAGGGTGACTACTCATATGGACATGCTACAAAACCATATGAAGGATCTTGGATAGACTCCAAGATAGAGCAGTGGTTCTAACCACTCAATTTAGGCATTTTGGCCTAAGTAGTCTGAACCATAGCCCAGACCTGCGGTCTCCAGTCTGAACCGTGGTTGACACCTACGGTCTCCAGTCTGGACCATAGTTGTGACCTGCGGTTTGAACTGGAGTTCAGTTAGGCCTTCCATCCGAGCCAAATCGGTTGGAATGACCAAGAGATCTAGAAGGAGGTAGTTGGAGGATGAAAGATTCCAAAGGCTTCCATCCCAATTGACCTAACCAACCTTCTTGATCTTGGCTTCTCCATGAAGCCACCCCTAGCCCTAGGGGCATGCTATAAGTACCCCCCATTTTTCAATGGGGAAGAGAGGACTGAGGAGAGATAATTTGCATAGCGAAGCGCTATCGAATTGTCGAGCAAACTAGTTGATCAAGAGAGTAGCGAAGCCCTATCAAATTGCATAATGACCTTGTGCATTTGGGAGCCCCTTTTCTATCCATTCAATGATCAATTAGCCATGGATGCCCTAGGTGCCTAGGAGGATCAAGAAATGCAAATCTGGGCGAATGAAGGCCCTTCATAGCGATTTGACCACCAAATCTATCAAAAGACGACAAAGGCGACCCTTGAACATCAATTTGAACAAGGAGGTCAAGCCCACTGCCCCTAATTCTAAGGGAAAACACATCAGAGGTCAAACCATGGCTGTCAGCCATGGTTTACAGTGCAGACCACCCCTCATAGCTATGGTTTGCAATAGGTTAGAGATCACCTTACTCAATCTACTTTTTACTGCATAGGTTAGTCAGATTAGTTCTTTCATAGGTTAAATTGCACTTTTAGAGAAACTTGACCGTAGGAATTAGGCATTTTATGTGTTGTAGTGGTTAGAAGTACATTGAATATTTTTGATACTTTATTGCTTTCAATTCAATATTTGTTCAATGCATCATGTTTTTATTCATGTTTTGTATATTGTAGTGTAATTCTTGATACAATTAGAATAGCATAGAACCTTTCTTTATGCTTTCTTGTTTCATTAGTTTGATGGCATTTACATGTATAATCCTTTAAAGGGCCTCATCATGAGAGGCTATCAATCTATATAATCATGCATTGTTGTTTCTTGTTCGTAGGGAGACAGGTGCAGAAAGGAGCCTATATCATAATCCTTCCACATCGCGGAGAAGGGGGTTAGCTCTACCCCGAGGCAGTTCGTGTCACCCTGAGGGGCATTTTGATCACACCTACCCTTAAGAGGGAAACAATTACACACTCCTATTGTAATATTGTATCAAGATGATTATCCCTAAGAGGGATGTACTTGTAATTTGATTTTGACTTTGAATATAATGGAATAAAGCGTGTTTTATTGATTCATCTATTGTCAATTTCTTGTTCTTGTATCCATGTTATGCTTTTGTCAATTATTACCATAGGACATCAATAGGTGTGAGCCTTTTCGGTGGTCACAGATGGCGATCACGGTGGCACCCCACAATTTTAGCCTCGAATTCTAACTATTCTTGGCTTTTTCTGTCCACAGGTGC
Organism: Wollemia nobilis; assembly: GCA_028583015.1. Lineage (NCBI taxonomy): Eukaryota > Viridiplantae > Streptophyta > Pinopsida > Araucariales > Araucariaceae > Wollemia > Wollemia nobilis. Next base: position 15,847,972 of record JAQPPZ010017228.1, read on the forward strand.
TAACCGTAGCTTTCAGCTACGGTTATTTTTTGGCCCACGGCTATAACCTGCGGTCTCCACTGCAGCCCGTAGGTCGGACCTACGGTTCACAGAGGAAGAAGCAGACAACAAAGAAATCAGTGGGCAACAGAGCAGGAGTTGAGGTAGGTCCTAATTTCACCTTCTGTATTCAAATTTTTGCTCTGTATCTTTCCAGAGATCATCGAATCGCTGCAAATTAGGAACAAAAGATAAGGGGTCAATGAATAAGTCCTAATTTGCATTTGATTTCCATTCAGTGGGAAGGCGTTGTTGGGAATAGCGGACCTCTGAGTGTAGTATGCCCCTAAATACAATGACCTTGATAAGTATTGTGTGTCGTTTGCATGCTTGAGGTCCAATCAACGGCCATGTCATTATAATTGCATCATCAAAATATCATGTAGGACATTAGCATGCATTATTTCTGAATGCGAAACGTTCCTTTTTCCTTTCGTGTACATCATGTAGGAATGGTCATTGTGCTCTGTGATGCATTTGTCATTTTCGCAAAATAAAAAGAACCACACACACCACGTATCATTTAAACATCAGTGGCATTGGGCTCTCACATCCAACCCACTTGATTGAGACCAACAATGGATGTTATTACCACTTGGTTGGCTCATTTGAAATTGTACTATCGGGACCCACTCATTGCCAAGGCCGACCCAAGAACTATCCTATCCATGCAAAATAGCATGCACTCTTCCTCGAAAGGGTGTATCGCTACGTATGGTGTGTTGGGTGAGGGTTGGTAGTACCTATGCTACTTCATTGAGTATGGATGTCATTACCATATTTGGCTTGTGCGAGTATATAGGTGAAAGCCAATTTAACTAAGTTTAAAATCCAACAATATTTCAAAACATACAAAGAGTTTCTAACACTGATACAACACATCTAAAAACAACATCAAACAGTTTAGGGCTCACAATAAAACATTTAAAAGAGATAATCACCATTTGTTTACATTGTCTGCATAATAAAATACATCTAGACATCAGGAACACAAATGGTGAACACACGGGGTGATCGGCAAAGGTCTAGGACCGATGCCCATGATCAACCCCCAACTGGTTCACAGCAGCATGTGTCGAGTCCTCATACACATGAGTGAACCGAACGACGTTCGGCTAGCATTAGAGGCGACAACTCGACATGGGGAGATCCCATTGAGCGGACCCCCGATAGAGGAGCTTTAGTACACTCCTCCAGGCACAGGACTGAGCATGGAGCTTCTCAGCATGAGGATGCTCTACCCCAAAGCCATTATCGAGACCGCACTGCACACGCGTCCACAAGATCGGCCGAGGAATATGTGGTGCAGGGGACCAAGTTGGTTCCCATACATACTAGGTCCATAGGAGGTTCTAACCCTCCACCGTCAGAGTATAGACGAGTCAGAGATCCACCCATTCAGGGGCAAGAGGACAAGCTCATTTTTGAGCATAGGTCCACCCATACTCCCGTGCGTGGCTCACCACGCAAGATCACCATTGATATATCAAAGGTGGGAGCTAATGGAACACCACCACATGAGCGATGGAGGTCTAGATAGCTAGATGGTCTAGGTAGTGTTCTTGAGCAGCTAGGCTGCAAGCCTACAGCTCCGCCCACTCGTGCTCCGAGTGAGCGTAGCGGTAGTTGTATCAAGATCACTAGAGAGCATGGAGAGGCTTCTAAGTGCCCTCATGTCACACGTCCACCGTCCACACATCTATCTGATGGGTATAGAACCCATAAGGTAGCTCGCATAGAGCACGCACATCGAAGGCCTCCTACGGCCGACCAGATCGACAGATCACACAGACTGGTGTCCGAGCAAAGACGTCAGCTACTCCAAGATCAATTGGATGATGCTCGCCTAGAGAGGTAGCATATTGAAGATGAAAATATTCAAGCACAAAGGCTCTTACGATAGAGATTATATGAGCAACGCATGCGTGAAGAGCGTATTCTAGCTCAGAAGGAGCGCATAGAGTAGGAGGATCGGCTAGCCAGGGCTGGCCTATACCCTCCCGAGGACCATAGAGAGCGTGTGCATAGAAGGGTTGTGTCCCTAGCCGATATGCATGAGGAGTGAAGAGATGCTCGTACTCATGCTAGTGCCCAATAGAGGGAGCGACTACCGTCACTCAATGATCTTAGACAGAGGTAGCATGAGCACATAGATGCAGATAGATATGATCAGGGCTACCTTGAGAGTTCTCGGGTTGAGGAGGAGGAAGAGCCATGTCCTCCACCTCCCCCAAAGAAGGCATTACCTCCTAGACCACCTCCATGGCAGCTTAGGGAGGAGGACTTTTTGTCTTCTAAGGCGTACAAGGTTTTGGCCGATAAGGTCAAAGCAATAGAGAAGCAAGGTGCGGCTATGCAAAAGCCGACACTGAGGAAGATACACAACGAACCTCTAGACCCCTTGGTGCCTACACCTCCATATCTCGAGCATTTTGATATGCCCCGGTTGGAAAAATTCAAGGGTGATGAGGATGCACAAGAGCATGTTACGAGTTTTTTGGATGCGTGTTTCTAGATAGAGAGTCAGGATGCCTTGTTGTTGTGCACTTTCATTACGACACTTTTCGGCTCGGCCCGAGAGTGGTTCAACCAACTGAAGAAACACAGTATTACTAGTTTCAAATAGTTGGTCGATGCATTTCTTGAACACTATTCATTTGGCATCAAGAAACAAGCCAACCTTTTTTATTTGGCTACGCTAGCTCAGCGCGATGATGAGCCCATCGAGCAATACGGAAAGAGATGGCATAGAATAATGGCAAAGCTGCCATTCCCTATTCCTGCGGCCGAACTGACCCAAATGTTTACAAAGAGTTGTGCCAAGCACATCTCGCTATTTTTGCAGCTACAATAGTACCCTACATTCAAGGAAGTCATGGCACAAGCCAGGGTGATCGAGGACATCAAGTTGCAAGAAGGCAACTTGAAGCTCAAAACCAGGAAAGAGGGGTTTAAAAAGAGTACTACGAAACAACAAGGCAAGCAGGCCCACGTGAATCAAGTAGTGCTAAATCTCGGAGGAGAAGACAAGGGATAGCAGAAGCCTAATTATCAAGCTCAACCTCCTCTTACGCGTTACGAGACACGCAAAAACAACTATAAGGGCAAAAAAAAAGAGGAGCGCCCACCTCACCAGTTCACACCCTTGATGGAATCGATGACTTCAATTTTTCATCAACTGTGCGAGGCCAAGGCCATACGATTTCCTGAGGTCAAATTAGTAGATCCAAATGTGCCAAAATCAAAGTGGCATCAAGATGATCTATTCTGCATATTCCACAGAGCGAAAGGCCACGACATCGAGACATGTTGGTCCTTCAAACACATCATGCAGAACATGATAGAAAAAGGAGAGTTGGTAGTACCAGGAAACCCACAGGCACCCGATAACAGAAACATGGGGATTTTCAAGAATCCACTACCTAATCATGAGGCACCTCATAACAATGCTGGCCAGGTCAATCAAGTGTGAATCAAACCACCTACCCAGGGGTTCGTAGGCATGGTCAATATTGTTACTAGACATGGGAGGTACGACCAACCGAATCGACCTCGTGCTCCCATTAGAATACAAGCTATGCCGGATCAATGGCCAGCTCAGAACATGCCAGGCCCACCAGCTAGACCGGTGGTGACCATAAGGAGCAAGCTAGTTCAGAACCTACAGACAGCTCCTACGAAGTTGTCAATATATGAGCTTATTCAATAGTCCCCTAGACACAGGGAGACTCTTATGGACATTCTAAGGTCCATTGAGGTACAGTCCCAAGATGCCCATGCATTTACAAATTTTGTGGGACATGTACAACAGTGTCAGGAACCCACGATACAATTTTATGATCATGAAGTGAATATGGTTCCTACTATTATGGCTGACCCACCATTGCATATTATCACGTGTGTTAACCACATGCCTTTCAAAAGGGTCTTGATCGACACTGGGTCCTCGATCAACATAATCACAACCAAGGCATTGAGCCACCTCAAGCTACCCAAGTCACACATTGTACCTACCACCTTTACGTTGAGGGCATTTAACGATGCGCTATGCTCGATGGTTGGTACAATTGTTCTACCTATTCAGGTGGGACTCAAGACCATCTCTGTGATGTGTCACGTGATAGAGGGCACCATGCAGTACAACATTCTGCTCGGGAGGCCTTGGATTCATGAAATGCGTTGCGTCCCCTCTATCTTGCATCAATGTGTGAAATACATTCACGAGGGACAAGTTCACATAGTGTCCTCGGATGAAGAACCATTCAAGTTTGTGAACTTAGTAGATTTGCCTAGGGGTTTTGTACTCCCATCGATGCACTTGGATATCCGACCTATCTCGTCGGTTAAGATTCCAATAGGCAAACCAGCAGCCCATGCTCAACCATCGACATCTATGTCACATAGATCTGAGCACACAACTGCAACTTCTCTAAAGCTGACTGCATCGATGATGCATCGACAAGTTGAGAAGCTAAAGGTGAAATTGGGTGAGAAAGTGGAAAATCATGTGCCCAGATCAGTCACCAATGAGACTCCCACTCCCATGGATGTGGAAGAACCTCAAGACAAAGTCGAGGAGGCACCTCAGCTTGCTTCGCTTGCATCTTTAGTAGGGTCATCTGCACCGCAGGTGATCGTTCATCTGGCCAGCATGGGGTTGGGTGAGTATCTTGTGCAAAATGTTACTTTTGGACCTATCCTAAAAACTGTGCAAGAGATGGGCCGACCGCACGCCCATCAATTTTTGATTGGATCCGTAGTGTCATTGGGTGAGCCACCCAACTAGACAAACTTTGTCTACGTAGGGTTGGATCAAGCACCCACCAGAATGTCTGTAGATGAGGATGATGATGAGCCATTCACTGTGAATGTGCGCTATCTATCCAACCTAGAATATGCCATGCACATTTTTGAGTCGTATCATTGGCATGGGTGCGACCTTGGTCTTTTTGAACAAGGATGGAGAACTCCGCTCGAACCTCATTATCAGTTGGCTACTGATAGGTTTGGGTTAGGGTTACAAGTACAAGGTCATGATGATTTGCTTATTGCATCCTTAGATCGCATGTACTTGAGTCTGGGGGATGATGTGGATTTTAATCCATATCACCCTGATCCTTCCAGCTATTGGAGGACTCGCTAGATGGTATCGTTTGTTACCATAGGGCTGCCTAATTCATACCATGATGGGCCCTTAGAGGACAACCCTAGAGACAACCTGGGTAACCAAATCCATGGTGCTACCAATGACACTGGTATGTAGGGGCATGACCCCCATGTTGTAGGTGATCTCAAATCAGGAGATCTTTGTGATGATGATGGAGAGGAGTCCACCTTCGAGATGAGTGGACCTAGTTATGATGCAGATGATGAGTCCTCAAACGATGATCAATATGAGGAGGAAATCAGGCTGACCTTTTTAGGTCCGACGTTTATACGCCATCTATTGCCTATGGAACAAGTGGAAGAGGTGAACGAGCGCTCCATAGTCGATAGTGATTACAAAGATGAAATAGAGGAGGCTTACTTAAAGCCTCACCCAATGGATCTCCCACTATGCATAGACACAATAGAGTGGCCCATCCATGGTAATGACCACAGTGATGTAGATGAGAGGATCGATTCCAGGCTCGTGTATCCGCAATATCTATTGCCTAGGGAATTAGAGCATGTTATGGAGGAAGTCCTTCCCAAAACTGAGCGCTCTAAGGAAGGAGCAGCACCAGTTTACATGGCAGTATCGTATATACGATCATTCTATCGAATTTATCCGGATAGTGATGATAGCGACCGTAGGATCAGGTACATGGGACCACATCTGCCTAATCCCTCCTTAGAAGAGGAGGGAAGTGATGGATTGTATTTGAACAATGATGATGAGGACTCGGTGGAGATGGCCTATCTAGGACCTCACCACTTACGCAATAGGCCTCCACCTAGAGGTCCCCCACCTATTATAGCTGCAGGTTTGCATCGAGAGATCAATCTCCATCGTAGCCTGAGGGAAAGAAGAGAGCTCGAAGAGAGGTATCAGGAACTCTTTCCTGATCTGCCTATGTATGTGAAGCTCCTTGAGCCGAGAGATCCCATTCTGTAGCTAGTGCACCGGGATGATCCAATTATATGGGCATCCCACAGAGAGGATCCATTTGTGCCCGTACCATCCAAACCAGATCTTGGGTACGAAAGCTACACTTCAGAGATAGAGTTCTATCCGTGTGGTTTCGAAGATCAATTCCATTCCATCAATATGGTCTCTGTCGATTTGACCACTCCACTCCACAATCCAGTAGATCCATCCAAACCGCTGCATCTGAACATGGATGCTATCGATTGGGATCATGTTGATTCGCTAGTCCAGCCTGAAGATTTCTTCCCAAATGAAGAAATGCTACAACCATTTCATTTCGCACCAGGCTGCGCTCATGATGTTTGTCACACCGAGAATGCTTCCCAAGAGGAACATGTGAACCCGGATGATGACATCCATCTGATTCCTATGCCTCACCAGCTTGAGGAGGGATCACATATGTTAGTAGAGAAAACCTTCGATGTGGATATCAGTAAAGATCCCACCAATCCAAAGAAGGTTAGATTTGGAGAGAGTCTCACTCTGGATGAGCGTGATAGCATCATCCCTCTACTGAAAGAGAGACCTAATCTCTTTGCTTGGACTTACAAAGACATGCCGGGTCTAGATCCAAAATTGGTTACTCATAACCTTTCGCTAGATCTATCGAAGAAGCCAATCAAGCAAAAACTTAGAAAGATGCATCCAACAATAGCCTTAATGGTAAAAGATGAGTTGCAAAAGTTGTTGGATGTAGAGTTCGTCATCTCCATCGACTATCCGGAGTGGGTTTCCAATATGGTGCCCGTAGGAAAGCCATATGGAAGGGTCCGTATTTGTATGGATTTTAGAGATCTCAACAAGGCAACACCCAAAGATTCATTTTCGTTGCCAAATATCGATGCTCTGGTAGATGCCACTGTAGGTCATGAAATGCTCTCCCTTATGGATGGTTTTTTTGGATATAACCAGATTCGGATTAAACCCAAAGATCAGCATAAAACCGCGTTCATAACGCCATGGGGGACATTTTGCTACAAAGTTATGCCATTCGGTCTTAAAAATGTTGGTGCCACATATCAACGGGCTATGACATATATTTTTCATGACTATATGCATAAAATCTTAGAAGATTATATCGATGACTTACTAGCTAAGTCGTTGCTACGAGCAGAGCATGCGGAGGTCTTAAGGAAGGTCTTCGATCGCCTGATAGAGCACAATGTCAGGCTGAATCCTAAGAAGTGCGTATTTGGCATAACTTCAGGTAAACTCTTGGGATTCATCATTTCTAAGCGAGGCATCAAAGTAGACCCAGCAAAGGTCATGGCTATTCTAGAGATGCGTCCTCCCACTAATATCATAGAATTAAGAAGCCTTCAGGGCAAAGTAGCATCCATAAAGCGATTCATCACTCAATTATCGGATAAGGGTCGACCCATGAATTGACTGCTACACAAGGGGGTCCCATTTGATTGGGACAAGGACTGCCAAGCAGCCTTTGCTGAGATTAAGCAATACCTGGCAACGTCGCCAGTACTAGCTCCACCAAGGCTGGATGAGCCTTTTCTGCTATATATATCGACAACCAACTTTGCATTAGGGACCATGTTAGCCCAAAAGAACATGCAAGGCAAAGAGCAAGCCGTATATTACATCAGTCACACCTTGGTGAGTTATGAGTCAGGATATGCATATGTTGAAAAACTTTGTTTAGTAGTAGTGTTCGCTACCAAGAAATTGTGGCATTACATGCTAAGTCATACAACATATGTTATATCGAAACAGAATCCTTTGTAGTACATGATGAGCAAGACATATCATAACACACGTACTACAAAGTGGATCATGCTATTGATAGAATTTGATTTGCAATTCATCAGCCAAAAGTCCATCAAGGGACAAGTCATAGCTGATCAACTGGTTGAGGCACCATTGTCCAATAGTAGGCCTCTAACCATTGAGCTTCCAGATGATGCGGTCTTCGTAATATCTGAAGCTCTCAAACCCGAGGAACCAGAGAATAATGCTGATATGACATTGTTCTTCGATGGTTCAAAGTGTGAGCAAGGGGGTGGTGCAAGAATAGTGTTTTTCATGCCACAAGGAGCTCCAATGCCCTTGTCATTCAAGTTAAACTTTTCATGCACCAACAATAATGCTGAATATGAAGCCCTACTTTTGGGCCTCCACACAGCCATCGCCATGGGTATTAAAAGACTAAACATTTTTGGTGATTCTCTGCTCATAGTTAACCAGGTTAAGGGGCTCTTTTAGTGTCGATGTCCCATGCTGAAAGCCTACAAAGATCTTGTTGCCACTTATCTGGCTAAACTTGAATGGTATGACATCGAGGCAATCCCTTGTTCATCAAATAGGTTCGTAGACACCATGGCATCTTTGGGGTCCTTGATCCCTCAGAATCTATCTACCGAGTTTACTACCATCCATGTTAGAACGCTCTCACACCCAACATGGAGCGTGTAGCCTTTAATAACAAAGAGTCAGTCAACATGATTGTTGTGGAACCAATAGCTGATTGGTTCCGTAGAGTAGAAGACTTTCTTAAGTAGGCACCCTGGGAGTCATTGACTTCTCAGAGTCCTACGGGGAGTGGTACTACCATTCACCACAAGGTTGTTTCCCAGTCTGCATTTGCAAAGCTAAATACGTAGGGGGAGCAGGCCATCTTAGCAGACGAAGTTGAGGCTTTTCAAAGCTGGATGTTGCAAATCCAAGACTTCCTAAAACTTGGTATGATTCTAGAAGGATTGTCGCGTGCCGTAAGATGCACATTTAAATAGAAAGCGACTAAGTATGTCTTGATAGGAGACATTTTGTATCGATGCAGTTATGAAGGAGTCCTCCTTCGATGTCTTGAGCCCCAAGAGTCATCTTGGGCAATTTTAGAAGCTCACGATGATACGTGCGGTGGCCATTTTAGTGGCATGGCTATCGTCAAATGCATCCTTCGCATGGGTTATTATTGGCCCACTATGGAGAAGGATTGCAATGTGTATGTCAAGAAATGCGTTAAATGTTAGCATCATGCTAATCTTACGCACTTGCCATCACAGGCCTTACAGCCCATTTAGGCGGCTTGGCCATTTGCTCAGTGGGGATTAGATCTGATTGGCAAGATTTCCCCTCCATCGTCAGACCGACATACATTCATTATCATGGCTACTGAGTATTTTACAAAGTGGGTGGAAGCCATTCCCCTTACAACGACCATTGGAGCTCGCATCGCAGAATTTATTCTCGAGCATATCATATGTCATTTTGGGATACCATCCAAAATCATTTCGGATAATGGAACTTCTTTTAAGAACAAAACTATGTGGGCTTTAACATCTAAATACCGCATTCAACATAATTTTGCAACTCCATATTATCCGCAAGAAAACGGGCAAGCTGAGGCCTCAAACAAGACTGTGGTAGCCATATTGAAAAAGATAGTGCAAGAACACCACAAGGATTGGCATATACAACTACCCCTTGCACTATGGGCTTATAGGACTAGCATTCGGACGCCCATTGGGGCAACACCGTTTTCACTAGTATATGGCGTTGAGGCCATTATGCCCTTAGAGTTGGAAATTCCAATGCTGCGCGTCGCATTGAAAGAGTTCATCGATGATGACATCGCATGACAAGCTCACCTCGATCAATTGATGTTGCTTGATGAACGTCGCGTGAATGCCCTCGAGCATCTCCACATTTATCAAGAATGATTAAAACAAGCTTACAATATCAAAGTCCACCAGAGAGACTTTGAAGTTGGGGATCTTGTGCTAAAAGAAAACCAACAGAACTCAAATTTTCTGCCTGACATGCGAGACAAATTTATGGCTAACTGGCTAGGGCCTTACATCATATCTGAAAATATTGGTCCAGGTACCTATCGCCTAACGTCGCTAGAGGGTGTGGATGAGCTTGAACCTCTCAATATCATCCATATTAAGGTGTTCTATGCTTAAGAGTGTAGTAAAGGCACCAAAGGCATCTGTAAGCCCTTTGGTCAACCCAAAAGCCCCAAGAGGTTTTGTCTAAACCACTCGGTCACCCCAAAAGGCCCCAAGCTATCTGATTAAGAAGCTTGGTCAAGTCAAAAGGCACCAAGGATTCCCAAAAATCGCTTGGTCAACCCAAAGGCTCCGAGAGTTTCTATAACTTCTCGGTCATCCCAAAAGGCTCCACGCCCTCTTGCTGAGAGTTTGGTCAACTAAAAGGTTCCAAAGGCGATTGTAAAACCTTTGGTCAAGTCAAAAGGCTCCAAGGATTCCCAAAAATTGCTTGGTCAACCCAAAGGCTCTGAGAGTTCCTATAACTTCTCGGTCATCCCAAAAGGCTCCATGCCCTCTTGCTGAGAGTTTGGTCAACTAAAAGGTTCCAAAGGCGGTTGTAAAACCTTTGGTCAAGTCAAAAGGCTCCAAGGATTTCTAAAAATTGCTTGGTCAACCCTAAAAAGCTCCAAGGACATGTACTCATCATTTGGTCAAATATGAAAGCTCAAAAACCTATAAAAATCAAGAAAAATATATAAAAGTCCAAAAAAATTGATAAATCTTAAAATCCAAAAACATTTGCATTTGCATTTTCATCTACATTCACACATGCATTCACATCATCATATTGCATTTAGGCATTTGTCATCCGTTGCATTCCGCAGTAGAGTGTAGTGCATTTATCAAAGTTTTACAAACAGTCACACGTTTGTATGACAATCATGCACCCTTGCATTTATCATAATTCATTGCATTCATACACGATACCTATTGTGGAGACCTATGTGTATTAAGTTTTCCTGTCACTCAGCCATACCTAGTGGGTTCTTCAGATATTGTAGAAAGCTTGCTTTGTTGTTATAGACAAGGTCATTAGTTGGGATAGTGCCTCGACATATCAAAATCCCGTCACTAAGCAAAACAATATAAAATCCTGCTAAGACGAGAGAGGATGAAAGCCGTGAAAGTAGTCTTAGGTCTCTAGAGAGATGGGTCTCCCGACCTGCTTATCTTGCAAATAGTCGGTCTAGAAAGGTGTACTTTGGCAAAAGGACAAGAATTTCCCCTATACATCCCAAAGTCACAAAAGTTAAATCCCAAGTTACAAAGTGCAAAAAAAATATATACAAATTTCAAGTTCAAAATATAAAGTGACATAGTGAATCAAAAGCACTATAAAAATCCCTTGCTCAAAGAAAGCGATAACACGTGGACTAACAATGATTTTTATCACTATATTTGAGCAAGTAAGAAGGGTGAGAACTTGAATCCCTAGATTGTACACCTTTTGAAAGCCATAGAGTGATCCCCGATCATAGCAATGGGTTGGAAGAGTCCCGCCTGCAATCGGAGGGGTAGTTCTATTGGGTGATCCCCAAATGTAGCAATGGGTTGAAAGAGTCCTACCTGCATTTGGAGGGGTAGCCCTGATAAATTTGCAAGATGAGCTAGCTCTAGGTACTTAGGATTGTCTAGTTGTATAAGTCTAATCAAAGCTAAAACAAGGATGATACGATCGTATGAGGAACCCTATCTCACATATGGGTTGAAAGAGTCCTGATTGACATACGGGGTATGCTTACGATCTATCTAAAAATACTCACATGCACACACAAGGATTATGAATAGTTGGGTCTGTCATGGCAAAAGCCTTGTCCAATATAAGCCTGGTATAGTTAGTATGTGATTTTTGGAGAGGTCTACTAGAGTGTTTGAGTCTCAAGGAAAAACCCAAAAAGGTGCTCCAATAGCAACAAAATATCAAATATCATTAGACTACAAAAATACGAGTCATTCATTAATCAAAATGCATTTTACAAAGTACAATAAAATATATAAGATAGATACCGCATGAAGATCAGAAATGATGTTTAGACGACCACTGATTATATAGTACGAAATGACATAATCATTCATTAAGCATTTTACCAATCCATTTCATTGCATTTCATATATGGGTGATTAATTGATTAAGTTCTTGTAATGAGAATTATCAATTATTTTGCATGATTGTTATACATTCTGTGGTGTCATATTTTAAAAATTGATATACATAGTTTACATTCATTCCTTATGTTTTAAGTGATTAAAGCATACAGGTTCATTTCCATTAGATTATGATTATGTACATAATGCATTACCATACATTGCATAGCATATCATAAACTGCATAAAATATACGCATGCCCACAAAGAAAAAATAAATATGCGTTAAAAAAATAAGCATCGCATCCATCTACATACATCATATGTCGCACATCTAATCATCTAGATCACTACATATCATCATCATAAAAAAGAGTAGCTATCTAGTGCATGACATCCATACATTGCATCATATAAACATAGCATTTAAATACGCATTGCATCCATGTGCATCAAATAAACATAAAATCAAAAATTAATAAATACACATTTACACATAATGAGCCATGAAAGATCATATCATATATATATGTGTCCAAATGAGTACATAGGGAGTACAAAATACCCGTAGGCTACAACTGTGTAGGTCCTCGACCTTACACACAAAATGATACATCAAACTATAGTAGGCAGATGCTAAAAAAAATAGATCTAGGCTGCTCCCCCTATACTGGAGCTCTCATCGCCTCCCTCTGCACTATGCTCTGGAGCCTGCTCTCCTGGCTGACTTGGCACCTGTGGTGGATCCTGCCTACCTCCAAACCCTAATGCACCGAGCACATGGGAAACTGGTAGCTGTAGTAGGCTAGTCCTCTGGCTGGAGGCCCCTAATGTCTACCCCAGATCTCTAGCCCTAGCCTATGACCTCGTTGTATGCGTGCTAGAGGACCTATGCATCCTCTTAGTCATGTGAGTCCTATGACTCGAGCTAGCTATGGACTGCCCTGAAGTCCTAGATCTGGTATGCTATGCAACTCTATGGCAAAAGGATCCTCAGGAACCGGTAGCCCCTACATCTCTATATAGCCGACCAGATGATCAACACGGGTAAGTCGAGCTATGTGCATCTCATTGGTCCTCATGACCATACCACGTAGTCGCATCACCTCAGTAATCAAATCCTATGTCACTAGTGTACCTGCTACTGGTACCGTAGGAGGCCCAATAATAGCCTGAGGAAGCCCCATAGTAGCTCCCCTCGTCGCTTGAGCGAGATCCCGCTCTGCCTCTGCTGAAGTCCACTATGCCTGTGCCAACTCTAGGGCAGTCTGTAGTCTCTACACCTAGGCCTCTGTGTTAGTAGCTCGAGTCATGAGCTCCTATATCTGGCCCTATGCCTCAGTTAGGCACTACTCCTTATCAGTCACCTTCACCTCTAGAGTGGCGATGGTAGTATCTCGCTCCCGTTGCTACGTATGGAATCGCCCAATATGACTCTACAAGTCAGCAACCTGTGCTAGCAGTTGTCCCTCTGCGCTATCAGGAGGGACCTCACCTCCTCTAGAGCATCCTCCTCAGGGTCGATCTTTGATAGGTCCTTAGCAGTAGCCTATGCGCCCTAACCACCCTCAGTACACTGGCGCACCCTACGCCTATCAGGATATGCCTCTACTGTTGCCTCTACTGGCTCTCAACCTAGAGGCCCGGTATCATGCCATATAAAAAGAGACCACCACCCATCATAGTTAAGTGTGGTCCCAACAGTATCAAACCCAAACTCCTGGAAGTCATCAGGTGCATCCCCTAGTGGCGATGGAACTATCAATGGGATATCCCTCTCTAGAGTTAGTCGTCTGTACTTGAGGGGCATATCTGGCAGGTCCTGCACCATGCTGAACTGTCATAGGACGTAAGAGAAAAACTGGTACTCTCTCACCTCTAGCTTATGCCAGATGAGCCATCTATCTTGACAGGCCCATCGTAGCCACTCGTTCACCTTCGACCATACAGGACAATCCATGTAGGGGTGCCAGACGACGTCCCCTAGCCCCAGTGCTACAAAATTGATGATATAATGTTGTGTATCCCCAACATGAGCCCTGCTGCAGACACCCTCCTCAACATGAGGCCAGCAGGTGGCATAGCACTGATGAGCAGCATCTAGGGTAGTGATGCGCAGAGGTAGGTCAACATGATGCTCGATCCGAATATGCTACCATCCCTAGATCTATATCAAAAGGTTGTAGTTGATACCCTTACAACTCTACTTTGTGATCTAGTACATCTCCCAGTAGAGCTGGCATAGTAAAGTGCTCCCCTAGGCTAGCAGTAGTGGCTCCTCCATCGAGCTCTGAAGCACCCTCCAAGCAGGGGCTAGCATGTTCCAGGAATCCTCACGCTCGAGGAGTCTGGAAGGAAAATATAAATAATGAGGTGCATGAACAGGGCCTCTCGAGTAGAGAAGAAATCATCCTGATACCAATCCTTAATGTGCACCCCTCCATGGTCTGCATCATCCTATGCATCAGTGCTCTAATCGTCGAAGATGGCAGCAAAGATGACATCCTTTGTCGTATAGGCAAAGGAAATGATAGCCTCGTCATCGATAGGGATCCTGAAGATCCTGTAGATGTCCTCCAGTGTGATAGTCATCTCACCAGGAGGCAGGTGAAATGTGTTGGTCCGTGCATTCCAGTGCCAGGCTAACATAGTCATATAGGCATGATCTACCCTAATGGTGGGTAGATCCACGACATAATCGAACCCAAAACTCAGAACCATGCTCAGCCATCATCTGATAAGGCCTCACGGAGAGTCTTCATCAAGTCATGATCCCGCACTTTAGACGTCAACTTTTAAAAAAGTAAAAAAATACATACTGTAAGCTAAATCTAGCTAAGCAGTGCCAAAAAAAAAACACAAGCAATTGCAGCCTGCAACTGCAACTTACGGTCCCCAATTTGCAAATTGGGAACCGTAGCTGCAACTTGTGGTCCCCAATTTGTAAATTGGGGGCCGCAGCTGAAACCTGTGGTTTCCATTTTTCTAACTAGGAACCGCAGCTACCAGCTACGATTTAGGAGTGGCACCCATTTAGGGTACCCTCCTAGACCACTCATGCATAAAATTAAAATTCTAATCTAGCCTAAACTAGTGGGGTTCATTATCAACAGTTTAATGAGGTTCAATTTTTGCATTTATTAAGTGTGGTTTATTTTACTATTAATAAGTGTGAGGTCTCGATTTCGAGTTACCTTGCCCGCACCCTACCCCCGACTAGTAGACGGCTGATTAGGATCTGCCATCAGGGAAGAATGAGTGTACAAGTTGTGGAGTTGGACAACTTTTCGTATCAGGGAATGTTTTCTCTCTTTCAGAGCTCTCAAATTGCTCAAGGTTGCAGGAAAAAAATGACAAATTGCAAATAAAATTTCAAATTATAGGTTCTCCTAGTCACTATGGATAACAACTGACACCCGCGATCCACAAAATAGGGTTTTTCGCCCGTAGATCTGACCTGCGGTCCCCAAAATTTGGTAGTGGAAACCGTCGATCGTACCCGTGGTCTACAATTAGTAATAAATGTGCTAAAAACCCACTGTGGGAAGGTCTAAAAAGGTAAATTAATGACTCCCAGTGGAAAAAAATCAAAATAAATGATCAAAATTGCAAATTTGGTGACATTAAAAGCACTAGGATTAATCAATAAATACAAAATTCAACAACAAAAAAGACAAACAAATGAAAAACCAAATGCGTCTCATATTCAGTGATTTATCCTATACACTTGGCGGTTGTAGCGACTTGCGATCCATGCAATCTAGCAAGATGAGTAGATCATAATAAGGACATTTGGGGTAAAATTGTCATTTATTCTATGACATTTTTTAGCAAATCATCGACAATATGATTCAACACAAGTCTTCTTGAATTTGTATTATCTTGACTCTCTAATACGACTATCATAGCCTAACTAATCCATGGGAGAGAGATATGCAAATACTACTAAGCATTGTAATCATAAGTTGAACTAGGCTTAGTCAAGGCATTAAATGTCTCAAATCTAAAGTTTTTTAGGATCATTCATTATGGTCAAGCGATTTCATCACTTCAGACATTGTCATTACCCTCATTGACTCATCGCTTGAGGGGGTAGTCATAATTTCATGTCATAATCAAAATAAATACAAGATCTCGAAGATTGTAGATCCCTTGATCTTGTCAAAATTGCGTTTGTCCTTGTGAATCATTGCTAAAAAATATCATAAGCTTCCCCATCTGCTTGGGGTAAATAGAAAATATGAAATTTCATTTGTAGCTCTCATCCATCAGTTATATAGGCCTAACTCCTATTGTAGCACCAAAGCTACCCGAATGTCTGATGACGAGTGCAAACTTTTCAAATGTAAGCCTTCCCACATTGGAAGCAATGATTCCAGGATGTGCGTCCTTTTGCTAGACCAGGGGCATCTAATATTGATCAAACTAATGATCATCATAGAACCTTCGACATCATTTTAGGAGGTCTATTTTGCTCAGCGTTGTTCAAACTCACAACGCATCTCAAAAGGGGCATCAATAGATACCTAAAACACATCATGTCGAGGGCGACTACTCATATGGACATGCTACAAAACCATATGAAGGATCTTGGATAGACTCCAAGATAGAGCAGTGGTTCTAACCACTCAATTTAGGCATTCTAGCCTAAGGAGTCTGAACTGTAGCCAAGACCTGCGGTCTCCAATATGAACCATGGTTGACACTTGCGGTCTCTAGTCTGGACCACAGCTATGACCTACGGTTTGAACTGGAGTTCAGTTAGGCCTTCCATCCGAGCCAAATTAGTTGGAACGACAAAGATATCTAGGAGGCAGTTGGAGGATGGAATATTCCAAAGGCTTCCATCCCAACTAACCTAACCAACCTTCTTGATCTTGGCTTCTCTATAAAGTCACCCCTAGCCCTAGGGGTAGGCCATAAGTACCCCCCTTTTTCAATGGGGAAGAGAGGACTGAGGAGAGATAATTTGCATAGCGACGCACTATCGAATTGTCGATCAAACTAGTTGATCAAGAGAGTAGCAAAGCCCTATCAAATTGCATAACTACCTTGTGTATTTGGGAGCCCCTTTGCTATCCATTCAATGATCAATTAGCCATGGATGCCCTAGGTGCCTAGGAGAATCAAGAAACACAAATTCGGGAGAATGAAGACCCTTCATAACGATTTGACCTCTAAATCTGTCAGAAGACGACAAAGGCGACCCTTGAACATCAATTTAGACAAGGAGGTCAAGCCCACTGCCCCTAATTCTGAGGGCAAACACATCAAAGGTCAAACCGCGGCTGTCAGCCATGGTTTATAGTGTAGACCGCCCCTCACAACTACGGTTTGCAACAGGTTAGAGATCACCTTACTCAATCTGCTTTTTACTGCATAGGTTAGTCAGATTAGTTATTTCATAGGTTAAATTGCACTTTTAGAGAAACTCTAATCGTAGGAATTAGGCATTTTACGTGTTGTAGTGGTTAGAAATCTATTGAATATTTTTGATGCTTTATTGCTTTCAATTCAATATTTTTTCAATGCATCATGTTTTTATTCATGTTTTGTATATTGTAGTGTAATTCTTGATACAATTAGAATAGCGTAGAACCTTTCTTTATGCTTTCTTGTTTCATTAGTTTGATGGTATTTACATGTACAATCCTTTAAAGGGCCTCATCATGAGAGGCTATCAATCTATATAATCATGCATTGTTATTTCTTGTTCGTAGGGAGATAGGTGCAGAAAGGAGCCTATATCATAATCCTTCCACAATGCAGATAAGGGGGTTAGCTCTACCCCAAGGCAGTTCATGTCACCCTGAGGGGCATTTTGATAACACCTACCCTTAAGAGGGGAACAATTACATACTCCTATTGTAATATTGTATCAATATGATTATCCCTAAGAGGGATGTACTTGTAATTTAATTTTTACTTTGAATATAATGGAACAAAGCATGTTTTATTGATTCATCTATTGTCAATTTCTTGTTCTTGTATCCATGTTATGCTTTTGTCAATTATTACCATAGGACATCAATAGGTGTGAGCCTTTTCGGTGGTCACACAAATGAATCTAATAGATATCCCAACTGTGGATAGCTCCATGACCTGGAAAAATAGAATAAAGGAAGAGGAAACGATAAAATATTGCTTGGATCGTTTCTTCATGGGGGAGGAATTATATTTACATACCAAGCATCAAGCGAGGGTCATGGATAGGTTGTCTTTAGATCATTTTCTAGTAAGCCTAACCATAGAAGAAGATAATCATAAAGTTGTGAGAACTTTTAAATTTGATCTATGGTGTCTGAAAGATGAGGAGTTGGGGAACCGCATAAAGGAATGGTGGAAATTAGGGAAACGAAGATTTGGGACAACCCAATTCAAACTCCACAAACAATTGAAATATGTAAAAACCCAACTAAAGGAGTGGAGTAAATAGAAGGAAATAACTAGAATCCAAAATAACAAAATCAAGGATCAAAAGGAGAAGATTGTTCAGGATATAAGTCAAGGAACTATTATAGAAGAGTTGTTGTAACATGAGGTAAAAATTATTAGGATAGAGGAAGCTTTGGAGGAACAAGAAGAAATCTATTGGAGGCAAAGAGCCAGAATCACATGGTTAAAGGAGGGGGACCAAAACACAACATTCTTTCATAAGACAACAACAACCAGGAGACAACAAAATAGAATTATAGGTCTTACAAATATGATGGGTTAGATAAAAACCACTGGAAGTAGAATGAAAATTATAGCAAATCAGTACTTCCATACTATTTTTAGCAGTAATGAAAATTTGAATGCAATATGGCAGGAGAAGATACTAGAGGCAATTTCGCAATTAGTCAAACCGGAACACAATAAATTATTAATGGAGGAAATTTATTTGGAAGAAACCTTGTAGATCATACAAAAATGCAAACAGGAAATAATCTACGACCATATGGATTCCCCATTGAATTTTATCATAATTTCTAAGAAATTGTGGGTCAAGCAGTGGTGAACACACTAGAGGAAATCATATAGAGTAAGTAAATGTTAAAAGCCTTGAATCATACTTTTATCACTTTGATTCCTAAGGGCCCACCTAGTGAGATAATTGATAATTATAGGTCTATTTCACTATGTAATGTAGTATAAAAGATATTAACAAAGCTTATGGTAGAAAGGTTAAAACATTTTTTACCAAATCTTATTTCAAGTGAGCAAGATGGTTTTTTTGAAGGCAGACAAATTCTAGATGGAATAGTAGTGGCCTAGGAGGTGATACACACAACGTTAAGATATAAGGACCCAGGTATGTTTATTAAATTAGGTCTTTCTAAAGCCTATGATAGAGTAGACTAGTCCTTTATGCAAAGGATTTTAGAAAAAATGGGCTTTGCAGAGGGGTGGAGAGATTGGGTAAAAGCATGTACACAGACTACATCATTCTCAGTTTTGGTAAATGGTAGTCCCTCTCCCATGTTCATAGTAGGAAGGGGGTTGAGGCAAGGTTTCCCTCTCTCCCCTTACATTTTTATCCTTTACACAGAGGGTCTCGGGAGACTATTAAAAAAAAAGAGACAAGAGGGGAGGCTATGGGGCCTGAAAATAAGTTTTCAAATTGAGATAAATCATATCCAGTTTGTGGATGATATTGCTCTTATTAGTCAAGCCAATATCATAGTAGCAAGAAACATAAAAGAATTTTTATATGGGTATACTCAAGCTACTGGGCAAAATTTTAATGAAAAAAATCTCAAATTATTTTTTTCAATACAACGAAGAGGGTGAGAGATAAAATTATACAATTGTTGAAATTCATGGAAACTCATTTACCCATACAGTATTTAGGAGTACCTTTATCTAAAAATAAAACAAAAATCAAGGATTGGAAAGGGTTTATGGACATACTTCAAGCTAAGCTGAGCAACTAAACTCACAAATGGCCAAGCTTGGGAGGAAGGCGTACAATGATTAAAGTTGTGCTACAAGCTCTCCTAGTTTATAAATTTTTCGTACTTTAGGATCCAACGAGAATTCTAAAAGATATTGATAAGCACACAAGAAAGTTTTTGTGGTCAAGTGCAAGGGAAGAACAAAAAATAACACTAGTGGGTTGGGAGAAGATATGCCAACCAAAAAAAACGAGGATTGGGGATAAGATCAACATCCCACAACAACAAGGTACTAGCTGGGAAGTTATATTGGAGATGGATTACAACTACTGGGGTTTTATGGAGTAGACTCTTACAA
The DNA here is from genome assembly GCA_028583015.1 of Wollemia nobilis. NCBI lineage: Eukaryota > Viridiplantae > Streptophyta > Pinopsida > Araucariales > Araucariaceae > Wollemia > Wollemia nobilis. The sequence continues at coordinate 15,868,249 of JAQPPZ010017228.1, forward strand.
GCCAAATATTACCTAGGAGTGGCTGAGAAAAACATTCCAAGACAGAGTGGAAGGAGAGGGATTTATAGTATGGAGGACAATGTTAACAGGTCAGGAGTTAATAAATCCATACCTATATTGGTAGTTAGGGGATGGAAATGATGATTTCTTTTGAGAGGATTCATGGAATAAATATGAACCAATTATTCTAACATTCCCAGATATGGATATTTGGAAAGCAGAGCTCCAAAAAGTAGGATTGTGGAAATCCTTTTACTATATGAAATCATGGAATCAACATGTGCTAGACTTACTACAGTGGAAACATCCTCGAGAATGGCTAGTGAGGGGGACAGAGGAACTAACGGAAAAACTGTGGAGACATCTCCAAAGACACCCAATTGATGGTTCTAAGAGGGACATACTTGGATGGGGAGGAAGTAAATTGAGATTTTATAAGGCAAAGGAGGGATACAAGGTAGTTTATGGATATGACATACTTGTATGGGGAGGAAGTAAATTGGGAATTTATAAGGCAAAGGAGGGATACAAGGTAGTTTATGGATATGAGGTTACCCCAACACCACTTCCATGGATATTTGTTTGGCAAAAGGAAGGATGGCCAAAAATTAATATTTTCTCATGGCTGATTAACCACAATAAGTGCTTGACATTTGATAATTTGAGAAAAAGATGTTTCTTTGGGCCTTCCAAATGTGTTTTGTGTGGAAATGCAGAGGAGACCTTGAATCACCTCTTTTTTGGCTATTCTTTTGCTAAAGACATATGGATCAATTGGTGGAGGCAGATGAGACAACATTGGGAAGTTTTTGAGAGCCAGGAAAGCTTTTATGACAAATGGAAACAATGCAACTTTAAGACTAAAACAATGAAAATGCAATGGAAACTGGGACCTCGCTTCATATGGTGGTAGTTATAGCTAGAATGAAATGCACGTATATTTAGATCATAGCACAAAACAAGGGAGGAAGTATGGGAGAGGATTATGAGCAAGGTAATAGAAACACTATCTATCAGATAACAAGAGCAAACAAACACAAAAATGGATGAAGTGATTATTCTACGAAGCCTTAGAATAACTATAGCAGAGAAATAACTTAGGTATGGATACACAGGTGAGATCCCCTCGAATAAAATAGAGTGGAGGCCACCTCCTAGAGAGTGGATGAAGGCAAACACAAATGGGGCTTCTACTAAAAACCTTTTTTTTTAGTAATACTTCTTATACACATCCACCATGGGGATTGAACCTAGGTCACATCACCGATAATGCAAGTGGCATCCTTGCCGGTAGACCACACTCACGGGGTTCTACTAAAAATCTTAGAAAAACTAGTTTTTGGCATTATCATGCAAAATTGGAAAGTATAATAGGTGTACTAGAGAGTAGAAGGCATGGGGGAGGCAACAAATAATGAAGTGAAAGGACAAGCGATCTTGTCAACATCAATGATAGTTACAAATATACAGTTACATAAGCTATGGATAGAGACCTACTCTCAGGTATGGGCTAGAATCTTGGATCCGATAAGGCCATTTCAGGTGCTGGGAATTGGAGAGGAAAATAAGGTGAAAGCGGTTCAGAAGACCTGGTAGGTTTTTCAATATGTTTTTATTACACATATCAAGTGAGAGGAAAATAGGATGGCAGACTATTTAGAAAAATAGAGAAAAGATCTAGAGGAAGGGCAATATGTGGACTCTTAGATGAAAAATTAGATAAGTTGGTGCCAAAGAATCCAAGGGATGTGGGAGGTGATACAAGTAGATAGCAGAACAGGAAGAGCAGATAGTGAGTCTAATAAATCTATCACAATTCAGCCATAGAGAAAAACATGAAGATAAATAGATGGTTTACGGAATTTAGATAAATTGAAATTCAACTATGAAAGTGCTGAGGTGTTTGAATATCTACATTATGTATGGTAATATTTTATGGGTAATTTTTGAGCTAGGAGGGACTGGAGGAAGATATTATTTCTTCCTTGATGCTTGTACAACTCATTTTTCCTTGTAATACAACTTCTATAAATATAACATATATTTCATTTTTTCAAAAAACTTCAAATGACCAACAACATAGTCATCCTATTTGACTCATGAAGAAGACCCATGAAGAATAATGAAAGAAAAATCCACCTAAGAACTATGCCTTCAATTGTGTATTGCCTATGACTATGGATCAACTCAAAAAATATATACCTAAACATCCTCACAAACCACTTACATAGGTTGAACAAAATATTAACCACATTAATTTTCACAATGATTTGTTTTACTTTTGGCATGGTATTATTGGACATTATTTCGACATATGTTGCTTCTTCAAGAAATTCATGTATGAAAATATGTTTGGTGAGGAATTCAATTTTAATGCAATTTAAAATAAAGAAAAAAACTAGATATAATGTCTAGGTTAAAAATATTGCTAAAAAGGACAATTCTCAACACCTAACCAATCAAAATCTTGAGATCTATAAAAACCTAATGTAAGATCATTCCCAATATGTCCCCTTGAAAAATGTCTTTGTCAAAATGTTTCTAAGAGAAGGTTCAAAATATCATTGTACACATGGACATAAGCTATCCACCCAATACCGATAAAGTTCAAAGCCATGCTATACATAATGTGAGTCAAATTCATTTTCAAATTATCTTCAAAGTGTCTTCGAAGCAAGTCAGACATAAGTTTTGCACCTATTTGGAAGACCATCAATAAAGACACTTACATGAGGTTCCTAAAGTACAAACAATACTACCATGATAACAAAAAATCTAAAGGTAAGAAATTATATATCAAAATACCTAACGAGACCATAGTTAGTCTTATTCCCAAAATAGAAGAAACTAAGGAAAACCCTCATAAGTGTTACAAAGAGTGTAACTTGTCTAAATGCAATGAAGATGATACATAAGTTTGATCGCTATATTAAAAAATGAAAGATTCATCCATTGGTTTTTTATCTTCTATTAATCCTCTTCTTGATCAACCATAAACTAACCAAATCAAGTTTGTTCATTGCTTTGTCCATATTAAGCCAAAATCCCCCTCTCCCATAACCCACTTACATGTGTTCCACTTGAGAAGGTCTCCTAGTCCTACATGTGGTAGAAGTCCAACACACAAACCTCGCTATTCTAACATAATTCCTCATATCTCATTACCTAAGTCTTCACTTACACATATCATATCCAACCATCAATCTAGATCTCAATATTTCACCCATATTTCAAATGAGAAATATATCTTCAATATTCACAAATCTAGGGCATGTCCTACAAGTGAGAAATATATCTTCAATATTTCAAATGAGTGTTATGTAAAAATAGATGATAAGATGATAAGAACTTTTACTTGTGGAAGCAAAGGTAATTCTTATTCAAAATAGATTTTACCTTACATCATAATTGAGGCTAAAGGATCAAATGATTAAATGATTAAATAGAATACTATTTTGATGATACTATTAGCGAGGCTTGCCTTCCTAAGCACATTCCTCTTCTATTTTAGATATAAGCCCTTTTTAGGGATTCCCCTAACCATCCCACCATTAAAGGGAGTGGTCCCTTTATTATTGCATTTATGTCTATATTCCTTAAAACGTCAAACTTCATTCTAACCAAGTGTATCTAATTCTGAGAGTATGAATGATCACCACATATCAATACATTTTTTTTTTATACCTAGTTTCTCTATATTCCACATCTTAAGCACTACTAGAAAATGTTTATGAGGTATAAGATGAACTTGTGAAGTCTCTCCTTAATTGCTCAAAAAAAATTCATGATCTCAAAAGATACTTATAAAATATTGAAGGAAGATTTGTACAAAAAAATTAACAACAAAAAGTTGTCAAAATTCTAGCAAAATATTTTAAAAAACGTTCTACATGCCATATTATATAGCTAAGTATTACTTTCAAAAGTATGTATTTTTTTTGGTAGTTTGTATTAAAATGAGTTTTTAAAGGGACCCCAAAACCTTTTACAAAATAATAAAGAGGAAACCATGTCAACAGACCAAACAACACGACAAAAGGTAGGCCTTTTAAAATTTAAAAATAAAGGCGCACAGGAAGACAGTCCCAGAGGGACCATATTTAGACTGGGATGTGGGATTATACCATATGAAACACATTTGAAATTAAATAAAAATCCTTCCCAATAGGCCCAATATTTAAAGTGAAGAATCCCACCTAGGGGGCTCGAGATAGGAGAAACCTGCATAAAAATTCAAAATTGGAGATCCCGCCCAAGGGAAAAACCAGAACTCTATTTCCTACCTAGGAGAAACAGGAAGAAAAATCTGCCTAGAAAATATAAAGCTATCTTACAAAAGCATGAGAAAATGTAGCAAGAACAGAGAAATCCTGCTGGAGAAAAACCAATAGGCAGATTTAGAAGCAGCTGCAACAAAGGAGAATCTCATCCAAGAAGGCACATGACCATCACATACTAGCCCAACAAAGAGAATCTTGTCCAAAAAGGTACTGGAAAACCACAGTTTGGTCCAAAAAAGAGAATCCCATCCATGAAAGCATGGTAAAAACACATACCTGCACAACATGGGGTAGAAAAGTAGGGCCATGAGTGAAACACCTATCCCACATGACATTGGAACGCACCACTCAGTCAAAAAAAACTAAAACAGGTTACCTACCTGTGATATGGATCATTAGCATGGGGAGATAACCATAGGTAAAGAGATCTCACTACGAGTGAGACATTTTATAGAGGTAACAAACGAGAAAGTCCCAAGAAGTATAATTCCACCACGGTACCTCAAGACTGGGAGGGACAATCACATTCAAGGATAATCATCAAAGACAAACTTCTACAATAGGAAAGCATGTAAAAGATCCCCCTAAAACACCAAAGGACTACATAAAATACCCATCAAAAAATCATCCAAAAATGATTACCACCAGTCCCACCAACTATCCATCTAGGGAGAAACTAGAAGATACCATTCAATTGCAACTTCATGAGAAAGCGCAGGCCTACCCCGAAGACCAGAAGCGAGTTAAAAAGAACAGTTCTAATGGTGATCCCTAAAATAGACAAATAAAGGATCTTCTGAGAAAGATAAAAAACCCCAAGTCTGAACCCATATCAAATCAACTGTAAGAACCTTTGAATTGTAGGCGTTAAATATATGGCCCTATCCCAAGACCAGTAAAATACAGGAAGAATACCCTAGGCTGCAAACAAGATAGGCAACAACGGGAACTCTCTTTTGAAAGCTAGGTAATAAATAAGAATGAAAGAAACCTTCCAAGCAGACATCAACAAAGCATAGGGCCCCCAATACTAGAGAGTTCTATTGAGAAAGGCTTCATAGATACCGCACCTGAGCCAAGCCATTCAAAAACCAACCACCACCAGAGGAAACTAGGGAAGGAAACTTTGAGACTAACCTCCGAGCCACAACAAGCATATCAAAAATGGAAAAGAACATCTTGAGAAACCCCAAGATAATCCTGTGCAGGTCCTGGAAAGTAGTAGGGAGATCCTAGGAGTATTTTCCCAGTAGGGAATTCACATGACATAAGGAGGGGGAATCAGGGAAAGTGAAGTGGGGGTTTCCTGCCTAGATCGGGAGACCATCCCAAGCTTCCCCCACACTTCCAAAAGTATGTATTCAAATGCCTTACCGAACATATAATTGTTTTTTTCATGGATTTGTTTTCTATAAAAATATATTGTAAAACTAACCTTGGTAGACGATAATTGAAATGAATACATTGCCCTCATAGTATCCATGGAACTAGTCCTAAGGGTTGGTAGTGTAGCTCTATTAGGATAATATTACTATAATGAGTAAGCTAAATTTTTGAAGTGATTGCACCTCCTAGATAACAACTATAGAACTAGTCCTAGGGGTTGGTAGTATAGCTAAATTAGGACTATGGACCTTTTGGAAAATTAGTAATATTTTTCATTAAAAAAAATAAAAGGAAAAACAAGAAATAGGTATGTCAAAAATAAAAGTCAAAAGAAATGGCAAAAGGAAAGAGGTAGAAAATCCATTGGGAAAATAACATATGACTCTCATTTTGACACCTTTCCAATAGATTTTTATCTTGTATGATATTATTTTATACATCATCATATATCTCTTCTATAGGATCTAGCCACTTTGTATTTACATGAGATCATGCACCCTTACTTTTTAGAACTCTTATGAGATCATGCATCATTGTTATTTTATCCTCTTTTATGGAGCATGCATTCTTGATATTATGGGTGAAATTTTGCGCCTCTTCACCCACTCTTCTTGAGGATGATGGCATCTTAGAGTCGGCCAATTTTGAAGCAGTGATGGAAGAAGCAGATATTTGAAATTGGATGAACAAGCAATAGGAAAAATCACTAAATCCAGAGTCATACAAAAGAATGGATAGGGGTGTGCTCGAAGAAAGATCCAAAATCCCTACCCCAACTATTGGGAAAAATATTGGGGACCCCAGATCCCTGGATGGAATAATCGAACTAAGGCAACACAATCGTAAGTCCTAAGTTCTCGTCTAAAAGCTAGATGAAACTTTGGGAAAGCAATATTAGAAGTCTGAGATGAATCCTACATCCCTAAATTATGATGAGTGGATGGCATGTCCCTAACTAGAACTGACATCAAGGGGAAGGAAGACTCAAGCTGGACCATTAATAAACACAACTGCCCTGGTATGAGTTGACAAGGAGAAAGTAGAAGTACGTGGAGCCTATGATAATCAATCAGACTTCTCAGGTGCTCAAGGGGTAAAGTAGATAGAATTTATTGCTTGAACAGGTGTAGCAAAAGTGATCTACATCTCTGTGTGAATACCTAAATCCCATTTTGGATGATCGCCTTCCCCCCTAAAGCACAGTGTCAGTAGATCTTCTGATTGTTCTATTTTGATCTTTCCCATCGAACACCATTAATGCTTAATTTGAATTCAATGTAAAATCCTCTATAAATAGGGGGATGCTTGGCATTCCAAAGGGTAGCTCTATGGCATTTACAATTCATATGTAATAATATATTGCTTGTAAATAATAGTAAATCATTGTTTGATCTCTCAATCTATCTTTCGTTCTACTTCTACCTTTCTATGAATGTTTATTTCTACGATGACCGTTTGAGTGGGTTCGCTTAATTTTTCTATCTAGATTTCATGAGCCTGACTGGGTGGTTCTGGAATTTGCATTCACCACTGGGCGTCGGGGTTTATTTTTGATAAGACCAATAAAGTAGGAGTGCTCTAATTCTGCTATCTGGATTTCATGCATCCTCGCGTTGATTATGGAATTTTCCCTTACACATCGAGCTAAAGGAGAAGCGCTAGGCAAGGCTGGCTGATCTATTAGGTGGTTTGTTAATGTTTGTACCAACGACATGGGAGGAGTGTGTCTTGATGTAGTTATACACCATCCTTGTCAGTTCCAACTATGATCTCCTTTGCTTTATTTCACGTTCTCTTTTATCCCTTTTACCCTTGCGGTGTAGGTAGCTATAACTTTAGGATTTGACCTTCTTCGGAGATTGACCACCTCTGCCTCTTCTGGGCTATGCGATCATTAAATACTAGTCGAAAACATTTGGGTGCACCTCCCACTCATTTGGTACCAATTTTTGCACCAAAATTTTTTGGTGACTTTGTTGGGAAACTCTAAGTTTTTGAGTTTAAGGAAACCAGAGTATGGTGATTCTTTGGTTTAACTAGATCTTGTCAAATCACCTAACAAATTTAAGCTGAGCATCATCTCCACATCATGAGATTAGTTGCATTCTTATGCTAAAAGTTTTCCATCTCCTGAAGAACCCAGGGTTTGATGAGCAACCCTAACCTTGCAAGCGGTGATAGTATGTTCATCTTGTGACTCTAACTTCGATGCATGAATCAGGACCATTGAAGGCTAGTGCCTCAATGGCCTACCTGAGATGAATGATCCTAGTATGCTAGACTTCTAATGCTGGCATGCGATTCTTGAAAGCACCTCAAAGCATCTAAGAAAATATGATGGCACTTTAGTAATTGCTCGAGAGAACCTCGAAGATGTCACTACACTAGCACCCTCCATGGCATAATACATAAATATGTCATGATCAGGCTCTTGGTCTTGTCTTTAGAGGGAAGGGTACAATGGTGGTACCGTACCCTTGGGCGGAGAACCATCTGCTCATGGATGGATTTGGTAGGAGCTTTGGTTGATGCATTTGATGGCTCCTTAGATCCTTTCTAACTCTTGATGCATATTTCATTCATCAAAATGTCCCCTTTTGAGTCTATAATAGAATTTAACATTCAATTCAGAAGGAGTTGGGGAATGATCCCCTTTGAATATCAACCATTACCTGTCTAGGCTCACATGTACTACATCCGAGCTTTAGGCTCAAATATAAGCCTCCTCCTACTACAATCTAGGAAAAGGAGATTCTCTCAAATATTTAATGAGGATATACAGGTGGAGTGACTCTTGCTTCAAGAAAGAAATATATCTTTAGATGACTCTGCCCTCCCATACCCTTTTTCAACTGTTGTTGTTTACTAGCCTATTGTACAACATCCGCCTTGGATGCCATCACAAGCTGTGCATGAGCTAGGGCTACAGTCCTGCAGGAAATAGGGAGTGGATCTCTTCTTGAGCCCATGTAAGGGAGATGCAATCACAAATCCTTCTATAAAAAATGGTACTGCTTGCACCTTCACCCAGTAGATGGAGGTCCCATTCCTTGTAGGCTCAATCCAATAAAGTTTGTAAGGAAAATTGCACGGAGTTAACGGAGGTGTGTGAGGTCAGGATTTCACAACAAGTGGATCCCAAGATCTGGCAACACTAGAGTCTATTTCCAGAAGAACCAGTACATCAATAAGGTTCCCTCGTGGAAAAATTTATTGCCACATCAATCATCGATCACATAAGTACTGGTGTGCATGATGATATACCAAGTTGTAACCTAGTTGCAGATTGGAAAATTTTTGGGCAACACCAACCAAACTATGAAAAGTGCCTCAAGTTCAATATAATTTGGTCTGGACATTGTAGATTCACTGTATAATCTTGTAGCAAAATAACTAAGCACAATAAATAAGATAAACACAGAGAGAGAAATTTGCCAAAAAGAATGTTCCTTTGTATTAGTGCTTGATACAATGTTACAAATGGATATCTTGAATTGCCCCAAATGTGTTGGGGGTAATGTTACAATGATTTTCTCCTTCTGATAGATGTTACAATGCTCCCATAGAAGAGGTAAATTCTTCCAACTCCTCAGCAAGATAGGGTGCTCTTCATTCCTCTGCTACAACTCCAAGGGGTGAGTGGGCTTTGGTATCCAATGTAGGGACCACTCCTAGCTTCAATAGCTCTTCAAATACCTATCTCCTGCACACATGGAAACCAAACAAGGGTTAATAGCACCTGTATAAATGATTACAAACAATGCAAATAAAAGAAACCCTTGAAAGGAATGCTTGCAAGAAACATGGAAATACTAATTAAAAATGCCTTGCTAACAAGTCGATAAGTTACTGATCTCTGTTGATAAAACCTGTTCGGGACTGTGGAACCATGGGAACGCGGTTGCGGGCTGGAAACCATGGACCTACGGTTGTGAAACCGTGGATGCACATTTTTGACTGTAGAACCACGGGTGAGCGGTTTCGGCTGAGATGACAGGTCACCTCGGGATGCATGCCAATGATCGGATTCGAGCTCGCGCTCTCAGTTTCTCATCGGGTCTAGATGTATTTTGGTAGCCTGTCGGTACGCAAATTCAGCTCCCTTTGTTTGGTGGATTGATGGTGCCTTTATAGGCTGCCTAGGGCTTTGGAGGGGAATGTGAGGTGGCAAGCCTGACTTGCCAAGTGGTAAATCTGGACTGCCAGGTGGAAGGGGCAGTTACAGTGAGTCACTCAGTGTGGCTCACTTAACTAGGGTGATGTGGCTCCAAGTGGAGTGGGATGTGGGATGTTGTTTTATGTGAAGGGACAAGGGGACAACAACAAAGGAGTTGTGGCATGGGTGTTGGGAATCTGTCTCATGTGCAAGGACAAAGGGGACAGGAGTGGGTAAGATGTGGCATGGATGTTGGATGAAGTGTCCAGGACACATGTCCAATGGGTAGACAGGGTATCCTAGGGTGATTTTCCTAATTAAATAAATTAGGAAAGTATAATGATGTGCAGGATTTTATATCCCTAAGTTAGAACTTAGGCATATATCTTTATTATGCAGGATTTGATGGTGAGGTGGTGAATGTGAACTAAAGGGTGCTAGATTTTGGTGTCTACAGTTGCCCCTTTTTGTACTGCGTTGTGTACAACACAATGCGGTGCAAAAACTAATGACATCTAACTTTATTGGACGAATGGGTTCATTTCTCTTTGACACACAGAATGAATGAATTTAAAATTTTGATTTGTTTGCTTACCCCCTCAATTGACGATTGGGTAAAGGTTGACACCCATAAGCCAATTGACAAAATATGAATGCTGAAAGTGGGTTGTTTATTGAATGATGTTGATTTTGTTAATGAATTTTGTCTTGATTTTCTTTGTGCCCCAAGTTTGGGATTATTTGTGTTCTTGCAATTTTGCTTTTGGTTTCATTAATGTTTAGAATACATGGTAAAATTTTTGACCACTCTTTTGAGTTTTCATCCACTATGACTTTAGCAATTCCTTCCAAATGATGGGTTTAAGGAACCAGTCATCGAGGATTTGATGCTCAAGCGGTTTTTTGATTATTACCAAATTGTTGTTTGTTGTTCCGCTTTTGACCCAACGGAAGGTTTTTGTAGGATTACCTTGGCAAATCTGTTTTAGAACACATTTAAGCTCATAGATTTTAGGGACTTATCGACTTGATTCATTGTTGTTTTTTTGTGATTTCTGAATGAGTTTCCTTATGGTGATTTACCCATCCAACCGGTTTGCATGGATTGCTAGTCGCTGCAACCGCTAGGTGTATAGGATAATCCACTAGATACGAGTTTCACTCCAGATGATTAGGTGGATTGGAATTTTCATTTTTTTTTTTTGAAACCGTTGACTTGCGGTTATTTTGGCAAAAAACGTGGATTTGCGTTTTTCTTTATGAAACCGTGTTTTCGTTTTTCGCCTCCAAACGCGTGTTTGCATTTTCTGCACGCAAAAAACGGGCGCGCATTTTTCGTCGCTAAAAGTGGCTATTTATAGGCTATTGTCATTTTCAAAATCATTCTGCCAGTTGTCATTGGTTGGTCGATTGAAGTGATGAGTGAGATGGAGGTTGGCGAGGGGAGCGGTGGTGGTGGCTCGGCTGGAGCGGAAGTTGGCGGCCGGTTTGCCGAGGTAGGCATGTTGCCCTTTTTTTTTCTTGTTTGTTTTGCTTGTTTGATAATTAAGTGGGGTTGGTAAATGATTATTGTTTGCTCATTAAGCGTTTGTTTTTGCTTTTATTACCTAGGGTAGGTAAAAAAAAATTTGTTATTGCTTTTATTACCTAGGGTAGGTAATTTTTTTTTTTTTTTGCTTTTTATTACCTAGTGTAGGTAAAAAATTTTGTTTTTGTTTTTGTTACCATGATTAGGTAATTTTTTTTTTTTGCTTTTATTACCTAGGGTAGGTAAAAATTTTTTTTTTTTATTACCATGCATAGGTAATTTTTTTTTTTTTTTTTATTACCTAGTGTAGGTAAAAAAATTTTTTTGTTTTTATTACCATGATTAGGTAAATTTTTTTTTTTTGCTTTTATTACCTAGGGTAGGTAAAAAAATTTATTTTTTTTTTTATTACCTAGGTTAGGTAAAAAAATTTTTTTTTTTGCTTTTATTTCTAGCATGTTGTGCTAATTTTTGTTTTTTTTATATGTTTTCTTTTTAGGTTAAGCTTCTTGATGCTCGGCATAGGTGGTCGAGGACCATTCGAAAAGTGCGGAAAGCACTTTTTGATGATGATTGGACTCTACTTCAGACCATTGGTTTAGACGGTTGCGGGCGGTTAGGCACCATCCGAGCTGATGAGGATCTCCTTTCGGCACTTGTTGAGCATTGGGATCCAGATAGGGGCACATTTTAGCTCCCAACAAGGGAGCTGACTATCACTCTCGAGGATATCTACCATATCTTTCATGTCCCTATCGAGGGTCCTACCGTTCATGTTGGCCTTGACAAGAAGGAGGCCCTTTTCCCTCTGTTTGGTGAGATGTGGGACATTGATTGCAGTAGGGGCGACATTGCGTATTTGGATCTCTTTACAGCTGGCAGCTTGGGTGCATTACCTACCTTTATGATGTACATATTGAGCAACATGTTGTTGCCCAATTCCATGGGATCGAGGATCCCGTGGAACCAGGTGCCTATTGTTCTTGACTTGATAGTTGATCCTCGTCGGTTAGCCTGGGCTCCCGCTCTTCTCTACGAGGTTTATAGCGAGCTCTATGAGGTGAAGAGGCATGGGTGTAAGGGCTTGGGCTATAGTTTGTTGCTCCAGATTTGGTGTTGGGAGCATGTTATCATTGGTCACCCTATTGGTTTACCTTGTGGCATGGATGCCACCTCTCCCTAGGCATACAGATGGTTACTCAATGAGGAGGTCAGTCGATCTATTATGAGTGCTTCAGAGTTCAGAGATATCTTGAGTTCTCTGACTAGGGACCTGATGTGTTGGTGACCTTGGAGGGGTTTGGATTGGGTGACGGATGCAGTGGAGCTTCATCGCGTTAGGCGGGGATGATGGGTTGTTGGCACCCATTTGAGGGATATGGAGTTTATCCAGTTCTCTCATGTACTACGATAGTTTGGTCTTGTTCAGGATGTTTTAGAATGTGCCTATTATGTACAGGCGATGGGGTGATGAGTTGGGGTTACCTATTGCTCCTAATTTTTGGTGAGTCGATGATCCTACTGATGACTCAGACTTGGAGGTGCTTGACTTGGATGATGTTGGCATGACTACTGAGTATGATGCTTGGTTTATGAGTCAGCCTCTATGGACTCCTAGCATCATTGTAGATGATGATGGGAGTGGTGATGATGTTGATGTGGGTGGATGGGTTCCTTGGTCGATGAAGCATCGACGTGGTAGCTCTTCGAGAGCTGACATGGGCATGAACGTTCAGCAGCCTAAGGAGGGTGGTGGCGATGATGATGAGGGTTTACCTCCTCGACGGTCAGAGGAGGAGTGGGGGATTCTCCAAGCTGAGCGAGATAGCCTAGATTTGGAGCTAGGTCGAGTGAAGGCCGAGTTAGCATGGTATCAGGGTGAGGTGACTCATCTTTAGGCTGAGGTGGATGGGTTACGGGTTGGACCTAGCAACACTGTTCTGGCTGCTAAGGATGCAGAGATCACCAGACTTGGTGGTGAGATTACCCATTTATAGGGTGAGCTTTCTCGATTGTAGTCAGGTGCTAGAGGTGATGATTCTGCTTTGACTATTGCTTCTCTATGGGTAGATATTTCTCAGAGGGTCGCTCGCTAGGGTGCTGATTTGAGGAGCCTACGTAAGTAGGCTGTCTACATCGAGATGTTGGAGAACATTCTTCATGAGCATCAGATTCCTTTACCTATTCCTCCTTCATCATCTACTGCCACTACTACCCGAGGGACTGAGACGAGTCATAGGACTCATCATACTTCTAGCTCTCATGGGGCTTCTACAACGTAGGGTCCACGAAGGGATCCTGCTAGCACTAGCTAGATGTTGTATTACCTTATTTTTTTTTTTGTATATTTTATCTTAGTATGAGCCTCAGTGCTCCGATGTATACTACCTTCGGGCATTTTGTACTTTGTAGACTTTCTTTATATATATATATATATACATGGCATATTATTTTGGTATTCACATGTGTTATTTGTATATGCATTCTTCTTGTTTATGCTTTGCAATGTTTATATAATGCAATCTAATATTTCTATGGTATTGCTATGATAATGAATGCAACTGAACTTGTAAAATGCATTTTATTTTTATTCATGTAACTAAATGACGGTATTCATGTTGCTCGTGTAATCTTTTTTAGCTCAGAGTATTTGACCTTTACTCGTTCATATTTGCAATTGGGGGTATCCCACTTGATTATTCTTTGTGGTGATGTATGTGGTATGTATAAATGGTATGTGGATTGTGATATTGATTATGATTTGGTTTTTGATATGTAACTGAAAGTATTCTCAAATACTCAAAGAAGCTAGTAATGTTAACCATTTTTCTTGATGTTATCTTACTTTCTTTAGGACCATATTGTGTGCAAGTGAAGTTCATTTACTAAATCTTGCGTGTCGATGACCCTAAGCAATCCAGAACCAGTGCATGTGATTGTGATGTTTATTGCCCCATCTTGAGTAATTTTTGGATGGTACCTTTTTGGGTTTTCCTTTTGGCTAGCTTACCCGTATGTGCATTCAGAGGTCTCCCTCTTGAGAGAGAGACATGTCGCCCTGCATGAGTTTACTCCACTGCCAGTCAAGCGTCTATAGCCCCGGTGGAGGCTCACTCCATAGTCCAATGGTTTGATCTTTAAGCCTTTGTGATGACTACATAACTTTCTGAGGGGAACATAGTACGATCTTTTCAGCTTTAGAGATCTATGGTGTGTGTTGTTAATTTTTTTTGTGTAGAGTTTTGGGGAATCGGATTCTCAACCGAAGTATGATGAGAATGTTACCCTATCCTTACTACTCTACATTTATTTATATTTGTTGTTTCACTGTGGTAGTGGTGATAACCACTATTTTTGTTTTTGGACTATGTTGCGTGATAGGGTAAGCGAAGAATTTGACTTTTTTCGCTTTGAGGTTTACCCAAATTGGCGTTATCTTTCTATTATTCAAGATGTTTTAAGATTTGTAAAAGTGTATTTGGTTCCAGATTGCTTTTGGGTCAATCTACCATACTCAAGATTTTCTTAATGTGATGAAAGTGCTTTGGTCCTAAAGAAAATTGGACACTTCATGAAGTTTGGTTTTTCACTAGACATGTTTGAGTGACTGAAAATTGTATGATATATCATATATGATGTGTATGATTTGTGAGTTGTAAAGAATCTTAGTTGAATACCCCCAATTCTTGGAATTTGTTTTCTTGGTCGTATCATCACCACTATTAAATATTACTGAGCAAGGGATGGGATGGATGCAACTATATATATATATATATATATATTTGTATGAACATATAATTGAAATGCAAATGCAATATGAAAAATGCAATTTAAAATATGTCTATTTACAATGTGAAATGCATGCAATGTTGTAAAATGGAATATTTTGTTTATTTTTTTATTTTTGTTTTAGCCATGTACATATATATACATATATTGCAAGTCGTTTTATGCATAAAATGCCTTTAGGTGCATAATGTTCAGTGGTTCTGGCTCCAATTTCCCTTCTAAATTGGAAAGTTTGTACGTTCCTTGTCCCAATTTTTGCTTTACTATATATGGGCCCAACCAATTTGCTGCAAATTTATCCCTTAAGTGCGGTAAAGCATTAGTATTTTGTTGATTTTCTTTGAGCACTAGGTCCCCCACTTGAAATTCATGAGGATGGACTTTTGCGTTGTAAGCACGCTTGAATCTATCTTGATATACTCGTAAATGTTCTAGAGCATTGATACGTTTCTCATCAATAATTGTCAATTGGTCAAGACGCGCCTGTCTAGTTGTATCATCGTTCATGAATTCCTGTATCTCGATTCGCAAGGATGGTATCTCGAGCTCCAATGGTAATATTGCTTCTGCACCGTAAACTAGTGAAAATGGTGTTGCTCCCGTTGGCGTTCTTATGCTTGTTCTGTAAGCCCATAGTGCTAAAGGGAGGTGAGTATGCCAATCTCGATGATTATATTTTACCACTTTCTTGAGAATGGATATGACTATTTTATTTGTTGCTTCAGCTTGCCCGTTTGCTTGTGGGTAATAAGGTGTTGAGAAGTTGTGTAGGATTTTGAATTTGTTGCACAATGCTCTAACATCCTTATTCTTAAATGACTTTCCATTATCAAAAATTATTTTTGAGGGTATTCCAAAATGATAGATAATATGTTGAAGTATAAACTCCGCTATTCGAGGTCCAGTCGTAGTTGTCATTGGAATTGCTTCCACCCATTTTGTGAAGTATTCTGTAGCAGTTATGATGAATTTATGTTGTCCTGATGAAGCAGGTGTTATTTTACCGATCAAGTCAAGGCCCCATTGTGAAAAGGGCCACAAAATTTGAATGGGTTGCAAATTTTGTGATGGCACATGGGTCAAGTTTGCATGATGTTGGCACTTTTGGCATCTTTTGACATATTTGCAATAGTCATTTTCCATTGTCGGCCAATAGTATCCCATGCACAATATTCTTTTTGCAATTGCCATTCCATGAAGTGACCACCGCAAGTACCATCATGGGCTTTTGATATTGCTCTTTCTACTTCAATTGGATTTAAACATCGTAGTAATATTCCATCATAACTACGTTTATATAACACATCTCCAAGTAAAGTGAAATGAATGGCTCTTTGTTTGAATGTTCTTTTTGCAGTTCATGTCATTTCTATTGGTAGTGTGCTGACTTGAGAAAATATTTTATCTCATCAAGGTAAGAATTGTAAGGTTCGACATGTATCAAACAAACATTCTTCTCACCTATAGATTCTACTTTTTGAATTGATGGTTTAGACACTATTGTTATGATTAGTGGTTGCATTTCTCCATGTTCATTTTTAGGGATGAGAGATCCCAAGGAAGCCATTGCATCCGCAAATCTATTTGTCGATCGTGGCAAGTTACTAATTTCATACCAGTCAAATTTTCCTAGCAACTGTAATGCTACTTCATGATATTTCTTTAAGACTAGCTCTTTACATTGGTATTCTCCTTTTATTTGGTAGACAACCAATTGAGAATCACCAAAAATGCTTATTCTTTTTATTCCCATTGCTATAGCTGATTTAAGACCTAGTATTAAGGCTTCATATTCTGCATTATTGTTAGTGCATGTGAAGTCGAGTTTGAATGATAAAGGAATGGGTATTCCTTCAGGTGTGTAAAACACAACTCCTGCACCTTGCCCTTTTTCGCACTTTGATCCATCAAAGAACATTGTCATATCTGCTTCATCCTCAGGTGAAACTATTTCTTCTTGTTCTGTGACAGAAAATACTGAATCATCGAGAAGCTCAATTATTAATGGTGTATCATTGTGCAGTGGAGCTTCCGCTAATTGATCAGCTATCACTTGCCCTTTTATGGATTTTTGACTTGTGAATTCGAGGTCGAATTCTGTTAAAAGCATTATCCATTTAGCAGTGCGGGTGTTGTTGTAAGTGCGAGTCATCATGTATCGCAGAGGGTTTTCTCTAGCTATAACATAGGTGGTATTGCTTAGCATGTAATGTCTAAGTTTCTTGGTGGTGAAAACCACTGCTAAGCATAACTTTTCGACATAAGCATATCTTGTTTCGTAACTTACCAATGTTCGACTGATGTAATAAACTGCTTGCTCTTTATTTTTCTCATTCTTTTGTGCAAGCATTGTTCCTAAAGCAAAATCTATTGCAAAAATGTATAGGTGAAATGGGACTCCTATTTTTGGTGGCATAAGAACCGGCGATGAGGCTAGATATTTCTTTATATCATCAAATACCTCCTGACATTCAGTTGTCCAAGAAAATATCACTCCTTTTTGTAATAGGCGATTAAAAGGCCTGCATTTATCTGAGAGTTGCGCAATGAATCATCGAATAGATTGGACTTTTCCTTGCAAACTTTGCAACTCTTTCAAGTTTTTGGGAGGTGACATTTCTAATATTGCTTTTACCTTGCCTGGGTCTACTTCAATGCCTCGCTTGGAAACAATGAATCCTAGAAGTTTTCCTGATGTGACACCAAATACACACTTCTTAGGATTTAACCTTACCTTATGTTCTATTAATCGATCAAATGCCTTTTCTAGCACATCTATGTGTTCAAGACGCATTTTTGATTTAGCAATAAGATCATCTACATAATCTTCGATTATCTTATGCATATAATCATGAAATATGTACGTCATGGCATGCTGATATGTAGCTCCTACGTTCTTTAACCCAAAAGGCATCACTCTATAGCAGAATGTCCCCCAAGGCATTGTAAATGTTGTTTTATGTTGATCTTCGAGATTAATCCGAATTTGGTTGTATCCGGAGAAACCGTCCATTAAGGAGAGCATTTCATGACCAGACAAGGAGTCTACTAATTGATCTATATTTGGCAAAGGAAAATCATCCTTGGGACACGCTTTGTTTAAATCTCAAAAATCAGTGCATACTCGTATCCCCCCATTCGGTTTGCGAATGGGTACCATGTTTGAAAGCCATTCAGGATAATCGATTGGTACTATGAAGTGTACATCCAATAACTTTTGCAACTCTTCTTTCACAATTAATGTGACTATTGGATGAACTTTCCTAAGCTTCTGCTTGAATGGCTTGGCATCATGTGCTAGCGTAAGGTTGTGGACTACCAAGTCTGGATCTAAGCTAGGCATGTCTTTGTAGGACCATGCGAACACTTCCTTCTTTTTAATAAGCATGTTTATGATGCTTTCTTTTTCTTCTACGGATAATTCTTTTGCTATTTTGACAATCTAGGGATTGTCCACGTCTTCACTAAGGTTCACATCTATAGACTCTTCTATTAGCATGTGAGAACCTTCCTCTAGCTGATGTGGAGTCGGGATGAGGTGGATATCATCTGCCACATTTTCAAATGTGTCTAGGGTGTCCCCCTCTATCTCAGTTTGAAAAACTGAATTGTTTGATGATGAAGGTTGTTGTGGAATATAAGCGTTTGAAGCGCGCAACAACTCTTCGGACAGGATGAAGTCAGTAGTGGATGGCGGGGATGAAATCCTATCCATGGCTATGAGACTGGTGTCGATATAGATCGGTTTTATCTCATTATATGGATTGCGGAGTGGGGTGAGAAAATCAACAGAAATCATGTTGACTTGATGGAAATGAGGTGGTTGTGATTCAAGAATTGATGACTCATATTCTCTAGGTTGCAACTGACCTAATGTGTGTGATTGGTTTTGTTGTATGCTTTGCCAATGTGATGGAGGAGGTTCTGGTTCAGGACCCTCACGCTCTTTGTTTAGCCAAAAAAGTGTGCGGTCTATTGGAAACTTCTATTGATACCAGTTATCCTTCTGCATGGTTTCTCCATATATTATCTCTTCCTGAGGTTCTTCTTCTTCTTGATTAAGCCATTCAGGATGTGCTTCATCTTGGAGCATTCTCCTGGCTTGTATCTCAAGAGCATGGTTGATAAAAATCATTTCAGTTTCATCATCATCACTGTCACTCATCCAGAAGCCATTAGCATTTGTATGAGGTCCTAGTATTAGTGGCTCAAGGTCTTGCCTAAGGTATGCCATCTCAGTAGGATCTTCATAATCTGCTTCTCATTGTAAAGCTTGCTCTCGAGGGTAAAAATTGTAGATTTGGTATCTACTTTCTATTTGTTCATCCTCATCATTAGGTTCATCCTCATCATCGCTCTTTTCCTCCTCTTGTTCGCATTCTATGTCAAGTTCTTGGAAAGCTTGATTAAGCGAAGAGCTTGTGATGGAAGGTTTATAGCCTAGACCGGAGCGGTCACTTGGCTCTCTATATTCTAGTTCAATAATGTGGTGAGGACCTTGTTCATGTCTTCCAAGTCCATATCCTTGCCAACTAACCCTTCAAAAATATCTCACTGGGAAACTTGGGTTCGATAGATAATCAATGTTTTCATTAAACTCTTGTAAAGAGTTGTCATTTTGAGGAGGTGGGTCCGATGAAGAATCCATCCCTCCATATATGAAATTGATTGCATTTTTTTGAGAACCCATTCTATATATATCACCAATAGCTAAAGGTGGGTCACGAGGGTGACCGTAATCTCTGACTGACTCGATAGGTGGTGTAACTGTGACACTTTCAATAATGTACTCACCAATACTTGGATTGGTGAGATGTACTACAACTCTAGATGGTTGTGTGGCTAATGGCTCGGTGGATGAAGAGGGTTCTTGAGCCTTAGCTCTTGGCTCTACTGGCGGTGTTGGATTATCTCTAACAGGTGGCCCTATTTGTGAGACTACGGGTTCTAATGACTGTGAAGTAGTGGCTGATGATGTGGGTTGTGCTTTGAATGTGAATGGTGGCTTTGAATCTGGAAGTGTACTAGATGGAGCTGGCAATTGATTAGCAGGATGAGTGGGTGTAATTTGAAAATGAAATGCGGTGTTTGAAGGATGCGCTGAGCTAACGCTTTTAGATGTGAAAGTTGGATCAACTATAGGCAACTCTTCTGGAATGGGTGCTTTTGATGATGTGGTGCTTGATGGAATGGTTCTAATGACTAGTGGTTGGATGGTTAGATGTGTTGATGGGAGTAAAGGCTCATAAGGATTTGAAATAAAGTTGCAGTATTTGAAAGGTTCAGTGTCATATGGTATGCAATGTACCTTGCCTTCATGCACATATTTTAAGCATTGATGCAATGTTGAAGGCACACATTTCATTTCCCTAATCCAAGGGCATCCAAGAAGTATGTTATATTGCATTTCCCCTTCCAAGATGTGAAAGAGAACATGTATTGTTTTCACCCCCACGGTGACGGGAAGAACAACATTCCCTACAGTTGAGCATAAAGCGTCATTAAAGGCCCTAAGAGTGAATGTGGATGTTGTGATGTGAGATGATGGGACGTTGAGCTTCATCATGGCAGGTGTGGTAATGAGGTTGATTGAAGAACCTCTATCAATAAGCACTCTCTTGAAGGGTTTCCTGTCAATGTGAGCTACTATGTGCAATGGCGGATCAGGTGAATCTGCTGATATTTGTTTTTCCTCGAAGTCATAGAATACTATCGAGGGTTCCATGCACTTTTGCACACTACCCACAAAGGAATTGAATGCATTGGGGTCTTCTGATTGTACTTGAATAGACTTTAAAATTTCCATCAATGCTTCCCTGTGAGGTGTTGATTGTTGTATTAGTTCATAAATTGACAATTTTGTTGAAGCCATCTTCAAACTCTATGTTAACCGGTTGTTCAATGTAACAACAGGGTGGTTGTGGAATGGTGGTGGTGGCCCACTCGATCCAAGTTGTATGGGCACATTAGTTGGTGATGTTGTCGGAGCCTGGGTTGTGCGATTAGCTTGCCTTTGTCCATGGGTAACTATACTGATAGCCCCTACAAAACCTTGTGGCAGTTGAGACACATAATTAACCTGATTGGGAGGAACTGTAGAAGTTGATGCTCCCGTCGGTTGTTGATTCACCTCTCGATGTGGCAAAGGTGTCTGATATATGCCTAGGTTTTGGTTATTTTGGGCTAGTGGGTTGTCAATTTTGATTGTACCTGCTTCCAATAAATCTTGCACAATTCCTTTAAATCCATGACAACCTTCAATATCATGTCCTCTTTGTCTATGATAGATGCAAAAGAGGTGTTCTTTGTAACCTTTTGTCTTTGGTTTGTTAGGATCATCAGGTTTCATTTTCGGTAAATTAAAAAGTTTTGCCGCATACAACTTTTGAAATACTAATGAATATGGCTCTTGTACTGGCGTGTAATTTCTTTTTGGCTTAAAATGACGTTGTTGCCTTTTCATAGGTTGTGTCTGATTTTGTGCCTGTTGTGGGGGTGGAACCGCTTGATAATTTGGTTGGTGTGGTTGTTGTTGTTGTTGGGGTTGTTGGATTTGTGTTTGAGCTGGTTGATTTGACTGTGGTTGGCTCAAAACTATCTGATTAACCTATGCGGTCTTGGACTGACCATGGTTATTCCCATTTTGATTCTTATTGTGCCACTCTTTCTTCTTAGGCTTAATCTCGCCTTCTTGAATTTTGATTTCTTCAATCAATTTTTCTTGGGTGAGTGCCTCATCGAATGTTCTATACTATTGTAGTTGTAGCAATGAAGAGATGGGTCTACCAAAACTCTTCATGAACATTCGTATTATCTCTGGCATAGGGAGTGAAAATGGTAACTTGATCATGACTGATCTCCATCTGTTGCCAAAGTCATAGACTGATTCATCGTCATATTGTTTTAGGTAAATCAAATCAATCAATGTTGTTTGTTTTCTAACATTTAGGGTGAATCTTTCCAGGAACTGGTCCGCTAGTTGTTCAAAGGTAAAAATACTTTGATGCGGGAGGTGGTTGTACCAGTCTTGGGCTTCCCCCTAATGTTTGAGGAAATGTATGTAATAGCAATGCATCGTTGCTTTTGATTCTGAAGCATGCATTCACAAATCTTGTTACATGCTCACGGGGATCCTCTTCTCCTTTAAATTCAAGCTTCGGTATTTGGAAATCATGTGGATATGGCGGCTCTGGTATCGAAGCATGAATAGGGTGATTGAGTAGTTGCCTTAAAGTTGGCTTTTGGTATTGCAAGCCTGGGGTTTGCATGGCAAGACTATCAATCTGACTCTATAAAAACTGGTATCTAGGATCATCTACAGGATTGACACTCGAATGTACTTGATGTTGCTGGTAATGGGGTGGATTGTATGTAGGTTGGGGATGATAAGACATGTTTGGCAGAAATGTGTTATGGTATGGATGTTGAGGGATGTTATGATATGGATGGGGTGATGAAGGTATGATATTATGCTGACCTACTGCATTAGCATATGGGTGCGGTGGTTGATTGTGAACCATAGTGGTAGAGGGAGGACGCATTACCCAAGATGGATCTTGGATAAAGGCATTAGGTTGATGAGATGTAGGTGGAAGATTTTGCTCAATCCCTTGCAAATGTTGGTTAGGGTCAGGGTTCATGCTACGGTTAGCATTATCTAAAATCATTTGCTGCAACTGTAAGAAATCCTGTTGCATAGCAATTGCATTTGACATAGGGACTGCTACCTGTGATGTGGTGGACTGAATTGGTTGTGGAACAACCATGGTAGTGGAGGTAGATGGGGGGTAAGTAGCAAAGGGTATCGCCACTGACTGTGGAATGGTATGAGATGTATGTCCTACAAGTGTGGATGGAGGAATGGATGTTGGGGCTTGCGAAACAATAGGAATTGTTTCATACAAGGGATTAGTGGTAATGGTCATTTGTTGTGATAATGTGGGGGAATTTGGTTGGATGACAATGGTTGATTGGCTAATGCTACAACAACCAACTCAAAGAGAGGATTGGTGAAAATCTATTGTGACTGTTGTGGATAGGCGAATATGGATTCTTGTTGTGATGAGGGTACGACACGTGATGGGATGGAGAGTGGTGGTAATGATGGGAAGACCATTCCAGCTGCATTCAAGTACATTCTAATAGTGTCCATATCTATCATGGTGACCTGACTGTCTACCATTGCAGGAGGTTCACTCCTAGGTGTCTCAAGTATAGTTGTGTGAGTAGCTCTATGCATAATGTCTATGTCCATGTTGGGGGCATTACTAGAAGGCCCTACATCAAGACTCTAGGACATAGAAAGGGGCATACCTACTTGTCCCACCACCGAAGTGTGAGGGACATTGCCAGACTGAGAGGCCATAGGGGAAGACCACTGACTTCGGCTTGACACTAATTTCTTAGCTTGATTACGAGTCACTACCATACGCTACTATGTGATAAAATGCGGAGTGAGACTATCTATGCAAGTAAAGTGACAATACAATGCAATACAACACACAAAGCAAATAACCACACAAAATTTTTGATGCTAGATTTTCGTATATATATTATATTTTATTTTTTTGAAATTTGTTTGGAAAATGAAAAAGGCGTGTGCTCAATGTTTTGCCCTAAATGAGTCTAGGATTTCACCTGTATACTCATAGCTCGACAACCTGGCTATGAACTCCAAGTCACGTAATCCCACCTATAATATGTGGTAATGAATTCCACACATGACCAGGGAGCACAGGTCCTACCAATTCCTCACCCAGTTCACCCATAGTCTATGATACACCTCTCCGAAGAGAGATGCGTGCTATCACCCACGGGTTATGATGGATCTTGGAATCAGCCTTGGCTAAGAACAGGGTATAATATTGGTGGTTCGGTGATGAAATCCAAACCCTGATGATGAAATCCAGCCATTTTCCAATGTTTATGTGAGTGTGTGGTGGTTTTGTTTAACTAGGATGTTATGCAAAATTACTATGCAATTATGTTTCAATGGCCTAAATGTAGGAAAATAGAAAACAGAGAATGAAATACAGTAGGTCAGGGGTAAAATACCAATTTCTAGATCTAATTTTTTAATCTAAATTCTGATTAACAGGGCTAACCGCGGGTGCGCGGTTAGTTCTAGTAAACCACGGATGCATGGTTTGCCAATCGCGCATCTAGCATTTGGGATATCCCAACCATGGATGCGTGGGTCCTTTCTATCAAAAAAGAATATATTATAGACTCTGAACCTAAAAATATATAGTCTGTAGGTTATTCCTAACCGGTGAATGCAACATGATTTATTTTCTACTATGCAAATGCAATTTTTTTTTTTTATGTATTAATGGGTGCAAGTTTTTAAGCTAATTTCTTCTATCTCTAAGACCTAAGTGTAGACAAAGGCAAACAGGACTAGGACTCTTTATCTTACGTTAAATGCATCTAGTTAACTAACAACTAAGACAAAAATTAGAAGAAGCATGAGAGTACATACCTATGTTCCTTCCTCCTTGTAAACCGTCGACCCACATTTTTGATAGCAACCTGTTTTGCTTTTCTCAAAAACTGTGTCTATTTTCTCTAAAACAGCTTCATTTTCTTATATAGAAACCCCATTTCTACGTTTCCACAACAAATGATACAATCGCAAGATCTTCTAAATTTATCAATATAATCCAGATTTATGTGCGCCTCGAATTCTCAAAACCTGTAAATGCAAACAGAGATTAGTGAACAAATTTAGACAGCAAGGCAAAACAAAATAGGACCTTTAGGGGGTCCCACCATGATCACCATTTTTGTAGCAAAATAACTGAGCACTCAATTAAATAAATAAAAAGAGAGAGAAATTTGCCCAAAGAATGATTCCTTTATATTAATGCTTGATACAATGTTACAAAATGGATTTTGAATTGCCCCAAATATTTTGGGGGTAATATTACAATACTTTCTCCTTCTAATGATGATACAATTCTCTCATAGAAGAGGTAAATTCTTCCAACTCCTCTGAAGATAGGGTGCTCTTCATTCCTCTGCTACAGCTCCAAAGGGTGAGTGGGCTTTGGTATCCAATGTAGGGACCACTCCTAGCTTCAATAGCTCTTCAAATACCTATCTCCTGCACACATGGAAACCAAACAAGGGTTAATAGCACCTGTATAAATGACTGCAAACAATGCAAATAAAAAACCCTTGAAAGGAATGCTTGCAAGAAACATGGAAATACTAATTAAAAATGCCTTGCTAACAAATCGATAAGTTACTGATCTCTATTGATAAAACCTGTTCGAGACTGTGGAACCGTGGGAACGCGGTTGTGGGTTGGAAACCATGGACCTACGGTTGTGAAACCGTGGATGCGCATTTTTGACTGTAGAACCATGGGCGGGCGGTTTCGGCTGAGATGACAGGTCACCTCGGGATGCGTGCCAATGATCGGATTCAAGCTCGCGCTCTCAATTTCTCATCGGGTCTAGATGTATTTTGGTAGCCTATCGGTATGCAAATTTAGCTCCCTTTGTTTGGTGGATTGATGGTGCCTTTATAGGCTGCCTAGGGCTTTGGAGGGGAATGTGAGGTGGCAAGCCTGACTTGCCAAGTGGTAAATCTGGACTGCCAGGTGGAAGGGGTAGTTATAGTGAGTCACTCGATGTGGCTCACTTAACTGGGGTGATGTGGCTCCAAGTGGAGTGGGATGTGGGATGTTGTTTTATGTGAAGGGACAAGGGGACAACAACAAAGGAGTTGTGGCATGGGTGTTGGGAATCTGTCTCATGTGCAAGGACAAAGGGGACAGGAGTGGGTAAGATGTGGCATGGATGTTGGATGAAGTGTCCAGGACACATGTCCAATGGGTAGACAGGGTATCCTAGGGTGATTTTCCTAATTAAATAAATTAGGAAAGTATAATGATGTGCAGGATTTTATATCCCTAAGTTAGAACTTAGGCATATATCTTTATTATGCAGGATTTGATGGTGAGGTGGTGAATGTGAACTAAAGGGTGCTAGATTTTGGTGTCTACAAATCTCTAATATGGGTAAATGGTTGTGGTGTGCCATTCACATCGTAATTTTGTGTACAAAAGTTGACAATTAAATAAAAGTACAGTAAGCATGTGGCCAATGACATCATCCTGTTTATTGGTGACTTGTGGTGGATTTGCAGAAAGTGTTGATTTTAAAAATCCTCCCTTTGCTCTTAGTGTTCTCCCATGGTAACCTCATGCCCAATTGACCAAGGCTCAAAAATTCATGCATCACTTCGTGCAATCTCCAAAAGGATATCCACTGCAATTTTGAAAGCAGTGCCCATCCCTCCACCCAATGGAAAATGAGCTATGAATAGAACCTCAAAAGGGTAAAAGGCAACATCAAGAAAAGTAAATGTAATATGAAAATAATTTTGCTACAAGAGATTCTCAAGAGGGGTAGTAATAGATTGAAGAAGTTTATGCGTGATTGTGTCAAAAGAAAATATTACGACAGATGTTGTTGGCATTCTGTCTATTCTTGAACTGACCTTGGTATTTGGTGGGGTATGTTGATGGAAGTGCAGGATGTATGAATATCATACTAACTACCTTCCAATTCATCCCTCTACTCTATCTCATTTTCCTTCCTCCTTTATTCCCTTCCCTTCTTTTGTACCCCTTGGCTTCCTTCTTTGTTCCTCTTTTGGTGTGTTTTGCCAAGTCAATTCCTGGGCACTTTGTATTTCCTTTCTCTTTCTTCCCTTGTTTCATACAACCTTCTTTGGTTGCCTTTCTTACTAGGATTTTCCTCTCCCTTTCCCTGTTAAAAGGAGATTTAAAGTCAAGCCCTTTCTCTGGGTCCTTTTTCACAAGTTGAAAAACCCTTGTAAGTCACCAAGAGTGTGGGTGAAATTTTGTACCTCTTCACCCACTCTTCTTGAGGATGATGGCATGTTAGAGCCAACCAATTTTGAAGCAGTTATGGAAGAAGCGAATGTATGAAAATGTATGAACAAGCAACAAGATAAATCACTAAGTTTGAAGTCAGATGGAAGAATGGGCAAGGGTGTGCTCGAAGAAAGATCTAAAATCCCCACCCTATATTTTGGATGGAATATTGGGATCCCAAATCCCAATATGGAAGAATCAGACTAAGGTAGGATAATCGCAAGTCCCAAGTTCCCATCTGAAATCTAGATGAAACTTTGGGAAAGAAGTATCAGAAGTCCGAGCTGAATCCTTCGTCCCTAAAGTATGATGAGTGGATGGCATATCCCTAATCAAAAATGAAATCAAGGGGAAGGAAGCCTCAAGCTGGGCCATTAATAAAAACAACTACCCTGGTACGAGATGACAAGGAGCAAGTGGAAGTATGTGGAGCCTGCGATAATCAGTCAGACTTCTTAGGTGCTCAAGGGATGAAGTAGATAGAAGTTATTGCTCAAACAAGTACAACAAAAGTGATCAAAGGCCCATATCTTTATGAAAATACCTAAATTCCTTTCTAGACTATCACCTTCCCCCTGAAGTAGAGCATTAGTAGATCTTCTAGTTGTTCCAGTTTGATCTTTCCTGTCGAACACCATTAATGCTTAATTTAAATTCAATGTAACATCCTCTATAAATAACAGGATGCTTGGCATTCCAAAGGGTGGCTCTGTGGCCTTTACAATTCATATGTAATCCTCTGTTGCTTGTAAATAATAGTAAATTACTATTTGGTCTCTCAATCCATATTTCATTCTGCTTCTACCTTTGTGTGAATTTTTATTTCAACGATGGTCGTATCAGTGGGTTCACTTAAATATGATATCTAGATTTTGTGAGCCTGGCTGGGTGGTTTTGGAATTCGCATTCACCACTGGGCATTAGGGTTTATTTTTTTTAAGGCCAATTAGGTGGGAGCGCTCTAATTTTGCTATTTGTATTTTATGCACCCTCTTGCTGGTTCTAAAATTCACCCTTACACATCGAGTCGAAGGAGAAGTGATAAGTAGGGTGGGATGATCTGTTAGGTGGTTTGCTATTTTTTGCATCGATGATGTGGGAGGAGTGTGTCTTGATGCAACCATACAGCATCCTTGTTAGTTTTGGCTATGACCTCCTTTGCTTTCTTTCTCATTCTCTTTTCCCCTTTTTTCCTCTTACGACATAGGTAGCTAGAACCGCAAGAGCCGACATTCTTTGAAGATCGATTGCCTTTTCCTCTTCTGAGCCAAGCGGTCGTTCAATGCTGGTCAAAAACCTTCGGGCATGCCTCCCGCTCGTCTAGTGATGGTTTTCACACCAACAGATATATGAGCCTCCTTCATGGAGCACTTTACATTAGCATCTTACATGGATCACTACATGCACTTGCATTATTTAGTTCAATCATTACTTTGCTAACCTATTACTATGCTGAAAATAAAGTATAAAAATTTCAAAATATATGACAAGTAAGAAAGACTAAAATTGTGACTCCCAAACCAAGGTTGGTTTTCTTTTTAGGCATTCCTATTAATCCATATTAATCTATCCCCTTGATAAGCATATATCATTTAATGATAGGGAGTTTATTTGACTTATAACTAGTTATTATAAAGTCCTACTTCTCTTGATTTACATATACATGTGACATGAATTTCATTCATTAATTACATGATCTTTAGCCCCTTGTATTCATTACAAAAGGTTATGCCATTAATAGTTTTCTCTATACCTTATTATAAGTAATTAGATAAAGAAAAATACAAGAAAAAAATAAAAGAAAAAAATAAATGTACATGAAAATATAATGTGCAATGACCCTATATCCAAAATTTATAAAAAAAACTATACATCATATAACATCTATAACTTCCCCTCCTTTTGGGGAGGCTATTATACACTACCATTAATATATTAATATGTTGATATCAACTGCTAAATATTTATTCTTTGATACTCTAATCTAGATAGTAACCTAGATGTTACTCCTATTGCATGACCTAGATCCTATCTCAAGGTGTAAATATCTCATAGATGACCCTTCGCATCCCTAGCATGAGCCTCTATCAACCTCTATCTCTCATTATTTTGTTGTAGTCTTACCCTTAAAAGTGCTATACTCTCATCACCTCCATCCAAAATATTATGAGCTTACAAGAACCCCTCTACATGATATGTAGGAGTGAACACATCCATATTTCTACCTACCATCTAAGTGGACGCTATAGATGATAATAAAAAAAAATAGAGAAATCAAAGCAACTAAACAAGAAAGAATATAAGTAACCAAGTCACTATGGTATATGATTAACAAAGTTTAAAGCAAAAGTAAAATCCTTAGTATACTTACTTCGGTCTCTTATTGTGTTGATTAAATCCATGACCACCTATGTACCCTCCTTGACCTTATGCCCTCCCTCATCCTTCAAGGTAGACTCATTAGCCTAAACTACAACCTCAACTAGTCAAGCCATATTTATACCATTAATTATAGGGCACTACCCATCTGTGTTTGTCTATGTAATGACTCTCCCATCTCAAAAGTCTTCTATTTTAGGGAATGTGTCACATCTATTCACTTGATTTTTAGGGAAACCTCATATTCCTCACCATACTCTCTAGCTAGGGTTATATCTTATGCCCTCTAGTGCATCTCAGATTTCACCATCCCTATTAGCTCCATCTCCTTGTTACAAAACTTTATTTTCATAAATTATTTACTAATATGTAGAAGTATCAAATAATTTAACCACAAATAATGATTTATAATGATACATAGATACATAAAACACTTAGGGTAGGGCAACGCCAATAATACTCCTTGAGGAAGAAATAACTCCATAACATAATCGAAGATGAGAGGCTACTTCATATATAAAGACAACTACAAGGTAATACGTGATATTATCAATGATTGATTATAATGACAATATCCCTTCTTTATATACCCAACATCTAAAGCTACTTTGGGAAGGGTGTAATCCTAACCCTAGCCAATTACTAAACCCTTATCTAACTCATTACTATATTACAATATTTCAATACATTAAATCTTAAATTATGTGTGGACCATGAAAACTATCCATAACACTCGTATGTAATATAATATTTGAGGAAATCATTTAGCCTTAGAATTAGTTTATTTCCTAGATTTATTTTTAAATAAATATGTAAAAATGAAATTTATTCCTCATGTTCTAGAATAGTTAGATTGCTAGTAGTAGTTAGACAAGCTATCAGTTCTAAAATTGATCAGTTTGTTAGGTCCCAAGTTACTAGATTATCCTATTGTTGAGATCCATGCATAAGTATTCGCACATATATTTTCTATACATTATAACTAAAGGCCTCTTATCCAGTGGACTTAATATTTTTTATTTTTGTGAAGACCTGCTCTGACTATTTTCACATTGAATTTTAAGTAGTCTGTCTTCCAAATTTTGTGCTTTTCAAGATTTTTTCCTCCCTTTGTATGCATTGGAGTTCAATATTTCTATTTTTGGGCAGTATGATGAGGATATCATTTAGCCTGAGGATACTTGGTTTAATATTAAATAAATATGTAAATGCGAGTTTTATTCCTCATATTCTAGATATATTTAGATTGCTATCTATAGTTAAACAAGTTGTTAGTTCTAAAATTAGTCAATTTGTTCGATCCTAATCACTATCTTATCATATTTTTGAGATCTATGCATAATTTTTTGCACATATATTTGTGTGGGATGCCAAAAATATGCATGGGAGCATTGGCCTTGGGTGCATTCTCTCAAGGGTCATCCAAACTCAAACGAGAGAGCACTATTGCTAACCCATAGTCGAGACTGCATTTTGTGTGTAATGTTAATATTTTGTGGGAATAAATTTAGGGTCACAAAGGGTTTATAGATTCCCTAATCAATTTTATTGTGTTCAATTTAATGATACACCTAGATTTTGATCTATCATAGAAACTAATGCAAGATATAACAACACAATATAATATGAAGACAATACAAAATACGAGTTGTATTATATGCAATTTAACATTTTGATGAGTGTTATCTACACTATGAAAATAAGAGTTTATTTTCTTTTCTTTTGAATACAAGGGTGCAAGGAGGATGCAGGAGCATAATTTATCCTAATGAAAACTATATGCAATTCAAATTGAATGTCTAAGAAAATAAGATAAGATAATTTATGCTAAGGTTCTTTAATTTTCCTTTTATACTATGTTGAAAAGATGAATGGAAAGTAAGAAACAAGAAAACAACCTATACTACAAAATAAAAATTGGAGGATCAGAAGTACCTAGCTATTCTGATGTTTGGAGTGAATATGTCATCTATACATGAATTCGCTATTTGAACAAATACATCGTTTGGAAATCCTATAATTGGCAAATTCATCTAAACCTGAAAAACAAATAGAAGAAAAGGAGGATTATGATTTGGGGGTATTCTAAATAGCAAGAAGGTGGAAACTTCATGATTGGCACAATCAATCCCCCTATTTATGAATAAAATTGAGATAATTTACCTTGGATATGGATTATGGAAAATCTATAGCAAATACACTAGTTAGAAGTCTTGTAGCTAGCAAATTTGTTAGTATGAAAAAACTAAATTGATAGTAGACAGAGTTAAAAACAATGATTAAAGATAATTTATAAATGATACACAAGAGTAGGGTTAGTTAATCTAGATGCTAAGGTGACTAGAATTTTTTTTTTCTTAGATATTTGTGAATACATCGACTATAATAGTCACAACTAGCTATTCACTCCTAGATATGAAAAATTAAGATAATGTTAAGCGTATAAAAATAAGTATGTGACTATATATAGAGAATACATTGCCTAAATAAGATATAGATGATAAATTCATTCGAACTAAAAATAAAATAAAAGTTTTGGTCGTGGGAGGATTGTGGATATCTTCTGTTGATATTGTAAAGGTCTTAATAGAAGTTATTTATCCTATAGACCTCTTGAGATGCCTATAAAAACAAAAGGAAGAACTTTTGACAATGCAATGATAGTTAGATCTAAGTGAAAGGAATATAAAAACACATGGGATGAAACTATATCATGAAAAATATTTAACAAAAATTAAAGCAAAGTAGAAATGCATTATAGAAAGGTATCTCTAAATTTTGAATATGAGATGCCCCCTTTCCCTCCTCCAAAGCCTAAACCATTTGATGACTCTATAGGAGAATTTTGGCAGCACTTTGTTATGCTTGAGTTGGTTTTGATTTTAGTAGAGTTTTTTATGAATATGTGTTGTCCTTAATGCCAACCCAAGGGGTCAATTTATAGAAATTGACCTTCCTAGGGTTTACTAAGTGGGAGGGGTGAGGTGATTGGCATGCAAATTGGATTGACTATTAAAAGGGCTAATTAGTTATTGATTTCAACCTGTAATTAGCTGCCCCCTTGATTGAGGCTATTTCAAACAAGTGGAGGAGAGTGAAAGGAGATCAACCACTTTCCTCTGTGCATGTTTATTGCTTGTGATGGCAGAAGGGTGGACATGCAAGATTTGCATCCTGACTGGCTGCTATATGCACAAATTAGGATTTTGATTTCCAAATACAAATATATTACCTATACAAATATGCTTTTGAGCATATTCACTACTTTATGTATTTGCGTATTTACCCATTAGAGGTCAAATCTGGTGGAGGATTGGGGATTTTGAATTGGTTGCAAATATGTTATATAGAAAATATATATATTTTATAATAAATTCGGTCCGAGGTGATGGATTTACCACTATTGGGTTTTGTCTATAATTTTTGAGGTCGAGTCAATTGCTATTTAATTTGTTCTTTTGTGGGTTTGTATCAAGGATTCATGTAAAACAGGTGATCCAATTTTAAGTATCTACATTTACCCCCTTTTTGATGCATTTAAATTTTTAACCAATGTATCAAAACAACTATAGATGCCTTCAATTTTTAGAGAGACACAATGATCAAACTTCATTTGATCAATACAAGATAAAACGTATTGAGAAATCATTTGTAGGAGAAGTAATTTTTTTATATTTTACTAGATATTTTTATTTTTAAGATAGATAGAAGATTTTAAATTGACTCTTACCCCCAACTTAGGTACCCCCTCAAGTTTTTGAGGGACAAACTGGGGTCCCAAATTTTCTCAAATGGGCTGGGTAAGAAGTGAGTGGAGAAAGTTTTACCCAAATCATGATAAAATAGGACAAAGGCACTAGTAGAAGTCATTTTCATTGTGCATAAGAGAGAAAAAATATCTTTGCAAAAAAATCTAGGGTTTTAAAAAATGGCTCAGTAGGGACGTATGATTCATAGATTGGATTTAGTACATGGTGGAGTAGGCCTAGGTGAGGCCTAGGGATAGGTATGGACTTTTTCTGCCCATTAGTTTTTTTTTAATTTTTCTCTTTTTAAGATTATGATGTTGCAGTTGATGTATTCGATCTACGCAATATGAATATAACATCTCGAATACATTGCGAGAATGACGTATTCATGATTTTTATGGCTTGATAAATTTATATTTTGCTAGCAAATTAGCTACTCGATGAATTCATGTTTAGTTGAAAAATTTAGTAAAGTATAGGGTTTAAAAAATGATTGATTTTTATAGAGAAAGCTAACTCTATTGTTGCTTTTCTTGGGTGTAGGTATTATATGTTCTAAAATGTGGAGAGTGGTGCCCATGCACTTTGTGGTCGATGATGGAAATGATGACATTAACAAACCAAGATGTCTTGCATGTGGTGGACCTAAGATATCTAGTGATGATTCCCACCATTGAGTTAGACCATGTTCTTTTAATTGTTGTTGTACAGAGGTGATATTTAGAGTGTGCCACATTCCTTTTGCTAACTAGAGAAATGATAGTGATATTGGAGGACATCTAGAGGATTATTTGGGCATCTATTCGAGGTGAAAAAGTATGGATGAGTCGTAATAAAGCTCAAGCCATCTTAGGAATAATACATGGTCGATAGTTTGAGTTGAGATGATATAGCATTGACATTAATGTCATGTATCAGGTAGGATTACTAGGTTGGATTATAACACTATTATATGCTATGGTTTTAGGCTTATTGGTTGGAGATACCAAAAAGAGACTGTTACATTGAGGATTCTTTGAGATTATCACTTACATGAGAGATGAGAAAGTATAGTTTGCTTAGGGCCTATTTATCTTGTACATTTTGTACTAGAATCTCCACCTTGTTGCCTATAAGGATGGGAAGAGTCAAGTTTTCTACACTCTTGCAAATTTGGGCATAGGAGTATATAGAAATTAGATGATCAGTCAGATTACCCATAGACCCAGTTGAACTATAGGTGCCAAATAGTTTTAGATGATATCATTCCCACAAGATTTCCAAGAGGGCCTTTAGAGGGCTTATAACTTATTATGGTAGTTTAGTAGGTCATTGATGACCTACAATTTGATCATATAGTATGGTGGACCTAGAGAGAGCACATAGGATGGGATGAGGATGGTGTTCAATTAGCCAGGGTATAGAGGATTAGATGGCTACAAGGATCACATAAAGAGTTTGAGCTTTATCACCCAAATATAGTGTTGAGGTATTTTGGTCTTATTTACAGGATACCAACAATGGGAGAATTTTTTTTCTAGCAGGTTACTCAAAAGAGAAAAAAAGGATTTGGTGACATTTTGGATCCCAAGAGCTTTGTGAAGGAGGATACAAATAATCCTCCTATTATAGATCATGGGATTTATGACATGTGGGTTTCTTCAAGTTATCTCTAGTGGTATCGTCATATTTATCCTACATGGATTACACCAATGATGAGGTAACCATGGATGGAACCTAGATTGAGTAGGATGGCTCGTCATCACATCCAGATAGTATAGGAGAGGTTATGATGGATATTGAGAGATAGAGCTACTACAGGGACAATTAGACCAAGCATTGGTAGCATGGGATACAAATTTTATAGAGAGGGACTATGCCATGTTAGAGAGAGATCAAACCTAAATTGAGAGGGATCAGTTGAGGACTGAGTGTGATGACACCATAGCTAGAGTGACTGTAGTTGGGGATGAGAGTAGTTATGCAACTATTAGGGATTTATTTGATTAGATAGCTACTCTTTAGGATTAGTATATTGTAGAGGTGGCAATGAACACACACTATAGATTAATTTACTATGTAGCCATTCCTTTCAATCAAAGGCTACCTTCTTATTTAAGGACTCGATATCATTCCTATGTTAGGAATATATTAGTGATATGACCTTTACAATAGTCGATTAAATTTCCTCCTTGATCAGCTGAAGGTAGGTAAGATACCTAGGGCCTAATGTATACTATTTTTAGTTCTTGTGAGTGGTGTGAGAGCATAAATTTTTATGAGATGCCTCAACTGACTTGTTAGAGATAATTTTATTATTTGGTACATGCTAAAATGCCACCTTGGTACACCATTGTAAATATTATATTAGAAGTGTGTCCTAGATTAGTGAGTGAGTTAATATTTTATATAATGTAATAATATGCGGTAAAGGCACAAGTGTCATGTAAATATGTGTGCAAGAGTTATGAGTATAGATGTGCACAAGTGTCTAATATGTAAGTGTGCACATGTGTCCTTAGAATAAGAAAATGAAGAGTTATTAAGAAGAGTGAAGGTCAAGAGTGCAACATAGGAAGAGTCACATACAATTATATATTTGTAACTAAGCATTGTAATATCATGAAGGTGAATCAAACATGCAAGGCTTTATGCTTGCATTAATAGATTTTTATTCAATAACATTTTTAGTATTTTCATGTGCAATATTGTAAACATATTTATGTGACTATTCTTATGAGTTATTAATTTTTTTATTACATTCTAAGTTATTATTTATTTCATTATATTGTAACTTCATTATATTAGATCCTATGATTATTTTATGTAGACATCAAAACAACACCAATATGATTATGTGGCTACAAGCACTAATCAAATTGACATACACAGCCCCTAGGGCAGCCCCCAGAGGTTAAAAAGTGGTCCTAACCACTCTCACAGCAGTTTTGGAAGGTTAGAGGTCAATTTGGCACATTTCAGGCACTTTGCTCCCTCTCGTTCCACCCTGGGATGATTACAAACTGGTATTCGTCCCAACCAGGGATGATTAGCAGCATTCACTCCAGGGTGGGGCAAATAGCAGGTTTGATGAGAAAAAGGTCAAACCTTGACAAATGGTAGCTCAGATCCGCCACTTAACTCATCCTTCAATGCATGGAGTGTGAGTGAGCATTTTTGAGCTCAAAGAGGCAGTCATAAGGGCAGTCATGGAGCCCCTAATCAGGGAGGAATCTTCTTCCCCCTGACAAGGCATGATGGCCAAGTGGCGCCTCTACATGCTCATTCACAAAGACCCTCAGGTCTATAAAATGGTGAGTCTTCTCACCCAAAAAAAAGGACAGAGCAGGAGCATTTTGAGCAATGGAGTGTTGTCGAATTACATCCTCACCCATCGTTTGTGCTTCTTACATCCTTGATCTCTCTTTTGGAAGGGAGGTTATTGGGTGATTATTGGAAGCGCAATTCAGACCCAAAAACTGAATATTTGGCCACAATACCCCACCCAATTTTTTGACACAACCCCATAAGAGGTTTTGGAACCATCCCAAGTGGATTGGTTCCAAAACTGAGCCCCAAATGGTGGGCGTCCTGCCCCCGTGCGCCCCCTGCACTGTTGCAGTCCTAATCGCCCCACCCCGAAGCGATTAGAAATTTGTGGTATATTTCCATAATATTATTTTTGCATTTTATTCTAGGTCACTTACATATGCTATCATTTAAATTTCATGTGATTTGGATGAGTTTTGACTATGCTTTCAATGTTTCTCGTTTTCACTAACATACAAGGAGCATCATCGGATACAGGGTGATTGAGGTAGAATATGCAAAATCCGACCATCTGGGTCGTCCCAAAATGCCTTTTTTTGTCTAAAACAAAATTTTTAGGTGTTTTGGAGGCCCATGGATGGGAAATTTAGGAGGTCACCTACTGACATTTTATGACAGTCCTAATCGTCTCGCCCCGGAGCGATTAGAAATATGTGCCAAATTTCTCGACTGTTCCTTTTGCAGTGTGGTCCTGGTAATGTTTTATTGCTTCTATCAAATTTTTAGCTCATTCTGATATGTTTCAGTTATCATTTTAATTATTTTATGCATGCATTGACCTTAGGCCTTAGGGATCGCATGTTTCCCTCCATCCACAGGTGCTACTAACCGTGGAATGTTTCTATGAATGTAGGATCTTGAAACCATAGGGGTAGCAAAGAACTATAGACACACTCACGCAAGTGGCAACAACGTTTGGTCTGCCCATTTTCAATGTGGGCATGCGAAAGATCCCAAATGGGAATGTATCATTCATGGTGTAACCAAACTATGTCCGACTCTCCTAGCCCCTGAAAAGAGAGGAGACGTATTGTAACCCGATCTTGAGAAAATTAATAAAACAAAGGGCTGCACTTTTACATTTGCTTTAAATATCATTTCAATTTTTTTGCTTTCTCTCTTTCCATGCATTCTCGTTCGTAGGGCTTAGCGTTATATTTCCCTTTCGTTTTGCTTCCGTATCCTCGTGCTTTCAATTTTCCTATGGTTATTTATATTAAGTATTAGAGATTCAAAATATAATAGTTTTATTAGAGGTATAGAAAGGTTGCTTTCATAGGATTTGAAAGTTGCAAACGTTAAGGATATTACCACTGGTTGTAGAAAACTAGTGAAGATAAGTATTTCCACTAGGTTGAAGAAAACCAATGAAGCTAAGATTATTTACACTAGGTTGAAGGATAATTAAAGGAAGAATAAATTTTATATTAGGAAGAACTAACTCAAGAGAAATTTGGTCATTCAAGGAATAGATAACCCTATTATAATATTGAAAGAGAACCAACTTAGAAGAAAAGTTGGTCATTGCCATTCTACTTCAAATAATTTGAATGTATTGGATTCTTAGGTAATTCTAGAGAAAGCTATCTAAGATTTTGCTGCAGTGAAAATTGATCTTCAAAATTTGAGAAGCTTCCTACAATAGATAGAGAAGACTTTCATCTTCAATTACTTGAAGATCGAGAGCTTTCCTCATGCAAGGATTGATTCGAGTTACAAAAAAGTATATTTTAGATTATTAAAAATATATCTTGATAAGATAGATTGAGTTTACCTATTTCAAGAAATCTATTTGGAATAGAAGGTAGTCTATAGTATTTTGAAGATAGACCTTGACATTGATAGAGATAGGAGATCTGAGGAAAGAAGTCCCATAGAAGAAAGAAGTAGATAAAGGATACCTATTAGAAAAGGTCTCATTGAAGGTTGAAGGAGACCCATTAAAGAGGTCCCATAGAATATATAGAAGAAACCGAGCAAATAGGTTCTTGATATATTGGTCCTTAGCAAGAAAAAATACCATTTATAAAGCTTTCTCTACATAGATAGAAAGCAAGGAAGAAAACTTGAAGGTTGCAAGAAGACTTCAAGCAAGAAAGACTTGAAGACAACATTTTTGGAAGGTAAGTATCTTGCCAAAAGTTTGAAAGTTATAGTAGACTTCAAGACAACAAGAAGTCTTGAGGACAGTCTGAGTTAAAGGACAACTTTGAAGAACTGCACAAGGTAGGACAGTGTTCAGGAGAAAATAAGGCAAATATTAGAAATATGTAATCTTGTTTTCAATATAGAATGTCATAAGCTAACTACTGTAGGAGAGCCACAACCACAACAAGAAAAGAGTTAAGTTGAAAGTGCCTATGATAGTATTGTAAGTATCTTTATTAAGGATGAAATCTTAAAAGTCTTGAATGTCAAAGTAGTGCACCTGAACCTGTGTAAATAACAAGAAATAGTAGTTATTATTTAGGAATAGTGATGCTAAAAAGTGAACTGAGCATATATGGGAGAGATTAAAAGGAAATTTAATGAATTTTTTTTAAATTTTTAGTGAACTAGGTACAAAATATTTGAAAGCTCCAATGATAAGTGATAAGAAGCCTGCATATGAAAGAAAATTTAGCTAGAGTTGCTGCACAAGAAAAGATATTGAAGAAGTAAAAGGAATAATCTCTATTCGGACTTGCAAAGTGCTATCTATTCATCCAATAAATAGATAAGTGTATTTAGTGAGTCATTGGTATAAAACACACATCCATTAGCAAAGGAAGACCAAAGCCTTAGAGTTAAATATAAGATCAAATGATTTATAAAATTCTCTGAAAAGGAAGTATACAGTGAATATAACAAGTGTAAAGTTATTGTAGGGCCACCATATAAGCCCATGTGTAGTGCTTAGGAGAAGCACTCGAGAAAGTAACAAAGAAGCCTTTAGGAAAAGTACTTAGACGAGCAAAATAATTGCTTAGGAGAAGCACTTGAACAAGTAGAATAAATGCTTAGAGAAGCGTTTGGATAACTCAGATACACAACACTCAGGGAAGCACCTGGATAGCCAAAGAGACAACACTCAAAGAGATGCTCAGATAGTGAAATAGATAGTGCTCAGAGAAATGCTCGACTTAAAAAAACAAAGAGATCATATACAATAGAGTAAATATTGACACTATGCTATATCAAAGCATACACCATTCAGACAAAGGAAAGAGCCAAGTGCAATTTAGTCAAATCAAAGAGCCAAGAGATGTGTAGAAGTTGAGTGCCAAGGATGTGAGCCAAACAACAAGAATACCAAAGGTAAAGCAATGTAATATAGAAGGTCACAAGCATCGAGTGTAGTAAAGGATAAGAGGAATTGTCAATAACATCATCAAAATGCTCTCAGACATAGCAGAATAAGCTCAAATATTGGATCTAAAACTAAAATTAAGTGCCAAAATGTAATGTAATGCTCATGCATACGAAGCACCATCCAAGAGGAGAGATAAAATTGGTTGAAAGAATATCAATTGTTATCTATTCAAAAGGAACCCTAAAATTATTCAAAATATTTGAAAGGAGATCAAGCATCATTTAAAATTTCCAATTGATTGGAGTGTAACCCTAGTGCCAAAGTGAAATAATTTGTGCATCAAAGAAATATGGAATGGTTGGAAGCAATGGAATGTTGAGTTCCAACTAAAAAACCATGCAATCTGTCCAACCGACACGTTGAACCAGAGAAGGTGAAAGTAAGATTTTGTAATGCCTATTCAAAAAGATTTCAAATATTGGTTTAGTCAAGGTTCACCACATGTTATCACACACTCTCACATACTTAAACCAAGGAAGCACAACAAGACCTTATTGAACTTATCAGCATCAAATTCATCATTCGAAGGAATGCCTTTCAAGGAGGTAAAATTAGGGTTTATTAGATAAATTAAATTAATTTTTTATTTATCTAAAGTTTAGTGGAGTGATAAGGAGTTAATTTTTTATTTTTGAGTTTTATAAAGTTTTCTAAAGTTATTTTGGAGTGATAAGTAGCTATAAGGTTTTATTAAATTTGTTTGAGATATTTTTAAATTTTTTTGAAGATTTTATTTAATATTTTTTAAATTAAAAAGCTTATAGAATGTTTGCAAATTATTTAATTTTTGGATAGATAAGGAAGTCTACTTCAAATTTAGGAATTATTATATTTGCAAAATTCGTACTTTCTAGTTTTTAATTAATTAGGGAGACATAAAGAATACTACCTCAAATTTTTTTGAAAGACTTAGAAACTTGAAAAGTTATTCAAAACTTAGGGAGACATAAGGAATACTAACTCAAAGGTTTTTGAAAAATTTAGAACTTGAAAAATTACTCAAAACCTAGGGAGACATAATGTAGACTACACCAAAGGAAATTGATTTAGATTAATGGAAAAATTAACAAAAGGAGTCAATTGAATCTCTTAAGAAGAAAGCAAAAGTAGACGAATCCTTTTTGGAAAAGATATTTCATTCTTCATGCAATATTAATACTTCAATTTTGTCTAACTCAGGATCTTACCATGAATTTTTAAGCAACTGTTCAAAAATATTTATACAAAAGAAGACATGTGATATGAAGGATAAAAGGAATTAGGAATTGTAGACTTGAATTTCCTGCAACTGTTGAGGAGCTTTCCAAAAAGTACCTACTTGCATATGTTCCATAGACTTAAAACCTTAAAATTGCTTAAAATTAGGCATTGTAGACTTGAATTTCCCCCCATCACTACTTTCATTAGATTTCTCTTGAAAATAGCTTTCTAGAAAGTATAAATTCACCTATGTTTTGAGGAGATTTAAGGCTTAAAATTGCTTGTTTTTGTAGGCTATCCAAGCTACCATGACTAAGGTCACTCTCAAGGAAATATAAGAAAATGGTTGTAAGTCCAAAAATTAAGTGAGGAAATTGCCTTGGTTAGAAGTCCGACCACTTAAGGGGAAGTTTAAAGAATGCAAGGTCAATGCTACTAGAAACTCGAAATATTATGCAATACTAGAACTAGTGCACTCAATTGAAAACTATGCCACTAAAGCTTGACACTCATGAGAAAAAGAAGAAGAAAATCAATCTCCCACCAATGGAAATGTCTAGAATCATTTTTGGGCCATTAGAAAGAAAATACCCAAATCCGAGGTTTTATCCAAGATGACGTAAGAATAAGAGTTTAAAAACCCATGCTTTTCTAAGAAAGTTTGGCTTTGATTATACTTGGTGTGAGTGGATTAAATTTTGTTATAGCACTGCAAAACAAAAAGGCAAAAATAAATGGAAAAATCAAAGGTATTAAAGTGGCAACAAATCGTCCCTTTGAATCTCATCTCCAATTTTTTGATGATACTTTTCTTTTGGGGCATCCCTCAGTTAGTGAGCCATGAAGTTTAAATCAATATTATCATGCTATGAGAAGGCTACTTGGATAGTTGGTAAATACTACAAAATCTAGGATTTTTATTAACACTCCCCTAGATTTACAATAAATTATTGAGAATATTTTAGGATTTACATATTCTCAATAATATTGGATATCCAATATTATGTATAAAACATTACTGAAAATAATTAATCCAATATTTCATTAATTAATCCAATATTTCATTAATTAATTATGTCAAAAACAGGTAAAATATAGCCATACATTACTGAAAAGGGTGAGAATTCTAAAAATATATATAAAAAATGTGGGAAAGTATAAATAAATTGCTAGAAAGGGTAAAATGTAGCTAGTATTATTACCCCCCAAAAAAAGAAAAAAAATACATTCCAAGAAAACACTTTTTTCTTAAAAAATAAAAAGAATCATTATATATAATATTAAATTCTAACACCTGTATTTTTTGTTTTTTTTTGTAGGATATTTTTTGGAAAAGGTGACAATTCTTAGAAAATCTAGAATTTGTGTAAATAAATTGTTAGAAAGGGTAAAATATAGAAAGTCTTATTACCAAAAAGAAAAATTCCCAAGAAAGCATGCTTTCCTTTGAAAAAAATGCTTAAAAAAGAAAAAGAAAAAAATATAATACATATATATATATATATATATATATATATATATATATATATATATATATATATATATATATATATATATGTTACATTCTAAAGCAAAGATGGTGGATGTAAGATATTAATGCAAACCTAGTAGGTACAAACGTACAAGATGACACATATGGTAGAATCAATGACTAACCCAGACTTTGCAGAGTATTGGAGATTTACTATGGCATGGTCATTCTAGA
Source organism: Wollemia nobilis (assembly GCA_028583015.1). Classification (NCBI taxonomy): domain Eukaryota; kingdom Viridiplantae; phylum Streptophyta; class Pinopsida; order Araucariales; family Araucariaceae; genus Wollemia; species Wollemia nobilis. The sequence goes on from JAQPPZ010017228.1 coordinate 15,910,990, forward strand.
GTTCCCAAGCATCGTGTGAATGGAGATTTAATGAGGCATGGCCAAAGTATTGGAGATTTAATGAGGCATGGTCAAAATATGGCTAAAATTAATTTCAGGAGCACGTCCTAGAAATGAATAGCAATTAATTATAAATTTAATGCTATGTGAAGGCAAAAAGGTATATAAATAGTGGCTCACTAGCCTGTTATAGAGGTTAGAATCTATCTAGTAGCATTCCCTTTTAGCTTTCTTCTTTCTTTGTATTTCTTGTTTGTAGTTGGATGGATTTTTTGAACCAAGTTACTATTGTTTTGAGCTCTATTCCTATGATCCAATGAAGTGGGAAAGTCTAAAACAAATGTATTTAATGACTATATTTTTTAATATAAGACTTCTAAAATTGCTATGTTCAATCTACAAATGCTGATGGTGGTTGTACTTAATATATTTCATAGTCTTTTCTCCTTTGAAGATTGCACTGCCTTGGATCTCAGGCTGTGTGAATATTGGTCATGTCAGGGCTGGTTTTAAATAAAAATTTATCGCTTTACCAGATTGGAGTTGAAGTTTAGTGCAGTATTGGATTATTTTCTTTTATTTTCTCTTACCCCTAAACCTTTGATATTTTTTTGGAGCACATTCAAATTAGGAGTAGATTAGATTTAGTATAAAAATTTGAAGCTAGTTTTCTATTGTGTCGGTTTCAAATTTTATTTAAGTTGCAAACTAATCAATCTAAATGCAATGAATGATAATTTTTAGTTTGCAACCATTTAAATTATGCTCATCTCATATGCATTATAATATAAGTGTAGTGGAATTTTTTTTAGGAAGTTAATCATTGTGCTCAAAAAAAATTATCCTTTTGAGTCATAACCAATAAAGACCCCTTGAAGGAATACCTAAAAACGACCTTTGAGTTTATCTACATCGACCAAGACCTGACATACTCGAACCTTGGGGGGAAAAGAATTTCATTTCAAGAGGAAACAAATTCTGTTCTAGGTATGTTAGCTTACCCTTGACAATGTGTCATTTGCACGCTCAACACATCCTTGATATATATTTTTTTCATTTTGGATATTAGAATCTATTAGTATCTTTAATACTGCTCAAGTCATTACTATGTATACAAGTATTACCATATGCATTCATGGACCTTAAATCACTTGTGTCACAACTTACATCCATCATTTTAGGTTTCAAAACATATTGAATATTAGTCTTTTGATGAAGATCATATGTCTCTCTCTCTTGTAGTATACTAATGAACACAATTTTCAATTTCTTTATCATCCTATCTTATTCTTTTGCCATGAGAATTTTATGTTCAATTAAATATATTTTCTGATGTTTTTGAGAGAGTGTTATCACATCTAACACAAATATATCATTTTTATAAGACCAAAGGGCTTTAATATTGGTTTGTGTTTTGATAAAATATTTCTTACTACCATTGATGAATTTGAATTATATTTTTCTTCCTCTATTCAACAATTGTGATATTAAAATTAGGTTATTTGTTATTTCTGAACATAAATAATATTATCTAGTGTGTACTTTGAAAAAAGTAGGCTAAGTGTAACACTGCTTATTCCTTGGACTTGGTAGATTTTGTCATTTGCAATCTTAATTGGTATATTTTTTTTCACTTGAATAAAATCAAACCAATATAGGTTGTTAGTCATGTGATTGTTGAATTTTGAATCATTACATCAGAAGTTATCTTCATATCCAAATTTTGGTTTTGTTTGATTTGATTGTGGTGATTCACTATATCTCAAAACATGTTTGTGAGAATATTTTATCTACTTTCAAAGTTATTTCTCAATTAATTTTGGCTCTCTAAAAAAATGTGACTTTGTAGAAGGAAATTTTGATGAAATCATAATTTGTAAATAACTTCCTTTTAATTTTTTTTTCAATTCTTCCTTTATCTCAACTCTTTTGTAATTTGCTTGGATGTCAATTAGAAAGCCTTTTAACTCCCTAATTTTTTTTAAATAAAGGGGTAAAAATTTATTGATAAAAAGTTTGGATTACAAAGTACAACTGAGCCCCCACCCAGGACTCAAATAAGCAACAAGACAGGCTAAATCACCAGACAAGGTCAACTCCCAAAGAAAACCAAAAAAAAAACAAACCACATTAAGTCTAAACATCCTTATGGATCAACTCCCGTAGGTGTTGAGAATCCCCAGACGGGAGACTCTCCCAGTTATCAATACTTTGTCCTGAATAAAAACCACATCCGAAGAATGAACACGAATCAAATCACGAACAACTTTTTGTCTGGGGATGCTGTTCAACCCCCTTACATTCCATGAAAGTATAATCATTTTTGGGGGTTATAAAAATGGGAGTCCAATGTTCTCACCAAACCTGACTCTACCAAAGTCTCCCCCATTAACTTAATTTTATCCTGGTATTTCTTCCAACCCACCTTCATATTCTTTTTTTTTAAATAAAGGGGTAAAAATTTATTGATAAAAAATCTGGATTACAAAGTACAGTTGAGCCCCCACCCAGGACTCAAATAAGCAACAAGACAGGCTAAATCACCAGACAAGGTCAACTCCCAAAGAAAACCAAAAAAAAAACAAACCACATTAAGTCTGAAAATCCTTATGGATCAACTCCCGTAGGTGTTGAGAATCCCCAGACGGGAGACTCTCCCAGTTATCAATACTCTGAGTATCCAATAGCTCAGAAGCCCTTTTGGCCAGGTAATTAGCAACCCCATTCCATTCCCTTGGAATGTGCACAAAGGATATAAATTTGAACTCTTCACTCATTCTGAGAATTTGAATGGTCACAGAGGCCAACTGCCAATTAACATCCTCCACTCTTTTGTTGTTTAAAAGATTAACCAAAATTTGAGAGTCAGACTCGCAAAGAATCCTACGCCAGCCAAGAGAAAACCCCCTTTGCAAGGCCTCAAGTATCGCCAGAGCTTCCATAAGATTGTTGGAGTGAACACCTTTATAAATGGAAAAGAAAAAACTGACCATGCCAACAGAATCTCTCCCAACACCACCAATTACAGCATGTCCATGATTACCCCTAGATGACCCATCAATATTAATTTTTAAAACTCCTCTAGGGGCATTCTCCATATACACTCTCTCCTAACCTTCTTGCTAAGCTGAGGAATCCTACTAGGGCTAGAAGAATTCACACCACCCCCAAACAAACCAAGGGCCTGTCATACCTTCTCCTCCCTAGAGTCCAAATGGGGGTCCACATCACATTTACTATGGATAGTTTCTTGAACCATACACAAGATCCTTTGCCAGATCTGTTGAACAGCCAAATGACTTCCCTCAAAAATGTGATGGTTTCGTTTGAGCCAAATCTTCCAGATGATGCAAGAAGGGCCCAAATTCCAAGCCACTTAGAGGAAGGGGGCCTTGGCTGGAGGTCTGCCTAGACTACTCCAAAACTCCACCAGGGAGAGCACATGAAAACAAGGATGGTTCCAGGCACTCCACCAACAGTGCCAAATGTCTCTGGCAAGGGAGCATTGGAAAAATAAATGAGAAGAGTCATCCTCATTCTTACCACAAAGGACACATAAAGAGGGACCCTGAAATCCCCTCTTCCTCAAGTTATCCCAAGTGAGGCATTTATTACGAGCTACCAACTAGAGAAAAAAGTTACATTTCGGCCAATCAAATCTATTCCACACTTTTTTCCACCATGTGACAGGGAGACTCCCGAACTTTTGCTTATCAAGAACTTGATAACCATAGGCTACAGAGTAGGTTCCCTTGGGATTAGGGTTCCAAGCCAAAATTTCTTTATCCCTCAATGAAGAACAATACCTCCCTGCAAGAATAAGAGCAAGCACATCTCTATCCTCGGCCAATCCCCCTTGGGGCCATTCCTACGGATCTTTCCATCTGTACATCTCCATATTTCCAAAATACTAGATTTTTTTAAAGTCCTCCACATGATACCAACCCGCTTCCAAGAAACAAATGCTTAGGGAATGTAACCTGGGATATTGAGTTAAGATAGGAGGGTGGCCATCCCAAGAATCCTCCCAAAAAAGAACATCTGATCCCCGATTGCAAATCTAGAACAAACCCTACTTAATTAAATTAGCTCCTCTTTTTAGAGTGTCCCAGATAATAGAACCTTTCCCAACCAAACTGGATCTAGGGATATCTGCCTCGAAAATACCTCTCAAGTATTTATAAGATAATATTTTAGCCCAAATCTAATCTTGAGAGGTACACCATCTCCAATAAAGTTTCGCAGCCAAAGCCTGCCCAGAAAGAGTTTCCTGTCGCAACCCAAGGCCTCCCTCTTGAATTGGCCTACAAATGGAATCCCATCTAACCAAACTTCGTTTAGATTGATCAAGTTTTCCAGACCACAAAAATTGTCTTGACAAAGCATCCATGTCCTTGATGAAACGATAAGGAGCTGTTTGCACAAAACATCTGTAAATGGGTAAAGCTTGAATAACAGATTTTAAAAGCAATACTCTACCTGCAGAGGATAGCCATATGACAGTCCAGTGATTTACATTCCTTCTAAACTTATCAAGTATAGACTTCCAAGAAGATCTAGGCAGAGGATGAGATGAAATCGGGATCCCAAGATAAATGAAGGGGGGAGTCTCGACCTGGAATCTTAGAATGCGAGCAATCCTGGCTTGAATAATAGGGGGGGTATTGAAGAAGAAAATAAAGGACTTGTCCTCATTAATCACCTATACAGAAGCACCAAGATATATGTCAAGATACTGTCTAATGTTTCCAGCTTCCTTGATAGTTGCAAATCCCAACAAAGCAGTATCATCAACAAATTGAAGGTGGGAAAGAGGTGGCAAACTGTTATCCCACTTCCACCCCTGAATGAGACCATGCCTGACCTGAGACTTGAGTAATCTGCCCAACCCTTCTGCCATAATGATAAACAAATAAGGAGATAGAGGATCTCCTTGCCTCAATCCCCTTGAGGCCTCAAACAACTTCGATGTCTCGTTATTAACAAGAACAGAGAATGAGGAAGAAGAAATACAGCTCATCACCCATCTAATCCATTCCTCCTCAAAGCCAAAAGCAGCAAGAACTTTTTGAAGAAAGGACCATCTAACTCTGTCATAGGATAGTTTTCTCCTTATAAGTTTCCATTGAGTGAATAGCTTCTGTAGCAATAACAACCCCAACCATGATTTGTCGGCCAGCAACAAACCCACCTTACTCCTCAGAGATGATTTTGCTCAACCATATCTTCGACCTCTCAGCAATAATTTTTGTGATGATCTTATATACAACATTACGGAGAGCAATAGGCCCGAACATATCCAGGGAATTCGCTCCCTCTTTCTTGGGAATAAGCACCACAAAGGTAGCATTTAGGGCCCTTAGCATCTGTTTGTTCTTTTGGGACTCACGGACCACCTCCAAAAGGTCAAATTTGATTAACTCCCAAAACTCTTGATAAAAATCAATTGGGAATCCATCCGGACCCGGGGCTTTCCCCTTTTTCATCTTGAATACAACACTTTTCAGCTCCTCAAGGGAAATTGGACCCATAAAATGCTCATTCATCTCTCTAGATACAATCGAGGGAATACAGTTTAGAATAAGTTTTTCTTCCTCATCATCTGAGATGGCATCCTCCTTGAAGAGAGAGGAAAAATACCTCTTAGTCTCTTCTGAACAATCCCTGAAAGAAGAAAGCAGGGCACCCTGAGAATTAACAAGAGAGGTAATCAGGTTACCATTACGACGAGCCTTAACCCACCTTCATATTCTTATCTGAAGCATTTTTTTAATTATTTTATCTTTGCAATACCAGCACCGTAGGAGTTTTACAGTCCATGGATGACTGCATCAGTGCCTGGGTAGGAGAGGGCACATCTAAATCTATGCCATTTTCTAAGATAACTTCACTTCTAGGGCTAGGGCCAACCATATCACCTATACTCGGAACCAAAGCCCTTTGTTCTTCATTTAAACCCCCGATATCTGGTTCCCTTGGTTCCACCTCATGAAGAGACAACCGATTTGGTTCTGTTATATCTATAACGGTAGCGATGTTTCGGTATCTCCATGCACTCGATCAAGATTCTCTAAAATTTCAAAATGATTGAGCTGAGCATCTGGCTGGTTATCCTTAATGTTTCTTTTTGCCTTTCTTCCTTTGTTTCGAGGTTTTACCGTAAAAAGCCTTCCTTATCCTGATCACCCTCCTTTATCGGGGCTTTTCCTTTATCCATATTTTGTACAGCTTGAGAGGGCCCAGGATTTGAAGCCATAGGTAGGAAAAACTTAGGGCATTTTCTTTGTAAGTGGTCATATTCATGGCAAATCCGGCAACGAAATGGAAGAGCTTCATAGTCAAGTTTTTGAACCCATGTGGTTGATCCGAACTGTATTTCAATAGAATCTGGAATAGGATTGTTTAAATCAATTTCAACACAGATACGGGAAACAAAGATTACCTTTTTATCCAGCGTTTGTCCTGATGGCCCAACCGGCTTCCCAAGTAGAAGGGCAATCATATGCAAGATGTCATTTCTCCAAAATTCCAAGGGGAGCCACGAAAGCCGAACCCACACCGGAACCCGTGACGACCGCTCCTCTGATGGGTTGAAACCCACATGCCAAGGTTTAAGAAAGAGTCCCGCTTGGTTACAAAAATAGGGACCTCCTTCAAATGCTTTGTTATGATCCACAAGACAAGAAAAAACCACCATAAAATAGCTGTTTGCACTCAGCATCACCTCCACATCACCTTCAGGGTTCCAAGTCTTCCTAACCCAAGCCTCCACAAAGGGAAGAGAAATTCGGATGCCCATAAATTTACCAATAAGCGCATGTTTGGTTAAATACTCCACATCTTCTGCCACCGAGTCTGGTTGAACCACTAGAACCGGCCTGGCTTCACATCGTTACAAACATCCATTGTTCTTTAACAAGCGATTCCTGGCATGCAATGGGAAATCATGTTCCTTCCAATCATTTTTAAAATAAATATCATCCCTAGCATGCATGCTCTGTGACGGACCTGATGCCATCACTACATTCCTCCAGTTATTCATACCTCCTCCAAAAACTGTTGCCATCCCCGCAAGGCCCACCAGATAGGTCTCAAAAAAATTCCAGCAAAGCAGCTTTCCTCATCAAACCCTAGCCCATGTTCACCAAGATTAAACCCTCGCCTTTTAACTCCCTAATTGTTGGTTTACTATAATTTCATTTTTTTGAGATAACTATAGAAACTTTCACATAAAAAATGCATTTATAAAATTCTTCTTTAATATTCTCTTTTTCCTTTTTAATCATCTTTAGAGAATATATATATTGTACCTCAATGTCTTCACTTTAATTCCTTTTCCTTATAAGATTCTTAAATAGTTTGCTTGTGACTTGAATTTACCTTTAAGCCTTTTCTTTCAATAATCTTTCCTTCTTTTCTTCAAAATAATTCTTTCCAAATTATCCTTTGAAGAATAATTTCCTTTTTTCAATGTTTCTTATTGTAATATTTTTCTTCAATTAATTATGCAATCCTACTCACTTTAATAATTATTTTTTTTCACAAATCTCTTTTGATATCATTATTTTTAATAAACTTCTCCTTTTAATATTTTATTAATCTTTCTCCTTTTAATAATTCAACACTTTTATATAATTCCTTTCAAATTCTTGTTCCTTTAATAATTTGTTTTTTTTTTTAAGCAAAAAACCCCTTGCGGAGCCGCCTTGGCCTGAGAAACCACGAACAGGAGGTTCTACACCATCAAAGTCACCCAGGGGTCACACCCGACCCTGCCCGCACCAACATTATCAATTGGATTTTGGATACCCAATTCAGCTTTTTGGTAGGGTGGAGATTTGAACCTTGGACCTCCCTTGGAGGATTGCCCTCTCCTCTCCAACTCACCTACAACACCTGGGTAGTTCCTTTAATAAATTTGCTCACATAAATTTCCTTCCATTTATTTCAAATAATATTTCTTTCAATTTCTCCTACTATAATTAATTTCTTCTCTCTTTAATAATTTATCTTTCTTTAATAATTCTACTTTCAAAACATTCCTTATAAATATTCGTCTCTTGAAATTTTTCTCTTATAAACTTGTATGTCTTTCATTACTTTCCTTATAAAGGTTTCTTTCTTTCTTGAATGTTTCTTTTCACTATATTCTTAATTTTTCATATAATTTCCAACAACCTTCTTACATATTTTTAATTTCTTTTAGAAACCTTATAAGTAGATATTCTAACCTTCAATCTTATAGTTTATTCATAGGCTAGAAATAAATCATAAGAAGCATTATGTACCTTCACACTTTAAAATAAAATTTTCCTTCAAATCTTTGATTTCAATGTCACACCTCAATGTAGCTTTTGCAATTATTATGGATATTATACCTTCTGAAGAACACAGGCTTATACAGAGAGGGGGGGTGAACAATATAAGATCAACTTTTTATTTCTTTCACAAACAATATTATCCAATATTATCAATGTCAATATAAATGGCAGTAATTAAAGTAATGCACAAATCATCACACACAAGAGAGACACAAATTTAACGTGGTTCACCCAATGTGGGCTACTCCACGAAGAAAATATTTCTACAAAATTTTATTAACAAATTTCTTGGGAATCAATTCCCTATTACAATGTTTATGGACCTCTATCCAAAGGAGACACCAATACCCTATGCTCTTATTTGTGGATATCTCTCCATAGGATAACTCTTTGCCATTGTCTCTGGTTCATGGATCTCTCTCCATAAGAGAACTTTTTCCCCTTGCTCTGGTTCATGGAACTTGATCCAAGATTACTCTATCTCCTCAACCGGTTAGTGGATATCTCTCCATATTAGAACTCTATCTTCCTATTTGGTTCACATATCTCACTCCACAGGAGAACTCTATATCCTCTGCTCTGGCTGGTGATGTTCTAGAAGACTTTTACCCCAACTAATCTAGCTTTTGGATCTCTCTCCATAGGATATCTTTGTCCCCACTGCACTGGATGATGAATCTCTATCCACTGGAGACTTTTGTCCTCTTTGCTCTGTCACCTCCAAAGCCTGTTCTCAACTCTGTCTCAAATTTACACTAAACTCTGTCCCAAGTCTAGCACAAATCTGCTCATAAATCTGCACCAAACTCTATCTCAAGTCTAGCACAAATATGCTCTAACTCTGCTCATAAATCTGCATCAACTCTGTCTCAAATCTGCTCTAACTCTGCTCACAAATCTGCACCAACTCTATCTCAAATCTGCCCCAAGCCTTAGCATAAAACTTGAACAAATCTGCTCTTAATTTTATCTCAAATATACCCCAAGCCTTAGCACAAAGCTTGAAAAAATCATCAATCAAACCTGCTATTAACTCTGCTCAAATATTATTCTAGGTCTTCTCAAAATACTTGCTTAAATCTGCCTTCAAGTCTTCTCAAAGATTTGCTCAAATCTGTCCTCAAACCTCTCATAAAATCTACTCAAATATTTCCATAACTTGCATACAAACACAACTTATATCTTTTTCAAAACATTTTCTTCACACAGACAAATTCTACTTAGAATTCGTTTAACCTCTAGAACATATAGAGAATGATATGCTCTATCAAAGACTCAATATGTTCTACTCAATCATTAATCTTGTCGCTTTCACATGTCTCACATTTATTGTTCTTTTAAAGATAGATCTAGTCTAGCACACTTATCTTCCTGATGCATGCGCTTTCACAAATCTGACTTCTAATGTTTGCACATTCACTTTCAATATCATTCAAAACCAATGCTCAAAAGATTCACACATTTATTCAACCGATGAAGCACAATTTGCTCATAAATCCCAAACAAGTATTTTCACACTTCTTCCAACAAAGAGCACAATGTAGGTCTCAAACCCTAACTCAAATAATTCACAATCTCTATCTCAAATGTTCTCAAAACATTCAACAATGAAGCACACAATCCTCACTCAAACATTTCCAACAATGCTTATCAAACAATCCTTTTCACTCCACCTTATGTTCCAAAACATTTATTCCAACAAACACTTTAAACCAAGGAATGATATGCCCATACCTTTTAGCTTGCTCTTATGGAGATATGTCTTCAAAAATCTGCTTCACACACAATATCTTTGCAACTATAAAAGGGTTAGCACAACACCTCTTTATGAGTTAGCAAACCTTCAAATTATGTGCACAATTTGTTCCAAACCAATACTTTATACCTCTTTTGGTTTCTCAAAATAAAATATTAACTCATGAACCAAGTCTCTCAAAATTGAATCAAATATTACAAACAATAAAGGTACATTCTACACCTTTTATCTCCCACTTAAAATATCATCAAACATACCCAAAAAGATTTACCACTAATTTCCTTATTACTCCAAAAACAACATTTCAAAAAAATACACTCTCCATTATATTTTTCTTCTAAACAATGGCAGCAAAATAAAAAATATTTCCCTTATAACTCCCTAAGTCCAATGGCACTCAAACAATCAAACATAACCTAAGTTCCTAACCATTCAACCTTAAGCACCTAACAACTCAACCTTAGGTTTAATAAAATTAAATATTTTGCTTACCAAAAACACCACGGTGAGACTCAACCTCTGCACCTCTTGGCTGCTAGTACACCCATGCTACTTGGGCTGTTGCTAGGCCAATTGTCCACACAAAGATAATAATACGCGATGCACACTTTAACCTCTACTCAACCTTTCCTTTACAACAAAAGTCTTTTCAAAACTATCACCGCCAAAAATTGAACTTGCAACCTACTATCCGCTTGCACCTTAACACTACCCAGTCTACTGCTAGGCCAACTGCCTGGTTGGGAGTAAGATCACACGATCTTATCCTTAACACGTTGAAGCCTTTTCTCATTTTTTAATAATAATTCGTCTTCTTCCTTTCTCAATTTTGCATGTCGGTTATTTGAATCAATTGCTCATTAAACACTTTAATCACACATCGAACACCACCTTAGGGCTAGGAAATTTATCCATATTTATATGCATTTTCACTCATGCTTCGAACGTCAGCACTTTTAAGTTTAAAAATTCTTTTTAAAATTGGCACCAAACACCCACCTTGGGTTATAAAATAATATAATATAAAATATTATAATTATTTTATAATTTAACTTTAGGCTTTAACCTTTTAACTTTAATATTATAATATTATTGCCTTAGTCACTTGCTTCCTTTAGGCTTTTTAAACCAGGTCCTTCAACCTTTTAACCAATCACTTGGAGCTTTGTCCCAAACCTCTTGGGCTTAAAATATAAATATTTTAACCCTTTATTTTTGTCAATTTGCCTTGCATTTTAACCAACTTATAAACCTTGTCTTTTTGCCATGCCAAGTTATCAATGACAACCAATGTCATCAACCTATGACCTCAAAGATTTTGACATCAATGACAACAATATACTCAAAATTTCCAACACCTTTTGCATCTGATTATAGCCAACTTGGGCATTTTTTCCGCTCCAACCAATCTCCTCCTTACTTGATGTTCACTTCCATATCTACGTTTTCAAGTTTACAACTTTGTGTTTCTATGTTTCTAGGTTTGTAACTCTTTCTTCTCTTTATTTGTAACCACTTTAATTTGCTACTTTGTTCCTTTCTCTAACATTTTTCTCATCCTTGTTCTTCTAAGGTGTCTTCTTTGGTTCTCTCTAGGCATGTACTCTGGTTTTCCGTTCTAAAAAATATTCCTTGATTCACCTAGGTAGTCTAGATGACTCCTTTCTTCCCCACATAATTTTCTTATTCACAAGCAACATCTACTATGTCATTTCTGGATTTCTCCTTCAACAATTCTCTAATAGATTACTCTTTTTATCATGAGCACACTCAAGGTGTTTAACACACAATCTCTAATAACTTTGATAGATTTATAAAGGACTTCTTTGACTCCTCATAATAAATTATCTCATAATTCCTTACTCGAATTTGCGTCTCTTAAACTATGACTTTCAAACCATACTCTCTCTCACTGGAAGTGCTTGTCTTATCAACTATATCTCTGCTTAAACATCTTACAAAACACCACTAGTGTGGCTCTAATACCACTGATAGCATATAAGATATTTATGCACAATAATATCATGATTAAACCTCACATACAATGATATACACAAGTATTCAAATAAATCTACTGTATTCTCATGAACCACAAAATAAGTATTCTAGTACCAATCAAGTACTAAAATTTCCATACATACATATCGTACACTTTCTCTATATATAGTCTTTACAAAGACTTGATATTTCAACTTAACAAACTATTCATATCCTCAAACATTCAAGAGATATGACTCTTCATATTTCTTATAAGAGAAATATATTTTATTAACTCTTTAATAAAGACAAACCTCTAATTATTGCTAAATGGTAAATATTTACAAGACTTCTTCACACCACATATTTACAGAGTATATACATAAATATTTATAAGGTACCAAATAATGTAATAAACTCTAACACACACACACGCACACATACACACAAGATGAACATAGAGGTTCAATAAGAGGTCAAACAAAACACCAAACAACATCAAGGATTTCTATAAGTTGTTTGCTCCAAAGAACCTAAGACAAGAAAAAATAAGAAGAATAGTCGATCTTCTATCTGATATGACTCAACTGGACAAAGCAAAGCATTCATTCGTTTATTCAAAAGGGCATGAATATTCCAAGCCAAATGTGAATATCCCTAATAGAAAGAATTTTGAGCATCTAGAAAGGAACTTCACCCATCACAACATCTAATAAGAATCAACATCAATCAAGTATGACATCAATACTAGATGTACTAGGGATCAATGCAATATGAGTGTCTAGAATAATAGGTCCCACAACATTAGTTAAATTTTTAATTCGAATATGTGAAGAGAACAATATTTTTAGAAACATCTGAAGTATTAGACTGTAATTTTTGAATTAAAATAACGCACTACAATCAAACTTCTTCGGCATCTATTTTTACTCATTGAAAAAAGGATCTAAGCCATTAAGAGGCTTATTTAGTTATCCCATGCACATTATGGAGAGGCTTATTAAATCATATAACTACTTTGCTTTTTTCCATTATTATTGCATGTAAACAGGAGAAGCATACAATTTTTGAAGAATCAGAATATTCTCTAGAGGAAGAAAAATTCCCTCTATTTAATATTTTTGCCCAATGAGACACTAATATTCTTGTAATTTGAGGCATCAATTGAATCACAATTATAGGATTATATACAATCATAAAAAAACCATTTTTGAGACTAATTCAATGAAAGAAAAATATTCAATTTTTGTGAAGATTTACTATGGCCAATGGAGCACCAAAGTTCTTGTTGACCTATTCCCAAATATTAAGGAAAACAATTACGCTACCTAGAAGACAAAACTTAGAACACAAATCAAGTTTGAAGAAGTATGGAAAATTATAGACATTACCATTACCCATCCTAAAGAAGGAAATGAAGATTAGATAAAGCTCCATAAGGTAGACAAAAAGAGAAGGTTAATCATCATGTTCGGAGTAACTAATGAAGTATAAGCATACATTAAAGATTCAACCATGACCAAAGATGCATGGGCAAAGCTATAAATAGTATTTGAAATGAAGAATATAAATCAAATCCTATTTCTCTAGAGCCAACTCCATTGCTTGAAGATGAAGAGTGAAGAGAAACTCAAATCTTTCATGAGAATTGTTGAATTACAAGCATCAATACAAGCATTGGAAAACTGGGTATTTGACAAGACATTAGTTCCAATTATTTTGAGATCTCTCCTTTCAAAGTACAATATTCTCATAACAATATTAAATATCATTGAATAGACACCAAGCTTTGGAAAAATAGTGAACCTACTTCAAAAGGTAGAGGCCTCACATATAACAAAAGAAGTACTTCTTACAAAGGAAGTAACCATTTAGAGGAGGCATAAGACCTCAAAAATGCTTCCAAAAATAGAGAAATAATTATCAAATAAATTAGAATCTAAGTAATTATTCTCAATGATATCAAAATCAAAGAAATGGTTCTCAACATAGAAATATTTTTCACACAAAGTATGTGTGAGATCTATGGTAGAAACAACCACATAGTGAAGGATTACTGGCATAATATGAGATGAACCAATAGAAGTACAAGTTATCACTAGATAAAAGAAATCAAATTTGGAGAAAGGAACAACAAAATAATGTAGCTAAAGAGAACCAAATTAAAGAAAAATAAGAACGTGTCTATTGCACAAGCATAAATAAGTCAACACAATAATTTCTAGTAATATTTCAAAGCAACTAAACATATGATAGGTTAGGAAAATTACATTCATCCAAATTTATCCAATTATATAGGAAATAATGTATCAAACAAATTTAAAAGCTCAGTTAATCATTCCAAATCACTAGAGTATATCAAACAAGAGATAACACTATTTAAATACAAAGGAAACTATTACAATCTCAAGCCATGAGATACCTCTAAGACCAAGAAGTTCAATACCTCATGGATTGAAGATGGTATGTTCAAAATTACAAATAAAAATATTTATAGGACGAATGATCTCTTCTGAGAAGAGTTTTGAAGAAGAATGTCATAACTTGCAAACTTGATCTTGTTAAGAAAATATTATCTATTTTTACAACTCATAAAATAAGATATCCTTACATCATCATCAAAGCCTGGGATCTCATATAAATTTTGTTAAGAAGCATACTGACATTACAAGAAATCAAAATACTAAATGATAATATGCATTGTGATATCATCAAAACTAGCAACATAATATGAAACAAAAAATATTTATAAGAAAGCATCAACAATTTTGGGGTCCTAATGGTTCAACTCTCAAGGCTATAGAGCACTTGACAGGTTGCTACACTCTAGTTCAAGAAAAAATTATGGCATCTATGGGATAGTTCAAGGGACTAAAACAAGTACCCATAATTGCTAAAAATTGTATTCTAAACATGTATCATATCAAAGAACTTATGATAAAAGGAGTACTTGCAAGGAATCCAAAACTTGATCACATTAGAAGAAATGGAAAGTAGAAGGTGAAGAAGTCGTACATAATTTTCTTTCCATCATATCTGAAACAAAATTTGGTGAACAATCAATTCAATGGTCGATACAAGATGTATAGTTGCAAATCGTTCACATGAAAATGTGCAATGAACCTCTTCTTCTCATGCAAATATTTCACCTCAAAATTCTTAGAGCAAAATTGTACTGAAATAAGCTATTAAGTTCTAAATATAATCCTAACTATGATTGCATAGAGTATTGATAAAAACAACACTAAAATCATATATCCAATAACATAAACAATCAGTAAAGGAAACATGGAAATATAAATAACAATAATTACAAGAATTTAGGGCAAATAACATTACTATTGCAAGTCTCTTTGAGGGGGCAACCTCCTAAAAAAATATGCAAATTCTTCACTAGACCGTGAGGGTTACATCCTTACCATATAATATTATTATTTATAATATTGATTCTTACAGGATCCTGTTGGATCCTACTCAAATACATGATCAACTTGGGAACAATGTTTAACAACATGACAAAGTCTATTGGATGTGAAATCAGATTAAAATTGGTGGTAAAGCAAGGAATCACTTAGGTCAAAATTTATGAGGATTCTAAAATAATAATAACAACTCTTGCCAAAAATAAATATTTTATATCATTATAATTGAATATTATTCAAGACAAGATTAGACAACTAGGTAGAACAATTGGAAAAATATCCTATCAACACATAAGGCGAGAATTCAACAAAGAGGCTGACACACTAGCGAATTAGGAAATAAATATAGCCCCTGGTTATTGTTGCCAAATCATCAAGAAGCAGAAGGGTAGGGGTGGTATGTGAGGATGACGAGGATTCCAATAATGAGGTTATTTTTTATCTTCATGTTCTATTTTTTAGAATGCTTTGTTCACTGCAATCTCTCTAGTTAGAGAGTTTTTTACCTTTTTGTTAAGTAAATATATATTTTCCTTTAAAAAATAAAATTTACAAGCATATTTTATGATATTTTATAATAATATTCTATGACAACCTGCTATGACAGTATTCTATGAAAATAATTCTATCTAATTTATGAATGTTACATTCATGATACCAAGTGGTTACATTCATATTTCTATGACAATAAAGAGATTATATGACAAAGCAGTTATATACATGATTCTATAACACACTCTCTTCTAAATTAACATGTGGTCCATTTCTAACTTGATACATGGTCCACTTTACATACAACAACATATGCCCCTATGAGTTACAAGTGTCAAGTATGTAACATACCACCCCCTTAAAGAAGATTTTTCCTCAAAGTTGAAAGGTGGAAAATTATTGTTGAAAGTCCTACAATAGCTCCCATGTGGCATATTCTAGTTACAACCCTTGCCACTACACCAACACTTCAATGATATCATGAGAGCAAAGATGTTAGATTTCACATTCTAGAATGTTTACAAGTTGTAAAATATTGGATACGTCTTCATCCAATTTAGGAAGGATGGTCTATACTTGAGTATGTGTACCCACCACTTTCTTTAAGAAAGGTACATAAAAACTTGGGTGAGTCTTGGACATTTTTGATATTCCCAACTTGTAAGTAACCTCCTCTATTCATTGTAGTACCTTGTAAGGTCCATAAAACATGAGTTTCATCTTATGTTGACCCTTTTTTTTTAGGGATATTTATTTATAAGGTTGAAGGCAAATGATGATCATGTCACCCTCAACAAATTCTCTCTTAGTTTTGTGTTTGTTTGCCTATTATTTCATATGGTTCTAGGTGGTAGCCAAATTATATTTGAGAGTTGCTAAGACTTCCTACCTATGATTAAGGATTGTGTCAACTACTTCCACCTTTGAGCTACCTAGCAAGTAAGAAGTGAGTGTTGGGGGTGGTTGACCATATACTACTTCATATGGTGTCATCCTTGTGGTTGTGTGAAAAGTGGTATTGTACCACCATTTAGCTAAGGGAAGCCATTGAATCCATTTGGATTGGTTATATATAACAAAACATCAAAGATATATCTTCGGATATTTATTCACTACTTTCATTTGGCCATCAATTTGTGGGTGATAGGATGTCATTATTTTCAATTGGGTCCCCTAAATGTGATGTAGATCCTCCTAAAATTTACTAGTAAATATATTATCATGATCACTGACTATGGAGTGCGGGCTCCCATGGATTCTAAAGATCTTATCCATGAAAATCTATGCCATTGTCCTAGTAGTATAGGGATGACTTAAGGACAAAAAATGAGCATACTTGGTCAATCAATCCATGATTACCATTATAACTAATTTGCCTCCATATAGAGGAAGCCCTTCAATGAAGTCCATGGAGATGTTTTTCCATGGGGACTCTAGAATGGGAAAAAATGAAGTAAACCTCGTGTATTGATCATTTCCTCTTTTTGGCACTACCAAGTATCACAACTCTCCACAAATAGTTTAAATCTGACTTCAACCCAAGCCAATAAAAATTGTGATTTACCCATTCATAGGTTTACAAGAAATCCATCTGTCCCCCTATTGAAGAAGAGTGAAGTTTTATGAAAATATTTGATTTGAGTTTTAAAGTGGGTGGAATAACAACCTAATGCTTATAGCATAACTCCCCTTTATTACCTGAATAATTTGGATGGTCCTTTATTGTTGTTTGCAAGTCCTGAATGATCTTTGCAAGTGTGGGGTCTTCCTACAAGTATGACTTAAGTGTCTCTAACCAATCAACCTTAACGATGGATACTACATATAGAATATATTGTATTTTAGGAAATCTAGAAAGAGTATTGGTAGCCATATTTTATTTCACCTTGTAATAGATTATATCATAGTAATATCCTAAGATCTTATTGATCATTTTTGCTGATGAGGGTAAACATATCTATTCCAAGAGATACTCAAGGCTACAATAATTTGTCTTGATGATGAAGTGTCACCCTAACAAGTATGGCCACAAATGGAGGATGACAAATACAATAGCCATCATCTTCTTCTCATAAGTTTATTTGGAGAGATTCCACCTTGGTAGGGCTTTGATTATGAATGTAAGTGGTTGACCTTCTTACATAAGTACTTCCCCCTATCCCACTCTAGAGGCATTACTTTTGATGATAAAAGTTTTAGAAAAATTAGGTATGGATAAGACTGGTGTGTGGTACATGGCATCCTTAAAAGTCAAAAAAGCCTAATTGGTTGCACTATTTCATGCAAATGCATCCTTACTAAGCATAGCTATCAAATGGGCTGCTATCTTTCCATAGTCCTTGATAAATATTTGGTAATATCTTGTAAGGCTGAGGAATCCATGAAGGCTCTTCAATATTTTGGGTTTGGGCCAATCCATGGCATTAATATTTGTTGAATATATAAGGAAACCAAATTTGGCCACAATGTGCTCCAAAATATCTACCTTAGTTGCCCCAAAGGTGTATTTAGATTGTTTGACATACAACTATTGTTGTTGTAGGTTCTCTTCCCATGTTTTATTGTTGATTAGTATGCCATAAAAAATATCAATGTAAAATTTTATAGGTAGGGTTTTATAACCCTATTAATAAAGCCTTAGAAAGTTGATGATGCATTGGTGAAACCAAAGGGCATGACCAAGAGCTCATAATACCCCTCATGGGTCTTGAAAGTTATTTTGGGGATTTCATCCTTGTGAACATGAATCTGATGACATACTAACCTAAGGTCCAATTTGATAAAATACTGAGCACCACATAGTTCATTCAACAAATAATAAATCATAGGGATGGGAAACACATCCTTGATGGTTATATTATTAAGTTTACTAAAGTCCACACACTTTCTCCATGACCCATCCTTCTTCCTGACCAATAATACAAGGGCTAAAAAAGGACTTGTGCTTGGATGAATAAGCCATGCATCTAGTAGTTTCTTCACCAACCATTTAATCTCACTCTTTTGGTGATAGGGGTACCTATATAGCTAAATTTTAGGAGCTTAACTCCTGGGGACTAAGTTGATTCTATGATCTTCTAGTTGATTGGGCGATAACTATTTGGGGTTAATGAAGACCTACTAATTCTTAATTAACATCGTTGACATGTCTAAAGGCATTTTTTCATCCTTGATAACACATAATCTCATTTGGAAAAATTGACCTACACCTTTCCTATGATCCTTATTAATCAATCTCTGCATGTAATGGGATGTTATAATCTAGGTATTGCTAGCTTTCACTCCTTAAATGGTGTGGGTTCTACTATTTACAATGAACCACATCCAAAGTTATGATACGTTCCAAGACACAGTTCCCAATGTTCTTAGCCAAGGGCAACCAAATACAATGTCTACTCCACCCAATAGGACTATATAGAGTTCAATATGATAGTGATAGTCACTTATGTATAAACAAACATTTTTACACCTCCCATTACAAGTCATGATATCCCCCTTAGAAATTTTTACCTAAACTTGACCATGGCCATAAATGAAATAGTCTGCTCTTTTTGTAACACTAGAGTCAATAAAATTATCTTTAGTACTCGAGTCTAATAGGATCATAACTTTTTGCCCTTTAATTAATCCTTGGACTATCATGCATTTGGGTGTCGATATTCCTACAATGACATTCAAAGAAAGGGTGGGAATCTCTTCCTATTGACTATTGGTTGGTAGTTTGACATCCACTAATTCTAGTGGCTCTTCTGCTGAATCCATAAATTTATCCCTTATTTTTATAGAATTCGAAGCACTACTCATATCTAGAAGATAGAGGCATTAGATTTTGTACTTGTATCTTATGACCTAATTTTTGTCATAGTTATAACAGAGTCCCTTGGCTCTATAGTTGGCCATATCCTCTATTGTTAGCCTCTTAACTATTAGGGCTTTTAGAACAATATTATTTATGGATGCAAAGGTTCTATTTTGAAATGTAGAAGGTCTAGAAACATTTTTTTGAGCATTCCATTTGTTATCTACTAGTTTAGCTAGCCCTATGATTGTCATGTAGGTGGCTGGATTAAGTATTTTAACCTTAGTTCCTTCAGGCCACTATTAAAACAACTCTTGAAGAGTTCATCTAGAAGAGCTTTAGTTCTGTTGGCTAGCTTCTCAAAGTAGTAATATACAGATAAAATACTTGTTTGTCAAAACATAGTGAGGGTACCAATAAAATATTCAAATTATGATGACCTAAACTGACTAAGAAGTTCTCTTTTGAATTGTGTACATACAATATTTGGGCCTTATTTTTGCAACCACTAGTACCAATGTAAGGATTCAAAGTCAAAATTAAAAGTAGTTATAAAGATTCGCTAATCAAAAGGGATTTCATATAGGTCTTACCATTGTTCAACCTTAATCAACCAACTTTATAACTTTGTTTCATAAAACCTTGGAAAGTCTATTTTGAAAAGACTTGGAGTCATGCCTTTTTTATTTCTTATCTACTGAATTTTTTCCTCATTAAAGACCCTAGAAAATTTTGGTCATTCAATAGTTTTCCCCCTTTGAGCATCTAGGCTATTTTTAGCATACCCATCAAAATTTGGATTTATAATTTTAAGCACTTCAAGCTCTTGACTAATTTAGTCTTTCTTGCATTGGTCATATGCTATCATGGTGGTGAAAGAAGATATTTGAACCTTGAGCTCCATTATGGCATCTAATTTAGAGAGTTGTTCCTCCAGTTGTGCATTCTAGCCTCCATTGCTTGATAGAAAGTCTCATGGAGAATTTACTAAAACTAGAAACACTAGTTTTAGTAGTTACATTTTTTTATTAAGGTTTCTAAAAAAGTGCATGGCTGATATATACCAAAAAATCAAATCGATGAGACAATCATAATGGCATATATCCTAAAAAAAACTTTAGGTAACCCATAGACACATATATATTACAAGAGTTTTTTGGGTTGCATATTTGCTTCAAAACTCTTAAAATTTTACTTTTTGTGTCCCATGAGCTCTACTCCTAATAAGATAAGTAGGGAATGGATTTATTCTAGGTTAAGGTTTGTGTACTCTCCATAACCCTCTATTATATTGCAAAAACAATCAATAATTCTCAAACTAATATTTCAAGCCACTATTCAAGGAGGTATCCACACATAACCTTGAGCACACTATCCACCTCTCTGATTAGTATGGGAGAGTGATCTTATCGAGTGATTTGCTTGGTGTACTATGGATATTACATGAATGACTAGTTTACTATATATGAAGGTTTAACTTAAGGTTCCTACTAGGGATCCCCTGATATACATGAGGTATGTGGGAGCTCAATTTCATATACCAATGTTGTCTATGACTTAAGTATTGGAGCCTGATCACCCCTTACTTTAGTAGATGTTTTATGGGTAATCTAGCTTAGCCAATAATAATAACTCCTCTATGTTATTTTAATATGATTATAACATCATTTATAAACCTACAAACCTAGGGTTAACCAAAAAATATTACTCACAACAAAAGCTTAGCATGCCCTAGAAAAGACTCTAATACCACTTGCAATGAATCTCTTATTCTTATATGAATATTTCACCTCAAAAATCTTAGTGTGAAGCTATATTGAGATAAGAAATTTAGTGCCAAATATAATACCATCTATGATTGCATGAAGTATTGATAAAAGCAAAAATAAAATTGTATATCCAATAAAATAAGCATTCATTAAAGAAATCATGGAAACATAGATAACAATAATTGCAAGAATTAGGGGTAGATAATATTACTATCATGGGCCTCTTCTAGGGGGCAACCTCCTTACAAAATATGCAAATTCTTCACTAGTGTGTGAGGGTTACATCCTTCCCGTATTATAATATTTAAAAACATATTTTCTAAAATTTTATGACAATATAAAATTAAAATTGCTATGGTAGTATTCTATGACAATATTTCTAACTACCTAATTTATGACAATTACATTCATGATACCAAGCGATTACATTCATAATTCTATGACAAAAAATGTATTCTATGACAAAGGGGTTATATAGATGATTCTGTGACATGCACTCTCTTAAGTTAACACAACCCACTTCTAACTTGATACATGTTCTACTTTACATACAATAATATATACCCCTATAAGTGTTGAGTATGTAACAAAACATTGGAGGAGGTACATATTTCATGCATTTATATGTACTAGATATCAAATAAATATTGGTAATAAATGTGCTTTTGGAGTGCATTATTGGTGGAAACCAACACTTCTAAGTATCATTTCAAAAGGTTTACATTGAGGGGGATATTTCTCTCTCTAATCTATAGATTCTACATTACCCGATAAATTATTTTTGGTCATAAACTAGAGCTAGAGCTATGACTATGATGAAAAAATAGGGGTATGCTAGGGTTTATTACATCATAGCCCATGTGAAATAGCATGTGGTATAACCACCCATCACAAGGTCTATGCATGCACTATAGGACAAGGGTAGTTACAAGTTTAGTTAGAGGTTTGTTATGCCAAATTTGGGCATTCTATGTATTTAAATATCTATCATTTCATAATGCAAATCATCAAAGCATTGAGTTCTAATTATTTATACCCTGACTAAGAGAGTTTGAAAGTACATCACCAACACAAAGTGTTTAAGTGATCTATAATCTATCTAAAAGGTTCAAAAGTATGCCATAAACATGAAGTAACCAAGTGATCTTTACCTTAGCTAAGTGGGACCGAAAGTTTACCACCAAAAAAAAGTATAAAAGTGATGTATACCCTAACTAAGAGGGACCAAAAGTATACCACCAACATGAATTGTGGAGGTGATCTATATCCCAACTAAGAGGGACCAAAAGTATTCCACTAACATAAAGTGTATTAGTGATTTATACCCTAGTTAATAGGACCAAAATGATATCACCAACATGAAGTGCATAGGTGATCTATAGTCTAACTAAGAGGACCAAAATTATTCCACCAATATGAAGTGTGTAGGTGATTTATACCTTGATAAAGCCACTAGAGTATGCTAGGAGAAAAAATAACTAAAATAACTAGATGCACAAAAAACCCATGCATTGTAGCTGAAGAACATGTGCTTATACTGAGAGGGGGGGTGAACAGTATAAAAACCTTTTCTTTTTAATCCAAATGATAACATCAGAAATATCAAAGCAGTAAACATCACACAATCATCACACACATGAGAGACATGATTTTACGTGGTTTACCCAATGTGGGCTACTCCACGGAGAAAATATTTCTTATAATTTTTTCTCAAATAAATTCTCCTAGGAATCCTTTACCTACAATGTTTATGAACCTCTGTCCAAAGGAGACACCAATCCCCTAATCAATTTCATGGATCTCTATCCATAGGAGAACTCTGTTCTCCCCTGCTCTGGCTGATGATCTTCTAGAAGAACTGTTGCCCCCTCTACTCTAGCTAGTGGATCTCTATCCACTGAAGACACCTATCCTCACTACCTCGGCTAATGGATCTCTATCCACTAGAGACTATCGTCCTCTATACTTTGTCACCCCAAAACTCTATCTCAAATATGTACTAAACACAGTCATTCAGTCTAGCACAAATATGTCCTCAATATCTATCTCTGATCTAGCACAAACCTGTCCTCAAATTTGTACCAAATTCTATCCTCAAATCTATCCTTAATCTGTATTGTAAGCTTCCAAAATCTCACCCAAATTTGTCCACAAGTCTTCTCTAAGACTTACCTCAAATTTGTTCAACAATTCAACACTAGAACTTGTCCAATATCATAGAAACATAAAGAGAATTGTTAGAGACTCAATATGCTTCACATTCATCACAATGCTCAATCACTATTTTAGAAACATAAAAAGAATTGTTAGAGACTCAATATGTTTCACACTCATCAATACTCAACCTCTTTCTCAAGTCAATTCAGAATATAAAATAATTTGTTTCATAGAACTTGAGCTATCACTACACACATCCACTTGACTAGGCTCAACCAAATCTACTCAACCAATAACTTAATGAAATAATCCTTGCTCAACAAACCCTAGTACACGTATATGAACCCTCACTAAAAATGTTTCCAACAATGCTTATCAACCAATCTCACATAACAATGATACTTATGTTCTTTCCAAAACCTAGTTCAAGTTCTTCACAACTTAATCACCTCAACAACAATGCTTATAAAATAATATTCACAATAGCTCAAAAACTCAATAAGGAAACCTAATCAAGTCCTTTTCACTCCAAATTTGATTTTCAAAAAACCAACCAATCAACTCAATCAAGGAAGAATGTGCCCATACCTTTTGCTTTATGAGAAGTAGACCACACAAATCTGCTACAATCATAAACACTTCTTTGCCAAAATCAAGGAGGTTAGATGTTAAAATATTACTCCAATACTCTCTCAAAAATATTCCTTGGACATAAAAATAATCAATGCTCAAATATACCTTATTTCTCCCTTTTAAAATAAACACTCAAACCATACAAAAAGACAATTACTTGGATACACCTTATCAACTCTAACTTAAAATAATATCCAATACCACAAAAATAACAACCAATATTTCTAAAACACCTTTATTTCTTTTTCAAACCCTAAAACAAATAATATCAAAAATTTATTTTGCAATATCCTTATAACTCCCTAAAACCTCATATACCACATGAAATATGCAAAAATTAAATTTTAATACCTCAACAACCTTTTCTGATAAATCCGGTGCTCAAACTTTAATACATACCTTATTATCCCTCAAAAGGGTTTCGACATGATTCGATCCGTCGTCTCCCCAAGTGCCAAGCGCCTTAGTGCTTTGGAGCCCACTGCATGGGCTAGAGGCACCCACGTGAAGGAATTCAACCTTCCTTCCCTTTCTACCTTATTCGTCGCACTTTCCAGTAAAACCAAAACGATCCTCCGTAGGGATTCGAACTCGCACTCGTCATCGCCCTAATGACTTGCCACTACCGTGGTTGCCAATTGTGCTACCAACAGTTGGTGACCAAGGCTCCCTCCTTGGTTGATGATATGTTCTCACCTTCCCTTAGCACTTTAAACAAAATACACAAAACCTTTGTTGCACACTTGATTCACATATAGTTCACATAGCATGGGTTATCATTCGAAAAGGATTAGGAGTTATGGTAAGGTGGGTAATCCTCCTTTTATACACATGGTAAATGTTCTTCCCACATCGACGCTTAGAAATTCAATTTTGAATTTCGAATTAATTTTAATAACCCTCCTTAGGGTTAGTTAAAGATTAATATAAATTAATCTTATAATTAATATCAAAATTAATTAATAATTAATTTAAATAACTTTAAGTTAAGTAAATTAATTTATAATAAAAATTATATTAATTAATTTAAAACTTCCCTTTATAATATTATAAAAAAAATTATGATATTATTCACTTGGGATTTTTGCACTTTAGACCATATCTGACGTCCTGAAATTGGGTCTTGATCAACTGAAACTAGAGAACCTGAAACTGATGTTGCCCATTGAAACTGCCACTGAATGGTGCGGAAATCTTGACATCAATGACCACTCACTCTTGACATCAATGACAACTTATCTACTCAAAATTTCCAACAATCTCCCCCTTTGTCATTGATGGCAACCCAAATTCTTTTTACCAAAACTTGACCTTTTTCCTGTTCTCGCTCCCCCCAGACTCAATGCTCTCTCCTTAAACCAAATCTCTCCCCCTTACTCAAATATCTCCCCCTTTGACATCAATGGCAAAGGGTCACCTTTGGGGCTCGGGGCTAAGAATGAGTCTCTTAGCTTAGCCCCTCCCCCACCTCCTCTTGAGGTGGTTAATTTTGGGGTGGGAGTCTTACTCCCATTTTTCCTCGAAGATACTCAAAGGTCTCCTTTGAAAGTGGCTTAGTGAAAATATCTACTATCTGTTCCTTTGTAGTAACATATTCCAACCTGACTTGTTTATCTATCACTTGTTCTCTCATAAAATGATACTTAATCAGAATGTGCTTTGTCCTGGAGTGCATCACTGGATTTTTTGAGATACTTATAGCACTTGTATTATCACATAGTATGGGAATAGGATGATCATATTTTATCTTGAAGTCTTCTAGAGTTCACTTCATCCATAATACCTGTGTACAACTGGCTACTATTGCAATATATTCTGCTTCTGTTGTAGATAAGGATACTAAAACCTGCTTCTTACTTAGCCAAGAGACTAAACAGTCTCCAAGAAAGAATGCTCCTCCACTTGTGCTTTTCTTGTCATCAATGTTGCCAGCCCAATCTACATCTGTATATGTTGTGAGTGTAAAACTATCACTTTTGGGATACCAAAGCCTAAAATCCATAGTCCCTTTTAGATACCTAAGAATTCTCTTTATCTTTGCCACATGTGTTTCTTTAGGTGCTACCTGAAACCTTGCCACTAATCCCACTGACTGTACTATGTCTGGTATTGTAGCTGTAACATACAACAAGCTGCCAATCATAGATCTGTATAATCTCTGATCTACCTCTAGAGATTCATCATCCTTACTTAACTTTCATCCTATGACCATGGGGGTACTTACCGGTTTGCAATCTTCTAACCTAAATTTCTTTAACATTTCTTTTATATACTTGGTTTGTGAGAGAAATATCCCTTTCTCTGATTGTGAAATTTAAAGTCCAAGAAAGAAAGACAACTCACCAAGCATTGACATCTCAAATTCATTATGCATGTTCTTAGCAAATTATTTACACATCTTATCATTTTTTTCCCCAAAAATGATGTCATCAACATAAACAACCACAATTAGTAGATTATTCCCTTAATTTTTGATATATAAGTTGTTGTATGCTATTCCTTTTATGAATCCCTATTCCTGAAGATACTTATCCAGTATTGAGTACCATGCTCTAGGAGCCTTCTTTAGACCATACAATGTCTTTTTCAATCTGCATACATGATCTGGTTGATCTATTAATATGAATCCCTCTGGTTGTTCAATGTAGAATTCTTCTTCTAGAACACCATTTAGAAATGTTGACTTAACATCCATCTGGTATACCTTGAAGTTCTTAAAACTTGAGAAGGCTAAAAATATTCTTATGGCTTCAAGTCGTGCAACTGGAGAAAATGTTTCATCAAAGTCAATTCCCTCTACATGTGCATAACCTTTGCATACTAGCCTTGCTTTATTCCTTACTACCTATCCATCTTCATTTAGCTTATTTTTGAATACCCATTTTGTGTCAATCACATTCTTGTCCTTTGGTCATGGAACAAGCTCCCAAGTCTTGCTTTTCTCTATCTGATCTAATTCCTCATCCATTGCCTTGATCCAAAACTCATCTCCACTTGCCTGATTGAAGTCCTTTGGCTCAATCTTAGATAACAAAGAGAAGTTTACTTGTTGAGATGGTGTTATTATCCTTCTCCTTGTTTGCCTTTCATCTGGATTCCCAATTATTAGATCTTTTGGATGATGCTTCTGTACATATCTGGATGGGGTTTTAGGAATAATTTTTTGTGTTTCTTCTTCTTCTTCATCTGATTCCTCTTGAAACTCTTCTTGACAACTTCCATCTTCCTGATACATAGTTTGTTGAACTGGTTCTCTTGAATCTATCTTCTCATCAATTGTTACATTTATACTTTCTACAATTGTATGAGTTCTCTTGTTGAAGCATCTATAGGCTTTACTCTTAGAGGAATAACCAAGGAAAATTCCCTCATCACATCTTGGGTCAAACTTGCCTAAGTTTTGATCTTCTCATATTATGTAGCACTTGCTTCCAAAAACCTTGAAGTGTTTTATAGTAGTCGGTCTTCCTTTCCATAGCTCATATGGATTCTTGTGATGGTTTACCCTCATTTGAGCCCTAGTGATTATGTATATTGTTGTGTTGACTGCTTCTCTCCAAAATCCATCTGAGAGCTTAGAATCATTTAACATAGCTCTAGCCATGTTCTCAACAGTCCTATTTTTCCTTTCAACTACTCCATTTTGTTGAGGAGTTCTTGCTATTGAGTATTCTCTCTTGATCCCATGTTGTTCACAAAATTCTACAAATTAATTTGAGGTAAATTCTCCTCCTCTGTCAGATCTCAAACACTTAATTCTCTTACTGGTTTCATTTTCAACCAATTCTTTAAATGCTTTGAATTTTTCAAAAGCATCTGACTTCTCTTTTAGGAAAGCTACCCAAACCATTCTGGAGTAGTCATCTATAAACAATATAAAGTAACTCTCACCCTGAATACTCTGTGTTCTGGTAGGACCACATAGATCAGTATGTATTAGACTTAATGGCTCAGATGACATATATCATTTTGACTTAAATCTTGTTCTAGTTTGCTTTCCATGTTGACAAGGTGCACAAATTGTGTTTTGTGGTCTTTTTATTTTGGGTAGATCTCTGACAGCCTACTTATTGCTTATGTTGACTATGTTGTCAAAATTCAAGTGACCCAATATTCTATGCCACAACCAACTCTCATATTCTTGTGATAGAAATCACTTTTCCCCTTTGATCTCACTAAGCATGTATAGATTGTTTGGGGTTCTTCTTGCATTGGCAATGACTTTTCCAGTTTTTGATTTTCTTATCTCACATCTATCTGGATGGAAAGTAACCATATGCCCTTGATCACAAAGTTGACTTACACTTAGCATATTATGTTTTAACCCTTTAACATACAACACATTTTCTATTCTTGTTTTCCCATTATCTAAACTTAGAGTTCCTCTTCCACCAATCCTTTCTGATCCATTATCACCAAAACTTATTGATCCTCTATTGGTTTATTTTAATGCAATGAATTTGTCTTTGTCTCCTGTCATGTGACTAGAGCAACCACTATCAAGATACCATTGTTCTTCTTTATCCTAAGCATGAAGGGATGTTTGAACTAACATTGATCTAGCCTTTACATTTTCCCTTTCATTTTTCCTAGTTGTTGAAATTATTTTTCTAGACTCAAGAAGTATCATTTTACACCATCTAGCCTTGTGCCCAAAATTATTGTATTTGTAACATATAATATCATCATCCATAAGAGGTGCAAAAGAATTAAAATTTCTATTGACATTGTTTCTTGCATGACCAATACAGTGTATAGCTTTATGACCATATTTATTACAAGAAAAGCAATGACCATGGAAGAAATTATGTAACCTATTTTGATGCCTTTGAGATTGTGGTGGAGCGCTTCTCCTCTTGTGATTAACTCTCATCCAAGGTTCTTCTTTGCTTTCTTCCTTTATGATATCCTTTGCTTGCCTATATTTGTTTGAAGTTTCTGCTTTTTGAAGACTTGATCCCTTTTTCTGTTTCTCATACTCTACATCTTGTAGTACCTTGGTCCTTTCAACCTCATTTCTTAGATAAATAATTTTTGCTTCCAATATTTCACATTCTATTTCTCTTGTTCTTAACAGATCTGTCATATCCTGCTCAATTTTATTTCCTTATTCTACCTTTATCTTGAGTTCTATGAGATTTTGTAGAAGTTCTATCCTTTCTTCTTCATCCTCTTGAATTTGTTCCTTCAAGCTTGAATTCTTTTCTCTAATTCTTTCCAATTTTCTGAGAGCAGCAAAGAATTCCTCTTTTATATCAAACATGGTCTCTTCTTCATTATCTAAATTCATGTGTATTTCTGATGGATCCTCCTCCAAGATGTTAGTATTTTCATGGAGTGACCCGCTCTAATACCAATTGAAGAACATGTGCTTATATTGAGAAGGGGGTGAAAAGTATAAGATAAAATTTTTTGCTTTTTAATCCAAATGATAACATCAGCAATATTAAAGCAGTAAACATCACACAAAGCATCACACACATGAGAGACATGATTTTACATGGTTCACCCAATGTGGGCTACTCCACGGAGAAAATATTTCTTATAATTTTTTCTCAAATAAATTCTCTTGGGAATCCTTTCCCTACAATGTTTATGGACCTCTGTCCAAATGAGACACCAATCCCCTAATCAAGTTCATGGATATCTATCCATAGGAGAACTCCTTTCTCCTCTGCTCTGGTTGATGATCTTCTAGAAGAACTGTTGCCCCCACTACTCTGGCTAATGGATATCTATCCACTGAAGACACCTATCCTCACTGCCTTGGCTAATGGATCTCTATCCACTAGAGACTGTCATCCTCTATACTCTTTCACCTCCAAAGCTCTATCTCAAATATGCACTAAACACAATCCTTCGGTCTAGCACAAATCTATCCTCAATATTTATCTCTGATCTGGCACAAACCTGTCCTCAAATATGTACCAAATTTTATCCTCAAATCTATTCTCAAATTCTATCCTCAATATTTGTCCTCAAATCTATCCTTAATCTGTATTGTAAGCTTCCAAAAGCTCACCCAAATTTATCCACAAGTCTTCTCTAAGACTTGCCTCAAATCTGTTCAACAAGTCAACACTAGAACTTGTCCAATCTCATAGAAACATAAAGAGAATTGTTAGAGACTCAATATGCTTCACATTCATCACAATGCTCAATCAATTTCAATCACTCTTTTAGAAACATACATAGAATTGTTAGAGACTCAATATGTTTCACACTCATCAATACTCAACCTCTTTCTCAAATCAATTTAGAATATAAAATAATTTGTTTCATAGAACTTGAACTATCACTTCACACATCCACTTGACTAGGCTCAACCAACTCTACTCAATCAATCACTCAATGAAATAATCCTTGCTCACAAACTCTAGTCCAAGTATATGAACCCTCACTCAAAATATTTCCAAAAATTCTTATCAACCAATCTCACATAATGATGATACTCATGTTCTTTCCAAACCCTAGTTCAATTTCTTCACCAACTAAATCACTTCAACACCAATGCTTATAAAACAATATTCACAATAGCTCAACAACTCAATAAGGAAACCTAATCAAGTCCTTTTCACTCCAAATTTGTTTTTCAGAAAACCAACCAATCAACTCAATAAAGGAAGAATGTGCCCATACCTTTTTCTTTATGAGAAGTAGACCACACAAATCTGCTACAATCATAAACACTTCTTTGCCAAACTCAAGGAGGTTAGATGTCAAAATATTACCCCAATACTCTCTCAAAAATATTCCTTGGACACAAAAATAATCAATGCTCAAATATACATTATTTCTCCCTTTTAAAATTAACACTCCTCAAACCATACATAAAGACAATTACTTGGATACACCTTATCAACTCCAACTTAAAATAATATCCAATACCACAAAAATCACAACCAATCTTTCTAAAATACCTTTATTTCTTTTTCAAACTCCAAAACATATAATATCAAAATTTTATTTTGTAATATCCTTATAACTCCCTAAAACCTCATATACCACATGAAATATGCAAAAATTAATTTTTAATACCTCAAAAACCTTTTTCGATAAATCCGGCGCTCAAAATTTAATGGATACCTTATTATCCCTCAAAAGGGTTTCGGCATGATTCGATCCATCGTCTCCCTAAGCACCAAGAACCTTAGCTCTTTGGAGCCCACCGCGTGGGCTAGAGGCACCCACATGAAGGAATTCAACCTTCCTTCCCTTTCTACCTTATCCACTGCACTTTCCAGTAAAACCAAAACGATCCTCCACAGGGATTCAAACCTGCACCTGTCACTGCCCAATGACTTGCCACTACCGTGGTTTCCAATTATGCTACCAACAGTTGGTGACCAAGGCTCCCTCATTAGTTGATGATATGTTCTCGCATTCCCTTAGCACTTTAAAAAAATAAAAACCTTTGTTGCACACTCAATTCACATATAGTCCGCATAGCATGGGATTTAATTCAAAAGCATTCGGGACTTATGGTAAGGTGGGTAATCCTCCTTTTATACACATGGTAAATGTTCTTCCCACGTTGGTGCTTAGAAATTTGATTTTAAATTTCAAATTAATTTTAATAACCCTCCTTAGGGTTAGTTAAATATTAATATAAATTAATATTTATAATTAATATCAAAATTAATTAATAATTAATTTAAATAACTTTAAGTTAAGTAAATTAAATTATATTAATTAATTTATAATTAATTTGAAACTTCCCTTTATAATATTATAAAAAATATTATAATATTATTCACTTGGGCTTTTTGCACTTTAGACCATATCTGACGTCCTGAAAGAGGGTCTTGATCAATTGAAACTGGAGAAACTGAAACTGATGTCGCCTACTTAAACTGCCACTGACTGGTGCGAAAATCTTGACATCAATAACAATTTATCCACTCAAAGTTTCCAACAGTAGCATATCCAAAGCATGATGTATCAAACAAGATTTATCCACAAATATAGAGGGAGAACAAGACTTAAATATTTTGAGAAGGATTGATTTTTTTTGCATTTGAAAAGGTCTTAATGAACATGGAATTTAAAATTATTACCTTGATTTTTGTGCCACATATCATATGGAAGATATCATGGGCATGAACTAAAGCAATTTACTTTATGTCATTTAAAGCAATTGGTACTGACATAAAATTCAAGCAATATAATAACAAAAGACATTGAAGCATGTGTGATACCCCTTATTGGCAAAACGAACAATCACAAAAGGAGGAGAAAAAAATGTAGAACAAATTTGACAACAATAAATGCTAGTATAAAATGACAATACACATGAGGCAATTAAAAAATATATAATAGTCATGCATCAAAATGAGAAAATTTTAGAAGGATGACAAAATCACCACTTTTGACTAAAATATTGAAAACTTGAGATCGCCACTTAAAGTGGCAATCATGAAAAACATAAGAAATTTACCACAATGTTTTTTACAATTATTGAAGAGATGTGACAAAAGTTAAGAATGTATAGAACTGATGTAGAAATATACACTTAAAAGCATATAAATGAGGCAACAAATTGAAATCAAGCAAATAAAAAAGAGCAGGAACAAACAAGAAGATTATGCATAAAGGTATTTTACATGCGTAGAGTTGGTGGATTCCTCCAACTCACAACCATACATGACCTAAAATTTCATTGGCCCATTGTTATAAATTTCCTTGGTGGTGTATGGACCAACCCACTTCTAGATAAACTTTCCTTTATGCTTTTTATGTACATTTTCAACTTTGAAGATAAGGTCCCCAACATTGAATTCACAATGACAAACTTTCTTACTACATTGCTTTGCAATATTAATCTTATAAATTTGGTTGTGTTGAAGTGGATAAATATGCTTCTCATCCAAGGTAGTAAATTTGGAAAGTCAAACCTCACAATACTTTTGAGGGTACTCACCATAAAATAAAAGAGTTTTCAAAGAAACATACAAATAAGGCAATTCAATTTGAAGGGGTAAGAAAACTTCAATACCATACACAAGATAAAAAGGAGTTACCCTATAGACATTTGAGTATTGGTGCAGTACACCTACAATGTGGGATAAAACTTCTAGTGGAAATCTCATTTTGATTCTTTTATAGTTTTATTTAGGATTTTGAGTAAAATTTTGTTGCTTGACCATTTACTTATGGATAATAGGACATGGGAAAATGGTGTTGAATGTTCAATTATATAATTAATTCTCTTTTTTTTTTTTTTTTTTAAAGGGGTTCCACTGTCTAAAATGATATTAGAGGGAATACCAAAGAAACACATAATTAAATTACAACAATTATAAATACTAAGTTTCATTTTATTAGTCAAAGGTATAACTTCCACACACTTAGTGAAATATTCAATGGTTGTAATGATAAAATTGTCCCTATTAGAAGCTACTAGACATATGAGTCCCACAAGATCAATACCCTAAGTAAAAAAAAAGACCAAGGTGACAAAATTGGATAAATAAACTGAGCAGTGACATGAATTTCATCTTTATGAATTTGATATTTATTACATTCTTTGACGTATTTATTGGCATCAACTTCCATGGTCGACCAAAAATGTCCCATTCATAAATATGTATGGGTCATTGAATGACTGCTAAAGTGTCCACCATGTCCATTACGTAATTTAAATAACACCTTTGAAACCTTTAGATCTATAAGAAAATATAGGAGAACATCATTTGGTTCCTGAAGAATAAGACACTACAACCTATCATGTAGCAGAACTCTCTCCTATGACTTCAGGCCTGCTACTTAGCATTGGATTGAAGTGGGTATGCCTACTTTTTTAGGAGACTAGGAATATTCTCATACCATGGACCAACAAGAGGAATATAGCAATAAAAATATTCAATGAAATTAACTCCCAACATATCTTTGATGATGTAAATCATAGGTTCATCATGAACTTTAAACATAAAATTATTTTCATCAATAATCCCATGTGGTATGAACTTACTAGCCATAATGGATAA
This sequence comes from Wollemia nobilis, assembly GCA_028583015.1. Taxonomy (NCBI): domain Eukaryota; kingdom Viridiplantae; phylum Streptophyta; class Pinopsida; order Araucariales; family Araucariaceae; genus Wollemia; species Wollemia nobilis. The sequence continues at coordinate 15,945,302 of JAQPPZ010017228.1, forward strand.
TGATTTAACCTCACTGTTTTGTGTGAGATGGGAAAATATGGAAGGAGTCATGAAGGGCCTTATCACAATGTTTTTTCTCTCTTATCTTCTCACTTCTAGAAAATTTTGTTATCTTAAAGTCTATTTTTGTTGGATTAGTTAAAGAACACCTACGTTTCTCCTCAGATATTAATTTTTCTAAGATTAACCTTAATCTAGTCTTAATGCACATATAAATGCAACAATCAAGGACTAAAACTAAAATGTTCCTTCAATTTTGATGAGGAAATAAATAATGATTTTTATTTTAAGAGGTAATGACACTAAGAAGATGCAACAAATAAAACCTATAGTGCAACTATATACTATTTTAATTTTATGCCAAAGTAAACATATTAAGTCAGTCCCCTATAAGATTAAGACTAATTAGTTCTTCCTTTTCCTTTTATCTATTTTGATAATAAATAGAAAACAAAAACCTAGCTTACATAGACAACAAATATAATTTAGATCCTAAATGTTTAAATGACCAATATTGGGTGCAAAATGGCCTATGTTTGCCACAAAAATAAAAGCACTTCGAGCCTATAAAAGTGTTGCCAATGCTATCACTAATTAATGGTGTTATCATTTGATCTAAAAAATACACAAAAAATATATAGTTAGTGGTAGAGGCACCTATTTGAGTTGGCGGAGGAGGTTAGAATTTCTTGAGCAACAATAAGGCCCCTATTCAAATAGATAGAGATGATAAAAATTATAGAACACAAGAAATAAATACCAACCGATGAAAGCACCACTGTGTCATGATAGCATCATTGGTGCTATTGCTTAATTCTAATGATTTTTCTCTATGTAAACTAGAGAGCTATAGTGCCATTGATCTATAGTTTGAAAATGCTTTTGTTTCTAAGAGAAAAACAACAATTTTAAAGATAATATGAGATAAGGCTATGATGACTATGATGGACGGTCCTAACCTAGGAGTACAAAGGTCTTGTCCAACAATAGAAAACATAGATCTATTTTTTTAATATGAATAAATAATAAAGTGAAAGGTTAACTAAATACAAATACAAAATACAAAATTATCTCTAAGTGCAATAAGATAAAAGGCCTAAAGCAACAAGAAAAAGGAAAATCCAAAATCAAATAAGAGGAAAGAGCACAATCCAAGACATAAGGTTGTTTCCTCCTTGCAGGAATTTTGTTATAATTTTGCTAGCTTGTTGCTTGATGGTCTTGAATGCTTGAGCTTGGAGTCTTAATTCTTGATGCTTTGATGATTGCTTGAGAGCTTGTAGACTTGCTTGGATGCTTGGAGAGAGCTTTAATACTTACAAATATGGCTTTGACAAGATTATGGTATATAATTACCATGCAAAATGCTAAAATACCTATTATTCTAGAGAGATTTTGATAGAATTTTGTTACTCTAAAACTCTTGATGTAAAAAGCATATGAATTTTGATAGAGTTTTGCTACTATAAAAACTATAATCAAATGGTCACTACAAGTGTTAGTTTTATAGGCAACAATGGCTCACTGTAGAAAGAATTGCATTGAATATGCCAAGATTGGAGAAGGTAAGGATTTGAAAGATATCAAGAAGTTATTAATGAAAAAATATGACAATGGCAATTCTTGGATTTGGAATTTCTATAGGAATTATAGATTAATTTTTAGGGGATCTAGTTCATTAATGGTAGGTGGATTGAAAGATATAGGGAGTCAAACTTATTAATTTTGGTGCATGGCAGTAAAAAGCATTAGGAGGTGATAACGTCACTAGTGCCATCACTCTAGTTCTTTCACCTCATAACTATTAGAGGTCAAAAATAGACAAGAAAAGGTCAAAGATGAGAGGTTTTGCAAAAGCACCATCAACACTATCGTTTTTGGAGCAATAAATTCTCCAAATTTGGGCACAAATAAGGTTGAATTAATTTGGTTGATTGAAAGGATGATTAATGAATGGATTGAAAAAATTGAAGATTAGGCCTACACATAAAATTAGGCATCTACATTTACCCTTTTTTATGCATTTATTACATAATAAATACATCAAAAACTGACATAAATACCCTAATTTTGAGATAGAAAAAATTGCTATTGCTTATGGTCAATGATGTTAGATGACACTGATGCTATGATTATTTTCTTAGAAATGATTTTAAAATTTTTGCTTCAAGTAGCATTAAATTCTATTGTGCCTTGGTGTGCCCCCTCAAGTTTTGGAGGGAAAATGAAGTTAGACCAAGAAAACTTGACTTGATTATAATCCACATTAATACAAGTATGAAAATTTAATGAATATTGAAGAACGATGTAGGAGGTTGGGGTAAAATAGTTGGGGGTAAAATTGAATTCATTTTCACTATGCAAGAGGAGAAAGAGAGTTCTAAATCACTAATTTAGATGTAATTTTTGATTGATCAAAAAGGATAATCAAAACACCATGGTTGACATGGTACAAACATGGCATATCATCAACACCAATAAATAGTAGAAACTTGACCTACATTGTTGATTTTATATCAAAAAACATGTTATAAAAAGTGGTGTGCTTTTATGCACCAACGATGCTATCATGTAGCACTAATGCTTGTCAGTGGTGTTTTTACTCCCAATAGTACTTTTTGTACCAACTACGGTAATGTTTTCCAGTGGTGCTTTTTATCTTGATAACACTAACACTAAATGATGGTGTTATTACCCTTAGCTTCACTTTCATGTATCAATGACATTTTTGCCTAGTGACACTTTTTTGTGAGGGTAATATGGGTTAGGATTTTGCACTTTCATGCATGATATGATATTTTAGCCATGTAGAATAACATTGTGCTTGGGTTAACTTGGATGTAGGTTTGATAGGCAATGATCAAGTGTAGAGAGTGACATCTACATGTGCTTTGGATCATTTAAGATCTACTAAATATATCATACTACATGATGCTTATGGCAGTAGGGCTATACCACATGGCCCTGATTTTGAAGGTCCAACTCAACCAATTCTTCTTTACTACACTAGCCAAGAGATGGTATTCAAAGACAACTACTTTTTAGCTATCACAAGAGAGATGATAGTAAGTATAGGGAAGTTTCCCTACAATCCTACTTCACTCCAAGAAAACTTAGTCAAAATAGGGGCAAGCCTGAGTATAGTCGAAAGGCATTTACCACATTTATTTGGAAGGAAAGAGATCCAAAGGAAAGGTGGACAAGCTAAATAGCCACGTCGATCGTTAGATCGTCCATCTATGGTAGGTGTTCCTCTTCCACCCTAAATTAGCTGCATCAAGGGTGCTAAGGCCTATAGGCCATTTATTTTCAATCCAATGATTTATGCGATCCTTTTTATAAAGGAGAGCGCATAAAAGAAGAGAAGGCTCAGACAAAGGCTAACCCAAGACATGTGATAATCAATAGGGAGCCCAAGGAGGAAAGCACCAACACTCAAATTATGAAGGACCATCATTGGCTTAAGAATGTTTTACCTCACCCAAGAACATGTGGTAGTTGCACATGCAAGGAGGGAAGCAGGAAAAGGAGCATTTAAAATGACCACCCACCATTGGTAGTAAAGATTAAATTTTGTAGTCAACCCTATTAGAACTAACCACATGTTAGCTATGGCAACTGCCCACCATATGCATGAGCCTACCATTTTTATCTACACCAATTAGGGAGTCCATACCCATTGCATCAACAAGATGATACCTTCCAAGATGAAATTGATATAAAAGTAATGGCACAACCACCCTAGCATAATTACAATGAGATAAATCAACAATAATTGATCATTCGAAGCCCAATAACTCTTAGTATATATGGCCCTATATCTAGAGGTCTAAAAGCTTCTATTTCTAGTTGTAGAAGGCTTTGAAAAAGGTTGAACCAAGACATGTGATGACCAATAGGGATCCCAAGGAGGAAAGCGCCAACACTTAAACAATGAAGGTATACCATTGGATAAGGAGGGTCCATCTCACCTAAGAACATGTGGTAGCTACACACGCTAGGAGGGAAGCATGAAAGGAGCACTAAAAGGACCATCCACCATTGGATGTAAATATTAATTTTTATAGCCAACCCTATCAAAACCAACCATGTGTTAGTTGTGAAAACTGCCTACCATATGCATGAGCCTATTAAATCAATCTACACTAGTTAGGGAGGCCATGCCCACTACATTGATAAGGTGAGAGATTCTAGGATGAACATGGTAAAAAATTAATGGTACAATCATCCCAACACAATAGAAAATATATGAATCAACAACAATTGATCATCCAAAGCCCCATAAGCTCTTAGTATTTATGGCCCTAGATCCAAAGACCTCAAAGCTTCTATTTCTAGTTGTAGAAGGATTTTGACTATAGAGTAGAGGATAACTTACAGGTCTTATACATATAAATTTAGAGGGAGGGAACCCTCCTCCCAGCTTATAAATAGTCCCAAATTCTATTGTAAAGGCATTGGGCACTACACACAAAAAAAGTTTTAACGACACCTAAAATAAGACATTTTTTTATGGCAATAAAAAACTACCCTAATAGACCCTAAGAGGGCAGTTTAAAACCACCCTCTTAGGGTAACCACCCTCTTAGGGTCTATGAAGGTTTTTTAATGGTGGTGTGGGTGTGAATAGTTGATTTGATGTGGGTTTGGTAGTGGCAGACTTGGGTCAGGGTTGGTTTACTATTATTTAGAGTTAAATGTGGGGCTTCTTTGTTTTTTATACAGTGAGGTTTATTTTGGTTTGGTGGTATATTTTTTAGATATAGTTTTTGGACGGTGGGATTTTGTGGTAGGTGTGGGTTTTAGAGAGTTGATTTGATGTGGGTTTGGTGGTGTCTAATTTAGGTTTGGGGTTTTATCGGATACACATATTTATGGTTTTGTGTTGGAAGGGGGTTGTTTTTCAATGATGATTTGCTATTGCAAATGTAGGTTTTGTGGTGTTATATTTGTATCGAGGTTGAGGTAATTTAGGGATATTTATCTAATATATGGAGCTAGGCTTCTATGGAGGGAGGGGTTTGTTTAGAAATGATGATCATTTTAGATTTGGTGAATGTTTTTTACTATAGGATCTAGGTTGTTTTTATTGGAGAATAGAAAGGACATATAGGTTTATTCATTGCATTACCATAGTTGTTTGATGTGACAATTGAATTTGCTACCATACTTGAGGGACAATTCTTAACTGAATTTGCACAAGAATTCGTTACCTTGGGATTAGCAGGTGTAGAGAGCACAAAGCTCTTAGTAAACTAATAATATTTAGGAAGATCATCTACGAAGAGGAGAAGAGAAAAATGTGCAAATTTTTGGTTGAGGATTTTATATTCTTGCTCTTATTCACTAATGTGCACCTTCTCTTGCATCTAAGATTTTTGTTATCATTTCTAGAACTTCTTCCATATGATAATTTCATAAGTCTGAAGCCTTTTGAAAATTGCATGTCTTAGTGGTCTTTTCTTATAAGAGTCTTTGCCCACATAATTTGTAAATGGTAGTTTCTAATAAGTTTTTCTATTCATTTTCCCTCTAATATCTCTAGTTGCTTGTAGGTTTGATTTGCTTTGTGCTGATGATATATCATTTACTCAAGCCTTTAAACTTCAGTAATATTTTCATGTTCTAGCTCCTCTGTGTTCAAAAATTAGCTTGTTAATTGAAGTTTGCAGTTGGACTATTTTTCACTAAGGTTCTGAAAATTAAGGATTTGAGAAGTTTAGAGTACTTTGTTGAGGTAATAAGCCTTTTAAGTTGCCATTTTATTGTAAATCAATGTTTCCTATCTATAATTAATAAAAGAAGAATAAATATCATATTTGGTTTGAGAAGTGACCAAAATGTCAGAGGGACATAAAAGGTATATCAAACAAATCAGAACAACAAGAAATACCACTGGTTCTAATTGAACATGTTTCTAATACAATTGAAATATTGGAATATGGCAAGACATGAATAAATGGTAAAATAACGAGCACAACATGGTGCACATTTTATCCTCTGTCACGCTTGAACAATGTTGCAGGCTTGCCCATGCTTATGATCATGCGTGCACACACACACAAATAATGTCTGACTTATTACAATGGAGTTAAAAGGATGGGATAAGGGAAGAACACCTTAAGTCACAAGGTATATGTTTTATCCCTTTTAAAAACAAAGAATGAAGAAGAATTACAAAGAATGTATATTATATGAATTTAGTTTGAAAAGCTCCTTTTCACTTGAACATGGATTATTTTCTAAAGGAGTTGAGAGCTAGATGAGCAGTGGTCGTTAGTACAAAGAAGAAAGCTAGTTATTGAGAGGAAGGCATCAATTAAGAAAGAACAAGCTTTATTTAGATATAAGTGGAAATGACTAAGAGAATATAATAATTATGGACTCCATTAAATGAGAACTGAAAGTATGTGAAATGACCAATTAATGCTAGTAGGGGTTCATGACACAAATTCATGTTCTTGTCAAAGCTAAAGTCAGGTAATATTTTTTCTCTGAAGTAGATGCTAATGGGATGGACATAGACCAACCAAGAAATCCAGCAAAGTTTTTTATCTCCTTAATTGTAAATGTAGTATGTTGAGGGATCATATTACAAAGACTGCGTGATCAAAGCCAGTTGTAATAGAACGCACAATGTTCTTGTCTCCAAAATATTCCAAGAGTTCACTAGTACTATTCAATTTAACAAGCTTCATGTAAAATAAGAGTGCATGACCATCTAACTGAATTTTATTAATCTACTTGGTCATGTTTCAATTTATATCTTCATGAATTTTAATCAACCAACCTAATTTGGTAGTATAATTCTCGGTGATGCTTGTTATGCCTATATGTAGATGTTTGCAACTTTTTTAGGTTAAATAATTTATTTTAAGGATTTAAGATTTCTAAAGTCTATATGTGTTGAGACATTCATGTGTGCAATAAAAGACTCAGTTTATGTTCTTGAGTCAAATCTAATGAATCATAGGAGTATGAAAATTGATGAAAAAGGTACAAAGTTGATCTTTTTATTAATAGCTCAATGTCACATGCAAGAGGTTTCTTGGGAATCAACGTACTAGTGAAAATGTTCTCTATTAAAGTATTAATGGCAAACACTTGGTCATAAGTGTTGTGTTTGAATTTGAGTTTTGACAAACTTGAAGTTTATTAAAATATGTAAATATATTTATAATCTTATGGAAATTAGTACATTCTACGGCTTGCAAAAGGTTGTTGTATATTGGTTTGAGTTTGTCAAACTTGAAGTATGAAGTTAATTTGGTGCATGGAATTTTTATGATAAAGTTGAAGATGAAATTTGAGCTTTAAAATCCATGTAAACCTATCAAATGGCATGAGCTCAAGTTGTAAAAAAATGGACTCTCAAGGTAGAGACCCATGTTCAAATCTTGTTAGGTGATATATGTATAATTTCTCACTATGTATTTTGTTGAAATACCATGGTAACATGATCATGATTGAATACATGTGGGCTTGTTCCAATCCCATATAACCAATTTGACAATGAAGAAAAGAAAAAGCTACCTGCAAATGTCTCTCATTTGCAAACACTAGAAGCATAGAGCCACCTAAATGCCACTAGAGGGCAATTGACTCATTGCAAAGTCAAAAGTTGAAGGGCTACAACACGTATATACTTGTTATTGCAATCATTTTCCTACTTTATTTTTTTATTGGAGTTATCCTACAAGGAACAAGTTTAATTGAATCTAAAGTGATTTTTAGTGGATGCACTGAATTTATTTAATGATTCTGTTTTGTTTGTAAGTTTAGTGAATTTTAAATTTCATGGATTTTAATATTTGCTTAGCTTCTTACATAACAACAAAAAAACCAAGATTCAAAAATAGGTCTTTTTAATGACTTTATAGGTGTCTTTTGGGAAAAGGAGTTGTACAATATTAAAGCCACCAAGATCTAAAATTTCTATATTAAACCGAGAAATTTCAATATGCTAAATAGTAGATGGCCTAAGTTTGTGAAGCCAAATCATGTCTTTGAATAATTGAATAGATTTTTGGTTATCTGAATGTTTCAGATACTGCATAACAGATTCAACATATTCCAGCAGATCCAAATGCTTGTGCGTACAAGTACAAACTTAACCAAATAAATGCGTAGGAAATGCCTTTAATGAAATAACAGAAGGATTTAAATGCGTCAAAAGGAGGGGCATCACTCCAAGAGGGAAGTGACCTGACTCCGTTCAGAACAACAGGATATCGAATTTAATTGTATACGAACAAAAAAATGCTAATGGTGCAGCAATGTAGATGAAGAGTGGAACCTTGTTGGATGGATTGAAACTTCATCTGTATGAGTAAATCCAAGGTTCAAAAACTCTTAGGTTGGAATCAGTGTGCAAACCTTTTTTCCCACCCTCCTTAAACACTATGAGTGAGGAATTTCTAACTTGTACAACACAACAATTCAACAGACTGGTTTGGTAGAATAAAGAGTTAGTTAAACCTTATGAAAACACAACCTTGATATTACCAAAAAAACTGTAGGTGTAGGAGAGAAGTGCCCCACATATTGATATCAGAGATATATTGCTTACTATCGCTTTTTGTGCAGACCATACTGTTTTGAAATCTTTACAGGTTACTAGTCACTTTCTGCTTACTACTGTTCTTTGATTTATTCTTGTTTAATGTAAGTCTCCTCTATTCTGCAAGTGTCTACTATTCCTGTATTAGAACTTCAAATTGCGAAAATAATTGCTAAAGAGAGATCTTCTGTTAGTGATTTTTATTTTTGTCAGTTGTGCAAGTGTAGACAGGTTATGAAATGTGTTTTTTGGGACTTAAGTGCTTTTTTGTTAATAGATCGTACAAATGTTTACCCTTATTTTAGAGACCTTAGTTTTTATTGTAGTAAATCGACTCATTCCTCCTCCGATATTATTTGATTTAGTTATTTTTTATGGATATTGAGCAATTCATGGTCGGTGGTTTCTTTGTGGATATAGAACTTTCAACTAATAGTGGGTGTAATCAATGCAAAATAGATTCATAACCTTTTGTACAACTAACATATAGTGGATTTCATTGACCAACTACTAAGCATACTATTTGTGTGTGGATCTACAAGCTAGATGATCTGAAATTCTCAATCTACCAATGAAGTAAGTTATCTTTCTGTAATCACTATACAAAATAGACTATTTATTTTTCAAATTTTGGTTTTGGCAAGGCTGTCTCACAAGAAAAGATGATTTTACTTTGTTCAAGTTGTAACCATATCTTAGTCAATTTGTGATATGTGAGTACTCATTCAAATAAAAGGAAGAGACTCTATTGCCAATAAAATATGTTTGTAAAATTTAAGAGTTTTGCTTTCAAAATGATGATTTATGGAGAATTGTGTTTTTTATTTCAATACATGATTAGTCTCAGTATGTTAACATCCTATATATGCATGCGCAAAGAGTGATGCTTCAGCAAAAATTGGCATGGCATCAAGACTGTATGAAAAATACCATAGATGTGTTTCCAATGTACTACTTGTGAATTGGCTCTAAATTAATATATACTTTTGCCGATAGTTTAAACTTTGCATTGCATGGGTTCTCGTCAAAGTTTCATGAAGAGTTTTCATGTCAAAAATATAAGCAATTTCTAATATTTTTGTGCTTGTTGAGCAGCCAAGAAGTATTACCCTGCCAGGCAATGTCTTACACTTCCAGTGCAACCTGGCCAAGGGAAACATGTTGTTCTCCAATCAGGAAAGAGACTAAAAGATTATTTTGAAAACAATGAAGGATATCAAGTGGTGTTCAAAGATTTAGGTCCCCAGGTTTCCTACAGGACACTCTTTTTCTTTGAATATCTAGGCCCTCTATTAATTTATCCAATCTTCTATTACTTCTCGATGTACAAGTTCTTTGGATATCTTGCCAAGAAGGTTATACACCTAGTTCAGACATATGCATTGTATTATTGGTGCTTTCACTACTTCAAATGGATATTAGAGACTTTTTTCGTTCACATATTCAGCCATACAACCTCTTCTATTTCTAATGTATTTAGAAATTATTGTTACTATGGACCTTTGGTGCTTTCATAGCCTATTTCGTCAATCATCCTCTCTATACACCTGTTAGTGAGAAGCAATGGAAGATTGGTTTTGGGCTGGGGCTTCTATGTCAGGCAACAAGCTTTAATTATCATATTATCCTAAGGAATCTCAAAATCCCTTATGGTAAGGGAGGATATCAGATTCCAACTAGGTTCTTGTTTAATATTATCACATGTGCTAACTACACTATCGAGATATATCAGTGGTTGGGTTTCAATATTGCAACACAGACAGTGGCTGGCTATTCGTTTCTTCTTGTAGCAACCCTCATCATGACGGTTTGGTCTTTAGGGAAGCACCACCAGAAGGGAAATTCTTACATTATTGTAGTTTATTAGTAAGGCTCTTGTAGGTCAAGGAATAACAATAAACAGTGTTCTCAAATGTTTTTATCGTTTATAGCTTCTAACCTGTATATTACTTTAGATGTAATTGTTTGATGGTAAGGATGGCAGACCCAAATATCCTAGGCGTTGGGTGATATTATGTAGAGTCCAGGATTTGTAAACGTAGAGAGATATTCTTTTTTATGTGAAGCCCTAAGAGGTGGTTTTTTGAGGTGGATTTTAACCATCGTCGTATAATAATTTTTACGATGCCTTTATAGATGGTGCTTGAAGATCCTTTTTGGTATAGGGACGAGTTGTCTGCTAATGCCTAATACCTAGCCTTGTGGGCTCTTCCTTTTACCTTTATTTCTAATTATAATAAAGGAAGCTCAAACATTGGCCTACTGCCTAAGGAGCATCAAATCCTCTAGGACTCATTGTCTTGTAATCATTTTTGGCATGTTAATGGAAGCTGTAACTAATTTTACTTTATTCTTTATTTAACTTATTTTTTATTCCTAGCATTGTGTTTGTTTGGTTTTGTTCACTTAGCCAAAGGATTACGTGTTTCATATTCATTTATGGCCACTTTTTGCAATCAAAAGTAGGGATATTAATTCTTTGGTGCATCACCCCTATAGCTTGGGTTTTTTTTTTTAATTTACATGGTGGAATCGATAGCCACCACAAATTCGGGTAGGCTACCCACAATATTTTGCATTGCTCACCCTAAAATTTGCTACATAGTTCTTTGCATTGTCCGCCCCTATAACCACTGTGCCACAATCATTTTAAATCTTTTGCATCGTTGAAAGCACTAGGAAAGGGACAAGCTTTCAGTCCGACGAGGCTTGAGATTTGAACCTTGGACCTTTGCCCCATTTACAGGGTTTGGTTGAACCAATTGGTCTACACCTTGGACCTTTAAGTTTTAATTTTTTACAAGTATTTATTTTTCCTATTTTTTACTTTCATTGCAATTCCTTTCCCTATAACCCCCTTGGCCTTAGCTTGCAAAGGTCTCTATGCATCAAGGATTAATTCTGATGAGGGGTTGACCTTGATTAAAAATCCTTAAGGTTACCTCATAGGCAATCCCCTTTTTGTGATGCTTCCTACTATTTTGCTCTACGTGAGGCATGGGTGCATCTGGCTTGTCAGACCTTTTGCCCAAAATTGGTGGGTGTATTCATAGACTATACTAGTTAATATTTCTATATTCACCCCACAAATATTGAATAAGTATGACTATGATTATTATGAAGGTCATAGTCCACCTAATTGAAGTGGAGCACCCAAAAATTCACTTGATGACTCCACTTGATGAATTAGCTTGAAAATAAAAGACGTTGAAGTTATCTAATAAAATATAAACTACGATTTTGGTGGGGGTCTTTGTCTCATGATCTTATTAAAGCAAAATATTCACACCTATCTACTCCATTCTCAAAGTAAGGGCCTAGAATTATATGAGTGAAAAAATTGTAACCAAAGCCTTTGCCCAAGGTAATCAATAAGATCTTGTTAGCTTTTGATGATATATATTAAAGGAAATGCAACCACAAGATGTAAAATGAGCAAGCAATGATAACTATATGATAATGGCACTATAATATGTAGGAAAAATATATAAGAAACTTCTACAATAACTCATAAATATACCATTAATGAAAGCTTATGAAAATAGTACAATGTAATATAATGGAGGACATGAACACTCCAAAAATACACAAAGGATCTATATTATACTCACTATACTAACTAGCTACTAATGCTACTTCATTCAACTCTCTCAACTCTCTCAAAGGCATATATATAGGGAGATATGTCCCTTGGACTTTCATCTACCCATGACTCTTCATCTACCTAACCTATGACTCATGTACATGTGGACTACATGCACATTTACATCATTATGTATTCTAACACTTGTGCATTTATTACATTGCATGAAGTAACTACTCAAACCTTACTCTAAGGTAAAATCCTACTCTAGTTATGTACCCAAGGTGGTATATTAACATGTACTAAATAATATAATATACTCCAACACCCCCTGTATTACATTATTTGGGTATTGAAGACTTTGTTCTTCAATATGGGCCTTCATATTTATCTTCAATAAGTTCTTTGTCTTTGTCATATTTATCTTCAATAAGACTCTGATCTAGATTCATATTGAAAGTACTTTCTTTCATCTTTATCTTTTTTTCTGTCACACTTCCTTTTTCCTTCTTCTTCTTTGTTTTTGCAATTTTGATAATGATATATCTTTTTCTTGTTGAGTTAGTATATCATCACTATAGTATTGACTAGGATTGATATTTTGCTTCTTGTTTTGAAAGAATTAAAAAATAATCAATGATAGATATATCATCAAACATTCTTCTGAAGTAAATATAATTATATTTTGATTATTCTACCAGGATCTAAAAAGTACTTCATGAAGATAACCAATTAATGTCATAAAATTTCCTTCCTTTGCTGCCTTAAGAAAAATCGAGAATATTTCTTTTTTACTAGTTAATAAGTATTTGTACCCATCAAAGGTATTTATTAAATTTTAAGAATGAAATTCCAACTCATGAAATATTTCCTCATTATTGAACGTATTCCTTACTATTTCATCCATGATTCTTCTAAATAATTCTTTGAAGTGGGACTCCTTATAGCTCCCTGTATTTTTTAGAATGCTTTGAAAATTTTAATGTTCAATCTGTAGGTTTGATAAGACTTTACTTTTCCAAATCTCTAGTTAGAATACCTTTTTATTCCCAAGTATCTAGGACAATTTTGATGGAAATTTTTTATTTCAAAACCTTTGAAGTTGTCTACCTTATGACTCTCTAATTTAGATTATGTGAACTAACTTGATAAAACCTTATCAAATATTAGGTTTTGTAGAATCCCTTATATCTCCCAAGTGTTTAGAGTATGCTATGATCTTGATAAAATGCTTAGCATCTATTATATTTCCTTTTGAGTTGATTCCCTAATGTTTTAAATATAATGGTAATATAATGATCAACTTCTATTTCACCTTAAGGCTTATTTCTCCCACTTTTCAATTTGATGAAGTTATCTATTTTTAAAAGCTCTATGGTTGGATTCCTTTTATCCCTTTAATTTGTATATGAGATAAGTATAAACAATTAATTCCGACTTTAAAGTAATCAATGATATTGCTTCCGTTATCCTTTCAATGGTTTAATTTTCTAAATTCCAATAATCTAAAGTTTGATGTAGCACTCCTTATATCTTCCTAATTTAGAATTTTAGAAAATGATAATATTTGCAAAAGAGTAATATTTTAATTTTTCCAAGGTAGAAAGCCCTTTATCTCCTATTTTAATTATTTGCAAATATTATGATATTTTTATTTCAACTAATGCACTTTTGAAATATCACTTAAGGATATAAACTCATTGTTTTGATTTGCTTTCTAATTCACTAAGGTTGTTATTTGATTATATATCCAATGCAATAATAAATAAACTCAACCTTATGTAATGCACCTTATATCTCCTTGTATTTATATGTTAAAAAAACAATGATATATGTGCTTATAAAGAGTCTTTATAAATATTTGCTACCTCATATACCAAGCTAAAATGCAATCTATCCTAACTAGGATCATCATGGGTCATGGTGAATTTTTTGACTCCATATGTAAGAAGCAAACAAGCAACACACATATGAATAGAAGAATGTGAATTACTATTCAATTATGTAACAAGTAGTTGATCCTAAAAAGCACATGATCAAGCACGTAATGCAAATCATACATGCAACCGTCTAGACATTTTGGAATATGGAACTAGAAGTTGAGGCATTGATGCAAATATAGGAACACAAACCTCTAAATATTTTAGAATATTGAAGGAGAAGTTGATGTATTGAAATATAGTTGTGTTATATCTGGTGAGTTATTTTAAATACTATGTCATCAAGACCTCAACTTCCTTCCAAATTCTAAAAGATCAAAAATATGAGAAAGGATTTTAAGAAATTAACAAGGAGGTCTACTAGCTTAGTGGCCTACTATAAATGCAATGCATGTAACTCTATATGCTAGATAGGATCAGCATTGCCTCATCGTGGTATCCTCCTCATGATGTTATGGTATTAATAGAAAAACTCAAGCAATCATACAATTAGGCATATGAAAGCAAGCAAGAGTATTTTACAAGCAAGTATGGATGCATTTAACCATGCAATCAAGCACATAAGCAAGCAAAATCATGCAAATTCAAACATAATATTTTAGATGCATTATATTTATGGGTTCTTTATGTTCTTTACCATCTAATTTGGTTAGTAAATATGTGCATGACCCATATTTAGCAGTCACTATGAATGGGACTAGCCAATTAGTCTCGAATTTGCCTTTTAAGTCATCGTTGGTGTTAGTGTTCTTCTAGTTTTCTTTAAGAACTAAATTGTCTACCTTGAAATAATGAGATTGCATTCTTTTTCTATAGGATCTCTTAAGTCATTGGTGAGAGAATCATAGATGTTCTAAGGTATGGATTTGCTTTTCATCAAGCAATTCCAATTGGCTAAGACATGTATGGTAATACTTATCACCAAAAAAAACATCCTTCAAAAGGATTCAAAGAAATGAAACTTCTAATTCAAAAGGGAATATGGCCTTAGTTCCATAAACCAAGGAATAGAATGTAGCACCAATTGGAGTCCTAAAACTAGTATGATATACCCATAAGGCAAGATATAACTATAAATACCAATCTCAACCTATTTTGCTAATGAGCTTCTTTATTTTTTATTAAATTTTTGTTAGATGCTTTATCCTAGCTGTTACCTTCTGGATAATATAGTGTCAACCATTTATGTTGAGTTTAAAATTTACATAAAGCTTGGAAACATCCTTGTTTTTAAAGGAGGCAAAATTATCTGAGATGATCTTTTTGGGGATACCATATCATGATAGGATCTAGGTTAGGATAAATTTTTAAATTTTAACTCTAGTGAAAAAGGATAAGGACATAGTCTCTACCCACTTTGTGAAGTATTCAATTATGGTGATAATAAACTTGTGTTCATAGGATGACACAAATTTTATCTTGCTAATGATATCAATACCCAAGTGGAGAAGGACCAAGGTATTGTCATGGATTGGAGCTCTTGGGAGGGAGCATGGATCAAATTATCATGTTTTTTATATTTTTGCATTTTTTCATATAATCACAAGCATTATTTTCCATGGATGGTCAGTAATATCCTCAACAAAGGAGTTTATTAGTGATGGCACTTCCATTGAAGTGACCACCACATACTCCATCATGATCATATTGAATCATTCACTTAGATTCATCCAAATTTAGGCACCTAAGAAGGATGCCATAAAAAGAGTGCTTATACAAGATGTCTTCAATTATTACACATCTACAAGCTCATTATCTTAGGTTTTTGCATTTGTTGCAATTTAGACCTTCTAACAAGGTGCTACTCTTGAGGAAGGTGTAAATATCCTTATACCAAGGATTGAGGATAGGATCTTGATCTATTACGAATATTGCTAGGAATTCTTGGCTTGACTACAAAGTTATAGGTTGTTTTATTTGGCAGATGACAATAGTTCCTTTCTCATATTCCAACTCTAAAGGCATGAGAAATGTGGTTGTAGCCATTGCATATTCCTGATGATTACTAGATCATGGAATTATATCGATGGTGAATTTGTTAAAGGTAGTCATTAAATTATCCACAATATCCTTATATAGTTTGAGTTTATCATCTTAATTTTGATAAACTTTGTTAATTTGGTTGGCAATTAGCTATGAATCTCCAAATATGGATAGGGTTGTCATATTTAAGGCTAGGGCCACTTAAAACCCTAAAATAAGCACTTTGTATTTGGTCATGTTGTTGGTACACAAAAATTGAAGCTTAAAGAAAAAAAGAATGACCATTTTTTGGGGTGATACTAGGATGATTCCTACCCCATGCCTTTGAAACATCTTGCACTGTCAAAGTAAAGGGTTTTGGAAATCTTGTTGTGCTACCTTGAGGTTACATACTATTTCATAAAGATACTAAATTACTATGGGGTGACTAATCAATAGAGGTGTTGTTTCCAATTGGTCTATTGTTACTTGTCCTTTTAGTGACTTTTGTCCAATAAATTCAAGATCAAACTTATTAAGGGCCATTACCCATTTGGATGTCCTACCCAAGAGATATAAATTGGACATAAGAATTCATAAAGGATAAAATTTAGCTATAGTATAGGTTAGCATGTAATGTCTTAGCTTTTGGAAATCAAAGACTATTTCCAAGCATAATTTCTCTAGAGCGGTGCATCTTGTTTTATAGATAGCGAGGGTTCTAGTAATATACTATATTGCCCTTTTCCTATGTTGATCGTAGTATTGTGCCAACATGGCACCTAAGGCATGAATGGTTGTTGCTATGTATAACAATAATGGTTTAAAGGAATTAGGTGGGACAAGCACCAGTGGAGATAGAAGATATGCTTTCAATGCATCAAAAGCCTTTTGATATTCTTCATCCTAAATGAATTTAGTCCCTTTTCCCAAAATTTTGGAAAAGGGTTGAGATTTGTTTACCAATTGAGAGATGAACCTTAAAATAGCTTGCAATCTACCTTTAAGGCTTTGAAGTTGCATTAGGGTTTTAGGTGGTGGAATTTTGGTGATGGTAGATATCTTTTCTAGGTCTACTTCAATGCCATGTCACAAGACTATAAATCCTAACAGCTTCTATGAGGTTACTTAAAATACTCATTTGGAGGGTTTTAGGTAGACTTTGTATTCTTTGAGTTGCTCAAAGATATGCCTTACGTATCTAAAATAACCTTCTTATTCTATAGATTGTTTTAGAAGATCATCAACATAATATTTTATGATATCGTGCATCATATCATGAAATATATATCATTTCTCATTGATAGGTTGCTCTATCATGATTTAAACTAAAGGGCATGACCTCATAGAAAAAGGTCCCCAAAGAGGTAGTGAAGGTTGTCTTGGGTTGGTCTCCTAGCACAATTCAAAGGACATCTTAACAATAAGCAAAAGGATCTCTATTTACCACAATGTTATACAAATTATCCTAATATTTAAATTTCAAACATTGATGGTAAGTTGAGAGAGTGGCTTGCATAGGATGGATCCAAGTTCACCCCAAAAGGATGTTGTAGTTCAAATCACAGGGCAACACAAAACAAAGTTAACTATGCAAGGCCTCCCTTTCAATGAAGAACTACAGTTCCAGTGGCTTTGTATTCATGATTATCAAAGGCTTTTATGACAATATATTTTTTTTCTATATCTTGCTTATTAATACCTATTCAATCAATGAATTTAAGGATATGGACATTTATGGTCAAGCCATTATCAATAAGGACCATTTTAATGCACTGCTCACCAATGTTTCATGTAATGTACAAAGGGAGTTCTCCTACCATATAAGGCGATGAAAGTTCATCCTTAAAGAAGGATATGGTCACATGGCTCATAGTAAGGGACCCTATCATGTTGACTAAATTATAGAGGCTAATATTTTTGGGTATGGTCTATTTACTTAAAATCTTAAACATGATTTCCCTATGGCTTGATGAAGTTTTTAACAATTCAAGTATAGATATTTTGGTTAGGGTATCCTGATATTGTTGTTGGAGGTTAAAGGCCCTCTTTCCTTTGTCTTGAGGTTTTAGAACCAAAATTTATTCTTCAATAGTAGCAACATGTCTAGGCCACAAGACCAAAGGAGGATCAAAGGACAATTTTGAAGGTTGAACTTTTTCTCTCGCTTGTTGTCTTTGATGGTGCAAATTTGAATCATCCCTACCAAGTTTTGATTTGGTGAGGGAATGTTCCTATATTGAACATGATTGGTAGTCTTTTTTTTGTGCTTAGGTAAAGGATCTTGAAATATCCCCATGTCTTAATTAGAGAATGATGCTTGTTCAAGACCACTAACCACAAGATGATCTTCATTGATAAGGTCTTACACCACATGCTTAAGGGTTATACATTTGTTTGTATGGTGACCATTTATGTGATGGAAAGCATATTGTTGGTCACCCTTAAACTAGGGAAGCTTATCCCTTTCAGGGTTGGCAAGCCTTATAGGTGGAAACTCTATCATTTTAGCATCCAATAAGTATCTTAGCATCGAGGATAAGGATTGGTTTAACTTGGTAAACTTCACATAGGGATTTTTCTAAGCCTTAGCTAGGACTAGTTTTTGTAACACAATGATAGTATTAACATTACCTACTTTAGAATTATTGACAAGGTAAAATTTGGTTACATCATTACCTACAACATGCTTATTTTTGTAGTACCTTTTTGTATTGGAGGAAAAGGACTTTTCCTCATTCTTAGTATTCAATTTCCCCCTATAGTGAAGGGTGGCTTCTACTTATTTTTCTAGGTCTACCACATCCTCAAAGAAGAATATGTGGGTCATTTCTAAGGGGTATGAAATATCCTCTTGCAATATTTATATGAAAATACACAATAGATCACTTTGTGGTAGGATAAAGGGGATATTCCTAACAAAAGCACGTCATTGAGTTAAAAATTTAGTGAAAAATCACTTTTACCCTACTTAAGCTGATACAAATCATCTATGGTACACTTTTCTATGATGTAGGTAGAGAATTATTGGATAAACATCTCTGCTAAATCACCAAAGTATTTGATTAATTGATGATCTATCTAGAAATACCATTCTATGTTGAGCAAGGTGCAGCAACAGTATTGTCATTGTTGTCAACACAATCAGATAGATCTGTTGATGCAGTGGACAGGAAGTTCAAAAGCTATTCAGATGCAGAAGACAGGAGTTCAAAGGTTATTCAGAGTATGTACAGTGATTTTCCAAGAAGACCGAAGTGGCCCATATGCAAAAGATCAAAGAAAAAGACAAGTAAGAAAAGTGTCGCGATATCGCGACATATACAGCAAGCAAGAAAAACTGTCGCGATTTCGCGACATGTTGGAAGAGAGAGAAAAAGAAAAACTATCACGATTTCGCGACATGTTGGAAGAGAGAAAAAGCAGGAAAAACTGTCACGATTTCGTGACATGTTGGAAGAGAGAGAAAAAGTAGGAAAAACTATCACGATTTCGTGACATGTTGGAAGAGAGAGAAAAAGCAGGAAAAACTATCATGATTTCGTGACATGTTGGAAGAGAAAAAAGAGAAAACTATCACGATTTCCGACATGTTGGAAGAGAGAGAAAACAAGAAAACTGTCACGATTTCGTGACATGTTGGAAGAGAAAAGGCAAGTGGAAAAACTGTCACGATTTCATGACATGTTGGAAGAGAAAGAGAAAGTAGGAAAAAGTGTCACGATTTCGTGACAAGTTCAAAGAAAGAGAACAAGTAAGAAAAGTGTCACGATTTCATGACATGTCGCATTTTCACGACTAAAATAGGAGAGAGAAAGTAAGTTTGAAAAGTGTCACGATATCGTGACATGTCGCATTTTCATGACAAAAGAAAGAGAGGAAGCGTACGAAGCAACTATCACGATTTCATGAAAAAAGCATGTCAATTTCAAAAGGAAGAAGTGTCACGATTTCATGACAAAAGCAGAATAGAAGACTTCGAAGGCACAAGTGTCACGATTTCATGACAAAAACAAAGAAGTGAAGTATGAAAGTGAAGTGTCATGATTTCATGACAAAAGAGAGAAGAAGACTTCGAAGGCGAAGTGTCGCGATTTCATGACAAAAGCAAAGAAGCTAAGTACAGAAGAGAAGTGTCACGATTTCATGACAAAAGCTAAGTTGAAGACTACGAAGGAGAAGTGTCATGATATCATGACAAAAGCAAAGTCAAAGTCTATGGAAGCAGAAGTGTCATGATATCGTGACAAAAGCAAAGACGAAGTATACAGAGGAAAATGTCGCGATATCATGACAAAAGAAAAGACGAAGTCTACGGAGGCAGAAATGTCATGATATCATGACAAAAGAATAGAGAAAGCGTACGGAGGTGAAAGTGTCATGATATCATGACATGTATTTTTATGACAACAACAACAAAAGAAGCTACAGAGGTAGAAATGTCATGATTTCATGATAGGTCATAAATGCGCAAGTCAAGAAGGAGAACCCGACTGAAATGAGAAGTATGATAGTGGACCGACATCACTACGGCATTTACAGAGTGATTTCATACTGCTAAAATACGAAGAGTGATCAAAAGTCAGTATGGCGGTTATAGGGTCTATCCAGAATGAAATCATCAAGCGATGGATAAACCGAACATCTTCTTGAGTTGAAGCCGACGAAGACCGATGACAACCGACTAAAATTAGGGTTTACAGTTGTTATGAAAGCTGACTAAGATTAGGATTTACAACCGACTAAGATTAGGGTTTTCATCATAAAAAATATTGTTATAAAAGGAGGGTTGTTTGGAGAATTGAGAAGAGGGTGGAATGTGTGTGAAATACGGTCATTGTGCATAGAGAGCAAGTCGTGTCGAATCATGCTAAGTGCGAAATTTGCAAAGAGAGTAGAGTGCACAAAAGGGAGAAGACGATCGTGAAGTTTGACTATAACGAAGCAGAGTGTGCGAAGTGATTACGCAGAGAGAGCAGAGTGCACAGAGAATGCAAAGGTGAAGAAGACCAATCAGGGTCTTGCAAAAGCAAAGGTATCTTACTGTCAAACTTATAGATTCAAATTGAAGTCCAAGTTGTAGCTTGGCATCAGGGGTTGGTGCTCCTTTCTATTGGTGCAGATAAATCAGGGGTTGGTGCTCCTTCCATTGGTGTCGGTAAATCATGGGTTGGTGCTCCTTTCTATTGGTGCAGATAAATCAAGGGTTGGTGCTCCTTTATTGGTGCAGATAAATCGAGGGGTTGGTGCTCCTTACAGTGGGTTGGTAAATTGATTGTAAAGTTGGTGCTTTGCAAAGGCTAGATTTGGATGGTAGTCCAAGCAATCAATTTTTGAGGAGTAGCCACATTGGTGAACCTCATTAAATCTTGTGTTGTGTGATGCTCTTTTGTTATACTTGTTGTATCTAGTAATAAGTTTTAATTGTTATGATATTAAGAGCTATAAATTCAAGTTTAAAGAGCTACACTGATTCACCCCCCTCTCAGTGTCATTGTAAGACTAACAATTGGTATCGTAGCTAAGTTCCTATACAAGCTTAACCGACTAGGGTGATCTTGGAAGTAACACAATGGCAGTGTAACTCTAAGAAGAGGAAACAGGTGAAGCTCTTTTCATGGCATTTGAAGAAGTAAAATCAGAAAAGGAAGGAGTGAACTCTGAAGTATGTGGTGAAAACCCTGAGGCTGAAGTAGATCTAGAAGGTGAGTTGATCTCTGCACTTGAAGAGTGGAAAATAGAGAGGAAAAAGAATAAGAAAATTTCAAAAAATCTTGAGGATGCAAATGAAATCATAACCAGTCTGAAAGTACAGACAGAAGAATACAAGAAAATATCTGAAGATCTCGAAGTACAAATTACCATGAAAATAGATTATTGCTGCAAACTAGAAGAAGAGAATGTTGGTTTACGGATGCAGATAGAAGAGATGAATCACAAAATTAGTTGCTATCACAAACGCGAAGAAAGTTCTATGAAGTTGGATAAGATTATAAATGACCAAAGGCCTGCAGGCATCAAATTTGGTCTGGGTTTCATCGAAGGAGAATCATCAAATGGATCAAAGGCCAGAAATGTAGAATCCATAAAGAATGAAGATAAGAAACAGGTTGATCAAGGAAAAATGTCTCATGCAAAAGAAAGCAATAATGCCAGGCATGAAAGGAGAATTGACAATGATGGATTCACCAATGTCACACATCAAAGAAGAAGAAGACCTATGGCTCCTACGGCAACATGGCAAAGACCATCACCCAGGTTCAATTATCCCTTTTCTGGTTTCTGTTTTAAATGCAATGGCTATGGACATAAAATCTCAGACTGCAAATATAATGTAAGACCAAGGAATTTCACCAGGAGAAATGTTTTTTCTCCTCTGATGAATTATACAGTAGAATGTTATAACTGTCATAATTTTGGGCACATTGCAAGAAACTGTAGAAGTACATTTGCATCAAATCAGTTTCAGGGAAGAAAATTTCAACCAAATAGGATGAGACAAAATAGAAAACTTCCCAAAAAACATGCACAAGCTATTGATAAGGGAAAGGCAAAACAAGAGCCCAAAACTACTATCAAAACGGAGTGGAAAGAAAAAGAGCGACTTAAGGAAG
The DNA here is from genome assembly GCA_028583015.1 of Wollemia nobilis. Taxonomy (NCBI): domain Eukaryota; kingdom Viridiplantae; phylum Streptophyta; class Pinopsida; order Araucariales; family Araucariaceae; genus Wollemia; species Wollemia nobilis. Next base: position 15,967,961 of record JAQPPZ010017228.1, read on the forward strand.
AAAAGGAATCCTTAATCGTACAAACAACATTTAAAGCACAGAATAAATATGTACCATGGATACTTGATAGTGGATGCTCCAATCATATGACAGGTGACAAACAAAAATTTGAGAAGTTACAGAAATATGAAGGTGGTTCAATAAAGTTTGGAAATAATGATGGAGCTAAGATAGTTGGCAAAGGTTCAGTTAAAATTAGTGACAGAAAAATTAAGTCGAAAGAAGTCTTGTTTGTGGATGGTTTGAAACATAACTTGTTGAGCGTAAGTCAGATTTGTGATAAAGGTCATGAAGTAGTTTTTAAGAAGCAGGGTTGTGAAGTCAGAAAAACAAACAGTGGAAAATTGATAGCAACTGGATCAAGGACATCTGGAAACCTGTACACGCTCTCAGAGACTTCAGAAGGAGCTTGTTTTATTGGACAGGAAGAAGAAAATTGGTTGTGGCACAAGAGACTCGGTCATATCAGTTTTGATAATCTAGTAAAAATCAACTCAAAAAGGGCAGTGAGAGATATTCCCACCATCAAGAAACCTGCAAACAACATTTGTGCTTCATGCCAAAAGGGGAAGCAAACTAGAGTCACATTCAAAACAAAAGAGTACTACACAAGCAAACCTTTGGAACTAATACACACCGATTTATGTGGACCCATGAGAACACAAAGCATAAATGGTGACAAATATTTTATGTTGTGCATTGATGACTATTCAGAATGACATGGATATTTTTCTTGAAGCATAAATCAGAAGCTTTTGAAATGTTCAAGACTTTCAAAAACCAAGTTGAGAATGAAACAGGAAAGAGGATCAAATGTTTAAGATCAGATAGAGGAGGAGAATTCATTTCAGAGGAGTTTACAGAGTACTGTGAAAAATACGGTATTAGGAGACAGTTTTCAGCAGCCAGGACACCTCAAGAGAATGGAGTGGTAGAAAGAAAGAACAGGACAGTGCAGGAAATGGCACGGACTATGTTGGCTGAAAGCAGAGTAGCAGATAGATTTTGGAAAGAAGCAGTCCATACTACGGTGTATATCCAAAATAGGTACATGCTGAGAACACATGAAAGCAAAACTCCTTATGAGTTGTGGTTCGGTAAAAGGGCAACAACAAAATACCTCAAAGTTTTTGGCAGCAAGTGCTACATCAAAAGAACTGAAGATAATCTTGGTAAGTTTGAAGATAGAGCGGATGAAGGTATTTTTGTTGGTTATTCATCAAAAAGCAAAGCTTACAAATGCTACAACAAGAGGCTAAAGAAAATTGTGGACAGTGTCGATGTTAAATTTGATGAAGGTAGAGAACGAGTAATTAGCTATGAAAAGAACTACCCAATTTATGAAGAGGTTATTGAAGGAGATGAGGAAAACGAAACGGAAAAGATACAAAAAATTGACTCAGATGATTTAAGTTGTGATTCAGAAGTGGAAGAAAATAAGAAATTCAAAATAGGCAAATTGCAGAAAAATCATCCTAGAGAGCAAATAATTGGAGACCCCAAAGTTGGTGTTCAGACAAGAAGAAGAGTAGTAAGTAACTACTCTCTATTATCCAACATTGAGCCCAAAAATGTTGCTGACGCAAGCAAAGATGAAAGTTGGATGAAGGCAATAAATGAAGAATTAGATCAGATCGAGAAAAACGAAACTTGGGAGTTAGTACCTAGACCTGCAAATAAAAATATAATCGGGACTAAATGGATTTTTCGAAACAAATTGAATGAAGACGGACAGGTAGTCAGAAATAAAGCAAGATTGGTATGTAAGGGTTATGCACAAGTTGAAGGCATTGACTTTGAGGAAACTTTTGCACCAGTAGCTAGACTAGAGGCAATTAGAATGTTTCTGGCTTTAGCAGTCTACAAGAATTTCAAAGTTTATCAAATGGATGTGAAATCAGCGTTTTTGAATGGGAAACTTGAAGAAGAGGTTTATATTGAGCAACTAGATGGTTTCCAACTTGGTGATGATCCCAACTTGGTTTGCAAGTTGAAGAAAGCATTATATGGCTTAAAACAGACACCCCGAGCATGGTATGCAAGGCTAGACAACTATCTCACTCAACAAGGGTTTAAGAAAGGTATGGTGGATAGTAATTTGTATGTCAAAATAGAAAATGGGCATCTTATTGTTCTTGTTGTATACGTAGATGATATCATATTTGGCAGCAGACAAAGATGAGTCATGTAAAGATTTAGCAAATAAGATGCAGAAAGAATTTGAAATGTCAATGATTGGTGAACTTTCGTATTTCCTCGGGTTGCAAGTTAATCAAAATAAGAAGGGCATATTTATTTCTCAAGTTAAATATGTGAAAGAGATGTTAAAAAAGTTCACAATGGAGGATTGTAAGCCAGCTTAGCACTCCCATGACGACAAGTTGCAAGTTGAGCAAGGATGACAAATCTCCACCTGTTGATCAAACCATGTACAGATCTATGATTGGGAGCTTATTGTACCTGACAACTACCAGACCAGATATTTTGTAGGCAGTATGCATGGTAGCACGATTTCAGGCTAATCCCAAGGAGACTCATGTGACAACAGTGAAGAGGATTCTTCGGTACCTCAAGGGTACTATGGAGTATGGGTTATGGTATCCGAAAGGTAAAGACTTCACCCTTATTTCGTATTCAGATGCAGATTGGGCAGGAGGTGTCGATGACAGAAAGAGTACCAATGGAGGTGCATTCTATCTTGGAGACAGATTGGTCACGTGGCACAGTAAGAAACAAGAGTCAGTTTCTTTATCGACAGGAGAGGCAGAATATATTGCAGCGACAACATGTTGTACGTAGGTATTGTGGATGAAACAAACCCTGAAAGATCTTGGTATTAGCTTCAGTGAGCCAATATCAGTTAAGTGTGATAACACCAGTGCCATTAACATCTCCAAGAATCCGGTTATGCATTCACGCACAAAACACATTGCTATCGGTATCACTTTTTGAAGGAGAAAGTTGCGAAAGGTGAGGTTAAGTTGGATTTTGTTCCAACTACAGAGCAAGTAGCAGATATCTTCACAAAACCATTGCCCAAGGAAGTTTTTGAGTACCTTCGCAATAAATTGGGAGTGGTCACACTTCCCAAGAATTGACTAGCTACAGGGATCACATTCTCAGGGGGAGCATTTAAGTATTTGATTATCTTTTTGCTCATGTTCATGATTTTTGCTAAGTGTAATAAATTTTGCCTAGAGAATGTTGTGCATGGACTCGGGGGAGTCTCGTAGTAGCCCTTTGGTATTATTGTCAAAGGGGGAGAAGAGTTACAGGAAATTGCACATGTGTTGCCAACAATTCCAAAGGGGGAGATTGTTGAGCAAGGTGCAGCAACAGTATTGTCATTGTTGTCAACACAATCAGATAGATCTGTTGATGCAGTGGACAGGAAGTTCAAAAGCTATTCAGATGCAGAAGACAGGAGTTCAAAGGTTATTCAGAGTATGTACAATGATTTTCCAAGAAGACCGAAGTGGCCCATATGCAAAAGATCAAAGAAAAAGACAAGTAAGAAAAGTGTCGCGATATCGTGACATATACAACAGGCAAGAAAAACTGTCATGATTTCATGACATGTTGGAAGAGAGAAAAAGTAGGAAAAACTATCACGATTTCGTGACATGTTGGAAGAGAGAAAAAGTAGGAAAAACTATCGCGATTTCGTGACATGTTGGAAGAGAGAAAAGTAGGAAAACTGTCATGATTTCCTGACATGTTGGAAGAGAGAGAAAAGTGGAAAACTATCACGATTTCGAGACATGTTGGAAGAGAGGAAAAGTAGGAAAACTATCACGATTTCTCGACATGTTGGAAGAGAGAAAGAAGGAAAACTGTCACGATTTTGCAACATGTTGGAAGAGAAAGGAAAAACTTCACATTTACATGTTGAAGAAAAGAAGTGGAAAACTGTCACGATTTCTGACATGTTGAAGAAGAGAAAGTAGGAAAAGTGTCACGATTTCATGACAAGTTCAAGAAAGAGAACAAGTAATGAAAAGTGTCACGATTTCGTGACATGTCGCATTTTCATGACTAAAATAGGAGAGAGAAAGTAAGTTTGAAAAGTGTCACGATATCGTGACATGTCGCATTTTCATGACAAAAGAAAGAGAGGAAGCGTACAGAAGTAGAACTATCACGATTTCACGACAAAAGTAGAAAGCAAGACTTAAGTGTCACGATTTCATGACAAAAGAAAGAAGAAAGTAGTGTCAATTTTGACAAAAGAAGAAGAAGACTTAAGAGTGTCACGATTTCATGACAAAAGCAAAGAAGTAAAGTACGAAAGCAGAAGTGTCACGATTTCATGAAAAAAGCATAGAAGAAGACTTCGAAGGCAGAAGTGTCACGATTTCACGACAAAAGCAAAGAAGCTAAGTACAGAAGTAGAAGTGTCATGATTTCATGACAAAAGCTAAGTTGAAGACTACGGAGGCAGAAGTGTCACGATATCATGACAAAAGCAAAGTCAAAGTCTATGGAAGCAAAAGTGTCACGATATCATGACAAAAGCAAAGACGAAGTATACGGAGGCAAAAATGTCATGATATCATGACAAAAGAAAAGATGAAGTCTACGAGGCAAAAATGTCATGATATCATGACAAAAGAATAGAGAAAGCGTATGGAGGTGAAAGTGTCACGATATCATGACATGTTATATTTTCATGGCAACAACAACAAAAGAAGCTACAGAGGCAGAAATGTCATGATTTCATGATAGGTCATAAATGCGCAAGTCAAGAAGGAGAACCCGACTGAAATGAGAAGTATGACAGTGGACCGACATCACTACGACATTTACAGGGGCAGTTACAGAGTGATTTCATACTGCTAAAATACGAAGAGTGATCAAAAGTTAGTATGGCGGTTACAGGGTCTATCTAGAATGAAATCATCAAGCGATGGATAAACCGAACATCTTCTTGAGTTGAAGCCGATGAAGACCGATGACAACCGACTAAAATTAGGGTTTACAATTGTTATGAAAGCTGACTAAGATTAGGATTTACAACCGACTAAGATTAGGGTTTTCATCATAAAAAATATTGTTATAAAAGGAGGGTTGTTTGGAGAATTGAGAAGATGGTGGAATGTGTGTGAAATACGGTCATTGTGCATAGAGAGCAAGTCGTGTCGAATCGTGCTAAGTGCAAAATTTGCAAAGAGAGCAGAGTGCACAAAAGGGAGAAGATGATCATGAAGTTCGACTATAACGAAGCAGAGTGTGCGAAGTGATTGCACAGAGAGAGCAGAGTGCGCAGAGAACGCAAAGGTGAAGAAGACCAGTCAGGGTCTTGCAAAAGCAAAGGTATCTTACTGTCAAACTTATAGATTCAAATTGAAGTCCAAGTTGTAGCTTGGCATCAAGGGTTGGTGCTCCTTCTCTATTGGTGCAGATAAATAATAAATGGGTTGGTGCTCCTTCCAGTTGGGGGCCATGGGTTGGTGCTCCTTTCTGTTGGTGCAGATAAATCAGGGGTTGGTGCTCCTTCCAGTGGGTGTTGGTAAATTGATTGTAAAGTTGGTGCTTTGCAAAGGCTGGATTTGGATGGTAGTCCAAGCAGTCAATTTTTGAGGAGTAGCCACATTGGTGAACCTCGTTAAATCTTGTGTTGTGTGATGCTCTTTTGTTATACTTGTTGTATCTAGTAATAAGTTTTAATTGTTGCGGTATTAAGAGCTGTAAATTCAAGTTTATAGAGCTACACTGATTCACCCCCCTCTCAGTGTCATTGTAAGACTAACATTCTAGGGCCTCACCACCAAGGATTTTAGGGAATAACTTTAATAACAACACCTCGTCATAAGCAATATCATGGGTAGGTTGGAAAGTTGTATGGTGATATTTTGGATCACCTTCTCCCTTCTACATGCAAAACTTTGGTTCTACAAAGTTTAGAGGATAAGGTCGACTAGATAGAAAGGGATCTATAGGTTGGTTGCATTAATCCTGATATGAATACTTCTTTCCTATGGTTCCTTGTATAGAAGCCGACTATTGTTTGAGTTCTAAAATTTCTATCACCAGTTGCTCTAATTTAATGTTTATATCCTAGAACCCAGGATAAGAAACTTGTGGTGCTACAAATTGAAGTTGTAAATTAACCATGGATACTACTAAAAATATGGATGGGATGATACAAAAGGTATCATCATGTTATTAATTATTTGTAAGAAAAAGGTTAGTAGAAGGATTGTTAGCGAGAATGAGAATTTGGGAAGAAGACATGCTAAATAATGGATTAGAAGAGATCATGTTTGAAGGGTTTGGTATACTAGGAAAGAAATCCATATTTTGAACTTGTGGAATGCTTGTGGGTTGAGAGATAGGATAATTTAGATTTGGAGGCATAGATCCTAGATTTCCTAGGGAATATGGGACATTTTATGACCTTTGTAGTAAAGGTAGTTAAGGGTAATTCATCCATCTTGAAAATGGTTTGCATAGCTTCTTCTTTATTTCCTCCTAGAAAAGTAGCTAGATGGTCCATGGATTTAAAAACTACTTCCCCATTTTCATTGTTAACAAGAGAAAGGGTTCTATAAGAAGGATTGTCTTCCTATTCTTCCTCATATGTTGGGTTTTCAATCATTGGTTGCTTTTCTAGAAGTTCATATGAAGCACTCAAAATTTACACTAATTGTCACACAGCATTCCAAGTAAGGTAAGGGGGTTCAAACATGGACAAGAAAAGGAAATATTCAATTTTATTATAGTTTTAGTTTAGAGCTACTTAGATAATAAAGAGAAAATGTTTTAATAATTATTATATCCCCAATAAGAACAACTTGTATTATGACTCCTATTAGCCCATCATAATATACTTACCAACATAAATAACACTCACGGCTAGTATAATAATTTACTCAAGGGGTTGTTATCCTTCCTCCATTAGGATAAATAATCAGTTACATTCTTGTTATCTTTGTTTAATGTGATTTACGCTATGCAAAGAAATTAAGTGGTCTTAGTTAAAATGTAGTAAATTTTATATTGATCAAAGGCAAGGTTCTAGGTCAAAAAATTTTGGACCCACATGGTATTTCATGTCAGGTTCACCAAAGATATGGGACACCAAAAGAAAATACCCCTTGAAGGTGTTGGAATCCAAAGTTCTCCCTCAAGGGTTGGTTCACACTCGAATGAGAGAGCGTTATTGCTAACTCATCATTTTGTGCTTCAAGCTTTTATCTTGGTGAGGAATTTTGGGTTCACCAAGGGCTTTTATAAATTTTACTAAATATAGTTTTATGTATCCAATTTTATCAAACACCTAAGGTCATGTTCTATCATAGTGTTTAACATGTAATATGAAGGTGCAATACAAATGAAGATAATAATGTGCAAGATAAGATGCTAGTGTATGTGTAAGTTTGATTTAATTGATAATAGTCCTGAATTTATGAGAAGATAAAATTTTATTTTTTTCTTAAAAGTAAGGGTACAAGAATAATGCAAGAGCACAAAATCTATATGCAGTTATGATTGAATACCTAAGGAGAGGAAATAAAAATGCTACACTAAACTAGAGATTCTTTTGATTTTCAATTTATATGTTCTATCTAAAGATAAAAATAGAGGAGTAAACATTCAAGAAACAACAAACAACCTATGCTACTAGCAAAAATAAAAGGAAAATTTTATACTTGTTCTGGTGTCTATCATAAATATGTCACCTATGTTTGAATTTGTTGCCTGATAAATACATCCCTATAGACACCTTTAGTTGGTGAATTCATTAAACTTGCAAAATTTATCAAATTGAAAGGGGAGATCATATTTTGGGGGTTTGCCGAATGACTAGAAAGGTTAAACTTCTTGTCTGGCATAGTCAAACCCCCCATTTTATAAACAAAAGTAAATTGGACCTTAGAAATATATGTAACAATATCTATGAGGAATCCATCGCTCAAGAGTTTTATTACTGGTAGATTCACTTTTGTAATATAAAATAGGGTGATTGAGAACCAAAAACAAATGAGATGATCCCAAAATGGTGATAGAAAATTCTGTGAAATAGACTAGACAAAGCAGGTGCTAGATTGCCAAGGGGATTTGAGATTGAGTGTGTAGAGGATGAATCTTCCACTTGAACTAGTTATAGGTGGAATATTTTCTTCTATAAGAGAAATAGATATAAGGGTTTCAGATTGAAGTCCTAATATTCTATTGGTTTGGAGTGAATATGTCACTTGAATAGAGTATAGGTTATGAATTCGCTTTTAGCAAATGAAAACAAAAAGAATAGATCAACAAAGGTTGTAAGGAACTAATGAGGATAATCAAAAAGTCCTAGGGATGATCTACCATCCCATAAGCCTCTTAAAATGGTCTAAAAAAAATTATTAGATGCTTAATGATGTAAAAGACTAATTAAATGCAAATGAAAGCAAAAGGAAATGCTCACAAATATAACTAAGCTAAGATGTTAATATGAGTAGTAGCTAAAATAAAATAGGTGAAGCAATTCAACCAAAATCATGATGTGAGTTACCCCTATTTTCCTTTAAAGTTCACCAGATAGATTGCAAATAATCTCGTAAGCTCAAAGATAGTAAAACAAATGCAGTAGAGTTTTGTTACTTTTAGAAAAAAGCTTTGAAAATTTTGTGTAGCTCTTTGATGCTTAAGTGAGAGTATTTTTTTCTATCCCAAGGGATAAATTCAGATAAAATTCCCACTTGGAAGTTTCCTTAGGAGGGTTTGGTATTCTATTGATTGAATTGATTCGGGGTTGATTGGAGGAGAGAAATTAATTACCCCTTGATTAGAGATGACTAGGAAGGTGGAGGAAATCTAGACACCTTCCCCACTAAATGTTTATTGCTTGTCATAGCAAAGAATAGTGGCAGAATTGAGTGTGTCCTATTTGGTTATTGTAGGTAAAACTAGAATTCTAGTTGCACATCTAACACGAATCCATCGTTGCAAATCCTCTACCAACAAATTATTGTATTTGACCATTATCAATCAAATCTAATGGGGAGGTTTAAAAACTAGTTCGAGGTGCAAGTCTATCAATTGAAGTATGAATTTGCTACTGGTAAATTCACTTTGAGATAGTGAATTTTCTACTGATTGATTTTAGTTGTAAAATTTGGATTGAGGTAGTCAACGTGACTGAATTGATCATTCTTATATCTTCATGCAAAAATTGGTTTAAGTTAGGTGATACCATTTTAGGTATATGTACATAAACTACTCGCATTGAGTTATATAGCCTATTTGGTGTTTCCAAGATTTGAACCTTTGTGTGGGCTACATCATCTATATGTACCAACCATTGAACCAAAGCCTCATTGTCTAAAAAAAGAATAATAAAATTACACTAATCATAAAATAAAATATGGGTTGTATGGAATCACACACCAAAATATCTATGCTAAAGGTTCTTTCCATAATTACATATTGGGGATTACTAAAAGTAAAAGCTCAAAAGCCATAAAAAGAAAGCAAAAATCTACTTAGATATTATGGAACAAAAATATTAACACTAGTTGAAGGGGGATATTTAATTGAGGAACCATCCCACACCACATATAGGTTGGATTATTTAGTAATGGGCTCCCATATAGACTATTCATCTACATTATAACACTCTGTTAGCCACCCCAAAGTGTCCTCTACCATTAGAGCAATTATTGGGTCCCATTTGAGGAAGGAGATCAATATTTGGAGATTCACCCTTGAACTTATATGAAATGGGATAGGAATATAGCCTAGCCTCTGGTTATATAATCTCATAGTCTATGTGTACGTGGATAGTTGGCCCAACCTTTGATTCCACAATCATAGATTCAAGGGTTGCAAGAGGCTTGAGACTCCCAATTATGACCATATTTTTGATATATCAAAGGAGGTTGGATCCTTCAAGAAGGTGGGTAAGGTGGGACTCTGGCCACTTATTAGGGGTATTCACCCAATGATTAAGAATAGCATACAAGTGTTTCATATAGAGAGCCACCTTGTTGACTTGGGCTTGGATCTGTAGTAACACATTAGAGTAAATTATAGTTTTTGCATAAGTAGAAAAATCTATAGAAACATTATGAATGGCAAAAATAATATTATTTTGAGCTTTCTAAATTTCATTAGAATATTTGTTCTAAAAATGTGCTAGATTTATTCAATGCTTTCAAGCATGTTAGTCCTATCCCCAAGGAGGATCATATGCCAATTAAATGGCCTGGGCCTAAACAGTTTGAAAAAATCATGAATCCAAGTCCAAGCTACCTAGGCTCTGGGGAAAAACCAAAACAAGTGCTTTATAGATTCTTAATACTAATAAAAGATACATTTAGGGTTTCTTACCCCCAAGTGAACTAGTTGTTCCCTAATGGATAACACTTGAAATGGAAAACACTAATAAAATAGGCCAATTTGGGATTTATAGCTACATCCCACATAGAGTAGAACCAACATTACTAGTCTATGGTGGAGGATTGAAGATACCACTAAGCATTGGGCATGGGTACCATGGCCAAGTAGGGATAAATTCATGAGTATAATTTTCTTGGCTTATAATTTTTGAAAGGTGTGTCAAAATGCCATTTCCAATCTTTCCACCACATACGAGTATACCTAACCCTAATTTTGTGAAGCATATCATGGGGGATTGTATCCTTAACCACCTAGAAGGTCTCTTTATCCTACTCTAAGAGGTTGAATTACATGGATTTAGGCCATGAAATCTAATTTTGAGTGCTTCTGGAGAAAATTTCTTAGACGATCTTTATTTCTTTGTAAAAGAATGCATGGCCCTAATCTAGAGGATTTTTGGCCAGAGGCTAGTCTTTATGCATAAAATTATGAGAGACCATCAAACTAATTGAATATTGATGAAAAACTCAATATTTAGCTCATTTTCATTCCATAGAATCCATAGTTTAATATCCTACCAAGCCATCTACATGCTTTAGACTACAAAGGTGCCTTGAACCTGAACAAACACCTTTATAATTGTCATGACCCTCCTAGATGGAGCTTTTTGATATGAAAAATATATATTATCTGATGATGCTTGACACTCAATTTTGTGCAATTAAGCAGCTATACGATATTAATATATATTGAAGGGCATGATACTACTAACAAAATTGCCAACGTGTAGGATCAAGTGCACTCATAAGTGGAAGAAGTTGAGTCATCCACCAAATACGAGGGTACTTGAGGTTGGAGAAGTGATGATAAGGCAAATTTGAGGTAACAAGGATAGATACCTTCATATATGTATGCATTCGGTTAAGGGATATTCATCAATATCTAGCCACCTTGAGCCCCAGACTGATGGTCTAGTAGCTATCGTAAGTTCTAGAGGCTGAGACAGGTGACTAGATTGATGGAAAGACTCCCTCTTTGTTTGTTGTACATGCTTGATTGTATTTTACTTCAACACTAATTGCTTTAATAATTTGTGAGCTATGAATAAATAGTTGATTTATTTAAATAGCAAAGAGATATCATTTTAAATAAATAGTTGATTTATTTAAATATCAAAGAGATATCATTTTAAATAAATAGTTGATTTATTTAAATAAGCAAAGAGATATCATTTTAAATAAATAGTTATTTATTTAAATAATAAATAAATATCATTCTTAAATACATATTTGATCTAACTAGAATGATAAAGGAAATCTCATTTTTAATTAGTTAATTTATTTAAATAATAAGAACTCATTTTAAATAAATGGATGAGTTATTTTATGGTTATAAAGAGTTTTCATTTGAATGAAATGTGATTTAATTCAGATGAATAAAGAAAAATTGAAAGAAAAATGGTTGTTTTATATTTAGAAATAAAAGAATCCCATTAAGCAAATAACTCCTCTATTTAAAATGATAGACATAATTCATTGAATCCAAAATAATAGACTTTAATTGGTTGAATTGTTGGGGGATTTGCCTAACCAAAAGTGACCACCCAATGTGGGTTAAATGTGATAAAACTACCTCTTAGATAATCAGATAGGTCGCCCTTTAGAAACCTGATTGGACTAGCTGTGAGAAGCTCCATCTAATGTGAAGGGATGGCACATTAATGGTAATTATCTTAGGAAGACGAAAGGTGGGGTATTTTACCCTACCCTTGATGGATAAAAATGAAAAGTTATGGTGGGTATGCAATAGACAAAAGCCAATAAAAATATACATGAGAGGTGTGTGGGTAAGAAGGAGCGTAGGGGAGAAAGACAAAGGAAAACACGGAGGAAGGAGAGAACATCACGAATTTGAAGGTGAAGCCAACAAGAAGATAAGGAAGTGAGTGTCGAGCATCTTCGAATCCAAATAACCAGCCAACAATATTTATTCTAGGTAAGACTCCTAAAAACACTTAGCAAATATGTGTTAATGTGTTCCTTTCTCTGATTTAGTATGTGGCTGACTGTTGGGTTTTGCCTATTATGTCAACCCTTGTAAACTATGGCAAACCCATTTTCTTAGTGCATGATGCTGAGGTAATCCTTTGGGCATCCTCCTACTGACCACTTAATGAAACCATTGAGAGCTCATGAACATGTGAATCTTCCTCACCAAGCTTAAGCACCTTGCTTCTACGGATTAGAAATGGCATGCAGTCGATCGGTTAATGATAGAAATTTTATTGATCTATTGGTTGCATCGCACCTTTTCCACTATCATAGTAATTTGCTATGGGTGTTAAACCAATGCTATTAAGGGTATATATCACTCTTAGTAGGTTTGTAGGTTTTAAACCTGCTCGTTGGCTACATCGGTGCTGGTATGATTCGACCATACCACGGTTAACGTTGAACGCCATGGAGGCCTTCTGAACACTCCACTTACACCTGGTTTGTTGTAGGTTAGATGTTAGGATCTCATACTAACCCTTAATGTAATAACTTCCTTGATGTAATAATTCCTAGTGAACGTGGGTAGTACCCATGATTAATATTTTGTAATGTTCTAAGTTTTAGCTTAGGTAGTGCCTATGACAAATGGCACCCTTTTCTATGTAACACATGGTAGATAGGTTAGGTTAGGTGGCATTGTGCATGTAATTCGTGTGGCATTATGCATGTAATTCGAGTGGCATTGTGCATGTAATTCAAAGTGGCACTATGCATGTAATTCGGGTGGCATTATGCATGTAATCCAGGTGGCATTTTGCATGTAAGCCAACCTTGGAGGGAAACTCTTTAAATACCCGAAAAGGCACCAATGTAATCATCTTTTTGCAAATTAATGAAGTATTGAAGGAGGTTGCCCCCTCGAAGAGGCCTACGATTCTATCTATTGTGAGATTGTTCCTTTTAAGTAGTTTCTGTTATCATATGCAATTAATTATGAATACTGTTATAATGTTTCTGTGAGTTTATTTGAGTTGAGAGTGTGTTGTTAGTATATTTTATAGCAGGTTCCTAACAAGTGGTATCAGAGCGCTTTCCAGGGCCAAGTTCTACTACAACTGCAATGATTCTTGCCATCCAATCTGCCTGTTAGGTATAAATTCTGTGTGTTTTTTCCGTTCCTGTTTTTCCTTATTAAAAAAAAAATCCAAAAAATACAGTGCATTTTTTTTTCCAGACCAAAAAAAAAAAAAATCTTTGTAGTTGAGTAGGTAGAAACCCTGTGCTGGGGGTTTTAAAATATCGTGAAGGATCTGTCATTATTGGCTAATCTAGATAGCCCATAAAGCATCTAGTGAAGTGAGGGGCGATCAGGCTCCAATACCCAGGCCTCAGATAGAACTCACGCACGGACTTGAGCTCCCACGTATCTTCGGGTATATCGGGAGACCATCTAGGTTTAAACAAACTTTTAGCCATTAGGAAGCTTTTCGGCCTTGTATTACTCATAGTCTACGGGACACAACATCCTGGACGATTACCCTCCCGTATTGTCAGAGAGGCAGGTAGTGTGCTCAAGGGTATGTGTGGAATCCTCCTTGAGTAGTGGCCTGAAATATTGGTCCGAGCACTATTGTTCATCACTATCGGTATATTAGAGGGCCTATGGGTGGTACATACTCCTCTACCTAGCATTCCCTGGTTCTGTTAAAACTTCAACCTAAAAAAAATAAAAATAAAAACAAGCCAAACCTCCCTATTCGTAAACCTGCATTTCAAATCCCCAAAAAGTGAGCATATGAGAAAGGAGTCCTCTACTAAAAAATAACAGAAAGAACATGCATTCGGGATAGACCATGAGGGTGACACTTAAGCTGAAAGTCTGGAGAATAATAGTCAAATTTACAGTGGCAAGTCACAGTCAGGTCAGTCAGGTCAGAGAGGTCAGCACAGTCAGGTCAGAATTTATAGTTTTCGGAGTCAGAACAGAACTGTCGTAATAGTCTCCTACAAAATACAGAGAATCTTGGAGCTAGTGAAGTCAGGATTGGGCCAACCAGTGAGAGCATGATAGAAGGCCAATTATAGATAGTGCTCCAGTACCCAACTTTTGCTCTGTAGCTCAGAATCAAAAACTGTAAACATCGTTAGACTTAGCAAAACAGTAGATAAAAAAAAAAAGTCTGGGGTGCCAAAAAGTAGTGTTGAGAGATATAGCTCATTGTGACCACCTCTTCGAGCTGATTGTTTTGATATATAGCACCCAAGCACTTTTTTGGGGCACTTACTAAAAATAGTAAGTCCTAAAAACTCAATTCTATTTTTAGTAACTGGTCACAAAAGGTTTCAAAATGGCCCAGGGTACCCGTGGACATCAAAAGGAACTAGAACACTTGGAATCCTTAACAAAAGCCATTGAAAACTTGCACTCGGCTTTTCACTCCATAAGGGAAGAAGTCCAAGGTCTTCGCCTAGAGCATGAGGCCACCAGTAATCGCTTAGAAGAAGCACTAACAGAAGTAGACAACAAACTAAAAAGAGGACCCCCCAAAATAGAACACCAAGCTGAGGGTTCTGCAAGGAATCATGACCATGAACCATCCTTCAGAATGCCCAAATTGGACTTTCCCAAATTTAGTGGGAAGGATGTTGATGGGTGGCTATGTAGGGTTGATCAATTCTTTAGACTCCATAATGTCCCCATATTTCATCGAGTCCAGATGGCTTCCTTTAACTTGGAATCTGAGGCTCTACACTGGTTTCAATGGTTACGTAGTGCCAACCCAAATCTCTCTTGGGAGAATTTTGAATCCCAACTACTCACTCGATTTGGTCCTAGTGAGTATGAGGACTTTACAGGGGCCTTGACCAAACTACAACAAACAGGGTCGATCCGTGAATACCAAGCTCAATTTGAAAAATTGGCCAATAAGACAAGAGGATTGATTGAAGGGTTCTTCCAGAGTTGTTATATCAGTGGGTTGAAGGTGGAACTCCAAGCGAAAGTAAGAATGTTGAAACCACAAACTATGATGGAAGCTATTAGTTTGGCCCGTTTGGTCGAATCTAAACTCTCTGCCCAAAGGCGCCCATCAAAGTTTCCTCAAAATAGACCTTCATTTCCTCCTCGACCTCAACACCCAGTTGATAATAAACCTGCTGCACCCAAGCGCCTCACTACAGAAGAGATGGATGCACGTCGTGCCCAGGGATTATGCTACAATTGTGATGAAAATTTTTTTAAAGGGCATAAGTGTGCACACAAAAAATTGTTCTTGATAGATGTTGAAGAACCTGAGGACTTTGACCAGAGTGATGAGGATGAGGACCCTCCGGAAACACCTCCTCCACAAGAAGAAGTGAAACAAGAACCTGAGACAACAATTACAGTCCATGCTCTTACAGGCATTACTACTCCACAAACCATGAAGGTTGTGGGATTTTTCAAGGGCCAACGTCTTTCCATCCTTATGGATTCGGGAAGCACGCACAACTTCATAGACCCTAGAGTGGCTCAATGGGCAAATTTCTATGTCCACACTTGTAATTCCTTTGAGGTCATGGTAGCCAATGGGGGAACCTTACCTTGTAAAGGAAAATGTCGCAATGTTAAAATCAAGATAGGGGACTATGAACTCAAGCAGGACATGTTTGCCCTCCAGTTGGGCGGATGTGATATTGTTTTGGGATCTCAATGGTTGAGTACGTTGGGCACTATCAGTTGGAATTTTGCCGAACTCTGGATGCAGTTCTCCCAAAATGGACAAACACACATCATCAAGGGCTCCCCAGCAGGAACACCTCAAATTATTAGTTCAAATGGCATGGAGAAATTGCTAAAGAAATCATCACGTGGGGTCATTGCACAACTATTCTCCATCCAACCATCCACCTCTCACCAATTTGAGACCCTTAGTATGTTGTGTGCCATTTCTGCACCATTGCCCCAATGGATTGAGCCCTTACGTCAAGAAATACTTTAGGATGCAGATTTGAAAGACTTGGTTGCTTCACTTATGGATGATCCAGAGTCTACACCAGGATATAGTTGGGATGGCCAGGATCTGCATTACCATCAACGCCTGGTTCTTCCTCCTAAGTCCCCACTTCGAGAGCTCCTCATGAAGGAATCACATGCTACTCCATCTTCTGGCCATTCAGGGTTCCTAAAAACTTATGAGCGACTCAAGCGCACCTTCTTTTGGAAAGGTATGAAATAGGACATTCGCTCTTTTGTAGCTGACTGTGACACCTGTCAAAGGATGAAAGGGGAAATAGTGCGCTCTCCGGGCACTCTTCAACCATTGCCGATTCCAGAGTAGGTGTGGACTGACATCTCCATGGACTTCATCGAAGGGCTACCTAAATCGGGAGGCAAGTCAGTTATTTTCGTAGTAGTGGACCGCCTTTCAAAGTATGCTCACTTTTGTGCCCTAGCCCATCCTTACACAACCTCCACTATTGCCCAAATTTTTCTTGACTCCATATTTCGCCTTCATGGCATGCCAGCCTCCATTGTATCTGATCGTGATCCCACCTTTACTAGCAATTTTTGGCAAGAGTTGTTTAAGTTGCAGGGGACTCAGCTCAAAATGAGTTCAGCCTACCATCCACAAACGGATGGTCAAACAAAGGTTGTTAATAAATGCTTGGAAACCTACCTTCATTGCTTTGCCTCCGATCATCCTACTCATTGGGAAAAATGGCTTTCCTTGGCCGAATGGTGGTACAACACTTCCTATCATACCGCCACCAAACTCACACCGTTTGAGGCAGTTTACGGGCGCCCTCCACTCATGCCTTCCTCCTACATTTCGGGCAGCTCCAAGGTCCAGGTCGTTGACAATGCTCTGAGTCAACACACCGAGGTCCTCCGCCAACTCAAGCAAAATTTGAACATGGCCCAAAATCGGATGCGCCAACAAGCTGATCAGCATCATTCTGAGCGCAGTTTTGATGTGGGTGATATGGTCTTCCTTCGCTTACAGCCATACAAACAATCATCCCTACAACTTCGCAGGTGTCAGAAGCTCGCTCCAAAATTCTATGGTCCTTATCAGGTTCTACAACGGATTGGCCCTACAACTTACAAATTGGCTTTTCCCCCCACTTCCAAGCTCCACCCTATTTTTCATGTTTCCCTTCTCAAGAAAGTTGTGGGCACAAAGGTACAGGTTCAATCAACACTTCCCAAATTGGATGAAGAAGGCTCCATCTTACTCGCACCTGAGCAACTGCTGGATCATCGAACTCGCACTCTGCATAACCGTACCATTACGGAGGTCCTTGTTCAGTGGCATGGGCTTCAACCTGAGGATGCTACATGGGAGTCTCTCCATCAACTCCAACAACAGTTTCCTCATTTTTAGCTTTGAGGACAAAGCTTCTTCAAGGAGAAGGGCATGTTAGGATCTCATCCTAACCCTTAATGTAATAACTTCCTTGATGTAATAATTCCTAGTGAACGTGGGTAGTACCCATGATTAATATTTTGTAATGTTCTAAGTTTTAGCTTAGGTAGTGCCTATGACAAATGGCACCCTTTTCTATGTAACACATGGTAGATAGGTTAGGTTAGGTGGCATTGTGCATGTAATTCGTGTGGCATTATGCATGTAATTCGAGTGGCATTGTGCATGTAATTCAAAGTGGCACTATGCATGTAATTCGGGTGGCATTATGCATGTAATCCAGGTGGCATTTTGCATGTAAGCCAACCTTGGAGGGAAACTCTTTAAATACCCAAAAAGGCACCAATGTAATCATATTTTTGCAAATTAATGAAGTATTGAAGGAGGTTGCCCCCTCGAAGAGGCCTACGATTCTATCTATTGTGAGATTGTTCCTTTTAAGTAGTTTTTGTTATCATATGCAATTAATTCTGAATACTGTTATAATGTTTTTGTGAGTTTATTTGAGTTGAGAGTGTGTTGTTAGTATATTTTATAGCAGGTTCCTAACATTAGAAGCCATATCAATAGCACCCTAGTCATCCTCTGTGTCTTAAACCACACTTTGGAGACCTGTCCTCCCTTAACGAGTCGACCGTTGGTTAACCTTGTGCATAAGAAGGTGAGTAGATTATGTATGGGTTGGGTAGAAGCTTTAATATTATTTCATTAACTAAAATGGTAGATTTTAGGTTAATGAAGGAAAAAGCTTTAATATTATTTCATTAACTAAAGGAAAAAGCTTTAATATTATTTCATTAACTAAAATGGTAGATTTTAGGTTAATGAAGGAAGAAGCTTTAATATTATTTCATTATCTAAAATGGTAGATTTTAGGTTAATGAAGGAAGAAGCTTTAATATTATTTCATTATCTAAAATGGTAGATTTTAGGTTAATGAAAGGAAAGAATCTTTAATATTATTTCATTATCTAAAATGGTAGATTTTAGGTTAATGAAAGGAAAGAATCTTTAATATTATTTCATTATCTAAAATGGTAGATTTTAGGTTAATGAAAGGAAAGAATCTTTAATATTATTTCATTATCTAAAATGGTAGATTTTAGGTTAATGAAAGGAAAAGATCTTTAATATTGTTTCATTGTCTAAAAATGGTAGATTTTAGGTTAATGGAAGGAAAGAATATTTAAATGCTATTTCATTATTTAAATGATTAAAGTAGTTGGCTTTAATTGGATAATGAATGTGAAATATGGTTTGTTTTATAAATTAAGGGTATGGGACTTTAATTTATGAAATGAAGAAAAAGGTTTATTTGAAGATCTAAAGTGGTTGGTTTTAATTGGATAATGAAAGTGAAATATGGTTTGTTTTTGTAAATTAAGGGTATGGGACTTTAGATTTATGAAATGAAGAAAAATGTTTATTTGAAGATTAAAGTAGTTGGCTTTAATTAGATAATGAATGTAAAATATGGTTTGTTTTGTAAATTAAGGGTATATGACTTTAATTTATGAAATGAAGAAAAAGGTTTATTTAAATGATTAAAGTAGTTGGCTTTAATTGGATAAATGAATGTGAATATGGTTTCTTTTGTAAATTAAGGGTATGGGACTTTAATTTATGAAATGAAGAAAAAGGTTTATTTGAAGATTAAAGTAGTTGGCTTTAATTGGATAAATGAATGTGAAATATGGTTTGTTTTGTAAATTAAGGGTATGGGACTTTAATTTATGAAATGAAGAAAAAGGTTTATTTGAAGATTAAAGTAGTTGGCTTTAATTGGATAATGAATGTGAAATATGGTTTGTTTTGTAAATTAAGGGTATGGGACTTTAATTTATGAAATGAAGAAAAAGGTTTATTCATGGATTAAAGTAGTTGGCTTTAATTGGATAATGAATGTGAAATATGGTTTGTTTTGTAAATTAAGGGTATGGGACTTTAATTTATGAAATGAAGAAAAAGGTTTATTTAAATATTAAAGTAGTTGGCTTTAATTGGTTAATGAATGTGAACCTAGATTATTTAGCAATTAAGGGTATGGGACTTTGATTGTTAAATAAGGGTTAGACCATTTATTACAAGTAAGAGCATGTGATCTTGATGCATGGTTGAATAGCTCTCATGAGGAGATGAGAGGGGAAAATGAAAGAGTAGATTTCTATGATATCAACTATGCATTAGAAAGTTGAATTGCTTGGGTTGTTTGTATAGTTGCAATTTGGAAATGAAATAAACAAATGCATTTAGAAGCATGTCTATCTTGAACTATGAGTGTCCTGATCCCCTACTATCCTCACTTGATCGATGGAAGAAGCAGGAGGACCAAAGTCATGAGATGGACCGATGCACAAGTTTGCTCTCTACCTTACATCCTACTCATTTATGCAAATAGATTAGATTTGTGGGGAGGTTTCCCGATGAAATTGATGTAATGTATTGTTTGAAGATATGGGGTTTACCATACATACTTATGTAATAAATGAACAATATGGTTGATGCACCTTGTATTCCATTAATTGAATGTAATTGTATTTAAATCCTTTCTATTGCATGTTTATCCTTTAATTATTGCCTTATGTTTTAGTTATCCTTTGCTTGTTTAATGATTCATGTTTTTTTAGATTTAGTATCTAGATCTATTCTTTATATTCTTGTTTTAATAATTATTATAAAAATAGTAGTAAGTTCTAGGTGAACTTAGAGGATGACCTAAGGGCTTGAGACCCCCTTAGGGAGATTGGTAACTAGGTTTAGAAGATCGTACCAGAGTTAAGATAGCTTTTCAGAGGACAATATTGATAGCTTAACTCGTAGTACACGTAGCATACCCACACATAATGGCTTGTGTGGAATATGGATATGCATGTACACCTTCTAATGATTGAAGGTGGTAAGTCTAGCTCATCAAGATTGATGAGATGGATGGACTTATGTGCATAACATGAGATATGCCTACGTAGAAGGGACTTGCATGAGGGGAATCTTGTGTGGTATAGTTCTTGAGAAACTTAGGGGTTGTTAAACATTAAGTCAATCTAAGGTTGGTTAGGGGTTTATGAATCCCTCTCCTTAGTCAAAAAAAAATATTTCTCTTTCTATGTGTTTTTTTTCTTGATTTTTGGGTCGTTACATTTGGTATCAGAGCTCTAGGTACGAGGGTATAGAGCTTCTTATGTGTAGAAAGAGATTCAGGAACCTCCAATGAAGGCTTGCTTAAGTTTAAGCTAAAATCTGGGATGACCTAGAGTCTATGCTTATTAGAATCTAATGGAGTTGATCTCAAGGGAAGATGAATGTTACGATACCTCAGTATGGGCTTTGGTATTAATGATACATAATAATCTTGGAATATTATCCTAGTTAGATTTCTAATGATTTGGCAAGAAGAACTCTGTAATGTGGTTTGAGTTAGTAATTTAGTTTAAGATGAAGCTATAATCTAATTCTTTTCTTGGTTGAAATTAGATCAAGATGCCATCTAAGGCCAGGAGAGAAAGGCCTCCACCTAGACAAACTCAACAAAGTAATGTCAAATAAGGGATCCAGAATGAGGGTCCAAAAACTCCCAATATGGGAATGGAAGATCTCACTACCACAGTTACCGCAATGCAAGATCAGTTAAGACAAGTGTTAGAAACTATTGTGAACCAAAATTTACAAGCTAGAGGTTTAGAAGTTAACCAAGATGAGGGGCTAACTATAGAGTAGATACAAGCTAGAACCCTCTTGGAGAAGGAAATGGTAAGATATCTAAAGAATATTTGTATCTCCAAGTTTGATGGAGAAGGAGAGGGAGATGCAGTTGAGGCTTGGTTAAGGGAACTAGAAGTTTTCTTCATGGTAAAGGGATATTCTTCAGGAACCCAAACTATTTGGGCTACTATCTACCTTGAAGGGGCTGCCCTAGATTGGTGGGAAACTTATTATGAGGAAACTAAGATTGAACCAATA
Organism: Wollemia nobilis; assembly: GCA_028583015.1. NCBI lineage: Eukaryota > Viridiplantae > Streptophyta > Pinopsida > Araucariales > Araucariaceae > Wollemia > Wollemia nobilis. The sequence goes on from JAQPPZ010017228.1 coordinate 15,989,646, forward strand.
GACATTCCATGGAAGGAATTTATAATCATATTCAAGAAGAGGTTCCTCACAGAGCATTTCTATGCTCTAAAATTTGAGGAGTTTGCCAGTTTAAGGCAAGGAACCAACTTAGTGGAGATATACTACAAAAAGTTGGTAAAATTGTTGAAGTATGTACCCACCTATAATGAGAAAATATGGATTCATAATTTTACTCATGGATTGCAATCTAGGATAAAGCACGATGTAGATATGCAAGAACCTAAGTCATTGCAAAAGGTATATGACCTAGCAAAGAAAGCAGAGTCACATTTCTATTATAAATATGAAACCTTGTATGAGCAAGATCGACAGGAACTAAAGAAGAGGAATAGCAATGGGGTTGTAAAATGGGAGGCTGAACAAGAACGAAAGACTAAGAACCCTCAAAATCTAGAGAAGAAATCCAATGGAAGCCAGAAGAAGTTCAAGAAAAACTTTTATAAGAAAGGCAAAAAACCCAATAATGCTAAGCCTCAACAACAAAAACCACAAGTTTTAGTTCCAATAATCAAGGGCGAGGAGCAAAAACTGGAAAAGTGACAAGGGCCCAAGGATGGGTGTTACCATTGTAGAGGGCCGCATTTTGCTAACTAGTGCCCATACCGACCAGGGCCAAGTACATCCAACATTAAAGGAAAGGAACCTATGCATCAGATCTACGTCACAACTGGGAGTCAGAAGCTCGAGGGGTAAGCCACCCCATTGATTTTAAAAGGTAATATTTTTGATAAGCAAGTGAATATATTAATTGATAGTGGAGCCACTGATAGATTTATTTCTTGTAAGTTAGCAAAAGATATGCCAAAAAGGCTAGGGTATTTGGCTCATGGATGGAAGGTTGAGTATGGTTCTAGATAGACCTACTCTGTAAACCAATGTTTCCCAATGATGGAAATTACTTTAGCTAATGGAGCCATAAAAGGTTTCTTATATGTAGCTCCACTTCATGCCTTCGATGTGATCCTAGGGATGGATTGGTTACAGGCCCATAAAGCCATAATCAATTTCTAGGATAGGTGGATCAAATATTTTGAAGGAGGCAAGGAAAGACTATGAATTCATAGCAAACAAGGGGTATTCAAACCCCAGATGTTGTCAACTATGTAGTTGAAGAAATCCCTCATAAGAGGAGGGATAATCTATGTAATAAAGCTAAATGAAGTTGGAGAAGACCGAAAGAAGGAAGTGTTGGAGATACATCCAATTTTGTAGGATTTCAAGGATGTATTCCCTGAGGATTTACCTAGGCTTCCTCCTATGTGAGAATTTGATTTCACTATTGATCTCATGCCAAGAGTGAAACCAATTCATAGATCTCCCTATAGGATGTCACCCATTGAGATGCAAGAATTAAAGGTTCAATTGCAAGGGTTACTAGAGAAAGGGTTGATAAAACCAAGTGTGTCACCTTGGGGTGCACCTATTTTATTTATGAAAAATAAAGATGGCTCTTTAATATTGTGTATTGATTATAGGATGTTGAATAAAGCTACAATCAAGAACCGGTATCCCCTACCTAGGATCGAAGATTTATTTGATAAATTGAGAGATGCCATAGTGTTTACCAAGATAGATCTAAGGTCAAGGTATCACTAGTTAAGAATACGTGAGGAGGACACTCACAAGATGACATTTAAGACTAGGTATGGGCATTATGAGTTCACAGTCCTACCTTTTGGACTGACTAATGCTCCAGCTGCCTTCATGAATTTAATGAACAGTGTGTTCAGAAGGCACCTAGACTAGTTTGTCCTTGTATTTCTAGATGATGTCCTAATATGCTCTCAGAACAAGGAAGAGCATGATAAGCATCTCAAGATCATGTTAGAGTTACTAAGGGAAAATCAACTCTACAAAAATCTAGCCAAGAGTGATTTCTATGTTTTAGAGGTGCAATATTTAGGGCATATCATATCAATAGAAGGAATTTTTGTGGATCCAGAGAAGATTAAAGCCATATTAAATTGGCCACCCCCTACTAATATTACTAAAGTAAGAAGCTTCATGGGGTTAACGGGCTACTATAGATGTTATATAAAGGACTTCTCAAAGATTACCTCGACAATAACTAACCTTCAGAAGAAAGGGAAGGAGTTCAAATGGATGGAGAAATGTAAAACCGCTTTTGCTTTGTTGAAGCAAAAACTCACTACCGCACCAATATTGAAGATTCCAGACCCTCAAGGAGATTTTTTTGTATGCACTAATGCATCATTGGAAGGGTTAGGAGGAGTACTCATGCAAGAAGAGTTAGTAGTAGCTTATACTTCAAGGAAACTTAAAAAGTATGAGGTCAATTATGCTACTCATGATTTAGAGCTAGCCATTGTAGTGCACGCTCTAAAGGTCTGGCACCATTACTTGGTAGGAAGACCTTTCGAGTTAAAATCAGATCATCAAAGTCTAAGGTACATATTTACCCAACCAATACTCAATGCAACATAGAGAAGGTGGATTGATTTTCTTGTTGAGTATGTGAAGTAGGGAAAAATAGTGCACCTAAATATGGATAACAAATTACATATGTCTCCTATTTCTCATAAGCACCAAAATGGAAGCATACAAGTAAGGTTGAAAAGATACCAAATAACAAGAAATGAAGCAAAGTAAATTGTTCTCTTATTAATTAAATGGATCAAATCCAGGTTACAAATATGTCCCCTCGAGGGATCAAATGAATGATACAACTATTACAAATTTTGGGTGCCCAAGGATCAAATCCTTCAAAGAAATCTGGTGCACATCCAGTGTCTTTCCTCGTACCCACAATCGAAATGGGTAAGCCAAAGTTGTTGCCACTTGGATATTTGATTCTTTGAGATCCTACGCTACTTGAGTAATGTATTGTGTGACCTGCACCTACACACAAGGAAACAAAAATGTCAAATAGCAAGTGTGTATGATCTAAAACATGTAATCCCCACAAGCAAGAAAGGAGCATATGTAGTGCACCTGTAGTTGTTAAATTTATCAAATTTTCTATATGAAATTCAAAAATCATTGAATTTAAAATCTTGTCAAATAAATTCGACAAACAAACCCTAAATTCGGGAAAAAAATTGGGTGAAAAACAAGCATTAAAAACCCTAAAATCAAATTTTAGCTTAAAAAAATACAGAGGAAGCATTATAAACACAACAACTATGAACAAACCCTCCTGCAATCTCCCTCCTGCAACGTGCAATTTGGAAGCTTAAAATTTTCTGCAGATAATATCCCAAGCAACCATTTTCAATCTATTGGGGATGTTGTTTTCTTTATTTCTTTGAGAGAATGGATAGCTTTGGAAGTGTAGTTGAAAAATAAATCTCCCGAGGCTTCGTTATTTCTGCACCTGCTATTTAAAATGCTCCTTGTCTCAAATAATTTGCAAGTTCTTCAAAATAAAAGAAAGAAAAAACATTGCTCTTTAACCCTAAAATAAAAGAAAAAAGCATTGCTCTTTAATGCTGAAAAAAAAATACTGCTCTTTAAAAAAAACATTACTTCTTAACCCTAAAATAAAAGAAAAAAAATATTGCTCTTTAACCCTGGCTTCTAATTTAACATTTTTTTACTTTTTATGTTTTTTTATTATAATTGATAGAAAACTTATAATTTATATTTCAAAAAAATTATCATGCGTTAAAAAATTATTATATTTACATAAAGTTATAAAAATGTTTATATTATATATATATATATATATATTGTATATTTGATTTTTAAATTTTATATAAAAATATATATAGATTTATTATATATCGAATTTTATTAGAATTTTTAAACATGTTTAATTTCTTTCATACTTGAAAAGTATCGAATTCGAATACAAACTCAAACTTGATAACTAAGAGCGTGCTTATACCAAATCAACTCCAAATGCTATGAAATTATAGGGGTAAGTAAAATAAGAGGTTTTGGGAAGATATCACTAGAAATTGCATCGAAATTGCATCTGTAGGCGTGGCGTAATCGTAGTGCGCTTCTCCAACCTGCAAAACCCAAAGCAAGCAATTCCTACCCCTACACATATCCAAAACACATGAAAATTGGACAGAATGCATAAAATAACATTTTAAGAGAACCCATATGGTTAGATTTTAGAAATCAGGCTCAGATCCTGATGCATGCTCCAGTGGGTCCTGCAAGCCTACAAAAACTTCAAATCGTAATATCTCGGCCAATATAACTCAGAAAAGCATGAAATTTGAACTGCAACATCATATGATAATATAGAAAATACCTATTTAAAAATAGTCACAAAATTGTTGACATATTTGTATTCGTTCTAGGGTGGGACGAATAGGACTGTCACAAATTGGGGGCACTCGAGGGTGGGACGCCCATCGATTCTGCCTAAATTTTACCACCAATTCCACTGGGGAATGGTCCAAAACACTAAGGGGGGTATTTTCATCAAATTTGGGGTGGAAATTCACTCGATTGATAGGTCTTTGTAAACAAATTGCGTCTCTTTGAGTCACTCGATAACCTCCTTCGCTAAGAAGAGATCTCGAGGGAAAGAGAGCACAATCAGGTGAGGGGAAATCTTGGCAGTGCTCCATTGCTTAAACCTTAAACTCCTCTCCTATTTTTGTGTGGAAAATGCATCCACTTTATAGCCACAGGGGGCTCATGTGCAAAAGGGCATGCAAGGGCATGCGTGGCAAGAGGCGCCACTTGGCCACCGGGGTGGCATGCATTGGAGGGGGAAGAGAATCTCCCAATTTGGCCTCCCTTATGAAGCATGGCATAAATATGTTGTGTGCTCTGACTTGTAGGCATGGGTAGGTAGGATAAATGACCATTACCAGGTGCCATTTGTCCAGATTTGACTTTTTGCCAATCAAACCTGCTATTCACCCCACCCTGGGATGAATGTTGCTATTCGCTCTAGGGTGGGATGAATAGGATCTGTATTCATCCCAGGGTGGGATGAATAGGAACAGGGTGCCAAAAGGTCCCAAAAATGGCCTAGAACCTTCCAAAACCTTGCACAAAGTGGCTAGAACCACTGTATACCTTCTGAGGGCTGCCCTAGGGGCCTTGGTATGTCAATTTAGTCGTTGCTTTTGGTAGCATAATCGGATTGACCAGATTTTAGTGTCTACAGATGCCCCTTTTTGGGATGCATTGTGTGCAGCATAGTGCTGAGCAAAAATAGATGACTAAAATGTTCAATGATTAAGGTTGTTCAGTAACCTAACCAACTTTAGATGCCCCAATCCTGGAAAGAGCATGCGTTCTTGAATCCTTGCTTCTGACGAGCTAAGGAACTTGCTTGAGCTTGGAAATTATTCTATCATGAAGAGGTGAGGCCTATGATTCCATGATTCCAGCAATGTCAAGTGATTTAATTGATATTTTATGCTTGTTTGCTGCCCCAAGCAGGAGCATGATTGTCTTTGTCAATGATTCTTTGAACGAATGCAATTTGCCTGATTGAGTGTGTGCTTGTTGATTTGGAACTGAGTATGACTACCCCCTCAAGTGATGAGTTGATGAGGGAATGACCAGTGAGAAAAGTGATGAGTCACTTGACCCAGATGAATTTTGTTAAGGTTACCTTCAGTTGTACTCATTAAAAATTGGAGCAGTTTTGGAAGGAATTTGATGATGTTATTGATGCTTCATGGAGTAGAAGAGTTGCAAAACCTCATTCCCATGGGGTGGTCTAGCCATCATGGCCTTCTTAGGGATTAAAGTAGTAACTCTTCAGTGTATCCATGGTGACTTTTGGGTTCCATATTGATCTTGAATGGATTCCATCAAATTTGACTTGTTTTTGGTGGGTTTTGGACCCTTTTGTTTTTGGCACCTTTTGGGGAGGAAAGGAAGGAAAGACCTCATTCCCATGGAGTGGTCCAGATATACTAGCCTTATTAGGGAGTGAAGTGATGTCCTTTCTAGGCCTTGATGGTGGTTTATTTTGCTTCTTGTATTATGTGAAAAATTGACCAAAATTGAGCTATTTTTGTGGGTTTTTGGACCCGTTTTGGTGCATTTTAAGTTGTTTTGATTTAAAAATTTTGTGTTCATCCCAGGGTGGGATGAATGCAAATTTGGTATTCATCCCAGGGTGGGATGAATGGCCAAAAGTGCATTCACCCCACCCTAGGATGAACGCGACCGTGATAAGCCTATATAAACCTCAAATGCGAGTTTTGGGCTCATTATTGCATGTTTTCTTTTGCGATTCGAGAGGTGAGGAGGAGGAGAGCGATTTTATGTAGTGAAGCACTATCAAACTCATCCCACAATCACCATGAGTCAGCAAGCAGAGGCATCCAGTGGAGGAGCCGATGCTAGGCGGGTATGTACTGACTCTATTACCGTGTTATTCTTGCTTTAAAATTGCAATTTTATTTTGCTTTGATTTGATTTTTTTATTTTTTTTTTTTTAGGTATATCACATTACATAATAGGTAATTAAACCTAATTTAGATGGAATATACCATATTTTGTATTTTTTATGTTTTTGTGCAATTAGATTGCTTTTGTAGATTAGTTTTTCATTGTTTTTGGGCCTTTTGGAGGCCATATTGAAGCATGGTGAATGCCTGCTTATTGCTTTTCTTATCTTTACCAGGTGGTGAAGAGTCGGTACCAAAAACCAAAGCTCTTCGAGACCACTCGAGATGCCTTGATAGAGGCTAATTGGGAATGGCTTGATGCCATGGGGCTCAAGCAGGTTACACGGTTGGAGCCTATGATAGGTGACCATGCCTACTTGACTACCCTTATTAGCTTATGGGACCCATGCACCAACACCTTCCACCTATCGATGGGGGAGATGACGATGATGCTAGAGGATGTCTACCAGATTCTATAGATTTTGATAGAGGGGTGACCGATCCACTCTATGCACCATGACCTGAGAGGTGCAGTGTTGATGAGGTACTTTGGTGAGGATGCAGATGCGGTAGAGGTAGACTACTAGAATGGAGGGATATTGGTGGGGTTTTAGTATGAGGAGGGGGTATTGGGGGTGAGGCATGCACTACTGATGACCCTCATCTCCAATATGCTTCTCCCTAATTCCTTAGGAGCTAGGTTCCCATGGAACCTATTGGAGCTAGTGTATGCATTGGTGGGGTGCACCATGGAGGAGCCACTGGTGATGGCTTGGGGGACTACACTACTGGCATAGCTCTACGATGAGTTGTACGAGATCCACTACCATCAATAGAAGGGCTTGGGGTGTAGCTTTTTGTTGTAGTGTTGGGGATGGTAGCACATAGTTATGGGGTGACCATATGGACTACCATGGATGACCTAAGCATAGCTAGTAGATAGGGAGATAGGATATGGTATCCTATGGTAGAGGGCTCAGGAGAGAGGGTAGAGTCATCATCATGTAGGTGATGTGGATCACTACATCGATGCTTTCTCATGACTAGTACTAGGGTAGGTGATATGGTGACCCTACAAGGACTGTCCAGATTGGTCTGATGCTGGAGAGTAGCTCCGTCGGGTGAGGCGAGGTAGATGGTTGATTGTGAGGCATGGTACCAAGTGGGAGTACTTCCATTTTTCTTAAGTTATGTGATAGTTTAGGCTACGTTAGGGACTACCCGGGGAGCCAATGGTGTATCAACATCACAGGGATGAGAGGACACTGAGCTGGCCTATAGTGGAGGAGGTGGGAGAGGAGGTAGATCCTATAGTAGATGTTCCTGATATGGAGGATATCAGGACTATAGAGGAGTATGACTCATGGTGGGTGATGCACCAGTGGTGAGGCATGGGGGCTCTTAGGGGTGAGGTGATTGAGGTAGCGGATGAGGCTATGTAGGATGCTCCTGAGGAGGACCAGGTAGAGGTGGGTGAGCCTCATGGGCATCATCATTAGATAGATGAGTAGGTAGACCTCCTAGAATTGGGAGATCAGGGTGACTATGGGGATGTAGAGGATCAGGGGGCACAGGCATAGTAGGATATGTAGGATGACCGATATACGGAGCTATAGGTGGAGCTAGCCAGGGTCAAGTAGGAGAGAGATCTCCTTTGAGTATAGGCATAGGAGGATCAGGCTGAGATAGCATCACTATAGGTACAGCTAAGATCATAGGGTCCTAGGTAGGAGGGATCTAGTGGTGAGGATGTGGAGAGGCTATAGGTGGAGGTGTTATGACTGTAGTCAATGGTGGAGACTTACCAGGTATGAGGACAGTAGAGGTAGGCCTACACTGATCGACTGGAGATGGAGGTAGTGCACCTTGGAGGGCATCTTCCTGATGATGGAGAGACTAGTGGATCTCATCATACTCGATAGAGTGAGACAGTGTAGTCTTCCTCTAGGATGGAGGCACTGAGCTAGGGCTAGTGGGTAGTAGGCATGGGGGATCACAGTGGACTCGGACTATAGGTGGTAGTGTGAGTCATAGCACCGGTCCTACATGACCATGGTGATGGAGACTCTTGGGACTCTTTTTGGATTTTTGGTATTGGTGAGGTCTGAGGACCCACTTTATTGTAGCCTACGAGCATTTTGAGAACCATGATGTATATTTTTACCCCATATATATGATATTTTGTTATGGTCATCATGTGTCTCCTTTATTGCTTTATGAGATGGATGCAATGTATGTATTTATGTTTAGATGCTTATCATGTATGCTTATGGATGCTTTTATGATATGATGGCATATTGATGGATGTTTATCATGTATGCATATGTTGTGATAATTTGATTTGATACTATCTATATGCATGGATGCACAATGAGATGGATGAATTGAGTGCTTTGATATGATGAACTGTGACTAATGATTTGACACACTATGTTAGCACCATAGACTGTATAAAATGCATTAATTCTTTTTTTTTGTTTTTGTGTAATGGATATATGGAAATGTACTATTGCAATGTGATAGAATGGAATAAATGAAATGAGATGTTAGAGAATGTAGATGAGGTTTTCATGAGACTCAAACACTCTAGCTAACTTGATCAAAGGTTGTATACTGACTATGCAAGACTTTTTGACAAGGTATGAATCTGCTAGGATGACCAAGATACTTCATATCCCTGTGTGTGCAAGTGAGTTCATTCCTGTGAGATGCATAAAGATACCACCATTTCCAGATAGGCTATCCACCAAACCTGTAATGAGGATCACCCTATGAATGTCACGATCCTAGGTTTTGTACTTAGTAGGATTAGACCACTAGGTAGTATAGGCTACCAAAAGCTAGCTCATCCACATGCAAACATTGGTCTGCACACATGCAAAATGCTAATGTGATAGACATATCATCATGCGTAAGGATACCACCATTGCTAGGTAGGCTGTCCACCAAACCTGTAATGAGGATCACCTTATGGCTTGTCAAATGCTGAGAATTCTAGGGATTCAAGCTCCATGCCCTTCTTTTCTTCAATTTTATTGGGATACTTGCTCATATGTAGTGATGAAAATCACTATTTATTTTGTATTTTGTTTTCTTTGAGCAAGGGATTTGGGAAGTGGTGATAACCACTATTTATTTTGCTTTTGATTTTTGCTTTTTGTGGGATTTTGATTTTGACTTTGATTTTTGAGGTTTTTGATGGGATTTTGCTTTTGATAGTGGTGAAAACCACTATTTATTTTGGGGAATTGGGTAGGGAAGAGCTTGTCCTTTTGCCAACTCTCAGCATTCTTGAACCATTCGCACAGGGGGATGAGCAGGATAACCTTTTCGCTTAAAGCAACCTAGACCACTTCGTAGGTTTCATCTTTCCTTGCACAAAACTTGGATTTATTAGTGTGAAAATGTGTTGGGATTTGATGTATACAAGGTACAATCTAAGCAAGACTCTACCTCCTAAAAATCATGATAGCTTTCTACAAAATCTGAAAAGAAAACTAGAGATGGGTGAGTGACCAAAAACCCTAATGACATTCTAGAACAAATGGCTAGGTGAAGGGAATGGACACAAATATGAAAAATGGGAAGTGTAGGTGGAAATGATAAGTGAAATATTGAATTATATGAATGATTACTTTAACAACATTGATTTTGAATGATGACTAGTGTACAGTCGTAGTGCTAGACATGTATGAGCAACTCTAAAATGTGAAGTGCAATGATGAGTATGCCTAATGCAAGTGATGACAAAATGCAATGGGATGCAATGTGATGCAATGTGGTGCAATGCAATATTTTTGTATTTTTGATATTTTGATGATGTTTTTGGATTTTTGATTGATATATATGTATATACATGTGACCAACGGGCTTATTGGGGGCCATTGGGGCTTTTTAGGTGACCAAAGGGCTTACATATGCCTTTGGGGCATTTTGGGTTGACCAAGCGGGTTATAGACACCCTTGGAGCCTTTTGGGGTGACCTAGATGGTCATGGACCACCTAGGAGCATTTTAGGTTGACCAAGTAGGTTATAGACACCCTTGGAGCATTTTGGGGTGACCTAGATGGTCATAGACCACCTAGGAGCATTTTAGGTTGACCAAGCAGGTTGTAGGCACCCTTGGAGCATTTTGGGGTGACCTAGATGGTCATGGACCACCTAGGAGCATTTTAGGTTGACCAAGCGGGTTATAGGCACCCTTGGAGCATTTTGGAGGTGGGCCACAACACTCTAGGCATGGAAAGGCCACAAATGAAGGATGTTCAAGGGTTCAAGGTCCTCAATTCCTTCAAGGGAGGCTAGGTGATAAGTTCTAGGTCTAATCTGACTAGTGATGACAAAAGGACCTAACTAGTTTACCATAAACTTGTCCCTCAGATGGGGCGAAAAATTAGAATTTTGTTGGTTTTCTTTTAGAATGAGATCACCAACCTAAAAGTCTCTAAGATGGACTTTCATATTGTAGGCTCTCTTAAGTCACTCTTGATAAATGCATAGGTGCTCAAGAGCATTAACGTGATGTTCATCAAGCAACGTAAGCTGATCTAGGTGAGCCTGCCATGCGATGTCATCATCGATGAACTCCTGCATGGATATGCGTAACGATGGGATTTCTAGCTCTAGAGGTATGACTGCCTTGGTGCCATACACTAGTGAAAATGGAGTAGCCCCAGTGGGCATCCGAATGCTAGTGTGATAGGCCCATAGAGCAAGGGGTATTTGCGTGTGCCAATTGGTGTGATTCTCTTTGACAGTTTTCTTGAGAATGGCAATCAATATTTTGTTGGAAGCCTCTGCTTGCCCATTTTCTTGTGGATAGTAGGGTGTCGAAAAGTTATGTTGGATATTATACTTTGTTGTCAAAGCATGCACATATTTATTCTTAAATGATGTCCCATTATCCAAAATGATCTTGGATGGAATACCAAAATGACAAATGATATTGTGCAATATGAACTCCGTGATGTGGGGTCCTATCATAGTGGTAAGGGGGATCGCTTCCACCCACTTTGTAAAATACTCGATAGCCATAATGATAAATGTGTGATAGCCCAAGGATGTAGGGGAGATTTTCTTGATTAAATCCAATCCCCATTGCGAGAACGACCAAGTTGATTGAATCGGTTGCAAGGCCTGAGAAGGTACGTGTGTCAAGTTAGCATGGTGCTGACACTTCATGCACTTCTTAACATATGTGCAACAATCTCGCTCTAAAGTTGGCCAATAATAGCCCATGCGAAGAATGCACTTTGTGATGGCCATGCCACTGAAATGGCCACCACATGTACCATCGTGTGCTTGGGCGATTGCCCAAGCCGACTCTTGATGCTCCAAGCAATGAAGGAGGATCCCTTCATAGCTCTGATGATACATAATATCTCCTAGCAAGATATATTTTTTTGCCTTCCATTTAAATATCCTTTTGGTGGCGTGCAACAATCTAAGAGGGAGATTACCAAGCTTTAGATACTCCCTGATTTGTGTGGACCAGTCCTATTGTGAGGAAGCCTCGATTGCATGAATTGCCTATCCCTCTTGAAGTTCCTCCTAAGCGAATGCTGATTGGGAAAGAACTTGTAAGAATAGCATTGTACTACTATCAAAAGGGGTTTGAGGGAACAAAGTCCCCCAAGTGGCATGATTCAAGTGCTCATGAATGTGCGAGAATCTCTCTTGATGAGGTTCAATTTGAATCAAGTGGACCTCTGGCATGGCTTGAGTGCTCTCATGCTCAACCATAGATTGTGATAGCATTTTGACCTAAATGGTTGTCATCTCATCAGTAGGGTTCTATGGGATCAAGGACCCTAGGGAGGCCATTGTATCCACAAAATGATTAGATGATCGAGGGAGTGCCTCAATGTCATACCATTCAAACTTTACCAAGAATTTATCCACAAGGGCTTTGTAGGCTTGTAGAACTGGGCACTTGCATTGGTAGATCCCTTTGACCTGGTTGACAATGAGCAAGGAGTCACCAAAAATGTTAAGCTTGGTGATTTTCATGGTGATAGCCATTTGAAGACCTATGAGCAAGGCTTCGTACTCGGTATTATTGTTGGTGCATGGGAAATTGAGTTTAAATGATAGGGGTATGGGAGCCCCATGTGGTGTGAAAAACATGATCCCTGTGCCACCCCCTTGCTCGCATTTGGAGCCATCGAAGAATAGAGTCATATCTGCCTGTGACTCAGGCTCATCAGAATCGGGTGATTCTGATATTTGGAAGACTCCATCATTGGGAAGCTCCATGCTAAGAGGTTGATCATCCTAAAGAGGAGCCTCTACGAGTTGATCGGTGATGACCTGACCCTTAATTGATTTTTATCCGATAAACTCTAGGTCGAACTCCATCAACAACATGATCCATTTCATCGTGTGACTATTATGATAAGTATGACTCATCATGTATCACAATGGATTCTCTTTAGATACAACATACGTGGTATGGCTAAGCATGTAATGTCATAGCTTCTTGGTGGTGAAAACCACCACTAGGCATAACTTCTCAATGTATGCGTACTTGATCTCATAGCTGACCAGGGTGTGGCTGAGATAGTAAGTAGCCTGTTCCTTATGCAGTTCATTGTTCTGGGCTAACATGGCGCCCAATGCAATCTCAGTGGCTGAGATGTATAAGCGGAATGACACTCCTGGTCTAGGTGGAGCCAATACTAGTGGTGAAGCCAGGTATTATTTAATTGCATCAAAGGCATCCTGACACTCGTCATCCCAATGGAATGCGACCCCCTTGTGCAATAATTTGTTCATGGGTCGACACTTGTCCGATAATTATGCTATGAAGCATTTGATGGATGTGATCTTACCCTACAGACTTTGAAGCTGCTTGATGGTAGTTGGGGGAGGCATCTCTAGGATTACCTTGACCTTGTTGGGGTCCACTTCGATGCCTCATTTAGAAACTATAAATCCCAAGAGTTTTCTAGATGTGATGCCAAAGATGCACTTCTTGGGGTTAAGTCTCACGTTATGCTCAATAAGGCGATCGAGGACTTTGCATAGGACATCGAGATGCTCATGGCGTAATAAATATTTAGCCAGTAAGTCATCCATGTAATCTTCCAAAATCTTATGCATGTAGTCATGGAAGATGTATGTCATGGCACGTTGGTAAGTAGCACCAACATTTTTAAGGCCAAAGGGCATGACCTTATAGCAAAATGTTCCCCAAGGCGTTGTGAATGCCGTTTTGAGCTGGTCCTCCGGATTGATACGAATATGATTGTACCCAGAGAAACCATCCATGAGGGATAACATTTCATGGCCCATTGTGGCATCTACCAGGGCATCGATGCTCGACAAAGGGAAATCATCCTTAGGACTCACTTTGTTTAGGTCTCAAAAATTAGTGCAAATGTGAATCCTCCCATCCGGCTTCTTGATGGGAACCATGTTGGACAACCATGGTGGATAGTCTATAGAAATGATAAACTTGGCATCCAACAACTTCTATAGCTCATATTTGACCATTAGGGCTACTGTGGGATGCATCTTTCTTAGATTTTGCTTGACAGGCTTGGCCTTGGGGTCAAGCATCAGATTGTGGGTGACTAGATTTGGATCCAATCTTGGCATGTCTTTGTAAGACCATGCAAAAGCTGCCTTCTTCTCTGTGAGAAGGGCTATGTAATTGGCTTGCTCTTCGAGGGATAGACTTTCCCCCAACTTGATATACTATGGATTCTTAGGATCTGAGCTGATATCTTTGTCAATCGTAGGCTCGATTGACATATGCGACCCCTCCTCCAACTGGTGAGGAGTAGGGATCAAGTGGATGTCATCAGCTGGATTTAGATCATCAATGGGAACCTCAGGTTCCTCCTCAGCATGGAAGACATCATGAGTTGGCCCTAGAGAGAAATGAAATGGTTGTAGCATCTCATCGCAAGGCCAGTACTCAGAGGGCGATGGGGGTGAATCTCCTCGATCAAAGTCAATTACCCCCAAGTCGAGGTGCAATGACTTCAACAGGTTATTCGGATCTCGTAGGGGCTCGAACAGATCTATGGAAATCATATTTATGGATGGATGATTTCCCCTATGTGGTTGGTGGTGTTCATGGACATCAAGATGTCGCAAGATTTCTAGAGGTGGCTACGGAGGTGGTGGAATGACCGAAGGTGGTCGGTGCGGCTATGGGTGAGCTTGCTCCTCTAAAGGTAGAAGTTATCACCAGATGGGATGGTGTAATGGGAACATGCACAGATAAAACTCATCCTCATCATCCATAGGGATGACCCATGGGCCTTCACCATCTGAACTATCAGAGTCCATAGGTGCTACTCCATAATCTGACTCATCATCAGATGTCCACTCATAAGGAGACCCCTGATCTTCTTCCTCACTATCATGGGGAAGAGTGTGCAAACCTTCACCTCTCTCATAAGATCGTATATCATCGTGAGGTGGGTCATCATCTCCCAAGGGCATAGGGAAGTAGTCCCCCAATGAGTAGACATGATTGGGGTTGGTGAAAGGATCTCATGCAAGCTCATCTCTAAAGTCTAGAGTCATGCACTCTAAGCTATCTATGAGGATGTCTAAGGGCACAAGCTTGTTGTGTCCCAAACTAGACTTGTCATAAGGCATTTGATACTATGGATGGTAAGGAACTCTGGTGCCTTGCTCATACAGGCCTAACCCATAACCATGCCAATTATAGAGGTGAAGGTACTTCATGGCAAATTTAGGGTTGGACATGTAGTTGATGTCCTCAAAAAAGGGCTCTTCATCATCCTCCTACTATTGGTAAGGCTCGATGCCATAGTCAAGGCCCCCATAGATAAAATTTATTTGATTAGGGGGAGACCGAGAGGTACGATAGTGCCTATGGGAAGATGAGGTTGACCCATGTCATGCACCGACTCTATAGCAGGGGTAGTTGTAACATTCCTAACCATGTACTCCCCTAATCCGGTGGCAGCTAGGTGCACTATGACCTGAGGCTATGGGTAGAAAAGGGATGAGAGCGAGACCTGATCTGATTCATCATTTGCCTCATGTGGTAGCTCCTCATCTACTTGGCTAGGAATCTCCTCTATGGAGATGGTGGAGATGGTTGGCTGGACCTCATCAATAGGCCACTTTCCTAGGTTCCTAGGCAAAGGATCCATAGGTGCAATGGGCATCTAGGGGGTGCTGATGATGAGGATGGTATGGCATGAGATGATGATGGATTGCTTGAAAGTGATGGTGATGGAGTCAAACCTTGGCCAGATTTATTCGATTGAAAATCTAGATGGGTTGATGGTAAGGTTGACTCAGGGAGCTATTGCACCATATTGCAATACTTGAAAGGCTCTAGGTCGGTAGAGATGACATGAACTTGCCCTTCATGAGTGTACTTGAGGCACTGGTGAGCGATGGAAGGGACACACTTCATGTCCCTGATCCATGGTCTACCTAATAGGATATTGTATGCCATCTCACCCTCTAGGATGTGGCATAGCATCGGGATGGTCTTTTCTCCTACCTGGATAGGTAGGATGATCATACCAACCATCGAGCATATGGCATCATTGAATGCTCGGAGGGTGTAGGTAGATGCGATAATATGGGATGCTGGGAGCTTCAGATGCTTGAGAGCTATTGTAGTGATGATGTTGCTAGAAGACCCAATGTCTATCAACACTCTCTTGTATGGCATCCCATTTACACATGCGATGATGTGCAAGGGAGGATCTACCATATCATTGGGAACCGATTTAAGTTCATCTTCTCGAAAGGTAATCATCGGTTCCATGCATTACCGCACATGCCCCACAAAATTATTGAAGGAGTTAGACTCCTAGGGCTGAAGCTCTATTACCTTAAGGATCTCCATCAAGGCTTCTCTATGAGGTGGTGATTATTGAATAAGCTCATAGATGGAGAGCTAGGTGGATGTCATTCTTAGACTCGAGGCTTAGTACAGGAGGTGGTAAAGGTTGTGATGTTGAAGGAACATTGCTCTAACATACCCTTGCTTAGGGGGGCATGGTGCACCTCATTCACCTAGGGCACTGGCTTGGCCTACTCTGCATGGGTGGGCAAAGGGTCTTTAAAGACCTCCATCTATTGGTTGTTTGGTGCGATAGGGTTGTCCACCTGAAGGGCATTCCTATCGATCATGTCTTGCACCAAATTCTTGAACTTATAGCACATTTGCACATCATGCCCATTTTTCCTATGAAACTTGCAATATAGGTCTTCTCTGTATCCTTTGGGCTTTGGTGCATTTGGGTCGATAGGTCGACTCTCAGGAAGATTGATCGAATTGGCTGCTAAGAGGTGCTCAAAAACAATGAGTCCATAGACTCTACAATGGGTGTGAACTATCACTTGGGGTGATGCTGTTGATTTTTCCCTTGATTATTCTGGTTGTCCTTGGCATAGTTCCCAGGAGTGGCCTGATAATTAGGCTTTTGAGGTGGCACAGCTTGCGCTGGCCCTGGGACACTAATGGCAACCTGATTCACTACTGTTGGCTTAGGCTGCACTGGGGTATTCTTAGCATTCTTGTTCCACTCCTTCTTGTGAGGCTTCACAATCTCTCCCTCTTGAATCTTAATGTCTTCAATGATCCTAGCCTGTGCTAGGGCATCTTCAAGAGTCGGATACTATTGCAGCTGCAACAACAAGGAGATCAGCTTCAGGTAGCTCTTGGAAAACATCTGAGTCAACTCCAACATGGGGAGTAGATAAGGTAGCTTGGAGAGCAAGGCTCACCACCTATTACCATAATTTTCTATTGACTCATCGTCATACTATTTTAACCCAGTGAGATCAGCCAACGTCACCTTCCTCTATAAAAATCTAGGTCACTTTATCCCACCCATAATGTGTGGTGATGAGGTCCACACAAGGCCAAGGAGCATAGGTCCTACCAGTTCCTCACCCAGTTCACCCACAATTTGTGATATACCTCTTCGAAGAGAGATGCGTGCTATAACCCATGAGCTATAATGGATCTTGGAATCAAACTTGGCAAAGAACAAGGTTTGTGGATTTGATAAAATGGGTGGAGATGAAAGCCACCTCGTTGAACTATATTAGTGGATGGTGATGAAATCCACCTCACTAGAATTTAAGTGAATCATGGTGTGTGTGGTTATTTTTAATCCAAAGAAAGTAAGCAATAAAGCATTTGATGATAATTCATTAAATTAATGCAAAAGGTGCATTTTACTTTCATAAAGTTAGGATAAAAAGAACCTACAAATGTAAATTATAAATGCAAACCCTAAATGCTAACCTACCCATTGGGTAGGCCACAAGAAATCAGACCACAAATATGCATTGCTACTTTGATTTTCTTTGATTTTTCTTCTTTTTTTTATTTGCATTATGAGAAGAGTAAAATATACTTTTAACCTTTCTAGGCAAACAAATGGTGCAAGGGAAATCAAAGTAAACAACTTCTCAAAGTGCAAAATGAAAGCAGAGGATTTAGGTACCTACCTCATCACTTCTGGAACCTATCATTTCTAGAATTCTTATCAGAAAGCTCTTTGGTTTCTATTCACTCTAGGGTGGAATGAATAGCAGGTCTGCATTCATCCCAAGGTGGCACAAACAACAAGTTAGAGTTTGTTTTAGTCCAAAGCGACTAGAACCTACAACATAAAAAGATGAAATATGAGCTTCAAACTTCACCTAAATCAAAAGGGACTAGGTCCCACCATGATCACCATTGAAGTATGGAAACGGTGCACCTAAATATGGGTAACAAATTGCATCTATCTCCTATTGCTCATAAGCACCAAAATGGAAGCATGCAAGTAAGATGGAAAAGATACCAAATAACAAGAAATGAAGCAAAGTAAATTGTTCTATTATTAATTAAATGGATCAAATCTAGGTTACAAATATGTCCCCTCAATGGCTCAAATGAATGATACAACTATTAAAATTTTTTATGCCCAAGGATCAAATCCTTCAAATAAATCTCGTGCACATCTAGTGTCTTTACTTGTACCCACAATCAAAATGGTCAATCCAAAGTCGTTGTTGCTTGGATATTTTATTCTTTGAGGTCCTAAACTGCTTAAGTAATGTGTTGTGTGACCTACACCTACACACAAGGAAACAAAAATGTCAAATAGCAAGTGGGTATGATCTAAAACATGTAATCCCACAGGCAAGAAAGGAGCATATGTAGTGTGCCTATACCAAATCAACTCCAAATGCTATAAAATTATAGGGGTAAGTAAAATGGGAGGTTTTGGGAAGATATCACTATAAATTTCATAAAAATTGCATCCATAGGCATGGCGTAATTGCAGTGTGATTCTCCAACTTGCAAAACCCAAAGTATTCAATTCCTACCCCTAAACCTATCCAAAACATATAAAAATTGTAAATAATTTATAAAATGGAATTTTAAGAGAACCCATATGGTTATATTTCAAAAATTAGGCACATATCCTGATGCATTCTTTGATGAGTCCTGAAAGCCTACAAAAACTTCAAATCGCAATATCTTGGCCAATATAACTTAGAATAAAATGAAATTTGAACTGCAACATCATATGATAATATAGAAAATACTTATTTAAAAATAGTCACAAAATTTTTGACATATTTGTATTCATTATAGGGTGGGATGAATAGGACTGTCATAAATTAGGGGGCATCGGGGGTGGGACGCCCATTGATTCTGCCTAAATTATACCACCAATACCACTGAGGAATGGTCAAAAACATAAATTGGGTATTATAATCACAATTTGGGGTGGAAATTCACTCGAGTTATAGGTCTTTGTAAATAAATTACATCTCTTTGAGTCACTCGATAACCTCCTTCGTTAAGAAGAGATCTTGAGGGAAAGAGAGAACAATCAGATGAGGGGAAATCTCGGCATCACTCTGTTGCTAACCTTAAACACCTATCCATATTTTGGTGTGAAAATTCATCTACTTTATATCCACATGGGGATCATGCACAAAAGGGATGCAAGGGCATGTGTGGCAAGAGGCGCCACTTGGCCATTGGGATGACATGCATTGGAGGGGAAGAGAATCTCTCAATTTGGCCTACCTTATGAAGCATGGCATAAAGATGTTATATGCTCTAACTTTTAGGCATGGATAGGTAGGATAAATGATAGTTATCAGGCACTATTTGTCCAAATTTGACTTTTTTCCATTCAAACCTGCTATTCGCCCCACCCTGGGATGAATGCTACTATTCGCTTCAAGGTGGGATGAATAGGATATGTATTCATCCCAGGGTGGGATGGATAGAAAAATGGTGCCAAAAGGTCCCAAAAATGGTTTGGAACCTTCCAAAACCTTACACTAAGTGGCTATAACCACTGTATATCTTCTGAGGGTTGCCTTAGGGGCCTTGGTATGTCAATTTAACCATTGCTTTCGGTAGCACAATCAGATTGACCAGATTTTAGTGTCTATAGTATGACTTTGAAATTTAGTAGATAAAAGAAAAAAAGAATAAGGTTGTTGATGCCTTGAGTATAAGGAGACACATAGTGGCCATAACCAAGAGTCACATAAATCTCATGGACCAAGTAAGGCAGGAGCAAAATTAGGATGAATATTGCCAAGAAATTCAAGCTAGAATAGACAAGGATCCTGAGAGCAATAAGGAGTTTGGGGTGATAGATAACCTTTTGTGCTACATAAGTAGAATCATCATACCAAAATTAGGGGATTCAAGGAAGCTAATAATGCAATAAGCCCATATATCTCCTTATAAATCCCACCTTGAAGGGGCAAAGATGAGGGAAAATCTAAAAAGAACCTTCTTCTTAGTAGGAATAAAGAAGGATATTACCAATTTTATCGCTCGATGCCTTTAATTTCAGAAGGTTAAGGTAGAATGCAAGCATCCTATAGGATGGTTGTATCCACATAACATACCTACATAGAAATAGTAGGTCATATCAATGGATTTCATTGTAAGTTTACCTAAAACTAGGTACCAACATGATGCAATTCTAGTAGTAGTTGACAAATTGACTAAGGTTGCACATTTTATACCTGGGAGCACCAAGGATGATGCTCAGGTGATAGCTAATAGATTCACAAAGGGAGTGTTTTGATTGCATGTATTTCTTGAGATAATCATCTCAGATCGAGATTCCAAGTTCACTTCTAGGTTTTGGAAATCTCTTCATCAGGCAATAGGCATGAATTTGAACATGAATTCAGCATACCACCCTAAAATAGATGGTCAAACAAAGCATGTAAATAAGGTACTAGAAGATATGCTCCACATGTATTGCATGGATCATAAGTCTTGCAGGGAAGACTACCTATCATTGGTAGAATTTACCTACAATAATGGGTATCACTCATCTCTAGGAATGGCACCTTTCGATGCCTTGTATGGGTAAAAGTGTAGAACACCACTATTGTGGGACAACCCAAAGGATAGAATTGTGATTGGATCAAAAATGGTCAAAGAAATGAAAGAGCAAGTAAAGGTAATCAGGCAAAGACTCAAGGAAGCTACTGATAGGCAGAGGAGTTATGCTAATTTAAAGAGAACTCCAAGAGAGTACTCGATGGGATATAAAATGCTCCTAAGGATAAAACCAATAAAAAGTGTGATCAAGTCCACAAAACTGGATCCACGGTTTGTAGGACCCTTTGAGACAACTAAAAATATTAGTTTGGTTGCATACCGACTCACTTTACCTCCTAATATATCAAAAATCCATGACACCTTCCACATATCTTTGCTTAGAAAATACATTGTTGAACCTGAACATGTGTGGGATGTTTCTAATTTACAGATGATAAATATAGAGGCAATTGAAGTAATGTCGATAAGAATCCTTGAATTTTTCTCCAAAGCTATGTGAAATTAGAACCTTGAGCAATGTAAGGCCCAGTGGGACCATTTCTCAAAAAGGAATGCCACTTGGAAAAGTGGTGGATATGCAAAAATATTTTCCTTTTTTTTATGATCTCTAAAAGTTATAATAATTTGCTTTTGATAATGTATGATTGTGTAAAACTGAGAAACACTCAGGATGATTTTTAGTCCTAGTGGAGGAGGATGTCATGACCCTCCCAGATGTACCTTTTTTATATGAAAAATAATGCGATATTGTGCAATTAAGCAACTATGCAATATTAATAGATAATGAAGGGCATGATACTACTAATAAAATTGCCAATGTGTAGGATCAGGTGCACTCATAAGTGGAATAAATTGAGTCATCCACCAAATACAAGGGTACTTGAGGTTAGGGAAGTGATGATATGGAAACTCATAGTTAACAAGGATAGATACCTTCATATAGGCATGCATTCGGTTAAGGGATAGTCGTCAATAGCTAGCCACCTTGAGCCCCAGACTAATGGCCTAGAAGCTATCATAAGTTCTAGAGGCTAAGACAGGTGACTAGATTTATGGAAAGACTCCCTCTTTTTGTTGCACATGCTTGATTGTCTTTTACTTCAACACTAATTGCTTTAATAATTTGTGAGCTATGAATAAATAGTTGATTTATTTAAATAGAAAATAGATATCATTTTAAATAAATAGTTGATTTATTTAAATAGAAAAGAGATATCATTTTAAATAAATAGTTGATTTATTTAAATAAGCAAAGAGATATAATTTTAAATAAATAGTTGATTTATTTAAATAATAAAGAAATATCATTCTTAAATACATAGTTGATCTAACTGGAATGATAAAGGAAATCTCATTTTAAATAAATAGTTAATTTATTTAAATAATAAAGAGATCTCATTTTAAATAAATGGATGAGTTATTTTATGGTTATAAAGAGTTTTCATTTGAATGAAATGTGATTTACTTCAGATGAATAAAGAATTTTTTTGAAAGAAAAATGGTTGTTTTATATTTAGAAATAAAATAATTCCATTAAGCAAATAACTCCTTTATTTAAAATGATAGACGTAATTCATTGAATCCAAAAGAATAGACTTTAATTAGTTGAATTATTGGGGGATTTTCTTAACCAAAAGTGACCAACCAATGTGGGTTAAATGTGATAAGACCGCCTCTCATAGAATCGGATAGCTTGCCCTTTGGAAATTCAATCGGACCAGTTGTGTGAAGCTCCCTCTAACGTGAAGGGATGGCATCTTAATGGCAATCATCTTGGGAAGACGAAAGGAAGGATGTTCTCCCCTACCCCTAATGGATGCAGATGAAAATATATGGTGGGTATGCGGTGGATGAAATTCAAGAAAAAAAGACATGAGAGGTGTGTGAGTAATAAGGAATGTGGGGGAGAAAGATAGAGGAGAGCACGGAGGAAGGAGAGAAAATCACAAAGTTGAAGGTGAAGCCAGTAGGAAGATAAGAAAGTGGGTATCAGGCATATTTGAATCCATATAACTAGCCAATGATAATTATTCCAGGTGGGACTCCTAAAAACACTTAGTAAATGTGTTAATACTTTTCTTTCTCTGGTTTAGTCTGTTGCTAACTTTTGGGTTTCAATTGTTACATCGACCCATATAAACTATGGAAAGCCCATTTTCTTAGTGTGTGATGCTGAGGTAATCCTTTGGTCATCCTTCTACTGATCACTTAATGAAACCACTAAGAGCTCATGACCATGTGAATATCCCTGACCAAGCTTAAGTGCCTTACCTCTACGGATCAGAGATGGCATGTAGTCGGTTGGTTTATGACATCACCTTTACCAATCTACTGGTTGCACCGCACCTTGTCCACCACCGTAGTCATTTTCTATGGCCATTAAACTCATTCTAGTAAGGGTAGATAGCACTCTTAGTAGGTTCACAAGTTTTAACCCTGTTTGACGGTCATCCTTGGGTATAAAAAGCATAGCATTGTTGGCTACAACGACACTAATTGGCTTTAATTGGATAATGAATGTGAAATATGGTTTGTTTTGTAAATTAAGGGTATGGGACTTTAATTTATGAAATGAAGAAAAAAAATTATTTGAATATTAAATTAGTTGGCTTTAATTGGATAATGAATGTGAAATATGGTTTGTTTTGTAAATTAAGGGTATGGGACTTTAATTTATGAAATGAAGAAAAATATTTATTTGAATATTAAAGTAGTTGGATTTAATTGGATAATGAATGTGAAATATGATTTGTTTTGTAAATTAAGGGTATGGGACTTTAATTTATAAAATGAAGAAAAAGGTTTATTTTAAGATTAAAGTAGTTGGATTTAATTGGATAATGAATGCAAAATATGGTCTATTTTGTAAATTAAGGGTATGGGACTTTAATTTATGAAATGAAGAAAAAGATTTATTTGAAGTATAAAGTATTTAGCTTTAATTGGATAATGAATGTGAAATATGGTTTGTTTTGTAAATTAAGGGTATAGGGATTTAATTTATGAAATGAAGAAAATGGTTTATCTAAAGATTAAAGTAGTTGGCTTTAATTGGGTAATGAATGTAAATCTAGCTTATTTAGCAATTAAGGGTATGGGAATTTGATTGTTAAATAAAGGTTAGACCATTTATTACAAGTAAGAGCATGTGATCTTGATGCATGGTTGAATGGCTCTCATGAGGAGATGAGAGGGGAAAATGAAAGAGTAGCTTTCTATGTTATCAACTATGCATTAGAAAGTTGAATTGCTTGGGTTGTTTGTATAGTTGCAATTTGGAAATGAAATAAACAAATGCATTTAGAAGCATGTCTATCTTGAACTATGAGTGTCCTGATCCCCTACTATCCTCACTTGATCGATGAAAGAAGCGGGAGGACCAAATTCATGAGATGGAATGATGCACAAGTTTGCTCTCTACCTTACATCCTACTCATTTATGCAAATAGATTAGATTTATGGGGAGGTTTCCCCGATGAAATTGATGTAATGTATTGATTGAAGGTATGGGGTTTACCATACATACTTGTGTAATAAATGAACAATATGATTGATGCACCTTGTATTCCATTAATTGAATGTAGTTGTATTTGATTCCTTTCTATTGCATGTTTATCCTTTAATTATGGCCTTGTGTTTTAGTTATCCATTGCCTGTTAATGATTCATGATTTGTTAGATTTGATATCTAGATCTATTCTTTATATTCTTGTGTTAATAATTATTATAAAAATAGTAGTAAGTTCTAAGTGATCTTAGAGGATTACCTAAGGGCTTGAGATCCCATTAGGGATATTGGTAACTAGGTTTAGAAGATCATACCAGAGTTAAGATAGCTTGTCAAAGGACAATATTGATAGCTTAACTTGCAGTACACGTAGCATACCCATAGAAAATGGCTTATGTGGAATATGGATGTGCATGTATACCTTCTAATGATTGAAGTTGGTAAGTCTAGCTCATCAATAATGACGATATGTATGGCCTTATATGCATAATATAATATATGCCTACGTAGAAGGGACTTGCATGAGGAGAATCTTGTGTGGTATAGTTCTTAAGAAAATTAGTGGTTGTTAAACATTAAGTCAATCTAAGGTTGGTTAGGGGTTTATGAATCCCTCTCCTTAGTCAAAAAAAATTATTTCTCTTTTTGTGTATTTTATTTCTTGATTTTTGAGTCATTACAATAACCAAGAATGAGGGTAGCCCAAGCCCATTCCAAGTTGTTTGGTCATGGGAAGTGTTGAAAATAATACAATTATAAAGAAGTATTTTCCAGGTCTCATTACCTTGAAAAAAATTATAATCATTTTTGTATAGAGAGCTATCCCCTATCTTTAGATTTCTAGAAGATCCAATCCTCCAGATTCCTTCGAGAGATAGCGAAACTCCCAGGCTACTCTATGAAATCCTTTCCTTTCCTCAAAAGAAGTCCATAAAAATTCATAGAGGAATTTTTCTAATTTTTGGTAGGAAGCTTTGAAAGGGGCCCAACATGATGAGTAGCAGACATGAGTAGTAGCAAAAATCTTAGAACTGACTTGAAATTTTTAGTCTAAAGATAGAGGTTTGGTTACCCACTTGTCTGAATTGTTTTCCACTCTGTCTATAACATATTGACACATCATCAAGGATGAGGATTGGAAGGCAAAGGGAATTCCCAAGAACCCAAACATTTATTCTTGTTTTATCCATTTCTAATCATACTTTTTCAGCCAAGAGGGCCTTGGAAATAAGGATTTTCTATAGCATTGGGTATTTTGCCATTGAATGCTAGAGCTTGGGACCAAATAGAGTATCTCCCAACATTGTAGGGTGTGCTTAATGTTTTCTTTATCCTCAATAAGAGTGAGAAAAGAGTCATCCAAAAATGTGCCCATTCACCAATTGTTAAGAGGTTCTAGAAAGGGCAACCCCTTTCATCTAACCCTTAGAGATAGATTCTTCTAAAATATAACCAAACCATTCAGCTACCAAAAAAATATAAGTTAGTAGTAAGATGGCATCCTTGGTGAATGGATATATGAAGGAAAAAGGAGGGGGATTGCCTACCATTAATATTAAGGAAAGCAGATGCGTTTGAGAAAATCACTTTAACAATGTGCAAAAAATATGGTTAAATCCTAAAGCCTACAACATGACCAAAATGAAAGATCATTCAATCATGTCATAAACTTTAGCAAAATCAATCTTGAGAAACATAGCCTTTTGTTAAGATTTCCTTTCCCATTCCATCCCTTCCTAGACAACAATAATGTTCTCTAGGATATATTTTCTCCTAATAAAGCTTATTTTCTCTTGATAAAGATAATGGGGAGAAGATTCTTAATTCTAAGAGCAAGAGCTTTGGTTATAATATTATAGAATACATTTAACAAGGTGATGAGTCTCCAGTTATGGATACCTTTAGGATCCCCAAATTTTGGAATGAGCTTTATGTTTCCCTTGTTTATCATATGGCCTAGAGAATTGGTTTTGAGGGCTTCCAAATAGACCTAGTGAATATATGGCCCCATAGTATCCCACATTACTTTATAAATTCACATAGGAAACCATTATAGACTTGAGCCTTGGCATTATCCATGGAATATACCACATCCTTGAGATCATACTAGGAAATAAGGCTATCATATAGGGTTTTCTAAGAGGCATAAATCCTATAGGGAACTAGGCTAACACATTATTGAAGGGCATGGTCTTGAGCTAAGGAAGGATCATGAGATTTGAAGACCTATTGATAGTGAAGAACAAAGGCTTGTAGGATATCAGGCATCTTAGTAAACACTTGTTACCCCTCTAGTTATTTTAATTTTTTGGTATTATCTCTTCCTCAAAGAGGCTAAAATAATTCCTTCAAGACCCTATCTCCAACTTTGAATTAGTGGAATATAGATTTGAGTTGGGGCCCTCAGGTCACATGAGCACAAGTTATCTACTATTGTTGCTAGATATTGACCACATAGAGTTATAGATATATTTACAATGGATGATCTTCCAACCACATGGTGGCTTGGTAGAGGTCCAAGTTGATGGCCTTGTATGAGTGGTGGCATAAAAAGGGTCAGTTAGTGCCCATATGTGCAAAGGAAGTGTGTGGTGCACTTAATTTCACTATTCTACCAATCAATCCACCTATGTGGGGTGTGAGGACATGGCTCCAAATTCCAAATATTTTGGATGTGGGCAACACAAGGCTTGTGATTAATTACTAACATGTTCAAGTAAAAGTAACTGCTCAGATTTGACCCTCTATCACTCGACCAATCAATGCAAAAATAAATGAGGAAGTGGTTCAAGAGGAAAACCTTAAAAATTGGTCCTACTGACAGGGAAAAATAGTTGTCAAAATTAAATATGGGTTGCCTTGATAACATATCCCTCTCAATCCATTTGATTATCCTATTAGGACTAGCATGCATGTTGAACAACATGTACATAAAGTATTGGAGCAAAGGTAACCTACATTGATATTAAAAAAAAAAAAATTATTGTGTATATAGAACTAAGCCACTCATTTTCTCTCTATCCAATGCATATGGTGGTATTTGCATTTATCTTTTTTCTATTTCAATAATATTGAAATAGCCACATATAACCCAAGTATAAGAAGGAAGGGAGTCTACAATCCAAATCCATAAATGGGCTCGCTCAACGATGTCATTTGAAGCATAGATATTAATCACCTCAAACACATGGTTTTTGATGTTGAAAACTATCCACAATGCTCAATAGGTAGGATCACATACATGAGCCACCAAGTGGGGTTGTCATTTAGGAGAGATGAGAGTGGCAATACCACCTTGGTCTGACTCATGGTTATTGTGTAGGAAGTGGCTCATTGGCCAAATGGCCTAACAAACAACAAAAATCAAGAACCCTATAACTTTTTAATTCTTGTAAATATAGGATATCTAGATCTAAGGATTTTTTATGAACCTTGCACACCACATACTTGCACTTTGAGTCTTTTAAACCCCAAACATGGTAAAATTAAAATTTGGGGTCATCATATTTTTGGTAAAAAGATGCATTTTTAGTGGTAACTAACACCTTCAAATTTTTTAAAGTAATTTACTTCAAAATTTTCATGTTTTTAGCACACTCACAACATTCAATATCAATTATACCTCTGGCTTGCATATAGAGGTAAAGTTATCGCATTAAGCTTTTGTGTCTATAGCCTAATAAAGCTACCATAATCACATCTATGAATCAACTCTATAAATCATTGAGGAAATCATTTGTTATCCTTTCACTCCATTTTCTACCCTATTCATCACTATTTCTAGACATAAATTCTAAAATTAAAAAATTTTAAATATATAGGGAAGTTATGCCCACGTACAAGGATTTATCTTTAAGCAAGTGTCATTCATAGGGTGAATCCATTTCCATACTACCTTGGTATCTTGTATCATTATCTTTCATGTACCTTCAGGTCTCTGTCATGTACAACCATGTATATTGAGAGGACTAGATTCATCCACATATTGATGGGTATATAGAAACATTTTTTATATTGGACTGGTGGTATATTGAATGGGGGACCATTTACGATTCATAAGAAACCCTCACTATGGAAACATCAAAAAAAATCCTTATAGAATCATAGCTACTCAAATGCCCAAAATTTGGATCATAGAATGCCAAGATGGGGACCATCCTAGTGGATGATAAACTCTGGGACATTGTCATCAAAAACATCACTCAATCTAAAGAGGATGAATAGGCACAATAGTAGTTTGATGAATTAGATTCTAAAGCACTAATGCTTATCACCCTTTCCACAATATATGTTGTTTAGCCACACATTTGTGAAGCATAAACATCTATGGAAGCATAGGACACACTTTCTACCATTTTCGAAGGGAAGAATGAATCAACAATTCTTCATATTTAGTATCAACTCTACACACTAAGTTCAAGATGGAGAAAGCATTAAGAAATTTCTTCATAGAGTTTTAAAATTAAAAGTAAGATTGCATACCATGAGATAAATAGTACAATATAAGCTCTTAGTACACATCATACTTAGGGCTCTACTAGATTCTTTTCTAATGTTGATCACTTCTTTGTAAGTATCAAATAGCAAGTTTTCCTTTGATGAGTTGGTGAACATGCTTCAATAGGAAGAAGAAAATAATTATTTGAGGGGCCAATTGACAAATAATGCACTCATTTTTATATAATGCATAGAAGGATCCTTCATCTTCTTCATTATAATCATATAAAAAACCTCGAATACAAAGGAAGTATTATCATATATACAAAAGATGACATGATATAAAATATTGTCAATATAACTTCATGACTCAAGGAGGTCAAGTCTATAATCCTCCTAAGAAAATTACATAGTTCAAACCACATATGAAGCAACAACAAGGGCATGTTGCACTTGAAGAACCATGATCTAATTTTGAACAAGACTCTAAACTGGCATACAAGATAGTGATGTGCAAAGCAATGCCAAAACTAAAGGATGACTTTTGGTATATTAATTTAAGCATCATCAAGAACATGAATGGAAACAAAGTGTGGTTTGACTTCTTACAAGCCAAATATGGGAAACCATTCACCATTGCTAATGATAAGACCTATCATATTAAATAAGTGGGAAATATTCCTCTCAATCTGATTGATGGAAGATGTATGAATGAAAATATACTATATATACTAATATTAGAAAACAACTTGCTATTTGTATCACAAATTATGGATTGAAACATGGCAGCCAAATTTTGTGTTGTTTATGACAAAAGGAGGTGTTTCATCACAAAACATGGCAAGTTTGTAGCAACTGATTCCTAATAGAATGGATTGTGTGCACTTTATGCCATATCATTTCCTAATGTTGCACTATCTACAACCATGATAAATGCTAGGTCTCTTTGGAATAGGATATATGAGCATTTGAGTTTTGGATACTTATTATAGCTAATTAAGCATCATATAGTTATAGGTATACACAATATTTCACCCATATTGCCAATATGCTTACGTTTTTTAGCAAGAAAGCAACACCAAGTACCTTTTGAGCTTAGCACTCACAGAGCTAAATGACTATTGGATGTCATACACACTATTTTGTTACAAAACCATGCTAGCCACTTACGATGGACACAAGTACTTTTAGTTATTTGTATATGGCTACTCATAGAAGATGTGGGTATATTTCCTACCACTCAAGTTAGACACACTTAAGAATTTTTAATGCTTCAAGCAGCTTGTTGAAATAAAAACTAGGCATTTTATTTGAGTCCTCCACTTAGATCAAAGGAAAAATGTATATCAAGTAAATTTTCAAATTTTTCACATAAAATGAGATCGAGTGATAGCTTACTACCACCTACACTCATAATAAAATTGGGTTTTTGAAAGAAGAAACCATTCTATCATGGAATTGGTTCGCTGCATGCTCATGGGAACTAGTCTAAAGCAACAATATTGAGATGAATTTATCTCTACTATGGTGTATCTTCAAAACATAGCACCCACAAAGGAATTTCAAGGGATTATGCTTGAATAATATTGATTTGGGATAAAACCTTCAATTTCACATCTCAAATTCTTCATAAGTAAGGCATACATGCATGTGACAAAGCAAGATAGGACCAAGTTGGATGTAAAAAATCTATCTTGCATATTTCTTGCCTATGATGAAGCATAAAAAGTGTATAAAATAATAGATCCAATCATCAAGAAAGTATATATAAGTATATATGTGGTTTTGACAAAGAATTTGACAATAAAACAATGCTAAAAAAATTAAGGAGATTGAAGATGCCACATCTCTAGTTGTGAACACTGAGTCAAATGAGAAAGTTCGAAGAGTTGAGTTAGATGGGGAGGATCATTAAAAAGTCATTGATAAACTACTAGTAGTTGCTCCATCATAATAAATAAAGACTCCAAAATGGTTCACTAATACCATCAAATATGTTAAACTTGATGCACCACCTAACCTCACTTCCACAAGACCACGTACTCATAGTAGTACATGACGAGAAGTAATTAAGGGCTTGATGACTTCTATAATGAAGAATTTAAAACCAGATTTAGTAAAGGATGGACTAAGTTTTCCATAATGAAAGGCATCCATCGAAGCAAAGTACACATGTTTGATGAAGAATAAAATATGGGATCTTGTTAATCTGTCAAAAGGAAAGAAACTCATAAGTTGTAAGTGGGTTTTCAAAATAAAGTATAAAGCAAATGGATCCATTGATAAACATAAGGTATGACTTTTTGTAAAGGGCTATGCATAAAAGGAAAGAATAGATAATGAAGAGACATTTTTTTTGACAAAAAATATGACCATCATTCATGCACTATGTGCACTAGTAGCACAATTCGATTGGAAAATTCATCAAATGGATGTCAAAAGTACCTTCCTCAATGGTGATATTTAATAAGAGATGTATATGGCATAACTCAAAGGCTTCATTATCAATGGGAAACATCAAAATGTCTACAAACTAAATAAATCATTGTATGGGTTGAAGTAGGATCCCAAAGTCTCGTACATCAAAATTAATGATCACCTATTATAGTATGGTTTCACTAGAAGTCCCTCTAATGAAAATATCTATGTTAAGAAAATTAGAACCAAGATATTAAATAGTTAATATTATGCTTTATGTTTATGATTTGGTCATCATTGGTAGTTTAGACAAATTGGTAAACAATGTGAAGAATGACTTCAAAAAATTATTTGACTTGATAGATTTAGGGCTTCAACACTATTGCCTTGGCTTGGAAGTTTGACAAAGAACTACTAGAAATATACCTAATGATATATTTTAAACCTAAGGTGACACCAATGGAGCAAGGTTTACAATTGTCTAGATATGATAAATCACCTTAGGTATCTGCTACTCTTTATTGTTAGCTACTAAAGTATCATATACCTAACAAACATCGATCCTAATAATAGATTTTGTAAGTTATATTTAAAGATTCATGTAGGAAACCAAGGGTATTCATTGGAAATTTACAAATATGATATTGCATTATGTCCATGGTACAGTAGAATATGGCCTAGAATATAAGAAGAATGATATTTTTTCCTATCGAGATACATGGACTCAGATTATGTTAGACTTGTAGATGATAGGAATTCAACATGTGGATATGTGGTTCATCTAGGATATAGATCTGTCTCATGGAATAGCAAAAATAAACATGCATTGGCATTGTCATCCATAGAGGTAGAATATTATATTGCATGAGTAGTTGCATGTGAAGCAATATGGTTACAAATCATACTATAAAATATGGGTGTGTGTAAAATTCAACCAACCTTGTTGAATTGTAATAATAAAGGTGTTTTGAAATTGGTCAAGAATATGGTATTTCATGAAAATACAAAGCACATTAAATCTCAATGTCACTTTGGACCAAGATATTCCTATTTTTAGATCTTCTCTTTTGATCTGTAAGAAGCAAAAACTTAAGGTCAATCCCAGTAACATTCTTTCCCCTGGTGGAACCACAGTTTAGTCTCTCTCGATTGATGACTCTGATTTAATGTCCAATCTAGATGACCTCATCAGTTTCGCTTCATCCCTACTCCTTTCTCCAAGAAACGTTATCAACAAGATTAAGAATCCAAATGTGGAGACCCAAGCTTCGATAGCAGGACCATCATGCTACCTTGGGGTGATCCCATTGTTGGACCTTCTTCTTTTTGTTGCTATTGTGTCTCCTTTTGGGTTGATGGTTTACCATCCTCTAGGTCTATTTGACTCATTTATTTTATCTATTTACTAAGGGTTTCCCGACTTTGGATCCCTCCTTTTTTTTATTGGATTGTAAAAGGTTTTAAGATCCTTTTAAAACCCCCTTTATCAATCAAAAAAATCTCAATTTCATTTCATTCAATAAAAATTTTAGAATCATCAGATATAGCTCAAGTACATTCCCTTTGGAGATCAACTTGTAAATATTTTCACAAAGGCATTTCCATGTGTCAAATTTAAATTATATTATAATTATATTTGTATACCCCAAAGAAGATGAGATGTTTTACATCCCAACATATATGAAATTGGTGATGATTAGGGGATTAGAATCAATAATATTAGAAGCTAATGCTTTAATGTTTGTATTTAAATATACAAAGGATGGATCCACTTGCTTTAAAGGTAAAGGATTGTAGTTAGTTCATCGGAGATGGTCCAAGAGTGAAACATCCCCTATAGAAGAGTCTAGGTTGTCATGATCTTCTTTAAGAAAGGATTCCATTATATCCCTATGCTCATGCAAAAATAAATTCGTGTGATCAGCAGATTTAAAAACCACACTCCCTTAGTCATCATGGAGAGGGGTTGAAGAACTCAAGGGGGAGATCCCTTGTCTTCTTATTCAAATTTATAATTCTAAAAGACATTTTGATCCTCAATACCTTCCATTGGAGGGTTAGGTTTGATGTCTAATTGATGAGAAATACTACAAGTTAGGTAGAATCTCTCAACCATGGATTGTAAGGAAAGAAGAGTTCAAAAAATTAAGTTTTAAGTTTATAGAGTTGATTATAGAAGAAAGACAAGATGTTTTAGAAATTTTAGATCTTTTTCCCCAATATACTAAATCCAATATATATACCTCAAGGGCCTCCCTATATACCAAATGCCCCTATACACTTGACTCATCTCTATATACATGTTAATATGTAAGAGAAAGTTGATACATTGGTCACCAATGATACACGAAAGTTATTGCTTAGATACATGGCCAAGATGGTATGCGAAAGGTGATAGTGTACCTCCTTATGAATCCCACTAACCTACTATAATAAACTCCTTACTAGGCATAAGTACATGAAAAACTCTATATGGATGGCTAGTGTCATGGGCTCACTATATACCCAATATAGCCTAGTAGCTCGTACAAAAGTTACTCAAAGAATCATGAAGATCCTTAGGACTAGTAATTGTTTAGTTCTTGTTATCTAGATCCAATGTGATCTAATCTAAACAAAAAAGACTAAGTGGTCTTGATTAAGCTTAAATTTTATTTTGATGAAGGTTTATATTGGACAAAAAAGGATCTTGGGATGCACAATAGTGTTCACATTAGGTTCACAAAAATGTGAGATATGAAAATATGGAAGGCGTCGTGAAGGGCCTCCTCATGATAATTTTTCTTTGTCTTATCTTCTTACTTCAATACTAGGGGGATTTTGTTAGCTTAAAGTCTAGTTTTTATGGATTAGCTTAAGAACACCTATGTTTCTCCTAAGATACTTCTTTGTCTAATATTAACCTTAATATAGCCCTAATTCATATACAAATAAAACAATCAAGGGCTAAAATGAAAATACTCCTTTGATTTTGATGAGGAAAGCAATAATTTTTTTTCTTTTAAAAGGTAAGGAAACAAGAAGATGCAACAAAAAAAGACTAATATGTAACTTTATGTGATTTAAATTTGATGCTAAAGTTTAAATATTAATTTGATCCCTTATATTATTAATACAAACTAGTTCTTTCCTTTACCTTTATCCAAATTTCTAATAAATAGAAAGCATAACCTAGTTCACATAGACAACAAATATAATTTAAATCCTAAATTTTTAAACAACCAAGATAGGGGTAGAATGACTTATTTTTTTCATAAAGGCAATTTCTAACCCACAAAAGCACCACCAACATTATTTTCTATCAATGGTTTTGTTTATAAACCTACAAAACAAATTAAAAAATATATAGTGAATGGTAGAGGGGAATGTATGAGTTGGTAAAGGAGGTCATACTTTCTACAATTAGGTCCTTCTTCAAATATAAAAATATGATAAAAATTATAGAATACAATAAATAAATTCCATGTGGAAAAAGTGCTATTGGATCATGATAGCATCAACAATGCTATCACTCAGTGCTAATGTTTTTGCTCTATGTAAACTAGAGAGAGATAAAACCACCGACCTATAGTATGGTGGTGCTTTCACTTCTAGGATTAGAACAACAAGATTAAATATATTATGAACTAAGGTTATGATTAATATGATGGAGGGCCTTGATATAGGAGTATGGAGGCCCTGTCTAACGGTATAAAAACATAAATTTATTTCCTTAATATGAATATTAAATGACAATATGAAAGGCTAACTAAATGCAAATGCAAAATGCAATATTAGCTCTAAGTAAAATAACATAAAAGGCCTAATAAAGTTACAAGTACAAGAAAAATCCAAAATAAAATAACGGGAAAGAGCACAACCGGCGACATAAGGTTGTTTTTCCCTTTTTGGAATCTTGCTAGCTTGCTTGTTGATGGCACTTGAATGCTTGATCTGAGAGGCTTGATGCTTTGATGATTTTTGGTAGCTTATAAACTTGTTTGGAGACTCACTTAGATTCTTGGAGAGAGATTTAATACTTACAAATATGGCCTTCACAAGATTGTGGAATTTTTTTGCATAATATTTCCATAAAAAATGCTAAAATGCCTATGATTCTAGAGATATTTTGGTAGAATTTTGTTACTCTAAAACTCTTGATAAAAAAAAGCATATGAATTTTAACAGATTTTTGCAACTACAAAAACTATGATAAAATGGCTACCTTAAGTGTTGGTTTCATAGGTATCCATGGCTCCTTGGGGGAATAATTGTAGTGAAGATGACAAGAGAAGGTAAAAATTTGAAAGGAGATCAAAAAGTCATTAATGAAAAACATGAGAAGGTAAATTCTTGCATTTGAGGTTTCTATAGGAGTTTTAAATCAAATTTTGGAATATTTTGTTCATTAATGTGGATGGATTGAAAGAGACAAGTATTCAAATTATTTTATTTTGTCATATGATAGTCAAAATCATCAAGATATGATATCACTAACAATGCTTTTGCTCTGGAACTTTTGCCTCATGACTATTGGAGGTCAAAAATGGGTGGGAAAAGGTCAAAGTTAAGAGTTTTACAAGAGCATCACTAGGCTACAATAGCACCATCGATGCTATCACTTTTTTAGGAATAAATGATCCAAATTTAGGTATAAGGAAGGTTGATTAAATTTGATCGGTTTAAAGGATGAATGATGAAGTGATAGATAAATTTGAAGATTAGTCCTATATACAAAATTAGGTGTCTAAATTTTTTCCTCTTAGGGAATGTTGTATAGAAAAGGACTCAAAAACATCAATAAGATTTTTAATCACCTAATGATAAGGGATCAAATGAGGATTTTTGATAGAATATTCTCCTATAATTTGTTAGACCATAGTTTGGAAACCACCTAATAGTTTAATATGTTATGCATTTAGCTTTTTGTCATTCAATAGGCCTAATATTATGTTCTCATGTTCTACGATATTATTCGAGTAAAATTCAAATGGAATTCCATTGAAACAATAATGCTAGAAGATGATTAAGGAAAATTCTTGCTCCTACTCTAAAATATCTTTTGGCATCATCAATTTGAAGGATGCATGTATTAGGATGGAGCTCTATTTTAGGTTCTATTTTAGTAGAAGTGGTAACCTTTTTTTCTTAGACTTAGAGTTATACTAATTATCATGGGCATCACGAGACTCAAAAACAACCTTCTCTTGATTAGTAAGAGTATAAGTACTTGATACATGTATAAAACTAGAAGCTATGAAAAAAAGGAATTATGAAAAATTCATGAGGAGCACAATAGAGGGTCATTGTATCCTCATCTTGCAAAGGTTACTAGGAAGGATCACATGTGACAACAAGTTGATCAATAATTACCTATGCCCTGAATACCATTTAAGTAATGATATGGAGATAAAAATTCACATCTAGTCTAGTTTTTCCTAGTCTAGAGGGTAGGTTTCAATGCTTACCCATCCTTGGTCCGCTACGATGCCAACCTCACCCATCGTAATCATTGCACGATGTGTAGGTTGCACCATTTTTTTATTTTTTTCCTAGAGCCCTCTTTTCTTCTTCTTGCATGGTGAAAATGAATTGATTTTCACCTTTCCCTTACTTGTATCCCTTCCTTTCTCTCTCCTCTTTTTCTTTTCTTTCTTCTTTTCTTCTTTGTTCTTCTTCATCTACCATTTTGAGTTTCTTAGGAAGTTTGATTTCCTTCTAAAACTCGAGGGGAAACCCTAGCCTTGGGGGTATTGATGTCATCATTGATCCATAAAGCATGTAAAATTTTAAAATGTTTGTAATGGTACCATTTTTGCACCATCTCTCTACAGAAACCTGCTACCCATTTTAGTGTTCGTCATTTCTAGACTACATGTGTCTACATATTTCTTTAACGCATATATTATGCCATAAATGCATCAAATAGGGGTTAAAATAGACACAAAAAATTGACCCAATCAAATGAGTCAATTTTCCCTTAGATGCCTAGGAAGCCTCTCAAATTTGCTAAGTGCAATTTTTGAGCTTCCCACCCCTTAGTTCGATGCTTTTTCCTGGATTTACCAAATTTTTAGTCATCCTAGGGCAATCATGAATTTGGTCAGGCTACTTTTTGCACTAATCTAACCTTGAATGATTATATTTTATGGATTTGTGATTGGCTCAAATCAACCATGAATTTAGTGTTTAAGGGTTTTTTCTTCAAATCCCCAACCCTTGAGTCAACCTTTGTCTTTTTGAGCCCTAACCCTAGTTTTTGAGTTTGTTTTCTTTCCTGCCTTACCCTCAAAGACTTTATAAATAGGGGCATTGAGCTCCCTTTTTTACCCCAACTAGAATTTGTGATCTTCCAACTTCATCTATGATTTATTATCTATGATATTCAATTTTTCTATCTTCCATTTGTTATATCCTATCTATGATCTATCTGTGATTTGTTGTATGTGAGTTATCATTATGAGTAACTATAAGAGCTATGATTTATGAGCAACTACAATGGAAAATTGATTACAAGCAGATATTTTGCTTTGTCGAAGGAAGGAGAGAGATAATTGCCCTAGGGGACTACTCCCCTCTTGGTTTTTGCCTTCACCTATTTCTTGCTCTTTCATTGCTTTTTATTCTAGTTCTCCATTTATAGCTATAAATCCTTCATAATTTTATTGCATTATTTTTGTCCTTCTAGTTTCAATTATTCACTACAATTTTTAAGAATTCATTAGTTAGTTTCATTTTACTATTTGCATTTTACTTACTGTTGTAGATTGTATTTAGATCATTAATACTTCTTGTTTGTTCATTTTACTACCTACATTTTATTTATTGTTGTAGACTGCATTTAGATCATCATACTACTCTTTTTCTCATTTTACTATTTGCATCTTAGTTACTA
This sequence comes from Wollemia nobilis, assembly GCA_028583015.1. Lineage (NCBI taxonomy): Eukaryota > Viridiplantae > Streptophyta > Pinopsida > Araucariales > Araucariaceae > Wollemia > Wollemia nobilis. The sequence goes on from JAQPPZ010017228.1 coordinate 16,027,571, forward strand.
CTATTAGATTACATTTATATCTTCATTCTTCTATCTTTTTCCTCTCATCGCATATTCATGGTCCATCTGTATGGGGAAAAACATTCAATGAAACCCTTGTTTCACTCTTGTGTATTTTTGCCTCTATACTGAATTCATGTTCACCCCTTACGGGGTGTGAAGACACTTTTTTAAGTACATTTTTTCATTTTTCTTTTCTCTTCTCCTAAATTGGGGACAAGCATCTCATTCCTTCGGTTCTTCTCTTCTTACTTTCTATTTTTTTCTTCCTTGATATACTTTCTACAAAACCCTTTTTTTTTTTCTTTTGTGTTTCTATAGCTATTGAAAGTTCAATACATTTCGTGTTTCATTATCAACTAAAAGAACCAAGGGGGTTTGACTATCGCACTTGTGGGTCTAGTCTTCATAGCGGCCTAAGCAGGCCCCTGAATACTTTCAAGTTTCTTTATTTTTGCAGGTTAGCTCAAATTCATGGTGGTTGGACACAGGGCATATATTTGGATTCACAGTCATCAGATACGGGGTACAAATTTGGCATAGGGACAAGTGCAAGTTAAGTTAAGTGCCATGTTAGTCTATTAGGTTTTTTTCTATGTTCTACTATTTGTTTATGTTTCTTTCTATTTTTTGTTTGTAATAAAAGAAATGAAATTAATTTTCTTAATATTAGTTTTAATGAAACCAAGATTCACTTATTTTTACTTCCTTAGGCAATAAAAAGAAAATATTTTTGTTTTTATCTTTAGGTATTAAAAGATAAACTTCAAATAGTTTTGTATTTAGGCTAGCTTGTTTGTGCACCACTTTTTCTCCCTTGCTTAAGGATAAAGAATTATTTTATGTATCTTAGGAGTAGTGTGCATGCAAAGGAAAAATTATTTCTAGGGTAGTTTTTGTTTTTTTGCATCCTTATTTTCTTGCATTTTTTTTACAATATTTTCAGTTATTGTAGTTTTATTCTTAAGATCAAACTTAGGTGTTTTTTTTAATCAACACATCAATCATTCTCATCCTATATTTGTATTGAATCCCTAAAACATTCCTAGTGAACCCTCAAATCCAAGAATCACCAAGCCTGAAGTGTGAGGAACTTAGCCCTATGGTTACCTCGGCTCCCAACGGATCTGTTGAGAATCATCTACATGGTAATGATATGGAGATAAAATTTGTGCATCATAGTTTTCTACTTATCATAATGGGTGTCACATGGGATGTAATTTTTTGGAGTAGATGTCTTAAAGGGCCCATTTAATTACCACATAAGTTGTATAATAAATCATATAGTGCCTTAAATTTTAATAAGTAAATGACCAAACAATTATCTCCATGGTAGTGTATATATCTTCTATTAGAAGCATTTTTTAATTTATATAGTACAGAACGTACTCCTTATTATTAGTATTTTTTGTGTAAGAGTAGCCCTCAAGGACATCTAAGTAGTTGAGATATATAAGATAAAAGACTTATCTAGATTGGGAATATAGAGAGTTGGAGGCTTCATATCTCCCTCAATACTACTCAAATTCCTTCATATGGCCACTCAATTTAAAGCTCTTCAAATTATACATAAAATGATCCAAGAATCATCTAAATAAGATAAACCTTAATAGATATATGAATTTTGAAATATGAGATATTTTTTTTAATTGCCTTAGTTTTGCAATCCACAAAAAACAATCCCCACTTTGCTAGAATTGTTGCCCTGATACCACTTATTACAAAACTTTGTTCTCATTAACATAAATCACTCACCAATATGTATAAAATATAAAGTAAATATTACACCAGATTGCCAAATTGCTATTACACAATGAGAATCTTGATGTCTTGCGTAAAGTCCTTGACCGCCTTATTGATAATATTGTGAGACTAAACCCCAAGAAGTGTGTCTTTGGTGTAACATCTAGAAAGATCTTGGGATTCATCATCTCTAAAAGAGGCATCAAATTGGACCCCAATAAATTCAAGGTAATCCTTGAGATGCCTCCTCCAACTACCATCAAGTAATTACAAATCCTGTAGGGTAAGGTCACGTCCATCAAGTGCTTCATAGCGCAATTGTCGAACAAATGTCGATCCATGAAAAAGCTACTACACAAGGGGATCGTATTCCATTGGGATGACGAGTGTCAAGCTACCTTTGATGCAATATAACAATATCTAGCTTCACCACCAGTATTGGCTCCACCCAGACCTAGAGTGTCATTCTGCTTATACATCTTAGCCGTTGAGATTGAATTGGGTGCCATATTAGCCCAGAACAACAAATTGCATAAGGAACTGCCTACTTACTATCTTAGCCGCACCTTGGTCAATTATGAAATCAAATACAGATACATTGAAAAGCTATACCTAGTAGTGGGTTTTGCAACCAAGAAGCTACTCCATTACATGCTTATTCATACCATGTATGTTGTATCAAAAGAGAATCCATTGTGATACATGATAAGTCATACTTATCACAATAGTCGCACGGCAAAACAGATCATGTTGTTGATGAAGTTTGACCTAGAATTTATCAAAAAAAAACCAAATAATGGTAAGGTCACGTTGATCATCTTCCAGAGGCTCCTCTCTAGGATGATCAACCTCTTAGCATGGAGCTTCCCTATGATGGAGTCTTCCAAATATCAGAATCACCTGATTCTGGTGAGCTTGATTCACAGACCGATATGACTCTATTCTTTGATGGATCTAAGTGCGAGCAAGGGGGTGGCATGGGAATTTATTTTTTCACACCTTAAGGGGCTCCCATACCCCTATCGTTCAAACTTGATTTCTCATGCACCAACAACAACATTGACTATGAAGCCTTGCTCATAGGTCTTCAAACAATGGTTGCCATGAAGATAACCAAGCTCAACATTTTCGATGACTCCTTGCTCATCGTAAACTAGGTCAAAAGGATTTACCAATGCAAGTGTCCAATTTTTCAAGCCTATAAAGCCCTTGTGGATAAACTTTTGATAAATTTTTAATGGTATGACATCAAGATGCTTCCTCACTCATAGAATAATTTTGCAAATACCATGGCCTCCTTGGGGTCTTTAATCCCATAGAACCCTGTTGATGATATGACAACCATTCAGGTTAAAATGTTTTCACAATATATGGTTGAGTGTGAGAATACTCAATCCACACCAAAAGTCCACATGATTCAGATCAAACCTCATTAGGAGAGGTTCTCTCAAATTCACGAGCATTTGAATCATGCCACTTGGAGACTCTATTCCCTCAAACCCCTTTTGATAGTAGTAAAATGTTATTCTTACAAGTTGTTTTCCAATTAGCATTTGCTTAGGATGAACTTCAACAGGGGCAGGAAAATCACGCAATCAAGGCTTCTTCACATCAGGACTGGTCTACCCAAATCAAGGATTACCTAAAGCTTGGTAATCTCCCTCTAGGATTTTTGCATGTTGCCAAAAGGACATTTAAATGAAAGGCAGAAAAATATGTCTTGCTAGGAGATATTTTGTATCATCAAAGCTATGAAGGTATCCTCCTATTTTATTTAGAGCATCAAGAGTAAATTTGGTCAATCACCCAAGTGCACGATGGTACATGCAGTGGCCATTTCATTGGCATGGCTATCGATAAGTGTATTCTTTGAATAGGCTATTATTGGCCAAATTTGGAGCAATACTATTGTGCTTATCTTAAGAAGTACATGAAGTTTCAATGCCATGCTAACCTAACACACATAACTTCTCAGGCCTTACAATTGATTCACTCGGCTTGGCTATTCTCATAATGGGGGTTGTATTTAATTGAGAAAATTCCCCCGTATCCTCTGGCCATCACATGTTTATCATTATGCTTACTGATTATTTCAAAAAATGGGTGGAAGCAATTCCCCTTACCACTACAATAGGACCCCGCATAGCAAAGTTCATATTACACAACATCATTTATCGTTTTGGTATTCCATCCAATATAATCTTTGATAATGGGACATCATTCAAGAACAAATATGTGCACACTTTAATAGCAAAGTATAATATTTAGCACAGCTTTTCTATGCCCTATTATCCACAATAAAATGGGCAATTAGAGGCATCGAACAAAAAATTGATTTCCATTCTGAATAAAATAGTTAAATAAAATCACATCGATACACGTAAATGTCCCTTGCCCTATGGGCCTACCACACTAGCATTTGGATGCCCACTGGGATAGATCCATTTTCACTAGTGTATGGTGTTGAGGCATTCATGCCTCTAGAGCTATAAATCCCATCGCTACACATATCCATGTAAGAGTTCATCGATGATGACACCGCACGGCAGGCTCACCTAGATCAGCTTACATTGCTTAATGAACGATGTGTCATTGCTCTTGAGCACTTGTGCATTTATCAAGAGTGACTTAATAAAGCCTACAATATGAAATTCCATCCTAGAGACTTTCAATTTGGTGATCTCATTTTGAAAGATAACCAATAAAATTCTAATTTGCCACCCCATCTACAGGACAAGTTTACGGTAAACTAGTTAGGTCCTTTTGTCATCACTAGTCAAATAGGACCTGGGACTTATAGCCTAGCCTCCTTGGAAGGAATCGAGGATCCTGAACCCTTTAACATCCTTCATCTATGGCCTTTCCATGCCTAGATTGTTGTGGCCCACCACAAAATACTCCTAGGTAGTCTACGATCATCTAGGTCACCCCAAAATGCTCAAAGGGTATATACACATCGCTTGGTCAACCCAATATACTCCTACATAGTCTACAATTGTCTAGGTCAACCTAAAGCACTCTTAGGTAGCCTACGATTGTCTAGGTCACCCTAAAATAATCCAAGGTAGTCTACGACCATCTAGGTCACCCCAAATTTTCTCCAAGGGTATCTACACACCTCTTGGTCAACCCAAAACTCTCCTCGATGGTCTACAACTATCTAGGTCACCCAAAATGCTCCAATGGTATCTACACACTGCTTGGTCAACCCAAAATACTCCTAGGTAGTCTACAACTATCTAGGTCAACCTAAAATACTCCTAGGTTGTCTATGACCATCTAGGTCACCCCAAAATGATCTAAGGGTATCTACACACCACTTGGTCAACTCCTAAAATGCTCTAAGGGTGTCTACAAACTGCTTGGTCAATCTAAAATGCTCCTAGGTAGTCTATAACTATCTAGGTCACCCTAAAATACTCTTAGGCATTCTAAAATTTTCTAGGTCACCCTAAAATGCTCCTAGGCAATCTATGACTATCTAGGTTATCCTAAAACACTCCTAGGTGGTCTACAACCATCTAGGTCACCCCAAAATGCTCCAAGCGTATCTACACATCACCTGGTTAACCAAAAATACTCCTAGGTATTCTATGACCATCTAGGTTATGCCAAAATGCTCCAAGGGTATCTACACACTGCTTGGTCAACCCAAAATGCTCCTAGGTAGTCTACGACTATCTAGGTCAACCTAAAATACTCCTAGGTAATCTACGATCATCTAGGTCATCCCAAAATGCTCCAAGGGTACCTACATAATGCTTAGTCAACCCCAAATGCTCCTAGGTAGTCCATGATCATCTAGGTCACCCCAAAATGTCCCAAAGGTATCTAAAAGTCCTTTGGTCACCCAAAAATCCCCAATGGCATTTACTAAACCCATTGGTCAAACTGTATATATATATAAATATCTCAAAACTCAAAAACATCATCAAAACATCAAAAATATAAAAATATTGCATTACATCAAATTGCATACCGTTGCATTATATCATCACTTGCATTAGACATAATCATCATTGCACTTTGTATTTTAGAGTTGCTCATACATATCTAGCACTAAGACTGTAAATTAGTGATCATTCAACATCGATGATGTTAAGGCCATCATCCACCTCATTTCATGTTTCCCATATCATCTCCACATACATTTCTTACTTTTCCATATCAGTGTCAATTTCTCTTCATCTAGTCATTTGTTCTATAATGTATTTAGGGTTTTCAGTCACTCAAACGTCTCTAGTTTTCTTTTTATATTTTGTAGAAAGCTAGCCTGATTTTTAGAAGGTAGAGTCTTGCTTAGATCGTACCTTGTATACATCAAAATCCCAACACATTTTCACTCTAATAAATCCAAGTTTTACACATGGAAATATGAAACCTACAAAGTGGTCAAGATTACCTTAAGTGAAAAGTTTATCTTGCTCATCCCCCTGTGCAAATGGTTTAAGAATACTGATAATTGACAAAAGGAAAAGCTCCTCTTTACCCAATTCTCCAAAATAAATAGTGGTTTTTGCCACTGTCCATAAGCAAAATCCCAAGAAGCAAAAATCAAAATCAAAATAAATAGTGGTTATTACCACTCCCTAAATCCCTTGCTCAAAGAAAACAAAATACAAAATAAATAGTGATTTTCATCACTAAGTACGAGCAAGTATCCCAAATCAAATAAAATAAAATAAAAGAAGGGAGTCCTAAACTTGAATCCCTAGAATTCTCAACATTTGACAAACCATTAGGTGATCCTCATTACAAGTGAGGTGGCATCAATCCTACCTGGCAATGGCGGTATACTTACACATGATGACATGTCTATCACATTAGCATTTTGCATGTGTACAGACCAATGTTTGCATGCAGATGAGCTAGATTTTGGTAGCCTATACTACCTAGTGGTATAATCCAACTACGTACAAAACCTAGGATCATGATACTCATAGGGTGATCTTTAGTACAAATGGGTTGTATTAATCATGTTTGGCACTGGGGTAATCTTATGTGTATTACAAAAATTAACTCACTTGCACACACAGGGATATTGAGTATCTAGGTCATACTAACCAATTCATACCTTGTTAAAAAGTCTTGCATGGTTAGTATATAACTTTTGATCAGTTAATTTCATTATTTGAGTCTCACAAAAACCTTCTAGACATTCTATAACATTCATTTCATTTATTCCATTTTATCATATTTTATTAACCTACATTTTCACAAATCCATTACATGGTCTCATGACAACCTTACAAATGAATCGATGAATTCTATACATTCGATGGTGCTAACATAGTATGTCATATAATATCCACATTTCATCATCTAGATAAATCAATCATACTTTTCATTATGCATTCATGCATATTTATATCATCAAATTAAATCATATTATAACATATACATCCATAATACGCATCAATCATCATATCATAAATCAACTACATACATTTCATCCATCTCATAAAGCAACAAAGAAACAAATGATGGTAAACACAAAAAATCCTATATATGTGCATATATGTGGGGTAAACAAAAAGATACATCATACTACCTGTAGACTACAATCAAGTGGGTCCTCAAACCTCGTACTACAAAAAATTTAAAATACAAAAATAACCATCAAAGTCCCAACAACCATGGTCACACATGACCGGGCCCATAACTCTTGCCTCTGCCCTCAGTCAAAGCCCGTTGAGAACTCCCAGACCTACTACCCCCTGCCCTATCATCCGTCCATGTAGAACTTGGTACCTCCATCCTCATTGAAGACTACCCTATACCACTCCTCTGACTCTCGTGTGACACACTAGCAGACGAATAAGCTAATAAGCGCCATCTAAGGCACACTATCTCATCCTCCAACTTATCAGTATAGGTTTGCTCCTATCAAAATTGCACCTAGTAGATCTCCACGAAGGCTTGGAGCTATACCATCTCCTCCCATAGCCTGGTCATCTCCCCACTGCTAGGTCCCTTTCTACTAGGGATCTGGGATCTCAATTGTGCCTATAGAGCTGCTATCTCTGCCTAGGCATCATGTACCTATGTTCGAAAGAGATCTCTCTCTTACCTAACCCTAACCAGCTCATCCTGTAGACCCATATTTGTGTCACCCCACATGACCTACCATCCTTGAAACCCCTGATCCCCAGTGTCATCATTACCAAAGTCATACTAATCTCCTAAATTAAGGAGGTACCCCTTCTCATCTACCATATAGTTATGCCCATATCGCTCACCTACATCTCCTTGGCCCTCATTCGAAGCATCCTACTAAACCTCCTTTGCTACCCCTATCACATCAACCCCTAGTGTCCTTTATCCATGCCACTATTGCATCATCCACCAAGAGTCATACTCCTTTGTATTCCTAATATCATCCACATCTATAATTTCTTCTACAAGATATGCATCCTTCCCAACTGCCTCCACTATCGACCACCTCAGTGTCCTTTCATTCTTGTGGCATCGCCCAAACTACCATAGGACTTGAGCATAAGGAAAATACTCTTGCTTAGTCCCATGTAGCCTGACCATCCATCTCCCCCATCCCACATTGCAGAGTTGTACCTTAGCCTCAGCCCATGTTGGGAAATCCCTGTATGGCCTCCAAATCACCTCTGCTACACCGAGTCATGAAAAATATTGTGCATAATTATCCACATCACCTACAAGGTGATGACTCTACCCTACCTCCTAGGCCCACTACCATAGGACCCTGTAGCCAATCTCTCAGTCTACTAGCTATGCTTGTGTCATCCATGGCAATACCTATAGCCTATCCATCGCTATATACTACCATCCCCAAACCTGCATTATGAAGTTGCACCCTAAGTCCTTCCACCACTAGGAGCTGATATTGTACAGCTCATCGTACAGTTATGCCAATAAGGTCATCCCCCACGCTATCACTAGTGACGGCTCCATAGTGCACTCTATTAAAGTAAACACTAACTCCATAAGATTCCAAGGAAACCTGGCTCCTAATGAGTCTAGTATTAGCATATTAGAGATCAGTGTAATCAATAAAATATACCTCACACCAAATACCCTGGCCTCATACCAATACCCCACTAGTATGCCTCCACTGAGAGAGTCCCCCAATGCCTCCTTCGTGAACCTTGCCAAAGTACCTCTCCATCACTACCTCTCTCCGACCATGGTGAGTAGACACGATCAACTTCCCCTCTATCAGAATGTGTAATATCTTATAGACATCCTCAAGCATCACAATCAACTCCCCTGTCAGCAAGTGGAAGGTGTTGGTGCACGGATCCCACAAATCAATAAGAGTAGTCATATAAGTGTGGTTGCCCACTACGGGCTCTAATCGTGTCACTTGCTTAAGGTCAATGGCATCAAACCATTCCCAATATGTCTTTATAAATAGGTTTATCATGGTTTCAAAGAGATTTTGCACTCAATATCAACTCTTCACCACCTGGCAGAGGTCAGTCGGTCAATAATAAGCACCAAATAGGCTTCAAAATACCTCAAAAATACCCAAAAAAAGACCAAAAAATGCCTCTTTTTTAGTCCAGTTTGTGACCATCCCACCCAGGTACGGCCCCCAAATATATTACCATCCCACCTAGGTACGACCACCAAAAAACTTAGGTTGGCCATCCCACCCAAGGGTGGCCCCCAAATTGGGCCAAAATGGGCCTTCCAGGCCACCAAAATTAGTCAAAAAACAACAAAATTAAGCAATAAAATTACACAAAAACTCAAAAACTCAAAAATAAGTAAAAAACATTGTATTACATCACTAATTAGGTTCAATTACTAAGAATTTAGTGTGCTTTTCCAAAAAGCAAAAACAAGCCATAATTGCACTTCTAATGCTAGCATAGTGTAGTAAGAAATTCAATTCTTACACATATCGCACCAACTCCGTCATTGGATGAGTCTATACACTGGCTCATGATTACTATAGGATTATTTTGGTAGCGCACTGCTATGTAGAATCACTCTCCTCACCTCTCAAACTACAAAATTGCAAATGCACAAATGAGCCCAAATAACTCATTTTTGGCTTAAATAACCCTCCGAGGGCTATGACCATCCCTGGGTGAGTTGAGCAGCTAATTGGCCAATCATCCCACCCTGGTATGGTCATAAATTGGTCCACCATTCCACCCTAGGATGACCACAAAAAAATTAGCTCAAAACAGCTCAAAATGCACCAAAAAGGGTCCAAAACCCACCAAAAACATCTCAAATTTGGTAAAATTTCACTAGGGATCAAGATGAACCTAAATTTCTCATGAAGAAGTGGAAAAGTCTTTACTTAACATCCTAAGTAGGCCATTATGGTTGTACCACCCCATGAGAATGAAGTTTGCAGCTCCTTTCTTCCATACAGCATCACCAAAGTCACCAAAATCCTCTAAAAAATGCTCCATTTTTCAATGGGTAAAATTGAAGGAAACCCTAACAATGTCATCTAGGTCAAGCGACTCATCGCTTTTATCATTTTTCATTTCCTCATTGACTCATTTCCTGATGGGGTAGTCATACTTAATTATTTCATAATCAAAACCAATAATCAAACACTCAATCATGCAAATTATGTTTGTCCAACGAATCTTTGACAAAGATAGTCATGTCCCTGCTTGGGGTAGCAAAAAAGCACAAAATTTCAATTAAAAAAATGCTTGGTATTATAGAATCATTAAGGAACTCAGGATTCATTGCTTCATGAATTAATAATGTCCAAGGTCAAGTCAACCTGAAATGCAAGGTTACACTTGAAGCAAGTTTCTTAGCTCGTCAGAAGCAAGGATTCAAGAACGCATGTTCTTTTCATGATTGGGGTATCTAAATTTGGTTAGTTTATTAAAAAAATCTAATTATTTAGCATGTTAATTATCTATTTTTTCTCAGCACTGTGTTGCACATAATGCATCTCAAAAAGGGGCATCTATAGACACTAAAATCAGGTCAATCTGATTATGCGATTGAAAGCATTGACTAAGTGACATCATATGTCCCCCTTGGGTAACCCTTAGAGGTTACACTATGGTCCTAACAACTCTAGTAAGTATCTACCCCACTTTTGTGAGTTTTTGGGCCACATATGTATGACCGTACCACCCTCGAATGATCACATTTCATGGTCATTCCACCCAGGGATAGTGACATAGCGATCGTCCCTGGGTGGGACGACCACAAGCTTTGACTCCTAAAAAGCCAAAATATGGAAAAATGGCACCCATAAATTGCCATTTATCCCACCTATTCAAGAATTCAGACCTAAGGGTGCATAATCCTTATGACATGCTACAAAATAGAGGCCAAAAATAGAGATTCTCTTCCCCTTCCAATGCATGCTCAATTTTAGACAAGTGGCACCTCTTACCATGCATGCCCTTGCATGCACATTTGACCAAATGCCCCCTTTGTCTATAAAGTGGATCTATTTTCCACCCAAATGATAGAGAGGATTTTTGAGATATAGCAACGAAGTGCTGCCAAGATTTCCCCTCACCCTTTTATGTCTTTTTCCCTTGAAATCTCTACCTAGAGAAGGAGGTTCTTGAGTGATTCAATAGGCGTAATTAGTTTTCAAAACCAAACCAATTGAGTGAATTTCAACACCAAATTTGATGAAAACACTTTTAATAAGGTTTTTGACCAATCCACTAAGGAATTGGTGGTAAATAAGGGGTAGAACTGGTGGTCGTCCCACCCTAGGACAGTCCCCATTCTATGATAATCACCACTATCCCTGCAAGTTATGGTGACATATCTATACATAATTTTTCTACTATTTTTAATTAGGCATATTCTAGGTTAGATTATGAACATTCTGTCCAAATTTCATGCAATTTGGAGTTATATCGAGCAAGATATTGCAATTTTAAGGTTTTATAAGCTTTTGGGGACCATCTAAATATGCACATTAAAATATGATTTTTCTTGCTAATCCACTTACATGGTTCCTCTTAAAATTGCATTTTATGTATACTGTCCAAGTTTGGTATGATTTGGAGGTGTTTTGATCCAAAAATTACTTGTTTTGGGTTTTGCAGGCTTTGTAGGTAAACTATGAATGTGACATAGATTTGGGAGTAATTTTTTTTTTTTTTTTGATTATATCTTCCCAAAATCATCTATTATGCATATCTCTACAATTTTAGATCATTTGGAGTTGTTTTATATATGCACATTGCATATTTACACTTTCTAGCTTATAGTTGCATGTATGGCTTTTGCATGTTTCACATTCTATGTGCTTGCTATTTAACAAATCTGGTTTCTTTGTGTGTAGGTGCAGATTTTACAATGAATGAGGAAGTATCATAGTATCATAACATCAAATAACAAATTAGTGGCATCATAGGTTTGACCACCTCAATTTTGGGTACGAGGAAGTACATTGGAAGTGCACACGAGCTTGTTTGAAAGGATTTGAGCTTGGGGCACCCATTTTTGTAAACAAGTGTATCAAACTAAGAGCCCTCAAGGGGACATCTATATAACCATGATTCTTATTTATCAAATTAAATTAATAGAAATACCTTTTTCTTGCACTTCTTTGGCTTTTGTTGGTTGCTTGAATTTGTCCTTTTATAATGCTTGATTGATACCAGATATAGATGCATCTTATTTAGCATTCTTAGGTGCACCATTTTTCCCCTACTTTACAACGTCATCCCCAAGGCTTAGATTCAGGTGATCTAAATATATAGCTAATAAATCATCCTAAACTCTAATGTGATAACCTAGACTGAACCTATCAATCAGTAGTTGGTATTGCAGTTGATATGGAGTCCTACACCCTTGATCAAACAAGCCTAATCCATAACCATGCCAATGGTAACGGTTAAAATACTGAAGGATGAACTCCGGGTTGGGTAGCTAATGAAATTTTGTTGTAAATGGCTCATCATCATCATATTCTATTGGTGAGCATTCTGCAAACTGATCTAAGCCCCCATAGATGAAATTTATTTGATTAGGTGGCACCCCCAATGGTACCACCATCCCAACAAGAAAGCGGTGAGCTTGTGGTCTCCCCATATCCTATGCAGATTCTATAATGGGTGTGAAAGTCACGTTATGCACTAGGTATTCAAATAACCCAGGATTGACTAGGTGAATCGTCACCTAGGATGCAGATGATGCAATTGATGACATAGGCAAGGCAAGTTGAGGTACCTCCTTGACTATATTGTGGGAGTTTTCCTACTCCATAGGATTTGGAATCTTAGTAGTTGCTATGCTTGGGATCTCCCTAGGTTAATTTTCACCTAAAACTACCTTTATATTTTAATCATTCTTTAGTTTTGATGATGTTGTAGGCTTTTCAGAAGCAACCATTGTACTAAGGATTGGTTGTGGTGCCGACATAAAAGGATTGGCATGCACTGACTTTGATTTACCCACTAGATGTCTGATGGAAGACGTAGGGATAATATCCAAGTGAGTATATGGGAGGATGAATTCTCCTGACAAGTCAACATGATTCACATATTTAAACAACTCTTCATCTGATGGGACCACATGTACTTGTCTCTTGTGCACATACTTGATGCATTGGTGCAAAATTGAAGGAATACAACACATGTCCCTTATCCATGGATGACCTAAGATAATGTTATACTACATAGCACCTTCTAGAACATGGCACATTACTGGGATGGTTTTTAGCCCAACCTGAATAGGAAGGACTATTGTGCCTACTGTCGAGTACAACCCGTTATTGAATGCTTTTAGCGTAAAATTTGAGGCTACAATATGCGACTTAGGGAGGTTCAGGTTTACTAAGGCTTTAGTTGTTATTATATTGATTTATGATCCTGTATCAATCAATACTCACTTGAAGGGAGTGTGGTTAACACACGTGATGATATGTAGCGGCAGGTCCACTATAGCAGTGGATACCATTTTAATTTTATGATCGTAGAATCTAATCACGGGTTCTTGACACTGCTGCACATGCCCCACAAAGTTAGTAAAAGCTTTTGGATTTTGGAGTTGAATTTTTATGGCTTTCAAAATTTTATTTAGTCTCCCTATGCCTAGGATAATATTGTATGAGCTCATATATTAATAGCTTCACCGAGGTTGTATGTAGACTCTAGGTGAGTCTATTTCTAATTATTATCACCGGTCTTGTTGGTGGGCCTGGCAATGGATTTTACGTTGGCCTCTACTGAGGTGCAGCTTGAATACAAATGGGCACTACAGGAGGGTCTAGTTGATTATACCTTCTATTTCTAGTGACCACATTCACCATACCTACAAATCCTTGAGTAGGCAGGTCTATCCGTACTTGGTTGACTTGTTTAGCATGGTTCCTTGGCAACTCATAATTCGATAGGGGATATTTAAAGTTTTCTATATTTTGATTGTTGGGTGCCAAGGGGTTATCTATTTGTAGTTGATCCTTATCAATCATATTTTGCACCACGTTTTTAAACCCATGGTACACTTCTATGATGTGCCCCTTTTGTTTCTGGTATGGGCAATAATAATCTTCCCTAAATCCCTTGGGCTTAGGATAATTAGGATCCAACAACTACACTTCAGGAAGTCGAAGCACCTTAGCCTCGCATAATTGATTTAAAATTGATATCAAATTCTCTGATAATGGCATAAACTAGCGAGGTGGATGACGTTGCTTATCTTTGCCCTGATTCTTATTGCACTGATTTTACTATGCAGGGGGAGGTTGTGCTTGATAATTTTGTTGTTGTTGGCTTTTGTCCCCCTTTGGAAGGTTCAACATGACTTTATTAACAAGTGCAGGTTTGGCCTGATGATTTTGATTCCTCATGTTTTTATTATTCCACTCTTTAGTCTATATTTTCAAGTCTCCTTGCAATTTGATATCCTTAATGACTTTGGCTTGCACCAAAGCCTCTTCGAATATTTGATACTGCTATAGTTGAATCAAAAGCAAGATGTGTTTTGCATAGCTTTTTGTAAACACTTGGGTTAATTTTGTGGTTGGGATGAAGAATGGAATTTTAGCCATTAATTTTCTCCACCTATTTCCATAATCAGTGACTGGCTCATCATAGTATTGTCGTAAAGCAGCTAGATCAATCGAATTGGTCTTTTTCTTGATGCCAAATGAGAAACATTCAAGAAAGGCATTCACCAACTATTCAAAGTTGGTAATGTTTTTCCTTAGTAGCTGGTTGTACCATTCCAGGTTTGGGCCTGAAAGGGTGATCACGAAAGTCCTCAATAGCAGGGTATCATTATTTTCAATCTGAAAGCATAGATTTATGAAATCGGTCACATGTTCTTGTGCATCGTCATCACCTCAAAATTTGTCCAACTTTGACATCTTGAAATGATTGGGATATGCTAGACTAGGGATCAAGCGACACTGAGGCTGATTATGAATCTTATTTAGAGTAGACTTTTGGTAAGTCGTACCATGTTTCTCAAGAAATTTAATTTTCTCAACAAGGACTTTGTACGCTTTAGAAGAAACAATTTCTTCTTCCCTAAGATACCTCTATGGTACAAATGGAGGAAGATTTATCTAAGATCGAGATGGATGATTGTGCTCATCATCATCTATAGAAGAGGGTTTAGAATACTATTGATCTTGGCCATCTCTTTTTTATTCCTCGTACTGGCTATGTGCAGATTGATATAGCGTTTGACGTTGTTGTTGCCTTGAAGTGTGCTAGAAAGTATGATGAGTGTGGTGCTCGACTTGCCTAGGGTGTAGTTCTGGATGTAATACAACACATCTAGTGTTACATTGCTCCCTATATTCACTAACGGGAGTTAGATTAGCCCTAGCTAACTTATCCTCTCTCTTTTCATGCTTCTTATGATCGAGGGTGCGTTGCTCCCATAAATGATGCTCATACAAATATTGTCAAAGCAACATTTATTATTGTGTGTCCTCTTGTTCGAGCTACTCACGCTCCACTCGCAAATCCTCCAATTGATCTTGGAGTATTTATTGCCTTTGGTCTGAATAAATTCCATGTGCTCAATCTACGTGATCGGTTGTGTAGGGTCTTTGGTTTTGTAACTTTGTGCAAGGAGTTTTATGAGTATGAGCCCCAACAAATTGGTTTGCTAACTCTTGCCTTTATCTATAAATACTGCATTGGTATTGTGTTGAGGCCTCGCATGCATGGATGGGGTGTGTGTGCTGCAAGGATGCTTTAACCATTCTATTGGGCATAAGTATGCCTCTCTCTATCCTCACTACTCATACTCTTAGAACGAGAGTGGGTAGTAGAGGTCCTACACTCTAATATTTTTAAAACTTGATTTAGTCTTTTGAGCTGACTAGTTCTCCAACGTTGGTCATGAGGCGTACCACTTATCCCAATATTATTGAGATCTAGCACAAACTTCCCCTGTTAAATGTGGTTTGGACTTCTTGTGGGTATATGATTTGATGCAACCCTTTCATCTTGCCCCTCATTGGGTGGAACTTTTCTATGTCTATCTTGTGACAGTGGGGGTATTGAACCACCCTCATTTCTATCATGAGAGGATCTTGTATTTTATCCTCTAATTAGTGTGTCTTGATGAGAACCCCCATGAGTTATGTTATCATCTCTAATGCTACCTAAATATTTTTTAGGTGTATTTTGTGTTGGAGGCTCAACTTCATTGTTTTGTGTGTTGGTTGGGACATCGATTTCTGCCTCAGCCATGGATCGAGGGTGGTGACCCCATGTATTGACCATATCTTGTGAATTATCTTGTATGTAAGGTAAACAAAGTATATAATATTATTATCTCATTTAAGTTTTCTTTGTGATTCCTAAAAAAATTTTGTGCATTTTGATTTGTTGATAATATAATCTAACTCTTATCGTGTTTTACAATAGATGATAAAGCTCTTATATTGTTAATGTTTTTCACCTGTATACTAGCACACACTAAGATATGGGGATGAAATTTATATCTGATTACATAGCATAGGTACTATCGATCCTCACCTAGCACACTATGGTCAGCGATACACCCCTCCAAATAGAAATGTGTGCAATTTTCCATGGATAGGATAGTTCTTGGATCGGCCTTGGCCACGAATGGGTCTTGATGATACAATGTTTGACAAGCCAATCGAGTGGTAATAACTTCCACCGTTGGTCTTAATAAATGGGTTGGATGTGAAATCCCACCATCGTTGATATTTACTCTGGATCGTGGTGTGTGTGTTATTTTTAATTTCCATGAAAGAAATATGCATGAAGAAGCATTCAAATGATTTTTCTCTATATGCCTAGAAGGTATACTTTATTTTCAAAGAATGCACAGTTAAATGCTATTTAATTTTAGAGAATGCAAAGTAAAAATTTAAGTCATGTAAATAGCCTTTAATCAGACCTCAGGTAAGCATACCTAACACATAGGTTAAACAATGGTCGTTGTTCTGTATAGTAGGCAACAGACTTAACTGCTATGTAGAATAGTAGTTATAAATCCTAGCCGCTGAATTTTAGGGCATCTAATAGCACAGGTTGTTGTTCCTAAAATTGGCTAGTACCAAACATGGTATTTTCATGAATTTACCTTTAAGTTTAGCTTTTTTTTCTACTTATTGCTAGATTTACTATTTTAGCACACAAAAAAAGTATAAAAAACAATGAGGTCTATTTACCTGTAGATCCTCATCCGATGAAGAGACAAGATGCTTACTATATTTGTTGTCTTTTCTACTAGCCACTGTCAATCAGGGTATATGGAATGCTAGCCACTGATGTCGTCCATAGCTGGGATTGCTAGCCACTGTCACTCAGAGCGACGGTGCCTGCAACAAGAAAAACCAAAAAAATATAAGTGATAGCCGACAAAATAGGCTAGTCCCACAATGATCGCCACTTGTAAAGCTTTGAAAACCACACATCTAAAGCTATTGCATCATGATAAATAATTGAAAGCATATAATCTATGTAATCATTTGAAAAAATGAAATAACAAGGAGGAATGCTCTCTTTTATTTATCAAATGAATATTCGATTACAATTTGTCCCTCCAAGAGATACCAAATATTGATACAATATTACAAATGCAAATGACCCCAAAATAGGGTAATATGTGCTTCACAAGGTCTTCATGACTCCACTTTGCTTATATGAGGGATTACTTAGCCACCTCCATCTCTTTATATTAAGAAACCAGATCTTGATGATCCTTTTGTCTATGATGCCCTGAAATCTACACACAAAGAACTTCAAGATATATTAGTAACATATGAGGCCTCTCGAAATGAGTCTTGTGTATTTGTTGATGTAAATCATAAATTAAATCATAAATGTGTATAAATATGCATAAATATGCCTGAAATATTGATAAGAAATCATGAAATAGTACTTGAAACATACAAAGGAGCCTAAATATGCATGTAAACTTGCAA
Source organism: Wollemia nobilis (assembly GCA_028583015.1). Taxonomy (NCBI): domain Eukaryota; kingdom Viridiplantae; phylum Streptophyta; class Pinopsida; order Araucariales; family Araucariaceae; genus Wollemia; species Wollemia nobilis. The sequence goes on from JAQPPZ010017228.1 coordinate 16,045,668, forward strand.
ATGAAGCATAAAGAACCTAATGTATGAAAGCATGTAAAGGAAAGCAAAGATACCTATGAAACTGATAATGAACCATAGAAATGCATTAAATATGACTAATCTATGCTAAGTAAAGCTAAATGCATGATAAAAATAGGAAATCTATGGCTAAATCAAAGGAATATGCATGTCAAACCTTGGCCACTATCGCTCTAACTCTTATCGTGTTTTACAATAGTTGATGAAGCTCTTATATTATTAAAGGTTTTCATCCACAATAACAATACACACAATGAAACAGATATAGATAATACCCTTAAGGTAGGGCAACACCAAAACTACTCTTTAAGGAAGGAATAACTCATAAGTTCTCCCAATATGTGAGTGCCACTTAGAGAGGGCAAATTCCCATAAGCCACTTTATGGTAAAAATTATTACATATGATTGATATCCATGATGATTACAGTGGCAAATATCCCTTATTTATAAGCCCATCTTCTAATTCTACTTTAGGTACTCGACTACTAATATAATATTATATTATAATATAATCAACCTTGGGTTATGTGTGGCCCATGCCAACCCTTATACAATAAAATATGATATCCTTATATATCTATTCCTAGGTTCTCTAACATTGTATAAGGCTCTAATTGTTTATAAACTTTCACCAAAGATACTACCGCTATCCTAGATTTCTAGAGAAAAATTTGCCTAAATAAGGGATTGTATTGGACAAAAGGGTATAGGATCAACCAATAACTTATGCCACTTGACAAATAATAAATATGAACATAAAAATATTTCTAGGTAGGATAGAGAACAAAATAAAATTGGAGAGACATTCTACTCAGTTTTTAAACACTGCTAATTTTATGTTGATCGAGATCACAACTTTAAGTAGTGATCGTAATTAGATAGGAATAATTGAGTAATTATTAGAAAAATCTAATGTTACAGAGAATCCTAAGTGTAGATAATTGTCTTTAGACCCAAAAAGGATAGAAATAAACCTAAAATATATAGGTAAGTCAAACTTAGTCATGATTATTAATTTAAGTGGTAATTTTGGCACTATAGGGTAGATGCCTAAATTTTTGGGTAAACAAGAACTTCAAGAAGAAAATGATCTTTTGAGATATGAATAGTCAATGAATTAGATTTTGGTTGGATAGAAAAACCAAGTGAATAATCTATATAGCAATTTTGTATAGAGTATATTTTAACTTGAGTTAGGTGTTGTGGGAAATGTATAGTTTTTGTTTCATCATTCATGCATAGATGATCTATTATAGAAATAAAATTATCAATATTCTTATACTTTTTCAATTAGAATTAAAATTAAGGAAAATATTATTTCTAATCATTCAATGTGCTACAATTTATCAATATCTCTATTATAAATATCACATGTATCATTTGAATAATCATCATATTTTAAAATAGGTATCTCCATAGCACATGTTTGGTAATGCCCCATAGCAACATTATAAATATAACTATTAGATGAGACACTCAATTTCAATATTACAAGAAATATGTTTATCACTATAACTTTTTTCTCCCATACTATCATTGTCTTCACAGTAGGTTTCTTGCTTAATATTATCAACTTCATGAGCTTTATGTAACCTAGCCAACATTTGGTAAAATAAAATAGGATCTTCTTATACCTTAGGCTTTAACAAGGGTTACAATTTATCAACTATTTATTTTGGTATAGGATTAATAACCTATATGTATAACTAATATTATTTTGACTCATCTATCCTTGAGGTATTTTAAACAAAATTTAGGATACCCCTTGTATAAATTTCTTTGATAAGTCCATTGCTCCTTGTGCTCATAGGCAGGAAATTTTTAGTTTTCATCCATACAGGGAATAAAAAAACTTTCGTAATTAATAGGGGAAGGTTCCCAAGGATATAAATCCCCTTCAATGGTAAAAATTTTATCCTCGTAAGAAAACTTAACCATCTAGCATGTTGTAGAAGCCACTACTCTCATCTTGATTGTCTACATTTGCTCAACAACATGTTGTAACTGGTCTTAAAATAAAACACCATAAATTTCATCCTCACTTCTTTGGTACCTATGAATATCAATGGCCAAATACAACTGATAGGATATTGGGGGTGCTCATTTTAATAATAATACTAGTTTATTTTTTTATAAGATATGCTCATGGGGAATCTTAAGACGATCTATCAAATAAAATGACATAAAATATGTACCACTTTCCTTATCAACTAAATATCTATGAATAGCCATGTCCTTGTAAACCACAATAATTATAAATTGTGGGTCATCAACCTTAGCTAAATAGTCAATGACAATCATTTTTTAGAGGAAATTTTATCACCAAATCTAGGTTAGTATATGTATCAATACAAATGTTTTCTTTGTATGATTGAATGTATTACACTCATACAACCCTAGGATGGTAGGCATTGAATTAAAAACCCTAGGTCCATTCCATCTAAAGTATCTCTCAATCTCCATCTTTGGTAAGGATATGTGCTAAATATGGGACCTTAGAGGGATTGTATGCAATTCCTTTATAATATCCCATGTTTAAATTTTGTTCTTGAATACCTTGAGATTAGATTATTTAGATTGATATAGATTTTCAATATTTTCTATTTTTGGAGTCAATATTACCTCTTTAAATGGTGATCATGGTTGAAAGAAGTTTTGCTTGCATAAGCATACATAGAATTGGTTGAATCCTTGTTGAAAATTACTTATTATAGCAAAATCTATTTTTATATTTTTACTAGGTTCCCTCATGGTTAAGGAAGGGTTTAGAACCTTATCATTTATATTTTAATTAATTTTGTTTGAATAAACTATTTTGCTTTGTCATTCTTCTATTTATCTTTCTTTGTTGGTTGTTTTTTCTTATATTGAGATGTGCTAATAGTAATGGTAGCAATCTGCTACTCTAGAAATTCTATTGTTTTGCATTAGAACTCAAGTGCATTAACATAGAAAGACACATTGGGTTGGACATAAATGTATTTCCCAGTTGACCCTCTAACTTGATTAAAGACCTAATTGAATTGTGGAGCATGTTGTGATTTAGGTGGTTTTAGATTTTTATGTTGATTCATATTTAGGGAAGTGTTATAGCTTTAATTCTGATTAGTTTGGCTACCTCCAATGTTATGCCTTTGACTTTGAATATATTGGACATTTTAATTATCTCCATTTTTATACCCTTGACCTTGATTATACTAACATTGACTAGGAATGATTTGTTGGTTGGCGTTAGAAGCCCCTTGTTGGTCATCATTAGGAAATGTGTTATTGATACATAATTTATGATTGTGAGGATGATTTGTTTTTCTTTGCAAAGCTCTAAATTTTTCATTAAAGTTTTAATTCCAACTTGTTGGATTCTATCATAGTTAAATTTAATCCCAAATATTTACCTATAACATTCCAAGTCCTATGCAGCTATTTGCATAATACCCAAAGATTATATGCCAAAAGAATAATAGATTTGAACTATCTTATTCTAGCATTTCAAATCTATCATTGTAATAATAAATTTTAATTCTATGGGATGTGCACATCCTAATAATATCTTCATGATTCCATTGAGGCATTATATTATTACGTTATGGGTCATTTTAAACTTTAGTCAACTATATAATAGGAGTTCTAGCAATCTCTATTTGATGTGAGGTATCTTGGACATCTATATTACATACCCCATCTGTTGGAAATATTGAGTTGTCATTGATGTCAAAGGCATAAATATCTTCAAGGATGAAATGTTGACATAAAAGGTGAAAATATCTTCAAGGATGAAATGTTGAGTTGTCATTAATGTTCAAGGTAGATATCATGATTTTATATGCTTTAATATTTAAATGAAATATTTAAATATTAAAGTGGGAGGTTTATATTTAAATCAAAGGATTTAAATATAGTTTAAATATATAAAATTTTAAATATTAGTATGGGCCGACCTCCTTGAGTGCACCATGCAAAAGTAAAATTAAATTCAAATTCAAATGTTGGGCCGACCTTGGGCATGAATGACAAAAAGAATATAAATATGAGGTATTGATTTACTTTGGAAAGGGGAAATAAAATCAATTAATCCATCATGGTAAGGAGAGGAGTGTAAGTTTGGTATCAGTGATATGATAAAAGCTCCATATATTTAGTTGTGCTTCTTTGGTTTCATCCACTGGGGTAACCCAGTCGGTTGCCTAGCTCGTGTTAGATCATTGTTGTGTAGAGGGATCAAGGGTCAAATTACCTTAATGTATGTTTTGTTGTCGTTTTACTATTCAGGGTAGCACAAAGATGAAGTCAAATATTATATCATACCCTATGGTTTTATCCGTTGGGTTAGCCCAGTTGGTTGTCTAGCCCATGTTAGGGTGTGCAAAGTAGAATACTAGAGGGTTGAATCTCTTCGATGCTCGTTTTGCTGAAGAGTTTGAGACAACACAACAAAGGAGTTAAATATTTTCTTACACCTTTTGGTTTCACCTATTGTGGTATCTCATTTGGCCATGACCCCATGTTAGGGCATTGTGCTTCTAGCAGTCAGGGGATCAAATATCATCCACGACTGTACAAGGTAATTTTAAAGTTAAATTTATATTAAATTTAATAAAATAGAAGATATAAGGGTTATGGTGTTAGTATAAAGCTTCAATATTGCAATTTAATAAAAGGGATATATAAGGTTCATGATGTTAGTATAAAGTTGTAATTTTTGCAAATTAATAAAAGGGAGATATAAGGGTCATGTTGTTAGAATAAAGCTTTATTTTGTAAGTTTTAAAAGGGGGATATAAGGAGTTATTTTTAAGCTTTATTGTGAAGGTTTTTAAAAGAAATGATAAGGGTTTAAATTGATTGATTTGATATTTAAATCAATAAGGAAAAAAGAGAAGTACTGACCAGATTTGAAAAGCACATGCAAAAGGAAGATCATCATTATTGAGTGGCAGATTTGGAGGGTACAAATTTGGAACAAGTCAAGGTGTTAAAGAGTATTAAGTGCACATATTCACTCAAGCATTCAATTAACAAGGAAGGACAATTCAGTCATTTCAAGAATGAAAGGTGCACATGATAGTGGAAGAAGAGCAAGGTATTAACATCTCCAAGTCAAAACACAAGTAAGTTATCAAAGCTAGACTTGAGCTACCTTTAAAATGTAATAAATGTGAGATATGTGGAAGCGACAGACTTAATGAATGTAAAGAACATATTGGTCATTTGAAGCTTACTGCATTAGTGCATATCATCCTCTATATGTTATTGAATATTTTTGGGTAGAATATATTTGTATTACTTTTAGTTGAAGAAAGCAAACTCAAGAAAATGTGAAGAACTTGATGCCATTATTGATCAAATTTTGGAGCAGATTTGAGCAGTTCTTGTGAGCAGGTTTTGGAGAAAATTTGAGCAGTGTTTGTGAGAAAGTTTTAGAGCAGATTTGAGTAGTGTTTGTGAGTAGGTTTTGGAGAAGCTTTGAGCAGTGTTTGTAAGCAGGTTTTGGATCAGATTTGAGTAGGTTTTATGAATAGGTTTGTGAGTAAGATTTGAGGATAGACCTGAGCAAAGTTTTGGATTGAACTTGAGCAAAGGATATTGGTGTATCCTATGGATTGGTGTCCATAAATGTGATCAAGGGGATTGGTGTCTCCTGTGGATTGGTCTCCACAAACTTGAGCAAGGGGATTTGTGTCTTCTATGGATTGGTGTCTCCTATGGATTGGTTTCCATGAACTTGAGAGGGGATTGGTGTCTCCTGTGGATTGGTGTCCATGAACTTGAGAAAGGAGATTGGTGTCTCATGTGGATTGGTTTCCACGAACTTGAGATGGTATTGGTGTCTCTTATGTATTGGTGTTCATAAAATTGAGCAAGGGGATTGGTGTCTCCTATGAATTGGTGTCCACAAACTTGAGCAATGGGATTGGTGTCTCCTATGGATTTGTGTCCATGATATTGTATAGGGGATTAGTGTCTCCTATGGATTGGTGTCCACAAACTTGTATAGGGTATTGGTGTCTCCTGTGGGTTGGTGCCCATGAAATTTATTGAAGAAATATATAAGCAATATTTCTTCATGGTTTTCTCCCAAGATGGTGTTTCCATGTAAAAATATGTGTCTCTCCTATGTGTGGTGATTTATGCATTGTTTCATTATTGCATTGTTATTACTTGAAGTTATTTCTTTGGAAAGAAAAGAGAAAATTTTTATCTTATACTATTCACCCCCCCTCTGAGTACAAGCTTGTGTTCTTCACCATCTCCTATAATATTTTTTTAAGGATTCTTAGTCTTGATATTTTCTAAGTATGTATCTTTTCCCAATGTTAAATGGTTTTTACAAAAGCTAAAATTTGAAGGAAAATGACAAGGATTATGCTCATGAACTTTAGTTTAGGTTGAATCCTTTAGCTCACCCAAAAACATACTCACAAGTATATCCTTATTTATTTGGATAGTAGCATTTGATTTCAAAATTTTCCATCTCTTGTGGAATTATCCTTTACAATGTATAAAAGTAGGCATAGATTCATTGGGAGTTATATCATCATCAAATTCATGTTTATTTTTTTTAACAAATACTTCTAATTGATTAATAATGTATATCCAAAGAGTGAAACAAGTCAATAGCATTGCTATTTAAGGCTCTAGACATCAAATTAATCAAGGCTCCTTCATTATCCAACCAATCCTTATAAAGGAGACAACAAGGTTAAAATGGCAAAACTTCAAACCCACAGGAGGAAGTTTGAAGACTTAAATATGAAAGATGGGGAAGATATTTCCAAGTATCTACTCCAAGTTGATGAGGTTGTCAACACCATTCGTGGACTTGGAGAAACTATTGAAGACTCTAATATTGTTAAAAAAATCTTAAGGTCACTTCCCATGAGGTTTGATGCAAAGGTTTTAGCAATAGAAGAGATGAAGGATCTTAAAACCTTAAGCATGGACGAGCTACATGGAATTCTCATAGTCTATGAGATGAGGACTGAAAAAGATCAAACATCCAAATGGGAAGTAGCATTTAAAGCTTCAAATAAGACAAATAATAAGGAACCAGAATCAAGTAAAGAATCAAGCAACAGAGAAGAAGCTAACTTTATGTGAAGGAATAAGAAGGGTCCAAGAAAATATAAAGGTATTCATTATATGAAATGTTTGAATTGTGGTAACCTTGATCACTATGCATCTAATTTCCAACAAGCTATAAGTAGTAGCAGTGAAGAAGAAAATTATTATAATAAAAATAAAGAAATAAAATTTTATCATGAAAAGAAAAACAAGTATGGTAAAAACAAGCATGATAAGAAGATCTTTCAAAGACACAAGAAAATGTTTTATGTTGAAGAAGAAAGCAGTTCTTCTAGCAGCAGTGATGAAAGTCTCTCAAATAGTGAAAGAAAATAAATCCTATTTTTGGCCATAGAAGAGAAAGAAGATGCTTCTATTGTCAAATACCAAGAAGAAGAAAAAGATTCAAAAAATAAAGAAGAAGCCATGGTTGACATAGAAGAGGAACTTGTTGTTGCTATTGAAGAATTGAAGAGGTTTAGAAACAAGAACTCAATATTGAAGACTCAAGTACAAGAGGATGAGAATACAAAGGTAAAGTTATCACAAGAACTCATTGACCTAAAAGTTAAAGTTAAAGAGGTAAATCGAATTGAAGAAGGTATAGTTGAGCAGTTAAAGACAAAAGAGTTGGACTATGAAAAACTGGAACTTGAGGTTGTCTCTCTAAGGAAGGAAGCGGAAGATTCCAATGATAAGCTACACAATTTTTGGAAAAGCACAAAAATCGTTGGTGAGATTATCAAAACACAAAGATCTTCGACTATAAATACTAGACTTGGTTTTGAAGAAGGTCAAAGAAAACAAAAGGGTGAGTCAAGATCAAAAGGAAAAGAGGAATCAAAGAAAATTATTAAAGAGGAACCTAAGACCTATGTTGATGTGTTTATAAGTGGAAGCATCAAGAAGGAAGAAAACAAATCATCATCAAGCAACAAAGTCCATCACAAAAATAGCAATGAGAGAACCATGCAATAATATCCTCCAAGGCAATCAAACAGGTTTCAATATTTCTTCCATGGTCATTTTTTCTCATGTAACCAATTTGGTTATAAATTTGTAAATTGCAGGGTCTGTTCTAAGAATGGTTTTGGCCTCACCAAGAGGAATTTCAATTTATTTCCACCTTTCATGGACTACAACATCATATGTTAGAAATGTAATAATTTTAGGCATACAACTATTTGGTGCAGAATAATGTTCCCTAAATTTACGAAGTCAAGCAAAAAGGAGGATGTCAAAATGTTCAAAAGGGTATGACCTCCAAAGTTTATAGAAAGAAAATAGAACAAGAAGAGGAGCATACTAATTCGGGAGTTTCACTCCTATATCATAATTGAAATCTCAAGAAAAGCAGGGAGGAATGGGGTGTTGTCAAGTGTCTTATCTTACAACCCCAAGGAGCCTTTGCCATTGATGTCAAAGGGGAAGAATTTTAATAAGGGGGGGTAGCTAGTCAGGGAGAGCATCTTGTGATCCTATTCAGTAAAGGTATGTTTCATTGTAGGGTTGTCATCAATGATAGAGGGGGAGATTGTTGGAAATATTGAGTGGTCATTGATGTCAAAGGTAGAAATATCTTCAATGATAAAATGTTGATGTCAAAGGTGAAAATATATTCAAGGATGAAATGTTGAGTTGTCACTAATGTTCAAGGTAGATATCATGATTTTATATGCTTTAATATTTAAATATTAGACTAGGAGGTTTATATTTTAATCAAAGAATTTAAATATAGTTTAAATATATAAAATTTTAAATATTATTATGGGCTAACCTCCTTGAGTGCACCATGCAAAATCCAAATTAAATTCAAATTCAAATGTTGGGCCAACCTTGGACGTGAATGACAAAAAGCATATAAATATGAGGCATTGATTTACTTTGGAAAGGAGAAATAAAATTGAGTAATCCATCGTGGTGAGTGCGAGCAGCGTAGCAGAAGCAGGCAGGAATGTAAAGAATATATTGGCTACTTGAAGCTTACTACATTAGTGCAAGTGGTGATTAATCCATGAATATAAAGAACATATTGGCCATATTAAGCTTACTACATTAGTGCATATCATCCTCTATATGTTCTTAAATATTTCTAGGTAGAATATGTTTGTATTTATTTTAGTTGAAGAAAGCAAACTCAAGAAAATGTGAAGAACTTTATGTCATTATTGATCATATTTTGGAGTAGATTTGAGAAGTATTTGTGAGCAGGTTTTGGAGAAAATTTCATCAGTGTTTGTGAGCATATTTTGGAGCAGATTTGAGCAGTGTTTGTAAGTAGGTTTTGGAGCATATTTGAGTATGTTTTGTGAACAGGTTTGTAAAAAATATTTGAGGATAGAATTGAGTAGAGTTTTAGATAAAACTTGAGCAAGGTGAACTTGAGCAAGGGTATTGTTGTCTCTTGTAGATTGGTGTCCATGAACTTGAGCAAGGGGATTGGTGTATCCTGTGGATTGGTGTCCATGAACTTGAGCAAGGGGATTGGTGTCTCTTGTGTATTGGTGTCCATAAACTTGAGAGGGGATTGGTCTCCATGAACTTGAGTAAGGTGATTGGTGTCCACAAACCTGAGAAGGTATTGGTGTCTCCTATGGACTGGTGTCCACAAACTTGAGCAAGGATTTTGGTATCTCCTATGGATTTGTGTCCTCAAACTTGAGCAAGGGGATTGGTATATCCTATGGATTGGTGTCCATGAAATTGTATAGGGAATTGGTATCTCCTGTGGATTGGTGTCCATAAACTTGTATAGGGTATTAGTGTCTCTTGTGGGTTGGTTCCCACAAAATTTATTGAAGAAATATATAAGCAATATTTTATCGTGGTTTTCTCCCTAGAGCGTGTTTCCATGTAAAATTATTTGTCTCTCATATATGTGGTAATTTGTGCATTATTTCATTATTGCATTTTTATTACTTGAAGTTATTGCTTTGGAAATAAAAGAGAAAATTTTTATCTTATATTGTTAACCCCTCCTCTCAGTATAAGCTTGTGTTCTTCAATTGGTACCAGATTGGATTCCTTCATGAAAGCCTAACAGCTTGAAGGAATATCTTAGAAGAACACACATGGCTAGCCATGAAGGTTTTTCAAATAGGGTACCACTGTTTTATAGGAGGACTAACTTTGCTTTCTAGAGCATAAGGATGTGAACTTATTTTATGGCACATGGCTATGATTTATGTCAATCCATTGAGTATGGGTTCACACCACCTACAACTCCTCCTACGGATAGAGATGGCAAGAAAATATTTGAAAATAATGTCAGGGTAATGAATGCAATATTAAGCAGGTTATGTAAATCAGATTTTATGAAATTCATGCAATGCACCTCAACAAAATAAATATGGGACAAGTTACAAAGAACATATGAAGGAGACAAGGTTAAAATGGAAAAAATTCAAAACCATAGGAGGAAGTTTGAAGACTTAAAGATGAAAGATGAGGAAGATATTGCCAAGTATCTACTCTTATTTGATGAGGTTTTCAACACCATTTGTGGACTTGGAGAAAATATTTAAGACTCTAATATTATTCAAAAAATATTAAGGTCATTTCCCATGAGGTTTGATGTAAAGGTTTTAGCAATAGAAGAGATGAAGGATCTTAAAACCTTAAGCATGGACGAGCTACATGGAATTCTCATAGCCTATGATATGAGGACTGAAAAATATCAAACATCCAAATGGGAAGTAGCATTTAAATCTTAAAAGAAGACAAATAATAAGGAACCAGAATCAAGTGAAGAATCAAGCAACAGAAAAGAAGCTAACTTTGTGTGGAGGAATAAAAAGAGTCTAGGAAAACATAAAGGTATGCATTCTGTGAAATGTTTGAATTGTGGTAACCTTGGTCACTATGCATCTAATTTCCCACAAGCTATAAGTAGTAGCAGTGAAGAAGAAAATTATTATAATAAAAATAAAGAAATAAAATGGTATCATGAAAAGAAAAACAAGTATGGTAAAAACAAGCATGATAAGAAGATCTTTCAAAGACACAAGAAAATGTTTTATGTTGAAGAAGAAAGCAGTTCTTCTAGCAACAGTGATGAAAGTCTCTCAAATAGTGAAAGAGAAGAAATCCTATTTTTGGCCATAGAAGATAAAGAAGGTGCTCCTATTGTCAAAGACCAAGAAGACGAAAAAGATTTAGAAAATGAAGAAGAATCCATGGTTGACATAGAAGAGGAAATTTTTGTTGCTCTTGAATAATTGAAGAGGGTTAGAAACAATAAATCAAGATTGAAGACTCAAGTACAAGAGGATGAGAAGAAAAAGGTAAAGTTATCATAAGAACTCATTGACCTGAAATTTAAATTTGAAGAGGCAAAGTGAATTGAAGAAGGTATAGCTGAGTAGTTAAAGACAAAAGAGTTGGAATGTGAAAAACTGAAACATGAGGTTGTCTGTATGTGGAAGTGGAAGATTCCAATGATAAGCTACACAGGTTTGGGAAAAGCATAAAAATTGTTGGTGATATTATCAAAACACAAAGATCTTTGACTATAAATACAGGACTTGGTTTTGAAGAAGGTCAAATAAAACAAAAGGAGTCGAGATCAAAATGAAAAGAGGCATCAAATAAAATGATTAAAGAGGAACCTAAGACCTATGCTGATGTATTGAGAATTGGAAGCATCAAGAAGGAAGAAAATAAAGCATCATCAAGGAAAAAATTCCATCACAAAAATAGCAATGAGAGAACCATGCGGCAATATCCTCCAAGGCAATCATACAGGTTTCAATATTTCTTCCATGGTCATTGTTTCTCATGTAACCAATTTGGAAAAAAAGTTGTAAATTGTAGGGTCCATGCTAAGAATGATTTTAGCCTCACCAAGAGGAATTTCAATTTATTTGCACCTCTCATGGACTACAACATCATATGTTACAAATATAATAATTTTGGGCATATAGCTAGATGGTTTAGAATAGTGTTTCCTAAATTTATGAAGTCAAGCAAATAGGAGGATGGTCAAAATGTTCAAAAGGGTATGACCTCCAGAGTTTGGAGAAAGAAAATAGAACAAGAAGAAGAGCATAGTAATTTGGGAGTTTCACTCTCATCTCATAATTGAAGTCTCAATAAAAGCAAGGAGGAAGGGTGTGTTGTCAAGTGTCTTATCTTACAGCCCCGAGGAGTCTTTGCCATTGATGTCTAAGGGGAGAATTTTAGTGAGGAGCAGCTAGTCAGGGGGAGAAGCTTATGATATTGTTCAATAAAGGTCAATTTCATTGTAGGGTTGGCATCAATAACAAAGGGGGATATTATTGGAAATATTGAGTTGTCATTGATGTCAAAGGCAAAAATATCTTCAAGGATGAAATGTTGATGTCAAAGGCAAAAATATCTTCAAGGATGAATATTGAATTATCATTAATGTTCAAGGTAGGTATCATGATTTTATATGCTTTAATATTTAAATAAAATATTTAAATATTAGACTGGGAGGTTTATATTTAAATCAAAAAAATTAAATATAGTTTAAATATATAGAATTTTATATATTATTATGGGTCGACCTCCTTGAGTACACCATGCAAAAGTAAAATTAAATTCAAATTCAAATTTTGGGCTGGCCTTGGGTGCAAATGACAAAAAGCATATAAATATGAGACATTAATTTACTTTGGAAAGGGGAAATAAAATCGATTAATCCATCGTGGTGAGTGCGAGCAGCATAGCAGAAGGAGGCAGGAATGTAAAGAACATATTGGCCATTTGAAGCTTACTACATTAGTGTGAGCGGAAATTAATCCATGAATGTAAAAAATGTATTGGCCATTTGAATTTTACTACATTAGTGCATATCATCCTCTATGTTCTTGAATATTTTTGGGTAGAATATGTCTATATTGTTTTTAGTTGAAGAAAGCAAACTCAAGAAAAGGTGAAGAACTTGATACCATTATTGATCATATTTTAGAGCAAATTTAAGTTGTGTTTGTGAGCAGGTTTTGGAGTAGATTTGAGCAGTGTTTGTGAGCAAGTTTTGGAGTAGATTTGAGCAAATTTTATGAGTAGGTTTCGGATAATATTTGAGCAGTGTTTGTAACCTAGTTTTGGAGCAGATTTGAGCAAGTCTTGTGAATAGGTTTGTGAGAAATATTTGAGGATAGACCTGAGAAAATTTTTGGATCAAACTTGAGAAATGGGATTGGTATCTCCTATGGATTGGTGTCCATAAACTTGAGCAATGGGATTGGTGTCTCTTGTAGGTTGGTGTCCACAAACTTGAGCAAGGGGATTGGTGTCTTATGTGGATTAGTATCCATGAACCTGAGCAAGGGGATTGGTGTCTCCTATGGATTGGTGTTCATGAACTTGAGATGGGATTGGCGTCTCATGTATATTGGTGTCCATGAACTTAAGCAAGGGGATTGGTGTATCCTGTGGATTAGTGTCCATGAACTTGAGAGGGAATTGGTGTCTCCTGTATATTGATGTCTATGAACTTGCGCAAGGGGATTGATGTCATGTGGATTGGTGTCCATAAACTTGATCAAGGGGATTGGTGTCTCCTATGGATTGGTTTCCATGAACTTGTATAGGGTATTGGTGTCTCCTATGGATTGGTGTCCATAAAATTGTATAGGGTATTGGTGTCTCCTATGGGTTGGTGCCCACAAAATTTATTGAAGAAATATATAAGCAATATTTTGTCATGGTTTTCTCCTAAGAGGACGTTTCCACATAAAAATCTTTGTCTCTCATATGTGTGGTTATTTGTGCATTGTTTAATTATTGCATTGTTATTACTTGAATTTATTTCTTTGGAAATAAAAGAGAAAAGTTTTATCTTATACTATTCACCCCCCCCTCCGAGTATAAGCTTGTGTTCTTCACCATCTCCTATAATATTTTTTTAAGGATTCTTAGTCTTGATATTTTTCTAAGTATGTATATTTTCCCAATGTTAAATGGCTTTTACAAAAGCTAAAATTTGAAGGAAAATGACAAGGATTATGCTCATGAACTTTAGTTTAGGTTGAATCCTTTAGCTTACCCAAAAACATACTCACAAGTATATCCTTATTTATTTGGATAGTAGCATTTTATTTCAAAATTTTCCATCTCTTGTGGAATTCTCCTTTACAATGTATAAAAGTAGGCATAGATTCATTGGGAGTTATATCATCATCAAATTCATGTTTATTTTTTTTAACAATTACTTCTAATTGATTAATAGTGTATAGCCAATGAGGTAAACAAGTCAAGAGCATTGCTCTTTAAGGCTCTAGACATCAAATTAATCAAGGCTCCTTCATTATCCAACCAATCCTTATAAAATGAAGTGAATTTATCTAAAAAAATATGTTTTGTTGGTTCTATCATAGAAAAACTTGGGAATATGTCTAGTTAAATATATGGCCTCTATATCTAGTGATATTGTTTCATATTAATAGTTGCTTAAGGATAGATAAAAAAAATATAGGAACAACCCTTGTAGGATTTGGATGGGTTAGAGGAGGAGCATGGGAATTCAAAATAGAAGAAGAAATTATAGCTTGAACATGAGTTTATTGACCACATTCATCATGAGTTATGTGAAATTTTATATCATGGCATTGACCTACATTTCTATATTCCTTTTTTGACTATTTAATTGGTATGCTACTTGTTTTATTAAAATCCATAAATTTAGTCAATAAAGACTCATCAATGGATCTAGGGATAGCTTTTGACTATTGCAAACGCTCTATTTTATACTTGTGCTATATTTAACATGATTGCCTATTTAAGTTGAAATGATGAAAAACACTATGTCATTCTCTTGAAAATAAAACAAACATCCCCAAGGCAACTCTCTAAGACTAAGCTAGATTGATATAGTTTATCATTATCTTCCTCATCCTACCTATTGGAAATATCTTCTATCTAGATATCATCATCATGATCATAAGAGGATTGCCAATAAAATATATACTTATCATGTGGTTAAAAATAATATTCCAAATCATATCCATATTCTTGGAATTTCTTGTTGGATTTGATGACCATACCATCTCCTAGTGAAGAAGAAGAAGAAGAAGGATCCATAAGAGAAGGGGGAAACTACTAGCAGAAACTAGGGTTTAATAAATCAGGTCGTAAGTAGACTATCAAAGCAATACCCTATAAAACCTAGTAGATAACAACTATTTTAGAAAGATAGATTCATGTCTAGTTCACCAAATGTTATATATAAAATTAGCATTGCCTATACTAGCTAACAAGAACGAATGTAATCAATGCAATAAGCCTATGTTAAAATAGAAAAGCATTCAAATCTAACTATTTTAGCACATATAAATAAGGAAGAATATATTTTGCACTAAATTACTTAACAATGACTTTGATTCCTAATACTATTGTAGAAAATATATCCTAAAACCGTCAATAATGCAAAGCAACAATGGAACTCTTAGTAAGCAAAATCTAGCTAGAACATCACCACAATAAAAGAGGAGTTGACACCTATTGATCTAGTCCACCAATCGTACGATCAATATTTAGCTATGAAGTCTTAGTTGATCCCTCTATCCTCATTTATAGAAGACATTGAACCAATTATCAAAGGATTTGGAGATACCTACAATGTCTAAAGAAATTATTCAAACAAAAATAAAATGTTCTATAACAGCAAAATAGATATATAAAAAAATAGGACTTTTGAATCATAAAGATTTCCAATTAGAGGGTGAGAAATGAGAAGTAAAAAAGAGGATTTAGAGCAAAGAAAAAGAATTTTCTCTTTGTGGTTGACAGTTATATTACACCTTTTTAAGGCTAATTGATCTCATTGTTGGTCTACATGATGTGTCATCTTAACCCAAAGAGTGTAAACATGTGAGGGTTTCAATGACATGTTAAAAACCTTAATTTTTAAGGAATAGTCGTTGTTGATTTTTTGAACCCATGCTCTAGGGGACACTTGTCAACATGTGCCTTCATTATACCGATGTCCTATCTTAATGGTTTGGGAATTTTTCACACACAAAATAAAAATAGGAATATGGTAAAAATTAATAAACAAGGACCTCAGAAAGGAAAATTTTTCTTTAACTAATGGCTCACAACTATCCTACGCAAGGACTAACAAAGTTTGTCCATATCTATCTCATATTAAGAGGATGAAATCTCCACCATCTACAAATTAGTTAATAACAATATTTTCACAAATACAAGAGCATTATGTAAGGATTAAAATAAGTGTATATTAGTTGTACATCTTAGTGAAGGCCAAGTTGACGGATGATATCTCATACATTCTCTATTTTTGCAAGAATATGAAGAATGATTGATTGAATAGTGTTTTTTCTTCCCCTAGGGGGTTTCCCCACTTTAAATTATTTTCATTATTGTTGTGAGTTTTTTTTTTATTACTCCATGGGTTATAGTTATATTTTATTTTGCTTTATGTGATTTACATGGTTTTCATGATTAGCAACTAGCAAGTTTGAGCTAGAACTTGGCAATATTTTGCAATAAGAATAGATAATCGTCTTTACAATAGATTTCAAGATTCATTAAAATTGCATCAAGATCTTCATGGAATATCCATATGCTATTCTTAACATGTCAGAGTATTGTTTTACCATAGAGGAGTATATTTAATGCCAAAATATAGGGTTTGATAAGTGACTTGTTTAGTCCAATTCCAAGTAAAGCTAAGTCAAGAAATATTTTAAGTGTTCAAAATTTATGTTTAAGATCTCATTTGATTAAATTAAAAATCATATTGGTATAAAATTATATTTTTCTTAGTTTGTGCTTATCATTATATGGAAAAAATTAGCAAAAATTAGCAACTCAAGCTTCAAGAGGAGAAGAGCAAGGTACAAAATTTGTTGGAGAAAAACCAACAATTAACAAAGGATATTTATAAATTTATAAAAGTAAATAAAGTGTTACAAATAAAGTTGCAATATCATAATAACTCTTGCCCATGGTAGCAAAGCAAGTTGACCAAGTGTAAAAACAACATATGCAATTGGAAATCCTTGCTTATAAAGGCATAAATAAGTAGAAAGAAAGTAACTACAATAAATGAGTTAATTATATAATAATTTTTCATCCATAGATATTTTTTTAGTTCAATTTGAATAAAAATGTGATAAAATATAAAATAAATAATATATTTCCACCAAGGGTGCATGCATCATAACTAAAGACACCACAGTAAGCATGAAAATTATTATTTACAATTTTTGAGAGATATACAAGAGGTATTAGATCCAAGTTGATGAAGAGAATGGTATTTGAAGGTTAAGGGATTGATGAGAATGTACAAGGAATCAAGTATCCAATTGAGGTAGAGAATACATTCATACATGGGGCTTGGATACCAATAGTATGGTGAATGCTCAAAAAAGAGTGAAGGTGTACCTTCTAAAGAGAACAATGAGCTACCATCCCAATAAATTTTGTACACAAGAGGTAATGACACCATAAAATACGCTAATAAAAATTTCCAAACATCTAGAAGAGAGCATCCTTCCAAACAAGAAGGATTTAACAAGCCCAATGTGACCTCCAATAATGGAGAGAAGAGAATGTAACTATGTAACCATTAAAAATGGTATATGCATAAACCTTTTATATTTCCATTTTTCTATAATCATTATGGAACATAAGGTCATCTATACTATTTTTTTTTGGATCTCCATCCATGTAAGCATTACAAATATAAGAACCATGACACTAGCATATGTAGAAAGCATTTGGTTTCCAAGTGAAATTAAGAACTTTTCAAAGGAAAAGCAAAAATTGGAGAATATTCCTATGAGGCTAATGAAGAGTCATCAAAGTTTTTTTTATAATATATTTTACATGGTGGAATCAGTAGCTGCCATGAATTCGGATAGGCTATCTAGTTTTTTATGGTCACCACAGTATTCTACGTTGTCCACCTTAAAAGTCGCAACACAGATCTCCACGTAATCCGCCCCTATAACCACCATGCCATGATAATTTTAAACCTTTTACACTACTGAAAGCACTAGGAAAGGGACAAGCATTCAGTCTAGCAAGGCCCAATATTTGAACCTTGGACCTTCGCTCCCCTTACAGGGTTTGGAGGAACCAATTGATCTACACCTCAGACCTAATGAAGAGTCATCAAAGTTAACTTATGGTTAGATCACTTAAATAAAATGAATTATGATCACTAACACCATGAAGGGAACATATGTGCTCAAAACTTTCATTCTCAATAGTATGTGATACCACTCACATATGGCATGGAGAAAGTGTGTCCTATTGGATAATATTACATTATTTAGGACATGCTAATGTACCCCCATGGTACCTATGGTACAATGTAAATATTAGAATAAGTTTTGAGTATATATTTTGGGAGTGAATTATATTTACCTTTTATGTAAATGTTTATGTGCAAGATATGCACAAGTGTCATGTAATTACATGAGCAAGTGTGTAATGAAAGAAAGTGTGCAAGTGTCATGTAATTAAGTGTGCAAATATGTAATGTGAAAAAGTGCATGAGTATCATGTATTAGGTGTGCATGTAGAAGTATTTAAGTGTCATTTAGAAGTGTTTAAGTGTCATGTAGAAGTGTGCAAGTGTTATATATTTAAGTGTGCATGTAAATAGAGATTCAAGAGTCGTGTACAAGTGGCAAGATGAGAAGCCAAAAGGACATGTGAGACTTATTTTACGTAAGGAATAGGAAAGGTTGCAACTCCTAGATATGTGAGGAGTGCAAGAGTCAAGTATTGAAGAGTAACCTTTCTAAGGTTATATTATGGAGATAAATCTCCATGTATTGTATATCAAAATGATCTAAGAAGATCATATTCAAGCATTGATAATATTGAAGTTTGTATGCATATTATGAGCAATTCTACTATAATATTTCTTCATGTTATTACATGAATGATTTTGGCCATTTATATTCATATTTATCATTTTTATGAATATTATTATTAATTATGTTGGCCATATTATATATTGATTGCTCTTATATTTGAGACTACTCAAGATCCAAAATATTGGGACCTAAGATAATTTGGTTTAAAAGCCAACATGCCCCAATAATTAAGCATGGGGTTATAGCTGCATAATCCAAAATATTAAAAATTGGACAATAATGAGTATGATCATTTGAAGCATATTGGTGAAGGATAAAGGTTTATTTTCCACTTGATACATGGAGTTCCACTTCATCCATCAAGAAAAACACCCATATTTATCATTGTATAGCAAAGAAAAGCAAGAAAATTCATTTTCTCTAACAACCTTGGAGATATTATAAACATGCAAGTACAAAGAAGGAATGTATAGAATCACCAATGATAGATAAATCAAAGGAGAAATAAATGGATAATAATCAATCCATCTAAGTCAAATTTTCCAAAGAGCAAAGTTGCAGCCATGGGGACCATCATCTAGCATGATATAAGGTACATATGAGGTATATGGTACAAGCAATCAAATATAAATATTATGATAGTAAATTGAGTATACTCTATTAAAGACAAAATATTTTCATTCACATTAAATAAGCATTACATAACTAGAGAAGCCAAATGGTTTTTCACTTGTAAGTAATAAACATGTTGGTATAGTTGGATGCAATTAATTATTTGACAACAAGAAGAGCAAGCACTTTAAGGTCCATGGAAACACTCCAAAAAAACATTTACAAGAACTCCAACAAGCCCTTGAAACTCAAGTAACAAAGCAATAATTCCAAGAAATCACTTGAGATCAACCAACCAAAGGTACTTGGAAAACCAAGCAAGTAAGAGGGGCACAAGAAATCCAACTTTATAGGATGGGTAAGAACTTGTAGCTCATACATATTCATGAAATAGACTAAAATATTTTTTTCTTGATTTTGGCAATTATGATACATTATGGATGTTTGATTTTTTATTTCTCTAAATAACTGCATTCCTCTTCATAGGATCATACGAGTGATAAACCTCGAAAGTGTTAGAATACCCCACAAGAATGCAATTATGGATCTTGGCATCCATCTTGTTGCATATATCTTTGGAAATGTGAACCAATGTAGTGCATCCAAGGATATAAATTAGCAACTTTGATCTTGTCACTTGTCAATATCTCAAGAGATATCATACCCTAAATGACCTAAGTCAAAATTCAATTGATGATATGATCCACACAAGTCACTGCTTCATCCCAAACCTTAGGCTCCATATGCTTGGCATGTAACATACATCTAGCCATCTCCATGATAAATGTATGCTTCTACTCAACCACCTCATTTTTCTTTGGGACATAGTGAATAGCCTTCTAAAAATAAATTCCATGAATATCCAAAAAAAAAAAATGCGTGACTAACATACTCACCTCCTCCATCAATCTTCAATCACTTGATCTTCCTCTCAAACTTATTCTCCACAAGAACCTTTAAGTCCTTGAAATTTCCAAAAGATTCCATTTACTGTCAACTCAAACATACCTATAAAAATCATCAATAAGTATGATAAAGTACTTATTATTGATAGATATGGAGATCCCATGGTCCCGTAAGTATCACTATGAATGAGGTTTAAGGCATATGTAGCATGCCTAGCTGTACCTTTTGGAAAGGATTCTCAATAATGCTTCCTCAAGATGCACCCCTCACAAATTCCACTTGGGGGGAGATAAGGGAAAGACCAACAACCAACTAATGCCAACTCATATACCTCAAGGACAGAAAGCTAATATGTACAATCTTATGGTGTCATCACTTGCTAGTGTCCTTTTCTTATGCCACCATAGTTTCAAAGTATTTCTTCTTCGAGGAAGAAGAAGAACATTCACCAAGATTGTACATATAATTTGGATAATTACAATATTCTAAGAGTCTTAAATCCATAATCAATGTCCTCAATCACCCATAAATTAGGCCCAAATTCATCCTTTTTATTTGTATGAGTGGTGTGATAAATAAAAATAAAATTGGGACCACACTTAGAAAATGAATAACTTCATCAAACAAAGAGGAACCAACTATTTCCTCACTATATTTGACTTGCTATAAAGAGGAATAATCAATGTTAACCACATGATATCTATAATTTTGCCTATTGTAGTAATATAAAATATGGAAATGCTTAGCTATGTGTCATATTACCCCTAAATCTGTAATCCGCTCTTTAGAATAGGCAAATATCCAATATGTTGAGTAATAATTACATGTGCTTATGAGAACTCGCCATCATGATCATCCTCACCCTAGTAAAATAAAAGAGCAACTTTATAACACCTTTGCTAGTTGCCTCTTCAATATTATTAATCTACAAGCAACAAAAATTTAGCTTGTTTCCTTTCTTACAAAAAAAATCCTTCTTGGCTTTCTTCTCTCCTTATTTTGGCTTCTTCTCAATGTGTAGTTTAGCCACTTCCTTTAAAAGAGCCTGAATGGTGAGAAAATAATTCTTACATTATAGTAATTATGTCTGGTTATGAAGAAATAATTAAACACATCATTAAGAGATGGAGTAGGAATATTGGAAAAATACACCTGAAGCATCTAGCACAATGACAAGTATCTCATGCCTTGGAAATATTGTTGAACACCATGTTGTAACATCAATTTATGATTTTTCC
This sequence comes from Wollemia nobilis, assembly GCA_028583015.1. Taxonomy (NCBI): domain Eukaryota; kingdom Viridiplantae; phylum Streptophyta; class Pinopsida; order Araucariales; family Araucariaceae; genus Wollemia; species Wollemia nobilis. The sequence continues at coordinate 16,067,324 of JAQPPZ010017228.1, forward strand.
ATTGATAACTTCCCTACCAATGTGGATATCTTCTTGTATTTTCTTAAACTAATTGATGTACTCATCAAAAATTCTAAAACTATCCATGTCCAAAGTAGCAAGTCTTACCTCCAATATATTGATCTATGTAAAGCCAATATAATTGCATATCTTCTAGAAATTGTCTAGTAGTTTCTTTGGATTTGTGATGCTATTGGTGTGGTTTTCATAAATTCTTTCAACATGTAAGGCAATAAAACCATGGGCTTCCTCCATTTTTTCCCTATATTAACTACTTTATCTCATCAAAATTAAAGTCTTTAGAATCCTCGATCATGTATTTGAGGATTTCCTTACTCTGCAACAAAGCTTCAATCTTGATTTTCCATGTAGCATATTTAGGTATATTAAGTAAGGCTACATGTTGGTCCATGGAATCTCTATAAAAATACAATCTTATACACATAGTTCTAAGTAAAAAAAAAACACTATCAATGCAAGGAGCTCAAAAAACTATGTGATTTGGGAAAAAGGGCTCAAAATACATTCATATGCAAAAGTTTTGGCTCTCAAAATTCTAGCCAAAAAATCATAGAAAATGTCATCAAAACATTTCAATTCATACAAAAAACTAAAAATACCTTCAGTGAACATAATTTTTCCATGTGTTGTTGATCGAATGGCCAAGGGGTGCCAATTCTATGCTAATTAGACTATCAATTGGGTTGAGTTTCAATTAACAATCTTGCACCAAGTGTCATTAAACTAAGCAAGGGGTTATCATGGGATATTGATTATATAGGCTATTGGATAAGGTATTGAAAAATCATAGACTATCATGTGTCACTTTCTACAAAAGTTCCCTATGTGCCAAGTTTGTTCTTTATTGGTCAAATTCAAGTACAACTCAGACTATGATATGGCATTATCGAATTGGTTGATCTCATCTTTATATTCAAAAAAATTGTTTGGGTGTCATTCCAACACTACTATGTCAGTTATGCATGCCACATTAGCCATCAAACCACTGGTAACCATTCAAATTATTCAATAAAATGGACAAGGAAAATATATTTGAACAACATGCATCTAGGATCCCAAGCCTTAGAACATTCTCCTCTAAGTCATAATGCAACCAATGTGCTTAAGCTCTAATGTGCCTTCATTGCACAAGGTTGTGTCAGCCAACTAACACCAAAATTCCATGCCTTCCCCTAAGTAAAATGGGATGGATGGGATTCAAACTCATGTCCTAAAGGGAAGAACTCCCTAACACAAAGCACAACATGTTAAGCCTAGCCAAAGATAGAGTTTAAGTAATTTTGAGTAGACTGAAGAGGTGAGTGTGTGTGATCTACTGACCTCCCACATCCTTTCCCAAAACACACTCAAATGATAAAACAAAAGCTTAAAACTATGACCATGTGGAGACAAATACTTAACAAAGCACAAGATAACCACAAACTTGTAACCTCCACTAGGTTTGAGGTTGGGGCATTTCAAAAAATAACCCCACACCCAAGCAAAAAATGTCTCCCTCCAAAAGGCACCTTACAAAATTGTGTTGCCTAAAAATATAGAGTATTTACAACTCTTTTATGAAAATTTATTTTTTTAGAAAATTGAAACAAATGTAATAACTTTGGACACAAAAAACAAAGTACCTAAAGACAAAACGAAGAAAATAACAAAACTAGGAACCCCTTAAAAATTCATAAGGAATCAGGAAATGCTAACAATTCATCAATATCTACCATGGTTTTCCCTACACAATTTTTTTCAAAAAAGCAACCAATCAAATCATCCTCTCTCTTCAATGAAACAAATAATTTTTCAAGCCATTTTTTTCAACTTTGTCAAGCAACCCGAATGTTTTTACCATGCACAAATGTTTAACCATGACTCCTTTAACTCCATGTTTGACCTATTTTAACTCCATAAATCATATAAATTGTCCTCTCTTTTGTGTTGCATCGATAGTAAAAAAAACCAAAATAGAGAAGGACATGGATTTTTTCAAAAAATCCATAAAACACAAATAAGGTTTTAAAATTCCTTGAAAAAATTAATACATTATTTAAGGTATACATTTGGTTAAGCATAAATATGAATAATATTAAATTTAAAGAGAGGGAAGAGGAACCTATCAATGAATATTTCCCCTAGAGCAACAAATATGTTTAACATAGTGAGATTCTCATGAACCAAATCCACCTTGTTTAAAATTTTGAGTAGTTATGTTGTCATTGATGTCAAGAGTCAGTGTCAATGATATCAAAATTTAGTGCAAGGAATTGACAAAAGGAGGGTTTAAATAGTTATATTTTAAGCCCAAGAGATTTGGTTTAAAGCCTCACATGATTGGTCAAAAGGTTGGCTAAATTTCCTAAAGGAAGGAGATACCTAGGCCTAAAGGAAATAATATTATAATATTTATTATTATAATATTAAAGGTGTTAAGATAAGTCCTAAGGTTAAAAATGAGACACCAATCCCGTAATGCTCTGATTTGTGTATCTTTATCCATAGGAGAACTTTTTTCCCTTTTCTCTGGTTTTTGGAATTTGATCTAGGAGAACTCCTTCTCCTCAATCGGTTTGTGGATCTCTCTCCACAGAAGAACTCTATCTTCCCAGTTGTTTCACATATCACACTCCATAGGAAAACTCTTTCCCCTTGCTCTAGTTTATGGATCTCTATCCACATGAGGACTCTTTATCCTTTGCTCTGGCTGGTGATCTTCTAGAATACTACTACTCCCATTGCACTAGCTTGTGGATGAAGAAGAAACACAAAGACTTCTACCCAAAACTCCATCCAGGTATGTACAGAAAAATTATCCAAGAGATCTAATCATTGGAAATCCAAATGAGAGATTGTTTTATTATGAATGACTTTAATGTCCAACAAAATGAGGTGGAGGATAAGTCTTGGATCAAGGAAATGGATGAGGAACTAGATCAAATAGAAAAAAATGAGACTTGGGAACTTGTCCCACGACCAAAAAGTAAGAATGTGATTGGCACTAAATGGGTTTTTAGAAACAAGTTAAATGAAGATGGTCAGGTAGTCAAAAACAAAGCAATATTAGTATGCAAAGGTTATGCACAGGTTGAGGGGATTTATTTTGATGAGACGTTTGCTCTAGTTGCATGACTTGAAGCCATAAAAATGTTTTTAGCCTTCTAAAGTTTCAAAAAATTTAAAGTATATCAGATGGATGTTAAATCAGCCTTTTTAAATGGTGTCCTATAATAAGAGGTTTATATTGAGCAACCTGAGGAATTCAGCCTAACTGAAAAACCAGACTATGTTTGTAGATTAAAGAAAGCACTTTATAGACTAAATTGAGATCCTAGAGCTTGGTATGCAAGATTGGATAAGTACCTTCAGGAACAGGGGTTCATAAAAGGAATAGTGGATAGTAACTTATACATCAAAAATGAAGGAAATGACTTACTAATTATGGTTTTTTATGTGGATGATATCATTTTTGGAGGCAACAATGATAATATGTGTGAAAATTTTCCAAAGAGTATGCAAAATTAATTTGAGATGTCAATGCTTGGTGAGTTGTCCTTCTTTCTTGGACTTTAGATTTCATAATCAGATAAAGGTGTATTTCTCTCACAAACCAAGTATATAAAAGAGATGCTAAAGAAATTCAAGTTAGAATATTGCAAACCAGTAAGTACCCCCATGGTTACAGGATGCAAGTTAAGTAAAGATGATGAATTTCCTAAGGCAAATCAAAAATTATACAAATCTATGATTGGCAGCTTACTGTATATCATAGCTACAAGACTAGATATAATGCAGGCAGTGGGACTAGTGGCAAGGTTTCAAGTGGCACCAAAGGAAACACATGTAGCAGCAGTAAAAAGGATTCTCAAGTATTTAAAAGGGACTATGGATTTTGGGCTCTGGTACCCCAAAAATGATAATTTCACTCTCATAGCATATACATATGCATATTGGGCTGGCAACATTGATTACAAAAAAAACACAAGTGGAGGAGCATTATTTCTTGAATATTATTTAGTCTCTTGGCTAAGAAAGAAACAGGCATCTGTATCCTTATCCATAGCAGAGGTAGAGTATATCAGTTGTTTTTTGTACACAGGTATTATGGATGAAGCGAATGTTAGAGGACTTCAAGATAGAGCATGATCACCCTATCCCCATACTATGTGATAATACAAGTGCTATAAATATCTCAAATAATTTGGTGATGCACTCCAGGACCAAGCACATTTCGATCAAATATCATTTTCTAAGAGAGCAGGTGATGGATAAGCAAGTCAGGTTGAAATATATTACTACAAAGGAGAAAATTGTGGATATTTTCACTAAACCCCTTCCAAAATAGACCTTTGAGCATCTTAGAAGGAAATTGGGATTAGTTCTACTCCCACCCCAAAATTAACCACCTCAAGGAGAGGAGGTAGGGAGAGGGTTGAGCTAAGAGTCTTATATTTAGCCCCAAAGGTGTCCCTTTGCCATTGATGTCAAAGGGGAGAGATTTGAGTAAGGGGAAGAGCATTCAATTAGGGGAAGCAGTTTCTCAGGGAGCAGAATTGGAAAAAGGAAAAAGGAATGGTTAAAGAAAAAGGATTGCCATCAATTACAAAGGGGAATATTGTTGGAAATTTTGAGTAGTTATGTTGTCATTGATGTCAAGAGTCAATGTCAGTGATGTCAAAAGTCGGTGCAAGGAATTGACAAAAGGAAGGTTAAAATAGTTATATTTTAAGCCCAAGAGATTTGGTTTAAAGCCTCACATTATTGGTCAAAAGGTTGGCTAAATTCCCTGAAGGAAGGAGATACGTAGGCCTAAAGGAAATAATATTATAAAATTTATTATTATAATATTAAAGGTGTTAATATAAGGCCTAAAGTTAAAAAGGAAAACACCTAGGTCCAAAGGAAATAATATTATAATATTTATTATTATAATATTAAATGTTAAAATAAAAACTTACGGTCACTCATAAATTAATTATAATATTTATTATAAACCCTAAGTAAGGGTTAGGCACAAAATATTAATTTAAAATAATTATGCTCGATGACATTCGAGCAAGGAAGGAGTATGGTATTTATACCATAAGGATTGAAAGTATATTGTAAGTCTCTGAATGCACATGAGTATATTGGATTAATGGTTGATGTGAATTCGTGAGCGCAAGAGGACAAAAGCTTTTAATTTTAAAAGCAGAGGGAAAAACATGGAAGGATAAAACGACAAGGGCTCATACCCTTATCACCAACCACTTGGTTGGGCTAGTGGCAAATCTTGGCGGTGTAAGTCATTGACGAACGAAGGTCTCGCATTCGATTCTCGATGGCAGTGGAGGGGAGAAAGTATTGTTTAAACCTTTTGGCACCAAGCGGAATATACAAAGCATGATGGGTGCTTCAAAGGTCTCAAGTGAGTGCTTGGCTAAGGCGCTGGCGGCAGTGTAGTGGGGGATCGAATTTCGCAAAGACAGTGCGCAAAGGTATTTGTTTTTGCATTAATAAAATTTACACTTTGTTTCTAAGTCGTATGGTATGCGTTGTTGAGGAGGTATAAGGTGTTAAAAATAATTTTTTATTTTTATTGAGGGTGTTGAATAATTTGAGTTGTGACTTAATAAGTGCATTGGAATATTTCTGAATGGTGGTTATAATTATTTTGAAAATGCATTTTATAAGTAGGGAGATATAAGGGAATAAGTTTGATTATTTTATGCATTCAAATTCTGAAGGAAATCTTAGTGAATTATTTTGAAAATGAATTATTGAAATCCTTGTTGATTGTGTTGAATGTGTTAAGAGGGAGTTAAAATGTGTATGAGGTATTTTGATTATTTGTATGTTTTGTTAAAGCATTTTGAGGGGTTTGATTATTTGAGAAACCTAGAGAGTGGTTTGGAATTTATTTGGGCACATTTTGGAAGGAATAGCTTGTGGAGGTTTTGAAATAGATTGTCATTATCTAACCTTTTAAGTGGTATAAGGAGAAATGGTTATAAAACAGATTTTGAAGATATGTCTCCATAAAATTAAAAAGGTATGGGCACATCATCCTTTGATTGAAATTTTTTTGGATTAAATGTTGTGAAATATAAGGTGGAGTGAAAAGGATTGTTTGATAAGCATTGTTGGAAATATTTGAGTGGTTTTTATATGCATGATTGGTGAATGTTTAGAGATAATTTGGGATAGAGATTGAGGATTAATTAATTTAGGGTTTGAGACCCACATTATGCTCTTTGGTTGAAGAAGTATGAAAACATTTTTTTAGGATTTGTGAGCAAGTTGAGTTTCATTGATTGAATGATTGAATGATTGAGTGAAACTTCTTGAGCATTTTGTTTTGAGTGATATTGAAAGTGAATGTGCAGACATTAGAAATCATATTTGTGTAAGCGACGAACTTAATAATTGAGTAGAACATATTGAGTTTTTGATAGAGTACATCATTCTCTATATGTTCCAGAGGTTAAACAAATTTTGAATAAAATATGTCTAAACTACTTCAAGTTAAAGGAATTACTTTGAATATTAGACAAAGCAATTGATAGCATTGTGTGCAAGATTTGAGTTTTATTGAGCATATCTTGTGAGTTGTATTGAGCATGTGTTTGAGCAGATTTGAGTAAGATTTTTTTAAAGCTTAAGGACAAATTTGAGTAAGCTTTTGTGAAAGCTTAAGGATAGGTTTGAGCAATATTTTGTGAAATATTGTAGGCAAATTTGGTCAAGTCTTGGTGAAGACTTGTAGGCAGAGTTGAGCAAGATTTTGTGAAAGCTTGTAGGAAAATTTGGGCAAGTCTTGGTGAAGACTTGTAGGCATATTTGAGGTAAGTATTAGTGAAGACTTGAGAGCATATTGAGCAAGTTCTTGAGAGGACTTGTAGGCATATTTGAGACAAGTCTTGGTGAATACTTGAGAGCAGATTGAGCAAGTTCTTGAGAGGACTTGAGGGCATATTTGAGGTAAGTATTTATGAAGAATTGATAGCAGATTGAGCAAGTTCTTGAGAGGACTTAAGGACATATTTGAGGCAAGTCTTTGTGAAGACTTGAGAGCAGAGTTGATTGATTGATTTGTTCAAGATTTGTGTTAAGTCTTGGGGTAAATCTAAGCAGATTTGATTTGTGATTGGATCAAGCTTTGTGTTAAGGCTTGAGGATAGATTTTGGTGCATATTTGAGATTAGATTTGTGCTAGACCTAAGATAGAGTTAGAGCAGACTTGTACTAGACCAAGAATAGTGTTTGGTGAAGATCTAAGATAGAGTTGATAGTAAGATTTATAGGTGACATAGTAGAGGACAGTAGTCTCTAATGGATAGATATCCATTATCCAGGGTAGTGAGTACAAAGATCTACTGAGTGAGGATAGAGATCTTCTGTGGAGAGAGATCCACAAGCTATTGTAGTGGGAGCAATAGTCTTCTATAAGATCACCAACTAGAGCAGAGGAGAAAGAGTTATCCTATGGATAGAGATCCACAAACCAAATCAAGGGGAAATATTTCTCCTATGGAGTGTGATCCGTGAACTAGCTAGGAAGATAGAGTTCTTCTGTGGAGAGATATCCACAAATCAGTTAAGGAGAAGGAGTTCTCTTGGATCAAATTCCATGAACCAAAGAAAAGGGGAAAGAGTTCTCTTGTGGATAGAGATCCACAAATCAAAACATTAGGGGATTAGTGTCTCCTTTGGACAGAGGTCCATAAACATTGTAATAAGAAAGTGATTCCCAAGAGATTTTTTGAGAAAATTTAGTAGAAATATTTTCTCCATGGAGTAGCCCACATTGGGTGAACCACGTTAAATTGGTGTCTCTATTGTGTGTGATGATTTGAGCATTGCTTTTATTACTGCTATTGATATTGCCATTGATAATATTGGATAATATTGTTTTGGAAATAAAAGTAAAATTTGGTCTTATATTTTCACCCCCCTCTCAGTATGAGCTTGTGTTCTTCACACCTAAGGTTTTGGTGCACAAACAAAAAATAATTGCCAACAATATAGAAAAATTTCACAACTATCACCAAGAAATGACAAATTCTAGAACTTCTATAGAAGAAAATCACCAAAAACTTAAGGTTGAGTAATAAATATTTACAAATGCTCTAATACCATGTTGAATTTATCAAAATAAATACTCCAACTAAGAATAATCTAGTTACTCTCAAGGGGTATAAATATCCAATTATATATTACCTTAATTCAAGGTTAAGGAACTAACCTTAAGGTTTATTATTCAAATAATACAATACATCCTCCTATACAAGGTGTACAAGGGCCCATTGAGCTATACAGCAAATATGATATAAAAGTTGGTTGTGGCTTAAGGTGAAATTTAACACCAATATTTTAAATAACTTTAAGTGTATAAAAGAGTTTGTTTAAGGTTTCATTTAAGGAAATTATAAATCATAATTGGATCTAGCCAATTCCATGTCTAGTTCTAAATCTTGAACCCTGAGACCACTCAAATTTTATTTCAAGCATTTCTAGAGAATAAGAATTTCAAATTAAGTCTTAGAAGACTACTTGTGAAAACATATCTATTGATTAACAAGGCAATTTGAGCAATACAAGTGTCCTCCAATGCTATTTTCCACATCAATCTATCTTTCCACTCAAATCCATCTCAGCCTTAGGGTCAATATCAATCATTTTTAGGTCTCTCTCCACAAAATTCAAATGAACAAGGGCATGACCCCTACCTAAGCTATTTATATATTGACCTTCAAAAGTCGATTGAGTCAAAAATGCCACCATGTCAAGCATTTTCATGACATTTATCTTCAACCACCCTCTCCACCCTACAGGTTTGTAGGAATTTGATTTTTTGCTAACTCATGGTGGTGTTAAAATCCTATAATGTTTACATTGTGCTATATTTTTTATATTTCAAGGAACACAAGCTTATATTGATATGGGGGTGAACAGTATAAGACCAATTTTTATTTTTCTTTCTCAATAAATATTACACAATGTAAATATAGCAATATTAATAGCAGTAATCAAAGTAATGCACAAATCACCACACACAATAGAGACACCACAATTTACGTGGTTCACCCAATGTGGGCTACTCCACAAAGAAAATCTTTCACTAAAATTTTCTCAATCAATCTCTTGGGAATCCTTTCCCTATTATAATGTTTATGGACCTATGTCCAATGGAGATACTGATCCCCTGATCAAATTTGTGGAACTCTATCCACAAGAGAACTCCTTTATCCTCTTGCTCTGGCTAGTGATCTTCTAGAAGAATTGTTGCCTCCACTGCACTAGATAATGGATCTCTATCCACTGAAGACTCATGTCCTCACTCATAATAGCTATCCTCACTACCCTAGCTAATGGACCTCTATCCACTGGAGACTATTATCCTCTATACTTTGTCACCTCCAAAGCTTTGTCTAAAATATGGACTAAACATAGTCTATCGGTCTAGCACAAATTTGCTCAATCTCTGTCCTCAAATATACACTAAACACAATCCTTCGGTCTAGCACAAATCTTCTCAATCTCTATCCTCAAATCTTCACTAAACACAATCCTTCGATCTAGCACAAATATGCTCAATATTTATCCTCAAATTTGAATTAAACACAGTCCTTCAGTCTAGCACAAATATGCTCAATATTTATCTCTGATCTAGCACAAATTTTCCCTTAAATTTGTACCAACTCTTGTCCTCAAATTTGTCTTGTAAGATTCTATAAAAGCTCACACTAATCTGTCCACAAGTCCTTTCTATAACTCGTTAAATCTTCTCAATAAGTCCTCTCAATAACTTAACCAAATCTGCTCAATAATTCCTCATAAGAACTTAACCAAATATGCTCAAAAACTGTATTGTAAGCTTCCACAAAAGCTTACTCAAATATTTCCACAAGTCTTCTCAAAGACTTGCCTCAAATCTGCTCAACAAGTCCACACAAGAACTTGTCCAATCTCATAGAAACATAAATAGAATTGTTAGAGACTTGATATGCTCTATACTCATCACAATGCTCAATCACTTTCAATCACTCTTTTAGAAACATACAAATAATTGTTAGAGACTCAATATGCTTCAACTCAATACTCAATTACTTTCTCAATTCAATTTAGAATATAGAATAGTTTGTTTTATGGAACTTGAACAATCACTTCACACACCCACTTGACTAGGCTCAACCAACTCTGCTCAACCAATCACTTAATGAAATAATCCTTGCTCACAAACCCTAGTCCAAGCATATGATTCTTCACTCAAAATATTTCCAACAAATCTCACATAACAATGATACTCATGTTTTTTTCAAACCCTAGTTCAAGTTCTTTGCTCAACAACTCACTTCAACAACAATGCTTATAAAACAACTCTCGCATAACAATGATACTCATGTTCTTTTCAAACCCTAGTTCTTTGCTCAACTAATGGCTTCAACAACAATGCTTATAAAACAAGGTTTTAATAACAAGTCTTTATTCTAGAAAACCTTGAAGCATTAACTCAAACACACTCAATAAGGAAGCCCTAACAAAATCCTTTTCACTCCAACTTATTTTCAAAAAACCAATCAATCAACTCAACTATGGAAGAATGTGTTTATACCTTTTCTTGATGATGAAGGAACCTCAAATATTTGTCACAATCACAACCACTTCTATGCCAAACTCAAAGAGGTTAGAAGATAAATCTTTCTCACAATGTAATGCAAAAACTCAATTACACCTTATCACTCCATCTATAAAAACAACCATCAACATACATAAAATATTTTTCTAATAACACCTTATAATCTCCCAACTAAAATAAATTTAACATCCACAAAAATTTAACTCAAAAAACCTCTTTAATTAAATTTTAATGGCAAGAACTTTGGCAATAATCAAATCCACTTTCCTTATAACTCCAATAACATAAATCAATTACCAAACAAGCAACCTTTCATATACCCTTATAACTCCAAATAATACCTTATAAAAACATTAGGCAAATAAAATTTAATAAAAATTACCTTTACCACTAGTGGGATTCGAACTCCCAATCACTGCCTCCTCGTGCGCCCTAGTCACGGGCTTACCCACCGTGTGCGCTAGACGCACACTTGGAAGACTAAGAGCACCTCATGCTCTTTCTTCCAAGTCTGGCACTCTAAACGAGCGCGTGCCAAAAAAATTTCTCCTCAGCGCTCAAGACAAACATGCCAACAACCTCCACATGAATCGATCGTGGTCACTTCCACTCCCAACGCTCTCGCAAAACGCGCACTGCCAATGGACCACACCGTCCAATGTGAGTGAGGCCTTAAGCCCTCTCCTTTCTTCTTCTTTTTGGTGCTAAAATACAAAACGAATTCTTTGTCTTCTTCCTCAACGATTGCATGAAAATACTCTTTGCTTGATCGCATGAAAAATTAATCAAAGAAGGGTAATTTTTGAATGCCCCTTTGGCATATTATTTATACACGAAATTCACCATAGGGCTGGATGTTGGCACTCCATTAAATTTGATGACATTGGTGCTTTTATAACCTTTATAATTTATAAATTATTTAAATTTAAAAGAATTTAAATTTTATAAATTATATTTATAAACCTTTGAATTTAATAAAAATTAAAGCCTCCTTGAGATAAAATTTAAACCTTCATTTGTACTTCATTGATTTGATGAAAATTATTCTGCCACCATGGTTTTAATAAAAACCTTTATAAAACAATATTTTGACAACTTTTCTTCAACTCTTCGCATTGCTCCTGGTGTCAATGATGGTGTACTCCATGGTATTAATGACAACTTCATGTGTTCACTTTGGTATCAATGACAACTTCTCACCTTGACATCAATGACGACTAAATGAGCTCAAAATGTCCAACAATCATGTCTTTCTTCTCATTGCATTTTGTTCTCGCTTCACTTCATGGAAAATAGGCACCTCATAGGGACATGATGTATACTAGGAAACTAAAATATCAAAGGTAAATAAAGCCTATTCCCAGTTGATGGATACTTAGGGATAAGTGTTGGGGGGTACAGGCAAGTAGACCTTGAACTTTATGAAACTTATACTCCTTTAGGTACCTACCCAACTAAACAAGCCAACTAAGAATAAGGTCATTGGTAGTGCATTTAGAAATCCCCTATGTCCATTAGACTACTTAGGCTAGGCCCAATCTAATCTAGAAACCACCAATTTACTTTTTTTCACTTTAGAAGTGAGAGTGCCTTTAAAATCGTGAAAATGTTATCTAGGGAACCATCTTGTCAAAGATTGATGTTATTGCCAAGAATAGTCTTTTCCCAAACTGATTGTGTATGATTCGCTCATGTGGGTCTTATAGGACTTATCCATATCACCAATTTTATCTATTTTTCCTAGCCAACTAGGGTCTTGCCCATCAGCCAACACTCTTGATATGCTAAATTCAAACATGAAACTCACAATAAATACTAGGTCAGAATAGCTTTGTTTCACTCAGGAATATTTTGCAGCATTTCTCTCACATCCTTTCATTCTATAAGAAGTATCTTATAGTTCTTCCCCTAGCTTAGCACTCCTCGAAAGAAGTCAATACCACAAAGCCACCTTTTTTGAGCCTCTCAATCAACCACTTATAGGAATTAAAGGATCTCAAGGACTCTCAAGACACTCTTAAGTTTGAAACATACAAAGGACATATTCAAGTATCAAGGTAATTACCTCCCAATATCAATATTACTCGTCTCTTCTTGCAAGACTTACACTATTTTAGAGCATATTGGACCAATTATTTGTGCTACTTTACTAGTTAGATTCTACAAGTGCTTCTATTCTACTTCCATTCCTACATTCTTATCCGTAGGAAGATACCTACTTACGAGATCTAACCAAATGATTCCTAATCTTAACCTTACAATTCTTCTTGAAATAGAAGATTGCTTAGGTTTGGCTTAACTTCATGTTGCCTTTGCCTATGGGGTCGAGTGACCTCCTTAGCTTATCCAAATTTAGGGAAAATATAAGGTATCAAGAAATTTAAAAACTCCAAGATTATACTAGTCTTTCCATGCAAAACAAACATGTATCAATAAAATAACATGAACTAGTTAATTGGTTTAAAAATTATAATAATTAAATTAAACTAAAAGCAACATGTGAAGAAGGAAGAAGAGCTATAATTTCCAAGAAATCTCTAGAAGAAAAAGCTCTCTTCTTTTCCTACTTTTCTTGTAGAAGACTAGGATAAAGCAATCAAGACTATTATTTACTAAAGTATATTATCCTACCATTTCTTCATTGAGAATCATTATAAATATCACCTTATATAGATCCCCAAGACTTTTTATTCTTAAAAGAAGGAAATTATTTTAATGTGAAGAGGAACCAATTGAATTTTTCATTGCAAATGAAGAATGGTGGTACACCACTATTGATAAGGTTTAAGGTTTCAATTAAATAAATGATATTAGGGTAGGTTTAATTTTGAACCTTTGTATGTAGCTGATAGGCCAGATTCTACAGGCCCTTATGACCTTATTTTGATAGGCTCATTCCATCGCCCATCCTCTTGTAAGGCATCTAACATGGTGTTGGTTGTTGTTGATGGTTTTGTATCATTGTATTGGCATATTTTGTGCCTAATAAGCTTTTTGATTATATCAAGCAAATTTTTGGAAGATTGATCTTCATCAGCTAGTATCAAAGCACTCTAATATGTCTATGGATTGGTCTGTTACACCTCTTACACATTTGGAATCCTCATCAGCTAGTATCAAAGCACTCTAATCTTGCTACGGATTGGTCTGTTACACCTCTTACACGTTTTGAAATCGAGAGCCTTGATCTCTGTTACGTTTCCTTCTTCACAACATTGTACAACATGGTGCTTAGCTAAGAGCACCTCAAAAATTGCTCTATGCAAAATTTGGCACAGATGGCCAAGAATCTTAGTGCAGAGATTCTCTCAATCATGTCAAAAATAAATGGCATGGACACAGACCTGATCGAAGCCTCGCCATGAACAATGTTGACATATTGGTTTCCGATGGGGACACCGAATAAATTGTGTACGCCCCTCCCACCATTGCTATGCCGCCTCCAATGCCTCCTCAAAAGAAGAGTGCATGGTATTCAAGCCAACAAATGATGCAACAATCTGAGCTCGAACCCACCCCCACCGAACATCCCATCATTGTCGATGACAAGGCCTATGCTTGCAAGGAGGATGACAACAAAAATCCCTGGGGCATTTCATTCTGTTTCACGGAGGACTGCAAACTCTGTTGATTTGATGCCCCTGCCAAGGCAAATGTGGAGTTTTACGCTAGTGCGCCACCTACAAACGTTGTGCGAGCAACCCAATTGCCGATTGGATGCCACAACCACCCCAAGCATTACCGCCATGTGCCACAGTCACCTAGACCCCTGGGCATCTCGCCGGATCAGTGTGCCTCCTCTTTGCCTGTGCACACAGTGCACCGCCAATGCGCACTTCCCAATGCCCTGTGTGTCCTCCACTGCATTGACCCCGCCTAGTAGCAATGCCGACCTCTCCTCCCTGCACCCATGTTTCAGCGCCTGGATTCTCCAAATATTGGAGTATCAAAATATCAATGGAGTGCGCTTATGTTGTGAGAGGGCAGAGTTATTTACGAGCATCCGAGCTTGAGAAGGAAGGGAAAAAGATCATTTTTACAATGTTGGTAAGCCCCTAGGCACTGCACGTTTTCATCCCCCCTTCCCCCGGCGTGGTGGGAACTCCATTTACATGTTGGCATTAAATGGAGGAGTGTTTTCAGAGCTGCATATTCTGGAAAATATGATCTTGACAGTGATGGCTCACAGACTTTCATTTCTCTATAGGGTCACTTAACCTTCGACCGGAATACCATGCTTTAACAAATGACTTTCGTCGACTACCGAAGTTGCTTATCCGACCGGTCTAAAGGAGAGAGTTTTGAGCACCATTTAAGTCCGTCCGTGAGCAAAGAGATTAAATGAAGCCCCTCCACGTAGGTCGTAGACAAAGCACTTGACACCTGAAGCAATTGGAGTCGACCAACCTTCTTAATCCATTGTCCCACATTCATTGTCGGGAGGCTATCTTTAACATTATTTATCTTTTTCCCATTATAAAATGCAAGCGAGAATGTAGAGCCTGTTCAAAAATTTAAACCACAAAAGATTTTGCTTTTTCTTTTTTTGTTTTTCCTTCCTTTCCTTTTTATACATATTGAAGTCAAATGCTTTTGTTGTTAGGAAGAATGACAGAAAATTAAAAAATAATTAAATATTAGATTAAAGGTTTTGCCTTTGTATGCACTTGAGGCCCATATGACCTTGTCCCGATAACCTATTCCGTTGCCCATCCTTTTGTAAAGGCATATAACATGGTTTTGGTTGTTGCTCATGGTTTTGTATTGTTGTATTGGCATATTTTGTGCCTATATAAACGACTGATTATCAATGAAAATATCAAGCAAATTTTCAAAAGCTTGACCCAAATAAACTATATCTATGCAATGAATTGAATCATTGGTTGAGGATGTAATGCAGTCAAAAAAAAATTGTAATAGAAAACAACCTTAAAAAATAATGTATTGAAGGAAAAAAAAACTCCAATAAAAACCTACCCACAATCCTTAAAATATATTTACATCACAATCATCCTTCACATAATTCTTCAACTTGCGTAGGTTTTGTCTACTGACTACATCTGTTTATCCCTACAAATATATTCTCTTTTTTAAAGATGTTAATACATCGAAGCTGCAAGCTTACTGTAGTGGTAAGGGCTTTGGTTTCTCTTGGAGAGGTCTAAGGTTCAAACCTCACTCAGTATGAGGGGGTCAAGACCCTTCATAAAAACTGTGTAAACTCATTGAAAACAAAAATACACCAAAACCATGCAATGATAAAACCATATGTTTTCATAACCATATGTATAAAGTCCCATGTTATAGACATGTTATCACCAACAATTAATACCCAACAAACAAAATAAACATTAAATATTTATATATTTATTTCACATAATCCACTACCCAAGCCAAAGCCATTTAATATCCACTTCCTCCAACTATTGCACTACTTATTAGATACATTAAATAGTTAATACTCACTTCTTCTCACTTAACCCCTACTTGTCAAATACATTAAATTTTTTTTTTTTTTTATTGAAGATTTGCTTATTTGTTTTCGATGTTCTACATCAAACATTTAAGGTAGATAAGAACTCCACCAAATGTATTACTAACAAGTACATCTAAATAACCAACCAGGATGATCGAATGGATCCAAATAAACAAGAAATCTTTGAAAACATGATATTAGTGTTAATAATCTTAAGTTCTTTCTCTTCATTTAAATTCTTTTTAACCATGAGGTGTAATATTTCCATTCTCTTCACAAGTGCATCTATATATAAATGTTTTTTCATGGCTTTCATAACGAATCCATCATCTATCTATGAGTTTCTTCAACCACGACAATGGGTACCTTTTTCTCTGAAAATATTATTATTTGATCTTCGAGGCAATTCTTTAGTCATGGATACCTCTATAACTTATTCATATTGTTAAGAAATTCTTTGCCCTCTGCAAAAGCATTGGATGCCTTTCTAGCCTAAGAAAACTCTCCTTCCACAAGAGATTACTTTATCTTTTCTAATGTCTTCTTCCTCCAAGAAACCTTTTATCTCCATCACAACAATGCATGGTGCCATCCATGTTATTTTTCTTTGCTTCTTTTCTTGCCTACGATGTTGAGCAAACAGCTTCCTCAACAACATCTCTTTGAAGTTTTTAATTTCCTCTGGTATTTTTTTCTTCCTTTCTATTTCTCCACATTTCTTTTTACATTCGTCATTTGCTAAAACTTTGTTTTCTAAAACTCTTTTTCTTTGAAGGTATTTGTTCACTATTTTCTCAATTTCTTCAATTGTATTATTACTTGCAACAACTCCAACTCTAAAATATTTCTTGCTTAAAAAATTCACCTATTGTTGCTCCTACTACAATCCTATGTAGATGATTCCTTTTCTAGTCCTCTCAAGTTCTTTTGGATCTGTTTGCAGCTCATGTTCTTTCTCTAACAGTAACTCTAGGAGACATTTTGTGTCCTCTACAAGCTTATTGTTGCAAATTTCTTTTGCAATCCTACGTAAGTCAATCTTCTAGTGACTCGATAACCTAGTCTGATACCAAAGTCAAAAACATTGCAGCCAAAAACAATGCAGTCAAAAATAACTGTAGTAGCAAACAACCTACAATAATTCCAATTTAAAAAAATTCAATAACAAATGTGTTTAAATAAAAATTGCGACAACAAATGATCTACAAACCTTAAGAAATAGACCTACCTCATAATTATCTTTCACATAATTCAACTTACAAAGCTTTTCTTTGCCTGTTCACATCTATCAGCATGTGTCTCTCCCAATAAATAAATATCCTCGTCTTTTAGAAAGGAATTTACACACCAAAACCATTGAGTGATTAAACCATGGGTTTTCAAAACCATGTGCATAAGGTCATATGTTATCAACATTTTATCATCAACATTTAATACCCACCAAACAAGATAAACATTAAATAATTACATATTTATTTCACACAACCAATTACCTGAGCCAAATCCAGTTAATATCCACTTCCTCCAACTATGATGGAATTTTGTTCCACAGTAATAACTCTGCTCTTTTGTACTACTTACCAAATACATTAAATAATTAATATCCACTTCTTCCAACTACCCCACTACTTGCCAAATACATTAAATACTATTTATTTAATTATTTTGTTGATGAGGATTGCCTATTTGCTTTAGATGCTTCAGATGTAATACTATGGAATGGACACAAATAACACATCAAAAACTATCATAAGTACCAACCTATACTAGACTTTACTAAACTTGAAAGCAAGAGATACTATAAGCTACATATTGTTGAATGAAGAATTTCAAATTCGGATATAAACTTTAATTGACATATTGGTAGGATATGTGAAACATGAAATCTAGCATTTCCTTTTAGAGTTTAAAAAAATCCTTAAAGATTGAGCTAAAAATTAGTAAAACCCTTGTCTTTTCAAAGATAGTGTTAGTCCCACTTTTTATCACATTTATGTTGTAGGGTAAGTGGACAAATGAATCTAAACATGAAACAATTTGAGATGTAAAAATAACGTAACAGACAAAAAGTATACACTGAAGAGAAGTTAAGTTGATGTTCTTATGGTATTCCATTTTGAATCTGGTAGTCTAGATAATATGTATAATTACGTTGTGCTTTTATGACCTATTTAAAGAATCAATTGCAATTAGTCAAGAATTATAAAGAACCATAGTTTCATGTGTATAAAATATTGTGGCAAGAAATAGGTAGATTAATCCACTTGTAATCAGATGTAATGAAGAAATATGCAATGACAGTTATAATGGATATCCATAGTGAGTGTAAATGCAAATTTTTACAAACTATTTATTCTCTTTATTTATTTGGCATATTCCCATAAGGTGCATGCTACATAGACATACCATGTCCCCTGAAAATTATCCAACTTGACTTCTGAATGGATGAGTCACGTTGGAGTCACGTCGGATGAAAATTATCCAACTTGACTTTTGATATAAACACCTCAATTGTGTGTTTAAGTGTTGATTTTTGGGTTTACTAATCCATCCATGATTAAGCTATACTAGTTCTGATCCTCAATAATTTCTTCGCTCACAACTGTTTTTATCTTCATTCCAAATATGGTTCACTTACAAATTTGACCACCTATAATATTGCAAGGTGGTCCAAGCAAGCAAGCTTCCTCAATGCAAGTAGGTGACTAGTAAGCACTATAAGGAAATAATATGACAATTGCTTTTGGTATAAAATTCAAGGTTTTCCCTCAAATCAATTTAATCAAGCTTTGATTTTTTGATAAAGGCATACTTCGATCATGATATTCATGGCATCATTCTCCTCCTCCCTCTCATGAATCTGATCAACCTGAGTTTCTCCAAGAGCCCTTCTCACTTCTTATTCTTGGTCATTCAAGCTTGATCTAGATTATTTTTGCCTAGGACCAATTGTACTTCACAATTCCATATCTACACTCAATGACTTATTGATCAATACTAAAGCAGCCTACTACATATCTTTGATCCCTTCTCTCTTGCATAAAGTTTTTGTTAGAATTTCCCAAAATAGACATGCAAAGCATTACACAAGTATGAAGAAAAGAGTAGAACTGATTGATTTATTCCAAGGATCAACTTTGTATAAATAGCAAAGTTGATCATTGAGAGCCGTTGGATTACAACAACTCATCAAACCTGATGAAGACACCACTGAGTGTTCTCCTGACACATGGAGGAGTGGAAACTCAAGTGTGTCTATCCTAGTAGAACTTAAGAGAATATTCACTTATTCTAACACCCCCCTTAAGTGATACTAGGGGAGCTTTGTACAAATGAGTCCCAACAACAAGGCCTGATGAGGTACTCATGTACAATGACTTCTTTATGAAGAGATGGTAAAAACCCTATGGGAAAAACCATCAATCAAAAGGAAGTAAGGAAGAGGCTTGTCTTCGGATGGCGAAGATTGTCCTCTTAATACAATAAGAATGATGAGTCCCGACAACATGGCCTGATGAGGTACTCATTTACAATATATATAGTTGGTGAAAAAACCCCTTGGGGAAAAACCAACTATCACAACTTCTTTTTTGAAGAGATGGTAAAAACCCTATGGGAAAAACCATCAATCAAAAAGGAAGTAAGGAAGAGGCTTGTCTTCGGATGGCGAAGATTGTCCTCTTAATACAATAAGAATGATGAGTCCCGACAACATGGCCTGATGAGGTACTCATTTACAATATATATATAGATGGTGAAAAAAACCCCTTGGGAAAAACCATCTTTCACACAAAAATATCCAAGATAGAGGCATGTCTTCGGATGGCGAAGATTGTCCTCATAATATACATGTTGTTTGAGAGATGATAAAAAAAACCACAAGGGAAAAAACCATTCTCCAAACAATGTAATGAGAGGTGGAAGACCTCTGTGTCAATGCAGTTGTAATACTCCAAGTTTATCTCGCAACTGAAGGTAACGCGGAGAAGGAAATGACTTGGTAAAGATATCTGCAATTTGATTCTCAGTTGGAATATAGTCCAAGTATATATCCCCATTCTGAATATGTTGTCGTATGAAGTGCATGTGTATCTCAATGTGCTTGGTGCATTGATGTTCAACTGGATTGCGTGCAATATGAATTGTGCTCTGATTGTCACACCAAAGAGTTATAGGCTTTTCATGGGAGAAACCAAATTCTCTCAGAATTTGATGAAGCCAAAGAGCTTCTTGACTTGCTAAAATTGTTGCCCTGTATTCTGCCTCTGTAGAAGATAAGGCTATTGCTTGTTGTTTCTTGCATAACCAGGCTATTGGTGAAGAACCAAGGCAAAAGACATAGCCAGAGGTTGAACATCTATCTTCTACTGAACCTGCCCAATCTGAATCCGTGTAGCCAATGATATCCATGGATTTTCCCTTATATAGGAGCCCAAAGTGCGTAGTGCCTTGCAAGTAATGGAGGATCATTTTTGTTGCTTGCCAATGACTGAAGTGAGGTTGATGAGAGAATCTGGATATTAGGCCAACAACATATGAGATATCTGGGTGAGTATGAGTAAGGTATAACAGACTTCCTACAAGCTGACGGTATAGAGTTGCATCACATAGAGGGGATGAGCAGGAAGTACTAAGATTAATGCTAGATTGAAAAGGGGTAGGAGAAGGTTTGCAATCTATCATTTTAAATCTTTGAAGAAGATCTAGTGTGTATTTTTGTTGACACAATGAAATTCCTGCATCTGATTGACTTATTTGGATCCCAAGGAAGTAATGAGCTAAACCAAGATCAACCATTTCAAATTTTTTAGAGAGGGAGTCTTTTATAGTCTGAATGTGAGTGAAGTTACTACCAGTGAGAAGAAGATCATCAACATATAGAACAAGAATGGTGATTTTACCTTCATTTCTCCAAATGTAGACTGTGTTATCAGACTCACAATGAGAAAAACCTGCGAAAAGAAGGAAGGAGTCCATATTTTCATACCAAGCTCTAGGGGCTTGTTTGAGGCCATAGAGAGACTTTTTAGCCTACAAACAAGAGAGGAGTCTTGAGTGAAACCAACAGGTTGTTCCATGAATATTTCTTCTTTTAAGTCCCCATGTAAGAAAGCACTTTTTACATCCATTTGATAGACAGGCCACTTTTGGGAAGCATCCAGAGCAAGAACCAATCTAACAGAATCCATTTTAGCAACTGGAGCAAAGGTTTCTGCATAATCAATACCTTCAATTTGAGAAAAACCTTTGGCTACTAGGTGAGCTTTGTGTTTGTCTATTTCTCCATTTGGCCCATATTTGGTTTTGTAGATCCATTTACAACGAACTAACTTCCTTCCTTTAGGCAAGGGAACTAAATCCCAAGTTTTGTTTTTGATTAAGGAAGAAAATTCGTTTTCCATGGCCTCATCCCATTCTTTAATTCTTGTTGCTTCTTTGAAGGATTGAGGATCAGAGGAAATAGACTGATAGACAAGACCAATGCCTATGGGGTTGGTTGATCTGGTTGATGGAAGATTTTGGATGTAAGGAGTAGCTTCTTTAACAATGGTGCGGGCCCATTTTGGCATAGTGGAAGGAGTAGAAGGAGTTGAAAGACATTGAGTTGGAGTTACAGGTTCCTCATCTTGACTATCAATTTCCAAGTTAATCTCAAGAGTTGGCTCTTCATAATATTGAGGTTCTACTATAGGAGAAGGCTCAATGGAGGAAGAGGGGGATTGAGGATATTTTTGAGGGAATGTTTCATCAAATTGGACATTCCTATGGAAAAATACCTCATGAGTTGAGGGATCAAGGAGCCTGTATGCTTTCATTTCCTCACAATAACCAACAAAGATGAGCTTTTTGCTTTTCTTATCTAGAGCCTTCCTTTTCTTCTTTGGGATGTGTGCCCAAGCAGTACACCCAAAAATTTTGAAGAAGGAAACATCCGGTTTTGAGCCAAACCATGCTTCTTCAGGAGTTAAATGGTCAAGAGCTTTATGAGGTGTGCGGTTTTGAATATAATTGGCACAGTTAATAGCTTCTGCCCAAAAAACTTTTGGAAGATCTCTTGAATGGAGCATACAATTTGCCATTTCTTTTAATGTCCGATTTTTCCTTTCTGCAATGCCATTTTGTTGAGGATTATGGGAGACAAAATGTTGATGAATGATGCCATGACTTGATAAAAATATGGAGAACTCATTACTGCAGTATTCCCCCCATTATCTATGCGGATTTGCTTGATTTTGCAAGAGGCCTGATTTTCAACTAAGGCTTTGAAGACTTTAAAGTGGGATAGAACATCACTTTTATATTTCAGGAAGTAGACCCAGGTTCTTCTAGAAAAGTCATCAATAAAGGTTAGAGCATACTTTGCTCCTTTAAAAGAAGGTTCTAGAAAAGACATCAAGTCACTATGGATTAATTCTAGAGGGGATGAGGCTTTTAGAGAACTACTTGGGTGAAAAGGATCTTGATGTTGCTTTCCAAGAGCACATCCAGGACAAACTCCATCAATGGAGGAGACTTGGGGTAAACCTGTGACCATATCATGGGTGCTCAATTCCTTTAGGTAGTTGTAACTAAGATGACCAAATCTTTCATGCCAAATTTTGCTTTCAAGATCTCCATGAGCCACAAAATAGGAGGCCCCTTCTAGATTTTTGAATCCTTTGAAGTGAAATAGGTGAGTGTTGTGATCAATATCTCCTTTGGCTATGAGAGAATGGGGATCTTGAAAGTCTCTTATCTCAACTCCTGTTGGAGAGAAGAGAACTGTTTTCCCCTTTCCAAAAGTACAAATCTGATAGACGGAGAGGAGATTAGTGGTAATGTTTGGAACATAGAGAACATTATTTATAGAGCCACCATCAATGGTTATGTCCCCCTTTCCTTTGACTAGGATAAAGGAGGAGTCACCCACTTCTATGCTACATGTAGAACTTGAGGAGATAGAAGAGAATGACTCATCTGAAGCAGTCATGTGATGAGTAGCTCCAGAATCTAGGACCCAATAATTAGAGGAAGAATTGGAGGTTTTCCCTTGAACATTAAGGGCTTTTCCTATTTGCCTTTTATTGTCTATATTTTGATCCTTCATAGCTGCCTCTAGTTGTTGTAATATTTTCCAACATTTGTTTATAGAGTGACCATTCTTTTTGTAGTGAGTACAAGTTATGGGGTTCTTTTCCTTCTTTTTGAACTTTTCTTTAGAAGAGGTGGAGGCTACTAAGGCTTTTGAGGAAGAGGAAGAAGAAGATATTTCATATCTAGCAAGTTTTGTTTCTTCCCTAGTTAGTCTATCACAAAACTCTTCTAAAGAGGGCATTTTAAAGGTTGTACCAAGAGCATATTTGGTAGATATAAAGGTGGTAGCAAAGATTTGAAAAACACCATTTAGCTTAGAAAGGATTAGATAAATGCATTCTTCTTCAGTCTTAGTCTTCCCACTACCTTTGTATTGAGAGAGGACCTCTTTGAATTTGGTGAGGTAGTCAACAATATTGCTGAAGTCCTCAGGAGATAGAGTAGTCAATTCTGCTTCTAGTTGCATTGATCTTATTTGATCTACTTTCCCAAACAGAGTCTTTAGTTTCTCCCAACTTTCATAAGGAGTTTTACAATATGCAATGTGAAACCACAAACTTTCATGCATATTAGAGCTTATAATACCCATTGTTTCATACATTTTCCCTTTATGAACAAATATCTCATATTCTTTTTCAAACTCTGGTTGCTTTTCTTCTAATAGGTGTGTGAGCCCTTTTTGAGAAATGAGATTTAAAATTTTGGGTTTCCATGTATGGAAGTTATGAGGAGTGAGAAGATCAATTGTATTCATTTTGTAAAGAAGATTGAAGTTTTAACCAATATACCCCCTTAGAACTTCAATTAATGCAATTTGAAAGAAGGTATGTAAGCTTTTCTTCTAATGTCACAATCCTCCAATTACCCGCCCTAACGAGAGGGAAACTATAAGTAATAGAGAGTTGTTAATTAAAATTAGCTTAGAAGCAATTGCCTATGCCCAATATTATTCTTCTCAATACCCACCCTTACTTGAGGGAAACTATAAGTAATGATAGGAAAAAATATTAGGAGGATAGGCTTGAAATGCAAGTGGGATCAACCAGATTGGATATCGGAATATCTCAATTACCCACCCTGACGAGAGGGAAACTATAAGTAAGAGAGATATTCAATATGAAATTTGGTGATCAAAAAATATATGTCAGGCCTTTATACCAATATTTCAAAAACCCGCCCTAACTTGAGGGAAACTATAAGTTTATTGAAGGTATTGGTACGTGGAACGTAGACAATATATTTTGAAAAAAAAATTATGAATAGAATTTTTAATTTTAAATAGACCTTTTTAGAAGAGAAGAGGGTTTTGAACAAATAATATTAAAAATTATATGTTAGTTTCTAAAAAAACTTAATTTTTTTGGTTAGTTGTTATAAACAAAATTTGAAAAGGATTAGAAATTTAGTAAAGAATTGAAAGAAATATGAACTTGAAGGGAAATATATAAAGAAATTACAACTTGATATTACCCTTTAATATGAGTGTGTTCATATAACAACATATATTTAAATGCAAAATTAAATTAAGTGCACTTTAAATTTTAATATGAAAAAAGAATGAGGAAAGAAAAAAAGGAAAACCCCCCTCAAATAGTAAGACAAGAAATGGTGCAAAAATAGCACCCTTTACCCCCCTCCCGCAAATAGCACTTTTATTTATGATATTTACAAAATATGATCTCCACTTTGAAATAGGCCTTGGAAAGGCTTTAGTGAAGAAGGTTTTGGGAATAAAACCTTCGAAATTGAAGGTTATTAAAAGAGCCTAAAAAAACAAATTACACACGAAAACCAAGGCGCCTTTGGAAAGGTTTTTTAAAAAAACTATACCCTTTTGAATCGATCTGGATACCCTGCACAAAAATGTTAGAGACAAGAAATGAAGAACGATATCTGTCATAGACTCAACGGGTCCTCCCTGCTATGCTGAGAAACGTGAAACCCGGTGGTTGCGCTCGTAGATGGTGGGTCCTCCCTGCAATGTTGAGAAACATAATGGTGCCTCGAAAAGAAGACGCAGACCTTCGAGAGAGGTTCAAACGTAGTCCGAGCTTTCGAATGTGATCTTTCGGTTGAGATACGAAATGGTGCCACTTTTGACGCAGTCTGAGCGTTCACAGAAGTAGCAGACGTCTTCGATCAAGGCTCTCTCCGTGTTGAGAGATGCAGCCTAATAAAAGGATGCTCTTCCTTGAAATACCTACAGAAAAAACGTAAACAGGGAAGGCGTAATAGAAAACAATATATTTTTAACTAGCAAAGAATATATTATTATGAAAAAACTCAAATCGGAAAGCTCCAACGATGCAAAGATGATAAAAAATATCAATGATCACAAGAGAGATGATTTGAAAACTGGGAAACCGAATGAGATTTTAAATGATTCTAAATTTAATCGTTAGGGATCGCCAACCAACAAATTGCCAAAATTTTTGGGCTTGGTGATGATTTCCCAATGCCAAGGTGAGAGACGTTAGAAGAACAACGTGTCTTTGCAACGTTGTAAAAAAAATGTTTAAGGCAACTGGAGTGATGGCGTCTCAAGCACACGAGGCAAACAAAAAAATTTAGACGATCTTCTATTCGAGAGATTTTAGCGCCTACGAAAGGGGCGCCGATGGAGAGGCCGAGGAGAGGCATTGCAAGAACGTCGATGGCATAAAAAAAAACCTTCGTTCGATTTGCAAGCCTGAAATGGTCTCCGAGAGTAGAGGGCAGTTGAATCGGAGGTTGCCTGCAAGAAGATAAATCATAGATGATAGGAAAGAAATTTCCTATGATATCAAGCTTTAAAAGTTTTCAAATATATATTTTGAAAAAAATATAATCGCTTGAAAAAATAGTTTAAAATATTACGTATGTATTTTTTTCATAAAAAAGAGCCCCTTTCTCTGTAAAGAAAGAAAAAGGACAGATCTTGATGAAAAAAATTGCAGTATATCTAAAAAAAAATTGTATTAGAAGACCATGAATCTTCCCTTCTTGAAGGAGACAAATATAATATTTTCAGAATAACCCACATACATAAAAAAATATAGCTGAAATAAAACTATATATAAGATCTTATGGAAGGCCAAAAAAAAGGAAGCCAACAGAAGATACAAAGAACCAGCTCCGAGAATCTTCAAGAGGGAATGCTAGCAAAATCTATCCTGCTCTGGTACCATGTTAGAATTTCCCAAAATAGACATGCAAAGCATTACACAAGTATGAAGAAAAGAGTAGAACTGATTGATTTATTCCAAGGATCAACTTTGTATAAATAGCAAAGTTGATCATTGAGAGTCATTGGATTACAACAACTCATCAAACCTGATGAAGACACCATTGAGTGTTCTCCTGACACATGGAGGAGTGGAAACTCAAGTGTGTCTATCCTAGTAGAACTTAAGAGAATATTCACTTATTCTAACAATTTTTGCAGTTTGGCTGATTCTACTTGTTAATGGATTCTCCAACCCTAAACATTGTCAGAGGATGATTCTAGAATCACAAAAAAATGAGGAAAAAACTATCTTTGATCCTAGTAAATCAGGATGGTGGTTATTTTTTTGTACATAACTAACCGAACAATAGGGGATCTACTACCAACAAACTAATTTATGGCATAGATACCATGCATCCAATTTTCAGTGCTCAGCATGTTCAAGGATTACTTAACCAGAATATGCAACGGTGTGTATGTTGTATGGACGCCTGGGAAAAAGAAATCAGCAACTGAAGTAGTGTCCTCATTTTTCCAAGTTCCTTTAAACAATGCATGTTAGGTTACCTAGGGATAGGAATATGGGGATATGATATTATGGATAGTTGGCATGGGCCACACTTAACCCAAGGTTGATTATATTATAATATTATATTATAATAATAAGTGGGATAAGGGTTTAGGAAGATGGATATAGAAAGAAGGGATATTGTCATTGTAATAATTATCAATCATCATATCGACTGTTCTCTTGTAACTGTCTTGGCTCGTGGAGCAGATCTTATTTGGAAGATATTGTGGAGTGGTTCCTTCCTTAAGGCATAATATTGGTGCTGCCCTACCTTAAGGATATTATTTATCTTCGTCTCATTGTGTGGATTGTTACTGTGGATAACTATTTGTGGGTGAATAAATTGATATTTCTGCATAACGGTGAATGATTTCTGTTATGAGAAGCAAAGGTTCATAACAATGCAGGGTAAAGAACTTAGAAAAGATTGCTTGCTCATTGGAACTGGATGATGACATGAAGGCAGCGCACTACGCTATGTTAATATGCAAAACTCTTCAACTCTATCATAAGAAAGAACAAACCTGTTTATTAGGATGGATCGTCCATGAGGTCCTTGCCTAAGCAACTTAGATGCTTTAGTTCATCAAAGATAGAAAATCCAAAGCAATAGCTTATCAGAAGAGATTTCGGAAGTGGTTTTTGCAGTGGTGCATCCAATCAGCCAGACTTGACTATTAATTAAAACTTGGCTCTACGTGGAAATTGCTAGTTGTCCATAGTGGCATATGGTTTCCTTCAGATTCCTTTCACAATATGGAACAAATAGACCCAGCTAATGTGTGAAACACTTGGGGAATTTGGGTGAAGACAAGTCAAGGGGAGTAGCTTTTATAGCATATTTCATATCCAGCTTTAAGCATGTACCTAAATATTTCATATCCGAATCTAAAGAACTACAAAAATAGCCTCCGAAGACTAACCATTTAAAAATAGTGTTATTTAGATGTCTGAAAATAGTCATTCCTACTGTGCCTGTATGATCTCGCCTGAAACTTGCATTTTAGCAAGTCTGATGCCAGAAAAATCTTCAGAAGATACTACACCTTTCTTATTCTAATAAACACTAAGTATGAGTCAAAACACATTATCACCCGCATAAAATTATTGCAAAAATTGGAGGAACCACACTCAATCATGGATGCACTGCACCAAGTGGACCCCAATAAATAACTCTCAAGGTAAATTTGGAAAAAAAAACGTACAAATGCAGCCACATAAATCTATATATAGTGGTCATCTTATTAGCATTACCAGTAATCCTTGCAAGAGCAAAATCCTTCTTTGAAACGATGGAAACGATTTGCATCTCTTACCATAATTTCTCGCTTTACAATCTTAGATATGAACTTTGTGGCACTGTGACAATCACCACATACACGAAGGTTTTTTGTGATACAGATGGGAGTTCCAGGGCTTGTGTTTAAAAGACCAAATGCAATGGCCAGCTTCTCACTATGAATACAAAGCATGTGTTCCTTCACTTCCTCTTCTACATCATGTAACACAAAGTCCGTCTCAGGAACATATCCTACTGTTTGTATTTGCCCAAACAAGGTCTCCAATGTTGCATAAATATTTTCAGATTGAGGATGAGATCTGTCTCCCACAAGGAATGTGTGAATCTTGTTATTCATTTCAATCAAGCTATATCCTGGTGTCTTCTTCAACCTCTTCTCTCTCATCGTTGCTCTTACCTTTGCAACATCATCCCATTTGCCAGCTGCAGCATAGATGTTTGACATCAATACATAACATCCAACATTTTCAGGCTCCAAGTTAAAAAGGAGTTCTGCCACTTTTTCTCCAAGCTTGTAATTGCAATGAATTCTGCAGGCACCAAGCAAGGCACCCAACACTGTAGCATCAGGTTGTGCTCCCACTTTTTCGATTAATTTCTGTGCCTCCTCCAGTTTCCCGGCACGGCCAAGAAGGTCAACCATACAAGAATAGTGCTCCACTCTGGGCATGATATGATAATCACGACTCATGGAATCAAAGTATTGCCAACCCTCATTCACCAGGCCTGTGTGACTACACGCAGTTAAAATACAAGTTAAGGTAATGTCGTTTGGCTTCACACCCCTCTCTAGCATTTGACCAAAAAGTGCAATGGCATCCTCACCATACCCATGCATTCCATATGCTAAAATCATGGCACTCCATGTGACTACATTCCTTTCAGATGCTTTTTCAAACATTCGGCGGGCATAATCTATGCTTCCAGACTTGGCATACATGTCTATTAGAGCAGTTTCTACAATAACATTCAACTCGAACCCCTTTCTGAGTATGTAAGCATGCATCCATTTGGCTAATTGCAGAGCTGCCAATTGAGCACATGCTGAGAGTATGCTAACTGCAGTAACCGAGTTAGCTTCCATGTTTTCTAGTTGCATTTCCTTGAACAGTGCTAAAGCCTCATTGGCATGGCCATTTTCAATATACCCAGAGATCATTGCATTCCATGTGACAGTATTTCTTTGAGGCATTCTATCAAATATCTCACAAGCAGCTTCTAGATTTTTGCACTTGGCATACATTGCAATGAGAGAATTCTCCACAGAAACATCTTTCTCAAATCCACTTTGAATTATGCAATCGTGGATCCACTTGCCTTGGTGCAAATCTCCTAGTTGAGCACACGCCTGAAGCACACTGATCATGGTGCTTGAATTGGGCTGCTCGTCAGCCAATTGCATCCGATGAAAGAGTTCCATACCCTCGTAGGCAAGCCCATTGTGAGCATACCCAGCAATCATTGCATTCCATGAGACCACATTTCGTTTGGACATTTTGTCAAACAACTCGCGCGCAATTTCCACATTCCCACATTTTGCATACATGTCTACTAAAGCAGTCACCACAAAAACACCAGAATCTATTCCACATCTAATTATATGAGCGTGAATTGATTTACCTTCTTGCAGATCTCCCAATTGGGCACATGCAGGCAGCACACTTGCAACTGTCACAGAATTAGCCTTTACACCTGCAACCATCATCTGATGAAACACATCCAATGCTTTGTCTGCATGCCCATTCTGAGCATACCCAGCAATCATTGAATTCCACGAAACCACAGTCCGTTTAGACATTTTGTCAAACACTTGGCGTGCAACATCTATTCTCCCACACTTTGCATACATGGTTACCAGCGAATTGAGCACAATAAGTTCTGAATCAAACCCAAACCCATTCTTAATTATGCAACCATGAATCATTCTCCCCATTTCCAAAATTTCCAGCAGCCCACATACCTGTAGAGCGCTAACCATTGTAACCAGATCAGGCCTTGCTCCAGCAACCAGCATTTGCTCAAAGAGTTCCAAGGCCTCATCAGGCCTTCCATTCTGGGTGCACCCCACAATCATCCCATTCCAAGACACCGAATCTCTTACAGGCATTTGGTCAAACACTTGGCGTGCATCCTCCATGCTCCTGCACTTGGCATACATGGCAATGAGAGAATTCCCCACAAAAACGTCTGATTCAAATCCACTCCTGACTATGTGATCATGGATCCTTTTTCCCTCTTCCAGAGCCAACATGGCTGCGCAAGCCTTGAGCACAAAAGGAAACGTGAAATTGTCTGGCTGCAATCTGGCCCCCTCCATTTCATTATAGAGTGCAAGCGCCTCTTTCCAGGGTCCATGGGTTGCATATCCTGTGATCATCACGTTCCACAACTCAATATTTGGTTGGGGCATTTTGTCAAACAATTGGCGTGCAGACTCCATGCTGCCATTCCTGGCATACAATTTCACCAGCTTGCTTTCTAAAGCTAGGTTTCCCTTTAAACCCTTTCTGTAAATATGGGCATGTATTTCTTTCAACAAAATTACATTCTCACACTTGTGCAGTAATAAGGAGAGTTGAGTTTTGTAGTCAGCTAAGTTGGGTGTCTCTGGTCCGTGCTGTGGTTTTGGTTTTTGTATTGTCTGTGTTTTCACTGAAGGGAATTTGAAATCTTTGGGGTGGACAGCAGAGGGGTGATGTATTTTGCTGACATTTTGATGGAAATCTCCAAGAGATGATGGAACTGACAAGGAGAAGTCGGTAATTGGCTTTACAAATGCCATAGTGGTGGTGATATAGAAAATAAAAAGAATGGGTGGGTTTCGTCACTCATTCCAAATGAAGCTCACCTGGAACTAGCGCTACACCATGATCTCCCCCTCACTTTTCTCTTATCCAAGGAGTAGAGGTCTAATAGGGAAAGCGCACTTTTTTGGGATTTGGTTTTTCAGGGGTTGAAGGTTAAAGACTGTTTGATTTTGTGTTAATTTTTTATTCATAAAATTTTCAAATAAAAATTCAATCTAATAAGAATTACTCGTTATATTTGTGTTATAATTTTCACTCGATTAGGAATTTTAGGAGGGTTTGTTTATTTGTCTCTTTCTATTAGCTTTCTTTTATTAAAAAAAAAAAATTGCTAAAACTTTCACTTAAAAAAAAAATTGGTTTAACTTTGATTATAAAGTGAAGATTTGTGGGAAGATCATTTTTAATTTGTTTATATGATAGTATCCACGTGAAATTGATTTTATCCGGAGTGTTTGTTTGTTTTTTTTTTATAAATTTTTTATTTTTATAATTTTATTTTATTTTTAAATGGTTAAATATAAAGTAAATATTTGTGAGAAGAATATTTTTAATTTGTTCGTATAATAACATATACATGGAATTCTTTAAAAATAGGTTGACTGTATACACTTCAAAATAAATTAAATTAATGACATCGAGATTAAAAGAATTGAACAAAATCACTTTCAAAAACATTTTTGAGAACTAAAAAAAATTAAAAATATAAGCACAATAATCCAAGCTTTTGGAGGAAAGGGAGTTGATTAGTGCATGTTATAATATTTTAAGGAAGACAAATTTTGAAAATTAAAATCGTTAAAAAATAGATAAAAACACAAAGTGTTTTCATAAGATGGCAATAGTACAAAAATCAACATCCAAAATTAGTAGAATTAAATCAGTAGAAGGGGTTTGAATTGAAGACTAAAGCGAAATCAAAGAGGAAAGGCATTTTTTTTAGTATTATATATATATATATATATATATATATATATATATATATATATATATATATATATATATGCCTTAGTAAGAAAAGTGTGATTAATTAAATCAGTCTTATAAGAAATTCCAACATTCTATTAATTAAGGATTTTATCTAGAGTGTTTGTTTATTTTTCTTTTTTATAAAATGTTGGAATGACTTGTAAGACTGATTTACTTAGTTGCACTTTTCTTATTAAGGATAACCAAAATATTCTAGGATTGAAGGAGATTGAAGTTTTTAATGATGAACTACTACAAGAAGTACCTCCAGTTATAATAGATGAAGACAATAGCAAACTGATGGAGCCTATTACTTTAGAAGAAGTTCATTCAACTCTTCTCTATTTATTAGGATAAACCCCTAGGTCTGAATAGGCTCTCAACGGCATTTTATCAGCATAACTAGGAAATAGTGAAGGATTCTTTATTGGTGGTAGTGGAATAGTCTATAATAAAATAATTCTTACCTTATAAAATAAATGCAATATATCTTACCCTGATTCCAAAAAAAAAGACGATGCAAAATTGTTTAATTTATTTAGGTCCATAAGCCTATGTAATATGGCATATAAGATAATCTTCCAAGTGATGGTAAATCAGTTAAGACCATCGTTAGACAAAATTATTTCAAAAGAGCAAAGAAGATTTGTGAAAGGGAGAGATTTTGGATGAGATCATAGTAGCTCATGAAGTAATGCATTCAGCAGCTTCAATAAAATAGAAAGTAATAATTTTCTTTTTGCATTATTATAAAAGCTTGGATTTGGGAAGAAATGGGTCAAATGGATTAAATATTGTCTCGACAATATCATATTCATATTCAATTTTGATCAATTGGCTAGTAACAAAATCATTAAAAGCCAGGACAGATCTTAGATAGGGAGATCTTCTATCACCATATATGTTCATTATTGTGGAAGAGGGATTGGGAAGGAACTTAAAGAAGACATACAAATATATGTTAATAAGCAGATTGAAGGCTAGTAATAACATCGACAACATCACCCACAAATAGTTTATAGATGATGCAGCATTTTTGGAGGGCAAAGATAAACGAGGCTAGAGCTTTGAATTACTTAATAAAGGAATATGAAAGAACGTTAGGACAAAAATTTAATAGTACAAAGTCCAAAAATTTACTTCCTAAAAATTCCAGCTATAATCAAAGCAAGGACATGCAGGTTACTTCAAATAGAGGAGGCAAATTTGCCAACAACATATTTAGAGATGCCCTTACTTGAGAGGAGAATGAGGATAGAATTGTAGAATCCAGTTAAAGTAAAGTTCAAAATAAAAAACTAGCATAGAAAGGTATATGGCTATCCTTAGTAAGAAAAGTGCAACTAATTAAATCAGTCTTACAAGTAATTCCAACATTTTATATGTCCTTATGTATTATGTCAAAATTGGGAGAACAAAGTTTAATCTATATTATGCGGTCATTTTTATGGTCAGGACTACATGATAAAAAATATTCTTTGGTGAAATGAAGCAAGGGGTGTGATGATAAAACTAGAGAATATCTCGGTTTAAGAGTTTTTACAAATGCAAATGTAGTTTTAAGGAGAAAAGTAATTTGGATATTGTACAAAGAGAGTAAAAAACAATAGACAAGAATTCTTCTAAGTACATTGAGCCCAATGACCCAAGCTTAGTCTTTGCTACATTCTCACTACCAGGTGGTTTTGCACTTTAGAATAGTTTTAAAAAATCAATTGATGTAGTGATTAAATGCCTAATATGGGTGGTGGGGAATGGAGAAAAAAAATATGGATACGTGGTGTGATAAAAAAACCACTTAATATAGACCCAATTTTGAAACCATGGATGAGATTACTTCAAGACAAATATGGTAATAGGGTTTCAAACATTATGTACAAGGATCGGGAAGGAAGATACAAATGAAAATAATTTTTTATAAGTATTTTGGATATTGTTGCTAGGAGGCAGTTGAGCAGAAAGATAACAACAATGATTATTCCAATGGGATTCGAGGATAAGCTGATTTGGGAGTTGAATAGCTCAGGAGAATACACAACAAGAAGTAGATATAATGTAAAGCACCAACAAAATTAAAATACCTAACGAAATGGAGAGATATTTGGGATAGCCCGAGCATTCCAAAAGTCAAAATGTTTGTATGGCAAGTAGGTCATAGAAAAATTTTATCTTCGAATAACCTAATAGAAAGAGGTTTTCATGGCCCCTTGCAATGTGTTCTATGTAAAAAGGAGAAGGAGAGTATAGACCATCTCTCGGAACACTGTTCAATAGTTTGGGAATTATGGCAATGGATTCTTAATATGTTTAGTAAATGCATAGTGATGAATGGTAGAATTTAAGAATGGTTAAAGCAATGGCAGAGCACTTTTAAAAGTGGGGTGTTATAGATAATTTATGGTATATCGAAAGGTACAATACATTGGATTGTATGGTTAGAAAGGAACAAAAGAATATTAAAAGGAAAGGAAGGCAATCTAGAGGTAATGAAAAAGATTTGTTTAGCCATAAAGGAGTCTAAACCAACCTTATCAACTCACCTAATCCTTAGTCTTGAAGTAAAAACCCTTGATAGATGGAGTCAAGTCATCAAATAGAATTATGATGTTGGGTACAAAAGAAACAAAAGGAAAGCAAATAATATAAAGTGGAAACCACCAGAAGTGAAGTTGGACAAATTGAAGATGGAGTATCTAAAGGAAATTCAGGACTAGCAAGAGGAGGAATAATTAAAAATAATAGGGATGAGATTTTATCATATTTTGCTTTCAATAGTGGATTGAAGGCTAATAATGAAGTTGAACCTTGGGCAACTTTGGAAGGGTTTAATTTATGCAAACCTATGAAACAGAACAAAGAATAGATGGAATACGATTCACTAATAATAATAAATACAATTTTGAGGAAAGCATCTAAAATAAATTCAGGACTAGAAAGAGGAGGAATAATTAGAAATAATATAAAGTGGAAACCATCGGAAGTTGAGTTGATCAAATTTAATTTTGATGGAGTATCTAAAGGAAATCCAAGACCAATAGAAGGAATAATTGGAAATAATAGGGGTGATATTTTGTCATATTACGCTTTCAATAATAGATTGAAGACTGATAATGAAGTTGAAGCTTAGGTTGCTTTAGAAGGGTTAAAAATAGCAGGAGGAATAATTAGAAATAATAGGGGTGAGATTTTGTCACATTATGCTTTTAATAATGGATTGAAGACCAATAATGAAGTTGAAGCTTGGGCGGCTTTAGAAGGATTAAAAAGATGCAGACATATGAAACAGAATAAAGTATGGATGAAAGGCAATTCACTAATAGTAATAAATGCAATTTTGGGGAAAGCAAAGGCTCCATAGAACATATACGATATCATTATGAAAATTCAAGACCTTGTTATAGAGTTTGAAAAAATCAAGTTTACACATACATTAAGAGAAGGGAACAAATGTGCAAATAGGCTAGCCAATAGAGGGATTTTAATAGAGGATCATGAAGTTAAATTCTCTTTTCCATGGTTAGAGGAAGTAGTAAGTTTATCTAAAGCCAACAAGAAAATGTTGACTGGCTAAATCAAATAATGATTAAGATTTACTTTAATGTTTTTCATTGGTAATATTTGTTGTATTTTATAACATTAATGTGTTTTCATATAAACTTTTTATTATAAATCTTGTGCTTGCACTTATACTTCAAGAAGGAAACTAGTAATCCAAATCTGGCATAGCTGACTATGATAGCTCAAAGTTTTGGAAATATTACTCTGCTAAGATGCATTGGGCAGATAGTAGAGGTGGAATTTTGGTACTGTGAAGGTTGCTACAAAAAATTGTCAAGCATATTGAATTTTAGAACATTTGTATTTACAAATAAAAGTACAAAAGATCCATAAAAAGAAAATAAAAAATTTAGTCTTTATATGAAAATAGCTATAGGTATCTAGCTAAAACAACTTAATTCAAATGAGAATCAAATATGTTTGTAAAATCTCAAGCTCTTAAGGTGAAGGGTAGGGGACAATAGCACAAACCTTTTTTCTTCAACAAAATAAAATATTGTGATTATAAAGTAATATCAACAATTTGATAACTATATATGTATAGTTTGATAAGGTTCAAACTTAAATATAAGATTATCTCCAAAGTGATGGCAAATCAATTAAGGTCATTGCTAGACAAAATTATTTTAGAAGATAAAGGAGGATTTGTGAAAGGGAGAGATTCTGGACAAGATCATAGTAGCTCATGAAGTTATTCATTCAGTAACTTCAAGAAAAGAGAAAGCAATGATCTTAAAACTTGATATGAGTAAAGCCTATGATAGGGTTAAATGGGATTTTCTTTTTGCAATATTAGAAAAGTTCGGATTTGGAAAGAAATGAGTTTGTGTCTCTACAATTTCATATTCAATGTTGGACAATGGGTTAGTAACAAAATCTTTTAAATCCGAGAGAGGCCTTAGACAGGGAGATCCTCTATCACCATATATGTTCATTATTATGATAGAGGTTTTGAGTAGTAACTTAAATAAAACTAACAAAAATGGGCTTATAAGTGGACTTAAGGTTAGTAATAACATCGACAACATCACCCATCAACAGTTTGTAGATGGTACAACCTTTTTTGGAAAGGCAAGGATAAATGAGGCCACAACTTTGAATAACTTATTAAAGGAATACCAAAGAGCATCATGGAAAAATTTTAATAGAACAAAATCCAAAATTTACTTCCTAAACACTATCTAAAATCAAAGCAGGGATTTACAGGTTACTTCAAATGGAAGAGGCAAATTTACCAACAACTTATCTATAGATGCCCTTATTTGAGGGGAGAATGAGGATAGAATTACGGAATCTAGTTATAAGTAAAGTTTAGAATAAACAACCAGCATGGAAAGGTAGATGGTTATCGTTAGCAAGAAGAGTGCAACTAATTAAGTTAGTCTTACAGGCCATTCCAACATATTATACGTCATTGTATACTATGACAAAATTTATAGAAAAAAGTTTAATCTATATTATGTGATCCTTTTGTGGTCAGGATTACATGATAACAATATTCTTCCTTTTGTGAAATGGAGCAAGGTGTGTGATGATAAAACTAGGGGAGGTCTCGGTTTAAGAGTTCTTACAAATATAAACTTAGCTCTTAGGGGAAATGTAATATGCAGATTGTACAAAGAGATTCAAATACAAAGAGCAAGAATTATTCTATGTTGAGCCCAATGATCGAAGCTTAATATTTACTGCATTCTCTCTACCAAATGGTTTTGCACTTTGGAATGGTTTAAAAAATATATTGATCTAGTGATTAAAGGTTTAATATGGGTGGTCGAAACTAGAGGAAAATTTTATATTTGGATGGATACTTGGTGTGATAAAAAACCACTCAATCTAGATCCAATTTTGAAATCTTGGATGAGATTACTTCAAGACAAATATAGTGATAGGGCTTCAAACATTTTGTACAAGGATCAAGAAGGAAGATACAAATGGAAAGAAATATTTTTGACAAGTATACAAGATATTGATTCTTGGAGGCAATTGAGTAGAAAGATAACAACAATGATTATTTTGAGGGGAGCCTAAGGATAAATTGATTTGGGAGTTGAATAGCTCAGGAGAATACACAACAAGAAGCGGATATAATGTAAAGCACCAACAAAATAGGAATATCACAAGAATATGGAGAGATATTTGGGATAGCCAAAGCATTCCTAAAGTCAAAATGTTTGTTTGGCTAGTAGGTCATAGAAGAAGAATTTTATCCTGGGATAACCTTATGAAAAGGGATTTTCATGGCCCCTCTCGATGTGTTCTTTGTAAAAATGAGTGTAGACCATCACTTGGAACATTGCTCAATAGTTTAGAAAGTATGGCAATGGACTCAATATGTTTAGTAAATGCATGGTGATGAATGGCAAAATTGAAGAATGGTTAAAGCAATGGCAGAGCACTTATAATAGTGAGGTTTTACAGACAATATGAGATATATCAAAAGATACAATACTTTGGATTGTATGGCTAGAAAGGAATAGAAGAACATTTAAAGGAAAGGAAAGCAATTCAGAAGTAATGAAAAGGAAGATATGTTTAACCATAGAGAAGTGTAAACCAACCCTATCAACTCACCCAGACCCTAATCTAAAAGTATATAGCCTTGATAGATGGAGTCAAGTCATCAAATGGAATTATGATGTTGGGTACAAGAGAAACAAAAAGAAGACAAATAATATAAAGTGGAAACCACCAGATGTGGAGTTGGTCAAATTGAATTTTGATGGAGCATCTAAAGGAAATCTAGGACCAACAGGAGGATGAATAATTAGAAATAATATAGGAGATATTTTGTCTCATTACGCTTTCAATAGTGGATTTAAGACAAATAATGAAGTTGAAGCTTGGGCAACTTTAGAAGGGTTAAAAATATGCAAACAAATGAAATGGAACAGGGTATGGATGGAAGGTGATTCACTCATAGTAATAAATGCAATTTTGAGTAAAGCAAAGGCTCCATGGAATATACAAGAGATAATTGTGGAAATTCAAGATCTTGCTAAAGAGTTTGACGAAGTTAGGTTTACACATATGTTTAGGGAAGGAAACAAATATGCAGATAGGCTACCAATAGAGGGATTTTAATGGAAGATAGTGAAGTTAAATTCTCTTTTCCATGGTTAGAGAAAGTAGTAAGTTTAGTTGAAGGTGACAAGAAAATGTTGATGGACTTAATCTAATAATGATTAAGATTTACTTTACATTGGTAATATTTGTTTTATTTTATAACATTAATGTGTTTTCATATAAACTATTTATTATAATTTTTTTGGTTGCACTTGTGTTTCAAGAAGGAAACTAGCAATCCAAATTTGGTAAAGTGGACTATGATAGTGCAATGTTTTAGAAATATTACTCTACTAAGATGTAATGCATAGATAGTAAAAGTGTTTTGGTATTGTGAAGTCTATTATAGAAAAATGTCAAGAAGGGTGCTGAACTATGAATTTTTGTATTCAAACCAATTTTGAAAAGATCAATGAAATGAAAATAAAAAATGAGAAGTGAATCTATTTGTAAACTCTCAAGCTCTAAAGAAGAGAGTTGTAATTTGTCAAGGGTGGGGGACACAAGCACAACCCCTTGTTATCCAGCAAAAAAAAGATTCAAACTTAAATATCTTCTTTAAAAATAGAAAAATTTTACGATTTTTTCTAATACATAGAGTAATCAATAACACCATCTGGTGCTGCCACTATAAACCCTAGCCCTCTGGGGTAGAAGAAGTCAACGGGACCCCGACCCGTCAAAGCATCAAATTGGGACAACCAACCGACAAACGCTCAACCGCTACCATCCAACCTAGCCCTCTGGGGTAGACGAAGTCGACGAGACCCTGACCCTCCAAAGCATCAAACTAAGACAACCAACTAAAAAACACTTGATTGTTACCAGCCAACCTATCCCCTTCTTGGTATGACATGGTTTGAACCTTGGACCTCCCCAAAGAGAGACCAAACCCCTAACCACTAGGTTATCCTTGTCATACAAAGTTTCAACTTGGGTCTCCCTCATAAATCTAACAAATTAAATTATTACTATTTAATTTTTTAAAATAATTTTTTTGATCTAGTAAATATATTTTTTAAATAATTATCTATATATATATATATAAGATTTTATTAAAAAAATTGGGATGGTTGGATGGGCTAGATGGTCCTTTCCTTTTATTTATTAATCATTAATTTATTTTCATTGTGTATATAGTTTAAAGAACTAAAAATATTGTTAAGTGGTTGGCTACAAACAAAAACTCAAAACTGGCAAATAAATTTTTAAAATTTTTATTACATGATTAAACTTAGGTTTAATAAAATAATATAACGTACACGAAAATTGTTTCAATTTAAAATATCTAATAAAATAATAAAAAATAAATATATCATAATATATTATATTTATTTGTTCACAGAACAAACATATTAAAACTACACCATATTATATATTTGTATATTTAAAACACGGGGAAATTTATTTTATTAATTATTTTACAAAAAATTATTATGTTGCCTCCTAAAAAAAAATTAATGGGTAACTGCCTTTTTAAATTCTAAATCTTAATTATTTTATTCAAATATAATAAAATATATCCTACAATTTTAGTGAAGATTCTTACGTCTCATCTTGTCTTAGAATAATAATTAAATAATTTAATCATAAACTTAACATAATATTTTTTATATTAAAAAATAAAAAATAAAAAATAATTTGATATTGATATTTTTTTAACCTAGGATTTGATTATGTTATCATCAACGTCTTAAACCTTATTCTCTTCATGCATTTGATGTATAGATATGTCACCAAATTAATTTCATAGTGTTTCCAGAGGAACCCTTTCGTTCATTACAAAGTTGTTAATGGTCACCCTCGCCTTTGTGTTTCTTTCACATTTTTAAATGACACGGACAAAACAATTTGTCAAAACCAACTGAACCAAATCTTAATATAAGATTATTAATACATTAGCAAAATTTGCTTTAAAATTTTATTTTTAAATTTTTCCTAATGAATTATTTCACAATAATATGAATATCTTCAAATCCAAGAGTTTTCAGTTCCATATGGTTATATGATGTGCTTAATGAAAAGTAACTTTCCAATACACTGCAAATATAGCAAGACAACTAGTTCAAAAGAATATACCCTCTCTATTATACTTAAACTTCAAAGCAGAATCAAAGTAAACAATTCCACTGTAAAATTGGAAAATTTTATTAGTTACCCATGTGAACTGATCCAATCTCAACTGTGATTCCATTAATGTACAGAAAGGACACAATTATATTTCATTTTATATGTCCAATCTTTCAACACCAGCAATATTATCCATAGCCTCCATTGCCAAACAATATAAATGAAAAAACTTATGCAAGTTCGTATAGAAGACATGAAACGGTCTTCAACAACCAAATAAAGAGAGAAATATATGCAGCACAATATGAATGTGTGTAATAATAATGTGTCCACTACACATTATAAGTGGCTTTGCACTTTGCCTCAACTAGCCGTTTTGCTTTTAAACCATAGCGACTTCAAAGCAAACTTATTAATACCAGGAAAACATACTTCGATGGGTAATAAAAGTTGTACCACTTAATACACTGCAAATATTCAATATCACTCTTTTACAGAAAGATAACGTATGAATAAGTTTGATAAGAAATGTGAGATAAATTTAAGCATGTTTTTCACAAACGTTGCTGCTTTTAGTATTGATGGAAGTATCGATACAGATTAGGATACATTCAATTTGTGTAGTTTAAAGAAATTACTTGGAAAAAAAGCCCAACAAACATTTATGGGCTACTCCTAACAAAAAAATACATAAATTCCCCCGAATTGCAACTGCAGATTATTATGGCAAAATCAGGACAAAAGAAACTAAATTCTGATAGAAGGAATCTTCCTGGATGCAAATACCATGCAGCATGCTTAATCAATTTATAGCCTTGTGAACCCTCCCTGCACTGCAGTCTACTTGAAAACTCCACCCAAAAACAAAAATGCCAGACCTTTTCATTGTACAGTAGTGTAAACATCAGAAGGATTTGAAGCATTCAATCTATTTTTGAGTTCATCAACAATATTATCCCTTGGAACCTCTTCTTGCTTGTTAGCTTCTATGTCTTTCAGTATAACAAGACCCCTATTAAGTTCATTTTCACCCATGATCAACATGTAAGGTATACCAGACTCCAAAGCATTTTGTATTTGTTTCCCAATTTTTCTGCTTGATGTTAGAGCGAATTCTGCTTTCAATTTGCCAGCCCAGAGCTCACTCACAAGTTTGACAGCCACTCCCATGTCGTCTCCTAAGACCACTGCCAATACTTGTGTCTGTGTTGCACGGATTACCTGCAAATATCTAGGGCGTTATTTTTGTATCAAGAAATTACAAAACCACTTGAATTCGTACAAAGCCCACCATAACAACTCTAAAGAAAATGCTCAATACATGGAACTCTAACACAACAGAAAAATGCCAAGAAAAAGTACAAAAGCTATATAGTTGTGCAATTATAAAAGGTAATTAATTGTCATCGAATGGCATAA
The DNA here is from genome assembly GCA_028583015.1 of Wollemia nobilis. NCBI lineage: Eukaryota > Viridiplantae > Streptophyta > Pinopsida > Araucariales > Araucariaceae > Wollemia > Wollemia nobilis. The sequence continues at coordinate 16,109,457 of JAQPPZ010017228.1, forward strand.
GCTCAACCGGCTAGATTCTTCAACATTTAAGGAGGAGACCCACATTTAAATCTTGCCAAGTGCCGCATGGATAATATCCAAGCTGTTGTAATACCACTAAGTGTTGATGATATAATACGGGAAGCCCGTTTCAATCCATATAACCAATTGGGAAAAAAAAAATATAATTGTCATGAAAACTGTTAAACCATTTTATTTGTCAGTTCTGATAAGATGCCCTAAAGAATAGATATTGAATATTTTGTATCATGAAAGGTTTCCCTAAATTGACTGCTAAATGATTTGTGATTATCATAGTCTAGGCTTTTAGCTATGTTCGTTTTCCTGTGAGACTTGATTTAGGGCTTGAAATCTTTTCCTTTTCAATTGGTTTTATGGGATTGAAACAGACCCCACCCATATTACATCATGACCAGGCTACCATGATATTTCAACAAATGATATAGAGGTATTATAACTGGGCATGTATCGCCTGGCAAGATTTAAACCTAGGTCTCCACTTTCAAAGTAGACATATTTAACCGCTTGAAGTCGCATCATCTGATAGATTTGTAACCTTTTTAAATTGGCGATATGGGATAGAAACAGCCCCCGCTCATATCACATCATGATTGCATTATCATGGTATTTCAACAAATCACAGAGTGATATTTACAAAAATATTTTTGGCAGTTATATCACCTGAAATCATTTGAAATCAAGTCATTTTTTTAAAAACCTACATTTTCTTTTTGATATCATGCCTTACCCTGTTTTTGTGAAGATAAATGTTCAACTTTTTTATATTTTCATAGTATTTGTTTAAATGGGGGGGGAAAATCTCTGAACTGAACTAAACCAAATTGATCCACACAGGAAATTTGATTTGATCCAGATTTATTAGTTCTCCCTCAGAGCCAATGGGAGATCAGTTTCAAGGGTCTTAAAAATTGGGATCTCCCTATCAGTGAGAGATATCCCCAATTACATAAAGAGGCATAATGTTAGAACTAGAAGATTAGTTTCTTTTTGTGGGATACCTGAATACCTAAAAGGGATATTGTTAAAACAAGAAATTCAGAAAATTGAATTTGTAAAAGGTGCAAACCTTGTATGATTCTTTGATTTTTATCAGACCAGCTTTATAGAATAAATATTAAAGTTAAAGCACAAGGAAGCCAAACAACTATGAGATGGAAAACAGTGAGCCTAGATAACGTGCCTTCTTGCGATCTTGCTCTTGTTGCTCCATTATTGTGAATACTCTCTCAATCCCAAGACTCACACCAACTGCAGGCACTTGCTTACCACTGAACATTCCAACAAGATTGTCATAACGTCCTCCGGCAGCAATTGAACCCACCTGCATGAAAAAAACAAGTTTTTAAAAATGACAAATACCCAAACCATTCTATCATATTCAGATGCTACCTATTAGAATTAACAGAATTTTCTCTAATGCAGGGTAAACTATTTCTATCTTCACTATTTAATTTGACACCATCGTCTTTGATGTTTCAAATGTAAAATACATAAGCAAAAAGAATCCAAGATTCTAAACCAACGAAAAAGAAATTTTCCAAGATCCTCAAGTTCTAAACATGTGTTTTGGCTACAACTTGTGTAAAAAAGCCTAAATACAAAGATATAAAGTGATCCATCACAGAATTCATTCTTCAGTATCAAATCATTTCACTTCCACCTCAGTAAATTGCCTACTTAATTGTTAGATTGTCAACAGTCATCACTATCAGACTTGCTCTCATTTCAGTGAGTTTTTCAGGAAACTTAGAAAAGCTTATAACATAAAAAGAATAATATTAAGGATATTGCAGAACACTCAATAAAGAAAAGCTTGATTCAGCAAACCTGAGTTGTGCCCTTGAAAACAGCTTCATATATCACACCAGTGTAGTAATCAAGACCTCTTGCAAGACTTAGATCAAACGTTATCTTGTTCAGACAATCTGAATATCCTAAATAACTGAATAATGTTTCCAATTCTTGTAGTGCAAGTACAGAGCCCTCATGCTTCAGGAAACAGCTGTCTTTCTGTTTAAGCTCAGCCAACATCTCCAGTGGCCTTCCCTTTTTCAATACCAGAGATCCAATGCTGTCAGCTGTTTCTGGAGTTAAACCCTTCTCCTCTACCTGCCAATTCTAAGTGATGTGAGAAAGATCATTTAAACCAAACAAACGAAAAATACAGGTAGTCAGTCTGCTCTTTCCTACAATTTTGTCAAAGAAAACATAAACACCAACAGAACCTTGGATCATAGAGAAAATAAAAAAGTAATTATATTGATGTCCTAAAGAAACAAAGAGCAATCAATGATATTGATATCAGCATGTAAGGTATAATTTATGAGGAAGAATAACAAGCACCTCTCTATGCTAATACTTCTAAGCTAGATATGCTCTTCATGCCCTCAGATTTAAATATAATTAATTGAATATTACAGAACTATGGTTGTCAAAAATATCCTGTATAGGATCTATACACCATCATATATTGTTGTATGTTACACATTCATCGCTTTCATTATTTTTGGCAGTTGTAAAAATGCTAAATTTTCAACAAAAAGGATAACACCATATTTTCAGCAACAGTATATAGTTTTCACAAAGGAAAATCTGAATTCTGTTCTTACCATTTCTTTTCGAACTTGTTCCCATGGCTGCTTATCCAACTTATCAATTGCAGAGCATATTGTTCTAAATTTTTCCTGTGGTACTCCACATATCTCTAGCATTCCATCCAATAATTTCCTGTGGTTCAACTTCACCTGTATGTTTTCACAAAAAGAAAAAAGCTCATTAACTTCAGCCCTATTTATCAGGTTTATTGCATTAAGTTCTAACAAAGATACAAATAAACAAGATTCTTCTCCCTTAAGTTAAACAATACAAACATTAATAAGCAGTAATTACCTCATAGTCACCAATATCGAGTTCATCAAGCAACTCGGTCAAAACCTTAATCACTTCAAAATCAGGTACCATTGATGGGTACTGCCCAGCAATGTCAAAATCACATTGATAAAATTCCCGGTACCGCCCCTTCGAAGGGTTGTCCCTCCTATAGACTCTTGCTATGTGGTATCTTTTCAAACTGCTGATGTTATACATAGCTAAATATCGTGCAAAAGGCACAGTCAAGTCATATCTTAAAGAGCATATTTCACCACCCTGCAAGTGAGCAATGGAATAAGGTTAACACAATAATGAATTCATCCATTAACCATAAGTAGTCAAGTTGGATGTCCGTCATAATCAGGTACAGCAAAAACATTTACATAATGTGCAAAGCTTAAACTGTCCACAGATGTAGACTAGCATATCCTCACACAAAATCATCACTGAGGCTCTTCTGAATGAGACCAGCATATCTGAAGCCAAGAAAATATGACAAGCTGGTAGGTCTGAAATCTGTGCCAGATTATTCCACCCATAATGCAGTCCTCGAGGGATTTTTTTAAAGGCAGGAAAGTTTGCGGTAATGAACCTCCAACACATGCAACAGACAAGTAGCTTCACTCCAAATTCTAAGACTTCCAATATCTTGCTCAGCAAGTCCAGCAAGAGAGGAAAATTAGGTGACGTTGAAGAATTATTGGCAGCAAATTGCAAAATATGGTTGTGCGCCTGATAACATCACCCTTGACTGGGTAGTGAGAGCATTTTGTAAAGCTGGTAAGGATCATCATACTGCACAAGATGTCTTCAAGGAAATGGTAACCAGTGCTGTAAACACAAAGATGATCACTTTCAATTTCTAATCCAATTAGGAAACTTGAGTAAGCAAATGCATTAATGGGGGAAATGGGGGACTTGAATTGTAAGCCTGATCTTGTTACATATAGCATTATGATGTTGCAAGTTTGTGATGGAAAGAATATGGCAGAGGCAGGGGAGTTGTTAGTTTGGATGAAGGAAGCTGGTTGCAAGCCTGATCATTGTGTACAATATAGTGACGAAGGGTTACTGTAAAATCTGTAAGGCAAATTAAGCCTTTGGAGTTTTTGAGACAATGAAGGAAGACGGGTGTGTCCCTGACATCGTGACTTTTATCAGAATTATATTTGACTTATTGAAGGTTGGGAAAATCGACAAAGCCAAGAAGTTTCTGAAGCTTATGATTGAGTCGGTATTCTCCGGAAGTAATTACTTACACTTCACTTAAAAATGGGTTGTACAGAAAATGCAAATCAATTCAAACCCTGGCACTGGTAGAGGAAATGGAGCAGCATGGATGTCAACCTGATGGTTGTTCATACAACACTTTTCTGTTTGGCCTCCACAAGTCTTGCCATTTATACAGTTCTATGAGTTGTTGAAATCAATGGAACTAGGTCTCGATAGAGGGAGCTATGCTACATCTGTTAGGGCACTTTGTAGAGAAGGAAAAGTGGATAAGGCACATAAGGTTTTTGATCACACTAAAATAACAAAATCACTGCCAGATGTTATATGCTCAGGCAATAAATTTATCTAAGAAACTTCATGTAAAAAGGTAACATTTTCAGTTCATTTGTCTGGATGAGGATTTAAAATGGCTCAAATCTTGAATTTGCCATACTGAATATATGCCGCAGCTGTACTTAAGCCATATTGGATGCTGATGAATCTTTTAGGTAAATTGTTTTGCAACCAAACCTATTGATGTATCAGAGCATCGATCTTGCCCTGTGGGGGGGAATTTCCACTCCCTCCTTTGCTTCCATAGTCTTCTATTGCATTTGAGTTTGAGTTTCGTCTTTCCTCATCAGACTTAGTCTGTTCGTCCATAATCCTGCACTGTCTCTGTGCACGTTTCCTGTGTCTTGTTTCCTATGTTGGCTATATTCGACGTCATCTAGTCATTGCATTGGTTTTGGCACAAGGTTTCCTTTTATTGTGGCTCGGCATCCCTTTTGACTCAACACTTCCATGAGATTCCTCCTCCTATGGCACTCTGTTTTCAGCGGCAAGGGTCCTTATCCATTTACAGTTGCTGTTTGCACAGTTTCTATTAGTCAGCTAGTGAAGTTTGTGTTCGATTTCCGATAGCAGACATCAAGGTCTCGACGAAATACCACCAGGCTACCACTTCTCCAACCACGGCACTAATCAGAGCGGTGAAGCCAATCGGAAGAATGTATCCTCTTCCTCTAGGCCAGATTGGTTCAAAAGGGGAATAAGAAATCTTTTGCCAATGGATCCTGGTACGGGTGTTTACACTTTTGTTACTTACCTGTGAAGGGAAAAAAAAAAATTCCTCTGGTTTTGTCTTTTGAGCTCTATCTGCAAGCCTTGAGTGTATAGTTTCACGGGTCCTTTGAGAGTGATTTGGTCACAGCTTTGAGGGAGATATTGTTGCACTTGGTTGTCGCTTGACGTGGCCCTAACATCGTTGGCTCTGCCACCTTTGTACCGCCGGACAAAGCCACCTAGCCAGCCTGCATGGTTTGTGCATCTCGGATGTGTTTCAGCAACAAGCTTTGAATAGTGCCTTTGCACCTGGTTTTAAAAATTGTTCCGGTGGACTTCACTTTTCGTGTTTCGCGTTTTGCTCACATCGTAACGTCAACCCTTGGCAGAGCTATTTTCCCATTTGCTTTCAATTTTCCTCAAACTTGTGTAGCTTGTCCTTGGAACCTTTTACTTCTATCCTTTGTGAAACTATCTCATGCTCTAATCTTTCACACTCTAGATATTTTGTTTTTGCTCACATCGTAACGTCAACCCTTGGCAGAGCTATTTTCCCATTTGCTTTCACGTCATTTGTTTAATTCTTCCTAAATTTCTAGAAAGGAGGAAAAGCCATTTTTGCCTGTGGAATCTGCACCCATCGCCATTTCCCCGATCATCAATTTTGTGTTTTGAGTTTCACTCTGATTCGAGGAGAATCTACATTCGGCTCACTGAACCCTTTTTTCGCTCCACTAGCTGCTTTCCACCGCAAACCCTAGAAGCCGTTTTCCACAACTACAGCTGTCATGACCCAACTTTGCAGGACTCCGACCAGGTATACTCGAAGGTGGCGAGAAAGTCAGCCACCAAGATCGAGGTACCAAGGAAAAGGGAATGTTATACCCTTTGATAGAATTAATTAATTAAGAATTATTATATAGCTTGGATGGAATTAATTAATTATTATTATTATTCCCGGATTGAATTAATTAATTAGAGAAATTAACTTATTATAGTTTAATCTGAAAATTATTATTGAGGAAATATAAAAGTTTTAATTTGAAATTAATTTGATGGTGGAAATATTATATGGAATTTATAATTTTATTATGGGGCAACTGTTGCTAAAACCATTGCATGTATCCATTAGTGATTAAAATAAACCTGTCATATGTGCAATCTTCAAATGATTTTCTCTCTTTGCCTCTGAAGTATACATATATCCACCTTATGAAAAGAACCACCTCCAACACTAAGGGGTCTCCTATTAGGCTCTCTTGTTTGATGCCCATAAAACAAGCCCTAGTTTCATACTCAGACACTCTATCTAAACCACTCAAAACCCTAGTGGAAAAATAGCATTATATATAGCTGCCCATGAACATATTTATGGGACACCACACTGAACATCGCTGAAACCGGTGCGCTTTGTTTCCCCTTGCCTAGAGAAAAACCTACAAGGCGGTGCCACCCCCTCTCTCCTTGACTGTGCCTTATCCCCCTGAAAACACGTTGGCCGTCATCGCTTTTGGGACCGGATCCGGCGATTTACTGTGTGGTGTCCCATAAATATGTTCATGGGCAGCTATATATAATGCTATTTTTCCACTAGGGTTTTGAGTGGTTCAAATAGTGTTTGAGTATGAAACTAGGGCTTGTTTTATGGGCGTCAGACAAGAGAGTCTAACAGGGGTCTCCTTCGTGTTGGAGGTGGTTCTTTTAATAAGGTGGATATATGTATACTTCAGAGGCAAAGAGAGAAAATCATTTGAAGATTGCGCATATGACAGGTTTATTTCAATCACTAAAGGATACATGCAATGGTTTTAGCAACAGTTGCCCCATAATAAATTCCATATAATATTTCCACCATCAAATTAATTTCAAATTAAAACTATTATATTTCCTCTATAATAATTTTCATATTAGACTATAATTAATTAATTTCTCTAATTAATTAATTCAATCCAGGAATAATAATAATAATAATAAATTTTCTCAATTAATTATTTTCATCCAAGGGATATAATAATTCCTAATTAATTAATTCTATCAAAGAGTATAACGATCCCTTTTCCTTGGTACCTCGATCTTGGTGGCCGACTTTCTCGCCACCTTCAAGCATACCTGGTCGGAGTCCTACCAAGGCAAATCATGACAACCCCGTCCTATCTCGATTTTCCGACGGCAACTCCACGATTTGACATCTCTGTTGAAGATTCTATTGCAGTTCTAGCTGTTTCATGGTCACTTTTCATGTTTTCAACTCCCCCGTAAGCATTACTTTTAATCTCTTCCCACTGCTCTCTTCTTGTTATCATTCCATCATTTGCCGCTGCAATATGCCGCTCTTTTCTTAACCTCGAAGACAAACGCGCAGCGGAACTCCCTGCCCAACATCGACCAGACGGCTTCCGAAGTTCTATTCCTGCCGACAACATTTTTGGCAATAACATAGCCAATCATATGCATTTTCTTTAATCCCATATTTGATGTGCAAATGGCTATTTTTTGTGGGGGGCATAAACTTCTAAAATGGTTGCATACATTATATTAAAACAATGTATGTTTTGGGAGAATCTTCCATTGGAAAATTCTGGTAATGTATGTTAAACAAGTGTGGGGGCCATTAACTTCTAAAATGGTTGCATATGTTATTTTAAAACAACGTATGTTTTGGAAGAATCTTCATTTGGAAAAATCTTGTTGTAAACGGGAAATCATTGATGCCTTTGAAAAAGGGATTTTATTCCCTTTCTTTTTGCTGTTATCGACATCCTTTTGCTTTTCACCCACATTAAGGCGACAAATCCAATCCAAAGATAGCCTTATTTATAGTCGTTAGAACGCTCTTTTCAATTCAGATCAAGTATAAGCATTGTTTTTCTGTTTTGTAATGGTCTACTTCGACTTATGGTACTCTAAAATTTGGGTTGTCCAAACTACTTTAAACCCAATTGTTGAATCTTGGAGTGCATTTTTGGTCTTACATGACACTCCTTCAGTCCACCTTTGACATCAAACAAGCATTGTGGCACTTTGTTCTGTGTGTCCAGTTTCAAGAGGCAAGTTCTAAGGTAGACTTGCTCCTCATTTGTTGAATCAGCTTTCAGTTTTTTCATCCGGTTCATGTATCAGTGACTCTTACAAACAAAGTTGTTTCGAAGATGTTCACAAGACCACGGCCCTTCTTTATGTGATCACCAAGCATCACAAGGGTACTCCTACCATCGAAATTGTCTCTTGGCTTTTCATCTCCTCAATTTGGTTTCGCATCAGCTTTTGCATTTGGCTCCCTAGTCCACCTTTGACATCAAACAAGTATTGTGGCACTTTGTTCTGTGTGTCCAATTTCATGAGGCAAGTTCTAAGGTAGACTTGCTCCTCATTTGTTGAATCAGCTTTCAGTTTTTTCATCCGGTTCATGTATCAGTAACTCTTACAAACAAAGTTGTTTCGAAGATGTTCACAAGACCACGGCCCTTCTTTATGTGATCACCAAGCATCACAAGGGTACTCCTACCATCGAAATTGTCTCTTGCCTTTTCATCTCCTCAATTTGGTTTCGCATTAGCTTTTGCATTTGGCTCCCTAGATCCTCAACTATCTCAGCATCTACATCAGCCACTTGAACATTCTCGTTCTGTGGGTCTCGTTTTCTTCCTTTTTCTTCGTATATGATTTTCCAAATGAAAATAAGCATCTTGGTCTTTGCTAATTTGTCCGATGAAAAGCCAAAAAACTGATACGGACACAAACAAACATAAAGAAAAGAATTGGCAAAGACCAAGATGTTTACTTTCATTCAAAAAGGGGCTATTTATAGCCAAGTACATCGCCCAAGAAGGAACCTTCTAGGAGACATCGCATTAAATGTTGTGTCGGCCAGGTCAATGGAAAAACCTTCTGGGAAGGATTGTGCATTAAATATAATGTTGGAATGTCGGCCACCTAACTATTAATTATGAGGAATATTAAGTATTACATTAATGGTGGCCAGAAAGGATATATCATTCCTCCCCACCATAGAAGCATTGGTCTCCAATGCGAACAAAAGGGGATGGAAAAATCATATACGAAGAAGGAAGAAAACGGGTGCCACAGAAGGAGAATATTGAAGTGGTTGATGCAAATGCTAAGATAGTTGAGGATCCAGGGAGCCAAATGCAAATGTTGATGCGGAAACAAACTGAGGTGCTAAAAAGCCGAAAGACAACTCTGATGGTAGGAGTACCCTTGTGATGCCTGGTGATCACACAAGAAGGGTCGTGGTCTTGGGAATATCTTCGAAACAACTTTGTATGTAGGAGTCACTGATATAGGAACGAGACAAAAAAAACTGAAATCCGATTCAACAAATGAGGATCAATCTTGAGAAAGCGAAACAGAAAGCTTGCCTCATGAAATAAGACGCACAGAACAAGAGTGCCACAATACTTGTCCAATGTCAAAGGTGGACTGAAGGAGTGCCAGACTGAAAATGCACTCCAAGATACAACAATTGGGTTTAAATTAGTTTGGGCAACCCAAAATTCAGAGCACCATAGGTTGAAATAGACCATCACAAAACAGAAAAACAATACTTCTACTGGATCGGGCTCAAAAAGTACTTTCCATCAACTATAAATAAGGCTATATTCAGGTCTGGACAGTCGAAAAGCGAGAAAACGCGAGGCTGGTCACACAACAATAAGGAAAACAATTTTCCCTTTTACAACTTCAAACAGCAAAATATTTGCGTGAATATCCAATATGCATTAACTTAATAATTTTAAGATGGGCCACCTTGTTTTGACTTTTAATTATATATGCGAAAAGATGCCTTATAAGGCATTCTAGTTTCCACCCGCATCTCATGGGGGATAATGGAAAAGAGAGAGAGAGAGAGAGAGAAAGAGATGTGTGAGGAAGAGACATGCTATACCTATATCACCCAACTGTACTTGAACAATATTTGATGCTGGTGCATCTTTCAGGCAAACCACTTTGCAATGATGACTATTGTATGCTTTAATGTGTTCTAGTGCCTATATAAACGATATACATGCAAAAAGTTACAGCACAGGCTACCCATGATATGTGCTGCTTTTACAAAGTCTCTTATCAACGTGATTATACCCTTTTCTATCAGGAAAAATGAATAGGGAACCCACCCACACAGTGGCATCATCTGATCTAAAGGGTTGTGCCTAAGCTTCAGTTGATTGTATGTTTTGCACTTAGGCCAGTCAAAATAAATTAAAACTTCTAGGTTGTCTAGATTATGCAGCAACAAGACATGGGTTGTTACAGATCCACATGATGCCATTGTATATTCATTGTATTTCAACAATATTACTAAATTAAATCGTATGACAATTGCTATGATTTAATATGTATGTTGTGATATACATTGATTTGTTTCCTTTCTATATGAAACACATGTATATACAAACAGGTTTAAATAATGCACAAAGTGGCTTGCATATATGCTAGTCAGTAATGCACATGGTGGCTTGCAGACTTTAAGCACAGCCCAATCCCAAATAGAAAAATTGTGCCATAACCAAAAGCCATATATGGAAGGAGTCCTTAATATTAGCCAAGTATGCCCCTTTGAAAGGATATAATCCCAAACCATGTGCCTAAGATTGTATCTTCTTTTTCTATAAAGTCATCAGAGCAATATTCTATAGCTGTCTAGAACCTGGGGTAGAATATTCCAACTCTAACCAATATCATGGCAATAACTAGTAGTAATAATAAAAAAACCCTTCATTGTTCTTATGTAATAACCCTAAAAGTCATGACATTCTTGCATCAAATATAGGGTGCTTGCAGTTATTATAAACTAGCCCACACAAATATTATTCTTGCATCAAATATAGGGTGCTTGCAGTTCTTAACTAACACAGACAGAACGATAGAAGCCCGCCTTTCAAAAGGGTCCAATAGGCACCAGTGGCAAAGATACTCATCATCTTCAAAAACATTCTAGACATAGACAAGTCTTTGAGTCTTAGATATGTCCAAGACATCTACCTATCCTTTAACTTAACCTGCTTCCCCCGCCCCCCAAACAACACCACCACACTAAAAAATAAATAACACTGCCAGACAGTCAACTCAGAACACTGACATGGATCCACATATGAAAGCAAAGCATTAATAGTAATTCAACAAAACCATTCATATTGTAGCATTTCAGACTGCAAGATTGAATGCATTTCAAAAATATAATTCAAATTGCAATGCAAATTCACCATGAATCCTTATGCTTCACATGCAGAGTTAATTTATAGTTACCTGATCGGCAAGGTCATAAATCAACTTGGAATCTTCGCCATATTTTCCCATCAAAGTCTCTCTCAGTTCAAACACAGGTGTATCAAGGGCCACAGCACCATGACGTTTGAAAACCCCTGCAATAATGGAAAATGCTCTCTCTCTGATGGCCATTTGTTCAGGTCTAAAATCTCGAGTGCCCTGCCAGTTTATCAAATGGTAAGAAGCAAGCACAAGTTTTTGGAGAACAATGGCTCAAAACAGACAGTCAAAATGGCCAGCAATAAGAAACAAGATGAGCAAAGAAGCTTATAGTGGTGTCTCTTTGTACACTCCAAGGGCTACAAACACAAATTATAATAGTATAATTTCGTAATTCAAAATGGCCAGCAATAAGAAACAAGATGAGCAAAGAAGCTTATAGTGGTGTCTCTTTGTACACTCCAAGGGCTACAAACACAAATTATAATAGTATAATTTCGTAATAACAAAAAGTGGAATTCGAACAAAGAAATAACTACAATAGGTGATGCAAACAGCAGGCATCTACATAATAAAGCCCACACAAAACGAGGCAACACCTTAATACAAATCAAAGCTCATAAAACAAGAGATTCAGTAATCTATTGGTAATAGTCAAGTAAAATTTACAACCATAGCAAGACAAAAACACAAAAACTAAAATAACAAGCACTGTAAGCATTAAGATCAAGATCACCATACATCAGGAAAGATAATTGTCGAACAATGTTAGCATGAAACTTGCATGTGGACTTTCAGAGCCAACATCTACATTACTAAGCTCAGCATTTCAGCAAGAATATATGTAAAAACTATTGTTTTGCTTTATGCATGTATGTATGTAGTTGCCATAGTGTCTGAAGTTTGCTGCTAGAAAGGGGTTGATGTTGTCATCTAAAACTTCGAAATGCTTTTTGTTTACTTTGTAGAAACAAAATAATTGATGTTGAAATCTGCGGTTGAATCAGCCCTTCCAAGCAGTTGAATTTTAATTACCAAATGCTTCCCTTCCTCCAAAATGTGTCGATATGGCAAAATTAATAGAGGAGTTCTTTTGTTATTGCAAGAGTGATCCTGATGGCTTCTTGAATGTCAAGGGGCAGATTGTAAAATCAGGCAACATTTTGATTGCACTTTGATTTTTGTGGGGTCTAAGTTGAAGAGCCTGAGCAATCAGTGCATCAATTGAGAAATGCAACTTCCACCATTATCTAAATTGTGGTACTGTAATGCAGAATTATGCTTACACAGCTTTGAAAAGCTGGCTCTTGCAAAATCAATTGATTTGGAAATCGTCCTTACAGCTGCCGCAATGCTGCCGCCGCAAAAAAAAGTAAAATTAGAGATCTATTCGATCCCTTTCCATCTTTTATACTTAAGAAAGAAGAAATTAGAAAGCATTCTTGATTCCTTGACAATTTTAGGCCTGGAGAAATTACAAAGATATCTACAGTGGAAGAATCAGATAGTCCAAATGCAAAGCCAGTCTAATCTGGTAACAACAAAGCCACTAAATATTTGCTAAAATTGACAGATTCATTCTCTCCAATTTTAGAAATGCACAAGTGTCCCAATGAGATTGAAAGAATTAGTTGCCAAGACAGGGATATCATAGCTACAAAAAGATGGAAGGATCATCGAATGCTTATCTCAAGTACATGATGCAGAAAAAACGTGGCTTCTATACAAAGTCCATAGAAATGTGCTGCTTAAGAATAGGTCATCCCTTTGTTTTCTTCGGGGGGATCACAAGCTAAATGTAGATGGAACTCTGACGACCCTGTGACGTCAGCCATCTGGAACAAGGGCAGTGACAATTTTTATACTCACGGAAAACGAAATTGCAAATTTCTGTCAGCTAGCGTTTGAATGATGGAAGGAGCAATGAAGGGCTAGGGCTTCAGTGAGGCAAGACATTCTATCTAGGCATAGAATTTTTCAGCTAAGTTTCTTTTTCCCTTTTCTATCTTAAAAATTTTGCATACAAATTATTATAATTTTTTTATCAAATATTATAATCGCTATAAGATATTCTGGTAAATTTCAGTAGATTTTGAGTTTTAGTTTCCTTTCCATAAACCGATTTATAGCTAAATCCTTAGAATCATCTCTAGTGCTAGAGGTTAGTGAGCTCACCACAGAGGATCGATCCTCGTTGTTCCAAGATAGGGCAGTTTATGGTAAATTTCAAGGGCATTGGCCAAGGGTTTCAGCCTTGAAAAAATAGATTGATAGAAGTTGGAAGTCTCTAGGAGTGATTCTATCTTTTCTTCCCAAAGGTTTCTTCCTAGCCATTTCTTCTTCTAGGGAGATAGAATCCTAAAAGGGGATCCTTGTTTATGGGAAGAGCAAGACTCTTCCTTACCCTCTGGTATGAAAGCTTTTCACCTAAAAATATAAATCTATCCCTAGTACTAGTCTGGGTTAGGATGTATGGGTTGCCCATTGAATTTTGGAAAATAGATACCTTCAAGGCAATAGGCAACACTCTAAGAGAATTCCTTGAGATTTCAGATACTACAAAAGATGGATTCTTGGCTATTTATGCTCAGATTTTGATCATGATTGATATATGTAAAGCTTTACCAGAATCAATCATTCTTAAATATGGGGATAAGATGTGGACCCAAACCATAGATTATGAAAAAATATCTTTTAGATGTAGAAGATGTCATGAGGTGGGGCATATTGAGAGATCATGCCCTAAGAAGAGCCCGACAAAATCATATGTAGAAAACTGCAAGAGAAACTTAAAATGGATGTGGATGAAGGTAGTTTTCAACTTCCAAAAAATAGATCTAGAATAATGAAAGCAAATAAACAGTGAAGACCAATAAGGATATTGGAAGAAATACCAACTCTTTTGAGGCTTTAGCCTATGAAAAAAAAGTAAATCAAAGCTTAAAGGACACAGTACAATAGGTTCAACATATTAATAAGGAATCGTCTATTCAGTATGATCTTGATTTTGGGACGAACATTCTCGATGAACCTAAAGAATGTGGCTCATCAGATTTTGAAGATTCACTTGAAGTACCATGCACCATTCAAGAGAAAAAAAATTGTAAAGAAAATGGAACATTAGATGTTAATACTTCTACCATTAATAAGGAAATATCAGAAAATGAGTGGGACAAGTCAAAAGCTTCAGTAGTAGAGTCAGGAGAGGATAAATCTGATGAAAAACAAAGTTGTGAAAGAATATTGAGGAATATAATAATAAGACCTACTCCCGATACAAGCAAGGCAAAAAGTGGAAAATCCTCAAATTATCAAGCGAGATACAGGGAAGCAAGAGAAAACATAGAGAAAAGAACACAGATTAAGTTGGTTGAACTTCTCTTTACCAAACAACAAAATGATATTGGTAATTCGCAAGCGAGGCTAGTAGCCCCTAATGAGACATGATTAGCATCTCATGAAATATAAGGAGTGCTAATGCCCCCTCAAAGCAAAGATGTATCAGGGACCATTGTTTAAGTAATAAGCCTGATATCCTTTGTATCCAAGAAACTAAAATGACAAAAGAAGGAGTTTCAAAAACTATGAAAGCAGTATATAACTGCAAACTTACTGCAGTGGTAAGGGCTTTGGCCTCTCTTTGAGAGGTCCATCAAACCCCACTCAGTATGAGGGGACCAGGACCCCTCATAAAAACCCGTGTAAACTCATTGAAAAAAAAACTATGAAAGCAGTATGGGCAAGATGTGAATGGGTTGCTATGGATTTTGAAGGAGCGGTAGGGGGATTCTAACTTGTAGGAAACCTACTAGAAGCTCCTGTGTAACCATTCATAGAACTAGGTATTGGATAGCCTCTTTAGTCACTTGCTACTTTACAGATATTTGCTTCATCCTTATCAATGTCTATGGACCAACAACTCAGTCAGATGGATTAGAAGTTTGGAGTGGGATTGAAGCCTTTATGAGAAGTAAGACCAAGAACCCAATTCATGATCAGAGGAAATTTTAATGCCATAACCAAGCTAGATGAAAAATTTGGGGGAATTAGGAAATTAACCCAAAGTATGAGAGATTTCTCAGCTTTTATTCCAAACAATAATCTATGGGAGGTTGAGTTTGAAGAAGACCTATACATGGCCCAACAACGTGAGGCCAAAACCTAATAATAGAAAAATTAGTCAGATGCATACTCTTAGATCATTGGCTAGATGAAGGGATTTGTGCTCAAATTAATACCTTAATAAGGATTGAATCAGATCACTGGCCAATAAGAGTTAAAATGGTGGTAAGTGAATTCAAAAAATATCATATTTTAAATATGAGCATATGTAGGAAGACCATCCTCGATTTGTTGATATGATAACACAAACGTGGAATTCTTCAGGAAACAGTGGGCTGTATGCACTTCCAAAACAAATTAAATTAATGACATCTAAATTAAAAGAATGGAACAAGAACACTTTTGGAAACATTTTTGAGAAGAAAGAAGAACTAAAAGATAAACTTTCAAAATTTCAAAAAGGTGATTATAATAATCCAAGCTCTAAGGAAAGGGAGTTGCTTAGTGAATATCATAATATTTTGAGTAAGGAAGAGAAATTTTGGACATTAAAATCAAGACAGACTTGGTTAAAAGGAGATAAAAATACAAAGGTTTTTCATAGGATGGCTATAGTACAGAGATCAACATCGAGAATTAGTAGAATTAAATCAATAGAAGGGGTTTGGATTGAAAACCAGAGTGAAATTAAAAAAGAGGCAAGGTCTTTTTATCAAAATATTCTAGGATCAGAGGAGTCTAAAGTTCTTAATGATAAACTTCTACAAGAAGTACCTTCAGTTATAACAAATGAAGACAATAGAAAACTGATGGAGCCTATTACTCTAGAAGAAGTTCATTTAGCTCTTTTCTCTTTTAGTAAGGATAAATCCCTATGTTCAGATGGGCTCTCTGCAGCATTTTACCAAAATAATTGGGATATAGTGAAGGATTATTTATTTTTGGCAGTGGAACAGTCTAGGGTAAAACAATATATACCTCATAAAATAAATGCAACAACTCTTACCCTGATTCCAAAAAAGAAGGATGCTGAATTGTTTGATTCATTTAGACCCATAAGCATATGTAATATGTCATATAAGATTATCTCCAAAGTGATGGCAAACTGATTAAGGCCATTGTTAAACAAAATTATTTCAAAAAAGCAAGGAGGATTTGTGAAAGGGAGACAGATTCTGGACGGGATCATAGTACTCATGAAGTTATACATTCAGCAGCTTCCATAAAAGAGAAGGCAATGATCTTATAACTTGATATGAGTAAAGCCTGTGATAGGGTTAAATGGGATTTTCTGTTTTGCAGTATTAGAAAAATTTGGATTTGGGAAGAAATGGGTTAGATGGATTAAACCTTGTGTCTCTACAATTTCATATTTAGTGTTGGTCAATGGGTTAGTAACAGAGTCATTTAAAGCCAAGAGAGGTCTTAGACAAGGATATCCTCTATCACCATATCTGTTGATTATTATGACAGAGGTTTTGGGTAGGAACTTGAAGAAGGCTAACAAAGATGGGCTTATAAGTGGACTTAAGGCTAGTAATAACATCGACAACATCACCATCAATAGTTTGTAGATGATATAGCCCTTTTTGGGAGGGCAAGGATAAACGAGGCCAAAGCTTTGAATAGCTTATTAAAGGATTACGAAAGAGCATCGGGGCAAAAATTTAATAGAACAAAATCCAAAATTTACTTCCTAAACACTCCAACTAAAATCAAAGCAGGATTGCAGGTTACTTCAAATGGAGGAGACAAATTTGCCAACTTATCTCTGGATGCCCTTATTTGAGAGGAGAATGAGGATAGAATTAGGGAATCCAGTTATAAGTTCAGTTCAGAATAAACTACCAGCATGGAAAGGTAGATGGTTATCATTAGCAGGAAGAGTGCAGCTAATTAAGTCAACCTTATAGGCTATTCCAACATGTGATGTCCCAAATATTTTCCAGCATTGTATATATTTTATTTTTCATGTTTTAGAGTATTTTAGGGTGTTCTTTAGCAAGAATTGCTAAGTATGATGTAAATACTTGTCTTAGTATTGTTATTTTGGTGTTTAGTTATGTTTTGGGATAAAGACCAAGTGCATTTATTGCCTTGGCAAGTGTATATCCGAAAATTACAACTCCCAAGACTGTTTTGAGGATAAGGTGTGATGTGTGGATAAGACCAAGCATTATTTAATGCTATTTGGCAGTTGTAAGTCAAAGTCTTTGATCCTAGTCATATTTTGTGAGTTCCAAGACTAATTTGAAGATAAGGATGAGGTTTGGACTATTAAAGTAAGTTAGAGGCATTCTAAAAGGGCATGGCTGGACTTAGAAGAGATCCCAAGCCAACATTGGGCGTTGTGAGGCCATTTGGGACCATTTCAGCTAGAAGTTGGGTGGTTTGAGTGCCTATTTTGGCATTAAATACATTACACCCGAATTTCATTGTTTCCAAGATGAAATCCCCACCATTCATTATTTCATATTGGATCTAAGGGTCACGATTTAATCATCCATTGAGAAGGGAAGCCTATATAAGGATGAGACATCTCATTTGTGAAGGGGCCTTGATTATTATTCTCATTTTGATATTTCTGGACAATTTGTTGTGGCTAGCAATTTGTATTTGGCTCTTGAAGAGTGGACAAGCTTCAGGAGAAGGGACCCTAAGAGCACTCCAACCTCTTAGAGGCTTTGTGATTTCAATTCCATTGAAACCCCAAAGCTCACATATTCCTTAGGGCAAAGTCACACGGGCTTTGCATTGGTGCTTCATTGAACAAATCAGTTGGAGAGATTAGATCTGCAATTCCTCACCCCAAGGTGAGAGGTTCTGCCCTAGAGGGGCCATTTCAGAGGTTTGAAGACTACATCGGGGCTTTGGAGAGTTGTTTTTGCATCAGTATCAGAACTTGGCAATTCAAGCCAAGACCCTTGGTTCATTGAACCAGATCTGGTGTGTTTCCTGTTTTATTTTCTGAATTGCAGTCCATTACTCATTCTGGAGTAATTAGATCTGCTATGCATGTTTGGCTACAAATAAACATCAGTTTTGCTGAGTTTTCTGTGTGTGATCAGAACTGTGTGATTGCTGTAATTTTCTGTAAAACTGCAATTTTTTGTGTTATTTTTGGCTGGAATATTACAGTGGTATCAGAGCCAAATTCCTGCCATCCTGTGATCATTTTGGATGAGTGGTTCTCATCATTACGATACCAGAAGTAAGAAGAATAAGGGAAAGCAAAACCCTAAGCCAATGGAAGGTGGAGGACCACACTCTGGTTTAGATGGAAATGAAGAACAGCGTATAAGAATCCCTGAGCAACGGGTTGAACAGCAACAAGAACCCTCTGAAGAGGAAAAGCTTGCCAAGGTTATGGAAGATTCTTTGGTTGTGGCATTGGAGAAAAGTCCTTTGTCAACTATTTTGGCAAGAATGGAGAGATCCCTTCATTCCATGAATGAGAGGCAAGAGAGGCTTGACAAGCAGCAACAAGAGCCCCATCACATAATTCAGCCCCAACAACAAAGTGCCAATACAGTTCCTAATCCTAATGTCTCTCAAGGAGAGAGTTCTTCACATGGAGGGAACAATTATGGAGGAAATTTCCATGGGAGTTTCATGGCTAGGGTTTCTAAGTTATGGAAACCCCCTAGATCCATGTTCATTCAGCCTCAAACTGAAGTTGTTGTACCTGAAGTGACAGATCAAGAAGTTGATGTTCTTTTTCAGCAATATGCAGCCAAATCCCAAGCATTCAAAGATGCAGTCTCATTTGATGGGTATTTGGAAATTAGGGGAAAGAAGCAAAATGGAGCTAGATCTCATGGTGGCAACCGTGGAGGTGACAACAAGAGAGATTTGCAACATAAATTGAGTAAGATGCAACTCCCTTACTTTGGTGGTGATGATAAAATTTCTGCTAGGGCATGGTTGCTTAAGGTACAAACATATCTTTGTCTTAGTCCTATGGTAGAAGAGGAAGCAGTTCAATTTGCATCTTTGCATTTAGATGGTGTAGCTTATGATTGGTGGCAGCATGGCCTTGTTACTCAAGGGCATAGCACCATTACTAAATTTGATGTGTTTGCACAAAGGCTTTTGGAGCGTTTTGATAGGAAAGGAGATAATGATTATTTTGGTGAGTTGGCTGCCCTTAAACAGAAAAATACTGTAGCAAATTACATTGATGAATTTCAGAAGCTTTCTATAATGGTTCCTGATATGGCTGAAGATAGGGTTGTTTATCTTTTTATAAATGGTTTGATGGATCCCTTGAGAGGGCATGTGAGGGCTTTCAAACCCCAAACCCTCAATGATGCTGTAGATAGGGCATTGGATCTAGAACCCACCTTGAACAGCAGCAGATCCAGATTTTCCACATGGGGACAGCCATCAAAATTTGGTGCACAAAATAGATCTTGGCCATCTAGAGCACACCAACCAAGTGGACAGTCATGGGGAAAGCCAAATCAGCCCCAAAATCAAAAGTTTCAGCCTCCAAATCAGCAAAATTACAGTCAAAATCAGAGATCTCAGCCTTGGAGAAATCAGAACCAGCAAAGACCAGTCTTGGATGAGGCCACAAAAAGAGATTTGATGAAAAGAGGACTGTGTTTGAAGTGTCAACAGCCTTGGAGTAGAACCCATGAGTGTGGACAGCATAAAAACCTTGAACAAGTTGATGATTTTGAGTTTGAAGAACAGTTTTATGATGAACCAGAAATTGATGAGGCTGATTTTGCTGAGTTTGAGATGGATCAACCACCACTACAGCCACCTCAAGAAGAAGAAAATGATGGTGAAGGAGGAGCTTTGGCTACCATGTCAGGAGAGTCCAAATTCATGACCATAAAGGTGCAAGGTAAAATTGGTAATGATAGTGTAGTTGTTTTGGTTGATGGAGGAGCTACACATAATTTCATAGATGTTGATTTTGTTAGTAGGAAAGGACTGAAAACAGAAACATTTTCTGGTTTTAGTGTGAAAAATGCTAATGGTGTAGTATCTATGTGTGACCAAGTGGTTAGAAAAGCAAAAATCAGTTTTGGACATTATGATGTGGTTGATGATTTTTATGTTTTTCCAATGGGAGGAATTCCCCAAGCTGTTTTGGGTGTACAATGGTTGCACTCTTTAGGGGAAATTTACTGCAACTATAAAACCTTGGAAATCAAGTTCAGATCCAATGGGAAGATGGTTGTTTTGAGAGGAATGAAGGAGTATTTCCCACAGCAGATTTCAGCCAATGGGATGGAAAGATTGTTCAAGAAGAAGGACATCAAATGGGGAGCCACATTCTTCATGCTAAAACCCCCGGGGGGGGGGGGGGGCGGGGGGGCGCCCCCCCCCCGGGGGGGGGGGGGGGCGGCGGGGGGGGGGGGGGGGGGGGGGGGGGAGTTTTGATGCAGAAAGGACAGCCCATAGCATTTGAGAGTAGGAAACTCAGTCCTATTGAAAGGACATTCAACATTTATGATAAGGAAATGTTGGTTGTAATGCATGCATTGTCTAAATTTAGACAATACTTAGTTTGCAGCAGGTTTGTAGTCAAAACTGATCATAACAGTCTTAAACATTTCCTTGGGCAGCGTGATCTCAATGATAGGCAACAAAAATGGGTTACAAAACTGCAAGCTTATGATTTTGAGATAGAATTTGTGAAAGGGAAGAAAAATACAGCAGCTGATACACTTTCTAGAAACCCTTCTTTTCATATTATTTCTGTTATTTCAGCTGATTGGAAAGCCCAAATCATGGCTGAGTATGTTAAGAATGTTTTTGCTGCTAACATACTTGATGGGCAACATGTGGATGACAGGTATAAAATCAGGGATGGACTGATTTTGTACAAAAACAGGGTTTTTCTTGTGCCAGAATAAAAAATGAAAGACAAATTGTTGGCAGCCTTGCATGATGCACCCATGGCAGGCCATCCGGGCTTTTACAAGACATACAGGCTGTTGAAAGAAAGGTTTACATGGAAAGGGCTGAAAGAAGACGTTTTGAGGCATGTGAGGGAGTGTACCATATGCCAACAAAACAAGGCTGAACATACTCTTCCTGCTGGTTTGTTACAACCATTGCCCATTCCTCATCAAAAATGGGAAAGTATCTCTATGGACTTTATCACAGGCTTGCCTAAAGTCCAAGGTAAGGACTGCATATATGTTGTAGTTGATAGACTGTCAAAATATGCTCATTTCTTTGCAATTTCAGTCACTACAACAGCCCCACAACTTGCTGATTTATTTTTCAAGGAGGTTTTTAGGCTCCATGGGTTGCCAAAAACCATTGTTAGTGACAGGGACAGCAAGTTTCTAAGTCTGTTTTGGCAGGAGTTGTTCAGGTTATGTGGTACTAACTTGACTCCAAGTACTAGTTACCACCCCCAAACTGATGGCCAAACTGAGATAGTAAATAAATGGGTGGAAAACTACTTGAGAAACTATGTTTTGGGACAGCAGCATACTTGGATAAAGTGGCTGTACTTAGGTGAGTTTTGTTACAATAATTCATACCATATGTCCATTAAAATGTCTCCATTCATGGCATTATATGGTTATGAACCACCACAGTTTGCAGATTTTCTGTTTGAGGACAGCAAGGTCCCTACTGCAACTGATTTTGTACAGCAACATCATGACATTCTGAAAGCATTGAAAGACAACATACAACAGGCCCAAAATCAGCAAAAGAAGTATGCTGATCAAAACAGAACAGAACGCAGTTTTGAGGTAAATGATTTGGTATATTTGCGCCTACAGCCCTATAGGCAGTCCACATTGAAAAGAAGTGGAGCTGAGAAGCTTCAGCCACGTTTTTATGGACCATATAAGGTGTTGAAGCGTATTGGGGAGGTTGCTTATGAGCTGGAACTGCCACCAAACAATAAGATTCACAATGTTTTTCATGTTTCCTGTTTGAAGAAAGCTTTGGGACAGCATATTGTACCATCTACAGATTTACCACCCCTTGATGAGGAAGGAAAACTTGTTTTAGTACCTGAAACCATTTTGGGCACAAGGGAGAAGAAGCTAAGGAACAAGGTCCTTAGTGAGTACTTGATTAAGTGGAAAGACTTGCCTATTGAGGATGCTACTTGGGAAGGACCTGCTATCCTTCAACACCCAACTTTCTTGGATTGCTTGAGGGCAAGCAATTCGGGAGGGGAGGACTTGTGATGTCCCAAATATTTTCCAGCATTGTATATATTTTATTTTTCATGTTTTAGAGTATTTTAGGGTGTTCTTTAGCAAGAATTGCTAAGTATGATGTAAATACTTGTCTTAGTATTGTTATTTTGGTGTTTAGTTATGTTTTGGGATAAAGACCAAGTGCATTTATTGCCTTGGCAAGTGTATATCCGAAAATTACAACTCCCAAGACTGTTTTGAGGATAAGGTGTGATGTGTGGATAAGACCAAGCATTATTTAATGCTATTTGGCAGTTGTAAGTCAAAGTCTTTGATCCTAGTCATATTTTGTGAGTTCCAAGACTAATTTGAAGATAAGGATGAGGTTTGGACTATTAAAGTAAGTTAGAGGCATTCTAAAAGGGCATGGCTGGACTTAGAAGAGATCCCAAGCCAACATTGGGCGTTGTGAGGCCATTTGGGACCATTTCAGCTAGAAGTTGGGTGGTTTGAGTGCCTATTTTGGCATTAAATACATTACATCCGAATTTCATTATTTCCAAGATGAAATCCCCACCATTCATTATTTCATATTGGATCTAAGGGCCACGATTTAATCATCCATTGAGAGGGGAAGCCTATATAAGGATGAGACATCTCATTTGTGAAGGGCCTTGATTATTATTCTCATTTTGATATT
The DNA here is from genome assembly GCA_028583015.1 of Wollemia nobilis. Classification (NCBI taxonomy): domain Eukaryota; kingdom Viridiplantae; phylum Streptophyta; class Pinopsida; order Araucariales; family Araucariaceae; genus Wollemia; species Wollemia nobilis. The sequence goes on from JAQPPZ010017228.1 coordinate 16,132,743, forward strand.
TCTGGACAATTTGTTGTGGCTAGCAATTTGTATTTGGCTCTTGAAGAGTGGACAAGCTTCAGGAGAAGGGACCCTAAGAGCACTCCAACCTCTTAGAGGCTTTGTGATTTCAATTCCATTGAAACCCCAAAGCTCACATATTCCTTAGGGCAAAGTCACACAGGCTTTGCATTGGTGCTTCATTGAACAAATCAGTTGGAGAGACTAGATCTGCAATTCCTCACCCCAAGGTGAGAGGTTCTGCCCTAGAGGGGCCATTTCAGAGGTTTGAAGACTACATCAGGCTTTGGAGAGTTGTTTTTGCATCAGTATCAGAACTTGGCAATTCAAGCCAAGACCCTTGGTTCATTGAACCAGATCTGGTGTGTTTCCTGTTTTATTTTCTGAATTGCAGTCCATTACTCATTCTGGAGTAATTAGATCTGCTATGCATGTTTGGCTACAAATAAACATCAGTTTTGCTGAGTTTTCTGTGTGTGATCAGAACTGTGTGATTGCTGTAATTTTCTGTAAAACTGCAATTTTTTGTGTTATTTTTGGCTGGAATATTACAAAACATATTATATGTCATTGTATACTATGCCAAAATCAATAGAAAAAAGTTTAATCCGTATTATGCAATCCTTTTTGTGGTCAGGATTACATGATAAAAGGAATTTTCCTTTGGTGAAATGGAACAAGACGTGTAATGATAAAACTAGAAGAGGTCCCGGTTTAGAAGTTCTTACAAATGTAAACTTAGCTCTTAGGGAAAATGTAATCTGGAGATTGTACAAAGAGAGTCAATTACAATGGGCAAGAATTCTTCTAAGTAAGTATGTTAAGCCCAATGACCCAAGCTTAATATTTACTGCATTCTCTCTACCAAATGGTTCTACACTTTGGAATGATTTAAAAAAATCTATTGATCTAGTGATTAAAGGTTTAGAATGGGTGGTGGGAACTAGAGAAAAAAAAATTATTTGGATGGATACTTAGTGTGATAAAAAACCACTCAATCTAGATCCAATTTTGAAACCTTGGATGAGATTATCAAGACAAATATGGTGATAGGGTTTCAAACATTTTGTACAATGATCAGGAAGGAAGATACAAATGTAAAGAAAAAAAATTTACAACTATACAAGACATTGATGCTAGGAAACACTATTCCGAGGGGAACCAATGATAAATTGATTTGGGAATTGAATAACTTAGGGGAATACACAACAAGAAGTGGATATAGTGTAAAGCACCAACAAAATAGAAACATTGCAAGAATATGGAGCAATATTTGGGATAGGCCAAGCATTCCTAAAGTCAAAATGTTTGTTTGGCTAACAGGTCAAAGAAGAATTTTATCCTTGGATAACCTTATGAAAAAGGATTTTCATTTCCCCTCACAATGTGTTCTTTGTAAAAAAGAGGAGGAGAGTATAGACCATCTCTTGGGACATTGCTCAATAGTCTAGAAACTATGGCAATGGATTCTTAATATGTTTTGTAAATGCATGGTGATGAATGGCAGAATTGAAGAATGGTTAAAGCAATGGCAGAGCACTTTTAAAAGTGAGGCTTTATAGACAATCTGGGATATATCAAAAGATACAATACTTTGTATTGTATGGCTAGAAAGGAATAGAAGAATACTTAAAGGAAAGGAAAGCAGTTTAGAGGTAATGAAAAGGAAGATATGTTTAGCCATAGAGGAGTCTAATCCAACCCTATCAACTCACTCAATTCCTAATCTGGAAGTAGAGAGCCTTGATAGATGGAGTCAAGTCATCAAATGGAATTATGATGTTGGGTACATGAGAAACAAAAAGAAGGCAAAGAATATAAAGTGGAAACCACCAAATGTGGAGTTGGTCAAATTGAATTTTGATGAAGCATCTAAAAAAAATCTAGGACCAGCAGGAGGAGGATGAATAATTAGAAATAATAGTGAAGAGATTTTTTCTCATTACGCTTTCAATAGTGGATTTAAGACAAATAGTGAAGCTGAAGCTTGGGCAGCTTTAGAAGGGTTAAAAATATGCAAACAAATGAAATGGAAGAGGATGGATGGAAGGTGATTCACTCATAGTAATAAATGCAATTTTGAGGAAGGGTGGATTTAAGACAAATAACGAAGTTGAAGCTTGGGCAGCTTTAGAAGGGTTAAAAATATGCAAACAAATGAAATGGAACAAAGTATGGATAGAAGGTGATTCACTCATAGTAATAAATGCAATTTTGAGGAAAGAAAAGGCTCCATGGAATATACAAGATATAATTGTGGAAATTCAAGATCTTGCTAAAGAGTTTGAAGAAATTAGGTTTACACATATGATTAGGGAAGGAAACAAATGTGCAGATAGGCTAGCCGATAGAGGGTTTTCATTGAGGATAGTGAAGTTAAATTCTCTTTTCCATGGTTAGACGAAGTAGTAAGTTTAGTTTAAGCTGACAAGAAAATGTTGACTACTGAATCAAATAATGATTAAGATTTACTTTAATATTTTCCATTGGTACTATTTGTTTTATTTTATAACATTAATGTGTTTTCATATAAACTATTTATTATAATTTTTGTGGTTGCACTTGTGCTTCAGGAAGGAAACTAGCAATCCAGATTTGGTAAAGCAGATTATGATAGTGTGATGTTTTGAAAATATTACTCTACTAAGATGCAATGCATAGATAGTAGAGCTGAAGTTTTGGTATTGTGAAGGCTGCTATAGGAAAATGTCAAGATAGATGCTGAATTCTGGAATATTTGTATTCACACAGAAAATTTGAAAAAAACAAGAAAATGAAAATCAAGAATTCAGACATTTTATGTAAAATGATGTAGGTTTCTAACTATAGCATCTCAATTGAGATGAGAAGTGAATCTATTTGTAAACTCTCAAGCTCTAAAGAAGAGAGTTATCATTTGTCAAGGATGGGGGACCTGAGTACAACCCCTTGTTCTCCAGCCAAAAAAAATATGCAATAATTACCTCTGATTCTGAGATGAAGCAAATGTGTGAATTGTGTATGATAAATGGTCTGTTTTTGCATTCCAAAGGAAATCTATATCAATCTGTGACAGCCAATCACAATGATTGGTTTAAGATGTTTGAGGACGACAACGTATATGTCTGCTGGAATGCCATATTTAGCAGGCATCTATTTAACAACTGACATGACCAGTTGTATATTCTGACTCCAGAAATCTTCCTTAGACAGCACATGGCAGGACCAAAAGAATGTTGTCTTGGCTCTATGACAAATTTTTAGATGTTCCATTTAAAATGAATATTTGGTCATATTTGATTGGAAAGCTTATAATAGTAATAAAACTATAAGTTTCGTAGATGTTCCATTCAAAATGAATATTTGGTCATATTTGATTGGAAAGCTTATAATAGTAATAAAACTATAAATTATACGAAACCACATGCTATCATAAATACCAATTTAAAGGAACATCATGGAAGATGAAGTCAATATAATCCAATGGGTGGAAAAAGCACGCATCATTCCTAATGAAAAGGTCTTATGTGAAAAATGATGCCAACCAAAAACCTACTAAAGATAACAAGGCCTTTTTTGGGCTAAGAAATGGAGATGTTCTTTGTAATTCTTTCAATATTGTTAGTAAACAATATTTGTGCATTTTAAGCTTCGAAGCTTTTCATTTTGCAGCGATCAATTGTGTCCTTTTAAGCTTCTGTTGCATGGATCAGCATCATAGTGAAACCTCTAAATATGCAAGATGTGGCTTTGTTTTGTTAAGAGCTCTGTTCTATTCTAAGATTTGGGGTTCATATTTGAGTTTGACGAGGATTTACAAAATGAAAATAAAACATCATTGAAAAAATTAGCTATAAAATTTATCACGCAGTTCAAAAAAGTTTATCGTTGTAAATGTCTAAAATAAGTATTGGATATATGTAAAAACTTTCCGTTTCATAAAAAATGAAATTGACTTTCAAATGCATATATGAATTATGTAAAGTAGTGTAAGGTAGACATTTTTAAAAATACGTTGAATGTGACAACATTCTTTTTAAAGTCTATTTGAAAGTTGGCCAGACGGAACATGTGCCTTGGGAGCCTTCTCTGGTCTAATATTTTAAAACCGTGATATAATGGCTTTCCTTTATTCAGCAATACTTAAAAAATAAAAAGAGAGAGAGAGAGGCCGTATGCAGTAGTCACAAACCTTGGGAATTTTAGGCAGCCTCCTGGTTTCATTGCTTTCAAGAATCGTTTTCATACAATCCAGCAGCGTCTGAAGCTCCAAGTCCTTCGGATCAAAATACGAATCCAATATCTCAGCCCATTTCTCAGGCGTGCTCTCTCCCTGGATTCTCCGATGGATAACCTGACCAATCACCTGCCTCACAGCCGCAGTCCCCTTCCCCAAAACAATCTCCTGACCCCCTCTTTTCTTCTTCTCACCCTTCTGCTTCCCTTTGTTCTCCTGTGCATTCCCCCTACTTTCCTCCGCACTACCATTGGCAGTTTCAGATTTCTGCTCGCTCTTTCCCCCACCTACAATCTTCTCCCGCAACGCCAACAAAGCCAGAGCAGAAGCCGTCTCCCACGCCAAGACCCTCCGCACCTCCCCCACCATCCCAAAAACCTCCCTCGCCACAAAGACCCCATCCGACTCGCCGTCCGTCACAGCCATCCGAAAAATCAACTCCAACCTCTCCTTCAAATCACTCACCTGAGAGTAAATAGTATGAATTCAACTGGTTAAATATCTCGACCTCGACTGTAAAAGAAGATACTTCTATGGATACTTAGAAGGCAGTTATAATACCGCTATGTTATGGAAATGAAATATAGATACGATCCACTTTATTAAAAATAAATAAATACATACGTACCTGAAAAGCCCCGGCCTCCACGACCGCTTCGGCCCCATCACAAACCCTAGAAACCCTAACATTACACTGGGCCCTTCTAAAGCTGTTAACCCCGATGGTGTGCAGGGACACCGCTAGTGACAGCATAGACTTTACCAGACCCTGAAGCCGCGCCACCTCCTCCTTCTTCATCCCATAAACTGTGCCGTTAACCTCGATTCTGATCTTACTCTGTGTCGCCTTCACGTCCTCCCTGAAGCACCCGTGCGCAAAAGCAACGGCGTAGAACGCGGAATCCCCCTCGAACCCTAAGTTTTTAGGGCTCACGAGCTTCGACCCGAACAAGAGTGTGCGCATGTCGGTCGCCACGTCAGTCTCGGCTTTATAGGAAAAACCCTCGCTGGAGGGCTCGAGATCCAGTACCCTCGTATTCATCTGTACGCCCTCGCATGACAAGGCGGCCGCGGCGTCTGCAACAACCAAAAGAGCCGACGACGAGTACACAGCCATCGCAGAGATTCCGATCGTCCCCGGAAAAGCGCTCTCCATGACTTGCGTTTCCTCCGCCGTGACGAACAGGTCTTCCTTTCTAATACCCGGGGGCAATTCGCTGCAGTCTTCTTTCAGACGATAAATCGCGCCGACGATCCCTCGTGCCACTGCATTGTCGCTCGGGGGAAAATTCAAGAGTTTATTATTGTTTAAAATGTGTTGGATGAAGAGGGGGATTAAGGGGCGGATTCGAGCCTGGGCCTGCAGGAGCTTGTTGGCGAGGACTACCAACGCGGCTCTGGATTCCACGAGGGATAAAAACGGCGATTCTGGTTCTGGTTCTGCTGAGTTCAGAGCCATTTTTTGGCCTGTTGGTGTGATTTTGGAAGACGAAGATTTGAGCTTTTCGAGGGCGGAGGCATCCAATTGGAGGGCGCAAACGCCATGGGCGATGTTGTAGATCGCCTCTGCGGAGAGCACAGAGCCCTTGCCACCCACCACCACCACCCTCGCCGCCATTACTGATGCGCGAAACCCTACCCTGGTTCTCTAAGTTGCCTAGGATCGAACCTGGCGGAAGGATTATAGCCTGGTTTTCGATGATAATATGATACCGAAGTAATATGGCCTGGTTTGCTTGGTTTCTACGTAAACTTGAATTGAATTGAATTAAATGACATTAGTTAGTAGTTTAGTATTTTTAATAAGTTGTTTTAGATTGATTATATAATTTTATTTTAAATATATTTATATAACTAATAATTTTAATTTTTTCATTTATTAAATTTGTAGACTTTAAATTTATATAATTAATTTTAAAATATTATATTTATTTTAGCTGTTAAATTTTTACATTTAAACTGATAATAAATAATAATTGAACTCTTATATAATGTATTTGAGTGGGGGATTGGTGTTGGAGTCCTTTCATTAAAATAAATATCTAGCAAAAAGAATTAGTAAACAAAAATTATATATATATATAAAAGATGGGGTTCTTGTCAATAAGACAATCAATTATAAAAAAGTTGAACGTGTACGATGAAGGTTGAAAACTTAGAATAGATCCAAGAAGCTAGCTGAGCACTAATTCGTAAAAAAAACTTTTAATAGATAAGTTTCAAGTGATTATTGAAATAGCATAATAATATGAATGGTTTTTGAATTGATTATATGAAATTGAAATGTTAGTGATGGATGTAATATTTTTTTTTTGGTTACATAGATGAATTGGTTACAATCACAATTTTTAGTAACTACGAGCGTAGTTGGTAGGGTTTAAACTATCAGCAAAGGCTTTTAACACACTCACCATCTCGTTAATGGTAACCCGACGTAAGATGGGGACCGTCGAACGCATAAGGTTTGCACCATCTTCGTTAGTCTGGTTCAACATGTGGCATGAAAGGGACCATCGGACAAGCAGGAAACAGATCGCCATCATCAGTCAGGTGCAACACGCAGAGGAGTCGAATCGGGCTACTAGCTATGTATGGGCACGCCGGTGGGATTGGAACCTAGGTCTCCTCTCGGTAAGCGCCCCAACTTACCAATCCACCTAGACCGACGAACTGATTAATATAATATTATTATGTATGTGTGGTGAATTTAAATTTTTTTGATATACTATTTAATAATATTAAATTTATTTATATTATTAAAAATAAATTTTAATTTTTTTATTAATGATGAAAAGTAGGGTTTTGAGAGGTTATAGAAGCTTTTACATTAGAGGAAGTAAAAAAATAGAAGGTCTGTCAAGCCAAAAAAAAAACTAAAACTAAAACCGAACAGTCACAGAATAAAAGAGAAAAATAACATCATGTTACAACATAGACTAGTCCACCACCCAATAACGCTTAAAAGGAGAATTTTAGTTTCAACTTTCTTTTAGAGGTATGAAAGTTCCTACTCCAAATTTGCATAAGATTGGTGAATGAGCTTGCCCTCCACCTAATTGGGATTCCAAAGTGTCCACAATCCTCTAGAAGAACCATGAGCAACCCTACTCACACCTTCGTACCCCTTCCAAACAAATCTTTGTAAACTATCAAAATCCTCACTACCCCTCTTAATTTCTTGTAAGAAAATAATATCATGATTAAAACTTTTTCTAAAATCTTTTAGCACTCTTTGTTTAGTTGGGGCATGCAAACCTTGAATATTCCACGAGAAAATCTTCATTACTTCGAGGATTGCGGAACCTTCCCTCCGCTCAAAGGTAACGTAGGTTGGGAGCCATTAGCCACATCTTGAGTATTTTCTTTAAGAGCACTTCAGACTTTCTTGGTCTCTTCGACCCCCTCCCACTATCTAAATTCATTGTTTTTTGAGTGTTTCTAATAGGCCGCATAAAGCCAATCTTTCCCTTCTTGCTTGATCCTTTTGATTGAGGCAAAAGTTGTTGTTGAGCTATCTTCTTCTTTAGTTTCATCTTTTGTTTGTTTATAACTTCTTGAAAGCCATCTTACTCGAGGAAGATCAAACCTCCTTTAATTCCCCTTCAAATGCATTTGTAAAAATCTCTCCATCTTTTGCATCCCAAAGAGACTTCATGACAACTTATTTTTGCTTATCAAGAGGGGTAAAAATCTTCTCATTATACGAAATAGAGGTTGTTGCTCCTGAAAACACCTAAACCTAAGCCTCTTGAAGAGGGGACAAAGGAACCCGGGCAATAGGCAATTGATCCCCTTGAAGATCCAAGATATCAACTCCCTTATCCATGATAGCGTCCAACCCATCCTCATGACCAAGACACGACAACTCTCATAATACAACAAAATTATTTGGATTCGCCTTGGCACCTTTGGAATGCCCACCAACTTCTAGAAAATCCATAACAACTTCAGAGCAAAACTCTTCTTTTTTCTTTCTCTAGATCTAGGTCTCCTGCTCCTTAGGAGGTTTCTTCTCATGATACTTAGTCTATAAATGATCAGCCCTATTACAGTCAGAGCAAATGGGCATAGAGATTTCATATTCTATATCCTAGATCCAATCTCCATAATCCAAAACCAACTTAATAGAAGATGGTAGAGGCTTAGAGAGATCAATGTTAACACAAAACTTGGCAAAAACCATCCTTGTTTTTGCTTGGGTGGCTAGATCCACCGCAATCAAACTACCCATTGATTTAGCAATACCCTTAAGGATGTCATCATCTCATAAGACCACAAGTAACCTAGGAAAACGCACCCAAAGGGGTGCCATATTGATATTCTTGGTGGATGGATTGAATTTCGGGGACCATTTCCTCAAAGAGATCTTTCCAACCAAAGAACCATGGTCCCCTCATAACCACAACCTACATGTCTTCAAAGGCCTTAAAATTAAAGAGCATAAAGCCTTTGGGCAGCGCCACTTGTAACAACACAAAACTACCAACCCCCCAAAAAATCAAAAGAAAATGATCACAATCAAAGGTTCACAAATAAGACCCAACATTTATATTTTTCAGCATTCAAGGCTTCACCACATTTGAGTTTCAAGTCACTACAGACGACACTTAGTGGACAAGAGTAGTCAAATCCTATGTTTTTTGGGGTTCTTATTTGCACAATCATTTCTCAAACCAGGATACAACAATGTTATTCTACCTAAATGGCCTTTATACCACCTTCCTCTGACAACCTTCTTCATCTAGAAGGTTACCCCTGACTTGAGGAATACTTAGGGGATCAAAATAGCTCCACATGCAAATGCATTTAACCATGCTCTTAATACCAAGAAAGTAGCCATGATAAATTCATAACACAACAATAACCAACCTAGCGAGAATCCCATACTTCTCTCTATAATGGCCCATTTACCGAATTAAGTCTTAGGAGTTCATTATTTTTCTTTTCAAAACCCATATTATGACATACCCAACAAATGCATGCAAACAATACTACAATAACAAGGAGAGGATCTCATACTCCTCTCTATAATGGCCCATTTACCTACTCAAGTCTCAAAAGTCCATTATTTTTCCAAGCTTATACAAAACAACATTCAAACTAATTTGACCAAGAATTATAAAGACACAAGCTTTCTTTAAAAACAAAGCAATATATTTTTTCTTACTACCACAAATTTGATCACAAATACTATTAAACAATGCAGACCTTCATTTTAAACTATTAACACGTGCAAAGAACTAACTTTCTCAAGCATGAATCTTAATCTCAAATCCTCATAAATAAAAATGCAAGCATTCATCTAAACTATTAAAACTTGCAAAGGAACTAACTTTCTCAAGCCAATACTTTTTCTTTTCTTTAATAAGCAAAGCCTAAATCTTAATCTCAAATCCTTATGGATAGTAATGCAAGCAATCATCTAATCTATTAACACTTGCAAAGAGCTAACTTTCTTTAATATAACATAGCAAATACAATTACTTTTAGTGCAACTAACACATTATTGTTTCATTAAGGTGAATACTCTATGAAAACATAACCCTTGTGGTCACTTAGAGAAACAATATCCAAGCTTTATCTAAATTAACTCTCCATTATCCATTGATTAAAGAAATAAATATTTCTAAAGATTATAAATTTGTTCCAATAAAATATTATCTTCATAAAATATACCTATGCCTAAAAGAATTAACAACCTTCGGGCAAGAAGAAAGAAACATAGGAGGAGTTTCCACAACAAACTTAGAGAAGTGAAATATGTGTGCCACTCGAATCAAAATTTCTAACAACAAGCAATAACCTACAGGCTACTAAGATGCACAAGCATCGTCTCGAGGAAGGTTTTAACGAGCCCTTCAAAAGAAAAAATACAAATCTAAGATGGTTTTATAGGCAGATCAAAACCAAGAAGGATCAAAGTGAATCTGACAAGACACAACCCAACCATAAAGTCAAACAACAACCATAACAAAAGTCCAACCACATAGAACACACAGTGCACGATATCAATCTAGGTCATCTACTTTAAGACGTTTGATCTAACTAACAAAAGAGAGGTTACATGCTGCTATACCATGTAACCAGCCAAACAACTCTACAGTGCCATTGTGCCACACAACTAGATGGAAATAGATCAAACTAATAAACCATAACGTTCACAATCCAAGCCAAAACTCACAGCCAACAAAAGAATAAACCAAACACTTCCATGCTCACCAAAATCAAAGGTGACTTAACTTAACAAAGAGCCAATAAAAGCATAAATAACAACACAACCAATATATCAAACAAAATGAGAAACAGAGCATTAAACTTCATTTTTATGGATCAACAAAGCTACCCATACAAGTTGACCCGACGTCTCTTCCTTCATATTTGCACTCCAAGGTCCTTGTTCTCTCTAGCCATAGAATACTTCCCCAAAAGCAAAAGCTGTGAACACTCATTCCACCTTCATTCAAAAAGTCTCGGGCACAACATTCTTGTGTGGCCAAGGTAATGTTTGCATGGTTCTTGAGGACATGCTCATTAATTTCCACCTTTTATTTCCTAAAAAATAGGGCACCCACCCAAGCATAATGAAATTTATTTAATATTTCCTTTATTAAGTTTATTGCCACTTTTATTAATATCAATGGTTAATATTGATTACTAACCTTGATATTAACATTCTCAAATATTAATGATTTTAAGCTTATTAATTGGTTCTATGCTTACCACACACAAGCATATATGCCATTCAACAAACAATGTTACACACCATTGTTTTATCCTTAAGTAGGTGGCTATTTTTATTTAAGATAGTCCATTGCTACCACCAACCTAATAAGGAGACTCATTGCACAAGCAACTTTCCAACCCAATGGTGTGAACATATAATAGACACAAAAGCAATGCACCTATATGAGGGGTGTTTGGTTACCTAGAGTTATCGTTGAACAAGTCATCACCGTCATTTTCCCAAAATATCTCTCATTATAGGTGGTTCACCCATATGATCCCACTAGTGAGAGTACCTAGTCCTACACACACAAATATGTTAGTAGTACCATATTTCAAGTTCAAAATAATGCAATCACTCCATCACATATACATCATAAAATGAAACTATACAATTAAAAATTCACACCAATACATAGCTCATTGTTAATAAAGAGTTTTTCCAACATACTCCGCCCTTGGACTAAACACATTCCTCTGTGTTTTCTTGCAAGTAAGTAAACATTTATTTTCATTCAAATAAAAATGGAAATTGTTGCTTCATTTCTTCAACATTTTCTCATGTGACACAATTCTCAGAATACTGGTGCCACTATACCTTACAGTGATATAGGGTTCATTTTCTCAACATCTTGGAACAAAATCCTAGAATTTTCACTAGCCTCGCCTTCATAGCTGAGAGACCTACCATTTGCAATTTAGAAATATTCCACGTGTGAGTAGGATCAACAACATATTTCCTAAGAAGGGATATGTGGGAAGTATTGTGGATCTTTGATAGGTTGGGTGGAAAAGTGAGCCTACAGGCTACTGGACTGATTTTATCAATTATTTCAAAGGGCCCAACGTAGTGAGGATCCAACTTAGTTGATTTGATGGCACTTTTCATGGGATTTACCCTCAAGAAAACTTTGTCTCCTACAGAGAATTATCTTGGTAATATTTTCATATCAACATAACTCTTTTGACAATCGATCGCTTCCTTGAGCCTAAGTTGAATTGCTTTTAGATGTTCTTCCATCTCTTGCATAATGTTCGATCCGATCATCACTTGATCCTCTAGATTGTCCCACAATAGAGGTGTTTTGAATCTTCTACCATACATGGCTTCAAATAGGGCCATCCTCAGTGATGCATGGTATCCATTATTATATGCAAACTCAACAAGATGCAAAAAGTCCTTTCATTTCGACTTTTGGTCTATGCAATACATGCATATAATGTCTTCTAAAACCTAGTTTACCCTCTTAGTTTGACCATCCATTTCAGGATGATATGCAGAACTGATACTCAACTTGGTGCTTACTGCATGGTGTAGAGCCTGCCAAAATTCTCATGTGAACCTAGAATCTCTATCTAAAATAATCACTTCAAGAAATCCATGTAGCTTGAAGATTTCTTTGGCAAATTTGTTTGCCACTACTGGTGCATCATCCTTAATGTTCCTCGGTATGAAGTGTGCAACCTTGGTCAACTTATCAACCACTACCAAGATTGCATCATGTTGGTACCTAGTATTAGGTAAACCCACAATAAAATTTATAGAAATTACCTACCATTTTTGCATAGGTATATCATGTGGGTACAATTTCCTTGTTGGATGTCGATGTTTTGCCTTCACCTTTTGGCACTCTAAACATCTTGCAATGAAACTAGTGATATCTTGCTTCATTCCGATCCAATAGAAGTTTTTTTTCATATTTTTCCTCATTTTTGACCCTTCTAGATGAGTTAAATAGGGAGAATTATGTGCCTCTTTCATAATCAATCTCTTTAGGTCACTAGTTTTGGGTATAAATACCCCATATTTAAAGCATAAAAGTCCATCTTTAATGTTGAAACCTGGTAGGGTACCTAGGAATAGATATTTGGGGATATATTATTATATTGTATAAGGGTTGGCATGGGCCACACATAACCCAAGGTTGATTGTATTATAATATTATATTATATTATAATATAATATTATATTAGTAGTAGGCTCCCCAAAGTAGAATAAGAATATGGATATATAAAGAAGAGATATTTGTTATTGTAATCATCATTGGAGAAGAATCTTATGTAATCGTCTATGCCCACGAAGTGGCCTCTCACCTTGGGAGATCTTGTGGAGTTATTCCTTCCTTAAGGATTATTATTGGTGTTTCCCTACCTTAAGGGTATTATCTATCTCTCTCTCATTTGTGGATTGTTATTGTGGATGAATGATTTGATATTTCTGCATATTGGTGAATGATTTATGTTAATGATAATAAAGTTATGCAACAAGTGGTATCAGAGCAACGATTTTGGCAAAGTGGGGATTTTTGTGTGAAATTGCAAAATTAGGGCAATTTTTTTTGGAAAAACATCTCATCTTTTAGGAGCCATATCTTTGCAAGTTTATCCGATTCAAGTGATTCTTGGATCAGATTGTGCAGAATTTGAAGAGATTTAAAATGAGTGGTCATATGAAGGAATCCAAGTAGTATTGAGGGAGATACGACCTTTTGAAGTTAGTCATCCAAAACAAGGATAGTGACGAATTTCGTAGATTTTTTTTGGAAAAACGTCTCATCTTTCAGAAGCCATATCTCTATGAAAGTTTATCCGATTTAGGCGATTCTTGGATCAGTTTGTGCAGAATTTGAAGAGCTTTAAAATGAGTGGTCATATGAAGGAATCCGAGTAGTATTGAGGGAGATACGACCTTCTGAAGTCAGCCGTATGGAACAAGGGTAGTGACGAATTTTCAAATCATGAATTTCTCGAAAGATAAAATTTGTTTAGTTCGGGTAAGCAAATCAGTTCCACTTTATGTTGTTTGGAAGAAAAAATTGTAGATCTAGTTGTCTATGTGGATTTTTAGCTTCAACTCAGTGGGAAGATATTTATTTCCATAAAACCCTAGTTTGCATTGGGGCATGATATAAATTGTCAAAAAACCCTAGTTGCATTAGGGCATCAACTATGTCATTGGACAATTTTAATGGAGAAAATGATATTGATGTGAGAAAGTGGGTGAAAATAGTAAAATCTCAATATGGAGACACGTTCAAATATGAATTTCATAAATTTTTTAAGGGTGAAGCATTAAAATGTATAGACAACCTTATTGGGGGTAAAAGCTTCGTCAAATGGGATGAAATTGAATCGACATTCGTGAGCACATGGGTATCTATTCAATTACAAAGAAAGTTAGATTCTAAGGAATATCTTAAGAAAAGTCTTAAGGAAAGGGATAAAAAGATAGATAGCATGTGGGATGTCATCGAAGACCTTGAAAAGAAACTTCAGGGAATTCAAAATGAGCAGAATGCAATAAAAGGAGAAAGGGAAGTTTTCAAGAAACAAAATGAAGACTATGAAAAAGAAATAAACCAAAACAAAACCCCCCCACTCCTTTTCTGGTCATTTCTCTTTTTTTTTAAAAATTTAAATTTGTGTGTTTTTTTTTAAAAATTAAATTTTTTTTCTCTTTAAAAAAAAAAAAAAAAAAAAACTCCCTCCCCCCCCTAAATTACTCAAGAAGAAAGAGGAAAAGGTCAAGGAAGATAAAAAATATGTCAGTATGCAGACAGAGGAAACCATACCTTTGGTAGAAGATAAATTAGAAAATGGACAAAGGAATTTGTTTGAATCTAAAAATTCTATTTTACAGGTTCATGGAAGCATTCAAAAGGAACATGTTATTATTTCCATTGACCCTGGTAGTAGATATAATTTTATTAATATTGCTTTGGCTAAGAAGTTGCAAGTTCAAGCAACAAAAATTAAGGACATACAACTAGAGGGTGAGAATGTTCAGATTTTTGAAGATTTGAAGATCACCATGGATAAATATGTTTTACATTCAGATTTCTATGCTATTGAGATGGAGGATGAGGATATTGTTCTTGGTTATCCTTGGTTAGATTCTTTGGGTACTGTTAACATTAATGTGCAAAAGAAGTTTATGAAGTTATGGTACAGGAAAAAGAAGATAACATTGCAGGATATTTCTCATCTTAAGGAGCAAGGATGCAAGGAAAATCAAGAAGTGGTTGTAGAGAAACAAATTGAAGAACCTGAAATAGAATCCAAGAAGGCAGTAGCAGCAACAAAGTCCATGGAAGAAGTAGCAACAATAGAGTCCGTGGAAATAACAATAACAGAGTCCAAGGAAGCTTTGATAGAAGAGCACAAGGACACACCAAACAAAGAGAACATGAAAGGACAATGTGTAGAAGAATTTAAAACAATGGAGCCAAATGTTGAGAAGTCAAAGAAGGTAGAACATCAAGTTAAAGTTGCACCATATCACCATCCACACCACCATGAGCATCAACAATATTGGAGGTATGGTTCAAGGCAACAATATTATGGTTCTACATGGAATCAAAAGGGCACCAACTATGGCAGTGTTTGGCAGAGAAAGCATAGGGATCCTAGTTTTCAGAGTGGATCATCAACATCAAGGAAAAAGTGGACCCATCATTCAAGTTATCAAAATACAATAGCAGAAGCGTGGAGCCAACGAAGCATATTTGGATACTCAAGTAACAAAATGGCATACCAACATCAACGTGTTTCACTTGGATGGATGGATGATCGAGATTGGTACCAGTTGCTAACATTGCTTAGCAAATCATATTATCATGTTTCTTCATATGTTTCGAGGATGAAACATTTGTAAGGAGGGTGGCATGGTAGGGTACCTAGGAATAGATATTTGGGGATATATTATTATATTGTATAAGGGTTGGCATGGGCCACACATAACCCAAGGTTGATTGTATTATAATATTATATTATATTATAATATAATATTATATTAGTAGTAGGCTCCCCAAAGTAGAATAAGAATATGGATATATAAAGAAGAGATATTTGTTATTGTAATCATCATTGGAGAAGAATCTTATGTAATCGTCTATGCCCACGAAGTGGCCTCTCACCTTGGGAGATCTTGTGGAGTTATTCCTTCCTTAAGGATTATTATTGGTGTTTCCCTACCTTAAGGGTATTATCTATCTCTCTCTCATTTGTGGATTGTTATTGTGGATAATTATTGTGGATGAATGATTTGATATTTCTGCATATTGGTGAATGATTTATGTTAATGATAATAAAGTTATGCAACAAAACCCTTATTCTCTTAAGGATTTATCTTAGTTTTATATCGAATTTCTATGCAATACAGGTCTTGTAGTTGCATTTCCTTGACCTTATCCATCAAGTCTATATGGCTCCAGGTCAATACGGTTATGTGCCTTCTCCTACTGAAGGCATCTGCAACCTTATTCTCTTTCCCTTTGATATACTCAATATCAAAGTCGTATTCAACTAAGAACTCTACCCATCTTCTTTGTCTTGTGTTCAACATAGGTTGGGTAAAAATATATCTCAAACTTTGATGGTTTGTTCTTAGCTCAAACAGTCTATCCAACAAATAATATCTCCATGCTTTTAGGGCATCCACAATTGCTACCAATTCTAGATTGTGCATAGCATATTTTACCTCACGCTTCTTGATTTTTCTAGACTCATAGGCTACTGTAGCCTCTTCTTGAGACAATACCCCATCCAAACCTTCTAGGGAAGCATTTGTACACATGGTAAAATTTCCAAGAGGATTTGGTATTTTGAGAATAGGTGTTACTGTTAACTTATTTTTTAGAGTCTCGAATGCGGCCTCACATTTATCTATCCATTTGAAATCTTTTCTATTTTTCTAAATATTGTTGATAGAATAGCCAACCTTAGAGTAATCTCTTATAAAATACCTATAATAGCCAGGGAGTCCCATGAAACTCCTGACTTATATCACACTTGTTGGTAGAGGCCAACTTAATATAGCCTCAATTTTATTTAGGTCTACAACAATTCCCTCTGTTGAGATGATGTGTCCCAAATACTGCACTTGTGAGGTATAAAATCCGTACTTGGACAACTCATATAGTCAATTCTTCCTCAATACTTCTAATACCAACCTGAGGTGATGATCGTGTTCTTCCTTAGTACGAGAATATATCATAATGTCATCTAGGAATACAAAGAAAAATCTATCTAGATATTTCATGAACACACTATGCATTAAATTCATAAAAGTTGTCAGTGCATTTGTCAAACCAAATTGCAATACTGTAAACTCATAATGTCCATATTGGATTTTAAAGGTTGTTTTGTGAGTATCCTCTTCTCAAATATTTAACTGATGATATCCTGATTTTAGATCTAATTTTGAAAATATGGTAGCATCCTTAAGCTAATTGAAGAGGTCGTCAATCCTTGGTAAATGATACTTATTCTTAACGGTTACTTTATTCAACATTGTCACGACCCTCCCCTAGACCAACTTTGTCATATAAAGTATTTATAAACCTAAGTGTTATTTTGATAACAAATATATATGATTTTTGTTATGTTTTGATGACAAATGATATGTTACTAATGATTGTGCATATTACAGGGAAAAATACCTTCGCAGGGTAGATGGTTAAAGGCTAACATAGTCAAAATGATTTGACAATGGATATATCTATGTTATATATAGTTTGTATGGCCTAGATTTGATATATCTTTCCGATATTTTTATTTTAGTATCATGCTGACATTTCTAATAAGCTTTGTAATAGATTATAATGAAAGTAGAAATGTCTAAAGTATTTTTAATTAAAATATTTATTAAAAATTAAAAGACATTAATATTTTATACAATGGGGAAGGAAGAAATAATGTTGTTCATTATTTAATTCCGTGAAAGTAAGTAAAAGACAATATGGTTGGTGAGTGGGAGGGCTGAAGCAAATATGAAGCAAGGGTTTTTTGGAGTGATGGCGAGCAAACTTTTGAAATCTGAATATGCGACGAGCGGGAAGCAGAGAGGCAGGAGTAAGGTACTAGGGAGTGGATTGTAAGTGCTTGCAAACAACACCAATAATGGATTTGTTGGCCAAGAGATAGAGAGTGAAACAACAACCAAAATTGATTCGAGGGTGTTAGAAGATGTAAACGAAGCTCATGGGGGAAGACCCTATGAATAAAGTATGGGTAGGAGACAAAAAAACTATTTTGATAACATTCATAGAAGTGCTCAAGGGAAAACCCAAACCCTTGCTTATTGCACCACACACCTTCATCCCCCAGGGCTACGATGTTATTTTACCAGAAGAAGTAATGGAGGGGTACATTACCCTTGACTCCTTTTCCCTAGTAGACAAATTCGTAGGTGAAAGGCCCAATATGGACTCTCTCCGTCGATGGACAACAATTAAGTGAAAAACCAAGGGTTGCCTATAATTGATAACCACGTCCAAAAGATTCTTCATGATACGCCTCAACACGTAAGAAGATGCGAATTATATTCTATCGAGGCCCATGGTTCTTCGAAAGAAGGAGCCTATTCCTTCGAAAGTGAGGAGCGAACTTCGATCCAAAATCCCAAAACATCAACTACACTCCTATTTGGATCCGGCTCCCAAATCTTCCCTCTCACTTTTGTCATGAGGAAGTGCTTCAAGGGATAACTCGAGCGATTAGGGAGCTTATTGCTATCGACCCGGCAACACGCGTCTGATCACAATTGACGCAGGACCGCATATGTGTTAATGTTGATTTGGAGACCTAGCTCCCGGACCATGTTAATCTGATTTACAGGTCCTACCATCATTGCCAACTAGTAGAGTATGAAAATAAACCTGTGTTCTGCACTGAATGCTACTCCTAGGGGCATCTCCCAACCCAATACCTAACCCTAAAAAGTGCACCGAACGACATCCAAAAATTTCTTCGCCCATCCCATAGAGAAGTCCAAAAGAATAAATCCAAATTAGGACCACCCCAGGACCACAAAGGCAAGCAACATGCCTCCTCTTCTCCAATCGACAACACAAGTAAGGCAAGTAGTCTATTTACCTCCTCCAATAAGTTCAGTTGCTCAGTAATTTTGGTCTCAATGCTAAATTCAATGATGAGGAGCACCCTCGAGAGGAAATTCCTATTTCAAACCAACCAGATCAACCCCTTCTGAAGGCAAACCCTCCCCAACAATCCCACTCTTCATCCCCATCCCCATGCCCTAATTCCCCGTCGGATGGCGGTCCTGAGTCCCAAGGCCCACCAACCAAAACCCCCCAGTCACCTAACCCTCTCCCTAGATTGTCCCCACTCATTGAGACTGGATCACCCCACTCCCCATCCGAATTTTATGTCGTCGAGGCTGATAGTGTCGATTCTCCCCATGAATCCCCAAAGGCATGGAGCCCTAAATAGACTAGGAGCTTCAAAAAATCCCAAATAGATGTTGGAGGTGATAAGAAGAAGGGCAGACCCTCTAGTGCAGACCTAAGGAGCAGAGACACAGCAGAAGACATAGCCAATGGCACCCAACGAAATCTCTTCCAGGAACTGGGAATGTCCAACAGGGAAGAAACAAAGAGATCCAAACCTCTTGTGCAGCAAGGCAAAGGGGGCAAAATATTATCCAAAAGTTCCAAATGAGAAATATCTAGGAGCTTTCGACTGCGATCAGGGACCTTCTCGCTTCATACCGAAAAGATGCTACCAAGAAGGAGGACAAGGAGGAGTCCCAATAGTGTTGAGGAGGAGTTAGCAGGCAATTGGTCTATCCTTGGTTGTGTTGTTTTTAGCTCAGTCTTGTGTTTCCTATCTTCAGGGGTTCAACCCTAGGAACTGTTTTCCTTTTTTTGTTGGTTTACTTAGTTAGTCAGTTGTAGGGTCTCCAAATTATGAATTTCTGTAATGTCTATTCCTATGATGATAGGATATGCCAATTTTGTACTACTAGCATTTCAAGTGCCCGATGTAATAGGGTCCGGATCCTTCAATCCGAAAAGTAATAAATTTTTTTACCTACCAAAAAAAATATGGTTGGCGAGTAGTTGGGAATTCATTATCTATAGTGAACCCTCTTTGGTATTCTCTAAATCTCTATGAAGAGAGTGAGAGGAAGGAAATGGTTGACACAAAATTTTAGAAGAGCAAGAACCTGCAACTTAGAGAAGGCTTTGGGACTGTTTGGAATAAGGGGAGTTCAACAAGGGATATGTTCTCTAGAGTGCACAAGCATCCTCTGCAAAACTATTTTTCTCTAAACTGCAAGGTATTCCTCTTTGTCTATATTTGAAGTAGATGCTCCATAATTTGTAGAATGAACTGTATGTATTGTTCTATATGCTTATTGTTTAGACCTTTGTGAACAATTCAAACCTTTCTTTTAAAATATTTATGACACTATAGAATGAAGCAAGAGTTACAAACCCACATAAGATTTTTCTCTACGTACATGAATAATCGTACCTGTGTAGATGGTTGTGTTTATTTATTTCTACCAGTGCCTAGGTCTACATGCTTATTTGTAGGAGTTCGTTCGGTAGCAAACACATTCGGACTTGTTGGCCGAATTTGGCATAGACAGTTGTTGTTCGTGTTGCATCGATAATAAGAAAAAAACCCTACATGGAATTTAATGCAATCTGACTTTTATTTAAATTGGAACTTTACATTTCATACCGCAGTAGAAATCCATCACGTGTGTAGGCGAGATAGGAGGGTTAGGGTGTGTTGATATTTCAATTAACTTGTTGTGTTTTCCTTTATGTTCTTCACCTCGAACAACAAGCGCTCGATGATAGAAGCCTTGTGCAATAGGGTTTTAGCATACTTAAAGGAGGAGACCCTCATGCCCTTGTGTTTGCAAAGTGAGGTTTAATCAAACTTAGGGAGTATTTATAAGTGGACAAGGTTATTATGAAATAAGTTTGATAAAAAATTTAGATGTTGCACTTGATTACATTAAGAGAAGTCAAGTTTGGAAAAAGGAAATAGAATGAAAGCATTATAAAAAAATTGAAGTTAACTCATTTCATGTAAATATGAAATAAACCTTGGAAATGAAATTATTATAAGCTTTATGCTAGGAGTATTATATGTTGAATAAATATGGAACATCATTTTGTTTTATCTAATATGAGATGGAAAATCCTTAATTAAATGATGAATTGCTTTTATAATTGTATCTTATTTTTGAGACCTGAAACTATTTAGTTATATATGGTCAATTTATTTGATTCAAAATGATGTAGTCATAGAGATATGCTAAAACTAAGTTGCTTAGGATACTTCTAAAGATAGGTTTAGAAGATTTATAGATTCTCCTTTTTATGGAAAACTATTATTTGGAAAGATGTAATGATATTGATGCAAATTTCACAAGAAATATTAATTCATTAATAGATCCTGAATAGTTTATTATGATGTAATAAATAGTATTATGAACTAATGTGAATTTATAAGTGGTATGTTAAATCAAATGTGAATGTTCTTTTAAATAAAGAAACCTAAAGTATTATACTAATGAGGGTTGGGCATGAGGCCATTAGCAAGGAATGGAACTTATGGGGGTTTCATGTTTACCCTAATGTAAGGAAATTTTCAAAGAGAATACTCTAAAATGAATGATGTTACAATGATTTTTGATGAGAGGGAATCATAGGATTCCCTCTCTTTGTAAAAAGGAATTTGCAAATCTTGTAGAAAAATATCATAAGAATCATGGAAATTCTTATATAACTAGATTGAAGATGAGTCAAAAGGAATAACAAAATTCCTTCTTGTAGTTTGGCCAATAGACTTGGAATGGAAATAAAGATGGACAACTTTTGAGGCCGAGTTTTCTCCTTGGATAGGGTTCCCAGGATATATGATGTGTTAATTGTGTATCTTTGTGGAACTTGTTATGGTTTGTTTCAAGCTTTTAAAGATTGTATATAAAGATGGAAGGGAATTGTTTATTCTAATTATGCATTTAAGAAATAAAAAAATGGATGTTTTAAAATACCTTTATTTCTTGCAATAGAATATGAATTTTGTAATCATAGTTTCTAAATGGAATGATTTATAAAGGAGTACTAAAATTTCCTATAATCACCTTGGGTTGGGAATTCTATCTTTAAAATATATGACTTTAGAATGCTAAAAACTTAGTTAAGACCCCTAAGGACTAGAACTAAGGGAGAAGTGATGAGACAATCCCTTAGGGTTACAATGGGCGCTTTAGTAATGGATCACTAAAGTGTACTTTTAAAGACTGCGAGCTTATTTTACCATTGTAACTAAATCCTAGTGATGGATTCCCAATTAAAAGCGAGATACCAATGTGAAAAGAAAATATCATGCAAATGATAGTCATAGGGTCCCGAAAGAATGTGGATGGACACCTATGGCAAATATCATTTGGTGTGGTAGTCATTGGAAACCCCCTAATGGCTGGCGGATGACTTATGGGAGATACCACATAAGGTGATAGTTACCTCCATGAAACTAACCAAACAACAGTTTAATGGTGCACAATAGTTTTATACTAAATGAAGTGTGTGTAAAACTATAAGAAGCTTACACTTGATACTAGTAAATACTGACAGATACTAGTGAGGTAATTGGCATCCCTTTTCTCAACTGAACGAGATAGGAAAACCCTTACATTGTGGTCAATAGGTCCTTCAAAAGAAATAAAAGAAATGGGGTGACCACACAAAGGTATCCTTTAAGCTGTATGGATAGTGTACAAGGTAAAACCAAGGATAATACGAGAGATTAGCCTCTCGTTTCCACCTGGGGGATGCTGCAACATATAGAAACTTGCAATAAGGAAAAAGCTTCTATGGAATTTATTTGGACTGTTTTAGATATTTTTTAAACCTAAGAAAAAATGGGATAGAAATTAGGGTTGTTACAAATATTCTATAATCTATGCGTAACCTTAAGGAACCATATTTCACAAACAATACCAAAGCACACCAAGACGACACACTAGGTTTGATTAGACTCTTTTCTAACTAGTCTTAAAGTTGCACCTTTAGCTCTTTTAACTCAATTGGGATCATTCAATAGTGAAGTTGAATTCTCATCGAGGGAGTAGACCTAGAAGGTCTCTAAGGAATACATCTTGAAACTCATGGGAGATTGGATATTTCTTAAATACTTCTTCAAACCCCTTTTCTCCAGTCTTCACATTGATATTTACTACATACAACATACTACCCCTTTTAATGGCTTTATTTAGCTGCATGGTTGATAAAAAAATAGGGTTGAAAAGATCCTCGTCCACTTTGTACTCTCACTCTCCTTTTGTCTTTGTTGGTGTAATCCATCCACATATCTTAAAAATTGATTAAGGCCCCATGAGCCTTTAACTAGTCTATTCCTAGGATAACATCAAAAACATGGAGGAGTGCCACATATAAATGCCATTTAGTGGACCCATTGGGTAGATTTATCTCAGTTTTAGGTAAACATTGATCCACTGAGTAGGTTTATCCAGAACCATACTCAAACTTCCATCCTTGTGTCAAAAATCTAGGTCTTTTTGACATATTCCCGATAATACTAGTGGAAATAAAGTTATATGTAGTTCCATTATCTATTAAAACTTTTACATCTCTATCAAACAATTTACCATTAAGTAAAATCGGTGTAGCTTGTCCATCCAGGTTCTAACTTCCAATAGCGACATATATTTTGTGCGACCGCTCCTTTGCCCTGTGACTTGACTATGGTTTTTGGGGACACTTTTTGGCACAATGAGGACCCCCACATATGTAACAACCTGCCCTGGGTACCTAGGATCTCTCTTGTATCTTCTCCCTCATTTTTTCTTTTTGTGCTAATTCATTATGCTTTAGAGGTTGATGATTGGAACTATATTTATTTTAAAATCTCTTATAAATTTACCCTTGATTTCCATTGTTCCTCTTGCTGAACTTTGGGTTGCCTTTGATTCTCTTGTTTTGTTCCTTGTCCCATATCATAAATCCTACATTCTTTATTTTCTTAAGTTATTATATTTCTAACTCTATCAACCCTGCATAGTTGAATAAAGACTTTTTGGTTTGGAGATTAGTTTCTTCTTATCTAGTCAATTCATATGCCTCTTGTAGAGATTTAGGTTTGAGGATATTAATCATTGTCCTTATTTAGAGTCTATCCCTAGAATGAACTTATGCACCTTTAGGCACTCATTACACTCGTACCCTAGAACATACTTCAAAAGTTTCACATATATCCGAATATACACCTTTATTGATAGTGATCCTTGTTGAAGCGTAGAGAATTCCTCAAACTTCTCTACATAAAATTATTTCGAAATAAACCTCTTCTTAAAAGCCCTAACAAAATCATTCCACTTAAGTTTTGTGGCTTGGATATTTTTGCTTGTACTAAATGTATCCCACCATTATAGGGTTGCATCCAAAATATGAAGAGTATCCCACATAGTCTATATCTTAGAGGAGTAAATTTTCATGGAAAAGAAGGTTTCTAACTCTTTTAGCCATGAATCGATCACATCTCCCCCTTATTTCCTATTAAGTTTGGTTACTTTCACATTCTTAAGGTATCTTGCTAGCTCAACCTCTATCCAGAATCCACCCTCTTGGCTTCTTATAACAAGGTTCTCTTCTTGCCTAACCTCTATATTTCTAGTATTGGCTTCTTTATTGATCAAGGTTTCTATCATTTTTTGTTGCTTCTCCAACCGCTCTTGAAGCAAATTGACTATGGAGGAGAGATCTTCTACCCTCCCATTAGAACTTGTTGCTTCAATGGCATCCTTGTCGAGGTTCATTATCCTCTTAATACTTTTACTAGGAGTCATTGTTCTCCCAGTTTTCTTGTTGGAGTCCATAGTTTGTCCAACCTTTTGCACTATGTTACCCTCTTGTGCAACCATTTTGGTTTTCTTTTATGAACTTTTTTTTTGAACAGGTCCCATCTCCTATCCACAAAAAAGGAGTTGGGTAAGTTATAATGTTTTCTCTTAATTGTACTTACAGTTACTTAGCTTCATCCTCCTCATAAACTAATATTTATTATTATCACTCAATTGATAATGATCAGGGTCACACTTGCCTTCCTACAAGATGCCCAACATAAAGTCGCACATCAAATCAAGGTTCAACCTAGGCCCATTTCCTAACAGAGTCTAAATATGACCAGACACCAATAAAATTCCCAACCAAAGAGTTTGCCCATTCTATTATTGTTTGATGAAGAATAGGTTGAGGAATTTGTAAAGAAGGAATAGCAACCTCCAACTCTAGAACTAGATAAAAGTGATTTTGAATAATAGGTACAGCTCCCAATAATGATCGAGACCAAGAATCGTTTAAATCACCTATAAAGGGAGCATAAAATAATAAAGCTTTTGGACCCTCCCAACACCTGGGTCAAACACATCAAAACCTATATAGAGTCCCAAGGGCCCATCTACCATGTCTCCCTTGCCATTAATGCTTGCCTCACTTCCCACACCTTCCATGCTGCCCCTACCACCTAGATCCCTGCATCCCCTTCACCCATGCAAATTCCATTCGAAATCAATGTCATCTAATGCTCGTAGATCTCTCGAAGGTGCATATATCTCGATGACACTAAGCGCAAACCCTCGTTGATATCCTAGTGATAGATCTCCTAATGACACTGATCTCCCAATGGTGTAGATCTCCCAATGACATAGATGTACCAACCTCATATATCTCCTAGTGATGTAGATATCCTAATGGTACATATGTACTTGCCTTACAAATATCCCAACAACATAGGTATCCCAGATGTTCAACAAATTATTATTATATTATTATTATTTCTAATTAAATATATGATATTTAAATGGATTTATTTTGTAATTAAACATTTGATCATATAGTGACTCTTAACAAGTGTAAAGGTAATAATAAAATTTTTCAAAGTGATATGATTTTCATAATTTCAAGGATGTATCGAAGGCTGAATAGAAAACCCTAGACAAAAATGCTAACCCAGGAGGGAGCAATGGGCGTGCCTCCAGATCTCTATTAGATAAATGAAGTTCATTTACAAATTTGTTGAAGAAGAAACGTCAAACAAAGACTGAAAAAACATGAAAAGTAATGTTAAAAATGCTCTTTATGGTTGTTAAAAAATCAATGAGAAAGGAGGTCCATTAAAGAGTAAATGGATGTTTTCCATAGTCTTAATCAAGATCAAAGATCATCATTGAGCAGAGTATAGTAGAAGAAATAGTCCTACATAGAGCAAATCATGAAATAATCCTATATAGAGACAATCATGACTTGATGTGCAAATTCATGGGTACTTGCCCTACCCTAAACTTCTTGTATTCATGAATTCAAAAAAATTAAGAGCCTCTTGGTGAGTATTCCTTGTGGTTTATTAGAAATGGATATTTCATTGCTAGCTTTTCCTCACTAGCCGATAGAAATAGGGCATTCAAATAAAAAAAGAGGAACCATGGCCTGATAGGATTTTTTTTCCATCCCTAGAGAATGGGATTTGATACTTGAATTGAACCTATTATTGTCTCAGTTTAGGTCCAAATGTATGCATTCCCAATGGATTTTTGGAGTGATTAAGTATTAGAAACCATAGGTAACTTCCTTGGAAGGTATTTGGGTATCTCTACATACATAATGGAAGGAAATATAGTTGTCAATGCTAGACTATGTGTTAAAATGGATCTTAGCCAACCTCTTTTTGTAGAGGTGTAAATCAAACTTGCAAAGTTATGGTGGATTCAACAACTGGATTATGAGGCGTTGCCATTCAAGTATAGAGTTTGCCATAAATTTGGGTATTTGATCTTGTCCTACCCAAATACTATGATAACATAAGTGAAGGTCCCTCTAGGAATGTTGGATCCTAGTAAGGAGAGTAAGTCTACAATCACTAAAGGACCAACCGACACTTCTTAGGGAGGAGAAGCAAAGGGATATGTTTTTGAACAACCCAAAAGGAGGCAAAAGAAAAAAAATGGCAAGGATCAAACCTAGCCCAAGCTCTCAAATAGGTATGATATCTTCAAGAAAACGGTGGAGTAGGAAGAAGAACAACTAATGGAAGGAGTGGATGGGAATAACGAAAACAATAACACTCATGTTCAAACCCTTCTTTCAACTCTTATCCTAGAGTAAGTAATAAAGTACAATGAGTAACCATAGCCAGAGATGGTAAGGACATTGGTAGTGCATAACTAAGAGCAACTGATAGTAAAGGATGCCATCATGGGTGTGGCAAAAAAGAATAGAGAGAAGCCAACTTTATGGATCAGCCATGTGGAGAAGAGATCGAAGAATAACAACTCTTAGGGAGTAGGTAGAAAATCAAACAAGGAATTAGTAACATCTCAAGAAGACAAATTGGTCATTGAGGGCTCGATGAGGATAATAGAATCTTACTAATCTTAAGGTAACTAATGATTATACACTCATGGAATATTAGGGGTTTAAACAACAAAACCCATCAATTTGTTATACAAAGTTTCTTAGAGAAAAGTAAAACTGACTTTTTGCTTATCTAGAAGACCAAAATGTTGTTGGATCTTATGTCCAAAAAATATATAGACTTTGGAGGTATGATGGTCATATTGGAAGTGGTTGCCCAAGGGATCATAGGGAGGATAGTTACCTTTTGGAACTCTCTTGAATAGACAACAATAGAGCATATAACTTGGAGGGGTGTCATCACATCTCATTTTAGGAATAATGTGACAACTGGGTAGGTTTTAATCACAATTTTCTATGGGGCTCAAAATCTAGATGGACAAATTCATCAATCGAGAGTGATGCATAATGTGAAAGTCTCAAGGGAAGAGCTAGACTAGATTGTTGCTAGGGTTTTTAATGCTAATTCATAATACAAATATTAAGAAGGGGGAACTCTGATTTTGGGCTTAGGGGATCAACTCATGATTGCCTAGGTCCATGCATTACACTTGGTGGATATTAAATATCCTGGATCCAGCTATACTCGGACTAACAAGAGGAGGGAACCACATTGCAAGAAGGTGAAGTTAGATCATTTTCTAGTTTTTTGAGGGGGCATTTATGAAATATAATCTAAAATTTAAGATTTTGGAGGGTCCAGTATCTAATCACTTCCCCATTCTGTTAGAGGGGGGATCAAGACAAGGCAACATTAACAATCATTCAGATTTAAAAAAATTTGGTTATAAAAGGAGGAACTTTGAAAGAAAATCTTATAATGGTGGGAAGAGTGATGCCCAAAATATGGGGCAACAATTTTTAGCTTCTATAACCAACTTCACTATTTTAAATATTAGCTAAAATAGTGGAGATGATATGACAAGTTGGACTTACATGCCCAAAGATCTCCATTGGTGGACATATGGGATGAGGTGCATGTTACATACCCGAATACTCGACAATTATAACTCATGGGGGTATATGTTATAAGGTGGACCATGTATCAAGTTAGAAGTGGATCACATGTTAAGTTAGGAGAGTCTGTGTCATAAAATCATGTATATAATTGCTTTGTCATAAAATCTCTTTGTTGTCATAGAATTATGAATGTAACCGCTTGGTATCATGAATGTAACTATCATAAATTAGGTAAGTTAGGAATATTATCATAGAATAATGTCATAGCAGGATGTCATAGAATATTGTCATAAAATGTTATAAAATATTCTTGTAAATATTATAAAATAGATCCCGTAAGGGGATGGACGTCCAAGGTTCAAATCTCAGGCCTCATCGAACTGGCCACTTATCCGTATTATAGTGTGTTCCCATTGGTGTAAAAGGTTCAACATGAATGTGACTTGATGGTTATAGGGACGAGCTGCACGAATTACCATGATGATTACCGATTCCACTAGGTTAATAAAAAAAAAATTATTATAAAATGGGAAGGATGTAACCTTCATGGGATAGAGAAAAAAATTACATATTTTGTAAGGAGGTTTTCCCTTTGAAGTGTCTCATGATAGCAATATTTCTTGTCTCAAATTCCTATAATTACTGTTATTTATGTTTCCATGTTTCAATTAATGAATGCTTATATTATTGGATATACAATATTAGTGTTGCTTTTATTTGTACTCTATGTAATCATAGTTAGAATTATTTTTGGCACTAAATATCTTATCTTAATATAACTTTGCTCTGTACAACTTTGCACTAAGAATTTGAGGTGAAATATTCACATGAGAAGAAAAGGTTCATTAGAATGAAAAATCTCTTTAGGAAGGGAACAATTACGAAGCAACTCAAAGAAGAGGATGGAGTTGCATAAAGCGGTAGAGAACATTGACAACCAAGAGGATATCTATTGGAAACAGAGAGCAAGAACCACTTGGTTATTGGAAGGGGACAAAAATACTAATTTTCTCCATTAGGATGCTTGTGCTAGGAGACAAATGAACAAGATGGAAACTCTTTAGGATGAGAACGAGTTCTCCTTTGATATGATCCCAAGTATGCATTCCCATTTAATGGTTTTTTTGCTAATTTGTTTAAGGAAGATTTGGTGCAGGATAAATTAGCTAAAAATTTTCTTGATACCATTCCCTCTATCATCTAAGAAGAACAAAACCAAACCCTACTTAAACCCATTGGTAGAGATGAGTTGAAGGAGGTAGTCTTTGGATTGAGTACGAGAAAAAAACTAGGTCTAGATATCTTCCCAAACAAGTTTTTAAGACCTTTTGGGAAAACTTGGATGAGGGTGTAATGGTTGTCATAGAGGAGTTTAGGTGCTATAAAAGAATACTTCAAGCATTAAATTAGACATTAATTGCCTTAATTTCAAAATGAGGGAGATGATGTATATTTTAGATTATAGATCTATTGGCTTATGCGATATCAAAATCACAAAGGTAATGGTTGAGTGGCTAATACCTATCCTAGATAGTATTATCTCCTTGGAACAAAAAAGTTTTAGATAGGGTAGGCAAATCTTCGATGGTATAGTTTTAGCTTAGGAGGTAATCCAATCAAAGCAAAAACCTAGAAATAGAGGAATTTTCATATAAGTGGATATGTCAAAGGATTATGATAGGATGGAATGTAGCTTCTTATCAATGATGATGGTAGCCTTTGGATTCTCTAAAGATTAGACAAAGTGGGTCATGAGTTGTGTCTCTACTCCAAAATACTCACTGTTAATCAATGGTCTTCCTCATAATTGTTTGGAACCACCAAAGGCCTTTGTTAGGGAGATCCTTGTTCCCCTCATCTTTTTCTCATATTGGTTGAAGGCTTGGGGAAACTTATATTGAGGAGAAAACAATAGGGTTTGCTCATAGGTATCAAGGTGGACAAGGAGGTTTTGGCTCACCTGCAATTTGTGGATGACACAAGATTGATGGAAGTGGCCAACCTTAGGGAAGAAATAATGATTAGAGTATTATTAATGTTTATCTTAGGGCCACAAATCAAGTAATCACTGATCATAAATCCAAAGTGGTCTTCTTTAATCTTGATCAAAGGCTTCAAGATAAAATTCTAGAGATCTTGGGATTCATGAGGACATATCTTCCAATGGTCTATTTGGAGGTCCTTTTGCATTTTAAAAAATTGAAGATAGTGGTTTGAAGGAATCTCTTAGACCATATCAAAAAAAGAATTAACCATCGGTCTCACAAATGGTTAACCTTTGGGGGTTTATTAAATTTTTTATAGTCAGTCATTTAGGCCATGCCAATCTATAATTCTTATATCATTGTTGGCCTACATACCATATGGTAAGATTTGGATAAGATGTCCAAAAAAAGATTATGGGGAGGAGTGAAAGGAGAGAGAAAATGGACATTAATAGGCAGAGAAAGTTAGCCAACCCAAGTCAAAGGGAGGCTTGGGTATGAGGATACTAGAGCTAAATAATAAAGCTTTGGTTGGAAAGTTTTACTAAAGGTGGATCTCCCAACAAAATTTTTTATTCAACAAAGTTTTAACTAGTAAATATTGGGGATAGGTGAACCCGAATCAGGTGAGTCATTCCCCTTTGGAAGGTAATGGGTCCCTAGTGTGGCAGACACTAAAGCTAGGATTTCAAGTAGTGAAAGGTGGATTATTTTAGAAAGTGGAGAGAGGAGAAGGCATGATTTTGGATAGATTCATGGGATCAATGCTTACCTATCATTATTGAATTCCCATAATTGCAATGGTAGAATTAGTCATGGAAAGCAAGGGGTTGGACAAATATTAAAAGTTATTTCAATACCAAATAGTTGGAAGATTATACATTTGAGTGGCTTAATAAGTTGGATGAGTGGCTAATTTCAATCCCTTTGAAATCAACATCGATCATGACTAAGACCTCGGTAGAAATATTTTCTATAGGTAGGGATGAGGAGGATGAATTAGCTTGGGGCTATGGGAGCCTTGGAGTCTACATGGTGAAGGATGGATATGAAAAATCCTTCCAAAACATTCTCCTTATTGGTGATACAATGAATACAATAGGGGTTTTGTTTGCCTGTTCATTAGAAAGAAACCAAGTGCAATGTAGAAGGTTTCTATGCCCACAACAATGTCTTGGAGAGCAGGTTTTTTGGTGTTCACTACTTGAGAGTTGAATCAAATAATATTTCAAAATATTTGATCTTGTAACCTACACACAATGAAACAAAGGAGGAATCAATAGCATCTACGGGGCCCATCAAGGTTGGACCCATATTCTATCAAGAAATGCAAAGCGAAATGAAAAGTGGATGCATGCGTACAATAAAAAATATCTATGCTATTGTGGTAAATTAAAATGCATGAAAATAAAAGATATAGTGCTAGACTGAACATGCAAATGAGAATCTATGCTAAAATGAAAAAAAATAGTAAAAATTGGTCACCTGACCAAGACTGTCTCAGGTTGAGATAATCTTGTTTGCAAACCATCTCAGGACGAGACGGTTGTGATCGTAGATTTGCAACTCTATGAAACCAGATAAGGGTGATGTTGGGTGATATAGTTTGGTTTTGTCGATGAATTGTGAGGTAATTCTATAGGTGAAAGTATAGATTCAAGTGATCTAGAGTAGTGGTATTGATCAAGCAATATTCATGGAGATAATGTTGAAACTCATGTGGCAATCCATTGACATCGATTTGAGTAGCAAGGAGATGAGGTAAGATTTCCATAGCACTTCATTGCTTTGGATTCAAATTTTAGACTCTTAATGGATGGGGAAGCCTCTATCTTATAGCCTCCTTGGCATACAACCAAGAGAGGTAAGTGGAAATCATGGAGGGACAACTTGATTATCACTTTGTAGATGTTAGAGGTGATTTCAAGTAGCTAGGAGCGACTCTAGGTCATCAGGGGTGATGATAAATCCATCACCGTGTTAACAGGCAGACCCATTGCCTGATTATTCTTTTTTGAAATATCTCACACACACGATTGTCTCATAGTGAGATGGTCCCAACTTGGAGGCCATATTAGGCAAGATGACCACAGTTCCCATTAAGGAAAAGTACCCTTTTGCTAGGGAAGGACACTAAATAGCCTTGAGGCTACCCTAGGTAAGTTAGGTAGGTTATAAGGAGGTCTTTTGTAGATTCTCCTTATGATTCTGTAATTTAGGTGTCTACACTTTCACTCCAATTGTATATATTTTCAATTATCAACAATAACATTGACATTTGCAAAGGCTTATAGGTTTTCCACTAACTTAAACAACTAGGAAGGAAAGACAAAAAAAAAATGTAAAGGTACCTAGAGAGATAATGTGTGCTTGAGAAGCTTAGTTAAGATTAATCCTTGTCCAAGAGATAGTTTATGCTCCCATCAACTATAATCGTCATCACAAACATATCATCCTCATTCGATTCAACATTTTATATATTTTAGAGAATGCAATGCTAGTGTACAAATGGTCACTACTTACCATGGGGATTGCAGATGCTACGCACGCAATTGCGGCGGCTTTTGCCCCTGCTTTCACTCCATCTGTATACATTTTCAATTATCCACAATAACATTAACATTTGCATAACAATTATTCTAGACTCTGGTTCGTTTTAACACACAAGTTACTCCCCTTGTTAGTAACAAAAAAAATTGAGTACCTCCAATTCGATTTTATCATCTACGCATTGCTTTACCCTCTCTTGAGTAGTGAAATTGGGTGGACCAGTCATAGCCATGTGCATGTCCTACCATTTGAATGCCCATCACTCATACACATCTTTTGAAATTCCCATAAAACCCATACAAACAAATGAGAAATGCAGCGATCCCCCCTCTCTTTTTCCTTTCATCACACGAGAGACTTAATTATTTTTTGAAGGTGACCCTAAGAGGGCGGTTTTAAATTGCCCTTTTAGGATCTATTAGGGCGATTTTTTACCGTCGTAAAAAAACGTCGATTTTTAGCTACCTTTAAAAGCCTTTTTTAGTGTAGTGCCTTTAAAGCCTTTTTATTTATTGATATCCTTTGATGGTGACCTTCAAACTAGCTATATTTTTATAAGGGTTCCAAATGACTCAAGAATGCATGCTTCATTTCATCCCATGTCAAAATTCTTTCCTTAACAATCATTTTCTTAGTAAGAGTATCCCACCAATCATGAGCTTCTTCTTAAGATAAAAAAGTTTGCAATCCCAAAAAATATCACTAGAACATAGAGATCTAAACTTTATCCACCATTCTTGAGCATCAATATCACCATTTTTAGTGAAAATTGGTAATTCCATGATCACAAAAAAAAATCCTAAAAGTAACTAGGGCTTTAGAAAGAAAAAAAGGTTTTTCCATTTTTTAAAGTTCTCTAATCCTTGCTATCACTAGTAGAACAATTTAGATGTAAAATAATTGACATAAGAAAGTAATGCAACCATCTAATATGACTTTGTATTAATCCATTACCAAGATTTTCCTCCAAAAGGTTCAACTCTATTGCACAAACTTATGAAGAAACACAAACAACTTTGATAGTGGTGGGCTTTTTCTTGATGGCGACGATGATAATACTGAAAAATTATTTTATCCGTAAACAAGATATTGCAGTTGAAACTCAAATCACTTATCTTTGTCGATAATCTTCAAATTGTTTCTCTTTGCTAGTAATCTTGTTGGTAATATTCTCCTCTAGTAATATCCTCTTCCATAAATCTCCTATTCTATAAATCTCCTCTTATCCGTAATCTTCTCTTGTCGATAATCTTCTCTTTCCTCTTCATTCCCTCCCCCTACAATAAGAGAGACTAATGGTAACAAGTTTTTAATTTTTTTTTTATTCTTTACGTCCTATTTTGCAAATATCCTGTTGTCCTTAATATTTTTTGTCGTCTTCATGCCCTCTCCCACCCCAAGAGAGATTAATTTTTTTTTTCCCCGAAAAAAATCATAATTTCTATTTCACCAGAAAAAGAAAATTACATTGTGAAGTTGCCCAAGGCAAGCTGGAATAACCAGGCAGGAACACACAGGTTGTCCCCACCTAAATTTTCTTCGTACCATCAAGGAAGGGCTAAGAGTTAAAAATTTCCCATAAGACCACTACACAAAGGTGTCTATAATGCTCAGCTACTTTGTCTACAAGAGAAAAACCAGAAAGGAAAGGAAAAGCGATCGAGAAACAACCTCCTGGATTTTTTTTTTTTTAATTATCGAGCAAAGAAATCGCTGTCTCTTGGATAGTCACACCATCCTTTATTTCCACCAGCTCCCATCTTCCTTGCGCCAGCTGCAGACCTTCCTTTGACAAAGCATCCGCCCCAGAGTTGAGTTCTCTGTAGATATGAGTATAGGATATGGGGCTCACGACATCTGCCAAAATGTTTACCTATTGAAAAATTGGCTGCAAAGTTAAGTTCTCCATTCTGAACATTTTCTTCATCCAATTGATGACCAACAAGGAGTCTCCTAAAACTTGGAGCCGTTGAACATGGTGGTCCAGAGCAATTTTCAAGAGTAGCTTCAAAGCAATTAATTCGGCATAATTATTTGTGCCCCCTCCTAGGCCAGCCTTAAACCGAATGAAATGAGAATCCTTAAGAAAGAGGATTCCCCTAGCCCCACACATAAGAGGGGTGCCTTGACAAGCACCATCAAAAAAACCCCAGGGAGTTGTTTTGTTGACATTGGCAGCTTTCATTTTTCTTGGGCCTTTTTGCATAGTAGGTTTCACAATATCAACAATGAAAGAACGGATCTGAGTAGCAATTTGAAAGGCAGGTTGAGAGGAGGCTTGGAAAATATCTGAGTTTCTTGCAAGCCAAACTCCCCATGCCACCGCGAAAGGGAGGGCCCTGTAGGACTTCAGATCTTTAGAATCAAACCACTGCCGCAAACAATGTTCCAATGTGTCTCCTTGCCAAGTGCCTGTGCTCCCAATAATCACCTCAATCTCCTTCCATACATACTTTGTGAAAACATAGCCAACCAATAAATGGTTGATAGTTTCAAGCTCCTTATGACAGAGTGTACACCTTCCAGGACCTTGAAACCCCCTCTTCATTAAAACATCCCAAGTTAAAATTCTGTTATTGAGGGCCAGCCATAAGAAAATTTTGGTTTTTAAAGGCGTCTTAACCTTCCAAATCGCTTTCCACCACCAAATATTGTCCCCCTGCCTATCATGAGCAAACAAGTCCTTATATCCCATCCTAGCAATATAAACACCCCTCTTAGTATTTTTTGTCCAAACCAGCTCATCATCCACTGTTGGTCCGATCCTAGTATGACTGATGAGAAGTGCCTTCACATAAGCTTGCCATGACTCAGCCTTCCTGCCTTCAAGACCCGGATGTTGCACACTCATCCAACCTTGCCGCCAAATGGTAGTAGTGTCTTGGTCTCGCCACCCGAGAAAGAGTATAAAAACCTCGCATTGTGGAGAGAAAGTAAGAGGTCCTCAGTAAGTCTATGCTCATTGCCACAACCAACCCAAGGATCTTCCCCAATTCTCACTTTTTCACCATTTCCAATATTCCAAGCCAACCAATTTCCCATAAGTGGAAAGGCCTCGAATAGCAACTTTCCAAAAGTTGGACACCTTTCTGATGGACTTGTCGTGTTTCCTTATCCACTCTTCCATAGAAAGAGGTTCGATATATTTTGCCTTGATGACTTTGCTCCATAGGTTTTCTTGAGTAATCAGCCTCCATAAGCTTTTTGCAGCCAGTGCTTTACCAAAAAGATGGATATTTTTAATACCCCAACCTCCTTCGTCCTTTGGCTTTGCTATTGATTTCCATTTGGCTAAAACAATGGCTGCTTTGTCCCTTTTTCCATTCCACAGAAATTTGAAGCACCTTTTTCTGATTTTTTCAAGAACCCCTACTGGAATGAAAGCCATGCCATACCAAAGAGATGGGATTGCCTCCAGGACTGATTTTACAAGAGTTAATCTGCCTCCTATTGATAACCACCTATTACACCACATAGAAATCCTTTTGTCTATCTTTCCCACCAACCAATCCCAATCTCTTATGCCATAGTTATTTGGCTTCAAACAAAATCCCAGATATTTTATTCCTGATTGGAAATCAGTCTTGGGAAAAGAAAGAATTCTCTAAAAAAAAATTTCCTCCTCTTCCTCCAGGCCAAAACACGACATTGTAGACTTTCCCATATTGATTTCCATACCAATGGCAAGGCAATAGCTCCTTAGAATATCATTAAGCTTGCTTATGTCCCTAAAAGAACCAACACTAAACAAAATAATATCATCAACAAATAAGAGATGTGTTAGAGAGAAAGATGTACTCATTTGAATTCCTCTAAACTACCCTGTTCTCTTAGCTTCTTTGATTGCCCTGCTCAAACCTTCAGCCACCAAAAGAAATAAAAAGGGAGATAAGGGACAACCTTGCCTAATGCCACGCTCAGAGGAAAAGAAATTAGAAGCAGAACCATTTATAAGAACAACGAAGGAGACAGAGGTCACACATCCCATGATCCAATTAACAACTCGGAGGTTGAACCCAATGTGAAGAAGCATGATCCTCAGATACAACCAATTAACCCTGTCAAAAGCTTTGGAAAGATCCAATTTTACGACTATAGCAGGAAGTCTTTTTGTTTTTATAGTATGCAGCCCTTCTTGGGCCACTCCAACAATGTCATGGATTTGCCTCCCATTTAGAAACCCGAATTGCTCACTGGAGATGGATTCAAAAAAACTCTTTTTAACCTCAAGGCAATAATTTTGGCAATAATTTTATAGAGGCAGTTGCACAAGGAAATAGGTCTGAAGTCATCGAAAGAAGTTGGAGAGTCCTTCTTTGGAATCAAAGCGATGAAGGTTGAGTTGAAATCCAATGGGATCTTCCCTGAAGCTTTAGTTTCTTCAATAACTCTAATCAGGTCTTCCCCAATTAAGTCAAAGAAACCCAAGAAGAATTCAACCCCCCAACCATCAGGCCCAGGACTTTTGTCCTTCTGAAAGGATGAAAGCACATCTTTTAATTCCTCCAATGACACTTTCTCAAGAATCATTTCATTAGTAGCCTCATCAAGAAAACTTGGAAAGAAGGTTGTATGTTTTAAGATCTCAACCAAGTTTACTCTTTTGGGATCTTTAAACAAGGACTTGAAATGTTTTATGCCAAGAGCCGCGAGGTCTTTGAAGGACCTAGCTTTGGACCCCTCTCCATTGGGCAATTCCCAGATGGTGTTCATATTTTTCCAATAATTTGCATAATTTTGAAAGAATTTGGTGTTTTCGTCCCCTAATTCTAGCCAAAGAGCTCTACTCTTAAGCCTCCATTGGGCTTCTTGAGCAAGCAAGATATTACTCTTTTTTCCTTCCAATGCTCCGATGGCCGATTTGGAATCCTCTGAAAGACCGACCTCATTCACTCTCTCATAAAAAACAGCAATCTGTTGTTCTAATAGAAGGAGTTCCTGCATTTGCTGCCTATACTTGTTATGAGCCCATTTAGAAACAACCATTTTAACTTTCTTCAGGCTTTTTGTCATTTGAGAGCAGGCTGAACTTCCCAAGTTTTCATCATAAGAGTTCCATTCTTCTTTAACCAGATTCTGAAAATCTTTGTCCTGTAGCCAAGTTGAATTGAATTTGAAAGGGCTTGGAGGTTTCCTATCCGGGTTGCCAATTTGGAGCAAAATAGGGAAATGGTCTGAGATGCCACAAGGGTCCACCCAGGTCCTGATTTTCTCCCCATCCATCAAGCATGGAATCAGAGACATAGAAACGATCCAATATTTTTGCCACATAATCCTCACCTGCTCTATTGTTGCTCCATGTAGGAGTAATTTTGATTGGTTCTACATCAACCAAGTCTGCCATTTCAAATTTATGTTTAAAAAACCCAGCTTGTGGGTCACTTCTTGCTGCTGTCCCCCATATCTCAGCTCTATTCAGAGTGAAATTTAGATCACCCCCTAGGATAAGATTCCCATGCTGCAGAAAGTTATTGGCAAATAGGGTATCCTAGTAATGAATTTTATTTTCATAAGGGCCATAAATGTTTACCAACACAAAATATTTCCCCAATTCCATAGAGAAGAGCTCCACTCCTATTCCTGATGTAAGAAAAGCAGATTTTATAAACCTGAAATTCCTCTTCTTCCACCCCAGAACAAGGCCACCCGATTTGCCCTCGGAGTCCAAAGAGAGGAATTCCCAGTCCTTTATAAGGGTGTGGAGAATGCTTTCCACTTTCACACCCACTCCCATAGTCTCTTGAAGAAATAGAATATCTGGAAGATGAAGTTGCATTAACCTCCTTAGTGCAGTCTTTTTTGAGGCGCTGCCCAAACCCCGAATATTTTGAGAGAGGATTAACATTATTTAACTGGTTCTGGGGTTTTGCCTGCTCTAAGTGCCCCTATTATTGATTTTTGTTTCCCTGTATTTACTTCCCTCAAAGCTTGATCCTTTGCCACTTGAATGTTTGATTTCCTCCGTAAGGCTTGTGAGTTAACCACATCCAAGCTAAGTCCTCCCTGCAATTTCTCCCTTCTCAAAGAAAGCTGCTGATTTGTGTGATCTGAGAAAATACTTGTGAGACCCCTTTAAAGACTCTCTGCCTTCAAAAGAAGATGAAAGTAGAGATGTGGACTTTGCTAATGAAGAAAATATTGGCATGCTGAGAGGCCCCTTATTACTAGGATGTTGGATATTCATATCTTCTTTCCAGATACCACTTCTCTTTGCAGAAACCTTTTGTTTATCGAACCCCGTAGACCTGTCCTGGAAGGGGGGTAATAGCTCTTCAACAAGGTTTGTTCTTAACTCAGAGTTATAATTTATAAAACTGGGAGAACTGTTGTGTAATTGGGTTGCCACCTGTGGTCTCAATGAGGTATTTGCCTCTCTTGAGTTTGCCTGAACATGTGTTTCCTCCCTCTGAACTAAGATTGAGTCTCTTCTATCTCCTTTGTTCAGAGCATTGGAGAGATGGGGATCATCTTCAACATTGCTTATACCGTTCTCCTGACCACCATTTTCATCTAACGGAGTTTGAATCCGACCTAAAAGTCTACTATTGAATCCCTCCAAGTGATTGTCTAAACCATCCACTCTCCCTCCAGGGTTGTGATTTTCTTTAAAACTCTTAGCCCCCTCCCTTTCTGTGAATTTTAGTCCACAATCTGCTACTAAATGACCATAGACATGACATCTAGCACAGCGGAAAGGTATCTTCACATAATCAAGAATTTGGTCATAATGCCACTTCCCAATTCTGATCTCAATTGTCTCCGGGAGACCTTCCCGAAGGTCCATCTCCACTAGTATCCTTGCAATAGTTCGAGAGGAGCCACTCATGCACCCTTGATCAATGTCCACACATGATCCTAGCTGATTACCTATTTCCTTCAATATCCTACATGTCCACAACTCCAATGGTAAACCCGGTAACTTGACCCATATAGGCTGAATTGATTTGGACTCACTTCTTGGGTCAAAACAAGGGGACCACCATTTTAAAGACAGAGCATATGAGTTCCAAAACCATCTTCTCTGCAATATTTTATCTCGCATCCTCTTTTGATCCGAATGAAAAAGCTAACCATCCTCTTACCGTAATATAGAAACTTGGAGAGTATCCTATTGCTGGACTCCATTCCCTTTCTACCCACTGAGCTAGAGTTTTTTTCGAGTATAATCTTCCATAGAATCGTCCTGTTAGAGTTTTTCCTTCCATTTCCAGAACCCT
Organism: Wollemia nobilis; assembly: GCA_028583015.1. Taxonomy (NCBI): domain Eukaryota; kingdom Viridiplantae; phylum Streptophyta; class Pinopsida; order Araucariales; family Araucariaceae; genus Wollemia; species Wollemia nobilis. The sequence continues at coordinate 16,172,590 of JAQPPZ010017228.1, forward strand.
GTCCAACAATATATCCTCGCCTAGAACCAAATTTACTTTCTCCTTTTTAGTCTTAACACACTTTTTCTGCCTTTTATTGGTATTGTTTAGTTTGTTTGTAATTAGTGGTTCCACCTCATTTTCCCTACCTCGGACATTTTTTTCCCCGCCATGATCCCTTCCAAGAGGCCGATATCTAGAAAAGGGTCGAACTTACCATCACCTATGTCCCGGGAGCTTTTCTTCGAGGAGACCTCCCAAGATCGGACTGCCATAAAGCCTGAATCACCATCGTACAACTGAGAGAGGTTCTCTGTCCCATCTAGAGAAAGGTCCTCATTTGAGTTACTTTTTGATCCCTGACTAAAGTTAGATTCAATTAAATGGCCATTCTCCCTCTGTGACTTCCACTTAGCTATCAAAAAATCTTCTGCAGGGAAAATAGGTACATCATTCATTGGATCTGGGGAATAGTCCACCAATTCTGCCATATCCTCCATCATGCTAACCCTACCCTCAATCACTCCCGATCCTTGTAATCCTTAACAGTTCCTGGGCTTGGTATTTCCTCCAGTTAATCCCTGATGTTTTTGCTACTTCCCCTCACCTGAATCTACGCATCTGAAGCTTTTTTAAACCAAAATGCAGGATTTCTAGTTTTAAATCCTTAGCACCTGTTAGATCTCCTCAACCCCGACTCTGTAAAAATGGAGCCTGATTCAAACAGAAAATCTGCAAAGGAGTCTAAGAAAAAAATATCAGATAACGAAATCTTTTGACCCCTTCTCAGTGGATACTAACATGCACAGTCTGGAATGCCACTTGAGCTGGCAGTCAGTTTGGATTTTGCTGGCTATATTAGAATCAGCTGAAAAAATTCTACTACTTTGGATTCAAATCCAATTTTTATCAAACCCCTCTCTCATCCCATTCTGTCCATCCATAACTACAGAAAAAATCCACTATTGCATGTTCAACTTACTGAAAAGTATCACCAACAAACTTGTCATCCATGATTGTAGACCCCCCACTATTGCCTAGGTTGATAGCTGCATCAAGTGTACAACCATAGGATGAGCTGCTCCATGAGTGTACTATAATAGTTCTACTCTCATAATTAGCTGAAGGGGGGACAAGAACACAATCATACCCAACTCTAAATTCTACATTGTATTGTGTTGAGAACCCTGTATTTTGTTGGAGAACCCTGCTTGTGAGACATTGTTGTAAGATGATTTTCCCAAAAAGTGTATCCAACCAAGCTCCACTTTTAATTAATTGTTCATGGACCATAGAAAACTCCACCTAAGATTTCACATCCAAATCTCTGACGAGCATCCTCATTGCTTTTGGAATTGACATGACATAGTCTCATCTCCTCGGTGCTTTTGGAAATTACATGAAATTGTCTCATCTGCTCCCACATTTCTTTCAGGATTTCTGTCAAACACTTGTCCTGCATACTCCACCTCACCACAATTCATAGACTTATCCACAAGTTTATTTCCAAGAGAGGCTTTTGTCGACTAATTCTCACAAGGAAATAACTGGGCTCCCACTCCCCAAGAATCAGACATCAATCCTGCCTTCAGAAGATTCAATTAGCCAGGCTACTTCTGTCATGCGATTGCAGACTCTGTCATGCGCTCCTGAGCGTATTTTAAAGCTTCTGACGGAGAGCCCGACCCTAAAGCAAAGAACTATATGTCCGGACCACAACCACTTCTATTGTCGAAATTGACTCACCAAGGTGTACAATTTTAGTGAAGAGGAAAATGCGCCAGCAGCTACACCGATGAAATTGTAGGCAAGGGCTTCGTGTGAGGCTAGGGTTACATATTCGGCGTCGAAATGTAGACAATGAAGCATTCTCACTATCATTCTCTCTATCGAGCCATTTTGTTGCTGCAGGCTCGCCCTTTCAGAAATACTCAGATAATGGCCGCTTCAACCTTTTTCATCTGGAAAGGATCTTTCAGACCATTAAACCAAAATGGCAATGGAGATAAATGAAGCCCATGTATACCTTCAAATTACCACAAAGGAAGACTCTACACACATACTGAAGCTGATCCAGCAGCTGGCCGAGTTCGAACGCCAGACCTCCTTCTGCGTCGCAACCCAAGAGTCCCTCGAATCCACCTTGTCCAACGCTTCCCCCTTCCAAGGACCTACAGTCTTCCTCCTAGAAATCTCCTCCATAGAATCCGAAAATCCCAATTTACCCCCTGCAGGCCCTAACACTGTGGGCCAAAGCCCTGACCCTAACCCTGATTTGTCCTTTGATCACATTTCGGCGAAGCTGAGGCTCGATCCCCCGACGAAAGACCCGCAGGCCGCAGATTTTGTTTCTGGCAACGGGAGCTCAAACTTTCAAGTATTACCTTCAAACCCCAAGAGAGATTAATGCTAACAAGCTTTTAATCATTTTTTATTCTTTGTGACAACATCCTCACCAACTTGCTTTATACCTCATCATTATACCTATTCAAAATATATTTTTATAAGTCCTTGGGGACAACACAAAGGTTCAGGCTTTGGCTCTTCTTCGGAGGAGATATTTCTACTTTTCATTCATTCTATTAAGTAGAGGAAACTCGACAATTTTTGTGGATGGTGTAAACATTAATAACATTGATATTCTACTATTTTTTTGTAGTTGTACCTTCTATCAAGTATATCAAATTTTCTTTATCCTTTTCACCTTCTATCAAGTATATCAAATTTTCTTTATCATTTTCTTTCTTTTGTTTATGTTTTTCTTTGAAGGATGCCAAATTTTATTTACTTAGTCTCATCAACATACAATGAACTGAAAACTAAAGCAGGTTTCAGTTATATTACATTGTAATCTCTTTTGTTATTCAATTAAATAAGTATATATATGTAATGTTTTGATAAGATCTTAATATAAGTGTTTTAAAATGTTAATAAAAATATTATAATTTTTAAGAGAGGATTATGATTCAAAACTCAAAAACATGTATAATATTTAAAATATAATAACATTTGCACTTGGGGGTGTAGCGCAACGGTTTGGGCTTTGGCTTTTCTTCAGGAGGTCCAAGGTTCAAACAGTGGCGTGGGTGAGTGTGTGAGGGGGTGGATGTGTGTCTCCTTGGTGGAGTTGTTGTAACAGGTTGGGGATTCCTGGTCAAAACCCCCATCTCTTAATATTACCAAAAAAAATAAAAAAATATAATAACATTTTAAATTATGAATCTTTAAAATAATGAGAATAATATTGCATAGCCTTAGGTGGAAAAATGATAGTTGACATTCACACATAAAATGAACTAATTTTAATTGCATTCACGAGTCTAAAATAATTTATAGAATCAAGAGCTTTATTGGATTCAAACATTGAACCTTCTATTTAAAGTTTCAAAGTTTAACAACATCCAAGGAAAAAAAAGTGTTTTAAAAAATTTAAAGAGTTTAACATTCACTTGAGATTTTTTTGAAGTGTTTTTCTTCTCTTGTTGGTTTTGATGGTTTTTTTTCTTATTTTTCTATTCTCATTTCTTAATGAGTTCACTTTTAGAGTGTTTCCATATACAATCTTCATGTCCTTGTAGGCTTCAAATTCTACGACAAAATGCTTTTCAATCTTCTTATTCCTTGTTTGCAAAAAAACACATATGTTCTCGTCGTGCCTCTTGAGGTATTGTTTATCTCTTACTTTAATTGGACTATAAATTTTTTCCTTCCATTTGATATTTGCTTTTATATGTATCTTTTAGTCGTGTTCATTGTTTGCATTGAACTCATTAACGTAAATTTTTTTTTTTTTTAATTTTTAATCCATTTAACAAATTTTAATTTTTTTCTTACATACTGTTTAATTTATTTGTTGAAGTTGAGGACTTTCTAAAATTTAATGCTTCACTTTTTAATGTTTTTTTGAGTACTCGTTTTAACCACCTACTATCTTCCATTCTTTTTATTTTCTTTAATCACCCCAATAGTTTTATTAAAATTGTTTCTCCTGGTTTCAGAAAATAAAATCTCATATGAAATTAATGTTTTAATTTTAAAATTATTTGTAACTAATCGTTTTTGAATTATTTTTTATTATCTTTCTTTAAAATTTGATGAATTGCTAGCTTGCATGTCACACTCATATAACACCGTTAAGATAACTAACAACCTAAAAATAATTCTATCTTTTTACTCTACTTAACAATGAGTAAAATGCCCTCCATCCTCCTTATATATTTTTATTTTATATATTCTTTAATTAAATTTGTTTTAAAAAATTAACCTAAAATACTTACATTATACTATTAACTTTTAATTTTTTTTTTCAATTGGTTATATGGGATTGAAACGACCCCACCCGTATTACATCATCACCACATAGTAGTATTACAACAAAGTTTGGATATTATCCATGTATCATTGACTAAGATTTACAACAAAGTTTGGATATTATCCATGTATCATTGACTAAGATTTGAACCTTAGTCTACCATTTAATTTTTTTTTCAATTTGTAATCCCTATATACATAGCATATTCGCAGCATGTGAGGGAAGAGATTTGAACCTGGGACCTTGAAAGGGGAAAGATTTGAACCTGTGACCTCTCGATTTCAATTGAAGAACTTTAACTACCCACTTGCTCTCCAACTACCCATTTAATTTTAACTTCTTACTATTAATAATCACTAAAATATATTTTTAAATAAAAAATATAATTATATTAATTAAAAGAACATTTAATCTCATAAATAAGAAAATAACAATCTAAATCGTTTAGGTCAAATTTGGCCACGAATATCATACATGCCAATCTTCCAAAAGATTCACCACGAATATCTACATCGTGGCATCTAATGGATTTAGATGCCCGGCCTTTCACACCACCCAATTTCTATCCCCTTATCAACTTATCTGCAATAGATTTCCTTAACGCTTTACCGTCAACAAGTGAATTTACTTTAAAATAAACAAACAAACATTCAAAATTAAGTTTTATTTTGCTAGAGAAGTTGTAGTTAGCAAGGATTTTTATTAGTTTAGGGTTTGTATTTGACCAATAAAACAATCCACTTTGACCAATCAAAACAATCCACCTAGGCCGCTCGCTCTGCATTGCTTGCTTATTCTCAGTTTACTCGAAGCGGGAAAGAAAAGAAAGGAAAAAAAAATGACAGATCTTCCGAGTGCAGACATGGAGGGCTGTTCAATTTGGTTGGCTTTCTTTACATTGCTTTTCTCTCTCTGCATTGCTGGCTTATTCTCAATTTGCGCAAAGCGGTGGAAAGAAAGAAAAAATACAGATTTGTAGAGTGAGGGCTGTTCAAGTACCAGCGCCGAGACCTTCGAGACCTTCAAGCATTACGAGCCTTCCCCAGCACAGCACCATAAAAAATATCATGTATTCCTGAGCTTCCGAGGTAAGGACGTCAGGAATACTCTCGTTGATCACCTCTTCAACTCCCTCTCCACTGCACGATTAGGTCAGCCACAAGACGCTATTAGAATTTCCACTGTCCATATGTTCTGCTAATTATGCCAACTCACCGAGTTGCCTCGACGAGCTCTCCCTTATCTGGACTTGCAGATCCACGTGTACAGAGACTACAGTAATCCCATTGTTTTATAACGTGGAACCTTCAGATGCGAGGTACTACAAGATGGGCCCTTATGCCAAGGCATTTCATGAGCATAGGGAAAAACATAACGATGAGAAAATGGATGCGTGGTCAACTTTCTCTTCTATGGCTGGTCCCTTAACCATTGTGCTGTTACTGTAGGATAAAAAATTAAGTTCATCCAGTTTATGAAAGATTTAAGTTATTTTGTATTGGATTTAATTTGATTTTTTTTAATGAAAATTTAAAAATTTATTATTATGATATTTTTTATAATTTTGTTTAATTTGATTTTTTTTTAATGAAAATTCAAAGACTTATAATTATGATATCTATTATGTATTTTTGTGAAACTTAATTCTTCTTAATAAAAACTCAAAAACTTACAACTATAATACTTTTACAAATTTTATTTTTAAAATATAACCTAAATTATATTCGAAAAGCCGCTTTTTAATTGGTTGGAGGAGGAAGTAGAATCATGTCTTAAGAATCTTAAAAATGAAGTCCCTTGTTAGAAATAATTATAATAGGTATTCGATTATTCAATTTTTTTTTTGGGATGCATGACCTTTTAGGAAGACAAATAATAGAAGCAGCACGCACTAGATTCTGGCGCCATAAGGATGCCACGTGACGAAATGTTCAATGTACTGATAAGATTCTTTATTGTAATCAGGGAATGCCGAAAGTGGAAGGACTTGTGTTGCACTTCAGGAAGGCAGAGGAGGGTCTTCAAATAAATTGTTCGACGTATCCTTGGGCTGAATTTATGTTTATTTATTTATTTTTTATTATTAAGAGGTTCAAATTTTAGGGTTGACTTTTTATAATTATTTTATTGTTTTATAAGTTGAAGTGACCTGGACGACTGATTATTATTGATCTGGCTCACACTCAGAAGATTCAGATCAGACTACTACCTTTGCAGAGGGTTAGCTTCCTTCCAAAATTTAAACCTAAATCTCTTCTTAGTAAATGTCCAACCACACTTGCACTTACCATTAAAATTTGTGTTTATTAATCACAAGGTCCTACAAAGTTACCACAAAATCTAACAATTTTGGGTATTATGAGTTGTCGATTTAGGAGCATGAATCGGCTTCAGAGACAGAGCCTATTTAATTTTGTTTGCCAAAAACAATAGGTGAACTCAGGTATCTGCGCTTCCTTGATATGACTGGCACTAGCATCTACCATCTTCTTAATGAAGTTGGAGAACTATTCAATCTGGAAGAGTTATATTTGTCTAAGTGTGATCTGAGAGATACCCATCACCACAGATGAAGGGAAACAGAACAATCCAGAGCCAGATGACATGACAACGTTGTCCTTAGCCTTGTCCAATTCAAAACATCTTTATGTATTAGAGGTTAACTAAGAAGGGACTAGTACTGCTCAGGAGTATATGGATCATGATTAACAGGGAGAAGCCTCTCTTCCTCCTCCTTCAGCTAGGAATACGTGTGGCTGATCCTTTCTACAGATTAAAAGTCCCCAGGCCATAAAAACTAGGGATAAAGTTCTGCACATGATGTCCCCTGATTATTTTAACTGGGTAATCAATGGAGATTTGGGACAGATCGGTGCAAAGGAAAATAATCAGGAAAGACCAATCTTGAGGCAGGTTCGTGCCTTAGTAGAAAGCATTCACAAGGACTTTCTGCAAAGCAGGATTTTTAGTTATAGATTATGCACAACATTTACAAAGAAGCTTTGTGTTTCCAAAGACTAGTTCGAAAGGGAGGTGAATTGCTGTTGTACTCAAGGTATGAAGGTCATTCATATTGCGCGATTTTAAGAAGCATTTTAAGCTCGTTTGACAAAGTAGAGAGCCTTCTGACTTTTTAAAAGGGTGGATGTCATGGGGATTGTCTCAAAGCATAGATTGTATTTCAAATTATTGAGAATGTGTTGGTTCTATTGACTTGAAATTAACCAACCATGAGAGAGGAAAATATAGATTTATATTTAGTGATTGTTAGTGGTTGACATAATAGTTTGAATTAATAAGATTTTTGCATGTTTTACATATAGAATAGCTATATGCATAATTTAGTGGATTTTTTTTTGTCTGTATGTGAAGTAATTTCTCATAATCTAGGGATTTTGTAGTTTTGGAGGATCACCGACCACTAAATCAAGGAGCTTGAGCTTAAAATTTGGATCCAAACCTTAGATCCAAACCATTTTGGTATAGAAGGTATTGTTTATATGAGTTTGATGCAAAAGAAGCTAAGCAACCATTGCTGTCCACTTTTGTATCAACTTTGTTTAATTTTATTGTTAAAATTTGAGAAAAACAAATTTGCAGGTAACATGGCTTTGAGCATAATTTATATGAGTTTGCTCGTCTTATACATCACATTTTGTTTCAAGAATACTGTTTACATTTTGACAAAACATTATTCTTGGTTATGTTTCAGGGGCAACATTCTTTTCAATGATTGATTTCCATGGTGACATAGCAAGAAATGGAGGACACTATAGTTATGAGTGTTTTCAATAATGTATTGTATCTTCAACTATTGAAATAGGTAAAATATATTTGGTTTATATCTCCAATCTTAATATTTTAGAAGAAAACTTATCATATTATAAAATTCATATAGCCTTCACTATAATCATCTAGCACATATATAAGCAAAATAAACAAAAAATATTAAATGACTTTCAAACCTAAGCTAACACATACTCTACTGCATGAGAATGGTATTTAACTATAAAAGAAACGTATGACAACACAATGCATTGGAAATTAACTGTCTAATCCCACTTTCTAGAAAGCAGACATTAGTTTCAGGTGAAGGATGAGATTGAAAGTTATTTATCCATGCCTTCAATGCAATTCCAAAAAGTAGTTGGTGGACTCAATACACTAAATATTATGAGCTGTCTTAGGATTCCTGTTTCACTCCTAGATTGTACAAAGGCTTTATTAGCTATTAAAGGAGACATGTCTATTCAATAAAGCAAAGTAATTCAGACTTTAATGTCAAGCAATGATGAAATCCCATCTTGGAAAAATTCTTGAAGTTCATAATTTTAAGTTTCAAACATGTACTTCATATTTGATGTAACTTATTTTGCAAGAAAACACATATTTTTTTTCTAATTTTAAATATTGCATCCACTCATGTCGTTCTATATTCCTTGACCTCAAAAGTTTTAATGATCATATATTTACCTTCCCCAAGTCAAGGAATATAGTCATTCTTCTATGTATCCTTGTCCTCACGTGCTTTTCTTCTTTCTCATCAAGATAAGGATATACATTCTTCCTTTCATTTGTAAACCTTGCTTTTCATTCACACATTCTCCTTTCTCAATATTATTCTTCGAGAAGGGTGCACACACACACTGTTCTTCTTTTTCATCTCTATTTCCTTACTTTGTTTTTTAGCACGTGCACACACAAGTTATGCTTTGGTTTGAGCACCCATATTTTGCACATGACACAACTCTATCGAGTAGTCCTCGCTTTGGCAATATCAATCATATCATTTTCAACACCCCATAGCAGATAGCTTCATGGTCACGAGTGAGGGGCAGCCTCCATTCGACCATTTTCGAGCATACATCCTAGTGGGTATCTCTTTTATTTTTTTTAGCCATTAGCAAGCACTACACCCATAGCGGGTATCGCTCAACCTATCCATCTCTATGAGCACAATAACCTTACAAAATAGTTTTACGACCACTAATGAGGGGTAACCTCCATTCGGCTATATGCAAACATACATCCTCACAGGGTTCCACTCTATTTCTTTTCCTTTTATTTTATTTGACCTTTTTGGAGCTTTCACTTTCTTCTTCCTCTACCTTTCTTCTCTATTTTGTTGTTTGCCTTTCTTTTTCTTTTTTCAATCCACTCATTGGTGCATTTTGCCTTGCATTCATTTTAGCTTGCATGATAGATTGCATTGCATCTTAGTTAGGATCATTCTGCATTGCATTCACTATGTTCATGATTAAAAATATATATATATATATATATATATATATATATATATGTGTGTGTCTCTTTTCTTTGTTTATCGCCTTATTTTTTTGTATTCGTCTATATATATATATATCTGTGTGTATCTTTTCTTTGTTTATAGCCTTCTTTTTTTATATTCGTCCTTTTCAAGTCTTTGAAGGAATTTGGCATTCCTTCCAAAACTCAAGGGGGCATCCTAGTCCTAGAGACATTATTGGTAGTAGTGCCTTGATTTGTGTGTAAATTTACAGTGTTTAGGTTAACACCCCTTTTTGCATCGTCCCGCTATCCAAAGTCGACCACCCCTTTTTATGTTCGCCCATAGGAGTCTACATATTTATTTGACATATTTATTTGGTTGTAAATGCATCAAAGAGGGGAAAAATGTAGACACAAAAAATTGACCCACCCAAATGAGTCAATTCTTCCTTAGACCCCTAGCTAGCCACCCAAACTTTCTAAGTGTAAATTTGGGGTCCTTTTGCCCTCCTCCTTGGCCTTGTTTCCTTAGATTTACCAAATTCATACCCGGTCTATACGGGGCATGAATTTATCTTGCCAAATTCATGCCCTATAATGATGGGGTACGAATTTGGCATTTTAGGAAGGCTTTTCTCACTAAAATCCCTTTCCTTGCTAGCCTGTTTTGGGGTCGACCTTTGCCCACAATGAAATTTCATTTTCCCACCCATTTTTCCCTTCAAACCTCTTATAAATGAGGGTTTGGATTCTCTCCTTGACACCAATTTTTTTTTTGAGATTTCAATTCCTGACTTGCTCAATGTTCATGCTGAGTGCTCATCTACTCTAAATTGTCGTTTTTATTGTTTTATGCCTTAATGGTGGCTACCATTGGGGATTGAGTGGAGGAGTCTTGGTGATTGGATTGATCAACCTTATTAGAGTGCTTCATACACCTCTTCATTGCTTCTTAACCTCCCCATCAGCTCATTAGGTTTTGTTTTCATGTTAGTCGCTTTTTAAGTTTATTTTTTGTTATTTTATGCCTCATTTTTTGTCATTTTAGGGACCGAAAAGGGCATTTGAACCAAATTTGTACCCCGTACTTACAGGGAATGGATTTTGCTGACCAAATTTATGCTCCCTATTTATAGGGTGTGAATTTGGTAAATTAGGGCTTGGGGGCAAGTTTCACACCCCAAAACCCTAATTCACATCTTGCATTTTAGCATTATGTTGTGCCCATCCCGTTTGCATTTTATTTTACTATTACATATCTATTCCCATCTATTTGTGCATGTTCCAAAGATCAAAGATCACATTTTCTTTTGAAAATTCAACTAAAAGGACCAAGGGGACTTGACTATTATGCCTCCAAGCTTAATCTTATAGTAGACTAAGCAGGCCCCCAAACACTGATCAAATTTTCTAGGATTTTGAAGTTATTTTGTAGGTTTGAAGCTATTGGATATTTTGGATGAAAGATAAATCTTGGAAGAATTATTGGATCAGATAAGTACCCTAATAGATATTTAGGTTGTTTGGTGTTTGCTTTCTATTCATTTCTATTTAAAACCTAGATTACAAGTAAAGGAAAAACATTTGATTAAATTTTTAGAAAACCTTGTACATCTTGCATTATTATTTCATTTTCATAGCTTAGTTTAGAAAGGCCAAATAATAGGTGCATGCTCAATTGACACATCAAACATTTCCACCCTAGACTTGGAGCGAGTCCTAAAATCGTTCCTGGTGAACCCATCCTTTCATGTTCTCGAGTGTAGAGAATATAACACACTCCCATGGTTCACCTTGACTCCTACGGATCTAGCCAAGAATTGTATGTTGCAGAGGAGTTTTCCCATATAAATATGCACTTAAAAAGATATTATGCTTGAATCTACATATTCACCTACTCATATGCTTGATTTCATGGCTGATTGTGTGCATGATTTTCTATAAAACATTTTAGCTTGCTTTCATATACCTGATTGCATGTTTGCTTGCATCTATGTGTTCATCCTATAAAGTCACAAGGGGACATCCCATAATGAAGTAATGATGATCCTAGTTAGAAAATAGTTTCACTTTCATTATACTTGTAGTAGGTCATTGAGCTAGTGAACCTCCTCGATGACTCACCTAGAATCCTTTCTTGTCCTTTTGATCTTTTGGACTATGGAAGGAAGCTGAGATCTTGATGGAATAAATGATCAGAAGTAGTAACAATTTATAATCATGATTACACTTTAATACCTTATTCTAGATTCTAACACATCTAAAGGATTTCATGCATTGATTTCTTGATCATGTGTCTACTTGCTACATTATCGAATGATAATTCCACTTGCTTGTGTTCATATGCTTATTGTTTGCATATGAAGTCAAGACAATTTGCTATGACTAGTGATGATCCTAGTCAAGATAGATTGCATTATAGATTTGCATCTTCATTAGGTACCTAAAGTAGCAAATATCTTTGATGACTCCTTTTGGATGGACATCTCATCATTTATTACAATATCTTCTTTATCTCACTTCTCATCATCTTTTTCTTCTAACTTGTTAATACTTAATGATGACATTGATACTACAATGTTGACTTAAGGGTGGCATATAAAAAGGCAGTCTAAGCTAGCAAGTTTTTCCCTAAGTGAAAAGCCTTCCTCTCTCTCACATCGTTTCTTTTATCATAACATCTTATGATTCATCTTTACACCTAGGAAAAGTAGGTGATAGAACTATTCAATGATTTTTAAGTGCTTGAAAATATTAGAAAGTACTCAACAACATGAGATAATCCTATTAAATAGTTTTTCTCTATGTAAATATCTATCATAAATATCAATTCCATAAATATTTTAAACTCTTCATTAAATTTTGATTCTCAAACATCATATTCATTATATTATAATTCACTCTTATATCCAAACAAAAGGTAGGGTAGAATCATTTAACACTTGGTAAGCGTTAGCATTCCTATACACCCAACGAGCAAGGAATGATTATGTTAAATCTTCTTCTTTGATATGAGGGTTTATCATAAATACAAAATAATAATAATAAATTTGACGTCATAAATATGTCAATCCTTTCATAAAAAATCCAATCAATTTATGATTCATTCTTATACCTAGACAAAAGGTGGGATAAAATAATTTGATGCTTGTCAACCGTTAGCATTCCTATACACCTAACAAGCGAGAAATTATTTTGTCAAACCTTCTTCCTTGGTATAAGGTTCTACCACAAATTCAACTTCATCAATTATATCATTATACCTAAAATAGATGAATGTAATAAGATTACCCAATACTTGACAAAGTGTTTAAAGCACCTAATGATATTGAATAATTAGATTAGAAATCCCATCCTAGTATAAACCTTTATCAAAATTATTATATAACCTCCTTCTTTTACTAAACCAGGATAACACGATGAAGCGTAATCATTGATAACCCTATGTATCATCAATTTTCAAATCATAAACACCAAACAAATTTATTTTGAACCTTTCTAATCATCATCTATTTTACATACATGATGGATTTCTTGATCTTGCACAATTGTATGATTGAACATATGCATAGACTGCATATGTTGGCTTGCTATTTGTATTCCTTTATTGGGATGCAGTGATTATCTTTTTACATTATACTAAGGATCGTATGCTAGCAGATATTATTTATACCACACAACATAGTTTTTCAAGGAGGAGATGGTAAAGGTTATTCGATGTTTGATAAGATAACATCAATATTGAGTAAAATATTTACCATATTCCTTCCCCCAAAAGACCTATGCTTATAGCTTCTAAGGAGGTAGAGAACGAGAATTATTTATTGCTTAAATAATTTTCACAACTTTGAAAACACTTTATTAGGAATAATTTCCATTTCTCCTCTTTCATTCAAGAGCATTGAGACATTGCTTACATACTATCTATCACATAATTGTTATTGTCATGATTTCATACCTACATTTATGTATTGATTATGTGTGATTTTAGAAATAAAGAGATTTTGCAATGAAGTAATGATGATCACTAGTTAGGATAGCATACACTTGCATTGCATTCACACTAGGTCTCTGATGCTAACAAATCCCTGCTCCTAGGATCTTGTATATGTTTTTTATATTCCATTGATCTTCATTTAGGGTGATCTACTTATTTGCTCTTTCATATAATTGGGCATTATACATTGGTTTACTTAATTGGCTTTATCCCTTGCAACAACTTTAACAAAGATTTAGCACATATAGGGTGTTGTTTGTTAAGTTGTTGTGGGTGAAAAAAAACATCATTTAAATCACGCTAATTTTATCATAGTCTCTTCAAGAAATATTTTTGTGGTAATAGCTTGTTTTCTAAAATTGATGAAACCATGTTATACTCACAAAAAGAGCTACCATGAGAGGGAATCAAATAGATAACTACTAGGATGCAATAAATAATTCAAGCTATACATACAATTATAGACTTTTAGTCTTTAATGCTAGTAGCAAATAAATAAAATACATGTTAATTCTCATGCTTTTATACTTGCATTAGTTGTTTTCTCTATTAATTGATGCATCAAACAATAAAAAGAACTAGAATTACTTTTGTAATCATTTTAATCTAAAAATTATCCCTTGCTTGCCAAATGATGTCAATTCCTAAGTCACTGAACAAATGAATTTTCACATTTTTATAAATCATTACATAATTCTAAAATTCTTGATTCGATGCCCCTTATGTTGGAGAATATTATATTATTTGGTATATGCTAATGTACCCCCATGGTACCTTATGGTACAATTGTAAATATGTAAATATTAGAATAGGGTTTGAGTCTATATTTTAGAAGTGCAATTTATATTTTCCCTTATGTATGTGTCTATGTGTAGAATGTGCACAAGTGTCATGTAACAATGTGTGCAAGTGTGTAGAGTGTGAATTTGCACAAGTTTTATGTAATAAAGTGTCCAAGTATGCAAGTAGGAGTGTGCAAGCATCACAAAGTAAAGTGTGTAGATAAATAGAGAGTCAAGAGTCATGTATATAAGTGGCAAGCTGTGAAGCCAAGAGGCATGAGAGGCTTGTATTATGTGTGAAATAAGAAATGTTGCAACTCTCATATATGTGAGGAGAGAAATATTCAAAGAGTCCAAGAGTCACCTTTCTAAGGTTATATTATGGAGATAAAGATCCATAAAATGTAATCGAATATTCAAGAAACCAATGAGTTGAATATTGAAACTTGTATACAATATTTCAAACAAAATTATTGTAAGTTTTCTTCATGTTATTATTATTTTCATGAATGTTATGTTCTTTGATATTGACTATCTATTTTTAATTCCTCTAGTATTTGAGTCTACACAATATCGTAGATATTGGGACCTATGATTGATTTTGGCTAAAAAGCCAACATCTTATTAGCACCCGCTAGGTGATGAGTGGTGCCAACTTCATTTCCTCATAAGCCCTAATAAAGGCCTAAACCAATGAAACTTGAGAAATTTATATTTGTAATGGCCCATCTTGATAGGACTTCCTTTATTGATTGGTTGATGTGCTGATGTCTTAAAAATTAATGCACGATCCTATTTTGTTCTATCAAGATGAGTTGATAGTTGTACTTTATGCTTACTTGAGTTGCATTTATGTTATTTGTAGAATATGGTACTGGTGATGAATAATGTGGTTGTAGGACTAGGTACTCCCATGGACGGATTGGTACGAGACAACCACTAGAGTTGAGAGAAATGTGAAATGGAAAATGATTGATTTTTAGTCTGATAGCCCATAGGGGTAAAATAATCATGTAGAAGCATTTGCATGTGTGTATGCATGATTAAATGTGTCATCAGACAAGGAGGTTGTTATAAAGGAAAAATATCCCTTACCCCTATGCTTAGGGGTCCTTTGTAGGTGGTTGATAACCTTGTAGTTATCATAATACCTCCTTCTTAGGGAATAGTAATGTTTGTGCATATTCTTACTTATTGTTGATTGCATCTTAGTTTGGGTGAGGAAAATTTTAAGCAAAAGATATTATGTTGCTTAGGTTCTTGATTTATCATTAAGATGCATTGATTTTTGTGTTCAAATAATATAACTTAATTGGTTAGTTATTTGACAAGTAAGGTATTAATAATAACATTATTAATACTTAAAAATATTAAGGTTAATAATTAACATTATCATTTGGTAATAGTATTAATAAATTTTATACTATGAGATAAGTAAATAATTTAATTACTATTAACTTTATTGAATTAATTCTTTTAAAATGGTATATTTATATAAAACCACCGCATTAGTTCCCATAAACCATGTGAGCTATAATTCTCGAGCTAATGGTTGGATATATTAAGGTTTTTAATATTTAATTTGGAACTCATCTAACTCAATTTTGTTGATCATTATATTATTTTAGTTCATGTTTGAATGCTTCTAATTTCATAATAAGGAATATGAAGTGCCAAACCAGATGCTGAGTGGCCATGTTGAGGACTTAAGCATCTAACCATGGCTTGCATTAGCCAATCCTACCTCCATATTCCATGCATGATCTCCATGAAGTAATGCAATATATGGCACTACAACCTATTGATTCTTGTGCTAGACCATAAAATTTCTTCAGACTGGACAAGTGTGGCTAACTGTGCATGTTCCTATGTGTAGGTAATTGTGGTTTTAGCATGGATTACCATTTTAACCATTCCAAGATAGGAAAGAGTGAGAAACAAGTGTCACCTTAACCCTCAAAATTCACCTTCCCCATCCTCCTGATATTTCATCCATAATTCTATTTGATTCGTGGGGTTTCCAAGGTTGAGGGGACTGGCTGGGAGAAGATCTCAATTATTTTAACCAAAGTTAAATTAATTAAGATAGTTTTGAAGGATAGATAATAAGAGGGAGTTTTTGCACTTTGTGGATGAGTGAATGGAAGGAACAAGGTGGGAAAAATGTTGAAGAGGAACTTTTGAATAGCTGAAGCAAGTCAAACTTTATTTTTCTAAATCCCTGGTAAGATTTCTAGCTATACTTAAATTATTTTCTTTTGTGACTTTAAAATCCATCTTTGATTCTTCAAAAATTTATTGATTTTTCCCTTTTGCCGTGATGGGAGCTTGGAATTTAAAATCCCATCCTAAAGAACATGATTGTGTTTTATAAAAGCTTGAATAATATGTTAAATATGCTTTTTGAAAAATGGTTAAATTTAAAAATTATGCTAAGGTAAATTTGAATTCCAACTTAGAAGGCAAAATTTAACTACCTGTTTTAAAGAAATATGAAATGTTAGTTAACTTTATGAAATATGTGTTTAATTTAAATGGACTTAGAACTTCTCAGGTTGGAGAAGTAGGTGCATACTCATGAATGTATGCTAGCTATAGCCTATTTTAGAAAACCATATAGCTAGTGAAAAAAGATAAATATACTTTGTGCATGTTGAAATGTATCACTCCTTTTAATAGAGTTAAAATATCTAGAAAGCACTTTTATGAAAATAGGTTGTCGACTAATCTTAAGTGGATCCAAATATTTAAACCAAATGTTCTCCTTGAATTAAAATTATATTATTTTAACAAACGATAAATTAGTTCAATACAATTTAATCTAAAATAAAAATCATCTCAAGTTAAAAATTGAAGATCTCTGAAATTCCTCTTTTTTCTCTAGTGCCTAGCTTCTCAGATTAAAGAGATAATTAGTGGTAACCAACCTTTTTAATTAGAAAATATTTAATGAAAAGACTTTGATACGAAGCAAGGGATTTATCTTTACTTTTGAGGTGATGATTAATAAATGTATCCAAGCTGAAAAATGTGACTTGGATAGCAAAATAATCCATAATTGAGTGAGAGAAGTAGGGGCTTCTCTCATTTTGTTTAATAAGCATCAAAATGATAATTTAAAACTATCATGGGACTAAGATCTTGCATTGTTGTTGAATGATTTTATTTGCATGATGCATGTTAGGATTACATAATCATTTAGAAAGAGCTATCCTGATCCTTATTTTTATGTTCAAAATCACGATGGAGAAAAAGACCTATCAAGTGGAAGAAAATAAAAATAAGATGAGGCCTAGTGACCATTATAAATTAATGTATTGAAAAGTAATATTGTATTTGGAAATAAAAAAATCAAAAGATATCATGTTTAGAGGTTATGCTATGCATTGATTATGATGAAGGAATGGATATCCTTGTAAACATTCTTGATGGATTGTCATTTTGTGCCAAAGATGAAAGAGGAATCATTATTTTTCTTCTATGTTAAGTTTCTTTGGAAATAAAATGTAGATAGGGAGATAGATAAATTGTCTTTTATTGAAGAGGATGGTGGAATAATAGGGAAAGTAATTAATAAAATTTGGTTATGATTTCTAGAAGTCGTTTACTTCCTTTCATGTAAATAAAGAAAATACGTATTTTCTAGTGTTATGAAGCACCTTAATTCTCTAGTCTTAATCAATATGGTATATTGATGTTAGTATTGAATTTTTGGTATAATTTACCATAGCACTTTATTTTTGTGAGATAGACTAAAATATTTTTTAAACACCATATTAGTTAACCCTAGAGTTGAGTTGCACCCAATCCTAGTTGAGTTTGTGGGTAGACAAATCAACCAATTAATTTTGGAAAAAAGTGATTAACAAACTCGTGGTGAGGCTTACAAAATACTAGTGGTGAGGTTTAGAAAATCCTAGTGGTGAGGCTTAGGATGGTCATTCACAATAACCAAAGCAACATAATGATGGTACCTTAGAGCTAGGAAAGCGTGACCATGATCATTATCATGTGAGTGGTCATAATCTTAGTTAGTTCATGGGAAGATAAAACTAACTAATCACTAAGGAATTACACCATGGTAATCCTACATAGATGCTAGTATGTAGGGTTAGAGGATAGGAATCACCTTTAAGTAATATGAGCCTTAAAGGGTAACCCTACACCAATAGGGGGACCATTTATGGCATATTTTATAATAGCGGAGTTAGGAGAGTGAACCCCAGGAATTACAAGAAGTTGGGTACTCCTCTCCACTTGAGTGTCGACTACAATAACAATGATTTCGATATGGTTATGCCTTAAAACTATTGAATTTATTGGTCTTATTAGTGACTTAATTAATTATTGTAGAAAAAATTAGATATCTCCTTAGGTAGAGAAGTGGATCGTTGCAATATCCTATAAATTTATAGAAGTGTGGACAAGGTTAGTTCACTTCCTTAAAGAATCAACATAACATGTAAAAATAAGTCAAATGACAAAATCCTATGAATTTAACACCACTAATATAAAGGTATCCTATTAACATTTTATCACAAAACTATTATCTAAATAAGCCCTAAAATTGGGGGCATTAACATCAACAATATGGAAATTAACTGTCCAAGTCTAGTAATATGGATATCAACTGTCCAAATCTAGCAATATGAACATAAATTTTCTAAATCCAACAATATGGACATGAACTATCCAAATATAGCATTATGGACATAAACTATCCAAAATATTTGTATCATATGGACATAGAATATCCAAAGCACTATATCATATGGACATATAATATCCAAAGCACTATATCATATGGACATAAACTATCCAAAGCACTATATCATATGGATATAGACTGTCTAAAGTACTATATCATATGGACATAAACTATCCAAAATTTCTATATTACATGGGCATAGACTATCCAAAAGGTATCAAATACCTACAAAAGTAATAGTTTTCCTAAGCACTTATCCATTAATTAGTTGAGAAGAGTCATTGCTTAGTTGTAGGTAAAACTATTTTTAAAGGACATAAAATATCCTATGACATGGAATACCTAAAAACACTATCAATCATAGTCGCCTAAGTGCTTGTCTATTTATCAAGCCAAAAGGCCACCGCTTAGGGTGTATTGATGACAAAAATAAATAAATATTAGTTCACATAACACTATTAAATTAGTCTTCCTAATTTATATGCATAATGTAAAATAGTTTGTTTCCAGAAAAGTTTTTATTTTAAAATCATGTGTAGATGCTGGTATTAACCCTTTCTTTTCACAAGAAAAATAAATTTGTGAAATATGCTTCTTCCCTTTCTAATTCATGGAAAATCATGCCAAGAGTATCTATCAACATCATCTAACATGACACATCTCAAAACTCAAAAATCAAGTCATCCTTCAATATTAATGAATTTATTTTGAACTTTGACTATAACACTAATTCAACAAATCAAAATTCTTCAAATCATATTTCACATATTTATCATCCTCTAAATAGATTCTACACCTCTTTATCAATCGAAATTGGCCCAATCATACCTATCTTTCACTCTATTACTTGACATAAATTTATTTGTTAAATTATGTTAAAATTACCATCAAACTTTCAATACACATAATATTTCAAATCAAAATCAATTTGTTAACAATTCTAAATCAACTCTAAAATTAAATTTCTACTCATACAAATACATCATATCTATCACACAATATAATCCATACCATTAACACAAATTTCATATCACATTAACTTAACACACAATATAACAAATCTATAAAATATAAAAAATAATCGATATACATATATACATCTTACAATCATATGTTGACCTAATATACTACAATATAACAAAATTGATGCACTCAAATCATGTCATTTGGTTGAGGCACCTCATAAAAAAATTGGTGCACTCATGCCACTCATCATAACTAAGATTCTAAGCTTAGTGTAGAATAAACCTTATGTATCTGAACCACCCTCAATTGGTCAAGGAGGAAACTGAACAAAATGATATGAGGGTTGCATCACTGATCTCATCCTATATTAGGAATAAGATCAATTCCTCAAGGGAGAAGGCTATCCCTAGTCTGGAGGAACAACCGCATGATAAAACAATCTATAGTGGGTGCTCCTTGCCACCTCCATAGTATATTGACCTTGAAGATTAGCTATCTAATCAAATAAGTCTTTGATGATTGTATCACTACTCTCCATCATTGTTGTAACTGCCTTGGCTATAACACCATCTATCTCAATCGTCAACTGATCCCACTCCATTGTAATTCAATCTCTTTTTGACTAGGCTTGATCTCTCTCAACTATGGCTTGATCCCTTTCTATGAGAGTTGCATCTTATGTTGCTACTACCTAGCCTAGCTATCCTTAGATAAGTTCTATAGTCCTCATAGCATATATATCCTATTGGAATGCCTCCTTTGTTGTCCTATTGGTACTTTCCTTGATATCATGAGCTATAGTGAGAAGGACACAATCAATGCCCATGATGGTGCAAATTTGTCTCTCAATATTTGTCATTATCTCTCCTATGCCATATAGACATGCCAATGAGTCATCATACTCAATATCAGTTCCATACATGACTACCTAATCATTGGTGTAACCCATGCAAGATAAATTTATCAATACTAATGGAGATAACCCAAAGCAACCCCTACATCATCTATCCTACGATTTATGATAGGGGGATTATCTACATCCTATTCAACAAAACTCTTAGGATTTAGGAGATCACCAAATGCTCTTTGTCTCTCTTAAGTAACACATTGAAACAAAAAATATCCAATCAATGGGATCCCCTGTATAAGGTCAAACTACCTCAAAACCCTATATGGGTGATAAAGCTCAAACTCTCCATAAGTTCCTCATAACCACCTAATCTATATATCCTAGGAAATTGGACACCATCCTTGGTCCATCTTGGATTCTCTCTCCATGAGTGCCATGCCATTTGGTTTGGTTGTAGGTCATCAATAACCCATTGGGCTACCATCATCACTCCTCTAAAATCTCTCCTACCAATCTTGTGGGCAGGGTTATGCATAGTGGCTATTTATCGCAAAATTGGCTAAAATTAGGATTTTCAAAATTTTGAACTGGCTAATATTTGGGACCCTTGACCAAGGCCCATTAGCCAAAAATTCTTGGGCGCAAATTATTTTTGGATCGATTCACCCTAATTTTATAATAACTTGACCATTTTAAGTTTAAAATTCCAACATTGCCCCTAATAATAGAAAACCTTCTACATTCGTTTGGACATTCGCTTGGATTTCGAAACTGATTCACCAAATTTTTATAAATATATTTTAGGATCGGTCCCTTACGCATAACCCTACTTATGGGTATGATCCCATCTAAAACCAACCAAAAACTATGAGTTACCTAGGTCTATGGGTAGCCCAACCAATTTTCTGACAACTAAGTACTCCCATGCTCAAATTTGTAAGAGATTACAACAAACTAGACTTTTCCCCTCATTATAAGCAACAAGATGGAGAGCTAAGCACAATCAATGTAGAATAAATGGATCTCATGCAAAATGTACCTAATCATATCTCATAAGGATGATGATCTTGAATCATCCCCAATGCAATAACTTCTTGCTAGTGTCTCCAACCAACAAGCCTAAAACCACAACACAGTAGCATTGTAAACTTATCTAACAACTTTACCTGATACATAACATTGATGTCAATGCCATACCATCTCAAATCGAACTAGCTATCATGATTCAATCCTAGTATGACCCAAGCCTGATTATGGCTCCTTTGTATTTGGGCACCTCAAATAGGTACCTAGAGGATCCTCTAGACATCCTCCAATATCACAATCATATCACTAGTTGACAAAAGGAAGGTGGAATACCCAGAGTTCCACCTCTCTACTAGAGTAGTTAAAAGTGCATGATCCAACTTGATGTTGGTCATCACCACTAAATAACATAACCCTATCACATCTAGGATATCTCAATTTGCCAGTGTCATCACCACTATCGATCTTGACACTCTAGAACATTTAACAACTACATATATAAGAAAAATAAAAATTATAGTTATATTTTTTTATTAAAATCATATAATTCTTCTCTCCTTATCCCTTAGTACATTTTACAATTTAAAGCAAATTCGTTGAGTAGCGAATTCATCGACTAAAAGCAAATTTGTTGAGAAGCTGAAAAAATTTAAATATGCTACCTTGGCAAATTTGAGATGGTGTATTCATGCCATGTGGAGCATATGATATTAGGATCTCAAAAAGTGAAATATAGAAAAAACAATAGATAAAAATAGCCCATACCTATCCTTAGGATCCACCCGGGCCTACTCCACTACGTACTAGGTCTAATATATGAGTTGGACATATTTGATGTGCCATTTTGCAAAACCTTAGGTTTTTTCTAGACCCCTTTTTCTCTTCTTGTGCATGGTGAGAAATGATTTATACCACATCCCTTTGCCCTATTTTACCCTATTCAGGTAAAGTTTTTCTACCACTAACTTTTTACCCAACCCATTTGAGTTCCTTCAAGACCTTGTTTTTTCCATTAGAAACTCAAGAAGGCACCCAGGCTAGGGGCAAGAATCAATTCAAAATTTTTATTGATTTTAATAAAAGAATTACCCAATAAAATCTTAGAAAAAATTTGTTTTTCTATAAATGATATTTTGATATGTTGTACCTTGTATCAATTGGTAGAAGCCCAATGATCATTTCTTACTAAAAATTAGAGGCATATACAACTATTTTTGACACATTTATTAAATTTTAAATGAATCAAAAAGAGGGTAAATGTAGAGACCTAAAATTGGACCACCTCGTTTATGCCAATCCATGATGCAAATCTCCCAAAAAAGATCAATTTAACCATAGCAATTGACTCAAATTTAGAATTTGCAATCAAAACCCAACAATAGTGTATTCACAATCTAAGAGAAAATTCACCATAAAGTGAATACGCTTTCTAATTGGTGTATTCATAACAAGTTCAAAATTCTAGCTTCTACCATATTTGACCTCTAATGGTCAAATTTGTGAAATTGTTGAGTTAGTGAATATGCTAATAATGTATTTGTATAGGTAACATTTTCATGTTTGGAGCAAGAAAAAATTAAATGTGCATGCAATATATAGTTAGGGTGCAAATCCCTCTTGCCTACCCCTCTATCATCTTAGGCAATCAACAAGTAGGGAGGAAGGTAGCTAACTTTCCTTCGCCTGCCCAAATTGGCCCCAATCAAGGGAGCAATTGATTGTAGGAAATCATATTAGCCCTATCAATATCTAGTTAGTCCAATCAAGTAGTAAATTAGCAGTAAGTCCAACCATCTTGCCCCTCCCATTTGGGAAATCCCTAAGAGAAACAATTTCTATAAATTAACCCCTTGGGGTGGCATTCAATATAAGACATTCTCGCATTAAAACTCTACCAAAATCAAATATCAAGCTTGTGGAATGAAATGATACTAAAATTCTTCCACAAAGTCATTGAGTTATTTAGGTTTCAAAGAAAAGAGAGAGGGCATTTTCTATTTGGAATTTGGTGATACTTTTATAAATTCATTGTGATTTAGTTTCATTTTCATATATATATATATATATATATTGATAGTTTAAATTTATATGGTTTTTATCAAGGGACCCAACACATGATTACATCAAGTCACTAGACCAAAAGCAAGGCCATAGGAAAGACCACAGGAAAGGCCAACAGGAGCACCAAAGGAAAGGCCTAAGGACAGGCCTAAGGAAAGGCTTAAGGAAAGCCTTTAGGAAAAGCGCAAGGATAGGCTTAAGGACAACATTCAAGAAAGGCAAGTAAAAAATATACCCAAAGCGGGAAAAAAGAGCGTCCTGCCCAACCACAAATTTGAAATAGCCCGCTCAATGGGAAAAGGAAAAAGTGGAAAAAAATTGAACACTCCTGCCCTACCACAATTTGAACATCCCAAAAAACGAGAAAAGAAGAAACTATGAAAAAGCAAAATCCCGCGTAAGGAGAAAACCAAAATTCGGCCATAAGACACCAAAAAACCAGGAATACAAAACAAAAACCCCCATGAACAGCAGGAAGGGGTAAAGAAGCCACCAAAAAAATGCAGGGATGCAAAGGAACAACATCCTATCCAAGCTTGGAAAGAGGAACGACAAACTGGGGATCTCCATAGGTCCTGAAATCCCCTTACAATGAGGAGTACTACCCAAAAATCATCGAAAGCAGAGGAAACAATAGTGCAACACTACAAGCCATGAGAAAGAGATAGGGATGTCCCAAGGACCCCAACAGAAGGAGCCATAGAGTAAACGAGCTGTAGACATTAATCACAGGTCCCCCTCCAGACCAAAAAAGCAACAAGAACTCTGCGATAGCCTCCAACACCATTGATGAATAGCTTCAGGGATCCAAAAAAGGACAACCAGTGGGATCACAACAACAAGCAATCCAAAGGCACCTCTCAAGCCACAAAAAATGCTGAAAGCCCACATCCAAAAATCCAAATAGCAACACCACAGGATTAAGCATGTGGCCCTTCCCAAACCATAAAGATACTATGAATAGCAGCTCATGAATCCACACTCCCAAGCCACGATGCATCGCACTAGAAGAACCTCTAAACCACAACTCCAAATAAAACCCTATAAAAAATTGGGATAGAGCTGAGAGCTCTAGGAAAAGGATCCCTAAAACAACACAAAGATCCCAGGGAAGGTCCTAGGAAAAATCCCAGGGGCATCCCAGAACACAAGCACCGGAAAGAACCCCACCAGAAGGTATGGAAAGGGGTAGAAAAATGGAACAATGACCTCCCACCCCAAGGAGATCGTCTGCAACACGAGCTAGCCAAGGAGGAAGGGCCAAGGAAGTGCCAGAGAAATTGGGACAGGACCAGAGAGGGGAAGTAGGGAAGTAGAACAAGACATTTTCTATTCTTCAATCTAATCATTGCATTTTTAAAGTCTTCTTAAAATTTTATAGGCATTGCAATAAGCTTATAGAACAAATAATCACTTGTAATATCCCCAAAATACTTGTAAAAGGATATGCAAACCCTACATGACCTATCCTTTTTGTTTTTCTATTAGTTTAAGTGAATTTTCCACCTATATCTAAACCATGAGACATATTGGCTATAGATAGCCAAATCTCTAGTTTCATAAACTTAATATCCTTTTGTTCTTTTCAAATCCAAAATTGAATATGCCACCTATGACTATTATAGGTGATGTATTTGTGATACATCTAAGAGATCTCAGATCCCTTTATCAACTGACCTAGCTAATATTACTTTTGTGTATCATTTTAACAATATATTAACCCCTATCCTCTACCCTATTAATTATTAATCTAATTTTATCATCTTAATTAATTTGCCAACTAAAAAGTTTCTAGGTGGCATATTTGCATAGATATTCTAGCATCAATTCCCAAAGGCTAATCATTTTGATTTTATTTATAGATAGGGGTCCTGATTGTGCTAATTAGGAAGTTACATGTTTCTATTCATTTGGCAAGCCCCCAAATCATAATCCATCTTTTTTAATGTTTCTTTTATAGATTTTAGAAAATTTACCACGTGCTAGATTTCTGGATGATGTATTCATCAAAAGGTATATATATGTGTTTAGACGACGTATTCGCACTAGGCACTAGAATAGGTAGGTACCCAAAATCCTTTAGTTTTTAATAATTAGCATAGGTTTATTATTGATTTCTGATTTGTTTATCTTGCAAAAATACTTATAAAAAAGGAAAAATCAAAATAACTAAATCACAACATTTTATTTTCATTTTCTTAATCATTTAATTCAATTTGCATGTATTTTGCATTGGGATAAATTTTATTTCTTGCATCCTTCTTGTACCCTTACCTTAAAAAAGAAGAAAATAAGTTTATTTTCATAGCATAGTTAAGATTCATTGAAAGATAAATCACATATAGGATATCATTTGTATTTTGTAGTTGCATTCATATTGCATTGCATCAACATCTTATGTATTAGTTCCTAGGATAGGTTATAACCTAGGTGTTCGCTAAAATAAACACAACAAACTAGATTAGGGAAATCTATAAGCCTTTGGTGAACCCAAATATCCCACACCAAATATAAAACACTAGATAAAAGTACAATACCCTTGATGGGTTAGAAACAACACTCTGTCATCTGAGTGTGGATAACCCTTGAGGGAAAGCACCTAGGGCTGGCACCCTATGCACCTTTTGAGATCCCACACTAGTTTTCTCATATATTTACTTTTTTATCATGATGAATAACCTCTTGAAAATATAGTCCCTAATAATTATCTTGTGCGTGCCTTATAATCATAAGGCATTAAATTTTTACATCGTGCAATTATCATCCATTTTTCCAAAAATATTTCTAGCTATAGAGAATTTGATGAGATAGGATTTCTTGAATCCTAATTGATATACCCAAAATAACTATTTACACATGCAAGCACTATGATTTGCACTTTAAATCATAAATGTTGCTGCATCCTATGATTTATCTACACACCTTTCTATTTACAGTTAAAATATAAGTCAATGCAATTTTTTTTAGAGGAAAGTTGCTAAGGCCTAGGTCCTTTTGGATTAGACCTCTCGTGTTTTCCTAGCCTAAATTCTTCCTCATTCTAGTGTAGTGGGTTACCCTCCAAAAATTCTTGTGATCAAATTTCCATGTCAGCGTGCTGTTTGGCAAAGTCTTGTTATTGTTAGAGGCTATCAAAAAATTTCTTTTTACGCTCCTCTTGTAATAGCAATTTAACTAACCTCATTTATTGGAACCCTTAATTTAAAGTGGCCAATAACCACTGGCCTCCTAACCTTTCATAATCATCAAATTCTAATCCAATTTTAGATATAACATTAAAGTCCTCCAAATAAAAATTCAACTTTATTTTAAAGTCTCCAGTTAAAGCAGTTATCAACCTTTATTTGACATTATTTGACCACTTCCTAAAGGTAGTCCCAATATTCTTCAACCAAGTTGACCTCCTCAATGTAGTCTAGATCATACTCTAATATGTTAACCCTTTATTCTTCAATTTTCTTAATGTAGAAGGGAGATGGTTTTTCCACATAGATTTTGACCTTTCTGCCTTTTTAAGGGGTAACCATATGAGAATAATATAGGGATAAATATCCTCTTAGCTTGGTAGTTAATTCTCTAGATAGGCACAAACCAAATTAGGGTAGAAGGTCAACCATGACTACCTCCTGAATAATTGTTACCTCTGGGAGCTTATGTAGCATCATCGATATATCTTTAACCACCCTAACTGTTTAGATAAGGGTACCATTCAATTACAAAACTCTAAGGCTTGAGTGAATGTATTCCTTTTCCATTGCTTTACACAATATCTTTGGCATGATAGTAGTGGTTGCTCTTGAGTCATTCACAATTGTGTACTATCCACACTTCCATTTGCAAAGAAATATAGAATGGGGGGAGACAGGTCTTACCCATGCTAGGGCATGGTTGGTCTTGAGAGAAATTTAAGTTTTATAGATTTTATTTTTTAGGATTGAATCCCTTAAATTCTAATTTGAGCAGATCTATCTAATTGAGGATTAGCAATGCATCATAGATGCTTGCCTTGGAAGGAGTCCTCTTAAGTTCAATATTTTTGTACTTAGTCAAACCTGATAGCTTTTGGTCCTTCTAGTCATATTCCTCAAACCTTTTATGGTATTTCTCAATATCTTCTAGCCTTTTCCTTACATGCATAATTTTCAAACAATTGTAATATCATTACTTGATCATGATATAATACAAACCAGACCCATTTCAATAACATATAACCAATAAAAAAATTAGCATGATAAAATAAATGGAAGCTCATATATAACCAATTAAAAAAAAGCTTTACTCATAAAACATATGGGAGTGAGTGTGAGCCTGGAGTGAGCCTCACATTTTATTGCTCTAGATATTTGGAAAAATTAAAAAAATAAAGGATTTATATGAGGAAAAGCTAGGTAGCATGAAAGGAAATCCATATTTGAAATCCCTAATTGAAAGTTAGGAGGCCCTAGCTAGAAGTATGGATGCCTAAGTTCGAGATAAGAGAAAGAAAGAATTTATGGAAATTCCAATTTAGGGAGTAGATGTTATAGTAGAAATGATTATCAAGGATGATATGATAATGATTCTTAAAAGCACAGGGTTAATGTATAAGTTATATTGATACTAACCAAGGTTTTCATAGATTCAAAATTGGATCAAGTGGAAGTGGGGATTGAATTCACATTACTCCATGACATTTCTTCCTAAAGATTTTTCCTCATCATGTTTTCTAGCTCAAAAATAAGGGATAAAATAATGAGTGACGACCCATGGTTTAGTGAGAGAGATACCCTTTATTTAAGACGATAGATTAGGAAGTTTTATTTTGAGATGAAAACTTAAAAAAATCTGATGTGGGTTAGGATTTTTGGATTTCCATATCGACTTATTAATAAGGATGTTTTGAAGAACATTGGAAATTCCCTAGGAATTTCATCCAATAGAGATCAACTATTAAGGAGTGAAATCATGTTGTATATACCTAAATATGTGTTGCTATGAACATTTTAAAACCTTTGTCACAATCTATTAAGTCTACTCCTAAATCAAGAGAATGAGATCAATAAATGGATTATGAAAATATTGCACTTCAATGCCCCAATTATTATGAGACTAGACACATTATAAGATATTCTAAAGAGAAAACAATGAAGGGGAGAGATTTTTTTTGGTAATGGGACAAACTTCAACATGAATAAAGGAAATCATACTATAGTAGAAATTATATTAAAACAAGGATATTCCACTCCAAAATATAAGGTAAATAAAACCTATCTATAACATTAGATGACAAAAGTCACCATAGTTCACTTGGATCAATTGTTAGAAGAAGGGATGAAGAAGTAAAATGTATAAGTTCAAATTCAAAAGGAATTAAAGGTGCAAAGAAATATGTGAAGGAAAATTTTAAAACAAAGGAGGCAAAAGAGGTCAAGTTTATTCTAGGTAAATCATCTTCATTTTTCTCAAGTAGTATAAAATCCTTTCCTTGTAATAGAAATGAAATTAGTATAAAAGTTTTCCCTTGCACTTTAGGGTTTAAAGAGTAGCATAATAGAAAAAAAAAGGATGAAACCATACGATAAAGTAGAATAATTGAAGGGGTTTATGAAGATGAAAGTATTAGTGGGAATGGAAAAAGGAGAGCAACACCCAAGAAGTAAAAGCAAAGAAACAATGTGTTGGAAATTTGAGTTAATTTTAAGCATTTTATGTTGTCATTGATGTCACATGGATCACATTTGGTTTTGGTGGCCAAAATATTTCATAAATAAGCATTTATGATATTTTGGAAAGCATGTCCATTTACAAGTTTTTTATGAAAACCAAGGCAGACAAAATAAAAGGTTTTATTTAAAACCATGGTGGGCTTATGTGGAAAGGGCTTTTCTTAAAAGCCAAGGTGGAAGTTTGTTTCATCGAGAAAGGACCTCCGGTGATGAAGATATTAAAATTTAAATTTTAAGTTTAAATTAATGGAGGGCCGACCTATGTGCAATTAATGGAGGGTGGCATATATATATATATGTAAAGGTTTCAATTTATTTTGGAAAGTGGGCATATTATATATCGTCGGAAAGCTTATTTCGAGGGCTATTTGAATAACTTATTTATAAGGAGAAATAAGGTGTGTGTAAAGAGATATTTCTGATTTTGCAAAGGGGTTCCAAAAGTGAAGTTTGCCTTGTTCTTTTTCAAGGGGATTAATTCTTTCATGAGGTGACAAGGTATGCAATATTGTGATTCATTTTATTTTATGGTATAAGTGGTTTTGGGAGTGAAAAGGTTATGCAATTTTTTGATTTATTTTATTTTATGGTACAAGTGGTTTTAGGAGAGATAAGGAAGTTGTGCAATTAAAGGCCTTGGTGATGATTATTGAAAAGTGGAGTAATGTTGATTATTTTGTGATCTACTAACCCTTGTGAAGATTGGCAAAATAATTTTGTGATTGTGGCAGATTTACAAAGAGGTTTTTTCATCTTCATAAAAGGTATGGGTATATTCTCCTATTGATTGTTTATGGTGGTTGATTTCTAAAATATCATTGGAGGGAAAATGATTGTTTGTGGTTTCCTTTTCAAAAGTGGTTGGTTGAATGCTTCAAGGTTTTTTGAATTGAGATTTGTGTCTAAAACTTGTTTGATAAGCATAGTTGTTGAAACCCATTGGTTGTGAAATAACTTGAGTTAGAAAAGAACATGAGTATCATTGTTATGTGATATTTGTGGTTGAGCATTGTTAGAAACATTTGAGTTGGTTGATACATACTTGGACTAGGGTTGTGTGAGAAAGAGTTGTTCCTTGTGATGATTGGTTGAGTTGAGTTGATTGAGCCTAGTCAAGTGATGTGTGAAGTGATTGTTCAAGTCCTATGAAACAAACTATACCATTATTCTGATTTGGGTTGAGAGTAATATTAGAACATATTGAGTCTCTAACAATTCTCTTTATGCTTCTATAAGATTGACTTGAGTTGAGTTGAGATTGATTTGAGTTGAGTTGAGTTGAGATTGATATTAGAACATATTGAGTCTCTAACAATTCTATTTATGCTTCTATGAGTTGATTTGAGTTGAGACTGATATTAGAACATATTGAGTCTCTAACAATTCTCTTTATGCTTCTATGAGTTGATTTGAGTTGAGATCATTGTGGATCATTGTTGTCATCCATTGAAGAGTACATTGCCATTCATTTTTGAGTTCATCTTTGAGCTTTGCCTTGATAGATTTGTGGATGATATTTGAGTGCTACTTGAGCATGATTGATTGAGCCTTTGAGAAGGCATTTTTGGATAGTTTTGAGAAAGCTTTGTGGACAGTTTTATGGATAGATTTGTGGATAGAGTTTAGAGCAGATTTGGGCAAGTTCTTGGTGAGCTTGCTAGAGCAGATTTGGGCAAGTTCTTGGTGAGATTGCTAGAGAAAAATTGGGCAAGTTCTTGGTGAGATTGCTAGAGCAGATTTGGGAAAGTTCTTGGTGAGCTTGCTTGAGCAGATTTGGACAAGTTCTGTGTGAGCTTGTTATTCATATTTGGACAGGTTCTGTGTGAGCTTGTTATTAAGCATTGGACAAGTTCTATGTGAGCTTGTTATTCAGCATTGGACAAGTTCTATGTGAGCTTGTTAAGCAGGTTCTGTGTGAGCCTATTGAGCAGGTTCTTAGTGAGCCTATTGACAGAGCTTTGGAGGTGACAGAATACAGAGGACAAAGTCTTAGTGGATAGAGATCCAGCAACCAACATAGTTGAAGATAGATTTTAGTGAGGAGTCTTCAAGTGGAGAGAGGTCCACCAGTTAGTGCAGCAGAGAGACAAAGTCTTCTAGAAGATTACATAGCCAAAGTAGAAGGGGAAAAAGTTCTCCTGTGGAAGAGATCCATGAACTTGAGATTAGGGGATCAACATATCCTTTGGATAAAGATCCATAAACATTGTAATTGGGAGTGATTCCCAAAGAGATTTATTGAAAGTTTTAGTAAAATATTTTCTCCGTGGAGTAGCCCACATTGGGTGAACCACGTAAATTATGATGTCTATTGTGTATGGTTTCTGTGCATTGCTTTGAATAATGCTATTGATACTACTATCTTTACACAATATAATATTGAATTGGAAGAAAAAGTAAAAAGTGGTCTTATACTATTCACCCCCCTCTCAGTATAAGCTTGTGTTCTTCACAATGATATGGAAAAACAACAAATATAGCAAGCGTTAACTAGAATTATGGTTAATTCACAAATAAAAATAAAAAATGATGTTAAAAATAATATCTTGGAATATTAGGGGCATGAATAAGACCCCTAAAAAATAGTATTAGTAATTTGAGGAAGAAAATATCTTTGATGAAAAGATAAGTTGGATAAGGTTTAATTAAGTTGATAGAAATGTAATGTTTTGTTATTTTAATAGAAGTGATCCTAATAAAAGACACACATAGCTTATATTTTATTAAAATATAAATATTTTATTGTATTTAATTTATTGCATGTATTTTGTTCATCATATTATTATTATTGGAAACGATACCCATTATTATATTGTATACTCATTCTACAATACATAAAAATAACATGCAATATTTTATATCAATAGAATCTAGAGATAAATTAAATATAGAACACATAAAACTTATAAAAAGTATAGAACAAATATTTAATGTCTCAACCTTCAA
This sequence comes from Wollemia nobilis, assembly GCA_028583015.1. NCBI lineage: Eukaryota > Viridiplantae > Streptophyta > Pinopsida > Araucariales > Araucariaceae > Wollemia > Wollemia nobilis. The sequence goes on from JAQPPZ010017228.1 coordinate 16,205,169, forward strand.
TATTAATAACTTAATTATAATATAAATGTTAAAATAAAATTTAAAATATGATCTTTTTAATTTGGCTAATATGAACTTCCATAGTATCATCTAAATAATCATTTAAATGCTTTATTTAATATTATTTATTAATTGAGACTGTTGAACATAACATATTATATTGAGATGCATTTGCAATGAGTATACATTAGGATGTAATTTTTAGTCATGAAATATCAAATGACATTAGTCCAAGCTGGAAGCAAAGTGTGAAAGTAGAAAGCATGAGCAACAAGTAGGAAGCAAGAAGTAGAAAGCACAAGTAAGAAGTGTGAGAAAGAATCACAAAGTAGAATGAAAAGTGTGATTAAGTTGCAAGTGTCACTTCCTCTAGATCTTAGGATAAACTTAAAAAATTAAGGAATCATGTGAAGAAAATATAGGTAACATGAAAAGAAAGTTATTTTTGGAAGTCCTTACTGAAAAATGATGCCTTAGTTTGAAGTAAGGATGCCTTAGTTAGAAGTATAGATGCCCTAGTTATTGATAAGAGGAAAAGTGAATTTATGACAAACCCCATCTAGGTAGTAGATACTACACTAGAAGTTATTATAAAGGATGATATAATTGAGCATGATATAATGGTTCTTAAAACTAGAGGGTTAATATGCAAGTTCCATGGATGTTGGCTAGGTTTTTATGATATTCAAAATTGGATCAAGTGGAAGTGGTGATTGAATTCAAATTACTCCATAAATTTTTATTTGAAAGGGTTTTTATATTTTTGCGCTTCCCTATCAACTCATCAATAAGGAGGTTTTGAATAATATTGGTAATAATCTAGCTAAGTTCATCCAGGAGGGACCAACTACTAAGGAGAGAAGACATGTTGTATACACTTGAATATGTGTTACCATAAATATTTTAAAGCCTTTACTATAGTCCATTAGGATTAAACCTGAATAAAAAATAGGATCAACAAGTATATTATGAAAACATTGCTTTCCAATGTTGCAAATGTCATGAAATTGGATATATGGCAAGAGACCACAAAGTGAAAATAATGGAAAAAGAGATGGAAAATTTGAGTATGAGTGTAACTTCAATATGAAACAAGGAGATCATATCATAGGAGAAGCTAGGTCAATTCAAAGATTTTCTACTCCTAAAAAATGGTAAAATCCATTATAGTTCACTTGAATCAACCATTACAAGAAAAAATGACATGAGGGGTGAGGAATTACAATGCACAAGTTCAAATATAGGAGTTAAAGGTGCGAAGGATTATGGGAAGGAAAATTTTAAAGCAGAGGAAGATGGGGGGATAATTTTAAAGTGAATGAGGTCAAAATTAATCCAAGTAAATCATATTCATTTTTCTCAACTAGCATAAAATCTTCTCCTTACAATAACAATAAAAGTAGTGTAGAGTGTATTTGTTACACTTTAGGGTTTCAAGAGCAACATAATAAATAAAATCATATGAAGGATATCTAAGGAAATTTAGGGTTTCCAAGTCAACATAAGAACTTAATGACTATGAAGGATCATTTGTGCATATTAGGATTTTAAGGGTAACATAAAGAAGAAAGTGTTAATGAGGCTATTCCTTGAATTTTAGAAGATAAGTCTCATTATGAACAATATGGAAAAATAGAAGAGATTGATGAAGATGAGAGTGTTGGTGGAAATGAAAAAAAAGAGAGAAGAAGACCATCAAAGCATAAACAAAGAGAAAAAAACTCAAAGGGATATCAATTTGGGAAACCAAATAAAGATATCATAGGTGTTAACAAGAAGTGGCGCTAAGCCCACTAATAAAAATAAAAGGTGATGGTGATGAAAATGATATTATAGAATATTAGAGGTATGAATAAGACCTTTAAAAAAGAGATATTAAGATATTAATAGTTTTTATAGTCTTGAGTTTATTTTAATACAAGAAACATAATTAATTAGTGAGGAATATAAGGATGCTTTTAAGAAGATTTAGAAGATGGGTGATTGTATAGTAGTTTCTTCTAGTGAAGCTTAAGATGGTATTGCAATAATATGAGACAAATACAAATGGGATGGACAATTATTAGAAGAAAAAAGTAATTAGGTTACTAGAATCTTTTATAGAAAAGAGGAAAACATCAAAGTTGGGGTTATAAATATATATGATACAACTATAGTTACTTCTCATGAAAGATGTTGGAAGGAACTTAGCATATCAAATATAATGACGATTCATTGTATCTATGGATTCTTGGGGGTGATTTTAATACTATTCTATCTCCATTGGAAGAGAAAGGTGGTATTTCAAGATGGTCTAAATTAATGAAAATTTTTGTTTCATGTTTCAACTCAAATGATCTTTGGGGTGCTAGTCCTTAAGTTTTCAGTATACATGGAATAATAGACGCATTGAGCAAACTCATATAGTATAAATACTGGATACATTATTTTTATCCAATAAATGATTGCAAATAAAGTATACAATATCTATATATATATTATTGTGAACATGATCAAATCATAAAACCATTGTTTTGACTTGTGATTTACACAATAATGGTCATCCAAATTTATTTTGGTTCTAGATTATGTGGCTCCAAGACCCTAATATTTTCTAGATGATTATGTTATGGTGGGATGAATCAAAATTTGAAGGATATTGTATATACATGTTTGTTCAAAATATGAAATATTTAAATGAGCAAATGAAGATTTGGAATGCCAAATCATTTGATAACATTCTTAAAGAAAAGAAATAAATTGAATCCAAGCTCAAAAATTTACAAAATATAGTAGAAACTAATGGAATGGATCAATTCTTAGGTGAAAAAAAATAAATTACTTTTTTATTATCATAATGCATTGAAACATGAGTCATATTGGTTCAAAAAATATAGTAAGAAATGGTTGGAAGGAGATAGAAATACAAATTTTAATGCTATAATTTTTTTATATTTTCATTACATCAAGAATATTTTAAGTCTAGGTAGAAGAAATATTGAGGAATGAGAAGATATAATAAAGGAAGCAATTAATTATTTCAAAAACATTTTGTTGGATACTAGGAAAGATAAGAGGGCACAAGACAAGCTTTTACAGATTATTCCATCAATTATCACCTAAGGAATAAATGAAATATTGATGAAGAAGATATCTATGGAGGAGCTACATGAAGTATTTTTCTCTTTCCATCCTAACAAGGCACTTGGCCCTAATAGATTCCTACAATTTTTTTTCAAAAAATTTGAATTTTATTGAAGAGTGATATGTTAGTTGTAGTTGAAGAAACCCAAAAAAGGAAGGTTATAATAAGTTATATCAATGCAAATTTATTACATTGGTACCCAAGAAAGACGAGACAAAACGTTTTGATAATTTTTTCTTATAAGCCTCTGTAAAACGATTTATAAGATCATTTAAAAAATTATGGTAAATAGGTTGAAAGACATTCTAGGTTGCGTTATCTCAAAGAAACAATGTGGTTTTGTTTATGGTAAACAAATTCTTGATGATATAATCATAGCACAAGAGATCATACATTGTCTTCATTCCATGGAAAACCTAGGCATGATTACGAAATTAGATATGAACAAAGCATATGATAGGGTTTCTTGGAATTTTCTATAAGATATTCTTAGAAATATTGGTTTTGATTATAGTTGTTGTGAATGGATTAAATGTTGTTATAGAACTGTAAAATATTCTATTTTGATCAAAGGTTATCCTATTGGTTACTTCAAGTCATCTTATAGACTTTGTCAAGGTGACCCACTATCTCCTTATCTAATCATTATTCTTATGGAAGCATTTGGGAGAGATTTCTTAAGGCAAAAAAGGAAGAAAAAATCAAGGGTATTCAGGTTGCAAAAAATGGTCCCTGTAAATATCATCTCCAAAATTGGTGAGGCATTGAATTTTAAAATCAATAATATCATCCTATGTGAAGGCTATCAAGCAATTAGTTAATACTATAAAATCTAGGATTTTTCATTTACATTATTCTAGATTTACAACGAATTATTATGAATATTTTAGGGTTTATAATTAATTTTTTTTCATAACCTATTTGGTTATTCCTTTGTCTCATAATGGAAATAAAAAAGAGATTTGAGTCTTTTTTTATAGAATGAAGGCTTGTTTGGTAAATTGGAAAGGTAAGTTATGAACCATGTTAGTAAGGCTCCAACTCATATAGACTACATTACAATCCATCCCTATTTATATGATGTCATTTTTAAGATTGCGAACATGTATAGCATCAAAAATTGATAAAATTCAAAGAGATTTTCTTTAGAAAAGTTGTGAGGAAAATTTAGGTTTCCTCTTTGTAAGTGGGATAGGGTTTTCAAAGGAAAGAATATTAGAGAAGCAAGCTCGTGAAATGGCATTAGGGGTAACGCTTGGGTGGATATTATTTAGATATCAAGGAAAGAATTAGGTAAAAATATTCCATAAAAATTATATAGGGTCTCTTGATGCAATGAAATTATTTAGGAAAAGAACTCTACCTAAAGGATTGTCAATGGGGAAATTCATATCAAATAGTTTGCTATTGATAAATAAACATATTAGATGGTTAGTCAATAAGGGTAATTATGCAATTTTTTGGTTTGATGTTTTGTTTAAGCCTTATCCTCTTATACTTGACTCAAAATGAAAACCATTGGCTCAAGCATGCCTAGCCGATAAAAGTCCAAAGGTCAAACACTATATTAATATGAGCAATAACTCCAAATCATGGGTTTCTTTTAGTAACCTGGTTGAAGGAGAGGAACTCAAATGAAGTGTGGATAAACTTCAAAGGATGCTTCAAGAGTTTTATTTTCCAATTTTTACATGAAAGGAAGAGTTGATTTGAAATCTATCAAGGGATAGTGGATACTTAGACAAGTTGAGATATGAGGATTTAGAGCAATCAAATTTTTCTATTTCCAAATATTTTCTTTTGAAGAATGTTTGGTCTTTAGAGATTTTCCTAAGGCCTCAATATTTCTTTTATTAACAGTTCAAAGTAAGATTCTTACAAGAGAGTCTACAAAGAAGAGGATATCATGGACCTTTTAGTTGTGTTTTGTGTGAGAAGGATTTAGAGACATTAGACCATTTACTTCTTCATTATCCCTTTGCTCACAAAATTTGAGGTTTCTTGTTTAATAATATGAAAATATATTGGATAGCTCCATGACATTAAATGAGTTGATAAAATGTTGGTTTAATTATTTCAAAGCTAAATCATTATGTATTCTATGGAGGATTGACCTACCATTATTTATTGGAATTTATGGCTTGAAAGGAATAATAGAATTTTTAAAAATAAATATCAAGATCATGCTAAGTTTGGAATCATATTATTGGCTCTCTTGCAGAGTTTCTATAAATATAGTGCTCATCACGAGAAGTCTCAAGTGTAGAAAAGAAGGTGGTGACAACTTGGTTATAAGATTTGAACATACATGGAAGAGTCATATGAGATAATGGAATTAAAACAAAGGATCTATTTTGATCTAGGATAAAATGAAAATGTATAGAAATTGAATATATCAAAATTAATTTTGATGGTGCTTTTAAAGGAAATCCACAAAAAATCTAGTGGAGATGGTATTTTTAGAAATAATGAAGGTAAAATTATCCTTACTTACTGAGAATCATATGGAACTTCAACTAACAACTATGTAGAGGCTAGGACACTTCTTACACGGATTAAAATTAGAATATAACTAGCTTAGATATATAAAATATATATCTATAAACGCCGAGAGTTATCAATATCGAGGCGCCTATCTCATTTGCAAATAATATTAGAAAGTTTGGGCACCATTTTAGTTTAAATAGTTTAAATATTTTAAATCCACCATAACCCTTAATTTCGGGGATAATTTTCTTAATGTCGGCTTTTTTAATAAAATATTAATATTGTTTACGACGTGGCTGACCTTCCTGGCTGCCATTGTAGGAGGCCGATGGACGTAAAAATGATGAAAATAGATCTCAATTGAGTGGTATTCAACAAATTATCATCAATTCTATCAATAAAAATGGATGTGAAGATTGGATAAAAAGTAATATTTTTGTTGACGTTCATCACTTATTTTTAAATTTGGACGTTCATCACCTATTTTTGGAGGTAATCTATTGGAAATGTGAGCATAATTATAGAAAAGAAAATTGGATAGTAGATAATTTAGCCACTCATTGTGTTGATCTTGGTCTTGGTGAAATTCAAAATTTAAAAGGCAACTCACCAAGTAAGATTTTATTTGTTAATCAAAATGATATCAAGGAACTAATTGTAGAATCAATCGCACTTTGAAGAAGTGGAAGAATATATTTAGTAAATAAAAAATAAAAAATATTTGTGATAAAAAAATATGCTGAATATGGTTTGGTTGACCTAATAACAAATATAATATTTTGATAAAAATATTTCCAATAAAAATTCCATATAACTTATTAAAAATAAATCTTTATTATTTAAATTTTAAATTTTTATAAACTTTGTTTTAATATCCTTTTAATTTTATTTTATAAAATTATCAATCTTACTCAGATTGGAAACATGTACAAGCAAACATTAAAAAACTAACTATATTATCACGAACATATTTAAATCATGTCATATTTATTATCTAAATTCTGTTTAATATCTTAAAAAATATATTTTGTTCCATAAATTTGTTTATATTTTATTGAAATGATTGTTAATGTCATTCAACATAAACTAATCAATTTAAAATTTAAATTGAATGGAACAGATACTTAGAAAAGTGGTTAAGAGTCTTGATGTCAAGGGAAGAGAGCTTCTACATCGTATTAAAAAATTATTAGAGTTGAAGTTCAATAAGTATTAATTTTTAAGGAAGATGTGAAGTATAATCAGAAATATAATAAGATTATTTTTTTATGATTAAAACTTTGATTTTTTTAATAAAAATCTAAAAACATATCAATTAAAATGTTTTTATAGACACCAAACTTTAATATTACAATAATATAATAATTCATTTTAATCCTATAATAATATCAACTTGAATATTTATGAATAATATAACTAAATTAATTATATTGCTGCAAGTTTATTGTAGTAACTTTTGGCCTTTCTTCAGAGGTTCAAAGTTCAAACTTGTTAAAAATCTGTGTAAACTTAAAGGGATAAAGGCTTTAACTTTTTTAAAAAAATCCAAAGTTCCAATCCCATTTAATAAGGAAACCAAAACTCTATAAACTCATAAAAAAATATAACTAAATTAAATAAAATTATAAATTATTACACTTTTAACATTTATTTATAAACAATCTAGAATAAACCGTACCATTAAAAAGATATACAACAAACTAAAATCAAATTAACAAATTACAAAGAAATATGTTTTTTTATTTTGTAACTTTCCTGCTTTGCAATGACATTAGTGTAAATATTCTTCACCACAAATCCATACACAAAAAGCATATAAATACATAGTTATAAAAAAATAGCCAGAGACATAAATATTTAAATACGTACTCTACTAATAGATTATTTATACCTGTACGGGCGTTGTTTGGCAATAGATAACTTGCATGGAAGAAAAAAAAAAACAAATGCTGTAGGGCATTCAACTGCATAGTATCTAAACACATAAATACGTAGTCTACTAGTCGATTATTTATACCACCTGTATGTGCATGGATTTCAACAGATAACTTGCATGGAAGAAAAAAAAAGAAATTCTGTAGAGCATTCAACTGCATAGTATCTGGCAAAACGTGTTTCTCCCTTCTGACATAAATCTTAGAATTATAAAAAATTATTCACTAGATCTGAGGTCAAATAGGACATATGCCTTCATATCCCTCATATGTCGTCTCCTCGTCCTATAATCCTTGCTGAGTGGAATGATTGCTGCTGTCCCAAATAATGACCACATCATCTTCATCATCTGCACATTCATTGTGATCTGATAACCCAATTGAATTTTGCCCAAAGTTTTTGGGCAGGAACTCTTTCTTTTCAGACTGAGACAGACTGAGTTTTTGGGTAAATCTTGGGCTACGCCTCCACCCCACAGGTGTATATTTTGAGAGTTTAACAGAATTGCTTCCTCTTCCAATGCTTCCCTCCTCATGCTTCACTTGCAATTCTTTTATATCTAGTGAAGACAAGTTGTTGACAACATCTGTACCAAATTTCATCTTCTTATTAGATTGGATTATAGACAATGCAATGCCATCTATCTTCTTTTTGTTGCTTCCTTCCATTGTTTTGTAAGGAGTAGAATCCTTGACAACCCTAAAAACATGGACTATGAATTTGTATGAAATGCTGTCTACCTGCTCAAACACACAAACATCTCCTTCTTCAAGATGATTCTCAAATGAAAACAATTTCCAACCTTTGCGCAGGGCAGGTCTAGAACTATCCCCATGGTACTGTACAGGCCATTCCTTATTGTTGGGATCCACGAGAGTCACTTCAATCCTTCTATTTGGTAACTGAAAAAGATCTAGACATCTTTGTGGAACTTGCTACACAAACATGTACATAAATTTAGGAAGGGCTTATTAATCATGATGATGAAGATGAGGGAAAGAAAGAAAAAAAAATCATTCGAATATCGTCGTTAAAAAAAAATCTGTACAATATAGAAAGTGTTATTTGAAAAAGCAGAACTTAAGCATTGACAAGGTGGTGTTTAAAAAAAAATTATAATAAATGAATACATGTGGATATGATGGTGGCTGGTTAGAAAGGAAGTGCAACCAAACAATGTCTAATGGTGTTAACTCCACATCAATTAGTGATGTGACCATTATTAATCACCATAAAAATGTTCATGATAATTACAGTAATCATGAAGCTTAGTAAACTTCCAACATGTTTTCTTGAATCAAATTGCATCTGAGATTAGGATATAGTGGTAAGCTGGTCAGGAAGTCTCCTTTTAAACAACTATACATATAAACAACTATATAAGCTGGTCAGGAAGTTTCAGCGAGGTGATCAAGTTTCCGCTCACTAATCTATATATATATATATATATATATATATATATATATATGAATGTACATGATAGATACAGGCATCCGGATACTTAAAATCTTTAATTTTTTTCAGGTGTTTCTTGAATTGAGATATTTCATATCGTATTAACCTGTTAACCCTAGCTTGCGAAGCATTTCAATTATTAAAAAAAAAAATGTGCTAACGAACGACATCACAAGATATGCATTTAAACATATATAGAAGAAGAGAGATCTTACAAGGTAGAATCCTCTGTATACATGAGATGGGCTCATGACTATCATATAAGAGGGATTGTTTGATCTGAAGGAATTGGCAGCTTGGAGGGCCCTGTCCCTTTCTGCTGGGCTTACAGGAGCCCTGCAAGAAACATAAACAGTTCCTCCATATTTCTTTTTTCCAGTCTCTTCTCCAGAATTCTGAAAACGCTTAGAAATATTGGCAGTCCCTCCTGCATTAGAACTTGTAGGTATTACAACCTTTCATTAAAAAAATTATGTCTGCAATGGATATTCACTACGATCTATGAAACCCATGAACAAAGATGTCACTTACCGCTAGAAGGGGGGGCCTTGGGGTCTACAGGTTTCTCCTCTTCATCATCCAAAACTGTTGGTGTCCTTTTGTTGAATGATCTAACAAGTCTCTGCTGAAAATAGTCCTTCTCACAAGCACTTGTTCCAAAAATCTTGACTTTGAAGCAGGACCCTGGAACATACTTAAAGACCAGAAAATCACCTAGCTCAATCCTGTGATCTCGAACAAATGTGTGCCACCCATGAACAAATTCATATTCTTTGGATGTGACATTTAATTCCACAGTCCATCTGTGGGTTGTGGGACCTTGTAGAACCACGGTGTTGTCAATGGACATCCCATCATTTCTAAGTTTTGCAATGAACGCCGGAGGAATGCGCTGCAACAAATTCTAACAAATGGGTATGCAATGCATATGCAGGAAGATAAAGAAATGAAATCAATTCATTGACATTTCACTTGACTTACCAGTCTTTGTGCAAATTCCCCAATCATGACTTTGAAGAAGCAGTAGGAAGACTGATGATTCTCCTCATTGCAACCGTGGATTTCGTAACTGTTTTTAGTGCATGCTTTACATGGAAGTGGAAAATTCTCCATGGGTTGATCGCAAACGAAAAATATAAACCTCAGAAAAAGCTTTACCAGAGCAGGATGGGACTACAACAAAAAGAGGCTACCAGAATGAATAATCTGTGCATAGCAACAAACAACATAAGATGGTGGTGTTAGGGTTTCATAGTATTGTAAATTGAGAGCAACTCTGGCATGACTTTCAAAGATGAGAAGTACCTTAGAATATTAGAGAGTAAGTTTTGTATTGACTTACGAGATTATTGTCACACTAGGCTGAGAATTCTAGTGCTTATCAAGGGTTTACTTCATGTTTTGGTAATACTGAACAAGGTTGATGTAAACAACTCTACGATGGAGTTAAAAAAAAAAACTATATATATATTTAACAAAGTTCTCTAAGGGATAGTGCAAGGAGAGCCCATGGACAGTGTTTTTGATTTTTTTTTGGAGGTTAAAAGATAATGCAAGAGATAGGGTTCTGATTTTTTTGAAGGTTTAAAGTTTAAATTATGGTGTGTGATTATGTATTATTATTATTATTTTTTTTAATAAGCTCATATTTTATTCTTATAAGAGGGCATGTGTAGGGTTGTGTTAAATTTTTTAATGATAAGCTCAATTTTTTTTATGAATTTTTTTATTAAAAATTCATGGTAGGATAAAAATGTTCAACCCTAAACATCAATAATAAAAGTTTTTCATACTAATCAAATAAAAAAAATATTTAATAAAATTTTAATAAAGTAAACAACTAATTTAAAGATAAGCATGTATGTTACACTTGAGAGTGCTAGAATTTTAATAAAGTTAAAAAAAAAAACCTAAATTTCATGCCATAAGGGAAGTAGAGTACTTCATGGGTCTTTGAGTAAGGAACCTTTTTAATATCTTATAAAAACTTTTAATACTAGCTCACCTTGGGGTTATGTTGTAACACTTCCAATGTATAATAAATTTAGTGTAGACCATAAAGATCAAATAAAAAGTTAGTCTTACGATAGTCGTTGCTTTATGGTTGAAGAAGTACCAATATATTTTACTTTCAATAAACATTTATGATAGGGTTAGTGTTAAGATTAAAGTTAGAGTTAAAGATTTTATATAAAAATGTTATAATAAATACATTTACTTGAAAACAATTACTATATGTTAAAACTATAAAGGATGGAGTATAACAATCATTAATTCTCTTCTAAAACAAATATGATCGAGTATGTTCCACCCAAGAAGGCAGATTCAAGGCAAGTGGATACCATAATTAATATATTATATTTTTTGATTTACTATTAATAGTAAGCGGATTCAAGGCAAGTGGTTCCAATGTCATATCCGGAGCTAGCCTTATGATAGTTGGTGATTTATGGTTCCAAGCATACTGAAAAAGAGTATTATAATTAATATATTATATTTTTTTGATTTACTATAAATAGTAGGCGGATTCAAGGCAAGTGGTTCCAATGTCATATGTGGAGCTAGTCCTATGATAGCTGTTGCTTTATGGTTCTAAGTATACTAAAAGAGGGGTACCATAATTAATATATTGTACTTTGAACAAAAGCTTCTATGATAGCTGTTGCTTTATGGTTCTAAGTATACTAGAAGAGGGGTACCATAATTAATATACTGTACTTTGAACAAAAGCTCCTATGATAGCTGTTGCTTTATGGTTCTAAGTAGAAGAGGGGTACCATAATTAATATATTGTACTGTGAAAAAATATCTTTTTATGGTAGGTTTAGGGTTTATGTTATATTAAATGTAAAGATCATTAAAAAAATGCCACGATAAATAAATTTACATAGAAATAATTACTATAGGTTTTTGGGATTGGGTTTGATTTGATAGTGAAGGGCAAAGGTCTTAAAGAGTGGGATAAGGCAATCATTAACTATCTTCTAATTTCAAGATAAGGTTAGTCTTTGATTTAAGACAAGTTGTTATAATGTCATATCTGGAGCTAACCTTATTATAGGTGTTTCTTTATGGTTCTACCCTTACTAACGGAAGGTATCATAGTTAAGTAATTTTACTTTAATTAAATATATTTTTATAATAAAATTAAAGTTTTATGTTATATTAAATAAAAAATAAATTATAAATACAACCATATATAAATTTACCAAAAACAATTACTAAAGGTTTTTGGGGTTTGATTCATAGCGAGTGAGAGTAAAAGTCTCTAAGGAGTTGAGTACAATAATCATAAATTCTCTTGTAAAAACAAATATGAGTATGTTCCACACGAGAGTGCTAGTATTTAGTAAGGGTTTATTTTTTAAGATCTAAAAGAAAAATCCTAAATGTCATACCATGAGCGAAGGAGAGTACTTCATTGATTTTGAGTAAGGCACTTTCTTAATATCTTATAAAAATTCTAATACTATTTAAGCTTGGATTTATGTTAATAACATTTTTAATGTATACTATAAAGATCAAAATAAAAAATGCTAAGGTAAATTTAAGGCAAGTGGTTTCAATGTCATATGTGGAGCTAGCCATATGATAGTTGTTGATTTATGGTTCTAAGCATACTGAAAGAAAGGTACCATAATTAATATATTTTATTTTAAATAATTTTTTTTTTTATAATACAATCAAGTTTTATTTTAATTTTTTATAAAAGATAAAAACGTAAATTATTTAAAAATTATATTATATTTTTTTCAGGATTGAAGGTTTTTAATCCAAGTTTTAACAGAGGATGTGAGATTATTCTCCCTTATATCTAATCTACTACAACTATCTATACAAAAAAAGAATAACCATGTAAAGAAAGGATATATAAATCTATATACAACAAGCATTACTATTATCAATAGTAAGAATAGGAAAAAGAGCTTCTCTGGTCTCTTGAGACCATCATATAAGAGGATATCCATAGTAAGTGAAATATCCTTGATCAAGAGTCTAGTTAACCATTACATCTTCCACTCTGTTTTGATCTCTAAAGATGTGTATAAACTCCACTACCTCAAAGCATTGTTGGGTCATCTATATTTAGTCAAATATTCTCTATATTTGTCAATCTCTATTATTTTGTTTGCTTGATCCTTTTAAGTGGTTAATACCTTCAAAGCCTCCTATAATTCCCTTAAGATAACATATCCCTATGCTAGGTTATTAGATAATATACCTAGGCTTGTTACGAACATATCACAATAAAAATACCATGATAGGTAGTTGGAGAAAGAGAAACAAGAAATAGACAAGACTATTATGAGGTGCGAGGATGCACACAAAAAGGTGAGGTAACTACAAGTGATGGATATTAGACTAGGGTTTTGAGTATTATTATGTTTCTCAACCCTGGTGGACCAATGCACAACATTGGTGTCGTAGAAGGGAATGCATGCGATAATGACTCCTATCAATTGATTGTGTAGGTTTGTGCTGAGAATGGTCCACAAGGTAACACTCATTTTATTGATGTAATTCTTCCATTGCCTGAAGTTGATTCTGCATGTCATAGTTTAGAATCACTCACTCTTGTCGGGTATTTCATTGGCTGCATCCCTAATGAGTCTTCCCTTAGGATCTAGGTAAATGTAGCTTGGAATTCTCATGGAGTCAAGCTAATGATGGTTCAAAAACTTAAAAAGGGTTTTTTGTTTCACTTTGCGAAAACAACCCATGTTAAAGTGATTTATGAATATGACCCCTAGTACATGAGAAGTTCTCTACTTATTTTTTCTCCTTGGATCTGTGATTTTTTTGTTTATGAGGAAAGATCTACCAAATTCCTTGTGTGGGTGGAATTCCCAAGACTCCCTCTACCTTTGTGGTCTTTTCTTAATCGCATAACAACCTCTTTAGGGCATGTTATTTTGCTGGAGGTAATAAATTTTTCCATGCACGCCCTCACAAATGTGTTTGCGTGGAGATTGATATTTGTCAAGATCTCAAAGAGTCCATTGACATATAAGTTGGTTACATTGTGCTATCCCAATGGGTCCTCTACATTAATTTTTCCAACACATATTTTCAATGCCAGTCCTCAATCTTATACCTTGATGTCACATAATAGGGACAAGCAAATCCTCACCACACCAAGTGTGCACACTCCTCAATCTTAGGAGGATGGTTGGAAAATTGTGGGAGGACATAAAAATCTACATTTGGCTACTTCTAGAGGTACACAGTCCAAGTCAAAACATGTCTCACAATCAATAAAAAATATATGAAAGGAAAAAGTTAGTCCCCTAGTTGAAACTACCAACAATGAGGCTCCTCAGTCTCAATAGATTCATACCCCAAGGGATGCAATAGAGGTTGCTTCACAGTCTGCCCAACCGACCAGTCCTCTAGTATATTTTCACTTGGCTAATGCAAGGCGCTCTTGTAGTCCAAAAAGAGGATCTGCAAAATAAGATGTTGCTTCAAATAAGCAACTTCATATGACCAATGTTTAGTTAGGTAGTTATGTTCTTGATTCATCCAACAACTATAGTGTGTTGGAGTATCTTAGCGATGACGAGAATATGTCATTATATGCAAAGCCATCATTGATAAAATTGGAAGTTCCTACGAAGGAAGCAAAATCTAAAGTTCCTTCCCCTTTGGTGTAATTTTAGCATTCTTGTAGTCCTCGACAGGGAAAAGAAAATAGAGACAGTCTACCCAAAAAGGGTTTCAGCCTTTCAACTCAAGAATTCCAAGAGCTTTACAACATTGGAACGACACAGAATGACAAAGAAATAAGTCTACTTAGTGCCTAGAGCTAAAGTTTTATAGTTTAAAGTTTTTTTTGTTACTCTAGTTTATTTTTCTATGCTTATTTATGTTGTGTATTTACCCTTTTAAGGGTTGGTTCTAGTTTTGATTGTATGAGTGCCTTACACCCAGAATTGTAATATTTTAAATTCTTTTTTTATTTTTTTTTGAAAAAATTGAAAAAACTTGTATTAAAACAAAGATCAGTTACATAAGGGAGAAGACCCTTCCCACCGAGAACAAAGAAAACACAAGATTACAAGGCGCGAAAACGCGACACAAACCACCTTTGACCGCAAAAAGTCAACAAGTCGCGAAATCGCGACATGTCGCGATATCGCGGCAACTAACCATCCTTGACCGCGACGGAGCGACATGTCGCGAAATCGTGACATGTCACGATTTCGCGACAACTATCCATCCTTGGCCGCGACGAGGCAACAAGTCGCGAAATCGTGACATGTCGCGATATCGCGACAACTATCCTTCCTTGGCCGCGATAGAGCAACATGTCGCGATATCGCGACAATAATCCTTCCTCGACCGCGACAGAGCAACATGTCGCGAAATCGTGACAACTTTCCTCCAGTGGCCGCGACGGCGCAACACGTCGCGATATCGCGACAACTTTCCTCCCATGGCCGTGACGATGCAACATGTCACGATATCGTGACAACTTTCCTTCGAAACCGTGACGACGCAACATGTCGCGATATCGTGACAACTTTCCTCCAATGGCCGCGACGGCGCAACATGTCGCGATATCGTGACAACTTTCCTCCAATGGCCACGACGATGAAACATGTCGTGATATCATGACAACTTTCCTCCAAAGGCCGCGACGGTGCAACATGTCGCGATATCGCGACAGCTTCCAACCAAAGGCCGCGACAGTGCAACATGTCACGATATCGCGACAGCTTCCTTCCAAAGGCCGCGACGATGCAACATGTCGCGATATCGTGACAGCTTCCCTCCAAAGGCCGTGACGATGCAACAGGTCACGATATCATGATAGCTTCCCTCCAAAGGCCGCGACGGTGCAACATGTCGCGATATCGCGACAGCTTCCCTCCAAAGGCCGCGATGGCGCAACATGTCGCGATATCGCGACAGCTTCCCTCCAAAGGCCGTGATGGCGCAACAGGTCGCGATATCGTGACAAAAACCACCCTTAGCATTTTCTTTGCTCATTGTCTCAAGGATCTTTCAAGACCCTGCCTAATCACCTCATCCTCCAAAGGCATGTCACTGTGCAGCCGCACCCCTACCTCTTTCTCAACACCCATCTTCGCAAGGAAATCGGCCGCTTTATTTAAATCTCTACTCACATAAACGGGGATCACATCATCTAATTCCCTCCATAGTTCCTTGATTTGAGAGACCGTAATCCTCAACCTCCATGCTTTCGAAGCAAAGTTCCTCATGCAGCCTAGAGCGCCAACCAAAATTTGAGAATCGGATTCGAGAATTATCCTCCCGTGGCCCCGATTAACAGCCCAAATGGAAGCAGATTTGATAGCAATGGCTTCAGCTTCATTGTTTGTGGCTCTTCCCAAGCCTTGCAGTTCCCAGTAGAGCACTGAACCAGCATGATCCCGACAAACAACACCAATTCCGGCACTACCCGGATTGCCTTTTGCAGCTCCATCGCATTGATTTTAATCCAACCTTCTGGGGGTGGTTTCCAGCTAGCTCTGTCCTCTCTCTCTTGCTCTTCAGCTCCCTCTTCCAGTGGCCCAAGACCAACCTGAATTTCCTCTTTAGCATAGACGGCAACAGTTTTTGTGACTTTGCTCCAGATGACCTGCCAAACTCCATCTAGCGAGGAGAAAGTTTCTCTAAAAATACGGGCATTTCTCTCCAACCACACTTGCCACCAGATGAAAAATAAGCCAAGCTCCCAACCAATTCGAAGAGCTTTAGATTTAAATCTACCCCTCTTCCATCTTTCCCAAATATTGGTCCGATTCAGATCACCATTAACCTGGAGTTTATAGTGAGAGAACCATCGCTTCCAAATCTGACGCGTGAAAGGGCACTCAAACATCAGGTGATCAACTGTTTCCTCGTTCTTGTGGCATAAAACACACTGAGATGGACCGATGATTCCTCTACTTCTGAGATTGTCAAAAGTGAGAATTCCATTGTGCATAAACTGCCAGGCAAAGAAGTTTACTTTCGGCCAGCCCTTGGAGTGCCAAATCTTTCTCCAATCCTGAACCGAAAATGAATGTGGGGGAGGCTCGGGAGGATCTTGTCGTATCCGTCCTTCACTATATATACACCAAGGTTCCCATAGCCCCAAGCTAATTCATCCTCCTCGTCTCTCCCCGTGAGAAACCTTTCTGTCAAGATTTTGGTCAAGATGGGTGCCAGCTCCGGAGGGATTGTAATTGGCCACTCCTCCAACCTCTTAAACTTCTTAAACTTATACTCCCCCATTTGACTAGTGTTGAAATAACTTTCAATTTGGACCCAACCCTTGGCTTCTATGGCGGATTTAATTGGTTGTAATTCGGGGAACTCAAGCAATGATGGGTGGGTACTGGTCCCATGAATCAGCCCAAAAACGTGCCTTCTCCCCTCTCCCCACTTTCCAAAACAATTGGTCTTTAATAACCTCGAGATCCAAGCTTGAGAGCCTCGCCACACTAAGGATCCAAGTACCATCCAGAGGGAAACGGCCCACCTCATTGGGGTGAACATGACCCAAATATTTACTAGTTAGGATTCTACTGAATAAGGAGGTTGGTTGGGAAATCCACCTCCAGTACAGCTTTCCAGCCAAAGCTTTATTATTAAGCTTGGAGCTTCTCAGTCCCAGCCCTCCTTTTTCCTTGGGCTGGGTAACTTTATCCCAACCAACTAAGGCCCATTTCCTCTCCCCTTTTGCTCCTTCCCATAAAAATCTTCTAGCCATTTTGTCCAGCTCTTTCCATATAGTATGTGGGGCAGCCAGGATAGAGAATTTATAAATTGGCATGGCCTGAATAACTGACCGTAAGAAAGTTAATCTACCCCCATAGCTTAACCATTTATGAGACCAATGATTCATTCTATCTTTGATACCATCCAAAAGATCCTTCCAGATATCTATTTTTAATTTTTTGAAATGCAAAGGAACCCCCAAGTAAACCACAGGAAGAGAAGTCCTTGTGAATCCCAAGATCTCTATAACTCTGTCCTGCAGCCTTTGGTCAAGATTGAAAAAGACCACTTTGGATTTTTTATCATTGATGACTTGGTTTGAAGCCCTAAGGTAGACATTAAGAGTATCTCTCGATTACTCTAGCTTCCCTGAAGCCGGCCACTCCAACCAATCCCGTATCATCCACAAACCGTAAGTGAGTCAAAATTTCCTCACCCACCTTGATGTCTTCTCCTCAAGAAAAGTCTACCTAATCCTTCAGCCGAAATGAGGAAAAGATAGGGAGAGCAAGGGTCCCCTTGACGAAGACCACGTGTGGCTCCAAAAGGTTGCGAGGGAAGACCCTTGATTAAAACAGAATAAGAAGGCGTAGAAACACAACTCATGACCCAATCTATCCAAATCCCGAGAGAAACCAAAGGCTGCCATCATCTTTGACAAGAAACTCCACTCCACCCTATCATAAGCCTTTGACATATCCAGCTTTAATGAACATTCCTTTATTACCAGATTTTTGCATTGTATGGATTGCCTCCTGAGCGAGAACCACCCCAACCAAGATCCGTATACCCTCTACAAAACCCCCTTGCTCTAAGGAGATAATGTTATGAAGGAGAGGTTTTAGCCGTTCAGCCATTATCTTTGTGATTATTTTATAAATCACGTTGCATAAGGCAATAGGTCTGAAATCAGAAATATGAGCCCCCTCCTCCCCTTTTGGAATTAAAGTGATGAAGGTATGATTTAATGCCTTAAGCATTCTTTTATTAGTTCTGGACTCCTCTGTGATAGCCAAAACATCCTCCTCCAAAGTATCCCAAAAGGCCTGAAAAACTCAATAGGAAAGCCATCTCGGACCCGGAGATTTGCCAGTGCTCATTCCAAAGACCACATTCTTCAGCTCATCTCTATCAATGGGTCTAAGAAGGGTCTGATTTTCTTCTTCGGAGATAACAGAGGGTATGACATCAATAACTTCATTTTGAGCCTCTACATCTTGCTCCATACTTTCCTTAAAAAGTTTAGAAAAATAATCCATTGAATGGGAATGCATACCAGGAAGAGTATCAAAGGAGTGTCCATTCTCATCTTGAAGGGCTTCCATGTTATTCATCTGTCTCCTAGCACAAGCTGACCGATGGAAAAATTTGGTATTTCTATCACCTTCTAATAACCAAGTGTTTCTTGCTCTCTGTTTCCAAGTAAGTCTCCTCTTGGTTATCAATGTCCTCAACCGCTTTGCGCAAGGCATCATCCTCGGTTTTGAGCTGCTCAGTAATTGTTCCTTCCCTAAAGAGTTTTTGAACCTCATCCCATCCGGCCACCAAGGGAGCTCTTTGGAGCTGGAAATCGACTTATTAGCTTGCCTCCATTGTTTCAATTGAACTTTGACAAAATGAAGCTGTTTGTGGAATCTAAACATTGCTGTCCCAAAAGGTAGACGACCTTCTTCCCACCACTGCGGAATTTTCTTTCGAAGATCCTCCTTTTGTAACCAAAAATTCTCAAATTTAAAAGGTTTGTGATGCTGCCCTGTCATAGTCCCTCCCTCCAACAAAATGGGAAAGTGATCCGAAACTCGGACCCTCCAAAATCTGGAATTTAGTATTCCACTTTACAAATGCCTCCTCCCGAGACCAAAAAATGGTCTAGCTTTACCTTCCCACTATGTGGCTCCCTCCTCTTGTTAGTCCAAGTAAAGTAGGTTCCAGTGGCCTTTAATATCCACTAAGTGAAAGGCCCGGACTTGGGCAATTAGAAGCCGATCCCCTGGATCCAAAATTGGGGTTCCACCTTCCTGATCTCGAGCAGATAATTTAGCATTAAAATCCCCAAGAATAATCCAGTCTAAATCTTCCCTTGAGGACCTCATGTTATGTACAACTTTCCATTGGAGCCTCTGGCCATCAAGGTTTTGAGCCCCATAAAAATTTGTGATTAAAACATGTTCAACTGTGACATTATTCCTAAAATGAGATGTGAGAACACCCCTCCAAGCTATATGTTCTATTGCAGTCCATTCCAGAGGGTTCCAAAGAGTAACAATCCCCCCTGAGGCACCTTGGGCAGCCACATCCATATGACCAGCGCCCTTCCAGATTCTATTAACTGTTTTACACATAAGATCTAAAGACATTTTTGTCTCCTGGATAAGCAAAAAATCTGTTTTACATTTTCCTAAGAGTCTTTGAACAACAGATTGATGGGTTCTACTGTTTAAACCCCTAACATTCCAAGATTGAATAATCATTGAAAACCTTGAGAGCAGTAAGAATCAATTGTCCTCACCGATCCTCCAAGTGATCGCCTTGTCTCCTTGAACTCGCTAGCGTGTCCTTATTTGATTTTCTCGCCCGCTCCTTGAGAGTTGCTATTTTTGGATCTCTTTTCCACCCGAGTTATCCCTAGGGCTGGCCTTTCTCTGTTATTTTTGCAATTCCCATGCTGACATCCTTAATTACTGGCTGCGCTTGGGAGTGCACTATCAATGCCCCTGCATTCTCTGACTGCGGTAACTCAGTGGACTCAATCACCTGTTCTAAGACAGGGGGAGATGAAGGAGAAGCATGAGTGTGGATGTTATTGTCCTCAATATTCCCATCCACTCCTTCCATGACTTGATCCTCTTGATCCACTAGTGTCTTAAAAATTTCATATCTATTGGCTGGCTTGAGTTGTGATTGCTCCTTACCATTTTTCTTTTGCTTTCTCCTTCTTTTGGGCTGTTCAAAGCCATCTTTCTGAACATCATTACCCCGAGGAGTATTGGATGGTTCTTTGGTAAGAGTAGACTTACCCTCTCTCGGGCGATTTGGCATTCCAAGCGGGGCCTCCATTTTTGTGTTCAAAATATTTGGACAAAACCGGGCCAAATGCCCATGTTTGTGGCAAACTCGCATCCGAAGGGCAGAGCCTCATAATCTAGCTGTTGGATCCAAGATAGTCCCGCCAGCTCAAGTTCCACCTCTACCGGTAGAGGCCGGCTAATATCCATTTCCACGCAAATTCTTGCAAAGACAACTTGTGTTACCTTCTATGGTGTCCTTGGAGACGCCCAGATGTCTACCGAGGGAGTTACCGATCATTTCTAGAACCTGCTCACCCCAAAACTCCATTGGAAGAGCGTACAACCGGATCCAAACCGGGACAGTCGTGGGTTCAATACGAGGATCGAAACCCACTCTCCAGGGTTGAACAAATAACCCTGTCGGACCGTGGTTCCTCTTTTCTCGATTCAAAAGCCCTGTTTCTACTCGGCTAGAGAAGAAAAACTAACAATGAAATACCCATTACTAATAAACCATAAGGAGTACTCACCATGAGGCTCCCAGTTCTGTCTGACCCAAGTATGCAAGAAATTCAGGGTAGGGCGGATACCCATGAATTTACAGATCAGATCATGGTTAGCTCTGTATATGATTGTGTCTTCGACCATCTTTGGCTCGATGACAATCTTGGGTCTTGAGGCGGATTGCGGAAGGCATCCATTAACTCGATGTGCTGTTGAGCTCTTGCCAACGTTCTTGAAGAGCGTATGAAGAGTATTTCTCTGAGCTTCGTCATTGGAAGACGAAGAATTTTCTTTTAGCAATTCAGCGTAAGAGCTCTTTCTCCCAGAGAGAGGGTCTGGAGGAGACCCCATTGGGCCCTCCTGGGGCAGCAGACTTTCCTTCAGATCCACAATAACTAGAAAAACACTACGGCAACCCACCTGATGCCCTGGATTTTCCTTCGCTCCACAAACCCTAGAACATCGCTTGTCATTCTTTTTTTATTATAACCTCTTTTATTTTTATTAAATATAATCGTTGGTTCCAATAAAAAAAATACCATGATAAATAAATTTATCTAAAAATAATTACCGTAGATTTTTTGGATTTAAATGAATAGCAAATAAGGGTAAAAGTCTCTAAAGAGTAAGGTACAACAATCATTAATTCTTTTCTACAAACAATTATAATTTCAAGACAAAGTTAAGGTTTGATTCATGGCAAGTGGCTTCAATGTCATATGTGGTGGTAGATATAAACAATTGTTGCTTTATGTGGTGCTAGATATAAAATGTGGTGCTAGATATAAATATTTGTTGCTTTATGGTTCTAAGCGTACTAAAAAATACCATAATTAATAAATTTTAATTTAAAAAAACATATTTAATAATAATATTAGGTTTTATATTATATTAAATTAAAAGATCATAAAAATGTGAAGATAAATAAATTTACCTAAAATAATTACTATAGGGTTTTGGGGTCTGATTCGGTAGTAAGGGCAAAAGTGAGTTGGGTCCAACAATAATCAATTCTCTTCTAAAACCAAATATAATCAATTATGTTCCATCTGACAAGGCCGGCCGATTCAAGGCATGTGATTCCAATGACATATGTGGAGCTAACCCTATTGATAGTTGTTACTTTATGGTTCTAAGCATACTGAAAGAGGGGTACCATAATTAATATATTTTAATTTGAAAAACATCTTTTTTATAGTAGATTGAGTATTAAGGTTTTATGTTAATTTAAGGTTATAAGAAAATGTCATATTAAATAAATTTATTTAAAAATAATTACTATAGGTTTTGGGATGTGATTCCAAAATAAGGGTAAAAGTTTTTAAAAATAGTTTTCATGTATGGTTAAGGTTTTTGGCTATTTTTTTAGAGAAATTTAGGTTTAAACTATTTTGAGACGTGGTCTGTAAACTTGTATATAAAAAAATTTCTAACGAGTGAGGTGCAACAATAATTAATTCTCTTCTAAAATCAATTATGATTTCAAGGTAAAATTAAGGTTCATCTATCATAATAATTTTTTTAATAAATTCACACACATACGCACACATAGCTAAGGTTTAAATTTGTATCTTTGAAATCCCTAACCAATAAAATACTATAATCATTAGTTTCTACCACAAATAAACATGA
Source organism: Wollemia nobilis (assembly GCA_028583015.1). Taxonomy (NCBI): domain Eukaryota; kingdom Viridiplantae; phylum Streptophyta; class Pinopsida; order Araucariales; family Araucariaceae; genus Wollemia; species Wollemia nobilis. Next base: position 16,228,044 of record JAQPPZ010017228.1, read on the forward strand.
TTTTAAGTAGGGTTTTATGATCCAAAATCATTGATTTATATTAAAAAGCAAACCGTTTTTTATAACAAACTAACAAATGAATATGATTTTTAGTAGAGTCTATGATCCAATATTATTGATTTATATTTAAAAGTAAATATGTTTTCAATAATGTTTTAGTTAATGGTAGTTTGATTTGTCAATTATTAGATTTGCAACTAAATATTTTTAATAAATTCTTACACATGCGCACACATAGCTAAGGTTTAAATTTAAATCTTTGAAAGAGTCCAAAGTGCTAGCCCCTAACCACTAGAATACTATAATCATTAGTTTCTAACAAATGCATAAAGTTTATGATCCAAAATTATTGATTTATATTAAAAGCAAACCTTTTTCAATAATATTGTGGTTAATTATAGTTTGATTTTTTTTTATCTTTCCAGTTACTAAAAATAATGATTTTAACCAACTCTCTACATAATAAAAAAATAGTTTGATTTATCTGTTATAGGTATTTTTTTTAAGTAATATCCGTCACTATTGTATAATTCTAAATTTTTTAACAAAGATATTAATATGATAAACAAATCCTAATAAATGTGTGCAGGTGTGTATACTCCATCCATGCTTAAAAAATAGTTAATAAATATTAAATATTTATTTTTTAGGTTTGTTAGTATAGGAAACCTTTAAGATGAATTTTTAGGGTTGGACATTCTAAGCTAAGCTTGTCAATAAGGAATTTAACACCCCACATGCCTTAGTTTGAACTTTGGACCTTTCAAAGAAGAGCCAAAGCTTGAACCATTGCCATGTCCCCTCAAAAATTTCATTTATATATATACATGGATATGGATTTGGTTAGTGTGAGAAATCCCTATGATCTAATAAGCATGCTCACATCTAGGTATCACCATGACCTCTTGTAAGGGTAAAATATAAGTTTATTAATAATGAATTTAATACACAACCGTACACACCCCCAACATTTGAACTTTAGACCTTTCAAATAAGAGTCAAAACCCAAACCATTTACATTGTCCTCCAAAAATAAATATTGAATATTTCATCTATATAATGTGGAGAAAATTTTAATATTTATAATTGTATATAAGTACTTCAAATTACTTTAGTATGCATGTGTGTTACTAAAAATAGTGTGGTTGTGACAACTCTCCTATGTAACCCAAAAAAAGATAAATGCTTTATCAACTCTACCTAGTTTCATATTATATACATTCAATATATGATTATATTCAAGGTTTAGCATTTCTAAAGAAGGTAATAATAGAATTAGAGATATTTGTGATCCGATTAGTTTCATATTATATACATTCAATATATGATTATATTCAAGGTCTAGCATTTCTAAAGAAGGTATTAATAAAACTAGAGATATTTCAGAATCAAGTAGCTACTCAATTCTTGTTGGAACTAGATCTACAATTATGGCTCCTTTTCCTCTAGGTTCAAAGAGTCTTATGGTTTAGTTGTGGCTTTCATCTCTTGTGAGGTTCTTATAAAGTTGGGAACAACTACCTATAATATATGGAATTATTGGAGATGACTTAATGGTCATAGATTCTCTTCCATTACTTCTAGTTGGATATACAAAAAAAATTGTGCCTTTCTTCTTTAGACTCTAAGCTCAATATCAAGTAGCAAGTGAATTTTACCAATGCCCAATGGTAGTCTCTTGCTACTTAAATTTGGAAAGTTCTTGTTGAATCCAAAACTCAGATTCTTGGATGGCGAATTTTGCATGAAAAAATTTCAACTTCTGAAAGTTTGACTTTGATTTTACACATTTTTCCTCAATGAAATTTTTGCAATGCTATAGAAACTCTAATTCACTTGTTTTTATTTTATGGCATGACTAAACAATTTTGGGATGTCTTTTACACTTTTTTTCCCCTCTTTCACTAGATATTTTTTTGAAAAAATTGAAAAACTTGTATTAAAACATTGATCAGTTACAATTGGGATAAGATACATCCTAGATGAAAACAATGAAAGCACATGATTACAAGAGAAGAGGAAGATTTGCCTTTGGATCCAAATCTCTTGAACCAATACCAAGCTAGCTAAGAGAGCTGATAGGTCAATTACAACAACTTATCGCGAAAACACGCAGCAAACACCAACTTCACCTCTGTTCGCGAAAAAGCTACAAGTCGCGAAATTGCGACACAAGACACCTATGACCGCAAAAAAGTCAACCTGGCACAAAATCGCTACATATCGTGAAATCGCAACAAAAATCCAGCAACAACCACAACTACGCAACACGTCGCGAAATCGCGACAACTTTCCTCCAGTGGTCGCGATGGCATAACATGTCATGAAATCGTGACAACTTTCCTCCCTTGGCCGCGACGGCGCAACATGTCGCGAAATCGTGACAATTTTCCTCCCTTGGCCGCGCCGGCGCAACATGTCGTGAAATCGCGACAACTTTCCCTCGGCGGTAGCGACGGCGCAACATGTCACGAAATCATGACAACTTTCCATCCTTGGCCGCGACGGTGCAATATGTCGCAAAATCGTGACAACTTCCCCTCGACGACAGCAACGGCGCAACATGTCGCGAAATCGTGACAGTTTTCCTCCAATGGCCACTATGGCGCAACAGGTTGTGAAATCACGAAAAAAATCATACTTAGCTTTTTCATTGATCATTTGTCTTGAGGATCTTTCAACGACAACTTCCCCTCGACGGCAGCGATGGCGCAACATGTCGCGATATCGCGACAACTTTCCCACATCGACCGCAACGACACAACATGTCGCGATATCACGACAACTTTCCCTCGGTGGCAGCGACGGTGCAACATGTCGCGATATCGCGACCACTTTCCTCCCTTGGCAGTGACGGTGCAACATGTCGCGATATCGCGACAGTTTTCCTCCAATGGTCGCGATGGCGCAACAGGTCGCGAAATCGTGACAAAAATTATACTTAGCTTTTTCATTGATCATTTGTCTTGAGGATCTTTCAACGACAACTTCCCCTCGGTGGCAGCGACGGTGCAACATGTCACGATATCGCGACAACTTTCCCACATCGATCGCAACAGCGCAACATGTCACGATATCGTGACAACTTTCCCTCGATGGCAGCGATGGTGCAACATGTCGCGATATCACGACCACTTTCCTCCCTTGGCAGCGACGACGCAACATGTCACGATATCACGACAGTTTTCCTCCAATGGCTGCGATGGCGCAACAGGTCGCGAAATCGCGATAAAAATTATACTTAGCTTTTTCATTGATCATTTGTCTTAAGGAGATTTCAACGACAACTTCCCCTCGGTGACAACGACGGCGCAACATGTCACGAAATCGTGACAACTTTCCCACATCAGCCACAACAGCGCAACATGTCACGATATCACGACAACTTTTCCTCGATGGCATTGATAGTGCAACATGTCGCGATATCACGACCATTTTCCTCCCTTGGTCGCGACGTCACAACATGTCACGAAATCGCGACAACTTTCCTCCAATGGCCGCGATGGCGCAACAGGTCGCGAAATCGTGACAAAAATCATACTTAGCTTTTTCATTGATCATTTGTCTTGAGGATCTTTCAACGACAACTTCCCCTCGACGACAGTGATGGCGCAACATGTCGCGATATCGTGACAACTTTCTCACATCGGCCGCAACAGTGCAACATGTCACGATATCGTGACAACTTTCCCTCGACGGCAGCGACGGTGCAACATGTCGCGATATCGCGACAACATTTCTCCAGTAGCCGCGACGACACAACATGTCGCAAAATCACGATAGCTTTTCACCAATGGCTGCGATGGCGCAACAGGTCACAAAATCGTGACAAAAACCATACTTAACTTTTTCATTGATCATTGTCTCAAGGATCTTTCAAGGCCCTGCCTAATCACCTCATCTGCAATAGGCATGTTGCTATGCAGCTGCACCCCTACCTCTTTCGTAGCACCCATCTTAGCAAGGAAATCGCCCGCTTTGTTGAAATCTCTGCTTACATATACGGAAATCACATCATCTAATTCCTTCCATAATTTCTTGATTTGAGAGACCAGAATCCTCAACCTCCAAGCGTTCAATGAAAAGTTCCTCATGCAGTCTAGAGCTCCAACCGAATTTGAGAATCAGATTCAAGAATTATCCTCCTGTGACCCTGAGTAACTGCCCAAATAGAGGCAGATTTGATAGTAATGGCTTCTGCTTCATTATTTGTGGCTCTTTCACTAGATCTTGGAAGCTTTATTTGTTTGGGTTTTCTCAGTTGGATCAATACCCAAAAATTTAGGATGTTTTTAGACTCATCCTTCTTAAGCACATTTGGAAGTGTAGATGCAAAAAGGTGTTTACTGGTTTTGATGCTCCATAGGATATAGTTTTAGCAAACTTGACCTTTAATATTTTGTTACATGTGGGACACGTTCATTCCCAACTCTATGGAAATTTCAGCACACCACGAGATGTTATTGATAGACTTCCTCAACTTTCTCATATGGTTGAAGATATTTAAAAGGTCCACCAAGAAACTACAAAGAAGGTAGTTAGCAATGATGAGAAAGTTCAATATTTGATTACTTCTATTACTTATTTGAAGACTTCAAAAGATATCATTGAAGACATGCCCAAAATTTCTCCAAATAATAGGCTCTCCCACAGATAAGTGTAGATATAGCTATAGTATAGATATCATTGGTGTATTACAACAAGATATAGCTATGGTCTTTTTGTTGTTATTAGTTTCTAGTCTTATGTATATTTAGTTATGGATGGTTTACTCCTTATCCACATCATTTTATTTTTAGTTGGTGGACTGTATTAGCACCATACTATTATAATTTTCTAGTTAATGAATTAATATAATCTAGCTTTTTCTCCAAAAACTAATTTAAGAAAATACTATCTTGAAGATAATTATAAGGGAGTTTTTAATTTAATTTAAAAGTGTTATGAATTTTATATGAGTTTATTATATATATAAAACATAAATTATATGTATTTTTTGTTTTGGGTTATTTTTACTAAAATATTGCATTTGTTACTATGTTAATTATATCATATTTAATATGTTTTTTAATTTTTAATTTTTATTAAATATATTTTTCAACTTCGTTGAAGTGTTATATTTTCACAATAAGCACTTTGATATCATTTTGATTAAGAGAAAAAATCTCATTTGCCTTTTAAAATTTGAATTTCACTAAGATTAATTGGCTAAGTTATTTGCTACCATATTTCCTTCTCTATAAATATGCTCACACTTTCAAGAGATTACCTCTAGTAATAGGTGATGAATATCAACAATAATATTATATTTTATCCAATTTTGACATCCATTTTATCATTTTGATTAAGAGATAAAATATAATATTTTATTTATAAATTGATTAAGTTCTCATCTTATATTGTTTTTCATTTAAGAAAATGCTACCTTGAAGATAATTTTAAGAGAATTTTTTATTTAATTTATAAGTGTTATGAATTTTAATTTAAGAAAATGCTACCTTGAAGATAATTTTAAGGGAGTTTTTCATTTAATTTATAAGTGTTATGAAGTTTCATTTAAGAAAATGCTACCTTGAAGATAATTTTAAAGGAGTTTTTCATTTAATTTATAAGTGTTATGAATTTTATACCAGTTCATTATATATATAAAAAATAAATTATATGTAATTTTTATTGGGATCATTTCTATTGAGTACTAAAATATTATATTTGTTACTATGTTAATTATACTATATTTAATAGGGGACAATGACCCTTTATAAAAAATTTTGTAAAGTCATTGAAAAAATTATACCATATTTAACATGTTTTTTTATTACATTTTTTTATTATATATATTCTTCAACTTTCTCGAAGTGTTATATTTTTACAATAAGCTCTTTGATATCATTTTCATAGTAAGCTCTTTCATATCATTTTGATTAAGAGATAAAATAAAAATTATACCATATTTAACTTGTTTTTTATTATAATTTTTTTTTATTATATATATTTTTAACTTCCTCAAAGTGTTATATTTGCACAATAAGCTATTTGATAACATTTTTATTAGAGGATGGAGATCAATTTGCTACCCATTTCCTTCTCTATAAATATGCTCATACTTTCAAGAGATAACCTCTAGTAATAGGTGATGAATATAAAAAATAATATTTTATTTTATCCAATATTGACATCCATTTTTGTTGATAGCATTGATGATAATTTGTGAATGCCATTTCCATCTTTTTTTTTCATTACAATTTTAATGCTTGTAAGAAGTGCCCTAGCCTCCATAGCCGTTAGTTAAAATTCCATATGATTCTGAATAAGTGAGAAGAATTCTACCTTTATTATATATAAAAATGTGTGTAAACTTAAAATGATAAAAACTTCGACTTTTTTTTTTTGAAAAATCCAAGATTCGAATTGAGAAAACCAAAACCCTTCGTAATATAAACTCATCCAAAAAAATATAACTAAATTAAATAAAATTACAAATTATTAAACTTTTTAACACCTATGTATAAACAATCTTAAACACTAGAATAAACCGTAAGATATACAACAAACTAAAATCGCATTATCAAAATACAAAGAAATATGTTTATTTTATTTTATAACTTTTCTGCTTTGCAATGACATTAGTGTAAATATTCTTAACCACAAATCCATACACAAAAAGCATAGATATACATAGTTATAATAAAATAGCCAGAGACATAAATATTTAACTACGTAGTCTACTAATCGATTATTTATACCTTTATGGGCATGGATTGCAACAGATAACATGCATGGAAGAAAAAAAAAATGCTGTAGAGCATTCAACTGCATAGTATCTGGGAAAACGTGTTTCTCCCTTCTGACATAAATCTTAGAATTATAAAAAATTATTCACTAGATATGACGTCAAATAGGACATATGCCTTCATATTCCTCATATGTCGTCTCCTCGTCCTATAATCCTTGCTGAGTGGAATGATTGCTGCTGTCCCAAATAATCACCACATCATCTTCATCATCTGCACATTCATTGTGATCTGATAACCCAATTGAATTTTGCCCAAAGTTTTTGGGCAGCAACTCTTTCTTTGCAGTCTGAGACAGACTGAGTTTTTGGGTAAATCTTGGGCTACGCCTCCACCCCACAGGTGTATATTTTGAGAGTTTAAGAGAATTGCTTCCTCTTCCAATGCTTCGCTCCTCATGCTTCACTTGCAATTCTTTTATATCTGGTGAAGACAAGTTGTTGACAACATCTGTAGGCAATGCAATGCCATCTCTCTTATTAGATTGGATTGTAGGCAATGCAATGCCATCTCTCTTCTTTTTGCTGCTTCCTTCCATTGTTTTGTAAGGAGTAGAATCCTTGACAACCCTAAAAACATGGACTATGAATTTGTATGAAATGGTGTCTACCTGCTCAAACACACAAACATCTCCTTCTTCAAGATGATTCTCAAATGAAAACAATTTCCAACCTTTGCGCAGGGCAGGTCTAGAACTATCCCCATGGTACTGTACAGGCCATTCCTTATTGTTGGGATCCACAAGAGTCACTTCAATCCTTCTTTTTGGTAACTGAAAAAGATCTAGACATCTTTGTGGAACTTGCTACACAAACATGTACATAAAATCATCAAGGGCTTATTAATCATGATGATGAAGATGAGGGAAAGAAAAATAAAAATAAAAAATCATTCGAATATCGTCGTTAAAAAAAAATCTGTACAATATAGAATGTGTTATTTGAAAAAGCAGAAAATAAGCAATGGCAACGTGGTGTTTTATGTATTAGAAAAAAAAAAAGTTATAATACATGTGGATATGATGGTGGCTGGTTATAAAGGAGGTGCAACCAAACAATGTTTATAAAGGAGGTGCAACCAAACAATGTCTAATGGTGTTAACTCCACATCAATTAGTGAAGTGACCATTATTAATCACCATAAAAATGTTCATGATAATTACAGTAATCATGAAGCTTAGTAAACTTCCAACATTTCAGCTTCTTTTATAGTATTTCTTGAATTAAGTTGCATCTGAGATTAGAATATAGTGGTAAGCTGGTCAGGAAGTTTCCTTTTAAACAACAATACATTGTTCAGTGAGGTGCTCAAGTTTCCGCTCACTAATCTATATATATATGAATGTACATGATAGATACAGGCATCCGGATACTTAAAATCTTTAATTTTTTTCAGGTGTTTCTTGATATTTCATATAAACCAAGTTGTATCTAGGATATTTCGTATTAACCTGTTAACCCTAGCTTGCGAAGCCTTCCAATTATTAAAATTTATTTTTGCTAACAAATGACATCACAAGATATGCATTTAAACATATATAGAAGAAGAGAGATCTTACAAGGTAGAATCCTCTGTATACATGAGATGGGCTCATGACTATCATATAAGAGGGATTGCTTGATCTGAAGGAATTGGCAGCTTGGAGGGCTCTGTCCCTTTCTTCTGGGCTTACAGGAGCCCTGCAAGAAACATAATCAGTTCCTCCATATTTCTTTTTTCCACTCTCTTCTCCAGAATTCTGAAAACGCTTAGAAATATTGGCAGACCCTCCTGCATCAGAACTTGTAGGTATTACAAATTTTCATTAGAAAAATTATTTCTGCAATGGATATTCACTATGATCTATGAAACCCATGAACAAAGATGTCACTTACCGCTAGAAGACGGGGCCTTAGGGTCTACAGATTTCTCCTCTTCATCATCCAAAACTGTTGGTGTCTTTTTGTTGAATGATCTAACAAGTCTCTGGTGAAAATAATTTTTCTCACAAGCACTTGTTCCAAAAATCTTGACATTGAAGCAGGACCCTGGAACATACTTAAAGACCAGAAAATCACCTAGCTCAATCCTGTGATCTCGAACAAATGTGTGCCACCCATAAACAAATTCGTATTCTTTGGATGTGACATTTAATTCCACAGTCCATCTGTGGGTTGTGGGACCTTGTAGAACCACGGTGTTGTCAATGGACATCCCATCATTTCTAAGTTTTGCAATGAACGCCGGAGGAATGCGCTGCAACAAATTCTAACAAATGGGTATGCAATGCATATGCAGGAAGATAAAGAAATGAAATCAATTCATTGACATTTCACTTGACTTACCAGTCTTTGTGCAAATTCCCCAATCATGACTTTGAAGAAGCAGTAGGAAGACTGATGATTCTCCTCATTGCAACCGTGGATTTCGTAACTGTTTTTAGTGCATGCTTTACATGGAAGTGGAAAATTCTCCATGGGTTGATCGCAAACGAAAAATATAAACCTCAGAAAAAGCTTTACCAGAGCAGGATGGGACTACAACAAAAAGAGGCTACCAGAATGAATAATCTGTGCATAGCAACAAACAACATAAGATGGTGGTGTTAGGGTTTCATAGTATTGTAAATTGAGAGCAACTCTGGCATGACTTTCAAAGATGAGAAGTACCTTAGAATATTAGAGAGTAAGTTTTGTATTGACTTACGAGATTATTGTCACACTAGGCTGAGAGTTCTAGTGCTTAGCAGGGGTTTACTTCTTCATGTTTTGGTAATATTGGAGTAAGGTTTTTTTTAAGAGGATAGTGTAAGGGAGAGTCTTGGACCGTTTTTTTTTTTTTTTTTGAGAGGTTTAAAGTTCATATACACATCAAAGTTCAAAGGACAATCCAAGGGATAGGGTTGTAACATTTTCTTGAGAGGTTTAAAGTTGATGTGTGTGTGGTTGTGTATTAAATTTCTTATTAATAAGCTAATTTCTCCCCCTTAAAAGAGGGTATAAATGGAATTGTGTGTTAAATTTCCTAATAATAAGCTTAACTCTTCTCTTATAAGGATACCCAACCTTATCCTAAATGTTTCTTATACTAACCAAACTAAAAATAATAATTAACAAAGTTTTACACTTAAAATAAGTACAACTAATTTAAAAATAAGCAAATATGTTTCACCTAAGAGGGATAAGCAAGTATGTTTCACCTGAGTGGTAGAATTTGATAAGGTTCTAAAAAGAAAACCCTAAATGTCATCCCATAAGGGAAGTAGAGTACCTCATGGGTTTTTGAGTATTTCCTAATATCTTATAAAATTTTTTAATACTAGCTCACCTTGGGGTTATGTTGCAACTCTTTCAATGTATAATAAGTTTAGTGTAGACCATAAAGATTAAATAAAAAATGATAACTGGTATGGCAGATTGAAGGCAAGTAGTCTCAATATCGTATGTGAAGTTAGTTTTATGATAGTTGTTGTTTTATAGTTTTAAGCATATTAAAGAAGTTATTATAATTAATAAATTTTAATTTCAATGAATCTATGGTAGGGTTAGAGTTAAGATTAAAGCTAGAGTTAAGATTTTATATAAAAATGTTTTAATAAATATATTTATTTGAAAATAATTACTAAGTTTACAGGGTTTGATTTGATAATGAGTAAGGGTAAAAGTATGAAGGATGGAGTATAACAATCGTTAATTTTCTTCTAAAACAAATATGATCGAGTATCTTCCACCCAAGAAGGCAGATTCAAGGCAAGTGGGATACCATAATTGATATATTTTATTTTTTTGATTTACTATAAATAGTAAGCGGATCCAAGGCAAGTGGTTCCAATGTCATATCTGGAGCTAGCCCTGTGATAGTTGTTGATTGTTGAGTAAGCGGATTCAAGGCAAGTGGATCCAAGGCAAGTGGTTCCAATGTCATATCTGGAGCTAGCCCTGTGATAGTTGTTGATTGTTGAGTAAGCGGATTCAAGGCAAGTGGTTCCAATGTTATATCTTGTGATAGTTGTTGATTGTTGAGTAAGCGGATTCAAGGCAAGTGGTTCCAATGTCATATCTGGAGCTAGCCCTATGATAGTTGTTGATTGTTGATTTATGGTTCTAAGCATACTGAAAGAGAGTATCATAATTAATATATTATATTTTTTTTGTTTACTATTAATAGTAAGCGGATTCAAGGCAAGTGGTTCCAATGTCATATGTGGAGCTAGTCCTATGATGTTGGTTTAGGGTTCTAAGCATACTAAAATAGGGTTATCATAACTAATATTTTATATTTTTAATAAATATTGTTGGGATTAGGGTTTATATTATATTAAATTAAAAGATGTTTTTAGGGAGATAGCATAATTGTTTGGGTTTTGTCTTTTCTTTGGAGGTTTAAGGTTTAAACCGCTTCAGTGTGTGAGGAGGTGGGTGTGTGTTAAATTCCCTATTGAGAAGCATAGCCCTTGACTCATGGTTGAAAGAAGACTACTCAATCATGTGCCTTGATTGTGGAAGTTTCTTACACTAACCAAATAAAAAAAATTAAAAAATCATTAAAAATAATAAATAAATTTACTTAAAAATAATTATTATAAGTTTTTGAAATTAAGTTTGGTTTGATAGTGAAGTGCAAAATGCCTTAAAAAAGAGTGGGATAAGTCAATCATTAATTATCTTTAAAAAAAATTATGATTTTAAAATAAGGTTAGCCTTTGATTAAGGGCAAGTTGTTCCATCTCGTATGTGGATCTAACCCTACGATAGTTGTTTCTTTATGTTTCTAAGCTCACTAGGAGAAGGTACCATAATTAAGATATTTTACTTGAATCCAATATATTTTTATGACATATTAAATTAAAAAATAAAAAATAAATGCCACAATAAATAAATTTACCGATTCAATAGCGAGTGAGGGTAAAAGTCTCGAAGGAGTTGAGTACAATAATCATTAATTCTCTTCTAAAAATAAATACGAGTCAGTATACACGAGAGTGCTAGTCTTTAGTAAGGGTTTACTTCTTTAAGATCTAAAAGAAAAACCTCATTAATTCTCTTCTAAAAATAAATATGAGTGAGTATGTTCCACACGAGAGTGCTAGTATTTAGTAAGGGTTTACTTTTTTTTAAAGAACTAAAAGAAAAACCCTAAATGTCATTCCATGAGGGAAGGAGAGTACTTCATGGGTTTTTGAGTAAGGCACCTTTTCTAGTATCTTATAAAAATTCTAATACTAGATAAGCTTGGAGTTATGTGATAACACTTTTAATGTATATAATGTATATCAAGTTTAATGTAAACCATAAAAATCAAACATTTTAAAAAGAAATTGCTTGAGGCAAATTAAGGTAAGTGTTTCAATGTCATATGTGGAGCTAGCCTTATGATATATGATTTTAAGCATATTGAAAGAGAGGTACCATAATTACTATATTTTACCATAAAAAAACATTTTGCTAAAATTAGGGTTTTATTTTTTTAATAAAAGATAAAAAATTAAATTATTTAAAAATTATATTATATTTTTTTAAGTTGAAGGTTTTTAAATCAAATTTTAAGAAAAGATGTAAGACAATTCTCTCTCACATTTAATCTATTACAATTATCTATACAAAATGGAGAAATTATGTAAAGAAAGGATATATAAATCTATATACAACAAGCATTACTATCATCAATAGTAAGAATAGTAAAAAGAGCTTTTGTGGTCTGTTGAGGCCATCATCTAGGAAGATATCTATAGCAAGTGAAATCTCCTTGGTCAAAGTTTAGTTAACTATAGCATCTTCTACTCCGTTTTGATCTCTAAAGATGTGTATAAAATCCACTACCTCAAAACATTGTTGGATCATCAAAATGTGTATAAACTCCACTACCTCAAAATATTGTTGGATCATTTATGTTTAATCAACTATTCTCTGTATTTATCAATCTCTATTATTTTGTTTGCTTGATCCTTTTAAATGGTTAATGCCTTCAAAGCCTCTTATAATTCCCTTAATATAACATATCTTTATGTTAAATTATTAGATAATATACCCATAATTTTTTAAATATAAATATACATATCACAATAAAAATACCATGACAAATAAATCTATTTAAAAAAAAGTACTATAGATTTTTGGGGTTAGAATGAATAGTAAATAAGAGTAAAAGTCGCTAAGGAGTAGGATACAACAATCATTAATTTTATTCTAAAAATAATTATAAATTCAAGATAAGGTTAGGGTTTGATTCAAGTGGTTTAAATGTCATATGTGGTGCTAGATCTAGATAGTCGTTGCTTTATGATTCTAAGCATACTGAAAAAAGAATATCATTTTTAATAAATTTTATTTTAAATAAACATATTTTATCATAGAATTAAGGTTTTATGTTACATTAAATTAAAAGAACATAAAAATATCATGATAAATAAACTTTCCTAAAATATTTAGGTAGAGGTTTTAGAGGTTTGATTCGATAGTGAGTAAGGGTAAAAGTCTCTAAGGAGGAGTTAGGTACAACAATAATCAATTCTCTTCTAAAAACAAATGTGATCAAGTATGTTCCATCTGAGAATGCGGATTCGAGGCAAGTGATTCCAGTGACATATGTGGAGCTAACCCTACTATAGTTGTTGCTTTATGGTTCTAACTCTTAGCATACCGAAAGAGGGGTTTACTCGAGTAACATATGTGGAGCTAACCTTACTATAGTTGTTGCTTTATGGTTCTAACTCTAAGCATACCGAAAGAAGGGTTTATTTATAAATAATTACCGTAGGTTTTTGGGGTGTGATTTCATAGTAAGGATAAAAGTTTTAAAGAAGATTTTTCATAAGACGTCCAAGCAGTTATGGTTTTGGGCTTTCTTTCGAAAAATTTAGGTTCAAACCACTTTCGAGAAATTCAGGTTCAAACCACTGTGAGACGTGGTGTGTAAACCTCTAAGAAAGAGTGGGAGTGGGGTACAACAATAATTAATTTTCTTTTAAAAATAATTATGATTTTAAGATAAGTTAGGGTTCATCTATCATAATGGTTTTTAAATAAATTCACACGGTTCATCTATCATAATGGTTTTTAAATAAATTCACACACATGCACACACATAGTTAGGGTTTAAATTTGGATCTTTGAAAGAGTCCAAAGCCCTAACCACTAAATACTATAATCATTAGTTTCTATAACAAATGAACATGCTTTTACGTCAAAGTTAGAGTTTATGATCCAAAATCATTGATTTATATTTAAAAGCAAACATATTTTCAATAATGTTTTGGTTAATGATAGTTTGATTTATTTGTCTTAACCAACTCCCCCTATGTAATAGAAAAATAGTTTGATTTATTTTTTATAGGTATTTTTTTAGTAATTCCCGTCACTATTGTTTAATTTTAAAAAGTTTAACAAGGATCTTAATATGATAAGCAAACCCTAATAAATATGTGTAGGTGTGAAAACTATGGAAGCCTAAGAATATACATACCCAGTTGAGGTGTGATACAATTGCATCACGATGTCTAAGAACACGATCTAATAGATTGTTATATTGAGTAGTTGGATCATAGTCTCTTACCATAAAAATAGCTGCATGTGCAGCAGCGCCAACTATGAGAAATCCACCAATCCACATGTGATGTGTGAACAGAGAGAGTTGGGTGCCATAGTCAATAGCAAGGTATGGGTAGGGGGGCATAGAATACATGTGATGAGCTACGACAATAGTTAAAGATCCTAACATAGCTAGGTTAAGAGCTAATTGGGCATGCCATGAGGTAGTTAAGATCTCGTAAAGACCTTTATGACCCTCTCCTGTAAATGGACCTTTATGATACGAGCTTCCAAAATTTCCTAGGAGTGGGAGTGGGGTACAACAATAATCAATTCTCTTCTAAAAACAATTATGATTTTAAGATAAGTTAGGGTTCATCTATCATAATTTTTTTAAAATAAATTCACACACATGCACACACATAGTTAGGGTTTAAATTTGGATCTTTGAAAGAGTCCAAAGCCCTAACCACTAAATATTATAATCATTAGTTTATATAACAAATGAACACGCGTTTACGTTAAATTTAGAGTTTATGATCCAAAATCATTGATTTATATTTAAAAGCAAACATGTTTTCAATAATGTTTTGGTTAATGATAGTTTGATTTATTTGTCTTGCGAGTTACTAAAAATAGTGGATGTAACCAACTCCCCTATGTAATAGAAAAATAGTTTAATTTATTTTTTATAGGTATTTTTTTAGTAATGTCCGTTACTATTGTTTAATTCTAAAAAGTTTAACAAGGATCTTAATATGATAAGCAAATCCTAATAAATATGTGTAGGTGTGTAAACTATGAAAGCTTGAGAATATACATACCCAGTTGAGGTGTGATACAATTGCATCACGATGTCTAAGAACACGATCTAATAGATTGTTATATTGAGTAGTTGGATCATAGTCTCTTACCATAAAAATAGCTGCATGTGCAGCAGCGCCAACTATGAGAAATCCACCAATCCACATGTGATGTGTGAACAGAGAGAGTTGGGTGCCATAGTCAATAGCAAGGTATGGGTAGGGGGGCATAGAATACATGTGATGAGCTACGACAATAGTTAAAGATCCTAACATAGCTAGGTTAAGAGCTAATTGGGCATGCCATGAGGTAGTTAAGATCTCGTAAAGACCTTTATGACCCTCCCCTGTAAATGGACCTTTATGAGCTTCCAAAATTTCCTTGAGGCTATGGCCAATGCTGTATACTCCATCCATGCTAAAAAATGGTTAATAAATATTAAATATTTATTTTTTAGGTTTGGTTAGTATGGGAAACCTTTAGACAACTATGTGATTCATTGGTCTTGATAGGAAACTGCAATGGCAAAAGTATTTGGGCTCTCTTAACGAAGACTCAAGTTTAATTCATGGGAAGGATAGCCCCTGATATACCCCTGCTTTTCAACCTACTAAAAAAAATTGTGATTCATTGAGGAAGGATGGAGAGCTTGAGGCAAGAAGCAATGTCAGGTTTGATAGGATAGATAGGCAAGCAAAATAGAGAGTAGGAAGAAGATGTTGGGGTTGATGATGGAGATTGTGATATAAGTAAGAAAACATCTTTTGACCCAAGTGCTCAATCCTAGGTTAATAATTTGAAAGGCAAGCAAAAAATATCAAAGAGGGGCTTCAACCTACAACCGTTGCATGGATAACTGTAAATCCTAGATGATCTAGAAGACCTAGCAGTTGAAGAAGCAAAGATGTATCTAGTTGGGAAATTTGTTGGAGTTTGACAAGGGTTGAAATAGATTAGGAAATGGGTAACACAAAAATAGAAACCCCTAGGTCATATGGACATTGTGGCCTTACCATGAGGGTTTTTTTGGGTAAAATTAAATTGTTAAATTGACTATGATATAATCCTCCAAGGAGGCCCATGGTTCTATGGAATAAGAGGGCTTTTTATTTGAAAATGGAACCCTGATTTTTATGCCTTCTCGTAAAGCATTGATATAGCTCCGATCTAGATTCGTCTCCCTAGGCTCCCGATTCACCTTTGGCATGAAGAGATTTTAGCAGGTGTGGCAAGAAATATAGGACAGTTAATTGTAGTGGATCCAACAACCTTAGCCAGGTGAAGAATACCTTTTACAAGAATTTATGTAAATGCAAACTTGAATCAAGAATTACCCAAATCTATAAAACTAATTTCCAAGTATGGATCTTGGAATCCAACCATTGAAAATGAAAATTTGACAGTTAAGTGTGGGATTTGTAAAAAATAAGAACATCTAAGTGTCGCATGCAATGCACACAAGAATAATTTTAATGGTAAGCATTAACTGGGTTCAAAAGCAAGCTGCTCCTCATCAACAAGCCGAGATTTCAATGAAGAGTTTTTAGAAGGCAAATTCAGAAGGAAGGGCAAAAATGCAAGTGATAGGATCAAGATATTAGGATACATCAAAGGAAGGAGCAATGGAGGATCTTGATAAGGAGGTAAGTGAATTATCCCCAAACCCTAATAAGTTGAACAATAATATTCCCCTATCAAATTCATTCTTGCATTTGAATGTTATTGAATAGATACTAGGTTGTTATGATATAGAACTAAGGGAAAATCCAATAAGGGGAAAATAAAGAGAGGGTGAAAAACAATCCTTAGATAATGAAATCCAAATAGAAACCAAAAATTTTGATGGAAATTTGGAGAATATTATGAGAGAAAATTAAAGAGGTAAACAACAAGATATTTCAACTCAGAGTAGAGTAACCTGAAGTCACTCCAAAGGGTCAATGGACATGGGAGGTGAGATAGGACCAGGTAGATCGTAGTTGTTGTTACTATTAAAAAATAATATTCTAGAGATGTGGCCAATGACACTCAAGTAACTTTAAATTTTGAAAGGGGGAAGAAGATTTCCACCAAAAAAAGAGATGAAAATTTTATCATGGAACATTAGGGACCTTAATGCCCCTTCAAAATATCGTTTGTTGTATAATCTTAGAAGAGAAAATAATCTAGATATTTTTTTGTGACAATAAATAAAATTGGACCAAATTAAAATTGATAGGATTCAGAAGAAAATTTGAAAAGAGGCAGGTTGGGAATATAGCGAAGCGGTAGGAGCTTCTGGAGGGCTCTTATGTTTATGGGATTGGAAAAATATTGAGGGTAGGTTAATTGTAAGTATAATATGGTCGATTATAATTTTTTCCCACAATCTAAAAAATAGGTAAAATTGGATTGTGACGAATATGTATGCCCCTAATACAACATTTGGAAGAAGGCGGTTATGGTTTGATCTAACTCAGATGAGAGAATCATTTAAGGGACTACCTTGGATTCTAGCAGGAGATTTTAATACTCCTCTAAATCCTTTAGACAAAAGAGGAGGATCTTCCACCATTTCATAAGGAATGCAAGATTTTAGAGACTTTGTCAATGGTAATGAACTTATGAATTTAGAGCTCAAAAGAATACCTTATACTTGGAGTAATAGAAGGTTAGGAGATCAACTCATTCAGATTCTATTAGATAGGGTTTAATTTCTTAGGAGGGGTTGACCATCTTGATGATTCCACACTCACTACAATCCCAAATATTGGATCAGATCATAACCCAATCATCTGGGAATTTTTAGAAGATGGTAGGAAGTACAACAATCCATTTAGGCTTGAATTTATATGGTTCAAACATAAGTATTTTGAATCCAAAATCGAGGAATGGTGGTAGAAAGATTTCCTAGGATCTAAACTTAATCAAATAGCAAAAAAATTAAGATATATCAAGAAAAATATTAAGGTATGGAATAGAGTGATGTTTGGAAATATTTTTAAAAGAAAATCTGAAATAAACTAGAGATCAAGTTGAATCAAGGGAATATCACAGAGGAAATTAGTCAACAAGAGAAGGAGCTTCTTGTAGAATACCATAATATCTTAACTAATGAGGAAGTTCATTGGAAACAAAAGTCGGATTATATGTCTAAAGGAAGGGGATCGTAATACAAATGTTTTTCATGTTTCTACCCTCCGGCATAGAAGCTACAACAAGATCAAGGAATTTTTTAAATAGGATGGATTGGTAGTCAATAAGCTTGATGATATTTGAGAGGAGGCAATGAATTTTTTAAAGGATCTTTTAGGAATTTGGGAAGAGGAAGATCTAGAAGCAATGGAAAATTTACTGAATCATATTCTCCATATCATATAGAATGATCTTAATGATTATATTTCTAGCCCTTTCACTAAAGAGGAGATTAGAAAGGTAGTTTTTTATTTGGGAGGTGATAAAGCTCTAGGGCCAGATGGTTTTCCAACAGCTTTCTTTCAGCATTTTTGGAACTTGGTGGGCAAGGATGTGGTGGAAGCTATTTAGGAGGTGCAAGGAACCCATTTTATCCCTATAGATGTCAATTCCACTTTTTTAGCTCTAATCCCTAAATCTGCAGGGGCTAGATATTTTACACAATTTAGACCTATAAGCCTCTACAACACCTTATACAAGATCCTATCAAAAACATTAGCTAATAGGATTAAAACAATTTTGCCCTTTATTATTGATGTTAACCAAGGGGATTTTGTTAAAGGTAAGCAAATATTGGATGGAATAGTCGTAATTCATGAGGTTATTCATTCTATGGATAGAAGTGGGGAGGCAAAAATGTTGTTAAAATTAGATATGAATAAGGCATATGATTGAGTATTTTGGGAGTTTTTGGAAAGGATCTTAAAATTTTTTGGTTTCAATGAGAACTAGATAAAGTTGACCATGAACTGTGTCTCCACAACTAAATTCTCAGTTTTAGTAAATGGAGCAATAACAAGATACTTCAACAACATTTGTGGATTATGTTAGGGAGATCCATTATCCTCATATCATTTTATTATTCTTGCATATGCCTTAGGTCATTCCTTGGTAGCAGTGGTATCTGAAGGTAATATTGGATGTTTCAAGGCAACTCCTTTGTCATATTCGATATCTCATCAACAATTTTTTGATTATACTATAATTGTGTCCAAAGCCTTTGACCCTCAAGCTCAACAAATTAAACTTATTCTGGACAACTATGAATGAGCAACAGGGCAAAAAGTTAATTTCAACAAGAGTATGGTCTACTTTCTAAATACTCCAAAGCATAGACAAAGAAGCATTAAGATAATTTTTGGTTGTGCGATTGGCACACTCCCATCTTATTACTTGGGAATACCACTCTTTAAAAGAAGAATGAAATATGAGATGTGGAACCCAGTAATAGAAATATTTTTGAAAAAGTTAACTGGTTGGAGAGGTAATTTATTGTGTCAGGCTGGGAAAGCACAACTACTTCATTCCACCTTCCAGAGCATTCCCATCTACTTTATGTTAGTTTTTAAGATTCCTACTATTGTTAGAGATAAATTAGAATAGATACAAAGATAATTTTTATGGTCTGGTTCAAAGGATAAAAAATGCTTGTCCTTAGTAAATTAAGAGCAAGTATGTTCTAAAAAAGAACATGGAGGCTTAGGCTTTAGCCACCTAAAATTATTGAATGAGGCCTTAATTAGTAATATGGGATGGAAGTTGATTAATAATGATCATTTGGGCTTGGTAAAATTTTTAAAGGTAAAATACCTAAAAAATAATAAAGATTTCCTATGTTCAGAAGATCTGCCCAAGGGGTTTGCATTTTGGAATAATCTTATGCATAGCAGAGACCTTTTGAAGAAAGGCTCAAGGTGGAGGATTGGCAATGGGGAGAAAGTGGATTTTTGGAAGGATTGTTGGTTGACTAACCAACCCCTTGAGTTTGACACCGAGTTACAACCCATTAGACAATTTTTTTCAAAAATATTGGGTGAAAAGGTGAAGGATTTTATGGTTTTGAATTCTAATAGAACTAGGTGGAAAGATATTAGGTTGAAAGTATTTATTAAATAATAGAATAAATCAGCTCACAAAATCTTTAACCTACTCAAGTTTTTTCCTCTGAAGCCTAAGGGTAGTAATAACTCTCTGGTTTGGAGTAAAGAAAGTAAAGGGGACTATTATGTTAAATCAGGCTATTCTCTATTGGATAAGGAGGAAGTTGGTTGGCTCCCTATTAAGAAGATTTGGATTAAAAATTTACTTCCCAAGATTAACTTTTTCATTTTTTTAGCTGTTTAGAATAAGATTTCTATCATTGATAATCTCTGTAAAAGGGGCTTCCATTTTGTAAATAGGTGTGCTCTATGTGAAAATACTTTGGAATCAGTCCATCATCTCTTTTTGAATTGTGTATTCTCCTATGAAGTCTTTGATTATTTACTCCAAAATTTTTTAGTCTCTTGAGTGAAGCCTAACAATATAGTGGATCTATGCTTACAATGGAACTCACCCTTTAATAGCAAGATCTTGATTTATGACACTTTTGTCTTCCTCATTTTTATGGGGGATATGGAGAGAGCGTAATAAACACATTTTCAAGGGCAAAAAGAGAGATGTTTCTTCTATCATTTTGAGGGTTGGGAGTGCCTTAGAGGAGAACTTTAAAGCTTATTTTCCAAAAGAAAACCTCAATATAGAATTCTCTTTTCTTCTAGATTGGCAAGTTTCCAATTTTTCTCATACTTTGTTGAAGCCTTCTAGAGCTAATGTGTTTTGGAAAATACCTCCAAAATACTAGGTTAAGCTTAATTTTGATGGAGCTTCAAAAGGGAATCCGAGTGCTTCTGGAGCAGGTGGGGTAATAAGAGATGAGATAGGTAGTTTTTTATTAGCATCTGTTGAACCTCTTGGTAGTCAAACTAATCATTTTGCATAAGCTACAAATCTCCTATTGGGCACTCATTTTTTACTGCAAATGAAGGTAAGGGATGTCATAATTGAAGGGGATTCTTTAAATATAGTAGAATTTATCAAATAAGAACAAGAAGTGAGTTGGACAATAGCAGAGATGATTGATGAATGTAGAGTGAATTTATCACAACTGAATTCTATTAAAATTTAGCATATCTATCAAGAAGGAAATGAAGCTATAGATATTATGGCCAACATTGGAGTTTCATTGGAAGAGAGTAAGTCTTGGACAAATAATTTTTCCTAGTCATTACAAGAGATAGGGGTAAAGGAGAAAATAAGGAATGTACCTTTGGAGGAGCAGTAAGGAATGAACAAATTGGATAATGTTCATAGATGGGAATTAGCCAGATTGAGGCAAGTTGTTGCGGTATGGTCTTGATTGTTTCTTATGGATATTGTTGTTTAAGTTATACTTGGTTGTGTTTTGCTCAAATTTTAGTTCAGTTCACTTGCTAGTTTGTGTTTGTACAGGGTAGTTTTGTATTGGTCAACAAGTTATGTAGCTAACAGGTAGTTCTTTGTTAGTTTTTTTATGTTGAACTGTATATTTTTTTTGGATTTTGTAAGGGTTTGGGGACCCTAAAACCCCTTCTTACCATAATAAAAAAAGTATGGAAATTTTTTAAGATGGATTTTTAGGGTTGGAAATTTTTGAGCTAAGCTTGTCAACAGGGAATTTAACACCCCACATGTCATGGTTTGAACTTTGGACCTTTCAAATAAGATCCAAAGCTTGAACCATTTCCCTATCCCTAAAAACTTATATATATATATATATATATATATATATATATATATATATATATATATATATATATATATATGGATTTGGTTAGTGTGAGAAACCCCTATGACCAATGCTCAAGGCTGGGCATCCCCATCATACCATGACCTCTCATAAGGGTAAAAGTTAAGCTTATCAATAAGGAATTTAATACACAACCACACACACCAAAAGGTTTGAACTTTAGACCTTTCAAATAAGAGTCAAAACCTAAACCATTTGCATTGTCCTCCAAATATAAATATTAAATATCTCATCTATATATAATATGAAGAAAATTTTAACAGTTATAATTGTATATAAGTACTTCAAATTATTTTAGTATGCATGTGTGTTGATAAATGGTTTACCAACTCTAGCCAGTTTCATATTATATACGTTCAATATATGATTATAGTCAAGTTCTAGCATTTCTAAAGAAGGTATTAGACTTAGAGATATTTGGGATCCAAGTAGTTTTATATTATATGAATTCAATATATGATTATATTCAAGGTCTAACACTTCTAAAGAAGATATTAATATAATTAGAAATATTTGGGATCCGAGTAGCTGCTCAATTCTTACCTGGAACTAGATATATAATTATTGCTCCTTTCCCTCTAGGTTCAAAGAGTTATGGCTTAGTTGTGGATTCCATCCCTTGTGAGGTCCTTATAAATTTAGGAACAACTACCTATAATATATGGAATGATTGGGGATGGCTTAATGGTCATAGATTCTCTTTCATTACTTCTAGTTTGATATACAATTTTTTTTGTGCCTTCCTTCTTTAGACTCTAAGCTCAATGTCAAGTGGTAAGTGAATTTTACCAATGTCCAATGACAATCTCTTGTTGCTTAAATTTTGAAAGTTCTTGTTGAATCCAAAACTTAGATTCTTGGATGATGGATTTTGCATGAAAAACTTCCAACTTTTGAAAGTCTGACTTTGATTTTACACATTTTTTATCAATTTAATTTTTGCAATTCTATAGAAACTCTAATTCACTTGTTTTTATTTTGTGGCATGGCTAAATAATTTTAGGATGTTTTTTACACTTTCATTTTCCCCTCTTTCACTAGATCTTGGAAGATTTATTTTCTTGGGTTTTCTCATTTGAATCAATGCCCTAAAATTTAGTTTTTTAGACTCATCCTTCTTAAGCACATTTGGAAGTGCAGATGCAAAAAGGTGTTTAATGGTTTTGCTCTTCCATAGGATATAGTTTTAGCAGACTTGATATTTAGTCTTTTGTTACATGTGGGACACATTCATTTCTAACTCTTTGGAACTTCCATCACACAAGGAGATGTTATTGATAGACTTCATCAGCTTTCTCATATGGTTAAAGATATTTAAAAGCTCCAATAATATTATATTTTATCCAATATCGACATCCATTTTTGTTAATAGCATTGATGATAATTTGTGAATGCCCCTCAATTGAAAATATTTTCATACTTTTTCCATTACAATTTTAATCCTTGTAATAAGTGCCCTAACCTCTCCATTGTTGTTAGTTGAAGCTCCATATGATTCTCAATAAGTGAGGAGAATTTTGCCTTTACTATTTGTAAAAACACCACCTCCACCAACAATAATGAAGTATATATTATAGATACATGAATTTTAAATATAAAATAATTTTATGATAAAATTTTATAACTATGTAATTTTAAATTAAAAAAGAAATTATATTAAATATATTATATATATATTTTTTGTGGAAAACACCCCTTTTGGAGTGCCTCTTTTGGGTAAGACCCAAGGAGACAGGGGTATCTATTCCATTAAAATCACCCAGGGCTCGCACTTGGCCTACCTTATTTAATACACTCAAGGAGCATGCCTAAAAAAACAAAAACACAAAAAAACACAAACACATAAAAACAACAAAAAAAAAAAATAACACAAAAACAACAAACAACAAAAAAACATATACAAAACACAAAAACAAAAAACCCATACAAAAACACAAAACACAAAACAAAATAAGCAACAAAAACACAAAATTAAAAACAAAAAAATAACATAGAAAACACAAAATCAACCAAAAAACAACACAAAAAAAAAAACACACAAACACACAAACACCAAAAAATTGAATTTATGGAAAAAGAGATTACATATTCGACCTTTATAGAATAACACACATTTTAACCAAGAATTAACACAAGAAACATAAGAGTAATCTTTCTAAACTGGGGAACCAAAATATCCTAATTGGACCAAAGAGAAGCTAATACAAAATAAAAAGAAACTAGGTATCTCTAACATTGGAGCCATCCAAAGAAAGGATAGATAGAAGAGCATCCTTGATTTGTAAAGCCCACCATCTAAGAGGGTGGTTGTAGCAAGTAAGATCACCTTTGTCCAATGTCCAATTAGCTAAAGCATCAACAATCCTGTTTTGTTCTCTAACAACATGATTGTATTCAACTTTCAAAAATTCCATCTGGATTAATTGAATCTTCTCAATATTTTTTTTAGTCTCCAATCAGCCTTATGATTCTTAGAAGGAGTCTTCAACAAATTAATCATGACTTGGGAGTAAAATTTAACCAGCACATTTTTCCATCCAACCTTAGTAGCCTCAAGAAGGCCTCTGAGGATACCATTCTCCTCAACAAGGTTATTGGAAAGGATACCCAAATTCTCAGCAAAAGTGAAAACCAGGAAACTATCTAAAAGTCTATCAATTCCTCCTACATTGGATTTTCCAAGGTTCCCCCTAGAGGCTCCATATATATTGAATTTTCCAAAATCCTTAGGAAGGGGATGCCAATTACTTGTTCTATACATATTTTGATTACTCGTATTTCCTTTAAGTTGGTTGCCAATAGTAGAGTGAATATTCAATCTTTGCAGAACTTTATCCCATTGTTGGTTGGAGTCTTGGGGGTGATTAAGGAGTTGTTGGATTGTTTCAGCTAAGTTGGCAATGGTATTTTGCCAAATATAGTGAATATCCTTCATTTCTTGTTTGAAAATCTGATTTTCTATTTTCTTCTAGATAGTCCAAGGCAAGATGGTTGTTTCCATCCAAACTAACTACCTAGCAAAATGATCAACAACCTATCATTTAGGCCTTTCCCTCCATAAATTTTCAAGAGAATAAAAATTGGAACACTGTAAATTGAGTAAGATAGACATTCTCCTCCACATCTTAGAGGGTAAGGGACACTCAATAGAAATATAGCTAAGAGTTTTTATACTTTTTCCACACATTTTACATCTAAACAGGCCATGAAAGCTACATTTCATAATTCGCTCAATAGTGAGCACCCATTGGTGCAATAAAAGCTAATTAAAAAAACTCACCTTAGGCTAGAGATTTTTAGATAACAACTATGTAAATATATCATAGGATTGATTGGGATTATTGTGGTAGAAGGCCAAATAACCTTGAGAAACATTATACTCACCCTTAGTAGTGTTGTTCCATTCAAAATAGTCCTATCATGGAACCAATAGATAGATCTCATATGAAGGTGTGTTGGATATATTTCCTTTGCCTTTCTGGAATTTGAATAGGCCAGTCCTCAATAGGGATCCAATATCTACCAACCTCTAAATTACTTGTCTAGTACCAACAATAATTAACTACCTTTATCCAATTAGCTTGGTCTAGCTTCTCTATATAGGTCCTCCAATTAGGGAACTAAATTATCAAAGGTTGGTAACCATCCCAAGAATCTATAAAAAAAATTATTTGTTGACCATTATGAAGGATCCAAAATTAATTATTATTTATCAAATTATCACCAATCCTAAGAACTGCTAAAATGGGAGAACATCTAGTAGGAAGTTGATAGTGAACAAGGTCTTAAAGACTTTTAATTTTAGCATATTTAGCACAAATATTATTGGCCCATAGGGCATTGGCGTTATTCAAAATACTCTAATACAACTTTATAGCTAAAGCATTATTATTTTTATAGCATATCAAAATCCTAACCCCCCTTCATGCTTGGGAAGGCATAAAGTATCTCATTTCACCAAGGCTCATTTTATTTTCTCCTTAGTACCATTCAAGAGGAATAGTTGATTTATTTGATCAAGTTATTGATTAAATTAATTTAGGATATTAAACATATTAGAAACATAAATAGGTATATCTTGAAGGACTAATTTTACCAAGGTAATTATACCCCTATATGAAAGACACCTATTGTTCCACTTTCCAAAATTTTCCTTTACTCTATCCAATAACCAATTCTAGTATTTTTTCTATTTCTAGATGTTGATAGGAATACCTAAATAAGTGATTGGAATGGATGTCTTCTTATATCTTAAATTTATCTAGAACCATGGATTCCTATCTAGAAGAGCAATGAAAGAAGAACACTTTGATTTGTCTTCATTGATCAATTACCCCGTAGCATTAGAGAAACAATGAATGATTTTTTAAAAGTAGAGGCTTCCTTATCCATAGATTTACCTAGTAGAGTAGAGTCATCAAAAAAATTAATATGAGATATAGGTCTAGCTCCATGAGCAATGGTAACTCCCTCAAGTATTTTGTTTTCTATATTTATATCCTACCCAATAATTCAACAAAAATTATGAATAAATAAGGGAGAAGGGGTCGCCTTTCCTAATGCCTCTGGAAGCTAGGAATAGTTATGAAGGACAACCATTGATGAGAACTAAGTAGGAAATTAAATATATACATCCCATAATCCAATCTGTCCAATCCTGAGAGAAGCCAAATTGCCTCATAACCTTGACAAGTGCTAATCCACTTTGTCATAAGCTTTGGATATCTCTAAATGGATGAACATAGACTGAGATTTTTTTGCTTCCATGGAATGAATGACTTCCTAATAAAGAACTATCTCTTTCACAATCTATCTCCCTTCTGCATAGCATCCTTGTTTAGGAGAAATAATCTTATGCAAAATGGGTTTTAGCCTTTCCATCATGATATTGTTAATGATATTGAGAAGAACATTACATAAAGCTATTGATCTAAAAGATGAGATATGTTTTGCATCTTGAGCCTTTGGGACTAGAGCTATATAATTTTTATTGGTTACCTTCAAAATATCTTTGATCTTCTTGGCTTCTTCCACCACCTCTAATAAATCAACATGAAGAATATCTCAAAATTTTTGGTAAAATTTGATGGAAAAACCATCAGGCCTCTGGGTCTTCCCTTTTTGTATTTTAAAAACCACTTGTTGAAGATCATTGATAGTAATTGGAGTAGTCAAAATAGAGTTCTCCTTAAAAGTGATTAGATTAGGGATCACTTGAAGGACAATATGTTGAGAAGCCAAGTCAAGAGTTGCAAGAGTGAATGGTTTAGAAAAGTAGTTTACTACAATAGACTTCATGCCATACCAAGTGTGGATAGAGTCTCTAGAATATAATTTTTAGTAAGATATAAAGTTGTGTGATATATGGACTAGAAGAAATTTGTAGAATAATTCCATGTTTTGATATCCTTCATTGAGCCATTGGATCCTAGAATTCTTCTTCCATAAGAGCTCTTCTATTTTTTTCCATTCCTCCAAATGCATTGTGAGTCTAATATCAACTATACTTCTACTCTAAATGAGGCCATCTAAATGGATTTTGTCATTCAAATATTCAAGATGAGCAATAACTTCTTGTTTCTTCTACCTAACATCTCGAAACTCCTAATTCCAAATTTTGATTTTGAATTTGATGTATTGTAATCTTTTGGTAAAACAAAACATCTTAGTTCCATACATTGCTTTACCTTCCTACCACCATTACCATACTAAAGGTATGAAGGAACTATATTTGAGCCACATTAACTAAAATTGGAAGGGTAAGAAACTAATCTTGGTTTCCTATATTTCAACCATGATTAGCCAATGATTCAAACCAACATTGTTAAGATTTTTCACCTTAGGAATGTGTTCATGGATTAAGAAATTATCAGAGAACAAGAACCTATCCAATATTTCCATGATACAAGCTAAGCCTTGCCTTCTATTAGACCAATTCATGAGGCTATTATTTTGCTAGATGTCCCAAAGGTGAAGGTTTGTAATAGATTAACTCATGAGGTCTGAGCTCCCATCCAAATTCCAATTTTCCCTCTTCTTTTCATCTAAAGAGAGGATGGTATTGAAGTCACCTTTGATCAAGACCTATGATTTAGGAAAATCAAAGATAATATAAATTATATCCTTCCATTGTATTTGCTTATCCTCTAAAGTAATTGAAGCATAAAAAGTCAAGTAGAGAATAATTTGGCTAGATTGTCTACTTTGTGTAGCCACCAAGAGACCCTAGCTACCAACCATATGGTGAATAATGATCTCTTTTTGTATCTAGAGGTAAGCAATGTCACCAGAAGCCCCATGGGAGCTAGGGGAAGCCACTTTTATAGCCAACCAAAATTTACTTACAATTGAATCCATTTCCCCTATAGACATCTTCATTTCCTGAAGGAAAACCAAATGTGGTTAGTTTATCAAAATAATTCTTCTAATTTTATTTTCTTTTGAAAGACTCCATTTGATTCCTTTAATATTCCAAGTGGTGATATTCATTAATAAAGGGGCTAAAGATATTGGTAAGGCCATTAATATTACCTTCCTCTACAATATTTTCACCTTATTTTACCATATGATGTTGATTAGTCTTGCAGCTTGCCTTTTGGTTAGTGTCCATATTCACTTTTTTTTCTTGTTTGTTGTCTTATCCCAATTGAATCTAGGATAGCTTCTAACCTTGAAGTATGTGTATACGCAACCAAAGCATTATTGAAAGGTTGAAAAAAGTCTATCTTGGGGTTTAAATTATTTGAAGTTTTAGCATCTAAAATATTGTTCTTATTGTTTATATTTTCTCTCTTATTTTTTGTAGAGAATATTTGATTTCTTGGTTTGTCTTTGAGTCCTTCCCTACATCTTTAAACTATGTTTCTATGATTTTTGTCTCCATTATGTCATATTTATTACCCAAGGGGTTATTTATGGAACATATTATAAACATATTAGTTGACATCACTTGATCCTTTATAACTAGTGTTTATTATGTGTTATTCTTCTTAGGTATTTGGAAACCTTCTAAGTATGTGTCCTCTTTCTTTTGATATGGAATCTTATTTGGACAGAAACTAGCCAAATGACCATATTCATGACATATTCTATAATATAAAGGAATGTTCTCATAGTCCACCACCTACTCCCAAGTGTCTTCTCCAAATTTTAATGAGATATTTTGTGGAAGGGGTTTGTCAAAATCCATTAATACACAAATTTGAGCATAAATAATGTGTTTAAATTTATGCGTACAGTTAAAAATCATCATGAAATTTCCAAGGGAGTTTTTTATTGTAGAAATTATAGCTAGATTATAAAATTCAATTGGGAGGCCAAAGAGTCTAACCCACATAGGTACTATAGAAGGCATATCTTCTTCGAATTTAAATTTAGTGTTCCAAATTTTCTTGAAAATCCCTACCCTTCCAAAGAACCAGGGACCCCCTTGAAATATTTTCTCTTTGTCTTCATCATTAGCAAAAATAACAAGAAAATAACCATTGGGATAAATAGAGATTTGTGTCTCACCTTTTGTTTTCTAGTATTTTGTAACCCACACTTTGAAAGTAGATAGGCTTAGATAAAAACCCAAGAAATAAAAAATCAGTCTTCTCTCTATATCTTCTATGCTATATTGAATGTCGCCCATTTTTAGCTTAACGATTGGGGTTATATCAGTTGCTCTTAGACATCCCAACTTAGTTTTTCTAGGATTAATATTAGGCATTCTTAGAGGTCTAAAAGAAGCCTTAATATTAATGTTAGCATTAGTCCAGGACTTTCCACCATGGAGGGCATCCCTAAAATTTAATTTTGCGAAAAAATATCCAAAATCCTTACTCTTGAAAGGGTTTTCCATAGTGGATCTATTTTGGGTGTGTTCCTCAACATCAAGATTTATTGGATTTTGAATTATTTATTCTTTTTCTAAGGAGGTTTCTCTTATTTTATTTGCAACTTGAACCTTGTTTATGGATCTCTTTAATCCATGCCTTGGAAGCTGAGGAAAGGTGTGATTTTTACTTTTTCCTTAGGTAGAAAATTGGAAGTAAAATTTAATCAAGTCCATAGCATGAATATTTGTTGAAGATATATTTATAACCCATTATGGGTCTCCTATAACATATCCAGTGTTTATCCTGGGCAAAAACATAAAAAAAATAAACTAACCACTAGGGCTTGAAGGCCCCAAAAAATAACCTTTATCACCACCTAAAATCGACCCACAGATGAAACCCTCACACAGTCGCCTTCAAAACCCTTATATCATCTGTAATGATAACTATATTAGCATCATCCAAATGTATTATATATTTTAAAATTTAGTTTAATTGATTATCATAGTTTTTAATTTATAATTATGTCAATATAACTCATTTGGGGTTAAGCACCTATCACATGCACACTAGATCTTATTCCTACTAAGTTTTGAATCTAGACCTTGTTAGGAATTATTACATCATAGATAATGTGTATGTAAGCTGAATAACCACTCAACACATTGCATGTAAGGTCTACTAGAGGAAAAAGATATAAATATACATCATAGTCTATGTGAAATAAAATATGGTATAACCGCCCATCACAATATCTATGCATGCACTATAGAAAATATGTAGTTGTAAGTGTAGTTGAAGGTTTTTTATGTATAAAATAGACATCTTATGTATTTAAAATACCTATCACTTCCATAATACAATCGTCAAAAAATTAAGTTCTAATATGTGGTATTAAAGCAGGTAGAAGGAAAGGATAAATTCTCCTTCTGATCCTGCTCTAGCTTTAACATAGAGAAGCCATAAGAGAACTCTACTTGAGAAAATAAATTTTCAAGTTTGAGAAAAGTAGTTTCAAGGGTAAAATTATCCTATATGAAATTGTTACCATGAAGCAAAAATCTATGGTGTATTTAAAAAAAATAGTGTTAAAAATCTCTACCAATGGCAAAAGCATGCACGTAAACAACTAGGTCAATTGAGGCAAGAAAGGAAGCCATAAGAGACTCCTTAAGAAAAAAAAGAGGAGAGGAAGTTATAATAAGCTCCTAAAAATTAAAATAAAATAAATAAGCCTTTGAATCTTCTTAAAGTATTGCAAGAAAAATAGCTCCCCTTCAAAGGGTTGAAGCACATTCTAGGAAAAATAATTACTATGATCCAAAGAAACATAAGAGATTTAGTTCATATATGTTTAAAGGTCCAATAATTTGTGAACTACCAAGAAGCAACAAAATTAGTGAACTTTGTATAAATACAAGTCTAAAAAGAGCAACAAAAGCTCTTAAAAAAAGAACAAAAGAAAATTTGAGAATGTTTATAGAAGAGAAGAAGAATTAGAGAATGCTCTGAGAGAAGCAGTCAAATTTTGCAAGAATGAGAAGATGCATAAAAATAAGACATCACTTGTGAAATTTAGTTAGAAACTTCAAAGAGCATTTATTTAAAATCAAGGCACATAGTACCAAAATGTCATTATAAATAAGGTGAAGAATCTTCACCAAAGGAGGGCCCCAAGTTAAAAATAACCATAATGTTTATAAGAACTTCGTATAGTGCTCACACAAGTTTTGTGAAGTGCATAAGATTTAAAGAAAATAAGAAGATATAAAGATCAACATATAAGACAAGAAACAAGAAGAATATTGAGAAAGAAAGGTAAGAAGAAAGAACATATCAAAGAAGAATCACCTTCATAGCAAAAGCTTTGGAATGCTGGTGCATTATATCAAAGACACCAAGAAGCCTTGTAGAATCTAGAGCTAACAAGAGCAACCCAAGAAATAGCAACATAATATTTTCTATGAATGTTTGAGTATTCAACATACCATAGAAGGAAGCACTTACATCAAGGAAAAAATTAGTGCAAATCAAATATTTAGTGCATAAGGAAGCACTTATATCAGGAAAAATTCAAATATATATCCAACACAAAAGTGATCAAAATAATATAAAAAGGAACACTTAGAAAAATGACACCATAATATTTTTGAAAAAAAAAGCTAAAAAAATGGAGGTGAAACTCCAAGAAGAAAGGAAGAACACACCTCCATTTGACAAGATAATTATTTCTTGTATTTTTGAAGCATTAATTACAATTCATGTATAGGCATATATATACTCAACAAAAAGAATTTTTTGAGGTGAACTCAATAAAAGAAGAATATTTAAAATTTGTGAAAGCCTACTATGGTTAGTAGTGAAAGATGCAAACCGGAACACACTGACAATGCTTTGAACAAAATGAAATGCAAGGTAACATAAGTTTTCACAATAGAATAAATTATTTATTAACGGGGGGAGCCTAGAAATTCCATTGTTTACAAGATTGGATCCTTGAATCCTTTTGATACAATATTACAATAGTTTAGGGTTCTTTGAAACCCTAAGAAGCAAGGTCATGGTATCTTCAAGTATGTATTTATCCCAACAAGGTTGAGTGGGATTTTTTGGATATCCAAGGTTAAGCCACTCCAGATGTTGATGTAGTGCTCCAGATCTGCACACAAGGACACAACATAATAATTAGTAATACCTATGAGGGCTCCACATTGTGAGACCCTCTATAAGCAATGGTAAACCCTAACTAAATACTACAAAAAAAGTGAACAAAAAAAAAGTATATATATGAAATAAAAAATTGTAGGGTCGATTTGTTTTACCTTCTTATTATATTTTGATGCGTGAAATCTGATGCAGGTGGCTGGTGCAGCGGTGCCCTAGCATCGCCTGAAGGCTAGAGGGACTTTGGGAATAGAAGTGTAAAACACCCGTGGGCACCTAGTGACTGTAGGGAACACTTGTGGGTACCTAGGGCCGATGGGGGGGCACCCGTGGGTGTCTAGCATTGATGGAAAAGTTCCTGAAGGCACCTATCAACTGATGAGGAATTTTATAGAAGTAGATCAAGCGAGGACATAGGTTGTGGCGACAAATATGGTGAGTGAGTGGAATAAATTGTGACATATGGAATGGGATTAGGACACAAAAAGACTTGATATAAGACTCAAACACTTAGGGAACTCAGGGAACTTAGAATCAAGAAATTAGGAACTCAATAATAGAAAATCCTGGGGTTGAGCCATCAAAATGGCTCTTATTTATAATATACCCTAAGACATACTAGGATTTCAATGACACTAATCATGTGGTTGAGATTAAAGCATATCCAAGGGTTGACAATAAATCTAGGGTGTGGCATGGATTGATGTAAATGGATGGATGGGATTAATTCACTTAAATAAATACATATTTATTAAATATATATTAAAATATAATATAAAATATTATATTTAAATATGTGTAAAATAAATATATATAAATAAATGTGAATAATGATTGGAAATTATGGTAAAATAGGAATAGTGGGCAAATTGGCTAGGATTTGATGGTGGAAATGGAAAGAAGACAAATATGAAAAGCAAATGGCTAGGATTTGGTGTCTATAGATGCCCCTTTTTATAATGCGTTGCGTGAAACACAATGCAATGAAAAAACACGAGACACCTATTTTGGCTAGGTGCAAAAGCAACTTCTCTCTCTTGTTGGAATACAAGCTTGAAGACAAAAGAATAAAAGAATTCAGAGTTTTACGTAGCTTACCCCCTCAATTGGCAAATGAGATTATGGATGAATATCATGAGCCAATTAAAAAATCTATGCAAATGAATGATGGATAATGTGATATAATTTTTGCCCCAATGGTGGGAAGGGGGTTGGTGGAAAATATGATATGATGTGTCTGTTTTTGCCCCAAAATATGAAGGATTTTTTGCAAATGTTAGGTGATGAGGACAATATGAATGATGTAAACTTTGATACCATTTTTTCCCCAATGGTGTGAATGGGGTGGTGAAAAATGTGATATGATGTATTTGGTTTTGCCCCAACAGATGAAGGGTTTTGTGCAGATGTGAGATGATGAGAATGATATGAATGATGTGAAATTTGATACCATTTTTGCCCCAATGGTGGGAAGGATGTTTTTTTCCAAGTGTATATGCCATGATCATGTAAGTTGTATCCCATGTGGGAAAGTCATAATAAAAAATGGTTGTCCCTAGATTTGGGGTGATTCGATGCTGTTGAAACACTTTGCCTTTTTGACATCATTAATATGCAAAATGATGCTGCAAAAGAAAAAGAATCAACCTTGGATGACCTACTAGTGACTATTTGGATAATTCCCACAATTGGAACCAATCATATTAGCTAGTGCCTATCTCTAAGGTGTTAAGGATATTGTGAATGATGAAATTTGAGTTTTGTCCATGTTTTAAGCCCCACAAACTAGGCCATCAATGATAACGATT
Source organism: Wollemia nobilis (assembly GCA_028583015.1). Lineage (NCBI taxonomy): Eukaryota > Viridiplantae > Streptophyta > Pinopsida > Araucariales > Araucariaceae > Wollemia > Wollemia nobilis. Next base: position 16,262,217 of record JAQPPZ010017228.1, read on the forward strand.
GTGCAAATTGTTCTTGGTAATGTTTCACTCTAAATATGAGGAAATACCAAATATGATTGTAATTTCGATCAAGGAGATAAGTGATGATGATCATGATCAAGTGTCCTTATTGTAATCTATTCATCTTACCGAATTGCATGGACCCAAATAGTTGCAATTGCCAAGTGTGTAGAATAACCCACTAGAAACAAGATTCACTTACATGTTATGTGAACTTGACAAATATGTAAATGATGATGTGAAATGATGTGGCAATGATGTATGAATGATGACATAAATGATGATGGCTGTTTTGTGAATATTTGGGCTATTTTAAGAACTTTTGGAATTGGTTTAGTGAATTGTGGTCAATGTGGTCATAAATGAGATTTATGTGTCCAAATCAGTTCTAATATTCACAAAACCTGATAAAATGATGGAATGTACTGGTGAGTGAAATTTGGATTGATTTAGTTGGGTGTAGCTACTGCTTCGTACTAGTTTGGGTTTTGTCAATGCTGATGCGAAATACTTGTAGGTGCTTTAGCATGCCAGGAAATGCCGATGGGCACTTCAAAGTGCTTGAAGTAATTATAAATAGCTTTTTGGGTGATATTGAAGCTCATTTGTGCATCTGTGGAGTTTGAGAAGCTGCATTTAAAGAGTGAAGGGTGAGTGAGGGGTGAAGTGAGGTGAGGCATTTGCAGAACGAAAGCTATGGCGATGAAGGGAGATGGTGTGGAGGCTAGGGTTGCTGCTGAGGTGCGGATTGCTGAGGTAAGGTGTTGCTTTGTATTGTGTAAAGTTTTTTTTTTATGAATTATTAACAAACATTTTGTGTTGTGTTGCATCTTAGAGTTTTGGAGGCTGAGCACCATTTTTTGTATTACATACTTGGGATGAGGAAGGTGATTACGGGGGATGAGTGAGATTTTCTCAAGGATGTGGGGCTAGAAGAGGTAGCTTGATTGTATGTCGTTAGGGAGGATGAGGGGTACCTCTCTACCTTGGTAGAGAGGTGGGATGTAGATAGGGGGATGTTTCATCTCCCCACAAGTGAGGTGATTGTGACCTTGGAGGATGTGTATCACATCCTCAAGGTGTTAGTGGAGGGTCTCCAAGTTGAGGTTGGCCTCAACAAAAATACAGAGATGAGAAGAATATTTGGGGATTCCTGGGAGGGGGTGAAGGTGGATAGTGGAGGCATCCCCTATTTATCCATGTATGTGGACAAGGAGTTAGATCCCATTTGGGCTTTGGTGATGTTTGTGTTGGACAAAATTGTTGCCTCAAACAACACTAGATGTAGGTTCCCTTGGAAATTGATAGGGGTGGTGAGTGATATGCTCACCATGAGGCAGGTGTATGCATGGGCTCCCTCCTTATTACTACAGGTGTATCGATAGCTTTATGATATGATGAGGCAGGGGTGGAAGGGATTGGGGTGCAACCTACTATTGCAATGCTAGGGATGGGATCACTTCAAAGTTTCTAAATTGGTGGGTTGCTTGTGGAGGAGTTTGGTAGGGAATAGCCCTATGCTAGGTGATGGATGTTGGAAAAGGAGGTTTAGCCAAGTTGTCCCATGAGGAGGAGTCAATGGTACAGGGATTTATGGGTGGGATTGACATCTACCCAAGTGGTATGGAGGCCATGGCTGGGTTCTCAGTGGAATGGGAATGGGGAGCATCTACGGTAGGTGTAGTAGGGTAGGTGGGTGATTGGGAGGCATATGAGTGAGATGAAGTACTTCTAGTTCTCCCAAGTACTCCACCAATTTGGGTTGAGATAGGATGTTCTCTATGAGCTAGTGTGGTATAGGAGGCATCGAGAGGAGGTGGGGCTGCCATGAGTGAAGCCATGGAGGGTAGCCTTGGAGGATGATGAGGAGGTGGACATCCCAGATATGGAGGATGCGGGGATAATCGTGTAGTACGATGCATGGTTTACAATGTAGCCACCATGGATACCACCTCATGGAGTGGTCGATGCAAGTGGCAGTTGAGAGGCTAGGGATGAGTGTTGGGAAAAATATTAGTTAGTTTTTCTATGGTTCAATTAATAATATCCATTTAATTATCAACTCGGGGTAGCTCATAGTCTTGTGAGCAACCGTGCAAAATATATGCTTATAATTTCTCCTTCGGAGATGAGTCCCTTAGATCATGGTTTGGGGGGTATTTGGTATTCATTGAAGTTTTTATTCAAACCAATAATCTTATCCTACATCTAAGAAAATAGGACTGAATGCGTTCAAAAACTAAATTGCTACCTTGTTGGAAATCACAAAAAATAGGGGAAATAACAGGGAAGCAAATTAATCTATGAAAATAAATACAAAAAAATAGGGGAAATAAGGGAAGAAATTTGTTGTAAGTGGGCCCATGCTTCTAGTAGGTTCTGCCTACTATAGATTTTCACTGGACACTTTAGACGATTTTATAGCAAAATACTCGAAAATATTTTTATTAATAGTTGCAACAAAAGAATTTACAAGAAAATTCAGAAGGTCTTATTCAGGGGTGGCATACATATTTATAAGATATGCGACCACAACCTGTTACAATCCTCAAAACAAAATAGAAAATAATTCGCTTTTACAACTGCTTGCTTAAATGAAGGAATCAGGCAAAATATCATGATATTTCAACATATTTTATTTCTAGAATACATCTAATATTTGTTTTACCCAATTTACATAAATCATTCACGTAGCAGCTGGAAGAAAGGGTGGTGAGTCATCTTTGATGTTGTCCCTTATCCAGTTTTAATGCTGGAACTCTTTTTAAGTTGGTTGCTAAAATTTTGCTCTGTTCTATCAACCACAAAGTTGTGCTGGAATTTGGAGTTAGTGGAAATCAAGCACCTCATCTAAAGAAGTCATAAAGTAGGTGCCTTGTATACAAAAGTTGAGAATCAAACACTTTACGATAAGCAGATACCTAACGAGAAGCAAGAACCTAATAGAAAGCAGACACCTAACATAAAGTAGGTGCCTAACAATTAAGTGCCGAACGAAAGTTAGGCACTTCAAAGGAATTTGGGTGCCTAACTTCGTACCTCTTCGTCGATGTTTCGTAGATATTTTTCCTTCATAAAATTACAAGTTCTAGGTCCGAGTGGGACCTTGATGAAAACATGCCAAAATGCAACAATATCCACTAAATCTACAAAAAAAACACTTAAAGACAAATATTAGATAACATGCAAAATAAACTATTAATTATATATAATTTCCATAAAGAATTTATATCTACAAGAATAAGCACCACACATTATAGGGAAAAGAGTACAAAAATGAGTAATTCTATGGCTCATAATTTCTCCATACTTAAGGGGTGGCACATCCCTATGCCACTTTGAACTGGTAATTATCAGTTCTATATACAACATCCCAATAAGCTCTGTTGGTCTGTGTCCTTTTATTTTTAGTGGATTTCAATTTTTCCTTGTCCCAAGGCTTTTGCCCCTTTCATGCCTTGGGAGTGGTTGTCTCATGACCCTACTATTTTTGGTGTTTGTTGCGTCGAATTGGTTCACTTGGTCCTGCTCTTTTCTTGGGTAGTTCTTTGGTCCAGGCCACCTTGCATTTTTCAGTGTTCATATAAAAACTAGAGAAACTAGTGGCATCCTTCTGGAATGCAGGCTCAACCATTTTCCAATACTCATGGTGAAGTGGTAACTCCTCATCCACAAGCACTAATTCTTCATTACCAAATGGGATGCTAGAATTCTTACTAACCCTAGCTGTAGGTAAATATGCCCCTATTGGATCAAGCTCATGTTCAACCTTGACCTCTATTTTTGCCACCAGAGGAGTTCTGTTGCTTGATGCCTATTCTATAGGTGGCACAAAACTTAAAAAATCCCATTCTCATAAAATATACCTTCATCCTTGAAGGCTCATCACCTACCGACCTGTACAAACTCCAAAGCTGCTCAAGTCAGGCAACTGGAATTTTCTTGTGAGGCCTGTTTGATTGCTTTTTGGCCTCTTTTTTTGTTTCCTTGAGGGCTTTCTTAGAGGCCTTCTTCCAATTCTTCTTGTATCCCTTAATATCCTCTTTAAGCTCCTCAAATTTTTGTTTTTGGGTAGCAAACAAATTATTTTCTACCTCCCATTATTCATCAGAATCCAATTCTGATTATTTATTAGATTAGATGCCCAATGCCTTCAATTTGGTAACTCTTGCTCTAGTTTTGGGTCATCACTGAGATGACCTTATGGATTTTTCTTAGACCTCAACTTTATTTGTTGCAACCAAGGGTGTGTTGGTGCTACCGTTGCTTCTTGGTTTACATGAGATTTAGGTTGTTAAGCCTCTTCTTCCTTTGTAGCACATTGCTGCTCATCTAAAACTGTTTCCTCCTCCTAAGGCTGTTCGACCCTTGCATCAGTTAGAGAGTGTTCTATATTTCCCTCATTACCTAAAATTTGAGGCTCTTCAGCCTCCATATCCTTCTCCTCCTCATCTTATTTTTCTGTAGACTATTCTAAATTATGAGGTTCCTCAACCTCAAATTCATCTTCCTAAAGTACTGGTTCTAAAGAAGGATATGTAGAACATGGCTACTCTACTTCCATTGCAACATCATCTCCTTGATCTATTTCATCCAAAATTTAATCCGTGGTGCATTGGTATTGGATGGCATTTGATGACTGGATAAACTATAATAGAAAATGATGGCTATGGTTTTCCTTTGGTGAATTTTTCTCCACGTGATTAGTTCTCGATAGCTGCAATGTGTCTTATTCGAGAAATCCTACAAAATTCAAAATAAAAATTAGAAAAATGTATCTTCTTGGGATGATAAACCCTCCTTGGAAGTTGGTTAATGTCAAATTTTAATTTTATCCAAGATGTATTTGAATTTGCACGTGTGTGGGGTGTTGACGTGGATTATGCCACATCCCAATGCTGACGTGTTATTCTTTAAAAGTAGAAAATGATTGCAACAAATGGAAATTAGGTGCATTTTTTGTATGGAAATCAGGTGCCTTTTTTTCAAATTATGGCGTGTAGGTGCCTTGGAAATTGAAAATAGGCACCTTAGGAATCAGTGCTTTGCTTAACATGGGAAGTAGGTGCCTTAGCAATCAGGTGCTCTACTTAACATGGGAAGCAAGTGCCTTAGAAATCTGATGCTCTACTTAACATGGGAAGCAAACGCCTTAGCAATCGGGCACTCTACTTAATATAAGAAGCAGGTGCCTTTTTGCTAACTATCGGATGACGTACTTATAAAATAAAATTTATACAAACTAATTTTTTTTTTTACTATGATAAGAAGATTTGGTGTCAATTTTTCAAAAATTGGAAGTCGGTTATCCTCTTGGAGAAACCAAAAAATTAGGCGTTAGTCTACCAGAAAACGAGACACAGACACCATCTTCGTAACATATTGGGAATCAAGTGTTGTGGATCGTATAATAGAAATCAGGTGCCTTCTACTATACAATGGGAATCACGCACCTTCTATTATAAAAATAACCATGCACCTTCCATCGTACAATGATAATCAAGCACCTTTTGCCATAACGGGAATTAGGCACCTTCTACCGTAAAATGAGAATCAAACACTTTTCCCATAAAATACAGAAAACAAGTGCTTCTCTTTATTCAACGGGTGCTGAATTTTCCTTGTACATGTGCTATCAAGTTGATCAGGCCCTTCAGTGCTTCTAATTTTAGAACAAGAACAAAATCAACTTCCACCCTTGAACCAACAATTGAGTGTTTTATTGTTCATAAAGACCAATACAAACACTCTTGTGCAGATTCGGGTTTAGTATTCCCCTCTCTAAATGGGGACTAGTTACTCCTACTGCAAGTAAATTCTCCTAGAAATATTGGAAGGTGTAGGTTCATGGATCCTGTGCTTGTTAGGCCTAGGTTTCCCAGGCTGCCTAATAATTGCACTCAAGGCATCGTTCTTGCAAAATAAAAATATAACTAAAAAACAAAAAATTGAAAAAATAATTGTCTTTAGGACTATGTGGACTATGTTCACATTTTACTGACTCAAGATCAAATCAGAATCAACTGGGGTCTCCCCCATGCCTAATCTAGACTCAATCATGTATGCTTTAGACACATGGTATGGACGCAGGCAGTGGCCATTGACTATTAAGGTAATTTTGCTATCATCTATTATTCTAATCCATATAGCCCCATTATTGATGATTTCAGTCACTTCATATGGTCCCATCCAACACTGCATGAGCTTGCCCTTCCTTTTATGGAATCGATAACCATAGAGTAATGCCTATTCTCCCACTTTAAGCTGCTTTGGCTTGGTGTGGCGGTCATACCACTTAACCCTTTATTTCTGGATGATCTCTATTTTCTATGAAGCATCAAGGAAATATTCATATAGCTTATTAAGCTTCTAAATTATTTCTTTTTGTGCATCATCTAGGTTTATATTCAACTCTACAACAGTCCCAAGTGTTTTGACTTCATACTCTATAGGAATCATAATATTTTTCCCATAGACTAACTGAATTGGTGTGAAACTAGTAGTAGTCTTCCAAGTGGTCCTTGTAGGTCCAAACTCCTTCTAGTAATCTAGTAGCCTAGTACTTCCTATGTTGCTGCACTATCTCTAACAAGATATTTTCCAAATCTCGGTTTGTCACCTCAACTTGCCCATTTTCCTGTGGATCTTGTTATGTCTAATTTTGTATTATTGCATGAGTTCTTGGATCATCGTTGAATTAAAATAAGGTCCTTGATCAGTTGTGATCTCCCTTGGGACCCTAAATATTGTAAAAATTGATGAATACAAAAAATTTTCTCTAGTTTTCTCCTTTGAATTATGCAAATCTTGCACTTCAACCCATTTTATCACAGTAAAAACTAGGATATACCTTTTATCTCCTGAATGTGGATTCCTAAGTCCTATGAAGTCCATCCCACATTTATCAAATGGTTCAATGTGAACATGTGGTTGGAGTGGCATCTCATATCTAAGAGTAGGTCTGCCCATCCTCTAACATTGATCACACTAGCTTACATGCTTGGCTATATCTTTTAAATAGTGAAGGCTAGTAACTAGCCTGCAACACTTTATAATTAGTCCTTTTTCCTACAAAATGGCCACCACAAGGTTCATTATGGCAAGTCTTAAGTATTTCAATTATTTTATCCCAAGCAACACATATTATCATGATTTGATTAGGTCTTGTTTTGAACAGACACCCATCAATCCATGAGAAATCCACACTTTTTTTCAATTTTAGTTTGTTTTTCATGAGGTAAAAGTTTAAGGGATACTTTACCAGTGGTTAAATAATTAGCCATATCTGCGTATCAAGGTATATGATCATTCAGAGCAAACAAGTGCTCATTTGAAAATTAGTTCTCCATAGATGCATAGTCTGGAGGTGTCAATCTAGACAAGAAATTAGCTACCACATTGTCCTTTCCTAGCTTATCCACTATTGTCACATCAAATTCCTGCAAAAGCAACAACCATATGATAATTCTGCCACTAATCCCAGGTTTGTTTGTCAAGTATCTAATTGTAGAGTGGTCAGTGTGTACAAAAGCCTGATAACCTGTAATATAATGATAAAATTTGTTAAGAGCATGTATTACTGCAAGAAACTTCTTCTCTATGATAGTATAATTGAGTTAAACACCTATGAGGTTTTTGCTAACATAATAGATGGCATACAAATAATCACCATATTTCTATCCCAATATCGAGCCTATTGTATTGTTAGATGCATTAGAATATATGTGAAAAGGTATGGTCCAATTTAAACCTCTTAGCACTGGAGCAGTAATTAGTTTTTTCTTTAAGGTGTTGAATGCTTATTCACTTTTTTTAGTCCTAAAAAACTCTGCATCTTTAGTCAACAATGTGGTAAGAGGTTTAGCATTTTTTCTAAAGTCTGATATAAACCTCTTATAGTAGCCAACTGATCCTAGGAAACTACAAATATCCTTTTGTGTTTTGGGAGTAGGTAGGGTTTGTATGACTTCTATTTTCTTCCTGTCTACTTTGATCCCATCTATAGAAAGGTGATGTCCTAAAACTATCCCTTCCTGCATCAGCATATAACATTTCTCATTGCTTAAGGACATGTTAGTTTCCTCACAATATTTAAGTGTCTTTTCCATATTTTCTATGGTAGTTTCAAAAGTTTCACCATATACAATGAAATCATCCATGTGTTAGCGTACTTTAGCTATTTGTTAGTTGTTATATTTCTTTAGCAACTTGTTGCAGCGGCATCCTGTTGAGATGCGCCCTCTTTGGGCTAATCCAGGAATGCAGTTTGTACTGCTGTATTATTTAACACCCTGCTGTGAATAATATTTCTAGTTCGTGATTTCTATCATGGCATCAGAGCCAGTTCTGTGATTTTTCTTCTGGGCAGAGGAATTTTTTTTTTGCAGAGATTTTTTTTCTTGCGTGCAAAGGCTGGAGAAAAATCACGCCGCGCGTTTTAAAAGAAAAAATTTTTTTTCACGCAGCTGCGGGAGGGAGAAGAAGATTAAAAAAAAAAAAAAAAAATTTCCAGAGCGCAGGCATCCCTACAGGACATCGCGCGCGTTGGAAGTGCTACGGACGCGGACGCACAGGAGAGCCCCCCCATTGATGTTCGCGCGTAGACGTCTGTCGCGACGTAGGGGGACGTCCGTCCGCGCTCAGTCGTGACAGGGCGCATACGTCTGTCGCGACGCAACGCGAACGCGCAGGAGGGGAGTCCGCCCCCCCGTTGAGCGGAGGCGGCCTGCGCAGGACTGACGTCGCGTCCAGCAGGGGGACGTCGTGCACGTTCGCGTACAGAGGAGGGAAACCCCCCCCGTTGGAGGACGCAGCTGGTGCTGCGTGCGTCCCCGCAGGCGGGAACAAAAAGAAAAAAAAAAATCGCTGCGCTCAACGCAGCCCCGAACGCGCTGCGTTCGATGCAGTCGGCCCCCCCCTTCCCAGCGCGTTACGCGTTCCCCCCCGTCCGGTGAAATTAAAAAAAAAAAAAAAAAAACCGCCTGCAAGCGTATCGAGCCGTGACGCGCAGGAGGCAGCCACAGCGGGCCCGGGAAGCAGAGAGGAGGACGGGCAGACTGAGGAAGGATAAAGGAGAGGAGCTCCACAGGTCCTTCCGGATCAGCCCGCTAGCTCACTTGGCAGTGAGTTGTGCGGTAAGGCTCAGGGAGCCTGCAGGTCGGGGGTTCAAATCCCGCCGAGCTCCCCCCTAAGGTATAATTTTTTTTTTCAAAGTTTTTTTAATTATTATTTTTTTTTTAAATAAAATTTTTAATTTTAATTTATTTTTTAATAGTTTTTAAACTTTATAAATTAAAATTTAATTTTAATTTATTTTTTCATAAGTTTTAAAACTATATAAATTAAAATTATTTATTTTAATTTTAAATATATAATAATTATTAAAATGCTTTGTTAAAAAGATTTTTTTTAAGGGGGGATATTTTTTCAAAAAATCAAAGGGGGAATGTGAGTAATTTTTTGAAAAATAGCAATTTGGCGAATTGTAAAAGGTGCATTTTCGACTGTGACCGACACCTTGTGGGTTATTCTTGTGGGCATTTTTTTTGTTGTATGTTGCATATTTCATTTTTGCACTATAACATTAAAAATTAAAATCAAAACACTCCCTAAGTCCCAGGAATAATTAAAACCCATCCGTGCAATTTATTGCATTGCAGCGTTCGGTATTTGTGATACCTCTGGCCAGCACTTACAGGTAAAGCTGTCGTGATTTGGCTACTGTATCCGCCGCCTAATATAGTTGCTACAACGACGTACGAGCTTGTTCTCTATAAATCGTCGGGGAGAGATAAGTTAGCCATTTTTGCATTTTTTTACTCCATCCACTACCCTTTATCGCACTTGTGTTTAGGCGTAAATCTGACGAAGTATTCTTCATAGTGTTTAGGGGAAGTTACGCCCCACGCATGAGAAGAATCTTCTATGGTAGGTGCCATCAACAAGGCGATTCCCTTTCGGTACCGCTTATGTTCCACGTATCGTATGATCTCTAAAACTCACCTATAGTCTCCCTCACGTAAGGGCGGGTGATTTTTTGTTGATCTTTCTAAATACCTATAGTTTCCCTCACGTAAGGGCGGGTATTTTGTACGGTATAACGGCCTAGCAAAAGGTATATCGAAAGGGGGACCAATTGGTGATATAAGGAACCTTCACTATGGCCGTTGTTGCAAAGTTGATGGCTGATCCGCATCAGTTATTGAAAGGTCCAAATTATACACCATGGAAACATAAGATGAAGGCAATTCTCCAAATGGAAGATTTGTGGGATATTATTCTTTGGAGTAGCAACTAGGCCTTCACCAACGAGCGGGATCCACGGGTCCTTCCGCGAGATCGAGATAGCTTTTGACAAGAAAGACAGTCGAGCAAAGGTGCTCATTTTGTTTGTTGTTTCGGATGAAGTGCAACCTCATATAGGTGACAAAGCAAGTGGTAAAGAGGCATGGGATGCCCTTAGAACCATCTATGAGGGAAAGAATGATTCAACCATTCTTCATCTTCAACAACAACTTCATAACTTGAGTTTGAGACAGGGTGAAAGCAGTTGAACTCTTTACGTGCAGTGTCTGAATTGAAAGAGAAATTGAATTCTTTGGGAGATACTGTGGATGAAAAGCTTCTCATTTCACTTGTGATGAGAGCTTTACCTTCTTCATTTGATATGTTGATAACCTCCATCCAGGTGTCTCAACGACAAATTACCTACATCGAGTTGGTCAATCTGCTTCAACAACGGAGGCACGCCAACTTCACAAGGATGATTCTTCCAATACAGCCCTATACACCAACAGGCAGGGTTCTAGGAAGAAAGGTAATGGGCAAAAAGGAGGCAACTTTTAGAAAGGAGGAAATTCTCAACAGGATACGAAAGGAAAAGGCAAACAACCTCAACGAGAAGAAGAGGTGGTGCAAGATCTGTGAGAAAGACAACCATGACACCAACAGGTGTTGGCATAAGAACAAGCAGAAAGGCCAAAACAAACCACAAAATAAAAACAAGCAACCCCAGGTGAATGTTGTTGTTGAAGAATCGACTCGGATTACGAATGGGCACACAAGGTGCTCATGACTACCATAGATTCCACACGGAGGGATCCTATTTGGTATGTCGATTCTGGAGCTAGCAAACATATGGCTGGCGACAGATCGTGGTTTGAATCATTTGTGGCCAAAGAGGGCAAACCTGTCACCATTGCTGATGATAAAACCTACGGGGTTCGGGGAGAGGTACGATTTCAGTCACTCTTCACGATGGCAAGTGTCGAGTTGACAAAGTCCTCTATGTTTCGGGATTGGCCAACAATTTGTTGTCAGTGACACAAATCCTGGATAGAAATATGGTTGTCAACTTTCGTGTTGAGAATGGAAAGAAGTGTTGTACTATTACCAGGAAGGGTAAGCAGATTGCAACAACTTCATATAAGCACGGCTTATTTGCACTAGATGCTATCTCTACTCCACATGTTGCCATGATTGTCTCTACCAAGGAGGCAACTTCCCTATGGCACAAGAGATATGGGCATCTTAGTTACGGCTACTTACTTGAGCTCGGTAAGTATGAGATGGTAAAGGGTCTTCCTTCCCTTTACGCCACATTGCCGGTGTGCTCGAGCGCTAGCGGGAAAGCGGCATAGAGTACCATTTGAGAAGAGCTCAACAAGAGCACGAAAACCTCCGGAGTTAATTCACACCGATCCGTGCGGTCCTTTCACACCCAACGGTTGTGGAGGGAAGAGGTACTTTCGGTTATTCGTAGATGACTACTCACGAAAGATGTGGGTTTTCTTTCTCCAGCTGAAATCCGAAGCTTTCGCATTCTTCCAGCAGTTCAAGAAATCCGTTGAGAAGGAGTCAGGAGCTTCTATTAAAACCCTCCGCTCAGATCGAGGGGGAGAGTTTACCTCTAATGAATTTTTTGCATTCTTAGATAAGCATGGAATCAAGAGACGGTTAACAAGCTGCCTATACTCCTCGAGCAAAATGGAGTTGTCTGAGAGAAGGAACCGTTCTATCATGGAAATGGTTCGTTGTATGCTCACGGGAGCTACTCTTGGGCAACAATATTGGGCAGAAGTCTGTCACCACTGTAGTATATCTGTTGAATAGGGCACCCACAAAGGCCCTAAAAGGAATGACTCCACAGGAAGCATGGAGTGGTCGAAAACCCTCCATATCTCATCTACGTATTTTCGGATGTCACGCTTTCATGCACATACCGAAAGAGAAAAGGAAGAAGCTAGATGAGAAAACATTGAGATGTATTTTTCTTGGTTATGATGAGCACTCTAAAGGATATCGTTTGATAGATCCTTTGACCAAGAAAATTCATATCAGCAGAGATGTTGTCTTTGATGAAGCTTTCACATCACAGAGCACATCTAAAGTACACCAAGATATTGTGGAATCTAAGGAAGAGAAGATTCCTTCGTCAACACGGACAGGAGGTCCTTCTACATCTTCTTCAACTCCACCGAAGAAGAATCCTAAATGGTGTACAAATACAATCAGAGATGCAAATTTATCCACTCCTCCCAATTTGAACTTGGATAGACCTCGTACACGCAGTATGGCTCAAAAGGAAAAAGAAGCCAAAGAAACTGGTGAGGTTGATGATCTTTGTCAATATTTTGAGGAACTTTCTGTAACTCCAAGTACAAAGTAGAGGATATGGATATTGATGATGACGGGGCGTTCATGTCTACCATAGATGATCTTGAACCTGCATCGAGTGCAAGATGCTCTCAGTGAGCCTCAGTGGAAGGCCGCTATGGATACGGAGTATGAGTCTTTGATGAAAAATAAAACTTGGAAGCTTGTTGATCTGCCGCATGGAAAGAAACCCATTGGCTGCAAATGGGTATATAAAGTCAAGTACAAGGCGGATGGAACAATTGATAAGCATAAGGCCCGTCTTGTTGCAAAGGGCTATGCTCAAAAGGAAGGCATTGACTACGAGGAAACTTTTGCACCCTCTTGCTCGGATGACCACAATTCGGGTTATGTGTGCTATGGCAGCACAATATGGGTGGAAAGTTCACCGGATGGATGTCAAAAGTGCATTTCTAACTGGTGATCTCCAAGAAGAAGTCTACATGACACAGCCAGAAGGATTTGAAGTGGAAGGCCAAGAGCGAGAAGGTTTGCAAATTGGTCAAATCCTTATATGGTGCTGAAACAAGCTCCTCGAGCTTGGTATATAAAAATGGACAATCACCTTATGCGGCATGGATTTAAGAGATGTCCATCGGATGCAAACCTCTATTTCAAGAAACGGGGTTACGAGATAGTGTTGCTTGTACTCTATGTGGATGATCTGCTCATTACGGGGAGTTCGAAACTATGATCTCTCTTGTCAAAAGAAACTTGTGCAAATATTTTGAGATGACGGATCTCGGACTTCTCCATTCTTGTCTTGGTCCGGAATTCAGCCGGAAGGAGCACTCCATCAAAGTGTCTCGGAAAAAATATGCCAAGACATTGCTTTGGAAAAATATCGCATGAGCTGATTGCAAGCCAATGGCAACTCCGATGGAGAATGGACTTCGGTTATCGCGATATGATGATTCACCTCGGGTAGATGGTACTCTCTATCGACGATTGATTGGGAGTCTCATATATCCGACCAATACTAGGCCAGATCTCGTATTTCTTTGTCAACTATCTTTCGAGGTTCATGCGGGAGCCTAAGACCACTCATTGGAAAGCGACAAAACGTGTTCTTCACTATGTCCGTGGTACTATGGAATATGGCCTAGAATACAAGAGGAACAACAAATTCTTCTTGCAAGGATACACGGACTCCGACTATGCCGGATCATTTGATGATCGCAAGTCAACTTACGGATACATTTTTCATCGGGATCCGGTCCTGTCTCTTGGCACGGCAAGAAGCAACAGGTGGTTGCTATTTCATCAACGAGAGGCGAGTATCGCGCCGCACGTGAAGGCTGTGTGCGAAGTGATATGGTTACGTCGCATTCGGACAAGTATGGGCCATCCATCAAAATCTCCAATACACTTGTTTTGCGATAATCAGGGTGTTATGAACCTCGTCAAGAATCCAGTCCATCATGAAAGAACAAAGCACATTGACACACAATGTCATTTCATTCGAGATGAAGTTCCAAAGCACCGAATTCAGCTTCGCACATTCCCACCGATGCTCAAGTTGCGGACATTTTCACTAAGGCACTTGGACGTGTCAAATTTGAATTGTTTCGCAGCTCACTTTGTATTGCAAAATGATGTAAGGGGATGTTAGTATAGCTATTAGTTATTACATTACCCAAATAATGTAATAAAGGGGGATGTTAGCGTACTTTAGCTATTTGTTAGTTGTTATATTTCTTTAGCAACTTGTTGCAGCGGCATCCTGTTGAGATGCGCCCTCTTCGGGCTAATCCAGGAATGCAGTTTGTACTGCTGTATTATTTAACACCCTGCTGTGAATAATATTTCTAGTTCGCATTTCTATCACCATGTATACCTTCATAGTCTCTTCAATCATATAAAAAAAATACTCATAATTGCCCTCTTAAAAGTGGCAGGTGCATTGCATATGCTAAATGATAAAACTTAGTAAGCAAATGTTTCCCATGCATAAGTGAAGGTAGTTTTATATTAATATTCTTTCCCTATTTGTATCTAATTATATCCACTGAACCCATCCAAGAAAGAGAAATACTTCTTTCTTTCTAAGGTGTCAAAGTCTTGATCTATGAAGGGTAAATAGAAGTGGTCCTTCTTAGTTGCTTTATTCAACAACCTGTAATCAAAACAAATTCTTTACTTCCCATTATTCTTGGACACCACCACTAATGGTGATACCCACTCACTATCTGAAATGGTGTAGATGAATCCAACTATGAGGAGTTTTTGTAGATTTTATTTGACAATTTATTTCATATCTGGGTTCATTCTCCTCTATGATTGTCTTACTGGTTTAACCTGGTCTTCCAAATATATTCTATGAGTACAGGTCTTAAGAGCTATTCCCATCATATCAGAATACTACCAAGCAAAGGTATCTTGATGTTTTTCCAATGTTTGTTTAAGTTTGGTTTGCTGTTCATTTGTCAACTTGTTATCTATATTCAAAATCCTACTAGGTGCAACTTCTATTTTCTGAATATGGTGGTCTTTCACTAATGGCAATTGAGGAGGATGATAGGAGGGTTCTCCCTAGAAAAAGTGAGATATCAACTTATCCTCATCACTTTGATCTTCCAACTCCTCAAGTGTCATGATGAGTTGGATCATTGATAGACCACCAATTTCTTGACTCTCATTATCAGGTTCTCCTAATAAATATTCAGACTGTGCAGGTGGATGTATGATTAGTTTTTTTATATTATGATCATATGAAATGGTCATTTTCCCATCCCTAAAACTTATGTAAGCATCAACTATTTCCAACCAAGGTCTACCTAAGATTAATGGGTATCCACCTAGTGCAGACTTGGATTGTAGCACAAAGAAATATGCTGGATACTCCCAAGCATCTACTGTAACAGTGATATCTTCCAGTATTCCTTCAGGGAGTACTGTAAACCTGTATACCAACTGGAGCACAATTTTAGTGGGCTTTATATTAGTCAATTTCAATTTTTGCATGGTCTCTTGGGGCATGACATTGATGGCTGCTCCCAAATCTACTAGTGTGTTGGAAAGAAAACAACCCTCTATTTTCACAATTAGCATAGGGCTTCTTGGATCTAAGTACTTTTGGCTATAGGTATTTCCTAACATGAGGTCAGCTAACTAACCTACCAAACTAATTGTTTTAGCTAGTTTCCTCCCTGGTTTCTTAAGGCACAACTCTCTTATGGCCTTCCCATAAATAGGTATGTCTTTGATGGCCTGAAAGAGAGGGATTGTGACTGTTAAGTTTTTTAAACTAGAGAGGATATCAAACTCTATTTTTATTGGTTTCTTGGGTTCCTACAACCTTTGTGGAAAATGGGGAACCTTCTATTTGTTATGTACAAGTGTTGATTCTTCTTCTACTTCCTCTATAAGGGGTGATTACCCTTTTTATATTTCTATGTGTTCCTCTTCTTCGACAAGAGGAGTGACTTCTAAACCTAATTGTTTTTCTGACCGTAACTAGATAGGATCACAATCTACTCTAATATTGTACATAGGGTACATCTCATTTTCCATATGATAGGCTAGCTATTGTTTGTTGTTTGGGTTTACGATAGGCTATGCTGGTAACTAAGGAGTTCTTGAAGCAGGAGGTGCAGGAAGACTCGGCTATAGTGGAGCTAGAGCAGTATGTTGTGGATACTGATTCTAAGAATTCTGATTTCTCCACCACTACCCAGGCTATTGGTATTGGTTCCTAGGGTAAGGGTTGTAAAAATTTACTCCTTGGGGAAATGGATTCTAAGGTTGTTGACCATACCAACCCATATTGGGTGGCTGAGATTAATCTTGGTTTTGGTAATTGCTACGCCATAGGATGACATTCCTAATTGCATATTATTACCCATAGGAGGCTATTTCCAGTTCCTCCTATTACCCATGAAGTATGCCTTTGCTACCTCAGGTTCCTATTTAGATTTCATTAACTATAGAAACAACTTTGTTTTATGATCCTTCTTACAGATAACACATACATGAACTTTGTTTTTTGGACACTCGTTTCTTAGGTTTTTGCCTTTATATTTAGGATAGAAGTAGGCCAATGATGCCTCATTCTCATATTTCTTTATTTGAAGCATAAGGGTATCCATTTGAAGAGCTAGAGATGATAACATATCACTCTTAAGGTCCTCAAGCATCCTATCTCTATTTTAGTGATAGTGGATGACTGCTTAACATGTCTAGGGGTCAACTTACCTTTTATTCTTGAATTTTTTTGAAACAACTATCAAAAATCATTCATTTGGTGTTGGTAAACATCTCCCCCAGAGATCATGCTTAAAGCTTCCAAGGATTCATTTCTTAGTTCTTTCAAAAAAATGCTTTTTAGGGACCTATCTCCTAGTTTTGAATGGGGTGATCTTTGCAAATTGAAGCTAAACCTATCCCATTATTCTTTCACAGATTCACCTTCCTTTTGTGTTATGTCTAGGACTTCCTCTCTTACATCTCTTGCTCTGCCAAAATCTTGATACTGATACAAAAAAATTTTCTTCAACTGTTCTCAGGTAGTTATCCGTTTATCCCCCAAGCTGATGGACCAACACAAAGATGAATCATCAAGGGTGGAAGGGAATGATTTTAGTTTCTGAGCATCTATGGTGTAATTCATAGATCTACATAAAACATAAAATTAAAAAAAAAACAGATCTAGATCTTCTATTGGTAGTCCTCTAAAGGTTGGAAGGTGGGCAAAAGAGATGTGTTTCATCTTGTGATCTCCTCCTATCTCTCCTATTGAAAAACTAAAACTAGTGGATGTTTCTTCTAATTTTTTTTCCATTCTGCCCACTATTAGGGTTTCTACCCCTGATGCATTCAAAGTAATTATCAATACATCTAGTTTGTTTTTTTATCCTTCAAAAGAATAGATAATTTAGCATTTGAGATGGTTCCATCTAATACTACTTACCAACATTAAAAATTTAGTAGATCTTCCTTAGATTGAACTCTACTTATCTTCGATCCTGCTCTAAGATTCTATTAGATTGTTTCAAAAGGATATTATTTAAATAGTGGGTGTTCTTGCCAATGCACAAGTGAAGATTGTGATGGTGAGAGTTTAGTATCAGGTTTAGATTCTACTGAAGTAGATGGATTCTGAGAAATAAATTTTTTATTTTTAATAAAATGATCGTCTGGTCCCCTATTCTTAGGTGGACTCATACAAAGTTTTAGATGAAGGTTTTTGGAGAAAATAATCTAAACTACTTCTACTATGCTTCCTTCATAACAAGAAATTATAATGGCTACTCCCTAGAAATGGTGTCAAAATATTGGGTAAAACATTGGTTAGTTTTTCTATGGTTCAATTAATTACCTCCATTTAATTATCAACCCATGGTAGCTCCTAGTCTTGTGAGAAACCATACAAAATATATGCTTATAATTTCTCCTTCAAAGATGAGTCCCTTAGATCATGGTTTAGGGGGTATTTGGTATTTGTTGAATTTTTATTCAAACCAATAATCTTATCCTATGTCTAAGAAAACATGAGTGAATGCGTTCAAAAACTAAATTGTTACCTTGCTGGAAATCATAGAAAACAAAGGAAATAATAGGGAAACAAATTAATTTATGAAAATAAACACAGAAAAATAGGGAAAATAAGAGAAGTAAATTAATCTAGGAAAATAAATATAAAAAAATAGGGGAAATAAGGGAAGAACACTGTTGTAAGTGGGCCCACGCTTCCAACAGGTTATGCTTGTGATAGATTTTCACTAGATAATTTAGATGATTTTTACATAAAATTACTCAAAAATATTTTTATTGTTGCAGTAAAATAATTTACAAGAAAATTTTGGGGGTCTTCTTCAGGGTTGGCCTACATATTTATAAGATATGCGGCCACACCCTGTTACAATTTTCAAAATAAATCATCAAATGATTCACTTTTACAACTGCCTACTTAAATGAAGGAATCGGGAAAAATATCATGATATTTTGGTGTATTATGTTTCTAGAATACGTTTGATATTTTTTTACCCGATTTACATAAATTGTTCACATAGCAGCTAGAAGAAAGGGTGGCAAGTCATCTTTGACATTGTCCCTTGTCCATTTTCAATGCTGGAACTATTTTTATATCGGTTTCTAAAATTTTGCTTTGTTATGCCGACCACATAGTCGTGTTGGAATTTGGCATTAGTGGAAATCAAACACCTTGTCTAAAAAAGTTTGGAAGTAGGTGCCTTGTCTACAAAAGTCGAGAAGCAGGCACCTAACAGGAAGTAGGTGCTTTTGGGGAAGCAAGCACCTAACGAGAAGCAGACACCTACTGGAAAGTAGGTGCCTAACAGAAAGCAGATGTCTAACATTTAAGTGTCGAACATAAGTTAGGTACCTCAAAGGAATTTTAGCGCCTGACTTTGTACCTCATACTGATGTTCCACAAATAGTTTTCCTTCATAAAATTGCAAGTGCCAGGTTCAAGGGGGACCTTGATGAAAACATGCCAAAATGCAACAATATCCTCTAAATATACACAAAATACACTTAAAGACAAATATTAGATAACATGCAAAATAAACTGTTAATTATATATATAATTTCCATAAAATATTTATATCTACAAGAATAAGTGCCACACATTATAGGGAAAAGAGTATAAAAATGAGAAATTCTATGGCTCATCAATGAGGCTATCGAAGGAACTCAGGGTGAGGGTGCCCTGGATGTTGGGTGCCAAACACTGGTTAATTTTATCCTATATTCGTCATAGCACTTGCATTTAATTTTTCAACTCGAGAGCATAGAATTTAGAAGTGCCACGATTGAAAATACCCACACTACCACCTTAGAGATGAATCCACTAACTGCCATTGGGGGTGTTTATAAAACATTAGTTGATTTTCCACACCAAGAAAACTTACACATAAATGAAATATGTAAAAGTAAACACACCACACTAAAAGCAGTAATACACCTATCGTAAAAAGAATACAACTATAAAATAATTAAATTTAATCTAGGGACTCAAAAATACTACCACACATAATTAAATATATGAAAAGGCTAGCTAAGAAATAGGGGAATAATACTGGCTTGGAGTGGGCCCGAGCTCCAGAAGATTCTGCCTAGAAAATAATGAAAACAACAGGCATATAAGAAAATGCTCAAGCTTTATTAACAATGCAGAAAATATTACATGCGATAATATTATAAAAGAATGCTTCTCCTGCTACAAGGAAATATGTGTGTTTATATACCACACACATAGGACTTTCTATTGCAGTTATGTTACAACAGGAATCCTAGTAACAATATAAACTGGGATAGTCCAGTTACTATAGTTGACGCGTGATGATTAGCGTCTTTATAATTTACCTGCAATCGGGCGAGTTACAGTTCTACTTCAAGAGTGGTTGTGCATCCATCCAGACTAGCTAGGACAACTTATTTAACAGTGGTTTCGCCTTGATGGCATGGAATGGTGGTCGTACAGGTCTTTCTCCAGCCGTTTGGTCAATGCACATGATCTGGGCATCTACTCGAGGAAGGTGCCTACTTTAGTAAGGTGCCTTCTTTAGTAAGGCACCTACTTTAGTAAGGTGCCTACATGAGTAAGGTGCCTACTTCAGTAAGGCACCTACGTTAGTAGGGCACCTACTTCAGTAAGGCATCTACTTGAGTAAGGTGCCTACTTCATTAAGGCACCTACCTCTGTATGCCTTCATCTGATTGGGTAGAACCGTGCCAGGTCTACGTAGGACCTCGAATGATCAAAATATGACAAAATTTGGGAAATAAACTACACAAAAAATACTTCACATATGGAATAGATAATACACATGATTTTATTAAATACATACATAATATTTCATAAAAATATACAAATCATTATATATTTCTATGCAAAAACCATTAGTACAAATACAAAAATATGAGCATATCTGGTGATCATCATCCCTCCATGCCTAATATGTGGCATGAACTCATGGCACTTAAAATTGGTAATCACCTCCTCCTTGTAGGCCACTACACTTCATTTCCTCCTCTTGCTGGTGGACTTGGTTTTGTCTCCATCTTGAGGCTTTCGTTTCTTTTGAGGGGCCCTGGTTTGTTGCGGGGCATCCTTAGGCTGTGTTGTCCTTCGGCTATGATGGCTACCAGTTGTGCTATATCGATTTCCTATTATAATGGAACTCGAATGTTCAGCCCCAGCTACTGATGAGCTTTCCCTATGCTCCTCTGCATGGTGTATCAGGGCTATAATTAGCCCATGGTGGGCTAGGGCAGAGAACGTCCCTCTCTAATATTGTGATGCCTCATACTACAGGGCCTGGGCCAGGTAGAACAAGATTTTAATTTTTTTCCCATGCACCACATGGCTCAAGAATTGCATGTGGTTCACAATCAGGTGTGAATACTTCCTGGTGCATGTGAAGTATCTTGCCACCTACTTAAAGAGCTTCCTCAGGTGCATAGGGAGCTTCTACTTTGGGAGACTGTGTGGGTCGCATGAGATGCTCCCTTATCTGAGCAGGACTTTTATGTACTTCTTCACCACACCATCCTTATACATGCATTCCCCAATAAGGGAGAGGCTAGTGACTTGAGCAATGTGCTTTGGGATGACTGGAATTTATAGTCCTCACATCTGGGCAACTCCTTTATTTATAGAGGTAGTAAAATCCTTTGCTACCTCTACATCTTGGTCTTGGTTAACCAGGTAGTAGTAATCCATCCACCTGGATACTTCAAACCGACATGCAATCTCACCCTTGATCCCCTCAGTGCCACTGGGCTCATGATTTTTGAGTGCATGATTCTTCGATTATCTACCCATGGCAATTCCTTGCTGGTTTCGACTGGTTTGATGCCCTACCCTCAATAAGGCACCTTTTTATAAACTCAAACGCCTAACTCTAGAAATTGTTTCTGCATTGGGGTTGGCAGGGTACGCCACCTGAATTAATCATCTGATACGATGTATTAGGCATGAGGGTGAATTCAATTCTTGTGCTAACAATATTTTTAGAGAAGCACATTATATGAGAAATTACATATATATCTAAAGTCAATCATGCTCAAACCTTATTGGTCATTTCGTGCTGCATGGAGTATGTTGAATTGGTACTCGATGATATATTTTCCATGCACTGATTACATCATATTGGGTACTTCATTCCTAGTTCACCCGAGGTCCTATGCTAAAAATGCAGTGGATCCTATTGTTTTATGTTGGGATGCATATCTCCTTGATAGTTGGCCTTGGGACGTCTAGTGATCCCGTCCAATTATTTGGAACTATTTTTGGATGCTTCTTGATTTCCATCACATGAGATGATGGCGTTGGCTTCGGCTGCTCCATGTACTACCAAGTTTGTGCATGTATTTTTGAGTCGATCAAGGTGCATGCTTGAGTAAGACACCTAAGGCACCTTACTGAGGAAGGCACCTTCCTCAGTAAGGTGTCTACTTCAGTAAGGCACCTACCTGAGTAAGGTGCCTACTTGAGTAAGGTACCACATGACTATGAAGAACATTTTGGGGTGGTGCCTCCTTGGCGGAGTGAGGCACCGCTCCTCCAGAGTAAGGCACCAAAGTAATGTGCCTCTCTTATAAATATATATATATATATATATATATATATATATATATATATATATATATATATATATATATATATATATATATTAAGAAAATGATAAACTGCTCCAAGGGGTGGTGCCTCTTCGATGGAGTAAAATGCCACTCCTCCTGAGTAAGGTGCCTACTTTAGCAAGGTGCCTACTTCAGTAAGGCACCTACCTAAGTAAGGCATCTACTTTAGTAAGGAGCCTACTTCAGTAAGGTGCCTACTTGAGTAAGGCGACACTTGAACATGATGAATTCTAGGGTGGTGCCTCTTTGGCTGAGCAAGGCACCGTTACTCCAGAGTAAGGGACCAGAGTAAGGTGCCTCCATTCCAGAGTCGTTCATCCCTCCATCATTGAAAATTCAATGGCTGATGTGTCTACTGATGTGAGGTTGATCAAGCCTCCTAAAATTCTCCTTGTACAATGACGATATTCACTTAGTCTAGGTATAGGGGTGCATAATTTTTTTCCTTAGAGGGTAATCAACGCCCATCCTGTACCTAGATCTACTATCCTACTATTGCACAGGTTTATGGATGCTGAGCTAGTCTAGGCCCTATTCCTAGAGATGCCTATTATTCGATCAATAAGGTCATTCCCATGTAAAAAGAAAAAGAAAATAAAAATAAAAATGTAGTTAAATGTAATCTGTGCTTGTTAGGCCCTGGCTCTTAGTATGCCTACAAATTGCATGCGGGTATTATCCCTGTAAAACACACCATAAGCTAAAAAATAGGAAAATATACTTTCTTGGTGGACACCTCTGCATCCACCATGTTGTTGAGAATTTTGGCAAAAAATTTACTTGCATGGGGTCTCCCCCATGCTTTTTCTAGACTCCACCAACATGTTTTCAGACCTATGATATGGGTGCAACCAATGGCCATTTTCTATCAAAATGGTGTTTCTACCATCAATTGTCTTGACCTGCACATCACCACTCTTAATTATTTCTACCACCTCGTACGGTCCCATACATATTTGAGTTAGTTTCCCCTTCCGTTCCTGGAATCTAGAATCATACAATAGTACCCAGTCTCCCTATTTGAATTGCTTTGTTTTAATGTGGCAATCATGCCACTGCTTCCTTTGCTTCTCCACAATTTTGGTTCTCTGTAAGTCATCCATTCAAAATTTATCCAGCTGGTTTAGCTATCGAATTTGTTCTTTCTATGCTTCATCCAAGCTCAGGTCCAGTTCTAATACCATTATGAGTGTCTTCACCTCAAATTCTATAGGCATCATTGTATCCTTCCTGTATACCATTTGGAAGGGTGTGAAGTCAGTGGTTGATTTCCATGTTGTATTATACACCCATACTACCTCCAGTAATATGGCATACCAATCCTTCTTGTACTACTACATAGTTTTCATCAGGATGTTCTCTATCTCCCTATTGGTTACCTCCACCTACACATTCACCTGTGGATGGTAGGGGGTGGTTCTATTGTACCATACCCTGTACTTTTCCATCAGTTCCTCAATCAACCTGGAGGTGAATTGGGGTCCTTGATCTATTGTAATTTCCATGGGTAATACAAACCTTGTGAAAATATGGGTGAACATAAATTTGGCTATCGTCCCCTCCTTGGAATCTCTCAATTCCTAGACTTTGACCCATTTGGTAACATAGCATGTGCAGACTAAAATATACCTCCTTCCAATTGAAGGTGGGTTGATGGGTCCCATGAAATCCATGCCCCATTTATTGAAGGGCTCAATATGTATGTGAGGTGGAAGGGGCATTTCGTCCCTATGGGTTGACTTACCCATTCTTTGGTATTCATCACACTTGCTGGCATATGTAGCTGCAGCTTTAAAAAGAGTGGGCCAAAACTACATAGTTTGCAATAGCTTATACGTAGTCCTTATTCTTGAGAAATGTCCTCCACATGGCTCGTTGTGATAAGCTTTGAGTATATCTAGAAACTCATGCTCTGCTATGCACCTCTGTATGATTTTGTCAGGACCTGTTTTGAACAGGAGATCATTAATCCATTGAAAGAAAGCATTCTTTTCAATCAACCCATGCTTCTCTTTGTACGAAAGGGTAGGGGATGTTCTACTGGTGGCCAGATAATTGGCGATGTATGCATACCATGGTGTCTATTCACTTATGAAAAATAAATTCTCATCCAACAACTGGTCTTCTACCACTACATGATCTACTGGGATTAGTATGGATAGAAAGTATGTCACTACATTATCCTTCCTGGGCTTGTTGACTATGATGAGGTCGAATTACTATAATAGCAAGAGCCACCTTATTATCCTGCCATTGATCGTTGGTTTACTCATTAGGTATCTAATGGTTGCATGGTACGTGTGAACGAACACCTTGTACCTAGTGATGTAGTGATGGAATTTGTTAATGGCATGTACCACTACGAGAAATTCTTTCTTTGTTATCGTGTAATTGAGTTCAACCCCTACTAAATTTTTAATGATGTAATAAATAACATAGAATTCTTCACCATCCTTCTACCCTAGGATCACTCCAATTGCATTATTGGAGGTGTCACAATATATGTGAAATGGGATAGCCCAATTTGGGCCCTGCAACACTAGGGTAGAAATCAGATTTTCTTTTAGTTTCTGAAATGCTTGCTCACAATATTTCATCCAGTTGAATTCTACATCCTTTGCCAACAAGTTATGCAGTGGTTTGGCAATATTATTGAAATCGATAATGAATTTCATGTAGTACCCGACTTAGCCGAGAAAACTCCTTACCTCCATCTGCTTTTTTGGGCTAGGTAGATCTTTAATTACCTCTATATTATTTTGATCTACTTTGATCCCTTCTATCGAGAGATTATGTCCCAACACTATGCCCTCACACGTCATCATAAAACACTTTTCTATGTTGAGGGATAAGTTGTTCTCCTCGCATCTTTAGAGCACACATTACAGGTTTGTTGTTGCTTCTTTGAATGTCTCTCTATAAATGGTGAAGTCATCCATATATACCTCTACTACCTCTCTCATCATATTCAAAAATATGCTCAACACCACTCTTTGTAAGGTGGCTGGTGCGTTGCACAACCCAAAGGGTGGCACTCTATAGGTAAACATTCCCCATGGGCAGGTGAACGTTGTTTTGTCCTGGTCCTCCTCTCTGATATGGATTTGGTTGTACCCACTAAATCCATCTAGAAAGGAGAAGTATTTCCTCCCAGACAACGTGTCCAACACCTGATCAATGAAGGGAAGTGCGAAGTGATATTTATTAGTCACCTTATTCAGTGATCTTTAATCAACATAGATTTGCCATTTCCCATTTTTCTTGGGGACCACCATGAGTGGTGACACCCATTAACTATTGGAGATCGGGTCGATGAACCCTGTAGATAAGAGCTTTTGTAGATCATCTTTGATGATTTATTTAATGGCTAGGTTCATCCTCATCTATTACTGTCTGACTAGAGTTGCATGCTCCTCAAGGTAGATTCGGTGAGTGCAAATATTTAGGTTGATCCATTTCATATATGAATAATCCTAGAAAAATTCTTGCTGGTATCTGGCTAGGAGCTATTTTAACTCGCTCAATTTTATGGGGATCAATCCATTGATGACATTCAACATCCTACCTAGATCAATGTTGATCTTCCTGGTATGGTGGTCTTGAGTGTTGACAAATGGTGACTTGGGAATGGTGAGGGAGGATTCCCCTTGCATGTATCCTATAATGATGCCATTTTCATCGCCATCCTCCTCCAACTGTATCACTACCATCACAGGTTGGAGCATGGACAATGAATCATCATCTAGTTTATCCAATGTGGGTTCCCCAACGTGTCCATAGATAGAGTGGAAGGAGAGATTGTCAATTTCTTAACGTTCTATCCATTTGAAATCGTCATCAGTCCATCGTGATAGCTGATGTAAGCATCAATCGTAGCTAACCATGGTCAACCCAAGATGAGTGGGTAACCACCCAGTATTGTATTTGATTATAGCACCAAAATTTTTTCTAGGTATTCCCATGCATCAACCGCTATGAGCACATTTTTGAGCATCCCTTCTGGTTCTACGGTTGATCAGTCGATCAATTGTAACACCGTCTTGGTGGTTTTCAAGTTTGTAAGCTTCAGATTTTGCATGGTCTCCTACAACATCATGTTTATGGCTACACCCATATCAACTAAGGTGTTTTCCAGTGAATGCCCTCCTATTTTTACCATCAACACCGGGCATCCTGGATCTACATATTTGGGATGATATGCATTCCCCATCATCAAATCAGCCAATTTCCCTTTGATGCTGATGGTTTGTGTCGCCTTGCATCCTAGTTTTCTCATACATAACTCATTTATTGCATTAGTATATATGGACACATATCGAATGGCTTGAAACAATGGTATTGTGACTGTCAGGTTTTTCAAGCTCGAGAAGATATCAAATTTTGGCTGTGTCAGCTTCCTCTGTTCCTACAGTCATTTAGGAAATGGAGCCTCTATTTTATCAACAAATTTCTATTCCTCCACCTCTCTATCAAAGGGGAATCTTCTATGTTTTCATCCTCTTCTACCAAGGGAGGTGCCTCTACTCGTAGTTGCTTCCATGATATAAGCTGAATAAGATTACAACTAATATGATACATTGGATACATCTCTCCTTCCACTTGGTATGCTGGCTAGTTTACCTTGTTGCTCGGGTTCACCATAGGCTATTCTAGTAACTGCACATATCTTGTCATAGGTAGGGCTGGTAAGCCTTGCTATGGTGGAACCTACACCATGTTTTGTGGAGCAGAGTTCCATGGAACATGGTTCCTCCACTGCTACCCAGGGTGCTGATATGTCATCCATGGTTTTTGGTTGGGAAATGCAGCCCCTCGAGGTACATTTGTCCATGATTATGGTCCCCACCATCCCATATTGGCTGGTGGTGGCTACCCTTGTGGCATATATGATCATCCTTCGTGGGACGACATTCTTGTGGGCATATTCCCCATAGGGGGCTGCTACCAATTTTTTTGATTGTCTACAAAATAGGCTTCAGTTACATCAGCCTCCTCTTTGGAACTGTGTAGTTGTAGGTACAGTCATGTTTTGTGTTTTTATTGGCAAAATATGCATACTCTAACCTTATTTTTTGGGTATGCATTCCTAGCATGCTTCCCTCTACATTTTGGATAAAAATAGGTCAATGCTACATCATTCTCTTGTTTCTTCTTCTCCAGCAAGAGTGTATCCAACTACAATGCTAAAGAAGACAACATTTCACTCTTAAAATCTTCCAGCATGTTGTCTGTCTCCATTTTGGTGATCGATGCAGTCACATTCATAGTCCTAGGAGCTGGTTTGCCTCTCCTTCACAAGTAATTCCAACATAAATATCGAATATCTTCCATGGCATGCTGGTAAACGTCTCCTCCCGAGATCATGTTTAGTGCTTCTAATGACTCATTGTTGAGTCCTCTTAGAAAGATGCTCTTGAGATATTTATCTCCCAGCTCTGTGTGAGGAGATCACTACAGGTTGAAATTGAACCTCTCCCAATATTATTCTAGGGACTCATCCTCCTTATGTGTCATGCTGAGGACTTCTTCCATGGAATCCCATGCTCTGCCAAAGTCCTGGTACTGCTCTAGAAAGATCTTCCTCATCTCTTCCCATGTGGTGATATGTTTGTTCCCCAACCTGATAAACCATTGTAGAGCTGAGTCATCCAACGTTGATGGGAAGAGCTTCAGATTCTAAGCATCTGAATTGTAGTCAAAAGACCTGCACAACACATCAAACTTAAAAAAAATAGGTTAGGGTCTTCGGTTGGGTATCCTCATAAGATGGGGATATGTGCAGGGGATATGTTTTTCATTTTGGTTTCCCCTACTCCTTTCTTTATTGGGAAGCTAAATCTATATGAGACTTATTCAACCATTTTTTAGGAAATATGTTCTCTAATGGAGTTCATATGGCCTTTCAGTCGTTCAATTTTTTTTGAATTAGCACCTCCAAGTCGGCTGGCGTTACGATCTGATCCTCTATGACTTTTCATAGCAATACTTCCTCTGAGGGTGATATTTTAAACAATGGGTTCAAAATGATTTATTCCTTCCCAGGTTAGTGAGATGAGGAGGTGCTTTGCATGAAGTGAGGATGCTCACTCCAGTGGACTATTGGTGATGAGTTAGGAGAATCAAATTCAAAGTCTAGATCATCGACTAACTCAAATTTCTCTAATGGGTTCTATCTTATAAAACAACCGTCGGGTCCTCTTTTTCTTGGCGAACTCATACAAGGTCAAGCAGAAGGTTTTAAGGGGTAAAGGAATCAGTCTACTAGTGATGCTTCCATGGAAATAATACCAAAATTTTGGGTGCCAAACACTGGTTAATTTTGTCCTATATTCGTCACAACACTCGCAATAAATTTGTCAACTCGAGAGCTCGTAGACTTTAGAAATGCCATGATTGAAACTACCCACACTACCAACTTAGAGATGAATCCACTAAATACCATTGGGGGTGTTTATGAAACATCAATTGATTTGTCCAAAACAAGAAAACTTAAACATAAATGAAGTGCGTAAAATTAAACACACCACACTGAAAGTAGTAATACACCTATCGTAAAAAGAATACAACTATAAAATAATTAAATTTAATCTAGGGACTCAAACATATTACCACACGTAATGAAATATATGGAAAGGATAACTAAGAAATAGGGGAAGAATACTGGCTTGGAGTGGGCCTGAGTTCTAGCATATTTCACCTAGCAAATCATGAAAACAGCACGCAAATAAGAAAATGCTCAAGCTTTATTAATAGTGCAAAAAATATTACATGCGATAATATTATAAAATAATGCTTCTCCTACTACAGGGAAGTCCGAGTGTTTAAATACCACACTCACAGGACTTCCTAATCATAGTTTTGTTACAACAAGCATCTCGGTTACAGTCTAAATTGAAATATTCTAGTTACTGTAGCCGACGTTCAATGATCAACGTCTTCATCATTTACTTACAATTGGGAAAGTTACAATTTTTCTTCAAGAGTGGTTGCACATCCATCCACACTAGTTGGGACAACTCATTAACCAATGGTTTCCCCTAATTACATGGAACAGTGGTCATACAGGTCCTTCTACAGCCATTTGATCAACGGGCATGATCTGGGCATCCACTTGAGGAAGGTGCCTACTTCAGTAAGGCACCTTCTTTAGTAAGGTGTCTACTTCAGTAAGGTACCTTATTTAGTAAGGTGTCTACTTTAGTAAGGCACCTACATGAGTAAGGCACCTAATTCAGTAAGATGCCTACCACAGTAGGGTGCCTACTTCAGTAAAGCACCTACTTGAGGAAGGTGCCTACTTTAGTAAGATGCCTACCTCCGTATGTCTTCATCTGATTGGGTAGAGTCATGTCAGGTCCACGTAGGACCTCAACTGATCAAAAGATGATAAATATAAGAAATAAACTACACAAAACACACTTCACATATGGATTAGATAATACACATGATTTTATTAAATACATATATAATATTTCATAAAAATATACAACTCATTATATATTGCCATGCAAAAACTGCTAGTACATATACAAAAATATGATCATATCTATTGCTCATCATCAAAGACACAAGGTGAGGGGACCCAAGATTCCTACAAGAGGTAGTGGTGCCTTTACTCTGATAGTCGAAGGTGAAAGGTGAAGGGTATGACACAATAAGCACCTGAGGTTGGGGAAGATGGTGGAGATGAGGATGAGATGGAGGAGGTTCCAGATGTATCCCCAAGCTATGATGAGGAGGAGTGGGCACAGTTGGAGCAGTAGGTGGTAGAGTTGAATGCGAGGATTATGGCTCTCTAGGTAGAGCTAGAAGAGTGAGAACAACGACATGAGGTCAAAATACGAAACCTTCAAGCTCAGCATAGATACATTGAGGAATTGGAGGATAGGTTGATGGAACATCATATTCCATTTCCATATCCTCCAACCTCATCTACATTCGAGGGTGCTAGGCATAGTCAGTCTAGGTCTAGGGCTCCTACTAGGTTTGAGGCTCCTGCTAGATCACAGACTCTTGCTAGGTCATAGGGGTCTTCTTGGAGGATGTAGTTAGTGCTTAGATGCACTTTTTGTATATGAGCCTTGGTGCTCCATTGTATGTAGCCTTTTGGTATTCATTGATATATATATACATGGCTTTTACATTTTGTGTTATATATTTGTGTGAATGCTTTTGTGGAATGATTTTGTTGAATGCATGTTTATGTTTATGATTGATGCATATGATATGTTATGGATGACTAATGCAATATGGTATGTATGGATGATTAATGCTAATGATCATTTATGATTTAGATCTTTATTTTGGCCATTTTCTAGCATTGTTGTTTTAATCAGGGGTACCAAACTTGGTGGCATATGGGATGAATGAGGTGACATAGATGTTGACATGAAAGAAGACATGGATGTTGATATGGAAGAAGATATGGATGTTGATATGGAATACTTCATGTATTTCAAAGACTCAAACATCCTAGTGTCATCAAAAAAACTCACTAAAACTACCTAATCCTTCTAGGACCAAATGTGTGTGCAGTGAGTTCATTTACTAAATCGAGAGTAAGGTAATGATCCTAAAAAATCAAGAACCAATGTGTGTACAAGTGAGTTTATTAAATCATTTTGAGTATATTGGGTAAACCTATTATGGATGACATCAAGAAGCTAGCTTGTCCGTATGAGTGGTCAGAGGTCTCTTTTAAAAGAGACATCGTCACACATGAGCATACTCTACTTCTAGTCAAGCGTCTATAGCTTCGGTGGAGGCTACATACATAGTCCATTACTTTTGTTTTTGATATCTTAAGTTTTGATGATGACTACCTAATTGTATGACTAGAAATGTAGTACGATCATTACAACTCAATTAATCAGTGGTGTGTGATGTAAAATGTTTAGAGCTTTGGGGAATCATATTCTCAACCTAAGTGTGATGAGAACTGTATCCTAACTATTTTATTTTTGAATTTGAATCCATTGTGATAGTGGTGTAAACCACTATTCTTATGGACTATGTTGCATGACGGGACTAGCAAGAATGACCCTTTTCACTTCAAGGTTTATACCAAGTATGGTGTTATCTCTTTTTGACACAAGATGTTTTTAAGATGTGAAAATTGTGCTTGGTTCAAGAATGTTTTTGGAATCAGTTCCTAAAATCAATATTTTTCTTAGTGTATATGTGCCATGGTCCTAAAAGAACTTGATATGTATGTTGGATGTTGCTTAAAACACTAGGGGTAGATGAGTGACCGAAAACACCTAGGAATTTGTGAATGTGGCTTGTACTAATGGAAATTTGACTTTATGGAATAGCATGGATGACTTTGTGAAGGTGCCCCTGTTTAAGGAAAAATAACTTTTGTTGGAACAATTAAGACCTTGAACTTATCCCTATATGAAATGTAAAATGTGGATGTGAATGCAATGTATGATGCACATTTTTGCAAAATGCAATGTGAAATGTGGGTGAATGCATTGTTTTTGGAGTGTGAATGCAAGTAAAATGCAATGTTATGAATGAAGTGTATGCAAATGTTTTTGTGTATTAGTCATGTATATATAATAATAAAATAATGCATATAATTCTCTCAAGTGTATAACATTAAGTGGTTAAAATTCCTCCTCTCCCTCTAGACTAGAATGCCTATAAGTACTGTTACCCACTCTTTGTGTAACTATGTATGGACCCAACCAATTAGCCATGAATTTATCACAAAGGTGCAACAATGCATTGGTGTTTTTTTGGTTCTCTTTAAGGATAAGATCTCCTACTTAGAATTCACGTAGATGAATTTTGATATTGTAAGCACGTTTGAGGCAGTCTTGATAAACTCATAAGTGCTCTAAAGCGTTAACTCATATTTCATCAAGAAGTGTGAGTTGGTCAAGATGTGCTTGTATAGCAGTACCGTCATCTATGAATTCCTACAAAGATATTTGCAAGAAAGGGATCTCAAGCTCAAGAGGCATAATTTATTCAGCTCCATAGACCAATGAAAATGATGTTACCCCTATAAGTGTGCAGATACTTGTTCGATAAGCCCTTAATGCCAAGGGAATTTGTGTATGCCAATATCTATGATTTTATTTGATGATTTTCTTGAGAATAGTAATTAAGGAAGCTTCAACTTGTCCATTTTCTTGTGGGTAATAAGGATTTGAGAAGCTATGTTGAATTTTATATTTCTCGCAAAGTGCTCAAACATCCTTGTTCTTGAAAGAATTGACATTATCTGAAATAATTTTTGAGGGTATAACAAAATGACAAATGATGTTATGGATAACGAACTCCACAATTCTAGGTCCTATTGTGATGGCTAAAGGAATTACCTCAACCCACTTTGTGAAGTATTCAATAGCTGTGATGATGAAAGTATGTTGTCCCAAGGAAGGAGGTGAAATTTTATCAATTAGATATAGCTCCCATTGTGAAAAGAGCCAAAGGATTTGAATAGGGTATAGAGTTTGTGATGGTACATGAGTTAGATTAGCATGTTCTTGAGACATTTTGCAATGTTTGACATATGTGCAACAATCACTTTCCATTGTGGTCCAATAATAACCCATGCATAAAATACACTTTGAAATGGCTATTCCACTAAAATAACCATCATAAGTACCATCATGGGCTTCATCTATGGCTCTTTGAGCTTTGCTAGCCTCGAGAAAATGAATAAGGACTCCATAACCATGTTTATACAACACATCCCCCAAAAGGATGAAACATACTACCTTTTTCTTGAAAGTATGCTTGGCAGTTTGAGACATATCATATGGGAGTGTTCCAAACTTGAGAAAAACTACTATTTGTCTCGACCAAGGCTCATATGAATTTGATTAGATAAATAAAACATCCTTTTCATATTTTGACTTAGCATGTGAAATTATAGATTTAGAGACCATTGAAATGACAAGGGGTTGTACCTCTTCAAAGGAATATTTTGGAATCAAGGATCCAAGGGAGGCCATCGCATCTACAAATTTGTTAGTCAAAAACTATTGATATCATACCAATCAAAATTAGAGAGCAAATTCATTGCTACTTCATGATAAAGCTTAATGGTAGGTTATTTGCATTGTTGTTCTTCATTGATTATCTTTACAACAAGTTGAAAATCACAAAATATCCTAATACGCTTAATGCTCATAGCTATAGCTGATTGAAGACCTAAGATTATGGCTTCATACTCTGCGATGTCGTTTGTGCATTAGAAGACTAGTTTGAAGATATGGAGGGCTTCTTCTCCTAAATTGAGGTTAAGCCTTTGGAAGACTTGTTCAAAAGAAGAAATGGTAGGAAGTGGGTGGCAACCTAGACCTGAATGATCATGCACCTCTTGATATGGAACATTGATAGGTTGATGCACACCTTGTTCATGCAATCCTAGACCATGGCCTTGCCAATTGACAATGTGGAAATATCGAGACTAAAATTCTAACATGTTTGAAATATTGGTAAGTTTTGGTTCTTTAGGCTCTTCTATGGGTGTTGTACATGAAGATTCAATTCCCCATATACAAAGTTAATGCTATTTGGAGCTTAACCCATATTGTAGATTGCTCCTATTGCTAAAGGTTGGTCAAGTGGGTGATTTAAATCCTTAGCACTAGTTATGGTGAGGGGTGTGATGGTGATGTCGTCGACCATGTATTCATCAATACTAGGATTAGTGAGATGGACTTTGACTTGGCATGATATAGGAGGATCATGATCATGCGATGGATTAGAAAAGGGTGGAAATGGAAGTATATCACAATATATCAATTTGACTTGTGAGATATTAGGTGAAGGAGATGGATTGGATTGGGAGGGTTGAGATATGGATGATAATGATATGGACGGGCTATGACCACATGTTCATGTAGTCATTGATGATGATGATTAGAGTATGGTGGTTGGTTGAGGCTTGGTGATGGGGAGCTCTTTAGGAATGGGATCCTTTTATGAAGAGGTTGGTGGAGTGGTGGATGGATTGGATGACGATGATAGGAAAAGATGAGTGGAAGGGAGCATGGAATCATAAGGATTTGAGATGAGATTGCAATACTTAAACGACTCGACATTTGCTGGTATGAAATGTACCTATCTCTCATGGAAATATTTCAAGCATTGATGTAAAATGGAGGGAACACATCTAATTTCCATCATTCAAGGTCTTCCAAGGAATACATGGTACACCATGGATCCTTCCAATATGCGGAATATTGTGTGCAATATTTTAGCCCCTACTTCGATGGGAAAAACAATAGTGCTAAATGTGAAACACAAAGCACCATTGAATGCTTTAAGGATAAAGGATGATTTGGTGATGTGAGATGGAGGAAGGTTCAAATGATGGATAGAATATGTGGTGATAATGTTGATAGAGGAACCAACATCAATGAGGACTCTCTTGAAGGGTTTCTTGTCAATTAGCTATGATATGTAATGGAGGGTCTACTGATCCTGATGATATAGGCTTAATCTCAAAGTACTAAAATGTTATGGAAGGCTCCATGCATGTTTGAATGTTCCCCACAAAGTTGTTGAAGGCATTAGGATCTTGCGATTGTAATTCGATGGATTTTAGAATTTACTATAATGCCTCCCGATGTGGGGAAGATTTCTTGATTAGATCATATATTGACAATTTTGTGGATGCCATTTTCAAACTTGTAGTCAACCAACTACTCAATGAGATGATTGGCCAGGGTGGACGATTGATGGGTGGATTTGATGGATTCGATTCAATAGGTATATGAATGTGTGATGATGGATTAGGGAAAAATTGGATGGGTGGCAATGTAGAAGGTTATGAAACACTTTATTGAGGTTTTTACCTTTGTTGGTTATTCTGCTGACCTCTAATGACCACATGAATGGCCCCTAAAAACCATTGGTATTGTTGAATATGGTTTACTTGGTTAGGGGGAGTTTTAGTGTTAGCTCCCTCTATGTTTGGTTGCACCTCCTTATGATGAGGAAGTGGTGTATGAAATATACCAAGGTCTTAGTTTTTTGAGTAAGGGGACTATTAAATTTAATTACCCCCAAGTAAATGAGGTCTTGGACTACAATTTTAAACATATGGCAATTGTTGATTTCATGCCCATTTTGCTTATGATAGGGGTAAAAAGTATTCTCGATAATTTTTACCATGCTTGGTGGGATCATCTGGTATAATTTCAGGCAAAGCAAGTTTATTTGTATCATACAAAATTCTGAAAAAAGAGGCATATGACTCATATAGTGGGGTGTATTGGTGATTCTATTGGATAAACTATCACTATGGACAATTTTCCATATGTGGCATTGTATTTTGAATTGTTGGAGCTTGCGTTGTTTATGGGACTGCATGATAGGAAACTTGTTGCAGTACTTGTTGCATAGGTTGTTGTTGTTGAGCCATTATCATGACCACTTGATTGACTTGATTGGATTAGGTGGTTGGGGTAGCTTGTGTTGATTTTTTTTGGCATAAATAATTACTTTTGTATTGGCCCTTATTTTGCCATTATTTCTTCTTGGGCTTAATGATGCCTTCTTGGATTTTGATATCCTCAATGACACTAGCCTGAGCTAAAGCTTCTTCAAAATTTTGATAATTTCTTAGTTGGAGCATCCAAGATATGGGTTTTAAGCAACTCTTGGTGAATAGCTTAATTAGCTCGTCCATTAATAGGGTGAATGACAATTTTGTGATGATAACCCTCCAACGGGTTTTGAAATCATAGATAGATTCATCATCCCATTGTCTTAAGGGATAGACATCAGATAATGAGATCTTGGTTTTAATATTTAGGATGAAGCGATCAAATAATTGCTTAATCAATTGGTCAAAAGTATAGATACTATGAATTGGCAATTGATTGTACCATTCTATGGCATCCCCTCCTAATGTTTGAGAAAAATTTCGAAGCATGAGAGCATTATCATCTTGAATTCTGAAGCATGTATGAACAAATGTACTCACATGTTCTTTGGGGTCCTCAGTTCCCTTAAATTTGTCAAACTTGGATACCGTAAAGTCTATCGGATATGGTGGGGTTGGTACTGAAAGATGAATTGGTTGTTTTATCAATTGGTATAAAGTTGGTTTTTGATTTGAAAAGCCAAGAGTGAATTGCATCAATTGATCTATTTTTTTTTCCTGGCCTCAATTCGAGGGTCTTCCTTACGAATGTGAAGACCTTTAATTACCTGATGTGTTTATGGTGGCATGGAAATATGTTGTAGAGTGATCAAATGATGAGGTGATTGGTATTGATGATAAGGTGAACTAGATGGAATATGATGAATGGGGGATTGTTGATGAAAATATGGGGAATTATAGAATGATGTTGATGGATGAAAGGAATGACTAGGTTGGCCAATGGAAATAGGATGGGTAATGGTATGAGTTTATGGGGGAATCAGGATAGAGATCATCGAATACTGAGGTGCCCATGATGGACCCTGGTTGACAAGGACAGTTTGAGTAAAGTTATGTAAAGACATAGCGTTAACCTGTACTTGCTATTGAGCATTTTGATGTTGTCTAAGAAATTTATTCAAGTGTTCCCATTATTCACTAATATCTCTATCAGAGGTTAGGGGTATGGAGGTAGATGATATGGAATATGTGGTTGGAATACAAGTTACACTAGGTATGATAGCTTGTGAGACTAGGACTTGTGAAGCAGCGTTGACTTGTGCTTCATAAAAGGGATTGGTGTAGGTGGAGGTATACAAAGTGCTAGGAGCACCTGAAAGTTGAGGGATGGATATATGGGATGAAGGTTCAACCGATAACTCAAAAAGAGGGTTATTATACACCTGGGTAAATGTGGATGGGGGTTGGTAATAAATAAGCTCTTATTGTAAAGAAGAATCCTATCTAGGTGAGTTGGGGATAGACTCTAAGATATAATTAGAAGACTTCATGAAGGATTCTACTTTTTCCATGTCTATATAGGTGATGTGGTGGTTGATGGTAGGGAATTTTGACTCCTCTTGGGGCATGGTCATGTGGAAAGCTATGGAAGGTAAATAATGTGAGGGACTTGTAGATAAATATGCCTATTTCAAATTCAAAAGTGATGGGGAAGGTGGATGAAGGTTCCATTAATTTTTCTTGACTTATTGCTTTCTTTTGATTTTGAGTTAATACCATAATCAAAGTAAATCAAGATGCAAATTAAGATACCAAATGTAACACAAAAACTAGAATACTTAAGAAAATAAACAAACAACGCTAAGGCTCAACCAATGTGGCTTATATTGTACATTAATTATCTCCTTTTAATTATATTCATTTTATGTGCCAATTTTATGTGTTTTGATATTATAATATTTCTTAATGAAACAAAGGTGAAAATATATGGCTAAGGTAGAGCAACGAGATTCTTGTTGGTGATGAAATCCAACAAGTTTTCTTAGGGGTATTCCTAGGGTATCTAAGGGAAAATATTGGTCAATGGAGATGAATGCCACCGTAACCAAATCTCAAGTAATAGTTGGTGGTGAAATCCAACCACTACTGTTTTGCATGAATTGTGATGTGTGTGGATTATTTTTAAGGTTTATGTTTTTAATAGTGTACAAACAATGTTAAAAACAATTAATTTCATAAACCTAAACTAGAATCCAAAAAAATATTGCCAAGTTCTCCAAAAGGTGTGAAGTACATCGCTTAAGACCTCCTATCTAAATAAAAATTGGAGGGTTCATCCACCCCTTTTCCTGGAATCACCCAAATTGAAGGGATACTTTTAGCAATCTAATATTGTTCCAAATTAGATATACAAAAGAAAATATCTTTAACCCTAAG
This sequence comes from Wollemia nobilis, assembly GCA_028583015.1. Lineage (NCBI taxonomy): Eukaryota > Viridiplantae > Streptophyta > Pinopsida > Araucariales > Araucariaceae > Wollemia > Wollemia nobilis. The sequence goes on from JAQPPZ010017228.1 coordinate 16,300,267, forward strand.
ATGCAACACTAGATTATGCAAGTTTCAGTTCAAATGCAGACAACATACAGTAATCTACACCTAGAAAACAAAAACCGTAACCTGAATATGTGAATGAATGCAGATCTAAAAATGTAAACTAATATGCATTCATTTCTATATTTATTAATGATGATTCATTTTATTGTTTAAAATATAAAAAATACAGAAGATATCCAAAATACGTAAGATAGAAAGCTAGTGTTTTAAGTAGTTGACTTACTAGAAAGCCTATGATTTTGCTCCTACCTCTTCGTAAATGCCTTTGGGCACTTCTAAACACTGCTGAGACAGCCATGTGTGCTTATGGATGGCTTGAAAAACCTTTGGGAATTTTTGGATTACCTTTGGATGATGTTGGGTGTTTCGTGCACCTTCTGCAAACTTTTACAGACTTCAAAAACCCTAGATCCGATAGAATCTACGAAATCCATGCTTCTAAAAAACTTGCAAGATGATAGAAAATAGAAAATAAATTAGTAAAATAGATTATAAATAGGAACCCTTAGGGGGTCCCACCATGATTACCATTTGAAATATGCTTTTAAAAAAGTAAAATGCAAGGTAACACAAGTTTGCACAATAAAATAAATTCTTTATTGACGAGGGGAACCTAGAAACTCCATTGTTTACAAGCTTGGATCCTTGAATCCTTTTGATACAATATTACAACAATTTAGGGTTCTCCAAAACCCTAAGAAGCAATGTCATGGTGTCTTCAAGCACATCTTGATCCCAACAAGGTTGAGTGGGCTTTTCAAATATCCAAGGTTGGGCCACTCTAGATGTTGATGTAGTGCTCTAGATTTGCACACAAGGACACAATAGAATAATCAGTAATACCTGTGAGGGCTCCATAGTGTGAGGCCCTCTATAAGCAATGGTAAACCCTAACTAAATGCTGCAAACAAAGTGAACAAAAATAGAAGTATATTTATGAAATAAATAAATGTAGGGTTGATCTATTTTACCTTATTATTGTCTTATGATGCATGATGCCTGATGTAGGTGGCTGGTGCAGCGATGCCCTAGCATCACCTGAAGGCTAGAGGGAATTTAGGAATGGAAGCATAAAATTCTTGCGGGCACCTAGCGACTATAGGGAACACCCTTGGGCACCTAGGGTTGATGAGGAGGTGCCTGTGGGTTCCTGGCATTGACAAAAAAGTGCTTGAAGGCACCTATCGACTGATGGGGAATTTTGTAGAAGTAGATCCGGCAAGGACGTAGGTTGCGGTGGTAGATATGGTGAGCGAGGGGAACAAAATGTGACATATGGAATGGGGTTAGGACACAAAAAGGCTTGATATAAGACTTAAGCACTTAGGGAACTCAAGGAACTTATAATAAGGAAATCAAGAACTCAGGCATAGAAAATTCCAGGGTTGAGCCATCAAAAATAGCTCTTATTTATAATCTACCCTAAGACATTCTAGGTTTTCAATGACACTAATTGTGTGGTTGATATTAAAGCATCTCCAAGGGTTGACAATAAATCTAGGGTGTGGCATGAATTTATGTAAATGAATTGTCGAGATTAAATAAAATTGGATGGCTAAGATTAAATCACTTAAATAAATACATATTTATTAAATATATATTAAAATATAATATAAAATATTATATTTAAATATATATAAATAAATGTGAATAATGATCGAAAATGGTAGGAAAATAGGAATAGTGGGCAAATTGGCTAGGATTTGGTGGTGGAAATGGTGGGAAGGAAAATATGGAAGGCAAATGGCTAGGATTTGGTGTCTACAAGTAGAGCACCAAATTTTTTATTGTTAGATTCCCAACTATTGAGGGAAAACAATTATGTTTCATGGAAGACCAAACTTAGGACATAGCTTGAGTTTGAGGAAGTATTGCAAGTAGTAGATGGGACTAGTACCCATTCTAAAGAAGCAAGTGAAGACCAAATAAATTTGAATAAGGAAAATAGAAAGGAAATATTAATCATTATGTTTGGAGTAGGATATGAAGTCCAAGAAAACTTTAGGGATCAGCCATAGCTAAGGATGCATGGGAGAACCTAAAAATAAATTTTCAAACCAAGAATAATTTTTTTTTTTATTCCTTTAAAGCCAACTCCATTATCTAAAGATAAAAATTGGAATTATCCATGAGAATAAATGTAGAGTTATGAGCATCATTACAAGCATTGGTAAGTCAGGTATTAGATGAAACATTAATTCTAATTATTTTTTATATCTCTGCCATTAAAGTACAATGTTTTTGTGACAACATTAATTATCAATAAACAAACACTAAACTTTGAAAATATGGTGAACCTACTTTAGAAAGTAGAGGCCTCACATACAAAAAATGAAGAAGAACAATTTATTACTTACAAGTCATAATGGAATGTAGCCATTCAAAAGAGGCATGCGATATCTATAGCACGTCCAAAAAAGAAATAATTTTCAAAGATATTACATTGAAAGAAATGATTCATAAAGAAGTATTTCCACATACAAAGGATGCGTGAACATAGTGTTAGAAAATGACACACCATGAAGGAGTGTTGGCATAATCCATTAAAAAATGGATCCCCTTCACAAGAGATGAACCCACATAAAAATAGGTCATATTTAGAAAATAAAATCAAATTTGATGAAAGGAACATCAAAGTAATGTAGCTAAGGATAATCAAGATAAAGAAGAAAAGGATCGAGAATAAATATAAGAACAATGTGTATGTCATGCAAGCACAACCAAGTCATCCAAATCAAGTTTAGAACAATTTAAAAACAATCAAAAATATCATAGGTGAAAAACCTGAGTCATACAACTAGAAACATCAAGATCCTAAATGACCAATCCAAGCCAAAGGAGAAAAATAATGATAAGAAAATACAAGCACCTAAGGTTAAATATGTGCATTCCAAATCCATAGGATAACTTGAAGCAAAATCCTTAGAACAACCAAATCCATCAAGAAGAAAATCAAACAAGAAAACTCAGAACAAACCAAAGGATAAGTAAAATAAATATTACAAAATGAATCTTGTTAGAAGATTCATGACAAGCAAAGACACAAGGAGATGAAGACTACAAAATATCAAACACTTTAGCTAAAAGAAAAATAGTTGAATATTATAGAGATAGTTCCACTTCAATAGATAGATCAATACAATAGATTGCCAAAAACATCATCTAAAAATATAAAAAGGAAGTATCAAAGAGTATAAATGCATCCAAGACTCAAATCCTTGAAATGTTTCAAGAAATTAAATCTAGGAAAAAATAAGTACTTCAAATTTTACTCTACCTACAACCTGTAGAACAAGTTAGTTTCTGTCAACAATAATGGGAGAGGGATAAGGACTAGAATCTAAGCATTAAGGATCAACAATGGTAGTAAAAAGTATTGAATGGGTATTTTAAATAAAAATATGTAATTTGGAGTGCATAATCAGTGAAACTTGACACTCCTAAGTATCAAATTAGAAATTCTACATTAAGGGGGAAATTTCTCACTCAAATTCCAACACCATCCTAGAAATTATTTTTGGTCATAACCAAAATTAGAGCTATGATTATGATGTAATAAGGAGGGAAATGTTAGGAATTATTACATCATACATAATATACAAGTTAAGTAACCACTTAACATGTGGTATGTAAGGTCTACTAGATGACAAAGGTATAACCATACATCATATTCCATGTGAAATGGAATATGGTATAACCACCCATCACAAAGTCCATGTATGCACTATAGGACAAAAATAGTTACAATTTTGGTTAAAGGTTTGTTATGCCTAAAATATGTATACTATGTATTTAAAATACCTATCACTTCCATAATACAATCATTGAAGCATTGAGTTATAATAAACCTTCTTCATGAAATATGGGCTATTTAAACCACTTGGAATCAATATATTTATTCCTTAGTAGTTTATATAGATTTTTTTTTTTCAAAAGGAACACTAATTTTAGTTCATATTGTAAAGGATATAAATATAGAGGATTATTAAACCTACTATAGACACCTAAAACGTGTCATGTCGAGGGTGACTACTCATATGGACATGCTACAAGACCATATGGAAGATCTTGGATAGACTCTAAGATAAAGCAGTGGTTCTAACCACTCAATTTGGGCTCCTTGGACTAATCAGTATGAACCATAGACCAGACCTACGATTTGTAGTCTAGACCGCAGTTATGACTTACGGTCTTAACTAAAGTTTAGTTGGCCTTCAATCCGAGCCAAATCAGTTGAAATGACCATTGGATCTAGAAGAAGGTGGTTAGAGGGCGGAAGCTTCCATTCCAACTGTCCTAACCACCCCTTCTTGATCTTGGCTTCTCCAGGAAACCACCCTAGCCCTTGGGTAGTCCTATAAGTACCCCTCAGAATTAGGGCAAAGATATAGATGATTTGTATAGTGAAGTGTTGATGAATTATCGAGTGAGTGTGAAGTGATCAAGCGAGCAGTGAAGCCCTATTAGATTGCATACTAAATTTGTGTATTTGAAGGCTACTTTGCTATTCATCCAATGATTAGTTTGCCATGGAAGCCCTAGGAGCCTAGGAGGATCAAGAAACACAAATTCGAGAAAACGAAGGCCCATCACAGTGATTTGATTTCCAAATATGTCAGAAGGACATCGAAGGTGACCCTTAAACATCAATTGGACAAGGAGGTTAAGTCCACTGCCCTTGGAATTAAGGGCAAGCCTATAAGAGCGCTAACTACGACTATCAACCACGGTTTACAGTGTAGACTGTGCACCAGAGTTGTGGTTTGCAATAGAGGTATAACCCCCTTCCTAATCTCTTTTATGTCTGGTTAATTAGGTTAGATTAGTTATTTTCATGGTTAAAATACCTTTTAGCAATATTTTGACTGTAGATTTATGTTAGTTTAGCTTCTTTATGTTTATGCTTCAATTAGGACATTAATAAGTTCTTTATGCACTTTCATGCCTTATTTCATATATCTGATCCATGCATAGAGTAACTGTTGTCTTTCTTTACACTATTGTATGAATCTTGATTCGATTTGCATAGTTTAGAAGCACCTTTTATAATTTATTGATTATGCATGTTAATGGTATCATTATGCATTTTACCTAAAAGGGCATCATCATGAGAGGTTGTCTATCTTTTTGACATTCTTATTGTTTCTTGACCGTAGGGAATAGTTCCAAAGGAGAGTAAACCATAAAATTCCTTCCCCATTGTGAAGAAGAGGGCACCTCCACCCTAAAGCAGTTCGTGTCATTCTGAAAGGCATTTGGAAATCACACCTACCCTTAAGAGGGAAAACAATTGAGCACTCCTATTGTAATATTGTATCAAAATGAATATCCCTAAGAGGGACGTACTTGTAATTGGGTTTTAACTTCAAATATAATGGAATAAAGAATTTCTTTCTCATTTCACTTGTTGTCAATTTCGTTTACTTGTATGCATGTTATATATTTACCATTTATCGCAATAGGAGCCGCAATTGGGTGTGACCCTTTTTGGTGGTTATAGAGGCGATCACGATGGCACCCCACATTTTTAGGATCTGACTATGTTTTATTGGCTTTTGTAGTTGCAGGTACAGACCACAACTATCAACTGTGGCCCAAAAACTAAACCATAGGTACAAGGCATGGTTCATAGTCAGAATCACAAGTCAGACCTGCAGTTTCCTATTGACAACACAGACAAATAATTCTAGAATTCCAGACAGTGCAAGACATGAGGTAGGTCCTTTTTCCAGCCCTCTGTCACTTTTTTTTTTTCTGTGTTTCTACAATAGGTAAATTTCAAATGCAAATTAGGAAAGCAACTAAAATAAAATGGTAAATCAATTGTCCTAGTTTTCTTTTCATATTTTTGCTTTCACTAAAAAGGTGCTACTGGGAACAACGAACCTCTGATTGCAGTCTGCCCTAGGCTACAACATGCTTGATAGATATATATTGATGGTTTGCATGTGTGAGGCCCAATTAGTGGCCATTTATCATCGTAATGTGCATAGTACTAAAGAGCATATAGAGTAGCCTGCATTTTATGAATCTAAAACATCTTTCATTTGCATAACATTTAGAAAATGAGAATGTGTGCTATATGATGCATTTATTTTATGTACATTAAAAGGAACCACACATACCATGTTGCATTTAAATATCAGTGGTGTTGGGCTCTCACATCCAACCCATTTGATTGAGACCAATAGTGGATGTCATTACCACTTGGTTGGCTCATTTGACATTGTATTATCCAGACCTGTTCATGGCCAAGGCCGATCCAAGAACTGTTCTATCCATGCAAAATAGCACGCACTCATCTTCGGAAGAGTGTATCATTGTGCATGGTGTGTTGGGTGAGGGTTGGTAGTACCTATGCTACCTCATTGAGTATGGACTTCACTACCATATTTGGCTTGTGCGAGTATATAGGTGAAAACCTTTGAAAAATTTGAGTATAACATCAACTTTTAAAAAAACACGATAATAGTTTCTACAACTGATACAACACATATTGAAAATATATTAAACAGTTTAAGAATCACTTTTAAAACTTAAAACAAGATAATCATTGTTGTATACCTTATTTTCTTAATAATAATACATTTAGACTCCAGGTACACAATGGTGGACACACGAGGTGGTTAGTAATGATCCAAAGCCAACGTTGATGAACAACCCCTAACTAGTTAACAATAATACGTGTCAAATCCTCAACCAAATGAGCAAACCGAATGTCATTCGACTAGCATTCGAGGAGACAAATCGACACGGGGGGAGCCAACAGAGCAAACCCCAAATAGAGGAGCTTTAGTATACTCCTCTAGGCACAGAGTAGAATACAAAGCATTCCAGCATGAGGGTGTTCCACTTGAGATCCATTACCAAGACCACAATGCACGCATGTCCACAGGGTTGACTAAAGAGTTTATTGTGCAGGGGACCAAGTTAGTGCCCTTACATACTAAGTCTACTAGAGGATCTATGGATCCACATTCTGAGTATAGGACTAGAGACCCGCCCATTCAGGGGCAGACATATAGGCTCGCAACCGAGCATAGAACTAGCCATACTCCCATGCATGGCCCAACATGCAAAATCACCATTGACATATCAGATAATGATACACCATCAAATGAGCGATGGCGGTCTAGGTAGTTAGAAGGTATAGGTAGTGTTCTAGAGCAGATAGGCTACAAACCTTCTACTCCACCCACTTGAGCCTTGAGTGAGCATAGTGGGAGTGTCGACCGCACTACTAGAGAACATGGGGAGGCTTCTAAGCACCCACATGTCACACACCCACTATCTGTGCATGGAAGTTCACAATATTGGACACAGTAGGAGGTCAATACCATATTTATAAATAGAGGCAAAGGTACAACATATTAGTCTGATGGTTACAGAACCCATAAAGTTGCTCGTACAAAGCAGGGGTATCAAAGGTCTCCCATGATAGACCAGATCGATAGGTCACATTGATTGGTATCAGAGCAAAAAGGCCAACTTCTCTAAGACCAATTTGGGAATGCTCGCCTAGAGAGGTAGCATATCGAAGATGAAAATATTCAAGCAGAAAGGTTCATAAGACATAGATTATATGAGTAGCGCATGCACGAGGAGCATATCCTTGCTCAAAAGGAACACATAGAACATGAGGATCAGCTAGCTAGGGCTGGCCTATATCCTCAAGATGAGCATCAAGAGCACACGCATGGGAAGGATTTCTCACAAGCCAAGATGCATCAAGAGCGTAAAGATACTCGTACTCATGTTACTACAAAACAAAGGGAGCAGCTACCGCCACTTAATATTCAAAAGTAGAGACAACATGAAGCAGCAGCGGGAGATGAATAGGAGCAGGAATATCTTGAAAGCTCCTGAGCTAAGGAGGAGGAAGAGCAAATAACTCCATATCGCACAAGGAAGACAATACCTCCTAAGCCACCTACACGTCAACTTAGGGAGGAGGACTTTTTGTCTTCAGAGGCCTATAAGGCCTTGGCCAAGAAAAGAAAATCCATTGAGAGACAAGGTATGGCTATTCAAAAGCTGAATCTAAGGAAAATTCATAACAAGCCTTTGGATCCTTCAACACCTACTCTAGCCTACCTTGAGCATTTTGACATGCCCAGGTTAGATAAGTTCAAGGGTGATGAAGACGTACAAGAACATGTAATGAGATTTTTGGACGTTTGCTTTCAGATAGTAAGCAATGATACCTTATTGTTGCACATGTTCATCATGACACTTTTAGGGCCTACCCGAGAGTGGTTTAACCAGCTAAAGAAGCACAATATAACAATCTTCAAGCAATTAGCTAATGCCTTTCTTGAATGCTATTCCTTTGGTGTCAAGAAATAGGCTAATCTTTCCTATTTGGTTGTGCTAGCTCAACATGATGACGAGCCCATAGAACAATACGAAAAGAGGTGGAGAAGATTAATTGTGAAGTTGCCATTCCCCATTCCTACCATATAATTAACTTGGATGTTCATGAAGAGTTGTGCCAAGCACATCTCATTCGAAGAGGCTTTGGCACAAACCAAGGTGATTGAGGATATCAAGTTGCAAGAGGGCAACTTGAAGCTCAAAAATAGGAAATAGGGACAAAAGAAGAGTACCATGAAGCATTAGGGCAAGTAGGCCCATGTAAATCAAGTGGTATTAAATCTCCAATGGGAGGACAAGGGGCAATAGAAGTAGAACTACCAGGCCCAACCTTCGCCTATGCAGTATGATAAGCGCAATAACTATAAGGGCAAAAACAAAGAGCAACGTCTGCCTCACCAGTTCACATCATTGAAGGAATCACTGACAAAAATTTTCATCAGTTATGCAAGGACAAGACAATCATATTGCTCAAAATCAAGATGATAGAACCAAATCAACCCAAACCAAAGGGGTTTCAAGACGATTTATTTTACATCTTTCATAGAGTGAAAGGACATGACATCAAGGTGTGTTGGTCTTTCAAACACCTAGTGCAAAATATGATCGATAAGGGTGAGCTTGTAGTGCCTCACAATCCGTAGGAACCATAAAATCAAAATATGAGGATTTATAAGAACCCCTTACTAAATCATGAGGTGCCTCGGAACAACGTTGGTCAAGTTAACCAGGTACAAGTCGAACCACCTACCCAGGGGTTCATAGGCATGGTCAATGTTGTTACTAGATATACGAACAACAAAATCAACCTCGTGCTCCTATCCAGATATAAGCCATGCCAAATCAATGGCTAGCATAGAATATTCCAGGCCCACCAACAAGACCGGTGGTGACCATAAGGAGTAGGTTGGTCCAAAAATTGCAGACAACTCCTACAAAGTTGTCAATATATGAATTAATTCAGCAATCCTCGAGGCATAGGGAGACTCTTATGGACATTCTAGAGTCCATTGAAGTACAAGCCCATGATGCACAGGCATTCATAAATTTTGTGGGACATGTACAATAGTGTCAAGAACCGATGATCCAAATTTATGATCATGAGATAAGGACAGTTTCTACAACTACGACTGACCCATCATTGCATATAATCATGTGCCTAAATCACATGCCATTCAAAAGGGTCTTGATTGATACTGGCTCATCGATAAACATAATAATGACCAAGGCTCTGAGTCATTTGAAGCTACCTAAATCACACATTGTGCCAACTACATTTACATTGAGAGTGTTTAACGATGCACTATGTTCAACTGTTGGCACAATTATCCTACCCGTACAGGTGGGTTTGAAGACCATTTTAGTAATGTATCACGTGATAGAAGGGGCCATGCATTACAACATTTTATTTGTTAGGCCTTGGATTCATGAAATGCATTATGTCCCCTCATACTACATCAATGCATGAAATATATTCACGAGGGACTGGTTCATATGGTGTCTTCGGATGAGGAGCCATTTAAGTTTGTGAACCTAGCAGATTTACCTAGGGGTTTCATACTCCCATAAATGCACCTGGATGTTCATTCGTCATTGCCAATAAGGAAACCAGGAGGTAAACCAACAATGCATGCTCAACTGATGCCATCTATGTCATACAGATCAGAGCACACCACTGCCACTTCATTGAAACCATCGATATCAGTTATGCATTCGAATGATAGGAAATTAAAGGTAAATATGGGTGAAAAATAGAAAGAGCTTGAGCCCGAGCCAATCACTAAGGATGTTCCCATTACCATGGAAGTTGAGGAACCTCAAGACAAAGCCGAGGAGGCACCTTAACCTACTTCTCATACATCTTTAGTAGGATCCTCCGCACCCTAGGTGACGATACATCTCGCTAATACCGAATTAGGCAAGTACCTTGTGCAAAATGTGACCTTCGAACCAATTCTGAAGACTATGCAAGAGATGGGTAGACCATCCGCCCATCGTTATCTAGTTGGATCGATGGTTCCACTGGGAGAACCGCCTAACCAGACTAACTTCATCTATGCAAGGCTAGATTAGCTTCCAATGCGAGAGCCCATGGATGAATATGGAGTAACCTTTTACGGTAAACGTTCGTTATTTTTCTAATTCGAAGTATGCCATGCATATTTTCTATCTATATCACTGGCATGGATATGACCTTGGTCTCTTTGAACAAGGATGGAGGACTCCGCTGGAACCTCATTATCAGTTAGTCACTAATAGATTCGGTTTACGATTATAGATACATGGGCAGGATGATTTGATCACAACATCCCTAGATCGTATGTACCTTAGCATGGCGGACGACGTGGATTTTAATCCATATCATCCGGATCCTTCCAAATTTTGGAGGAATCACCCTATGATATATGTCATCACCATTGAGCCACTCAAAGATCATCGTGAAGGGCTCCTTGAGTAGACTAAGGCAGAAATGAACCCCAAAGATCAACTGAGACACCAAACCCATGAGGCAATCAAAGACACAGACATCTACAGGGGTGCAACCCCATTACTACAAGCGATCTCAAGTTAGGAGATTGTAATGAAGATGGAGCAGAGTCCACCTCTGATATGAGTGGATCAGGCTATGATGCAGATGAGGATTCTCCAAACAACGATGGGTCTAGGGATGAAGTCAAAGGCACTTATGTAAACCCTTTGTATGTGCATAATTTATTTCATATGGAATCAGTACAGGATACCGAGGAGATCCCTCCCAACATTGATCATCTAGGGGAAGGGACCGAGACCATTTTCTTGGCAGCACCATACATGAGGTATAATTATTCAGTTTTTCCATATAGCGATGATAGTATGCAAGAAGTGAGATTTATGGGTCCTCACTTAGAGGAGCACCCTCCAAGAGTTGGGGTGAATGAAGGGTTCTATTATGACAGTGATAAAGAATATGAGCTATAGAGGGCCTACCTTGGTGCTCCTTATTTGCATCACCACCATCAACCCATCGACATCGATGAGGTCTATAGGCAGCTACATGTTGGGCCGCGTTTGAGAGTGAGACGGTTAAACCCGGATCAAATCCATTAGTTGGTTAATCCTCTTATGCCAACCTACATGCAACTCCGTGAACCGAATGATCCTATTTTGCATTCAGTGCATAGGGAGGATCTAGTTATTCATAGTCCTCATAGAGAAGACCCTTTTGTGCTTGTGCCATTAGAGCCAAATCGTGGGTATGAGGACTGTGCAGATTTTTTAAAGGTCAATTTGTGTGGTCCTGGAGATCAATTCCATTCCATAAAAATGGTCTCCATTGATTTGACACTCCTCATAATCCAAAATATCCGTCTAAATTGCTGTATCTTAACAAAGATGCTATCGACTAGGATCGTGCTGATTCACCCATTGAGCTTGAGGATTTCTTCCCCAACGAAGAAATGTTGTAACCTTTCTATATTGCACTAGGTTGTGCATATGATGTTTATCATACTGAAAATGCTTCCAACGCAGAACCACTCAACCTACTTGATGACATTCAGATGATTCCTATGCCTCACCAACTGGAGGAGGGATCACATATGTCAGTAGAGGAAACCTTTGAGGTGGATATCAGTGATGATCCCACCAGTGTAAAGAAGGTTAAATTTGGAGAGAGTCTCACTCCATATGAGTGGGCTACCCTTATCCCTCTGCTTAAATAGAGACCAAATTTATTTTCTTGGTCATATAAGGATATGACAGGTCTAGACCCAAAATTGGTTACTCATAACCTTTCGCTAGATTTGACGAAGAAGCCGATCAAGCAAAATCTTAGGAAAATGCACCCAATAGTAGCCTTAATGGTGAAAGATGAGCTGCAAAAGCTATTGAATGTGGAATTTGTGATTTCCATCGGTTATCCAAAATGGGTGTCCAATATGGTACCTATGGGAAAAATCAATGGAAGAATTCGTATTTGCATGGATTTCAGAGACCTAAATAAGGCAACACCCAAAGATTCATTTCTATTGCCCAATATTGATGCTCTCGTAGATGCAACTGTAGGTCACAAAATGCTCTCCCTAATGACCAATTTTTTTGGTTACAATCAAATTCGGATTAAAATCGAATACCAACACAAAACCATGTTTATAACACCATGGGGAATAATTTGCTATAAAGTTATGCCATTCAGCCTTAAAAACGCTGGTGCCACATACCAGCGGGCCATGAAATACATTTTTTATGACTATATGCACAAAATTCTTGAAGATTATATCGATGATTTACTAGCCAAGTCATTGCTACGAGAAGAGCACGTGGAGGTCTTAAGGAAAGTATTCGATCGCTTGATAGAGCACAACATCAGGATGAATCCTAAGAAGTGCGTATTTGGTGTAACTTCTAAAAAATTACTAGGGTTCATTATGTCCAAGAGAGGCATCGATGTAGACCTAGTGAAGGTCAAGGTCATTTTGGAAATACGTCCTCCCATCAATATTAAGGAATTAAGGAGCCTTCAGGGCAAGGTAGCCTTGATAAAGTGATTTATAGCCCAACTATAAGATAAATATCGACCCATGAATTGAATGCTATATAAGGGTATCCCATTCAGTTGGGACGGGGACTGTAAGGCAGCCTTCACTAAGATAAAGCAATACCTAGCGATGCTACCAGTGGTAGATCCACCAAGGCTAGAGGTGCCTTTTCTACTATATATATTGGTAAATGACTTTGCACTGGGAACAATGTTGGCCCAAAAGAACGTGCAAGGCAAAGAGCGGGCCATATATTACATTAGTCAACTTTGGTGAGCAATGAGCTCGGGTATGCATACGTGGAAAAATTATGTTTAGCAGTAGTGTTTGCTACCAAGAAATTGTGACACTATATGTTAAGTCATACGATGCATGTTATATCCAAGCAAAATCCTTTGTAGTATATGATGAGTAAAACTTATCACAATACGCGTACTGCAAAGTGGATCATGCTTTTGATGAAATTTGATCTAGAATTCATAAGCCATAAGTCCATTAAGGGATAGGTCATAGCAGATCAATTAGCTAAGGTGCCACTACCAAATAGTAGGCCTCTAATAATTAAACTTTCAGACCATGTAGTCTTCATCGTATATGAAAGATCTTGAACCTGAAGAACCAGAGAACAATGCTGATATGACTATGTTCTTCGATGATTTGATGTGAGAACAAGGGGGTGGTGCCAAAATAGTGTTCTTCACATCACAAGGAGCTCCAAATTCCCTTATCATTGAAATTAGATTTTTTGTGCACCAACAACAATGCTGAGTATGAAGCCATACTTCTAGGCTTACACAGCTGTTGCCATGAATATTAAGAGGTTGAACATATTTAGTGATCCCTTTCTCATAGTAAACCAAGTCAAGGGGATTTTTAGTGTCGGTATCCCATACTGAAAGCCTATAAAGATCTAGATGATACATATTTGGCCAAACTGAAATGGTATGACATCGAGGCAATCCCTCGATCATTGAATAGGTTTACAAATACCATGGATTCTTTGGTATCCTTAATTCCTCAGAATTCATCTACTGATTTCACTACCATCCATTTCAAGATGCTCTCTCATCCAGCAATAGAGCATGCAACCTATGATAACAGAGAATCAGTCAACATGATTAGTGTAGAACCACAAGATAAATAGTTCTGTAGAGCTGAAGACTTTCTTAAGAATCCACCCTGGGGGTCATTAACCTCTCAAAGTCCCATGGGGAGTGGTAATACAATTCACCATATGGTTTTTTCTAAGTCTGCATTTGTAAAAGTAAACACGTAGGGGGAGCAAGCCGTATTGGCAGTCGAAGCTAAGATTTATCAAAATTGGATGTCATAAATTAAAGACTTCCTAAAGCTTAGTATAATACCACAGGGATTGCCACATGCCTCGAAGCACACATTTAAATAGAAAGCGGCCAAATATGTCTTAATAGGAGACATATTGTACCAAAGAAGTTACAATGAATTTCTCCTTCGTTGCTTACAGCCCCAAGAGGCATCATGGGCAATATCACAAGCCCATGATGGTACGTACGATGGACATTTTAGTGGCATGACCATCATCAAGCAAATCCTTCGAATGGGTTACTATTGGCCCACTATGGAGAAGGAGTGCAATGCGTATGTCAAGAAATGCAGTAAATGCCAGCATCACGCTAATATTATGCACTTGCCATCATAGGATTTACAACCCATCCAAGCATCTTGGCCATTTTCTCAGTGGGGATTAGATCTTATAGGCAAGATCTCTCCTCTGTCATCATGCCAACATACATTCATAATCACGGCTACTAAGTATTTTAAAAAGTGGGTGGAAGCAATACCCTTAACAATGAAAATTGAAGTTCGTATAATAGAGTTTATACTGGAGCATATCATAAGTCATTTTGGGATTCCATCAAAAATAATATCGGATAATGGAATGTCTTTCAAGAAAAAAATTGTGAGAGCTTTGACATCTAAATATAGAATCAAACATAGTTTTGCGACTCCATACTATTCGCAAGCCAACGAGTAGGCTGAAGCTTCAAATAAGATAGTGGTAGCCATATTGAAAAATATGGTACAAGAAAACCATAAAGACTAGCACATCCAGCTGTCCCTTGCGCTTTGGGCTTACAGGACTAGTATTCGGATGCCCACTGGGGCAACACTATTCTCACTAGTATATGGTGCTGAGGCCATTATACCCTTGGAATTAGAAATTCCAACACTATGCGTTTTATTGAAAGAGTTCATCGATGATGACACTGTGTGACAAGCTTGATTGGATCAACTGACGTTACTTGATGAACATCGCATGAATGCCTTGGTGCATCTTTGTGTTTATCAAGAGTGACTAAAATGAGCTTAAAATGTCAAAGTCCACCAGAGAGACTTTGAAGTTGGCGATCTTGTCTTGAAAGAAAACCAATAGAACTCTAATTTACCGCTAGATATGCGTGACAAATTCATGGCCAATTGGCTAGGACCCTACATCATATCTAAAAATATTGGTCCAGGTATCTATCACCTAACGTTGCTAGGGGGTGTTGAAGAGCCTGAACCTCTCAACATCATCCATATTAAGGCATTTTATGCTTAAAGAGCATAGTAAAAGTCTCCGAGGATTTTCTTGTAATCGCTCGGTCATCCTAAAAGGCTCCAAACACTTGCATTAGTGGTTTGGTCAAGTTAAAAGCTCCAAATAAATTTGTAAGCCCTTTGGTCATCCTCAAAGCTCTGAGGGTTTGGTCAAAACTGCTCGGTCATCCAAAAAAAGCTTCCAAGGGTTCATGAAATTGCTTGATCGTGTCAGTTAAAAGCCCTGAGTATTTGCTTGTAATCACTCAGTCATCCTAAAAAGCCCCAAAGGCACCTACAATCCCTTTGGTCAAACTCAAAAGGCACCAAGAGTTTTTGAAAAACTACTTGGTCAACCCAAAAGTTCCAAAGGCATTGTTGTGGTTCATCCACAACACACCCCAAAAGTGGGGACCCACCTTTTTTTTGCAGGTTTTAGGGAAGATCTCAAAGACCCGGATGCTAAAAATGAAGAAAAGAAGAAAAATGCCTAAGTGTTGAAAGGGTCGCGATATCGCGACATGTCGCGATATCGCGACCTGTCTCTCCATCGCTGCGAAAAATTGAAATCTGTCACGAAATCGTGACGTGTCGACAACAAAGAAAAGAGGTGTTGCAAATCGCGACGCGTTTTTTGGAAGCATACGGAAAGTTGAGAATGGTAGCGATTTCGCTACAAGTTGCCGAAAGAAAGGTGGTAGCGAATCGCTACCACTTTGTGAAGCAAAGGCATGAAAGAAGAGTGGTAGCGATATCGCTACCACTTTACAAAGCAAAAGGCGTGAAAGCAAGGTGGTAGCGATATCGCTACCACTTTGCGAAACAAAGGCTCGAGACAAAAAGTGGTAGCGATATCGCTACCACTTCATCGAAGGAAGGCTCGGAACCAAAGTGGTAGCGATATCGCTACCACTTTTTGAAAAGAAGGCAAAGCAAAGTTGGTAGCGATATCACTACAACGAGCTACTACGGGCGTACGGACCAAGAACATGTCGCGATATCGTGACATGTCACGATTTCGCGACATGTCGCGTTATCGCGGCTAGGAAACGGAAGAGGCCAAATGCAAATTCTGTCAGGATTTCCACAGGAAAGCGTTACGAAAGGTGCAGGAGACACAGGACATGTGGCGAAAATGACAGAACCAGAGTAACGTTTCATAACAACAGTTACTGGCCGCAGAGATCGAGCGTTACGAATGCACGCAAAGGTTAGAATACCAAAAGGCGGGAATTGAAGCGAAGGGTCCCAGGAGTCGAAACGAAGCGTCATGGAACAGTCGAGAATGCATGATAGAAAGGTTAAATAGCAGAAATGTAGATGGATACAGGGGCTGGAGACTGTAACAAAAAGCATTATTTATTGAAATAAAGGATTTTTCTTTGGTAACATGACTTTTGTGTGTAAAATCAAAAGGAGATCGAAGCCAAAACTATTGTTTTACTGTCAATCTTTCCGTTGCATCATTTTGTCTTGTATCTATTTTGTTTACGCCATGGGATGGGTTACGATAGGTGAATGGTAGAATGATGCAGTTATATTCTTTTCCTTAGAGTCTTGCATCTGATCTGATTAGATTGTGTGTTAGTACGGATCTGATCGGTTGGGTTGTTTTGGGGACTTCATCTCTTAACTTGGGATTTTGCGGGGAGGAGATCGTTAACCATTTTAATATCCTTCATTATTTTCCAGGTGACTCAAAAATAACAGTTCTGTTTTATTCCTTGATATGCTTAATTTCATGTCAGAGACTAACATTGAAATAACAAAACTATTGAATAGAGATAAAATGAACAGGTTAACCTTAGAATAAATTGTGAATATTAGAACATCAAAAGGATTTTTGTTTATTTTTGATTAATCAAACAAGTCAAGATTATAAAGTTCATTGAGAATCAACAAAGGCCCCTTTTAACATGCCTATCTACAGGATTTGAGTTATTCGAGGATATATCAGTTGTATGTATTAAATTGAAATTCATTTTTATATACGTAAAAGCTATTTCACAAAGAAGCTTGGAGAAATAATAAAAGGAAGGAAAATAAAATAAATTATTTCTTTGCAAGAAAGAGTCTTTTGTTCGAGACTCTAAGTTGCGTGTTATTATTTGTAATATGACAAATTAACACTCAACATTTTGGCGCTAGAAGGAGGGCCTTCTGTATTGCTTTGCAATTTTGATTTGTTCTAACAATTAACGTGGGTAGTTTTTTTTCCACCTATTGTGCTTGCAGGTGTAACATTTAGACATTTTATCTGGCAGCAGAGTTGAGAAATATTTTAGAGTCCTAGAGTTTCCAAGCTGGCCCAACCTGAGTACATTGCTACTAGGTCTAAAACCATAGGGGAAACTATCTTCCAAAGCCTTTCTCCCACTGCTAGGAGGCCGAAAAACAAAACATTAGAAGTCGAAATACCACCCAGTATACTTGAGTTAGGGATTTCTTTGGACTCAAGTACCTCTAGTGGGCCTGAACCCTTAAGTTCAGGTGGGATAATAACACCAGTTGTATCTGTCTCCACAGTTCCAGGAGTTCCAATTGTTCCCACAGGGTTGACACCTTTGAATAACATGGCCCAACAACAACAACAACAACAGCCACCTGCCCTTTGGTATGGTGCTCAGAGTTCCCATTTAGATATTCCCGGGGCAGTACACGACTTGCCTAGAAACATTGAAAGGGGATTACCCAAATTCATTCATGATGGTCCAACAACAGTAGAAGATCATGTCCAAATCTATAAAGATTACATGTTTAGGTAGGGGGTTACTCACGAGGATGTTGCTCGTCGAGTTTTCCCTACTAGTCTAGACCACATTGCTAACGAATGGTATCGAAATTTGCCAGCAGGGTCCATAACTTCATGGGCCCAGCTAGAAACTGCGTTCATAGGTCAATTCAAACAGTTAGTAGATCCCTCCATGACATACAATTTCTTCGTATCTTGCAAAAGACAAACCAATGAACCCATTCGAACGTTCAATCAGAGATTTCAAAAGCTATATACGAATGTGACTCGTCACTTTGCGATAGACCCTGCAATTGCCTTGCAGCTATACTTCAGAGCCTTAGATCCTTTAAAATCTTTGTTGACTAGAAGGAACCCTCAAGTTACAACCCTTCCTTTGGCTTATGCAGAAATAATGACTCTCGAATAGCAGATGAACCTGCCAGGCGCATGATTGTCTCAATTGACTGGGATGGGACACTATGGCCCATACAACCAATTTGCCATGATGAACCAGGTAGTAGCACCACAGGCTCCGATGTTGAACAACTTCCAAACACCCAACCAAGTTACGCCATTGTCAGGTTATCCGAATGCCACTGTTCAAACACAGAGTTTGATTCAAAATAACTCGATGGGTTTGCATGGGTTCGGTATGGGAAATAATCTGTTGACCATGTCGGGGTTTGCTCCAATTAACACGCCAAGCTCAACGACTTATCCAACAATCACTCCCATTCAAAGTGTGAATCCGGGATGGACTCCACCTGCCCAAACTCAAGCCATTCAAAATGGGAATCCAGGATGGAATCCACCTGCCCAAACTCAAGCTATTCAAAATGGGAATCCAGGATGGAATCCACCTGCCCAAACCCAAGCCATTGTACCTAGTCCAGAGGTGGCTAATGTAGCCAACACAACTGGACCTGCAATTGCAGTGCCTCAACCACAAGGGTCCGAAGCGGCCATAGAAAATATGAAAGAAACGTTGGCCAAGGTGTTGGTAACGGTGGGGAATGTCAATAAAAAAGTTGATCAGGCCATGGGCCATAACCGACCTCACAATCGAGAGGAAAAGGAATGTATAACACACAGCCTAACAACGCGCGGGTACCCAATCCCGTTGCCAACCAGGTAGACATTTCGGAAGACTGTGGAGATGCGGGATCTTGTGATAATGATTGCCCGCACTGTGGCCACGTGAAACCGAAGTCTATGCTAACGGAGGTCATACATTCCCATGAAAGTGAAGAAGAGGAGGATGTAGAATTTTTTGGAAGCGAAGATGAAGAAGCTTTGGAAGTTCATGCAAACAAACGTTTTGGGAAAGCAAATCACAAATATTACACTAGGAGTTCTAAAGAGCCCAAAACTTCCTCTGCTCCTCCTAATAATAAATTACTCCCTCCTGACCCTAAAGGAGATGTCAATCCCCCTCCTCCATCAAAGGTCAAAAATTCTAAGATGATGCAAAACTTGCCAAATCCAGAAAAGCTCACTTACGATTTGGTGGAAGATATGAAGAAGAATAGGGCCAATGTATCGATGTATGACATGGCCCGATTATTAGGCCAAGAAGTGAGTTCACCAAAAGGATTAAATCCATCTGCACAAGTTCATGAAGCTAAAAGTGCTTGAGTCCTAAGTGGTTGTACAAAAAGAAAAATGAGATATACCTCCCTTTTTGGTAACCATTAGAATTGCGAGTAAAAACTTGCACAATTGTTTAATAGACTCAGGGGCCTCGGCTACTATCATGCCCTTAGAAATTTGTAAAATATTGGGACTTACACCAAAGCCTTCTAGGAGCAGGGTGGTGCAGTTGGACAGGTCAACCATGGAGGCAGTAGGAGAGCTGGGTGATGTGCATATTCAAGTCAATTCAGAACCCAGAGTTCAACAACACATAGACATATTGGTGCTCGATATTCCTATCAAATATGGCATGGTATTGGGAAGAGATTGGAGTAAGAACCTAAACGATTACATTGTGATAGACTCTTCACACATGTGGCTGCCTTGGAGGGGAGTGGCCAATCAAATTCGAATTGACAGTGAACCCCGACTCAAAGAGATGATCACAGATTACAACAAGCCGAACGAGATCCAGTACATTGAAGCTGAGTTGGGAGCATACTGTTTGGACATAGAAGCACTCAAAAATACCCATGATGAAAGGATTGGGTGCAACTTTACTGAAGGACATCAAGACATTTGGACCTTAAGATTTGATGGATCCAGGTCCAGACAAGGAGCAGGAGCCGGTGTTGAATTGTCATGTTCGGACCTATATTCGCTGCATACAGACTACAGTTCCCTGCCACCAACAATATGGCAGAATATGAGGCTTTGATTCTTGGACTACAGCTGGCCATTCGAAAGAAAATTAAATATATCAAAGTCCTTGGTGATTCAGAACTGGTGGTGAAACAAGTGAGGGGACAATACATATGCAAGGACAGGCGGCTCAGGCTTTACCGAACTAGGGTCAGAGATTTAATAGATGAGTTTGACGCCTTTAACATTTCTCTGATCTTGAGAAAGGGCAATTGTCTGGCAAACTCCCTAGCTATAGCAGCGAGTATGTTGAAGCCAGTGGACCATAAGAAATGCAAGAAGTTCTCTATAGAGTTGGTCCCTTGTCCCTCGATACCAGATAATGTTACGAATTTCCAAGTATTTGATAGTGACAGACACATATTTCATTTTGTCATTAATTCTGGTATATTTGAAAAGTAGTACATAGATGAAGAAGAAAGGGACATAGAGGAGGTAGTTTCGAAAGATAAAAATCCTGTAAAAAACAACAGGATGCCTGATGAGATAGCTTCATTAGAAAAAATCTTTGATATCGGATGCAAACCAAGAAAAGGTAAAAGGGTTCCATCTCCTAGAGAGGCCTATGATTTGGTTAACATTGGAAGTGCAAAAAATCCTCGGGAGGTATTCATAGCAAAAGCATGTACCAAGCAGGAGAAGGATTCCATAGCAAATGCATTAAAATAATACATAGATTGCATTGCTTGGAGTTATAAGGAGTTGAAAACCTATGATCAGAATGTCATAATGCACATGATTCCACTGAAGCCAGAGTCCAAGCCCTTCAGGCAAAGACAAAGGCGAGTTAATCCATTATTAGAACCCTTGATAGAGAAAGAGGTGAAGCGACTGTTAGAAGCTAAGATCATCTTTCCCGTTAGGCATTCCACGTGGGTTGCTAACCTAGTCCCTGTGAGGAAAAAGAGTGGAGAAATAAGGTTGTGCATTGATTTCAAAAATCTCAATAAGGCATCCCAAAAGGACAACTACCCGTTACCCACCATCGATGAAATACTCCAAAAGGTAAACGGGTCGGAGATGATGTCATTCCTGGATGGTTATTCGGGATATAATCAGGTCCTTATCCATCCTAGTGATAGGATGAAGACTCGCTTTACGACAAAATGGGGCACCTTTGCATACGGGAGAATGCCCTTCGGACTATTGAATGCGAGTGCCACTTTCCAGACGAGCTATGGATTTTGCTTTTAAAGGGCTTATTGGTAAGTGCATCATTATTTACGTCGATGACATTCCTATATTTTCTAAGAACAGGGAAAACCATGTCAGGGATCTTAAGAAAGTCTTTCAAAGATGCAGGGAACATGGTATATCTCTCAACCCAAAGAAGTGCATCTTCGGGGTAACAGAAGGAAAACTGTTGGGGCATATAATATCTAAGGATGGAATTTCCATTGACCCTGAGAGAATAGAAGCCATACAGCAAATTCCTCGTCCCAATAGCAAGAAGGGGTTGAGATCATTTTTCGAAAGATCAATTTTGTCAAGAAAATTTATCGCAGATTTTGCAGAGATAGCAAGACCTTTGAACGACATGCTAAAGAAAGAGGTCCAGATCATTTGGACAGATGAAAGGATTGAGGCTTTTGATAATATCAAGGATGCGATTTCTAAAGCCCTGATTTTTGTGAGTACCGATTATACGAAGCCTTTCTATATCTACACATTTGCTTCAGATCACTCCTTTGCGAGTGTTTTAACTCAGAAGAGTGAAGGCAACATTGAAAATCCCATTGCTTTCCTGAGTAGTCCTCTCAAAGATGCGAAACTGAGATATTCTACCCTAGACAAGCAAATGTATGCACTAGTTAAGACTGTAAAAAAGTTCAGGCACTACATAGTCCACAATAGGGTCTTTGCTATCGTCCCAGATCCTGTTGTCAAAGCCATGTTCATTCAGAATGAATTAGGTGAGAAGCGTGGTAAGTGGGTTTCAACTTTGCAGGAATTTGATCTGGAGATTCAATCGATGAAGATAGTGCGAGGGCAAGGGTTAGCTAAGGCAATCGTAGAATAGGATCTCGCAATTCCTTGTCAACATTATGAAGTCGCTGATGTAACCAAGGAAGAGTGGTATGCAGATGTGGTGTACTATCTACTAAATGGTAGGTGTCCATCATTTTTGAATGCTACTCAGCGCAGAGCCTTGCGTTTGAAGTCTGCTAATTTTCTAGTTAGATCTGGCACATTATACGAAAGAACCATTAAGGTATTTACCTTCATTGCGTTGATCAAGAGGAGGCGGTACGAATACTCGAAGAGTTTCATGGTAAACATGGGACGGGGCATGGGTCTCGCTAATGCCACGGCCCATCAAATCCTCGAGCCGGTTATTATTGGCCTCAACTATTCAAGGATGCCCATTCTCATGTGAGGTCATGTCACATATGTCAAACTGTAGCCAATAGAGACATAAACGCTTCCATGCCTTTACAGTCCATAATCGAGTCCAGACCTTTCGTGCAATGGGGCCTGGATTTTATTGGGATTATCAGCCCCAATTCATTCGATGCTCACAAATATATTATGACGGCTACGGATTATTGCACGAGATGGACCGAAGCTATCCCCACAAAGAATGCTACTGCAGAGGTGGTCATTAAATTTTTAGAAGATAACATTGTCACTAGATTCGGGATGCCTAACTCCATCGTAAGTGATAATGGTTCGGCCTTTTCCTCTCTAGAGTTTGCTAATTGGGCATTTGATAACAGCGTGAGTTTAAAGTTCTCCTCCAATTATTACCCTCAAGGTAACGGATTGGCCGAGTCATCCAATAAGAATCTGTTAACTGTCATAAAAAAATTGTTGGAAAGGAATCCGCGGGACTGGCACAATAAGCTTAAGTTGGCCCTTTGGGCTAATAGAATCAGAGTCAAAGAAGCAATAGGGACATCTCCTTACCATCTGGTTTATGGACAAGATCCCATTTTTCCTGCAAATCTCAGATTACAAACGTTGCACTTCATGAAAGATTATTTTGGAACTAATGATAAACTTGAGTCTAGACTAACGCAATTAATGCGCTTGGATGAAAAAAGGGATGAAGCTATGCTTCATTTTAGTAAACACCAAGACATTGTAAAAATATGGTTTGACAAAAGGTCTAAGGCCAAGGCGTTTAAAATTTCAGATTTAGTCTTGTTATGGGACAAAAGACATGAGAAGAAGGGGGAACATGATAAATTTGATTACCTTTGGTTAGGTCCCTACCAGATTTCAGAGATCCTAGGGGAAAATAGTTTTAGACTAAAAACCTTGGATGGAAAGGATTTGGCACTACCTATCAATGGGTTGCACTTGAAGCATTACTTTCAAGCATGAGGTAGTTGGGCTTTGTATTATATGTAATAACGCTGTAATTTCTTGCTTTCATTTTTCATGTTTAGGTGTGTATTATTTTTTTTTGACATGTCTAAGCTTTGTATTAATGTTGTGATCTGTTTCTTTGTGTGCAGATTTGATACTTAAGTGTGTGTTTCAGGAGATATCTAGTTTTGTGTCAATGCTGTAATTTAGTTTCTTGATGTGCAGATTTGATATGTTAGTATGTATTCATTTTTTATTTCAGGTTTTTCTTGTATTAATGTTGGGTTTTTGCATTTGTGTGCAGGTTGGACATTTAGGCGGTGGTGTTCCTTTGATTTCCTTTTCATTGCCTTAAAAAAAAAAGAAAAAAATAAAAAAAGAAAAGGGAATAAAAGCTTGATGTTGAACGCATGCCTAAGATTGGGAGAATATGAAACATTGGAATCATGTTGTAAAAGCTCCACATGTAATACAAACAATTAATTTAGATCATTTGAAGCTTGTGATGCATGAAAAAGTCAGTTTTGCATGACAAATCATCTCATTTGCAATTCAAGAAATAATGCATTCATGTTCCATATCACTTTTCATACATTTCACCGTAGTGGCATATGCATCTTAGGTGCAATTCATTTTAGTATGTTGAATCCTCTTAGGGTTATGTTATAACATAAATCTAAGTAAATCCTAAGGTTGGAAACTGAGTCTTGAAGTATCTAGGACCAAGCACGTTTCATACATTAAAAGGGATCTTGAGCAAAATGATCAAAACCTAACTTGGAGGAAAAGGTTGGGCGAAAATGGTTTTCATGTCTATCCTAATATGCAACATGATCCTAAAAATAGTGGTTTTGACCACTTCCATAGAGCTTAAAGCCTAAAATCAGAGTAGTAAGGATAGGGTTAAATTCTCATCTCGGTTGGTTGAGAATCTAATTCCCCAAAGCTTTGATTGGACCCACATGGAGTAGTAAGGATAAGGCATAAATTCTCATCTCGGTTGGTTGAGAATCTAATTCCCAAAAGCTCTTATGTTTCATTTCGTATTAAGTCTTAGATTGTAAGGATTTTACTATTTGTCCTCTACAAAGGATGGGTAGTCATCCCCAAGGTCTAAGTAACAAGATTAATATTTTCCATTTACATTTAAAATATTGGGTTGTAAGGATAGTACTATTTGTCCCTAACCAGGATGGGTAGTCATCCCCAAGGTCCAAGAAGTAAAATAAATAATTTTTTCCCATCTCATCCTTATATTGGATTGTAAGGATCGTACTACTTTTCCTCTGCAAGGGATGGGTAGTCATCCCCAAGGTCCAAAGAAATGAAGATAAGTTTTGGATTATGGGGTTAGATAGGCCCATGCATGGCATCATGTATTGCCTAAAAAATAAGACCACTGATTGTCTAGAGGGTTAGACTAGCATGACCATTTCTTCCATAATTGGTTTAGTTATTTTGCTCAAAGTGAGGTAAAGAATTCTAAATCAGAATAGTAAGGATAGGGTTAAACTCTCATCTCGGTTGGTTGGGAGTCTGATTCCCCAAAGTTTTGATTTCACATCCACTTGCACATGGGTTCAAGATAGTAGGGACTCATAACCAACTTTGGGATATAATGAACCGTTCACTAGTGGATCCTAAGAGGGTTTGGCAGTCTTGAATGTTTGCACATAATACTACAAGAGTGACTATGCATTTTCTCATGGCATATTCAATAGGATACACAAATCATTCACAATTTCGCATATGCATTCATGCAAAACCGATGATGGAATGTGGATCAAATTCAAATGATAAGGAAAGGAATTCATTGCACACACCGAGCTAGTACTTGATGATTCTGATAATTCATGTACTTTTGATTTTGGGCATTAGTTATATTGATTATGGGCTAACCCATGTTTTCAAATTTGTGATTTGTGTTAGGTTGGGTTCTTACTAAAATGCTCAAGAGCATTTGACAAGTAGAGTCGCCATTTGTTGTGGTTCATCCACAACACACCCCAAAAGTGGGGACCCACCTTTGTTTTTGTAGGTTTTAGGGAAGATCTCAAAGACCCGGATGCTAAAAATGAAGAAAATAAGAAAAATGCCTAAGTGTTGAAAGGGTCGCGAAATCGCGACATGTCGCGATATCGCGACATGTCGCAAAATCGCGACCTGTCTCTCCATCGCTGCAAAAAATTGAAATCTGTCACGAAATCGCGACGTGTCGACAGCAAAGAAAAGAGGTGTTGCAAATCCGAGGACGCATTTTTTGGAAGCGTACGGAAAGTTGAGAATGGTAGCGATTTCGCTACAAGTTGCCGAAAGAAAGGTGGTAGCGAATCGCTACCACTTCATGAAGCAAAGGCGTGAAAGAAGAGTGGTAGCGATATCGCTACCACTTTACAAAGCAAAAGGCGTGAAAGCAAGGTGGTAGCGATATTGCTACCACTTTGCAAAACAAAGGCTCGAGAGAAAAAGTGGTAGCGATATCGCTACCACTTCATCAAAGGAAGGCTCGGAACCAAAGTGGTAGCGATATCGCTACCACTTCATCGAAGGAAGGCTCGGAACCAAAGTGGTAGCGATATCGCTACCACTTTTTGAAAAGAAGGCAAAGCAAAGTCGGTAGCGATATTGCTACAACGAGCTACTGTGGGCGTATGGACCAAGAACATGTCACGATATCGCGACATGTCACGATATCGCGACATGTCACGATTTCGTGACATGTCGCGTTATCGCGGCTAGGAAACGGAAGAGGCCAAATGCAAATTCTGTCAGGATTTCCATGAAAAAGCGTTACGAAAGGTGCAGGAGACGCAGGACACGTGGCGGAAATGACAGAACTAGAGTAACGTTTCATAACAACAGTTACTGGCCGCAGAGATCGAGCGTTACGAATGCACGCAAAGGTTAGAATACCAAAAGGCGGGAATTGAAGCGAAGGGTCCCGGGAGTCGAAACGAAGCGTCATGGAACAGATCGAGAATGCGTGACAGAAAGGTTAAATAGCAGAAATGTAGATGGATACGGGGCTGGAGACTGGAATAAAAAGCATTATTTATTGAAATAAAGGATTTTTCTTTGGTAACACGACTTTTGTGTGTAAAATCAAAAGGAGATCGAAGCCAAAACTATTGTTTTACTGTCAATCTTTCCGTTGCATCATTTTGTCTTGTATCTATTTCGTTTACGCCATGGGATGGGTTACGATAGGTGAATGGTAGAATGATGCAGTTATATTCTTTTCCTTAGAGTCTTGCATCTGATCTGATTAGATTGTGTGTTAGTACAGATCCGATCGGTTGGGTTGTTTTGGGGACTTCATCTCTTAACTTGGGATTTTGTAGGGAGGAGATCGTTAACCATTTTAATATCCTTCATTATTTTCCAGTTGACTCAAAAATAACAGTTTCTGTTTTATTCCTTGATATGCTTAATTTCATGTCAGAGACTAACATTGAAATAACAAAACTATTGAATAGAGATAAAACGAACAGGTTAACCTTAGAATAAATTGTGAATATTAGAACATCAAAAGGATTTTTGTTTATTTTTGATTAATCAAACAAGTCAAGATTATAAAGTTCATTGAGAATCAACAAAAGCCCCTTGTTAATAGCTATCTGCAAGATTTGAGTTATTCTGGGATATATCAGTTGTATGTATTAAATTGAAATTCATTTTTATATACGTAAAAGCTATTTCACAAAGAAGCTTGGAGAAATAATAAAAGGAAGGAAAATAAAATAAATTATTTCTTTGCAAGAAAGAGTCTTTTGTTCGAGACTCTAAGTTGCATGTTATTATTTGTAATATGACAAATTAACACTCAACAGGCATCTGTAAGACCTTTGGTCAAATGCAAAAGGCACCAAGAGTTTCTTAAAAACTGCATGGTCAACTCCAAAGGCTCCAAGGATTCTCAAAATTGCTTGGTCATCCCAAAATGCCCCAAAGGTACCCATAATCCCTTTTGTCAATCCCAAAGGCTCCAAGAATTATTAAAAATCACTTGGTAAATCTAAAAACTCCAGAGGCATGTACTCATTGTTTGGTCAATTATGAGGCTCAAAAACTCATAAAAATTATAAAATCAATAAAATCTAAAAAAATTTGGTAAAGCATAAAATCCAAAAATATTTTCATTTGCATTTGAATTTTGTATTTTTATTTTGCATTCACTCATGCATCCGTTGCACTATTGCATTGCATATAGGAATTCATCATCCATTGCACTCCATAATAGATGACATTTGTGTTTGTCAGTATTACAAATGATGCCACGTTTGTGTTTAAATAATGCATCTTTGCATTTATCATGATCCATCATTCATGTGAGTAATAATGTTTTTCAACATAACCTATAATGTTGCTATGGAGATATACTAGGGTTTTTTGGTCACTCAGTCATACCTAGTAGTCTTATCAAGAGTTGGTAGAAAGCTTGCTTTGCTTTTGTAGCTAAGGTTTAGTTAGTATAGCCCTTAGCATATCAAAAACCTATCACTAATCAAAAAATAAAACAATCCTAACAAGGACTAGGGGAAGATGAAAGCCATGAAGAAGGATTGGGTATCCTGAAGTAAAAAGAGTTATTATTGCTTATCCCTCTGTGCGGGCGATATGGGAAATGTTTGCAGTTGGAAAAAGGACAGGTTAGTTCCCTATTCAGAACCCCTTACTTATGATAAAATGAGCAATATACCAAAGAGATATCCCATATCAATCCTCATGATTGAACCCTTAGATTGATATCATAGATCGACTCCCTAGAGTGATATCCCATATTGATATCATAAGATCAATATTCTCAATCGATATACCAAAAACAATTTTTCCAAGTAAATATCCCCCAAAGGAAAGTTTTTGAAGAAAATTATCATGTGTAAATGCTAAAAAGTGAAGATAAAAAACAAGCTTAAATCAAAGTTCAAAGTGAAGCTCAAATGAAGATCATAAATCAAAAGTTCAAGTAGAGATCAAATGAAGATCCAAAATCCAGTTCGAAGAGAGATCAAATGAAGATCCAAATACAGTTCAAAAAGAAGATGGAATTGAATCTCTTGCTTCACTACACATGAGCAAGTATCCCGAAAATTGAAGGATAGAAAGGAATGAGCCTGAATCCCTAGAATTGGCAGCACTATTGTACCTTACACAAGATGATATTTATGACGCATTAGCATCTCTCTTATGAACAAGACCAATGTTTGAATGTGGAAGAGCTAGCTTCAGGTGTCCTACATTGATTAGTGGCTTAGTCCAACTGAAATCTAAACTTGATTGGATAAGACATTTGTGGAACCCCTATCTTAGCAATGGGCTGAAAGAATCTTGCCTGACATCGGGGAACGCTCGTGTCTTATCTTAAAATAATCATTTTCACACACATGGATAATGAACAATTAGGTTCTATCCTAGAAAAAACCTTTTATCTCAAAATTCTAGTGTGGTTAGTATGCAACTTTTGATAAATCTATTAAGGTGTTTGAGTCTCATGGAAAACCTCAAAAATTTCTCCCATAGCAATAAAGTGTCAAAAATGGCAACCATATAAATCTCCAAATTGTAAAGTATTAAACCTATGATACATCATTATAAAAAACACAATCAACATATAAGATAGATATCGGATGGATATTAGCGATAATATTTAGATGACCACTCACTATATCGTGCACATTTTTCAAATTTGTAAAAGGAAAATTGAATGGCACATTATATCATTCGCATCATAAAACATTGCATACCATTGCATTTCATATATGGGTGATTAATTGATTACATTCTTATCTTAAGTATTTTCAATTACATTCATGATTTTTAAACATTTTGTGGCATCATCCATTATATCGATAAAAATATTTGCATTCATTCCTTATGTTTTAAGTGATTAAAGCATACAAATTCATTTACATTAGATTAGCATCATGTAAATAAATCATCACATACATTAATGTATGAAAAGAAAGCAATATCAAATATGCATTAAGAGAAAAATATCGCATCCATATGCATCCATCAAAAAGCACATCTAAGCATCTAAGATCACTGCATATCATCATCATAAATCAAATATCTATCTAGTGCATGTCATCCATACATTACATCATATAGCATCAACATAACATAAGCATTGCATCCATGTGCATCATATAAACATAAAATTAAAAATAAATGAGTACACAATAATGAGCTATAATAATGATCATATCATATATATAATGTGTGTCTCAGAGTACATGGGGAGTACAAAAATACCCGCAGGCTACAAATGTGTAGGTCCTCGACCTTACACCAAAAATGAGATACATCAAAAATATGTCCTACAATCTAGAGCTCTAGCTCTGATATGCTCCCCTTGTACCAGAGCTCTCGCCTCCTCCCCCAGTACTGTGCTTAATAGACTACTCTACCTGCTACCTTGCTGACTATTGTAGATCCTCCTGAGCACCTTGAGTACCGCCTAACCCAAAGAGGTTTAGCACTCGTCCAAATGCCCCTTGTGCTATGGGAACCTCTATCCATTGGGACCTATGAATAGATGCTGTAGTAT
Source organism: Wollemia nobilis (assembly GCA_028583015.1). Taxonomy (NCBI): domain Eukaryota; kingdom Viridiplantae; phylum Streptophyta; class Pinopsida; order Araucariales; family Araucariaceae; genus Wollemia; species Wollemia nobilis. The sequence goes on from JAQPPZ010017228.1 coordinate 16,330,664, forward strand.
ACTACCCTACCTTCATGGTCTTGGTATGACTACTATCACCATGTGTACTAGAGGACCTGTGTGTCCTCTCACTTTGATGAGTGCAATGGCTCAAGCTAGTAGTGGAATGTCCTGTAGTCCAAGACTTAGTTTGCTAGGACTCTACAACATATGGATCCTTAGGAACCTCTACTCCTAGCATCTGCATGTAGCCCACCAACTAGTCTACCCAAGGAACCCTAGATGCATGCCTCTCATTGGATCTTAAGTAAACCTTGTAGGCATTATATTTCTGCCATAGGATCTCGACCACATGGTAGTAATTTTGCTAGTGCCGTAAGAGACCCCATAATCAACTAAGAGGGTGGAGGACCCCCCCTCTATTCCTTGAGCAGATCCCACTCTACTATGGTCGTATCCCTCTATGCCTCTGCCAAGTCACAAGCATGAGTGAGCTTACAAACTTGGGTCTCTATTGTAGTAGCTCAAGCGGTTAGGCTAGCAAGTAGTTGGTCTACTTGTGTTAGCTGACGATATCTCTTTGTCAGTTGCACCTACAGAGTAGTGATAGTAGTGTCTCGCTCCCTCTGCTGCATCTAGAATCGACCGAGCTAACTCTATAAGTCATACACCTATGCCAAGAGTAGCCCCTCTACACTTTCAGGAGGGACTTCACCTTCCTATGGAGCCTCATACTCGAGATAAATATTGGGAGCCTCCATAGTGGTAGCCTTTGCGCCCTAGCTACCCTCTATACTCTGGTGCACCCTGCGCCTGTCAGAATCCACCTCTGCTCCTTCCTAATCTGCAATGTGTCCCAGAGACCCTGTGCATACTAGTGGAATAGAGACCACCATCCATCATACTTTGGAGTGGTCATTGCTATGTCAATCCCAGTCTCCTAGAAGATATCTGGAGCATCACCTAGTGCTGGAGGCTGGATCCATGGCAAATACCTCTCCAAAACTAGGCACCTGTAGGTAAAAAGGATCTCTGGTATGTCCTACACCATACCGAACTGACGCAGGACATGAGAGAAGAAATAAAACTCTTGAATCTCAACCTTTCGATTGATCATCCATCTATACTAGTGAGTCCATTGAAGCCTCTCACCGATCGTAGGCTAGTCAGGACAATCCATGTAGGGCATCCACTGGATATCATTTGGTCCAAGTGCTACAAATTAGGTGATGTAATGTTTGGTCTCGCTAGCATGAGTCCTACTCTGGAAGCCCCCCTCCTCCTGAGGCTAGTAGGTAGAATAGCACTGATGCACATCATCAATGTCTATAATGAATAGGGGTAGCTCCCCAAGATTCTCTACTCTGATATGTTGCTAGACCAAGATCTGCAAAAGTATATTGCAACTAATGCCCTTACAGCTACACTCAGTAATCTGATATAGCTCTTAATAGAGCTAAGCCAGTAGTGTGCTTCCCTAGGATAGGAGCAGTGGCTGGCAGATAGAGATATGTACTACTATATGTACAGTAGCTAGAAGGTTCCAGGGAATCCTCATACATAAGGAGTATAGAAGCACATATTGCACCACAAGGTTCATGAAGACGGCCTTGTGCATGGAGAAGATGTTCTTCCCCTACCAATAGCCGATGTGGACCCCTTCATGGTTGATTGCACCCTGAGCCTCCTCGCTTTGAGCACCAAAGATAGCATCTAAGATGAACTCCTTAGCCCTAGAGGTGGAGCATACGATGGCCTCGCCATCAATGGGGATATTAAAGATCTTGTAGATGTCCTCTAGTGTGACTGTCATCTCACCTGTAGGTAGGTGAAATGTGTTGGTCCGCATATTCTAGTTACGGGCCAATGTAGTAAGATAGGATTGATCTACCCTAATGGTGGGTAGATCCAGAATGTAGCCAAAGTTGACAGCTTCGAACCACTCGCTCACCATCAGTGATCTCTTCATGGAGAGTCTTTAGAATGTTAGGCTATCATGCTCTAGAAGTCAATATCTAGAATAAATAGCATAAAATAAGGAAAAATCTAACTAAAACATGCAAAAACATTTAAAAAATGACCTAAAAATCATAAAAAATAGTAAAAAACTGATAAAATTGCAAGGACATGTCATCATGCAAGCCTACAAATTCAATTTGTCAATTAACCAGGTCAAAAATGCATTAAATAATATTAATTGCCCCTAAAAATTTAGAAAAATTAAAATTTTTGTAAAATTTTCCTAAAGTTGGTGAACCGCGGGTCAACCCTACGGTCCGCATGCGGTCAAATTTTGACTATTGGAAGTTTGAATGCTGACTACAATTGGCAGTTGTGGTCCCCAATTGACCAATTGGGAACCGCAAATGGTACCTGCGGTCTTCGTTCGAAGTCCGATCGGGTGCGATACCACAACCAAAAATGCAAAAAAATAATTAAACCTAAGCTATCCTAGCCTAAAATGATGTTCATTACCAACAGTTTAGTGAGATTGATTTACCGATTACTTAATTGGGTTTATTTTACTAGTAATGGATGTGAGGTCTTGGTTTTTGAGTTACCTTGCCCTCCCCTCATCCTCCATAGCTAGAAGACGCTTGCCCATGCCCTACCATCATGCTGTAAGTCGATGTCCGGGTAAGGTATGCTAGGTTGCAGGTCAGTCTAGTAAGCTGTCATTGCCAGAGCTCTAGTTGCAAGTCATTGTCAAGGAATAATGAGAGATATTTTGAAAGTTGGAAATTTTATAGACTTCTCATATTCTGTGCGGATCGTAGGCCCTATCCGTGGTTCCTATTTTCCCTACTTGTGGTTTGCAACTGGAAAATGATTTTAGAAAATCCCACCATGGGAAGGGCCAAAAAGATCAATTAATGCCTCCCATTGGGTCAAAATGCAATAAAAGCAAGTCAATTTGTAAATTTAGTGATAATCAAGCACCAGGATCCAATAAAATAATAAAAATTTGGCTGAGTATAAAGTACAACCAAGGTCATATCTACGATAATACTTTCATGGAGCGACACACCTCCCAACCAAATAAATAAGCTCAATGCATAATTCAAAACAACCAAAAAAATCAAATAATTAAAACACCAAATGCGCCTCGTATTCAATAATTTACCCTATACACTTGGCGGTTATAGTGAATTGCGATCAATGTAATCTGGCAAGATGAGTAAATTACCATAAGGACATTTGGGGTAAAATTGTCATCGTCGATCTGATATGCTTCTTTTCAATTCCTAAGAAGACCTTCACGGTTGGACTGCTCCACGGGAACGAGGCGTTGCATGCCATTTCTTCTATGACCTCTTTTTTAGTAAATCATCGATAATTTGATTCAACACAAATCTTATTGTATTTGTATCAATTCGATTCCCTAAGACGACTATTGTAGCTCGACTACTCCATGGGATAGAAATGTGCAAATACTATTAACAGTTAGAATCAGAAGTTGAACTAGGCCTAGACAAAGCATTAATTTGCTCAAATCTAAATTTGTTTAGATCATCCATGGTGGTCAAGCAACATCTTCGCTTCATACATTGTCATTACCCTCATCGACTCATTTCTTGAGGGGGTAGTCATAATATCAAATCATAAAAAAAACTAGTAGAAGATCCTGGAGATCATAGATCCCTTGATCTTGCCAAATTTATGTTTGTCCTTGCAAATCATTGTAAACAACTATCATAAGCTTACCCTTTTGATTGGGGCAAATAAAAAATATGATAATTTTTTTGTATCTCATATCCTTTAGGTTATATAGGCCTAACTCCTATTGTAGCATCAAACACTACCCGAATGACTGACGATGAGTGAAAGCTTCTCAAGTTTAAGCCTCCAAAGAGTTGGAAGCAATGATTCCAGGATGCACATCCTTTTGCTGGACCTAATGTTGATCTGACTAATGCTCATCATAGAAACTTTAGCATCATTTTAGGAGGTCTATTTTTGCTCAGCGTTGTTTGATCTCACAATGCATCTCAAAATGGGTATCTATAAACACCTAAAATGTGCCATGTTGAGGGCGACTACTCATATGGACATGCTACAAGACCATATGGAATATCTTGGACAGAATCCAAGATAGAGCAGTGGTTCTAACCACTCAATCTGGGCTCCTTGGCCTAATCAATCTGAACCGCAGACCAGACCTGTGGTTTGCAGCCTAGACTGCAACTGTGACCTATAGTCTTAATTGAAGTTCAGTTGGATTTCAATCCGAGACAAATCGATTGAAATGACCATTGAATCTAGAATAATGTGGTTAGAGGGTAGAATCTTTCATTCCAACTATCCTAACCACCCCTTCTTGATCTTGGCTTCTCTAGGAAGCCACCCCTAGCCCTTGGATAGTCCTATAAGTACCCCTCAATATTAAAGCAAAGATATAGATGATCTGTATAGTGAAGCACCGACGAATTATCGAGTAAGTGTGAAGTGATCAAGCAAGCAATGAAGCCCTATAATATTGCATACTAAATTTGTGTATTCGAAGGCTACTTTGCTATTCATCCAATGATAAGTTTGCCATGGAAGCCCTAGGAGCCTAGGAGGATCAAGAAACGCAAATCCAAGAAAACTAAAGCCCATAATAGTGATTTGACTGCCAAATCTGTAAGAAGGACATTGAAGGCGACCCTTGAACATCAATTGGACAAGGAGGTTAAGCCCACTACCCTTGGAATTGAGGGTAAGCCTATCAGAGCGCTAACCGTGGATGTCAGCTACGGTTTACAGTGCAGACTGCGCATGAGTGCTGAGGTTTGTAGTAGAGGTATAACCGCCTTCCTAATCTCATTTCTGTCTAGTTAATTAGGTTAGATTAGTTATTTTCATGGTTAAAATACCTTTTATAAGACTTATGACCATATATTTAGGTTAGTTTAGCTTCTTTATGTTTATGCTTCAATTAAGACATTAATAAGTTCTTTATGCACTTTCATGCCTTATTTCATATATCTGATCAATGCATAGAGTAACTGTTGTCTTTATTTATGCTATTGTATGAATCTTGATTTGATTTACATAGTTTAGAAGCACCTTTTATACTTTCTTGATTATGCATGATAATGGTGTCATTATGCATTTTACCTAAAAGGGCCTCATCATGAGAAGTTGCCTATCCTTTTGACATTCTTGTTGTTTCTTGACCGCAAGGAACAGTTTCAAAGGAGAGTAAACCATCAAATGCCTTCCCCATTGCAAAGAAGAGGGCATCTCCACCCTAGAGCAGTTCATGCCATTCTGAAAGGTATTTGGAAATCACACCTACCCTTAAGAGGGAAAACAATTGAGCACTCCTATTGTAATATTGTATCAAAATGAATATCCCTAAGAGGGACGTACTTGTAATTGGGTTTTGACTTCAAATATAATGGAATAAAACATTTCTTTCTTGTTTCACTTGTTGTCAATTTCGTTTACTTGTATGCATATTATATCTTTACCATTTATCGCAATAGGAGCCGCAATCGGGTGTGACCCTTTTTGGTGGTTACACCTACAATGCATGTGTTTCAAAAATACATAAAATTAAAAAGAATAAATATCTCCTTGATGTTTTAGGATTGTTAAAAACATTATAAAAATAACTTTTCCTCATAAGAGAGATATGTAATTTCATATCAATATAGTGCAGTTCATGAAAATCACTAAACTAGTCTAATTAGAAAATACCATAAGAATACAAACTAGTTACTTTAATATGATTAGAAACTAAGATCAATTTTCCTATCAAGGTCACAAGCCATAAGAAAACACACCCTTGAATCAACATTTTGGACCACCAAAATGATTACGTTCACTCCATAAGATAGATATCAATCCATGTTCTGTATAAGCACATTTAATATTATCTACTAGATTCTCATTATCAATGCCTAGAGACTTATTTTTAATTCTTGAATTACATCATAAATTATAGAATATCATCCATTTTTTATGAGTTGATGTGGTTTATCCCTAATATAAACTAGACCACTTGACACTTATCCCTATATTTTAAATTTTGCTATGCTAAGTTCATGTTCTATTGAGTTCTTTTAGTATCTTATATAAGTTGAAAGATTTAAATCAATGGTAGTCATACAATATTTTTATTGCTGAAGGCCCTATTTTCTTACTAAGCTATATGTGGGTTCTATTTGGATCCCCTCCTATCAAACTAACAAAACACTAGATTAACCTCAATATATTTCTACAAAGTTAACTAGTTTTTATACAACTTGCATTTTTATCAAAGATATTCTTCATTTGATTTCCTCTAAAAATATTCATCATATTCCTCAAACGGCTAAGTTATTATGATCAAATTATTTATATAATTTGTAATTAGAGATGAAATCTTACTCAACTAGTAAAATTTCAATTTTACCAAGATAAATATCAACATTGTAAATAGCATAAATATCTACTAGCTAGTTTCTTTTTCTCTAAGAATGTTGGTTGTTACAACTTATCAATTTCCAAAAACATATTTTTTGGAGTCTTATTTATGCCCCTAATATTCCAAAATATTTATAGGTCTGAGGTTTAGACCAATTGGTTCGACCAAATCCTGTAAGGGGGGCAGAGGTCCAAGGTTCAAATCTCGGGCCTTGTCAAACTGAATGCTTATCCCTTTCTTGGTGCTTTCAATAGCGTAAAAGGTTTAAAATGATTATGGCATGGTGGTTATAGGGGCAGACTGTGCAAAGATATGTGTGGTAGCTTTTGGTTCGGACAACACATAATACTGTGGAGGCCATAAAAATCTGGACAACCTGCCCAGATTCGTGGTGGCTATCGATTCCACCATGTTAATATATATATATATATATTCTAAGATATCGTTTTTATTATTATTATTATTTTTTGTATTTATTTATAATATTGATCCGACTTCTTGTTAATGCTTACAATATTTGCCTTTGTTTTCCCATATAAATATCCTTCTAAGTTTTCTTTTCTCTTTGTTTTTTCTTATTGGATCTGCCTCTCCTTTTGCATTACCACCAATATTTTCATCCTCATAAATATATTGAATTTTTTCACATTTTTAATATTAAGATTTATCATCTATAGGTTTGTCTTGCTTTAATAGATTTGAAGTATAAGGAATAACCTTAAACATATTTTCTTCTTTATGTTACTCTAGAAACCCTAATGTTCAAGGACAATCCTCCATATTAATTACCTCTTAATGATACCCTAAAAACCCTAAATTACTTTGGATATAATTCACCATAAATTACTTATATATTGCTGTTGCAACCCTAAAGTGTAAGGGATAACCTCTACACTACTTCCACTTTTATTGTAAGGAGAGGATTTTATAATAGTTGAGGATAATGAAGGCAATTTACTTGGAATAAAAATTGACCTCTTCCACCTCCTTTGTTTCAAAAATTTCCTCCATGTTTTCATTGCACCTTTAATTCCTTTTGACTTTAAAGTTTCACATTGTACTTCTTAATCCCTTGATTTATTCTAATATTTAATTTGTGTGAACTATGATGGTATTTGATAACTAATGCTACAAATAGGATATTTTAATCTTTTTTGGGAGTGTAATATCCTTGATTGATAAAAATTCTACTACATTATGATCTCTTTTCATCTTATAATTTATCTTATGACCAATTTTTTATCTATTTCTCCATCATATTCACTTTGCAATCTCTTGGTATATATCCAATCTCATGATATTTGTGGAATACAAAGGCATTATTTTCATAATCTATTTTTTGATCCTATTCTCTTGATTTAAATTTTATCTTAATGGATTGTGGCAAAGTTTTTGAAACTTCCATAGTAACACAATTAGGCTATATACAATATGCCTTTGATCCTTAGTAGTTAGTCCCTCATGGATGAACTCCCCTAGGGTATTTCCAATATTCTTTAACATACCCTTATTGATAATATAATATGGATGTACCAAAATATTAACCCACACTAGAATATTTTTGATAGTTTCTAAGTCTATAGAAAAATATCACTTCATAATATTCAATATAGAGCATCTCTCTCACTAACACATCGATTGCCATCTATTATTTTATTCTTAATCTATAAAATTAAAAAGATGATGAGAAAAAAGCCTTTAGGAAGGAAAGTCATGGAGTAAACTCACTCATCATACATTTAAGAGAGTGTAATCTAGCTAGTGTTGTAAAGGACATAGAAGAGAGTTAAGTGGAATAGTCTCTTTGACCATGATCAAGATATTGAAGGAGTATAACTCCTAGATATTGAATTAAGTGAGCTCATTAGCCGTAGTCATACATTTAAGATAATCTCATTAGCCTTGTGAAAAATATAAAAGAGAGTCAAATAGATAATTTCTCTTTGGTCATGAGCAAGATTTTGAAAAGAGATAATAAATTGAATTAAGGGACATTGAAATAAATAAACTCACTAGTCTTGAGAAAAACACTGAAGGGAGTTAAGACTCACTAGTCTATTATTAGACATGGTAGGAGTTAAATTTTTGGAGGAATTAATATATCAATCTCATTGGTATTAGATAAGATATTCAAGGAATATGTCTTTCGTCTCTAGGCCATAATTAAAACATGAGAGACATATAAGAAATGTAATCCATTGGTCCTTTATATGATATAAATGAGGAATGGATACAAATGGAATTATAAGCATAGGAAGGTTGCATCCATTGGTATAGGTGTATTATTAATTTGGGAAGCATACTTGTTTTTTAGATTACTTATAAAGGAAATAAAGCAATTGCTTTGAATTATGATTTATTTAGTATTATGAGAAATAAAAATATCATATCAATTTTAAGATTTTTTTTGAATTGATTTGTTATATTTACCAAGGTTAATTCCTATGAAATATTGGTTAAAACAATTGGTCAGCTTGCTAAGTTGGGTAAAAAACAGTTAAGACTTTTGGAAGAGAACAATTCAATAAAGATTTTTTTTGCATGTTTGAGAGAGAAATATATTATTTTGGAATCTAATTCCACCATGAACACCTTTCATATTTCATACTATATTACTATCATAATATCCAAGTAGATTCCCAGGATTTATTTCATATTATTTTTATGGCCTAATCTAAATGCACTTTAAATAAGAAGTTGGCATATATAATCACTATAGATGGATCTATATCCAATTGGATATCAATTTTTTTTTAAGGATCTATTTGCATTAATTTTAAACTAACCCAGATTTAAAAATTATTTTCTTAAGACAATTACTCTTGTTACCACCCCTTTCATTGGGATTGTGGAAAAAAATACTTTATACCTTTTTTGATATGTTAACATGGAAATTAATATTAACTATAATGTGTAGAAAACTAGTAAATTAGGACATAAGAGAACATATATTGATTAGTCTTGATTTATGGATGAACAATGTGGGTTTCAAATTTGAGATGTGATAGTTATTAAATAAAATTTGAAGGTATGAAATATGTCAATGTTGGAATACATGTGATCTAACCTTGTTAGGCCAAGGCTAATATTGATAAAGTGCTTATGAAAACTCTTGATGTAGCCTACAAGTAAGTTCAATGTAAACCTATGGGTATTATATATGTAAGCCTATAGGTGTTTTCTATTTAAGCCTACAAGCATTTTATATGTAAGCCTATGAGCATCTTCTATGTAAGCATATGAGCATGTTAATAAAATCTTGTGATAGTTCTGATGTATGCACCCTTAGAAATATTGGTTAAACAACCTACATGGTTAACCTCAATTAAAGAGTTTAATACATCTCATATGTTTTTTTGGTAAGTAGTGTTTGTATTTACAGCGGGTTTTAACAAGGATCCCAAAACCAGATTACATAAGCAATGGGCCTAGGGCATCAATCCCTTGAAACTGAACACCAAAACAGAAATCCCACCCAGCGGTAACAGTAAACATGAAACAAACCCTCTCAGCGGGAAAAAAACAAATAAGAAAGAAAGTAGTTTTGGAGATCTCGCCCAACGGTGAGTAGCCAAAAACCACCATCGAGAAGATCCCGCCCAGCAGGAAGCAAAGAAAAACCGTTACAATAAAATCCCACCTCGCGGGAAGCAGTCAAAACTACCACAAACAGTCCCGCCTAGCGGGAAGCAATAGGGAAATCCTGCCATCCGGGAAACCAACAGAAAAGAAAGGATCCCGCCTCGCAGGAAATCCGGCTGATATGGCGGATCCTGCCCTGTGGAGAAACCAGCCGCCCATCGGGAAAACATTCCGTTCAGCGAGAGCCATCCTGTAGGAAGCCGACAGCAAGCACAGAGAGGATCCAACCCATCAGGAAGTGACCAAAGAGTTGTACCACAAGGAACCCACCCCGGGAAAACAGAAGAGGATCCCAGCAGCAGGGACCAAGAATCCCGTCCAAGCACAGAGCCCGTTGAGGATTCACAAGAAAAAGGGGGAAGCTGTCCAAACCCTAAACCGTCACCTCCATCGCATCGAGAAATGCAGTGGACCAGATCAATGCGAATAACCTGCAAAAAAGCCCAGGGGGAAGCCTGAGGGAAAAAGGGAAGGGATCCCCAACCAAACAGGGATCCCTGGGAAGCACCAGTCCGAAAAAACAACCAAGGAAACCCTAGTCGGTCGGGAGGGGCGCAGATAGTGGAGAAGGATCTCCCCCCAGGAGATCATCTGCAAACAACCACTCCCCGAGAGGGATGACCTGGGTTGAGCCAGGGACTGGACAGGAACCAGGAGCCATGGGAGGGGGAGCAGGGGAGGGACCAGAGCCCTCCCCTCTCTACTTTCTTCCCTCTTCCAAATTGTGCTCCACATCTCATATGTTTGAATTTAACTTCAAGTAATATTTTTTGCCTTGAAGATAGCAATTAATTAGGGGTTAGGTATCACTATAAATATCCCCCAATGACTAATCCATTGCATTAGTTTATGATATGTTATAGTTAAACACCTAAAAACACTCACCCCTTATGCTTATTATGGAAATATTTATTTTTTGTATATCTCTCCTATTTCTATTTTGATATTTGCTCTCTTATTTTTATTCTATTATCTTCTAATATAATTTGTGGTAAAAATATCCTTCAAAGGATTTTTAGAAAGTATTTTCAAACCTAACATGGTATTATAGACAATATGAAACTACTTTAATCAATTGTACAAAAGGGATATATAGGGAAAACCATGATAAATATATATAAATAACTAGTTTTAGTTGATTCCTTGTAAAAGTCTTGGGGTCCCAATTCAACATTTTAAAATATTTTTCATCCAAGCACTTGTTTTCACACTTCAGCCTTTCCCTTTGTTTTCAAAATTTGAATTTGAATTTTAAAAGTTCCATTTAAAGGTGGGAAATAACTAAAAGGCATGGTCTTGTTGAGTATTTTTGACACAAGCATGTGCACATTGAGCACTTTGGGGCACATGGTATTTTAAATAAAGATAATCAACATGTTTTGTTGTCTCCTTCCATTGTTTTGTAAAAGTGCAATCCATGACAACCCTAAAAACATGGACAATTAATTTGTATGAAAGGCTATCTACCTGCTCAAACACACAAACATCTCCTTCTTCAAGATGATTCTCAAATGAAAATAATCTCTAAACTTTTTGAAGGACAGGTCTAGAACTATGCCCATGATATTGTGCAGGCCATTCCTTATTGTTGGATCCATGAGATTCACTTCAAACATTCTTCTTAGTTTTTGAAAAAAGATCTAGACATCTTTGTGGAAAATGATGCACAAAAATGTACATAAATTTAGAAATACCATCTGATTTAGCTTATTCTTGGACCAAATTGTGTAGAATTTGAATAGCTTTAAAATGAATGGTCATATGAAAGAACCCAAGCAATATTGAAGGAGATATGACCATGTGAAGTCAACCATCCAGAACAAGGATAGTGGCAATTTTTCAAGCCATGAAAAATGAAATTGTAAATTTTTATAAGCTAGGGTTTGGATGATGGGAAGAGTAATGAAGGTCTAGGACTTTAGTGAGGCAAGACATTCTATCTAGACAAAGAATTGTTCAGCTAAGTTTTTTTCCTTTTATTTATATTAGAAATTGTTCATGCAAATTATTATAAAGTTTTTATTAAATATTATATTTTCTATAGGATATTAAGATAAATTTCAATAACTTTTAAGTTTTAGTTTCCTTTCTATGGACTGATTTATAGTTAAATCCTTATAATCATCTCTAGTGGTAGAGGTCAGTGAGCACACCTTAAAAAGATCCTCTTTGCTCCAAGGTAGGCTGGATTTTGGTAAATTTAATGGGTATTGGCTAGGGGCTTCGACCTTGAGAAAATTGATTGATAGGAGTTGGAAGTCTCTAGGAGTGATTCTATAATTTCTTCCCAAAGGTTTCTTTCTAGAATTTTTTTGTTCAAGGGAAGAAAAAAAACTCCTAAAAAGGGTTCCTTGGTTTATGGGAAGAGAATGACACTTCCTTACTCATTGTTATGAAGCCTTTTCACCTAAAAGTGTAAATCTATCTCTAGTACTAGTCTAGGTTAGGATATTTGGGTTACCCATTAAATTTTGGGAAATAGATACCTTCAAGGCAATAGGCAACACTCTAGAAGAATTCCTTGAGATTTTAGATATGATGAAATATGGATTCTTGGCTATTCATGCTTAGTTATTGGTCATGATTGATATAAGTAAATCTTTACCAGAACCAAGCATTATTAAGAATGGTGATAAGATGTGGAACCAAACCATAGATTATGAAAACATATCTTTTAGATGTAGAATATGTCAGGAGGTGGGGCATATTGAGAGACCATGCCCTAAGAAGAGCCCAACACAATAATATGTAGAAAACCGTAAGAGAAACTTACAAATGGTTATGGATGAAGATGGTTTTCAACTTCCAAAACATAGATCTAAAAATATAAAATAAAATAAACAATGGAGACCAATAAGGAAGGATATTGGAAGAAATACCAACTGTTCCGAGGCTTTAGCCTATGATGAAAAAGTATATCAAAACTTAGAGGACACAATACAACAATTACAACATATTAACAAGGAACCAATTATTCAGTATGATCCTGATTTAAGGAAGAACATTCTTGATGAACCTAAGGAATGCGTCTCATTAGATTTTGAGTACTCAATTGAAGTAACTTGCACCATTTAGGAGAAAATAATGGTAAATATAATGCAATTTTAGAAGTTAATATCTCTTCCATTAATAAGGAAATACCAAAAAATGAGTAGGATAATTCAAAAGCTTCTGTAATAGATCCAAGAGAGGATAATATGATGAAAAAAATTGTGAAAGAATATTGAGGAATAGATTAATAAGACCTACTCCTGATATAGGCAAATAAAAAAGAGGAAAACCCTTAAATTAACATGCAATATCCAGGGAAGTAAGAGCAAACATAGAGAAAGGAACACAAACTAAGTTGGTTGAACTTCTCTCTACCAAACAATAAAATGATATTCGTAATATGCAAGTGGGGACAAAAAGGCCCTAATGAGACATGATTGTGTTGTAAATTTTGAGTAAGTTGTGTTGTCATTGATGTTAAATGGTTGATGTCAAAGAACACTTTGTATGGTTGGAATATTATTCTATGGTTGATATGGTTGAAATTGATCAAGGCAAAGTTCATCCCAAAAGCAAGCAAATTGCTTGGAAAGAAAAGGCCATGGTTTAAAAGGAAAGACAAATATTATTATAATATTTTTCAATATTATAATAATTGGGTCCAAGAAATCATTAAAAAAAGATATCTTGGATAAGGTTTATTGAGCTTTTGTAAAAGGTTGCAAAGGTTTCTTTTTAAATTATTTAAATTAAAATATTTTAACAAAAGTTAAAATTTTAATTTAAAATAATTTATGGTTCTAAAGTTTTAAATCAAATTCAAATTCGAAAGCAAGAGAGGGTTGAAATTTTTTAAACCAAAGGAAAGAGTATTTAAAGGAAATGATTTTTTCATTTCCAAAAATATATATTCGAATGCCTATGTGAAAATATAATTCGTGCGTATTTTTTGAGAGGGACAGAGACCAAGGATAAGTCAAGAAAATTATTCAAGGAGGATTTCATTAAAAATTGTGGAGAGTGTGAAGATAATTCCAAAGTGTTGGATAGCGTAGATGATAGTTGAGGCTTGGCTAACGTGCTTGCGAAGGGTTGGTCTCGATTTCAAATCCCACGTAGTTGGTTTTTGTGAAGGAGGAATACACTTTTAATTTTTGATGAAACATGTGAGAAGAAGACATTGCATGGGAGAGAGTGCACGTTGATTCATGTGTGGGTGTATAGCGCAGGCAGCAGCCTAGCTTTGGCTAGGGAATTGTGGTGGCTAAGGTCACGGGTTTGAGCTTGGGCGCTGGTCATTGAGACTTGTGTAATATATTTCATAGGCAAAATATTAAAAGGTATGCTTTTTATTTTATGTGCTTCTATGGTCTTGGAATACTTGATTTGACTTTGAGACTTCGAGATCATGAAAGGAAAATAAGTGAAATTATTTAGGGAGTCATAAGGGGTGTTAATTAAATATTTTATTTAGGGTGCTTAGGAATTAAATCAAGTATAGGAGATTATAAGGTGTAAACAAAGGGGATTTATTTTTTATTTGTGTTGAATATTATTTTTAAAGAGAAGGAGATTATAAGGTGTAAACAAGAAACTTAATTTTTTGTTGTGTTGAGTATTATCTTGAAAGAGAAGGAGATTATAAGGTGCAAACAAGGAACTTTATTTTTGATATGTGTTGAATATTATTTTTAAAGTGGAGTGATAAGGTGTATTTGTGACTTGAAATTTTATTATATTTCTTGTTTGATGAAATATTTGTTGAGGTAAATATTCTTGTGGAGATTTTGAGATAGACTATTGCTATCTAACCTAGAATTCGCAAAAGGATTTGGTTGTGGGTGAAATAGGTTTTGAAGACATATATCCATCAAAGAAAAGAGGTATGGGCACATCATATTTTTTTGAAATGTTGGAATGAATGTTGTAAAATATAAGGTGGAGTGAAAAGGATTGTTTGATAAGGATTTTTGGAAATATTTGAGTGAATTCTTATATGCTTTATTGGTGAATGTTTAGAGAACATTTGAGATAGAGATTGAGGATTATTTGAGTTAGGATTTGAAACCCAAATTGTGCACTTTGTTTGAAGTATGAAAACACTTGTTTAGGGTTAGTGAGCAAGTTGTGTTTCATTGGTTAAATGACTAAGTGAAAATCTTGAGCATTGGATTTGAGTGAAATTGAATGTATAAACATTAGAAATCAGATTTGTGAAAGCGCCAGACTTAATTATTTAGTAGAACATATTGATTTTTGATAGATTCTATAATTCTCTATATGTTCTAGAGGTTAAACAAATTCTAGATAAAATATGTCTAAATTTCTTCAAGTTAAAGGAATTACCTTGAAGATTAGAAAAAATATTTGATAGAATTGTGTGCAACATTTGAGATTGATTGAGCATATTTTATGAGTTGTTTTGAGTATGTATTAAGACATATTTGAGCAAGTCTTGGTGAGGACTTGAAAGCAGATTTGAGGTAAGTCTTGGTGAAGACTTGAGAGAAGATTGAGCAAGTTATTGAGAGGACTTGAAAGAATATTTGAGGTAAGTCTTGGTGAAGACTTGAGAGTAGATTGAGCAAGTTATTAAGAGGACTTGAAAGTAGATTTGAGGTAAGTATTGGTGAAGACTTGAGAGCATATTGAGCAAGTTATCGAGAGGAATTGAAAGTAGAATTGAGGCAAGTATTGGTGAAGACTTGAGAGCAGATTGAGGAAGTTCTTTAGAGGACTTGAAAGAATATTTGAGGCAAGTCTTGGTGAAGACTTGAGAGCATATTGAGCAAGTTATTGAGATGACTTGAAAGTAGATTTGAAGCAAGTATTTGTGAAGACTTGAGTGCAGAGTTGATTGATTGATTTGTTAAAGCTTTGTGTTAAGGATTGGGATAAATATAAGCAGAGTTAATTTGTGATTGGAGCAAGATTTGTGTGAAGGTTTGAGAAAAAAATTGAGGATAGAGTTTGATACAGATTTATGAGTAGATTTGTGCTAGACCTGAGATAGAGTTAGAGCAAATTTGTACTACACTTGGGATAGAGTCTGATGTAGATTTGAGATAAAGTTTAGAGCAAGATTTGGAGGTGATAGAGCATATGACAAGAGTCTCCAGTGGATAGATATATATTAGCTATGGTAGTGAGGATAGAGGTATTCAATGGATAGAGATACATTATCCAGAGTAGTTGGGGCAGAAGCCTTCTAGAAAATCATCATCTAGAGTAGAGGAGAAAGAGTTCTCCTACGGATAAAGATTCATGAACCAGAGCAAGGGGAAAGAGTTCTACTATATAGTGTGATCTATGAACCAGCTAGGAAGATAGAGTTATTTCATGGAGAGATATCCTCAAACTAGTTGAGGAGATAGAGGTCTCCTGGATTGATTTCCATAAACTAGATAAAAGGGAAAAGAGTTCTCATGTGGAGAGAGATCCACAAATAAAGAGCATAGGTGATTGGTGTCTCCTTTGGATAGAGGTCCATAAACATTGCAATAGGGAATTGATTCCAAAGAAAATTTGTTGAGAAAATTTAGTAGAAATATTTTCTCCATGGAGTAGCCCACTTTGGGTGAACCATGCTAAATTAGAGTCTCTATTGTGTGTGATGATTTATGCATTGCTTTGATTACTAATATTTATATTTGCATTGATAATATTGGATAATATTGTTTGAGAAAGAAAAGCAAAAGTTGATATTATACTATTCACACCCTTTGAGTATAAAATTTTGTTCTTCAATTGGTATCAGAGCGGGTTTCTTAGAAAGAGTTTAATATATTGAAGGAAAATTATACTGAAACACATATGGCATCTCAGAGTGGATCTTTAGCAAATAAGGAACCATTTTTTGATGGAAAAAATTATGATTTTTGGAACATAAGAATGAAGACTTACTTGATGGCACAAGGATATGAGATATGGCAAGTAGTTTAGGATGGATACACACCTCCAACTAGTCCTCCTACAAACAAATATGGTAAGATCCTAAATATGTATAATGAAAAGGTAATGAATGTAATATTAAGTGCTTTACATGAAGGAGAGCTTGTAAAAGTTATGCATTGCACATTAGCAAAAGAAATTTGGGAAAAGTTGAAGAAAATATATAAGGGAGACAAAAATGTCAAGATGGAAAAATTGCAAAATCACAAGAAAACATTTTAAGACTTGAATATGAAGGATGAGGAAGACGTTGCTACATACTTACTTTGTGTGGAAGAGGTTGTTAACTCCATGCGAGGACTTGGGTTTAAATTTGATGAATCAAATTTTTGTCAAAAGGTTTTAAGGTAACTTCCTATGAGGTATAGTGAAAAGGTTTTAGTTGTAGAAGAAACAAGATACATTGAAACTTTTACTATGGATGAGTTCCATGGAGCTATCACAACTTATGAGATGAGAATAGGAAAGGATCCTATCCCCAAGAAAGAGGTATCCTTCAAAGTAGCAAAGAAGACAAAATACAAGAAGCCAGATTCAAGTGATGAGTCATCCAGTTATGAAGAAGTAAACTATGGTAGAAGGAACAAGGACTCAAGAAATCACAAAGGTATTAAAATAGTTAAGTATTTTAATTGTGGTAAATATGGTCACTATGCATCTAACTATCCAGAATATGGAAGTACTAGTAGTAAAGAGAAAAAATACCATAAGAGAAAGGAAGTAAGAAAATCTAGGTATGAAAAGAAAAATAGGTATGGACAAAACAAGCATGAAAATAAGTTTTTTCAAAGGCATAAGAAGAGTTTTTATGCGGACAAGATAGGAAAGGTTTCAAGTGATAGTGATGAAATATCCTCAGATAGTGAAGAAGAAGAAATTCTTTTCTTGGCAATAGAATATGAAGGAAGTGATCCTATTGAAGATAAATCTGAAAGATATGAAGATGCTATTGAAGGCAAAGAAGTAGAGAAAGAACCAGAAAATGAAGAGGAAGGAGTAGTAGATTTAGAAGTTAAACTTATTTTTGCTCTAAAAGAAATGAAAAAGGTCAGAAAGTAGAACTCAAGATTCAAGGCTCAATTTAAAGAATGTGATGAAGAGAAAGGAAAGCTTATACAAGATCTGACAAACTCAATAGCTAAGACAAGGATATTTAAAGAAAAGTTAGAAACAAAAGTTTTAGAATATGAGAGATTAGAAAAAGAGGTAGTATTTCTAAGGAAGGAAATGGAAGAGTCTAAGGATAAGCTACATAGGTTTATGTTTAAAGACAATTAATAAAATTATCAATGCACAAAGACCTTCATCTAACAAAATAGGACTTGGTTTTGAAGAAAGATAAGAGAAACAAGAAGAAGGGTTAAGATCAAGATACAAAGAGGAAGAAGCTTTAGAAGAAGAGAGTAAAGAAGGAAGTGAGACTTATGTGAATAGAAGTTTCATCAAGAAAGAAAATAATGCACAAACAAGGAACAAGGAACATCACAAGGAAGAAAGGACTAAGAGATCAATGGGTCTAAGGAAATATTTCTTCAAAGGACATTGTTTCTCATGTAATAGGTTTGGTCATAGGGATATGCTTCGCAGGACTCATGAAAAGGAGTATGGTATTACTAAGAGGAACTTCAAAGATGGATATTTTTTTCAAGGGTATTGCTAATATTGTAATTGATTTGGTCATAAAGCAATTCATTGTAGGGATCATGATAGAAATAGGTATGGATTCGCTAGAAGGAACTTCAAGATATTTGCACCTTTTAGGAACCACATCATTAAGTGGTATAAGTCCAATAATGTTGGGAATATGACCAAGTGGTGCAGAATAGAGTTTTTAGAGCTTCCCGAGACAAGTAAGAACAATGATACTCAAAGAAACCAAAAGGGTATATTGAGAAAGTAGGTTGACAAAGGAAAATAACATTGTATGTTGGGAGTAATTTTACTCCCACCCCAAAATTAATCACCTTAAAGAGAGGAGGTGGGGAGGGGGTTGATATAAGAGTCTTATATTTAGCCCTAAAGAAGTCCCTTTGCCATTGATGTCAAATGGGGAGAGATTTGAGTTAGTGGGAGAGCATTCATTTAGGGGGAGCAAAGTTGGAAAAATGAAAAAGGAATTTTTAAGGAAAAGGGTTGCCATCAATGAAAAAGGGGGATATTGTTGGAAATTTTGAGTAAGTTGTGTTGTCATTGATGTCAAAAAGTTGATATCAAAGAGCACTTTGTATGGCAGGAATATTTTTCTATGGTTGATATGGTTGAAATTGATCAAGGCAAAGTTCATCCCAAAAGCAAGCAAATTGGTCGGAAAGAAGAGGCCATGGATTAAAAGGAAAGACAAATGTTATTATAACATTTTTCAATATTATAATAATTAGGTCCAAGAAATAATTAAAAAAAGATATCTTGGACAAGGTTTATTGAGCTTTTATAAAAGGTTGCAAAGGTTTATTTATAAATTATTTAAATTAAAATATTTTAATAAAAGTTAAAATTTTAATTTAAAATAATTTATGGTGCCAAAGTTTTAAATCGAATTCGAATTCGAAAGTAAGAGCATATTTTGTGAGTTGTTTTGAGTATGTATTAAGATAGAATTTGAGCAAGTCTTGGTGAAGACTTGAAGGTAGATTTGAGGTAAGTCTTGGTGAAGACTTGAGAGCATATTGAGCAAGTTCTTGAGAGGAATTGAAAGAATATTTGAGGTAAGTCTTGGTGAATACTTGAGAGCAGATTGAGCAAGTTATTGAGAGGAATTGAAAGCAGATTTGAGGTAAGTCTTGGTGAAGAATTGAGAGCAGATTGAGCAAGTTCTTGAGAGGACTTGAAAGTAGATTTGAGGCAAGTATTGGTGAAGACTTGAGAGTAGATTGAGCAAGTTATTTAGAGGACTTGAAAGAATATTTGAGGCAAGTCTTGGTGAAGACTTGAGAGTAGATTGAGCAAGTTCTTGAGAGGACTTGAAAGTATATTTGAAGCAAGTCTTTGTGAAGACTTGAGAGCAAAGTTGATTGATTTATTTATTCAAGCTTTGTGTTAAGGATTGGGGAAAATCTAAGCAGAGTTAATTTTTTATTGGATCAAGCTTTGTGTGAAGGCTTGAGAAAAAAATTGAGGATAGAGTTTGTTATAGATTTATGAGCAGATTTATGCTAGACTTGAGATAGAGTTAGAGAAAATTTGTACTACACTTGGGATATTGATGTAGATCTGAGATAGAGTTGAGAGAAATATTTGAAGGTGATAGAGCATATGACAAGAGTCTCTAGTGGATAGAGATATATTAGCTATGGTAGTGAGGATATAGGTATTCAATGGATAGAGATCCATTATCCAGAGTAGTTGGGGAAGAAGCCTTCTAGAAAATAATCATCTAGAGTAGAGGAGAAAGAGTTCTCCTACAAATAAAGATTCATGAACCAGAGCAAGGGGAAAGAGTTCTCATATATAGTGTGATCCGTGAACCAGCTAGGAAGATAGAGTTCTTTCATGGAGATATATCATCAAACTAGTTGAGGAGATAGAGGTCTCCTAGATTAAGTTACTTGAACTAGATAAAAGGAAAAAGAGTTCTCATGTGGAGAGAGATCCACAAATTAAGAGCATAGGGGATTGGTGTCTCCTTTGGATAGGGGTAAATAAATATTTTAATAGGGAATTGATTACCAAGAATATTTGTTGAGAAAATTTAGTAGAAATATTTTCTCCATGGAGTAGCCAACTTTGGGTGAACCACGTTAAATTAGTGTCTCTATTGTATGTGATGATTTTTACATTGCTTTGATTACTAATATTGATATTTCCATTGATAATATTGGATAATATTGTTTGAAAAAGCAAAATTTGATATTATACTATTCACCCCCCTCTCAGTATAAAATTTTGTTCTTCAATTGGTATCATAGCGGGTTTCTTAGAAAGAGTTTAATAGATTGAAGAAAAATTATACTGAAACACATATGGCATCTCAGAGTGGATCTTCAGAAAATAAGGCACCATTGTTCGATGGGAAAAATTATGCTTTCTGGAACATAAGAATGAAGACTTACTTGATGGCACAAGGATATGAGATATGGCAAGTAGTTGAGGATGGATGCACACCTCCAACTAGTCCTCCTACAAATAAAGATTGTAATCTCCTACATCTGTATAATAAAAAGGCAATGAATGTAATATTAAGTGCTTTACATGAATCAAAGCTTGTAAAAGTTATGCATTGCACATTAGCAAAACAAATTTGGGAAAAGTTGAAGAAAACATATGAGGGAGACAAAAATGTCAAGATGGCAAAATTGCAAAATCACAAGAAAACATTTTAAGACTTGAATATGAAGGATGAGGAAGACATTGCTACATAATTACTTTGTGTGAATGAGGTTGTTAAATCCATGTGAGGACTTGGGTTTAAAGTTGATGAATTAAATGTTTGTCAAAAGGTTTTAAGGTAACTCCCTATGAGGTATAGTGAAAAGGTTTTAGCTGTAGAAGAAACAAGAGACATTGAAACTTTTACTATGGATGAGTTCCATGGACCTATCACAACTTATGATATGAGAATAGGAAAGGATCCTATCCCCAAGAAAGAGGTAACCTTCAAAGTAGCAAAGAAGACAAAAGACAAGAAGCCATATTCAAGTGATGAGTCATCCATTGATGAAGAAGCAAACTATGGTAGAAGAAACAAGGACTCCAGAAAACACAAAGGTTCTAAAATAGTTAATTGTTTCAATTGTGGTAAATATGGTCACTATGCATCTAACTATCTAAAATATGGAAGTACTAGTAGTAAAGAGAAACAAGACCATAAGAGAAAGGAAGCAAGAAAATCCAGGTATGAAAAGAAAAATAGGTATGGACAAAACAAACATGAAAAGAAGTTTTTTCAGAGGCATAAGAAGAGTTTTTATGTGGACAAGATAGGAAAGGTTTCAAGTGATAGTGATGAAAGATCCTCAGATAGTGAAGAAGAAGAAATTCTCTTCTTGGCAATAGAATATGAAGGAAGTGATCCTATTGAAGATAAATCTGAAAGATATGAAGATGCTCTTGAAGGCAAAGAAGTAGAGAAAGAATCAGAAAATGAAGAGGAAGGAGTAGTAGATTTAGAAATTGAACTTATTTTTGCTCTAAAAGAAATGAAAAAGGCCAGAAAGTAGAACTCAAGATTCAAGGCTCAATTTCAATAATGTGATGAAGAGAAAGGAAAGCTTATACAAGATCTGACAAACTCAATAGCTAAGACAAGGATATTTAAAGAAAATTTAGAAACAAAAGTTTTATAATATGAGAGATTAGAACAAAAGGTAGTATTTCTAAGGAAGGATATTGAATAGTCTAAGGATAAAATACATAGGTTTTAAAAGGTTTAAAGAATATGAATAAAATTATCAATGCACAAAGACCTTCATACAACAAAATAGGACTTGGTTTTGAAGAAAGATAAGAGAAACAAGAAGGGTTAAGATCAAGATACAAAGAGGAAGAAGCTTTAGAAGAAGAGAGTAAAGAAGGAAATAAGACTTATGTGAATAGAATTTTCATCAAGAAAAAAAATAATGCACAAACAAGGAACAAGGAACATCATAGGGAAGAAAGGACTAAGAGACCAATGGGTCCAAGGAAATATTTTTTCAAAGGACATTGTTTCTCATGTAATAGGTTTGGTCATAGGGCTATGCATTGCAGGACTCATGAAAAGGAGTATGGTATTACTAAGAGGAAATTCAAATATGGACATTTTTTTCAAGGGTATTCCTAATATTGTAATCAATTTGGTAATAAAGCAATTCATTGCAGGGTTCATGATAGAAATAGGTATGGCTTCACCAGGAGGAATTTCAAGATATTTGCACCTTTTAGGAACCACAACATTAAGTTTTATAAGTCCAATAATGTTGGGAATATGGCCAAGTGGTACATAATAGAGTTTTCAAAGCTTCCAGAGACAAGTAAGAACACAGATACTCAAAGAAACCAAAAGGGTATATTGAGAAAGTAGGTTGACAAAGGAAAAGAACATTGTATGTTGGGAGTAATTTTACTCCCACCCCAAAATTAATCACCTTAAAGAGAGGAGGTGGGGAGGGGGTTGATCTAAGAGTCTTATATTTAGCCCTAAAGAAGTCCCTTTGCCATTGATGTCAAAGGGGGAGAGATTTGAGTTAGGGGGAGAGATTTGAGTTAGGGGGAGAGCATTCATTTAGGGGGAGCAACGTTGGAAAAAGGAAAAAGGAATTATTAAGGAAAAGGGTTGCCATCAATGACAAAGGGGGATATTGTTGGAAATTTTGAGTAAGTTGTGTTGTCATTGATGTCAAAAAGTTGATATCAGAGAGCACTTTGTATGGCAGGAATATTTTTTTGTGGTTGATATGGTTGAAATTGATCAAGGCAAAGTTCATCCCAAAAGCAAGCAAATTGGTCAGAAAGAAGAGGCCATGGTTTAAAAGGAAAGACAAATATTATTATAACATTTTTCAATATTATAATAATTAGGTCCAAGAAATCATTAAAAAAAGATATCCTGGGCAAGGTTTATTGAGCTTTTATAAAAGGTTGCAAAGGTTTCTTTATAAATTATTTAAATTAGAATATTTTAACAAAATTTAAAATTTTAATTTAAAATAATTTATGGTGCCAAAGTTTCAAATCAAATTCAGATTCGAAAGTAAGAGAAGGTCGACATTTTTTAAACCAAAGGAAATGATTTTTTCATTTCCAAAGATATATATTCAAATGCCTATGTTGAAAAGATAATTCGTGTGCATCGTTCGAGAGGGGCAGAGACCAAGGATAAGTCAAGCAAATTATTCAAGGAGGATTTCATTGAAAATTATAGAGAGTGCAAATATAATTCCAAAGCACTGGCTAGCACAGATGAAAGTTGAGGCTTGGCTAAGGTGCTTGCAAAGGGTTGGTCTTGGTTTTGAATCCCACGTAGTTGGTTTTTGTGAAGGAGGAAAGAGCTTTTCATTTTTAGTGAAATGTGTGAGAAGAAGACATTGTATGGGAGAGAGTGCACATTGATTCATATGTGGGCGCATAGTGCAGGCGGTAGCCTAGCTTTGGCTAGGGTATTATGGTGGCTAAGGTCGTGGGTTTGAGCTTGGGTGCTGGTCGTTGAGACATGTGCAATATTTTTTGCATGTAAAATATTAAAAGGTATGCTTTTAATTTATGTGCTTCTATGGTCTTGGAATATGTGATTTGACTTTGAGATTTCGAAATCATGAAAGAGAAATAAGTGAAATTGTTTAGGGAATTATAAAGGCTGTTAATTAAATATTTTATTTTGGGTTCTTAAGAATTAAATCAAGTATTGGAGATTATAAGGTGCAAACAAAGGGACTTTATTTTTGATGTGTGTTGAATATTATTTTGAAAGAGAAGGAGATTATAAGGGTCTAAACAAGGAACTTTATTTTTGATATATGTTGAATATTATTTTGAAAGTGAAGGAGTGATAAGGTGTATTTTGACTTGACACTTTATTGTATTTCTTGTATGGTGAAATATTTGTTGAGGTAAATATTCTTGTGGAGATTTTGAAATAGACTATTGCTATCTAACTTAGAATTGGCAAAAGGATTTGGTTGTGGGTAAAACAGGTTTTGAAGACATATCTCCATCAAAGAAAAGAGGTATGGGAACATCATTTTTTATTTGATATATTGGAATGAATGTTGTAAAATATAAAGTGGAGTGAAAATGATTGTTTGATAAGGATTGTTAAAAATATTTGAGTGTATTCTTATATGCTTCATTGGTGAATGTTTAGATAACATTGGAGATAGAGATTGAGGATTATTTGAGTTAGGGTTTGAAACCCACATTGTACACTTTGTTTGAAGAAGTATGAAAAAAATTGTTTAGGGTTAGTGAACAAGTTGTGTTTCATTGGTTGAATGATTGAGTGAAATTCTTAAGCATTGGATTTGAGTGATATTGAAAGTGAATGTGCAAACATTATAAATCAGATTTGTGAAAGAAAAAAACTTAATGATTGAGTAGAACATATTGAATTTTTATAGATTCCATCATTCTCTATATGTTCTAGAGGTTAAATGAATTTTAGATAAAATATGTCTAAATTTCTTCAAGTTAAAGGAATTACCTTGAATATTAGACAAAATATTTGATAGCATTATGTGCAATATTTGATATTGATTGAGTATATTTTGTGAGTTTTTTTGAGTATGTATTAAGACATATTTGAGAAAGTCTTGGTGAGTACTTGAAATCATATTTAAAGCAAGTCTTGGTGAAGACTTGAGAGCAGATTGAGCAAGTTCTTGAGAGAAATTGAAAGTATATTTGAGGTAAGTCTTGGTGAAGACTTGAGAGAAGATTGAGCAGGTTCTTGAGAGGACTTGAAATTATATTTGAGGCAATTCATGGTGAAGACTTGAGAGTAGATTGAGCAAGTTCTTGAGAGGACTTAAAATTAGATTTGAGGTAAGTCTTGGTGAAGACTTGAGAGCAGATTGAGCAAGTTATTGAGAGGACTTGAAAGTAGATTCGAGGCAAGTCTTGGTGAATATTGAGAAAGTTCTTGAGAGGATTTGAAGGTAGATTTGAAGCAAGTATTTGTTAAGACTTGAGAGTAGATTTGATTGATTAATTTGTTCAAAATTTATGTTAAGACTTGGGGATAGATTTGAGGATAGAATTTGGTACAGATTTGTGAGCAAATTTATGCTAGACCTGAGATAGAGTTAGAGAAAATTTGTACTACACTTGAAATAGAGTTTGATGTAGATATGAGATAGAGTTGAGAGTAAGCTTTGGAGGTGATAGATCATAGGACAATAGTCTCCAGTGGATAGAGATTCATTAACCAGGGCAGTGAGGATAGATATCTTTAGTGGATATAGATCCATTAGCCAGAGTAGTGGGGGTATAAGTATTATAGAAGATCATCATATAGAGCAGAGGAGAAAGAGTTCTCCTATGAATATAGATTAATGAACCAGAGCAAGGAGAAAGAGTTCTACTATGGAGTGTGATTTGTGAACCAGCTAGGAAGATAGAGTTCTTCCATGGAGGGAGATCTTCAAACTAGTTGAGGAGATAGAGGTCTCCTGGATCAAGTTCCATTAACCAGATAAAAGGGGAAAGAGTTCTCCTATGGAGAGAGATCCAAAAATCAAGAGCATAGGGGATTGGTGACTCCTTTGGAAAAAGGTCCATAAACATTGTAATAGGGAATTGATTTCTAAGAAGATTTGTTGAGAAAATTTAGTAGAAATATTTTCTTCATGGAGTAGCCCACATTGGATGAATCATGTTAAATTGGTGTCTCTATTATGTGTGATGATTTTTGCATTGCTTTCATTATTGCTATTGATATTGCCATTGATAATATTGGATAATATTGTTTGGGAAAGAAAAGTAAAAGTTTATCTTATACTGTTCAACCCCCTCTCAGTATAAGCTTGTGTTCTTCACATTGTCATATCATGTAATATAAGGGGTGCTAATACCCCATCAGAGAATAGATGTATTAAGGACTTGTATTTAAGTAATAAGATTGATATTATTTGTATCCAAAAAACTATAATTGCAAATGAAGTTTCAAAAACTATGAAAGTGGTATGGCCAAGATGTGAATGATATGCTATGGATTTTGAAGGTATGGTAGGGATAATTCTACTTGTTGGAATTCTTCTAGAACCTCTTGTGTAACCATTCATAAAACTAGGTATTGGATAGTGAAGAACATGTGCTTATACCGAGAGGGGGGGTGAACAGTATAACATGTGCTCAATATTTTCACTCAGAAGCTACTCAAATATGCTCAACAGGTTCACACAAAACTTTTCTAAATCTAATCAACAAGTTCACACAAAACCTGTCTAAATCTGCTCAACAAATCCTCTCTAGGACTTGCTAAAATCTGCTCAATAAGTCCTCTCTTGGACTTGCTCAAATATGCTCAATAAGTCCTCTCTTGGACTTGCTCAAATCCGCTCAGGAAAGCTTTCACAAAAGCTTAACTCAAAACAATCCACAAGACTTCTCAAAGACTTGTCTCAAAGATGCTTAAAAAGCTTACACATAACTTGTTCAATATCATAGAATCATAAAGAGAATTGTTAGAGACTCAATATGTTCTAAGATCAAAGTACAATCAATATCTCAATTCAATCTCATAGAAGCATAAAGAGAATTTTTAGAGACTCTATATGTTCTATACTCAAATCCCAATCTCAACTCAATAGAATCATAAAGAGAATTTTTAGAGACTCAATATGTCCTATTCTTAAATCTCAATCTCAACTCAAATCAATATCATAGAAGCATAAAGAGAATTGTTAGATGCTATATATTTTCTATACTCAAATCTCAATCTCAACTCAATAGAAGAGTAAAGAGAGTTGTTAGAGACTAAATATGTCCTATTCTTAAATCTCAAACTCAACTTAAATCAGAATATAGAATAGTTTGTTTTATGGAACATGAACAACCATTTCACACATCCACTTGACTAGGCTTAACTAAATCAACTCAAAAAATAACATCAAGGAACAACCCTTTCTCACAAACCCTAGTTCAACCATGTATCAACCAACTCAAAATGTTTCCAACAATGCTTTATCTCAAGTCTCACATAACAATGATACTCATGTTCTTTTCTAGATCATGTTCAAGTTCATTTCATCATCAATGGGCTTCAAAAACAATGCTAATGAAATAAGGTTTAAATACAACTCACAAATTAGAAAACCTTTAAGCATTCAACCAACCATATTTACAAAGGAAACTTAAGTTAATCCTTTTCACTCCAATGATATTTCAGAAATCAACCACCACAAACAATCAATAGGAGAATGTGACCATACCTTTTTGATGGCAATAAGTTGTCCATAAAATTTGCCACTTAATCATAACTTTCCTTTTCAATATTAATAAGGGTTAGTGGTATTTTAAATAATCACAATAAAAGCATAACTTAATTTACACCCTTTTCACTCCAACTTCATAAACACATCCACCAAAGTCTATTTTAATAAAAACCCTTATTAAGAATAACCCAAAATAAATCTCTCAAAATAACTTTAACAACTCCTTATTTTTCCTAAAATAAATTCTCCATTTCTATCAAAATAAAAAATAAATCAAATATGCTTTTACAATAATAATCACAACCCTAATGATAAAATTTAATTCCCATTAAATACCTTATAACTCCAAACTTTAGGGCTAATAAAAATTATTAAAGGCAAAAACATAAATACCTCTCAAGGGGATTCGAACCCCCATCCGTCACACACCATAAGCATCTTATCCGTAGTTAATATTCCAACGGAGACAAAGCACTCATTGGAAAAGCAAAGGCCAAAAGGACCTTTAATCCTACTCCGCCTCTCGCAAAGGACAAAGCGCCAAAGCTCTTCCCATACGCTGTCGTCAAGGGGATTAGATCCCTAATATTTGCACTGCCCACAATATTAGCAAAATCGATACGCCAATGCGCCATGCCTCATACCATGTTTGAGATTTTCAAATCACTGTGCTTTCTTCGCTGCTTCCTTTTCAACAATTCGCACAAGCTCTTTTGAATTCCGAGGCAATTAACACACAAGAGCAAGGATAATTATTTGGTTTAATTGCCACCCCTTTATATAGTATTTAATAACACTTTGAAGACGTTAGAAAAAATATTAAAATTGTATTTGCATGATGACATCGACGGGAAAATTTCCATTTAAATTTGAATTTAAATTTTAAATAATTAAAATTTAAACCAAACATTAAAACTCAAATAACTCCATCACCGGGGCACCTTTTTTGACGAAACGAAAGCCCAATGTGGGTTTTAAGAAAAACCCAGATCAAATATGTTGTCCATGGTTTTAAATAAAACCTTTTATTTTTCCTGCCTTGGTTTTCACAAAAACCCTTCATAGATCCTTTTGACATTTATTGCTCTATTGACATCAATGACAACATTTCAGCTTACGGACTCAAAATGTCCAACAATCTCCCCCTTTTTCATTGATAGCAACTTAAATACTTTTACTGAATTTTGACCTTATTTTCTACTCCCCTTGGGGATTTGCTCCCCCTAGCTCAATGCTCTCTTAGATATCAAATCTCTCCTCATATCCAAAAATTCTCCCCATAATACACAAATCCCTCCCCCTTTGATATCAATGGCAAAGGGTCACCTTTGGGGCTCAGGGATAAGAATTAAGCCTATTAGCTTAGCCCCTCCCCCACCTCCACATTAGGTGGTTAATTCTAAGGTGGGAGTATTTCTACTCCCTAAAAGCACTGTTATCTGCCTTTGTATTTTCTTTTTCTTTTTGCTGAATTCTCTCACCGTTTGTTTTCAAGTCATCATCCCTGTTCCTGTTCCTGTTCTTGTTGTCATCCATTTTCCTATTCTTGTTCTCATTATTTTTTGAGTCTCTATTCCTATTCATCTTCTTTTTTTAGTTCATGTTCCTCTTCCTGTTCATATTCCTGTTCCTGTTCCTGTTCATGTTCATATTCTTGTTCCTATTCATACCTGTTTCTAGAATATTTTCTCTACACCATCTTGCTATGTGACCATAATTATTGCACTTATAACACTTAATGTTATTATTCCTTGGATGTGCAACAGTCTTAGGATTTCTCCTGGTGAAGCCATATCTTCTTCTATCATGAATATTGCAATTTATTGCCTTATGACCAAACTCATTACATGAATAACAATATCCTTGGAAAAGTTGTTCTCTTCCATATACCTGTATTTCATGTGTCCTGCACTATGAAGCCATGTGCCCAAACCTATGACATGAGAAGCATATCCCATTGAAGCTTCCTTTCCTAGACCTCATTGGTATCATGTTCTGATTGTTGTTCCATTTGTATCTTCTTTGACCATTGTTCCTGTTGGACCCACTACAATCTGAGTCATCCTTAGAAGTTTCACTTTCACTTACATCTGAGAATCCCTCTTCTGAAGTATCTTCTTCTGATGTTGTTTCTTCTTCTTCAAGACTTAAAGTAGACTTTGCCTTTTCCTATTTCTTTCTAAAACCTAGACCTATTGAAAATGATGTTCTTTGTTGTCCACAAATGAACTCATCCAAGTTCTTAGATCTACTTGTGAAACTCTTCATCTTGATCTTGCAGTCCTATAAATATTTCTTTAGAGTAGCCACTTATTGTGCTAACTTCTCACATTCCAAGATTTTTGCTTCTAACTTTTCTCTAAACTTACTTGCCTTGGCATTTGACTTCTTTAAGTCCTCTATGAGCAATAATATTTCTTCATCACATTATTGAAACTAACTTTCAAGCTTAGAGTGTTGCTTTCTTACCTTATTCACTGTGTCAAGAGCATATATAAGTTCACCTTTGAGATCATAACCATTCTCTATTGAGTAGTCCTCTATTTTTTTGCCTTTGTCCATATCATTTCTTTCTTTTGACTTGCTTTCTATAGGATCACTCAATTATTTATCTTCTAAAACCATTAGAATATTCTCATTTGGACCCAATATTATGTGTTGATATCGATCGTCATTCTCTTTGGATAAATGACATTTTTTCCTCTTGATCTCATTGAGTACATAAAGATTTCTTTCTCTTATAGCACTTACTACCAGTTTTCTAGTTTTATACTTTCTTACTTCACATCGATCTTGATGAAAGGTTACTATATGACCTTGATCACAAATTTGACTAATCCTCAAGAGATTGTGTTTCAAGCCTTCCACATATAGAACATTTTTAGCTTTTGATTTCCCATTGCCTATACTTAGAGTTCCTTTTCCACTTATTTTTAACTAAACCATTGTCCCCAAAGTTTATTGACCCTCTATTTCCTTCTTTCAAAGTTATAATTTTCTTTCTCCTGTCATGTGTCTAGAGCACCCACTATCCAGAAACCATTTATCTTCTTTATCCTAAGCATGCAATGCTATTTGAACCAGCAAAGATTTTAGTTTTCCTTTTCCTTTTTCTTATTTCCTAGTAGTTTGAGCTATGGTCTTTCTACTAGACTTAGAATTTTCTAGATTGCATCTTCTAGCTATATGCCCAAAGTTATTGTATTTGTAGCACTCAACATCATCATCCATATATGATGCAAGATAATCCATACTACTACTATCATAGTCTCTATTAATGCAATGCACAACTTTATGACCATATTTATTGCAAGAGAAACAATGTCCATGGACCGGGTACCTTATTTTTGCTTGATGTTTCTACCTCTTGTTGAATTAATCTCTTGTTTATTTTAGTTCTGCATTTTAACATAACAATTTCTGCTGCCACTCTCTCAAGTCCTGCTTCTTTGGCTTCCAACATATCTCTTAATTGATGTTCAATTTCTCTTATTTCTTTGACTTCCCTTTCGAGTTCTATTAGCCTTTGTAAAAGCTCAATTCTTGCTGATTCAAGATCTCGAATTTGTTCCCTTAGTTGTGCATTCTATTTTTGAATCCTTTCAAGATCTTAGAGACACTTAGAGAGCACTTATTCAAAGTCTATACTTTCTTCACTTCCTGAGCACATGTGTGGTACTGATGGATCCATCTCCAAGTTGTTAAAATATTGGTGGAGATATCGAATCTGATACCAATTGATGAACATGTGCTTATACTGAGAGGGGGTGAAAAGTATAACATAAAACTTTTTCCCAAATAGAAGCATCAATATTTATGAAACCATAAACATCATACAAAGCATCACACACATAAGAGACACCATTTTAACGTGGTTCACCCAATGTGTGCTACCTCCATAGAGAAAATATTTTACTAAAACTTTCTCAATCAATCTCTTGGGAATCCTTCCCAAATTACATGGTTTATGGTATTTCGTCCAAAGGAGATGTCGATCCCCTAATATCAAGTTCATGGATCTCTTCCATAGGAGAACTCTTTCCATTTCTACTATGGTTAGTGATCTTCTATAAGACTCTGTCTCTATGCTGCACTGACTGGTGGATCTCACTCCACTTGAAGACTTCTCACTTAGGTCTGTCTTTAATTATCTTGGCTGCTGGATCTCTATCCACTGAGACTTTGTCCTATATACTCTATCACCTCAAAAGATATGTCTCAATATTGTACCAAACATAGTTCAATCAGTTTAGCATAGTTTTGCTCAATCTCTTACACTAAACATAATATAGTCGATCTAGTATAATTTTTCTTAATAGGTTCACTCAAAACCTACTCAAATATGCTCAATAGGTTCACACAAAAATTGTCTAAATCTGCTCAACAGGTTCACACAAAACCTGTCTAAATATGCTCAACAAATCCTCTGTAGGACTTGCTCAAATCTACTCAATAAGTCCTCTCTTGGACTTGCTCAAATCTGCTCAATAAGTCCTCTCTTGGACTTTCTCAAATATGCTCAATAAGTCCTCTCTTGGACTTGCTCAAATATGCTCAAGCAAGCTTTCACAAAAGCTTAACTCAAAACAGTCCACAAGCCTTCTCAAAGACTTGTCTCAAATCTACTTAACAAGCTTACATAGAACTTGTTCAATCTCATAGAATCATAAAGAGAATTGTTAGAGATTCAATATGTTCTAAGCTCAAAGTAAAATCAATATCTCAATTCAATCTCATGAAAGCATAAAGAGAATTGTTAGAGACTCTATATGTTCTATACTCAAATCCTAATCTCAACTCAATAGAAGCATAAAGAGAATTGTTAGAGACTCAATATGTCCTATTCTTAAATCTCAATCTCAACTCAAATCAATCTCATAGAAGCATAAAGAGAATTGTTAGATACTCTATATATTCTATATTCAAATCCCAATCTCAACTCAATAGAAGCATAAAGAGAATTGTTAGAGACTCAATATGTCCTATTCTTCAATCTCAATATCAACTTAAATTAGAACATAGAATAGTATTTTTTATGGAACTTAAACAACCATTTCACACATCCACTTAACTAGGCTTAACCAACTCAACTCAACCAATCACATCAAGGAACAACCCTTTCTCACAAACCCTAGTTCAAGCATGTATCAACCAATTCAAAATATTTCCAACAATGCTTTATCTCAAGTCTCACATAACAATGATACTCATGTTATTTTCTAGATCATGTTCAAGTTCATTTCATCATCAATGGGCTTCAACAAAAATGCTAATGAAATAAGGTTTAAATACAAATCACAAATCAGAAAACCTTGAAGCATTCAACCAACCATATTCACAAAGGAAACTTCAATTAATCCTTTTCACTCCAATTATATTTAAAAAATCAACCACCACAAAAAATCAATAGGAGAATGTGCCCATACCTTTTTGATGCCAATAAGTTGCCCACAAAATCTGCCACACTTAATCACAACTTTCCTTTTCAATATTAATAAGGGTTAGTCGTGTTTTAAATAATAACAATAAATGCATAACTTAATTTACACCCTTTTCACTCCAACTTCATAAACACATCCACCAAAGTCTATTTTAATAAAAACCCTTATTAAGAATAACCCACAATAAATCTCTCAAAATCACTTTAACAACAAATTCTTATTTCTTCTAAAATCAATTCTCCATTTCCATAAGAATAAAACATAAATCAAATATGCTTTTGCAATAATAATCATAGCCCTAATGATAAAATTTAATTCTCATTAAATACCTTATAACTCCAAACTTTAGGGCTAATAAAAATTATTAAAGGCAAAAACGTAAATACCTCTAAGGGGATTCGAACCCCCGTACATCACACACTGAGAGCGTCTGAGCTATGGCTAAGATTCCAACCGAGCCAAAGAACTCATTGGAAAAGCAAAGGCCAAAAGGGCCTTTAATATTCCTCCACCTGCCGCAAAGGACAAAGCGCCAAAGCGCTTCCCACACGTTGTCGTCAAGGGGATTTGATCCTTGATATTTGCGTTGCCCACAATATTAGCTAAATTGATACGCCAATGCGTCGTGCCTCATACCACGTTTGTTATTTCTAAATCACTGCGATTTATTCGTTGCTTCCTTTTCAACAATTCACACGAGCTCTTTCGAAATCCAAGGCAATTAACACATGAGAGCAAGGATAATTATTTGGTTTAATTGCCACCCCTTTATATAGTGTTTAATAAAACTTTGAAGACATCGACCGAAATATTAAAATTGTATTTGCATGATGACGTCGACGGGAAAATTTCCACTTAAATTTGAATTTAAATTTTAAATAATTAAAATTTAAACCAAACATTAAAACTCAAATAACTCCATCACCGGGGCACCTTTTTTTACGAAATGAAAGCCCAATGTGGGTTTTAAGAAAAACTTAGATCAAATTTGCTATCCATGGTTTTAAATAAAACATTTTATTTTTCCTAAATTTGTTTTCCCAAAAACCCTTTATAGATACTTTTAACATTTATTGCTCTATTGACATCAATGACAACATTTCAGCTTAGGGACTTAAATGTCCAACATATAGCCTCTTTAATCACTTGCTACTTTGCAAATTATTGTTTCATCCTTATCAATGTCGATGGACCTACAACTCAATCAAGTAGATTAGAAGTTTGGAGTGGGATTGAAGCCTTTATGAGAAGTAAATACTAAGAAAAATGATTCATGATCATATGATATTTTAATGCCATAACCAATCTAGATAAAAAATTTGGAGGAATTAAAAAATTAACCAAAAGTATGAGAGATTTCTTATCTTTTATTCAAACCAATAATCTATGGGAGGTTGATTGTGAAGAATATAACTATACTTGGACCAACAATAGGAGAGGCTAGAACCTAATAGCAAAAATTTTAGATAGATGCATACTCTATGATCATTGTCTCGATGAAGGAACTTGTGCTAAAATTAATACCTTAACAAGGATTGATTCAAATCATTGGCCAATAAGAGTTAAAATGGTGGTAAGTGAATTAAAAAAAGATCATATTTTAAATATGAGTAGATGTGGTAAGACCATCCTCAATTTTTTGATATGATAGCTCAAGCACAAAATTATTTAAGAAATTATGGTTGTATATTCTTCCAAATAAAATTAAATCTATGACATCTAGATTAAAAGAATGAAACAGGAACAATTTTGGAAATATTTTTGAGAGGAAAGAAGAACTAAAAGATAAAATTTCAAAATTCTAAAAAGGTGATCATAATAATCCAATATTAGAGGAAAGGGAGTTGATTAGTGAATATTATAATATTTTGAGGAAGGAAGAGAAATTCTGGAGATTAAAATCAAGATATGCTTGATTAAAAGAAGGAGATGGCTATAGTACAAAATACAATTTTTTTTCATGGGATGGCTATAGTACATACATCAAATTCCAAAATTAGTAGAATTAAATTAACAAAATGGGTTTGAATTGAAGATCAGAGTGAATTAGAAAAGAGGTAAAATATTTTTATTAGAATATTCTAGGTTTAGAGGAGACCAAAGTTCTTAATGATAACCTTATTCAAGATGGTCCTTTAGTTATAACGAATGAAGACAATACGAAATTGATGGAGCCTATTACTCTAGAAGAATTTCATTTAGCCATTTTATCTTTTAATAAGGATATATTCCTAGGTCCAAATGAGCTATTTGCAGCTTTTTACCAACATAATTGGGATATAGTGAAGGATTTTTTATTAATGGTAGTGAAATAGTCTAGGGTAAAATAATACATACCTTATAAAATAAATGTAATATATCTTATCCTAATTACAAAAAAGAAGGGTGTTGAATTGTTTGATTCTCTTAGACCCATAAGCCTATGTAATATGGTATATAAGATTATCATCAAAGTGATGGTAAATCGATTAAGGCCATTTTTAGACAAAATCATTTCAGAAGAGCAAGGAGGATTTGTGAAAGGGAGACAAATTATGGATGAGATCATAGTAGCTCATGAAATTATACATTCAACAACTTCAAGAAAAGAGAAAACAATGATATTAAAAATTGATATGAGTAAAGCCTATGATAGGGTTAAATGGGATTTTCTTTTTGTAGTTTTAAAAAGTTTAGATTCAGGAAAAATGGGTTAGAAGGATTAAAGCTTGTGTCTCTACACTTTCTTATTTAGTGTTGGTCAATGGTTTAGTAATAAAATATTTTAAATCCAAGAGAAGCCTTAGACAAGGATATTCTCTATCTCCTTATTTTTTCATTATTATGATAGAGGTTTTGAGTAGGAACTTAAAGAAGATTTACAAATATGGGATTATAAACGAACTTAAGGTTAGTAATAACATTGACAACATCACCCATCAATATTTTGTAGATGATATAATCATTTTTGAAAAAGCAAGGATAAATGAGCCTAGAGCTTTGAATAAATTTTTAAAGGAATATGAAAGATCTTCAGGGCAAAAAGTTAATAGGACAAAATTCAAAATTTACTTCCTTAACACTCCAACTAATATCAAAGCAACAATTTACAAATTTATTCAAATGGAGGAGGCAAATTTACCAACAACTTATCTAGGAATGACTTTATTTGAGGGGATAATGAGGATAGAATTATGGAATCCAATTATTAATAAAGTTCAAAATAAACTACCAATTTGGAAAGGTATATGGTTATCGTTACCAGGAAGAGTGAAATTAATTTAGTCTTATAGGCCATTCCAACATATTATATGTCATTGTATTTTATGCCAAAATTAGTTGAAAAAAGTTTAATCTATATTATGCAATATTTTTTATGGTTAGGTTTACATAATAAAAGGAATTTTTCTTTGGTAAAATGAAGCAAGGTGTGTGATGATAAAACTAGAAGAGGTATTGGTTTAAAAGTTATTATAGATGTAAACTTAGCTCTTAAGGGAAAAGTAATATGGAGATTGTACAAAGAGAGTCAAAGATAATGGGCAAGAATTCTTCTAAGTAAGTATGTTGATTCCAATTACCCAAGTTTAATATTTACTGCATTCTCTCTACCAGATAGTTTTGCTCTTTGGAATGGTTTAAAAAAACTATTGATATTATAATTAAACGTTTAATATGGATGGTTTAAAAAAACTATTGATATTATAATTAAACGTTTAATATGGGTGGTGGGAACAGGAGAAAAAAATTCTATTTAGATAGATATTTGGTGTGATAAAAAACCACTCAATTTAGATCCATATTTGAAACCTTGGATGCAATTGCTTAAAGATAAATATGGTGATAGGGTTTCAAACATTTTGTACAAGAATCTAGAAAGAAGATACAAATGAAAATAATTTTTTTACAAGTATACAAGACATTGATGATAGGAGGCAATTGAGTAGAAAGATAACAACTATGATTATTCTAAGAAAATCTAAGGATAAATTGATTTGGGAGTTGAATAGCTTAGGAGAATACACAATAAGAAGTGGATATAATGTACAACACCAACAAAATAATAATATCACTAGAATATCTAGAGATATTTAGGATAGACCAAGCATTCCTAAAGTTAAAATGTTTGTTTGGCTAGTAGGTCATAGAAAAATCTTATCTTGGGATAACCATATGAAAATGGGTTTTCATGGCCCTTCTCAATGTGTTCTTTGTAAAAGGGAGGAGAGTATAGAACATTGCTTGGGATATTGCTCAATAGTATGAAATCTATGTCAATGGATTATTAATATGTTTGGTAAATGCATGGTGATGAATAGTAGAATTGAAAATTGATTAAAGCAATGGCAAAACACTTATAAAGTGAGTCTTTATAGAAAATATGATATATATCAAAATATACATTACTTTGGATTGTATGGCTAGAAAGGAATAGAAGAATATTTAAAAGAAAGGAAAGAAGTTTAGAGGTAATGAAAAGGAAGATATGTTTAGTCATAGATGAGTCTAAACCAACCCTATCAACTCACCTAGTCCCTAATTTGGAAGTAGATATCCTTGATAGATGGATTCAAGTCATTAAATAGAATTATGTTGGGTACAAGAGAAGCAAAAAAAAGACAAAGAATATAAAGTAGAAACAACCAAATGTGGAGTGGGTTAAATTAAATTTTGATGGAGTATCTAAAGGAAATCCAAGACCAGCAGTAGGAGAAGGAATACTTAGAATTAATAGGAGAGATTTTGTCTCATTACACTTTCAATTGTAGATTTAGGACAAATAATTAAGTTGAAGTTTGGGTGGCTTTAGAATGGTTAAAAATATGTAAATAAATAAAATGTAATAGAATGCGTATGGAATATGATTCTCTCATAGTAATAAATGCAATCTTGAGGAAAGTTAAGGGTCCATGGAATATATTAGAGATAATTGTGGAAATTCAAGATCTTGCTAAAGAGTTTGAAGAAATTAGGTTTACACATAAATTAAGGGAAGGAAACAAATGTGCAGATTAGCTAGTCAATATAGGAATTTTGATTGATGATCATGAAGTTAAATCCTCCTTTCCATGGTTAGAGGAAGTAGTAAGTTTAGTTGAAGCTGACAAGAAAATGTTGATTGCTTAAACCAATTAGTGATTAAGATTTACTTTGATGTTTTCCATTGGTAATATCTACTTTATTTTGTAACAAAAATGTGTTTTCATATAACTATTTATTATAATTTTTTGGTTGCACTTGTTTTAGGAAGGAATCTAGCAATCCAAATTTGGTAAAGTGGACAATGATAGTGCGATATTTTGAAAATATTACTCTACTAATATGGAAGGCATAGATAGTAGAGATTAAATTTTGTATTGTGAAGGTTACTATAGGAAAATGTCAATAAGGATGCTGAATTTTAGAATATTTGTATTCATACAAAAAAAGTGAAAACATCCAAAACATAAAAATCAAGAATTCGATAGTTTATGTAAAATGATGTAGGTTTCTAGCTATAGCATTTCAATTGAGATGAAAAGTGTATCTATTTTTAAACTCTCAAGTTCTAAAAATAATTGTAATTTATCAAAAATGGGAGACCCAAATACAACTCCTTATTACTCAAGAAAAAATTGATTTTTTATGTTTTTTTAAAAAATATTATAATAAATTAATATATGTGGATATGATAGTGGCTGGTTAGTAAGAAGGTGCAACCAAACAATGTCTAATGATTTTAACTCCACATTAATTAGTTAAATGACCATTGATTAATCACCTAAAAATGTTCATGATAATTGAAATCATTATGAAGCCTAGTAAACTTCCAACATGTTGATCTTTTTTCATAGTATTTCTTGAATCAAGTTGTATCTGAGATTAGATATAGTGCTAAACTGGTCAAGAAGTTTCCTTTTAAACAACTATACATTGTTTAGTGAGGTGCTCAAGTTTCGGCTTATTAATATATGTATGAATGATAGATATGGTCATCCAAGACTTAATAAACTTCCACAATCTTTAATTTTCTTCATGGTGTTTCTTGAATCGAGATATTTCATATTAACCAGATTGTATTTAGGATATTTCATATTAACCTGTTAACCCTAGCCTGGGAAGCCTCCCAATTATTAAAAAAAAAAGGTGCTAACAAATGATATCATTAGATACCATTTAAACATATATGGAAGAAGAGAGATCTTACTGGGTAGAATCCGTTGTATACATGAGATGGACTCATGACTATCATATAAGAGGGATTACTTGATCTGAAGGAATTGGTAGCTTGGAGGTCCCTGTCCCTCTCTGCTGGGCTTACAGGAGCCCTGCAAGAAACATAATCAGTTCCTCATATTTCTTCTTTCCACTCTCTTCTCCAAAATTCTGAAAACGCTTAGAAATATTGGCAGACCGTCCTGCATTAGAACTTGTAGGTATTACAACTTTTGATTTAAAAAAAAGAATTATTTCTGCAATGGATATTCAATACAATCTATGAAACCCATGAACAAAGATGTCACTTACCACTTTAAGAGGGGGCCTTGGGGTCCAAATATTTCTTCTCTTCATCATCCAGAACTGTTTGCGTCTTTTTGTTGAATGATCTAACAAGTCTCTGCTGAAAATAATTTTTCTCACAAGCAGTTGTTCCATTAATCTTTACTTTGAAGTAGGACCCTGAAAACATACTTAAAGACGGGAAAATCACCTAGCTCAATCCTGTGGTCTCGAAAAAATGTGTCCCACCCATGAACAAATTCGAATTCTGTCCATGTAAGATTTAATTCCACAGTCCATCTGTGGGTTGTGGGACCTTGTGTAACCACGGTGTTGTCAATGGACATCCCATCATTTCTAAGTTTTGCAATGAACGCTGGAGGAATGCGCTGTAACAAATTTCAACAAGTGGGTATACAATGTATATGCAGGAAGATTATGAAATCAAATCAATTTATTGAACTTTCACTTGACTTACCAGTCTTTGTGCAAATTCTCCAATCATGACTTTGAAGAAGTAGGAGGAAGACGGATAATATTCATTGCAACCGTGGATTTTGTAACATTTTTTAGTGAATGCTTTACATGGAAGCGGAAATGTCTCCATGGATTATCACAAACCAACAATATAAATCTCAAAAAAAGATTTACCTGAGCAGGATGGGACTACAACAAAAAGTAGTAACCAGATGTCTACAGTAAATCTAATGCAGGTTCTGGCGTCTCTTTCAAATATGAGTACCTGAGAGTCTTAGAAAGTTTTGTATTGAGTTACCATGCACACAATTTTGCGGACGCACAATGCATAGCAAGGGCTTTACTTCTTCGAAGATTTTTCAAACTTTAGCATGTTTGTAAAGATAGTAGTTTGATTTAAATCTTTGAGTGTATCTAGATTTGGTGGAAGCAGTACTTGTGGTTTGAACCCTACGCCTACGATTTGAATCTCTGAGTGTGCTTAGGTTTGGTGGAGCAGCTCTTGTGATTTGAACCCTAGACTTATCAGTTACTAAAAAGTAGCTCTTGTGGTTTGAGCCCTGGGATTATCAGTTACTAAAAATAATGTGGTTGTGACCAAGTAACCGAAAACAAAAATATCTAACAAGATTTGTAGGCACATAACCAATTTAAGGATGAGCGAGTATGTTCCACTTGAGAAGATGATCCACTTGAGTGAGTATATAAGAGTGTGAGTTTTGAAAGGTTAGGTAGATTGGTAAGATATTGGGTGCTTATCCAAAGGATATTTAGGTTTAAACTTTGGGAGCATGTTTAATCTGGGAAAGGTAGTAGTCTGTCTTGAGTTTGCTGAGTGTGACGGGGATACTAACTCTGAGCCACTAGGGGTCTCTTCACTCCGAGGAAAGGCAGGGGTTATAGAGGCAACTTATTTAACATGTGTTCAAGTAAAAACTTCAGGAAGAATGTTTGTCCTTATATCTAATTATTAAGGATGAAACTAAATTTTTGATATAATAAAAAAATAAAAGGTTTCCTCTTCAAGATCTAAAAGGAAAACCCTAAATGTCATGCCATAAGGAAAGGGGAGTACTTTATGGGTTTTTGAGTAAGGCACTTTTGCTTAAATTTTATAAGAAATTCTAAAACTAGCTAATATCATTCCATAAGGGAAGGGGAGTATTTCATGGGCTTTTGAGTAAGGCACTTTTCTTTAAATTTTATAAGAACTTTTAAAATTAGCTAGGGTTGGAATTATGTTATATTATAACAACTTAAATGTATACCGAGTTTAATGTAGGCTATAAGGATCAAACAAAAATAATGATAAATGGTATGGTGTATTTAAGGTAAGTGGTTTCCATGTCATAACCCTATGATAGTTGCTTTCTCGTTTTAAGCATACCGAAAGAAGTATCATAATAAATAAATTTTATTTAAAAAACATTTTTATAGTAGGATTAGAATCTTTTAGGAAAATAATTGAATTTATTACTAAAAAATTTAATATAATATATAAATTTAAACTTTAAATTTTCTATAAAATCAAAACTCAAACCGTGATATTAAATTAAAAAGTTATGACAATTTTACATTATGGGTGATAAGCAAATGCTTATAAGAAATATTAATCTAAAAAAAATCACCAGTTTTTATTATAGATTTCCATAGTGAAATGAAATGAAATGAAAGATTTTAATTACGTCTGCTAGACCCAAATATGGTCTATGGGACCTCAAATATGGAAGTACAATTACTCAAATCATATCATATGATCTTTAATATCTTTGAGAAGGTTGTTTTTTCTCCTGTTGATTTGTGTTAGCAATTCTCCAACTTTTTTTATTTTACTGTTTTCAAATAAATCTGTAATAAACTCGTTCCCAAGTGTTTCTTTGTATTTTTCATGGATATCTGAAAAACTCGGGCATTTATAGATGAAGTGTTCCTCTGTCTCTACTGCTCCTGTGCTGCATAAAGTACATATCCTTTCTTCCCATTGTTCTTTGGGCGTTGTCCATCTCCATGTTTCACATCTAAGCCTATGAGAGCTAGTCCTTATCTGAGCAATGAGTATTTTTTCCTTCCACTTGATTTTAGCGCCTATATACGCTTTTTCCTTGTGGTCATACGTTGGGTTAAAATTTGCAATATAATATTGTCTTTTCCTACTTGCATTTTTCCACATTCCACTTCTGAACTTTTCATTCACATAATTTTTTATGTCTTTGTTGACATTTGGGCATTCATTTATGTTGATTTCCCAATGTTTCATCCATTTTTTATTTTGTTTCATCCATGTATTCTTTCGCCTATGCAACTCTTCATCCCTAGTTGCCCTAGGCCATCTATCATTTGTCATGTTTTCTATTTTTTTTAAGTAACATAACAACTTGGTCATAGCAATTGCTTCTAAAGGGAACATTCCAGTTTCAACTAGAATAATTTCATAAGGGGTTGTGGCCTTAATTTTGAGAAAGTTTGTGATTAGATATTTTTGAATCCTTTC
Source organism: Wollemia nobilis (assembly GCA_028583015.1). Taxonomy (NCBI): domain Eukaryota; kingdom Viridiplantae; phylum Streptophyta; class Pinopsida; order Araucariales; family Araucariaceae; genus Wollemia; species Wollemia nobilis. The sequence goes on from JAQPPZ010017228.1 coordinate 16,373,294, forward strand.
CATTTGCTTCCATTTTGCATTTGTTGTGCCACTAGCCCACACCTCGCAACCATACAACAGAACCGGTGTAACAAGTAGGCCAAATAAGACCTTGGTGGTCTTCCAGTCCCACAACTCGACATTCCTACACCTGTTTTGAAGTGCATATAGTGCTCTCCAGCCACTTTGAGTTATTTTCATCCTACATGTATTCCAATTAAGTTTGTCATGAAAGTCTATGCCTAGGTATTTGTATTCTACTACTACATCAAGCGATTCTCCTGCAAATTGAAATTTGAGTTGTTGCTTCTTCTTTTTTGCTGAAAAAATCATAATTTTTGTTTTGCTCATGTTCACCTGCATCCCAACTTCTTTACAAAAGAGTTCTAGAGCTTGAAGGTGATCTTCTAGATCTTTGGCTGTTTTTGTAGGAAAATTGAACACAGATCATTGTATTAAGCAGTCCATAAATAATACAATATGGAACTGATTAGTCCGTTGGTTACGAAGCTAACAAGTCGTGAATAGAAATAGTTACAACAATACGAACAAGATGCTAATAATGTAATAACAAATATATGCCTAATTAACATACGCTAACATCCCCCCTTATTACATTATTTGGGTAATTGAATAACTACTAGCTATGCTAATATCCCCCCATACAACAATATTTGGGTAAAGTATATAACTGCCCCAATACAATGAAAGAAGAAGAGAAATAAAAGAATGATGGCTCGTGCTTTGTCTTCGGCTCAGGCTCAGGCTCATGGCTCTGACTCTGGCTCTAAGCATACCTCTGGAATTGTACCTCTGGGTCTATCTCTGGAACTGCCTATGAATCTGCCTCTGGATTAGTGCCTCTGGATCTTCCTGTAGATATGCCTCTGGAAATTTGTCTCTGGGTCTGTCTTTAGGTCTATCTCTGGGTCATTATCTCTAGGACTGCCACTCGATCTGTCATTGGATTTGCCTTGGGGTCTACCATAGGTTTTACCTTTTCGGTAGAAGCCATACAACATTTCTTTCATCATGGTCCATTGTGTGAGATCTGTCCATCCACAATCAATATGAACCTTGTTGGTCATTTTCACTTTGTACCAACATTTTGAAGAAGAATGATTCGTACATCCACATGAATCACAAGGATGTAATCTCCAACACTTAGCTACAACATGTCCTGCCTTTCCACAGTGACTGCAACAATGCTTTTTAGGAGATGTAGGAGATTTAGGTTTTACAAACATAGAATTACTGGTACTTGCATGTCTAGTATAGCCAAGGCCTTCATTCTTTGCCCTGACATTTGGCATTATAGGAGTTTTAATGCCTTGTTCTTGTTTACCTAATCTCTCACCATTGAATCCCATTTTCTTCATTATTTTGGAACCAAATCCTTTGGTGTGTTTTTCAAAACACCCAATTTCAACATCTTCATCAATGCTTTTAACAATATTGCATTTGTCATTATTGATGAGATTATGGAGCTCTTTTTGAGGAGGTTTAGTTTTTAAGTCACTAGTGTCATAAGCAAAATCTGCTTTTGAAATGAGATCACATGTGCTACAACTGATATCTACCATAGAAGGTATGAGGTCGCTTGTATCACAACAAGCATGTGCCACAATGGGCTGAAGGTCACTTGTGTCACAACAAGTGTTCACCTTTAGGACCTCGTTTTCCTCATTTATTTCCAATTTACGTTGGGCATGGTCAAGTGCAACAAAGACCAGGTATATGCCCCTTAGAACGCCAATAGGAACTTGAGCACCATTTTTCTAAAGGTCTATGCAAGACTCAGAATCATCGAGGAGAGCTACTAAACCATTGTTTAGTGTGAGGAATGTGCCCTCCTCATAAAAATCCAACCCATCCATCTCTGGTGGAAAGTATGGGTCTTTAACTGATTTAGCAACATCAGTTTTTAGGGCTGTCTTTTTCTTTGATCTGCCCATTTTTAAGGTGTCGGTCACTGCCGAAAATGCACCTTTTACAATGAATTTTGCAAAAATAATCTGACTAAGGTGTCGGTCACTGTCGAAAATGCACCCTTATAAGTCTTCCCCCCTTGGTTTTGCAAAATTATATCTCCCCTTAGTGCAAGATAGGAGATGGTGGAGAAAAAAAATGTTATTCCCCCCCTTGAGTGCAAAAAAAAATGCAACAATTAAGCTTCAAAAAGCTCTTACAAATCTTGCCCGTAGGCAGATTAGCACAATATATCACCAAAAAAAATCCTCCCTGTGTGAAGTACTTCAAACAACAAAAAAAAATTGCTTTTTATGAAGTCTAAAAAACAGGTTTGGAGGTGTGATGATTTTATGCTGCTTTAATTGCTTTGATGGTGGAGAGAGAAAAAAAAATCTATCCCCCCTTGAAAAAAAATAACGCCCCCCTTTTTAAGTTTGATAAGAATATTTTCCTTCCAATTTGTTTTTTTTTTTTTTTAAATAATTTAAAGTTTAATTTATTTATTTTTCCCAAAAAAGAAATATTTAAATTTAAAAAAAAAAAAAAATTAAACTAAAAAATATTTAATATATTAAAAAACATTAGAAAAAAAAATAAAAAAAATCAAACAAAAAAAAGTTTTTACCTTTGGGGGGGTCGACGGGGTTTGAACCCCCGACCTTTGCTCCTCGTAAGCCTTAGCAACAGGCAGCTTACCACCCCGGCTACCACTGTCGATGATAATCAAAGGGGAAGATTCCCTATTTGGCAAACAGCCACGCCCGAGCAGCTTCCTCCGAGCGGCTCTTCCACGGCGGCTTGCTGCCTCCGAGCGGCTACCTCCGAGAGCTCGACGCCGCTCCACTAGGCGACGCTCCTCCTCCTGACCGCGCTACCACTCCTCACCATGGGTGTGCGCGCTCTCTGCCAGATCTTTTCTACCTCCCCTTCATGGAGGTGATGCCGCTAATCAGACAAAATTATGGCTTCCAGGTAAAGCCAAACCTGCAATTGGTTGCTAACAACATCATATGCGCTGCTGGTGCAGCTTCACGACATCATCGAATGTCTGATCTATGGCTGCCAGGAAGAAAAAATTGTCCAAATTTGGAAACGTCTGATCTGTTCCTCCTCTCGCGATACGGTGCTATCTATGTTTTTCCGTGGGTAACGTCAGAAGCTCTCGACAATCAACAATCGCTGCTAATGGCGTTCCTTGGATTCACTGTTGCTTGGATCTGAAGATTGCTCCAGTGACATGCGACAGAAGACTCCGTATGCTGGCAAGCTATTTTGCACAACCACGATCACTGTAAATTGCCAGGGCTGTGGCCAAAAAAAATGTGACGTTGCTTTGTCTGTATTGCGACACACGCAGGGTTTGGGTGGTGAAACCGTCTAAAATTACAAACAATTATCCGAAACAAACCAAAAGGTCACCTGTCGTTGGAATCGAACGAGCAGGATATGGTGACTGAGACCTACGATTAGATCTATTGTTGACTGCACATTAGTCCCACATGGGACGTGCTATCATAACAATGAAGGTTTAAAAATACAAACCCTCAATGAAGAAGATGTCTACCTTCGGGTATACAATACCCACTCTTGCTGGGTTTGCTATGTCCGGTTGTCCGTCTGTCCAGGTCTCCCTCCGAAATCCATGTCCAAATTTTGTTCACCATGCCAACTTAGCATCCTTAGCGTCCACATAGGCTCTGTGTCAAAGTCCAGTTGTGCAGTCAGTTCGAGATCCAACAGGTCTCCACACCATGCCAACTTAGCGTCCTTAGCGTCCACATAGGCTCTGTGTCAAAGTCCAGTTGTGCAGTCAGTTCGAGATCCAACAGGTCTCCACAGACCTCACCACAGATCAGTAGCGAGACCTCTCCAGGACGAGACCTCCTCCCCAGATCCGTAGGCCCTGTTGAGTCGTAGCTCTGATACCATGTAGGAAAATTGAACACAGATCATTGTATTAAGTAGTGCATAAATAATACAATATGGAACTGATTAGTCCGTTGGTTACGGAGCTAACAAGTCGTGAATAGAAATAGTTACAACAATACGAACAAGATGCTAATAATGTAATAACAACTATATGCCTAATTAACATACGCTAATAGTTACAATAATACGAACAAGATGCTAATAATGTAATAACAACTATATGCCTAATTAACATACGCTAATAGTTTTGGCCACAAGAATTACATCATCTGCATAAATGAGGAGTTTTACCACATATTTAGCTAAATGCACACCCTCTCCCCCAAATTTGTTTATCCATTCTTCTAACTTGTCAATGTACAGCCCAAATAAGGTCGGAGATAGAGGGCAACCTTGTTTGACACCTATGTCACTACCAAAACATTCGGATAACCCTTCCTGTGTTTTGATTCTAGCCTTTACATGCTCATATAGTCTGTGAACTGCTGCCTCGTAGTGAATTGGAACCTCTAGCTCTTCCATTCTGCTCCATAATTTTTTCCTTGGCACTCTGTCAAATGCCTTTTTGAAGTCTACAAAATAGCAAAAAGCCTCCTCTTTTTTGTCCCATATTTTTTCCACTATGTGTCTGAGCGTGATACGGTGATCAATAGTTGAGTGCTTGGGCCTAAAACCCGCTTGCCCCTTTGCTCTCTTTCCCTTTTATTCCGCCCATATGTTGATCCTACGCTCTATCATACTCCCAAAAAACTTTGCAAAGAGAGGGTTGATCATGATAGTTCGATAGTTTGAGGGATTATTTACATCTCCACTTTTAAACAAAGGAATGGTCAAGCTAGTTGTCCACTCGGTAGGGAAGCCATTTTTTATGACCTCATTGAAAAAGTATCTAAGAAGGAGTGAGATACAACATTTATTAATTATTTTTTAAAAGTAAATATGATTTGAAGATAAGAGTAAGGTTCACCTATCACAATTTTCTATTTTATTAAAAAATAAGAGTAAAAATCTATGGAAAATACCGATTCTAAGTTAAAGGTAGAGTTTATGTACCATAGCAGTTGATTTATATCTAAAAGCAAATGAAAATTTGTTTTTTTCTATTTAAAATTTAACATAATTTTATAATAAAGTTAGAATTAAAAGTTAGTTAGAATTAGTGTTTGACAAGTAAATTATAATTTATTAGATTAAAATAAAGGATTTTCATTTTTAATCAAGAATGAGGTATAGTGGTTAAAGGAGTGTAGAAGGTTGGGTTGGTTGAAGGAGTTACAATGGAAAACTGGGATGTTGGGTGGAAGGTTGGAATGGTTGAAGGAACATGAAAGGCTGGTAAGGATGAAGGAGTGTAGAAGGTTGGTCCGATTGAAAGAGTTACAACAGAAGGGTGAGATGTTGAGTGGAAGGTTAGGAAGACTGAAGGAGCATGGAAGGTTGGCCTTTGCTGGGTGGAAGGTTTGTTTGAAGCTAGATCAATTGAAGGAACCACAACAGTAGGCTGGGTTGTTGGATGAAATGCAACAATAGGTAGGGTTGCTGGGTGGAAGGCTAGGACAACTGAACCTCTATTTTTTTGTCTTTGGTGTGCCTATGGGTTTAGAACCCATAGGGATTGGGGTGGTTTTTTCCCCTCTTTGTGCTATGGGAGAGAGACTCTTTTTATTTTGACATATCTTTTTCAGTTCCTCTTGTAGGATTGGTTTGTTGTGTTGGGTGCTTGTGGTTTATGCTTCCAATATCAGGGTTCTTATTTTGGGTGGATTTTGATTTTAATTTTAAATTTGAGTGTCCCTTGAACTTGGTGTTTTGGGTAGGAATCTAGTGGTCTATTGTTTGGATTCCTATTTTGGGTGGGTTCTTCAATTTTTTGTTCATGATTGAGTGCCCTTGTTCTAGAAGTCTACTTCCTATCTTGGGTGGGAAGGTTTTATTTCAGAATCCTTGTTGTAGGATGTGGTTTTTCTACCAGAGGTCAGCATTTTTTACTATAGGGTTCTTGATGGATTGGATAATCATTTTTTTACCTATTGATTCATATTGGAGCAGTCTACCCCTAGTTTTGTTGCATGTTTTCAATTTTTCTAGTGGATTAGGGGGAAAACATAAATTTAAATTTGATCCAAATTTAGGTGGGAACGTGTGATAGTGCTTTGGTCTATTTCTACCTGCTATGGATTCATCCTCAAGAAGTTGCAGGGTATGATTGTGATCTCTCTACAACACTAGGTAGAAAGCTATTTGGTGGGACTTTCTAGTAGGATTTTTATGGGTGTGGGGTTTGACCCTGCATGGCTACTGCTGAAAGGAGTTCTTAATGTTGATTTTTGGGTACCTACTTGTGGAGGCCAGAGTTGCTAGAATCAGGATTCCTATTATGGGTAGGAAGATCTAAATTTTATATATGATTCAAACTTGAGCTCTTGGTGTTTGAGATTTTTTTTTCAAAATTGAAAGTTTTTTTTTTTTTTTTAAATTTTAATTGATGTCCAATAGCATTGTTTGTTGTAATGTTGGATTCATAGATAGGTATTAACGTGTAATTGAATTCCAATCATGGAATATGCCATTAGACTTGCATCATCACATTAACCGATTAGAAAGCAAGAGGGCCAACCCCCCACACACATGCCCAATTTTCCTAATTCATGAGGCACTTAGTTATTTCGCTTGGGTGGGAAGCTTCATTTTGATATTGTTTTTAAATCCTCCAAGTTAAGGAAGGAATTCTATTTGTTTTGGATCCATGGGATCCAACTTAACTTGGTTTCTGGGTTCTCGAATGCAGGATAATTTTATGTCGGATATAGGATCCAACTCTTAAAATTTGGTTGCTTTTAGTTTAGATTGGGTAGGATCCACCCGAGTTTGGTTTATTTTTTATGAAGTTTGGTGTTATTTTTCCTTGGGTGGGCTAGACCTTATTTTTTTTCACCTTGGTTTCTCTTTGAATGTTTTTATTTTTAAATCTTAGGTTGAGGGACCCTTTCAAAATGAACAGGGTAGAACTTCTTGCAATGCACTACTCGGATCAATTTTTTAGATGGTCAAGGTCTATTGAAATTGTCTCTACCTAGTAGGCTAGAGTTTATAGAGATTTTCCTATACAACAAATAAAAAAATCTACAAATCATTGTGTTATCATTCTAAATTTTATTAAGTCTAATCACATTTAAATACAAATCATTGTGTTGTGATCCTTCTAAATTTTATATAAGTCCAATATTATGCACAACTAAAATAAATAAATGACACATGAATATAAATGCATGAATAAATGGGTTGTCCAATGGGCCTTAGTTAGAGCTAAAACCATGAAATTTGTTATCTATTTTTTACTTGATCAAATTAAAATTAAAAAATCAATTAAAACATTATAATAGTTTAATATGTGTGAATTTTTACCACCTATTGTAGGTGATTTGGAGAGGGTAGGGCAATCCTCCAAGGGAGGTCCCCGGTTTGAATCTCCACCCTACCAAATGCACATTGGGTACCCAAAATCCTATTGATAATGCTGGTGTGGTTAGGGTCGGCGTGACTCCTGAACGATTTTTACAGTGTAGAACTCCTTGGTCATGGTTTCTCAGACCAAGATGGCTCCACAAGGGGTTTTTCATTAAATTTTAAAAAAAAATGTGTGAATTTTAATAAATTATAATGTATATATATATATATATATATTTTTTTTTTACTTGATCAAATTAAAATTAAAAAATTAATTAAAACATTATAATAGTTTAAGATGTGTGAATTTTAATCAATTATAATATATACATTCACACATAAATGTTTACGATGTAGAACTCCTTGGTCATGGTTTCTCCGACCAAGATGGCTCCACAAGGGGTTTTTCATTAAATTAAAAAAAAAATGTGTGAATTTTAATAAATTATAATATATATATATATATATATATATATATATATATATATATATATATATATATATATATATATATGACCATATTACGATGGTCACACCACAATGCACTCATGCATGTTGCTAGCTTGGAATTCTATGCCAATTGGTGGCACACACCCTACATTTAATCAAAGGGTATTTGATGGTCCTGCATGGTTAACAGTGCCCTAAAATAATTTTAAAAGGAGAGGGGAGGGCTCGGGTCCCTCCCCTGCTCCCCCTCCCATGGCTCCTAGTTTCTGCCCAGTCCCTGGCTCAACCCAGGTCATCCCTCCCGGGGGGTGGTTGTTTGCAGATGATCTCCTGGGGGGAGATCCTTCTCCACTATCTACGCCCCTCCCGACCGGCTAGGGTTTCCTTGGTTGTTTTTTCGGATCGGTGCTTCCCAGGGATCCCTGTTTGGTTGGGGATCCCTTCCCTTTTTCCTCGAGGCTTCCCCCACGGGGTTTTTGCGGGTGATTCGCGTGGATCTGGTCCCCTGCATTTATTGGTGTGGTGGAGGTGACGGTTTAGGGTTTGGACAGCTTCTCCCTTTTTCTCGTGAATCCTCGACAGGCTCTGTGCTTGGACGGGATTCTTGGTCCTTGCTGCTGGGATCCTCTTCTGTTTTCCCGGGGTGGGTTCCTTGTGGTGCAACTCTCTGGTCACTTTCTGATGGACTGGATCCTCTCTGTCGTGGCTGTCGGCTTCCTATAGAATGGCTCTCGCTGAACTGAATGTTTTCCGGTGGGCGGGATGGTTTCTCCATAGGGCGGGATCCGCCAAATCCGTCGGTTTTCCCGCGAGGCGAGATCCTTTCTTTTCTGTTGGTTTCCTGGATGGCGGGATTTCCCTGTTGCTTCCCGCTAGGCGGGACTATTTGTGGTGGTTTTGACTGCTTCTCGCGAGGCGGGATTTTATTGTAACGGTTTTTCTTTGCTTCCTGCTAGGCGGGATCTTCTCGATGGTGGTTTTTAGCTACTCCCCACTGAGCGGGATCTCCAAAACTACTTTTTTCTTATTTGTTTGTTTCCCGCCGAGAGGGATTGTTTCATGCTTACTTGTTTCTTGTGGCGGGATTTGCATTTTGGTGTTCGTTTCGGGGATTGATGCCCTAGGCCCATTGCTTATGTAATCAGGTTTTGGGATCCTTGTTAAAACCCGCTATAAATACAAACACATAATATATATATATATATATATATATATATATATATATATATATATATATATATATATATATATATTTTACTTGATCAAATTAAAATTAAAAAATTAATTAAAACATTATAATAGTTTAAGATGTTTGAATTTTAATCAATTATAATATATACATTCACACATAAATGTTTTATGCACCTTTTCATTTTTCTTTATGTACAACTTATTATTTTTATTTATAAATTATTTTCATAGTTTAGATTGCATTTGTACAAGAAATGATTTTTGATCATTATTATTAAAGAAAGGTAAACAAATTGGTCAACACCATCTCAACTATTTTAAAAGAATTATGTTTTTCAATTAATATAGGTTAAAAGAAAACATTCTTCATCACTATTTTTATCATTTTTTTTATATACAAGGGTTTTTTTCCACTTGGCCCTTTTTGGTAAGTGTTTAGTAATTTACTCTAATAAGGGGGAGTTGGAGGGGCTCGAAGTTGGAGCCACCAACTTCAAGCTAGCAAAAACTTAGCAGAAAACCAATCGGTCTACTACCTTTGCCCACTATTTCTATGAAAATTACTAGTAGTACTTTTGACAATCATATTTAAAACTTTATTTTCTCCAAAATGAAGATAATGATGATTATATAGATGGAGAAATAACCTAGAATTAGTTTAGGTCATTATCTATTATAGTTTAATTCTTAACAAAGTTAGACTAAAATTTTTTATCCATAATTATTGTATAAATTTCAAAAGTTTAACAAGGATCCCTAATGTGACAAGAAAACCCTAATAAATATGTGTAGGTGTGTATGCTCCATCCATACTAAAAAATGGTTTAATACATATTAAATACCTCATATATGTATATTATGAGAATAAATGTTTTTAATACTCATATATGTATAATAAAAAGTAATTGTAGGATTTCAAGACTGACATGTGGTTCTAGAGGTCCATAGTGGCAATGTATAGGAGATGACAATTTTGAAGTAGCCTAGGAATTTTTTTGGTGTCAAGTTTCAATAATTGATGAGGGAGATTGCACAAGATAGATAAATTTGTGGGTATAAAACTCCACAATGGAGGCACTATAGGAGGTGATAGTTTTGGAGTACCCCAAGTCTATTTTTTAGAGGTAGGTGTTAGATTTGTTAGCCCATATATTGAGATAATGGATTGACCATTTCCAATGGTTGGTGAGGGAGATTGCACAATATTTAAATACAGATCTATGGTTTTAGAGGTCCATAGTAGCGACACTCTAGGAGGCGATAGTTTTGGTGGCACATTTTAGGTCAACGACCTTTATTTTTTCTAATCTATAAATTTATGATATATATATATATATATATATATATATATATATATATTTTGTATATAGAAGCAATGGTTACAATCACGATTTTTAGTAACTACCAGCACAACTGGTAGGGTTCAAACTATCTACAAAGGCTCCCATGAGGGTTTTAATGGTTTGAGGGTGAATATTACATGAGGGGAAATATTTATTGTATGATTGTTTCCTTTATTGGAAATGGATATTTATCGGTTCATCTATTAAGATAATGGATTGACCAAAGTTAAGAAATAAATTGTTCTTTTAAGTTGTTTAAAAAAAAAAAACCATCAAGAAGAGACAAAACTTGATAATGGATGATGATGAGAGGGAATAAAGGTTTAGGAGTTTACTAGAACAAGGGTTTGAAAAAGCAGTGGACTACTCAACATATCCTCATGAGGGAGTCTCCTTCTTTGATAGTGGAAGAAAGTATTGAAGAGAGAAGTCACCTTTCCAAGAGTTCAATAATGGATCTGAGCCAGTGTTAATTTTATAGGAAGACTTACAACTCTTGGGTAAGAGTGGAGATTGGGCTTCTACCTTTTAGAGTGATATTGTTGAAATATACCACAATTATTTGAATAGTATTTTGAGTGATGATGGAAAGGTAAGAAATTTGAAATCACACAAAAAGGTAACTTGTGCATTCGAAGGAAGAGTATCCAAACAAACTCAATCCTAGGAGAAGATGTGAAAATAGGAGAAGTTATTGAACACTTAGAGAAATTTCTTATTGGGAGATTCTATGGGTATGATATTTCTATAAAATCCTTGGTAGACTGAATGACCATGGAATTAATGAAAGTCCTATGGTGTGTGTCTAATTTCTTGTTATTGGTAAGAGGTTGGCTATCATTTTAGTTCAAGGCTAAGGAAGATATGGAGAAAATTTGGTTAGAAGAATGGTTTTGGGAGTTAGATTTGTTAATCCTCAAATTATGGGACCCTAGGACCAATTGTATACCTGCTCACTCTATATGGGTAAAGTTACCAGGTTTTCCACTAGAATTTTGGCCTAGAGGAGTTTTCCAAGCCATAAGCAACTACACTAGTTCTTTCTTGGAGGTGCATGAGAGGTATTGGTCCTAATGCATGAGAACAATGACAAGGATACTTGTTGATGTGGATTTGAGAGGAATATTGGTTGGGAAATTATGTTGAAGTACAACAAAGGGATGCATGTTTAAACTCTAAACTACAATAATAGATCTTTGGATCTCTTTTACTTGGTAAAATTTATGTAAAGTAATGTATACAATTTAAGAATATTTTTTAACCGTGTGGATCAGGATCAAGTCATATTAATAGGTCAAATATTTCTCTTTAATAGAATTTATATTTACGAGGGGTTTAAGGGTTGTTTTTGAAACCTAATGACTACTCTAAAAAAGATTAAAGTTGGTTGATAAAAAAAGGTGGAAATAAAAATTAATATACAATGCAATAGATGGATCTCTTTGGGGAAGTGAGAATGAATTTGGTCAAGTTTTTATTAGATGGGATAATAGTAAATTGGCAATCATTGGATCATATACCAAAAGGAGTATTGGAAAAAAATAGATAGTTAAGCTACATGTTTATATGGACAGGGAAAGGGAAGACACATTCCCATAGTTAAATGAAAATCCTTATCCAAGCCCAAGGAAAATAGAGGATGGGCACTTAAGAAAATCCAACTCTTTGGCAAGGCTCTAGTAGAAAAGTGTGTTTAGAAGATAATATAAAAGGTAGGATTATGAAATAAGATTATTAAGAAAAACTATTTAGATCCACTAAAAGTTGAGGAATAGATAACGACCCTAGTGAAGCAAACCCTAATATTTTAATCTATTAAAAGGAAGTGATCAAGGTATTTTATTTCATAGAATATTGGATTTCTTGGAAAATAGGGGATGGATATAGGATAATACTAGGCTTAGACCCTTGGAAAGGTTTTGGAGGTATGCTCAAATTTCCAAAAAATGTAATTTAGATCTTAAGAGATTGGGAGATTATAACTATTTCATAAGTTGCTGACCCAAATCATCTACAAAGTGGAGATATGGATGGAAGGAAGCAAAAAAGTTAGGGCTTCAAGGCTAGGAGGCACACCAATACGAATAATAAGTGGGGAGGCTTAAAGTTGGATATATCAAGTTGTAAGAGGAAGCTAATCAATTGGTCTTGACAAAGAATGGAGCTATGGGGGAGTACACTCTAATGTTGATGTATAAGAATTTATTGGAATATAGGAACAATTATTCAACATGGTGGTGGAAGTCACTTTGGAAGCAGAAAGCCTTGTTGAAGACACAATTATTCCTATGGTTTGCCATGAAAAATAAGGTTTAGACATGGAAGGTATTATAGAAAATAAGTTGGAATTATTTAGGAAGTTTTCATTTATGTAAATAAAAAAATAAAATAATTTATCATTTAATAGTAGTTTCCTCTTTTACTAGACAAATTTAGAGGGAGATTATTGCATAGTTAAAGATTATTTTAGGATAGTAGGATGACTCCCTAGGAGAGTGTTTGAAATATTGGATTGAAAAAAGCCATATAATCTACAGTATGGGATGTTTTAAACAATAAACTAATATAGTGATTAAAGGTTTAATATGGGTGGTGGGAATTGGAGAAAAATGTATATTTGGATGGATACTTGGTGTGATAAAAATCCACTCAATCTAGACCCAATTTTGAGACCATGGATGAGATTGCTTCAATATAAATATGGTGATACAATTTCAAATATTTTATACAAGTATTAGGAAGGAATATAAAAATGGAAAGAAGATTTTTTTTACAAGTATGCAAGACATTGATGTTAGGAGGTAGTAGAGAAGAAAAATAACAACAATGATTATTTCAAGGTAAGCCAAGGATAAGCTGATTTGGAATTTAAATAGCTCAAGATAACACACAAAAATAAGTGGATATAATATAAATCACCATAAAAATAAGAATATTACAATAATATGGAGAGATATTTGGGATATCCCAAGCATTCCTAAAGTCAAAATATTTTCTTGGATACTTGGTGTGATAAAAAATCACTCATTCTAGACCCAATTTTGAGACCATGGATGAGATTGCTTCAAGATAAATATAGTGATACAATTTCAAATATTTTGTACAATGACTAGGAAGAAATATACAAATGGAAAGAAGATTTTTTTACAAGTATACAAGACATTGATGTTAGGAGGCATTAGAGTAGAAAAATAACAACAATGATTATTTCAAGGTAAGCCAAGGATAAGCTGATTTGGGAGTTAAATAGCTCAAGATAATACACAACAAGAAGTGGATATAATATAAAGCACCATAAAAATAAGAATATTGCAAGAATATAAAGAGAAATTTGGGATATCCCAAGAATTCCTAAAGTCAAAATATTTTCTTGGCTAGTAGATCATAGAAGCATATAATCATGGGATAACCTTATGAAAAGGGGTTTTCATGGCCCTCAAAATGTGTTCTTTGTAAAATGAAGGAGGAGAGTTTAGACCATCTCTTGGGACACTACTCAATAGTCTAGAAACTATAGTAATGGATTCTTAAAATGTTTAGTAAATACATGGTGATGAATGATTAAAGAAATGACAAAGCACTTTAAAATGTGATACTTTACAGATAATCTAGGATATATCAAAAGATACAATACTTTAGACTATTTGACTAGAAATGAATAAAAGAATATTTAAATGAAAGAAAAGTAGTTTAAAGATAATAAAAATGAATATTTGTTTATCCATAGAGGAGTCTAAATAAACCTTATCAACTCACTCAATTCCTAATCTAGAAGCATAGAGCCTTGATAGATGGAGTCAAGTCATCAAACGAAATTATGATGTTAGGGATAGGAGAAAAAAAAGGAAGGTAAACTTAAGTAAATGGGACCCATATAAAAAGATAGCTAGTTTGAAGGTCATCCTCAAGGATGATGAAGATAAAATAAACATGCTTCAAGAAGAACTAGAAAAAGATCTTGAGGAAAGGGATAAAAAGATAGATAGCTTGATGGATGTCATCACAGACCTTAAAGAGAAACTACAGGGATTTCAAAATGAGCGGAATGAAATAAAAGGAGAATGGGAAGTTTTCAAGAAACAAAATGAAGACTATGAAAAAGAAATAAAATTACTCAAGGAGAAAGAGGAAAATGTTAAGGAAGATAATGAGAATAATGAAGTCACATATTTATATTTTCAAAAGCAAGAGAAGGATCAAAAGGGTTTAGATTCATCTAAAAGTTCTATTTTGCATGTTCATGGAAGCATTCAAAAGGAACAAGTTATTATTTCCATTAACCCTAGTAGCAAATATAATTTTATTAATATTGATTTGGCTAAGAAGTTGCAAGTTCAAGAAATAAAAATTAAGGACACACATCTTTAGGGTGAGAATGTTTAGATTTTTGAAGATTTTAAGATCACCATGGATAAATACATTTTACATTCAGATTTTCATGCTATTCAGATGGATGATGAGGATATTGTTCTTGGTTATCCTTGGTTAGATTCTTTGGGTACTGTTAACATTAATGTACAAAAGAATTTTATGAAGTTATGGTACAAGAAAAAGAAGATAACATTGTAGGATATTTCTTAGCTTAAGGAGCAAGGATCCAAGGAAAATAAATAAGTGGTTGTAGAGAAACAAATTGAAGAACCTGAAATAGAATCCAAGAAGGCAGTAGTAGCAATACAATCCATGGAAGAAGTAGCAACAAATGAGTTTGTGGAAATAACAGTAACAGAGTCCAAGGAATATTTTATAAAAGAGCATAAGGACACACCAAATAAAGAGAACATGAAAGAACAATGTGTAGACTAATTTAAAACAATGTAGCCAAATGTTGAGAAGTCAAAGAAGGTAGAACATCAAATTAAAGTTGCACCATACCGCCATCCACATCACCAAGAGTGGAAATATTCTTGTAGGTATGGCTTAAGGCAGAAATATTATGGTTCCACATGGAATCATAAGGGCACCAACTATGGCAGTGTTTTGAAGAGAAGGCATAGTGATATTAGTTTTCAGAGTAGATCAACAGCATAAAAGAACAAGTGGACCCATCATTCAAGCTATCAAAATATAACAATAGAAGCATGGAGCCAAGGAAGTATATTTGGATACTCAAGTAACAAAATGGAATACCGACATCAACATGTTTCACTTGGATGGATGGATGATTGATATTGGTACCAGTTGCTAACATTTCTTAACAAATCATATTATCTTGTTTCTTCACATATTTTGAGGATGAAACATTTGTAAGGAGGGTGGCATGGTAGGGTACCTAGGAATAGATATTTGAGGATATGTTATTATATTGTATAAGGGTTGGCATGGGTCCACATAACCCAAGGTTGATTGTATTATAATATTATATTATATTATAATATTATATTAGTAGTAGGCTCCCCAAATTAGAATAAGAATATGGATATATAAAGGAGATATATTTATCATTGTAATCATCATAGAGATGAATCTTATGTAATCATATTTTCCCATGAAGTGGCTTATGGGACTTTACCCTCCTTGAGTGGCTCTCTCATATTGGGAGATCTTGTGGAGTTATTCCTTCCTTAAGGATTATTATTGGTGTTTCTCTACCTTAAGGGTATTATCTATCTCTCTCATTTGTGGATTATTATTGTGGATAATTATTTATGGATGAATGATTTGATATTTTTACATATTGGTGAATGATTTATGTTAATGATAATAAAATTCTGCAACATTTTAATTGAGGATAGTGAAGTCATATTCTCTTTTGCATGGTTAGAGGAAGTAGTAAGTCTAGCTAAAGTTCACAAGAAAATGTTGATTGCCTGAATCAAATAATGATTAAGATTTGCTTTAATATTTTCCATTGGTAATATCTGCTTTATTTTATAACATTAATGTGTTTTCATATAAACTATTTATTATAATTTTTGTGGTTGTACTTGTGCTTCAGGAAGAAAACTAGCAATCCAAATGTGGTAAAGTGGGCCACGATAGTGTGTTGTTTTAGAAATATTATTCTACTAAGATGCAATGCATAAATAGTAGAGGTAACATTTTGGTATTGTGAAGGCTGATGTAGGAAAATGTCAAGAAGGATTCTGAATTTTGGAATATTTGTATTCACATGGAATATTAAAAAAGTTTCAAAAAATGAAAATCAAGAATTCAAACATTTATGTAAATTGATGTAGGTTTCTAGCTATAGCAACTCAATTGAGATGAAAATTGAATTTGCTTGTAAACCTTGATACTCTAAAGAAGAGAATTGTGATTTATCGAGGGTGGGAGACCCAAGTACAACCCTTTTTTCTCCAAAAGAAAATAAAAGAAAAGAAAAAGGTCATACAAAGGTTTAAAACTCTCTTGCTATTTGTGTCATGGGTAGTATGGATATTAAGAAATACAACATTTTTTTAGAATCAAGAGAAGCCTACCTAGTAGTTCTCCTCCACATCATCCTTTGAAAATTAGATAAATCAAGGGTTTAGGGCTATTTAGGGGATCCCTAGAGTTTTATGATGTGGGAGGATTAACATATATTATAGACTCTAATTACTTTAAATTCAAGGTTGGACTATGAGAGGGTTCCAATAGTTATGCTAAAATAATGATACTTAAATTATTGGTTCAGTTGGTAGAGTCAAAAGGAATACAAAAATCTAATTGTATGGAGACTCATATGTAGTGATAAACTAGTGCTTGGTACTTTTAGGATGGAAAACATGGCTCTATAACCCATATTATTTCAAATAAAAGAGGCTATGGACCATAGTGAAGATTTAATATTTAGGTATATTTGTTGAGAACTACATAGGGAAGTAGATGAAATCTCAAAGGAGGGTTGATTAATTGAACTAGGCATGTGCTTAGTATAGGAATTTAGAGAGAGCTATATATAGCAACATGTTTGTATTTCTACTTGGGAGGATTAATCCACTTTAGCTGAAATATGTAGATCCAATTTTCATACTACATATTAAATAATTGTGATGCTAATAATGAAATATTAGTTTCTAGTTTGGCATGTTTGTAGATTTCTAAATAAATATAGTTAGAGCAACTTTTTAAAAACTTAGAAGTTAGTGTTTAAAGGATATTGGTTGACAATATGAGAAGGTACCTAAGGATAGAACTTAATTTCTTGGAGATAGCTAGATATGATGTAAAAAAATGCACAAGAGGTATCTAAAGAATGTAATTTCATATTTGCTTAATATAAAATTATGACCTTTTTCCAAGAAAAAAATAATTTATATTATTTTAGTATGCATATATGTTGATAAATGTTCTACTATCCTCCAACTAGTTTCATATTATATGGAATTGTCTTAAAACTAGTTTTTGTTATGTTTGCTACTGGAAAAAAATTGAATGTGTACAAATGATCCACCCAACCTAACCAATTTGTTTTTAATACACATCAAATGTAATTTTTATAAATGATTAACCAGTTTTTACAACTATTTATTTTTCAAACGATTATATGAGATTGAAACAATCCCACCCATATTACATCATCAAGACATAGTGGTATTACAACAAAGCTTGGATGTCGTCCATGTATTGCATGACATTTCCTCCTTAAATAATTGATATATTGCCATTTGAAATCTAATATTTTAGAAAAAGTCATTTTAAAATTAACTTGATAATAAAAGTACTTGTTAATTTCTTCAACATCAAGATAATACTTTATATGTTTACAAAATTTACAAAAGAATTACACCTTTCATTTTTGTAACTTTACCATTTACAATTCCACTTAACAAGTTACATGATTTTAAGATTAATAACTCATGTTAACTTGATATCATCCCATTTGTCAATAATGAATTACATAGTTAAAATAATCCACCATCACACTAGAAAGAAGTAAATAACAAATAAGTCCATGCACAAATATATATCCTTCTATTATCACCCCTAAAGATAATTAAATTTGGCCACTAACTGTTTCATTAAAAATATTTAATAATTTTTCTTAGTGAAAAGATAATTAGTATGGATGGATATATAAAATATCCATTTCATAGTTCATTAATTTATCACCACCCTCGACCACCCTCAAAGGAAAAATGATCCAAATTTATCAAGTGTAAAAATTTTACTCATTTGAAGAGTATCTCATGTGTTAGGAGGCTATGTATACTTGCATAATAATATAAAAGGATCAAATCATTAATTTTATTTTATTTGTGAGTTAAGTTGTCATATCTTTTTGGGTGCCAGTTGATTGGGAGTCTTGTCTTCTCAAGGCATCAAGCTCTTTTTTGGTGGCATATGTGAAGGTGTTCCTTCAGCGTGTGGGGTATCCCCAAAGGGCAATGAGCTTCTCTATTGTATCTTGTGATCTCCCTTTGGGTATTGCAGCCAGGTTTTTTTTCCCTACTTTGTTTTTCTTTTGGGGAGTTTGGTACTGGTTTTATATCTGAAAATGTTCTTTTTCTTAAAGATTGTTTTCTCTGAGAATTATGCATTGTCTATTGCTCTTTCTCAATTCCATATGTATTAGGTTTGGGTAACCTTTAAAACCCCTTCTCTTACCTAATCAAAAAATAAAAAGTTGTCTCTTTTTATTTTTTTAATATAAGGAAATTTTGTCTTGAAGATAATTTTATAAGTTTAATTTTTAAGGGGTATGAATTTTATATTGACATATAAAAAGCTAAAAGGTCATCGATTTTTATAATGAAGTATATCTTTTGAATAAAAAGTAAGTAGGAAGTGTGAGTAGAAAGCAAGAAATAAAAAGCAAAGTACGATCAAGGAACAAGTGCCACTTTTTACTTCACATCTTAGGAGAAACTTAAAAACTTAAGGATTCATGTGAATAAAATCTAGGTAACATGACAATATAGTCATTTTTAAAAGCCCTTATCAAAAATAAGGATGCCCTAGCTGAAATTAAGGATGCTTTAGTTGGAAATATGCATGCCCTAGTTAGTGATAAGAGAAATAATGAATTTAAGAAAATCCTATCTAGGAAGAAGATACTACACCATAAGTGATTATAAAAGAAGAGATAATTAAGCATAATATAATGGTTCTTAAAACAAAAGGGTTAATATGTTAGTTCCATGGATACTCACTAGGTTTTTATGAGATTCAAAATTGGATCCAATGGAAGAGGGGTTTTAATTTGAATTACTTCATGAATTTTCTTGTGAAAGGATTTTTTCTTATTATCTTCATTAAAAAATAAAGGATAAAATAATATATGGAGGCCCTTGGTTTATGGGTAAAAATGCATTATATTTAAGACCATGGAGTGCAAATTTTTCTATGGAGACAAAAGCTGTTAAAATACTTTTGATGTGGATTAGATTTTTTGGACTTATCAAATCATTAATAAGGAGGTTTTGAAGAATATTGATAATACTCTAGGCAGATTCATCTAAGAGGGAGGAACTACTAAGAAGAGAAGGCATGTTGTATACACTTAAATATGTGTTTCCACAAATATTTCAAAACCTTTAGTGTTAGTTCATTAAAATTAAATCTAAATAAATATAATATGATAAAAAAATAGATTATGAAAATATTGCATTATAATAATACAAATATCATGAAATCAAACACATTACAAGAGACTAAAAATCATACACATTACAGACTACAAATTAAAAATGATGGAGAAAGAGATGGAAACTTTTGAGCTTGAGGGTAATTTTTTTTTTTTTGGTAATTATAATAATAGATTAATTGTGGGTTTTTATAAAGGATCCCAAAAACTTATGTACAAAATCAGCCTTTCTAAAAGATATTTCATGCCGGATGGCTGGGTAAATAGAGCAGTTCGTAAAAAAAATATAGGGAAATACAAAATGCCCGAGGGCCCCAGAAGACGCGGACAGTCCTAGAAATCTTGATCTTGAAATACATTAAAACAAAATAATAGCCGAAGACAATATATCAACAAACTTTGGGAGAAGACCTATGATACAAATTCTTCATCATGAGGGAATATCTGCCTTGGCCAAACTGTCCACCTCGGTTGGGAAACGAGAATGCCAAAAAACCGGGCACGTGGTCATCAGTCCTTTGTTGGCCAAGTGATCCGCAACCCGATTACCTTCTCTATAGATGTGCCCCGCCTCCCACCTGGCGCACCGAGAGAGGAGCATCCTAGCCTCGAGGATGATATTCAGGACCCACCACGACGGGTCTTTGGAGCCACGAAGGTAGTTGATAATGTTTAGAGAATCACCTTCAATAATTAAAGGCCTAGGATCATTCGATATGACCTGCAACCCTTTCAACACACCATGGGCTTCGACAAAATGATTGGTCTGAGGGCCCAGATTTTCACAGTAGGCCAAGATTAGCTTCCCATTATGGTCCCTGACAAGCCCCCCGAAACCAGCAGGCCCCGGGTTGCCTTTAGCAGCCCCGTCAAAATTAAGTTTGATCCACCCCAAAGGAGGTTTGGTCCAAGTGACCTCCCTGTGGCCATTCACTGAGTCAACTCTGGAAGAGGAGCCAAGGTCCAGTATTTTGAAAATAATTGCCTCCTAAGGATTGTGAGGGCGGGAGCTAGGAATAGTTTTTGAATTCTCGACAGCAAAGGATAAGGCCCGCTGGGCAACAAAGGGAGCCATTCTAGGGATCTTGCCGAAGACTCTAGCATTATGCTCTAGCCAAATTTTCTAGATGGAATGGTGAAAGGCAGCCTCACAAAGGAATCAGAGCTTAGAATTCTTAAATGGCTTGGGCCATTGGAGGAAGGTGTCTTTAAAGGAGCGAGGGGAGTACCAGAGTACTTGGAAGGAAGACAACACACAGCTTAGGACCGAATGGGAAAAGGGGCAATGCAAAAATAAGTGATCGGATGTTTCACAGTCAGCTAAGAAAAGATAGCACCTGTTGGGAATTGCAAGGCCTCTCTTGTGGAGATTGTCTATGGTAAGGGATTTGTTATAAAAGGAAATCCAAGCAAAGTAATTTATCTTAGGAATAATCCCTTTCCTCCAAATTGCTTTCCATCGGGGGTCCACAGTAGCCTCACACGACAAAAGATCATAAGCGAACTTAATAGAAAATCGCCCATCCTACGTGTTGCTCCAAATAATTCTATCGTCTCTTATGACCGAAGGAATTAACATCGATTGGAGGACACTATACAAGAAATTCACCTCATTATCAAACCCATCCATCGTCGAAAGTTTCCACCGAGGGGGAAGGGAACTCCGGTCAATGCAATCCGAAACCTTGAGATGACTGTTTGGATCAATATGGGCCCTCAAGCCAGCCAAGTTTTGATTTACAGCAAGAGCTTCATCTGTAGCCCACCTGTCTCTCCAAAAAAGGATCGTGGATCCATACCCCAAGATCCAACGAGCACCCCTGTTAATCATCGAACGGCCCTGAAGCACCGTCTTCCAGAAAGCCAAAGCTTCATGAGGAGACTCAGCTTTTAGGAGAGAATTTTCCCCAAGATACTTTCTTTTAACTATATTGACCCATTTCGTCGGTGCATTAATAATAATTCTCCAAGCATGTTTGGAAATTAAGGCAGTGTTCATGAGCCTGTATCTTCTCAATCCCATGCCCCCTTGGTCCTTTCGAAGGCAAACCTTATCCCATGCCACCAGAGGAATTTTGGATTTTTCTTCACTGTCGGACCAGAGAAAATTCCTTTGAATCTGCTCGATTTTGGAATGGATAAACATAGGAAGCATGAAAACAGACATGAAATAGGTGCAAATTCCTTGAAGATAGGCTTTGGTGAGGGTTGCCTTCCCAGATTGAGATAGCAATTTGCCTTTCCAAGTGCTGAGTTTCTTATGAAGCCGTTCCAAGATCGAATTCCAGATGTTCCCACTGCCTCGTCCATTGCAAACTAGTGGCAACCCCAAATAAGTTGTAGGTAGGGAATCAATAGTGCATTCGAGGATTCTGGCAATGCGAATTTGCCTACGTAGAGGGGTATTAACAAAATAAATTTTGCTCTTCAAATAATTAACTTTTTGGCCAGAAGCCTTCTCATACCGGGACAAAATGCGCTTGATAGATTTGGCTTGAGTGACAGACGCTCCAGTGGATATGAGCGTGTCATCCACAAACTGTTGGTGAGTGACAGGATCAACTCTGGAAGTAGGCAGAATGCCAAAAATATTGCTTCGGCAGAGGGCTTCATTCAAAGACTAGCTAAGGACCTCTGCCAAAAGAATGAATAAAATAGGAGACAGAGGATCACCTTGTCTGAGACCGCGAGCACTCTGGAAGAATCCAACGGGGGACCCGTTGATTAGCACAGAAAAGGATAGAGTGGAAATGCAACTATTCACAAGGTCAATCCAGTGATTATGGAAGCCCAACTTGCAAATGACAACACAGAGGAACCTCCTGTCCACTCTGTCAAAATATTTATTCATGTCTAGTTTAAGGAAAAGCGCATCATTCTTGGAACATTGGGCAGTATGGAGGGTTTCATGAATAGTAATGACGTCGTCAAGGATGTTTCTACCCTTAATGGTGCTCCCCTGAGCTGAACCTACCAAAGAGGGGAGGAGGGATCTCAGACAATTGGCAATGGTCTTGGTAAGAATCTTGTAGAAAACATTGCAGAGGCTTATGAGACGATAGTCAGAAAAACTTTTGCAGGCGGGCGACTTAGGAATGAGAGCGAGGAAGGTAGAGTTGAGCTTTGGATGGATGGATCTTGATGCTTGGATTTCTAATATAGCCTCACAGACATCAGGCCCCACAACATCCCACATAACTTGAAAGAATCAGGGGGTAACCCATCAAGCCCGGGGGCCTTATCTGGTTGCATGGAAAAAGGAGCATCCTTAATCTCGAAATGGGAAAAAGGTTCTAGGAGTTTAATACTTGCCTCATGGGGGACTTTGGTAGGAAAATTAGCAAGCAAGGATTTCTGAACTTGGAGGACGCTATCAGGAGGAGCACCCAACAAATCCTGGAAGAAATCGACTGCTTCACTTCGAATTTCCTCAATCTCCCTGGTAGTGCGCCCATCCTTACACAACACCTGTCTGATCTTGTTGGCCCCCCTGTGTCTCATGGTAGATGCATGGAAAAACTTTGAATTTGAATCACCGCTCTTCAGCTAGAGATCCTTGGACTTTTGATGCCAAAACGTTTCCTCATTGGCAAGAATAGAATGATAGTCCACCAGGAGACTCCGTTCCTCCTCTCTGAGGCCTTCAGAATACCCTTCGACCTCCATATTTTCCTCTAAAATCTTCAAGCACTCAGAGATGGACCTTTTAGACTCAAAAATGTTGCCAAAAACCTCCTTATTCCATGCCTTTAAGTTCTTTTTAATCATCTTAAGTTTTAGGGCCAGTATTTTGGACGCTGAACCAACCACCGTCACCTACCACCATTCCGAAACCAACTGTTTGAAATCCTTGTGGGAAATCTACATGGACTAAAATATGAAAGGGATCTTAAACCTAGGCCCGCCAGTGGCCTCTAACAGAATGGGATTATGGTCCGACCCGATTCTTGGCAAAGCTGAGAGAGTTGCAGCGCCGAGGAAGGGAATAGCTTCATGGGAAATGAGGAACCGGTCGAGCTTGACTTGGATGAGATTGCTCCCAATCCTCCTGTTGCTCCAGGTGAAGGATGCCCCCTTAAGTTCGATGTCTAGCAGATTATTGGACGAAACAAAATCTTTGAAATCCTCCATGCTACAGCTGGCCAGCCTCAGCGCCTCCCTTATTTTTAGAGGGATGAAGAGGGCAATTGAAATCCCCTCCCACAACCCACGGGAAGTCACTAAAACTTTCCCTCATCAGAGAGAGGTTTTCCACAACTCAGCTCACTTCGAAGCAGAGTTTGAGGCGTAAACATTGGTTAAAATCCATGAAAAATTATCAACCTTGGAGTGAAACAGGACATTGATAGTCCTACTGGAAGCCCCCTCGACCTTGTTAGAGTCCCACAGCACCATGAGACCGCCTGTAGAACCTATTGCAGGGCTGGAAAGGAATTTGGCCTTGGCCCATATGGCCTTGGCAACCTTGACAGAGGCAGAGGCATCAGACTTAGTCTCCTACAAAATGAGGATGGATGGGTTAGACTTCTTTTGGAGATCGGCCACCACCCTACGTTTGGTCGCTCCGTTAAGACCTCTCACATTCCATGAGAGGATTTTCATCTGGATATTTTAAAGACTTTCTTGCCTCCCTTTCCCTGCTGGATGGGAGGTTTTGGGACAGGCGAATCACCCACCAGGGAGTTAGAATATTCTTGAAAAAAAAACCGCTAGGATCCATTTGCAATGTCTACTGCCATTTCCTTATCCCTTCTTTCTTTGTTAGGAGGTCACCCCTATTTTATTTCATAGCCAAAATCCACCCCTTGCTTTTGGATTCTAGTGTTTCACGGACTAATGTTGCCATGCTATTCGTCCCTCTTGCCCAGCAGATACTCTTCCAGTAGGGACTCGAGAGGTTTCTGGTTTTGACAAATAGGGGAATCAGCTTGAGTAGACATACGAGAAGGAGACTGATCCTTTTCCACTTGAGGTTCTGGTTGGGAACTTGCATTGCACAGATCGACGTCTGACTCGGGGAGAACCCCAGAAGGATCTGGAGACTCAGGAACTGTCGCTACAGGGTGTTTCGATTGTTTTCCTTCTTGCTCCGGGGGGTTGCCAGAAGCCCCACCCTTCATCCCCGACTTTTGAAGAGGACAATTTGACTGAAGATGCCCCTAGGAACTACACTGGGGGAAAAAGGTCGGTCTATTTTTGTAGTTAATGACTTGCTTATGAAGAACGGAGCCTCTAGACCGAAGAGTGATGGAGGATGGAAGGTTCACCTCCAAATCCGCTAGGACACAGAAGCGAGCTTGGACAAATCTGGTTCGGGCCCGAGTGGGAGGGTCAATGGTGACCAACTCACCAATGGAACGGGCAATACCCCTGATAACATTTTCATGCTAGCAGAAAAGGGGAAGGTTCGGTAGCCTAACCCATAGTGGGGCAATATTAATACTCTGGGTTTCGGGGTTAAAATCCATCCCCCACTTCCTGAGAAAGAGACTCCTGCGTCCCAGAAACCAAGGGCCCCTAACCAAAATTTTACATTAATCCTTCGCATTATTCAGCCTAATTGCAAAAAATCCTCAGGATAGGGCAGTCAGCTCCATATGACCCGAGGTCCACCATTTTCCTGCCGCCCACCTGCGGATGGTCTCCATATCGGGACGCCCTCCAATAAACTTCCCGATTAGGGTAAATTTTTCAAATTCGACGAAACTTGATAGGATTTCCTTCGAGATGTCCAGTTCATCCCTGGATGGAAAGAGGTCCTTAGTGAAAATACCATTTGGGGTTTCAGAAGCTGCTGCCTCTGCATATGATTTCTGTTGGCAGTCTCTCCCTTTGTCAGGCGGATCCTTCTCGCATCTGCCTCCATCTTCGGGTAACTCCGTCGAGCCTCCATTCTCTGACTGCCCTCTCTCTGCCTTGTTGTGGCCCTCCAACTTGTCGGTGCCCAAGTTCACAGTGTTGGCACTCCCGCTCCCATGCCCTCCCATCGCTACCTTCCCGCTCATCGTTGCTCCACCTCAGCTTGAGGGTAAATTCAATATAAAACAAGGAGATCATATCATAGGAGAAGCTAGGTCATTTTTGCTTCTAATAAAGTGGTAAGAAAAACCCCTTTGCATCATATTATGACAAGGAACATTATAGTTCACTCAAAACAACCATTAGAATAAAAAATGACGTGATGAGGAAGTACAATGCACAAGTTGAAATATAGGAATAAAAGGTGCAAAGAGAAATTTTAAGGAAAATAAATATGGGGAAGCAAATTTTAAAGCAAATGAGATAAAGGAGGTCAAGCTTAATATAGGTAAATCATATTTATTTTTCTCAAGTAGCACAAAATCTTCTCCTTACAATAAAAATGAAAGTAGTACAAAGTGTATTCATTGCACTTTAGGGTTTTAAGAGTAGCACAATAAAGAAAATCATATGGATGATATCCAAGGAAATTTAGGGTTTCCAAACCAACATAAGAAAGTAATTACTATGGAGGATCATTTGTGTACTTTAGGGTTTTCAAGGCAACATCGAGAGGAAAGTGTTAATGAGGTTATTCCGTGCATTTTAGATTCTTTAGGGTAACAAAAATATTTAGAAGATAAGTCTTATTAGAATAATATGAGAAAATAGAAGATATTTGTGAAGATGATAGTGTTGGTGGGAATAAAAAAGGGAGAGGAAGTACATCAAAGCATAGACAAAAAGAAAAAGAAACTCAAAGGGATATTGATTTGGGAAGCCAAATAAAAATACCATAGGTGTTAACAAGAATTTATGCTAAGCCCACTAATAAAAATAATATTATGGAGTATTAGGGGTATGAATAAGATCCCTACAAATAGTTACTAAGGAATTAATAGTTTTTATAGTCTCAAGTTTATTTTAGTACAAGAAACAAAATTAAGTAGTGAGCAATGGAAATATGCTTTTAAGAAGATTTTGAAGACTGGTGATTGTCTAGTAGTTTCTTCTATATGAGCTTCAAGCAGTATTACAATAATATGGGGCAAATGCAAATGGGATATAAAATATTTGAGGCAAAAAGTAATTGGGTTGCTAGACTATTTTACGAGAAAGAGAAAAATATTAAAGTTGGGGTTAAAAACATTGCTTCCAACTATAGTTATTCCACACAAAAGATGTTGGAAGAACCTCAACATATATTTGTCAAATACAATGATGATTCATTATGATCTATGGATTCTTGGGGGTGATTTTAAAACTATTACACATCCTTTGGAAAAGAAGGGTGGTATTCTAGGATGGTCTAAATCAATGCAAGATTTTGTTTCATTTGTCAATTCAAATGACCTTTGGGATGTTAGTCCTTCAAGTTTTCAACATACATGGGATAATAGATGCATTGGGCAAAGTCATATAGCAAAATGATTAGATAAATTATTTTTATTCAATAAATGATTTTAAACAATGTATACAATCTCTTTAGATATTTTATTGTGAGCAAGATCAGATTAGAAATCCATTCTTTTAACTCATGATTTACCAAATAATGGTCATCCAAAGCCATTTTGTGTCTAGTCTATGTGGCTCCAAGACCTTATTTTTTCTAGATGGTTATGTTATGGGGGGATGAATCAAAAATTAAAAAATCATATATGTATAAGTTTTTTAAAAAGATGTTAAAGTTGAAATGAAGATTTAGAATGTCGAAATTTTGGTAAGAGTTTTAAAGAAAAGAAAGAAACTGAATCCAAGCTCAAACATTTACAAGAGATAGTAGAAAATAATGGAATGGATTAGGATTCTTATGTGAAAGAAAAACAATTTTTTTATGATTATCATAATACATTGAAAAATGAGGAGTCATATTGGTTTCAAAAATCTAGGGAGAAATGGCTTAAGGAAGGAGATAGAAATATAGGAAATTTCACATTACAACAAAAATAAAAATTTATTTTCATCATATCAAAAATATTTTAACTCTCCATGGAAGAAATATTGAGGACAAAGAAGATTTAAGGAAGGAAACAATTAATTATTTCAAAAATATTTTGTCTGGTAAGATGAGGAGGCATAAGATAAACATTTGTAAAATATTCCATTAATTATCACGTAGGGATAAAATGAAATCTTGGTGAATATATATCTATGGAGGAGCTACATAAATAGTTTTCTCTTTCTATCCTAACAATGCACTTGACTCTGTTGGATTTCTAGCAATATTATTTCAAAATTTTTTGGATTTATTGAGGAGTATTAGGTTAGTTGTGGTTGAAGAGGCCTAGAAAAGGAAGGATATAATAAGTGAATTCAATGTCACTTTTATTATGTTGGTTCCCAAGAAAGGCTAGACAAAATATTTTAATAATTTTTATCTAATAAGCCTTTGTAATATGATTTTTAAGATCAGTGCCAAAATTATGGCAAATAAGTTGAAAGTCATTCTAGGTTGTGTTATCATAGAGGAACAAGGTGGTTTTGTTCATGGTACACAAATTATTGATGGTATTATTATTGCACAAGAGGCCATTGTTCTAGGGAAAACTAGGCATGCTTATGAAATTAGATATGAACAAAGCTTATGATAGAGTTTCCTAGTATTTTTTACATTATATTCTTAGAAAGTTTGGTTTTGATTATAGTTGATGTGAATGGAAAAAATATTGTTATAGCACTATGAAATATTCTATTTTGATCAAGGGTTCACCTATTGGTTACTTGAAATAATCTTGTAGAATTCATCAAAGTGATCCACTATCTCCTTATCTATTCATCATTATTGCATAAGCATTAGGGAGAGCTTTCTCAAAGGTAAAAATAGAAGGAAAAATCAAAAGCATTCAAGTTGCAAAAAATATCCCTTTGAATATTGTCTTCAATTTTTTGATAATACATTTCTTTTGGGCCATCCCTCTTCAATTTGTTGATAATACATTTCTTTTGGTCCATCCCTTAGTCAATGAGACCATCAAGTTTAAATGAATTTTATCATGCTATGAGAAGACTACTAGATGGTTAATACCAACAAATCCAGGTTTTTTACTAACACTTCCCTAGATTTACAACTTATTATGAATATTTTAGGGTTTAAATTGAAAAATTTCCATCAACCTACTTGGGTATTCCTCGGCATCATAAATAAAATCAAAAGGATATTTGGGTCTCTTTTTTGAATAGAATGAAAGCTTGTTTGGTCAGTTGGAAAGGTAAGTTCTTAACCATAGTGGGAAGGCTACAAGTTGTAAAGACTACATTATAATACATTCCTATTTATATGATGTCACCTTTAGGATTGATAGTAGGTATAACATCAAAATTTGATAAAATTAAAAGATACTTTTTTTATAAAGGATATGAGAAAAAATTTAGGTTTTCTCTTTGTAAATAGGATAGGGTATGCAAATAAAATAATATTGGAGGATAGGGTTGGTGGAATTGTAGACATATGAGTTTGGAATTAGGGGTAAAGCTTGGGTGGAGATTATTCAGAGATAAAAGAAATAATTGGGCAAAAATAATATTTCAAAAATATATAAGTTCTCTTGATGCAATGAAAATATTTAGGAAAATAACATCTCCCAAGTGGAACTTCATACCAGATAGTTTGTAATTGATAAAGAAACATATTGGATGGTCAATCAATAGGGAAATTATACAAATTTCTGGTTTGATTCTTTGTCAAAGCCTTATCCTATTATATTTGACTCAAAATGGAAACCATTGGCTTAGGTATACCTAGCTTGTATGGTTCTAAAGGTTATAGACTATATTGATATGAACAATAACTCTAGATCATGGATTTATTTTAGTAATCTAGTTAAAGGAGAGGAACTCAAAAAAATTGTACATGAACTTCAAAAGATGCTTCAAGATTTTTATTTGCCAATTTTTACATGAAAGGATGAGTTTGTTTGGAATCTATTAAAGGATGGTGGATACTTGGTCAGGTTGGGATATGAGGATTTAGAGTAATCAAAATTTCCTACTCCTAAATATTTTTATTAGAAGAATGTTTGGTCATTAAAGGCTCTCTTTAAAGCCTCAACATTCCTTTAGTTAGTAGTTCAAAGTAATATTCTTATAGGAGAGAGTCTACAAAGAAGAGGATATCATGGACCTTTTAGATGTACCTTGTATGAGAAGAATTTAGAAACATTAAACCACTTACTTCTTCATTGTCCTTTTCTTTTGATAAAATGTAGAAGGGGTTTTAAAAGGGTTCCCAAACCTTTTAAAAGGTATCCCAAGGCCAAAAAGAGATTGGTCGAGGATAAAAAAGCCAACACCACCAAACTGATAGATGCACAACCAAGAAACCAAAGGGGCCACCAAACCCAATCTCAACCACCAGTAGGAGAGAACATAGAGAAAAAAAAGCAACAAACCAAGGAAAATGGAAAAGGATTCTCATGTAGGGGAGTAAGAAAACTAGGCCACCAAAAAAACTACAAAGGTGACACATTACTTGGGCTTGAAAACTAAAGGGTCATTGCCTAAATATGTAGAGATATTAGAATCATCACCATTAATTACAGCTTTGGATGCTTCAGCACAGGAGATAGTCACCTTCATAAGCTCAAAGATATAATTCTAAATATTCAAAGCCAAAGTCCTCAAGGAAGTGTAGGAGGAATATTGTGGGGCCTTCACATCTAACTTCACATTAGCCTCATAGCTTTGAGAGGAATTACACTCCTACTTATCTAAAAATTTAACTTTTTTAGAATTTGGGACAAGGGAATCCTCATGGTCGATCACCTTGGTGGATTTAGGGAAGCCAATTTGGACACCAACCTTTTGGACCTCCTCATGCTGGTGTTACTTCATCTCACACCCAAAACAAGAGGATTCATCTAGGCTTTAGTCTACGTCGAGGGGGCAACCAAGTTAAAAATCAAACCAAGTAGTTGAGAGGTTAAGACTTTTGAAGAATCCTAGGAATCACTTAGGATAGGGTGAACTTACAAAGGAATTTCTAGCTCTGGCTTCAAGTCAGTAATGTACTTAATATTAGAATTGGTCTCCTAGGAGGAAGAATTTGAATCTTTTGAAGATTATGAAACAACCATTAAATCAAGGCTAACTAGGAGAGTGGATAGAATGCTATTGCTTGAAATACCCATAGAAGCCACCACATAATCAAAGATGATCTTAATAAAACTTTGATGAAGATGATTTTTCAATTTACCTCTTTGAAACCTCCAGGTTAAGCATTCCATATTAGGGAATAACAATGACTTACTATTTCATTAACTAACATAGGTATTAAATACAATGTCTAAGGCTAACAATAGCCTAGATAGGAATCATATCCCTAATATATGCTAACGACTAACAAATGTCGCTAACCTAAAAATATCACTAACAAGAATATCTGCTGACCATAAGAAATATCGGTATAATATCTAACCTAGGATAGTAAACTAATCTACCATGCAGTAAATAATAACTACCTAGGAGAATTACCAAATAAGGTAATAGTAACTCTAACATCCCCCCTTATTACATTATTTGGGTAATAATATAATTGTCCCAATATAGTGAAGAAGAAGAGAAATGAAAGAATGTTGGCTCTTGCTTTGTCTTTGGCTCGGCTCTAAGCGTACCTCTGGATTTGTACCTTTGGGTCTATCTTTGGATTTACCTCTAGATCGTTGCCTCTAGATTTGCCTATAGATATGCCTCTAGAACTTTATCTCCAGGTCTATCTTTAGGTCTGTCTCTGGGTCATTATCATTGGGATTGCTACTCGATCTGTCACTATATTTGCATCGGGGTCTACCATAGGTTTTATCTTTTCGGTAGAAGCCATACAACATTGATTTCATCTTGGTACATTGTGTATGATCTGTCCATCCACAATTTATATGAACCTTGTTGGCCATTTTAATTTTATACCAACAATTTGAAGAAGAGTGATTTGTACATCCACATGAGTCACAAGGATGTAATTTCCAACACCTAGTTGCTACATGTCATGTTCTACCACAATGACTACAACAATGCTTTTTAGGAGTTGTAGGAGATTTAGGGTTTACAAACATGGTTTTATTAGTACTTGCTTGTCCAGAATAGCCAAGGCCTTCATTCTTTGCCCTGATATTTAGCATTATTGGAGTTTTAATGCCTTGTTCTTGTTTACCTAATATCTCACCATTGAATCCCATTTTCTTCATCAGTTTGGATCCAAATCCTTTGGTGTGTTTTTCAAAACACCCAATTTCATCATCTTCATCAATGCTTTTAACAATATGGCATTTTTCACTATTGATGAGATTATGGAGCTCTTTTTGAGGAGTTTCAATTTTTAAGTCACTAGTATCGTAAGCAAAGTCTGCTTTTGAAATGAGATCACCTATGCTACAACTGATATCTACCATTGAAGGTATGAGGTCACCTGTATCACAACAAGCATTTGCCACAATGGGCTGAAGGTCACTCATGTCACAACAAGCATTCACCACAATGGGATGAAGATCACTTGTGTCACAACAAGCGTTGACCATTAGGACCTTTTTTTCCTCATTTATGTCCAATTTCACTTTATGTTGAGCAAGCTCAAGTGAAACCAATGACATGTATATTCCCCTTATAACGTCAATAGTGAATCAAGTACCATTTGTCTGAAGGTCTTTACAAGACTCATAATATTCGAGTAGGGCTACTAAACCATTGTTTAGTGTGATAAATGTGCCCTCCTCATAAAAATCTGGCCCATCCATATCTGGTGGAAAGTAAGGATTTTTAACTAATTTTTCAACATCATTAGTTTGTTTTGGGGTTTGCTTTTTCTTTGATCTACCCATTTTTAAGGTGTCGATCGCTGTCAAAAAAACACCTTTTACAATGAAATTTTGCAAAATAATTTGACTAAGGTGTCGGTCACTACAAAAAATGCACCCTTATAAGTCTTCCCCCTTTTGTTTGCAAAATTATAATGTATTCCCCCTGTGTGCAAAATAGGAGATGGTGGAGAAAAAAATGATCCTCCCTTAGTGCAAAAAATTGCAACTATGAAGCCTTGAAGGCTTGTACAAAGAGTGCCTTGAAGGAAAATGTCAAGCAATTTCACCACAAAATTCCCCCCTTAATTATAAGGACTTTAAACAAAAATAAATTTTCTATTTATGAAGCCTAAAAAAAGGTGTGATAGTGAACAATAGTGCCTTGCTGATTGCTTTTGAATAATGGTGGAATTCCCTTTGGTTTAAATGATTTTTATTTCAAAAATAAAATTTTAATCAATTAAATTAAAAAATAATTTATCATAAGCTTTGAAAAATCAAGTAATTGATAATAAAGCTTAAAAAATAAATTATTAATTAAATAATTGAAAAAAAATAATAATTAAAAAAAAAATACCGTCTTGTGTGACGAGCATGGGGTTTGGAACCTCTGACCTTGAGCACAGATGTTGGAGCACTCGGAGCACAACCAAATCAGCTGGCGAAGCTAATGGAATGAAGGATCACCGTGCTGCAATTGAAGCCTTCAATTCATCCTCAAAAAAGAACATGGTCGCATCTCCCTCCACGTGGCAAGGGTGGATTGAACGGGTCTTCGGTCAACCTGATTGACAGATCCCTCCTTGTACACCTCCAATATTTGGTGATTAGGCTTTTTTTTTCTTGAATACCTTTCGCTCTCCGCTGCTGCAGAGATCAATGCAATTCAGGAGAACCCTTCCACATTGTCACCCAAGGAATTGGCCTCCAATAAGTGCAGTTGAAAACAAAATGATGTTCTTAACGCTTGCATCGGGAAACATATCACCCTTGTTTCATGGTGAAACAACACATCAATGGCGTTATGTGACAAAACAATCTATAAATATGACAATTCGTCAGTTTTTTTTATCAGATTAGGCTATTGGCTATGCAAGGTAGGCTATAAAGCACCTCTGATCGAAGGTTTTCATGTTGTCACACTGTTGCAAATCGACTTAACATTAAAATATTTTTGTTCTCCTCCAGTGCACGGCTCGTATCCCTTCGTCGATGGTATGGTGACACTCAGCAAGATCAACCTACGTCCTGCAATGGACTGCACTTTGGTTGTGTATGACCTGCAAATGGTTGGCAAATCCATGCACGCTCATCGTTTGTGTTGGGTGTAATGATTTTACATCAGTTACAATGAAGATCGGGGCCTGGGTGCAGGGGTCCTCTTTAGAACTCAATAATAATTTACTCCAAAGTCTGCAACTATTCAGCATCACAAGCGATTCACCCACTGCTGAAAGATAAGGAGCGATTCACCCATCACTACAGTTTTTTTTTCAGCAACGGTGCAGCACAGGTAATTTGAAATCTAAATGTGATCTGGAAACAAATATTAAAAACCTCCACCTTCTATTGAATCTGCTGTGAATTATTTGATCCTCCTATAACCGTGGATTTGGAGCTGGACGATCTTGTGCAACTTAGATCTGCGTGTATTCGGCTATTCGAGACATAGTGCGAAAAAGGTTTTTGGGTATTATATCCCACATATACCTCTTCGAGGTGCTAGGCAGGATTTAAAATGAAAAAGCCTTACACAATATAATATCTACCTTTAGGTAGACGTTGCTACCCTCATATCATCTCACGCGTATGTTCAATCCCTTGTCACTTTTGAATCATCCACATCACTGCTCTAGGTCTAGCTTAGGTCAGTGTCAGTCCAATCTAGGCTAGGTTGGTCAGTGACTTGTCCAGTCATAGATTCTATATCCAATCAGCTAGGAAGCTAGTTGTCTTCTACGTAGTTGTCAGTGGCTTGTCCAACTAGTTCACACTGTCCGTGCTTGAGAAGGGATTTAGCCCTAGATTCGATGGGTCTACTGCTGCAATATTGTCAACACCTAGCATAGGTTAGTGGTACCCTCAGTGTTTGATCTCCTAGGTAGGCTGTAGATCGCATCCAAAAATTTAGGTTTGTGTGGTCTGGCTGCTTCAAGGATCAGGAACCAATGTCCATCAGAACTGCATGGAGGTACCATAGCCAGATAGCTCTACCATACTACGTCTGGTCACAGGTGCCACACAGATTGATAGGCTATATCTAGGTCACCGTTTTCCAATTCACTCTACCATACTACGTCTGGTCACAGGTGCCACACAGATTGATAGGCTATATCTAGGTCACCGTTCTCCAAGTGAATTGGAGTTCACTGATCCACATCAGCTGGTTCACATGCCACACAGATTGATAGGCTATATCTAGGTCACCGTTCTCCAAGTGAATTGGAGTTCACTGATCCACATCAGCTGGTTCACATCCTCTAATATCTTAGATCTGCATGTTCTGCATGTTGTCCACCTTGACCTCAGGGATCTAGTCATTCATATTAGGGAATAACAATGACTTAATCTTTCATTAACTAATATAGGTATTAAATACAATGTCTAAGGCTAACAATAGCCTAGATAGGAATCATATCCCTACTATATGACTAACAAATGTCGCTAACCTAAATATATTACTAACAAGAATATATACTAACCATAAGAAATTTTCGTATAATATCTAACCTAGGATAGTAAACTAATATACCATGTAGTAGTAAATAATAACGACCAGGAGAATTACCAAATAAGGTAATAGTAACGCTAACCTAAATATATTACTAACAAGAATATATACTAACCATAAGAAATTTTCGTATAATATCTAACCTAGGATAGTAAACTAATATACCATGTAGTAGTAAATAATAACGACCAGGAGAATTACCAAATAAGGTAATAGTAACTTTAACATTTCAGGAAGTTGGACATTCATCGCTCTTTTCTCCTAAAATTGATTCAAGAACATGATGTGAAAAAATTTGATCATCTCTTGATCTTTGTCCAAGGAAAAGTATTTCATAATAACAAGGGTAATCCGGTCCTACGAGCTCTTAAGCAACCTCCTTTTGAAACCATTGTTGTAGTCTTCAAGGGATTCACTAGGGTCTAGAAAGATCATAGATTCCCTGGATAGAGAATGATTGTCTCTACTATGGTTGGCTCCATCAGTTGGGAAACCAATAAATTCAAAAATTAAGTGAATTAAACTAGAAAAAGTTAAATTTTTAACTTTAACCTTACCATTCTTTCAAGAGTTGACCACATGCCTTGCAAGGAGGAGATGGTGTCCATTAAACTTCTATAATAATTTCAAGACTCCCCTTCTTATCAAAATCTTCTTTAGATATTCATCTATTTCTAACTTGGTGGGTTCGTGAATTAGGATCTCCTTCTTTGAAGCTTTCTTAGAAGACTCCATGGTGCTCACCCTTGAGATCTGTATTGCCCAAGGAACATAGAAGCTAATACCTAGCAAAGAAGAGAAGTGGGAATAACAAAGTATGTGGAATGGGTCACGTTCCAATAGGGGCATGAGCATAAGGACATGCTCTAGTCCTTTCCCACAACTTAAGATAATTATTAAAATGAGTGGTCCTAAGATCCCACACACTTATGCACCTAGCATCGAGGTGAATCAATGTAGAAGGCACATGTAGGATCCCCAAAGGTCTAAGAAACCAAAGCCTTATGGTCAAGGTCCAGAATATATATCTCCTTAAAATCCGCCCCGCAGTTGACCCAATACTTAAAAGCCCAAGCTTTGAAAGAGAGGGTGAAGAAAAGCTCGCACAAAATATTGAAGTCCCCAGATCTTCATTGTCCCTTTGCTCACACCATTTGGGTTTACTTTTTTAAAAATATGAAAAATATTTTGGGTAGCTCCATCAACATTGAAAGAGTTGATGATATGTTGGATTAATTATCTCAAAGCTAAAATATTATATATTCTATGGAGGATTGACCCTTTTATTTTTTTATAGAGTGTATGGCTTGAAATGAATAATAGAATTTTTAAAAATAAATCTCAAAATCATGCCCAATTTTGAACCATATTAATGGCTTTCTTGCATAATATGTAGAAAAAGAGGTGGTAACAACTTGGATACATGATTTGAACATACATGGAAGAGTCATATGTGATAGTGAAATTAAAATAAAGGCTCTACTTTGATCTAGGGTAAAATGAAAATGTCCAAAAACTAAATTTATAAAAATTAATTTTGATGGTGCTTCCAAAGGAAATCTAGAAAAAGTTGGTGGAGGTGTTGTTTTTTGAAATAATGAAGGTAAAATTCACCTTGCTTACTCAAAA
This sequence comes from Wollemia nobilis, assembly GCA_028583015.1. NCBI lineage: Eukaryota > Viridiplantae > Streptophyta > Pinopsida > Araucariales > Araucariaceae > Wollemia > Wollemia nobilis. Next base: position 16,410,221 of record JAQPPZ010017228.1, read on the forward strand.
TCATATGCAACTTCAACTAATAACTATATAGAGGCTAGGTCACTTCTTATAGGGATGCAAATTACAATAGAAAAATGATGGAAATATTTTTCAATTGAAAGGATTCACAAATTATCTTAAATGCTATCAACAAAAATGAATGTGAGGATTGGATAAAAAAATAATATTATTGTAGATGTTCATCACCTATTATTGGATGCAATATTTTGGAAATATAAGCATATTTCTAGAGAAGGAAATTGGGTAGCAAATAATTTAGCCGATTATGGTATTGATATTCATCTTGGTGAAATTCAAAATTTTAGAAGGTAATTAGTCAAGTGAGAAGTATATATCTTAATAAAAATGATGTCAACGAGCTGATTGTGGAAACATGATGCTTTGAAGAAGTTGAAAATATATATCACTAGAAAAAAATGAAAAATATTTATGATAAAAACATGTTGGATATAAGCTACAAGTTATTGTAGTGGTAAGGGTAAGGTTCAAACCCCACTCACCAGGACTCCTCATAAAAACGTGTATAAAACTATTGAAAAACATGTTGGATATGGTTTAAATGATCTAAAAATAAATGTAATATTTTAGTATTTTGATGAGAGAAGCTCCCAATAAAAACCAACTATAATTTATTAAAAAATATATTTTTTATTAAATTTAAATTTTATAAAATTACTTTTGATATCATTTTTAATTTAATTTTATAAAATTATTCAATCTTAATCTTAGATTGCAGACAAGTGTGAGTAAACATAATAAAATAACTAGTCACATCACATAAATTTAAAAAAAAAAAAATATCCCGTAAATTTATTGAAGTGATTGTTCAAAATATCATTCAATAAATACAATCCAATCAATATAACATTCAAATTGAATTGAATAGATTTTGAAAAGTGCTTAGGAGTATTTATGCCAATGGAAGAAAGACTTTTTTTCATACTAAAAAAAATATTGGAGTTGAAGTTTGAAAATATGTTTGTATTAAAAGCTATTAAAGTTCAACAAGTAGATTATGAAAATGTAACATTTCATTGCCACAATTCTTATGAAAATGGATACATGACAAGAGTTTACAAAGTGAAAGCTATGAAAAAAGAGAGAAAATTTCTAGCCATAAAATAAACTTCAAGATGAAGTAATAGAAGCTAGATTAGGTCAAGGATATTCCACTCCAAAAGATGAGATAAAGAAAGTTGATCTATAGTATCATTTGGCAAGCTTAGAATGAATTGAAGGAGCAAAAAAATATGTGAAGATAAATCCTAAAACAAAGAGGTCAAGTTTGTAAATCATTTGCATTTTTCTTCAAGTAGTATAGAATCCTCTCCAAGTAATAAAAATGAAAGTGGTGAAAATGTTATACCTTACACTTTAAGGTTTCAAGAGCAGTATAATAAAGAAATGAGGATAGAGGAAACCTATAACAACTTAGGGTTTTTTACAGAAATATAAAGAAGATTGTGCTTTTGAGGTTATTCCTTACACTTAGATCCTTCATAACAAGGAAAACCTAAAGATAACAAGTCTTACTATGAGCAGTGAGAAAATATTGAAGAAATTGGTGAAGATGAAAGTATTGATGGGAATGAAAAAAAGAGAGGAAGACCCACGAAGCAAAAGCAAAGAAATAAATCTATATTGGAAAAAAAAATCAAATATCACTATTAACAAGAACTGGGGCTAAAATTACAAATAAACACAAAAAAATAACAATAAAAATAATATATTGAAATATTAGAAGAATGAATAAGAAACCTAGAAAAGTATTTATAGATAAGATATTTATAGACAGAGAAGTTGGGTAAAAAAATATTTTAGCTACTTGTGGTGTTGAATTTTATCTTGACATAATTTAAATTTCAAAAGGCATTTGATATAATAAGAGTTGATTGTGGAAACTTAGAAGTTTGAGGAAGATGGAGAAACTTGCAAAGACATGTAATATAAAAAGATGGAAGATTGATAGAAAGGCAAATGAAAAATATCTTTAATAGAAAGGAAAAGTTGGATATGCTTTAATTAACTTGTTACAACCCCTCTATTTTTATAGCCCATGTGTTTATTACAATTCAAGGTTCCTTTGTGATTCATATCATTTGGTAAGCTTGGGAGGCTTTTAAACCCTGGCTCTATTGGTCGGGTGATGGGAAAAAAAAGAGGCTTCCATAACCTCTATTAATATGTGGTGGTCATCTGTCATTACTTACCAAGGCTCCCCTTTGACCTCATTTCAATGGATTTATGCTCAGTGATTTTTCAAAAAGGGAATTGCTACCATTTTTGATTTGTTCTCTTCTCATGCCAAAGATTGGATTCCTTGGAAGGTGTTCATATGAATTCATAATTTAAAGCCAAAAAATAAGACCATGTATGATACTATGTTAGATAGCATTCCCTTCTCTTTTTGGTCAAAAATTACCAAGCATTTCCAGAAACCTTGGTAATCGCACTAGACTTGGCCAAAGAACATCTTGTTAATTTAGTACAAGGTCTGTTTGGGACATTCTTGGATTTCTCCATACTTTCCCATGGTGGGTAAGTTAAACGAGCATTGGGAATTAATCTCCAGGTCTTCACGATGGAAAATATATTTTAACATGGTTTGGGCCTCTTATCTTGAGCCAAAGACAACTATTTTTGCTTGAAGTCTACTTCTTCAAGGTTTGCCTATGGGGCAACGATTGAAATACTTAGGCAAAAAAATTCATATTGATATTTAGTACCTGAGGACTCTCCTAGATCATTGGGCCAATGCGCCATGCACTGTCATTCAGGTCCTTCGGATTCAATGTCACAACGTCGTGTTGGCTCTCATTCTTGATCTCTTCAGGGACGCAAGGTATTACCGTAGGCTAGGAGACACTGGTCTCAACCTTCGTCAGTGACCAAACACCATGACTATGATGGTTTGGTAATTTACGACTAGCAAGTGGATGGGATTTTTGTTCAGAACCTTCACACCAAGTTGCGGGTTGGGGAGATGCGGTTGTGGTAGCACTAGTTAATACTCTGGGATGACACGGTGATGGCCAAACTCCCCACCCTCAAGATATAAATACACAAGGGGTTAATGACGTTGCTGATATAGACAGTAATGACACTGATGATAATGGTTGGGATACTCTTGTTGCTGCATCTCCCTGGCTCCATGATGACAATGTGGACAATTTTTTTTTTGAATAATAGTTCTTATAAAAATCCACCACGAGGATTGAACCCAGGGCACATCATCGATAATGCAAGTGGAATCCTTGCCGGTACACCACGCTCACATGGATAATTTTATCCCCTGACGTTTGAAAATGATTTTTGTTCTATGGATGCATGTTTTTCTTTGATTTTTGGCTAAGAGGATGATTATATTTACTATTTGATTTATCCTGACTGTACCGTATGCAGTTAATGTGATTTTTGGGACCCTACTGGGGTGTGCATATCCACCCATTTTTTTGTATGATTAAGTTGTATTTTTAATATAATATAGCTTATTTCGTTCAAAAAAGAGCAATGTAATATGTTTTTTTTTTTTTTTTAAATAAAAATGGCCCCAATATAAACCACACATAGCTTATTAAAAATAAAAATAAAAAACCATTAAAATTCAATGTAACAGGATGTGAAGTACAACTAGAGATATTACATGACCTTCTTTTTCATGATTAGAATATGGATTTTCTTGATAAAAATCTAAAAACATACCAACTAGATTATAGCAACAGAAAACAAAGTTTAATATATATATATATTTTTAAATGGTGGAATTGATAGCCACCACTGGGTAGACTGTCCAGTTTTTATGGCCGTCACAGTATTCTACGTTGTTTACCCCGAAAGTCACCACACAGATGTCCACACAGTCTACCCCTATAATCACCATGCCACAATCATTTAAAACCTTTTACACCATTGAAAGCACCAGTAAAGGGACAAACATTCAGTTTAGCGAAGTCCAATTTAAACCTTGGACCTCAGCCCCCTTATGAGATTTGGAGGGAACCAATTGATAAACAAAACAAAGTTCAATATTATAATAATTAATAATCTATTTTAATCCTATAATAATATTAACTTAAATATTTATAAACAATATAATTAAATTAAATAAAATTATAAATTATTAAGCTGTAATAACATCTATTTATAAACAATATTAAACACTAGAATAAACTGTACCATTAAAACGATATACAATAAACTAAAATCACATTTATCAAAATACCCAGAAAAATGTTTTTTTTTTCAACTTTTCTGTTTTGCAATGACATGAGTGTAATTATTCTTAACCACAAATCTATACACAAAAAGCATATTAATAGTGAGATAAATGCATAATTATATTAAAACATCCAGAGACATATATATATTTAAATAACTAATCTTCTAATAGATCATTTATACCTGTATGGGCATGGATTGGCAACAGATAACTTGGATGAAAAAAGAAAAAGCCAAAGCATTTTAAATGCTGTAGAGCATAGTATCTGTAAAATTGTGTTTCTCCCTTCTGACATAAAGCTTGCAGTCATGGACTCATTGAAAACAAAAAATCCTTGCAGTCTTAGAATTATAAAAAATTACTCACTAGATCTGAGGTCAAATAGGACATGCTTTCATATCCCACATATATCGTCTCCTTGTCCCATCATGCTTGCTGAGTGGAATGATTGCGGCTGTCCCCAATAATCACCACATCATCTTCATCATCTGCACATTCATTGTGTTCTGATAACCCAATTGAATTCTGCCCAAAGCTTTTAGGCAGCGACTCTTTCTTTGCAGACTGAGACACACTCAGTTTTTGGGCAAATCTTGCGCTACGCCTGCACCCCACAGGTGTATATTTTGAGGATTTAATACAATTGCTTCCACTTCCAGCCTCTTCATATTTTCCTTGCAATTCTTTTACATCTGGTGAAGACAAATTGTTGAGAACATCTGTATCTTCTTTCATCTTCTTATGAGATTGGTTTGTAGGCAATGCAATGCCGTCCCTTTTCTTTTCGCTGCCTCCTTCCATTATTTTGTAAGGAGTGCAATCCATGACAACCCTGAAAACATGGACTATGAATTTGTATGAAATGCTGTCTACCTGCTCGAACACACAAGCATCTCCTTCTTCAAGATGATTCTCAAATGAAAACAATCTCCAACCTTTGCGCAGGGCAGGTTTAGAATTATGCCCATCATACTGTACAGGCCATTCCTTATTGTTGGGATCCACGAGAGTCACTACAGTCATTCTTTTTGGTAACTGAAAAAGATCTAGACATCTTTGTGGAAAATACTGCACAAATGTGTACATAAAATTAGGAAGGGTTTATTAATCAGAGGGAAAGAAAGAAAAAAATATCATTCGCATATTGTTATAAAAAAAAAGTAAATTCTGTACAGTATAGAAAGTGTAATTTGAAAAGGCTAAAAATAAGCAATGGCATATGTATTTTTTTAAAAATGTTATAACAAATGAATATATGTATATATGGTAGCTAGTTAGAAAGGAGGCGCAACCAAACAATGTCTAATGGTATTAACTCCACATCCATTAGTTAAGTGACCATTGATTAATCACCATAAGAATGTTCATGATAATTACAGTCATCAAGAAGCTTAGTAAACTTCAAAATGTTCAGCTTTTTTTATAGTATTTCTTGAATCAAGTTGCATCTTAGGATATAGTGGCAAGCTGGTCAGGATGTTTCCTTAATCTATATAATGATAAATACAGTCGTCCGGAGACTTAATAAACTTCCACAATCTTTAATTTTCTTCATGGTGTTTCTTGAATCCAGATATTTCATATTAACCAAGTTGTATCTAGGATATTTATTATTAACCTGTTAACCCTTGCTTGCGAATCCTCTCAATACCTAAAAGAAATATGTGCTAACATATAGTATCACAAGATATGCATTTAAACATATATATAGAAGAAGAGAGATCTTACAAGGCTGGTTCCATGGTACACATAAGATGGGCTCATGACTATCATATAAGAGGGATTGTTTGATCTGAAGGAATTGGCAGCTTGGAGGGCCCTGTCCCTTTCTGCTGGGCTTACAGGAGCCCTGCAAGAAACATACTCAGTTCCTCCATATTTCTTTTTTCCACTCTCTTCTCCAAAATTTTGAAGACGCTTAGATATATTGGCAGACCGTCCTGCATTAGAACTTGTAGGTATTACAATTTTTGATAAAAAAAAATATCTCTGCAATGGATATTCAGTACATTCTGTGAAACCCATGAACAAAGATGTCACTTACCGCTAGAAGGGGGGGCCTTGGGGTCTACAGGTTTCTCCTCTTCATCATCCAAAACTGTTGGTGTCTTTTCGTTGAATGATCTAGCAAGTCTCTGCTGAAAATAGTCCTTCTCACAAGCAGTTGTTCCAAATGTTGCGCTATGCCTCCATCCCACAGGTGTATATTTTGAGGGTTTATAACAATTGCTTCCACTTCCAGTGGTTCCCTCCTCATCCTCCGTAGTGGCTTCCTCCTCATCCTTCCTTTGCAATTCTTTTACATCTGGTGAAGACAAATTGTTAAGAACATCTGTACCAACTTTCATCTTCTTATGAGATTGGTTTGTAGGCAATGCAATGCCGTCTCTTTTCTTTTTACTGCCTCCCATTATTTTATAAGGAGTGCAATCCTTGACAACCCTGAAAACGTGGACTATGAATTTGTATGAAATGCAGTCTACCTGCTCGAACACACAAGCATCTCCTTCTTCAAGATTATTCTCAAATGAAAACAATCTCCAACCTTTGCACAGGCCAGGTCTAGAAATATGCCCATGATACTGTACAGGCCATTCCTTATTGTTGGGATCCACGAGAGTCACTTCAATCATTCTTTTTGGTAACTGAAAAAGATCTAGACATTTTTGTGGAAAATACTGCACAAATATGTACATAAAATTAGGAAGGGTTTATCAATCAGAGGGAAAGACAGAAAAAAATATCATTCGCATATTGTTAAAAAAAAAAGTAAATTCTGTACAGTATAGAAAGTGTTATTTGAAAAAGCTAAAAATAAGCAATGGCAAGGTGGTATATTATGTATTTTTAATATATGTATATATGATGGTGGCTGGTTAGAAAGGAGGTGCAACCAAACAATGTCTAATGGTGTTAATTCCCATCCATTAGTTAAGTAACCATGATTAATCATCATAAAAATGTTCATGATAATTAGTCATCAAGAAGCTTAGTAAACTTCAAAATGTTCAGCTTTTTTTATAGTATTTCCTGAATCAAGTTGCATCTGAGATTAGGATATAGTGGTAAGCTGGTCAGGAAGTTTCCTTTTAAACAACTATACGTTGTTCAGTGAGGTGCTCAAGTTTGTCTTATTAATCTATATAATGATAGATACAGTCGTCCGGAGACTTAATAAACTTCCACAATCTTTAATTTTCTTCATGGTGTTCTTGAATCGATATATTTCATATTAACCAAGGTGTATCTAGGATATTTCGTATTAACCTGTTAACCCTAGCTTGCGAAGCAAAAAAAAATTATGTGCTAACATATCGTATCACAAGATATGCATTTAAACATATATAGAAGAAGAGAGATCTTACAAGGCTGGTTCCAGTGTACACATAAGATGGGCTCATGACTATCATATAAGAGGGATAGATTGATATGAAGGAATTGGCAGCTTGGAGGGCCTTATCCCTTTCTGCTAGGCTTACAGGAGCCCTGCAAGAAACATACTCAGTTCGTCCATATTTCTTTTTTCCACTTTCTTCTCCAAAATTCTGAAAACGCTTAGATATATTGGAAGACCGTCCTGCATTAGAACTTGCAGGTATTACAACTTTTGACTAAAAAAAAGAAGTTATTTCTGCAATGGATGTTCAATACAATCTATGAAACCCATGAACAAAGATGTCACTTACCACTAGGGGAGGCGGCCTTGGGGTCAGGTTTCTCCTCTTCATCATCCAAAATTGTTGGTGTCTTTTTGTTGAATAATCTAGGAAGTCTCTGCTGAAAATAGTTCTTCTCACAAGCAGTTGTTCCAAAAATCTTGACTTTGAAGCAGGACCCTGGAACATACTTAAAGACCAGAAAATCACCTAGCTCAATCCTGTGATCTCGAACAAATGTGTGCCACCCATGAACAAATTCGAATTCTTTGGATGTGACATTTAATTCCACAGTCCATCTTTGGGTTGTGGGACCTTGTAGAACCACGTTGTTGTCAATGGACATCCCATCATTTCTAAGCTGTGCAATGAACGCTGGAGGAATGCGCTGCAACAAATTTCAACAAGTGGGTATACAATGTATATGCAGGAAGATAATGAAATGAAGACAATTCATTGACCTTTCACTTACCAGTCTTTGTGCAAATTCTCCAATCATGACTTTGAAGAAGTAGTAGGAAGACTGATGATACTTCTCATTGCAACCGTGGATTTTGTAACAGTTTTTAGTGCATGCTTTACAAGGAAGTAAAAATTTCTCCATGGGTTGATCGCAAACCAACAATATAAACCTCACAAAAAGAGGTTACCAGAATGAATAATCTCTGCATAGCAACAAACACCAGAATATGGTAGTGTTAGGGTTTTCCACTATTGTAAATTGAGAGCAATTTTGGATCTCTTTCAAAGATGAGAAGTACCTGAGAGTCTTAGAAAGTAAGTTTTGTATTGACTTACCAGATTATTGTCACGCTAAACGCACAACGAATTTGAGGAGGTATAATTATGTTCCACTGCGAGTGCTAGTGCTTGGTAAACATCTTTTTATGGTAGGGTTAGGGTTTTAGGGTTTTTCGGTTTGATTTGATAATGAATAAGGATAAAGCGGGAAATAACAACCATTAACTCTTCTAAAAACAAATATGATTTTAAGATAAAAATAGGGTTTATTTATTAAAAAAAAAATCATCTATCATTTGAAAAATAATGGTATAAATTTAAGGGTAATTAAAGTATTTTAATTATTAATTTTTTAAATTTTTATTATATAAAGAAATTGGTAATATTTTTCATTTTTATTATAATGAATTTTTGGAATTGTTATTACAATTCCTATTTTGCCTTGGTAAATGATTTGATCTAGAGTGAGGGAGACCTATGGCTCAACAAAGTGAAGATGGTCTACTATCTCTACCCAAACAAGGCTAACCTGTAAAATTTTGAACCTAAATCACCTCTTAATTATACCCAAAAATCACCAATATTAAGCCTTTAAAATTACCATTAATTTTTATTAAAACTATATTATTTTTAATTCTAATTTTAACTTAAAATAACTTAAATTAATTTTTATTAAAAATATCATGATTTTAAGTTAAAGTTAGAGTTTATGCACTATAATTGATTTATTAAAAATCATGTTATTTTAAACTCCAACTTTAACTTAAATTAATTTTTATTAAAAAAACATAATTTTAATTAAAGTTAGAGTTTATGTGTAAAAGCAAATAAAAATTTACACGGTTAGGTTAATGCATCGTATTAGTTGTATTTATTTAGAATCTAACAAATTTTAGAATAAATTTAAATTAATGTTTGAAGTAAATAATTTTTAACATTTTTTGTTTCGAAAGGTTAAATGGATTGATAATTATTTGTTTAATAAAATATTTATCAAGAACAGATTTAAGTTTAAAATTTGAAGACATCTGTTGCAAGGTTATCTAGTGTGATGCAATCTTCTAAATGCATGCTAGACTGTTGACGCATCCCAAAAGATTGGTGGTCCCCCTCACTAATGGTCAACAACAAAGAAGCAATATAGGCTTGTTAGGAGCAACCTATGTAATTTGAACCCTAGATGCAATCAACTCCTCACTATATATAAAATGATTTTTTTTACTTAAAAATAAATATGATTTTACTATAAGAATTGAACATAAATAATAAATAATTTTTATCTAAACAAAATTATGGTTTTATATAAAATGATTTTTTTTACTTAAAAATAAATATGATTTTACTATAAGAATTGAACATAAATAATAAATAATTTTTATCTAAACAAAATTATGGTTTTAGAGGAGGGATGGCACAAAAATATTGAGAAAAATGTAAGAAATAATCTTAAAAATATATTTTAAATATAAATTTTATGTGTGGGTTGTGTGTTAAATTTTTTATTAATGGGGATGTCCAATTTTGAGGGTAGGATTTCTCACACTAAATAAATAAATAAATAAATAAATAAATAAATAAATAAATAAATAAATAAATATATATATATATATATATATATATATATATATATATATATATAAAATTTAATTTAATTTAATTAACCTTGAATGTGGATAATAAATATTTTACACACTAACCAAGAATAAGATTTTAAATTTTTATAACAAAGAAGACAATGAAACTTAAATAAGGAATAAGAAAATATTTAATTTTTAAACCTAAAAATAAATATTATTGTTTCATAAGGAAAATTATTTATTTATTTATTTTATTGAGTAAATACTTTTTATATATATACATATCCGCCATGGGATTGAACTCGGGGCACATCATCCTTGCGGGTAGACCACATCATGTTGATATAAAAAAAAAGTTAACCTTTCATAATTTAAAAAAGTAAATTAAGGCAAAAGTGTTTAAAAAAAAAAAAAAAAAAAACTAAGAAACAAATCCATGTATTCAAAAATTTCAAAAGATAGTAAAATAAATATTTTACAAGAGGATAGATTAAATGGTAGTTATTCAATGTTTGCTAGTAGGTATAATTACTTAGATCAGATCTTATTAACTTCATTTTTATCCAATAAATTAAGGTTTACACACATTTTCTTATTAATTTTTTTTTAAATTTTCTTATTAATTTAATTTAATAAAAATAATATTTTAAGATTTTATAATAAAAAAGACAATGAAAATTAAATAAAAATAAGAAAATATTTATTTTTTAACTTAAAAGTAGATATTATCCTTTCATAGCAAAGTCAACCTTTCATATTAAAGTAAATTAAGGCAAAAGTGTTTGAAACGCAATAAGAAAAAAACTAAGAAACAAATCCATGCATTCAAAATTTTTAAAATAAATATATTATAAGAGAATAGATTAATTGGTAGTGGTTGAATATTTGGTAGTGGGTATAATTACTAGATGATAAAATCTTTTTAACTTCATTTTTATTCAATAAAATAAAATAGGTTTTACAAAGGTTTTCTTATTAAAAAAAAAAAATCTTAGTTTTTTATTAATTTAATTTAATTTAACTTTTTTTGCTTTATTATAAAGGATTGTACTCAGGTCCCCTACCCTTGAAAAATTACATCTCAATGTCAAATAGGATCTTATCTCAACATCCTCTAGGTGGAAAATCAAATTTCACTTAGCTTGGGCGTTTTATCTAGAGCCAAAGAAAGCTTTTTTTTTTTTTTGCCTACAGCTTACTATGTTAGGGTTTACCCCTTGGCATCAAAATTTCTCATATGGGGGTGCTTGAGCCTCGATGTCCATTTTGTCAAGAGCCAGAGTCTTGTATGCATCTTTTTGGACTTATAGATGTGCTAGTCTCGCTTGGATTTGGGTGGGTTCTTTCTTTGCTCCATTTATGCCCTTGCAAATTTCATGGCATCATGTCCTTTTAGGTGATCCCATTCAATTTTCTCTCCCACTATGGGAGGTGTGGCAAATATTTAGAGTTAGCCTTCTATTTCACATTTGTAAATCTAGAAACAAAATCATTTTCAAGCAGGTTGATCCATCTTAAGATTTTTCATTTGCTGACAAGCTCGAAGTTTTTCATGATGTGTGGTTTCAAATTTGTGACCAGACTAAAAAGGTGGTTATGGGGCTGGAACATTTGCATAATTTTCTAAAATATTGGGTGATGCCCAATGTGCTATCAGTAGGGAGGCCCCTGATCTTTCGCCTCCTCACCTAGCTTGATCTCGTTCACGTCGGTGCCCATATCATGCATAACATCAACATCCTCAAAGAAGATTCTATGAATGTGGGGGTACACTGTAGCAGTAGTATCTGTATATCTCTTAGCATTTTTCACCCGTGTTTACACAACAATCTACACCTGTGTCAAATGATGGATGGGGGGCCTTGGGCATCTTTTTGGTTGGTATTTTCCTTCTTCTCCCATTACTCATGCTTCAGGATGGGGTGAGGATCGCTTTGAGGGCTGGGGGAACCACCCACTTCAATGGATAAGGCTCTGTCTACCAAAGGCTCCCTTCCTTAAGGTCTTTTCGATTGTAGACTATTTTTAGTTTGGTGTTGATGGCCATGGTGGCCGTTTTGTGTAGTGTGTTTTTATTTATCTGCTATTAGGATAAGTTTGTGTCTTTTGGGGTGTGAATTTTTCTCCACCCACACTCTTTTTTTGGCTGTAAAGGACTTTTATTTTTATAATTAAAATGACCTTTCATAAAAAAAAATTACATCTCTTTTCTTTAGAGCTTGAGAGTTTACAAATAGATATACTTCTCATCTCAATTGAGATGCTATAACTAGAAACCTACATCATTTTACATAAAATGTCTGAATCCTTCATTTTTATTTTATAGATCTTTTTAAATCTCTACATGAATACAATTACTCTATAATTTAGCATCTTTCTTGATATTTTTCTATAGCGACCTTCACAATGCCAAAAATTCACCTCTACTATCCATGCCTTGCATCTTAGTAGAATAATTTCCAAAACATTGCACCATCATAGTCCTCTTAAAAAAATATGGATTGCTAACTTCCTTCCTTCCTGAAAAAAAAGTACAACCACAAAAATTATAATAAATAGTCTAAATGAAAACACATTATTGTTACAAAATAAAACAAATATTACCAATGGAAAATATTTAAGTAAATCTTAATCATTACTAGATTTTGGCAATCAACATTTTATTGTCAACTTCAGCTAAAATTTCTACTTCCTCTAACCATGGAAAAGATAATTTAACTTCACGATCCTCAATCAAAACCCCTCTATTGGCTAGCTTATCTGCACATTTATTTCCTTCCCTTAATATATGTGTAAACATGATTTCTTCAAAATCTTTAGCAAGATATTGAATTTCCACAATTATCTCTTGTATGTTCCATGGAGACTTTTCTTTCCTCAAAATTGCATTTATTACTATGAGATAATCACCTTCCATCCATACTCTATTCCATTTTATTTTTTTGCATATTTTTAACCCTTCCAAAGATGCCCAAGCTTTAGCTTTATTATTTGTATTGCTCCACTTGAAAGTGTAATGAGACAAAATCTCTCCTCTATTATTTCTAATTATTCATCCTCCTCCTCTTGGTCCTATATTTCATTTAGATGCTCCATAAAAATTCAATTTAACCCACTCTACATCTAGTGGTTTCCACTTTATATTCTTTACCTTCTTTTTTTTATACCTAACATCATAATTCTATTTGATGAATTAACTCCATCTATCAAGACTCTTTGATTCCAGATTAGGGATTAGGTGAGTTGATAGGGTTGGTTTAGACTCCTCTTTGACTAAACATATCTTCTTTTTCATTACCTCTAAACTTTTTTCCTTTCCTTTTAATATTCTTCTATTCCTTTCTAGAAATATAGTCCAAAGTATTGTATCTTTTGATATATCCCATATTTTCTATAAAGCATCATTTTTATAAGTACTCTACCATTGATTTAACCAATCTTCAATTATGTTATTCATCACCATGCATTTACCAAACATATTAATAATCCATTGCCATATATTCCAGACTATTGAGCAATGTCCCAAGAGATGGTCAATACTCTCCTCCTCATTATTATAGAAAACACATTAAGAGGGGCCATGAAAACCCCTTTTCATAAGGTTATCCCAGGATAAAATTCTTCTATGACCTACTAGCCAAAAAATCATTTTGATTTTAGGAATGCTTGGGCTATCCCAAATATCTCTCCATATTCTAGTGATATTATTATTATGTTGGTGTTGAACATTATATCCCTTGTTGTTGTGTATTCTCATGAGCTATTCAACTCCCAAATCAATTTATCCTTGGTGCCCCTCGAAATAATCATAGTTGTTATCTTTCAACTCAATTGCCTCCTAGCATCAATGTCTTGTATACTTGTAAAAAATCTTCTTTCCATTTGTATCTTCCTTCTTGATCCTTGTACAAAATGTTTGAAACCCTATCATCATATTTGTCTTGAAGTAATCTCATCCATGGTTTTAAAAATGGATCTAAATTGAGTATGTTTTTTTATCACACCAAGTATCCATCCAAATAGAAAAATTTTCTCCAATTCCCACTACCCATCTTAAACCTTTAATCACTAGATCAATTGATTTTTTTAAACCTTTCCATAGTGTGGAACCATTTGGTAGAGAGAATGTAGTAAATATTAAGCTTGGGTCATTGGGCTCAACATACTTAGAAAAATTCTTGCCCATTATCTTTGAATCTCTTTGTACAATCTCCAAATAAATTTTCCTCCTAAGAGCTAAGTTTGCATCCGTAAGAACTCTTAAACCAAGACCTCCCCTAGTTTTATCATCACACACCTTGCTCCATTTCACCAAAGGAAATTTCCTTTTATCATGTAATCCTGACCACAAAAATGATCGCATAATAAAGATTAAAATTTTTTCAAATATATTTTTTGGCATAGTATACAAAGACATATAATATGTTGGAATGGCCTGTAAGACTGACTTAATTAGCTGCACTTTTCTTTCTAATTATAACCATCTACCTTTCAAATCTCGATAGTTTATTTTAAACTTTACTTATAACTGGATTCCATAAATCTATCCTCATTCTCCCCTCAAGTAAGGGCATCCCTAGATAAGTTGTTGGTAGATTTACCTCTCCTTTGAAGTAACCTACATATCCCTGCTTTGATTTTAGCTGGGGTGTTTAGGAAGTAAATTTTGAATTTAGTCCTATTAACTTTTTGCCTTGATGCTCTTTCATATTCTTTTAATAAGTTATTCAAAGCTTTGGCCTCATTTATCCTTGCCCTTCCAAAAATGGTTGTATCATCTACAAAATGTTGATGGGTGATGTTGTCAATGTTATTACTAGCCTTAAGTCCACTTATAAGCCCATCTTTGTAAGCCTTCTTCAAGTTCCTACCCAAAACATCTGCCATAATAATGAACAAATATGGTGATAGAGGATCTCCTTGTCTAAGGCCTCTCTTGGCTTTAAATGATTCTATTACTAACCCATTGACCAACACTGAATATGAAACTGTAGAGACACAAGATTTAATCCATCTGACCCATTTCTTCCCAAATCCAAACTTTTCTAAAACTGAAAAAATAAAATCCCATTTAACCCTATCATAGGCTTTACTCATATCAAGTTTTAAGATCATTGCTTTCTCTTTTCTTGAAGTTGTTGAATGCATAACTTCATGAGCTACTATGATCCCATCCAAGAATCTGTCTCCCTTTCACAAATCCTCCTTGATCTTCTAAAATAATTTTGTCTAACAATGGTCTTAATATATTCACCATCACTTTGAAAATAATCTTATATGCCATATTACATAGGCTTATGGGTCTAAAAGAATCAAATAATTTAGCATCCTTATTTTTTGGAATCAGGTTAAGATATGTTGCATTTATTTTATAAGGTATGTATTGTTTTACCCTAGACTGTTCCACTGCCACCAATAAATAATCCTTCACTATATCCTAATTATGTTGATAGAATAGTTGAAGAGAGCCCATATGGACCTGGGGATTTATCCTTATTAAAAGAGAAAAGAGCTAGATGAACTTATTCTAGAGTAATAGGCTCCATCAGTTTCCTATTGTCTTCATTTACTATAATTGAAGGAACATCTTGAAGAAGTTTATCATTAAGAACTTCGGACTCCTCTGATCCTAGAATATTTTGATAAAAAGACTTTACCTCCTTTCTAATTTCACTATGATCTTCAATCCAAACCCCTTCTATTGATTTAATTCTACTAATTCTAGATGTTGATCTCTGTACTATAGCCATCCTATGAAAAACTTTGTGTTTTTATCTCCTTTTAACCAAGTATGTCTTGATTTTAATCTCCAAAATTTCTCTTCCTTACTCAAAATATTATGATATTCACTAAGTAACTCCCTTTCCTTCGAGCTTGGATTATTATGATCACCTTTTTGAAATTTTGAAAGTTTATCTTTTAGTTCTTCTTTCTTCTCAAAAATATTTCCAAAAGTGTTCTTGTTCCATTCTTTTAATCTAGATGTCATTGATTTAATTTTTTTTGGAAGAGCATACAACCCACAATTTCCTGAATAATTCCATGTTTGTGCTATCATATCAAAAAATTGAGGATGGTCTTCCCACATCTGCTCATATTTAAAATATGATCCTTTTTTGAATTCACTTACCACCATTTTAACTTTTATTGGCCAATGATCTAAACCAATCCTTGTCAAGGTATTAATTTTAGCACAAGTCCCTTCATATAGCCAATGATCTGAGAGAATGCATCTGTCTATTTTTTTTGCTATTAGGTTTTGGCCTCTCCTATTGTTGGTCCATGTATAGTTGTCTTCTTCAAAATCAACCTCCCATAGATTATTGTTTTGAATAAAAGCTGAGAAATATTTCATACTTTGGGTCAATTTTCTAATTCCCCCAAAATTTTCATCCAACTTGGTTATGGCATTAAAATCTCCTATGATCATGAATCGGGTTTCTTGGTCTTTACTTCTCATAAAGGCTTCAATCCCACTCCAAACTTCTAATCTACCTGACTAAGTTGTAGGTCCATAGACATTGATAAGGATGAAATGAATATTTGCAAAGAAGCAAGTGACTAAAGAGGCTATCCAATGCCTAGTTTTATGAATGGTTACACAAGAGGTTCTAGAAGGATTCCAACAAGTTAGAATTCCCCTTTCTACTCCTTTAGAATCTATAGCATCCCATTCACATCTTGCCCATATTGCTTTCATAGTTTTTGAAACTTCTTTTGTCATTTTAGTTTCCTGGATACAAAGAATATGAGGCTTATTACTTAAACTAAGGTCCCTGATACACCTATGATTTGAGGGGGCATTAGCACCCCTTATATTCCATGAGATGGTAATCATGTCTCATTAGGGGATTTTGGCCCCACTTGCGTATTAATTATAGCTATCATTTTGTTGTTTGGTAAAGAGAAGTTCAACCAACTTAGTTTGTGTTCCTTTCTCTATGTTTGCTCTTGCTTCCCTGGATCTTGCTTGATAATTTGAGGGTTTTCCTCTTTTTTCCTTGCCTGTATCAGGAGTAGGTCTTATTATTCTATTCCTCAATATTCTTTCACAACTTTCTTTTTCCTCATATTTATCCTCTCCTAGCTCTACTATGGAAGCTTTTGACTTGTCTTGCTCATTTTCTAGTATTTCCTTATTAATGGTAGAGGTATTAACATCTAAAATTGCATTTTATTTACCAATTATTTTCTCCTGAATGGTGCATGGTACTTCAAGAGAGTCTTCAAAATCTGTTGAGATGCATTCCTTAGGTTCATCGAGAATGTTCACCCCTAAATCAAGATCATACTGAATAGATAATTCCTTGTTAATATGTTGAACCTGTTGTATTGTATCCTCTAAGTTTTGATCTACTTTTTTCTTCATAGGCTAAAGCCTCAAAAGAATTGGAATTTCTTCCAGTATCCTTCCTTATTTTTTTTTGGTAATTATTATAATATATTAACAGTGGGTTTTTATAGAGGATCCCAAAACCTTATGTACAAAATTAGCCAACTTTCTAATGATGCATCATACCTCTTGGCTGTAACAATAAACCTAAATGAAAATAAAACCATCCTAATGTTGCAGACTTGAAAACAACAAAAAGGGCTTTTAGGCCTGGAGACCCAACAACAAAAAGAAAATAGGACAGACCCGAGAGAAACCCAAAAAGAAGCCAAAAACAAAGAGACAGACACCAAGGACAGCTAATCACGATCCCCAAAACACGTCGGAATGGGCCTTCCAAAAACTGCGTAAGGAAAACATCAGGAAGGGATGTCTGCCCTGGCCAACCTTTCCACCTCGGATGGGAAGCGAGACCGCCACACAACCGGGCACGTGGTCGCGAGCCCTTTATTGGCCATGTGGTCAGCCACGCGATTTCCTTCTCTCAAAATATGATTTGCTTTCCATCTACCGCGATAGGAGAGAAGAGATCTAGCCTCGAGGATGATGTTGTAGACTTTCCAAGATGGATTTTTGGTGCCAAGAAGGTAATTCACGATGTTGAGCGAGTCACCCTCAATGATAAGAGGTCGGGGATCCTCAGAGAGAATCCGAATACCATTCAGAGCGCCTCGGGCTTCAGCATAGTGATTCGTCCTGGGAGCCCAAATCTTCACAATAGGCCATCACAATATTCCCGTCATGATCACGGACAACCCCACCAACGCCAATGGGCCCAGGATTCCCCTTAGCCGCTCCATCAAAGTTTAATTTAATCCACCCCATGGGGGGTTTGGTCCACACAACATTCCTTCGACAAGGCCCTTTAACAACCTCCAGAAATGGCCAGAGATTCATCATTTTGAGAATAGCTTCTTCGCTCGAAAGATGGGGACGGGGACTGGGAACAACAATAGAATTCTCAATGGCGTAAGATAACGCCCTTTGAGCAATAGAAGGGGGCCCTCTAGGAGCTCGCCAAAGATTCCGGCATTCCTCTCTAACCAAATTTGCCAAATTAAATGGTGGAAGGAGGCCTCGAGGAGGAAGCGGAGCTTGGGATTCTTGAAAGGATTAGGCCATTGATGAAAAGCATCTCTAAGGGATCGGGGAGAGCACCAAAGGATCTGGAAGGAGGATAGGACAATGCTCAGAACAGAGTGGGAAAATGGGCAATGCAAGAATAAATGATCCCTCGTCTCACAATCTGCTAAACACAAGTAACACCTGTTGGGGAAGGCAAAACCTCTCTTGTGAAGGTTGTCAATAGTTAAGGCTTTATTGTGGAAAGCAATCCACGCGAAGAAGTTGATTTTAGGAACAACTCCTTTCCTCCAAACAGTATTCCACCTGTAGTCCAGAGCAGTCTTGGTGGTGAGAAGCTCATAAGCTGATTTAACAGAGAAACGCCCATCCTCTGTACCACTCCAGATGATACTGTCATTCCTTCTGGTAGAAGGAATTAAAACCGACTGAAGGATATTATCAAGGAAGGTAACCTCATTATTAAACCCCTCCACAACAGGAAGCTTCCACCGAGGGAAACAGGTGCTCCGATCTATGAAACCTGCCACCCTGAGCTGGGCGTTAGGGTCGGTCAAGCTTCTCAGCCCAGCGAGGTCCGCCCTCGACCCAAGGGCTTCTTCAGTCGCCCACCTGTCCTTCCAAAAGGAAATGCAGTTGCCATCACCCAAAATCCAGCGGGCTCCCAGACTGATCAAATGTCGGGTTTGGAGCACAGATTTCCAAAAGATCGATGCCACGGAGGATGTTTCAACATCCAAGAAGGGAGTGGGGCCAAGATACTTCATTTTAACCAACGTAACCCACTCCACCGGGTCGCTAGACATAATCCTCCAAGCGTGCTTCGCGATCAGAGCCAAATTCATAAGTCCTGGATCTTCTCAACCCCGAGCCGCCTTGATCTATCCTCGAACACACCTTGTCCCAGGCTACAAGGGGAAGTCTAGATTTCTCTTCGTTACCAGACCAAAGAAAGGTCCTCTGAATCTTCTCAATCTTGGAGTGGACTGCACTCGAAAGCATGAACACCGACATGAAGTAGGTCGGGATCCCCTGAAGACAGGCTTTGGTAAGGGTGGCTTTCCCAACTTGCGATAGGAGTTTGCCCTTCCAAGTGCCGAGTTTCCTGTGTAGGCGCTCAAGAATCATGTTCCACATGTCCCCACTGGCCCGTCCGCTATAAGATAGAGGCAACCCCAGATAGGACGTAGGCAGGGAATCAATAGTGCATTCAAGAATTCTAGCAATCCGAATTTGTCTGCGCAGAGGAGTGTTAATAAAGTAAATTTTGCTCTTGATGTAATTGACCTTTTGCCCTGCAGCTTGCTCATAACGAGACAGGATCCTCTTGAGCGACTTGGCTTGAGCAACGGACGCCCCAGTGGAGATGAGGGTGTCATCCACAAATTGCTGATGAGTGACAGGATTAATTCTAGAAGTCGACAAGATGCCAGAAATCTTGTTCTGTCGAAGAGCCTCTTTCATGGACCAACTCAGAACCTCCGCCAGAAGAATGAACAGGATGGGAGAAAGAGGATCGCCCTGTCTCGAGGCCTCTGGAGCTCTGGAAATACCCAGCTGGGGACCCATTGACCAAGACAAAAAAAAGGGAGTGGATATACAGCTGTAGACAAGGTCAATCCAGTGGGGATGAAAGCCGAACTTGAGGAGGACTGCACACAAAAAATTTTGGTCGACACGGTCGAAGGCTTTGTTCATGTCGAGCTTAAGAAAAAGAGCAGCATTCTTAGAGCGGTAAGCGGAATGAAGGGTCTCATGGACAGTGATAACACCATCAAGAATGTTTCTGCCTTTGACAGTGCTTCCCTGACAAGGATCAATCAGGAGGGGGAGGACTGTTTTGAGTCTATTGGCTATAGACTTGGTAAGGATCTTGTAAAAAACATTGCACAGGCTAATGGGCCGATAGTCAGAGAAAATTTTGCAGGAAGGAGACTTAGGAATGAGGGCAAGAAAGGTGGAATTGAGTTTCGGGTGGATAGATCTGGACGCTTGGATTACCCGAATAGCATCACACACATCCGGGCCCACGACCTCCCACATGACTTGGAAGAATCGGGGGGGAAACCATCGGGCCCAGGGGCCTTATCTGGTTGCATGGAGAACAAAGCTTCCTTAATCTCAGACGAGGAAAAAGGTTCCAGAAGTTTCATGCTTACCTCATGGGGAACTTTAGTCAAAAAATTGGCGAGCATAGATTTCTGGACCTGGAGGTTGCTATCCGGAGGAGAGCCAAGCAAATCCTGAAAGAAATTAACCGCTTCGCTCCTGATTTCCTCAATCTCCCTGGTAATGTGCCCATCCTTACAAGTCACTTCTCTGATCTTGTTGGCCCCCTGTGCCTCATAGTAGACGCATGAAAAAATCTCGTGTTGGAATCTCCATTCTTCAACCACAGGTCACGAGATTTCTGGTGCCAGAACGTTTCCTCCCTAGCGAGAATAGAATGAAAGTCCACCAAAAGGCTCCGCTCTTCCTCCCTGAGACCCTCAGTGTAACCTTCGATAGCCATCCTTTCCTCCACAACCTTCAGGTTCTCAACGATGGATTTTTTGGACTCAAAAATGTTGCCAAAAACCTCTTTGTTCCAAATCTTCAGTTTTTCTTTGACCATTTTGAGCTTTAAAGCCACTCTCTTAGGAGCGCTTCCTTCCACCTTCGATTGCCACCACGCTGAAACCAATCCTTTGAAGTCTTTGTGGGAAATCCACATGGATTCGAATCGAAAGGGGTCATAAAAATAGGCCCATCGTTCGCCTCCAAGAAAATAGGGTTATGGTCAGACCCAATCCTTGGAAGAGCCGAAAGGATAGCCCCGCCAAGGATGGGAATGGCTTCTGGGGAAATGAAGAATCTGTCAAGTTTGACTTGAATCAAACCGCCCCCAATCCTTCTGTTACTCCAAGTGAAGGAAGCCCCTTTGAGTTCGATGTCAAGCAGTCCATTAGCAGAGACAAAATCTCTGAAATCTTCCAAGCTGCGGCTAGAGTGGTCAGACCCTCCTTTTTTCTCCGAAGGATGAAGGGGACAATTGAAGTCACCCCCTAAAACCCAGGGAAAGTTGCTAAAATTCTCCCTCATCAGAGAGATAGCTTTCCACATTTTTGCTCTCTCTGTGGCAGAATTTGAAGCATAAACGTTGGACAGAATCCAAGAAAAATTGGAGGTTTTGGACTGGAACAGTACATTGATGATTCTGTTGGAAGTTGACAGCAAGCTGCCCTCAAACCTCGAAGGGTCCCACAGAACCATGAGTCCTCCCGCTGTTCCCACTGTAGGGCTGGACAGACAATTTGCCTTGGCCCAAATGGCCTTCGCCACTTTGTCAGAGGAGATAGCATCAAGCTTGGTCTCTTGCAAAATAAGGATAGAAGGGTTAATCCTCCTACGGAGATCAGCCACTAACCTTCGCTTGGCTGCACCGTTCAGTCCTCTCACATTCCATGAGAGGACTTTCATCTGGACAGTTTGAAGTTTTTCTTGCCTCCCCTTCCTTGTTGAGGGGGAGGTTTTGATGCATGTGCTTCGTCCGACTGTGTGTCACAGTCATCCAGAACCAACAAACGTTGGGTTCCATTTGCAACGTCAGTTGCAGTCTCTTTGTCTCGCCTTTCCTTGTTAGGAGGACGGCCCTGCTTCCTCTCACTACCAAAATCCACACTTTGCTTTCGGCTCCTCGTATTTCGGGGGCTAATGTGACCGGACTGTTCACCCCTCCTTCCTAAGAGGTAATCTTCTAGCAGCGTCTGCGACTGATTGAAATCGGGATGACCCGTATCTTGGAGCAGAGGAACAGCCTGAGTCAAAACTTGGGAAGGTGTCCGTTCCATCTCTTCCTGCGGTTCACTTTCCAAGTGGGAGTCTGCTCCTTGTTGGTTGTCAGCCTCAAGATGCTCGGGGTCCGATTGGAGAGAGGGATTCTCTTCAGGCTGAGAGAGTCCGCCACAATCTCTAGAGGGGCCTGGGGATCCATGGCCCTTCGCGTCTGGGAGATGTGGTTGCTTTGCCTGATCTTCCTTGTGCTCCAGGGGGTTGTCGTTTTCACGTTTCTGTTTTCCCGGTTTTTGAAGAGGACACTGGGACTGGAGGTGCCCTTGGGACCGACACTGGGTGCAGAAAGCTGGTCTATTTTCATAGACAATTGCTTGTTTATGAAGAATGGTACCTCCAGACCGAAGAGTGATGGAAGTTGGGAGTTCTGCCTCCAAATCTGCCAGAACGCAAAATCGGGCCTGGACGAACCTTGTTCGAGCTCGGGTGGGAGGGTCAATGGTGACCAACTCCCCAATGGAACGCGCAATACCTCTTATGACATTTTCATGCCAGCCAAAGAGGGGAAGATTCGGGAGCCTAACCCATATTGGGGCAATGTTGATGTTCTGGGTCTCCGGACTGAAATCCATGTCCCACTTCCTGAGAAATAAACTTCTGCGGCCCAAAAACCATGGCCCGCCAGCCAGAATTTTACAGTAATCCTCCTTATTGTTCAATCTAATGGCAAAAAAACCTCGGGATAGGGCCGCCAGCTCCAAATGGCCAGAAGTCCTCCATTTGCTTGCTGCCCATTTTTGGATAGTTTCCATGTCGGGACGGCCTCCAATGAATTTACCTATTAGGGTAAATTTCTCAAACTCCATGAAGCTTGAAAGAACTTCCGTCGGGATGTCCAACTCATCCCCAACCGAAAACAACTCTTTGGTAAAAAACCCGTTTAGGGTTTCTGAGGCCGTTGCCTGGGCATAAGACTTTTGAGCCCCACCACCCCCTTTGTCTGGTGGGTCCTTACCTCGACCAATACCGTTGCCAGCCCGGTCATCTTCAATGGGCCCGGGCATTTCCGCTCCACCGGATTCTTGATGCCCTCCGATTGCTCCGCTGCGTCCAAGAACCGAACCACCGCCGCTCCCGATCTCCCCTGCAGACTTCCCGCCCATCGACATCCTCCGCTCTCCCACCTATCAAGACCTCACGCTTAATAAAATTTAAAATCAATGGCCATGATTGTTTTTCCCAGTATCCTTCCTTATTGGTCTCCATTGTTCATTTTATTTTATTTTTCTAGATCTATTTTTTGGAAGTTGAAAACCATCTTTATCCATAACCATTTGTAAATTTCTCTTGTAATTTTCTACATATGATTATGTTGGGCTCTTCTTAGGGCTTGGTATCTCAATATGCCCCCCCTCATAACATATTCTACATTTAAAATATATGTTTTCATAATCTATGGTTTGGGTCCATATCTTATCCCTATACTTAAGAATTATTGATTCTAGTAAAGCTTTACTTATATCAATCATGACCAATATTAAAGTATAAATAACCAAAAATCCATCTTTTATTGTATCTGAAATCTCAAGAAATTCTCCTAGAATGTTGCCAATAGCCTTGAAGGTATCAATTTCCCAAAATTAAATGGGCAACCCATACATCCTAACCCAAACTTGTACTAGGGATAGATTTATATTTTTAGGTGAAAAAAATTGATACCAGTGGGTAAGGAAGAGCTTTGCTCTTACCATAAACCAAGGACCCCCTTTTAGGATTCTTTCTCTTTCTTCCCTAGAACAAAATATGGCTAGGAATAAATCTTTGGGAATAAATAATAGAATCACTCCTAGAGACTTCCAACTCCTATCAATCCATTTTCTCAAGGTTGAAGCCCCTGGTCAATAACCATTAAAATTACCAAAAACTACCTTATCTTGGGGCAATGAGGATCTCTCTGAGGTGTGCTCACTAACCTCTACCACTAGGAATGATTCTAAGGATTTAACTATAAATCGGTCCATGGAAAGGAAACCAAAACTCAAAATCTACTGAAACTTATCGGAATGTCCTATAGAAAATATAATATTTGATAAAAACTTTATAAATATTTCATGCACAATCTCCAAGATAAAGAAAGGAAAAAAACTTAATTAAAAAATTATTTGTCCAGATAGAATGTCTTGCCTCGTTGAAGTTTCAGCCCTTCATTGCTCTTCCCATCATTCAAACCCTAGTTGGTAAATATTTGCAATTTTATTTTTTGCAACTTAAAAAATCGTCACTGTCCTTATTTCGAATAGTTGACTTCACAGGATCGTATCTACCTCAATATTGCTCGAATTATACAATCACTCATTTGAAACCTATTCAAATTCCGCACAATTTAATCCAAGAATCAACTGAATCGGATAACGCTTTGCGAAGATATGACTTCTAAAAGATGAGACATTTTTTTGAACAAACCCTAATCTTTGACACTTTAAAATTTTGGTTTTTACGATTTGAAAAATTGTCACTACCCTTGTTACAAATGATTTTTTTACAGGATCATATCTCCTTCAATATTATTGTGAAACAATAATTAATTTAATTTAATTTAATAAAAATAAACTTTTAAAATTTTATAAAAAAGAAATACAAAAATTAAATAAAAAATTTAAAAACATTTAATTCTTTAACCTAAAAATATATATTATTGTTTCATAATAAATATAACTTTAAATTAAGGTAAAAGTGTTTGAAACGCAATAAGAAAAAACTAAGAAACAAATCCATGCATTCAAAATTTTCAAAAGTAAATATTTTATAAGAGGATAGATTAAATGATATGGTTGAATATTTGTTAGGAGTAATTACCTAAATAACTATATTTGTTTTTTTCCAATAAATTAAAATTATTATTATTATTTTTTTATTATATAAGTCTAATCACATACAAGGATAAATCACTGAGTTGTTATCCTTCTAAATTCTCTATAAGTCTAATCTCATACACAACATAATTAAATAATTGACACATAAATATACATTACATTCGCGAAAATGAATGGTTTTTATTTAATCAAATCAAAATTAAAAAATAAATTAAAATATTATAATAGTTTAAGATGTATGAATTTTAACTAATTATAATATAAATATAAATATATAAATGCTCTACATACCTAGTCAATTTTATTTAATGAACATCATAATCTTTATACTATAAATTATTTTTCATAGTTTAGGTTGTAAATTTTTATTATTATTCATAAAGGTGGAAGAACACTATCTCCACTATTTAAAAATATATATTTTTCAATTAATATATTTTAAAAGGATATATATTTTATCATTAATTTTATGAAAATGATTAGAGGTAGTATTTTTGAAAATCATATTCAAAACTTCATTCATTTTGTTAGAAATGAAGATAATGATGGCTATATAGATGGAGACATAACCTAAAATTAGTTTAGGTAATTATCTATTATAGTTTAATTCTTAAGAAAGTTAGACTGAAAAAGATATACCCATCATTATTGTATAGTTTTAAATTTTTTGACAAGGATCCCTAATACATATGTGTATGTGTATATGCTCTATCCATGTTGATAAATGGTTAATACATATTAAGTATTTCATCGTGTATTATGAGAAGAAAATATTTTTTTGTTTTGTGGAAAACATCCCTTTCAGGGTGCCACTTTCGGGTAAGACCTAAGGAGATAGAGGTATATATTCCACTAAAAGATACCTAGGACTCACAACTGGTCTGCCCCCTTCAGCACACTCAAAGAGCGTGACTAAAATAAAAAAGACACAAACAACAAACAATAACAACAAAACACAAAACACACACAAAAAACACACAAAACAACAAAAATACACAAAACACAAAAAAATAACAAAAACACAAAAAACACTAAAACAAAAAAAGTTTATAGGACAAAATTCAAAATTTACTTCCTTAACACTCTTTCTAATATCAAAGCAAGAATTTGCAGATTACTTCAAATGGAGGAGGCACATTTTATAACAACTTATCTAGGGATGCCTTTATTTGAGGGGAGAATGAGGATAGAATTATGGAATCAAGTTATTAGTAAAGTTTAGAATAAAATTCTAGCTTGGAAATGTAGATGATTATTGTTAGTAGGAAGAGTGCAATTAAGTAAGTTAGTCTTACAGGTCATTCCAACATATTATATGTCATTGTATTATATGCCAAAATCAGTTGAAAAAAGTTTAATCTATATCATGTGATCATTTTTATGGTTAGGTTTACATGATAAAAGGATATTTCCTTTGGTTAAATGAAGCAAGGCATGTGATGATAAAACTATGGGAGGTCTTGGTTTAAGAGTTCTTACAGATGCAAACTTAGCTCTTATAGGAAAAAGTAATCTAGAGATTGTACAAAGAGAGTCAAAGAAAATGGATAATAATTCTTCTAAGTATGTTGATCCCAATGACCCCAGTTTAATATTTTTTATATTCTCTCTACCAAATGGTTTTGCTCTTTGGAATGGTTTAAAAGAGTTTATTGATCTTATGATTAAAGGTTTAATATGGGTGGTGGGAACTAGAAAAAAAATTCTATTTAGATGGATACTGTTGAGAAGCAACACACCCCCACTGAAAAATGAATTTCCACCCTTTGAAAATTTTGAGCTTTCATTTTGCAGTAGGGACCCTCTTGATATTTTTCAGGTTTTAAATCCAAATTTGCTTGCCTCCTTTTTAAAGTTGTGCTTTTATTTTGCATCTGACTTTGATTTATTCCAGAGTTCATTTTCACATGTTAGAATCATTGCTGATTAAAGAAAATCTTTCACCGGTATGAAAAAAATACAGAAAACAGACAGATAAATTCATTGAAAATCAAAACTTTCCTTTTTTGGCAAAGTCGCGAAATCGTGACACTTCTATTTATGGAAATGTCGCGAAATCGCGACAGGTTTCAAGAAAATCGGCTAAGTCAGAAAAACGTAGCGAAATCGCGACACTTTCCATTTTTGGAAATGTCGCGATATCGTGACATTTCCATTTTTGAAAATGTCGCGAAATCGCGACAAGCCTGGAGAGAGAAGGCAAGATTGTACGGAACGTCACGAAATCGTGACATGTCGCATTTTCACGGCTGAGAGAGAAAAATCGACTAAGGCATGAAATGGTCGCGATTTCGCGACATGTCGCGAAATCGCAACATGTCGCATTTTCGCGGCAGGTGGAGGCAAAAAGTTGCTAAGTCGGAAATAGGTCGCGATTTCGCGACATGTCGCGAAATCGTGATGTTTTTTCGGCGAAGAGCCCAGGGAGTACGGACTGTCGCGATTTCACGACATGTCGCGAAATCGCGACAGGTCCAAGTCGAAGCGAAAGAAGCAGATGCAGAAGAGGAATTAAATGAAAATCGACTAAGGCATTAAAATGTCGCGAAATCGTGATGATTTGCAAGAGAAAGGGATCGAAAGGAGAAGGTGTCACGAAATCGGACGTCATGATTTCACGACGTCATGAAATTGCGACACGGTTGATGGAAAGTTGCCAAGGCCAAGTCTTTGTCGCGAAATCGCGACGTCACGATTTCGCAACGTTGTGAAATTGCGACAGCCAAATAAAGAGAAGCTACAACCGACGAAGCAAAGGAGCCACCATGTCGTGATTTCGCGACATGGTGGAGAGATGGTAAGCAAAAGAGCCACCATGTCGCGATTTCGCGACATGGTGGGGAATTCGCAAGGAGAAAGATAGGGGCAGCAAAAGAAATGAAGAAAACAGCTAAGGCAAGGAAAGGTCACGATTTCGCGACATGTCGCATTTTTGCGACTTGGAAAGAAAAGCAGCACAAATGGAAGACAGCTGGAAAAAGACACGTGTCGCAATTTTGCGACACGTGTCAAAGCACTGCGGGCCACGTATCAGATAAATAAGGCCGACATGCAAGTAAACATTAGGGTTTTTAAATCTGATTTAATAATTAAAGTTCTGATTTAATATTTTAAGATACTAATCCATCTTTTGTTCTTTCATGCAGGAAGCCATCTGGCACTTACATGATAGCGGAGAAATGGCCATAAAGGCAAAGTCGATGCAAATTAATCAAAGACAGCCATATTGAAAGAAAAGATGCCGGGAATTGCTGTTTCATCCAATTTTTTCAGATCTGGCTGCAAAGAAACTTTACGGTAACTAAGCAGCTGCCCATTTAATGGAGTATGTCGGGAATTGGCCAGAAAATAAAAATATCTGCACACCGTTACCAAAATTTGTCGGTGAATGCATTTAATGAAAATCTATGGCAGAATTAATAGCTTGCAGACATTTTTAGCTCAGGGATGGCTTTGCGGAGATGAAATGTCAGAGAAGTGGTGACTCATCCGGATTACCCGAGGGAATTAATGAGGGCATTTATTCACAGTTGCGGGTGAATGCAAGTGGCATTCGAATTCTATCTTCTCCATTTATGGCAAGTGACTACACTGATTTGCAGAATGGTTGAGTTTTATCTAGACTTTGTTTTAAATGCCTTTATATTGTGAAACCCGGGTCCTAGGGTTTAAGATGATAAGATTTGCGGTTGGAGAAGAAGATATTTCTGAAAAGATCAGGGTCTGTCCTGAGTCTATAAATACTTCTTCTCAATGTAATCGCAAGAGGTGAAAACTTAGAAATAAAAGGCTATTGAAGCAATTTCTTGCAAATTTTGTTAAATACTTTATTTTTGGACTTGGAGTTGATGTGCTTTTGTTTTTTGTGATAGCATGGCCAGGAGCCTAATCTTTTGCAGATTGTGATAAGTTCATCTTATTTTGTTATTCGTTTCTTTAAATTTTATTAAATATATGCTGTGAATCTGTGTTATCAAGATTAAATATGCTGTTAGGCTTCATTTGTTCTATTGTATGCTAGGAAAATTATAGATTTAAGGTTCAAGTCTGTTCTGATTGCTCTGTC
This sequence comes from Wollemia nobilis, assembly GCA_028583015.1. Taxonomy (NCBI): domain Eukaryota; kingdom Viridiplantae; phylum Streptophyta; class Pinopsida; order Araucariales; family Araucariaceae; genus Wollemia; species Wollemia nobilis. Next base: position 16,439,600 of record JAQPPZ010017228.1, read on the forward strand.
CTCACTGTGCGAGCTAGGCTGTCGGTGAAAGATATCAATTTTAACCGACTTCCTTTCGGTTTATAATTTTCTGTTAGATTTGTTCCATCTCTGTCTTATTCTCTTAGCAGAAAGTGATCTTAGAAAACTGAACACTTTTTTCTTTGATTTGTTCAGTTGTGAAGCTGATAGTATAAATAAAATTGGTAGTTTTGTTTTACAGTTAAGTTTAATAAACTTCTATTTCTGCCTTACCCTACCCTCTTTGTTTTACCGTGAAATGATCCATTTTTATTTTCTTTTAATTTTGTCTTTTATTTAAATCTGCTGACCCATGAGAGTTAGATCAAAGAATTAATTTTAAATCTGATTGTCAACAAGTGACAACTCCTAAACACTACTGAGCAAGTTCAGAGCCCGTTGTAAGGTAACAGACAGTCCATATTGAAGACTATTCTAGAAGCGGAAAAAAGTGAATTGACATTCGACCCGACTCTGTAACTCACACCTTGGATAACCAGATAGATCCTAAAGTGAGTGGGATTTATCCCGGTATAAGTGTTATCAAAGTTTCATGCTCATTCTTCACGGGGTGTGTATGAAATTCGGACCAACATTTAAAAATGGCACTAGAAGGAGGGCTGAACTTACGTTCTTAGTGTGCTTGAGTTGAAAAATCTGACTGTATGTGGTACTTGACAAATGCTGTATTTTATCCAAGGTCTGGTAGCCAATTTTCCTTCCTCCTTAGCCTTTAAAATTTTGTTGGTTGAGTTTTTTTTTTGCCTGAACAGCAGAACTTAACACCAACATTTACAAATGGCAAATTGGTTGGGTGCCACTGCTTTGAATATTTTGGGTATAGCCCATGACCTGCCCAGAAATCCGGAAAGATATCTTCCCAGATATCAACATGACGGGACTAGGACAGCAGAGGAACATCTGCTAGCATTCAAGAATGCTTTGAAATTGTTAAATATACAGCATGAGGATGTTGCCTGCAGGTTGTTCCCATTCACTCTCCAGGAGGGAGCTTATGACTGGTTTCTAAATCTCACTAGCAATTCTGTTACCAGTTGGAATGACCTAGAGAAAGTTTTTATATCACAATTTGGGGAAGTGATAGACCCCAGTGTGTTATACCAACAATTTTTCAGCATCAAGAGAGAGTCGGGAGAAGTTGTCAGGTCTTTCAATATGAGGTTCCAAAGAGCTTACGGTAGAATGATCGGTCATTACATCCCAAATGCAAATCTGACCTTAAAAATCTATAAGAATGCATTGGATTCAGTGACCTCTATTTTCCTCAAAAGAGACATCAATATCACAACCCTGGTAGGAGCTTATAAAGAAGCTTTAATTCTTGAAAGACAGCTAGGACCTCAAATTCTGAGCAGTCCTTTGATATCCTATGTTACACAGAAAATGCCTATTTTGAATCCTATTCCACATCATGAGTTAGTGCCAACATGTCATGCTCTACCCAAGGAAACTCCGTTAACTGTGACATCCACTCAGCATGTGCAAAATATAGAGAAAGGTTTTGACAAGTCCAAAGTGGAAGTGCTTGAAGTAAACACTTGTGATTTAGCATTACCCAAATTTGAAGTTTTTTCTGGTGAGTTAAATTTCCCTAGAAATCAAAGAAATATTGATATTTCTAGTTCATCCAAGAATAGTACAACCAGGGTTTTAGATTCTTTCACTTTTCCTGAAGAGTCAGAAAGTCTTGTAGAGACTCCTAAGGATGAAATGCAAGATTTTCAACAGTTCAAAAGGGACAGTTATAATTTGAAATGTGAGAGTCCAAAAACTAATAATGATCCTTCCTCATCAGAGGATGATGAAAGTGGGATTCAATGTCACTATGCAGAAGTAACTGAGGAGAAAGATAACATCATTGAGGATATGAAGGAAATTGAAGCTGACATCACCCTCCATGAGCTGGCCCAGATTGTTGAACAAAAAGATAAATTGATTGAAGCTTACTCTGGACCACCTATTGAATTTCAAAAACAGGAGGAAAAGATAGTAAATGTGAATGTGGTCAACCAACTTGGAATAAATAAAGAGTCTCAGTATAAACCTGTGATTACTGAACATAATATCAAAGAAAATTTTGTAAATCATGTTGATGTGGATATTGGAGATTATAATTTGGCAACCAAGAAGGTAAGACAGGTTATAGCTCTAATCAATCACAATAACGATGTTTGGACATTACACATTGATAGGGTTAAATCTAAGCAAGTATCAGGTGAAAAAGCAAATTATGAGAATTTTGCTAGAGGGATAAAAATTAAAGTCTTGGATATTGAAGCAGTATAGCAACCACAAAATGTTCAAGTTGTCAAGAACCAGGACATATGGATAAAACATGATCTCTTTGAGTTGTCACATAAATCTGAAGATGTGATGGTTTGGGTCTATAGAGGCTTTAAGGTATTTGATCCTGGGGGTTTTTACACTCCATCCTTTTGAAAAAATTCTGCAAACCCTTCAAGTAGAAGCATCAACATGTTATCATATGATTTGTTATTATATGATTTTTTTAATTTGAAGGAGTTGCAGATTTGTCTTTCAGTGGGACAAGATCCATAAAAAAAAAGAAAAACAAAAAAAAAAAAAAAGGAGAGAGGGAAGACGGTAAACGCAAATCTTTCCCAGGTAGAAATTTTTTTTTTGAAGCATAGTCTGGAGTGCATTTCGTCAACAGGACCTGAAAGGTAATTTTTCTAAATTTACTTGCAAATGGTCAAAAAAAAAAAAAATTTTAAGGCACTATTTCTCTGCTTTTCCATCTGCTACATTTTTTGAGTGATCAAAGAAGTTGTAACATGTGTATACATTGTAAGTAAGCTTTAAAGTTTTTCAGTCTGTATAGTTTTTTTCAGTTTATTTTATTTGCTTTTCCAGGTCTGTACAGTTTTATGTTTATTCCCTTTCAGGTCTGTACATTTCTGTATTTTATTTCCTTAAGTCTCTGTACAGTGTTGTTTATTTTTAGTTTATTTTTAAATGTCTGTGCAGTGTTCTTTTGTTTTATTTAATCCTAATTGTCAGTGCAGTTTTACTTTATTTTTATTTAAGGTCTGTGCAGTTTGTTTCCTTTGTAAATAGCTCTGCAGTCTTGTTTTATTTCATTTCTTTTGCTGCCTGTACAGTTTTTAGTTTTAGTTTTAATTGTTAGTGCAGTTTTATTTTGTTTATTATTGAAGGTCTGTCCAGTTTATTTCCTCTGTAAATAACCCTTCAGTTTTATTTCTTTTGAAGTCTGTGCAGTTTAGTTTTATTTTGTTTTATTTAATTCTATTTTTAGAGGCCTGTGTCTGTCCTTGGAAGTCTGTACAAAGTTCTTTAGCTTTTAAGGATTCTGTTCTTTAACCTTTGCTTGAGCATCAATAAAAAGTCAGCCTTCTAAAAATTGTTTCATTTTGAGTCCAGATCCAGTGTTCATTATCACAATTGTGAGATAGTCTATTTGAACTGAACAGTGGAACTATTTTTTTAGTCAGAACAACAGTGGAAGGATGATTGGATTTTGTGTCTTGCTTGCCACAATTGTTTTAATTATAAAGAAACTGCTATGCTGTTTGGTTGGAGAAACTCCCGGGGAATCTAAGAAAAGTTGGTTATGAGAGGGGACTATGATTCATGTAATTATTTGAGTATCCATAGAGGCTATCAGTACCTAGGCTGAAGCAGTTCCAGATTGATGAAATATTAAAAGAAAATTGTTATTCTTTCTAAGGCTTTTCAGATGTTGATGTATTTCAAAAGAAAGAAATGAAAGTTGAATTGACACTCTGTTATTTCCAATATATATATATATATATAAAAAAAAAGAGATAAAAAAAGAAAAAAAGAAAAAAAGAGAGTTATATAATGAAAGAGGCAGCCAAGACTTCAAAATATGTTTTTCTTCTACCAAGTTGTAGATTCTACCTTACAATTGTAAATTTGGGTCGTGTAAATCTAAAGGGTAACTCTGTCGGGGCTATAAAAGGCTAAACTAGTAAATAGAGCTCTACTCGGTTTTCCCTTTTTACAATCTAGAAAAGCTGATCAATCCAGAGTTCAACATTCGATCCAGTCATTCTTGAAGAAAGTTTTATGCCCCTGTAATTGCATATCAGAAATCTTCCTTAAGTAATTCAGCCTAGTATGTCCTTGGGAAATTTTAACAACTACCAGTTAGTGGTCAATTTATTTTGAAGAATACCTGTGGCAAGGCTTGATGCATGGTCTATGTTGTTTTGAAACTAGAGTCCTGGGTTCTAAAATAATTCTACTATTTTACCCGTAGATATCGCCATTTGTTGAGAAGCAACACACCCCCCATCGAAAAATGAATTTCCACCCTTTGAAAATTTTGAGCTTTCATTTTGCAAGTAGGGACCCTCTTGATATTTTTCGAGTTTTAAATCCAAATTTGCTTGCCTCCTTTTTAAAGTTGTGCTTTTATTTTGCATCTGAATTTGATTTATTCCAGAGTTCATTTTCACATGTTAGAATCATTGCTGATTAAAGAAAATCTTTCACTGGTATGAAAAAAATGCAGAAAACAGACAGATAAATTCATTGAAAATCAAAAATTTCTTTTTTTGGCAAAGTCGCAAAATCGCGACACTTCCATTTATGAAAATGTCACGAAATCGCGACAGGTTTCAAGAAAATTGGCTAAGTCAGAAAAATGTAGCGAAATCGTGACACTTTCCATTTTTGGAAATGTCGCGATATCGTGACATTTCCATTTTTGGAAATGTCGCGATATCGTGACATTTCCATTTTTGGAAATGTCGCGAAATCACGACAAGCCTGGAGAGAGAAGGCAAGATTGTACGAAACGTCGCGAAATCGTGACATGTCGCATTTTCGTGGCTGAGAGAGAGAAAAATCGACTAAGGCATGAAATGGTTGCGAAATCGTGACGTCACGAAATCACGATGATTTACGTCGCGAAATCGCGATGTCGTGAAATCGTGACATTTTTTTGGTGAAGAGCCCTGGGAGTACGGACTGTCGCGAAATTACGACATGTCACGAAATCACGACAGGTCCAAGTCGAAGTGAAAGAAGCAGATGCAGAAGAGGAATTAAATGAAAATCGACTAAGGCATTAAAATATCGTGAAATCGCGACGATTTGCAAGAGAAAGGGATCGAAAGGAGGTGTCGCGAAATCGCGACGTCGCGATTTCACAAAATCGCGACATGGTTGATGGAAAGTTGCCAAGGCCAAGTGCTATCGCGAAATCACGATGTCGCGAAATCGCAACAGCCAAACAAAGAGAAGCTACAGCCGGCGAAGCAAAGGAGCCACCATGTCGCGATTTCGCGACATGGTGGAGAGATGGTAAGCAAAAGAGCCACCATGTCGCGATTTCGTGACATGGTGGGGAATTCGCAAGGAGAAAGATAGGGGCAGTAAAAGAAACGAAGAAAACAGCTAAGGCAAGGAAAGGTCACGATTTCGTGACATGTCACAAAATCGCGACATGTCACGTTTTTGCGGCTAGAGAAGCGAGAAGGCAACCAAGGACGGGGAGAGTCACGATTTCGTGACATGTCGCGAAATCGTGACATGTCACGGTTTTGCAACTGCAAGTCGGTAAAACGCCCAAGGCATAAGGAATGTCGCGATTTCGTGACATGTCGCATTTACATGACTTGGAAAGAAAAGCAGCACAAATGGAAGACAGCTGGAAAAAGACACGTGTCACGATTTTGTGACACGTGTCAAAGCACTGCGGGCCACGTATCAGATAAATAAGGCCGACATGCAAGTAAACATTAGGGTTTTTAAATCTGATTTGATAATTAAAGTTCTGATTTAATATTTTAAGATACTAATCCATCTTTTGTTCTTTCATGCAAGAAGCCATCTGGCACTTACATGATAGCGAAGAAATGGCCATAAAGGCAAAGTCGAGTGCAAATTAATCAAAGACAGCCATATTGAAAGAAAAGATGCCAGAATTTACTGTTTCATCCAATTTTTTCAGATCTGGTTGCAAAGAAACTTTACTGTAACTAAGCAACTGCCCATTTAATGGAGTATGTCGAAAATTGGCCGAAAAATAAAAATATCTGCACACCGTTACCGAAATTTGCCGATGAATGCATTTAATGAAAATCTATGGCATAATTAATAGCTTGCAGACATTTTCAGCTCAGGGATGGCTTTGCGAAGATGAAATGTCAGAGAAGTGGTGACTCATCCAAATTACCCAAGTGAATTAATGAGGGCATTTATTCACAGTTGCGGGTGAATGCAAGTGGCATTCAAATTCTATCTTCTCCATTTATGGCAAGTGACTGCACTGATTTGCAGAATGGTTGAGTTTTATCTAGACTTTGTTTTAAATGCCTTTATATTGTGAAACCCGGGTCCTAGGGTTTAAGATGATAAGATTTGCGGTTGGAGAAGAAGATATTTCTAAAAAGATCAGGGTCTGTCTTGAGTCTATAAATACTTCTTCTCAATGTAATCGCAAGAGGCGAAAACTTAGAAATAAAAGGCTATTGAAGCAATTTCTTACAAATTTTGTTAAATACTTTATTTCTGGACTTGGAGTTGATGTGCTTTTGTTTTCTGTGATGGCATGGCCAGGAGCCTAATCTTTTACAGATTGTGATAAGTTCATCTTATTTTGTTATCCGTTTCTTTAATGTTTATTAAATATATGCTGTGAATTTGTGTTATCAAGATTAAATATGCTGTTAGGCTTCATTTGTTCTATTGTATGCTAGGAAAATTACAGATTTAAGGTTCAAGTCTGTTCTGATTGCTCCGTCCTCACTGTGCGAGCTAGGCTGTCGGTGAAAGATATCAATTTTAACCGACTTCCTTTCGGTTTATAATTTTTTGTTAGATCTGTTCCATCTCTGTCTTATGCTCTTAGCAGAAAGTGATCTTAGAAAACTTGACACTTTTTTCTTTGATTTTTTCCGTTGTGAAGCTGATAGTATAAATAAAATTGGTAGTTTTGTTTTACAATTACTTTCCTTGTAGAAAGCTTAATGATGCAATTAGATAGAAATTCTTAATATCTTCAAGATATTTAAGTTGGATTCTCTATGTCTCTCCAATATAAGTATGAGACTAATAAAATCAATCTTCAAACTTTTAAATAAATCTAGAGTTTGATTTGTCTCTACCTTTGTATAATGAAGTTTAAATTTCTACATTTTCAATTTGGAGTAAGATTTCTTGTATCTCCAAAGTTAGAAATTTAGAAAGACTAGCAAATTAGATCTCACTAACCTTATATATCCTTGTTAAATATTTACAAATAATTGAAGCAATAATAATGATTTTAATGCTTCAAATTTCTACTTCTTTCTCAAGATAATAAAAATGCTTTCTAGAGATTAACACATTATTACTCCTATCATTCAATATCTCTAGAGTATAAAGTTTAGTTAATTTCAACCTTAATAAACTTGCAATATAACTCTTACCTTTAATTTTGACTTGCAAGATCTTTGTAATCAACTTGAATGTCTGTGAATTAGATGGTGGTAGACTGCTTGTCAACTTCAAGATGCTCCATAAATATTTCACTATTTTCCTTCACTAAATTGTGTGCTCTTCACCAATGTTAGTATGCTATCCTACACTCTTCTAATCAACTAGTGAATGTGCTATTATTCAATGTTAGTATGTTGTCATGTGCTCTTCTAATAAACTGTTGAATGTGCTCTTCTTCAATGTCGTTATGTTGGTTTGCACACTTCTATTCAATTTTTAAGCTTACTATATTATTAATTCTTGATATCTACATTTCTTTAACTCTTAATTTATACCTTAAATTTACTTCTCTTCTCTTTGTTGGAAATTTTGAGTCCCTAAGCTAAAATGTCGTCATTGATGTCAAAAGAGCATTTAATGTCAAAAGGATCTATGAAGGGTTTTTGTGAAAAACAAGGCAGGAAAAATAAAAGGTTTTAGTTAAAACCATGGACAACATATTTGATCTGGGTTTTTCTTAAAACCCAAGTTAGGCTTTCGTTTCATCGAAAAATGTGCCCCGATGATGGAGTTATTTGAGTTTTAATATTTGGTTTAAATTTTAATTATTTAAAATTTAAATTTAAATGTAAATTTTCCCGTCGATGTCATCAAGCAAACATAAATTCATATTTTCGTCAACATATTCAAAGTTTTTTAAACACTATATAAAGGGGTGGTAAATGAATCAAAGTTTCATCCTTGCTCTTGTGATAAATGTTTGGCATTCGAATAAGTCTATGAGCTCGTGCGAATTTTGAGAAGAGAAGTAGGAAAAAAAATGACAGCGCTTGGAAAATCAAATTGTGGTGGGAAGCATGGTGCATTGGCAAATCATTTTGGGTAAGGGACAAGGCAGCGCAAACACCAGGGATCGACTATTTTGGAGGGCATTTTAGAAGGCTTGTGGAAAGCGCTTTGGTGCTTTGTTTTTGTGGAAGGTGGAGGAAGGTTTAAGGCACTTTGGGCCTTTGCCTTTCCAACAAGCGCCTAGCTTGTGTGGAATCTTAGCCGTGGCTAAGACACTCGCGATGTGGCAAGTCGGGGGTTCGAATCCCCTTTAGGAGGTAATTATGTTTTGCATTTAAATAATTTTTATTAGCCCTAAAGTTTGGATTTAGAAGGTAGTTAATGGAAATTAAAGTTTGTTATTAGGGCTGTGATTATTATTGCAAAACATAATTGGTTTATGATTTATTTTATAGTTATGGAGAATTAATTTTAGGAGAAATAAGGAGTTGTTTTTTTAAAGCAATTTTGAGAGGTTTATTATTTTTGATAAGGGTTTTAATAAAAGGGACTTTGGTGGATGTGTTTATTAACTTGGAATAAAAATGGTGTAATTTGAGTAATTCTTTATTTTGTGATTATTTGAAGTCCATTAACCCTTGTTTAGATTGGAAAGGAAAGTTGTGTTTAAGTGTGGCAAATTTTGTGGACAACTTATTGGCATCAAAAAGGTATGGGCACATTCTCCTATTGATTATTTATGGTGGTTGATTTCTAAAATATCATTGGAGAGAAAATGATTGATTGTGGTTTCTTTTGAGAAAATGATTGGTTGAATGCTTCAAGGTTTTCTAGTTTGTGAGTTGTATTTAAACCTTGTTTTATTAGCATTGTTTTTGAAGCCCATTGATGATGAAATGAACTTGAACTTGAGTTAGAAAAGAACATGAGTATCATTGCTATGTGAGACTTGTGCTTGAGCATTGTTGGAAACATTTTGTGTTGGTTAATACATGCTTGGACTAGGGTTTATGAAAAAGGATTGTTCCTTGAGGTGATTGGTTGAGTTGAGTTGGTTAATACATGCTTGGACTAGGGTTTGTGAGAAAGGATTGTTCCTTGAGGTGATTGTTTGAGTTGAGTTGATTAAGCCTAGTCAAGTGGATGCATGTGGTTGTTCAAGTTCCTAGAAACAAACTATTCAATATTATAATTTGATTTGAGATTGATTTGAGTTAAGATTGAGGTTGATTTGAGTTGAGATTGAGATCTGAGTATAGAACATATAGAGTCTTTAACAATTCTCTTGATGCTTCTATTGAGTTGATATTGGTATTTGAGTATAGAACATATAGAGTCTTTAACAATTCTCTTTATGCTTCTATGAGTTTGATTTGAGATATTGATTGTACATTGAGATTAGAAAATATTGAGTCTAACAATTATCTTTATGATTATATGTGATTGAGACAAGTCTTTGAGAAGACTTGTGCACTATTTTGAGTTAAGCTTTTGTGAAAGCTTGCTATCCAGATTTGAGCAAGTCCTATAGAGGACTTATTGAGTAGATTTGAGCAAGTCCTATAGAGGACTTTTTGAGCAGATTTGAGCAAGTCCTAGAGATAATTTATTGAGAAGATTTGGACAAGTTATGTGTGAACTTGTTGAGTAGATTTGGACAAGTTCTATGTGAACTTGTTGAGCAGATTTGGACAGGTTTTGTGTGAACCTATTGAGCATATTTGGATAGGTTTTGTGTGAACCTATTGAGCAGATTTAGATAGTTTTTATGTGAACCTGTTGAGAAAATTTGAGCAGGTTCTAAGTGAACCTATTGAGAAAAATTGTACTAGACTGACTATACTGTGTTTAGTGCAAGATATTGAGTAGAACTATGCTATACTAACTGAATTGTGTTTGGTATAGTTTTGAGATAGAGTTTTGGAGGTGACAGAGTATAGAGGACAAAGTCTCAGTGGATAGAGATCTAACATATAGGACAATTGAAGAAAAATATGAGTGAGGAGTCTTCAAGTGGAGAGATATCCAAAAGTCAGTGCAGCAAAGAGACAAAGTATCTAGAAGATCACTAGCCAGAGTAGAAGGAGAAAAATTTCTACTGTGGGAGAGATCCATGAACTTGAGATTTAGGGGATCAACATATCCTTTGGACCGAGGTCCATAAACATTGTAATTTAGGAAATATTACCAAGAGATTATTTGAGAAATATTTAGAAGAAATATTTTCTCTATGGAGGTAGCCCACATTGGGTGAACCACGTTAAATTTGTGTCTCTATTGTGTGTGGAGTTTTGTGCATTGTTTTTATTACTGCTATTGGTACTACTATCTCTACGCTACATAATATTGATTTGAGAAGAAAAGTAAAAAGTGGTCTTATACTGGTCACCCCCCCTCTCAGTATAAGCTTGTGTTCTTCAATTGGTATCAGAGCTAGTTCCTTCAAAAATGATTTAATAGTTTGAAGGAAGATCTTGCAAGAACACAAATGACAAATAAAGGTAAGAGTAAAAACATGAGACACAAGAAGAAAATAACACCTATGGTCATGAAATAAAAGGAAGATAAGTTTAATATTATTGTGTTGGGAGGACACATGGAAATAGATTCAAGAGATGAATCAAGTAATGGAGAAATATCTAGACTGATAAAATTTTGTACCAGTTGTGGAATGACAAGTCATCATGCAACTTATTGTTTACAAGAAGGTGAAGAATGTTTTATCTGTGCTCAACTCGGTCATGATGCAAGTTATTGCAATGGGTTTGATAGCAGTGAAGATTAAGATGATTATCTTAGATTTGAAGTTCTAAAGAATGAGTTAGAAAAGGATAAAAAGAATAGTCGAAGTAGGTATCAAGAAGAAAACCCACTTTGGACAATATAAGAAATTGAAGAAGAGGAAGATTCAGATAAAGAAAATGAGGAAGCCACTCTTAAGGAACTTGTTGAATTGAAAAGATAAAATTCAGAATTGAAGGCTCAAATACAAGAAGATGAGAAATGTAAGACAAAGCTTCTACATGATATATCTAACTTGAGAGATAAGGTTGAAAAGGTAAGAAGAGTTGAAAAAGGTATGGTTGAACAATCAAAGGTAAAAGAGATAGAATGTGAAAGGCTTATGGTTACTCTTGAAGAATTAAAAAGGGAGAACTCAGGATTAAGGGTCCAAACTCAATAATATGAAAAATCAAAAGCAAGGTTTTTACAAGAACTCACGAACTTCAAATCAAAGTTGAAGATACAAGGAAAATTAAAGAAGGTATGGTTGAAAAATTAAATATAAAAGATCTAAAGTGTGAAATATTAGAGCATGAGATAGTTTCACTAAGGATGGAATTAAAATACTCTAAGAATAAGCTACACAAGTTTGAGAAAAATTCAAGGACCTTGGAAAGGACTATCAATGCACAAAGATCATCAGTCACCATAACATGACTTAGTTATAAAGAAGAACAAGGGAGACAAGAAGTAGAAAAAGGAGAGCCAAGCTACTATGCGGATAATGCAAGTAAGTACTCAATTGATAATGATGCTAGTTTTTCAGACAATGATAGAGATGAAGTCTTGTTTATGGTTGAAGAAAAAGATCCAGTTAAGAAAAAGACTCCAAATATTCTCAAGTGTTTTAGATGTGGTAAATTTGGACATCTTGAAGATGATTGTACTAGGGATGGTTATAGTTTCAATGATGATGATTTTGAAGATGAACTTGATAGATCAAATGAGAATCTTCTAATGGCTTTAGAATATGAAGAATTGAGTGATCCTATAGAAAGCAAGTCAAAAGAAAGAAATGATATGGACAAAGGCAAACAAATAGAGGACTACTCAATAGATAATGGTTATGATCTCAAGGGAGAACTTATCCATACCCTTGACACAATAAATAAGGAAAGAAAGCAACACTCTAAGCTTAAAATTTAGTTTCAAGAATGTGATGAATAAAGATTATTGTTCATAGAGGACTTAGAAAAGTCAAAGGCTAAGGAAAGTAAGTTAAAGGATAAGTTAGAAGCAAATATTTTGGAATGTGAGAAGTTAGTAGAAGAAGTGGCTACTATAAATAAATATTTATAGGACTCCAAGATCAATATGAAGAGTTTCACAAATGGCTCTAAGAACTTGGATAAGTTCATTTGTGGACAACAGAGAACATAATGTTCAACATGTCTTGGTTTTGGAAAGAAATAGGAAAAAGCAAAGTCTACTTCAAGTCTTCAAGAAGAAACAACATCAGAAGAAGATACTTCAGAAGAGGGATTCTTAGATGAAAGTGAAAGTGAAACTTCTAAGGATGAGTCAGATTACAGTGAGTCCAACAGGGACAATGGGCAAAGAAGATACATATGAAATAACAATCTGAATAGGAGACCAATGAGGTCTATGCAAGGAAGCTTCAATGGGAGATGCTTCTCATGTCAAAGGTTTGGGTATATGGCTTCATAGTGTAGATCACATGAAAGACAGGTATATGGAAGAGAACAAATTTTCCAAGGATATTGCTATTCATGTAATGAGTTTGGTCACAAGGCAATGAATTGCAAAATTCATGACAAAAGAGGATATGGCTTCACTAGGAAAAATCCTAAGACTATTGCACATCCAAGGAATAATAACATTAAGTGTTACAAGTGCAATAATGATGGTCACATAACAAGATTGTGTAGAGAAAATATTCCAAAAATAGGCATGAACAGGAATAGAAACATGAACATGAACAAGAACAGGAATATGAACAGGAATAGGAACAAGAACATGAACAGAAACAAGAAGATGAAAAGGAACAGAGACTCAGAAAAGAAAAGATACTCAGAGAAGAATGAGAACAATAACATGTACAAGAACAGGAACATGGATGATAACAAGAACAGGAATAGGAACATGGATTATGACTTGGAAAGAAACAATGAGAGGATTCAACACAAAGGAAGAGGAAAAGGCAAAGGCAGAGAATAGTACTTTTGGGGAGTAGAAATACTCCCATCCCAGAATTAACCACCTCATGTGGAGGTGGGGAAGGGGCTAAGCTAAGAGGTTTAATTCTTAGCCCCGAGCCCCAAAGGTGACCCTTTGCCATTGATGTCAAAGGTGGAGAGATTTGTGTATTATGGGGAGAGTTTTTGGATATGAGAGATTTGATATCTGAGAGAGCATTGAGCCAAGGGGGGCAAAGTCCCAGGGGGAGTAGAAAAGAAGGTCAAAATTTAGTAAAAGGATTTGGGTTGCCATCAATGAAAAAGGGGGAGATTGTTGGAAATTTTGAGTCCCTAAGCTAAAATGTTGTCATTGATGTCAAAAGAGCATTTAATGTCAAAAGGATCTATGAAGGGTTTTTGTGAAAAACAAGGCAAGAAAAATAAAAGGTTTTAGTTAAGACCATGGACAACATATTTGATCTGGTTTTTTCTTAAAACCCAACTTAGGCTTTCGTTTCATCGAAAAATGTGCCCCGATGATGGAGTTATTTGAGTTTTAATATTTGGTTTAAATTTTAATTATTTAAAATTAAAATTATTTAAAAGTTTCCTGTCGACGTCATAAAGCAAACATAAATTCATATTTCCATCGACATCATTGAAGTGTTTTAAACACTATATAAAGGGGTGGTAAATGAATCAAAGTTTCATCCTTGCTCTTGTGATAAATGTTTGGCATTCGAATAAGTCTATGAGCTCGTGCGAATTTTGAGAAGAGAAGCAGGAAAAAAAATGATAGCGCTTGGAAATTCAAATTGTGGTGGGAAGCGTGGTGCATTGGCAAATCATTTTGGGTAAGGGATAAGGCAGCGCAAACACCAGGGATCGAATCCCTTGGACGATGTTTCAAAAGGCGTGTGGAAAGCGCTTTGGTACTTTGTTTTTTGCGGAAGGTGGAGGAAGGTTTTAGGAACTTTGCGCCTTTGCCTTTCCAACGAGTGTAGCTTGTGTGGAATCTTAGCTGTGGCTAATACACTCATGGTGTGGCAAGTCGAGGGTTCGAATCCCCTTGAGGAGGTAATTATGTTTTGCATTTAAATAATTTTTATTAGCCCTAAAGTTTGGATTTATAAGGTAGTTAATGGAAATTAAAGTTTGTTATTAGGGTTGTGATTATTATTGCAAAACATAATTGGTTTATGATTTATTTTATAGTTATGGAGAATTAATTTTAGGAGAAATAAGGAGTTGTTTTTTTAAAGCAATTTTGAGAGGTTTATTATTTTTGATAAGGGTTTTAATAAAATGGACTTTGGATGTGTTTATTAACTTGGAGTAAAAAGGGTGTAATTTGAGTAATGCTTTATTTTGTGATTATTTGAAGTCCATTAACCCTTGTTTAGATTGTAAAGGAAAGTTGTGTTTAAATGTGGCAGATTTTGTGGACAACTTATTGGCATCAAAAAGGTATGGGCACATTCTCCTATTGATTGTTTATGGTGGTTGATTTCTAAAATATCATTGAAGAGAAAAGTATTGATTGTGATTTCCTTTGAGAAAATGATTGGTTGAATGCTTCAAGGTTTTTTGGTTTGTGAGTTGTATTTAAACCTTGTTTTATTAGCATTGTTGTTGAAGCCCTTTGATGATGAAATGAAATTGAACTTGAGCATCATTGCTATGTGATACTTGTGCTTGAGCATTGTTGGAAACATTTTGAGTTGGTTAATACATGATTGGACTAGGGTTTGTGAAAAAATATTGTTCCTTGAGGTGATTGGTTGAGTTGAGTTGGTTAATACATGATTGGACTAGAGTTTGTGAGAAAGGATTGTTCCTTGAGGTTATTGGTTGAGTTGAGTTGATTAAGCCTAGTCAAGTGGATGCATGTGGTTGTTCAAGTTCCTAGAAATAAACTATTCAATATTATGATTTGATTTGAGATTGATTTGAGTTGAGATTGATTTGAGTTGAGATTGAGGTTGATTTGAGTTGAGATTGAGATCTGAGTATAGAACATATAGAGTCTCTAACAATTCTCTTTATGCTTCTATGAGATTGATTTGAGATATTGATTATACATTGAGCTTAGAACATATTAAGTCTATAACAACTATCTTTATGATTCTATGTGATTGAGACAAGTCTTTGAGAAGACTTGTGGACTCTTTTGAGTTAAGCTTTTGTGAAAGCTTTCTATGCATATTTGATAAAGTACTATAGATGACTTATTGATCATATTTGAGCAATTCCTAGAGAGGATTTGTTGAGCAAATTTGGACAAGTTCTATGTGAACTTGTTGAGTAGATTTGGACAAGTTCTATGTGAACTTGTTGAGTAGATTTGGACAGGTTTTGTGTGAACTTGTTGAGAAGATTTGGACAGGTTTTGTGTGAACCTGTTGAGCATATTTGGACAGGTTTTGTGTGAACTTGTTGAGCAAATTTAGACAATTTTTGTGTCAACCCATTGAGTATATTTGAGCAGGTTCTAAGTGAACCTATTGAGCAGAATTGTACTAGACCGATTGTACTATGTTTAGTGCAAGAGATTGAGTAGAACTATGCTAGACCAACTGAACTGTGTTTGGTATAGTATTGAGACATAGCTTTGGAGGTGACAATTTATAGAAGACAGAGTCTCAGTGGATAGAGATCCAACAACCAGGATAATTGAAGACAGATATGAGTGAGGAGTATTCAAGTGGAGAGAGATCCACAAGTCATTACAACAAAGAGATATAGTCTTCTAGAAAATCACTAGCCAGAGTAGAAGGGGAAAGAGTTCTCTTGTGGAAGAGATACACGAACTTGAGATTTAGGGGATCAACATCTACTTTTTACTGAGGTCCATAAACATTGTAATTTGGGAAAGATTCCCAAGAGATTATTTGAGAAATATTTTATCTGTGGAGGTAGCCCACATTGGGTGAACCACGTTAAATATGTGTCTCTATTGTGTGTGGAGTTTTGTGCATTGCTTTGATTACTGCTATTGATACTGCTATCTATACACTGCATAATATTGATTTGAGAAGAAAAGTAAAAAGTGGTCTTATACTATTCACCCCCCATCTCAGTATAAGCTTGTGTTCTTCACTCTTCAAATTAGATTTTATTTATGAGCACTATATAAGTGCTTCCTTTTAAAGGCATATCTTTGTATTCTAATGTTGTGTAAGGTAAGCAGTGCCAAGTGGCACTTAAGCTCTCTATTTTATTTGAAATGATCCTATTGCACCATCTTCCAATGCTTATGCCAAGTGGTATTAAGATTCTTATCCTTCCACTATAACATCTAGATGGTAGGTGTTGTAAATAATGCTTCCTTAAAAGTGTTATGCAGGTGATAATCGATGCTTGTTGTGTGCCTAAGTCAACAACGTGGCCAATACTCCCTCTTGCTTACATGAAACTTCTTCTTCCATGTGGTGTGAATATTTCACCACTATGCCCTAACTCCTTAAGCTATTCAGCATGTTGGTTTAGCTTTATTAGAGCTTGTTCACTATAGTTTTTTATGATATTTCAATGCTTCAATGATCTCTACTCTCCAAAATGTTTATTATAGACAAATGATAGTTATTCTCTCAACGTTTCTCTAGCAAAGGTGTTTTTTATTCCAAAGATCCTAAAGAGTTTCAATCATATGTATCTAGTTTCTTCAGTTATGGATAATTCCTTCTTGAATCTGAGTTGAAACTGGAGGATCCACACTATAAATTTGATGTATCTCCTCCTTATCTAGATGGTGTCAATAAACTAAGTTTGCTTTACCACTTGTAACAACTTCCATGTTGTATATATGAGCTGAATAGAATGCTTGCTTTGGTGTAATTTTCATGGGAAAAATGATGCTTAGTCTTGGTGCCAACAATGCTACTCGCAATACTATTATGTGGATAAAACCCTATTATGCTTGCATTGTTCAATTTGTGTTGCTTAGAGATAGATGTTGCTGAGTTTTTCCTATGATACCTTAACCAAGGCTTCCAACTATAAAGGACACCTTGCTTTACCTTTACCAAAGGCTATTTGATGTACCTTATTTTTCCTTCACCAGAGGCTATTTCTATGTTGAACGTACTTGGCTTGACGTCCTTAGCGTAGCTATATATTCTACTTATACATTCACCTTCTTCATTGTATTCTACTTGTAAGTAATATCTGTTATTTCTTGGGTGATGAATGCAGGTTAATGCTATTTGAGTTATTTTCCTTTTCATTGGAGATACTTCACTTTTAGAGCTCTGTTGAGTGGCTATAATGAGATGCTATACAAACATAGAATAATATGGTGTATATGTTTGCCCCCCTATGCTCTTAAATTGAATCTCTTAACTTCTCAAAGTGCTAGTTTCAATTTCCTTTGCAAGATGAGATAAAATTGAAGTCAATATTACCTTCAAACCATTGGCAATACTTTATTTGTTTGACTACTTTAACACTAATAATTCTAAGTTTTTTAATAATATTTTGCACTATAGTATATGCAAATCTATAGAGTATTTTTTTCTTGGATAGACAATAGATAGTTGATATTTTTCTCTTGAAATATATCAAACTTATATTTTTATGTGCAGGTTGAACCTTGAAGATTATAACTTCTGCACTACCTTGAATACTTTAAATGAATCTTATTTATGCAACCTTTTAAACCTTAAAACTAGTGCTCAATAAACTTAATAAGAAACCAAATATAATAGTCCAACTAATGAACCTTTTGCACCTTTAGTTGCATACCTTTTCACCTATGTAGATGATGATGATTTTAATCACCTAAATGTTACCTTTTTGTAGATAATATTGCAGCTCTTTTAGGCTATCCAAAAATAGCTCTTTAGCTCACCTATTTATAGCTTTAACACTCCACTAATCTGTTGCCCAAAACTATGATTTGGTGGCTCCAATACTCCTTTAGGACATACCTCTAAAATTTAAACCTTAGAAACTACTAATGCTGCAAAAATTGCTTCTTCTTTGCTGTCCTCTAATATAAAAAAATTTATATTGTAAAGTAGTCAAAGTCTTCATTGAAATACTGTCCTTGAATCTCAAAAATTAAGTAGAAAATTTCTTCAAATTGTAGCTAATATTTCTCTCAATAACCCTTCAATGGTTGTCCCAAAATCTCTCATATTTGGTGGTTTCTCTATCTCCTTTCTCCTTGTTGAATTCTTACTTCAAACTAGGTCTTCTTCTCAAGAATTTGAAAGTCTTGAGATCTTCTCAAAAATACTAAGAAATTTGACAAAATTCTTTCCAAATATTTCTCCCTTGGGCTTGTTTTCGGATGGTGACAATTGTCCCAATTTATTTATTATCAACATCTTCTCATTGATAGTAAATTTATCCAATGAGTTCTTCTAGGAACCCCTTCAATGAGGCTCTCCAAGCCTTCTTGTTTCTCCTTGACACCTCTCCAAGGTCTTCAATATTGCATCTTCAAAATAATTTACTGAGACCTTGCTTGATATCCTTATCGGATCTCCTAAATTAGCTACTATTGAAATCTAAAATAGTACTTTTTCTAGTTCTTCTCTATCCTCAATCTTCCACTATGGAAGTTCTTCAATAGGGCCTTCTATGCACTTGTTCTTCAATGTGAAGTTTTCAATCTTCAATGGAGATCACCAATCTTCAATCTTCACGAGGACTCTTCTCCTAGAGTCTCTCCTTCCTCCAATGGTGTCTTCAATTTACAATTCTTTCAATGGAGTCTTTTCCTTAGGCCTCCAAATATTCAACTCTACAACTTGTTGCTTCAGGTACCAGATTGATTACAAAGAAGATATTCTTCCTAGCCCTTGTAGGAAAATTCCCAACTTTCTTTTAACATCCTTTATTTTTCAACAAAGTATTAGGCAATGATAAAATAAATTTCTATAAATCTATAGAAAACAATCTTCACTAGTTGGATTTCCAATCTAGTGAGAGCAATGCTGAGTTCTAGTCTTCACAAGTTTTTCTACAAATCTATAGAAAAACTCTAGCCAATAGTAAATTTAAAAATTCTAAAAATGATATTTGTAATTTCCTCTCAATCTCTCTTATGGCTCTCTCTATTTCCTATTGATCTATCTAGTTATTTAATACCACTGTTAGATTTTGAAGTTATAAACTTAAAGGAAATACAACCACAAGTATAAAAATAAGCATGAAATGTTATAACTATGATAATGGCTAACTAATATACATGAAAATATAATAATAAACTTCAAAAATAACTCAAGAAATAACCATTAATAAAAACTCATCAAAAAATACAATGTTATTCAATTAAGATAACTACCTCTCCATATTTGCAAAAATTCTTTACATTGTGTCTACTACTATTCTACCTATGCAATCCAAAATGCACTTCTACTTCTACTCTATGAAGGCCTATTTATAATGAGAAGTAAATATTTGCCTTCAATATTCCTATGACACCTCACTATTCTATTCTAAGGACTTATGTACATGTGGACTACATGCGGATTTACATCATTGCATATTATAACACTTGTGCATTTATTACATTACTTTAATAAAGTATTTAAGTCCTAATAAATTCCTAATCTAAATATGTAACCATGATGATACATTAATAAAGAATCAAATAATGTAATATATTCCAAAATGGTAAATGCATGGTGATGAATAGCAAAATCGAAGATTGATTAAAGTAATGGTAGAGCACTTTTAAAAGTGAGGCTTTCAAACAATATGGGATATATAAAATATATAATACTTTGGACTATATTTATAGAAGTGAATAGAAGAATATTTAAAGGAAAGGAAAGTAGATGAGAGGTAATAAAAAGGATTATATGTTTAAACATAGAGCAGTCTAAACCAACCCTATCAACTCATCCAATCCCTAATTTAGAAGCAGCTTGATAGATGGATTCAAGTCATTGAATGAAATTATGATGTTGGGTATAAGAGAAGCAAAAAGAAGGAAAAAAATATAAAGTGGAAACCACCAAATGTGGAGTGGATTAAATTGAATTTTTATGGAGAATTTAAAGGAAATCTAGGACCAACAAGAGGATGAATAATTAGAAATAATAGAGGTGAGATTTTGTCTTATTACGCTTTCAATAGTGGATTTAAGACAAATAAATAAGTTGAATCTTGGGTGGATTTAGAAGGGTTAAAAATATGTAAACATATGAAATGGAATAGAGTATGGATGGAAGGTGATTCTCTCATAGTAATAAATATAATTTTAAGGAAAGCAAAGGCTCCATGAAACATATAAGATATAATTGTGGAAATTCAAGATCTTGCTAAAGAGTTTGAAGAAATCAAGTTTACACATACATTATGTAATGTCCCCATTTTAGCCTGTTCTTTATGCAGTGGTGATGAGCCTATTATGTAGCTCCCGTAGACTAAGTTCATGGTTAGGGAACCTCTTTTCGAGGCAGTTTTGCATGCTTTGGGTGTGGACTTACAATTTTTAGTAAGTCAGTCATCTTGTAGAGCGAAAATTATGGGCGAGTAGTTTGTCTTAATGGCTGCTCGAAAATATGTTTAGATGTTTGTTCGGCCATTCTAGTTGAGATATTTTAATGATCGAAGTTTAATTTAATATAAAGTCAAATTATAAAATAATTATTGATGGTGACTTTATATTATTATTAAAAAGGGTCCTTTAAGTCACTTAAAAATTATAATATAATAAAGTGACTTTGCAAATGAAGTTTATGAGAATTAATTATTAAAACTGATTTTAATAATTAATTAGGGAGCAAAAGTGAATTTTGGCCCTAGTTGGTGAAATAAAAGAAAAGAGTATTCATTTTCTCATTCATTCAGGCTTGGTTTTTGGTTTATTGAAATTTGCTCTGCAAAAGTAGGGAGGAGCTTGTAGGTTGCAGGTGATTTCTCAAAGGCTTGTTGAGGACGACCATTCTCAGCATGAATAATCTTCTTGATTGTGAAAGATCAATCCTAGAGGTTTGAGAGGTGTTTGCATCCAGGATTCACCATTGTGCTTCAGTGTTTTCAGACTAGGATTTACAAATTTGTGAAGGTCAATATTTGAGTAAACCAACACATGGGTTTTTCTTTTCTACATTTTTTTTTTGAAAAAAATGAAAAACTTGTATTAATACAAAGAGCAAGTACAAGCGGGAGAGAACACATCCCAACCAAGAACAACAAACAACACTACAAGAGAAGAGCACAAAGGCAACCCAGCACAACACAAAGCAAATAAGTCAACTAGGCGCGAACAAGCGACATGTCACGAAATCATGACATGTCGCGAGATCGCGACAGTCAACCCCGGCTCCCCCACTGTGGTGCCAACAGTTGCGAAATCACGACATGTCACGAAATCGCGACATGTCACGAAATCGCGACATGTCGCAAAGTCACGACGACAGCACCCACCAGCAACCCTTCGACAAAAGTGTCGTGAAATCGTGACGAATTCACCTTATGGCATCCAGATCGCAAAAGCGTCGCGATATCGTGACAGTTTTCGCCATTCCGTTGGAAAGCCAAAATTGTCGCGATTTCGCGACAGGTTTTCCTTATGACACCAGACCGCCAAAAGTGTCGTGATATCGCGACGATTTTTCCTTTCGGCGCCCAGTTCTCAAAACTGTCACGATATCGCGACGAATTTTCCTCTCGACGCCCAGTTCTCAAAACTGTCGCGATATCGCGATGAATTTTCCACTTTGCTCTCCATCTGCAAAAGTGTCGTGATATCGCGACAATTTTACCAGTTAGCCCCAAATTGCCAAAACTGTCGTGAAATCACGACAACTTAACCAAGCGCCTTCCCCGAGGGCCGCGATGGCGCGACATGTCATGAAATCGCGACAAAAACCCGCCAAAGGCCGAGAGGGCGCAACCTGTCGCGATATCGCGACAAAAACCCGCCAAAGGCCGAAAGGGCGCAACCTGTCGCGATATCGCGACATGTCGCGATATCGCGACAGAAACCTTCCTTAGCATAAAAACACTGCACATCATTTCAAAAAATGTTCAAGGCCTTGTCGGATCTCTGCATCCTCCACAGGCATGTCACTGTGCAGCTGCATCCCAACCTCCCTTTCAGCACCCATCTTAGCAAGGAAATCGGCCGCCTTATTGAGATCTCGATTCACATAGATAGGTATCACATCATCTAATTCCCTCCAAAGCTCTTTGATTTGGGAAACTAAGATCCGCAACCTCCAAGCTTTCGAGACAAAGTTTCTCATACAATCAAGAGCACCCACCAAGATTTGGGAGTCAGACTCAATAATAATCTTCCTGTGTCCCTGTTTGGCAGCCCAGAAGGAGGCAGATTTAATGGCAAAGGCCTCGACTTCATTGTTTATGGCACATCCCAGACCCTGTAGTTCCCAATAGAGCAAAGACCCAGCATGATCGTGGCACACAACTCCAATTCCAGCACTTCCCGGATTGCCTTTAGCCGCTCCATCAGTATTGATTTTGATCCATCCTTCAGGAGGAGGTTTCCAACTACCACTCACCTGCCTTTGTTGAAAAACAACTCCCTCGTCCAAAGGCTCAGAAGCAGACTGAATTTCCCCCTCGGTATGAATGGCAACCGTTTCCGCCACTTTGCTCCAAATGACTTGCCATATTCCTTCTAGAGGGGAGAAGGTTTCACAAAAAATACGGGCATTTCTCTCCAACCAAACCTGCCACCAGATAAAAAATAAACCAAGCTCCCAGCCAATTCGAAGAGCTTTGGATTTAAATCTACCTTTCTTCCAGCTTTCCCATATGTTTTTTCGAGACAAGACCCCATTAGCCTGAAGTTTAAAGTGGGAGAACCTGCGCTTCCAGATCTGTCGTGTGAAAGAACATTCAAACATTAGATGATCCACCGTTTCCTCCTGCTTGTGGCATAACACACATTGGGAAGGGCCAATGATGCCTCTGAGTCTGAGATTGTCAATGGTGAGAATTCCATTATGCAAAAACTGCCAGGCGAAGAAGTTCACTTTCGGCCAGCCCTGGGGATGCCATATCTTTCTCCGATCATGAACCAAAAAAAAGTGTGGAGGGGGCTGCGGGAGGATCTCACCATATCCCTCTTTCACGAGTATAAACCCCAAGGCTCCCATAGCCCCGGGCCAGTTCATCCTCCTCATCTCTCCCGATAAGAAACCATTCCGCAAGATTTTTCCCAGAGTAGGTACCAACTCCGGAGGGATTGGTATTGGCCACTCATCCAGACGCTTAAACTTTATGATCTTGTAGTCCCCCAATTGACTAGTGTTAAAGTAGCTCTCAATTTGGATCCATCCCTTATCTTCTAAAGCAGATTTTATCGGTTGCAATTCAGGAAACACAACAATAATGGGAGGATTTTGGTCCCAGGAATCAGTCCAAAACCGAGCCTTATCCCCTCTCCCCACTTTCCAAAATAGTTGATCTTTGATGAGTTGAGCTCCAAGCTTGAGCGCCTGCCACACTGGTGATCCAAAACCTTCCGATGGAAAGCAGCCCACATCATTAGGATGGACAGAACCCAAGTATTTTCTAGAGAGAATTCTCTTGAAGAGGGATGTTGGCTGAGAAATCCACCTCCAGTACAGTTTGCCAGCCAAAGCCTTGTTGTTAAACTTGGAGCTTCTTAGTCCCAACCCCCCTTTTTCCTTGGGTTGGGTAACCTTGTCCCAACCAACCAAGGCCCATTTCCTCTCTCCCTTGGCACCTTCCCATAGAAATATTCTAGCCATTTTATCCAGACTCTTTCCAAATAGACTGGGGAGCAGCCGAGACGGAGAATTTATAAATTGGCATGGCCTGAATAATTGACTGCAGAAAAGTTAGATGACCCCCATAACTTAACCATCTATTAGACCAATGGTTCATTCTATCTTTGATGCCATCCAAAAGGTCCTTCGAAACATCTATTTTCAATTTTTTGAAATGGAGAGGGACCCCCAGGTAGACTACTGGGAGAGAGGTCCGAGTGAAACCTAAAATCTCAATAACTCTGTCCTGTAACCGTTGATCAATATTGAAGAAGATCACTTTGGATTTATTGCCATTGATGACTTGATTAGAGGCCTGAAGGTAGACATTTAGAGTATTTCTGATTCTTCTTGCTTCCCTAAGGCTGGCCACTCCCACCAATCCAGTATCATCTACAAACTGTAAATGAGTCAAAACTTTAGCCCCGACCTTAAAACCTGTTATCTGACCTTGAAGTCTTCTTCTCAGAAAGAGTCTACCCAATCCTTCAGCCAAGATGAGGAAGAGATAAGGAGAGCAAGGGTCTCCTTGCCGCAAGCCACGAGAGGCACCAAAAGGAGGCGAGGGAAGTCCCTTGATAAGAACAGAGTATGAAGGCGTAGAAAAACAGCTCATGACCCAGTCTGTCCAGTCCTGAGAGAAACCAAAGGCAGTCAACATCTTTGCCAAGAAGCCCCACTCCACCCTGTCATAAGCCTTGGACATATCTAGTTTAATGAAAATTCCTTTGTTCCCAGATTGGTGCATTGTATGGATAGCCTCCTGAGCAAGAATAACTCCATCCAAAATTTGCCTCCCTTCAACAAAACCCCCTTGCTCTGGGGAAATTATATTATGCAGGATAGGTTTTAACCTTTCAGCCATAATCTTAGTAATTATTTTATAGATCACATTGCATAAGGCAATAGGTCTAAAATCAGATAAATGAACCCCCCCTGCTCCTTTTGGAATTAAAGTAATGAAGGTATGATTTAGAGCATTGAGCATTCTTTTATTGGTTCTAGACTCCTCAGTGATGACCAGAACATCTTCCTCCAGGGTATCCCAAAAGGCCTGGAAGAACTCAATAGGGAAGCCATCAGGACCAGGCGATTTACCAGTACTCATCCCAAAGACCACCTTCTTAAGTTCATATTTATCTATAGGTCTAAGTAGAGCCTGGTTCTCTTCAGGAGAGATTATAGAAGGAATGACAACAATAACTTCATCTTGGGCTGCCCCGTATTGCTCCATACTTTCCTTAAAGAGTTTTGAGAAATACTCCATTGAGTGGGAGTGCATACTAGGAAGAGTGTCAAAAGAGTATCCATTCTCATCTTGAAGGAAATCCATATTATTCATTTGTCTCCTAGCACAGGCAGAGCGCTGAAAATTTTTTGTATTTCTGTCTCCTTCTAATAACCAAGTATTTCTTGCTCTCTGTTTCCAGTAAATATCTTCTTGATTATCAATATCCTCAACCGCTTTGCGTAAAGCATCATCCTCGGATTTAAGGTGCTCGGAAATGTTTCCTTCCCCGTAATGTTTTTGCACCTCATCCCATCTCGGCCAACAAGGGGGCCCGTTGGTGCTTGGAAGTCCGATTTGTTAGTTTGCCTCCATTGTTTCAATTTACACTTGACAAATTGAAGTCGTTTGTGAAATTTGAACATTGCGGTCCCAAAAGGTGGGCGGCCATCTTCCCACCACTGAGGAATTTTTCTTCGGAGATCTTCTTTTTGCAACCAAAAATTTTCAAATTTAAAAGGTTTATGGTACTGCCCTGTCATAGCCCCTCCCTCCAGTAAAATGGGAAAGTGGTCTGAAACTGGGCCTTCCAAAATCTGAAATTTAATATTCCATTTCACAAATGCTTCCTCCGAGACCAGAAACCGGTCTAGTTTTACCTTCCTACTATGTGGCTCTCTTCTCTTATTAGTCCACGTAAAATAAGTACCAGGACCTTTGATATCAACAAGGTGAAAGGCCTGGACTTGAGCAATTAGAAGCCTATCCCCTGGATCCAAAACTGGGAAACCACCTTCCTGATCCCTGGCAGATAATTTGGCATTAAAATCCCCAGCAACAATCCAATCGCAATCTTCCCGGGAGGATCTCATTGAATGAACAGCATTCCATTGAAGCCGCTGGCCATCAATGCTTTGAGCCCCATAGAAGTTTGTAATTAAAACCTGTTCAGCTGTAACAATATTCTTAAAGAGAGATGTGAGAACACCCCTCCAAGCTGTATGTTCTATTGCTATCCACACCAGAGGATTCCAATGAGTAACAATTCCCCCCGAAGCTCCTTGGGCCACCACATCCATATATCCAGCGCCCATCCATATTCTACTAGCGATTTTACACATAAGATCTAAAGACATTTTTGTTTCCTGAAGGAGCAAAAAGTCTGTTTTGTGTCTTCCTAAAAGTCTTTGAACAACAGATTGATGGGTTCTACTGTTTAAACCCCTTACATTCCAGGATTGTATAATCATTGGAAACCTTGGGAGCAATACGAGTCAATTGTTCTCACCGATCCTCCATTGATCATCTTGTCCCCTTGCGCTACTATTAGATCCTTATTGGATTTTATACCAGCTCCTTGGGAATTACTATTCTTAGACCTCTTTTCCACCTGGGTAATCCCCAACGCTGGTCT
Source organism: Wollemia nobilis (assembly GCA_028583015.1). NCBI lineage: Eukaryota > Viridiplantae > Streptophyta > Pinopsida > Araucariales > Araucariaceae > Wollemia > Wollemia nobilis. Next base: position 16,466,123 of record JAQPPZ010017228.1, read on the forward strand.
TTATGCATTCTTTTTGCACTTCCCATGTGGACATCCTTAATAACTGGTTGTGCAGGGGAATGAATTACCATAGCCCCTAGGTTCTCTCGGTTGCAAAGTCTCGGGGTTTCAATCACCTGTTCTAAGACAGGAGTCGATGATAGAGGAGCATGAGAGTGGGTGTTAGTATCCTCAGCATTCCCATACACTCCTTCCATGACTTGGTCTTCTTGGTCTACAAGGGATTTGAAGATTTCATATTGATTGGTTGGCTTGGTTTGGGCCTGCTCTTTGCCATTTCTCTTTTTGTTTTTCCTCTGCTTCTGCTGTTCAAAGCCATCTTTTTGGGCATCAGAACCCTGGGGGATATTGAGGGGTTCTTTGACCGAAGTGAACTTACCCTCTCTGGGGCGATTTGACGCTCTCGACGGAGCTTCCACTTTTGTGGTCAGGCTATTTGGGCAGAACCTAGCCAAATGGCCATGCTTATGGCAGACTCTACATCTAAAAGGTAAGGCTTCATAGTCTAGCTGCTGTATCCAGGTTAGTCCTGCCAACTCCAATTCCACCTCGGTTGGAAGTGGCTGGCTAATGTCCATTTCTACACATATTCTAGCAAAGACAACAGTATTTCCTTCCATGGTATCTCTTGAAACTCCCAAAAATCTACCTAGAGAATTACCAATCAACTCAAGGATCTGCTCACCCCAAAACTCCATTGGGAGAGCATACAGCCGTATCCAGATCGGGACAGCCATGGGCTCAATGCGAGGATCAAAACCCACTCTCCACGGTTGGACAAATAATCCTGCCGGGCCGTGGCTCCTCTTCTCTGATTCAAATGCTCTGTTTCTATCTGCTAGAGAAGAGAAACTAATAATAAAATACCCATTGCTTATAGGCCATAGAGAGTACTCACATGGGCTCCCAGTTATGTCTCACCCAGGTGTGTAGAAAGTTCAGAGTGGGCCGAATACCCATGAATTTGCAGATCAGATCATGGGTAGCACGGTATATAATCGTATCCTCAACCAGTTTTGGTTCTATGACAATCTTAGGCCTAGACGCAGATTGTGGAAGGCAGCCGTTAACTCTGTTTGTAGGTAAACCCTTTCCAGCATTCTTAAATAGCATTTGATAAGCACTGCGTTGAGCTTCATCGGAGGAAGATGCAGGGTTTTCTTTTAATTTATCAGCATAAGAGCTTTTCTGCCCATCGAAAGATCCTGGAGGAGACCCCATTGGGCCCTCCCAAGGCAACGAATGATCCTTCAAAGAAGTGTAGAATCAATCCACAGGAGGATCTGGAAGAAACTTCCAACCAGAGACCCTGGAGCTTTGCCCGGTGCCTGCATAGAAGGTTTCCCACCAAATCGCCAGAGCTCTACTAAAATTCGCCCAGTGGTAGATCCTTCACAATTTTAAATTATTGTCATTTTCTTTTCTACATTAGCCATAAAGGGTTCCATAATTATTTTGATGATTGAAGGGCAAAAAAAAAAAGAAAAGATAGAGTTTTTTGGTGAGAAAATCACAGGGCTTCTTCGTGAAGATATTTTGGGCTATAATGTACACCCCCAAAATACAATCCACTGTAATAGTTTATCCCAAGTTTTTTTGTTTCAAAATAGTCTTCGACACTCGTAAGGGCTGATTATTTATGATTTAAGTTTCAATGATGAATGGGTGTGTTTTTTTTTTTTGCATAATATTTTGAAATAACCAAATACAATAGCAAATGCAAGCAACAAGGAACAATAATGTATTCTATATTTCAATGAAACAACTCCCACAAGCATAAAATATAAGAACCATCAATATTTCCTTAGTGCCCAACCATTACACTCAATATTGAACTTGGGAATAAGACTAATTTTTATATAAAGCTGAAACAAACATTACAATAGTGGAAAGTATGATTGATTTGCATCTTAAGTACATCAGTATCCTTGTTCATTTAATGTTGCTAATGTTCCCACAGATTACAACCAACAGATGATACACTAACACTGGTTTCTGAATAGATTTTAGACTGGTAATTGTGCGACTGAGTGCCCAGATTTGGTACAGACCGTAGCTTTTATGAAGACCACTGAAAACTTCACTAAACTCCTAAGTCTACTCCTAATATTCAAATGTATACCTCCCAATGATAAATACTGGTCAAAAGAAGATATAATTTTGACTGCCTTAACTTAATGTCAACCCCCAACAAGGGCCGTTTGGCCTGACAGGTATGGCTCAGTAGATAAAATCCCAAACACCATCAAAAATTCCAAATTTTATATCAATGCAATTGTTATTACCATAGAAATTTATCTATCAATTACCCACAATGATCTCAAGCTTGGAAATAAAGATATGAGCAAGTATATGATTCAAAACCCTCAATAGAATGTCACCCAATGACTGTTTATTCCTTCAATATTCAGCCAAATACATATAAAGCACCTAGAACTGATATTTCATAGTTGAAAGTGCAAATCTTGCTAAAGAAATCCTCCAACAAGCCCAAAATTTCTTCACGAAGAAGCCTTGTGATTTTCTCATAAAAAACTCTATATTTTCTTCTTTTTTTCTCTCCAATCATCAAAATAATTATGGAACCCTTTATGGCTGATGTAGACAAGAAAAACCCATGTGTTGGTTTGCTCATATGTTGACCTTCATAAATATGCAAACCCTAGTTTGAAAACACTAAAGCACAACGATGAATGCTGGATGCAAACACCTCTCAAACCTCTAGGATTGATCTTTCACAATTGAGAAGATTATTCCTGCTGAGAATGGTCGTCCTCAACAATCCCTTGAGAAATCACCTGCAACTTGCAAGCTCCTCCTCCCCATTTTTACAGAGCAAATTTCAATAAACCAAAAACCAAGCTTGAATGAATGAGAAAATGAATGCCCTTTTCTTTGATTTCACCAATTAAGGCTAAAATTCACTTTTGCTCCCTAATTAATTATTAAAAGCACTTTTAATAGTTAATTCTCATAAAATTCATTTGCAAAGTCACTTTATGATATTATATTTTTTGAGTGACTTTAGGGACCCTTTTACATATAATATAAATTCACAATATATTAATTATTTTATAATTTGACTTTATATTAAATTAAACTTCGACCATTAAAATATCTCAATGAGATTGGTCGAACTAACATCTGAATGTATTTTTGAGCACCCATTAATCCAAACTACTCATCCATAATTTTTGCTCTACAAGATCACCGACTTACTAAAAATAGTAAGTCCACACCCAAAGCACGTAAAACTGCCTCAAAAAGAGGTTCCCTAACCATGAACTTAGTCTATGGGAGCTGCATAATAGGCTCATCACCACTACATAACGAACAGGCTAAAATGGGGACATTATAGTCACCCCCCCTTAACGTTGCTTGTCCTCAAGCAATGCATCATCTGCCATGATCCCAAACAATCTTAAGAACACCTCACTAGATAGACACGACCATATACCAACACATATGGAAACAACCCCATCACCCAACACGCTGTAACCACTCATCACTGCAACACCAACAAACATTGTCATCAAAATAATAAAATCCATACTAAAATCTGATAGAATCCCAGGGTCCCACACCAGTATGAGAATACCACTGTCATGCTGCAGGAGCACCAAACTGGACTTTTCTAAAAAAACTAAGTGCCACAACAGTATACCCCTCATCTGCATCACCAAGGAATAAGTAACATGCCAACCCTAAATGTGATAATATCATGAACAAATGAGTATATCAAGGATGGTGAAAGGAGAAGATGTTGGAAATATCTTCCCAAAAACTCTCATTGATATGAATATCCGCTCCATGACCAAAATATCTCTCCAATCCATCAACAGACACCAGTCTGGAGTCACTCGGTTACTGACTTGTAACTAAACAAGAAAGTCCCAACTGAAGATCTGAACTGACTCCTACCACCAAACATCCAATAGAAGTGACATCAAGGTACAATCTCCACAAGTCAACAATTTCCATGAGTACACTCCACCCTAATCCCATGGACCACATAGAGTTGAGCAGTCCTAGAAACTACTGACTCATAGGGATGGAACAAGTACCACTCACAACTCTGTGTATCCCAAACCCATATTTGGTCCTCTACAACATCAACCGAATCATGGAGTGGTCCAATATTCAACCCAGAAACATCAAGGCTACCTGAAGAACCCTATCGAAATATACTGTATACAGGTGTAAAGTCGCTCAACCCAAACTCTATCCCTATAGAAACACTAACCCTTTGAAGTAGATCATAATCCCTGTACAATCCTGTCTTTCCTTCGGGTGAAGGAAGTAACTCGTACTCTAATGAAGGAAAAAACCCACTATCACAACTCTTCACTCCATGAATGTACGCCATCTAGAATGAAGTCCACTCATCAAAATGTGGGCTGGAATAAAAATGGTGAGCACATCAAACTATGCAATTCACATGAAACTCACCAACCTCATCACCATCGTCACATGAGAGAGGAGTCATCGGATCAACCAAAACTAAAATGATATCTTGGATAAATGATGCACCATCATTGACATAAAATTCATGTTGATCCTATGGTGAAGTAGGGGAAACACTACCATTGCTGTGCACCTCCTCATCACTCCCAATATCACGCAAATCCTCAACCAACCATCGTACCACTGTACTCTCTGTAACACCCTCCAAACATTGTGTAGTAGCTATGACAGGTGACTTATATCCTGCCTAATCAAGAGAGAAGTGAGCCAAAGTAAAATTCAAGCTAATATCATCCAACTTCTGTCTCTCTATTGTGCTAACCAGGTACTCATCTCCAAATATACCCCTTGAGCATAGATCTCTCTGTGAATCTAGGGCAAAAATTCCATCATAAGGGGAAACAACTCCTATCGATGCAAGATCACCATCAGCTATCAACACACCCGGATCCCAAGGCACTATGAGATGATCCTCTAATATTATGCAAAATATTGGACTGTGATGGGCCACTATAAGTGAGTCATGTTGTGTAGTACTGTCATAATAGCTATAATCCTCAAGAGGCACTATCCTTATAACAACACTATGTGAATCATCGATAGGTAGAACCGTCCATGCACTCTCCTCCAAAAATTTGGTTTGATAACCAAACCCAACACCTGTATTGTCACCATTGTATGTCATAATCCTGTCAATCCCTGCATCACCAAGGTTGTCATTATGTTCAATAGTATCAAAATGAACTAACTGAGAATAAACAACAGACTCATTAGAAATATCTGGTATGAAGTCTAAGACAACATCATCATGAGTAACATATGCATCAGTATCCACTCATGCATTCAAAACAAAAACCTCAACTGAGCTAACATCACTAGTAACAATTCCAATAGTGTCCAAAATATAACTAATAGTAGTAGGAACTCTAGATGGTATGTTAACAACTGTAACTACATCTGTTGCAAAAAAATTCCCTCTACCTCAACTCCATTGACATTAGGTGTGTGCAAGTCTAAAGGGAAATCTGGTAGTGCTAATGGACAAGTCTCATGATAAAGGTCATCCTTATGTAAATCCTCTCCATGTTCACTGTCCAAATCAAAGCTAAGCTGCTTATTACAATTTTGGACCATAATTTCTACCAAACTATAAGTTGCTTCTGAAAGACACAAGTCATGTTTTTGAATAGCTATCAATAAATGCAATACCTTTGGAGGAATACTGTCATATGTATCAAGGATCAATGTCATAATATCCTGCATAGAATCCATGACTGTCTCCCCAAAATCCTTGCTGAAAGAAGACAAAAAATGGTAGAACATCTGAAAAATGATCTCGTCACAACCCATATCCACTAGTAGCACACCTACATGAATTGTTACCATCAATTCCAAAATTTTAAACTATTTATCAAAAGAATGGCTCCTGATATCCATCCCCTGTGAATTATCAACGATCAATAATAGAATCTCCTGCATTTTATCTTCATCATATAGACTCTCTGGAACTATAATTCGTATAAGTTAACTATGACAGTAAGCAACACCCAGTCTTATCTTATCATTTGAATGTTTTAACCACCTATCTTGACCCAAAGAAGTCCATGTAGGATTAATTGCTAATTGTATCTCATAACAAGGTGCTCGTTCAACAACTGATAAACATTCTTCTATCACTCCAAAAGTATCGAGGGTAACCTTATCTGATTGTGAAAGAGGATCCAATTTATTTCTTGTAAGCCAAAGTTTCCTAGCCAACTCCATTTCCCTTTTCAATGTCATAATATCAACTGAAATCAAATTCTAAACACCCACCAGGCTGGTAGAGTTGAACTTAAGCTCTGATACCACTATAATGTACACCCCCAATATACAATCCACTATAATAGTTTATCCCAAGTTTGTTTGTTTTAAAATAGTCTTTGACACTCATAAGGGTTGATTGTTTTGATTTATGTTTCAATGATGAATGGGTGTGTTTTTTTTTTGCATAAGATTTCAAAATAACCAAATACAATAGCAAATGTAAGCAAAAAGGAACAATAATGTATTCTATATTTCAATGAAACAACTTCCACAAGCATCAAATATAAGAACCCTCAATATTTCCTTAGTACCCAACCATTACACTCAATATTGAACTTAGGAATAAGACTGATTTTTATATAAAGCTGAAACAAACATTACAATAGTGGAAAGTATGATTGATTTGCACCTTAAGGACAACAATATCCTTGTTCATTTAATGTTTTTGATGTTCCCACAGATCACAACCAACAAATGATACACTAACACTAGTTTCTGAGCAAATTTTAGACTGGTAACTGTACGACTAAGTGCTCATATTTGGTACAGACCACAGCTTTTATGAAGACCATTGAAAACTTCACTAAACTCCCAAGTTTGCTCCTAATATACAAATGCCTACCTCCCAATGACAAATTCTAGTCAAAAGAAGATGTAATTTGGACTACCTTAACTTAATGTCAACCCCCAACAAGGGCCGCTCGGCCTGATAGGTACGGTTGGGTAGATAAAATCCCAAACACCATCAAAAATTCCAAATTTTATATCAATGTAATTGTTATTACCATAGAAATTTATCTATCAATTACCCACAATGATCTCAAGCTTGGAAATGAAGATATGATCAAGTATATGATTCCAAACCCTTAATAGAATGTCACCCAATTACTATTTATTCCTTCAATATTCATCCAAATACATATAAAGCACCTAGAACTGATATTTCATAGTTGAAAATGCAAATCCTGCTAAAGAAATCCTCCAACAAACCCAAAATATCTTCATGAAGAAGCCCTATTATTTTCTTAGCAAAAAACTCTATATTTTCTTCTTTTTTGCCCTCCAATAATCAAAATAATTATGGAACCCTTTATGGCTGATGTAGACAAGAAAAACCCATGTGTTGGTTTGCTCAAATGTTGATCTTCACAAATCTGCAAACCCTAGTCTAAAAACACTGAAGCACAATGATGAATATTGGATGCAAACACCTCTCAAACCTCCAAGATTGATCTCTCACAATCGAGAAGATTATTCCTGTTGATAATGGTTGTCCTCAACAAGCCCTTGAGAAATCACCTGCAACCTGCAAGCTCCTCATCCTCATTTTTGTAGAGAAAATTTCAATAAACCAAAAATCAAGCCTGAATTAATGAGAAAATGAATGCCCTTTTCTTTTATTTCACCAATTAGGGCCAAAATAGAGTATGGATGGAAGGTGATTCTCTCATAGTAATAAATATAATTTTAAGGAAAGCAAAGGCTCCATGAAACATACAGATATAATTGTGGACATTTAAGATCTTGCTAAAGAGTTTGAAGAAATCAAGTTTACACATACATTAAGGGAAGGAAATAAATGTGCAGACAGACTAGCCAATATAGGGATTTTTATTGAGGATCATGAAGTTAAATTCTCCTTTCCATGGTTAGAGGAAGTAATAAGTTTAGTTGAAGTTGAAAATAAAATTTTGATTGTTTGAATCAATTAATGATTCAGATTCACTTTAATGTTTTCCGTTGGTAATATTTACTTTATATTGTAATAATAATATGTTTTCATATAGACTATTTATTATAATTTTGTGGTTGCACTTGTATTTTAGGAAGGAAACTAGCAATCCAAATTTGGTAAAGTGGACTATGATAGTGCGATGTTTTGAAAATATTACTATACTAAGATGCAACGCATAGATAGTAGAGGTGAAATTTTGGTATTGTGAAGGCTGCTATAGAAAAATGTCAAGAAGGAGGCTAAATTCTAGAATATTTTTTTCATATAGAAAATCAAAAAGATCAAAAAAATAAAAATCAAGAATTTAGATAGTTTATGTTAAATGATGTAGGTTTCTAGCTATAGCATCTTAATTGATATGACAATGCTAAAATATATTACATCATTTGGGTCATGTAAATGTACCACATTTGGTACATATCTAGAGTAGGAGTTTACTTCAATGTAAAGTTAGTTAGTTACTTCAATTATTATAATAAATGCACAAGTGTCAATGTGCATGTTGTCCACATGTACATGATTCCTAGATAGAGTAAAAGCTAAAATATCTATCTTTCTATATAAATACCTCATAAGTAGAAATGAAGTGAGAGAGAGTGTATGTGAATTAGGATAGAGTGATAGAGTAAATACAAAGTGTATGTATGTAGTAAGGTACAATGTAGTTCCTTCATATACTTTCATGGAGTGTTCATGTCCTCAATTATATAGTATTGTACTATTTTTTTCACTCTCATTAATGGCATGTTTTTGAGTTATTTGCAGATGTTCATTTCCTTATTTTCCTGCATATTATTTTATCATTAAATTTATAGTTGTCTTATATTAGTTATCCTACATCTTGTGGTTGTACTATCTCCCATCACAAGCTAAAAGTGGTATCAAAGCACATGGTAGATCAATTAAAAAATAGGGAGAGCCATAAGTGAGACTAAGAGAAATTCAAAAATCTCATTTATAGAATTTTTGAGATTACATTTGGATAGAGTCTTTCCATAGGGTTATAGGAAAACTTGTGAGACTAGGACTCATCATAAATTCTACTATATTGACAAGTCAACAAGTGAAGGTTATAATCTCCAGAATTATAAATCCTTTAATTCCAATTTCTAACATCTTGTTGTAGGAAAAGAAGATTTAAATAAATTTGTAAAGCTTCCTACAATAGAGTTAGGAAGAATATCTTCATTAGAATCATTCCAACACTTGCAACAACAAGTAGAATATTGAAGATTTCAGTGATCTAAAAAAAGGTCCCATTACAAGAGTTGTGAACCTACAAATTGTAGAAGAGAAGAAATAGACCATAGTAGCCTTAGTTTAAACGTAAGGAAGAATAAGACTCTAGACATGATCCAAGGAGGATATAGGAGATTGGTGATCTCCATTCAAGATAAAAGACTTGCAAAGTGCAGAAGCAAAAAAGGCCATAGGAGCCTTGCTACAAATTCAAGGGAGAGAAAAAGACTCTAGTGAAGAGTCTCGATGAAGAGAGAACATTGGTGATATCCTATGTAAATTGAAGAATTCACCCTAAAGAAGCTCAAAAATATCCTTAGAAGATCCAGTTCCAAAACTTTTAGTTTTGGAAGATTGGAGGTTGGTGATCTCCATTAAAGCCTGTAGTTTGCAGAAGTAAAGAAGGAATATCAAAGGTCATGTTCCAAATTCTAGTAGTGGAAGATTACAAATATATGAGAAGAATATATCATTACAAACACTTACTTAGTATAAGTTTGAAGGAAAGGTCTCGTTTGGAAGACTAGAGAAGTTGCAAGATTGAAGACCTTGGTGATGTCTCAAGGAGAAATAAGGAGAAGGTGCTAATGGAGGAGAATTTGGGACAATTATCACCATTAGACAAAAATCCCAAAAGGAGAAGAATTTTACAAGGAGTGACTAATTCTAGAGGAGATTGTTGAAGACCTCAAGATATTCATATTCCTGAGAAGATGGCCTAAATCAAAGTTAGAAGTTGACAAGGAGAAAGGAGCCTAACTTTTCTACCAAACCTAAAAGGTTTGAAGATTTACATTTAAGTCTAGAAGGCTCATTTAAATATAGGGGTTTGCTAAATATTTAGAAAAATACTAAAGGGTTCTTGAAGGAAAACTCAACTGCGATTTGGAGGAAGTCCCTACCAAATTTATGAGTTTCAAGAACAACATTACAATGTAGAAATTAACTACGAGAGAGTAGTAATCAGGACAACATTACTAGCTGCAAAAATTTAGATCAATAGAGTATTTTGAAGGAGAATCAAATCATCATACTATTGTTTCAAAGTAGCAAGATAGAGGAGTTACTAAGTTTCGAATTGGTGAGTCAAGGAGTTGTTGTGGACAGCCAAGAATAGCTACAAATCCATCTAGTTTAAAGCAGCAATAAGGTGAGTCTAATCACCTAGCAATCCTTCGTCTACAAATATTTTTAAGGTAAGCAACTTGGGTGTATATAGGTTCATTATTTGAACTTTAATTTGGTATATTATCCAGTTCCATTAAGCACCATTTTAAGTTCTTTAAAATTTGTAAAAAGAAGGTTGCATATTATAGTCTTCAAAGAGAGTGCAAAAGGAAGTTCTTTTAAGGTTTATACCTACACATTAAAATAGGAGTTAGATATATATCTTCCTATTATTCAGTTACAACAAAGAAGACTACATTAAGTTATAGTGTAATTACTAGTGCATGATTTGAGGTTCATTTACAGGAGTAATAAGGAGAAACTATTACTACACTATATTAGTTATTCAAAGTTCATTGTGGATTCTTAGTTAAGGTGAATATTAGTGAAAAGTTAAACCTCTATATGTTAGTTGCATGGTTAAGTGCTTAGATTCATTGGTGTTAAAATTATCCAAGTTAGAGGTTAGTGTTGTCTAGAAAGAAAGGTAATAATACATTGCTCTCAAGGACTATAGAAAGTAATCGACATATCTAAGAAGCAATAGAATAGCTTTCGAAATATGTCTTCATTTATCCTTCAAGCTATATAGCAAGGAACTACCAAATCAAAGGAGAAGAATAGCATAAAAGGGAGATAAAAAAATCTCGAATCTTTGGTGCAAAAATAAAGTATCTTATTTATGTTATAGAGATGCACCATATTCCTATCCCAAGACACTAAAGGCATCAAGAATTCTACAATTGTATAAGATAGAGAAGGTGAGCCGACCTAGGGTACAAACATCAATTTGAGGTATAAAAAGACACTGTCTTCACCAGCTAATACAGTGCCCATGATTGCATCAACCTGTAGCGTAAATACTCACATAAAAGGTAACATAAATACCCATGTCAAAGGTAGTGAATAGCAGTGGTAGATCATAGAGGAAAATACCTAGTAAGAGACCATCATTGTGTGAGATCTACCTGGAATTAGGAAAATATTAAGGCCTATGTAAGAGGTTACCTATCTTTTGTACCTCTATATAAAAGTTAGCATACATAAAATAACTATCATCTACCAACATGGACAGAATAGCCCTGAGTATGAGCATAAATAAATGAAGAGCTATACCCAAGGAAGAAATTGGAAGAACCACCAGTTGAATCGAAGCCACCACTAGAGTGCCCTTATCCACATTATCTAGAGATACCCACACAACAACTAATCTCATCTAGAAATAAGACATTGAATATAAGCAATGAAAGCCGTTTGTTGGTGAACAATATACAAGAAGGAGATGTTAGACAAACGTTTACATGCATGAAACCTAAGTGCCACTTGGCACAAAGGGTATATTTTCTCTCTCATTCCTAATGCTCAAGAGAAATGCACCCATTGGATTAATGCATTTAATCATCATTCTAATACCTGAGAATCTTCAATAACTTCAAAGAAGACCTCTTACTTGTAACATGAAGTGTAACACCTTCAAGAGACAACACAAATGAAAGAAGAAACAAAAGAGTCTGGTAACACATTATACCACTTGGTACACACATCAAGAAGGTAGAAGCATGATTACAATAGCCATAAAGAGGAGTAATCATAGAGGAAAATACAATCCAAAATTAGCACTAAGTGGAGAATGTATTAAAGGTATGAAGTCAGGAGTTAAAGACATATTTAAAGACTATCATAAGGGATGTCTACCAAGCCTATCATAAATTAGCAAGGAGGTACAACGTATTTCAAGGTGATTGAAGTAAAATATAGCACCCATATACAATACAAAGGTATTATTTCATAAGGCTTAATTATTTGCTTTCTCAAGGAGTAATAAGGGATAATATAAGGTTGAAACTATTAACATCTTTTGCATTCACATTTATATGTAAAATCAACCATATAGATGAAATCAAATTTAAAATAAGTCTATATACATAATATTTTAATATTTGTAACTAAAACTATAAGATTTATAACCATTTCTACTTGGAGAAATTAAATTTTGCTATTGCAAATATTATTATTTTCTAATATTCCAAATTAGGGAGTTATAAGGTATACTACACCAAATTTATATTATTGGAATTTAGAAACATTAAATTATTAATATCAAAGGTTATATAAAAGAAGTTCTACATTTACTTAAAGGAGTTGGAATTATATACTTTATTACTTGTCTCATACTCATAATAAAGAGACAAAAGAAATCCAACCATAGAGAACTTCAAATTAAGTGCATAGTTTATTAGGAGAGATAAGATGAAATAGAAGTTGATTATTGTTACTTACAAGAACACTACAAAATAAACTAAAAAATGAACTATTAATTACTAAGCACTTTATTAAGCTTATAGTTTACTTTAATCACTAGGGAGACATGAGGAATTTTACAAAACCTAAGTTTGGAAAGGTTTTGACAAATTGAATCATATACTCAATTTACTTGAGAAAGATAGTATAATACAAATATTAAGGAAGCAAAAGGAATACTACATATCAAAATTCTCTAGCTTTATCATAAATTTAATTCACTAGGGAGACATAAAGTAGATCAAAAATATTAAAACAACCATTTCGTACACTATAATGGATAAAGCTAGAAGAGAGACATCTCATCACAATACATACTACAAAGGACTCAAAATCAGAATCTATCCAATATACCATATCAAATATGTAAAATTACATCAAGCTCAAAGTGTTTCATAGGTCAAAGTGAAAAGGACATTTGGTATATTGATTTAGGAGCAAGCCACCACATGACAAGAAATCTACATTGGTTTGATTGTCTTGAGATCACTAACAACTATAAGTTAAAAATTGTAGATGGCAATAACTATCATATACATGGATATGGGTGTGTTTCACCTAGTAAATTATTTTAAAAATTTCTACTACATGATGTAATGTATGTTCCTAGACTAACATCTAATCTCATATTAGTATCCAAGTTAGTAGAGTGTAAAAGGATGATTGAATTTAGATACCATATCAAATATGTAAAATTACATCAAGCTCAAAGTGTTTCATAGGTCAAAGTGAAAAGGACATTTGGTATATTTATTTAGAAGCAAGCCACCACTTGAAAAGAAATATACATTGGTTTGATTGTCTTGAGATCACTAAAAACTATAAGTTAAAAATTATAGATGGCAATAACTGTCACATACATGGATATGGGTGTGTTTCATCTAGTAAATTATTTTAAAAATTTCTACTACATGATGTAATGTATGTTCTTAGACTAACATCTAATCTCATCTTAGTATCCAAGTTAGTAGAGTGTAAAAGGATGATTGAATTTAGATACATGAATGGATCTAACATGTGTCTTATTATACATTAAAATGAAGTTGAGGCTATTGAATCAATCCATAGAAATATATATGCTCTATATTCTAGCAAAATATCACAACATATTATTGTGTTTCAAAACAATACTAATACACTTTTTGAAGAATAGATCAGAGAGAATGACGAACCTATATATCATAATAGAAAAAGAATAAATAAAAGTTTCAATAATAAAAGGATGAGAGGTTGACTACACCATTATTTACTTGGCCATCTACAATCTATACAAGAAATATATGATCAAGATGAAGAAGAACCAGACCAAGTTGAATATTGTTCCAAAATCAAAGATCCATATTGAATACTAAAGTCTTCAATACCCAAATAATAAAACACAAGAGGGTGTTAGAGTATATTACATAATTTGGATCAAGTAAATGTACCACATTTGGTACATATCTAGAGTGTGAGTTTACTTCAATATAAATTTAGTTAGTTACTTCAAGTATTATAATAAATGCACAAGTGTCAATGTGCAAGTTGTAAATGTGCATGTAGTCCACATGTACATGAGTCCTAGATAGAGTAAAGGCCAAGCAATCTATCTTTCTATATAAAGGCCTCATAGGTAGAAAGGAAGTGGGAGAGAGAGCGTGTGTGAAGTAGGATAGAGTAACTACATAGTGTATGTGTGTAGTAAGGTACAATGTAGTTCCTTCATATACTTTCATGAACTATTCATGTCCTCCATTATATAGCATTGTACCATTTTTGTCACTCTCATTAATGGCATATTTTTGAGTTATTTGTAGATGTTCATTTCATTATTTTCCTACATATTATTGTGCCATTATATTTATAGTTATCTCATATTAGTTATCCTACATCTTGTGGTTGTACTGCCTCCCATAAAAATCTAATAGAGAAATGTATCTATTTGTAAACTCTCAAGCTCTAAACAAGAGAGTTGTTAATTTTGAAGGGGGGACCTGAGTACAACCTCTTATTATCCATCCTATATATATATATATATATATATATATATATATATATATATATATATATATATATATTTATATATAAGGATTAATAATAATGATGAAGAAGAGAGAAAGAAAGAAAAAAAATAATTCGAATATCATTTTAAAAGAAATTGTACAATATAGAAAGTGTTGTTTTAAAAAAGCTAAAAATAAGTAATGGCAAGGTGGCATTTTATGTGAGGATTTATTTTATGAAAAACATCTTATATTTTAGGAGCCATATCTTCATGAAGGTTATCCAATTCAATTAAATATTTGGACCAACTTGAGTGGAATTTGAATAGCTTTAAAATGAGTGGTCATATGAGAGAATCCAAGAGAATTGAGGGAGATATGACCCTATGAATTCAACCATCCAAAACAAGGGTAGTGATGATTTTTCAAATCATGAAAGAAAAAATTGTAAAATTTATTGGCCAAGGTTTTGATGATTAGAAGAGTAGTGAAAGGCTAGGACTTCAGTGAGGCAAGACATTCTATCTAGACATATAAGTAAAGTTTTACTAGAATCAATAATTCTTAAGTATGGGGATAAGATGTGGATCCAAACCATAGATTATGAAAACATATCTTTTAGATGTAGAAGATGTCATGATTTGGGGCATATTGAGAGATCATGCCCTAATAAGAACCCAATAGAATCATATGTAGAAAACCACAAGAGAAACTTACAAATGGTTATGGATGAAGATGGTTTTCAACATCCAAAAAATAGATCTAGAAAAATGAAAGAAAATAACTAGTGGAGACCTATAAGGAAGGATATTGGAAGAAATACCAACTACTTTGAGGATTTATTCTATGAAGAAAAAGTAGATCAAAATTTAGAGGACACAGTACAACAATTTCAACATATTAACAAGGAATAATCTATTCTGTATGATCCTTATTTAAGGAAAAATATTCTCGATGAACTTAAGGAATGTGTCTCATTAGATTTTGAAGACTCTATTGAAGTACCATGCAATATTTAAGAGAAAAAATGGTAAATAAAACACATTTTTAGAAGTTAATAACTTTGCCATTAATAAGAAAATACTATAAAATGAGCAAGATAAGTCAAAAGCTTCTGTCATAGAACCAAGAGAGAATAAATATGATGAAAAAAATTGTGAAAGAATATTGAGGAATAGAATAATAAGACCTACTTCTGATATAGGAAAGGAAAAAAGAGGAAAACCCACAAATTATCAAGCAAGATCCATGGAAGTAAGAGCAAACATATATAAAGGAACACAAACTAAGTTGGTTTAACTTTTCTTTACAAAAAAAAAATTATATTGGTAATATGCAAGTGGGACCAAAACCCCCCAATTGAGAAAATATGTGTTCACTCATGATCATGCATTATTCGTGTGTTCATTAATCTCACTGAGTTGAGATAAAAATTGTACCTTACTCTTCTTTGGTGCATTACCCCTTGTTAGATAGGCTAGATAGGTTTTTGTTTCTACACTTTACTTTTCATCAGAATTGTACTTTTACTTTCCTCTTTTTCTTTTCCTTTGATGTAATTTAATTAGGAGTAGACTAGCACAAGATTAGAATGATGAGCACCAATGAAGGAATTAGAAGCAAGGAACTAGCCTTAAGGAAAAAACCCTAGATACTATTTAATGGGAGTCACATCCCATTTCCCTAGACTTCATTGGATTGGTGCCCCGACATAAGACATAGGGAATTAGACGTACCTACTTGGTCAAGGCAATGGTAGACATAGAGGCCACAACCATGGGGGGTCACAACACCTGGGGAGCACAAGGGGGTCACTCTCAGCCCCCCAACAATACTTTATAAATATAAAGGTTTTATTGATCAAATATAAAAGTTATGTCATAAAGTGATTCACATAATTTATGTCCCCATCAACTCAAGGATATTTTAGGAATACTTTCAAGTCTCTAATGATAGTTTCCCATTAGTTTTGAAACTCTTAAAACTTTTTATAATGAGAATGTGTTAAAAAAAAGCTTCTATATTTTGCCACTTTAAAGACCATAGGACATATAATTTACAAGCTAATATAGAATACAAGAAAACAAAAAGGTTTGATGAACATGACCCCTTAAAAGCATTACATATATTATGGCTATGTCAATAAAAAATATACATTGTGGACATTGGAGATTACACAATACAAGGAGTGATAATGTGATTAGAGTTGCATTTTTAGATATAGAATTAGGAGATCAATGGTAGCAAGAATCTTGTATAAGAAATACACATTTCAAAAAAATAAGAAATCACTAGTTCTTCTACAAAGTTTTGTCTACCAAAACTACTCATCCTTCATTTCATTAGAAAAATCAAAGTAATTAATCCCTACAAAATGGATATCAAAGATGCCTTCTCCTAGTAGAGATTCCAATCATTTACAAAACCCAAGAAAGGAGATGGTACCCATCTTGGCACCCATGCAACTAGCTCTTACAAAATTGATAAGAGATATGCTCTTTTCATCGAACAACTATATAGGATATCCTTATTGTTGGCCATGATACTATCGAGATTATGGATACCTCTATCCAACCACATGCCCAATACCTTTGTACATTAGACCTATGCAAGTATCAAACCCAATCACACAAAGCATGTAATTGAAGGATTCCTTGGTACTAGAGACCAGAGCATCAAAAAAAATCTTGGTCACATGGGATGAAGGATATATCTTCAATATGAATTTCAATCTAGTGTTCTCACCAGGAGCAAACAAAGAGCGATAGAAGATGCTTGAGGATGGCAACAAAATATGCCAAAGAATCCAAGATGAGAAAGCGATCTAGCATGGGAGATAAACTTGGAATGGGTTACGCTTGCAATACCCAAATAGTCGACATTGGTACAACCAAGATTGGGCCTGATCTAAGATCCTAGCTTCAACCTAGAGAGGTCCAAAGCACAATGGGTGCCTCATGCTACAATGAAAACCCAACCACTATAATATTTTAATATGGTTGAACATCTTAAGAAGACCACTATGTTGATTCCTATATGGGATACCCTCACTCTCCTAGAGTAGATGAAGTAGCTAAATGTCTTAAAAAAATAAAAGATCACTTGGTAGCCAAAGGAGAAAGTCATGCTACAAATATCTGGCCCTAGCAAGCTCAAGCCACAACCATTCTATCTAATTTGTGGTGACAAAATCATCCACAATTGCCTCATGGATTTCAGAGCAAGCACCTTGGTTATTCTAAAGAGGATAGTTGATGCCTTGGGATTGTCTTATGAGCCAGTCAAATAGGAGATGGTGTAGTTGGACAAGACTATGATACCCATCATTGGCCTTCTAAAGGACTTACAACTTTTTTTGTATGCTTGTTCCAATGTGATCGTTATCCAAGAGGTGGCTATTGTTGACCTCCTTGTATCATTTGACCTCTACTTCTTCTAGGATTTCATCATGAATATCAAAGGATACCTCTCTCAGGATTGGTCCCACATGTTCTTGAGGACTCGCTATGGGGCTAAAATAGAGGTGTCATTCAAGCCGCTCCATATGCAAATTGAAGCTTGGGTGGCTTTAGAATGGTTAAAAATATGTAAACAAACAAAATGGAATAGAGTATGGATGGAAGGTGATTCGCTCATAATAATAAATGCAATTTTGAGGAAAGTATACAAGATATAATTGTATAAATTCAAGATCTTGCTAAAGATTTTGAAGAAATTAGGTTTACACATAAATTAAGGGAAGGAAACAAATGTGCAGATAGGCTAGCCAATAGAAGAGTTTTGATTGAGGATCATGAAGTTAAATTTTACTTTCCATGGTTAGAGGAAGTGGTAAGTTTAGTTGAAGCTGACAAGAAAATGTTGATTGCCTAAATCAATTAATGATTAAGATTTACTTTAACGTTTTCTATTGGTAATATCTGCTTTATCTTGTAACAATAATGTGTTTTCATATAAACTATTTATAATAATTTTTGTGGTTGCACTTGTGTTTTAGGAAGAAAACTAGCAATCGAAATTTGGTAAAGTGGATTATGATATTGCGATGTTTTGGAAATATTACTCTATTACGATGCAAGGCATAGATAGTAGAGGTGAAGTTTTGTATTGTGAACACTGCTATAGGAAAATGTCAATAAGAATGCTGAATTTTGGAATATTGTATTCATACAAAAAATTGAAAAGATCAAGAAAATAAAAGTCAAAGGATGTTGAATTATGGAATATTTGTATTCATTAAGATAATTTAAAAGATCTATAAAATGAAAATCAAGGGATGTTGAATTCTAAAATATTTGTATTCATATAGAAAATTGAAAAGATCCAAAAAAAAAATGAAAATAAAAAATTCAAGACAATTTATGTAAAATGATGTAGGTTTCTACCTATAGCATCTCAATGAGAAGTGTATCAATTTATAAACTCTCAAACTCTGAAAAACAAAAATTGTAATTTGTCAAAAAATGAAGGACCATAGTACAATCCCTTATTATCCAACCAAAAAAAATTGGTATTTTATGTTTTTTTTTTTTCCCGGGTTAGAAAAGAGGTGCAACCAAACAATGTCTAATGGTGTTATCTCCACATCAATTAGTTAACTGACCATTGATTAATCACCATATAAATGTTCATGATAATTACAGTCGTCATGAAGCCCAGTAAACTTCCAACATGTTCAGCATTGTTAATAATATTTCTTGAATCAAGTTACATATGAGATTAGGATATAGTGGTAAACTGGTCAAGAAGTTTCCTTTTAAACAACAATACATTGTTTAGTGAGGTGCTCAAGTTTCGGCTTATTAATCTATATATTGTTTAGTAAGGTGCTCAAGTTTCGGCTTATTAATCTATATATGAATGATAGATACGGTCATCCGGAGACTTAATAAACTTCAACAATATTTAATTTTCTTTATGGTGTTTCTTGAATCAAGATATTTCATATTAACCTATTAACCTGTTAACCCTAGCTTGGGAAGCCTCCCAGTTATTAAAAAAAATGTGCTAACAAATGACATCACAAGATATGCATTTAAACATATATAGAAGAAGAGAGTTCTCACAAAGTAGTATCCGTTGTATACATGAGATGGACTCATGACTATCATATAAGAGGGATTACTTGATGTGAAGGAATTGGCAGCTTGAAGGGCCCTGTCTCCATCTCCTGGTATTATAGGAGCCCTGCAAGAAACATAATCACTTCCTCCATATTTCTTCTTTCCACTCTCTTCTCCAAAATTCTGAAAACGCTTAGAAATATTGGCAAACCGTCCTGCATTAGAACTTGTAGGTATTACAACTTTTGATTAAAAAAAAAAGTTATTTCTGCAATGGATATTCAATAAAATCTATGAAACCCATGAACAAAGATGTCACTTACCAGTAAAAGAGGGGGCCTTGGGGTCTACAGATTTCTCCTCTTCATCATCCAAAACTGTTGGTGTCTTTTTGTTGATTGATCTAACAAGTCTCTGCTGAAAATAATTCTTCTCACAAGCAGTTGGTCCATTAATCTTTACTTTGAAGTAGGACCCTGAAACATACTTAAAGACGGGAAAATCACCTAGTAACATTTAATTCCACAGTCCATCTTTGGTTTGTGGGACCTTGTGTAACCACGGTGTTGTCAATGGACATCCCATCATTTTTAAGCTTTGCAATGAACGCTGTGGGAATGGGCTACAACAATTCTTACAAATGGGTATACAATGTATATGCAGGAATATAATGAAATGAAATCAATTTATTGACCTTTCACTTGACTTACAAGTTTGTGTGCAAATTCTCCAATCATGACTTTGAAGAAGTAGTAGGAAGACTGATGATATTCATTGCAACCGTGGATTTTGTAACATTTTTTAGTGCATGCTTTACATGGAAGCGAAAATATCTCCATGGATTATCACAAACCAACAATATAAATCTCAAAAAAAGATTTACCTGAGAAGGGTGGGACTACAACAAAAAAACAAAAAGTAGTTACCAGAATGAATAATCTACATAACAGCAAACAAGACAAGATGTTAGTGTTAGGGGTTTGCTCTACAGTAAATCGAATGCAGGTTTGGCGTCTCTTTCAAACATGAGAAGTACCTGAGAGTCTTAGAAAGTTTTGTATTGACTTACTGCGCCTATAATAATTTGATTTGGACGATCACTATAAATCCCGAACGATCAGTAGTCCCTTCACACCAAGTCAACAAACAAGAGAAGTATCTTAGAGTCTTAGAAAGTTTTGTATTGATTTACCATTTTATTGTCCCACTAGGGGCACACCAATTTGCGGACCCACAATGCATAGCAAGGGCTTTACTTCTTTGTTTTCATGTTCAAAATTAGGAGCAGTTTGTTTGTAAAGTTAGTAATTTGATTTGAATGATAATCATAAATCCCGAACGGTCCCTCCATTCCGGGTCAACAATAAGAGAGTGAATATATTTGGTAGAAGCAACTCTACACTTGTTACTAAAAATAGTATAATTGTAACTAACTCTCCTATGTAACAAAAAAAAAAAAAAATATTTAACAAGGTGACACATAACTTAAAGTAGTCACATTACGAATTTAAGGATGAGCAAATATGTTCCACTTGAGAGGATGAGTGAGCATGTTTATCTTGAACAGTGGTAGTATATATTAAAGAATGTTAATTTTGAAAGGTTAAATAAATTGATAAAATATTGGATATTTATTTAAAAAAGATTTAAGTTTAAATTTTAAAAACATCTAAAAATCTATGAATGCCACCGGATTACCAATCAAAGGGTTTCTTCAAAAAGTTTACTCTTCAAGACCTAAAAGGGAAACCCTAAATGTCAAGCCATGAGGGAAGCGGAATACTTTATGGGCTTTTGAGTAAGGCACTTTTGCTAAAATTTTATAAGAAATTCTAAAACTAGCTAATATCATTCCATAAGGGAAGGGGAGTACTTCATGGGCTTTTGAGTAAGGCAGTTTTGTTAAAATTTAATTAGAACTTTTAAAACTAGCTAAGGTTGGAATTATGTTATATTATAACAATTTAAATGTATACCGAGTTTAGTGTAAGCCATAAGGATCAAACAAAAATAATGATAAATGGTAAGGTGCATTGAAGGTAAGTGGTTTCAATGTCATAACCCTATGATAGTTGCTTTGTTGTTTTAAGTATACCGAAAGAAGTATCATAATAAATAAATTTTATTTACAAAACATTTTTATGATAGGGTTAGGATTTTTTACGAACACATATTTATTTTTTATATGAAAAGTTAAGATTATATATATATATATATATATTTTGGATTTGATTAGTATTTAAAATTTGATTTTAAAAATTCTTATTATTGATTGGTATATTCATCTTACCATAATCTTTGATAAGTAAACTTATTAATAAAAAATTTAACATACCATCATACATCTTAAAAAACCAAAACCTAAACCATTAAAATTTTATATTAAATTAAACTAAAAAGTTTAAAAAAATATCACAATTTTACAAGATTGTATAAGAATTATTAATCTAAAAAAAATCACAATAAATAAAATTACCGGTTTTTGGTTTTTATTATAGATTTCCATAGTGAACAAGGGTAAAAGTCTCTAAGGAGTGAGATACAGCATTAATTAATTATTTTCTAAAAATAAATATGATTTGAAGATAAGAGTAGAGCTCGCCTATTACAATTTTCTATTTTATTAAAAAAATAAGAGTAAAAATCTATGGAAGAGTTGAAGTGCCATAAATATTGATTTTAAGTTAAAGGTAGAGTTTATGCACTATAGCCGTTGATTTATATCTAAAAGAAAATGCAAATTTGTTATTTATTTTATTTAAAATCTAATATAATTTTATAACAAAATTAGAATTAAAAGTTAGAACTAGTGTTAGACTATAATTTGTTGATTTATATCTAAAAGAAAATGAAAATTTGTTATTTATCTGTCCATGTAGAGGAGTTGGAGAGCAAGTGGGTAGTTAAAACTCTCTAGTTATCGAGAGGCCCAGGTTCAAATCTCTCCCCTCACATGTTACGGATATGTTGTATATAAAAGGTTCCTCATCAAAAAAAAAAAAAAATTGATATTTTTTTATTTAAAATTTAATATAATTTTATAACAAAATTAGAATTAAAAGTTAGAACTAGTGTTGTACAAGTAGACTATAATTTTATAATTTATTAGATTAAAGTAAAGGATTTTTATCTTTAATCAAGAATGAGTTGAGGTATAGTGGTTAAAGGAGTATGGAACAAGGTTCAAACCGTGGCATGGGCTAGTGTGTGAGGGGGTAGGTGTGTGGTGGCTTTGTGTTAAATTCTCTATTGATAATTATAGCTCTCGGTTTTACGAGGGGTCATGGTTGGGAGGAGACTGCTCAGCCCTGTACGTGGGTCATAGGGATTTTTCACAATAACCAAATCTATATATATATAAAAAGTTACAATGGAATACTAAGATGTTGAGTGAAAGGTTAGGAAAGCTAGGAACGTTGAAGGAGTGTGGAAGGTTGGCCTTTGTTGGGTGGAAGTTTAGTTTGAAGCTATACCGATTGAAGGAACCACAACAATAGGTTGGGTTGTTGGATGAAATGCAGAAATAGATAGGGTTGCTAGGTGGAAGGCTAGGATAACTAAACCCCTATTTTTTTTGTCTTTGGTCTGTCTATGGGTTTAGAACCCATAAGGATTGGGGTGGTTTTTTTCCCCTATTTTTGCTATGGGAGTGAGCCTCTTTTCATCTTGACAAGATAATTTTTAGTTCTTCTCGTAGGATTTGTTTTTTGTGTTGGGTGCTTGTGGTTTATGCTTCCAATATCAAGGTTCTTATTTTGTGTGAATTTTGATTTTAATTTTAAATTTGACTGCCCCTTGAACTTGGTGTTTTGGGTAGGAATCTAGTGGTCTATTGTTTGGGTTCCTATTTTAGGTTGGTTCTTTAATTTTTATTCATGATTGAGTGTCTTTGGTTCTAGATATCTACTTCCAATATTGGGTGGGAAGGTTTTATTTTTTAATACTTGTTGTAGGATGTGTTTTTTTGCCAAAGGTTAGCATTTTTGGCCACATGGTTCTTAATGGACCGGATAATCATTTTTTTACCTTTTGATTCATATTGGAGCAGTCTACCCCCTAGTTTTGTTGCAGGTTTTCAATTTTTATAATGGAGGGGAAAAATTAAATTTGAATTTGATCTAAATTTAGGTGGAAATGTGATAGTGCTTTGGTCTATTCCTACTTGGTATGGATTCATTCTCAAGAAGTTGCAAGGTATGGTTGTGACCTCTCTACAACATTGAGCATAAAGTTGTTTGGTGAGACTTTCTAGTAGACTTTTTATAAGTGTGTGGTTTGACCCTACATGCCTACTTCTGGAAGGAGTTCTTGATGTTGGTTGTTGGGTACCTACTAGTGGAGGCCATAGTTGCTAGAATCAAGATTCCTATTATGGGTAGGAAGATCTAATTTTTATTTATGATTCAAACTCAAGCATTCTTGGTGTTTGAGTTTTTTTCAAAATTGAAAGCTTTTTTATTTTTATTTTTAAATTTAAATATATGTTCGATAGCATTGTTGGTTGCAATGTTGGATCCGTCGATCAATTTTCCTAATTCATGAGGCAATTAGTTCTTTTGCTAGGGTTGGAAGCTTCAATTGATTTTGTTTTTAAATCCTCCAAGTTAAGGAAGGAATGCTACTTTTTTTGGATCCATGGGATCCGAATTAGCATGGTTTCTATGTTCTCGAATGTAGGATCAGTTTATGTCAGATATAGGATCCAACTTTTACAATTTAGTTGCTTTCATTTTAGATTAGGTAGGAGCCACCTAAGTTTGGTTTATTTTTTCTGAATTTTGGTGTTCTTTTCCCTTGGGTGGGCTAGACCTTCTTGTGTTTCACCTTAGTTTCTCTTTGAATGTTTTTATTGCTATATATTAGGTTCAAGGAGCCTTTCAAAACCCCTTCTTATACCTAATAAAAAAAATAATGAGGTATAGTTATAAAAAAATCTACTTAAAAATAAATATGGTTTAACAATATGAATTGAACATAATAGACCAAAAAGAGTACCAACATCTTTATAAGAGTAGATACCATAATTAATAAATTTTATCTAAAGATTTTTTTTTTA
Organism: Wollemia nobilis; assembly: GCA_028583015.1. NCBI lineage: Eukaryota > Viridiplantae > Streptophyta > Pinopsida > Araucariales > Araucariaceae > Wollemia > Wollemia nobilis. The sequence goes on from JAQPPZ010017228.1 coordinate 16,490,936, forward strand.
AAGTAAGGTTTGAGATTAAACCAAAAAATAATTAGGGGAAAGGAGGTGGATGAACACACAAATCTCTAGTGAGATGAAATCAAACTTGTTAAATATATATTTTTAAATATTAATTTAATTTGGTCAATTCCTTAAAATGCAAATTTCACAATTCAAATCATGAGGAACCAATATTTGATGGTAGCAATGAGCGACGGATGAACTAGGGTTTCTGAAGCTAAGGAAAAACTAGGGCATCAGTTGGGTAGCCGAAGAGATTTTTGGTTACTGTGGATTTGAAGACAAGATTGCTGCCCCAGGAGGGTCCAATGGGGACACCTCCGGATCCTCTTCTAGAGAGACATAGTTCTTTTGCAGATTTGTTAAAGGATAAATCTCCATCAAAGACTGAAGAAGCACAAAAAACTGCATTAAAAATGCTCTTTACGGTTGCTGGAAATAGATCAACATCTCAACGAGTTAATGGATGCTTGCCACAGTCAGAATCAAGGCCAAAGATTGTCATTGAGCAAAGGATGGTTGAAGAAACAGTTTTATATAGAGCCAATCATGATTTGATCTGTAAATTCATGGGTATTCGCCCTACCCTAAATTTTTTGCATTCCTGGGTCCGAAAAAGCTGGGAGCCTCTTGGTGAGTATTCTTTATGGTTTATTAGCAATGGATATTTTATTGTTAGTTTTTCTTCACTGGCCGATAGAAATAGGGCTTTTGAATCAGAAAAGAGGAATCATGGTCCGGCAGGATTATTTGTTCAACCCTGGAGAGTGGGATTTGATCCTCGAATTGAACCCATTGTTGTCCCGGTTTGGATCCATTTGTATGCACTTCCAATGGAGTTTTGGAGCGAGCAGGTATTGGAAATTATCGATAATTCCCTTGGAAGACATTTGGGTGTATCCAAAGACACAATAGAAGGAAACACAGCTGTTTATGCAAGATTATGTGTGGAAATGGATCTTAGCCAGCCTCTACCGATAGAGGTGGAACTTGAACTTGTAGGACTATCTTGGATTCAACAACTGGATTATGAGGCTTTGCCCTTCAGATGCAGAGTTTGCCACAAATATGGGCATTTGGCCCGATCTTGCCCAAATAATATGAACACAAAAATGGAGGCTCCTCTAGGAATGTCAAATCTTCCTAAGGAGGGTAAGTCAACAATAAACAAAGAACCAACCAATATTTCTCAGGGTAAAGAAGCACAGAGAGATGGTTTTGAACAGCCCAAAAGAAGGAGAAGGCAAAAGAAAAAATATGGTAAAGAGCAAACCCAACTCAAGCCCTCCAATAGGTATGAGATATTTAAGACACTAATGGACCAAGAAGATCAATTCATGGAAGGAGTGGATGGGAATAATGAAAATAATAACATCCATGTTCAAGCTCCTCTTTCATCTCCCCCCGTCATAGAGCAGGTAATTGAGTACAGTGAGTTACCGTAGTCAAAGAGTGCAGGGGCATTGATAGTGCATAACCAAGAGCAGCCAATAATTAAGGATGTCAGCATGGGAATAGCAGAAAAGAATAGAGAAAGGCCAACTTTAGGGATAACTCAGGTGGAAAAGAGAGCAAAAAATAGCAACTCTCAAGGAGTGGGTAGAAAATCAAATAAGGAATTGATAGCAGTTCAAGGAGACAAACTGATCACTGGAGGATCGGTGAGGCCAATAGATTCTTATTGCTCTCAAGGTAACCAATGATTATACAATCATGGAATGTTAGGGGTTTAAATAGTAGAACCCATCAATCTGTTGTTCGAAGACTCTTAGAAAAATGTAAAACAGATTTTTTGCTTATCCAGGAGACAAAAATGTCGTTAGATCTTATGTGCAAAATAGTTAATAGAATTTGGAGGGGTGTTGGTCATATGGAAGTGGCTGCCCAAGGTGCCTCAGGGGGGATAGTTACTCTTTGGAACTCTCTTGAATGGACTGCAATAGAACATATAGCTTGGAGGGGTGTTCTCACATCACATTTTAGAAATAATGTCACAGTTGAACATGTTTTAATCACAAATTTTTATGGGGCTCAAAACCTAGATGGTCAGATGCATCAATGGAAAGTTGTGCATAACATGAGAGTCTCAAGGGAAGATTTAGACTGGATTATTGTTGGGGACTTTAATGCTAAATTATCCTCTAGAGATCAGGAAGGGGGAACCCCAATTTTGGACCCAGGGGATCGACTTATGATTGCCCAAGTCCAGGCATTACACTTGGTGGATATTAAATGCCCTGGAACCAACTATACTTGGACTAATAAGAGGAGGGAGCCACATAGCAGGAAGGTGAAGTTAGACCATTTTTTGGTTTCAGAGGAGGCATTTGTAAAATGGAATATAAAATTTCAGATTTTGGAGGGTCCAGTTTCAGATCATTTCCCCATTTTGTTGGAAGGAGGGATCAAGACAGTGCAACATCACAAACCATTTAAATTTGAAAACTTTTGGTTACAAAAAGAGGAACTTCGAAAGAAAATTCCACAGTGGTGGGAAGAAGGTCGCCCAACATATGGGACAACAATGTTTAGATTCCACAAACAACTTCATTATGTCAAAGATCAACTGAAACAATGGAGGCGAGCTAACAAGACAGACTTCCAGGTCCAAAGAGCTCCATTGGTGGCCAGATGGGATGAGGTTCAAAAACACTTTAGGGAAGGAACAATTACAGAGCAGCTCAAAGAAGAGGATGATGCATTGCGTAAAGCGGTTGAGGACATTGACAACCAAGAGGAGACCTACTGGAAACAGAGAGCAAGAACCACTTGGTTATTAGAAGGTGATAAAAATACCAAATTTTTCCATCGGATTGCCTGTGCTAGGAGACAGATGAACAACATGGAAGCTCTTCAAGATGAGAACGGACACTCCTTTGATACACTTCCAGGTATACATTTCCATTCAATGGATTATTTTTCTAAACTATTTAAGGAAAGTATGGTGCAAGATGAAGAGGCTCAAAGAGACGTTATTGTTGTCATACCCTCTGTTATCTCTGAAGAAGAAAATCAGACCCTACTTAAACCCATTGATAGAGAGGAACTGAAGAATGTAGTCTTTGGAATGAGCACCGAAAAAACTCCAGGTCCAGATGGCTTTCCAATTGAGTTTTTTCAGGCCTTTTGGGATAACTTGGAGGAGGATGTAATGGTTGTTATAGAGGAGTCCAAAGGTAGTAAAAGAATGCTTAAAGCATTAAATCATACTTTCATTACCTTAATTCCAAAAGGGGAGGAGGGGGTACACATTTCAGATTATAGACCTATTGCCTTATGCAATGTCATATATAAAATAATCACAAAGGTAATGGCTGAGCGGCTAAAACCTCTTCTACATAACATTATCTCCTCGGAGCAAGGGGGTTTTGTAGAGGGTAGGCAGATCTTGGATGGTGTGGTTCTAGCTCAGGAGGCAATCCATTCAATGCAAACATCTGGTAATAGAGGAATGTTCATAAAATTAGATATGTCAAAGGCTTATGATAGGGTGGAGTGGAGCTTCTTGTCAAAGATGATGGCAGCCTTTGGTTTCTCTCGAGATTGGATAGAATGGGTCATGAGTTGTGTTTCTACTCCGACATACTCAGTGTTAATCAAGGGTCTTCCCTCGCAACCGTTTGGAGCTTCTCGAGGCCTTCGTCAAGGAGATCCTTGCTCTCCCTATCTTTTTCTCATTTTGGCTGAAGGATTGGGTAGACTTATCTTGAGGAGAAGACAACAAGGTTTGTTAACAGGTATCAAGGTGGGTGAGGAAGTTTTGACTCACCTACAGTTTGTGGATGACACAGGATTGGTGGGAGTGGCCAGTTTCAGGGAAGCAAGAATGATTAGAGATACACTTAATGTCTACCTTAGGGCTACAAACCAAGTCATCAATGATAAAAAATCCAAAGTGGTCTTTTTCAATCTTGATCAAAGGCTTCAGGACAGAGTTTTAGAGATCTTGGGATTCACAAGGACTTATCTCCCAGTGGTATACTTGGGGGTCCCTTTGCATTTTAAAAAACTAAAAATAGATATCTGGAGGAATCTTTTGGATTGTATCAAGGATAGAATTAATCATTGGTCTCACAAATGGTTAACCTATGGGGGTAGATTAACTTTTTTACAATCAGTCATTCAGGCCATGCCAATTTATAAATTTTCTATCCTTGCTGCCCCACATACTATATGGAAAGAGTTGGACAAGATGGCTAGAAAATTTTTATGGGAAGGAGTAAAAGGAGAGAGGAAATGGGCCTTAGTAGGTTGGGACAAAGTAAGCCAGCCCAAGGTAAAAGGAGGTTTGGGACTGAGAAGATCAAAGTTAAATAATAAAGCTTTGGGTGGAAAGCTTTACTGGAGGTGGATTTCCCAACCAACTTCTTTATTCAGTAGAATCTTAACTAGTAAATATTTGGGACAAGTGAACCCAAATGAGGTGGGTCATTTCCCTTTGGATGGTAATGGATCCTTAGTGTGGCAGGCTCTCAAGTTAGGATCTCAGGTAGTAAAAGATAGATTATTTTGGAAAGTGGGGAGAGGGGAGAAGGCACGATTTTGGACAGATTCATGGGATCAATACCCACCTATCATTGTTGAATTTCCTGAATTGCAACCAATAAAAATAGCCATAGAAACCAAGGGATGGGTCCAAATTGAAAGTTATTTCAACACTAGTCAATTAGGGGATTATAAGTTTAAGCAGTTTAAGAAGTTGGATGAGTGGCCAATTTCAATCCCTCCGGATTTGACACCCATCATGACTAAAATCTTGGCAGAAATATTTCTCACAGGTAGAGACGAGGAGGATGAATTAGCTTGGGGCTATGGGAGCCTTGGTGTCTACACAGTGAAGGACGGATATGATAAGATCCTTCCAGAGCCCCCTCCTCATACTTATCAGGTGGAGGATTGGAGAAAGATTTGGCAGTCCAAGGGTTGGCCGAAAGTAAACTTTTTTGCCTGGCAGTTCATGCATAATGGAATTCTTACTTTTGATAAACTCAGATGTAAGGGAATCATCGGTCCATCTCAATGTGTTTTATGCTACAAGAGCGAGGAAACAACTGATCACTTGATGTTTGAGTGCCCATTCACGTGCCAGATTTGGGAGAGATGGTTTTTATATTATAAAATTCAAGTTAATGGTGATTTGAATCGGATTAATATTTGGGAAAGATGGAAGAGGGGTAGATTTAAATCTAAAGCTCTTTGTATTGGTTGGGAGCTTGGATTAAACTTTATCTGGTGGCAAGTGTGGTTGGAGAGAAATGCTAGAATTTTTAGAGAAACTTTTTCTTCTTTAGATGGAGTTTGGCAGGTCATTTGGAGCAAAGTCACAGAAACTGTGGCAGTCTATGCTAAAGAGGAAACTCAGGTTGTTAATGGGGCAATGGAAAAGGAAGTTGAAGTGCAAGAGGGATAGGACAGAGCTAGTTGGAAACCACCCCCAGAAGGTTGGATTAAAATTAATACGGATGGAGCTGCAAAAGGCAATCCGGGTAGAGCTGGAATTGGAGTGGTTTGCCGGAATCATGTTGGAACAGTGCTCTATTGGGAACTGCAAGGCTTGGGAAGAGCCACAAACAATGAAGCAGAAGCCTTAGCTATCAAATATGCTTCTATTTGGGAAGTAAAACAAGGCCACAGGAGGATAATACTAGAATCAGATTCTCAAATAATGGTTGGAGCTCTAGATTGCATGAGGAACTTTGCTTTGAAAACATGGAGGCTGAGGATTCTTGTCACTCAAATTAAGGAATTATGGAGGGAATTAGATGATGTGATTCCAGTTTATGTGAGGAGAGATCTAAATAAAGTGGCAGACTTCCTGGCTAAGATGGGTGCTGAGAAGGAGGTAGGGGTTCAGTGGCACAGTGACATGGCTGTTGAGGATGAAGTGATTAGGCAGGGTGTTGAAAGGGCAGCAGACCGAGACAGCCTGAAGACAGCAGGAAGGTGTCACGATTTCGTGACATGTTGCAACGTCACGGCCAGCTGAGAAGAAGTGTCGCGATATCGCGACATGTTGCATTGTCGAGGCCAAAGGAGGAAAGGTGTCACGATATCGTGACATGTTGCTTCGACGAGGCCAAAGGAGAAAAGGTGTCACGATATCGTGACATGTTGCTTCGTCGCGGCCAAAGGAGAAAAAGTGTCACGATATCGTGACATGTTGCATCGTCGCGGCCAAAAGAGAAAAAGTGTCGCGATATCGCGACATGTTGCATTGTCACGGCCAAAAGAGAAAAAGTGTCGCGATATCGCGACATGTTGCATTTTCGCGGCCAAAAGAGAAAAAGTGTCGCGATATCGTGACATGTTGCATTTTCGCGGCCAAAGAGAAAAAGTGTCGCGATATCGCGACATGTTGCATTTTCACGGCCAAAAGAGAAAAAGTGTCGCGATATCGCGACATGTTGCATTTTCATGGCCAAAGAAGAAAAAGTGTCGCGATATCATGACATGTTGCATTTTCATGGCCAAAGGAGAAAAGGTGTCGCGATATCGCGACATGTTGCATTTTCGCGGCCAAAGGAGAAAAGGTGTCGCGATATCGCGACATGTTGCATTTTCACGGCCAAAGGAGAAAAGGTGTCACGATATCGTGACATGTTGCATTCTTCGTGGCCAAAGGAGAAAAAGTGTCACGATTATCATGACATGTTGCATCATCGCGGCCAAAAGAGAAAGAGTGTCGCGATATCGTGACATGTTGCATCGTCATGGCCAAAAGAGAAAAAGTGTCATGATATCGTGACATGTTGCATCGTCGCGGCCAAGAGAGAAAAAGTGTCACGATATCGCGACATGTTGCACCATCACGGCCAAGAGAGAAAAAGTGTCACGATATCATGACATGTTGCACCGTCACGACCAAAGGAGAAAAAGTGTCACGATATCGCGACATGTTGCATCATCGTAGCCAAAGGAGAAAAAGTGTCGCGATATCGTGACATGTTGCATCGTCACGGCCAAAAGAGAAAAAGTGTCACGATATCATGACATGTTGCATCGTCATCAAAAGAGAAAAAGTGTCACGATATCGCGACATGTTGCATCGTCATGGCCAAAGGAGAAAAAGTGTCACGATATCGCGACATGTTGCATCGTCATCGACCAAAGGAGAAAAAGTGTCACGATATCGCGACATGTTGCATTACATGGCCAATGAAAAATTATATACATTAAAGAGAAAAGTGTCGCGATATCGCGACATGTTGCATCATCGCGACCAAAAGAGAAAAAGTGTCGCGATATCGCGACATGTTGCATCATCGCAGCCAAAGGAGGAAAAAGTGTCACGATATCACGACATGTTGCAACGTCACGGCCAAAAGAGGAAAAAGTGTCGCGATATCGTGACATGTTGCATTTTCGTGGCCAAAAGAGAAAAGTGTCGCGATATCGTGACATGTTGCATTTTCGCGGCCAAAGGAGAAGAAGGAAAAAGTGTCGCGACATCGCGACAAGTTGCATCAACAGACCAAACCGATCCCCCTGGCAACATCTCACATTGTGCAAACATTGAAACTTGTTGGATCGTGCCTTAGGCCAATGGGGAAGGAGTCTCTCCACGCTTGAATCTCGGATTCGCCGACTCCCCTGTTAGCTAGGTTTTGGTTTAAGAGATTTGGCTCCAATGCAAATCTTCTTTTACTATTGTAATCTTGTGTTCTCTCTGTCTATGGCTGGGAAAAGTCTCATCCCAACTTGTAACTGATCTTTGTTTTAATACAAGTTTTTTCAAAATTTTCAAAAAAAAAAAATTAATTTAATTTAATGAGAAGGTTAGATTTTAGGGTTTTATGACAAATAAAATTAAGATTAATAGGAACTCAAGGAATATAAAAATATCTAATAATATATATATATATATATATATATATATATATATATATATATATATATATATATATATATATATATATATATATATATATATATATATATATATATATATTTTATTTGTGGAAAACATCCCAAAAGGGATGCCACTTTCGGGTAAGACCCAAGGAGGCAGGGGTATCCATATCTAATAATTTTTTACCCTCAGAACATATGTTATTATTTCATAATAATGTTAAACTTTCCTATTAAAGTAAATTAAGGCAAAAGTATTTAAATTTTTTAAAAGTAAACAATAAGGAATATTTTCAAAAATTTTAAAAGACATCAAAGTAAATAGCCTATATATATTGAGCTACAAGATTATAGCAATGGTATGGTAAGGGTTTTGGCCTCTTTTTGAGAGGTTCAAGATTCAAACCTCACTTAGTATGAGGGGACTGATATCCCTCATAAACATCTATGTAAATTCAATGAAAAAAATAGTTTACATATACCTAAAATGGATAGGCAGAAGTGCTTGCAATAGGCTACTCGGATCAACTTTTTAGATGGTCAAGGTCTATTGAATTTATCTCTACATAGTAGGCTAGAGTTTATAGAGGTTTACCTATGCAACAAATAAATAAATTCTACAAATCATTGTGTTATCATTCTAAATTTTATTGAGTCTAATCACATTTAAATACAAATCATTGTGTTGTTATCCTTATAAATTCTATATAAGTCTAATATTATGCACAACTAAACTAAAAAAATGATACATGAATATAAATGGCATGAATAAATGGGTTGTCGAATGGGCCTTAGTTAGAGCTAAAAGCATGAAATTTGTTATCTATTTTTTTACAAATTACAATTAAAAAATCAATTAAAACATTAATAGTAAAATATGTGTAAATTTTAATCAATTATAATGTATACATAAATAAATTTTAATCAATTATAATGTATACATGCACATATAAATATTTTTTTACTTGATCAAATTAAAAGTAAAAAATAAATTAAAACATCATAATAGTTTAAGATGTGCGAAATTTAATCAATTATAATGTATACATGCACATATAAATGTTTTATGTATCTTTTCATTTTTCTTTAATGTACAACATATTCTTTTTATTTATAAATTATTTTTCATAGTTTATATTGTATTTGTACTAGAAATGATTTTTGATCATTATTCTTAAATATAGGTAAACAAATTGGTCAACACCATCTCAAATATTTAAAAAGAATTATGTTTTTCAACTAATATATGTTAAAAGGAAACATTTTTTTTTTTTAATTTGTGGAAAACATCCCAGAAGGGATGCCACTTTTGGGTAAGACCCAAGGAGGTAGGGGTATCTCTTCCATAAAAAATTCCTAGGGCTCGCACCTGGCCTACCACCTTTGACACATGCAAGGAGCATACCTAAAACAATAAAAAAAAGAACACAAAAACAAAAACACACAATAAGATAAAACAAATAAAGCATGCTCCTTGAATGTGTCAGTAAGAAAAAACACAACCAAACACACTGATAATAAGAATGAAAAAAAAATACAAATCATAAAGAACAAACACAAAAACAACATAACAAAACACAAAAAAAACACACAAAAAAAATTAAAAACTAAAAATAAAATAAAAAATGACAAAAATAAACAACACCAAACCACGAAACATACAGAAAAAACCACAAACATAGAATAACTAAACACTACCATAAAAAAAACAACAAAAAGATACAAAGACACCACAAAAAAAAACTACAAAATATGAAACACATATAAAAAACACAAAAATAACATAACAAAATATAACCAAAATAGAAACAAAAAAATGATCCAAATACACCACAAACAAAAACATGAAAAACAAATACAACAAAAACTAAGCCAAAGGAGCTATTGACAAATCAAACAAAAAAAAGTAACACTAAAAATAAACCAAAGCTTAACAAATTACCAAAAATATCAGAAATTGCTTAGCAAAATAGCCAAAGCTTCTAACATTGCAATCAAGAGACTGAAGGATAACACCCATCCTATAAACCCTTAGGATTATGGCATCCTCATCCTTTTATTCGTATCTTGCTTCATTCCATCTGGGACTATAGGCTACTTACTTAGAACCACGACACTACTATTGGAATTTGTATGGTCTTTTTGAGGATGCATTTTGTTTGTAGTTTGAATATGCCCTTTTGTTTTGCACTTGGGTTTCTTTTCTACATTGTACTTTTTTTTCTTTTCTGTTATTTCTCAGCATCGACGCAAGCTCTTTTAGTGATTTCTCATCATGCAATCCTTCCTATTCCCTCTTTTCATAAAATTGTGTTTCCATAATAATTGTTTCCATTTGACCATCCTCATCATCTGCTTGCTCATTTTCCATTTGAAAATCCTCATCATATGCTTGCTCATTTTCCATTTGAAAATCCTCATCATCTGCTTGCTCATCCATGGAGAGAATTTCAAAGGTATTAGGTAAAATTATTGTTTTCTCTTTTGTTGCTATTTTTTCTTTGTATTTTTTTGTTTAGGGATTTGAAACCCTACCAAGTCCCCATCCTCTTTATTTTTGTTAGGGACTTTATGTGGACAGTACTTGGCTAGATGGCCATATTCATGATAGATTCTACATCTAAATGAAATATTTTCATAATCTACTACTTTCTCCCATATTTCTTCCCTGTATTGTAAAGTAATTTTCTTTGGAAGTGGTTTGTCAAAATCAATCAAAACACTAATTATTGCATAAATCATATGCTCTAAGTGTTGGGTGCTATCAGAAATCATCATAAAAACACCTAAAGAATTCCTAATTTTTGCGAATATCTTTGGATGCCAGTATTCTATTGGAAGACAAAATAAACGGACCCAAATAGGGGCAGTTGATGGTATTTCTTCCTCAGATTTGAACTTGTATGCTAGGGCTTCATGAAGAGCCCTGCCCTACCAAAACACCATGGTATCCTTTGAAAAATGTCCTCCATATCTTCTTCAATAGAAAAAAATAAGAAAGTAGCCATTAGGGTAAGTAAAAATTTGGAACTCACCTTTAGTGCTCCTGTTTTTGGCATCCCATTGCTTGAAGGTAGCAAGAATCGATTGAAATCCCATGAATTGATAAATTAGTCCTCTCCTCTCCATCTTATCTATTACTTCTTGGAGATCCATTAGTTTCTTTCATGCAACCCATATCTGTTTTCCTTGAATCGACCTTTGGCATTCTCAATGGTTTCCTTGGCAATCATTGATTGTGTTTCCCTCCTGTTTGAGGTAGTTCTTCATAGTTTGTTTTTTTTTAAATTCATTTTTGTTTCAATGCATCCATATTTTTTGAAACACTCCATCCCAAAATTAAAAAGAATGAAGTTGTAAGAAACCCTAAATTTCCATCATAAACCATAATGGAACTTCAAATCTCTTTGATGCAGTTGCTTTCACCCTCAAAGGTCATTTTGCTAAACTCAGTTTCCCCAATGTTGTTCACTCCTTCCCTTGTCCATCCACACTTTTCCACACTCACATTTATATGATGACCGCTATTTCTACCGTTTATGTTAGCTCCATCTCCATTGTAGGAAATCCTAAATTTTTTAGCATCTTTATTTCGCCATATCCATGAACAAAATCTCATATTCGCTCCTCATATCAAGTTGAGATCAATGTCTAAATACAAATTCTTCTTTAATTAAATTGTTTGTCCTTCAATTGTGACAATCTAGATGAACCTTGTTCGAGTTTTTTAGAATTTTATTACACGATTTATTACTCTTCCAACTTAACAAGATTTCACTCTCTAACAAATTTTATAGCCCGTATTTCATAATGGCTAAATTCCTGTTAAAAGGGGGACTATTTTTATCATTTTTTTATATACAAGGGTTTTTCCCACTTGGCCCTTCTTGGTAAGTATCTAATCTATTAAGGGGGACCTAGATGGGCTCAAAATTGAAGCCACCAACCTCAAGCTAGCAAACACTTAGTAGAAAATTGATCAGTCTACGACCACTGCCCACTATTTCTATGAAAATTACTAGTAGTACTTTTGACAATAATATTTAAAACTTTATTTATTTTCTCAAAAATGAAGATAATGATGGTTATATAGATGGACACATAACCTAAAATTATTTTAGGTCAGTATCTATAATATTTTAATTCTTAACAAAGACTAAAAACATTTATCCATCATTGTTGTATAAATTTCAAAATTTTAACAAGGATCCCTAATGTGACAAGAAAACCCTAATACATATGTGTAGGTGTGTATGCTCCATCCATGCTAAAAAATGGTTTAATACATATTAAATACCTCATCTATGTATATTATGTGAATAAATTTTTTTAATACTCATATATGTATAATAAATAGTAATGGTACGATTTCAAGACTGATATGTGGATCTAGAGGTTCATAGTGGTGATGCTATAGGAGATGACAATTTTGAAGTAGTGTAGGGTTGTTTTTGGTGTTAAATTTCAATAATTGACGAGGGATATTGCACAATATAGATAGATTTGTGGTTATAGAGCTCCACAATGGAGGCACTATAGGAGGTGATAGTTTTGGAGTACCCCAAGGCTATTTTTTAGCGGTAGGTGTTAGATTTGTTAGCTCATATATTGACATAATGTATCGACCATTTCCAATGGTTGGTGATGGATATTGCACAATATTTAAATATAGATCTATGGTTTTAGAGGTCCATAGTAGCGACACTCTAGGAGGCGATAGTTTTGGTGGCACATTTTAGGTCAACGACCTTTATTTTTTCTAATATATAAATTTGATGATATAATTTACCCATGAAGGTTTTAATGGTTTGAGGGTGAAGATTACAAAAGGGAAAATATTTACTGTATGATTATTATTTTTGTTGGGAATGGATATTTGTCGATTCATCTATTGAGATAATGGATTGACCATAGTTTAAAAATAAATTGTTCTTTTAAGTTGTTTAAAAAAAAATTAATAACCATCAAGAAGAGATAAAACTTGATAATGAATGATGATGAGAGGGAATAAAGGTTTAGGAATTTACTAGAACAAGGGTTTACAAATTAGTGGACTACTCGACATATCCTCATGAGGGGGTCTCCTTCTTTGATAGTGGAAGAAAGTATGGAAGAGGGAAGTCACCTTTCTAAGAGTTCAAGAATGGATCTGTGCTAGTGTTAATTTTATAGGAAGATTTACAACTCTTAGGCAAGAGTGGATATTGGGATTCTACCTTTTAGAGTAATATTATTGAAATATACCACAATTCTTTGAATAGTGTTTTGAGTGATGATGGAAAGATAAGGAATTTGAAATCACGCAAAAAGGTGACTAGGTGCATTTTCAAGGAAGAGTATCCAAACAAACTTAATCCTAGGAGAAGATGTAAAAATAGGGAAAGTTATTGAAAACTTAGATAAAATGCTTATTGGGAGATTCTATGGGTATGATATTTCTAGAAATTCCTTGGTAGACTGAATGACCATAGAATTAATGAAAGTCCTAGGGTATGTGTCTAATTTCTTGTTATTGGCTATCATTTTAGTTCAAGGCTAAGGAAGATATGGAGAAAATTTTGTTAGAAGAACGGTTATGGAGGTTAGCTTTGTTAATACTCAAATTATGGGACCCTAGGACCAATTGTATACCTGCTCACTCTATATGGGTAAAGTTATTAGGTTTTCCACTAGAATTTTGGTCTAGAGAAGTTTTCCAAGCCATAAGCAACTGCATTAGTTCTTTATTGGAGGTGGATGAGAGGTATCGGTTCTCATGCATGAGAATAACAATAAGGATACTTGTTGATGTGGATTGTAGAGGAAAATTGGTTGAAAAATTATGTTGAAGTACAACAAAGAGATGCATGTTCAAACTCTAAACTAAAATAATATATCTTTGGCTCTCTTTTGCATAGTAAAAGGTATGTAAAGTAATGTATAAAATTTAATCATCTTATTTAACCATGTGGATCAATATCAAGTCATATTAATAGGTCAAATCTTCCTCTTTGATAGAATTGATCTTTACGAGGGGTTTAAATATTTAGGGGTTTTGAAATCTAATGACTAATCTAAATAATATTAGAGTTGGTTGAAAAAAAATGTGGAAATAAGAATTAATATATAGTGCAATAGAGAGGGAGATACGACCCTATGAATTCAACCATTCAAAACAAAGGTAGTGACAATTTTTCAAATCGTGAAAAATAAAATTGCAAAGTGTGAAGGATTAGGGTTTTTTCCTAAAAAATGTATCATATTTTAGGAGCCATATCTTCGCAAAGAGTTGTTCGATTCAACTTATTATTAGATCAACTTGTGCAGAATTTGAATAGATTTAAAATGAGTGGTCATATACAAAAATCTAAGCACTATTGAGGGAGATACAATCATGTGAAGTCAACCATTTGGAACAAGATAACGATTTTTCAAGTTGTGAAAAATGAAATTGCAATTATTTGCCAACTAGGGTTCAAACGATGGGGAGAGAATTGAAGGGCTAGGACTTTAGCAAGGTAAGACACTCTATCTGGACAAAGAAATTTTCATCTAAGTTATTTTTACCCTTTATTTATATTAGAATTTGTGCATGAAAATTTTATAAAGTTTTTATAAATTTCATTAGATTTTGAGTTTTAGTTTCCTTTCCATGGATCAATTTATATTTAAATCCTTAGAATCATCCTTAGTGGTAGATATTAGTAAGTGCACCTCATAGAGATCCTAATTTATCCAAGATATGGCAATCTTTGGTAAATTTAATGGGTATTGGCCAGGGGCTTTAGCCTTGAGAAAATGGATTGATAGGAGTTGGAAGTCTCCATGAGTGATTCTATCATTTCTTCCCAAAGGTTTCTTCCTATACATTTTTTGTTCTAGGGAAGAAAGAGAAATAATCCTAAAATGGGGTCCTTGGTTTATGGGAAGAGCAAGGCTCTTCCTTACCCATTGGTATGAAGGATTTTCACTTGAAAATGTAAATCTATCCCTAGTACCAGTTTGGATTAGGATTTTTGTATTGTCCATTGAATTTTAGTAAATAGATACCTTAAAGGTAATAGGAAACACTCTAGGAGAATTCCTCAAGATTTTAGATACAAAAAAGATGGATTTTTGGAAAGTTATGCTTGAATATTGGTCATGATTGATATAAGTAAAGCTTTTCCAAAATCAATCATTCTTAAGTATGGGGATAAGATGTGGACCCAAACTATAGATTATGAAAACATATCTTTTAGATGTATAATATGTCATGATATAGGTAATATTGAGAGATCATTCCCTAAGAATAGCCCAATAGAACCATTTGTAGAAAATCGTAAGAGAAATTTACAAATGGTTATGGATAAAGATGGTTTTCAACTTCCAAAATATAGATCTAGAAAAATACAAGAAAATGAGCAATGGAGACCAATAATAAAGGATACTAGAATAAATTTCAATTATTTTGAGGCTTTAGCCTATGAATAAAAAGTAGATCAAAACTTAGGACACAGGACAACAATTTTAATATATTAGCAAGGAACCGTCTATTCAATATGATCTTAATTTAAGGAAGAAAATTATTGATGGACCCAAAGAATGTGTTTCATCAGATTTTTAAGACTCTCTTGAAGTATCATGCACCAGTCAAGAGGAAATAATTGGTAAAGAAAATACAGTTTTAGAAGGTAATACCTTTGTCATTAACAAGGAAATACCAGAAAATAAGCAGGATAAGTCAAAAGCTTCTATAATAGAGCTAGGAGAGAATAAATATGTTGAAAAAAATGGTGAAATAATATTGAATAATAGAATAATAAGACCTAATATTGATATAGGCAATGCAAAAATAGGAAAACCCTCAAATTATCAAGCAAGATCCAGGGAATCAAGAGCTAACATAGAGAAAGGAACACAAACTAAGTTGGTTGAAATTCTCTTTACCAAAAAACAAAATGATAATGGTAATACGAAAGAGGGGCAAAAGCCCCTAATGAGACATGATTATCATATCATGGAATATAAGGGGTGCTAATACCCCCTCAAATCATAGGTGTATTAGGGACCTATGTTTAAGTAATAAACCTCATATTCTTTATATACAGGAAACTAAAATGACAAAAGAAGAAGTTTCAAAAACTATGAAAGTAGTTTGGGTAATATGTGAATGGGATGCTATGGATTCTGAAGGAGCAACAGGGGAAATTCTAACTTGTTGGAATCCTTCTAGAACCTCTTGTGTAACCATTCATAAAACTAGGTATTGGATATCCTCTTTAGTCACTTGCTACTTTATTGATATTCACTTTATCCTTATCAATGTGTATGGTCCTACAACTCAGTCAGGTAGATTAGATGTTTGGAGAGGGATTGAGGCCTTTATGAGAAGTAAAGACCAAGAAACCCATTTTATGATCATTGGATATTTAAATGCCACTACCAAGTTGAATGAAAATTTTGGTGGAATTAGGAAATTGACCCAAAGTATGAAATATTTCTTAGCTTTTATTAAAAACAACAATCTATGGGAAGTTGATTTTAAAGAAGACAACTATACTTGGACCAACAATAGGAGAGACCAGAACCTAATAGTAGAAAAATAGATATATGCATTCTCTCATATAATTTTCTAGATGAAGGAACTTGTGCTAAAATTAATACCTTAACAAATATTGTTTCAAATCACTAGCCAATAAGAATTAAAATGGTGGTTAGTGAATTCAAAAAAAAAATCATATTTTAAATATGAGAATATCTGGGAAGACCATCCTCAATTTGTGGATATGATAGCTCAAACATAGAATTATTTAGGTAATGGTGGGTTGTATACTCTTCCAAACCAAATTAAAACTATAACATCTAGATTAAAAGGATGGAACAAGAACACCTTTGGAAATATTTATGATAAGAAAGAACTAAAAGATAAAATTTTAAAATTCCAAAAATGTGATGAACATAATACAAGCTCATAGGAAAGGGAGTTGCTTAGTGAATATCATAATATTTTGAGTAAGAAAGAGAAATTATGGAGATTAAAATTAAGACAGACTTGGTTAGAAGAAACAGATAAAAAAAAAAAAGTTTTTTTTCATAGGATGGCTATAGTACAGAGACATTATTCTAGAATTGGTAGAATTAAATCAATAGAAGGGGTTTGGATTGAAGATCAGAGTGAAATTAGAAAATAGGCCAAGTCATTTTATCAAAATATTCTAGATTTAGAGGAGATTGAATTTCTTAATGATAAACTTCTTCAAGATGTTCCTTATGTTATAAAAATGAAGACAATAGGAAACTAATGGAGCCTATTACTCTAGAAGAAGTTCATTTAGCTCTTTTCTCTTTTAATACGGATAAATCCCCTAGTCTAGATGGGCTCTCTACATATTTTTACCAGTATAATTGGGATATAGTGAAGGATTCTTTATTGGTGGCAGTGGAAAATTCTAGGGTAAAACAATACATTCCTTAAAAAATAAATGCATTTTATCTTTCCCTAATTCCAAAAAAGAAGGATGTTGAATTGTTTGATTCTTTTAGACCCATAAGCCTATGTAATATGACTTGTAATATTATTTCCAAAGTGATGACAAATAGATTAAGGTCATTGTTAGATAAAATTATTTTAGAAGAGTAAGGAGGATTTGTGAAAGGGAGACAAATTCTAGATGGGATCATTGTAGCTCATGAAGTTATACATTCAGCAACTTCAAGAAAAAAGAAAGCTATGATCTTAAAATTGATATGAGTAAAGCATATGATAGGGTTAAATGAGATTTTATTTTTGTAATTTTAGATAAGTTTGGTTTTGGGAATAAATGGGTTAGATAAATTAAAGCTTGTGTCTCTACAGTTTCTTATTCAGTGTTGGTCAATGGGTTAGTGACATAATGTTTTAAAGCCAAGATAAGCCTTAGACAAGGAGATCATCTATCTCCATATTTTTTCATTATTATGGAATTTTTTTTTAGTAGGGACTTAAATAAATCTTACAAATATGTACTTATAATTTAAGGTTAGTAATAACATTGATAAAATCACCCATAAATAGTTTGTAGATGATACAAACCTTTTTGGAAGGGAAAGGATATATGAGGCTAGAGCTTTGAATAACTTTTTTAAAAGAGTATGAAAGAGCTTTACGGGAAAAAATTAATAGGAATAAATCTAAAATTTACTTTCTTAACACATGCTAATATCAAAGCAAGAGGTAAATTTATCAACAACTTATCTAGGGATGCCTTTACTTGAGGGGAGAATGAGGATAGATTTATTGTATCCAATTATTAGTAAAGTTTAAAATAAACTTCCAACTTGGAAAGGTAGCTAGTTATAATTAACATGAAGGGTGTAGTTAATTAAGTCAGTATTATAAGCCATTCCAATATATTATATGTCTTTGTATTCTATGCCAAAATAAGTTGAAAAAATTAATATTTATTATGTGATCCTTTTTATGGTCAGGTTTACATGATAACAGGAATTTTCCCTTGATGAAATGGAGCAAGTTGTATGATGATAAAACTATGAGAGGTCTTGGTTTAATAGCTCTTACAGATGCAAACTTAGCTCTCAGGAGAAAAGTTATCTAGAGATTGTACACAGAGATTCCAAGACAATGGTCAAGAATTCTTCTAAGTATGTTGATCCCAATGACCCAAGTTTAATATTTACCGCATTCTCTCTTCCAAATGGTTCTACTCTTTGAAATGGCTTAAAAAAATCTATTGATCTTATGATTAAAGGTTTAATATGGGTGGTCGGAACTAGAGAAAAAAATTCTATTTGGATGGATACTTGGTGTGATAAAAAACACTTAATTTAGATCCAGTTTTGAAACCTTGGATGAGATTGCTTCAAGATAAATATGGTGATAGGGTTTCAAACATTTTGTACAAGGATCGAGAAGGAAGATACAAATGGAAATAATATTTTTTTACAAGTATACAAGATATTGATGCTAGGAGGCAATTGATTAGAAAAATAACAATGATGATATAATTGATTTAGGAGTTGAATATCTCATGAGAATACACAACAAGAAGTGGATATAATGTTCAACACCAACATAATATTAATATCAATAGAATATGAAGAGATATTTTGGATAGCCCAAGCATTCCTAAAGTCAAAATTTTTTCTTGGCTAGTAGGTCATAGAAGAATTTTATCTTGGGATGACCTTATGAAAAAGAGTTTTCATGGACCCTCTCAATGTGTTTTCTATAATAAGGAGGAGGAGAGTATTGACCATCTCTTAGGACATTGCTAAATATTATAGAATCTATGGCAATGGATTCTTAATATGTTTGGTAAATGCATGTTGATGAATAACATAATTGAATATAGGTTAAATAAATGGTAGAGCATTTATTAAAGTAAGGTTTTATAGACAATATGAGATATATAAAAATATACAATACTTTAGACTATATGGTTAGAAAGGAATAGAAAAATATTTAAAGAAAAGTAAAACAGTTTAGAGATAATGAAAAAGAATATATGTTTATCCAAAGAGTCTAAAACAACCCTATCAACTCACCTAATACCTAATTTGAAAGAAAAAAGTCTTGATAGATGGATTCAAGTCATTAAATTTAGGTATAAGAGAAGCAAAAATAAGGTAAATAATATAAAGTGGAAACCACCAGATTTAGAGTGGGTTAAATTAAATTTTGATGGAGAATATAAAGGAAATCTAGGACCAGTAGGAGGAGGAGGAATAATTAGAAATAATAGAGGAGAGATTTTGTTTCATTATGCTTTTAATAGTGGATTTAATACAAATAATTAAGTTGAAGCTTGGGTAGCTTTAGAAGGGTTAAAAATATGTAAACAAATGAAATAGAATAGAGTATGGATGGAAGGTGATTCTATCATAGTAATAAATGCAATTTTGAGGAAAGAAAAGGCTCCATGGAACATACAAGAGATAATTGTAGAAATTCAAGATCTTGCTAAAGAGTTTGAAGAAATCAGGTTTACACATATATTAATGGAAGGAAACAAATGTTCAGATAAGCTATCCAATAGAGCATTTTCGATTGAGGATCGTGAAGTCAAATTATCCTTTCCATTGTTAGAGGAAGTAGAAAGTTTAGTTGAAGCTAAAAAAAATGTTGATTGCCTAAAACTATTAATGACTAAGATTTACTTTAATGTTTTCCATTGGTAATATTTGTTTTATTTTGTAACAATAATGTGTTTTCATTTATACTATTTCTTATAATTTTTGTGGTTTTACTTTTATTTTAGGAAGGAAGGAAGCTAGCAATCCATATTTTTAAAGTGGACTATGATAGTGGGATGTTTTGAAAATTATTCTACTAATATGCAATACATAGATAGTAGAGGTGAATTTTTGGCATTGTGAAGGTTGCTATAGGAAAATATAAAAAATTATGCTAAATTATAGAGTAACTGTATTCATACAGAGATTTGAAAAGATCTTGAAAATGAAAATGAAGAATTCAGACATTTTATGTAAAATGATGTAGGTTTCTAATTATAGCATCTCAATTGAGATGAGAAGTATATCTATTTGTAAACTCTCAAACTCTAAAAAAAATAGATGTAATTTTTCAAGGGTGGGGGACCCGAGTACAATTCCTTATTATCAAGCAAAAAAAAAAAACTTTCCTTAAATAATTTATAATATATCTCTATTTCAAAAGGAAAGGTTAACTTTATTATGAAAGGTTAACTTTCCTTGTGAAACAATAATATCTATTTTCAGGTTAAAAAATTAAATATTTTCTTATTCCCTATTTAATTTTCATTGTCTTCTTTGTCATAAAATATTAAAATAAATCTTATTCTTATTAAATTATTTATTTATTTATATATATATATTTATATATATTTGGTTAGTGTGTAAAATATTTATTATCTACATTCAATATTGATTAAATTAAATCAAATTATATATATTTATTTATTTGGTTAGTGTGAGAAATACTTATTACCGACTCTCAAGAGTGAACATCTCCATCAATAAAAAAGTTAACACACAACCCACATATAAAAAATATATATTTAAAAGTATATCTTTAAAATGATTTCTTACATTTTTCTCAATATTTTTGTGCCCGTCCACCTCCTCTAAAACCATATTTTTTTAGATAAACATTATTTATTATGATATCCTAGAAATATTGGTTCTTATTTTTATTTATTATTTATGTTTAATTCTTATGTAAAACCATATTTATTTTTAAGTAAATCCACCTCCTCTAAAACCATATTTGTCTTTAGATAAAAATTATTTATTATAATATCCTAGAAATACCTTTAAAAGATTGGAACAAAAACACCTTTGGAAATATTTTTGAGCAAAAAGAAGAACTAAAATATAAACTTTCAAAATTCCAAAAAGGTGATGAAAATAATACAAGCTTAGAGGAAAGGGAATTGCTTAGTGATTATCATAATATTTTGAGTAAGGAAGAGAAATTCTAGAGATTAAAATTAAGACAGACTTGGTTAAAATAAGGAGATAAAAATATAATTTTTTTTCATATGATGGCTATAGTACATAGATTATCTTCTAGAATTAGTAGAATTAAATCAATAGAAGGGGATTGGATTGATGATCATAGTGAAATTAGAAAAGAGGTAAAGTCATTTTATCAAAATATTCTAGGTTTAGAGGAGACCAAATTTCTTAATGATAAAATTCTTCAAGATGTTCCTTCAGTTATAACAAATGAAGACAATAGGAAACTGATGGAGTCTATTACTCTAGAAGAAGTTCATTTAGCTCTTTTATCTTTTAATAAGGATAAATCCCCTAGTCTAGATGGGCTCTCTGCAGATTTTTACCAACATAATTGGGATATAGTGAATGATTATTTATTGGTGGTAGTGGAACAACCTAGGGTAAAACAATACATTCCTTATAAAATAAATGCAATGTATCTTACCCTAATTCCAAAAAATAAGGATGCTGAATTATTTGATTCTTTTAGACCCATAAGCCTATGTAATATGGCTTATAATATTATTTCCAAAGTGATGGCGAATATATTAAGGCCATTTTTAGATAAAATTATTTCAGAATAACAAGGAGGTTTTGTGAAAGGGAGACAAATTTTGTATGGGATCATAGTAGCTCATGAAGTTATACATTCAACAACTTCAAGAAAAGAGAAAGCTATGATCTTAAAACTTGATATGAGTAAATCCTATGATAGGGTTAAATGGAATTTTCTTTTTGCAGTTTTAGATAAGTTTGGTTTTGGGAAGAAATGGGTAATATGGATTAAAGCTTGTAGCTCTACAATTTCTTATTCAGTGTTGGTCAATGGGTTAGTGAAAAAATCTTTTAAAGCCAAGAGAGGCCTTAGACAAGGATATATTCTATCTTCTTATTTGTTCATTATTATGGTAGAAGCTTTGAGTAGTAATTTAAATAAGGCTTAAAAGTATGGGTTTATAAGTGGACTTAAGGTTAGTAATAACATTGATAACATCACCCATCAATAGTTTGTAGATGATACAACCCTTTTTGGAAGGACAAGGATAAATGAGGCCAGAGCTTTGAATAAATTTTTAAAAGAGTATGAAAGATCTTCAGGGCAAAAAATTAATAGGATTAAATCCAAAATTTACTTTATTAACACTCTTGTTAATATAAAATCAAGAATTTATATGTTTATTCAAATGGAGGAGGTAAATTTACCAACAACTTATCTACGAATGCCTTTATTTGAGAGGAGAATGAGGATAGATTTATGGAATCCAGTTATTAGTTAAGTTTAACATAAACTTCCAACTTGGAAAGGTAGATAGTTATCATTAGCAGGAAGAGTGCAGTTAATTAAGTCAGTCTTACAATCCATTCCAACATATTATATGTATTTGTATTCTATGCCAAAATCAGCTGAAAAAAAATTGATATTTATTTTGCGATCCTTTTTATGGTCATATTTACATGATAAAAGAAAATTTTCTTTGGTAAAATGGAGCAAGTTGTGTGATGATAAAACTAGGGAAGGTATTGGTTTAAGAGCTCTTACATATTCAAAATTAGATCTTAGGGGAAACATTATCTTGAGATTGTACAAAGAGAGTCAAAGACAATGGACAAGAATTCTTCTAAGTAAATATGTTGATCCTAATGACCCAAGTTTAATATTTACCGCATTCTCTCTTCCAAATGGTTATACTTTTTGGAATGGCTTAAAAAATATATTGATATTATGATTAAAGGTTTAAGATGGGTGGTGGGAACTAGAGAAAAAATTTCTATTTGGATGGATACTTTGTGTGATAAAAAACCACTCAATTTTGATCCAATTTTGAAACCTTGGATGAGATCGCTTCAAGAAAATACAGTGATAGGGTTTCAAACATTTTGTACCAGGATAAAGAAGGAAGAAACAAATGGAAAGAATTTTTTTTTACAAGTATACAAGAAATTAATGCTAGGAGGTAATTGAGTAGAAAAATAAGAACTATAATTATTCTAAGGGGTGCCAAGGATAAATTGATTTAAGAGTTTAATAGCTCAAGAGAATACACAACAAGAAGTGGATATAATGTTCAACACAAACATAATAATAATAATACTAGAATTTAGAGAGATATTTGGGATAGCCCAAGCATTCCTAAATTCAAAATGTTTGTTTGGTTAGTAGGTCATAGAAGAATTTTATCCTAGGATAACCTTATGAAAATGGCTTTTCATGGCCCCTCTAAATGTGCTTTCTATAATAAGGAGGAGGAGAGTATTGACCATATCTTGGGATATTTCTTAATTATCTGTAATCTATGGCAATGGATTCTTAATATGTTTGGTAAATGCATAGTAATGAATAGTAGAAGTGAAGATTGGTTAAAGCAATGATAGAGCACTTATAAAAGTAAGGCTTTATAGAAAATATGGGATATATCAAAAGATATAATTATTTGAACTATATGGCTAAAAAGGAATAGAAGAATATTTAAAGGAAAGAAAAGCAGTTTAGAGGTAATAAAAAAGAAGATATGTTTAGTCATAGAGGAGTCTAAATCAACCCTATCAACTCACCCAATCCCTAATTTGGAAGCATAGAGTCTTGATATATGGAGTCAAGTCATTAAATGGAATTATGATTTTGGGTACAAGAGAAGAAAAATAAGGTAAATAATATAAAGTGGAAACCACCAGATGTGGAGTGGGTTAAGTTGAATTTTGATGGAGCATCTAATGGAAATCGAGGACCCATAGGAGGAGAAGAAATAATTAGAAATAAAAAGGAGAGATTTTGTCTCATTATGCTTTCAATTATGGATTTAAGATAAATAATGAAGTTGGAGCTTGGGCAGCTTTAGAATAATTAAAAATATGTAAACAAATGAAATGGAATAGAGTTTGGATGGAAGGTGATTCTCTCATAGTGATAAATGATATTTTGAGGAAAGCAAAGGCTCCATGGAACATATAAGAGATAATTTTGGAAATTCAAGATCTAGATAAAGAGTTTGAAGAAATAAGGTTTACACATATATTAAGGGAAGGAAACAAATGTGTAGATAATCTAGAAAATAGAGGGGTTTTGGTTGAGGATTGTGAAGTTAACATCTCCTTTCCATGGTTAGAGGAAGTAGAAAGTTTAGTTGAAGCTAAAAAAAATTGTTGATTGCATAAATCAATTAATGATTAAGATTTACTTTAATGTTTTCCATTGGTAATATCTATTTTATTTTATAACAATAATGTGTGTTCATTTAGACTATTTATTATAATTTGTGTGGTTGCACTTGTGTTTCAGGAAGGAAACTAGCAATCCATATTTGGTAAATCGGACTATGTTAGTGCGATGTTTTGGAGATATTACTCTACTAAGATGCAAGGCATAGATAGTCCAGGTGAAGTTTTAGTATTGTGAAGGCTGCTATAGGAAAACATCAAGAAAGATGCTAAATTATGGAGTAATTGTATTCATACAAAGATTTGAAAAGTTCCAAAAAATGAAAATCAAGAATTCAGATATTTTATGTAAAATGATGTAGGTTTCTAACTATAGCATCTCAATTGAGATGAGAAGTGTATCTATTTGTAAAATCTCAAGCTCTAAAGAAGATATATGTAATTTGTTAAGGGTGGGGGACCCAAGTACAACCCCTTTTTATCAAGCAAAAAAAACATATACAGTGCAATAGATGGATCTCTTTAGGGTAGTGAGAATGAATTTGGTCAAGTTTGTATTGGAGGGGATAATAATAAATTGACAATCATTGGATCATATACCAAAATGAGTATTGAAAAAAAAAAGATATTTAAGCTACATGTTTTATGGATAAGAAAAGGGAAGACACATTCCCCTAGGTAAATGAAAATCCTTAGCCAAGCCCAAGGAAAATAGAGGATGGGGACTTAATAACATCCAACTCTTTATCAAGGCTCTAGTAGACAAGTGTGTTTAGAAGAGAATATCAAAGGTAGGATTATGGAATAATATTATTTAGAAAAACTATTTAGATCCAGTAAAATTTGAGGAGTGGATAACGACCCTAGTGAAGCAAACCCTAATGTTTTAATCTATTTAAAGGAAGTGATCAAGGCATTTTATTTCATAGGAGATTCGATTCCTTGGAAAATAGGGATGGATATAGGATAATACTAGGCTTAGACCCTTGGATGTGTTTTGGAGGTAAGCTTAAATTTTCAAACAATATAATTTAGATCTTTAGATATTGGGGGATTATAACTCTTGCCTAATTTTCTGATCCAAAATCATCTACAAAGTGGAGATATGGATGGAAGTAAGAAACAAAGTTAGGGCTTCAAGGCTAGGAGGCACACCAATAGGAATAATAAGTGGGGAGGCTTAAAGTTATACACATCAAGTTGTAATAGGAAGTTGATCAATTGGTCTTGATAAAGAATGGAACTATGGAGGAGTACACTCTAAAGTTGAGGTATAAGACTCTATTGGAATATAGGAACAACGATTCAACATGGTGGTGGAAGTCACTTTGGAAGCAGAAAGTCTCGTTGAAGACAAGATTATTCCTATGGCTTGCCATGAAAAATAAGGTTTAGACATGAAAGGTATTATATAAAAGGAGTTGGAATATTTAGGAAGGTGTCATTTATTTAAATCAAACACTAAAATAATTTATCATTTAATAGTAGTTTCCTCTTTTACTATACAAGTTTAGAGGGAGATTATTGCATAGTTAAAGCTTCTTGTAGGATAGTAGTATGACTCCCTAGGAGAGTGTTTGAAATATTACATTGAAAAAGGCCATACAATCTAAACTGTGGGATGGTTTAAAAACTCAACTAATCTAGTGATTAAAGGTTTAATATGGGTGGTGGGAATTGAAGAAAAAAGCCATTTGGATGGATACTTGGTGTGATAAAAAGCCACTCAATCTAGAACCAATATTGAGACCATGGATGAGATTGCTTCAAGATAAATATGGTGATACAATTTCAAATATTGTGTACAAGGACTAGGAAGGAATATACAAATGGAAAGAAGATTTTTTTACAAGTATACAAGACATTGATTCTAGGAGGCGGTAGAGTAGAAAGATAACAACAATTATTATTTCAATGTAAGCCAAGGATAAGTTGATTTGGGAGTTTAATGGCTCAAGAGAATACACAACAAGAAGTGGATATAATATAAAGCACCATAAAATAGGAATATTGCAAGAATATGGAGAGATATTTGGGATAGCCAAGCATTCCTAAAGTCAAAATGTTTTTATGGCTAGTAGATCATATAAGAATTTAATCATGGGATAACCTTATGAAAAGGGATTTTCATGTCCCTTCAAAATGTTTTCTTCATAAAATGGAGGAGGAGAGTTTAGACCATCTCTTGGGACACTACTCAATAGTCTATAAACTATAGCAATGGATTCTTAAAATGTTTAGTAAATACATGGTGATGAATGGTTAAATAAATAGTGAAGCACTTTTAAAAGTAACACTTTACAGATAATCTAGGATATCAAAAGATACAATAATTTAGAATATTTGACTAGAAAGGAATAAAATAATATTTAAAGGAAAGAAAATTAGTTTAAAGGTAGTGAAAAGGAATATTTGTTTATTCATAGAGGAGTCTAAATCAACCTTATCAACTCACCCAATTCCTAATCTAGAAGCATAGAGCCTTGATAGATGAAGTCAAGTCATCAAATGGAATTATGATGTTGGGGATTGGAGAAACAAAAGGAAGGTAAAGAATATAAAGTGAAAATCACAAGATGTGCAGTTGGTCAAATTGAATTTTGATGGAACATTTAAAGAAAATCTAGGACCAATAGGAGGATGAGAAATTATTAGAAATAATAGAGGAGAGATTTTATCTCATTACGCTTTTAATAGTGGATTTAAGATAAATAATGTAGTTGAAGCTTGGGGAACTTTAAAAGGGTTAAAAATATGTAAACATATAAAATGGAACTAAATTATGGATGGAAGTTTATTATCTCATAGTAATAAATACAATTTTGAGGAAAGCAAAGGCTCCATGAAACATACAAGATATAATTGTGGAAATTGAAGATCTTGCTAAAGAGTTTGAAAAAATCAAGTTTAAATATACATTAAGGGAATGAAACAAATGCACATATAAGCTAGCAAATAGAGGGGTTTAATTGAGGATAGTGAAGTTAAAATCTCTTTTCCATGGTTAGAGGAAGTTGTAAGTTTAGCTAAAGTTCACAAGAAAACGTTTATTTCCTGAATCAAATAATGATTAAGATTTGCTTTAATGTTTTCCATTGGTAATATCTACAATATTTTATAATATTAATATGTTTTCATATAAACTATTTAATATAATTTGTGTGGTTGCACTTGTGCTTTAGGAAGAAAACTAGAAATCCAAAGTGTAGAGCAGAAAAATGGTGCACCTAGCAATGGAAAATGAATTGCACCTATTAATTTAAGCATTCAAAAGCGACATTTAATGTAAAAACGATAATATATATATATATATATATATATATATATATATATATATATATATATATATATATATATATATATAAGAAAATTGTGTCCTCTTTATATTAATTAACTTTTCAAATTCATGGTTACAATGCGTCCCCTTGAGGGCTTTGAATTTATACAATCATTACAAGGTGTCAAAGGATATAATCCTTCCAACAACTCAGATGCACTTCAAGGTCTTCCTCGCACTCATGAATTGAAGAGTAGTTTTTTGATACCACTACGATGATCTATATGTATTTGAACTTGTAGCTCCTTCCTTGCACATTGAAATACCTGGATCTACATAGGAAAAACTCAAATTTGTTAAGCGGATTGAGAAAATCAAAGAGATGCATACAAGAGTGGATATGTGAAGCAAAAACCATAATAGAATGTGCAAAACTACTCAAAAGTGTACCAAAATTTAGTATAGTGCATATATTCTACTCTAGAAATGATCTATGCTAAAAAAGAAATGAAATATTGTGCAGAATCCATGGTCATCCTTGGTGTGGCAATTGTGACTGTTAAAGTGAAAAGCATAATAGAAGGTGCAAAACTTCTCAATATTGCACCAAAAATTAGTATAGTGCATATATTCTACTCTAGAAATGATCTATGCTAAAACAAATATAAAATTATATGTAGATTCATGGCCATACATGGGTGTTCCAATTGTGACTGTTAAGCACCCTGGGGTGGGGCAACCACCAAACGTAGTGGTTTTTGCCTTCAATTATTCTAGTATCTGGTTCAAACTATTCCTAGGGGTGTTTTCGTCAAATTTGGTGATCTGATTCATAAAAATGGGTGGGTTTTAGAATGAATTTGCATATTTGGAATCACTTGGAAACCTCCTTTGATTGATGGATATTTCAAGGCAAAACACACGGTGAAAATGGGATAGAATCTCGATAGCACTTCATTGAGAAATATTGCAAAAGACTCTCCTCTAAATCAAATGTATTGGCTCCATTTTATAGATCAAGAGAGAAAAAGGTTGAATGGGTAAGTTTAGCCACGTGAGAAAAGTGCCACCATTTTTCAAAACATTGCCATGCATTGGATGGGAGAAACCTGCATTTTGTAGCTTGTGATTGAATTGATGTGCCCTAAATCTATCATAAGTCAAATGGGTAGGATAAATTGTAGAATTTAATTACCATTTGTCCCACCCTTAAATTTTTGATAGTCTAGGGGCTTGGTCACCCCCCCTAGGGGTGGATGTTGGTGGCTATCCCACCTAGGGATGGCTATTGGTGGTTGACCCTCGGTGGGATGACCATGAATTAGTGGTCATCGCAGGGTGGGATGACCATGGTTGCATGGCCCAAAACCTCCCAAAAGTGGGGAAAATTTCCCAAAAGTGGTAAGGACCACTATTTAACCCCTGAGAGTTGCCCAAGGAGGCCATGTGGTGCTGATAAGAGTGCGTCTTGGTAGTATAATTGGATTGACATGATTTTAGTGTTTACAAGTGCCCATTTTTGGGATGTGTTGTGTTAAATAGAGCACGAAGCAAAAATAGATGACTAAATTGTCAAATTAATAGGGTTATTCAGTAACCTAACAAACTTTAGATGCCACCATATTGGAAGAAACATACATTCTTGGAATACTTTCTATTGAAATATTTTAAGGATTTGATTTTGGTATACCTTTTAGCCGCACTATAAGGACATGTTTTGGGGCTTAGGGTATACTTGGTCTTGCTTCCTTGTTTCACTTATAATATTATTTTAGGAGTTGTCCCAAGGCTTCAAGGAGACCAAGACTTTGTTTTGTGGAATTGGTGCTAAATTATGTTCCCTAGCATGGGCTTGAAATTGTCTTTGGCAATAATTCTTTTGAATGTATGCAAGTTGCACTTTGGAGTGTTTGAGTATTGATTTTGATTACGATATCATAATTACAACTACCTCCTCAAGTGATGAGTTGATGAGGGAATGAAAAATGGTGAATGCGATGAGTCACTTGACCAATATGACTTGATTAGGGTTCCTTCAGTTTTACCCATTGTAAAAAAATTTAGTTTTGTTAGGATTTTGGTGGTTTTTAGGCCTTTTCTTTGCTTTTTCTTATGTTTTCTTGGTGTTTTTTGGTGGTCATCCTAGGGTGGTATGACTACAAAATTTGTGGTCATCCTAGGGTGGTACGATCACTAAATTTTGTTACCGTACCACCTTGGGGTGGCCATGTTTATTCTAGGAATATTTAAGCTCAAAATTAGCAAAAAGAGGCTTATTTGCACACTTTTCACTTGGTAGATTGAGAGGTGAGGAGTAGGAGAGTGATTTTGCAAAGTGAAGCATTTTTGAAACCATCCCATAATCACCATGAGCCATCCTATAGACTCAACGGGCAATAGAGTCGATGCGAGATGGGTAAGGGCTGAATTTGCTACTATCCTTTGCTAATTTTGAAAATGTAATTATTTTCATGTTTTCCAATGAAACACACCTAAATATCTATAAATGAACCTCATTAGTGTAGCATTTATTATTTTGTGCTTTAATTTTGTTTTTCTCCAATTTTGTTTGATTTTTTTTTGTATTTTTATAAGGTTATTTTCTTGTTTTTGGGTGGTTGTCCCTAGGTGGGGAGGCCATTTTGTGAGAATTTTGGGGGTCATACATAGGTGGGACAACTGCTAGTGGTCACCCTTGGGTGGGAAAACTACCAATTTTGTGGTCATACCTGGGTGGGATGGCCATGATTTTGAAAGAAAAATGTGCCTTTTTTTAGGTGGTTTATTTTTTTTTATTTTAAAGCTTGCTTTCCCCTGTCAGGTGACCAAGACTTGGTATCGATTTTCAACTCTCTTTCAGACCACTAGGGACATAATAATAGAGGATGAATAGAAATGGGTTGATTCCATTGGTCTTAAGCAAGTGACATGGTTAGAGCCAGTGATGGGAGATAGAGCCTACCTAAAAAATTTGATAGATCTATGGGACTCTCACACTAAAACCTTCCACTTGTCAACTAGGGAGATGAAAGTGATGTTATAGGATGTCTAACAAATTTTGTATATTCTAATAGAGGTGAATCTGATTATTTCTACTTATCAGGGTCTTAGAGACATGATTTTTTAGAGGTATTTTGAAGAGGATTGGCGCGAGGCATTACGAGACTTACCTAGTGGAGGCATCCTAGTGGAGCTATGATATGAGGTAAAGGTATTGACTATGAGGCTTGCCTTGCTGATGATGCTTATATCCAACATGTTACTATTAGACTCTTGAAGAGCTAGATTCCTCTAGAATATTTTGGAGTTGGAGTTTTCACTGGTGGAGTCCACCATAAAGAGACCTTTACTGATGGCATGGGACACTACTTTGCTATCACAAATTTATGATGAGTTTTACAAGATCCATTTTCATGAGTGAAAAGGATTGGGTTGCAAATTTCTTTTACAAGTGTGGGGATGACAACACATAGCCATGTATCGACCACAAGGACTACCTTGGGTTATGCAGGCACAACTCATGGATGTGAAGATAATATATGGTATCCTTTAGCAGTAGGAGCAGGAGAGGGGTAAAATTCATCCTTATGCAGGTATGATTGATCACTATGCATATTAATTTGCTTGACTTAGGGTAGAGGAGGTTACTTGGAGACCATACATAGATTGTATAGCATGGCCTGAGGCTGAGGTGCATCTTCAATGGGTACGATGAGGGATATGGTTATTTGGTAGACATGGGACCAAGTGAGAGTATTTCCCATATGCTTGAGTGATACAATAGTTTGGGCTATGCCAGGGGTTACATAATGAGCCAGTGATCTACCAAAATTGTGTGGATGAGAGGATACTTACTTGGCCTATAGTGGAGGTGGTTGGAGAGGAGGTTGATCCTAAGGAGATAATTATTGAGCTAGATGATGTTGGGACCACAATAGAGTATGACTCCTGGTGGGTGATGCACCAGTGATGAGGGGAGGGACCAATAGGAGGTGGTACATATGCGGTGATAGAGGAGGCTATAGATGAGGATATAGACTCAAGGGAGTGACATGTGTATTTCTAGATATATGATGAGTGGATGGATAGCATGGATATGGAGGATCAATAGGAGGATTATGACAAGGATTATTTTGATGAGTAAGGAGTGTAGGCACAGTTGGAAGTATGGGATTTCGTCATTGCTGAGCTATAGGGTGAGATGATTAGAGGGATATAAGAGTGGAGGAAATACACATAGGAGAGCTATCTTACAAGAACAGGTGTAGAATTTTAAGGCAAAGATTGAGAGGTAGGTAGTAGAGTTAGTTTCTTTTCAGTCACAGGTTAAAGCAGAGAGCTTGAGCCAGGGGTATTGGATAGTGATGATGTAGCTAAGCTACAGGGGAGGTGACACAACTAAAAACTTTACTGGGTGACTACCAAGCTCATCATCAATAGGATCTATCATACATAGGATTTGGAGGATGAGGTAGCATGCCTTAAATGGCACTTACCAGATCATCCTTCTGCTCGTGGGTCCTACCATAGTAGGATGTGTGGTACATGGTAGTCATCTATGAGGATGGGGGATCCTAGATATTTGAGGAGATCAGATAGGGTAGGGGGGAGAAAATCTGGGAGCTCTCAACGAGCAATGACTGAGGGTGGTGGTGAGAGTTATGGTGTCGATCTTGCATGACCATGGCTTTTGAGACTCTATGGTTATTTTTGTATTTTGGGAGCATGAGGTTTGAGGAATCACTTGATTGTAGAATAAGAGTAGTTTTTGGATTATGATGTAGCTTTTTGTCCCATATATATGAGTTTTTCTATTGTCATCATGTGTTTCCAAATTGCTTTATTATATGTATGAAATGTTTGTGTTTACTTTATTGATGCTTTTATGGATGATTATCATGGATGTATGTATTGTAATAAGATATTATTTTATGGTATGTACATGTGTGTATGCATAATTAAATGGATGATTTTTTAATTTGTACTGATGAATTACGAATACTATTTGACACACAATATGCTAACACCATAGACTATACAAAATTCATCGATTCAATTTTAATGTTATCATAAGATTATGTAATGGACTATGAAAATGTAAACTGGAAAACATGTGATATAATGGTATGGAATGGAATGAATAGTAAAATGTTATAGAATTTCCTTGAGGTTTTCATGAGATTCAAACACTCTAGTGAACTAGTCAAAAGTTATATATTAACCATGCAAGAATTTTTGGCAAGGTATAGATCTTCTAGGATGACCGAGATATTCAATATACCTATGTGTGCATGTGATTTCATTGCTATAATAATTAATAAAGTTACCCCAATTCCAAACAAGATTTATACAACCCATATGTACTGAAGATCACCCTACGAGTATCATGATCCTAAGTTTTGTACATTAGTTGGATTAGACCATTAGACAATACATGCTTCCAAAAGCTAACTCATCCACAATATGATATTGGTATGAATAAAATAAGATCACTAATGTGACATATATATCGTCATGCATAAGGATACCACCATTGTCAAGTAGGCTTGATGCAACCCAAACTATAATGAGGATCACCTCATGATTGTCAAATGCTGAGAATTCTAGGGATTCAAGTTTAGTAATCCCTTCTTTTCTTTTATTTTTAAATTGCTCCAGGGATTTGTTCATTTTTCATTGGTGAGCAAGGGATTTTGATAGTGGTGAGAACTACTGTTTATTTTAATTTTTGCTTTTTTTAGTGGTGAAAACCACTTTTTATTTTAGGGATTTTTGCTTTTGTATTTGTTGTTCTTTGGATACTTGCCCAAATTTGGCATGGGACAAGGGATTTTTATTGCTTTGGGTAGGGAGGAGCTTGTCATTTTGTCAATTATCAGTATTTTGAACCATGTGCATAGGGGGATGATCAAGGTAAACTTTTTTCTTAAGATAACAAGGACAACTTTGTAAGTTTCATCTTTCCTTGTGTAAAACTTGGATTTATTAATGTGAGAATGTGTTGGGATTATGACCTATACAAGGTAAAATTCAAAGAAGAAATCTACCTTCTAAAAATTAGGATAGCTTTCTACAAAATATAAAAGGAAAACTAGAGACGGTTGAGTGATTGAAAACCCTAATGATACCTTATAATAAATAACTAGGTGAAGGGAAACATACACAAATACGAAATGTGGATAATATGGATGGAAATGATAATTGTAATGTAGACGAGTGATACTAATGACTTTTGAAAAATTTGATTTTGAAGGATGGCTAGTGTACAAACCTGGTGCTAGACATGTATGAGCAACTCTAGAATGTAAAATGCAATGATGGGTATGCTTAATGCAAGTGATTGTATAATACAACGATATGAAATATAATGCAATAATTTTGTGTTTTGTTATTTTAATAATGTTTTTGTGTTTTGATATATATATATATATATATATACATATATACATTTGACCAATGGAATTAGTGGATATCATTTGGGATTTTTGGGTACCTTTTGGGGTCTTTTTGGGTGACCAAAGGGTTTATGGGTATCTTTGGGGCTTTTTGGGTGACCAAAGGGTTTATGGGTACCTTTGGAGATTTTTGGGTTACCAAAGGGTTTATGGGTACCTTTGGGTCTTTTTGGGTTACCAAAGGGTTTATGGGTACCTTTGGGTATTTTTGGTAGGGCGTGGTGCTTTAAGTGTGAAAAGACCATAGGTGAAGGATATTAAAGGGTTCAGGTTCCTCACATTATTCAATGGAGGCTAGGTGATAATTTCCAGGTCCAATCTGACTAGTGATAATGTATGGACCTAACCAGTTTACCAAAAAATTATCTCATAGATGGGGTGTCAAGTTAGAGTTTTGTTGGTTCTCTTTTAGAACAAGGTCACCAATATGAAAGTCTCTAGGATGTACTTTCATGTTATAGGCTCTTTTAAGCCACTCTTGATAAACATGTAGCTACTCAAGAGAATTAACACATCGTTCATCAAGTAAATTTAATTAATCTAGGTGAGTCTACCATGTGATGTCATCATTAGTGAACTCTTGCATGGATATACACAGTGACAAGATTTCCAACTCTAAAGGCATGATGGCCTCAACACCATATACTAGTGAAAATGGAGTTGCCCCAGTGGGTGTCCAAATACTAGTGTGGTAGGCCCACAGGGCAAGAGGCAATTGAGTATGTCAATGTTTGTGATTATCCTTAATGGTTTTATAGGAAATTAATATTTTGTTTGATGCCTCAGCTTGCCCATTGGATTGTGGATAATAAGGCATATAAAAACTATACTGAATGTTATATTTAGTTGTTAAAGCACACACATCCTTATTCTTGAAAGGTGGCCCATTATCTAAAATTATTTTAGATGGATTACCAAAATGATAAATGATATTATGTAACATGAACTTCGCAATGCGAGGCCTAGTCGTAGTGGTAAGAGGAATTAATTCCATCAATTTTTTGAAATATTCGGTGGCCATAAGGATGAACGTGTGATAGCCTGAGGAAGGGGGTGAGATTTTCTTGATTAAGTCAAACCCGCATTGCAAAAAGGGCCAAATCAATTGAATCGATTGTAAGGCCTGTAAAGGTACATGTGTCAAATTAGCATGGTGTTGACATTTTATGCACTTCTTAACATAAGCACAACAATATTTCTCTAAATTTGACCAATAATAGCCCATGCAAATAATACACTTTGTGATGGCCATGCTGCTAAAATGGACACTACATGTACTATCGTGTGATTAGATAATTTCCCAAACTAACTCTTGAGGTGCTAAGCAACAAAGGAGGATACCCTCATAGCTTTGATGATACAATATATCTCAAATTAAGACATATTTTTCTGCTTTTTTCTTGAATGTACGTTTGGTGGCATGCGATAATCTAGGAGGGATGTTACCAAGATTTAGGTAATATTTTAGCTGGATGGACCAATATCGATTTGAAGAAGCCTCCATTGCATGAATTGCTTGATACTTTTGGAGTTCATATATTGCAAATTTTTATTGAGAGAGAACTTGTAGATATAGCATTGTGTTTCTATCAAAAGGATTTTTAGGGAATAAAGTCCCCCATGCGGTATTACTTAAGCAATTATGAATTTGAGAGAATCATTCATGAGAAGTTTCAATTTGAATCATGTGGACTTCTGGCATGAAGTGAAGGTCCTCATGCTCAATTGAAAATTGTGATAGCATTTTAACTTGAATGGTTGTTATATCATTAGAAGTATTCTATGGGATTAAATATCCCAAGGAGGCCATTGTGTTTGCAAAATAGTTAGATGATCGAAGGAGTGCCTCAATATTATACCATTCGAATTTTTCTAGAAGTTTATCCACAATGGCTTTGTAGGATTGCAAGATTGGGCATCTACATTGGAATATTTCTTTGACTTGATTCACTATGAGCAAGGAATTGCAAAATATGTTGAGCTTAGTTATTTTTATGGTGATTGCTATTTGGAGGCCTATGAGAAGAGCTTCATACTCATCATTATTATTGGTGCATGGGAAATTGAGTTTCAATGAAAGGGGTATCGAAGCCCCTTAAGATGTGAAAAACATAATTCCTACACCGTCCCCTTGCTTGCTCTTAGAGCCATCAAAAAATAGAGTCATTTCAGCCTGTGTCTTAGGCTCTTCAGGATCAGGTGATTCTGACACTTGACAGAATCCATCATCAATATGCTCTATGTAAAGAGGTTGGTCATCCTGGAGAGGAGCCTCTACAATTTTATCGATGATGACCTGACCTTTAATTGATTTTTTTTTGATAAATTCGATGTCAAATTCCATCAATAGTATAATCCATTTCTCCATGCAAGTGTTATGATAAGTATGACTCATCATATATCACAATGGATTATCTTTTGATACTACGAACATGGTATGATTGATCATATAATGGCATAGCTTTTTAGTTGTGAAAACAACTTCTAAGCATAGATTCTCAATATATGCATATTTTATTTCATAACTGACCAGGGTGTGGCTAATATAGTAAGTAGCCTATTATTTGTACAATTCATTATTTTGGGTCAACATGGTGCCTAACACTATCTCAGTAGCTGAGATGTATAGATAGAATGGCACTCTTGATTGTAAAGGAGCCAATACTAGTGGTGAAACTAGATATTGTTTAATTTCATCAAAGGTAGCTTGACACTCGTCATTCCAATTAAATGTGACCCCTTTGTGTAACAATTTGTTCAAAGGTCGTCACTTATCTTATAATTACGTGATGAAAGACTTGATGGATGTGACATTTCCTTATAGACTATGCAGCTACTTGATAGTGGGGGGAGGCATTTCAAGGATTGCCCTAAATTTATTTGGATCAACCTCTATGCCTCGCTTAGAGACTATGAATACCAACAGTTTTCCAGATATGATGTCAAATATGCACTTCTTGGGATTAAGTCTAACATTGTGTTCGACGAGACAATTGAGGACTTTGTGCAGTATATCAATGTGCTCATGATGGAGTAGAGATTTAGCCAATAAGTCATCTATGTAATCTTCCAATATTTTATACATGTAGTCATGAGATGTAATTCATAGCTCATTGGTAAGTAGTGCCAGCATTTTTGAGGTCGAAAGGCATGAATTTATAACAAAATGTCCCTCAAGACGTGAATGCCATTTTGAGTTGGTTCTCTGGATTAATGCAAATTTGGTTGTATATAGAGAAATCATCCATTAGGGATAACATATTGTGGCCTGTTGTGGCATCCACAAGTGTATCGATGTTCAGCAAAGGGAATTCATCCTTAGGACTTCCTTTGTTTAGATCACAAATATTGGTGCAAATGTAAATTATTTTGTTGGATTTCTTGATAGGTACCATATTGGAAACCCATGATGGATAATTGACTCATTTGATGGAATTTAACTCTAATAGTTTTTGTAGCTCATCATTCACCATCAAGGCCACTATTGGATTCATTTTTCATAGCTTTTGCTTGACTGGTTTTGCATTTGGGTCAATCGTAAGATTATGCATGACTAAATTTGGATCTAGTCCTGGTATATCTTTATAGGACCACACAAAATCTTTCTTCTTCTCTTTTAGAAGAGTTGTGCAATTAGCTTTCTCAGTAAGAGATAAGCCTTCCCCTAACTTGATAAATTAGGAAGCCTTAGGATCTGTACCGATGTTACTATCAATTGTTGGCATAATTAACATATGAGATCCCTCTTCCAGCTAGTGTGGAGTAGGGATTATATGAATGTCATTAGTTGGGTTTATGTCATCAATTGGTAAATTAGGCTCAATATTAGTGTGAAATACATTTTTATTATATCTTGGAGAAAAATGAAATGATTGTAACATTTCATCACAAGGTCAATACTTTGATGGAGACAACATAGAATCTCCTTGATCAAATTTAATTGCCTCAAGGTTAAGGTGTAATGGCTTTAATGGATTATTCATATCATGTAAGGACATGTTAAGATCTATGGAAATCATATGGATAGATGGGTAATCTCCATTGGATGGGCGATTGGGTCTATTGAGAGGTTATCACAAGACTTGCGAGGGTGGTTACGATGGAGGTGGAACAATCAGAGGTGGTCGATGTGAAAGGGGATGAGCCTGTTCTTTATATGATAGAAGTTGTCACCACATGGGATGTGGTGATGGAGACACATGCAGATAGAATTCTTCTTCATCATCCAATGGAATGATCTATTAATACTCCTCATTTGAACTAGGGAAGTTAATAGGTACTACACCATAAATGTATTCATCATAAGTTGTCCATTCATAAGGGGATCTTGATCCTCTTCCTCATTATCAGATGGAAGAGTATGTGAACCTTCACCTTCTTCATAGGATCAGGTGAAATCATGAGATATACTTTGATCTATCATAGTTATAGGGAAATAATCACCCAAAGAGTGGACATGATTAGGATTAGCGTAAGGATCACGTGCAAGCTCATCCATATAGTTTAGACCCAGATGCTCTAAAATATTTGTGAGGACATCAGGAGCCACAAGCTTGTTGTGTCCTAAACTAGATTTATCATATAGTATTTGATATTATGGCTGGCAAGGAACATGAGTACCTTATTCGTACAACCCCAAACCATAGCCATGCCAATGGTAGTGATGGAGATATCACATGGCAAAGTTAGGATTGGACATATAATTGATGTCCTTAGAAAAGGGTTCTTCACCCTCTTCTTACTAAGGATATAGTTTTGTATCATATTCAATACCCCCATATATGAAGTTCATTTGATTGGGAGGTGTAGACACTAAAATCATGTAAATAAAAAAATACTGTGAATATGCCACTCTTATTGACACCATATGGCCCCATTGGAAAATCCTCAGGAGTTAATTAGGGGTCCTAACCACTTTTATGAAGGTTTATCCCATTTTGGGAAGTTTTGGGCCATGTAGCCATGGCCGTCCCACCCTAGGATGGCCACAATTCATGGTCGTCCTACCTTAGGGACAACCACAAGCAACTATCCCTAGGTGGGATGACCATGGTCCAAGCCCCTCAAAAAGTCAAATGCAAGAAAAATGGCAATCAATTTCTGCAATTTAACCTACCCAATGACTTATGACAGATTGAGAGACTATCTAGGCCATTAGGGACTGCAAATTGGAGGTCCAAATTGGAGGTATCTTTCACCCTATACATGGCAAAGATGTTGACTAGTGGTGGCACTTGCCTTGCATTCCACAACTTGCCCCTTTGCCCCCTTTGCCCTCTTGGTATATAAATTGGATTGTTTTCACTCAATTTCAGAGAGATATCTTTGCAAGCATTTACCACGAAGTGCTACCAAGATTTCCTCTCATCTTTTGCCCTCGTATTTGCACTTGGAAACCTCATCAATTGAAGATATTTTCAAGGCATTCCAAAATATGCACATCCTCTCCAAAACCTATCCATTCATATGATTTAATCTACTAAATTTTATGACAACACCCCTAGGAGGATTCTAGACTAGATCCAAGTGGAATTGATGGTAAAAACCACCCTGTTTTGTCATCGTCCCCACCTGGGATGATTGATAGTCCCAATTGGAACACCCAAGGATGGCCATGAATTGGGCCATAATTTTAAATCAATTTTAGTGTAGATCATTTCTATAGCAATATATATGCATCATACTTGATTTTGGTGAAGTTTAGAGTAGTTTTGAATTATTAATTAGGGTTTTTGTGATTACATTATTATCTAGATCACCTAGGTATGGCCATAGATTCTACTTATAATATCACTTAAATTTTTACACATCATTACAAAAGTAGTTAATATACATCATGTTAATTTTTATAATCATTAAAGTAGTTTAGCCATGTCAATTATACTTTTTACATTCAATATTGCATGCATTCCTTTAATTTTATCATAATATGCACATGCTTTTAACCCATTTCAATTTCTTGTGTGTAGGTACAGGTATTCTAATGTATGAGGAAGTAGCTAAGGAGTTGAATATAGATAGCTCAAAAAAATGATAGTGCAAGCCCACTCTTCAATTGTGAGTGCAAGAAGAACATTGAAAGCACACCATAAGTTTGTGAAAGGATTGGATCCTTCAACATTGTAATTTGAATTGTATCAAGTTGAGAGCCCTCAAGGGGACATTTTGTAACCTTCTATTTGGAAAATTAATCAATACAAAGATAACCCCCCATTACTTCCAATCATTTTTATTTATATGCTTACTTTCATGTCGACTTGAATACTTCATTAGAACATTAGATGTATTTCAATTTCATTTTCTAGGTGCACTATGTTTCTTCTCTATAGTGGAAATCATGGTGGGACCCTTGTCCCTTTTCAATTTTACCATTTTTAACCTTGTTTTTGTACTTTATATGTTGTAGGTTCTGGTTGTTCTGGACTAAAATGACCCCTATATTCCTAATTGGAACACCCAAGGATGGCCACAAAAATCATCCCATCCAAATATGACCTCTAAATTTGCAACTGTCCCACCCAGGTATGGCCACAACAACCGTCCCATCCAAATATGATCCCAAAATTTACAACTGTCCCACCAAGGGATGGCCACAACAACTGTCCCATCCAAAGATGATCCCCAAATTTGCAACTGTCCCACCCAGGGATGGCCCCAAATTTGCAGCCATCCCACCCAAGGATGGCCACAAAATAGGGGGTTTTTAGCCCAAATTTCTAGAAATAACATCTTCACAGATAGTCAAGGTAAGTGCCTAAACCTTCAATTTGAATTAAGGTTTTTTAGAAAAGTGTAAATTCAACTGTTTATGTCTTCTATTTGTTGATTGAAAGGCTAATTTTCACTTTTCCTAAAAATCTAATTAGAAAATTGAATAAAAATAGGAAAATAATAGTCTTTATCATGCATCTAAATGGTTTTCCTGTGTGTGACCTACCTAATGGTTAGGTCTTAATATAGGATAAGTACTTTTGTAGGTTCTTTATTCATGCATAGCTTTTTGAAAGTAAAACATTCATTATGCATTTAGTGAACTAGCATTGAATGCTCTTTTGTTTTGCTTTCTTTAAGGATAAAAAGAACCACACACACCACGTCACATTTTAACATTAGTGAGTTGGAATTTCATC
The DNA here is from genome assembly GCA_028583015.1 of Wollemia nobilis. NCBI lineage: Eukaryota > Viridiplantae > Streptophyta > Pinopsida > Araucariales > Araucariaceae > Wollemia > Wollemia nobilis. The sequence continues at coordinate 16,532,242 of JAQPPZ010017228.1, forward strand.
CCCAACCACTAATAGAGATTAATGACAGTGGGTTTCATCTCCACCCGTTGGCTCAAATCCTACGAACCATATTTTGGCCAAAACTAGCTCCAAGAACCATCATAGCTTATGGAATAGAGCACATATCTCTCTTTAGAGAGGCATATCATAGACCACAGTGAACTAGGTGAGGATTGGAAGAACCTATACTCCCTGATCGGGTATGGGCTTCATCTCCATACTTTGGTTGGTTTACATGACTAGACTTTCATTATCGGTTGTCGAGCTGTGAGTATACAGGTGAAACCCATTGAACAAATTGAGAATTACATCAACAATATTTAAACACATGAAAATAGTTTCCTTTGCAAAACAACAAATAAAAACACAATAAATAGTTTTAGGAACACATAAATATTTAAAATATATAAACACTTGTATTATTGTGTGTTTCTATTTTTGTGTGTTAAATCTTTTAAAATTTGTAAAGGAGATAATCACGTAGGGTTTAGAAATAAGTAGTTATGGTTTGCACCCATATCCAAGCCAAATAAAGGGTTGAAGCTATGGGGAATAGGCAAGGAGGCGTAGACCATATCCAATTTGACCCCAAGGATTTGGTCATACCTCCATGGAGGCCTCCTACTCACCCAAGTCCTAGAATGTCAAGTAAGGAACCTAGCCCTCAAGGGACCCCCATGAGGGACACCCCTACAGGTTGTGGTCCTAATTTGGGAAATTATTTTCCAAGTGTAGACACCAAAATCCAGCCACTTGTAAGTCATCTATACCTTCATGCCAGCCACGTGTCAGTCATCCATCCTTCCCGCCATTATTTGGCCCAAATCCACACTTTCCCACCATTATTTGGCCCAATTTCACTTTTCCCGCCATTTTTCATGCCCAAATTTATTTAAATTAATATTTTTATATATATATTTTAATATATTTTAATATATATATATATATAAATAAAGTTTAAGTGATTTAATCTGAGTCGTCCATCCTTCATTTAATCTCATCCGTCCATCCATCTTAATCCGTTTCACAACCTAGATTTATTATCTACCCTTGGATCCACTTTAATCTTAGCCACACATTCAAAGTGTCGTTAAAACCCTAAAGTGTGCCCTAAGAGTAGATTATAAATTGATTCACCTTGATGGCTCAAACCCTATCTATCTCTTCGGCTAAACCTACTTATCTTCCCTATCTAAGTCTGGAGTTGGCTATTGCTGTTAATCCTGAGTCTTTTGAGTCTTCTACGGCCCTAAGTCTGAACTAAACCCTTTTGCCACATCCATAACCGCCGCCTGGTCTCGCCGCGTTAACAATAAAAGGTATAGATTCGTCTAAAGCAAGTAATCTTTCTTTATGTATTAATCTGCTATTGAATTTTGCATTCTGTTTATTTTTATTTCATAAATCTAGGGTTTTAGATCAGTTTCGAGGGCTCACACAGTGGAGCCCTCTTATTAGTTTCTAACTCTTTGATAATTTTAATGTGTGCAGGATTCTAGTGGTAGATCCGATTTGTTGATAGCAATTGCTTAAGTTGGAGTGGTCCGAGCCAAAGGATACAACGAAGCCCACTCATTCTGTTGAGGTTAAGGATACATTCTTCGGAGATGCCACCACATTGTTCCAGCTAGGGTTTCGGAGAACCCTAGCACAAATTGTAACTTTGTATCATGAAAAGGGTTACAGGCCCTGTTGTACTTAAAAGGAGTTTTTAAACTCCATTGATTAATAAAAATCATTCATTTTGTACAACTGTTCTGCATTCCTTTATTGTGATTTCTTTATTTCTGTTTGGCGTTGTATATTTAATCTACAAATGGTGATCACGATGGGACCCCCTAGGGTTTCATGTTTTTAATACTTGCTTTATTGATCTATTCCTATTTTTGTTTTATTTTGCAGGTTTCGGAAATCGTGAAATTCGCTGTTCCAGCGAACTAGGGTTTCTGAGGAGTTTGCAAAAAATGCAGCAGACGCAGAGCGGCGTCTGGAAGTTCGATCCGAAACGCAGACGCAGAGCGACGTCTGGAAGTTCGATCCGAAATGCAGAGGTGCGTTTCGGCCTACGCAGACTCCCTTGGGCGTTTGAAGGCAGTTTTATAGAAAAAAGCGTAGGCTTCCGAGTAAGTGCGTTTTTTTTTTTTTCTTTGTTAAAATGTACTTTTTACATTTTTTTTGGTTTTTCTGCTGTATTCTGTTTCTTTTTCAGATCATTGCTTTAAAATGAACAAAAACTAAGTAATCTGGAAAAGAACAGTTAAGCTGTATATACATTTTTTTTGTTACATTTTTAGTTACATTTTTCTGCATTGCATTATTGGTTGTTGCTTGCATAAAAAAAAAAAAAAAATTGCATACCTAGCTGCATATTAGAATAGCTACGAATTATCTGTTTTAGTTATCTAAGTAGGACTATTGATTGGATGTCAATAGTACTCCTGCCATTGGGTGATTCCAGGCAGAGAAGTGGACGAACCTTTCGGTTGCTCCTTTGATATCTAATATCATTGGTAGGCAGGGGGTTTTAAACGGTGTACTCCACTTCTTCAGAGGAAATGGCATATTTTCAGTGGCCTCTTGCTTAGATCATTAGAACTTTTGATTTATAGCTTTGTATGTATACATTAGACAACTAAAACACTTAAAATAAAATTCACTACATTTCATATTGCATTTAAAACAGTAATATCTGGATTTCATCACCAGGTATTGCTTGAAGTTTAGTGATGGTGGAATTCATCTCCATCCATTAAACTTCTTCCTCAGACACCATAGGTCACCCTCGAGCAAACTTGTTGGATTTCATCACCAGTAAGAATCTCGTTGTCCTTTCCTAGCCATAGTTTTTACCTTTTTTTGTGAATAATTCAAGATTAGATCACATGCAAAAATCATAAACCGGACACTTAAAATTTACTACAGATTAAGATCAGAAAATAAGTAATTAACCGCAGGTAAGACACATTGGTTGAAACCTAGGTTGTGACTGTTTTCTGATAATTTATTTAGTGTAAATTTATCATTCAAGTTTTGCATTCTTCTTTTCTGAATTTGTTTAGATTTATTGCGTTATGGTATTAACAAGGAATCAATCTAAAGTGTTAAATCTAAATAATCAAATGAATAATTCACAGAACATCCCCATCACCAACATGACCACTTATCCTAGTGAATTTCAGGCAGGTTCGCCTGCAGGTCTTTCACGTCCTTCTACCCTCTATCGCATGGCCATGCCCATGGAGGAAGACAATTCTTGTCATATTACCCACATTGATATGGCCCAAGTGCAAACTCACTTAAGAGATGGCACTAGCTATGTTCTTGAGCCAATCCAAGATTCCCCTATGCAAGATTTTGTTTTTTAGCAGGATATTGCATCAACCCTACCCGTTGGTTTCACTCAGGTCTACACTAGCTCCATCTTTGAGGCTAATGTTGTATCTGCTCAGCCGGCTTCATCTCCAACATCTTCCTAGATGCTCAATTGTCCTCCTTTGGAGACAAATGTAGTGTCTTCCCAACCACTTTCTCCTCCATTTACCCGGGTGTACACCAATTCTCTCTATAAGGCTGGTGGAACCTCCTCTAACCATGACCAATTTCAACCCTCTTCTTCCCAAACCATTTATGGTTTCACCCTACCTGGGGCACAGTCTACTGTTTCTTCCCAGGTACCGCCTACTTCAGCCACCTTCATTGCCCTTGCTATGCAGTCTCCTGTGACTACCATGGCAGCCTGCCCTCCACCTTCATCCAATCATCCCACATCCCTTGGGTTAGAAATTAATAAGGTTAGGGAGTACCTCGACAAGTTGCTTCAGCAACAACAGCAACAAAATGCCCAACCACCTATCATAGTAAATCCTACACCCCAACCAATTTCTACCCAGCTAGCTTTTCTTAGCTCAGGCCCCACCTAGGTACCCCAATCTTCGGTGGTGTCCATTCCTACCCCACCTTTCTCCCAACCCAGTCCATTTCATCATTCACCCCAATCACCTTCTTTCCGGTATCATCCATACCAACAACCTGTCCATTCCACACCACCTAATCCAGGCAATTTCATCCCATCTCATCATTTTTTCATTCCTCCATTGCATCATCATAATCATCAAACGAATCAAAATTTTCATGAAGATTCTCGACTCCATGCTATGCAACAACAGATTGACAACCTTATGCTAAACATGCCTGGCTCATCTAGTCAGAAACCTACGCTAAGGTCGTTGATCAATCAACCAATTCATCCTTCGGTACCTTCACCGCCATATCCGACTGATCTCACATTACCGAAGTTTGACAAATTTCAAGGAACTGAGGATCCTCACGAACATGTGAGCTCATTCATGCATTCCTGCTTTAGAATCCAAAATAATGACGCTCTTATGCTCAGAACTTTTCCTCAGACATTAGGAGGAGATGCTGTACAATGGTACAATAATTTACCTCACCATAGCATTTATGCTTACGAGCAATTGATTAATATGTTTTTAGAACGATAAATGTACAAAGGAAAGTCTCATTGTCCGACTTATACAAGCTCAAGCCACATGACGATGAGACTGTTTATGACTTTGGAAACCATTGGAGGGCTATCATTAATAAATTGCCATTCTCCCTACCAATGGAGGAGTTAACCAAAATGTTCACCCAGAGTTGTCTAAAACCTATCTCTTGGTTACTCCAATTACAACAATATAGGACTTTTGAAGAGGCTTTGGCCCAAGCAAGTATCATAGAAGACATTAAAGTCCAAGAGGGTGTTTTAAAACCCCGTAGAAAAGAATGGCAACAAAAGGGCCAACAACGAAATAATAATTATGGCCAAAACAAACAAGCATAGGCTAGTACAGCCTCAAATTTTAACCAAGTTAATCAAGTGGTGGCGAGCCAGCCCGTAATGGCTCAACAAAAACAAGTAATGCAAAGTCAACCGCAATCAATTTCTTATCATGCGATACCCGCCCCTCCTCAACCAGCTCACAATACTGGGCCAACCATGGAAACTCGACCTTGGCAAACAAATCCTCCCAAGCGACAGTTCACACCTTTAGATGAACCATATGCGGTCATATTCAACAAGTTATATAGCACAAATCGGTTAACTTTACCTGAGTTTAAACCTTTAGAACCATCTAGAAGGGGGAAGTATTACAAGGAGTACCTATTTTGTCCTTATCATAGGCAAAATGGACACGATATCAATAATTGTATAGCTTTCAAACATGTGATCCAAGATCTTATTGAGATTGGAGCCATTAAATTGGATAGCCCCTTAGCCCAACAAAATCAAAATCTTGGTGTATTTCAAACACCCCTTCCACATCGAGAGGAAGCTCCAACAACTTCAGGGGGAGTAACTCAGGTAACTCCTCCTAATAAAGTCAACCATGTACAACAATACCAAGGTTTTGTGGGTACTATTAACGTAGTAACCCGGGGTCAAAGGGCGAACCAACCAAATCAGGCTGAACCACAGCCACCTGTACAAACTCCTAGTCCACCTCAGGTAACAATGACCCAACGACGTGCTAGTACTTCTCAACAACCACTAAATCATTCTACTCAATGCCAATGACCCATCATGTCATTGAGTAGCCGATTAACTACCAGTTTTAAAAATGGCTTCTGCCAAGTTATCGATCTATGACCTCATTCAACAATCTCCCCCTCATAGAGAGGCATTAATGGAAATATTAAAGTCAATCGAGCTTCAAACTCAAGATACTAATGCCTTCAACAACTTTGTGGGGAGTATTCAAACATGCATGGAGCCCTCCATCACTTTCTATGATTTTGAAATCAAACCTTTGTCAACAGAAAGTATAGATCCTCCACTACATATCATGGCCAAGATCGATCACAAGCCATTCAAGAGAGTCTTAATTGACACCGGTTCCTCAATCAATATCATTACAACATCGGCGTTGAGTAATCTAGAGCTGTCGCCATCCCTTATCACCAAGTCGACTTTTACTCTTAAAGCATTCAATGATGCTTTATCTTCCATGGTTGGCACGGTTATCTTGCCCATTGAGGTAGGGGCCCAAAATTTGCATACCTTGTTTCACATCTTGGAAGGGTTCATGTCATACAATGTATTGCTTGGACGACCTTGGCTTAGGGAGATGAGATGTGTCCCTTCTATACTGCATCAATGTCTGAAGTATGTATATGAGGGACAGGTTCATTGTGTACCTGCCGACATTGAACCCTTCAAACATTGCAACTATGTCTCAAATCCTTATGATATTGTGTTGCCATCCACTCATCTTTTCTTGACCCCATCTACTTCTTCTATACCATCTTCTTCTAAAGCTCCCATTCCTGAGGAGCTACCCATCATATCGCAACCATCTTCCTCTTCCGCTATTCCATATCATTCACCACTTTCTTCATCTCCTAATCTTCCTTCTTCTTCATCAGTGACCACATGCACATGTGGCCATGACCAATCATCTCTTTCCATGTCATTACCCCCTTATTCTACACCTTCTTCAACATCACCTATTATTCCTTCATCTTCCCAACCATCACCACTGATGTTTCACAAGTCAATGAAGCATCAACCCAACCAAATCCTTCCAATTCTTCTATCCCACATTCTTCTATTCCATCATCTAGTCCATCTCTCTCCCAAGTCAAGGTCCATCTCACTGATGCAGGTATTGGTGAGTATGCCATCCAAGATGTCCACATCACACCGTTCAATGTGCAAACAATTAAATATTTTGGTCGTCCACATGACCAAAATTTATCCATTGGATCGGTTTATAACATGGGTTCTATGCCAAATTCCATTAATTTTGTATATGGGGGAATAGAGTCATATTCTAGTCCTACCACCATACTAGAACCCAAGCATCCAGTCCCTGCCAATATCGAAAGGATCGAGGGTTTTCCCTCTCGCTATTTCCATAGACATAATTTGTAGCAATTTGGCCTAGGTCGATACGAACAAGGGGTAACTGAACGCATCCATATGCCATACCAGAGACCCACTGAGCGTTTTTGTCTGGGATACCAACCACTTCCATCCCTTTCTTCTTTTGAACAAGCTTTTCAAAGCATTAATCTTAATTCAGAAGAAGAAATCCTCCACCCCGACGAATCCGAAGATGAAGCCTATGAAGAATTTGACGTCATGTCAAATGGTGATGAATCTGAAGAAGAGTCGGCGCCCATTGTTCCCCTCACTAAACAAGACAAGTTTTATCTCCAATTTTTCCCTCTCCAAGAGACCATCTTTCACTTGCTTCTTCCACAAGAACGAGGTGAACCACCCCCTCCGCCACATCCATAAGCCATAATCCAAACCTGTATTATAGGTATATACTAAATAGTGTTTTTCACCACTACCAAAAAAAAAAAAAAAAAAAAAAATCAGAAAATTCCCAAAAAAAAAAAAAAAAATCAAAATATATAAAAATACTTTATTGCTTTATGTATGTGTGTAATAGTGGTTTTCACCACTACAAAAAAAAAAAAAAAAAAACTCAAACTACAAAAAAAAAAAAAAAACTGAAAAACTATGTTGTTTTGCATTTCAGGTCTTCCGAGGTCTTCACCGGTTTTCCCTTCCATTCCGCCCATCCTTTCTTTCATAAGTCGACAATGAATTTTGAAGACTTATTCACCCCACTCCATAATCCATATGATCCGGATAAGCCAATCCCGATCAACCCAAACCTGATTGACATGGATTGGATTTCATCTCCTCCATCTATTTCAGAGTTCATCCTTTCCGAGGAATTTTTAAGGGTTTTCGCCAACTACATTCCTCCTTCACCTACACATTCACCTTCATCTTCTAAGCCAGAGGTCTTCCAGGCAGACATAGACGAGAGCAAGGCGCAGGAGCCTGATGACATTTTAGATGACATAAATCTGATCCCTACTCCCCATCGGCTTGAGGAAGGTTCCCACATGTCTATTGAAGAAACTATCGATGTAGACCTTAGTCCAGGCCAAGATGGCACCCAAATTGTGAAACTGGCTAAAATTCTATCATCAGAGGAACAAGAGCAAATGATTGCTCTACTCAAGCGGAAGAAGGAGATATTTGCATGGTCTTACAAAGACATTCCAGGCCTAGACCCTAATTTGGTTGTCCATAACCTCACCTTACAAAAATATGCTAAACCTGTCAAACAGAAACTTAGGAAAATGCATCCTACCGTGGCCCTCATAGTTAAATCGGAGATTCAAAAACTTTTGGATGTTAAATTTGTCGTCCCGATTGATTATCCTGAGTGGCTTTCTAACATGGTACCCGTTCGCAAGCCTAATGGGGGAATACGTGTTTGCACCGATTTTCGAGATCTAAATAAAGCGTGTCCTAAGGATGACTCTCCTCTTCCAAACATTGATACTCTTGTCGACACCTGTGCTAGTCATGAAATGCTTTCGTTCATGGATGGATTTTTAGGATACAACCAGATTCGAATAAACCCTGAAGATCAACACAAAACAACATTTACCATACCTTGGGGAAATTTTTGTTACAGGGTGATGCCCTTTGGCCTTAAGAACGCAGGTGCAACCTATCAACGAGCCATGAATTATATTTTCCATGATTATATGCATAAGATTATCGAAGATTATGTGGATGATTTATTGGCAAAATCTAAAACTCGACAAGAGCATTTTGATGTATTGGAAAAAGTTTTTGATAGACTTCTAGAGCATAAAGTAAGGTTGAACCCTAAGAAATGTGTCTTTGGTGTTACCTCAGGCAAACTCCTAGGTTTTATTATCTCTAAACGAGGTATTGAGGTGGACCCAAACAAGGTCAAAGCCATTATGGAAATGTGTCCCCCAACTAATTTGAAGGAATTGCGTAGTTTGCAAGGAAATATTAATTCAATCCGTCGCTTTATTGCACAACTTTCTGATAAATGTAGGCCATTTTGCCACCTACTACAAAAGGGGGTACAATTTTCATGGACAGATGAGTGTCAGAAAGCCTTTGATGACATCAAGCAGTACTTAGCGTCTCCGCCAGTCTTAGCTCCACCTCGTCCAGGGGTCCCTTTCAATATTTATATCTCAGCAACGGACTTTGCCTTAGGGACAATGCTTGCACAAAAGAATGAACAAAATCATGAGCAAGCTGTCTATTATATTAGTCGAACATTGGTAAGCTATGAAACCCGATATGCTTATGTGGAAAAGTTGTGCTTAGCAGTGGTTTTTGCCACTAAGAAACTTCGTCATTATATGCTTAGCCATACAACATATGTCATAGCTAGAGAAAACCCTTTGTGTTATATGATGTCTCACACTTATAATAACACTCGTATCGCCAAATGGATAATGTTGCTTATCGAATTCGATCTTGAATTCATTAGCCAAAAATTTGTTAAAGGTCAAGTTATAGCCGATCAACTTGCGGAAGCTCCACTACCTAGTGATCATCCTTTAATTATTGAGCTCCCAGATGATTCGGTATTTGCTATCACTGAACAAGAAGAGGACGTCATTCCAGAGGAAGATGTTGACATCACGCTATTCTTTGATGGCTCTAAGTGCACGAAAGGTCAAGGTGCTGGAGTTGTGTTTCATACACCTCAAGGGATTCCCATCCTTTTATCATTCAAACTAGACTTCCAATGCACCAATAATATAGCAGAGTATGAAGCCTTAATTTTAGGTCTTCAATCAGCCATAGCTATGAGCATTAAGCGTATTCAAATATTTGGGGATTCTCAACTCGTGGTTAAACAAATTATAGGAGAATACCAAGCCAAAGAACCTACCATTAAGCTTTATCATGATGTAGCAATGAAGTTGCTCTCTAAGTTTGATTGGTATGAGATCACTAGTTTACCTCGTTTGACTAATAGATTTGCGGATGCCATGGCCTCTCTTGGATCATTGATTCCAAAGGATTCCCTTGGAGAGGTACAGCCCCTAATCATTTCCACAATCTCTAAGTCTGCAATTGTCTGTGCTGAGTCTAAGGATGAAAAAAATGTTTGCTTTATCCATTCGGATCCATATGAGCCTTGGTCTAGTGAGATAGTAGCCTTCCTCAAGTTTGGAACACTCCCATCTGATTTGTCTCGAACTGCCCACCACTGTTTTAAGCAAAAGGTGGCTCGTTTTGTTCTTTTGGGGGATGTGTTGTATAAACGTGGATATGATGGAGTACTCCTCCGTTGTCTAGAAGCGGGTGAAACACATAGAGCTATTGTCGAAGCCCATGATGGTACTTGTGGTGGTCATTTTAGTGGAATGGCCATTGCGAAGCGTATTTTATGTATGGGGTATTATTGGCCCACTATGGAACAAGATTGTTGCAAATATGTTAAACAATGTAAAAAGTGTCAAGAACACGCTAATTTAACCCATATACCATCACAAGTTTTACAGACCATCCAAAGCCTTTGGCCCTTCTCACAATGGGGTCTCGATTTAATTGGCAAGATTTCACCTGCCTCTTTAGGACAACATACTTTCATCATTACAGCCACTGAATACTTCACAAAGTGGGTTGCAGCTATTCCTCTAACCAGTAAGACAGGTCCTAGAATTGTGGAGTTTATACTTCACCATATCATTTGTCGTTTTGGTATTCCCTCTAAAATCATTTTTGATAACGACAAGTCTTTTAAGAATAAGGATGTTCGAGCTCTTTGCAAAAAGTATAATATCCAACATAGTTTCTCAACTCCTTACTACCCACAAGCCAATGGACAAGCTGAAGCTTCCAATAAGACCATAATTGCTATTCTTAAGAAACTTGTTAAAGAAAATCATAAAGATTGGCATACACAAATCCCCTTGGCATTATGGGCTTATAGAACAAGCATCAGAACTCCCATTGGGGCAACACCATTTTATTTGGTCTATGGAGCTGAAGCAATCATGCCTCTTGAGCTTGAGATCCCTTCCTTGCGAATTTCTTTGCAGGAATTTATCGATGATGATACTGCTAGACAAGCACGTCTTGATCAACTCACACTCATAGATGAAAAATGAATCAATGCTTTAGAGCATTTGCGAGTTTATCAAGACCGATTGAAACGTGCTTACATTGCCAAAGTTCATCTAAGAGAATTTCAAGTAGGGGATCTTGTCCTTAAAGATAATCAAAAAAACACCAATGCATTGCCGCATCTTCGAGATAAATTCGCGGCTAATTGGTTAGGTCCATATATGGTCACTGAAAAAGTGGGTAATGGAACTTATAGACTTGCCAGTTTAGAGGGAGAGGAAGAACCCGAACCACTTAATGTTATAAACTTGAGGGCATTCTACGCATAGTTTGAATTTTATATGTACATATATACATGGCTTGTACAATAAAAAAAAAAAAAAAAAAAAAAAAAAAACAAAAACAAATAAAATAAAAAGAATTTGCATTTCATTGTTAGTTGCATACATCTCATTCAAAAACATTGCATTTCATGTGCATACATCTCATTGAAAACCATAACATTTCATTTTTAGCCATAGTTGCATATCATGTTAGAGACCATTCTATCTTTTGGATATAAAATTTGGTCAAGCAAAAGTCATGTTGCCTTAATCAGGGGCACCTTCATAAAATCCATCAAACCGAATTGTCATTCGTACACCCATTTTCCATTTGCACATATTTACATTGCCAAAATGTTTTCAATCACTCAGCCATTCCTAGTGTTTTAAGCAAACTTCGAAATGCATGTCAAAGTTCTCTAGGGCCATATCACAAATTACACTAAATAAAATCTTGAGTATTGGGAAATGATTTCAAAAGCGGTCTTGAACCTATCACATTTTCACATCTTAAAAACATATTGTGTCAAAGAGAGATAACACCATCCTTGGGTTGTGCCTTGAAGTGAAAGGGTAATCCTCTTTTGTCCTATCATGCAAACATAGTCCATAAAATAGTGGTTCTACCACTATCACAAGCAATCACAAAATATAAATATAAACAGAGTAGTAAGGATAGGGTAAAATTCTCATCATACTTCGGTTGAGAATCCGATTCCCCAAAGCTCTAAGGAAATGAACATTTTTCACACACCACTGATCCCAAATAAGTTGTAAAGATCGTACTACTTGTCCAATCAGATGGATAGGTAGTCATCCCCAAGGCTTACAAAGGTCAAAAACAACATGGACTATGGAGTTAACCTTCACCGGGGCTATAGACGCTTGGAGTATACTCATTGCGTGGCAACATGTCTCTCCTCAAAAAGAGACCTCTGAATGCTCATACGGACAAACTAGCTTCGGGGTCTTCTCCATAACAGGGTTACCTAATTTATGCAAGATGAGGTTAATGAACACACTTGCACACACACAAGTTTTTGATTGCCTAGAGTCACTACCATGCTTCTGATTTGGTTAATGAACTCGCATGCACACACATTTAGTCCTAGTTGAATTAGGCAGTGTTAGTAAGTTTGTTTGATACAACTAGCATGTTTGAGTCTTTGTAAAATAGTCTTCCATATCAACCTCCATATCACCCTCCATATCTTCTTCCATATTCATGTCATTCCATACGTCATCCATTCACAAGCCACCAAGTTCGATGCCCCTGATTAAACAATTATGATAACGATTCGCTAAATCTAACTATCTAAAAGTATGAGTGCTTCTTAGTGCATATTTCATTTACTTAGTCTCGCATTAATCATCTATAAGTTTGCATTCCATTCCATCACATATGCATCAAAAACATTAAAACATATAAAAACATGCATCACAAAAACATAGGCATTCACACAAAAGAGAGTAAAACACCAAATAAATAAAAGCCATGTATATATATATGTATAAAGGTCAAACTATACAATGAATGCCAAAAGGCTACAATATACAATAGAGCACCAAGGCTCATAAAGAGTGCATCTAAGCACTAAGCTAACCATCAAAAGAGTACCCCTGATACCTAGTAGGAGCCCTAGACCTAGTGGTGTGCCTAGACTCACTACACCTAGAGACAGAGGAGGATGGAGGATCAGGCAACACAATGTGATGCCTAAACAATGTGTCCTACAGAACCTCAATGTAACGAGTCCTAGACCTAAGCCTAGTTATGTCTATCCCGTATCGCCGCTCCCGCTCTGCTAGCTCTGCCTGGAGTCTCGTCACCCTGTCATCCTGGGGCACCCTGGTCGCTCCATCCAAGTCCGCCTGTAGCTCGGCCATACTCTCCTCTTGAGCAACTAACAGGGCATCCCGCTCTGTCACCTGCTACTCCAGCCGAGCTATCCTCTCGTCCCGGGTAGCTAGCATAGCATCGCGCTCCGCTATCTATTGCTGCAGCTGCGCCAGCTCGTTCTCATGCCCGCTAGGGGGTACCTCCCTAGCCTCTCCTACGGCCTCTCCTAGGCCCTCTCCGCCATCCTCCCCATCATCTTCTCTCCTCAAAGCCTACCGTGCCATATTCCCCTTTTGCCTTCGATTGTCAGATCAAAGGCGGGGACCCTACCTACGCTTGGGAACCTCCACGGTTCCCTCACCCTCTCCAGCCCCAGCCTCGGGCTCTCTGGATCTACCAGCCACCAATGGTGGCTCCCACCTCAGCTCTGCGACCATCCATGCTGCATACTCATCTGTCACCCTGAGGTCATCCACGTTGGGGATCTCCATGTCCTCATCGTCCTCTGCCGCCTCCCTCCATGGCTCGGCACACAACAAATCCCCCTCTGATCTGTGCCTCCGATAGCGCACTGGCTCACCGAGGACATCCTGCCTCAATCCGACCTGGCGGAGTACTCGAGACATCTGTATGTACTCCGCCTCATTGTGGCTCCACCCTACTACCCATCTGGCCTGTCGCACCCGTCTCAGGTGCTCTCCATCATCGATCCACCTCCCCTCCCGCCAGGGCCTCCAAATGACTCGGGCATCTGTCAAGTTTGCCCATAGTCTCCTATACCATTGCCCTGATATCACGGGGTGGCTCGGCTGTCTCTCCTCCGCCACTGGCCATCTCCTACCATAAGCCTGGCTCACATACCAATGAGCCCATGGCAAACACTTCGGTCGGGCCACTCTGAAGTGCTCCTAGCCCCAGCACTGGAGCACCACACTACAACCCAGGCCCTTCCGGCCCCATCTTCGAACCTCATACAACTCCCGATACACCTACGCCAATAAAGCGGGCACCCAGGCATACACTACCCTATTAGTGAGCATCTCGCTCACTACACCCATCAGGTTCCATGGTAACCTGCACCCGGTGCTATTCAGGGCCACAATGTTGGCCAACACGAACATCGTTAGAGCCTCCACCACTCCTAACTCCTTGGCCGTATACATGGCCAAGTATGGGATCCCCCCGCTCTCCGTTTGGATCTCCCTCTAGTCATCCCCAAACACCTTGGCCATCTCCGTGGCCCTATCTGGTCCAACCTCCACCCGCGCCCCCTCCATGGGCACCTTGAGGATACGGTATACATCCTCAAGCGTCATCGTCATCTCTCCAGTCGGGAGCTGGAACGTCCCTCGATCTGGATCCCACCTCTCGGCCAAAGCAGAGATGTACCCCTCATCCACCTGAACTACCTCCAACCGGGCTGTCTCCGCTAGCCCCACTGCATCCAATATCTCCCAGTATGCCTGGTACAATGACCTCCTCATCCTCGAAATGATAGGGGAGAATCGGTGTCGTGCCTCTAACACCCTAAGCTGCAAAACAACAAAACAAAAATTTGTTACAAATTTTTTCGAAAAAAAAAAAAAAAAACACATAATAAGTACTTGCTTAAATGAACAAATACCTCAGCTGGCTGCACTGGCGCGTCCGCTCCCATCTCCGCCATAGCTCCCGCATGCTTCACTCTCCCACACAACCTTTCACTCCACTTCACTCCACTCTCTCAGACGCACTTCTCTTAAGCTCGAACGCACAAATGAGCGAAATTCTTGCTGAAACTGTTTAAATAGCTGATTATGGCGCCATAAAATGCAGTAGGGCATTTCATGGCGGATTCAGACGTAGTCCTACATCTGCAGAGCGCCTAAACATCGGCGGGCATCTCTGCCAACCACAAACGCAGACCGACGTTTGGTGTCAGTATTGAATAAAGGAACAAAACTTACAAAATTGAAGTTTACCTCCTCCAAATTTCATCAAATTGCATTCATCCATTCTTCTTATCATAATAAAACATTTTGTGAAGGTTACAACAGTTTTGGACACAAATTTTGTCATTTCGCTCAAAAAGCGCATCATTCATCATTGTTTTACAAATTGGGTTAAAAATATTCAAAACCTTCACAAAATTAACCACATTCATCAATTCTTCTAATCTATCGTCAATTTCATTCATTCTTCGTTCATCATGCATATTTTTGCCAAATCAAATTAAAGTAAACCTCGTATCTAGTGGTATATTCTATCACCTTGGCGATTGCAGCGATTTGAATCCATGCAATTCGGTAAGAGGATTAAACCACCATAAGGACACTTACCATTTATCATCATCAATTATTTCACTAGTTTGAAAATTGGAAATCAATTTTGGATATTCTACTTTTCAAGTGACCTCATACCAAGATTAATTTGCTCAACAGATTGTCATTGATGGCCTAGTTCATGGGGCCATAAACATGGACAATCTTTCATATCGTCATTATTTTAAGTCTTGCTAGAGATTGTGGCTACCTAGGTTGATTGGTTTCGACCCGAGGAATTATCCATACAGTCACTAGGAGCATCTCTGAGTTTGGACTCTTTCATGCATCTTTCATCTCTGCATATCAATGGCGCCAACAAGGCAATTTCATCAACAGTATGGATTCACACATAGGAGTTGGGGCATCCATTATCAATTTCTAATTTTCCTATAGTGGAATTCATCTTACATGATCATGGAATTTATAGTTTGGCAAAAATCCCTTTATAACCGTTGGGGCAGAAAACGGTCCATCTTTCACATCACTCATATCGTCTTCAATCATATTCTTTTCTGGTTTGTACACCAACCCCTTTTCTGTTGGGACATAAATAGATGGTGCATGCACCACCCCTTTTTTTTTTTCACCGTTGGGGCAAAAATGGTTCATTATCTTCCGAATTTCTTCCAATTGGCTTGTGAGAACCATTCTCGCTCGCCAATTGAGGGGGTAAGCTGAAAAATTTTAAATATTTTTTTATTCTTTGGTCTTCAAAGTTGTGCTTTAGTCTTAAGAGAGAGTTGCGTCTTATCCAGCTTTTCAGGTGTCTTAAGTTTTTGTGCTACATTGTGTCTTCACACAAAGCAGCTCAAAAAGGGGCATCTGTAGACACCAAAATCTAGCCACTTGTAAGTCATCTATACCTTCATGCTAGCCACGTGTCAGTCATCCATCCTTCCCGCCATTATTTGGCCCAAATCCACACTTTCCTACCATTATTTGGCCCAATTTCACTTTTTCTCGCCATTTTTCATCCCCAAATTTATTTAAATTAATATTTATATATATTTTTTAATATTTTAATATATTTTAATATATATATAAACAAAGTTTAAGTGATTTAATCTGAGCCGTCCATCCTTCATTTAATCTCATCCGTCCATCCATCTTAATCCGTTTCACAACCTAGATTTATTCTCTACCCTTGGATCCACTTTAATCTTAGCCACACGTTCAAAGTGTCGTTAAAACCCTAAAGTGTGCCCTAAGAGTAGATTATAAATTGAGTCACCTTGATGGCTCAAACCCTATCTATCTCTTCGGCTAAAACCTACTTATCTTCCCTATCTATGTTTGGAGTTGGCTATTGCTGTTAATCCTGAGTCTTCTAAGTCTTCTACGGCCCTAAGTCTGAACTAAACCCTTTCGCCACATCCATCGCCGCCGCCTGGTCTCGCCGCGTTAACAGGAAAAGGTATAGATTCATCTAAAGCAAGTAATCTTTCTTTATGTATTAATCTGCTATTGAATTCTGCATTCTGTTTATTTTTATTTCATAAATCTAGGGTTTTAGACTGTTTCTGAGGGCTCACACAGTGGAGCCCTCTTATTAGTTTCTAACTCTTTGATAATTTTAATGTGTGCAGGATTCTAGTGGTAGATCTGATTTGTTGATAGCAGCTGCTTAAGCTAGAGTGGTCCGAGCCAAAGGATACAACGAAGCCCACTCATTCTATTGAGGTTAAGGATACATTCTTCAGAGACGCCACCACATTGTGCCAGCTAGGGTTTTGGAGAACCCTAGCACAAATTGTAACTTTGTATCATGAAAAGTGTTACAGGCCCTGTTGTACTTAAAAGGAGTTTTTAAACTCCATTGATTAATAAAAATCATTCATTTTGTACAACTGTTCTACATTCCTTTATTGTGATTTCTTTATTTCTGTTTGGCGTTGTATATTTAATCTACACCAAGCATAGACACTTCACATGCCTTATTTCAAGAATGGAAATTGTGCATTGATGCGCCAACACATAGAGCAATACCACTCATTTGTGTGCCTGATCAGTATACCTTGCACACTTACATGCAGGAGCAAGACTATGTACCATGGGTGGGGCTAAATGATCACAATACATCCTTAGATCACCTTGATAGGTCCCTATAGTATAAATACCAATATGAGTATGATACTCATCGCATTGGGTAATCCAATTCTACCCTGCCCTTCCTCATTTATGAAGGAAAACCTGAGGAAAATATTGATTATCCTTGGTTGCACCATTTGATGAAAGCATGATGTGCTTCTAAACAAACAGAGTATAAGGAACACCTGTTTAGGAGTGAGCCTCAAGTAAACATGACTTCTCTCAATTGAGGAAAACTCATAGTGGATTTATCAGATCCTTCTAAAGAGGATAGGTATCATAGCCAAGGTGGTAGGGCTCATAGTTCCCGCATAGCTGAGCAAATAAACCAAGTGGTAAAAAGGTATGTTGACTATTAAGCACAATTTAATCAGCTTTGGCTCAATAAAAAATGCTTGGATGTCTTAGATCATCAACATCAATTAGATAAATAAAGGATTGAACAATAAATTCAAGAAACCTTGTGCAATGGTGTTCTGATCCCAAGTATGCATAGGCAGGGGGTGCATTAGAGGCAACCCACTTATAAAAAAAATAGGCCTCCTAGGTCTAATCAAATGATACCTCCTAGGCCTAATAGGGACTTACCTCCTAGGCCAAATATAGATCGCCTTTAGTAGGCATTGGTTCCTCCTTGTAGGTCCATTCAAGAAACACCTTATGGGACCTATGATGATTTAGAACCTGATGAAGAATACTTATAATCACCTTATGGATCATGGTTGATGACAATCAACTACCACACCATACGCTTAATATTCCTTGCCCCCCACCATGGGACTAAAGTAAGGTTGAGGATATTAAATCCTATGATGCATATAGAGAACTGCTTGAGTGCATGTAAACCATTGAAAGCAAGACAACTAGGTCTGGGTAACAAAATTCCATGTTGCTCCAGTTGCACAATCAACCATTACATCCATATCTACCTTCCCATCCATATCTAAAGCATTTTAAAATACCCAAGTTGGATATATTTAAAGGAGAGGAAGATGCACAGGAGCACATCACTAGGTTCATGAACCAGTGTTTTAGTATCCAAGAAAATGATGCTTTACTCCTAAGAAAATTTTTAATCACACTCTCTGGCCTAGGCATAGAGTGGTATAATAAACTTCATAGGCAAAATGTCTATACCTTTGAATAATTTGCAGCCACATTCTTGGAAGTTTCACCTTCAATACCAAGAGAAAGGTGATATTAACCGACCTCACGGGGTTAAAGCAATATGAATATGATTCCATCACAAAATATGGTAATAGGTGGCAAACACTGCTAGCTAAGCTACGATACTTATTTCCAGTGTTCGAGTTGACTTGTATGTTTTCAAAGAGTTTTCTAAAACCAATATCATTATTGCTATAACTCCAACAATATTCCACTCTTGAAGATGCTCTAGCACAGGATAGAACCATAGAAGAAATTAAAATTCAAGAGGAAGAAATCTCAAAACCTTGCCAGGAGTGGACCAAAAATCTAAAGGGTAATTTGGAATAATCAAAGGTGGAAGTAATCAACCAAGTTACTATCAATATCCTAGGGCCTGCACAAACAACACCACCTCAAAAGGCAAATTATCAGGTCCAACCTCCTTCTGCATGTTACAAAAATAACAACCAAGCAAATTAGGGATAAAATTAGTAATGTTGTACTGAGTGATAGTATACACCCTTCGTTGAATCAATGGACTCCCTATTCGATCATATATGGGTGGCCAAAGTGATTACTCTACCAAAATTCTAGACCATAGACCCAAGTACAGGTAAAAAAATGCCTATGGTACATCAAGAAGACCTATATTGTAGATATCATAGGTAAATTGGACATGACTTGCCAATGTGTTATGGTTTCAAAAACCTAGTACAAGATATGATCAAGAGGAATTACCTTCAAGTGGATAATCCTCTCACTACAAGAAACCAAAAAATGTGTGTTTTTAAAGACCCATTACCCACTCATGAGGTAAAGGCAGATATTGCCAAGAAAATTAATGAAGTCAATGTGACACCCCCTCAACAAGGATTCATCAAGATGGTTAGAATTGTGACCAAGAATAGATGCTACCCAATTCAAGTTGCACCACCTGTAGCTTCAAGCGATATTACCTCAACATCATAGCCTCCACCACCTCCAGTGGAAAGTCTTCCACCTCATCCAATGGTTACAATAAAAAGTAACCTGACTCAAATCTTATGAACACCATCGGATAGACTTTCCATATACAAGCTTATTCAAAAATATGCACCTCGTAGGGAAGCTCTTATGGATATTCTTAAGTCGATTGAGTTACATCCCCAGGAGCCTAACTCCTTTATCAATTTTTTTTACCACCAATGCTATCAAATATCTAGGACTACTAGCATCCCATGTTGTTACATCCACCTACACCCTCTAAGCATTTAATGATACTATATGCTCAATAGTTGGCACTATAGTCCTACCCATCCAGGTAGGGTGCAAAACTATACCAACTTTGTGTCACATCTTGGAGGGTGCAATGGCCTACAACATATTGTTGGGTAGACCTTGGATCAGGGACATGAAGTGTGTACCCTCTATAGATCATCAATGTATGAAGTATAATTATGAAGGGCAAGTGCATGTTGTCTCTACAGACCTTGAGCCCTTCAAATACTCCAACTTGGTCAAGAAAATCCCTGAGTCGACCTTGTCGTTGGCTCATGTGGACTTCCAACCAAATATGTCCATTCAGGGTCTAATTCCATCACCATCACCTTCCTTTACTCCATTATCATTTTCTTACATACCATCATCATCATTGGAACCTTTAGAAAAATCTTCGTCATCATCCAATCCTCTGTAGTGGAACATGTTGAAGAGGCCAATTGATGATCTCATTCCCTTTTTCCACCATATCCATGAAAGATATTTCTAGTCTATAAGATGAGGAACCATATAATGAGGTAAACATTGAGTCATCTCAAGCCTCGCTTTCATATCCTCCGCCTTCATCATCCTAGGTTACAATCCATTTAGAAAATACAAGTTTAAGAGAATACCTAGTGAGGAACATTACAACAGTTCTAGCCATTGAGATAGTGCAAAATATGTGATGACCTCGTCTCCCAATATGTAGCATCATACCTCTAGGTATACCACCCAATCAAATGAATTTCATATATGGGGGTATTTAATATGGAATATTACTAGCTCTTCAATAAGAAGATGATGAGGAACTCTCTAAAGGTATAAATTACATGTCAAATCCTGATTATGCCTTGTGATATCTCCATCGCTGCCATTGGCATGGTTATGGTCTAGGATTATATGAACAAGGTACTCGTGTTACTTTCCAGCCATAGTATCAATTTCCATATGGTAAATTTGACCTAGGCTATAACAAGCTAGTACCTCTGGATATCCTCATAGAAAATTTTGAATGCCTAGGTCTGAACTACAAGGATGAGCTTGCATGTGATCCTTATGCTAATCCAAATCATGTCCACTCATTGGGGGATTACTTTCCTATAAATATGATAGATCAAGGGTTATCTTGTGATTTCACCCAATCCCATGAAGTGGGTGAGGGTTCACATACCCTACCATCTAATAATGAGGAAGAGGATCAAGGTCCTCCTCATGAATGGATAATGGATGATGAGTTAGATTACGATGTAGCACCCATCAACTACCCTAGTTTAGATGAGGAATATGAGCAAGTTATTCCATTGGATGATTAAGAAGAATTCTATCTGTGTATGTTCCCAGTGTAACATCCCATCTAGTGATAGCTTTTTCCACTCAAAGAGCAAGCTCAACACCTTGCACATCGAACATCTCCAGTCATTCCACCACCATCGTAGCCACCCCCATGATTTGTGAGACAACCTATTGTCTCTAGAACCAATGACCTATCCACTGGAAATCATCCATCCATCAACATGATTTACATAGATCTTACTGCACCATTGCATGATCTGAATAACCCATCAAAGCCATTGCACCTTGATCTTGAGGTAATTGAATTTTATTGGGGAGATTCTCCCCCATATCCATCTTAGTATTGGCATTTCTATGAAATGTTACAACTATTTCATTTATGTCCAAGATCTACTCACAATGTATTTCATGATGAGGTTAAGCATAAGTTTCCAGTTGATGACATAAAACCAGTTGACAACATCCATTTGATCCCTACTCCACAACAGTTGGAAGAGGGATCTCATATGTCAATTGAGCCAACGATTGACAGGGACAATGACACAAATATTGATAATCCCTAATTCATCAAGCTAGGGGAAAGCTTATCCCCTATAGAGAAAACTGATTACACATAATTGTTAAAAAATAAAAATAAAGCTTTTGCATGGTCTTATAAAGATATGCTAGGACTAGATCCCAATTTAGTCATGCATAATCGCACGATTGAACCAAATGAAAAAATAGTTAAGAAAAAGCTATTCAAGATGCATCCAACAGTAGCCTTAATGGTAAAATATGAATTGCAAAAGATGTTAGATGCCAAATTTATTATATCAGTAGATTATCCACCATGGGTTTCCAATATAGTACCTATCAAGAAACCCGATGGAAGGATTCACATTTGTACTGATTTTTGAGATTTGAATAAAGCAAATCCTAAGGATGAATTTCATTTTCTAAACATTGATGCACTGGTGGATGCCATAGAAGGTCATGAGATGTTATCCCTAATGGATGGTTTCTTTGGATATAATCAAATTTGCATTAATCCAGAAGACCAACTCAAAATGACATTCACAAAACCTTGGGGGATATTTTGTTACAAGGTCATGCCTTTTGGACTTAAAAATGGTGGTGCTACCTACCAACGAGATATGAATTATATCTTCCATGACTACATGCATAAAATTTTGGAAGATTATATATATGACTTATTGGCTAAGTATTTACTCTGCCATGAGCACATTGATGTATTGCGTAAAGTTCTAGATTGCCTCATCGAACACAATGTTAGACTAAACCCCAAGAAGTGTGTCTTTGGTGTCACATCTAAAAAACTCTTAGGATTCATAGTATCTAAACGAGGCATAGAAGTCAATCCAAATAAATTCAAGTTAATCCTAGAAATGCCTCCCCCACTACTATCAAGTAGTTGCATAGTCTACAAAGAAAAGTCGCATCCATCAAGAACTTCATAGTGTAATTATCGGATAAGTGTTGACCAATGAATAAATTATTATGCAATAGGGTCACATTTAAATGGGATGATGAATGCTAAGATGCCTTTGATGAGATTAAATAATATCTGGTTTCATCACTAGCATTGGCTCCTCCCCAACTAGGAGTGTCATTTTATCTATACATCTTAGCTACTGATCTTGTATTGGACACCATGTTGGTCCAAAAGAACAAATTGCACAAAGAATAGGCTACATACTATATTAGCTACACCTTGGTAAATTATGAAATAAATTATGCATACATTGAGAAGCTATGCTTAGTAGTGGTCTTCACCACTAAAAATCTATGCCATTACATGCTCAATCATTGTTAGAGTAATATTCCATTACTTGGGATACTTACCATTTACTCCACAAGGTAAAAGAATATTTACATTCATCTTTTACCATTTACCATGAAGATATTTCACTGTTGGAAATATCTTATGGTAAACTAGGTTAGCAGGTTATCTATCTTACCTAGGTTGTTGGTTAGCTACACGTCTCTCCTACCGTGTTGTTTAGCGAGATAGACGATGTTAGTTTATTAGAATGTTATATATATTCATTTAATCAAATACAATACCTAATGTTCATTTTATAATTAATATGGACTTACCTCGGACCTACAATCATACCATGTATGTAGTATCCAAATAGAATCCATTATGATACATGATGAGTCGAACTTACCATAGTAGTCGCATGGTGAAATGGATCATGTTTTTTATGGAATTTGACCTCTAATTCATCAGATAAAAATTAATTAAAGGTCAGGTCATAGCCGATCAACTAGCAAAGGATCCCCTCCAGGATGACCAACCTATTAGCATAGAGCTTCCTGATGATGGAGCATTTCAGGTGTCAGAATCTCCCAATCCTGAAGAGCCTGAAGCAAAGGCTGATATAAATCTATTCTTCAATGGTTCTAAGTGCAAGCAAGGGCGTGGTATGAGAATTTTGTGTTTCACACTGCAAGGGGCTCCAACACCCCTATCATTCAAACTTGATTTCCTGTGCACCAAAAATAATACCAAGTACTAAGTTCTAATATGCCTTCAAATGATAATCACCATGAGAATAACCAAGATCAACATTTTCAATTATTCCTTGATCATAGTGAATCATGTCAAGGGTATATTTCAATGTAGATGCCCAATATTGCAAGCTTACAAAGCCCTAGTGGATAAAATTTTGGAAAAATTTGAATGGTATCATATTGAGGCACTCCCTCATTCATCTAATCATTTTGCAGATACAATGGCTTCCTTAGGGTCTTTAATCCTGCAACCCTTCTAATGACATAACAACCATTCAAGTTAAAATTCTATCACACTCTACAACTAAGCGTGAGGAGCTTTACTCCATGCCAAAAGTCCACATGATTCAAATTGAACCTTCTCATGAATGGTTATATCAAATTCACAATTTCTTAAGTAATGCTACTTGGGGGACTTTTTTCCCTCAAACTCCTTTTGATAGTAGCACAACACTATATTTGCAAGTTCTCTCCCAATCAGCATTTATGAGAAATGAACTTCAAAAGGGTCAAGCAACTAACACAATTAAGGCTTCTACAAAACAATATTGGTCCATCCAAATAAAAGATTACTTAAATATTGGTAATATCCCTCCTGGATTGTCGCATTCCACCAAGAATGAATTCAAGAAAAAAGTGGTAAAGTATGTCTTACTTGGAGATATATTGTATCATAAAAACTATGAAGGTATCCTCATTTGTTGCTTAGAGCATCAAGAATCAGTTGGGTAATTTCCAAAGCACACAATAGTACATGTGGTGGCCATTTCAATGGTAAGGCCATCACTAAGTGTATTATTTGCATGGGCTATTATTGGATAACTTTAGAGTAAGATTATTACACTTAAGTTAAGAAGTGACTTAAGTGGAAACACCATGCTAATTTGACACACGTACCTTCTCAGGATTTACAATCAATTCAATCGGTTTGGCCATTTTCACAAAGGGGGTTTGAATTAATTAGGAAAATCTCACCATCTTATTTAGGTCATCATACACTCATTATTATGACCACTGAGTATTTTTCAAAATGGGTGGAAGTGATTCCCCTTACCACTACGACTAGACCTCACTTTGTGGATTTCATGCTGCATAATATCATTTGTCATTTTGGTATTTCCATCCAAGATAATTTTAGATAATGGACCCCATTTTAAGAATAAGGATGTTCATGCTTTAATAGATAAATATAACATCCAACACAACTTTTCCATGACCTATTATCCACAAGACAATGGTTAAGCTGAGGTATCAAATAAAATAGCAATTGAAATCTTAAAGAAAATCGTTAAGGATAATCACAAAGATTGGCATAATCAAAAGCCTCTAGCCCTTATGGCTTACCGCACTAGTATTCAAACACCCATTGGGGCCACCCTATTTTTACTAGTGTATGGTGTTGAGGATGTCATGCCTTTAGAGTTGGAAATCAAATCACTACGCATTTCCATGCAAGATTTCATCGATGATGAGATCGTGCAATAGGCTTGCCTTGATCAATTAAATTTACTTTATGAGCGATGCATTAATGCACTTGAGCATCTACGCCTTTATCAAGAGAGACTTAAAAGAGCCTATAACATGAAAGTCCATCCTAGAGAATTTTAGGTTGGTGATCTTGTTCTAAAAGAGAACCAACAAAATTCTAACTTGCTGCCCCATATAAGGGATACATTTGCGGAAAACTAGTTAGGTCCTTACATTATCACTAGTCAGATTGGACCTAGAATTTATCACCTAGCTTCCATTGAAGGATGTAAGGAGCCTGAGCCCTTGAATATCCTTCATCTACAACCTTTTCATGCTTAAATAATCATATTCCTAAAACATTCCAAATTCATCTATAAGCCCTTTGGTCACCCTAAAATGTTCCAAAGGTATCTATGAACCCTTTTGTCACCCTAAAATGCTCCAAATGTGTCTACAAACCCTTTGGTCACCCTAAAACGCTCCAAAGGTGTCTACAAACCCTTTGGTCACCCTATATTTCTCCAAGGTATCTATGAACCCTTTCGTCACCCTAAAATGCTCCAAATGTGTCTACAAACCTTTTGGTCACCCTAAAATACTCCAAAGGTGTCTAAAACTCTTTGGTGACCCTAAAGTGCTCCAAAGGTGTCTACAAACCCTTTGATAACCTTAAAATGCTCCAAAGGTATCTATGAACCCTTTGGTCACCTTAAAACACTCCAAAGGTGTCTACAAACCCTTTGGTCATCCTAAAATGCTCCAAAGGTATCTACAAACCCTTTGGTCACCCTAAAATTCTCCAAAGGTGTCTACGAATCCTTTGGTCACCCTAAAATGCTCCAAAGGTGTCTATGAACCCTTTGGTCACCCTAAAATGCTCCAAAGGTGTCTATGAACCCTTTGGTCACCCTAAAATGCTCCAAAGGTATCTATAAGCTCTTTGGTCACCCTAAAATGCTCCAAAGGTATCTATAAGCCCTTTGGTCACCCTAAAATGCTCCAAAGGTATCTATAAGCCCTTTGGTCACTCTAAAAGGTTGCAAAGGCATCTATAAGCTCTTTGATCACCCTAAAATGTTCCAAAGGCATCTATGAGCTTGTTGGTTACCCCAAAATGCTCTAAAGGTGTCTACGAACCCTTTGGTCACCCCAAAACACTTCAAAGGTATATATAAACCCTTTGGTCACCCTAAAAATTCCCAAAGGTATCTATAAACCCTTTGGTCACCCAAAAATCCCAAATGGTATCCATTAAGCCCATTGGTAAATATATATTTATCAAAATCCAAAAACATCATTAAAACATCAAAAATATAAAAATATTGCATTGCATTACATTTCATATCATTGCATTATTAAATAACTTGCATTAGGCATACCCATCATGACATTTTAAATTCTAGGGTATATATGTCTAGCACCAGGTCTATCCACTAGCCATAATTCAAAATCAATTTTGTCAAAAGTCATGATTAATACTCATCTACATTTCAATTATCATTTACATTTTCCACCTTTCATATGTGTGTCTGTTCCATTCACTTTGCCATTGGTTATAAGGCATATTTAGGATTTTTTGTCACTCAATCATCTCTAGATTTATTTTTAGATTTTCTAGAAAGCTATCATGATTTTTATAAGGTAGAGTCTTGCTTTGATTGTACCTTGTATATGTCAAAATACCAAACACATATTCACACTAATAAATCCATGTTTTTCACAAGGAAATATGAAACCTATAAAGTGGTCCATGTTACCCGAAGAAAAATTTTACCTCGCTCATCCCCTTGTGCGAATGGTTCAAAAATTCTAATAATTGACAAAAGTACAAGCACCTCCTTACTCAAAATAATTAAAATCCCTTGCTTCATGCCAAATTGGGGCAAGTATCCAAAGAAAAATAAATAGTGGTTGTTACCACTTAACAATATTCAAAAGAAAAAGTGGTTTTCACCATTAGCAAAAAGTAAAATAAAAAGTGGTTCTCACCACTACCAAAATACCTTGCTCACAAAAATAAAAATGAGAAAATCCTTAGAACAATTTAAAGATAAAAGAAAATAAGGGAGTATTGAACTTGAATCCCTGGAATTCTCAGCATTTGACAACCATAAGGTGATCCTCATTACAGTTTGGGTGGCATCAAGCTTGCCTAGAAATGGTGGTATACTTATGCATGATAATATGCCTATCACATTAGCAGCCTACTTTTGTACAAGACCAATGTTTGCATGCAGATGAGCTAGCTTCTAGTAGCCAGTATTGCCTAGTGGTCTAATCCAACTACATATAAAGATTCGAATAATGATACTCGCAGGGTGATCTTTAGTATAGATGGGCTGCATTAATCCTATTTGGTATTGGGGTAACTTAATGTATTATCATAGCAATGAAATCACATGCACACATAGAGATATTGAATATCTTGGTCATCCTAGAAAATTTATACCTTACCAACAAGTCTTGCATAGTTACTATACAACTTTTGACTAGATCACTAGAGTGTTTGAGTCTCATGAAAATCTTAAGGACATCATATAACCTCATATTATTTATTCCATTACATATCATCTTATCACATGTTTGTTAATTTACATTTTCACAATCCATTATATAATCTCATGATAAAGTCAAAATGAATAAGATGAATTTTGTATAGTCTATGGTGCTAGCATCTAGTGTGTCAAATAGTATTCATATCTCATTAGTACAAGTTAACAATTAATTCATTTCATTTTGCATATGCTCATATACATATCATAAAATCACATCATATTACAATACATGCATCCATGATAAGCATCCATAAAAACATAAATAATGTAAACATAAGCATTGCATACATCTACTAAAGCAATAAGGCACCACATGATGATAACATAAAAATTCATATATATATGTATGGGATAAAAAGATACATCATAGTCCAAAATTTTCTTGCAGTCTACAATATAGTGGGTCTTCAGACTTCATGCTACAAAATCCAAAAAGAACAATAGAGTCTCAAAAGTCATGGTCATGTAGAACCGACACTAACTCTCACCCCCACCTTCATTCGGTGCATATTGAGAGCTCCAATATTTGCTCTCCTTGGACCTATCTTCTCTCCTCGTAGATCTAGGCACCCCCATCCTAGCTTATGACTATCCTATTGTATATTAAAGATACGACGCCAAACAAAAATAAAGAAATCACAATAAAGGAATGCAGAACAGTTGTACAAAATGAATGATTTTTATTAATCAATGGAGTTTAGAAACTCCTTTTAAGTACAACAGGGCCTGTAACCCTTTTCGTGATACAAAGTTACAATTTGTGCTAGGGTTCTCCGAAACCCTAGCTGGCACAATGTTGTGGCATCTCCGAAGAATGTATCCTTAACCTCAACAGAATGAGTGGGCTTCGTTGTATCCTTTGGCTCGGACCACTCTAGCTTAAGCAGCTGCTATCAACAAATCAGATCTACCACTAGAATCCTGCACACATTAAAATTATCAAAGAGTTAGAAACTAATAAGAGGGCTCCACCGTGTGAGCCCTCGTAAACGATCTAAAACCCTAGATTTATGAAATAAAAATAAACAGTAATGCAGAATTCAACAACAGATTAATACATAAAGAAAGATTACTTGCTTTAGACGAATCTATACCTTTTTCTGTTAACGCAGCGAGACCAGGCGGCGGCGATGGATGCGGCGAAAGGGTTTAGTTCAGACTTAGGGCCGTAGATGACTCAGAAGACTCAGGATTAACATCAATAGCCAACTCTAGACTTAGATAGAGAAGATAAGTAGGTTTTAGCCAAAGAGATAGATAGGGTTTGAGCCATCAAGGTGACTCAATTTATAATCTACTCTTAGGGCACACTTTAGGGTTTTAACGACACTTTGAACATGTGGCTAAGATTAAAGTGGATCCAAGGGTAGAGAATAAATATAGGTTGTGAAATGGATTAAGATGGATGGACGGATGAGATTAAATGAAGGATGGACGGCTCAGATTAAATCACTTAAACTATATTTATATATATATATATATTAAAATATTAATATATATATATATAAATATTAATTTAAATAAATTTGGGGATGAAAAATGGCGGGAAAGGTGAAATTGGGCCAAATAATGGTGGGAAAGTGTGGATTTGGGCCAAATAATGGCGGGAAGGATGGATGAATGACACGTGGCTGACAGGAAGGTATAGATGACTTACAAGTGGCTATATTTTGGTGTCTACAGATGCCCCTTTTTGAGTTGCTTTGTGCGAAGACACAATGCAACACAAAAACTTAAGACACCTGAAAAGCTGGATCAAACACAACTCTCTCTCAAGACTAAAGCACAACTTTGAAGACCAAAGAATAAAAGAATATTTAAAATTTTTCAGCTTACCCCCTCAATTGGCGAGCGAGAATGGTTCTCACAAGCCAATTGGAAGAAATTCGAAAGATAATGAACCGTTTTTGCCCCAACGGTGAAAAAAAGGGTTGGTGCATGCACCATCTGTTTATGTCCCAACAGAAAAGGGGTTGGTGTACAAACCAGAAAAGAATATGATTGAAGATGATATGAGTGATGTGAAAGATGGACCGTTTTCTACCCCAATGGTTATAAAGGGATTTTTGCCAAACTGTAAATTCCATGATCATGTAAGATGAATTCCACTATAGGAAAATTATAAATTGATAACGGATGCCCCAACTCCTATGTGTGAATCCATACTGTTGATGAAATTGCCTTGTTGGCACCATTGATATGCAGAGATGAAAGATGCATGAAAGAGTCTAGAACTCAGAGATGCTCCTAGTGACTGTATGGATAATTCCTCGGGTCGGAACCAATCAACCTAGGTAGCCACAATCTCTAGCAAGACTTAAAATAATGACGATATGAAATATTGTCCATGTTTAAGGCCCCATGAACTAGGCCATCAATGACAACTGTTGAGCAAATTAATCTTGGTATGAGGTCACTTGAAAAGTAGAATACCCAAAATTGATTTCCAATTTTCAAATAGTGAAATAATTGATGATGATAAATGGTAAGTGTCCTTATGGTGGTTTAATCCTCTTACCGAATTGCATGGATGCAAATCGCTGCAATCGCCAAGGTGATAGAATATACCAATAGATACGAGGTTTACTTTAATTTGATTTGGCAAAAATATGCATGATGAAAGAAGAATGAATGAAATTGACGATAGATCAGAAGAATTGATGAATGTGGTTAATTTTGTGAAGGTTTTGAATATTTTTAACTCGATTTGTAAAACAATGATGAATGATGCGCTTTTTGAGAGAAATGACAAAATTTGTGTCCAAAACTCGTTGTAACCTTCACAAAATGTTTTATTATGATAAGAAGAATGGATGAATGCAATTTGATGAAATTTGGAGGAGGTAAGCTTCAATTTTGTAAGTTTTGTTCCTTTATTCAATACTGACACCAAATGCCGGTCTGTGTTTGTGGTTGGCAGAGACGCCCGCCAGTGTTTAGGTGCTCTGCAGACGCAGGACTGCATCTGAATCTGCCATGAAATGCCCTACTGCATTTCAGGGCACCAAAATCAGCTATTTAAACAGTTTCAATGAGAATTTCGCTCATTTGTGCGTTCGAGCTTAAAAGAAGTGCATCTGAGGGAGTGGAGTGAAAGGTTGTGTGGGAGAGTGAAGCACGTAGGAGCTATGGTGGGCCTGAGGTTGGGGCTGGAGAGGGCGAGGGAACCGCAGAGGTTCCCAAGCGCAGGGAGGGTCCCCACATTCGATCTGACAGTCGAAGGCGAAAGGGTAAGATGGCACGGCAGGCTCCGGGGAGCGGAGATGACCCGGAGGATGGCGAAGAGGGCCTAGGAGATGCCGCAGGAGAGGCCACAGGAGAGGCTAGGGAGGTACCCCCTAACGGGCATGAGAACGAGCTAGCACAGCTGCAGCAGCAGATAGCAGAGCGTGATGCTATGCTAACTGCCCGAGACGAGAGGATAGCTCGGCTGGAGCAGCAGGAGGCAGAGCGGGATGCCCTATTAGTTGCTCAGGAGGAGAGGATGGCCCAGCTGCAGGCAGACTTGGATGGAGCGACCAGGGTGCCCCAGGATGACAGGGTGATGAGACTCCAGGCAGAGCTAGCGGAGCGGGAGTGGCGATACGGGATAGACATAGCTAGGCTTAGGTCTAGGACTTGTTACATTGAGGCTCTGGAGGACACATTGTTTAGGCATCACATTGTGTTGCCTGATCCTCCATCCTCCTCTGTCTCTAGGTGTAGTGAGTCTAGGCACACCACTAGGTCTAGGGCTCCTACTAGGTCTCAGGGGTCCTCTTTTGATGGTTAGCTTAGTGCTTAGATGCACTCTTTATGAGCCTTGGTGCTCTATTGTATATTGTAGCCTTTTGGCATTCATTGTACAGTTTGTCCTTTATACATATATATATATACATGGTTTTTATTTATTTGGTGTTTTACTCTCTTTTGTGTGAATGCCTATGTTTTTGTGATGCATGTTTTTATATGTTTTAATGTTTTTGATGCATATGTGATGGAATGGAATGCAAACTTATAGATGATTAATGTGAGACTAAGTAAATTAAATATGCACTAAGAAGCACTCATACTTTTAGATAGTTATATTTAGCGAACTGTTATCATAATTGTTTAATCAGGGGCACCGAACTTGGTGGCTTATGAATGGATGATATATGGAATGACATGAATATGGAAGAAGATATGGAGGGTGATATGGAGGTTGATATGGAAGACTGTTTTACAAAGACTCAAATATGCTAGTGGTATCAAACAAACTTACTAACACTGCCTAATTCAACTAGGACCAAATGTGTGTGCATGCGAGTTCATTAACCAAATCGGAAGCATGGTAGTGACTCTAGGCAATCAAAAACTCGTGTGTGTGCAAGTGTGTTCATTAACCTCATCTTGCATAAATTAGGTAACCCTCGTTATGAAGAAGACCCCGAAGCTAGTTTTTCCGTATGAGCATTCAGAGGTCTCTTTTTGAGGAGAGACATGTCGCCACGCAATGAGTATACTCCACTGCCAGTCAAGCGTCTATAGCCCCGGTGAAGGTTAACTCCATAGTCCATGTTGTTTTAGACCTTTGTAAGCCTTTGGGATGACTACCTATCCGTCTGACTAGACAAGTAGTACGATCCTTACAACTTATTTGGGATCAGTGGTGTGTGAAAAATGTTCATTTCCTTAGAGCTTTCGGGAATCGGATTCTCAACCGAAGTATGATGAGAATTTTACCCTATCCTTACTACTCTGTTTATATTTATATTTTGTGATTGCTTGTGATAGTGGTAAGAACCACTGTTTTATGGACTATGTTTTCATGATAGGACAAACGAGGATTACCCTTTTCACTTCAAGTCACAACCCAAGGATGGTGTTATCTCTCTTTGACACAAGATGTTTTTAAGATGTGAAAATGTGATAGGTTCAAGACCGCTTTTGAAATCATTTCCCAATACTCAAGATTTTATTTAGTGTAATTTGTGATATGGCCCTAGAGAAATTTGACATGCATTTCGAAGTTTGCTTAAAACACTAGGAATGGCTGAGTGACTGAAAACATTTTGGCAATGTAAATATGTGCAAATGGAAAATGGGTGTACGAATGACAATTCAGTTTGATGGATTTTATGAAGGTGCCCCTGATTAAGGCAACATGACTTTTGCTTGACCAAATTTTATATCCAAAAGATAGAATGGTCTCTAACATGATATGCAACTATGGCTGAAAATGAAATGTTATAGTTTTCAATGAGATGTATGCACATGAAATGCAATGCAACTAACAATGAAATGCAAATTCTTTTTATTTTATTTGTTTTTATTTTATTTTCTTTTTTTTGTTGTACAAGCCATGTATATATGTACATATAAAATTCAAACTATGCGTAGAATGCCCTCAAGTGTATAACATTAAGTGGTTTGGGTTCTTCCTCTCCCTCTAAACTGGCAAGTCTATAAGTTCCATTACCCACTCTTTCAGTGACCATATATGGACCTAACCAATTAGCCGTGAATTTATCTCGAAGATGCGGCAATGCATTGGTGTTTTGTTGATTCTCTTTAAGGATAAGATCCCCTACTTGAAATTCTCTTAGATGAACTTTGGCATTGTAAGCACGTTTCAATCGGTCTTGATAAACTCGCAAATGCTCTAAAGCATTGATTCGTTTTTCATCTATGAGTGTGAGTTGATCAAGACGTGCTTGTCTAGCAGTATCATCATTGATAAATTCTTGCAAAGAAATTCGCAAGGAAGGGATCTCGAGCTCAAGAGGCATGATTGCTTCAGCTCCATAGACCAAAGAAAATGGCGTTGCCCCAATGGGAGTTCTGATGCTTGTTCTGTAAGCCCATAATGCTAAGGGGATTTGTGTATGCCAATCTTTATGATTTTCTTTAACAAGTTTCTTAAGAATAGCAATTATGGTCTTATTGGAAGCTTCAACTTGTCCATTGGCTTGTGGGTAGTAAGGAGTTGAGAAACTATGTTGGATATTATACTTTTCGCAAAGAGCTCGAACATCCTTATTCTTAAAAGACTTGCCGTTATCAGAAATAATTTTAGAGGGAATACAAAAATGACAAATGATATGGTGAAGTATAAACTCCATAATTCTAGGACCTGTCATACTGGCTAGAGGAACAGCTTCAACCCACTTTGTGAAGTATTCAGTGGCTGTAATGATGAAAGTATGCTGTCCTGAAGAGGTAGGTGAAATCTTGCCAATTAAATCGAGACCCCATTGTGAGAAGGGCCAAAGGCTTTGGATGGGCTGTAAAACTTGTGATGGTATATGGGTTAAATTAGCGTGTTCTTGACACTTTTTACATTGTTTAACATATTTGCAACAATCTTGTTCCAGAGTGGGCCAATAATACCCCATACATAAAATATGCTTCGCAATGGCCATTCCACTAAAATGACCACCACAAGTACCATCATGGGCTTCAAAAATAACTCTATGTGTTTCACCTGCTTCTAGACAGAGGAGTACTCCATCATATCTACGTTTATACAACACATCCCCCAAAAGAACAAAACGAGTTGCCTTTTGCTTAAAACAGCGGTGGGCAGTTCGAGACAAATCATATGGGAGTGTTCCAAACTTGAGGAAGGCCACTATCTCACTAGACCAAGGCTCATATGGATCCGAATGGATAAAGAAAACATCTTTTTCATCCTTAGACTCAGCACGAACAATTGCAGACTTAGAGATTGTGGAAATGATTAGGGGTCGTACCTCTCCAAGGGAGTCCTTTGGAATCAATAATCCAAGAGAGGCCATGGCATCCGCAAATCTATTAGTCGAACGAGGCAAACTAGTGATCTCATACCAATCAAACTTAGAGAGCAACTTCATTGCTACATCATGATAAAGCTTAATGGTAGGTTCTTTGGCTTGGTATTCTCTTGTAATTTGTTTAACCACGAGTTTAGAATCCCCAAATATCCGAATACGCTTAATGCTCATAGCTATGGCTGATTGAAGACCTAAAATTAAGGCTTCATACTCTGTCGTATTATTGGTGCATTGGAAGTCTAGTTTGAATGATAAAGGGATGGGAATCCCTTGAGGTGTATGAAACACAACTCCAGCGCCTTGACCTTTCGCGCACTTAGAGCCATCAAAGAATAGCGTGATGTCAACATCTTCCTCCGAAATGATGTCCTCTTCTTGTTCAGTGATAGCAAATACCGAATCATCTGGGAGCTCAATAATCAAAGGATGATCACTAGGTAGTGGAGCTTCCGCAAGTTGATCGGCTATAACTTGACCTTTAACAAATTTTTGGCTAATGAATTCAAGATCGAATTCGGTAAGCAACATTATCCATTTAGCGGTACGAGTGTTATTATAAGTGCGAGACATCATATAACGCAGAGGGTTTTCTCTAGCTATGACATATGTTGTATGGCTAAGCATATAATGACGAAGTTTTTTAGTGGCAAAAACCACTGCTAAGCACAACTTTTCCACATAAGCTTATCGGGTTTCATAGCTTACCAATGTTCGACTAATATAATAGACAACTTGCTCATGATTTTGTTCATTCTTTTGTGCAAGCATTGTCCCTAAGGCAAAGTCCGTTGCTGAGATATAAATATTGAAAGGGACCCCTGGACGAGGCGGAGCTAAGACTGGCGGAGACGCTAAGTACTGCTTGATGTCATCAAAGGCTTTCTGACACTCATCTGTCCATGAAAATTGTACCCCATTTTGTAGTAGGTGGCAAAATGGCCTACATTTATCAAAAAGTTGTGCAATAAAGCGACGAATTGAATTAATATTTCCTTGCAAACTACGCAACTCCTTCAAATTAGTTGGGGGACACATTTCCATAATGGCTTTGACCTTGTTTGGGTCCACCTCAATACCTCGTTTAGAGATAATAAAACCTAGGAGTTTGCCTGAGGTAACACCAAAGACACATTTCTTAGGGTTCAACCTTACTTTATGCTCTAGAATTCTGTCAAAAACTTTTTCCAATACATCAAAATGCTCTTGTCGAGTTTTAGATTTTGCCAATAAATCATCCACATAATCTTCGATAATCTTATGCATATAATCATGGAAAATATAAGTCATGGCTCGTTGATAGGTTGCACCTACGTTCTTAAGGCCAAAGGGCATCACCCTGTAACAAAAAGTTCCCCAAGGTGTGGTAAATGCTATTTTGTGTTGATCTTCAGGGTTTATTCGAATCTGGTTGTATCCTAAAAATCCATCCATGAACGAAAGCATTTCATGACCAGCACAGGTGTCGACAAGAGTATCAATGTTTGGAAGAGGAAAGTCATCCTTAGGACACGCCTTATTTAGATCTCGAAAATCGGTGCAAACATGTATTCCCCCGTTAGGCTTGCGAACGGGTACCATGTTAGAAAGCCACTAGGATAATCAATCGGGATGACAAATTTAACATCCAAAAGTTTTTGAATCTCCGATTTAACTATGAGGGCCACGGTAGGATGCATTTTCCTAAGTTTTTGTTTGACAGGTTTAGCATATTTTTGTAAGGTGAGGTTATGGACAACCAAATTAGGGTCTAGGCCTGGCATGTCTTTGTAAGACCATGCAAATATCTCCTTCTTCCGCTTGAGTAGAGCAATCATTTGCTCTTGTTCCTCTGATGATAGACTTTTAGCCGCTTTCACAATTTGGGTGCCATCTTGGTCCGTACTAAGGTCTACATCGATAGTTTCTTCAATAGACATGTGGGAACCTTCCTCAAGCCGATGGGGAGTAGGGATCGGATTTATGTCATCTAAAATGTCATCGGGCTCCTGTGCCTTGCTCTCGTCTATGTCTCGCTCGGAAGACCTCTCGGCTTAGAAGATGAAGGTGAATGTGGATGTGAAGGAGGAATGTAGTTGGTGGAAGCCCTTAACAATTCCTCGAAAAGGATGAACTCTGAAATAGATGGAGGAGATGAAATCCGATCCATGTCAATCAAGTTTGGGTTGATCGGGATTGGCTTATCCGGATCATATGGATTATGGAGCGGGGTGAATAAGTCTTCAAAATTCATTGTCGACTTATGGAAGAAAGGATGGGCGGAATGGAAGGGAAAACCGGTGAAGACCTCGGAAGACCTAAAATGCAAAACAACATAGTTTTTCAGTTTTTTTTTTTTTGGAGAATTTTTTGATTTTTTTTTTTTGGTAGTGGTGAAAAACACTATTTTAGTATATACATATAATACAGGTTTGGATTATGGCTTATGGATGTGGCGGAGGGGGTGGTTCACCTCGTTATTATGGAAGAAGCAAGCGAAAGATGGCTTCTTGGAGAGGGAACTATTGGAGATAAAACTCGTCTTGTTCACTGAGGGGAAAAATGGGCGCCGACTCTTCTTCAGATTCATCACCATTTGACATGACGTCAAATTCTTCATAGGCTTCATCTTCGGATTCGTCGAGGGGGAGGATTTCTTCTTCTGAATTAAGATTAATGCTTTGAAAAGCTTGTTGAAAAGAAGAAAGGGATGGAAGTGGTTGGTAGCCCAGACCAAAACTCTCAGTGGGTCTCTGGTATGGCATATCGATGCGTTCAGTTACCCCTTGCTCGTATCGACCTAGGCCAAATTGCTACCAATTATGTCTGTGGAAATAGCGAGAGGGAAAACCCTCCATCCTTTCGATATTGGTAGGGACTGGATGCTTGGGTTCTAGTATGGTGGTAGTACTAGAAGATGACTCTATTCCCCCATATACAAAATTAATGGAATTTGGCATAGAACCCATGTTATAAACCGATCCAATGGATAAATGTTGGTCATGTGGACGACCAAAATCTTTAACTGTTTGCACATTGAACGGTGTGATGTGGACATCTTGGATGGCATACTCACCAATACCTGCATCAGTTAGATGGACCTTGACTTGGGAGGGAGATGGACTAGATGATGGAATGGAAAAATGTGGGATAGAAGAATTGGAAGGATTTGGTTGGGTTGATGCTTCACTGACTTGTGAAACATCAGCTGGTGATGGTTGGGAAGATGGAGGAATAATAGGTGATGTTGAATAAGGTGTAGAAGAAGGGGGTAATGACGTGGAAAGAGATGATTGGTCATGGCCACATGTGCATGTGGTCACTGATGAAGAAGAAGGAAGATTAGGAGATGAAGAAAGTGGTGAATGAGATGGAATAGCGGAAGAGGAAGATGGTTGCGA
Source organism: Wollemia nobilis (assembly GCA_028583015.1). Classification (NCBI taxonomy): domain Eukaryota; kingdom Viridiplantae; phylum Streptophyta; class Pinopsida; order Araucariales; family Araucariaceae; genus Wollemia; species Wollemia nobilis. The sequence continues at coordinate 16,570,111 of JAQPPZ010017228.1, forward strand.
TATGATGGGTAGCTCCTCAGGAATGGGAGCTTTAAAAGAAGATGGTATAGAAGAAGTAGATGGGGTCAAGAAAAGATGAGTGGATGGCAACACAATCTCATAAGGATTTGAGACATAGTTGCAATGTTTGAAGGGTTCAATGTCAGCAGGTACACAATGAACCTATCCCTCATATACATACTTCAGACATTGATGCAGTATAGAAGGGACACATCTCATATCCCTAAGCCAAGGCCATCCAAGCAATAAATTGTATGCCATGGACCCTTCCAAGATGTGAAACAAGGTATGCAAAGTTCGGGCCCCTACCTCAATGGGCAAGATAATCGTGCCAACCGTGGAAGATAAAGCATCATTGAATGCTTTAAGAGTAAAAGTCGACTTGGTGATAAGGGATGGAGACAGCTCTAGATTACTCAACGCCGATGTTGTAATGATATTGATTGAGGAACCGATGTCAATTAAGACTCTCTTGAATGGCTTGTGATCGATCTTGGCCATGATATGCAGTGGAGGATCTATACTTTCTGTTGACAAAGGTTTGATTTCAAAATCATAGAAAGTGATGGAGGTCTCCATGCATGTTTGAATACTTCCCACAAAGTTTTTGAAGGCATTAGTATCTTGAGTTTGAAGCTCGATTGACTTTAATATTTCCATTAATGCCTCTCTATGTGGGGGAGATTGTTGAATGAGGTCATAGATCGATAACTTGGTAGAAGCCATTTTTAAACTGGTAGTTAATCGGCTACTCAATGACATGATGGGTCGTTGGCGTTGAGTAGAATGATTTAGCGGTTGTTGAGAAGTACTAGCACGTCGTTGGGTCACTGTTACCTGAGGTGGACTGGGGGTTTGTACAGGTGGCTGTGGTTCAGCCTGATTTGGTTGGTTCGCCCTTTGACCCCGGGTTACTACATTAATAGTACCCATAAAACCTTGGTATTGTTGTACATGGTTGACTTGATTAGGAGGAGTTACCTGAGTTACTCCCCTTGAAGTTGTTGGAGCTTCCTCCCGATGTGGAAGGGGTGTTTGAAATACACCAAGATTTTGATTTTGTTGGGCTAAGGGGCTATCCAATTTAATGGCTCCAATCTCAATAAGATCTTGGATCACATGTTTGAAAGTTGTAAAATTATTGATATCGTGTCCATTTTGCCTATGATAAGGACAAAATAGGTACTCCTTGTAATACTTCCCCCTTCTAGATGGTTCTAAAGGTTTAAACTCAAGTAAAGTTAATTGATTTGTGCTATATAACTTGTTGAATATGACCGCATATGGTTCATCTAAAGGTGTGAACTGTCGCTTGGGACGATTTGTTTGCCAAGGTCGAGTTTCCATGGTTGGCCCAGTATTGTGAGCTGGTTGAGGAGGGGCAGGTACCGCATGATAAGCAATTGGTTGCGATTGACTTTGCATTACTTGTTGTTTTTGAGCCATTACGGGCTAGCTCGCCACCACTTGATTAACTTGGTTAACATTTGAGGTTGTACTAGCCTGTGCTTGTTTGTTTTGGCCATAATTATTATTTCGTTGTTGGCCCTTTTGTTGCCATTCTTTTCTACGGGGTTTTAAAACACCCTCTTGGACTTTAATGTCTTCTATGATACTTGCTTGGGCCAAAACCTCTTCAAAAGTCCTGTATTGTTGTAATTGGAGTAACCAAGAGATAGGTTTTAGACAACTCTGGGTGAACATTTTGGTTAACTCCTCCATTGGTAGGGAGAATGGCAATTTATTAATGATAGCCCTCCAACGGTTTCCAAAGTCATAAACAGTCTCATCGTCATGTTGCTTGAGCTTGTATAAGTCGGACAATAAGACTTTACTTTGTACATTTAGGGAGAATCGTTCTAAAAACAGATTAATCAATTGCTTGTAAGCATAAATGCTATGGTGAGGTAAATGATTGTACCATTGTACAGCATCTCCTCCTAATGTCTGAGGAAAATTTTTGAGCATAAGAGCGTCATTATTTTGGATTCTAAAGCAGGCATGCATGAATGAGCTCACATGTTCGTGAGGATCCTCAGTTCCTCGAAATTTGTCAAACTTCGGTAATGTGAAATCAGTCGGATATGGCAGTGAAGGTACCGAAGGATGAATTGGTTGATTGATCAATGACCTTAGCATAGGTTTCTGACTAGATGAGCCAGACATGTTGAGCATAAGGTTTTCAATCTGTTGTTGCATAGCATGGAGTCGAGAATCTTCATGAAAATTTTGATTCGTTTGATGATTATGATGATGCAATGGAGGAGTGGAAAAATGATGAGATGGGATGAAATTGCCTGGATTAGGCGGTGTGGAATGGACAGGTTGTTGGTATGGATGATACCGGAAAGAAGGTTATTGGGGTGAATGATGAACTGGACTGGGTTGGGAGAAAGGTGGGGTAGGAATGGACACCACCGAAGATTGGGGTACCCAGGTGGGGCCTGAGCTAAGAAAAGTTGGCTGGGTAGAAATTGGTTGGGGTGTAGGATTTACTACGACAGGTGGTTGGGCATTTTGTTGCTGTTGTTGCTGAAGCAACTTGTCGAGGTACTCTCTAACCTTATTAATATCTAACCCAAGGGAGGTGGGATGATTGGATGAAGGTGGAGGGCAGGCTGCCATGGTAGTCACAGGAGACTGCATAGCAGGGGCAATGAAGGTGGCTGAAGTAGGCGGTACCTAGGAAGAAACAGTAGACTGTGCCCTAGGTAGGGTGAAACCATAAATGGTTTGGGAAGAAGAGGGTTGAAATTGGTCATGGCTAGAGGAGGTTCCACCAGCCTCACAAAGAGAATTGGTGTACACCTAGGTAAATGGAGGAGAAAGTGGTCGGGAAGACACTACATTTGTCTCTAAAGGAGGACAATTGAGCATCTGGGAAGATGTTGGAGATGAAGCCGGTTGAGCAGATACAACATTAGCCTCAAAAAAAGGGTTAGTGTAGACCTGAGTGAAACCAGCGGGTATGGTTGATGCAATATCCTGCTGAAAAAAAGAATATTGCATAGGGGAATCTTGGATTGGCTCAAGGATATAACCAGTGCCATCTCTTAAGTGAGTTTGCACTTGGGCCATATCAATGTGGGTAATATGACAGAAATTGTCTTCCTCCATGGGCATGGCCATGCGATAGACGGTAGAAGGACGTGAAAGACCTGCAGGCGAACCTGCCTGAAATTCACTAGGATAAGTGGTCATGTTGGTGGTGGGGATGTTTTGTGAATTATTCATTTGATTATTTAGATTTAACACTTTATATTGATTCCTTATTAAGACCATAACACAATAAATCTAAACAAATTCAGAAAAGAAGAATGCAAAACTTGAATGATAAATTTACACTAAAGAAATTATCAGAAAACAGTCACAACCTAGGTTTCAACCAATGTGTCTTACCTGCGGTTAATTACTTATTTTCTGATCTTAATCTGTAGTAAATTTTAAGTGTCCGGTTTATGAGTTTTGCATGTGATATAATCTTGAATTATTCACAAAAAAAGGTAAAAACTATGGCTAGGAAAGGACAACGAGATTCCAGATTACTTAGTTTTTGTTCATTTTAAAGCAATGATCTAAAAAAGAAACAGAATACAGTAGAAAAAACCAAAAACGTAAAAAGTACAGTTTAACAAAGAAAGAAGAAAAAAAAAAAACGCACTTACTCGAAAGCCTACGCTTTTTCTGTAAAACTGCCTTCAAACGCCCAAGGGAGTCTGCGCAGGCTGAAACACACCTCTATGTTTTGGATCGGACTTCCAGATGCCGCTCTGCGTCTGTTGCGTTTTCTGCAAACTCCTCAGAAACCCTAGTTTGCTGGAACATCGAATTTCGTGATTTTCGAAACCTACAAAATAAAACAAAAATAGGAATAGATCAGTAAAGAAAGTATTAAAAACATGAAACCCTAGGGGGTCCCACCATGGTCGCCATTTGTATATTAAAGATACAACACCAAACAGAAATAAAGAAATCACAATAAAGGAATGCAAAACAGTTGTACAAAATGAATGATTTTTATTAATCAATGGAGTTTAGAAACTCCTTTTAAGTACAACAGGTCCTGTAACCCTTTTCATGATACAAAGTTATAATTTGTGCTAGGGTTCTCCGAAACCCTAGCTGGCACAATGTGGTGGCGTCTCGGAAGAATGTATCCTTAACCTCAACAGAATGAGTGGGCTTCGTTGTATCCTTTGGCTCGGACCACTCCAGCCTTAAGCAACTGCTATCAACAAATCGGATCTACCACTAGAATCCTGCACACATTAAAATTATCAAAGAGTTAGAAACTAATAAGAGGGCTCCACTGTGTGAGCCCTCGGAAACAGTCTAAAACCCTAGATTTATGAAATAAAAATAAACAGAATGCAGAATTCAACAACAGATTAATACATAAAGAAAGATTACTTTCTTTAGACGAATCTATACCTTTTCCTGTTAACGCAGTGAGACCAGGCGGCAGTGATGGATGCGGCGAAATGGTTTAGTTCAGAATTAGGGCCGTAGAAGACTCAGAAGACTCAGGATTAACAACAATAGCCAACTCCAAACTTAGATAGGGAAGATAAGTAGGTTTTAGCCGAAGAGATAGATAGGGTTTGAGCCATCAAGGTGACTCAATTTATAATCTACTCTTAGGGCACACTTTAGGGTTTTAACGACACTTTGAACGTGTGGCTAAGATTAAAGTGGATCCAAGGGTAGAGAATAAATCTAGGTTGTGAAACGGATTAAGATGGATGGACGAATGAGATTAAATGAAGGATGGACGGCTCAGATTAAATCACTTAAACTATATTTATATATATATATATTAAAATATTAAAAAATATATATATAAATATTAATTTAAATAAATTTGGGGATGAAAAATGGCGGGAAAGGTGAAATTGGGCCAAATAATGGTGGGAAAGTGTGGATTTGGGCCAAATAATGGCGGGAAGGATGGATGACTGACACGTGGCTAACAGGAAGGTATAGATGACTTACAAGTGGCTGGATTTTGGTGTCTACACCTATACCACTCCTCCTACTCTATTGGCACCCACTAGCAATAGAGCAAGCTGGTAAGTGCCCTCTAAGGTATGCTATCTTATCCTCTAAGTCTTGTGTGTAGGTGGTATCATCTCGACATCATACTTGGTACTCGCTTAATAAGGTTTGGAGCTATGTCACATCCTCCCATAGCTTGGTCATCTCACCAATGTTAGATCCCCCATGACGAGGACTCCCTACCATAACCTATGCATAAAGAGTAGCTAACTCTATTGCCTACCTATCAATCTCAACATGTGCACTCTACACCTATGCCTGTAGGAGAGTCCTCTCCTCTATGTGTTCCCATCTACCCTTGATCAGATTTACTTGTAGCTCAATAATAGTATTATCTCATGCTACTAGTTGTACCTGTAATCCCTACTCATCAAAGATATCCTCATCATAGTCATCTTGTGGATCCCCTACAAAAATAATATCTATCCATACATCATCTATCCAAGGATGCACATATCGCTCACCTAGGTCTGGATCCTCCTCGTCTAGAGCCTCATCCTATTCCTCACCTGGAGCATCCTCGTAAGCCTATCCTATCACTATATATGTAACACCTCCTAGAGGTCCCTCTCCTCACCCCTTTTGCATCATCCACTAGGAGTTATACTCTATTGTAGTCCTTGCATTTTCTAGCTTAGATACATCCTCCGTAGAATCTACCTCCTCTCCAACTACCTCAAATATAGGCCAAGTAAGTGTCCTATCATCTTCATGGCATCAATAGATCACTAGCTTACTAAGAAACCCATGGTGTAGCTCAAACTACCACAACACTCAAGCATATGGGAATTACTCTTGCTCAATCCTGTGTCACCCAAATATCCATCTCCCTCACCTAGCCCGATGAAGTTGTCTTAGCCTCAAGCCATGCTGGACAATCCCTATAGGGTCTCCATGTCACCTCCTATACCTTGAGCCATGCAAATAATTATGCATAATGATCAATAATACCTTCATAGGTATAGCTTTGACCCCTCTCTTAGTCATACTACCATAGAATACCATAGCCTATCTCCCTATCTGTAAGTTGTGCTTAGGTCATCTAAGGTAGTCCTCGTGGTGGATCCACAACAATATGTCATCTAAGGTAGTCCCCGTGGTGGATCCACAACAATATGTCATCTAAGGTAGTCCCCGTGGTGGATCCACAACAATAAGTTACCATTTCCATACCTATAGTAGAAAGATACATCCAAATCCCTTCCACCCATGGGATTTTATCTCGTACAACTCATCATAAAGCTATACCATCAAAGTAGTACCTTAAGCCATCACTAGTAGCCTCTCTATGGTGCACTCCACCAATGAAAATACCAACTCCAGAAGATTCCAAGGGAGCTTGGCACTTGACGAATTTGGTAGGAACATGTTGGAGATCAACATCATTAGTAAGGCATGCCTCATAGTCAATACCTCCATATAATACCATAGCTCCACTAGAATGCCCCCACTAGACAAGTCTTGTAGTACCTCTAACCAATCCCCTACAAAGTATCTCCGTAGAATCATCTCTTTCAAATCTCGATGAGTAGATACGATAAAATACCCCTATATTAGAATGCATAAAATCTGGTAGATGTCCTCTAGTGTCACTATCATCTCCCCAGTAGGTAAATGAAATGTGTTGGTGCGTGAAAGCATGAGGATACGAAAACAAAAAGGGAAAGAGCTCCAAGTACGATGCAAAAGCAGAACTAAACTTAACACTAAATCCTATGAATTGAAAATGCATGAAATGGGGAAAGCATGAACGAATTGAAACGCAAATGAAAAGCCAATGTAGAAAAACAGCCCTTTCTTTTATTGATACATTTTAGAATTTGGTTACAATTCACCTCCTCCCCTTTTAGGGGTGAGGAGCATTAAATTTGTTTCCTTGTTGCATCCATGGATGCCATTCCTTCTTCCGTGTGCCCACATGTAAGATGGGCGGACCAAAATATCGCCGCCACTTGCGTTGATGAGTCTTGACTCCTTGTTGATCCTCTAATGTCCAGATCCTGTGCTCAAGGAAATAAGAAACGGTCAGTAGCACCTATGGATGAGATGAAACATGCAATCCCCAAGCCTTCGGTTAATGCATGCAAGATATAAATAAAACGATGACTAACATGTATCCAAATAATATAAAAACTTGACAGGGGCATTAAGACCTCACAAAGAAGACACTGCAAATGGAACATTCGAGAAATTCCTCACCGATTTGAATTCACTCAGGGGTGGGACGAATTGACCTGCAATAAAATGCCAGATAGCACCGCTCAAAATGTCACACCTGGATAGCTCCAAATCTCCTGTAGAAGTGGGGGTTAGCTAATTGGGGGTATTTTGGGACGACCCAGATGGTCAGATTTCCCCAATTTGGCCTCTAACACCCAGATTTTGATGATGCCTTCTGCAAGTTAGTAAAGGCGGAGAAATGATAAAACATGACAAAAATTGATCAAACGATATGAAATCAAAATTGCAAACTATCTAAGTAGCATGAAGATAAAAAAAAAGAAAAAGAAAATGACAGAAATAGAAATCGGCCATAGATTCCTAATCATTCCTAAAAGGGACTATTAGACCTGTAGTAGTGCGGGGTGCCCGGACAAGCCGCCCGCCGTTTGGGGCCTAATTTCGGCACCAATCCACTTGGGATGAGTCCAAATTTCTTGTAAAGTGTTTTCAGAAAATTGGGTGGTATACTGTGGTCAAATGTTAGGTTTTGGGCTCAATATTTGTCCTTCCAATGGTCACCCAATGACCTCCTCTCTAGAAGAGATCACAGATGTGAAAAGCACAAATCAACTAGGGGCGTATGGGGAAGTAAAATGGTAGCACTTCGTTGCTCAAAATGCTCCTTCTTTGTCCTTTGGGGTGAGAAGACTCACCATTTTATAGACTTGATGGTCTCTTTGGATGAGCATGCAGAGGCATCACTTGGCAATCATGCCTCTCCAAGGGAGGGAAGATTCCTCTTGATTAGGGGCTTCATGACTGCCCTTGTAACTGCCTCTAACGCTCAAAAATTCTCACTCATGCTCCCATGCGATGAAGGAAGGATTAAGTGGCAGATATTGTCAGGCCTTATATAAAATGAACACAATGATATGAATTTTATTGATACAAATGGTTACAATATATAGGCATAAGCCTATATTCAACACATGACACTTGTCAAGAGAAACTGACAAGTGTCAAGGTGAAGGCATAGTGCACTTTAACTCTAACATTCCCCCTTAAAGTGCACTATCCTAACTAAAGAAGAAACAAAACAAGTCAACATTAGGTAACATTCCCTCTTAATGTTGACTTCTCAAAAACAACCTATCATCCTCTCTTATTGTTGATTTGGTCTAGGCTCGTGCTCTTTGCGCTTGGCTCTCCAACTATGAATAATGCTAGATTCACTATGTATACATCTCGATCTGTTGCCTTAGGGTCAACCACTTCCACGGGTCTATTGCCACTAGGTCAGCCGTCTAAGTGCCTCAGGGTCATCATGGGTGCCTCAGGGTCAACCACTTCTGGGTCTGTTGCCTCTGTAGGTCATCCTCAGAGGATGTTGCCTCTCGTAGGTCACTGACTAGATTCACCATAAATATCAAATCTCTCTTTATGGTGAACTCAATCTAGAAGGTGTCGGTCTCTGCCAAAAATGCACCTTAATACAAATAAAAAAATGAGCCATATAAGAGTGTTGGTCTCTACCGAAAATGCACTCAATACAATAAAATGAGCCATAGATCCAAATATGGAGGAGAAGAAGAAAGAAGAAAAGAAGAGAATCTTTTGAAGTGTCTTCGTCTATAGTCTTCAGAAGTAGATCCAAAAAAACCTCGGATAGAGTCTAGGGTGTCTATGTCTGTAGTCCCTAGAATAAGTGTCCTTATGGTAGTCACCTCATCTTACCGGAATGCATGGGTAACCAGCCGCTGCATCCGCCAAGTAGAAAGAGGTGAATACTAGATACTAGGTTCACTTACAAGTACCTTGGGAGTGTCGGGTACAACCGAAAGTGCACTCCAAGGTAGAAAAACTTTGAGGCTAAAAAAACTCAATTGAAACAGCCTCAAAATTACAATATGACACCACCATTGTGTCCGTCGTGAAAAAAGCTTTTCGACGACTATAAACACCCTTATACTTGTGTCTAAATGGGGCCTTCAACTTGCTGGAAAAACGACAGCATGCCTATCTAGGCAGCAAAATAAACATCGCTCAATGGCGGCATCGCTCTCAGGCGGAATAAAAAAAACATTCTTAAAAATTACAGCAAGTTTCCCACCAAAAAAAATTATAATGTTGAAAAATTTGGCCATGTGGGACATCCACTCCACTGTGATTTGTAATTAACACAAAAACAACCAAATGGCCAAAAAAAATATTGTACTATCACACAACAGTCAGCCTATTTCAGCGCCTCCGCCAGCCATCAAATGTTGCCAAGTGTAACAGACGTTCGGTCGTGTACAATCAATAAAAAAAAAGTTCCTATGATTTCTCCACGATCATCACATGAAATATATATCATTTTGTAGTTTGTGGTATTGCTTCATCACCACACACAGCTAGATGGACGTCTTGGTGGGGCCCGAGCAGAAAAGAAATGTGGTGGATGTTTTAATAACGTAGATTTTGATTCCATAATCCATGTCAGTGCCTGTTGCCCACTAATCTTGGATTTAATAAAATACCCCTCATGAGATCATAAAATTAAAAATTCAAATGGATTGGCTGGAAAAATCCATGCATGTCATGATCTGGTAGATGCCAACATTCGCAGGTAATGCTTGTGCTTCCTCCTTTTGACATTCTTGCCGAAATGTTACTCGCTGACGTCGGCAACCGTGAAATTACAGCCGGGATCCGTCATTACGGAAGATTGACATGACTGGCATATTGGCCTCACTACGATTCATTCCAGCATTACAAACCTTCAAAAAATACAGATTTGAAATAAAGGGCTATTCCCATAAATCTTTATAAAATGTCTTTCATTGAAACTAATTTTAGTAAAGCTTTGGTTGGCCATAAAATGACGCCCCCGCCAAGCTGCCCTCCAAACCTCTTCCATTGGCTGAAGTATGTCTCACAATGCCACCTGTGTTTTGACTCAACAACAAACAAAAATTACAGGTCGACATCGATAAAAATCAATGTTATGTAGCCCTTGATTCGCCCATGTGAGTGATTCCATCCATAGGAAGTTCAGATCACCAAAGTTGACTCGTGCACAGGTGCTATTTGAAGCACCAACAATTTCCTTGATATTTTGTCTCCGAGAACCATTCTTCATTGCTTTAGGGTGCTCGGGAGCCAAGTATTCCACCTATTTTCACCAAAATTAAACAAATTGTGTACGCTTTCATACTTTCATGAGAGGTCTGCTTTTAGATGCGACAAACATTAAACGATCAACCAAAAAAACTCCATTGTAACATCAGCTTTCGGCTGGAAAAAAAATATAAAATAAAAAACAGTAAATGTCTGACTGCATCATATTGGGGGTGTTTTCATCAACGGCTCGATGGCATTGGCTTCCTAGATGCAGAAATCAGGTCCTTTGGATTCAGATTGGAAGCATTGGAACGCTCTTCACTCGTGGTACCAAGAGATATTTGTACCAATCCGCTGATATCGAACCCTGACAGAAATTGATTGTTCTCATTCTTTGGTGGCTTATGGCTCCATAATCACATTACACCACCAGATCATGCTGAAAGAGCAAGGGCATCATAAATTATCATTGCCATATACAATGACAACAACAACACTAATATTTGAGGTGTTCCAAGAAAAAAAATACAGGCATCATGGTGGAGGAAGGTCACAGTCATCAATTGTCGATCAGAGTGCAGGTAGAAAAAAAAACTTCATATCTGAAGCTGGAAATAAAAAACTTTGGCAACACTGTGTGTATTGTATCCCACGAGGTGAAGGTGAATGCTATTTTCACCACTACAACCTTTGGCCTCTTCTTGGTTTCGTCAGCAGCATCACATAGGCGGCAGCGGTTTCCCAGAGCCTTTATAGGAAAAAAGTTGCTGATTTCACGGGCTTAGAAACTAAAGTCTAGCATGTGAAAAAATAAAAAATAAACACTATCTTTTCCAATCACTATAATCTCGGCTTCAATCTACAGTGAAACAAGTCATTCCTGCTCACAATCTGCCTTTCATCACGCCTAATAATGATGCCGTTGTTACAGCTCGGGCTGTTCGAGATGGCACTGGCGCTCCCCGTCGACGCTCAACGATCTCCGCTCCGCCGTCACCAAGGCCCAACTGTGTTCCACAATCAAAAAAAAAAAAATCGCGCTCTTCGACTCTGAGGTAATTGAAAGCCAGGCACTTGAATGCCGAAAATCCATAGGTGGAGAGCAGAATGTCCATGTCCATTCTTGCAGGCCGGATTAGCGCCGGATCGATGGTGTCCTTGTGATTTGTCGTGAACACGATGATCCGCTCCTCGCCGCAGCTCGACCACAGGCCGTCGGTGAAATTCAGGAGGCCGAAAAGCGTTAGCGGCTGTCATCGATGTCCGCACAATGGCACTTTCGCCTTAAATTCTCTATTGTCACATGCCTTAGTTTACCGCTTTACACCACCGGTACAAGTGGATCCTCATTTCACATTCCAGATCTGCAAGGGCCATACTGTAGCAAGTCTGCAAGTAAATGTTAATAAAAATGGGTCTCACGACTGCTCCAAGGAGAGCATGAGGGACATTTTACTGGTGTGACTAATAAAAATGGGTCTCACGACTGCTCCAAGGAGAGCATGAGGGACATTTTACTGGTGTGACCGTAGGAAGAACATAGCGGGGACAAAAAAAAATAGAGATTGCAATGATGCACACAAATAGAAAATACGGCTTTCAACATAGTAGACACAAAAAAATTTCAGCAACTCAGACTTTTCAATAACATTCTCTCATAAATATCAGGATGACGAAGCTTCTGGTTTCTGATCTATTTTACAATAGAGAGCATACTCCCTGACTCCACAGACAACAAAGCTTCAAACCTAAAAAAAACTTTCAAACCCTAAGTTTTAAAAAAAAATGGAAAAATATAAGGGGGAAATGGGGAGGGAGGATTTCCATGAGGGAAATCCCCCCTCAAGCTCACAAGGCCAGAGAAAGCCTGGAGCTCTGATACCAAATGTTAGGAGGGAAAACTAATGGGATTATTTTATTGATAAAAATAGGTTACATATATAGGCAGAAGGCCTATATGATAAACATGACACTTGTCAATGAAACTGACAAGTGTCAAACTGAAGGCATAGTGCACTTTAACTCTAACAAAAATCACTCCCATGCCCAAAGGAATGAAGAAAATGACGATCAAGATGATGATTGGGAACAACAAAGAGGCAATTCGGATAATTACAGGGATCGCTATCATAGACAGCGGTATAGCCAAGATCAGGAAAGGGATATGGGTTATCACCAACCTAGAGGTCCTAATAATTTTCCACGCATTGATATGCCCACTTTTGAGGGTCATGATCCTCGTGGTTGGATAGCGAAAATGGAAGGCATTCTCGACTTATACCAAATTAAGGAATTTGATAAATTCCCTTTCGCTGCATCAAAATTAGGCACTGAGGCCTACCAATGGTTCGTATGGCTTAAGTGAGAGAAAGGAGCTACTATTAACTGGAAAAAATTCACTACTTAATTTTTAGAAAGATTTGATGAAGGAACTACATCGTCATACATAGTAAGACTGTTATCTCTTAAACAAGAAGGTTCGATTAGCGAGTTTGTTTCGGAATTCACCAGTTTACTACCATATACATTAGACCTCAGCCCCGACACAGTGGTGGGAGATTTTCACAATGGATTAAAAGAAAATATTAGGGTGGAGGTGGACATTCAAAATCCAACCGCACTGAACGATTGTATAAGAATAGCCAAGCTGGCTGAGAAGAGAATTCAGTTGTATGCACGGCATGAAACTTATAGTCGTCCTTCATATCGCAACAATTCCTTTCGTAGAAATGATCAACCATCAAGATACTTTTGCTATAAATGTCACACTCATCATTCCAGGGAACAAGCATGTGCCCAAAAACAAAACTTTCATATTGAATGCAATCAATATGAAGGAGAAGAGGACGAAACTTACCAACAAGAAGAACCTATGCAAGAAGAACTACCAATTACTCTAGAAGAGAAGGAAGAGGATATAATGGCAATTTCTATACATGCCCTCATGGGGTTAACCGCCCACCATACCATCAAGGTACCAGGATTTCTCTGCCAAAAAAAGGTGAATGTGCTAATTGATTCCGGCAGTACCCACAATTTTATCGACATCAAAACAACAAAAGCTTTGAATTTATTCATTAACTCTTCCAACAAAGAAAAATTCCAGGTTCTAGTGGCCAACGGGGTGAACGCGCAATGTGTTGGTCAAACATCTCAAGTTTCCATAAAAATGGGTACTTATACCTGGTTTGGATCCCTTTTCGTCATGAATTTAGGGAACTTTGATGTCATTTTGGGAGTTGAATGGTTGGAAACATTAGACACGGTTAGCTTCAATTTCAAAAAATTATTTGTGGAATGGAAGGAAAATGGACGAGTCATTCGCTTACAAGGCATTACTACTCCTCCATCACAAATGGTGAGCTCTCATAGTATGGAGAAGATGTTAAAAAAGGGTGGATATGGATTTATAGCTCAAATTAATTGTTTGGAAAAACAATCTCGAGCAACTTCGGATATTACTTGCTCCGTATTTACGAGACATCGTAACAAATTACGAAGAGGTTTTCTAAGAACCTAAAGGATTACCACCTAAACGATCTCATGACCATGCTATCCATTTGGTTCCAGGGAGTGTCCCACCTAACAGCCGTCCTTACCGCTATCCTCAACCACAAAAGACAAATCGAACAGATCGTTCAGGATCTGCTAGATCATGGAGTCATTCGTCATAGCACTAGCCCTTATTCCTCACCTATAGTTCTGGCTCGATGAAAAGATAACTCTTGGCGTATGTGTCTTGATTTTCGTTCTCTCAATAAACTCACTATCAAGGACAAATTTCCTATCCCTGTCATCGATGACCTACTAGATGAGCTGCATGGTGCAAATTTTTTTACAAAATTAGACCTTCGCTCAGGATTTCACCAAATCCATGTCCGAGAAGAAGATATTCCCAAAACTGTTTTTCGTACTCATGAAGGTCATTACGAATTTTTGGTCATGCCTTTTGGTCTCACCAATGCACCATCCACTTTCCAAAGTCTCATGAACCAAGTGTTTCGTCCATTCCTTCGTAAGTTTGTATTAGTTTTTTTTTATGACATTCTCATATATAGCCAAACATGGAAGGATCATTTAGATCATGTGGATAAAGCCCTTCACATTTTACACAAAGAAAAGTTATTTGTCAAACGTTCCAAATGTTCATTTGGTGTCCAAGAAGTCGAGTATCTTGGTAATATAGTTTCACACGAGGGCGTCAAAGTTGATCCCAATAAGATTAAGGCAATTCAAGAGTGGCCTTTACCTAAAACCATCAAGAAACTTCATGGTTTTTTGGGTCTCACGGGCTACTATCGCAAGTTTTTACAAAATTATGGTAAGATTGCAGCACCTCTCATAGCACTCACAAAAAAGGATGCTTTTCGTTGGTCGGAAGAGGCTACTCAAGCCTTCGAAGCTCTTAAGGAGGCCATGTGTACAACTCCAGTATTAGCAACCCCCAATTTTCACAAACCATTTATTATCGAATGTGATGCGTCAGGAACAGGAATTGGGGCTATATTAATGCAAGAAGGTCATTTGTTGGCATTTGAAAGTAAACAGCTCTCCGAGAAAAATTTGGGAAGATCGACATACGAAAAAGAAATGTTGGCTATTCTTCATGTAGTAGAAAAATGGAGACACTACCTAATCAGTAGCCGCTTCATTATCAAAACAGATCATAGTAGTCTCAAACATTTTCTTGAGTAGAGGTTTTCCTATCCGGAACAAAATAAGTGGTTAACCAAACTATTGGGTTATGATTTTGTTATTGAATACAATAAGGGGAAGGAAAATGTAGTTGTCGATGCGCTATCCAAGAAATATGAATACGAAGTAGTCATTAATGCTATTTCAGGTCCTTGCTCCCAATGGGTGAATAAATTACAAGATGAATGGTTGTCCAATAGCAAAACTGCTCAGATAATTCAAGAATTATCTATTGGGTCCTCTAAACACCCTTTGTTCTCTTATGAAGATAAAATCCTCCGAAAGAAGAACCGCATTTACATTCCACACAACTCAGAACTCAAATCAAAGATCCTAGATGAATCGCACGCTTCTCCATCAGTAGGACATTCAAGATTTTTGAAAACATATTTAAGGATCAAACAATCATTTTGTTGGAAAGGATTAAAAGCCAAAGTCAAACAATGGGTAGCAGAATGCGAAGTTTGCTAGCGCAATAAAGGAGAGAGTCAAATCACCAGGGTTATTACAACCCTTACCCATCCCTGAACGTCAGTGGGAACATATATCCATGGATTTTATTGAAGGTCTTCCAAAGTCAAAAGGTAGGATAGTAATCTTTGTAGTGGTAGATCTGTTATCCAAATAAGTGGTAGATCGGTTATCCAAATACGCTCACTTTCAGGCTTTACAACATCCATTTTCCGCAAGCAAGGTGGCAAAGGTATTTATGGATTCAATTTTCAAATTACATGGTATGCCAAAAAATATTGTAAGTGATAGAGATCCCATATTCACTAGTAACTTTTGGTGAGAATTATTTTGACTTAGTGGTACCAAATTGAACATGTCCTCAGCTAACCATCCCCAGACAGATGGGCAAACAGAAGTAGTTAACAAATGTTTGGGTACATACTTACGATGTTTCGTTCAAGATAAACAATATCAATGGAGTCAATGGCTAGCAATGGCGGAATGGTGGTACAACACTTCTTACCATTATTCAATTAAGATGTCTCCCTTTGAAGCATTGTATGGAACCAAGCCTCCAATTGTAGCAGATTACGTCCCAGGTTCATCCAAAGTAGACAAAGTGGATGATTGGTTTCAACAAAGGCAGTCTACACTCACCATACTCAAAGAGAATTTATTCCAAGCACAAAATCGCATGAAACAACAACAAGACTTGCAGTGATCAGAACAAACTTTTAATGTCGGTGACAAGGTTTTCCTCAGGTTGCAACCTTACAAACAAGCATCGTTAAGGATAAAGACCAGTCAAAAGTTGGCACCACGATTCTATGGTCCTTACAAAATTGTGCGCCGCATTGGATAAGTATCCTATCAGTTAGAGCTACCTTCATCATCACGAATACATCCGGTATTTCATGTTTCATGTCTCAAAAAGGTAATTGGTCAGAAAGTGCAAAGTCAATCAGAATTACCAGTGCTCGATGAGGAAGGACGCATACATCTCCAACCTGAAGATATATTACAACATAGAATACAAAGACTAAGATCGAGCCAGATTCAAGAATTTATCATCAAATGGCAAGACCTACCAGAGGAAGATGCCACATGGGAGCACGAAAGTATTTTCCAGACATTTCCAGCTTTGAGGACAAAGCTTTCCAAGGAGGGGAGTCATGCTACATACCAAACCTAGCCGTCGGCTAGGTTCTCCAAGTGCATAATAAATTCATATTTATTAGGGTAGTTGTTTAATTAATTCATTTATCTCATATTTGCTTTTTATTATCTACGTATTTGCACTTTGCCTTCACGACGGGATCTGCCCTCCTAGTGGCAATTGATTTTAATTAATTACTTTCATTTCCTCGCATTCCGTATTCGATTGATTTACTTTTATCTGGTTGTATGGTTGAATAATAATATTAATTCCATCTCAGGATAAGTAGAAGGCGTTGCCTTCCAGTATGATCCTTATTTAAGGAAGAACATTCTCAATGAACCTAAGGAATGTGTCTCATTATATTTTGAAGACTTTCTTGAAGTACCATGCAATATTTAGGAGAAAAATATGGTAAATAAAATACAATTTTAGAAGTTAATACCTTTGCCATTAATTAGGAAATACCAGAAAATGAGTGGGACAAGTCAAAAGCTTCTGTAATAGAGCCAAGAGAGGATAAGTATGATGAAAAAAATGTGAAATAATATTTAGGAATAGAATAATAAGACCTCCTGATATAGGCAAGGAAAAAATAGGAAAACCCTCAAATTATCAAGCAAGATCCACAGAAGTAAGAGCAAACATAGAGAAAGGAACACAAACTAAGTTGGTTGAACTTCTCTTTAACCAACAAAAAAATGATATTGGTAATATGCAAGTGGGGCCAAAAGCCCCCAATTGAGCAAATATGTGTTCACTCTTGATCATGCATTATTCATGTGTTCATTAATTTCACTGAGTTGAGATAGAAATTGTACCTTAATCTTCTTTTGTGCATTACCCCTTGTTAGATAGGATACATAGGTTTTTTTTTCTACCCCCTTATTAGATAGGATAGATAGGTTTTTGTTTCTACACTTTAATTTTCATCACAATTGCACTTTTCCTTTCCTCTTTCCATTTTCCTTTGAAGTAATTCAGTTAAGAGTAGACTAGCATAGGAGTAGAATGATGAGCACCAATGAAGGAATTAGAAGCAAGGAACTTGTTTTAAAGAAAAAACCCTAGAGATTGTTTGATGGGAATCACATCCCATGCTTTTCTATACTTCCCTAGATTGGTGCCCCCACATAAAACTTAGGGAATTAGATGTACCTGCTTGGTTGAGGCAACGGTAGACATAGAGGCCACAACCATGGGGGGTCGCAATACTTGGGGAGCACATGGGGGTTACTCTCAGCCCCCCAACAATACTTTATAAATATAAAGGTTTTATTGATCAAATATAAAAGTTATGTCATATAGTGATTCACATAATTTATGTCCCCATCAACTCAAGGATATTTCGGGAAGACTTTCAAGTCTCTAATGATGATTTCCCATTAGCTTTGAAACTCTTAATCCTTTTATAATGAGAAAATCTCATCTCATGTGTTAATAAAATAATCCTCTATATTTTAACACTTTAAAGACCATAGGCCATATAATTTACAAGCTAATATAGAATGCAAGAAAAAAAAAGGTTTGATTAATATGACCCCTTAAACACATTACATATATTATGGATATGTCAAAAAAATATATACATTGCGGACATTGGATATTACACAATAAATGGAGTCATATTTGGAATAAATGAAGTGGAATATTCATATTACATATATTACACAATATTTGTAATGCTGAATTTTGGAATATTTGTATTCATATAGATAATTGAAAGATCTAGAAAATGAAAATGAAGGGATGCTGAATTCTAGAATATTTGTATTCATACATAAAATTGAAAAGATCTTGAAAATGAAAATCAATAATTTAGAAGATCTTTTCAATTTTATGTATGAATACAAATATTCTAGAATTTAGGCTTGCCTGCAAAGTATTCCTGCTTTTTTCTTATCTATCTTCAAAGCTCCAGCTTCCATATGTCAAAGAATTGAGCAAATTCAACACAGATTCCTTTGGGCGGGAAACAAAAACAAGAACAAATTTTCCCTTGTTGCCTAGGACAGGGTTTGTTCCAAGAAAAAGGATGGAGGACTCGGATTCAGGGACATCAAGCGGATGAACATGGCCCTCATTGCCAAGCAGTCCTGGAGACTTACCACCAATGAAAAAGTCACTTGGATTGACATCATTAAAGATAAGTACCTCCATCAGGTTCCCTTTTGTGGAGAGCACAACCTTCCTAGCGGATCTCATTTTTGGAGTGGCGTCACCAAAACAAGGAAGATCATCATGGAAGGCTTAAGGTGGTGTCTTGGAACTGGAATGACCATTCATTTTTGGGACGACCCGTGGATCCGTGACAAACCTCTTAGCCAAGATCCTCATCTTGCAGTGCTCAAGACGGTTACCAAATCCACCTTTGGAGATAAGGTGTGTCATTTCATTAACCTAGGTATTACAAGACCTGAATGGAAACACCTGGCTCTTAATGGTCCTAGGCATATCACCAAGGCGCTCAGGTGGTTACAAAACTTGCTGAGGACTTGCATCATCCCCAGCTCTCACAAAGATGATTCCATGGTCTGGAACCTTGAAGATTCAGGGAGCTTCATTATTAAATCAGCTTACTATAGTCAAGAAACTCCCAATGATGGTCGGGACTTATCTAATCAGGTCTGGGTTCCCAAGATCATTCCCAAGGTCAAATTCTTCTACTGGTTGGCCATCCAAAATGGAATTCTCACCACTGACAACTTGATAATCAGAGGGTTACTCATCCCCAATTGGTGCATCCTGTGTAAAAACACCTATGAGTCAACTTCGCATGTTTTTTTGGAATGTCCCTTCTCTCTTGCAGTGCTCAACCAGGTTCTTAACACCTTCGTCATATCCGTAGCCCTCCCTCATTCCATTCCCCTCATTTTTCAACAATGTCCCTAGCCTTTCAAGAACAATCAACTTAAATTCATGTGGCAAGCTTGCCTCCACATTTTCCTGTGGCAGATTTGGCTTGAGAGAAATGCCAGAATTTTCAAAAACCAAGCCACTGATAAGAAGATTGTTGTTGCCAAAATCTTGGCCCTTGCTGCGAAGAATGCCTCTCTTGTCTCGTCTTCCAAACCCCCCCTCCTGGCCTTGAATTGGACCTAACAAAAATTTTCAATCTTTCCAATTTCTCTGCCACACCCCGCACTTCTGTTTACAGGTCTATCATCAAGTGGGTCTTACCTCCTACAGGGTGGCACAAGCTTAATTTCGATGGTGCGGCCAAAGGCAACCCAGGAGCGGTTGGCAGAGGAGGAATTCTCAAAAATCATAGAGGAGAAATAATTTTGGCCTTTGCTCAGAACCTGGGAATTCAATCTAACAATATGGAAGAGGCTCGGGCTCTACTCCAAAGCTTGATTCTCTTGGAAGGCTTGACCATCAATAAACTTATCATAGAAGGAGACTCACTGCATTGTATCAACTGGCTCAATGGGACTTCTACGTCGCCTTAGGCCCTTGTTTTGATCTTCGAAGAATGCAAGGCACTAATTGGCATTTACCCATAATTAGTCATTAAGCATCAGTATCGAGAAGGAAACAAAGCTGCGGACTGGCTTGCTAACAAGGGAGTTGGCAAAACGGACATTCATGTTTGGAGAGACACCTTTCCCATTGGCCTAAGGGACGCTTCTTGAAGTTCCAATGTCTGCACAATGTGAGAGGTTAACAGGGGATCGAGTTTGTTTGCTCTTGGAACTGGTCAAGTTTTTGCATCTTTTCTTCCTTCTTCTCCTCCTTCGGTTGCGTTTTGGCAACTTGTCATGATATCGCGACACTTTTCACCGTTGGCCGCGAAATTTAAGCATGTCGCGATATCGCGACATCCCTTTTTCCTCTGGCCGTGAGGTTGATTCTTGTCACGATATCGCGACACTTTTTTCCCCTTCGGACGCGGTCTTTCAACTTGTCATGATATCGCAACACTTTTTCTCTCTGACTGCAGTTTTACAACATGTCGCGATATCGCGACACTTTTTCTCTTCGACCGCGATTTTGCAACATGTCGCGATATCGCGACACCTTTTCTCTTCGGGTGCGTTTTTGCAACATGTCACGATATCGTGACACTTTTTCTCTTTAGGTGCGTTTTTGCAACATGTCGCGATATCACGACACTTTTTCTCTTTAGGCGCTTTCTTGCATCATGTCACGATTTCACGACATTTTTTCTCTTCGGCTGCGGTCTTCCATTTTGTCGCGATATCGTGACACTTTTTCTCCTTGGCAGCGGTCTTCCATCTTGTCGCGATATCGCGACACTTTTTCTCTTTCTTGCATCTTGTCGTGATATCGCGACACTTTTTCTCTTCGGCTGCGGTCTTCCATATTGTCGCGATATCGCGACAATTTTTCTCTTTGGCAGCGGTCTTCCATCTTGTTGCGATTTCGCGACACTTTTTTTCTTCGGCTACGGTCTTCCATCTTGTCGCGATATCGTGACACTTTTTCTCTTTGGCTGCGGTCTTCCATAATGTCGCGATATTGCGACACTTTTTCTCTTCGGCAGCGGTCTTCCATATTGTCACGATTTCGCGACACCTTTTCTCTTCGGCAGTGGTCTTCCATAATTGTTGCGATATCGCGACACTTTTTCACTTCAGCTGCGGTCTTCCTTCTTGTCGCGATTTCGCGACACCTCTTCTCTTCCGACTCCAACCTAGCAACATGTCGCGATATCGCGACACTTCCTCTCTTCTGGCAGCAACCTTGCAAAATGTCGCAATTTTGCGACTCCTTTCCTCCTTTGGCTCCATTGGCGCTTCTTGTTGCGATTTCGCGACATCCTTTCTTTTTCTTGGCAGCAACGGTGCAACTTGTCGCGATTTTGCAACACCTTTCCTCATGTGGAGGTTTGCTCGCTCTTTGATCTTTATTTCTTGGACCACCTCGGTTGATATGAAATTCATGTAATTCCTCTTGTACAAGGTTCAGGGACCTTTCAACACCCTTTTAACCAATCAAAAAAAAAAATCAATAATTTAAACTGTTTATGTAAAATGATGTAGGTTTCTAGCTATAACATCTCACTTGATGAAAAGTGTATCTATTTATAAACTCTCCAGCTCTAATGAAGAGAGTTGTAATTTGTCAAAGGTGGGGGACCCAAGTACAATACCTTATTATCCAACAAAATAAAAAATGATATTTTATGTTTTTTCTTTTTAAAATGTTATAACAAATGAATATATGTTGATATGATGGTGCTGATTAGAAAGGAGGTGCAACCAAACAACGTCTACTGGTGTTAACTCCACGTCAATTAGTTAACTCCACATCAATTAGTTATGTGACCATTGATTAATCAATATATAAATGTTCATGATAAGTATTCCTTGAATCAAGTTGCACCTGAGATTACGATATAGTGGTAAACTGGTCAAGAAGTTCCCTTTTAAACAACTATACATTGTTTAGTGAGGTGCTCAAGTTTCGGCTTATCAATCTATATATCTGAATGATAGATACGGTCATCCGGAGACTTAATAAACTTCCACAATTTTTTATTTTCTTCATGGTGTTTCTTGAATCGAGACATTTCATATTAACCAAGTTGTGTCTAGGATATTTCGTGTTAACCTGTTAACCCTAGCATGCGAAGCCTCCCAGTTATTAAAAAAATGTGCTAACAAATGACATCACAAGATATGCATTTAAACATATATAGAAGAAGAGAGATATTACAACGTAGAATCCTCTGTATACATGAGATGGGCTCATGACTATCATATAAGAGGGATTGCTTGATCTGAAGGAATTGGCAGCTTGGAGGGTCCTGTCCCTTTCTGTTGGGCTTACAGGAGCCCTGCAAGAAATATAATCAGTTCCTCCATATTTATTTTTTCCACTCTCTTCTCCAGAATTCTGAAAACGCTAAGAAATATTGGCAGACCCTCCTCATTAGAATTTGTAGGTATTACAACCTTTCATTAAAAAGATGATCTCTGCAATGGATATTCACTACGATCTATGAAACCCATGAACAAAGATGTCACTTACCGCTAGAAGACGGGGCCTTAGTGTCTAAGGATTCGTCCTCTTCATCATCCAAAACTGTTGGTGTCTTTTTGTTGAATGATCTAACAAGTCTCTGCTGAAAATAATTTTTCTCACAAGCAGTTGTTCCAAAAATCTTGACTTTGAAGCAGGACCCTGGAACATACTTAAAGACCAGAAAATCACCTAGCTCAATCCTGTGATCTCGAACAAATGTGTGCCACCCATGAACATATATAGAAGAAAAGAGATCTCACAAGGTAGAATCAGTTGTATACATGAGAAGGACTCATGTAAGAGGGATTACTTGATGTGAAGGAATTGTCAGCTTGAAGGGCCCTGTCCCTATCTCCTGGTATTATAGGAGCCCTGCAAGAAACATAATCAGTTCCTCCATATTTCTTCTTTCCACTTTCTTCTCCAAAATTTTGAAAATGCTTAGAAATATTGGCAAACCGTCCTGCACTAGAACTTGTAGGCATTACAACTTTTGATTAAAAAAAAGTTATTTCTGCAATGGATATTCAATACAATCTATGAAACCCATGAACAAAGATGTCACTTACCAGTAGAAGAGGGGCCTTGGGGTCTACAGATTTCTCCTCTTCATCATCCAAAACTGTTGGTGTCTTTTTGTTGATTGATCTAACAAGTCTCTGCTGAAAATAATTCTTCTCACAAGCAGTTGTTCCATTAATCTTTACTTTGAAGTAGGACCCTCAAACATACTTAAAGACCAGAAAATCACCTAGTTTAATCCATGAACAAATTCGAATTCTTTCATGTAACATTTAATTCCACAGTCCATATGTGGGTTGTGGGACCTTGTGTAACCGCGGTATTGTCAATGGACATCCCATCATTTCTAAGTTTTGCAATGACTGCTGGAGGAATGGGCTACAACAATTCTAACAAATGGGTATACAATGTATATGCAGGAATATAATGAAATGAAATCAATTCATTTACCTTTCACTTGACTTACCAGTCTGTGTGCAAATTCTCCAATCATGACTTTGAAGAAGTAGTAGGAGGACTGATGATATTCATTGCAACCGTGGATTTTGTAACATTTTTTAGTGCATGCTTTTCATGAAATCGGAAAAGTCTCCATGGGTTGGATCGCAAACCAACAATATAAATCTCAAAAAAAGTTTTATCTGAGCAGGATGGGACTACAACAAAAAGTAGTTACCCGAATGAATAATCTCCACATAACAGCAAACACGACAAAATGTTAGTGTTAGGGTTTTTCTCTACAGTAAATCGAATGCAGGTTTGGCGTCTCTTTCAAACATGAGAAGTACCTGAGAGTCTTAGAAAGTTTTGTATTGACTTACCATTTTATTGTCACACCAATTTGCGGACGCACAATTATCTAGGTAATAGTCTCAGCTGAATCAACTGAATTTTTTGAGTACTTATAAAACTTATAAATAAATAGTTTTCACCTCATATCAAATAAAAAAATAATAATATAAAACCCATATATATTAAGGGTTTAATCCTAAAAGGGAAACCCATGCCATAAGGGAAGGGGAGTACTATGGGCTTTTGAGTAAAGGCACTTTTGCTAAACTTTTATAAGAAATTCTAAACTAGCTAATATCATGCCATAAGGCAAGGGGAGTACTTTATGGGCTTTTGAGTAGCTCACTTTTCTAAAAAAAATTTCTAAAATTTTTTATAAGAACTTTTAAAAGTAGCTAAGGTTGGAGTTATGTTATATTATAACACTTTCGATGTATACCGAGTTTAGTGTATGCTATAAGGATCAAACAAAAAATAATGATAAATGGTAAGGTTTCAATGTCATAACCCTATGATAGTTGGTTTCTGGTTTTAAGTATGCCGAAAGAAGTATCATACTAAATAAATTTAATTTTAAAAATATTTTTTTATAGTAGGGTTGGGTATATATATTGAATTTGATTATTGTTAAAAATTTTATTTTAGAAATTCTTACTACCAAGATTTTTTATAAGGAAAATAGTTGAGCTTATTAATAGAAAATTTAACACACAATCACACAGGCATCAAACTTTGGATCTCCCGAAGAACAACCAACCATTAGGGCTTTCAAAAAAAAAAATGAAAAGACATCAAAGTAAATAGTCTATAGATACTGAGTTGCAAACTTATGGTAATAGTAAGGGCATTGCCCTCTCTTTAAGAGATCCAAAATTTAAAAACCCCACCTAGTACGAGGAAACTGAAATCCCTCGTAACCTCTGTAAACTCATTGATAGTCTACATCTACCCAATTTGGATAAGCAAAGTGCTTACAAATAAGCTACTCAATTCAATTTTTTAAATATTAAAAATCTATTAACTTTATCTTTACCTAGTAAATTAAAATTTATAAAAAAATTTCCTAAACGAAATTAAAAAAAGTAATCTACAATTTCTAGATTTTAAATTTTTATTAAGATTAATCACATATAAATACAATTCACTATGTTGTTATCCTCCTAAATTCTATATAAGTCTAAACGTATGCACAACTAAACTAAATAAACGATACATGAATATAAAAGAAATGAATTAATGGGTTCCAATGGGCCTAAGTTCGATCTATACGCATGAAATTTGTTATCTATTTTTTTTTTTTTTATCAAATTAAAATTTAAAAATTAATTAAAATATTATAATAGTTTAAGATGTGTAAATTTTAATCAATTTTTTTTAAGCCAAAAACCTCCTTCCGAGGCCATCTTGGTTTGAGAGACCACGAAAGGGGTTCTACACCGTCAAAGTCATTCGGGGTCGCACCCGACCCTCCCCCACCAACCCCACCAACATTATCAATTGGATTTTGGATACCCAATTCAGTTTTTTGGTAGGTAAATTTTAATCAATTTTAATGTATATATATATATACATATAAATGTTTTATGTATCTTTGTTTTTATTTATAAATTGTTTTTCATAGTTTAAATTGTATTTGTATTAAAAATAATTTTTGATCATTATTCTTAAAGAAAGGTAAATAAATTGTTCAACACCGTCTCAACTATTTTAAAAGAATTATGTTTTTCAATTAATATAGGTTAAATAAAATATTTTTCATCACTATATCTATGATGAGCCATTGACCTCAAGCTAGCAAACACTCAGTAAAAAAATCAATTGGTCTACTACCTCTACCTACTATTTTTATTAAAATTACTAGTAGTACTTTTGACAATAATATTTAAAATTTTATTTATTTTTTCCAAAATGAAGATAACCATTGTTATATAGATGGAGACATAACCTAAAATTAGTTTAGGTCATTATTTATTATATTTTAATTCTTAACAAAGCTAGACAAAAAAAAAAAAAACCAGGTGTTGTAGGTGAGTTGGAGAGGAGAGGGCAATCCTCCAAGGGAGGTCCCAGGTTCAAATCTCCACCTTACCAAAAATCTGAATTGGGTATCCAAAATCCAATTGATAATGTTGGTGTAGGCAGGGTCGAGTGCGACCCCCAAGTGACTTTGACGGTGTAGAACCCCCTGTTCGTGGTCTCTCAGACCAAGGCGGCTCCGCAAGGGGTTTTTCGCTTTTAAAAAAAAAAAAAAAAAAACTAGACAAAAAAAAGATATATCCATCATTATTGTATAAATTTAAAAAGTTTAACAAGGATCCCTAACATGACAAGAAAATCCTAATACATATGTGTATGTGTGTATGCTGCATCCATGCTAAAAAATGGTTTAAATACCTCATATTCTTATATATATATATATATATATATATATATATATATATATATATATATATATATATATATATATATATATATATATATATATATATATATATATAGTAATGGTAAGATTTCAAGAACGATAAATGGTTTTAGAGTTTCATAGTGGTGACACTACAAGAAATGATGGTTTTGAAGTAGCCTAGGGTTGTTTTTGGTGGTAAGTTACAATAACTGGTGAGGGAGATTGCACAAGATAGATATATTTGTGGTTATAGAGCTCTACAATGGAGTCACTATAGGAGGTGATAGTTTTGGAGTACCCAAGGCTATTTTTTAGTGTTAGGTGTTAGATTGATCAGCTCATTTATTGAGATAATGGATTGATCATTTATAATGGTTGGTGAGGGAGATTGCACAAGATTTCAAGATAGATATATGGTTCTAGAGCTCTATAGACACTCTAGGAGGCGATAGTTTTGGTGCCACATTTTATGTCAATGGCATTTATTTTTTCTAATATATAAAGTTTATAATATCTTTTACCCATGAGGGTTTTAATGGTTTCGAGGTGAAGATTACATGAGGGAAAATATTTATTGTATTATTGTTTTCTTTTTTGGAAATGGATATTTATTGGTTCATCTATTGAGATAATGGATTTACCTAAGTTTAGTAATAAATTATTCTTTTAAGTTGTTTAAAAAAAAACATCAAGAAGAGATAAAACTTGATAGTGGAAGAAAGTATGGAAGAGGGAAGTCACCTTTCCAAGAGTTCAAGAATGGGTCTAAGCCAGTATTAATTTTATAAGAGGACTTACAACTCTTGGGAAAGAGTGGAGATTGGGATTCTACCTTTTAGAGTAATATTTTTGAAATAGACCACAATTCTTTGAATAGTGTTTTGAGTGATGATGGAAAGGTAAAGAATTTGAAATCACACAAAAATGCAACTAGGGGCATTCGAAGGAAGAGTAACCAAGAAAACTTAATCCTAGGAGAAGATGTGAAAATAGGGGAAGTTATTGAACACTTAGAGAAAATGCTTATTGGGAGATTCTATGGGTATGATATTTCTAGAAAATCCTTGTTAAATGGAATGGCCATAGAATTAATGAAATTCCTAGGGTATGTACCTAATTTATTTCTATTGGTAAGAGGTTAGCTATCATTTTAGTTCAAGGATATGGAAGATGTGGAGAAAATTTTGTTAGAAGAATGGTTTGGGGGGTTAGCTTTGTTAATCCTCAAATTATGGGATCCTAGGATCAATTGTATACCTACTCACTCTATATGGGTAAAGTTACCAGGTTTTCCACTAGAATTTTGGTCTAGAGGTATCAGTCCTCATGCATGAGAACAATGGTAAGGATACTTGTTTATGTGTATTGAGAAGAAAATTGGAGGGGAAATTGTGTTTAAGTACAACAAAGGGATGTATGTTCAAAATCTAAACTACAATAATGGATCTTTGAATTTCTTTTACCTGGTAAAAAATATGTAAATTAATGTATAAAATTTAAGTATCTCCTTTAACCATGTGGATCAGGATCAATTCATATTAATAGGTCAACTCTTCCTCTTGAATAGAATTGATCTTTAAGAGGGGTTCAAATATTTAGGGTTATTTTTTAAACATAATGACTACTCTAAACAAGATTAGAGTTGGTTGATAAAAAAAGGTGGAAATAAGAATTAATATACAGTGCAATAGATGGATCTCTTTGGAGAGTGGGATTGACTTTGGTCAAGTTTGTATTGAAGGGGATAATAGTAAATTAGCAATCATTTGATCATATACCAAAAGGAGTATTGAAAAATTATATAATTAAGTTACATGTTTTTATGAATAGGGAAAGGCAAGACACATTCTCCTAGTTAAATGATAATCCTTAGCCAAGCCCAAGGAAAATAGAGGATGTGGACCTAAGAACATCCAAATCTTTGGTAAGGCTCTAGTAGACAAGTTTGTTTAGAAGATAATATCAAAGGTAGGATTATGGAATAATATTATTTAGGAAAACTATTTAGATCCACTAATAGTTGAGGAGTAGATAAGGGCCCTAGTGAAGCAAACCCATATTGTTTTAATATATTGAAAATAAATGATCAAGGTATTTTATTTTTTAGGAGATTGACATGCTTGGAAATTAGGGGATGGATATAGGATAAGACAAGGCTTAGACCCTTGTATGGGTTTTGGAGATATGTTTAAATTTCAAAACAATGTAATTTAGATCTTAAAATCTTAGGGGATTAGAACTCTTGCCTAAGTTGATAACTTAAAATCATCTACAAAGTGGATATGGATGGAAGGAGGCAACAAAATTAGGGCTTCAATGCTAGGAGGCACACGAATGGGAAGAATATGTGGGAAGACTTAAAGTTGGACATATCAAGTTGCAAGAGGATTTCGATCAATTGGTATTGATAAATAACGGATCTATGGGGGAGTACACTCTAAAGGTTTGGGTATAAGACTCTATTGGAATATAGTAACGATGATTCAACATGATGTTGGAAGTCACTTTGGAAGCAAAAATTCTTGTTGAAGGTAAGATTATTCCTATGGCTTACCATGAAAAATAATGTTTAGACATGGAAGGTATTATAGAAAAGGAGTTGGAATGGTTTAGGAAGGTATCACTTATGTAAATTAGACAATGAAATAATTAATAATTTAATAGTAGTTTTCTCTTTTAATAGATAAATTTACAGGGATATTATTGCATAGTTAAAGTTTCTTGTAGGATAGTAGGAAGACTCCCTGGGAGAGTGTTTGAAATATTGGATTAAAAAAGACAATAAAAATCTATGCTATGGTACAATTTAAAGTATTAATTTATCTAGTGATTAAATGTTTAATATAGTTGGTGGTAAATGGAGAAAAAAATTCTATTTGGATGGATACTTTGTGTGATAAAAAACCACTCAATATAGACCTAATTTTGAGACCATGGATGAGATTGCTTCAAGATAAATGGTGATATGATTTCAAATATTTTGTACAAGGATTAGGAAGGAAGATACAAATGGAAATAAGATTATTTTACAAGTATACAAGACATGTATGCTAGGATCTAGTAGAGTAGAAAGATAACAACAATGATTATTTCGAGGTAAGCCAAGGACAAGTTGATTTGGGAGTTGAATAGCTCAGGATAATACACAATAAGAAGTGGATATAATATAAAGTACCATCAAAATAGGAATATCACAAGAATATATAGAGATATTTGGGATAGCCCAGGGATTCCTAAAGTCAAAATATTTGTTTGACTAGTAGGTCATAGAAGAATTTAATATTGTAATAACCTTATGAAAAGGGGTTTTCATGGTCCCTCAAAATGTGTTCTTTGCAAAATGGAGGAGGAGAGTTTAGACCATATCTTGGGACACTACTCAATAGTATAGGAACTATGGCAATGGATTCTTAATATGTTTAGTAAATACATGGTGATGAATGGTTAAAGAAATTGTAGAGCACTTTTAAAAGTGACACTTTACAAATAATCTAGGATAATATCAAAATATGCAATAATTTGGACTATTTGGCTAGAAAGGAATAGAAGAATATTTAAAGGAAAGGAAATTAGTTTAAAGATAATGAAAATAAATAATTAATTATATATAGATGAGTCTAAACCAACCCTATTAGAACACCCATTCCATAATCTAGAAGCAAAGAGCCTTGTGTAGACACAAAAAATTGATCTATCCAAATGAGTCATTTTCCCTTAGGTTCCTCTTGGAGGATCTCAAACTTGCTAGGAACAAGTTTGGTCTCTTTTTCTTGAGTTTTACCTTAGATTTTTTTACCTTGACCAAATCCATACTTGGTAAGTTAGGCAGCGTGGATTAAGCAAATTTAGGGTTTTCATGAAAAAAACCTAAATTTTGGACTAACCCTTTAGGGCAATGGATTAATAAAGGTTAAATATTTTGTTTTCCCACTTTTGAGCCCTCCAATTTCTCTATAAATATAGGGGTTGGATCCCCTCTTTTCCCTCAGTGCTCCAAGTGATCCTAAATCAAGCTATTAAAAGTTCATTAGAGTTCTCTTGCTTTCTAGTGCTTCTTGGTGATTTGATGTTCTATTGTTGGTGTGCCTTGTGATATGTTAGTGGAGAAAGCCATGAAAATTGTTTATCTTCTTAAAGGATGGGAGGTTAAGGTATCCATATTGTTTCTTTTCATTCATTACATCATTTATTCCATCATTTTATAATTATGCTACATTTTGTTTTTGTTTTAGGGTTTTAAAACCCTCTTGTGTGAATCTACACATTGTCTTATATAGGGCACAAATTCAGAAAAATTTCTACTTTCGCTCATTGGGTTGTCTTGCATCCATTTTGGCACAACTACCAAATTCATGCTCAATATCCTAGAGGGTATGAATTTGGTTTAGCTATGTTTTTGAGTGACTGTTCATCCCAAAACCCTATGGTTTCATTCTGCATACCCTCTACATTTTTTCTTATCTTTGTCTATCTTCCTTTCTAGCTATGATCATTCTATTTTGCTTGCATTTTATCTTAGATTAGCTTGGGGGCAATTATTTTTCCCCAAATCCTAGTTTTAAAATTATATTATTGATCAAGCTTTTCCATCCATTTCATTTACATTCCATTTATTATTTCAAGTTATCATATTTTGTTGTGTTTTTTGCAAAGATCAAAGCTCATTTTATTATGAATGATAAACTAAAAGGACCAAGGGGGCTTGACTACTACACCTCCAAGCTCAATATTATAGAAGCCTAAGAAGGCCCCCAAATACTAACCATATTTTCTAGAGTTTTATGAAGTTATTTTATAAATATGAAGTTGTGGGATATTCTAGATGCAAGATAAATCTTGGATTGTACACCAGAATCAGATAAGTGCCCTTGGTAAAGCTATTATATTGTGTGTTGTTTACTTTTTTTTATTCTTCTTCACAACTAGATTAAGTAAAAGGGAAAAGTATGCAGTTGCCTTTTAGGCATTGAAAAGGATAAAAGCATATAGTGTGCATTTAGGGTTTTAGCCTTGTTTCATTTAACTTGTTCCCTTGCTTAAAAGAGAAAGGACATTATTTCATGTAACCTAGGATTAGAAATAATTCAATTAAAAAATCATATTAGGGCTAGACACTATCTTCTTGCATCTTGTGTGTTTTGCATTGTTCTTTCCTTTCATAGTTTAGCTTATAGAGGCCAAACATAGGTGATTGTTTTAATTTGAACACATCAAATATTTCCACCCCAGACTTGGAGTGAGTCCTAAAATTATTTTTGGTGAACCCATTTCTTTTTTTTCCATCAAGTTTAGAGAATATAACACACCCTCATGGTTCACCTCAGCTCCCAACAGATCTAGCCAAGAATCGTATGCGATAGGATAGTTTTCCACCTCTACATATTTGGTGAACCTGACGTGAACACACGTCTTAGTGGACAAGATAGGAAACCTCTCCCATTATGTTTTGTTGAAAACTTTAAACAAGACCACTAGTTTTATTTGTTTATATTAGAAAATATTAAAAGCATCTTAAGAACCTCCTTGTGTTTATTTCCTTAGTTTTATCCTTTATCCTTTTGTTTCTCCTAGTGGATCTGTTCCTTAGGAGTCAATAAAGGCATTTGGAATCTAATCAAATTCCTTGAGAAGATGATTAGGTTGATAGGGAGAATCCTACTCTTGATGTAGAAGAGCAAGAATATGTTGAAACTAACACAAACTATGATCCCTTTGAGGTGCCTAATTGTGGATATCCTTTCATTTCTCCCAGTGGATCTATTCCTTAGGAGTCAATAAAGGCATTTGGAATCTAATCGAATTCCTTGAGAAGATGATTAGGTTGATAGGGAGAATCCTAATCTTGATGTAGAAGAGCAAGAACATGTTGAAAATAACACAAACTATGATACCTTTGAGGTACCTAACGGTGGCTTCACATTCACAACAATTGATCATTTATGGAATTTCATTAAACAACCACAAGGAGACTTTTATTAGAGTTATGGATGAGGAAGCTCGACTTGAAAAGGGTGAGGTGCCTCCTCCTCCTATCATATCTCCTAGGAATATCCATAATGACCCTTTGATTGAATATTTACATCATGGTAATCCTTCTCATCTACCAACATATGCTACTACTATGACCACCAATGTTGGAAGAATTACATAAGTTCCTCCAACTAGTAGTGCATCTCAAGATTATGTTCAATTTCCCTGTCATTTGGCTAATCTCAACATTCATTCTTTTATTCCACTATTTGTCATTTATCCTTCATAGCAAGATACCACATTTCACAACCCATACTATAACATTGTCAATACCTCCAACATGATCCAATTTCCCTATCAACTAACTACCTATAACCCTTACCTAGGGAACCTAAGGGCATTGCACAAAAACAATCCTAAAATGCAAAATTTAACCAATGTGGTGAAATAATTAGTTTCCAAAATCGCTATGATTTAACCACCTAGTTTCACCTACAATAACAAAGAAATGTGTAATTAGTCCTTAGACCCTATAATTACCTCTAGGTAATACCCTAAGCATTTTCTAATGCTGATTTTTCCTATCTATAAGGGAAAAAAATATCCAATTGAGTATCTAAGAATATTCAAAATAACATGCCTTGATATCATATATGATGACATGGTGTTACTTAAGACATTCTCTAAGAGCCTTGGTGGTATGGCATTAGAGTGGTATTATCAACTGCCAAATAATTCTTTGAGGAATTTTGAAGAGACAATTGATATGTGTGTTCAATAGTTTGGGGCTTACATTGAAAAGAATGTGAATATGAAGTATGTCTATATGTTAGAACAAGCTAAAGATGATTTTTTTTAGAATTTTTATCTCGTTGGAGGAGTCTAGTTGGACGCTTGAGATATACCTTACCTTATCGAGACATGCTTGAGATATTTATTGAAAATTTAGAAGAAAAAATATTGTATGCTTTGGAAAGAACAACTATCACATCTTTTGACTAAGCTATAGATCTAGAAAGAAGGATAGAGCAAGCCCTTATCAGAAGAGGTCAACTTAATATAAAAGAGGATAGAACGACTAAAAATTAGTATAAGAAAAAGCATCTGGTTGGTGATGGGGTAATGGATAGTAGGATTTTTAATAGTATCATTAACAACCTACAAAAGATGGTGCTTTGCTAGCCTCAAAAACCCCCACCAAGAAATTTCACAAGACTCAATATGCCTATGAATGTGGTCCTACAATATCTTTTGGAAGCTAATATGATTGAGTTACCTCCCAAAGGTAACCTAATACCATAATTTATTGGTATAAGCCTATTCAACATTGTGAGTATCATAGAGTAGAGGGGTATATGAAAAACTCATGTAAGAGGTTGAAACTCATGGTTTAGGACCTAATAGATCCAGTACTCCAATAAACAATCAACCTCCTACACAACAAGCACCCACAACTAATCAAGACATGAGAATATTCCAAGGTCCCCTACCTAAGCATGGTCAAATCATAGCTAATAAAGTGTCATATCATAATGTGCTCCCATCCTATGATAATATGGTTGGTATGATAGCAATAACTACAAGGCAACAAACGACTCAATATTTTCAGTAGGAGATGAGTTTTTCATCCAATCCACATTCAAAACCCACCTTAGTTTTGAAGAATACCCATAAAAGGATAAAAATGTTAGAAACCCCACCTATAGTGTTGAATTTACAACCTAAAGTCTCCTTCAACATTCAACAATAGTTAGCTAGCACCCCAACTAAGATCTCTCTCTTAGAGATTTTGCAAACTTCTATTCATAAGGAAGCTTTGTTGAAACATTTAAGACAACAATTTGTTCCTCAAGACATTTACCATAGTGCTATAGCTAATGTTGTAAGCTCTCTTGGGATACATCATATCACATTTTTGGATGACGATATTCCTTCCTCAGACTTACGGGGGATTCTTCCCTCTATATTAATGCATTTATTGGGGAAAATTTTATCAAACAAATTTTGATTGATAATGGTTCTTCCCTCAATTTATTCACTTATTAATTCTTCACAAAGTTTAGATTAAAGGAAGGCTTAACTAAATCTGATATCATCATAAACACTTTCAACAACAAGCCCCAAGAAGCTTGTGGTATAATATACTCTCCCCATTAGGGTCAGACCTAAGATCTTAGATACCTTGTTCTATGTGGTATCTTACCCTGCATATTTTAATATTCTTCTTGGATGCCCTTGGATTCATGCAATGAAGGTCATCCCTTCTACTCTTAATCAATGGTTGAAGTTTGAATTTAAGGATCAACTTGTCACCATTCTGGGTGACCCTCATCCATTCCAATATTGTTCAATTATTGAGCAATCTCAATTCGATCTTAATTTATACCCATCATTTTCCTCATCTCACATAGCCAAACAACTTGAAAAATTTAAAGTGAATGAAGAACAAATAATCAATGTTTTATCATGGGATCAAGTTAATCTATTCTTCAAAAATCTCTTTTAGATATTTCCAAGCTACCACATTCACCGAGGACTATGATTTTACCTCGTAAGAAAGGTGAAATTATACATGTTGGCACATGTATATTTATCCTCGTAGGTACAACTTTCAAAGAAAATATCCATGGTAGCGATCCTTGTCTTGTTAAGTGTTCTTTTGCCCATTGTTACCTATACAATGATTACCCACTCCCTAAATAGATCATGTCTAGCATGAGATATGTAGGTAATGATTTTGGGCCACAACAAAAGGGTATTCAATGGCCCATAAATGTTGAGATTAGGCCCAAGAGGTGTGGCATAGGGTACATACCCAATAAAAACTAGCCTTTACCACTTGATAATGATGACCATCTTATTACTTATGCCAAACATTTAGATCTTCAAAGCTTGGAGTGGAGTGATGAGGACAAGGGTCTACCTTATCCTTCAGATATTTTATTTTACAATATGGTAACTTTGATGCATCCTGAGTTAGGTGTGATCCCAAAGGAGTGTGCTAGAGGGGGTACCTCTTGTGATATGAATCATAAGGATATCCTCTGCAATATATTCTCCTTTGAAAGGTCTATCCCTTGTGTTTTGTAAGGAGCGGTACACCAAAAAAGGGCTTTAATGATGATTATTAACTACCCTTAAAGACCTTTAAGGATTATTTTCGAACCGTCATCTTTGAGGGTGTCATAAAATTCCATTTTATACAATGGTAGCTAAAAACCACCTTAAAAAACTACCCTCTTAACTTCTAATATGGTGGTTTTTAATCACTATCTTAATATCCTACAATGATGGTTTTTAGCCACCATCTTAGGTCTCTAAGATGATGGTTTGTAGTCATCATATTAGAACCTAGGGTGGTTATTAACCATCATCTTAGACATGTAAGATGATAGTTTCAGCTTTCCTCTTAGGTTCAAATATGGTGGCTACGCGCCACCATCGTAGGTGTCTAATATGGTGGTTTTTAGACACCATCTTAGGCCTCTAAGATGATGATTTTTAGTCATCATCTTAGGCCTCTAAGATGGTGGTTTTTAACTACCGTATTAGAGGTCTAAGATAGAAAAAATTTCTTGTGATTAGTCCCATTGATGTAATTCTTGTGAGTCAAAGTCAATCTTTAATGGTATGATAATGGATCTTTTGTTTGTCTTTGGATAAAAATGATAAACTCAACTACAGATGACCAAAATAGTTAAACAATAGTCATAATTTTTATTTTTTAATAAGCTAAAAAAATTAAGTTTACACAAGTTTTTATGAGGGATCCTGCTTCCCTCGTACCAAGTGGAATAAATACACTCAATGTAATATCTTGGCTAGTCTATGTTGGGAAGATTATTATTCACCTTTACAGGTTTCACTAAAAGGTAAAGGTAAAGGTGGGTATTTTACATCTCAACCTACCCATCAAAATAAGTGGGTATACATGATTATACTTTATCTTAAATATCTTGTTCAAATTTTGCACCTCAGATTCCAACCCTTTGACAAAGTTCATGTTAAATTGGGCTATCAAGCAACAACATCCATCACAATTCTAATATTTTTTCTCATTGCTACTTGCTTGTTTCATTATAAAATATATTCAATGACTAATATATGAAATGAGATTTGAATTTCAGAACATTCATACCAATACCATATTATTAATACTCTTTGTGAACTTTACAGGGAAATTATGGATAAATATATGAAATGAGATTTGAATTTCAGAACATTCATACCAATACCATATTATTAATACTCTTTGTGAACTTTGCAAGAAAATTATGGACAAACACAAATTTAAAATTAAGAATCTTGCTCTGAAGCTGTTGAATTTAATTGTTAACTCTACACTTGAAGACTGGCTATTTTGAGCATTCTTTTGGAAATACCTATCAAAAGATGCAGATAAATTACTATCCAACATGTTCAAGGCCTGATATTGTTCTAGGTCTCCAGCCACATATATATGGTTCTAGCATTACACTATTGTTGCAAGACAATGAAGTTGAAGGATTGCACATCCAAAAGGACAATAAATGGATGTGTGTCCAACCAATTTCTTATTCTCTTGTAGTCAACATTGGCAACTTGTTAGAGGTAAATCACCCTTCCATATTTATGCCATACAAACTCATATAGTTGTAATACATCAAATAAAAGTTAAAGTGTGTACATCAAATGAGCCATATGGATAGGAGGAAAATTATATTCCAAGAAGGAAAAAAATATAACATATGAGCCTTTGGCTCTACATATTTTTGAAAATAAATAATTTTGGTGCTAATATTTATGGCCAAGCTCTTATTAAAAAGAAATTTAATCCACACAAGAAAAGTGTACAAGTGTCTTTATAAACATTTGCTATGAATCTTGTCTTCCAAAAGAAATATACTATACTCAATCTTATTATATCTTTTTTTGGTTGAAATAAGGTGAAGTATAATGTGGAAAAAATGGGGTCCACACTCCTTACAAGCACAATAGGAGCCTCCCTCCCTGTGATTTGAACTTGAGTAGATAAAATAATAGTTCAATGACATACCACTAGGATGTCCCTATGGGAAACTTATTATTATATCTTTTTGCAACTATCTCTAATTAGCTAGGTATCCCTTGAAAGAGGACCTTGCCAAAATATAGGGATAATAAACAACTATATTAATTTAGCCTGCAGCCATATTCAAAAAGTGTTGGTAGATGAGAATTTTTATAAGCATACCCTAATACATTATTATTTTCCATAAACAATGCGTGATTTCAAGATATTTCAGTTTCTTTCCACAAAGAGAGGGATGTAAGTTTTGTTGAGTTTAGATTTAACCACAAATACCTAATGAAGTATCAACCAAACCAAACCAAGGCTCTAGTTTTTAAGGTTCTTAATTTTTAAAAATACTAGAAGCAGTTTTACCATTGTTCTTGATTTATCATGTTGAATTTAAAGGACACAAAGATCATAATAATTGAGAAAGTTGTTTGAGATGATTGTGCCCTACCTTCCATACTTAACCTAAAAACTCAACCAAAGTGAACTCAATACATGAAAATTTGAAAGTAATATAAATGACATGGAGAGAACATTACCCCCAAGTGAGCATCTTACATGCTGGAGTCCTATTTCTATTATAATTTTGATAATAAAAATTACATGAGAGTCAGAGTCTATAAGTCTTATATACCTACCTCCAACTATAATAAATTCAAGTATTATAGAAGATTCTAACATATTCCAATGATAGTCAATCAAGGCTATAAGTTACAATCACAATGGTTGGTAGATTCTCACATATTGAAAACAATGTATGCATCTACTACGAAAACAATAAGATATTCTTTACCTGTGGATAAGGATGATGCAAAAAACTGTGTAGAACAATTTTGTGAATGTCACATAATTAGAAAAAACATAAACTAAGTTTCCAAGAAGGGTGATGAATTCTTGTGCTTCAGCAACATTAAAATAAGGTACTTGTGTCCTATTTTTTTACTTATATATTGGCATCCGAATGATATGTATCTTAATGTTTGCATTGAATCTAAAATTTGTGGTGTTTTCAATTGATTAAGTGCAGTAATTTAATATTCCTAAACACGCAGGTGGACCCATGAAATTCTCACCAATGATTTAAACCTATTGGTAATTTTAAGCTTACTACATTAGTGCATATCATTCTCCATATGTTCTTAAATAAATCTAGGTAGAATATGTGTGTATTTTTGTTAGTTGAAGAAGCAAAAAGAAAATTATAGACCAAATTTATGAGCATATTTATGCATTGTTTATGACTGGATTTGGGATTAGATGAGCAGTGTTTGTGAGCAAATTTATGCAGGTTTTATACACATAATTGAGCAGGTTTTGTAAGCATATTTGAGCAAGTTTTGTAAGTAAATTTTATTAGGTTTTATAATATATTTTAATAGGTTTTGTAAGCATATTTGAGCATATTTTGTAAGAAAATATTGAGCAGGTTTTGGAGTAGATTTAAACAGTGATTGTGAGCAGGTTTTGGAGTAGAATTGAGCAAAGTTTGGATCAAAATTTTTAACAAAGGTTATTGGTGTCTCCTATGGATTGGTGTCCATAAACCAATAGATGCGATTATTGTCTCTTGTGGATTGGCGTCCATGAACCAACAGAGGGGATTTGTGTCTCATGTGGATTGGTTTCCATAAACTAGTAGAGGTGATTGGTGTCTCCTATAGATTGGTATCCATAAAACAGTAGAAGTCATTGGTTTCTCCTATGGATTGGTGTCCATGAACTAGTATATGGGATTGGTGTCTCCTGTGGATTGGTGTCCATAAACTAGCTGATGGGATTGGTGTCCACGAATTTGAGAGGGGATTGGTGTCTCCTATGTATTGGTGTCCATGAACTTGAGAAAGAGTATTGGTGTCTCTTGTGGATTGGTTTCTATGAAAATTTTAATAGGAGATTGGTGTCTCTTGTGGGTTGGTGCCCACAAAAATTTGTTGAGAAATTTATAAGCAATATTTCTCTATGGGTGTAGCCCATATTGGGTGAACCACATTAAATCCGTGTCTCTTATGTGTGTGGTGATTTGTGCATTATTTCATTATTGCAATTGATAATATTTGAAGTTTTGGAAAAATAAATAAAAATTTTATATTATATTTTTCATCCTCCCCTCTCAGTATAATCTTGTGTTCTTCATTTGGTATCAGAGCATGTTCCTTTGTGAAAGCCTAATAAATTTAAGGAAGATCTTATAGGAACACACATGGTACATCAGGAAGGGTTTTCCTCAAACTGGGCACCATTGTTTGATGGACTAATTATGCTTTATGGAGCATGAGGATGCAAAATTATTTGATGGTACATGGATATGATATATGGTAATCCATCGATAATGGATTCACACCATCTACTACTCCTCCCACAAATGCAAATGGTAAGAAATCATATGAAAATAATGTTAGGGCAATGAATATAATCTTAAGTGGTTTATGTGAATTAGAGTTTGTGAAATTCATGCAATGCACTTCAACAAAATAAATATGGGAAAAGTTACAAAGAACTTATGAAGGAGATGACAAGGTTAAAATGGAAAAACTTCAAACCGAAATGAGGAAGTTTGAAGACTTGAAAATGAAATATGAGGAAGATATTGCTAGGTATCTACTTCGTGTTGATGAGGTGGTCAACACCATTTGTGGACTTGGAGAAAGTATTGAAGACTCTAAGATTATTCAAAAAATCTTGAGGTCACTTCCCATGAGGTTTTATGCAAAGGTTTCGGCAATTGAAGAAATGAAGGATCTCAAAACTTTGAGTATGTATGAGCTACATGGGATTCTCACAGCCTATGAGATGAGGATAGAAAAAGATCAAACATCCAAATGAGAAGCAACATTCAAAGCTTCAAATAAGGCAAATAATAAAGAACTAGAATCAAGTGAAGAATCAAGCAGTGGAGAAGAAGTTAATTTTGTGAGAAGGAATAATAAGGGTCCAAGAAAACACAAAGGTATGCATTCTGTGAAATATTTTAACTATGGTAACCTTAGTCACTATGCAACTAATTGTCCATAGGCTAGAAGT
The DNA here is from genome assembly GCA_028583015.1 of Wollemia nobilis. NCBI lineage: Eukaryota > Viridiplantae > Streptophyta > Pinopsida > Araucariales > Araucariaceae > Wollemia > Wollemia nobilis. The sequence goes on from JAQPPZ010017228.1 coordinate 16,610,473, forward strand.
AGTAGCAGTAAATAAGAAAGGGAATATGAGAAAAAGAAATAAAATTTTACCATGAAAGGAAAAACATGTATGGTCAAAACAAGCATGAGAAGAAGATCATTCAAATACATAAGAAATTTTTTTATGTTGAGAAAGCAAGCAATTCCTCCAGCAGCAATGATGAATGCCTCTCCAATAGTGAAAAAGAAGAAATCCTATTTTTTGCCATAGAAAAGAAAGAAGATGATCCTATTGTTGAAGACCAAGAAGAAGAGAAAGATTCAGAAGATGAAGAGGAAGCCACAGTTGACATAGAAGAGAAAATTATTGTTGATCTTGAAGAGTTGAAAAGGGATAGAAAGAAGAACTCAATATTGAAGGCTCAAGTACAAGAGGATGATAAAACAAATGCAATGCTTCTACAATATCTCACCGATTTAAAAGTAAAGGTTGAATAGGCAAGAAGAATTGAAGAAGGTATGGCTGAACAGTTAAAGGTAAAATAACTAGAGTGTTAAATACTAGAACATGAAGTTGTCATTCTAAGGATGGGACTTGAAAAATTAATGATACGATATATCACTTTAGAAAAATCTCAAAAAACTTGGATGATATTATCAAAGCACAGAGATATCCATTTATGAAGACTAGACTTGGTTTGGAAGAAGGTAAAGAGAAACAAAAGGGAGAATCAAGCTCAAAATAAAAAGAGGCATAAAAAAAAATTGAAGAAGAGCCTAAGACCTATGTTGATATGTTGATAAGTGGAAGCATCAATGAGGAAGAAAAAAATCCACCATCAAGGAACAAAGTCCATCACAATAATAGCAATGAGAGAACCATACGGCAATATCCTCCAAGGCAATCATATAGGTTTCAATGTCTCTTTCATGGTTACTATTTCTCATGTAAGCATTTTGGTCATAAAGCTATAAATTGTAGGGTCCATGCTATATGTTATTTTTGCTTTACCAAGAGGAATTTCAATTTATTTGCACCTCTCATGGAATACAATATCATTTGTTACAAGTGTAATGATTTTAGGAATACAACTAGATGGTGTAGAACAATGTTCCTTTAATTTCCAAAGTCAAGCAAAAAGGAGAATGGTCAAAATGTTCAAAAGGGTATGATCTCCAAATTTTGGAGAGAGAAAATAAAACAAGAAGAAGAGCATTGTAAGTTGGGAGTAACTTTACTCCCATCTCAAAATTGATCACCTCAAGACAAGGAGGTGGTGAGGGGGCTATGTTTAGTGACTTATCTTACAATCCCCAAGGAGCCTTTGCCATTGATGTCAAAGGGAAATAATTTTAGTAAGGGAGGGAGAGCAGCTATTCAGAGGAAGAAGCTTTTGATCCTATTTAGTAAAGGACAGTTTCATTGTAGGGTTGCAATCAATGACACAAGGGGATATTGTTGGAAATATTGAGTTATATTGAGTTGTCTTTGATGTCAAAGGTAAAAATATCTTCAAGGATGAAATGATGTCAAAAGTATAAATATCTTCAAGGATAAAATATTGATGTCAAAGGTAAAAATATATTCAAGGTTAAAATGATGAGTTATCATTGAAGTGCAAGGCAAATATATTAAAAGGTGATTTAAAGTTTTCAAAGCAAAGGAAGGAGGTATATATTTAAATCAAAGGATTTAAATATAGTGTAAAAGTTTAAATATTTAAATGTTTCAAAGTTCAAATGATGGGCGACCTCCTTAAAAACACCATGCAAAAATATTATGGGCCGACCATGCAAAAATTTGAAAATTCAGATACTCAAAATTTTGGGCCGACTTCGTTGGGAGCATGAAAATTCACTTTGGAGTAAGCAATGGAAATTTAATAATATCGATTAAGTGGTAAGCGATAGTGAGAGGGAGAAGAAAAGCACATATTTAGGAGACTTCATAGTGAAAATGAAACATTAAATATTGGTTCATGCTACATCTATCTCAATCAATCGATTAGACTAGTCGGTAGTCTGGCTCATGCTAGGGCACTATGTTGTGAGAGGTTAAGGGGTCGAATCTGGTTGATGCCATTTTTTTGAAGAGTTAAAAGCTGAGTTGCAAAGGATTTAAATAACATTATTGCACCTTTAATTCCATCTGATGGGGTAGCCCAAATAATTTCCTAGCTTGTGTGTAAGCGCTGCTATGCAGGAGGTTAAGGGATCGAATCCCTTCGATGCCATTTTGTTTTGTTGAAGGATAGAAACTAGAGCACCAAAGGAAATAAATATTATTTTGTGTTGTTTGGTTTCATGTGCTACATTAGCGCAACTGGTCACTAGCCCAAGTTAGGGTATTGTGCTTCTAGAGGTCAAGGGATCAAATCCCATCCACGGTTGTGCAAGGTATTTATAAATTTTGTTTTATTAAATTTGATAAAGGAATATATAAGGCATAGTATAGGGATTTGATTTTTGCAAATGATATAAAAATGAAAATATAAGGTGTTATGTTGTGATTTGTTTTGCAAATTGTAAAAGGGGAGATATAAGGCATAGTGTTGTGAGTTGATTTTTGCAAATTATAAAAGGAAAAATATAATGTGTTATGTTGTGATTTGATTTTTTGCAAAGGGAGATATGTAATGTTGTGATTTGATTTTTGCAAATGATAAATATGAAATGTTGTGATTTGATTTTTGAAAATTATAAAAGGGGAAATGTTTTGATTTGAGTTTTGGGAGATATAAAGGGAGATGTTCTTAGAATAAAGCTATTTATTGTAAGTTTTAAAATGGAGATATAAGGAGTTATTTTTAAGCCTTATTGTGTATGTGTTTGGCCGAAGTGATAAAGGTTAAAGTGGTTGACTTGATATTCAAATCAAAAAGGGAAAAAGAGAATTATTTTCCAGATTTGAAAAGCACATGCAAGAAGAATATCATCATCACTAAGGCAGATTTGAATGGCACAAATTTGGAATAAGTCAAGGTATAAATTACTCATATTCACCCAAGCATTCAATTTACAAGGGATAACAATTCGGTCATTTCAAGAAGAAATAGAGGTACACATAATAGTGTAATAAGAGTAAGGTACTAGCATCTCCAATTCAACCCACAAGTAAGTTATCCAATACTAAACTTGACCTACATTTAAAATGTAATAAATGTGAGATATGTGGAAGCAATAAATTTAATTGATGTGAAGAACATATTGGTCATTTGAAGCTTACTACATTAGTGCATATCATTCTCCATATGTTCTTAAAGATGTCTGGGTAGAATATGTGTGTATTGTTGTTAGTTGAAGAAGCAAAAATAAATTTATAGACCATATTTGTAAGCATATTTATACATTTTTTATGACTGTATTTGAGAGTAGATGAGCAGTGTTTGTGAGTAGATTTATGTAGGTTTTATAAGCAGATTTGAGTAGGTTTTGTAAGAAGATTTGAGCAAGTTTTGTAAGTAAATTTGAGTAGGTTTTGTAAGCAGATTTGAGTAGGTTTTGTAAGCATATTTGAGAAGGTTTTGTAAGAAGATATTGAGCAGATTTTGGATAAGATTTGAATAGTTATTATGAGCAGGTTTTGGAGTAGATTTATACAGTGATTATGAGCAGGTTTTGAAGTAGACTTGAGAATATTTTGGATCATAATTATGACCATAGGGGATTGGTATATAATATGGATTGGTGTTCATGAACCAATAGAGGGATATCTTGTGGATTGGTGTTCACAAACCAACAACGGGGATTGGTGTCTCATGTGGATTGATGTCCATAAACTAGTAGAGGGGATTGGTGTCTCCTATGGATTGGTATCTATGAACCAACAGAGGGGATTGGTATCTCCTATGGATTGGTGTCCATGAACCAGCTGAGGAGATTGGTGTCTCCTATGGATTGGTTTCCACGAACCGGTAGAGGCGATTGGTGTCTCCTATGGATTGATGTCCATGAACTAGTAGAGGGGATTGGTATCTCCTATGGATTGGTGTCCATGAACCAATATGTGGGATTGATGTCTCCTATGGATTAGTGTCCATAAACTTGAGAGGGTATTTGTATTTCATGTGGATTGGTATCCATAAACTTGAGCAAGCGGATTGGTTTCTCCTATGGATTGGTGTCCATGAAAATTGTAATAAGAGATTGGTGTGTCCTATGGGTTGGTTCCCATGATTGTTTTTGAGAAATTTATAAGCAATATTTCTTCGTGGATGTAGACCATATTGGGTGATCCATGTTAAATTTTTTTCTCTTATGTGTGTGATGATTTGTGCATTGTTTCATTATTTCAATTGATAATATTTGAAGTTTTGGAAAGAAAAAGAAATTTTTTATCTTATACTTTTCATCCCCTCTTAGTATAAGCTTGTGTTCTTCACATAATATATAGGGAATTAGACGTACCTTTTTGGTTGAGACAATGGTAGACATAGAGGCCACAACCATGGGGGGTCACAACACCTAGGGAGCACAAGGGGGTCACTATCAGCCCCCCAACAATACTTTATAAATATAAATGTTTTATTGATCAAATATAAAAGTTATGTCATATAGTGATTCACATAATTTATGTCCCCATCAACTCAAGGATATTTTAGGAATACTTTTAAGTCTCTAATGATAGTTTCCCATTAGTTTTGAAAATCTTAATCCTTTTTATAATGAGAAAGGTCTCATCTCATGTGTTAAAAAATAAGACTCTATATTTTACAACTTTAAATACCATAGGATATATAATTTACAAGCTAATATATAATGCAAGAAAAAAAAAAGGTTTAATGAATATGACCCCATAAAAGCATTACATATATTATGGATATGCCAATAAAATATATAGATTGTGGACATTGGAGATTTCACAATACAAGGAGTTATAATGTGACTAAAATAATATTTTTAGATATAGAATTAAGAGATCAATAGTAGCAAGAATTTGGTATAAGAAATACATATTTAAAAAAAATAAGAAATCACTAGTTCTTCTACAAAGTTTTATCTACCAAAACTACTCACCCTTCATTTCATTAGAATAATCAATATTATTGATCCCTACAAAATAGATATTAACGATACATTCCCCTGGTAGAGAGTCTAATCCTTTCCAAAATCTAATAAAGGAGATGGTACCCATTCTGGCACCCATGCAACTAGCTCTTACAAACTTGATAAGAGATATGGTCTCTTCCTCGAACAACTATATGGGATATACTTATGGTTGGCCATGATACTATCGAGACTATGGATACCTCTAGCCAACCACATGGTCAATACCTTTGTTCAGTAGACTTATGCAAGTATCAAGCCCAATCACACAAAATATGTAACTGAAGGATTCCTTGGTACTGGATACTAGAGCATCAAAACAAATATTGGTCACATGGGATGAAGGATATGTCTTCAACATGAATTTCAATCTAGTGTCCTTACTAGGAGCAAACAAAGAGTGATATAAGATGCTTGAAGATAGCAACAACCAATACAAAAAATCCAATATAAGAAAGTTATCTAGCATGGGATACAACCTTGGAATGGGTTATGCTTACAATACCCAAATAGTCGACACTAGTACAACCAGTATTGGATCCGGTCTAAGCTCCTAGCTTCAACCTAGAGAGGTTCAAAGCACAATGGGTGCCTCATGCTACACTGAAAGCCCAACCACTAGAATATTTTAATATGGTTGAACATATTAATAAGACTATGTTGTTTCCTATATGAGATGCCCTCACTCTCTTAGAGTAGATGAAGTAGCTAAAGGCCTTAAAAAAATAAAGATCACTTGGTAGCCAAAGGAGCAAGTCATGCTACAAATATCTGGCCCTAGCAAGCTCAAACTACAACTATTCTATCTAATTTTTGGTGATAAACTCATCCACAATTACCTCATGGATTTTAGAGAAAGCACCTTGGTTATTATAAAGAGGATAGTTGATGCCTTGTGATTGGCTTATGACCCAATCAAATAGGATATGGTGTAGTTGGACAAGAATTTGATACCCATCCTTGGCCTTCTAAAGGACTTATAACTTCTTTGTATGCTTGTTCCAATGTGATCGTTATCTAAGAGGTGGTTGTTATTAACCTCCTTGTATCATTTGATCTCTACCTCTTCTAATATTTCATCATGAATATTAAAGGATACCTCTCCCAGGATTGGTTCCACATGTTCTTGAAGACTCGCTATGGAGCTAAAATAGAGGTGTCATTCAAACCGTTCCATATGCAAGTTGAAGCTTGAGTGGCTTTAGAAGGGTTAAAAATATGTAAATAAATGGAATGGAATAGAGTATGGATGGAAGGTGATTCACTCATAATAATAAATGCAATTTTGAGCAAAGTATACAAGATATAATTGTAGAAATTCAAGATCTTGCTAAAGAGTTTGAATAAATCAGGTTTACACATAAATTAAGGGAAGGAAATAAATGTGCAGATAGGCTAGCCAATAGAGGGGTTTTGATTGAGGATCGTGAAGTTAAATTTTACTTTCCATGGTTAGAGGAAGTAGTAAGTTTAGTTGAAGCTGACAAGAAAATGTTGATTGCCTGAATCAAATAATGATTAAGATTTACTTTAATGTTTTCCATTGGTAATATCTGTTTTATTTTGTAACAATAATGTGTTTTCATATAAACTATCTATTATAATTTTTGTGATTGCGCTTGTGTTTCAGGAATGAAACTAGCAATACAAATTTGGTAAAGTGGATTATGATATTACGATGTTTTGGAAATATTACTATACTAAGATGCAAGGCATAGATAGTAGAGGTGAAGTTGTATTGTGAAGGCTACTATAGAAAAATGTCAATAAGAATGTTGAATTTTAGAATATTGTATTCATACAAAAAATTGAAAAGATCCATAAAATGAAAGTCAAGGGATGTTGAATTCTCGAATATTTGTATTCATTAAGATAATTGAAAAGATCTAGAAAATGAAAATCAAGTGATGTTGAATTCTAGAATATTTGTATTCAAAAAGGTCCAAAAAAAAATGAAAATCAAGAATTCAAATAATTTATGTAAAATGAAGTAGGTTTCTACCTATAACATCTCAGTTGAGATGAGAAGTGTATCTATTAATAAACTCTCAAGCTCTAAAGAAAAAAATTGTAATTTTTCAAAAATGGGAAACCAAAGTACAACCACTTATTATCAAACCAAAAAAATAATATTTTATGTTTCTTTTCTTTTTCCTATGTTATAACAAAATATATATATATATATATATATATGGATGGATACGATGGTGTGGTTAGAAAGGAGGTAAAACCAAACAATGCCTAATGGTGGTATCTCCACATCAATTAGTTAAGTGACCATTGATTAATCACCATATAAATGTTCAGGATAATTACAGTCGTCATGAAGCCTAGTAAACTTCCAACATGTTCAGCAAGGAGGTAAAACCAAACAATGCCTAATGGTGGTATCTCCACATCAATTAGTTAAGTGACCATTGATTAATCACCATATAAATGTTCATGATAATTACAGTCGTCATGAAGCCTAGTAAACTTCCAACATGTTCAGCATTTTTTATAGTATTTCTTGAATCAAGTTGCATCTGAGATTAGGATATAGCGGTAAACTGGTCAAGATGTTTCCTTTTAAACAATTATACATTGTTTAGTGGGGTGCTCAAGTTTCGGCTTATTAATCTATATATATGAATGATAGATATGGTCATCCGGAGACAAACTTCAACAATATTTAATTTTCTTCATGGTGTTTCTTGAATCAAGATATTTCATATTAACCAAGTTGTATCCACGACATTCGTATTAACCTGTCAACCGTAGCTTGGGAAGCCTCCCAGTTATTAAAAAAAAGAACAAATGACATCACAGGATATGCATTTAAACATATGTAGAAGAGAGATCTCACAAGGTAGAATCCGTTGTATACATGAGATGGACTCATGTAAGAGGGATTACTTGATGCGAAGGAATTGGCAGCTTGAAGGGCCCTGTCCCTATCTCCTTGTATTATAGGAGCCCTGCAAGAAACATAATCACTTCCTCCATATTTCTTCTTTCCACTCTCTTCTCCAAAATTTTGAAAATGCTTAGAAATATTGGCAAACCGTCCTGCACTAGAACTTATAGGTATTACAACTTTTGATTAAAAAAAAAGTTATTTCTGCAATGGATATTCAATACAATCTATGAAACCCATGAACAAAGATGTCTACAGATTTCTCCTCTTCATCATCCAAAACTGTTGGTGTCTTATAGTTGAATGATCTAACAAGTCTCTGCTGAAAATAATTCTTCTCACAAGCATTTGTTCCATTAATCTCTACTTTGAAGTAGGACCCTGAAACATACTTAAAGACGGGAAAATCACCTAGCTCAATCCTGTGGTCTCGAAAAAATGTGTCCCACCCATGAACAAATTCGAATTCTTTCCATGTAACCGTGGAAGAAGTAGTAGGAAGACTGATGATATTCATTGCAACCGTGGATTTTGTAACATTTTTTAGTGCATGCTTTACATGGAAGCGGAAAAGTCTCCATGGGTTGTATCGCAAACCAACAATATAAATCTCAAAAAAAGATTTACCTGAGCAGGATGGGACTACAACATAAAGTAGTTACCAGAATGAATAATCTCTACATAACAGGAAACACGACAAGATGTAAGTGTTAGGGGTTTGCTCTACAGTAAATCGAATGCAGGTTTGGCGTCTCTTTCAAACATGAGAAGTACCTGAGAGTCTTAGAAAGTTTTGTATTGACTTATCATTTTATTGTCACACCAATTTGCGGACGCACAATTATACATTGAGAGTGCTAGTGCATAGCAAGGGCTTACATCTTCATGTTTCACGCGGCAGTATATACTCAATCATTAAAGTAGGTACAGTACGAATTTAAGGTTGAGACAGCATGATTGTTTAAGTATTTGTTAATAAGAGATTCAGGTTTAAATTTTGAAGTACTCTGTCAGTTTTAACAAAGGTAGTAGTATCAGTTGAATCTTGTGAGTGTACGCCCCAAAAATGGTACAAACAAGCAATCTTCATTTTATACTAAATCAACAACAACGAAAACAAATATATAACCAAATATATATATATATATATATATATTAAAAGTTTACTTTGTTAAGACCAAGAGGAACCCATGCCATAGGTGAAGGGGAGTACTATGGACTTTTGAGTAAGGCACTTTTGCTAAAAATTTATAAGAAATTCTAAAACTAGCTAATATCATGCCATAAGGCAAGGGGAGTACTTCATGGGCTTTTGAGTAACTCACTTTTCTTAAAATTTTATAAGAACTTCTAAAAGTAGCTAAGGTTGGAGTTATGTTATATTACAACACTTTCGATGTATACCGAGTTTAGTGTAGGTTATAAGGATGAAACAAAAAGAATGATAAATGGTAAGGTGTATTCAAGGTAAGTGGTTTCAATGCCATAACCCTATGATAGTTGCTTTCTGGTTTTAAGTATGTCAAAAGAAGTATCATACTAAATAAATTTAAAAAAAAAAAAAAATTATGATAAGGTTGGTGTCTTTTATACATATTATATATATTTTAAATTTGATTAATGTTAAAAATTTTATTTTAGAAATTTATATTAAGATAAGGTGTTTTTATCCCACCATAATATTTTATAAAGGAAATAGTTGAGTTTATTAATAGAAAAATTAATGCACAATCACAGTCATCCGGGTTTGGATTTTGGATCTTTCGAAGAACACACAATCATTAAGGCTTTCAAAATTTTTAAAAGACATTAAAGTAAATAGTCTATAGATACTAAGCTGCAAAATTATGGCAATGGTAAGGGCTTTGCTCTCTCTTTGAGAGGTCCAAAATTCAAACCCCGCTTAGTATGAGGGGACTAAGATTCCTCGTAAAAACCTATGCAAAACTCATTGATAGTCTACATATACCCAAAATGGATAGGCATAAGTGCTTACAAATGAATTACTCCATTCAATTCTTTGAATAGTAAAGATCTATTATCTTTGTCTTTACCTAATAAATTAGGATTTATAAAAAAAATTCAATATAAAAAAAAAAAAAATCTATAATTTCTAAATTTTAAAATTTTATTAAGTTTAATCACATATAAATACAATTCACTCTATTGTTATCCTCCTAAATTTTATATAAGTCTAATATTTTCTATATAAGTCTAATATGATGCACAATTAAACTAAATAAGATACATGAATATAAAAGAAATGAATTAATGGGTTGTCCAATGGGCATAAGTTAGAGCTATATGCATGAAATTTGCTAGTTAAAATTTAAAAATCAATCAAAATATTATAATAGCTTAAGAGTGTAAATTTTAATCGATTATAATGTATATATGTACATGTAAATGTTTTATGTATCTTCTCATTTTTTTAATGTGTTATATATTATTTTTATTTATATATTGTTTTTCATAGTTTAGATTATATTTGTATTAAAAATCATTTTTGATCATTATTCTTAAAGAAAGATAAAGAAATTGTTCAACACTCTTTCACCTATTTTAAAAGAATTATGTTTTTCAATTAATATAGGTTAAAGAAAACATTCTTCATCACTATTTCTATGATGAACCATCCACCTCAAGCTAACAAACTCACAACTAAAAATCAATTGGTCTACTACCTCTACCTACTATTTCTATGAAAATTATTAGTAGTACTTTTGACAATCATATTTAAAACTTTATTTATTTTTTCCAAAATGAAGATAACCATTATTATATAGATGGAAATATAACCTAAAATTAGTGTAGATCATTATTTATTATAGTTTAATTTTTACTAAAATTAAACAAATAAATAAATAAATATATATATATATATATATATATATATATATATATATATATATATATATATATATATTCATCATTATTGTATAATTTTAAAAAGTTTAACGAGGATCCCTAACATGACAAGAAAACCCTAATACATATGCGGAGGTGTGTATGCTTCATCCATGCTAAAAAACGATTTAATACATTTTAAATACTTCATATATGAGCATCTAAATTTTTAATACTCATATATATGAAATAAATAGTAAAGGTAGGATTTCAAGATGGATATGTGGTTTTAGAGTTTCATAGTGGCGACACTACAAAAAAAATTTATGGTTTTGAAGTAGCTTAGGATTGTTTTTGGTGGTAAGTTCTAATAACTGGTGAGGAAAATTACACAAGATAGATAAATTTATGGTTATAGATCTCTACAGTGAAAGTACTATAAAAAATGATAATTTTAAGTACTCAAAATTATTTTTTAGTGGTAAGTGTTAGATTTATCATCTCATCTATTGAGATAATGGATTAACCATTTTTAATGGTTGGTGACGGAAATTGCACAATATTTAAATATAGATATATGGTTCTAGATCTCCATAGTGGCAATACTCTAAGAGGCGATAGTATTGTTACACCAATTTGCGGACGCACAATTATCTTATCCATTGAGAGTGCTAGTGCATAGCAAGGGCTTACATATTCATGTTTCACGCGGTAGTATTTAATAAGGTTTTAAGAGATTAGGTTTAAATATTTTAAAGGTATTACTTTAATTTTAGTAAAGATAGTAGTATCAACTGAATCTTTTAAGTGCACTTAAAAATTACAAACAAATAATTTTTTATCTCACACTAAATTAATAACCGAAAGAAAGATAAATAATATGAAACCAATATATATATATTAAGGGTTTACTCCTAAAAGGGAAACCCATGCCATAAGGGAAGGGGAGTACTATGGGATTTTGAGTAAGGCACTTTTGCTAAAATTTTATAAGAAATTTTAAACAAGCTAATATCATGCCATAAGGCAAGGGGAGTACTTTATGGGCTTTTGAGTAACTCACTTCTCTAAAATTTTTATAAGAACTTCTAAACTTCGCTAAGGTTGGAGTTACGTTATATTATAAAACTTTCGATGTATACCAAGTTTAGTGTAGGCTATAAGGATCAAACAAAAAGAATGATAAATGGTAACGTTATTCAAGGTAAGTGGTTTCAATGTCATAACCCTATGATAGTTGCTTTCTGGTTTTAAGTATGCCGAAAGAAGTATCGTACTAAATAAATTAAAAAATATATATATTATGGTAAGGTCGGTGTTTTTAATATATATTATATATATTTTTTGAATTTGATTAATGTTAAAAATTTTATTTTAGAAATTTATATTATTTATATTTAAGGTAGGGTATTTTTATTCCACTATAACTTTTTATAAAGGAAATAGTTGAGCTTATTAATATAAAATTTAACATACAATCACATAGGCATCTTGGTTTGAACTTTGGATCTCCCCAAAAACAAGTAACCATTAAGGTTTTTAAAATTTTTAAAATACATCAAAGTAAATAATCTATAGATACTGCAAGCTTATGGCAATGGTAAGGGCTTTGCCCTCTTTTTGAGAGGTCCAAAATTCAAACCCCACTTAGTATGAAGGAACTGAGATCCCTCGTAAAAATCTATGTAAAACTTATTGATAGTCTACATATACCCAAAATGGACAAGCAGAAGCACTTACAAATGGATTACTCCATTCAATTCTTTGAATAGTAAATATCTATTATCTATCTTTACCTAATAGATTAGGATTTATAAAAAATTTCGCTTACAAATGGATTACTCCATTCAATTCTTTGAATAGTAAAGATCTATTATCTTTGTCTTTACCTAATAGATTAGGATTTATAAAAAAAATTCTTATATAACAAAAAAAAAAAATCTATAATTTTTAAATTTTATTAAGTTTAATCACATATAAATACAATTCACTCTATTGTTATCCTCCTAAATTCTATATAAGTCTAATATTTTCTATATAAGTCTAATCTGATGCACAACTAAACTAAATAAGATACATGAATATAAAAGAAATGAATTATCCGCTCATGTAGAGGATTTGGAGAGCAAGCGGGTAGTTAAAACTCTCCAGTTATCGAGAGGCCCAGGTTCAAATCTCTTCCTTCACATGTTGCGGATATGTTGTATATAAAAGGTTCCTCATCAAAAAAAAAAATGAATTAATGGGTTGTCTAATGGGCATAAGTTAGAGCTATACGCATGAAATTTGTTATCCATTTTTTTAATTTGATCAAATTAAAATTTAAAAATAAATCAAAATATTATAATTGTTTAAGAGTGTAAATTTTAATCAATTATAATGTATATATGCACATATAAATATTTTATATGTCTTATTAATTTTTTAATGTGTTATATATTCTTTTTATTTATAAATTGTTTTTCATAGTTTAGATTGTGTTTGTATTAAAAATGATTTTTGATCATTATTCTTAAAGAAAGGTAAAGAAATTGTCCAACACTATCTCAACTATTTTAAAAGAATTATGTTTTTCAATTAATATAGGTTAAATAAAAAATTCTTCAAACTATCTCAAATGTTTGAAAAATACTACGACAGTTTCAAAGGACGATTTTAGTAGGGACGATTTTCGCAGGACTGCCCAAACTTCCGAACTCGTTTCGGCCATATCTCACTCATCCGAACTCGGATTGAGCTGAAATTTTGAGGGTAGATGCCTGAAAAACCCTAGAACGTCTCCACCAATTTTCATATCATTTGGAGCAACACATATCCTAGCGCAGCCCTATGTGTGAACGATATATTTGGCAAGCGGCTATGCGAGGGTTTCATCTGGGGTTGAGTGCAAGCAGCTCCAGAGGTTGGTTTTTAGGGCCTTCGGGCCCTAGCGGCCAATATTTTTGTGGTTTATGCTCAATATTTTAGCAGGAAATGTTGTAGGGGATACAATATGGGTTAGAAATTTGTCTTTCAATAGATCATACTGTGAACTTGAGTGACAACGGCTTCCAATTTGCTGCTCAAAAGAAAAGTGAAAACCATACCTTTCCACGGCGTCTAGGGCAAGGATTAAAGAGATCTCGAAACAAGTTTCAAGCAGTTGATCAAAAAATGGCTCATATCTCAAATGAATCTGGTGCTAAGGTGCACCCACAAAATAATTCTACTGTGAAAACCCCTGTCAAGGGTAAGAATTTTGAAGACTCAATCCCAAAAATGAATTTTAGGGATGCCCTTCATGGTGGACAGCCTCAGCCCAATGCTAATATCAATATTAGGGCTTCCCATAAACCTCTAAGAATGCCTAAGATTGATCCCAGGAAAACAGAGTCAGGATGTCTTAAAGCAACTCGATGGAACTCCTATTGTTAAGCTTGATATGGGGAACATTCAGACCGGCATTGAAGATTTGGAAAAAAGAGGACTAATTTGTCGGTTCGTGGGTTTTCGTCCGAGTCTATCTCGCTTTCAAAGTCTCGGGCTGCAAAAAGCTGGAAAACTAAAGGTGAGTTACAAATCTCTATTTATCCAAATGGTTATTTTCTTGTTTTATTTGCTAATAATGAAGATAGAGAGAAAACTTTTCAAGGGGGTCCTTGGTTTTTTGGAAGGGCAGGGCTTTTCATGAAGCCCTGGCATACTAAATTTAAAGCCGAAGAAGAGATGCCTTCTATAGCTCCCGTGTGGGTTAGACTCTTTGGCCTCCCTATTGAATTTTGGAATCCTACTATTTTTTCTTCAATTGGAAACTCTTTAGGAACTTTTATGATGACTGCTGATTGTACTCAAAATTTTGAACATATTATTTATGCTCGAATTTGTGTTTTAATGGATTTTGACAAACCCCTTCCTAAAAATATCACATTACAATTTGGGGAAGACACTTGGGAGCAAGTAGTGGACTATGAGAACATTCCTTTTCGTTGTAGAATTTGCCATGAATATGGTCATTTGGCCAGTGCTTGCCCAAATAAAATTCCTGATCAAAAGAAAGAAGATATAAACTCAAGAGGTTTCCAAATACCTAAGAAGAAGAACACTAAAAAAAAATAGTTATGAAGGATCAATCAAAGTCATTTGCTAATATGTTTGAAATACTTTCCACAAATGATGTCCCAAGTGAGGAAGAGGAAATAATGGAAACTGAAATCTTAGAAACACAATTTAAATATGAAGGGAAGAACTCGGAGACAAACCAACAAATCAAAGGTTTTCAACAGAAAAAAAAGGAGAAAATTTACACAAGAAAAACAATATTTCAAATGTCAAAACTTCAAATAATGCAGGTCCCAATATAGACTCCATTGAACCATCTAGTAAAATTTTGGCAATGTATGAGCATTCTTCAAGGTTAGAAGCCATCTCAGATTCAATTGGAATAAGTCAAGAAACAGGGAAAAAAATTGAAGATGGATTCCAATCAAAAAATAGGTCGCAAGACCAATCAATATCATATGGTAAAAGAAGGTGAAAAGCTTGTAGAGGAAGGTAAGATTAATGCCCTTCCCAACTTTTTTAGCCCCGGTATTAATGAAGATCATCACTTGGAATATTAGAGGACTCAAAGGGAGTCTTTCAAAACAAAATGAAATTAGAAGAATGATTCAAATAAATCATCCACATCTTGTTTTCCTTCAAGAAACAAAGATGTCAATGGAGGATATGGACTTAATTGCCAGTAAAATTTGGCCAGCTGGAAAAGTGGTTTCCCTCAGATCCCAAGGGACTTCGGGTGGCATTGCTTGTCTTTGGGACCCAAAAGAGGTAGTTATTCACCATATGGTTGGCAGTTGGGGTTTGTTGGCTATAGCTATTCAAAGTAGACATTCCAACCAGATTATGCTCTGCATTATTGTTTATGCCCCGACTTCTTTAGAGGAAAAAAGAAGACAGTGGAAGGATATTACTCATATTATCTCTCATTTTCCTAAAGCTTGGATCTTGATCGGAGGAGATTTCAATACCATCCTCTCTCTGGATGAGAAAAGGGGGGGAAATAGAAATTTGGACAAAAGCACTGACCTCATGAGCGAATATATTGCAAACCTCCATCTTGTGGATATCCAACCAGATAATGGCCTTATGACTTGGTCTAACAGAAGGCAAGGCTTAGCTTGTATAATGGAGAGATTGGATAGGTTTTTGCTCTCTGAAAATTTCTTAATCCATGGTCACATTCCTAAAGTGAAGACTCTTAATAATGCTGGTTCGGATCATTGGCCACCATGGTGGAAATGTGGAAAACCAATGTGAGTTTCTCTCCTTTTCGTTTTCAATTAATGTGGCTCAGAGACATTTCCTTCAGACCTCGTGTGCAACAATGGTGGAAGGAAGGTAAACCTAGGCATGGGACTAAGATGTTCTGTTTTGCCAAAAGACCGCAATACATTAAATCCAAAATCAAGACTTGGAACTGGAAAGAGTTTGGGGATGTTCATAAAAAAAACATGAAGTTATTGCTCATCTTGAAAATTTGAATAAGAAAATCCATTTAGATGGCCTCACAGAGAAGAGAAGTGCAGATGAAATTAAACTCACAACTCAATTTAGAGGAATGGGAAAAAAGAGAAGAAATCTTATGGAAGCAAAAATCTAGAATTCAATGGCTCAAAGAAGGAGATCGAAACACAAATTTCTTTCACAAATCTCTTCTAGCTCGAAGATCTCACAACTTTATTTCTTCCTTAACTTCAGATACTGGAGATGTTGTTTATACTTGGGATGGCATGAACTCTATTGTTGTTGATTACTTTTCCAATATTTTTGCTGCTACTCCTCTTGACTCAGCTTCTCAACAAAATGTTCTTCAAGCAATCCCTTCTCTTATCACTTCGAGGAGAACTCTATTTTGACTGCTCCTCGTTACTATCAATGAGCTTCAACAAGTAGTTTTTAAAATGCAAAAAGGGAAAACCCCGTGTCCCGATGGTTTTCCTATTGAGTTCTACCAAGAGTTCTGGGATATCCTTCATGTTGATTTATTAGAGGTGGTGGAAGAAGCCAGGAAAGCCAAAGAAATTTTGAAGGTTATCAATAAAACTTATATTACTCTTGTTCCAAAAGCTCAAGAGGTTGATCATATCTCAGCTTTTAGACCTATTGCTTTATGTAATGTTCTTCTCAAAATCATTACTAAAATCATGGCAGTAAAGGTTGAAGCCTCGTTTGCATAAGATTATTTCCCAGAGCAAGGGGGATATGTGGAAGGACGTCAAATAGTAGATGAGATAGTTCTTGCTCAGGAAGCCATCCATTCCATGGATATGCAAAATTCTCCTTCTATGTTCATTCGGTTAGACTTATCCAAAGCTTATGACAGAGTGGATTGGCACTTCCTTATCAAAGTTTTGAGGCAATTTGGTTTCTCTAAGGATTGGATGGATTGGATTATGGGATGTATCTCTTCAGTTTCCTACTTAGTTCTTATCAATGGCAGGCCTTCTTAGTCTTTCCCAGCTTCCAGAGGTATTAGGCAAGGTGACCCGCTATCCCCTTATTTATTCATCATTCTTGCTGAATGCTTGGGTAGGACTATAACCAAAAAGAGGGAAAACAAAACCCTTGAGGGAGTTACCATTGCTCATGGAGCTAGACCTATCTCTCATCTTCAATTTGTGGATGACTCTACTCTTTTAGGTAAAGCTACAGTTAAGGAAGCTTCTAATATTAAGCAAATAATTAGCTGTTTTTCTAAGGCTACTGGGCAGTGATCAATGAAAAAAAATCTAAAGTTATTTTATTTCACTTCTCTGCTAGACAGAATCCATGGTCTTGGATAAATTAAGATATAAGAAGACCTCTCTTCCAATCACTTATTTAGGTATTCCCATAAATATTCAAAGGCAAAAAATAAATATTGGAATTGGTTGTTGGACAAAGTCAAGAAGAAAATTGGAAAGTGGACCAACAAGTGGCTTTCTTCCGGGGGTAGAATCACCTTGGTAAAATCAGTCCTTCAAGCTATTCCTATTTATGTTTCTTCCATTTTGAATATCCCAAAGGTTGTTCTTCGAGAATTGGATCAAATCAGTCATCGTTTCCTTTGGAGTGGTACTAAGGAGAAAAGAAAATGGGCCTTGGTGAAATGGGATACTTTATGTCTTCCTAAGAGTGAAGGGGGGTTAGGATTCCGGTCTTCAATTAATAACAACAAAGCTTTAGCTGCTAAATTATATTGGAGGATGTTGCATAACCCCAATGCTCTTTGGGCCAATAATCTCCGTGCTAAATATGCCGAGAACAAAAGTCCCGAAGACCTTGTTCGCTATCAACTTCCTACCAAAGGTTCTCCCATTTTAGCAGTTCTTAAGACTCGGTGAGGATTTGATAAAGAAAAAATTATTTTGGATCATTCATAATGGTCAACATGCAAATTTTTGGACAGATTCTTGGGATGGTCACAAGCCTTTGATAACTCGCTTCCCGATTGGAGGCCTTTGATGGAGGAGCTTCACCGAGCTAATTGGATAAAGGTGGCTAATTACCGTCGGTACCATACCGGTAATTCAAAGGTTGGTAGATATTGGATCCCTATTGAGGACTGGCCTATTCAAATCCTAGAAAGGCAAAGACAAGATATCCAAGGCATCCTTCATATGAGATCCCTCTCTTGGTCCCATGAAAAAGATTGTTTTGGATGGAACAACACTACTAAGGGTGAGTATTCCGTTGCTCAAGGTTATTTGACCTTATGCCATAATAATCCCAACCATTCTTCTGACATATTTTCTCAATTGTGGGCTCAAAAGCTTTGGCCTAAGGTGAGGTTCTTTAATTGGCTTTTATTGCATCGTAGGGTGCTTACCGGTGAGCAACTTATGAAGCGTGGTTTTCATGGCCCTTTTAGATGTGAAATGTGTGAAGAGAATGTAGAAAATATCAACCATATTTTTATTGAGTGTACTTTAGCCTCTGAGCTATGGAGGAGAATGGCCACTTTACTTGGCTTAAAGTGGTCCAATTTTTTTACTTTTGAACAACTTTGGAGGGATTGGCCTAATCAAGAGGGTGTTGATCATTTTATTAGGCAGTTAGTTTGGATGGGTTCTACCATTCTTCTTTGGAATATTTGGAATGAAAGGAACAACCAAATTTTTAATCAAGATAGGAAGGATATTCACTATATTTGGCAAAAGACCATAGCCAACTTAGTTGAATCAGTCCATCAACTCCTTAATCACCCTCAAAACTCCCACCAAAGATGGGATCAAGTGATGCAAAGATTGAAGATTAAACCTTCTAAGGGCAACCAACTTAAAGGGAATGTGAGTATTAGTAAGATGGATAGGACTAGAAATTGGCAACCTCCTCCTAAGGATTTTGGAAAAGTCAATACCGATGGAGCCTCTAGAGGGAACCCTGGAAAAGCCAAGGTGGGAGGAATTGGTAGACTTTCGGATGGCTCCCTGGTTTTTACTTTTGCCGAGAATTTGGGTATTCTTTCCAATAACCTTGCCGAGGGGTATGGTATCCTCAGAGGCCTTCAGGAGGCTACTAAGGTTGGATGGGAAAAGGTGTTAGTTGAGTCTCGACTCTCAACTTATGATTAATCTCTTGAAGACTCCTTCTAAGAATCATAAGGTGGATTGGAGAATAAAAAGAATTATTGAGAAGATTCACTTAATCCAGATGGGATTTTTGAAAGTTGATTACAATCATGTGGTCAGAGATCAAAACAAGAGTGCTGATGCTTTAGCTAATTGGGCTTTGGACAAAGGTGATCTTACTTGTTATGGCCACCCTCCTATATGGTGGGCTTCTCAAATTAGGGAAGCTCTTCTTTCTATCATTTCTTTGGATGGCTCCAGCTTCAAGGTACCTAGTTTCTTCTTGTTTTTTTTTTTTTGCTTCTCTTTGGTTCATTCATTTTTTTTAGTTCCCTAGCTCATTCTATTCTTTATTTTGTTTCCTCTGTTGATTCTTGCCTTAATAGTCTTCTGGTCTAGATAGGTCATTGTTTTGTTCATTTTTTTTTTTTTTTTTTTTCTTCTTTGTTTTTTTTTGTTTAGTTTTTTAAGGTGGGTGGGTTCTTTTGTTTTGTTTTGTTTTTGTGTTCTTTGTGTTGTTTTTCGTTGTTCTTGTGTTTTTGTTGTTTTGTTTTTTTTTTTATGTTTTTTGTTATTGTTCTTGTGTTTTTTTCGTTCTTGTTCTTGGGTTTCTCTTTGTTTGTGTTATTTCGTGTTTTTATGTGTGAGTGTCTTCTATGTTTTTTGTTTTTGTTTATTGTCTGTTGTTGGTTGTTTTTTATTTTTATTTTTATTTTATTTTATTTTTTAGGTTTTGGTTGTGTTTATTTTTCATGTTTTTTTTGGGTTATGTCTTTGTAGTGTTCTGTTGTTTTTGTCTTGTTTGTGTTTTGTTATGTGGTTCTTGTGTTTTTCTATGTGGTTTGTGTTGTGGTTTCTTTTTTCTTATTGTGCGTGTTTGGTTGTGCTTTTGTTTTTGACACACTCAAGGAGCATGTTTTTTATTTTATTTTATTATTTTTGTTGTTATTTACTTATTTTTAAATTGGTTTTGTGTGTTTGTTTGCTCCTTGAGTATGTCAAAGGTGGTAGGCCAGGTCCGAGTGGCGGAATGGATACCCCTGCCTCCTTGGGTCTTACCCGAAAGTGGCATCCCTTTTGGGATGTTTTCCACAAATAAAAAAAAAAATAAATAAATAAATAAAACATTCTTCGTCACTATTTCTATGATGAACCATCGACCTCAAGCTAGAAAAAACTCAACTAAAAATCAATTGGTCTACTACCTCTACCTACTATTTATATGAAAATTACTAGTAGTACTTTTTACAATCATAATTAAAACTTTATTTATTTTTTCCAAAATGAAGATAACCATTGTTACATAGATGGAGATATAACCTAAAATTAGTGTAGGTAATTATTTATTATAGTTTAATTCTTAACAATGTTAGACAATTATATATATATATATATATATATATATATATATATATATATATATATATATATATATATATATATATATATCCATCATTATTGTATAAATTTAAAAAGTTTAACAAGGATCCCTAACATGACAAGAAAACCCTAATACATATGCGTAGGTGTGTATGCTTCATCCATTCTAAAAAATTGTTAATACATTTTAAATACTTCATATATGTATATTATGGTAATCTAATATATATATATATATATATATATATATATATATATATATATATATATATATATATATATATATAGAGAGAGAGAGAGAGAGAGAGTAATGGTAGGATTTCAAGATCGATATGTGGTTCTAGAGTTCCATAGTGGCGACACTACAAGAAATGATGGTTTTGAAGTAGCCTAGGGTTGTTTTTGGTGGTAAGTTCCAATAACTGGTGAGGGAGATTGCACAATATAGATAGATTTGTGGTTATAGAGCTCTAAAATGGAGGTACTATAGGAGGTGATAGTTATGGAGTACCCCAAGGTTTTTTTCAGTGGTCGGTGTTAGATTTGTCTATTGACATAATGGATTGACCATTTTTAATGGTTGGTGAGGGAGATTGCATAATATTTCAATATAGATATATGGTTCTAAAGCTCCATAGTTCCAATACTCTAGGAGGCAATAGTTTTGGTGACATATTTTAGGTCAACGACCTTTTTTTTTCTAAACTATAAATTTGATGATATATTTTACCCATGAGGGTTTTAATGTCTTTGAGGTGAAGATTACATGAGGGGAAATATTTATTGTATGATTGTTTTATTTGTTGGGAATGGATATTTATCAGTTAAACTATTGAGATAATGGGTTGACCAAAGTTTAGAAATAAAATATTCTTTTAAGTTGTTTAAAAAACAAAAAAAAAACATCAAGTAGAGATAAACCTTTTTTTTTTACATAGATGAATTTGTTACAATCACAATTTTTAGTAACTTTCAGCGCAGCTAGTAGGGTTCAAACTATTAGTGAAGGCTTCCAACACACCCACCATCTCGTTAATGGTAACTCGGCATGAGATGGGGACCGTCGGACACATAGGGTTCGCACCATCTTTGTTAGTCTGGTTTAATACGTGGTATGAAAGGGGACCATCAGGAAAATAGAAAACATATAATCGTCATTAGTCAGGTGCAACATGCAAAGGAGTAATATCGGGCTATTGGCTATGCATGGGCATGCCCATGGGATTGGAACCTAGGTCTCCTCTCGGTAAGCACCCCAACTTACCAATCCACCTAGACCCACAGACTATAAGAAGAGATAAAACTTGATAGTGGAAGAAAGTATGAAAGAGAGAAGTCACCTTTCCAAGAGTTCAAGAATGGGTCGAAGCTAGCATTAATTTTATAAGAGGACTTACAACTCTTGGGAAAGAGTGGAGATTGGAATTCTACCTTTTAGAGTAGTATTTTTGAAATAGACAACAATTCTTTGAATAGTGTTTTGAGTGATGATGGAAAGGTAAAAAATTTGAAATCACAAAAAAAGGCAACTAGGTACATTTGAAGGAAGAGTAACCAAGCAAAATTAATCCTAGGAGAAAATGTGAAAATAGAGAAATTTATTGAACACTTAGAGAAAATGTTTATTGGGAGATTCTATGGGTATGATATTTCTATAAAATCCTTGTTAAATGGAATTGTCGTAGAATTAATAAAAGTCCTAGGTTATGTGCCTAATTTCTTGCTATTGGTAAGAGTTTGGCTATCATTTTAGTTCGAGGATAAGGAATATGTGGATAAAATTTTGTTAGAAGAATGGTTTTGGGGGTTAGCTTTGTTAATCCTCAAATTATGGGACCCTAGAACCAATTGTATACCTGCTCACTCTATATGGGTAAAGTTACTAGGTTTTCCACTAGAATTTTGGTCTAGAGGTATCAGTCCTCATACATAAGAAAAATTGTAAGAATACTTGTTGATGTGAATTGAGAGGAAAATTGGTGGGGAAATTTTTTTGAAGTACAACAAAGGGATGTATGTTCAAAATCTAAAATATAATAATGGATCTTTGGACTTATTTTTCCTAGTAAACAATATGTAAATTAATGTATAAAATTTAAGCATCTCCTTTAACCATGTGGATCAATATCAAGTCATATTAATAGGTCAAATATTCCTCTTGAATAGAATTGATATTTAAGAGGGGTTCAGATATTTAGGGTTCTTTTTGAAACCTAATGACTACTCTAAACAAGATTAGAGTTGGATGATAAAAAAAGGTGGAAATAAGAATTATATATAATGCAAAAAATAGATCTCTTTGGGAAGTGAGATTGATTTTGGTCAAGTTTGTATTGAAAGGTATAATAGTAAATTGGCAATCATTGTATCATATACCAAAATGAGTATTGGAAAAAATTACATAATTAAGCTACATGTTTTTATGGACAGGGAAAGGCAAGACACATTCTCCTGGTTAAATGATAATCCTTAGCCAATCCCAAGGAAAATAGAGGATGTGGACTTAAGAGAATCCAACTCTTTGGTAAGGCTCTAGTAGACAAGCTTGTTTAGAAGATAATATCAAAGGTAGGATTATGGAATAATATTATTTAGGAAAACTATTTAGATCCACTAATAGTTGAGGAGTAGATAAGGGCCCTAGTGAAGCAAACCCATATTGTTTTAATCTATTGAAAATAAATGATAAAGGTATTTTATTTTGTAGGAGATTGGCTTGCTTGGAAAGTAGGGGATGGATATAGGATAAGACAAGGCTTAGACCCTTGGATGGGTTTTGGAGATATGTTTAAATTTCAAAACAATGTAATTTAGATCTTAAAATATTAGGGGATTAGAACTCTTGCCTAAGTTGATAACTTAAAATAATCTACAAAGTGGATATGTATGGAAGGAGGCAACAAAGTTAGGGCTTCAAGGCTAGGAGGCACACGAATGGGAAGAATATGTGGGAAAACTTAAAGTTGGTCATATCAAGTTGCAAGAGGATTTCGATCAATTGGTCTTGATAAAGAATGGATCTATGGGGGAGTACACTCTAAAGGTTTGGGTATAAGAATCTATTGGAATATAGTAACGATGAT
Organism: Wollemia nobilis; assembly: GCA_028583015.1. Classification (NCBI taxonomy): domain Eukaryota; kingdom Viridiplantae; phylum Streptophyta; class Pinopsida; order Araucariales; family Araucariaceae; genus Wollemia; species Wollemia nobilis. The sequence goes on from JAQPPZ010017228.1 coordinate 16,634,252, forward strand.
TCAACATGATGGTGGAAGTAACTTTGGAAGCAAAAAGTCTTGTTGAAGGTAAGATTATTCCTATGTCTTACCATGAAAAATAACGTTTAGACATGGAAGGTATTATAGAAAATGAGTTGGAATGGTTTAGGAAGGTATCACTTATGTAAATTAGACAATGAAATAATTAATCATTTAATAGTAGTTTTCTATTTTACTAGACAAATTTACAGGGATATTATTGCATAGTTAAAGTTTCTTGTAGGATAGTAGGAAAACTCCTTGGGAGAGTGTTTGAAATATTGGATTAAAAAAGACAATAAAAATCTATGCTATGGGACAATTTAAAGTATTAATTTATCTAGTTATTAAATGTTTAATATAGGTGGTGGAAAATGGAGAAAAATATTATATTTGAATAGATACTTTGTGTGATAAAACCACTCAATATAGACCTAATTTTGAGACCATGTATGAGATTGCTTCAAGATAAATGGTGATACGATTTCAAATATTTTGTACAATGATTAGGAAGGAAGATACAAATGGAAATAAGATTATTTTACAAGTATACAAGACATTGATGCTAGGATCTAGTATAGTAGAAAGATAACAACAATGATTATTTCAAGGTAAGCCAAGGACAAGTTGATTTGGGAGTTGAATAGCTCAGGATAATACACAATAAGAAGTGGATATAATATAAAGTACCATAAAAATAGGAATATCACAAGAATATGTAGAGATATTTGGGATAGCCCAAGAATTCCTAAAGTTAAAATATTTGTTTGACTAGTAGGCCATAGAAGAATTTAATATTCGGATAACCTTATGAAAAGGGGTTTTCATGGTCCCTCAAAATGTGTTCTTTGCAAAATGGAGGAGATTTTAGACCATATCTTGGGACACTACTCAATATTATAGGAACTATGGCAATGGATTCTTAATATGTTTAGTAAATACATGGTGATGAATGGTTAAAGAAATTGTAGAGCACTTTTAAAAGTGACACTTTACAAATAATCTAGGATAATATCAAAATATGCAATAATTTGGACTATTTGGCTAGAAAGGAATAGAAGAATATTTAAAGGAAAGGAAATTAGTTTAAAGGTAATGAAAATAAATAATTAATTATCCCTAAAGGAGTCTAAACCAACCCTATCAGCACACCCATTCCATAATCTAGAAGCAAAGAGCCTTGCATAGACACAAACAATTGATCCATCCAAATGAGTCATTTTCCCTTAGGTTCCTCTTGGATGATCTCAAACTTGCTAGGAACAAGTTTGGTCTCTTTTTCTTGAGTTTTACCTTAGATTTTTTGACCTTGACAGAATTCATACTTGGTAAGTTAGGCGGCCTAGATTCAGCAAATTTAGGGTTTTCATGAGAAAAACCTAAATTTTGGACCGACCCTTTAGGGCATTGGCTCAATAAAGGTTAAATATTTTGTTTTCCCACTTTTGAGCCCTCCAATTCCTCTATAAATATAGGGATTGGATCCCCTATTTTCCCTCAGTGCTCCAAGTGATCCTAAATCAAGCTATTAAAAGTTCATTAGAGTTCTCTTGCTTTCTAGTGCTTCTTGGTGATTTGGTGTTCTGTTGTTGGTGTGCCTTGTGATATGTTAGTGGAGAAATCCATGAAAATAGTTTATCTTCTTAAATGAGAGGAGGTTAAGGTATCCATGTTGTTTCTTTTCATTCATTACATCATTTATTCCATCATTTTGTAATTATGCTACATTTTGTTTTTGTTTTAGGGGTTCAAATATTTAGGGTTATTTTTTAAACATAATGACTACTCTAAAAAATATTAGAGTTGGTTGATAAAAAAAGGTGGAAATAAGAATTAATATACAGTGCAATAGATGGATCTCTTTGGGGAGTGGGATTGACTTTGGTCAAGTTTGTATTGAAGGGGATAATAGTAAATTGGCAATCATTGGATCATATACCAAAAGGAGTATTGAAAAATTATATAATTAAGCTACATGTTTTTATGGATAGGAAAAGGCAAGATACATTCTCCTAGTTAAATGATAATCCTTAGCCAAGCGCAAGGAAAATAGAGGATGTGGAATTAAGAACATCCAACTATTTGGTAAGGCTCTAGTAGACAAGTATGTTTAGAATATAATATCAAATGTGGGAGTATGGAATAATATTATTTAGGAAAACTATTTAGATAAACTAATAGTTGAGGAGTAGATAAGGGTCCTAGTGAAGCAAACTCATAATATTTTAATCTATTGAAAATAAATTATTAAGGCCTTTTATTTTGTAGGAGATTGGCTTACTTGGAAAATAGAGGATGGATATAGGATAACACAAGGCTTAGACCATTGGATGAGTTTTGGAGTTATGTTTAAATTTACAAACAATGTAATTTAGATTTGAATATCTTAGGGTATTAGAACTCTTACCTAAGTTGCTAACTTAAAATTATCTACAAAGTGGAGAAATGGATGGAAGGACGCAACAAAGTTTGGGCTTAAAGGCTAGGAGTCACACCAATGGGAAGAATATATGAGGAGACTTAAAGTTGGACATATCAAGTTGCAAGAGGAAGCTGATCAATTGGTATTGATAAAGAATGGAGCTATGGGGGAGGACACTCCAAAAGTTGTGGTATAATACTTTATTGGAATATATGAATGATGATTCAAGATGATGGTGGAAGTCACTTTGGAAGCAAAAAATCTTGTTGAAGGCAAGATTTTTCCTATGGCTTACCATGAAAAATAAGGTTTAGACATGGAAGGTATTATAGAAAAGGAGTTGGAATGGTTTAGGAAGGTGTCATTTATGTAAATTAGACAATGAAATAATTGTTCATTTAATAGTAGTTTACTCTTTTACTAGACAAATTTGGAGGGATATTATTGCAAATTTAAAGCTTCTTTTTAGGATAGTAGAAAGACTCCCTAGGAGAGTGTTTGACATCTTGGATTGAAAAAGGCCATACAAATCTACACTACGGGATAATTTAAAAAATTAATTGATCTAACGATTAAAGGTTCAAGATGGGTGGTGGTAACTAGAGAAAAAAATTATATTTGGATGGATACTTTGTGTGATAAAAAACCACTCAATATAGACCTAATTTTGAGACCATGGATGAGATTGCTTCAATACAAATGGCGATACGATTTCAAACATTTTGTATAAGGATTAGGAAAAAATATACAAATGGAAATAATATTATTTTACAAGTATACAAGACATTGATGTTAGGAGCTAGTAGAGTAGAAAGATAACAACAATGATTATTTTGAGGTAAGCCAAGGACAAGTTGATTTGGGAGTTGAATAGCTTAGGATAATACACAAAAAGAAGTGGATATAATATAAAGAACCATAAAATAGGAATATCACAAGAATATGGAGAGATATTTGGTATAGCCCAAGAATTCCTAAAGTTAAAATATTTTTTTGGCTAGTAACTCATAGAAGAATTTAATCTTAGGATAACCTTATGAAAATGGGTTTTCATGGCCCATAAAAATGTGTTCTTTTTAAAATAGAGGAGGATATTTTAGACCATTTCTTGGGACACTACTTAATAGTCTAGGAACTATGGAAATGGATTATTAATATATTTAGTAAATACATGGTGATGAATGGTTAAATAAATGGTAGAGCACTTTTAAAAATGACACTTTAAAAACAATCTAGGATATTTCAAAAGATACAATACTTTGGACTATTTGGCTAGAAAGGAATAAAAAAATATTTAAAGGAAAGGAAAGTAGTTTAAAGGTAATAAAAAGGAATACCTGATTATACATAGAGGAGTCTAAACTAACCCTATAAACTCACCCAATTCCTAATATAGAAGCAGAGAGCCTTGTGTAGACACAAAAATTTGATCCATCCAAAGGAGTCATTTTCACTTAGGTTCCTTTGGGGGGCTCTCAAAATTGCTAGGAATAGGTTTAGTCTCTTTTTCTTGAGTTTTACCTTGGTTTTTTTTTACCTTGACTGATTCCATGCTTGGTAAATTAGGGCGCATGGATTCAAAAAATTTAGGGTTTTCATGAAAAAAAACCTAAATTTTGGACTAATCCTTTAGGGCAACTTAATCAAGGTTAAATATTTTGTTTTTCCACTTTTGAGTTCTCCAATTCCTCTATAAATACTGGGTTTGGATCCCCTCTTTTCCCTTAGTGCTCCAAGTGATGCTAAGTTCTCTTACAATCAAGCTATCAAAAGTTCATTAGAGTTCTCTTGCTTTCTAGTTCTTCTTGGTGCTTTGGTGTTCTGTTGTTAGTGTGTCTTGTGATCTATTAGTGGAGAAACCCTTGATCATGGTTTAATTTCTTAAAGGAGGGGAGGTTAAGGTATCCATGTTTTTTATTTGCATTCATTACTTCATTTGTTCCATCATTTTGTGATTATGCTACATTTTGTTTTTGTTTTAGGGTTTTAAAACCCTCTTGTGTGAATTTGCACTGTGTCTTCTATAGGGAACAAATTCAGAAAAAGCTCTAATTTTGCTCATTGGGTTGTCTTGCATCTGTTTTGGTGCAACTACCAAATTCATGCTCAATATACTACAAGGCATGAATTTGGTTTAGCTATATTTTGGGGTGACTATTCATCCCAAAACCCTGGGGTTTTATTTTGCATGCCCTCTACATTTTTTCTTGTCTTTATTTATCTTCTTTTCTGGTCGTAATCATTCTATTTCACTTGCATTTCATCTTATATTAGCTTGGGGGCAATTATTTGTCCCCAAAACTTAGTATTTAAATTGCATTATTGATCAAGATTTTTCATCCATTCTGTTTGCATTCCATTTATTGTTTCATGTTATCATATTTTGTTGTGTTTATTCCAAATGTCAAAGCTCATTTTATTATGAATGATCAACTAAAAAGACCAAGGGGGCTTGACTACTACACCTCCAAGCTCAATATTATAACAACCTAAGAAGGCCCCCAAATACTAACCATATTTTCTATATTTTTATGAAGTTATTTTACAAACCTAAATTTGTGGGATATTCTAGATGCAAGATAAATTTTGGATCAAACACCAAAATTAGATAAGTATCCTTGGTAAAGTTGTTAGATTGTGTTTTGTTTGCTTTTTCTATTCTTGTTCACAACCTAGATTATGTAAAATGTAAAAGTATGAAGTTTCCTTTTAGGCATTGAAAAGGATAAAAGCATATAGTGTGAATTTAGGGTTTTATCCTCGTTTGTGTATTTCACTTATTCCCTTGCTTAAAAGAGAAAGGACCTTATTTCTTGCACCCTAGGGTTAGAAATAATTCAATTAAAGAATCATACTAGGGTTACACATTGTCTTCTTGCATCTTGTATTTTTTCCAATGTTCTTTCCTTTTCATAGCTTAGCTTATAGAGACCAAACATAGGTGATTGCTTTAAGTATAACACATTAAAAAATTTCCACCCCAGACTTGGAGCAAGTCCTAAAACTTTTCTTAGTGAACCCTTTTCCTTTTTTCCACCGAGTGTAAAGAATATAACACATCCTCACAGTTCACCTCAACTCCCAATAGATCTAGCCAAGAATCATATGCGACAGGGAAGTTTTCCTTCTCTACATATTTGGTGAACCTGATGTGAACACATGTCTTAGTGGACAAGATAGGAAACCTCTTCTATTGAGTTTTCTTTAAAAAATTAAACAAGACTGATAATTATGTTTATTTAGATCATAAAATGTTAAAAGCATCTTAAGAACCTCCTTGTGTTTCTTTTGTTATTTTTCTCCTCTATCCTTTAATTTGTCCTAATGGATCTATTCCTTAGAAGTCAGCAAAGGCATTTGTAATTTGATCAACTTCCTGAAGAATATGATTAGGTTGATAGGGAGAATCCTAATCTTGATGTAGAAGGGCAAGAACATGTTGAAACTAATACAAACTATAATCCATTTAAGGGGCCTAATGGTGGCTTCACATTCACAATAGTTGATTATTTATGGGGTTTCATAAAACACCACAAGAAGACTTTGATTAGAGTTATGGATGAGGAAGACCAACTTGAAAGAGGTTAGGTGCCTCCTCCTCCTATCATCTCTACTAGGAATATCCATAATGACCCCTTGTTTGAATCTTTACATCGTGGTAATCCTTCTCATCAACTAGTAGTGCATATCAATATTATGTTCAATTTCCTCATCATTTGGCTAATCTCAACATTCATGCTTTTGTTCCACCAATTTTCATTCATCCTCCATAGAAAGATACCACATATCACAACCCATACTATGACATTGTCAATACCTCCAACATGATCCAAGTTCCCTATCAACTACCTACCTATACCCCTTACCTAGGGAACCTAAGGGTATTGCACAACAACAATCCTAAAATGCAAAGTTTAACCAGTGTGGTGAAACATTTAGTTTTCAGAGTGGATATGATTTAACTGCCTAGTTTCACCTACAACTAGAAAGAAATGTGTAATCAGCCTTTAGACCCTATAATTACCTCTAGGTCCTACCATAAGCATTTTCCAATGTTGATTTTTACTATCTATAAGGGAACAAAATATCTAATTGATCATCTAAGAATGTTCAAAATAACATGCCATGATATCATCTATGATGACATGTTGTTACTCAAGACATTCCCTAAGAGCCTTGGTGGTATGACATTAGAGTGGTATTGTCAACTACCCAATAATTCTTTGAGGAATTGTGAAGAGACAATTAAAATTTGTGTTCAATAGTTTGGGGCTTACATTGAAAAGAATGTGACTATGAAATATGTATATATGTTAGAACAAGATAAAGATGAAATATTTTTAGAATTTTTGTCTCATTGGAGGAGTCTAGTTGGACACTTGAGATATACCTTACCTCCTCAAGACATGCTTGAGATATTTATTGGAAATTTACAAGAACAAATATTGTATGCTTTGGAAACAACAACTATCACATTTGTTGACCAAGCTATAGATCTACAAATAAGGATAGAGCAAACCCTTATCAGAAGAGGTCAACTTAAGATAAAAGAGGATAGAAACACTAAAACTTAGTATAATAACAAGCATGTGGTTTGTGATGGGGTGAAAGCACGAGGATACGGAAGCAAAAAGGAAACTCCAAGTGCGATGCAAACCGAACTAAACTTAACGCTAAATCCTATGAATTGAAAGTGCATGGAAAGAGGGAAAGCATGAACGAATCAAAACGAAACAAAAAGCCAATAAGGAAGACAACCCTTTTTATTGATATGTTTCAGAACTCGGTTACAATGCGCCTCCTCCCCTTCTAAGGGCTAGGAGCGTTAAATATGCGTTCTTGTTACACCCATGGATGCTATTCCTTCTTCCGCGTGCCCACATGTAAAATGGGCGGACCAAACATCACCGTCGCTTGCGTTGATGAGTCTTGACTCCTTGCTGCTCCTCTAATGTCCAGATCCTATGTTCAAAGAAAACAAGAAACAGTCAGTAGCACCTGTGGATGAAATAAAACATGCAATCCCCATGCCTTCGATTAGTGCATGCAAGATATAAATAAAACGATAACTAAAATAGATCCAAATGAACTAAAAATTTGATAGGGGCATCAAAACATCACAAGGAAAACACTGCAAATGGAACAGTCAAAAAATTCACCATAGATTTGTATTCGCTCCGGGCGGGACGAATAGACCTGCAACAAAATGTCAAAAGGCACTGTCCCAAATGTCACATCCGGGAAGCTCCAAATCACCTACAAAGTTGGGGATTAGCTAATTGGGGGTATTTTGGGAAGACCCAGATGGTCAGATTTTCCCAATTTGGCCTCCATCAATGGGAATTTGATGATGCTACCTGCATGTTAGCAAAAGCGAGAAATAATAGAAACATGATCAAAATTGCTCAGAACGATGTGAAATTTGAATGACAACCTATCTAAGCAGCATAGAATTAAATGCAAGAATAATAAAAAGGAAATATACCATAGATTTCCAATCGCTCCGGGGCGGGGCGATTAGGACTGTAGCAGTGTGGGGGGCACCCGGGGCAGGCCGCCCACCGTTTGGGGCCCGATTTCGGCACCAATCCACTTGGGATGGGTCCAAAACCTCTTGTGGGGTATTGTCGGCAAATTTGGTGGGATATTGTGGCCAAATGTCGGGTTTTGGTTCCAGATTTGCGCTTCCAATAACCACCCTATGACCTCCTTTCCAAAAGAGATCAAGGATGTGAAAGGCACAACTCAAAAGGGTGTGGGTGTGAAAGTAAAACGACAGCACTTCGTTGCTCAAAATGCTCCTTCTCTCTCTTTTTTGGGGTGAGAAGACTCACCATTTTATAGACCTGATGGTCTCTTTGGATGAGCATGCAGAGGCGCCACTTGGCAATCATGCCTCTCCAGGGGAGGGAAGATTCCTCCCCGATTAGGGGCTTCATGACTGCCCTTGTAACTGCCTCTAACGCTCGAAAATGCTCACTCACACTCCCATGCAATGAAGGAAGAATTAAGTGGCGGATCTGAGCTGCCATTTGTCAAGATTTGACTTTTTTCCCATCAAACCTGCTATTCGCCCCACCCTGGAGCGAATACTAATATTCGTCCCTGGGTGGGGCGAATACCAGTTTGTAATCGTCCCTGGGTGGAACGAGTATGGAGCAGAGTGCCTGAAGGTGCCAAATTGACCTCTGACCTTCCAAAACTTGTTGTGAGAGTGGTTAGGACCACTGTTTAACCTCTGGGGGCTGCCCTTGGGGCTGTGTGTGTCAATGCGATCAGTGTTTGCAGTCACATAATCGGATTGGTGCTATTTTGGTGTCTATAGATGCCCCTTTTTGGGAAGCATTGTGCGTGGCGCAATGTTGAGCAAAAATAGATAACCAAAGCACTAATGATTAGGGTTTCTCAGTAACCTAACCAAATTTTGATGCCCCAAGTATGGAAAGGGCATGCATTCTTGAATCCTTGCTTCTGACGAGCGAAGGAACTCAATTCAAGTGTTAACCTTTTTCGGTGAGGTGTTACTTGATCTTGGACATTGATCAGTCATGAATAGGCAAAGGGCGCAACCTTTTGTCTATGGGAACCTTGAGTTCATGATTCATGAAATGCCAAGTGTTTGATCAGCTTGTGATTATTGCTTGTTTGCTGCCCCAAGCAGGAGCGTGATTGTCTTTATCAATGATTCTTTGAATGCATGCCATTTCCTTGATTGGGTGTGTATTTGTTGATTGGTGACTAAGTGTGACTACCCCCTCAAGCGACGAATCGATGAGGGAATGACCTACATGAGAAAAGCGACGAGTCGCTTGACCCAAGATGACTTGTGTAAGGGTGCCTTCAGATGTTTATCGTTGAATGTGTGTGCAGTTTTCGACATTTAGACCTATTTTTGGTGGGTGTTAACCCTTTTTGTAGCGCCATTTGGGGATGAAATTCTCGACAATCCGTCCTCCCGTGGAGCGGTCCGGCTATGGTAGCCTTCTTAGGGAATAGGATAGTGAGGATTTGTGACCCCAACGTCTATTTTGCATGCCCGAAATGTCCAGTGCAAAAGCACTCTCATCGGGCAAGTTTATTGCTTGTTTTTGGGTCATTTTGTGCATTTTTTTGATGTTTTTGAAATTTTTGCCCTGTATTCGTTCCGGGGTGGGACGAATACCAGTTTAGTATTCATCCCAGGGTGGGATGAGCGCTAACTAGAGTGCTCATCCCAGGGAAGAACGATTACAAGCTCAAAAATCCTATTTAAAGGCCAAAACTGAGTTTTGGGCTCATTTGCACTTGTTTTTCCTGGCGATTTGGAGCTGTGAGGAGGAGGTTAATTCTGCGAAGCGAAGCGCTACCGAATTTCTCCCGACATCATGAGTTCATGAACCGGATCGAGCGGCGGAGCCGAAGCGAGACCGGTAAGTGATCCTCCTCGTTATTGCTTGTATTTTGTTGTTACAGTTTTTAATACCGCAATTTATTTGTTGTTGCTTTTGTAGTTTGTTGTTCAATTTAAAAATGAAAACCCTAATTAAATGTATGTCGTTATGCGTGACTTGTTGTTTTATGGTTTCATGAAAACTTAGGAAAAACCCTAGGTAAACAAAGATCAAAAGTTAGTTTATAACTTAGTTGAAAACTTAGTTTAAAACGTAACTGAAAAACTTTACTTAACCCTAGTTTACCAAAGATCAAAACTGAACGTAAAAACTTAGTTCAAAACTTAGTTTAAAAATTTGTTTTTCGTTTTAGTTTGTAAAAAAAAAATGAAACCCTAGTTTTTTAGGTTGAATTTGTCAGTTTTAAACTTAGAGTATAAAAACCCTAAGACAAACATTTAAATTTTTTTTTTTTTAAACTTAGAGTAAAACCCTAAGACTGACAAACTGTATTTGAAAATTTTTTTTTTTTTTTTTGTCAGTTTTAAACTTAAAGTACAAACCCTAAGACTGAAAACATTTTTTTTTTTTTTTAAACTAAGTAAAACCTAACAAACTGTATTTGAAAATTTTTTTTTTTTTTTGTTTGTCAGTTTTAAACTTAGAGTACAGAAACCCTAAGACTGACAAACTATGAATGTTTTGAATTTTTGTGAATTTTGTTGTTTTTAGTTGTACATTGTTTTATGCATTGTTGTATATTCATGTTATTGTTGTACAGTTTTTCATGATTTTAATGTTTTTATGTTGTTTTCTTTTGCAGGTTGTGAAGAGCCGGTACCGTGTGCCTACTATTTTTACTGAAGCGCGGGAGGCACTGACTTTGGCTGACTGGGAGTGGCTTGATGCCCTTGGGCTCAAGCAGGTGACTCGGCTGGAGCCTGTGGTTGGGGATCGGGCCTATCTGATGGCCCTGATCAACTTGTGGGATCCTCGGACCAACACCTTCCATCTCCCAATAGGGGAGATGACAGTGACCTTGGAGGATGTCTATCGGATTCTATGGATTTCGATAGATGGATTGTCGATCAGGATGATGTCGCGTGATCAACGGACAATTGTACTGACCCGATGCTTTGGGCACGGGGAGGAGGTGGGTGTGGATAGCCCAGTGGAGAGGGCAGAGGGTGACTGCTAGATTGGTGGGATTTTGGTTCGATGGTGGCTGGAGAAGGGGGTGTTGGGAGTGAGGCACGCAGTACTTATGGGCCTCATTTCCAACATGTTGCTACCTGACTCGTCAGGTGCGAGGTTCCCATGGAACCTGTTGGATGTGGTCTGGCGACTGGTGGAGTGCCCTACGGATGCACCCTTGATTATGAGGTGGGGACAGACGTTGTTGGCACAGCTCTATGGTGAGCTGTACGAGGTCCACTGTCGGAGGCGAAAGGGGATTGGCTGTAGCTATCTATTGTAGAGCTGGGCTTGGTAGCACATAGCGATGGAGAGGCCGGTGGGGTTACCATGGACTACTCGGGTGGAGATGGTGGATAGGGATATAGGTTACGTGGCTCTGTGGTGGTGGTCTAAGGAGCAGGGACAGAGTCGGTGGTGGGCAGGTGTCATAGGGCACTATGTCGATGCCTTCGCTCGGCTTACTCTAGGGGAGGTGTCCTGGCGCCCCTATCGGGACTGTCTAGCCTGGCTTGAGGCTGGAGAGTGGCTCCGATGGGTTCATAGGGGGCGATGGCTGATTGGGCGGCATGGGACCGAGCAGGAGTTCTTCCCTTACAACCGGGTGACATGATAGTTTGGGGTGCACCAGGGGTTGCCTGGTGAGCCCGTGGTCTATCGGCATCGGGGGACGAGAGGACTCTGGACCGGCCGATCATTGCGCCACTTGGCGAGGATTCAGATATAGCTATTGATGTCCCGGATGTGGACGACGTCGGGACTACCATGGAGTACGACCAGTGGTGGATACTATGGTGATGGCGGGGAGAGGGGCCACTAGGAGGCGCAGAGGTAGCAGCAATAGGCGGGGAGGGTGCAGAGGCACCAGGAGATGATTGGGGAGCTCCGTTGGAGGATGCGGACATGGTGGAGGTGGATGATGTGGATGTGGATTTTGGGGTTCCGGATCAGCCGAAGATGCAGGACATCTCGGAGTAGTGGGAGCCAGAGCAGGCTACTGTTCCAGAGATGCCAATGCCTCAGGCAGTCTCGGAGGACATGGAGGTAGGGTTACGCACTGAGAATGCATGATTGGAGGGGCTGCTACGGAGGCACGATGAGGAGCTAGGGGATGCACTGTGGGAGAGGGATCTCCTGCGAACGTAGCTGGCAGAGCGGGAGAATGCATGGGCTGCGTACCACCGGTAGGATGGGGATACCGATGCTGCACGGGAGAGGGATCTCCTACGGACGTAGCTGGCGGAGAGGGAGAGGGCATTGGCACAGCATGATGAGAACTTGGCTATGTATCGTCAATGGGAGATGGACTTGGTGCGGCATCGGTTGGAGCTGGAGGTGGAGATTAGCCACCTCGGTGGGTGGGTCCCTACGTTTAGCAGAGGTGGATCGTCGTGCCGCTCGAGAGGGAGTGATACTGAGCAGTCAGCATCCTCTCGGTGCAGGCGACTGGATGAGGGAGGCTCTAGTAGGCGTGATGCGGGGGCTAGCAGTAGTCACCCTGAGGGGTCCCATAGGACCCACACCACGGGGGTAGTTCCCATCGCACCGATCCTGCGTGATCATGGTGGCCGATGCCCTAGGCTTGGGGGTTTTTGAGGTTTTGCTTTTGTGGGGTCAGATGACCGGTTATTTGTAGCCTACGGGCATTTTTGATGATATATATACAGATGATTTTATTTTGTTTATACACATGTCGGCATTTGATGTTATGCTCAATGATTGTTGAATGTGTATGTATGCATGTTAATTGATGTTGATGGATGCATATGTTATGATGAATGCAAATGTTTCTAATTTTTAGGATATGCAAATGGAATGGATGAATTAAATTTGTGATTTTTGGCGGGGGCACCATAGACTGTTTAGAACTTATGGCTTTTTGTCTTATTAGGCGATTGTTGTGGTAAATGACTTTTGTTGTATACATGCTATTTTTGTATTTTTTGATGACAATGCGAGGATGAAAGATAGCGCAGTTGGTTTGGAATGTAGTTAAGGTTTTCTGAGACTCAGATGTTTTAACTAACTAGCCATGACTGTACTTTATCTTACAAGACTTTTGAACAAGGTATGAATCGGACTTGTCTTTGACCAAGTTATTTCACATCCCTGTGTGTGCAATTGAGTTCGTTTATGTGGTATTTGTTAGGATACCACCAGTACCAGATAGGTTGTCAACCAAACCTGTACTGAGGATCACCTAATTAGCTCCACTAACTTCCTTTGTTGTATTTAGTCAGATTAATCTGCGGTGCTATCTAGGATACCATAAGCTAGCTCATCCACATGCAAACATTGATCTGTACACGAGTTAATGTGACAGATATATCGTCATGCGGGAGGTTTACCACCGAGTGACCGATAGGCTATCCACCAAACCGGTACTGAGGTTTACCTCATGACCTTCTCGAATGCTGAGAGTTCCGGGGATTCAAGTTCGACTCCCTTCTTTTCTTCAATTGTATTGGGATACTTGCTCTTTTGTAGTGATAAAAATCACTGTTTATTTTTATTATTTTTTCTTTTGAGCAAGGGATTTGAATTTTGAGTGATGAGAATCACTATTGTATGTGCCTTTTGATGTATGCACTTTGGTGGTGATGTCAAATTTTTGGAGTTTTGACTTTTGCAAAATTTTATGATGTTTGCAACTTTTTGAGAACTTGGGATTCTTGGGGAATTGGGTAGGGAAGATGCTTGTCCTTTTGCCAACTCTCAGCATTCTTGGGGTCATTCGCACAGGGGGATGAGCAAGATAACCATTTCGCTTATGGTGACCTGGATTGCTTTGCAGGTTTCATCTTTCGTTCACACAACTTGGGAATTTTTATGTGTTTTAATTTGTGTTGGGATGCTACGTAACAAGGTGTGATCCAAGTAGAACTCTACCTTTGCAAAATCTATCTGACTTTGTACAGTACGTGGCTAGAAAGCTAAATGACAGCTGAATGACGAAAACTCTTGATACATTAGAAGACCACTGACTATGATATGGTAAAAAGAAGTGAATGGCATTTATTTTTGATGGATTGCTTATAGAATGGAGAAATGTGGAACAAGATGGATTGGCGAAGTAATTACAGTCTATGGTGCCTTGACTTGTATGACCACAAATATGCAATGTATGGATGTTATGCTTAATGCAGCTATTATTTTTGCATTTTTGATAGATTGATTTTTGTGAGTATGAAGATGAGATGCAAAAGAGCTCTTTATTGTTGTGATGATTTTGAGCATGCATGGAAATGAGATGCAAATTTTTGTTATTTTTGATGATTTTACTATTTTTGAATTTTCTTATTTTTGACCAAGCGATTGTGGGAATCCTTGGAGCTTTTTGGTTTGACCAAAGGGGTGATGGGCACCTTTGGGGCATTTTGGGGATGACCAAGCGATTATGGGAATCCTTGGAGCTTTTTGGTTTGACCAAAGGGGTAATAGGCACCTTTGGGGCATTTTGGGGATGACCAAGCGATTGTGGGAATCCTTGGAGCATTTTGGGATTGACCAAGCGATTATGGGAATCCTTGGAGCATTTTGGGATGGACCAAGTGATTGCGGGAATCCTTGGAGCATTTTGGGATTGACCAAGTGATTATGGGAATCCTTGGAGCTTTTTGGTTTGGGCTATGGCTCCTTTAGATATGGAATGGCCACAAATGACTGATGTTCAAGGGTTCTAGTTCCTTAATTCCATCAAGAGAGGCTAGCCGGTATGTTCTAGGTCCTATTTTACTATCAATTACATAGGGACCTAACCAGTTTGCCGTGAACTTGTCCCTTAGATGGGGCGGCAAGCTAGAGTTCTGTTGGTTCTCTTTTAAGACCAAGTCACCAACCTGAAAGTCCCTCAGGTGAACTTTCATGTTGTATGCTTTCTTCAGTCACTCTTGATAGATACGTAAATGCTCGAGAGCATTAACGCATCGTTCATCGAGCAACGTAAGCTGGTCTAACCGGGCCTACCATGTAGTGTCATCATCGATGAACTCTTGCATTGATATGCGTAGGGAAGGAATTTCCAACTCGAGAGGCATGACTGCCTCAGAGCCATACACCAGCGAAAATAGAGTTGCCCCGATGGGCGTCCGAATGCTAGTGCGATAAGCCCAAAGGGCAAGTGGGATCTGAATGTGCCAATCCTTATGACTGTCTGTGACTATATTTTTGAGGATGGCAACTAGCATTTTGTTTGACGCCTCTGCTTGCCCATTTGCCTGCGGATAATAGGGTGTCAAAAAATTGTGCTGAATTTTGTACTTTGTGGTCAAAGCACGCACGTCTTTGTTCTTGAATGACGTCCCATTATCCAAAATTATCTTGGATGGAATACCAAAATGACATATGATGTTATGTAAAATGAACTCCACAATGCGGGTTCCAATCGTAGAGGTAAGCGAAATTGCTTCCACCCATTTGGTGAAGTACTCTGTGGCCGTTATGATAAACGTGTGATGACTTGACGACGTAGGGGAGATATTTTCGATTAGATCTAAGCCCCACTATGAAAATGGCCAAGTCGATTGGATCGGCTGCAAGGCCTGGGAAGGTACGTGTGTCAAATTAGCATGGTGTTGACATTTCATGCACTTCCTCACATATGCGCAACAATCTCGCTCTAAATATGGCCAATAATAGCCCATGCAGAGAATGCGCTTTGCGATGGCCATACCACTAAAGTGGCCACCGCACGTACCATCGTGCGCTTGGGCGATCGCCCAAGTGGACTCCTGCTGGTCCAAGCAACGAAGGAGGATTCCTTCATAGCTATGACGGTACAAAATGTCTCCTAACAAGACATACTTAGCCACTTTTTGCTTGAATGCTCATTTTGCGGCATGCGTCAATCCAAGTGGGAGGTTACCTAACTTGAGGTAGTCCCTTATGGGTGAATACCAATCCTGCTGATCAGAAGCCTCGACGGTATGAACAGCCAATCCCTCTTGAAGTTCATCCCTAGCAAAAGCTGAGCGGGAAAGAACTTGTAAGAATAGCATTGTGTTGCTATTAAGGGGAGTAGGGGAGAACAAGGACCCCCAGTTGGCATGATTCAGACGATCGTGGATTCGAGAGAACTTATTCGAGGATGGTTCAATCTGGATCAAGTGGATTCCTGGCGTCAAGTCAGAGCTTGCACGCTCCATCATGGATTGCGATAGTGTTTGTACTTGAATGGTTGTCATATCACCAGAAATGTCTTGCGGGATTAAGGACCCCAAGGAGGCCATAGTGTCCACAAAATGATTCGATGACCGAGGGAGTGCCTCGATGTCGTACCATTCAAGCTTTGCCAGGAATTTGTCCACAAGGGCTTTGTAGGCCTGTAGAACTGGGCATTTACATTGGAATACCCCTTTGACTTGGTTGACAATTAACAGCGAATCACCAAAGATGTTCAATCGTTTGATGTTCATGGTGATTGTTGTCTGAAGACCTATGAGCAAGGCTTCATATTCTGCATTGTTGTTGGTGCATGGGAAGTCTAATTTAAATGACAGAGGCATTGGAGCCCCTTGTGGTGTGAAGAATACAATTCCCACACCACCCCCTTGCTCACATTTAGAACCATCAAAAAATAGGGTTATGTCGGCCTGAGACTCAGGCTCATCAGAATCTGGTGATTTTGAGACATGGAAGACCCCATCATCGGGTAGTTCTATGACCAGAGGCTGATCATCTTCGAGAGGAGCCTCTGCTAGTTGATCGGCTATGACTTGACCTTTGATGGATTTTTGTCCAATAAACTCTATGTCAAATTTCATCAACAACATGATCCATTTCGTCGTGCGGCTACTATGATAAGTATGACTCATCATGTACCGCAATGGATTCTCCTTAGACACAACATACGTAGTGTTGCTCAACATGTAGTGGCATAGCTTTTTGGTAGCAAACACCACTGCCAAGCAGAGTTTCTCAACGTATGCATAGTTAAGTTCATAACTGACCAGGGTGCGGCTAAGATAGTAAGTAGCCTATTCTTTGTGAAGTTCATTTTTTTGGGCTAGCATGGCACCCAGTGCCACCTTAGTAGCTGAGATGTATAAGTAGAATGGCACTCCTGGTCTAGGTGGTGCCAATACTGGCGGTGAAGCCAAGTATTGTTTAATGTCATCAAAGGTTGACTGGCACTCGTCATCCCAATGAAATGCTACCCCTTTATGCAATAATTTGTTCATGGGTCGGCACTTGTCAGATAGCTGTGCTATGAAGCGCTTGATTGACGTGACCTTTCCCTGCAGGCTTCTGAGCTGCTTAATGGTAGTTGGGGGAAGCATTTCAAGGATTGCCTTGACTTTGTTTGGGTCCACCTCGATGCCTCACTTTGAGACTATGAAACCCAAGAGTTTTCCAGATGTGATGCCAAATACGCACTTCTTGGGATTCAATCTGACTTTATGTTCCATGAGGCGATCGAGGATCTTGCTTAAGTCATCGAGATGATCTGGGCGCAAAAGAGATTTGGCCAACAAATCATCCATGTAATCTTCCAAAGTTTTATGCATGTAATCATGGAAGATGTATGTCATGGCACGTTGGTAGGTGGCGCCAAGCATTTTTAAGGCCAAAAGGCATGACCTTATAACAAAATGTCCCCCAAGGCATTGTGAACGCCATTTTTAGTTGGTCCTCGGGATTGATACGAATCTGATTGTATCCCGAGAAACCATCCATGAGGGAAAGCATTTCGTGGCCTGTTGTAGCATCTACCAATGCGTCGATGCTTGGCAAGGGAAAATCATCCTTAGGACTCGCTTTGTTTAGATCTCGAAAATCAGTGCATATGCGAATCCTCCCATCAGGATTTTTGATGGGCACCATGTTGGACAACCATGGTGGGTAATCCATGCAGATGACAAACTGTGCATCCAACAACTTTTGCAATTCATCTTTGACCATCAAGGCCACTGTTGGGTGCATCTTGCATAGTTTTTGCTTAACTGGCTTGACTATCGGATCAAGCGTTAGGTTATGCGTGACTAGCTATGGATCTAGCCCCGACATGTCTTTGTAGGACCATGCAAAAACCTCCTTCTTCTCTTTGAGAAGGGTAATGTAGTCGGCTTGCTCTTCGGGGGATAAGCTTACCCCCAGCTTGATAATCTATGGATTCATTGGATCAGAGCCGATGTCTACGTCAGTCATCTCCTCGATCGACATGTGGGATCCATCCTCCAACTGGTGTGGAGTTGGGATCAAATGGATATCATTTGCTGAGTTTAAATCTATGTTGGGAACATCGGGTTCCTCTTTAGCATGGAAGATATCCTGAGTTGGCCCTGGGGTAAAATGAAGCATTTTACCGAAAGTCCAGTACTTTGATGGGGATGGAGGTGAATTGACACGATCCCAGTCGATGGCATCTATGTCTAGATACAACGACTGTGCTGGATCGGCCGGGTTATGGATGGGGGAGGTTAAGTCAATGGAGATCATGTTGATGAAATGATTTTGGTCTCCATTACCATGGGTGTGATGACTCGAACATTCTGGATGTTCTCTGTGCTCCGGGTCTGGCTCTGGAGGTATTGGCATGAATGGATCGGCCCTATGTGTGGATAGGAAGACAGGGTCTACCCTCGACACTGATATCGCTATAGGGTCTCTAGGCGAAAGGTATTCTTCGTATGCCCAAAGTGGTGGATTCAACACTTGTTCCCATCGTGTTGGGTCTACGTACCACTCATGCCCTGGCACTATGTTTAGCTGTTCAAATATGTCATTAATCTCCAAGGGGTATTGTTGTTATCGCATATGATTGAGATAGGCCATCTCAGTTTCATCTTCATAATCACTGTCGGAGATCCAAAGGCCTTCGTTGGCTCCAACAACTGTTTGTGACATTAGAGGCTCGTCTTGCTCGAGAAAATTGATCTGGCCCCATTGGGGTTGTTCCGCTCTCTACGATGGGGCCTGATTGTCTTGTGGTGGCACTTGCTCGATGGGAGCAACCAAAGGGAACATTGCCAAGAGGCTTTCTTGATAATCATCCATGGGGGTCACTTGTGAGTGATTGCTATCTGATTCGAAGGGATCCCATGGTGCTACCTCGTATTCTGACTCATCTTCTGACGATCCTTCTTGACCTTGTCTACACCTCTCTTGTAGGTGTGTTTTTTAACTTTCTCCTCTTTCGAGCGAAGGGAAAGGGTTGTTGAGGTCAACAAGGTTGGTTGTCAACAATGGGAGATAATCTCCTAATGTATATGTCGTGTTAGGGTTGGCATATGGATCTAATGCCAATCCCCCCTTGTTGCCTATCCCTAGGCCTTGCATGTTATCTACCAAGATGTCCAAGGGGAGGGGGTGGTTGAACCCTACTCCTGACTTGTTATATGGAATTTGGTATCTTGGTTGGCAAAGAACATGCACTCCTTGCTCATATCTACCTAACCCATATCCATGCCAATTGCATTGGCCAAGGTATCTCAAAACGAAGTCTGGGTTAGACAAATAGTTGACATCTTCTGCAAAGGGCTCTTCATCTTCGTCCTCTTGCATGTATGGTTCAGTACCATGATCAAGGCCCACATACACAATTTTTTTGATTCTGTGGGTAGCCTAGAGGAACAATGGTACCGATAGGGAGGCGAGGTCTCCCCATGTTCTATATGGACTCTAGTGTGGGTGTTGCTACAATATTATGCACCAGATACTCCCTCAGGCCCGTATTGGCCATTTCAACGGTGATTGTTGGTGATTGAGGGGGAGGGAACGAAAGTTCTTCCGGAGTCCACTCCATGTCGGGTGAACTAGGAGCCTCGATTTCCATTCTGCTAGGCATCTCCTCAGTAGAGATATTTGATACTGATGGCGGTGTATCTTCCAGGGGTTTCTTCCCTTTGTCCTTCTATGTGGCCATCGTAGGTGGCATCGTTGAAGGACCAGCAGATGAAGATGGACTTGGCTATGGTTTTGATGGGCTTGTCGACGGGGACGCCTATAGAATTAGACCCTGTTTAGATGGATTCAACTAAAAATCCAAATGCATTGATGGAAGGGTCGATTGCGGCATCAGCTGCACCGCATTGCAATACTTGAAGGGTTCTAAGTCCACTGGGACTACATGTACCTCCCCTTGAAATGTAGACTTTAAACACTCATGAGCTATCGAAGGGACACACTTCATGTCCCTGATCCATGGCCGACCCAGCAAGATGTTATAGGCCATCTCACCTTCCAAAATATTGCACAATGTAGGTATAGTCTTTTGTCCCACTTGTATGGGTAGGACAATTGATGCAGGAGCATCCGGCGACACCAAGGCAATCTTGCATCTAGGCAAAAGTTTTGTCACAAAATCGCCGCATCTAAGAGAAATTAAGGCAAGTTTTTTTTTTCCAAGGCAAAGGTTGCGGGGAGTCACGAAATCGCGACTCCAAAGTCATCGGCAAGGCAAAGGCTGGGGGGAGTCGCGAAATCGCGACATGTCACGAAATCATGACTCCAAAGGCTTGGCAGAAGGCGAGGGCAGAAATGGTCACGATATCGCGACGTCGTGATATCGCGACGTCGTGATATCGTGATGATTTAAAAAAAAAAAAAAAATCTAAGGCGCAGGGCGCGGGGGTCGCGATACTACGACATGTCGCGATATCATGGCCAGTTGAGGCGCGGGGGTCACGATACCACGACATGTCGTGATATCATGACATGTCGCGATATCGCGGCCAGTTGAAGGCTGCTGAGGAACAAGGGCATGGGGGGTCGCGATATCGTGACATGTCGCGATATCATGACATCACGGCCAGTTGAAGGCTGCTGAGGAACAAGGGTGTGGGGGGTCGCGATACCATGACATGTCACGATATCGTGACCAGTTGAAGGCTGCCACATGGATTAAAATATCACGGCCAAGAAGAAGACAGGCCGAAGTAGACACGGGGCTGCCACGTGTATTAAACAAAGATGAAGGACACGGGGCTACCACATGTATTAAACAAAGATGAAGGCCACGTATATTAAAATAGAGAGGACAACCACGTGTATTCAACAGGAATAATCATCTTAAAGAAATTTTCTGACAAGGCGACAGTTGCAGGCCATAGACAGTATGGGATGAGACAGTGGTGCAGAGGAACAGTCTGACCAAAACGGCGTTTGCAGGGCAAGGGGGCGTCTTTAATGTAAGCTTCCTTAGCGGATCGGGGCAGTTGGCCATTGATGGAGGGAAATTCAAAAACTTGCAGAAGAAGCGGACTTTCATTTTGAATTTCAGGAATTTGCGCTGGTGGGCATTAATTGCTAGAGGGTCGAGACCTCGATAAAAACTCGACGTTTGTAATAGTTGGGGGGAAGATGAGAGAACAGGGAAGACAGAGTGCAAGGAAGAAGACCAGGCAGAGTCTGGCCATTGTAAAGCCTACGGGCTATTTTATTTTGACGTATGTAATTATTTTTAGTGAATTTTAATGAAAAGCTGAATTTGAGAAGATCGCGATTTCTTATTCGCCATCAGTGGTATTAGAGCTGAAAGTTCCTGAGTGTGTGACCGATCGCCGGACATGAGGCAGTCGCACCAGGATCTGTGGGAAGGCTCATGAGAAAGTGAGAAGATGCCTCCGAGAAGAAACCTCGTTGGTGGGAGAGGCATGGCAGCAACAGATTTTTGAGCTTTGCAGTGGCAAGTTCAGGCCCTGCAAGAAGAACTGCGCAGAGGACACGAACCAAGAAGAGATGCAGACAGTGAAGATGAAGTAGATGAAGAAGAAAACCAGTTTGAAGAAGAAGAAGAAGCTATAGATCCGGCACAAGCCAGACTGTATAAAGCCATATCCCAGATCGGGAAGAGGCCAAAGATGGAAGTTTCCACGTATTCTGGGAACTTGAATCCGGAGGAATTGATCGACTGGATCAATGATCTGGAAGAATACTTAAAATACGAAGAATTTGAAGATCCCGAGAGGGTCAGATTTGCCAAAACCAAATTAAAAGTTCATGCCAGCATATGGTGGAAGGGAGTACAGCTGGAACGAAATAGAAGAGGAAAAGAACAGATAACAAGATGGGAACGGATGGTAGAAAAATTAAAAAGACAGTTTATTCCGGTAGATTATGAGTTGGATCTGCTAAGAAAAATGCAGAGTTTGAGACAGATGAATAAAATTGTCCAAGAATATACGGAGGAATTTTATAAAATCTCCATCAAAACCGGCCATTTAGAAGCAAGCAAGGAAAAGGTGGCCCGTTATATTAATGGGTTGAGACCCAGTGTCCAGGAAGAGTTGAGCTTAGTTCGGGTGAGCACCATTGAAGATGCTTACCAGTTTGCTCTGAAAGTTGAAGAAAAATTGAACAGAAGGTTTGAGAGCAAGCAAAGAGGAAAAGGACATGGAGGAAAGGCTGGTGGAAGAAAAGATGAAGGAAAAGAGGAGAAGAAAGAGGAGGTTAGCAGCAGCCGGGATCAGAAGGAGGATGAAGAACCCAAACCGCAAGTTCAGAACAATGGCTACCCAAAAGGAGGAGGTATATCTGGACGTGGGTATGGAAGAGGAGTTTTTCGGGGAACATGTTTTCACTGTGGAGAAGAGGGGCATCAGGAATATGAGTGTCCCCAGCACCCCGAGAGAGTGAACAAGAAACAAGTGGGTCCTGCCAGAGCTGTTGTGACAGTGGAAGATGCTGACTCAGAACATTCTAAAGAAGCTGAGAAAGGAGAAGCAATGATCGTGAGGAGAACCATGTTGATTGATGAAGACAAACCAGAGCAGAGGAGAAGCCTGTTCCGCACACGGTGCAAAAGTGTAGGCAAAGTCTATAATGTTATTATAGACAATGGGAGTACAGATAACTTAGTTTTCGAGGAGATGGTTGCTAAGTTACAGCTGGAGAGGAGGAGACACCCGCATCCATATCGGATTGCGTGGTTGCGGAAGGACCATAGAGCATGGGTCCGTGAACAGTGTTTAGTCATGTTCCAGATTGGGAGATACCAGGATGAGGTCCTGTGTGATGTTTTCCCCATGGATGCTTGCCATTTGCTATTAGGGAGGCCATGGCAGTTTGATCGGAGTGCGGTGCATGATGGTCGTGCAAATACTTACTCCTTGATGAAATATGGAGTGCACCACAAATTAAAGCCATTACAGACAGTGGATGAGAAGGTGTGCAGCAGTGCCAGAATTTGTTTGGTAGAGGGCCGAATTTTTTTTTTCCAGGAGATGGGATTTGAGCAGGTTACAAAGGCAGATGAGTGTTTGGAGTTGTTACAAAAGACGCAGACCGAACAACACAGAAGTGAAGGTCACTTCTCCATTTTACCTCGGGTGTCTGATGCAGGGGCATCCGACGACACCAAGGCAATCTTGCATCTAGGCAAAATTTTTGTCACAAAATCGCCGCATCTAAGAGAAATTAAGGCAAGTTTTTTCTTTCCAAGGCAAAGGTTGCGGGGAGTCGTGAAATCGCGACATGTCACGATTTTGCGACATGTCACGAAATCACGACTCCAAAGTCATCAACAAGGCAAAGGCTGGGGGGAGTCACAAAATCACGACATGTCGCGAAATCGCGACTCCAAAGGCTTGGCAGAAGGTGGGGGCAGAAATGGTCACGATATCGTGACATCGCGATATCACGACGATTTTTTTATTAAAAAAAAAAAAAAAAGTTAAGGCGCAGGGCATGGGGGTCGTGATACCACGACATGTCGTGATACCATGACATGTTGCGATATCGTGGCCAGTTGAGGCGCGAGGGTCGCGATACCACGACATGTCGTGATATCACGACATGTCGTGATATCACGACATGTCGTGATATCACGGCCAATTGAATGCTGCCGAGGAACAAGGGCATGGGGGTCGTGATATCGCGACATGTCGCGATATCGTGACATGTCACGATATTGCGGCCAGTTGAAGGTTGCTGAGGAACAAGGGCATGGGGGGTCGCGATATCGCGACAAGTTGAAGGCTGCCACATGGATTAAAATATCACGGCCAAGAAGAAGATAGGCCGAAGTAGACACGGGGCTGACACGTGTATTAAAAAAATATGAAGGACACGGGGCTACCACGCGTATTAAACAAAGATGAAGGCCACATATATTAAAATAGAGAGGACGACCACGTGTATTCAACAGGAATAATCATCTTAAAGAAATTTTTTGACAAGGCGATAGTTGCAGGCCATAGACAGTATGGGATGAGACAGTGGTGCGAGGAACAGTCTGACCAAAACGACGTTTGCAGGGCAAGGGGGCGTCTTTAATGTAAGATTCCTTAGTGGATCAGGGCAGTTGGCCATTGATGGAGGGAAATTCGAAAACTTGCAGAAGAAGCGGACTTTCATTTTGAATTTCAAGAATTCGCGCTGGTGGGCATTAATTGCTAGAGGGTCGAGACCTCGATAAAAACTCGGCGTTTGTAATAGTTGGGGGGCGGATGAGAGAACAGGGGATACAGAGTGCAGGGAAGAAGACCAGGCAGAGTTCGGCCATTGTAAAGCCTACGGGCTATTTTATTTTGACGTATGTAATTATTTTCAACGAATTTTAATGAAAAGCCAAATTTGAGAAGATTGCGATTTCTTGTTCGCCATCAACAATTGTGCCAACTGTCGAGCATATCACATCATTGAATTCTCATAGAGTGTAGGTGGAAGTTGTGATGTGAGATGCTGGAAACTTTAGATGTTTCAATGCCATTGTTGTGATGATATTACTAGACGAGCCAGTGTCTACCAACACCCTCTTATACGAAATCTAGTTGACCCACGCGATAACGTGCAGGGGTGGATTCGCCATATCATCAGCCACTGATTTCACTTCATCTTCTTGAAAGGTGATGAATGGATCAGTGTATATTTTGACATGTAACACAAAGTTATTGAAAGAATTTGCTTGGTGGGGCTGCAACTCGATGTATTTCAATATCTCCATTAGAGCCTCCCGATGGGGCATTGATTATTGTATGAGCTCGTATATGGAGAGCCTATCCAACGTGGTCCGCAAGCTTTGAGTGATTTTGGTCCAAATTGTGGCCACGGGTCTAGGCGAAGGAGGTTGTGTAAGGTGCTATTGCAGTTGTGACGTTGTTGGCACCTCTCCTGTAGCTACCGCGGGGGCAACTACACTCAGATACCTCTTGTTCCAAGTCACTATACGGATCATCCCTACATACCCCTGCATGGAGCAGTTCTGTGTGACCTCATTGACTTGTAGGGTCTTTTCCTGTGCATCATGGGCAGGCAAGGGGTCCTTAAAGACCTCCATTTGTTGGTTGCTTGGTGCCATAGGATTATCCACCGCTAATGTCTTGTTATCAATTAGGTCTTGCACCAAGCCCTTAAACTTCCAACAGGAATTAAGGTCATGTCCCTTTCGCCTATGGAACCTACAGTACAAATCCTCCCTGTAGCCCTTATGTTTTGGCACATTGGGATCTATGGGTTGAATCTCAGGTAGGTTGATCAAGTTTTCCACTAATAAGCGGTCAAAAAGGAAGTCTCTAGACTCTGTGTAAGGCATGAATTATCGCCTAGGGTGACGCGGTTGATTTTGCTCTTGCCTCTGATTTTCTCAGTCATAACTGTTAAGAGGCACCGCTTGATAGTTAGCCTTTTGGGGTTGTGTTGCTTGTGCAGGCTTAGGGATGTTGATAGCAACCTAATTGAACGCAGTGGGTTTCTGTTGCATGGTCCCTGTTTTGGTGTTCTTAGACCATTCTTTCTTCTTCAGCTTGGATATCTCGCCATCCTTAATCTTGATATCTTCAATGATTCTAGCTTGTGGTAGAGCTTCCTCTAAGGTGGCATATTGTTGTAGCTGTAATAGCATAGAGATTGATCTCAAACAGCTCTTTGAGAACATTTGTGTGAGGTCGGACATAGGAGGGAGGTAGGGTAGCATAGAAAGTAGAGTCCTCCATCGATTCCCATAGGCCACCATGGTTTCTTCCTTATATTGTCTGAGGCTGGCTAGGTCACTTAGTGACGCCTTCTTCTTGGTGTTGAAGGTGAAGCGTTCAAGGAACGCATCCACTAGCTGATCTAAGTTGCTAATGCTGTGCTTTGGCAATTGAGTAAACCAATCCAAGGTAGGGCCTACGAACGTGGTGATGAATGTTCTTAACAGCAAAGCATCATTATCCTAAATGCCAAAGCATTGGCTCGGGAATCTAGTCACATGATCTTGGGCATCCTCCTCACCTCTAAAGATTACCAACTGAGGCAGCTTAAAGTGTTCAAGGTAAGGGGGTGCTGGCACTGACAGATGCATAGGATGACTACAGAGTTGGTGTAAGGTGGTCTTTTGGGGCCCAGAAGCCTTGGTTTCCATAGACTCCAAATGCTCTAGCAGCACTTTATATGCATAAAAATATTTAATCTCTTCCTCTTTAGTTTGCTTCCGTTGTGCGTTGTGGGAAACTTGAGCATTTCGGCCCACTCTTCTTCTTGTTCATACTCCTCATAGGCTTCTTGGGGAGTTTCTGGCTAAGACCTATGACCACGGATGGGTCCCCACAGAGGGAGCTCGTCGTTGTTCTTGGGAGTAGCCTCTCACTCAGGTCTAGGAGGTCTCGGAGGCTACACTTGGTAAGGTCGTGGGGACCTGTCTCGTACCAAGGGGTTGTGCCTCTCATATGGTTCTGCTCTTTGGGTGTGAGGGGTTGGAACCCTCTCAGGCACCATATTATGGAGCAGTTCATTTGTTTGGCACCGAATGCACTCTTTGCTAAGGCGATATATATGCTCTAGCTATTGTTGGTCTTGCTCAAGCTGCATGATCTGTGCTTGGTGGGCGGCATGTCTGGCAATTTCCAGGTCGATTTGTTCTACCATCTTGATTCTAGGAGGCCTAGATGCCTCTCCTACACATTTATATCGGTCATTATGATTCGAGATCTCTATAGGTCACTTCCCTCTGTCGAGGTTGGCAGCATTCACTCGAGGATTTGGCCTTAGTGGATGATTCTGGTAGACAGTAGGTGTGGAGGCACATTGCTCCCATGCTGTGTATTGCTCTTGAGGAATGTAATGGTCTTCCTCGTGCTCCCTTTCGTATATGTGAAATGGGTGGGTAGAGTTGGCTCACCCTGCTTGAAGAGCCTTGTGCTCTATATTTGGCTTATTATTCCTAATAATTATGGGGGGTAAAGGAGGGAGGATGTAACCATGCGATCTCTCCTCATGGACCCTATGCTATTCTAGCGCTTCATCGCACGGTGGCTACTCATACCGAGATTCTAAGGGAGCCTTCCCATTTATATTGAGGGCCACATGTAAGGACTCCTCCTGAAAGGGTCTATGTTGGATGGGAGTGCCCCTCAGAGGGGTGCCTCTATAGTCCCATTCTAAAATGGCATGATGTGGACTCTCTTGTGGGTTAGGCCGCCAAGGCGGTATGACCAAGTCCTTGGGGCTATAGCGGAGGTGACTTGTGCCCCCTTGTACACTCTCCATAGCTTCCACCCTTGATTGGGCTTGGCTACGGGTGTACACCATGGTGTTTCTTTTTATGATTTTTTTTTATGCTACACTAAATAGAAAATATCACACACACACAAAGCAATGATTATCTCGTTTAAATATTAAAAGTGTGTCCTAAACCTGGTTTAGTGTATTTTGATTTTTTTTTGAAAGCTTTTGTAGAGGACATTTAAATGCAATATGATGGCTCTTATGACTCCCAAAAAATGGTCACCCCTTCGATATACCATTTCCAGACCAATATAACAACCTCTCTATATACCTGCCCTTACGTGAGGAAAATTGTTGGTACGTGAGAGCAGATGGTACATGGAACGTAGGCAGTAGGGAAGGAGAATCACCATGTTTTTGACACTTACCATAGAATACTTATCCTCATGCATTGGGAATCACCCTAGATATACTCGATCAGCTTTCGTCAGGATTTACATCTAGCAACAGTAGCGATCGGGATTTATGAATGCAAAATTCAAGCCAAGGTGGTGATGAAATCCACCATTGGTCTTGATCAAGGGTTGGGGTTTTACGACCAGCTCCTTGGTGTTTATGTTGCCACGTGATGTGTGGGGTTCTTTTTACTTTGTACAAAAGGAAATAAACATGCAGTACAACTTTTCCTAAGCAAGCAAAGAACCAGAAAAACTGGAAAAGGAAAACAGAAAATCACAGGAGTTCTAGACCCTTACCTCTTTTCTGCCCAAATCTGCTGGTTTTGAGTTTCTGTATTGAAACTGCATAGACAGATATTCGTCCTGATGAGGGATGAATTACAGGACTGTATTCGTCACAGGGTTGGGAAAATTCCCATTCGTCCTTGGGTGAGACGAATTCTAGCTATGTATTCGCCACAGTCTGAAACGAACACCAGTCCAGCGTTTGAAAACTTGGTACCTGCAAACAAAAACAATCAAATTTTGATCAGATTTTTGATCTTAAAAATAGAGTACAAGGGTCCCACCGTGATTGCCACTGAAAGCACGAGGATACAAAAGCAAAAAGGAAACTCCAAGTGCAATGCAAACTGAACTAAACTTAACGCTAAATCCTATGAATTGAAAGTGCGTGGAAAGAGGGAAAGCATGAACGAATCGAAACACAACAAAAAGCCAATAAGGAAGACAGCCCTTTTTATTGATATGTTTTATAACTTGTTTACAATGTGCCTCATCCCATTCTAAGGGCTAGGAGCGTTAAATATGCATTCTTGTTACACCCATGGATGTTATTCCTTCTTCCGTGTGCCCACATGTAAAATGGGCGGACCAAACGTCACCTTCGCTTGCGTTGATGAGTCTTGAATCCTTGATGCTCCTCTAATGTCCAGATCCTACATTCAAATGAAACAAGAAACATTGAGTAGCACCTGTGGATGAAATAAAACATGCAATCCCCATGCCTTCGATTAATGCATGCAAGATATAAAATAAAATGATAACTGAAATAGGTCCAAATGAATTGAAAATTTGATAGGGGCATCAAAACGCCACAAGGAACACACTGCAAATGGAACAGTCAAAAAACTCACCACAGATTTGTATTCGCTCCGGGGCGGGACGAATAGACCTGCAACAAAATGTCAAAAGGCACTGTCCCAAATGTCACATCCGGGAAGCTCCAAATCACCTGTAAAGTTGGGTATTAGCTAATTGGGGGTATTTTGGGAAGACCCAGATGGTCATATTTTCCCAATTTGGCCTCCATCAACAATAATTTGATGATACTACTTGCATGTTAGAAAAAGCGAGAAATACTAGAAACATGATCAAAATTTCTCAGAACGATGTGAAATTTGAATGACAACCTATCTAACCAGCATAGAATTAAATGCAATAATTATGGAAAGGAAATATTCCACAAATTTCCAATAACTCTAGGGTAGGGCGATTAGGACTATAGCAGCGTGAGGGGGCACCCGGGGTCAGGCTGCCCACCGTTTGGGGCCCGATTTCGGCACCAATCCACTTGGGATGGGTCCAAAACCTCTTGTGGAGTATTTTTGGCAATTTTTTTTGGATATTGTGGCCAAATTTCGGGTTTTGGTTTTGGATTTGTGCTTCCAATAACCACCCTATGACCTCCTTTCCAAAAGAGATCAAGGATGTGAAAGGCACAACTCAATAGGGTGTGGGTATGAAAGTAAAATGATAACACTTCATTGCTCAAATGCTCCTTATTTGTCCTCCTTATTTGGGGTGATAAGAATCACCATTTTATAGACCTGATGGTCTCTTTGTATGAGCATGCAGAGGCGCCACTTGGCAATCATGCCTCTCCAGGGGAGGGAAGATTCCTCCCTGATGGGGGGCTTCATGATTGCCATTGTAACTGCCTCTAATGCTCAAAAATGCTCACTCACACTCCCATGCAATGAAGGAAGAATTAAGTGGCGGATCTGAGCTGCCATTTGTCAAGATTTGACTTTTTTCCCGTCAAAACTGCTATTCACCCCACCCTGAAGTGAATACTAATATTCATCCCTAGGTAAGGCGAATACCAGTTTGTAATCATCCCTGGGTGGAACGAGTATGGAGAAGAGTTCCTGAAGGTGCCAAATTCACTCCTAACCTTCCAAAACTACTGTTAGAGTGGTTAGGACCACTGTTTAACATCTGGGGGCTGCCCTTGGGGTTGTGTGTGTCAATGTGATCAGTGCTTGCAGTCACATAATCAGATTGGTGCTATTTTAGTGTCTACATGGGGTAATGGATAGTAGGCTTGTTAATAGTATCATAAACAACCTCCAAAATATGGTTATTTGCTAGCCTCAAAAATCCCCATCAAGAAATTTTACAAGACTCAATATGCCTATGAATGTGGTCCTAAAATAGCGTTTGGTAGATAATATGATTGAGTTACCTCCCATAAGGTAGCCTGATACCACAACTAATTGGTATAAGCCTAGTCAACACTGTGAGTGTCATAGAGTGGGAGGGTATATGAAAAACTCATGTAAGAGGTTGAAACTCATGGTTTAGGACTAATTGATGATGATTGCCTTATTATAAAAGGTTATAGACCCAATAATCCAATAAAAAATCAACCTCCTACACAAAAAGTGCCCACAACTAATCAAGACATGGAAATATTCCAAGATCCCCTCCCTAAGCATAGTCAACTGGCAGCTACTCAAGTGTCATATCAGAATGTTCCCCCTTCCTATGATAATATGTTTGTTATGATAGCAATAACTACAAGGTAACAATTATAGAATCAATTGTCTCAATATTTTTAGTAGGAGATGAGTTTTTCATCCAACCCACCTTAGTTTTGAAGAATACCCATAAAATAAGCACAAGGTTAGAAAACCCACCTATAGTGTTGAATCTACAACCTAAAGTCTCCTTCAACATTCAACAATAGTTAGCTAGTACCCCAACTAAGATATCTTTCTTAGAGCTTTTGCAAACTTCTCCTATTCATAAGAAATCTTTGTTGAAATATTTAAGACAACAATTTGTTCCTCAAAAAATTTCTTCTAGTGCTATAGTTGATGTTGTAGGCTCTCTTGGGATACATCATATTACATTTTTGGATGAGGATATTCCTTCCTAGAATTTATGGAGGATTCTTCCCTCTATATTACTGCATTTATTGGGGAAAATTTATCAAACAAATTATGTTTAATAATAGTTCTTCCCTCAATTTATGCACTTATTAATTCTTCCAAAAGTTTGGATTAAAGGAAGACTTAACTAAATCCGATATCATCATCAATGTTTTCAACAAAAAATTCCAAGAAGCTTGTGGCATCATATATCTCCCCATTAGGGTTAGACCTAAGATCTTAGATACCTTGTTCTATGTGGTATCTTGCCCTGCATCTTTTAATCTTCTTCTTGGATGTCCTTGGATTCATGCAATGAAGGTCATTCCTTCTACTCTTCATCAATATCTGAAGTTTGAATTTAAGGATCAACTTATCACCATTTCAGGTGACCCTCATCCATTCTAATATTTTTAAATGATTGAGCAAGCTCAATTCAATCTCAATTTATGCCCATCAGTTTCCTCATCTCACATAGCCAAAAAAATTGAAAATTTAAAATTGAGTGAGGAACCAATAATCAATGTTTCATCATAGGATCAAGTTAATTTGTTCTTCAATAATCTCTTATAGATCTTTCCAGGCTACCACCTTCACCGAGGACTACGGTTTTACCTTGTAAGAAAGGTGAAATTGTACACATTGGCACATGTATCTTTATCCTCATAGGTACAACTATCGAAGAAAAAATCTATGGTAGTGACCCTTGTCTTGTTGAGTGTTCTTTTACCCATTGTTATTTGTCCAATGATTACCCACTCCTTAAATAGATCATGTATAACATGAGGTATGTAGGTAAAGGTTTTGGGCCATGACAAAAGGGTATTCAAGAGCCCTTGAATGTTTAGATTTGGCCCAAGAGGTGTGCCATAGGCTACATACACAATAAAAACTATCTTTTATCACTTTATAATGATGATCATTTTATTACATATGCAAAACATTTAGATCACCAAAACTTGAAGTGGAGTGATGAGGACAAGGGTCCACATTATCCTTCAGATATTTTGTTTTACAATATGGTAACTTTTATGCATCCTGAGTTAGGTGTGACACCAAAGGAGTGTGCTAGAGGGGGTACCCCTTGTGACATGAATCATAAGGATATCCTCTATAATATATTCCCCTTTGATAGGTCTATACCTTGTGTTGTGCAAGGAGCACTACACAAAAAAAGGGCTTTAACGATGGTTACTAACTACCATTGAATATCTTTAAGGATGATTTTTGAACCACCATCTTTGAGGGCATCATAAAAATTCCATGTTATACAATGGTGGTTAAACACCACCTCAAAAAAATACCCTCTTAACTTCTAAGATGGTGGTTTTTAACCACTATCTTAGTCTCCTATGATGATGGTTTTTAGCCACCATCTTAGGTCTCTAAGATGATGGTTTGTAGTCATCATCTTAGAACCTAGGGTATTAACTGTCATATTAGATACGTAAGATGATAGTTTTAGATATCATCTTATGTTCAAATATGGTGGCTATGCGCCACCATCATAAGGGTCTAAGATGGTGGTTTTTAGCCACCATATTAGGCCTCTAAGATGACAGTTTTTAGTCATCATATTAGGCTTCCAATATGGTGGTTTTTAGTTGCCATATTAGAGGTCTAAGCTAGAAAAAAAATCTTGTGATTAGCCCCGTTGATGTAATTCTTGTAAGTAAAATTTAATATTTCTCAATGATATGAAAATGGATATTTTGTTCATCTTTGGATAAAAATAACAATTTCAACAATAGATGACCAAAATAGTTAAGCAATAGTAAAAAAATATTATCTTTTAATAAGCTAAAAAATTAAATCTACACAAGTTTTTATGAGGGATCCTTCTTCCCTCGTACCAAGTGGAATAAATACACTCAATGTAATATCTTGGTTGGTCTGTGTTGGGAATATTATTATTCATCTTTATAGGTTTCACTAAAAGGTAAAGGTAAAGGTGGGTATTTTACATCCCAACCTACCCATCAAAACAAGTGGGCATACAAGATTATAATTTATCTTAGATATCTTGTTCAAACTTTGCACCTCAAATTCCAACCCTTTGAAAAAGTTCATGTTAAATTGGGCTATCAATCAACAAAATTTATCACAATTCTAATACTCTTCCTCATTGCTACTTGCTTGTTTTATTATAAAATATATTCAGTGACTAATTTATGAAATGAGATTTTAATTTCAGAATATTCATACCAATACCATATTATTAATACTCTTTGTGAACTTTACAAGAAAATTGTGGATAAATATATGAAAGAATATTTGAATTCCAGAACACTCATACCAATATCATATTATTAATACTCTTTGTGAACTTTGTAGGGAAATTATGGACAAATACAATTCAAAAATTAAGAATCTTTCTCTGAAGATGTTGAATTTAATTGCTAAGACTCTACTCTTGAAGAATTACTATTTTGAGCATTCTTTTGGAAATACCTATTAAAATATGCGGATAATTTACTATCCACCATGTTCAAGGTCTAATATTAATCTAGGCCTCATCCCACATGTAGATGGATCTAGCATTACACTGTTGTTGCAAGACAATAAAGTTGAAGGATTGCACATCCAAAAGGACAACAAATGGGTGTTTGTCCAATCAATTTCTTATTCTCTAGTAGTCAACATTGGTAACTTGTTAGAGGTAAATCACCCTTCCATATTTATGCCATACAAACATATATAGTTGTAATATATCAAATAAAAGTTAAAGCATGTACATCAAATGAGCCACAGGTATAGGAGGAAAATTATATTCCAGGAAGAGAAAAAAATCTAACATATGAGCCTTTGGATATACATATTTTTGAAAATAAGTAATTTTGGTTCTAATATTTATGGCAAAGATCTTATTAAAAATAAATTCAATCCACATAAGCAAAGTGTACACATGTATTTATAAAAATTTTCTATGAATCTTGTCTTCCAAAGGAAATATATTATACTCAACCTTATTGAAGAACACAAGCTTATAATGAGAGGGGGGTGAACAGTATAATACCAATTTTTAATTTTCTTTCCAAATCAATATTATACAATGTATTAATAGCAATATCAACAATAGTAATCAAAGCAATGCATAAATCACCACACACAATAGATACACCAATTTAACGTGGTTCACCCAATGTGGGCTACTCCATAGAGAAAATATTTCACTAAAATTTTCTCAATCAATCTCTTGGGAATCCTTTCCCTATTACAATATTTATGGACCTCTATCCAAAGGAGACACCAATACCCTAATCAAGTTCATGGATATCTATTCATAGGATAACTCTTTATCCTTAGCTCTAGCTAGTGATCTTCTAGAAGAACTATTTCCTCCACTACACTGGCTAATGGATCTTTATCCACTGAAGACTCATGTCCCCACTCAGAAGACTTGTCCTCATTTCCCTATCTAATGGATCTCTATCGACTAGATACTATCATCCCCTATACTCTATCACATCCAAATCTTGCTGTTAGATCTGTATCAAATATGTACTAAACACAGTCCTTTGGTCTATCACAAATCTATCCTCAATCTATGTCTCTAGTTTGGCACAAACCTATCCTCAAATCTGCACCAAACTCTATCCTCAAATCTACACTAAAAATAGTCCTTCGATCTAGCACAAATCTATCCTCAATCTCTATCTTAATCCTTAACACAAAGCTTGATTCAATCACAAACCAACTCTACTATATTTAATCCAAACCTTAACCCAAGGTTCGAACAAATCAATCAATCAACTCTACTCACAAGTCTTCTCAAATATTTATCTCAAATCTGCCTTGTAAGCTTCCACAAAAGCTCACACTAATCTATCCACAAGTCCACTCGAGAACTTGTCCAATCTGCTCAACAAGTCCACACTAGAACTTGTTCAATCTACTCAACAATCTCTGTCCTCAAACTCAATATTGTAAGCTTCCACAAAATCTCACATAAGTTTGTCCACAAGTCTTCTCTAAGACTTGGCTCAAATCTGCTTAACAAGTCCTCACTAGAAATTATCCAATCTCACAAAAACATAAAGAGAATTGTTAGAGACTCAATATGCTTCACATTCACCACAATGCTCAATCACTTTCAATATCTCTTTTTACCACATAAACATATAGAGAATTGTTAGAGACTCAATATGTTTCACACTCATAAAAACTCAACCTCTTTCTCAAATAAATTTATAATATGGAACAATTTGTTTCACAGAACTTGAACTTTCACTTCAATACAACTAATTGACTAGGCTCAATCACAACTCTACTCAACCAATCACTCAATTAAATAATCCTTGCTTACAAACCCTAGTCCAAGCATATGAAAACTCACTCACTTATTTCCAACAATGCTTATCAAATGATCTCACATAACAATAATACTCATGATATTTCCAAATTCTAGTTCAAGTTCTTCACTCAATCAATTACTTCAATAATGTTTATCAAGTGATCTTCACATAACAATGATACTCATGATCTTTGCAAACCCTAGTTTGAGTTCTTCACTCAATCAATTACTTCAAAAAAAATTCTTATCAAGTTATCCTCGCATAAAAATGATACTCATATTCTTTGTACAAACCCTAGCTCAAACATATGAAGGCTCTACTCAATATTTCCAACAATGCTTATAAAACAAGATTTTTATCATCCAATATTACTTAGAAAAACCTTCAACAATAAAACTCAAAAATGCTTATCAAACAATCGTTTTTCACTCCGACTTAGCATTCACAACATCCAACAATCACTCACTAGGAATATGTGCCCATACCTTTTGTTTGATGTAGAATTGCCCTTCAAAACTTGTCTCAATCACAATTTTCTTCTTTCCCAATTTTAATAGTTAGATGACAAAAATATCACATTAACACTCTCTCAAAATATTTCCCAATTACAACACTAATCAAACTCAATTACACCTTATTACTCCTTCTTTGAAATAAGCATTCACCAACACACATTCATAAAAGGATAATCTCTTGCATACACCTTATTATTCCAAATTTAGAGCAATATTCATCAATACACATAAGAAATAAAAATATATATTTAATAAAATATATATTCATCAATACTCAAACCTTCAAAAATAAAATAAAATATTTAATCTTTAAAAACCCTTATATCTCACTCAAATACCTTAGCCAATATTTATTTATCACAAATCAAGCACCTCCGAAATTTACACAACCTTAGCACAAAATACACGACGCATACCTTGCAAGCAAAAATCATCGTGAGTTTCGAATGCGTGACCACTCCTCTACCAAGGGCCTTACCAAGGTGCTAGTACACCACGTGGGCTAGGTGCTTCCAAGGGGAAGGTAAGGTGCAAGCCTCCCTTTATCCATTTTTTCGGTGCCTTCAAGAATGATGTGTCGTCTTTGCCTTGCAAAAAATAAACCTGACAAGATTTGAACCTGCACGCCTTACTTGTTGAAGCACTTAGCGCTTCCGCCATTGCTAACTGTGCTACCAACACCTTTGGTGGTAAGTTTGAGGCTCCCTTTGATTTATTTTTTCATCGCCGAAGATCTTTTGAAAAATGTGAGAACTCTTTCTACCTTTTTGTGCATGATTTCAATGATAGCATTGGGATTCGATCGATAACATTAGTAGGTAAGGAAAATGTCTTTACCATTATTTATACACGATGCCTCTTGTGCCATAAACGTTGGTGCTTGAATCGAATATGAAATTCAATTTTTATTTTAACCCTATAACCCTCTTTAGGGTTATTTAAATTAATATAAATTAATTTATAATTAAATTATAATTAACTTAAATAAATTTTGAAAGTTAATTAAATTAATTAAGTAATTTATAATAAAATTATATTAATTAATTTATGATTAATTTAAATTTCGTTTTTAATATTATAATATTATTTGCCTGGGCCTCTTCTTTGCACTTTAGACCACATTTGACTACCTGGAACTGGATCTGACCAATTGGAAGCAGACTCTCATTTTTGCACTGATGGCATAACTACTTCTCCTTGCACTGCTCACTGAAACTGAATTTTGACATCAATGACCACTCACTCTTGACATCAATGACAACACATTTACTCAAAATGTCCAACACTTATTATATATTTTTTTGGTTGAAATAAGGTAAAATATAATGTGAAAGAAATGGGGGCCACACTCCTTGGAGGCACAATAGGGGAATCCCTATCTATGATTTAAATTTGATTAGACAAAATAATAGTTCAATGACATACCACTAGGATGTCCGTGTGGGCAACTTATTATTAAGTCTTTTTGCAACTATCTCTAATCAGCTAGGTATCCCTTGAAAGAGGACCTTTCCAAAATATAGGGATAATAAACAACTATATTAATTTAGTCTGCAGCCATATTCATAAAGTGTTGGTAAATGAACATTTTTAGAAGCATACCATAACACATTATTCTTTTCCACAAACAGTGCATGATTTCAATATATGTCAGTTCCTTTCCACAAAGAGAGATGTAAATTTTTTTGAGTTTAGATTTAACCACCAAGACCTAATGAAGTATCAACTAAACCAAGGCTTTAGTTTTTAAGGTTCTTAATTTTCAAAAATACTAGAAGCAGTTTTGTCATTGTTCTTGATTTATCATGTTGAATTTAAAGGACATGAAGATCATAATAATTGAGAAAGTTGCCTGAGATGATTGTGCCCTACCTTCCATACTTAACCTAACAATTCAACCAAAGTGAACTTAGTACATCAAAATTTGAAAGTAATATAAATGACATGGAGAGAACATTATAGTAAAAAGTTGAAAGTAATATAAATGACATGGAGAGAACATTACCCCCAAGTGAGCATTTTACATGTTGGAGTCCTATTTCTATTATAAATTTGACAATAAAAAGCACATGAGAATTGGAGTCTAGAAGTCTTATATACCTACCTCCAACTATAATAAATTCAAGTATTATAGAAGAGTCTAACATATTCAAATGGTAGTCAGTCAAGGCTATTCACCATCACAATGGTTGGTAGATTCTCACATATTGAAAAAATGTATTCATCTGCTACGACAACAAGAATATATTCTTTACCTATGGCAAAGGATGATGCAGAAAACTATGTAGAACAATTTTGTGAACGTCACATAATTAGAAAAAATATAAACTAAGTTTCCAAGAAGGGTGATGAATTCTTGTGCTTCAGCAATATTAAAAAAAAGGTACTTGAGTCCTATTTTTTTACTTAGATAACGACATCCAAATGATATGTATTTTAATGTTTGCATTGAATCTAAAGTCTGTGGTGATTTCAATTTATTAAGTGCAATAATTTAATATTCCTAAACACGTAGGTGGACCCATGAAACTCTCACCAATGATTCAAACCTGCCATGACAAAGTAGAGGAAGAGTAAGTGAACAATTTGTACACATATTCCCATGGATACCTTTGACTAAGGCAACACAGGGTGAGTTATTTCGATCATGGAAGACTCTCTACACTCTCCACTATTGAGTGGAGAAGATCAAAGAGATGGTATTGAGAGGCATCAGGTTCACAGAAAGAGCACCATTGACATATCTCCCATTACCACATTGGAGGAGTTTGGGAGGGAGAGTTGTATTGAGTGCAAGAAGTTGTGGAGCATTTTTTTCCCCACAATTTATGCTACTATGTGTGGTTATTCACTTGGAGCCTTAACACAGACCTTCACAGGACACTTGGGTACTATGGACCTAATTGTTGTGGCAATAGTGAACTTTATCATTGTTGGACTCGGATTTGGTATCATGGTGAGTGCACCAAAATTCAAATTTTCCAATTGAAGTCAATCACATATATTGTTTCCAAATGCCCACGTGATAAATGTTTTTTGTGTTCTCTCTATTGGAATTTATAATATTGTGGTATCAAATTTGGAGTGATATTCCAGACTTTGAATTAGTTCGAGATATATTTTTCCACTCTAAATGGGTGACTTTATGTAATTATGCATTGGTGATATAATCTAGATCCTACCAATATCTTGAACCATCTATAACTTAAAATTATTGGTGCAAAGAAACACTAACTAATTATATTAATATTAAAATAAAATAATCTAAAAATCAAAGTCATGAAATATGGTTTTATGGTGGCATAAAACTAATTCTATTTTCCATCCCCTACAGGAACTCCACAACGTGATTATTGATCCACCTTGTGTACAATTATCCAGATTGTTTGTTTCCACACATTGTGGATAAATTTTGTTGCCACTATTTGCTGCCATAAAAACTGTCTACCCCTAATTTATGTACATGTATATATATATATATATATATTAAGTTGTTGAGGGAAATGCTAGGACAAATTAGTATCCAAAAACATGTAATAAACCTCTTGGTCAAAAACACACAATCCTTATCGAACATGTAAACTACATTCTAAAGATTTTTCTTGATCTGTAGGATGACCAGTGGTCTCAAGTAGAAGCAAAAAAGAAAATGGAGGAGCACATCTTAACAACTCTATTTAGCAGTAAGTTAAATTTGGACAAAGGATGTTCAACATTGTAACTACATTCTTTTAATGAGAGAAAATTCCTGATGTCCAAGATATTTTTACCTTTGTATAATTATTTTTTGAACATGTATAATGAATGGTGTTGCAAATAATATATATGATTTATTTATACAAATGATTTATTTGTATATTTGATTTGATTTTAGCTCTAGAACCATCTTGTCACAACCTCTATTAGAAAAAGTTCCATCATATTCAAGCAAAATAAGAGAACACAAGGGATATGAATGAGTCACTCAAAAAGATAGGTATCAATAACTAAAAGAGAAAATCAAATATAGACTAGATGTGATTTTATCCATAAATAGAATATAAACCCTTTTTAAAATGGAAGAACAAAACTCTAGTAAACAACTACATAAACCAAAATCAATTGCACAAACACTTAATTCAATGCAATCTTAAATGAAATGAAAATAATATTATGCAGATAGACCACTAAGGGAGAAGTAAATGAAGAAAATGAAATCTCTTTTGTAATCATTGATGTTAGATGTTAATTCAAAGAATCATACATTATTGCTACAACATAACATAATTTGTCTATAATCAATGTCTGATATAGGTCAGGAAATGAAGGATCCCACAACATCCTTCATTATGTCCATCTCATAATTCTTTCTAAACAATATTGTTTCCTCTTTATAAGTAAAATTCACATTGAATTTGTAATAACCTTCACCCAAATGTTGACCATATACAAGATCTTTAGGATCAGTACCGATCATTGTTCCTTTGGTCACTATGTTATCCTAATGGATCTGAGTCAACTAGCATTATCTTATTTCAGTTTGAGTGATTAGTGTCATTTTCAATCTCTACATGGAAAATAAATAACCTAGATAAAGTCATTGCATATTGTATAATACAAACTAAGTCAACTATTTTATATTTTAAATAATAGTTGTACCATTGATGATTCTAACCTAGAAGGTAAGTAGTTGCCTATGCCTTGATCACCACCACAAATGTTGTGTCCAATTGTAGGGATAGCATGTAGTGATGCTACCTATGTAATTATAGGCAAAGGATCATTACAACTTTAGGGGTACAATATGTAAATATTTCAAATATAAAAAAATAAAAAAATTGACACACCTCTATCTGTGAAAGCCATATCAAAATCTCTTCAATATTTTTATCCTTCTCTATAAGCTTCTCTTCAATATTTCTCTCTCTACAAGCATCTCTTTCCACTTTTGCTCTTTATCTAACGATGCTCTTGCATCTGGTGCAACTTATATATGTAAACCTCACCAAAAAATAGAGTAGTTGGAGATACTCCTTTGCTGACACCTCAACCCCGACCTAGTCTTTCGGGTCCTAAAACCTTGGAGAGGGCATAATCCTTAATATATTTATTTACAGATCTCATAGAAGACATTGCATCAACCAATTTTTTTTGGCAAAATCGCATGCATAGTTTAATGGCAACATGTTAAAAAAACAATCAATATAACAATGGTTTGAAGTTTAATGCATTGCTATTTCCAAGAGAATTTCACTTATGATTGTCTCCACAACGTCTGGTGAAATAAGTGCCCCATCCTTATTTTTATGAGCTTCTATCCACACAATTACACTTGGTATTGGAGTTTCTACATTTGGTTGGCTCTTCCTCTGCAAGATATATAGTTGGAGAGACATAGGGATAAGTCATATGATAAAATAATATAGCTATGTTTGTCACATATAATGGATAAGTATGATAGAATACCATTTCATGCTAGTCGAACATCTCCTCTTCGACTTCAAGTGTGCATGATAGATTGGTGAGATCTGTTTTGTTTGTTCCTTTTACCCACCGCCTACAATACAACAAAGAAACCAATATATAAATTCATTAGGGAGAGCAAGGTCAGAAAAATTCATATGAACATAGCAATGATATAAACTACCATAGAATATTGGTTGGTACTTGTATTAAAGTTAGTGCTGCTCTTTCCATTCACAAAGGTTTCCAAATATATTTGTGATACACTAGGTGGGGGTTTAGCAATTCTATCGCATCATTATCATACTTATCATAGTGGTCTATCACAAGTCGATGCTTATGATCATGCCATTGCTTAACCATGGTTGTGAAGACCCATTTCTTCATTACCTTTGAAATGATATATTTTTACTGCATCAAACCAATATCTTATTAGATGTAAAATATATATAAGTATTAAAAAATGGACACTATGAACTCCATTGGCTATAAAGTTACCATAATGAGTGTCCATAACTGATTTTTAAGTTCCACTAGGATTGCTCTCCATTCTATATGAATGATAGGCACAATATCCCTCACAATAAACCCTAAGTAAGATGTAAACTTAATAGAATTTGGATCTACAGGTTGTCCATTTAGATTGCAAATGATCTCCATCTTATCTATGTTGCTTGACTCTGATGCATATCTTGTTGGACCTCTATTTCTATGATATTCAGTGTTTGAAGTGTGTGATGACCTGGTATCAACACCTATAATATTAACACCATACAAACATCATTATGCCATATAGTATGACAAAAATGAGTAACCAACATCACAATCAAATTTCTTGTGTGGTCTACGTACCTTATTCATTAGTCAAAGCATTGTCATCCTCATTTTGAGTATTATCATCACCATATTTATTTATGTTATGGGTTGCCTCCTTATCTTCCTCATTCATGGAAATTTGTAGCTGGTATCTTATACTAGTTGCTACAATACACCATAGTCAACGACAAAAAAATGATCAATTATAATATGCCTAGGTCAAATTTCAAGTACTTTTTTTTTTATAATTTAAATGGTGGAATCGATAGCCACCATGAATCTGGGTAGGCTGTCTAGATTTTTATGGCAGCCACAGTATTCTGCATTGTCCACCCCAGAAGCTACCACACAAATATTCACGCATTCCGCCCCTATAACCACCATGCCACAATCATTTTAAACCTTTTACGCTGCTGAAAGCACTAGGAAAGGGACAAGCATTCAGTCCGACGAGGCCCGAGATTTGAACCTTGGACCTCCGCCCCCTTATGGGGTTTGGATGAACCAATTGGTCTACACCTCGGACCTCAAATTTCAAGTACTTACTAGCGTGTAAAACCTCTATTTCTAACTCTTGATTTTTTATAACAACCTTAGCTCCCTATGGTGCCTTTCCTAGTATTGTTTTGTACATATTGTAAAATTATAGAAAATAATATATCAAGGTCACACATAGCCTTTGTAAAAGGAAAAAAACAAAATAAACTAAAACAACTTTGTACAATCTACTAGTAGTGCCTTGGGGTATAATATGAACTTGGC
The DNA here is from genome assembly GCA_028583015.1 of Wollemia nobilis. Taxonomy (NCBI): domain Eukaryota; kingdom Viridiplantae; phylum Streptophyta; class Pinopsida; order Araucariales; family Araucariaceae; genus Wollemia; species Wollemia nobilis. The sequence continues at coordinate 16,677,043 of JAQPPZ010017228.1, forward strand.
ACATTCCTTACTCTTATTTCCACTTTAGTTCCACTTGTCAGTGATTATACAAGAGCATCCATGTCTTCACAAATACATGCTAGATACTACTCATAATGAAACAAACAATTAACTACCATATGCACGAAACTTGCACTTGAATATGATTATACCAGTTGAGGAGATTACCCTACAAATACCAAGGGACCCAAAAACTTCACCTGATTTAGCATTAAGTTCTGCCATAAATGGTATGTACAACACAAGTATCATGTCAATTACTCAATATGAATAACAAGCAGTTACATTTGTACTTACAATATCACATTTGACCTACCAACAAACAATAATAAACATACAATAGTGATTTACAATGGCTAAAGTAAGAGGGCCAACAACAAAGAAGCAACAAATATCAATATACTGAATCCTGTAGATTAGAAGGATGCAGGAGCAAGAAAATAGTAGAATGTTAAAATTAGGAAGCCCTGAATGTCAACATTGTAAATTTACCGATAATAAGTTAAGTTGCACTAATTTTGGAAATGGTGTTTTCAGCATCTGAATGTCCTGCTTAGAAACCCAATCAACTAAAAGCTAAATCAATATGTTAAAGAGCAAAAAAATAGGAATCATCATGAACCAAGTGAACATGACAACAAAATGAAAGACAATAAATATGTGTAACAATTTTCATGGGTGGTGGAAAATAATAAGTAATGACACTAGAGTTAAGGACTTGTGACACTACTGACAACAAAGCATGAATTTCAATAAGACTTCCTGAGGTAGCTAGACAATTAAGCATGAAACTCAATAAGACTTACTGAGGTAGCTAGATAATTAAGCATGAAAACTCAAGAATGCAATGTTACTTGTGTTGCATAGTCCCCTAAAAGCTTAGCACCTTGTTCAAGCCAACTTATTTCTATTCATGACAATAGAGATTTATCTCTAGTACTATTTATCTATAGATATTTATTTTTGTTCACCTGAGAAAGGATTCCCCACTTTTGCTTGTTACAATGATCCTTATTTGTATGGAACACCCTCTTTGGAATACCCAGGTTTGCTCAAAGTTTCAATCCATGGAGGTTATCCATGTGATCCAGACAAGAGGATTTTGGTTCCTAATGTGGATGCTCTGAAGCAAAAGGTAAGCCCTTGGTTGGCTGGATGTTTTAGGTATATTATGTCCGAAAGCCCTATTCTTGTAGAGGCATGCATGTATTCCATGTCCCCTGATGAGGATTATATCCTTGATTTTCTGCCTTTGGCAAAGACCTCAATGTCCACTGACAAGTCTCCTATTTTGATTGCCACTGGATTCTCTGGCCATGGGTTCAAAATGGGTCCACTGGTGGGATGGATAATGGCAGATCTTGCCCTCAAAGGAGAAGCAGATAGGGTACCCTTGAAGTATTTTTCTATTAAACATTTTCTTCAAAGTCCCAGAGGCAATCCCAAAGACTATGAGGACCAAGTTTATCCTTATCAGAGGACAACATCATAAAGGTACAACCATACAGAGAAAATCATTAGACCTGCTTGAGTATCATATGTGCATTTCAGTTTTCCTTAGTGGATTTTGTGGATCACGATCAGCTTGTATGAAGACTGCAAATCTATTTAGGGCAGGATATGTCTGATGGCTACCAACAATTTATGAAAATTTTAGTTCTTTGCCTTTTCATCCTGCTGAAGTTGTGTAATTGTATGGCATGGATGTTCAATTTGAAAGGATGAAGGAAGCATATAAGTACTATGGAGTCTGAGAGATTTATGCCTTATTCATTCTAGTTAGGCATAGGTCCAATTTGACTATGTTCCTATAGGAATAGGTGGTGCAATTACATGTATGTCTGTTCAGAATGGTTTTCCATAATCCTAGAAGGTAGTGTGTGCTCACGTTCAATATGTTAATACATTTGCTAATAACACAGATGGATGAATTTTTTTTGAGTTGCATTCCTCCTCAAGTGCAATATGGTTTACCTGGATCAAATCCAAAGTAATTTAAACAGAATTTTGAACTCAGTTTCTTGTCTACTTATTCTCGGATGCACACTCACGTAGTGTTTGCCAAAATCTAGAACAAAGTGGGAATTAATTGTAATGTTCATAATTTTCCATATACTATGTAATAGCTAGTGTATACTCCTTTATTCTAGGCTCTTGTCTAACTTAACCCTTTTCCTGGTTTTTGTCCTATTTTCTAAAGGCCATCTTATCTTACATAAAATATTCAATGCCTAAAAATTTTAAGGATCTGAAGCACTCTTCCTCAGTTTACACCTTGCTTTTGTTATTACCAGCTGGTTGCTGAAGGTAGCAGATTGATGCAATAGGGGATATTTTAAATTCCAACCTGACCCACCTTCTAGTTTAGCTGTTATCTATGTCCTTTATCAGGAGCCCACTGCATAGCTAAAGGGTGAGATGGCATTGATTCCAGTGAAACTTGTACTAGTTGTTATTTACAGGAATACCTTCTCTGTACCTGCCTTGCAATATTCTAATATGGCACAATGCAATCTAGATTTCCCTTGCATTTGCTACCATTTAAGGAGTTTTAGGTAACAAAAGAGTGATTCAAGGTGTAACAATGTCCAACTGGGATGTGCTTTCAACTTAAAAGGTTAAAATGATTGGAGGGGGGGGGGGGGCCGTTAACAACAAGAGTGAAAGCATGTTGGCCTATTTGGAGCAATTTTAGCTACCAATTTCTTTGTTATCTTTATATAAAATATAGGACAATAGAATCAACTACCTGAATAAAGGTTGAATGGGGATTGAAAAGAAATCAGTGTCATAACAAGGGTGTTAAAGAAATTGGGCAATTAATGATTGGGTCAATATCTCAATGACTAGTTTCTAGCTTTTCAGTGGAGCACAAATAGGAAATAAGTGGGAGTTGAAGCAAAATGATATTTTCATTTTTTTATAAGAGATTAATGCATTAGTAAACATGCTTTTTAATTTGAATGCATTCAAAGCAGGAGTGGAGGGGTTCAAATCTTGGAGGGTTGCAAAGCAATATATTTTGCATTTGAGTAGTTGTGAGAGAATCTTGCTGCTCACATGGAAATCAGAACTCTACCTAATTCCACAAGTCTTTAGAAGATGCACATATGTAACTAGATATTTTTAGTTGAACAACTATTTAGCAATAGTTAAGTAGGGGCATAACCAGAGTTTCAGACTAAAATCTGAGTGCTAATGATCTAGTCCATTATCATATTGGTCAGAGTTTTTTTTTGTTGTAACAACAAAAATTAACTAGGATGTCTTTCGTATCTTTTAGACTTCCACTATAAATGTAGTTATGAGGTCATTAATAGTGTTGTTATGTCATTAATGCCTTGACAGTGCACATTTTTAAGATTATATTGTTTTGTTACTTTTGTTACTTGTATGAGACAATGAATTATTTATATAAGGAGCTCAAAATTACAATCTTCTCATCCAATATTCTTGATATAGTTTGACCCTCCCTGATACATATTTTTACCCAAAAGTTTATCTTAATAACTATTATGGACAGTGGAAGCCTTAAGTCTATAATAATAAAGTCATATATGGCCTATACATTCCAGTTACCACTTTTGTTGAAGAGGGAGGTATTGCATGTTGGAAGAAGCATTTCAAGTGCAGTAGATAGAAAAATAAGAGCAATTTGTTGGGAATCAAGCAAGAGAGTATGGAGTATATTCCTTCTCCACATAACGACCATGCTAGTAAGTAATTTCAACAATTTTTTGGTTGGTTGGTAATCGACCAAGAGTCCATGAAGAGAATGATTTTCTCCATTTAAAGATCATTTTAACAATCGGTAAAGAATTTTACCATTTCAAAAACATCTAGAATGACATCAAAAAGAACTCTTGACATTGTTTCTCAACCAACAAAATAAAATAAAATGTTGAACATGTTGAAGGTGATACGAGGATTTATCTCAACAGAATGGAATCCAATCATACACCACAATGTTGACAACTTCCAAGAAATCAGTGATACCATCCAAGAGGGTGGAAAGAAAGAGAAAAGTAGAAATCATCAATTGTTATATATGAAAAAATCATTGTCCATCACAGTTGATTACTGTGGTAGTATAGCTCTTAGAGAGAGAGAGGTTTTAAAATTGGCATAGTTGTTGCTTTGAACATGCCACAAACAATATTTCAACTATAAATCCTATAAGATGCATCTAAATAGGTAGTCAGATCATGTTAGACAAATCCTTGTTAACTCTATCCAACAGATTCTCATCAAACCAAATACTAACCATTTTTCCAAGGAAATATCTCAACTATATATGTTACCATAGAAGTTTTAAATGGATGATTTAACAAAACACCGAGCAGTAACTTATAATAGAAACACAAAGCTTTGCAAACCTTCTCAAATTTCAAACAAACATGAGAAAGATTTTCTTGTGGAGGAAGAACAACATGGGAATCATATCATGTAATTTTGGAGATTGAAATTCATATTGTAATGAAATAGGTCCATATTGGGTCCAAAAGGTGCCCTACATTATGACAAACAAAAATTGTGCTTCAGTTTCTTATTTCCTATACATTGATTGTTTTAATCATGATTTTGTATACTCTCTAAACCATGTTGTCATGCTCTTTATGTGCATTTCCCTGAATATTGGTAGTAAGTTAAAAAATTACCAAGGTGACAACAATGCCCATGGGGTTGAAATATGACCGGTGAGAACGTCTGACTCACAAAGAGCCAACAGGGTTCAATTACACGATGCTTGGAAAATGGGTGTTTTAGGAATCAGTTTTCCGACCAAAATGACCAAATCAAAGTTTCCATAAAACAAGACACTACCTAGTTCTTGATACTTTAGATCTGATATTAGCACCATGCCTTCAAATTTTAGTTATTCTATAGACAAAAGAGGAAGGGTCCTCCAAATAGGGTCAAATTTGACAAATCTGACAAAAGATAGCAAAATCAAGACATAAAAACAACAATTATCTTTTGTAGGTCCTCCAGACAGGATCGAATTAGAAATCGAAGCCTTCAACACCCTTACACATGCAGTCATTCTGTTCTACTCAACAACGTGTAGCAAACCCCAATACAATGTGTATTGGCTTTCACTAATTAGGCTCATTCAAAAAGAAGTGATTCAAGCTCAAAATGACAAAAAATCAAATCAAAATGTAAATAAGTCCATGAATCCATTAAAAAGGCCAACTTGTTAATTTTATATGAAGGAAGAAGATGAAGCAATATTTTTGTTAGATTTACATCCAGAACCTTGAGGAAGCAAAAAGAAATGGGATGTTGATGTTGCTCTCTTTTATGCACAGGGTGAGGATATTTGTAATAACAAAACCTCACAAGGTCATGTAACTATTTATTTAGTAAATTGGAAATCCTCTTTTTTTGATGAATGGGTTTCAAATTTAGGGGTAGTAAGGCACATGATAAAGCACACACATCTTCTATAGGGTTACAACACATTGAATTCAAGGGAGCATGTGATTGTTAAAGATGACTCTTATTTATAGGTGGTAGGATATGGAGATTAGTATTGGATATTTCCTTATTCTTATGGTTTATTCAACTTCAACACCCTTACACATGCAGTCATTCTATTCTACTCAACAATGGGTAGCAAACCCCAATATAAAAATGAAAACCTTTTATAGGCGCTTAAAGAACAAAAGGGAAAAACAAGAATAATAATAATTATAGAGGTGCATAACCAAAAGAAATGGACAAAAAAATACATGAAAGCTAGAATTTTTTAAACTTGCAATTTATTGAAATGGAGGAAAGAAACGAACGGTTCAGATTAGCCCTAAAAGGATATGGGAAATATAGTAAATACCAAAAATAATGCAAAATTCCAAACCCTAAAAGTTACAGTAAATATTGTGTCCTCAAAAATTTTGCAATGCTTGTTAGTAGGTTGCTCTTCTCTCAATAAGTAGCATTTCCTATCTATTCTTGTCGAGTTCTGACTTCACAAACCTTTTGGGGTGACCTCTCGAGATATAAAGGCCCGTCAATGCATTCAGTGAGCTCACTCTTAAAGTAATACTTCTTCGAACCTCAAATATCACTAGGAATGTCATGTTCAAAAACCCTCATCGGGTAAACTGAAGCAGTGTTCAGTGAGCTCACTCTTAAAACCCTCAAATCTCACTAGCAATGTCATGTTTGAAAACCCTCATCAAGTAAACTGAAGTAGCATTCAGTGAGCTCACTCTTAAAACCCTCAAATCTCACTAGCAATGTTGCATTTGAAAATCCTCATCGGGTAAACTAAAGTAGCATTCAGTGAGCTCACTCTTAAAACCCTCAAATCTATGCTTATCCTATGTGACAACACTATGGAGTGAGCAACTCTTCTAGGTAGGCAGAAATGGAGCGAGTGACTCTTCTAGGTGAGCAATAATAGACAAGTGGAACTTGCACCATGATCCAACTCATAATATGTGTATGCACATACCAATAGAAATGCGAAGATGAGAAACCATGGATCTGAAATCTACCAATAACAAATTATAAATCATTTAACATCAAGTTGCATGTGTAGGTTGTTGGTCCTCTTACTTTTTAACTAGTGATGCTACGATATTTATACAAGTTGTTTATTTCCAATGACATTCGAAAACCCTCATCGAGGTAAACTTGAAGTAAATTTAAAGATATTTCAACTTTTAAGATGGTGGTTTATAACCATCATATTTTAATTAACTTTCTTTTAAGATGATGATTATAAACCACCATCTTTGGGTTTCCCTAAGAGGGCAGTTATAAACCACCCTCTTATCCCTAAGACGATGGTTATAAATCGCCCTCTTAGGTCACCCTAAGATGGCGGTTTATAAACTACCATATTAGGGTGACCTAAGAGGGCGGTTTATAACCGTCATCTTAGGGATAAGTGAACGATTTATAATCGCCATATCAGGGATAAGAGGACAATTTATAATTATTCTCTTAGAGGAACCCAAAGACGGTGGTTTATAACCGTTGTCTTATTTCTAAGAGGGCGGTTAAAAAATTTCCCTCTTAGGGTGACCCTAAGAGGGTAGTTACCCTAAGAGGGTGGTTTAAAACCACCCTCATAGGGTCTATTAGGGCAGTTTTTTACCACCATAAAAAAACACCTTAATTCAGCCATCGTTAAAGCCCTTTTTTGGTGTAGTGGAGACCCTGTTCCTCTATCCCATATAGATCTCGTAAATTTGGGGATCTCTTCCCCTTTCATTAAGAATTATGGTACAATCATATTTTGCAATGATTTCATGCAATAACCCCTAGAGAATATGCTATGGATGGGAATATTCATGATAAAAGTCACAAAAGTGCCCTACATCATAGCCATTTCTTTGATGGATAAGTTACTTGCACTACCATCTTGTTTATTAAGATAGGCAGCACAATCATAATTTTTGCCAACTTTAAGAACATAAAACACTAATATTTGAAAATCCAAAAAAAATCACAAAATAATAAAGATCACGAAAACTTAAAATACTATGCATTTTCATCTAGCTTAGTTTGCACCTTGCATATGGTTTTCTTGATTCATATTTGCTTGATATTTTTTTCCTCTTACATTTTTGTTTGTCATATCAATTGCATTGTTGCTTGTTCATACTTGCATGATTGCTTGATCATATAGATTCTTGGAGATTTTGTGACAATGGTAAGTGATGACACCTGTTTAGGTTGTAGCTCACATGCATTTCACTCATACTAGGGCTCTAATGGCTAGCGGATCCCCAACATAGGGCCATTTTTGTGCATAGTCATCATTGCATTTGTCCATCCCATATTCTATTATTTCTTATTCTCTTGTATCCCTCGACCTTAAAAGTTTTCATTCCTTCTATATCTCCAAGTCAAGCAATACAGTTATTTTTCTAGTATGTCCTTATCCTTTGCATGTTTTATTTCTTCTCTTCATCAAGACAAGGATATACGTTCTTCATTTATTTACTCTCTTCTTCTAACACAAGCACACACTCACATCTTGTTGCGCTTAGTTTTACTTTATCCATACACTCATATTTTGTACACACCAAATTTCTATCAGGTAGTACTCACTTTGGAAAATCAATAGCATTATTTTAGCATCCCATAATATATAGCTTCATTATTATGAGTGAGGGGTAGCTTCCATTAAACCATTTGTGAGCATACATACTAGTGGATATATATATATATATATACTAGTGGGTATATATATATATATATATATATATATATATATATATATTCTCTAGCCATCTTAGCAAGCACTACACCCATAGCGGGTATCGCTCTATTCTTTTCCATATTTTTGGAGTGTAACACCCTTTAATGGATAGATTCATGGCCACACACGAGGGATAGCCTCCATATTGGTCATTTGTGAGCATACATCCTCATAGGGTTCCACTCCTTTTTCCTCTTATTTTATTTTTTATTTTTGAGAGCTTTGTTTTCTTCATCTTCTTCTTCTTCTCTTTTTTCCCTTAATTTCTTCTATCCATCTACTCATTTATGCATTTCATGTCACATTCATTCATTTTTATATTGCATTAGTATCATTAATCCATCATGCCTTACATTAATTATATTTGAGATCATCCTTCATAACAAAATCATTTAAAACACTTAACAAAAATTAATGCAGACACATTTTAACACAATATAATAAAACTAGAGTATGATATTAGTTGATTAGTAGAGAATACATGTTCGTTGGGTTGATTCACCATAGTATAAGCTGAGTGCACTCAATACTCTCCCTAGGGATACATTCCACAATCTAAAATTGGCATGTCATCTCGAGCCTAGTCCTAGCCCTAGCTTCATGAGCTTGTCTCCTCTACTCCACCTACTAGTGGTGGACGGGGCATATTCATAGACCACATAGTTATCTGTGAGTGATTTTGTGACTTACTCTATGACTAAAGGGAGGTTTGTGGCTATACCCTCTATGCTATGAACACTGCTTGGAAGTATAGATCCTGGTAGAAGGTCTCATTTCGTATCACTTTATCTTGGTCCTCCTCCACCATCTATAACTTCTCCTACAACAAGTGAACCCCCTTGCCTGGTTGGTTGCTCATCATAATATCCATATCCTCAACCTAGACCTACTGGTGGTACTACTCTAACTAGCCCATATCTCCCCTAAAATGGCTTACCTCAATCCTCACTACGTCCCTCTCTATTATATCCCATATCAGCTATGTTCAAAGAGTCTATATCTCCCCTCGTTTATCACTCTATTTTATAGTCTTATTGGGTCCTCCTGGTCCATCTTGCTAGGTCCTACTTGTGTCACTATAGGGATACCTCCAACTATCCTCCTTTTCCCTAACCTAAATAGAGTGATGGTGGTCTTCATAGTGGTTACCACATCTACCCTGACCTGTACCCTAGCCTTCCTAGGAGGCTATGACATCCACTCTCATTGCTCCATTGTACACCAATTAGTCTCTTAGAGCACTAGCTACACTTGTTGGACCATAACTTGGTGTTTCTACACTGGCATTGATGGGGAGATATTTTTTGGAATAATAACCCCATACCATCTCTTGTACCTGAGGGCTACCCCAACATCATACACTCTAGGATCAATGTATAGGGGATCATATAGATCCTCATTCATAAACCTAGCCATATCAGGGTCCCCTATGACTCCTGATGGATCCCTCATCACCTTCAATACCAGTAATCCCTAAAGTTTGGTATCTCTTTGAGAATATTGAACTCCCATTGTACTCAATAAAAGTGATATAGCTCTAGCTCATCTCTCTCCATGGTGACCCATCAAATCCTCCTAACCTAAGCTAGCTCCTCTCCATCCTCATCCCACCTAAGGTGTAGATGCCATGACCACCACATCATTTGATGATATCATAGCTCATATACTACCTATCTCCCTAATGGTAGAATACTTGCATACACCCTCTATATATACTCCAAGTCTTAGGACCACTTGTACCCTATTGATCACTCTAGGTCAGGCACTATCTCTAGTAGTGCATCTAGCTTCATAATGGCTATGTGCTCCTAGCACCACACCTGGAGAAATTTTGTACAAACTAGACCCATTTATTTTTTTTACACAATATTATACAATATCATGTATAAATGGACCAACATATATGGATCCCATGCAAATTGCACCTACTGGTATCACATATTTTTTACTACTCTAACCATCACCCATGGTTGGTATTGCCAACTCATGTGGTATACTAGAAATCCCACCATCAATCCATAGAGCATGATCATAAGTGTCCCAATCCCATGTCAGCGTGGTAAGTAATAAATATGGAATCTGCTCTTGTGGATATCATGTGTTGGGTCATCTGTCAATCTATCTACTATTACCTAGAGAACATGTGTCCTATAAACCATCCTTCCATTGATGGGGATCCTCAAGATGTGCCATGCATCCTCTAGTCTGATGGTCATCTCTCTCATCGATAGTTGGAATGTGGATGACTCCGGATACCATTGCTCTACTAGCGCTATCAGTAGCACTCTATCAGCCTCCATCTAAGGCATATTTTCCAAGTGCAGAAGCTCCATGAACCCTAGTTTGCATCTCTCCACTAGCATGAGCTCTTGAAGTGCCTCCTCAAGGATACTCGACCACCATTCCCTGCTCTCAAGGACATCATGCTGCAATAAAAACAAAATAATTTTTTTTCAATAGTAATCATCATAAACATTATAAAAATTAAAAATTAAAAATAATAAAAGAAAAGAGCATAAACCACCAAGTACAACATGCTAACATATTTTCACTAAAAGCACCCTCTTTATTCTCTCTTTATTTTTTCTTCTTTCTATCTCTCTCTTTTGCTTTTTCTTGTCTCTTTATCCCCACTCAAGTACAACACTACTCCTACTCAAGAATCAATTTATCCCAAGGTTGAAATCCTTATTCCTCAAATAAAGCTAAAACCTAGCTTAGATACCAAATAAAGAGAAATAATACCTTCATAATAAAATCCAAAAATCAGTAATTACAGAATGAAAGGAAAAATAGAGAAGAACACATTACATAAGAATTTATCTTGAGCAACCCTTTTGGGAAAAAAACAACAATAATATCTCCTTATTGTATAAACTTGACCATCTCCAATACAATAATATATATTTTTTCTCACTTTTTTCTTATGATTACATTTCTTACAAATTCATTACCAAACCCTCATGCAAGTGTTGCTTTATATACTAATAACACAAGAAGGATTTTTACAATACCATGGGCACAAAACCATGGGCTAACATTACATTCACCCAAAAACGCCCATATAGGTCTAGAAATAGCTTAAACCCCTAAAAAAAATTCCCTAGGGGCTAACGCCTTTGGACCCCCAAATCAGTTTGCCACCCCTATACCCTCGCTCAAGGTCTAGCTCTACCATGAATCCCAACGAGGAAATGTTTATAGATTGTAAAGTCCTTTCAGAGTTAACCCCTCCTGAATTAACTGTTAGAATAAGTTAATATTCTCTTAAGTTTCACTAGGATACACACTTGAGTTTCCACTCCTCCATGTGTCAGGAGAACTCTCAGTGGTGTCTTCATCAGGTTTGATGATTTGTTGTAATCCAATGGCTCTCAATGATCAACTTTGCTATTTATACAAAGTTGATCCTAGAGATAAATCAATCAGTTCTACACTTCTCTTCATCTCTTGTAATGCTTTGCATATCTATTATGAAATTCTAACATGGTACCAAAGCATGATAGATTTTTCTAGAATTCTCTCTTGAAGGTTCTAGGATCTGGTTCATTTACTTTGGATAATTTTTTTTGGCTATCTTCTTGAAATTATTTCAGTAGTCATTTTTCGTTATCCATTGTTTAATTTTTTTTTCAGCAAAATATTTATTGTTGAAAATATTTGATGCAATATTTTTTAATATATTTGTTCTAAGTCATATTTTGAGGGAATTCAAAATATTAAAGCTCTTCCTTTGCTTTGAATCAGGTTTACCCTGTGCTATGGGCTATTTTTAGCCCATTTAAAAAAGTAAGGATCTTATTTCTTATTTTTTAACACTCCCTCTCTTTGATTCATCTTTTAGCCCTTTTTTTAAATAAGTTGAAAAAAACTCCTTTTATCTTAAAAGTAAATAAGATCTTTTATTAGGTTCAATTTTTTTTTATCTTTCTCGGGCTACGTATTTAATCCACACCTGTTAGAACTTAGTGTGGTGTTTCTTTTAATATCGTGGGATACCTCGATCTTAAAAAAGAATCACGTATCCTCACAACTTAGTGCTTGAAAGATAAGAGTATCGTTTATTCCTGTTGATGCTCTATTTGTGATCCTCTCTCCAGCTGTCCCTTGGCGTTCGATTCCTTCTAACGTTTATTACGAATAGTCAACTAAAATGACCAAAGGGTCTTGAATATTGTGCCTCCAAGCTCAGTATTATAGAGGCCTAAGTAGACCTCCAAATGCTGACCATTATTTCTAGATTTTTATGAAGCTATTTTGTAGATCTAAAACTATGGGATATTCTGGATGCAAGACAAAGCTTGGATCAAACACCAAAATCAGATAAGTGTCCTTGGTAAAGTTGTTAGATTGTGTGTTATTTTATTTAGCTATTATTTTTCACAATCAAGATTAAGTAAAAAGGAACATTATTGAATTACCTTTTAGGCATTGAAAAGGATAAAAGCATATAGTGTGCATTTCACTTGTTCCCTTTCTTAAAAGATAAAGGACCTTACTTATTGCAACCTAATGTTAGAAATCATTCAATTAAAGAATCATACTAGGGATAGACATTTTCTTCTTGCATCTTGTGTGTTTTGCATTGTTCTTTCCTTTTCATAGATTAGCTTATAGAGGCCAAAAATAGGTGATTGTTTTAAGTTGAACACATCAAACATTTTCATCCCAGAATTGGAGCGAGTCCTAAAACCATTATTGTTGAACCCCTTTCCTTTTTTCCACTAAGTTTAGATAATATAACACACCCCTTGGTTCACTTTGGGTCCTAGTGGATCCAGTTGAGAATCGTACATGGCAAGGTAGTTTTCCTCCTCTACACCTTGTTAGATGGAGTCAGGTCATCAAATGGAATTATGATGTTGGGGATAGGAGAAACAAAAATAAGGTAAATAATATAAAGTGAAAACCAAAAGATGTAGTTTTAGTCAAATTGAATTTTGATGAAGCATCTAAAGGAAATCCAAGACCAACAAGAGGAGGAGAAATAACTAGAAAAATAAAGGAGAGAATTTGTATTATTACGCTTTCAATAGTGGATTTAAGATAAATAATGAAGTTGAAGATTAAGCAAATTTAAGAGGATTAAAAACATGCAAACAAATGAAATGAAGTAAAGTATGTATGGAAGGTGATTCAATCATAGTAATAAATACAATTTTGAGGAAACTAAAGGGTCCATGGAATATACAAGAGATAATTGTGGAAATTCAAGACCTTGTTAAAGAGTTTGAAGAAATTAGGTTTACACATATGTTTAGAGAAGGAAAAAATGTGCAGATAAGCTAGCCAATAGAGGGTTCTTAATTGAGGATAGTGAAGTTAAATTCTATTTTCTATGGTTAGAGGAAGTAGTAAGTTTAGCTGAAGCTAACAAGAAAATATTGCCTACTTGAATCAAATAATGATTAAGATTTACTTTAATATTTTCCATTGGTAATATCTACTTTATTTTATAACATTAATTTGTTTTATACATAGATAGCAGAGGTGAATTTTTTGTATTGTGAAGGCTACTGAAGGAAAATGTCAAGAAGGATGCTAAATTTTGGAATATTTGTATTCACATAAAAAATTGAAGTTTCAAAAAATGAAAATAAAAAATTCAAACATTTTATGTAAAATGGTGTAGGTTTATAACTCTCTTATTGTTCGTGTCATGGTGAGTATAGATATTAAGAAACATAACATTATTTTATGATCAAGAGAAGCCTACCTATTAGGTCTCCTCCCAAATTATCCAATGTTTAGTAAATATAAGATTTCATCAATAACAAAGGTAATTAGGCAAATCATCCCTTGAAAAATAGATAAATCAAGGGTTTGGGGCTAGTCAGGGGTCCCTAGAGTTTATGGGATGGGAGGATTAACATATATTATGGAATCTGATTACTTCAAACTCAAGGTGGGACTATGTGAGGGTTCCATTAGTTAGGCTGAAATAATTACACTTAAATTATTGGTTCAATTGGTAGAATCAAAAGTAATACAAAATTTATGGATGGAAAATGGCTCTACAAAAAAATTGGTAGTGATAAACTAGTGCTTGGTACTTTTAGGATGGAAAAATGGCTCTACAACCCATATTCTATTGACCATAGTGAAAATTTAATATTCAGGTATATTTATTGAGAGCTAAATAGGGAAGTAGATGAACTCTCAAAGTAGGGTTGATTAATTGAACTAGGTACATTCTTAGTATAGGAATTTAGAGAGAGTTATTCATAGTAGCTAGTTTGTATTTCCACTTAAGAAGATTAATCCACTTTATCTGAAACATGTAGATCCAAATTCCATACTACATATTAAATAATTATGGTGCTAGTAATGAAATATTAGTTTCTAGTTTGGCATGTTTGTAGATTTCTTAACAAGGATAGTTAGAGTAACTTTTTAAAAACTTAGAAGTTAGTGTTTTAAAAAATATTTTTTGACAATATGGAAATGTGCCTAAGGACAAAACTTAATATGTTGGAGATAGCTAGCTATGATGTATAAACAACTCAATTTTTAGGTCACCATTGAATTTTTTAAAAAATGTCCAAGAGGTATCTAAAGAATGTAAATTCATATTTTCTTAATATAATATTATGACCTTTTTCCAAGGAAAAATACTTCATATTATTTTAGTATGCATATATGTTGATAAATGCTCTACTATCCTCTAACTAGTTTTTATATTATATGGAAATGTCTTAAAACTAATTTTTTTTATGTTTTCTATAGGAAACAAATTGACTATGAAGAAAAATTTAGTGTATTTGTACAAATGATCCACCCAACCTAATGAATTTTATTTTATACACATCAAACGTATTTTTTTAGAATGATTAACCAATTTTTACAACTATGTATTTTTCAATTGGTTATATAAGATTGAAATGGACCATACCCATATTAGATCATCAAGACATAGTGGTATTAAAACAAAGCTTGGATACAATCTGACAAAAATTAAACCTTAGTCTCCTCCTTAAATATTGAGAAATCTAACTTATTAAGATACTACCATTTGAAAACTAATATTGTAAAAAAAGTCATTTTAAAATTAACCTATAATAAAATTACTTGTTAATTTCTTCAACATCAACATAATAATTCATATGTTTAAAATTTTTTAAAAGGAATTACATCTTTGATTTTAGTAACTTTACCATTTACCATTCCACTTAACAAGTTACATGATTTTAAGCTTAATAACTCATGTTAACTTGATCTCATCCCATTTTTCAATAATGAATTACATAGTTAAAATAAGCTTAATCACTCATGTTATCTTGATCTCATCTCATTTGTCAATAATGAATTACATAGTTAAAATAATTTATCAGACTAGAAATAAGTAAATAACAAATAATTCCATGCACAAATATATATCCTTCTATTATCACCCCCTAAAGATAATTAAATTTGACAACTAACTATTTCATTAAAAATATTTATTAATTTTTCTTAGTGAAAAGATAACTAGTACGGATGATATATCAACTATCCATTTCATGGTTCATTAATTTATCACCACCCTCGAAGGAAGACTCATCCAAATTTATGAAATGTAAAAGCTTTACTCATTTGAAGAATATCTCATGCGGTAGGGAGTATAATATAAAAGGATCAAATCATTAATTTTATTTTTTTCATTTTATTTGAGAGTTAAGTTTTCATCTCATTTTCTTTTTTTAATATAAAAAATTGTCTTCAAGAAAATTTTAAGGGGATTTTCTAAGTTTAATTTAAAAGTGTTATTATTGTTGTAACTTGACGATGAGTTTGGGCGGGAAAATGAGCTCTGGCGATTTTCTCCTCTGAACCAGGGTTTCTGGATCTTCGAATTTTCTTGGGCATCTGGTGGGTTGCCGTAGTGTTTTTCTGGTTACTGTGGATCTGAACGCAAGTCTGCTGTCCTAGGAGGGTCCAATGGGGACTCCTCCGGATCCTCTCGCGAGGAGAAAGAGCTCTTATGCTGAAATGCTAAAAGATAATTCTCCTTCTTCTAATGACGAAGCTCAGAGAAATGCTCTTCATATGCTCTTCAAGAACGCTGGAAAGAGATCATCAGGCCAACGAGTCAATGGATGCCTTCTACAGTCCGAATCAAGGCCCAAGATTGTCATTGAGCCAAAGATGGTCGAAGACACAATCTTATACAGAGCCAACCATGATCTGATCTGTAAATTCATGGGTATTCGCCCTACCCTAAATTTCTTGCACACCTGGGTCAGGAAAAACTGGGAGCCTCACGGTGAGTACTCCTTATGGTTTATTAGCAACGGGTATTTCATTGTTAGTTTTTCTTCTCTATCCGATAGAAATAGGGCTTTTGAATCGAAAAAGAGGAACCATGGTCCGATAGGGCTATTTGTTCAACCCTGGAGAGTGGGTTTCGATCCTCGTATTGAACCCATGGCTGTCCCGGTTTGGATCCGTCTGTATGCTCTTCCAATGGAGTTTTGGGGTGAGCAGGTTCTGGAAATGATCGGGAACTCCCTTGGAAGACATTTGGGTGTCTCCAAAGACACCATAGAAGGAAACACAACTGTTTTTGCAAGAATTTGTGTGGAAATGGATATTAGCCAGCCTCTACCGACAGAGGTGGAACTTGAACTGGCAGGACTATCTTGGATTCAGCAGCTAGATTATGAGGCTCTGCCCTTCAGATGCAGAGTTTGTCACAAATATGGGCATTTGGCCCGGTTTTGTCCAAATAATTTGAACACAAAAATGGAGGCCCCGCTTGGAATGCCAAATCGTCCCAGGGAGGGTAGGTCAACTCTAACCAAAGAACCAACCAGTACCCCTCAAGGTAAAGATGTTCAGAAAGATGGCTTTGAACAGCCTAAAAGAAGGAGAAAGCAAAAGAAAAATGGTAAGGAGCAAGCACAACTCAAGCCAGCTAATAGGTACGAAATATTTAAGACATTAGTGGACCAAGAGGATCAAGTTATGGAAGGTGTGGATGCGAACACTGAAGCCAACAACACCCCCGCTCATGCTTCTCCTTCATCTCCCACCGCCACAGAATAGGTAATTGAGTACACTGAGTTACCGCTGTCAGAGAATGCAGCGGCATTGATACTGCACACCCAAGCGTAGCCAATAATCAAGGATGTCAGCATGGGAGTAGCAGAAAAGAACAGAGAAAGGCCAACCCTAGGGATAACTCAGGTGGAAAAGCGATCAAAAAATAGCATTTCTCAAGGAGCGGGTAGAAAATCAAATAAGGACCTGCTAGCAGCTCAAGGAGACAAGCTGATCACTGGAGGATCGGTGAGGACAATTGATTCTTACTGCTCTCAAGGTTTTCAATGATTATTCAATCATGGAATGTTAGGGGTTTAAACAGTAGAACCCATCAATCTGCTGTTCAAAGACTCTTAGGAAAATGTAAAACAGATTTTTTGCTTATCCAGGAGACAAAAATGTCTTTAGATCTTATGTGTAAAACAGTTAATAGAATCTGGAGGGGCGCTGGTCATATGGATGTGGCTGCCCAAGGTGCCTCAGGGGGGATAGTTACTCTTTGGAACTCTCTGGAATGGACTGCAATAGAACATATAGCTTGGAGGGGTGTTCTCACATCTCATTTTAGGAATAATGTCACAGTTGAACATGTTTTAATCACAAATTTTTATGGGGCTCAAAACCTTGATGGCCAGAGGCTCCAATGGAAAGTTGTACATAACATGAGGACCTCAAGGGAAGATTTAGACTGGATTATTGCTGGGGATTTTAATGCTAAATTATCTTCTAGAGATCAGGAAGGGGGAACCCCAATTTTGGACCCAGGGGATCGACTTCTGATTGCCCAAGTCCAGGCCTTGCACTTAGTGGATATTAAAGGCCCTGGAACCTACTTTACTTGGACTAACAAGAGGAGGGAGCCACATAGCAGGAAGGTAAAGCTAGACCATTTTCTGGTCTCAGAGGAGGCATTTGTAAAATGGAATACTAAATTCCAGATTTTGGAGGGTCCAGTTTTAGATCACTTTCCCATTTTGTTGGAGGGAGGGACTATGACAGGGCAGCATCACAAACCTTTTAAATTTGAGAATTTTTGGTTACAAAAAGAGGATCTTCGAAAGAAAATTCCGCAGTGGTGGGAAGAAGGTCGTCTACCTTTTGGGACAACAATGTTTAGATTCCACAAACAACTTCATTTTGTCAAAGTTCAACTGAAACAATGGAGGCAAGCTAACAAGTCAGATTTCCAGCTCCAAAGAGCTCCCTTGGTGGCCAGATGGGATGAGGTTCAAAAACACTTTAGGGAAGGAACAATTATAGAGCAGCTCAAAACCGAGGATGATGCCTTGCGTAAAGCGGTTGAGGACATTGATAACCAAGAGGAGACTTACTGGAAACAGAGAGCAAGAACCACTTGGTTATTAGAAGGTGATAGAAATACCAAATTTTTCCATCGGTCAGCTTGTGCTAGGAGACAGATGAATAACATGGAAGCCCTTCAAGATGAGAATGGACACTCCTTTGATACTCTTCCTGGTATGCATTCCCATTCAATGGATTATTTTTCTAAACTTTTTAAGGAAAGTATGGAGCAAGATGTAGAGGCTCAAAATGAAGTTATTGATGTCATACCCTCTATTATCTCTGAAGAAGAAAATCAGACCCTTCTTAGACCCATTGATAGAGAAGAACTGAAGAATGTGGTCTTTGGAATGAGCACCGGCAAATCTCCAGGACCAGATGGCTTTCCAATTGAGTTTTTTCAGGCCTTCTGGGATACTTTGGAGGAGGATGTTTTGGCTGTCACAGAGGAGTCCAGAGGTAATAAAAGAATGCTTAAGGCATTAAATCATACCTTCATCACTTTAATTCCTAAAGGGGAGGAGGGGGCTCATATTTCTGATTTCAGACCTATTGCCTTATGCAACGTGATTTATAAAATAATCACAAAGATAATGGCTGAACGGCTAAAACCTCTCCTTCATAACATTATCTCCTCTGAGCAAGGGGGTTTTGTAGAGGGTAGACAGATCTTGGATGGGGTGGTTCTTGCTCAGGAGGCAATCCATACAATGCAAAAATCTGGTAATAAAGGAATGTTCATTAAACTAGATATGTCAAAGGCTTATGATAGGGTGGAGTGGAGTTTCTTGTCAAAGATGATGGCAGCCTTTGGTTTCTCTCAGGACTGGATAGATTGGGTCATGAGTTGTGTTTCTACGCCGTCTTATTCTATTTTAATCAAGGGTCTTCCCTCGCAACCTTTTGGAGCCACCCGTGGTCTTCGTCAAGGGGACCCTTGCTCTCCCTATCTTTTCCTCATTTTGGCTGAAGGATTAGGTAGACTTTTCTTGAGGAGAAGACATCAAGGCTTGCTAACAGGTATCAAGGTGGGTGAGGAAATTTTGACTCACTTACAGTTTGTGGATGATACAGGATTGGTTGGAGTGGCCAGCTTCAGGGAAGCTAGAGTTATCAAGGATACTCTTAATGTCTACCTTAGGGCTTCAAACCAAGTCATCAATGATAAAAAATCCAAAGTGGTCTTTTTCAATCTTGATCAAAGGCTACAGGACAGAGTTCTAGAGATCTTGGGATTCACAAGGACTTCTCTTCCAGTGGTTTACTTGGGGGTTCCTTTGCATTTCAAAAAATTAAAAATAGATATCTAGAAGGATCTTTTGGATGGTATCAAAGATAGAATGAATCATTGGTCTCATAAATGGTTAAGCTATGGGGGTAGATTAACTTTCTTACGATCAGTCATTCAGGCCATGCCAATTTATAAATTCTCTATCCTGGCTGCCCCACATACTATATGGAAAGAGTTGGACAAAATGGCTAGAAGATTTTTATGGGAAGGAGTAAAAGGGGAGAGGAAATGGGCCTTAGTTGGTTGGGATAAAGTTACCCAGCCCAAGGAAAAAGGAGGGCTGGGACTGAGAAGATCCAAGCTAAATAATAAAGCTTTGGCTGGAAAGTTGTACTGGAGATGGATTTCCCAACCAACCTCCTTATTCAGTAGAATCCTAACTAGTAAATATTTGGGTCATGTTCACCCCAATGAGGTGGGCCGTTTCCCTTTGGATGGTACTGGATCCTTAGTGTGGCAGGCTCTCAAGCTTGGATCTCAGGTTATTAAAGACCAATTGTTTTGGAAAGTGGGGAGAGGGGAGAAGGCACGTTTTTGGACTGATTCTTGGGACCAGTACCCACCCATCATTGCTGAGTTCCCCGAATTACAACCAATTAAATCCGCCATAGAAACCAAGGGTTGGGTCCAAATTGAAAGTTATTTCAACACTAGTCAACTGGGGGAATATAAGTTTAAGAAGTTTAAGAGGTTGGAGGAGTGGCCAATTTCAATCCCTCCGGAGCTGGCACCCATCTTGACCAAAATCTTGACAGAAAGGTTTCTCACAGGGAGAGACGAGGAGGATGAATTAGCTTGGGGCTATGGGAACCTTGGTGTATATACAGTGAAGGACGGATACGACAAGATCCTCCCAGAGCCTCCCCCACATTCATTTCTGGTTGAGGATTGGAGAAAGATTTGGCACTCCAAGGGCTGGCCGAAAGTAAACTTTTTTGCCTGGCAGTTTATGCACAATGGAATTCTCACTTTTGACAATCTCAGATGTAGAGGAATCATCGGTCCATCTCAATGTGTTTTATGCCACAAGAACGAGGAAACAGCTGATCACCTGATGTTTGAGTGCCCTTTCACGCGTCAGATTTGGAAGCGATGGTTCTCTCACTATAAACTCCAGGTTAATGGTGACTTGAATCGGACCAATATTTGGGAAATATGGAAGAGGGGTAGATTTAAATCTAAAGCTCTTCGAATTGGTTGGGAGCTTGGCTTATACTTCATTTGGTGGCAAGTGTGGTTGGAGAGAAATGCTCAAATTTTTAGAGAAACTTTTTCCTCGCTAGATGGAGTTTGGCAGGTCATCTAGAGCAAAGCCATAGAAACTGTTGCCGTCTATGCTAAAGAGGAAACTCAGGTTGGTCCTGGGCCAATGGAAGAGGGAGTTGAAGAGCAAGAGAGACAGGACAGAGCTAGCTGGAAACCACCCCTAGAAGGTTGGATTAAAATCAATACTGATGGAGCTGCAAAGGGCAATCCGGGTAGTGCCAGAATTGGAGTGGTTTGCCGGGATCATGATGGTTCAGTGCTCTATTGGGAACTGCAAGGCTTGGGAAGAGCCACAAACAATGAAGTAGAAGCCATTGCTATCAAATCTGCTTCTATCTGGGCAGTTAATCAGGGCCACAGGAGGATAATTCTCGAATCTGATTCTCAAATACTGGTTGGAGCTCTAGACTGCATGAGGAACTTTGCTTCGAAAGCATGGAGGTTGAGGATTCTGGTCTCTCAAATCAAGGCATTATGGAGGGAATTAGATGATGTGATTCCCGTTTATGTGAGTAGAGATTTAAATAAAGCGGCCGATTTCCTGGCGAAGATGGGTGCTGAGAAAGAGGTAGGGGTGCAGCTGCACAGTGACATGCCTTTGGAGGATGAGGTGATTAGGCAGGGTCTTGAAAGATCATTGAGCCAATGAGCAAAGAAAATGCTAAGGGTGGTTTTTGTCGTGATATCGCGACCTGTTGCGCCGTCGCGGCCTTTGGAGGGAAGCTGTCATGATATCGTGACATGTTGCACCGTCGCGGCCTTTGGAGGGAAGCTGTCGTGATATCGTGACATGTTGCACCGTCACGGCCTTTGGAGGGAAGCTATCATGATATCATGACATGTTGCGCCATCGTGGCCTTTGGAGGGAAGTTGTCATGATATCATGACATGTTGCACCGTCGCGGCCTTTGGAGGGAAGCTATCATGATATCGCGACATGTTGCACCGTCGTGGCCTTTGGAGGGAAGCTGTCGCGATATCGTGACATGTTGCACCGTCGCAGCCTTTGGAGGAAAGCTGTCACGATATCGTGACATGTTTCACCGTCATGGCCTTTGGAGGAAAGTTGTCGCGATATCGTGACATGTTGCACCGTCGCGGCCTTTGGAGGAAAGTTGTCGCGATATCGTGACATGTTGCGCCGTCGCGGCCATGGGAGGAAAGTTGTCACGATATCGTGACATGTTGCGCCATCGCGGCCATGGGAGGAAAGTTGTCGCGATATCGCGACATGTTGCGCCGTCGCGGCCACTGGAGGAATGTTGTCGCGATATCGCGACATGTTGCTCTGTCGCGGCCAAGGAAGGATTGTTGTCGCGATATCGTGACATGTTGCTCTGTCGCGGCCAAGGAAGGATAGTTGTCGCGATATCGCGACATGTCACGATTTCGTGACATGTTGCCCCGTCGCGGCCAAGGATGGATAGTCGTCGTGAAATCGTGACATGTCACGATTTCGCGACATGTCGCTCCGTCGCGGCCAAGGAAGGCTAGTTGTCGCGATATCGCGACATGTCGCGAAATGTCGCGATTTCTACTGGGAAGTGTCTACTCCCAATTGTAACTGATCTTTGTTTTAATACAAGTTTTTTTCAATTTTTTCAAAAAAAAATTTAAAAGTGTTATTAATTTTATATTAATATGTAAAAATTTAAAAGGTTATTTATTTTTATAATGAAATATATCTTATGAATCAAGAGTATGTAGAAATTATGAGTAGGAAACAAGAAATATAAAGCAAAGTATGATCAAGCAACAAGTGCTAATTTTTATTTCAGATCTTAGGAGAAACTTAAAAACTAAAGGATTCATGTAAGAAAATCTAGGTAACATGACAATAAAGTCATTTTTAAAAGTCCTTATTAAAAATAAGGATGCCCTAGTTGAAAGTAAGGATGCCTTAGTTGGAAGTATGCATGTAGTAGTTAGTGATAAGAGGAAGAATGAATCTAAGACAAACCCTATCTTAGTAGCAATATTACACTAGAAATATAGGGATTGTCTTAGATAGGGGATTACTATATGATTGAGCATAATATAATTGTTCTAAAAACTATAATTGTTTCAAACCCTAGGTCATTTTTGCTCCTAATAAAGTGGTAAGAAAAACCCCTTTGCATCATTAGATGAGAAGGGCCATTATAGTTCACTCAAATAAATCATTAGAATAAAAAATAACATGATGAAGAAGTACAATGCACAAGTTGAAATATAGGAGTTAAAGGTGCAAAGGTAAATTTTAAAGAAAATGAGATGGAGTTAATCTAGGTAAATCATATTTATTTTTCTCAAGTAGCATAAAATATTCTCCTTATAATAAAAATGAAAGTAGTACAAAGTGTATTCATTGCACTTTAGGGTTTTAAGAGTAGCACAATAAAGAAAATCATATGGAGGATATCCAAGAAAATTTAGGTTTTCCAGGCCAACATAAGAAATTAATGACTATGGAAGATCATATCTGTACTTTAGGGGTTTTAGGAAACTTCAAGAAGAAAGTGTTAATGAGGTTATTCCTTGGGTTTTATATTCTTTAGGGCAACCTAAATCTTTAGAAGATAAGTCTTATTATGAATAATATGGAAAAATAGAAGATATTGGTGAAGATGAGAGTGTTGGTGGGAATGCAAAAAGGAGAGGAAGGACATCAAAGCATGGAAAAAGAGAAAAAGAAACTCTAAGGGATATTTATTTGGGAAGCCAAATAAAAATATGATAGATTTGGGCTAAGCCCACTAATAAGATAATATCATGGAGTATTAGGGGTATGAATAGGATCCCTAAAAAATAGTTATTAAGGAATTAAAATTTTTATAGTCTTAAGTTTATTTGAATACAAAAAACAAAATTAAGTAGTGAGGAATGAAAATATATTTTTAAAAAGATTTGGAATATGGGTGATTGTCTAGTAGTTTCTTCTATAGGAGCTTCAAGTAGTATTACAATAATACTGGATAAATGCAAATGGGATGGTAAATATTTGAAGCAAAAAATAATTGGGTTTCTAGACTATTTTACAAGAAAGATGAAATTATTAAATTTGGGATTATAAATTATGCTCCAACTATACAATTATGATTCATTGTGATCTATGGATTCTTGGGGGTGATTTTAATGTTATTCTAACTCCTTTGAAAAATAAGGGTGGTATTCTAGGATGTTATAAATCAATGCAATATTTTACTTCATTTGTCAATTCAAATGACCTTTGGGATGTTAGTCCTTCAATTTTTCATAATATAGGGGTTAATAGATGCATTGGGTAAATTCATATAGCAAAATGATTGGATAGATTGTTGTTATCCAATAAATGGTTGCAAATAAAGTACACAATCTTTTTAGATATTTCATTGTGAGCAAAATCAGATTAGAAATTCATTCTTTTAAAACATGATTTACCCAATAATGGTCATACAAAGCCATTTTGTATTTAGTCTATGTGGATCCAAGACCATAAATTTTTTTATATGATTATTTTATGTAGGGATGAATCAAAAATTGAAAAATCATGTATGAATAGTTTTTTTAAAAGATGTTAAAGTTGGAAATTAATATTTAGAATGCCATTCTTTTGGTAAGAGTTTTAAAGAAAAGAAATAAATTGAATCCAAGCTCAAAAATTTACAAGAGATAGTAGAAACTAATGGAATGGATTATGGATTATGATTCTTATGTGAAAGAAAAACCATTACTTTATGATTATCATAATACATTTAAAAATGAGGAGTCATATTGGTTTAAAAAATCTAGGGAGAAATCACTCAAGGAAGAAGATAGAAATACAAAAAAAATCACATTACAACAAAAATAAAATTTTCTTTTCATCGTATATTTTTTTTTAACTCCATATGGAAGAAATATTGAGGACAAAGAAGATATAAGGAAGGAAACAATTAATTTTTTCAAACATATTTTGTCAGATACTTGGCAAGATAAGGAGGCATAAGATAAGCTTTTGTAAAATATTCCATCAATTATCACTTAGGGACAAAATGAAATATTGATGAATATATATCTATGGAGGAGCTACATGAAGTAGTTTTCTCTTTCCATCCTAACAATGCGCCTGATTGCATTGGATTTCTAGCGATTTTCTTTCAAAACATTTAGGATTTATTGAAGAGTGCTATGTTAGTTGTGGTTGAAGATGACTAGAAAAGGAAGGATATAATAAGTGGTGTTATTGTCGGTAGACCATACTCACAGGATATAATACTTCTTATACACATCCATCATGGATACTGAACCTGGGTCACATCATCGATAATGCAAGTGGCGTCCTTGTCGGTAGACCACACTCACAGGGAAATGTCATTTTTATTATGTTGGTTCCCAAGAAAGACAAGACAAAATATTATTAGCTAATTGGGCTTTGGACAAAGGTGATCTTACTTGTTACGGCCACCCTGCTATATGGTGGGCTTCTCAAATTAGGGAAGCTCTTCTTTCTATCATTTCTTTGGATGACTCCAGTTCTGAAGGTACCTAGTTTCTTCTTGTTTTTTTTTTTGCTTCTCTTTGGTTCATTCAGTTTTTTTTAGTTCCCTAGCTCATTCTATTCTTTATTTTGTTTCCTCTATTGATTATTGCCTTAATAGTCTTCTGGTCTAGATAGGTCATTGTTTTGTTCATTTTTTTTTTCTTTTTTGTTTTTTTTTTTTTATTATTTTTAAGGTGGGTGGGTTCTTTTGTTTTGTTTTATTTTATGTTCTTTGTGTTGTTTTTTTTGTTCTTATGTTTTTTTTGTTTTGTTTTTTTTTATGTTTTTTTTTATGTTTTTTGTTATTGTTCTTGTGTTTTTTTCGTTTTTGTTCTTGGGTTTCTCTTTGTTTGTGTTATTTCATGTTTTTATGTCTGAGTGTTTTCTATGTTTTTTGTTTTTGTTTATTGTCTGTTGTTGGTTGTTTTTAATTTTAATTTTTATTTTATTTTTTTAGTTTTTTGAGGTTTTGGTTGTGTTTATTTTTCATGTTTTTTTTGGGTTATGTTTTTGTAGTGTTCTATTGTTTTTGTCTTGTTTGTGTTTTGTTATGTGGTTCTTGTGTTTTTATATGTGGTTTGTGTTGTGGTTTCTTTTATCTTATTGTGTGTTTTTGGCTGTGCTTTTGTTTTTGGCACACTCAAGGAGCATGTTTTTTATTTTATTTTATTATTTTTGTTGTTATTTACTTATTTTTAAATTGGTTTTGTGTGTTTGTTTGCTCCTTGAGTATGTCAAAGGCGGTAGGCCAGGTCCGAGTCCTAGGTATTTTTTGTGGAATGGATACCCCTGCCTCCTTGGGTCTTACCCGAAAGTGGCATCCCTTTTGGGATGTTTTCCACAAATAAAAAAAAAGACAAAATATTTTGATACTTTTTGTGCAATAAGCCTTTGTAATATGAGTTATGTTCAAAATTTATGGTAAATAGGTTGGAAGGTATTCTAGGTTGTGTTATCGTAGAGAAACAACATGGTTTTGTTCATGGTAAAAAAAATCTTGATGGTATTATTATTGCACAAGAGACCATTTTTTCTAGGAAAAAATCATGCTTATGAAATTAGATATGAACAAATATTATGATAGAGTTTCCTAGAATTTTTTACATGATATTATTTGAAAGTTTGGTTTTGATTATAGCTAGTGTGAATGGATTAAATGTTGTTATAGCACTATCAAATATTCTATTTTGTTCAATGTTTCTCCTATTGGTTACTTCAAGTCATCTTGTAGAATTTATCAAGGTGATCCACAGTATCCTTATCTATTCATCATTCTTGCATAAGCATTACGGAGAGCTTTCTCAAAGACAAAAATAAAAGGAAAAATCCAAAGTATTCAAGTTGCAAAAAAAATGGCCCCTTTGAATCTTGTTTTCAAATTTTTGATAATATATTTACTTTGTGTCATCCCTTAGTCAGTGATTCCATTGAGTTTAAATCAATGTTATCATTCTATGAGAAGACTACTAGATGATTAATACCACAAAATCCAAGTTTTTTTTATTAACACTACCCTAGGTTTACAACAAATTATTATGAATACTTTAGGGTTTAAAATTAAAAAAAATCAACCTACTTGGGTATTCCTTTGTCTCATAAATGAAATAAAAAGGATTTTTTGGTCTATTTTTTGAATAGAATGAAAGCTTGTTTGGTTAGTTGGAAAGGTAAGTTCTTAACCATTATGGGAAGGCTACAAGTTGTAAAGAATACATTGTAATAAATTCCTATTTATATGATGTCACCTTTAGGATTGATAGTAGGTATAGCATCAAAATTTGATAAAAATAAAAAATAATTTCTTTGGAAAGGTTATGAGGAAAATTTAGGTTTCCTACCCAGGTGTTGTAGGTGAGTTAGAGAGGAGAGGGCAATCCTCCAAGGGAGGTCCCAGGTTCAAATCTCCACCCTACCAAAAAGCTGAATTGGGTATCCAAAATCCAATTCATAATGTTGGTGCGGACAGGGTCGGGTGTGACTTCCGGGTGACTTTGACGGTGTAGAACCCCCTGTTCGTGGTCTCTCAGACCAAGGCAGCACCGCAAGGGATTTTTCGATTAAAAAAAAATAGGTTTCTTTTTTATAAATGGGATAGGGTTTGCAAAGCAAATAATATTGGAGGATAGGGCTTGTGGAATTGTAGACTTATGAGTTTGGCATTACGGGTAAATATTGGGTGGATATTATTCAAAGATCAAAGAAATAATTGGGAAAAAATAATACTCCAAAAATATATAAGTTCTCTTGATGCAATAAAAATATATAGGAAAAAAACACCTCCCAAAATATTGTGAACAAGGAACTTTATATCATATAGTTTGCAATTGATAAAGAAACAAATTATATGTTCAATCAATAGGGATATTGTCTAAATTTTTGGTGTGATGCTTTGTCAAAACCTTATCCTACTATATTTGACTCAAAATGGAAACCATTGGCTTAGTCATGCCTAGATTGTAAATTTCTATAAGTAAAAGACTATATTGATATGAGAAATAACTCCAGATCATGGATTTATTTTAGTAATCTAAGTAAAGGAGAGGAAATCAAAAAAATTGCACATGAACTTCAAAATATGCTTCAAGATTTTTATTTGTCAATTATTACATGAAAGGATGAGTTTGTTTGGAATCTATCAAAGGATGATGGATACTTTGTCAAGTTGGTGTATGAGGATTTAGAGCAATCAAAATTTTATACTTCCAAATATTTTTCTTGGAAAAATGTTTGGTCATTAGAGGCTCTCCCTAAGGCCTCAAAATTCTTTTAGTTAACATTTCAAAGTAATATTCTTAAAGGAGAGAGTCTACAAATAATAGGATATCATGGACCTTTTAAATGTGCCTTGTATGAGAAGAATTTAGAAACATCAAACCATTTACTTCTTCATTGTCCCTTTGCTCATACCATTTGGGTTTACTTTTTAAAAAATATGAAAATATATTAGGTAGCTCCATCAACATTGAAAGAATTGATGAAATGTTGGATTAATTATATCAAAGCTAAAGTATTATGTATTTTGTGGAGGACTAGCCCTTAAATGATTTTTTGGAGTGTATGGCTTGATATGAATAATGTATATTTTAAAAATAAATCTCAAAATCATACCCAAGTTTGAAACCATATTATAATATTTTCTGCATTATGTGTAGAGAAAGAGGTGGTAAAAACTTGGATACATGATTTGAACATACATGGAAGATTCATATGTGATAGTGGAATTAAAAAAAAAAGATCTACTTTGATCTAGGGTAAAATGGAAATGTTCAAAAATTAGGTTTATCAAAATTAATTTTGATGGTGCTTCTAAAGGAAGTCCATGAAAAGCTAGTAAAGGTGGTGTTTTTTTAAATAATGAAGGATAAATTCTCCTTGCTTACTCAAAATAATATGGAACTTCAACTAATCGCTATATGGAGGCTAGGACACTTCATGCAAGGATGAAAATTTCAATATAAAAAAGATGAAAATATATTTCAATTGAGGGGGATTCACAAATTATCGTAAATGCTATCAACAAAAATGGATGTGAGGATTGGATAAAAAAATATTATTGTTGATGTCCATTACCATTTTTTGAATGTAATATTTTGGAAATGGGAGCATATTTAGAGAGAACAAAATTATGTAGCAAATAATTTAGCTAATTATGCTATTGATCTTCATCTTGGTGAAATTCTAATTATGCTATTTAGAAGTAACTAGCCAAGTGAGATTTTATATCTTAATAAAAATGATGTGAATGAGTTTATTGTGGAAACATGACACTTAGAAGAAGTTGAAAAATATATTTAATAGAAAAAAATGAAAATTATTTATGATAAAAAAACATGTTGGATATAAGCTAAAAGCTTAATATAGTGGTAAGGGTAAGGTTTAAACCCCACTCATTATGAGGGAACTAGGACTCCTCATAAAAACATGTATAAACTCATTGAAAAAATATGTTGGATATGGTTTAAATGACCTAACAACAAATATAATATTTTAGTATTTTTATGGGAGGGGCTCCCAATAGAAATTGTATATAATTTATTAAAAAAATATTTACTAATTAAATTTTAATTTTATAAACTTGTTTTTCATATTCCTTTTAATTTTAATTTATAAAATTGTTCAATATTACTCTTATATTGGAGACAAGTCTGAGCAAAAATAATAAACTAACTAATCACATTACAATGAGCATATTTACATATCATGCTCAATATCTAAAAAATTTTATATATATATATATATATATATATATATATAATTCAGAACAAGGGTAGTGATAATTTTTTAATTCGCGAAAAAAAATTGCAAAGTGTGAAGGATTAGGGATTTTTTCTAAAACAATCTCATCTTTTAGGAGCCATATCTTCATGAAGAGTTATCTAATTCAGTTGATTCTTAGACCAACTTGTGCAGAATTTGAATAGATTTAAAATGAGTGGTCATATGCAAAAATTTAAGTAATATTGAGGGAGATATGACCCTGTGAAGTCAACCATTCAAAACAAGGGCAGTGACAATTTTTCAAGCCATGAAAAATGAAATTGCAAAGTGTGAAGGGTTAGGGTTTTTTCCTGAAAATATCTCATATTTTAGGAGTCATATCTTCGCGAAGAGTTATCAGATTTAGTTGATTCTTGGACCAACTTGTGTAGAATTTGAATAGCTTTAAAATTAGTGGTCATATGCAAAAATCTGAGCAATATTGAGGGAGATATGATCCTGTGAAGTCAACCATTCGGAATAAGGGTAGTG
The DNA here is from genome assembly GCA_028583015.1 of Wollemia nobilis. Taxonomy (NCBI): domain Eukaryota; kingdom Viridiplantae; phylum Streptophyta; class Pinopsida; order Araucariales; family Araucariaceae; genus Wollemia; species Wollemia nobilis. The sequence goes on from JAQPPZ010017228.1 coordinate 16,707,370, forward strand.
ACAATTTTTCAAGTTGTAAAAAATGAAATTGTAAATATTTGCAACTAGGGTTCGAATGATGGGAATAGCAATGAAAGGCTAGTACTTCAGCGAGGCAAGACATCCTATCTGGACAAAGAATTTTTTAGCTAAATTTTTTTCCTTTTATTTATCTTAGGAATTATGCATGAAAATTTTATATAGTTTTTATCAAATATTATATTTGCTATAGGACTTTCAGATAAATTTCAATAGTTTTTGAGTTTTAGTTTCCTATCCATGGATTGATTTATAGTTAAATCCTTATAATCATCCCTAGTGGTAGAGGTTAGTTAACACACCTCAAAGATATCCTCATTGCTCCAAGATAGGGCAATATTTGGTAAATTTAATGGGTATTGGTTAAGGGCTTCAACCTTGAGAAAATGGATTGATAGGAGTTGGAAGTCTCTAGGAGTAATTCTATTATTTCTTCCCAAAGGTTTCTTAATAGCCATTTTTTTTCTAGGAAAGAAAGAGAAAGAATCCTAAAAGAGATCCTTGGTTTATAGGAAGAGTAGGGCTCTTCCTTACCCATTGGTATGAAGGCTTTTCACCTAAAAATGTAAATCTATACCTAGTACCATTCGAGATTAGGATGTTTGGGTTGCCCATTTAATTTTGGTATATAGATACCTTCGAGGCAATAGGAAACACTCTAGGAGAATTCCTTGATATTTTAGATACAACAAAATATGGATTTTTGGCTATTTATGCTCGAATATTGGTCATGATTGATATAAGTAAAGATTTACCAAAATCAATTATTATTAACTATAGGGATAAAATGTAGATCCAAACTATATATTATGAAAATATCTTCTAGATTTATAATATATCATAAGGTGGGGCATATTGAGAGATCATGCCCTAAGAAGATCCCAACGGAATCATTTGTAGAAAATCATAATAGAAATTTACAAATGGTTATGGATAAAGATGGTTTTCAACTTCCAAAAAATAGATCTAGAAAAATAAAATAAAATGAATAGTGGAGATCAATAACTAAGCATTCTGGAAGAAATTCCAATTCTTTTTAGGCTTTAGACTATGAAGAAAAAGTATATGACAACTTAGAGAACACAATACAACAATTTCAACATATTAGCGTATGATCGTAATTTAAGGAAGCACATTCTCAATGAACCTAAAGAATGTGCCTCATCATATTTTGAAGACTCTCTTGAAGTACCATGCACCATTCAGGAGAAAATAATTGGTAAAGAAAATTTAATTTTAGAAGTTAAAACCTCTGCCATTAATAAGGAAATACTAGAAAATAAGCAGGATAAGTCAAAAGTTTCTATAATAGAGCTAGGAGAGGATAAATATGTTGAAAAATAAAATTGTGAAAGAATATTGATAAATAGAATAATAAGACCTACTCTTGATATAGGTAAGGAAAAAAGAGGAAAACCCTCAAATTATCAAGCAAGATCGAGGGATGCAACAACTAACATAGAGAAAGGAATACAAACTAAGTTGGTTGAACTTCTATTTACCAAACAACAAAATGATATTGGTAATATGCAAGAGGGGCCAAAAGCCCCTAATGATACATGATTATCATATCATAGAATATAAGAGGTTCTAATACCTCCTCAAGGCATAGGTGTATTAGGGACCAATATTGAAGTAATAAACCTGATATTTTCTATATCCAATAAAATAAAGTGACAAAAGAAGAAGTTTCAAAAACTATGAAAGCAGTTTGGGTAAGATGTGAATGGGATGCTATGCATTCTATAGGAGCAACATGGGGAATTCTAACTTTTTGGAATCCATCTAGAACCTCTTGTGTAACCATTCATAAAAATGGGCATTGGATAGCCTCTTTAGTCACTTGTTATTTTGTAAATATCCGTTTCATCCTTATAAATGTCTATGGGCCTACAACTCAGTCAGGTAGATTCGAATTTTAGAGTGGGATTGAAACCATTATGAGAAGTAAAGACCAAGAAACCTGATTCATGATCATTAGATATTTTAATGTCATAATCAAGTTGAATGAAAAATTTGGGTGAATTAGAAAATTGACCCAAATTATGAAATATTTCTTAGCTTGTATTCAAAACAAAAACCTACAAGAAGTTGAGTTTGAAGAAGACAACTATATATATATATTTTTTTAAAGTGAAAAATTCCTTGCGGGGCCGCATTGGTCTAAGATACCATGAACAAGGGGTTCTACACCGTCAAAGTCACCCGGGAGTCGCACCTCACCCTGCCCGCACCAACATTATCAATTGGATTTTGGATACCCAATTCAGCTTTTTGGTAGGATGGAGATTTGAACCTGGGACCTTCCTTGGAGGATTGCCTTTTCCTCTCCAACTCACCTACAACACCTGGGTAACAACTATACTTGGACCAACAACAGGAGAGGCCAAAACCTAATAGCAAAAAAAAATAGATAGATGTATTCTCTCAAATAATTGGCTAGATGAAGGAACTTGTGCTAAAATTAATACCTTAACAAGGATTGGTTCAGATCACTGGTCAATAAGAGTTAAAATGATGGTAAGTGAATTAAAAAAATATCATATTTTAAATATGAGCAGATGTGGGAAGACCATCCTCAATTTTTTGATATGATAACTCAAACATGAAATTATTTAGGTAATGGTGGGTTGTATGCTCTTCCAAACCAAATTAAAGCTATGAAATCTAGATTAAAATATTGGAACAAGAACACCTTTGGAAATATTTTTGAGAAGAAAGAAGAACTAAAAGATAAAATTTCAAAATTCTAAAAAGGTGATAAAAATATTACAAGCTTAGAGGAAAGGAAGTTGCTTAGTGATTATCATAATATTTTTAGTAAGGAAGAAAATTTGTGAAGATTAAAAACAAGACAAACTTGGTTAAAAGGAGATAAAAATACAAATATTTTTCATAAGATGGCTATAGTAGAGAGATCATCTTCTAGAATTAGTAGAATTAAATCAATAGAAGTGGTTTGCATTGAATATCAAAGTGAAATTAGAAAAGAGGTAAAGTTATTTTATCCAAATATTCTAGGTTTAGAGGAGACTGAAGTTCTTAATGATAAACTTCTTCAAGATGTTCCTTCAGTTATAACAAATAAGACAATAGAAAATTGATGGAGCCTATTACTCTAGAAGAAGTTCATTTAGCTCTTTTATCTTTTAATAAGGATAAATCCCCAGGTCTAGATGGGCTCTCTGCATATTTTTACCAACATAAATGGGATATAGTGAAGGATTATTTATTGGTGGCAGTGAAACATTCTAGGGTAAAACAATACATTCCTAATGCAACTTATCTTACCCTAATTCAAAAAAAGAAGGATGTTGAATTGTTTGATTCTTTTATATCCATAAGCATATGTAATATGACTTGTAATATTATTTCCAAAGTGATGGTGAATAGATTAAGTCCATTGTTAGAAAAAAATATTTCATAATAGCAAGGAGGATTTGTGAAAGGGAGACAAATTTTATATGGGATCATAGTAACTCATGAAGTTATACATCAGTAGTTTAAGAAAAGAGAAAGCTATGATCCTAAAACTTGATATGAATAAAACCTATGATAGGGTTAAATGGGATTTTATTTTTGTAGTTTTAGATAAGTTTTGTTTTTGGAAGAAATGGGTTAGATAAATTAAATATTGTGTCTACAATTTCTTATTCAGTTTTGGTCAATGGGTTAGTGACAGAATAGTTTAAAGCCAAGAGAGACCTTAGACAAGAATATCCTCTATATCCTTATCTGTTCATTATTATGGCAAATGTTTTGAGTAGGAACTTAAAGAATACTTACAAATATGGGCTTATTAGCGAACTTAAGGTTAATAATAACATTGATAACATCACCCATCAACAGTTTGTAGATGATACAACCCTTTTTGGAAGGGCAAAGATAAATGAGACCAGAGCTTTGAATAACTTTTTAAAAGAGTATGAAAAAGCTTCAGGGTAAAAAATTAATAGGACTAAATCCAAAATTTACTTCATTAACACTCTTGCTAATATCAAAGCAAGAATTTGTAGGTTGCTTCAAATGGAGGTAAATTTACCAACAACTTATCTAGGGATGCCTTTATTTGAGGGTATAATGAGGATATATTTATGGAATCTAGTTATCAGTAAAGTTTAAAATAAAGTTCTAGCTTGGAAAGGTAGATGGTTATCATTAGTAGGAAGAGTGTAGTTAATTAAGTCAGTCTTACAAGCCATTCCAACATATTATATGTCATTGTATTCTATACTAAAATAAGTTGAAAAAATATTAATCTTTATTATGTGATCCTTTTATGGTCAGGTTTACATGATAAAAGGAAATTACCTTTGGTAAAATGGAGCAAGTTGTGTGGTGATAAAACTAGGGGATGTCTTGGTTTAATATCTCTTACAAATGCAAATTTAGCTCTTAGGGAAAAGTTATCTGGAGATTGTACAAAGAGAGTCAAATATAATGGATAAGAATTCTTCTAAGTATGTTGATCCCAATGACCCAAGTTTATAATTTACTGCATTCTCTATTCCAAATGGTTCTACTCTTTGAAATGGTTTAAAAAAATCTATTGATCTTATGATTAAAGTTTTAATATGGGTGGTGGAAACTAGAGAAAAAAATTCTATTTGGATGGATACTTGATGTGATAAAAAACCACTCAATTTAGATCTAGTTTTGAAACCTTGGATGAGATTACTTCAAGAGAAATATGGTGATAGGGTTTCAAACATTTTATACAAGGATCGAGAAGGAAGATACACATGGAAAGAATATTTTTTACAAGTATACAAGACATTGATGCTAGGAGGCAATTGAGTAGAAAGATAGAAACTATGATTATTCCAAGGGGTTCCAAGGATAATTTCATTGGGAGGTCAATAGCTTAGGAAAATACACAACAATAAGTGGATATAATGTTCAACACCAACAATAATAATGCCACTAGAATATGGAGAGATATTTGGGATAGCCCAAGCATTCCTAAAGTTAAAATATGTGTTTGGCTAGTAGGTCATAGAAGAATTTTATCCTAGATAACCTTATGAAAAGGGGTTTTATGGCCCCTCTTAATGTATTTTCTGTAATAAGGAGGAGGAGAGTATTGACCATCTCTTGGGACATTACTCAATATTCTATAATCTATGGCAATGGATTCTTAATATATTTGATAAATGCATGGTGATGAATAGAAGAATTGAATATTGATTAAAACAATGACAGATCACTTATAAAAGTGAGGCTTTATAGATAATATAGGATATATCAAAATATACAATACTTTATAGATAATATGGGATATATCAAAAGATACAATACTTTGGACTATATGGCTAGAAAGGAATAGAAGAATATTTAAACGAAAGCAAAGCAATTTAGAAGTAATGAAAAAGAAGATATGTTTAGCCATAAAGGAGTCTAAACCAATCCTATAAACTCACCCAATCCCTAATTTGTAAGTACAAAGTCTTGATAGATGGAGTCAATTCATTAAATGAAAATATGATGTTGGGTACAAGAGAAGCAAAAATAAGGTAAAGAATATAAAGTGGAAACCACCATATGTGGAGTGAGTTAAATTATATTTTGATGGAGCATCCAAAGAAAATCTAGGACCAGCAAGAGGAGGAGGAATAATTAGAAATAATAGAGGAGAGATTTTTTCTTATTATGCTTTTAACAAAGGATTTAAGACAAATAATGAAGTTGAAGCTTGGGTAACTTTAGAAAAGTTTAAAATATGTAAACAAATGAAATGGAATAGAGTATGGATAGAATGTGATTCTCTCATAGCAATAAATGTAATTTTGAGGAAAGCAAATGCTCCATGGAACATACAAGAGATAATTGTGGAAATTCAAGATCTTTCTAAAGAGTTTGAAGAAATTAGGTTTACACATATATTAAGGGAAGGAAATAAATGTGCAGATAATCTAGTCAATAGAGGGGTTTTGATTGAGGATCGTGAAGTTAAATTCTCCTTTCCATGGTTAGAGGAAGTAGAAAGTTTAGTTGAAGCTAACAAAAAATGTTGATTGTATAAATTTATTAATGTTTAAGACTTACTTTAATGTTTTCCATTGGTATATATATTTTATTTTGTAACAATAATGTGTTTTTATTTATACTATTTATTATAATTTTTGTGGTTGCACTTGTGTTTTACGAAGGAAATTACTTTAACGTTTTCCATTGGTAATATCTAGTTTATTTTGTAACAATAATGTGTTTTTATTTATACTATTTACTATAATTTTTGTGGTTGCACTTGTGTTTCAGGAATGAAACTAGCAATTCATATTTGGTAATGTGGACTATGATAGTGCAATTTTTTGGAAATATTACTCTACTATTACTATACTAAGATGCAAGGCAAAGATAGTAGAGGTGAAGTTTTGACATTGTGAAGGTTGCTATAGGAAAATTTCAAGAAATATGCTAAATTCTAGAGTAATTGTATTCATACAGAGATTTGAAAAGATCCAAAAAATGAAAATCAAGAATTCACATATTTTATGTAAAATGATGTTGGTTTTTAGCTATAACATCTCAATTGAGATGAGAAGTACTATTTGTAAATTCTCAAGCTCTAAAGAAAATAGATGTAATTTGTCAAAGGCAGTGGATCCAAGTACAACCCCTTATTATTCACTTCAATAAATTATGAATAAATCTATGGGATAATATATATATATATATACATATAGAATTTATTGAAGTGATTGTTTAGAATGTCATTCAACAAATACAATCCAATCATTCTAAAAATCAAATAGAATTGAATAGTTTTTTGAAAAGTGTTTAGAGTTGGAGTTTGAAAATATGTTTGTATTAAAATCCATTAAAGTTAAACAAGTATATTATGAAAATATAGCATTTTGTTGCCACAAATCTTATGAAATTTGACACATGGCAAGAATTTACAAAGTGAAAAAAATTCTAGCCATAATATAAACTTCAAGATGAAGTAATAGAAGTTAGATTAGATCAAGGATACTCCACTCCAAAAGATGAGGTAAAAGAAATCTAATCTATAGTATCATTTGACAAGCTTAGAAGGAATTAAAGGTGTAAAAGAAGATGTGGAGATAAATCCTAAAATAAATATGATAAAGTGTTCAAGTTTGTAAATCATCTTCTTTTTCCTCCAAGGATTATAGAATCCTCTCCAGTAATAAAAATGAGGATGGAAGAAACCCATAACAACTTAGAGTTTGTAGGGCAACATAAATAAGATTGTGTTTTTGAGGTTATTCCTTGCACTTAGATCCTTCATAACAAGGAAAACCTAAAAATAATAAATCTTACTATGAGCAGTGTTAGAAGATTGAAGAGATTGATGAAGATGAAGACCCAACAAGCAAAAATAAAGAAAAAAATCCATATAAGAAAACGAAATCAAATATTACAAGTGTTAACAAGAAGTGGGGCTAAACCTATAAATAAAAACAAAAAATAACAATGAAAATAATATGTTGGAATATTAAGAGAATGAATAAGAACCCTATAAAAGTATTTATAGACAAGATATTTATAGATATAGAATTTGGGTAGAAAACTATTTTAGTCATTTGCAGTGTTGAATTTCATCTTGACAGAATTTAAATTTCAAAAGGCATTTGATATAAAAAGTGTTGATTGCGGAAACTTAGCAGTTTTTGAGGAAGATGGAGAAACTTGGAAAGGCATTTAATATAAAAATATGGAAGATTGATAGAAAGGCAAATGAAAAATATCTTTAATAGAAATGCAAAATTGGACATGTTTTAATTAACTTATTAGAAATGTAATGAGAGCAATGTAATATATTGTTTTTGTAATGGAAATGGCCCTAATAGAAGCCACACATAGCTTATTCAAAAAAGATAAAAATCCATTAAAAATTCAATGTAACCAAGATGTGAAGTACAACTTAAGATACATATTATTTTTGCAATGAAAATTGCCCCAATAGAAGCCACACATAGCTTAATGAAAATCCAAAAACATACCAACTAATTTGTACCAACAAAAACCAAAGTTCAGTATTATAATAATTAATAATCTAGGAGCTTAAATATTTATAAACAATATAATTAAATTAAATTAAATTATAAATTATTAAGATGTTATTGTAACAATATTAAACACCAGAATAAACTGTACCATTAAAACGATATACAATAAACTAAAATCACATTTACCAAAATACCCAGAAAAATGTTTTTCTTAAAAAAATCTTTTCAGATTTGCAATGACAGGAGTGTAAATATTCTTAACCATAATAATAGCGAGATAAATGCATAATTACAAAAAAACAGCCAGAGACATAAATATTTAAATAACTAGTCTTCTAATAGATCATTTACAGCTGTATGGGCATGGATTGGCAATAGATAACTTGCATGAAAAAACCAAAAAAACAAAGCGTTTTAAATGCTGGAGAGCATTCAACTGCATAGTATCTGTAAAAATGTGTTTTCCCTGCTGACATAAAGCTTGCAGTCTTGGACTCATTGAAAAAAAAAGCTTGCAGTCTTGGACTCATTGAAAAAAAAAAAGCTTGCAGTCTTAGAATTATAAAAAATTATTCACTAGATCTGAGGTCAAATAGAACATGCTTTCATATCCCTCATATATCGTCTCCTTGTCCCATCATCCTTGCTGAGTGGAATGATTGCTGCTGTCCCCAATAATCACCACATCATCTTCATCATCTGCACATTCATTGTGTTCTGATAACCAAATTGAATTCTGCCCAAACTCTTTATTTTCAGACTGAGACACACTCAGTTTTTGGGCAAATCTTGCGCTACGCCTGCACCCCACAGGTGTATATTTTGAGGGTTTAAAACAATTGCTTCCACTTCCTGTGGTTCCCTCCTCATCATCCGAAGTGGCTCCCTCCTCATCCTCCGAAGTGGCTCCCTCCTCGTCCTTCTTTTGCAATTCTTTTACATCTGGTGAAGACAAATTGTTAAGAACATCTGTACCAACTTTCATCTTCTTCTGAGATTGGTTTGTAGGCATTGCAATGCCGTCTCTTTTCTTTTTGCTGCCTCGCATTATTTTGTAAGGAGTGCAATCCTTGACAACCCTGAAAACATGGACTATGAATTTGTATGAAATGCTGTCTACCTGCTCGAACACACAAGCATCTCCTTCTTCAAGATTATTCTCAAATGAAAACACTCTCCAACCTTTGCACAGGCCAGGTCTAGAAATATGCCCATGATACTGTACATGCCATTCCTTATTGTTGGGATCCACGAGAGTCACTTCAATCATTCTTTTTGGTAACTGAAAAAGATCTAGACATTTTTGTGGAAAATACTGCATAAAATTAGGAAGGGTTTATCAATCAGAGGGAAAGACAAAAAAAAAAAAAATATCATTCCCATATTGTAAAAAAAAAAAAAATTCTGTACAGTATAGAAAGTGTTATTTGAAAAAGCTAAAAATAAGCAATGGCAAGGTGGTATATTATGTATTTTAAAAAAAATGTTATAACAAATGAATATATGTATACATCATGGTGGCTGGTTAGAAAGGAAGTGCAACCAAACAATGCCTAATGATGTTAATTCCCATCCATTAGTTAAGTGACCATTGATTAATCACCATAAAAATGTTCAGCTTTTTTTATAGTATTTCTTGAATCAAGTTGCATCTATGATTAGGATATAGTGGTAAGCTGGTCAGCAAGTTTCCTTTTAAACAACTATACATTGTTCAGTGAGGTGCTCAAGTTTGTCTTATTAACCTATCTAATGATATATACAGTCGTCCGGAGACTTAATAAACTTCCACAATCTTTAATTTTCTTCATGGTGTTTCTTGAATCGAGATATTTCATATTAACCAAGGTGTATCTAAGATATTTCTTATTAACCTGTTAACCCTAGCTTGTGAAGGAAAAAAAAAATATGTGCTAACATATCGAATCACAAGATGTGCATTTAAACATATATAGAAGAAGAGAGATCTTACAAGGCTGGTTCCAGTATACACATAAGATGGGGTCATGACTATCATACAAGAGGGATAGATTGATCTGAAGGAATTGGCAGCTTGGAGGGCCCTGTCCCTTTCTGCTAGGCTTACAGGAGCCCTGCAAGAAACATACTCAGTTCGTCCATATTTCTTTTTTCCACTCTCTTCTCCAAAATTCTGAAAACGCTTAGATATATTGGCAGACCGTCCTGCATTAGAACTTGTAGGTATTACAACTTTTGATAAAAAAATATTTCTGCAATGGATATTCACTACGATCTATGAAACCCATGAACAAAAATGTCACTTACCGCTAGAAGGGGGGGCCTTGTGGACTACAGGTTTCTCCTCTTCATCATCCAAAACTGTTGGTGTCTTTTTCATGAATGATCTAGCAAGTCTCTGCTGAAAATAGTCCTTCTCACAAGCAGTTGTTCCAAAAATCTTGACTTTGAAGCAGGACCCTGGAACATACTTAAAGACCAGAAAATCACCTAGCTCAATCCTGTGATCTCGAACAAATGTTTGCCACCCATGAGCAAATTCGAATTCTTTGGATGTGACATTTAATTCCACAGTCCATCTTTGGGTTGTGGGACCTTGTAGAACCACGGTGTTGTCAATGGACATCCCATCATTTCTGAGTTTTGCAATGAACGCTGGAGGAATGCGCTGCAACAAATTTCAACAAGTGGGTATACAATGTATATGTAGGAAGATTATGAAATGAAGACAATTCATTGACCTTTCACTTGACTTACCAATCTGTGTGCAAATTCTCCAATCATGACTTTGAAGAAGTAGTAGGAATACTGATGATACTTCTCATTGCAACCGTGGATTTTGTAACAGTTTTTTGTGCATGTTTTACATGGAAGTGGAAAATTCTCCATGGGTTGATCGCAAACCAACAATATAACCCTCAGAAAAAAATTTATCAGAGCAGGGTGGAACTACAAAAAAAAAAGAGGTTACCAGAATGAATAATCTCTGCATACCAACAAACACCAGAATATGGTAGTGTTAGGGTTTTACACTATTGTAAATTGAGAGCAGGTATGGATCTCTGTGTCAAAGATGAGAAGTACCTTAGAGTCTTAGAAAAAAAAGTTTTGTATTGACTTACCAGATTATTGTCACGCTAAGCTAAACGCACAACGAATTCGAGGAGGTATAATTATGTTCCATTGCGAGTGCTAATGATTGGCAATCATCTTTTTATGGTAGGGTTAGGGTTTTAGGTTACATTATAGATTTTTCGGTTTGATTTGATAATGAATAAGGATAAAGTCTAAGGAGTGGGATAAGCATTAACTCTCTTCTAAAAAATATATGATTTTAAGATAAAACCAGGGTTCATCTATTATTTGAAAAATAATGGTAGAAATTTAAAGAAGTAAAGTATTATAATTATTAAATTTTTTAATTTTTATTATATAAGAAAATTGGTAACATTTTTTATTTTTTATTATTAAAGGGTTTGAATTTTTGAGTTATCATTATAATCCCTATTCCAATTTTAGTATATAGGATCTTGAGTCAGGATGGTCTACGACTTCTACCCTAAATAAAGCTAGCCTCCAAAATTTTAAACCTAAATCTCTTCTTAATCAATACCCAAAACTCACCAATCTACCAAACCCTTAAAATTAATATTAATTTTTATTAAAAATCATGTTATTTTTAACTCTAACTTTAACTTAAAATAATTTTTATTAAAAATATTATTATTTTAAATTAAAGTTAGAGTTTATGCACCAAGATTGTTGATTTATTAAAAATAATGTTATTTTTAGCTCTAACTTTAACTTAAAATATATTTAAAATAGCAAATTAATTTTTTATTAAAAATATCATAATTTTAAGCTCAAGTTACAGTTTATGCACCATAATTGTTGATTTATTAAAAAATCACTGTTTTTAACTCTAACTTTAATTAATTTTTATTAAAAATAACATGATTTTAAGTTAAAGTTAGAGTTTATGTCTACTAAAAGCAAATGAAAATTTTTAAGGTTAGGTTCATGCATCGTATTAGTTGTTTTTTATTTAAAATCTAACAAATTTTAGAATAAAATTAGATTAATGTTTGATCTCAAATGAATTGGTTAAAGAAAAGTTGAGAATTTGTTTTTAAAGGGTTAGGTAGATTGTTAAGTGTTTGTTTGGTCAGCACATATCAAGAAGATATTTAGGTTCAAACCTTGGGGTAGCCAGTTTACAAAAGTAGTAGTCTAATTTGAATCTTTTGAGTGCGCATGAGACCGACGATCAGTAGTACCCATCATGCCGGTCAAGTCCCCATCAGGCCGGTCAACAATAACAAAGCAAAATAAGTTTGGTGGAAGCAGACCCTTTGGTTTGAACCTTGAGCTTGTCAGCTACTAAAAATAGTGTGGTTGTGACCAACTCTCCTATGTAACCGAAAAAAAAAATACTAGCTTAGATATAAAGGATATATATTTGAAAATTTCAAGAGTTATCAATCTCGAGGAGCCTATATTATTTTTTGGAGATCTGATATCTAAGATAGGCACCTCGGGATTGATATCTCTCGACGTTTTTAGATATATATCCTTTATATTTAAGCTAGTTTAAATATTTTGCAATGGTTGGTTAGTCGGCTAAATATTTTAAATGTTTTTGTTAATGTTGGTTTTTTTAATAAAAAAATATATATTTTTACGGCGTGACATGTATGGCTTCTTTTCCTCCCACCCGCTATCTTCCATTGTAAGAACGCCTCTCGACGTAATTACAAAAATTTTATAGGTTTTTGTTCCAAGGTGGTATAGGATTATTGAGAGTAAGGTTTGAACTAAAAATAGTGTAAATGTAATGAACTTCCATATACATATACACATATAATATGAATTTTTTAGTTAAAAATAAATATGGTTTTACCATAAAAATTTAACATAAAAAGTAGATAAAAAAAGAGAACCAAAGATATCATAATAAATAATTTAATCTAAAGATAAATAGGGTTTTAGGGTTTAAATAAAACAGAAAATTAGAGCAAAGGAGGTGGATAGACACAAGAATATTGTGGAAATGTAAGAAACTAGGTTAAATTCCCTATTGATAAGCATAGCTTTCGATTTTAAGAGGGGTCATGGTTGGGAGGAGATTGCTCAGCCTTGTGCGTTGGTTGTAGAGGTTTCTCACACTAACCAAACCAACAAACTAAATAAATAAAAATTTAAATATATATATTTATTGTGTGTGGGTTGTGTTATATATAAATAAATAAATAAAAGGGTGGTCTAACAAGGAGTTTTTCGCTAAATTAAAAAAAATAGTTATAAGGATGCCCAACCCTAAATATCGGTAATAAATATTTCTCAAATTAACTATATATATATATATATAGATAAATTTAATTTAATTGAGTAAGATTTTAAATAAAAGGTTTTATTAATGTAACTTAATTTTATTTAATATAATAAGAGGATTGTTTTATTACAAAGAAGACCATGAAAAATTAAATAAAGAAAAAAAAATATTTAATTTTTTAACCTAAAAATAGATTTTATTGTTTTATAGAAAAGTTAATTAGTTTTTGAAATGCAATAAGAAAAAAATTAAGGAAAAAATTCATTGTAACAACTCAAGTCTATTCATGGTCTTGATTAGTTGGGCAACCAAAGATATTTTTTGTTATTGTGGACTTGAAGACAAGATTGCTGCCCTAGGAGGGCCCAATGGGGACACCTTCAGATACTATTTTAGAGAGACATAGTTCTTTTAAAAATTTGTTAAAGGATAAATCTCCATCAGAGATTGAAGAAGCACAAAAAAATGCATTAAAAATGCTCTTTACGGTTGCTGGAAATAGATCAACATCTCAATGAGTTAATGGATGCTTGCCACAGTCATAATCAAGGCCAAAGATTGTCATTGAGCAAAGGATGGTCGAAGAAATAGTTTTATATAGAGCCAATCATGATTTGATTTGTAAATTCATGGGTATTCGCCCTACCCTAAATTTTTTGCATTCCTGGGTCCAACAAAACTGGGAGCATCTTGGTGAGTATTCTTTGTGGTTTATTAGCAATGGATATTTTATTGTTAGTTTTTCTTCACTTGCCAATAGAAATAGGGTTTTCTAATTAGAAAAGATGAATCATGGTCCAATAGGATTATTTGTTCAACCTTGGAGAGTGGGATTTGATCCTCAAATTGAACCCACTGATGTTCTGGTTTGGATCCATTTATATGCACTTCCAATGGAGTTTTGGAGTGAGCAGGTATTGGAAATTATCGATAATTCCCTTGGAAGATATTTGGGTATTTCCAAAGATACAATGGAAGGAAACACAACTTTTTATGTAAGATTATATGTGGAAATGGATCTTAGCCAGCCTTTACCGATAGAGGTGGAACTCGAACTTGCAACACTATCTTGGATTCAACAACTAGATTATGAGGCATTGCCCTTCAGATGCAGATTTTACCATAAATATGGATATTAAGCTCGATCTTGCCCAAATAATATGAACATAAAAATGGATGATCCTCTAGGAATGTCAAATCTTCCTAAGGAGTGTAAGTCAACAATCAACAAAGAAACAACCAATATTTCTCAGGGCTTAGAAGAATAGGGAGATGGTTTTGAATAGTCCAAAAGAAGGAGAAGGCAAAAGAAAAAATATGGTAAAGAGCAAACCCAACTCAAGTCCTCCAATAGGTATGAGATCTTTAAGACACTAATGGACCAAGAAGAAGAACAATTCATGGAAGGAGTGGATGGGAATAATGAAAATAATAACAATCATGTTCAAGCCCCTCTTTCATCTCCTCCCATCATAGAGCAGGTAATTGAGTGCAATGAGTTACCGCAATCAGAGAGTGTAGAGGTATTGATAGTGCATCATCATGGGCATAGTAGAAAATAACAGAGAAAGACTGACTCTAGGGATAACTCGGGTGTAAAAGAGATAAAAGAATAACAACTCTTAAGGAGTGGGTAAAAAATAAAATAAGGAATTGATAGCAGTTCAAGGAGACAAACTGGTCACTGGAGTATCGGTGAGGCCAATAGATTTTTACTGCTCTCAAGGTAACCAATGATTATACAATCATGGAATGTTAGGGGTTTAAAAAATATAACCCATCAATTTGTTGTTCGAAGACTCTTAGAAAAATTTAAAATAGATTTTTTGCTTATCCAAGAGACAAAAATATCGTTGGATCTTATGTGTAAAATACTAAATAGACTATGGAGGGGTGTTGGTCATATGGAAGTGGTTGCCCAAGGGGTTTCAAGGGAGGATAGTTACTTTTTGGAACTCTCTTGAATGGACTGCAATAGAACATATAGCTTTGAGGGGTGTCCTCACATCACATTTTAGGAACAATGTCACAACTGAACATGTTTAATCACATTTTTTTATGGGGCTCAAAACCTAGATGATCAAATGCATCAATGGAAAGTTGTGCATAACATGAGAGTCTTAAGGGAAGAGTTAGACTAGATTATTGCTAGGGATTTTAATGTTAAATTATCCTCTAAATGTCAGGAAGGGGGAATCCCAATTTTAGACCCAAGGGATCAACTTATGACTGCCCAAGTCCAGGCATTACACTTGGTTGATATTAAATGCCCTAGAACCAACTATACTTGGACTAATAAGAGGAGGGAGCCACATAGCAGGAATGTGAAGTTAGATTATTTTTTGGTTTCAGAGGAGGCATTTATAAAATGGAATATAAAATTTTAGATTTTTGAGGGTCTAATTTTAGATCACTTTCCCATTTTGTTGGAAGGGGGGATCAAGACAGTCCAACATCATAAACCATTTAAATTTGAAAACGTTTGGTTACAAAAAGAGGAACTTTGAAATAAAATTCCACAGTGATGGGAAAAGGTCGTCCAACATATGGGACAACAATGTTTAGATTTTATAAACAACTTCATTATGTCAAATATCAACTAAAACAATGGAGGTGAGCTAACAAGACAAATTTATAGGTCTAAAGAGCTCCATTGGTGGCTAGATGGGATGAGGTTCAAAAATACTTTAGGGAAGGAACAATTACAAAGAAACTCAAAGAAGAGGATTATGTATTGCATAAAGCAGTTGAGGACATTGACAACCAAGAGGAGACCTACTGGAAACAGGGAGCAAGAACCACTTAGTTATTATAAGGTGATAAAAATACCAAATTTTTCTATCGGTATGCCTGTGCTAGGAGACAGATGAACAACATGGAAGCTCTTCAAGATGAGAACGGACACTCCTTTGATACAATTCCAAGTATGCATTTCCATTCAATGGATTATTTTTCTAAACTATTTAAGGAAAGTATGGTGCAAGATGAAGAGGCTCAAAAAGAATTTCTTGTTATCATACCCTTTGTTATCTCTGAAGAAGAAAATCAGACCCTACTTAAACCCATTGATAGAGAGGAACTGAAGAATGTAATCTTTGGAATGAGCACCGTAAAAACACCAAGTCCATATGGCTTTCCAATTAAGTTTTTTTAGGCCTTATAGGAAAACTTGGAGGAGGATGTAATGGAATTTATAGAGGATTCCAAAGGTAGTAAAATAATTCTTAAAACATTAAATCATACTTTCATTGCCTTAATTCCAAAAGGGGAGGAGGAGGTGCATATTTCATATTATAGACCTATTGCCTTATGTAATATCATATATAAAATAATCACAAAGGTAATGGCTGAGCGGCTAAAATCTCTTCTGCATAGCATTATCTCCTCGAAGCAAGGGGGTTTTATAGAGGGCAGGTAGATCTTGGATGGTGTGGTTCTAGGTCAAGAAGAAATCCATTCAATACAAACATCTGGTAATAGAGGAATGTTCATAATGTCAAAGGCTTATGATAGGGTGGAGTAGAGCTTCTTATCAAAGATTATTGTAGCATTTGGTTTCTCTCAGGATTGGATAGAATGGGTCATGAGTTGTGTTTCTACTCCGACATACTCAGTATTAATCAAGGGTCTTCCCTCACAACATTTTGGATCTATTCGAGGCCTTCATCAAGGAGATCCTTGTTCCCCATATTTTTTTTCATATTGGCTAAAGAATTGGATAGAATCTTCTTGAGGAGAAGACAAAAAGGTTTGCTAACAAGTATCAAGGTGGGTGAGGAAATTTTGACTCACCTACAGTTTGTGGATGACACAGGATTGGTGGAAGTGTCCAGCTTTAGGGAAGCAAGAATGATTAGAGATACACGTAATGTCTACCTTAGGGCTACAAACCAAGTCATCAATGATAAAAATCCAAAGTGATATTTTTCAATATTGATCAAAGGCTTTAGGAAAGAATTTTAGAGATATTGGGATTCACAAGGACTTCTCTCCTAGTGGTATACTTGGGGATCCCTTTGCATTTTAAAAAACTAAAAATAGATATCTAGAGGAATATTTTGGACTGTATCAAGGAAATAATTAATCATTGGTCTCACAAATGGTTAAGTTATGGGGTTAGATTACCTTTTTTTATAGTTAGTCATTTAGTTCATGCCAATTTATAATTTTTCTATCCTTGCTACCCCACATACCATATGGAAATAGTTGGACAAGATGGCTAGAATATTTTTATGGGAAGGAGTAAAATGAGAGAGTAAATGGACCTTAGTAGGTTAGGATAAAGTAAGACAACCCAAGGTAAAAGGAGGTTTGGGACTGAGAAGATCAAATTAAGATAAAAAAAACTTTGGCTGGAAAGTTTTATTGGAGGTGGATTTCCCAACCAAATTCTTTATTTAGTAGAATTTTAACTAGTAAATATTTGGGACAGGTAGACCCAAATGAGGTGCTTTATTTCTCTTTGGATGGTAATGGATCCTTAGTGTGGTAGGCTCTTAAGTTAGGATCTCAGGTAGTGAAATATGGATTATTTTGGAAAGTGGGAAGAGGGGAGAAGGCACGATTTTGGACAGATTTATGGGATCAATACCTACCTATCATTGTTGAATTCTTCGAACAACAACCAATCAAAACAACCATGGAAACCAAGTTTTGGGTCCAAATTGAAACTTAATTTCAACACTAGTCATTTGGGGGATTATAAGTTTAAGTAGTTTAAGAAGTTGTATGAGTGGCCAATTTCAATCCCTCCGAATTTGACACCCATCATGACTAAAATCTTGGTAGAAATATTTCTCACAGGTAGATATGAGGAGGATGAATTAGCTTAGGGCTATGGAAGCCTTGGTGTCTACACGATGATGGATGGATAGTATAATATCCTTCCAGAGCCTCCTCCTCATGCATATCATGTTGAATATTGGAAAAATATTTGGCAATCCAAGGGTTGGCCGAAAGTAAACTTTTTTGCCTGGCAGTTCATGCATAATGGAATTTTTACTTTTGATAATCTCATATGTAGGGGAATCATTGGTCTATATCAATGTGTTTTATGCTACAAGAGTAAGGAAACAGCTGATCACTTGATGTTTGAGTGCCCATTCATGTGCCTAATCAGGGAGAGATGGTTTTAATATTATAAAATTTGAGTTAATGGTGATTTAAACTAGATTAATATTTGGGAAATATAGAAGAGGGATAGATTTAAGTCTAAAGATCTTTGTATTTTTTGGGAGCTTGGATTAAACTTCATTTGGTGGCAATTGTGGTTGGAGAGAGATAGCAGAATTTTTAGAGAAACATTTTCATCTTTAGATGGAGTTTGGCAGGTCATTTGGATAAAAGTCACAGAAATTGTGGTAGTGTATGCTAAAGAGGAAACTCAAGTTTTTATAGGTACAATGGAGAAGGAAGTTTAAGTGCAAGAGGGACTAGATAGAGCTAGTTAGAAACCACCTCCAGAAGGTTGGATCAAAATTAATACTGATGGAGTTGTAAAAGGTAATCCAGGTAGAGATGGAATTGGAGTGGTTTGTCAAAATCATGCTAGAATAGTGCTCTATCGGGAACTGCAAGGCTTGGGAAGGGCCACAAACAATGAATTGGAAGCCTTAGCTATCAAATTTGCTTCTATTTGGGTCATAAAACTAGGTTACAAGAGGATAATATTGTAATAAAATTCTCAAATAATGGTTGGATCTCTAGATTGCATGAGGAACTTTACTTTGAAGACATGGAGGTTGATAATTCTTGTCACTCAAATTAAGGAATTATGGAGGGAATTAGATGATGTGATTCCATTTTATGTGAGTAGAGATCTAAATAAAGTGGCATGCTTACTGGTTAATATGGGCACTGAGAAGGAGGTAGGGTTTCAGTGGCACAGTGACATGGCTATTGAGGATTAGATGATTAGACAAGTTTGTGAGAAAATCTAGTGTTTAGCTAATTTGGACAACCATTCCAAAAATATAGTTTACAATATTTGTGATCCAATGTAGATCTTCTTTTATAGTTGTAAACAGGTGAACAACCATTGTAGAACTAAGGTTTAAGAGATTTGGATCCAATGCAAATCTTATTTTACTATTGTAAATATGGGTTATCTTTGGCTAAGGCTGGGAGAAGTCTCATCCCAAATTGTAAATGATATTTGTTTCAATACAAGTTTTTTTAAACTAATTCTAAAAAAAAAAAACACAGGTCTATCTACTCACCTGGTTGCCCCAAATAAAGACATGTAATTCACAAATATTTTTTTGAAAGTTTTCTAATCAAACCCTAAAGTTGATTTTCCTAGATTTTAGAAGTTGATTATAGGTTCACAAAGTTTTGAATCATCCAATGATATTAAAACATTCATTAACGATTTAGCACAAGCATAACTAACCACATTTGGGTTTAGGACTGCTACAACCAGCCACCCAAGTGGACGAGATCGACCAAATCCCATTGAGGAGCCATTTAGTGGAATCGATTACTCTCATTTGTCATCCACATATTCCAGCATGAGGACCGACCCATGGCTAAGGTTATCCTCTAGGGCCCATAACACCTAGAGGGAGATGCTTTTATCCCTTACCTCATCATATTGAACCCTCGACTAACTAGTCGACCTATTCTTAAACCAATATGGAAGAGGTTAGCATATTTATGCTTCCATGACTAACTATCGAATCCCTTTACCTAGAGGTAGTTAGCGCCATGTCAATACCCTGACCTTGGACTTCATTATCCATACTCATGACAACTCATAGTGGTTTATCCCATACCAAACTCTATGGCTATTCCAGCTAAGTTTGATGAGTATGGTTTTTATCACAGTGCTCTTCGAGCCCAACCTGGAAAAGGTGTCCCATACCACCTTCTCATCTCGACCTGATCGAGTCTTATTTGACCAATTTCATCAGTCATCAACTATCCCAAAACTTGTTGTGTGCATACCCGCACCTCAACATATTTGCATGTTCATATGTTTCATTTTCGGGCCTAAGCCTACTAAGGGTTTCTTTGAGTTTAACTCACTATCAATATATTCTAAGATAAGCATACAAGTCTATCTTAAATAAATAATTCTCTTAAAAGAAAATAATTAAAGAAAATATTATTTAAACATAAAAGTAATTTGTTAACTATGACCAAGTTACATTTTTACTAAGGAGTTAAAAACATTTTGAAATGTAGTTTTGCTTCCCTAGTCATTTTCTGGTTTCAATATTTCATAATCATAGATGTATATACAAGAAGTTTACAATATAAGCTTTCATGCATTAAAGAATACTTCCGTTGAATTTTTTTTTGGCCATACAACCAGCCTACTAAATATAAAATAATCAACATTCACCAATTGTATTAAAGCTTATTGGCTGCATTTACTAAGTTTATTTAAATCTAAATAACTCTCATGGTTCACCCAAGATTCCTCGAGGTGAGTCTATGGTTTGTTTTAATTAATGATTAACTGACATCAACTCATAGCAAACCATTAAAAAGTTCGAAACATAAATATTTATTAAATAAATTTTCAAAATAAATCATAATTTCTACATTCGGCTTTGCCATATAAGTACATCGTCGCTTCCAGAAATACAAAAGTCTTAATTGGACAATGATACAAGAAGGCCTTGCCTTTTCTGAAGAAGATCCTTACTTTCTCTAAAAGTTTAAACTATTTTCTATGTAAGGTTGGGTCTGCCCATTCACTAATTGCTTATCTTCAAAAAACTATCTGGTTACCTAGATCCAAAATAGTCAGACCCCGCTTCTCATATTGTTGTCTCATTTTCTGGCAATGGTTCTATAGCTTAGCAATGAATTATCATCTCTCATCCATGAGTTCTAGGTAATGCCCATTCCATGCTCGCACAACACCTTGGCTCACCAGCTTTCCACGATGTCAACTACTTCCAAACAAACTTGAACCCACACCAAAAACTTTGGAATGCCTCTAGGGATCAGATACGACTCAAGAAGATGATCATGCAAATTACTATGCACACATGCAATCTATTCTATCTCTGAAACATTTAGAAAATTACACCAAACTCCTTGCCCGAGGTTTATTCCATGAAATTCAACATGATTCTTTTATGTTTCAAACTACCTGCTTTTCTTAGATAAAAATTCCTCGTAACCTATCCATCTCATCTAGAGTTATTCCAGGTTCCAAAGGAAGTTTAGAATCATAAATTGTTTCTTTCATATCTAAATAAGAAACCAATTTACACACAACAACATGGTAACATTTTCCTTTTATATTGTTGCTTCAAAACACAAAGTCACACAACAACACAACAATGCCATTCATCATTACATTATTTTCAATCAACACAACAACATTGTAGTATTTTTCCAACTTTTCATTGCTTTCAATAACACAATTTAACACAACAAATTTATGGTATAATACTAGCATTACATTACTTCCAATAACATAATATAACACAGCTACATAGTAGTAAAATTATACCAACATTCATTTTGCTTTCAATAGCACAGAACAACATAGCAACACAACAATATTTCACCCAACATTTCATTGCTCCTAAAAACACATTTTAACACAACTACGTAGTAGTAAAATTATACCAGCATCACATTGCTTTCAATAGCACAGAACAACATAGCAATGCAACAATATTTCACCCAACATAGCCAAACATATATTTCACACACAAAACCATGGTGAACGCATTCTTCATAACGAAATCAAATGGAATAACCGACCTATTTTTTCCACGCTTCCCAATATGCATAGTTCACCGCTCTCCGAATCCTTTTTTTTCCATGTCTCATTCTGCCTACTATTTTTACCTTTTCCCTTTTGTTTTCTCCTTCAAAACAATATGCAAGGAATTCAACAAGTTGTTTACTCTCCTCTCTCATGCATCATGCTAGATTGTCGAACCTTTCCTCCACATCCTTGTATGCACAACAAGCCATCATGACATTCCAACCATTTTTGACATCTACCTTTTTCCATTTAACAAACATTTGAAGTGCATCTACCAACATGAAGATTTACTTAGCTTTGTCGACTTCCCTCCACTACTAAGCAAAGCAATAATAACAACATAAACTATTTCACACATGCTTAAAAAAACATACAACACATGTCCTTCACCATCATAGCTAAACATGGAAGATCTATTTTTCCTTTATTTTAACATCAAATACCTCAATTATTTAGTATAAAATGTAGAACAAACACACAACAAGCTATGACTCAATTATGCACATGGTTTCTTTTTTTATAAAATTACTTTTCCATAAAATCATGAAAGGATTAAGGAAAATATTTTCAAATCTTTACTCAAGCAAATAAAGGGTGGCTCCCATGATTAGAACATCTTCATTGCCACCTCTAATCATACAAGCTTACTTTATTAAAACAAAGAACATTCCAAATATTAGACACATATACATGTCTAAATAAGCAAACACACACACACATGCCTTTCCAAGCTAGTGGCTCCCATCATCATTGCCACCATAAAAACATTTCACATTCCTTACCAACAAGCAATATTTCAAATAATGTAACTCATGTAGAGATGCAATTTACAATGCACCTAAATGATATGCAAGTGCGAGTTTCCATGTGCTCATGAGCCGAATCATCACTTCCCTATCTTACCTTTTCCCACTGACTTGCTTCCCTTCGATGTCATCTTGCAATTGTCCTGCACTCACCAAGACTATCAGCAGTACCATGTTTCACAAGAAAAGGTAAGTATATATATATATATTACTTTATTTCATTAATCATGCGAGGAGGGTCATTACATACTCCCCCACTAGAGACAAACATAGTCCCTGTGTTTAAAGCTAGGTTAAGCAAAATATATCTTTTGAAAATCCATATCTTTTTCTTTATCCAAAAACATTCAAGCAAATTTACTTTTCCACTTTAACTCTAAATATTGCCATCACATTTATCATCATGAAATCACATCACACTTTTTTTTGGATTGTCATATATTCACATCATAAATTATGTCATAATGAAATCAGATACACATACCCATCATGGTCCAAAACATCTTACTTAGCAATACCAAAACATTTACAAGCTACTCTACTCAGTAACTCCACTAATATATTTTATACACATATCACAAATTTATAAAAATTTTATGATAAAGTCTTTATCTACTCAAACAAATAAGGAAATTGTCATTGCATATCTGCCACATCTTCCCATATAGCATTTTGGTCTGAGTAGTGGTCCCATTGGACCCGACATTGCTCTATGCTTCATTTTCTCAGATTCTTGGTTCGAAAACCAAGTAGGCGAACAAGTCGCACCTCAATATTTAATGGATCGATCATCTACAAGTTGGAAACATCCAAAACATGAGTAGGATCAGAAATGTACTTTCTAAAGAGGGACACATGAAAGACATTATGGATTTTGGATAAGCTTGGCGGTAGAGCTAATATGTATGCAATAGGGCTTATCTTAGCTATGATCTCAAATGGACCCACATATCTAGAGTCAAGCTTGGAAGATTTTATTGAAATTTTAGTTGGCTTCACCCTTAAGAATACTTTGTCTCCCATAGAATATTCCCTCGATGTTCTTTTGAGGTCCGTGTAGCTCTTTTGGTGATCTACAGCCTCCTTCAGCTTTTATTGAATTCCTTTTAATTGCTCTTCCATTTCTTTTACCATTTTTAGTTTGATCACTACCCGATCCTCTAGATTATCCCAAGACAAGGGAATTCTACATTATCTCCCATATAAGGCTTCGAAAGGTGCCATACCTAGTGATGCATGGTAACTATTGTTATAGGAAAATTCCACTAGGTATAAGTAGTCTTCCCACTTTGTGTGTTGATCCATGCAGTACATTCTTAACATATCCTCAAGCACTTGATTCACCCTTTCAATCTATCCATCTATCTCTAGGTGATAAGCAATACTGATATTCAGTTTGGTCCCTAATGCTTGATGTAGTACTTGCCAAAATTTAGAAGTGAAACGAGAATCTCTATCAAAGATTATAACTTCTAGAAAACCATGCAGTCTTACCACTTCCCTAGAAAACTTACTTGCTATGATTGTTGCATCATCTTGCACATTGCTTGGTATAAAATGTGTGACTTTAGTTAATTTATCCATAATAACTAAAATTACATCATGCCTGAATCTTGTTTTAGGCAATCCCACTATAAAATCCATTGATACTACTTGCCATTTTTGTGCAAGTATCTCATGTGGGTACAACTTTCCAGCTGGATGCAGGTGTTCCACTTTCACCCTTTGGCACTCCAAGCATTTGGCCACATAGTTGGTAATATCCTTTTTCATACCTAGCCAAAAATAAGCTTTCTTTAAATTCTTGCACATTTTTACCCCTCTTAGATGCATAGAATAGGGAGTATTGTGAGCCTCCCTAAGGATTGTTTCCCTCAATCCTCCTGAATTAGGTACTACCAACCTATTCTTGAAATATAGCAGATCATATCTAAAACCATATTCTGCATCCTTGTCCTTTTTCTGTCCAACCTGACCAATACAAGATTGGAAAAATTCATCTTTTTCTTACCATATTTTAATTTGATCTAACAGATCATATTGGCATTTTTCCATTGCGGTAATACGCCCTCTCCTACTTAAAGCATCGATGACCTTATTCTCCTTACCCTTAATGTACTCAATGCCAAAATCATACTCCATGAGGAACTCTATCCAACATCATTGCCTGGCATTTAATAAAGGTTGGGTAAATATATACTTCAGACTCTAGTGGTCTATCTTTAACTCAAATGGTTTTCCCAAAAAATAATATCACTAAATTTTTAGAGCATGCACTACCGCTACCAACTCTAAATCATGAGTGGCATAATTGACTTCATGCCTCTTTAGTTTCCTGGACTCATAAGCAATAACCACACCATCTTGGGTCAAAATCCCACCTAACCCTTCGATTGATGCATATGTACAAACTGTAAACTACTTACTTGGATCAGGAAATTGCAGGATCGATGCAGTCATCAATATTTCTTTCAAAACCTGAAAAGCCTCTTCACACTACTCTATCCACCTAAAGCCTTTTCCTTTTCTTTGAAGATTTGTAATGGGTTGAGAAATTCTTGAAAACCCTCTGATGAACCGTCTATAATACCCTACAATTCCCATAAAACTTCACACCTTTAAAATATTAGTAGGTGTTGGCCAATCAATGATTGCTTCAATTTTCTTAGGGTCTACTACAATTCCTTTAGCAAAAATAATATGTCCAAGATACTACACTTGTGGAGTATAAAACTCACACTTGGTCAATTTTCCATATAATTGATTCTTTCTAAGAATCACAAGCACTATTCGCATATGTTGATCATGCTCTTCCTTGATTTTGGAATAAATCAAAATATCATCCAAAAATATGAGTACAAACTTATCCAATTGTTCTCTAAAAATGCTATTCATGAGGTTCATGAATGTGGTTGGGGCATTGGTTAGCCCAAAAGGTAAGATAGTAAATTCAAAATATCCATACCTTGTTCTAAAAGTTATTTTAGAAGTATCTTCCTCCTGAATCCTTAATTGATGATATCCAGATCTCAAATCTATTTTAGAAAATATGGTTGCTCCTTTCAATTGATCAAACAAATCATCAATCCTTGGTAATGAGTACCTATTCTTGATAGTAACCTTATTCAACATCTGATAGTCTATGCACATCCTTAAGGTACCATATTTATTTTTAACAAACAAGATAGGAGCTCCCTAGGGTGACACACTAGGTTTGATTAACCCTTTTTCAAGCAAATCTTGAAGTTGTATTTTGAGCTCCTGCAACTCTATGGGTGTCATTCTATATGGTGACCTTGCAATTGGTGTTGCACCAGGTAACAACTCAATTGAGAAATCAAATTCCCTCTAAGGAGGTAACCCCGAAATATCCTCAAGGAATACATATTTGAATGCACCCAACACTAGGTGTTTTTGGAAAAGATCAAATTCCTTCTCAGACTCTTCTTTCCTATTCAACTTAACTATGAAGATCATACCCTTCTTCCTAATAACATTTTTGATCTGCATTGCAGTCAATAGATGTGGTTTAACTTCCCTTCACCCACAACTAACTCTAATCCTTTGATTAGATTCATCCAAAAATTCCATCCATCTCTCTTCAAAGTTTAAAAGAGCCTTGTGCACTTTTAACCAATCAACTCCTAAAATGATATCAAATGCATGCAAAGGTGCCACATACAGATACCAATTGATCTTTCCTTGAGGTAAGGAAATGTGGGGGTCAAAGAGACATTGGTTAACATGGTGGGTTTGCCTTGATCCATACTCTACCTTCCAACCATTGGCCAAGAATCTAGGTCTAATAGGAAAATCCCTCACTAATCTAGATGAGATAAAACTATATGTTGACCCACTATCAACTAAAATTTGCACATTTTTATCAAAAAATTTACCATTCAATAAGAAAGGAGTAATTTGACCATTGAGTTCAGAACTACCTATGGCCACATAAATCTTGTGGCTAGCCTCTTCTGGGGCTTTCGATGGTAGATCAGCTCTGAGGGGGCATTTATTGGCATAATGAGCTCCTTTACATACATAGCATCCATTTGGTGGAGCTCTATTTCCTCTGTTGTTGTTCTCATTTCTATTCATAGATGTAGTTTCCCTATCCCTTCCTTGACCTACTAGTTTCTGGTCCTATATTTTGGAAAATTCTTTAACATCCTTCTTGAATCTACCACCTTGGTAATTGGGTTTATTTTTGCCACCTTGCTTGTTTTGATCTCCTCCTTTGGGTTTCTTATTATGTTCCTTCTCCCATTTCATAAAGCCAACACTTTTCTGCTTCTTGAGTTCATATTTTTCCTTTTTGGATAACTTTTGGTAATTAAAATATGCCTTTCTCATTTCCTGATTAGCTTCCTCTTTTCTTGCTAAATCAAAAGTAGTTGGCAGATTGATGAGATTATGCATGTTTACCACCATCATGATTCTAGGATGTAATCCCAGAATGAATTTATATGTTTTCATTTCTTCATTGCTTTCATATTGGGATGCATATTTTAGTAGTTGAATAAAATTTTGGTGGTATTCATGAACTGACATGCTTTCCTATCTCAAATTTGAGAATTCCCCAAATTTTTCTACATAATACTACCTTGTCAAGAATCTATCCCTGAATTCCTTGACAAACTCCTCCCATTTGAGGTCAGCAACTTCTACTTCATGTCCTTTCTTATATGATTTCCACTAGTCCAAGGCTATTTCAGTCATGTTCATAACTACCAAAGTAGTCTTGGATTCATAGGATAGGACTACTAGAGAGAAGTAGGACTCTAGTTCACTTAACCAATTTTTGGTTAATTCACCATCGCCCTTACCATTAAACTTAGATATCACTATTTTTTTTAGATTTCTATCCAAATCCTTACTCACTCTTGCCCTTCCAGCACTGGATCTCTCTAGTTCCCTTGATGCTTCCACTAACCTCTCCAATCCATTTCCTCATCCACTAGCTAAGTCTTCTATGACCCATTATTGTTGGACAATAAATTCTTGTTGTTGGGCCATGTGAGTTTTCTATTGGGCCATCTCTTCCCTTTGGTATTCCATATGTGTTTGCAATAATTGCACCACTTTTATGAGGTTCCCTACCTCCACACTAGTCTCACTCTCACTCTGAGAAATATCATTAACCCTTCTTTCATGTTGAGGACCTTTCTACCTTAAATTTGTTCATGGCCTCCTTACAGGTCTTTCGATGACTTCCTCCTCCCTACCTCTCATAGGATTTCTCGAGGACCCACCTCACAACATTCATGTCATTCAACTTGTAGGTGAAAGAGGTAGTGCATTAGTTTATATTAACTAATCTATCTCACATTCAGAATCTACAGCCTAGAATCTCTTTTGCTCTGATACCATATGTAACAACCCAGGTCTATCTACTCACCTAGTTGCCCCAAATAAAGACATGTAATTCACAAATATTTTTTTGAAAGTTTTCTAATCAAACCCTAAAGTTGATTTTCCTAGATTTTAAAAGTTGATTATAGGTTCACAAAGTTTTGAATCATCCAATGATATTAAAACATTCATTAACAATATAGCACAAGCATAACTAACCACATTTGGGTTTAGGACTATTGTAGCCAACCATCCAAGTGGACGAGATCGACCAAATCCCATTGAGGAGCCATTTAGTGGAATCGGTTACTCTCATTTGACATCCACATATTCTAGCATGAGGATCGACCCATGGCTAAGGTTATCCTCTAGGGCCCATAACACCTAGAGGGAGATACTTTTATCCCTTACCTCATCATATCGAACCCTCGACTAACTAGTTGACCTGTTATTAAACTAATATGGAAGAGGTTAGCATATTTATGCTTTCATGACTAACTATTGAATCCCTTTACCTAGAGGTAGTTAGCGCCATGTCAATACCCTGACCTTGGACTTCATTACCCATACTCATGGCAACTCATAGTGGTTTATCCCATACCAAACTTTGTGGCTATTCTAGCTAAGTTTGATGAGTATGGTTTTTATCATAGTGCTCTTCGAGCCCAACCTAGAAAAGGTGTCCCATACCACCTTCTCATCTCGACCTGATCGAGTCTTATTTGACCAATTCTATCAGTCATCAACTATCCCAAAACTTGTTGTGTGCATACCCACACCTCAACATCTTTGCATGTTCATATATTTCATTTTAGGGCCTAAGCCTACTAAGGGTTTCTTTGAGTTTAACTCACTATCAATATATTCTAAGATAAGCATACAAGTCTATCTTAAATAAATAATTCTCTTAAAAGAAAACAATTAAAGAAAATATTATTTAAACATAAAAGTAATTTGTTAACTATGACCAAGTTACATTATTACTAAGGAGTTTAAAAACATTCTGAAATGTAGATTTGCTTCCCTAGTCATTTGTTGGTTTCAATATTTCATAATCATAGATGTATATACAAGAAGTCTTACAATATAAGATTTCATGCATTAAATAATACTTCCCAGTTGACTTCTTTTTCGGCCATACAACTAGCCTACTAAATATAAAATAATCAACATTCACCAGTTGTATTAAAGCTTAATGGCTGCATTTACTAAGTTTATTTAAATCTAAATAACTCTCATGGTTCACCCAAGATTCCTTGAGGTGAGTCTATGGTTTGTTCTAATTAATGATTAACTGAAATCAACTCATAGCAAACCATTAAAAAGTTTGAAACAAAAATATTTATTAAATAAAGTTTCAAAATAAATCATAATTTCTACATCCGACTTTGCCATATACGTTCGTCGTCACTTCCAAAAATATAGAAGTCTTAATTGGACAATGATACAAGAAGGCCTTGCCTTTTATGAATAAGATCCTTACTTTCTCTAAAATTTTAAATCTATTTTCTATGCATGGTTGGGCATGCCCATTCACTAATTGTTTATCTTCAAAAGATTGTCCAGTTACCTGGATCTAAAACAGTCAGACCCTGCTTCTCCAATTGTTATCTCATTTTATGGTAATGGTTCTATAACTTAGCAATGATTTATCATCTCTTGTTCACGGGTACTAGGCAATGCCCATTCCATTCTTGCACAGAACCTTGGCTCACCAACTTTCCACGATGTCAGCTACTTCCAAATAATATTGAAACCACACCAAAAACTTTGGAACGCCACTAGGGATCAGATACGACTCAAGAAGATGATCATGCAAATTACTATGCACACATTCATTCTATTCTATCTTTGAAACATTGATAAAATTACACCAAACTCCTTGCCCAAGGTTTATTCCATGCAATTCAACATGATTCTTTTATGTTTCAAACTACCTGCTTTTCTCAGGTAAAAATTCCTCGTAACCTATCCATCTCATCTAGAGTTATTCCAGGTTCCAAAGGAAGTTTAAAATCATAAATTATTTCTTTCATATCTAAATAGGAAACCAATTTACACACAACAACATGGTAACATTTTCCTTTTATATTGTTGCTTCAAAACACAAAGTCACACAACACAGTATCACCATTCATCATTACATTATTTTCAATCAACACAACATTGCAGTATTTTTCCAACTTTTCATTGCTTTCAATGACACACTCTAACACAATAAATTCATGGTATAATACTAGCATTACATTACTTCCAATAACGCAATATAACACAACTACACACTCATAAAATTATACCAGCATTACATTGTTTTCAATAGCACAAAACAACATAGCAACACAACAATATTTCACCCAATATTTCATTGCTCCTAAAAACACATTTTAACATAGCTATGCAGTAGTAAAATTTATACCAACATCACATTGCTTTCAATAGCACAAAACAACATAGCAATGCAACAATATTTCACCCAGCATAGCCAAACATATTTTTCACACACAAAACCATGGTGAATGCATTCTTCACAGCAAAATCAAATGGAATAACCGACCTATTTTTTCCACACTTCCCAATCTACACAGTTCATCGCTCTCCAAATCCCTTTTTTTTCACATCTCGTTCTGCCTACTATTTTTACCTTTTTCTTTTTTTTTCTCCTTCAAAATAATATGCGAGGAATTCGACAAGTTGTTTACTCTCCTCTCTCATGCATCGTGCTATATTTTCGAACCTTTCCTCCACATCCTCGTATGCACAACAAGCCATCATGACATTCCAACCATTTTTGGCATCTACATTTTTCCATTTAACAAATATTTGAAGTGCGTCTACCAACATGATGGTTTACTTAGCTTTGTCGACTTCCCTCCACTACTAAGCAAAGCAATAATAACAACATAAACTATTTCACACATGCTTAAAACAAAATATTCAGCACACATCCTTTGCCATCATAGCTAAGCATGGAAGATCTATTTTTCCTTTATTTTAACATCAAATACCTCAGTTCTTTAGTACAAAACATAGAACAAACACACAACAAGCTACGACTCAATTATGCACATGGTTTCTTTTTTTATTTTATAAAATTACTTTTCCATAAAATCATGAAAGGATTAAGGAAAATATTTTCAAATATTTACTCAAGCAAATAAAGGGTGGCTCCCATTATTAGAACATCTTCATCGCCACCTCTAATCATACAAGCTTACTTTATTAAAACAAAGAATATTCCAAATATTAGACACATATAAAATCCTAAATAAGCAACAACACACACATGCCTTTCCAAGCTAGTGGCTCCCATCATCATTGCCACCATAAAAACATTTCACATTCCTTGCCAACAAGCAATATTTCAAACAATGTAACTCACGCAGAGATGCAATTTACAATGCACCTAAATTATATGCAAGTATGAGTTTCCATGTGCTCATGAGCTGAATCATCACTTCCATGTCTTACCTTTTCCCACTGACTTGCTTCCCTTCAATGTCATCTTGCAACTATCCTGCACTCACCAATACTGTCAGTAGTACCATGTTTCACAAGAAAAGGTAAGTATATATATATAAATTTCTTTTATTAAACATGTGAGGGGGGTCGTACATTCATGCATTAAATTTTTTTGCAAATATTAGGATAGTTTGTTTACAAAGGTAGTAGTATCCTCTAAGTGTGTGTTGGTCATGTTAGACTAAAGATGATGGCACAAATCTTAAGTGATTAGTGCTCTCCTTCCTACATGGCCAACAATAACGAGGTGGAATAGATTTTGTGGGATTAACCCTATGGTTTGAATCATGCCTACCTTTATCAATTACTAAAAATAGTGTGGTTATGACCACCTCTCCTATGTAAAAAAAAATCACAAATATTTAATAAAAATATAAATTAATTAGTAGTGATTGAATGATTGTTAGTGAGTATAATTTTCTAGATGATCAAATATTACCAACTTTATTTTTACTTAGTAAACTAAAGTTCTAAAAAAAACTTCTATTGAAAAATCTAAGTTCTTTTTAAGTCTAATCACATACGTATAAATCATTGAGTTGTTATCCTTCTAAATCTTGTATAAGTATAATCTCATACACAACATAACTAAATAAATTACACATAAATATACAGTACATACATGAAAATGAATGGGTTTTCCAAAAGACCTTAGTTTTTTTGACAAAGAATTTGAAATTTTTATATTAAAACAAGATCATTTACAAGTTGGGATGAGACTCTTCCTAGCCTTAGCCAACAAGAACACCTATTTACAATAGTAAAAGATATGCATTGGAGTCAAATCTGCTAAACCATATTTCTATAATGTCTATCCCAATTAGCTAAACATTGGATTTGCTCACCGACCTATCTAATCCTCTCATCCTCAATAGCTATGTCACTATGTCACTGAACCCCTATATCCTTCTTAGTACCCATATTAGCGAGAAAATCTACCACTTTATTTAAATATCTACTCACATATATTGGAATCACATCATCTAATTCCCTCCACAATTCTTTAATTTGGGTGACAAGAATCCTCAACCTCCATGTCTTCAAACAAAAGTTCCTCATGCAATCTAGAGCTACCACCAATATTTGAGAATCTGAATTCTAGGATTATCCTCTTGTAACCTTGTTTTACTGCCCAAATAGAAGCATATTTTATAGCTAAGGCTTCTGCTTCATTGTTCATGGCCCTTCCCAGGTCGTGCAGTTCCCAATAGAGAATTGTCCCAACATGATTCATGTAGACCACTCTAATTCTAGCTCTACCTAGATTACCTTTTGTAGCTCCATCAATATTAATTTTAATCCAACCTTTTGGGGGTGGTTTCCAACTAGCTTTGTCTTACCCCTCTTACAATTCAACTTCCTTCTCCATCATTCCTATATCATCCTGAGTTTCTTCTTTAGCATACACTGCCACTTTTCTATAACTTTGCTTCAAATGGCTTGCCAAACACCATCTAAGGATGAAATTTTTTCTCTAAACATTATTCCATTTCTCTCTAACCACACTTGACACAAAATGAATTTTAATCCAAGCTTCCAACCGATACAAAGAGCTTTAGATTTAAATCAAAAGGCCTTAGTTAGAGCATAAAATTTGTTATTTATTTATTTTATTTGAACAAATTAAAATTTAAAAATAAATTCAAATATTATAATAGTTTAATATGTATGAATTTTAATTTATTATAATGTATATGTGTGCATATAAATGTTCTATGCACCTCATCAATTTTATTTAATGATCATAATTGTTATATTGTAAATTATTTTCATAGTTTAGATTGCATTTGTATTAAAAATTATTTTTTATTATTATTTTTAAAGAAAGGTGAATGAATTTTTCAACACTATCTCTAATATTTTTTTAAAAAAATATTTTTCTAATTAATATAGTTTAAAAGGGAACATTCTTCATCACTATTTCTATGAAAATCACTAAAAGTGGTATTTTTGACAACTGTATTCAAAACTTCATTTATTTTCTTCGAAATGCAGATAATGATGGTTATATAGATGGAGATATAACCTACAATTAGTTTAGGTCATTATCTATTATAGTTTAATTCTTAACAAATCTAGACTAAAAAATATATCCATCATTATTGTATAATTCTAAAAAGTTTGATAGGGATCCCTAATACATATGTGTATGTGTATGCTCTATCCATGTTGAAATATGGGTTAATACATATTAATCACCTCATCTATGTGTATTATGAAAAGAATTTTTTTTCTTATTTTGTGGAAAATACCCCTTTTGGGGTGCCACTTTTGGGTAAGGCCAAAAGAGATAGGGGTATTTATTCCACCAGAATTCCTAGGTCTCGCACCTTGCCTATCCCCTTCCACACACTCAAATAGCATGCCTAAAACAAAAAAGATACAAACAACAAACAAAAATAAAACACACACAAAAAAATACCAAAAACAACACAAAAAATAACAACATAAACACACACTAAAAATTTAAGTGAAGGAAAAAATATATTACATCTATGTCCAAATCAAGCCAACCGATATTTTAGCCAAGATTCAATAGAGGAAACATAAGAAAGATCTTTTGAGCTGGAAACTAAAAAACCCTAACTAACCCAAAGATAAGCTAATACAAAGAAAAAATAAACTAGGTATCTCTAGAATTGGAGCCATCTAGAGAAAGGATAAAAAGAAGATCATCCCTAATTTTAAAAGCCCACCATTTGGGAGGGTGATGATAGCAAGTAAGATCAACTTAGTCCAATGTTCAATTAGCTAAAGAATCAACAATTCTATTTTGATATACTCCATTTGAGTCCTCTAATATTCCAAGTGATGATTTTCATTAATAATAGGGTTAAATATGTTGGTAAGAGAATTAATCTCATGTTACTCTACAATATTTTCACTTTATTTTACCATATAATGTTGATCAGTATTGTGGATTACCTTTTGGTTAGTATCCCTTCATGTTTTTCTTGTTTGTTTCTTGTCTTACCCCAATTCAATCTCAAATAGCTTCTAACCTTAAAGTATGTGTATATGAAACCATAACATCATTGGAAGGTTCAACAAAGTCTATCTTGGTGTTTGAATTGTTTGAAGTTGTAGCATTTAAAATATTGTTCTTCTTGTCTATGTTTTCTCCCTTGTTTCTTTGTTGAAAACCTTTGATTTCCTAGTTTATCTCTAAGTCCTTCCTTGCAACTTTAAAATGTGTTTCTAATATTTTTATCTCCATTATGTCCAATTCCTTACCTAGGAGGTTATTTGTTGAAATAATTCCAAATATATTAGTTGACAACATTGCTTGATCCTTCATAACTAGATTTTTTTAGTGCTTTTCTTTTTAGGCATTTGAAAACCCACTAAGTTTATGTCCTCTTTATTTTGATCTAGAATCTTATTTGGATAGACACTAGCCAAATAACCATATTCATGGTATATTTTACATTAGAAATAAATATTCTCATAGTCCACCACCTACTCCCAAGTATCCTCCTCAAATTGTAATAAAATATTTTTTGGAAGGGATTTGTCAAAATCCATTAAGATGCAAATTCAATCATAAATAATGTGTTCAAATTTATTTGTATGGTCAACAGTCATTATGAAGTTCCAAGGAAGTTTACAATTGTGGAAAATACAGTCGAATTCCAAAATTCAATTGGGATGCCAAAGAATCTAACCCACACAGATCTTGTAGAAGGCATCTCTTCTTCAAATTTAAATTTAGGGTGCTAAGGCTTCATCATTAGAAAAAATAACAATAAAATAACCATTTGGATATAAAAATATATTTGTAATTCACCTTTTTTTTTCTAGTATTTTGTAGCCCACACTTTGAAATTAAATAGGGTTGGATGAAAACCCAAGAAATGACATATCAATCCTCTTCTTTCCAAATCTTCTATGTCATCAAGAATGTCACATATATTTAGCTTAACATCTGGGATTCCATTAGCTACTCTTAGACATCTTGACTTAGTTTTTTTAGGATCAATATTAGGCATTCTTAGATATCTATGAGAATTCTTAATATTAATATTAGCATTATTATGGGATTATCCACCATGAAGGGCATCCCTAAAACTTATTTTTGGGGCTGAATCCCTAAAATCCTTACCCTTGAAAGAGGTTTCCATAGTGGATTTTTTTTGGGGACATTATTTAGCATCAGGATTACTTGAGTTCTAAACCATTTTTTATTTTCCTAAGGAGGTTTTTTTTATTTGATCTATAACTTGAAACTTATTTTTGTGTCTCTTCAATCCATGCCTTGGATATTGAGGAAAGGTGCGATTTTTACTTTTTTCTTGGAAAATAAATTGAAAGTAGTTTTCAATCAAGTTTGTAGCCTAAATATTTGTTGAATGATAGATTCCTAACCCATCATGAGTCTCCAAGATTTTTGGGTTGGCGTTTTTTTTTCTCATACACACATCTTCTAAAAAAACAATATGTTGTAATTTACTATTCACTTATGTCCAACCAGTAGTGGTAGCAGGTTTACTCATGCACTTTGATTAACTTGAAGATATGAACACCAAATGATAGGACTTCTAAAAAAACTGAAAATACTTGATACTTTTTTCTATGAGAAGAAAACTTTAATACTATGTATGTAATGGAGGATGATGAGAGGGAAGAAAGGTTTAAGGTTTTAATGGAACAAGGGACTTAAGAAGTAATGGACTATTCGGCATATCTCATGAGGGGATATTCTTCTTTGGTAGTGTTGAATGATAGGTTATCCCAATTGCCAACATACACCAATAGTTAGAACAATAATTGTCCTCTCTTAAAAAGGAACATTGATCCCCTAAGGTTTGGGTGATAGGGTATGTTATTATTAAATCTTAAATCAAAAGAATAAAAAATGAAGGTAGATGTATAACTCAGGGTTACATATAACTATTACAAGGGCAAGTGTCAATTCATTGTCTAAGCTTTAAGAAACATAGATCTGATTCAATTATTCAATAGATTATCAAAATATAAGCATTCAATATCAAAGATTACATCAAAGAGTTACAAAAAAATAAGATTTTGGGCTTGTTGCCTTAAAATTATCAATCATATATCATTTATTGCATCATAATTATTATCATTATGGCATATAACAATGTAAATTATGAAACTTATGGAAATATAACACATGAAAATGATCTTCAAAAGATGAAATTCAACTATTCTACTCCTACTATAAGCAGATTTCGAAGGAAACTAAAAAGAAAATGATTAAAGAAAGAAATAAAACAAGCCATGGAATATTGAAGCCTTAAATTGAATCTATTAAAGCAGTAGCCTTATCCCGATCAACATTCACTTAATCTAAGACCAAGACGATGCTATCTTCAAAGGGAAAAAAAGCAAAATACAATACTAGACTCAAGTATAACCACCATCAACATGCTCAAATTACACCAAGAATTATAGTATCTTGCATTGATAAAATATTTTCAATCATTATATTCTCATAATTGCTAGCATCATTTGATTACAAGAATAATTCTCCAAGTACAATGACAAGGGTACAAATGTCCATCGTCTACAAAAAAAAAGGAAATTTTAAAAGGCCTATTGCTAAAATTTGAATCCAACCCTTTTTAATGGGATCTTCACAACTATGTATAGCCTTTACAATTTCATATTTTTAATGTTTTACAATTGTCTTTGGTTAGTCAACTGTAACTATCTCTAGATGACTTGTCAATTTGGGTATATTCTTGATCTTGATCTTTCATTTCAACCTTTGATCTTCTAATTTTCTTAGAAGCATCTCTCTAAATATTAGGTAGTTAAATCATCATGCTCCATGTGGTTTGATTTGTTATGCACCAATGGTTGATATTCAATCTAGGTTCAATGAATGTTCATTTCCTTGTTTGGCTATCACCTTTCATTCTCTATCAACCTTCGTTTTTGGCTTTTGTTTTGCTACTCCATTGCTTGTAAATCAAAATATAAATAAGATTAGTTCAAATTGCATTTGGTGGAAAAAATATTAAAAAATAATGGTTATTCTCATTATTATACTATTGTTATTTTCATTTATTTATTTATTTGCTTATTATTATTATTGCTACTAAGGTTGGTGATTATTAAATTTTATTAATCAATTTTCTAAGGTTTAATATTTTTTAATTTTAGGTTCAAATTATTAGGTTTAACATTAACATCCTTTTAAATTTTTAATTCCAAAGTTTTAAAATTCTATTTTAAATATTTTTAGTACCAAAGTATTAAAATTAATACTAGGGTTTTTGTGATATTATTCTCATTAATTAAAATATCCAAAATATTAAGTCCAAGGCTAAGGATTAAGATTTAATTATTTTAATTAATTAAAATCCTTGCCTAAGGTTTTCTTCCACAAAATGAATGGTGCAGAATGCTTTTAAAAAATTCACTCAAAAAGCTATAATTTAAAAAAAAAAATGGACAGTAAGGATTATCATCGACGATGAGCAAATAAAATGCAACCCTACGATCTAGTTGGCTAAACCCTTATCTCATAACCATGCTCTCATTTTTTATTTAAGCACTTTTGACCATTTTGACTATGGCCATGGGACTCTCCCTTTAGTTTGACCACAGATTTGAGTCATTTGCTTTCATATTCTTGTTTAGAAAAATTAGCTCACGGTTGTGGAATACAAAATCCATCCTTGTTGACCATTTTGACCATGACATTGATATGGTTAGCGATCATGGTTGTTTGAATGGTTTGACCATGGTTTTGAGCAAGCTTGCAGTCATGGATTTATTTTGCTAAATTACTAAAATGACTGACTTGATCATGGCATAGAGTTGGCTAACGATCGTGGTTCATTTTTTATTTATGCCTTATTTGACCATGTTGACCATGGATTTGAGCAAGATCTAGGTCGTGGTTCTTTTTTTATTTGGTCTTTATTTGACCATGTTGACTGTAGATGTGAGCAAACTCTGGATCGTGGTTCATTTTTTATTTAGGCTTTATCTGACAATGTTGATCACAAATTTGAGGAAGCTCTGAACTGTGGTTCATTTTTACTTAAGTTTTATTTGACCATTTTGATTGCAGATTTGAGCAAGCTCGTAGCCATACTACATTTTCAATAATTTCTTTCATTGACCATGTTGACTGCATATTTGAGCAAGATCACAGCCATGCTACCTTTTTTATTATTTATTATTATTTATTTTAGAGCACCCATTGAGATAGCTTTCAATTACCAAATATTATTTCTATTTATGAGATTTTATTTTATTTTTTGGGCTTCATTGTATTTCCAAATTTGATTTAATCAATTTGACCATGACGTAGATCTGGCTAACAGTCATGGTGCTCTTGAGAAGATATGGTTGTTTTACTAGACTGGCCTTGATTTTGAGCAAGCTCAAGACCGTGGTGCCTTTTCAATTTATATTTTGAGTAAGGTCCAGGCCATGGTTTATTTTTTTATTCATTCCTTCTTTGACCATTTTACCATGGTTTTGAGCAAGCTCACGATCATGTCTCTCTTTCCTTATTTCCTTAATGAAATTTTATCGCCATAACCCATTTAAAATGGATAGTTTAGCTAGCATTAAGGAAGGTAATTGTAGAAAATCAACATAGGTATGTTTATACTTGTCCAAAATCTTTTTTTAAACCTTATATAATATATAATGAACCTTATCTTATTGAATCCATGAAATTAATGCATGATCATGAGCTCAAAACAGTCCCGTAATGTTAAAAAAGGTAAAATTCCAAAGTGATTAGATTTTTTTTCACATTTCTAATTAAGCCAAATACGTATCCAGAATAGTTAAAATAAAAAAATAATTAATTTTGGATTGGAATATATATCCCTTTGAAATTCGTAGACTCCTACGGGGAATTGATGCTACTAAATGGTAATTTTTCTAAATATCCAAAAATATTCATTTTGTATATATAAATTTAGTACCATTTCAAAAATTATCTTGAGATATTTCTATCAAGCTTTGAATCACATCAAATGGAGCTTTGTAGCAAGAGTTATGGCTATTTTAAGCTTACAGTTAATTATAGGAACCACAGTGGCAAAATTTTGAAAAACCCTAAAAAGTAATTTACAACTAAAATTTTCCAAGCTCTGAAAAGTAATTGAAATTCAATGTGATTAAGCTTAAAAGGATAGATGTAAACACCTTTGTATAAAACTTAAAATTTCAAGTGGATCCCCAATTGGGGTGGGTTGTGCAATGGCAACAATAGGTAGTTGAAGGAATTCTAGAAGAGGGAAGTCACCTTTTGAAGAGTTTAGAAATAGATCTAAGCTAGTGTTAATTTTGTAGGAGAACTTACAACTCTTGGATGAGAGTGTAGATTAGGATTCAATTTTTTTTTAGTAATATTGTTAGAATAGGCCATAATTCTCTAAATAGTGTTGTAAGGGCAAGTAGAAAGATAATAAATTTGGAAGCGCACAAAAGGCAACTAGGTGCATTCAAATGAAGAATAATTGAGTTAAATTAATCATAGGAGAAGATGTGAAATGGAGGAAGTTATTGAACTCTTAGAGAAAACACTTATTGGGAAATTCTATGGATGCAAGAGTTCTAGAAAATCCTTGGTAGATTGAATGACTAGGGAATGGATGAAATTCCTAAGGTATGTGCCTAGCTTCTTGTTGCTATCAAGTGGGTGGTTATCATTTTAGCTCAAGGGTAAGAAAGATGTAAAATAGTTTTGGGGTTATCTTTGTTAATCCTCAAATTATGGGACTCTACGAATAATTGTATACATGCTCAACATGTCTATGTAAATTTGCCACATTTTCCACTAGAATTTTGGTTGAAAAATATTTTCCAAGCCATAGGCAACTATATTAGTTCTTTCTTGGAGGTGGATTAGAGTTATCAATCCTCATGCATGAGAATAGTGACCAGTATACTTGTGGACTAGAGAGGTGGATTGATGGGGAAAATTGTGTTGAAGTACAACAAAGGGATGCATTTTGAAACTTTGAACTATATTAATGGATATTTGGATTTTCTTTGTGGCAACAGGTATGCAAATTAATGTGTAGAGGTCAAGCATATATTTTAACCATGTGGATTAGGATCAAGTCATATTAATAAGTTAACTCTTCCTCTTTAATATAATTGATCTTCAAGAGTAGTTTAAATATCTAGGGTTATTTTTGAAATCCAATGACTACTCTAAATAAGACCAAAGTTGGTTAGTAAATAAGATGAAAAAAAATTATAATATATGGTGTAGCAGATGGATCTCGTTGGGGCAAAGATTGAATTTGGTCAAATTTATGTTGGAGGGGAATATTGGAAATCATTGGATCATATAACAAAAGGGGTATTGGAAAAAATTATATAGTTAAGCTACATATTTTATGAACAAGAAAAAGAGAAAGGGAAGGCATATTCCCCTAGTTAAATAGAAATTCTTAGCCAAACCCAAGAAAAATGGAGAATTTGGACTTAATAACATCCAACTACTTGGAATATAATATCAAATGTAGGCTTATGGAATAATATTAATCAAGAAAAATATTTTAAATCCACTCACAATCGAGAAGTGGATAAGGTCCCTAGTTAATCCAATACATAATGTTTCAATTTATTGGAAGGTAATGATCTGGCTTACTTGGAAAATAGGAGATGGATCGATAATAAGACTAGGCTTAGACCCTTGGATACATGGAGGTATGCATAAACTACAAAATAATGTAATTTATATCTTAAGAGCTTAGGGTTTAAAACTCTTGCCTAAGTAGTTGACCAAAAATCATCTATAAAGTGGATACATGGATGTAAGGAAGCAACAAAGTTAGGTCTTCAAGGCCAAGAAGCACACCAATAGGAAGAATATGTGGGGAGACTTAAAGTTATATATATCAAGTTACAAGAGGAAGTTGATAAAATGGTCTTGATAAAGAATGGATCTACAAGAGATTACACTTCAAATTTGGGGTATAAGATGCTATGGGAAGATATGAACGATGATTTAACATGGTGGTGGAAGTCACTCTGGAAGTAGAAATCCCCATTAAATACAAGACTATTGTTGTGGCTTGCCATGAAAAATAAGGTTCATACATGGGAGGTATTATAGAAAAATAGTTGGAATAGTCTAAAATGGTATTACATAATAATTAAAAAAAATTAATAGCTTGATCTTTTAAAATATAGTTTTGGAGGAAGGTTATTACATAGTTAAAGCTTCCTTTAGGATGGCAAGAAGACTCCCTAGGAGAGTGTTTGAAATCTTGGATTGAAAAAGGTCATACAAAGGTTTTATAGCTCTCTCGTTGTTCATGTCATGGGGAGTATGAATCTTTGGGAACATTGGGATATTAGGATCAAGAGAAGCCTACCCAGTAGGTCCCCTCTGAAATCATAAAAAAAAAATAGTAACTATAAGGTTTTGGTTGCAACAAAGGTAATTAGGCAAATCATCCCTTAAAAAAAATTAGGGGCTTCAGGCTATGAAAGGGGTCCCTAGAGTTTGTGAGGTGGGAGGATTACCATATATTACAAACTCTCATTACTTCAAATTAAAGATTGAACTAGGAGAGGGTTCTAGTAGTTATGCTAAAATAGTGATAGTTGAATTAGGGGTTCAATTTGGTAGATGAAAAGGAATCCAAAAAAATACAAATTTATGGAGACTCACAAGTGCTAATAAATTGTATGCTTGGTAATTTTAGGATGGAAAACATGGCTCTACAACCCATATTCTCTCAAATAAAAGAAGTTGTAGACTATAGTGAATATTTTACATTTAGGCATATTTGTGAAGAACTATATAGGAAAGCAAATGAACTCTCAAAGGATAGACTACTAATTGAACCAGCTATGTGCTAAGGGCTATTCACAATAGCTAGTTCATATTTCTACCTAGGAAGATTAATTCACTCCAACCAAAACATGTAGATCTAAATTGCGTACTATTTATTAAATAATTTTGATGCTAATAATGAAATATTACTTTCTAGTTTAGCATGCTTGTATATTTCTTAACAAGGATAGGTAAAGCAAATTTCTAAAAACTTAGAAGTTATTTTTTTTAAATATATTAGTTGACAATATGGAAAAGTTCCTAAGGATAAAACTTAGTCTATTAGAGATAGCTAGCTATGATATATAAGTGACCTAATTTTTAGGTCACTATTTAAGTTTTGAAGAAATATCAGAGAGGTATATAAAGAATATAATTTTATATTTGATTAATATAAAATTAAAACCTTTTTTCAAGGAAAAATTACTTCATATTATTTTAGTATGCATGTATGTTGATAACTGCTCTACCACATCCAAATAATTTTATTTT
Source organism: Wollemia nobilis (assembly GCA_028583015.1). NCBI lineage: Eukaryota > Viridiplantae > Streptophyta > Pinopsida > Araucariales > Araucariaceae > Wollemia > Wollemia nobilis. The sequence continues at coordinate 16,750,367 of JAQPPZ010017228.1, forward strand.
TTGAATGAGTTCTCCAACTGATTTCATATTATATGCAATTGTCTTAAAACTAATTTTTGTTATGTTTGCTACAAAAAAATGACTAAGGAGAAAACTTTAGTGTATGTGTACAAATGATCCACTAAAACTTGGTCTCCTTTTTAAGTGTTAGGAATCTAATTGGTTGAGCTACTATCATTTGATAACTATTTTTTTAAGGAAAAGTCATTTCTAAATTAACCTCATGATAAAACTACTTGTTAATTTATTCAAAATCAAGATAATAATGCTTCGTATTTTTACAAAATTCTCAAAATAATTACGCCTTGCAAATTATAACTTTACCATTTACCATTCCACTTAACAAGTTACGTATTTTTAAGCTTAATGACTCATGTTAACTTGATCATATCCCGTTTTTCAATAATGAATTACATAGTTAAAATAATCCATCAGACGAGAAAGAGGTAAATAATAAATGTGTTCCATGCACAAATATATATCCTTCTATGATCACCCCTAGATATTATTAAATTTAGCCACTAGCATTGCCATTAAAAATATTTATTACTTTTTCTCAATGAAAAGATAACCAATATAGATGGATATATCAAATATCAATTTGATGGTTCATTAATTTATCACCACCCTCCAAAGAATATTGATCTAGCTTTATCAATAGGTTGCGTCATAACTTTACTAGTTTGAAGAGTGTCTCATGTGGTAGGAGGTTTTGTATACTTGTATAATATAAAAAGAATCAAATAATTTACTCTCTTTTTTATTTTATTTGTGTTAAGTTATCATATCATATTCTTTTTTTAATATAATAAAATGTTATCTTCAAGATAATTTTCAGGGGATTTTTCTAATTTAATTTTTAAATGTTATCAATTTTGTATTCAAATATAAAAAATTAAAAGCTCATTGGTTTCAACAATGAAGTATAATTTATGAACTAGGAGCAAGTAGGAGATATGAGTAGGAAGTAGGAAGTAAAAATCAAAGTGTCACTTCTTGTTCCAGATCTTAGGTGAAACTTAAAAACTAAAGGATTAATAAGAAAAGAATCTAGGTAACATGGTAATAAGTCATTTTTTAAAGTTCTTACTAAAAGTAGGGATGCCATAGTTGGAAGTAATCATACCTTAGTTTAAAGTATGGATGCCCTAGTTAGTGATACAAGGAAAAGTGAATCTATGAAAAACCCTATCCACATAGCAAATACCACACCAGAAGTGATTATCAAGGATGAGATGATTGAGCATGATATAACTATTCTTAAAATTAAAGGGTCAATATGTAATTTCAATGGATACTAATGGTAAATATACCTAAATATCTCACAGGTAAATTTCTCCAAGATTAAAATAATCACATAAAATCACATTCAAAAGTAACACAAGTATTGCACAATAATAAAATTCACTATTACATTCATAAATCAGAGTTTCTCACATACATTTAGATTTTATAGCATGGATATTTATCTCCAATATATCACCTTACAAAATGACTCTTTAATACTCTTAACTATTTATCTCCTCAAACTCATGAGAGATGCAACCTTTCACAATCCTCACATTATAACAAATCCTCTCATAATTACATAATATCCTACTTCACATCTTGACACATCTCATATGACTCTTCATTCCACACTTGACACCTAAAACTTATTACTCTTCACTTGCACACTTGACACTCCTCACACTTTCACACATACTTTAGTAAATTTTAAACAAACTCTCTAAACTAAATATTTACAATAGTATTCAATGGTACTTCATCATACTCATTGTACTAATTAATGTAATACCGCTAACACCCCCCTTGTATTACGTTATTTGGTGTGAAGACTTTTAGTTTAAAATATTCATCTTCTATATTTATCTTGTTTTTATCCTTTGATCCTACTACCAGTACCAAATTTGCATTTGTCATGATTTATATTATTTCCATAGTATTATTTGTAATGATTTGTTTGAATATCTCATCTAATTCCATCATTAAGATTCCTTTTATAGTGCTCCATTCATGAACACCATTTCCTTTGTACAAATACATTTTTGGAGAATGATTATGATTCTCACAATTTTGACAATGAATAAGATCCCAATAATCATAAGGTTTATTTCCATACTTATTGCATTGCTCACATCTTTGAGTGTAATATGATCTTCTATATTTTGGATGAACTCTTATAGAAACAAAAAGTTTATTTCTTGATTTTATAACTTTCCTTTATGTCTTGAATGTCATTGCCATTTTGCAATCTAATTTTCCTTCATTAGTATTTTCAAAATAATCAGTTAAAAATCATAAGAACAACACTTTCTACTTCTATTTAAATAAATTGTATATGTTCCATCAGTTCTATTGTTTCTTGTTTTCTTTCTTTTGAACCAATTTGTAAATGATTCTTTGAAGTTTTTCCTTTTCCTCAATATTGAATATTCATTTTTACTTATTCTCTAACCATGATCTATTTCTTTTCAATCAGTAAATTCTTCAAATTTACTTTTCACTTTTCTTTTATTATAAATCTTAAAATTTTAATTTCAAAACTCTCAATTTTTCAACTTTCAATTTTCTTCTTCAAATTTTAATTTCATAAAATAATCAATCTCATCATATTTTAAATTCAATTCTTTTATCTTCTAATGTCTCCCTAATTATCAAATTTAATTTTCACAATCAATATTAAAAAACTCAATTTCTCTTTCATTACTTTCAATTCTTTAATTTAATTTTACAATTTCACTATTCTATTTTCAATTCTCAATTTAATCTACAGTCCAATTAATTCAACCTTCAATTCAAATTTCAAATGTGTAATTTCCTTATATCTCCCATGCATTAGTTCATTCCTTAATTTATTCTTTTTCACTCCTTATAATTATCAAATTCCAAAATTATCTTCAAACTCTTATAACTCTCAAACTTAATCAAGTCAATAAATCAAGTGCCCAAAAATAATGTATAACCAAATATGCCCCTTAATAATCTTAAGAAATTAAGTTTTTACCTTTATTTTTTCCATATCTCATGTCAATTTTCATTTAGGTATTTCAATAAATTTTATACACTCTAGTTGTTCTTAGTAGGCATTACGATAGTCTAAACAATCCACCCCAAGTTCATTGCACCTTCTTTGGATTCTTGATATGCTCATAATTTTAAAAAATTATCATCTAGTCATGGCTTCTCCCTATTTAAAATTATATTACCTCTGCTTCAATGGTCATAACTTTTTCTTGCTTTAGCTCACAATATAGAAGGCTTAAAATTAATTTAACGATCATTTTTACAAGGAATATTAATTTTAGTCTTCAAAATGGAGTAAAATAGTGACCACCGTGATGGGACCTTGGAAGCACTAAAATAATCTATTGTTGGCTACCTCGAATGAAAGAAAGATAAAAGGATGGTTTGGTAAGCCATTATCGTGATTGACATAGTATACGACAGTTTTGATTTTATCATATGAATATCGGTGACAATCATAGAACCAAGTATTTTTATGAAGCCTCAGGAGGATGAAAGTGCATACCAATGAATAAATCATGCAAATTTCATTCCAAAAGGATTCACTAAAATATCATACAGATCACTCAGTTTCAGTGTGCTCAACAGAGTTGTGAGGGGAACCGATGTTATTTTATTTGCTACATCTTCGTGTTGACCTTTGTAAAAGTGCTCATTCTAATGTTTGTTTCTCTCAAATATTCATCTAAAACCTATCGATTTAGTCTTCTTCACCTCTGGAAATAGGGGGGCAATCTCGCCATCTACAAATAATAAAGTTTCAATGTCCCTTAGATAATCATGCTCTTGTTCATTCATTTTTGTGGAAGAATATGTGTATCGACTCGCAAGTTAGCCTACAATATTAAGCTCCATAAGACTTCATCCTTGGTTTTCATGAATAACTATGATTCTCACCAGTGTCACCCTAAAAACAAAGATATCCCAAAGTAATGTCACATGTTTTGGTCAAAATATTTGAAGAAAACAAATATTCAATAGTGTCCATGCTTTCATGTAAGCAGAATGGTTAATTTATTTATGATATTAATCATTGGGCAGAGACTGATTTATTCACAGTTTGTAACCTCTGTAGTGGATCACACTTCAATAAGTGTAGGAGGTATTGAATAGTAGGCACCTGTGTTGCACAACAAAAGGAATTCCTTGGGTTGCATCCTCACCAACATTCGAGAACCAAGAGTATCGTAATATGGTGATAGTGGTGATATATAGTAGCTCAAGGAGATAGCCTAGATGATCTTTGATGAAATTCACTACATAAAGGATAGGGAGCATGGCATGGTTTGGGAGGAGAGCATAATTTTCATGCCTTCTTGTCATCAAGATGGTGTTTCTCTCCACCACCATGTCAAGTGTCATAGATTTTACCGAGTGAATCTACAAGTTGTCTTCTCAACACTACTAGGTGGTTCACACCAACTTTAGGCCTATACCGTTGCAGCATTATGTATTTCCAATTGGTGATTTCAGGCTATATCTTGTGGTCGATGAGAAAGAGCAACATATTATGGTTTAATCATTATTGTAGATATAAGGAAATCACCACTGCTCAATGCATTCATGATGAACAAAAATCATTATAATTGCTTGCATGTGGTGCAATCCAATGATGAGAGTATGGTTGGAGATTGGTGTACTAGGTAACTTGTAACATCTGCATTAATAAAGACCATAGAGACATTGTTGTATGTGACCAATGTGGATAGGGTGTTTATGGGTAACATTAAATGCATATGAATGTTTTGATCGAAGTGTAAAACAATAAAACTAATGATGTTTAAAAAAATGGTTCAATTAATTTTATAAATATGTCATCACGCTGGTATACAAAGATAAAAGAAAATAAGACAAAATGTGCATGAGTTGTGTTTAAAGAAAGGATTATAAAACAAGTGGAGGAAAGGAAGAGAAGGGGGAAGTGGAAAGGTTTCTTATTAAAATTTTAAATACCCATTGAGATTCACAAAAAAGGGTTGGAGAATTTTTGCAGCAAGTGCATTTTGGAAACCCCATATTCTTGAAGAAGCATCTCATCCCTTGTTGCAATACTGCACCAATTTCACCATTGTAATCCATTGGAACATGGTATTTTGCAAGTGTATTCATTAAAAATATTTTATGTTGGCAATATATTAGAAATTTCAATAAGGTTTATGTATGTGGATGGTGGTCTTATTTATTTTTTCTTAATATATTGTCTCTTTTTTTCCTTTGAAGATTGCATCACATTAATATTGGACTATGTGAAGATGGGTCACATTAATGTTGGTTTAATGCAGGATATTTTTTTATGCAGATTCAAGTTCAAATTTTAGAAGTTTTTTCAACTCGTTCTTTTCTTTTATTTTCTCTAAAACTAACCCTTTTATTTTTTTTAACTACATCAAATACAAAATACAAAAAAAAATAAAAAAAATTAAAACTTCAAAAGGAAATATGTCAGATTCAAGAATTAAATTTCAAATTTTCATTTGTATGCAAATTCACTTTTTAATGGAAATTTAAAGTTTAAAATTTGCACAAATTTTCCAAATAATCAATTAATTTCATTTTATGAAATTGTAATTTCAATAAATTCTATTTTTTTTATTAAAGTGAATAATTAATATGACCTTCCAAAGTTTTACATTGCAAAGTTAGATTGAATCTTTGTACTTTTATTTTCATATAAATCTTAACAAACGAGGATAAAAATTGGTTAACAAAAAAAGATAAAACTTGATTAACAAACAAAGATAAAATTTGATTAACAAACGAAGATAAAATTTGGTTAACAAACGAAGATAAAATTTGATTAACAATCTGAGATAAAATCAATTGAAATCAATTTTTTATCAAATTTCAAAGTAGATAGTTGATCAATAATTTCACATTTTCACAAATTCCATGAACAACAAAATCATTGCAAATCAAATCAATACAAAAAAAGTCCCTTGTTAACAAGTATATGCAACACTGAGGTATCCAATTAACATTTAGTATTTCTAATTTTACTAAGCATTGTAAGTAATTTTAACACATTAAGTAGAACCTTGGAGAAATTCCAAATATTTCTTGCAAGAGAGGATATCTAGTCAAAATATCAACTATGAGTATATCTTTGTAATTGGAAAAAAATATCACTCAAAAAAATTGGTGCTAGAAGGAGGGCTTAATTGAAGGTGTTGGCTTTGACTTACGAAGTTCTAGTTGAAAGTTGTTCACATTTATTGATTGGAAAATTCTCTAATTGATGATGAATTGATGTTAGCCTTTTACAAATTTGATAATTTTCCTTATTATTATGGTTTAATTGATGCATTTTTTTATGAACATGATGATTTATTAGTTTAACTTTTGAAAATTGGAAATCGTTTCATGTCAAGATCACTAAGCACTTATTGTTTTCATTTTTAAGGCTAGAACCAAAAGTCATAATCACAAGATCTAAAGCTTTGAAAGATACTATTTTACATAGCATTTCTCCTACAAGGAGGATCAGGAGTTCTAAGAGTCATATGATTGTTATTCCATCCAATAGCAATTAATCACAACCCATCATCCCATTTGTTCCCTCACTAGTAACTCCAATGGCACAATTTGCAGGGGTTACAACTTGGTTAGGTGCTCATAGTAGTCATTTTAACATTGTTGGATATGCCCCATGACATTCCTAAAAATGTAGAAAGGTATTTACCTAAATATAAACATGATGAATTTAGAATTATTGAATAACATATCCAATCTTACAAATATGCAATGATTAGACTACAAGTTGAGCATGAGGATGTTGCTTGTAGAATGTTTCCTCTTACCTTAAATGGAATGGCATATGATTGGTACATTAGTTTTTCAGCCAATTCTATTACATCTTAGGTTCAGTGGGAAACAAATTTTGTGAATCAATTTAGACTACCCATAGATCCTGTTGTAATCTATCATTAGTTTGCATCAGCCAAGAGAGATCCTAATGAACCTCTGAGATTATTCAATACTTGTTTCCATAAATTGTACAACAGGTTAGTTTCTCTTTATACTCTTCAAGCAGATATTGCCATATAGATGTACTTTAGGGTATTGTACCCTTTAAAATATATGTTTGTAAGGATAACTCCTCAAATCACTACACTTCACATGGCATATAGTGAGGCTTTGACTATAGAACAATAGTTTATACCACAAGGTTTTAGGATAGGATAGTTGCCTTCCATAGGACAACCAGGTGCTTATAATCAAGTGCCTATGATCAATCAAAATTTGTCTCAACAAATACCTATGTTGAATGCCATGTCATTCAATAACTTCAATTTTATATACAATCCACCTAGCATTCCCATTTATCCTTCCACTTTGCTATATTTAGAAAATCAATTCACCACTCATAAAATAGTGGAAATAAATGCTCAAATTATGCTTTCATTCTTTAATACAACACCCACTCCAAATGATTCAACAGTTCATCAAAAAAACACAACATTTCCACAAGTAGTCCAAAATCAAAGTTTTCCTAGTTTTCTAAATTCCACTACCACTACAAGTAACACAACCAATCAACTTATTGTAGGATAAAATAATGAACTTAATTCTCAGGTAAAATACATACAATGAGTTGTCCAAAAACTTAGTAGTGAAATGGTTCAAATGTAAAAACAATTGCCTCAAAATTCTCATCAAAATATGAATTTTAGTATTTAAATAAAATAATGGAATATTCGTCCGAACAATGGAGGAGTACCTAGTCCCATGGTTAATTAGAAAAGTTCTACCACTAGTTCCAATCAAACCAGCACCATTGTTAATATTTCATATTTAGATTTAAACAGATGGTGTAGGGTGCATTCTACTATAAAACATAGTGAGAATGAGTGCCTTGAATTCAAAACAATGCTAGATATTCTACAAAAAGAGATGGATAACATAGAAATTATTTCAAATGAAGATCCTTCCCAATAGGCTAGTACTAGTAAATAGAAGGAATTAGCACTAGTAAATGAAACATTTGAATCAATTGAAGAAGATGAAGAAGGGTATGGTGGATCTATAGAAGAGGGAGTTCAAGCTTTCATATAATTTAAAAAGGGGAATCATAATTACAAGCTTAGGAGTAAGACTAAAGCTCCTTTTTCTTCTTCTACACCTCCAAATGACACCATCCTTCTGCCTGACACACGGGCTAGTAACAATACCATATCTCCATCTAAAGTTGATTTACCTCAAATACCAAATGATAAAATTACCTATAATATTATGGAGGATTTAAAGAAAACAAAAGTGAATATATCTTTATTTGATGTTGCTAAGTTGACTAATCAACAAGAACTTTTGATGTCGGCTTTTAGTGATAAAAGAAAAAAAGAATCCCTAAAAGCCATGGATGCACAATTTGCTTCATGAAGGGACAAAGGAGAAGCTCCTCTATTTATTTTGACCATAATAATTATAGGAAGAAACCTACACAATTATCTTGTTGATTTAGGAGCATCCAGTAATGTCATGCCTCACATTTTTTGTCAAAATTTGGATTTGAAACCCATCCCTTCTAATAGGATAGTGATGCAAGTGGACAAATCTGAATTTCATGTGGTGGTAATTCTTAAGAATTTTTACATACAATTGGACTTAGAACCTAGGATACAATAGTATATTGATATACATGTTGTAGATATACCTGATAAGTATAGAATGTTGTTGAGCAGGGATTGGTCTAGGAACTTAAATGGATATATGGCCACAGATTGTTCACATATGTGGCTACCATGGAAGGGTGTTTCTAACCAAATCATATTTGAATGAGAACCTAGACTATGGGATTTGATTACTAAATATAACAAAACCAATAATTTTTTTTACAATGAATCTAAGTTAGGTGTTTACTCTTTGGAAACAAAATTGGACGTAGGTGAATATAAAAATAAAATACCATCCATTAATCTAATTAAGGATGAAAATATTGTTTGGATGCTTAAATTTGATGGATCTAAATCCAAAAAAGGTAGTGGAGCTGGTGTGGAATTGATTAGTCCTAAAGGTAAGTCATCTCTGGAAGCTTATAGATTATAGTTTCCTTGCACTTGTAATACTATAGAATATGCAGCTTTGATATTCGATTTGTAGTTAGCCCTAAAGAAAAACATTAAATGTTTAAAAGTGCTAGGATATTTAGAATTGGTTTTCAAGTAGGTGAAAGGTCAATACACATGTCAAGATAAAATGCTAATTTATTATAGAAATAGAATTAGGGATTTGATTGATAAATTCCATGCTTTTAATATGTCATTAATATCTAGGAAGAACAATAAAATTGATGATTCTTTAGCTATCACAATAGGTACTCTTAATCCTATCAATAATATGAGGCTAAATAATTTTTCAGTTGAGTTGATACTTTGTTCTTCTATACCTAACAATGTGAAAAATTTATAGGTATTTGAAAGTGATAGGCACATTTTTTATTTTGTAACTAATTCAGGAATTTTTGAAAATCAGGTGATCGATGAGGATGAGAGATTGCAAGAAGATGAAAATGAGGATTATGAGGTAACAAATAAAATCAATGTGATTCCCAAAGATATAGTTTCTCTCGAGAATATTTTCGATATTTATTACAAAATCAAAAGTTGTAATAAAATCTCACTCTCGTAGGATGCTTATAATGTTATTGATATTGGGATTAATAAATACCCACATAAGGTTCTCATAGGAAAAGCTTGCACACAGCATGAACAAAAAGGAATAATTCAGGATTTGAAATATTATGTTGATGTAATAGCATGGAGTTATGAAAATTTAAATATTTATAATGAAAAATCATAACACATACTATTCCTTTAAATCTAGATTCAAAAGCATTTAGACAAAAGAAAATACCGGTTAACCCATTTCTAGAGCCTCTTATACAAAATGAGGTTAATAAATTATTGGATGCTAAGTTTATCTTTCCAATCGGACACTCTACACGGGTAGCAAATATTGTATTAGTTATGAAGAAGATAGGTGAAATCCATTTGTGTATTGATTTTAGGAATCTCAATAAGGCCTCACAAAAAGATAATTACCCCTTGCCTTCCATTGATCATATTTTGCAAATGGTTAATGGTTCCGAGATGGTGTCTTTTCTTTATGGTTATTCTAGATATAACCAAATTCTTATTGACCCAAAAGATAGAATGAAAATAACTTTTACCATGAAGTTGGGTACCTTTACTTATAGAAGAATGACTTTTGGATTTCTTAATATAGGTGTCACATTTCTAAGAGCCATGGATTATGTATTTAAATATTTTATAGGTAAATACATAGTTACTTATGTTGATGGCATTCCTATTTTTTAAAAGAATAGATCTGATCACGTTAATAATTTGAGAAAAGTTCTTCAAATGTGTAGAAAGCATGGAATTTCCCTAAATCACAAAAAGTACATTTTTGAGTAACTGAAGGTAAAATTTTAGGCCATGTCATATCAAAAAATAGAATTTTTATAGATCCTAAAAGAATCGAAGACATCCAAAAAATCCCTTTTCTTGGTAGAAAAAAAGAATTACAATCATTTTTTTTGGGAAAATTAAATTTGTTAGGAAATTCATTTCAAGATTTGCTAAAATAGTCAAACCATTAAATGATATATTGAAAATGGGTGCTAACATTAATTGGACTGGTGAAGCTAAAGCAACTTTTCAAGATGTTAAAAATGCAATATCTTCTGCACCTGTGCTTGTGGGTCCAAATTACAAGAAACCTTTCTATATTTATTCATTCTCTTTTGAGAATTATTTTGCTAGTGTATTAACTCAAAAGAACGAAGATAATTCAAAAAATCCCATTGCTTTCTTGATTTCACCACTAAATATGCACAGTTGATAAACACTATTCTAGATAAATATGTATATGCTCTTTTAAAAACTGTGAAGAAGAATAGACATTACATTTTGCATAGTATAATTTTTTCAATAGTACCTGACCCAGCTATTAAAACAATGTTGATGCCAAATAAATTGGGAGAAAGGAGAGGTAAATGGTTGGCTACTTTGTAGGAGTTGTATTTAGAAATCCACTCAATGAACCTTGTTAGAGGATAAGGTTTGACAAAGTATTTAGCTAAAATCAATCCGCAAATCATGTGTCATCAATACACCACAGAAAGCATCACCATGAATGAATGGTATAATGACATTGTGTATTTTCTTTTGAATGGTAAGTGCCCTAATCACTTTAATGCTATGCAAAGAAGATCACTTCGATTAAAGAGCTCTAAATTTATGATTAAATCTTGTGTATTATATAGAATAAATCATGAAGGAATTTTCCTTAGATGTTTGAGTAGGGATGAGACTATGCAAATTCTTAAGGATTTTGATGGTAAGTATGGGACTAGACATGGATAAGCTAATGCTACAACACACCAAATTTTGAGATTTAGTTACTATCGGCCCCACATTTTCAAATATGCCCATGCCCATGTTTGTTCTTGTCATACATGTCATGTTGTCGCCAATAGAGAACGAAATGTCACCATACCCTTACAATTTGTATTTGAAGCTAGATATTTTGCACGATGGGGTTTAGATTTTGTAGGAATTATAAACCCAAATTATTCACCTGGTCACAAATATATTTTAACCACCACAAATTATTGTACCAGATGGACTAAAAACATTCCCACTAAGAATTGTACTTTTGAAGTGGTTATTCAATTTTTAGAGGGACACATTGTTACTAGATTTGGTATGTCATATTCTATTATTTGTGACAATGGTTATGCTTTTACCTCACTTCATTTTGTATAATAGCTTATGACAATAAGTTGAGCATAAATTTTTCTTCAAATTATTACCCACAAGGTAATGGTTTAGCAAAATCATCTAATAAAAACTTGTCAATTATTAATAAATTGTTTGAACATAATCCTCGTGACTAGCATAATAAATTAAAATTTGCATTATGGGAAGATAGAACAATAACTAAAGATTCCATAAGAACATCACCCTATCATTTAGTTTATGGTCAAGATCCAATTTTTCCTTCAAATCTTAAATTACAAACTTTACAATTTATGAAGGAATACCTTGAAACAGATGATAAAATTAAAGTTCATCTTGCTCACCTTATGCATTTATATGAAAAATGAGAGGATGCTTTACTTTATTTTAGTAAACATTGAGATATTGTTAAAATATGGTTCGACAAAAAAGCTAAGATTAAGGTATTTAGGATCTTTGATTTGGTTTTATTATGGGATAATGTACACGAGAAAAAGGGTGATCACAATAAATTTGACAATTTTTGGCTTGGTCCTTATCAGATTTCAAAACTTCTTGGAGAAAAAACATTTTTATTAAAAACTTTGGGTGGGGAGGACATTCATTTACTTGTTAATGAGCAGTTTCTCAAGCATTAGTTTCACCCATGAAATAGCTGAATTCTAGCATCATTTGTGCTTTTCTTGTCTATTCTTGTATATAGCCTTTTTTATTTTTGTGATTTTGTATTTAATTTTTTCTTTTTTGCACTTCTATACATAATCTCTTGTTTTGCAATATTTTGCTATTTCCTTTCTTGTTAGTGTTTTCATTTTTAGGGAGTAGGTTCTCACTTGCTTATCAGTTTTGTTTTACACTTTTTTTGTTTCCATTTTGAATTTTTTTTAATTTTGGTATTTTCACACTTTTGGGTTTGTTCCTTTGATTGAGATAGTGCTTTGTGATAGCTACTATCTTCTAGTCTCTTTATTGATATTTGTTCCTTTGTCATCTAGGATGGATTTCCTAGTTTGGAATCAGGTGAAATTGAAGAAAATAAAATGGAAATCATTTAGTAATCATTCTTAGATTTTGGACTAAGTAGTAAATTGTGGAACAATGAAACATTTCACTGAAGCTCCACATGTAGCTCACTATATTAAAGAGTATTCTTTAAAATATTAAAGGATAAAGTCATTATGGTTTGCATATTAAGGCAAAAAATCTAATACACTCCATATTTAGCCTTAAGTGGTCTCTAACCTAGTTGGCATACAAATTTTGCAAAGCAATTAAATGCTTAGTAATAAAATAAAAAAAAACATGTAAAATCAATCTTATTCCTGGGTGATTCAAACAATCTCTACTAGGGCTATAGATGTTTGGTTGGCATTATAGTGATGTCTAGAAGAGATCAAGGTCATATCCATCGAGGATATAGATTCCTAGCTGGTAGTGGAGCAATGCAAAGGTACATCTCTATGAGTGATATTTTATAGCCTAAATGCAATACAAATGATGGAATCTGAATTATTTCAAGAATGCAAAATGAATCACAGTTCACACACTAAGTAGAAGCAAATGGTTCAGATGTTTTCATTTGAAACTATCTACCCCTCTCTTTGAATATTTCTATATGATGTTTATTTCTCTTATATTTTATTTTATTAATTTTAGGTTGGGTTCTTCATCCAAAATGCTCAGGAGAATTTCCTAGTAGAGTCGTTAAGCACAAAAATACTCTGAACTTAAAATTTTGATGTGATGTGAAGCTTTGTTTTGAATATTTTATGGCTTAGCCTCCATTTAATCATTAATAGGCTCACTCAGGTTATGCAGAAAATAAATAATTTTATGATCTTTCTGAATCTCAAATGCTTAACCTTTAAATCCACTTGAGTTTTAAATCTTACCCCATAGTTCACATTTAAATACCTTAATAAACTTATGAGATTGGATGGATACATAGCAAAATTTTAAATGATTTCAGTCTTATATATTATTATAATGGTCAAGATTCTTAGTCTCCATATTGTGATTCACCTTTTAAACCAAGCAGCGACTCTAATATTATATTTAGTTGACTAATTATTATTTTTTTGGTAAGTTAACAAAATTGTATTGATGAGGGCATTTGAAAGGCGCCCTAACACATTAGTACACAAGTAGGATTAAAGGATGCATCATATACAAAAACCTCATGGCATCCACATAAATCCTAAGACTTTTAGATAAACCAAAAATAGACCAAAAGGACAAAACAAGAAATAAAATGTCCCAACAAACCAGAACCTAGAAACAGTAGACAAACTATAGCTAATTACATATTATAAAAATCCTTGGTTTCATCCTCTTTGACATCCTTAGGATTTTTTTTTTAAACTTCCTTGGTGATTTCCACCACGTAGTCCTCCTTAACACCAACGTTGGATGTTGCGATGTTCTTTTCTGGGTGATCCTCGAAGAAATTATCATAAAAAATAGCAAGTTCAGAGTATTTTTGTGCTTCTTCATCTGGATAATGGTCACCATGCTCACAGTAACAACACTTTCCATCTGTTCTATGGTAGCAGTAGTAGTCTTTATGATGTATTCCTGAAGAATCTTGACCGTAGGATCCTCGAACTCATCGTCAATGGAACCATGTGTTTTTCCTTGATTCTGAATAAATTTGACCTTTGAGCATTGGGAGCTTCTCATAGGGGTGGGTCAATCCTCCACCTTCACATTATTTCTTATCAATTGATCAGTGTCCATAGAATTTCCTTCTGATTTCCTCTTATTGGATCCACAAATTCTTGATGATGGGGTGAAGGACATATCCTCCTTCGTAGTCTATTTGGAATTAGCTTGTTGCTCCTACGAAACCACATTTTCTTTGGGAAAATTCTCCAAAAAATGATTGTATATTACCTTAAACATACCCTGATATGAGGGCCAATCCTCGTCCTTCTTCGAGCGAGTTTCCTTGATGGAATAATCCATAGATAAAAACAAAAATTCAGGGATGTTGAGAGGTTTCACTTCCCTGAAGTGATTCACAAAGGCTATGTGAAAACTCCTAAGCGGGGAATCTAGATCATCGATTGTAATATATTCCATCACCGATTTCATGACCTCCTTCCAGGGGGTGGGTAAATCCACTCTGATCATTCTTGGATTTATGAGCTTGTACAGACTTGATCTCAGCTCAAACTCCTTGAGCTCTGTGTCCCAGTTATGTTTATCTTTGTGGATAGTTCTTCCCACCAATGGTTGGCCTATTATTTCATCAAGGATGTGGACGTTGACCTGAAACTCCACTCCATGAATAATAACAACGCATTTCTCCTAGGTGGAGGTAAATACAGTAAGGACATCAACCTGAAACTCCACTCCATGAATGATAACAACACTTTTCTTCTCATAATGGTTGGCCTGTTATTTTAGCAAGGATGATAACTCCACTCCATGAATGATTAATTAAATATTATTATGAGTCACCATTTGAAGGATGAAATAAGAGGTATGTTATTTACTTTAATATTTATTTATATTAATTATTTATTATGCTTTTTTCTTAAATTATACAATAACTTTATCAAAGTTACAAAAAAAGGATGGATGGAGACTATCACTATAGTGAGAGTTTTGAAGACATGGTTGATCATGTTGGAGATAGTCATGATGAGACGATGGTATTGAGTGTTATAGAAGATATCCTTGCTTCCAATGATGTTATTTTTCCAAGCAATATTAATTTAAGTCTTAAAAATGATGGAGTAAGGTGTTGACCACCATGATAGGCCCTTAAAAGCACTACAATAATCTATTATTGGTTACCTCGAATTGAAAAATGATAAAAGGATGGTTTGGTAAGCCATTATCATGGTTGATGCAGTGAAAGTGAAATTTTTGAGTTTACCATATGAATACAGGTGATAGTCATAGAATTAAGTATTTTGATGAAGCCTCAGGAGTATGAAAGTGCATACAAATGAATAAATCATGCAAATTTCATTCCAAAAGGCTTCACTAAAATGTCATACAGATTTCTCTATTTTGGTGTGCTCAACAGAGTTATGAGGGGAAGTGATGTCATTTTGTTTGTTGCATCTTCATGTTGACCTTCTAAAAGTGCTCATTCTAGACTTTGTTCCTATCAAATATTTATCTGAAACTTATCGATGTATTCCGCTTCACCTCTAGCAATAGGGGTAGTCTCGCCATCTGCAAAACATCAAGTTTCAATATCCTTGAGATAATCATGCTCTTGTTCATTCATTTTGGTGGAAGGATATGTGTCTCGACTCACGATTTGGCCTATAATATTAAGCTCCATAGGAATTTGTCCCTGGTTGTCACAAATAACTATGATTATTGCCAATGTCACCGTGAAAACAAAGAGATTTGTAGGTCAAAATGACCACATCAAGAGGATTAAGGATTGGTCTTATCAAAATTTTGCTAAGTGTAGAAGAAACATCATGATCTCATGATATTTTATTTCTTAGGGGCTAAGTAAGAGAAAACTTCATGATCTCACAATATTTTTGAGTTAGAAGACCAAGTAAAGAGAAAATATCGCAATCTCATAATTTTTTTATCTGAAAGACTAAATGAAGAGAAAATGTTGCGGTCTCAAGACTTTTTTGAACCAAAAGACCAAGTAAAGAGAAAACACCATGATCTCATGATATTTTTGAGCTGAAAGACCAAGTAAAGGGAAAACGTTACAATCTTACAACATTTTTGAGCTGAAAGACTACGTGAAGAGAAAGCATCATGATCCCACAATATTTTTGAGTTGAAATATGAAGTAAAGGGAAAACGTCGTGATCTCATGATATTTTTGATCTGGAAGACTAAGTGAAGAGAAAACAAAGTGATCCCACGATATTTTTGAGTCATAAGACCAAGTGAAGAGAAAACATCATGATCTCATGATAATTTTGAGCTGGAATACCAAGTGAAGAGAAAATGTCGTGATCTTGCAACATTTTTGAGCCATAATACCAAGTGAAGGGAAAACATCGTGGTCTCATGATATTTTTGATCCAAAATACTAAGTGAAGAGAAAATTTCATGATCTTATGATATTTTTGAGTCAGAAGATCAAGTGAAGAGAAAACATCATGGTCTCATGATATTTTTGAGCTAGAAGATGAAATGAAGAGAAAATATTGTGGTCTCATGATATTTTTGACCTGGAAGACCAAGTGAAGGGAAAACATCATGATCTTGTGATATTTTAGATCTGAAATACTAAGTGAAGATAAAACATCACGATCCCATGATAGTTTTGAGCCAAAAGATCAAGTGAAGAGAAAATATCATGATCTCATGATATTTTTGAGTCGAAAGACCAAGTGAAGGGAAAACATCATGATCTCACGATATTTTTGAGCTTAAAGACTAAGTGAAGAGAAAACATCACGGTCTCACCATATTTTTGAGCTGGAAGACCAAGTGAAAGGAAAACATCATGAGTCACAATATTTTTGAGATGAAAGACAAAGTAAAGAGAAAACATTGTGGTCTTGCAATATTTTTGAGCCCGAAGACCAAGTGAAGGTAAACTCATCACGGTATTGTGCATTTTAAGTTGGAAGACTAAGTGAAGAGAAAACATCATGGTCTCATGACATTTTTTAGCCAAAATACTAAGTGAAGGGAAAATATCATGGTCTCGTGATATTTTTAAGCTAGAAGACCAAGTAAAGAGAAAACATCATGGTCTCACGACATTTTTGATCTTGAAGACCAAGTGAAGGGAAAACATCATGATATCACCATATTTTTGAACCCAAGAACCAGAAGTAAATAAGTGGAAGATAGTTGGGCCACGACATCTCCAAGAATATGAAGGTGGATATGCAGTAACAAGAAGATCTCAACCATTTTTAGTTGAATATCCCATACTCTCTTAACTGCCACTTTACCATAATGAGCCTATGGACATATTTTTGTAACAACTTTCATTTTTTTTGTTATGTAAAAAGCTATATATAGGATGAGCAACCCTAAAAAATGGTCGGTTCTTGGATTTTTACAAGGCAATGTACATAGTATTATGAAAGCAAATAAAGACTACTCATTATGGTTTCTAGCTCACTAGTGTTTTTATCAAGTATGTATGGATTGTTGATTGTTGTATAAGTTACATTGAATAGAAACCATTTTAATTCTCATTCTAAATTTTTGTATTTAAAGTTCAGCTAGCTCTAAAATTAACAGTTCCAATAGGCTTATGTTTTATTAAATCTGCACCAGAGGACTAGTTATTCTAATTTGATGGTTCAAAGAATGTTTATCTGTAAAAGGTTGTAGATGTTTCTTTGTTGTTATATAATCTACACCATATAAATGTTCCAATAAATAGTTATATTTCGCTCTCTTTATGCACTTATACTCTCCCACATTTTCCTTAAAAAAGCAAGGAACTAGCATCCTCTGGAGATTGAACCAGGTAAAATCTATTTTGAACCCAGTATTTCAATGTTGGAAAAGTCTTGGGCACAAACGTAACCAAGGGCATATTTTTCACCAATAGTTTTTGGCATACCCAGTGGGACCCAATCCCATGATATATACATACCATAGTTCTAGTGATTATCTTTTTTTTGTTCCTTTTTATGAATCACTTGGTGAATCCGTCTAAGAGAGAAACCCTAAGAAAATCCTTATCCATTTTCTGGTCTAATACCTTTTTTATGAAAACTATATCTAAAGCAAAACATTTTTAATAACCCATTGAGTTCTTTAAATTACACCTTTGTAGCCTCAGAGCTAATATTGTATTAGTTGCTAGGATAAATTCTTCTTCTACCATCTCTACAGGACCTATAAATACTTCCTCTATAGCTCTACTTGTATAGAGCCCTCTGCAACCAAACCATTTCTAGTTATAAAAAGGTTTAAACAATACCTGCTCTGGCTCTATTTTTGTATCTAGCATCATCAAAGAAATGTTTCCATAGTTGATCAATATATGGGTCTACCTGACGGAGAGGAGTGGGTTTGGTTTTCTCAGGCTTTACAATTGAGTAGATTCTAATATCTATTTCAATCATGGCATTGAAGTCTTGGAGAGAAAAATGGTCTTCTTCTTGTAGTACATTTAGAGCTTCCTCCATCAATTTTAAGCCTTCCAGTACTTCAATCACCACGTTTACTATAGTGGATTATTTACCTTCCTCTTCAAGTTTTTCAATATGAAAGTTTTATGGTTTCTCATTGAATATTTTTGCTCTCTTGCCCTTGAATGGTATTTCCAAGTGCGAGTAATATAATGATAAATATCCTCCTATTTTGGTGATGAATTCTTTAGAGAGACACATACCAAAATACGGTTCTAGATCCACTACCACTACCTCTTGTATAACTATGAGTTGATGCAATCTATGAAGAACTATTAGGATATATTTAATCACCCCTATGGTTTTTATAAGGGTTTTATCTAGTTGCAAGATTCTAGGACTGCTCCTTGTGTATTCCATCCCCATGATGTTGCATACGGATTTGGGTATCATAGTGGTTTTAGCTCTAAAGTTAATCATGCAATTGTGTACCACCCATCCTTCCATATAAAGAGACAAATAGAAGGGAGGAGGTCTATTTTTTCTTGTAGTGGACGTTAGACTAGCTTGTGAAGAATTCAACTAAGTCGGGGTTCTATTCTTATTTTTCATAGATCTTAAGGATTCTTGCAATAAATCAATCTATCTTGAAAAATGCAAAGCTTCATACATAGTTGCTTTAGAGGAATGTTTCTTCGTCTCTTCGACTATGTTGAATGGAAGAGGTTTGACACTTTTATCTTTTACAAATGTGTCATACTTATTTCTATAACCCTGAGTAGCATCTATCCTTTTACGCTTAGTCAATGAGGGGTATCTCAATTTATCTCTTGCTTGTTATTGCATCTCCATTTCCTTCTACATGGGTGTTTCTTTATGTGCTTCTACTTATTTCTGACTTGAAATTTGGGGAACTTTATCATAGGATGTTTTTCTCTCAATTGGGTTTCTCATAGGTTAAGGCACTTTCAAGGGATTAAGCTCATGGGGGCCCACCTGGAAAGGTTTCTTTCCCGATTTGATTAGAATAACCACTTGTTCAAAAAAGGGTATCATGAAATTTTGATTTTCTTCCCTAATCATATTAATCTAACCCTTGAGAGTTTTCTCAGCCTTATCAATAGCTATCTTCTGGACAAGATGTTGATGGATCATACACAAGTTTTCATCATGTGGATCGTTACATGTAGAACACTAAAAGTTTGAATCTGTATAAATGTTAGTGGGTTCACTATCTTCATTAGCATAAACCACATTTGATTTATCATGATTTCTATTGCTTGTGGAGGCTTAATCTCTTGTTACCTATGGAAATATCCTTGTTTGGAAATTTATTTCTGCTTCTCTTCTTTTCATTGAGGTCATCTTATTCATTAGAGTTTTCAAGGTTGATTACATATCTTGTAGAGCTACAAGTTGAGCATCTAGAGTCGATGAAACTATCGCTATAGGAAGTGTAGGAATGGCAGGAAGTATTAGAGGGGTGAGAGATGCTTGTACCACTGGGATAGTAGGTTTCCCGGTCCATTTGGGGAGACTTGCATTAGAAGTGGAAGCAAGACTTGGAAAAGTAATATTGGATGTTTGTGGTAAATCCAAGAAGATAGGCATTATCATCTCTGTGTGGAACCTTCCAATAATGATTATATATCTTTTCACTTTTTGGGCTTCTTGGAAAATTTCTAGGAAGGTAAATACTTGGGATTTCTTAATAGCCATACTTATATCTGAGTTGAAAGCCCTCAGATAATAATACATTGATTGTTCATCTATTGGCCTTAATTCGTATGCCAAGTCTGACTGAATCTAATATTGAAGTTGACTATTTCTTCTTGAGGGTGTTTCTAAATGATGATAAACTACTGAAGTAGGGAAAATGGGTCAGCATGTTCATTGAAATATTCCACTAATTTACCAAAAATTTGGGCCCAAGCGGAAATGGTTTGGTTGCAGAGGGCTCTATACCAGTAGAGCATTTTTTCTTTTAAGGAAATAACTATAAATACATCCTGGTATCACTCATCACTAAAAAGTTTGGGACTAGCCAAGGTAAAGGTAAAGAAATTATTGTTGAACAAACAAAAGTCCCAAAGAATGCGGCTCATAAATTCATTCCCCCTCCATATCAGACACAAAATTTGATGATGGTGTTTCTCTATTCTATAGAAAGAGGAAAGTAGAGTTGGTAGAGGCAGGGGAACAAAAGAAAAGGAGGCAAGAAGAAACACACGCTAACCCTAAGATAGGGGACCAGGAAGGAAACACAAGAGAAAATATAGAACAACTCTCTGGATAGCAGGAGACTAATAACCAAGAGTTGGATAAAATGGCTAAAGATTCTACTCCTACCGAGGAATCCCCCATTGAAGAACAAGTCTCTGTTAAAGATACACTGGATATTGGAGATACGAGCTTGTAAAATATAACAAATACCTATACTAAAGACTCGATACCTCCTAAGAATGCACCAGGAACTGGAGATTCAAACCCACCAAAGGTATCAGGTATATCTCCTATCAACCTTACTACATATTTTTCTTCTTCTCATCCCTAGAGGAATTCCCCTCACCATTTCGTAGATCAATATGATACTTCTTATCCTTATAATATTCAACCTCCACCATCACCATCATCAACCCAACCTAACCCAAAAGCATCCTCAACTGCACCCCCACATACACTCACAGAACAAATAAATGTGGATGCCTCCATAGCCACCATTCCTTTCCCTTATATCACCAGCTTTCCTAATTCCCAATATATTCTTACCTCATCTTTTGAAATTCACCCCACCATTGTTAAGATGAAGAAATTGAAGAAAGAAACCCTAGATGCTTCAGCCCAGTTGAAATCATGTAATGCTCAAAGTTCCAAGGATATAGCTCACACCAGGGAAGAAATAGACCTAGATCCTATCAATATGCAGTGTTTGACTGTGAAGATGATGTTGTTGGTTCAAAAACCTTAAGGGGAAATGACCTTGAAATATTATCAAGCTGTGATAATCACTAAATATATCACTCAACTACCTATGGAAGACAAGTGGGGAAAATACTAAGCTCACATGGGGACTATATACTTGAATACCAAGTATTACAAGGATAAATACCTCAGAGTTGAGCAGGCAAGGAAGCATTTAGAAGAAGCATTAAATGAGAAAATGATAATTGAAAAGGCATTGAAAAATGAGGTAAAGAAATTTGAATAGATGTTCAATGAAGCGGTCCCTTATAAATAAGAAGCAAAGAATGTCACGGAACATATACAACTATTGAAAAATAGGAGGAAGACCTTTAGAAGCAAATTCAAGATGGCACTAGTAAGAATAGTGGGCTATCTAAAGAAAAAGCCAAGACATTCAAGAAATAAATGATTGGGTACATCCAAAATATGAGCTTAAAAGCAAGGCCTACATTATCATACTTGGTTAAAATTAAGGAGACTTTGGGTCGGGTAGAAGATGAATTTACTGCATCCATCAACTTCCTAAAATCAAGGCTATCTACAGCAACAAAGTGTTGGAAATTTGAGTGATTTTATGTTGTCATTGATATGACATGGATCATTGATGTCACATGGATCACATTGAGTTTTGGTGGCCAATGCATTTCATAAATAAGCATTTATGATATTTTGGAGAGCATGGATATATACAGGATTTTTGTGAAAAACAAGGTAGGAAAAATAAAATATTTTACTTAAAACCATGGATGGCATATTTGAAATGGGTTTTTCTAAAAACCCAGGTTGGCTTTTTGTTTCATCGAAAAAGGTGCCTCGGTGATGGAGATATTTAACTTTAAATATTTAAGTTTAAATTTTAAATTATTTAAATTTTAAATTAAAATTTAATTTATAGCGCCGATGTCAAAGAAAGGAAAAGGCATAAAACTAATATTTTAATTATAGTGTCAACATCAAAGGAAAGGATGAGGATATATATATATATATTCCCAAAGTTTCGATTTATTTCTCTAAGCGATCGATTTGATATTTGGATTCGAATGGTAAAATAGCCTACGCATTATGTGTTGAAGTGTGTGTGAAAAGGGTTTTAAAAGGCTTACAATTTTCACGTTCGTTGAAGAGACTATTATGGAGTAAGGCCAAATGTATAGGCCTCCTTGGGCTAGTGGTTCATGCGTTGTGTGTGAAGGAGGAAGTCCTGCATTCGATTCTCGATGAAGGTGTTTCATTGTGTTGAAACGCGTGAAGAGCGTTTTGTTGAAGGGCGCAGATATTCACGACATAAGATTTTATTGTGTGCTCCTTTTGAGCACATGAGGATGTGTGGCCCAATGGCAGGTTGGTTGTGGTTAAGGCACTGAGCAAGGAAGGTCATGAGATCGAATCCCGTCAGGGATAGAGGCAATTTAATAATTTGTAGATATATTTTATTTTTCTAAAGTGCCCTAGGAGGAATAAGGGTTGTGATGCATGTTTAGAAAAAGTGAGATTTCTAATGATTTAATTTTTGAAAGTATATCATATTATATATCATTGGAAATATTATTCTAAGGGCTATTTGATTAACTTGCTTAGAGGGAGAAATAAGTTGTGTGTAAAGATATTTTTCTGATTTTATAAAGAGGTTCAAAAGTGAAGGTTGCTTTGTTCAATTTCAAAAGAGATCAATTCATTTATGAAGTGACATGGTGTATGTTATTGAGTAGGAGTAATAAGTTGTTATTTGGATATTATTGTTGTGTTATTAATCAAGATCTCTAACCCTTGTTGAAAGTTGAAAAAAAAGTGTGTTGAGTGAGACAAATTTTGTGGACAACCAAAAGGCGTATCCATCTTCATAAAATGTATGGGCACATTCTCCTATTGATTTTTTATGGTGGTTGATTTCTGAAATATAATTGGAGATAAAAGGATTAATTGTGGTTTCATTTTTGAAAGTAGTTGGATGAATGCTTCAAGGTTTTTTGGGTTGAGAGTTGCTATTAAATCTTATTTTATAAGCATTGTTGTTGAAGCAATTAGTAGTGTGAAAAATATGAGATAAGGTTTGAGAAAAAACATGAGTATCATTGTTATGTGAAGAATTTTTTATAAGCATTGTTGTTGAAGCTCATTGGTTATGCAAAGAACTTGAACTTTAAAATAACATGAGTATCATTGTTATGTGAGATTTGTGGTTGAGAATTGTTGGAAACATTTGAGTTGGTTGATGCATGCTTGGACTAGGGTTTGTAAGAAAGAGTTGCTCCTTGTGGTAGTTGGTTGAGAAGAGTTGTTTGAGCCTATTCAAGTGATTGTGTGAATTGGTTGTTCATATTCCATGAAATAGACTATTCTATATTATGTATTTAAGTTGAGATTAAGATTTGAGGATAGAATATATTGATTCTCTAACAATTCTTTTTATGCCTCTATAAGATTGATTTGATTTGAGATTGATATTTGAGGATAGAACATATTTATTCTCTAACAATTCTCTTTATGCTTCTATAATATTGATTTGAGTTGATATTGGATTTGAGTATAGAACATATTGAGTCTCTAACAATTCTCTTTATGCTTCTATGAGATTGAATTATTGAGCAAGTTCTTGGTGAGCTTGCTAGTGCAGATTTGGACAAGTTCTGTGTGAGCTTGTTGAGCAAATTTGGACAAGTTATGTGTGAGCTTGTTGAGCAGATTTGGACAAGTTCTATGTGAGCTTGTTGAGAATATTTGACAAGTTCTATGTGAGCTTTTTGAGCATATTTGGACAAGTTCTATGTGAGCTTGTTGAGCAGATTTGACAAGTTCTGTGTGAGCTTGTTGAGCAGATTTGGACAAGTTCTGTGTGAGCTTGTTGAGCAGGTTCTGAGTGAGCCTATTGAGCAAGTTCTGAGTGAGACTATTGACAGATATTTGGAGGTGACAGAGTATAGAGGATAAATTCTCAATGGATAGAGATCCAGCATCCAACACAATTGAAGATAGATCTGAGTGAGGAGTCTTCAAGTGGAGAGAGATCCACTAGTTAGTGCAATAGAGAGATAAAGTCTTCTAGAAGATCACTAACCAAAGCATAAGGGGAAAGAGTTATCCTCTGGAAGAGATCCATGAACTTGATATTAAGGTATCAACATCTCCTTTGGATAGAGATCCATAAACATTGTAATTGGGAAGGATTCCCAAAGAAATTGATTGAGAAAGTTTTAGTAAAATATTTTCTCTGTGGAGTAGCCCACATTGGGTGAACCACATAAACTATGGTGTCTCTATTGTGTATGGTGTTTTGTACATTGCTTTATTACTGCTTTTGATACTATTGTCTATACACTGCATAATATTGAATTGAAAAGAAAATTAAAAAGTAGTCTTATACTGTTCACCCCCCTCTCAATTTAAGCTTGTGTTATTCACAAAGATCCAAGTTCTGGCAGAAAGCACACAAACAATTTTTGAATACAAAGCCCAAGATGAAAAATGATCCCAATCCCATATAGCTACCAAAATTTTCTTCAAAAGACACAAGATGGTGATAGAAAGTGCAAAAATAATGCAATAACTCAAGGCAAAGGCTAAGAGAATTTTGAAACATGTAATAATAGCAAAAACTATGGCATGTCGAGATTTTGGGATAAAGATTCAAAATTCCTAGAGGAAGATGAGTTGGAGGCTTCCTAGAAAACTTTCATAGAAGATGAATCAAATATAGATAGTTGGAAAGAGTCAAGTACAAGAAGAACAAATATTTAGTATGGCTCAAGACCTCACCCATATAAACTCCTATTTGCATGAGTTATGTATGAGATCAAAATTTATGTCGTATGACAAAGTAGAAGAACTAGAGTATTTGTACTTAACTTTAATGGAAACTTTAGACCCAAACGAAGATACTTGGAAAAAGGCCTATGCCACTTATAATGAAGTTGTCCAAGAAAATGAGAAACATAAAAAGCTTAAAAATGCTTTAGTAAGTAGTATAGTGACACCTGAGCAAGAAGATAGAGAAATCCACAAAGGAAGACACTCCTGATGAATGACCACATAGAGCAAGAAACATCCTTTTTTGCTTGGTATCACTCCCCTTTCTTCATTTTTTTAGTTGTTATTCTTTATACTCCATTTCCCAATGGATAAAGGCTTTAGATTCTAACATTCCACTAGCAGAATTCCCCCACAAGGTGCCAATAATGTAGGTCAAAATGACCACATCAAAGAGAGTAAGGAGTGGTCTTCTCAAAAAAATTCTAAGTGTAGAAGAAACATCGCAATCTAGCGATATTTTATTTCTTAGGGGCTAAGTAAGAGAAAACGTCGTGATTACATGATAGTTTTGAGCCGAAAGACCAAGTAAAGAGAAAATATCATGATCTCGTGATATTTTTGATCCAAAAGACTAAGTGAAGAGAAAACATCGTGGTCTCACAATATTTTTGAACCAAAAGACCAAGTAAAGATAAAATTTCATGATATTGTGATATTATTGAGCCAAAAGACGAAGTGAAGAGAAAACATCATGGTCTCACAATATTTTTGAACCAAAAGACCAAGTAAAGAGAAAATGTCATGATCTCATGATATTATTGAGCCAAAAGACCAAGTAAAGGGAAAACATCATGATCTCATGATATTTTTGAGCCATAAGACTAAGTGAAGAGAAAACATCATGATCCCATGATATTTTTGAGCCGAAAGACCAAGTAAAGGGAAAACGTCGTGATCTCATGATATTTTTTATCTGAAAGACTAAGTGAAAAGAAAATGTCATGATCTTGTGATATTTTTGAGCTGGAAGACCAAGGGAAGAGAAAAAGTCATGATCTCATGATATTTTTGAGCCGAAATACCAAGTGAAGAGAAAACATCATGATCTCGTATTATTTTTTAGCCGTAATACCAAGTGAAGGGAAAACATCATGGTCTCGTGACATTTTTGAGTTGAAAGATTGAGTGAAGAGAAAATGTCATGATCCCATGATATTTTTGAGTTGGAAGACCAAGTGAAGAGAAAACGTTATGGTCTCATGATATTTTTGAGCCAAAAGAGTAAGTGAAGAGAAAATGTCGAGGTCTCACGATATTTTTGGGCTAGACTACCAAGTGAAGGGAAAACATCACAATATCATGATATTTTTTATCTAAAAGACTAAGTGAAGAGAAAACATCATGATCCTGCAACATTTTTGAGCTAGAAGACCAAGTGAAGAGAAAACATCATGGTCTCATGATATTTTGAGCTAAAATACCAAGTGAAGGGAAAACATCGTGATCTCACAAAAAATTTGAACCGGAAGACTAAGTGAAGAGAAAACATCATGATCTCATGATATTTTTGATCTGGAAGACCAAGTGAAGGGAAAACATCATGGTATCACGATATTTTTGAGTTGAAAGACCAAGTAAAGAGAAAACATTGTGGTCTCATGATATTTTTGAGCCCGAAGACCAAGTGAAAGAAAAGCATCATGGTCTCATGATATTTTTGATCCAAAATACGAAGTGAAGAGAAAACATCATTGTATTGTGATATTTTTGAGCCAGAAAACCTAGTGAAGGGAAAACGCCACAGTATTGCAATATTTTTGAGCTAGAAGACCAAGTAAAGAGAAAACATTGTGGTATCACAATATTTTTTAACCCAAATACCAAGTGAAGGGAAAACATCATGGTCTCACATAATTTTTGAACCCAAGAACTAGAAGTAAAGAAGTGGAAGGCAACTGGGCCATGAAATCTTCAAGAATATAAAGGCGGATATGCAGTAACAAGATCTCAACCATTTTTTATTGAAGATCCCATACTCCCTTAATTACCACTTTACTAGAATGAGCCTATGGGCATATTTTTGTAACAACATTCATTTTTTTTGTTATATAAAAAGCTATATATAGGATGAGTGACCCTAACAAATGGTTAGCTCTTGGATGTTTACAAGGCAATGTACACAAACTTTTGAAAGTAAATAAAGACTATTCATTTTGGTTTCTAGCTCACTAGTGTTGTTATCAAGTATGTCTGGATATTTGATTGTTGTATAAGTTACGTTGAATAGAAACCGCTTTAATTCTCATTCTAAATTCTTGTGTTTAAATTTCAGTTAGATTTGAAATTAATGGTTTCAATAGGCTTATGTTTGATTAAATCTACACCAAAGGACTAGTTATTCTAATTTTATGGTTCAAAGAATGCTTATATGTAAAAGGTTGTAGATGTTTCTTTGTTGTTATCTAATCTGCACCATCTAAATATTACTAGCAAAAGCTATATTTTCCCCTCTTTATGCACTTTCACTCTTCCTCTTTTCCTTAAAAAATCAAGGAGCCAAACTCCTCTGGAGATCGAACTGGGTAAAATCTATTTTGAACCTGGTATTTCAATGTTGGCAAAGTCTTGGGCACAAATGTAACCAAAGGCAGATTTTGCACCAACAAGATCCCAATGTAATGTTGCATTTTTTGGTCAAAATATTTGGAGAAAATAAATATTCAACAATTTCCATGCTTTCATGTAAGTAGAATGGTTAATTTGTTTATGATATTCATCACTAGGCGGATATTGATTTATTCATAGTCTGTAACCGCTATTGTGGATCCTACTTTGAGAAGTGTAGGAGGTATTGAATAGCAAGAACATGTGTTGCACAACAAAAGGAAGCCTTGGTTTGTGTCCTCACAATAATTTGAGAGCCAATAATACTAAAAATATGGTGACAACGGTGATATACAGTAGCTCAATGAGGTAGCCTAGATTATTTTTGATTAAATTCACTACATAAATGATAGGGAGCATGACGTTGTTTAGGAGGAGAGCATAATTTTACTACCTCCCCTATAATCAAGATGGTTTTTATCTTTTCCACCATGTCAAATACCATAGAGTTTACTGAGTGGATATGCAAGTTGTCTTCTTAGCACTGCCAGGTGGTTCACAACGACTTCAAGCCTACACCATTGTAGCATTATGTATTTCCAATCAATGATTTTGATCTATATCTTGTGGTCAATGATAAAGAGAAATATATTGTGGTTTAATCATTATTGCAGACCCAAGGAAATCACCACTGCCCAATGCATTCATGATAAACAAAAGCTCTTACAATTGCTTGCATGTGGTGCAATCTGATGATGAGAGTATGGCTGGAGATTGGTGTACTAGGTAAATTGTAATTGTTGCATTAATAAAGGCCATAGAGACATTGTTTTATGTGACCAATGTGGAGAGCATGTTTACGAGTCACGTTACATGCATATGAATGCTTCTCTAAAAGTTTAAAACAACAAATATAATTGTATATATCATCATGTTGGCATCCAAAGGCAAAATAAAAGAAGACAAAAGGCAAAAGAGTTGCATTTAAATAAAGCATTATAAAAAAAATTGAGTAAAGTAAGAGAAGGGAGAAGTTGAAAGGCTTATTCTAAAAATTTTAAATACCCATTGAGACTCACAAAAAAGGGTCGAAGAATTTTTGCAGCAAGCGCATGTTGAATTTTTCATTTGTGGAAGAACATCTCCTCCCTTGTTGCTAGACTGTAGCAAATTTCACTATTGTAATCTATTCGAACAAGGTATTTTACAAGTGTATTCATAAAAAAATCTTTCATGTTGGCAATATATTGGAAATTTCAATAATTTTTATGCATGTGAATGTTAGACTTATTTATATTTTTCTTAATATATTGTGCCCTCTTTCCCTTGGAAGATTGCACTGCGTTAATGTTGGATTATATGAAAACTAGTCGGATTAATTTTGATTAGTGTAGGATATCGGTTTATGCATATTTAGGTTGAAATTTTAGAAGTTATGACAACTTGTTCTTTTCTTTTATTTTCTCTAACCCTATCCTTTTACTTTTTTTAATTTCGCCAAATACAAAATATAAAAAAATAAAAAATTTAAAACCCCAAAAGGAAATATGACATAGTGTAGCATATTGTGTGACACCATCCATTGGTCATGGATGCAATGTATTTTAGTAGCTTTATATTGGAGTATTCATTTTCTCCATAGCTACATTGTAATATTTTATATTTTAGTCATATAGCAGATTTAATTTCTTTCATATTATTTTGCATCTCATGATTGTTATCTCTCCATGCTTGCTACATCAAAATCTAATAGTGGTATCATAGATACAGTAGATATAGTGTATGTAGGTCTATAGGAAAGCCACCATTATCATTGAGCCTGAGTTTTTTGACAAACTAACACGCCCCTAGACCAACCACTGTCAAAAGCCCTCAAAAGAATCTAGGTGGTAGAATAAGGGAGAGTCATGAGTGAGGACTAAAAGAAGTCTCAGTTCTAGGAAATACTGAGATTGCAATTGACCAGAGTCTTTCCACAAGACTTTCAGGAAAAAATCATGAAGACTTTAAGCCACTGGATTGACATATCATTCATTGATTATCCAGGATACTGGAAATTTTCTAACTAGTGCCTAAAGTTTCTTTTGTTTGCATAAAACTATTTCTTAGAGTATTGAGACTCCTTCTATAATAGAAATCTAGGAGACTCTAAATTCATTGCCTAAAGGTCAATGTGCCCTCATAGTGTAGATATTGGTTCATTTTTGCAAGAGAAGAATATTGTAGAAGAAGATTTCATGTGAAGAGTTATAGTGAAGACAAGAGACTAAAGATCTTCATTATTGAATCAAATAACTTCACAAGTTGAAGAACATTCCATAAAATCCTTGACATTAAAAGTCCATAGAAGCCTTGGATAAAATGCATCAAGAGCCTTGAAGTAGAAGCCACATAAGTCTTAATACCAAAAGGCCATAGGAGCCTTGGTATTGAAAAAGGCCATATAAGCCTTGATACTAAAAAAGGCCATAGAAGCCTTGATACTGAAAAATACCATAGTAGCCTTGACACTAAAAAATACCATAGTAGCCTTGGTATTAAAAAAGTCCATAGAAGCATTTATCCTGAATTTGAAGAGAATAAATGATTCAAAAGTAGACTACATATTTTAGTACTAATATTTTGTTGCAGGGAAAGAAGAATCAATGAGTTGGGAAACTTCCTACAAGAAATTTAAGAAGGGTATATTCTTCAGAATCAATTCAGCACTTGAAAAATAATTATAGATCCATAGGAGATCCCATCACCAACACCTCCAGGAGCATAAAAAGGTCTCAAGGAAGATCATCAGAAGCTGACATATCAGAGACCTTG
The DNA here is from genome assembly GCA_028583015.1 of Wollemia nobilis. NCBI lineage: Eukaryota > Viridiplantae > Streptophyta > Pinopsida > Araucariales > Araucariaceae > Wollemia > Wollemia nobilis. The sequence goes on from JAQPPZ010017228.1 coordinate 16,781,298, forward strand.
AAAAGGTCTTATCGAGCATCCAAAAAATGCTAGGAGAGCCTTACTGAAGATATTCTCAAAGGAAGAACTCGTTGGATAAATCCACTATTAAGGAGAAGCCTTTGATAGTGAAGGACGGGATAATTATCACCATTCAACAACAATCCCAAGAGAAGAATAATTTGACAAGGAGTGCCAAATTTGAGAAGAACAATTTGGTAAGGAGTACCAAATTCAAGAAGAAGAATTTTGTAAGGAGTGTGAAATCTATGAAGAAGAATTTGGGAGTGTCAAATCCAAGAAGAAGAATTTGGAAAGGAGTGTCAGATCCATGAAGAATATTTTGAAAAGGAGTGTCAAATCTCATAAGAAGATCCCGTTTGAATTCAGAAATTGACAAGATGAATTGAAGATAGAAGAAGCTCATTAAATATTGAATATTTTAATATTACCTCTCATAGAAAGAGGGCATCACTTCAGAGACAAATACTTCTTCAAATATACACCATCAAATCCTAGGCTCGTAAAAGAAAGGTCAAGACCATAAATTAGTAAACAAGGAGCTATTCAAGATAGTATACAAAGAGCTGCAAGGACATTCTTGGAGCAGCAACTTGGTGATTCTAGACACCAAGATCTACATCCTCTACAGAAGCAACAAAAGAGCTACAACAAAAAAGGTATGCAACTTTCTGGTGGAAATAGGTTTATTAATTTATATACCTATTAGATTTGTTAGATGCACCTGCATTTGTATTAAAGTTGCAAATAGAAAATTGGATTGTAGTATTCAAAAGTGCAAAAATAAAAAGACCTTTTTAAGGTTCATTTGAACTTTTATTAGGAGTTAATTAGATTTCAAAAATATTTTCTATCAACTACCTATAATCTATTTTGGAAAAAGAAAAATATGACTAAGCTCTACAATATTAGTTTTAGTGAAATTTCAAAATATCTTAAAGATTCATTTTAGGTTATTCTTGATTAGTTGCAGTAAATTCTTAGTGTATTAATTTGAGATTTGATCAGAGTGATAAGGTGTAATATTAATGCAGTAAAAGTTAAAAAAATTATAATATTACACTACTCTAAAAATGAATTAGTTTTGTGTTCTTGAAGAGCACAAAATATGATTTGTATCAAGTGTCTAAAGAAACTATTGAAGCACAGAAATTTGCAACTCGTAATGGACTAAAGAAGCCACCCAAAAAGGTTAGAATCCTCCAAAACCTAGAGAATAACATAACTAACCAAAAATATAAATAGAAGCTTTACAGGATGAGACTTTGTGAGTCTCAAATCCAAAAGTATTAAAGGATTGAATGCAAGAAAATAATTATAGAAAATAAAAATCTTCTATCTAGTATTATATAAGTTTGGAATTGTTATCTAAGTGTCTAAGCAAAAAGGGGGAAGGTGTCTACTTGTAAAATACAACCTCAAAACCCTTGTATTGCAGGAGAGAAATCTGCCATAAAATCATAGTTTCTGATCTAAAATAAGAGTGCAAAAGAAGGTGCATCAAAGAATATTTACGTACACACTATAGTACATCATATAACACCATTTCAATCTCTTTTTTTACAATCTAAAAACAAATTTGAATCTACCCAAAAAGGGAAAATGAACAAAGGAAAAACAACCAAGAAAGGGTTGAACGTGAGTACTCTTCCTAAGATATAGAAGCCACTCAAAGGGGCTCATCATGGATGCTTGAACTTGCATAATGCATAGCATAATAGAATATCAAGTAGTGTACAAAGTAGAAGATAAAGCATAGGAGAGGATCAAGCAGTGTAAAAAGTAGAAGATAAAGCAAATGAATGTCAAATGAAAGGAGCATTTGTATCAAAACATTTCTACCATTAGTAAATTCTAACAATGGAGTAAATCATCAAGAAGTATTCATACAAGCATTTCCATTCAGACTCCAATCAAGGGCCACCAAAGCTAATCCATATCTCCACCAAAGCTCTGTCATATCTCCACCACAACTCAATCATTATGTAAAGACACTTGAGCATCTACGTAAAACAATAAGGATTAAGGTGGAAAATAAATTGGAGAGTCTTCATATAAGTGTTGATAGAAAGAAAGACATGCAACTACCACTTGTCATATTTTGAAATATACTCTATAACTCTCACAAAGAAGATGTTACAGTTATTGGCACCCATACTCCAAACAGTGGAGTTATAGACAGCTTGGAGACATTGAGGAAGGAGCATTACTTGGACAACGCTCAAGAGATAATAAAAAAAATGTTTTCAACTCAATGGTGAAACTTGTCATGAGCAGTGGAGTGATTTCGATACCTCCACCAACCAAATCAAAGCTTCCATGAGCATTTAGAAACTCATACAGTGACACTTGTCACTCCTATCTCGTATTAAAGATGGGTTGGACTTTGGAAAGGAAGCATAGTATTTGGAAACATCATGAATAGTAGTGGAAGCTACTCAAAATATCGATGATAAATGCTCGATAAGAGTTCGAGTGCTACATGATAGATCGATGGTAGATGTTCGATAATTGTTCAGGCGTGATTCGACAGAGTGATTGGGAATGTTCGACACCAATTCAAGTGTGATTTGGCAGGGATCTGAAGAAATATGGGTATACTTTGAAAACTCTTGGTCAATCAGCATTCACGAAGTGCATTAAAGCCTTGGGAATCCATGCTCAAGGAGGAGAGTTTATAGCCACATTCACCCAATGTCATAAAGGTACAAAGCCTTAATTTCTTATTCAATTTAGTTTCAATTTCAAAAAAGGGATTTATAAGGTTATAAGATAAGGTTGATATATTATTTAAATCAATATTTGTTTGAAAGAAACACTTAGGGAATTAATATAATATTTGAAAAAATATAACTTAGGAGCAATAAGGGATTCTACTTAGAATTAATCCATTTAAATTTTACAAATATTAATGTGTTCTAGTTTTCCAAATTTGGGAGTGTAAGGGTTACAAATTCAAACTAGTATTTTGGAAATTAGAAATACTTGAACAAAATTCTTAAGGGTTTCAAAAATGGGTTATTAAAAATTTTTATAAAATCTAGAAATCTATATTCTTATCCCAGAAAATTTCTCCTTTGGGACAAAATAAATCCAACATTAAAACCTCTTCAAAATCGAAAAGTGCTTTGTTCAATAGGAGTATTAAGAAGATTAAGAAGTTGATTTTTGATCCTTACAAAATTTGTACAAAATAAACCAAAAATTGAACTATGTAATGCAAAAGCACTGTAGAATACTCCAAAACATATCTAGGGAGTCATAAGGAATTCTACAAAACTTGATAATAATATTCTTTAAAAAATTGCCAATTTGTGAAGATATAAGCTTTCTTAAAAAATCTAAAATTATGTATTCATAATTAGGGAGATATAAGGAAGCCTATAGGATTAATAAAGGTTTTATCAAATCAAGCTTATATACTTCAATGGTAGTTATAAACTAAAGTACTCTACCTCAAAGAATTCAGGTTATACAAATGACTACTAGCATGCTAAATAACACTCTTAGAAGTGGAATGAGAAAAATACCAATATGGATTAAAAACCTAATGAATTACAATGATGGAAAGGAAAAAGAAGAACCAATTCAATGTAAAATAAGTTTTGAAATCAACAACTATGTTAAGGAAGATTCATCCAATGAATCTAATGACCAAAAATAGGGAAATATTGATCAACAAGCTTTTATTCAAAAAGGAATAGCTTCAATCATGCACATATGGTTAGAAAGTCTTATCAAAGAAATAGAAAAATATGATATTCCTAAAATAGATTGCAAAATTATTAGATCATCACTATAATGCACTCATTGCAATCAATATGGTCATGATAAGACCAATTGTTAGAGTTTCCATCCATGTAGGTACTGTGATGGAACAAACCACTTATATTTCTCTTGTCGCTTCAAATATAGGTACTATCAAAATTATGAACGAAGGCTACTTTAAGGAATAAATTGTTATCTTTAGAAATTTATTTCATATGGATCTACTAACATTAAACTCAAGGTTGATATTTATGAAGGACGGAGAAACAGGTCTTACATAGATAGAAAGGAAAGAAGAAGAATAAATTTAGATCCAATAAAGATATGCAACAACATGAGAACAATCCATCAAAGATATTTTACATCAAGGAATTCAAAATAGAAAAGGACAAGAGGGCTTGACATGAAGACTAAAGCAGTAGAAAAGAAACTAGATCATGACTGCTCTAAACAAGTAGATAAAGGAGGAATACAATGCAAATTCATTTGAAAGAAGAAGCCTCATCTCTATCTTAATCTGCATCATATTAAGACATAGATTACCTACTGAACCTAAACACAAAGAATGCAGACATATAAGATAAAGTTCAGGAAGAAGAAGAAGATCCATATTGAAGATTGAAGTCTTCAATACCCAAATAATGTAATATAGGGGGGTGTTAAAAATAGAGTATTCCATCATTTGGATTATGTAAATTTATCTTCCAAGGTACATACTTAGATTACTTTAGGGGTAAGTTATCTAGTTACTTCATGCAATGTAATAAGTGCACAAGTGTTAATGTGTAAGTTGTACTTGTGCAAGTTGTCCCTTGCATAGTTAGATAGAGTGTTGGCCAAGTATCCTATTTTGCCTATATAAGGATGACCTTATAGATATATAGGTATAGAGTGATAGATAGAATCATAGATAGAGATTCAGAGGACATAGTGTAGCATAGTGTGTGACACCATCCATTGGTGATGGATGCAATGTAGTTCAATAGCTTTATATTGGAGTTTTCATTTCCTCCATAGCTACATTATAATATTTTATATATCAGTCATATAGTAGATTTACTTTCTTTCAAATTATTTTGCATCTCGTGATTGCTATCTCTCCATGCTTGCTACGTCAAAATATAAAAGAAATTTCAATAAATTCCAACTCTTCATTAAAATGAACAATTAATGTGATTATTCCAAAGTTTTATATTGCAAATTTAGATTTAGTCATTTCATTTAATTTTTCAAGCAAATCTTAACAATTGAAGATAAAATTTGGTTAAAAATCAAAGATAAAATTTGGTTAACAAATAAAGATAAAATTTGGTTAACAATCAAAGATAGAACTTGGTTAACAATCAAAGATAAAATTTGGTTAACAAAAGAAGATAAAATTTGGTTAACAAACGAAGATAAAATTTGATAAACAATTTGAGATCAAATAAATTAAAGTCAAATTCTCAAAGGTTAAAATCAATTTTTTTAACAAATTTCAAAGTTGATCAATAATTTCACACTTTCACAAATTCCATGAACAACAAAAATCATTGCAAATAAAATCAATACCAAAAAAGGTCCCTTGTTAACAGGTATATGCAACACTAAGGTATCCAATTAGCTTTTAGCATCTCACATTTTTCACTAATTTTTTTTTTTTATTATTTGTGGAAAACATCCCAAAAGGGATGCCACTTTCATGTAAGACCCAAGGAGGCAGGGGTATCCATTCCGCCAAAAATGCCCAGGACTCGGACCTGGCCTACCACCTTTTACATACTCAAGGAGCAAACAAAAACACAAAACTAATTTAAAAATAAGTAAATAACAAAAAAAATAATAAAATAAAATAAAAAATATGCTCCTTGAGTGTGTCAAAAACAAAAGCACAACCAAACACGCACAATAAGATAAAATAAAACACAACACAAACCACATAGAAAAACACAAGAACCACATAAAAAAACACAAACAAGATAAAAGCAACAGAACACTACAAAGACATAACCCAAAAAAACATGAAAAATAAACACAACCAAAACCTAAAAAATTAAATAAATTAAATAAAAATAAAAATAAAAAACAACCAACAACAGATAATAAACAAAAACAAAATACATAGAAAACACTCACACATAAAAACACGAAATAACACAAAAAAAGATAAACCCAAGAACAAGAACGAAAAAACACAAGAACAATAACAAAAAACATAACAAAAAAAAAAACAAAACAACAAAAACACAAGAACAACAAAAAACAACACAAAGAACACAAAAAAAAAAAACAAAACAAAAGAACCCACCCACCTTAAAAAACTAAACAAAAAAAACAAAAAAGAAAAAAGAAAAAAAATGAACAAAACAATGACCTATCTAGACCAGAAGACTATTAAGGCAAGAATCAACAGAGGAAACAAAATAAATAATAGAATGAGCTAGGGAACTAAAAAAAAACTGAATGAACCAAAGAGAAGCAAAAAAAAAAAAAACAAGAAGAAACTAGGTACCTTCAAAACTAGAGCCATCCAAAGAAATGATAGAAAGAAGAGCTTCCCTAATTTGAGAAGCCCACCATATAGGAGGGTGGCCATAACAAGTAAGATCACCTTTGTCCAAAGCCCAATTAGCTAAAGCATCAACACTCTTGTTTTGATTTCTAACCACATGATTGTAATCAACTTTCAAAAATCCCATCTGGATTAACTGATCTTCTCAATAATTCTTTTTATTCTCCAATCCACCTTATGATTCTTATAAGGAGACTTCAAAAGATTAATCATGAGTTGAGAGTCAGACTCAACTAACACCTTTTCCCATACAACCTTAGTAGCCTCCTGAAGACCTCTGAGGATACCATACCCCTCAGCAAGGTTATTGGAAAGAATACCCAAATTCTCAGCAAAAGTAAAAACCAAGGAGCCATCTGAAATTCTACCAATTCCTCCCACATTGGCTTTTCCAGGGTTCCCTCTAGAGGCTCCATCAGTATTGACTTTTCCCATTTTTTTTTTTTACTAATAATTGCAAGCAGATTAATACATTAAATAGAACCTTGGGGAAATCACAAGTGTTTTCTTGTGAGAGAGGATATCTACATAGAATCATGACTGTGACTATATCTTTGTAATTGGACAAAAATATCACTCAAAAATACCCAACACAACCATCTAATTATTACTAATCTTAATAATCCCTATCACAACAAGGAGTGCTTGAATTTAGCCACCAACAGAGTACACATTTGAATTATCAACATCTTGGAAAAAATAAAAGTTAAATCATATATTCCTACATCTATCCTTTTGGTGATAAAATCTAGTGTGTAATCCAAACTCTTAGTATTGAAATAAAGCTTTTGATTATAGTTTATTGGAACATATTTGGAGTTTTATTTGATGGAAGCTATTGCAATAAGAAAAATTCTTTTGATTTCTTTCAATAGCAAGAGCCTTGACAATTATAAGAGAATTATAGGCAAGTTTGGAAACTTAGACATCAAGAGTACCTCAGTGTCAATTAATTAATCACTCTAGTGACATCATTATTCCAAGCTCCAATGGTCAAATATATGTGGGATATTCTTTACATCCACGAGAAAAAACAACACAATATCTTATATATATATATATATATATATATATATATATATATATATATATATATATATATAATAAATTTAATCCATACCCTTCATGCAAAATGGATTTGAATGTCTATTTTTCGATAAAATGTTTAGGATTTTGAAAAGTGATGAATTGCATTGGCTTATAATTCTCCTACATAGACAAAGGCATCATAGAGGAATCAGCTTGGAAGAAACCCATGCTAGGGAGTTATAGTAGACTATTGATCGCTTACTAGGGGTTCGATAAGAATATAATAAATTTTCTTTGATTATAAGATGAGGCAACAACAATTTCAGCTACAACATGCATGAGATGTCAAGTTGATAAACAAAACTTCCACCACTAAACATAAAACAATTATTTTTAGCAACTATCCTAGAGAGATTCAACAAAAATAAAAATATGTGAGGGAGGGGTAATTTCGACAAGGGAAATTCTTCCTCACATGATAGGATCAACCTACTCTAATACAATTGATACAAAAAATTATGGGCAAAAGATATAAAATTATAAATTCAATGTCAATAATTTTTATTAATGTTTTTGAATATAAATTTTACAAAGGTGAGGCATGATCTAGGGCATGCCTTTAGATAGTTTTTTTTCAAAAAGTATTTTATAAATAAATAATTAATTTAATTTAATATTTAATTGAATTTGAATTTTATTCCTCATCATTTATTGTGATGTCTTGAATGTCACTACTATTTTACAATTTTATTTTCCTTCATTAGTATTTTCAAAACAATCATTTATGAATTGTTTAAAAATAATAAGAACAACACTTTATGCTTCTCTTTGAATAAATTGTATATGTTCCATCAATTCCATTGGTTCATGTTTTCTTTCTTTTGAAACAATTTGTAAATGACTCTTTAAATTTTTTCCTTTTCCTTCATATTGAATATTCATTTTTCCTTGTTTTCTAGCCATGTAGTAATTTCAAATCAATTAATTCTTCAAAAATAACTCCTAAAATTTTAATATCAAATCACTCAATTTTCAACTTTCAAATTTGTTCTCCATATTTTAATTTCATAAAATTTCAAATTCAGTTATTTTATATTTTTATGTCTCCTTAATTCTCAAATTTAATTTTTAAAATCAATTTTCAAAAAACTCAATTTTTCTTTCATTTCATTTTCATATTCATTCAATTATTTAATTCAATTTCATAGTTCTACTTTCAATTCTCAATTTAATCCACACTCCAATTAATTCAACCTTCAATTCAAATTTCAAATGTTTAATTTTCTTATATATCCCATTCATTAATTCATTCCTTTTCATTCATAGCTATCAAATTCTAAATCTAACTTCAAACTCCTATAACTCTTAAACTTAATCAATTCAATAAATCAAGCACTTGAAAATAGTGTAAAACAAAATATACCCCTTAATAATCTTAAGAAATTTATCTTTATCTTGATTTCCATAACTTCTCATGTTGATTTACATTTAGGGATTTCAGTAAATGTTATACACTCTGGTTGCTCTTGGGAGAGATTACAATAGTCTAACTAATCCACCCCAATTTTGTTGCACTTCCTTTGGATTCTTTCTATGCTCACAATTTAAAAACTTCATCCTTTGGTCATGGATTCTATCTAATTCAACTCACAATACCTCTACTTAAATGTTCATAGCTTCTCTACATCAATGGTCACAACTTCTTCTTGCTTCAACTCACAACATCTACCTTCAATATTCTAATCCTTTATCTCGTTCTCATAAGGCTTACAACTCCTATCATAGAGTTCTTCCTTAAATATTCTAATGTTTCATCACATTATCACATGGATTACATCATCTCTCACAAACTTCTTTCTTCAATATTTCAATGCTTTATCATGTTCTCACAAGATTTTTTTGTAGTCTTCCACAAATCACTAGTCTACATTCTAGTTATCCTTTCTCTCTAAGTTTTCCAGCCATGATGTCAAACATTCTAACATTGATCTCTTCCAAAAATGAATCTCTTCATAATTGTCCTTCTCAAATTTTCTTTAAATATTTCTCTTCTCTATAATCTCTACAACAATATCTCCTTCCTCTCTATTTTTTGGCAAAAGTTTCTCATGTTTACCAACTTGAATATAATGTTCACTCTCCAGAATTTTATCCAACAACTCCAATCAATCTATCTCTCTTGCAACAATATTATCCTCTTCAATTTCTCTTTCAATCTCTCAACACTAAGAATTTATCTCAATATGACACTCATAGAGTCCACTCTATCTGATTCTGATACCATTGATGGAAAATATACCTAAAGATCTCACAAGTAAATTTCTCTAGAATCAAAATAATCACATTCATAAGCAACACAAGTATTTCACAATACTAAACTTCACTAATACATTTATAAATCAAACTTCCTCAGACACATTCAAATTTCATAGCATGGAGATTTGTCTCCAATATATCACCTTACAAAATGACTCTTCAATACTCTTAACTATTGCTCTTCTCAAACTCATAGGAGATGCAACCTTTCACATTCCTCACATTATGACAAAGCCTCTCATAATTACATAACCTCCTACTTCACATCTTGACACATCTCATATGACTCTTCACTTTTACACTTAACACCTAACATTTAGGACTATTTACTTGCTCACTTGAACACTTGAAACTCCTCACATTTTGACACATACTCTAGAAAAATATCAAACACATTTCCTAAAATAAATATTTACAATAGTACTCAATGGTATTTCATGATACGCATGGTACCAAATAATGTAACACCACTAATAGATATTGGATATGTTTTTATTAGATTCATAATTGGATCAAGTGGAAGTGGGGTTTGAATTCAAATTACTTTGTGACTTTTTTTATAATATTTCCCTCGTTATCTTCTCTAGCTAAACAATAAGGGATAAAATAATAGATGGATACCCTTGGTTTAGGGGTGAATATGCATTAATTTAAGATCATGGAGTGAGAATTTTATATGGAGATAAAAATTATTAAAAGGATTTCGATGTGGATTAGGCTTTTTGGAATACCCTATCAACTCACCAATAAGAAGGTTTAAAAGAATATTGGTAAACTCTAGGTGAATCCATCTATGAGGGATCAACTACTAAGGAAATAAATCATGTTGTATACACTATAATATGTGTTGCCATGGATATTTCAAAACCTTTACTATAATCCATTAGGATTAAATCTAATTCAAGAGAATATTATCAACAAGTGGATTATAAAAACATTGCATTCCAATGTCGTAAATATCATCAAATAAAATACATTGCAAGATATTAAAAAGTGAAAATCATGGAGAAGGAGATGCAAAATTATGGGCATAAGGGTAACTTCAGTATGAAACAAGAAGATCATATCATAGGAGAAACTATCAAATCAAGGATTTTCCACTCCAAAGAAACTAGCAAGAAAAATCCCTCTACATCATTCGATGATAAAAAACCATTATAGTTCGCTTAAAATGACAATTAGAAGAAAATGACATGAGGGATGAGGAAGTATAATTATTAAATATAGGATTTATAGGTGCAAAGAAAAATATAAGACTTCAAATTTAAAAACGAAGAAAGATGGTGAGGAAAATTTTAAAGCAAATGAGGTAAAGGAGGTCAACAATTAAATCATCTTCATTTTCCTTAAGTATAATAAAATATTCTCTTTACAATAAAAATTAAATTAGTATAGATTTTATCCATTGCACTTTAGGTTTTTAAGAGCAACATAATAAATAAAATAATATGGAAGATATCCAAGGAAATTTAGGATTTCTAGGCCAACATAAGAAAATAATAACTATGGACAACCATGTGTGCATTTTATGGATTTTAGGGTTACATCAAGAAGAAAGTGTTGATGAGGCTATTCCATGCATTTTATATTCTTTAGGGCAACATAAATCTTCATAAGATAAGTCTCATTATGAACAATATAGAAAAATAAAAGAGCTTGATGAAGGTGAAAGTGTTGGTGGGAATGGAAAAAGAGAGGAAGGTCATCAAATTGATGGTCACCATAGGTCTAGTTGGTGGGTCGGGCACATGCTAGGCTGGCCTTCGATGAGGTGTAGCTTGGACTCTAATAGGCACTGGAGGTTGACAACGTTGACCATTCTGATGAACCCCTGGGTTGGTGGTTTGATGCGTACTTGGTTGACTTGACCAACATTATTCTTTGGTACCTCATGATTTGGAAGAGGATTTTTGTAAATCCCCATATTTTGATTATCAGGTGCTTGTGGATTTTTGACAAGAAGTGTACCTCTTTTGATCATATTTTGCATAATATATTTGAAATATCAGCATACCTCGATGTCATGGCCTTTCAATCGGTGAAATATGCAATATTGATTGTCTTTATAGCCTTTAGGCTTAGGTTGGTTAGGATCCATTAACTTGACTTCGGGTAAGTTTATGGCCTTAGCCTCACATAACTGATGAAAAATTGAATCCAACGACCCCGATAACTGAGTGAATATGTGAGGTGGATTTTGTTCTTTATTTTTACCTTTATAATTGTTGTTGCACGACTCATACTGTGTAGGCAAAGGTTGGGCTTGATAGTTTTGCTTTTGCTACCCTTTTTATCCTTTTTGGAGGTTTAACACCACCTGATTAACATGGGTTGGCTTGGCCTACTATCTCTCAGTGCTTTTATTGTGCCATTCCTTCTTATTCCTGGGCTTCAAGATACCCTCCTGTAACTTGATGTTCTCTATCACCTTGGCTTGTCCCAAAGCCTCTTCGAATGTCTGGTATTGTTGCAACTGTAGCAACAACGAAATGTGCTTGGCACAAATCTTCATGAACATTCGTGTTAATTTAGAGGATGGGATGGATAATGGTAGCTTTACCATAATTTTCTTCCATAGTTTTCCATAATCCATCACTGTCTCATCATCATGTTGTGTTAGAGTGGCCAGGTGGGATAAATTTGCTTTCTTATTGATGCTTAATGAGAAGCATTCAATAAATGTATTAGTTAGTTGTTTGAAACTTGTGATTTTTTGCCTATTTAATTTGTTGAACCACTCTCAAGCTAGGCCTAAGAGGATCATGATGAAGGTGCACAGGGGTAAAGAAAATCCTCTTCTTGAGATTGCATTGGAGGTGCCCTCAGAGGTAGATTCTTCCTCGATCGATGTGGGGGGCTAGGCTTGCCCTCCTCCTCAAATTGGGATATTTTTGGATGCTCTTGTTCTAATTCTTCTCCCACTTCATTATCATACTTTCTATGCTCATGTTGTTCAAATGCTGGATGCTGATCTTTATGTTGAGTCATACGATAAGTATGTGTGTCTATGTTATTAGGGTGTAACTCAAGTTGTTAAGCCACTTGTCTATCGACATGCTCCCTGATCTCACTGTGAGGAAGTAAACCGGTGCTAGCCAATCAATCCTCTCTCTATACATTCTCTTTTTGATCGAGGATGTGTTGTTCATGCATGCGTTGTTCATATAATTTTTGTCTTATGAACCTCTATCTCTGAGAGTTCTAATTTTTAAGGTGCTCTTTTTCTATGCGAACATCCTCCAATTGGTCTTGTATAATCTATCGTCTCTGCTCTGACATCAGTCTATGAGCTCTATCAACATGATCGACCGTCTGAGGCCTCTGAGGAGTGCACTCTATTTGAGCAACTTTATGGGTGTCCTCCAATGGACTAATTTGCCACACTCTTGCCTCAGTTTGTAAAGATGACATTCATGTCAAGCATCTTATATACTTAGTACCTGTATGTGACACAGGAGCATGCATGTCTTGAGAACACTTGGAGCACTCTCCATGTTCTCAGGCTATCCTAATGGTGCTTGTGCTACACTCACTCATAGGTCAGGAGGGTGCAGGTGTAGGCTTATATCTTAGATGCCCTAGGACTCTTTCTAGACTGTACAACTATTTGTTATGCCATGACTCATGATTTGGCATACTATTTACTCCCACTTTGGATATATCTATGGTGAACTTGGTAGGTTACCCCTATAGGGATTCTTTTCGGGCCTATGCTCGAAAGCAGCCCTTTATTTTCACCCTTGAATGGGCGGATCTTGGACTTTTATGTGCTCTAATGATGGAGGTCGTGAACCTCCCTTAGATACAGTTCAAAGGGGTACCAATATGGATCCCTCGATGACATATTCTTCAATTGAACCCATGGATGCCCGTGGAATACAGTCATGGTAAATGCTACCAGATGCGGAACCCCCATGCTGGGAAGTTCCATGCTTTGATCTGTATCTCGAGGGATGTCTAGTACTTCCTCTAATTGGGGTATTATCAATGGAATCCCCTTGTGTAGAATTATCCCCTCTAATACTCGTTGAATGATGTCCAGGAGGATTCTGTGATTGAGGGTGTTCTACATCATGTTGTGCACTAGGTGGATCTTGGGCTTTGATCTCCAGTCTATGCCCAGATCGACCTCTCCATTTTTGCACCATTATGTACCCTATGTCTAGATTTAAATTTTATTAACATGCAAAGAATACAATGATGATTATCTCTTTTTACAATTTTAAAATGAGCCCTAAACTATTTGATGTGTTTTTAATTTGTTGTATCAGTAAAGTAACTCTTGTCATGTTTTGCAATACGTTGATGATTTTCTCAAGTTTTTAATGGCTTTCACATGTATGCTTGTAGCTCGACAACCTGGCTATGAACTCCAGGTTACGTAATCCCCCCAAAGTGCAAAAATAAAAGGCCACACCCGGGTAGGGAGCATAGGTCCTCTTAGATCCTCATGTTTTCACCAGTCAACGTCATACCCTCTGAAGAGGATTATATGCAAATTTTCTAGGCTACAAAAGGTTCTTGTATCCTGTATTGGTCTAGAACATAAGGTGCGAGGAAGTTGGGCCAACGGATGGAAATCACTACCACCGTCATTGAAACCCTACTAGTGGCTGGATGTGACTCCCAACTCACTAGTGTTTATTGTGAAACATGGTGTGTGTGGTTCATTTTAATTTACATGAAAATAAATATGCATAATACAACATTCAAATTATTCTACATGCTATGAAAAAGGAACATTTGATTTTAGAAGTATGCATGGTTAATCTACATGATATTTTGACAATGCATACTAACGATGGTATGGCCACTAATAGAGCCTCATTTAAACAAAACTAACATACAATAGAGGCCTATACCATTGGATACTAGGGTGGACTATACTCAAAGGTCTATTGTTCCTAGCAACGACTAGCAAATCCTAATCAAAATACCTAAGGACTTAATGCATTTGACATCTTTCCATTGCCTTCCCTAATTATGCTAATATTTTGCACTTTCTAGAAAATATAGACAGAGAACAAAAAAGAATAGAATGATAGTGGGTCCTACCTCAGATTCTCATTTGACTAAGCTTTTTCTCCCTGTTGTCTGATTTATCATATTCTAACTACAACTCTATGGCGCAGTGACCACTGTTGCCCATGGATGTCAACCGCGATGACAAATTTTGATCATGACTATCAACCGCGGTGAGCACCTATCATAAAAAACAACATAAGTTAGAAATTTGAGGCATGAAATGTGGAGTTCCACCGTGATCGCCTTCTATATTATCCAAAAAATGCTTACACCTATCGTTTCTTATTGTAAGAATTGAAAGATACACAAAATGCATACAAGAACAACAAATTGACAACAAATTTATAATAATAAATACACTTTATTCCATTATATTTGAATCCAAAGTCAAATTACAAGTGCATCCCTCTTAGGGATAATCACTTTGATACAATTTTTACAATAGGATGTAATGTTTCCCTCTCAAGGGTAGGTGTGATTTACAAGTGCCTTTCAGTATGACACGCACTTCTCTAGGGTGTCTATGACCCTCTTCCCTATGATTAGAGGCATTTTTTGCCTTGCATCCCAAAACCCTGTTATGCCTGTGAGCAATAAAAAATAATAAACATTAATAGCAAAGGAGACCTCTCTTGATGAGGCTTTTAAATGGTGCTTGTATAAAAGATAATATGATAATCAAGAAATCAAGAAAGTGATTCAATGCATGTAAATTGATCTAAATCATGATGATATACCATTAGAAACATGAAATAAACTAAGATGAATCTATCTAAGCTCCTAATTAACCAATTGAAGACATGAAAGCATGAAAAATATTCATTATGCCTACACTACAACAATGAAGGGAAATTATAATTAACTCTTAATTTGTCATTCAAATATCTCTAGAATACTGAATTAAACCTACAACATGATTAATCTAACCTAGTTAAATATATTTCAAAGCAAAGAACAAGAAAATCAGGGATTACCCTCTGATCGTGGGTCATTCAAGTGTTGGGCACTATTCACCATGGCTGACAACCGTGGCTAAGCCTAAAGTAAGCTTACCCTCCAAATCAGGACCAATTCTCTTATTATCCTTGCCAAATTTATGGTCAAGGGTCACCTCTGTGTCCTTTGATAGATTTGGTGGTTGAATTGCTTAGTGAGTGCACAGATTGCATGGATTAGCGTTTCTTGGCTCTCCTATCCTCCTAGGATATCCATGGCAATGTGATCTCCAATTGGGTAGAAAAAGTATTCCTATCAATGCATGTGAATTATTATGCAATTTGATAGGGCTTCGCTACTCAATTGATTATGCTTCTCTCTCTCTTTTTCCTAGTTTTGAGGGGGATTATATAGTAATTGCCAAGGGCTAGGGGTGGCTTCATGAGGAAGCATAGATTAAGATTGGGTGGTTGAGCTTGTTGTATGGAAGGACCCAGAACCTCCTCACTCAAACTACTCCAATCTGCAACCAATTGATCGTTGCAACTGATTTTGGGTCATATGTAGGCCAATTGACTCTAAGTCCTAACTGTGACTTACAAGCGCGATCAACACTACTAACCATGGGTGTCAACAACGACTAGCACTAACTAGGCAAAGGTATCCAAATGAGTGGTAAAAACCACTGCTATCCCCTTATATCTGTCCAAGGTCTTCCATATGGTCTTCTAGCATGTCCCATATGAGCAGTCACCTCGACATGACATGTTTTAGGTGTCTACACATAGAATATTGAGTGTCCTCTTTATTTAAAAAAAATACCTATACCATTTTGTTTAGCTTCCTGGCTTCTTGATCTTTGATTCAATCCAATACCTCAACTCTAATTTATCTCCATAGTTTCCTTTCATTCTCTATTACCATATAATCTTGAACCATGGGTCAAAACCTCCATGAACCATCCTACTCAAGAGCACCAAATTTTAGGTCCTCTCTCAAAGGGATATTCTTTAGCCATGAGTCTTTCCAAAAGTGGACTCTATTTCCAATCCCAATCTTCCAATGAATACCACCCTACATAATAGGCCTAATAACTTGGATATTATTCCAAAAAATTTATCCCTTAGGGAGATCTTTTTCATCCAAGATGTTTGTACCATCCCTCAAATACTTGATGTACAAACTTTTGACCCATCCAATGTTCTCAAGGAAAGTCCTTTTTTGAACAGACATGCTCCTAGTCCACCAAAGGAAAGTCCTTTGAATCTGTTTAATCTGATCACAAAATTTCTCTAGCATATTAAAAAGGGACATAAAATAGATAGGGATACTTTTTAGAGAGGATTTCACTAATTGAGCCTTCTCTACTTGACTTAGAAGAGTGCCTCTCCACCCTATCAACTTTTTAGTAAAATGCTCCACCATTGGATTACACATGTCTTCCATAATCATCCCTTTAAAAAGAGGTATTCCTAGATGTTTAGAGGGGATATTTTGGATCCCATAACTAAATATTCAAGATATTCACACCTGTCTATGAGAAGGGGTGTTTAAAAAGTAGATTTTTCTCTTAGAAAATTTGACTTTTTAACCTATTGATTATTTATACCTCTCCAAGATTGTCTTAAGTATTTTTGCTTGTGGGATTGATGATCTTGAGATGATGATGGTATCATCTATAAATTACTAATGTGAAATTAGGCTTAGATTTGAAGCAGGTCTAAAACCTTTCACCTTTATTTCCTTTGTAGACATTGATATGGATCTCCCTAGCCCATCTACTAAAATGATGAACAAGGAAGGGGATAGAGGGTCCCCCTACTAGAGACCTTTCTTGCTTTTGAAATACCTAGTTGTTGCTCCATTGATAATAATTAAAAACATGGCTGATGTAAAGTAGGTTGTCAACAAATCTATCCATTCCTAGTGGAATCCAAAATTCCTCATTACCTTGATAAGAAAGTCCCATGGCACTCTGCCATAACAATTGTTCATGTCCAACTTGAGGAGCATGCCTTCCTCACCACTTCTCTCAATTGAGTCGATGATTTCATGGATGGTTATAATTCCATCTAATTTTTTTCACCCCTTACCAAACCCCCCTTGTTGTGGATTTATGATAAATGGAAGGACCATATTAATTCTTTTTACAAGTGTTTGGGAAAGGATCTTATACAAAGTGTTGCAAAAACTTATAGGATGAAATTTAGAGAAGGATATTTCCCTAGCCACCTTTGTAATAAATTCCAAGAAATTTGAGTTCACATCTCTTGGAATATGCTTAGTTCTTTGAACCTCTTTCATCATTGCTATGATATCTATTCCCACAATATGCCAAAAAAGTTAGAAAAAGCTTGTTGGTAATCCATCAGGCTTGGGGGATTTTTACCACTCATATCAAATACAACTCTCTATATTTCCTCATCTTTGAGGGGGCTCAAAAAGTAATCATTCATTTGAATAGTAACTAAGGCTATAATGTCTAGTAGCATAGAGTCCATATCTTCTTCATTTTGAGGGTCGGTAGTACCAGTTAGATTTATAAAAAGTATACTACTTCTCTAATTTCAATCATATCCTTTGTAACTAAAAAAAAATCTCTTACAATTTCCTTTATTTTGTTACTACTTATGTGTCTTAGTGTTGAAATATGAAAAAAAATTGTATTACGATCTCCCTCTTTAAGCCAAGAGATCCTAGATTTTTGGTGCCAAAAAATTTCCTCACATGCCAAAGTATTATGATACTCAACAAGCACTTGTATTTCCTATCCCTTAATTCTATAGTTAAACCATCATTGTTCACCATTATCTCAATGTTCTACAACTAGTTTTTAGCTTAGATTTCTTAATGAAAAGATGGTCAAACACCAATTTGTCCCATTGCTTGAGATTTTGTTTGATATATCTCAGCTTCTTAGCAACTTGGAAAAAAAATCTCCTAAGAAATCAATCTTCCACCAATCAAAAATTTATATCTCTATATTCTCATGCTTCGGCCACATCATCTCAAACCTGAAAGAGCTCTTGAAGAGTTGTTTTGTGCCTTCAGTCTTCCATAAGAGTGTATTATGATCTGAGCCCACTTTTGGAAGGTATGAAAAGGTAGTATCACCAAAGGAATGGATGCCTTCCTTTTATAGAAAAACATAATCTAATCTAATTTACATTAGTTGCTCCCCAATACATTATTTTCTCCATGTGTATTCTAAGTTCATAATCCATGAGTTTATTGTCATTTATAAACAATGCAAAATTTATCATTACTTTAGATGTTGGATTACCTCCTTTTTTATCTAATGGTTTTAAAGGGGAATTTAAATATCCAACTAGAATCCAAGGAATACCCCTAAAGGTTTCCCTAAGTTGGCTTAGATTGTTCCAAAGGTGTTTTCTCCCCACTACAGTATTCAAGGCATAAACATTTTTAAGGATCCATAATTTTTTTGTTTCCCTGCAATACAAAAGTATTGAGATGAATCTCTCTAACTTTATTATTTGTCTACCTTAAAATCTATTCTAGTCCCATAAATAGAGTAACCCCCTTGAAATCCTGAGGTAGGGTTCGCAACAAAATCTACATTCTTCTATATCCATTGTTTAATATATTCTATTATTTGTGGATCTACTTTGGTTTCTTGGAGTTTAATAATCTAAGGATTTTTATCTCTTCTCAATGTATACACCAATATTTTTTTGGAAAGGGTTTTGATTTCCCTTGTGTTCTAGGATAGCAATCTCATTTCTTAGTTTTGCCACTCAATATTTTCACCCCATTCAACGTTAAAGTAGATTGGGTTCCATTTGTAATTTTTGCCATAGTCTCCCATTCTTTGATCTCTTGATTAGTTGGTCTTCCATGTTTTCTTTCCACCCCTACATCAATCCCTCCCTTCTAATTTTGGTTTATCAACTTGATGTTGGTCCTATGTTATCTAAGCCTCCTATATTCCTAATTTGTTTACCCTCCTAATGAAGATCCACAAATAGCTCACAACAGATTCTTAAATCTCATTCATTATAGTTGGAATTGATTTACAATATTGGCAACGGTCTGCCATTTGAAAACTCCTTCACTCTGGAAGATAGTTATTTTCTTTCCTCTTACTGCATCTTCCGCCCAGGAAGAATAACAGTCTAAACTGGTCCAGAATCACCCTATTGCCTTCACGTCTGCAACTATGGCTCCGTCGTTCTCCCCCTTGTGCATGCCTTTGCTTCCCCTTTTAACATCTTAGGCATGACTCTTCATTTCCATTTCTCGTGCCTCTTCGTTGTCTGTGCTTTCGAGCACCTTCCTTTACGACCCTTGATCTTCGTCTGCTTTCACTGCCCTCGGTGCCACGTGCTATTCAGTGTTGCCTCTGTAAGCTCGGCCCACCTGTCAACCATGGATGACGTTCGATATACCACCGCTCGATCGTTTCCCCTGTAACGGCTCCTGTAACCGTCTGCGCTTTCTTTTCTTTTGTTTGGTCACGAAAATGCGACATGTCACGATATCGTGACACTTTCGGCTTCCCTGCCTTCCTACCCTCTTCGAGTCACGAAAATGCGACATGTCATGACATCGCGACAATTTTGGCTTCTCCGCCTTCCTATCTTCTTCGAGTCATGAAAATGCGACATGTCGCGATATCACGACAATTTTGGCTTCTCCGCCTTCCTGCCCTCTTCGAGTCACGAAAATGCGACATGTCGTGATATCGCGACACTTTCGGCTCCTCTGCCTTCCTGCTCTCTTCGAGTCACGAAAATGCGACATGTCGCGATATCGTGACACTTTTGGCTCCTCTGCCTTCCTGCTCTCTTTGAGTCACGAAAATGCGACATGTCACGATATCGCGACACTTTTGGCTCCTTTGTCTTCCTGCTCTCTTCGAGTCACAAAAATGCGACATGTCGCGATATCGCGACACTTTTGGCTCCTTTGCCTTCCTGTCCTGTTCGAGTCACGAAAATGTGACATGTCACGATATCGTGACACTTTTGCCTTTCGGCCTTCCTGCCTTTCTTGAGTCACGAGAATGCGACATGTCGCGATATCGCGACACTTTTGCCTTTCGGCCTTCCTACCTTTCTTGAGTCACGAAAATGCGACATGTCGCGATATCGTGACACTTTTGCCTTTCGGCCTTCTTGCCTTTCTCGAGTCGCAAAATGCGACATGTCGCGATATCATGACACTTTTGCCTTTCGACCTTCCTACCTTTCTCGAGTCGTGAAAATGCGACATGTCGCGATATCGCGACATCTTCTCCTTCCGGCTCTTCTTTCTCTTTTTGGTCGTGAAATCGTGACATGTCGCGATATCGTGACATCTTTCCTTTCTGGCTCCACCTCGCCTCTCGGGTCGCGAAATCGTGACATGTCACGATATCATGACAGTTTCCTCCCTTGCTTCTTTTCTGCTTCTTCGGTCGCGATTTCACGACATGTCACGAAATCATGACACTTTTGCTCCATGCCTTCTCTCTCCTTCCTGAGTCGTGAAAATGCGACATGTCGCGATATCGCGACACTTTTCTCTGTCGCGATATCGCGACATCAAGGCAAATACTTAGAATTTTTTTTTTTTTGTCGATGCAAGATTGCTCTTCTGCCACCGGATGCTCCTGCATCAGACACCCGGGGTAGATTGAGAAGTGTCCTTCACTTCTGTACTGTTGGAGGAAGACCCAGGCGGTCGACCTCTATTTTTGACAACCAAGTTGCATCTTCGATAGGTCTGCCCTTCCACTTGACCAGATATTCAGAATACTGCCTGTTCTTGGTACTTCTGCCTGCTCGAGTGTCTAGTATTTCCTCGATCTCGTCTGCTACTGAAGTAGATGTTGGAATACTCCATAATTTTGTACTTGGTGTCTCGCTACTGTCTCCTTCATGATACTCTACCAAATCTGCAATGTTAAAAATAGGTGATATGTTAAGGCCACTTGGCAATTCCACTTCATATGCATTGCCCGAATCCCATTTTCCCATAATTCGACATGGTCCAAGCTTCTTCATCTTTAGCTTGTTATAGGTTTTAGTAGGAAACCTCTCTTTTCTCAAATGAACCATGACTTCATCACCCACTACGAATTCCTTAGACCGTCGCTTCTGGTCCGCCTTTGTTTTATATTGGTTGTTCATGTTAGTAATGTGCTTCTTCACTTCTTCATGCACATTCTTTAGATGCTCTGCAAAGTCCTCAGCCTCGACACTGCACCTTTCCCTTGTATCCATCTTCCTCAACTCAGAAACACTCCTTGGGCTGCTCCCATATATTATCTGAAATGGAGATTTGTTAGTACTCCTATTGACAAAATTGTTGTATGCAAATTCTGCCTATGGCAAAACCAAATCCCATCCCGTGGGCTTATCTCCTATCAAGCATCTCAATAGATTTCCCAGACTTCTATTCACCACCTCCGTTTGGCCATCAGTCTATGGGTGATAGGCAGAACTGAATTTCAAATCTGTCTTCAATTTCTTCCACAAAGTCCTCCAAAAATGCCCAACAAACTTGGTATCTCTGTCAGAAATGATACTCTTTGGTAGACCATGAAGTCGTACCACCTCTTTGAAAAATAAACCTGCAATGTGAACTGCGTCACTAGTTTTCTGGCAAGGGATGAAGTGTGCCATCTTCAAAAACCTGTCCACCACCACAAATATGGAATCATTTCCCCACTGCGTCCTTGGTAGACCAAGAATGAAATCCATACTGACGTCCTCCTAGGGTCTCTCTGGTACAGGTAATGGCTGGTACAATCCAGTGTTCTGGCTCACACCCTTCGCCATCTGGCATACTCTACAACTTTGTACAAACCTCTTCACATCTTGCTGCAGTTGTGGCCAATAGTAGTTCTCACTAACCAGGGCAATGGTCTTGTCTCGACCAAAATGTCCAACCAGCCCTCCACTGTGCTTCTCCTTGACTAGATTTTCCCTCATTGAGCTCCTTGGAATACATAATTGACTTCCTCTAAACAACATTCCATCTTGGATCAAAAAATCCAACCACTTGGTCCTGTCCAAAGTGACAGGTGCCAAGCAAGCCTTCCAGGCTTCTGCAAAATCAGGATCTTTAGGGTACAAACCCTTCAGTTCATCAAATCCTACCACTTCCACCTTCATTTCTGTCAACAAACACTACCTTCTACTTAAGGCATCTGCAACTCTGTTTGATTTCCCGCTCCTGTGCTTCAACACAAAGGTATAACTCTGTAGAAACTCAACCCATTTTAGGTGCCTCTGATTTAGTTTCCCTTGGCTATTGATATACTGCAAGGCTTGATGATCAGTATATAGAACAAACTCTTTTGGCAGCAAGTAATGCCGCCACTTCTTTAGAGCCTGAACTATAGCATAAAACTCTTGATCATAAACTGAATACTTCTTCCTAGCATCATTGAGTTTCTCACTAAAGTAAGCAACAGGTTTACCTTCTTGACTCAAAACAGCTCCTATGGCACTACCACTAGCATCACAATCTACCGAAAATACCTTATTAAAATCTGGAAGTGCCAAAATAGGTTGCTCTGTAACCTTCTTCTTCATCATACCAAAACTCCTATCTGCTCCTAAGGTCCACTTGAATTCCTTCTTATCCCCTCTCATTGTTTCTGTAAGGGGTGCACAAATACTGCTAAAATTTCTAATGAATTTCTTGTAAAAACTTGCTAGACCATGGAATGATCTTACCTCAGTCGTGCTTCTCGGAGTAGGCCATTCAATGATAGCTCTCACCTTTTTGGGTCCATTTTTAGACCTTCGGCTGAGATGACAAATCCCAGGTATACTAACTCTTTCTTCACGAAATTACACTTCTTAAGATTTATTAACAACTACTCCTCCCACAGCTTCTCAAAAACCCTTATGACCTGCATCAGATGCTCTTCCAGGGTTCTGCTAAATATTAAAATATCATCCAAATAGACAATGATGAATTTGCCTAAAAATTCTTTCAATACCTCATTCATCAACCGCATGAATGTGCTTGGTGCATTGGTTAGCCCAAATGGCATGACCAACCACTCATACAAACCTTCTCTGGTCTTGAAGGTTGTCTTCCATTCATCTCCTTCTCTGACATGAATCTGGTGATAACCACTCTTCAGATCAATCTTCGTGAAGTACTTGGCTCCACTCAAACAGTCCATAATGTCATCCATCCTTGGCAATGGAAATCTGTACTTTATGGTGATCTTGTTAATGGCTCGAGAGTCTGTACACATTCTCCATTCTCCATATTTCTTTGGTGCTAGTACTGCAGGTATTGCACATGGACTCAAGCTCTCCCGAATCAGTCCCTTTTTTAGCAACTCTTGGACTTGCCTGTTCAGCTCTTCAGTTTCGGTAGGAGTCATTCTATGTGTTGCCTTATTGGGTAAACTAGACCCTGGTATTAAATCTATATGGTGACTGATCTTCCTTACTGGTGGTAAACCTTCAGGCACATTATCAGATACAATGTCTGGGAATTCTTCTAATAGTCCTAAGACTTCTACAGGGGTATCCTTGCATTCTTCCTTCCTAACTCTAGGAATTAATGCATAGCACATATGCTCATGCTTTAAACTATCCAAAAATCTTCCCCCTTCAACTAAACAGATTCTAGCGCTGCTACACACCTTTTCACCTGCCTCCTACAAGGGCTTCAGCTTATGGCACACTCCATTCTTTGTCACTGAGTAAGTGTTGGCGTGACCATCATGCACTGCACACCGATCAAACTGCCATGGCCTTCCCAACAGCAAATGGCAAGCATCCATAGGTAGGATGTCACACAGGACCTCATCACAGTACTTCCCAATATTAAATTTCACCGAGCATTGCTCACTGACCAAGGCCCTATGGTCCTTCTGTAACCATGCAATCCGATATGGATGCGGGTGTGCCATTCTCTTTAACTGTAACTTGGTAACCATTTCTTCTGAGACCAAGTTATCAGTACTGCCATTATCTACAATGATGTTACAGACCTTACCTGAACTTCTACACCTTGTGCAGAACAGGCTCCTTCTCTGGTCTGATCCTTTCTCCTCATTCAACAGGGTCCTCCTTGTAACCATAACTTCTCCTCCCTCTGCCTCCTCAGAATGTTTTGATTTAGCACCTTCATCGGCTACAGCAGCTCTGGCAGGACCCCCAGGTCTCTCATTTGTCCCTTCTCGGTGTTGTGGACACTCGTATGCTCGATGTCCTTCTTCGCCACAGTGGAAACAGGTTCCACGAAATCCTCCCCTTCCAAATCCACGTCCAGATCTACCTCTCCCCCTTGGGTAACCATTGTTCTGATTACGGGGTTGGTAGGTGTTCCTATCTTCCTGATCCTGGGTATTATTGGTTTCACCAACCTTCTTCTGATCCTTATATCTTTCTCCACTGGTCCTTCCACCAGTTCTTCCCCCATGACCTCTTCCTCTTTGCTTTCCCTCAAACCGTCTGTTCAGCTTCTCTTCGACTTTGAGGGCAAACTGGTAAGCATCCTCAATGGTATTCATCCTAACCAGAATCAATTCTTCTTGAATACTGGTTCTCAACCCATTGATGTAACGGGCCACCTTCTCCCTGTTAGCCTCTGCATGGCCAGTTCTGATTGAGATCAGGTAGAACTCCTCTGTATATTCTTTGATAGATCTATTTGACTGTCTCAAACTCTGCATTCTTCTCAACAGGTCCAATTCGTAATCTACAGGAATAAACTGTCTCTTCAACTTCTCTACCATTCGATCCCATCTGGTTATCTTTTCCTTTCCTCCTCTATTTCTTTCTAGCTGCACTTCTTTCCACCATATGCAAGCATGGCCTTTCAACTTTGTTTTTGCAAACTTGATCCGATCTGGATCTACAATCTCCTCATACTCAAAATATTCCTCCATATCATTGATCCAGTCAATTAACTCCTCTGAATTGAGACTCCCAGAATACGTGGAGACCTCAAACTTTGCCTTCTTCCCGATCCGAGATATGGCCTTAATTAATTTGGCTTCTGTAGGATCCGTTGCTTCTTCTTCAACCGATGGATCATCAACCTCCCAAGCTTCCTCTTCACTATGGTCTTCTCTCCTTGGTTCAACTCCTCTTCGCAATTCTTCTTGCAGGGCTTGCACTTGCCTCTGCAAAGCTCTGAAATCTTCTTCAGGTACCACATTCCTTCCACCACCATGGTTTCTTCGTGGAGGCATTCTTCCTCACTCTCTTCTCACAATCCTTCCATAGATCCTGGTGCAAACTGCCTCACTTTCGGTGATCTGCTCACACACTCAGGAACTCCCGCTCTGATACCACTTGATGAAGATCCACAAATAGCTCACAATAGATTCTTAAATCTCATTCATTATAGTTGGAATTGATTTACAATATTGGCAGTGGTCTGCCATTTAAAAACTCCTTCACTCTGGAAGATAGTTATTTTCTTTCCTCTTACTGCATCTTCCGCCCAGGAAGAATAACAGTCTAAACTGGTCCAGAATCGCCCTATTGCCTTCACGTCTGCAACTATGGCTCCGTCGTTCCTCCCCCTTGTGCATGCCTTTGCTTCCCCTTTTAACATCTCTGGCATGACTCTTCATTTCCATTTTCTGTGCCTCTTCGTTGTCTGCGCTTTCGAGCACCTTCCTTTACGACCCTTGATCTTCGTCTGCTTTCACTGCCCTCGGTGCCACGTGCTATTCAGTGCTGCCTCTGTAAGCTCGGCCCACCTGTCAACCATGGATGATGTTCGATATACCACCGCTCGACCGTTTCCTCTGTAACGGCTCCTGTAACCGCCTGCGCTTTCTTTTCTTTTGTTTGGTCACGAAAATGTGACATGTCGCGATATCGCGACACTTTCGGCTTCCCTGCCTTCCTGCCCTCTTCGAGTCACGAAAATGTGACATGTCACGATATCGCGACAATTTTGGCTTCTCCGCCTTCCTGTCTTCTTCGAGTCGTGAAAATGCGACATGTCGCGATATCGTGACAATTTTGGCTTCTCCGCCTTCTTGCCCTCTTCGAGTCATGAAAATGCGACATGTCGCGATATCGCGACACTTTTGGCTCCTCTGCCTTCCTGCTCTCTTCGAGTCACGAAAATGCGACATGTCGCGATATCGCGACACTTTTGGCTCCTCTGCCTTCCTGCTCTCTTCGAGTCGCAAAAATGTGACATGTCGCGATATCGCGACACTTTTGGCTCCTCTGTCTTCCTGCTCTCTTCGAGTCGCGAAAATGCGACATGTCACGATATCGTGACACTTTTGGCTCCTCTGCCTTCCTGTCCTGTTCGAGTCGCGAAAATGCGACATGTCGCGATATCGCGACACTTTTGCCTTTCGGCCTTCCTGCCTTTCTCGAGTCGCGAGAATGCGACATGTCGCGATATCGCGACACTTTTGCCTTTCGGCCTTCTTGCCTTTCTCGAGTCACGAAAATGCGACATGTCGCGATATCGCGACACTTTTGCCTTTCGGCCTTCCTGCCTTTCTTGAGTCGCGAAAATGTGACATGTCACGATATCGTGACACTTTTGCCTTTCGGCCTTCCTGCCTTTCTCGAGTCATGAAAATGCGACATGTCGCGATATCGCGACATCTTCTCCTTTCGGCTCTTCTTTCTCTTTTTGGTCGTGAAATCATGACATGTCGCGATATCGTGACATCTTTCCTTTCGGCTCCACCTCGCCTCTCGGGTCGCGAAATCGTGACATGTCGCGATATCGCGACAGTTTCCTCCCTTGCTTCTTTTCTGCTTCTTCGGTCACGATTTCGCGACATGTCACGAAATCGTGACACTTTTGCTCCACGCCTTCTCTCTCCTTCCTGAGTCGTGAAAACGCGACATGTCGCGATATCACGACACTTTTCTCTGTCGCGATATCGCGACATCAAGGCAAATACTTAGAATTTTTTTTTTTTGTCGATGCAAGATTGCTCTTCTGCCACCGGATGCTCCTACATCACCTCCTCTTATTTTATAGTATCTAAATTTGGATGGTGGTCTTTCTCATTTGAATCAACACATACTATCAATTGTATATTTTCTTCAATGTTCATTTCATTGTGCTTGTGGGAAATTGAATCAGGCATAACAATATCTAAATGGGAAAATGAATTAGATAGTGGTACTTCAAACTCCTTAGAAGGGTTTTTTTTAATACATACCTCCTAGATTTCCTCTAATATTTAATCCTTGTCGAGAACCTCCTACTAATCTAGTTTTATCCTATGGTTTAGAATTTCCTCTTGGTTATTATTTGAAGTTTGGTTCATAGTTTCCTTAGTCTTCTTGGAGCTCTCATCTAAATTTTACTTCTTTTGCCATTTTGGATAGATTTTCTTTGATTTGGGCATGCACTAGATGAATGCCCTAATTTTGTATAGCTCCCACACTTCACCAGGTCATTTTCATATTCAATAATCTGATTCCATACCCCATGTTTAGAAGTAAGATTAATTGACCCCAACAACTCCTTCTCCATGTCTTTGTTTATGAAATGTCTTTCATATATTAGTCATTATTATGCTAGGGATGTAGGATCAATGGTGATAAGATGTCCTACTTTATTTGCAATGCCAACCAATATTTTTTCATTCTAATACTAAAAGGGTAGACTCGACAACTTTACCCAAATTAGTGCCTAGGTGAAACATTGAGTTTTAGTGTCAAAATATGGGCTCCATATGTGTAAAAAGAGCCCCTAAAATCCATAAAACCATGGGCTATCCCATAAAATATGATCAATGTCCTTACTAAAATTAAGTTTCACTATAAAGAACCCTTTTGATATTACCACAATATCCATGTGGCCTTGGGGCTACCATTTAGCCACTATCCATTTCCTCACAGCATCAAGGTCCATCCATGCTCCCAAAACCCTTCCCATGATATTCATATCTCCATACATGACTGTTAGGTCCACAAAATCATCGAGAATAAAAATTTCTTTCTTCTAATGCAAATCAAAGTGTAATTCTACGGATTTATGCTTTCCTTGTACCACATGTGACCAAGAGTGAGATCCTATGTCAAAAGGATGCTTCCTTAGGTCCTCTGTAGTCTATCCTACCTCAATATTCACATTATTAGCCCTAAAATCGAGGCTTGGACCCAATCCTCCATTGTTTCCTTAATATTGTTGCCCTACTCTTTCCATTTTTAGGATAGATATTTCTTTAATATGATATTCGAATCTCCGGCCTCATTTATCCCTACCCTCCCCAAAAGGGTTGTATCATCTACAAGTTATTGATGGGTGATGTTGTTTATGTTATTACTACCTCATTTATATTTTTTATTCATATTTAAGTTCCTAGAGGATCAACTCCTTAGAAGGGTTGTCCTAGATTTAACCATATTTGTTATTAAGACCAACTCCTTAGAAGGGTTGTCCTAGATTTAACCATATTTGTTATTCATATTTAAGTTCCTACCCAATACCTCTTCCATAATAATGAACAGATATGATGATAGAGGATCAACCTGTCTAGGACCTCTTGGATTTTAAATGACTCTATCACTAACCCATTGACCAACACTAAATATGATATTATAGAGACACAAGCTTTAATCCATATGATCCATTTCGTCCCAAATCTAAACTTTTCTAATACTACAAAAAGAAAATATCATTTAATCCTATCATAAGATTTACTCATGTCAAGTTTTAAAATCATTTCTCTCTCTTTTCTTGAAGTTATTGAATGCATAACTTCATGAGCTACTATGATCTCATCCGAAATTTATCTTCCTTTCACAAATCCTCCTTGCTTTTCTAAAATAATTGTCTAACAATGGTCTTTTTCCATCATTTTGGAGATTATCTTGTATGCCATATTACATAGGCTAATGGGCCTAAATGAATTAAACAATTTTGCATCCTTCTTTTTTGGAATTAGGGTAAGATATGTTGTATTTATTTTATAAGGTATTTTTTCTAATATATTTAAAATAAAGGAGGAAATTAATACAATCTTAGCAACTTACAAGAGAATGTACAAACATATAAAATGGACCAAGACATTTATTTACAAGAAAAATAATTATTTTTTATTTATTCTAATGTATTTCAAAAATAAAATTTGTATTGGACCCAAAATTCTAGGGATAGATGGATTAAGAAAGTAGATAGAAATACCCATTTTTTCATTCTATTATCAAAATATATTTTTCATTTCATTGAATAAAAATATTTAAACTCTAAATGGAAGAGATACTAAGGATGAGTAAGACATTATGAAGGAATCAAAAAATTATTTCAAAGATATTTTATCAAAGGTTTAGCAAGATAATAAGGCTATAGGTAAGATTTTGTAAAATATTCAATTAATTATCATAAAAAGATAGAATAAAAGCTTTATGAGGAGGATATCTATGGAGAAGCTATAGTGTTGAAAATGTAATCTGATTCATGGCCAAGGCTGACATTGTATGATGTAGTGTTGGATAGGCCTAAAGGCATTCATTATACAATGCATTTAATTTTTTGTAATATTTTATTATGTAAGCCCTATGGGCCATAGTTAACTTTGTTATGGTTAAACCTGCCTTATAAATTTATAGTTAACCTTAAAGTCATCTTGTTATGTTGGATTAGGTTATTTTCATTTATGTAATTGGGTTTTTGGGTATTAGTATAAATACCCTAAACCATTCCATACTTATCATTAGAGTGTAGTGATTATTATCCCTACATAATATAGTGATTATTTATGATGCCTATGGCCCCCCACCAATTTCTATCTCTTTTCCTTTCTTTCATCCTTTACACTTTTTCTATAAGATTTCAGTGGATGGATTGCTTCTATTTGTTTATGGAAATAGGTATAATTTCTAACATAGTACTAGATCAAGTATAAAGTAACATTGCTTTGTTAGACATAAATTTTATTTAGAGACTCCAGTCCTTATTCAAAAAATAAGGATGAAATAGTCCTTGAAAATTCACATGCATCTTTAGTATAATAATGAGAGAGTAAAATTTACTTAATAGATCACCATTTATTCTAGGATAAGATGCCTCCCCAAGTGCATCTACTAAGGGTGTTAAGTTGGTTTGAAGGGGAAGTATTTAGTGTTTTTTGTCTTACATGATATGGGTTTGAATCTAAAAGTCTTATTGTCTTTTAAGTTGAGGTTGGACACACAAGAAAAGATGTATTATGGTAGTGGATCCAAATAGAAGCCACAAATAAATGAATAATATTATTATAATTATTTCAATAAGAAACACAATGTTACCATCATTGTATTGCTTAGTAGTCTAGTACTAAGCACTGGTAAATACATTATATAAAACATTAATAGTACATACATAATTATATTCTTCAATTTTTATACCTACATTAGTGTAGAGACTAATAATATTTGAATATGCTACCAAATTACAATTACTTTTACATAATTCTATTATAACATAATTTAGCCAAAATATTGAATATGTAACCTAACTTATGGCCAAGGTTGACATTGTATGGTGTACTTTTGTATAGGACCATGGGTACTCATTGTACAATATACTTAATTATTTATTTATGTAATCCCTATGGGGCATGATTAACTTTGTTATGGTTGGACCCATCTTATATTTTGTAATTAACGTAAATCCCTCTTATTATGTTAGCTTATGTAAACCCTTTTTGGTATCTTCACTACTCCATCCATTGGATCAAAGTATAGTGATCCTTATCCATGGATAATATAATTATTATTTATGATGCTAAATGGAAACGATCAATTCTATATATTTTATCCTTTTATGCTTTTTGTATAATGTTTAAGTGAATGAATTGCTTCTATATATTTTTGGAAATAGGTGTAAATTCTAATATGGTATCAAAGCGAGTAGAGAGTGGTACCACTTGTTCAAGCTAGAAACTAATTTGGAGCCTTTGATCATTCTTATTAAATTTGGGTTGAATTATTTCTCAAAGCTTTATAATAATATTTTGCATAAGAGGTGAAGACAAAATCCCACTATCTTTTGTACCACCAATCCTTCCAATAATTTTGGAGAATTCCTATCATCTCCTCTCTCTACCTTTTCGTCTTTGAAGCTTTTATGCAAATTTAAGACTATATTGTATTCATATTCCATCCAATAGAAAATCCATTATACCCTATTTAAAGAGATATAAGGGAATTATTTGAATTTTTAAATTACAAATTTTAATCTCCTATGTAAGCCATGATAGTATTTTTGGCATGAATTCATGTGCGCCATTTTTTTAGAATTTTGATATTCCTTTTATGTCTCAAGTGTGACGTCCTTATCTAAGAAGAGGATACAAACCTATTTTCACTTAGGGGAGTAGACAATGTGATCAATCAAGTATGCATAAGTGTTGTTATTTGTATAAATCATAGGTTTTATATGGGAAGTTCCTATTGTGACACTTTGTAGTATAATGGATGCAAAGGAAATCACTTATTTTATTGCTTTATGGTCAACACAAAAAATTGGTATTCTAATTAGAAGGAATCTATATTGTGCCTAAGGGATGGTTGAGTTTCTAAAACCTATGTCCTCTAATTTTTAGAAGCAATTTTTTTAACAAATAGGATAAGTGATGATCTTCAAGGATCCAACAACCATATTGAATAAGCATGGTTGTATCCATACCAATAAGGAAAATATGTAAGGAATAATTGGTTGCATTTAAATCTTGTTGGTGGAAGGAGCTTTGTGTTCTCTTTTTGTATGGGATTAGGGGAACCTTTAGTCTTCAATAAATATGTGTATTTTGAGCTAAAACACAAGCATTTTTTGCTTTGATAGTGCAATGGATTTAGCACCTAGTCCAACCAAGTTTGACTCCTATCAACATTTTATACATACAAAGGTTATATGAATGGATGAAATGATTCTTAGGTATTTGTGTTGGTTGATATGAATCTATCTTGTACCACATATTATTACACTTTCCATATATATACCAACATCCAATCAAAATAATACATGTTAAACTAGTAGTCTAATGGCAATCAAGTGGTGCAAAATTAGTGAGAGATGCTATCAAATCAGCAAATTCCAAGTGGAAACATGTTATTAAATACTACATTTCTAATATTTGACGTGCTAATTTTTTAGTTATTTTGGAGGCCATAATTTTTCACATGAAAGCATTATTATCCCATTATCTAATCTGTAATATCTTTATTGAGCTCTTTGTATATCTATTACAATATTTAGGGTATATTTATACAATATGGATCCTCAAGCCTATGTCAATCACCTCAATGGGTGAAATTACAGCATATGGTCAACTTTGATGACTATTTTACTATGTAGCAAGAACTTGTAGTGCATCTCTCGAGAGGAGAAAACAAATCTAAATGAAAAATTCACCATCATAAGTAAGAAGAAGTTTTTGGATTATTACCCTTATTAATTGAATAATCATTATTTTTCCATATCAAATAAGAGAACAAACCTATCAAGGTATGGTTAAAACTACATGAGTTATTTAGAAAGTAAATACAATTGAAGTAAGTTGCTTGAAACTAGATCTCTCTTCTATGAAATTGGATATATTTTATAATGTTGAGGACTATATTATTGTAACAACCCTAATTTCTACCCCATTTTTTTCTTTTTGGTTCAATTTAAATAGAGACAATCAAATAAATTCCATAGAATCTTCTAACCACATTTCAATTTCTAGATGCTATAGCATCCCTCGGGTGGACAAGAGTGGACAATTATCTCATAACATATTCTAGGGCTTACCTTATTCATTTCCCATACAGCTTAAAGAATACCTTTGAGATGTAACCCCATTTCCTTTCTCTCTTTAGAAGGATATTTTGACCACAGCGTATGGGTTAACTCTATTTCATTTTCTTGAGATAAGGGATGTCAAATACCATACTAGTGTCTATTAGAGTTAAAGTGCACTATGCCTTCAGTTTGACACTTGTCAGTTTCATTGACAAGTGTCATGTTCATCATATAGGCCTTCTGCCTATATATGTAACACATTTTTATCAATAAAACAATCCCCTTCAGTTTTCCCTCCTAACATTTGGTATCAGAGCAGGCTTTCCCTGCCCTGTGAAACCTCTTGAGGGGGGATTTCCCTCATGGAAATCCTCCCTCCCCCTCATTTTTTCCCTATTTTTTAATTTTTTACCGAGGGAGTATGCTCTCCATCATTTGATGGATCAGAAACCAGATGGTCAAAAATATTAAAATTTGGGAGGTTCTTTTTTTTAGTTATTTTTTTATGGTTTTCTGCACAGATTGGTCTTGAATCTCTCTGAAGAAGCGGTCAACTGTGCCCCATAAGCATCACCTCATTGTGATGATGAAAGTAAAGCCCATGATGGCATCAATAAGTCTGTCTTTGCAATTGTAGAGTTCATAGTGATCACTGCAGAATGGATCCAACCCTCACTGAATCTGAATTTGACATGCTGGCTTGCAACCCGAGATGTGGCACAGGCTGGCTTGCAACCCGAGATGTGGCGCAGGCAGGGGGGCTGGCGGCACGCCGCGGCATGCAGGCGCTACGGCGTGGCGAGTGGCACCCGACGGCGTTTCGCTCTATCATCCACATTCACCTCCTCAACTTTCTCCCCTCTAAAAAATCTAGGGAAGCCAGTGCGACTCCCTGATTTACAGGAAAATATTCAGTCCACAAGCTAGTGAAAATTCCTTTTGAGCTTCTCTCTCGCTTTCTTGTTTTGCATACAGTTTTTCTAGCCACGATTGCCGGACATTTTGACCAACATTTTGGCTGTTTAGCAATTTGTATCCCATTTGTCCGGTCGCACAAACCCTAAAAATAGACTTTTGAAGTCTCTACTCCGAGAAGTTATTTTGGGTTATCCTGTGTTCGAAATCCCAACGGCCGAGTGTGAAAAATTCAACTTTTGAGCTGCTTCGTAAAAAAAATTCATTTTTCAGATTACTACGATCCTAAATCAGGTTGTTTTAAGTCTCTCTTCACAGAAGTGGGAGTCCCGATTTTCAGAATCTGCGGTGAAATCCGAAGAATTTAAATCAGGACGCCATGGGGAGTGCTCTAGATATGTCTCTTGACGACTTGATTAAAGTAAACAAGCAATCTGGGCGAGGAGGGCGAGGGAGGGGCAGAGGAACGAATAGCACCTCGACAGGGCCGTTACGCAGCCGAGGAGGGCTCAGGTCAGCCAATCGAGCATCGCCATATACTCTTTCAAAGCCCACAGCTCCGGAGTCTGGCTGGCAACCGATCCCATGGCCTGTTGAAAGTTCGCGGCGAGCTGAGTTTGATGCAACGGTCGCGTGAATAGGAATTCGAGATTGTTTTTGTAGGTCATATTTCCAATTGAAAATGACCACAACTTGTATTGATCAGATTGCATTTGATTTTTATACGAATTCTGACCATCTGCAGGAGTATTTTAACAGGGCATGTCAAACTTTTATAAGTCTGTACAATCTTCTTGAAGTTGCGTTCGCCTCCATCGCTTTGGCAGCTTTAGAAATTCCAAGGCTTTCCAAAGACTCACTAAACTCTAATTTCACGTTCAAATGCAGCCTCACCTTTGAACAGTATGCCATTTTGGTCTTCTCTCTCGCGCGCGCGTATCGAACCCGGATCGAATGGGCGGTAATGGTGGTCTGAGTGGAGCAGAAAGGCATTGACACGTCGGAGGACTTTGGTGGAGTAAGTCAGACGTGGACTCCGTGGCCGCAGTGGTGGAATACTGTTGGTGGCAGTGGTGTTGGCCGCCGCGGTCGCGACGGGCTCCGACTGCAAGTCACTGATCAGTATTTGTTAGTGCCGAAGCCGATGCTGGATTGGCGACGGGAATAATGTCGCGATGGATGGATGGTTTATGTTTTTTGTCAAATGGCCGCCAAAACAAGCCTGAGTGCTGTTTTTTAATTTATCATGGTCATGGTCATGGCTATCAAACAATTGTGGCATTTTTTTAAAGTGGAGGGCACCACTTTCATGTAATGGGTTGTATTTTTTGCTTTTCAAGGGTATACTTGAACTATTTTTCTGCTGCGTAGAGAGGCACATTGGTTTTTTCAGCATGATGAAGGCCCCTTTGATGGTGGAATATAGGGGTATTTATAGTCGTTGGAAACGGTTTTCCACGACGGACACAATGGTAGTGTCAAATTGTAATTTTGAGGCTGTTTCATTGACTTTTTTTAGCCTCGAAGTTATTTTCTCCTTTGGAGTGCAATCTCGGTTGTACCCAACACTCCCAAGGTAATTTTATATGTGATCCTCGTACCTAGTGACCCTTTCTATACACTTGGCGAATGCAACGGTTGGTTACCCATGCATTTCGGTGGGATGACATGGTCACCATAAGGACACTTATACTAGGGACTACAGACATAGACACCCTAGACTCTATCCGAGGTTTTTTCGGATCTACTTTTGAAGACTACAGATGAAGACACTTCAGAAGATTCTCTTCTTTTCTTCTTCTCTCCTCCTATTTGGATCTATGGCTCATTTTATTGTATTGAGTGCATTTTTGGCAAAGACCGACACTCTTATATGGCTCGTTTTTCCTTTCATTAGGTGCATTTTCGGCAGAGACCGACACCTTCTAGATTGAGTTCACCATGAGGAGATATTTCATACTCATGGTGAATCTATTCATTGACCTACGAGAGGCAACATCCTCTGAGGATGACCTGCAGAGGCAACAGACCTAGATGTGGCTGACCCTGAGGCACCCATGATGACCCTGAGGCACTTAGACGGCTGACCCAGTGGCAACAGACCCATTGAAGTGGCTGACCCTAAGGCAACAGATCGAGATGTATACACAGTGGATCTAGCATTATTCATAGTTGGAGAGCCAAGCGCAAAGAGCACGAGCCTAGACCAAAAAAAAAAAAAAAGAGGATGATAGGTTATTTTTTAGAGAAGTCAACATTAAGGGGGAATGTTACCTAATGTTGACTTGCTTTGTTTTTTTTTTAGTTAGGATAGTGCACTTTAAGGGGGAATGTTAGAGTTAAAGTGCACTATGCCTTCAGTTTGACACTTGTCAGTTTCATTGACAAGTGTCATGTTCATCATATAGGCCTTCTGCTTATATATGTAACACATTTTTATCAATAAAACAATCCCCTTTAGTTTTCCCTCCTAACAGTGTCAATCATTATTTACTAGTGTTTAGGCATATGCTTCTTATAGTTTTACACATAGTTAATTTATTATAAAACTACCATGCACTATTATATTATTCTTTAGATAGCTTAATGGAGGTGATTATCACCTATGTGGCATCTCCCATTTTGTCACCCATCAATTAATCAGGGTTTCTAATGACTACCACACCAAATGACATCTCTCATAGGAATTATCCCTTATTCATTTGGGTTCCTATGACTATAATTTGGATGATATCTCTCTCACATGAGTATCTCACAATCTATTGGAGAA
The DNA here is from genome assembly GCA_028583015.1 of Wollemia nobilis. NCBI lineage: Eukaryota > Viridiplantae > Streptophyta > Pinopsida > Araucariales > Araucariaceae > Wollemia > Wollemia nobilis. Next base: position 16,818,296 of record JAQPPZ010017228.1, read on the forward strand.
CCCATCACAAGAATTTAGTCACAATGGAATTCTAATCTCACCATCTCTCCTGTAACCCTGAGGGATTGTCACATCATGTCTACCTTAGTTTTGGTCCTAACCTTAGGGGTCTAATTAGTTTGGCATTCTATGGACAATAACCTATTAAGGAAGAATCCCCAAACCCTAAGGCAGAACCAATAAAATAATGTTATCCTTTCATTCATTTCAAATTTAGAAGCCATAATTGCATAATCCATATTCTATTGCAATAAATAAAGGAAAGTTAATCATCTATTTTTCATTACAATGTTACTTTCCATGAAAAGCATAATAAAATAAACAATTCCATTTCTTCTTTACATTCAATTCATAGCAATAGATAAATAAATTCTTATAACAATTCCATAACAAATTCTCAAAAGATACATAAATGACACATCATGTATCCTGAGAAACCCTTTCGGGTGAAAACCCAACCTTAAAATATCCATATTTATTTTCATTACAAGTCTATTAGCCAATCTACAAAAAGGAATCCATTATTCCTTTTGCCATAGTTTCAAATTGTTACATAAGAATATCCATAATTTTTATGTCCTCTTATTACAAACATTTTGTAAATTCCTTTTTACAAGAGCGAGGGAACCCCATAATTCCCTCACATTAAACCTCAATCATTCACTAATATACTAATACTCAAGAGTCCATACCTTGAGTAATTTCTTACAAAAGAGTATTTGTGGAACCCCCATAAGTTCCTTTCCATTTATTGGGCCCCATACCCAATCCTTTATTCATTAAAACAATAATTTTCTCTTTTCTTAAAATATTACCATTTTCAACATAAATCATTATATACTCAATCTCAAAAGATTCAAGATACTATCAGTAACTCAAACTAGGTTTTTCATAACTAAGTAATGAATTAGATCTTTTGCAAAGTCTAAAAAATATCATTAAACCTTCCCAAAATCCATAACATATTATTTCTATAGAAAGAAACATCCTTTAATCATCTAATCCTATCTTGTTTTTTGGTATTGATTAAAAAGGGGTTGAAGGGTCCCAACCCTTTACAAAGAGCTTGAAATATATACAAGAAAAAAATAAGAGAAGAACATTCAAATTCAAGATAGCCTTATCTTAGTAAAATAAACAAACTTGGGCTAAACCTGTTTATGGAGAAGTTGAAAGATAGCCCTATCAAGACTAAAGAAAATTCCATTTTTATTTCTTTTCAATTAAATTCATAAAAGAATCCCTCTACTCTTTTAATAAGGATTTAACATAATATTTAAGCCATTCAATAAATCAATTTTCAAATAGCTAATTCTAATAATGAAGAAATCAACTATAGGTTATTCTTCTTTACCACATTAACTTCATTAAAAATATCCATGTCATGTTCCACTAATATGGTTTATCTTTTAATCTAAATATTATCAAATCCATAAGAGATTATTCATCACTATTAGTTTAAATTACATGTATTATCCTTATTCCAAGGGTTATTTCTTTATAATCCTTAGTTCCAATTCAAATGTTAAATTCTCCTTCATCTTACCTAAAAGGAGTTAAAAAAATTTCCTAAGTTATTTCTTCCTAACCAATAAAATATTGGCTAATAATCATATGGCAAACATTTCCCTTTGCACCTTATCGTGATATCTTTTCTATTCTTAATAACATATACCCTATCTATTATTAACAAAAATCCTTTCTCCTTCCTAAGGCGGTCACAAACATTTGAATATCACATTCTAACATTCATCAAACCATCTACAAGCCCATATCTTACTCGTGGTGCTTGCCACATGGCTCAATATAATCTTAGCTAGAATTCTCACGAAGGACCCATGAATACCACCGTAGGTGGTTGACTATTACATAGGGTTAAAGGGTTAATTTAGGTGCTCGGGAATCTTCCCACCTTAGGTGTGGGATTATTAATTGTAGGTCTCTTTTGCCTTACCCCTTAAGGTTTATTTAACACCTATGTTTTACTACGTGCCACCCAAGTAGTTCATGAGGGTTCTAAACTAGAACCACTTGGCGGCTTCCAAGCTTCACAAATAAATCAAAGGTCATCCATATAAAAAATTAATGTTTTGGTTTGAATTATTTTCCTTTGGCATCGCACGAGGGAGAACTACTTCATAAATTGAATGTTTTATTTGGTATACATAGGACACGGCCCAAGCCACACACGTAGATAAAACCCACAAGCTTCCAAAGGTGGGGTCATTAAGGGTTTAAGACTTCAAACCAATATGAATCATGGTTTCCTTACTTACAAAACCTATTCACGCATATAACGCGGTGCTAGTCAGACATCATGCTATAGGTTGGAAATAACAAGCATCACATTAGCATCCATGGTTTACATAGATATATGGATAACATTCACAATAATGAGATGATTATTGGAGTTGTACAAAGATACATCCAATCTTATAACATGGTAGTGAGCAATCTAAATATTAGCCAACCTCAAGCCCTACATTCTCTTAGGCACACATAGCAATAGATCCAAGTCTTCTATAATGACAATGTTGTTCTAATAATGGAGGTATCTCTATGTTTTACACAAGCCAAGCAGTCTTTATATACATGACTAAATAAAAACCACCAGTTTATAGAATTGAAGCACCTTCTTCAAGACAATTATAGAAAGGAGTACCTTATACTTTTAGTAGATGCTTATTCTAAAGAAGACACAAGTGCTCACCAAAGAATAGATCCTTTTATTGCTCTCTTTCTTCCAAAAATATCAAAAAGTCCTTTCTATTTCACACATTCTATTGAGGCCCAAAGACAAGAAAACTCTTCTTTCTTTCTTTCCCATAAGGGTTTAAAAATAACTCAAAGAGAAATCCCTCGAGATAACTATTGGAAATATGAGCAAGTTTTTTGTCATTGATGTCAAGAGGATGATGACCAAGTCTCATTGTCATCCATGCATTCATATCAAGAGGTTGATGTCCAAGTTTTAGTGTCATTAATGTCTTCCAGTGGTGCTTCCAAAAAAGGCAAAGAAGCAAGTTTAATGGAAATAATAAAATTATATATTCTGGGTTACAAGTTTGATTGAAGAAATATGAAGGCCAAGCAGTTATAAAATTATAATTTTTCCAAAAGACCCATGTGGCAGATTTTAAATTCTAAGGTTTAAATTATTTAAATTTAAATATTTTAACCATAAGGTTAAAATTTAAATTTAAATCAATTAAGGTTCCAAAGTTTAATTTAAATTAAAATTTCAAGTATCGCCGACTTTTTGAATATATGACACATGATATATAAAAGGGGGAAAGTTTTCATTTAAAAAATCATCCATGCAAATGTTATATTGCCCAAATAAAATCGTGTGTTGTGATTAGAGAGGAAGAGATTTGCATGTGCTTAAAGGCTTAAGAGGGCAGACAAAGGAATAAAGGCAAGTGGGAGCGCCAATGTATGTCCAAAGCGCTGGGTAGTGCAATTGGAAGCCAAGGACTATGCTAAGTCATTTGCAAGTACAAGGTCGTGGGTTCAATCCACACGATCACCATTTTACAAAGGGAGGAAAGTTTTTTCTGCACCGAAGTCAAGGAGCCATAAGGGTTAAGAGGAAGTACGTGCACCTTGTTATCTCATGAGGGCACATAGCCCAAGTGGTGGACATGCTTTGTGCTAAGGTGCTTGGTGAGGCAAGGTTGGGTGTTCGAATCTCGTCGAAGGTTTTTGTTGGGAAGAATAAAAGGTATGCGCTCACATTATTATTTGCCAAGGTTTTGATAATCCGAAATTTGCATGGTGTGGAAATTAAAAATATTTTAATTTGCCAAGGTCTTGATAATCCAAAAATTGCATGGTGTGGAAATTAAAAATATTTTAATTTGCCCAAGGTTTTGATATTTTGGAAATTGCATAGTGAAAAATTAAAAGGTGTTTATGAGTGATTGAGGGAGATAAAAGGGAAAATAAAGTTCAAATATTTTATTTTAATTTTTGTGGTTAGAATTTATAGAGGAGAAATAAGGTGTAATTGAGATTTTATACTTTTGTATGGTGAAGTAATTTTGAGTGAAATGATTGAGTGCAGATTTTTGATACCTAACCATTGTGATTGGCAAATAGGTTGATTGTGGTTGAGACGGGTTTTGAGGTAAAATATTCTTCAAAATAAAAGGTATGGGCACATCTTTCTTGTGAGTGAAATATTGTTAGGTTGAATTTTGTGAAATGCAAAGTTGGAGTGAAAAGGATTATTTGATAAGCATTGTTGGAAATGTTTGAGTGAACCTTCATACGCATAATTAGGTTTGTGAAAGATCATGAGTATCATTGTTATGTGAGTTTGTTTGATAAGAATTGTTGGAAATATTAGAGTAATATTTCATATGCATAATTAGGGTTTGTGAAAGATCATGAGTATCATTATTATGTGATGAACTAAGGTTTTGTGAAAGATCATTTGTTATGTGATGAACTAGGTTTTTGTGAAAGATCATGAGTATCATTGTTATGTGAATTTGGAATCATCTTGAGTCAAGGTTGAGTTCCATAGTTTGAGTTTTTGGAATCATTGTGAAACATTTGGTTAGTTTTTGTAAGCAAGTTGTGTTTTATTGAGTGAATGGTTGAGTAAAGTTGGATGAGCATTATTGATTGAATGCATTGAAGTGAAAGTTCAAGTTTTGTGAAACAAATTGCTCTTTATTTTAATTGACTTGAAGGAGAGTTTTAAAATGATTGAGTGTTTGGTGAGTGTGAAACATATTGGATCTCTAACCATTCTCTATATGTTTATATAATATTAAACAAGATTCTGTGTGAAACTTGTTTGTGTGATTGAAGAGTTTTTCTATGATAGATTGAGTTGAGTTGAATAAGCTTTTGTGAAAGCTAGTGGATATATTTGAGTAAGTCCTAGAGTGGACTTTAGGATAGAGTTAAGCAAGCTTTTGTGAAATCTTGTGAGCAGATTTGAAGTAATTCCTAGAGTGGACTTAAGGACTAAGTTGAGTAAGATTTTATGGAAGCTTACAATGCAAATTTAAGGTAAGTCTTGGTGAAGACTTATTGAGCAGATTGGACAAGTTCTAGTGAGGACTTGGGCAGATTTGAGGTAAGTTTTGGTGAAGACTTGTTGAGAAGATTGAGCAAGTTCTAGTGAGAACTTGTTGAGCAGATTTGAGGTACATCTTGGTGAATATTTGTGGATAGATTAGTGTGAGCTTTTGTGGAATCTTACAATGCAGATTTAAGGTAAGCCTTGAAGAACACAAGCTTATACTGAGAGGGGGGGTGAACAGTATAAGACCTCTTTTTACTTTTTCCTTTATACTTCAAAATAGTAAAGCAATATACCCAAAGCAATATCAAAACAAAGCACAATATCATCCACAAAGTGACACCAATTTTAACGTGGTTCACCCAGAAAGCCTGGGCTACGTCCACAAAACTTTTCTCTAAAAGTTATCTCAAAGTTCTTTGGGAAACCTTCCCAATTACAATGTTTATGAGCCTCGGCCCAAAGGAGATACCTTCCCCCAATCTGAATTTATGAGCCTCTGCTCAAAGGAGATACCTTCCCCTCTATCTGAATTTATGAGCCTCTAGCTCAAAGGAGATACCTTCCCCTCTCGCTCTGGAAATGATCCCTCGGAAGATCAACTGCCTCTACCTCTTGCCAGCACGTGGAACTCCTTTCCACCGAAGACCTCCTGTCCTCAATGCTTAGCCTAAGAGACCTCTCGCCTTCTATGATCACGTCCACAGCAGCTCAACAACCTGTACCAAACACAGTCAGTCGGTCTAGTACAAGTCTTCCTCTGTCTGTCAGATCTGTCCAACTCTTGAACAAATCAATCCTCTGCATACAAGCCTTCTCAAAGACTTGCCAAATCTGTCCTCAGGTTCTTCTCAAAGAACCAATGCACCTCTGTCCTCAAGTTCTCTGATAGAACTCTCAAACTCAGCTCACAAGTCCTCTGCTAGGACCTGTCCAAATCTGCTCACAAGTCCCCACCGAAACCTGTCCAAAACCTGCTCACAAGTCCCCACCAGAACCTGTCCAAAACCTCAGCAAGCTCACCAAGAAAAACTTGCTTAGCATGAACCCACAAAGAGAATTGTTAGAGACCCAATGTGATTCAACAACCTCATAGAAGCATAAAGAGAATTGTTAGAGACTCAATATGTTCTATACTTAACTCCCAATATCAATCTCAACTCAATCTCAATCTCAAAAGAATAAGATAGATGTAGTATGCTTTTCTCAAGAACATGAAACACAACCCAACAATTGCCAACCATGCAATATCTCATATAACAATGATACTCATGTTCTTTCCACAACCAATTAGGGTTTTAACAACAATGCTCATCAAACAAGGTTTAGTCAACCAACACCATTCAACTCAACATCAACCTTGAAGCATTCAACCAATCATCACAAGAAAAGGAAACAAGTAGAAATCCTTTTCCCTCCACACTTATTTTTAGAAAACCATCAATCAATAACAACCATGGAAGAATGTGCCCATACCTTTACTTTGATGAAGAAGGAGAACTCAAAAACTGTCACAACATTAACTCTCAATTTACCACCAATTAGAGTTAGCAACTATACAATAATACACAATAATAAAGATCCAAAATAACACCTTATTACTCCAACTTAATATTAACCACCAAAAATATAATATACATACAAAGTAAAATCTCTTTACACCTTATTACTCCACATAAGCATCAAGCATTAATAATAACAATGTCAAAACAAAGATTACAACTTAACCTTATACCTCCATCAATAATTCTTGATCAAATCAACTCAAATATCCCAAGTCAACAATAAAAAGATTTACCTTGGCAATACTTAGTTCTCCAACCTTAGGAGAAATGAGGAGCCACCACTATAAGCGCTAAAGCGCATTCTCCTCTACTTACGTAGCCCAATCACAACCGCTCTCCTTCGTGCATCGCAACAAAAGGAAAAATGCACTCGACGTGATTCGAAACCTGTATCTCTGCCTAGCGAGCGCCTTTACTCAAACTCCATCATCGTTGGAGCACAAGTGCCCGACAAAGAAATATTAAACTATCCTTTGTTTTATCTTCACTTGATCGTAGGATATGGAAAACGTATTCGTTTTCCTAGCACTGTCCAAAACATAAGTCACTGAATGCTTGCATTAATCATCTCACAACACAATCTGGAAAAACACAGTTCAGGTGCAATTGCCAATCCACTAACGTCAAGCAAAAAGTAAGGATGCAGCCCAAGCTCAAATCCGAGTATGCCAAGCATGGTTTCCAAGACACGGATCAAGCACGATTTCAAAGATGTCAATTGGAGATTCGAAGACACAGAGCAAGCACAAATCGAAGACACCAAGCGCTATTCGAATGATACAGAGCAAATGCAAATCGAAGACACCAAGCGCTATTCGAATGATACAGAGCAAACGCAAATCGAAGACACCAAGCGCTATTCGAATGATACAGAGCAAACGCAAATCGAAGACTCCAAATAATCGGTGGTGCACTTACTTTAGAAAATCATCCCCACTTATATAGCCATTTCTCCTTAACTGTTTGACGTCGGCGCTCCTCCAACGATGGCAACACGTCGGCGAAAGAAAACTTTATCTACGTCGCTTAAGGGTTAAAAGACCCTTTAATAATAATTAAAATAATAATTATTATTATTTTATTAATAATAAATTAAACTTAGACCTTTGTCAAAGGTTTGAGTTAATTTAATTATTAATAATAAACATGGACCTTCAAGGTTTTTCAAGAAGCAAAAACCTTTGCATTAAGTTAAGCTTGGTTTTAATAAAAACCCTTAATGAGTCCAAATGGTTTTAAGAAAAACCTTTAACCTTGTCACCATGGTTTTAATAAAAACCCTTTAACAATATGAAGCTTTCTCAAGATATTTTTGACATCACACTCTTTTTGATATCAACACAAAAATGCCTTTTGACATCAATGACAACTTATACACTTGAGCAAAAGCAATGTACCCAAAGTACCCAAAATTGCCAACAATCTCCCCCTTTGTCATTGATGGCAAACCTTTACTGAAAACACTTCTCAAGAGCCAAAACTGAAACCAACTGTGCTAACAACCGACCAACTATGCCCACAACCGAGAATCTTCCTTTGAAGTTTTGCTCCCCACGACTTGAAGCTTTCCTCTTCACTTTGAAGCTCTCCCCCTTACTCATATCTCTCCCCCTTTGTCATCAATGGCAAAGGGTCACCTTTGGGGCTCGGGACTAAGAATGAGCCTCTTAGCTTAGTCCCTCCCCCACCTCCCGATGAGGTGATTAATTCCGGGGTGGGAGTAAAACTCCCATTAGGCACCGATCATCATCAGCGTCTATAACTTCCTTGTCGGGCCTTCTCTTGAACTCTTTGTCCATATTCTTGTTCTTGTCACTATTCTTGTTCTTGTTATCATTCCTGTTCTTATCCATGCCTTGATCCTTGGACCTGTTCATACCATTGTTCCTGTTCCTGTACCTTGGAAGTTCAGCTCTACATTGTCTAGCTGTGTGACCTTCATTGTTGCACTTATAACAAGTAACAATGTTATTTCTTTTAGGCATACCTATTCTTTGAATCCACCTGTTCTGACTAAACCTATTCTGACCAAACCTGTCCCAAACCTATCCCAAACCTTTGACCAAACCTATTCTGACCAAACTTGTTTTGATCAAACCTGTTCCTGATATTTGCCTTGCAATAAACTGCCTTGTGCCCAAACTATTTACAAGAGTAGCAATACCCTTGAAAGAAATTACCACCTCTGAAACTGTCATTTACCTTCCTTACTTGAGTCATGCAATGTGAAGCCATGTGACCAAACCTGTGACAAGCAAAACATCTGCCATTAAACTTTCCTGTAAATGGCTTTCTAGGTCCTGTAAACTTTCTCCCCTTTTTTTGTTTCCTATTTTCTGTTTTTGTGCATCTATCATTCAAGGACTCATGATCTGAAATACTTTCCTCATCAGAACTCTCTTCCTTTTGGAGTCTCTTACTAGACTCTCCAACTTGTTCCTTGTGTGGCTTAACAAAACCAAGGCCTGTTTTATCTGTTGTCTTTCTTTGACCTTTGATGAGTGACTTAACCTTTTTGGAGCTATCTTGAAACCTGTGAAGCTTATCCTTGTACTCTTTAGTTTCCTCTTTCAAAGAAGCCATTTTCTGTTCTAACTCACTATACTCAAGAACCTTAGACTCTAACTCATCCTTGAGTTCTTGTGTCTTAGCTATAGAGAAGTCAAGACTTTCTATAAGATCATCTCTCTCCATACAACATTCATCTAACTTATCCTTGAGTCTAGCATTCTTCTTTCTTTCCTTTTTCAAAGCACTAAGAGCACTAATAAGTTCACCTTTAAGATCTACTTCACCTTCCTCTATATGTTTGCTTTTTGAATCATCAAAGCCTTTTTCAGATTTCTTATCACTAGAGGTGCTACCCTTTTCAAAAACCATACATGCATCTTCCTTATAGTTTTCTGAAGCATCCTCATACATACTAGAAACCAAATCATTATTTGTGCAATCATCCTCAAGGTGACCAAAGTTTCCACATCTAAGACATTTCATGATAATGAATCTATGTTTCGGTTCTTCCTCTTTTTTCGATATGAACAACATCTCATTTTCATTATCACTTGAAGAACTTTCACTATCACTACTAGAACACTTACTTGCTTTGTCTAGGTAGAAACTCTTCTTGTGCTTGTGAGAATACCTCTTTCCTTGATTGTTGTGCTCATCTTTGTTTTTCCTGTGATGCTTGTGCTTTTCAGAATCCTTGCTCTTAGAATCTTGTTTATCTTCATCACTTTCATTCTTGGGAACAAGTACGATCAGTAGCATAATGACCAAACTTTCCACAATTGAAACATCTTATATTTTTCATACTTTTGTGCTTTCTAGAGAACTTGCCTTTCTTGCTGTAATATGCCTCTTCATCACTAGAAGACTCATCACGAATAGGTGTTGCATTGCCACTTGAATAATCCATTGTGTTCTTTACTAGCTTTTCCTTCAAGCTGTTAAACTTTTCGAAGGCACCCGCTCTGATACCAATTGAAGAACACAAGCTTATACTGAGAGGGGGGTGAACAGTATAAGACCTCTTTTTACTTTTTCCTTTATACTTCAAAATAGTAAAGCAATATACCCAAAGCAATATCAAAACAAAGCACAATATCATCCACAAAGTGACACCAATTTTAACGTGGTTCACCCAGAATGCCGGGGCTACGTCCACAAAACTTTTCTCTAAAAGTTATCTCAAAGTTCTTTGGGAAACCTTCCCAATTACAATGTTTATGAGCCTCGGCCCAAAGGAGATACCTTCCCCCAATCTAAATTTATGAGCCTCTGCTCAAAGGAGATACCTTCCCCTCTATCTAAATTTATGAGCCTCTGCTCAAAGGAGATACCTTCCCCTCTGCTCTGGAAATGATCCCTCAGAAGATCAACTGCCTCTACCTCTTGCCAGCACGTGGAACTCCTTTCCACCGAAGACCTCCTGTCCTCAATGCTTAGCCTAAGAGACCTCTGCCTTCTATGATCACGTCCACAATAGCTCAACAACCTGTACCAAACACAGTCAGTCGGTCTAGTACAAGTCTTCCTCTGTCTGTCAGATCTGTCCAACTCTTGAACAAATCAATCCTCTACATACAAGCCTTCTCAAAGACTTGCCAAATCTATCCTCAGGTTCTTCTCAAAGAACCAATGCACCTCTATCCTCAAGTTCTCTGATAGAACTCTCAAACTCAGCTCACAAGTCCTCTGCTAGGACCTGTCCAAATCTGCTCACAAGTCCCCACCGAAACCTGTCCAAAACCTGCTCACAAGTCCCCACCGAAACCTGTCCAAAACCTCAGCAAGCTCACCAAGAAAAACTTGCTTAGCATGAACCCACAAAGAGAATTGTTAGAGACCCAATGTGATTCATCAACCTCATAGAAGCATAAAGAGAATTGTTATAGACTCAATAAACATAAAGAGAATTGTTAGAGACTCAATATGTTCTATACTTAACTCCCAATATCAATCTCAACTCAATCTCAATCTCAAAAGAATAAGATAGATGTAGTATGCTTTTCTCAAGAACATGAAACACAACCCAACAATTGCCAACCATGCAATATCTCATATAACAATGATACTCATGTTCTTTCCACAACCAATTAGGGTTTTAACAACAATGCTCATCAAACAAGGTTTAGTCAACCAACACCATTCAACTCAACATCAACCTTGAAGCATTCAACCAATCATCACAAGAAAAGGAAACAAGTAGAAATCCTTTTCCCTCCACACTTATTTTTAGAAAACCATCAATCAATAACAACCATGGAAGAATGTGCCCATACCTTTACTTTGATGAAGAAGGAGAACTCAAAAACTGTCACAACATTAACTCTCAATTTACCACCAATTAGAGTTAGCAACTATACAATAATACACAATAATAAAGATCCAAAATAACACCTTATTACTCCAACTTAATATTAACCACCAAAATTATAATATACATACAAAGTAAAATCTCTTTACACCTTATTACTCCACATAAGCATCAAGCATTAATAATAACAATGTCAAAACAAAGATTACAACTTAACCTTATACCTCCATCAATAATTCTTGATCAAATCAACTCAAATATCCCAAGTCAACAATAAAAAGATTTACCTTGGCAATACTTAGTTCTCCAACCTTAGGAGAAATGAGGAGCCACCACTATAAGCGCTAAAGCGCATTCTCCTCTACTTACGTAGCCCAATCACAACCGCTCTCCTTCGTGCATCGCAACAAAAGGAAAAATGCACTCGACGTGATTCGAAACCTGTATCTCTGCCTAGCGAGCGCCTTTACTCAAACTCCATCGTCGTTGGAGCACAAGTGCCCGACAAAGAAATATTAAACTATCCTTTGTTTTATCTTCACTTGATCGTAGGATATGGAAAACGTATTCATTTTCCTAGCACTTGTCCAAAACATAAGTCACTGAATGCTTGCATTAATCATCTCACAACACAGTCTGGAAAAACACAGTTCAGGTGCAATTGCCAATCCACTAACGTCAAGCAAAAAAGTAAGGATGCAGCCCAAGCTCAAATCCGAGTATGCCAAGCACGGTTTCCAAGACACGAGATCAAGCACGATTTCAAAGACGTCAATTGGAGATTCGAAGACACAGAGCAAGCACAAATCGAAGACACCAAGCGCTATTCGAATGATACAGAGCAAACGCAAATCGAAGACACCAAGCGCTATTCGAATGATACAGAGCAAACGCAAATCAAATTAATACAAAACAAATCGAAGACTCCAAATAATCGGTGGTGCACTTACTTTAGAAAATCATCCCCACTTATATAGCCATTTCTCCTTAACTGTTTGACGTCGGCGCTCCTCCAACGATGGCAACACGTCGGCGAAAGAAAACTTTATCTGCATCGCTTAAGGGTTAAAAGACCCTTTAATAATAATTAAAATAATAATTATTATTATTTTATTAATAATAAATTAAACTTAGACCTTTGTCAAAGGTTTGAGTTAATTTAATTATTAATAATAAACATGGACCTTCAAGGTTTTTCAAGAAGCAAAAACCTTTGCATTAAGTTAAGCTTGGTTTTAATAAAAACCCTTAATGAGTCCAAATGGTTTTAAGAAAAACCTTTAACCTTGTCACCATGGTTTTAATAAAAACCCTTTAACAATATGAAGCTTTCTCAAGATATTTTTGACATCACACTCTTTTTGATATCAACACAAAAATGCCTTTTGACATCAATGACAACTTATACACTTGAGCAAAAGCAATGTACCCAAAGTACCCAAAATTGCCAACAATCTCCCCCTTTGTCATTGATGGCAAACCTTTACTGAAAACACTTCTCAAGAGCCAAAACTGAAACCAACTGTGCTAACAACTGACCAACTGTGCCCACAACCGAGAATCTTCCTTTGAAGTTTTGCTCCCCTTGACTTGAAGCTTTCCTCTTCACTTTGAAGCTCTCCCCCTTACTCATATCTCTCCCCCTTTGTCATCAATGGCAAAGGGTCACCTTTGGGGCTCGGGACTAAGAATGAGCCTCTTAGCTTAGTCCCTCCCCCACCTCCTGATGAGGTGATTAATTCTGGGGTGGGAGTAAAACTCCCATTAGGCACTGATCATCATCAGCGTCTATAACTTCCTTGTCGGGCCTTCTCTTGAACTCTTTGTCCATATTCCTGTTCTTGTTCCTATCACTGTTCCTGTCCCTGTTATCATTCCTGTTCTTATCCATGCCTTGATCCTTGGACCTGTTCATACCATTGTTCCTATTCCTGTACCTTGGAAGTTCAGCTCTACACTGTCTAGTTGTGTGACCTTCATTGTTGCACTTATAACAAGTAACAATGTTATTTCTTTTAGGCATACCTTTCTTTGAATCCACCTATTCTGACTAAACCTGTTCGACCAAACCTTTCCCACTTCTACCAAACCTATTCTGACCAAACCTATTCTGATCAAACCTGTTCCTGATATTTGCCTTGCAATAAACTGCCTTGTGCCCAAACTGTTTACAAGAGTAGCAATACCCTTGAAAGAAATTACCACCTCTGAAACTGTCATTTACCTTCCTTACTTGAGTCATGCAATGTGAAGCCATGTGACCAAACCTGTGACAAGCAAAACATCTGCCATTAAACTTTCCTGTAAATGGCTTTCTAGGTCCTGTAAACTTTCTCCCCTTTTTTTGTTTCCTATTTTCTGTTTCTGTGCATCTATCATTCAAGGACTCATGATCTGAAATACTTTCCTCATCAGAACTCTCTTCCTTTTGGAGTCTCTTACTAGACTCTCCAACTTGTTCCTTGTGTGGCTTAACAAAACCAAGGCCTGTTTTATCTGTTGTCTTTCTTTGACCTTTGATGAGTGACTTAACCTTTTTGGAGCTATCTTGAAACACTGTGAAGCTTATCCTTGTACTCTTTAGTTTCCTCTTTCAAAGAAGCCATTTTTTGTTCTAACTCACTATACTCAAGAACCTTAGACTCTAACTCATCCTTGAGTTCTTGTGTCTTAGCTATAGAGAAGTCAAGACTTTCTATAAGATCATCTCTCTCCATACAACATTCATCTAACTTATCCTTGAGTCTAGCATTCTTCTTTCTTTCCTTTTTCAAAGCACTAAGAGCACTAATAAGTTCACCTTTAAGATCTACTTCACCTTCCTCTATATGTTTGCTTTTTGAATCATCAAAGCCTTTTTCAGATTTCTTATCACTAGAGGTGCTACCCTTTTCAAAAACCATACATGCATCTTCCTTATAGTTTTCTGAAGCATCCTCATACATACTAGAAACCAAATCATTATTTGTGCAATCATCCTCAAGGTGACCAAAATTTCCACATCTAAGACATTTCATGATAATGAATCTATGTTTCGGTTCTTCCTCTTTTTTTGATATGAACAACATCTCATTTTCATTATCACTTGAAGAACTTTCACTATCACTACTAGAACACTTACTTGCTTTGTCTAGGTAGAAACTCTTCTTGTGCTTGTGAGAATACCTCTTTCCTTGATTGTTGTGCTCATCTTTGTTTTTCCTGTGATGCTTGTGCTTTTCAGAATCCTTGCTCTTAGAATCCTGTTTATCTTCATCACTTTCATTCTTGGGAATAGTACAGTCAGTAGCATAATGACCAAACTTTCCACAATTGAAACATCTTATATTTTTCATACTTTTGTGCTTTCTAGAGAACTTGCCTTTCTTGTTGTAATATGCCTCTTCATCACTAGAAGACTCATCACGAATAGGTGTTGCATTGCCACTTGAATGATCCATTGTGTTCTTTACTAGCTTTTCCTTCAAGCTGTTAAACTTTTCGAAGGCACCCGCTTTGATACCAATTGAAGAACACAAGCTTATACTGAGAGGGGGGTGAACAGTATAAGACCTCTTTTTACTTTTTCCTTTATACTTCAAAATAGTAAAGCAATATACCCAAAGCAATATCAAAACAAAGCACAATATCATCCACAAAGTGACACCAATTTTAACGTGGTTCACCCAGAAATCCTGGGCTACGTCCACAAAACTTTTCTCTAAAAGTTATCTCAAAGTTCTTTGGGAAACCTTCCCAATTACAATGTTTATGAGCCTCGGCCCAAAGGAGATACCTTCCCCCAATCTGAATTTATGAGCCTCTGCTCAAAGGAGATACCTTCCCCTCTATCTAAATTTATGAGCCTCTGCTCAAAGGAGATACCTTCCCCTCTACTCTGGAAATGATCCCTCAGAAGATCAACTGCCTCTACCTCTTGCCAGCACGTGGAACTCCTTTCCACCGAAGACCTCCTGTCCTCAATGCTTAGCCTAAGAGACCTCTGCCTTCTATGATCATGTCCACAGTAGCTCAGCAACCTGTACCAAACACAGTCAGTCGATCTAGTACAAGTCTTCCTCTGTCTGTCAGATCTGTCCAACTCTTGAACAAATCAATCCTCTACATACAAGCCTTCTCAAAGACTTGCCAAATCTATCCTCAGGTTCTTCTCAAAGAACCAATGCACCTCTGTCCTCAAGTTCTCTGATAGAACTCTCAAACTCAGCTCACAAGTCCTCTGCTAGGACCTGTCCAAATCTGCTCACAAGTCCCCACCGAAACCTGTCCAAAACCTGCTCACAAGTCCCCACCGAAACCTGTCCAAAACCTCAACAAGCTCACCAAGAAAAACTTGCTTAGCATGAACCCACAAAGAGAATTGTTAGAGACCCAATGTGATTCATCAACCTCATAGAAGCATAAAAAAAATTGTTAGAGACTCAATATGTTCTATACTTAACTCCCAATATCAATCTCAACTCAATCTCAATCTCAAAAGAATAAGATAGATGTAGTATGCTTTTCTCAAGAACATGAAACACAACCCAACAATTGCCAACCATGCAATATCTCATATAACAATGATACTCATGTTCTTTCCACAACCAATTAGGGTTTTAACAACAATGCTCATCAAACAAGGTTTAGTCAACCAACACCATTCAACTCAACATCAACCTTGAAGCATTCAACCAATCATCACAAGAAAAGGAAACAAGTAGAAATCCTTTTCCCTCCACACTTATTTTTAGAAAACCATCAATCAATAACAACCATGGAAGAATGTGCCCATACCTTTACTTTGATGAAGAAGGAGAACTCAAAAGCTGTCACAACATTAACTCTCAATTTACCACCAATTAGAGTTAGGAACTATACAATAATACACAATAATAAAGATCCAAAATAACACCTTATTACTCCAACTTAATATTAACCACCAAAATTATAATATACATACAAAGTAAAATCTCTTTACACCTTATTACTCCACATAAGCATCAAGCATTAATAATAACAATGTCAAAACAAAGATTACAACTTAACCTTATACCTCCATCAATAATTCTTGATCAAATCAACTCAAATATCCCAAGTCAACAATAAAAAGATTTACCTTGGCAATACTTAGTTCTCCAACCTTAGGAGAAATGAGGAGCCACCACTATAAGCGCTAAAGCGCATTCTCCTCTACTTACGTAGCCCAATCACAGCCGCTCTCCTTCGTGCATCGCAACAAAAGGAAAAATGCACTCGACGTGATTCGAAACCTGTATCTCTGCCTAGCGAGCGCCTTTACTCAAACTCCATCGTCGTTGGAGCACAAGTGCCCGACAAAGAAATATTAAACTATCCTTTGTTTTATCTTCACTTGATCGTAGGATATGGAAAACGTATTCATTTTCCTAGCACTGTCCAAAACATAAGTCACTGAATGCTTGCATTAATCATCTCACAGCACAGTCTAGAAAAACACAGTTCAAGTGCAATTGCCAATCCACTAACGTCAAGCAAAAAGTAAGGATGCAGCCCAAGCTCAAATCCGAGTATGCCAAGCATGGTTTCCAAGACACAGATCAAGCACGATTTCAAAGACGTCAATTGGAGATTCGAAGACAGAGCAAGCACAAATCGAAGACACAGAGCAACAAATCGAAGACACCAAGCGCTATTCGAATGATACAGAGCAAACGCAAATCGAAGACACCAAGCGCTATTCGAATGATACAGAGCAAACGCAAATCGAAGACTCCAAATAATCGGTGGTGCACTTACTTTAGAAAATCATCCCCACTTATATAGCCATTTCTCCTTAACTGTTTGACGTCGGCGCTCCTCCAACGATGGCAACACGTCGACGAAAGAAAACTTTATCTGCGTCGCTTAAGGGTTAAAAGACCCTTTAATAATAATTAAAATAATAATAATTATTATTTTATTAATAATAAATTAAACTTAGACCTTTGTCAAAGGTTTGAGTTAATTTAATTATTAATAATAAACATGGACCTTCAAGGTTTTTCAAGAAGCAAAAACCTTTGCATTAAGTTAAGCTTGGTTTTAATAAAAACCCTTAATGAGTCCAAATGGTTTTAAGAAAAACCTTTAACCTTGTCACCATGGTTTTAATAAAAACCCTTTAACAATATGAAGCTTTCTCAAGATATTTTTGACATCACACTCTTTTTGATATCAACACAAAAATGCCTTTTGACATCAATGACAACTTATACACTTGAGCAAAAGCAATGTACCCAAAGTACCCAAAATTGCCAACAAGCCTTGGTGAAGACTCGAGAGCAGTTTGAGCAAGTTCTAGAGAGAATTTGTGGATATATTTGAGTTAAGTCTTTCAAAAGACTTGTAAGCAAATTTGATTGATTGATTTATTAAAAATTTGAGTTAATTTTTAGGGTAGATCTAGCAGAGTTGATTGGATCAAGCTTTGTGTTAAGGCTTGAGGATAGATTTGAGATAGAATATTTGTGCTAGACTAAAGGACTATTTTTAGTGCAAATTTGAGATAGAGATTGATAAGATTTGTGCTAGACCAAAGGATTGTGTTTAGTGTAGATTTGAGATAGAGATTGAGAAGATTTGTGCTAGACCAAAGGATTGTGTTTAGTGCAAATTTGATATAGATATTGAGAAGATTTGTACTAGATCGAAGGACTATGTTTAGTACAAATTTGAGACAGAGATGAGAGTAATATTTGGAGGTGATAGAGAAAAGGATAATAGTATCTAGTGGATAGAGATCCATTAGCCAGGGCAGTGAGGATAGAGATCTTCTGAGTGAGGACAAGAGTCTTAAGTGGATAGATATCTGCAAGCCCTTGCAATAATGTTTTTGCATACTGGCTACTTTTTCCCAAGTAGCATTCTTTTTTAGTACTAGTCCTATTGGACTTTACATTGTTCCAGAGTTTTGTTCCTCATTTGTTTGGAATAAAATTCCAAAATATTTACTAGTTGTACTTCAATCATTGTAAGGTCATTTATCGATAAGTTATAAAAATTCCATACATGGTCAAGATTAGCTACATACTTCCTAAGTAAGGATACATGAAAAGAATCATGGATCTTGGACAGGTTGGGTGGCAAGACAAGATGATAGATAATTGGATTTATATTCTCAGTGATCTCAAAGGGCTCAACATATCTAGGATCCAACTTGGTTGATTTAATGGCACTCTTCACGGGCTTTACTCTTATAAATACTCTATCCACCGTAGAGGATTTCCTAGGTATGTGCTTTCTATCGACATAACTCTTTTGACAATCAAAGGCTTATTTTAGCCTTGATCTAATCATTTTTAGTTGTTCCTTTATCTTTCGAACCACGTCTAATTTGATGGTAATCCAATATTTTGGATTGTCCCATGAGAGGGGTGTTCAACATATTCTACCATACAAAACTTCAAATTGATCCATTCCCAAATAAGCATGATGTCCATTGTTATAGGTAAATTCAACCAAGTGCAAAAAATATTCCCATTTAGATTTTTAATCCATATGGTACATGTGAAGCATGTCTTCCAAAACCTGGTTGACTCTCTCAATCTGACCATCAATCTCTAGATGGTAAGAATAATTGATATTCTATTTTATACCTATAGCTCGATGTAGGGATTTCTAGAATGCAAATGTGAATCTAGAATCTCTATCAGATATAATTACTTCAGGAAATCCATGTAGCCTAAAGATTTACTTGGTAAAATTATTAGCCACTACAACTGCATCGTCATTTGTACTTCCTAGAATAAAGTGTGCAACCTTGGTCAATTTATCCACTACAAAAAGGATTGCATCATGTTGGAATCTATTATTAGGTATTCCCACAATAAATTCCATGGATATTGCCTTCCATTTCTAAATAGGTATATCATATGGGTATAAAAATCCTACTAAATATCAGTGTCCAGCCTTCACCTTGTGATATTCCATACATTTAGAAATAAATTTGTTTGTCCTTCTTCATTTATGTCCAATAGAAGATGTTTTTTATATTTCCTTAATTTTGACCCCTTTAGGGTGAGTAGAGTAAGAATATCTATGCACATCTTACATAATAATTCTCCTTAAATCACCATTTTTTAGTATGACAACCCTATATTTAAAACACAAGAGTTCATCCTGATTACCATAATCTTTATTTTCTTTAGGATTTATTTCCATCTTTACCTAAATATCCTTGCAAAATCGATCCTAAATTTGAATATCTTTGACTTGGTCCATAAATTCTACATCGCTTCAAGTTATAGTAGCTATATGCCTTCATTTTCTCAAGGCATCTATAAATTTATTCTCTTTACCTTTGATATACTCTATACCAAAGTTGTATTCTACTAGGAACCTGATCCATCATCTTTGTCTTGCATTCAGCAATGGTTGAGTGAAGATATACTTCAAACTTAGATGGTCGATTCTAAGCTCAAATGGTTTGTCTAGCAAATAGTTTCACTACATATTAAGGGTATGCACCACTGCTACTAATTCTAAGTTGTGCATAGTATAATTTAATTTATGTTTCTTGAGTTTCCTTTACTCATATGCTACCATTGATTTCTCTTGGAATAGTACTCCTCCCAATCCTTCTAACGATGCATCTGTGCATACTAAAATACTTCCTTGTGGGTTTGGGATTTTTAGAATGGGTTCAATGGTGAGTTTTTCTTAAATAACTCAAAGGTTATCTTACACTTATCTATCCATTTAAATTATTTTCCCTTCCTCTAAATATTGGTTATTGGGTAGGTAATATTAGATTAATCTTTCACAAATGCTCTGTAGTAGCCTATGATGCCCATAAAACTTCGTACTTCAGTCACATTGGTGGGTTGTGGACAACTCATAATGGCCTCTATCTTCTTTGGATCTAATGTTATTTTGTTAGAAAAAATAATATGCCCAAGATATTGTATCTTAAGGACATAAAAGTCACATTTTGAGAGGTTACCATAAAGCTTGTTTTCCCTTAATAACTTAAGCATTATCCTTATGTGCTTATCATTCTCTTCCTTATTCTTAGAATATATCAGTATGCCATCCAAAAAGATCAAGATAAACTAATATAACTATCATCTAAACACACTCTTCATTAGATTCATAAAATGTTGTTGGTGCATTAGACAACCCAAATGGTGGTACTATGAATTCATAGTGCCCTTATCAAGTTTTGAAGGTAGTTTTTTGTGTCTTCCTCACAAATTCTCAATTGATGATATCCTAATTTTACGTCAATTTTGGAGAATATGGTTACCTCTTTCAATTGATCAAACAAATCCTCTATTATAGGGAAGGGATATCTATTCTTGATGGTCTCTTTATTCAACATTATATAGTTGATACACAATCTTTGTTGGCAATTTTGGGTTTGAGATCCTAGCCTCTTGTCTATGAGTTGTCATTGATGTCAAAAGGAACTGGCATTAATGTCAAGAGGATTTATTGGCTTCAAAGGTTGAAGATTCCAAAGAATATTTTCTAGAAGATTTCGGATAAATTCCATGTGGCAGATGAAAAGGTTTTTATCAAAACCATTGCAGGTTTAAGGGTTTTTATTAAAACAGGTGGATGCATTAAGGGTTTTTCTCAAAACCACTCTCATCTTAATGCAAAGGCTGGAGACACTTATTAATTAAATAACTTAATTAATAAAACCTTTTTAAGGTTTTTTAATTATTTATTTATTTGATTTAGTGATTAAATTATTTTAATAATTTAATGGGTTCTCCACCTAAGGTCTAAGGTCTAAAAGACCTTTGATTATTTTTAAAATAATCAAAAGGGTTTCATAAACCCTAAAGTTGTTTCGAAGGCGCCAAAGTAATATTAATTCGAAAAGTTCGAATTATCCTCCCGCCGACGTCGTGCATAGCATGGAAGTTTGGCTATATAAGCCATAACCTATAGTCCAAAGCAAATGGTGTGAAAGAAATGGGAATTGCGAAAAGGTTGGGAAGTAAAAGCTACGGCTATCATTTTTTCGCCATATTTATCCGCTGCCAAAGGGTTAAGGAGAAGGGGACTCTTGCTAGCCTTCAAGCTAGCATTTTTGGCCTAGTGGCAACGACTGTTCTACAAAGGCGCTTTAAGGGAGGTCAAGCGTTCGACTCCCACCGTGGGTTGTGAGAAGAGTTTTTGCGCTCCAATTTTTTTGGAGGCATTGTTGACCTGTGATTTTTGAAAGCATTTTTTGGTAAGGATTTTTAAATAAAATCTGCATTTTGTTAAAGAAGAAGTGATTGGGCAGATTTATTTAAAATTATTTTTAAGGTTAAATGCTTCTTTGGAGATATAAGGTTGATAGTGTGTGGTTGAGATTTTTGGCTTGATTGTTGAGTGAGATTTGCTTAGAAGCTATTATTCCTTGAGCATGGTTTAATTAATTTGGAGAAATAAGGTGTAAAAGAATATATTGTTTGTATGCTTTATATTTTTGGTAGTTGACTTCTAAGGATTGGAGTCATAAGGTGTTTTATGGAATAAATATTTTTGTTGTTACTTTTATGATCTAACCCTAACTTGGTGGCAAAGTTGAGGGTGGTGTTGGTAACAGGTTGAAGAACTATTCTCTTCTTCTTCAAACAAAGGTATGGGCAACTTCTTCCATGTATATTGTTGATGGTGTATTTTTTGAAATTGAGTTTGGAGTGAAAAGGTTGTCTACTAGGTATCCTTGTTGGTGTAAATCCCATTTTCTGGATATTGAAGATTGTTTATGCATTAAAATCATTGATGAGTTTTTGGGTGAATGCATAATTCTGGTTGAGGAAGAGGAAGCATTTTTGCACTAAGGTTTATGTTAGTAAGTCTTGCTACTTGCTTTGAGTTGGTGAAACCCTTAGTTGGATGTTTTGAGATTGATGGTTGAGTTTCTTCCATAGAGGTTGTTTTGATCAAGTTAATGCTTTACTTGATACATGATTTGGGCTTACTCCATTGAGATTGATTTGAGCAAGTTATTCTTTGCATTGGTGATTTATATTGGTGGATGTTGTGTTCTAATACCTTTGGAGGAAAAAGGATGTCTACTAGTTTCCTTTTTCATTTAGTGATTGGTTGAATGCTTCAAGGTTAATTTTGAGTTGAATGATGTTGGTTAAACCTTGTCTATAAGCATTGTAGTTAAAGCCCTAATTGGTTGAGAAAATATATTGGTTGTGGAAAGAACATGAGTATCATTATTATATGAGATATTGCATGGTTGGCAATTGTTGGGTTGTGTTTCATGTTCTTGATAAAAGCATAGTACATCTATCTTATTCTTTTGATATTGAGATTGAGTTGAGATTGAGATTGGGAGTTAAGTATAGAACATATTGAGTCTCTAAAAATTCTCTTTATGTTTCTATGAGATTTGAGATTGAGATTGGGAGTTAAGTATAGAACATATTGAGTCTCTAACAATTCTCTTTATGCTTCTATGAGGTTGATGAATCACATTGGGTCTCTAACAATTCTCTTTGTGGGTTCATGCTAAGCAAGTTTTTCTTTGTGAGCTTGCTAATTTGGACAGGTTCTAGTGAGGACTTGTGAGCTGATTTGGACAGGTTCTAGTGAGTTCTTGTGAGCTGATTTGGACAAGTTCTAGCGAGGACTTGTGAGCTGATTTGGACAGGTTCTAGTGAGGACTCATGAGCTGATTTGGACAGGTTCTAGTGAGGACTTGTGAGCTGATTTGGATAGGTTCTAGTGAGGACTTGTGAGCTGATTTGGACAAGTTCTAGTGAGGACTTTTGAGCTGATTTGGACAGGTTCTAGTGAGGACTTGTGAGCTGATTTGTACAGGTTCTAGTGAGGACTTGTGAGCTGATTTGGACAAGTTCTAGGGAGGACTTGTGAGCTAATTTGGACAGGTCCTAGCAGAGGACTTGAGGACAGAGTTGAAGTGGTTCTTTGAGAAGAACCTAAGGACAGTTTTGACAAGTTTTTGAGAAGGCTTGTGTGCAGCAGAGATTGATTTGTTCAAGCTTTATGAGTTGAGCTTGGGACAGATCTGAAAAAGTGAGGAATACTTGTGCTGGACCGACTGACTATTTTTAGTACAAGTTGATGAGTTGTTGTGGAGGTGATCAGTGAGGACAGAGGTCTCTTGAGGCTGAGCATTAAGGACAGGAGGTCTTCTGTGGAAAGGAGTTCCACGTGCTAGCAGAATAAGAGGCAGGTGATATTCTGAAGTATCATTTCCAGAGCTGAGGGGAAGGATTCTCCTTTGGGCAGGCTCATAAATTTGTGAGGAGGGGAAGGATTCTCCTTTGGGTAGGAGGCTCATAAATTCGTGAGGAGGGGAAGGATTCCCCTTTGGGCAGAAGGCTCATAAATTCTTGAGTAGGGGAAGGTTTCTCCTTTGGGATGAGGCTCATAAACATTGTAATTGGGAAGGATTCCCAAAGAACTTTGAGAAATATTTTTAGAGAAAATTTTTGTGGAGGTAGCCCATGTTGGGTGAACCACGTTAAAATTGGTGTCTCATTGTGTGTTGCTTTATGCATTGCTTTGATATTGCTATTGGTTCATTTCTTTGCGAAGTTGAATTTAAATAGAGAAAGTAAAAAGGGGTCTTATACTGTTCACCCCCCCCTCTCAGTATAAGCTTGTGTTCTTCAATATTAGGGATCCATTCTTCTTATTTACAAAGAGAATAGGTGCACCCCATGGTGACACACTAGGTTTTATCAACCCTTTCTCTAACAACCCTTGGAGTTGGACCTTTAACTCTTTCATCTCTATAGAATTCATCCTATATAGGGTTATATGTATTGGCTCAGTTTCAGGCATCAGTTCTATAGTGAAGTCGAATTTCCTTTTTGATGGCAATCCAGGCAAATCTTTAGGAAACATGTCCTTATATTCCTAAAATATTGGATTTTTACCAAACACTTATTCCTTTTTTCCATCTCTACTTCGTTAAAATTGACCACAAAATCAATCCACCGTTTTTCATGGTCTTCTTTAGTTACATTTTTTATAGTAGCTAAAATCTCAAACAACCTTTTTCACTAGCAATTTACCTTCTTTGTTTATAACTATCAATGTAATCAATCCATATTTCATGGAAATTGATTACAGTCTCTTGGTATTTCAACCAATCCATCCCTAAAATAATGTCAAAGGCATGGAGAGGAGCTACATATAGGTGCAATTCTATGGATTCATTGGGTAATATGACTTGTACATTGGTATAACATTGATCCATGGAGTAGGTTTATCCAGAACCATACTCTACTTTCCACCCTTCCACCAAAAATATCAATCTTTCTGATATATCCCTAACTAAAGTAGAAGAAATGAAGCTATTTGTTGCTCCACTATCTATCAAAATTTTAATATTCTTATTAAATATTGTATCTTTCAGATAGGGTGGGGTAGCCTATACATCTATATTTTGAATACCAATTCTCGCATAGATCCTATGGTTTGGCTCTTCTAGTTGTTTACTAGATCTAGCTTTATGTGGACATCAACTAGCATAGTGAGATCCTCCATAGACATAGCACCCTATCTTGGGTCCATATTGTTTATTCCAATTATATTCCTTAGGCATTTATGTGGATCATGCATCAGGTTTTCTCTAAGATCAATATTTATTGTTGGTATTATTGTTCTTTTTCTTCTTTTTATATTCCCTTATTTCTTGTCATTCTTCTTTGTGGAATGCGGGTCTTTCTTACTCTTATTATTTTGTTCTTTCTCCCATTGTATGAAACTTGCACTATTTCTCTTCCTCAAATCTTGGCAATCTTTTTTTGATAGATTAGCATAAGTAAGATTTGCTTGTTTGTAGTATTTTCCCATATAACGAGCCATACCACATGTCTTTTCTTGCTTTTCTTTCTTGGATTGATTGGATTGATCTGGTGTAGATAATTTCTATGTTTGAGGAGTGACATTGACCTTCCTTATTTTAGATCTTTCATTAATCCCATTGCTTGTATCTTCTAGATTCAGATCTTATTCACTTTTTGTTATGGTGATAGGTAATTTTACTTCTTGTAGAGCTCTAGTTAAATAATTCAGGCTCACTAGAGTGTCTAATGCCTATCATTGTTGTTCTAATTTTAATTGCATGAGAAAAACATTATAAGTGAGGTCTTCCACCACTCTACTTATGTCCCCTAGACTTTCCTCTTGAGATCTTGAGTCATCCCTTTCTTGTCTGAGTGGTCTTGTAGTTTTTATGGATCCTCATTATTTTTTATCCTACTCGTAGTTCCATTATCCCTGGCTATTCAAGTGTCTCATATTAGGTATTATTTTATATACCTTCATTAGTTTATTTTATATTTCAAAAAAAACTAACAACTATCCTTTAACAATCATTCAAGAGTATCAACTGACACACTTACTTTATATGAGGTGTCTTACTAAGAGTAAGATTAGTCCTTTGATCAATGGTCTAGTTTACGTCTTGTAAACCGTCATTCTCATGGAAAGATTCAATTCTTCCTAAGTTGCACATCAAACCAGGTTATGGCTAGTTTTTGGTTTTTCAAGGTAGACTTCATTTCCTACATCAGATTTCAGCTTAGGAAAGCTTAAAAAACCTACAACCATGCTCTGATACCAATTGTAACAACCCTAATTTCTATTAGATTTTTTTCTTTTAGATTTAAGTTTAACCAAGACAATCTAGATAAATTCCATAGAAGCTTCTAACCACATTTCAAGTTCCAGATATTGCAACATCCCTCGGGTGGAAAAGAGTGACCAATTCTCCCATAATTATGGGTTTTACCTTGTACACTATCCATACAACTTAAAGGATACCTTTGAGTGGTCATCCCATTTCCTTTCTCTTCTTTGAAGGAAATTTTAACCATAGCATGTGGGTCAACCCAATCTCATTCACTTGAGATAAGGGATATCAAATCCCATACTAGTGTCAATCATTCCTTACTAGTGTTTAGGTGTAAGCTTCTTATAGTTTTACACACACTTCATTTAGTATAAAACTACCATGCACCATTAAAATATTCTTTATATAGCTTAATTGAGGTGATTATCACCTATATGGCATCTCCTATTTGGTCACCCATCAATCAATCATGGTTTCTAATTACTGCCACACCAAATGACATCTCCCATAGGAATTCTCCATCATTCGTTCAAGTTCTTATGACTATCATTTGCATGATATCTCTCTCACATGGGTATCTCACTATCTATTGGAGAACCCATCACAAGAATTTAGTTACAATGGAATTCTAAGCTCACCATCTCTCGAAGCACACTTCAGTGATCCATTACTAAAGTGCCCATTGTAACCCTAAGGGATTATCACATCATGTCTCCCTTAGTTTTGGTCCTAACCTTAGGGGTCTAATTAGGTTGGCATTCTATGGACAACAACCTCTTAAGGAAGAATCCCCAAATCCTAAGGTAGAACCAATAAAATAATGTTATCCTTTCATTCATTTCAAATTTAGAAGCCACAATTGCATAATCCATATTCTATTGCAATAAATAAAGGAAATCTAATCATCTATTTTTCATTACAATGTTACTTTCCATGAAAAGCATAATAAAATAAATAATTTTGTTTCTTCTTTACATTCAATTCATAGCAATAGATCAATAAATGCTTATAACAATTCCATAACAAATTCTCAAAAGATACACAAATGACACATCATGTATCCTAGGAAACCCTTCCAAGTGAAAACCTAGCCTTAAAATGTCCATATTTATTTTCATTGCAAGTCTATTAGCCAATATACAAAAAGGAATCCTTTATTCCTTTTTCCATAGTTTCAATCTATTGCATAAGAATCTCCATAATTCTTATGCCCTCTTATTACAAGCATTTTGTAAATTCCTTTTTACAAGAGTGAGGGAACCCCATAATTCCCTCACATTAAACCTTAATCATTCACTAATCTACTAATACTCAAGAGTCCATACCTTGAGTAATTTCTTACAAAAGTGTATTTGTGGACTTTCCATTTATTGGGACCCATACCCAATCCTTTATTCATTAAAACAATAATTTTCTCTTTTCTTAAAAGATTACCATTTTCAACATAAATAGTTATATACTCAATCTCAAAATATTCAAGATACTATCAATAACTCAAACCAATATTTTCATAACTAAGTTTACTTTTATTCATTCTCTTGTTGAACTTTTACTTTGATATGTGCACCCTGTACCTCTTGGGTATCTCCAATAACCTTCTCCATTTGACCCTTCTCCTCTTGGTGAGTTTCCTCCTCATTTATTTCTTGTTTATCTTCTTCATTATCATATTCTTGGTCCTCTTCTTCATTATCATCTTCTTGGTCCTCTTCAGCCTCTTCTTATTCATGTGGAGTCTCCTATTTATCTTCAGGCTTTGGATTTACTCCAAACAACTGAATCATCTATTTCAGGGTCTGCAGTTCTTAGCTCCAAGCTGATTCAGTAGGATTGGTCATTTCTTTGAGTTGCTTATGCATATAATCCAATTTTGAGCTCTTTTTATAAGTCATATAATTACCTTTGTTCACCAAGTATGCCATTAGATCCTTGAGCCTAGTCAAGTATTTAATCATTTGAGAGACCTAATTTTGATCAATCGGATCCTACCAAGCATCTATTTTAGACTCATTCTCGATGATTGAGGCTACATTATTTTGTATATCTTCTTCTTTTAACAAAGTTTTATTTTTAACCCAGAGTCCTCCAAAGTCATACTGCATCATCTCTTGGTGAATATCAATGATTTCCTACAGTTTCCCCTCAATTTTATCTGATAATAACCAACCTTTTTGGAGCAAACCTATTATTCTCAATCATAATTCTAGCGGCTAATTTGGAGGTGTTCCATACCGTATTTGGAATAGTCTTGGTAGATTCATTGAATTTTCTCTCAAACAGTCTATATATTTATTCTATTAGTATCACCATGGGTTGTGGCTCCTTAGTGAAATTATCCATATCTTCTTTGGTAGCTTGCAGTAAATGGCTAGCATCATCCATGTAGTCAATTACAAGTTATATTTCTAAACACTTATCAAGTATTTTAGACCATATCTACCTCCTAACCTGTTTGAAACCTTCTTTAGAAAAACCTATGACTCTAGCCTTTTTGATTTGGAGTTGATGCTTTAAATCATGTATTTTCTTGGCCTAAGCTTCATTCTTTTCTTCAGTTATTCAAACTAGTCTTTAAATTTTATGGCCTCCTGATATTTATTCTGCCAGCTCTTGACCTTATTTCTCACAACCTTTTCCACCTTCTTCTGATTTCTAATTGTCTTCTCCAATTTCTCAATATTTTCCTCTAACTTCCCACATTGCTATTTGTAGATGTCAGTCTTGACATAAAAAGTTTCAAGATGAGCCTTTGTATGCTCCTCCAACTGATAATATCCTTTGTATCCTCCTCCAACTGATAATATTCTATAGTTGTCTCCCCTTTTGGTTTACTTACAAGAGGAGTGATGGACCTAGCTATCCTTTGCTTGGTCATTGGATCAACGATCTTGGTTTTTCTCTGTCTAACCATTTTCTTTGAAGGCTTAGATAATTTCTCAGCCCATAAATCTTTGATTTTTTGTGAAACCTCCTTTCCTTTATGCAAAGAGGCTACTAGGGGATAATTTGTAGAGGCTGGAGTAGCCATAAGGGAAGGAAATAAAAACTTATATGCTAATGAAAAGGGAGTGGTTGTGAGGATAGTGAAGTCTATGCTTATTGTAGAAGTTGCAGCTAGGAAGGACATGGTGGTAGATGTTAGAATCATGAAATGAGGTGGGGGATATGAAAGATATTTCCCTTATGATGTTACTAATATCAATGACTTTGGTAGTGAAGATGAATGAATGGGTGATGATGTCACTAGAACTTCTGATGAGTATGAAGGATATGGATTGGTTTAACCCTTTATAATGATTGACAAAGTGGGTGGTGAACTATGAGGGGGAAAGGGTACCTTTTGTTCCAATTTATTTTGATAATAGGAACGGGATTATTTTAGGAAAATAGAAGGAGAAGAAGATATAGAAATCATACCTTTGCCTATCAAAGTAGTTTGCTAGAAACTGTCATCTGCACTTTGATGTTATGTCTGCTACACTTGTTGCTTTGCAACTGATATAGGGGTTTATTCAGCAATTTGTTCTTGATCCATTTTATGCTTCTTGTAGATCTCCTTCTAAGACTCCCTTATTGAATTTTTAGCCTTTCTCTTGAAAACAATGGGAATTGTAGGCTTATATTTCTTTGTATTCCCTTCATGCTAGGTTTCTTGTGATGCAACTTCAAGAAATAGGGGTTGACTTTACTGCAGCTGCAGTGGTAAATTTTATAGGGATGAACACAAAACTCTCATCCTTTTTTCTTTTCCTTTGTGTCTTCTAGAGGATGTTCTCCATCCAGGGCTAGATGTTGTGGCCTTTTAATTGCTTGAATTTTTTTTGTATTCTGTACTTTTTCCTTGTCTAGGTTGTCACTAGAATAATACATTTTGCTCATAATCTAAGGACCCAAAAAATATTTCTATAATTTCTCTTGTGAAGGCTCAAATGCAGTTTGGGTTCCTTCAATTTTTGATGGAGCATCTCTTACTGCTTCTTGCACTTATTCATGTGAAGGCAGAGAAGAGGAATCTGATGATACTTGATTTTTCCTATTTCTCTTTACTTTTGTTTTCTTATAACTTAGCACCAAATTTTTACCACTTTTTGGTCTTTCAGGTTTTGATATGTTTTTCATATAGCTCAAAAAAAGCAGTGTTAGCTTGATGACCAAATCTAGCTTTCTCTGCACCTGTTTCAACTCTCATCTACCACCATTCTATAATTTTACCATTGTCCCATTTATGTTTATTCTCCATTTATTTAATATTGAACTCTTTCAATTAGTGGCTTTTTTTCTTCTCATGATCGTAATCAACTAACTACTCATAAAAATCTCTCCATGGGGGTAGTTATTTCATTTTGTTGATATTCCATTTTAGTGGAGAACTTTATTTATTAATTTTGTCCTTTTCAATATGAGACCTCAAAATTTCTTGAATTTAAGGGTCCTCTCTACATTTAGGGCAATATTCCTTTGCAAGAACTTTTCATCAAGGTCATATCTTCATCTTTGTGGAATGTATAGCAGATCGAGTCTCTAAAAATATTGAGTAATTTGTTCATGTTGACCCCTTTTGTTTATGGTTATATAATCTACATTACAAGCATAAATCACAGTCCCCTTTCTTCCCTTATCGATGCCAAAGTTGATTTTGATAAAGTCAGCTTACCTTAAATATCCTAGAGCCAACTTCCTATTAGTAACAAAATGGGGCAGTAGAAATGGTTTAGCAGTGAAGCCATAGAGTCTAATAATTGTCTCTTCAATGAGTATATACCAATCTCCTTCTTCGGTGTTCTCTACTCACAATAACTCCTTAGCCAGAGGTGGCAGCCTGGGGTATTGACCATACATAATTTTCAAAGTCGACCCTAAAAATTACATGTTGAATCTGTAATAATATTCATTGTTCCTCAAACGGTTAGTCCATTGGTCAACTAGAATAGGGTCCTATAGCACCCTAAAATTGGCACAGTTAAACCTTAGTAAAAAGATAAAAATTCAAATTTTAACCTCAAACTACCCATTAACCGCCTGTTACCCGCTTTCCTCATTTTTCATGCCATTTTTAGGATTTGTTTTGACCGTTGGACGATATCGTCGCAGATTAGATGAAATCGTCCCAGATCTGACAAATTCATCTGGAACAAAATGTCCAGACGATTTTGTCCCAAAATCAGATTTTCATACTTAGGTTCTGTTCCAACAACTCCTCTAACCTGGGCAAAAAGCGTGTCTACGCAGTTAGAGTCTCCCCTGTTGGAGATCTTCCAAATTGGGATGATCTCCAACCTCCTAACCTCTCCCTAATCCTATATAAATTGATATTTTCTCAGTTTATCCCCTTGACTGTCTACTTGAAACTCTTCTTAAACCCCCTGAACTTCCACGCACCTCAGAGCATCCTCACACCATCATTTGCATTCTTTATTTCGTGTTTTCTTGCAGGAACTTTACTGTTTTTTAGTCGAAGGAAGCTCGGATCATTACAAGCGATTCTAGAAAATTTTAGACGATCCTGTCGAGGAGCGCAGACAAGCTCGTACGATTGGAGGCAATCCTGACTGTAGTCCAGATTGGGGGCAATCAGAGTCTAGAGTTTGCATCTCTTTATTGTTTTCTGCATTTCTTTATACATTATCTTAGTTATTGTTGGTTCGACTTTTATACACACCCCGTGAAGAATGAGCATAAAATACCGATAACACTTATACGGGATAAATCCCACTCACTTTAGGATCTTGTTGGATATCCAAGGTGTGAGTTACGGAGTTGGGTCGAATGTCTATTCACTCTTTTCCGCTTCTGGAATAGTTTCAAGTGGACTGTCCGTTACCTTACAACGGGCTCCGGGACTTCGGTTCAGTAATGTTTTTGGAGTTGGTTATCTTTGTGGATAATCAGTATTTACAATCGGTTCTTTGATCTAGCTCTTTATGCTTTAGCAGATTTAAATAAAAGACAAATTTAAAGAAAGATAAAAATGGATCATTTCACGGTGGAACAGAGAGAGTAGGGTAGGGCAGAAAAGAGAAGTTTATCTAACTTAGTTGCAAAACCAAAACTCGCCAATTTTAGTTATACCGGTTAGCTTCACAATAGAACAAATCAAAGAGGAAAGTGTCCAGACTTTCTAAGATCACTTTCAACTAAGAGCATAAGACAAAGATGAAACAGATCTAACAAAAAATTATAAACAGAAGGGAAGTCGGTTAAAATTGGTATCTCTCACCAGCACCCTAGCTCGCACAAGTGAGGACAGAGCAATTAGAACAGGCCCGAACCTTAAATCTATAATTTTCCCTAACATACAATAAAGAAAATGAAGCCTAACAAAGATATCCAATCCCGGTAACACAGATCTACAGCATAAATTAAATAAACCTTAATGAAACAAAAACAAAAGAAGATGAACTTATCACAATCTGAAAGAGATTAGGCTCCTGGCCACGCTATCACAGAAAAGAAAAATCACACCAACTCTAAGTCCAGAACAAAGCATTCAAACAAGATTTGCAGGAAATTGCTCCAATAGCTTGTATTTCTAAGTTTTCGCCTCTGGAATTTACATTCAGAAGAAGTATTTATAGACCCAGGACAGACCCTGATCTTTTTAGAAATATCTTCTTCTCAAACCCTAAATTTTATCCTCTTAACCTTACTACCCGGGTTTTACAATATAAGGCCCTTTAAAAATAGAGTTTTTTATAAACCCTAACCACTCTGCAAATCTTAGTGCAGTTACTTGCCATAAATGGAAAAGGCATGATCTGATGTTATTCTCATCCATCTGAATCTGCAAGTAAATATCTTCATCTTTCTGGTGCACTTGCCGAGAGGGTCTCATTAATTCCTTAGAGAAATTCGGATGAGTCACCGGTTTCTCTGACACTTTATCTTCGCAGAGCCGCTTCTGAGTTGAAATTCTCCGCATGCCATTACTTTCACCATAAATTCTTCCGTTAAATGCGTCCATCGGCAAATTTCGGTAACTGTGTGTAGATATTTTCATTTTTCGGTCAATTGCCGACATACTCCATTAAATGGGCAGCCGCTTAGTCACCGTAAAGTCTCTTTGCGGCAGATCTGTAAAATCTGGATGAACCAGCAATTCTCGGCATCTCCAATTTCCATCTGACGGCCTTCATTTAATCCGTGCTTATTTTGTCTTTCCCGCCATTACTTCCGTTAGTATGCAACTCCGGATGGCTTTCTGCAAAAGACATGCAAGGATTAGTACTTTAATATTATTAAATCAAAACCTTAATGTTCATTATATGTCGGCTTTATTTGCTTTTGACACGTGTCGTGATAACACGACGCTTTCCTCCAACTATTTTTCATTTTGGCCTCTTTGTCTCTTTTGCCGCGAAACCGCGACATGTCGCGATTTCGCGACATGTCACGAAATCGCGACGTCCCCAGACTTGGCAACTTTCTTCTTCCTCCACCGTGAAACCGTGACATGTCGCGATTTCACGACATGTCACGAAATCGCGACGGTCTCCCGACTTGGCAACTTTTCTTCTTCCTGTCACGATTTCGCGACGTCTGAAATCGCGACGTCGCGATTTCGTGCACCTTCTTTTTTTCCTCTATTCATCTCCATGCCTTAACCTTTTTTTGCTCTTTTGCAAACGCATGTCACGATTTCACGACGTGTCACGAAATCTGCCCTTTTCATCAAGACTTGCATTCATCCAAAATTCAATGTCGCGATATCGCGACGTTTTATCACTTGACTTTTTTCCATTCGCGATATCGCATTTTCAACTACTTTTCACTTCATCTACTTTTTCAAAATGTCGCGATATCGCGACGTTTTCACTACTTGGCACTTTCTTTCCAAATATGTCGCGATATCGTGACGTTTTCATCACTTGGCATTTTCTTCCAAAATACGTCGCGATATCGTGACATTTTCATCAAGTTTGGCTTCCGACTCAAACCTGTCACGATTTCACGACATTTCCAAAAATGGAAAGTGTCACGATATCGTGACTTTTCCAAAAATGGAAGTGTCGCGATATCGCGACATTTCCAGGACTTAGCCAATTCTTCCAAGACCCGTCACGATTTCGTGACATTTCCAAAAATGGAAAGTGTCGCGATATCGCGACTTTTCCAAAAATGGAAGTGTCGCGATATCGCGACGTCTCAAGACTTAGCAAAATTTCCAGAAATTGTAGGTTGACTCTAATGAATTCATTCATCTGTATTCTGCATTTTTACATATCAGTGAAAGATTTTCTTTACTCAGAATGATTCTAACATTTAAAGAAATGAATTCTAAATTGAAATCAAAACCACATGCAAGCCTACTTAGATACTTTGATATAAGCAAAACTTGAAGAAGAAGGAGGCAAGCAAAATTTGGAATAAAAACCTGAAAACATCAAGAGGGTCCCTACTGCAAAATGAAAGCTAAATATTTTCAAAGGATGGAAATTCATTTTTTTAGTGGGGGTGTGTTGCTTCTCAACAAATGGCGATATCTCAAGGGTAAAATAGTAGCACTATTTTAGAATCCAGGACTCTAGTTTCAAAACAATATAGACCATGTACCATGCCTTGCCACAAATATTCTTCAAAATAATTTAACTACTACCTTGATAGTTGTTAAAATTTCCCAAGGACATACTAGGTTGAATCACTTAAGGAAGATTTCTGATGTGCAATTATAAGCGTATAAAACTTTCTTCAAGAATGACTAGGCCTTCGAATGTTGTACTCGGATTGATCAACTTTTCTAGAAAGGGGAAACCGAGTTGTGAAAGGGGAAACCGAGTAGGGCTCTGTTTACTAGTTTAGCCTTTTACAACCCCGACAGAGTTACTCTTTAGATTTTCACGACCCTGATCCACAACTGTGAGGTAGTATCTACAACTTGGTAAAAGAAAACATCTTCTGAAGCCTTGGCTATCTCTTTCATTACATAACTTTTTCTCTTTTTTTTTTTTTATAGGAAATAACAGAGTGCCAGTTTTATGCTGTCTTGCTCAACTTTCACCTTCTCTCTCTCTCCTTTGAAATATACCGAAATCTGAAAAGCCTTAAAAAGAACAATTTTTTTTTTTAATATTTCATCAATCTGGAACTCGCTTCAGCCTGGTACCGATAGCCTCTATGGATACTCAAATAATTTCACGAATCGAAGTCCCCTCTTATGACCAACTTTTCTTGGATTCCCTGGGAGTTTCTCCAACCAAACAAGATAGCAGTTTCTTTATAATTAAAATAACTGTGGCAAGCAAGACACAAAATCCAATCATCTTTCTACCGTTGTTCTGAATAACAAAATAGTTCCACTGTTCAGTTTAAGCAGACTATCTCTCAATTAGAATAATGAACACTGGATTTTGAACTTAGAATAAAACAATTTTAGAAGGCCGACTTTTTCTTTGTTGCCCAGGCAAAACTAAAAAAAGAATTTTAAAAGCTAAAGAAATTTGTACAGATCCCAAAGGATAAAACATAGAACTTTAAAAACAAACAAAATAAAACAAACTACTTTGTACAGACCCCAAAGGATAAAATAAAATAAAATAAAACTACTTGAAATAAAATAAAATAAAACTACTTGAAATAAAATAAAATAAAACTACTTCAAAGCTTATTTACAATATATACACATGTTACAACGTCTTTGTGATTTATTCAATCGATGTATTGGATGGAAAAGCTGAGAAATAATGCTTTAGATATTGACCATTAACAGGAAGGTTCAAAAAATTACCCTCCAGGTCCCGTAGAAAAAATGCATTATTACCCAGGGCTTTGGCAATCTGGTATGGCCCTGTCCATAAATGTTGCAGCTTGGTGTTTTTACGCTTCTTTTCATGGGCTTTGTCCCACATAAACACCAGGTCCGCAAGTTTGAAAGCCTTTGAATTGGCCCTCTCGTCAAGCCAGCGCTTGACTGTCTCTTGGTGCCGACTAAAATGCTCCACAGCTTGAAGTCGTCCACCCTACAAATCAAACAAGTCCAACATACGGGTTTTCGTATCCGCATGATCAAAGTAATGTAAAGCAAATTTTAATCCTGGTACTAATGCTTCATATTCTACCAAATTATTTGTGCAGGGAAACTGCAAGCGATAAGACATAAAATCGGTTTGATTTTTTGGTCCTTTAAGAACAACCCCTGTACCATAACCTTGCTCAGACTTAGCTGCATCAATATGAAGTATCCCAACTTCATTATCGTGATTAAGGTGAGCTTTAACCGGTTTCTCCTTTTGAGTAGTTGTTAAATTATAAACCCCAATATAACAACCCTCAACAAGATTAGCAGTCTCATTCTTGGCATTATACTCTGTAACCATGAGTTTATATCTTGGCTCTCTGTTGATTCTTAATTGATTTGCAAAACCATTCCAGGGTAACCACATATGCGAGAAATCAGTAGCCAAATACCCATTCAATGATTTTGACCAATCCCTCGCTCAAAAGCATTTCGTACCCTACAAGAATATCCACCACCTGAATATCAATTCTGTGCTGCGCTCTTGGCTCAGATGCTAGCTGGATATGTATATTCTGAAGTTCACCTACCACTTTAACCTCTGATTTATCTAATTGGACGACTCTCATCTCGGAGTTCATTGGGGTTAAACCCAACTGTTGACAAATGGCCAAAGGCATAACATTAGCTGAAGCACCCGAATCTACCAGACAGTTGTGTAAGTTTTTCCCAAATATTCGGACAGTCAGTAGAAAAGGCGAAACTTCAGTCTTCTCTTTATACATGGCCACATTTGCATTTGCCATCTTCTTTCCCTTTTCCAAAGGTTTGGTAGTAGGTTCAGAATATGTTTTGATCAGGTTATCCCTCTGTTCAGAAATTTGGGCCAACTCATGAAGAGTGATGTTGGCTTTGATCTTCTTCATGTCCTCCACTATATTATATCCCTTATTGAGTGGAGGGACAAATGCATCTGGTCCTCTTGGATTTCCTCCCTTGGGTGGGGATGGGTTATTGCTTGAAGATGGATCCCGGAGGAACACCGTGTGAGTTGTCCGGAGGGGTAGATGTAGTGTTGGGCTCCGGATTTCTATTTTCGAGGTTGTAGTTGTCCCTCCTGTATTGTTGAAAAGCCTATACTTCATCCATGGGTAGCTCCACAACATTCTCTCGATTCTTTTGGGAAAGTGAAAGAATCTAAGACCATAGCTGCACTGTGGCTGGATGAACTTGGGGCATCCGCAGTTCTTTGATGTTCAGGAGAAACCAACTCGCCAGAAAGAGCTTCAAAGGCATTACAGAATTCCAAACAATCCAACTCCCCGTGCTGAGACGTTCCATGAATCCTGCACCAGTTAGGCAAGGCTAAATCACAAATATTTACATCATGCCCTTTACCTTTATAATCCTTATTGGGCTCGTATGGGGGCCGAGTGAATCTATTCTCATTGATAAGAAAACCTCGTTTGGGTTTTCGTCGGTGGACACTTGCCTTTTGAAAGTCAAAAAGTCATTTGCCAACTTTTGGACTACCCTTGAAACTTCTTCAACTCTTGTGTTATCACCTTCTTTACCTGGATTCTTGTACATTTTCAACAAGTGCTACAGCCAATGGATTTCCTGATGGTGGAGTCTGACACACTGGCAACATCATCCGATGTGGTATGGGATTGAAAACAGGGGCAGCTTGTGTGACCAAAGGAATTTGATGAGCATTTAAAGGTTGGGGTCCCAACTGCCTTTCCGGAACCAAAGCTTCTTTGTAAGCCTCTCGTTAAATTGGTAATAGAGGGATCTCTTTTCAAGAAAACAGAAGTCATTGGATCCAGAGAATTCCTAAAAATCTCTAATGCCAGGTCCGCATTTGGCACATAATAACCAATCACCTACCATAAGCCTTCTGAAATCTAACATTGTAAGATCTGACAGATTCATTTATTTCTCTTTTAATACCAGAAAACTGCTGATATAATACACTGGGATCTATTACCTCACCAAACTGTGATACAAAAACCTTTTCCAAGTCATTCCAACTGGTAATAGAATCGTTAGTGAGATTTAGAAACCAGTCGTAAGCTCCCTCCTGGAGAGTGAACGGGAACAATCTGCAAGCCACATCTTCATGCTGTACATTTAACAATTTCAGAGCATTCTTGAATGCTACTAGATGTTCTTCTACTGTCCTAGTTCCATCATGCTTGTATCTGGGAAGATATCTCTCAGGATTTCTGGGCAGGTCATGGGCTGCACCCGAGATATTTAAGGCAGTGGAACCTAACCAATTTGCCATTATTACTTGATTGACAATGATATTTTCAGTTGCAGTTGGAGTAACTACAAGTGGTGATAAAACTATTTCAGACAAGGACTTGGCCCTTCTGAGGCTGCTTCTTCTGGGAGTTTCTAACTCAAGCACAAGGAGCTCTCCAACTCTGGAGTGGGACCTTGTTACCCTATAATTAGAATCCAGCTTTTCACCAGCACTTACAACCTTACAATCCTTAACAAACTACTGAACTTCAGGTCCTCTTTTCTAGCAATTTTAAATATTGGTGTTGAGTTCCGCTGTTTAGGCAAAACTCAAACAAACAAGTTTAAAAAGAGCTAAAGAGGAGGGAAAAGGATTCAAAAGATAAAACACCAGACTCTGCACAGACAACTTACAATACTGAACGGAGTTCAGGGCCCTCCTTCTAGCGCCAATTTTAAATGTTGGTTCGACTTTTATACACACCCCGTGAAGAATGAGCATAAAATACCGATAACACTTATACGGGATAAATCCCACTCACTTTAGGATCTTGCTGGATATCCAAGGTGTGAGTTACAGAGTTGGGTCGAATGTCTATTCACTCTTTTCCGCTTCTGGAATAGTTTCAAGTGGACTATCTCGTTACCTTACAACGGGCTCAGGACTTCAGTTCAGTAATGTTTTTGGAGTTGGTTATCTTTGTGGATAATCGTATTTACAATCGCTTCTTTGATCTAGCTCTTTATGCTTTAGCAGATTTAAATAAAAGACAAATTTAAAGAAAGATAAAAATGGATCATTTCACGGTGGAACAGAGAGAGTAGGGTAGGGCAAAAAGAGAAGTTTATCTAACTTAGCCGCAAAACCAAAATTGCCAATTTTAGTTATACCGGTTAGCTTCACAATAGAACAAATCAAAGAGGAAAGTGTCCAAACTTTCTAAGATCACTTTCAACTAAGAGCATAAGACAAAGATGAAACAGATCTAACAGAAAATTATAAACGGAAGGGAAGTCGGTTAAAATTGGTATCTCTCACCAAGCAACTTAGCTCGCACAAAGTGAGGACAGAGCAATTAGAACAGGCCCGAACCTTAAATCAGTAATTTTCCCTAACATACAATAAAGAAAATGAAGCCTAGCAAAGATATCCAATCCCGGTAACACAGATCTACAACATAAATTAAATAAACTTTAATGAAACGAAAATAAAAGAAGATGAACTTATCATAATCCAAAATAGATTAGGGTCCTGGCCATGCTATCACAGAAAAAGAAAAATCACACCAACTCTAAGTCCAGAACAAAGCATTCAAACAAGATTTGCAGGAAATTGCTCCAATAGCTTCTATTTCTAAGTTTTCGCCTCCCGTGATTTACATTCAGAAGAAGTATTTATAGACCCGGGACAGACCCTGATCTTTTTAGGAATATCTTCTTCTCAAACCCTAAATTTTATCCTCTTAACCTTACTACCCGGGTTTTACAATATAAGGCCCTTTAAAAATAGAGTTTTTTATAAACCCTAACCACTCTGCAAATCTTAGTGCAGTTACTTGCCATAAATGGAAAAGGCATGATCTGATGTTATTCTTATCCATCTCAGAATCGCAAGTAAATATCTTCATCTTTCTCGTGCACTTGCCGGGAGGGTCTCATTAATTCCTCAGAGAAATTCGGATGAGTCACCGGTTTCTCTGACACTTTATCTTCGCAGAGCCGCTTCTGAGTTGAAATTCTCCGCATGCCATTACTTTCACCATAAATTCTTCTATTAAATGCGTCCATCGGCAAATTTCGATAACTGTGTGTAGATATTTTCATTTTCTGGTCAATTGCCGACATACTCCATTAAATGGGGTAGCTGCTTAGTCACCGTAAAGTCTCTTTGCGGCCAGATCTATAAAATCTGGATGAACCAGCAATTCTCGGCATCTCCAATTTCCATCTGACGGCCTTCATTTAATTTTTGCTTATTTTGTCATTTTCCGCCATTACTTCCATTAGTATGCAATTGCCAGATGGCTTTCTGCAAAAGACATGCAAGGATTAGTACTTTAATATTATTAAATCAAAACCTTAATGTTCATTATATGTCGGCTTTATTTGCTTTTGACACGTGTCGTGATAACACGACGCTTTCCTCCAGCTGTTTTTCATTTTGGCCTCTTTGTCTCTTTTGCCGTGAAACCGCGACATGTCGCGATTTCGTGACATGTCGCAAAATCGCGACGTCCCCCGCCTAGCAACTTTCTTCTTCCTCCGTCACGAAAATGACATGTCACGATTTCGTGACATGTCACGAAATCGTGATTCTCCCGACTTGGCAACTTTTCTTCTTCCGTGTCACGATTTCACGACACCTTCGGGACTTAGGTTCTCTACTCAAAACCCGTCGCGAAATCGCGACGGTCTCCATGCCTTAACCATTTTTTTCTCCTTTTGCCGCGAAACCGCAACATGTCGCGATTTTGCGACGTGTCGCGAAATCGTGCCCTTTTCATCAAGACTTGCATTCATCCAAAATGTGTCGCGATATCGCGACATTTTTATCACTTGCACTTTCTTTCCAAATATGTCGCGATATCGCGACGTTTTCACTCACTTGCACTTCTTCATCGAACCTCATGTCGCGAAATCCGACATCGCACTTTCCTACTCTTCTTTCCAAATATGTCATGATATCGCGACGTTTTCACTACTTGGCACTTTCTTCCAAAATACGTCGCGAAATCGCGACATTTTCATCAAGTTTGGCTTCCGACTCAAACCTATCGCGATTTCGCGACATTTCCAAAAATGGAAAGTGTCACGATATCGTGACTTTTCCAAAAATGGAAGTGTCGCGATATCGCGACATTTCCAGGACTTAGCCAATTCTTCCAAGACCCGTCACGATTTCGCGACATTTCCAAAAATGGAAAGTGTCGCGATATCGCGACTTTTCCAAAAATGGAAGTGTCGCGATATCGCGACGTTTCCAAGACTTAGCAAAATTTCCAAAAATTGTAGGTTGACTCTAATGAATTCATCTATCTCGTATTTTGCATTTTTTACATATCGGGTGAAAGATTTTCTTTACTCATAAATGATTCTAACATTTAAAAAATGAATTCTAAATTGAAATCAAAGCCACATGCAAGCCTACTTGGATACTTTGATATATGCAAAACTTGAAGAAGAAGGAGGCAAGCAAAAATTTGGAATTAAAACCTGAAAACATCAAGAGGGTCCCTACTGCAAAATGAAAGCTAAATATTTTCAAAGGATGGAAATTCATTTTTCAGTGGGGGTGTGTTGCTTCTCAACAGTTATTATATTTATGCATCTTGGAGTTCACCTCCTTTAGCATAACCGCATGATAAATTTAAAATCAATCATTAAATCTACTGCATTTTTCTTATTTGTTATTTGAATCTATTATTTAGGCATGTTTGCTATTATTTCTATCATTATCCTTTGCTTCTGCAGTTGCATATTTGGTATTTTGTATCTATTCCTATGATTGCAGGTTTTTGATGAATTCGTCTGACAAATTCATCATATTGATGATGATCTCATCTGATCTCAGATGATCGTCTAAGATTTGAGATGATTCGATGTAATTTCAGACGATTACATATGAGTTGAGACGATTTGGACTGCTACAAAACTCAAAATCTTCATCAGACATCCGAAATCAGGTATGTTCTGTCCCATTCAGCACATTCTCTGTGTTTAGAATTTATTCATATTTTTTGTATCCATAAAAATCAGCATTGGCATATAGAATAGTTTAGATTCATCTTGGCCAAACCTAGGAACTGAATGATTAAAGTACAAAATGAACACATCAAACCCACTATCAACCTAGGTGTGGAAACTTCCACTCAAAAGTTTCCTGGTGAACCCACCATCCGTCAAAAATTCACCCTTATACCCCTCCCCCGAGATGCGGGACCTTCAAAGGGCCTCTCAGTTCGAGGTATTGTCCCATCCTTCTCGCATCCCCCTTCCAGGTGCGGATCCTATAGCCTGAAGGTAAGGATGCGAAAAAATTGGAGTGATACATTTTGGTGAACCCGACGTGAAAACTAAAAACCTTTTGAAAACAATCCAAAAAAAAACAAAAATCAAAACATAAATGCATTTAGAATAAAAGATTGCATATCATATTTAGATGGTAGATTATAATAAAATACGAGTTGTCACCATTAATGTTGAAAATCAATTAGCAGCCATAGAGATTAATTCTTTGCTTATATTATCTCAAACATATAGAGTCCCACCTTTATGGGACGAGCTTAATAGGATATTGAATCTCATTTCATTTAGATCAACCGAACTTAGGCAAATCAAGAGGTTTTTCCTAGATAGAATCTTGGATCCCGATCAAGTGACCTTGTATCATGAGCTTTAGAGAGCTTGCCATAGGTGGTTAGCAGATAAAAGAGCCCTTGTGTCTTTTGAGTTGTATACCTTTGAGGAATACCTCGATAATGTAGTTGTAGTACATAAATTTCTATCTCGTATAGAGGACCAAGAGGTCGTTCTTATGGATAGAAAGAGATGGAATAGAGTTCCTAGAGTTGTGTTATATCGAGAGTATTGCCATGAGCTCTATTTTTACAAGTCAGAGTCAGAAGTAGATAACATCACCATAGCACACTTTGTTAAGTTCTTGAAAAACCATTTCCAATTTG
The DNA here is from genome assembly GCA_028583015.1 of Wollemia nobilis. NCBI lineage: Eukaryota > Viridiplantae > Streptophyta > Pinopsida > Araucariales > Araucariaceae > Wollemia > Wollemia nobilis. The sequence continues at coordinate 16,861,162 of JAQPPZ010017228.1, forward strand.
AAGAGGAGCATTTCATGACTCCTGATGAACTTGATCCTATCAATGACATCTATAAACTACTTATAGAAAACTAAGCTATTCTTTTATTATTGTTATTTCTTGCATTTAGTGTGTTGTTTGTTGTCTTTATAATCATAAAAACAAAAAAATAAATAAAATAAAACAAAAACAAAACAAAATCATAGCAAAAACAAGAATCAAAACATTTTCTTTTAAGCATCATAGTAGGTATATAATTAAAATATATACCTCCCAAATCTGTTGCAAATATATTAATATATATTTGCTAAAATCTAAATTTGAACATAATGACTAGACTCAGGAATGGAAAACAGATTGAAGTAGAAGAAGATTGGTTAGGAAAAACCGTAAATAAACCAGATATTCTTCCTGAAGATCCAATTCAGGAAGAAGAAACCCTAGACCAACAAGAAGAAGAGTTTGTTGACGCAAATGAACAAAGAGAAAATGTTAGAAAGGAAGGATCCTCATCCCCTGAAATGTCTCCGAAAGGAACGGTTACTTTTGAGAACATGGAACATTTTTGGAAGTTCCTCAATACCAATATTGGCACTCTTAATAGAGTAATTCATATGGACAAGGATCAAATTAGTGAAACTCAAGCAACTCTAGAAGACATATATCACACACGCACTAATCCCTTGTCCTTCGTTGATCAAGAAAGTGATCAAGCTGGACCATCCAATTTGGATATGGCTGCTATAATTCAAAATATGCAACAATAACAGGTTACCCAACCATCTAGAGTACCTGTTACCAAGCCTAGAGTTATTCCCACACAAAATAAACCATCATTCACTGCTCTATTTTGCCAAGTTATTGATCAATATACCTCAAATCAACAAAATCCTAAAACAAAACCAAATACCAATTTCTAACAATCTGGGATACAACATAATGCTACAACAAATCTTCTTCATAATACTCTTCCTACCAACCATTTGCATAACAACAATATAGCATCTAATCCTTAAGTCACGCCATCCTACGCTCACAAATCCCATACTCATGTACCACTAAACCAATATGGTGGACAAACTGGTAATCTGGAAGCCATAGTGAAATAGTTAGTCTCTCGCATGGACCAGATAGATCCCTACCGTCCCTCGTACAATTATCGAGATATGTGTAGTCAGCCTCTAGATCCTATAGTTGTAGCACAACCATATCCCAAACACTTTCCTATACCTGTCCTACCTATATACAAAGGAACTAAAGATCCCATAGACCATCTTCATATGTTTAGGATAGCATGTCATGATATATCACATGATGACTTATTATTACTAAAGATGTTCCCAAAAAGTTTAGGAGGAATGGCATTAGAATGGTATTATCAACTACCCACTCATTCTTTGAGAAATTTCAAAGAAACCGCCGAGTCTTTTGTACATCAATTTAGTGCCTATATCGAAAGGCATGTAACAATTAAATGTACAACCTAAAACAAGACAAAGATAAGTGTTTTGTTGACTTCTTAGCTCGATGGAGGCAGTTGATAGGAAAATTACACTTTGTGTTACCTTATCAGGAAATGGTGGATATCTTTATCAATAATTTACAAGAACAAATATCCTATGAATTATCAACTGCTACCTTGACCACCTTCGATCAAGCTATAGATTTAGATCGAAGAGTGGAATATGCTCTTGTTAGGAGAGGTCAACTTAAAAAGAAAGATGATGAGAAAAAATCCAGAAATTAATATAAAAATAAACAAGTTGTGGGTGATGGATTCACTGATAGTAGAAACATTGCCAATGTTAATACTACGAAAACAACAGAGAAGTTCATATTGAAACCTCCTGATAAACCACCTTGAGAATTTACTAGGTTAAATCAACCTTTATCAACCATTCTCCCGCAACTATTAGCACAAGGTTTGATTCAATTACCAAATATCCGAGAACCTGATCCAACTATACTCAGATACAGAGCTAATTTACATTATGATTTCCATAGAGGGCCTGGACACAGTACCAACTCTTGTAAAATATTAAAACATAATATACAGACTTGATTGATAACAATGAGATGGAGGTGCAAGCCTTTCAACCTAAACAAAATCCTTCTAATAATGCTCAAAAGAACATCCCCCAAAATCAGAATCAGAATGCCAATCAATCATTGGACATATTTCAACATCCTTTACCAAAGCATGGTAAAGAGGTGGCTAATCAAATTGAGCATCATAATTTTCCCCCTCCTACCCGATATGTAGGAACTATTAGTGGACATTCACCTACTCATGATATGGAAGTATTTGACACAACTTTATCCATGGTTATGACCAGACCTCTATATAATATGCGGACCCCTGATCTTAGTGATACCGAATATGAGACTGAAAGTGACATGGAAATCACCTCAAATCAATTGAATAGTTCCAAAGATGAATCAGATGTTGTTCAACCCATCACAAATTCTATGGTTTCGGAAGAACCATTTCCTAGAAGAGTCACTACTCGACCATATTCTCACCAAATACTTTCTAATGAACAAGTCATAAACACTAGACCAAGACCTATTCATCATCTGCAAAATAATATTGTAGGTACCATCGGAGTTGTTACTCGACAACAGGCTCAAAACTCTCAACAAGATCAAACTCAGAACGATGGATCAGCTCCATTTGTTTTGAAAAATCCCAATAAAGGGAATCATGCGCCTAATTTTCAACCTAAACCTCCTTATAATATTAATGAACAATTATCAAATACTACAGCTAGAATTTCCCTTTTGGATCTTTTAAGGTCTTCTCCTACCCATAGGTATGAATTAATGCTCACATTAAGCCAAATGATGGTACCACAAAATATTCAACCTCAAGCCATGTCCAATACTATCATAACTCGAGAAGTCGATTGTATTGACTTTCGGGATAGAGATATACCGCAACATAGTCTACATAAGGATAACCCCTTATATATTACTGCCCTAATTGGATATGTAGCAGTTAAACGAGTCTTGATTGATAATGGTTCATCTTTAAACATATGCACTTTTGACTTCTACCAAAGATTTGGGTTTAGAAGTGACAAAATGAAAAGAACTGATATGATTATAAAAGCATTCAATGACGAAACACAAGAAACATGTGGAGTTATTACTATTCCATTGCAAGTTGGTCCTAGAACCTTAGACAAGACCGTGTTTATTGTGCATTGCCTTGCATCATACAATATACTTTTGGGTCACCCTTGGATCAATGCAATGCGAGTTGTTCCTTCAACTTTACATCAGTGTGTTAAATTCGAATTTAAAAATCAGTTGGTTACCATTCATGGTGATCCTAGACCCTTTAATATGTGTGCTTTTGCAGAACCTGTTGGAGTTCAATTTTGCCCTGCTCTGTCATCCACACATCCTAATTCTCATCATTCGCCCAAACATGTGAAACACACACTCATAACATCATCTCCTTCCTCCTCATCAACCACACCTCTACATATAGTTCAACCATATTTCGAACAAACCACATTAGGACCTCAAAAAGATCCTAAACCCACAACCAATGCTTCTTGTTTTACTCCTATAACTTCCATACCTTTAGACCCATCCATCAACATCTCTAAAACGTCTACGCCTATCAAAGGCATATTTTCCACATTCAAAAACATAGGAAATGATCCTTCTACCTCTTACGCTCTTACTGATGAGCTCTTACCCGATTTATTTAAAATTCTTGTATTAGAAAAAACAAACGTTGCTATGCAAGATTCCCATATTTTAAATAAATTGCCACCCTCTCCTCCTACCTTGGGCCTCGCACAACCTATGGGAAGTATCTACTAAGTCGAGAGTTGTGCTTTTATTTATAAGGGATATGACTGGGGAAGAATACCTAGAAACATCAAGACTCATTATGACGGGTATGCTCGCTATTACTTTGCTAATGAGTATGTTAAAGCTAAACCTATAATGCTTAGATTGGGCTATAAAGGGAAAGGTTTGGGACCTTTCCAGAATGGTATGAAAGAACCTTTTGAGGTAGAACCATGGCCTGCCCGATGTGGTGTGGGCCTATTTCCTAGTAAAGGTTAGCCCTTCCCATTTGAGGATGATGACCATCTTATATGTTACCAAGATTATTTGGATAAACGCGATGCTTTGCGTTTAAGGGATAATCTGTTTACATGTAATATGTTATCCATAGCTTACCCTGAGATGATTGTTGAATCCGACGATGAGTTGGAAAGGGATATCTTCCATGATGTCTCCGTTGAAGAATTGTTACATAACGGATTTTATTTCGATGGCTTTATACCTAGTATAGCCCAGCTTGAGGCCACGACTCCTCAAGACGAATTATCCAAGCTAACCTTGGAAGAATTACAAGAATTAGGTGTTTCACCCGCCCCATCTAATTTTGAGAGAGATATACATATGGAAGTTGAAAACGTTATAAAAATCAACATTGGAACCGAATATAACCCTCACATCATCAACATTGGATCAGAATTGAGTCAAGAAAAACAAGATGCATACATTACATTTCTTAAAGAATATGAAGACGTTTTTGCTTGGACATATGAAGATATGCTAGGTTTAGACCCTTCTATAGTTATGCATCACCTAGTAGTCCATTCGGATGCTAAACCTATTAAATAGAAACTTAGAAAAATGCATCCTAAAGTGGCCTTACTAGTCAAAGGAGAATTAGAAAAACTCTTGAAGGTTATTTTTATACAAGCCATTGATTATGTTGAATGGATCTCAAATGTAGTTCCAATAACTAAGAAAGAAGCTACCAAAGTTAGGGTTTGCACAGACTTTAGAGATATTAATGTTGCATGCCCTAAAGATGATTTTCCTCTTCCCAACATGGATCAGATCATTGATTTTATTGCTAGGAGTGGAATGATATCCCTAATGTATGGATTCTCTGGTTATAATCAGATCAGGATAACTCTTGAAGATCAGGCTAAAATAGCCTTTATTACCCCTTGGGGAACCTTTTTTGGGAAAGTGATGTCATTCAGTTTAAAGAATGCAGGTGCAACATATCAACGAGCCATGACTTATATCTTTCACGATATGATGCATGATATTCTACATGATTATATAGACGATATTATAGCTCGTTCCATCAAAGAAGATGATCATTTAGATGACTTGAGAAAAGTATTTGATCGGTTAAGGGAATATCTTATTCGACTAAATCCAGCCAAATGTATATTCGGAGTTAAGTCCGATAAATTATTGGGGGTTATCGTTTCTTTTCATGGCATTGAAATTGACCCTCTCAATATCACGACTATCATTGATATGCCTGCACCCACAAATATATCTGAATTACGAAGTTTACAAGGTAAGCTTCAAGCTATTCGCCACTTCATCAATAAGTTGGCAGACAAAACCGGACCCTTTCTTAAGCTTCTTAAGAAAGATGTCTCTTTTCATTGGGACGAAGAATGCCAGGAAGCATTTGAACTCCTTAAGCAATATCTCCTTAAACCACCGGTGCTTTCCCCACCTAGATCTGATCATCCATTTATTTTGTACATTTCTGCTTTCGATTTTGCCTTAGGAGCTATGTTAGCTCAGCTTGACGATGAGAAGAAAGAACATGCTAATTATTACAATAGCAGGGCCTTAATCAGTTATGAAACTCACTATACCGTATTAGAGAAGTTATGTTTAGCAGTCGTATTTTCTACATAGAAACTATGACATTATATGCTCAGCCAGAAAACGTATGTTATTGCTAAATTCGACCCTTTGCGATATCTCATGAGTCGATCGTACTTATCTGGTCGCATAGCAAAGTGGGTTCTTGCGCTAAGCGAGTTTGAACTCACATTTATAGGATAGAAGTCTGTTAAAGGTCAAATCATAGCAGATAAATTAGCTGTTGCACCCTTAGAGTCTACCCATCCCCTCATCATTGAGTTTCCTGATGAATGCCTTAAATTAGAGGCAGACCATCCTGAGCAATGGTCCCTATACTTTGACGGAGCCCGATGTATGAGTGGGGCTGGTGCAGGTATTATTTTTATATCTCTGCAAAAACATCTTATACCTCTTTTCTTCAAACTAACATTTGCTTGCACCGATAACACTACTGAATATGAAGCTCTCATCCTTGGATTACGAGCTGCCTTGGCACTAAAAATAAAAAAATTATTGATTTTCGGTGATTCTCAACTTGTCATAAATCAAATCAATGATGTTTATCAGACCAGAGATGATAAATTACATCCATATAAATCATGTCTTACAATTATTATCTTTATTTGATCAAGTTACCTTGGAAGCTATTCCTCGAACTAGCAATTGTGCGGCTGATGCTATGGTTGCAGCTGCATCTCTTTTGCCCTTAGAGTTAGATGACGAATATGCTACCATCATTATTTGTCGACTGCAGAAACCCGCTTCAAGAAAATCATGCTTAGAACATTTGGATGTGTTTCTAATCAATGAAACTACTCCTGAACATTAGTACACTGATATATTTAATTTTCTTCAAAATGGGACCTTTCCTGAAGGTTGTAATAGTAACCAGCGTAGGTTATTACGTAGACGAGCAAGTTGCTTCGTGATTATTGGTAATACCTTGTATAGGATATCTTTTGAAGGCATCTTACTGAGATGTTTGAATCTAGGAGAATCTAAATCAGCTTTGAGTGAAGCCCACAATGGATCTTATGGGGGACATTTTAGTGGTAGCGCCATTGCTACGAAGCTCCTTAGGATAGGATATTTTTGGCCTACCATGGAAAATGATGCACATAATTATGTGCGACATTGTGATAAGTGCCAGAAACACGCTGACCTTGTCCATGCGCCTGCACAAGAACTACAGGCTATTTCATCTCCTTGGCCCTTTTCAAAATGGAGCTTAGACATCATTGGAAAAATCAACCCTGTGTCATATGATGGACACAAATTTATCATAATCGCCACTGAGAATTTCACAAAGTGGGATGAAGCTATGCCATTAGCTTCTTACACTGGAACCCAAGTTTCCAAGTTTATTTTTAATCAAATTATTTGTAGGTTCGGAATCCCTGCAAATCTCATCTCAGATAATAGAACTTGTTTTAAAAATAAAGATGTTAAGAAATTATGTCAAAAGTATAAAATTCAACATCGTTGGTCCACTCCCTATTATCCTCAGGGTAATGGCCAAGTAGAAGCATCTAATAAAACATTAATCAAAATCCTTAAAATACTGGTCAAAAAATCTGGCCGATATTGGCATATTCAATTATATCCTGCTTTGTGGGCTTATCGAACTAGCGTTCGTACTCCCACAGGCACTTCCCTCTTTGTTTTGGTTTATGGCGTTGAAGCAGTTTTTCCCTTTGAATTAGAAGTTCCTTCTTTAGCTCTACTACTTCAAGATACTGAAGTAGGAGATGAATATCATGCTAGCATATTTAGTCAGCTAGAGCTTCTAGATGAAAAGCGCATCAATGCTTTGGAGCATCTTCGTGCCTACCAAAACAAGCTTAAGAGAGCATACCTCAAGAAAGTTCATCAGCGATCCTTTGAGATCGGCGACCTTGTCTTAAAAGAAAATCAAAAAAATACTAATGCAACTAAAGACCTTAAAGGTAAATTTGAGCCCAACTGGCTCGGACCATATGTCATCACTGCTAAATTTGGATCGGGAGCATATCGATTAGCTACCTTAGACGGTAAAGATCTTAAAGAACCTATGAGCATTATGCATCTTAAGCGTTATTATGCATAACATTTGGTCCTTTTTCATCATTTATATATATTGTGTATTTTGCATATTGTTTCATTTTAGTAAAATTTCAAAAAAACAGTAATAGTATTTCTTCTTGCAATTCATCAATCAAAATCAAAATATAAAAACATCAAAATCGTCAAAATCTTCAAAAATATATTTTATTTTCATACCTTTCAATTCTTGAAGTATTGTAGTTATATTTTCAATTATTTTGGATAAATTAGCATTTATTTGGAATCTCGCACTTTCACATTCACATGAATAAATATCTTGATTTTATTTTGTATAATTATTAATCTCTCTTATATCAAAGTCCACAGTTGAATTAAATAAAGTTTTGAGCATAGAGAACTAATCTTGTTATTTACTTTAACCAAATATATCTTTTCACATTAAAATGATTTCATTGCAAATTCAATATGATGCTACATAGTAAAAGTGGTTTCTTGAGCGAAAAGTTTCCCCTGCTATCCTATCATGCACATGGTCTAGAATCTTTGAGAATTGACAAAAGGACAAGCTCACCCCTACCCAAAATAAAAATCCCTTGCTCTACAGCTAATCCAAGCAAGTATCCCTAGCATAAGAAGAAAAAGAAAAGTCCAAGAAAATGAGAAAAAGAAAAATATCATTTTGTACTATCGCAGCAATATTTCAGCATTATCTCCAGTTCCAAGCAAAATACAAAAAAAAAAAAGAGAGAGAGAAGAAAAGAAGAGAAAAAGAAAAGGCAAAAGCAAAATGCAATAAATCCCTTTCCCTACCCCTTGAAAAGAAAATAAGGGTGAATGAGCTTGAATCCCTGGAATTCTCAATTATTCGAAAACTGTGAGGTAAGCCCCATAACAGGTGGTTTGTGCCCAACCCGCTTGGCCTTGGGTAATCCCTAGCATGGTGATATGTTTGTCACATTAGCGACCTTCTTTTGTACAGACCTATGTTGGCTTATGGATTAGCTAGCTCTTGATAACCTAACTTACACAGTAGTCTGGTACGGTTACATGGATATAAATCATGGTCAACGAACATTCATTTGGTTAATTCAAATTACTTGTATCAAATTATCTTGCTCAAAATTGGTGAACGAATAATACAATTGCACACACATTTGTATTTGAGAGATTCTCTATCATTATGATAAATCAAGATCGGCAATGAACTCACATATGCACATGAGGGTTCCTTACAAATCTACATTTGTCTTTGAGATAATTTAAAATATTTATGCCACTTTTTTGGAATAAATTTTATTCTTATTTCAAAACATCTGTTTAGTATAAACACAATTACATACATTGTTTTCAAAAATCCAAAATTATTTTAAAACAACCTATTACAAAATCTAGCAAATAAAGTCAAGTTTGTATATTATTATTTTTTGTTTATCAAAAATCGAAAATCAATCATGCAATAAAACTAAAATATCAATTTCTTCTTTGGATTTCGCGATGATGGTATAAATCTATACCTATAATTCTATGCCTAGTGTAAACCATTGTTCTAATTTTATTTTCCATTTATTTTAAACAAATTCATAAAAACATATGACTTACATCATTATGTTACACATTTGAGCTTTAAAAACAAACGAACACTTATTCTATTTCATGTCATTATGTCAACATTCAATTTTGCAACCATGGTATAATTTCTAAGGAATTGTTCAAAATTTTATCACACTTAGGAATTTATGCATAGAAAATCATATTTCTTTTAGTATCTCACGCATACTATTTTTATGAAAATCTGAAAACAAATCATCACCATCACAACACAAAGTCTTAAGACAGTCTCTTAAGCATTCTTTTACTTTTAGCAATATTTCTATACTGGTATTAGCTTGACGACCGAGTGAGCGGCGACTCCATGAAATGGTCTATAATAGTGACAATGTCCTTTGAAATTATTGTTAGAAGTCCCTTTTATTTTTCATCAAATCACACCAAAACAACCAATTGTTTACATCAGATTATTCCATTTGAATTTTACAACATGACATAAAATTATAATATTTCTAAAATGACATAATTACATGAATCATCAATACTCAATTGCAAAATTTAACATTAAAGCATCTTACAACATATACACAAGTCATATCATCAAAAAGACCATATATATATATATCAACAAATTATGTACATCATATCAAAACTGGACTGGTATGCCACAATCAATAGCCTGGCGTACTCAATCCTCTCAAAAAATATATAATAACAAATATAGTCTCTGTGCAGTGAGTGTCTAGTCTCGAGAAGCCCTCAAGCTCTCAGCCTCATCTCCTCTCTCGCCCTGAGGTGGAGGAGGATGCCCCATTGGAGTTCGCCCTATGTCGTGGATCCTCGGCATCGATCGTGATGATGTCCTCGATGAACCCATCCTGATCGGCCCCACAATGTCAGCTGGCAGCTATAACCTCTAGCTCTTTGGAACCATCTAATAGTATGCTCCTTGATAGAACGCAATCTGAGCCATAGACTGCACCAACTCTTGCATGCTCGATCCTCTGCCTCGATATCTAAGTCGTGTAGCCTCATCCTGCAGTGTCTACACTTGAGCCCAGAGGTGGGCAACCTCAGTCCGGAGAGTTGTCGTCTTGTTGCTCTCCCCTACCTTGACACCCTTGCCCTTATCGGGTGATGGTGGTCTCTCCCCCTGTTGAGAAGGGAGTCCCTCCTCCCTCCTCCCTATCTGTTGTGGTCCTTGTGGAGCCTGTGCCATCCTCTGGCGTCTCTCCTACGGAGACCGTTGCTGCTCTCTCTCGTCATGACCCTACACTGCCTCAATAGTAGTCTGGCATTGCCTCCCCATCCGGCACACCATGGCATGCATTGGACCCTGAGCCCTCATCATTCAAGGAGGGCGGATCCTACGTACCAGGCATCATATCCATTGGTAACCCCAACGTCGTCACCATCCACTGTTTGGATGGGGGCATTGTCCACATCCTGACTCTAGAATTTCTGCATTTCTGGAGCCCCGCTCAGCGTAGTACTATCCAAAATATTTTAGGAGTACTCATAATCCCTAAGAGAAGGGATCCCTTGCTATAGATAAAACTGTCATAGCACCCGATCGTAGCGGTGGAGCTCTACCTCTCCTCGCTCCATCCTCAGCCAGTAGACTCACCTAATGCAAGCCAGATCTTGCCCATCCTCTACCCACCTGGGGTGCTCTCGCCATGGCCTCTAGGTGATCTGGTCTAGGATGAGGTCGTCTAGCAACCTCTATGACATCGACAGATCTATCCGTCGTTGTGACCCCCTCTGTAGCCACCAATAGAAAACCCGAGGCCTCTCCCGGTCAACCCCTATCAGTGGGAGCCCTACTAACCTCCGCACCACGATGTGCTCGCAGCACCAAACCTGTAGCAGCGATGTCAAGACCAGACATCAACCTCCCTTGTATACGACCCCATGTAGGATCCTATACAAGCGGCATAGTACAAAATTGCCCCACGCAAATCTGTATCCGTAGTCTCTCATGTCACAGACCACATATGAGAGGAGCCATGGTAGCTTGCACCCGCTCTGGTGGCACAGCAGTAAGCCACCTACCACCCCTACCAAAACCCAAGTTAGCCTAGATGCCCCAAGAATCTACCTCAGAGACTTGATGTTCACCCCACCCTTCTCCAGGACGAAGCTCGGGTCTTCGATCAATCTCATCATCGTTTGGCCTTGATTAGCCATAGGCATCATCAATCGTCCTTGTATGGGGATCCTCATGATCCTCCATACATCCTCTAGAGTGGGAGCCATCTCCCCTATCGGTAACCGAAAGCAGGATGACCCCGGATACCACCTCTCTGCTAAGGCTGTTAGCAGCCCCATGTCTGTCGGTACTTGTGGCATCTCTACCACATGCTGTAAACTGACCTGTGCTAGTTGGTCACGCTCTTCCTGGTCGAGCATGGCTATGTCATCTCGTAGCCCACCGTATTTCCATCCTCGACTCTTTAGTAATCCCTTCTGCAAAACAAATAATAAAACAATAAAATTTATTAATAAATCAATCATTACAATCAAATTAAATACATTTTAATCAAGCTTAATTTCTTAAAAAATGATATCATCCACCATTGGATGATATCATCCCAAATTGGGCACAATCGTCCTTTGTTAGGACGAAATCGTCTCCTATTTCGCAACTTGGGGATCGCCCCTTGTTGGACAAGATCGCCCCTAGTTCACCGATTTTGCCCCCCAACGAAATCAACGATCTAGGGACGATTTCGATGAAATAGGGACGATTTCATCCCAACGTCGTCGATGATGTAAAAAACGCCCGTGATGCCCCAAAACAATCTAAATTTAAAACAAAAATTGCACAAATCACATTCAAACCTAATTTACTAGGATTAGATCCTTACCCGTAGCCCGCGCTGGACCTCTGTCGCTCTGTGCGCTGTCTCCACCATTTTTCTCTCTACAGAGCTCTGGAACAGTAAAAATGAATAGTAAAAAAGAATTAGGGTTTTACCCTATTTTTCTTAATTTTATTCAAAACCAACAACGTTTTAATTTTTCTTTTTCGCATTTTTACCTCAAACTTTCGATTTGGGTAAAAATACGGAGGGGGCACCATAGTAAGCAGTCATATGATTCGACCTAGAATCGTCGTCTAAAAAATTGAGTAAATTTTTACTTTCTCGTAAAACGGGAAAAACTCATCTTTAACGCATTTTCTTCGGAAAATTCGCTAAAGAGGGGGAAAATGTAGCACCCTATAATTGGCACAGTTAAACCTTAGTAAAAAGATAAAAATTCAAATTTTAACCTCAAACTGCCTGTTAACAGCCTGTTACCCACTTTCCTCATTTTTCATGCCATTTTTAGGATTTGTTTTGATCGTTGGACGATATCGTTGCAGATTAGATGAAATCATCCCAGATCTGACGAATTCGTCTGGAACAGAACGTCCAAACGATTTTGTCCCAAAACTAAATTTTCATACTTAGCTTCTGTTCCAAAAGCTCCTCTAACTCAGGCGAAAAGCGTGTCCGTGCGCTTAGAGTCTCCCCCGTTGGAGATCTCCCAAATTGGGATGATCTCCAACCTCCTAACCTCTCCCTAATCCTATATAAACTGATATTTTCTCATTTTATCCCCTGAATCTATGCCTGAAACTCTGCTTAAACCCCTTGAACTTCCACGCACCTCAGAGCATCCTCACACCATCATTTGCATTTTGTATTTTGTGTTTTCTTGCAAGAACTTTACTGTTTTTCAGTCAAAGTAAGCTCGGATCATTGCAAGCGATTCCATATGATTTTGGACGATCCTATCGAGGAGCGCAGATGATCTCATACAATTGGAGGCGATCCCGACTGTAGTCTAGATTGGGGGCAATCAAAGTCTAGAGTTTGCATCTCTTTATTGTTTTTTGCATTTCTTTATACATTATCTTAGTTATTATATTTATGCATCTTGGAGTTCACCTCATTTAGCATAACCGCATGATAAAGTTAAAATCAATCATTAAATCTACTACATTTTTCTTATTTGTTATTTGAATCTATTATTTAGGCATGTTTGTTGTTATTTCTATCATTCTCCTTTGCTTATGCAGTTGCATATTTGGTATTTTGTATCTATTCCTATGATTGTAGGTTTTTGATGAATTTGTCTTATGAATTCATCAGATTGACGATGATCTCGTCTGATCTCAGATGATCGTCTGAGATATGAGACGATTCAGTGTAATTTCAGATGATTACGTATGAGTTGAGACGATCTGGACTGCTACAAAACTCAGAATCTTCTTCAGACATCCGAAATCAGGTATGTTCTGTCTCATTCAGCACATTCTCTGTGTTTAGAATTTATTCATATTTTTTGTATGCATAAAAATCAGCATTGGCATATAAAATAGTTTAGATTCATCTTGGCCAAACCTAGGAATTGAATGATTAAAGTACAAAATGAACACATCAAACCCACTATCAACCTAGGTGTGGAAACTGCCACTCAAAATTTTCCTGGTGAACCCACCATCCATCGAAAATTCACCCTTATACCCCTCCCTCGAGAGGCGAGACCTTCAAAGGGCCTCTCAGTCCGAGGTATTGTCCCATCCTTCTCGCATCCCCCTTCCAAGCATGGATCCTATAGCCTGAAGGTAAGGATGCGAAAAATTTGGAGCGATACAGGTCCCCATTATCATTCTTATCTATCATTGGAATCCAGGGCATCATGTCTTACAATGCTATAGAACATCCATATCAAATTCTAACAATGTTGTAAGGAGGGGTTCTTTGAATCTCTTTTCATACTAATCAGATGTTCGTGCATTCTTTTAGAGAGTTAGATCGGCTAGTCAAAATATATCGGCTTGATACCCTCTTCTTCTGCTTTATATTCATATATTTTCATTGGAAATACAATAAATAGTGGCTATTTGCAAATCCCTTACATATCAGTCTGAATCTAGACCATATAAGAAAGCTAACATAGTAAAAATCTCAGGGTTAGCAAACTGTTCAGTAGGAATTGGGGTTTTTGGAAAAGTACTTCTAGACTTGATAGTTTTAAATTGGTTGTAAACCCACTTCCTAAAAGGCTCCCCTTCATGAGCACAACCTTGCAATGAGTAAAACTTAACCTGTTATGATGGTTCAAATAGTTTAGGGCTCGTAGGAGGGTCTACACCTATGGCAAAAAAGTCTCGGTAGGCTTTAGTGGTTATGTTGAATAGGGTTTTGTCCTTAGCTGTTTTTACTACTTTTACCCTAGGGTCATAAAAATTCACAATGGCAGCTATTAACTCAGGGTAGGGATGCACAAAATCACAGATATAAAATGATAAAAAGGAGCAGATAACACAACTACCTTAAATTGTCATAGGTTTACACATTTGGAATTTATTGTTGATGTCTTATATGAGCCTATTTATTGTCTTCCACATCATCTTAGTGTCTACCACTACTTCTGCTTTATCTTTATAATATTCCAGTTCAAAAATATTCTACTGGACAACTTCTTGAGCTACCTTTGGTGCCATTTTTGAGATATTGTAGGGGATTTGCTCTTCTTTGCTGCTTGAAAACTTTTTGGACATTTTGAGTCCCTAAGCTGAAATGTTGTCATTGATGTCAATAGAGCAATAAATGTCAAAAGGATCTATGAAGGGTTTTTGTGAAAACCAAGGCAGGGAAAATAAAAGGTTTTATTTAAAACCATGGACAACATATTTGATCTGGGTTTTTCTTAAAACCCACATTGGGCTTTCGTTTCATCGAAAAAGGTGCCCTGGTGATGGAGTTATTTGAGTTTTAATGTTTGGTTTAAATTTTAATTATTTAAAATTTAAATTCAAATTTAAATGGAAAGTTTCCCATCGACGTCATCATGCAAATACAATTTTAATATTTCTACCGACGTCTTCAAAGTGTTATTAAACACTATATAAAGGGGTGGCAATTAAACCAAATAATCATCCTTGCTCTCGTGTGTTAATTGCCTTGGAATTCGAAAGAGCTCGTGCGAATTGTTGAAAAGGAAGCAGAGAAGAAAGCGCAGCGATTTGGAAATCTCAAACGTGGTATGAGGCATGGCGCATTGGCGTATCAATTTTTCTAAGACTATGGGCAGCACAAATATCAGGGATCGAATCCCCTTGATGGCAGCGTGTGGGAAGCGCTTTGGCGCTTTGTCCTTTGCGGAAGGTGGAGGAAGATTAAAGGCCCTTTTGGCCTTTGCTTTTCCAATGAGCGCTTTGGCTCGGTTGGAATCTTAGCCATGGCTAAGACGCTCATGGTGTGTGATGGACAGGGGTTCGAATCCCCTTGAGAGGTATTTACATTTTTGCCTTTAATAATTTTTATTAGCCCTAAAGTTTGGAGTTATAAGGTATTTAATGGGAATTAAATTTTATCATTAGGGTTGTGATTATTATTGCAAAAGCATATTTGATTTATGTTTTATTTTTATGGAAATGGAGAATTGATTTTAGGAGAAATAAGGAGTTGTTGTTAAAGTGATTTTGAGAGATTTATTGTGGGTTATTCTTAATAAGGGTTTTTATTAAAATAGACTTTGGTGGATGTGTTTATGAAGTTGGAGTGAAAAGGGTGTAAATTAAGTTATGCTTTTATTGTGATTATTTAAAAGACCACTAACCCTTATTAATATTGAAAAGGAAAGTTGTGATTAAGTGTGGCAGATTTTGTGGACAACTTATTGGCATCAAAAAGGTATGGGCACATTCTCCTATTGATTGTTTGTGGTGGTTGATTTCTGAAATATCATTGGAGTGAAAAGGATTAATTGAAGTTTCCTTTGTGAAGATGGTTGGTTGAATGCTTCAAGGTTTTCTGATTTGTGAGTTGTATTTAAACCTTGTTTCATTAGCATTGTTGTTGAAGCCCATTGATGATGAAATGAACTTGAACATGATCTAGAAAAGAACATGAGTATCATTGTTATGTGAGACTTGAGATAAAGCATTGTTGGAAACATTTTGAGTTGGTTGATACATGCTTGAACTAGGGTTTGTGAGAAAGGGTTGTTCCTTGATGTGATTGGTTGAGTTGAGTTGGTTAAGCCTAGTCAAGTGGATGTGTGAAATGGTTGTTCAAGTTCCATAAAACAAACTATTCTATATTCTGATTTGAGTTGAGATTGAGATTGAAGAATAGGACATATTGAGTCTCTAACAATTCTCTTTATGCTTCTATTGAGTTGAGATTGGGATTTGAGTATAGAACATATAGAGTCTCTAACAATTCTCTTTATGCTTCTATGAGATTGATTTGAGTTGAGATTGAGATTTAAGAATAGGACATATTGAGTCTCTAACAATTCTCTTTATGCTTCTATTAAGTTGAGATTGGGATTTGAGTATAGAACTTTTATGCTTCTATGAGATTGAATTGAGATATTGATTGTACTTTGAGCATAGAACATATTGAGTCTCTAACAATTCTCTTTATGATTCTATGAGATTGAACAAGTTCTGTGTAAGCTTGTTAAGCAGATTTGAGAATCAGTTTACTTGTGGACTATTTTGAGTTAAGCTTTTGTGAAAGCTTGCTAAAGATTTGAGCAAGTCCAAGAGAGGACTTATTGAGAAGATTTGAGCAAGTCCAAGAGAGGACTTATTGAGCAGATTTGAGCAAGTCCAAGAGAGGATTTATTGAGAAGATTTGAGCAAGTTTTGTGTGAACTTATTGAGCAGATTTAGATAGGTTTTGTGTGAACCTATTGAGCAGATTTAGATAGGTTTTGTGTGAACCTGTTGAGCAGATTTGAGCAGGTTCTGAGTGAACCTATTGAGCATAATTGTACTAGACCGACTATACTATGTTTAGTGCAAGAGATTGAGTAGAACTATGCTAGACCGACTAAACTATGTTTGGTATAGTATTGAGATAGAGCTTTGGAGGTGATAGAGTATAGAGGATAGAGTCTCAGTGGATAGAGATCCAGCAGCCAGGACAATTGAAGACAAGATCTGAGTGAGAAGTCTTCAAGTGGAGAGAGATCCACCAGTTAGTGCAGCATAGAGACAGAGTCTTCTAGAAGATCACTAGCTAGAGCAGAAGGGGAAAGAGTTCTCCTATGGAAGAGATCCATGAACTTGAGATTAGGGGATCAACATCTCCTTTGGACAGAAGTCCATAAACATTGTAATTTGGGAAGGATTCCCAAGAGATTGATTGAGAAAGTTTTAGTAAAATATTTTCTCTGTGGAGGTAGCCCACATTGGGTGAACCACATTAAAATGGTGTCTCTTATGTGTGTGATGCTTTGTGTGATGTTTATGGTTTCATTAATGTTGATGCTTCTATTTGGGAAAAAATTTTATGTTATACTGTTCACCCCCCTCTCAGTATAAGCACATGTTCTTCAATTGGTATCAGAGTCGGTCTCTCCACAAAGAGTTTAACAACTTGGATATGGATCCATCAGTATCACACATGTGCTCAGGGAGTGAAGAAAGTATAGACTTTGAAGAAGTGCTCTCCAAGTGTCTCCAAGATCTTGAAAGGATTCAAGAAGAGAATGCACAACTAAGGGAACAAATTCAAGATTTTGAATCAGCAAGAATTGAGCTTTTGCAAAGGCTAATAGAACTCGAAATGGAAGTGAAAGAAAGAAGAGAAATTGAACATCAATTAAGAGATATGTTGGAAGCCAAAGAAGCAGGACTTGAGAGAGTGGCAGCAGAAATTGTTATGTTAAAATGCAGAACTGAAATAAACAAGAGATTAAGTCAGCAAGAGGCAGAAACATCAAGCAAAAAGAAGGTACCCCACCATATCTCCAGAAAAGAAGATCACAAAGGAAAGAATACCAGATTGAGTCCTCATCAAAATAGGTTACAAAATTTCTTCCATGGACATTGTTTCTCTTGCAATAAATATGGTCATAAAGTTGTGCATTGCATTAATAGAGACTATGATAGTAGTAGTATGGATTCTCTTGTATCATATATGGATGATGATGTTGAGTGCTACAAATGCAATAACTTTGGGCATATAGCTAGAAGATGCAATCTAGAAAATTCTAAGTCTAGTAGAAAGACCACAACTCAAACTACTAGGAAAGAAGAAAAAGGAAAAGGAAAACTAAAATCTTTGCTAGTTCAAATAGCATTGCATGCTCAGGATAAAGAAGAGAAATGGTTTCTGGATAGTGGGTGCTCTAGACACATGACAGGAGAAAAAGAAAAATTTATAACTTTGAAAGAAGGAAATAGAGGGTCAATAAACTTTGGGGACAATGGTTCAACAAAAATCAGTGGAAAAGGAACTCTAAGTATAGGCAATGGGAAAGCAAAAGCTGAAAATGTTCTATATGTGGAAGGCTTGAAACACAATCTCTTGAGCATTAGTCAACTTTGTGATCAAGGTCATATGGTAACCTTTCATCAAGATCGATGTGAAGTAAGAAAGTCTAAAACTGGAAAACTGGTAGCAAGTGCTATAAGAGAAAGAAATCTTTATGTACTCAATGAGATCAAGAGGGAAAAATGTCATTTATCCAAAGAGAATGAGGATCGATCTCAACACATAATATTGGGTCCAAATGAGAATCTTCTAATGGTTTTGGAAGATAAATAATTGAGTGATCCTATAGAAAGCAAGTCAAAAGAAAGAAATGATATGGACAAAGGCAAACAAATAGAGGACTACTCAATAGAGAATGGTTATGATCTCAAAGGTGAACTTATCTATGCTCTTGACACAGTGAAGAAGGTAAGAAAGCAACACTCTAAGCTTGAAAGTCAGTTTCAAGAATGTGATGAAGAAATATTATTGCTCATAGAGGACTTAGAGAAGTCAAAGGCCAAGGCAAGTAAGTTCAGAGAAAAGTTAGAAGCAAAAATCTTGGAATGTGAGAAGTTAGCACAAGAAGTGGCTACTCTAAAGAAATATTTATAGGACTCCAAGATCAAGATGAAGAGTTTCACAAATAGCTCTAAGAACTTGGATAAGTTCATTCATGGACAACAAAGAACATCATGTTCAACAGGTCTAGGTTTTGGAAAGAAACAAGAAAAGGCAAAGTCTACTTCAAGTCTTGAAGAAGAAGAAACAACATCAGAAGAAGATACTTCAGAAGAGGGATTCTCAGATGTAAGTGAAAGTGAAACTTCTAAGGATGAGTCAGATTGCAGTGAGTCCAACAGGGACAATGGGCAAAGAAGATACAGATGGAACAACAATCAGAATAGGAGACCAATGAGGTCTAGGCAAGGAAGATTCAATGGGAGATGCTTCTCATGTCACAGGTTTGGGCACATGGCTTCACAGTGCAGGACACATGAAAGACAGGTATATGGAAGAGAACAACTTTTCCAAGGATATTGTTATTCATGTAATGAGTTTGGTCATAAGGCAATAAATTGCAGGATTCATGATAGAAGAGGATATGGCTTCACCAGGAGAAATCCTAAGACTATTGCACATCCAAGGAATAATAACATTAAGTGTTATAAGTGCAATAATGATGGTCACATAGCAAGATGGTGTAGAGAAAATATTCCAAAAATAGGTATGAACAGGAACAGGAATATGAACATGAACAGGAACAGGAATATGAACATGAACAGGAACAAGAATATGAATAGGAACAAGAATAGGAACATGAACAGAAACAAGAAGATGAACAGGAACAGAGACTCAGAAAAGAAAAGAGACTCAAAAAAGAATGAGAACAAGAACAGGTACAAGAATAGGAACATGGATGAAAACAAGAATGAGAACAAGAATAGGTACAAGAATAGGAACATGGATGAGAACAAGAACAGGAACAGGAACAGGGATGATGACTCAAAAAGAAACAGTGAGAGAATTCAACAAAAAGAAAAAGGAAAAGACAAAGGCAGAGAATAGTGCTTTCAGGGAGTAGAAATACTCCCACCCTAGAATTAACCACCTCATGTGGAGGTGGGGGAGGGGCTAAGCTAAGAGGCTTAATTCTTAGCCCCGAGCCCCAAAGGTGACCCTTTGCCATTGATGTCAAAGGGGGAGAGATTTGTGTATTATGGGGAGAGTTTTTGGATATGAGGAGAGATTTGATATCTAAGAGAGCATTGAGCCAGGGGGAGCAAAGCCCAGGGGAGCAGAAAAGAAGGTCAGAATTCAGTAAAAGGATTTGGGTTGCCATCAATGACAAAGGGGGAGATTGTTGGACATTTTGAGTCCCTAAGCTGAAATGTTGTCATTGATGTCAATAGAGCAATAAATGTCAAAAGGATCTATGAAGGGTTTTTGTGAAAACCAAGGTAGGGAAAATAAAAGGTTTTATTTAAAACCATGGACAACATATTTGATCTAGGTTTTTCTTAAAACCCACATTGGGCTTTCGTTTCATCGAAAAAGGTGCCCCGGTGATGGAGTTATTTGAGTTTTAATGTTTGGTTTAAATTTTAATTATTTAAAATTTAAATTCAAATTTAAATGGAAAGTTTCCCATCGACGTCATCATGCAAATACAATTTTAATATTTCCGCCGACGTCTTCAAAGTGTTATTAAACACTATATAAAGGGGTGGCAATTAAACCAAATAATCATCCTTGCTCTCATGTGTTAATTGCCTTGGAATTCGAAAGAGCTCGTGCGAATTGTTGAAAAGGAAGCAGAGAAGAAAGCGCAGCGATTTGGAAATCTCAAACGTGGTATGAGGCGTGGTGCATTGGCGTATCAATTTTTCTAAGACTGTGGGCAGCACAAATATCAGGGATCGAATCCCCTTGACGGTAGCGTGTGGGAAGCGCTTTGGCGCTTTGTCCTTTGTGGCAGGTGGAGGAAGATTAAAGGCCCTTTTGGCCTTTGCTTTTCCAATGAGCGCTTTGGCTCGGTTGGAATCTTAGCCATGGCTAAGACGCTCGTGGTGTGTGGCGGATGGGGGTTCGAATCCCCTTGAGAGGTATTTACATTTTTGCCTTTAATAATTTTTATTAGCCCTAAAGTTTGGAGTTATAAGGTATTTAATGGGAATTAAATTTTATCATTAGGGCTGTGATTATTATTGCAAAAGCATATTTGATTTATGTTTTATTTTGATGGAAATGGAGAATTGATTTTAGGAGAAATAAGGAGTTGTTGTTAAAGTGATTTTGAGAGATTTATTGTGGGTTATTCTTAATAAGGGTTTTTATTAAAATAGACTTTGGTGGATGTGTTTATGAAGTTGGAGTGAAAAGGGTGTAAATTAAGTTATGCTTTTATTGTGATTATTTAAAAGACCACTAACCCTTATTAATATTGAAAAGGAAAGTTGTGATTAAGTGTGGCAGATTTTGTGGACAACTTATTGGCATCAAAAAGGTATGGGCACATTCTCCTATTGATTGTTTGTGGTGGTTGATTTCTGAAATATCATTGGAGTGAAAAGGATTAATTGAAGTTTCCTTTGTGAAGATGGTTGGTTGAATGCTTCAAGGTTTTCTGATTTGTGAGTTGTATTTAAACCTTGTTTCATTAGCATTGTTGTTGAAGCCCATTGATGATGAAATGAACTTGAACATGATCTAGAAAAGAACATGAGTATCATTGTTATGTGAGACTTGAGATAAAGCATTGTTGGAAACATTTTGAGTTGGTTGATACATGCTTGAACTAGGGTTTGTGAGAAAGGGTTGTTCCTTGATGTGATTGGTTGAGTTGAGTTGGTTAAGCCTAGTCAAGTGGATGTGTGAAATGGTTGTTCAAGTTCCATAAAACAAACTATTCTATATTCTGATTTGAGTTGAGATTGAGATTGAAGAATAGGACATATTGAGTCTCTAACAATTCTCTTTATGCTTCTATTGAGTTGAGATTGGGATTTGAGTATAGAACATATAGAGTCTCTAACAATTCTCTTTATGCTTCTATGAGATTGATTTGAGTTGAGATTGAGATTTAAGAATAGGACATATTGAGTCTCTAACAATTCTCTTTATGCTTCTATTAAGTTGAGATTGGGATTTGAGTATAGAACATATAGAGTCTCTAACAATTCTCTTTATGCTTCTATGAGATTGAATTGAGATATTGATTGTACTTTGAGTATAGAACATATTGAGTCTCTAACAATTCTCTTTATGATTCTATGAGATTGAACAAGTTCTATGTGAGCTTGTTAAGAAGATTTGAGACAAGTCTTTGAGAAGGCTTGTGGACTATTTTGAGTTAAGCTTTTGTGAAAGCTTGCTAAGCATTTGAGCAAGTCCAGGATTATAAATTTGAGCAAGTCCAAGAGGACTTATTGAGCAGATTTGAGCAAGTCCAAGAGAGGACTTATTGAGCAAATTTGAGCAAGTCCAAGAGAGGACTTATTGAGAGATTTGAGCAAGTCCTAGAGAGGATTTGTTGAGCAGATTTAGACAGGTTTTGTGTGAACCTATTGAGCAGATTTAGATAGGTTTTATGTGAACCTATTGAGCAAATTTGAGCAGGTTTTGAGTGAACCTATTGAGCAGAATTGTACTAGACCGATTGTACTATGTTTAGTGCAAGAGATTGAGCAGAACTATGCTAGACCGACTGAACTATGTTTGGTACAGTATTGAGATAGAGCTTTGGAGGTGACAGAGTATAGAGGATAGAGTCTCAGTGGATAGAGATCCAATAACTAGGACAATTGAAGACAAGATCTGAGTGAGAAGTCTTCAAGTGGAGAGAGATCCACCAATCAATGTAGCATAGAGACAGAGTCTTCTAGAAGATCACTAGCCAGAGCAGAAGGGGAAAGAGTTCTCCTATGGAAGAGATCCATGAACTTGAGATTAGGGGATCAACATCTCCTTTGGACAGAAGTCCATAAACATTGTAATTTGGGAAGGATTCCCAAGAGATTGATTGAGAAAGTTTTAGTAAAATATTTTCTCTATGGAGGTAGCCCACATTGGGTGAACCATGTTAAAATGGTGTCTCTTATGTGTGTGATGCTTTGTGTGATGTTTATGGTTTCATTAATGTTGATGCTTCTATTTGGGAAAAAATTTTATGTTATACTGTTCACCCCCCTCTCAGTATAAGCACATGTTCTTCAATTGGTATCAGAGTCGGTCTCTCCACAAAGAGTTTAACAACTTGGAGATGGATCCATCAGTATCACACATGTGCTCAGGGAGTGAAGAAAGTATAGACTTTGAATAAGTGCTCTCCAAGTGTCTCCAAGATCTTGAAAGGATTCAAGAAGAGAATGCACAACTAAGGGAACAAATTCGAGATTTTGAATCAACAAGAATTGAGCTTTTGCAAAGGCTAATAGAACTTGAAATGGAAGTGAAAGAAAGAAGAGAAATTGAACATCAATTAAGAGATATGTTGGAAGCCAAAGAAGCAGGACTTGAGAGAGTGGCAGCAGAAATTGTTATGTTAAAATGCAGAACTAAAATAAACAAGAGATTAAGTCAGCAAGAGGCAGAAACATCAAGCAAAAATAAGGTACCCCACCATATCTCCAGAAAAGAATATCACAAAGGAAAGAATACCAGATTGAGTCCTCATCAAAATAGGTTACAAAATTTCTTCCATGGACATTGTTTCTCTTGCAATAAATATGGTCATAAAGTTATGCATTGCATTAATAGAGACTATGATAGTAGTAGTATGGATTCTCTTGTATCATATATGGATGATGATGTTGAGTGCTACAAATGCAATAACTTTGGGCATATAGCTAGAAGATGCAATCTAGAAAATTCTAAGTCTAGTAGAAAGACCACAACTCAAACTACTAGGAAAGAAGAAAAAGGAAAAGGAAAACTAAAATCTTTGCTAGTTCAAATAGCATTGCATGCTCAGGATAAAGAAGAGAAATGGTTTCTGGATAGTGGGTGCTCTAGACACATGACAGGAGAAAAAGAAAAATTTATAACTTTGAAAGAAGGAAATAGAGGGTCAGTAAACTTTGGGGACAATGGTTCAACAAAAATCAGTGGAAAAGGAACTCTAAGTATAGGCAATGGGAAAGCAAAAGCTGAAAATGTTCTATATGTGGAAGGCTTGAAACACAATCTCTTGAGCATTAGTCAACTTTGTGATCAAGGTCATATGGTAACCTTTCATCAAGATCGATGTGAAGTAAGAAAGTCTAAAACTGGAAAACTGGTAGCAAGTGCTATAAGAGAAAGAAATATTTATGTACTCAATGAGATCAAGAGGGAAAAATGTCATTTATCCAAAGAGAATGAGGATCGATCTCAACACATAATATTGGGTCCAAATGAGAATCTTCTAATGGTTTTGGAAGATAAATAATTGAGTGATCCTATAGAAAGCAAGTCAAAAGAAAGAAATGATATGGACAAAGGCAAACAAATAGAGGACTACTCAATAGAGAATGGTTATGATCTCAAAGGTGAACTTATCTATGCTCTTGACACAGTGAAGAAGGTAAGAAAGCAACACTCTAAGCTTGAAAGTCAGTTTCAAGAATGTGATGAAGAAATATTATTGCTCATAGAGGACTTAGAGAAGTCAAAGGCCAAGGCAAGTAAGTTCAGAGAAAAGTTAGAAGCAAAAATCTTGGAATGTGAGAAGTTAGCACAAGAAGTGGCTACTCTAAAGAAATATTTACAGGACTCCAAGATCAAGATGAAGAGTTTCACAAATAGCTCTAAGAACTTGGATAAGTTCATTCATGGACAACAAAGAACATCATGTTCAACAGGTCTAGGTTTTGGAAAGAAACAAGAAAAGGCAAAGTCTACTTCAAGTCTTGAAGAAGAAGAAACAACATCAGAAGAAGATACTTCAGAAGAGGGATTCTCAGATGTAAGTGAAAGTGAAACTTCTAAGGATGAGTCAGATTGTAGTGAGTCCAACAGGGACAATGGGCAAAGAAGATACAGATGGAACAACAATCAGAATAGGAGACCAATGAGGTCTAGGCAAGGAAGATTCAATGGGAGATGCTTCTCATATCACAGGTTTGGGCACATGGCTTCACAGTGCAGGACACATGAAAGATAGGTATATGGAAGAGAACAACTTTTCCAAGGATATTGTTATTCATGTAATGAGTTTGGTCATAAGGCAATAAATTGCAGGATTCATGATAGAAGAGGATATGGCTTCACCAGGAGAAATCCTAAGACTATTGCACATCCAAGGAATAATAACATTAAGTGTTATAAGTGCAATAATGATGGTCACATAGCAAGATGGTGTAGAGAAAATATTCCAAAAATAGGTATGAACAGGAACAAGAATATGAACATGAACAGGAACAAGAATATGAATAGGAACAGGAACAGGAACATGAACAAAAACAAGAAGATGAACAAGAATAGAGACTCAGAAAATAAAAGAGACTCAAAAAAGAATGAGAACAAGAAAGGTACAAGAATAGGAACATGGATGAAAACAAGAATGAGAACAAGAACAGGAACATGGATGAGAACAAGAACAGGAACAGGAACAGGGATGATGACTCGAAAAGAAATAGTGAGAGAATTCAACAAAAAGAAAAAGGAAAAGACAAAGGCAGAGAACAGTGCTTTCGGGGAGTAGAAATACTCCCACCCTATAATTAACCACCTCATGTGGAGGTGGGGGAGGGGCTAAGCTAAGAGGCTTAATTCTTAGCCCCGAGCCCCAAAGGTGACCCTTTGCCATTGATGTCAAAGGGGGAGAGATTTGTGTATTATGGGGAGAGTTTTTGGATATGAGGAGAGATTTGATATCTAAGAGAGCATTGAGCCAGGGGGAGCAAAGCCCCAAGGGGAGCAGAAAAGAAGGTCATAATTTAGTAAAAGGATTTGGGTTGCCATCAATGACAAAGGGGGAGATTGTTGGACATTTTGAGTCCCTAAGCTGAAATGTTGTCATTGATGTCAATAGAGCAATAAATGTCAAAAGGATCTATGAAGGGTTTTTGTGAAAACCAAGGTAGGGAAAATAAAAGGTTTTATTTAAAACCATGGACAACATATTTGATCTGGGTTTTTCTTAAAACCCACATTGGGCTTTCGTTTCATCGAAAAAGGTGCCCCGGTGATGGAGTTATTTGAGTTTTAATGTTTGGTTTAAATTTTAATTATTTAAAATTTAAATTCAAATTTAAATGGAAAGTTTCCCACCGACGTCATCATGCAAATACAATTTTAATATTTCTGTCGATGTCTTCAAAGTGTTATTAAACACTATATAAAGGGGTGGCAATTAAACCAAATAATCATCCTTGCTCTCGTGTGTTAATTGCCTTGGAATTCGAAAGAGCTCGTGCGAATTGTTGAAAAGGAAGCAGAGAAGAAAGCACAATGATTTGGAAATCTCAAATGTGGTATGAGGCATGGCGCATTGGCGTATCGATTTTGCTAAGACTATGGGCAGCGCAAATATCAGGGATCGAATCCCCTTGACGACAGCGTGTGGGAAGCGCTTTGGCGCTTTGTCCTTTGCGGTAGGTGGAGGAAGATTAAAGGCCCTTTTGGCCTTTGCTTTTCCAATGAGCACTTTGGCTCGGTTGGAATATTAGCCATGGCTAAGACGCTCGTGGTGTGTGGCGGATGGGGGTTCGAATCCCCTTGAGAGGTATTTACGTTTTTGCCTTTAATAATTTTTATTAGCCCTAAAGTTTGGAGTTATAAGGTATTTAATGGGAATTAAATTTTATCATTAGGGCTGTGATTATTTTTTTGATTGGTTGAAAGGGTGTTGAAAGGTCCCTGAACCTTGTACAAGTATTTTTTACATGTTTTCCAAACCGACTGAAGAGGCCCAAGAGCTAAAGATCAAAGAAAAGCAAAACACCACAAGAAGAAAGGTGTCGCGATATCATGACATGTTGCATTTTCGCGGTCCAAAGCATAGGGAAAAAGCAAGGAGGAAAAGGTGTCGCGATATCATGACATGTTGCACTGTTGTCGAAAAAGGAGGAAAGGATGTCGCGATATTGTAACAAGATGCAGCATCGCGATCGAAGGAGAGAAAGTGTTGCGATATCGCGACATGTTGCAATGTCGTTGCCAGAAGAGAAGAGGTGTCACGATATCGTGACAAGTTGCGTCGTCACAGCTAGAGGAGAAAATGTGTCGTGATATCACGACATGTTGCATTGTCGAGGCCAAAGAAGAAAATATGTCGCAATATCATGACATGTTGCATCTTCGAGGCCAAAGAAGAAAATATGTCACGATATGGCAACATTTTGCATTGTCACAGCCACAGGAGAAGAGGTGTCGTGATATCGCGACATGTTGCACCGTCGCGGCCACAAAAGAAAAGGTGTCGCGATATCGCGACATGTTGCATTGTCACGGCCAAAGGAGGAAAAGTGTCACGATATCACAACATGTTGCAATGTCACGGCCAGAAGAGAAGAAGTTTCGCAATATCGTGACATGTTGTATCATCACGGCCTAAGGAGAAAAAATGTCGCGATGTCGTGACATGTTGCATCGTCACGACCAGAGGAAAAAAAGTGTCACGATATCGCGACATGTTGCAGCATCGTGGCCAAGGAAGAAAAAGTGTCGCAAATCGTGACATGTTGCATCATCTCGACAAAAAGATAAAAAATGTCACGATATCGTGACATGTTGCATTGCCATGGCCAAAGAAGGAAAAGGTGTTGCAATATCGTGACATGTTGCATCATCGTGGCCAAAGAGAAAAAGTGTCGCGATATCGCGACATGTTGCATCATCGCGGCCAAAGATAAAAGGTGTCACGATATCGTGACACTTTTTCCTCCTTTGGCCGCGACAATGCAACATGTCGTGATATTGCGACACTTTTCTCTTTTGGCCATGACGTTGCAACATGTCGCGATATTTGATTTATGTTTTATTTTGATGGAAATGGAGAATTGATTTTAGGAGAAATAAGGAGTTGTTAAAGTGATTTTGAGATATTTATTGTGGGTTATTCTTAATAAGGGTTTTTATTAAAATAGAATTTGGTGGATGTGTTTATGAAGTTGGAGTGAAAAGGGTGTAAATTAATTTATGCTTTTATTGTGATTATTTAAAATACCACTAACCCTTATTAATATTGAAAAGGAAAGTTGTGATTAAGTGTGGCAGATTTTGTGGATAACTTATTGGCATCAAAAATATATGGGCACATTCTCCTATTGATTTTTTGTGGTGGTTGATTTCTAAAATATCATTGGAGTGAAAAGGATTAATTGAAGTTTCCTTTTTGAAGATGGTTGGTTGAATGCTTCAAGGTTTTCTGATTTGTGAGTTGTATTTAAACCTTGTTTCAATAGCATTGTTGTTGAAGCCCATTGATGATGAAATGAACTTGAACATGATCTAGAAAATAACATGAGTATCATTGTTGTGTGAGATTTGAGATAAAGAATTGTTGGAAACATTTTGAGTTGGTTGATACATGATTGAACTAGGGTTTGTGAAAAAGGGTTGTGATGAGGCCCAAAAATACCTCATTATTGCACAATGTTTGAATCATTATTGCACAATGTTTGACTACCATATGATAAGTTAATTGCCAAATAGTTGACTAAAATATACTATTTGTTAAGTTTTTGCATGATTTTATGTTAGGAATACTATATCTCTATTTTTTACCATTTTTTGCATTTTGTGACTGATTTTGCTTGATTAAGTAGCAAGTAAGAACATGCATTTCAATTAACCAAATGTGGTATGCTGATATCCATTAACTTCTCAATGGTTTTTGAATGTTTTCCTACCCTTCAACTTGTTTCAAATCCACATTGAAGACAAAAGTTTAGGACTGTCATAAATCTGAAAATCTGGAAAAAATAGCCATATAAAAATCAGCAAGCTGTCACTTTATAGGAACACCTTGAAGTTGTCAAGCAAAGCATGAGTATATGGATGGAATGAGTTTAGAAGGACTACAGAATATATCTAACCTATTTAGAAGCATTCCCACATGGTCTAAATAGGCAGCAATAGGGTATAACAGAGCGGGGGACAATTGTGCAGCATTGTTGCACTATTTCAGCATGGTTACTTGGTGAATGAAGTGTATAAATTCAGTAGCAACTTGATGTACTCCTTCATGTTGATATTTGAATAAGTTTTCCATGTTCTAAATTGATTGAATTTGCAAGAAATGCCAATATTTTACAACTGTGCAGCAGAACTAGAAAATGCAGTAATTTACCATGTAAATTCTAGCAAGCTACCAATGAATGGCAAGGCATGAAATTCACATCCAAGGAAGAATGAATACTATTACAATCTGATCCTGAGGGCTAATCCACCTTAGAAATGCAGCCAAAACCATTTGGAGTCAACACAGTTGGTCATGTTAGCGTACTGTTATACTGTTACTGTTTGCTAATATATTATTTGTCCTACTCTTGCATTTGTTATCTCGTTATAACAAAGTGCTTATTGTAGCTGGTTCGTTCGGCGGTTCTCCATTGTAATCCTATTTAATGCAGAGCTGAATAATAATCATTGTTTCGAATTCTTACATGGCATCAGAGCCGGATTGGGACGGGATCTATTTGCAGTGAAAGGAAGCAGCGAGAGGAGGCTGGAGGCGGACGAGCAGAGGAAATTTTTTTTTTTTTGTCCGCGACGTGTTATTCCCTGTCGCGAGATTTAAAAAAAAAAAAAAAAAAAAGCGCTGCATCACTGGTCCAGCCACTGCGCGCGAGCTCGACGCGCGGCCAGGGACGCAGACGTCCCCTGTGCGCGCAGGGCGCAGAGCCTAGGGAAGCAGACGTCCCATTGGAGGGAGCGGACGCGACAGTGCCGCCCCCCGGGCCCAACGTTCCCCCCACCACCCCCCGCGTGACGCGCGATTTGCGCGCGCGCGCTCCCCGAGGTGGCCCCGCCCCCCTCCCCACCCCCCGTGCGACGCACGATCTGCGCGTGCACGCTCCCCGAGGTGGCCCCCCCTCCCCACCCCCACTCCCCGCGCGACGCGCGGTCCCCGAGGGCACCCGCCCCTCTCCCCGCCCGCGGAGCGGGAATTCAAATTCCCGCCCGCGCGGGAAATCGGAGGGGGTATAAACCCCCCCCCGCGGGACTGCGTCCGTGAGACGCAGTCATTGCGCAGAAGGGCCGAGGGCCCTCTAGCCCAAATCCCTGCGCGCGGGGCTGGCCCTGTTTTTTTTTTTAAATAAAAAAAAAACAAAACAACGGGCAGAGAGCGGAAGAGGGCGGTTCGACGTAAGCCCCCCGGGCGAAATTTTTTTTCGAAAAAAAAGTTCTCGCTGCGACTTGCAGAGAGGAAGCCGAGCCGGAGGCTGCTGCAGAGGGTGTTGAAAAGGGAGGTGACTTGCTGATTTTTTCGGATCAGCCCGCTGGCTCACGTGGTCGTGAGCCGTGCGGTAAGGCTCAGGGAGCCTGCAGGTCGGGGGTTCAAATCCCGCCGACTCCCCTCAGGTATATTTTTTTTTCAAAGTAATTTTTTAATTATTATTATTTTTAATTAAAATTTTTAATTTTAATTTTTTTAATATAGTTTTAAACTTTATAAATTAAAATTTAATTTTAATTTATTTTTTCTAAAGTTTTTAAAACTATATAAATTGAAATTATTTATTTTAATTTTAAATAAATAATGATTATAAAAATGCTTTGTTAAAGAAAGCTAAGGGGGGATTTTTTTCAAAAAATCAAAGGGGGATTGAGAGTAATTTTTATGAAAAATAGCAATTTGGCATTGTAAAAGGTGCATTTTCGGCTGTGACCGACACCTTGTGGGTTATTCTAGTGGGCATTTTTTTTTGTTGTATGTTGCATATTTCATTTTTGCACTATAACATTAAAAATTAAAATCAAACACTCCCTAAGTCCCCGGAATATAAAACCCATCTGTGCAATTTATTTGCACTGCAGCGTTCGGTATTTGTGATACCTCTGGCCAGCACTTACAGGTAAAGCTGTCGTGATTTGGCTACTGTATCCGCCGCCTAATATAGCTGCTATAACGACGTCTGAGCTTGTTCTCTATAAATCGTCGGGGAGGAATAAGTACGCCATTTTTGCATTTTTTACTCCATCCACTACCCTTTATCGCACTTGTGTTTAGGCGTAAATCCTGACGAAGTATTCTTCATAGTGTTTAGGGGAAGTTACGCCCCACGCATGAGAAGAATCTTCTATGGTAGGTGCCATCAACAAGGCGATTCCCTTTCAGTACCGCTTATGTTCCACGTATCGTATGATCTCTAAATTTCACCTATAGTCTCCCTCACGTAAGGGCGGGTGATTTTTGTTGATCTTTCTAAATACCTATAGTTTCCCTCACGTAAGGGCGGGTATTTTGTATGGTATATTGGCCTAGAAAAAGGTATATAGAAAGGGGGACCAATTTGGTGATATAAGGAACCTTCACTATGGCCGTTGTTGCAAAGTTGATGACTGATCCGCATCAGTTATTGAAAGGTCCAAATTATACACCATGGAAACATAAGATGAAGGCTATTCTCCAAATGGAAGATTTGTGGGATATTGTTACTGGAGTAGCAACCAGGCCTTCACCAACAGCAGGATCCACAGGTCCTTCAGCAGATCAGATTGCTTTTGACAAGAAAGACAGTAGAGCAAAGGTGCTCATTTTGTTTGTTGTTTCAGATGAAGTGCAACCTCATATAGCTGACAAAGCAAGTGGTAAAGAGGCATGGGATGCCCTTAGAACCATCTATGAGGGGAAGAATGAATCCACCATTCTTCATCTTCAACAACAACTTCATAACCTGAGTTTGAGGCAGGGTGAAACATTTGAACTCTTTCTGTGCAGAGTGTCTGAGTTGAAAGAGAAATTGAGTTCTCTAGGAGATACTGTGGATGAAAAGCTTCTCATTTCACTTGTGATGAGAGCTTTACCTTCTTCATTTGACATGTTGATAACCTCCATCCAGGTGTCCCAACGACAAATTACCTACATCGAGTTGGTCAATCTGCTTCAACAACAGGAGGCACGCCAACTTCACAAGGATGATTCTTCCAATACAGCCCTATACACCAACAGGCAGGGTTCTAGGAAGAAAGGTAATGGGCAAAAAGGAGGCAACTTTCAGAAAGGAGGAAATTCTCAACAGGATACGAAAGGAAAAGGCAAGCAACCTCAACAGAAGAAGAGGTGGTGCAAGATCTGTGAGAAAGACAACCATGACACCAACAGGTGTTGGCATAAGAACAAGCAAAAAGGCCAAAACAAACCACAAAATAAGAACAAGCAACCCCAGGTGAATGTTGCTGTTGAAGAATCTGACTCAGATTCTGAATGGGCACACAAGGTGCTCATGACTACCACAGATTCCACTCAGAGGGATCCTATTTGGTATGTCGATTCTGGAGCTAGTAAACATATGACTGGCGACAGATCGTGGTTTGAATCATTTGTGGCCAAGGAGGGCAAACCTGTCACCATTGTTGATGATAAAACCTACAGGGTTCAGGGAGAGGGTACAGTTTCAGTCACTCTTCCTGATGGCAAGTGTCAGATTGACAAGGTCCTCTATGTTCCGGGATTGGCCAACAATTTGTTGTTAGTGACACAAATCCTGGACAGAAATATGGTTGTCAACTTTCGTGTTGAGAATGGAAAGAAGTGTTGTACAATTACCAGGAAGGGTAAGCAGATTGCAACTGCTTCATATAAGCATGGCTTATTTGCACTAGATGCTATCTCTACTCCACATGTTGCCATGATTGTCTCTACCAAGGAGGCAACTTCCCTATGGCACAAGAGATATGGGCATCTTAGTTCTGGCTACTTACTTGAGCTCAGCAAGTATGAGATGGTAAAGGGTCTTCCTTCCCTTTCTGCCACATTGCCAGTGTGCTCTGACTGCTTGGCAGGAAAGCAGCATAGAGTACCATTTGAGAAGAGCTCTACAAGAGCACGAAAACCTCTGGAGCTAATTCACACCGATCTATGCGGTCCTTTCACACCCAACAGTGTTGGAGGGAAGAGGTACTTTCAGTTATTCGTAGATGACTACTCACGAAAGATGTGGGTTTTCTTTCTCAAACTGAAATCTGAAGCTTTTGCATTCTTCCAGCAGTTCAAGAAATCCGTTGAGAAGGAGTCAGGGGCTTCTATCAAAACCCTCCGCTCAGATCGAGGGGGAGAGTTTACCTCTAATGAATTTTCTGCATTCCTAGATAAGCATGGGATCAAGAGACAGTTAACAACTGCCTATACTCCTCAGCAAAATGGAGTTGCTGAGAGAAGGAACCGTTCTATCATGGAAATGGTTCGTTGTATGCTCACAGGAGCTACTCTTGGGCAACAATATTGGGCAGAAGCTGTCACCACTACAGTGTATCTTTTGAATAGGGCACCCACAAAGGCCCTAAAAGGAATGACTCCACAAGAAGCATGGAGTGGTCGAAAACCCTCCATATCTCATCTACGTATTTTTGGGTGTCAAGCTTTCATGCACATACCGAAAGAGAAAAGGAAGAAGCTAGATGAGAAAACACTCAGATGTATTTTTCTTGGATATTTGAGCACTCTAAAGGATATCGGTTGATAGATCCTTTGACCAAGAAAATTCATATCAGCAGAGATGTTGTCTTTGATGAAGCTTTCACATCACAGAGCACATCTACAGTACACCAGGATATTGTGGAACCAAAGGAAGAGGAGATTCCTTCGTCAACACAGACAGGAGGTCCTTCTACATCTTCTTCACCACCACCGAAGCAGAATCCTAAATGGTGTACAAATACAATCAGAGATGCAAATTTATCCACTCCTCCCAATTTGAATTTGGATAGACCTCGTACACGCAGTATGGCTCAAAAGGAAAGAGAAGCCAGAGAAACTGGTGAGGTTGATGATCTTTGTCAATCTTTTGAGGAACTTTCTGTGACTCCAAGTAGAGAAGTTGAGGATATGGATATTGATGATGACAGGGCATTCATGTCTACCATAGATAGTCTTGAACCTGCATCAGTGCAAGATGCTCTTAGTGAGCCTCAGTGGAAGGCCGCTATGGATACAGAGTATGAGTCTTTGATGAAGAATAAAACTTGGAAGCTTGTTGATCTGCCGCATGGAAAGAAACCTATTGGCTGCAAATGGGTATACAAAGTCAAGTACAAGGCAGATGGAACAATTGATAAGCATAAGGCCCGTCTTGTTGCAAAGGGCTATGCTCAAAAGGAAGGCATCGACTATGAGGAAACTTTTGCACCCTATCGCTCGGATGACCACAATTCGGGTTATGTGTGCTATGGCAGCACAATATGGGTGGAAAGTTCACCAAATGGATGTCAAAAGTGCCTTTCTTAATGGTGATCTCCAAGAAGAAGTCTATATGACTCAGCCTGAAGGATTTGAAGTGGAAGGCCAACAGCAGAAAGTTTGCAAATTGGTCAAATCCTTGTATGGTCTGAAACAAGCTCCTCGAGCTTGGTATATAAAAATGGACAATCACCTAATGCAGCATGGATTTAAGAGATGTCCGTCAGATGCAAACCTCTATTTCAAGAAACAGGGTTCTGAGATAGTGTTGCTTGTACTCTATGTGGATGATCTGCTCATTACAGGGAGTTCAGAAGATATGATCTCTACTGTCAAAAGAAACTTGTGCAAATATTTTGAGATGACAGATCTCGGACTTCTCCATTACTGTCTTGGTCTGGAATTCAGCCAGAAGGAGCACACCATCAAAGTGTCTCAGAAAAAGTATGCCAAGACATTGCTCGATAAATATCGCATGACTGACTGCAAGCCAATGGCAACTCCTATGGAGAATGGACTTCAGTTATCGCGATATGATGACTCACCTCAGGTAGATGGCACTCTCTATCGACAGTTGATTGGGAGTCTCATATATCTGACCAATACTAGGCCAGATCTCGTATTTGTTGTAAACTATCTTTCGAGGTTCATGCAGGAGCCTAAGACTACTCATTGGAAAGCAACAAAACGTGTTCTTCACTATGTCCGTGGTACTATAGAATATGGCCTAGAATACAAGAGGAACAACAAATTCTTCTTGCAAGGATACACGGACTCCGACTATGTCGGATCATTTGATGATCGCAAGTCAACTTTTGGATACATTTTTCATCTGGGATCCGGTCCTGTCTCTTGGCACAGCAAGAAGCAACAGGTGGTTGCTATTTCTTCAACAGAGGTAGAATATCGCCCCTCACGTGAAGCTGTGTGCGAAGTGATATGGTTACGTCGCATTCTGACAAGTATGGGCCATCCATCAAAATCTCCAATACACTTGTTTTGCGACAATCAGGGTGTTCTGAACCTCGTCAAGAATCCAGTCCATCATGAAAAAACAAAGCACATTGACACACAATGTCATTTCATTCGAGAGGAAGTTCCAAAGCACCGAATTCAGCTTCAACACACTCCCACAGATGCTCAAGTTGCAGACATTTTCACTAAGGCACTTGGACGTGTCAAATTTGAATTGTTTCGCAGCTCACTTTGTATTGCAAAATAATGTAAGGGGATGTTAGTAGTCTAAGTATAGCTATTAGTTATTACATTACCCAAATAATGTAATAAAGGGGGATGTTAGCGTACTGTTATACTGTTACTGTTTGCTAATATATTATTTGTCCTACTCTTGCATTTGTTATCTCGTTATAACAAAGTGCTTATTGTAGCTGGTTCGTTCCGGCGGTTCTCCATTGTAATCCTATTTAATGCAGAGCTGAATAATAATCATTGTTCCGAATTCTTACAGGTCATTCTAAAGATCTTCGGAATGAACACAATGTCTTCGGAATGAGAATTGCAGTGTCTTCGGAATGAGCCACTTATCTTCGGAATGAAAATAGAATGTACTTTTTGACTTGTTGACTAAATTTTGGTGGTGTAAAAGGGGATAAGAATGTTGATAAAGTTAAGGGAAAATATCTCCCATCTGATTTTTCCGTCCTTGCCATCCAAAGCCACCATTCATGGAAAAGATCAATTTTGATCCTCTTCTAGGATAAACCCAGAAAAACTGTAGCATAATAGAAAATTATTTGCAAAATAGAAATGGCATATTCTGAAGTGGAGAATGATGTGTAAGATATTTCTAGACTCCTCCCACGTACTCCCACCACTGAAGATGCTTTTTAAGGGCCAATGACTACTACTACAACACAAACTGTCCAGATTTGCATTTATTTCAAATCTAGAATTATTGGCAAATCACTGTAAAGTAGCACATAGGCTGATTTGAGCATGGGATATGTTGTAAATGTTTATATAAATAACACATCTCCCTCCTTGGTTGAGCCAGTTAGGAATTAAGATAGAGGAGATTTTTCAATTGCAGCAATTAGGACTGTACATTAATTTTTTGTAACAGTTTTCAACATGTTTTGTCATCAATAAAAGTGCATTTATTTTATCATTTTATGTTGAGTGTTAATTAGTTAAGGAGTGTTTTTCACCTCCTTCTAGATTAGGAAGTATGGGCCCACTTTCAGATCTATAAGGAGGGATTTTATGGTAGGTTTTAATCTATAATTTTGCTGCAGCAGAATTAATAGATTGCTTGTCAGATTTCATTTTCTTGTTTTTATTTTGTATTATGTGATTTATGTTTTCTATTATGTTTGTGTGTGGCATTTGTGTGTATGTCAGCTGAAAAATTATATTACGCATTTTTCTTTTGCTTTCCATGTTTTCCCTGCTTTAGCAACTTTCCATTTTCAGCATATTTCATTTTGTTGTCAATTCCTGTAGCAGAAGCTTGACGACCTTTTGTGGTAGGGCATTGACAGTGTGTTTTAGAATAAGTTTCATTTACAAGCATCATTTCAATTTTGCAAGAGTAATTAGATTTCAATTCTGCAAAAGTAGATTAGATTTCAATTTAGCAATCTCAATTATGCAAGAGTAACTAGATTTCAATTCTGCAAAAGTAGATTAGACTTTCAATTTAGCAATTTCAATTCCTGCAATTGTAGTTAGATTTCAATTCTTGCAACTTAGAATTAGTTTTCAATTCCTATAATTTATTTTAGTTTCCATTCTTCAGACTAGGTTTAGTGTGACACCAAAAGGCTAAACCAAAATCTGCTTCACCAATAAATGCTTGAAATCTGAATGCTTGAATTGTACTCTGCCCTAACCTTCTATCATAGATAGCCTTGGACACCACCCCGAATTGATAAATCATTGAGATTAAATGATGAGACTCAATGACACTCATCAGATTGTTCCTTGATGTGATTGGTTGATTTGAGTTGGTTAATCCTAGTCAAGTGGATGTGTGAAATTGTTGTTCAAGTTCCATAAAATAAAATATTCTATATTCTGATTTGATTTGAGATTGAGATTGAATAATAGGACATATTGAGTCTCTAACAATTCTCTTTATGCTTCTATTGAGTTGAGATTGGGATTTGAGTATAGAACATATAGAGTCTCTAACAATTCTCTTTATGCTTATATGAGATTGATTTGAGTTGAGATTGAGATTTAAGAATAGGACATATTGAGTCTCTAACAATTCTCTTTATGCTTCTATTGAGTTGAGATTGGGATTTGAGTATAGAACATATAGAGTCTAACAATTCTCTTTATGCTTCTATGATATTGATTTGAGATATTTATTGTACTTTGAGCTTAGAACATATTGAGTCTCTAACAATTCTCTTTATGATTCTATGAGATTGAACAAGTTCTGTGTAAGCTTGTTAAGCATATTTGAGACAAGTATTTGAGAAGGCTTGTGGACTGTTTTGAGTTAAGATTTTGTGAAAGCTTGCTAAGTAGATTTGATCAAGTCCAATAGAGGACTTATTGAGCAGATTTGAGCAAGTCCAAGAGAGGACTTATTGAGAAAATTTTAGCAAGTCCAAGAGAGGACTTATTGAGCAGATTTGAGAAAGTCCTAGAGAGGATTTGTTGAGCAGATTTAGATAGGTTTTGTGTGAACCTGTTGAGCAGATTTAGACAAGTTTTTGTGTGAACCTATTGAGAAAATTTAGACAGGTTTTTGTGTGAACCTGTTGAGAAGATTTGAGCAGGTTCTAAGTGAACCAATGGAGCAAAATTATACTAGACCGACTATACTGTGTTTAGTGCAAGAGATTTAGCAGAACTATGCTAGACTGACTGAACTATGTTTGGTACAGTATAGAGACAGATATTTGGAGGTGACAAAGTATAGAGGACAGAGTCTCAATGGATAGAGATCCAACAACCAAGACAATTGAAGACAAGATCTGAGTGAGAAGTATTCAAGTGGAGAGATATCCACCAGTTAGTACATCATAGAGACAAAGTCTTCTAGAAGATCACTAGCCAGAGCAGAAGGATAAAGAGTTCTCTCATGGAAGAGATCCACGAACGTGATATTAGGGGATCATCATCTCCTTTGGACAGAAGTCCATAAACATTGTAATTTGGGAAGGATTCCCAAGATATTGATTGAGAAAGTTTTAGTAAAATATTTTCTCTATGGAGGTAGCCCACATTGGGTGAACTGTTAGTCTTACAATGGCACTGAGAGGGGGGGTGAATCAGTGCAGCTATTTTAAAACTTAATGCTTTAACTCTTAAAGCCAAAACAAAAGAAAGCTAAAACCAGAAACAGCAAGTACTACAAGAGAGCATAACATAACACAAGATGTAACGAGGTTCACCAGTTTTGGCTACTCCTCAAACTAGACTGCTTGGACTCCCATCCAAATCCAGCCATTGCAAAGCACCAACTTTACAATCAATTTACCAAGATCCACCTGGAAGGAGCACCAACCCCTAATTTACCAAAGATCAACTGGAAGGAGCACCAACCCCTGATTCCAAGCACCAACTTGGATTTCTATTTTCAATTTTGATTGACATAAAAATGCCTTCAATGTTACAAGATCCTCACTGATCTAGCTTAAATCAAATCAATCTCATGGAAGCATACACTCTTTTACAGTTCTACCTTCTGCACACTTCCAACCCTTTCATATGGCATACTCTTGCAGCTCTTCACAGCATTAACACAACACTGTTATAATCTCTTACAACACTCTCACAGCTCACTTACAGCCAGCCTCTTTTGCAAGCATCTTCTATCACGCAACAGCAACTGCAATTCTGATCAATTTAGAATGACATAAACATGTCTTCACTTCATGCACGACCCTGACTGGTCTGCAATTAACCCGACTCTACACACTCTCACGGCTCTGCATATTTTTCTCTTGATTCTTCTCTAACCCTCCTTTTATAGCAATTTCTCTATATCAGCAGCCACATCTTCTCTGTACGATTATTCTTTTATAACCTTTCAATCATGCATGCAATCGAATCACATACTCTGACTGTTCGAATCCATGCAATATGGTTGTTCGATTCCATGCACTTCGACTGTTTGAAACCCTGCAATACGTCTTTTGAAACCATGCAGTACGGCAATTTTGTTTCATGCACTTTGACTGTTCAATTTCTTCGAATATGGCTTTTCGAATGCTTTTTCGAAATTCCATATGTGATTCTTCGAATACATGCAAACGGCTGTTCGAATGCATGACTGACACTTGTCAATCTGTAACTGCAGATCTGACATCAGTTACATTTTACGTAACTGGCTGCATGATTTTCCTGTCTGCTTTTTCGACACGTGTCACCTTGCATGCTCCCGCGGGTTTTACCCGCGGATTATTACCTGTCGCGATATCGTGACACTTTTTACTTATGCTGATGTCACCCTCGAAGGTTGTCGCGAAATCGCGACCATTTTGGCCTTGAAAGTTTTTCTTCTGTTCATGTCGCGATATCGCGACACTTAGAACTTTTGTTGACGTCATCCTTAAGCATGTCACAAAATCGCGATCGTTTTGGCTCTTGCAAGCTTTCCTTTCATCTTGTCGCGATATCGCGACACTTTTCAATTTTGCTGACGTCATCCTCAATGCTGTCGTGAAATCGTGACGCTTTCGGCTTCCAATAGCTTTCCTTTCATCCTGTCACGAAATCGTGACACTTTTCAACTTTGCTGACGTCATCATCAATGCTGTCACGAAATCATGACGCTTTCGGCTTCCAATAGCTTTCCTTTCATCTTGTCACGAAATCGTGACACTTTTCAACTTTGTTGACGTCATCATCAATCTTCGGCTTCCTCTTTCCTTTCATCCTGTCGCTAAATCGTGACACTTTTCAACTTTGTTGATGTCATCATCAATGCTGTCATGAAATCGCGACACTTCCAGCTTCCGTACACTCTTCTTTGCCAACAGCAATGAAACATGTCGCGAAATCGCGACACTTTGCTCTTCCGTACAACTCTCCTTGCCAACTCTAGCGAAAATGGAACATGTCGCGAAATCGTGACACTTTGCTCTTTCGTACAACTCTCCTTGCCAACTCCAACGAAAATGGAACATGTCACGAAATCGTGACACTTTGCTCTTCCGTACAACTCTCCTTGCCAACTCCAATGAAAATGGAACATGTCACGAAATCGCGACACTTTGCTCTTCCGTACAACTCTCCTTGCCAACTCCAACGAAAATGGAACATGTCGCGAAATCGTGACACTTTGCTCTTCCGTACAACTCTCCTTGCCAACTCGAGCGAAAATGGAACATGTCACGAAATCGCGACACTTTGCTCTTCCGTACAACTCTCCTTGCCAACTCCAGCGAAAATGGAACATGTCACGAAATCGCGACGCTTCCGGCTCTTGCTGACGTCATCATCTTCTTGTCGTGAAATCGTGACTTTTTCGGCTTCTAGCAGCTTTCTTTGAAACTTGTCATGAAATCGTGACACTTTCGGCCCTTGCTGACGTCATCGTTATCTTCGTCGCGAAATCGCGACGCTTCTGGCTTTCGTACGCTCTTTGCTCCATGCAGTAGCGAAATCGCTACATCTTCTTGTTTGTGTCTTTTCACTTGTAGCGAAATCGCTACATCTTTGTTTCCATTTGTTTCAACATGTAGCGCCATCGCTACACCTTAGTTTCTCCTTGTATTTTCATGCAGCGAAATCGCTACACCTTTGTTTCCATTTGTTTCAACATGTAGCAAAATCGCTACACCTTAGTTTCTCTTTGTTTCAACATGTAGCGATATCGCTACACCTTTGTTTCCTTCTCTGCCAGCATGTCACGAAATCGTGACAGTTTACCTTTCACTTTCTCTCTCCTCTGCCATGTCGCGATATCGCGACAGTTTTGCTCGCATCTTCTCTCTCCTCGGTTTTGTCGCGAAATCGCGACACATTTTCTCTCTCCTCAACGAAAACTCGACATGTCACGAAATCGCGACATTTCCGGCTGCGCCTTCTCTCTCCTCGACCATGTCGCGATATCGCGACAGTTTTCTTCCTTGTCTCTTTTTGCCAGTTTCTGAATCTGGGTCACCTCTGTTTTCCTTGAAACTTTCTGCACTTGATCTGACTGACCTCTGAACTGCATCAATCTGACT
This sequence comes from Wollemia nobilis, assembly GCA_028583015.1. Classification (NCBI taxonomy): domain Eukaryota; kingdom Viridiplantae; phylum Streptophyta; class Pinopsida; order Araucariales; family Araucariaceae; genus Wollemia; species Wollemia nobilis. The sequence continues at coordinate 16,902,633 of JAQPPZ010017228.1, forward strand.
GTGTTGACAACAATGACAATACTTTTGCAATTCTTTTGCTGCACCTTGCTCAACAAACAACTCCTATCCATCACCTTGCTCACCAATCAACTTCTAACCATTGCATCAACTGATCAACCTGATCGTGTTGACAACAATGACAATACTTAGGTTGCACCTTGCTCATCAATCTCCCCCTTTGGAATTGTTGGCAACACACGTAATTGTCTGCAATTACCTGTAATTCTTCTCCCCCTTTGACAATAATACCAAAGGGCGGCTGCAAAACTCCCCCTTAGTCCATGCACAACATTCACAGGCAAAAAAAATTAATCCAGTTAGCAAAAAGCATAAACATGAGCAATATGATGAACAGATCCATAAATTCTCCCTCTGAGAATTTGATCCTGATGTCTAGTCAAATCTTAGCCAATACTTTGAAAAAAAATGACCTCTTCAGATCACGCTGTCTTCTGAGCCTCAACCCTCTGTACTTTGTCATAGACTCACTAAGAACCTGCTTAAGAAGCACACATAGAACTTGTCCAGATCAGCACACAAGTTCTCACTAGAACCACGCTTAGCATGAACCCACAAAGAGAATTGTTAGAGACCCAATGTGATTTATCAACTTCATAGAAACATACAGAGAATTGTTAGAGACTCAATATGTTCTATACTTAATTCCCAATCTCAAACTCAACTATTAAACTCAAGACAACCAACCAAGGGTTCCACCAACTTAATGCAAGTAGCTAGACTCACAAAAAATAAGCCCTAGAGCACAAAGCTTCCACTATCTCAAACCAGAAATTAGGATTTACACCAAGCCAAGGGATACCTAGAAGAGTACCTTTTCACTCCAACCTTATTTCAGAAAACATACACCAATCATACTCATAAGAAGAATGAGTCCATACCTTATTTGAGTAGAAGATAATTGAACCTTCAAGTCGACACCACACACAACTCTCAAACTTTCAACCAATTTAGGGAAGGAATAAAAATAAATTAGCAATAAAGTGAACTTCCTTTATTACACCTTTTAGCTCCACTTCTTTAAACACAATCATCAAAACATGCCAATAAGATAATGTCAAAGCAAAATATGACAACTTAACCTTATACCTCCATCAATTATATTTGCCAAGTCAATTCAAAATACTCCAAGCAAATAATAATAAAAGATATACCTTGGCCAAACTTAGTTCTCCAACCTTTGGAGAAAGTGAATAACACCACCACAAAAGCTAAAGCGCTTTTATTTCTGCTATCCACGAGCATCACGACCAAGACGAAATTGCCCACAACATGGGTCAAACTTGGCACCTCTGCCCAACGCTTCTTCACTTCAACAAGCAGATTTCACACCTTTCAATAAAATTGATAGGAGACTCACTTGTACCAACTCTACAAATTTACTGCCAACTTAGTGCAAGCAATAAATATTGTACTGCGGCACAACCAGATTCCTTTTTAAACTTAAAACCTGATCTGAGTTTTCTACAGATACTGCAGATCACTTTACTTTTAACAGTGCAAATCTTGGAGAAGACATTTTGACAAACACTTTATGGCCAACCATAGAGCCCCTTACTCAACCTCAACTTCTTAACCTCGGATTGATATTTTATCAACAGTTAACCCGAACTGTCTGTGAATTGAATAATCTTACCAAGGCGACAAGAAGGATCTTGTAAGCTTTACCTCAAAGTGTAAAACAAATACACGCTGCTCTCAACACTACCAAATGTGACAACTCTTCAAATTAAATAGCACACTTCACGTCACCTTAAAAAACAACATCAAGAACTGACAACACACTTTAGCTGCAAACAACAATAACTCGACTTCTTACCTTTCATCCTCAGAAAATTGGCCCAAAAACATAGGAGCATTAAAATAAAATTTTAAGATTGCTCCCCCTGAGGATGTGCCACCTGGAGCCGCTTAAAGCGGAAGAGGAGTAATCTCCTTCTATCCAAGGAGACACGAATTCCTTTCTTCTGTCTTTCTCCAGACTTTCCTGAACTTGGGCTTGAGTTTTTCAACTACATCCCTATTTTGCCCCTGTTCGTGAACTTGAACATTTTTCTTGTGGGGTTGTTTCTTGTGCATTCTTGAAGGATGATTATTTTCCTTTCTGCTGTGCACATGATTTATTCTCTGTCTGTATTGTATTCTTTGCGTCTGATGAAATCTAGGGTTTTGCCTTAGATTAGATACAGAAGTGCTTGCACAGAACCTTGCTATGTGCCCTTGACCATTACATTTAAAACATTGCACATGTTTTATTCCCTGTCTGTATTGCATTATGTGTGTCTGATGAAATCTATGGTCTGGCCTTAGATTGGATACAAAAATGCTTGGACAAAACCTTGCTATGTGCCCATGGCCATTACATTTAAAACATTGCACAGGGTGTTCACTTAGGAAAGCAGATGTGTTTTTATCAGCATAACTCTTTGATCTATTATTCTGTCCACAATAAAATGCCTTGTGACCATAGTAGTTGCATTTAGAACAATAGCCATTAAAAGCATTATTATTAAAAGAGTGAGAGTGAGAGAACTTTTGTTGCTGTGGTTGCTTTGCTGTAGATTTTCTTTGATGATTTCTTCCTTTTGAGGATTCAGCTTCAGACTTTTCTTTTTTCAAACCTTCAACCGAGGACTTCTTCTTCTCTGCATGTTTAGAGGATGAAGGTTGTTCAACTTCATATCCAAGACCAAACTTAGACGTGGAGCTTCTTTGTTGATTTATCATTGTATCTAGTAATTTGAGATTTATATTGGCCTCTTTTAGTTGTTTCTTCAAAGAAACAATCTCTTCTTCTTGTTGGCAACAAGCAGTCTTTTTCTCATTGAACTGAGACCTGAGAATTTCTTCAACCCTCTTGGACACATCTACTTGTAGCTTTAGATTACTAATAGTTTTGTTAGATTCTTCTTCACGTTTGCTATATACATCGACTTTATCATTCAACTGTGTCTTCAAGGCTTCTTCTGCTTTCTTGGCCTCTTGAATTTGTAAACAGAGATTTTCAATCTCATCCCCGTATTCTTCCAACTTTTTGGACAATATTTTGTTGCTTTTCTTTTGTATACTTAACTCTTCAAGAGCGGCGATCAACTCACCTTCTAGATCTACTTCAATCTCCAGGTTTTCATTGCAAACTTCAGAGTTCACTTCTTCTTCCTTCTTTAGTGCAATTTTCTCTTCTGAAGGAATTGAAACCGATCGAGATGCCTTAATGGAGGATAATCTATTCTTCTTACCCATTGTAAACTAATCCAAGATCAACCCCGACTGATTTAGCCTGAACTGGGAACTTGGCTCTGATACCAATTGTTAGTCTTACAATGGCACTGAGAGGGGGGGCGAATCAGTGCAACTATTTTAAAACTTAATGCTTTAACTCTTAAAGCCAAAACAAAAGAAAGCTAAAACCAGAAACAGCAAGTACTACAAGAGAGCATAACATAACACAAGATGTAACGAGGTTCACCAGTTTTGGCTACTCCTCAAACTAGACTGCTTGGACTCCCATCCAAATCCAGCCATTGCAAAGCACCAACTTTACAATCAATTTACCAGCATCCACTGGAAGGAGCACCAACCCCTAATTTACCAGCATCAACTGGAAGGAGCACCAACCCCTGATTCCAAGCACCAACTTGGATTTCTATTTTCAATTTTGATTGACATAAAAATGCCTTCAGTGTTACAAGATCCTCACTGATCTAGCTTAAATCAAATCAATCTCATGGAAGCATACACTCTTTTATAGTTCTACCTTCTGCACACTTCCAGCCCTTTCATATGGCATACTCTTGCAGCTCTTCATAGCATTAACACAACACTGTTATAATCTCTTACAACATTCTCACAGCTCACTTACAGCCAGCCTCTTTCTGCAGCATCTTCTATCACGCAGCAGCAACTGCAATTCTGATCAATTTAGAATGACATAAACATGTCTTCACTTCATGCACGACCCTGACTGGTCTGCAATTAACCCGACTCTACACACTCTCACGACTCTGCTTATTTTTCTCTTGATTCTTCTCTAACCCTCCTTTTACAGCAATTTCTCTATATCAATGACCACATCTTCTCTCGTACGATTATTCTTTTATAACCTTTCAATCCCGCATGCAATCGAATCACCTACTCCAACCTGTTCGAATCCATGCAATATGGCTGTTCGATTCCATGCACTTCGATCGTTCGAAACCTCTCATTGCAATACGTCTTTTGAAAGCCATGCGATTCGACAATTTTGTTTTATGCACTTTGACTGCTTCAATTTCTTCGAATATGGCTTTTCGAATGCTTTTTCGAAATTCCATATGTGATTCTTCGAATACATGCAAACGACTGTTCGAATGCATGACTGACACTTGTCAATCTGTAACTGCAGATCTGACATCAGTTACATTTTACATAACTGGCTATATGATTTTCCTATCTGCTTTTTTGACACGTGTCACCTTGCATGCTCCTACGGGTTTTACCTGCAGTATCATACCTGTCGCGATATCGCGACACTTTTAACTTATGCTGACGTCACCCTGAAGGTTGTCACGAAATCATGACCATTTTGGCCTTGAAAGCTTTTCTTTTGTTCATGTCGCGATATCGCGACACTTAGAACTTTTGCTGACGTCATCCTTAAGCATGTCGCGAAATCATGACAGTTTTGGCTCTTGGAAGCTTTCCCTGCATCTTGTCACGATATCGCGACACTTTTCAACTTTTGCTGACGTCATCCTCAATGCTGTCGCGAAATCGTGACGCTTCCGGCTTCCAACAGCTTTCCTTTCATCCTGTCATGAAATCGTGACACTTTTCAACTTTGCTGACGTCATCATCAATGCTGTCACGAAATCGTGACGCTTCCGGCTTCCAGCAGCTTTCCTTTCATCCTGTCGTGAAATCGTGACACTTTTCAACTTTGCTGACGTCATCATCAATGCTGTCGTGAAATCACGACCCCCTCCAACTTTCCTTTCATCCTGTCATGAAATCGTGACACTTTTCAACTTTGCTGACGTCATCATCAATGCTATCACGAAATCGTGACACTTTCGGCTTCGTACACTCTTCTTTGCCAACAGCAGCGAAAAAGGAACATGTCGCGAAATCGTGACACTTTGCTCTTCCGTACAACTCTCCTTGCCAACTCCAGCGAAAATGGAACATGTCGCGAAATCGTGACACTTTGCTCTTCCGTACAACTCTCCTTGCCAACTCCAACGAAAATGGAACATGTCGCGAAATCGTGACACTTTGCTCTTCCGTACAACTCTCCTTGCCAACTCCAGCGAAAATGGAACATGTCGCGAAATCGCGACACTTTGCTCTTCCGTACAACTCTCCTTGCCAACTCCAAAAATGGAACATGTCGCAAAATCGCGACACTTTGCTCTTCAACTCTCCACAAAAATGGAACATGTCACGAAATCGCGACACTTTGCTCTTCCGTACAACTCTCCTTGCCAACTCCAACGAAAATGGAACATGTCGTGAAATCGCGACGCTTTCGGCTCTTGCTGACGTCATCATCTTCTTGTCACGAAATCATGACGTTTTCGGCTTCTAGCAGCTTTCTTTGAAACTTGTCGCGAAATCGTGACACTTTCGGCCCTTGCTGACGTCATCGTTATCTTCGTCGCGAAATCGCGACGCTTCTGGCTTCCGTACGCTCTTTGCTCCATGCAGTAGCGAAATCGCTACATCTTCTTGTTTGTGTCTTTTCACTTGTAGCGAAATCGCTACATCTTTGTTTCCATTTGTTTCAACATGTAGCGCCATCGCTACACCTTAGTTTCTCCTTGTTTCAACATGTAGCGAAATCGCTACACCTTAGTTTCCATTTGTTTCAACATGTAGCGAAATCGCTACACCTTAGTTTCCATTCATTTCAACATGTAGCGATATCGCTACACCTTTGTTTCCTTCTCTGCCAGCATGTCACGAAATCGCGACAGTTTACCTTTCACTTTCTCTCTCCTCTGCCATGTCGCGATATCGCGACAGTTTTGCTCGCATCTTCTCTCTCCTCAGTTTTGTCGCGATATCGTGACACATTTTCTCTCTCCTCAGTGAAAACTCGACATGTCACGAAATCGTGACATTTTCGGCTGCGCCTTCTCTCTCCTCGACCATGTCGCGAAATCGCGACAGAAAACATGTCGCGATATCGCGACAGTTTTCTTCCTTGTCTCTTTTTGCCGATTTTGAATCTGGGTCACCTCTGTTTTCCTTGAAACTTTCTGCACTTGATCCGACTGACCTCTGAACTGCATCAACTGCATCAATCTGACTGTGTTGACAACAATGACAATACTTTTGCAATTCTTTTGCTGCACCTTGCTCAACAAACAACTCCTATCCATCACCTTGCTCACCAATCAACTTCTAACCATTGCATCAACTGATCAACCTGATCGTGTTGACAACAATGACAATACTTAGGTTGCACCTTGCTCATCATGAACCACATTAAAATGGTGTCTCTTATGTGTGTGATGATTTGTGTGATGTTTATGGTTTCATTAATGATGATGCTTCTATTTGGAAAAAAATTTTATGTTATACTGTTCACCCCCCCTCTCAGTATAAGCACATGTTCTTCAAACTTCATCTCATTACTTCTTTAGCTCTTTGGTAATTTGACACTACTTTCAAAATGAATTAAAATTAAACTTTTATTTTAAATACCCTCATATGCATACCTTCCACCATTAATGTGATCGATGGACAACTACCCGTTGCACACTTCTCAATTCAAAATATGATGTCTTAGTGGTAGAGAACATTGTGCTATTTTCTATTTGGTCTTTGTGAGGTGCATGTTACAAATTGTGGCTATCTTTGTCTGATTCCTTTTAAGAGTGGCATGGTGCACATGTTACAACTCATGGTTGTCTCAGTCTTACTCTCTTGAGCACAACATGGAGCATGGCGTAGGCGAGAGCACATTTTAATATTTGGCCATCTTGCCTCTTATTTCAATAGCGTGTTGTGAACCACTGAGCAACCTTTCTTTTTCAGTATGAAAAAATTTATAAAAGAAAATAAAAATATAGTACAAATATATATATATATATATATATATATATATATGTTATATGAAATGAACTCTTACTCAAATTAGAGTTTCAAATGGAATCCATTAACCGGAATCGGTTGAATGTTTCCTTCTAGATCTTGGAGCTGAAAAGAATTACTCTCTTTAACTAAAGCCACTTTGAAAGGACCATCCCAGAAAGAGTCAAAATTTTTGCGGTGGCCTGGTTTGGTTCTCTCTACATTCCAACTTAGAACAGAGTCACCCAATCTGAACTTCCTAAATTTAGCTTTCTTGTTTAACCAACCTTTAGTGTCAACTGAGTGCTTCTAAAAATCTTCATATGCTTGAGTCATTTTCTCCTCTAATTGAAGTAGATGGGTCAATCTGGTTTTAGCTGGATTTTGATCAAACTCTTCTTCTAGGTTTACCAACTTGAGAGTTGGTATCTCCATGTGAATAGGCAGGACTACTTCTTTACCATACACCAATGCATAAGGAGTAGTCTTGATAGATTTCTTGATGGTAATCCTATATGCCCATAGAGCTTGTTCTAAAATTAGATACCAACTCTGTTTGTTATCCTCTAATGATCTCTTCAAAATTCTAAGCAGGTTTTTGTTAGTTGACTCAACTAATCCATTCCCCTAAGGGTAGTAGTTAAAGGAGTTTTTTAAACTTGTACCATATTTTCTAGCAAACTCAATATATTTAGCTCCTATAAAAGCTAGACCATTGTCACTTACTATAGCTTCAAAGATACCAAACCTTGTGATCAAGATTTCCATGAATTTGATTACCACTTCCTAATCTGATTTATTCATGGGAATGGCTTCAACCCATCTAGTAAGATAATTTGTGGCAGACAGGATATAATTATGTCCAGCTGAGGAATTGGGATTTATTATTCCAATGAAGTCCAATCCCCACTATTTAAAATGGAATGATGCGTTTATATTCCTCCCCAAATACCTTTGGCATTCATCACATGCCCTTGTTATCTTGAAGGTGTTAGCAAAAATAGTAGGCCAATAATAGCCTTCCCTGATGATTTTTGTAGTTGTGACCCTTCCTAAAAAATGTCCTCCAGATAAACCTTCGTGGAATTCCATAGTGACCTTTTGTTTCTGATCATATTTCAAGCATCTTAGTAGGAATCCATCAAGATTTATTCTATATAATCCCTCTAGAAATAGGATATACTTCAAGTATTGAAGTCTATATCTCCTCATTTGTGATGTGTTAAGACCTTGGGGGTAAATTCCTATTTAAAAATATCTGATCATTTGATCAACCCAGTCTGAACCTTTTGGTTGCAACTCTTTAGTCTGATCTGCTATTGGTGGTTGATAAGTTGATATTTGTTCTAAAACTACATTTTTGTTAATCCTTGATACAATGATCTACCTATAACTAGCTTAGTAGGATGGATTTCCATATCATACTCTTGGATTTTGGTAATCCAACGACTCTTTTATCTCCTAGTTATCCTTGTAAAATTAAGCTCCTTACATCTAGGTGGACCACATAAATAAGAGTTTTACTTTGAGCCAAGTATTGTTTAAACTTCTCCAATGAATTCATCACTACAAATACCTGTCTCTCAATAAATTTGGATTTGATCTAGTACTCATTGAGTGTTTGACTCCAAAAAAATATGGGGTGTTCTTCTCCATTATCATTCTTTTGGGTAAGCACAAATGCATAGCTCTCCTTAGCTCCATAAGCATACAAAATGAAATTCTTGCTAAAATCAGTATTTACCAAGACTAGGGTAGTGGTGATAGCTTGCGTGATAGCTTCAAAGGCCTATTTTCTTACTTCTGTCCACTTGAAATTTGCATTTTTCTTTAGCAAATATGAAATAGGTTTTACTATTTGAGAAAAATCTAAAATTAACTTCCTCACAAAGTTGACCTGCCCAAAGAAATATTGCAAGGCCTTCTTGTTCTTAGGTAGAGAAATATTGAGAATTGACTTTACCCTAGTCGGGTCTATAGACATTCCTTCCTTAGAAACCACATGCCCTAATAGCTTCCCTTCGTGGACTACAAAAAATGACTTCTTTGGGTTCAGGGAGATACAAAATTCTCTACATTTTTTGGATACTTGATCTAGGTGTTCTAGATGATTTTATTTCTTATAATTAAACACATTCATGTCATCTAAGTAGATGAGAATGACCTTATTTATTAGCTCCTCAAAAGCGTAATCTATATCTCTCTAGAAGGTGGCCCCTGCATTGGATAGACCAAAAGGCATCCTTTGGTAAGCAAAAGTTCCCCATTTGGTGGTAAATATTATCTTGAATTGATCTTCATATTTTACCCAAATCTGGTTATATCTAGATAAACCATCTAACAATGAGAACCTTTCTGCTCATGTAATAATCTATAGAATGTGGTCGATCTAAGGGAGAGTTTAGTGGTCCTTTAATGATGCCTGGTTGAGATTCCTTAAATCTACACACAAATAGATGTCTCCATTATTTTTCCTAACATAAATAAAGTTATCCACCCATGTGGAGTGCTTAATTGGGTATATATTCTTAGCCTTTAGCAATTTAAGTAGATCCTCTCTCATTATGGATTCAATCTTGGGATTTACAGGTCTCTACTTCTGTCTGAAAGGCTTTGCATTAGGCTCTAGCTCAATAGTATGTTGGATCACCTTCTTGTCATATACCTTTAGATCTTCCTATGACCAGACCATGATGTCTTGATACTTAGATAATAAGGTTTTGATCTCCTCTATCTCTTTTGGAGAATAGCAGATACCAACTTTGAGCTTCTTTTCTTTCTCCATCTTAATCTCTTTATAGATTTTTCCATTTATCTCCATGGCTCTAGATTTTCTCCCATATTCATTATCAAAGAGGCTTTCCAGGGTGACAAAACCCCTAGGGATATGATTATTCTTCAATTGGATGACGTCTTACTGATCTATTTCATTAGGAATTTTCTCTTGAACATTGGATAAGCAAGCTTCTCTAACCATAAAATCAATGATTTGATCATCACTTTCAAAAACCTGCCAAAAAATCTATATATCTGGTACTATAGGCCTGAAAATCAATTTGATTTTCTTGTCTTTAAATGATCTCATATGTGAAGTAGGACTAAAATTGGAACCTTTAACTTCCAAGGAGTCAGCTAGTATGTTCTATTTTTTGGGGATAAAATGAATGTTTAGGGCATCAAAGGAGTCCATAAAATCCCATACCCTTTTTTGTATGGTCTCAGGTAATGGTGCTTACTATTGCATATCTCCCTTACCTGATTGACTATCAACTCAGAGTCACCATATATATTCAGTATTTTTATACCCATGCTTTCAGCTTGCATTAAACCTAAGCATAAGGCTTCATATTTAGTAGCATTGTTAGTAGAAGACCATGTCAGTATGTATGCAAAATGATTTATACCATCTGAGGGAGACTACAAAACTACACCAATACCAACTCCATTTCTACATATTGCACCATCAAAATGTATAGTCCAAGTCTTTGTCTCTCTTAAGGATCGATTGGATATAGCAAGGATATTTTTCTCTAATTTTGAAGAAATGTTGTATGCATTATTCTTGTCCCAAACTGACTGTAATATTCTCTAAATGGTAATTCATTCCCAACCTCTAACTCTTCAAAAATTTCTACTAGTTCAAACTCATCTAGGGGTGTGAGGTTACACATATCTTCTTCAATCTTCTCAATGTGATAGGACACATGCTTTTCAGGTGTTATCCTTATCCTCTTTTCCTTGAAATGGATTATCATGCCAGAGTAATCCAAGTACATATATCCTCCTAACTTGGTAGTAAACTCTTTGGAAAGGCATAGGCTAAAATAAGACTCTAGATCTACTACCACAATTTATTGCATAATTGTGACCTTTGGGTCTCTATGCAGTCTCATTAGTACATATTTTATTACTCCAACTATCTTAACTGGTATCCGATCCAACTGTAAAACTCTCATATAATATCTGGTATATTCCATACCCATCTCTTCACAGGCTTATTTGGGCATGACTGTGGTAGAGGTCCCTGAATCAATCATATAGTTGTGGACTATCCAACCCTCCATCCTCAAGGATATGTAAAAGGGAGGGGGTTTGTTCTTCATAGTAGCAGGAGACATTTTCTCCTTACCAGAGGGCATGCTAAGGATGGTGGTAGTCTGCTTTCCTTGGGAATTTTTACTCAAAGAAGCCTTAAGCAGATCTATTTGACCAGGGATGAAGAGAGTATCATAGAGACTAGCCTTAGAGGGGATTCTTTTCATCTCTTCCATAATGTTATATTTTGATTTTTCTGAAAGGGATATCTCATACTTCTTTTCTAGTTCACCATATTGTTGTGTAGCTTCAACTCTTTATTCTTTAGTTATGGAAGTAAGTCTCAACTTTTCTTGTGCTTCACTTTTGGATCTCATCCTTTCTTTATCATTCTCTTTTTCATATCTTTTAGGGAAACTAACCTCTCTCTATTGGCTCTTAGGAACTGTGTCCCTTATTTCAACTACTTGGGGAATAAGAAATTAATCATTACTTTGCAGGGGGGTCTTTCTTCTTTTAATAAGGGACCTAAAACTGGCCCATTTTTTGTAGATCAACCTGCAATGCCTTTTTATATGATCTTGTCATGACAGAAATAGGTTCTTTTTCGTCAAGATCTTGCTCAACCATAATCTAATATGGTTTCCATAGTATGTTAACTCTTCCTTTCTAGTTTCTCTCCACATTTTCCATGGCCTGTTGCACATGAAATTGGTACATAACACAAGACTCTAAATCATGAGAATTATTGCACACAAGGTACCACACATTCACAAGACTAGTTTCATAAGAATATTCTTGATCTTCTTGATTCACATTAACTTTGATTCCTGCACTATTGCTAGTGCCAAGATTTTTATCTCTATTGACATAGGGTAATCTCCTTTGTTGAGATCTTTTTATCTCTCTTTTCTCCATTGAATTCTTCTTGTTACTAAGTGTTTTCAAAGTACTCTGAATATCAAGCAACACAATGGATTCCTGAGGTATTTGAGGAGGAAGTGGTGGAAATGGAACTAAAGTAGATGATATTTTAGGGTGTGGAATTGAAGCCATCTGAGGAAGTGGGGATGATAGAGGAGGGGGATCCATGTAAGAATATGTAGTTGTCTAAATTTGGACATGAGGAATGTCAGAATAGTAGGGCATCACAATTTTTGGAGATAACCTTCCTACATTAATGAGGATATTCTCAGCCTGCAAAGCTGCATTGTAAACCTAAGGGAAGGTGTATATTCCTGATTGTTGGGTTTGTAAACATAGATCTAATCAAAGGGCTTTGATTTAGTACATAAAAGTGAGAGGAGAAGTTGGCCTAGCTTCAATTGGAATTATTTTCTAGGTTCTATTGAATCTTATATTGAAGTTCGAAACTGACACTTGTTTATGCTTTTACATGGATGTGAACTGATTTAGGAGAGAAAAGTGATCATCAGACTCATTGAATTCCTCTACAAATGGCTCTGCTAATTTGTTCCATGAAGTAATGTTATTTTCCTCTAATATTTTGAACCAATATATAATTTTCCCTCTAAAAGACAGTCAAAATTCTGATAATCACATCTTCATTTCTTTATGTTATGAATTGCTACTAGATTTAGGATATATTGGCAATGCTTGTAAGCAGTTTTACCTGATCCATCATAAGTAGGTATGGATTTGGATACAACTTGAGGGATATCATGTATTTGGGCAAGTCTCAAGGGACCAACTATATTCCAATTAGGGTATTTCTATAGAGGTTTATTTGGAACCACATCCACCTACGTAGCCATATTTCAGGTATTGTTCTTGCTGGAGGTGGTCTTAGAGGTACTTTAGGGGGTGGATCAACTAGAGCCTCTTCTAACTAAAAATATAAGGATAAGTTTCTTATAATATTGGATCCTCTTAAAGGGAGCTCATAATAGATAATAGGATCTTTGTCATTTTTTGCAGATGACCTAGTATTCATGAAAAATTATGAGCTATTGGAATGGCTTTTCTGGTTTCTTGCATTTAGGGACTCACCAAGTGAATTTAATGTTCACCGTTTAATGAGGTCAAGACAATCCACTAAATCTTGATTCCTTCGATAAAAGGTAAAAATTAAAATTCAATGGGTTAGCTAATGTTCTTGTAAACAATGTCCCATCGGGCATGCCAAAACTGTTGGGATCTGAATTGAAATCAAGTAGAGCTCGAAACTATGACTATTATCTTCAATATTTTTACTAGGCATGCACCCGCTAATCATAGTCCAAACCCCAACATTGGATGGATTAAAGATTTATCTAATACAACCTTTAGAGTATTTGGTATACCTTGTCAACTGATTGGGTATTGACTCATTTAAGCTCAATTAAATGTTTAAAATATAGGGATAGAAATGGGTTTAGGGTTAGAAAAGGTGATGATTAAACAATGGCTGGATAAACCTAACAATATAGGCATCTATAAGAAAACTTTTGTTGATCAATTTCTAGTGTCCTACACTTGCGATTAACAACACTCAAAACAGGTAATCTTCATCAATTAATAGAAATGGTGACATGCTTCAAGAAATCATTTCAAATATCTAGGATACTAATAATCCAAATAGCAAAATTAGATCAGTACCTAGACTAATAGAAAAGAACTCATTGCAAGTACAAATTCAATATGAAATATTTAAAAGTGCTCTAAGATAGCAATCTAATATCAACAAAATAGACTAACTATAGCAACAGTAGAAAAATGCATTCATAGCTTGAATCTCTCAAAAGATATAGAAGACACCAGTTTGAGGCAAACATACAATTAATGTTCCTTATATTTATTTGTAGAAAGTATTTACACAGTAGCGCAAGCAAACACTCTAAATCCAACCCTAAAAAATGAGGTTTTGACCTCTATTTATAGTTTTACATGTTTGAAAGATTAAATAAAATGGAACATTACAAGGAAATTTAAATGCTAGATCACCTAGGTGCTAAGGTGGCAACCTCTTATTTGTCTTGGATGAAAGAAGAAATCACGTAATCGTGTGTTTCTCTACATCTCATCCTCTACAAATTGCTAGACTTTTATGGTATTTGGATCCAAGCTACACAAAACTGTCATCCAGACCATTCACTATTCTTGTAGATGATATCCAGCCATAGATCTGCAACTACCTTTATTTCTTGGTTCTTTATCTCTTTGAGGCTTCACCTTTTGGTTCACTTTGATCAACCAATTCATATTATAATTTTTGCTTTTATGTGCCTTAGAGAGTGTTAAAATAAACAAACCATTGATCCACTCATGGATGGTTGAGATCAATGCTTTAACATTATCATTAGCTTCGTAGCATAGAACCATGTAGTAGCCCACTCATCAAAAATGCCATTCACACCTTTTGATCACTTTGACCACGGGTTGGATCATAGGATCTCTTATTGTATAAATATGCTCTAACCTGCGTGGGGTAGAGCTTTGCGCTGAGTCCCTGCATTTTAGTCTTTGAGTGATATTTTCTTTTGTTTTGAACCATGATGTAGAACAAAGTACTAGCTATGTTGTAGCCTGCACCTTAAAATTTACATGTGCAAGTTTGATTGATGCTGACTATGAGGTAGAACTTTTCTCTGGCCAATGCAGGGTAGAAAATTATGGTGGACTGCATGATATAGAACCTTGCACTAGCCCACACCTTGGAAAACTCTTTCGTAAACTTTGACCTCTTTGACCATGGGCTGGAGCAATGTGTTGGACCATATGGGATGAAACACACTATAACTTGAGGGATAGAGTGGTGTTGTAATCTATGGTTTAGAGAGCAGAGACATCATATTTGACTGATGTTGATCGTGATCTGGAACAATATTCTATGCCACGTGGGGTATATCATGTTGTGAACTATTGTACCTCAACTATGTTGTGGCCCGCAATCTCAAATTTGTTAAGTATAACTTTAACTGCTTTGATCGCGGGGTAGAACATCATGCGTTGCACCACGACCGTGGGATAGAACTAGCTTCTTTATGGCTTAGAAAATTTTGTAAAATTTTTCTAAGGATGTAGCTATTTTGGATCTACAGGTATCCCTATAATTAGAAGAATGAGATTGAGAATATGGTGAAAGAATTATTGGGCGTAGGACTAATTTGCCTAAGTGCAAACCCTCTTTTAGCTCTTGTCCTATTGGAATGAAAAAATAATGGATCATGGAGAACTAAACAATATCACCATAAAGGATAATGTTCTCATTATACTAATTAATGACATATTGGATGAGCTACATGGTGTTCAATATTTCATTAAATTGGACCTAAGGTCAAAGTATCATCAAATTCATGTTCAAGAGGACATAGTCAAAAAAACTTTCAAAACTCGTGAGGGGAATTATGATATCTTGGTTATACCTTTTGGTCTCACCAATGCACCATTAACTTTCCAAGGTCTAATGAACAAGGTTCTCAAGTCATATCTATGAAAGTTTGCATTGGTCCTTATTCTAGTGTACAACAAAAAATGAAAAGAGCACCTTCAACATGTTGACTAGGTATTAGAAATTTTATAGAAAAATTAGTTGTATTTCAACCAATATAATTGCACCTTTGGGGAAATAAAGGTTATTTGGGGTACATTAAGGCCAGAGATGGTGTGTGTATAGACCCCAAAAATATTGAGGCCATGAAGGAATGGCCCAAACCCAAAATATTGAAGATCTTATAGGCATTCCTTGTACTCACAAGGTACTACCATAATTTTTTCAAGAATTATGGTAAGATCGTAGCCCCTTTGACAACTATTCTTTGTAAGGATGCATTTACATAGAACTATGATGCAAAACAGGTGTTTTTGACTCTAAAGGATGTTGTGTACCACACACTAGTTTTGGCAAAACCTAATTTTTCCATATCTTTTTAATAGAAAGTGATGCATTAGGATTGAGGTTGGGGTTTGTACTCATGCAAGAAGGTAGAAACCTTACATTCATAAGCAAGGCATTATCAAGGTAGAATCTAGCAAAATCAACTTATGAGAAGGAAATTATGGTAATCATCTTTCATTGGTGACCATACTTGTTAGGGTAGCATTTCATCATCAAAATAGATCATTGTAGCCTCAAATATCTCTTGGAATAGAGGACATATTCACATAAGCAGTAGAAATGAGTTATTAAACTCTTAGGGAATGACTATGAGATAGTCTATCGTAAGGAAATATAGAACATGGTAGTAGATATTTTTTATAGACTCTTCGAAACATAGAATATTCTTTATATAGTATCCATCCTTTGGGTTGATTTGCTAGAGGCGCTCCAGTTAAAAATGGAAGGCAACACGTCATTGATAACCATAATTGAGGATATCTAGACAACAACAAAGGATCATCCTCATTATGCATGGAAGGAAGGGGTATTGTGCTACAAGCATAGGATTGTTATTCCATCCACTTCAAATCTTAGATCCTAGATTTTAACAAAACTTAATTCTTCTCCAATAGGAGAACAAATTGGGTTCTTATGAAAGTATGAATGAGTCAAACTCGGCTTATATTGGATTGGATTAAATTCTAATACCTACCAATACCAAAAAGGAGAAATAATCAAAATACTAGGATTACCTCAACCATCACCCATTCTAGAGTTACCATGGGAAAATATTTTTATGGACTTCATTGAAGGGCTCCCTCTATCCAATAGAAAATCAATTATCATGGTTATCATGGATAGGTTGACAAAGTATGATCACTTTTGCTCCTTTGGCAATCCCTAAACTATAAGGATAGTGGTAAAGACTTTATGGATTAGATCTTGTAGCTCCATGAGAACCCACACTCTATAGTTAGTGATCACAACAAGGTATTCACTAGAAAGTTCTAAGTGGAACAAAATCACATCCAAAAAATTAAGTTAAAGTGAAGCATATTTTATTATCCATAGACTAATGGTTAGATAGAGGTGGTAAATAAATGTCATGGACATATCTTTGATGTTTTATCTCTAATCACCAATCCAAGTGGATTCGATGGCTTCCTCTAGTAGAATGGTGGTACAACACCACTTTTTATATTACCATAAAGATGACTTCATATGAGGTAGTATATGGCCAACGACCTCCAATACTTATATATTACCTACCAAGCAACTCAAAGGTCAAAGTAGTTAATACAGTTCTCACTCAAAGGTAAGAAGTCTTAATTGTTCTAAAATACAATTCCATAGTTACCCAAAAATTCATGAAACAACAACCAAATAAACAAAATATTAGGAAGGAGTTTGTTGTAGGGGGCATGGTGTTCCTCCATCTTCAACCCTACAAGTAAATATCCATAAAATAAAACGATCAATACAAGCTAACACCTACGTAGATGTCTAGTAGGTAGGGGAAGTGGCTTACATATTGAAGCTTTCGATGACATCCAAGATCCACACAATCTTTCATGTGACTTGCCTGAAGAAGGTTGTGAGGACACATACCCAATTCCAGATGGTCCTTCTAGAATTAGATGAAGGATTTATTCTTCTTCAACCAACAACCATCCTGGATTGAAGGACTCGATATATTTGCTCTCATAGCATTATTAAAGTGCTTGTAAAGTGGTAGGAGATCCAACCAAAAGATGCCATATGAGAGCCATTGTAGGAGCTTCAATAGTAGTTTCCAAACTTTCAACTTTGAGAAAAAACTTCTCTAAGGGGGATATCTTGTTACATACCCCTTAAATGTTACTCATATTGACATATGATATTGCACCATATGAAGTATGTAAAGTGGGCCATGTGTTAAGTTAGAAATAGGTAGGAAGGTGTGTCATAGAATCATGTATGTAACTACTTTAGAATCATGTATATAACTATCATAGAATATGTAATCAGGTTTATTGTCAAAGAATGCTAGGAAATGTACTTATAAATATTATAAAAATAGAAGAATGTAATCCTCATAGGGGTAGATAAAATTTGAAATATTTTGTTGAGTTTTCCCCCTCAAAGAGGCCAACGATAGAAATATTTCTTGTTCTAAATTTTTGCATGTACCATTTTTTTGAGTTTCCATATTTCTTTTATTTAATGTTTCCACTATTGGATATGTGATATTAGTGTTGCTTTTGTCAATAATCCTTGTAATCATAGTTAGAATTATCTTTGGCACTAAATTTCTTATCTCAATACAACTCAAAACTAAGAATTTTGAGGTGAAATATTCACATGAGAAGAAGAGGTTCATTACACAAAGTGGGTTTTGATCTTGATACACATTGAGCATTCTTATAACCTAGCATTCCACTCTTCCACAAGTCACTCACTTTTGAGGTTTGTCTTGGTTTCCATCCCTTGGCTCCTTATGAGTTACCTTTACCTTTGTCTTGTCCTCCCACAACACATCTCCCAAAAAAGCAAGATAAGGCCATGTCATTTGTTCAACATATGTAGTCTCTTCAAGTCAATTTTATCTATATCTTTAGAAGACTCAAGAAAAGCAAAAACAACTAATGGGTCATCTTTGAATCCCTCATCATTTTCAGATTGGAAACAAAGTTTGGTTGAACTTGGATAAGTGTCTCTTCTAGCACAAGGTACATAGTAAAGTTAAGCCTCTTCACTATGGACCTTACAATATCCTTCAAAAGGTGTCTGAGACCACTTTTTGACTTGATCTTCCAATCACTTGGGAATTCATGATGTTATAAATGTCAATTACCTCAAACCATATCATGAGCTGATATTAGATTCTAAGCTTCTCATTAGTTATCCTATAGATGTTTGTGATTTCTAGCTTTCACTTGATGCATTTTGAGTTTTTGACATGCGCACCCGTCAAATTCGATATGGTTATATTACCTCTTGCATTTTACCCAAACAAGGACAATGCCCTCATCAAGCATGATGGATTTTTCAATATTAGATGTCTCAGCTATTCCTCTCTTTTATGAGCACTAGAGTTTGATACTGAATGGATACTAAGAAATAAGTATGATTATGTCAATTTATTTTTTATATGTTGCTTTAGGTTGTTTGTAACTTCAAAGGTTTGTTGTAACTACATGAACCACAAGCTTCTTTTGTTAGTTTGTAAATCCTTAAATTAGGATGTGTAAAAAATTTTAAAGGTCTTCTTAGTTAATGCAAACTAAACCAAAATTAAATCTATATCACCCATGCTAGTAAAACATCAATTTTGTTGTTCAAGAACATAATGAGGGAAGAACCAACTTATTTTAGAATATTTTAAGTTAAATATATATTACACATACTAGTAAGACATTTTTTTTTTTTCATCATAAATATAATAAGGGAAGAACCAACACATTATAGGATATTTTAAATGTTTTAATGGACATTCAGCATCAAATTAATCAACAAAAGGAACTCAAAGATATAACACTATTGCTTGCATAACATGAAAATTGCATGCCCTAATGCATTAGATATTTAGTTTCACATCCATCACATATGCATCATCACTAACATAAACACAATAAAACATCGTAGTTAAAAAACACATTTAAAATATGTATACAACTCATTCTAACCCAAATGTATAAATTAGACAACACAATTATGTTTTAAAAAAAAAAAGCAAGTAACCAATACATTAATAATCAACACTCATACTCATGAATATACCTTTAGCTCACTTACACCTTAAAAACCACACAAGCTTGCAATACCTCCTCTAAGGCCATGTCCTAAAACAACTAATACTTGCGTTGTTATTGGATGTATATAAAGCCTAGACAAGATAAATGTATTCTGCGTAAATATAATTCATTAATGTTTTTTAATTCAAACATACATCAAAACATATGTTCAAGTAAAATCTATTTATAATAGTAATCAAATAACTAATAAATAGAACTAAATAGCACTTAATTAAAAACATTTTTAAAATTCTATAGGTTTTTTCAATTACCTATCAACTAGTAAACAGAAGTTAACTATTGGGTCTATGTATTAAAAATCCAAATATTTAAAATTTAAATATAAAAAATAAAATATTATTGATTACACGAAACTTATAATTTATTTGGCTTGCTCCAAATTCAATGGATAACTCTAAGTAAGCCAATTTAGAGAGATCTCGCTTTCTGTACATTAAGCAACTTCTCGGACCACCCATCCTTTTCAAATTCTTTTTAAAATTGTGTTTGAATCTGTGCTCTGTAACATTCCTTCTTTTCAACATTAGATCACATGCTTATAGAATTTCCAAGCAAATGTCTGTTTGTCAGAAATTGTTGGCATGCATCAACTTTCGTAGCTCATACGTTCACACCCTATTTCAACTTAAAATATTAAGTTGCGGCCTTCTAGGTATTGAAAAAAGAAACTTTTGAGTTTTTTTTTTTGGTAATGCGAACTGCAGCGGTATAATTAAGGGTTATTGCAGCGTTATAATTAAAGGTTAGGTTTTTTAAGAATATTTTTTTTTTGAAGTTGATTATAACCACATTAATTTTAGTAATGGATAAGAGAGACTGCTTTTACTAAATTTATTCCGTCTTGTTATTGTTTTAAGTTTTTTTTTGTTTTAAGTTTTTTTTTGTAATGTGAAGTACAGTCATTGCAGTGGTATAATTAAGGGTTACGCTTTTCAAAATATCTTTCCTTTTAGAGTTGATCATAACCACATTAATTTTAGTAATTGATAAGCCCAGTGGTATAATTAAGGGTTACGCTTTTCAGAATATCTTTCCTTTTAGAGTTGATCATAACCACATTGACTTTTAGTAATTGATAAGCGTGGAGGGACCGCTTCTACCAAACCTATTCCGTCTCGTTATTGTTGAGGCTAAGCGCGGAGGGACTGCTTCTACCAAACCTATTTCATCTCGTTATTGTTGAGGCTAAGCACGGAGGGACTGCTTCTACCAAACCTATTCCGCCTCGTTATTGTTGAGGCGGCGTAGAGTTGATCATAACCACATGAATTTTAGTAATTGATAAGCGTGGAGGGACTGCTTCTACCAAACCTATTCCGTCTCGTTATTGTTAAGGCTAAGTGCGAAGGGACTGCTTCTACCAAACCTATTTCGTCTCGTTATTGTTGAGGCTAAGCACGGATGGATTGCTTCTACCAAACCTATTCTGCCTCGTTATTGTTGAGGCGGCGTGAAGGAACCATTGGTCATTCGGGGTTCGCACCGTCGTTGTTTATTGTTGATCTGGTATGAA
The DNA here is from genome assembly GCA_028583015.1 of Wollemia nobilis. NCBI lineage: Eukaryota > Viridiplantae > Streptophyta > Pinopsida > Araucariales > Araucariaceae > Wollemia > Wollemia nobilis. Next base: position 16,923,868 of record JAQPPZ010017228.1, read on the forward strand.
GGGGATCATCGGTCACTCGAGATTCGTACCGTCATCGTCTATTGTTGACCTAGTGAAAGGGACCACCCGTCTATTGTTGATCTTGTATGAAGGGGACCACCTGTCACTCGAGATTCGTACCATCATCGTTTATTATTGACCTAGCGAAGGGGACCACCGTCTATTGTTGATCTGGTATGAAGAGGACCACCTGTCACTCGAGATCCGTACCGTCATCGTCTATTGTTGACCTAGTGAAGGGGACCACCTGTCACTCGGGATTCATACTATCATCATCTATTGTTAACTTGGCGTGAAGGAGACCACAACTCGCTCGAGATTCATACTGACATCGTTTATTGTTAACTTAGCATGAAGGGGACCACAGGTCACTCGGAATTCGTACCATCATAGTCGTTTTCGGTGAACACTCAAACAAACTACTACCTTTGCAAACAAGTTTAATTAACATTTTCAAAGTATCAACAAGGTTTTTTTAAAACTTAATTACATTCTGTTTGGGTGTCCTACTAAGAACAACTTTGAAAGGTGGTTTTTCGGAATTCGTACCATCATCGTTAAAAGGTGGTTTTTCGGGATTCGTACCATCATCGTTAGTATGACGCACACTCAAAAAATTCAAATCAGACTACTACCTTTACAAACAAACTTAATTACATTTTCAAAATATCAATAAAAGTTTTTAATTACAATTTCAATAGAAGTTTTTTTAAACCTTAATTGCATTTTGTTCGGGTGTTCCAATAAAAACAACTTTCAAGGTTTTATTTTTTTTAATAAATAAGAAACCTTAATTGCATTCTGTTCGGGTGTTCCAATAAAAACAACTTTGAAGGTTTTCATTTTTTTTAATAAATAAGAATGTTTATTATGAAAGGTTAAGAATTTAAGTTTATAATTTTTTTTTATTGAAAAAGAAAAAAAATTATATTAATCTATGATATACTCTAACTCTAACAGTAAATTTTAATATAGTTTTTTTTTTTAACAAATTAATAATTTTGGATTGGATCACCACACCTACAAGTCTCAAAAATTGATAGCTTCAAATTACTGTAGTTTAGTAGTCTTATGTTTACTATTGTGACTAGAACCCCACCATTAAACATAGTGATTAGCCATCAATATTTTGCTCATGGGTTGGGATAATGAATTTCACATTGTAAATCATAAAAAACCTGAACACTTTTTAAATAATATTAGCTTAAAGAGTTAAATGCTTTCATTTTTAAAGAAGAGATATATCTTTAAATTTTGCTAGGCAATATATGTTGATGCAAATTTGTCTAATTAATGGGCTTGTGTTTTTCTTGTCCTTTTATTTTGAGTATGTACCTGCCTTGTTGTTGTGGATGTGGCTGTTGTTGAAAGAGGATTATGTAACCGTTTGAGTTTCCTATTCTTAGTTTGTGATTTTCTATGGTTAATTGGGGATTTGGAATGGGTAGGGACTAGGATATTCTTGGGTTTTGAAGGTGAATCAGAGAATAGAAAACTACAACTATAGGTAATCACTACAAATTTGCATCAAATTTGGTATAGAGCAAACTAAGATGGATCAAAGGGGAATCCATTTGAACTAGGCAGGAAGGGCAAGAGAAATGCAAGTCCTCAAAGAAATAATGCAAATGAATGGTTCAAGAGGTTAGAAGTCATTGAAGCCAGACTACATCCAGATGATTCTGAAGAGGAACAGGAGAACCTGGGAAATGCAGCCAGGGCAGTAAGTAAATCCTATGGAGAGGCTCATTGAAGTCGTTTCCAGACAAAGCTCCAAGGTGAAGGTTGATATCTTGGACTTTAAAGGCGAACTCAATCCAAACTTATTCCTAGATTGGGTCCAGGAGTTAGAAAGGTATTTTGAGATGGAAGATATTGATGAAGATGACCATAAAAGGGTGAAAATTGCAGCATCCAAATTGAAGTCTCATGTTGCTCTATGGTGGGAGAGAAGACAGGGATAGGACAAAATTAGATTGTGGCCCAGATGTTGAAACATCTACAAGCTTGATTCTTGTGTTTTGATTAGAATTCCAAAACCTAAGACAAAGGGATCAGTCAATACAAGCTTATACCAAGCAATTTATGAGGCTTCAAATTTGGACTGATATACAAGAGGTTGAAGAGCAAGCGACAACTAGGTATGTTAATGGGCTAAGGTTTCAGCTCCAAGATGAGCTCGCCTTAGTCAAGGTACCTACTATGGATGTGGCATATGAATATGCCTTAAAAACAAAGGAAAAACTGAATCGAAAGAGCAAAATGGTGAGTAAAAGGGACGATAACAACCAGAATAGAGGAAACGAAAGTTCCTCCAAACTTGCCAACAAACAAAAGCCCGAGCAAAGTATGAAGCTCGACTTTAGAGGAGGAGGAAGTTTCAAAGGTAGGGGATGAGGACAACAATCCTTTGGAGAATGGAAGCCCCTAAGATGTTTCATATGTAATGAAACCCATAAGGCCATAGACTGCCCTCAAAACCCCAAAAGGGCGATGGTAGCCCAAGAAGAAGAAGAACCTCCAATAGAAGAAGTAGAAGCAAAGATGGGAGAGAACTTGATGCTGCGAAGAACCTTAATATCTGGGAACAAAGAGGCCCCAAAAGCTAATTGGAAGAGAAAGAGCATCTTTCAAACAAAATGCAAGTGTAAGGACAAAGTGTGCAAGGTGATTGTAGATGGTGGATCTACCGACAATCTGGTAAGTATAGAAATGGTAGACAAATTGCAGCTTGCTTGCATTCCAAAATCTAACCCTTACAAGATTTCTTGGTTGAAGAAGGATCATAGTGTACTTGTGGATAAATTTTGTCTTGTTGCTTTCAAAATTGGTCCTTATGAAGACGAAGTGCTATGTGACATGGTGTCAATGGATGCTTGTCATTTTCTATTGGGTAGGCCCTAGCAGAAAGTAATTCATCATAGTAAAGAGAATACTTATGAAGTACAACATGAAGGAAGAAGACATCTTCTAAAACCCTAGAAAGTTAAAGGAGCTGTTGAAATGTCAGCCTTGTCACCTGTGTCAATGAGTTATAAAATATTCTACAAAGAAACCAAAGAAGAAGCTTGTTATCTGCTACGCTGGAGAAAAACAAGAGAAACTAGAGGGATCCGACCCCACCAAAAATGTAGAAATTGCTGGCAAAGTATTCTAATATAACTCCAACAAAACTACCAACTACCTTACCTCCCTCACGAGGTATTACACAACATATTGATTTGGTGCCAGGATCAAAGCTTCCTAACCAAGCTACGTACAAATTATCTCCTAAAGAAAATGAGGAAATAGAAGGGAATATGTAGATGTTTAATAGTTTGGATGATGAAGGAGATGAGGTATTAGAGATGTCTTGCTCCTTAAGACAAGGAAGCAGGGTGCAGGAGATGAGGTATTAGAGATGTCTTGCCCCTTAAGACAGAAGAAGCAGAGTGCCAAGTATGTTATTGGGGCTGACATTAGTGCAGTGAAGGCCCTGCTTGAGATTGTAATTTCTCAGCAAAAGAGGTTTTTAAGGATCTTTTAGAGACAATTGAGAGGAATGAACAGGCAAGAGACGAAGGAAAAGTGAAGGGCAGAGAAGAGGGCCCATCGACACATTATGAACAATGCGATGATACTTCTAACTCAAAAAAAATCCTTGGTGATAGAGGAATTTCAATCTCACAGCCTCCTATTGATGGAATTCTTGCTGCTTCAGAGACAGTGCCAAGGCACAAAGAAACACTCCAAGAATTGGAAAAGCGGAGAGGTGTTGTACCTAATAAAATTGAGAGGGGAAATGGAGGGTAGGTTTGCTAATTCTATGAGGAGGGCAATGTTGTGGGAGGAGTTTGGTAGACACGCTTGATTCACAAGGAATAAAGCGTAATGGAAAACAATGCATAGTGTTGTGGGAGGAGTTGGTAGACACGCTTGATTCACAGAGAATAAAGCGCAATGGAAAACAATGCAGGGAGAAATGAGATAAATTGATGGTTGCTCACAAGGATGTAATTGATGGGAAACGGAAGGAGATTTCACTTAGTTCTCTAAATTGAAATTATTGGAGATAAGCCAGATGATGGTTACAGGTTTCATACAGAGTCTGATGAATTTAAAGACAAGGTAGACTGCATCTATAATATGCCTGAATTTATGGCTGAAGGACCACTAATTTCTGGTTGATGAGATTAAAAGTCCTTATCAGCTTCTAGTTTGTAGCACTATCTGCTAGAAATTTTGTTACTCGGAAAATTGGATAAGTTCTATTTAAATTCCCAATGAATAAATAAAAAACAGATTCCTCTGAACCAGTCAGAGGTTCAAATGTTTTAAAATGTGAGGATGATGCATAACTGTCTAATTAATGGACATGTGCCTGCAGTTTCCTCTTGTTTTGAGTATGTAACTGCCCCTGCTGCAGATGTGGCTGTTGCTGATAGAGGATTATATAACCGCCTGAGTTTCTTATTCTTAAGTGGGTTGTTTCCTATTAATTGGAGATTTGGAATGGGTAAAGGCTGGGTTTTTATTGGGTTTTGAAGGTGAATCAGAGAAAAAAAATACAGCTACAAATCTATATCATATGCATAGTTGTTAAATATTATAATGGATAATATTATATGAAGTCCATCTCAATCCCACATAGTTAATTAACTTTAAATTAATTAATTCAATTTTAAAAGGATATTAAACATGCACGTAACAATCTGAAAGGGTTGTTAACAAAAATAAAAATAAAAAATAAATAATCCAGCTCTTTACTCACCACATGAAAGAAAATCATTCATTTATAAGAGATGTAACGGGTCCAATACATGATACAGTCACCTCCTCTTGTAAACCCAGATCTTGATACGACCTCTGCTCATAAGGAGGTCTATGACATCAATTCAGAACCAGCAAGCCCTTCCTTAATAACAGTTGTGTCAAACAACCTACTTAGTGATAATCTAAGAGAACCATCTCCTTTTTCACAGATCATGGGCTATTCCTAAGAGATGAAGGTGTACCTTCTACATTTTTAAGACAATTGCTTCTACTTCAAGTGCCATCCTTATCTTTCTTCCCTTGCAATTGCTTTCCATCCGTTCCCTCTTCTGTTGTAGACAAATGAGTGCCCGCTTCTGCATTGGTTTTCATTGTTTTATGACATTGATTTGTAGGCAATGCATTGGTATCCATCTTTCGTTTGCTGCTGCTTCCCATAATCTTGCAAGGTGTACACTTTTTGACAACCCTGAAAATATGGACTCTGAGTTTGTATAAAGTGTGGTCTACTCTCTCAAAGATGCAGACATCTCCTTCCTCAAGATTGTTATCAAATGAAAAATATTTCCACCCTCCACGCAGAGCAGATCTACGGAAAGTTACATAGTATTGTACGTGCCATTCGCTATTGTGGGAATCCACCAATATCAGTTTTGTGTGTTCTCCTGGCAATTGGAGATGATTTGCATACCTTTTGGGAAAATGCTGCACAGACAGTTACATTACATTTAGGTTTTAACCCCTTAGTATAGACTTGAGCCATAATAGTAACATCTATTTCTATTTCTTAATTAAAATTAAGAGAGAACAAAAAGGAACCCTACTACTCTTTCAGGTGATATGGTTTGGCCTGAAACTCCATATAAAGAGAAACTTCAATCTTCTTTTGGGTAATGTCTTTTTTCTTTTGTTGCACCCAAGATTCGACAACTACCCTATTATCTATCAGCCATGGTTTCTGGATTATAAGCCTTTAGAGAAGGAGACAGCGTGTAAGGGACGTTGTTTGGCTTGTAACTATAAAAATAACAGTAAAAGAGTCGACATGCCTCCCGGACAAATGAGACCCACTCGGGAACTAAGGAAAAGTTTTGTCTTGCCATATATATTTTTAGCCTTACTGAATTTTACAGTCAATTATCTGTGTAAATTTGAGGTAAAAAATGTAAAGTATTTTTTTAAGGTATTAGAGATTATACCAGATTATAAGGATATTGTTTATTTGATTATATTTTAATTATTAAAATATATTATAAACCATTCCAAAGGGTTTAAACCTTAAAACCCTATTCAACTAAACTAGTCAGGTTGTGCTTATATGTCATCTTTTAACTTGAAAATTCTTTACGACTCAAGCAAAAGCTTTAACAAGGTAACCACCTTCAAAGCTAATCCTCGTTAAAAAACTTAAACCTTATATCCGGATTAACCGTAGAAACTCAACCCATCAAAATTCACAACGCTAAAGAAGATGGTATTTGAAAATCCCAAGATATAAAATAAAATGAATGAGAGGTTTAGAGGGCCATACAAGCCAAAATCCATGGTACACATGAGATGGCATCATAACTATTAAACAGAATGGATTGTTTGATCTGAAAGACTTGGCAGCCTGGAGGGCCTTGTTCCTTTCTTCCTGGCTAACAGGCCTCCTGCAAGAAACATAATATATTCCAACTCTTTTTCCCTCTTCTGTAGAATCCACTATCTTCTGGTGGGAATGACGGGGATTCTTGTTGGAACAGCCTGCAACAAAATTTGGAGACTTCCATTAGTAAAACTTCTATTGCCTGCAACAAAACTTCAATTCAATTTCTGGCCCTCCTGAACAAAGCTTTTGCTTACCACCAGAAGAGTCCTTGGGATTCTTAGAAAGTCTTCCATCAGCAGCAGGAAGGAATCTGTCCTGTACATAGTTTTTCTCACATGCAGTTGTTCCAAAAATCCTGACTTTGAAGGATGACCTAGAAACATACCTGAACACCAGAAAATCACCCAATTCAATGCCGTTATCATGAACAAATTTGTCCCAGCCCTGTACAAACTCCAACCCATTTCTTTCACTGCACAATTTTACTTTCCATCGGTGGGTGGTTGGACCTTGCAGAACCACATCTTCGTCAATCCCTGAGCCATCTCTGAGCTTCTTCACAAATTCTGGAGGAATACGCTGCATTCATCACAATAACAAAGAGCATATGGGTTTTCACAGATTCAACACCATAATTCAATAATGAATTAACAAGGGTGCATAACTAATCAATGCAATACAATGAAATCAAAAGAATTGGGCGTTGGGCTATTACCAGTCTCTGTGCAAAGTCTGCCAACATGACTTTGAAGAAATAGGAAGAGTGAACATCATCATCATGAGGGCGGTTCTGTTTACAGCCGCCATGAATTCTGTGGCAGGTTTTGGTGCATATTTTGCATGGTAGTAACGGATTGTTTGATGAATTCGCCATGGCATGCATGCATTCCTCTCCTATTGCACGTAAATCTACACCCCTCTTAGCTCTCTCAAATGTGTGTCCATTGTCCAGGTACGTAATTGTGCGTGACCCTGAATATCGGCATGGTAGCCATGCAACAAAAGGGCTTATAGAGGAATTTTAGGCCCAGTTTTTCTTTTTAATGCATGAACATACAGAAGCTTTATTATTTTTCTTCCCTTTCTTTAAGATGTAGCCAGTGATACTTTATCGAGTTCACTCAACAACGGCACTAAATCTTTGCTTTTGACATTTTTCTATATTTATAGTTTCTAACAGTAACTTGAGGAGTTGATCTTAGTTGTGTTAAGAAATCCATTTAAAACCTTTTTAATACGTGTTTTCACAAGCAGCATTAAACGTTAAACACTATTGAAGTACACCTAATTTTACAGCATGTAATGGCTCCAATATGGTCATATAGAATCTCCTTAATTTTATTAGCTAGGGTGGAATAGGGTGCTTTTTTCTGCAAGTTGTTTTGTTGTTGGGCCAATGAACCTGTACCAGTGTTGGAATTGGGAATTTTTTCAAAATCTCTTTGAAAAGGTTTGAGGGGTCTCCAACGGATCACGGGTGTTTTTAAACCCGTTAAAGATGATTGTTTTCGGCAATGAAAAAGGTTTGGTGGCTAAGAACTTAAGACCCTGTAGTAGTCTCTGTCATCGATCGGCTCGCAGGATCATGGCAAATATTGTGTTGGAATCAGCTTCTCTTGTTGTGGATGATGACGTTCAAAAAATCCTTAGAAAAGAAGGCCTTCTAGACTGCGTTTTGATGACGTTCAAAAAATCCTTAGAAAAGAAGGCCTTCTAGACTGCGTTTTGAAGTTTCATGGTCACCACATTGAGGTGTCAAGGCAAAGGCAAATGGTGCACTCTTGGAAAAAAGGGTTGGGTGAAGGTAGAGGTCTTGATTTTGAAGTCTCGGTTGCTTTAATCGTTGAAGTTATAGGCTTACTTTCTATTTATTTTTACCACAACAGGGAGAAGCATTCCTTGACTAGGGAGTTGGGTTTCTTTCTAGATGAAGATGAATACTTGCTAAAAATTTAGAATGGCTATCAGGTTAAGGCTCTCAAGGCCTTGTAGGTTAAGGCTCTCAAGGCCTTGTGGGACAAGGTAGTCTTGGTGATGATGGATTACGTTATATTGGATGCGAATAGAGAGGTCCTCCATAACTATCATGTCATGTTCCTCAATCAGCTACGTCGTAATAGGTCGATGAATATTTTGTCCTTCCTATTCCATTCCTTGGAGAAATCAATGACTGATGTCAAGAAAGGAAGAGGCTCAGACCCTATCCACCAAGGACTAGCTCTTTTGATTTACGAGTATGTTATGAAGGCTAAGGGATTGGCTATGGAGGAGGCCTTGAGTCAAGTGGATATTCATAAGGTGACTTCGAATATTGATTCTCCCTTTGAGTCTTACTAATCCAAATCCAGTGAGTCCATGGAGGAGTTGGATGATCTAAAGAGTCCTATAATCTCTGCCAATCCGATGGAAAAAAATTATGAAGGCATCTGGAGGAGTGTCGGTATTACCTAGAGGAATCAAAGGTGGTAGAGGTAGGAGGTCCAAGCGGTTATTTGCGAAGACCGTTAAAATTGAAAAATCTCTTGTTCCTGTGGACAAGTCAGATTCGGAAGACCAGGTTCCAGTGAAGAAAAAGGGAAAAGTTTTTTGTGGATTTGGAAGATTACAGGGGAAGATTCCCCCTTCCCCGTCAGAAGTCTCCTGCTAGCCAAATTCCTTCCTTCAAACGCTAGAAGAAAACCAGAAGGCTCTGGTTGGGACCCTCAAGGTGGCAATCACATTCATAGAGGATATACAAGGCATGATCCATCGTCGTCAAGAGGATCCGGGCTTCCAAACTAGACCTATGGAACTTGGGTGAGGCTTCCTTGAAGAAATGATTTTTGGTTTGGAGCATGCTTTCCTTCTTCTGGTGTGTCTTAGTTTTTTGCGGGATGTTGACCCCCTTTTCCTTGTAGCTTCTAGTATCTAGTCTTTTGATGGTCTTAAGGATCCAGGTTTTGCATATTCCTGAGATCTCCTATTAGTTGGATTGTTGGTCTGTTGGTCGTAATTGCTAAGGTAATTATTTTTGTTGTTTCCTAAAGGTATATGTTGGCTTTGCTTTTTGTATCACTTGCTCCTCTCTTGTAAAAGGTTTGGGGACCCTTTCAAAACCCCATCATCTATATAATCAAAAAAAAATTATTAGCTCGGGCTTTAGGTTTATGTAGTCAATTCTTGAAGATTAGAGTTAAGATCAATGTTGATTTAGTCTATACATAGGTAAAGTTATGTTGTAATTGAAACTATTTTTCATATTCAAATTTTAGTTGCCTCTATTAACATATATAAGATTTTGCCTCTCCAAGTGGTTAAGAGACTTTGTTCTCTCTAAGTGGCTAAGTATTTGTGTTGATTTGAATGTAGAATTTGATTGCTTGTATGTTTGATTTTCTAGCATTAGATCTAAATTTATTATTATTAGTAGATGTTGTTTGTTGTGCATTATTGAATTGTTACTTATATTACTGTATTCCTTAAAGTTGTTTCATTACAAGTTGTTTTAGAGCATCAATCGTGGCTCCCTATGGTGGTATGAATTTGTAGTAGAAGGGCATTTGAACCATTTTAGAACATTTATTGAATAGTATTGCTTCCTATTTCCTCATTATTTTTTTGTCATTTTTCCTGGCTCGTCCTTTGGCACATATTTTTCTATCATATTGTGAGTTTGATGTTGCTTCCTTTTCCTAAACTCGAATAAAAAAGAGTCGGGTAATTTCATAGCCTTGCAAGATACCTATCCCATTGTGATCGTCTCTTCGAGCTGATAAAAACAAGGGGTATTTCGAGCAACACTTTTTTGAAAAGCATGTGTTAGGACCCTTGTAGGAGACCTATCTCTTTGTGATCATCTCTTCAAGTTGAGCAAAGTAAGATGTATTTCTCACAACTCTTTTTTAGTAGTGCTCCAAGCATTTTTTTGAGTTTTGCATTTGCCCCTAGTGTATGAACAAACCTCCTACTCCTACTGGTCGATTGTGAATCAACAATCGATTGTAGCACATTGGTCATTTAGAGGATCTGTATCAATAAAAGTAAATGCCAACTAAGAAATTTTGGTAAAGACCATAACACTCCAAATATCAAATAGTTTTGACTAATGTCATATTTCTTTGTTAAATACCATGGCTTCACCTCCTCTTAGCACCACTCCTTCCTATCCTCCAAATAACCCTCCCCCTATCATTTCTCTCTTTAGCCCTCCAATTGGTAATCCTATTCCTAATATTATTGATACTGGTCTATCTTGAGAAACTAAAAAAGAGGGTTGATCCCATTGTGAATGCCTTAGTTAACTTCCAAAACCTCCTAAAAACATCTATTACACATCCCTTGTCGATGGGTCTCAACAAGTCATTGAGCAGTAGCCTCTAAGCATTCACCAAGCACCAAATACAAGGGATACAAGTGCTCTTCAACAACTGCCATCTGGGCATAGTTCTTTAGTTTCCTATGACAATCCCTTAGCCCCTATGCTATTAGAGATACTCTTTCAAGTAAGGGTGGTTACATCTTAGGCTATGATTCTGATCTAGATTCCTTTACAAGAGGGACTTAAAATTTTCTTTACTAGCCTCATGATGTTCTTGATTCATGTATTGACATCCCAACCTTTGAAGGTAATTATCCACATGGGTTCTGGCCAAGATGGATAACATTATTCATTTGTACCATGTTTCTAAAGGTGGTCTATCACATTAGTTGTTATTAAGTTGGGAACCCATGCTCATCAACGGTTGTTATGGGAGCTTTGCCAACTAGGGTCTCCTCTTTTGTGGACTGATTTCAAAGCATGATTCCTTTCAATATTTTCTAAAGGATCTTCCACATCATATCTAATGCAAATGAGACAAACAAGAATGGTTGAGAAGTATTGCACAAAATTCACAAGTCTTCTTACCTATAACAACCAATTGGATCCAGTAGTGGTCTCTACCTTTTACCATGGTCTTAAGAATAGAATTTGGTGAGAGGTCAACATGCTCGACCCCTATACCCTTGATGATCATCAACATCCCAGTCCCCAACCTGGATATGAATTCAAAACTCAACATCCTTCAATAATTGCAATACAAAATTCTTTGAGGGATCCTTCTATTTCAAATGTTGTTTTCACCATCCCTAAGATTAGGCCTGTGAAGAATATTGTAACTTTCAAGTGGTAAGTGAAGAAGTGACAATATCAAAAGGTGAAGATTCATTACAAAAAAAGCAACTGATTGAAGTAGATGAGGCTAAACATGAGGATGATACCATAGCTCTTTCTACTTATGTCCTTATAGGGATCTGAGCTCACCATACTACCAAGGTCCAAGGATTCATTAAGTAACAATGTGTTAATATGTTGATTGATTCATGTACCACACAACATTATTGATTGTAAGATAGCAAATTCTTTGGAATTGTATATATATTTTTAAAATTAGGAAATTTCAAGTATTAATTGCAAATGGGGATATCACTCAATGTGTGGACCAAATAACTAAGGTGAACATCCAAAGGGGGATTATACTTAGTCAAGCAATATCTTTGCCATGAATTTGGATAGTGCATATGTCATCTTAGGAGTACAATGGTTATCTTATCTTGGTGATGCTAATATTAATCTACAATAATGATATGCCAAGTGGATGGAGAATAGAAGGGTCATGTCTCCAAGAAATCCAACCTACTCTATCCAAGGTGGTTAGTTCCCACAACATGAAAAAAATATTGAAGAAAGGTGGTCATGGATTCTTTGCCTAGGTTAATTGCATGGAGGTTCAGTATTTGAAGCTACATCTTCCAGGTCTTCCTTTAGATTTATAAAACATTGTGAGTTGCTATGTAGAGGTATTTGGTGATCCCATGGGTCTTCCTCCTAATCACAAACATGATATTGTCATCCAACTTATTCTAGGAAGTCAACCTTCATATATGCATTCTTACTGATATTCCCAATCCCAAAAGCCTAAAATTGAGAAGTTGGGTTAGGAAATATTAGAGCAAGTAATCATCTATCCAATCATTAAGTCTTATTCCTTTCGGTTATAATATGATGCAAGGACAATTCTTGGTGCATGTGTCATAATTTTCAACCTCTGAATAAGATCACCATCAAATATAAGTTTCTTATCCCTATTATAAATGATTTATTGGATGAATTGTATGGTGCTAAATATTTTACAAAATTAGACTTGCATTTTAGGATCCACCAAATTAGGGTTACATAAGAAGATATCTCTAAGAACTTTTTGCACACATGAGGGTCATTATGAGTTCCTAGTCATATCTTTTGGTCACACTAATGCTCCTTCCACTTTCCAAAGTCTCATGAATTATGTTTTTTATCCTTTTTTTGCAAGTTTATCCTAGTTTTATTTGATAATATGTTAGTTTATAGTAAGTCCTAGGAATGTCATCTAGTTCATGTGGACAAATTTCTTCACTTATTATAGAAGGAAATATTTTTATCAAAAGATCTAAATGTTCTTTTGGGGTCCATGAGGTAGAATTCTTAGGACATCTAGTGTTAGGATCCTATCCTAACATTAATTAATTAATAATAATAATAATATATTTTATCCTAAGGTTATAATAATAAAATAATATAATAATAATATAATAATAATTAATTATATTAATTATTATATTATTATAAGATTAGGGTTAGGAAGCATTGCAACCTTTCACCTATAACCCTAGAGTGGGTATAAAACCCTATACACTTCTATCATTTGAAATATCCATGAATATGAAATATAATATAATTTATTAAAGGGACTTCCCGACAATATCAAAAGGCGATTCTTTTAGAGTTAGGTTTATTTATTATTTATTTATCAATTTATTTATTGCTAGGAACCCTAGGTTCCTACATGTTTTTCATTAAAAGTGTTTCTTCGCTTGGATGTCAAATACATCATTGCAATTTAGCAACATCGAGCCATTGATTAGGGGCACTTTATCACGTGCATATACTTATCGTCTATCATTTTTCTCCATAGTTTCCATGGTGATGGCCTGCTTTTATGACGGGTCTCTTTTAACATTCACCTGTCAATCAATTTTAATAATTCCAAACAAGTCAAAACAATTGACGACCATTTGTAGGTCACGTTCAATGTTTGGTTGGATTATCCACCTTGAGTCAATAAGTGCATGCAACATGAACTGCATTAAAAATCATGAGCGCCCAAGTAAATGTTTTAAAAGACCCCTATGAAACCAAGCAGAAAACAAGCCCAGTAAAACCTGCAAAAAGAACTTCTGCAGAAATAATTGGTGACTTGGCTGATTTTGTTAAGCTGATATGTATGCACCAATTGAATGACCATTCCTGTAAAAATAAGAGTATTGTTCAAATAAAAGTTACAACATCATCTGAGTGAAGCCTATAGTATCGTTTAAATAAAAGTTGAAGAACATGATCGCTGCAATATTAAATCAGGCATTTTTACTTTTGGATGTGATGTCTATTCATGAAGAAAAAGGTTGGATCTAATCAAATGTACTCATGGGAAAGTTACTTTCTATGTCACATCCATGACTAGGTATTAATTACAAGTATCACAAGTATATTTTTACTTTATCTCAAAGTAAGCTTTATCAGAAGAAAACTCAGAAAGGTGATACTCTAAAAACATATCGAACACAAGGCCTTAATAAGAATGCTTGCAAGATAGTTGTATGAACCATTACAGAAGGAAGACACACAAAGAAAGAATATGTTTGGGTATACTTGGCATATAATAAATATACTATTGTACTTTGTTCGACAAATATGTAGATTAGATCACCTAAGAAATCAATGTCAACTCAATAGTATATGCATGCCACCTTTTGGGTAAAACCAAGGTCATAGACCTAGGTTTAATGGAGCACCAACACAGTAAGGTATCTAGTGCATCCAATCATCGCAACAAAGAATATGGCGTTATCTGCGTGATTGTTACACTTCAATTGTAATTGCATTGCTTCTAGCATATCTCCTTCAACCCATTCCTCCTCCAATTGGAAGTGGTAAAGAGTGTGAGTATGTAAGAGTGCAAGCACAATAAGATTCAAATAGAGAGGAAATAGTCGGTGTTGTTGAGACCTCCATGAAACCAATACTATATAGAAACCGAAGCATATTTTACAATCTTTCCCAGCTTTGAGGACAAAGCTATTTCTAGGAGGGGTGGCATGTTAGGATCCTATCCTAACATTAATTAATTAATAATAATAATATATTTTATCCTAAGGTTATAATAATAAAATAATATAATAATTAATTATATTAATTATTATATTATTATAATATTAGGGTTAGGAAGCATTGCAACCTTTCACCTATAACCCTAGAGTGGGTATAAAACCCTATACACTTCTATCATTTAAAATATCATTGAATATGAAATATAATATAATTTATTAAAGGGACTTCTCGACAATATCAAAAGGTGATTCTTTTAGAGTTAGGTTTATTTATTATTTATTTATCAATTTATTTATTGCTAGGAACCCTAGGTTCCTACCATATAGTATATCAAAAAGGAGTCAAGGTTGATCCTAACAAGATCAAATCCATTCAAGATTGGCCCTTGCTCAAATCCTTTTAAAAACGTCATGGATTTTTAGGTCTAATAGGCTACTATAGGAAACTTATTCATAACTATGACAAGATTGTTGCTACTCTCATTGCTCTCACTAAGAAGGATGTCTTTTTTTTATCTGAAGAAACTTCCCTAGCCTTCCAGGCCCTAAAGAAGGCTATGTGTAGCACATCTATGTTGGCCACAATTGATTCTAGAAAACCCTTTGTCATTTAGTGTGATGCTTCAAGCACAAGTATTGGAACTATTTTAGTGCAGGATAAACACCTATTGGCCTTTGAAAGTAAGTAGCTCTTTGGAAATTTTTTAGGATGATCCACTTGTAAGAAGGAAATGTTAACAATTTTGTATATCATAGAGAGATGACGACCATATTTGTTGGGGCATTGCTTCATCATCAAGACAAACCATAACATCCTTAAGCATTTCTTAGAACAATGTATCTCATATCTAGAATAGAACAAGTGGTTGACCAAGCTCTTGGCATATGATTTTATCACTGACAACAAGAATAGAAAGGTAAATGTGGTGGTTGATGCTTTATCCTACAAACATGAGGATGGTATTGCTATTAATATCATCTCTAGTCCTCTTCTACAATGAATTTATCAAATTTGGTAGGACCAGATTTTTGATCTAGTGATTGCTTGGATTATTTAGGAAGTGGAGGTTGGATGCTCACTATCTTCCTATTTCTCATATGTTGATGGGATTCTCTATAAGAAAGATTACATTTATCTTCTTCAATCCTTGGCTATTAAGACTAGGATCCTACAAGAATTGCATGATCCCCTTTAGTGGGATATCTATATTTTTGAAAATATATCAACAGGTGAAGCAATATTTTACTTGGAAAGGATTAAAAGTAGATGTCAAGACCTTTATGGCTGAATACGAGGTGTGTCAACATAATAAGGGAAAACTATTAAATCTCTTAGATTGTTGTAACACTTCTCTATTCCTAACTACCAATTGAAGCACATGTCCATGGATATAAGGGAAAAATGGTTATCTTTATGGTAGTGGATCACCTTTCCAAGTATACCCTTTTATGTGCATGATATCATCCTTTTTTCAATAAGTATGGTGGCCAAGATATTCCTTGATTTTATTTATAAATTTCATAGTATGTCCAAGTTTATTGTTAGTGATCGTGACCCTATATTCATCAATAATTTTTTGAACTATTTTATCTTAGTGTTATTACATTGAATATGCCTTCTAATCATCCTCAATATGAATCTTCTATTTTTTCTTAGTGTTATTACACTGGTGAAGTGACATATCAGTTGAAGATTCTACCATCCATCTTGTATTTCATGTTCCTTGTCTCAAATAGGTTATTGACCAAAATATGTAGTCTCATATAGAGCTTCCAGTCCTTTATGAAGAGGTCAAATCACTCTCAAGCCAGAAGTAGTGTTGTAGTCTAGAGTTTATCTTTTGTAGTTCCATTAGATTAATGAGTTTTTTATCAAGTGGCAAAATCTTCCAGAAGAAGATGCTATGTGAGAGCTTGAAAAGTTTTTAGTATTTTATAGCTTTTAGGACAACAATTTCTTTTGTGGAATCCATGTAATGACTCCAATAGCCACATTGGATATATTTATATTTTATTAGCTTAAGCCCTAGGTTGAGGCAAAAGTTTCTTCATAATCAATTCCTTTTGTTTGTGTATATACTTTTGGTAATAATCGAGTCATGTACTTATCAAGTGAATTGTCTACTTTATATTTGACCTTATAAACTCATTTGCAGCCAATTATTTTCTTTCCTGAAGGTATATCCACTAGATTCCATGTTTTATTTTTTAGCAATGATGTAGATTTCGATTCCATGGCTACCTTCCATTTTGGATGACTTAAATCCTGAAGTGTTATTGTAGATTCTTCCATGGTGCTTAACAATCATTTATTTATTCTAGTTAGACTGTGATTTTGAGGTCTTGTAGTAGTAATTTATGGAATTTTCTTGATATTTGAATCTCTATAGACACAGAAAATTGACCTACTAAGGTGAGTAATTTTCCGTAGATCCCTTGTTTTCTTCTTGGAAAAGTAGGGTCATATTTGAGCTAATTTTTCCCCTATCAAATATTATCCATTTCTCCTAAATATTATACCATTGGATCAGTCTCGAAAAGATATTTCCAACGATATATAATATGACCATTTTGATTCCGTTTGACCCTCCAAAATGTATTAAAACTGTACATGGGTCTAGCTGATGCGAGGTCACGATTTATCTTTTATGGAGCGTGATTTTGCATTTTAGGGTTTTCTCTTAAGAAAACCCTAATTTTAAAATTTGATATTTTTAAGGTCATTTGTGCTTGGTTTTTCCCACCCATTCCTCTTTCAAATCCACTATATAAGGAGATTTTGAAATTCATTTCTTCCCAAGTTTTAATCAAACAAGTTCATTTCTCACCAAGTTCATGATAACAATTCTTGATTAAAGTTCTATTTTCTTGAGGTCTTCTTCTTCTTCCACAAACAAACTAACTTGCAAGTATAAAGTGTGGTCTATTGAAGCTTTGTTTTTTGCTACATTGGATTATGTGTTGTTACTCTTGGTGGACAAGTGTTGAAGCCCTGCGGAGGAATCTACTACTTGGAGGTCTCCATCCCTTTTGCTTGCTTCACTACTACTAGGTTGCTTTTGGTATTCTATACTTTGTATTTTAGTTAGGTTTTTTATTACACATCTATTTAATTCTCATTTTTCTGATTTTTATCCTAGCTTCTGTGAAATCATGCCTGGATCTCTGTGGGGTGCAATTCCATCGTGCGATATTGTGCTCGCTTCATATGGGGTATGATTTTGTATAGACCATTTTTTGGGGTAATATTCAACCTCCAACCCCTAGATATATGTTATAGACTGCATTTAGACCATATTAGGGCATTCTATATTCTATTTTACTATTATGTTATGTTATATTCTGTTATGCTTGTTCATCTTCCAAAGATCAATTTTTGCTTCTATTTTCAAAGGTTAGCTAAAAGGACCTAGGGGGCTTGAATTTTGCACCTCCAATAATTATTGTAAAGTGGCCTAAGCAAGCCCCCTAACGCTAATCATATTTTACAGTATTTATTAAGTTATCTTATAGGAACAAGAATTATTAACAACTTTAGATAAAGGGGTAAAAGCAAGGATAAATCACTGGATGAGATGAGTGTTCTGATTAGTCTTTAGGTTTTTTGTTGAGTGCTTTATAATTTTGTTCCAAACCCTATATATGATTTTATAGAAATATATTTAATTAGTTTTAGGCATTGAAAGGAAAAAAATATATAGTGTGCACTTAGGGTTAATTATGTTTGGTCATTTCTTCTTGAGCCCTTGCTTAAAGGTTATCTATTTAAAACCCTAGGTTAGAAAAGCATTCAAAGTAAGAATCATTCTAGGGTTAACTCTTGTATTCCTACATTTTGTATTTATGCATTATCCTTTATCTTGTATATCATAGATCTAAAAAGTCCAAATCTAGGTGTTTGTCTTGAATCTAATACATCAAATATTCCTGAAATTCCTATGGACTTGGAGCGAGTCCTTAAATTCATTCCTGGTGAACCCTTCCCCCTAGCACCAAGTGTGGATAATAATGCATCCCCCACGGTTCACCGCATAAGGCTTTCTATCTTTCAGATCTAGAGTTGTTTGGAAATTGTACGCGATAGGGAGGTTTTCTTCCTCTACAATCATTAAGTGTATTTCTAAGCCATACAAGTTCTTTTCTCTATAAATTTGTAGAATTTTTTGTACTTTCACTCTATTCATCTTGAAATTTTAATTTTGTTTCTTCATTAGATGAATTTTCTTCTAAAAAAATTAGAACTTTTGAGTTAGCTTTTTGTTTTTTAATGCCATCTTTAATTTTTCATCAAAAACTACATCTCTATTTATATAGATTTTATTTGTTGTTGGATTAAGTATTCTATATCCTACAAATTCGTCATCATAGCAGAGAAATATACCACACATAGTCTTTTCATTTAATTTTATCCTTTTTTATTTTGAAATATGCATTTAGACCTTACATCCAAAAATTCTTAATCTCTCTACATTTGATTTTTGTCCTAACCATACTTCTTCTATTGTAACATTCTCTAATATTCTTATAGGTAATCTAGTATGCAAATATACAATTATTTTAACTACCTTTGCCCAATACTAATGATCAAGATGAGCTTCTTTTATCATACATCTAACCATTTCCATGTTAAATCTATTTATTATTTCTGCAATACCATTTTGTTGTGGTGAATATGTTGTAAATTATTTCTTTATTCCATTCTCTTCTAAAACTAAATTGAATTCTTTTGACAAAAAATTACCTCCTCTATCTGAATGAAGATTTTTTATAGTTTTACCTCATTATTTTTCAACTAGAAGTTTGAATTTTTTAAAACAACTAAATGCTTCATATTTGTATTTCATAAAGTATACCCACATTTTTCTGGAATAGTCATCAAGAATTAGTTGAAAATATTGATGTCCTCCAATACTAGTAACATTCATTGGACCACATAAACTTGTATATATTTATCCCAATGGTTTTTGAGCTCTATGTTTATGAAGTTCAAAAGGTATTCTATATTGTCTTCCTGCTAAACATTATGGACACATTGTATATTCCCAAGAGAGTTTTGGCAATCCTTCTACCATTTGATATTTAACCATTTCATTCATTGATGATGCACTTGTATTTCCTATTCTTTTATGCTAAAGTTATTTTATTTCATACATTATACTAAAAGAGCCAAATTTGTTATTGTATCTAGAGTAAACAAACTATCATTGTAAGATCGTTAAGCTATCAATTTTCCTTGTTTGATAATATGACATTGTTTTCTTCCTTTGATAACTTTAAATTCTACTGCCAAGTTTTGATCCATAAGTTGAGAAACTAAAATAATATTAGTAGTTAATATTGGGACACATAACACATTATTAATTACTCCTTTTTCATCTATTACATTGACTAGAACATCTCCTACTCCTTTGACTTCATAAGTCTTACTATCTACTATAACAACTAGTTTCTCATATTTTTCACAAAAGGTATTAAACCATTGTTTATTTTCAGTCATATGCCTATTGGCTCCAGAGTCTATGTACCAATAATCCATAATTATTTCTTATGTCTCCCTTCTTAAAGAATGAATTTTGTAATTTTAATTTTTTCTAAGTTTGAAGTTGTAATCCTTTTAATTCCCAGTAATTAGTTTGCAAGAATTCAATAATATTTTATTTCAAAAAACTAATAAATCAAATGAATTTCAAATCTATCTAGTAAAACAAAAAGATATTAAGAAACCTTATAACTCCAATATTAATATACCATAATCCTACTTATACATCCATTAAATAATTAATTATTTCTTTTTCCACTTTAATAAAATACTTATCACTCCTTAACTTAATAAATCAAATATAATCTTATCACTTTATAAAATTAAACCTTATAACTTATCACTCCATAAATTAAATTTTAAAAACCTAATTTCAAATTTACCTCTAACTCCACTCACACCTTTTATCCTTACACTGTTGTGCTATCATGAATGCTTCAAAAGTAACCTGGGCAAACTCCTTTATTTAGCATGCTTCAATGTAATGTGGTTCCAAAATGTCCTACCTTCTAGCAGTTGAGTTATAACAAATCATTGTTATATCTAATATTTGATCTACTTACATGGCAAGGAAATAAATATATTACAAATGTTACAATCAAAAAATATATATTCATTATTGTCCCTCTTGCAATTTACATTATGTCTTACTACAATTCTTAATACTCGATAATTGATTACTATTGTTTCTAGATACTACACATTTGGTCTTACTTGCTTGCTACCACTTAAATATTTGGTCTTATTCACTTATTGTCATTCCCCTTTGTGGGCTCTAACATTTGGTCTTGTCATTGTTCCTCCTTTATAGGTGCTAACATTTGGTCTTACTTGTTATCTAAGTGATTGGTATTCCAACCTAGTGTTGCATTTGATGCTCTACTACTTAGTGTGCTAATGTGTTGTAGGTTTAGGCTCTAGACTACAAAATATAGCTAGCATTGGTGCTTCTCACTTGCACCTTGCCAAATATCTTATTTCCTTGTGCTCTTAATTATTTTATTCTTTGAAAATTTCACCCTATTGCCTTATTCATCTGCATATGGTAGTCTATCTTCTTATTTGAATATGTACGTCTTCATGACAACTTGTGCTGACCTCTTTCTTATATTGTTCTCAATGTAAAATTAACCTCTACCTTAATATATCATCCTCTACGCTTTGTAACTTAATATTTTTCTGTCCTATACTTCTGCCTCTACATTAATGTAATTCGATCTCTACCTACCACTTTGCTTCGACCTCTACGCTAACATAGTTTAATCTCTACCTACCACTATACTTCAACCTCTGCGCTAATGTAACTCAATATCTACTTTTTACCTTAAATCTTGCACTTATCTTGACATGTGGCTTTATGCTATTCCAATGGCTCTTTGTTGCTTTAAATTATGGTGCTCTATTGCCTTATATGATGGTGTTATGCTACCTTATATGATGGTTCTATGCTACCTTATATGATGATGCTATGTTTTCATGGAAAATGATGCTATGCTACCTTATATGATGGTGCTATGTTGTCTTGGATAATGATGTTATGTTGCCTTATATGGCTTATTTTTAATTCAATATGAAGCCTCTACATTCCTTCTACAATTCAACCTCTTTCCAATGACCTCTCTTTCTACTTTATATAGGTCTCTTTTCTTATCCTATAAGGGTCTTTCTTTTCCTAATATAATGGCCTCTTTTCTTATCTTATAAGGGCCTTTCTTTACATGGACCTCTTTTCTTTGAAGGGTCTCTTCACTATTTAAATCTTCTTAATGTGCAACCTCTTATCAATAATCCAATACTTGAAGCAATATAAAGTAAGCTAGATGTTTTTTATCCTTCTTCAAAATTAGACTTCTTTCTTTTTGTCTTGCTCTTAGGAAGCTTTGTATGCTTCCCAATCCACTGATTTCTTTTCTTCCTATGAAGGTTTGAATACTTCTCAATCTATTGCTATATTTTTTATCAATATTCCTTGATCACTAGAAGCTCTATCCCTTGTAGGAAGCTTCTCACACTTCTATAGCTTTCTCTTTATCTCTTAATCTAAAAAAACTTAATAATGTTTAAAGTGAATTTGAATGCTCCAGAATCCTCTATCAATTTCAAGGTTGGCTATGGCCCTGAATGATCAACTATCTCAAAGTTTATTCACCTAAATAGAGTCTAGGTATAACACTATTTAAAGTAGACATACTCTAAATAAATTTTGTCAAACTGAACAAAATCGATTTTATACTCAACTAAATAAATTTAACCTATGCAAGAAACTACTCGCAGTAGCTTTTATAAGACTCATGGATTTTGAAGCCTTAATGTTAATATAAAACTCATAGGATAAATTCCACAGGATCAAATATAATATATCAATAATACAGTAAGATAAGATAATAAAACTTATATATTTAAAAAGAGAGAACACAATATGTAAAATTCTATTTTAAGAAGAATTTGTACAATAAAGTTACGGAGCTTTATGTCCATAATATAGCTTTACAAAATGACATTTGGTCTTCTTATCTTAGCACCTGTCTAAGAGACTCTTGATCATCTCATATATCAAATTATGTAATATACTCTAACATTTTCCATCCAAACATCACCAACATGTTCCTTCTCACCTTATTCTTCAAATCAAGTAGTGGTACATTGGTTGTTATGCTACATTTTGAATTCTAAGTGTTGAGTTCAAACCCTTGGAGCTCTTTTTATTCTTGTCTCTTTCATATTTATTGTAAGACATTTCATTCTTGAATGCATAGATCCTCTTTCATTTTCAATCATCTATATGGTAAAAAGATAGACAACCTCCTTGTAAGTAATATCATGCATTTAAAGCCTTTTTATGCCAACCATTTCTTCTCTATGACTCTAGGTATTTAAAATATTATTTTTGTCCCTTCTTCCTCCCAAAGCACTCCGATGAATTATTAGATTCAGCAGAAACATATAAGGAACTTACCTTGATGTCTAGAGTTTAAGCCTCACCAATCATGAATCATTAGTTTTTTAAAAAATAAGCATGTATATGAGCATCTTATCCAATTAGAAGGATCAACTTGTCAAACCATAACTCACTAGACAAAAATAAGCAACATCAATTTATTTTATGCCAATTGGTAGTACTTGATTCAATGAATCTCCTTCTAAGGTTTGGCATTTTTTTTTTTCTAATTTTAATGCTAATATATCAGATCTTTTGGAGGTCATATGTAAAATATATTTTACATGTGAAAGCATTTGAAGCCCTTTTTTTAGATTACACTATTTTTCGAGACCTATGTCATGGCGATATTAGTTTGTAGATATATTATAATTCTATGTGGAATCTTATGTGATATAGAGTCCTTGGCATATGTTACTTATATCAATGGATATAAAATAATAGCACTTGGTCAGTTCAAATGGTAAGGTTACTCAAAAGTAACTATCTTTGGTTTATCTTTAATTATGAAATAAAAGGTCTTAGTGATAATGAACTTGGTAAGAAGGAGGAGGAATCCCTTCATCTCTTTTTCATGTTAGTTGAGCCAAATGTATATTTTCACATCAAAGAGAAGACTAATCTCCCTTAGGTGTGAAAAATATTGAATGATATCTATAAAAAAGTAAGTGCTAATGAAATTAAAAGAATAGAGATTGAGCTTTCTAATCTCAAAAATTTTGATTTTCAAATGTCAAACACTATATCTTCAAAGCCCTAAAATATAACTTAGCTATGGTAGAGGTAAGATAGAAGATGATGAAGAGTTTGACAAATATATTACTTCCAATCTTACTCCTTTTTCTATAGTTGACTTGGTTCTTTATGTGAATGCTATTACTATCAAGGAACCACAACCTATTTCTCTTGAAGGAGTTTTCAATTTTCTTATCCATTATGAAGTTAACATGAATAATTATGGATATCTCTCTCATATACAAGATCATCCAAAGGACTTAAAATTAATGAATTCTAATGATCAATTGCCCAATATCAAGTCTAAGTTTTCAAATAAGTCATTCACATGTGAGTATTGTAAAAGGGAAGGATAATCCGAAAATTGCATAACAATATTGAAGAAGATTGGGATAAATTTTTTTAGATTTGGATACAACATTTCTAATGATGAAGAAGGTGATGAAGATAGCAATGAGGAGGTCTAGTAGAGCATTCATTCTTTGGGGGATTTACGTATAAAGTCTCCTCTCCTAAGCATCTCAGCTCATATTGTGAGGGGTGTTGAAGTATGTGTAATCTAACCTTATTAGGACAAGGCAAAAAGTGTGGAAGAGTTCTTATGAGAACTATTGATGTAGCCTTTGGGCAAGTGTATTTTTAAGCCTATGGGTATTATTCATGTAATATAAAGAACATCATTTATGTAATCCTATGGGCATCCTCATATAAGTGTAAGGGTATATTTTACATATTCATTAACATTAACCTTGATTAAATGGTATATTATATTTTAACCTTCAAGTCAAGTTATATCAGCTTGAGGTTAACTTTTAATTGAGGACTTCATATCACTATAAGTAGCCCTCAAAGATTGATACATCATAAAATTTTATTATATATGGGATATTAGAGTGCCTACAAGCATCCACCCCTTATTCCTTCTTTCTATTCATGTCATATATCTCTTTCTTCATTTTTATCTATGTGTTATTCTATTTTGCTCTTCTTCCTTTTTTAACATATGGTTGTGGTGAATGTATGTTTTGGAATGTTTCTAGAAAGTACTATGAATTCCAACATTGTAAAGATTATTTTGATCCAAAAAATTGATAAGATTGATTATAAATTTTAATAGATCTTGAATTGCAACATAGTCTAACACAAACATTTTAAATAAAATTAAACACTACAAATTTCTAGAAAAATTAAGAGAATGATAAATTTTTTGGTGCATCCAAGAACAAGAATGTTGTACTCATTCATAGTTTACATCTAAATAGAAATTTTATGCTTTCCTATAGTATATATATATATATATGATTGATTTATACTTTATATGTATCCATAGATATGTTTAGTTTATCTCTTGTAGAACCCTAATGATATGCTATCCATGGGTGATGTTATATTATAATTTTATATCATTATGTTTGATACCATAATCACTAGTTGAACTACAACATCAATCCCAACAATTAAAGACATCTAAATTATTATATTAGAAATATCAAATAATTAAGTTATGTTTAGCTTTCTTCAATTGAATTATCCTCTTAGTTTGAATTCTTGATAGAAATATCCCAAAATAAATGGCAAAAAATATATCATCTTAAATGGGTGTCTTATAATTTTTGGTATTGATTAAACAAAAAGAAATCAAACATAGTGTTCAAATGGTGTGCTTCATCTAGGACGAGAAAACAATAAAGCATAGGCTTACATAGTAATACAATAGATACCACTACATATGTAACCATTGTAAGTTCAATATGCTTAACAACTTTGGAAAAATCTATTTGTAGACCACACAACTAAGCATGTCAATTGGATAGAAACATAGTCTTTTAAGAGTAGTAAAAATAATAGAAAGCTAGGAAATATAAGCATTAATAATTTTACCTATTCAAAAGACATATATATATATATTGATTGGTGAAAATTTTTTTTGAAAGGGTCTCGTAACCTTTTACATTTCTAGAAAAATCCCAAAAGCTCCCTGGAGGCAAACAACCCCCAAGGAGGACATCCTACCGGACAATAGGATATACTATTGCCACAATCCATACAAATGCTAAAGGCCCAAACTGGGCCAACATACGCTATATACATAAAGAAAAAAGCCTGTATAGGGCCAAACTAGCTAAAAACATGGGCCCACACAAGGGCAAATCTTGAGACATACCAAACCAAAAACCCCTCTTCGGGGTAACAAAAGATAAAATAATAATAAGGAAAAACTGCCATCTAGGCCCTGAAATTGGACCAACATTGTAGAATCTCCTTCGTTCTTGCTCATGCATTGGACCCATAGCCATTGTTAGCAAGATTCTCCCCCACCAAGTTCTTGAAATCCTGGATGATCTTGAACTGGTACTTGTACTCCTCAAGGAGGGGGTCCACCTGTGCCAACAGATAGGAAATGGTTTTGGTCACTCGTCCTAAAGATTTAAATAGATCCTAAATCTCTTGAATATGCCTACAGTCAGTGAGGCTCGAGAATGACATCACACACAAGGTTAGAAGGGGAGCCTATACCAAAGTCCCTTCGCTCTGGGATAGAAACTTCGATGGATTTTTTTTTTTCTAGAATTATGGAGAGTCATCAGATGCATCATAGATAACCAACAAAGCCTTTCTCTTGCTACTCCCCCCTTGGCATAGACAAGGTAATGACAGGCTTTGATCTTCTAAAGAACCAGGGTGTTGTCCACCTTGGTTGCTACGCTTGAAGTGTTAATGAGCGGGAAGGGAGCATCAATCCCTACATCACCTCTAGGGTTGGACAGTCCTCTAATGAGTAGGGGAGGCCCAACCAACCCATCAATAAGAGGGGACCGACCGGATCTCCGACGAGGGGAGGCCCTACCGGTGGCACTACTATACGTTTCTGCTCTACCACCATGAACCTTAAAAAAACATAGTGCAGACCTTTATGGAGGGGGGAGGAGAAGGCCCCCCTCTTAACACTGAGTACTGATTGTTCCATTGACCTAAACATATATTCAATGATATTGATGGTTTTATTCCCTTTGATGTGGTTTAAAAATTCAAGGTGGAAACTCCATAGAATAGCTGAGGGATTGTCGAGGGTGAAGTACTAGAGGACTGTGATCATCACCATGTCCCACAACTTTGGGATCATCTCCCTCACAATCCCCACCTTCTCCTTTCCCAAGTATTTTCCTTTATCTTGAAATAGTACCAATTCCCCTTGGAGGGAGTGCTTCTCCTGATTAATAATTTTACCTTTTTTCAAGAGTCTAATTACCGCTACTAGAAGATCCATCGTAACAATGAACCCTAAACTTTGAATGACCACATGCCCTCCATTCCATGAACGAACAAAATCCATAAATAAGTTTGGCTCAGTTCCATGGAACTATTGCAAAAAATTTAGGAGGCCATGGTCCCAAAAAATATCCTCAAACAGGGGGGTTAATTGGAGGGTCATAGACTCGATTGCGGCCATGATGACAATACTCAGAAGAAACAAGGGATGAAATATCAAGAGAGCGATAGAGTGGTGAACATGGTGAGAAAGAAAGGTGGTGGAGATAAATAATTGCCACAACATAGGAAAATTCCCTCGCCCAATGCGACTTATGCACAAAATCTCTCGAATCACTCAAAAAGTCGATGGCACGGGTGGAAGGGCACACCAAACAATGGGGGGGCCAGGTGGAGACCTAAGGAAGTGACACCATGGCTATCCAATAGGGCAAGTGATCATGGGTTAATATGACAAGGATTACATTCCTTGGCACAAAAGGTATGGCAGATAGAAGTAAAGGCAATGATATGGGCGGTCGCCACGAGGTAGAATGGCTAAGAATCCACCCCCATACTGGAGATGATAGCACAACTAACCAAAACAACACTGGTGGAGGTATGGAGATTTAGTAAAAACTGACTAAAAAAGAGAAGATGCAAAAAGCACCTCAAGGGTATGGGAATTGTTATAGTGACCCGATCGATGGCTCGAGTTTCGAGGGCCAACATTCCCCATATCAAAACAACCTTGATGTCACCTAAAACATTGATGAAGTAGATTTTGAGATGGTACCTATCAATGTGGCCAATTTTTTGGTTCCAATGGAGCCTAATCTCATGGATGGACCTCCACTTTTGATGGGATAAGTGGCTTCAACTACAAAAAGTCATGCTCATGCACAAGTTGAGAAGAGTCACATGGGGTAGCTTCACCTAGAATGAATTTGCACATGAGAAAAATATTGAAATCAACCTCAGTATGCCACTGTAGGAGCGTGCCATGTTTGAGCTCAGTTGCCAAATTATTCTTCGAAGGTAGGTGTAGGCATGAAAATTATGATTATCCACATTGGATCTCCTCGGATCACTAATTTATGAGGTCCACAACATGCACATCAATAATGGATTGGGGGAAGGAGTTAGTCCATAACCGAAGACCTGACTCTAAGATGTTGATGATAGCTAGTTGGTCAGCCACGTGACTACCTTCTTTGTAAGTGTGGGTTTCCTTAGCGCCAGAGAAGGAGCATAGAAAAAGCTTGACTTAATCAATCATGGTGGAGGTGTTCCATGATAAAGAGAGGGATCCAGGGGATAGGTTGGTGATGATGTTCCTAGAGTCACCTTCAATCACAATGTTCGGAACCTAAAGCTTATGGGTTAGAATAACATCTTGGTAGAGAGCCAAAGCTTCTGCAAAGTGGTTGGATTTGAAACCCAAGTTCTCTACATATGCTAGGATGATGTTGCCTTTGTAATTTTGAACGACTCACCCGACACCAATAGCTTAAAGATTGCATTTTATTGCACCATCAAAATTGAGCTTGAGGAATCCTAGGGATGGAGGAATCCACCTGACAAGGGACCAATCACCCTTGGGGGGTCTGGATACGGATGTTATGCGGGATGCTGAGGGTGGAGGCTAAGATATCTTTAGAGTGAGGCTTCGAACCATCTTTAAAATGGGTGATAGACAAGTTCTCAACTACCATAGTAATGATCTTAGCCAGGACATGGCTTATCTTGTGGGATGAATCTATGAAAGCTCGAGCATTGTGTTCTATCCAGATATCCCATAGGAAGTGTGGGAGGCAAAAGGACCAGAGGGTTTTTAATCGATGCCCCCTGAATGGGTTCAGTCATTGAACACAGAGATCACTAAGCAAAAGGGGTGGGGCCCAAGAAATTCCAACCAAGAAAAAAAGGGAGGACAAGATGGAATGGGTGAAGGGAAAAGAAGAGAAGATATGTTGGGTAGAATCGTAATTCACACAACATAGATAACACCAACTAGGGAGGAATAGACCATGATGATGAAGATTAGGGATGGTGAGGATATTATCCTGGATGGATATCCAGAGAAAAAAAATTACCTTGGGGGTGGGGTGAGGCCTCCAAATGAGCTTGGACAGGAACCAAGGGGGGGCAGGATCTTCAAATAAGGCATAAGCTATCTTGAAGGTGAAGAGGCCAGACAGGGAAGGAGCCCAAAGGATGGAGTCCTCCATTGAGGATGAGGGGATGGCACAGAGGTGGAGGAGATTAGTCAGGGTAGTACAGGTATTACTACTCAGTTGAAAGGCCAGTGGTCGGGATGGGCTTTCAGGAAGAGGACTTAGGGAGGAGGAAATTACTTACTTTAGGTTCAAAGAGGGAGTCTATCACTGGTCGGAGGCCTGCTAGATCAACTCTATCCTGGAGATGACCACTCTCCAACCAAGGGTCACTCCAAAAATTAATTTTGGCTCCATTGTTGAGTTTTCATATAATACCCTTCTTGATAATCTATCTTACTTTGGATATGGATTTCCACACCGCATATCCTTTTATTGGAGTCATATCATCCAAAAAATAGGATTTTTCCAAAGGTACTTCACTTTGATGATGGATACCCATAGAGAGTCTTCGTTGGTGAGGACTTGCCATCCCTATTTGGTGATGAGTGTCAATTTTATATTGCAGACCCTATGCAATGCAATGCCCCCCTGATCCTTCCTTGCACATACATGGTTCCATGCCACTATATGAATAATTTTTTATCCTCTGAGTAAAACCATAAGAAATTCCTTTGTATTTGTTTAACGTAGTTGTAGACTTCGATAGGGATCTGAAAGATTGACTTTAAGAAAACTGGAATGCTCTACAGGGTGGCTTTAACAAGAGTGGCCTTCCTAGCTTGGCTGAGTAGGTTGCATTTCCAACGTCCTAAATTTTTTGAATACGCTCAATTATGGGGTCCCAAAGAGATTTTTTTGACTACTCACCGAAGAGGGGGAATCCCAGGTACGTTGTTGGGAGGGCATCGATAGAGCATCCAAGAGTAATAGCAATGCGGGCTTGACGTCTCGTTAGAGTGTTAAATAAATAAAGCTTACTTTTGTCAAACTCCACATTTTGCCCTACCATATCCTCAAAGGAGAGGATGATGGACTTGATGCACTGAGCTTGGGGAACTAAATCCTGGGTATCTAGGATAGTGTCATCAACAAACTGTTGATGGGACATGGTGGGAAGATATGAAGTTGATTTGATTCCAGATATGGATACTTCAAGATAGGCGTGGGTGAGGGTTCTACTAAGAGCTTATGTAATTATTATGAATAGGAAGGGGGAGATGGGGTCCCCTTTCTTGAGGCCTTTGAAATTATTGAAGTAGCCTATAGGGGAACTATTGACCAGGATGGAAAATTTTTCCGAGGTAATGCACCCTTGATCAACTCAACCCAATCTTGGTATAAACCAAACATGTGGAGGATCACCATAAGGAAATTCTAAGAGATCCTATCGAAGGCCTTGTTCATGTCGAGCTTAAAGAGGAGGTCCGCTTGGTCACTTGATGAAATGGAGTGGATGAGCTCATGAATGACTATAATGTTGTTAGTGATTTGTATACCATGAATAGAGCTACCTTTATTAGGGGGATATGATGGAGGTGAGGATGAGCTTAACCCTGGTGGCTAGGGATTTAGTGAGGATTTTGTATAGAACATTGCATAGGCTAGTGGGATGAAATTTGGAGAGGGTGTGGGCTTGGTTGAATTTGGGGATAAGGGCTAAGAAGGTGAAATTGATGTCTTTAGGGATTATCTTATTTTCCTGCATCTGCTAGATTGTTGAAACCACATATGAATCGAGGATATCCCAAAAGTGCTGAAAGAAAATGGGAGGGAAATCCATCTGGACCTGGGGCTTTCCATCCTTGCATGGAAAATATCATAGACCTAATTTCCTCAGTAGAAAGAGAAGCAAGAAGCATTTTATTCTGGTCCTTAGTGACTAACCTTTGGATATGCTATAAGAGGCTCTAAAAATCGCATTTGGAGGAATGTCCAAGAAGCTCCTCAAAGAAAGAAACAACCATAGCTCTGATTCCTTGGATGTCAAAAATAATCTAGCCATATTTTTGAACTATATTCCTGATCTTGTTGCTGCCTCTGTGCCTCACTATTATGGCATGAAAAAACTTGGTATTCATGTCACCTTATTTAAGCCAAGTTACTCTAGACTTCTGCTTCCAGAAAAATTCTTCATTTCTTAGAGTGTTGTGATAATTAGCTAGGACTCACTCAATGTCTTAGAGGGTGGGTTCTGGGTCATTGTATACACAGTGAGCTCAATGCCCTTGAGTTGGGATTGGATATCTTGCTTCTTCTAGAATATGTTCCCAAATACTTACTTATTCCATATTTTGAGGTTGTATTTTACATGTCGAAGCTTGTTGCTTATTTGGAAAATTTTGGTCCTATGGAAAGGCTTGTCCCACAACTGAGCAACAAGAGATCTGATGTTTGGGTCATAGAGCCACATCACTTCAAATATGAAGAGATTTGAAGGATGAGGAGTGAGGATGACTCTCAAGGATGAGGGGATTGTGATCGGATCCAATCCTCGAGAGAGAGCTCATAACTACATCATTGAATAGGGGAATGGCATTAAAAAAAATAAGGACACTGTCCAAATGCATTTGGATTAGTTGGTTGCCCTTCCTACGGTTGGTCCAAGTGAATCATGGCCCTCGAAGGTTAACATCCATCAGTTTGTTATTGTCCACAAAACTGGAAAACTACTCATAAAACCTCTTCGTGATGGGAGTCCCTCCTTTCTTATTGGAGGGGAAGAGGGGTGAGTTTAAGTCCCCAGACAATATCTAAACCTCTATAGAAAAGATATCTCATAGCTGGCTGAGGGAATTCCATAAAGAGAATCTCTTAGAGGGAGATATTGGAGCATACACATTTTTTAGGACCCAACGAGACCCATTATCCTTGCTAGAGAAAATAATGTTGATGTAACTTTCTACCATTGAAAAAATTATTCCCTCGATCTTGGTTGGGTCCCATAGGCATAGATCTCCTGAGTTGCTATTTGTTGAACTGAAATAGGAGGTAGAGCCCCTCCATATGTAGTTTGATATAAATGAAATATTTTGGGTGTCGAGTTTCATTTCTTGGAGAAGAATTATCAGATCGTGCTCCTTCCTCATGGACTTGACTAAGTGCTACTTGTTCCACACATTGAGACCTCTCATATTCCATAAGAGAATCTTCATTTGGAGAGTCTGGTAAAAATACGCCTCCCTCTCCCTGTTGGGGGGGAAGATTGGTTTTTTTTTTATCCTAGTTTTTTGAGAGTCATGAGGACTCCATGAAAGTGAGTTGGGTGTCATTTGCAATGTTGTCTAGAGATTCCTTGTTTTTGATGTCCTGAATGGAGGTGCGACCCCTCTTCTTCACTAATCCTACATCCATCGATGCTTTCTTAAGGGGGCAAAAAGGCAAGGGGTCAGGGGTGGAAGCTCAGGGAAGGGGGAGGGGAGGATGGGTATGCTGAAGTGTGAGGGTGAGAGGGAGGGAGGGTGGGTGTAGTGGGTAGTTGAAGGTCAGTTTGATAAAGTATATAGGGGGCTCATAAGAGGACAAAGGGCATAAGTGGTTGGATATAGGGATGGTCGGGCTGCAGGGGTGAGGGATCTAATAGGGGGACTTGGTTCAGGATAGGGCTAAATCCCTAGGGGAGAGAGGTTTTGGAAGATCCAAGAGGAAGTTACAAGGGGCTGAGAGGGGCACTAGGAGGATAGGTGGCCCTGATTGGAACAAATATTGTAAAAAGTAGGTTTATTATCATATTCAATAGATTGGGGGAAGGTATAGACCTTGGAGATAAGATTGATTGATGATGGCAGATCAACATCCCATATGGCATTGATGCACATTCGAGCTTGAGTCATTCAAGTCCCAACGCATGTTGGAGGGTTGAAGGATATGAACTCTCCAATTCTTCTCGCTATCCCACAGAGGATGTCCTCATGCCAAAATTGGATGGGAATACCAAGGAGGTGTATCTAGATTGAAGCGAAGTTGATGCTCTGAGTTGTTGGGTGGAAATCCACTCCCCACTTGTAGATAAAAAGACCCCTTCGGTCGTAGAACCAAGGCCCTTAAGAGATAATTTTTTGAGAATCTATAGGGTCACTCAGCTAGATTAGAAAAAACCTCAAGTGAGGGTAATCAGCTCCAAGGATCCCTTCGGGTACCAAGAGATATTGGCCCACTTGTAGATAGATTCCATATCGGGCTAGGACCCAAGAAACTTCTTGACCAGTGAATTTGAGTCCCAGCTGAGCATGCTAGATATGACCTCATAGGGTATCTCGAGGTTGCCATTGGTGGGGAGTAGCTCCACTTTGGACCCAATCATTATATTAGGGTTAGTATTTACTATCTCTGTGTAAGATTAGGAAGGTTTATTTCACCCATCTCTCACGATTGAAACTTTATTTTCCCAACTAGAAGGCTTTCCCTGGGGTTCAAGATCTGAATTTTCCTTTAAAGATTGGGATTTCAAGACTGACCCGGTTGGTGGGCCGAGATCTTCTGATTAAACTACGTAGGAGTGCATGAAAGGTTATCCACTTCCTCCATCGCTAGGCAATCGATCTCTACCTACGTTGATGGTTAAACCTTTACTCATGCTCAAGATGTTGAGTATCTCACTGGCTAGTTTGGGGAGGCTCGGTATTCTTTGCTAGGTTTCCCAGTGTTGGGGTCCCGATTCTCATCCACCACTAGTGCTTTCTCTTCAAATATTGTTGGATCTACAATCTTTCTCCCTAATTTTGTTGTGGTTGTTGCAGGCGGTCACTCCTCGATTGCCATATCTTCGATATAATTAATATTTCATGTCATTTGTTGTTGTTGTTGTTAAATAAGTTTTCAAATATATTTATTTTTTAAGTTCCTTAAGGAAGTTACAATTTTCATCCTCCAAATTTATTATTTCGTCATTATCTCACTAAGATATATCATATTAATAAACATCTTCATATGAAGTAAGTCATTTTTTAGATCTTATATCTTCTTAGTTTTTTCTACAATATCACTATCAAAAGTCATGATGTAAAATAATAGGTTAAAGTTAAATTAAAAAAAATTAAACCTCGATGATAAATCTATAGTAACAATGACAAGATCTCATATTGAAACGGTTCAAAGATAATCTTATTGGTAAAACTCAAGCAAAGAAAAGCAATTTTTTAAAAATATATGTCAAATAGCATAATTGAATAGTTAGTAATCAATTTCTAAACTTGTATATTTGCAAGCTTACTATGGTGGTAAGGGCTTTGGCCTCTCTTTGAGAGGTCCAAGGTTCAAATTGTTTGAGTATATTACATCATTTCGGTCATGTAAATGTACCACCTTTGGTACATAGTTAGAGTAGGAGATTACTTTAGGGGAAAGTTAGTTTCTTCAAGCAATGTAATAAATTCACAAGTGTCAATGTGTAAATTGTAATATGCAAGGTGTTCCCTTGTACAACTACCTACATTGTTGGCCAAGGAATCCATCTTCCTATATAAAGGACCTCATAGTGAGTGATCATACACATCAAGTGTATCAAGTATATCAAGTACATCAAGTTCATTATAGTAGAGAGTAGTAGATAGTGGTAGAACTACTTGTTGAAGCACAATGTAGTTTTTTAGCTTATATCAATGGAGTGACCATCACCTCCATACTGCATTATATTTTTTCTTCTTTCTATTTATAGTATATTTCAATCATATTGTAAAATTCCATTCTTTTATACTTTCTACATCTTATTAGGACCTGTGATAGATCTCTCCCATTGCATATATCCTCAAAAGCTAATAGTGGTATCAGAGCCATGGTTCATCTAATAGGATTAGGAAGAGTCACAAGTGAGGACTGAAATAAATCTCAATTATAAAAATTTTAAGATTACATTTGGCTAGATTCTTTCCATAGAGTTGCAGGAAAACTCATGAAGACTAGGACTCAACATTCATTCCACTAGTTTGATGAATCAACTAGTGAAGACTATTGATCTCAAGAGATCTAGAAATTTTTCATGTTAACTACTTTCTAAAGTTTCTTTGTTGCAAAAATTATCTCTTAGAAGTTGCAACACTTCCTACAATATGTAGATAAGTATTTCACCTTTGTTGCTTAAAATTTTGTGCTTTCCTTGTGCAAAGATTAGTTTTTTTTGTTGCAAAAAAATAGACACTATAGATCCATGCGGGAGGGACTCAAGGAGAAGAGTCATGGTGAAGTTTTGAGATTGGATATCTCCATTAGTAGATTGAAAAACTTCACATTGCATAAGAAAAGGCCATAGAAACCTTGCTCTTGAATAAAATGCCATAGAAGCCTTGTACTAGAAGAAAAGGCCATAGAAGAATTGATCTAGAAGAAAAGGCCACAAAAGCATTGATCCAAAATAAAAAGCCCAGAGAAGCCTCTATCCAAAAGAAAGGGCCATAGAAGCCTTAATTATGAAGAAGACTCCAAAGAAGAGTTCCTGATCCAGAAGAAGACTCCAAAGAAGAGTTCCTGATCTAGAAGAAAACTCCAGAGAAGAGTTCTAGATCCAAAAGAAGACTCTAGAGAATATTTCTTGAAGAAGACTTTAGATAAGAGTCAATCAAATAGGATATTGGTGATCTCCTTTACTGATTAAAGACTTATTTCTGAAGAAACTGAAGAGATCCATAGAAGATATTATTGGAAAAATTCCAGTCATGGAAGAAATAAAAAGGGACTAGCAAAGTCTTGTTCTTGATCAGAGAAGCAACAAATTTTATATATCCAAGAAGATCTCATTACCAAAACTTCCATAAGTAGAAGGTTGACGAAAATGTCTCATTTGGAAGACCACATAAGCTGCAAGATTGAAGAGCTTGGAGAATTATCAAGGAGTAAAAATAGGATGGATTGGAGAGCCTTGTTGTAGAGCTCATAGAAGCATCATCAAAAGAATTCCTGGAAGAACTCATTGGAGAAATCTGCTACCAAGGAGAATCTCATGATAATCAAGGACTTGGAACAATTGTCACCATCCAACAACAATCCCAAGAGGAGAATATTTGATAAAGAGTACCAAATCCTAAAGAATAATCTAATGAAGACCTCAAGACATTCAAAATCTTGAAAAGAATATCCTATTTGAAGTGAGATTTCAACAAGAAAATTGAAGTAGGATTCAAATAGAAGAAGCCTATCCAAGAGATTTGGAGATTACCTCTCACAACAAGAAGATACATTTAAGAGATAAGATTTTTTGAATATACAACAAAAAATAGATCACTTGAAGGATCAAGCCACCAAAACCTAGGCTCGATACATAAGGTTTAAGACTATAGTTTGGTAAAGCAAGAAGTTATTTTGGACAACCAACGAGAAGCTATGGAATTCATTCACCTTAAGGTAGCAACTTAGTTAATCTAAACAAGAAGATCTACATCATCTACAAGAGCCATTAGAGGTAAGCAACTTGGGTACAATTAGTTGAACTTTAAATTAGGATTCATTATCAAGAATCATTAAACACCATGTTTGGATTAAAGTTGCAAAAATAAGGGCGCATATTATAGTCTTCAAGAAGGTTCAAAATATAGTTCTTTGAAGAGATTTATTTGCACATTAAAATAGGATTTGGATGTATTTCAAAATAAATAAATATATCATCTACCTATTATCTATCTAGAAAGCAAGAAGACTACATCCTACAACATTGATTGTAGTGAAAAATTGCAGATTGTTTTTAAGGGTTCATTATAATTACTCTTAAGAATTACAGAGATTATTAAGTGCATTAGAAACTACTTTGAGATTTTATTTATAGGAGTAATAATGTGAGATTATTGTTACCATTAAAGTACATGAAGTTGGAGGTATTATTAATCCATTTACACTTTACTAGTTGATCTTTAACTAGTTACTCTCAAAAAGGGTTAGGTTGTGTTTTTTGATTGTTAATATCAAAGGCACAAAACTAGGAGATTATAAAATTATCTAGAGACACTATTTGGTGCACAAAATTTGTAGTAATTCATGGTCCAAATAAGCCACCAAAAACATATCAGATTCCTCCAAGGAGTGGAGAAGAAAGCCAACACCAAAATGAATAAAAGAAGTTACAAATCAAGACTTGGTGAGTCTAAGATTCGAGGTACACTAAGGGTTATTTATAGGTAAAAATAGTATAGAAAAAACTTCTTCAAAAGCTTCTATCTACATGGTTATTAGCTTTAATTTAACACCAAATTAACCAAGAAAAAGGAGAGAGTTGTCTAGAAAAAGAGACAATGTCAAATAAGCCCTTACCTACAAGAAAGATGCCACTAAAACTGGTAGAAAAATCTTGTAAAAGGAGGTGCAAAAATAAAGTGCTCTATTACAAATTTTATTTACATTATCTTGCACCATAATATTTTTTCCTATGTAGGAGAAAGTACAAGGTCTAAGTGTCATAAAGATATTCTTCACAAGCAAGGAATATCTTAAAGCGGTTGTAGATAAGCATCATCTAAGAAAGGTCAAAAGAACCTTCAAAGAGCTCACATCACCCATGATTTTGGATAGCTACAACAAGGAACTTGCAAGCACATATAACATAACACAAGGAAGGATCTATAATTTACAAAGGGAGAAACACAATAGCTTGAAAGCAGGAAGGAATAAAAGCATAAAGAAAGCAATACTAGAAGCTAGACGTCCACCCACAAGGAGCATCCAAATCCACCATTGGAGTATCACAAAAATCCACCAAAGTATTGCTCAGTTGGAACCAACTCACATACTAAGTGACATCAAAGCGTTGAGGAGAATATACAACAAAGAAAGAGCTGGAAATAATACATTGAAGCTTGCAATAATACGTTAAGGAGGCATCTAGAGACATTGAAGAGGAAGGTTCATGCAAAAGAGAAAAGGTGTCACTTGTCACCATTGAATAAACCCTAACATTTCCCATTTTAGCACTCAAAATAATACTCAATATTGCATGCGTAAAAGGAATAGTCCAAGAAAGCATTACATAGGAGATCATTGGTTGTGTTAGATAAGGGGTGACACTTGTAACCAAGGCATACAAGCACTCACATAAATACTGTAACATCTATCCTCCATTCTACAACAAATTCCAAGTGTCAAAGAGCATCTACCTTCTTCAAGCATTGAAATAAAACTACCATGACACTTGTCATCTCTAAAAATCCTCTTCTTATTTAAGGCACCTAAAACCAAGGAAGGAAGCACATTCTTAGGTCCAAGGAGTTGCAACATGTAAGAAAAGAGAATATCATTTAAAGATCTTTGTCAAGATGTGCAAAGCAGGTCAAAGAAGCCAGATTTTAGGTGCCACCATTCAAGGATTGAAGTCAAGGAATAATCAAAGCCTACCATTGGTCATAACAACCAAGATAAGCATTAAATATTGATGTCATCCACATCCAAATTCAGCACGAGTTACTTAAGATTTCTAGCATTATAAAGGTAAGAATTTATCTTATGTAAATTTGCTTTCATCAAAAGGAGTTATAAGAGTATAATATAAGGTTAAAACTATAGGAAAATAAACCATATTTGAAAGCAAAATTAAAGGAGAATTATACACCAAAATAGCTTAATATTTTCTATTTAAAACATAGGATAAATAAGGATTTCTACTTGGAAAATTGAAATTTTTATTATTGCAAATATTATTATTTTCTAATTAGGGAGTTATAAGGAATACTACACCAAAATTAGATTATTGGAAAAAAGGAATATCAAGAGTTGGAATTAATTGGTATACTTATCTCAAAATCATATTAAAGAGAGAAAATAAATCCAACCATTAGAACTTCATCAAATTAACAAGTTCTTAGTTCAATAGGAAAAATAAGGAGTAATAAAAGTTGATTTTTGCTATTTACAAAACTTTACAAAATCAACCCAAAATTGAACTACTAGTCCCAAAAGCACTTTATCACTCATATAGCATATACAAAATTGCTATGGAGTCATAATGCATTCTATAAAACTTGATAATATAACATTTATTAAAGTTTATCAACTACTCAATCCATTTGGGAGTCATAAGGTTTCTACAAAACATAAATTCTACAAGGGTTTTATCAAATCAAGTCCATACACTCTAAACTAGGGAGTCATAAGATAGACTACTACAAAGGATTCTATTATACCACAATGGAAAGAAGAACATATTATCACACAAATAGACAAGAACAAGGCACACACATTACATCATTCCAAAAATATAAAAATAATTCTAGCATGAATGATTCAACAAAGCATAAGAATATGTGGTATATTGAATCAGGATCTAGTCAGCACATGACTGGAAATCTATAATGGTTTGACTATCTTGAAATTACTAATGGTTACATACTAAGAATTGCATATAGAAAAACTTATCATATACATGGATATGGATGTGTAACACCAAGCAAATCATTTCCAAACTTTCTACTACAAAGAGTATTGTATGTTCCTAGATTAACATTTAATCTTTGTAAGCAAGTTAGTAGAAAGCAATTGTATAGTCAAGTTTAGATATATTTATGGGATCAATACATGCCTTATCATTAACCAAAGTGGTATATAAGCAACATGATCAATCCATGGAAATACATATATCCTAGACTCAATGGAACCCTCACAAGACATTGTTGTATTTCAAATTTATACTAACATATTTCTATAGGAATGAGTTGGATAAAATGAAGAACCAATACACCATAAAGGTAAGCATAGAAGAATCAAAATAAAAAAATTGAGGTCAACAACACTATGCTTTACTCAGCCATTTGCAATATGAAGAAGCAACATAACCAAATGAGGATACTCACAAAGGAGAAAAAAAAGGAGGATGGATAAAAGAGGATGATATCCGTGAGCAAGCCAAATATTTTTCACAAGAAGAAG
Source organism: Wollemia nobilis (assembly GCA_028583015.1). Lineage (NCBI taxonomy): Eukaryota > Viridiplantae > Streptophyta > Pinopsida > Araucariales > Araucariaceae > Wollemia > Wollemia nobilis. The sequence continues at coordinate 16,963,791 of JAQPPZ010017228.1, forward strand.
ATCCATATTGAATATTGAAGTCTTCAAATACCCAAATAATTTCATATAGGGGGTGTTAGAGTATATTACATCATTTGGATTATGTAAATGTACCACCTTTGGTACATAGTTAGAGTAGGAGATTACTTTAGGGGGAAGTTAGCTAGTTACTTCAAGCAATGTAATAAATGCACAAGTATCAATGTGCATTATAAAATGCATGGTGTCCCCTTGTATATCTAGGTAGATTTTTGGCCAAGGAATCTATATTCTTATATAAGCGTCTCATAGTGAGTGATCACACACATCAAGTGTATCAAGTATATCAAGTACATCAAGTTCATCAAGTTCATTATAATAGAGATTAGTATATAGTGGTAGAACTTCTTAATGGAACACAATGTAGTTCTTTAGTTTATATCAATGGAGTGACCATCACCTCCATACTGCATTGTATTTTGCCATTTTCTAATTATAGTATATTTCAATCATATTGCAAAATTTCATTATTTCATACTTTCTGCATCTTATTAGGACCTGTGATAGATCTCTCCCACTGCATATATCCTCAAAATCTAACACAAACCCCACTTAGTATGAGGGGACCGGGACCTCTCATAAAAACCTATGTAAAATCATTGAGAAAAAATCAATCTCTAAACTTGTTTTGGAATTTTGATGGAACCAAATGACATGTTTTCACTATTTTAAGCCTACTACAAGAAGTACAATTAGAAGTGATACTTGATTAATCCAAATAAGACTTAATTGGTAGTTTCATTTAAAATACACTCCAAGCAAGTAGTTTATTTGATTTTAAAACTATATTTCCAAATAAGGTGATTGAGATACCTCTAAAATAATTTTAAAAAATTACATTCTCATTTATTATTAAGATGATAACTATTGGAAGAAGGAGGAAGATTACTTATGCAGATATTTTGAACAAAGGAGTAAAATTTAGGGCTTCCATTGATCCAAGACCAATCCTTAAAAAAATTGCATGCTACAGAAGTAAAGACCTTGAGATTCTACTCATCAACCACCATAATGCAAATTTTGAGTATAATATCCTTATGACTAGATATAATATTTAACTTATAATGAAAATAATCCCAATCCCTTCACTTCTATTATATCATGTCCCACAAGTATTTATAGCAACAAATTCCTTTCCTTAAAATGGATTTAGAAAAAAGAAAACCTCCATTGTCAAAGGTTGATTACTGCTAACATTTATTTATTCCACTAGATTAAGGAGGTGACAAAGTTAGAACAATATCTCAAATAATAACCAACTAATTTTTACCATAATAGACCACCATAATTTCCATGACTATTTTATAAACAACAAATCCTTAATGGTGAAGTATTTGGAATTAAGACCTTGTTATATCTATGTCCTAAGCATCTACAAATGAAGTTTGTTGCACCTTATGTCAAAAGAGTAACTTCAATAGTTTTGTTCTAGAGAGGGCCTTCACAACCCATTTAACCATTAAGTTAATTTCTTGATAACATGAATTAATTAATCTTAGGCCTCTTTTACTTTTAGGTTGATTTTAATTGAATTAGGAGATAGCGTCCATCTAAGAAATTTTATCATGCATTATCCACATAAATACTATAATTATTTTAATTAATAGTCATAGCTAGACCTATAGGGTAATCATTCTATGAAGTATTGCATAAGGGTGACTAGGAATACCTTACCAACCACTTGAATATTTCCTACTAGTGATAAATACTTGATATAAAATTTGCCTAGATTTCTTTGGAACTAAAGTAAGAGCCATTTCTATGAGTCCTTGCATAAAAATTTGAATTAGAAAAGGACCCCTAAATGTCTAACCACTTTTTAACAAGAAATCTACCTCTATTTTGTTATATTCAAAGAGTTTGAGGAATTAATTCAATTTGTATACATTTTGATTTTATGGAGGATATCTTAGCAACAAGGGATTGTCAAAATAATTCTAATACATCCATGGCATCATCAATTTACTCTTTACACTTTTAAAGAGAGAGGGTTGATTTATTAGTGAAGTATGAGATTATGATAATATTTCCATTATGGTTTACAATCCCCTTAGTGAGACATAATTTAACAGCTCTATTGAGAAAGTACCCAAGCACATCCATCAAGAGCATATATAATAATGGATTTACATAATAACCTTGTCTAATGGAACATTTAAGATGAATGGTAGGAGAAAATTTCCCATTAACCACATTTATAGTGGAGGCTTCAAAAAAGACCATGGAGATATGTTGTATGTAGTAAGATCCAAACCTAATCTATTTTAACATATTTAAAATAAAAGCCAATTTGATATAATTATAGATTTACAAAATCTATTTTTATGAATAACACATCTTGGTCCAAGATAACGATCCAATCTAATGCTTCCTAAATAAGAATAACTTTATTTAAGATAGATATTCCTTCAATGAAACTAGTTTGCTTAGCATGGACAACATATTAAACTACAAGGCTAATTCATTTAGTTAGTATTTTAATTATTATCTTATATGGGGAATTCTAATAAATGATCATTCTTCATCCAGATGCTCAATCTTAGATGGATCCTTTATGGATCAATTTTATTAATCCCAATGTGCTTATTTGGCCTAAAGATCCTACTTTTGGTCTTCTTTAAATGACAAAAAAAGATCATAATCCAAAATGGGCCACAAGATCTTAAAAAGTTGGTAAGAAGGCCATCCAAACCTAGAGACTTCTCGAAGAGGATATAAAAGAACACTTTTTCTAGACCCTTTAAGGAGAGAGGTCCATCAAACAAGGTCCTAATGTCTTCATCGATTTTTAAAAAATACAAATTTCTAATGGGATATAAATCTCTAACCTTCTCATAAACATTAAAATCATGGAATATTATTTGAAAGTGATATTTTTATCATAGTTAATGCCAATCTCATTCCAGCATAGGTTCCCCTCACTATCCTTAATTTCCAAAATATGTTCCTTTTATGCTTATGATAAAAACTTGAATAGAAATTTTTTCATTGTCTTCATACCTAAGCTAGTATACTCTAGATCTTATTCATGCAGCTTTCCATCTAATCAATTCAAATTGCCTAATTTTATTTTATGTGTTTTCTACGACAAACCTTGTGTACCTCTTCCAAGCCTTCTTTGCATTTTATTTACCTTTGTACATTGATATGTGTCCATCATTTTTTATATTACATAAGTAACTAAGTGATGGCATCATTCCAGCACTCAATCCAACCTACGCCCAAAGTTAGTTTGTATTTATCACTAAAAATACAAATTAAATCATGCCCACAATCCCAAATGCGTAATAACAAAAAATTATGTTTAATAAAATGCTCTAGTCTACTGATTATTTGTATCCATTGCCTACAACACTTGACAATTATTTATCAATAAGAAAATCCCTCATCTATATGCACCAATAATCATAAGTTTTTTAAAATTTTAGGATGTGTAGTGAAACATTACCATGAGCCATTAGATACAACAAAAAAGTATGAAGTTTTCCTCCATAAAGTTGAATTCTAAATTCTTTGGTTAAAGAGAATCAAATCCTCGAGCTCTCCATGTCTGTAATATTCAAGCAATAAGATTTGATACTAGTATATGGAAGTTGGTAGAACTATAAATCAAATATTAATACACATAGGAAGAAAAATAGATAAGAAACAAATTTATAACAAACCCCATCAATCTTTGTATGCATCTTCAATATAATATACTATGCTTATACATATAATAGAAAATTTCTTGGTTGTATCAAGAGACTCTTAATTCTTCACATCCTCTCTAAATATGGGTCAAAACATCTTTTCTTGTTTTAATTGTCACTTACAACTCCAATTTTATCTTATTTTGAGTTATCTCATATTCTTATCTTATTTTGAATTTTCTCATATCACATATCACAATGTCTAACAATATAAAAAATTTATATTTTTAGCAATAACTATTTAAAATTCTTATTGAAAATATTAAATAGACTTGACAACTATTATGAATTATTTATGAAGATTAATAATTAAATAAAATCCACATGTATTTAAAAGCCTATGTCTTTTCCTTCTAGCATACCACATACCCTAAAACTTATTATATACATAGTGGCAATACAATAATATTTTTGCAATTATGCATACATTGACTATTACGAATTGTTGATGAAGACTAATAATTCAATAAAATCCATATAAATCCAAAAGTATTTTAAAAAATATACCCTGTATGTTCTAGCATACTTCACACCCCTATTTTTTACAAATATATTAATTTTACAATATTTTAAAAATTATAAATATATCACCCAAAACAATTTACACCTTGGTCTAGGCTTTGATAGTTGGCATATTTAACCAATTGAGTTCCTATTATTAGATATCCCTAACCACAAATAAATTATTAAATTAGTTATATGGGATTGAAATGGGTACCACTTATATTATGTTATGACCATAGTGGTATTACAATAACTTGGCTATTATGCATGTATTGCTTTACAAGATTTGGATTTAGGTATCCTCCTTGAAAGTTAGGAAATTTAATTAGTTGTGCTAATGTCATTTGATCCCCAACCTTATGTAGACACCCAATTTTGCACACCTTGATTTTCCCATATACTATTCCTATATTTAGGGTATGAATACTTCCTTTGCATTTTCAAATAAATATTTTTCCAGAATCAACCAATAAAAAAGCTATCCAATGAGCATAAACACACATTTTCCTCTCAATAACTAGTCACCTTGAGTTTCCCTTAGTTTAATGACCTTGTGCATGACACAGACCTCTGTATGTGTTGTGTATTCCCATTCACACCATGGATATCCATCCATGTTGTGGATTATTATCCATACTACGGATCCTTGTCCATACTACAGATCTTTATTCACACTGTGGATCCCTTGTCATACTATTTAGAATTTCCATAGTAATAAGAGATCATGAATACTCCATGTGTTGGATATTCACCTAAGGATGTGCCCTAACACATGTTCATCATTCTCTCAGCTAGATGCATCTTACTAGGCATGATTGCATTGGTCATATTTGCAAGCTAAGGCTTTAAGGACATGTCCAACACATTCTCCATCACTTGACACTAAGATTTTTGTCATGAAGAATCCTAGAGAACCATCTAGCTGTAACCATGATAACTTGGTGAATTTATAATTTTAAATTGCATTTACAAGGTGCCATGTATTCTAGTAAATGTATTAATTACCTATCTCCCTGATGTCATCTGAGCTAAGCATATTTTAAATTCCTATTCATTGGTTAGACAATATTCATTTTGTTATTTCTCTCTAAAGACTGTATCCAAACCTACCTTTTCAATTGAAAATCCTACTCAAACATATTTTCATTGGTCACCTACATTTATCCATGGATAATGTGGTGCTTAGGTATTTGTTAGGTTGATCTGCTACAAACCTATGGTTCCTGTCTATCAAAGCAAAGCTTGACTCAACATTCCTTTCCCTATAATGGTTGAAAGATACTCAATTTTGCCTATAAATACCACCCCTACAATAGCATAGAGACAATAATCAAGGAGAATCATAAGAGAGAAATAATAATATACATGCTACCAAAGTGCTACAAAATTTATATAAGAAAGCTCTCATACTAATGATGTTGGCAATTTTGGGTACCTTGGGTGCATTGCCTTTGCTCAAGTGTATAAGTTGTCATTGATGTCAAGAAGCTTTTGAAGGAATTTGATTTGATGTAAAATAATTTGTTTTGATGAAGGTTCGGCATGACAGGTTCGAAAGAAAGCTTTTTAGAAAAGTGTCGCGATATCGCGACATGTCGCATTTTCGCGACTTAAGCAGGAGAGAGAAAGCTTTTTAGAAAAGTGTCGCGATATCGTGACATGTCGCAGTTTCGCGACTCAAAGAGGAGAGAGAATGTTCGAGTCAGAAATGTCGCGATTTCGCGACATATTGCAAGGAAGGTTGAACGGACGAAAAAGTGTCGCGATTTCGCGACATGTTGCAGGAGAGAGAGTCCGAAAGAAAAAGTGTCATGATTTCGTGACATAATGCAGGAGAGAGAGTTCGGGAGAAAAAGTGTCGCGATATCGCGACATGTCGGGTTTTCGTGACCCGAAGAAAAGAAAAGCGCTAAGGAGAAAAAGTGTCACGATTTCATGACAAGTCAGAAGACAAAGTGGAAGCAAGATAAAGTGTCGCGATTTTGTGACATACAGCAAAGGGAAGAGTCTGAAATGAGAAGTGTCACGATTTCGCGACAGGTTGCAGAGAAGTCGTGGAAGCGTCACGATTTCCGTGAGACAAGAAAACGTACGAAAGCTAGAAGTGTCACGATTTCATGACAAATTCAAGGAGGAAGAGCTCAAAGGCGAAAGCGTCACGATTTCATGACATGTTCCATTTTGGGTAAGGAAGCAAAAGTGTCACGATTTTGTGACATGTTTCATTTTCGCTAGTGCAAGCAGACAAGAGTGCAAGGAAGAGAAAGTGTCATGATTTCACGATAGATTGAGATGGCAGCGTTCGGTTGGAGAAAGTGTCATGATTTCATGATAGAAACAGAATGCAGGTCTTCTATAGGAGAAGTGTCGTGATTTCATGACAAAAGCAGAGAGGAAGGCTATGAAGACAGAAGTGTCGTGATTTCATGACAAAAGCAGAAAGGAGGTCGACGAAGGGAGAAATGTCGCGATATCACGACAAATGCAAAGTTGATGCTGACTAAGTCAGAAGTGTCGCGATATCGTGACAAGAGCTTAGTTGAAGTCGACAAAGGCTAAAATGTCATGATATCACGACAAAAGCCAAAAGACAGTATACGGTTGCAAAAGTGTCACGATATCGTGACATGTTGTAGTTTCATGACAGAAGCTACAGAAGAGTTGCAGAGGTAGTGAAGCCGACAAAGTTAAATTTGGGCCGACGAAGATTAGGGTTTGCAGCCGACGTAGTTTAGGGTTTGCAGCCGACGTAGTTTAGGGTTGTGCAGCCGACTAAGATCAAGGTTTTGATCTTGAAAGTGTTAGTATAAAAGGAGGGCTGTTTGGAGAGTTGAGGGTGATTCGAATGCGTCGTTGAAGTGCAAAATTTGTAGATAGTGCGTAGAGCAAGAAGTTCGATCGCTGTGAGCAGAGTGCGAATTCGATTGTAGTGTGCAGAGTGCATTTCGTCGAATCATTCTGAGTGGGAAAGATCGAAAAGGAAGAAGAGTGTGCACAGACAGTGCAAGGGTTGAAGTTCGACCAAGTGCGGGAGTGTTTGCATAGAGAGAGAAGAGGGCGTAGAGAGCAGACAGGCAAAGATGAACGAGGACATTTGTGCCAGACCGAAGGACTGTGTTTGGTGCAGATCAGAGAAAGAGAACGAGGACATTTGTGCTAAACCGAAGGACTGTGTTTAGTGCAAATTCGAGGACCAACTTTGGAGGTGAAAGAGTTGAGGACAGAGGTCTCCATCTAAAGAAGGGAGGACAGGTGTATTTTGTGGATAGAGTTCCATTTGCTAAGGGCAGCGAAGGCAGAGGTCTTCTAGAGGATCACCAACCAGAGCAGAGCTAGGGGATTGGTGTCTCCTGTGGGTTGGTAACCACGAACTCGAGATTAGGGGATTGGTGTCTCCTTTGGGTTGGTGCCCATAAACATTGTAATCGGGAAAGGTATTCCCAGAATTTGGATTGATAAAATTTAGTGAAAGATTTTATCCGTGGACGTAGCCTAGCCATTATGGGTGAACCACGTTAAGATTGTTGTCTCTTTGTGGATGTTTTTATGCATTGCTTTGATATTGCTGTGGGTATATCGCTTTACTATTTTGTAATATAAAGGAAAAAGTAAAAAGAGGTCTTATCTTGTTCACCCCCCTCTCAGTATAAGCTTGTGTTCTTCAATTGGTATCAGAGCGGGTGCCTTCGAAAAGTTTAACAGCTTGAAGGAAAAGCTAGTAAAGAACACAATGGATTATTCAAGCGGCAATGCAGCACCTATTCTTGATGGGTCAGATTTTGGTCTTTGGAGTGCAAGGATGAAGGTTCATCTAATGGCACTTGGTAATGAGGTATGGGAAGTAATTGAAGATGAGTACACTATTCCTGTACATGGTCCAAATACTAAAGAAGAAAGGCTCCTACATCACAACAATTCAAAAGCAATGAATGCAATCTTGAAAGGCTTACAGAAAGCAGATCTCACCAAAGTGATTCACTGCAAGACAACTAGTGAAATGTGGAAACAATTGCAGGTGGTTCATACAGGTGATACAAATGTCAAAAAGGCCAAGTTGAGACACTTCAAAGGTATGTTTGAACAACTCAAGATGAATGATGATGAAAATATTAGTGACTATATGCTTCGTATGGATGAGGTTGTTAACTCCATGAAAGACTTAGGTCTTGAGCTTGCTGAAAATGATGTTTGTGATAAGATTTTAAGATCTCTTCCTAATAGATTTAGTGAAAATATTTCTGCTATTGAGGAAGCTAAAGATTTGGATAAGTTGAAAAAGGATGAGCTCCATAGTATACTTGTAGCATTTGAGTTGAGAACTCAAGTGAAGGTTGACGTCAAGAAAGAGGCAACTTTCAAGGCTACCAAGAAATCCAAGGGTAAACAACTTCAAGAGAGTGATGAGTCTTCTAGTGATGAAGAGGCATATTACAACAAGAAAGGCAAATTCTCTAGAAAGCACAAAAGCGTGAAAAATATAAGATGTTTCAATTGTGGAAAGTTTGGTCATTATGCTACAGACTGTACTGTTTCCAAGGATGAAAGTGACGAAGATAAACAGGATTCTAAGAGCAAGGATTCTAAAAAGCACATGCATCACAGAAAGAACAAAGATGAGCACAACAATCGAGGAAAGAGGTATTCTCACAAGCACAAGAAGAGTTTCTACCTAGACAAAGCAAGTAAGTGTTCGAGTAGTGATAGTGAAAGTTCTTCGAGTGATGATGAAAATGAGATGTTGTTCATTTCAGAAAAAGAGGAAGAACCGAAACATAGATTCATTATCATGAAATGTCTTAGATGTGGAAATTTTGGTCACCTTGAGGATGATTGTACAAATAATGATTTGGTTTCCAGTATGTATGAGGATGCTTCAGAAAACTATAAGGAAGATGCATGTATGGTTTTCGAAAAAGGTAGCACCTCTAGTGATAAGAAATCTGAAAAAGACTTTGATGATTCAGATAGCAAACAAATAAAGGATCTTGAAAGTGAACTTACTAACGCTCTTAGTGTTTTGAAAAAGGAAAGAAAGAAGAATGCTAGACTCAAGGATAAGTTAGATGAATGTTGTATGGAGAGAGATGATCTTATGGAAAGTCTTGACTTCTCTATGGCTAAGACACAAGAACTCAAGGATGAGTTAGAGTCTAAGGTTCTTGAGTATAGTGAGTTAGAACAGAAAATGGCTTCTTTGAAAGAGGAAACTAAAGAGTACAAGGATAAGCTTTACGAGGTTTCAAGATAGCTCCAAAAAGGTTAAGTCACTCATCAAAGGTCAAAGAAAGACAACGGATAAAACAGGCCTTGGTTTTGTTAAGCCACACAAGGAACAAGTTGGAGAGTCTAGTAAGAGACTCCAAAAGGAAGAGAGTTCTGATGAGGAAAGTATTTCAGATCATGAGTCCTTGAATGATAGATGCGCAGAAATAGAAAACAAAATTCAGAATGAGAAGAAGAAGTTTTCAGGACCCAAGAGGTCGAATAAAGGAAAATTTCACGACAGATGTTTTGCGTGTTACAGGTTTGGTCACATGGCTGCACATTGCATGGCTCAAGTGAAGAAGGTAAACGACAATTTCAGAAGCGCTAGTTTCTTTCAAGGGTATTGCTACTCTTGTCAACGAGTTTGGGCACAAGGCGAGTCTATGCAAGGTTAATTATAGGAACAGGTTTGATCAAAACAGGTTTGGTCAGAACATGGTTAGTCAGAATAGGCGGATTCAAAGAACATGTATACCTAAAAGAAATAACATTGTTACTTGTTATAAGTGTAACAATGAAGGTCACATGACTAGACGAGTGTAGAGCTGAACTTCCAAGGTATAGGAACAGGAACAGTGGTATGAACAGGTCCAAGGATCAAGGCATGGATAAGAATAGGAATGAGAACAGTGATAGGAACAAGAACAGGAATACGGGAAAAGAGTTCAAGAGAAGGCCCGGAAAGGAAGTGATAGATGCTGATGATGATCAGTGCCTAATGGGAGTTTTACTCCCACCCCAAAATTAATCACCTCATCAGGAGGTGGGGGAGGGACTAAGCTAAGAGGCTCATTCTTAGTCCCGAGCCCCAAAGGTGACCCTTTGCCATTGATGACAAAGGGGGAGAGATATGAGTAAGGGGGAGAGCTTCAAGTGAAGAGGAAAGCTTCAAGTCAGGGGGAGCAAAACTTCAGAGGAAGATTCTCAGTTGTGGGCAGTTTCTCAGTTGTTAACACAATTGGTTTTAGTTTTGGCTCTTGAGACGTGTTTTCAATAAAGGTTTGCCATCAATGACAAAGGGGGAGATTGTTGGCAATTTTGGGTACCTTGGGTGCATTGCCTTTGCTCAAGTGTATAAGTTGTCATTGATGTCAAGAAGCTTTTGAAGGAATTTGATTTGATGTAAAATAATTTGTTTTGATGAAGGTTTCGGCATGACAGGTTCGAAAGAAAGCATTTTAGAAAAGTGTCGCGATATCGCGACATGTCGCATTTTCGTGACTTAAGCAGGAGAGAGAAAGCTTTTTAGAAAAGTGTCGCGATATCGCGACATGTCGCAGTTTCGCGACTCAAAGAGGAGAGAGAATGTTCGAGTCAGAAATGTCACGATTTCGTGACATATTGCAAGGAAGGTTGAACGGACGAAAAAGTGTCGCGATTTCATGACATGTTGCAGGAGAGAGAGTCCGAAAGAAAAAGTGTCACGATTTCGCGACATAATGTAGGAGAGAGAGTCCGGGAGAAAAAGTGTCGCGATATCGCGACATGTCGAGTTTTCATGACCCGAAGAAAAGAAAAGCGCTAAGGAGAAAAAGTGTCACGATTTCGTGACAAGTCAGAAGACAAAGTGGAAGCAAGATAAAGTGTCACGATTTCGTGACATACAGCAAAGGGAAGAGTCTGAAATGAGAAGCGTCGCGATTTCATGACAGGTTGCAAAGAAGTGAAAGAAAGCGTCACGATTTCATGACAGGCAAGAAAACGTACGGAAGCTAGAAGTGTCATGATTTCATGACAAATTCAAGGAGGAAGAGCTCAAAGGCGAAAGCTTACAGTCCTAAAGTGTCACGATTTCATGACATGTTCCATTTTTGCTAGTGCAAGCAGACAAGAGTGCAAGGAAGAGAAAGTGTCATGATTTCATGACAGATTGAGATGGCAGCGTTCGGTTGGAGAAAGTGTCATGATTTCATGACAGAAATAGAATGCAAGTCTTCTATAGGAGAAGTGTCGCGATTTCATGACAAACAGAGAGGAAGGCTATGAAGACAGAAGTGTCATGATTTCATGACAAAAGCAGAAAGGAGGTCGACGAAGGGAGAAATGTCATGATATCGTGACAAAAGCAAAGTTGATGCTGACTAAGTCAGAAGTGTCGCGATATCGCGACAAGAGCTTAGTTGAAGTCGACAAAGGCTAAAATGTCGCGATATCACGACAAAAGCCAAAAGACAGTATACGGTTGCAAAAGTGTCGCGATATCGCGACATGTTGTAGTTTCACGACAGAAGCTACAGAAGAGTTGCAGAGGCAGTGAAGCCGACAAAGTTAAATTTGGGCCGACGAAGATTAGGGTTTGTAGCCGACGTAGTTTAGGGTTTGCAGCCGACGTAGTTTAGGGTTGTGTAGCCGACTAAGATCAAGGTTTTGATCTTGAAAGTGTTAGTATAAAAGGAGGGTTGTTTGGAGAGTTGAGGGTGATTCGAATGCGTCGTTGAAGTGCAAAATTTGTAGATAGTGCATAGAGCAAGAAGTTCGATCGCTGTGAGCAGAGTGCGAATTCGATTGTAGTGTGCAGAGTGCATTTCGTCGAATCATTCTGAGTGGGAAAGATCGAAAAGGAAGAAGAGTGTGCACAGACAGTGCAAGGGTTGAAGTTCGACCAAGTGCGGGAGTGTTTGCGCAGAGAGAGAAGAGGGCATAGAGAGCAGAAAGGCAAAGACGAACGAGGACATTTGTGCCAGACCGAAGGACTGTGTTTGGTGCAGATCAGAGAAAGAGAACGAGGACATTTGTGCTAAACCGAAGGACTGTGTTTAGTGCAAATTCGAGGACCAGCTTTGGAGGTGAAAGAGTTGAGGACAGAGGTCTCCAGCCAGAGCAGGGAGGACAGGTGTCTTCTGTGGATAGAGTTCCATTTGCTAAGGGCAGTGGAGGCGAGAGGTCTTCTAGAGGATCACCGACGGAGCAGAGCTAGGGGATTGGTGTCTCCTGTGGGTTGGTAACCACGAACTCGAGATTAGGGGATTGGTGTCTCCTTTGGGTTGGTGCCCATAAACATTGTAATCGGGAAAGGTATTCCCAGAATTTGGATTGATAAAATTTAGTGAAATATTTTATCCGTGGACGTAGCCCAGCCATTCTGGGTGAACCACGTTAAGATTGTTGTCTCTTTGTGGATGTTTTTATGCATTGCTTTGATATTGCTGTGGGTATATCGCTTTACTATTTTGTAATATAAAGGAAAAAGTAAAAAGAGGTCTTATATTGTTCACCCCCCCTCTCAGTATAAGCTTGTGTTCTTCAAATGAAAGCCCTGATATAACCTATTTAATACTATCACTTCTAGCTCTAAGTATTCCATCTTGCACACATCTTCATAGTTGTTGCCCTCATATATATCTACATATGTCCATTGACTCTATCATTGTATGGATACAAGTGGATGGGAGTGGTCCCCATATGTGTAAAAATATGCTCTCTCTACTTGGCTTCATACCATCCTCTATACCTTCTCATCAATATTATATGTTCCTCTAATTTTCTATACTCTATAGGTAATTGAACTTAATTTTTACATAATTGGTTAACTAATATTTTGATCATACTTTCCATATCCTTTTTATAAAGCCTCTATTCTCAACAATTCTATTTCCTTCATTTCCTGTTGTGTAGAATATCTCTTGCATGTCTTTGTATTTGCTTATCATTTGCTTTTAAACTTTTTGTAAAGTGAAAAAGGGTTTGAAATTTGATCAAGATTTTAATACTTCCTCTAATCTTGACAATAAATACTAATTATAGTTGACATTTTGTTCACAGCTTCCTTTGTTTCTCTCTATTTGTAGGACATCATCGTGTTGTTGGGACTATATTGAAGCATCACCATCTAATTCACACATAATTCATAGAAAGCTCACTGATCTCTCAAATTCTACTATATTTATACCTTGTTCTATATTTACTTTGTAATGTAGCCTTGTTGTTCAACTATAACTCTTTGTATTTATTTTAATTATAAGGTATAGTTATTTATTTCACTAAAAAATTATAGTTTTGTCTATGAAAAACAAATATTCGGTGTTGATTTTTAGATATTCATATTCATAATGCATATAGTTGCATTAGGATAAATTCTTGCTAGTTAAATTTTGTTTTAGAGTTTACTATTGTGAAAAAGAAAGATGAAATTTTAATTTTATCCTATATAAGGTAAAAGTAGCATATAATATAGATTATATTTGTTGTATCTTTGATTTTATACAACCCTGCAATCTTGTTACTAGACTTTTAATAATTAAGACATCTTAGCGGACCCAAAATATAGGTGTTTGTAAATTAACCCATGAAATAGATCCTATGAGATCCATGTACCATGTACTTGTACCATGCCCATGTTGAGAGAATGAAGGGTATCCTTTTACCATCCTTAAATTTTGGTGAACCTAATGTGAACACCTCCATGGGTCTCCAATATCCCCTTTAACAAAGTCTTAACCTAGTAACAATTAAAATTTATAACATTTTAACAAACCAATATAAAAGTAAATTTTAAATTAAATCTTCCCTAGTCTTTCCCTATTGTTAATCATCCCTCTTACCTCTACAGCTATGGATGTCAAGGTTCCCCTCTTCAACTACCTTTTGGAAATTAATATGAGGAAGTGAACCCCTTTTGTAATCCCAATTTTGAATAGGAGGAAGAGGAGGCTACTCCTCATAAGGAAGACATCCTAAACAAAATTACTTTCAATTCCATAGATCATTTAAGAGATTTCATAAGGACTAATAGGTGTTTCTTAATGGACATCTTTAGTGGTGATGATTATAATATATATATATATATATATATATATATATATATATATATATATATATATATATATATATATCTAGGTTACATAAGGGAGTTGGTTACAACTACTATTTTAGTAATTGGCAAGTGTAGGGTTCAAACCACAGGGATTTGCTCCCAACAACCTATTCATATCGTTGTTGTTGACTTGGCATGATATGGAGACCATCGGTCGCTTAGGATTTGTACCATCATCGTTGGTTTGGCATGCACTTAGAGGATTCAGCATGAACTACTACCTTTGCTAAAGCTAGCAACATGCCCCCGAGGTTTGAACCTAGGTCTCTTCTTGGCAAGTACTTGGCTAGTCAAGCCTTTACCAATCCACCTAGTCCTTGGGGGTATAATAAATATATTGTTTGATGTAGATACCTAAAATTGGACCACCTTGTTTACGCCAATCCTTAATGCAAATCCATAAAAAGATCAATTCAACCATAGCAAATGATTTAGCTTTAGAATTTGTAGTCAAAACTTAGCAACATCAAATTTCTCACCTTGGGGAAAATTTGCAAGAAAGAGAATATGCTTTCTAGTTGATATATTTACAACCAGTTCAAATTTTCTAGCTTCCTAGCAGATTTGACCTCTAATGATCAAATTTGTGAATTCATCAATATAGTGAATACATTGGCAATATATTTGGATCTAATGTGAGAAAAAATTAATTATGTCTAAAACAACCATTCAGGGCACAAATCACTCCTTCCTATACCTCTACCATTGTAGGCAATCAATAGGTAGGGAGGAAGGTGGCTAAATTTCCTCCACCTACCCAAATTGACCCCAATCAAGGGGGCAACTAATTACATGCAATCCTGTTAGAAACTATTTAGCACCAATCAATAGCTAATCCACTCATCTACCAAGCCACCTCACCCCTCCCATTTGGAAAACTCTTAGGAGGGCCAATTTCTATAAATTGACCCCTTAGGATGGCATTCAAAAAAGGAGGAACTCTCACATTGAAACTCTAAAAAAATCAAATACCAATCATGTGCAATGAAGTGTTGCCAAAATTTTTCCATGAAGTCATCAAGTGATTTAGGCTTTGAAGGAAGGAAAGAGGACATATTGCACCTAAAATTTGGTCATACTTTTCTAAATTTATTTTGATTTAGTTTCAATTTTCATTAACATTTTCATGACATAACCTTTCATATACTTCTACATTTCTTGTACTTCAATATAATCATTGCATTTTCAAAGTGTTCTCTTTAAGTTTTATAGGTGAATCAAGAACCTTATAGGATAGAGAATTTCTCTCTAGACCCCTAGAATACTAGTAAAGGATATCCACAAACCTTGATAGTCTATCATTTTTTATTTTCTTCCTTTTTGAGTAAATTTACCACCTATATCCAAACTAGGTGACATATTCACTATAGGTAGTCAAACCCTAGTTTTACAATTCTATATCATTTTATATTTTCCAATCCTTGAAGTGAATATGCCATTTATGACTGCTATAATCAGTGTATTCATGATCTATCTATAAAAGTGTATCTCTTTCTTAGCCTAGCATATATTTTATTCAATCCTATTTCTATACATTATTTTAATAGTCTTGATAACGCCTATCTCCTTCCCTATCCATTGTTAATTTGATCTCATCATATTAATGAATTCATCGACTATAGGGTCGCGATGTGGTGTGTTCACCATAGATATCTCAACAACAATTGCCAAGGTTTCTCAATTTTGATTTTGTGTATATAGGGGGCCTGACTATGCCAATCAAGAAGTTGTATTCTCCTTGTTATTTGATAGACCTTCATATCATAATCAATATTTTTTATCTATTTTGTAGGTTTTAACGAATTCACTAGATGTAGGCTTTCCAACCAATGTATTCATCAGGAGGAATATTCATGTTTAGATGGCATATTCGCACCAAGCACCAAAACAAGTAGGTACCCAACTCCTCAATTTTTTAATCATTAGCATAGGTTTATTATTTCTTTCAATGGGTTATATATGATTGAAATATGCCCCACGCATATTGCATCATCACCACATAGTAGTATTACAATAAAGCTTGGATATTATCCATGTATCGTTTGGTAAGATTCGGACCTGGATCTTCTCAAAATATTGAGAAATCTAACTGGTTGAGATAATGCCACTTGATTGGCATAGGTTGATTGTTGATTGTTTCTAACTTTTAATTTATCTTGTGAAAAACTTGTAAAAAGAGAAAAATTAAAATAATTATATCATAGCATTTTATTTTAGTTTCCTTCGATATTTTATTCAAATTGTATACAATTTGTACTAGGATGAGTTGTGTGTTTGCATCTCCCTTGAACTCTTACCTCTAAAATAGAAAAAAATAAAATTTTATTTCTATAGTATAGATAACAATCATCAAAAAGCTAAATCGCATATATGATAGCATTTGTATTTTACATTTGTATTCATATTGCATTGCATTGTCATATCATGCATTAGTTCCTAGGATATATCGGGACTAAAATGAAATGAACAAAAGGCATTATGTATTTACAAGTTGTGTTACAATATATAGGCATAAAGCCTATGAGGGAGATATGACAAGTGTCATAAGCTCCACTCCAAGTGTCTTGCAGAAGACACAACTCCAACTCAAACTGAAGACATAGGAAAAGTGGTAGAAGACAAGTGTCAAACTGTCAAGTATAGGCATAGTGCACATTATAATAATAATATTCTAACATTCCCCCTTAATGTGCACTATCCTAAAAAAAATAAGTCAACATTAGATAACATTCCCCCTTAATGTTGACTTCTATTACATAGATAGAGCAATTTGCTAAACTGAGAAAACTTGTCTTTCCCAAGTGACTTGGTGAAGATGTCTGCCACTTGATATTGAGTTGGTACATACTCCATGTGTATAATGTCTTCTTGGACCATTTCTCTGATGAAGTGATGATGGATCTCAATGTGCTTTGTTCTAGCATGGAAAACTGGATTCTTGGTCATCTTGATGGTACTTTGATTGTCACAATATATATATGTTGGACCATGTATGAATAGCCCAATATCCTGAAGTAATTGCCTCAACCAAATTGCCTCCTTAGTTGCCTCAACTGCTGCTCTATATTCAGCTTCTGTTGAAGATAATGAAACTGTGTTCTGCTTCTTTGTGCTCCATGAAATAGAGCCTTGGCCCAACTGAAAGCAATAACCTGATGTGGATCTTCTAGTTTCAGGACAACTAGCCCAATCTGAATCTGTGTAGCCAATCAAAGAAAAATCATCACTTGATGTATACATAAGGCCATGATGAGGTGTGGCCTTGAGGAATCTCACAATCCTCTTAGCTGCTATCCAATGGCTCTTCTTAGGATCCTGCATGAATCTGGAAATAAGGCCAACTGAATAGCAAATATCTGGTCTAGTTGAAGTTAAGTAGATCAAACTTCCAACTAGCTGCCTGTAAAGGGTACCATCAACCCTTTCTTCATCATCACTATTGACCAATTTCAACCTGGTTTCCATGGGAGTGAGAGAGGGCTTACACTCCTCCATGC
Organism: Wollemia nobilis; assembly: GCA_028583015.1. Taxonomy (NCBI): domain Eukaryota; kingdom Viridiplantae; phylum Streptophyta; class Pinopsida; order Araucariales; family Araucariaceae; genus Wollemia; species Wollemia nobilis. The sequence continues at coordinate 16,981,580 of JAQPPZ010017228.1, forward strand.
GAAACCTCTCCAAAATAGACTGAATGTATTTAGCCTGTGAGATAAAAATCTTACCAGGTTGTTGCCATACCTCTATGCCTAAGCAATAGTGGAGGAGGCCTAAATCTGTCATCTCAAAATTCTTGCATAAGTCCTCCTTGAGCAACCTTATTCCTTCTATGTCATCACCTGTAATGAGAAGATCATCCACATACAATGTAACCAAAATGATGTGGTTCCTCCAATGTTTCACATAGAGAGTAGATTCTGCTGCAGATCTAGTGAAACCAAGGTTGAGAAAATAGGAGTCAATCTTTGCATACCAAGCTCGGGGTGCTTGCTTCAACCCATATAGAGCTTTCTTCAATCTAAGGACTTTGTTTTCTTGGCCTTCAACTGTGTACCCTGGTGGTTGTTTCACATACACTTCCTCCTTCAAGTGACCATTGAGAAATGCACTTTTGACATCCATTTGATATATGGGCCAATGCTTTTGAGCTGCCATAGCAATAACTGTCCTGATTGTAGTCATCTTTGCCACAGGAGCAAAGGTCTCCTCATAATCAATTCCCTCTTGTTGCTTATAGCCTTGAGCTACTAGGCGAGCCTTGTAGCGATCTAGTGAGCCATCTGCTTTATACTTTGCCTTGTACACCCATTTTGTGCCAATGGTATATTTACCTTTGGGTAAATCAACTAACTCCCAAGTGTGATTCCTTTCAATGGAATCCAATTCTTGATCCATGGCATGAACCCATTTAGGATCACCAAGTGCTTCTTTGACATTAGAAGGTTCAGGTTGGCTAAGGACTTTGGCCATTAGGGCATAATTCACTTGGTGTCTTAGGGTTGAAGGCCTTTTACCTGTATAAGTGGGCAAATGAGTTTGGGCTTCATCTATTGTGGCTTGAACCCACTTAGGTAAAGGATTGGATGATGTTGCTTGATCATTAGATGGGAGGAGGAGATGGAGGACATGGATCATTTGTAGGAAGTTCTTCTTGTGGATGAATTTCTTGATTTATGAGTGAAGGGGAAGGACTAGATGATATTGTATGCATGAATGGAGCAACTATTTCATTAGTTATTTCTAAAGTGGGGGCCTTAGGAGGATTATATGGGGGATACTCATGAAAGGTAACATCCCTAGATAAAATGATTTTCTTGGAAATAGGCTCATATAACTTATATGCATTGGCACTATCACTATAGCCAACAAAGATGCATTTTTGGCTCTTATCATCAAACTTCTTCCTTTTCTTATGAGGAATATGAGCATAGGCATCACATCCAAAGACTCTCAAATGGCCCACATAGGGCGTCCTTCCACTCCATGCTTCTTCAGGTGTTCTTTCATGTAAGGCCTTTGTGTATGACCTATTAGTCAAGTATGCAGCAGTAAGAACAACTTCTCCCCAAAATGAGTTAGGTAATATAGCAACATGTAACATTGATTTTGCCCTATTTGTGATTGTTTGATTCATCCTCTCAACAACTCCATTTTGTTGCGGGGTATAAGGGGTTGTGAATTGCCTCCTTATCCCATGGTACTTACAAAAATTGAAGAATTCATTGGAGACATATTCTCCACCATTATCTGATCTTAAGGTGGAGATTTGATAGCCACTTTCTCTTTCAACAAGTGCCATGAATTCTTTGAACTTATCAAGGGCTTGCCACTTATATTGAATTAGGTAGATCCATACCTTTCTGCTGTAATCATCAATGAAAGTGATGTAGTATTTAGCCCCAATATAATATTGAACAGACATTGGCCCACAAATGTCTGAATGAACCAATTGCAAAGGTCTATTGGCTCTCCATGCCTTTCCTGATTCAAAAGGTTGCCTATGGTGTTTGGCTATTACACATGGCTCACAAAAATATTTTGACTCCTTAAGATGTGGAAGTCCTTTAACTAATCCTTTCCTAGCCATCATTTGAAGATTATTAAAATTTAAATGTCCCAATATTTCATGCCACATGTACTCCAAAGAGAAAGTAGTTGTTGTATGCAAAGATGTTTGTGTTACAGATTTTGTAAGGAGGTAGTAAACACCATCCTTTTTGACTCCCATGGCCTTGACATTGCCATTGGGTTCCTTAATGTAGCATTTGTATTTTTCAAAATAGACATTATAGCCCTTATATGTAAGCTGCCCAATAGAAAGAAGGCTCCTTTTAAGACCAGGCACATACAAAACATCTATTGCAGGAACATTATTCCCATCATGCAAAGTAAGTGGTGCCTCCCCAACACCTTCAATGGGAAGAGCACTTTCATCACCAAAAGTAATGAATTGATTTGAAGTAGGCTGAACCTTGGTCAACCAATCTTGCCTTCCTATCATATGCTTTGCTGCTCCAGAATCAATATACCAACATTCTTTATCTTCAACATTAACTTGGTTGGTTGCATACAATGTGTTCAGATTATTATTTTGTGGTTCCCCCTGTTCTCTTTGCCTTTGATAGCAATTAGCAATATTATGATTCCATTTTCCACAATATTCACATCCTTGTTGATTGTTGTTTTGACCCCCTTGAGGTCTTGTTTGCCATCTTTGTTGATTATACTATTGCTGTTGTTGGTACTATTGATGTGGTTGTTGCTGGTACTACTGATGTTGCTGCTATTGTTGTTGATGTCGTTGTTGTTGGTACTACTAATATTGTTGTTGTGGGTATTTTTGATTCTTTCTACCTCTCTGATTTTGCTGATTTTGACCCTTGTTTTGTTGTAAGGATGCCTTGGTGGCAAAAGTTGTTGCAGTTGATTCAATTTCTTCATATTTTATTAAGGCTTGCTCATGTTTCTTCAATAGAATCTCAATTTCCTCAAGTGTGGAACTCATTGTTTTTCCACTCAGATCTAACATGGTAGCATAAGAGTGAAACTTTGAAGGAAGGCCATGCAACATTATTGGAATCAATTCATTATCTTCTAGAGTTTTACCAGCAGCTAGGAAATCATTCTTAATAGACTTCACTTCCATAAGATAATCGGTAAGTGAGCCTTTCATACATAGATTGTGTAATTTTTGTTTGAGATACAAAATATTATCTTGAATTGGCCTATCAAACAATCTATTGAGAGCATCCCATGCTTGTTTAGGTGTTTTTGCAGCCCTTACAGTTTCTCTGCATTGAATTCCTGTAGCTAGCTTGATTAGACTTAAAGCTATATTGGAATTCTTCTCAAATTGTGCTTTTTCTTTAGGGTCTGTAGGTGCAGTGAGTGGGTCTTCATTAGCCTGCCTATCTCTCACAAAGTCCCACATGTCATTCATCATTAATATTGATTCCATCTCATACTTCCAATTTGCAAAAGTTTGTGCTCCTTCAAGTTTCTTAGTGAGTCCACTTAATAGATTTGTAGTAGCCATGATTTAGAAAAGGATCAAAAGAAAAGGGAGCTCAACAAAGGATGAAGTAAGAACCACAAATGCCAAATTAGAGCCCTAAAAAAAATCTAGGGTACACCACTGAAGATCCAGAGGAGGGTTCGCCTAGTTTTTCCACTCTGAATCTTCAAGTGATTCCAACAGTGGGAGGGTTAAGTTGAACACAAGTGCCCTTTTCTATCCAAAGAGAGTAAGAATTGGAATTTTTCCAGACCTTTATACCAAACTTCTCAATATACCCGCCCTTACGTGAGGGAGACTATAAGTATTTGAGTAGTTGATACGTGGAACATAGGCGATTCTGAAAGGGAGAAAACTGCCAGGCCTTTATACCAAACTACTCAATAACCCACCCTTACGTGAGGGAGACTATAAGTTTTTGAGCAATTGATACATAGGCGTTTTTGAAATGGAATAACCTGCCAGACCTTTATACCAAACTACTCAATAACCCGCCCTTACGTGAGGGAGACTATAGGTATATGAGCAGATTGATACGTGGAACATAGGTGGTTATAAAAATGTGATGCTTGCTTGCTTCTTTTAGAATTGTTACAATAGATGTGCCAATGTATTATTGCTTTATGAGAAGATGCTTGTATGTGTTTGCTTGCTTGTATATGGCTTAGTGTCAAGTGTGTATGCAATGGAACTACACTTGATTACAATTATAAAACCCAAAGTAATGCAAGGGTAATAGCAAGCATAAAATGTAGACAAAGCCCAAATAGAAGATGCAAGCAACAAACACCAAGTGGCCAAGAGAGTGCCACAAAATGACTCCACCAGCAAGGGACAAGGGGCCCTAAATCACCCCTTGAGTTGATGATTTGTATTAGGAACTTTGGCTAAAAAACTAGCCCCAAATGTGCCTCCAAAAGATGATACAAGATCAATGCCTCCACTTACAAGATTACCTCCAAACTTGCCAAATTCAATGAATAACTTGGCCTAAAGTCCCCCCAAAGACTTAGAATTGAGCCCCTCACAATTTTGCCAAATTTTCAACCAAGAGTGTCGGATGCAACCGAAAATGCACTCTTATTTACAATCTCAACTTTGAGTCAAAATTCAGCTGAGTAAATGATCTCAAAACTGAAAAATAATTTCACCAATGGATCCCCCTCAAAATTCTCTTTCCAACGACTATATATAAGCCTATAGTCGGATACAAATTGATGCTTCAAAATGGCAAAAAATAATGACCTTCTAAATGTGTGCAGCTCCGGGACATTCCCAAGTGGTCACCCATCCGAGTTGTACTCTGGAAAAAAATGCTTGACTTGGGAGTTTTATAAAATTTTGCTGCCACTATGCCAACTATCTTTATGAGGATGTGAGGACTTTTAATTTAAATTTATAATGTGAATTTAGCAACATAAAAAAATACTTATTTCTCCCTTTTAGAGATTTGATTTTTCAATTTTGAACCACATCATGGAAGGCTCAGAGTGACCTACCACGTGCAATTTCCTACCCAGCTTATATTCCCTCGCCTAAAACTTTATAATACCCAAATTGTGTGACATCAATAATGAACATTTTTTTTTTTTTTATATAAAAGCAAGGGTTACAATCACAATTTTTAAAAAATAGTTTGAACCCTACCAACTGTGCTAGTAGTTAAAAAAAATGACAAACGGCCTTGGCCTTTATGTCTTTGTAAAAGATCAAAAAGAGAAATTTTGTTAAAAAACTTTACCCCTCAAATAAATTCGACATGTCAGGTGTCATGCTACTAGCCAAACAGTGCACGATCATCAATTTCCTCGGCGTAGATCAGGCTAAACTGGAACACGGTGCAAAATTTGCAGAACTGTTGAAAATCAGGATGAAAATAGTTAACAGATCTCCGCGGCCGTTACAGCATTTCGTGGGGTAGCAAAGTTATAAAACAGACAGAGGCACTATTTCTTTCTCCCATATATTCGGATCTGGTACACAGCATGAAATTCAAGCAATTGTTGTTTTCATTTATCTCCGGACACAACATGAAATTCAAGCAACTGTGTTGCCTTCCTAAGACGAGATGTGCAGGCCATTGATGGTCTGCTACAGTTGTTTACAGCACTTCAAAAAATCATTGAAAACCAGCCTAACGAAAAACATTTTTTATGCAGGCCTCTTTCTACTAAAAACAACTTGGCCACTTCATCGGAGAAATGAAATGGTGGCCCTCCCGATGCGTGGTCAATGACTCTGATTTTATGACAGATTTATCTAGCAGCAGTACTGTAGCGTCGCAGATCTCAACAGTGAATCACACGTGAATCCAGCAAACAATCACGTGGAATCTAGTAAACTTTTTTTTTTTTTCGTCCTTCAGTGATGTCTCGGGGTAGAGGCATTCAGATCTATAGATTAAGGAAATCTATAATCCCTTGGTGAAAATGAATCTCTCCCCCACCAAATATAAAACACTGCATAAAAGCACAATCATAAAAACATGTTAGCAACAATGTTTTCCCATCTGACTATGGATGACCCTTGAGGGAATGCATTAGGGGCCAGTATTCCCATGCACCTTTTGGCATCCCATATTTTTGGTTATGTTGGAAATTTGAGTTAATTTGAGGTATTTTGTGTTGTCATTGATGTCACATGGATCACATGGATACAGGGTTTTTATGAAAACCAAGGAAGGAAAAATAAAAGGTTTTATTTAAAACCATGGTGGGCTTATGTGGAAAGGGATTTTCTTAAAAGCCAAGGTGGAATTTTGTTTCATCGAAAAAGGACCTCCGATGATGAAGATATTAAATTTTAAAGTTTAAATTTAAATTAATGGAGGGCCGACCTATGTGCAATTAATGGAGGGTGGCATATATATACATGTAAAGGTTTCAATTTATTTTGGAAAGGGGGCATATTATATATCGTCGGAAATCTTATTTCGAGGGCTATTTGACTAACTTATTTAGAAGGAGAAATAAGGTGTGTGTAAAGAGATATTTCTGATTTTACAAAGGGGTTCCAAAAGTGAAGTTTGCCTTGTTCTTTTTCAAGAGGATTAATTCTTTCATGAGGTGACAAGGTATGCAATATTGTGATTTATTTTATTTTATGGTATAAGTGGTTTTGGGAGTGAAAATGTTATGCAATGTTTTTATTTATTTTATTTTATGGTACAAGTGGTTTTAGGAGAGATAAGGAAGTTGTGAAATTAAAGGCCTTGGTGATGATTATTGAAAAGTGGAGTAATGTTGATTATTTTGTGATCTACTAACCCTTGTGAAGATTGGCAAAAGAATTTTTGTGATTGTGGTAGATTTACAAAGAGGTTTTTTCATCTTCAAAAAAGGTATGGGCACATTCTCCTATTGATTGTTTATGGTGGTTGATTTCTGAAATATCATTGGAGGGAAAAGGATTGTTTGTGGTTTCCTTTTCGGAAGTGGTTGGTTGAATGCTTCAAGGTTTTTCTGATTTGAGAGTTGAGTTTAAACCTTTTTTTGTAAGCATAGTTGTTGAAGCCCATTGGTTTTGAAAGAACTTGAGTTAGAAAAGAACATGAGTATCATTGTTATGTGAGATTTGTGGTTGAGCATTGTTGGAAACATTTGAGTTGGTTGATACATACTTGGACTAGGATTGTGTGAGAGAGAGTTGTACCTTGTGATGATTGGTTGAGTTGAGTTGATTGAGCCTAGTCAAGTGATGTGTGAAGTGATTGTTCAAGTTCTATAAAACAAACTATTCCATCATTCTATGTTGAGTTGAGATTGAGGTTAGAACATATTGAGTCTCTAAAAATTCTTTGTATGGTTCTATAAGACTTGAATTGAGTTGAGGTTGATTTGAGTTGAGAGTGAGATTAGAACATATTGAGTCTCTAAAAATTCTCTTTATGCTTCTATGAGATTGAGTTGAGTTGAGTTGATATTGATTTGAGTTGAGTTGAGTTGAGATTGATTTGGGTTGAGAGTGAGATTAGAACATATTGAGTCTCTAACAATTCTCTTTATGCTTCTATGAAGTTAATTTGAGTTGAGATTGCCATTCATTTTTGAGTTCATTTTGAGTACTACTTGAGCATGATTGATTGAGCCTTTGAGAAGGCCTTTGGGACAGATTTGAGGACAGTGTTTGGACAAGTTCTTAGTGAGCTTGTTGGAGTAGATTTGGGCAAGTTCTTGGTGAGCTTGCTAGAGCAGATTTGGGCAAGTTCTTGGTGAGCTTGCTAGAGCAAATTTGCAAGCCTGCTGTAGAGCAGATTTGGGCAAGTTCTTGGTGAGCTTGCTAGAGAAGATTTGGGCAAGTTCTTGGTGAGATTGCTAGCGTAGATTTGACAAGTTTTATGTGAGATTGTTAAGCAGGTTCTATGTGAGCCTATTGAGCGGGTTCTTAGTGAGCCTATTGGTAGATCTTTAGAGGTGATAGAGTACAGAGGACAGAGTCTCAATGGATATAGATCCAAAAGCCAACATAGTTGAAGACAGATCTGAGTGAGGAGTCTTCAAGTGGAGAGAGGTCCACCAGTTAGTGCAACAGAGAGACAAAGTCTTCTAGAAGATCACATAGCTAGAGTAGAAGGGGAAAGAGTTCTCCTGTGGAAGAGATCCATGAACTTGAGATTAGGGGATCAACATCTCCTTTGGATAAAGATCCATAAACATTGTAATTGGGAGTGATTCCCAAAGAGATTGATTGAGAAAGTTTTAGTAAAATATTTTCTTCGTGGAGTAGCCCACATTGGGTGAACCATGTAAATTGTGATGTCTCTATTGTGTATGGTTTCTATGCATTGCTTTGATTACTGCTATTGATACTGCTATCTTTACACAACATAATATTAAATTGGAAAAAAAAGTAAAAAGTGGTCTTATACTGTTCACCCCCCTCTCAATATAAGCTTGTGTTCTTAAATTGGTATCAAAGCGGGTTCCTTCGGAAAGGCTAACAACTTGAGGGCATATTCTACAAAGAACACAGATGGCTTCATAGAAAGGATTATCTTCAAATAAGGCTCCATTGTTTGATGGTAACAATTATGCTTTATGGAGCATGAGAATGAATAACTACTTGATATCACAAGGATATGAGGTATGGCAGATGGTTGAAAAAGAGTATAAGGTTGAAGGTGATCCCGAGGAAGATAAGACTACCAAGAAATTGGTTGAGATCAATGCAAGAGCAATGAATTGTATTTTGAGTGGGCTACGTGAGACAGATTTTGCAAAGGTCATGGTATGTACTTCAGATAATGAGATGTGGACCAAGTTGAGGAATACTTATGAAGGAGATTCCAAGGTAAAGTTGGAAAAACTACAAACTCATAGAAAAATATTTGAGGAATTGAAAATGGAATATTCTAAAGATATTGCAAAGTTCTTACTTCAAGTTGATGAGATTACTAACACTATGAGAGGCCTAGGTTTTGAGATGAAAGAATTAGAAGTTACTCAAAAGGTTTTGAGATCACTTCCCATGAAATATGATGCAAAGGTTTCAACAATAGAAGAAACAATGGATATCAACAAGTTAACAATGGAAGAATTGCAAGGTACTCTCACAACTTATGAGATGAGGGTAAGTAAGCATCAAGCTCCAATAAAAGAGATTGCATTCAAGGCTTCAAAAAAAGATAAAGGGAAAGTTTCAGAAATAGATAGAGTTTTAGAAAATGATGAGGAAGCTAACTTCATCAAAAGGAATAAGGACTCAAGGAATTTCAGAGATATAAGGAAAGTCGGGTGCTACAAGTGTGGTGATCTTGGTCACTATGCATACAAGTGTCCACATGAAGAAATCAATGATGATGAAAAATAGGATCACAGAAGAAAAGAAGATGGAAAGCATAAGCATGACAAAGATGATAGATTCAAGAAAAACATGTATGAGAAGAAGAAATTTTTTCGTAAGGCAAATAAATCTTACTACATTGTAGAAGCAAGTGATAGCTTAGATCATAGTGATAGAGATAATTCAGATGATGAAAAGGAAGAGCATTTATTCCTAGGAATAGAAGGTGAAAGAGAACAATGTTTTGTGTGTGGTCAAAGAGATCATAGATCAGGATATTGCAATGGTTTCAATGATAGTGAAGATGAGATGACACATCAAGGAAACAGGCATGGTCAAAGAAATCTTGAGAGTTTGTTTACTATAGAAGATTATAATGATCTTAGTGACAATGAAGATGAAGAAGGGTTTTTCTATGGAATAAAAGAAGTAGAAGAAGAACATTCACTCCAAATAGAAGAATTTAAACAAGAGGATAATGTCTCATTTGATCTAAAGGAAGACTTCAATGTTATCCATGAGCAACTACAAGAGGTTAAGGAGAATCTAAAAGAATTGAGATGTTCCCTACATGAGAAGTTTGATCCATCACATGACTCAAAAGGTCAAGATATTTGTACTAAGAAGGAAACATGTATTTTAGAGGCTATAGAGATGGATGCCAAGTTGCTACTTGACACAAATGAAGAGAAAGAAGAGGAATATTCCAAAGCACCAAAGGTCCCATATTTCAGGTTTGGGGAATCACAATCAAAAGGAAAGGAAGTTCTAAAAGATGAAAGCAAGGAAGCACCTAAGATTTGTGAGGAAAGTTCCAAAGTTCCTATGGCTCCAAATATTTAGTTTGGATCTTGTTTTGAGATAGGTGAATCAAGTTCAAAAGGAGAAGAAACTCTTGAAAATAAAAGCAAGGAAGAAACTAAGGAAGAGGTTTTAGATGCTACAAAGAAGGTTCAAGAATGCAATGCACAAGTTGAAGATGATCATAAGGATAATGGTCAAGAAAGGTATGAGGAACCAAGGCATGAACAAAGAGCTTTTCAAGGACATTGTTTTTCTTGTAATGGATTTGGACACAAGGCTATACATTGTAGAATCCATGGATCAAAGAAGTTTGATTTTTCTAGAAGGAACTTCAAAGGAAGAAGGTATGATTTTCAGGGACATTGCTTCTCATGGAACAAGATTTGTCATAAAGCTTTTCAGTGCAAAGGAAATGAGCAACATGGTTTTGGTTTTAGAGCTACACATTTCAGAAGTCATGGTCATAATGGTCATGAAAATAGAGCTTCACAATATAGGGTTCAGGAAAGGAATGAATATGGAAATTACTTCAAGAAAGAATTCAGGACATGGGCACCAACCAAAGGCTACAATATCAAATGTTTTAATTGCAATAAATTTGGGCATATTGCAAAATGGTGTAGGACTCAATTCCAAATAGGTTCAAGGAAAGAAGGTCAAACAGGTTCTAGACAAGAAGATCAAGTAATTCATCAAGAGAAGGATATCATAAAAACATGGAAGGAAGTTGATAGAGGAAAGAAACAAAGTGATATGGGAGTAAAAATACTCCCACCCCAAAATTAATCACCTCAAAAGAGAAGGGGGTGAGGGGGATAAGCTTAAGAGTCATATATTTTAGCCCCATAGGTGTCCCTTTTGCCATTGATGTCAAAGGGGGAGAGATTTGAGTTAGGGGGAGAAGCCTCCAAAGAGAGCATTGAGTTAGGGGGAGCAGCCTCCATAGAGAGTATTGAATCAGGGGGAGAAACTTTGATTCTCAGAGATGGTTTTTGTAGTGATTGTGGTGTTTGCATTAGAGGTGTTGCCATCAATGACAAAGGGGGATATTTTTGGAAATTTGAGTTAATTTGAGGCATTTTGTGTTGTCATTGATGTCACATGGATCACATGGATATAGGGTTTTTATGAAAACCAAGGCAGGAAAAATAAAAGGTTTTATTTAAAACCATGGTGGGCTTATGTGGAAAGGGATTTTCTTAAAATCCAAGGTGGAATTTTGTTTCATCGAAAAAGGACCTCCGGTGATGAAGATATTAAAGTTTAAATTTTAAAGTTAAATTAATGGAGGGCCGACCTATGTGCAATTAATGGAGGGTGGCATATATATACATGTAAAGGTTTCAATTTATTTTGGAAAGGGGGCATATTATATATCGTAGGAAAGATTATTTTGAGGGATATTTGGATAAATTATTTAGAAGGAGAAATAAGGTGTGTGTAAAGAGATATTTCTGATTTTGCAAAGGGGTTCCAAAAGTGAAGTTTACCTTGTTCTTTTTCAAGAGGATTAATTCTTTCATGAGGTGACAAGGTATGCAATATTGTGATTTATTTTATTTTATGGTATAAGTGGTTTTGGAAGTGAAAAGGTTATGCAATGTTTTGATTTATTTTATTTTATGGTACAAGTGGTTTTAGGAGAGATAAGGAAGTTATGCAATTAAAGGCCTTGGTGATGATTATTGAAAAGTGGAGTAATGTTGATTATTTTGTGATCTACTAACCCTTGTGAAGATTGGTAAAATAATTTTGTGATTGTGGATTATTTACAAAGAGGTTTTTTTATCTTCAAAAAAGGTATGGGCACATTATCCTATTGATTTTTTTATGGTGGTTGATTTCTAAAATATCATTGGAGGTAAAAGGATTGTTTGTGGTTTCCTTTTCAAAAGTGGTTGGTTGAATGCTTCAAGGTTTTTATGATTTGAGAGTTGAGTTTAAACCTTGTTTTGTAAGCATAGTTGTTGAAGCCCATTGGTTGTGAAATAACTTGAGTTAGAAAAGAACATGAGTATCATTGTTATGTGATATTTGTGGTTGAGCATTGTTGAAAACATTTGAGTTGGTTGATACATACTTGGACTAGGATTGTGTGTGAGAGAGTTGTCCCCTGTGATGATTGGTTGAGTTGAGTTGATTGACCCTAGTCAAGTGATATGTGAAGTGATTGTTCAAGTTCTATAAAATAAAATATTCCATCATTCTATGTTGAGTTGAGATTGAGGTTAGAACATATTGAGTCTCTAACAATTCTCTATATGGTTCTATAAGACTTGAATTGAGTTGAGGTTGATTTGAGTTGAGAGTGAGATTAGAACATATTGTGTTAGCATATATTTCAGTTATTACATTATTATTAGCATCTTGTTATTAAGTTACAACAAGGGCTATTTCAGCCTCGGATGGTTTCATAACCTCCGGGCTATTTCAGCCTGTAGATGTACTATTTAATCCATCTCCAATGAATTATCAAGTTCTTTGTTTTACTCAACATGGCATCAGAGCCAGTGGCGTGAGAAGAGAGGCTAGAGGCGGACGCTGCTTGCTTGGAGAAAAGAAGCAGAAGAACCTGAGCACTGTTTTTTTCCCAGTACTTTTTTTTCTTCCTTACGCGACGTGTTTTTTTAATCACGCTGTCGCGTGATTGCATTTAAAAAAAATTTGATACGATGTGATTTTTCTAATCACGCCGTCGCGTGATAGCAGTTGAAAAAAAAAAAAAAATTCAGCGAAAAGTGTCCGCAATCCCCCTCCCCCGTGATTGATTTAAAAAAAAAAAAAAAAAAAAAAATTCCCGGACGCCGTCCGCAATCCTCCCCCCCACCCCACCCGCGATTTTTCAAAAAAAAAAAAAAAAAAACGTGGAGGTCGCGCCCCCCCTCCCCACCCCCCTTCCCGTCGTTGCCCGGCCATCGCTGCTGACACTACACAGCGCGCGACAGCGTAGCACGCATCGCGCGTGCGCGGCAACGCAACTACGCGACAGCTGCGGCTGCACGCGACGTGCGGCTAGCGTGTCTTTGCTGCGCGACGACGCTGCAGCCACTATGCAGTGTGCAGCCAGCGTGCATTGCGCAATGCGCAGCCAGCATGCACTGCGCAACACGCAGTAGCCACGACAGCGCCTCGCGTGCACTACACAGTGCGCAGCAATCGAGGTAGCACGTAGCTAGCGTGTGCTGCACTGCGCAGCACGTTGTAGCCACTGTGCAGTGCGCAGCCAGTGTGCATTGTGCAACGCGCAGCCAGCGTGCACTGCGCAGCACGCAGTAGCCACGACAGCACCTCGCATGCACTACGCAGTGCACAGCAGCCGAGGCAGCGCCCAGCGCCCAGCGCAACATGCAGTCAGAGCTCAGAAGAGGTGACAAACATAGTCAGAGGAGGAGGCACATCCAGGGTGTTGAAAAAGGAGGATCCCACTGATCCAAGTGGATCAGCCCGCTAGCTCACTTGGCAGTTGGTTGTGCGGTAGGGCTCGGGGAGCCCTGAGGTTGCAGGTTCCAATCCTACCAAGTATAAGTTTTTTTTTATTTTTATTTATTAAAGTTTTATTTTTTTAATAATTAATATTTTATATTAATTAAATTGTTTTCTAATTATTTTTTTTAATTTAATTAGAAACTTATTTAATTAATTTTGAAATATTTTTATTAAAAGTTTAATTTTTACTTTTTTCAAAAATTATAAATTGCTAAAATACCATATAAAAAAAAAGGGAGATAGTGAGAGTTTTTTTTTGAAAAATAGCAATTTGGCGAATTGTAAAAGGTGCATTTTCGGCTACGCCCGACACCTTGTGGGTTATTCCTGTGGGCATTTTTTTTGTTGTATGTTGCATATTTGTCTTTTGCACTATAACATTAAAAATTAAAATCAAATTCACTCCCTAAGTCCCCGAAATAATTAAAACCCATCCATGCAATTTATTGCACTGCAGCGTTCGGTATTTGTGATACCTCTGGCCAGAACTTACAGGTAAAGCTGTCGTGATTGCGCTACTGTATCCACCGCCTAATATAGTTGCTACAACGACGTCTAAGCTTGTTATCTATAAATCATCGGGGAGAGATAAGTTTGCCATTTTTGCATTTTTTTACTTCATCCACTACCCTTAATCGCTCTTGTGTTTAGACGTAAATCCTGACGAAGTATTCTTTATAGTGTTTAGGGGAAGTTACGCCCCACGCATGAGAAGAATCTTCTATGGTAGGTGCCATCAACAAGGCGATTCCCTTTCAGTACTGCTTATGTTCCATGTATCGTATGATATCTAAAACTCACCTATAGTTTCCCTCACGTAAGGGCGGGTGATTTTTGTTGATCTTTCTAAATACCTATAGTTTCCCTCACGTAAGGGCGGGTATTTTGTACGATATAACGGCCTAGCAAAAGGTATATCGAAAGGGGGACCAATTGGTGTTATAAGGAACCTTCATCATGTCTGCAAAACTAATGACTTATTCTCATCAGTTGTTGAAAGGTCCTAATTACACACCATGGAAAAATAAGATGAAGGCCATCCTAGCAATGGATGATTTATGGGATGTTGTATCTGGCACAACAACCAGACCTTCACCTATTCTTTGGTGCTATAGCTCCATCTAATGCTCAAAGAGACTTTGATAAGCTAGACAGTAAAGCAAAAGTGCTCATCTTGCTTGTTGTGTCTGATGAAGTCCAACCCCATATTCTTGACTGTGCAACTAGTAAAGCGGCATGGGATGCCCTTAATACTATATATGAGGGAAATAATGATTCCACCATTCTATTTCTTCAATCTCAATTACACAGTCTGAGCATGAAGCAGGGTGAGACAGTTGAATTCTTTCTTTGCAGAGTTTCTGAATTGAAAGCAAAGTTGAATTCTTTGGGCAGAACCAGAAGAAGGGTAATTTTCATAAGGGAGGGAATTCACAAAACAGAAAGGCCGAAACAAACCACAAAAGAACAAACAACAAGTGAATGTTGCTGTTGAAGAATCTGACACAAATTCTGGACAAAGATATGGTTGTGAACTTTAGTGTTGAGGGAGGCAAGAAGTGTTGTTCTATTACCAGGAGGGGTAAAAACATTGCAACCGCTTCATATAAGCATGGCTTATTTGCCTTAGATACTATCTCTACTCCACATGTTGCCATGATAGTCTCTACAAAGGAGGCAACTTCCCTATGGCACAAGAGATATGGACATTTGAGTTTTGGTTACTTACTTGAGATAAGTAAGTATGAGATGGTTAAGGGTCTTCCTTCCCTTTCTACCACTTTACCAGTTTGCTCGATCGCTTGGCAGGAAAGCAGCATAGAGTGCATTTTGAAAAGAGCTCTACTAGAGCAAAGAAACCTCTGGAGTTGGTTCATACTGATCTGTGCGGTCCCTTCACTCCCAAAAATTGTGGGGGTAAGAGGTATTTTCAGTTATTTGTAGATGATTACTCACAAAAGATGTGGGTATTTTTTCTTCAACTAAAATCTGAAGCATTTGGCTTCTTTCAGCAATTCAAGAAATCTGTTGAGAAGGAGTCAGGGACTTCTATAAAGACCCTCCGCTCAGATCGAGGGGGGGAGTTCACCTCTAAATATTTTTTTGCATTCTTGAAATAAAATGGGATCACAAGACAGTTAACTACTGCTTATACTCCTCAGCAAAATGGAGTTGCTGAAAGGAGGAATCGTTCCATCATGGAAATGGTTCGTTGCATGCTCACAGGAGCTAGACTTGAGCAACTATATTGGGCAGAAGTTGTCACCATAGTAGTATATCTGTTGAATAGGGCACCCACAAAGGCCCTACAAGGAATGACTCCACAGGAAGCATGGAGTGGTAGGAAACCCTCCATTTCTCATCTACGCATTTTTGGGTGTAAATCTTTCATGCACATACCAAAAGAGAAAAGGAAGAAGCTAGATGAGAAGTCATTGAAGTGTATTCTTCTTGGGTATGATGAGCACTCTAAAGGTTATCGTTTGATTGATCCCTTAACCAAGAAGATTCACATAAGTAGAGATGTTGTTTTTGATGAGGCTTTCACATCAGCAAACACATCAGATGTATACCTGGACCTTGTGGAAACTCAGGTTGTTAAATCTTCTTCATCAAAGGTTGGAGGTTCTTCTGGATCTTCTTCAACACCTAAGAAGAAGAATCCAAAGTGGTATACAAATACAATCAAAGACTTTAAGCTATCTACTCCACCAGATTTGACTTTGGATAGGCCTCGTACTCACAGCATGGCTCGACAGGAGAAAGCTACAACAGAGAATACTGGGGTTGATGATCTGTGTCAGTATTTTGAAGAACTTTTTATAGATCCAACAAGAGATACAGAAGATATGGATATTGATAGTGATAAGGTTTTTATGTCTTCCATAGATGATCTTGAACCTACATCAGTACAAGTTGCTCTCGATGAGCCTCAGTGGAAGGCTGCTATGGATGCAGAGTATAAGTCTTTGATGAAAAACAAAACTTGGAAGCTTGTCGATCTACCACATGGAAAGAAACCCATTGGCTGCAAATGGGTGTATAAAGTCAAGTACAAAGTAGATGGGACAATTGATAAGCATAAGGCCCGTCTTGTTGCAAAGGGCTATGCTCAAAAAGAAGGCATTGACTACGAGGAAACTTTTGCACCTACTACTCGGATGACAACAATTCGAGTTATTTATGCGATGGCAGCACAGTTTGGGTGGAAAATTCATCAGATGGATGTCAAAAGTGCCTTTCTGAATGGTGATCTCCAAGAAGAAGTCTATATGACTCAGCCAGAAGGATTTGCAATGGAAGGCCAACAGCAGAAAGTTTCCAAATTGGTCAAATCCTTATATGGACTGAAATAAGCTCCTCGAGCTTGGTATATAAAAATGGACAATCACCTCCTGCAGCATGGTTTTAAGAGATGTCCGTCAGATGCAAACCTCTATTTCAAGAAACAAGGTTCTGAGATAGTGTTGCTTGTACTCTATGTTGATGATCTGCTCATTACAGGGAGTTCAAAAACTATGATCTCTACTATCAAAAGAGACTTGTGTCAATATTTTGAGATGTCAGATCTTGGACTTCTCCATTACTGTCTTGGTCTAGAATTCAGCCAGAAGGAGCACTCCATCAAAGTGTCTCAGAAAAAATATGCCAAGACATTGCTAGAAAAATATCGCATGACTGATTGCAAGCCAATGACAACCTCGATGGAGACTGGACTTCAGTTATCATGATATGATGATTCACCTCAGGTAGATGGTACTCTCTATCGACAGTTGATTGGGAGTCTCATATATCTGACCAATACTAGGCCAGATCTCATATTTGTTGTCAACTATCTTTCGAGGTTCATGCAGGAGCCTAAGACCACTCATTGGAAAGCAACAAAACGTGTTCTTCACTATGTCCGTGGCACAATAGAATATGGCCTAGAATACAAGAGGAACAACAAATTCTTCTTGCAAGGATACACGGACTCTGACTATGCCGGATCATTTGATGATCGCAAGTCAACTTCAAGATATATTTTTCATCTTGGATCCGATCCTGTCTCTTGGCACAGCAAGAAGCAACAGGTGGTTGTTATTTCATCAATAGAGACAGAGTATCGCGCCGCACGTGAAGCTGTGTGCGAAGTGATATGGTTGCGTGGCATTCTGACAAGTATGGGCCATCCATCCAAATCTCCAATACACTTGTTTTGTGATAATCAGGGTGTTCTAAACCTAGTCAAGAATCTAGTCCATCATGAAAGAACAAAACACATTGACACACAATGTCATTTCATTCGAGATGAAGTTTCGAGGCACCGAATTCAGCTTCAACACATTCCCACCGATGCTCAAGTTGCAGACATTTTCACTAAGGCACTTGCACGTGTCAAATTTGAATTGTTTCGCAGCTCTATTTGTATTGCAAAATGATGTAATCAGGGGGGATGTTAGTATAGCTAGTAGTTATATTATTACCCAAATAATGTAATAAGGGGGGATGTTAGCATATATTTCAGTTATTACATTATTATTAGCATCTTGTTATTAAGTTACAACAAGGGCTATTTCAGCCTCGGATGGTTTCGTAACCTCCGGGCTATTTCAGCCTATAGATGTACTATTTAATCCATCTCCAATGAATTATCAAGTTGCTGTTTTACTCAACATATTGAGTCTCTAACAATTCTCTTTATGCTTCTATGAGATTGACTTGAGTTGAGTTGAGATTGATTTGAGTTGAGTTGAGTTGAGATTGATTTGGGTTGAGAGTGATATTAGAACATATTGAGTCTCTAAAAATTCTCTTTATGCTTCTATGAAGTTAATTTGAGTTGAGATTGTCATTCATTGTTGAGTTCCTTTTGAGTACTACTTGAGCATGATTGATTGAGCCTTTGAGAAGGAATTTGGGATAGATTTGAGGACAATGTTTGGACAAGTTCTTAGTGAGCTTGTTGGAGCATATTTGGGCAAGTTCTTGGTGAGCTTGCTAGAGCATATTTGGGCAAGTTCTTGGTGAGCTTGCTAGAGCAGATTTGGGCAAGTTCTTTGTGAGCTTGCTAGCACAAATTTTACAAGTTATATGTGAGCTTTTTAAACAGGTTATGTGTGAGCCTATTGAGCAGGTTCTTAGTGATCCTATTGATAGAGCTTTGAAGGTGACATAGTATAGAGGACAAAGTATCAATGGATAGAGATCCAGTAGCCAACATAGTTGAAGACAGATCTGAGTGAGGAGTATTCGAGTGGAGAGAGGTCCATCAGTTAGTGCAGCAGAGATACAGAGTCTTCTAGAATATCACATAGCCAGAGAAGAAGGGGAAAGAGTTCTCCTATGGAAGAGATCCATGAAATTGATATTAGGGGATCAACATCTCCTTTGGATAAAGATCCATAAACATTGTAATTGGGAGTGATTACCAAAGAGATTGATTGAGAAAGTTTTAGTAAAATATTTTCTCCATGGAGTAGCCCACATTGGGTGAACCACGTAAATTGTGATGTCTTTATTGTGTATGGTTTATGTGCATTGCTTTAATTACTGCTATTGATATTGCTATATTTACACAACATAATATTGAATTGGAAGAAAAAGTAAAAAGTGGTCTTATACTTTTCATCCCCCCTCTCAGTATAAGCTTGTGTTCTTCAGGTTAACCAAACATGAATGCATCAAGTGGACCCCTATCCAAAAACCTTTGACTTAGGTCCTTATCCTTAATCATGATAAAATTTACTACATATAATCAAGATCACTTTAACTTTGTTTGCTTGGTTAAATTACATTAAATAACTATAACAAGAACATAACTAATTATTAGTCCTAGTAGGGCAATATTAATGATTCCTTTAGTAACCCAACCTATAAACCTTAGGGGTTATCTCCCTTGGATAGTATATTATAAGGGGCTAACGAGAGTCATAAGGAGGATTGTTTTTCCAAGGTGACACATGGATATTAAACATCTTTTTTTTTTAGAAGTACTAAAAAAAAAAACTTAATAAATTGAAATCATTTTCTTCTTTGAATGTATCTAAACCTCCCTATATCACTCAAAATATTGCTTGACAAATGGTGCAAAAACTTGAGTGCTTCATCTAAATTTCAAGATAATTGTTTAAATATATGGATCACCCAGTTGCTTTGCTATGAGGAAACAAAGAAAGCATGGAAGTTGTCTTTAGGACAAAAGAGATGCTCACTTTTTCTATGAAATAACTCTTATAACTTTTACAAAAACCCAGATCTAATCCTATGAATTCTCAACAATAAGACTTAATCATCATTACAACTATAGGAGGGAGGTTGTGAAGTATCTCATTTTCCTCAAGAAATTTGGGATCTATACCTTCCAACATAGAGCCATTTAGACTAATCCCTCTTGTCTCTCAATATATAAGTCATCCACAAATTCAACATGTGGATATACTTCCTAGTATGACCAATTATTCGAATGTTATTACCTCTAATCCATCTATAACATGCATATTCTGGCTAACATACCCCCTACTAACATGCCTTTTCAAAATAATCCTAGAATTATTAACATGATAATCCTTTTTGGATCATCCTATCCAAATGCATAGTATTATCCTTTAGTCAATCCTCAATATCATCCTCTAACACCACTAATTTCTCATATTATATTCTAGGATATATATGCTAGGCTAGAGCAATCAACAAAAGAAAACTATGAGCTCAAACAACAATTAACCTTTATTCAAGGAGGTGCACCAAAAAAGTACTTTTATAAAATTGTTGTAATGAACCTATAGATCCTAACTTGATAACTAGACCTTATCCTTAGGGCTTTATGTTACCAAATTTTTCAATGTATAAGGGATAAGATGACCCAATAGAACACCTTCAAGTTTTTAGAGTTGCTTGTCATGACATCAAATATGATAGCATATTGTTATTGAAGCTCTTCCCTACAAATCTTAGCGATGAGGCTTTAGAATGGCTTTTCCAATTGTCTCATAATTCAGTCAAGATTTTTCTCAATATGGTTGAGATGTTTATTCGGTATTTTATCTCTTTTAACCTTGAACAAGTGCATATTTTATGATCTATATCAACTAAAACAAGGTAAAAATGAATCCTTTAATGAATTCTTACCTCTATGGGGAGCATTGGTTAGAAAACTCTCTTTTGTTCCACCACCTAGAAAACTATTGTGTCATATGCAATTTATAATATCTCTCATATCCTCTAGAGATGACCCATGTCATATCATTTGATAATGTGGTAGGTCTTGCAAAATAAATAGAAGTTTCCCATCAACGTAGAGGGCAAACAAAACTTATAAAGAATATGAGAAACCATCTTCTTATAACACTTAAGGATAGTATAAAAATAAACATGTTGTGTATGATGGTGTAACTAACCATTGCCCTAAAATTAATCCTAAGATAGGAAATGTTAGTACCATTGTAGCACTAAATAGATTAATTCTAGCTAAAACTCAAGAAAATCCTCCCAAAAAATTTACTAAGTTAAACTAGTCTCTATCCTCTATGCTGACACAACTATTGGATACTAATATGATAGAGCTATCCCTATAAGGTAGCATGATCTTGATAGGGAAAATATTCCTTGGTTTAGGGCTAACCAACAATGTGCTTTCCATCACAGTAATTTTCACAACACAAATAAATGTATCACTCTTAAAAATATGGTACAAGACCTCATCAATGAAAGTTGTCTATTAGTCAGTGGGCCTAAACAATCAACATATTCCAACCAAGATTTGGGATATTTCAAGACCCTTTACCTAAACATGAGAAAAATTCTACTAGTCACATTTAATACAAGAACATCCCCCTCTAGATCAAAATATGGTAGGGATGATTCATGTTAGCATCATGACTAAACAAAAAGTCAAAGAAAAGTATCAAAAATTTGAATTACCTCCTAAAAATCCTTTAGCTTTGTGACCTAGACATGTTGTTTTAAAGAACCACCTTTGGTTCTAAAGCCTTGAGAAAAAAACAAAATCCCTTTTAACCTCCAATAACAACTAGAGGACACACCAACTAAAATATCTATACTCAAGTTGTGAACCTCTTTGAGCCATAGAGAAAACTTGTTCAAGCCTATAAGCAAGAAAACAATACCTAAAAATGCTATCCTTGATGATCTAGTGAATGTGGTAGGATCTCTAAATGTTAACCATGCCACCATATCCTTCTTTAAGGATGACATTCCACTTGCCTCTATGCTTGGGGATATCCCCTTATATATCACTTGCAATATTGGTGAGCAATCCATTAAAAGGGTTCTCATTGATAATGGTTCATTAATCAATGTTTATAGCCTTAGATTCATCCATAAAATAGGGCTCAATAAGGAATATTTAGAAAAGTCATACATTGTCATAAAGGCTTATGATAATTAACATCAAGAAGATATTATAACTATAGTTCTACCAATAAAGGTAGGGAATTGCATTTTAAACATGTTATTTTATGTGTTGCCCTATGAGCTGAATTATAATATCATTTTAAGATGATATTGGTTCCACACGATGCAATATATCCCCCCAACTTACCATCAATGTATCAAATTTGAACATCAGGGTAAGTTGTACAGTATAGTGGTCGATAGTGAGCCCTTTGCCTATTGCCAAAATATCTAGTCAAAAATCCCAAAGGCTCAAGTGTGTCTTTCATTGAATGCTTTTTATTCCTTCATAGACGATGCCTTAAGGTATTTCCTACATAAGAAAACAAACATTAATCAAGAAGAAGAAGCCAATAGTCAAGCCATGATGAATGGTAAATAAAATGTTGAGGATATCAACAATATAAAGCTCAATAGTCAATATTGTGAGCTATTATCTTTAGACTTGGTTAGGTTTGTTGAGGACATATAAGACAAGCATATTATTCTTATTTTACTATCATTGTAAAAACATGAGATTCAAAATCATGTTGGTTTGGTTGTTAGATTCAGTTGTTAGTTTCTTAAGTTTGCATCTTGGATGCTAGCTGTAGTTAGCATCTTCAATTAGCATTTGGTTGTTTTGTTATCTACCAATTATGTACTCTAATGTGCTATCAAGCACTCATAAAATAATGAAAACTTGATCAAGATTTGAAGTTTTATATCAAGATTACCTTCTAAGAGGAAAAATTATGCAAGTAAGAACTTGCACCTTCATATCCACAAGAACAACCAATAAAGAGAGAATATGTGGAACTAATCCATAAACAATAGAGTAGAGATATACCTCGTATTTTCTTTCTAATATTTACCCTATCCCCAAGTAAATCCTTTGTAACTTTTGATTCAAAGGAAAGGACCTAGGACTTCGAGAGTAAGGAATTAAAGAACCTTTAGAAAATGAAACTTGGTCCAAGCATTGCAGGTTGGGATATTTGCCCAACCATAATGAAAGAGCATTTTCCTATTCTTTAGAAAGTTACAAAGAAATATACCATTTCTCATCTGAATATCAAAGAGAAGCAACTTTGATAGCAGGTCTATACTAGGATGAAGATGAGGACAATGAACCTCTTCCTTTATTTTTTGATCTCTTTTTATAGTACACAGAAATTAACACTATAAGTATTGAGCCTATTGAGGATATCAAACAAAACTCTAATTATACCTTGAAAATGAGTATAGATTAGTTTCATTACAAGAAGATAACATTATGACATCTCAATCAATAGCAGATTTTGTATGAAATTACATATATATGATTGTGAGGTGATAATTTCACCCCAAAACCCTCTTAAGGATAATTTAAATGATGTTCTTCATTAATAAGATATCCCTATTGAAGGTCCCCTTTCTTTAGACACACATTGCTCCAAATCATACAACTTTGAACAATGGACTTTGGATGCCAATAAATTTCAAAGTCTAGGGGTCTCACCTACCCCTCCACAATATGAAGATGAATCAAATATAATAGAAGATACCATAGACATTAACATAGGATCAAGTGACAACCCATGGGTAATAAAGTTAGGGAAAGTTCTAACTTTAGAAGAAATATTAGAGTATACAAAATTCTTAACCAAATTTTGCAATATCTTCGCATGGTCCTATGCAAACATGCATGGATTAGATCCATCCCTAGTAGTTCACCACTTGGTAGTCAAGCCTGATGCTAAGCTGGTGAAGCAAAAATTATGAAATATGCACTCTAAGGTTGCTTTACTAGTCAAAGAGGAACTCCAAATGCTTTTGGAGGTTAAATTTATCAAAGCTATTGACTATTTTGATTAGATCTCAAACATAGTTCTAGTCACCAAGAAAGAGGGTATTGTGAGAATTTGCACATACTTTCAAGACATCAACAAAGACTATCCTAAGAACAATTTTCCTTTGCCAAATATAGACATGATAGTTGATTTTACAATTAGTTTCATAATTCTATACTTAATGGAAGGATTTTTTGGTTACAACCAAATTTGCATAGCACCAGAAGATCAACCCAAAACAATGTTCACTACTCCTTGGGATACCTTCTATTATGAAGTTATACCCTTAAAAATTAAGAACACTAGTTCAACTTACCAACGTACTATGACATACATCTTTCATGATATGATGCACAATATCATGAATTATTATATTTATGATCTTCTTGGATGATTAATGAGAAGAGAAGATCATGTCAAAGACTTAAGGTGAATTTTCAAACAACTTAGAGAATATAATGTTTATCTTAAGCCCTCGAAATGTATATTTGGTATAACATCTAGTAAATTATTAGGCTTTATAGTGTATAGACATGGCATTGAGGTAGATTCTAATAATATATCAACAAGAATTGATATGCCACCACCTCAAAACTTAATATAGCTTAAAATTCTGCAAGGTAGGCTCCAAGAAATTCAAAGATCCATATTCCAATTAGTAGATAAATGTTAACCCTTTTTTAGACTATTATGAAAGTGGATCAAGTTTAAATGGGATGGGAAATTTTGAAAGGCTTATGAATCTTTAAAAACATACTTGTTATCTCCACTAGTCTTAATTCTCCCCAATCCTCTCAAACCACTATTATTGTATATTATGGTAACAATTCACACTTTAGGTGCTATGTTGGTACAATATTATGACCAACATAGAGAAAGGGTTGTCTACTACATTAGTAGGACCCTTATTAGTTATGAAACTAGATATACCCCTTTGGAAAATATGTGCTTAGAAGTGGTCTTTGCATCCTAAAAATTGATACATTACATGTTGAGCCATAAAATATATGTTCACTAAGGTTGATCCATTGTGATACCTTATGTCTAAACCCTACCTTTTAGGTAGGATAGCTAAATGGGTTATGGCCCTTAATGTGTTAAATCTTGAATTCATTAGTCAAAAATTAATTAAGGAATAAGTGATAGTTGGTCAACTAGCAACAACCCCTTTTCCAGCTAGCCATCCCCTAGAAATTAAATATCTTGATGAGATAGTATCCACTCTTGAGGCATCACAACAATATTCTTGGACTCTTTTCTTTGATGGTATAATATGTATTAAAGAAGCATAATAAAATATTGTCTTGGTATCACCATAATATATTATAATTCCTTTGTCATTTAAGCTTCAATTCTTGTGTACTAATAACACGACCAAATACGAAGCGCTTATCCTTGGGTTATGAGCAACCCTAGCTTTAAAAGTTACTATCCTCTCCATATTTGGAGATTTCCAATTAATAGTCAATCAAATTAATGGATTTTATCAAACCAAAGATGATAAACTCAAACCATATAAAGATATTATGGATAAATTAATGGATTCCTTTGAGAAGGTGGTTTTGTTACTATCCCACTCTTTAAAAATCATCAAGCAAATGTAATGGTTGCAATTGCATATCGTATACCTCTAGAATTGGAAGATGAACAAGCAACAATTATCATTTGTCAAATAAGACAACCTACAACCTTACAATCCAATCAAGAACCACTAGCTACTTTTACCATTGAACAAGCACCTATCCTTGATTCTTGGTACAAGGAAATATATGATTTCCTTAAAAGTGGTGTTTTGCCTAAAGGACTAAATCACAATGAGTGAAAGAACCTCAGGCAATGCACTTATCGATATGTAATAGTTAGAGACATCTTAAATAGGTAAATATTTGATGGTATTCTATTAAGATGCTTGAATTCAAATGAAGCCAAAACAGTCCAAGATGCTCATGAAGGAGAATGTGGTGGACACTTCAATGGAATTACCATCACTAAGAATCTTATTTGCATGGGTTATTATTGGCTAACTATAGAAAGAGAGGCTTGTAATTACATACACAAGTGCAAAAAATTCCAAA
The DNA here is from genome assembly GCA_028583015.1 of Wollemia nobilis. Classification (NCBI taxonomy): domain Eukaryota; kingdom Viridiplantae; phylum Streptophyta; class Pinopsida; order Araucariales; family Araucariaceae; genus Wollemia; species Wollemia nobilis. The sequence goes on from JAQPPZ010017228.1 coordinate 17,007,275, forward strand.
AGTGTGATAACCTAATCCATGCACCATTATAGGAGCTTTAATCGATCACATCTCCTTAGCCCTTCTCTATGTGGGGACAAGATATCACTGGAAAGATAAATCCAATGTCATATGATGGACATAAGTTTGTAATTAGGACAACATAATACTTTACTAAGTGGATAGATGCAATGTCCTTATCCTCTTGTATTAGTATTTAGATTTCTAAATTTATCCTAAAGCAAATTTTATCATGATATGGCATTCCTAACATGCTCATATTAGACAATGGCACTCTTTTCAAAAATAAGGATGTCACTAAGCTTTATGCTAAATTTAAAATTCAGCATAAGTGGTTGACAACTTATTATCCATAGGGTAATAGTTAGTTCAGAGCTTCTAACAAGATATTAATAAAAATATTAAATAAACTGGTAAGCAAAACTGGTAGGGATTGATATTTATAGCTATATCCCACTTTATGGGAATATTGAACCAGTGTGAGAAATTCAACTAAAGCTACTCCCTATGCCTTAGTTTATGGGACTAAGGTCATCTTCCCCTTCAAATTAGAATTTCCATCCCGTAGAATCCTTCTAAAAAAGGTTATGCATAAGGGATTAGTGCCAAAATCTATTTATAATAAGGAGGTGAATCTATTTCAAAGGTGAGGTGAATGGTATCCAAAGTCATGTAGAAGACAAGGTGAATTGCACATTTTATTAACAAAAAATATAACAAAGTGGTGAATTTATCTTAATATTTGAAAAAATTGTAAATAATTGAAATGAATAGTAAAAGTCTATGGAAAGCTGAAAATTACCAACAACTAAAAACTATTAACAACTGGAAACTACCGATAGCTAAAAAATACCAAAAACTAAAAACTACCATCATCTCAACTATTGGTAGCTGAAAACTATCGACAAATACAAACTATCAGCAGTTGCAAACTACCAGTAACTATTAACTACCAAAATCACGTCTTTATACTATCAACATAAAAAAACTACTAGTACCAACAATATATCACTACTAGTAGCACCAGTGTCTAAAAACTACCGATACCACCAGTGAACTCTTACTACTAGTACCACCATCATTTGCCTACTACTGGTACAACCAGGGTTTGCTTACTATCGACACCATTGCACACATCCTACCGGTCTACATCACCATGTATCAGCACTACATCTCTTCAGGGACATGTGTTAGCATTTTAGATAAGGAAAGATCTATAAAAAGGTAATAACCCCACAATTTCAACTTTGTGCAAACCATTCCAGAGCCCTAGAAAGCCTACCAAAGACTTCAAATCTTACAAAAATCATTCAAAATTATTACATGTTGCAACAATGTCCACTTCCCTCCATTTTCGCATCCAAACTTACATTTAGAAACCTTGTTTTCCCATTAATATATGAGGTTATCATAATGCCAGGTTATGACACTTCATGGGTAACAAATGTAGGCCTTCTAAGGTTAGTATCATTGCCCTAATTCAACACCAATAATAATTTTTTGCTTAAAATTGTTAGATGTTACAACCATGATGGCTTGGTCTTGAACATGGATATCGAAAATAGGATTGTTTCCTTCACTATTAAACCTATGGACATCGAAAGGTTGGCAGGGCTTCCCCACAAGGGTTGTCCATTTGTGACATCAAAGTTTGCATTGACCGATGATGATAAAATGTACATGGAGAAAAGCTTCAATATCTTACCAAATTTTTTGTCAGGTAAGTTTCCATTCCCAAATATCATGAGTCTCATCTTCAATACTTTTCTATAATTTATTAATTTTATGTTATATTTTTTCAATTCATTCCAATCCTTCCAGGAGGGACCTCTAGTTTTTACTTGTCACCGACTAGTATCTTTGTGTGGTGATCAAGTTTTTCTAGGTGAGCAAGTACACTCAGTTAGAGCAAGTACAAAAACTCCAAAGGTCTCAAAAATTACACGTCTTTTGCATCCCTTCATTCTTGTCCTATTACTTCATCAGTTGCACAAAGAGTGCACATTGATGTTGAAGAATTTAGCCAACCCTCGAGATGTAATGTGAAATACATGTTTCAATATAGTTTTTTTTTTTAGGTTAACTTTATTGATAGCTTCATTTACTATTTTTTTGATATATTTTTAGGGCAACATCATGAAAACCCTTTAGAATCTTCATCCAGTATAACCGTTTAAATTGTATTCTTAATTTGGTATAACCATTTAAATTGTATTCTTGTTATATAGAATATTGATTTCAGTAATTTTTTAACAAACTTTCATTATATTATTTATAATTTATGTAGGAGCACTAATTCAATCACCTGCTCTCACAAAACGAATGATGCCACCACCACCTCCACCATGACCACAACCGATGAGGGTTCAACAACGTATGTGTGGAAAGCAACTATATTTTGCAAGGATTTGGGGAATAACATGTACACAAAATTTATCAAAGCTTCCAATCTTTCGGTTGGAATGTCTACTCTGTGTGGTTTATCAACATTGGATAATCCTAATCTTCAATAGGATTATCTTTTTCAAGGCAGTTCTCCTATGTTTTTTCATGCTACCGATGTGCTTCATGATAAAAAAGAGTAGACAAAAGCATAGGAACCAAAAATAGCGATAACTTGTGGCACCTATTATTCCCCTCCGCATGAAACTAGCGATTTTGGTCATCTTACTGATGACCAAAATTTGAAATTTCCAATAAATTTTCTATTGTCTAATAATTGGGAGGCCATCATAAAAGACATTCTATTGGCTGATATCTTTGGTTTAAGATATTGGGAGTATCGAGTAAAAGTTTTAATTCAGGAGCTAAACCCCTAATACAATAATTTTTCTAAAAGAGACTATTATTTTTCTTTGGTTGAATAGGAACCTAAAAAGCTTGGTACTTTGTTATATCAAGCTCAATCTGGAAGTGTGAGGAGTTTAGTTACCAAGTTCGAGTTCGTGTTCGATTTCAAAACTCTTGAAGTTTGAAATAAATTCAACATGTTTAAAAATTTGGAATAAAATTCGATATATTATAAATGTGCATATATCCTTTCAAAATATTATGTAAATAAATTAGTAACTAAGAAACTCAAACAGACTTGAAACAAAAATTAATAATTCCCGTATATTTCTAAGCTTCTACTTTAAATTTTAATGGTATCATTTTAAATTTGGTTTACGTTTTTATATATTTTATATTTAAATGTTAAAGTAAAATTAAATGTTAATTTTTATATAAATTAAATTATATATATAAAATAAACACCTAATAAAAGCATAATAACTTATCATTTATCATCGACAAAAAGTAGATAGTTTTTTAATAAAAAAATTAATCTTATAAGATTATGAAACTGCATCTAAATTGAATTTAGAAAACAACTTATTTTTTATAATTTTTTCCATTCCATAAATTTATTTTACGCGAAAATGCACACAAAAATAGATTGTATTTTACAAGTTAGAAGACTTCAGCCTTCAAGGACAAGGCCTTATTGACGAAGGAGAAAATTGGTGGACACTTCCATGCAAGCCACAACCACACAGGGTGATGATTCATTTTAATTTTTTTCAGATGTGAACTCGAACTATTCTACTGTCATAATATACTGTGTATGCATGTTAGTAATATCAATTCACAGTTGATATTTTGGTTGTTTGACAATACAAGGACCAAATGGTATGACATTGGGTAAATTTTTTTCCTTGCCAAATTTAGGATTTATTCACTGAACTTATTTGTTAGGGTTTTAAATTCGACGAGTTTCAAATTTTATGTAAAAAATATACGAATTTGGTAACTAAGGTGAGGAGTACTAATGTACATATTGATGAAATTTTAAATCTTCTTTTAAATAGGTTAGAGAATCTAAATGTTGAAGCCTAGGTATATTATAATCAATGGGATATTGATAGGAAGAAGGTTAATATTGCAGAGGTGGGCAAAGTAGTTTCTGATGTAAGTTCTACCAATTTTGTGTTTATTAATATATTTATTTTTATATCAATTTGTAACTAATATAGTACAATTTATCTATTTTGTAATCAAATTTTGAAAATCTAAACAAAAGGGTTGAGAGCCTCAATTTGTTTTAAACATTTCCAAGGACAACCTTTACAAAGCGATGCAATTGAAGGAATGCTTAGCTTACACCATTAGATAAAACAATACGTTCAAAAATATTATCATATTGCATAACTTAGATACTAACATTTTTCTAAAGGAAAAGGAAAAATAAATATCTTCCGCATCCAAAGAAGATCCTACCAATGAGGAAAGGGCTTTGATCTCAAGTTTTAAGATAGTGCAGGAAAGCCTAATCAGATCTGGTGCACTACCGTTAGATGCAGCTGATCAGAGTCATTTGCAAAGTGAGCTTGATAGTGATAAAAACAATATTTTTAAAATGCTATGTAATTTAATACTTTTTGAATTAATGAAAAACATTTTGTAAATTTTGTTATACAATTATGGATATTTTTCCGTTTTATAAAATTTTGCAAATGTGTTATACAATTTTGGATTTTGGTGAGATGTTAACTATTTTAGCAAAAGTTTTACAACTTACAATTAATGAATCTATTTTGGAAAATATGTCATACAATTTTAGGTTATTGTTTTGTTTGATATCTATTGCAAATTCTAACTTCTCCCAATATTGTTACCATATTTAAAAATCATATGTTTACAACAATAATCAAATCTATCAAATATAACATAAAATTATATTAAAAAGTCTATGATATCATTTATAAAATTTAACACAAATAATAATATGAAACATAAAAAATATCAATATATTTTGTGTATTAAATCAACAATGCAAAAGTAAGTTTGTGCAAAATTAGAGTGAGTATAGTGGAAGAAGCTGAAACAATCAATTATCAGTTTGTCCAAAATTACAGTGGCAGAAGCTGAAACAAACACTTATCAGTTTGCATAGCTGAGGTTTGTGTTTCGAATTTCTGATCAACACCAATATCTTGATCTTCTTTATCCATAACATTTGTGATACCTCTTCTTTCTGCTAGGGATTTCCAATATGCCAAAGCTCTTTCATATGGATATTTGTCTAGTTCATAAGATGACACATATACTCTTAGATAGTTTTCTAAATTTTTATCCAATCTGTTACGAACCTTAGATTTCACAAATGACAAAGCTTTGAAAATCCTTTCATCTTCTATTGATCCCAAAATCATTGTTTGTCATAATTCATATAAGCAAAAATATTCATTCATTGCATATTATAAGACATTGCTTGGATACAATTTTTTCCACAAAATTTTTATAGAACCCGATTCATTAGGATTAGTCAAATGGTAAATTTGATCCACCATTATTGATCCAAAATAGGATGATTGATTTTTCAAAAGGTCTTTATTTAGAATAACATTGATCTTAGTTCCATTAACCTCCATACATTTAGTAAAATATTCCATAATTGTATGCATATAGTTTATGAACAGTTTACTTGTAATATTGCAATCAACTCTAGGATTCCAAAACATGGGGTTAACAACAACCATGGCCTCAAGCCACTCATCTCTTTGAAAATGGTCTCTTATTTATCTTGTCAAGGTTTTTGCTATTTTTCTCAATTTAATCCTTGTATTTTGTAGAACAACATCAAATATGTTATATGTTATTGGCATTTGTTCAATATCATCTAAAACTATTCCCGATGGCCTTTTAAAATAATATAATTTTATATAATTTCCATGAACATTAATGCAAATATTGTCATTGATATTGAACTTCAAAAAATTATATGGATTATCGATGTTTGTTAAATATCTCCAATATTCAAACAATGGATCCATAAAATTTATGGCAGATGAGTATAAATTATCAATACACATACATATTTGTTTTCTAATCCTGATGAAATTAGCAATATATATGGTTCTTTGTTATGCAAGTTTTGTCAAAATATTCATTTCATGCAACATTGGAAGAATACCACATAAAGTGAGCAAATTTTCCAGATCTGTCATTTGGTATAACAAGTCCTTTGTCTTATCAACTACCCTTCGATTATCATACATAAACCCTACTAAGGATTTATATTCTTTGAAAATTCTGGATGCAAGTTGAAACAATGAAATCGACCTAGTATCCACATCTTTTAACAATATTTTACCTTCTATAACTCCTAGTGCAAACAATTGAAACTCTACAAAACTTTTTGAACTACAAGAAAATTAAGTATGTACTTCATGAATATGTTCTTCTACTCTAGAAACATTTTCAAATGTGCTCACAATTTTGTATGTAAGATTCATTCTATGAGCCATGCAATGAATGAAGATCAAATATGGGCCAATTGATGTTTGAATTCGAACACAAAGCCCATTTTTGTGACCTTGCATAATAGCAGCACCATCAGCTTCGATACATATTAACTTGTTGGTTATTGTTGTATCATCTATTCCTATAATATCCTTTAACCTTATTACAATAACATTATAAAGATTTTCCACATTATAATTATTGATCATCTTATGTAATGCTAGCAAATGAGGTTGCCTTAAGTGATCCTGAAATGTGTAAACATGCATGCATATCCAAGATGTATTGTCAATAGCAGTTAATTCATCAATTGAAAGTGAAATGAATTTAGCATTTTTCACTTTCTCTCTCAGGTCCTCCTCAACTAAATATAGATATTTTCCATTTTTTAACCATTGTAATCTGACCAATGAGCACTAGGAATATTATGCACATCGGCTAGTTGAACGAGATGCTTAAAATCGATCAACTCATACATTGGTCTACCCTTTTCAAAATAGTATATACCAACCACAACAAAGTGCAAAATTTTTGAAACTAAAGTATTTTTATGAATTATTTTAAATTTTGCTTCAATAGTTCCACCATTTTCAACAATTATATTTTGTTGTTTCATCTCTCTGTCATAATATTGTGCATATTTTTGACATGCACACATTCAGAAGTATCCTTCCATATTATTGTTTTCTTAGTTGTTCCATCACATTCTTTTATCGTGACATATACTTTCCCACAATGTTTTTCTATTGTATTCAACTTAAGTTGCATCTTATGATCCTTTCCTAGTTTCCAACTATAAATAATGTATCTACATTATATGGGAGTGTCATTACTATTCTTAGACTGCATAAATTCATTACTATTACTATTCCTATAATATCCTTTAACCTTATTACAATAACATTATAAAGGTTTTCCACATTATAATTATTGATGATCTTATGTAATGCTAGCAAATGAGGTTGCCTTAAGTGATCCTTAAATGTGTAAACATGCATGCATGTCCAAGATGTATTGTCAATAGCAGTTACTTCATTAATTTAAAGTGAAATGAATTTAGCATTTTTCACTTTCTCTCTCAGGTCCTCCTCAACTAAATATAGATATTTTCCATTTTTTAACCATTGTAATCTGACCAATGAGCACTAGGAATATTATGCACATTAGCTAGTTGAACGAGATGCTTAAAATCGACCAACTCATACATTGGTATACCCTTTTTTAAAATAGTATATACCAACCACAAAAAAGTGCAAAATTTTTTAAACTAAAGTGTTTTTATGAATTTTTTAAAATTTTGCTTCAATAGTTCCACCATTTTCAACAATTATTTTTTGTTGTTTCATCTCTCTATCATAGTCTTGTGCATATTTCTGACATGTACACATTCAGAAGCATCCTTCCATATTATTGTTTTCTTAGTTGTTCCATCACTTTCTTTTACTGTGACATATACTTTCCCACAATGTTTTTCTATTGTATCCAACTTAAGTTGCATCTTATGATCCTTTCCTAGTTTCCAACTATAAATAATGTATCTACATTCTATGGGAGTGTCATTACTATTATTAGACTGCATAAATTCATTACTATTACTATTATTATAATATCCTTTAACCTTATTACAATAACATTATAAATGTTTTTCACATTATAATTATTGATCATCTTATGCAATGCTAGCAAATGAGGTTGCCTTAAGTGACCCTAAAATGTGTAAACAAGCATGTATATCCAAGATGTATTATCAATAGCAGTTACTTCATTAATTGAAAGTGAAATGAATTTAGCATTTTTCACTTTCTCTCTCAGGTCCTCCTCAACTAAATATAGATATTTTACATTTTTTAACCATTGTAATCTGACCAATGAGCACTAGGAATATTATGCACATCAGCTAGTTGAACGAGATGCTTAAAATCGATCAAATCATACATTGGTCTACCATTTTTCAAAATAGTATATACCAACCACAACAAAGTGCAAAATTTTTAAAACTAAAGTATTTTTATGAATTTTTTAAAATTTTGCTTCAATAGTTCCACCATTTTCAACAATTATTTTTTGTTGTTTCATCTCTCTATCATAATATTGTGCATATTTCTGACATGCACACATTCAGAAGTATCCTTCCATATTATTTTTTTCTTAGTTGTTCCATCACATGCTTTTACTGTGACATATACTTTCCCACAATGTTTTTCTATTGTATCCAACTTAAGTTGCATCTTATGATCCTTTCCTAGTTTCCAACTATAAATAATGTATCTACATTCTATGGGAGTGTCATTACTATTCTTAGACTACATAAATTCAATAAACGGATATTTCGATGACCATTCTAGCTGAAATGTTCTTCCAATAGTCCACCTGGTTAACTTTCTACATTTAGTTTTTTGAGAAGAAGATTCCTCGAAAGTTGGTATTTGGTAAATATGGTTGTTTTATTTTTCATTAGGTGTGTTGCTTTCCTGGTTCTCTTTCTACTAAAATCAAACCTCCTAGAAAATTGGAAATACGTACGTTCATGGATCTTGTACCTGTTAGGCCTAGGTTTCAATCACTTCATATGGCCCCATCCAGCGCTGCATGATTTTTCCTTTCCTTTTTTGGAATCAAGATTCATACAATAATATCCATTCTCCCACTTTGAATTGATTTTGCCTTGTGTGGCGATCATGTCATCCAACCCTTTATTTTTGGATGATATTTATTCGATGTAGAGCATCACATCGATATTCATCTAGCTAGTTAAGCTACTGAATCTGTTTCTTTTGTTCCTCATCCAGATTCAAATCTAAATCTACTACAATTTTGAGAGTCTTAATTTCAAACTCTATGGACATCATAGCATTATTTCCATATACTAACTGGAATGGTGTAAAACCAGTGGTAGTTTTCCAAGTGGTTGTGGTAGCCCACACTACTTCTAGTAATCTTATGGTCTAGTATTTCCTATGTTGTACCATATTTGTGAGAATGTTATCCAATTCACGATTGGTGATCTCTACTTGTACATTTTCCTATGGATGGTAAGGAGAGATTTTATTGTGCCTGATTTTCTACTGTTGCATTATTTCCTAAATCAGCTTTGAAGTAAATGGATGCCCTTGATCAATAGTGATCTCCCTTGGAACCCCAAATCTTGTAAATATAGATGAAAATAGGAAATCTACTACAATATTCTCTTTATAATCATGCAATACCTGCACTTCAACCCACATGGTCACATAGTTAGTGTAAACTAAGATATATATATTGTCTGCTGACTATGGATTAAAGGGTACTACAAAATCCATACCTCATTTTTCAAATGGCTCAATATGCATGTGGTTGGATTTGAATTTCATCTCTAAGATTTGGTATGTCCATCCTCTGAAATTGATCACATTGGCTCACATGTTTAGCTGCATCTTTAAATAGTGAAGTCCAGAAGTATCCAGCCTGGAATACTTCGAATGCAGTTCTTTTTCCTACAAAATGGCCACCATAAGGTTCATTATGGTAAGATTTCAGTTTTTCTATAGTCTCGTTATCAACAACACATCTTCTCATGATTTGATCAGGCCCTGTTTTGAATAGGCATCCCTAAATCCATGAGAAGTCTGCATTTTTTTCTATTAGTGTTTGTTTCTCGCATGGTGAAAGTGTAGGGGATACTTTACCAGTGGCTAAATAATTAGCCATATCTGTGTACCATGGTATATTTTCATTCAGAGCAAACAAATGCTCAGCTAGAAACTGATCTTATATGGTTGTATGATCTAGTGGTGTCAATCTAGAAAGAAAATTTACAACCACATTGTCCTTTCCTGGTTTTTCCATAATTGTTACATCAAATTCCTATAGAAGTAACAATCATCTGATAATGCTACCACTAATTCTAGGTTTGTTTTTTAGGTACTTGATGGTTGAATGATCCGTATGCATAAAAACTTGATAACTTGTAATATAGTGGTAAAATTTGTTAAGAGTGTGTATGACTCCAAAAAATTTCTTTTCTGTGATGTGTTGAGGTTATCTTACCGGTTTAATTTCTTCTTCTAGATATATGCGATGAGTACAGGTTTTTGAAGCAATTCCTCTTATGTCTAAATACTCCCAAGCAAAAGCATATTGATTTTAACTAATATTTCTTTCAGTTTGATCTACTGATCAAATGTCAACTCATCATCTATATTCAATACCCTCCCAAGTGCAATCTCAATTTGTTTGATATGGTGATTTTTACCTCCAAAAAGTGGCAGCTCTAGAGGAGGATAGGATAATTCCCCTTGGAAAAAGTTTGATATAACTCTTTCCTCATCACTCTTATCCTTCAACTCATCAAATGCCATCATGGATTGAATTATTGATAAATCACCAATATTCTAGTTTCATAATCAGGTTCTCCCAACAAGTCTATAGATTGTGTAGGTGGATGGATAATAAAAATTTTCACATTCTAACCATCAAATATGGTCATTTTTCCATTCTTGCAACTTATGTAGGCATCAACTGTTGTCATCTAAGTTCGACCTAAGATGAGTGGATAACCACTCAACTCAGACTTGGATTGTAACACTAGAAAATCTGTTGGATATTCCCATGCATCCACTATGACTGTTATGTCTTCTGACATTCCCTCAGGGAGCACTATAGCCCTATCAGCCAACTAAATGATAGTTATGGTTGGCTTCAAATGGGTCAGTCTAAGTTTATGCATGGTATTCTTGGATGTGACATTAATGGAAGCCCCCAGATCTACTAATATGTTGGGTAAGACATAGCCTCCAATTTTTACAATTAAAATAGGGTTTCTTGGGTCTGAATATTTCTAGATGTAGGTGTTTCCCAACATAATATTAGCTAACTGACCTACCAAATTGATTACCTTTGCTGGTTTTCTTCCTAGTTTTCTCAGAAACAATTCCCTTATGGCATTTTTATATATTGGAATATCTCTTATGGCCTAAAAAATAGTTATTGTGATTATCACAATTTTTATACTGGAAAGAATGTCAAATTTTGGTTGTACTGGCTTTCTGGGTTCCTCCAACCTTTTTGGAAAAGGTGGAACCTCTTCTCTGGTATTTACAACTACTAGTTTATCTTCTACTTCTTATATAAGAGGTGATTCCTCTTTTTCTAAATCTATTTTTCCCTCCTCTTCTAACAAAGGAGCTATTTCTACACCTACATGTTTACCTAACCTCAATTGTACAAGCTTACAATCTACTTTGATATTATACATGGGGTACATATCATTTTCTATTTGGTATATTGGTTGTATTTTATTATTTGGATTAAAAATGGGTTGTTCCAGAAGCTGAGCAAGTCTCAAAGCAGGGGAAGCTGGCAAACTCTGTTGCAATGGGACATGTTGCATATTATGGAGTTGGGCTTCAAGCATTATGAATTCTCCACTATGTTATAGGTTGTTGATGTGGCATCCATGGGTAAGGATTATAAGGATTTTCTCCTTGGGGGTATTTGCCCAAGGTTTTTGATGAGTGTCGTTGTTCATTCATCATTTAATCATTATGTGTGTCAATCCAGGGCGGTGTCCAAGGCTATATACGAAAGAAGGCTCCAACAGGTTAAAGATTAGTTCATTCAGAAAATAGGCTTTATTGATGGATCAGTAAGTGTTTGGGGGTTTGGTGTGACCTCTAACTCCTAGAATTGGAAATCAAATTACAGAAGATAAAACTGAATTAAAACTTGCAAGAAATGAAAATTGCAGAATCTGAAATAGCAGGAAATGAAATGTTGCTAAATTGAAATTGTCAAAAAGGCAAATTGTAGAATTGAAATCACACACAGTTGCAAAAAAATAAACTAACTACAATTCTCTAAGCATGTTCTAAATCTAGAAATTCAAACTAACATCTATTGCAAAACTAGAAATGTCACAAATCTAGAAATTGCAGTAAAATGACAGAAAACTGGAAATTGCTGCAAATCTGGAAAATGACAAAAAACTTGAAGTTGCTGCAAATCTGAACAAAAATGTTGAAATTGCATGGAATGATGGAAAAATGTTGTCAAGACTAAAATCTGAATTTAAAGCTGCTAAAGAAATGAAACTGGCAGAATTTTGCTAACCTGCTGCAGCAAGGAATTAGCAATGTATTCTGTCAGAAGATGCCTTCCTCTCGGTCCTCGCAAGTGGCCCTTGCTTCCAGGAAGGCCAATATTTATGCAAAGAAAACCTAAAAAAAAAAAAACCAAACTCAACATGCCAATTGAGAACTAAAAACTACACCTTTTTATTCAATCTGGAAATGCATTACAGTAATGCAGGAAAAACCTATAGATTACTATTCTGCTACAAAAACAACTGCACTCTCTATTTCTCTATGTCTCCTATATGACTATATGCCTATATTCTATATGCTCAACCGTGCTGGGAGCTCTCTTATTTATAATATTATGTTGATATACTTGATTACTGATTTGTAGGGATTTACAACTGTTTGCACAACTGTTTCCTAGAATGCATGAGCTTGCTTTGTCAAACTTGATCTATTCAACCTTATTAAGCTGCATTCATTGAGGAAATCAGTTAACATGAGCTGGGACAACTTTTTGGTCAATTGTCAATACTTTCCTCTATCGATCTGTCACTTTTTGACCATCTTCTGTTGTTCCTGCGCTATTCCTTATTCCTGTGCCAAAATAATAGGTAGGTGACAATTCATTGCTTATCTGCACTCCAAACGCATAGGGAGGAAGTTGTTGACCATTTGGATTGTTTTACCTTATCTTGTACACCCTTCTGCAGTGGTGGCATGTGCTGGAGTGACTAATTCCAAGCCCTGTTGTATATGTACAACTGGCTAGAATTTGCATGACCGTGTCCTGCTTTTACCAAATTTCTTGCATTTTAGCCTTTTGACTTGTTGCTTCCATTTGCATCACGTGGCAGTCTTGTCAGGTGGAGAAAGAGTCATGCCTATTCTCCCTCAACTATTTCCAAGCGTTTACCTCTTCTTTATTTGACAAATTCCATGCCTTCCTTCAAAGTGATAGGTGGCTGGAATTTGTATGGACTCGTGACCCGTTGTTTCCAGCTGCCAAAACATGCCCATATGCCTTTTTGGAGTGATCATAACTTGTTCATCGTAACTCCATTTTTTACCAAATTATGTCCACATGTTCTTGGTTATATGAACAACATTGGGTTAAATTTTCAACTCTTAATTCCTCATAAATTACTCCCTGCATCGCTGTCAAGTTGGCCTTTAACACAGATTTTTACCAGCATTTCCAGCTGTCAAAAAGTGTGAAACTGCCATTTTGCAGGCCCCATAACTTCCAGGTTACTTGTCCATATGCCTTCAAATTTGGGTCATGTTTTCTCTATATTATGAAGTACCATTGGTATGAATTTGGTACCTTAACTCACTCTGGATCATTCCCAGTAGATCCGCCAATGTTCCCTTTAACGCAGATTTGCACCTGTTAACAACTCCAGAAAAGACTAAGGCATGAACAATGAGCGCAGGAACGATGTAACCTTCATAACTTTTTATCTACAGCTCGGATTGACTTGCTTCAAAAAGCAAAGTTGTAGTTCTTGATGAGAGGAATCTATTCATGCCATCATAATGTAATTGCAATACATGTTTTATTTACTACCTAATCAACTGAAACAGTGCATAAAATGTTGAAAATAGTCAAAATAGAGGTATAATGTTCCAAACATAAAATCATGCAAACATGTAACAAATAACATATTCTAATCACTATTTGGCACTTTAACTTTGTCATATTTAATATTATGGCAGTTTTTATATGTCAACCATAGTGTAATAATGAGGCATTTCTAGGCCTCATCATTCCCCCCAGCTTGAACTGATGCATGCCCTCATGCATCCTAGTAGGCCCTAGTAAGATGAACAACATACTTTTTCCACCTACTACCCGAGAAAGTTCTTCTTACTGCACTACACCAAGCATTGTAGTTCCTGCAACTTTTTTTCTTTTCCTTTTTTTTTTTTTTGTTTTTTTTTTCCCTTTTTTTTCTTTTCTTCCTTTGTACTTGTGGTAGAACTTTAAGAAACTTAATATCTAATGTGCCCTGCTGTTCTGCAACATTTTCAAGAATTTTTGGCATAATTTGTCTCGTTTTGAAGCTTGCTCTGGAATGAGACTGTTGTTCCAAAGTTGCTCTGGAATGAGACTGTCATTCTGAAGATGTGTCAAAAACATGCTGAAATGGCCTCCTATGCAAAATTTAGCTACAGATTCTAGTGTGGGCCCATATTTAGAGTGTATAAGCCTTCCATAACATCAAAAATTCTTTTTCCATGCTATTTTTTTTGTCTGTTGTTGTTTTATTGCAGTAGTAGTAAAACAAAATTTTCAGGTGCATTTCGTCCTTCTCATATTTATGAGGTATTGGTGGGACATTTTATTCTGAAATCTGCCCTACTAATAAAGATAAAATGGCTGTCATATCTGTCCCAAAATCAGGTTTTTCATAATTTTGAATTTCCCATGCAACTAAGGGCAAAAGGGGGTGTTTCTTGACATTTTGAACAACATGTTCCATTTTTTTTTAACTTGCCAATATTGTATGAACAGTTTATGCCAAATATTGATTATCATATACTAAATGCTAAATGCTTACCATGACTAAATGCAAGAAACACATACCTTACTGTCCTGAAAATTTATCATCCACCTTACAAGCTACTTCTGATGATGATTTTTTTTTGAAATAAGAACAACATAGGTGCAGTAGGTGAGATTTGTACAATGGTAGAACAATGATGGGTGGATCAACAAGGCAATGCATGCCGAAAAACCGGTTTTCATGCAAGCCAACTCAGCAGCGCCTCCGAGAAGGTTTTCACTACTGAATTATTCATTTTTTTCTTCTCTTTTTTTTTTTCTTTTTTCATTTTTTTTTTATCAGAAGAGGCTGCCATTTCTGGTTTTCAACCAACTTCTATTTTTTTTTTTTCAAGGCTAAAAAAATATGATCATTTGGAAACCTTGTCAGAAGAGGAATCCTCTTCTATCATATGCAAATGTGACTGTGTGAAAGATTGAGCAAATTCCTTCTTTGTGAGTGGTTTATGGTACAATCGTAAAAGATGTCCATTCACCACTAATGTCCTTCTTGAATCATCAACCGAAGAAAGTTGAACAACTCCATTCTCAAACTCTTCTGGTTCATCCTTGTTGCTCTTAATGTGATCATCATGCCACATTTTCCATTTTTGTTGAATGAACTCTATTTGGTGAAGTGCTTCCAACCAAAGTTCATTAACTGCATTCAACTGCGAAATCTATTTTTTCTGTACCTGCAACAACTCAATGCCAACTCGCTAAAGATGCATAAAGTGTTAGTAGAGCATTAGGATGTTGGATCAATACATCAAACAAATTTACTTCCTGGTTTTTAGTCAACCAACTATTGTTGTTCAAAGGTTGTTTTGGTTGCATTTCAGTTTGTTTTGTACCAAGATGTTTTGAATTGGTTCTTGGAGAATGATGCATTAATGAATTAAGAGAACAATGATATGGTGGAAAAGAATGGAAAATCTGTGTATGTTTACCAAAAACAATTCTTAAAAGAATTAACTTTGATAAATGGAAAGGAAAAGATGAGAAAAAATGATGACATCCATGTGACAAGTGAAGAAAATTGTTTTGTATTGGAATGGATGACAAATTTTTAGAATTTTGTTTTTCATCATTCCATAATAATTGTTGAACAGTGATTGGTTCATCTTTAAAATCTGCATTCTGAACATTTTCATCAAAAACAGATTGTTTGGATGAATCCATCTCTTCTACATTATCCTTTACAACGATGGAGGCCAAAATTGAAATGTCCGTTTCATTTTCCTTATATGTTTCACGAAACCATGGGCATCCTAGACAATCATACTTAGGTGGACTAAGGTTTCCTGCAAGCAAGTTTACTCTTTTACCACCGACTTGTATGTTTTTAGGATATATTTTCTTCTTTTTTCTTGGTTTGTTAAAACATATTTCTTGAACAATTGTATTAATGATTGGCACATCTTTAATAGCTTGAAGTAAAGGGACTATAACATTTAAATGTTTTAATTCCCTTATCAAATCTGATTTCAAAGATGTTAGTTTTGATATTTCAAACCTGCTCAAGATATGATTCTTTTTGTGGGAGATTTTCTTTTTCTTCTTCTTGTTTCAATGCAGATTTGTTTTTATGTGCATTCATTTTAGCTCCTATTTCTACACTGGTAAGTGGAATATGTTCAAGAAGTGGTTTTCCTAAACACAACTGATTTTTATGACAGTCACCAACATTTATTATGGCTGTATTTTCTGATTTAGCCATAGAGACAGGGGTTACCTGTTTAACATTGTTTGGACTGACCACAAAGTTGAGCTGAAAATAGAGGTTGTTTTTCATTTTGTTGTTGTTGTCCATGAGAGAAACTATGGGTATGAGTGGGCAATAAATTTGATTTCTGTGTTTGATAATGTTGCTGCCCTTTGTGCAATTTTTGTTGTTGTCCCCATTGATATCCTTGTAGTTTTGGTTGCAACCATGGTGGATGTGGTTGATTCCATTGTTGTTTCATCCATCCATGTTGAGACCACTCTTGGGAATATGCCCATGGTGGTTGACTCCAACATTGTTGAAGTGGACCTGAAGCATACCATGGCATATACCAAGGATTATTTCCCCAATGTATAGGAAATTGAGAAGCATTCGGATATGGAAACTTAAGAAAATTATCTCCTTGTTCTTGTCCTACAAAATTGAGTTTTTTCATAGGTTGAGGCTGTTTTTCAAAGACACTTTTGAGTTCGGCAATAAACTACATTGATTTGTGGAATGTCCTTTTTGACAAATGCTACATGTATTTGGTATAAATGTTTTGTTCAAAGGACAATCATGAATAGAGTGTTGCTGCACACATCTTGAATAATAGATAACTGAAGGTTCAGTAGATTTACTCTTTTTATCTACTGTTTTATCAAGATGTACAACAATATCAGCTTTAGCAAACTCTTTCATGCATTCTTTCAAATCATGTTTATCATTACCAATTCTATGTTTTCTATGCCTTGAATGAGAATAATTTTTGCAAAGTTTAATGATTTCCTGGATTTCAAGTGCATTTGCATCGCCTCTTCCTAAAATATCCAATGCATCCCAAAATTCATCTTGTAGTCCCCTTAAGAATATAATTTTGCACATTTCAGGTTCAACACTACCACATCTCTTATGAACAAAAGAAAATCTGTCTACATAATCTTCTAAGATTTCATTTTCCTTTTGTTTCATTTCAAGCAATTCATTGTTTTGATTCTTGACTTGACAATATTCTTGGTATCTCTCCAAAAATATATTTTCCATCTCATTCCAGGTTCTAATTGAATCAGGTGCTAAGGTGATAAACCATCGTAGAGCCGACTCTTTAAGAGTGGAAGGAAACAATTTGAGCTTTTGATTGTCGTTAGTGTAATCATGAGCTTGACACACAATTTTAAACTCAAACAAAAACAAATCAGGGTCTTCAGATGTAACTCCCTTAAAATTCGGTAACACAGAAGGTGAAATGACCTTCATGGGAGCATTTTGATTAGGATCTAATTGGATGGGATTTTGAAAAGTTTTGGCAGGTGTACTAGTTGCACTAGGTTGGAGCACATTACTGGCTCTCCCTAGATTCTCTTGTGAGCCTACCCTTATAGGTTCCCAATCACAATTAGATATCCTGTTAAACTGTCCCGATTGTATGGATTTGTCAAGAAAAAAAGGTGTTGAACTATTGATTGTTCCTCCTTGTGATGATTTCTCAAAGGATCCTATAGTTTTGGGAATCATAAATTTGGACAACTTTGACATACTTTCAACCTCTTGTGAAATTTTTCTTCCTGTGGTAGGCAAAGGATTTTTCATACTTTGACATCGTGCTTTCACATCCTTTAACCTATTCATACTTGCTTGTTCTCTAAATGAACTGAAATGGAATTTACCAACAACTATTAATTATGCCAGTTATTACATTCATATTTCACTCTGAAGTTCACAACTTAGCACACTAACAATTATTGGACTACTTTCCTCTTCTAACAACACCTATCCCCGACAACGATGCCAAAAATGATGAGTGTCATTGTTCATTCATCATTTAATCATTATGTGTGTCAATCCAGGGCGGTGTCCAAGGCTATATACGAAAGAAGGCTCCAACAAGTTAAAGATTAGTTCATTCAAAAAATAGGCTTTATTGATGGATCAGTAAGTGTTTGGGGGTTTGGTGTGACCTCTAACTCCTAGAATTGGAAATCAAATTGCAGAAGCTAAAACTGAATTAAAATTGCAGAAATGAAAATTGCAGAATCTAAAATAGCAGGAAATGAAATGTTGCTAAATTGAAATTGTCGAAAAGGCAAATTGCAGAATTGAAATCACACACAGTTGCAGAAAAATAAACTAACTACAATTCTCTGAGCATGTTCTAAATCTAGAAATTCAAACTAACATCTATTGCAAAACTGGAAATGTCACAAATCTGGAAATTGCAGTAAAATGACAGAAAACTGGAAATTGCTGCAAATCTGGAAAATGACAAAAAACTTGAAGTTGCTGCAAATCTGAACAAAAATGTTGAAATTGCATGGAATGATGGAAAAATGCTGTCAAGACTGAAATCTGAATTTAAAGCTGCTAAAGAAATGAAACTGGCAGAATTCTGCTAACCTACTGCAGCAAGGAATTAGCAATGTATTCTATCAGAAGATGCCTTCCTCTAGTCCTGCAAGTGGCCCTTGCTTCTAGAACCAGATGAAGGTGAAGAGTTATGCTAAGAAAACCTAAATACTAATAATCAACTCAACATGCCAATTGAGAACTAAAAACTGCACCTTTTTATTCAATCTGGAAATGCATTACAGTAATGCAGAAAAACCTTGTAGATTACTGTTCTGCTACAAAAACAACTGCACTCTCTATTTCTCTATGTCTCCTATATGACTATATGCCTATATTCTATATGCTCAACCATGCTGGGAGCTCTCTTATTTATAATATTATGTTGATATACTTGATTACTGATTTGTAGGGATTTACAACTGTTTGCACAACTGTTTCCTAGAATGCATGAGCTTGCTTTGTCAAACTTGATCTATTCAACCTTATTAAGCTGCATTCGTTGAGGAAATCAGTTAACATGAGCTGGGACAACTTTTTGGTCAATTGTCAATACTTTCCTCTATCGATCTGTCACTTTTTGACCATCTTCTGTTGTTCCTGTGCTATTCCTTATTCCTACGCTAGAATAACAGGCAGGTGACAATTCATTGCTTATCTGCACTCCAAACGCATAGGGAGGAAGTTGTTGACCATTTGGATTGTTTTACCTTATCTTGTACACCCTTCTGCAGTGGTGGCATGTGCTGGAGTGACTAATTCCAAGCCCTGCTGTATATGTACAGCTGGCTGGAATTTGCATGACTGTGTCCTGCTTTTACCAAATTTCTTGCATTTTAGCCTTTTGACTTGTTGCTTCCATTTGCATCACGTGGCAATGCTGTCAGGTGGAGAAAGAGTCATGCCTATTCTCCCTCAACTATTTCCAAGCATTTACCTCTTCTTTATTTGACAAATTCCATGCCTTCCTTCAAAGTGACAAGTGGCTGGAATTTGTATGGACTGTGACCTGTTGTTTCCAGCTGCCAAAACATGCCCAGATGCCTTTTTGGAGTGATCATAACTTGTTCATCGTAACTCCATTTTTTACCAAATTATGTCCACATGTTCTTGGTTATATGAACAACATTGGGTTAAATTTTCAACTCTTAATTCCTCATAAATTACTCCCTGCATCGCTGTCAAGTTGGCCTTTAACACAGAT
Source organism: Wollemia nobilis (assembly GCA_028583015.1). Taxonomy (NCBI): domain Eukaryota; kingdom Viridiplantae; phylum Streptophyta; class Pinopsida; order Araucariales; family Araucariaceae; genus Wollemia; species Wollemia nobilis. The sequence goes on from JAQPPZ010017228.1 coordinate 17,027,410, forward strand.
TTTTACCAACATTTCCAGCTGTCAAAAAGTGTGAAACTGCCATTTTGCAGGCCCCATAACTTCCAGGTTACTTGTCCATATGCCTTCAAATTTGGGCCATGTTTTCTCTATATTATGAAGTACCATTGGTATGAATTTGGTACCTTAACTCACTCTGGATCATTCCCAGTAGATCCGCCAATGTTCCCTTTAACGCAGATTTGCACCTGTTAACAGCTCCAAAAAAGACTAAGGCATGAACAATGAGCGCAGGAATGAACAATGAGCGCAGGAACGATGTAACCTTCATAAATTTTTATCTACAGCTCGGATTGACTTGCTTCAAAAAGCAAAGTTGTAGTTCTTGATGAGAGGAATCTATTCATGCCATCAGAATGTAATTGCAATACATGTTTTATTTACTACCTAATCAACTAAAATAGTGCATAAAATGCTAAAAATAGTCAAAACAGAGGTATAATGTTCCAAACATAAAATCATGCAAACATGTAACAAATAACATATTCTAATCACTATTTGGCACTTTAACTTTGTCATATTTAATATTATGGCAGTTTTTATATGTCAACAATAGTGTAATAATGAGGCATTTCTAGGCCTCATCAGTTTTTGTCTCCACCAACCCATATTGGGTGGCTAAACTTGACCTTGGTTTTGATAATTGTTTCCTCCATAGGATGGCATTCCTATTGGCATGTTGTTTCCCATAGGAGACTGTTGCTAGTTTCTCCTACTTCCCATGAAGTATGCTTCCGTTACTTCAATATTTTCTCTAGATTTTGGTAATTGCAGGCACAATTTTATCTTATGATCTTTTTGACACACAACGCATACTCTAACTTTATTTTCTAGATATTCATTTCTGGGGTGCTTTCCTCTACATTTAGGACAAAAATAGGCTAATGTTGTCTCTTTATCATACTTCTTTCTCTGAAACAGAAGAGTGTCCATTTGAAGTGTAAGAGATGACAACATCTCACTCTTGAGGTCTTCTAGCATATTTACTATCTCTATTTTGGTGATTATGGCTAATTTTTTGATATTTTTGAAGGTTAATTTACCCTTCCTTCTTGAATAGTTTCAACATAACTATCAAATATTAGACATTTGATGTTGATAAATGTCTCCCCCATAAATCATGTTTAGGATATATCTTCTACTTTAGCCATCTTATCTGAATATAGGGTTTCAACACCTGCTGCTTCCAAGGCAACCTTCAAGGCTTATAAATTATTTTTATCCTCTAGAAGGATTCCTAAATCAATGTTTGAAATAGTTCCGTCTTTAACTGTTTTCCAACACTGAATGTTCAAAAAATATTTCTCAGATTGAATTCTTCCTACCATGATCTTTCCTTAGGATTTTTCTGGTCTAGTTTAGAAGCATCTTGTGCAAAAAATGGATGCTAACTCTAATGTAGAGGTGGAGATGGTGGTGGGGAGATATCAATGTCAGGATTTGGCATAGCTGAAATAGAGGCTTCTTGAGAAACAATTTTTTTGCTATTGAGAAAACAACCATCTGATCCTCTGCTTTGTAGTGGACTCATACAAAATTAAAATGGAACAATTCTGTAGAAAGTAACCTAAACTAATTCAGATGCACTTTCTTCAAAATTGGGTACTACATTTGGCTTTTCCTCAATAACAGTGTCAAAATATTGGGCAAAACATTGGTTAATTCCTACTGTTTAATTCATTACCTCCATTTAATTGTCAACTTAAGACAACTTATAAACTTGTGAAAGGTCATTCACAATGTATGCATGTAATTCCTAATGAGATGAGTCCTCCATATTCTATGGTTTGGGGGGCACGTTGTTGTGGTGGATTTCTTGTTCTTTATCTAAACCATTAATATACTTTCTATTATCAAAGACATGACTAAAATAAACTATAAAAGTAAAAATGCACACTTGCTAGAAAAGTACAAAAAATAGGGGAAAGCTATAGAACTAAACTAATTTGCAAAAAACATAGAAAACAAAAAAAATAACATAAAGCAAGGAAAAATGTGGGAGGAATACTATTGAGAGTGGGCCTAGGCTTCTAGTAGATTCTACACATATCAAATGAATTGTGTTATATTACAACTTCATAAAAATTACATAGATAATTCAGGAACTTTTTTCTTAGGGGTGGTTTGCATATTTATAAGATGTGCAGCCACACCCTGTTACATTCTGAGGTAAATCTATTTCAGATTTTGTTGCTACCACAAATATGCAAAAATAGGAACAATAAAGCAAACATTCACTCACTTTTATATGTTTTCAGATTTATTACGCATATTCTATTTTTATTAGAACAAAATACATATGATTTCACGCTTTATCGGTTTACATGGATATTTTATGTATTTGATAAAAAATAGATGAACCCCGGTTTATGACATTGTACTTCATCTGTATCCATCACTGAGATCTCCATTGTATTTTACTGATAATAGGCGTCATGTTGTACTTTCGCTTCAATAGGAGTCATCCACCGCATCTTTGGAAGACATGAGTCGGGCACCATATGGGAGTCGAGAACCAAATAGAAATCAGGTGCTAGATAGAAGTCAAATTCCAAACGAGATTCGGGCAACAAAATGGAAGTCAGGCACCAAAATTTAGCGCTCATCACTATTTTGTTGTGGTTGCTTTTATCTTTGATTTTTCATCATCAAATAGAAATGATAGGTCCAAATGGGACCTTGATGTAAACATGCTGAAAGACAGTAAAAACCATTGAATCTACACACAATTCACTTAAAAATACATATTAGAGAACATACGTAATTTGTTATTAAATATATAAAAAAAATTCATAAAACATACATTTCTATAATAATAATGTCGTATAATATATTAAAAGTCTACAAAAATATGAGCATTTTTGTGTTCATCACTAAGTCTTATCAATTCCTTCCTATTTAGTGGAAAGTGGCCCCACTTTCATCAAAAGAAAGGAAAAGTTGTTGAAAATATGACACAGAGATCACATGTGCTTGGGTTGGCAAAGTACCCATATGACCAACCAAGTATGTAGTGGTAGTCCTTCTCAAGGTACCTAGATGTTGTTACTGTAAATAAGAATATGATTATGGTAGTGTTTCATGTTGTGGTTGTGGTTGTTGATGTGTTGGTGACTATGCTTGTAGTAAAAATTGGTGTTGTGGCTATGGTAGTTGTTGTTATTGTTGTTGAAAAACAAGTGGGAGAAAATGTTGCTATTGTTAAAGAGTAGGTAGGGACAAATGCTATTATTGTTTAAGAGCAGGTAGGAACAATTTTTTTTTTTGTAAACAATAAGGAACTTGTTGTAGGTCAAGAGTTATATGTGGCTTCCCTTGAAGCTATAAAACTCATAGTTGATCATACAAAGGCAATGATAGTGGTGATGATAATTGATCAAAAGAATATTTTTGTTGTACCTTATCCTATGTTGTTTAAATATGATGACCAAACTGTTACAGGGGGTGTTGGTATGGTTTCATCAAAGAGAATGACTATGGATTCAGATTATATTATTTTCATATAGAAGGGGGAAATTATTGTTTTCCTTCCTATTTAATAAATACTCTTATAGCACAAGTGGAGGCAACTGTATCAATATTATTATCTACCATAAGTGGAAGGATTAGCTTTTTTGTTGCTAGAGTTTCCACATATGAGTAAGTTTGAACCAAATTCTTCATAGTTAAGGGTATCAATTTCTATGTATTAGCCTCCTTAGGTTGTTAAATGATAGAAAGTGCTAAATATTTTGATAAATTGACTTGATTTATGATAGGATTTCCTAACATGAAATGATATGTAGCATCAGAATCAGAAGTAATATTATACAACTTATCATCCTTTTGAATCTTATAAGTGTTGAGACAAACGTCATAAATTGTATTATGGTCATACTGGAATGGGCATCCAAGAAGAAGATATGAGTAGTCCAAGGGTGTGACATCACATTCAACTATATCTTGGAAAGGCCCTATAGCAAATGTGACTACACAAACCTTGTTAATGAGTGTACAAGGCCCCTATTCTTATACCCAACCAAGATGATATGGATGAGGATGATCATATGTGGGGAGTTGAAGAGTAGTGACCAATCATTCACTGACCATATTATTTTCACTTCCATTATCAATGATCAAGAGAACCATATTATTTTTTATTTGGAAATGATGTGTAACTATAGAATATCAAGAGACCTAAGAGTGGTTCTTAGTTAGGAGGATAAGGATACGGTCAGGCTATGTAGGATTTTTTATTTCGATCATAGGTATATCCTCTACATCATAGGTTTTTCTTGTTACTCTTCTACAAGGAGAGTTTTTCTTATTTATTAATTTGGATTACCCTACATTTAGTTGAATGATCCCAACTCTTGTGGTAGCTACAGAACTATTTTTTACTACTAGAAGTAGGGGAGGTGGACTAATTAGAAAATTTTTATTGGCCACTATTACTTTTGGTGGGCTTAGAGGTTCTTTGTTGGATGCTTGTTTTAAGGCCTAACTTATTTATGTGGCCTTTGTAAGCTTAAAATCCTTATCTAAGAATTCAACTTCAAACATAGCCAACTCTTTATGAAGAATAGGGCAAAGACCTCAAATATATTTAACAACTAGCACTATTTTGCCTTGGAAACATTGAGCTTGACTTGAAGCTTGCTAAAAGTACCAATATACTACTGAACTGATTACCCTTAAGATTGTCTTAGTTGTATCTAATGATATAACATGTGACAGAGGTAGCCATGGGGATAAAATATTTCTTTGAGTGTTGCTTGGAGTTCCTCATAGTGGGTGATATCCTTTACTTTTATTGCAATCATGATCCTATGGTTTTACCACCAATCTAGGGCTAAATCTCACATATGGACTTTAAAAATTTGGATCTTTTAAGAGTTAATCATATAAGGCCTAGTTTTAAAATATACCTTAAGGCTACATAGCCAAGATTCAAACTTCTCACCATCAAAGCTTTCATCAAATTTTAGAATGGAAACCTTTGTTTCTAGTTGGAAGCCTTGGGTTTGAGCCACATGCATGTTGGTTGGAGTGCACTAGAGCACTGCTTGAAATATTTCCACAAGATCTTGCATAACACGATTTTGACACTCTACTTGGCTTTGCAAAAAATTTTGGAGCATACTCATATTCACCAATACTTTAGAAGTCTCTTAATGATGGGTATCCCACTGAGGCCATTGCAAAAGGGATGAGCAAGATTATTTTGGTTTTTGAAGTAAGGATTTTTCTAGAGGGCGTAACGTTTGTTCTAGAACTCCAATTTTAGATTTTATTTTTAAATTGAAGAGATTCACAAGCTAAATTCATATCAAATATTGATTTGGTGCTTGTTAAAACCCTCAAAAAAACTTAAAAAACCTTAAAACCCTCTAAAGTTATTGAAGTGTGATACCTAAGAAAAATCAAATTGAGATCTAGCAAGGGTAATATGTAGAAATCCTTAAAGGAGGCTAGATATTTGGCATCCCAAGATTAGGGATCTGGTAAATATTGAGCTAGAATATTTTAGAATACTAGATCAAAGGCCATGATTTCTCGACTTTGATACCAATTGATATGAGCAAGAATTGGTATGAACATGCATTAACAGAAAAAAAACTAAGAGATATTTTCTCAACGAAAATGCACACACAATATTATTCATATTCATTCTTATAAAGGAGTACAATGATGCTTTTTAGAAGGAAACTTCAAGAAGAGACATGGAAGTTTCCTAGAATAACTAATTTAATATTCTATTATAATAACTAATTAAATATTAAAAATCATAATAATATTCTACTATAATAACTAATTAAATATTATCTCGCATGAAGATAGATACTGATTCTTATCACAAGATATAAAATATATCATCATCCTTAGGGCATCACATGTTGACTTCCCTTGGGGATATTTTACGTCCTTCCATAATTCAACTTGTAACCCAATCTATTTTATTAACGTTGACTTCCCTTGGGGAAGTGGTTTGAACATAACTTATGTGACACCATCCATGGTGTTACTTCCTCCACTGTCTCAAGTTTTTTCATATATCAATTCTTAGCCTCCCCCAAATCCACCTCCTCCTACGTGTCTCAACACAAAATCTAAAGTTGAAGATAATTTGGAACAAATAAAATGACAATTGGCCTCCCTCCAAGGGTCTTCCTCTAACAATAAGCATTATTTTGATGACTTATGTAATCAACCTTTGGCCCCTTCTATAACTAGTCTACCATTTTCCCCTAACTTTAAGACCCCAAAATTTTATGTGTAATGGATAGTGCACCTTGGTTGAGGGTACAAATATTGTAAATAAGGAACATGGAGTAGAGGCACACATGTCCATCCATCCCCTTCATAAGCTTTATGAGTGCCAATAGTGCAGTGGAGGCAATGGCTAACTTAGAGGTTATAGAGATCATTGTAAAAGGGAGGTCTTTGGGTTGATTCTATCCTTCGTATTTTACATAGGTACCTTTATTTAAGGCTCATGAGGTTTTGGTGGACAACACAACACATATTTGAATCATGAAAAGAAAAATATTTATGTGCTTCATAGAGTACCCCCTTTCCCAACACATTTGGTATGTATAACTCCAACATGACATTTAGGACAAGGATTTGTAATCTCCTTTTCTCATAGGAGGATGTATATTTGAGTTCAATAAAATAATGTATGAATGCATTATATTTATCTTTCTTTGCTCCAATATCCGTCAAATTGTCTAAAAAAAACTTGATGGTCTATTTTAACGAATGCAAGCAGCCATGTGGATAGCCCAATCGTTTTTCCAAAATATTGGTTCATGGTTACATTCATGCCATCATCTATTACATTTGACATTTATTTAAAGGGGAACATTCATATCACAGGGAAACACTTTATGTTTCAAAGGGACTATAAGCATTCTTGTCTAGGCTCATATGCTTAGGGAATTTTTTTCTATCACTTAGGAGGTTCAAAAATCATCGACCATAAACCATTCATAACATGATATATATATATATATATATATATATATATATATATATATATATAGGGATTTCTTCAAACCAGAATTTGACATTTGGTAGAAACTAAGTTATCAATTCGAGTGCAAGTCATAAACAATGATAGAAAACTGGTAATGTTTTTTTCCCAAGTTTCAATTCCAAATTTGTTGAAATTATCCTAATTTTTGGAAATATTTTTATCTGATTTCAAGCACTTTTTATCCAAAACTTATGTAGGCCATAAATTTTGCATATGAAAGTATTTTGGACCCATTTTCATATTGTATAGTTTTTTATCCCTAAAAATATATGACATCAATTCAAAGAATTTTTATAGCTTTGTTTGACTTTTTAATCTAAAATACCTAATTTCCATTCTCTTCTTTATTATGGTATAATATTAGCTCCAAGATCCATTAGTGTAGTGGTTGGTAAGCTCACTCACATCCAATAGGTATATGGTTCATGTTAGGATCGTCCATCCTAACATTATTAGTTAGTATTAGTTAGTATTATTAATCATTTAATTATTATATTATTAACTCATAAAGTGAACCATCACATCTCTTCATAACGTGAACCATCACTTCTCTTCATAATGTGAACCATCACGTCTCTTCACTAATGTAGCTTTAGGGTAGATATATATATATTTGGTTGGCCATTAACACAAATCATCCAAAGAATAATAATAAAAGTAGTATTAAATATTTAGAGGGAGCCCCCTATAGTGGCAAAGTGATTACAAGGGAGCCCCATTTTGAGTGGCTTGCAATTACATTTATATTAAATTATTTATTAATTTTACAGTAAGACCTTGGGATCTTACCATTTGGTATCAGAGCCATGTGGGACCCAATCATGTGGGGATTGCTCAAAGATCTTCGTCAGAACACTACCGTGCGTGAGTATGAAATTTGATTTAAGGATATAACCAAACACAACATAGGGTTGGATGAAGCATTTCTCATATATTGCTTCATCAATGGATTGAAAGAGGAAATTAAAATGGAGGTGATGAAGTTCAATACCTATACCATGATGCAAACCTATGGATTGGCCAATTAGTCGAAGACAAATTCAATACTCAACATCGATTAGGAAAAACACCTACTGGGAAAGCACAAACCACTTACGATGCCCCAAAACCTAACCGACCCTTGCAGGTTGAGTACCTCAGCCCGAAGGAAGTGAAGGAACGACGAGCAAAAGACCTTTGCGATAATTGTGATGAGAAATTTGGATCCCATCATAAATGCATTACACTAACATTGTATTTATTGAAGGAAGTTGATCCTTGTCAATCCCTAAAAGGTGAAGATGAGGTAGTTGTGTCCGAAGTTCCTGGTACACCTACTCACAACAATAAAGACAATGAGGTCGATATACCAGAAGTGATCAATGCATCAGGAAAGTATGAGGTAGACTTACACAAAGTGACCCCTAAAGGCCAGACATACACTCTACAAGAACTACACACAAATTCCTCACCAACAGTGAGCTATCACCACATGGTAAAACCTATTAAAAAATAAAGCAGAAAAGTGACTACACACTCATTTTACGTTGACTCTTCCAAGGCACAACAGAAACATGTAGAAGTGTTACCACCACTTTTGATGCATCATTTTGAAGTTTTTGAGGAACCCCAATGGTTGCCCTCCCATCATCATCATGATTCTCCTAAGGAATATTCTACTATTGTTCTTGGAAACCCTCCACTAACACTTCGGCCTTTAAGATATCGTTACCTTCGAAAAAGTGACATTAATAGTACAAGAACTTGCAAAAATTCTGCTTGGAAAACAAAATATAAAGCTCCTCACTTTGAGCTTTGAGGACAAAGCTCTTTTTAAGGAGGATGGCATGTTAGGATCCTCCATCCTAACATTATTAGTTAGTATTAGTTAGTATTATTAATAATTTAATTATTATATTATTAACTCATAAAGTGAACCATCACATCTCTTCATAACGTGAACCATCACATCTCTTCATAACGTGAACCATCATGTCTCTTCACCAACGTAGCTTTAGGGTAGATATATATATTAGGTTGGCCATTCACACAAATCATCCAAAGAAGAATAATAAAAGTAGTATTAAATATTTAAAGGAGAGAGCCCCCTATAGTGGTAAAATGATTACAAGGGAGCCCCCTTTTGAGTGGCTTGCGATTACATTTATATTAAATTATTTATTAATTTTATAGTACCTTGGGGTCTTACCAAGTCAGGTCTACTTGATGACATCATTGCATAGATGTACCATCTCTAATGTCTCCTCTCCCTTTCCCCTTAGCTCTTATTATGTAGGGTGTTAGAATATCTAAAATCTAACCTTATTAGGCCAAGGTTGATAGTGATGAAATGGCTACAATCACTCCTAATATAGCCTATGGAAAATTGAAATGTGATCCTATAGATATTTTATATGTAATCCCACATACATTCAACATGTAAGCCTATGAGTATTTTCAATGTAACCTTACAAGAATCTTCTATGTAAGCTTATGGGCATCTTCTATGTAAGCCTATGGGCATATTTATGTAAGCCTGTGAGTAATTTTTATCCCTTCACCCTTAGTGATAATGGATAAACCACCTATATGGTTAACCTTAGTTTAAATTTTAATATATTTAAAATATTATAATTTAACCTCCAAGTCAGGTTATGTCGACTTGAGATTAACATTTAATTAAGGATTAGGTGTCACTATAAATACCCACGATGACTGATCTATTTTATCAATTGTGACGTGAGACAATGGGGTGCATATGGGAACCTGTCCTTATTCTTATTTCATATATATTTCTCTCTATTTCATTTATATGCCTTTTTATATTATGCTCTTATTGTGTGTGATTGTGGTGAGTGTATGCTTTAGAATTTTTCTAGAAAGTACTCTAAAATAAAGTTTAATATATTTTAAGTCTAAATTATTATTTTTTAAATAAAAATAAAGAAGCAAGGCAGATCTATCAGCAAGATTAGTACTTTATATAGAAATAATATTGATTTAACTTTGAATTTTCACAAGAAACAAGTAAAAAGTAAGAAAGCATATCATTTTTTATAATAAATATTTGTTGTCCCATAAGTTTTTTTAACCTCATGGATGTTAATAAATTTCTTCTTCTTCTTTTTTTGAACTACTAAGGTAAAAAATCTTGAACTTAAGTCTTTTTTCATATAATACTACCTACTTATCCACCCTCAAATTGATGGATTAGTATGTTAAATTCAACCATAGACTAAAATTAAAGATTACAATATGAAACTCCTAGTTATTATAGACACCTAAAACATGTCATGCCGAGGTGACTACTCATATGGGACATGCTAGAAGACCATATGGAAGACCTTTGGACAGATCCAAGGTATAGCAATGGTTTTTACCACTCAATTGGGCACTTTTGCCTAGTCAGTGCTAGCCGTTGCTGACACCCATGGTTAGTAGTGCTCACCATGCATGTCAGCCATGGTCAGCACTCAAAATCAGTTGGCCTTCATCCGACCCAAAAGTTGGTTGCAACGACCAATTGGTTGCAGATTGGAGCGGTTTGAGTGAGGAAGGTTCTGGATCCTTCCATCCAACAAGCTCAACTACCCAATCTTGATCTTGGCTTCATGAGGAAGCCACCCCTAGCCCTGGGCAATTGCTATAAGATCCCCCTTCGAATTGGGGATAAGTCTAGAGAGAAGCATAGTCAATTGAGCAGCGAAGCCCTATCGAATTGCATAAGCAACTACATGCATTGAGAGGGATACTTTTGCTACCCAATTGGAGATCAAATTGCCATGGAAGCCCTAGGAGCCTAGGAGAGCCAAGAAACATCAATTCATGCAATCCGTGCACCATCAGATCAATTCAACCACCAAACCTATCAGAGGACATAGAGGCGACCCTTGGACATCAATTTGACAAGGTGGATCAAAGAGGAAGCCCTAATTTGGAGGGCAAATCTACTCAGAGCTCCACCACGGCTCTCAGCCATGGTTAACAGTGCCACCCGTGCATCAGACCCATGGTGAGCAAATTAGGGGAGATTCCCTTGTTTTTCTTTTTGCAGATTATTTAGCTAGGTTAGATTAAGCTTATTAGTGGTTTAATTAGCAATTTAGAGACCCTGACAGATAGATTTATAGTTTTTATGCATGTTGCTTTCATTGTGGCAATTAACACTCTAATGGATCTTTTTCATGCTTCCATGCTTTTAATTTGGTAATTAGGCCACTAGATAGTTAGATGTTCTTTAGCTTACATGTTTTATGACAATATTTGCATGATTTGCATAGTTTTAGCATCTTTCTTGCATTTTCTTGATTATTGCTAGTCATGACATCTTTTGATATATTTTCCTCAAAAGGCCTCATCAAGAGAGGCTACCTTTGCTTTTAACATGCTTCTTGTTGTTTCTTGAATGCAGGATTAATAGGGTCATGCCATTCAACGCAGCGAATACCTCTAATCATGGAGAAGAGGGTCATCGACACCCTAGAGCAGTTCGTGTCACCCTAGAAGGCATTTGATTCACATCTACCCTTGAGAGGGATTAAACACTATTGTAATTGACGTATCAAATGGGTATCCCTAAGAGGGATGAATCTGTAATTTGACTCCATTGAAATTAATAAAGGATTCCTTGTATTTTCTTTATTTCTTGTTGTCAATTTATGCATGCCTATTTGTGTATTTCTCATCAATTGCAATAGTTAGACTAGGTGTGGAGCCTTTTTGGTGGTTACAGTAGGCGATCACGGTGGAACTCCATATTTTTTGCCATAATTTGTTGACTGTGTTTGGTGTTTTTATGGTAGGTGCTCCCCATGGTTGACAGCCATGGTCAAAAAGTTGGCCCACGGTTGACAAGCATGGGCAACAGTCGCAACCATGCATCAGAGCCGTGGTTAGCAACAGACCAATCACAGAGCAGGATTTTAAAGCTTTATCAGATGAGGACTTGAGGTAGGCCCTTATGACACCCTCTATGTTTGTTTGTTGTCTCTGTGTTTTTCCAGAGACTAAAAAATGAAAGTTAAGTAGGATAACCATGAAAGAAGGATAAAACGAATTAGGTCCTTAGGGTTATTGTTTTTTAATTTTTGCTAGGCGTTGCTAGGAATAGTGGACCTCTGATTGCAGTTTGCCCTAGACTCAAGCATGCTAGAATAATTTATGTGTTGATTTTGCATGCTTGAGGCCAAATCAAAGGCCATTTACATCATAAAGTTGCATTGTCAAAAGGTCATGTAGGATGTAGCATGCATACTTTCTGAATATCAAACGTTCTTGGTTGCATATCATGTAGGAAATGATCATGTTAATGTTGTATTATGCATCTTTCCTTTATGCAAAGTAAAAATAACCACACACACCATGTTTCATAGTAAACGCTAGTGAGTTGGGAGTCACATCCAACCACTAGTAGGGTTTCAATGATGGTGGAGGTGATTTCCATCCGTTGGCCCAACTCCCTCGTACCTTCTTGTTACTAGACCAATACCGGATCCAAGAACCATCCGTAGCCCAGAAAATTTGCATGTACTTCTCTTCGAAGGGTATAACGTTGATTGGGTGAGATTGGGTGAGGATCTGGGAGGACCTATGCTCCCTGCCTGGGTGTGGGCTTCATTACCACACTTTGGGGGGATTACGTGGCCTGGAGTTCATAGCCAGGTTGTCGAGCTACGAGCATACAGGTGAAAGCCATTAAAAATTTGAGAAAATCATCAACGTATTGCAAAACATGACAAGAGTTACTTTACTGATACAACAAATTGAAAACACATCAAATAGTTTAGGGCTCATTCTAAAAATTGTAAAAGGAGATAAACATCATTGTATTCTTTGCATGCTAATAAAAGTTAAATTTAGACATAGGATACATAATGGTGCAAACACGGAGAGGCCGATCCGGGCATAGACCCGAGATCGAAGCCCAAGCTCCACCTAGCACACAACACGATGTGGAACACCCTCAATCACTTAATCCTCCTAGACGTCATTCAATGAGCATTAGAGGGGATAATTCCACATGAGGGGATTCCATTGAGAACACCCCGATTAGAGGAAGCACTAGACATCCCTCTATACATAGATCAGAGCATGGGACATCCCAGCATGGGGGTTCCACATATGGTAGCATATACCATGACCGCATTCCATGGGCATCCATGGGTTCAGCTGAGGAGTATGTCATCGAGGGATCCAGATTGGTACCCCTTCGACCTGTATCCAAGGGAGGTTCATGACCTCCACCATAAGAGTCTAGAAATGTTTGAGATCCACCCATTCAAGGGTGAACCGAGAGGGCTGCTTTCGAGCATAGGCCCACATAGACTCCCAATAGGGGTGAACCCACCACATTCACCATAGATATATCCAAAGTGGGAATAAATGGTATGCCACCTCATGAGCCATGGCATAGCAAATAGTTGGATGGTCTAGATAGAGTCCTAGGGCATCTAGGATATAAGCCTACGCCTGCACCCTCCCGATCGATGAGCGTGTGTAGCAAGAGCACCATTAGGACTGCCCGAGAACATGGAGAGTGCTCCAAGCATTCTTGAGATATGCATGCTCCGGCATCGCATGCAGGTACTAAGTATAGGAGACAACCTGACATGAATGTCATCTTTACAGACAGAGGCAAGAGTGTGGTGAATCAGTCCATTGGAGGACATACTCATAAAGTCGCTCGAATAGAGTGCACCCCTCAGAGGCCTCAGATGGCTGATCATGTTGATAGAGCTCATAGACTGATGTCAGAGCAGAGATGATAGATTCTCCAAGATCAATTGGAGGATGTTCATGCAGAGAAAGAGTACCTCAAAAATGAGAATACTCAGAGGTAGAGGTTCATAAGATAGAAATTATATGAACAACGCATGCATGAACAATGTATCCTCGATCAGAAGGAGCATGTAGAGAGAGAGGATCGATTGGCTAGCACCGGTTTACCTCCTCGTAGTGAGATCAGGGAGCGTGTCGATAGATGAGTGGCTTCACAGCCCGAGTTACATCCTGAGAACATCGACACACATACTCGCCATATGGCTCAACATAGAGATCGACATCCAACATCCGAACAACATGAGCATAGGTAGTATGAGAATGAAGTGGGAGAGGAATTAGAACAAGAATATCCAAAAATATCCCAATTCGAGGAGGAGGGTGAGCCTAGTCCCCCACCTCGATCGAGGAAGAATCTACCTTCGAAGGTGCCTCCAAGGCAATCTCGAGAGGAGGAGTTTCTTTCCTCATAAGCCTACAAGACCTTAGAAGAGAAGGTCCAAGCCATAGAGAAGCAAGGGATGGCTTATCAGAAGCCTACCTTGAACAAAATTCACAATGAACCTCTATGCATGATAGTGCCTATTCCAACATATCCTGAGCATTTCAAGATGCCTAGACTAGAAAAGTTTCAAGGAGAGGAAGATGCACAAGAGCACGTGACTAGTTTTCTAGATATGTGCTTTCAGATTGAGAGCAATGATGCTTTGCTCCTGCACACCTTCATCATGACCCTCTCAGGCCCAGCTCGAGAGTGGTTCAATCAACTAAAGAGGCACAACTCACTAGTTTCAAACAACTAGCTGATGCATTTCTTGAATGCTTCTCCTTTGGCATCAAGAAGAAGGTAAACTTATCTGACCTGGCAGCTTTAACGCAACATGACGATGAGCCAGTGATGGATTATGGAAAATGATGGAGGAAAATGATGGTAAAGCTGCCATTCTCCATCCCATCCTCTGAATTAATGTGAATTTTCATGAAGAGTTGTGCCAAACACATTTCGCTATTGCTACAGTTGCAGCAATACCAGACATTCGAAGAGGCTTTGGTGCAAGCCAAGGTAATAGAGGATATCAAGTTACAGGAGGGTAACTTGAAGCTCAGGAATAGGAAGGAGGGACACAAGAAAAGCACTGAGAGACATCAAGCCAAGCCGGTCCATGTTAATCAGGTAGTGTTGAACCTTCAGAAAGAGGATAAGGGGCAACAACAATGAAACTATCAAGCCCAACCTCCTCCTATGCAATATGAGTAGTGCAACAACAATTACAAGGGTAAAAATAAAGAGCAACACCCACCTCACATATTCATGCAATTATCGGAGTCCTTGGCTTCGATTTTTCATCAATTATGTGAGGCGAAGGCTATACGCTTACCCGAGGTCAAGTTAATGGACCCAAATCAGCCCAAGCCTAAGGGCTACAAGGATGATCATTATTGCATCTTTCATCGATCGAAAGGCCATGACATCGAGGTATGTTGGTCTTTCAAACATCTTGTGCAAAATATGATCGAGAGAGGTACGCTTCTTGTCGACAACCCACAAGCGCCTGACAATAAAAATATGGGGATTTACAAAAATCCTCTACCAAATCATGAGGTGCCAAAGAATAATGTTGGCCAAGTCAACCAAGTTCGCATCGAACCACCAACCCAAGGGTTCATCGGAATGGTCAACATTGTCACAAGGAACATGAGGTATGAATGACTGAATCAACCTCCAATGCCTATCAGAGTCCAAGCTGCACCTCCTCCAAGGCCAGCCCAGCATGTGCCCGACCCACCAACTAGACCGGTGGTGACCATCAAGAGTAGGTTGGTCCAAAACCTATAGACAACTCCAATGAAGTTGTCAATTTATGAGCTAATTCAGTAGTCTCCTAAGCATAAGGAGATGCTCATGGACATCTTAAGGTCCATCGAAGTGTAGCCTCAGGATCCCAAAGTATTTACACACTTTATGGGGCACGTGCAATAGTGTCAAGAGTCGATCATTCAATTTCATGACCATAAAGTCAAGATGGTTTCCACTATTATAGCAGACCCACCACTACATATCATCGCGTGCATGAATCATAAACCATTCAAGTAGGTTTTTATTGACATAGGGTCATCAATCAATATCATAACTACCAAGGTGTTAACTCACCTGAAGTTACCCAAGATGCATATCATCCCTTCTACCTTCACGTTGAGAGCTTTCAATGATGCATTATGCTCGATGGTCGGTACTATAGTTTTACCTATCCAGGTGGGACTGAAGACCATCCCGATGATGTGTCACATAATCGAAGGTGCTATGTAGTATAATATACTTCTAGGGAGGCCTTGGATCAGAGAAATGTATTGTGTCCCTTCTATTTTACATCAGTGTATCAAATACATTCATGAGGGATAGGTTCACGTGGTGCCTTCGGATGAAGAACCCTTTAAATACGTGAATCTAGCTGATTTATTAGGGGAATTTGTGCTCCCCTCAATGCACCTAGATGTGCGACCAGCATCACCAATCAAAAATCTAGGAGGTAAAATCAAAGAAGTGTGTGCTAGACCCACAATATCCGCATCTCAAATATCGGAGCACACGACAACTACTTCCATTAGACCGATTGCATCTACGATACAACGAGATGATAGGAAGTTGAAAGAAAAAGTGGGTGAAAAGAAGATAAAGCAAATGCCCAAGCCAGTCATCATTGAAGCCCCTACTCCCATGGAAGTAGAGGAAGTTCAAGGAGGAGTCGAGGAGGCACCTCAACCTGCTTCACTTGCATCTTCAGTAGGGTCATCTGCACCGTAGGTGACCATCCATTTGGTTAATCCTAGATTAGGGGAATACATTGTGTAGAATGTGATGTTCACACCAATTATCGAAACTGCACATGACATGGGCCGACCGTGAGCCCATCACCTTCCCATAGGGATGGTGGAACCATTGGGGGTACCACCCAACCAAACCAACTTCATCTATGGAGGGCTAGACCAATTTGCATCTCCCATGCCCATGGATGAGGATGATAATGAACCATTCACTGTAAATATTCATTACATTTCTAACCTGGACTATGCCATGTGATACTTTGAGCGTTACCATTGGCATGGTTACAGTCTTGGACTATTCGAGTAGGGGATTCTATAGCGGAGGACAGGCTGAACTCCTTGCAGTATCTTTAGACCGCCTGTACCTCAGTTTGGGGGGTGAAGTTGATTTCAATCCGTATCACCCTAATCCTTCTACATTTTAGAGGGATAACCGGCTAGTGACTTATGTCACTATAGATCCACCCGAGAGATATCACGTGAACATCTTGGTGGAGACCGGTCCAGAACCCATTCCAAGAGCCAACTTGGACAATCAAAGCCATGGAGCTACCGATGACATTGGTATGCACTTCCAAAATCTAGATACAATTATGAGTACCAAATCAGAAGTCGCTTCTGAGGATGTTCATGTAGTATCCATCATCAAAAGTGATGGACCAGACTACGATTCTGGAATAGATGATGTTGAGTTATCCTCACACAATGATCAATCTGAGGATGAAGCTGAGCCATTTTACTCAACACCTTCGTATTTGTGGCACTTGTATCCGGTTCTACTAGATAGTAATGATAGCGATCAGGAGATAACCTATATGGGGCCACATTTTCTAGAGCATCCCATTCCAGTAGATAGCGGTGAAGGCCTATATTACGATAGTGATGAGGAAGATGAGACAGAGAGAGCCTACTTAGGACCTCCCTACTTACGCTATCGCAATGCACCTTATACGACTGAGGATATGCACAGAGAGATCAATCTCCATCCTCGCCTTAGGGGGAGACCACCGAATCTTAATATGATTTATCATATGGTGTTTCCCGATCCGCCAACGTACATGGAGCTCCTTGAGCCCAATGATCCCATTCGATAGTCTATTCATGGACCGGATCTAGAGATCCCCATACCCCTAGAACCACATCTCGGGGATGGAAGTTTTGTTAATGATGAGTCACTTGCACGTGGTCCTGGAGACATGATCCATTTCATCAACATGATCTCCATTGATTTGACCACTCCACTCCATAATCCAGTCGATCCATCCAAACCGTTGCCTCTAAATGTAGATGCTATTGATTGGGATCATGTTGATTCACCACTAGAGCCTGAATATTTCTTCCCTAATGAAGAAATGCTGCAACCTTTCCATTTTGCGCCAGGCTGTGCACATGATGTCTATCATGTTGAGGATGCTTCCAATGAGGAACCTATAAACCCAATAGATGACATCCACTTGATCCCTATGCCTCATCAGCTTGAGGAGGGATCTCATATGTCAGTAGAGGAGACCTTCAAAGTGGATATCAGTAATGATCCCACCAATCCAAGGAAGGTCAAATTTGGGGAGACTTTGACTCCTGATGAGCGTGCCAACCTCATCCCTCTACTGAGAGAGAGACCTGATCTCTTTGCTTGGACTTACAAAGATATGTCAGGTCTAGATCCAAAATTGGTTACTCATAACCTTTCGCTAGATCTATCAAAGAAGCCAATCAAGCAGAAACTCAGGAAGATGCATCCAATAGTAGCCTTAATGGTTAAGGATGAGTTGCAAAAGTTGTTGGACGTAGAGTTTGTCATTTCCATCGACTATCCAGAATGGGTATCCAATATGGTGCCTGTAGGAAAACCTGATGGAAGGATCCATATTTGTATGGATTTTAGAGACCTGAATAAGGCAACACCAAAGGATTCATTTCCATTGTCGAATATCGATGCTCTTGTAGATGCAACTACAGGTCATGAGATGCTCTCCTTAATGGATGATTTTTTTGGTTACAATCAAATTTGGATTAAGCCCGAAGACCAGCATAAAACCATGTTTATAATGCCATGGGGGACATTTTGCTATAAAGTTATGCCATTCAGCCTTAAAAATGTTGGTGCCACATATCAGTAGGCTATGACATACATTTTTCATGACTATATGCATAAGATCCTAGAAGATTACATTGATGACTTGTTGGCCAAGTCATTATTGCATTCTGAGCATGCGGAGGTCCTGAAGAAGGTCTTCGATCACCTGATAGAGCATAATGTCAGGTTGAATCCTAAGAAGTGCGTATTTGGCGTAACTTCAGGAAAGCTCTTAGGGTTCATCATTTCAAAATGAGGCATCGAAGTTGACCCAACAAAGGTCAAGGCTATTCTAGAAATGCATCCCCCCACAAACATCAAAGAGCTAAGGAGCCTACAGGGCAAGGTAGCATCCATAAAGTGATTTATCACTCAATTATCGGATAAATGTTGACCCATGAATCGAATGCTACACAAGGGGGTCCCATTCAATTGGGATGAGGACTATCGAGCAGCCTTTGCTAAAATTAAGCAATACCTGGTGACACCGCCAGTGCTAGCTCCACCAAGGCCAGATGAGCCTTTTCTATTATATATATCGACAACCGACTTTGCATTGGGAACCATGCTAGCCCAAAAGAATGTGCAAAGCAAAGAACAAGCCATATATTACATTAGCAGAACCTTGGTGAGCTATGAGCTCGGATATGCATATGTGGAGAAGCTATGTTTAGCAGTAGTGTTCGCTACTAAGAAATTATGACACTATATGTTGAGTCATACGACATATGTTATATCCAAACAAAATCCTTTGTAGTATATGATGAGCAAGACATATCATAATACACGTACTACAAAGTGGATCATGCTACTGATAGAATTTAATCTAGAATTCATAAGCCAAAATTCCATTAAGGGACAAGTCATAGCAGATCAACTGGTTGAGGCACCTCTCAAAAATAGTAGGCCCCTCACCATAGAGCTTCTTGATGATGCAGTATTTGCCTTATCAGAAGCACCCAAACTCGAAGAACCAGATAACAAAGCCGATATGACCTTGTTCTTCGATGGTTCGAAGTGTGAGCAAGGGGGTGGTGCAGGAATAGTGTTGTTCATGCCACAAGGAGCTCCAATGCCCTTGTCATTCAAGTTAGACTTTCCTTGCACTAATAACAATGTTGAATATGAAGCCCTAATTTTGGGTCTCCAAACAATTATCGCCATGAAGATAAAAAGGCTAAATATCTTTGGTGATTCCCTTCTCATTGTGAACCAAGTTAAGGGATTATTTCAATGTCGATGTCCGATATTGAAAGCTTACAAGGATCTTGTTGACATTTATCTAGCTCGATTGGAATGGTATGACATCGAGGCAATCCCTCATTCATCCAATAGATTTGTAGACACAATGGCATCTTTGGGATCTCTAATCCCTCAGAATCCATCTACCAATTTCATGACCATCCATGTAAAAATGTTGTCACACTCTGCTGTGCAGTGTGAAGCATTGGATAACAAAGAGTCAATCAACATGATTCATGTAGAACCAAATCATGAATGGTTCTACAGAGCTAGAGACTTTCTCAAGAGAGCATCCTGGGGGTCTTTGATCTCGTAGGATCAGACGGGGAGTGGTATTACCATTCACCATAAGATTGTTTCCTAGTCTACATTTGCCAATGTAGAACCGCAGGGGGAACATGTTGTCTTGTCGATCGAAGGTCAAAGCTTATCATAATTGGACATCATAGATATATGACTTCCTTAGACTTGGTGTAATCCCTCAGGGATTATCGCATGTCGTGAAGTGCACATTTAAATAGAAAGTGACAAAATATGTCTTGTTAGCAGACATCCTATACCGAAGAAGCTACGATGGAGTTCTCCTTCATTGTCTTGAGCCCCAAGAGTCATCTTGGGCAATTTTGCAAGCTCATGATGGTACGTGTGGTGGCCATTTCAATGGCATGGCTATCATCAAGTGCATCCTTTGAATGGGTTATTATTGGCCCACTATGGAGAAGGATTGCAATGTGTATGTCAGGAAATGCATTAAATGTTAGCATCATGCTAATCTTATGCACCTACCATCATAGGCCTTACAACCCATTCAAGCGGCTTGGCCATTTTCTCAGTGGGGATTTGATCTCATTGGTAAGATCTCTCCTCCATCATCGGGTTGACATACCTTTATTATCATGGCTACTGAGTATTTCACTAAATGGGTGGAAGCCATCCCCTTGACAATGACAACTGGAGCGCGTATTGTTGAGTTTATACTCACCAATATCATAAGTCATTTTGGGATACCATCCAAGATAGTGTCGGATAATGGAACATCATTTAAGAACAAAACTATGAGAGCTTTGATATCTAAGTATAGAATCAAACACAGTTTTGTGACTCCATATTATCCGCAAGCAAACGGATAAGCTGAAGCTTCAAATAAGATAGTGGTCTCCATATTGAAAAATATGGTACAAGAGCACCACAAATATTGGCACATCCAGCTACCCCTTGCTTTATGGGCTTACAAGACTAGTATTCAGACTCCCATTGGGGCAACTCCATTTTCACTAGTATATGGCACTGAGGCCATTATGCCCTTAGAGTTGGAAATTCCAATGTTGCACGTCGCATTGAAAGAGTTCATTGATGATGACACCACGCGACAAGCTCACCTAGATCAATTGATGCTACTTGATGAACATCACGTGAATGCCCTTGAGCACCTCCATGTTTATCAAGAGTGCTTAAAATGAGCTTACAATAGCAAATTCCATCTGAGAGACTTTGAGGTTGGTGATCTTGTGCTGAAAGAGAACCAACAGAACTCAAATTTACCACCAAAAATGTGAGACAAATTCATGGCTAACTGGTTAGGTCCTTATATGATCTCAGAGAAGATTGGACCTAGGACATATCACTTGACATCACTTGGAGGAGTTGAAGAGCCTGAACCTCTCAATATCCTTCATATTAAAGCATTTTATGCCTAAATCCTAAAAGGCTCCAAAGGCATATATAAGCCCTTTGGTCAATCCTAAAAAGGCTCCAAAGGCATCTATAAGCCCTTTGGTCAATCCTAAAAGGCTCCAAGGGTTTCTAAACCACTTGGTCAATCCTAAAAGGCTCCAAGGGTTTTCTCAAAACCCAGGTCGAAAAGGCTCCAAGGGTTTCTTAAAACCACTTGGTCAATCCTAAAAGGCTCCAAGGGTTTCTTAAAACCGCTTGGTCAATCCTAAAAGGCTCCAAGGGTTTCTCAAAACCGCTTGGTCAATCCCAAAAGGCTCCAAAGGCATCTGTAAGCTCTTTGGTCAAACCAAATGTCAAAATCCATAAAAATTGGAAAAATATCAAAAATAAAAAACATTTGCATTTCATTTGCATCATTGCATTGCATCCTCCACATGCATTTTCATCTTTGCATTGCATTAGGTATAATCATCCATCGCGCTTGCATTAGAATAAATTGTGTTTACAATCTTACAAATGACACCACATTTGTGTTTCAATCATGCATCTATGCACTATCATTATCATGCATCACCCTTGTGAGTAATTGTGTTTTTCAACACAACCCAAAATGTTGCTATGAAGAATATACTAGGGTTTTTCGGTCATTCAACCATACCTAGAGGTCTTCTCAAGAGTTGATAGAAAACTTGCTTTGCTTTTGTAGTTGAGGTCTAGTTAGTATAGCCCTTAGCATATCATAATTCTATCACTAATCAACAAATTAAACAATCCTAATAAGGACTAGGGGAAGATGAAAGCCACGAAGCAGGACCAGGTATCCTGAGGTGAAAAGAGTTATTCTTGCTTATCCCCCTATGCAGACGATATGAGAAATGTTGGTAATTGGAAAAAGGACAAGTTCATTCCCTACCCAAAATCCCTTGCTTACATTAAAATGAGCAATATCCTAGAGTGATATCCCAGATCAATCCTCCATATTGATACCCTAGATCGATATCATAGATCGACATCCCAGATTGATATCCCATATTGATATCATAAGATCGATATCCCAAAAATAGTTCCCCAAAGGAAGTTTTTGAAGCAAATTATCAAATGTAAAATTCCAAAAATTCAAGTCAAATGAAGACAAATTGTACAAGGAAAGTCAAATCAGTATTAAATCCCTTGCTCAAGAAAAAGAAAAGAAAGAAAGAAAAAAGAAAGGAAAGTACAAAATAAACAGTGATTATTGTCACTAAAGTACAAAAATAAATAGTGATTTTTATCACTTTATATGAGCAAGTATCCCAAAAAATTGAAGAAAAGAAGGGAGTGAACTTGAATCCATGGAATTGCTAGCACTACTATACCTTACGCATGATGATATGTCTGATGCATTAGCATTTCACTCTTTTGTGGAGACCAATGTTTGAATGTGGAAGAGCTAGCTTCAGGTGTCCTGTATCGCCTAGTGGTCTAGTCCAACTAAAATCTAAACCTAGGATTGGATAAACATTTGCGGACCCCCAATCTTAGCAATGGGCTGAAAGAATCCCGCCTGACATCGGGGTATGCTTATGCCTTATCTTAATATATTCATTTGCACACACAGGGATAATGAACAGTTAGGGCCTATCCTAGCGAAAGCCTTATGTTTCAGAAGTCTAGTATGGTTAGTATACAACTTTTGATCAGTCAACTAGGGTGTTTGAGTCTCATGGTAAACCTCAAAAATTCCCAAATAGCAACAATCAAATTTTCAAATGCAATCATCAAATATAAAATCTCATTTATGAGAGTTTGTTTATTAGAACTATTTGTGATATATGTTAGATACCGGATGGATGTCAGAAATGATATTTAAATGGCCACTGACTATGTTATGCATATCTTTTAATTTACAAAAGCTTATAAATAGAAACAGTGCATTGCAACTCACATATGAGTGTCAAATCAATAAAGATTCATAATCAAATATAGCAATTATCATCCATGATTGTTATACATTTTGTGGTGTCATCCATTAGATTGTTAAAACATCATATCATATTGCATACATTGTGTTTTAAGTGATTAAAACATACATGTCCATTTACAATAAATCAATATCATCAAAAATACATGCAGTACATACATGGCATAAAAATATGTCATAGCAGTGTAAAGTAAATGCATACAAGTGAAGCAGATCAAAACTGCATTAAAACATCAAATATTGCATTCATATACATAGCATCATAAAGTAGTCCATCTACACATGTATATCACTGCATCCACATCATATAGCTAGTGCATGTCATCCATACATCACATCATATAGCAATAAATCAAATATCTACATTACATCCATGTGCATAACATAAACATAAAATACCAAAAATAAAATACACATATAATGAGATGAACTATCATATCATATAAATATATGTGTCAAAGAGTACATAGTATCAAGGTATATCAAAATGCCCGTAGGCTACAACTGTGTAGGTCCTCGACCTTACACTCAAAAATGGTACAAAAGAGCATCTCTAAAGATCTGTACTAAATAGGGCCTACACCCCCAGTCTATGAGGCACCTCCATCACCTCCACCATCCTTGTGAGTCCTCTATGAGCTAGCACCATGAGTACTCGAGGACCTATGAGTCCTCTCAATCCTGTGCATCCTATGGCTCGAGCTGGTAGAAGACTGCCCTGTCTCCCTAGTCCTAGACCTGGTCCGTTGAGTCCCTATAGTGTGGGTATCCTCTAGTACCTCCCCACCTATCAGCCTGATGTAGCCCTCTAGCTGGGAGATGCGAGCTACATGCATTGTATCTCACTCATTACCCTCCTCCATGAGGGAATGAAGCCTCATGATCTCTACCATGGGATCATGACCTCCTGGTAGCAAAGTAGAGGGCACTACCAGAGGTGGCATGATAGCCTATGAAGATGAGGGATCTCCCCTCACTACCTTAAGTAGGTCCCTCTCAGTAGTCATGGCACTCAATTATGCCTGTGCCACATCCCGCTCGCTAGTGAGGATGTATGATCTAAATTCTTACAAGTGGTAGCCTATGCATGGAGAGTTGTCCTCTCCTCCTCATATCCCTGCCACTACCTCTCCCCATGTGCTAGCTTCACCTCTAGAGTGGCGATAGAAGTATCCCTATGTAGTAGCTACATCTATAGTCTCCCAACCTAGCTCTGGAGGTCGGCAACCTAGGCTCTCAACTACCCAATATCACTGTCTAGAGGTGCCTCACCCTCCTCTAATACCTCCTCCTCTACCTCAACCTGTGGGCCCTCCTCTATAGTGGCCCCTACGCCCCATGCACCCTCTATCCATTGGTGGGTCCTGCACCCTTGAGGATCCACCTCTACGCCCTCTACACCCTCTACTATGAATCCTCCAGCTGGTCGGCCTAGAGGACCCTCTCCATGCCACTGGAAGTCGGCCCACCAACCATCATAGTCAGGAGTAGTGCCTGCATCCATCTGGCCTGACTCTTAAAAGTCATCATCCTCATCCCCTAATGGAGCCACCTGGGGCCAAGTCAGGTCCCTCTCGAGGACCAGGCATATGTAGATGAGTGGTAGCTCTGGGACATCCTGCTTGATCCCAAACTACCTCAACATGTGAGAGTAGAAGTGATACTCATGTATATCGACCTTTCGATTGATGATCCATCTATCTCTGCATGCTCGCATAGGTACCTATCTACCTCTATCCATGCTAGATAGTCCATATACGATCACCACCATATGTGCTAAGGATAGAGCTATGCAAATCTACAAATGTAATGCTCTAGGTCTCCTGCATGAGACCTACTCCTGAAGCCCTCTCGCTCCTAGGGCCAGTAGGTGGCATAGCACTGACTCTCATCATCAATATCAGTGATCATCATAGGTAAATCAATAGGGTGCTCGATCAAGATGTGCTACCAACCCCAAACCTAGAGGAGGATGCTACAACTGATGTCGACTCTACTCCAATATGTGATATGATACAGCTCATGGTAGAGCTATGCTAGCAGGGTGCTCCCCCATGATAGAATGAGAGGATCTTGAGTCAAGCTCACCATCACCTCTCTGGTCTGATCCAGGAGGTTCCAAGGGAACCTCACGCCTAAAGAGTCTGGGAGGACTATCTGGATAATCAAGAGCATGAACATAACCTCCCACTATGAGAAGAATCGGGCCTCGAACCACTCTTTGACATGGATGCCTCCATGGGCATTACGGTCCTGCACCTCTACACTCCATCCACCAAATATGGAATCAAATACGACCCTCCTGGCCGAAGTAGGAGAAGAGGTGATAGGCTCACCATCAATCGGTAGATGAAAGATGTGGTACACATCCTCCAAAGTAATAGTCATCTCACCCATCGATAGGTGAAATGTGTTGGTCTGTGCATCCCAACGATGGGCCAAGGTAGTCAAATGATGGTGGGGAGGTCCAAGATGTAGCCAAACCCCACAATAGTGAACCACTCTCGCTCCCCATCAGTGAGATCACCACGGAGGTCATGAAGGAGATCGGTCTCCCTCACTCTGTTGGTCAAAGTCTGAGTGACAACAAAAATAATAAACAATAAAAAACAATTCTAAAATGTCAAAACAAATAAAAAAATGCATAAAAATACAAAAACATGTAAAAACATGATCACCAATTTCAAAAACATCAAAAGCATTCCAAAAATGCAATAAATGGCATTAAGTGCCCTAAAAAATTCAAAAAAAATAAAAAATTGTTAAAAATTGTAAAATTTTGCAAAATTTGGGCACCGCGGGTCGAACACGTTACCCAATGGTCAAAAATTTGATCATTGGGATTTGAATCCCATTGGGGCTGACAACCATGGCCCCCAATCTACCAATTGGGGCCCATGGATACCACCCATAGCTAGGGAGCGAAACCCTAAATGGGTCCGCCCTTCTAGAAAAAACCCCAAAAAATTAAAAATAAACCCCCCATCTAACTAACCTATGCTAAACCCTAACTACAGTGAAGTTCGTTACCAATGGTTTAGTGTAGTTCATTTACCGATTAATTAATGAGGTTAATTTTACATCCGATAATGACAAGTGAGGTCTCGATTTTTGAGTTACCTTAGAAGCACCGGCTCCTCCACTAGTCGAAGATTCTGGCTGATCAGCCATCGGTGTGGAAAATTAGAAGTGTGTCAGGTTTTCGACAGCATTCCATGTCAAATTTTAGTTTTTACCTCTTAGAGCTCTCAGTTTTACTATCGCTGTCAGGTGAATAATGAAAATTTTACAAAGCAAAAATCTTATATAATTTTCAAATTTGATGCGGCCCACGGTTGACATCCGTGGTCCTCGGATTAGGGTTTTCCACCCATGGTTGACATCCGTGATCAAGGAATTGGCCCACATTTGATAGGTATGGTTAGAAAACCATATTAATTGCTCCAAATTCCCACCATGGAGAGCCTTAAAAGGTCAAAATAAAATTGTGCATCAGACCATAATTGCACCAGAAAAAATAAAATAAGCTAAATAAGCCAAACAAAGCACAAAGACATTGGAAAATGTCATCATAAGGTAAAACAAAATAACTAGCTAAGATTACAAAGTACATTCAACCAAGGTCATCGCTATAAAAATCCTTTCATGGAGCACCACACCTCCCAACCAAATTCAATTCAAAATTAACAAATAAATCAAAATCCAAATGCACCTCGTATTCAGTTATTTACCCTATACACTTGGTGGTTGCAGTGACTTGTGATCCATGCAATTCGACAAGATGAGTAAATTACCATAAGGACATTTGGGGTAAATTCATCATCGTAGAATTGTTATGCTTCATTTCAATCCCTAAGAAGGCCTACATAGCTTGGACTGCTCCATGGGAATGAGATATTCATCGTAATTCTCCTATGATATTTTTAGCATATCATCGACATTATGATTCACTACAAGCCTAATAGATATTGCTATCATTTCGATTCCCTAAGAAGGCCTTCATGGCTGGACCGCTCCATGGGATAGAAATAGGTAATTACTCTAAATGGTGTAATCATAGCTGATTAGGCCTTGCCAAGTATTCAAATGCTAAATCTTAATTTGTGCAAAGATCATTCATAGTGGTCAAGTGACCTCGTCGCTTCATTTAATTGTCATTACCCTCATCGACTCGTCACTTGAGGGGGTAGTCATAATATCAAATCATAATCAAAGTCAATAGAAGATCCCTTGATCGTAGATCCCTCGATCTTGTCAAAATTGTGTTCATCCTTGCGAATCATTGCTAAAGACTATCATAAGCTTACCCCTTTGCTTGGGGAAAATAGCAAATATGATAGTTAGTTTGTAATTCCCATCCTTTCAGATTGACAGGTGTGAAAGCCTACTTGGCATTGATGCTATCCGAATGTCTGATGATGAGTGCAAAATTTTTCAAATTTAAGCCTTCTATCGAGTTAGAAGCAATGATTCGAGGATGTGCATCCTTTTGCTGGACTTGGGGCATCTAATGTTGATCAGATCAATGATCATCATCCAACCTACGACATCATTTTAGGAGGTCTAGTTTTGCTCAACGTTGTTCAAAATCACAATGCATCTCAAAAGGGGCATTGTAGACACCTAAAACGTGTCATGTCGAGGCGACTACTCATATGGGACATGCTAGAAGACCATATGGAAGACCTTTGGACAGATCCAAGGTATAGCAGTGGTTTTTACCACTCAATTGGGCACTTTTGCCTAGTCAGTGCTAGCCACTGCTGACACCCATGGTTAGCAGTGCTCACCGCGCATGTCATCCATGGTCAACACTCAAAATTAGTTGGCCTTCATCCAACCCAAAGTTGGTTGCAATGGCCAATTGGTTGCAGATTGGAGTGGTTTGAGTGAGGAAGGTTCTGGATCCTTCCATCCAACAAGCTCAACTACCCAATATTGATCTTGGCTTCATGAGGAAGCCACCCCTAGCCCTGGGCAATTGCTATAAGATCCCCCTCCAAATTGGGGATAAGTCTAGAGAGAACATTCATCAATTGAGCAGCGAAGCCCTATCGAATTGCATAAGCAACTACATGCATTGAGAGGGATACCTTTGCTACCCAATTGGAGATCAAATTGCCATGGAAGCCCTAGGAGCCTAGGAGAGCCAAGAAATGTCAATTCATGCAATCCGTGCACCATCAGATCAATTCAACCACCAAACCTATCAGAGGACACAGAGGTGACCCTTGGACATCAATTTGACAAGGTGGATCAGAGAGAAAGCCCTGATTTGGAGGGCAAATCTACTCAGAGCTCCACCGTGGCTCTCAGCCATGGTTAATAGTGCCACCCGCGCATCAGACCCATGGTGAGAAAATTAGGGGAGATTCCCTTGTTTTTCCTTTTGCAGATTAATTAGCTAGGTTAGATTAGGCTTATTAGTAGTTTAATTAGCAATTTAGAGACCTTGATAGATAGATTTATAGTTTTTATGCATGTTGCTTTCATTGTGGCAATTAACACTCTAATGGATCTTTTTCATGCTTCCATGCTTTTAATTTGGTAATTAGGCCACTAGATAGTTAGATGTTCTTTAGCTTACATGTTTTATGACAATATTTGCATGATTTGCATAGTTTTAGCATCTTTCTTGCATTTTCTTGATTATTGCTAGTCATGACATCTTTTGATATATTTTCCTCAAAAGGCCTCATCAAGAGAGGCTACCTTTGCTTTTAACATGCTTCTTGTTGTTTCTTGAATGCAGGATTAATAGGGTCATGCCATTCAACGCAGCAAATACCTCTAATCATGGAGAAGAGGGTCATCGACACCCTAGAGCAGTTTGTGTCACCCTAGAAGGCATTTGATTCACATCTACCCTTGAGAGGGATTAGACACTATTGTAATTGAAGTATCAAATGGGTATCCCTAAGAGGGATGAATATGTAATTTGACTCCATTGAAATTAATAAAGGATTCCTTGTATTTGCTTTATTTCTTGTTGTCAATTTATGCATGCCTATTTGTGTATTTTTTATCAATTGCAATAGTTAGACTAGGTGTGGAGCCTTTTTGGTGGTTACAGTTATCCATGACTTTCCTCATACCCATTAGACATTTCACATTTCTCTTTACATATATCAATTTAGTTGTGCTTATTTTTTGTTTTTCTTTTTCAAAGTCTATTGTATCATAACATGCAATAGGAATCACTCCTCTAGGACAAATGCTTAGGTATTGATAAGTCACATGACTATATCCACTTTGGCATAGGTTGATTATCCATTGCCATTGGTAATTGTTTCCTATCTAGTCTCCATTTGCAAGTTATATGTGCTCTCACACCCTCAATGTTTTTAAAAAGAGTAGTTCACCTTTTCATAAAAAGAACCACTCTTCTAGTATTGAACAATGTATGATAATATCAATTGCATCCTTCAAATCATTAGTAACCTAGCATTGGAGCATGCACGCATGAAAAATAAAAAACCACTTTTCCATATAGAAAACATTAATAATGTAAATATTTTTCTTATGGAATATAAATATAAGATAATATACAAACACTAATATTGAAAGTGAATTCAATGATGCCATTGAACTTTATTCTTTATTGGTGTAGGTAGGGTATTCTCCTACATAAATATACATCTTCCACTGTATTAAAATCATGCATAACTTTATCAAACCTATAAGAGGGAAAGAAAATCCAAAAAAAAAATTATAAATTAGGGTTTCTCAATCACAATCATGTAATAAATTCCCTCATAAATATTTATGCAAAATACAAGAAGTTAGAGCTTGTATGCAATGCATTTATATAATGTCTTAAAGAGATATGGTGTTTTGGAATGCAATTATTAGTGGGTATGCCTAGAATGATAATGATCCTATTGAGGCCTTGAGGATTTTTCATCAAATGTAAATTCATATCCACTTTGAATGTGAAGGTGAAGGTATTCTGCCAATGGGGCAAGTTTGATGAGATTTACAAGCTTGAATTTAATTATGATCATTGTCATAAGAAAAGTGGATTCACAAATGTGTAATAAATCATTAACTTGATACATATATTTTGTTTACAATTCTCTTATTATAATATGTGCAAAATATGAGGATCTAGGGTTTTTATACTAAGTATTTGATAAAATGCCTTAAGAAATGTGGTTTAATAGAAAAAAATAATTAAGTTGTAAGCTTACTGTAGTGGTAAGGGATTTGGCCTCTCTTTGAGGGGTCCAAGGTTCAA
Source organism: Wollemia nobilis (assembly GCA_028583015.1). Classification (NCBI taxonomy): domain Eukaryota; kingdom Viridiplantae; phylum Streptophyta; class Pinopsida; order Araucariales; family Araucariaceae; genus Wollemia; species Wollemia nobilis. The sequence continues at coordinate 17,058,215 of JAQPPZ010017228.1, forward strand.
ACCCCACATAGTATGAGGGGACAGAGACCCCTCATAAAAAACTATGTAAACTCATTTAAAAAATAGAACGAAATAATTGGAGGGTATGCTTAGAATTAATTTACGAAGGAGGAACAAATTTTTTTTTGTTAAATGGGAAGAGAGTGTGTGAAAATGGACTTGATCAGCCTGAGCAACATGCTTCCTATTTATGTTCAATTGGGGTTCCTATAAGTAGGTGAGTAAGTGCATGGTTACATAGTTAAGAGTGGATTTATTTCTAACATTATTATTGGGACTAATCTAATAGATGTGTACACAAAATATAGACATGTGGAGAGTTCCTATTGATTGTTTGAGAATATGCCCAAGAATAATGTGGTGTCTTGGAGTCCAATGTTTATTGAGTATGTTTAGACTAAAAATTCCAATGAGACTTTGGCATTGTTTAACAACTATACACCAAGCTATAACATTCCTCAATGTCCCATTCTTAGACTATAGGGAAAATATATGTGATGAATCAAATGTTATTACATCTACTTAGGATATACAATCATAATCATACCTACATAATAAAACATACATTATACAATATATGATAGTTGAGCATGATTTTATGCTTAATTTATTTTTATAGTTGGGTATGCATTCAATTTTTAATGTATAACTCCTTAAATTGTATCATACTCCTCTACTAAATCTTATGGAAGCACAACAACCTATAAATCTAGTTGCCACTCAACTAGCATTTATTTTAGCAAACCAGATGATTGAAGTTATCATTAAGCATACTCACCATGGGATACAACATATTTTAGAATTCTAAGAGTGATCAACTTACATCCCACTCTATATCACATACACTTAGATAAATTAAACATGTGTTTCCTCACTTTAAGGATGGTATGATATGGAATATCACTTTTTAAGGGGGTGAAGAATTTGATCAAATAATGGTATATGCTCAAATTCTCATAAATTAGGATGTCAAATCATAAACTTCGTATCCCATTTAAAATTTTGACCAGATAGGCTAACACCATAATGGTTTAAAACTTTAGACCTACTTGTGATGTTGGTACTACCTTCAATGTCATATAATATTATTATATCATACTTACGTTAGCACCAATGCATATGGTTCCCATGCGTTCACACAAAAACACCTCTATTGTCAATGCCTCGTGTTGTTTATAGACATTGGATTCTACATAAACCATATTTCTAGTGTTAAACATCAATGATAAAACTACAGCTACTCAATATTACTACTTGGCATAATAATAACAAATTCATATCTAGAAGGGTTAAATGGATAGTTTTCTAACAATATTTGAAACTACTTTTTGATCAATTTAAAGTCAAACCATTCCCACCCAACTATTTTGTAATTTATGTACATTATAAATATATATAGCTTAGTAATGTAGTTAGTTACTTTTACATGTATATCTTTCACTTCTTGATCCTTTTCTCTCCTTCACTCCTATAGATCCTCTTGTCCATGTATTTACCTAATTTTTTGTTTTCCTACTTCTTTCACTACACAAAAATAGTATGCACATATGACCCATGCATAATACACCTCATGTAACTAAGTATTTGTATTATTTTTAATACTAGTAAATAATCATTGTATTAAATAGTCTATGTATATTTTCATTATATATGAATAAAATTTCTTCATTGTTTTGGAGATATATTAATAACCTATTCTATTACACAACTCTAAAGCATAACTTTCCTAACAAAATAAGTTGGTTCAAGGAAGTTGTCCTCTATGGTATCACATATTGGGCCTCATGATGTAAATAAACTAACATTGAATCTCTACATTTTTTAAAGTGCTTAATCCTTATTTGGTTGACTATGTGCATCTCAATACATAAGGCCTCAATGTACTAGAATATTAGTTTAATTAAACAACAATCTATAATATTATTCCCATATCGATTTCTATGGATTGATGAGGATAATTCTTGCACTTCTTATATGGTCCATCCCTTGTCTAGTGTCTAAAACTATTTGTTGTGAGTGCTAGAATTTATCTATATCATTCAATACTACATAGGTGACTTGATTAGTTTATTCATGAGGAGGCTAGAGTTACTCACATTCATCCTATGGTATTTGAATGATCATGTTCACTTTACCAATTTCTTCTGATTTGTGCTATTACTTTTCTTGATCCAAATATCTAGTCTAGTGCATAGCCTAGGAATGAGTCATGTTTGGTTCTTCATAGTCTTCTATGTAATATGAGAATATTATTTTTTACTCAATTTTGATGATATAATTCTTGTGAGATAGCTTTATGTAAGTATAATTCATTAATATGTATACCTTTCCTAACAATTTTTTGTTCATTCTCTTGATAGCAACATTTCAAATAGGATAAGTTCTACTATTATTACTTTATAAACAACCATCAACTCCATGTGTGAGTGTATTGTCATCATTGGGTCCTTGAATACTTTAATTTTATTATTCTGAGTCTTGTCAATTGAATAAACCTATTGGATGTCCTAGTGTATGTCAAATTCAACTTCTTACATACAACTTTAGGCATCACTAAGTCTACTAGTATAACATTCACTCTGGTATCATGCTATACAAGTCCTTTGACCTTTAAAATAATCTATAAATATGATAACTTTCTCATCCTTGACCTTGAATTGTAGTATTTCATAATAGCATTTATAATAGGGTCGTATTAGGCATAGCTATCTATGAACAATTCACCAACGTTGGTTATTTAAAATAGGAAGGTATAATAGGAAGATCATATTTCCTTTGATCCTTTACTGGTTCCTCGAAAATATTAAATTTTCTAGGAAGAAACAATATATCAAATATGTTTACATTTATCAAAGTTACTTTTAGATCTTTGGCAATATTAAATCCTTCAGGTTGAGAGGAAGTTATTTTATTCTTTGATGTCAACCAATGGTATTGATGTGTTGTTTGTTTCCTTTCTTCTCTCATCAATTAAGGTAACTATAACTTTTGCATTGTAACTTTCTTGATCTTCTATGTTTTTGATATCTTCATGGCTAACAAAGCAATTTATTTTTTGACTATGATATCTTTGCCTTCACCCTCTACTAAAACTTGATTTTAATGTGGCTTAACATGGAGAATGTCTTTGTGAGCCATATGTGGATACATTGTACCACGCCATCCTCAATGAACACCTTCTATAGGTTTTTGTTGCATGGCGAATGATAAAATAGAGCCATCTATTGTTTTACCTAGACACATGAGTAGGCTCTATATGAGATCTTGAGGCTTCCTCTTTTGCCCCTGCAAGGGTTTATTTGTCTGTTTTTGTCTTTCTTCTTGGTTTTTTTGAAGAAGGTACTTCCTTTTTGTTTCATATAGTTGGGAGCATTTTTCCTAACTAAAACTTTTTTGTAAAAGGTTACGAGATACTTTCAAAACCCTTCTTACCAATAAAAAAAAAACTTGATTTTAATGTTGAGGAGCAATAACTTAATTTGGAATAGTAGGCATATTTAAGCCTTTTTTTAAGTTTATAACCTATAATGCAAGAATTTTCCTTAGTATATACTAAACACTTCTTATTATAGTCAAAGTTGGACTAGTTGTCAATCTCAACTATTATTTCTTTTGCATCCCTCTTCTTGGATGTTATAGACTAATATTTCTATTGAAATGCCTTGATGTATTCAAATTGGAAATAGATTTATTTTTGCTAAGCTTGCAATTTATGAGTATAGCATTCTAGAATGGTACCTCAAGTCCACATGGATTTGCGTAGGCAACAAGCTATTCTTGTAATGTCGGTATTGAAGCTTTGAGCTTATACTTTTTAAGAACGTAAATTTATGGACTATGCATATCATGGCATGTGTATCACCAAACATGTTTTTTATTCATATTAATTGATTGACTTGTATTTCTAGGTGTAGGATTTACAAGGTATTTTTTTGAATTATTTTTATCCTACAATCATGACACAATATTTTTATCTCTTATGAGGAAGGGTATTTGGTGTTTTTTCCTATTATTATTATATCCATGATCATATCCTTTCCCTTGGTTGATGGTGAGCTTATTCGAAAGGTATATAGCTATCAAACTCAGTTTGATCTATCATATTTGTATTTTCTTTATTGTGTTATTTGTAAGAGGAGTCATAAGAGACATTGGTGTCATTGTGAGAGGTAAAACTTATTGTCAAGTTATGAAATATTAAAAATAAATGACATATATGGAGGAGGTATAAGGGGCATAGGATATAAATTTGCATCTTGTACCAAGATCTATATGAACTACTTTCTAATAAGCATCTAGAGAGGTCATGTGATTTGCTCGTCTAGCCATCATCTCCAACTCTAGCCATAAATATTCTATGTAATACATAAATGCATGAGGTATTGTTGGCTAAATAGTTATGAGAATATAGTTCCATGCCATGAATATCCTTTTTAGGATACCTTAAGATAATATTGAATTGTAGGAACAAAAACATGCATTAAAATAATAATTAAACCTTTGGGTGAATGCATCTATAAGCATTGCCCAATTGTTGATGGTTGCAACCAGTAAACACTTATAACATATTACTTTCATCCTAAATGGAATTAATAGTTAACAAACCATATTATACTCATGTTCAATATTTTTAGTAGTCTTGAAAGTGTTTAGATCCTATAACTGATCATAAACCATCTTTTCCTATAGCCTATTTAAAGTGGGTAAAGACTTTATAGTAATAGAGAGGATCTAGTTGTATGTTGATAGGATCAATGGCCTCTTCTAATCCCATGGAGGATACTTTGTCTATGCAATTGTTGGAAAAGGTTGCACCATATTGAATTTCAAAACTAGAGAGTGAGATATAGATTTTCTTTTTTAATAGAAGAATGTATACTTTATGGTGAGAACAATTTCTTTTGAGTTCTCCTCTTCCTAGATGTACTTGCTAGTCCATAAAATATTATCAACCCTTGGCTTATCTCGCTTTGAAATTGACAATCATAAACCATTTTTTCCACTAGATTCATCATATATTAATGATAAAACACCTTAAAGATGTGAATTTATCCAAAAATTAAAAATTTATCTCTTTGAGTATGCCAAAATTTGTATTATTGATTCACCTAAAGTTGTCAATGCACAAAGGGATTTTTCATTTATGCGTTGGCCTCTTTAAAATAAAAAATCGCTCTCTATTTTACTATTCTAAAAGGGTGGGGCGAAATGGAGGTCTCTTCCCCTAGAGTTGGAAGTTGAAAATATTTTCTAAAGGCTATAGACGACTCTACTTTGCTTAGTGGAGATAGGTGTTATTCATTGAAGCACTCCCTATATAAAAGTAAGGAAACTTCTTCTCTTTAAAAGGTTGAGCCCGCTCTCTCTGATCTCCTAGGTCGACCTTAAAATGAAATTGCACCACTCAATATCCTTATAAAAGTGGGGCTGAATCGAAAATAAAAGTTGTCCGAGCAAGGCAATCGCTCATTTTTAGAGTTGTTCCTTAGATCGGATTGAATCGAGTTAATGCCTTTAAAAGGTTTTGAGGTATAGCAGGTCCAAGTTGGCAATCTATATATCCCGTTCTCTGTTGGTCGTTAGGTGATCCGGTTGCCCCCTCTAAAAGTTATGATGTATATAGAGTTATCGGGCCGTCGGGTGAAGGTTCGAAGGCGTTAAATCCTCTTAGGTTAAAAGCCCCTCCACCAAGAGCTATCTATTCCCCCCGATATTAGAACTTTTGAGAGAAAGAGAATAGGGTGAAGACTCCTTAGAGTAAATTCTGGCTAGATCGAATCGATCCCCTTTTTAAATGGAGAGGTTGATTTATAGATAAAAAGGGCTCGATTTGACAGTTACTCATTATAATAGAATGCCCTATATAGACGAGCCATTGAAATGAGAGAGGATGGAGTTGGAATGTACCAAATAGTAAGGTAAGGCGACCTCTCTATATAATTGGTCTGAGCTATCACTTTGAGATTCAAGAAGGGTTGGAAGGCCCTCAACCTCCTGATTTGGGTCTCCACCGGCTCATTTCAAGGATGATATATCTTTACCTTACCTTACCTTATAAATAGATGGGAAGGGGAGGGAGGCACTCTCAAAGTTTGTTGCCTTAAAGAGCCCTCCTTCATCTCTTTAAGGGAGAAATGGTAGGTTTCTTCCCCTCGATAAAATGTTTCGATTGGGGTTTATTAAAATATGGTTGAAAATATAGTCTTTCCTTGCTCTCTATCTCAAATGAGTCGGCTTCAAATTGAGCCCTTTAATAATATCGAAGGATTGTTCTTAGTAGGATGCTATGGGCGAGGTCTCTACTTAAGAGTATAGGAGATCAAGGGAATGAAAAATATCAACCTTTCTTCTTGACCTTCCTTTAAAAAAGCTTAACCCAAAATCTCGTACCTCTTTTTAAAACTCAAGCAAGTGATCAAAAAAAGAGTTCAAGAGATCGGGTTTTTTATCTACCCTAGCTCTTGAAAAAAAAGGTCGGAGATAGCTCTTTAAGGGATGACTCTACCAACTAGAAACTCGAGCGGGGGAGAGCACTCGCTTTAAGTTTTAGAGCCTTGTGCCATTGTTGGGGGAGAGGGAGACACCCCTGAGCTCTCCATGTTAGTTGCCAACCTCTACAGAGGGTGGAATCCTATTATCTGTATATATATATCTATCTATCTATATATATATATATATATATATATATATATCTTAAGGGAAAGGATAAGAGAAATTTTAACTACAATAAAATTATTTTAGCATATTTAAGATTAACAATTCCAATGACAATTGAGAATTTTGTAAAATAACATAATTCCAATATCTAATATGTAGAAATTCACAATCTCATTAGACCATGATTTACAAAAGGACTAATAGGTAGATAAATTAGAAACAACTAAATTATTTAAATTATCAAATGAAATTATCTCAACTAGTTAACTTTCTTGACTTTCAAGGAGGAGACCTAGGTTTAAATATTCATAAGTGACACATACATAATAGCCAAGTTGTTGTAATACCATTGTATGGTCATGATATAATATGTGTGGGGCATGTTTCAATCCCATATAACCAATTTTAAAAATACAGTCTTTAACTTGGATAACATCCATAGAGTAAATATTCACATAAGCAAACTTCATCGCACCATGCACAATTGCAAAATATATTATTATAAATAGCTTGCTAGTTTTATAAATAGCTTGCTAGTTTAATAATTCAATAACATCTACCCTATTAAATTTACAAAATTCGTTCAAGAATGAACATGATCTTCAATTCTATTTTGAAGTCCTCTATTTTTGTTGATGGATTTGCACTTTGATTTTTATTCTTGGATATGTAATAAGAAATTGACATGTCTACTTGAACATACATACATACATACATATACATATACATACATATGTATATGTATATGTATATGTATATGTATATGTATACATACATACATACATGCATATATATATACACACACATAAAGTATCTTTAGGTCACATGTTATTTTTCCTTGAATATTTTCCTTGCATGATTCTCCTTCATGGATGATGATTTGGTATGTTTATTTGATGAGTTTCATATTGTTAGCTTTTGATGCTATATATTTAATGAAATAACTACCACAAGGTATAAAATAAGCATGCAATATTAAATATAAGATAATGGAAATATACTAAGCATGTAAAACTCATAAGAAAATTATGTAACTACTCATTAAACTACCATTAATGAAAGCTCATGAAAATAGTATCTTCACTCAAAAATTAGAGATCTCAAACTCTCCATATTTCATACATGCTCTATATTGTATCTACCTTGCTCTATACTTCTCCTATACTATCCTCTATTTCTATATCTCTACATCAAAGGCCTGTATATAATGGGATGCGACTCTTGGCCTTTCACCTTCCCATGACTCTTCATATTCCTATTATATAGACTTGTGTACACATGGACAACATGCACATTTACATCATTGCACATTCTAACAATAGTTGTGCATTTATTACATTGCATAAAGTAAATACTCAAATATTAATATAAGATGCACTCTTAATATAAATATGTACCTAATATGATACATTAGCATTTATCAAATAATGTAATATATTCCAACACCCCCATGTATTACATTATTTGGTTATGGTCTTCGTCCTGATTCTGAAACTTGAACTCTTCTTTTCTGCTTTCTTGATTTTTCTCCCTGTCTATATCCTGATCAAGTAAATAATTATTATCTTCATAAAATACTATTTTTACCAAAATATATTTAACTTCATGTTCATATGTAGGTTCTTCTAGCTCCTAAATTTCCTGAATCTCTTGAACTATGTGTCCTTTTTGTTTCCCTTCTCTATATTGTAGTTGAGGATAATTGTATTGATTCTAAAAAGTATATGGATGTTGAAAGTGTTGTTGATGCAAATTACATTGATTCTAATATTGTCTTGGTTGGAATGGCCTATTTGATTGGCTTCCAAAATTTGTTTAATTCCCTTGATGTTGATTTCTTGGATTAAATCTATAATAATTGGTGTTATGTCCTTTCTTTCTGCATACTTGACAATATCTATTATTCCATCTTGATCTACCCTTTGAGAATGAAGTAATATTTCCTTTTGGATTATATTTTTAAACTAAGGTATTGTTAGTAATTTCATCTTTTACTAAATTTTCCACCTCATATTCTTGTAGGATATTGACAAACTCATCGAATGATTTATCTTTACTTAGAATTTGTAAAGGTGTGACTAGATGCTTGTAGCTTTTTGGAAGTGCTCTTAGGATTACTTAAACAAGAAAATTATCTTCTATATTTTCTCCTAAGGTTAACAATTTTCCTTTTATATCTGCCACTTTTCTTAGGAATAATTCTATACTTTCACCACTATTAACTTTTAAAGAATGTAATTGGGTTTGAATATTCAGGATATTGGCTTTATTATTTCCTTCAAATATCTTGGCTAAAGTATTCCAAGCTTCTATAGAAGTTTTTGATGAAGTAATGTATGGTTGTATATCATCTACAATTGCAAATTTTATTAAAGCTCTAGCCTAAGGTGAGGTTCTTTAATTGGCTTTTATTGCATCGTAGGGTGCTTACTGGTGAGCAACTTATGAAGCGTGGTTTTCATGGCCCTTTTAGATGTGAAATGTGTGAAGAGAATGTAGAAAATATCAACCATATTTTTATTGAGTGTACTTTAGCCTCCGAGCTATGGAGGAGAATGACAACTTTACTTGGCTTACAAGTGGTCCAATTTTTTCACTTTTGAACAACTTTGGAGGGATTGACCTAATCAAGAGGGTGTTGATCATTTTATTAGGCGCTTAGTTTGGATGGGTTCTACCATTCTTCTTTGGAATATTTGGAATGAAAGGAACAACTGAATTTTTAATCAAGATAGGAAGGATATTCACTATATTTGGCAAAAGACCATAGCCAACTTAGTTGAATCAGTCCATCATCTCCTTAATCACCCCAAAAACTCCCACCAAATATGGGATCAAGTGATGCAAAGATTGAAGATTAAACCTTCTAAGGGCAACCAACTTAATGTGAGTATTAGTAAGATGGATAGGACTAGAAATTAGCAACCTCCTCCTAAGGATCTTGGAAAAGTCAATACTGATGGAGCCTCTAGAGGGAACCCTGGAAAAGCCAGTGTGGGAGGAATTGGTAGACTTTCAGATGGCTCCCTGGTTTTTACTTTTGCTGAGAATTTGGGTATTCTTTCCAATAACCTTGCTGAGGGGTATGGTATCCTTAGAGGCCTTCAGAAGGCTACTAAGGTTGGATGGGAAAAGGTGTTAAAAGCACGAGATTCCAGAAACAAAAAGGATAGACTAAAAATGCAATGTAAACGAAACTAAAATAACGCTTAAACCCTATGTTATTGAAAAATGCGTAAAAAGAAAGAACATGAACACAAGATATCAAAGCAATATAAAATACGGCCCTTTTATTGATATGCTTTTCAAATTTGTGTTACAATGCGTCTCCTTCCTTTTTAGGGGATAGGAGCGTTAAATGTTGGTCTTTTACAACTTGTTTCAGAATTCCTTCTTCCGCGTGCCCACATATAAGATGGGCGAACCAAAACGTTGTCGCCGCTTGCGTTGGTAAAGGTAGATTCCTCGTTGCTCCTCTAATGCTGAAAATCTGCGTTCAAAGAAACAAACAAAGAATCAGTAGCACCTGTGTATGAAAAATAAAAGATAAATCTAACGATGGTTAAAATGAGTCTAAATAAACTGAAAACTTGACAAAAGCATAATCATGAAACTAGCTAAATACTACAAAAGAAATAGTCACCAAAGGCAATAAGGCGGGGGGTGCCCGAAGGCAAACCACCCGCGGGTGAAACTTTGTTTCGACACCAATCCGCTTGGGATGGGTCCGAAACCTGATGTGATGTGTTGTCGGCAAATTGGTAGGATATTGTGGTCAAAAAAATCGGGTTTTGGTTCTTGATTCGTGCCTTCAAAAGTCACCCAATAACCTCTCTTTCGATTAAGAGATTATGGATGTTGAAAGCACAAATCGCAAGTAAGTGAATTAGCAGCACTTCGTCGCTCAAAATGCTCCTTCTCTGTATATCTTTTGGGTGAGGAAGCTCACCATTTTATAGACCCAAGGGGTCTCTTTGAATTAACATGCAAAAGTGTTTCTTTGCATGAATGCTTTTTTGTGAAGAGAAGACTTCTTCTTGATCAAGGGCTTCTTAACTGCCTCTGTGCATGTCTTTGTATGTTTAGAAAAGCTCACTCGCACTCCCATGCAATGAAGGGATAGCTAAGTGGCAAATCTGAGTTGTCTTAAAAGCTCACTCCCATTCCCATGCAGTGAAGGGAGAGTCAATTGGCAGATATGAGTTGTCAAAAGAACTCACTCGCACTCCTATGCCATGAAGGGAGAGCTAAGTGGCAGTTCTGAGTTGTCATGCGTCGAGGTCTGACTTTTTGTCGGTCAAACCTGGCGTTCGTCCCACCCCGAAGCGAGCGCTGGTAATCGTCTCTGGGTGAAACGAGTACCAATCTGCGCTCGTCTCTGGGTGAGACGAGTACCAATCCGCACTCGTCCCTGGGTGGAGCGAATAAGTAGCAGAGTGTCTAAAAGGTGCCAAATTGATCCCTGACTTGTAAAACTGTTGTGTGAGTGGTTAGAACCACTTTTTTAACCTCTGGGGCTGCCCTGGGGGCTGTGTGTGTTAGTGCGATCAGTGTTTGTTGTCACATAATCGGATTGGTGTTGTTTTGGTGTCTACAGATGCCCCTTTTTGGAAAGCGCTGCACATGGTGCAGTGCTGAGCAAAAATAGATAACCAAAGCACTAATGATTAGGGTTTCTCAGTAACCTAACCAACTCTTGATGCCCCAAGTATGGAAAAGGGGGTGCATTCTTGAATCCTTGCTTCTGACGAGCTAAGGAACTTAAATCAAGCATTAACCTGGTTCGGTGAGGTATTACTTGAACTTAGACATTGATCAGTCATGAATAGGCAAAGGGCGCAACCTTTTGTCTGTGGGAACCTTGAGTTCATGATTCACGAATGCCAAGTATATGATCAGTTTGTGATAATTGCTTGTTTGCTGCCCCAAGCAAGGGCGCGATTGTCTTTTGCAATGATCCTTTGAATGCGTGTCATTTCCAAGATTGGGTATATTGTTGTTGATTGGCAACTAAGTGTGACTACCCCCTCAAGCGACGAATCGATGAGGGAATGACCGACATGAGAAAAGCGACGAGTCGCTTGACCCAAGATGACTTAAGTGAGGGTGCCTTCAGATGTTATCCGATGCATGCTCGAGCGGTTTCTCGATTGTTTTGACCTATTTTTGGTGGGTGTGAACCCATTTTGGGATGCCATTTGGGGTTAACATTGGCAAAAATCCATCTTCCCGTGGAGCGGTCCGGCTATGGTAGCCTTCTTGGGGAGTAGGATAACGACAAGGTAGACCCCGACATCAGTTTTCTTATGCCAAGAGGTTAAGTGCAAGAGCACTTTTGTCCGGCAATTTTTAGTGGTTTTGTTGGCATTTGTCATTTTTATATTTTGGTTGTTTTTGATTTTTTTTTTTTTATTCGTTCCGGGGGGGACGAACGCCATGATGGTACTCGTCCTGGGGTGGGACGAGCGCGCCTCCGAGGAAAAAGTGCTCGTTCCAGTCAGGGACGATTACCAGCAAGCAAAAAGGTATAAATAGGCGAAAATGATGGATTTGGCTCATTTGCACTGTTCATCGATTGCGATTTGGAGCTCTGAGGAGGAGGAGGTAGATTTTCTGACGCGAAACGCTGTCGGATTTTCCAGCCACCATGAGTGCACAGACCGGGTCGTCGAGCGGCGGAGCCGAGGCGAGACCAGTAAGTGCACTATCTCCTCGAGTTTGAATTTGAAAAATGCAAATGTGTTTTTATTATGTTTTTCTTTTGTTTAAGACATGGAACCCTAATTAATTAAATTAAAAGGTGAATGAATTTGATTTAAAGACCATGAAACAAAATGAAACGTGGATGCAAACCGATGGAAACCTAGATGGAAAACCGTAGGATAAACCCAAAATGAAACTTAGAGTAACACCTTAGGGTAACCACGGTTATAAAAATGTTTTTTTTTTATGTGAATGGTAAAACTTAGGTCGAAACCGTAGGTAAACCATGTCCATTTTTGTCTATTTTTAAAATGAAACCCTAGATTAAAAAATGAATAATTTTTTTTTTTTGGAATGGTAAACTTAGGTAAAACCGTAGGTAAACCATGTCAAATTTTTTTTTTTTATGAAATTTAAAGATGAAAACTTGATGAATTTTTTTTTTTGAAATGGTAAACTTAGGTCAAAACCGTAGGTAAACCATGTCAAATTTTTTTTTTTTATGAAATGTAAGATGAAAACTTGGATGAATTTTTTTGTTTTGAAATGGTAAACTTAGGTCAAAACCGTAGGTAAACCATGTCAAATTTTTTTTTTTTATGAAATTAAAGATGAAAAATGGATGAATTTTTTTTTTGAAATGGTAAACTTAGGTCAAAACCGTAGGTAAACCATGTCAAATTTTTTTGTTTTTGATGAAATGTAAGATGAAAACTTGATGAATTTTTTTTTTGAAATGGTAAACTTAGGTAAAACCGTAGGTAAACCATGTCAAATTTTTTTTTTTTATGAAATTAAAGATGAAAACTTGGATGAATTTTTTTTTGAAATGGTAAACTTAGGTAAAACCGTAGGTAAACCATGTCAAATTTTTTTTTTTTATTAAGTAAATATAATTTTTTTTTTTTTGAAATGGTAAACTTAGGTAAAACCGTAGGTAAACCATGTCAATTTTTTTTTTTTTTGTAATGGATGTACATGTGAATGAAAGATGTTACTGTATATTGATGCATTTTTGTACATGTGATGGTGATTTGATGCATGTTTTTGATGTGTGTTATTTTTTGTGATGTGCAGGTGGTGAAGAGTCGACATCGGGTACCGACTATTTTTTCTAGTGCCCGCGAGGCGTTGAGTGCGGAGGACTGGGAGTGGCTTGATGCCTTAGGGCTCAAGCATGTGACGCGATTGGAGGCAGTTGTTGGGGATCGGGCGTACTTTATAGCTTTGATCAGCCTATGGGATGTTCGGACGAACACCTTCCATATTTCGACAGGGGAGATGACAGTCACCTTAGAGGACGTGTATCGGATTCTCCGGATTTCGATAGACGGGGTTCCCATCCGGACGATGCCACGAGGCCAGAGGACGGCTGTACTGACTCGATGTTTTGGACATGGGGAGGATGTGGATGGGATGAGCTCAGTGGAGAAGGCGAGGAGGATTGTCAGATTGGTGGTATCCTAGTGCAGTGGTGGTATAAGAGGGAGTGTTGGGAGTGAGGCATGCACTACTCATGAGCCTCATTTCTAACATGCTCTTGCCAGACTCGTTAGGAGTGAGGTTCCCATGGAACCTATTGGAGGTGGTGTGGCAGTTAGTGGATTGTCCTGTGATAGAGCCGATGATCATGAGATGGGGCCAGACGCTCTTGGCTCAATTATATGATGAGTTGTATGAGGTCCGCTGTCGAAAGCGAAAGGGGATTGGCTGTAGTTACTTGTTGCAGTGTTGGGCATGGCAGCATATAGTCGTAGAGCGACCACGAGGGCTACCCTGGACTACACGGGTTGACATGGTGGACAGAGATATTGGTTATGGTGCTTTATGGTATCGGTCTGAGGAGCGAGGGTAGAGTCGACGGTTTGCGGGAGACGTGGACCATTATGGAGATGCATTGGCATGACTGACTCTAGGAGATGTGGTGTGGAGGCCATATCGGGATTGTCCCGCATGGCCAGAGGCTGATGAGTGGCTTCGATGGGTCCGAAGGGGGAGATGGGTCATTGGATGACATGAGATGAATAGGAATACTTTCATTATCTTCGAGTGACACGACAGTTTGGGGTACGCCGGGGTTGCCCGGGGAACCCGTAGTCTATCGACGTCGGAGCGATGAGAGGACCCTAGCTGCGTCGATCCTCGAGCCGCTAGGGGAGGAGGCGGATACAGTACTAGACATTCCAGACATGGATGACGTTGGAGTGACTATCGAGTACCAGGAGTGGTGGACGCTACGACAATGGCGAGGTGAGGGGCCATTGGGAGGGGATGAGGCAGCGGGAGGCGAAGAGGGTGCAGAGGCACCAGGAGAGGGTTGGGGAGCTCCTACTGATGTGGACATGGTGGAGGTGGTAGATGTGGGAGAGGACTTTGGTGAGGAGGAGCAGCCAGAGATGCAGGATGCTCCGGAGTAGGTCGATGCTCTAGAGAGGTCGATGCAGCCGATCGGGCAGGGGGATACAGAGGCGGGGTTGCGCGCGGAGGTGGCACGATTGACAGAGTTGTTACGGAGGTGAGATGGAGAGCTTGGGGAGATGGCACAGGAGAGGGATCTCCTACGGATGCAGTTGGTAGAGCGGGAGAGCCAGGGGCTACGTCTCATCGGAGGAGGGTGATACGGATGCTTGCACGGGAGAGGGATCTCCTACGGGTGCAGCTAGCACAGCGTGATGATGTAATCCACGTACTACCGTAGGCGAGAGTGAGAGTGGAGTGGAGGAGATGGGGGCGACATCGGGTGGAGATGGAGGGAGAGATTATCTGCCTTGGTGGGTGAATACCAGAGCCTTCGATAAGTGGCTCGTCGTATCGGATGAGAGACAGTGGGACAGAGCAGTCGGCATCATCCCGTCGTAGGCGGTGAGATGAGGGAGGCGCTAGTGGGCGTGATGCAGGGGCGAGCAGTCGCCCTGAGAGGTCCCAGAGGACCGATACTATAGGGGGTAGTTCTCGTCGCATCGATCCTACGTGATCATGGTGGCCGACGCCCTAGGCTGGGGGTTTTTGAGTTTTTGGATTATGGTAGCGAGGTCCGAGGACCGGTTCACTATAGCCTACGGGCAATTTTGTTATGATATATATATATATAGATGACTCTTTTTGGTGTTTATACATTTTTCATGATTTATTTTTATGTGCATGTTTTTATATTGATGTATGCATATGCGATTATGAATGCGATGGTTCTAATTTGTATGATGTATGCATATGGAATGAATGAAATGAATTGTTGATGATTTGTCAATGCACCATAGACTGTACAAGATTTGATTGGCTTGCTATAGTAATGGGATAACTTTGTGGAATGCTTGTGCATGTGAAAACTTTGTTTTTGTATTTTGTCTATTTTTTGATGGTGATGTACGGAATGAAATGTACCGGTTGTTTGAAAATGTAGTTAAGCTTTTTTGAGATGCAGATATTTTAACTAACTAGCCAAGACTGTACATTTATCTCGCGAGACTTCTGAACAAGGTCTAAATCCGACTTGAATTTAACCAAGTTATTTCACATCCCTGTGTGTGCAATTGAGTTCGTTTATGTGTTATTCATCGGGATACCGCCAGTGCCAGATGGGCTTTCAACCGAACCTGTACTGAGGATCACCTAATTAGCTCCACTAACTCCTTTATTGTATTTAGTCAGATTTGTCTGCGATGCTATCTAGGATACCATAAGCTAGCTCATCCACATGCAAACATTGATCTGTACACAAGTTAATGTGACAGATATATCGTCATGCGGGAGGTTTACCGCCAGTGACCGATAGGCTATCAACCAAACCGGTACTGAAGCTTGCCTCATGACCTGTCGAAATGCTGAGAGTTCCAGGGATTCAAGTTCGACTCCCTTCTTTTCTTCAATTGTATTGGGATACTTGCTCCTTTGTAGTGATAAAATCACTGTTTATTTTTGTTTTTTTATTTTTTTTTTTTTGAGCAAGGGATTTGGATATGGAGTGATGAGAATCACTATTGTTTGTGCCTTTTGATGTGTGCACTGTAGGATGTCAAATTTTAGTGTTTTGACGTTTTGCAAATTTTTGATGTTTTGCAACTTTTGAGAACTTGGGATTCATGGGGAATTGGGTAGGGAGGATGCTTGTCCTTTTGCCAACTCTCAGCATTCCTAGGGTCATTCGCACAGGGGGATGAGCAAGATAGCCGTTTCGCTTATGGTGACCTGGATTACTTTGCAGGTTTCATCTTTCGTTCACACAACTTAGGAATTATTATATGTGTGTTAATTTGTGTTGGGATGTTACGTAACAAGGTGTGATCCAAGTAAAACTTTCCCATGTAAAATCTGCTTAACTGTGTACAGTTTTTGGCTAGAAATTTAAAAACAGCTGAATGACGAAAACCCTATATACATTAGGAGACAACTGACGATGCGAAAAATGGCGATGGTGCTATTCTAGATGTAGGCGTTTATGAAAATGGATCTGAGGTGGAAAAGGATGGAATTTCCAAGTAATGACTGTCTATGGTGCTTTTGACTTGTATGACCTAGCAAATGTATAATGTATGGATGCGATGCCTAATGCAACCTATATTTTTGTATTTTGATTTTTATGAGAATGCATGGAATTGGAATGCAATTGTTTTTGTGATTTTGATTTTTATGAGAATGCATGGAATTGGAATGCAAATGTTTTTGTGATTTTTTTTTTTTTTTTTGAGTATGCATGGAATTGAAATGCAATTGTTTTTGTGATTTTTTACGATTATATTGTTTTTGTTTATTTTTGAATATTTATGTTGACCAAGCAGTTATGGTAACGCTTGGAGCTTTTGGTGTTGACCAAAGGGTTTATAGATACCTTTGGGGCATTTAGGGATGACCAAGCGATTATGAAAATCCTTGGAGCTTTTGTCTTGACCAAAGGGTTTATAGATACCTTTGGGGCATTTAGGGTTGACCAAGCGATTATGATAATCCTTGGAGCTTTTGTCTTGACAAAGGTTTATAGATACCTTTTGGGCATTTAGGGTTGACCAAGCGATTATGATAATCCTTGGAGCTTTTGTCTTGACCAAAGGGTTTATAGATACCTTTGGGGCATTTAGGGTTGACCAAGCGATTATGATAATCCTTGGAGCTTTTAGTTGGACTATGGCTCTCTAGATGTGGAATGGCCTCAAATGAATGATGTTCAAGGGTTCTATTTCCTTGATTCCTTCAAGAGAGGCAAGCCGGTATGTTTCGGGTCCTATTCTACTATCAATGATGTAAGGACCTAACCAGTTTGCCGTGAACTTGTCCCGTAGATGGGACGACAAATTAGAATTCTGTTGGTTCTCTTTTAAGACCAAGTCACCAACCTAAAATTCCCTAAGGTGGACTTTCATGTTGTATGCTTTCTTAAGTCGCTCTTGATAGATACGCAAATGCTCGAGAGCATTAACGCGTCGTTCATCGAGCAACGTCAGTTGATCTAACCGGGCCTACCGCGCAGTGTCATCATCGATGAACTCTTGCATTGAAATGCGTAGGGAAGGGATTTCCAACTCAAAAGGCATGACTGCCTCGGAGCCATACACCAACAAAAATGGAGTTGCCCCAGTGGGCGTTCGAATGCTGGTGCGATAAGCCCATAGGGCAAGCGGGATCTGAATGTGCCAGTCCTTATGATTGTCTGCAACTATCTTTTTGAGAATGGTGACTAGCATTTTGTTTGACGCCTCTGCTTGCCCATTTGCCTACGGATAATAGGGTGTTGAAAAGCTGTGCTGAATCTTGTACTTTGTGGTCAAAGCATGCACATCTTTATTCTTGAATGGTGTCCCATTATCTGATAGGATCTTGGATGGAATACCAAAATGACATATGATGTTATGCAAAATAAATTCCGCAATGCGGGATCCAGTCGTAGTGGTCAACGAAATTGCTTCCACCCACTTGGTAAAGTACTCTGTGGCCGTTAAAATAAATGTGTGATGACCAGACGACGCAGGGGAGATCTTTCCAATTAGATCAAAGCCCCACTACGAAAAAGGCCAAACCGATTGAATCGGCTGCAAGGCCTGAGAAGGTACGTGTGTCAAATTAGCATGGTGCTGACACTTCACGCACTTCTTCACATATGCGCAACAATCTCGCTCTAAAGATGGCCAATAATAACCCATGCGAAGAATGCGCTTTGCGATGGCCATACCGCTGAAGTGGCCACCACATGTACCATCGTGAGCTTGGGTGATCGCCCAAGCGGACTCTTGTTGGTCCAAACAACGAAGGAGGATTCCTTCATAATTTTGATGATACAAAATGTCTCCTAACAAGACATGCTTTGCCGCTTTCTATTTGAATGATCTTTTCATGGCTTGTGTCAATCCAAGTGGGAGATTACCTAGCTTGAGGTAATCCCGAATGGGTGTGTACCAATCTTGCTGATCAGAAACCTCGATAGTATGAATGGCCAATCCCTCTTGAAGTCCATCCCGAACAAAAGCTGAGCGGGAGAGAACTTGTAAAAACAACGTGGTGTTGCTAGTAAGAGGGGTCGGGGAGAACAAGGACCCCCAATTGGCTTGAGTCAAACAATCTCGAATTCGAGAGAACTTATCCGGAGATGGTTCAATCTGGATCAGGTGGATTCCTGGCGTCAGATCAGAGCTTGCACGCTCCATCGTAGATTGCGATAATGTTTTAACCTGAATGGTTGTCATTTCACCAGAAGGGTCTTGCGGGATGAGTGACCCCAAGGAGGCCATAGTATCCGCAAAATGATTTGATGATCGAGGGAGTGCCTCGATGTCATACCATTCAAGTTGTGCCAAGAATTTGTCCACAAGGGCTTTGTAGGCCTACAAAACTGGACATTTACATTGGAATATCCCCTTTACTTGATTGACAATTAACAACGAATCACCAAAGATGTTCAATCATTTAATGTTCATGGTGATTGTTGTCTGAAGACCTATGAGCAAGGCTTCGTATTCTGCATTGTTGTTGGTGCACGAGAAGTCTAATTTAAATGACAAGGGCATTGGAGCACCTTGTGGAGTGAAGAATACAATTCCCGTGCCACCCCCTTGCTCACATTTAGAACCATCGAAGAATAGGGTTATGTCAGCCTGTGACTCAAGCTCATCAGAATCTGGCGACTCTGAAACATGGAAGACCCCATCATCAGGTAGTTCAAAAGTCAGAGGCTGATCGTCTTCAAGAGGAGCCTCAGCTAGTTGATCGGCGATGACTTGACCTTTTATGGATTTTTGTCCAATGAACTCTATGTCAAACTCCGTCAACAACATGATCCATTTCGTCGTGCGGCTACTATGATAAGTACGACTCATCATGTATCGCAATGGATTCTCCTTAGACACAACATACGTCTTATTACTGAGCATGTAGTGGCATAGCTTTTTGGTAGCAAACACCACTGCCAAGCAGAGCTTTTCAACGTATGCATAGTTAAGTTCATAACTGACCAGGGTGCGGCTAAGATAGTATGTAGCCTGTTCTTTGTGAAGTTCATTTTTCTGGGATAGCATGGCACCCAGTGCCACCTCAGTGGCTGAGATGTATAAATAGAATGGCACTCCTGGTCTAGGTGGTGCCAATACTGGCGACGAAGCCAAGTACTATTTAATGTCGTCAAAGGCTGACTGGCACTCGTCATCCCAATGAAATGTGACCCCCTTATGCAATAATTTATTCATGGGTCGGCATTTGTCAGATAACTACGCTATGAAGCGCTTGATCGACGCAACCTTTCCCTGTAGACTCCTGAGCTGCTTGATGGTGGTTGGGGGACGCATTTCAAGGATTGCCTTGACTTTGTTTGGGTCGACCTCGATTCCTCGTTTGGAGACTATGAAACCCAAGAGCTTTCCAGAGGTGATGCCAAAGACGCACTTCTTGGGGTTTAGTCCTGACTTTATGTTCAATGAGGCGATCAAGGACCTTGCTCAAGTCACCGAGGTGATCTGGGCGCAAAAGAGATTTGGCCAACAAATCATCCATGTAATCTTCCAAAGTTTTGTGCATGTAATCATGAAAGATGTACGTCATGGCACGTTGGTAAGTGGCGCCAGATTTTTAAGGCCAAAAGGCATGACCTTATAGCAAAATGTCCCCCAAGGCATTGTGAATGCCATTTTTAGTTGGTCCTCAGGATTGATACGAATCTAATTGTATCCTGAGAAACCATCCATAAGGGAAAGCATTTCGTGGCCCATTGTGGCATCTACCAACGCGTCGATGCTTGGCAAGGGAAAATCATCCTTAGGACTCGCTTTGTTAAGATCTCAAAAATTGGTGCATATGCGAATCCTCCCGTCGGGCTTCTTGACAGGAACCATGTTAGACAACCATGGAGGATAATCCACACAGATGACAAACTGGGCATCCAACAACTTTTGTAACTCATATTTTACCATTAAGGCCACTGTTGGGTGCATCTTGCATAGTTTTTGCTTTACTGGCTTGATTGTCGGATCAAGCGTTAAATTATGCATGACTAGCTGTGGGTCTAGTCTCGGCATATCCTTGTATGACCATGCAAAAACCTCCTTCTTTTCCTTAAGAAGGGTAACATAATCGGCTCGCTCTTCGGGGGAAAGACTTACCCCTAGCTTGAGAATCCATGGATTCATTGGATCTGTGCCGATGTCTACATCAGTCGTTGCTTCGACCGACATATGGGATCCATCTTCCAACTGGTGTGGAATTGGGATCAGATGGATATCGTTTGCTGAATTAAGATCATCATTAGGAACGTCAAGTTCCTCTTCAGCATGGAAGACATCCTGAGTCTGTCCTGGAGTGAAATGAAACATCCCACCGCAAGGCCAATACTCTGATGGAGATGGTGGTGTGTCAGCGTGATCCCAATCTATAGCTTCTATGTCTAGATGCAATGATCATGTTGGATTGGCTGGATCATGGATGGGGGCGGTCAAGTCAATGGAGATCATGTTTATGAGATGATGGTAACCTCCATTACCGCAAGTGTGATAACTCTGACATTCGGGATGTTCTTGGTGCATTGGATCTGGCTCTGTAGGCACTGGCACAAAGGGATCAGCCCTATGCGTGGACCTGCAAATAGGGTCTACCCTAGGCACTGATGGTTTGATAGGGTCTCCAGGTGGAAGATGCTCTCTGTATACCTAGAGTGGCGGGTGCAGTAATTGCTATAACTACGTCGGGTTGAGATGCCACCTATGTCTTGGACCTATGTGTAAGTGTTCAAACATGTCATCTATGTCCAAAGGATATTGTTGTTGTTGAGGTAGCCTATGCTCACTGGGATCATTCAATGGGAACATCATCAGGAAGCTTTCCTGATCATCATTCATTGGATATTCGTGCGAATGATCGTACTCCGACTCATCTTTAGAAGACCCTTCGTGGTCTTGTCCATCTTCCCCTTGTGGGTGAGTCCATGAGGTTTCTCCTTGTTCGGCCATAGGGAAAGGGTTGTTGAGGTCAACAAGGTTATTTGTTTGTAATGGGAAATAATCCCCCAATGTATAAGTTGTATTTGGATTGGCATATGGATCTGATGCCAACCCATCCTTGTTGCCTATCCCTAGGCTTTGCATGTTTTCGACCAAGATGTCGAGGGGCAAAGGGTGATTAAACCCTACTCCTGACTTGTCATAAGGCATTTGGTATCTTGGTTGGCACAAAACACGCATTCCTTGTTCATACCTGCCTAACCCGTATCCATGCCAATTGCATTGGCTAAGATATCGTAATGCGAAGTCTGGGTTAGCCGGATAATTGACATCTTCCACAAAGGGATCTTCATCTTCCTCTTCTTGTCGGGAAGGTTCAACGCCATGATCCAGGCCCCCAAAAATAAAGTTTTCCTGATTAGGTGGGTAGCCTAAAGGAACCACGGAGCCTATGGGGAGTCGAGGTCTTCCCATGTCTTGCATAGACTGAAGTGTGGGCGTTGCAACAACATTGCGCACTATATACTCCCCCATGCCTGTGTTAGACATCTCAACAGTAATCGTTGGCGATTGAGAGGAAGCGAATGGGAGTTCTCCTTGAGTCCACTCCATGTGGGGTGAACTAGGCGTCTCAACTTCCATTCTATTAGGCGTCTCTTCTGTAGAGATGTTGGAGACTAGAGGTGGTTCCGCTTCCAGGGGCTTCTTTCCTTTGTCCGTTGGTGTGGCCACCGTAGGTGGCATCATTGTGGGAGGACCGGATGAAGAAGATGAACCCGCTCAGGAATTTGATTGATTTGGTAATGGAGATTCTTGCTTAGTCGGACCCCTCTTAGATGGATTTAACTGGAAATCCACATGCATTGAAGGGAGGGTCGATTGCGGCATGATTTGCACTGAGTTGCAATATTTAAAAGGTTCCAAATCTATGGGGACCACGTGCACTTGTCCTTCAAATGTATACTTCAAACATTGATGAGCAATTGAAGGGACACACTTCATATCCCGGATCCAAGGCCGCCCAAGCAAGATATTGTAAGCCATCTCACCTTCTAAAATGTGGCACAACGTATGAATGGTCTTTTGTCCCACTTGTATGGGCAGGACAATTGTGCCAACTGTCGAGCATATCGCATCATTAAATGCTCGAAGAGTATAAGTGGAAGGTACAATGTGAGAGGCTGGCAGCTTCAAATGTTTCAGTGCAGCGGTTGTAATAATGTTACTGGACGAACCAGTGTCTACCAACACCCGCTTGTACGGAGTCCCGTTGACCCATGCAATAACGTGCAGGGGTGGATCCGCTACATCCCCAGTCACCATTTTTAACTCATCTTCCCTGAAGGTGATGACTGGTTCAGTACACTGTTTGACATGCCCCACAAAATTGTTGAACGAATTCGCTTCGTGGGGATGCAACTCAATTGCCTTTAATATCTCCATAAGAGCTTCCCGATGGGGTGTCGATTGTTGAATAAGCTCATAGATGGAGAGCCTAGCCGATGTGGTCCGTAGACTTTGAGTAAGTCTAGTTCGAATCGTGGCCACTGGTCTAGGCGGGGGCAACTGTGTAGGATTCGCTTGAGGTTGTGACATGGGTGGAACTTCCCTGGTGGCTGTCGCGGGGGCAGCTCCTGGGTGTCTCTTGTTTCTTGTCACAATGCTAATCATCCCAACATACCCCTCCATGGGGCAATTCTGTTGCACTTCGTTGACATGAAGAGGTTTTGCTTGTGCATCATGTGTGGGTAAAGGATCTTTGAAAACACCCATTTGTTGGTTGTTGGGTGCGATGGGGTTATCCACTACCAATGTGTTATTATCAATGAGGTCTTGCACTAAACCTTTAAATGTCCAACAGACATTAAGGTCATGCCCTTTCCTTCTGTGGAATCTACAGAAAAGATCCTCTCTGTAGCCCTTAGGCTTTGGCGCATTAGGATCGATTGTTGGAATCTCTGGCAGATTAATCAAGTTTGCCGCTGACAAACGGTCAAACAAGGAGTCCCTAGACTCAGTGTATGGTGTAAATTGCCGCCTAGGGTGACGTTGCTGATTTTGATCTTGTTTTTTATTATCTTTCTCATAGTTATTGTGAGGCACCGCCTGATAATTAGCCTTTGGAGGCTGTGTTGCTTGGGCAGGCGTAGGGGCATTGATAGCAACTTGATTGACCGCGACGGGTTTCTGTTGCGTATTCCCTATTTTGGTGCTCTTATTCCACTCTTTTTTCTTAGGCTTGGCAATTTTGCCATCCTGTATCTTGATCTCTTCGATAACTCTAGCTTGCGCCAGAGCTTCTTCTAAAGTGGCGTATTGCTGCAGCTGCAATAGCACAGAGATCGATCGCAAATAACTCTTTGCGAACATTTGAGTTAGGTCGGACATAGGAGGGAGGTAGGACAGCTTTGAAAGCAACGTCCTCCATCGATTCCCATATGCCACCATAGATTCCTCCTCATACTGCTTGAGGCTAGCTAGATCACTTAGTGACGCCTTTTTCTTTGTGTTGAAAGCAAAACGTTCTAGGAATGCGTCCACTAGCTGATCCAAGTTGTAGATGCTATGCTTCGGTAGATGGGTAAACCAATCCGAGGTAGATCCTACGAATGTGGTTATGAATGTTCTTAATAGCAATGCATCATTGTCTTGTATACCGAAGCATTGGCTCAAAAATTGAGTCACATGCTCTTGAGCATCTTCATCCCCTCTAAAGAGTGCCAACTGGGGCAGCTTGAAATGTTCGGGGTATGGAGGTGTTGGCACTGATGGATGCATCGGATGACTACGGAGTTGGCGTAAGGTAGGCTTTTGGGGCCCAGCAGTCTTGAGTTCCATAGTCTCCAAGCGTTCTAACAACACTTTGTATGCATCGGAGGACGTAATCTCCTCCTCCTTGGTTTGCTCCCGTTGTGGGTTGCGGGGAACTTGAGGCCTTTGGAGGGATAAATGGGTAGCATCCCTTCTGCCTTGATAGGGCATTTCAGCCCGCTCTTCTTCTTGGTCATAATCCTCATAATCTTCTTGAGGAGTGTCTGGCCTAGGCCTGTAAACATTGATGGGTGCCCGCGGAGGATGCCCATCACGGTTGCGAGGAGTGGCCTCCCGCTCAGGTCTAGGAGGTCTTAGAGGTAGTGCTTGCTGAAGTCGTGGAGACCTATCTCGCACTAGGGGGTTGTGCCTCACATACATCTCAGATTGTTGTGCGCGAGGAACTGGGGCCTTCTCAAGCGCATTGTTGTGAAGCAATTCAGCTGTCTGACGCTGAATGCGCTCTTGATTAAGGTGACACAAATGTTCTAATTTTTGTTGGTCTTGCCTAAGCCGCATGATTTGCGCTTGGCGGGCGGCTAGTTGGGCAAATGCCAAGTCATTTTGTTCCATCGTCTCTTGTTTAAGAGGCCTAGATGTCTCCCCTACATATCTGTTTCGATCATGGTGCTCTGAGACCCCTATATGTTGCTTCCCTCTGTCGAGGTTGGCAGCATTGACTTGAAGCTCTGGTCTCAATGAGCGATCTGGATATAAAGCGGGTGTAGACGTGCATCATTCCTGCACTGTGTACTATTCTTGAGGAACGTAGTGATCCTCCTCACTCTCTCTATTATATGCATAAAAGGTGCGGGCAGAATTGTCTTGCCCTATCGGGAGAACCTGATACTCTGGATATGGTCTACTGTGTCCGACATTAATCGGGGGTAAATTAGGAGTAACAAAATCATATGGTTCCTCCTTTTGGACCCTTTGTTGTTCTAGAGCAGTACACAGCGCTTCATCACTAGGCCACCCAAAATGAACTTCCAAGGGAGGCCTCGTACTTAGACCAAGTGCTACATATTGGTTATTTTCTTGAAAAGATTGTTGTTGCTTAGGAGTACCCCTTGAGGAGGTGCCTCTATAGTCCTGTCTATTGATGGCATGAGTTGGAGTGCCCCTCAAGGAGGTGCCTCTAGAGCCATGTTCTTCTGCATGGTGTGAACTAACTTGTGTACCCTGCCGCCAAGGCGGGATGGCCAAGTCTTTAGGGCTATATCGGAGACGATTTGTCTCTCTTGGTGCATTTTCTGCAGCTTCTGCCCGTGATTGGGCTTGGCTACGAGTAAACACCATGGTAATGTTAACCTAAAGATGCAGAAATTCTTTTTATGATTTTTTTTTTATGATTTTTTTTTCTAAATAGAAAATAGCATACACACACAAGCAATGATTATCTCTTTTAAAGATTAATAGTGTGCCCTAAATCTGGTTTAGTGTGTTTTTGTTGTTTGTTTTGTGTTTTTGAAGAATTTTTATGAAAACCATTTAAATGCAATTATGAAGGCTCTTATGACTCCCAAAATGGTCGCCCCTTCAATATACCATTGTCGGACCGATATACCAACCTCTCTATATACCCGCCCTTACGTGAGGGAGACTATAGGTACGTGAGAGCAGATGATACGTGGAACATAGGTGGTACGGAAGGGGAATCACTCTGTTTATGACACCTACCATAGAAGACTTATCCTCATGCGCTAGGAATCACCCTAGCTACACTCGGTCAGCTTTCGTCGGGATTTACGTCTAGCAACGATCGCGATCGGGGTAATGGATGCAATATCTCAAGCCAAAGTGATAATGGAATCCACCTTTGGTCTTGCTCAAGGGTTGGGGTTTTACGACCAACTCCTTGTGTTTAAAATACCACGTGGTGTGTGGGGTTCATTTTAATTTGCAAAAATTTGAAACAGGCAAACAAAAAGGAAACTTTCCCTAAGCCATACAAAACTGAAAACCAGAAAACAGAAAACAAAAATTTGACAGAAGCTTGTTAAAAACCCCTACCTCTTCTCTGCCCAACAGGATGTTTCTGATTTGCTCTAAAAAATGCACAGAACTATACTCGTCCCTGGGTGAGGCGAATATCAGAACAGTATTCGTTCTAGGGTGAGACGAATGCTTATTCGTCCCTGGGTGAAACGAATACCAATTCTGTAATCGTCACTTGCAGAAACGAATAACAGTCTGATGATTGAAAAATAGGTACCTGTAATCAAAACAAGCAATTTCAGATCAGTAATCTAACCTAAAAAAAAATAGAGGACAGAGGTCCCACCGTGATCGCCATTGAAAACACGAGATTCTAGAAACAAAAAGGATAGACTAAAAATGCAATGTAAACGAAACTAAAATAACGCTTAAACCCTATGTTATTGAAAAATGCGTAAAAGAAAGAACATGAACACAAGATATCAAAGCAATATAAAATACGGCCCTTTTATTGATATGCTTTTCAAATTTGTGTTACAATGCGTCTCCTTCCTTTTTAGGGGATAGGAGCGTTAAATGTTGGTCTTTTACAACTTGTTTCAGAATTCCTTCTTCCGCGTGCCCACATATAAGATGGGCGAACCAAAACGTTGTCGCCGCTTGCGTTGGTAAAGGTAGATTCCTCGTTGCTCCTCTAATGCTGAAAATCTGCGTTCAAAGAAACAAACAAAGAATCAGTAGCACTTGTGTATGAAAAATAAAAGATAAATCTAACGATGGTTAAAATGAGTCTAAATAAACTGAAAACTTGACAAAAGCATAATCATGAAACTAGCTAAATACTACAAAAGAAATAGTCACCAAAGGCAATAAGGCGGGGGGTGCCCGAAGGCAAACCACCCGCGGGTGAAACTTTGTTTCGACACCAATCCGCTTGGGATGGGTCCGAAACCTGATGTGATGTGTTGTCGGCAAATTGGTAGGATATTGTGGTCAGAAAAATCGGGTTTTGGTTCTTGATTCGTGCCTTCAAAAGTCACCCAATAACCTCTCTTTCGATTAAGAGATTATGGATGTTGAAAGCACAAATCGCAAGTAAGTGAATTAGCAGCACTTCGTCGCTCAAAATGCTCCTTCTCTGTATATCTTTTGGGTGAGGAAGCTCACCATTTTATAGACCCAAGGGGTCTCTTTGAATTAACATGCAAAAGTGTTACTTTGCATGAATGCTTTTTTGTGAAGAGAAGACTTCTTCTTGATCAAGGGCTTCTTAACTGCCTCTGTGCATGTCTTTGTATGTTTAGAAAAGCTCACTCGCACTCCCATGCAATGAAGGGATAGCTAAGTGGCAAATCTGAGTTGTCTTAAAAAGCTCACTCCCATTCCCATGCAGTGAAGGGAGAGTCAATTGGCAGATATGAGTTGTCAAAAGAACTCACTCGCACTCCTATGCCATGAAGGGAGAGCTAAGTGGCAGTTCTGAGTTGTCATGCGTCGAGATCTGACTTTTTGCTGGTCAAACCTAGCATTCGTCCCACCCAGAAGCGAGCGCTGGTAATCGTCTCTGGGTGAAACGAGTACCAATCCGCGCTCGTCTCTGGGTGAGACGAGTACCAATCCGCACTCGTCCCTGGGTGGAGCGAATAAGTAGCAGAGTGTCTAAAAGGTGCCAAATTGATCCCTGACTTGTAAAACTATTGTGTGAGTGGTTAGAACCACTGTTTTAACCTCTGGGGCTGCCCTGGGGGCTGTGTGTGTTAGTGCGATCAGTGTTTGTTGTCACATAATCGGATTGGTGTTGTTTTGGTGTCTACAGGTGTTAGTTGAGTCTAAATCTCAAGTTATGATTAATCTCTTGAAGACTCCTTCTAAGAATCATAAGGTGGATTGGAGAATAAAAAGAATTATTGAGAAGATTCAGTTAATCCAGATGGGATTTTTGAAAGTTGATTACAATCATGTGGTTAGAGATCAAAAAAGAGTGTTGATGCTTTAGCTAATTGGGCTTTAGACAAAGGTGATCTTACTTGTTATGGCCACCCTCCTATATGGTGGGCTTCTCAAATTAGGGAAGCTCTTCTTTCTATCATTTCTTTGGATGGCTCCAGTTCTGAAGGTACCTAGTTTCTTCTTGTTTTTTTTTTTTTTTTTTCTCTTTGGTTCATTCAGTTTTTTTAGTTCCCTAGCTCATTCTATTCTTTATTTTGTTTCCTCTATTGATTCTTGCATTAATAGTCTTCTGATCTAGATAGGTCATTGTTTTGTTCATTTTTTTCTTTTGTCTTCTTTGTTTTTTTGTTTAGTTTTTTAAGGTGGGTGGGTTCTTTTGTTTTGTTTTGTTTTTGTGTTCTTTGTGTTGTTTTTTGTTATTCTTGTGTTTTTGTTGTTTTGTTTTTTTTTTTATGTTTATTGTTATTGTTCTTGTTTTTTTGTTGTTTTGTTTTTTTTGTTTTTTTTATGTTTATTGTTATTGTTCTTGTGTTTTTTTCGTTCTTGTTCTTGGGTTTCTCTTTGTTTGTGTTATTTCATTTTTTTATGTGTGAGTGTTTTCTATGTTTTTTGTTTTTGTTTATTGTCTGTTGTTGGTTGTTTTTATTTTTATTTTATTTATTTTATTTTTTAGGTTTTGGTTGTGTTTATTTTTCATGTTTTTTTGGGTTATGTCTTTGTAGTGTTCTATTGTTTTTGTCTTGTTTGTGTTTTGTTATGTGGTTCTTGTGTTTTGTGTTGTGGTTTCTTTTATATTATTGTGCGTGTTTGGTTGTGCTTTTGGTTTTGACACACTCGAGGAGTTTGTTTTTTATTTTATTTTATTATTTTTGTTGTTATTTTCTTTTTTTAATTTGGTTTTGTGTGTTTGTTTGCTCCTTGAGTATGTCAAATGTGGTAGGCCAGGTCCGAGTCTTGGGAATTTTTGCGGAATGGATACCCCTGCCTCCTTGGGTCTTACCCGAAAGTGGCATCCCTTTTGGGATGTTTTCCACAAATAAAAAAATAAAAAAAATTGCAAATTTTATTATCATAAGTCCTTTTGCTTCATCTTCTTCATACTTTTGAATATCTCTAGTTTCTTTAGTAGGTTTAGTTTTTCACCTTTAACAATATTCCAAAGCTTTTCAACTATCAGTATTGACCTTAATTTGTTTTTCTATGAAGTATAATTAGGTCCTTTTAGAAGTTGAGGTTTTGTAAGAATGAATTGATTTTTTGCCATCATGATACTTTTAGACTACCTTATATCTCCCTAGTTTTAAGTATATGATCAAATTTGATAATATCTTTTCAATTCTCAAATTTTGTAGAATACCTTATATCTCCCTAGTGTTTTAATATGGCTTTGATATGATACTTAGCTTTCTAAATTACCTTTGAGTTGAATCCATTTTGACTCCCTATTTATGAATGGAAAGCTAGGGACAATTTTGATGCAATTTTAATTTTGATAAAATTCTCCTATTTTCAATAACTATAAGTTGAATTCCTTAAGTCTCATTAATTTGAACATGAGACTAATACCAATATAATTTTCCAACTTTTCAACAACTCTATGTTGTGTTTAAATTTTCAATAATATGGTTTCTAAATTTCAAGAACTTTAAATTGGTGTTGAATTCCTTAGAACTCTCTAATTGAAAATTTAGAAAACAATGTATTTGAAAATTTGATGTAGAAATCCTTATTCCTCCAATTTAAACTATTTGCAAATATTTCTATGCAATATGAATTTCAAAATTGAATAAAGTAATTCCAAAACCTTTCAAAATGCTTCTTACTTCAAATATCTTCTAAGGCATTCAATAATTCTTCTAAGGTTATAATTTGTCACCTTATTTCTCCTATTATTCAAATAATCTTAAGTATAGTTAATTAATCTTGACTTCAATAATATTATGCTTTATATCTCCTTAATATTTTGTAAAGGTTTTAAATCATTAAAATATTTCATACCTCCTTGAATATGACACGTAAAACTTTGACTTGCTTCTCTTTGACTCTGCAACCTTTGCTCTTCAAGGTAATCTTCCTTCACTACAATATATTTAATGCTCCTTGATGCTTATTAAAATTAGACTTCAATATTTTGATTCTCCTCTATATCGTCTCTATCTTCTCTGATGAACAATGGGCTTAATATGCATTTAGAAAACATTTGAGCTCCTCCAAGATTGTTAACGTTCCTCTTATCATGTGCCACATGGCACTCAATGTCTTTGCATAGTGCTTAATGATTTGTTTTCTTCAAGTATTCTTAATATTCTTTCTACATTACTAACTATAATGGGCACGCGTAAATTACGATTAGTGGCGGTTAATATTCTCAATATTTTTTCCTCCTTGTAATGCTCATTCAAATATTCTACAGCTTCTTGGATGTTCTAAGTTTGGTCTTACTCCATTGATACATGTAAGAATATGTTTTACCTTGCTTGCATGATGGTTGGCACTCCACCTTCTATGATAACATGTGGTATGCAGATTATTCACATGCCTCTAAATGATGCTCCTTCCTCATGGGTGTTATGGTTTTGATTCTCTTTACCTAGAAAATGATCTCTTGCCAACGCTCGAATGATGGCACTCCTTCCAAGACATTTCAAGCCTTAGACAAATAGTTTATACTTGATCTTTTTTCTTGCCCTAGTATTGTCTAGTTGTAAATGATATGTTATTATATTCTATTTATCTTCCCTTAAGTGAATCTTTAACGACTAAAGGTAACCTTGGATCTTCAATTCTTGCACCGCTTCACTTTCCAATTCAATGACTTGTCCTTACTATTTTGTGGCTACTTGCTAACTATTACTAACCCATAGTGCTTTACTAGCTATTGTTCATAGCTCTAGGGAGACACTAGCACATGACTTTCAAATGCTTACCCCCTGTACTCAATTCTACCCAAACTATACTTTCACTCTTTCTTAAATAACTATTCTTGCTTCCTTGAAATGGTGGTTTTCCCTTTCCAAATTTGATGGTGATTTCCAATGCTCTACATTGGAAGAATAGTGAAAATTGCTATCTCATTCAATATGGTGGTTCTTCTATGCCTTTGATGACTTGTCTTCACCAAAATATTTCAACTCTTAGCACACTTCTTGGTGTCTTTAGACACTTCATATTTTCCTTTCCTTTGATCACTATTAAATCTCTTTCTTTTACTCATTAGGAGTTAAAGAAATTTGCACTCTAATTATAAAAATAGCATATGCTACTTCTTCTTATCATTCCCTTTCAAGAAATATTTAACTTCAATATTTGCTATTGTGTTTTTGCATATTTCAAGATGATAATGATGTCTCCTTCCTTGGCTTGGAGATACTTAACTTAAACTAGCTTTTGCTCCTTAAATAATTCTAATATGGTGCTTTCAAAAACCTTATAATGAACTAGTTTTAATGCTTAAATAATGAACTTTCATAGCACCACTATTACACACCTTTTGGCCTCCTTTTGTAGCTAGTCTTCTTGGTGATTTGATTCACCTATTTTCTGCCCCGAATTTGTAAATTT
Organism: Wollemia nobilis; assembly: GCA_028583015.1. Taxonomy (NCBI): domain Eukaryota; kingdom Viridiplantae; phylum Streptophyta; class Pinopsida; order Araucariales; family Araucariaceae; genus Wollemia; species Wollemia nobilis. The sequence goes on from JAQPPZ010017228.1 coordinate 17,090,245, forward strand.
TGCAACTCCAATTCCTTTTTCTTTGCTGCCCCCAAAAGCATTAATTTTTCAGCTATAACTACTACTCATATATTAGCTTTCTTGTTGTTCAAATGTCTTTATAATTTGCAGAAATTATTCTCCTTTAAATTCTTCCAAATCCTCCTTTGCTTTACTGTCCAAAGCTCTCTCAAATCTGCCGTTAAGTTCTCCAAAACATAACTTTATTTTCTCCTTCTAATGTTGCCCAATTTTGCAGTTCAAATCTCTTAATTTGCTAATCCAAAAATCTTATTTCTTTTCATTTATCTTGCTATCCTAAAACAACATTCAATTCCTCGAAATTGTTGTCTTCTTTTGTTGTCAAGCTTTCCTTCAAATGATTGTTCAAGGGCACCTCAAAATTTACCCAATTATTCTTTAATTTGCAGCTATATGTCACCTTTAATTTTCTATCCTATGACCTTTCAACTTTTGTTGCAAAAACAACAATCTTCTCCTTTGCAAATCAGCCTTCAAATCCTTTATGGTTGTCTTCAAAACTTTCAAATATGGTGGCCTCTTATAGATTCTTTCTCCTCATTTTCTCTTGCTGAATTTTGTCTTCAAATCTAACCTCTTTAGTTGGTCTCTTCCTCAAGAATCTGAATGTCTTGATATCTTCAAGAATGCTTTTCAAAATTTGGTAAACTTCTTGACAAATACTTCTTCCTTTTGGGCTTGTTTTCGGATGGCGATAATTGTCCCAAATTCTTCTTTTCAGAAGTCTCTCCTGCTTGCAATATTCTACCTTGATATTTATTCAAATCTTCTCCAATGGCCACTTCTTCAACTTCTTCAACTTCTTCAATAGGGATTTTCTAGCCTTCTTCTTTCTCCTTCCAATATTTGCTTGAGACATCTTCTCTTGGGTCTTCAAATTCCACAACTATTCAATTGGACTTTTTCCCTAGTCCTCTATACTTTTTTCAAATCTTCTATATTCTAAATTTGGAAGTTCTTCAATGAGATATCTTCTCTTGGATATCCTATTTCTTCAATCTTCAATAGGGCTTCTCTTGGCATCTTTCTCTCAATAGAGTTGCTTTCTTCTTTCTTCAATCTGGAGTCTTCAATCTTGAAGCTTCTATGGGGACCTTCTTCTTGGGTCTCCTCAGTATTCTATCTTCAATCTCCAATGGGGCTCTTGGACCTCCTTAATCTTTAATGTCTACTATTTTTCTACAACAAAGAACTAATCCCTACATGAGGAAAGCACATAGACTTTCAAGCAATCGAAGATGAAATTCTTCTCTATCCATTGTAGGAAGCTTCTCAATTTCTAAGAACTAATTTTTTGCAACAAAAAACTTAGAAAACAACAACCAAATTCATATAAATCTCTAGATCTCTAAAAATCAATGAACTTCTCTAGTTATCTTTCAATCTAGTGGAAATAGATCTATGTTGAGTCTTAGTCTTCATGGGTTTTCCTGCAAACCTGTGGAAAGCCTCTAGCCAAAAAGCAATTTAAAAAAAAATCTAAAAATGAGATTTCCCTATCTCATCTCAATCTCTCTTGTGGCTCTCCATATCTCCTATCAATCTCTTTTGGGGCTTTGATACCATTGTTAGCTTTTGATGCTTTATATTTAATGAAATAACTACCACAAGGTATAAAATGAGAATGCAAATTTAAATATAAGATAATGACAATATACTAAGCATGTAAAAATCATAAGAAACTTCTATAACTACTAAAAAAAACTACCATTAATGAAAGCTCACAAAAATAGTATCTTTGTACAAAAATTGGAGATATCAAACTCTCCATATTTCATACATGCTCTACATTGTATCTACCTTGCTCTATACTACTCATATACTAGTCTCTATTTCTATATCTCTATATCAAAGGCCTATATATAATGGGATGTGACTCTTGGTATTTCACCTTCCCATGACTCTTCATATTTTTATTCTATATATTCATGTACACATGGACAACATGCATATTTACATCATTGCACATTCTAACAATAGTTGTGCATTTATTACATTACATAAAGTAAATACTCAAACCTTAATCTAAGACATACCCCTAATCTAAAGATGTACCCAACATGGTACATTAGCATGTATCAAATAATGTAATATATTTCAACACATATTACTATCTAGTCATTTCCATAATGAATTAGTCAATTACATTTTAGAATTGATGGATCAACCACAAAATTCTTTCAAAGCTATGGGAATCTACCTATCAATTTTCTTTAATTCATGTTGATGTCACGATTTTATGGATTAAGTGATTGAAGGATTGGCTAGCCCAATTCTTCTCTAGTCTAAAGAGCAATTAATCTAATTAGTCATTGTGATATCATGTTGACATCATCCCCTACTAATTGATTGCATTCAATGGAATGATCACTCTATGAATTGATAATCCTATAGATCAATCATCTTGTGGCTCAATACTTAGCAAGATTTTATCCTTTTATTTGAAACTTGCTAGTGGCTCTAGTTCCTTGATTGGCCCCTTGGGAAGTTGTTCTTCTTAGATTATTGTTTTATCATCGACACCTCCCATTGTTTTTATTCATTGTAAAATTTGATCTATTTAATCTATAGCTTTCATCAAAATCGTTGTCCAATGATTGTAAGTATGGTTGTCCAATGATTGTAAGTTGAAACCCATTGCATATCTTATTTAATATGTTAAAATACAAATTGTTATTTCTTACATGGCAAATAAATATAATTGTAATATTCTTCCACTCATATTAGATATAGCATTTATATAGATTCCTTTGTGTTTAGATGATATTTTTGTGACTAACAAGATCATGTTGTGTTAATGTTCAAATATTGAAAGGTTAAATGTGTTTCTTTGTAGTCTTTGTTGCCTCTTATTAGAGAATGTTTATACCCTCTTAAATATTGCAAAGGAAAGTAATATAGTTGTGAATTTTATTGGGTTGTCTTGTGAAATCCCAATCCATGTAGTGTTCCTTACATGTTTAATAACCTTTACAACAATGTCACATTTGCATATTAGATGTTATTATTACTTTTTACGATTGAAATAGGCCACATCTGTATTACATCATGACCATATAGTGGTATTAAAATAACTTGACAATTATGAATGTGTCACTTGGTAATATTTTAACCTTGGCCTCCTCCTTGAAAGTTGAGAAATTTAATGGATTGAGCTAAGATCATCTGATAATGTTAGATGTTATTTTTTTTTAATTGGTTATACGGGATTGAAACGACCTTCACATGTATTGCATCATGAATGTATATGTCACTTAGAAAGATTCAAACCAAGGTCTTCTCCTTGAAATTTGAGGAATTTATTTTATTGAGCTAATGTCATTTGGTAATATTAGATATTATTATTAAAGCATAATTAATAACTTAATATTACCTTAAAGTTATAAAGGATACTTTTTATGAAAGTATTATGGATTGTTTTTTGTGTGGGATTAGGAAAGAATCATGAAGATCCTTTTAAGGGTTCTATTGCATCTCCCCCTCTATCACCTAAACACTTGTGGCATTAAAATGCGATACTTTTATAATCCACTTGTTGATCTCTTTCTCTTGATTTAGATTTAATCTTAATGGATTATGACAAAGGTTTTGAGATATCCATAGCAACACATATTCGGTATATATATATATATATATATATATATATATATATATATATATATATATATATATAGTATGTTTTCACTTCTTAATACTTAGTTCCTCCTTGATTAATTTCCCTAAGGTATTTTCAATATTCTTCAAAACATCCTTATCCATAAGTTGATATAGAAGTCCAAAAAGCCTAACCCATACCAGAAACTTCTTAATAGTTTATGTCTCAACACGATTTTTTTCACTTCATCTTAAATAAAGGGCATCTTTTCTCCTAAACAATGAATTAACACCCATTTCTTTTATCCTTGATTTTCTAATTGGAAAAGATAATAAGGAAAAAACTTTTAGGAAGAAAAGTCAAAGTAATTTAAATTCAATCACCACTTCCATATCCAACTTTGAATATGTGAAAATCCTAGCTAGTATCCATAGAACTTGCATATTAACCCTCTATTTTGAAGAACCATTATATCATTCTCGATCATCTTATCTTTGATAATTATTTTTGGTGTAACATGTGCTACCTTGACCAAACTTACCATATATTTACTCTTTTGCTTATCTTCAACTTGAGCATCCATACTTTTAGCTAGAGAATCTTGATTTTTAGCTAGGGCATCTTGACTTACCATTAGGGCTTTCAAATATAGCTTTCCTTCCATACTATTTAGTGGGGCTTGCTCTTGATTTACACTCCCTCTCAACTCGCACTTGCTTACAACTTCCTCTTTGATTTACTTTAGCTTACACTCCCTCTCAACTTGCACTCGCTTATGACTCCCTCTTTAACTTGCTCTTGGCTTACACTCCCTATCAACTCGCACTCGCTTACAACTCGCACTTTAACTTGCTCCTCGCTTACCACTCCCTCTTTTATTTAAATATCAAATCAAATAAATAAATATATATATATATATTACACTCAGTATATTAGCATTGTTAATGAGGCCATATGTGAACACTCAGTATATTAGCATTGTTAATGAGGCCATATGTGAAATTCCCCTCGACACCATCGTCTTCTTAAATCCCTATGCTCGTACTCAACGTCTTAAAAAATAAAAAAATTATATTTACGTCTGTATTGAGTTTATTGGACCATAACGTACAATAGTTATCACTCCTCCTGCAGTGAAGCACTGAACAATGTATGATGAGATCAACCATATCCTTCAAAGCAGCATTGCCAACATTCCGACATTGGAGAACGCAAGCCCTGCAGAATGCAAGACCATTTTTCCACACAGCAAACAACAATAATGTAAATGTTTTCCTGTGGAATACAAAGATAAGAGAATATGCCAAGACTGAGATTGACAGGGACGCCGAGAAGGCAATTGCCCTTTATTCTCTGATGGTGCTGCAGGGTGTTCATCCAGACAAATATACATTTCCCATTGTTCTGAAGGCATGTGCCACTTTATCAGCCGTGCATGAGGGTATCCAAATCCATAATAACCTGATCAAACGAGGGTTTCTCAATGATATTTATGTGGGCAATTCCCTCACAAATATGTATGCAAAATGTGAAAAGTTGGAGTCTGCACGCCAAGTGTTTGACAAAATGCCTCAACGAGATGTGGTCTCATGGAATGCAATGATCAGTGGGTATGCCCGGAATGGGAACAACCCCACCGAGGCCTTGAGGGTTTTTTATCAAATGGAATTGCAAATACACTTTGAAGGTGAAGATGAAGGCATTTTACCCGATGAAGTGAGTTTGATTAGTGTGCTCCAAGCTTGCGCGCAGTTGGGATCGTTGTCTCAGGGAAGGTGGATTCACAAATGTGCAATACAGCACGGACTTGATACAGATGTTTTTGTGTGCAATTCTCTAGTTACTGTGTATGCAAAATCTGGGGATCTTTACTATGCACGCCAAGTGTTTGACAAAATGCCTGAACGAAATGTGGTTTCATGGAATGGAATGATTGGAGGCTATGCTCAGAATGGACTTGGCAGGGAGGCGTTAACGATCTTTTGTCGAATGGGGAGAGAGGGTGTGAAAATGGATTTGTTCACCCTGGCCAGTGTGCTTCCTGCCTGTGCTCAATTGGGGTGTCCGCAAGTAGGTGAGTGGATGCATGGTCACATAGTTAAAAGTGGATTTCTTTCTGATATTGTTGTTGGTACTGGTCTCATAGATATGTACACCAAATGCAGAAATGTGGAGAGTGCTTACCGATTGTTTGAGAGTATGCCCAAAAAGAATGTGGTGTCCTGGAGTGCAATGATTGCAGGATATGTCCAGATTGGGAAGGCCAGAGAGACTTTGGCATTGTTTAATCAAATGCAGATGGTGGAAATGAAACCTGATGCAGTGACCATGGTAAACGTGCTTCCAGCATGTGCCCATTTGTCAGCACTGCAGCAGGGTAAGTCTCTCCATGGTTACATAATTAGAAGTGGATATGAATCGGATGTTTTTGTGGAAAACTCCCTTATAGACATGTATGCCAAATGTGGGTGTATAGAGTTTGCAGGCCTAGTTTTCAACACAATGCCTTATAGGGATCTGGTGTCATGGAATTCCATGATTGCAGGGTATGGAATGCATGGGAAAGGTAAAGATGCAATTGCTTATTTTGCCAAGATGCAAGAATCCGGCATAAGGCCAAATCATGTCACCTTTGTGTGTGTTTTGTCTGCTTGCAGTCATTCTGGCATGGTCGATCAGGGCTGGCAATATTTCGACTGCATGAAAAGAGAGTACTGCATTACGCCAAAATTGGAGCACTATGCATGCATGGTTGATCTTCTTGGTCGTGCTGGACACCTGCACGAGGCAGTAGACTTCATTAGGAATGTGCCGCTAAAGCCTGGTGCTAGTGTGTGGGGAGCCTTGCTGGGTGCCTGCAGAATTCATTGCGATTTTAAGCTAGGACAGTGGGTGGCAGAACGGCTTTTTGAGTTGGAGCCTGAAAATGCTGGGCTTTATGTACTGTTGTCAAATATCTATGCTTCTGCTGGCAGGTTGGATGGTATGGCTAAGATGAGAACGATGATGAAAGACAAGGGATTGAAAAAGACTCCTGGATGCAGCTTCATTGAAGTTAAGAATAAGGTTCATGCATTCCTTGTGCAAGATAAATCACATCCTCAATCTGAAGAGATATATGTAATGTTAGAGAGCTTGGCTGTGAAGATGAGGGCAGCAGGTTATGTGCCCAATACGAGCTTGGTGCTCCAAGAGATGGAGTAGGAGGGAGAGGAACATAAGTTGTGGAGTCACAGAAAGAGGCTGAGAATTGCTTTTGGGATTTGACTACAAGCCTTGGGATCCTTGTAATCTAATCACTGAAGATTTTGGCTTGTGCAGGGAATGCCATACTGCCACATAGTTAATCCCTGAAATTATTGGGTTTATATTATTTGTGAGGGATGGCAAATCCTTACATCATTTGAAGAAGGAAGCCTTCGCATGGTATGATTATTATTGATGGTGATCAGCCTGAGCTGAAAAGGTGGTCTTGCAATCAAATATGACCACAATTATTTTTTTTCATATTTCGTGGCAAGGAGTTTTGAAGCTTGCTTTTGGCATCGTTGGATAAACGTTACAGTAGGGTGGAATGGACACATCTTTAGCAATCGACATTAGGTCAGAATTATATAAAGAGGATATAAACATACCAAGTTGTCAAACCTGGAAACAAAAATAAAAATTGTAAAAATATTGCCACAAGCATAATCAAATGTGATCATCGTAACTGTCTTTGACCCGCCCAGGGTAGGAGCAGTGATATCTATAACATATCCTCACACATAGACAATGAAAATGGTGACGGAAATGGCTGATAAAGAAAAACTTACTTCATACTTTCATAAGTGGGTTATATAGATTTAAAAAAGGGGAAAACAAAATCTTGGTACTGGCAGATAAGGCGAAATAGACACCACATAGATTGCTCACAAGAATAATGTATCCGGAAAGGCTTAACTGAACGAAGCTATGTGTATGATATAATACTCACAAGGTTAGAAGATAGTTAAGAGCAAGTCACATTATCACCTCTTGCTAAACCAACTTTTGTTGTAGGTGGGTAAACTTAAATTCAAATGTTGATTGGGAGAACCATTTGGCTTGTTTATCTGTTTGCATGAGTGATGCAGGTCTGAACATAAGGACAGTAGCCTCCAAAAGTGAGTGACAGAAACTTTCTCCTTCAAGTTACATAGCTCATTCATCATAGATGTGAAGCTAAGCAGGAAGATCCAAACGCAAAGGATTGGAGTCAGACTGACTGAATTATATATGCCCTGTATCTGATTGGTTTCGGATCATGATGCTGTTGGTTGTGAAAACACTGCTTATCAAAATCAAGGGATATTTGATTATCAATTTAGACAGGATCAGGTGCTTGATGATAATTATAAAGTACTAACATTCTTTCCCAAGTTTGTTGGAGAATGCCAAGAATTTTGATGTGAAACATGAGCCAAACTTTGCGCAAAGAAGCTTTCTTCTACATCTTTAATTGGAGTTTGGAAGGCAAACAGAATCTCAAAGGATACCAAGGTTTGAAAAACTCTAAATGATGCAGCCACCTACAGGAGTACCGGCTGCAGACAAACTCAAACTCCGTAACAATTTTACATGGGCAAATATCACATGCATATACAGTAATCAACTCACTTAAAAGTCAACTCAGAATTTCAAAACACCCATAGGAGAAACAACAGTCATATATCAGTAATAATATAATGAATTTGAGAAGAAAGGGGAGGAAGAAAACTGAAAAGTAAAAAAGTAAAGTTGTGTTTAGCAAAGTTGTTTTTAGCGTTCACAAGATCATAGGCCATATGGGACAATCCTCATGAAGGATGTTTATCCAGCATGTAGGTGTCCAACCAGACTGGTTACCAGAGCATGGTGTATAACCCTACCCCCTTTCAGATTTGAGCCTTGGACCTCCTATTTAGAGTTCCAAAGTCTTCACTGTTAGACCCCCTCAAGATCTTATTCATTAGCAGTTCTTGCACAAAGTAAATTTGTTTAGCTGCATAACCAATTTGTGTCCAGTATGACAAAATTAGTTTAGAGTCTTCCTACCAGGTTGGAGGCTAACCAATGAAGACAAGGACTCATATCAGAGGCGAATCAACTTGAAGACAGTTGATTATTCACGAAAACAGCCAACCCTTGACATAAAGGTTCATGTCTTGAAGATAGACGTTGACAATTGACTTGACATTGGTAGTCATATAAAAGTTTCAGAGATAAAGAAGATTTCAGGTCATTTAGAGACCTTGACATTGGTTTGAGAAACCCATATCGAAGATATAGACCCAAGAGGTCAAAGAGGATTGAGACCCTTCAAAGAAAGAGGTCTATAGTGAAGATTGTGGACCTTTATTAATGAAAAGAGAAGAGGCCATGTTTGATACATATAAGCTCCTTATTACAAAAGAGAAAGGAGACTTGAATAAAGGTTTATGAAAGGTTTGAAGTAAGCAAATGTAATCAGAGAACCAGAGAAAGAAGGTTAGAGAACCAGAAGGCTCGTAGAACTAGAGAAAGAAAGGCTAAAAGTCCAAGAGAGAAACTCTCTCAAGGAAAGAGAAGAAGTCTGAAAGATAATAAGCCTATGCTAAAAGATAAAGGCTTGTAATGATCAAATTTTAAGGTAAATAAGCTATATTCAACTATATGGAAAAGAAACGTAAGAGGTCGGCATCAATAAAGCAAGCATAAACCAACAGTCGCCATTGATAGCAGCAACTAGCACAAGGGAAAAGTAACCAACAAAAGTCTAGATGACAAGAAGCAGAAAGAACATTGCTATGAGAGCACTATCCAAAGAACCAGTGTTAAAGCAAAAGCAAATCAATGTTTGAGTTTGCAACGTCCAACAATAAAGAGGCGCAATCTATCAAGCAAGCAAGCAGAACAGTGAAGGAGCACTATCTATCAAGCAAAATAAAGAGAGTTATTACCATCATAAGAAGACGTCAGAATAAATAAAGGAAAGACGTCTAAGGCAGAAAGAGTGCTTAATTAAAGAACACACAACAACAAGTTAACATAGAGAATGCATGTGCATCGAATCACCAAACAAGGAGCTCAAAGATAGGAGAATCGAACCAGACAACGAGCACAGTTAACAATGAACTAGAGAACACAGGCGAGGCGAATATCCAACAAGGAGTGATATCGATCAATCATTAGGCGGTAAAGTGAAACTGAAGAGACACTTGAGAATGGAGGGAAATTCTAGCGTTAGAAATTTTCGAGTGCATTGAACCTTGAATGAAATGTCTATCGTCAGAGATGTTTTCCTCCCTCCCATTAGACATATACATTGAAATTTAAGCGTTTGGAGATAGAAGATTGTTTAAGCCATGTAACATTGAGACAAGCAACGAAGGCAGAAGATAAAATGGTGTTGATGCCACGTAGCTTTAAGGTGAACAACGAACGATGGAAGGTAGAGCATTAGTCAAGTTGTGTAGCATGAGAGCGTGCAGAATAAAGTCAGTGCCCAGGAGCACTCAAAAGACATCAATGCAATCTAGCGTGTGAAGAGGAAGAAGGGCATGAGCGCTAGCATCAATTTAGATTAGGTTTTTAAATTTGAATTTGATTTAAACCTAAGGCTTAATTTGGAGCTATAAGGTTCTTTATTTGATTTTTGAAGTTATAAAGTTAGAAGTTTTTATTTAATTAAATTTTGGAGTGATAAGTAGTTTATTAGAAGCTTTGATTATTTTAGATAGTGGAGAGATAAGTAGATTAAAGAATTATTAAGTTTTTGGAGTTATAAGTTTTTAAGATTAATATGTTTTATTTGTTTTTTTGAAATAATTTGATTATTGAACATTTACAAATTAAATAAGATGGAGACAAAAGTATTCAACTTTAACATTAGGAAATTTTTTTAAAAAGTTTATATTTTCTAGTTTCTAAACATTAGGGAGATATAAGGTGGTCTATATCAAAGGCCATTATGGATTATTGGTACATAGATTCTGGAGCTAGTAGGCATTTGACTGGAAATAAACAATGATTTAATATGTTTAGTGAAAAATATGAGAAACTAGTTGCTATAGCAAATAGTAAGGCTTATGAAGTGAAAGGAGCAGGAGATGTTCTAGTCAATTTAACAAAGCTTATGGATCAAAATTTGGTAATAGAATTTAAAGTTATCAAAGGAAGAAAATAATGTCATATTATTAAACAAGGAAAAATGATTGCTTCAAAATCTTACAAAGATAGTTTGTTTACTCTAGATACAGTAACAAATTTGGCTCTTTCAGTAGGAATATTTGAGATGAGAACTTTGGCATAAACGACTAGGACATACAAGTGTGTCATCATTAAATGAAATAGTTAAATATAAAATGGTAGAAGAGTTACCAAAACTCTCTTGGGAATCTACAGTATGTCCAGAATGTTTAGAAGGAAAACACCATAGAATACCTTTTGAACTTTGTTAGCATAGAGCCCAAAAACCATTGAAATTAATATATATAGATTTATGTGGGTCAATGAACATTACTAGTATTGAAGGATAAATATTTTCAATTATTTGTTGATGACTACTCTAGAAAAATGTGGGTATACTTTATGAAGTACAAATTTGAAGCATTTTGTTGTTTTAAACAATTCAAACTTATTTTTGAAAAGGAATCAGGGAAAACTATCAAAATCTTTGTTCAAAAAGAGGAGGCGAATTTTTGTCAAAAGAATTCAATTTATTTCTAGAAGAAAATGAAATAAAGAGACAACTTTCTACAACATATTCACCACAACAAAATGGTATTGCAAAAATAAGAAACAGTTCTATCATGGAAATGGTTAGATGTATGATAAAAGAAGCTCATCTTGATCATCAATATTGGGCAGAGGCAGTTAAAACAATTGTATATTTGCATAATAGATTACCTACAAAAATAATCAAGAATGTTACACCAGAAAAAATATGGTCAGGACGAAAACCAAATGGAGAGAGATTAAGAATTTTTGCATGTAAGGCCTATATGCATATTCCAAAACAAAAAAGGATAAAATTATATGAAAGAGTATGGGTGGTATATTGCCAGGTTATGATGTTGAGTCTGCAGGATACAAAATAATTGATCCAACAACAAAGCAAATCTATACAAGTAGAGATGTAATTTTTGATGAAAAATTAAAGATGACATTAAAGAACAAGAAACTAATTCAAAAAATTTAAAATTTTTAGACGAAAATACATCAAGTGAAAATACAAAATCAGGATTTCAAGATGAACAAAGTGAAAGTACATAAAATTCTACAAATTCACAAAGAAAAGAACCTGTATGGATTAGAAATACACTTAGAGATTCAAATCTTGAGCAAATGCCATATCTTACTACTACAAGACCACAAATCCACAATCTAACCATAACAAACAAGGGTTTGTTAAGCACCATAACAGAACCTACAATAACACTTTAGGATTTAAATCATCCAAAATAGAAGGTGACTATGGAATCAAAATATACATCATTGTTGAAAAATATAACATGGAATCTAGTTGAGATATCTCCAGGAAAGAAAATGGTTGTAAATGGGTTTATAAGGTGAAATATAAAGTAGATGGTTCACTTGACAAGTATAAGGTTCGACTAGTTGCAAAAGGATATACACAAATAGAAGAAATTGATTATGAAGAAACTTTTGCACCAACAACAAGAATGACTACTATTAGAACAATTTGTGCTTTGGCAACACAACATGGATGGAAACTTCATCAAATGGACGTAAAAAGGACATTTATTAATGGCTATCTTAAAGAAGAAGTTTAAATGCCACAACTAGAGGGATTTGTAATTAAAGGACAAGAACACAAAGTTTATAAATTAAACAAATATTTATATAGACTAAAGCAAGCTTCGAGAACATGGTATATAAAAATCAATAACAATTTATTACAACATAACTTTAAGTTTGTCAGATTTAAATATCTATACAAAGAAGGTTGGAAATAATATAATAATGCTTATAGTATATGTTGATAATATAGTAATAATAGGAAGCTCAAAAGGGTTAATAAGTGAAGTTAAAAAGGATCTTGAAAGGATTTTGAAATGGTTGATTTAGGACTTATGCATTATTATCTTGGTTTAGAAATTCATCAAAATGAAGATAATATTACTATAACACAAGCAAAGTATGCAATAAATTTACTTGATAAATGCAAAATGAATAATTGTAAGCTGAAGGATACACCTATGAAACAAGGACTACAAGTATCTAGATATGATGAAATACCTTTTGTTGCAACAACCTATGATCAATAGATTGGAAGTCTCTTATATTTAACAAATATGTGACTTGATATAGTTTTTTTTGTAAACTATCTATAAATATTTATGCAAGAACCCAAAGAAAGTCATTGGAAAGCTACAAAAGAATATTACAGTACATCAACAAGACTACAAAATATTGACTAACATATAAAAAAGGATGATGAGAATTTTTGTCTACAAGGATATTCAGATTCTGATTATGCTAGATCTATTGATGACAGAAAATCAACATCAACATACATTTTTTATCTTGGCTCATGGTATAGTAAAAAAAAACATGTAGTACCACTTTCATCCACCAAAGCAGAGTATCATGCAGCAAAGGATGCAGTATGTAAAGCATTATGGTTACAATACTTTTTGTTAGACATGGGAATCAAAAGAACTCCTACAATAATAAACTATGATAATCAAGGAGTATTAAATTTGATAAAAAATCCAATCATACATGAACGGACCAAACATATTGAAGCTCAGTGTCATTTTATCATAGATCATTTTCAAAGTCATCATATAAAGTTGAAACATATTCCTATGGAAGAACATATTGCAAACATTTTCACAAAGGCTCTAGGTCAAAACAAGTTTCAAATATTTAGAGATCATCTATGTAGATCAAGAGAAATTCACATCAAATAATGTAATATAGGGGGGTGCTAGAGTATATTACATTATTTGATATATGATAAGGTCAAGAGTCTCTTGGATAGGTGTTCAGATAAGAAGATAAAAGGTCTTTTTGTAAAGCTATATTATGGACACAAAGCTCCATAACAATATCGTTGTACAAGCTTATCATATAATAGAATTCTACAGGTTGTGCTCTCTCTTATTATTGTAAGTTTCACTCTTATCTTGTAGTTCATATTCTTTGGTTATATCATATTTTTTATCTTATTATATTGAGGCTATCATATATTTGATCCTATGAATTATATTCTCTGATTTTACATTAATATTAAGGCTTCAAAAGCCATCAATGTATTGTAACTGATTCATGAAATATAAGCACATTTTACAATTATTCTTGTGTTCAATTCAACATTTTCTCTTTTTGCATATTGTGGTTTCTATTTGATTCATTTTTTACAAGGTCATACCAATTAGTATCAAAGCTCTTTCCAAGTTCACATTTTTCTATAGCAGTTAGAGTTTTTGGCCATAATTTTTTCAAATATGAAGTAGTTTTTAAGGTTATAAAACCTATACTAAGGGGGTTTTTAAATATTACAAAAAGTTGTCATTTTTAACTAAGCACATTTTAGTATGTGAAGTGAGGTGAGATTTGACCCACCTATACCTAAGGCTTAGACAACATCTATATATGTATTTGAGCTCCACGTACCTTCAGATGTTGAAAGACACTATAGGGTTAGGGGAAACTTCATCATAGGAATCCATCAAGTATCTAATTCTATGGTGAGCCAATAAGTTAGCCCAAAATATTATTCTTCCTATCTTGAAAAAGAGAGTATAGCTATGAGTATAGTGGAACCTTATGTCCTCAAAGCTCTAAAATATTTGGCTATTTCACCATTTATGAATGAGATAAGTACATAAGATATCCCATGGACCAAACACACCCTAGCGTAGAAATTCCTTGCATAAATTCTATTTATGAACAAATTTGGATATATTTAGCCAGAGATTGCCAGATTTGAGTAGAATCACACAATTTTGAGTAGATCCAAGCAAAGACTACTAGATCAATGCAAACAAAGGTAGAAAAAAAATAGAATAGATCAAATTTGCACAAAGATACATCAATTTGACATCTATCCTATGTTGATTCTCTTGTCAAGTTGATCATTTTGATAGATAATTCTAGTAACCCCTCTGATAAACCCCAAAATATGAATATGGTGGATGATTGAATATCTTAGGACCTTTCCTTGGAAAATTTGGATGAGAAAATCAAACATATATAATCAACAATCAGGTATACTCCAACAATTGTCCATGTTGGACAAGTTAGATAAAATTAATGATATTGACACTTGATTGTCTAGACTTAATTTCGAATACAATACCATAAGCAACACCCCAAGCTAACAAATCCAATAGAGTGGAAAATCATCTATGAGACATAGTTCTAACATAGCACAAGAAGTTTTGAGTGCACAAAGTACTCTTGGAGGAACACAACATAGACGCAAACTAGATTTTCTAAAATTTTATGGCGATGACTCTCTAATTTGGGTATATATATTCGAATAATAGTTTACCCTAAATACAACTGTCAAAGATCAAAATATGTTCATAGCTTTGTTCAACTTGCAACATGAAGCTATGTGCAATGGTATTAACGGTTCACTCATATGGGATCAATATTTCAAAAACCTATCATTTAATTTGGCACAAAAAATATGTGGATTTCACAGGGGCATTGACTAAATTAAGATAAATCAGTTTGTAAGTAACTACCAAAGAATTTGAAATTTTGATAATCAGGATAGAAGGGTTGGATGATGTTTTTTTAAGAAGTTGCTTTATTAGTGGCCTAAAGGAATACACACATGTTGAAGTCAAAATGTTTAAACCCATCACCATGATGGAAGCAATCAGGTTGATTAAATTAATTGAAGATAAATATGCAACCCAACATCGTGTAGATACACCACAAGAAGTCTAAAATCAATAACCTACAATGTAAAGGTCAAGAGCCTTGAGAATGTAAAGAGTCTCATATCCATGTGTATATATTGAATATAAAGCACTGTAATTGTGATCGAATAAGCATTGCATTTCATTGCATTGCTTAAGTAGATATATCAATAATATATTTAGTGAGTTATTGTTCTTTATTATCTTGTGTAAATATTTTGTCTTGAGATATTGTGAGATCCTATGATGAGAATATTAGCTTGCTAACAATTACCATGCTTAGATGTGGATAAAATTGAGAGGAAATCCATGGAGATAGATTCCCAAAGTTTGGATAACACTACTAATGGTGTATATGGTCCCTGCTTCTTGTTGGTTGGCTTGAAAACAACATAGGGGTACATGACTTGATGTACCTCTCAATATCAAAATGAGGTGTGTGAGACACAGGTGATGGGTGATTGGGTGCCACAATACAAAGCGGGAATACTTCTAGTACTCTCACATTTATTGATAGTTTAGGGTTCATCAGGATGCACTTGGTGAGCCCATAATTTATCAATGTCAAGGGAATAAGACTCTACTTGAGTGGCTACCAGTAGAGCTAGTGGGGGATGAGCCAGATCAACCACAAGCAGATCCAAGTTTGGATGATGTAGGTACTATGATAGAGTACGATGTATGGTGGGTGACTTGGTTGTGGCAAGTAGGTGGACCTATGGGTGGACATGCCACAACAGTAGGGGATGAGGGCATTGTGGAGGCTAAGGATGAAGGATGAGTGCATCATCAAATGAAGGGGGAGTGGAGTTAGACCTCAAAGGGAGTTGATGAGCCATAAGATGAGGGTGAGGATGACAAGGATCTCCAGGATGAGGATGCTCGACTTAGAGAGCAGGTTCGGTCTCTACAGGCATAACTGGTAGAGCGAGATACTACAGTGATAGTATTCTAGAGCTAGTTGTCTAGGGAGAGACATAGGGGGAGGAGATTCTATGATGAAAATGACCTTCTAACTTCCTCGCTATAGAGCTCTCAATAGGATGTGGATAGGGTAATAGCAGAGTGAGATGCTCTACAAACATAGGTGATGGCTCGGACCGTAGAGCAAGATTCTCTATAGACTTAGATGGTGGCTTTGATCATAGTTGAAGGACAAGCAAGTATAGATAGCTAGGATACAAGGGATGCATTAGGGTATAGGTCAAGGTAGGCAGATTGCAAATGCTGCTGAGTGACTATCAGGCTTGACATCAATCTAATGGAACCTATATCCAGGATTTGGAGGATCGGGTAAGGCTACATTGTGATCACCTATCGGATCGCTCTTCAATAGAAGGATATCATCAGAGTCGATGTAGTGAGTTGAGGTAGCCTTCTGTGAGGCTACAAACTCCTAGGTCGACAACTAGGCTAGAGACTTTAGCAAAAAATGGTTTAGGGTAGCCTTATAGAGATGATACGAAGGCCAATGGTGACTCTAGGGATGTAGGCCCCACTTAATTGAAACTCATGGGTTACTCTTTTTGAGTGTGAGGTTCTATGACCCACTCTATTATAGCCTACGGGCATTTTGTATCATGATGTACCAGTTTTACCATATATATGATATGATTTTTATTATGGTCTATCATGTGTTTATTTCTTATTTTTATTTTATGCATTGATTTTATGGGTGTACATTGTGGATGATGGATGTATGCCTAGACATTGTCATATGTATGCATAGATGTTTTCATGTAGATGATGTGCTAATGACATGATGCAAAATTTGATATTTATGTTTATATGCTAAAACATAATGAATGAATCTAAGATGCAAAACAACCTAAATGTAAGCACCACAGAATGTATAAAAGTTATCAATAAAAATGTTAACCTTTTTCACAAAAGTCATACATTTGAAATCCAACCATATGTAATATGATAAAAATGTAAATGATGGATGGGGGACCAGTAAGATGATATAAGGGAACAACATGGTTTTTATGAGACTCAAACATCCTAGTTGACCAATCAAAATATGTATACTGACTACACAAGACTCTGAAAGATACAAATCTTCTAGGAAGACCTAGATATTCAATATCCCTATGTGTGCATAGTGTTGTTCATTAATGATGCATAAGACTACCCCATTGTCAGGTGGGTTTCATTCAACCCATTTTTGTAATGAGGATCACCTCATGGTCATCATTATCCTGATTTTGGACGTGGTTGGACTAGAATACTAGGTAATACAAGCCACCAAAATCTAGCTCATCCACAATCTAACATTGGTATATACAAAATAAGATCGCTAATGTGACAAACATATCACCATGCGTAAGACTACTCCATTACTAGATAGGTTTCATTCAACCCATTCCTATAATGGATATCACCCCATGATTTTTGAACAATTGAGGATTCCAAAGATTCAACCTCTTTACCTCCTTTTCTTTTGATTTATTTGGGATACTTGCTTTTTTTGATGATGAGCAAGGGGATTTATTTGCTTTAGTGGTGAAGACCATTTTTTTTAAGGGATACTTACTCATTTTGTGGAGGAGCAAGGGATTTTATTTCTTTGGATAGGGAGGAGCTTATCCTTTTGTCAATTCTCAGCATCCTAGACCATGCACATAATAATATGAGCAAGGGAAACCTTTCGCTTAAGGGGCAAGGACTACGTTGTAGTTTCATCCTTCCTTGTTCAAAACTTAGATTTTAAATGTGTGAAATTGTGTTGGGATTTTGAGATATACAAGGTACAATCAAAGCAAGACCCTACCTTCAAAAATCAAGATAGATTTCTAAAAAATATGAAAAGAAAACTAGGAATGGATGAATGACCAAAAATCCTAGTGAATACCCTATAGCAACTTATTGGTTGTGTTGAAAAACATAGTTACTCACAAAGGGAAATGTGGATGATATGATATGTGGAATGTGGGGTTTTCCCTATGATATTTTGCAAAATAAAAGGTGTGCGTAAAATAGTCAGTGGCCATCTAAACATCATTGTTGATGGTCATCCGGTATCTACCCTATCTTATGAGGACCCCTTAATAAGCAAAAGCTCATAAGGAAAACTGCAAATTATGATGATGGATAAGGTTGATTAAGACTTATGACATTCATACAAGCATGGTGCTATTTGTGATAATGCAAGAGCAACATATTCTAATGCAAGTGCAATGAATTAATATACCTAATGCAACTAGTCAATGAATGCAATGATATGAAATGCATGATGGAATGCAATGCAAATGAAAATGCAATATTTTTTTGTTTTTGATGTTTTGTTAATGTTTTTGTGATTTTTGTTTTCTTTGATTTTTTTAATTGACCAAAGGGCTTAAGTGCCTTTGGGGATTTTTGTGAGTTGACCAAAGGGCTTAGGTGCCTTTGGAGCTTTTTGTGAGTTGACCAAAGGGCTTAGGTGCCTTTGGAGATTTTTATGAGTTGACCAAAGGGCTTAGGTGCCTTTGGAGATTTTTGTGAGTTGACCAAAGGGCTTAGGTGCCTTTGGAGATTTTTGTTTTTTTTTGTTTTTAATTTTATTTTTATTTTTTGAATGCATATTGTGTCATCTAGGAATGTGCATATCCTCTAGACTAAACCAGAGACATTCCATGTCTCCTTGTAAATTTTGGGTAACACTAGCTCTTGATTGAGCTTGGCTGTGAGTCATTACCATGAGTGAATTAATCGAACAGTAAGAAACACACAAGCATACAATGTGATTATATCATTTAAGTTTTATTTGTGAGTCCCTATAACTTTTTGAGTGTGTTTTGATGTTGAAAACCCCTATATCCTATGAAACTAAGGGTAAACAAAATAGAAAACTACTAAAAGGTAGTTTGAGCACACCCCCCTATCGGGGAATGTAACCCAAATGACAAAAAGTGGCTTCCTATTGGATATTGGCTCAAGGTAACCTTATAGGAATAAATTACCCCTTGAAGGGGTTGTGATGTCTAATGTCATGGTAACAAAAAATCCTCGCTTTCCCTTAACCCTCGCATTTAAGGCATGGATAGTAATGATAGTTGCATCCACTAATTATTTTAAAGAGCCCCATGGTAAAAGAGCTTTGCTAACCTTCCCACTTTGGGTGCACCCAAGAGTAGGGGACCTTCCGGTGATGAAGTTCAAGAAGCCACTCGCTTTTGGCTACTAAGTTGCTAAGGTGTGAGCCAACAGATGGAGATGAAGCCCATCGTTGCTGGTCTCAATTAATGGTTGGTGATGAAATCCAACTCATTAATTTTAAAGTGAAACATGGTATGTGAGGTTATTTTTATTTATGCAAAAGAAAGTAAAATCACAAAGCATTCCATGCTCTTTCACTAATGCATAAAAATAACGTTTCAAATTCAGATTTCTAAATAATCAATGTTTAATTTTTAGAAACCTATAAGATGCATAACCCTACATGAGTAGCATGTGGATAGGCAACAAGCAATCAGACTAAAAAGAAGTAGATAAGGGGTCATCTCACATAGGGACGACTTTAGATAGGGGCCATCCTGCATAGGGATAATCACTTACATGGGGCCATCTCAGAGAGAGACAGTTACAGACAAGGACCATCTATACTAGATACGGTCATAGAAAAAGTTTCGACACTTATGATTTTTGTATCTAAATATCTACAACTCAAGAATTTTTTGCAATTTTTACTCATAAATATCGGAGAGATAGAACAAACGTACTCACCTTGAAAGCCTACGTTTGATGAAGATCCAACTGTCTGCTATTTTTTCTTTCTAATGTGAGGTCGTCTTGCTTAGGATGATTTCCAAATAGGGGTCATCTTAAGGTCAGATGGTCATCGAACATGGGCCATCTCTATGATAGACGATCAAGCCTACAACCTACAAACATAAAAATAGATAGTAATTAGCAAAATGCATAATAAATAGGGACTAGGTCCCACCGTGATCACCACTGAAGTGCAGAAAAATACCATACATCCAAGAAAACAAAATACAAGATAGTAAATCATGTAACCATAATGACAAAGTAGAATATTTAATAATGGTACCCTTTATTTTATTAATAAAAAATTTGTTTCTCAATCGGTTACAATATGATCCCTCTTAGGGATGCTACCTAGTTTGATACAATTATTTACAATAAAGATATTTTGGATGTAATACGCAGGATCTTCTTCACACCCACGAACCGTATTGAAGCTTATTTCTCGTGACCTCTACAAGGGGTGATGATGTTGAGTTCTTGTGCTCTTCCTTCCTTGTAGAAAACATGTAGTCTACACACAAGGAAAACAAAGCGATTAGTAGCATGTGTGGATGTAATGATAAATGAAAGCGATGAATAACTGAAACATGATAAATGCATACATAAATTAAAACCTACTTATGCTAAAACAATGAATAGAAATATTACTAAAACCTATTGTGCAAAGAAATAATAAAATAGATCTAAACCCTAGAGGTCATCTCTATGCGGGACGATCATACTGCGGGTTGTATTTAAGCAAGATGCGCTCTAATATGTAAGTCATTTTCTCGACGCCTATGTGGGAGTGAATCCAGGTGTGATCTATGGTATAAGTCATTTTCTCGACGCCTATGTGGGAGTGAATCCAGGTGTGATCTGTGGTATTTTTGATAAATTGGTGCACTTCATGGAAGTGGATTGATAGGTTCTATCAACAGCAAAAGCAAGAATATTAGATCACTAGGAATATGTGAATGTAGTTTCAATCTCTAAAGTGATATAGCATCATAACTTACAACAATGAGAAGGTTTGAAGATTTGAAATTATTAACCCTTCGGATGTGAAAGCTCATGGTGAAAATATAGCAGCACTTGATTGCTTGAAAACTTAAGAACTTTGTATATTTTGAATGAGGGGTTAGCGCTATTATATATATTCCTCAAAAGGAATCTAATAATAGTACCACCCTATGCATGAAAATGCAAAGAGGTAGTTCACATTAAGAAAAGTGAATGCCTATATTAAAAATCCTAACTAATTTTGTCATGCAGTTGTTCTAATTCAAGCTCAAGCACACATAAAATTGTTGTGTGAGTTCATGTGTGGGTTTAACTGGTAGTTACAACCGCCAATCATGTCTCGTTCATTTTTTAATTCTGCTTCTGGCATGATCGTATCAGGGTTGGACAACCCTGATTTGGGATCATCCCTTGGTAGGACAACCTCTGGGGGCCATCCCCTAGAGGGACGACCAGGGTTGCAAAAGGAAATATCCATTGTTTGAGTGGTCAAAGCCACTGTTTAAGCCCTAAGGCTGCCCAAGGTGGGTCATATGATCTTTAGGGATTCCATATAGGTAGTCTCCTCAATATGATGTGTTTTAGGTATCTACACCTACTTATTTTAATGCATGAAAATATTGTATTCATTGTAAAAGACAAGGACACTTAGAATATGAGTGTTTTACGAAAAGGAAGAACTTAATTGTGAAATATCCAAAGGAGGAATCCCGTGAGGGTCTCCTGGAGGTTATGGGAGAAGCAAGATAATGTGTTGAGTTACGGGGTAAATCGAATAATGTTACCCTGATGAATCATAACCTCCAGGAGACCCTCCAGGTGCTCATGATCATTTTTTTATCACAAAATCCCACCTCACTCATAACTTCTTTATGAATTATATTATTGACAATAGATCATAAACAAATTTGATTGCATAATTTGTTGTTGATAAGCTCAAACTTCCTGTAAAACCATATCCCCAACCATATTCATTAGGATGGAAGGATATGGGTTCTACATCTTACATCACAAACACTTACATTGTATCCTTTGTATTTGACCCACATTATGTGGAGTCACTTGTGATATGACTCTCATATACTATTGTGGTCTTATTCTTGGCCAACCCTATCAATTCGATATAAGGGCTACATATGATGCGTACAACCAAATCTACACTTTGCATCATAACAATAAGAAATTTCTTATTCATAACCTACCATAGTCCCACTTATACCTTGCTCTCATTAGTCGTAGAAGATAGAATTAGTCTTCAATCAACCTTAAGATACATTTGCTTCCACTACATGGCCTCCTCCTAAGGAGGTGATTTCACCTTCTTCACCATTTACACCTCCTCCTACTACTCTTGCTATTTTAGAGCAACCTACTTTATTACTACCTTCATTGGTTCCTGTTGTACAATAGACTCCGCAACAAACTATTGGTACTTCATCATTACCTCGAGATCCTACATAGATTGATGATAGAGTAGTACCATGACATTGTACTCCAACATCTGCAACTCGTGGTCTCAACAACCTTGTTCAACATCTCAGTAGGCTTTGTTTTTAGCGTACAGTATATGAACCTCTCACTTCTATTGTAAAAGCATTGGAATCCAATGCTTCTATTATGGGGAGGTATGATGAGAGCATAATTATACCTAGGCTTATGTTTATTAGGCTTAGTTTATTTTATTATTTTCTAAAGCCTAAAGTCCTAAGTCTAAGTTAGAATAATTGCAAATCCTATTCCAACTTGTAAATATCAACAACATTTGGATGACATAGTCTTTGGGTTGGATTTGTTCTTCTTTTATGAGTTAGCAAAATTAAACGTGTTAACTTTAGCTTTTGGTTAAGCACCTTCTATTTTGAGAAGATTATGATTGTAATTGTATTATTTAAGCACATAGGGTGAATAAAATTCTGGTTAGCATTTTTTCAATTTTGGTTTCTCATCCTCATCACCATCCTAACCAATGCCTAATAGCTTCACATGTGAATCCCCTCCTTAAATGACCCTTATAAAGAAATAAATTTTTGATATCCATTTGATGAACCTTCCATTGTGAAGAAGCAATGATAAAGGCAATAATCCTAGTGTTTTTTAAATGTGTAATTGGAATAATAATCTCATTATAATCAACTCCCTTCTAAGAAATACCATTAGCAATGAGGTAAGCATTATGCTTCTCAATATGACCATCAAAATCAAACTTGATCTTATATACCCAATTGCAACCAACAACATTCTTTCCCTAAGAAAAAAGAACTACCTTCCAATTCTAATTCCTCATGAAAGAATTGTATTACCTCCATTGTTGTCTCTCATTCAAGACACTTATCCTAAATATGTGAAACAAGATTTCTATTCACATCCACTTAAGAGAGAAGAGAATAATGTGAGAGAAAATTTTAGTGATGTTCCTAAGGAAGAAATTTATTCAAAGGCTTTGAGTGTTGTCCTATCATGTGTGGGTATAGGCCTCATCATGGTTAGAGTACTTATAGATGGAAACTCATCCACAAGCCACACTAGGTAGATAAGAAGAACTTTAATCATCAAAATCTAAATTGATATCCATAATTGAAACATTAGAACATGAAGAAATAACTTTTTCTATAAATTGATTATCATGTCTAAGAGACCAATTAATGTCAATTAGCTAATAACCAACAATAGGATGACCAATATCAACACCAACTAGTATATCACCACAATGAGTTAAGTAACATCAGCAAGAGAGGTACCAACATCAATGGTAACATCATGAGATCAATAAAAATCAATCAAAAGATATGGGAGGGATATAATAGGCTTGTGAGAGAGAAACCTATCAGAAACATCTCTCATAATAATGATCTTGTTGGTAGAGGGATCATAGAGTTGATATGTTTTTGAATTCTCACTATACTTAAAAAAGGTATCAATGAATATTAGGTTGCATCTTATTTCTTTTGTCTATATGAATATGGTTGTAACTTATTCAAATATTCTAGAGTAATACATCGATGGTCATTCTTTTGTCCATCTCTCATATGGGAATATTGCCTTAAAAACATGAGTAGATGTCTTATAGATGATGTATGTAGAATAAAGACTATTTTATCTAAAAATTAAGATCTATTTATTTGATGTGGATCATAAAATAAGCCCTCTCCATAATAGGCCCAGTTGTTTGCTCAATTACCTCACTTTACTTTGAATTATAGTGATTAAGCCTTTACTAAGAAATGCCATGAGAGATGAGAAATCCCTCCAACTCATTGCTAAAATACTCTTCTTCATGATTTATGTTTAGGAATTTAATTTTATTCCCACTATGAGTCTTCATAAATGCTTTGAAATCCTAAAAATATTGTAAATTTCATCTTTGGACTTTATGATGTATATTTGGGGAGATGAGAATTTATTATTTCTATATTTATATATTAGAATATTTTTGTGCTTTATAGCATATTTTTATCCATGTTAATTAGAATATTTCTAGTTTGCAAATGAGTATCTGTTATATGTGCTTTGTTTCCTTATCCATGAAGCATATATATCCTTATAAATACATTTGATACATTGAATAAGGAGCATAAATTATTATTATGGTGGCTATATTCTCTTCACAGTTTCTTTTTATATGTTTTTAAAGTTTTGCATTTCAACCTATGTATTTTGCTATTATAATTTCATTCAAATTCATATTATTTGGTATTAGAGCCTCTTTAATTTTTTGAATGCATCCTTGCTCACAAGGGATCCATCATTGTTGAGTATCATTTTCCCCATCCTTAAGTTAAGATTAATTATGGCACCCTACCGCGCTTTAATGCTTTTCCATTTGCTACACCAAGATACTATTTTTATCCTAAAAACCGATATTATCCTTTTTGTTGGTCTTTTTTTCCTAGAAAGTTATTTACTCAAATTAGATTAGATATTTTTTGTGTGGAAAACGTCCCTTTCAGGATGCCACTTTTGGGTAAGACCCAAGGAGGCAGGGTTATCTATTCCATCAAAATACACCCAGGGCTTACACCTGACCTACCCCCTTCAACACACTCAAAGAGCATGCCTAAAACAACAAAAACACAAACGACAAACAACAACAACAACAACAACAACAAAAAACACTCATAAAAAATACAAAAATAACAAAACAACATAAAAAATAACAAAAACAACACAAAACACAAAAAAACAACAAAAACACAAAACAACACAAAAACACACACACACCAAAGAAATAAAAGAAGGAAAAGCATTGTAAATCTAAGGCCAAACAAAACCAAAAGGTCTTTCAACCAAAATCAATAGAAGAAATAAAAGAAAGATCTATTTGAGCTGGAAAAACTAAAACCCTGACTAAACTAGAGAGAAGCTAATACAAAGAAAAAAAGAACAGGGTAACTTTATGATTTGAGCCATCCAAAGAAAGGATAGAAAGAATAGCATCCCTAATTTCAAAGCTCATTAGTATTTTCATCTCTGATTTGTATTTTCCCCACTCTTTTCATCCAAAGGCCTATTGAAACCAACCTTTCTCCTTCTTTTTAAATTTAAACATTTGTTTTCCTTCATGCCTTCTAGTTTTTATTTAACTTAAATTTTTGGAGTTTGACTAACTCATGATGGCCCTAGACTTAAATATATTTTTGTTGACTGAGAATACAAAACTAAATCTTGATTCATATATACCTGGGATCATCCTTGAGAACTAAATCCTTGTTTGATCTTCTCCTCAATTTTATGTTTTTGTTGGTGAGTTTTCCCTTGCTAAGGACATATCTCAAAATTACTGTTAACTAGACTAGTGTCTTTATCTAAGGAGTATTTGACTATTTTTGGGTGGGGAATCTGTGAGCTATCCGAAAATTGGGTTTCCAACATATCCATCTCCATAGAATCATCCACATCCTCTAAATCATCTTCTACTGCAAGATTTGAAAACCTATTATCTGAGGAGGTTGACTTATCTGTAGGCTTCATTTTATTAGTAACATGCTTTTTTTAGGAACCTAAAATTCCTCCTACCTTGATCTTGCTTTGTTTGCTCCATGACTACATATTTGCAAATCCTTTACTAAGTGATTTTATTCAAGATAGACCTAAAACCTAAAGGGAATATTTTCATAATCAACTTCTTGCTCTCAAGTTTCTTCCCCAAACTGCCAAGTGATTTTTTTGTAGGGGGTTATTAAATTCTATGAGCACACAGATCTGAGCATAAATAAAATGCTCAAACCACATTGTAAGTCATAAAATGTAGTTTCTTTACTTAAGACTTGCAAAGATGTGACTAGATGTTTGTAGCTTTTTGGAAGTGCTCTTAATATTACTTGAACAAGAAATTTATCTTCTACTTTTTCTCCTAGAGTTAATAACTTTGCTTTTATATCTGCTACTTTACAAAGAAATAGTTCTATACTTTCTCCACTATTGACTTTTAAGGAATACAACTAAGATTGTAGATTGAGAATAGTAGCTTTGTTTTTCCCTTCAAATATTTTGCATAGAGTATTCCATGCTTCTATAGAAGTTTTTGCTCCACTTAAGTATGGTTGAATTTCATCAATTATTCTAAATTTTATCAACATAAGTGTTTTTGCATCGCCTTCTTCAAATATTTGTATTTCTCTTGCATATTCACTAGGTTTTGTCTTTGTTCTACCAACTATATCCCAAATTTTTTCTACAGCTAGGATTGATTTCATTTTGTTCTTCCATAATGCAAAATTTGGTCCCTTCAGAAGTTAATATTCAAAAAGAAAAACTTTGTTGTTTAACATATGGAACTCATTCAAAAAAATGAAATCCTTTGAGGTAGAAAACCTTATAGCTCCATATGAAATTTGCAATTTTTTAATTTTCCTAATCTTTTGATGTTGAAAACCTTTTAGCTCCAAAATTGAATTTGTAAAATTTCAAAATATGTAGATATATTTTTTAATTTCAAATTTTCTCAAAATTTGAAAATACTTCAAAATAAAATTTCTATCAAAAATTGAAAATACTTAAAAAGAATTTTTCTATCAAAAATAACTTAAAAATTTCAAATTCTTGAAATAATCAAACATATTAATTTATGTAGAAATATTTATCACTCCACACTTTTCAAAAAAAATTAAAAATTTAATTTATTCCTTATAACTCCTACTTAACTATTTTAAAAAAACTTAAAACCCTTGACTCCTAAGCTTATAATTATCTTTTAACTCTAAGCTCAAACACTTCAGCTTATAAAATACCTCCTATGACTCCTAAAATAAAGGCAATAATATTATTATTGTTTCTAACCTTTATCTCCTTGTTAGGTGGTTTTAATTGCTTCTCCTCTTTGGGTGGCTTGAATGCTTCTCCACTTGAGGTGACTCAAATGCTTTTCCACTTTAGGTGGCTCAAATTTTACTATCACGTAGCACTAAACCTAACGCCAACATTCACTGGCTTCACACAAATTTTGAATGTTCTCTACATGTTTGCTTTAGCTACATTAATTTTTAAAGCATGAAATATTATCGAATCTTTTTCTACGTTACTTTTGCTGGTACATTACTCCTTCAAGAGTTATGCTTGTTGCTACTATGCTTGACTCCACCTCATGATAGCTAGTGCTTCACTTATTTGCTATTTTGGTTTCCCTTGGTTCTTCCTCATTGTTTTAGCTTCCATTGGCTCCTTATGCAAGACAATTTAGATTTTGCTAGCTCCTCCTTCTACTAGCTAGTTTAGCTTTCACTAGCTCCTCCTTTTGCTAGTTACTTTGGCTTTCATTAGACTTCAATTGCTTTGTTTATCTACTGCTTATGGTAGCTCCTTCTTGCTACTTTTGGTAGCTCCTTCTATTTTCTCCTCACTACTTTTGGTAGCTCCTTTTGTTGCCTTGTCTCCTCGTTGCTTTTGTTATCTCCTTTTATTGCCTTATCTCCTCAGTACTTTTGATATCTTCTTATGTTGTCTTTTCACTTTGTTGTGTTAGTCGTAGTGCATCTAAAAATACATGCCAATGCTCTATTCTATAGCTTGTGATGTGTCACTTACTAGTGCTCAAAACACTTGCTAGTATTATGTTCTTGAATAGATGCTTATTCCACTCCCTACTGTACAATCCAAATATTGGTGAATAGACTAATTTTGGTGCTCGTAGGTGAGAGGATTTCATGTTGGATCTTGCAAGTGCATAGACTGCTTGCTATTGTTCAAGTTGTATTATAGTGCTCAGGCTAAATTAGGCCATATAATCTATGCTCATGATAAATAGTTGAAGGTCGAATAATCTGTGTCTTTCCTTTGTATAAAGTACCTTATGTGCACTAGATTTTATCTTTCTATATATATTATGTTGTGAGCTCTTTTACTATATATAGTTGGATGACTTCACCTTATGCTTAGTGGCTAAATGATAGGCTTTATCTGGTCAAATAAGCCTTTATTTTTCCTTTCATCTAATATAGGTCTTGCTTCTCTATTGTAGACACCTAAATCTAGCCACTTGTCCTCCATCCAGGCTTTCCCACAATTTCCACCATCAAAACCTAGTCATTTTCCCTCCATCCTAGCTTTCCCATAATTTTCACCTATTATTTAACTATATATGGTACCCATTTGCAAGCCTAATGGGGCGATATATGTATGCACTGACTTTTGAGATCTTAACAAAGCGTGTCCTAAGGATGACTTCCCTCTTCCAAACATTGATACTCTTGTCGATACCTGTGCTGGCCATGAAATGCTTTCACTCATGGATGGTTTTTCAGGATACAACCAAATTTGAATAAATCTTGATGACCAACACAAAACAACATTCACTACACCTTGGGGAACTTTTTGTTACAAGGTGATGCCCTTTGGCCTCAAAAATGCAGGTGCCACTTATCAACGTGCCATGACATACATCTTCCATGACTACATGCATAAGATTATCGAAGACTATGTGGATGATCTCTTGGCTAAATCCAAAACTCGACAAGAACATATTGGTGTATTGGAGAAAGTTTTTGACTATCTCCTAGAGCATAATGTAAGGTTGAATCCCAAGAAATGTGTCTTTGGTGTTACCTCGGGAAAACTTCTAGGATTCATTATCTCCAAAAGAGGCATTGAGGTGGACCCTAACAAGGTCAAGGCTATCCTGGAGATGCCTCCCCCAACTAACTTAAAGGAATTGCGTAGTTTACAAGGAAAGATTCAATCAATCCATCATTTTATTGTGCAACTTTTTGACAAATGTAGGCCATTCAATCACCTACTACAAAAGGGGGTGCCATTCTCTTGGATAGATGAATGTCAAAAAGCCTTCGATGACATTAAGCAATACCTAGCTTCTCCACCAGTCTTAGCTCCTCCTCATTCGGGGGTCCCATTTTATCTTTATATCTCAGCAACGGACTTTGCATTAGGGACAATGCTTGCACAAAAGAATGAACAAAATCGAGAGCAAGTTGTCTACTACATTAGTCGAACATTGGTAAGCTATGAAACTAAATACGCTTATGTAGAAAAATTGTGCTTAGCAGTGGTTTTTGCCACTAAGAAACTTTGACATTACATGCTTAGCCACACAACTTATGTCATAGCTAGAGAAAATCCTCTACATTACATGATGTCCCACACTTACAATAACACCCGCACCACTAAATGGATAATGCTCCTCACTGAATTTGACTTGGAATTCATTAGCCAAAAATCCATTAAAGGTCGGGTAATAGCCGATCAACTTGTGGAAGCTCCACTACCTAGTGATCATCCTTTGATTATTGAGCTCCCAGATGATTCGGTATTTGTTATCACTGAACAAGAAGAAGATGTCATTTCGGAGGAAGATGTCGATATCACACTATTCTTTGATGGCTCTAAGTGCATGAAAGGTCAAGGTGTTGGAGTCATATTTCACACACCATAGGGGGTACCTATCCCCTTGTCATTCAAACTAGACTTCCAATGCACAAACAACACTGTAGAGTATGAAGCCTTAATCTTAGGTCTTCAATCAGCTATAGCTATGAGCATTAAGCGTATTAGGATATTTGGTGATTCTCAACTTGTCATCAAGCAAATCAATGGAGAATACCAATGCAAAGAACCTACCATTAAGCTTTATCATGAAGTAGCAATGAAGTTGCTCTCTAAGTTTGATTGGTATGAAATCAATAGCTTGCCACGTTTGACTAATAGATTTGCAGATGTGATGGCCTCCCTTGGATCATTGATTCCAAAAGACTCCTTTGGAGAGGTACAACCCCTTATCATTTCAACGGTCTCTAAATCTGCAATTTCCTGTGTTGAGTCAAAAGATGAAAAGGATGTTTGCTTTATCCAGTCGGATTCATATGAGCCTTGGTCGAGCCAAATAGTAGCCTTTCTCAAGTTTGGAACACTCCCATATGACATGTCTCAAACTTCCAAATGCACTTTCAAGCAAAAGGTAGCATGTTTCATTCTTTTGGGGGACGTGTTGTATAAACATGGTTATGATGGAGTCCTCCTTCATTGTCTCGAGGCTAGTGAGGCTCAAAGAGCCATAGTTGAAGCCCATGATGGTACTTGTGGTGGTCATTTTAGTGGAATGGCCATTGCAAAGCGTATTTTATGCATGGGTTATTATTGGCCCACAATGGAACGTGATTGTTGCACATATGTTAAACATTGCAAAAAGTGTCAAGAACATGCTAATTTAACTCATGTACCATCACAAGCCTTACAACCTATTCAAAGCCTTTGGCCCTTTTCACAATGGGGCCTAGATCTAATTGGTAAAATTTCACCTCCTTCCTCGGGACAACATACTTTCATCATCACAACCACTGAATACTTCACAAAGTGGGTTGAGGCAATTCCTCTAACCAACATGACAGGACCTAGAATTGTGGAGTTTATACTTCATCATATCATTTATCATTTTGGTATCCCCTCAAAAATCATTTTAGACAATGGCAAGTCTTTCAAGAACAAGGATGTTCGAGCACTTTGCGAGAAATATAACATTCAACATAGTTTCTCGACTCCTTATTACCCACAAGCAAATGGACAAGCTGAAGCTTCCAATAAGACCTTAATTGCTATTCTCAAGAAACTTGTCAAAGAAAATCATAGAGATTGGCATACACAAATTCCCTTGGCATTATGGGCTTATCGAACAAGCATCCACACGCCTACAGGGGCAACACCATTTTCATTGGTCTATGGAGCCGAAGCAATCATGCCTCTTGAGCTCGAGATCCCTTCCTTGCAGATTTCTTTGCAGGAATTCATAGATGATGACACCACTAGACAAGCACGTCTTGACCAACTCACACTTCTTGATGAGAGGTGAGTCAATGCTTTAGAGCATTTACGAGTTTATCAAGACCACCTCAAACGTGCTTACAACGCCAAAGTTCATCTACATGAATTCCAAGTAGGAGATCTTGTCCTTAAAGAGAATCAACAAAACACCAATGCATTACCGCATCTTCATGATAAATTCATGGCTAATTGGTTAGGTCCATACATCGTTACACAAAGAGTGGGTAATGGTACTTATAGGCTTGCCAGTCTAGAGGGAGAGGAAGAATCCGAACCACTTAATGTTATACACTTGAGAGCATTCTATGCATGATTTGATTATTATATATGTATATATATACATGGCTAATACACAAAAACATTTGCATACATTTCATTCATAACATTGCATTTCACTTGCATTTACATTCCAAAAACAATGCATTCACCCACATTTCATATTGCATTTCACATTTCATAAAATTGCATTTCATACACATTCACATTCCACATTCCACATTTCATATAGGGATCATTTATTAAGTTCAAGGTCTTAATTGGTCCAACAAAAAGTCATGTTGCCTTAATCAGGGGCACCTTCACAATGTCATCCACACAATTCCACTAAGTCAAATTGCCATTAGCACAAGCCACAAATTCACAAATCCTAGGTGTTTTTGGTCACTCAACCACTCCTAGTGTTTTAAGAAACCTCCAAAATACATGTCGAGTTCTTTTTAGGACCATTGCACATACACACTAAGAAAATCTTGAGTTTTGGGAATTGATTCCAAAATATTCTTGAACCAAACACAATTTTCACATCTTAAAAACATCTTGTGTCAAAGAGGGATAACACCATACTTGGTATGAACCTTGAAGTGAAAAGGGTCATCCTTGCTAGTCCCATCATGCAACATAGTCCATAAAAATAGTGGTTTTCACCACTATCACAATTCCAAAAATAAAAGAAAGAGTAGGGAAAAATCCCTAACAAAAACTCTAAATATTTTACATCACACACCACTGATCAATTGGGTTGTAAGGATCGTACTACATTTCCAGTCAGACGGTTAGGTAGTCATCCCCAAAACTTAAGAGATCAAAAACAAAAGTCATGGACTATGGAGTTAGCCTCCACCGGAGCTATAGACGCTTGACTAGCAGTGGAGTACGCTCATGCGTGGTGACATGTCTCTTTTAAAAGAGACCTCTGACCGCTCATACGGACAAGCTAGCCTCTTGGTTTCAACCATAATAGGTTTACCCAATTTACTCAAGATGAGTTAATGAACTCACTTGCACACACACTGGTTCTTGATTGTCTAGGGTCATTACCATGCTCTTGATTCGATAAATGAATTCACTGCACACACATTTGGTCCTAGAAGGATTAGGCAGTTTTAGTGGGTTTGTTTGATACCACTAGGATGTTTGAGTCTCTGCAAAATAGGCAAGTTCATCCATATCTTCTTCCATATCAACATCCATATCTTCTTCCATGTCAACATCCATGTCAGTTCATAAGTCATTCATCCCATACGCCACCAAGTTTGGTGCCCCTGATTAAACAACAATGCTAGCAAAATGGTCAAGAAAAGATCTAAACTATAAATGATCATTAGCACATGCCATATTGCATTAATCATCCATATATTCCATCTTGCATTAATCATCCATAACATATCATATGCATTAATCATAAACATAAACATGCATTACACAAAAACATTCCACAAAAAGCATTCACACAAAAATATAACACAAAAGGTAAAAGCCATGTATATATATATATATATATACAATGAATGCCAAAAGGCTACATACAATGGAGCACCAAGGCTCATATACAAAAGTGCATCTAAGCACTAGCTACATCCTCCAAGAAGACCCATGTGACCTAGAAGGAGCCTCAGACCTAGAAGGAGCCCTAGACCTAGAGCTATGCCTAGACTCGCTACGCCTCGTACCCCAGGACATAGATGAGGTTGGAGGATCAAGAAGTGGAATATGATGTTCCATCAACCTATCCTCCAATGCCTCGATATATCTATGTCGAGATCGAAGGCGTGCTATGTCGATATTATGCCGATGCTCTCTCTGCTAGCTCTACCTAGAGCCTCATGATCCTCGCATCCCGCTTCTACCTACTGCTCTAGCTATGCCCAATCCTCCTCGCTCCAGCCTGGAGGTACATCTAGAACCTCCTTTACATCCTCCCCATCTCCTCCATCTCCCCCAATCTTAGGAGCCTATTACACTACACCCTTCACCTTCTACCTCTAACTGTCAGATCGAAGGTACCACTATCGCTTGTAGGCCTCTTGGATCCCCTCATCCTAGGCCTCCTGAGTACCCTCATCCCTAGCCTCTCCACCTCTATCCCCATCACTCGCTCCTCGAGGTAGTACCCATGGTGGCTGAGCCATGAACCATGCATCATACTCCATGGTCATCCCTACATCCTCCACATCCAAGAGATCCATCTCCTCATCATCCTCCAAGACCACCCTCCATGGCTCCTACCAAGGTAGCCCGATCTCCTCCCAATGTCTCCTATACCACACTAGCTCATCGAGGACATCCTACCTCAACCTAAATTGATGGAGCACTCATGAAAATTGGAAGTACTCCACCTCACTCCTATGCCTCCCAACCACCCACCTACCCTACCGCACCCACCGTAGATGCTCTCCATCCCTGGTCCACTGGGCACCCAACCATGGCCTCCACACCACTTGGGTGGATGTCAATCCAGCCCACAGCTCCCTATACCACCGGCTCATCCTCACTGGATGACTCGATTGCACCTCCTCAACCAATGCCCATCACCTAGCATAGGGATACTCCCTACCAAACTCCTCCACAGGCAAGCCCTCCGATCGAGCAACCCTAAAATGCTCCCATCCCCAACATTGTAGCAATAAGTTGCACCCCAATCCCTTCTACCCTCACCTCGTCACATCATATAACTCCCGGTATACCTACACCAGTAAGGTGGGAGCCCATGCATACACCTATCTCTTAGTGAGCATATCACTCACTATCCCTATCAGGTTCCAAGGGAACCTACACCCAATACTATTCAAGGCCACAATGTTGGCCAACACGAACATCACCAAAGCATGAAGGGGTCCAACTCCTTGTCCACATACATGGACAAATAATATATGCCCCCACTCTCCACCTTCACCCCCTACCATGCATCCCCAAACATCCTCATCATATCCATATTTTGGTTGAGCCCGACCTCAACCCGAATCCCCTCCATCGATACCTTGAGGATGTGATATACATCCTCCAAGGTAACCATCACCTCGCCTATGGGGAGCTAAAATGTCCCCCTGTCTGCATCCCACCTCTCTACCAAGGTGGAGAGGTACCCCTCATCGGCCCTCACCACATCTAATCAGGCTACCTCCGCTAGCCCCACCTCCCCCAACAACTCCCACTCCTCATCCGTAATCGCCTTCCTCATCCCGGGGATGTAAGGCGAAAACTAGTGTCGAGCCTCCAAAACTCTAAGTTGTAGCACAACACAAAACATTTGTTAATAATTTTCAAAAAAAAACTTTGCACAATACAAAAGCATAATATGTTACCTCAGCAACTCGTGCCCCATTCGTAGCCCTAGCCCCCGCTCTAGCTCCCGCTTTCATGCTCCAAATTCAATACCTCACTTCACTCCTCACTCACCCTTCACTCCTCAGACATAGCTTCTCAAACTCCCAAATACACAAATGAGCTTCAATCTCACCCAACAAGCTATTTATAGCTGCTTCAGGTGCTTTGGGGTGCCCATGGGCATTTCTTAGCACGTTGAAGCACCCATGGGTGTTTTTGCATACTGTAAGCACCTATGGGCATTTCACGTCAACATTGACAAAAGATAAAACTAGCACAAAATAGTAGCTTCTCCCAACCAAATCACTCCAAATTTCATCCATCCATACATTTCATCATTTTATCAGGTTTTGTGAAGATTCCAACTGATTTGGATGCATAATCATCATTTGTGACCACATATTGCAAATTCACAAAACTAGTTACAAAAGCACCTCAAAAGGGTACAAATCTTCACAAAATGATGATCATCATCATTTTCATCATTCATACATCATCTTCACTTCATTTCACATCATCATTTGCATATTTTCCCAAGTTCATAAACAATATTCAAGTGAACCTCGTATCTAGTGAGTTATTCTATATACTTGGCGATTGCAGCGATTTGCATCCATGCAATTCGGTAAGATGAATAGCTTACCATAAGGACACTTGTCCATGATCATCATCACTTATCTCCTTGCTCAAGATCACAATCATATTTGATACTTCACATTTTGAGTGAAACCTTACCAAGAGCAATTTGCACAAACGTTATCATTGATGGCCTAGTTCGTGGGGCTTAAAACATGGACAAAATCAACTTTCATCATTACACATTTCCTTGACAGTCATCACAGAGATAGGCACTAGCTAGGATGATTGGTTCCAATCGTGGGAATTATTCAAACAGTCACTAGCAGGCCCTCCAAGGTTGACTCTTTTATTTTTCTTTGCATCTTCATCTTTGCATATCAATGATGTCGGAAGGTAAAGTGTTTCAACAACATCGAATCACCCCAAAATTTGGGGCAACCATATTTGGTTTTGACTTTCCCACAATGGGATACATCTTACATGATCATGGCATCTACACTTGGCAAAAATCCCTTCATCTATTGGGGCATAAATAGATGCACATTTTTCACACATCCCTTCATCTGTTGGGGCATAAATAGACACATCATATTACATCATCACCAATCCCCTTCCCACCATTGGGGCAAAAATGGTATCACATTTTACATCATTCATATCGTCCACATTACATTTGCACAGATTTTTCAATTGGCTCATGAGATTCATCCGCAACCTCATTCACCAATTGAGGGGGTAAGCTACACAAAACTCAAATTATTTTATTCTTTTATCTTCAAGCTCATGTTCCACATCCCAAGAGAAGTTGCTTCTACACCTGGCCAAAACAGGTGTCTCGTGTTTTTGCACTACCTTGTGTTTCACGCAATGCAGTACAAAAAGGGGCATCTGTAGACACCAAAATCTAGCCACTTGTCCTCCATCCATGCTTTCCCACCATTTCCACCACCAAAACCTAGTCATTTGCCCTCCATCCTAGCTTTCCCACCATTTTTGCCTATTATTTATATATATTTATATATATATATTTAAATAATAATATTTTATATATTATATTTATATATATTTAATAAATATATATTTATATAAATAAATCAATCCTAGCCATCCAATTTCATTTAATCTCATCCGTCCATTCACATTAATCCATGCCACACCCTAAATTTAATATCTACCCTTAGATGTGCTTTAATCTCAACCACACGATTAGTGTCATTGAAACCCTAGCATGCCCTAGGTTAGATTATAAATAGGAGCCATTTTGATGGCTCAACCCCTAATTTCCTGAGTTCCCTAAGTTCCTTAAGTCTTTTCAAAGTTTTCAGTTCCTTGAGTTCCTAAGTCTCAAACCAAGCCTTTTGTGCCCTAATCCCATTCCATCCATCATATTCCTTGCCCCCTCGCTCGCCATCACCACCATCGCATCCCACGCCCTCACCCGATCTGCTTCTGTAGAATCCTCCCTCATCCGCTAGGCACCTTCGAGCACTTTCTATCAACACCAAGCACCCATGGGCGCCTCCCTACCAGTCCTCAAGTGCCCACGAGTATTTTCTACAGCTGCCAGGTGCCCACGGGTGTTTTACGTAAGCCCTTCTGAAAGCCTCCTACCTTCGAGCGATGCTAGGGCATGCCTTCGCCATCGACCTACAACAGATCCAATCATCAAAGGACAATCAACAAGTAGCAAGGTAAATCATTCTTTGTTTTATTTTATTTCAATATCTTTAGATTTGCATGCAATTTCATTTATCAATAGCTAGGGTTTTATTGATATCTGAGGGTCTCACGTAGTGGAGCCCTCATAGTTATTACTAACTCCCTGTTATTATCTTTATGTGTGCAGATCTGGAGATTCATCAGCATTGGACAACTTTTTAAGCTGGAGTGGCCCAGCTCAACGGATATTTGAAGCCCACTCAACTCTGTTGGGAGCAAGAACGAGTTTTACAGACACCATAAGCATTACTAGCTAGGGTTTTGAGAGAACCCTAGCATTATTGTATTTATTGTATCTGAATAAACTATGTAAAACCCCTATTTGGGGTCACATTTGATTGTACTCAGATCCCCCAACAATAATAATATCAGATCTATTTCATTGTGCAATTTCTTGTGTTATGTGGTTTATTCATTTTTAGTTAGTTATATCTTGGTGTTTCATTTTTGTCTTCACATCTATTATGGGCCTCTTTCTTCTATCATGGACCTCTTTCTTAGACTATATGATTTCTTAGAACTTTTTCTTCAATGTTGGCCTAGATCTTAATATTCTTCTATGTTATAAACTCTCAATGCTTTCTTCTTCTTCAAAGCTTAGCTTGTTATTCTTTTTTACTTATAGCTCTGAATGGCTTGCATTTCTCAACTATTGTAGCTTTCAATCCAATGCTTGAAGCTATATAAAGCAAGTTATGTATGATTCTTTATCCTTCTTCAATACTGATATATCTATTTCCTTTCTTTTTATACTTATTACGACTTTCTACTACTTCAAATCTCGGTATGTAGGAAGCTAGAATGCTTCTCA
The DNA here is from genome assembly GCA_028583015.1 of Wollemia nobilis. Taxonomy (NCBI): domain Eukaryota; kingdom Viridiplantae; phylum Streptophyta; class Pinopsida; order Araucariales; family Araucariaceae; genus Wollemia; species Wollemia nobilis. The sequence continues at coordinate 17,128,472 of JAQPPZ010017228.1, forward strand.
ATCTGCTAAAACTTTAACTATTTTATCTGCTCTTAGAAGCTGAAACTCTTCTCTATCTTATTTAGGAAGCTTCTCATACTTTTATAACTATGCTTTTGCTCTATCAATATAAAATACTCACTATATTAGGTCACACCTAAGAACTCAATATGATTATCCTCCTTACCTAGAGAATCTAATATCAATGTGAGGATGACACTTTTCTAAATGACAAACTTTATCTTGAGTTGGTTCTACCTCTATCAATAACTATTCTCCTTCTTTTAAAAAATATCAATGTAAGGGTGTATCTATCCTTGAATGATCAACTTCCTTCTAGGTTGGTATACCTTCTATTTAGCTGAGTCTTAGTCTTCACTGGTTTTCCTTTAATCTAGTGGAAAGACTCTAGCCTCTTCTACTCAATATGACCTTTAAAATAGAGTCCAAGTCTTCACTACCTTTAAAGTGGAAAAACTCTAAATTAACTTTATCAAAATGGACAAAGCTAATTAATAATGGTGGCTTCAATAAAATGAATTGTATCAAACTGAATAGTGTTAGTTGGTAGCTCTGATACCAATATTGTCTTTTTAAGCCTTTATTACCACAAAATATCACAAGTTATCTCAACAATATCACACAAGTCTTGAATATAAAACAATTATAATAATAAAGGTCAATATAATAATAATATGAGTAGAAAGGAATGGAGTGATGGTGGAGGAGAGTCGGGGGAAGAGATAAGAGAACAGGAAGGAGTCCAAAAGTGAGCATGCACTGGATTAGCTAGAAAATAATTATTCAAAGCTAACAAAATTTACAGGTAGACTCGATTTGAATACCTTTTAGTTATTTTATTGGTAAAATTTTTTATTTAGAGGCCCTAAGTGGAGTGGGTATAAACTTACAATGAACACGGTCTACAACTCTAGTTACTAAAGTGCGTAAGGCACATAAAGTGGTTAAAAAAAGAAGGTCAAATATCAGAATGGTACTTGGGGAAGACTTGAGGATGGAACAAGTTTTGGAGTTTTTGGAGAAGGCCCTTATTAGAAAGTTTCATGGACGTCAAATAGCTAATAATACACTAAAGGAGTGGTTGTAGAAGGTATGGGTCCCAATCTTAGGATATGGGCCAATTTTTTACTTACTTGCCAGAGGATGGATAGATTTTCTTTTTTGATCTAAGTAAGATGCACATAAAATTTTGGGAGGTTTTTGGTATTGGGAGTCTTCTTTTTTGGATTTGAAGGCTTGAACGACTTGCTTTGATCCTAGGACTAAAGTTGCTAGGAGAATATCGTTCTGGGTAAAACTTCCAGGCCTGCCAATGGAGTTATGGTCAAAAAGAGCTTTGAAAGCAATTGGAGATTCATTAGGTAAAATCTTGGATATATATATTTCTTTCAAATCTAGTGTTTTTTATTTTGTAGCTCTGGTTTTGGTTGAGATGGATATCAGTGAAGGCTTATCGAACTGTATGGAGATAGTTGTGGGGAATACAATTCATACTCAAAACTTGGATTATTTGAAGATTCCTTTTATATGTGTTCGTTGTCATGTTTAAGGATATATTTCTAAGGAATTTTCTCAATATTTCACACTAAAAGTATGGAGGAGAAAACAAATGACTAGTGGGGATTTCAATTCAGCTAACAACAATCAAGAGATACACATTTTTTGGAGCTCAATAGTGCTCCCTGATTTGGTACAAAGAAGCAAAAATAATGTTGTTGAACCTAGAACCAAAACTCTGGAGAAGGAGGAACAAATTTTGGGCCTAGCCTTATCTCCATTTCACCGTTCACAAGCTGTTAGAGGAGACAAAGTCATAAAGAATACTATGAAAGGATTGGAACCATATACTATTAATTTTGTTGATCAAACATCTAAGCCTTATGACAATTACTATCCAATACATGAGAATAATATGGACTTAGGTAATAAAGAACTTTGTACACTTCCTTATGAATGTTCGAAGAGAAGTCCCAAGGACAAGGAATTTTTGAATATTTTGGACAATGGATCGGCAACCTCAAATGCATTGAATAGGGATTGTGATCCAAATATTTCTACTATTGGGGGAAGTCTTTGTGACCTATCAGGTGAATCTTTTAGGGAGGTATCTATTTTAGGGGATGGGTTGGATATAGGTTCCTCTTGCAGATATATGTTACGTTCTAGTTAAAGGGAATTAGAGCTAAGAATTTGTGCAATTGTTGGAAGGTTAGGGTTAGGTCTAGACCATATAAAAGAATATTTCACTACTTTAGTAGGTAGAAAATCATTTTTTTTTCATGCATAGGAGAAGGCTTTGAGGGAAATTCAACAGGGTAAAAAAAAATCTATCAAAGGGATCCTTAGAGCAATAAAAAACCCCTCTAATATGTTTAAATGATTTTGTTATCCCTTAATATCCGAGCTCTTGGAAGTCCCTCTAAATGACTTGCCTTAGCTAGGCTGGTGGAAATTCATAATCCAAATTTTATCCTTCTACAAGAAACCACGGGGGTAAGTACAAAAGTCATTGAAGGATTAAGTAAATTTATTAGGGACTAGGAGTTCTTGGCTCTAGATGCTACCAAAAATTTAATGGGTGTTTTGACTGGCTGGAAGAAGTCTGTATCCTTAATTAATTCCTCCTTTATGGTTTTAGGCTTGTGGATAAAATTATTTTTAAATACTTAGGTTTGAGGTTAGAAATTATTAATTGTTATGGTCCCTATGAAGATAGGCAGGTCTTTTAGAATGATTTTTTCTCTCAAATGTGTGTTAGGGATGAAAGAGTTATCATTGGTGTGGACTTAAACTTTACTATGAATAAAAGTGAGGTCTAGGGAGAATCTGCAAGACTTGATAGGCTTACAAATTACTTCAAGCATAAGATTGAAGAAGTTGGTTTAATTAATTTGGAACCAATAAAATTAATGCCTACATGGAGAAAATATAGAGTTGGGAAAGCTGGGATCTCAAAGTGGTTGAACAAATTTTTGATCTCAAAGACATTATACAATGAAATAGACAAAAAATGATCATGGGTTGAGTCTAAAGGTGGCTCAAATCATTCTCCCATTTTTCTTCAATTATATATTCAAGAGGCAAAACCTACCAGTCCTTTTAAGCTCAATCTAATTTGGTTGAAGGAAGAAGATTTTCAACAACTGATTAAAAAATAATGGATTAGTTATGACCAAAGTTCCAGGTCATCAACGAGTTTTCAATTTGATGTTGCTCTATAGAAATTAAATGGAGTTGTGTCATCTTGGATTGTAGTTAAAAAGGAGAGCGTGGATAGAGATCTTAAGTTGGTGGAGAAGGAAATATTAGAAATTCATCAAAATAATGAGCTGGTTTGTTTAAAGATGAGGAAAAAACAAGATTGGTTGAACTAGAAATTAAGAAGAATAAATTATTGGAGTGGAGGGAAGTTGAATGGAGAATGAAAAGTAGAGTTGTATGGTTAAAAAAAAGGGATGAAAATACTAAGTTTTTTCATAATTATGCTAATCACATGAAGGAAGTTAACACTATCTCGGAGATGTAGAATGAAGAAAGGGTTCTCGTTAGGAGATTTTTTGAGTTAGCATAATTGGGAGTAAAATATTTTTAATTTATCTATAAAGAACTTGATAGAGTCAATATTGAGAAAATTTTAAAGTTAACTACTTTCTTCCCCAATTTTGTGACTAAGGAGGACAATCAGTTACTTATGAAGGAGGTCACAAAGGAAGAACTAAAAGTTGTCTTGACTTCTTTCAAAAAGGATAAAATTCTAGGGCCTGTTGGATGGTCTATGGAGTTTTTCCTAGTTTTCTATGGTATGGTTGAGGAGGATCTTCTCAGAGTAATGGAGGAAGTTAGGTTGAGTGGTCAGGTTTTGAGGGCTTTTAACTCCACTTTTTTAGCTTTGATTCTAAAAAGGAGAAGCCTAAAACATTTTATGAATTTAGACCTATTTCATTGTGTAACTATATCTATAAAATCATTGCAAAGATTTTGGTTGTTAGATTGAAGAAAATTTTCTCTGAAGTTATTTCCCATGAGCAGTTTGGATTTTTAGCAGGTAGATAGATTTTTGAAAACAAGGAGCTGCACAAGAGGTCCTTCACTCTATTAAAACCAAAAATACTTTTGCAATGGTCCTTAAATTTGATAGAACTAGTTGGTTGTATCTCATATTGATGCTCTTACATGTGGGTTTTAGCTATATGGTGGTAAAGTGGATTATGGGACATATTTATTTTGTATCTTTTGTTATTCTTATTAATGGATCAGCTTCCAAATTATTTAGACCCTCAAGAGGATTGAGACAGTGATGTCTTTTATCTCCTTTAATCTCTTTTTTTTGGTTGCTTACGGATTGAGTAGAGCTGTTTTAGATGCAAAGAGGGAAGGATTCTTTTATGGGATCAAAGTGGGGGTCCTTTATTTAACTCATTTATTATTTGTTGATGATGTATTGTTGTTCACAAATGGTAGTTTAAGGAAATATAGAAAGTTGAAGGAAATATTGGACACTTACAATATTGTTACCGACATGGAGATAAATTTTCAAAAATCCTCTATTTGCTTTAATGGTCTAGAGTAGGAGACTAAACATGATCTAATCAAAAAATTTCCTTTTAATCTCTTAGATTTCTAGGAAGGCTTTAAGTATCTGGGGTTTAAATTGAAGCCAAATACTTGCAAGAAGAGAGATTAGGGATGGCTTTTAGAGAAGATATAATTTAGGATTAACCATTGGTGTAATAGATGGTTGTCTATTGGTGGGGAATTAACACTTGTAAATTTGGTTCTTGAGGTAATTCATGTGTTTTGGCACTCCTTGACCTTCATTCCCATAGGATTTCTAGAGAAAATAAGAAAACTCTGCTTCAAATTTCTTTGGACTGGATGTAAGTAACATGAAGGTATTCCTTTAGTTAAGTGGCAGAGTATTGCTAGGACAAAGAAGGAAGGTGGTTGGGACCTTAAAAATATCCATCTTTTTGGTTCTTCTTTGGTAGAAAAAATTTTATGGAGGATTTTGACCAGAGAAGGATTATGGAAGAATATTATTGAATAGAAGTATATTTGTCCAGGGACCTTTATGGATTAGATCAGAAGTCCACATAAAAGCATTAAAAATATTTCCATTCAATGGAAGGTACTAGTATAGGCCTTTCCTATAATTGGAAAATATTTGGCTTGGAAAGTGGGCAACAGATTCTATTTTGGATTAAGGATAAAATATTTTGTTGTCGGAAGCTATGATAAGTTCTTTACAAGAAAAGGGTTTTTACTTTCTTCATCAAGTGGGGGAATCAGATTCTTCTAGTCTTTGGACCCAATTTTGAGAGCAGGCTCAGGTCTTGGGTTTTTCTGATGAGCAAGTTATTTTGTGGAAGGCTTGCACTGATAGTCTTAATAAGAGTCATATCAAGTTAAGAGTTGAACCAAATACTATTGCTTGGGCATACAACAAATTTGGGGGTCAATATATGGCTAGATTTGGTTACAAAGCAAGTTTTTACCCTCATCCTCAAGGGTCTACTTGGTGGTGGAAGCAAATTTAGAAATTATCTACCCCAAAAAAGATAATTATTTTCATGTGGTTATATTTGAGAAATAAGGCTTTGACTTGGAAAGTTTTACAAAGGAGAAGAAAACAAGGTCCAAGTATTTGTATGTTGTGTCAATCAGATGAGGAAAACATCACACGTGCTAATCAAATGCTCTTTTTCTCAACAATTTTGGTTAGAAGCTAAACAAATAATTGAAGTACAAAATATTTGGGAAGGAGAAACAATGGAGGTATGCTTAAGACAGTGGTTATTAAAAAAAGAGTTGAAACATTTTATTTCTTTACCATATCTTACATGTTGGGTATATGGTTGGCATGAAATGCAACTCTTTTTGAAGGGAAGTTAATTCCCCCATTTCAAGTCATCTATCAGGTGAGGACTTTGGTCTCAATCAAAAGAGAGCTTGAAAAACATAAGAAACCTCGACAAGTAGACAATTTGTTCATTGAAAAGTCTCAACCATGGGGTTTTTTGATGGAGCTAGTCAGAGACAATCATCTTTTAGTAGCATGGGAGGAACTTTGTACTTCTCGGATACCCACTATATCAATTTTAAAACAAGTCTTGGGATAGGTTCCAACAATTTTGCTGAGTTTTAGGTGTTGATATTGCTTATGAAGTGTGATGTGGAGAGAAATGTTAAAAAAATACAATTTTTTGGAGATTCCACTCTAGTCATCAATTGGATGAATAGATATACTCAATTAAAAAATAATCTACTTAGACCAGTGGGAGATGAACTACTAGAGGTAATTTCCCTTTTTGAAAATATCTCTTTTACACATGTTTATAGGGAATTAAATCAAGAAGCAAATAGGTTATCAAAATAAGATCAATAGGTTCCAAAAGGTTTCTTGCAAATGGAAGAGAACAAGGATGGAGTTTCTTCTTTCACCTGTATATTATATCCCTAGTTTCTATGTGAGCTATGGGTTTTTTACTGTGGGTCTGTTTCTTTTCTATTCTGTTGGTTTCTTTTCACTTATTTCTATCCAGTTTTTGGTCATGGAGGTTGTTTGGATGATTAAATATTGACATATAAGGATATTTATCCGTATTATCCCCATGCTCTTTTGAAGATAGGATTTTTTCCTCTCTGATTTTTCCGACTGTAATTATATCTTGAATACCAGTAATCTACTTTTTATTTGGGTTTCTGTTTGTGCTAAGGCACCTAAGAGGTGTAATTTTAATTTTCTTTCACTCTTGAAATAAAATTACGATTTTTTTCTTGTAAAATAAATGAGTAGAATAATATGAGCAAATTAATATGTATATAAAGGCATATAATAAATCAAATGACATTCATTTATATGCTGAAATATGAATGTAAATAGCTTGAATCTTTCATGTATTGTGCATGAAGAGTAACTTACAATATTAATTGCTCAAAATGTATACAAGCTTTATTGCTTCTCTTTTTGTTACAACTTGAACTATGAATCACCTCTTTGATCTTCTATTAGATATTATTCTATGGAGAATTATATCTATAATATAGCCATAGTAATGTGACTCTTCACATACTTGACTATTGCTCTCCATATGCCAAGTCTCATGACTCCTAGCTTATTGACTTGTCACTTGCATACTTGATGAACACTTGACTCTATAACATTTGCACATCTTTACATGACTCTTACACTTCTACTTGCACTCCTAATCTAGGATACTTGTACATATCTTTACATTACATATTTGCACTCTTACATACAAGACACTTATGCACATTTACTCAACCTACACTTGCACTCTAACTTACATGACACTTATGCATTTCCTGCACATTACATATTTACATGACACTTGTGCATTTCCTGCATATTCACACTTACATAAAAAGGGAAATATAACTCACACTCTAACTATAGACTCAACCCTAATCTATTACATATTTACAATTGTACCATAAAAATACCATGGGGTACATTAGCATGTACCAAATAATGTAATATAGATCAACATTAATATCACTAGCCTCTTCAAGGGGGCAACCTCCTTAACAAAATATTCTAAATCTACTATAGTCCCATGAGGGTTACATCCTTGCCCTTTTATAATATTTACAAGCATATTTTTTACTATTCAAAGACAATATTCTATGATAGTATTATATGACAATGTTCCCTGGCGGTTATATATATGATTCTATGATAGTTACTTATGTGATTCTATAATAATATTCTCCTACATATTCTTAACTTGATATGTGGTTTTTTAATGTACACCATATGGTGAAATAATATAGATGAACATAGGTTACATTAATGGGATATGTAACATGCCATCCCCTTAGAAAAGCTTTGTCCTTAAAGCTGAAAACTGGGAAACTACTACTGGAGTTCTTGTAATGGCTCCCATGTGGCATATTTTGGTTGGAGTGCATGCCACTATATAAGGACTTTAGGGATTTTGTAGGAGTGAAGGTGTCGAGTTTGTCGATCTAATATATATACATGTGGAAAACAAGGTGGATCTTGGATGATGTTGGTAGCTCAAATTTGTAAGCCACCGTCCCTATCTTTTGACTTTGGTTCTAGTTTGTGTTGCCCCTTGTATATCAAGGACACCTACTTGTAGGGTTGGAGAAGAAGGAAATTCATGTCCCCTTTAGAAAACTCACTCTGTCTTGTGTTGATTTGCCTAATATTTTCTCCTTTTAACGCTTGCATGTACCACAAGCATCTACAAAATTGTTTCACATTGGTCTTCAAACCCAAGTAAAAACTGCATTTAACCCGTTCATATGTATGCAAGAAGCTAGTGTGTCCACCTATTGGTGAAGAATGAAGCTCTATTAAAATTTAGGACTTGAGTATTGAAGTGGATGGAACAACAATCCTCTACTTGTAATAGAGTATTCCCTCCATCCATATCTAGTCAGGATGATTCTCTACTTTTGTTTGAAGGTCTTAACTAATTTTGGCAAGTTTTGGGTCACCTTGCCAGTCTGACTTGAACTCTTCTAGCTAAACTTCTTGGAGGATGGATATTGCATATACAGTGTCTTGTGTTTCTAGAAGTCTCAAAAGGGCATCTATTACAACATTCTCCTTACCTATTGGGTGTTGCCACTATAAATCCTAGCCCATTGGGTTAGACGAAGTCAACAGGATCCCTGACCCTCAAAAGCATCGAACAGAGACAATAGCCAATTAGAAAACACTCAACCGCTAACATGTAGCCTATCCCTATTTAGATATATCGTGGTTTAGACCTTAGACCTCCCAAAAAAAAGGCCAAACCCTTAACCACTATATTATTCTTATCGAACTTTAAACTTTTACTTAGTTATAATTATATTTATTTAAAGTTAAATATATAAATTATTGTAAGTTTTGATTAAGCTAATTACATATTACATACGTATACAAACACACTTCATCATAGTTTAAACTAAAATCTAAAAAATCCGAAACTCTAATACCAACCATTCACTGTCCCACATGGACTTCAGAGGCACTTTCGTTTGACATTGGAAGTATTTGATAGGTTAAAGGCAGGCACCGACTGTATTCATGGTGGGGATTGTGTGGGACATATGATGAAAATACATTTAAAGGTCAAAGAGATTCCTTCCTATGAAAATAATAAACTCGAGTCTATAATAATGTTAAATACCGTGTACACGTCATACTCATACACCAGGTACCATGTATACCTCGAAGTCATATCTAAATACCGCGTACACGTCATAAACATACACCAGGTACCATGTATACCCATTGAACTTTGTTTTTATGAAAGATAACTATGAGTAAGGAAAGGGATATTTTAATGGTTAAGGTTTTGTGTTTTTTAGAGATAGGAATAAATTATGATGAAACATGATATATGTTTGTATGTGTATAAGTGAGTTTGTGTATATTAAAAAAAATAGTTTATTTTTTAGAGCTTGAAAAGCCGGGTATATTAAGAGTCATTTTTTTCATAAATTGAATTTGAATCATCGTTAAGAAAGCCCAATCCAACTCAACAAATTTATTAAACACTAAAAATTAAAACTATGTTGATAATGGATATTTAAAAAAAATAATGACATCAAGACAAAGCATGCATCAAAGGCCTATCTCTTTCAAATTTTATTGAAACTTAGTTCTTTAAGTAAAGATGAAATAAAACAACTCACTAACAAACACTTGCTATCAATCCACCTCTCTTTTTAAGTTCTAGTGAAATAAAGTTTTACTTTTAAAAAATTACATTTAAAAAAGATTTAATGATGGTAACCTAAACTCTTTAAAATTATTATTATTTTATTTTTATTTGATAAAAAATAAAAATTAATATAATATATTTAATGTAAAAATATTTAATTAAAACAATTAATATAACATTGTCACGCAAACAACTATAACATTGTATATAGGAAAACCATTATTTATATAAAACTATTGCTTCATTAAAAAGCATTAATAATAATCAACTTTGAAGAATCATTTAACATTAATTTGCAAAAGAGAGGTTTTCAGGGACCTTTTTTCTATTTTTTTATGTGCGAACAGTGAAGAGTCTTCAGGTCATCTTCTTTTTCAATGTTCTTTTGCACGGTATATTTGGCATCTTTGGTGGGGGGTGTGGAAGCAGCCTTATGCCCATGCTTCTTCTCTTTTGGAGTTCAGGAGGAGTTTAGGGAGACCTCTTGCTAAGGCTTTCTTTCTCTAGGTTGTTTGGACTATTGGCCCTTTTTGCATTCTGTGGTAGATTTGGTTGGAAAGAAATTGAAGAATTTTTCATGATAAGAAGCTTACTGTTCCTCAGCTTTGGCAGCGAATCATTGGTATGATCCAGGAAACTGTCTCTTCTAAATGCCAGATTAGTCTTCCTTTGGAGCAGTCGAAGATTTTGATGATGCAGAGTTTGAGATTTGTGGAGAATGGTCCTCGTCTTTCTATTTCGTCTAGAAGAAGAGATGTTAGACAAAAGGTGTAGAGAGATGGTAGATGGCATCCTCCTCTAGGGGTGTTTAGGATCAATACGGATGGGTCTTCTCAGGGTAATCCTGGGCATGCTGGTATTGGAGGAGTTGGGAGAGTGACGGCGGACAAGAGATTACTCCTTGCTAAAATTCGACCTTTTCATTAAAATCTTCTGTTAATAAATACATACATCAAAATAAAATAGCCCGCAGGCTTTACAATGACCGAGCTCGGCTTCGGTCTTTCTCCACTGCACTCTGTCTCCCTGTTCTCTAATTCGCCACTTCCCCACTATTACAAAATTTTGAGTTTTTATCGAGGTCTCGGCCCTCTATGCCATTAATGCCCACCAGCGCGAATTTATGAAATAAAATAAGAAAGTTTGCTTCCTCTGCAAGTTTTTGAATTTCCCTTCATCAATGGGCAATTGCCCCGATCCGCTATGAAAGCTTACATTAAAGACGCCCCCTTGCCCTACAAACGCCGATTTGGTCAGACTGTTCCTCTGCACCACTGTCTCATCCCATACTGTCTATGGCCTGCAACTGTCGCCTTGTCAAAATATTTCCTTGAGATGGTTATCCCTGTTTTAATACACGCGGTTGTCATCTCTATTTTAATATACGTGGCCTTCATCTTTATTTTAATACACGTGGCTGCCCGCGTGTCTATTTCGGCCTGTCTTCTTCTTGGCCACGATATCTTAATCCACGTGGTAGCCTTCAACTGGTCGCGATATCGTGACATGTCGTGATATCGCGACCTCCGCGCCCTTCTGCCTTTGCCTTGCCTCTGGAACCGCGATTTCGTGACATGTTGCGATTTCGTGGCTCCCCTGCCTTTGCCTTTGGAGCCGACATGTCACGATTTTGCGGCTCCCCTGCCTTTGCCTTTTGCCTTTGCCTTTGGAGCCGCGATTTTGCGACATGTCACGAAATCGTGACATGTCGCGATTTCGCGGCTCCCCTGCCCTTGCCTTCTACCTAAATAGCGTCGCGATATCGCGACGAAAACTCCCTCCGTGCCTTTGTTGATAAAAACGTCGTGACATCACGACGTCGCGATATCACGACAAAACCTGCCTTTGCCTTGCCGCAGCCTTTGGGGTCACGATTTCGTGACCCCCCCCAACTTTTGCCTTGGGAAAGAACAGAAACAGAACAAATTACTTAGAAAATTCGGTTGATGCCAGATTGTCCTGCTGTCGTCGGATGCTCCTGCATCAGACACCCGGGGTAAAAAGGAGAAGTGACCTTCACTTCTGTGTTGTTCGGTCCGCGTCTTTTGAAACATCTCCAAACGGGCACCTGTTCCTCCAACCTGCTTCAACCCCGTCTCCTGGCAAAAACTTTTTCTACCTTCTACCAGACAAATTCTGGCATTGCTGCACACCTTCTCATCCACTACCTGTAATGACTTTAATTTGTGGCGCACTCCACCTTTCATCAAGGAGTACGTATTTGCACGACCATCATGCACTGCACTCTGATCAAACTGCCATGGCCTTCCTAACGACAAATGGCAAGCATCCATGGGGAAAACATCACACAGGACCTCATCCTGGTACTTCCCAATATTGAACGTGACTAAGCACTGTTCACGGACCCATGATCTGTGGTCCTTCCGTAACCACGCAATCCGGTATGGATGCGGGTGTCTCCTTCTCTCCAGCTATAACTTAGCAACCATCTCCTCGGAGACTAAGTTATATGTACTCCCATTGTCTATAATAACATTACAGACTTTGCCTGCACTTTTGCACCGTGTGCGGAACAGGCTTCTCCTCTGTTCTGGTTTGTCTTCATCAATCAACATGGTCCTCCTCACGATCATTGCTTCTCCTTTCTCAGCTTCTTCAGAATGTTCTGATTTAGCATCTTTCGTTGCCACAACAGCTCTGGCAGGACCCACTTGTTTCTTGTTCACTCTCTCGAGGTTTTGGGGACACTCATATGCCCGATGTCCCTCTTCTCCACAATGGAAACATGTTCCTTAAAACACTCCTCTTCCATACCCACGTCCAGATCTACCTCTTCCCCTTGGGTAGCCATTGTTCTGAACTTGGGGTTTGGGTTCTTCATCTTCTTTCTGATCCCGGCTGCTGCTAACCTCTTCCTTCTTCTCCTCTTTTCCTTCCTCTTTTCTTTCATCAGCCTTTCCTCCGTGCCCTCTTCCTCTTTGCTTGCTCTCAAACCTTCTGTTCAGTTTTTCTTCAACCTTCAGAGCAAACTAGTAAGCATCTTCAATGGTGCTCACCCGAACTAAGCTCAACTCTTCCTAAATACTGGGTCTCAACCCATTAATATAACGGGCCACCTTCTCCTTGCTTGCTTCCAAATGGCCAGTTCTGATGGAGATTTTATAAAACTCCTCCGTATATTCTTGGACAGTTTTATTCATCTGTCTCAAACCCTGCATTTTTCTCAGCAGATCCAACTCGTAATTTGTCGAAATAAACTGTCTTTTTAATTTTTCTACCATCCGTTCCCAATTTTTTTTTCGTTCTTTTCCTCTTCGGTTTTGTTCTAGCTGTACTTCCTTCCACCATATGCTTGCATGACCTTTCAGCTTGGTCTTAGCAAATCTGACCCGATTAGGGTCTTCAACCTTCTCATATTCAAAATATTCTTCTAAGTCATTTATCCAGTCAATCACCTCTTCTGGATTTAGGTTTCCCGAATATGTAGAAACCTCCATTTTTGGTTGCTTTCCAATCTGAGAGATGGCTTTGTACAACCTGGCTTGTGCAGGATCCACAGCCTCTTCTTATTCCTCAGACTGGTCTTCTTCTTCATCAACTTCGTCTTCACTGTCTGCATCTCTTCTTGGTTTGTGTCCTCTACGCAGTTTTTCTTGCAGGGCCTGAACTTGCCGCTGCAAAGCTCGAAAATCTACTGTTGCCATCATGCCTCCCCCACCAACAGGGTTTCTTCTCGAAGGTATTCTACTCACTTTTCACGAGCCTTCCCACAGATCCTGGTGTAACTGCCTCATGTCCGACGATCTGTTACACACTCAAGAACTTCCGCTCTGATACCATTGACGACGGACAAGAGATCACTCTTTGCTAAAAATTGACCTTTTCATTAAAATCTTCTGTTAATAGTTGCATACATCAAAATAAAACAGCCCGCAGGCTTTATAATGACCGAGCTTGGCTTCGGTCTTTCTCCATTGCACTCTGTCTCCTTGTTCTCTAATCCGCCACCTCCCCGCTATTACAAAATTCTGAGTTTTTATCGAGGTCTCGACCCTCTATGCCATTAATGCCCACCAGCGCGAATTTATGAAATAAAATAAGAAAGTTCGCTTCCTCTGCAAGTTTTTGAATTTTCCTCCATCAATGGGCAACTGCCCCGATCCGCTATGGAAGCTTACATTAAAGACGCCCCCTTGCCCTGCAAACGTCGATTTGGTCAGACTGTTCCTCTGCACCACTGTCTCATCCCATACTGTCTATGGCCTGCAACTGTCGCCTTGTCAGAATATTTCCTTGAGATGGTTATCCTTGTTTTAATACACACGACTGTCATCTCTATTTTAATATACGTGGCCTTCATCTTTATTTTAATACACATGGCTGCCCGCGTGTCTATTTTGGCCTGTCTTCTTCTTGGCCGCGATATCTTAATCCACATGGCGGCCTTCAACTGTTCGCGATATCGCGACATGTTGCGATATCGTGACATGTCGCGGTATCGCGACCTCCGCGCCTTTATGCCTTTGCCTTGCCTTTGGAGCCACGATTTTCGTGGCTCCCCTGCCTTTGCCTTCTGCCTTTGCCTTTAGAGTCGTGATTTCGCGACATGTCACGATTTCGCGGCTCCCTGCCTTTGCCTTTGGAGCCACGATTTCGCGGCTCCCCTGCCCTTGCCTTCTGCCTAAATAGCGTCGCGATATCGCGACGTCGCAATATCGCAACGAAAACTCCCTCCGTGCCTTTGTCGATAAAAACGTCGCGACATCGCAACGTCGCGATATCGCAATGTCGCAATATCGCGACAAAACCCGCCTTTGCCTTGCCGCAGCCTTTGGGGTCGCGAAATCGCGACATGTAGAGATTTCGCGACCCCCCCAACTTTTGCCTTGGGAAAGAACAGAAACAGAACAAATTACTTAGAAAATTCGGTTGATGCCAGATTGTCCTGCTGTCGTCGGATGCTCCTGCATCAGAGAGATTGGGAGAGATAGTGCTGGGAATGCTTGTTTCATTTTTTCATGTTATAAGGGGATACGCTCTAATAATTATATGGAGGCTCTTGCTATCTGTTGTGCTTTGGAACAAGGGTTGGCTATGGGTTGGTGGAGGATAATCTCTGAGTCTATTCACAAATTATTATCAATTTGTTAAAGACTCACCATATTGGTAATGTTCACTGGAGGTTGACCTTGGTTGTTCGACATATTCTTCAAATCTGTTGTAATTTGGAGTTTATCTTTTTTATTCACATTCATAAGGAATGGAATAGGGTTGTAGATTTTTTGGCCAAATGGGCTTCTCAGTTTTAGGGAAATTGGTCTGTTAAGGGTTGGGATCACCTCCCTTTTGACTATTCTCAGCATCTTCATAATTTACTTGCTGAGGATATGTCTGGTTGAAGTTTTTTTTTGTTGTTTTTTGGTGGTTGTTTGTTCTCAGCTGTAAGGTTTCTTTGATCTAATAAATTTTTGCCCCTCTTTTATTAAAAAAACATTAAATTTTAATTAAAAAAAAATTTATTAAACTAAATAGTAGAAGTTTCAATGTTTTTTACAATGAAGGTTAAAGGTTAATGAAAACCATATAAGTTATATTAAAAAAAAAAAAAAATTAAATATAAATAACTATGATGATGTTGTTTTGAATGTAAGTTTTAATAATAATCATTATATTTTGTTAAAGTGTTAATTTTTTATTTTTGGATATATTTGAATTTTTTTTTTTTTTTTTTAATAGGTTAAATGGGATTGAAATGGCCCCACCTATATTACATCATCACCACATAGTGGTATTACAACAAATCTTGGATATTATCCATGTATCACTTGACAAGATTTGAACCTTGGTCTCCTTTTTAAATGTTAAGGAATCTAACCGGTTCAGCTAATACCACTTGATTATTTGACTTTTATTCTTTATAGTAGTTGATTTATTAATTTTTTTTTATTTAGGGGTCATTTGTATGTTGCAACATGGATAATGTATAAATTTGATGATTAAAATTTATGCTATTATATTATAGATACTATTTACATGTTTGTTAGTTTATCATGTTGTAAATTGGTTCGAGATTATTTCATTGTTAGTATACCTTAGTGTCTAAGTGGTCATTTCTTTTCCATATTTATGTTTTATCTATCTTTTTTTTCTCTTGTGCATATAGATAGTGTATTGATTCTATTTAATCTTCTTAATATGATATTTTTTTTGCAAGTTTAAACCTTGACTATCATATTCAAGGTTATATGTAATACCATTGTAGTGTTATAATTCACTCTTTTACAAAAATATATTATCTTTTAGTGGTGCTAAGGTGGTGCTATTGAAAACTTATGTTGAAGCACTATAGTGTTGGCTTAGCCCCAAGCCATAGCACTACCATAGCGTCAAGCGATAACACTACCATAGTGTTGGCTTAGCCCCAAGCCATAGCACTACCATAGTGTCAAGCCATAACACTACCATAGTGTTGGCTTAGTGTCCATCTGTAGCACCATATAAGCAACAATGTTATAGTGGTATCATAGTGTCATTTAGTAGTCCTAAATATAAAATATAAAAATAATTATTAAATGGTTTATTTTAGATCATTAATAAATATAAGCTTATGAATGCAAAGTTTGATCTGTGAGAAGATTTGGTTGACAAAGATCTTATTATAGTTCAATTATCATGGTAATGTGGTTGTCATTATACTACTACATGGCTTGTTGAAATACTATAATAACATAATTATGATGCAATACTAGTAACATATGTTTCAATCCTATATAACCAAATAAAATTTTGAAAATTTATATTGTTAAATATAATAATTGTTGGTTACATAAAATATTTTTTATGAAATTATTTATGACTTCTAGTAAGGGCAACTTCTATCAAAATAACAAAATATTAAATTGTTCATAGTTCAATTAAATCGTATCTTTTATCAAAGATATTCTTCATATTTGTCAAATTGCTAGGTTTCCACAATCAACTAGATTGACATTATTTTCATTAAGAGATAAAAATTCACTTGGCCAATTGCCTTCTAAAATTTGAATTTTGACAAGAAAAAGATCGACATTACAATTGGTTAAATTATTTTCTACCCAAATTGCTTCTCTAAAGATATGTTGACATTTCCAACATATTGTCTCCAATAATAGTTGATGAACATGAAAAGGAATAATGCATGCCACAATAGAAAGAAAGGGTAGCCAAAGGGCTTACCACATGTATGTTTACTTATACATTATTTCCTAGGTTAATTATTCCTTTGGAGCAAAATGTCAAAATAATCAAAAACCATAGTGTAGAGTCCTTAATATAAGGACTAAGGAAGAAATCCTAAATCTGAAAAACAATAAAAAATTAAAGTAGGCTCAAGCAATTGTCAAAACTAATGTTGTAGCTAATGAGCCACCATCATGATCTCCCCAAAAATCCAAAAAATGACAAAGGTGCTCTAGTTCCACCTACTCCTTATAAGATTATACTAAAAATTGCAAATTTAGAGAAGAGAATTGTATCCATATCCTCTCCTTCATTTTCTACATCTTAAGCTTTACTGTCACCCTAGAGTACCTCGAACCTATTAAGTGAGGTAAGAGTACTACCATTGAACGAGTTCAAATATTCTCCCAACAAAATTGGGGTTCTTTCTTTCTTTTTATGGCCACCCATGAGCAGGTTAGAGCAAGTGAACAACTTAGGACGATTACACCTATATGCATTCACATGAAAAAAACTTTGAGATTTTATCAAGGGTCCCCAAGACTGGGATTTGGAAGATTTTGTGAACTTGAGGAACTAGCTACTTGATGCCTAACAATTACTCTATTGGCTTCAAAAACTAAAGAACTTTTAGGACCAAAAGGTTGACGACCACAATTAATGGCTAGAGGAGATGGCTTAGGGATTTGATTTTTTATGGCCACTTGGGTCTAAGTATCAATTTATTTAGTTTACAAATTATTCAAATATTCTTATGCCATATTACTCACTTGTGGTTGGTTGAGCAAAGGTCAATCTTTGACCTAGTGCTTCATACGTTGGTATCAAAAGCAGATGTTCGAAATATTAACATATCAAACAACTTGAGATCAAATTTTATAGTCAAATCTAAAGTAGACCTCATCCTTTAGGTCCTTAGAAGAAAAATGCACACACAAGCCTTAGGAAACAGTCATGGTTGGAATCAACAAGGAGCTTCCAAACAAATAAATTCTCCAAGTTTCTCACAAAGCTTAGGGATAAGGTCCTTGAAATGCATGCGTAAATATAGAAATTTGACCCACACTAGGCAACAAAAACCTATTTCACCATCAACTATAAAGTTGGGGTCATGACTAGACATGACTAAAAAATAGCCAGGACAAGTCTATGTTCCTACTGACAAATGACTTTGCCCTACTTGGTTGGCCCAAAGAAAAAGGAATAAAAACCCTTGGATAGACTCCTAACTTCAATAGCTTGAAGGTCTAATGGCTCCCACTTTTCCTAGATATAAGACTAGATATGAGTGACTAAGGGAGCATGACCACCCATGAAATATCCAATGGTAACCCTAGTTTAAAAACCTTGTAATAGTTGAGAAAAATGATTGTAATCTACCTCAACCAAAAGCTCTGGATCAAAATAAGGAGGGAGCTCAAAATCATTACTTTGTGCAACATTTTGAGGATGAATTTCTTGGGTCTCTTCATGGGTGGCACCATTCTTAGTAGAAACCTTGTTCATAAAATTATAATCAAAGACTTGCTACATGACCATTGCTTAAAAAGTTGAGGCCTAAGGCCAGGTGGGAATGTTAGCAAGAAACCTACAATGATGGTCTTTATGATAGCTAAAGTATAATAAATTTTGCAAATCCACAACTTTCTCAATCACCCAATTGGTTCTCCTTTTGAGAAATTGATCCAATTCCCACTTCATTTTTTTATATCATTATTATTAATTTATGAAACCTCCTCAATTGAAATCTATTTGCATCCTTTTTCAATGATAATTTTTATCCTTGTGAGAAGTGTCATAGCCTTTACATAGTTGTTAATTGAAGTTAAATATGATTTTAAGTGAAGAGAATTTTGCCTTGATTATTTTGGAAAATAGCACCTCCAATTTTTTCTAGATTTCCTTTAAAGGCACCATCAAAATTAATTTTGATGAAACCATAAAATAATTATAATCTAATTATAGGTTGTACATATTTGATTAATGAAAATAATAATATATAATTGAAATCAAATGTTAACATACAATAATTTGTGAGCTTACTACTACAGTGGTAAGGGCTTTGGCCTCTCTTTGAGAGATCCAAAGTTCAAATCCCACTCAGTGTGAGGGGATTAGGACCCCTCATAAAAACCTGTGTAAGATCATTGAAATATCAAGTGGCATTAGCTCAACCGGTTGGATTCCTCAACATTTCAAAGAGGAGACAGAGGTTCAAATCTTGCCAAACGATACATCAATAATATTTAAGCTTTTGTAATAATACTATGTGGTGATGATGTAATACATGTGGGGCTCGTTTCAATCCCATATAACTCATTAAAAAAAATGTTAACATACAATACATAAAATTATATTAGCTCAATTGGTTAAATTCCTTGACTTTTGAGGAGAACCCTGTTCAAGTCTTGCAAAGCAATACCTGCATAATAGTTAATACATTATAATACCATTATAATATCATGATGTAATACGAGTAGATCTATTTCAATTCCATATAACCAATTAAAAATAAATGTTAATATACAAAACAATACCATTAAATATATCAAAAACAAATAAATATATATATACAAAATAAATAAATATCGGTACAATATTATATATAATATAAATTATTTATATATATATATATATATATATATATATATATATATATATATATAAACTATAGATTGTATCAAATGGGATTAATATCTAATTCAATATCCCTTGTACATTTGGAAGGTTTCAACCACCATCAATATCATCGTCTCAACTATCTTAATTTCCATATCCATTATTGTCACCCTCCTAATTCAAAATAAATATATGAATATTATCATTATCATTGTTATTTGACTCCTTCCATTGAATATATTAATATGAATAAGCTAACCCATATCATTTATGTCTCTATAAGTCTTCTCTTATTTATCTCTTTGTAGTCTCATTTTCTTCGTATATTAAGTTACTACCCTCTTAATGGGTTAGACTTTATCTAACATATATCTTTAAAAACACAATAAACAAATGATATGATTTATATAAAAATGAGAAAAAAAAATTTAATTACCTCTACAATTTGTAAGTTTAAAGATTTTAATATTCAAATGCATATATTAGAAAATTTTAGTTACTTTATAATTTTTTATTTTCTTTTGAAAAACAATTTATTTTGGTATTGAATTTTTTATACAATTGTGCACATATTTTTTTAATAAGCTATGTGTGGCTTCTATTAGGGTCACTCCCATTATGAAAATAAAACATTACATTGCTCTCATTACATTTCTAACAAGCTAATTAAAGCATATCCAACTTTGTCATTTTATTGGAGATATTTTTCATTTACTCTTCTATCAAAAATATTTTTCATCTTCCTCAAATTGCTAAGTTTCCACAATCAACTCCTTTTATATCAATTGCCTTCAAAAATTTAAATTTTATCAAGATAAAATTCAACATTGCGAATGGTAAATATTTGCTACCCAACTTCGATATCCAAAAATATCTTGTCTATAACAACCTCACAATTTCTTAATACCTTTTTTTAGGGTTCTTATTCATTTCCCTAATATTCCAAGATATTATTTTCATTGTTATTTTTTTATGCTATTGTTGGAGCCAAATTTGACTCAACTTTGAAACCCCCAAATTTAAATTTTTTGTTTCAATCAAATTGCTTACACTATTGATCATTGCTTAAGTTGTCATGGGTAATTCATTTTTTCATTGGTTGGTTTCATAAAGTCTAACCTTAGCCTTTTTAATAATGTGGGCTTCATTGTATAAATCAAAGTACCTCAAATGGTTAGGGAAGAATTTTTCAAATTAAAAACCTAAAGCCAAAGTCCGACCTTCATAAATCTTTCCTTTGGCCTAAAAATCGATTAATAAAATCTTTTAATCTAAAGTCGGTTAAGTCATTTCACCATGGTCTCAAAATATGAAAGGTCTAGGGTTAAATCAAATATTAATTAATCAAAACCTAAGGGTATGCACCCCGCCAAGCTAACAATCGAGCACCTTATATTTAATCCAAGGGTCACACTCAATCCAAAAAAATCAGACGGTAGCACATTAATTAAATCAACCAAGGGATAAATCAAAAATCAAGCCATGGTCAAGAAGTAAAATATCGCACCTTAGGCTTAATCGGACGGTAGTGTGTCGTCATGAAAAAATCTAATGGATGCGCATTCCAAAAGAACCCGTACGATAAGTCAAAAGGGTCAATAAAGTTAAACTAGGGTTTAAAAATCGACTATCTCTCATTAAATCTGACGATAGCGCTACGTCAAAAATAAATCTAATGAGCGCGCTATCACAATAAACCCAAAGGTTAGGTCATAGACCAATAATAAACATGATTAAAGTCCTTGCACCTTTAACGAGATCAATGGACATGCTAATCCCAAGATCAAATCGACGGTCGCGCATTGTTTGAAGAGTCAAAATTTTAAATATAAGACTTGATGGTCAAAGGGTTTGATTAAACAGTGAGTAAGTCCGACAGATCGGACGATCGTGCCAAACAAAGTACAGATCGACAGTTGTGATTGCTTCGATTAAAGCAAACTTTAAAAGTCAATATTAAAAAGGATGCACCCCATTTGATTAATTATCAGGCTAGTTACCAAGATCAAATGACCACGCTCGATCAATTTTTAATCTAACGGTGGCGCAATAATTGAAGATGCATTAAAGAGTGTTAAGGTTCGGAAAAATTAATTAATGTTAATAATTTAATTAAAAAAGGGTTTAATACATCGGCTAATTTTCCCCCTTTTGTCTTAATCACGATTAATATTATATGTGCTTAATTAAACTAACTTACAGGTTGACTAGATCCAACGGTTGTGCTTGTCTCCACTCGAAATCCGACGGCCGCATCGAAACCGTGAATGGTAAAAGAAAGGCAAAGGTAAAGACAAAATTAATCATTTTTAGTAAGGGTTTAATACGTCGACTAACCCCCCCCTTTCGTATTAATCATGATTAATAGGAAATAAATTATTTCTACATTGATTATATGGTGGGCATCTTATTGGCAATCTAACGATAGCGCCCAAATTTATTCGAAATCGACGGTCGCGAAGGCTTGTAGTGGCGGAAAAACATCCAAAGCTAAATAAAGACACTTTAAGGATACACAAATCGAACGACGGTGCTCATTGATCACCCAGATCCAACGGTGTGCATACGAGAAAATAACCAAAATTTAATCTAAGCATTATTATTTCAACAGGTTGATTAATTAAACCAAGGTCTTGGGATATCAACGGTCGCGCTAGAATCCTATCCAGATCGGACGACAGTGCATTAATCGACATTCTAAGGGCAAAACCAATCACTTGCATCTGACGGTTGTGATTAATCACGGTTGACTTAAGGAAAAAGGGGAATCATAGGAAATATGAAAACCAACGCTCACACCGAGAATCAGATATCACAAAAATCTTGAAGGAGATATAATTGATCCCAAAGATCTAGTTATCACTTGGATCCGAGGTGCAAGAGGTTAAAAAAGGACACTACCCTCGTGGCACATATCGTTCCATGTTAGATTAAAATATCTCCATTGACAAATGAATAGAAAGCATGAATTATTGCAAGCACATGGATCAAAGGGGCCCAGGCACGTAAGTTAACGGATATCGCCCATCATAAAGCACAAAATTCCAGAAAAGGTTGAGTTGGCACGATTCCATTGGCCAATTTTGAACTTCAGTTGGTGGCATTGGATCAATAACGAAACGTACAAATTTATCAAGTTCACTCTACCACCATGTATATGGACTTACGAAACCAGTCAAGGCCACTCCACTGGTATACCAAGAATTAGAATTGATACATCAGAAGCACAGAGGGAAGAGAGTATTCGTATTCTAAGAACTCAAAAAATAACTTGACCACAATCGCGAGAGCAATGGCATCATGGGGATATGTGTTCGTACCTACAGATATATGAGAAGTCATGAAGTTTATCACAGATAAATCACCCTATTCTGTGATTTTTGGACCGCTTGTTCCTGGTACCACTATCTATGATTTTGCCCAAAAATGTGGGACAAATAAAAAACCCAACTCAACTCAATTGTACGAGATCAAAAATGCCTGCATTAAGAGTTTCACCCGAGTGATGGAAGACGATAATAGAACCCCATGGATAATGGTATATTTGTTCCATAAAGCTCGAAAGTGGTAGTACAAGGGTTTCCCTAGAGAAAACAGATGGAACAGTAACCTTGGGAAGCTGATATGCCCAAAAGTGCATTTCTCCTTAGATTTAATGGCTTGGCTAGCAGTGACATATGATGAAAGAACGAGGACATTTCAAGACCACAAGAATCGAAAGGTGTTTAGCACAAAAGTCAAAGATATCCAAGAAGTGTTCAATCTGATGAAGTATACCACATTTCTGGTGGACCAGGTAATCGAACACCAATCTCGTATGTTCACTGATATGGAAATTTATAAAAAATTATTTGATACACATGCAGCAATAGAGAAAAATTTCCCAATTAATGAAAACGCTCTTAAACCCTAGGTACAAGACTTTTGTGACATGATAAAAATAGTATTGGGAGTACAGTATATGAGTAGAATAACAAAAAGGGTTTTTTATTTAGCTGCACAATGTTATAGATGACATAACACTCCTATCTACGCCTTGAAACTAGAATTGAGCTCACAAATACACAGAGAAATGGTAGAACTAAAGAGCAATTTTCGAATAGAGGTAGGATATGCCTTGCTTTTTACAGTATTCTTTTCTCACTCACTTAATAACGGGCCAATCAGAGGAAGAATCCCATAAGAGATTAAAAGCCATAGATAGCCCCTATGTACATAATATCTTCTAGAGACTTCATGAAGGACGAACTCATATGGGTTAGTTTTGTGATCGCTTCTTGGTAGAAATCCATTGGGCCTTAACTGGGCTAATTCCAAAAATATTAGGGCCAGGGGTAAGAGCATTCATTAAAGAAAAGCTTCTTCACATAAGGTTTTACTTACATCAGATTATATGGAGCTAAAATCCCTCCTAAGGTGTTACCCCAGTATTGTCCATTGTCCATAGCAACCCTAGAATTATGCAGATAAGTGGCAGAAGAGGCTAAAATGAGATTGGTTAATAAGCATGGAAAAGTCCCTTAGCTTGATGTTCCCTGCCATTTTGGGGATTATGTATTTGTTGGATATCCTTCCTTACTCAATGGAATGTTTGAATTGGACAATATGGGATTCGATGAAGTGTCATGGAGGTTTTATGACCCAAAAGAAACTTATAGCAAGATGATGGAGAAGAGAGAGTATGCTCGAATAAAGCATCGATAAGATGCTTTTGAATAGATTTTATTAGAAGCTATAGATAAAATATCAGATTTGCAATCAGTATGGGATAATTTCCCTCCCGAAAAGAGAGGTAGCACACAGGTTTGTGAAGCCTATGACTACCCAGTAGAACTAAGAAGGTTTCAAGAAATTTTAACAGATACTACAACACCTATTATGCCAAGGACAGACCCAACAATTAAAGAAGACCCTTTGCTAGAATTGATATAGGAGAAGGACATAGACTTAATGGAGGTCACTGTTATAACTGTTGATGTAGTAGAACAACAGGTTAAACTCCCAGTGAATGACCAACTCAGAATAGAAGCAGCACCAAAATAAGTTCCTCAATAGACCTATACAGACGAAGGCAAAGAAATAATAACTTCCTCTTCTCATAAAGCATCACCTACAGAGCAAGCTGTAGTTCCCATATATGATAATGTTCTAGTTGTAACCAGTGTGAGGAAATTGGCACCCATGGCCGTCCCTACCTCTATAACCATAAAGGGATAAGAGATAAAAATTCCCTCAGTGAGACAAATAAATCCTAGGAATACTGGTGGACTGGGTGGCCTTTTCCAAAGTTACTTAGTGAAGAGTGAAACATAAATAACTCCACTAGAAGCAAAGTAGCCCATATTGTCTTTACCAGTGGCCAAGATTGTTCTAGAAAGGATAGATGAGAATGATGCCTTCACTATTACAGATGAAAAAGAGTTGTAGTTAGTATCAGGGATGGAAAATGCAGAAGAACAATCTTCAAAAAAAAGAGTTGAGGACAATTGTGTCAGATATTGCTGAGATTAATCTCCCTCCCCTACAAGACCCACTAGTTTCCAGTACCAATGAAGAAACAGGTGGATCATCAATACTGGGTAAAGATGCAGATATAGCAAAACTTGTCAAAATAGTGAATACTCAAACCATTGATCAATTTGTTGAAAATATTGAAGCGCTCAAAAAACAATTGGACCAAGAAGAAAAAGAAAAAGCAAAATTAAAAGTTGTGATAAGTAAGCAACAAGGAGAATTAAATAAGAAATATGCTTCAATTGCCCAACCCCCTGTAGTAACCAAGGTTCAAGATCATGTATATTATTTGAATGTAATGAAAAAGGACATGTACAAAAGAATAAAATCTTAGGCCAAAGGTTTTACTAAAATGTTCAAGCAAATAAGGGTGATTCAAATAACTGCTCAAGAAATCATGATCTTGATGTAGAAAAGAGAAAAAGATTTTAAATTCATTCACCCAACCCTGGACTACATAGGGGATCATTTTAAAGAACTGCAAGGACAAGAAATAACAACACATGAAGGCAATAAAATTCAAATCAATTTTGAATTTTCTAAAGCAACCCTATTTGGATCAAACCAAGAAAAATGGACAAATTTTATGACTAAGATGAATGATCTGATAAAGGATGCTACAGATAAACTAATAGATATTAGCCTGTCCTTAGATCAATGTCTGGAAGCATCAAACATAGAAGGAATATTCAAATAAACCCTTGAGAGATTTTACTATGAACAAGGTGATGAGGAGGAGATGATTCAACAAACTACACTCATGGTGAATTCTACAGAAGCCTTACTACTTTAGTATGATAGAAACATGTATGTTATTGTTATACAAAAAAATAAAATTCTGCAATAAATGAATATGCTTAGGATTGCAGCCACTTTTGACATAAAAATATGGAGGTTGATTGATGAGCATATTAAAGGGTTGCTAAGGAGTGTAAAGGGAAAAAGGGTCAATACCTGCACTTAGCAAAAAGTAGATTTTGCACCACAGATAGTTGCAATAACAGGAGACATCTCTGGGGTAGTTAAAGGGTCAAAGGATCAAGGAAAGGCAACTCAAAAGAGGCCAGTTCGAAAAGCAGCAGCTAAACGCACCAAGAAGTAGTTGAATCATATAAAAGTTCTTATCATACTTAAATCACCAATTTAGTAGGAATTTGTTTGAACAAGTCAAAGAAAGGAGCATTGTCAAAACCTCAAAGCCAGATGGATAGCACCAATTTTAGAAATTCAATCAAATGATGCCAAGTGTATAGCCAAAATTCAACTAGAAATAACAGAATCAAGAACCAACAGCTATAAAAGGAAGCAGGTAGGTCTGGATTCTGCATCAAGTAATTAGAGAATAACATTTTTGCTAAGAGGTATACTTGAGTGTCCTGTTAGTTGTGTTGTTGTATTTCTTTGTGTCTATTTTCTTTTATTCATTCTTTCTTCCTCCCCTTGTTGTGCATGATTGTATGATAGGAATGCATTCAAGAAGCTGAGAATATTTACAGTCTTATTGAGCCTAGGATTCAGAGATTCTTTTGTTACTATATTGGAACAAGGAGAGTTGGAGAGACCTGTTACATTATTTTAACAGAGTTCTCTTCATTGTATTGATGTATTTCTTTAATAAAAACAGAGTTAAAAGGCATCCCGCCCACTCTGCATGTAATATTTTATGAAATCAATATAATTCTGGGTTTTATTCCTATCATTTATTTGTCTCAGTATTGTGTGTATCTGTATAATGGGTTACATTATTTGAACGCATTATATATGTTTCTTTCATTGGTTAACTCTTGATTTTATTACGATATTTGAATGAGATTAAGAACGCCAATTTTCTTCTCCCCTTCTCTCTGTTTCATATTAAAATTGTTGTTAAATTGCTATAATAGCCCAATGAATCTAGGCACCGGTCTACATAAGGCATAACAGTTGGTTATTTTTATGTTTGATCATTTTAATAAAAATACTTATAGTTTAATATAAATCTGGAGTGTGCAAATTAGAAGTTTAATTAAAGAATTGATGTTGGGTTTTCCTTACTCGTTCTGTCGTCTTCTTTAGAAATATTCGGGTTTAGCATAACATGAGGTAGGTCGACCAATACCTGTAATAGCTCATTGGTTTCAAATGGATTCCTGTAGCATGATAATTTATTTCCTACGGATGCCAAAATCGGTTCCAATCAATTTTTTGGCACCGTTGCCAAGGAGGACTTCTTAGAAATATTCAATTATCTTCTTAAAATTTTTCTTCAACGATTATTTTCTAATCAACGGACGACCAATTAAAGTAAAGAACTAGTGTCTTAATTTTCACTTGGTTAGAAGTTCTTTATTTTTCATTATGTCCATAATTTATGCCTTGAAGTAAGTTCTTTATGTTCTTGATGTTCTTGATAGTTCCTGTTTCTTGATTTTCTTGAAATTTTGGTTTCTTGATTTTCTTAATTTTCCCCAAGAATTGACTCATGTGAGGATGAGTGATAATATCAAGCATTCTTGATAAAAGCATACATTGTTCTTTCTGCACCCTAGTGCTGGCGACTCTACTGGACGAACCTAGAAGAAAAATATAAAAAGGAGAGAACAGAACATGCTAGCGAACACCAAGAGAAGTGGTAAGGAGCTATTTCTAGAACTCGAGAATCCAGAGGTATTTATACATTCCCAGAAAACTCCACTTTTTAAGAATACTGTTTATAATAGTAGATTAAATTCTAGTGGTAAAAGGTACGTGAAGAAAATCCAGAATACTATTACTGTTGATATTACTGTAGATGAACGTTTAAAATCAATAGTAGAAGATATATGTGATTATCCTCATTTAAAGGTAGATAATTCATCAATCTACGTTCAAACTGCCTAGACCCATACGACCATAGGTATTACATCTATGAAATTAAATTCAATGACAGCTATAGCTCAGTGTAATGTTCATTTGTGGAGAACTAACAGATATAGGCCTTTTGTATTACTAGTAAATTTAAATGCCTTACCCAGTAAAGCTCACAAATACCTCCCTAAGTTTTTAGGAAACAGTGCAGTAACTGGAGAGGATCATATCAAAAGTTTCTTATATGCAATGGATAGTCTGGAAGTTGAACATGAAGATGTAGTATTAAGATTATTTCTGCAGACTTTAGAAAAAGATGCTAGAGAATGGTTTAATTCCCTTCCTAACAATGATATCCCAAACTTCACCAAAATGGAAGAGGTGTTCCTAAAGAAGTATGGTGAAAGGAAAAATGAACAATCATTGTTAATTGAGCTAGCCACTATGAAGAAGAAAGAAAATGAGGTTGTTAGTGATTTTAACAGAAGATTTTCAAAAACAAGAAACAAAATCCCTGCCAACCTCGAGGCCTAGTGATATTCGATCTATTTGTTTTTATAAGAATGCTTTTCAAGGAGAATTTAACTATGAATTAAGGCAAGAACAAGCCACTACCATTGATGGTTGTATGGAAAAAGCAATGGATATAGAAAGAAATATGCTTGACAGTGGTAAGATGAAGCCTTATTCTTTAGAAGTTAACATGCCTGAGAGAAAACCTAAGAGAGTGGATTTTGATATACAAAGAAGAACTAAAATTGATCCTGTGGAGAATTTGACCAATCAAATGATAGAAATGTTCAACAACATGAGTAATAGGTTAGCAAGAATTGAAAGAAATGAAAATAATGGTGAATCTTCACAGAAAGAGCGACCACATGTTGACAACCGTCCTCCATTTAAGAAAAATTACAACAAGAATTAGGGAAACAACAATGGTTTTGAAGAAGGGAATAGGAATAGGGGTAATGGGAATAACAACTGGAAAAACAAAGATCCTAACAAGGATTAGAACAATGTCCCTAACCCAATTCCATCTACCAATGTTGTAGAAGGTTTTCCTTATTTTTGCTCTACTTGTGATGCACCCCATAACCCTGATGCATGTGGAATACACCTGAGTGATCAACATAATGTAGATATGCATGCAGAATCAGAAGAATATATAAGAATCAATGCATGTTGGTCCATTGAAGATGAATCCATAGAAAGGTTGTTTGAAGAAGACATGGATAAATATGCTTCAAATCATCATCCTCAGATCTTAGTAACTGAAGGAACTAAAATCTTACAAAAATCACATGAGTCAAGATATGATAAGATGAAGCAAGGAAAATTGATTCCCATTGCTCAAGAGGTTGAATAATTAGAGGCAACCCATGCTTTAAATTTAAGAAATAGAACAGTCCCTGAAAGAATAGAGAAATCATCTACAAATGAAACAAGAAGATAAAATTTCACCAATAAAAATATCAGTAAAGAGAAAACTGATAGGGACCCTAACAAAATTACTCCTGAGGTAATAGAATCAACAGAAGAAGTTCCCAAAGAAGAAAGTAATAAACCATTGGATATAAAGAAGATAGAATTTGATGTTGGGTCAGAACTCAGTAAGAAAAAAGTTAATATCACATTTGGTGAACTTATGAAAGTTCAAACATACAGAGAACAAGTATGCAGAGCTTTTGGATTAGTAGAGTAGAAAGAAGACCCTACTTGTCATGTTGCTAGACAAAATCCACATGATACAAGATCACCATCTTCTATCAGACCCTTCTACGTGTCATTAAGATATAATTCAGATGAAGGGGAAAGATATGTGATTCATAATTGCATGCTTGATAGTGGAGCTTCACATAATATCATGCCTAAGTTAATAGCTGACCAAATGGGATTAATCTATACTAGAGATTCTACTCCTGTTTTTGTAATGGACAACAGACAAATTCCTTGTGTAGGGGTGATAACTAGATTATTAGTTTTCCTAGACCAACACCCCAAAAAGGGCATTGTCATGGATGTAGCAGTAGTTGATGTTGACCCATTCTTCTCACTATTACTCAGTAGGCATTGGGCAGAACAACTAGGGGGATCAATACAACTAGACTGGTCTTATGCTACCATCCCCATATCAGATAAGGAGAATATAATTTTGAGAAGAGAACCATTCAACAAACACTCCGTAGAGTTAATTCAAATAGATGAAACCATGATTAACTTAGTTAAATCTATGGAAGAAAAAGGGATGGGAGTCTATTCAATATGGCACAACCCATTCTTGATGGAAGTACCAGATGCAAAGAACATGGATCCAAAAGATATGAGAATAATCGATGCTGAATCAAATCGAGTATTAACCCAAGAAATGTGGACCATGTCATTTGATGGGGCTAAATCCCAATCTGGAGTAGGTGCAGGTGTAAATTTGATTGATATTAAAGGAAATTACCTTGGTATCCCTTACAGATTGCAATTTCCTTGCACAAACAATGTAGTTGAGTACGAAGCTTTACTATTAGGGCTAAGGAAAGCAAAAGAGTTAGGTATTAACTACTTAACTATAATAGGGGATGCATAACTTATTATACTACAAATAAAAGGCAAATATCAGACCAAGCATCCTAGACTTAAGCAATATAGAAATGCAGTACTGGAAGAAATTGATAAATTTTTGGCTTTCAATATTTCATATATTCCTAGAGAACAAAATCATGTTGCAGATCTCTTAGCTATGAATGCCTCAGGTCTAGATCACCCAGAAATAACTACATAATATATGGACAGATTTCCAACTATCTTAGTCTATAAACCTTATGTGCCAGATAACATAGTCTATCTTCAGGTTTTTCAAGATGATATAGATATTAAGGATTTTATGACTTTGCAAAATCAATATGCAGATGTCATATGTGATGAAAAAGATGAAGAAAAGCTAAAATATCAAATAGGAGAACCAATAGAAGTAATCCAGTTGAAAACTAATAGAATACCCAAAGGATTGGTGTCTCTTGAAAGCCTATTTGATGATTTTGACAAAGCCTATAAACCTATACGCAGAGAAGTGATATCTGAGGATATTAATATTGGCTCAATGAAAGAACCCAGAATAGTGAAAGTAGACATGGCACTACCTCCTAAAGAAAAATTTGGATATATCAGTTTCCTAAAAAAGAACAAAGAACATTTTTCTTGGACCTATGAAGATCTCAAAACTTTCAAAACGGATGTGATGACACATATAATACCCTTGAAAGAAGAGGCCAAGCCATTTAGACAAAAATAGAGAAAGTACAATCCAACTCTGCACCTAGTAATGCAAAAAGAGGTTCAAAAATTGTTGGACTCCAAGATAATAAGAAAAGTCAGATTTTCCTCCTGGATATCCAACTTAGTACCAGTTAGGAAAAATAATGGGGACATTAGACTATGCATGGATTTTAGAAATTTAAACAAGAGCTCACTAAAATACAATTACCCATTGCCTAACATGGAACAATTGTTGCAAGCAGTAGTAGGTTCAACTAGATTGTCCCTGTTAGATGGATTTTCAAGGTACAATCAAATTCTGATAAATCTAGAAGATAGACACAAGGCAACATTCACCACACCCTGGGGCACATTTGAATATTTAAGAATACCTTTTGGATTGATGAATGCAGGTGCTACTTTCCAAAGAGCGATGGACTTTGCTTTCAAAGGACTAATGTTCAAAATTGTAGTAGTGTACTTAGATGATATCACAGTTTTTTCTAAAAATCCAGAAGATCATCTAGAACATTTGACTGCAATTTTTTCCTAGTGCAAGGAATTTGGAATCTCTCTAAATCCAAAAAAATGCATATTTGGAACTACACAAGGAAAATTGCTAGGTCATATAGTTTTAGAAAAGGGGATAAGCATTGATCCAGAAAGGATAGAAGCCATTTCTAAAATTCCCCCACCCAAGAATCTAAAAGGGGTAAGGTCATTCTTTGGAAAAATAAATTTTATCAGAAGATTTGTCCCAAATTTTGTAGAAATGACCAAACCCATAAATGATATGGTGAAGAAAACTGGAGAAATAAAATGGACATTAGAAAATATGGAAATATTCAACAAAATTAAAGAAGCCATATCAACCACTCCAGCTTTAAGTTGCCCTGATTATGCAAAGGATTTTAATATCTACTCCTATGCATCTGAACATTCTATTGCAGCAGTTCTTTCACAGAAAGATG
The DNA here is from genome assembly GCA_028583015.1 of Wollemia nobilis. Classification (NCBI taxonomy): domain Eukaryota; kingdom Viridiplantae; phylum Streptophyta; class Pinopsida; order Araucariales; family Araucariaceae; genus Wollemia; species Wollemia nobilis. The sequence goes on from JAQPPZ010017228.1 coordinate 17,160,531, forward strand.
AAGAAAATAATGAAAGGCCAATAGCCTTTATGAGTTTAGGTCTAAAAGGAGCACATATCAAATACACCCTGCTGGAAAAACATGCCTATGCAGTCATCCAATCTTTAGAACACTTCAAAGGTATATTTGGCTCAAACAAAGTTTACTGTTGTATTCCCTTTATAGCAATAAAATATATCTTTTCTCAATCAGAGCCATTGGGAAGACTAGCAAGATGGATGGTAAAACTTTTGCAATATGATGTTGAATTCAAAATTGTTAAAACAATCAAAGGGTAGGGTTTAGCTAAACTGTTGGCTAACAAAGAAGAAGCAGGATCTAAAAATATCCTTACCATAGATCAGACATATGATGACAGAAGAATAAAAAATGAAGAATGTAAATGGTATGAAGAAATATTGTCATACCTACAAACGTTGTCTTTCCCCGGAGATATGACAATAAATAGAATGAGGTCAGTCAAACTTCAAGCTCAAAAGTATTATATACAAAATGGAGTATTATATTGGAAACATCCTGATGGAGTATTATTAGTCTTCTTATATGAAAGAGAAGTCCCATAAATAATTAATGAATTTCATAATGGTTTATGTGGGGGACATTTTGCCCCAAGGGCTACAACTAATAAAATTATGAGGGCAGGATATTATTGGCCATTCCTTTTTAAGGATGTATATAAATATGTTAGGAATTGTCATAACTGCCAAGTTTTTATAGGGAAAAAGCATCTACCAGCCATGCCCCTCAAGCCAGTAATCATTGAAGCACCTTTTGCTCAATGGGGTATTGACCTGATTGGAGAGATCAAGCCTAATTCATCTAGCCAACATAAGTGGATCATAACTGCAACATATTACTTCACAAAGTGGGTGGAAGTTGCACCTTTGAGAACATCTACATCTGTTGCAGTCATCATATTCATAGAGGAAAATATCTTGACCAGGTATGGAGTTCCTAAAAATCTTGTAACTGATAATGCTCAATATTTTGTGTCATATGAAATGGTAGAATTTTGTGTTGAATATGGAATTGAATTATCTCATTATGCTAATTATTATCCCCAAGGAAATGGTCTAGCTGAGTCATCAAATAAAAATGTAATAACAAGAATAAAAAGGTCATTAGGAAAAAACAAAAGGGGATGGGACAGTGAACTTAAATTTTCTTTATGGGCTGATAGGTTATCTATTAAAAGAAATACAGGAAGAACCCCCTATGAGATGGTTTATGGAGAAAAAGCCCTACTACCCCCAAAAATGGAAAAAATGGCACTTTCCCTTTTATTGCAAGATCATGAAAACCCTGATCCCATTCAGAGAAGGCTTGACAAAATTATCTTGTTAGAAGAACAAAGAAGAGAGACCCTCAATAGAATGATGGAACAAACCCATAAAACTGTAAAATTGTTTAATAAGAAATCCAAGGGTACTCCTTTTTCTCAAGGAGATATAGTCATCTATTGGGATCCTAAAAATGATAAGCATGGTGAAAAGGGTAAGTTTGAACCTAAATGGATTGGCCCATACCAAATTGCCCATGTTATCAGTCAGAATACTTACAAGCTATAGACTTTGCAGGGAGAAATAATGGCTATCCCTATTAATGGCCAACACCTCAAAATGTACAATCCCTGTTGAAGGTGTACTATAAAAAAAAAGAATTATAAAAAAAATAGAAAAACAAAAATCCAAAAATAGAGTGGTGTATTTTGTTTATTAGTTAAGCTTCCCTTTTGTTCTTGAATAATTTTGAGTTTACTGTACACATGATATCTTAGTTTGATGAGTATATCTAACTGTTGATTCCACCAAAAACAATAAAAAGAAAAAAGGGAATTTATTTTAGATGTTGATGAGCTTTACAATTCTGTCAAAAATGAGTGTTTATGCAATAGTTGTTTGATATGAGATAAAGAAGATAGAAAACAAAGCTGATTGAAACATCATGTCAAGCCTCACATTACAAATGATACTTAAAGTGACTTCAAAGGTCCAAAGAACCGAGTTATCTTTGAGAGGGTAGTTGAGCCAAAAATTATTACACTCATATTTTATAGCCAAAAACTAATCCTCAACTCAGGCATACTTATTGCACAATTTGCTTATATATCCAAACACTTCTCTCATGAGAAAGAAAAATAAAAAATAAAGTAAAATTGAGTCACTACCTGAGATATCTTGGAAAACCTCTACCGGGGCTATAGATGCTTGACTGGCAGTAGGGTAAAACTAATATGGGATTAGAAGCAACTCCATCGAGGCTATAGACGTCTGACTGGCAGTGGAGCCCTACAGAATGGTGAAAATTTTTAAAGAGTGAAATCACATATTAGGCTTGGCTATTTTGCTCAGATATGGTAAAGTTCTGAAAGATCTAGAAATCCAAAAAAGAATGCACAAACACACACATGGGCAAAAATATGATGAGACAAATGGTTGTGACAAAATATGTGTAAACATATCTTATGACTTAGCTAAAACAAGCATTACAATATTTCAAAATAAAACTCATTGATTTCTAAAATTTTCTAACCTTTGTTTCCAAATTGAATGAAAAGGGATCTACAGTTTTCCATACTCTACTTGCTTTGATATCATGTTTTCAGTATATATAAAAAAAAAAATGAATGATGAAGAAAAGAAAGAAAAAGAGGAAGGAAGTTTTTTTTTGTTATGCATTTCAAGTTTTGCTTAGCAATCAAAATTTTGTTGTTTTTTGTTAAATTTTTGCAAAATAAAACCAGGATATTCTGTGGTTCTCAAGTGCTTCATGTTTTCAACACATTTTCCCAGTAAGAGCCTATGTTGGAGCCAAATTTGACTCAACTTTGAAACCCCCAAATTTAAATTTTTGGTTTCAATCAAATTACTTATATTGTTGGTCATTGCTTAAGTTGTTGTGAGTAATTCAATTTTTCTTTGGTTGGTTTGATAAAGTCTGACCTTAGCATTTTTAATAATGTGGGCTTCATGGTATAAATCAAAGTACCTCAAATGGTTAGGGAAGAAATTTTCAAATTAAAAACCTAAAGCCAAAGTCCGACCTTCATAAATCTTTCCTTGGGCCTAAAAATCGATTAATAAAATCTTTTAATCTAAAGTCGGTTAAGTCATTTCACCATGGTCTCAAAATTCGAAAGGTCTAAGGTTAAAACAAATATTAATTAATCAAAACCTAAGGGTATGCACCCCACCAAGCTAACAATCGAGCACCTTAGATTTAATCCAAGGGTCGCGCTCAATCCAAAAAAAATCGGATGGTAGCGCATTAATAAAATCGACCAAGGGATAAATCAAAAGTCAAGCCATGGTCAAGAAGTAAAAGATCACACCTTAGGCTTAATCGGACGGTAGCGCATCGTCATGAAAAAATCTAACGGATGCGCATTCCAAAAGAACCCATACGATAAGTCAAAAGGGTCAATAAAGTTAAACTAGGGTTTAAAAATTGAGTATCTCTCATTAAATCTGGCGATAGCGCTACGTCAAAAATAAATCTAATGAGCGCGCTATCACAATAAACCCAAAGGTTAAGTCATAGACCAATAACAAACATGATTAAAGTCCTTGCACCTTTAACAATATCAACGGACATGCTGACCCCAAGATCAAATCAACGGTCGCGCGCTATCTAAAGAGTCAAAATTTTAAATATAAGACTTGATGGTCAAAGGTTTCGATTAAATAGTGAGTAAGTCTGATATATCGGATGATCGCACCAAAAAAATTACAAATCGACGATTGTGATTGCTTCTATTAAATCAAACTTTAAAAGTAGATATTAAAAAGGATGCACCCCATTTGATTAATCGTCGGGCTAGTTACCAAGATCGAACGGTCGCGCTCGATCGATTTTTAATCTAACGGTGCCGCAATAATTGAAGATGCATTAAAGAGTGTTAAGGTTCAAAAAAATTAATTAATATTAATCATGTAATTAAAAAAGGGTTTAACACATCGGCTAAATTTCTCCCTTTCACCTTAATCATGATTAATATCATACATGCTTGATTAAACTAACTTGTAGGTTGACTAGATCCAACGGTTGCGCTTGTCTCCACTTGAAATCCGACGGCCGCACCGAAACCGTGAATGGTAAAAGAAAGGCAAAGGTAAAGATAAAATTAATCATGTTTAGTAAGTGTTTAATACGTCGACTAATCCCCCTCTTTTGCCTTAATCATGATTAATAGAAAATCAAAAGTTTTTACATTGATTATATGGTGGGCATCTTATTGGCAATCTAACGATAGCGCCCAAACTAATATAAAAATCAACAATCGCGAAGGCTTGTAGTGGCGGTAAAATATCCAAAGCTAAATAAAGACGCTTTAAGGATACAAAAATTGGACGACGACGCTCATTGATCACCCAAATCCAATGGTGCGCATAGAGGAAGATAACCAAAGGTTAATCTAAGCATTATTATTGTAACATGTTGATTAATTAAACCAAGGTCTCGGGATATCAATGGTCGCGCTAGCATCCTATCCAGATTGGACAACAGTGCATCAACCAGCATTCCAAGGGCAAAACCAATCACTTGCATCTGACGATTGCGATTAATCACGGTTGACCTAAGGAAAAAGGGGCATCATAGGAAATATGAAAACCAACGCTCACATCGAGAATCGGATATCATATAAATCTTGAAGGAGACATAATCGATCCCAAATATCTAATTATCACTTGGATTTGAGGTGGAACAAAGTTCAAAAAGGACATTACCCCCATGGCACATACCGTTCCACACCAGATTAAAATATCCTCAGTGATGAATGAATAGAAAGCATGAATGATTACAGGCACACGGATCAAAGGGGCCCAAGCACGTAAGTTAACAAATATCGTCCATCATAAAGCATAAAATTCTAGAAAAGGATGAGTTGGCACGATTCTATTGGCCAATTTTGAACAGCGGTTGGTGGCATCGAATCGATAACGAAACATGCAAATTTATCAAGTTCACTCCACCACCCTGTATATGAACTTATGAAACCAGTCAAGGCCACTCCACTGGTATACCAAGAATTAGAATTGATACATCAAAATCACAGAGGGAAGAGAGTATTCGTATTCTAAGAACTCGAAGAAGAACTTGACCAACAATCACGAGAGCAATGGCATCATGGGGAGATGTGTTCATACCTACAGATATACGATAAGCCATGAAGTTTATTACAGATAAATAACCCTATTCTGTGATTTCTTGGTCTCTTGTTCCTGGTACCACTGTGTACGATTTTTTCTAGAAATGTGGGGCAGATAAAAAACCCAACTTAGCTCAACTGTACAAGATCGAAAATGCTTGCATTAAGAGTTTCACCTGAGTGATGGAAGACGATAACAAAACCCCATGGATAATGGTATATTTGTTCCATAAAGCTCAGAGGTGGTAGTACAAGGGTTTCCCCAAAGAAAATAGATGGAACAGTAACCTTGGGAAGCTGATATGTCCAAAAGTGCATTTCTCCTCAGATTTAATGGCTTGGCTAGCAGTGGCATATGACAAAAGAACGAGGACCTTTTGAGACCACAAGAACCAGAAGGTGTTCAGTACCAAATTCAAATATATCCAAGAAGTGTTCAATCTGACGAAGTATACCACATTTCTAGTGGACCAAGTAATTGAATACCAATCTCGTATGTTCACTGATATGGAATTTTTTTAAAAAGTGTTTGATACACATGCAGCAATAGAGAAAAAATTTCCCAATTAATAAAAATATTTTTAAACCCTGGGTACAAGACTTCTGTGACATGATAAACATAGTATTGGGAGTACATGATATGAGTAGAATAACAAAAAGGGTTTTGTATTTAGCTGCACAATGTAATAGAGGACATAACACTTCTATCTACGCCTAGGAACTGGAATTGAGCTCACAAATATACAGAGAAATGGTAGAACTAAATAGAGAAATTTTTTAATAGAGGTAGGAGATGCCTCGCTTTTCACAATATTATTTTCTCGCTCACTTAATAGCGGACCAATTGGGGGAAGAATCTTGTAAGAGATTAAAATCCATAGATGGCCCCTATGTACAAAATAGCTTTTGGAGACTTCATGAAGGATGAACTCACATGGGTTGGTTTTGTGATCGCTTCCTGGTAGAAATCCATTGGGCCTTAATTGGGCTAATTCCAGAAATATTAGGACCAGGGGTAAGAGCATTCATTAAAGAAAATAAGATAGGATATTTCTTCTTCACAAAAGGTTTTACTTACATAAGATTATATGGAGCTAAAATCCCTCCTAAGGTGTTACCCCAGTATTGCCCATTGTCCATAGCAGCCCTAGAATTATGTAGACAAGTGGCAGAAAGGCTAAAATGAGACTAGTTAAGAAGCATGGAAAAGTCCCCTAGCTTGATGTTCCCTGCCATTTTAGGGATTATGTATTTGTTGGATATCCTTCCCTACTCAAGGGAATGTTTGAATTGGACAATATGGGATTCGATGAAGTGTCATGGAGGTTTTATGACCCAAAAGGAACTTACAACAAGATGATGGAGAAGAGAGAGTATGCTCGAATCAAGCACCGATAAGATGCTTTTGAAGAGAGTTTATTAGAATCTATAGAGCAAAGATCATATTTACAACCAGTATGGGATAATTTCCCTCCATAAAAGAGAGGTAGCACACAGGTTTGTGAATCCTATGACTACCCAACAGAACTAAGAAGGCTTCAAGAAATTTTAGTAGATACTACAACACCTGTTATGCCAAGGACAGACCCAATAATTAAAGAAGACCCTTTGCTGGAATTGATAGAGGAGCAGGACATAGACTTAATGGAGGTCACTATTAGAGCTGTTGATGTAGTAGAAAAATAGGTTAAACTCCCAATGAATGACCAACTCAAAATAGAAGCAGCACCAAAATAAGTTCCTCAACAGACCTGTACAGACAAAGGCAAAGAAATAGTAACTTTATCTTATCAGAAAGCATCACCTACAAAGCAATCTGTAGTTCCCATATCTAATAATGTGATAGTTGTAACTAGTGTGAGGAAATTGGCACCCATGGCCGTCCCTACCTCTATAACCATAAATGAACAAGAGATCAAAATTTCCTTAGTGATACAAATGAATCCTAGGAAGACTGATGGACTGGGTGGCCTTTTCCGAAGTTACTTAGTGAAGAGTCAAATAGAAATAACTCCAATAGAAGAAAAGATTCCCAGATTGTCTTTACCAGTGTCCAAGGTTGTTTTTGAAAGGATAGATGAGCAGGTTGCCTTCACTATTACAGATGAAAAAGAGTTGCAGTTAGTATCAGGGATGGGAAATGTAGAAGAACAATCTTCAAAAAAAGCAGATATGAGGACAACTGTGTCAGATATTGCTGAGGTTAATCTCCCTCCCCTGCAAGACCCACTAGTTTTCAGTACCAATGAAGAAATAGGTGGATCATCAGTATTTGGTAAGACGTAGATATAACAAAACTTGTCAAAAAAGTGAATGCTCAAGCCATTGATCAATTTGTTGAAAATATTGAAGTGCTCAAAAAACAATTGGACCAAGAAGAAAAAGAAAAAGTAGAATTAAAAGTTGTGATAAGTAAGCAACAAGAAAAATTAAATAAGAAAGATGCTTCAATTGCCCAGCCCCCTGTAGTAACCAAGGTTCAAGATCATGTATATTATTTGAATGTAATGAAAAAGGACATGTACAAAAGAATAAAAGCTCGGGCCAAAGGTTTTACTAAAATGTTCAGGCAAATAAGGGTGATTCAAATAACTGCTCAAGAATTCATGACCTTGGTGCAGGAAAGAGAAAAAGATTTTAAATTCATTCACCCAACCCTGGACTACATAGGGAATCATTTTTAAGAACTGCAAGGACAAGAAATAACAACACCTAAAGGCAATAAAATTCAAATAAATTTTTAATTTTTCAAAGAAGCCATGTTTGGATCAAACCAATAAAAATGGACAAATTCTATGACTAAGATGAATGATCTAATAAATGATGCTATAGATAAACTAACAGATATTGGTCTGTCCTTAAATGCTTGGAAGCATCAGAAATAGAAGGAATATTCAAATAAACCCTTGAGAGATTTTACTATGAACAAGGTGATGAGGAGGAGATTATTAAACAAACTACACTCATGGTGAATTCTACAGAAGCCTTACTACTTCAGTATGACAGAAACATGTATGTTATTGTTATACAGAAAAATAGAATTTTGTAAGAAATGAATATGCTCAGGATTGCAGCCACTTTTGACACAGAAATATGGAGGTTGATTGATGAGAATATTAAAGGATTGCAAAGGAGTTTAAAGGGAAAAAGGGTCAATACCTGCACTCAGTAAAAAGTAGATTCTGCACCACAGATAGCTGCAATAATAGGAGACATATATGGGGCAGTTAAAGGGTCAAAGGATCAAGGAAAAATAATTTAAAAGAGGCCAGTTTGAAAAGCAGCAGCTAAACGCACCAAGAAGTAGCTAAATCAGATCAAAGTTCTCATCATACTTAAATCACCGGTTTATTAGGAATTTTTTTGAACAAGTCAAAGAAAGGAGCATAGTCAAAATCTCAAATCCATATGGATAGCACCAATTTTGGAAATTCAATTAGATGATGCCAAGTGTACAGCCAGAATTCGACCAGAAATAACAGAATCAAGAACCAGCAGCTATAAAAGGAAGCAGGCAAGTCTTGATTCTACATCAAGCAATTAGAGAATAATTTTTTTGCTAAGAGGTATACTTGAGTGCTCTGTTAGTTGTGTTGTTGTATTTCTTTGTGTCTATTTTCTTTTATTCATTCTTTCTTCCTCCCCTTGCTGTGCAGGATTGTATTATAGGAAAGCGTTCAAGAAGCTGAGAATATTTCCAATCTTATTGAGCCTAGGATTCAGAGATTCTTCTATTACCATATTGGAACAAGGAGAGTTGGAGAGACCTGTTACATTATTTGAACAGAGTCCTCTTCATTGTATTGTTGTATTTCTTTAAGAAAATAGAGTTAAAAGGCATCTCGCCCACTCTGCATGTAATATTTTATGAAATCAATACAATTCTGGATTTTATTTCTATCATTTCTTTGTCTTAGTATTGTGTGTATCTGTATAATGGGTTACATTATTTGAACACATTATATACGTTTCTTTTGTTTGTTAACTCTTGATTTTATTATAATATTCGAATGAGATTAAGAACGCCAATTTTCTTCTCCCCTTCTCTCTGTTTCATATTAAAATTTTTGTTAAATTGCTATAACAACCCAATGAATCTAAGCACCGGTCTACATAAGGCATAACAGTTGGTTATTTTCATGCTTGGTCATTTTAATAAAAATACTTATAGTTTAATATAAATCTGGAGTGTGCAAATTAGAAGTTTAATTAAATAATTTTCGTTGTGGTTTCCTTACCCGTTATACCGTCTTCTTTAGCAATATTTGGGTTTAACAAAACATGAGGTAGGTCGACTAGAGCCTGTAATAGCTCGTTGATTTCAAACAGATTCTTGTAGCATGAAAATTGATTTCCTACGGATGCAAGAATCGGTTCCAATAGTTATTTATGGGTTTAGCCCCACTTCTTGTTAACACTTGTGATATTTCATTCTTAGCAATCTCTTCAATATTCTCACACTGCTCATAGTAAGACTTATCATATTTAGGTTTACCTTGTTCTAAAGGATTTGAAGTGCAAGGAATAACCTCAAAAGCACCCTCTCCTTTATATTTTCTTGGAGACCCTAAAGTACAAGGATGCTCTTCTATAGCAATTAGCTTCTTATTCTATCCTAAAAACCCTATATTGTTATGGGTTTCCTCCAACCTCATTTCTATATTATTTTGCTCTTGAAACCTTAGAGTGTAAGGGATAAGATCTTCACCACTTTCATTTTTATTACCTGAAAAGAATTATAAACTACTTAAGGAAAATGAAGATGATTTACCTTGAATAAACTTGACCTTTTTGTTGTATTTGTTTTGGGTTTTATCTCCACATCTTCTTTTGCACCTTTAAATCCTTCTAAACTTGCCAATTGATATTGTTGATAGGATTTCTTTGTCTCTTCTTTTAGAGTGGAATATCCTTGATCTGATCTAGCTTCTATTATTGAATGATTTCCTTGCTTCATCTTGAAGTTTATCTCATGGCTAGAATTTTTATCTTCTTCTTCATAGTTTTTACTTTGCAAACTCTTGCCATGTGTCCAATCTCAAAATAATTGTTGCAATGAAATGCAATATTTTCATAATCTACTTGTTGATCCCATTTTCTTGATTCAAATTTAATATTAATCGATTGTGGAAAAGGTTTTGAAATATCCATAAAAAGACATATTCAAGTATATATAGCATGCTTTATGTCCTTAGTTTTTGGTCCTTCCTTGATGAATTCCCCTAGGGTATTTCCAATATTTTTTAAAACGTACTTATTTATAAGATGATATGGAAGTCCAAAAAGCCTAACCCACACTAGAAGCTTATTAATAGTTTATGTCTCAACTGAAACATTTTCGTTCCATGGTCTAAGATAAAGTGCGTCTCTTCCCATAAACCATGGACCACCAACCATTATTTTATCTCTAATTTTGAACTGGAAAAGATGATGAGGAAAAATCCATTAGGAAGAAAAGTCACAGAATAATTTGAATTCAATTCCAATTCCACTTGATCCAATTTTGAATCTTCAAAAACCCTGGTCATGATCTATGGAATTTACATATTAGCAATCTAATTTTAAGAACCATTATATCATGCTCAATCATCTCATTCTTGATACTTACTTCTGGTGTACCATCTGCTACTTGGATCGACCTTACCATGTATTTGCTCTTTCACTTATCTCCAGCTTGGGCCTTCATAATTTCAACAAGGGTATTTTGATTTCTAGCTAGGGTATCATGAATTCCCATTAGGGATTTAAAAAATGACTTTCCTTCCATAATAGCTAATGGGGCTTACTCTTGGCTTGCACTCCCTCTTGGTTTGCACTCCCTCTCTGCTTGCACTCACTCTTGCTCCCAACTTGCACTCTCTCTTACCTCACACTTGCTCCTAGTTTGCACTCCTTCTTGGCTCACAATTGCTCGTGTCTCTTATTTTTCTTGGTATTCCTTTGCTTCAACAATTTTTTAAAAATAATGTTCCACGCATTTGTGGTAAGGGTTTGAAGCATTGATGCACTCTGGATGAACTTACCGCTCTTTAGCCATGATTGAATCTTGGATTGCACTTCCTCTTAGTTTGCACTTCCTTTTGGTTCACACTCTCTCTTGCTTCACACTCTATCATGCCTCAAGCTCACTTCCAACTTGCACTTCCTCTTGGCTCACAATTTCCCTTGTCTCTTCTTTTTCCCAAAATTCCTTGGCTTCAACAATTTTTTAGAAACAATATTCCAACATTCATGGTAAGGGTTTGAAGCATTTATGCACTCTGGATGAACCTTTTGCTCTTCTACCATGACTGCTACACTTACTCCTAGCTTGTACTTTCACTCACTTTTAGTTGCACTCACTCGTACTCACTTTCGACTACACTTACTCAAACTTGTTGTTGCACTTACTTCCCAATTGCGCTTGCACTTACTGCTGCACTTACTCCTGGTTTGCGCTCACACTTGCTACTGCACTTACTTTCAGATCGTGCTCACACCCGCACTCGCTGCTACACTTACTCTTGGCTCACGTGCTTACACTTGCTGCTGCACTTACTCTCGGCTCGCACGCTCGCACTCGCTGCTGCACTTACTCCTGACTCAAGTTAAAAAATAATAATAAAAATAAAATAAATAAAAATTAAAAAATAAATAGAAAATATATATACAATTGTGCACATTTAAATGATATATACATACTAATTTTATTTATATAATTTTATGCAATAAACATAATTAATTTATATATTACAAAGGCAATAACAAGGATCAATTTTCTCAACCAATGATCAATGTCAATCAATTTTCAACCCAAATGACCAGTCTCTTCACTCCTTGTATTTCATGTCTATTTGTTTCCATTGATTGCACAAGTGATGCCTTGCATATTTATTATAGCCACCTAGTTTTTTGCCATGGGTTGCTAGAGATTTTTTTTATTTCAATTTTCAATAGTTTTGTAACATTTAAAAAATATTATTAAATTAATAGTAAGTTTCCATTAGGTCCATCGCATGCTATCCATAGTATAAAAATAAATGAGTTTGTATTATATTATTTTTCAAATTCTTCTTAAATATTTATTTTTAACCAAGTTTTTATATTTAAAAGAATGTTATTGTATATTTTATCATAATAGTTTTAATTCTATCTTTGAGCATTAAGGACAATTATTTGCCTTCCATAATTTTATAAGTAAAAACATCAAGAAGTAGGCTCGGGTCTTGGGTCTTTTTGGTGAACAGGTTGTTTTGTGGAAGGATTATACTAATAGTCTCAATAAGAGTCATATCAAGTTGAGAGCTGAACTTGATACTATTGTTTGGGCATACAACAAATTTGGGGGTCTATATACAACTAGATTTGGCTACAAAGCAAGTTTTGACCTTTATCCTCAAGGGCCTGCTTGGTGGTGGAAGCAGATTTAGAAATTATCTACCCAAAAAAGACAATTATTTTCATGTGGATAGCTTTGAGAAATAAATCTTCGACTTGAGAAGTTTTACAAAGAACTAGACAAGGTCCAAGTATTTGTATGTTGTGTCAGTCAAAAGAGGAAAACATCACATATTTGTTAATCAAATGCCCTTTTTCTCAACGATTTTGGTTAGAAGCTGAACAAATAACTAGAGTTCAAAATATTTTGGAAGGAGAAACAATGGAGGTTTTGCTTAAGATAGTGGTTTTTGAAAAAAGAGTTGAATTTTTTTTTCTTACCATGTCTTATATGTTGGGGTATATGGTTGACATAGAATGCAACTATTTTTTAAGGGAAGTTAATACCTTCGTTTAAAGTCATCTTTTAGGTGAGGACTTTGGTTTTAAACAACAAAGGACCTTGCAAACATAAGAAACCTTGACAAGTAGACAATTTGTTCATTAAACAGTCTCATCAATAGGTTTTTTGATAGGTCCAGTCAGAGATTGTCGACTTTTAGTAGCATGGAAGGAATTTTGTACTTCTCAAATACCCACTATATCAAATTTAAATCAGGTCTTGAGACAGGTTCCAACAACTTTACTGAGTTTAAGGCATTGAGATTGCTAATGAAGTGTGCTTCAGATAAAAATGTGAAAAAAAATATAATTTTTTGGAGATTCTATTCTTGTCATCAATTGGATGAATGGATTTATTTATTTACAAACTTATTTGCTCAGATTTGTGGAAGATAAACTACTGGAGGTGATTTCATTTTTTGAAAATATCTCTTTTACTAATGTTTATAGAGAATTAAATCAGGAAGCATATAGGTTATCAAAAAGAGGTCAGCAGGTTCCAAAAGGTTTCTTTCAAATGAAAAAGATCAAGGATGGAATTTCTTCTTTCACCCGCATATCATACCCCTAGTTTCTATGCTAGCTTTGGGTTTTTACTGTGGTTTTATTGATTTTATTAGAGCTTTATATCAGATTTTAACAGTTTTTTTCTTTTTTATATTTTTTCCTTTCTATTGGTTTCTATCCAAGTTATGGACATGGAGGTTATTTTGATGATTATGTATTGATATGTAAGTTTTTATTATTATTAAGGTAGAAGAAGGAGTTTTTAAAGTGACCCCAAACCTTCTACAATAAACATCAAAGAATAAAATTTACACTCCAAATATGGTTCCAAATCTTAAACAAGAAGATCAAACAACATATATACTTGTAGCTCACAAAATAATAATTACTAAAAAACCAAAGCAGATCAAACAAGAAAGTGAAGTTCGTCATAGGTAAAATCTTGTTTGCTCAAAAACCCTCATTCCAACTCCAAAATAAAGGATCCACCACTGTTGGATGCTCACTTTCAAGTTCTATTTTCTTTCCTTCATATCTGAACTTATACTTATTATGATTTCAAATTAGATTTTATTATAACAATTAATATAACACTCTTAAACAAGCAACTATAACATTGTATATAAAAAAACCGTTACTTATATAAAACTATTGCTTCATTAAAGAGCATGTAAAATCATCAAATTTGAAGAATCATTTAATCATTAAATCTCAATGATTTTATAAGCTTTCCGAATTAAGGCTAAAGGTCAAAGAATATCATTTAAAGTTATTATTATTATATATAGTTTTAATAATAGTTTTTTTTTTTTTTTAAGGTTAAGTGGATTGGTAATTGTTTGTTTGGCTAAACATTTACTTATAAAAGTTCTAAGTTTAAACCTTAGAGGCATGCATTTACTAATAAAAGTCCTGAGTTTAAACCTTAGGGGCATGTCTGTTGCAAAGGTAGTAGTATGATCTGAATCTTTGAGTGCGCTTTGCAAGCGATAGGTAGTCCCCTCACGCCGAGTCACCAACAATGAGGTGGTATAAACTTGTTAGGAGAAGCCCCTATGATTTGAATCCTACTTTACAGTTAATAAAAAAATAGTGTAGATGTAACCAACATTCCTATATATCAAAAAATAATAATAATATGTTTTTCTTAAATTAATATTTTTTATATACATTTGTTACGAGGGTTGAAACTTTTTTATAAGTTTTCGTGAGTTAATGTTAAAGGTCATTTAAGTTATTTTTTTTTTAATTTAGTGAAAAATTCCTTGCAGAGCCGTATTGGTTTGAGAAACCACAATCAAGGGATTTTACACCGTCAAAATCACTCGGGAGTCGCGTCCGGCCCTAACCGCACCAGCATAATCAACTGGATTTTGGGTACCTAATGTGCATTTGGTAGAGTGGATATTTGAACCAAGGACCTCCCTTGGAAGATTGCCCTACTCTCTCCAACTCACCTGCAACATGTGGGTCATTTAAATTATTATTAAAATATATATATATATATATATTTTTTTTTATATATAAGTGGGAGTTGAACCCAAATCTCATCACTTGTAATATAAATAACTTCCTTGCTTATGCAAGTAATATCCTTGACCATAGCGGATGATTTTTTTTCTATTTTTTGTTTTGAAGCCTTAATTTTTTTATTTTTTTGATAGGATATATTTGATTTTTTTTATTTGTATTAATAGTAGCATCCTTGACCATTGACCATGGCGGATGATTTTTTTTCCTTAATATTTTTTATTTGATTTTTTATTTGTATTAATAGTTTATTTATTAATATTGAGGGAGATATGATTATGTGAAGTCAACCATTCAAAATAAGGGTAGTGATAATTTTTTAAGTCGTAAAAAATGAAATTGTAAATATTTATCACCTAGGGTTTAAACGATGGAAAGAGCAAAGAAAGGCTAGTTCTTCAGTGAGGTAATATATTCTATCTAGAATTTATGGTGGTTAAGATTCTCTTGAGGCAAATCTTCCTCATCAATTAACAACTCATGTCCCATAGGTCGTGAAGTGCGAAGGATTAGGGTTTTTCTGAAAAACATCTTATCTTTTAAGAGCCATATCTTTGCAAATAGTTATATGATTTAGCTGATTATTTGACCAACTTGTGCAAAATTTTAATGGCTTTAAAATGAGTGGTCATATGTAAAAATCTGAGCAATATTGAGGGAGATATGACCCTATGAAGTCAACCATTTGGAACAAGGGCAATGATGATTTTTCAAGTTGTGAAAAATGAAATTGCAAATATTTTCTAGCTAGGATTCGAACGATGGGAAGAGCAAAGAAGGGCTAGTTCTTCAGTGAGGCAAGACATTCTATTTGGAATTTATGGTGGTTAAGATTCTCTTGAGGTGAATCTTCCTCATCAATTAACAACTCATATCCCATAGGTCGTGAAGCGTAAATGATTAGGTTTTTTCCAGAAATATGTCTCATATTTTAGGAGCTATATCTTCATGAAGAGTTATCTAATTCGGTCGATTCTTGGATCAACTTATATAAAATTTGAACAACTTAAAAATGAGTGGTCATATACAAATATCTAAGCAATATTGAGGGAGATACAACCTTGTGAAGTCAACCATTCGAAACAAGGGTAGTGACAAATTTTCAAGTTGTGAAAAACAAAATTGCAAATATTTTCCAGCTAGCATTTGAATGATGGGAAGAGCAATGAAGGGCTAGGACTTCAGTGAGGCAAGACATTCTATCTGGACAAAGAATTTTTTAGTTATATTTTTTTTCCCTTTTTTTTGAAAAATACTTCTTATAAACTTTTTTCGTGGTGATTGAACCCGGGTCACATCACTGATGATGCAAGTGGTGTCCTTACCGGTAGATCACACTCACGTGGATCTCTTTCTTTATATTAGAAATTATGCATGAAAAATTATAAAGTTTTTTTCAAATATTATATTTGCTATTGGATATTCAGATAAATTTCAATAGATTTTGAGTTTTAGTTTCCTTTCCATGGACCGATTTATAGTTAAATTCTTAGAATCATCTCTAGTGGTAGAGGTTAGTGAGTGCACCTCAAAGAGATCCTCGTTGCTCCAAGATAGGATAGTTTTTGATAAATTTAATGGGTATTGACTAGGGGCTTCAGCCTTGAGAAAATTGATTGATAGGATTTAGAAGTCTCCAATATTGATTCTATCATTTCTTCCCAAAGGTTTCTTCCTAGCAACTTTTTTTCTAGGGAAGAAATAGAAAGGATCCTAAAATGGGGTCCTTGGTTTATGGTAAGAGTAGGACTTTTCTTTACTCGTTGGTATGAAGGCTTTTCACCTGAAAATGTAAATATATCCCTAGTACCAGTCTGGGTTAGGATGTTTGGGTTACCCATTGAATTTTGGGAAATAGATACCTTCAAGGCAATAGGCAACTATCTAGGAGAATTCCTTGAGATTTTAGATATGACAAAAGATGGATTTTTGGCTATTTATGCTCAAATATTGGTCATGATTGATATAAGTAAAGCTTTACCATAATCAATCATTCTTAAGTATGGGGATAAGATGTGGATCTAAACTATATATTATGAAAACATATCTTTTAGATGTAGAAGATGTCATGATGTGGGGCATATTGAGAGATCATGCCCTAAGAAGAGCCGAACAAAATAATTTGTAGAAAACCGTAAGAGAAACTTATAAATGGTTATGGATGAAGATGGTTTTCAACTTCCAAAAAATAGATCTAAAAAAATAAAATAAAATAAACAGTGGAGACCAATAAGGAAGGATATTGGAAGAAATACCAACTCTTTTGAGGTTTTAGCCTATGAAGAAAAATTAGATCAAAACTTAGAGGACACGGTACAACAATTTTAACATATTAACAAGGAACTGTCTACTTAGAATAATCCTAATTTAAGGAAGAGCATTCTTGATGAACCTAAGAAAATAAAATTTTGAAGACTCTCTTGAAGTACCATGCACCATTCAGGAGAAAAGAATTGGTTAAGAAAATGTAGTTTTAGAAGTTAATACCTCTACCATTAGTAAGAAAATACCCGAAAATGAGTAGCATAATTCAAAAGCTTTTATAATAGAGCCATGAGAGGATAAATATGATGAAAAATAAAATTGTGAAAGAATATTAAGGAATAGAATAATAAGACCTACTTCTGATATAGGCAAGGCAAAAAGAGGAAAACCCTCAAATTATCAAGCAAGATCCAGGGAAGCAAGAGCAAACATAGAGAAAGAAAAACAAACTAAGTTGGTTGAACTTTTATTTACCAAACAACAAAATGATATTAGTAATGCGTAGGAGGGGTCAAAATCCCCTAATGAGACATGTTATCTCATGGAATATAAGGGGTGCTAATCTCCCTCAAAGCATAGGTGTATTAGGGACCTATGTTTAAGTAATAAAGTTGATATTCTCTATATCCAAGAAATTAAAATGACAAAAGAAGTTTCAAAAACTATGAAAGTAGTATGGACAAGATGTGAATGGGATTATATGGATTTTAAAGGAGTGGTAGGGGGAATTCTAACTTGTTATAATCCTTTTATAACCTCTTGTGTAACCATTCATAAAACTAGACATTGGATAACATCTTTAGTCACTTGCTACTTTGTAGATATTCGTTTCATATTTATCAATGTCTATGAACCTACAACTTAGTCAGGTAGATTAGAAGTTTAGAGTGAGATTGAAGCCTTTATAATAAGTAAAGACCAAGAAACCTAAATCATGATCATTGGAGAAATTAATAGCATAACCAAGCTGGATGAAAATTTTTTGGGAATTAGGAAACTGACCCAATGTCTATGGACCTACAACTCAATCAGGTAGATTAGAAATTTAGAGTGGGATTGAAGCCTTTATAAGAAGTAAAGACCAAGAAACCCGATTCATGATCATTGGAGAAATTAATACCATAACCAAGCTGGATAAAAAATTTGGAGGAATTAGGAAATTGACCCAAAGTATGAAATATTTCTCAACTTTTATTTAAAATAATAATCTATGGGATGTTGAGTTTGAAGAAGACAACTATACTTGGACCAACAACAAGAGAGGCTAGAACCTAATAACAAAAAAATTAGATAGATGCATTCTCTTAGATCATTGGCTAGATGAAGGAACTTGTGCTAAAATTAATACCTTAACAAGGATTGGTTCAAATCACTGGTCAATAAGAGTTAAAATGGTGATAAGTGAATTCAAAAAATATTATATTTTAAATATGAGCATATGTGGGAAGAACATCCTCAATTTTTTGATATGATAACTCAAACATGGTATTCTTTAGGTAATAATGGGTTGTATGCTCTTTCAAACCAAATTAAAGCTATAGCATATAGATTAAAAGAATGGAACAAGACCACCTTTGGAAATATTTTTGAGAAAAAAGAATAACTAAAAGATAAACTTTCAAAATTCCAAAAAGGTGATGATAATAATCCAAGCTCAGAGGAAAGGGAGTTGCTTAGTGAATATCATAATATTTTGAGTAAGGAAGAGAAATTTTTGAGATTAAAATCAAAACAATCTTGGTTAAAAGAAGGTGATAAAAATGCAATTTTTTTTCATAGGATGGCTATAGTACATAGATAAAATTCCAAAATTAGTACATAAATAAAATTCCAAAATTAGTAGAATTAAATCTATAGAAGGATTTTGGATTGAATATTAGAGTGAAATTAGAAAAGAGGTAAAGCTATTTTATCAGAATATTCTAGGTGCAGAGGAGACCACAGTTCTTAATGATAAACTTATTTAAGATGTTCTTTCAGTTATAACGAATGAAGACAATAGGAAATCTATGGAGCCTATTACACTAGAAGAAGATCATTTAGCTCTTTTATCTTTTAATAAGGATAATTCCCTAGGTCCATATGGGCTCTCTACAACTTTTTACCAACATAATTGGGATATAGAGAAGGATTCTTTATTGGTGGTAGTAAAAACTATTAGGGTAAAACAATTCATACCTTATAAAATAAATACAACATATCTTACCCTAATTCCAAAAAATAAGGATGTTGAATTGTTTGATTTTTTTAGACATAAGCCTATGTAATATGGCATATAATATTATTTCCAAAGTTATGGCAAATAGATTAAGGCCATTGTTAGACAAAATAATTTCAGAAGAGCAAGGAGGATTTGTGAAAAGGAAACAAATTTTGGATGGGATCATAGTAGCTCATGAAGTTATACATTCAACGACTTCAATAAAAGAGAAAGCAATGATCTTAAAACTTGATATGAGTAAAGCCTGTGATAGGGTTAAATGAGATTTTCTTTTTGCAATTTCAGATAATTTTAGTTTCGGGAAGAAATGGGTTAGATGGGATAAAGCTTGTGTCTCTACAGTTTCTTATTCAGTGTTGGTCAATGGGTTAGTGATAGAATATTTTAAAGCCAAGAGAGACCTTAGACAAGGAGATCCTCTATCTCATTATTTTTTCATTATTATGGCAAAAATTTTGAGTAGGAACTTAACGAAGGCTTACAAATATGGGCTTATAAGTGGACTTAAGGTTAGTAATAACATTGATAACATCACCCATCAATAGTTTGAAGATGATACAACCCTTTTTGGTAGGACAAGGATAAATGAGGTCAGAGCTTTGAATAAATTTTTAAAAGAGTACGAAAGAGCTTCAGGGCAAAAAGTTAATAGGACTAAATCCAAAATTTACTTCCTTAACACTCTTGCTAATATCAAAGTAAGCATTTGCAGGTTGCTTCAAATGGAGGAGGTAAATTTACCAACAACTTATCTTGGGATACCTTTATTTGAGGGGAGAATGAGGATAGATATATGGAATCCAGTTATTAGTAAAGTTCAGAATAAACATCCAACTTGGAAAGGTAGATTGTTATCATTAGCAGGAAGAGTGTAGTTAATTAAGTCAATCTTACAATTCATTCCAACATATTATATGTCATTGTATTTTATGCCAAAATCAGTTGAAAAAAATTTAATCTATATTATGCGATCCTTTTTATGGTCAGGTTTACATGATAAAAGGAATTTTTCTTTGGTGAAATAGAGCAAGTTTTTGATGATAAAACTAGGGAAGGTCTTGGTTTAAGAGTTCTTACAGATGCAAACTTAACTCTTACAAAAAAATATCTAGAGACTGTACAAAGATATTCAAAGACAATGAGCAAGAATTCTTCTAAGTATGTTGATCCCAATGACCCAAGTTTAATATTTATTGCATTCTCTTTACCAAATGGTTTTGCTATTTGGAATGGTTTAAAAATATCTATTGATATTATGATTAAAGTTTTAATATGGGTGGTGGAAACTGGAGAAAAAAATTATATTTGGATGGATACTTGGTGTTGTAAAAACCACTCAATTAGATCTAGTTTTGAAACCTTGGATGAGATTGCTTCAATACAAATATGGTGATAGGGTTTGAAACATTTTGTACAAGGATCGAGAAGGAAGATACAAATGGAAAGAAGATTTTGAACAAGTATACAAGACATTGATTTTAGGAGGCAATTGAGTAGAAAGATAACAAATGTGATTATTTCGAGGGGAGCCAAGGATAAATTGATTTGGGAGTTGAATAGCTCAAAAGAATACACAATAAGAAGTGGATATAATGTTCAACACCAACAAAATAATAATGTCACTAGAATATGGAGAGATGTTTGGGATAGCCCAAGCATTCCTAAAATCAAAATTTTTGTTTGACTAGTAGGTCATAGAAGAATTTTATCCTAGGATAACCTTATGAAAAGGGGTTTTCATGGCCCGAGGAGGAGAGTATAGACCATCTCTTGGGACATTGCTCAATAGTTTAGAATTTATGGCAATGGACTCTTAATATATTTGGTAAATGCATGGTGATAAATAGTAGAATTGAAGATTGGTTAAAATAATGGTAGAGCACTTATAAAAGTGAGGTTTTACAAAAAAATTGGGATATATCAAAATATACAATACTTTGGACAATATGTCTAGAAAGGAATAAAAGAATATTTAAATGAAAGGAAATCAATTTAGAGGTAATGAAAAAGAAGATATGTTTAGCCATAGAGGAGTCTAAACCAACCCTATCAACTCACCCAGTCCCTAATCTGGAAGCAAAGAGCCTTAATAGATGGAGTCAAGTCATTAAATAGAATTATGATGTTGGGTACAAGAGAAGCAAAAAGAAGGTAAAGAATATAAAGTGGAAACCACCATATGTGAAGTGGGTTAAATTAAATTTTGATGGAGCTTTTAAAAGAAATCTAGGACCAACAGGAGAAGGAGGAATAATTAGGAATAACATAGGAGAGTTTTTGTCTCATTATGCTTTCAATAGTGGATTTAAGACAAATAATGAAGTTGAAGCTTGGGCAACTTTAGACGTGTTAAAAATATGTAAACAAATGAAATGGAATAGAGTATGGATTGAAGGTGATTCTCTCATAGTAATTAATGTAATTTTGAGAAAAGCAAAGGTTCCATGGAACATACAAGAGATAATTGTGGAAATTCAAGATCTTGCTAAAGAGTTCAAAGAAATCAGGTTTACACATATATTAAGGGAAGGAAACAAATGTGCAAATAAGCTAGCCAATAGAGGGGTTTTGATTGAGTATCGTGAAGTTAAATTCTCCTTTCCCTGGTTAAAGAAAGTAAAAAGTTTAGTTGAAGCTAACAAAAAAAGTTGATTACCTAATCAAATTATGATTAACATTTAATTTAATGTTTTCCATTGGGATTATCTGCTTTATTTTGTAACAATAATGTGTTTTATTTTAGATAATTTATTATAATTTTTGTGGTTGCACTTGTGTTTCAGGAAGGAAACTAGCAATCAAGACTTGGTAAAGCAGACTATGATAGTGTGATGTTTTGGAAATATTGCTCTACTAAGATGCAAGGCATAGATAGTAGAGGTGAATTTTTGGTATTGTGAAGGTTGCTATAGGAAAATGTCTAGAAAGTTGCTAAATTCTGGATTAATTGTATTCATACAAAATTTAAAAAGATCCAAAAAATGAAAATCAAGAATTCAAACATTTTATGTAAAATGATATAGGTTTCTAGCTATAGCATCTCAATTGAGATAAGAAGTGTATCTATTTTTAAACTCTCAATCTTTAAAAAAGAGAGATGTAATTTTTCAAGCGTGGGGGACCCAAGTACAACCCCTTATTATCCATCAAAAAAATAGTTGATTAATCAATTGTTTGTAGCATCCTTGCCTCATTGTGATGATTTTTTATTTTGTTTTAAAGTCTTTTTTTTTCTAATTTGTATTAATAGTTGATTCATCAATTGTTTTTACTAAGGGTTATTTGTATGTTATAGTAGATAACGTACAAATTTGAAGGTTAAAAAATTTATAACTTTATATTAAGCAAATATGAAATTATATTCTTTAGATGTTTCTTTGATATTTTTCTAAGTTTTAATAGTGACTTAAAAGTTATGTCGCTTATATAACCTTATACATAAATACTAGCCATCTCTATCAGGTTAAATTCTATCGTTAGACACCTTCCTAATTTGTCAACTAGTATATTTTAAATCATTAACTTCAAATGAATTAATCTACTTAGATAAAGATATGGACCAACTACAGTGCATTACCATTACCCTCATTGAATTTCTCCTATACTAAGCATGTACCTAGTGTCAATTTGAAAATTGCTAATCTTGTAAATTGATTCAAGATTATTTTATTGTTAATAAATTTTAGTGTCCAGGTGATCATATAAAAATATGTCATTTTTTCTTTTTAATATTTTTGTTTTATCTCTTTCTCTCTTGTGCATATAAATAGTATGTCGATTTTATTTATTCTTTTCTACTATGATCTTTTTAACCTTCATTATCATATGCAATATTAAATATAATATGCAATATCATTATAGTGTTAAAATTCACTCTTTTAAAAATATATATATCTATTTTAGTGGTACTAAGAAGGTTATTGAACACTTATGCTCAAGCACTATAGTGTTGGCTTATTGCCTATTTGGAGCACCATCTACGCAACAATGTTAGAGTGACACCATATTATCACTAACTAGTCATAAATATAAAAATTAATTATTAAATTGTTTATTTTAGATTATTATTAAATATAATCTTATGGATGTGAAGTTTGGTTTTTGAGAAGAGTTGATTCGCAAAGATCTCATCGGAGTTAGATTATCATGACTATTGTGACATTCTGGCTTTATATGACTTGTTGAAATATTATAATAACATGATATGATCAAATAAAATCAAATAAAAAAATTTAAATTTTATATTGTTAAATATAATCATTATTAGTTATATAAATAATTTTTTAATAATTTATGTATGATTTATAGTTGGGTGCTTTTATCAAAATAAAAATTTATTATATTGTTCTTAGTTCAATTAAGTCGTATCTAACTTCATTTTTATAAAAGATATTATTCATTTTTTTCAAGTTATCAGATTTCCACAATCAACTAAATTAACATCATTTTCATTAAGAGATAAAATCTCACTGGGATAGTTTTCTTTAAAATTTAAATTTTAATAAGACAAATATCAGCATTACACTAGGGCTAAATTATTTGCTAATTGGATTCCTTCTCTAAAGATATGCTACATTTTCAACATATTGTCTTTAATCCAATTACCACTTTTTTAGATTGAATAATTTTACTTGATTAAACCTGGGAAGCACAATACAAATGAAGGGTAGCCAAAGGGCTTACCACTAGTATGTTCACTTAGACATTATTTCCTAGGTTAATAATTTTTTAGGAGTAAAATGTTAAAAAAAAAGCCATAGTACAAAGTCTTCAATATAAAAACTAGGAAAGAAATCCTAAATTTGGAAAACAAAAAAAAAAAGCTAGGCTCAAGCAATTGTCAAAACTAATGTTGTAGCTAATGAGTCACCATTAGGATCTCCCTAAAACTCCAATAAATGACAAGGGTGATCTAACTTCATCTACTCCTTATGAGCTTGTACTAAATCTATAAATTTAGAGAAGAGAACTATATCCATATCCTCTCCTTCATTGTCTATTTCGTTAACTTCATTGTCACCTTGGAGTGCCTTAAACCTATTAAGTGAGGCAATAGTACTACCATTGGATGTGTTTAAATTAGGGTTATGCATAAGGGGTAGTACCAAAAAAGTATTTATCAAATCGGGGTGAATCAACGTGAAAACTGTATAAACTGTGGGGCGAATTTTTCAAATTTTTGAAGAAATTTTTCAAAACATGGCGATTTTTTTTCAACTACAAGTATCAACAAAATTAGCAGAAGGCGACTGGCAGAAGGTGATTGGTAGAAGGCAACTGGTAGAAGACGACTGACAAAAGGCGAATGACAGAAGGTGACTGACACAAGGCAACTGATAGAAGGCGACTGGCAGAAGATGACTAACATAAGGAGACTGGCAGAAGGTGACTAACACAAGGCGACTGGCAGAAGGCGACTGACACAAGGCACTAACACAAGGCGACTGGTAGAAGGCAACTGACATAAGGCAACTAACAGAAGGTGACTAGCACAAGGTGACTAACACAAGGTGACTAGCAGAAAGCGACTGGCAGAAGGCAACTGACAGAAGGTGACTGATAGAAGGTGACTGATAGAAGGCGACTGACATAAGGCGACTATCAAAATGTAACTGGTAGAAGGTGAGTGACATAAGGCAACTGGAATAAGGTGACTAACATAAGACGACTGGCATAAGGTGACTAATACAAGGTGACTGACATAAGGCGACTGGTAGAAGGCGACTGGCAGAAGGCAACTGGTAGAAGGTGACTGACACAAGGCGACTAGGAGAAGGCAAGCGACGAAAGCGGTGACACAAGGCAACTAGTAGAAGGCGACTGGCATAAGGCGATTAGTAGAAGGTGAGTGGTAGAAGGCAAGCGCGGAAGGAAGCGGCACATGGCGACTGGCACATGGTGACTAGCAGATGGTGAGTGGCAAAAGGTGAGTGGCACTAGGCGACTAGTAGAAGGTGAGTGGCACATGGTGACTGACAATCTGATAGATGGTGAGTGTCACAAGGTGACTGACAGATGGTGAGTGGTGCAAGGTGACTGATAGATGGCGAGTGGCACAAGGTGACTGGCAGATGGCGAGTGGAACAAGGTGACCGCCATAACCGTAAATAATATGGTGCCACGTGTCCTCCCTTCTGCCATGTGTCGTTCATGCGTTAACTCCTGCCATGCGGAAAATCTATAAATTCATTTGCAGGGTCATTTGCAGCTTTTCCCAGAGCAACTTTAAAACCTTTTTCCAGCATTTTGAGGGCGTTTTCCATAGCGGTTTTAGAGAGTTTTTAGAGCGTTTCCAAGCAATTTTAGTGCATTTTGGCAGCATTTTTAGAGCATTTTGGCAGCATTTTTATAAGGTTTTGCCAGCGTTTTCTTGCTTTTTAGAGATGACTAGTTGTTCCTCCCCTCTTCCATCCAAAGTTCATTTCAAGTACACCTTCTGCCCCAATCTCAAGAGCATTTTCAACACTCTGATAGAGATTCCTAGTGGATTTACATCGCTGGACTTGTTGGTGTGTTGAAGATGCCTCGATTGAACATTAACGTTCAGTTGATGCAACGGATCGTTTCTTGTTACAACCATGATGTGTGCACTATTTCAATCCCTGTGGATAACAACGAAATTGTTTTTTTGGTTAAACCCTCCGATGTGCAGCGACTAACAGGGCTACCATTTTTGGATGGTGTATTGGTGAACAACCAGTACGCCTTAACCGACGATGATAAATCCACCCTAGGAAACCTTTACGTTGTTCATCCTGACAATATGAAAGGTATAATTTGAAAATTTATTTTTTATTTAACATTAAATATTGTTCTGCTATAGTTTCATTTCTCTAAAAATGTTCTCCTTGTTTTATTTTTTGTTTTCTAATAATGTTCTCTTTTTTCAGTCAATTCTTCTAAGTCCAAAAGGGGCTTAAACATTTCGAATGTTGGAGACAAATTTCTATATGCTTGCATTGAATTTTTTAGGCAAGGCTTATTCTGTAGGGGCGACCTACAGAAATGCCTTTTTGGGCACTTTCTTTATTGCTTCGTTGTATTGATGGCGGTAAATTTGACTGGTGCATGCACATTTCCAACCATGAAGCACGACCTTTTGAGTGCCCAAAAAATTCAAGCATCTGCTTACACAGTGACTACCAACAATTTTATTCTTTGTTTATTTTAGGAAGCTTATTTCAACCTTCAACAGAGCAGTCCTCCCACTGCATTGCACCCCAGTTTGTTGTCTATTGGCATGTCTGATGGTGAGATACAGGTAAAAAATTTGTTGAAATATCTTTATTTTCTTTTTTTAATTTTATCTTTTTATTCTCTAATTTTGTTTTGAAAATAGAAAAGAGCATCTCAGTCTTCAAGTAAGAGGGATGCCGCATTTAGGATTATGGAAGTATCTGCTGATTCTGACATGCAATCGTAGTCATCACCAATGACTCCCAACAAACGTGTGAGGTCTGATGATGGTCGGATTCAGCATACACCTGCGACACCTTTTACTAGAGAAACAGTTACAGTCGACGTAGAAGAGGTTACCTCCAACCCACAAGGTAACCTTACTCTGCATTGTTCAAAAATACTTTTTTAAATGATTTATTTTTTGACTTAAAATTATGTTTTTTTAATGTGTTTTACATATTTTTCAGACAAAGGGCAAATGGTTGAAATATCAATGGTTGCAGAGTCTGAGTCAGGTATGTATATTTTGAATAAATATTTTTTAATGCTATTGTTATTTACAAATGATTTATTTTATGTTCTTGTGTGAAATTTAATAGAGGGACCTCGTAGATTCAAAAGGCTAAAAAAAATATGGCTCCACCACTTGACCCTCCATGACCATAGCCACAACCACAGCCATAGCCACAGCCACAGCCACAACCAAAGTAGGTTCAGGTCCACCCAAAGCAAGTTCAGGTCCATCCACTTCAGGTTCCACCTACGAGGAACCAATCACGCATGCGTGGTAAAATGTTCCTCACACCGCCACCTCACAATGCAAGAAGTGCTACAGAGACACAAAATGTGTCATCATCTAATATTTTTGTTGTACCGATATTAACCTTGGAGAATTTTTCAAATGTTGAGAGTGCATCTCAA
This sequence comes from Wollemia nobilis, assembly GCA_028583015.1. Taxonomy (NCBI): domain Eukaryota; kingdom Viridiplantae; phylum Streptophyta; class Pinopsida; order Araucariales; family Araucariaceae; genus Wollemia; species Wollemia nobilis. Next base: position 17,188,061 of record JAQPPZ010017228.1, read on the forward strand.
ATGCCCTCGGGAACTCTTGATTGTGACTTTCTTTATCAGGGTATGAATCCTAAAAATTTCCCTTTAAAGGCAAGTGATATTCTTGAGGATGAAGAGGGCATTGATGGAGAAGAAGATGATGTCAATGTAGATGTCATCGAAGTTTCCCCCTTCGACCCACAACAAGTCGTCGCCCGTACTATTACAGAAGATGATATCCTAAACGTTTCTGAAAATGTGTTATTAGTCGATGCATGTAAAGTTGTAGTTCATAATACTCTTCTTTCGGATATTGATAAATTGAAGGAATGGGAATATCGGGCCAAGGTTTTGATTAAAGCCATCAATGGCCGATATAAGAATTTTTCAAAAAGAAAAGAGTTGTTTCTCAAGATGGAGAATGAGCCCCAAAAGCTCGATGCCTTGCTACATAAAGTTGAATCTGGCACTATGGAGGCCGAGTCTACATACAGAGATGAAATTCTTGTCGTTGTTATGAATCATTTGGAAAACCTCAATGTAGAAGCCCAAGCTTATTTTAATGAATGGGCACTTGATCAGAACAAAGTAGCAGTTGCAGAAACAACATGACTTACAGCTGATGTAAGTTCTACACCTAACTAAAAAATATTTTTTTTGTTAAATATGTTTTGTTTATAAATATTAACCTTTTTTATTTTTGTTTTGTAGTCTAATTTCCAGCACCTAAAGCAACAAGTCGGTGCCATGAAATTTTTGATCAAGACTGCCAAAATTAGCATTAATAATGCTATTGAATTGAAGAAGAGGTTACAACAGACGGTTAGAGAAAATAATTACCTAAAGAAGGTTATCAAATATGGGGGCCTGGATGTCGAGGCTAAACTAAAAGAAAAGGAGAAGGAGCTGAATGCACCTTTCAAAGAAGATCCAACGAAGGAAGAGAGTGCCTTGTTATCGGGGATCAACACTACAGCAGAAAGTTTGGTTAGGGTTGGGGCATTAGAAGAAAAGGATATTGAGGTAGATGTGGGTGGACCTTCAGGAAACATTGAAAAACAATAGATCTTTGTTGTGTTGGGTTTCAAGTGAAACAAAAACTCTTTATATCTTTATATTTTTATAAATATTTAAGACTAGTATTTTTTGAAAATTGAAATCAATGTTAGAGGCAATTTCTGAAAAATTCATATTATCATTTTGAAGTTTTATTTTTAATTATTGTTATGTTTTAATTTGAAGTGGAATAAATAATGTTTGATATGTTTTGATTGATATGTTTGATATCCTTTTTGAGAATTGAAATCAATGAATGAGACTATTGTCAAAAATCAATGAATGAGACTATTGTCAAAAAATGTTTTATCTATTGGAAATTTTGTTTTCAATGTTGTTATGTTAAGATTATATGTGTTGATGTATTAAGTAATTTGAAGTGGAAGAAATAATGTTTGATATGTTTTGTAAATTGCAAATGAATGGTATCATTTTTTAGAATTGAAACAATGAATGAGACTATTTCTGAAAAATATGTTATCTATTTGCAATTTTGTTTTGAATGTTGCTATGTTATGATTATGTGTTGATGCATTAAGTAATTTTAAGTGGAAGAAATATTGTTTGATATGTTTTGTAAATTGCAAATGAATGGTATCATTTTTGAGAATTGAAACAATGAATGAGACTATTTTCGAAAAATGTGTTATCTATTGGAAATTTTGTTTTGAATGTTGTTATGTTAGGATTATATGTGTTGATGTATTAAGTAATTTGAACCGAAAGAAATAATGTTTGATATATATTGTAAATTGTAAATGAATGGTATCCTTTTTGAGAATTGAAACAATGAATGACTATTTCCGAAAAATATGTTATCTATTGGAAATTTTAAGTGGAAGAAATAATGTTTGATATGTATTGTAAATAATGAATGAATGGTATCTTCTTTAAATATTGAATTCAATGAAAGAGAGTATGTTTTGATTATTTATGATGATGTAAAAGTTTGTTGTTCTTAATTTGAAGTGGAAGAAATAATGTTTGATATGTGTTATCTTTTTAAACCTTTGTTTTGAATGTTGTTATGTTTTGATTGTTTGTGTTGATATATTAAGTAATATTGAATTATGTGAATGCAGTAAGATGTTCTTTTATGTTATATGAATTAATTTGAAATGTCAAAAAATACAGCATAGGCAATTACTTTCATGAATAACAAATATTACAAGAAAAATAATGTAACATGTGAAATCAAATCAAATGAAATCAATTCAAATGATAGCATCCTTTCATTCAGATATGTGAAATCAAATCAAATAATAACATGTGAACTCAAATTAAATCAAATAAAAAAATCCTTTCATTATGATATGTGAAATCAAATCAAATGATAGCTTCCTCTCATTTTGATATGTGAAATCAAATCAAATGATAATATGTGAAATAAAATCAAATGAATGCATCCTTGCATCATAATGCTAGAAGCTGGAACAAACTCTTTTCAGATTGTACAAAATGTTTTGCACTCATTCCCAAAATTTTTGTCGTCACAATATGACCAGTGTTACCATCATCCTCATCATTATCAATATTCGTTACACCTCTTCTCTCTACCAAAGAACTCCAATGTGACAATGCTCTTTCGTAAGGAAACTCCTCCACCTCATAGGCCGACACATATACTCTCAAGCAATTCTCCAAATTTTTGTTCAACCTATTTCGAACTTTAGATTTTATATATGAAAGTGCATTGAACACCCTTTCATCTTCCACGGATCCCAAAATCATCGTTTGACATAATTCATATAAATGAAAATATTCACTCATAGTATGTTTTAAGACAGTACTTGGTTGTAATATTCTCCACAAACGTGAAATAGAACCTGCTTCATGATGGTTAGAGAGTCTGTGAAACTTGAGCAGACATTGTTGTTCCAAAATAGTTGGATTGTTTTGTCAAAAGATCTTTGTTCAGAATGCCATTGATTTCAATGCCATTGACTACAACACTTTGACTAAAATGACCAACAAGTCTGCCCATGTATTTGAGGAACAAAGAATTTATAATCTGGTATTCATTACAAGGATCCCAAAACATTGGATTTACCACACCCATAGCCTCTAGCAATTCATCTCTTTGAAAATGGTCTCTGATTTCTTTTGTCAATGATTCTGCTATTTGTTTTAGTTTAAGTTTTGTATCATCCACAACCACATGAAATCTATTGTAGGTTATGGGCATTTGCTCAACTTCATTTGTAGCTATATCCAATCGCACACCATAACAATATAAAGGTATTTCATTTCCATGGACATTAATACACAGATGATCATTAATATTGAACTTCAAAAAGCTCCGAGGACTATTCACACTTGTTAATGCTCTCCAACTCTCAAACAAGGGATCCATAAAATTTTGACCGGATGCATACATCATATCAATATGCATGCAAATTTGTATTCTCGCCTTGATGAAATCCATAATATAAATCGATCTTTCTTGTGCAATTTTGATCAAAGTATTCATTTTTTCCAACATTGGAAGAATTCCACACAATGTGAGAAGAGTTTCAAAGTCACTCATTCGAAAAAGTAAATCTTTAGCCTTATCAACCACCCTACGATTTGCATACATAAACCCTATCAAGGATTGATATTCTTTGAAAACTCTTAATGTCGGTAGATACATCGAAATCCACCTAGTATCCACATCTTTCAACAATTTTTTACCTTCGGTAACTCCTAGTGCAAGCTGTTGAAACTCTGAAAATATTTTTGGACTACGTGAAAAATATTCATGAATTTCATGGACAAGCTCTTCCACTCTGGCAACATTTGTAAATGTATCCACAATTTTGTATGCAAGATTCATTCTGTGAGCCATGCAATGAATAGGGATCAAATATGGGGCAACCGATGTTTGTAGTCTAACACAAAGACCATTCCTGTGTCCTTGCATTGTAGCAGCACCATCAGCTCCTACACATATTAACTTAGTGGCTATTTCAATTTCATTCATTCCTACTTCTTCTTTTAAACTAGTTACAACAACATTGTAAATGTTTTACTGCATTACAATTTTCCACCATTTTGCGTATTCCTAGTAAATGAGGTTGCCTTGAATGATTTTCCAATGTGTAAACATGCATGCAAATCCAAGATGTATTGTCAAGCTGCAGTCACCTCATCAATTGAAAGTGAAATGAATTTTGCCTTTTTTACTTTCTCTCTGAGGTCATTCTGCTCAACCAATGACAGACATTTTGCCATTTCCCAACCACTTCGATCCGACCAATGAGCGTTGGGTAAGTTCTGCACATTAGCTAGTCGAAATAGAGATTTATAATCTATGAAATCAGACATAGGTCTACCCTTCTTAAGAATAGAAAATACAACAACAAACTGCAAACTTTTTGAAGCTAAAGTTAACTTATTCATTTTTTGAAATTGGGCTTGAATCGTTGCACCTTTCTCAACCAATGTTTGCTTTTTTTTCATTTCTTTATCATATTCTTCCGCATATCTCATATGTGCGCACTCTGATGCATCCTTCCACCTATAAGTTTTTTGTGTTGCTCGATCACCTTCTTTTGTTTTGATATAAACCTTTCCACAATGTTTTTCTATTGTATATTTTTTAAGTTGCAATCTATGCTCCTTTTCATGTTTCCAACTGCAAATTACGCATCTTAATTATGTTATATCATCACTACTATTCTCTGGCAGCACTGGCTCAATAAATGGAAATTTTGATATCCAATCAGGCTGAAATGATCTATTAATTGTCCACCTAGATAACCTTGCACGTTTATTTTTTTTAGATGAAGATTCTCTGGAAGTAGGGACTGCATAAGAACTATTAGTTTCTTTTCCACTTGGCATGTTAGATTCAGGAATCTCTTCATGTTGTTGTTCGATTTGATTGAGATTATCTTCATGTGTGGACTGTTGATTATCGTGGATATGTGGAAGTGGAGGAATACCAGGGTTAACAGTGTTTTCTGTAGAGATAATTCTAGTGTCAATAGTAGATTCATTATCACTATGGCATTTAAAAGCATACTAGTGTTTTCTACGAATAAAAGTGAACAAAGCCATCAACCAAAAAACACACTTCTTTATGAATTGAGGACATTATATTTAAAATTAACAAAGTAAAAAAATTAACTGGTGAGTAAAGGTGTTCATACCTTCAGTTTGTGCAGATGTTGATGGCAGACTAGGTTTTGAAATATTAGGAAAGTATTTGAGGATACTCCTTTTATTGGAAGACTCTCCTCCCTTCTTTCCACTACCTGTAGTTGACATTTTTACCTATATGAACAGAAGAATAACATGAACAAAGAACATTTTTAAATATGAAAATAATAGGTATAAAAGAGAACTACTGCTAGAGACAACAGAATCTGTGATTGTCCCATGAATATTGTTCGTAGGCAGAATAAACCTCCTTATTGAGTGTCCATTAATAAAATGAAAAATGAAATTTAATGGTAAAAGAAGCATACGGATAAATTGAGTCACCTTCTACCAATCGCCTTACGCCATCCCTTCTTTCAATCACCTTCTACCGATCACCTTGTGTCGATCACCTTACTCGATCGCCTTATATCGATCGCCTTCTACCAGTCACCTTATGTCAGTCACCTTATGCTAGTCACCTTCTATCGATCGCCTTATGCTAGTCGCCTTCTACCAGTCACCTTATGTCAGTCACCTTCTCCACCTTGTGTTAGTCACCTTATGCCAATCGCCTTCTTCTAGTCACCTTATGTCAGTCACCTTCTGCCAATCGCCTTGTGTCGATCGCCTTCTACCAGTCACCTTCTACTTATCGCCTTTTGCTAGTCGCCTTGTGTCAGTCACCTTATGTCAGTCACCTTCTACCAATCGCCTTGTGTTAGTCACCTTCTGTCAATCGCCTTTCAGTTGCCTTGTTTTAGTCACCTTCTACCAGTCGCCTTATGTTAGTCACCTTCTATCAGTTGCCTTCTGTTAGTCACCTTATGTCAGTCGCCTTGTGCCAATCACCTTCTACCAGTCACCTTGTGTCAATCACCTTGTTAGTCACCTTACTCGTCACCTTCTATCAATCGCCTTATGCCAGTCACCTTCTACCAGTCGCCTTTTGTCAGTCGCCTTCTACCAGTCGCCTTCCTAGTCACCTTCCATCGCCTTCTCCGATCGCCTTTTCCTGTCACCTTCTATCGATCGCCTTTTGCCGATCGCCTTTTCGATCGCCTTACCGATCGCTTTTGATGGTCGCCTTCTATCAGTCACCTTATGCAGTCGCCTTCTAGCAGTCGTGGACTCTGGTTTTGTCAGTACTCTGCTTTGTATCGCTCGCTATCCAAAAAAAATGTTGTAATTGTATGGGAGTCATTGTCAGGTTTAGCTATATATAATGGGGTACAAGGGGCGATTTGGGCGGGATATTTCTTATTTTAAATAAATTTAGGGCAAAAATTGGGCGGGAAACCTTATGACAACGGGGCGAATTTACCCTAAAAAAAATTAGATCCCAAAATTTTTGGGCGAACGGGCCGACCTCTATGGTCCCAAAAATCGCAAAATTGACATTTTGGAAATCCGAATATTCGCGCTAAATTGTGAAATTCGCCACTAAGCAAAACCCTGGTTTAAATATTCTTTGAGCTAAATTGGGGTTCTTACTTTCTTGTTATGGCCACCCATGAGCAAGCCAGAGTGAGACGACGACTCACGATGATTATGCCTTTATGCATTCACAACAACAAAGCTCTAATATTTTCTTAAGGCTCCTCGAGACTGGGATCTAGAAATTTTTGTTGGACCTGACAAAGTAGCTACTTGGTTCTTGGCAATTCCTTTGTTAACTTGAGAAACTAAAGATTTTTTATGACCAGAAGGTTGACAACCAAAATTAACGATCAAAGGAGCCAACTTAGAGTTTTGTATCTTGTGACCAGTTAAGTCCAAATATCTTTTTGTTTAGTTTATAAATTATCCAAGTCTTCTTGCACCAAAGAAATTACTTTTGATCAGTTTAGCAATGGGTATTATTTGACCTAGTGCTCCATACTTTGGCATCAAAAGCAAACGTTCAAAATATTAACATATCAAACAACTTGATGACAAATTTTATAATCAAATATAAAGTACACTTCATCTATTAGGTCTTTAGAAGTGGAATACACACATAGGACCTGGGAAATAATTGTGGAGAACCAGTGAGAAGCTTCAAAGGAAACAAATTCTCCAAGTTTATCATAAAGCTAAGGGATAAGGTCCTTGAAATACAAGGATGAACCTAGATATTTAACCCACACTAGGCAACAAAGACTCATTTCACCATCAACTATAAAGTAGAGGTCATAATTAGACATGACTATAAAATAGCCAAAACAAATTCATGGTCCTACCTCACAAATGGCTCTAGCATGCTTGGATGACCCAAAGGAAAAATAAAGAACCCTTGGACAAACTCCTATCTTCAACAACTTGAAGGCCCAATGGCTCCCACTTATCTTCGATCTGAGACTAGATATGAGTAGCTGGGGGAGCATAACAGCCCATGAAACATTCAATGGTAACCCTAGTTTGAAAATCTTGTAATACTTAAGAAAAAGTATTGTAATCTGCCTCAACCAAAAGCTTCGGATCAAAATTAGGAGAGAGCTCAGAATTATTACCGTGTGCAAAATTTTAAGGATGAATTTCCTCAATATAACCTTACGTAATTTGAACCTAAATCTCTTGAGAGAAATCTTAAAACCCACACTAGTACAATATCCCACATAAACATTTTATATAAAAATAAATAAAATATTGTTTATGTATAATTTTTTTATATTTATCAAAATTTTAAATTTAAATTCTTTCATAAAATAATTTATTCTAACCACTCAAACAGTAATTCTATAAATTAATTTATATTCTAATATTTAAAATATGGGTTGAAATTTTTATATTCTAATTCTATATATATATATATATATATATATATATATATATATATATATATATATATATATATATAGTGTTTCTTTCCTTTTAGTACACTCCCAAAGTATCCAAGAGCATGATTATCCTATGTAGTGAAAAATGGCATTGAAGTTTGGAGGAAAAGTAAACTCCTTTCAAAGATTTGTACATTGATTTTGATCACTATTAACTAAAGGATATTAGGTTCGAGGTGTAGATCAATTGGTTCTACCAAACTCTATAAGGGGGTGGATGTCCAGGGTTCAAATTTTGGGTATTGTTGGACTAAACGCTTGTCCCTTTCTTGGTGCTTTCAATGGCGTAAAATATTTAAAATGATTGTGGCATGGAGGTTATAGGGACAAACTACATGAAATACTATGTGGCGGCTTCCAAGGTGGACAATAGGGACAGACTACATGAAATATTGTGTGGCATCTTTCAAGGCAGATAGTGCAAAATACTGTGATGACCAAATAATTGTGGTATGGTGGTTATAAGGATAAACTGCATGAAATACTGTGTGGTAGCTTCCAAGGCAAACAATAGGGACATACTGCATGAAATACAATGTGGCAGCTTTCAAGGTAGATAGTACAAAATATTGTGACGACCATAAAATATGAACAACATACTCAAATTATCAGGGTAGCTATTGATTCCACCATTTAAAAAAAAAAAAACTAATTATATTGTGGGCCAACTCACTTCGAAAGGATAACTTATTTGTGAGGAAAGAATCTCATTAGTGAAAGCCTTTACATCCTTTATCCTTTTTCAAAAGGGAAGATAAAAAAAAATCTAAAAGAAACCATTTATTTGATCTTATGTTCATGCTTATGAATGCATTAATTGTTTTAATCGAGAGAGTATTATTTTTTGTTTTTTAAAGTAATATGAAGTATAATGCATGATACAATTAAGGGTTATATTCTTCAAGGGTATAATAATAGGACTATTTTCTTGTGATTTAAACTTAGGTTATTGAGATTAATGTTGGAATATTGAGTATATTGAGTTGTCATTGATGTCAAAGGGTGCATGGTACTTAAGGCAAAAATATTCCTCAAAGATGAGAAGTTTACACAGATGGAAAAAATATCAATTAAGACAACAATTGGACTTGGTAAATAGCAAAGCAAGAAAATATTCAAGCAAAGGGTTATAATATTTAAATTTTAAATTTAAATATTATAATGAGAAAGGTTTAAATTTCATGGGATAAAAACAAAAGTTTATGTTGCAAGGGACAAAGGTTTAAAGAATTGATATTATAATATTTAAAATATTATAATATAAAGGTTTAAAAAGGGAGGAGGCACCAAAGTTAATGGAGGAAATAAAACAATTTGAAAATTTTATATGCGTCGACGTTTTTTATATAAGAAAAAAAAAATCATATAAGAGGGGTACAAATATTTCATAGAGACTATGGTTTCGAATGCAAAAAATAATTATTCGAATGCTCTCCATGCAAAATTCGACTCAGATGGGGAGATGGTGAGGGAAGAAAGTAGAGAGGGGAGGGCTCTGGTCCCTCCCCTGCTCCCTCTCCCATGGCTCCTGGTTCCTGCCCAGTCCCTGGCTCAACCCAGGTCATCCCTCCCGGGGAGTGGTTGTTTGCAGATGATCTCCTGGGGGGAGATCCTTCTCCACTATCTGCGCCCCTCCCAGTCGGCTAGGGTTTCCTTGGTTGTTTTTTTGGACTGGTGCTTCCCAGGGATCCCTGTTTGGTTGGGAATCCCTTCCCTTTTTCCCTCAGGCTTCCCCCTGGGGTTTTTGCGAGTTATTCGCGTGGATCCGGTCCCTGCGTTTCTCGGTGCGGTGGAGGTGATGGTTTAGGGTTTGGACAGCTTCCCCCTTTTTTCTTGTGAATCCTCGACAGACTCTGTGCTTGGACGGGATTCTTGGTCCCTACTGCTGGGATCCTCTTCTGTTTTCCCGGGGCGGGTTCCTTGTGGTGCAACTCTCTGGTCACTTCTTGATGGGTTGGATCCTCTCTGTGCTGGCTGTCGGCTTCCTACAGGATGGCTCTCACTGAACGGAATGTTTTCCCGATGGGCGGCTGGTTTCTCCACAGGGCGGGATCCGCCAAATCCGTCGGTTTTCCCGCGAGGCGGGATCCTTTCTTTTCTGCTGGTTTCTCGGATGGTGGGATTTCCCTGTTGCTTCCCGCTAGGCGGGACTGTTTGTGGTGGTTTTGACTGCTTCCCACGCGGCGGGATTTTATTGTATGAGTTTTCTTTGCTTCTCTGTTGGGCGGGATCTTCTCGATGGTGGTTTTTGGCTACTCCCCGGCTGGCGGGATCTCCAAAACTACTTTATTTCTTATTTGTTTGTTTCCCGCTGAGAGGGATTTTTTCATGCTTACTGTTACCGCTAGGCGGGATTTCTGTTTTGGTGTTCAATTTCAAGGGATTGATGCCCTAGGCCCATTGCTTATGTAATCAGGTTTTGGGATCCTTGTTAAAACCCGCTGTTAATACAAACACTACTTACCAAAAAAAAAATTCGACGTAGATAAAAAGAACAAAAGAGAAAGCAAGTTTGGTGGCAATGAGCAAAATGATTTTATATTGAGTGTGCTGCAATTGGAAATCCAACTGGGTGGCTAGTCCAGCTGGTCGCCTAGCTGGTGCTAAGGCATTGTCGAACCAGAGGTTTTAGGATCGAATCACGCGGAGTTTTTTTTTTGGTTGGCGGAGATAGTGTTTCGTTTGACAGTGACACAACGAAGAGGAAACTTTGAGTTGCTTGTGCATGGTAGGTCTTACCGACTGGGGTAGCCTAGCTGTTGAGGTATGGACAAAAATTTTGTATAAATTTTATTTGCAAAAGAAATTGTTTGTTGGACTTGTTGATTTAAATATTAAGGGAAAAGGTTTTTGCTTTTGTTTATGTTTAATTGGAGTAATAAGGTGTATTGTGGATTATTTAATATTTGTAATCATTGTGTGTTGAAAAGGAGTAATAAAGTGTATTATAGATTATTTAATATTTGTAATTGTTGTGTGTTGAAAAGGAGTAATAAGGTGTATTGTGGATTATTTAATATTTGTAATTGTTGTGTATTGAAAAGGAGTAATAAAGTGTGACGTGGTTTATTTTTAATTGTAATTTTACCTTATAGAAAAAGGAATTTTAAAGGTTTTTGAAAGCTTTATTTTGAGAGATTAAAAAGGAGAAATAAGGTATTATTTTCTAGATTTATTGTGGACATTTTTGGAAAGATTTTTATGGATGATTTTCTATCTCTGCTAGAAATTGAAAATCACTAACCATATTTTTGAAGGATCAAAGGGAGAATTATTTTGTCAAGACAGGTTTTGGAAGCTTATCATTTTTAAGGAAGATCTAAGAGGTATGGTGATTTAATTTCTTTCTAGAGGGTGGTTTCTGTTTGAAGAAAGTACTTTGATGTCATATGGTTGGAGGTATAAGGATTGATTGAGTATGTATTGCTTTGAATAAAATTGGAAATATATGTGCTAGGGTTTGAGAATAAAGTTGTGCATTATTGTTGAATGAAATTGGAAATATATGTGCAAGGGTTTGAAAATATACTAGCAAGGGTTTGAGAGAAAATTGGTGCATTAACTTTGAGTCATATTGGGAATGAATTTGCAAGGGCTATAGACCAGTTTTGTGAAGCAAGTATGTGCATTGGTTTTGATTAATTTTGGAAGTACATAAGAAGGTCAACTATCAAGTGCTAGACTAGAGTATCCTTTTGAATGCAATGAATGTGAGACATGTGAAAGAGATAGACTTAATGAATGTGAGAAGAACATATTGAGTATTTGTAATGCATATCATTCTCTATATGTTCATGAAGAAAAATAATTATGGGTAGAATATGTCTGAATTACTTTAGTCAAAGAAAGCACTTTTGGGAAAGATATATGCAATTGTTTGTATGCAAGAATTAGGAATGTTTGAGCAAGTTTTATGAGCAAGATTGAGGTAGATTTGAGCAGGTTTTGAGAAGATATTTGAGAAGGTTGTGAGTGAGTAGTTTGAGCAGAGTTGTGAGCAGAGTTGAGCAGATTTTATGAGTAGTATTGGTCAGCAGATTTGAGCAAGCCTTATGTGTAGGCTTGGAGCAAATTTGAGCAGAGTTGAGAGCAGGTCTTGGAGAAGATCAGAGCAAAGGGGATTGGTGTCTCCTATGGATAGAGGTCCATAAACTAGAGCAAAGGGGATTGGTGTCTCTTGTGGATAGAGGTCCATGAACTTGAGCATAGGGGATTGGTGTCTCCTTTGGGTTGGTGCCCATAAACATTGTAATAGGGAATTGGTTCCCAAGAGATTTGTTGAGAAAATTTATAAGAAATATTTTCTCCGTGGATGTAGCCCACATTGGGTGAACCATGTTAAATATATGTCTCTTATGTGTGTGATGATCTGTGCATTGTTTCATTATTGCAATTGATAATATTGGATAATACTACTTTGGAAAGAAAAGTAAAAAGTTTTATCTTATATTGTTCACCCCCTCTTAGTATAAGCTTGTGTTCTTCAATTGGTATCAGAGCGGGTTCCTTCATGAAAGCCTAACAACTTGAAGGAAGATCTTACAAGAACACACATGGCCACTGAAGTGATAGAAGATGCTCCTATGGTTGAAATCAACAAGAAATATTTAGAAAAGGAAGAGGAAGCCACAATTGATATGGAAAAGGAACTTATTGCTGCTCTTGGAGAATTGAAAAGGGTTAGAAAGAAGAATTCAGGATTGAAGGCTCAAGTTCAAGAGGATGAGGAAACAAAGACAAAGCTTCTACAAGATCTCATAGACTTAAAAGTGAAGGTTGAAGAGACAAAAATAATTGAAGAAGTTATGGTTGAGAAATTAAAGGCAAAAGAATTAGAATGTGAAAAATTGGAACATGAAGTTGTCTCTCTAAGAAAGGAAGTAGAAAATTCTAAGGATAAGTTGCAACAAAATATAAGGTTAGAGAAATAGAAAGAGGAGTCAAGCTCAAAAGGAACAAAGACATCAAAGAAAGTTAGTAAAAAGGAGCCCATGACCTATGTTGATGTATTGAAGGAGGAAGAAGATAGAGAATCATCATGGACAGAAGTCAATCACAGGAACAAAAATGAAAGAACCATGCGACCATATCATTCAAGGCAATCAAACAGGTTTAAAAATTTCTTCCATGGTTATTGTTTTTCATGTAACAAATATGGTCATAAAGTTGTACATTGCATGGTCTATGTGAAAAATAATGTTGGCATCATCAATAGAAATTACAATTCTTTTGCACCTCTCATGAATAACAATGTCATGTGTTACAAATGTAATAATTTTGGGCACAAAGCTAGATGGTGTAAAACAGTATTTCTTGAACTTCCTAAATCAAGCAAGAAAGAGGAAGGTCAAACAGTTCAGAAGGAGATGTCCTCAAAAGTTTGGAAAAATAAAAAGGAACAAGAAAAGGAAAATTCCATGTTGGTACAAACAACTCTTCATGTGCAAAATGAAGGAAATCAATGGTACATTGATAGTGGTTGTTCAAGCCATATGACAGGTGACAAAAGCAAATTTCTTTCTCTCAAGAAAATAAATGGAGGAACAGTGAAATTTGGTGATAATGCTTCTGCCAAAATTGTTGGAAAAGGGACTTTGAGTTTGGATAATGGAAAATCTAGGACAGAAAATGTGTTATATGTTGAAGGATTGAAGCACAATCTACTAAGCGTAAGTCAACTATGTGATCAAGGGCACATACTCACATTTCACCCAAATGGATGTGAGATCAGGAAATCCAAGACAGGAAAGCTTATTGCAGATGCCAGTAGAACTACAAACAATCTCTACATGTTAAGTGAAATTAAGGGAGGAAAATGCTTTTTATCACAAGAGGATGAGATTTGGTTATGGCATAGAAGAATGGGTCACCTGAAATTTGACAACATAGTGAAAATAAGCAACAAATAGGCAGTCAAATATTTGCCCAAAATAGCAAAACCCCCAAGCACGATTTGTGCACAATGCCAACATGGTAAGCAAATAAGATCAAGTTTCAAATCAAAGGAGTTTTCTTCATCCAAACCCTTGGAGCTAGTTCACACCGATCTATGTGGGCCTACAAGGACAAAGAGTTTACAAGGTGAGAGTTACTTCATGTTATTTATTGATGATTTCTCTAGAATGACTTGGGTAACATTCTTAAAAGAAAAATCAGAAGCATTTGAAAAGTTCAAGGCATTCAAGGCACTAGTAGAAAATGAAATAGACAAAAAGATCAAGTGTCTAAGATCAGATAGAGGAGGAGAATTCACTTCAGGTGAATTTGTAGAATTCTGTGAACAACATGGAATCAAAAGATAATACTCAATAGCAAGAACTCCACAACAAAATGGAGTAGTTGAAAGGAAAAACAGAATTGTTCAGGGTATGGCTAGGGCTATGTTAAATGAGTCTAAGATTTCTGATGTATTTTGGAAAGAGGTAATTCATACAACTATTTACATTATCAATAGAGCTCAAATAAGAGTAAATCACCACAAAACCCCATATGAGCTTTGGAAGGGAAGACCAACTACTGTGAAGTACTTCAAAAATTTTGGAAGCAAATGCTACATTAGACGAGAAGAGAAAAATTTGGGCAAGTTTGATTCCAGGTGTGAAGAGGGTATTTTCCTTGGTTATTCCACTAAGAGCAAAGCCTATAGATGCTACAATAAAATATCACATAAAATTGTGGAAAGTACAAATGTAAGAGTTGATGAAGAAATAGATCTAAGAGAACCAACTCAAGAAATTGTGTATCAAGAAGGAGAAAGTTGCAAAGAAGAAGAAGGTGAAGAAACTGAAGAAGATGAGACACAAAGGGCACCACCAAAGACACCATCCAGGTATGTGCAAAAGAATCATCCGAGAGAACTGATTATTGGGAATCCAGATGAGAGACAAACAAGGAGGAAGATAATAGGAACAGGTGAACATGCAAATTTTTCTTTGCTATCCAAAGTTGAGCCCAAGGATTTCAATGAAGCAAGTGAAGACAAATACTAGATTAAAGCAATGGAAGAAGAGTTAGACCAAATAGAAAAGAGTGAAACTTGGGAACTTGTCCCACATCCAAAAGACAAGAATGTAATTGGCACCAAATGGGTCTACAAAAATAAGTTGAATGAAGATGGTCAAGTTGTCAGAAACAAAGCAAGACTTGTGTGCAAAGGCTACGCACAAGTTGAGGGGATTGAATTTGAAGAAACATTTGCTCCCATTGCACATCTTGAAGCCATAAGAATGTTCCTGGCTTTCTCAAGCTTCAAAAACTTCAAGGTGTATCAAATGGATGTAAAATCAACTTTTCTCAATGGTTACTTAGAGGAAGAGGTCTACATAGAGCAACCAGATGGTTTCAACCTGATAGATAAGTCGGACTATGTATGCAAATTAAAGAAAGCTCTCTATGGACTAAAGCAAGCCCCTAGGGCTTGGTACTCAAGATTGGATAAGTATCTCCAAGAATAGGGTTTCAGAAAAGGTATAGTTGATAGCAATCTATACATAAAAAATGAAGGAAATAACTTGTTGATTGTAGTGGTCTATGTGGATGATATCATTTTTGGAGGCAGTAATGACAAGATGTGTCAAAAATTTGCAAAGTGTATGCAAAATGAATTTGAGATGTCTATGCTTGGTGAGTTATCTTTCTTTCTTGGGTTGCAAATTTCATAATCAGATAAAGGTATATTTCTCTCTCAGACCAAGTATGTGAAAGAAATGTTGAAAAAGTTCAGGATGGAGGATTGCAATCCTATGAGTACCCCCATGGTTACAGGATGTAAGTTAAGTAAATATGATGAGTCTCCTGAAGCAAATCAGACATTGTATAGATCCATGATTGGAAGTTTACTATATGTCACAGCTACTAGACCAGATATAATGCAGGTAGTCGGATTGGTGGCAAGATTTCAAGCTGCACCAAAAGAAACACATGTACAAGAAGTAAAGAGAATCTTTAAGTATTTGAAAGGAACTATGAGTTTTGGACTGTGGTACCCCAAATGTAATAATTTCACACTCACTACATATACAGATGCGGATTGGGCAGGCAATATTGATGATAGAAAAAGCACAAGTGGAGGAGCATTCTTTCTTGGAGATTGTTTAGTCTCTTGGCTAAGCAAGAAACAAGCATCAGTATCCTTATCCACTATAGAAGCAAAGTACATTGTAGCAGTTGCTTGTTGTACATAGGTTTTATGGATGAAGTAGACTTTAAGTGATTTCAAGATAGAACATGATCATCCTATCCCCATACTGTGTGATAATACAAGTGCCATTAATATCTCAAAGAATCTAGTGATGCATTCAAGGACTAAGCACATTTCAATCAAATATCATTTTTTGAGAGAGCAAGTGACTGATCAACAAGTCAAATTGGAATACATTGCTACAAAGGAACAAATTGCTGATATTTTTACCAAGCCACTTCCAAAGGAAACTTTTGAGTATCTCAGAGGAAAGTTGGGAGTAACTTCACTCCCATCCCAAAATTGATCACCTCAAGGAAAGGAGGTGGTGAGGGGGCTATGCTAAGTGTCTTATTTTTAGCCCCAAAGAGCCCTTTGCCATTGATGTCAAAGGGGGAGAGAATTCAGTGAGGGGGAGCAGCTTCTCAGGGGGAGCAGTTTGGGAATCCAGTTGCAGTAAAAAGAATTTTTTTGTAGGGTTGCCATCAATGACAAAGGGGGAGATTGTTGGAAATATTGAGTATATTGAGTTGTCATTGATGTCAAAGGGTGCATGGTACTTAAGGTAGAAATATTCTTCAAAGATGAGAAGTTTACAAGGATGGACAAAATATCAATTAAGACAACAATTGGACTTGGTAAATAGCAAAGCAAGAAAATATTCAAGCAAAGGGTTATAATATTTAAATTTTAAATTTAAATATTATAATGAGAAAGGTTTAAAGTTGCATGGGACAAAAAGAAAAGTTTATATTGCAAGGGACAAAGGTTTAAAGAATTGATATTATAATATTTAAAATATTATAATATAAAGGTTTAAAAAGGGAGGAGGCACCAAAGTTAATGGAGGAAATAAAACAATTTGAAAATTATATATGCGTCGACATTTTTGATATAAGGAAAAAAGCATATAAAAGGGGCACAAATATTTCATTGAGACTATGGTTTTGAACACGAAAATAATTATTTGAATGCTCTCCATGCAAAATTCGATGTAGATAAAAAGAACAAAAGGGAAAGCAAGTTTGGTGGTAGTGAGAAAATATTTTATCTTGAGTGTGCCATGATTGGAAATCCAACTGGGTGGCTAGTCCAGCTGGTCACCTAGCTAGCGCTAAGGCGTTGTCGAACCAGAGGTTGCAGGGTCGAATCACGCAGTTTTTTTTGGTTAGTGGAGATAGTGTTTTGTTTGGCAGTGACACAACGAAGAGGAAACTTTGAGTTGCTTGTGCGTGGTAGGTCTTACCCGCTGGGGTAGCCCAAATGGTTGCCTAGCTATTGCTAGGGTGCTGTGTTGGCAGAGGTTGTGAGTTCGATTCCCTTCGTGTTCATTGGGCTTGATTGGTTGAGGTATGGATAAATTTTTTGTATAAATTTTATGTGAAAAAGAAATCGTTTGCTGGACTTGTTGATTTAAATATTAAGGGCAAAGGTTTTTGTTTATGTTTAATTTAGAACAGGAGTAATAAGGTGTATTGTGGATTATTTAATATTTGTAATTGTTGTGTGTTGAAAAGGAGTAATAAAGTGTATTGTGGATTATTTAATATTTGTAATTGTTGTGTGTTGAAAAGGAATAATAAGGTGTATTGTGGATTATTTAATATTTGTAATTGTTGTGTATTGAAAAGGAGTAATAAAGTGTGAAGTGGTTTATTTTTAATTGTAATTTTACCTTATAGAAAAAGGAATTTTAAGGGTTTTTGAAAGCTTTATTTTGAGAGATTAAAAAGGAGAAATAAGGTATTATTTTTTGGATTTATTGTGGACATTTTTGGAAAGATTTTTATGGATGATTTTCTATCTCTAATAGAAATTGAAAATCACTAACCAGATTTTTGAAGGATCAAAGGGAGAATTATTTTGTCAAGACAGGTTTTGGAAGCTTATCATTTTTAAGGAAGATCTAAGAGGTATGGTGATTTAATTTCTTTCTAGAGGGTGGTTTCTGTTTGAAGAAAGTACTTTGATGTCATATGGTTGGAGGTATAAGGATTGATTGAGTGTGCATTGCTTTGAATGAAATTGGAAATATATGTGCTAGGGTTTGAGAATAAAGTTGTGCATTATTGTTGAATGAAATTGGAAATATATGTGCAAGGGTTTGAAAATATACTAGGAAGGGTTTGAGAGCAAATTGGTGCATTAACTTTGAGTCATATTGGGAATGAACTTGCAAGGGCTATAGACCAATTTTGTGAAGCAAGTATGTGCATTGGTTTTGATTAATTTTGGAAGTACATAAGAAGGTCAACTATCAAGTGCTAGACTAGAGTATCCTTTTGAATGCAATGAATGTGAGACATGTGAAAGCGATATACTTAATGAATGTGAGAAGAACATATTGAGTATTTATAATGCATATCATTCTCTATATGTTCATGAAGAAAAATAATTCTAGGTAGAATATGTATGAATTACTTTAGTCAAAGAAAGCACTTATGGGAAAGATATATGCAATTGTTTCTATGCAAGAATTAGGAATGTTTGAGCAATTTTTGTGAGCAGGATTGAGGTAGATTTGAGTAGGTTTATGAGCAGGTTTTATGAGAAGATTTGAGCAAGCCTTGTGAGTAGGCTTTGAGCAGGTTGAGCAGAGTTTGTGAGTAGGATTGGTGAGCAGATTTGAGCAAGCCTTGTGTGTAGGCTTGGAGTAGATTTGAGAAGGTTTGGTGAGAAGATTTGAGCAAGCCTTGTGTGTAGGCTTGGAGTAGATTTGAGTAGATTTGAGAGAAGGTATTGGAGTAGATTAGAGCAAAGGGGATTGGTGTCTCCTATGGATAGAGGTCCACAAATTAGAGCAAAGGGGATTGGTGTCTCCTATGGATAGAGGTCCATGAACTTGAGCATAGGGGATTGGTGTCTCCTTTGGGTTGGTGCCCATAAACATTGTAATAGGGAATTGGTTCCCAAGAGATTTGTTGAGAAAATTTATAAGAAATATTTTCTCCATGGATGTAGCCCACATTGGGTGAACCACGTTAAATCTATGTCTCTTATGTGTGTGATGATTTGTGCATTGTTTCATTATTGCAATTGATAATATTGGATAATACTGCTTTGGAAAGAAAAGTAAAAAGTTTTATCTTATACTGTTCACCCCCCTCTCAGTATAAGCTTGTGTTATTCAATTAAATGCCAATGACATATCGTTGGAGTTTTCCCATAAGAAATAGTTTTATTTTTAACTTCAATTCCATTGGATAAAATACGAAGTCAACAAAAATTTTAACCATCCAAAGTATCAAATCAAACCAAGACACTCTATCAACAAGCATTAGCTACTATTGACTAACCTATCCTTTCAAGCAGTTGGTAGGGCCAACTCTGTCAACAAGCATTAGCTAATACCAACCAACCTATCTTTTTCAAGTAGTTTGTAGGACCAATTAGTGGTTAGTGTTGTTTCTCACATGCATAACAAAGGTTGTTATTGCTTGGGTGTTTTTTCACTTAAACATATTTGTATCATATGACAAATAAAATAATAAACTATATTATTTTCAGTATGTATCTAAATTTTAATAGTTAGAAATAGTAAAATTAAAAAATTAGTTTTCAAATAATTTTGTTTTATTAAATTTTAATATTAACTTATAAATAAGTTTTAAAAAAATTGTATATTTGTTATGCTTTAATAGGTAGAGCTATTTTAGGAGCGAGTGCGAGTGTGATCTTAGAGTGAGTGCAGCTACAGTTAGAAGCAAGTGTGATAATGAGCCAGGAATGATTGCAGCTACAAGTGAGTGTGAGCGTGAGCTATGAGTGAGGAGGAAGTGTGAGTAGGAAAGTAGAAAGTAGAAAGCAAAGTGTGATCAAGGAACAAGTGCCACTTCTTGTTCTAGATCTTAGGAGAATTTAAAGGATTCATTTGAAGAAAATCTAGGTAACATGGAAAGAAAGTCATTTGTGAAAGTCCTTACTGAAAGTATGAATGGCCAAGTTGGAAGTATGGATGCCCTAGCTAGCAATAAGAGGAAGAGTGAATCTATGGCAAACCTAGTCTAGGTAGCAGATTCTACACCATAAGTGATTATCAAGGATGAGATGATTGAGCATGATATAATGGTTCTTAAAACCAGAGGGTTAATATGTAAGTTTCATGGATATTGGCCAGGTTTTTTTGAGATTCAAAATTGGATCAAGTGGAAGTGGGGATTGAATTCAAATTACTCCATGACTTTTCTTCCAAAAGGATTTTTCCTCATTATTTTCTCTAGTTCAGAAATAAGGGATAAAATAATGGATGGAGGCCTATGGTTTAGGGGTAAAGATGCATTATATTTAAGACCTTGGAGTGAGAATTTTTTTGTGGAGACATAAACTATTAAAAGGCTTTCGATATGGATTAGGATTTTTGGACTTCCTTATCAACTCATCAATAAGGAGGTTTTGAAGAATATTGGTAATACTCTAGGTGAATTCATCCAGGAGGGACCAACTACTAAGGAGAGAAGGCATGTTGTATACACTCGAATATGTGTTGCCATGGATATTTCTAAACCTTTACCACAGTCGATTAGGATTAAATCTGAATCAAGAGAATGGGATCAACAAGTGGATTATGAAAACATTGCATTTTGATGTCGCAAATGTCATGAAACTAGGCACATGGCAAGAGACTGCAAAGTGAAAATGATGGAGGAAGAGATGGAAATTTTTGGGCATGAGGGTAGCTTCAATTTGAAACAAGGAGATCATATCACAGGAGAAGCTAGGTCAAATCAAGGATTTTCCACTCCTAAGAAAGTGGCTAGAAAAATCCCTCTACATCATCAGATGGCAAAGGCCATTACAGTTCACTCGAATCAGCCATTAGAAGAAAAAAATGATATGGGGATGAGGAAGTACAATGCACAAGTTCAAATATAGGAGCTAAAGGTGCGAAGGAAGAGGGGAAGGCAAATTTTAAAGCAAAGGAAGATGGGGAGGCAAATTTTAAAGCAAATGAGGTGAAGGAGGTCAAGCTTAATCTAGGTAAATCACCTTTATTATCCTCAAGTAGCATAAAATCTTCTCCTTACAATAAAAATGAAAGTAGTACAGAGTGTATTCCTTGCACTTTAGGATTTCAAGAGCAATATAGTAAAGAAAATCTTATGGAGGATATCCAAGGAAATTTAGGGTTTTCAGGCCAACATAAGAAAGTGATGACTATGGAGGATCATCTATGCAATTTAGAGTTTTTAGGGCAACATAAAGAAGAAAATGCTAATGAGGCTATTCCTTGCACTTTCGACTCTTTAGGGCAACATAAATCTTTAGAAGATAAGTCTCATTATGAACAATATGAAAAAATAGAAGAGATTGATGAAGATGAGAGTGTTGGTGGGAATGGAAGAAGGAGAGGAAGGCCATCAAAGCAGGAACAAAGAGAAAAAGAAACTCAAAAGGATATTGATCTGGGAAGCCAAATAAAAATATCACAGGTGTTAACAAGAAGTGGGGCTAAGCCCACTAATAAAAATAAAAAGTGTTGATGATGAAAATGATATCATGGAATATTAGGGGTATGAATAAAACCCCTAAAAAAAGAGTTATTAAGGAATTAATAGGTTGTTATAGTCCTGAGTTTATTTTAATACAAGAAATAAAATTAAGCAGTGAGGAATGTAAGGATGCTTTTAAGAAGATTTGGAAGATGGGTGATTGTTTAGCAGTTTCTTCTATAGGAGCTTCAAGAGGTATTGCAATAATATGGGACAAATGCAAATGGGATGGACAACTATTAGAAGCAAAAAGTAATTGGGTTGTTGGATTATTTTGTAGGAAAGAGGAAAACATCAAAGTTGGGGTTATAAATGTATATGCTCCAACTATAGTTACTCCTCGTGAAAGATGTTGGAAGGACCTTAGCATATTTTTGTCAAATACAATGATGATTCATTGTGATCTATGGATTCTTGGGGGTGATTTTAATATTGTTCTATCTCCTTTGGAAAAGAAGGGTGGCATTCCAAGATGGTCTAAATCAATGCAATATTTTGCTTCATTTGTCAATTCAAATGACCTTTGGGATGTTAGTCCCTCAAGCTTTCAATATACATGGGATAATAGACGCATTGGAAAAAATCATATAGCAAAAAGACTGGATAGATTCTTGTTATCCAATAAATGGTTGCAAACAAAGTATACAATCTCTTCAAATATTTTATTGCGAGCAGGATCAGATCACAAACCCATTCTTTTGACTTGTGAGTTACCTAATAATGGTCATCCAAAGCCATTTCACTTCTAGTCTATGTGGCTCCAAGACCCTGATTTTTTCCAGATGGTTATGTTATGGTGGGATGAATCAAAATTTGAAGGATCATGTATGTACAAGTTTGTTCAAAAGTTGAAATATTTAAAGGAGCAAATGAAGATATGGAATGCCAAATATTTTGGTAACATTTTTAAAGAAAAGAAAGAAATTGAATCCAAGCTCAAAAATTTACAAGAGATAGTAGAAATTAATGGAATGGATCAGGATTCTTATGTGAAAGAAAAATAATTACTTTCTGATTATCATAATGCATTGGAAAAGGAGGAGTCATATTGGTTCCAAAAATCTAGAGAGAAATGGCTCAAGGAAGGAGATATAAATACAAAAAAATATCATGCTACAACAAAAATAAAATTTCTCTTTATCATATCAAAAATATTTTAACTCTAGATGGAAGAAATATTGAGGACAAAGAAGATATAAGGAAGGAAGCAATTAATTATTTCAAAAATATTTTGTCAGATTCTAGGCAAGATAAGGAGGCACAAGAAAAACTTTTGCAAAATATTCCATCAATTATCACTCAAGGACAAAATGAAAGCTTGATGAAGAAGATATCTATGGAGGAGCTCCATGAAGTAGTTTTCTCTTTCCATCCTAACAAGGCACCTGGCCCCGATGGATTTCCTACAATTTTCTTTCAAAAAATTTGGGATTTATTGAAGAGTGATATGTTAGTTGTGGTTGAAGAGGCCCAAAAAAGGAAGGCTATAATAAGTGAGATCAATGCTACTTTTATTACCTTGGTTCCCAAGAAAGGTGACACAAAATATTTTGATAATTTTCGTCCAATAAGCCTTTGTAATATGATTTATAAGATCATTTCAAAAATTATGGCAAACAGGTTGAAGGGCATTCTAGGGTGTCTTATCTCAGAGGAACAAGGTGGCTTTGTTCATGGTAAACAAATTCTTGATGGTATAATTATTGCACAAGAGGCCATACATTCTCTTCATTCCATGAAAAAACTAGGTATGCTTTTGAAATTAGATATGAACAAAGCATATGATAGGGTTTCCTGGAATTTTCTACATGCTATTCTCAGAAAGTTTGGCTTTGATTATAGTTGGTGTGAGTGGATTAAATGTTGTTATAGCACTGCAAAATTTTCTATTTTGATCAATGGTTCTCTTGCTAGGTACTTCAAGTCATCTTGTGGACTTCGTCAAGGTGATCCACTTTCTCCTTATCTATTCATTATTTTGGTGGAAGCATTAGGGAGAGCCTTTTCAAAGGTAAAAATGGAAGGAAAAATCAAGGGTATTCAAGTTGCAAAAAATGGTCCCTCTGAATCTCATCTCCAATTTGTTGATGATACTTTTCTTTTGGGCCATCCTCAATTAGTGAGGCCATGGAGTTTAAATCAATATTATCATGCTATGAGAAGGCTACTGGACAATTGGTAAATACTTCAAAATCCAGGATTTTTTTCATTAATACTGCCCTAGATTTACAAAAAATTATTGTGAATATTTTAGGGTTTAAATTTAAAAAATTCCATCAACCTACTTGGGTATTCCTTTGTTTGATAAAGGAAATAAAAAGGATCTTTGGATCTCTTTTTTGGATAGAATGAAATCTTGCTTGGCAAGTTGGAAAGGTAAGTTCTTAACCATGGCAAGAAGGCTACAACTCATAAAGACTACATTGCAATCCATTCCTATTTATATGATGTCACTTTCAAGACTACCAACAGGTATTGCATCAAAAATTAATAAAATTCAAAGAGACTTTCTATGGAAAGGTTGTGAGGAAAAATTTAGGTTTCCTCTTTGTAAGTGGGATAGGGTTTGTAAAGGAAAGAATATTGGTGGAGCAGGCTTGTGGAATTGCAGACTTATGAATTTGGCATTAGGAGAAAAAATTGGGTGGAGATTATTTAGAGATCAAGGAAAGATTTGGGTAAAAATATTACTTCAATAATATATAGATTCTCCTGATATAATGAAATTGTTTAGGAAAAGAACTCTACCTAAAGGATCGTCAACATGGAACTTCATATCAAAGAGTTTACAGTTGATAAAAAAATATATTAGATGGTTAGTCAATGAGGGGAGTTATTAAATGTCCAAAGGTCAAAGATTATATTATTATGAGCAAAAAATCCAGATCATGAATTATTTTTAGTAACTTGATTGAAGGAGAGGAACTCAAACAAATTGCAAACAAACTTCAAAAGATGCTTCGAGAATTTTATTTACCGATTTTTACACGAAAGGATGAGTTGATTTGGAATTTATCAAAGGATGGTGGATACTCGGTCAAGTTGGGATATGAGGATTTAGAAGAATCAAAATTTCCTTCTCCCAAAGATTTTTCTTGGAAGAATGTTTGGTCATTAGAGGCTCTCCCTAAGGCCTCAACATTTTTTGGTTAGCAGTTCAAAGTAAGATTCTTATGGGAGAGAGTCTACAAAGAAGAGGATATTATTGACCTTTTAGATGTGCCTTGTGTGAGAAAGCTTTAGAAATATCAGACCATTTACTTCTTCATTGTTCGTTTTGTTCGTTTCCTCACACCATTTAGGGTTATTTTTTAAAAAATATGAAATTATATTGGGTAGCTCCATCAACATTGAAAGAGTTGATAAAATATTGGATAAATTATTTCAAAGCTAAAGCATTATGTATTCTTTGGAGGATTGGTCTTGTCATTATTTTTTGGAATTTATGGCTTGAAAGGAATAACAAAATTTTTAAAAATAAATATCAAAATCATGCCCAAGTTTAGAATTGTATCAGTGTCTCTCTTGCGGAATGTCTACAAATATGGTGCTCATCATGGGAAGTCTCAATTTCTAAAAAAATGTGTTAATAACTTGGCTATAGGATTTTAACATACATGGAAGAGTCATCTGCGACAATGGAATTAAAACAAAGAATCTACTTTGATCTATGGTAAAATGGAAATGTCCAGAAATTGGGTTTATCAAAATTAATTTTGATGGTGCTTCTAAAAAAAAATCCAAGAAAAGGTGGTGGAGGTAGTGTTTTTAAAAATAGTGAAGGCAAAATTCTCCTTATTCAAAATCATATGGAATTTCAACTAACAACTATGTAGAGGCTAAGGCACTTCTTACTAGGATTAAAATTGCAATAGAAAAATAATGGAAATATATTTCAGTTGAGGGGGACTCAAAAATTGTCATCAATGCTATTAACAAAAATGGATGTAGAGACTGTATAAAAAAAATATATTATTGTTGATGTTCATTATCTATTATTTAGAGGCAATATCCTAGTAGTGTGAGCATATTTATAAAGAAGGAAATAAGTTGGCTGATAGATTTGCAAAATATGGTGTTGATCTTCATCTCAATGAAATTTAAATTTTAGAAGGCAACTAACCAAGTGAGATTTTATATCTTAATTAAAATTATGTCAAGGAACAGATTGTGGAAACATAAAACTTCAAAGAAGTTGAAGAATATATTTAAGAAAAAATAAAACTTCGAAGAAATTGAAAAATATATTTAAAAGAAAAAATAAATGGAAAAACTGTGATAAAAAAGTATGCTTAAGCAAAAACAATATTTTGGTATTCTCCAATAGAAGCCACATATAATCTAAAAAAAATAACGTGTTGCATATTACATATAACTTTGAATATGATAATAAAGGTTCAAACTTTAAAAAAAAAAAATTATAATAGAGGAGAATACATAAAATCAATACACTATCTGTACACACAAGAGAGTAAGAGAGATAAAACAAAAATATTAAAAAAAAATATCACAATTTTTTATTTAATCACTTATATACTAAAATATATTAATAATAAAATAATCTTAAACCAATTTATGACATAATAAATTTCAATACTATCCATAATATAATAACATAAATTCTAACCATCAAATTTACACGTTATCATCTTTTAACATACAAATCACCCTAAGTAAAAACACTTGATATACCAATAAAATAGTCTGCAAGGGCTAGGTGGATTGGTAAGACATTGGGCACTTACCAAGAGGAAACCTAGGTTCAAACTTCGCGGGTATGCCCACTCTAGGGCAAAGGTAGTAGTCTGACTAGAATCCGTTGAATGTGCGCCAACTTGATGACGGCGATACCAACCCCGAACCACCGAGGGTCTCCTTCACTCCGGATCGTGTTTACCGAGACGAGGTAGGGGTTATAGTGGTAGCTCCATGATTTGATGCTACAATCGGAGGCAATGTGATTTGACCATGTGACCAATTTTTCAAAAAGAAAAGGCAGTTGTCAATTCCCCTATGTATAAAAAAAACAAAAAAAATATATTTGATATATAAATTTTTTTTGATGAAAGGTCATTTTAATTATAAAAATAAAAGTCCTTGGATGAAAAAAAAATCACACCTCTAATGCCACTAACTTATCATAATAGCATATAAAGAGAAACAAAATGCACCATACAGGCATCACGACCATCAACAACAAACTAAAATAAAAGATTAATATAAGTACAAAATTCAAATATATTCAAAAATTAAAAATTATTAGTTTAAAAAAAATTATTATTAAAACTTATGTGTAGGTCCAAGGTGTAAACCAATTGGTTTGACCAAATCCTTTAAGAGGGGCAGAGATCAAGGTTCAAATTTTGGGCCTAGTCTAACTGAACACTTGCCCATTTCTTGATGCTTTCAGCCGCTTAAAAGGTTTAAAATAATTGTGACATGATGGTTATAGGGGCATACTGCACAAAGATCTATGTAGCAGTTTTCAGAACGACCAACGCAGAATACTGTGATGATTCGGATAACCTATCCAAATTCGTGAAAGCTACCAATTTCACCATATAAATTTAAATTCTTCAAAGTTGATGATTTTGCATACCTAATAATAGTTTCATATAATTAATGATTTTCTTATGTACAATATTATGGTTGCTTGCCTTGACTAACAATATTATACTAATGATTTTTTTATAAACTATAGTTGCTTGTCTTGTTTATATATATATATATATATATATATATAATTAATTAATTAATTAATTAATGTCTTAGAGGATAATAGGGATTAAGGTTTGGTTTTTTTCAAAAGGTTTAAGTTTAAATTGTGGTATGTGGTTGTGTTTTAATCCTTATGACCTTATAAGGCGTCATGATTAGAAGGGTCTACTCAACCTTATGTGACATTTATAGGGATTTATCACACTACCTAAATAAATAATAAATAAAATAATATTTTTTCAATGAATTTACACGTGTTTTTATAAGGGATCATGGTCCCTTTATAGTGAGTGAGGTTTGAACCTTGAGTTTTTAAGGAGAAACAAAAACCCTTACATCACTTCTTTACCTAACAATATTATATTAAATATTCTAATAAATATTTGTAAATCAAACATATTAAAATATTTTCAAATAAAACATAATTTATAATAACTTCAAGGATTTAGGTTGTCATCCTTATCCTTGAATCTTTAATGTATACAAAATATTAAAAATATATATTAAATTAAAATAATATATAAACAGTTTTACTTTTTATATCTATTTTAGTCATAAAATTATACATCTATTTTGATATCACTCGAATTTAAATCTTAATAAACTACAATTAAACCATAAAGCTATTGATTAGCTACAAGGCTATGTTAAGTTCATAAAGTCTTGTTAGTTTCTACTTTAATATCACTCGAATTTAAATATTAATATAAACTATATACATCTCTAGAATTAAACCATAAAGCTATTGATTACCTACAAGATCTGTTAAGTTCATAAAGTTTTTATATGTGTTAAGATATATAATATATACCCGTGAGTGTGGTTTATCAGTAAAACACCACTTGCATTATCAGTGATGTGATTCAAGTTCAATCCCCATATAATATATTCCCGTAAGTGTGGTCTATCGGTAAAAACACCACTTACATTGTCGGTGACTTGATTCAAGTTCAATCTCCATAATAAATATATATATATAATATTACTTAAAAATATATATAATATATAATTATAAAAAAAAATTATCATATATTAAATATAGTATGTATATACTCAATACTAAAATTGAGTATACTATTGAAGATGAAGGGTTTCTTTACGAAGTCGTATGGAGAGGCACAAGTAATTTTTTATTTTTGTCTTGTTCCTATCACATGCTCAACTCCCTTCAATACACGTCATGTCCCTCTCATGAAGACAAATTTTTAAGCCATAGTTTCTCCCAAGAATTTTTTTATTTTTTTTGTCTTGTTCCTATCACATGCTCAACTCCCTTCAATACACGTCATGTCCCTCTCATGAAGACAAATTTTTAAGCCATAGTTTCTCCCAAGAATTTTTTTATTTTTTTTGTCTTGTTCCTATCACATTGTAAGCCATAGTTTCTCCCTAAAGTGGTTAGAAGAGACAAATATTCAGCATTATTATATATTTTAATATTAAAAAATAATTGCACTTAAGGTGCAGCACATCGGTTTGGGTTTTGGTTCTTTTCGAGAGGTTCAAGGTGGTTAGAAGAGACAAATATTCAGCATTATTATATATTTTAATATTAAAAAATAATTGCACTTAAGGTGCAGCACATCGGTTTGGGTTTTGGTTCTTTTCGAGAGGTTCAAGGTTCAAACCGTGACGTGGGTGAGTGTGTAAGGGGGTGGGTGTGTCTCCTTGGTGGAGTTGTTGTAACAGGTTGGGGGATTCCTGGTCAAAACCCCATCTCTTAATATTACCAAAATATATATATATATATTAAAAAATAATTAAAAGAGTTGTTTTAATCTTACTAAATACAAAAATCTTTTATAACTTATTAAAATAATTTTAATTTTAATATTATTTAATATAATTGGTGTATTTTGAAAAATAAAAGTACACTAATCTTATAAAAGGGGTTTTATATACTTTCTAGGTATTTTTTTTGTAAAAGAGAAGGAGAGTATAGATAATTTCTCGGGATACTATTCAATAGTATGAAATTTATGGCAGTGGATTTTTAATATGTTTAGTAAATGTATGGTGATGAATAAAAGAATTGAAGAACGGTTAAAGCAATGGCAGAGCCATTTTAAAAGTGAGGTTTTATAAACAATCTGGGATATATCAAAAGATGCAATATTTTGGGTTGTATGGCTAGAAAGGAATAAAAGAATATTTAAAGGAAAGAAAAGTAGTTTAGAGGTAATTAAAAATAGATTTGTTTAGCTATAGATGAGTTTAAACTAACCCTATCAACTCACCCAATCCTAAATTTGGAAGTAGAGAGCATTAATAGATAGAATCAAGTCATCAAATGGAATTATGATGTTGGGATGGGGAGGTGGGAATGACAGCCATCTCATAGAAACTTTATCTTCAACCTAAGACTTTAGAAGGTCTACGCATCATCGATCCTCTTTCCTAGAGCAAAAGTTTGCTTGCAAAATGGGTTATTAGATCCATCACTGGTGATGAAAATTAGAAACACCTATTTCGTTACAAAATCTTTCTAGCTACTCACAAAAGTAAATGGAAAGAAACCCCATGGGAGGATAAGGTCCTTAATGCGCCTTACTTTGCTCTTAATTCCAATTACCCAAAACTGAAAAACTTGACAATCAGTTTCTTATTTATTGGCTTGGAAGTTTGACTCCTTGAGACATGGTCTAAATATCGGTCTAAACAATCTTTGGTGGAATCAACTTATCCTCCATAATTATAAACCATTTACTTTATGCAGTGTTATTCAAGGTCTAGCATTTTTAAAGAAAGGTATTAACAAGATTAGAGATATAGGTATCTAACTATAGCATCTGAATTGAGATGAGAATTGAATCTCTTTGTAAACTCTCAAGTTTAAAAGAAGAGAGTTGTAACTTGTTAAAGGTGGAAAATCCGAGTACAACCCTTTGTTTTCAAGCAAAAATAAATAAATAAATATACAATAATTTTTTTTGTAGCTACTATGCAACCTTACCTTTTTAAAATGCAAACCTCGACATCTTATTTTAAATTCCAAAACCTTTTATTTATATATATATATATATATATATATATATATATGGATTTGTATAGTGCAAGAAACCCCTACTACCAATGCTTAAGGTTGAGCATTCTCATCCCAATCTTGACCTCTTGTAAGGTCGTGGATTAACACACACCCCACACATATGGTTGTTTGAACTTTAGACCTTCCAAAAAAAATCAAAATCCGAATTCTTACACTATCCTCAAAACAAATATTTATATATGTTTAATCATAATAAATAAATATCCTTTATAATTTTTTTCATTTCCTTATATTTTTTAATCATATTTAGATGATCTTTCTTATACTTATACTAACATATCATAATATATTTAGTTTTATTGATTCTTATCTGGTATTAATATTTGCTTTTCATTTTTAGTCTAAAATATTCTGAATATCTTAATAAAAATAATATTGTAGAAGGTCCTAGGGTTTCTGGTAGTTTTTGTTTATTCTCTGGGAGCTTGTCCTGGCCTCTGTGTTGCACTTGCTTTGTGGGTGTTATTATATTAGCTTCTCCTCCCCCGATTTCGTTTGAAGTTGGCGACGAGAGGAATGGCTCCGGAGGTAAACAAATGGCCCAGGAAATTTGTTCCCAAGGTGTACCATGATGTATTTTTGAACCTAATTTTGTGATTTCTCTGCATGAATTCAATCAGGCATGTTCTTGGTTTGAAAACAATACTCTTATAGGGTATTTTTTGGATCGGATTCCCCCTTAGCATGTCTTTAGGAATTGGATTGAGCAGTATTGGCATCCATATGGGATTCAAGTCGACCATGTCCAAAATCTCTTTAAGGGTTTTTTCATTTCTAATTTTGGAGTCCTGACCAAGCCCAGAAGGTCCTCAATAAGGGTCCTAGTTACATTAATAGTTCACTGCTCAATTGTCAGTCGTGGAGCCGGGATTTCATGGTTTCTAATTCTATTTTCCTGATCATGCATGTTTGGGTAGAACTCCCAAACCTCCCCACTACATGCTGGCCATTTCTAAAAAACTTGGTGTCCACCCTTGGTGAATTTGCGTGTGATGAACCCTCTCAATTCATGTCGGTCCGCCCTAGCAGGAGAATGTGTATCAAGGTTGACCTAGCTAGTATATCGACATTCATGTTGGTTCTACCCATATTCATCAGCGAGTGGTGTATATCAACCTCCCTAATACATGTTACCGCTATCAGTCAGCCTCCCACTGCATTAAGGATTACCCCTTGATGGTTGAAAAATTCAAGGTCAAGACGGCTACCCTAGCAGCTGGTGTTGTATTATCTCCCACTACCTCGCACCCTCCATCAAAATATGGTGAATAGACTGAGGTTTCACGTAAGAAATGGAAAGGTAGCAAGTTCGCTCAAGCGGGGCACATAGTCGCCACATATGCTCAGGCCCTAACGCCTAAGCCTCCCATGCAACTGTCGGTTATGGAGTCAACCCTTGTCCACTCTCCTCCTCTGGATGTTGAGTCTATAGACCACGATGAAGGGATTAGGTCCACTGTACCCTTGGGTTCTCTAGATGAGGCAAGGATTGAAGGAAGTTTCTCTCAAAATTTAGGATGGCGGTCTCATAGCCCCCTACGAGGTGAGCGACTTGCTCATTTAGACAAGCAACGACAAACTTCTCTCTCCTCCACCACCATGGATGCCTTCAAGAATAACCCCTATCACCTATTTTTCGGATAATGCGACTGAGGCCAATGGGGGTATGCAACTTGACTCTTTTTAATGTTGTTTCTCTCCTAGAATGTGCGTGGGTTGACGGATCATGTTCATCATTACATGGTTTGGGATGAGCTCACTAATTGTTCCAGTATCTATGGTCATCCTTATTTTGTGTATTTATAAGAAGTCAAAGTGGCAGGTTTCAATTTATAATCTACTTATTCTATGTTATGGCCTGGAAGTCAGATGTATGCTACCAACCATAATCACGACAGTGGAGGCATTGTCATTTTGCTTAATAATAGGTGGGCGAGCAATTTTGTCACATGGGGTTCTGACCCCTCTCACCACGTGGTTTGGATTCTACTTGAAGTTGACAGTCTTTCCTTCAGGATTATTAATATTTATGCCTCTAATAAGGTCCAAGATGTGTGGTGATTTCAATATGGTCTAGAAACCTTATGATAAAATGGGCCAACTCCCCAATAGGTGGGCCTCGGGAGAGCGACATGCTTGGTATTTTATGAAAAATAAACTAGGGGTCTTCGATCCCAATGGTTTTTTCTTTGCGGGTCAGTTTCCCAAGCATTTGTGGTTCACGTGGTCTAATTTTTAGTCAGGCCCCGTAAGAGTTTTAAAAATTTTGGACAGGGCTATGTTATCAGACCAGCGTGAGTTTTCTTTTTCTCGTCGGCTCCCTTCAGTCCCTTTTGTTGAAACCATTCCTGGTATGGTTTCGTTCGATCATCCTCCCATAATGTTCTTTGTTCATATTTCCTCCACCCATCAATGGCATACTCATGCTCAATTTTTTCTTAACACTTCTTTCTTGCAACATGAAACCACTATTTGTCACATCCAAAGGATCTGGAACATTGTACCCAGACCCAATGGAGATTCAGGATGGATTGAGTGGTGGAATGATACCATTTTGTACCACTGCTCTGCTCAGAAGCCTAGGTAAGAAGGTGGTGCAGCTGCGTAGTCGCTCTAATACTGCTCTGTGTAATGAGCTTGCACAGACCTCCTTCCGTCTTGAGGCCTCTACTTTTGACTCTGTCATTCAAGCCCATGTCGTTCAACTCCGGCATGAGCTCAAAGTGGTTGAAGTGTACGAGGCCAAAGGGGCTCATATTAAAGCCAGACTACATTGGCTCAAAGTGGGTGACCATATTTCTAAAGAGTTTTTCCAGAGGCTTCGGCCTCCGCATCACTCCACTCAATTCAAAGCTTTATTGGTCAATGGGGTTCACACCACCTCTTTTCCTGAGATAGCAGCTGAATTTATACGGTATTATTCTCATGTTTTTGTTGCTCAGTCATACACCCCTAAACGAGAATTAGCCCTTTAATGTTGCAAAGAGGTTATCCCAACTTGCCACTCTCCAGTGCAGCAGAATGAATGTGAACGGCCCCTATCAGAGTAGGATATTACAGATGCCCTGTTTCAAATGGTAGACGTGAAGGCCCCAAGGCTTGATGGCTTTCCCTGGAAATTTTACAAAACTTATTGGGAGTTTGTTGGTCCTGACTTACATAAAGTATATTTAGAAGCCCTACAGTCTGGCTCCTTATGTGCTATTATCAATAAGGGCAATATCAAGTTTATCCCAAAGTTCGGGGATCCATAAATCATTACAAATTGGAGGTCAATAACTTTGCTTAATGTTAGCTACAAGATCATTGCCAAAGTGCTTACTTTGCGGATTAGGCCCTTACTTCCATCTATTGTGAGGCCTGAGCAAACTGGTTTTATCCAAAATTGGTATATTTTAGACAACGTTCTCGCTATTTGGGAAGGGATAGAATGAGCTTGTAGGTCCAGTCAACAGGCCCTCTTCCTCAAGCTTGACTTTGAAAATGCTTATGATCAAATTGAGTGGGTTTTCATTCTTTCCATGTTGGAAGCTCTTGGCTTTGGTCCTTAGTTTATTTCCTCTATTAAAATGCTTTTTTAGGATGCATCAGTTGTGTTTTCTCTCATCAAGTTTCAAACTGACACTTTTGGCTTGCATAGGTCAGTAAGGCAGGGTAGTCCTTTGGCCTCCTCGCTATTCATTTTAGCAGCAGAAGCATTTGGTTATTGTTTGGCTCATCGTACTTCTCTTGGGATGCTTCAGGGTATTTCCCTTCCTGGGAATGTTGGTCAACTCATTAATGACCATTTTTTTTTTTATGATTCCTTTCTTACTCTAAATGAGGATGAACAATCCCTTTCTAAAGCTCTGTCTTGTCTTGATATTTTTTGCAAAGCCTTCGAGTCTAATATCCAATGGAGGAAAACCTCATGTTACAGGTAATCCCTACAACCTCTTCCCCACTGGCTTCAGCATGTGCAGTGGAGTTGGATTCAACCTAGATAAGTCTTCAAATTATTGGGCATTCCTTTTGCCTTTCAAGGCTCTCCATCCCAATTATGATTTTATGTCATCAACAAAGTAGAAAGCAAGTTGGAATATTGGAATGCTAAGAAGTTGTCTCTTACTGGTAAATTTCAAATTTTCTTGAAAGTGTTGGCTTCCACACATGTTTATTACTCATCTTACTGGATTCCTTCCTAGACTTGTTACAAATAGCTTGAAAAATTACTACGGGATTTTCTGTGATCTAGTGGGTCTGAGCAGAAGGGCTTTCACATAGTGTCTTGGGATATTTTTTGTCTTCCACTACAAGCAGGGGGTATGGATTTACTGGATTGTAAGCGTTAAGGATTAGACCTCTGTGATAAATGGATTGTGCGGGCTCTCAAAGGACCTGAAGCATGAAAATTTCTTATCAAACATTGCATCTCGGCTGGGTTTCCCCTCAATTGTCGAGCCTGGGCAGGAATGGATTTGCCCTATCTAGTGTTGGTCCCAGTTTTCATTAAAATCCCTGGCTCCTTTGTCATAAAAAGCATATGGAAGGCTTGGCAACAATTAAACCCTTGGATTTTTTGGAAGGGGGTCCGTTCACATAAAAGCATTTCCATTAATATTCTCAATGTATGGTGGTCCCCTCTATTCAAGCTTCAGGGTAAGCCATTGGTCCAAGTTCCCTGGGTCCATACCCAAAAATGTTTTAAGTGGGGCATTGCCACCATTGCAGATTTTTACTCCAAGGAAAACAGAGACTAGATTCCTTGAAATGATTTTAAAAGGAGGTTTTGCTTATCCAACGCTGATAAGGCTATGTATGATATTGTTTTGGACCATACACCTTTCTCCTTATGGTAGAAATTAGGTGTTAGATCCCAGAAACCCTGGTGGAAAGATTGGATCTGGTATAAGAGCAGTTCCTTGCTCAGCTATAGAGCCAGACATGGTTATGACTGGCTTACAACAACTGCACCCATGGTGCCCAAACTCAATGTCAAATGGGACCTTCTCTCATCACCCTCTAGGTGGAAAACTAGATTTCATTTAGCCTGGGCATCTTATCTGGAGCCAAAGAAAGTTTTTTTTCCCGGAGCTTACTATATCAGGGTTTACCCCTTGACCGAAGACTTTCTTATATGGGTGTGCTTGAGCCCCAATACCCATTTTTTCAAGAACCATAGTCTTGTATGCATATTTTCTAGGCATGTAGATGAGCTAGTCTCTCTTGGAGTTGGGTGGGTTCTTTCTTTGTCTCATTTATGTCCCTACAACTTTCCTAGCATCATGTCCTTCTGGGTGATCCCATTCAGTTTTCTTTCCCGCTAAGGGAAGTGTGGCAAATCTTCAGAGTCAACCTTCTATTTCACATTTGGAAATCTAGAAACAAGATAATTTTCAAGCAGGTTGATCCGTCTCAGGATTTTTTGTTTTTTGACAAGCTCAAATTTTTTCATGATGTGTGGTTTCAGATCTGTGACCAGGCTAAAAAGGTGGCTATGGAGTTGGACCATTTGTAGGCTTTGCTGAAATATTGGAGCGACGACCCTTGTGCTATCAGTATGGAGGCCCTTGATCGTTCGCCTCCTCACCTAGCCAAATATTGTTTACGTCGATGCCCTGATCGTACACCGTGTTAGCCTCCTCGGTGCAGATCCCATGACTATGGAGGTATGTTGCAATAGCCGAATATGTACACCTCTCAGCATTCTATGCATGTGATCACTCCATAATCTATGCTTGTGCCTAATGATGGTTGGGGGGCTTTAGGTAGCCACGGGCATATTTTTGGCTGGTCCCGTCCTTCTTCTCCAATTACTCATGCTTCAGGCTGGGGTGAGGAGCGCTTTGATGGGTGGGGGGAACCACCCACTTCAAATGGATAAGGCCCTGTCTGCCACAGGCCCCCTTCTTAAAAAAACCTTTCTGGTTGTAGAATGTTTCTAGTTTGTTGTTGATGGTCATGGTGTCCGTGTGATGCAATTTGTTTTTCTTTATCCACTATTAGGATAAGTTAGTGGCATTTGGGGTGTGATTTTTTCTCTACCCACACTTTTTTTTTTTTGTTGTAAAGGACTTTTATTTTTATAATTAAAATGGCCTTTCATCCATATATATATATATATATATATATATATATATATATATATATATATATATATATATATATATATTTGCTTTTCAATCATAATCCAATAATAACATTTGATAACATATTAGTTTTATTAATTTTTTATTATTTTTTTAATGATAATTCAAGAATATTTTTTTATTGCTCGTGGTTATAATGATGTATCACGTTAATTGGTGCATGAAAGTTAATAATGTAATTTATTATCTCACATGAACTAAATTAAATTATTATTTTATTTATATATTTTTAAATCACTTAAAATTTAATAAATAATTTATTTTAATAAATATTGAAAATTAGTGTTTTGAAAGGTAAAAAAAATAAGGTTAATTATTTTAAGAATTGTATGCTTTTTAATTGGTTAATATGATAATGCAAATCTAATAACATATTTCATGATTAAAATTCCGTTCCACGATAATATCTATTTATCTATACACTCATTGCTTGCAACAAAAAGCTGCATTCTCAATTTCCACGGTGTGTGCACAGCTGTCAGGTGTGACGTACATTGTACGCACATGTGAAATCGTTGGTCATCTTTTTTTTTTTTTTTGTTATTGTGATAAACTCGTATGATCGACGCACAGGGCTGAGTAGTCTCCTCCCAACCATGACCTCTCCTAAAGTCGAGAGCTATACTTATCACTAGAGAATTTAACACAACCCTCACACACTCGCCCACGCCATGGTTCGAACCTTGGGTCATCTTACTTCTTTATTATAGTTCGAGATATTAAAAATAATACTAATAATTTATTTTTAAAAAAAATAAGATAGTTTAATAATTTAAGTATAAGGTATAGTTGCGTTGTGATTCAGACTTATTTTTAAATTAAAATTTGAATCTCTGCAAAATAAACCCCAAAACCTCTTGGTAAGGACCTGGTGGAACAAATTTGAAAAGTCAAAAGCTTGGCTTAATCCATGGTGCATATAACCATTTGATTTGAGTGAATATGGTAGATTTTATTTATGAGGTCAATGTTTGCATACAAATTTTGTGCCCATCTGAATCTGAATATAACTTCTTTTATAAAAGATTATTAGTTTATTTTAGTTTTATAAAAAATATATATGTTAAATTTTGAAGTTGGGATATCAATGCTATTTTATTTGTTGCGTGAAAATTCGTCAAGAAAAAAAATTCATATCTCCTAAATTTAAATTTAGATTTAAATATAGATATAGTCTCAGGCGATATTCTACAACTTCGTACAAATGACCTCTCTCAAAGTGTTTCTCACAAATTCTCAACTCCTAAAATAATCCAACTTCAAAGCATGGAAGACAAATATGTGAACTATCAAGCAAGTGGAGAAGTTATGGGACATTGTGACGGGCACCAAAACGCGACCCCAAGGCAGGGACCCACAAAAGAAGTATGATGAAGCAGATCAACGAGCATTGATGCTAATCACCCTTGCTATATCTAATGAGATTCAACCACACATTTATGATGCAGAAACCTCCAATGAAGCATGGGTTTCTCTTATGACCATTTATGAAGGAAATAATCAGTCCACTATTCTTAACCTTCAATCCCAAATTCACACATTGTGAGTGGGAGATTGAGATACTATGGAAATAATTTCTTTGCAGAGTGGAAGACCTAAAAGGAAAATTGAATGATATGGGTGAAAAGGTGAAAGACAAACTCTTAGTTCCCATGATAATCCAATCTTTACCTGATTCCTTTCGGGTGTTTATTACCTCTTTATAGGTCTCCAACAAGGCAGTTTCCTTTGAGGAGTTTGTCAATATGCTTCAACAGGAAGAAGAAACCAACAAACTAAGGGACCACTTGTCGAACAATGCAAAGGAGACACAAACTTTCTTCAAACAAAGGTCCTTCCTCCTCATCATCACAACAACAACCTCAACACCAAAAGAGGTATTGCCATATTTGTGAATGTGATGGCCATGATACTAAATATTGTTGGTACAATGTTACCACATGAGGAGACGAGGTCTGCATACCTCAATAAAAGCAGCATGAGTATAGGTCATGAACCCAACAAGAGCAATAAAAAGGGCATGTTGTCATTGAAATGCTAGATTTATATTATGAACAGGAACATGAAGATTCAAATTCAGATTTTGAACAAGCACATAGAGTAATCATGACTAAAGCTACCACCAAAACCAAGGATGATTCTTGGTATATTGATTCAGGTGCTAGCCAACACATGATAGGGGACAAAGACTAATTTGATACCTTCAAAGCCAAAGAATGGAAACCAATGACCATCATCGATGATAAAACTTGAGGTCAAATAAGTAGGTGATGTTTTGGTTCAACTTCTATATGGAAAATGCACCATCAAAGAGGTCCTTTATATCCCAAGACTAGCCAACAACTTGTTGTTTGTGCCCCAACTACTGAAGAAAAATATGAAGGTTGATTTTAGAGTTGAGAATGGCCACAAGAGGTGTTTTATCACTAAGAATGGTAAGCATATAGCCATTGGTTCCTAAAAAAGTGGCTTGTTTGTCCTAGATGTCCAATATGCTCCTAATGCAACACTGTTAGTAACTAAGACAAGTGTAATCTCCCACAACCAAGCCTAGAGGCAAAAAACCCATAGGTTGGTGAAGAGGAAATAGACCCAAAGGCAATTCAAGAGGCAATAAACCCATAGGCAGACCCAAAGGTCAACCCAGTGGAATACCTAGAGGTAAACCTAGTGGTAAACCTAATGGCCAACCCAATGGCAGACCCAAAGATGGAGACAATGACAAATCCAATGGTCAGTCTAATGGCATACCCAAAGGTAGACCTAGTGGTAAAATAAGTGGTATACCTAGAAGTTAACTAAAAAAAGAGCTAGTGGACGAGCCAATGGCCAACCTAGAGGTAGAGCCAATGGCAGACCCAAAGGTGGTTACCCAAGAGCTAGAACAACTAGAGCTAGAGCATCCAAAGTCAAAGTAGCCATATTTTTTAAAGCAACTAAAATCAAGAGCTAAAGCAACCAAAGCTAGAGCCAAAGCCAGTGACAAAGCTAGTTCCAGAGCTAGAGCCAAAGCCAAAGCTAGAGCTAGGAGCCAGAGCCAATATCAAGAGCCTAGACTTCTCTAAATTAAGGGGGGTCATAATTTTTCTTAACACGAATAATGTAATAAAAGAGGATGTTAGGATATTTTATTACATTATTATTAGATCATGCATTATTAGTTGGAAGATTATTTTAATATTTCTTACATGTAATGATCTCCTAAATCGAGAGTATCGATCTTCCAGTTTGTAACCCTAAAGCATGTATTAAATAGACTCTTGCCTCAATGATAAGGCTTTTTGCCATCATGCCTTTGCATTATATATATATATAGCATTAAAATCATTTAAATAAAATTATTATGTATATATCATTTTAATGTGCAAAATTGTATAAAAAATTTAATATCAAAACAAATTGTTTCTCAAAAGAAAATAAAAATAAATCTTAAAGATATGAAGTATAAAATAATTATAAAGTGATTAAAATTTTTTAATGTATGCATTTGAATATTAAAATGTTTAAACTTACAAATTGTAGAGGTAATTAGATTTTATTTTTTGTTTTTTTTTATTTTTACATAAATCATATTATTGTTTATTATGTTTTCAAAGATAGATGCTAGAGAAATATTAACACATTAAGAGGATAATCATTTAATAGATGAATAAAATGAGACTGCAATTTGACTAGTGAGAGGAGACTTATAGAGACAGATGATAGGGATGAGCTTATTCATATTAATATATTCAATGGAAGGGTTCAAATAACAATGATAATGATCATATTCATATATTCACTTTGAATTAGGAGGGTGACAATAATGAATATGAAAATGGAGATAGTTGAGACGATGATATAGATGGTGGTTAGAAACCTTCCAAATATACAAGGAATATTGAATTAGATATCCCCTTTGATACAACCTTTAGTTTGTATTTATGTAAATGTAAATATACTATTTTTTTACTAATTTATATTCTATATATTATTGCACTTATACTTATTTATTTTTTTTGTATATTCATATATTTATTTTTGATATATTTATTGACATTGTATTGTATATTAACATTTATTTTTAATTGGCTATATGGGATCGAAATAGGCCCACACGTATTACATCATGACCACATAATGGTATTATAATGTCTTAGCTATTATGCAAGTATTGCATTTCAAGACTCAAATAGGGGTATACTCCTTGAAAGTCAAGGAATTTAACCAATTGAGCTAATACAATTTGATGTATTATATGTTAATATTTGATTTCAATTATATATTATTATTTTCATTAACCAAAGATGAACAACCTATAATGAAATTATAATTAGATTATAATTTTTTGATGGGTTCATTAAAATTATTTTTTATGGTGCCTTTGAAGGAAATATAGGAAAAATTGGTGGAGGTAGTGTTTTCCAAAAAATTGAAGGTAAAATTCTCTTCACCTAAAACCATATGGTACTTCAACTAACAACTATGTAGAGGCTAGCAAACTTCTTACAAGGATCAAAATTATCATTGAAAAAGAATGCAAATAGATTTCAATTGAGGGGGTTTATAACAACCCGAAAACCAACTTATTTGAGAGATTTTTTTTAATATACTCTTTAGGGATTACAAATCCCCAACCTCCATATACCATTTTTTTTAGTTGTCTAATGACTTAGTGCCCCCTAATTAAGTTGTTTGTCTCATCTCCGCAATGAGCCAACTTACCCCTTGTAATCCGTCAAAAGGGTATGCCCATCTCTACACCATACATAAGTCTGTCTACGTAGGTGTACTAAGCGTAATGCAAATAAGCTATTCGTCTCATCTCCATGTTGAGCTAACTTAAGATATCTGTCTCATCTCAATGTTGAGCTAACTTAAGCTATTCATATCATCTAAATGATGAGCTAACTTTTTTGTTGTTCATTGTAAAACAATTAAGCTATCTATCTCATCTCCATGATGAGCTAACTTAATCTATCTGTCTCATCTCAATGACAAGAT
The DNA here is from genome assembly GCA_028583015.1 of Wollemia nobilis. Classification (NCBI taxonomy): domain Eukaryota; kingdom Viridiplantae; phylum Streptophyta; class Pinopsida; order Araucariales; family Araucariaceae; genus Wollemia; species Wollemia nobilis. The sequence goes on from JAQPPZ010017228.1 coordinate 17,229,559, forward strand.
AACTTAAGCTATCCATCTCATCTCGATGATGAGCTAACTTATCCCTTTTATCCAGTCAAAATGGTGTGTTAATATTTACCTCCTACATAATCTAATCTATTTAGGTGGACTAGGCATATTGTGATCGCATTATCCAGATCATCTCCATGATGAGCTATCTTTCTTCATCCATCACTTTGCGTGGTAGATAACTTATTACCACCACAACCTATTCATTGTCTTTCTGCAACTACTAAGGTTGGAACTATCAAAGGGACCCCATAATCCCTTGAATCAACTCTCTCTCATCTTCTAATGGATAAAGTCCTTATTCATTAGAAGAATTGTCAAAGCATCTCAAATGTGCAAAACCCTCTACACATCTAAACTAAGATACTTCTCGTCCAATCATAGTTCTTAATTTAACCATTATAATTATCAAGGAATATATATACCAATCACATGTAATTTGTAATAAGTTCATAATTATGATTAAGGTAGTGTCATGATCTTCTCTCTTTTATTGTGGAGTAACATATCCATAACAATCTAACTTAGTAATTCAATGAGAAACAAGATCAAAATATAATAATAATCAAACCACACATGACACATGTATCCTAGGAAACCCTTACAAAAAAAACCTCGTGATTCAATGAGGGAACCCTGTGATTCCCTCGAATGAATTCCACCTTAATTCATCCAAATAAGGCTCCTTCCTCCTAACATCATTTGTATGAGTAACTTCCTTCTAAATTCTAATGTGTCCTTACATTAGCTAAAGGATTGCATATAGCAAATAATTAGAGAGGAACCCCTAAACCCCTTAAGAGATTTCTTTAATCAAACAAGATACATTATCCACCAATATGTTTTCTACTCAATTTATTCCAATAAAAAACCTTATCCACTTGTATATTTGAACTCATTTAATCAAATTGAACACATTATCCACTAATGTATTTTTCTATTTCATGAAATATATTATCCCCTAACATATATCAACTCTTTTAATCAAATGGAATACATTATCCATTAATGTATTTTTTTGTCTCATGAAATATATTATCCACTAACATATTTCAACCCATTTAACCAAATGAGCTACATTATTCACTACCGTATATTTCTAACTCAAGAAGTATATTATCCACTAACATATTTCAACTCATCTAATCAAATGAAATACAGTGTCCACTAATGTATATTTCTAGCTCATGAAATATATTATCCACTAACATATTTCAACTCTTTTAATCAAATGAAATACATTATCCACTAATGTATATTTCTAACTCATGAAATATATTATCCACTAACATATTTCAACCCATTTAATCAAATGAAATATATTATCCACTACTGTATACATCTGACTCATAAAATATTTTATGCACTAACATATTTCAACTCATTTAATCAAATAAAATATATTATCCACTAATGTATATTTATGACTCATGAAATATATTATCCACTAACATTTTTCAACTCATTTAACCAAATGAAATACATTATCCACTAATGTATATTTCTAACTCATGAAATATATTATCCACTAACATATTTCAACTCATTTAATCAAATAAAATACATTATCCACTAATTTATATTTCTAACTCATGAAATATATTATCCACTAACATATTTCAACTCATTTAATCAAATGAAATACATTATCCACTAATGTATATTTATAACTCATGAAATATATTATCCACTAACATATTTCAACTCATTTAATCAAATGAAATACATTATCCACTAATTTATATTTCTAACTCATGAAATATATTTTAAACCACTCTTAAAAGAATAATCAAAGGTTTATATTCCATTCCCTTAAATAAATAAAAAAGTAACCTTTTATTTAATCAGCGTATAAAATCAAATAAACATCCCTTCATTTAATCCATAAATAACCTTTCATTTAATGAAGGTTTAAAATCAAATAAATATCCTTTCAATTAATTAATAAATAACCTTTCATTTAATCAAGGTTTAAAATCATATAAATATCGTTTCATTTAATAATAACCTTTCATTTAACTAAGGTTTAAAATCAAATAAACATCCTTTCATTTAATCAAAGGGTTTAAACTTGATTTAAAAACACTTAAACCTATCCATTTAATCAAAGGGTTTAAACTTTAAACTACCCATATAATCAAAGGGTTTAAAATTTAAATTGCCCATTTAATCAAAGGGTTTAAACTTAAACTGCTCAGCAAACTATCAACAACTAACAATAAACATCAAGCAAACAAATAGGTTAAACTAGCAGGAGAGAAAATCCACATGTCACAAATTCATGCCACAACCAATGCTAGGTGGCCACCCCACTTGGTGGCTCCTCTTGACCATAGAGTGGTGGTCATAAACAAAGGGAGCATTAACCCCTATTAAGGTGCACTGTGCCTCCCACGCAACCAATGTGAGATAAATCTCACACACTAAAATAATTGCTCACCAAGTGAGCCAACAATAAACTACCATGCAACAACTGAGGAGGACAGACAACCAATCAACATCGGGTCAAAGGGATTCAATGACCAATTAGAGGGTATCTGTAAGAGTTCATGTGTCAAGGAAGGAAGCACTTGCAACCAATGTTGGGTAGCTTCGTGAGGAGCGACCCCTAACCACCACATGGTGATCGAATAAACAAGGGAGTTAAACCCCTTATTAAGGCTCGCTTAGGTCCCATATATCCCAAAGGGGATAAATAAGTGGGAAGGCTTGAGCAGCATTCCCTTTACCTGTGCCCTACTGAGCATGGAGACACCACGCAAAGGCGATGCCTTGGTGGCGGAGGGAAAATTCCTAAATGAGACCTTATGGCTTTAATGTAATGGCAATGGTGACATTAAATAAAACTCTCCCTGAAAACTAATATTGAAAGTGTTCGACAACACCTACATCGAGAGAGAAAATAATCTAGGGCATGAATTACACTACAGTACTCAAGAAAACATCAAAGCATGTTGGCGACCAAGGAGAGTTTTAGAGATGTGGTAAAATTTGAAATTATCCCAGTCAACCATTAAATAAACTATGCATTATAGTTTCTCCTATACGCGACTGAGCGCACCTCAACTCAAGATACTAAAAATCCAACATATCCTCACATCAAAATCATCATCGACCATCATGTGGCTTAATGGCAAAAAATAAATAAGGGTCAAGGCTATTCTTTTTCTTTTCTACAAATCGACTACAAGATTTGAAGGAGGGTGTTAATACATGCTTACATGGTTAACAAAAATATTGTCCCAACACAACAATGCTTAGGCATGAGCGTCAAGAATGGAGCATCGAAATACCCCTTCAAGAAAACATTAAATCGATTTTATAAAGGGACAAAACACAATCAATGTGAGAACAACAAAATAGAGTCTAAAACCAATCATACATTAAGCTTTCAAACATAAATATATACAATCTTAAATAAAAAGGTAACACATCCATATTATCATCATAAGGAAGTGAGATTAAATATGTGGAAGCTCCCACCTGGTTCCTCCTTTGTTGGCTCCTTCCAAGAGCTCCATCCCTATCTTAGTCCATCTATTTTTCCCTTCCCTCTCCTTCAAAAACAAAAACCCCATTCACAATGCATATCCCCAAAGGGTATTTTTTCCTTCCTCCTTCTCAACACATGCGCTAAAACCAAGAAAAAGAATGTCCATATCCTTTTCCTTCTTCCCAAGTAGCAAGGGGTGTACTTTTCATTAAGGTAAGCCTCCTTGCTCAGTCCCAACTGACATGGGCCATTAAGTCTTATTTCCAAAATAGCCATTTTTTAATGTATTAAAAAATACTTGATTCTTTTGGAAAGTCAAAAAAGATTCATGCCTATATAAAAAGTATTAAACAATTCATCACCTTGATCACATTAATTGAAGTCATTACATGCATAAAACAAATATTGATCAATTATTTTGCTAAATAATTTAAAGGCATTATCAAAGCAAATAATAAATTTTTAGCTCAATATTACAACGGTTAGTCACTTTTAATTAGAAACCATTATATGCATAAAATAATATTGATCAATTTCCTTGTTAAACAATTTAAAAGCGCTATCAAAGCTAATTTCAAAATTTTAGCTCAATATTATAATGATTAGTCCTTTTAATTAAAAACCATTATATGCATAAAATAATATCAATCAATTCCTTGGCTAAAAAATTTAAAAGCATTATCAAAGCAAATATTAAATTGTTAGCTCATCATTGTCCACCTGCAAGCATGGTTAGCCCTATAAAACCATAAAAAATTAGTAGTGCCCTAATAATAAAACATAACTAATGTTATATCATATCCTTTCATATTTATAGCACCAACAATATTAGGTATTTAAAACAATAAGCCCAATTATATTGTCTTCTCAATAAGGACCTCTCCAGGGCGGGTTGTGACATACTACCCCCTTGGACTAAACACAGTCCCATGTGTTTTTCTACAATAAAAAAATTATTATTACATTTTTAAATTAATAAGGGAAAATGTATTTCCATACTATTTATTAAACAACATATTACCATCCACTGATAATATTAATGACTCACTCACTCCATGTGAGATGTCATACAAAAGTATTATCATCCATTGATAATAGCCACACTTACTCCATGTAAAGTATCATTCCAAACATTATCATCCACTAATAACAATCACACTTACTCCATGTAAGGTGTCATTTCAAGCATTTTTATCCACTAATAATGGTCACATTTACTTCACATAAGATCTCATTCCAAAGTATCATCATCATCCGCTGATGAAACAAATGGCCACACTTACTCCATGTAAGGGTGCCATTCCAAGGTATCATCATCCATTCCAAGGCCACACTCACTTCACGTAAGGTGTCATTACAAAAGTATTATCATCCACTAATAATATCGATAGTCACACCTACTCCACATAGAGTTTTCATTCCATGATTATTATCATCCATTGATAATATCAATGGTCACACTTACTTCGCATAAGATACCATTCCAAGGTATCGTCATCCATTGATGATATTAATAGCCACACTTACCCCAAATAATATGTCATTTCAAATATTGGATAACAAATTCAATAATACCCTTCTTCATACCTACCTAGAAGAAGATCCTTTCCATGCTTTCCCTCATCTTGACCCCTCAAAGGTAATCAAAATAAGGAAAACTATATGCTTACCGCATGGTCAATCTCCTCAAAATTTTCAATCCCTTACATCGAAATCCTTTCTAGGGTTTCTTCCCATTTTGGCCTAATTTCCACTACAATAGATATCCTGAGATTGCATTACCTCAACTTGGTCCAATAAGTCCTTGTGACTGCGGGTCAAAATAGTTGTATTCTCTTTTCAAAAACTTGAACTTGAATAGGTTTATCTCATTTTAACCTTAGGATTCGCTCCTAATATGGTCTTATGTACCTTCTAGTACTCATTAGCCTCGTATTCTAATACATACTTTATCACTTTAGAGAGAGGATCTCATACTTCTCTCAAGAATAGATTTCCCATCTATTCTTTGCACTAAGAATATTCAAAACTTATGAATAGAATCCTATCTCTATTATTTCTCATGATGTATTATCAAGAACTTATCCAATAATAGATTGTTTTGAGAGGATCCCATAATCCTCTCAAGAATCTAGATTATAATTATAATAAACATTAAAAATCTCTCCTCATATATAAATCTTAAGAATGAATTCTACCTGAAAACCAGGAGAATTATATAACAATAGAGCAATCTATCTTGGTCATTGATTAAGGCTTGGTCAAAACCATTCCACTAAAGTTTCCTTGCTTGAGTCTTCTTACCAGTCTCTTTTTTTTAATTCATTTTAATGTTTCAAAGTTGTATCAAGCACATGAAGGGTAACCCTACTATTTGGGTTACTAATGAATAATTTCTCAAGGAAAATATATATTTCCAATTCATACAATCATGTCTTGTCTGATTTTATCAATCAATTTAGATACCCTAATATTCTTTAGGTCTTAGCTAGTCCTATCTCCATACGAGCCTTTGCCTTTATGATCATTTGTAGTAGGATCTCCCTCCTTTCTACTCTTAGAATTTTCATTTTGGAAGCTTGATTAACAACAATTTCCAACAATGGCTTATGTTGGTTCATATGCTCCCTCTATTATTCAATTTGTTCTTGTAGTAACTAAATTACCATGATGAGGTTTTCTACCTCTCTATTGAAATTCTCCAAAAATAATCTTCAGGTTCTAGCTTCAAGTTCATCCTACTTAGCTAGCCCTAAATTTTTGAATAAAATCCTCTTCTCCTAATGTCTTAGATGTCATTCTTCCTTGCCCCTTTAAAGCAGTTGAATAAGTTACAATTCCTCTTAATTGTAGCTTCATGAACTAACTCTGATTATTTTCTAATAATGGTCTTAGTCTCACTTGTATCCCCACAATGTGTCATTTCGATTATAACTATTATTACCTTTTTGGAAATATCTTGGGTCATACCTGCCTCGTTGTAAGGTAACATTCTCCTTATCGACGAAGGAGTTGAGTTTAGTTATTTATAGTTAGTTCTTTATCCTCTCGAACTAACTTGTTTCATTATCATTCATTTGATAATGGCTATGGTTATTCTTGCTCCATGCAAGATACTATTCCTAGGTGTGTTGACTCATTATCAATCACTTGATAATGAAGATGGTCATACTTGCTCCGCATAAGGTGCCATTTCAAAATAAAGATACCTTTCCTAGGATAAATTCTTAAGCAATCTTTAGCTCATCCATAGAAGCTTCTAGTCCCTTGTACCTAGCGCTTTGATTTCAAGAAATCTATAAATTCAAGGTCTTCTCGACTTTAGCTTAAAAATAAGCAAGGGCATGAATATGAAGATACCTAAATTCTTAGAACATTCCATATAAGCCTCTAGTCCATTGTACCTAGAGCTCTAATACCAACTATAACAACCTAAAAAACCAACTTGCTTGAGAAAAATTTTCTTTTTATACACTCTTTAGGGATTACAAATCTCCAACATCCATATACCATTCTGTTTAGTTTTCTAATGACTTAGTGCCCCCTAATTAAGTTATCCATCTCATATCCACGATGAGCCATCTTAACCCTTTTAATCCGTCAAAATGGTATGTTCATCTCTAAACCATACATAAGTCCATCTATGTAGGTGTACTAAGTGTAATACAAATATGTTATCCGTCTCATCTCCATGTTGAGCTAACTTAAGCTATCTGTATTATCTCAATGATGAGTTAACTTTTTCATCTTTTATTGTAAAGCAATTAAGCTATTTGTCTCATCTCCATGATGAGCTAACTTAAGCTATCCATCTCATCTTAATGATGAGATAACTTTACCTATTAATCTCATCTCAATGATAAGCTAACTTATCCCTTTTATCCAATAAAAGGGGTGCACCAATCTTCACCTCATACATAATCTAATCTATGTAGGTGGGCTAGGCATATTGCAATCGCATTATCCATCTCATATCCATGATGAGCTATCTTTATTCGTCTATCACTCCACGTAGTAGACAACTTATTAGCACCACAATCTATTCATTGTCTTTCTGCAACTACTAAGGTTGGATCTATCAAAGGGATCCCATAATCCCTTGAATCAACTCTCTCTCTCTCATCTTCTAATGGATAAAGTCCTTCTTATCCATTAGAGGAATTGTCAAAGCATCTCAAACATGCATACCCTCTACACGTCTAAACTAATACACTTCTCATCCAATCATAGTTCTTAATTTAACCATTATAATTATCAAGGAATATATATACCAATCACATGTAATTTGTAATAAGTTCATAACCATGGTTAAGGTAATGCCATGATATTCTCTCTTTTATTGTGGAGTAACATATCCATAACAAGCTAACTTAGGAAAGCAATGAGAAACAAGATCATAAGATAACAATAATCAAACCACACATGACACAACATGTATCATAGTAAACCCTTGCGGGAAAAGCCTAGCCTTAAAATATTATTTTTTATTTCGTACTTAACTTGTCTCAATTTACATTCAATCAAAATATTTTTGTAATTGCTTTTTCTATTGGGATTAAGGTGCCATCAACCTTGTAATTCTCATGTAATTTTAATACTCCTAATATTGGTTGTAATTCACTCATAAGGGAAGGAGGGAATTTACCGGCAGTTGTACAATCATCATGATAATTACTAAAAGTCGATTATTTGGAGCTTATCCCATGGGATACAATCTAGTAGGAAATGGGAGATAATTTCTATATTGGACGCCTAGTTTATTTTTTATGCAATATTTGGTGGATAGGAAGTTTTGGATCACCTTGCTATTGATAGGTTGTAATATGGATGCCCATGTGGAGTCATTTAATTTTTTTTATCTCCATGGATAAGGTTGGTTAGGTGGGTGTGGATTTTTTTCTAGTGTTTTTATCCACTTGCTTTGGGATAGTATGGTGGTATTCCATCCACCTCTCATCTATAAATTGAGTTGTGGAGGTAGTGGAAGTATTGTATTATTTTGGCAAGTTCACAGGGTGTTGGTGAAGGATAGAGAGAAGGATATTGTTGTACAACTTCTTCAGTTTAATAATATACTTGGCCTCTCTTTTCCTATGGAGTTTTTTTCCCGAAAGTATTTTTCTCCACATAAATCTGGTGTTAATTGTGTTGATGATTTCTTTTAAGTGATGTTATGCGCAATCAATTTCACTGTTTCAGGTTTGTATTAACTTATTTTTTAGATTTACATACACATAACTAAGTTATTACTGCTATCTTCACTAATGTAATGTCTACAACAATAGAACATGATAATATCTGACAACAATATACTATAAATAATACAATGATAATACTAATATCCAACAATCTAGCATCAACCATCAATGGTACAACCATACCCAGAATGGAAGCAAGGGATGTGTATATATACTTAGATGAGAAAAAGGTAGTTGATAATGGTCTAACTATCTACAATGGATGTGTATATATACTTAGGTGAGAAAAAGGTAGTGTGGTTTTGCATATTTGTGAAGTTTTAAAAACCATAGCCTCTACTTCTTGCATGGACATTGAAAATCTTAATGGCATTGGCTACGAGATGTGGAAACTAAATATGGAGGATCTCTTGGAAGAAAGAGATCAGTGGTTGCCAGTTTCACAAGCTATGAAACCTTTAGATATGAAATATGAAGATTGGATTAAGTTGGACAAGAAGGTACGAGGAACCATTCGGTTGTGTCTTTCATATTCTATCCTCTTGAATGTCTCCACAGAAGACTTCGCATACAAGTTGTGGAATAGGATAGGTGATATCTATCAGACTAAAATTTTATCTAATAAGTTATATCTCAAACAAGGGTTGTATTCATTAAAAATGAAATATGGTGAATCTATTGTTGATCATTTGAATGCATTTAATATATTTTTAAGTCAGCTTGCATCAATAGATGTTAAGATAGAAGAAGAAGATAAATGTATTTTATTGCTTTGCTCTTTACCCAAATCTTGGGAAAATCTAATTGTTGTTATTAGTGGTGGTGCTACAGAGGTAAATTTAGATAATATTATTTCTATCCTTCTATCAAAGGATATGAGGAGAAAGACCATGAATAGTGGCTCCCAAGATGCCTTGCATGTTTGGGGAAGGTCCAAAGAAAGAGGGCCTAAAGGGGATAAAAAGAAGGATAAGTCAAAAGGGTGTTCTAAGACCCCAAAAAAGAGTAAAGTGAAGTGTTGAAATTGTGGTAAGAGAGGGCATGTGAAGGAATGTAAAGAAAATAAAAATAATGTAGATTCCTCTACAGAAAAAGCCTTTGATGATGATTTTGATGCCTTTACTATTTCTTCTAAGACTGTGAGTAATGATGATTAGCTTATTGATTCAGGTTGCTCCTACCATATGACTCCTAACAAGGAGTGGTTTGCCACGTATGTAGCAATTGATGTGGGAGAAGTTTTCCTTGGTGATAACAACACAAAAAGGATTATTAGTGAGGGAAAGGTAAAGTTGTGTTTCATTGATAGGAGTATTAAAATCCTTGATAATATTTTTCAAATTCCAGGACTTGCGAGAAATATACTTTTAGTATCCAAGTTGAATGATTCTGGAATGCATGTGATATTTGACAAGTCTGGTTGCAGATTGGTAAGAGGGAGTTTGGTGATAGCTAAAGTATCTCAGATTGGGACCTTGTTTAGGCTAAATGCTTCTACTTTCTATAACTCTACCAATTTAACTAGCACTAAAAATGCATGTATGTTGTGGCACCATAGATTGGGTCACATTGGTGAAAAATGTCTTAAGACCATTTTAAATAAAAACTTGGTTGACGGTATTTCTGATTATTCTATTGGTAAAAATGATTTATGTGAGGATTGTGTGTTTGGTAAATAGAATATATCATCATTTCCTAAAGGTGTTCATAAAGTTAAGAGACCATTGGAACTTATTCATTTGGATGTACGTGGTCCAGTGGATGTTCCTTCATTGGGTAAATCTCGACATTACATTTCCTTCATTGATGATGTCTCAAGATACACTTGGATTTATTTTATGCACCCTAAGTCTAAAGTTTTCATTAAATGTAAGGAATTTAAGGTATTATTTGAGAAGCAATCAGATTATAATATAAAAGTGTTGAGATCTAACAATGGGGATAATTATTGTTCTAGGAAATTTGATAAATTTTGTAAGCATGCAGGTATTATACGAAAGAACACTACTCCTTACACTCCCCAATAAAATGGGGTTGCAAAAAGAATGAACCGAACCTTAATGAAAAGAGCTATGAGCATGTTGAGTAGTGCTAAGCTAGAACCTTAATGAAAAGAGCTATGAGCATGTTGAGTAGTGCTAAGCTAGATAAATGCTTTTGGGTAGAAGTTGTTGGTACTGCTTGTTATGTAATTAATAGATCTCCTTGTTCAGCTCTTATTGATAAAACTCCTTATGAAGTGTGGACATGTAGAAATCCTTCGGTTTCACAATTAAGGGTCTTTGGTTGTGAGGCTTTTGTTCGTGTACCTCAAAATAAGTGATCTAAACTGGATCCAAAAGCATAGAAATCTATCTTCATGGGATACGGTGAGAATGTAAAAGGTTACAAGCTTTGGAATCCTTTAACTCGTAGCATGGTATTTTCTATATATGTTGTTTTCAAGAAGTTTAGAGCTTTCCAGATGAAGAACAACAAAAGGAGAAGACAAAGACAATGTACTTCGAGATAAAGAATGAAAAGTAGGAAGATGCACGTGTGGAAGAACAGTTAGATGGATTTGAGGATGGAGAAGCAAATGAGGTTTCAGAGAGTTCAAAGAGCTCAGATGATGTGCAACATGAACACACAGAGGGAGAAGAAGAACAAGAAAATCCCACTACTCCTACCTTGAGGAGATCCACAAGGCAACAAAAACCAGTTAAAAGGTATGACCCACCAGATTTTTGGTGTGTATTTGCTTTGTTGAGTACTGATGATGAACCTATATCCTATAGGGAAGCTCTCTCTTCAAATGAAAGTGAGTCTTGGATACAGGCCATGCAGGAGAAGATGATGGCCTTGGATAGTTATGATACCTGGGATCTTGTTATTTTTCCCAAAGGAAGAAAGCCCATTGGATGCAAGTGGGTATTTAAGAAGAAATTTGGTGCAGACGGTCGGTTAGAGCGGTACAAGGCCAGACTGGTGGCCAAGGGCTACTCCCAGAGAGAGGGAGTTGATTTTGGTGAAATTTTCTCTCCTGTTGCTAAGTTAACTTCTATTAGATTCCTTTTGTCTATTGTTACTGCTTATGATTGTGAGATAGAGCAAATGGATGTTAAAATTGTTTTCTTGCATGGGGATATTGAGGAGGAAATATATATGCAGTAACCTGACAATTTTGTTGTGAAAGGAAAAGAACAATTGGTTTGCAGGTTAAAGAGATCTTTGTATGGTTTGAAAAAACATCTAGGATGTGGTATCAAAAGTTTGATACTTTCATATTAAATTTGGGTTTTATGAGGAGTGAGGAAGATCATTATGTATATTTTAAAAATATTAATGATTAGATACTAATCATTGTCATGTATGTTGATGACATGTTGTTTATTGGTAACAAGGTGATGATTAGAGAACTCAAGACTTATATTTTTGGCACATTTGATATGAAGGACTTGGGGGCTAAAAAATATATTCTTGGGATGGAAATCAGTAGAGATCGAGCTAACAGAAAGCTTTGGTTAAGTCAGAGTAAGTATGTTGATACTATTTTGTAGAGGTTTAATATACATATTTGTAAGCCAATTAATATTCCATTTCCCATTGGTACTAATTTGAGTTCAGACATGAGTCCTAGTAGTGATGATGATTTTGAGGATATGTCTAACATTCCTTATGCTAGTGTTATTGAGAGTTTAATGTATGTAATGGTCTACACTAGACCAGATATTTCCCAAGCAGTGGAAGTTATGAGTAGGTTTATGTCTAACCCTAATAGAGAGCATTGGACTTATGTTAAGAGGGTATTCATATATTTAAGAGGTACTTCATATCATTGTTTGGTTTATTGTAGCACTAATGGTGTTGTTGAGTCATTGGAAATACAGGATTTTGTTGATGCTGATTGGGCAGATGACTTGGATAGTCGAAGGTCCACAAGTGGCTATGTGTTTACTTTTTTTGGAGGTGCAGTGAGTTGGATGAGTAAGAGGCATCCCACAGTTTCTTTATCAACCACAGAAGCACAGTATATGGCTGCTACACATGCCTCTAAGGAGGTGGTATGGTTACAAAGACTTGGTGTTGGTATTGGTTTTGATTGTAAGACTATGAGGATCAGATGTGACAGTCAAAGTGATATTTGTTTGACCAATAATCCTATGTATCATGCTCGTACTAAGCATATTGATGTTCAGTATCACTTTGTGTGAGAAATGGTTGAGGGCAGGAAGGTCCTGATATAGAAGGTTGACACTTTGGAGAATGTTGCAGATTCTCTCACGAAGCTAGTAACCACGAAGAAGTTCACTTGGTGCAGGAAGGCCATGGGTCTTGATCACTCTGCTTGATTTATTTTATGTTTTCCTATGGGTGTATTTATAATGTATAATGTCAAGTGGGAGAATTTTGGGATTAAGGTGTCATAAACCTTGTAAATCTCATGTAATTTTAATACTCCTAATATTGGTTGTAATTCACTCATAAGGGATGGAGGGGATTTATCGGTAGTTGTACAGTCATCATGATAATTACTAAAAGGTGATTATTTGGAGCTTATCCCATGGGGAGGATATGGGAGATAATTTATATATTGAACGCCTAGTTTGTTTTTATGTAAGATTTGGTGGATAGGAAGTTGTGGATCACCTTTCTATTGATAGGTTGTAATATGGATGCCCATGTAGAGTCATTTAATGCTTTTTTATCTCCATGGATAAGGTTGGTTAGGTGGGTTTAGATTTTTTGCTAGTGGTTTTATCCACTTTTTTTGGGATACTATAGTGGTATTCCATCCACCTCTCATCTATAAATTGAGTTGTGGAGGTAGTGGAAGTATTGTATTATTTTTACAAGTTCACAGGGTGTTGGTGAAGGATAGAGAGAAGGATATTATTGTACAACTTCTTATATTTAATAATATACTTGGCCTCTCTTTTCCTATGGATTTTTTTCCGTAAAGGATTTTTTCACATAAATTTGGTGTTAATTGTGTTGTTGATTTCTTTTATGTGATGTTATGTGCAATCACTTTCATTGTTTCAGTTTTCGATTAACTTATTTTTCAGATTTGCATACATATAACTAAGTTATTGCTGTTATATTCACCTTGTTTTTTTCAACATTTTCCACATCATTATTACAATTAGGGACACATAAGAACCCCATAATTCTTATGTCCCTAAATCATGAATTGCTCTCTTTATTCATGTTACAAAATCGATGAGGGAACCTCATAATTCCCTTGAATGAATTCTACATTCATTCTTCTTTTCCCAAAACATCAATACTAATATAAAAACATAAGAACCCCATAATTCTTATGTACCCAAAACATGAATTGTTCTTTTAATTCACATTATAAAATCCATGAGGGAACCCCATGATTCCCTCGAATGAATTCCACCTTCATTCATCCAAAGAAGGCTCTTTCGTCTTAACATCATTTGTATGAGTAACTTCCTTCTAAAGCCTAATGTGTCCTTACATTAGCTAAAGGATTGTACATAGAAAATCATTATAGAGGAACCCCTAAACCCCTCAAGATATTCCTTTAATCAAACAAGATATATTATCCACCAATATATTTCGTACTCAATTTAACCCAATGAAAAACCTTATCCACTAGTATATTTCAACCCATTTAATCAAATGGAATACATTATCCAATAATGTATATTTTTATTTCATGAAATATATTATCCCCTAACATATTTTAACTCTTTTAATCAAATGGAATACATTATCCATTAATGTATTTTTCTCTCGGAAAGATATTATCCACTAACATATTTCAACTCATTTAACCAAATGAACTACATTATTCACTAATGTATATTTCTAACTCAAGAAATATACTATATACTAACATATTTCAAATCATTTAATCAAATAAAATACATTATCCATAAATGTATATTTCAAACTCATGAATTATATTATCCATTAACATATTTCAACTCAGTTAATCAAATGAAATACATTATCCACTGATGTATATTTCTAACTCATGAAACATTTTTAACCGCTCTTAAAAGAATAATCAAAGGTGTACAATCCATCCCCTTAAATAAATAAAAAATTAATCTTTCATTTAATCAGGGTTTAAAATCAAATAAATATCCTTTCATTTAATCAATAAATAACCTTTCATTTAATCAAGGTTTAAAATCAAATAAATATTCTTTCATTTAATCAAGGTTTTAAATAAAATAAATATCCTTTCATTTAATCAATAAATAACCTTTCAATTAATAAAGGTTTAAAATTACGTAAATATCCTTTAATTTAATCAAAGGGTTTAAACTTGATTTTAAAACACTTAAACCCACCCATTTAATCAAAGGGTTTAAAATTAAACTTGATTTTTAAAAATATTTAAACCTACCTATTTAATCAATGGGTTTAAACTTTAAACTGCCCATTTAATCAAAGGTTTTAAACTTAAACTGCCTAGCAAACCATCAACAACTGATAATCAACATCAATCAAACAGATGGGTCAAACTAGTAGGAGAGGAAATCCACATATCACAAATGCATGCCACAATCGACGCTAGATGGCCACCCCACTTAGTGGCTCCCCATGACCACCGAGTGGTGGTCATAAACAAGGGGAGCATTAGCCCCCTTAAGGCGCACTGTGCCTCCCATGTAATCAATGTGGGATAAATCCCACACACTGAATTAAAAAGAATTATTCACCAAGCGAGCCAACATCAAACTGCCATGCACCACCTAAGGAGGGTAGATAACCAATCAATATCAGGTCAAAGGGAATCAACGACCAACCAGAGGGTATCTACAAGAGTTCGTGTTGTCAGGATATTAAGCATATATATTTTTACATTATTTAATAGTATGCATAGTCTATGGTGGGTGGAATAGTCATGCCACTACACTAGTGGCCTAATATTTATTATTATGATCTAATATTTTATTGTAGCACTATAGGCTCATAAAGTCTATAAATATGTAACACTTCTTATACTATCAATATATAGAAACACATATTTTTTCCAACATTTGATATCAGAGCAAAACTTCATCCTGCCTGAAAGGCTTGGGAGAAATTGCCTCTTTGGAAATTCTCCTCTTCCCCATGGCTTGGGGAGTATGCTCTCCACTTTCTAAGTGGATTAGAAACCAAACAACTCAAGGAGGGATATTCATGGCTGCTCTTGAAGTTTTAATTCTTGGCGCCATAAATAAAGTCGGTTTATCTTGGGTAAACCAACTTTAGTGGATTTTGTGACCGTTAGTCAATAACAAGTTGGTTGTCCTTCCCAAGGATGAAAAATTCATGGGGAAGGAGTTTCAATAATCCTTAAGTGAATTTTGACAAATAAAAACAATGAACACAGCCTTGGGACTTCTTGGGTGGTCACCCATCCTAGTGCTACTCCAACCCAAGTATGCTTAACGTAGAACTTTTGTTGGGATTCATGTGGATTTTATGCCCATGGATCTAATGTATTCTCAATATTCCTATTGCTTGTGGAATGTGAATATGAGCATATTGTTTAGTTTGCAAAAAATGTTACGCAAGAATACCATCGCTAATAGGAATATCACCTACTACGCAGCCCGTGGCACATGAAACAGGTGGTGCACTAGATGTACCACCATAGGCACGGTGCAACAATAATTTGGGGTGCCTTATGATCCCCTTCGAGCTGAGCAGGCTTGGCCTAATCTGGTGATGCTTGAGAAAATTCCATCGCTACATGATCATAAACTCATTTGATGCTTCATTTATCATGATTGCTGAGATTAACACAACCAAAAAGAGGTGGAACCAACAGTACGCTATTGCAAGAGCTTATAGGAAGAGCTCTATTGTGTATTGAAGATCAGATCTACCTGTGAATAACAGGATTGGATCCATGTGATGCCACTACCGGTGTTGATCATCAACAAAAATTAACATTGCATAATAACAAGCCAAAGAGGTGAGTAGGCCCCATGGATGTGGTGTAGGGTTATCTTAGCACTGAGTCCATCAGGGCTCAAACCTTAACCTCCCCTTTCTACTACAGATCTATGATGGATCTTGAACACCTAATATGTTCCTACTGATCCTTCCACTTGAAACCTGCATGTTCCATGCATTTTTTGAATGGATCAACGACAAATAGGAGACTGGTATTTTGGGTGTTCGTTTGGTATATCAAAACAACCACGAAAGTAGTGAAGCAGAGATGCACAATGAATAAGATACCCACAGTACAAACCACTACCAAAATTAGACTATGCAATGAGCCAATGTCCTCTTGCGTCAGATCTGGTTGTAAAATTTATCTATGGAAAACTTAAGGGTTCTGTGAGTGCATATACAAGATTGAAAAAATATCTCATTACGAACTCCTGGTGGAAGACATTAAAGGTATCAACGCCAGTCATGTCCCACTTCCTTGACATAAAGAAGCTATCAAAGTTCAAGAAATGTGTGTCGGGAACTTCTAGAGTCGCATGTTCGATGCAATAGAACTAGGAATGTTTGCAAATCCCTATAGTGGCCACCTATAGCCACCGTGCACCATGACAACCCATTGTTGACCACAAAGGAGCCCTGCGCCCAAGCACCAATTGGCAGTGCTACCTCACTTACCGCAAATGGTCGACAATATGGGCCACTACATTTTTTAAAATGAAATACACCCTTCGTGATCCCACATGAAAGTGGGAAGGCTACTTTTAGCCTTTAAAAAAAATTCTCAATGGCTGGCTAAGTCATCTTACATGAATTTTTTATTTTTTCCCGATATACATTTTATATACATAATCCCTCATATATGCTA
This sequence comes from Wollemia nobilis, assembly GCA_028583015.1. NCBI lineage: Eukaryota > Viridiplantae > Streptophyta > Pinopsida > Araucariales > Araucariaceae > Wollemia > Wollemia nobilis. Next base: position 17,247,038 of record JAQPPZ010017228.1, read on the forward strand.
AGTCATAAATTGCCTTTTTTAAACATTATGTTTTTCAATGTAATTAAAACAAAGGGACAAAGAAGGGATTGCCCATGCATTTGTGTCCCACATTATTGGTGGGAAGGGTAAAACAAAAATTACCCATGACATGTTTTTTAAATCATTGTCAAATAATCCGAAAAGTTCTCAAAATATTCCCCTGTGAGGGAAAATCAAAAAAATTGCAAAAACTTTCCAATTCATTCTGCTTGGAGGGAAAATTTACCCCTCATTTTATTTTACCCAACGAGACATTTTTTCTTGAAAATCAAGGTAAATTTTCATGCTTCCCAAGTATAGCAGTGTTTATATTTGTTGGAAAGTACTTTTCGAGCATAATTCAGTGGAAAAATAAAATTCTATATTTGTAAAATTCTGTTATGACTTAGTGCTCAACCAATATTCCAACAACATCGTGAGTCAAACTAAATAAACCAAAAAATGTATCGTGAGCCGAACCACGTTAACCAACATCTAGGGACTATAAAATATAGACACTCTAGATTTCATCCAAAGACTATAGAATCTTGACACTTTAGACATCATTGACTTATGAAGACTACAGATAAAGACACTTCAAAAGATTCTCTCTTTTCCCATCCTCCACTTTGGGATTGTAATGGATCAATTTTCTCAATCTTGTTGTATGGAGTGCATTTTTAGCAGAGACCGACACTCCTCAACACTATAAGTGTGCCTCATAAACACACTTGTAATGGCTCAAAAATTCTTGTAAAGGTATAATTTTAGCATAGATCGACACCAGTGTACATGAGACGAGTTTCACCCTGAGAGGGAAACATACTTAACAACGGAGTGAACATTGTAGTAGTTATCTACTCTAGTACACCTGGTGATTGCAACAACTAGTTATTCATGCAATCTGGTAGGATGAGAAAATTACAAGAAGGACACTCATAGTTGTTAAAGCAAAGTGACAACAATCTCTCTTTTGCTTAATTACTCAAGTACTTATTTTGCTTAGACCTAAAGGATGACCCAAAGGTACCAGAACCAAAGGCAAATACAAAGGTAAAATGATCAAGAAGCAGACCTAGAGGCAAAATGATCCAAAGATAGACCCAGAGACGACAGACCTAGAGGCAGACCTAGAGGTATTTACCTAACCAAGAAGAGTAGCCAGAACAACTCAACCAAGAATCAAGAACCAAGAGCCAAAGCACAAAAGAGCAAGAGCCTAGACATTGTCCCAAATAATGTAATAAGGGGGGATGTTAGGATATTTAGCATATCTACTATTACATTATTTAACAATATGCATAGTCTATGGTGGGTGGCATAGTCATGCCACTACACTAGTGGCCTAATATTATATTATTATGGCCTAATATATTATTGTAGCACTATAGGCTCATAAAGTCTATAAACATGTAATATTTCTTATACTATCAATATTTAGAAACACATCTTGTTTTCAAAATGTGTGTTAGGGAAGGGAGCGCCTCCAACCGACGTTGGGTAGCTCCACAATGAGTGGCCCCTAACCACCACATGGTGGTCGAATAAACAAGGGATTTAAACCCCTTATTAAGGCTAGCTTAGGCCCCACATATGTGGGATATCCTCTTGAGTGTGGAGAAATCGCACGAAGGTGGTGCCTTGGTGGCAAAGGAAAAATAATTAAATATTCCCCTAAGTTAGACCTTAGGGCTTTAATGTAAAGATGATGGTGACATCAAATAAAACTCTCCCTGAAAACCATTGTCGAAAGTGTTTGACAACACCTACATTAGGAGAAAGAAAATAATCTGGGGTACAAATTACACTATAGTACTCAGGTAGACATCAGAGCATGTTGATGATCAAGAAGAATTTTAGAGATGCAAGAAAAAAATGAAGTTATCCCAATCAACCATTAAATAAACCATGCATTATAGTTTCCCTTGCACACGACTAAGCACAACTCATATTAGGAGATTGATGATCCAACATATCCTCACCTCATAATCATCATCAATCATCATGTGGCTAAATGGTCAAAAATAAAGAAGGATCAGGGTTATTCTTTTTCTTTTCTACAGATTGACTATAAAATTTTAAAGGGTGTGTAAATACATGCTTACACGATTAACAAAAATGATGTCCAAACACAACAATTCTTAGGTGCAAATGTTAGGAATGGAGCATCTAAAAAACCCTTCAAGCAAAGATTAAATTGATTTTAGGAGGGCACAAAACACAGTCGATGTGAGAACAACAAAACAGAGTCCAAAACCAATCATACAATAAGCTTTTGAACATAAATATATACACTCTTAAATAAAAATGTAACACATCCAAATTATCATCATAAGGAAGCGAGATTAAATATGTGGAATCTCCCACCTAGTTCCTCCTTTGGTGGCTCCTTCCAATAGCTCCCTCCCTATCTCAGTCCATCGCCCCCCCTTTTGTTTTCCTCTTCCCTCTCCTCCAAAAACAAAAACCGTCTTCACAATGCATACCCTCAAAGGATTTTTTTCTTCCTCCTCAACACATGCACTAAGACCAAGGAAAAGAATATCCATCTCCTTTTCCTTCTTCCCATGTAGCAAGGGCATACTTTTCATTAAGGCAAACCTCCTTGCTCAATCCCAATTGCCATAGGCCATTAAATCTTCTTTCCAATATAGCCATATTTTAATGTATATAAAAATACTTGCTTCTTTTGGAAAGTCAAAAGAGACTCATGCCTATATAAAAAGTATTAAACAATTCATGACCTTGGTCACATTAATTGAAGCCATCATGTGCATAAAATAAATATTAATCAATTGCTTTTCTAAACAATTTAAAAGCATTATCAAAGCAAATATTAAATTGTTAGCTTAATATTGCAATGGTTAGTCATTTTAATTAAAAACCATTATATGCATAAAATAATATTGATCAATTCCTTTGCTAAACAATTTAAAAGCTTTATAAAAGTGAATTTCAAATTGTTAGTTCAATATTATAATGGTCAATACTTTTAATTAAAAACCATCATATGCATGAAATAATATCAATAAATTCATTGGACAAACAATTTAAAGGTATTATCAAAGCAAATATTAAATTGTTAGCTCATCATTGTCCACCTGCAAGCATGGTTAACCCTGCAAAACCATAAAAACTTAGCAATAGCATAATCATAAAATATAACTGATGTTACATCATATCCTTGCATATTCATAGCACCAACAATATTAGGCATTAAAACAATAAGTCCAATTATATTATCTTCTCAACAAGGGCCTTGCCATGGCGGATCGTGATAGGGTTTTATAAATTAATAATATTGATATCAAAAAAATGAAGTGGGAATTGGATCAATTTAACAAAAGGAGAACCAATTGGGTGATTGAGAAAGTTATGGATCTACAAAATTTATTGTGCTTCGGCTATTATGAAGACCATCATTAATGGTTTCTTGTTGACATTCCCACCTAGCCTTAGGCATCAAATTTTTATGCAATGGTCATGTAGCAAGTCTTCGATCATAATTTTATGAACAAGGTTTCTACTGAGAATGGTTCCACCCATAAAGAACCCAAAAAATTCATCCTCAAAATGTTGCATAAAGTAATGATTTTGAGCTCCCTCTTAATTTTTTTTAAAGGTGTAAATATTATTATGTGGTCACGATATAACATTTACATAGCATATCTGCAACATGTGAGGGGAGAGATTTGAACCTGGGCCTCTCTATTTCAACTAGAGAGTTTTAACTACAGACTTGCTCTCCAACTCGTCTACATGAGCGAATGAGATCCCTCTTAATTTTGATCCAATTCTTTTCTTTGAGGTAGATTACAATATTTTTTCTCAAATATTACAAGATTTTAAAACTAGGGTTACCATTGGATATTTCATGGGTGATCATGTTGCCTTAACCCCTCATATTTAGTCTTAGATCTAGGAGAATTGGGAGCCATTGGACCTTCAAGTTGTTGAAGTTAGGAGTCTATCCAAGGGTTTTTATTCCTTTTCCTTTGGGTCATCCAAGAAGGGCAAAGTCATTTGTGAGGTAGGAACATAGACGTATCTTGATCATTTTTTAGTCATGTCTAGTTATGACCCCAAATTTATAGTTGATGGTGAAATAGGTTTTTTTTGCCTAGTGTGGGTCAAATTTCTAGGTTTACACATGCATTTCAAGGACCTTATCCCTAAACTTTGTGAGAAATATGGAGAATTTGTTTGTTTGGAATCTCCTTGTTGGTTCCAACCATGACTATTTCCTAAGGCTTATGTGTGCATTTCACTTCTAAGGACCTAAAGGATGAGGCCTACTTTATATTTGATTGTAAAAATTGATCTCAAGTTGTTTGATATATTAATCTTTCGAAAGTCTACTTTCAATGACAAAGTATGGAGCACTAGGTCAAAGGTTGACCTTTTCTAAACCAACCACAAGTGAGTTCTATGGTATAAGAAGATTTGGATCATTTGCAAACTAAAAAATTGATACTTGGACCCAAGTGGTCATAAGAAAGCAAAGCCCTAAGCCATCTCCTCTAGTCATTTATTATGGTTCTCAACCTTTTGGTCCTAAAAGTTCTTTAGTTTGTGAAGCCAACAAAGTAATTGTTAGGCATCAAGCAACTAGTTCCTCGGGTTCACAAAACCTTCCAGATCCTAGTCTTGAGGACCCTTGAGAAAATCTTAGAGCTTTGTTCATGTGAATGCATAAAGGTGTAATCATCTTGAGCTGTTGACTTGTTTTGACTTGCTCATGGGTGGCCATAGAACGAAAGCAAGAACCCCAATTTTGTTAGGGGGATATTTGAACCCGTTAAATGGTAGTACTCTTGCCTCACTTAATAGGTTTGAGGTACTCTAGGGTAACAATAAAGCTAAATATGTAGACAATGAAAGAGAGGATATGGATACCATTCTCTTCTATAAATTTACAAATTTTAGTATAAGCTCATAAGGAGTAGGTGGAACTAGAGCACCTTCATTATTTGTTGGATTTTTTGGGAGATCATGGTGGTGGCTCATTAGCTACAACATTAGTTTTGACAATTGCTTGAGCATACTTTGATTTTTTATTGTTTTTTAGATTTAGGATTTCTTCTTTAGTATTTATAGTGAGGACCCTACACTACGACTTTTGACATTTTTTTATATTTTGCTCCAAAGGAATAATTAAGCTATGAGATGATGTATAAGTAAACATACTTGTGGTAAGCCCTTTGGCTACTCTTTCTTCATATTGTTCCCAATTTTAATCAAATGAAATTATTCAACACAAAAGAAAGTGGGAATTGGATTAAAAATATTATTCCTTTTCATGTTCATCAACTATTATTGAAGACAATATGCTGAAAATATCAATATATTTGTAGAAAAGGAATTTGGGTACCAAATAATTTAGCCAATTGTAATGTTGATCTTTTTCTTGTCAAAATTCAAATTTTAGAAGACAACCGGCCAACTGAGATTTTATCTCTTAATGAAGATGATGTTAATCCACTTGATTGTGGAAACCTAAAAATCTGAGAAAGATGAAGAATGTCTTTGATAAAAGATACGATTAAATTGAACTAAGAACAATATAATGGTTTTTTTTTAATGAAAGCTGCCCTACTAGAAGTTATAAACAACTTTATAAAAAATTATTTAATAACCAACAATTATTATATTTAACAATATAATTTTTCAATTTTTTATTTGGTTATATAGGATTGAAACATATTTTATACTGCATCATAATTATGTTATTATACTATTTCAACAAGTCATGTAGTAGTACACTACCAAGCCACATTACCATGATAATTTAACTATGATGAGATCTTTCTTAGCCAAATCTTCTCATAAATCAAACTTTGCATTCATATGCTTATATCTAATAATGATTTAAAAATAGACCATTTAATTATTATTTTAATATTTTATATTTATAATTACTAAATAACATTATGGTACCACTATAACATTTTTGCTTAGATGGTGCTACACATAGGCACTAAGCCAACACTATCGTAGTGTTATGGCTTGGAGCTAAGCCAACATTATAGTGCTTCAACATAAGTGTTCAGTAGCACCACTAAAATATAATATATTTTTGTAAAAGAATGAATTTTAACACTACAATGGTGTTGCATGTTACATATAACCTTGAATATGATAGCCAAAGTTTAAACTTGTAAAAAAATCATAGTACAGAAGAATAAATAAAATCAATCATTATCTATATAAAAGAGAGAAAGAGAGATAAAACATAAATATTGAAAATAAAACATGATTGAGTTTATATAATCATTTAAACAGTAAGATATATTAACAATGAAATAATTTCCAACCAATTTATAACATCATAAATAAACAAATTTATAAATGCTATCCATAATATAGTAAAATAATTTCTAAGCATCAAATTTATACATTATCATGCTATAACATAGCAATCACCCCCAAGTAAAAACAATTAATAAATCAACTACCAGTACAAATATCAAAGTCAAATATATAAAAAAAAAAATTAAGATTAACACTTTAAGAAAATATAATAATTACTATTAAAACATAAAACATGCATTCAGCTTTGTCATACTTTTTAATTAATAATAATTATACCTTATATGGTTTTCATTAACCTTTAGCTTTATTGTAAAAACATTGAACTTTTTCTGTTTTGTTAAATAAAATTATTTTTAATATATTAAATGATTCTTCAAAGTTGGTGATTTTGTATGCTTTTCAATGAAGCAATAGTTTTATATAAGTAAAGGTTTAGTTGCTTGCCTGACAATGTTATATTAATTATTTTAATAAAATCTTTTTTCATTAAATATATTATATTAATTTTTTAATAATTTTTGTATGTTAAATATAATAAAATAATATAATTTATAATAACGTTAAGGATTTAGGTTATATTTTTGAATTTTTTAATGTATTTTTTTTCAAGTAAATTTGTTTCACTAGAACCCAAAAAAGATAGGTTGGATAATAGCGAATGTTTATTGATAAGTTGTTTCATTTTACTTTTACCCAATAAACTAAGCTTCAATAAAAAATAAAAGAGAAAGGCGGGTTGATACCATGATAAGATAATTGATAACAACCATAATCCCTAGTTACTAAAAATAGTGACTGTAACCAACTCTCCTATGTAAAAAAAAAAAAACCATAATCCAACCTAAAAAATTAACTAATTAATAACAAGTATTTTTTTGCTATATCTTCTATAATACACCAGATATCAGGATTCATCTATGGGAGAGTTTGTTATAAGAAGAAATTCTAGGCATGCTTTCCGTGATATCTTCTGAAGTCTTCAGAGAAGAAAAAGAAGCAATCAAACCCTGAACTTGCTTATCATTGTTAACTGTCTTCTTCTTAGTTTCCTGTTGGAAATTTTAAAAATCTTGAATCATATAAGAAAGTTGATGAAGTGTGTCAATAACATCTCGAGGAGTGTTGGAAGGTCCATAGACTTCGGAATGAATGTAATAAAATATCAAAGGTCAAGTCTCCTAAAACTATATCTCATAGAAAAACAGATCCAGTAAACACCTTTTTCCAAATGTGCTTGAGAAGATTGAGTCTATAAACATCCCATAGTTTGAACATTGATACAACTTAAAAAAACCTTATAAATACTTTACTCTTAATTCACCTCAAATATTATAATATTCTGATTAATAATATTAAATTAGAAAAAAACAAGATAAATTGTCCCATTTCTCCTTTACCTAATAAACTAAACATCAATAGAAAAAGACCCAACATGTGCATCGCAATTTTGTCTTCTTCCTATCACACGCTCAATTCCAAGAAAACTTAGTCACGACGAATGAAGGTTCTACTCAGAGACAAATATTTAATATTATTATAAATTCGAGTTTCTTTAAAATAATATTATAAAATAAATTTATGCATAACGACACTTACGAAGGAATCTCTTTGACCTTAAGATGTACTCTCATCATATGTCCACATACAATCCCCACCAAGAACACACTAAATTCGGCGCTTGCCTTTAATCTATCAAATATATCCAATGTCAAACGAACAAGAACCTATGGGACACTCCATGGTTATGGTTTTTTTTATTTTTTTTAGAATATTTAAGTTTAAATTATGATAAATATGTTTGTATATATCTTTCAAGTATTGTATATATTTTTTTGTTAGTAGTTTGGTTAAGATTAAGTATAATATCTATTTTTATTAGTTTTATTAGTAAGTTTGCAAAAATAACATAGTGGTTAGGGTTCAGGTCTTTTTTCGAGAGGTTTAATGTTCAAACCATGGGTACCCATAAGGGGAGCAGATAGGTTGGATGGTAGAGGCCAAGTGCTTTGATTTCATTGTATTCAACAGGCTAAGATTATAGTGGCATCATCTTATCGACTTTGTCGTTTTACCTAACAGGTTAAGGTTATAGTGGCATCATCTCGTTGACTTTGTCGTCTTACCTAACAAGCTAAGGTTAGGCTAAGGTTATAGTGACATCATCTTGTTGACTTTGTTGTCTTAATAGGCTAAGGTTATAGCGACATCATCTCATTGACTTCATGTCTTACTCAGTGGGTTAGGGTTATAGTGGTAGTAGTGGCAGCATTCGTCTTACCCAATAGGCAGTGGGCTAGGGTTATAGTGGTAGTAGTCATTGACTTCATTGTCTTACTCAGTGGGCTAGGGTTATAGTGGTAATAGTGGCAGCATTCGATTGACTTTTTCATCTTATCCAATAGGCAGTGGGTTAGGGTTATAGTTATAGTGGTAGTAGTGGCAACATTTGATTGATTTTGTCATCTTACCCAATAGGCTAGGGTTATAATGGCAACTAAGTCCAATCAAATATCCGACAAAGGTGTTACCAATTCCTCTATGCATCAAAAACTAAAAAAATATTGTTAAATATGTAATTAGCTTTAATCAAACTTACAATAATTTGTATGCTTAACTTAAAAAAAAACATAGTTATAACTAAGTAGAAGTTTAAAGTCCGACAAGGACAATATAGTAGTTAGAGTTTTGGCCTTTCTTTAGGGAGATTTAAGGTTCAAACCACGCAGTATCACTCAAATGGGGACATATTGGATGATAGTGAGGTCTAAGGTTCAAACCACGGTGCACCCATATGGGAATAGCCAATGTTTGTCGGTTGGTTGTTGCCCTAGTTTGATGTCTCTTAAGATCAAAGGTCCTCTTGACTTCGTCTAATCCAATAGGTTATGGTTTATTATGAGAACATTCAATGGAGTTACTAATTATATATATATATATATATATATATATATATATATATATATATATATATATATATTAATATTAATATTAATGTTACTTTAAAATTGTGTTAAAGTAAATATAAGTGTTTTTTTACTAGAACAGCAATAATTAATAAGTTTATATTAATAAATAAATTTAAATATTTATAGTTTATTAAATTATATGAGTGATATGATAGTTTTTTTAAGATAAAAAATTAAGTTTATAAATGATGAGGTTAAATTAAATTGTTGGATTTATTGACATATTTTTTTTTATTTGATAAAAGAGTTGGTTACATCCACACTATTTTTAGTAGCTGATAAGAGTAGGGTGTAAGTGATACGATAGTTGTTTTAAGATAAAAACTTAAGTTTATATTTAAAATAATATATAAACGATGAGGTTAAATTAAGTTGTTGGATTTTTTTTAAGCGAAAAACCTCTTGTAGGGCCACATTGGTCTAAGAGACCGCAACCAATGGGTTCTACACCGTCAAAGTCACCCGGGAGTCGCATCCGACCCTACTCGCACCAACATTATCAATTGGATTTTGGGTACCCAATTCAACTTTTTGGTATAGTGGAGATTCGAACCTGAGAACTCCCTTGGAGGATTGCCTACACTGTCAAAGTCACCTGGGAGTCACATCCAGCCCTACTCGCACCAACATTATCAATTGGATTTTGGGTACCCAATTCAACGTTTTGGTATAGTGGAGATTCGAACTGGGGAACTCCCTTGGAGGATTGCCCTTTCCTCTCCAACTCACCTACAACACCTTGGGAACATGCATGTTTGCAAAGGCAGTAGTTTATTCTAAATTCTCTCAGTGCACGTCAGACCGACAACAATAGTATGAATTTTGAACGATCAATGGTCGACCCATGATGTCACGTACAATAACAAGGTGGAATACGTTTGGTGGATGCAACCTCTGTATCACCCTTGATGTATCACGTTTATTGAGTGCATGCCAAATGGACAATGACGATACGAATCCCCGAGCACCTCATGGTCCAATTCACGCTAGGCTAAATAACAACTAAGTGGAATAGGTTTAGTGGATGCAACCCCTTTTTAACCCTGCGCTTGTCAATTACTAGAAATAGAGTGGTCTAGTGTGGTTGTAACCTTAGTTACCAAATTCGTCGGTCTTTTTAAATAAAATTCGAAATTCATCGAATTTAAAATCCACGTGCATAAATTCAACGAACAAACCTAAAATTCGGCAAGGGAAAAAAGATTGGCAGATGAAACGATGGAAATTTGCAAACTGCAGCCATTTGTATTGCTCCGAGCCTTGGTGGAAGTCTGCATAGGAACCCAGCATTAGATCGTGCACTCCTGAAACTTCAAAAGAGTAGAACAGATTGGAGCTCGAGCCGCTTTCTTCGTATGGCATTCTCCACCTTGCGTTATAGGCTTTGAATGGGTCCTTCATTATAATTGGAATGCCCTCATACTCGTGGTTTCCTTGTGTGGCCATCCACGGCCTGGTGCTTGCCAGAGGTTCTACCAGCTCACCGAACGTGTCCCAGAGAGGCTGGTTCCAATCAGCATATGAAAGGTCTCAGCAAAAGAAAAACATCATGTTCCATGTCTCGAACGTGCTCCAAAGTCGATTTTGTCCAATTTGTTTGTCCCAGATCACCTGGGAAACCAGAAAATTAATCTACTCTTTAATCCCTTGTTACTACGAAGTCCGAATTTAAAAAGGTTAGATTGTAGATGAATAAATAAAATTTGGATAACCGCATCTTCCTATACAGGTATAGGTTTATAGAGGTTTAAAAATACAGATTCTCAGGCGTTCTACGGATTCGTCTTTGTAAATTCTCAGGCGTTCTACGGATTCGTCTTTGTAAATTCTCAGGCGTTCTACGGATTCGTCTTTGTAAATTCTCAGGCGTTCCACGGAGGCGTTATAAGGGAGAATCGTCTACAGCTATCTCAAGCGAGGGCTCTGACTTCATCTCCGGCTGGACCCAACTTGGAAATTTGAGAGTTCTTTATATTTTAAGATAGATAACATTGAAAAAGATATTACATTATAATATTATTATTATTTTTATTTTTTTTTGTATATAGAAGCAATGGTTACAATCACGATTTTTAGTAACCACCAGCACAGCTGGTAGGGTTCAAACTATCTACCCAGGACTTCCACTGTCTCGGTACATGGTAACCTGGCGTGAGATGGGGTCCGTCGGACGTAGAGTCGTCATCATCAATCTGGCGCACCACTCAGAGGAATCGGATCTGGGCTATCGGATCTGGGATACTGTATGTGCATGGGCAAGCCCGTGGGATTGGAACCTAGGTCTCCTCTCGGTAAGCGCCCCAACATACATATTACATTATAATATGTCGAATTGAATTTCATTCCAAATTTTTAAACATGTCAAATTTCATTATGAACTTCAAGAGTATCGAATTCCAACACGAACTCGAACTTGGTAACTATAACCAACTCTTCCATCAACCAACTCTCCCATCAAGCAAAAAATAAATATTGCAATTTACTATTTCACACTAACTAAAGTAAATTATATTATTATTTACGAGTATCGAATTCCAACACGAACTCGAACTTGGTAACTATAACCAACTCTTCCATCAACCAACTCTCCCATCAAGCAAAAAATAAATATTGCAATTTACTATTTCACACTAACTAAAGTAAATTATATTATTATTTACCTTCAATGGTTAGGTAGATTGGTAAGTGTAGGTGTGGTTGGACATTTACCAAGAAGAAACTTAGGTACAAACCTTAGGGAGAAGCTAACCTTGCAAAGGTAGTAGTCCGATCTGAATCCTGTGAGTGTGTGCTAGATGGATATGAGCACCTGGTGGTCCATTTCATATTAGGCTAAATAACAATGAGATGGAATAAGGGTTATAGGGAGCAGTCCCAAGATTTGAACTATGTTTGGTAGTAGAAAAAACTAGAAAAAAACTCGATTTTTTTATGTATAAAAAAATTATTTATTTTGTTTGTATATGTTCACGTTAAACCACTTAAAATTCAATAAAATAAATTTAATTATAAAATAAAAACATTAAAAATATATTATAAAATTTAATAATTATATTTTAAAAATTCAATATTAAATTAAAAAAATTAAATTAGACTCCCTTAGCTGAACTAATAATCTTTTATAAAAGAACTCATATTCAGATGTACACAAAATTTGTATGCAAACAATCACCTCATAAATAAAATCTGCCATGTTCACCTAAAATCAAATGGTTATATGCAACCTGCATTAAGCTAAGCTTTTGAGTTCCATAGTGCATTGGTATGGTTTTAGGATAGCGCATTAGGATCGTTTTGGGTTTATATTATAAAGATTCAAGTTAAGCTTTTGAGTTTCATAGTGTATTGGTATGGTTTTATGATAGCGCATTAGTATGGTTTTGGGTTTATATTATAAAGATTCAAGTTTGAAGAGGACGATTCAAGTTGGAAATATAGGAAGTGTGGTCTTGTTGTTCTCCAGTTGTATGTTTTAATTGTTAAAGTATCTTTTGATTTTTAAAATTGACTCAAGTTTGTAGAGGAAGGATCCAAGTTGGAATTACGGAAGGATCGTCTTGGTATGCCTCAGTTGTATGAAGGATCCAAGTTGGAATTACGGGAAGGATCGTCTTGGTATGCCCCAGTTGTATGCTTTAGTTGTTGTTAAAGTATTTTTTTTACTTTTAAAATTTGTTCCACTATGTTTTTCAAGGGACAACACATTGGTATGATTTTGGATTTATATTACAGAGATCCAAGTTCTAATCAAAGATTCAAACCCAACATTACAGGAAAGGTGGTGCATTATGCCCTACATTGCATTGCATATTATTATTTATTTTTAATTGGTTATATGGAATTGGAATAGGCCCACTTATACTACATCATGATCACATAATGATATTATAATATCTTAGATATTATGTAGGTATTGCTTTACCAGATTTGAACAATAGTTTCTCCTTAAAATTCAAGGAATTTAACCAATTGAGCTAATATAATTTAATGCAATATATATTAAAATTTGAATTCAATTATATATTATTATTTTCATTAACCTAATATGTACAACCTATAATTAACTTATAATTAGACTATAATTATTTGATGGATTCATCAAAGCTAATTGTAATGGTGTCTTTAAAGGAAATTTAAGAAAAATTGGAGGAGGTAGTGTTTTCCAAAATAATGAAGGTAAAATTCTCTTCATCTAAAATTATATGGAAATTCATTTAATAACTATATAGAGGCTAGGAAACTTTATTTTTTATTCATAGGGGAGTTGGTTACATCCACAATACTTTTCTACTACCAAGTAGGGTTCAAATCTTGGGGTGCTCCCAACAACACCTATTCCACCTTGTTGTTATTTAACCTACCATGAGGAAGAGCATTAGGGGCTTGAGATTGGTATCGTCGTTGTTGGGTTGGCGTGCACTCAATAGACTCAGGTTAGACTACTACCTTTGCACAAACAGGTATACCCCTAGGGTTTGAACCTAGGTCTCTTCTTGATAAGTGCTAGAACTTACCAATCCACCTAGCCCATCAGAACAAGCTAGGATACTTCTTATAAGGATCAAAATTATCATTAAAAAATGATACAAATAAATTTCAATTAAGGAGGTTTCATAAATTAATAATAACGATATTAAAAAAATGAAGTGGGGATTGGATCAATTTAACAAAAGGAGAACGAATTGATTAAGAAAGTTATGTATCTACAGAAGTTATTGTGCTTTAGCTATTATGAAGACCATCATTAATGGTTTCTTGCTGAAATTCCCACCTAGCCTTAGGCCTCAACTTTTTAAGAGATGTTCATGTAGCAAGTCTCCGATCATAATTTTATGAACAAGGTTTCTACTGAGAATGGTGTCATCCATGAAGAGACCCAAGAAATTCATCATCAAAATGTTGCACAAAGTAATTATTTTGAACTCCCTCTTGATTTTTATCTAAATCTTTTGGTAAAAAACCCTCCCAAGATCACTCCATCCATTCAAAGGTAAAAAACCCTCTCCAAAATATCTTGCTAGATCCTTCTCTCAAGTGTCTCAAAATAAGGTTCATGCTCAACAAACCCATTTGGAAAACATGCAATTGTTGCCAATTAGTAAAAATATTTTTCAGACTCTAATTCATGAGGTCGAGCAGCCTCTCAATCACCCCTCATGAATTTGAATCTTCTATATTGGAATGTTAGGGGGCTCTCCCTCCCTTACTGTAAGTTTCAAGTTCAAAAAGTTGTTGCTGAAAATCATATTTCTGTTCTTTTCCTTCAAGAATTGAAAGTCATTGATCACACTCTCACCTATTGTATGGATATCATTGGTGGTGGATATGCATCTGCCTTTACTACTTCTCGTTTTAATGGTAAAGGAGGTGTTGCTATTTCCATAGCCAAGTCTCTTTGTTATGTTATTCTAGACCATGGTGAAGACCCTGCTCATCATTGTGTGTGGATTAGATTGGCTCTTAATTCTCAGGTTATTGGATTTTGTTCTATCTATGCTCCTAATAACCCTCCTAATTGTATAAACCTTTGGGAATGGTTAGTTGTTTCTATCCCTCCTGTAGAATGGATCCTTGAAAGTGACTTTAATATGATTGAGAATCCTAGTGACAAAAGTTGGACTGGTAATAGACCCCTTTCTAATGCTGAATTTGGTAGTTGATTGTTTTGTCAAAATTATTTAGGTGTGCATGACCCTATTTGGTAAAGCCTCCTCTCATAGATATAACTGGTTTACATGGTCCAACTATCGTCAAGGTTCTGCTAGGAAGCTTGTTCATCTGGATAGATTTTTTTTCAATAATTATTTTTTGGATAAATTCTCCATCCATGAGCAAGTTCGCATCCTTTCTCACACTACTTTGTCTAATAACCTTATTATATTATCTTCTATCCAAAATTCTTCTATATATCTTAATTCCATGTTTCTTCCTTTCAAATAAAGTGTGTCCCACCTTAAAAATCATGCCTATTGTCGCCTTGTAGAGCATGTCTGGAATAGATTTCCTTGACCAACTGGTAATACTGGCTGGATCAAATGGTTTGAAACTATGATTTCCAATACGATTTCATCCCTTAGATGGTATGGGCACTATGTTTCCAAGAGGAAGAAGATTCAAGAGAGTCACTTTCATAAGGAGATCTCTCGTCTTCGTTCCATGCTTATGAAATACCCTACTGACATTGTTGTTCAATGCGATCTAGCTAATGTTGAAAATCAAGCTAGAGTTTATGAGTCTTACCTTGCTAGAGGGGCACATGTTATATCTCGCCTCAATTGGATATCCCACGGAGACAAGGGAACTATTTTTTTGTTAACTACCTCAAACATAAGAATATTTCAGAAAGGATCACTGAGTTGGAGGAATCTTTAGGTCATTCTCTTTTTGACTCTAAATAAATTATGAATCTTTTTGTAGCTCATTTCTCTCAACTTTTTACAATGGGGTCAAGGGATGAAATCCAATGTATCTTAATGGAATATGCACAGGAACATATTCCCAGCCTAGTAGACCCCACTATTCGAGGTCAACTTGAATATCCTCTTTCTGTGAATGATCTGCAAACTGTTCTTTTTATGAAGAATGACAAAGCTCCTAGCTTGGATGGTCTTCTAGTGGAGTTTTATAAAAATATTTGGCATATTCTTTCCTCTAATATTCATCACGTTTACCTAGAATCTCTCCATAACAGTTCCCTTGGAGCTTATATCAATGTAGGGCTTATCAAGCTAATTCCTAAAGGTACGACTCGTAACCAAATATCCAATTAGAGACCTATTACCCTCCTCAATATTTCTTACAAGATCATAGCTAAAGATATAACTTTAAAAATCAAAATTGTTTCTCAAGTGATTGTTCGCCCTAAACAATCTACTTTTCTTAAAGGTCGTTATATTTTAGATAATATTATGATGGCTTGGAAAAATTCGCAATGGGTTATCGACTCTAATCAAGATTTCATATTCATTAAGTTAGATTTTGACAAAGCTTATGATAGAATCAGATGAAATTTTATCCTTAGTATGCTTTCTTGGCTTGGTTTCGATCCAAAATTCTGTAAACAAATTGGTATGCTCTTTGGTGATGCTTCAGCTTGTGTTCAAGTTAATGGAGTTCTTTCCCACTCCTTCCATCTTCAATTATCTATCAGACAGGGTTTCCCCCTTGCTCCTTTTTTGTATATTTTGGTTGTCGATGCTCTTGGTTATCTTCTTCATAAGGTTCATTCTGATGGCCTCATTTAGGGTATTAAGCTTCCTGGGGATAAGCATGCTCTTAACTCTCATTTTACTAATGGTTCCCTTCTTTTTCTTCAAAATACCCAACAAGAGATGGAAATGGCTAAAGAGATTTTTCAATTGTTTTGTGATGTCTCTGATTCTTGTATTAACGACTCTAAAATTGAAGTCTTTTATAACTCTTCCTCTCCTCATGGATGTAACTCCTTAACTAAGTGGATGATCATCCCTTGTGGTACGATTATGTGTTATTTAGAAATTCCCTTTCGGATTAATATCTCTCCTAAGGATATGTGGAACTGGGTTATGGAAAGACTTAAAAAAATTAATGCTTGGCAAGCTCGATTTCTTTCCTTAGCAGGAAGAATTCAAGTTGCAAATAAAATTATGGCAACCTCTCATGTTTATTACACCTCTTGTTGGATGACCCCCAAGGTAGCCTATAACAAATTCACTCGGGTCATTCGTAAATTTTTATGGAATAAATAGGATGGGGAGGTGGGAATGACACCCATCTCTTGGAAACTTTGTACTCAACCTAAGGCTTTAGGAGGTCTAGGCATCATTGATCCTCTTACCCAGAGTAAAATTTTAGCTGCAAAATGGGTTGCTAGAGCCATTATTGGTGATGAAAACTAGAAACACCTATTTCGTTACAAAATCTCTCTAGCTACTCACAAAGGTAAATGGAAAGAAACCCCTTGGGAGGATAAGGTCCTTAATGCGCCTTACTTTACAGTTAAAGGATCTATTCCAGTTACCAAAACTGGAAATCTTGGCAATCAGTTTCTCATTTATTGGCTTGGAAGTCTGACTCCTTGAGACATGGTCTGAGCATCGTTCTAAATAGTCTTTGGTGAAATAAACTTATCCTCCATAATGATAAACCTTTTGCTTTATGCAATGTTATTCATGGTATAACTTTTTTGAATAAATGAATTAATAGAATTAGAGATATTTGGGATCCAAGTGGCTGCTCAATTCTTACCTAGAACCAAATCTACAATTATTGCTCCCTTCCCTCTAGGTTCAAAGAGTCTTATGGCTTAGTTGTGGCTTCCATCCCTTGTGATGTCCTTATGAAGTTGGATACAACTACCCATAATATTTTGAATGGTTGGAGATGGCTTATTGGTCATAGAATTTCTTCCATTACTTCTAGTTGGTTATACAAAATCTTATGTGTCCCCCTTCTTTAGACTCTATGCTCAATGTCAAGTGGCAAGTGAATTTTACCAATGCCTAATGACAGTTTCTTGCTACTCAAATTTGGAAAGCTCCTGTTGACTCAACTTTTTGGATGGTAGATTTTGCATCAAAAACTTCTAACTAGTAAAAGTTTGGCTACAATTTTACATATTCCTCCTCAATGAAATTTTTGTAATGCTTTAGATACTCTTATTCACTTGTTTTGGTTTTTTGACATGGCTAAACATTTTTGGGATGTCTTCGACAGTTTTTTTTCCCTCTTTCACTAGATCTTGAAAGCTTTCTCTGCTTGGGTTTTCTTAGCTAGATTAGTGCCCCAAACTCTGGGATGTTTGTAGACTCATCCTTCTCAAACACATTTGGAAGTGCAGATGCAAAAAGGTGTTTACTGTATCTGCTCCTCCATGGAATATAGTTTTTTGTTTGGTAGATTAAAAGTGGATTTTTGTCAAGGATCCCAAAACTTGATTACAAAGGATCAGAATACAACACGAAACATCAGAATTAAACAAAATGAATTTATCCAAGGATGGAAAAAATAACAGACAAGGACAACCCAAAGGAACACACAATCCTTTGCATCAGAGGAATACGTCTTCCTTTACGCCAAAGGAAAAATGGGCAGGAAGAGAAAGCCTGCTAGAAATCCAAATTTGAATCACAAGGCGCTGAACAAGGGCGGGAGAAAGCGCAAAACCGCCCAAACCACGAAAAATCCTTTTGAAACTTTCCCATGGGCGGGAAAAGGAAACAAAGCCAAAATTTTAAAATTTGAAACATCCCAAGGGCGGGAAAACTAGAAACCACCCTTGGGAAACAAAGATCTGAAGAGAACCAACATCCCACGTAGGGGAGCCCGAAAAGAAGCAAAATGGAACAATAGCCTAAAGATGGTACTATAGTGGTTCAACAACAAAAGGAACACCCCAAATCTTAGGGTCCTTATGCAGAAAAGGAAGCCTTCGAAAACACCTACCCAGCAAAGGAAGTAACAGTAGTAGAATATCACTTCTAAAGGAAATGACGAGAAAGTGCCACAAGAATTCACCAAGAAGGAAGCACGAGGATGCATGACTGCAGAAGTTAGAGCACAAACCAAAAAATAGCAGCCATATATCCCAAACAACCTTCAACCACAGCTTCAGGGTCAAAGAAAAGGAAGTCCCTTAAGGAATCAACAACAATAAAACCAGAGGCCCCTAGAAGCCATGAAAGGAACTGAGACCCACAGGAACTACCACTTCAGACCCAAAGAGCAGAGTCACAATAGAAAGCACATGGGCAACCCCTCAAGCCCAAAAGGATGTTGTGCAAAACTTCTCATGAAGCTAGAATTCCTCAGACCCGCCAAAAAGCAGCTTCAAGGAAACAAGGAGGAGAACCTACAAGGATTCAACAACAAAAATACTAGAGGTTGCAAAGCCATGAAAGGAACTTAAATCCTACAAGACCCACCACCTCAAATCTAAAGAGCAGAGTCACAGTATCAAGTACGTGGTCCTTCCACTGACCAAAAGGATGTTGTGCAAAAATTCTCAAGAAGCCATAAATCCTCAGACCCAACCAATCACCACTAAAGAATCTCAACAATCAGATGTCAAGAAAACTTCCAAAAGCAACCTGAGAAAACCCAGGAAGAGTCCCAGGGAAGAACCTAAACCTGAACATCCCAAAACCCAGACACCGAAGGATGGAACAGTGGGACAAAAATGGGACAAAAATTTTCCCACCTTAGGGCAAGGAAAGGTGCAGAACAGTGGATCAAGGATCTCCCCCCAAAAGGAGATCGTTTGCAACACCTTCCTTCCATGAAGGATGGGAAAATGTGCCAAGGAAACTGGGAAAGGATCAAGGACCTGGGACAGGGGAAAGGAAGGGATGCAGGAAAGAGGAACAGGACTTCCATGGGAAGTCACCTGCAGAGCCCCCCTCCCAAGCAGTTTTTGGTCTTGCAGGACCTCACTCCATGGATATAGTTTTAGCAAACTTGACCTTTGATATTTTGTTACATGTGGGACACATTCATTCCCAAGTCTATGGAACTTCCAACACACCTTGAGATGTTATTGACATACTTCATCAACTTTCTCATATGATTAAGGATCTTCAGAAGGT
Source organism: Wollemia nobilis (assembly GCA_028583015.1). Lineage (NCBI taxonomy): Eukaryota > Viridiplantae > Streptophyta > Pinopsida > Araucariales > Araucariaceae > Wollemia > Wollemia nobilis. The sequence continues at coordinate 17,266,878 of JAQPPZ010017228.1, forward strand.
CCAACATGAAACTAAGAAGAAGGTAGTTAACAATGATGAGCAAGTTCAAGTTTTGTTTACTTCTTTTTCTTCTTTGAAGATTTCAAAAGATATCACGAAAGACATTTCCAAAATTTCTTCATATAACAGACTCTCCCACAGATGAATGTTGATATCTGGTGTATTGTAGCAAGATATAGCTATAGTCCTTTTTTTGTTGATATTAGCTTCTATTCTTATAGTACATTCAATTATGGATGCTTTACTCTTGATTCACCTCATTTTGTTTTTTAAATGGTGGATAGTGCTAGCATCGAAACGTTGTAATGTTCAGGTTAAAGAATTAATATAATCTAGCTTTTTCTATAAAAAAAAATAACGCTTTAACGAAAGATAATGATTACTATTAAAACTTAAATTAAAAATAAATAAAATTTTAAATTATAATTTGTATGGTTTTCATTAAACCTTGGAGCATGTATGATGCAAAAGTATTTGTTTGTTCTGAATCCTCTAAATGCAACACACCCATAATGACGATATAATGAAGATACGAATCCCAAGCAACACCAACGATAACAATACGAATCCCAAAAAACACCGACGATGATGATACAAATTCCAAGCAACAAGTGGTCCCTTTCATATTGAGTCAACAATAACGAGGTGATACATAATTGTTGGGAGCAACCCCTATGATTTAAATACTACTCTTGACAATTACTATAAATAGTATAGAGGCAACCAACTTCCTTATATATTAAAAAAAAACTAATTTTTTTATTTAATTTGATAAAATTATTTTTTTATAAGAATAAAATAAAACTATTTTTAATCAAAATTTTATGATTAAATGATTCTTCACAATTTATTATTTTGCATGCTTTTTAATGAAGCAATAGTTATATATTAATAAAGGTTTTCTTATGTACAATGTTATAGTTGCTTGGCTAACAAGGTTATATTAATTGTTTTAATAAAAAAAATTACATGAAATATATTATACTAGTTTATTAGTTTTTAAATGATTATTTTTCACAATAATAACTTCAAGGGTTTAGGTTATTATCCTTGAACTTTTTTTAAAATGTTTTTTTTTTTTTTCTTAAATAAATTGTTAATAGCGAGTGTTTATTGGTAAGTTGTTTTATTTCGTTTTTACTTAACTAATTAAACTTCAATAAAACATAAAAGAGAGCAGTGGGTTGATATAAAGTGCTTCGTTTTTTATTCAACAAAGACTTGGTGTTTACCCAATGAACTAAAATTTATAAAGATTCCTAAAAAAAAAAAAAAATACTTCGCACAATTAAAGGCCACAGTCATCATGCAAATAAATTAGCAAAATAAAATAATATATCGCGAAGATATTCTAAAGAAATTACGTTGTTTTTTTAATATATGCAAGTAATGTGTGATTAAACACAACTTCTAATGTTGAAAGGCTATGTATTTCAGTCTTTTTTTTATTTTATGAAAGGTCATAAAAGTTTAATTTTGAATTTAGTAGGTTGGATGTTTCAATAGCTTATAAAACTTTAATGTTAAGATATATGATTATATGAAACATTCATTAAATTAAATATAAAAAAATTAATACTAATTTTAAGGTAAATAAATATATTATATATAGATAGATAAGTATTAATGTGGAACATAATTCTAATCATAAAATATGCCACTAATTAAATAGAATAGAATTTGTCAAAACTGTAAAATAAAACATATACAAAACGACGAAATTTATATTAAAAAAAAAAAAAAAAAAATTATAAATAATTTATACATTTCATATATCTTATTTATTATGATATAATACTCAATCCTAAAATTATATATACAATTGAAAATGAGGAGTTTCTCAATCTTTGTGTTTACGAAGTCGTATAGAGAGGCACAACCCAACATGTGCGTTGGAATTTTGTCTTCTTCGTGTCACATGCTCAATTCCAAAAACTTGTCACGACGAATGAAAGGTTATATTCGCCTCGATAAATATTTAATATTATAGTTTTTAGAAAAAATTAAATTATATTAATTTATATTATAAGTAGTTTAGATATAAAGGATATATATTTAAAAATGTTGAGTTTATTTTGGAGATCACACCCCCTTAGTTTAAATATTTTAAATGTTTGCAACGGTCGGCTTTTTTTAATAAAAAAAAAATTGTTTACGGCGTGACATGTATGACCTCTTTGCCTCTCACCCCCTGTCAGCCATTGTAGAAACGCCACTCGACGTAATAAATATTAAAAATATATAAAGGATATATATCTAAAAACGCCCAAGAGTTATCAATCTCGAGGCGCCTATCTCATTTCTTAGGGGTGTGATCTCCAAAATAGGCACCTCGAGATTGATAACTCTCGACCTTTTTAGATATATATCCTTTATATCTAAGCTAGTTAAACAATTGCAACGGTTGGTTAGTCGGTTGTTTTAGTTTAAATATTTTAAATGTTTTTGGTTAATCGACTATTTTAGTTTAAATATTTTAAATGTTTTTGTTAATGTTAGCTTTTTTAATAAAAAAAAAATATTTACTTTGCCTCCCACCCCCCTTCTGCCATTGTAGGAATGCCTCCTTTATATCTAGGCTAGTTAAACAGTTGCAACGGTTGGTTAATCGGCTGTTTTACTTTAAATATTTTAAATTTTTGCAATAGCTGGTTAGTCGGCTATTTTAGTGTAAATGTTTTTGTTAATGTCTCACTTTTTTAATAAAAAAAAAAAAATTGTTTAGTGCAGTGACATGTATGACCTCTTTGCCTCCACCCCCTTTCTGCCATTGTAAGAATAATACAGTGATAATATTTTTTATAGTTAAAAAATAAAATAAAAAGTAAAATATCATAACTTAATAATTATAAAAATAAAAATTAATAAAAAATATATATTATTATAAATCGGCGGTCAATCCCCAGAGCTGGTATAAAAACTATTAAGAAAACAATTTAACAAAAAAAAACCTATTATATACGAAAATTTTAAGGATATCTTCTGTAAAATTCTAGAACTGTTATACCGACACTTACTCGGAGGGATCTCTTTGACCCTTAAATGTATTCCCATCATATGTCCACACATAATCCCACCACACATAATACATTCGGTGCTTGCCTTTAACCCATCAAATACTTCCAATGTCAAACCAAAGTACCTCTCAAGTCCATGTGGGACACTACATAGTTGGTTAGGGTTTTTTATTGCCTTCAAAGAGAAGTTCAAACTAAAATGAGGAGTGTTTATATATGTATAAACTTTATATTTATATATATATAAAATAAATCGCTTCTCAAATATTATTAAATATATATATTTTTAGGTCTTTTAATTAGGATTAAATGTAATATATGTTTTAGGTCTTTTAATTAGGATTAAATGTAATATATGTTCCTATCAGTTTTATTAATAAATCATTGAGAAGTTTATAAGGGTTTTAATTAGGATTAAATGTAATATATGTTCCTATCAGTTTTATTAATAAATCATTGAGAAGTTTATAAGGGTTAGTGGATTAATAAGATTTTGGGCATTTATCAAGAAGAGATTTAGGTTCAATTTTTAGGGTATGTTTAATTTGGATAAAGGTAAATAGTTTGACTTAACGACGGTGGTACTAATCTTGAGCCACTAGGGTTCTCTTTCGCTTTGGGTCTTATTTATCGAGGAGAGGTAGAGGTTATAGAGACCTGTGTTCGGAGACGAAAACTTCGAGGGTAATATTTGATCTTCGTGCCTAGTTGTTAAGGATGAAAGGATGTTACCAATTCCCCTGATATAAAAAATAAATCAATGAGGACAACATAGTGGTTAGGGTTTTTCTTTTTGTTTTTTTGGTGGGAGGTTCAAGGTTCAAACGACCGAGTACCCAAAAGAGGATAAGTTAGGTGTAAGTTGGATGGTAGTGACTGAGTGTTTGTCGGTTGGTTATTTTTGTTGACTTTGTCTCATCCAACGGGCTAATTGAGTACCCAAAGGAGGATAAGTTAGATGTAATTTGGATGGTAGCGAGCGAGTGTTTGTTAGTTGACTATTCTTGTTGACTTCGTCTTATCCAACAGACTAAGGTTAGTGGCAGCATCCAATTCTCATTGACTTCGTCTTACCCAACGAGCTAGGACTAGTGGCAACATATGATCCCCATTGATTTCATCTTACCCAACAAGTTAGGGTTATAGTGACAATAATCGAACCCCATTATATATCCGACAAAATATGTAGTAATTTCTTATATATTATTAAATATGTAATTAGCCTTAATCAAGCTTACAATTAAAAATATATAGGTATAATTAAATAAAAGTTTAAAATTCAACAAGAACATTGCACCATCAAATATCCGACAAAAGTGTACTGATTTCTTGTGTATTAAATGAATATATATTTATTGTCAAATATGTAATTAGCCTTAATTAAGCTTACAATAATTTGTGTGCTTAATTTTTAAAAATATAATTATAATTAAATATAAGTTTAAAGTTCCGTTAGGATATTATATTGGTTAGGGTTTTGGTCTTTCTTTAGGAAGGTCTAAGGTTAGAACCATAACATACCTACGCTGGATGGTAGTGGTTACAATATACCTATATGGGGACAAGCTAATGGTAGCGACTAGTGTTTATTAGTTCGTTGTTGCCCTAGTTTGATGCCATTGAGGGTCAAGGTCCTATTGACTTTATATAACCTAATGAGCTAGGGTTTATACTGGCAACATACAATGGTGGTACAATAATTTGTATGCTTAACTTAAAAAACATAGTTATACCTAAGTAAAAGTTTAAAGTATGATAAGGACACTACACTGGTTAGGGTTGTGGTTTTTTTTGAGGTCTAAGGTTTAAAGGTTTAAACCATGGCATACCCAGATGGGGATAGGTTGGATGATAACAATCAATGTTTTTCGGTTGATTGTTGCCCTAGTTTAATGCCTTCAAGGGATATGGGTCTCATTGATTTTATCTAACCCAATGGACTAGAGTTTATAGTGGCAGCACCTAATGGTGTTACCAATTTTTTTATGATTTTTTTTAAAAGGATTAATAGTTAAGGCTTTGGTCTTTCTTTGGAGAGGTCTAAGGTTCAAACCACACCATACCTAGATGAGGATAGGTTGGATTGTAACGACTAGTGTTTGTTAGTTAATTGTTGCCTTAGTTCGATGCTTTCGAGGGTTAAAGTCCTATTAATTTCGTCTAACCCAATGGGCTAGGGTTTATAGGGGTAGCATCCAATGGTGTTATTGTAATTTATATGCTTAACTTTAAAAAACATAATTATAACTAAGTAAAAGTTTAAAGTCCCACAAAGACATTGCATTGGTTAGGATTTTGGCCTTTTTTTGGGGAGGTCTAAGGTTCAAACCATGATGTACCCATATGGGAACATGCTTGATGATAACGACCAATGTTTATCGGTTGGCTGCTACCCTAGTTCAATGCCTTCGAGGGTCAAGGGTCTCATTGACTTTGTCTAATCCAATGGGTTAGGGTTTATAGTGGTAGCACCCAATGGTGTTACCCATTCCCTATAATATTTTGTAAAGATTATTAGTCTTGTGTTAGGGTGAATAAAAGTGTTTTTACATTAGTTAGGCTTTGACTCTTCTTTGGGAGCTCCAAAGTTCAAACTCTCGGATGTGGGAAGATTGTTTGTTAAATTTCCTATTGATAAGCTCAACTCTACCTTTATGAGAGGTTATGGGGATGGAAATGCCCAACCTTGAACGTCCTTTGTAAGAGTTTCTCACACTAACTAACGAAATAATAATAATAAAAAGTTTATATTAATAAATAAATTTAAATATTTGTAATTTGTTAAATTATGTGAGCGATATAATATTTTTTGAGAATAAAACTTAAGTTTATATTTAAAAGAATATGTAAATGGTGAGTGATTAAATTAAGCAAGTTGTTGGATTTACTAAATTAGCTTTTAAACATTTTAATTAACATGTAAAATCTCCTCCTAATTTATAATTTGTCATCCCATTCACATATAATAAAAAATGTCAGGATTACATTCAAATGTTATTTAATATAATTGTTATATATTAACAAAAAATAAAAAGAAAATAAAAGTATAATAATTTTTTAAGGTTTATAGTTATTTAAGTGTTTATTTATTTATAGTATAATTTTTTTTTTTTTAAATTCAAACTTGTTTTCTTATTTAAAATTTATATATTTATATTTAACTCAAAATTTGTCAACCTAATCCTTGTTCAATGGTTGAAATAGGTAGATGATATAGCCCACACCAAGGTTTAAATTTCTACAACATCAAATAGAATGTATAACTTAATATGAATATAAAAGAAAAAGTACAACTCTTTCAAAGCCTTACTTTTATATATACATAGTATTTTTAATTATAGTTTATATTTTTATATTGAACATCGTTTATAAATATTTACAAATATCAGCTCTCGTTCGAGCAAACACAAGAGGAATAGACCTCACAACCACATGGATGATAATAACTAGGCAACTGCCATTACACCAAATGCCATTAGACATTATAGTTTATATTATTGCAAATGAAATTATAAATATAACCTATTTGTATCTCATAGTAATAGAGAAAAATAGATGAGTGGTACAAATGATAAGAAACTTATAACAATTCCGGAGCCTTTAGAAACTCCGAAACCTTTAAAGATTTCATCCTTAGAGATTCCAATACCTCTGGACAACCTTAGAACATTGTGTAACACCCTTTATATATACTATACACTTTTTGAAGTTTTTGAATTTAATTTGTTACTTAATTTTTTTTTAATAACAATATTGTAACCTCCGAATTTCTTATTACATTTTTTCAAAATTTAATATCAATATATAATTCTTTTTCTTTAAAAAAAATTAATCATAATAAATAAATTTTCTTTATAATTTTTTTATAATAACATCTCATAATGTTTTTTAAATCATATTCAAATAATCTTTCTTCTACTTATACTAACATATCTTTTGTTATTCCTTATCCGTTATTAATATTTGCTTTTCAATCATAGTCCAATAATAACATTTCATAATCATTATTTTTTTAAAATTATTTTAATGATAATCCAAAAATCTTTCTTTATCACTCGTGGTTATAATGATGTATCACTTTTATTGGTGCATGCATAGAGTTAATAACGCAATTTATTATCTCACACTAACTAAAGTAAGTTAAATTATTATTTTGTTTTTATCTGTTCACATTAAAGACTCAATAAATGATTTTTAATTATTAAAGACAAACTTTAAAAATATATTATAAAATTAATAATTATATTATTAAAAAAAATTAAATTAGATTCTCTTAGCTAAACTAATAATCTTTTATAAAACAACCCGTATTCAGATTGATGTACAAACAATTATCTTATAAATAAAATTTGCCATGTTTTTGGTTGAGTGTTTTTAGCTTAAAGTTTTGTTGAATGTTTGTTTGAAGTTAGATGTTTCAATCCAGAGCCTCTTCAAATCCTTCACTAAAATAAATACTTATTAAAACAGATCGATTGAAAAAAAAATCTTTATATATTAAATAAATATATTAAAAAAACACCATCTTCTCTGTTCACCTAAAATCAAATGGTTAAAATAAATACTTATTAAAACAGATCGATTGAAAAAAAAATCTTTATATATTAAATAAATATATTAAAAAAACACCATCTTCTCTGTTCACCTAAAATCAAATGGTTATATGCATTGAGCTAAGCTTTTGACTTTTAAAATTTGTTCTATAGGTATGGTTTTTAGGATAACTTATTAGTATGGTTTTTGGTTTATATTACAAAGACTAGGATTCAAGTTGGAAATAGGAGAAAAATGGTCTTTATTCTCCAGCTGTATCTTTTAATAAGAAGACTCAAGTTTGTAGAGGAAGACTCAAGTTGGAAATATAAGAAATGTGGTTTTGTTGTTCTTCAACTGTATGTTTTATAGTTGTTAAAGTATTTTTTAACTTTTAAAATTGACTCGAGTTTGTAGAGGGAGGATCCATGTTGGAAATACCGAACTGGAGTTTGTATAAGAAGGACCCATATTGGAAATACTGGAAAGGTGGTCTTGTTGTACCCAGTTGTATACTTTTTAATTGTTAAAATATTTTTTCACGATCTTATTATACCCAGAAGGACCCACATTGGAAATACTGGAAAGATGGTCTTGTTGTACCCAGCTGTATACTTTTTAATTGTTAAAATATCTTTTCACGATCTTATTATACCCAGCTGTATATTTTAATTATTAATACATCTTTTCACTTTTAAAATTTATTTTACTATTCTTCCTTATAATTTTGGATTTATAATAAAGAGATCCAAATTCTAATTAGGGACAAAAATCCACAGGAAAGGTAGTACATATTATATGCTTCAATAATTAAAATATCTTAAAATAAATTGAAAAATAAATTACTACTTCTTTTCAGTCTGGAAAAAAAATATTGACCAACGACTTCAGATGTGCCTACAATGTACGTCACGGCTGACAGGTGTGCACACACTGGAAATTGGGAATGTAACTTTTCGTCCCAATCAGTGCTTACAATTCCCAACACAATTACCAGACCACATCAACCCATTAAAGCTAAATTAAGTAGTAATTATTAAATGTTTTAGAATCATAGATGGTCAATTCAATGCGAGTTGTATGCACAGATTGATGTATCATGGCTGTAGGGTCGGTCCAAGCCTGATCCGAACCTTCAGGTGGCACTCATCTGAATGGAGAGAAGGCACAAGGAAGGAAGCAGACACATTCATTCCAAGCTGTACCCATCAATTGTAGGTAGGCTTAAAGAAAAAAAAAACTTAGAATAGGGAATAGAAGAACGCAGGCTGGCAAAAAGGACAACCCCCCACAGTTAGAATTACACCCATTCCAGTGGGTGGTGGAATAGAAGCTTTGGGAATTTATGAAATGCCAGCACATTAAGGAAAAAATAGAGAGAAAATTTGATTTGGGTCATCAATAAAAAGGAAATGACCAAACATATTCAGTGAGTTAGATCTTGCATTGCCATAGAGAATGGCAGGGGGGTGTTGGGATCTCATAGAGCTTGACAGGGTTTTGTAGGTGTGGAAGGGAATTTTGTTGTTGTTGTGAGAACATCAGATCAGATCGGTCATTGTCATGTGGTTTATGTTGTTAGAGTGGGTATTTAGGGACAGCCAGTGACACCCATTGGTGGTGGATCCAGCATTGTGAAATCATTGGAGAAATTGGTGCTGGAATCCAAGTGGGTCTCAGATTTGTTTCTGATGTGCTGGCATAACCATTAGATTGAGTTTCAGTTGGAAAGGAATAATCTTTTCTACTGATCTGAGGGGTAGAAGCATTGGATTGAATTGGGTTTGATAAACAGAATGTCTATAGTGCAAGCCGGGGGTGGATGATTGATTTGGGTGGGATATAGACATTGTGGTTAGAGCAAGCAGGGGTGGGGGATTGATATATACATATTGGGTTTAGTTCAAGGAGGTGGGGTGTTTGTGAGAAGAGGGAAAGATGCATACAAAGTCAGATTCAGAGGTGACCAGCTTGGCACCTTCATCTCCAACCAGGTCACCCAGGAGGCCGGTGTACTATGTGCAGAGTCCTTCCAGGGATTCCCATGATGGGGAGAAGATGTCCATGCAGTCCACCCCTATTCTGAGCCCAATGGGATCGCCCCCACATTCAAGCTCATCTCTTGGGCGCCATTCCAGGGAGTCATCCACAAGCAGGTTTTCTGGGTCTCTGAAGCCTGGGTCCAGGAAGGTGCAGCCTCATGATGGGCGCCATGGGAAGGGCAAGGGGTGGAACCAGTGCAGTGTCATTGAGGAGGGGGAGGAGTTTGATGATGCTGATGAGAAGAAGAGCTTGCCAAGGCGCTGTTATGTTCTCCTCTTTATCTTGTGCTTTGCAGTGCTTTTCACTCTATTCTCTCTCATCCTGTGGGGTGCCAGCAGGCCCTTCAAGCCAGAGATCTCCATCAAGGTACGTTCAATTGCTTGTAGGTTTTCTTTTCTTAGGGAGCCGTGGGTAATATTGGAAAGATCAGATCTTGGGTTTGTGTAGAGTGCATGGATGTTTGTCTATATTTCAGATCGATGCAAAAATCAGGTCTTGGCTAGGATGCAGCGTACTTCTAGCTTATGAGGCCATATTTATCTGCATGCTTTCCTGAACGTAGGATGTATAGAGGTCAATGGGGTTGATTATTAATGTAAGGATCGGGTATTTGTTTTTTCCAAATCTTGATGTTTGTGCAAAGCATATGGATTTATGAGATAGTTTGATTAAGTAGAATGTCAGGTATCTTTTCCGAATTGTGGTTAGTGTGTTATAATGTGATCTATTAATTGACACAGACGCAAAGAAAAGTTTGGAATGTGTTGAATATGGGCTCTTGCATGGTGTAAGTGGGATTCATGGAGAAGATGAGGTCATATTATCTGGATCCTGTCATGAATGTAGAATGTAGTCTCTTGCTTGCATGTTTTTGTAACTGGGGTTCAGGGAGGAGATGAGGTCATGTTATCTGGATGCTTTTAGGAAAGTAGAAAATAGGAGCTTCATGGAGTTGAGATCAATACATAGATCAGATGCTTTCTTTTCCAGATTAGTGCAAATTCCAGATCTCTAATTTTGGGATCTCAACTATATGGATTTATGGAACGCTTTGACAGATGCAAGGGTCAGATTTTTGTCCTTAGGATGGAATGGATCTGGGATTTTTTAAGGGTTCAAATTAGTTGAAAGCGTTTGTCTTATGCAGTAATATTTTTGGAGACCTCAATTCAGTTTTTGGTTAGGACTAAACATAATTGATGTGTAGTTGTTGATGGAATCGAGATCATTGCTCATACTTGGGATCTTTAGGTCATTCTTTGTAGCACCATGTAGAATCATTTTGTAGTTTTCTTCGGATCGGGATTAAGGAAGAAATTGGTATTTTTATTAGGGGATTGGATCAGTTGTGACAGGAGAATTCCTTCTCAAAACAGAGGAGCAATTGATTTAAATGTATAGCTATGTGACAGTTTTTGTTTCATTGTTATTGGCAAATGGAATTATATTAATTCTGTTTAGCATATTGTTTTGCTTGGTGTTCAATCTTGTTCTTTTGCGAATGCTTTCAGTTCAGATTAATACAATTGATAATAGAGTCTAAAATGTAGTGCAGTTATTTCCAGAGGTTTGTAGTAGTACTGCTTATAATTATCAATGAAGTGTGGGTAGTGTGAACTTATTTTATACTATTACAGGTTTGTGTCTTTTTTCAAAATCCCATTTCCAGTATCAGAATGCTGTCTATTTACATAATTGGAGCATGCTGATTTTATAGGTTTTCTGGGCTGATGTTTTAAGACAATAATTGTGTCTTTGTCTGTGTGATGGATCTTATGTAGACAGATTTTTTAGGTTTTTGCCTTGAACCTAAAGAGAGGGTCTTTATTTACACGTAGGGAACAGATTTTAGAGGAGAGTGTTTGATATGTATAATAGTAATTTAAGAATGGGAGATCCTGATGATGTGTCATGGAAATTGCAGAGTATTACCTTTCACGATTATTATATATCTGCGGGTTCAGATGCAACAGGAGTGCCCACCAAGATGATTTCCTTGAATTCAACTATAAAATTTACCTTCTATAACCCTGCAACTTTCTTTGGAATGCATGTGACTTCCACACCAATGGATCTCATGTATTATCAGCTAGTCGTTGCTTCAGGACAGGTACAACATGTGGTCCATATATTTCTCCTTGATGGTGAAATTAGAGTATTTTTGCAACAAAATTTAATGTAGAAACTTAATTGATTTATGCTGCATTTACACAGGTGAAAAATTTTTATCAGTCAAGGAGGAGCCGTCGTAGTGTATCTGTGGTGCTGCAGGGTAACAAAATTCCTTTGTATGGAGGTGGTGCAAGCTTGACTAACTCCGAACAAAATGGTGGCATTCCTTTGGATTTATCATTTATCATTAGAGCAAGGGCTTATGTTTTGGGTAAGCTTGTGAAGCCTAAATTCCTTAAGCGCATTCACTGCAACATTACTCTCGATTCAAAGAACTTGATGAAGCCCAGATCACTGCAGAAGTCTTGCCAGATTGAGTAGAGAAGAATCGCTGCAGAGGTCTTGCCAGATTCAGTAGAGAAGAATAGGACATGACAAAAGGGAAAATTTTTGTGTTTGATATTTTAGTCATCAGAGTTGAAGAAGTCCTAGAGTATATATTTATGTGATTAGTTTGTTTTATCAACACGACTTATATATATCTTCAAGGCTGATGGACCTGGTTGCCTTTCCCCTCTCACTTCCTGCCGAAGTTCTTTTTTAGGACAACATTTTCACCATTTGTGTGTATATATATATGTCTTAACACTCTGTTGAGGTTAAGCGTATATGGAGGTGATCCATGAAGGGTTCTTGGGTCGCTAGATGGAGTTAAAGATTTCGAGCAAAGAAGGATAATAGGCATTCCATGAATAATGCCTGGGGAAGGAAGTGATGGAAATAACTAATAAAGGCTTAAAATTTATGTTGAGAACCAAATGAACAGATGGCTTTGGAAACAGCTGGAATTATTTAATTTATTTATTTATGTTATCTTCAGGTTCAAAGCAATTTCCTCAATCCAGATTTTACATGGTGCAATAGGCTATGGAGATTTTCTGAATATTAAAATGATTTAAGTTTATTTTAGATATATATGACGAATTCTTTTTGAAGCTCTGTACACAGATATTTTCCATCAAAATGATGCTTAAAGAACAATGAACAATGTAAGCACTATAGCCGCTACCAAACATGGATTTGGAATTGAGACTTCCAATTGATGACCACATCTTGTGTTTAATCCACTATCTCGTTTCTTTGAAATGAACATTGATTTAATATCTGCACAGTATAGCATGAAAATTGTTGCTGCAGAAGTACATTATGGCAAAATAGTCAAAACTAATTTCTTAGATGAAAAAGTTCAGTTCAATTTAGTTTGTTGTCAAATGTCGAAACTAATTTGGCAGTTTTCTGTTTTGCATTGATTTTCTCTGAAGTGACTGCAAGCTGCTTTTTTGAGGTCTAAAGTGGTTCCATTGTCTATTTCTAAAACTTCGTGTACTTATTATGCAAACTTGTCAGACTTGCAATCACATGGGGTCCGTAGTATTTCTTTATCTTCTAATTCCATTTGATCCTTCTGATCCTTATGCATGTCATGATGTTAATTATCTATCAGTTAAGAAGCCTGCAGCAAGAGAGGATAAACTGTTTCAAGGTTCCAGATCAATGTCAAATTAATGTACAATGTGAATACTTTTGCTTTGCTTAGGGAAAAGACAATGCCTGTTCTATCTCTTGTTTCAAGGGGAAGCAATGATCAAACCTTTAAATTTTGAATTTAGTTATGTTTACCCATGGGACAAGCAATAACGGATCTTCTCATGAGTGTTGCATCCATAACTGTTCTGAATACCAATCTGTTGCTTGAGATGTCTTTTTAAGAATGGATCTGTAAAACCAATTTCATGATTCTTGTTAAATAATTGTTGCCACCCAACATTGAAATAGTCTGCCTCATTACATTATTTGTAGCAGAGGCTACCTGTGAAACCATAATGAACTTTTTTCCATCTATGAGTTGGTGGTTAAAAAAATAAAAACCTAGAAATGAATAGATTTTACTATATACAAATAGCGTATAAGAGTAAAAAACAAGCCCTGTAGATATGGTCTGTCCGTCTTCCATAGATGACAGACCATACATCAATCTGCTCCTGTACAGTGAAAACACGACTTTTCTGAGACCACCATTTCTACGATCATTTAGAAAGCTGACTGTCAAAACCCGAGGGAGGGGTAATTTGTGAAGAAGAGGATCAATCCTAGGTGTTTGTAATGAGGCATGCACAATGGTGGACAAAGAAGTGGGAGTAAAACAAAATAGGCGGTCTAGCAATCATATGGCAACAGCAGGTCATGGGTTTGGGTTTGGAAAAAATGTGGAGGAGTTTCACACTTAAATCTCTTTTTTTTAATAACTGATCACATGGTTAAGTTGCATTGCTTTTGATTGTAGCACCAAATCATGGTGCTACCACTATAACCTTTATCTCGCATGAGTAAATACGACCTGCATTAAATCAAATCATGGTGCAACCACTATAACCTCTATCTGGGCATTGGTAAATAAGACCTGCGCCAAATCATGATGCTACCATTATATCCCCTATCTTGCTCGGTAAATACGACCTGCACCAAATCATGGTGCCACCACTATAACTCTTATTTTGCATCGGTTAAACTTGTACCAAATCATGGTGCCACCACTATAACTCTTATTTTGCATCGGTTAAACTTGTACCAAATCATGGTGCCACCACTATAACTCTTATTTTGCATCGGTTAAACCTGTATCAAATCATGGTGCAAATTATGGTGCTACCACTATAATCCTTATCCTTATCTCCAATTGGTAAACACTAGATTAACATTTATAAAATAATATAAGTTTAAATGAGATTTAAACATTTTATAAACTTTTGAGTTTAAATAAATAAAAACAAACACTTTCAAAATACACATCTAAATTTAAATTTTAATAAATAATATATATAAATAATTATCAAAATACTTAAAATATATAAAACAATTTTTTATCATATAATAAAATTAAAATATAAATTTTAATAAATAATAGATATAAATAATTACCAAAATACTTAAGAAGACCCTCGTTATTCTGAATAACTAAATAGCCTTGTAAACTAGTCAAGTCAGAATGTGGGGTTAGGGCTTTTCAACTTATGCTATAAAACGAATGGCATCCCATCAAAAGCTCTATGCGTGGGGTCACCTCACCAAAGACTCTGGAATGGGAACCCTTTGTAGGTTGCATGAAAAATTTTCTGGAATGGGAACCCTTTGTAGGTTGCATGAAAAATTTTCACTCGCCTTTTAAATCTTAAGATAAGAATGCTTTTGTTAAATGAACATTATTTTGGATTATAATTATTTTAATTAGTAAAAATATTATAATTATTTGTGAAGATTTGAATGTTAGTTTTTATTTTGAAAATAAATTTGGTTAAACTTTTTATTTGATTCTTTAATTTGATGTTAATAAAAGTAAACAATGAATTGATTAAATGTTTTTTTATTTTTTCAAACTAATATAATGGTTAGATTTTTTTTTTTTTTTTGTGAGATCTAAAATTTAAACCATAGTCAATATGATACTAAATGATAGTAATTGAATGTTTATATGATGTCTTAAAAAGAAGAAACTTTATTCACTTTCTTTAATTTAAGAAACTAAAATTTATAAAATAAAAACGGAAAATAATAATCATGTTAATAAACGCAAGGAATAGTATTTTGAAAGTCTGTGTTAATAGGGGCAAGAAATAGTGTTTTCAAAGTCTTTGGTTAAACTTTTCATTTGATTTTTTGACCTTATATTATAGAGACAAGGAATACCGTTTTGAAAGTAGGTTGAATGAAATTTTTATTTGAATTGATGATTTTAAAAAAATAGGAGATGGTAATATTTATATTATTGTATAAAGTTAAAGGTTTATTATTATGAAGGATAAGTTTATTTCACCAAAGATTGTTTAGATCGATGTTTAAATCTTGTTTTAAGGAGTCAGACTTATCTAGTTTTTTTTGAAGAAAGGAATTAATAGAATTAGAGATATCTAGGATCCGGGTAGCTTTTTAGTTTTTACCTGAAACCATATATGTAATTATTGCTCTCTTCTCCGAGTTTTATGGCCTAGTTGTGGCTTCCATCCCTTGTGAGGTCTTTATGAAGTTGGGAATGATGGCTTATAATATTTGGAATGATGGCTTAATGGTCATAGAATTTCTTCCATTACTTCTAGTTTTATAAAAAAATCTTTTGTCCCCTTTCTTTCGATTCTAAGCTCAATGTCAAGTGGCAAGTGAATTTTACTAATGCCCAATGGCAATTTCTTGCTACTTAAATCTGGAAAGCTCCTGTTAAATCCAAAACTCAACTTCTTGGATGGTGGATTTTGCATTAAAAGCTTCCAACTGCTAAGAGTTTGGCTGCAATCTTACACATTCTCCCTCAATGCAATTTTTGTAATGCTGTAGAAACTCTTATTCACTTGTTTTGGTTTTGTGACATGGCTAAACAGGTTTGGGATGTCTTTTACTCTTTTCTTTTTCCCTCTTTCACTAGATCTTGGAAGCTTTTTTTGCTTGGTTTTTCTCAGCTGGATCAGGGTCCCAAACTTTGGGATGTTTGTAGACTCATCCTTCTCAAGCACATTTGGAAGTGTAGATGCAAAAAGGTGTTTACTGGATCTGCTCCTCCATGGGATATAGTTTTAGTAGACTTGACCTTTGATCACGCATTCATTCCCAAGTCTATGGAACTTCCAACATACCTCGAGATGTTATTGATAGACTTCATCAACTTTCTCATATGATTCAAGATCTTGAGAAGGTGCAACAGGAAACTAAGAAGAAGGCAGTTAACAATGATGAGCAGGTTCAGGATTTGATTACTTCTTTTTCTTCTTTGAATACTTTAGAAGATATCACAAAAGACATGTCCAAAATTTCTTCTTATAACAGATTCTCCCACAAATAAGTGTTGATATCTGGTGTATTGCAACAAGATATAGCTATAGTCTTTTTGTTGATATTAGCTTTTGTTCTTATGTATATTCAGTTATGGATGCTTTACTCATCCACCTCATTTTGTTTTTTAGGTGGTGGACAGTGCTAACACTAAAATACTGTAATATTTTGGTTAATGAATTAATATAATTTAGCTTTTTCTCAACAAACAAAACATTTACATTATTTTTAGTAATTATTAATTGTCGGGTTCAAACCATAGGGTTGTCTCCAACAAGCTTATACCACTTCGTTATTTTATAATCAGATGTGAAAAGGACCATTGGTTGCTTCTGGCGCATTCAAAGGATTCAGAGCAGATTAGTACCTTTGCAAACCTGCATGCCTCCAAGGTTTGAACCTAAGTCTACTAACCTGCATGCCCCCAAGGTTTGAACCTAGGTCTCTTCTGGGTAAGTGACAATTACCAATCTACCTAACCCTAGGGGGCTATCTTTAATTTAATGTCAATAAGAATGAAAATGTTATGTGAATAAAATTAGTAAATTGTATTTCTATATCTGATATTTTATTAATAATTTAACCTATAATTTTGAGTGGATTTAATGTAAGACTTTAAATTTAGTTCGAGTGAAATTAATGATAAGACTTTAAAACTTTAAATAAGAGGTTCAAATTGCAATTCAATGAGTAGAGTTACATAGATAATTACACAAATAGCTTTGATTTGGCTTATATAACTTATAATCGTTAAAAATTTCTTTATCTTTACTTTTATTTATTTATTATAAAAAAATTAATTAAATAAAATGATAAACATGGATTCACCTTTTATTTTATTTATATTTTTTCCTTACTTGTATTAGATATAAGGAAAATGATAGCAAGTTAGATAAAGTGGTAAGCATGGGTTCATGGTTAAAAAAAAAAAAACAAATAGCATGGGTTCATGGATAAAAATAAAATTAAAGAATATAACTTTATAAATATTAAAAATAATGTGTATGTGTTTTAGGGGACACTGTAACGGTTTAGGCTTTAGCTTTTTTCAGAAGGTTCAAGGTTTAAATCACGGTATAGGCGAGTGTGAGGGGTGGGTGTGTGTTAAATTTCTTATTGATAAATTTCCTAGGGGTGGGTGTGTGTTAAATTTTTTATTGATAAATTCGCTATTGATAAGCTTAGCTTTCGACTTTACCAGGGGTCATGGTTGGGAGAAGACTTTTCCTATAGATAAGCATAGCGGTCGGTTTTACGAGGACTCATGGTTGGGTGGTTGGGAGGAGACTGCTCAATCTTGTGCGTTGGTCCTAGGGATTAGGAGACTGCTCAACCCTCTGCGTTGGTCCTAGGGGTTAAGAGGAGACTGCTCAACTTTGTGTGTTGGTCCTAGGGATTAGGATATTGCTCAATGCTCAACCCTCTGCGTTGGTCCTAAGGGTTAGGAGACTACTCAACCCTCTGCATTGGTCCTAGGGGTTAGGAGACGTTGGTTGTAGAAGTTTCTGGCAATAACCAAATTAAGAAAAGAAAAATATATGTAATTATGTATAATATATATTCAAATCAACAAAAGAAAATTAGATGTAATTATGTATAATATATATTCAAATCAACAAAAAAAAATTGGATGTAATTATGTATAATATATTCAAATCAACAAAAAAAAAAAAGGATGTAATTATGTATAATATATATTTTGGATAGGAAATTGTTTAACTTTGTGTGTTAGTTATAAAGGTTTTTCTCAATAACCAAATTAACAAAAAAAATTAAATTATATTTATGTGTAATATATATTCAAATAAAAAAATTAGATTTAATTATATATAATATATATTTTGGATGATGTTAAAAATTTAATATTTTTATTTAAGATTCAATGAACATAATTTCATGCATTCAAATGAAATAAACATAAAATGCATGTAAATTACAACACTCAAGGAAATCATTTCAAATGTAGAAAACTCGCATCATTAGAAATTTTTGTAGAAGTATGTTTTTATACCTCATAGATTGATATTATAGTTGATATATTGTAATGTTTTTCTTATATATCATATAGCTCAAGTCAAAATCATAAACAATCAATCAGAAAATCAATATGAGATCATTACAGTGCATTTTAGGATAACAGTTATAAAATTTATATGTCAGGGTTGTCGGTCTATTTTATATTCATTACTGTGGTTAATTCATGGTGATTTTTTCTATTAAATGATTGTTCGGGTGCAGCGTAATTGTTTGGGTTTTGGTTTTTTCAGGAGGTTTAAGGTTCAAACCGTGGGTGAGTGGGTGAGTGTGTGAGGGGGCGACTATGTAGTGGTTTTGTTTTAAATTCTCTATTGAAAATATAAATCTCGGATTTACGAAGGGTCATGGTTGGGAGAAGACTCCTTAGTTGGTTACAAAAGTTTCATACAATAACCAAATAAAAAAAATGCTACTCCATAAAATTTTCTTACAATAACCAAATAAAAAAATGCTATCTTACAATAATCAAATAAAAAAATGCTATAAAATCTTCACATGTCATTTTAGAAATTATATGAAAGACTTGAGTTGTAGCAAGGAAAAGAGAGTAAATATTATTATATGATGAGAATGCTATGAACCATCCATATATAAAAAAAAATATAACACCTTTCTTTCATATATAATAAAATATGTTTCGCTTTTAAAGAGATTCAACTCTTATTATAATTAAATGGAAATATAACAGTCTCTTACATTATTATTATATTATGTATTTTGAATTGTATCGTTTATTATGTAATTAAATATATGTTTTTTTCATGATATAATGTATAGAAAGTGAATGATTCAATGTGTGCTGTCTTATTTTAATTAAGTGAGATAATTTTTAAAATCATTACAAGTGGTTTGCTTGAGAAATTTATTGTTAATGCATGATTGTGGTTGATCTAAAATTTTTATTCATCGGTACTATAGTAAGTTTTATAGTGTATGTATTATCTAATGTTTAGAATAGTATATGGTAGTGATAAACTATAACTTGATGAAGTGGATTATCAGAAAGCTTGACTAAAAATAAGGGAGTATGAGATAAAAAGAACTTGTATTATTATAGTTACTTGTACAAATGGACTTAGGAAGAATATGTTGATTTATACATATATTGATGAGTGCATTCATAATGTGTGAAGTGACTATAGGTTGGTAAGTACAAATGTTATACAAATACTTGGTTGATGTACTTAGGTGTAGATTGATAATTTCATCTAAAATTTGTATTTGGTTGTGAGTGTACTCATAAAGTTCAATTTTTGTAATGTTACATGTATGTTTGAACATAAGGTAGAATTACATGTTTCACTCTCTAAATTGATTTTATTCATCTTCTCCTTTGTTGAAAGGTCAAAATTCTAGAATTTGGAGATGAGATATGGGTATTCAAGTTGGAATACAACTTAACTAGGTGGTAAAATGCTTTGGTGATATTCTCCCTCTCTTATCCATCACTCTAGCTAGAATCCAATTCTTGACACTAACTTTAGAGGATGATGAAAACATAGTTTTTTTTACTTATACTTGAAACCCAAAAAAATACTATAAAATAACATAAATGATTGTAGTACTTGTTTGACCATATAAAAAGAAATATATCTTGAAGACCAAATTTTGAAGGATTAATTTTGGACATTGTACTCAACTGGTGTAGATGAATAATATGATCCTAAAATCCTTGTTTTTTAAAGAAATTTAGAACACCATATCTATAATACAATGAAAATAGATATTTGCTTGAAGATGATGCTTGTTGCAATATGTAGCTTAGTAAGGTAAAAATATTAATACTTGCTACGCATGTTGACTTCTTTGTAGAAGTAAATTGGTACTTGTATGACTATAAACTTTATCCTTCAATCTATTTTTTTATGAATGTGTTAAAGGACATCACAACCTTTACAATATGAGCAATGTTGTAAGTGAAATTTCATCTATTGTATTAATGATCCTTATAATTTGAGTAAGACTATGAGTGGTAATTGACTGTAACAAATAAAATCAGTTTATGATAGTCAATGAGGCTTTTACTATTTATGTAAAGTAACTGCTCTTCTTGAGATAAAAAATTGTCACTTTGACAAAGTCGCATTAAGTGACAATATTTGAACTCCATGTTCTATAATAGATTATAAAACGTTCTTCTAAGGCATCTGATTTGAATTTTTTCATAGATATTTGGAAAGTGCATTATTGACATCCAAATCTTAGGTTAACTTCACATGTAGATGATTCATTATAATAAATGCATTACTTATATATAACTTTGTTTAGAGTGAAGGAGTTGTTTAACTAGAAATTGTGTTTGAAACTTTGATCATTGCTTGAAACTATGCTTCTTTGTCTAGAATTAATTAGATCAAACTAAATTATGAGAATAATATGAGATGATTATGATGCAACTTCTTAGAACTTGAATCCCTATGGAAGACACACTTTTGTGAATAGGTTGAGGACCTTGTAAATCAAGAAGTTTCTTTGTAACTAAAAGTGCTTAGAAATTTCTATTTGTACCAATTCTAATGAAACCAAATATTTTTGGGATTTTGTAGTAATATGAAATCATTATTGTCATCTAAAAACTTAAGGTTGTCATTGCTTATTATGAAATTCTAGTTTAGTGTGGGATGTTTATGGTAGTTAAACATGACAATCTTGATAGGATATAATGATGGTAAAATACATGGATTTTGATGTATTGAGCATGGAAAGGAATCATTTAGAAAAAAAATTGGATTATCAAAATACTGTGCATGCATCTATAGAATATGGTGTTTCTTGAATTCCTAAGAGACTCTTTTCTATTCTATCGAAGATCAACACTCCGTATTTTGTCTCTTCAATTTTCCCTCAAAGAATATAATAATTATTTTCTAACATCCCCACCTTAAATTATTTGGAATACAAAGAGAATTACAAAACAAGTTAAATTTGACACGAGCAAGTGCTTTTATTAAAATATTTGCAATTTGATCTTAGGTGGGAATGTACTTGAGTTGTATTTGCTGATTTCTAACCTTTTCTCAAATAAAATGACATTGATCTTCAAAGTTGCTTTGTCGTCTCATGGAATATTGGATTCTTGATCAAATTTTAGAACATCTTGATTATCATAAATTTAACAAAGGAAGGTCATTTCTTGCACACATCCATATATGACAATATGCTTTGTAATCAAATTGCTTCACACGTAGCTCCTCGTGCAATATGGTATTTGGCCTCTATGGATAACAACGCCACTACATGTTATTTTTGTTATACCACAAGAAAGATCTAGATCCTAGATGAAACACATATCCTAATTTTGACTTCCTATCATCTTCAAATCTAACACAATCCGACTTTGTGTATATCTATAAGAAAAATTTATCATTCTTCTTATATTCTAAGCCATATTTTGTTATACCACAGATATAATACAATATCCTTGTAGCTTTCCAATGACTCTCCTTAGCATCCTACATGAATCTTGAAAGATAAATTACAACAAACTTGATGTTAGGCCTGATATTCATCAAGTATATGAGACTCCTAATAAACTAATGATAAATAGTAGCAAATACTTGAGGTGATTTATCATATCTAGATAGTTGTAACTACATCATAGGTTTTCAACTTGTCATCCTATATTTTTCTAGCAATCACCTCCATTGGTGTCATCATAGGTTTTCATCCTGTCATCCTATATTTTTCTAGGTGTTCATTAGGTAAATGAGACTCCTGATCAACTAATGATAAATAGTAGTAGATACTTCAGGTGATTTATCATATCTAGGAAGTTGTAATTGTAGCTCCATTGGTGTCATCATAGGTTTTCAATCTATCCTATATTTTTCTACCAATGTCCTAGGATACATTGTTTGTGTGACTATAATGTGGTTCTTTCTCTACCAAAATTGCAAGCCAAGACAATAGTGTAGAAGCCCCAAATTTGTCATGTCAAATAATTTTTTCAAGTCATCCTTCGCATCATTCACCAATTTGTATGAACTTCTAGTTATGACCAAATCATTGACATATAGTACATAGTCACTGTCTCCTTTCCAATTTTCTTGATATAGAGATTTGCATTAGAGGGAATTTAGGTGAATCCATGTTGTAATAGATGATCATTAATTTTGATATGCTAAGCTCTGAGAGCCTGTTTCAACCCATATAGTGAATTTTTTAGTTTACAAATTTTTTGACATTGTTTATTGTCAACAAAACCTTCAGATTGTGTCATATATACTTCTTCAAGATCACCATTGAGAAAGGTACTTTCAACATCTATTTGATGAATTTTTCAACCAAGCTATGTTGCCATTACAAATAGTGCATGCATTGGTGGTCATTTTTGCTATAGGTACAAATGTCTCTTCATAGTCTATTTCTTCTTTCTATGCATAACCGTTTGCAACAAGTCATACCTTATATTTATCAATGGATCCATCTATGTTATACATGATTTTGAAAACCCACTTGCAACCTATGAGATTCTTTCCTTTTGGTAAATCAACGAGATCCCATGTTTCATTCTTCATTAGATATGTGTATTCTACTTCCATGTATTCCTTCCATTACGACAAGCTTAGTGCTTTCTTTATTGAGGATGGTTTGCATTCTCCATTATAGAAGTCATCAAGCCTTAATTTACCTCTTGTCATATATTGCTACAAGTATGTGGTCACATGGAGGTTACATAAGGTGGTGCATCAAGCTTAGCATCTTTGAGAGTATTTGTGAGTCATTTTGGAGTCTTTTTTTGTTGTGGTGGAGCATCCACTACTGGTTGATCAACCACTTTTGAATTCGACTCATCTTCTAGAACTTCTTTAAAAACTTCTTCATTTGACCCAATGCTCACAATAGGAGATGTGACATCACCAAACTCCTCACAATCCGTAGTGTTTCTTTTAAATTATTCATCAAATACCACATATCTACCTATAAATATGTTATTGGTGATTGGATCGATCGGTCGATAAGAGTTTAATACCTCATCATACCCAAAAAACTACAAGGCAAATTTTTTGCATCTAAATTGGTCCTCTTTTATTTTGGTACACGCATGTATGTCTTAATTTCAAAAATTTTGAGATGAGCAACTGATGGCTTCCCCTAGACCAAGTTTCTTTAGGTGTAATCCTTGAAGCCCCTTTTTTAATACTTTATTTTGAAGATGCACTACAATAGGGATAACTTCAACGTAATATTGTTGCTCTAGACCAACTCTTGTAAGCATGTAGTGAACCATTTTCATGATGGAATGGTTTCTTCTCTCAACAATCCCATTCTGTTGTGGAGTGTAGGTGGTAGCAAGTTGTCATTTGATCCCATTTTATGCAAGGAACCTTGAAAAATTATTTGATGCATATTTCCCCTCGATATGAGCAAAGGACTCGAATATGATACTCAGTTTCTATTTCAACAAGCTTCTTGAAGCATTGGAAATTTATGAAGGCATATGATATTAGTGGCACAAAATATGCCCACATCTTCTGTGAGTAGTCATCAACAAATAGCTTAAAATACTTGTGTCCACTATAATTGATTGGCATTAGTTTGCACATATTGGTATGTATGATATTTAATGATCCTTTAGCTCTATGAGTGTTGAGCTCAAAAGGTACTCGGTGTTGCTTTCTTGTTAAACAACCTAAGCAAACTGGCAATGTGGGTGAAAGGTTGGGTAAACCTATCATCATATGATGCTTATTTAGCTAGATTAAGTATCCAAAACTCATGTCCATATCTCCTACACCAAAGGGAGGTAGCATCTATCATAACTATAGACAATGCAACATTAGAAGATGATATGACATCAAAGGACAAACCAACCATTCTTATAGGTACCAATTGCTACAAACTTGCCATTTTTTGTGATGAAACACTTATTTTTGCCATCGACCACCTAAAATTTAATTGTCAAGTATCCAAAATTTGTGACACAGACAGCAAGTTGTTTGCTAATCCTGGTACATATCTATTTTCAATAGTATATTTTCCATCAATCAGATTGAGAAGAACATTTCCTACTCCATTAACATGTTAAATCTTATCATTGACAATAGTGACTTGTTTCTCATATTTAGCTTGTAAGGAGTCAAACCACATTTTATCTCTAGTTGTGTGCTTGCTTGGTTTTATCACTGCCTTAGACATAGAACCTTGCGTGTGAGCTCATTATCTTCTTCAAATACGAATTTTGGTTCTTCATATGTTGCTTAGAATGTGGTTTGAATTATATCTTTTTCTAAGGAGGGTTACAAACTTACCCTTCTAATCATGAAATTATATCAACAAAACTTTGTATAATGTCCTTACAAATATAACAATACTTCCTTTATCTTTATCTTTGAAGTTATTTGTGATGTTGATAAAAATGAGGAATGATCTTGTTAAAATTAAGTGTATAATTTGTTAATTGGTTACTCAATTGATTGGTTGCTTCCTCTTATGGAAGCACGTTCATCAATTCATTAATACCAATCTGTTACTTGAGTTGTCTTTTTTAAGAATAGCCGTGAAACAAAAAATTTTGTTAGATAATTCTGGTTAAATAATCATTGCCAGGCAGACCTGATCGCATTATTTATAGTAGAGGTCACGTGAAACCATAATGAAATTTTTTACATCTATGAGTGGGTGGTTAAAAAAGATTTGACTATATACAAAAAGCCTATAAAAGTACAAAAACAAGCCATGTAGATATGATTTGTCTTGTCTTCCAGAGATGACAGACCATACATCAATTTGCTCCTATATAGTGTAAACACGTCTGTTCAGAGACAAGCATTTCAACGACCCTTTGGAAAGTTGACCCTCAAAACCTGAGGGAGGGGTAAACCTGTGAAGAAGAGGATCAATCCTAGGTGTTTATAACGAGGCATGCACAATGTCAAAGAAGTGGAAGTAGAATAAAATTAGAAGGTCTAGCAAATGGCAGCTACGATCTATATGATTTATAGTATTATAAATATTTAAAATTATTTTATTTTATCTGTTTGCGTGTGAGTTTACTGGTACAGACATCATTTGTATTGGAAAAGATGAAACCGAGGTGTGTATAAGAAGTATGATTTATTTATTTATTTTATTTTTTCTATATAAAAGTTAATTTTTTTTGTTTATATAATTTATAGTTTTATAAATATGAATTTTTTTTTGATAAATTAAATAAAGTGGTGAAGTTAGTTATTTGAATTTTTATATGAAGTTTAAAATAGTTGAATTTAAAACCCTAATGCATAAATTTTGGAAACAAACTTTAAAATTGATAAAAAGAAAATTGGATGGAAAGCTCAATCTTGCAACATCTTTTTCCTTTTCTTTGCAAACTATGATTTAGATAGTTGAACTTGATAAGAGAACATGCAGTTTGAAAGTTTGAAATTTTTTGACGGATGCAACCATTTTAAATCTATTCTCAACATCATGGAATGTTGTTTTCTTTAATTCCTTATCATCATTTGAAAGAATGGGTAGCTTTGAGAATAATCTGCAAGTTCACAAACAAATCTTCCATTTGAAAGTTTTATTCAAATAATCTGCAAGTTCTTAAAAATAAAATAAAAGAAAAAAATCATAGATCTACTTTAACCAGACCCATCTTGCTTTGAGGAATTTAGCAAATTTGTACTTTGTATGATTTTTTATTATAATTAATAGAAAACATATCATTTATCTTTCAAAAAAATTATTGATTTAAATCTTTAAAAAAATTTCAAATGTTCTTTTTATTACATAGGAGAGTTGGTTACAACCACTATTTTTAGTAATTGGCCAAGACAGGGTTCAAACACAGGGACTGCTCTCAACAAACCTATCCATCTCGTTCTTGTTGACCCGACGTGAGATGGGGACCACCTAACACTTAGGGTTCGTACCGGTCGCTTAGGGTTCGTACCGATCGGTCTGGCACACACTCATAGGATTCAAAGCAGACTACTACCTTTGCAAAGGGTTGGTTTCCCCCAAGGTTTGAACCTAGGTCTCTTCTTGGTAAGTGCCCAACCACACCTCCACTTACCAATCCATCTAGCCCTTGGGGTAGAATTACTCAAATGTTAAAGAATTACTAAGTTTAGATAAAGTTATAAAAATGTTTATATTTTTTAAAATATTTTAATTTACTAAAAAAATGTTTAAAATATTATTAAAAACAAATATTATAATTTTATATATTTGATTTTTAAATTTTATATAAAAATAAAAATAAAAATTATCTGAAAAGATATATATACATTTATAATATATCGAATTTTATGTATTCTAAATATTTAAATATGTTGAATTTCTTTTGAATTTTAAGAATATCAAATTCGAACTCAAACTTAATAACTAACTCAAACTTGATAACTTGATCAAACATAGGCTCGCGAGCGATGTTCACTGTGGCGAACAATTGCATATAAACGGTGTGGCCGAGAATACTCCTTGATGGCGAGGAAATGGTGGACAGTCGATTTTGTCGAAGGACGAGGAATCGAAGACGCAGATTATTGATTTATAATTCTTCATAATTCTTCGTATAATAGAACGGTTGGAGGGTGAAAGTGACTGCATCAGAGATTCCTAGTTCCATTAGGGTTTACGGTGGAAATCTAGGGTTTCTTGCAATTTTATCTTTTGGATCCCGAGATGGAGGGTTTCAACAGAGATACATGCATTAAGTCAAAAATGAATTTTAAAGAAGAAATCCGTAGAGGACCACCTCAAACAAGAGGGGAACACAATCAACGATTGCCAAGGAAACCATTGAGGATGCCAAAGGTCGATACAAGGAAAATAGAGATGGGTTGCATGAAAGCAACTAATGGATCCCCAGTAGTGAAGTTGGAATTAATGGATGTTTAGGATGCGATTGAGAGAAAAAGCCTAATTTGTCGATTCATGGGATTCAGACAGACTCTTGCTACCTTTAAGCAATGGGCTGCCAAAAACTGGAGCACTAAAGATAAGTTCCAAATTTTTACTTATCCTAATGACTACTTTCTTATTTTTTTTTGCTAATGAAGAAGATAAGGAGAACATTTTTCAAGGAGGGCCATGGTTTTTTGGTAGAGGAGGGCTCTTCATGAAGCCCTGGCATACCAAGTTCAAAGCTGAGGAAGAGATGTCATCAACTGCCCTTGTTTGGGTCCGTTTATTTGGTATTTCGATAGAATACTGGCATCCAAAGATATTCGCAACAATTGAAAATTCTTTAGGAGTTTACATGATGACTTTTGATAGCACCCAACACTTAGAGCATATGATTTATGCAAGGATTTGTGTTTTGATTGATTTTGACAAACCACTTCTAGAGAAGATTACTTTACAATATGGGGAAGAAAATGAGAGCAAGCAGTAGATTATGAAAATATTCAATTTAGATGCAAAATTTCTTATGAAGATGACCATCTAGCCAAGGATTGTCCACATAAGGTCCCTAACAAAGAGAAAGAGGATGGGGACTTGGTAGGGTTTCAAATCCCTAAACAAAAAAACACAAAGAAAAAATAGCAACAAAAGAGAAAATAGTAATTTCACCTAACACCTTTGAAATTCTCTCCATGGATGAGCAAGCAAATGATGAGGATGGTCAAATGAAAACCATTATTATAGAGACACAGTTTGATGAAGAGAGAGAACATGAAGGATTGCATGCTGAGAAATCATTAAAAGAGCTTGCCTTGATGCTGAGAAATAATACTAAAGGAAAAAAAAAGTACAATGTAGAAAACCAACCCAAATGCAAAACAAAAGGGCAGATTCAAACTACAAACAAAATGGATCCACCAAAAGACCATACAAATTCCAATAGTAGTGTCGTGGTACCAAGTAACCAACCTATAGTCCCAACTGGAATGAAGCAAGATACGAATAAAAGGATAAGGATGCCATAATCCTAAGGCTTATAGTCAGTCTCTTTATGGCAATGTTGGAAGCTTAAGCAATTTTTGATATTTTTGGTAATTTGTTAAGCTTTGGTTTATTTTTAGTGTTATCGTTTTTTTATTTGTTTTGTCTATAGTTCCTTTGTGCTTTGTTTTTGTTGTATTTGTTTTTCCTGATTTAGTTTGTGGTGTATTTGATTCATTTTGTTGTTTATGTTTTGGATTTGTTTTGTTATGTTGTTTTTGGGGTTTTTCTGTGTGGTTTGTGTTTTGTGGTTTTTTGGTTTGTGGTGTATTTGTTTTTTTTTGTTGTTTTTGTTATGGTAGTGTTTTGTTATGTTGTGTTTGTGGTTTTTTCTATGTGTTTCATGTTTTGGTGTTGTTTATTTTCGTCGATTTTTGTTTGTATGTTTTTTTATTGTGTTTTGCTATGTTGTTTGTGTGTTTTTTATTGTGTTTTGCTATGTTCTTTGTGTGTTTGTTTTGTGTGGTTTGTAGTTTTTTTTTAATTGTGCGTGTGTTTGATTGTGTTTTTTTTTGTCGACATACTCAAGGAGTATGCTTTATTTATTTTAGTTTTTTTGTGTGTTCTTGTTTTATGTTGTTTCAACTCCTTGCATGTATCAAAGGTGGTAGGCCAGGTGCAAGCCCTAGGCGTTTTTTGCGGAAGAGATACCCTACCTCCTTGGATCTTACCCAAAAGTGACATCTCTTCTAGGATGTTTTCACAAACTAAAAAAAACTCAAACTTGATAACTAAGGTGGTGAGTATATTGGTTTATAAATAAAAATATGTAAATTCAAATTTGAAGAAAAGATACAACTTTATATCTATATTTCATGTATAATACAAATCAAATCAATGTTTTTAAATTTTTTATTTTTTAATTATTTAATTTAAAATTCAATGAATATAATTTTTGCATTCAAGATTCAAATGAAATAAATAGAATGCACGTAAATTATAACACCCAAGGAAATCATTTCAAATGTAGAAAACTCGCATCATTGTTTTTTTTTTTTAAAAGTGTGTTTTTATACATCATAGATTGATATTATAGTTGATGTATTGTAATGTTTTTTCTATACATGATATAGCTCAGGTCAAAATCATAGACAGTCAAGCAGAAAATCAATATGATATCATTACAATGCACTTTGGGGATAACAATTATAAATTCAATGTGTCACAATAGAATGGTTGTCGGTCGATTTTAGATTCATCATTGTTGCTAATCCATTGCTATTCTATTCATATAATCAATATGATATCATTACAATGCACTTTAGAGATAACAATTATAAATTTAATGTGTCACGGTAGATTGGTTGTCGGTCGATTTTAGATTCATCATTGTGACTAATCCATTGCTATTCTATTCATTGAATGATAGACATATTCAATGCTTTGAAATCTTCACATGTTATTTTAGAATCACGGATTAATTTTTTCGTTCATTGTATTAAAGACTGAGTTGTAGTTGTAGGAGGAAAAGAGTAAATATTATTATAAGATGAAAATGTTTTGAAACATATATATATATATATATATATATATATATATATATATATATATATATTTATTGTTTATATAAGGGTATGTTTTTGAGTTGAGATTTAAGTTTAATGCATGTGTTTTACCCAGGTAGTAGTTGTGAGTGCTTGTCAATGAATTGCCACAGTTCTTATGGATAGTGACTTCATCTTTACCCAATAAACTAGAGTATATAAAGGTTTCCTCTTATATTAAAAAAAATTATGAACCATTTATATATTAAAAAATTATGATACTTTATTTTTTATATAATAAAATATATTTCTCTTTTAATGAGATACAATTTTTATTATGAATGGAAATATAATAGTTTTTAAAGTTATTCATATAATATATTTTTAATTGTATTAATATAATGACACAAATGATAAATGTGAGAAAAAAACAATGACCTCAACAACGACCTCTGCAACTCTGGCTTCTTCTGGCGGGAATCCCCATGGCCATTCAGGGGATCTAGAACAGGGGGAAATTCCCCCCTCGGATACAGGCTCCAAGGCGGACGATCCCAAGGGCCCTGATCCGGACCCTGGCGGGAAGGGCGATGCCCTCCTGACCTACCATGACAAAGTAATGGGCAAACCAAACCCCAGTATTACTGGAACCCTAAATCATCCCCCGGTGATCGCTTCAGGAGAAAATCTGGTCATCCCTGTCTCTATCATGGCTGAAAAGCTCGCTCTGGAATCCCTTTCCCTCGTAGGCAAGTTCGTGGGAGGCAGACCCGACATGGAATCCATAAGGAAATGGGCAAGCTTCAAATGGCGCACAACAGGAAGTTTTCAGCTCGTAGCCCTTTCAAGGGGGTTCTTCTTGATCCGTCTGAACAACCCGGATGACCATGCCCGAATCCTCACTAGCAGGCCCTGGTTTTTTGGGAGGAAAAGCCTGTTCCTGAGAAAATGGGGGGAAGATTTCAATCCCCAAACCCAGGACATTAACTATGCTCCGATCTGGGTTCGTCTTCCCGATCTCCCCATCTAGTTCTGCCATGAAGACATCCTCCGATGGATCGGGGGGTACATAGGGGACCTCATCGCTATTGACTCTGCAACCAAAGCTCGTTCCTGCATGGCTCAAGCCCGTATCTGTATCAATGCTAATTTAGCATCCCAGCTCCCAACACGCCTAAACCTCATTTATGGGGACTTTCAATGGTGCCAAGCTTTCGAGTACGAAAATAAACTAGCATTTTGCATCGAATGCAAATCCCAGGGACACCTCAAATCCCAATGTCCATCTCTAAAACCCTAGCAGGAGGCGCCAAGCAACAAGCTTCCCCCCTTCGAACCCACAACACCCACTTGGGAATGCGAAATGATCGATTCAAAGGCCCCTTTGGCAACAGGCGGGAAAGGGAGTACAAAGGGAAGCAGACTGCTCATCAGGAACCACTCATCAACAACCCCTCTTCAAGCTCTGAACAGGTATGCTCTATGTTTGCTTTCCCCAATATATTTGGACCTTTATCCTATTCAAACGATGAGGTTCTCTTCCCCGAATCTAACCCCATGCAACCCCCGCCCACCCACCCCCATCCCCCCCTCCCCTTCCAAATCTGGGCCTTCCATTCCCACCCCTGATGCCCCATCCCCCCCTCCCTCCCCTGTATGATCCCTTGTCTGAGGTAAACCCTCTCCTTCATGATGGTGTTCCCTATTCCTTTCCCTCAGAAGACCCTCTATCCCCAACAAGATCATGCCCCGAGTCCCAGGAGGATGCGTCCAGTCCCACCCACACCAAAGCGGATTTTAACTCCATCATCACCAGAAGCAAAAAAGGTCCCATTGACACCGGGGTGAAAGAAAAAGAGGTCGACCTACTATCTCTGAGCAGATCAAAAAAGATACTGATGACCAGGTGGCCAATGGAGTG
This sequence comes from Wollemia nobilis, assembly GCA_028583015.1. Lineage (NCBI taxonomy): Eukaryota > Viridiplantae > Streptophyta > Pinopsida > Araucariales > Araucariaceae > Wollemia > Wollemia nobilis. The sequence goes on from JAQPPZ010017228.1 coordinate 17,298,782, forward strand.
CAGACAACTCTTTTTCCTGAATTGTTCAACCAATCCAAGGATGAGGTAAAGAATCCCAAACCTCCCCCCCACCAAGCAAGGGAGGCAAGAAATCCACCAAACCATCTAGATGAAGATCCTCTCTTGGAATATCAGAGGCCTCAATAGCATGAGCAAACAAAGGTTAGCTCGAACCATCAGGAAGGAGTATAAACCAACCATCCTTATTCTTCAAGAAACAAAAATTGATGCTGCCAGAACTCACAATATAGCTCAAAAAATCTGGAAGCACTATCAATGGGCCTCATCCCCGATAGCAGGTTCATCCAGGGGCCTCCTATGCTTTTGGGACCCTGAAAAGGTGGAAGGCAGAGTCATATCCTTTTCCAACAGAACACTGAATATGGTTTTCTACTGCAAAGAAAACAAATTCACGTGGGTGTTGTCCAACATCTATGCTCCCAACAATCCAATGGAAAGATACAATATGTGGAGATCTCTATCCCTCATGAAGGACGCTTTCTCCAACCTTCCCTGGATGGTAGCAGGGGATTTTAATTCCCCCCTATTTCATTCTGATAAGAAAGGGGGTGTGTCTACCCCTTCCAAAAGTATCCTGGATTTCCAGGAGTTTGTCATTGAGAATGAACTCATGGACCTACAGATCAAAGGCTGCCAGTACACATGGAGCAATAAAAGGGCTGGCTCGGAGCACATTCAGGTGAAGTTGGACCAGTTTTTTCTCACCCAGTAGGCCATTCCCCTGTTTGGAGACACTTCCCTGATCCCTCTCCCAAGAATCGGCTCTGATCATTCCCCCCTTCTCCTAGAATCGAATAAAGCTCCATCTTTCAAAACCCCCTTCAGGTTTGAAAACATGTGGATCCATCACCCGGACCTGAAGCAGAGGATCGATGACTGGTGGAAGACCCCTATCTATGGATCAACCATTGTTCAGGTATCCCAAAAGCTCAAGTCAATCAAAGAAAACCTGAAAACTTGGAACAGGGAGGTATTTGGGGATATCTTCAAACTCAAAGAAAAAACCTTGAGCAAACTCAAAACTCTGGAGCAACAAATCCAACATGACCAATGGACCCCCCAGCTGAGGGATGAAGAAAGACAGTTGATGGCAGAATATCACAACATTCTAGCCAGAGAAGAAACCTTTTGGCGCCAAAAATCTTGGGCTCTCTGGCTCAAGGATGGGGATGCCAATACAAGGTTCTTCCATGCATCTACATTGCGAAATAGAAGCACAAACAAGATCAGAGAGCTCACCTTGGCAGATGGAACCGTCAGTCAAGACATCCTCAAGATCCGAGAGGAGGCCTCCTCTTTTTTCATCAACATGCTGGGAACTGTCATTCCCACCAACTCTGAAGCCCAAGAAGCCCTGCTCGGAAACATTCCCCCCCTGGTCACCCCTGAGATGAACCGATCCCTGATCCGACCTCTCTCTGAGAAAGAAATCAAGAGTGCTTTGTTTTCCATGAAAGCTGACAAGGCCCCTGGACCTGATGGGTTTCCCCCTCAATTTTTTCAAACCTTCTGGGACATAGTGGGGAAAGAGGTTTTCGATGCAATTATGGAACTCCAGCGAACCAAAATCATCCCTCGAGGGACAAACTCCACTTTCATTGCTTTGGTCCCCAAAAATCCCCAATGCAAATCCATGAATGACTTCAGACCCATTAGCTTGTGTAACATCATCTACAAGATCCTTACCAAATCCCTAGCTCTCAGGCTGAAGAAAATCCTCCCCTCCATTATTGATCCCTGCCAGGGCAGCTCGGTTGAAGGGAGATCTATCACTGACAACATCATATCTCTTCATGAGACCCTCCACTCGACCATGTGCAACAAAAAAGTTGCCATGTTTCTAAAATTGGATATTAGCAAAGCTTTTGATAGGGTAGACAGAGGTTTCCTCCTGAAAGTCCTCTCTCGATTTGGCTTCCACATAGAATGGGTCAATCTCATCAAAGGTTGCATCACTGCTCCATGGTTCTCAGTTCTTGTCAATGGATCTGCTGCAGGTTACTTCCCTAGCCTCAGAGGGATTAGGCAGGGAGACCCTTTGTCCCCTTTCTTGTTCATCATCCTTGTCGAATCCCTGGGTAGAGCCTTCAAGCAGGCTGTTTCTTCTGGGTGTATGACAGGGATCAAGGCTTCTTCAGAATCCCCTCCCCTGTCCCATCAACAGTTTGTTGATGACACCATCATTGCAACCTTAGCCTCCATCATCCAAGAAAAATCTATCAAAGGGATCCTTGACACCTATGCTCATGCAGCAGGCCAAGAGATCAACTATCTCAAAAGCAAGTGTTACTTCCTCAACACCCCAGGCAACAGGCAACAAAAAATTGCTTGCATCCTCCAATGTTGCATTGTTGATCTTCCCACCTCCTACCTGGGACTCCCTCTATTCACCAAGAGCCCAAAGGAATCAATGTGGGATAATGTTATTGACAGGATCAAACGCAAGCTTACGGCTTGGAAAGGCTCCCTCCTATCCCAAGCAGCCAAAGCAACCCTTACTATGGTGGTCCTCCAGAGCATCCCGGTCTACTTCATGTCAGTCTTCAAAGCTCCTACTTCTGTTCATTCCAAAATCGAGCAAATTTAGAAGAGGTTTCTATGGGCAGGTCCAAAAAACACAAGGAAATTCCACCTAGTAAGTTGGGATAAAGTTTGTCAACCCAAGGACCAAGGGGGCCTTGGTATGAGAAGATCAACCAACATGAATATTGCCCTCTTGGCAAAGCAGGCATGGAAGTTGTTCACTAACTACAAGGCAGAATGGGTCTCAATTGTCCAAAGCAAATATCTCAAAAACATATCCCTGATGGACAACAACATTCCTATTAATGGATCAGCCTTTTGGTGGGCCGTAATCCAAGCGAAACCTCTTATCATCAGAGGCACCCGATGGCAGCTGGGCAAAGGGACTTCTATCAATTTTTGGGATGACATGTGGTTGAAAGACAAACCCCTCAAGGATCTCCCTGAGGTGGTCGGCCTAAGACCGAGTCTGGAGAGGAGATGGGGAAACAAAGTAAAATATTATATAGATAGACAAGGCAAATGGAAGATCCCCTCAGGAGGTAGTGAGCATCTTGTGAGGGAAGGGAACTTTCTATCTGAGATGCTAAGAACCACCATCATCCCCACCTCAGCCTCCCTAGACCTCCTGATGTGGGCGGGAACCGACAATGGGGATTTTTTAGTTAAGTCAGCTCATTCCCTTCTGGTCAACCCTCGTGTTCCCACTATTCTATTCAAATTAGTGTGGATCAAGTGCCTTATCCCAAAAATTGGTTTCTTTGCTTGGACAACCATCCAAAACAAGGCCCTCACCACTGACAATCTCATGAAAAGGGGAATCCCTATCCCCAACAGATGCCACCTCTGCCTATCCAATTGGGAATCTATCAACCACCTCCTTTTAGAGTGTGATTATGCTAGGGAAGGCCTAGACCACATGTTTACCACTTTTCAAATCCGATGGGCCCGCCCCGACTCCCTCTTGGACCTGTTCATCCAATGGCCTACTCCCTTTAGAAATCCCAAGGTGGCTTTCCTATGGAAAATTTGCCTCCACCACTTCATTTGGCAGGTGTGGCTCGAGCGCAATCATAGGGTCTTCTCTACCACCTCAAACAACTCCATCTCCTCGGCCATCAAAGCCATATCCTATGCTGCCGAGAACTCCCAACTTCTTCCTTGGCCTAGCTCCCCGCTAAGCAAGGTCGAACTTGAGATCATCAATTCCCTCAACATCCCCATTCCCACCTTATCCCTCCCCACTCCCCATCCCCATGTCAAAGCTTGCTGGAATCCCCCCTGAGGGATGGCTGAAACTTAACTTCGATGGTGCATCAAAAGGGAATCCTGGTCTGGCAGGAGCAGGAGGAGTAGTCAGGGATCCCAGAGGGGAGATCATTATGGCTTTTGCAAAAAATCTTCACCACCAAACCAACAATGTAGCCGAGGCATGGGCCCTATGGCGAAGCTTACACCTGATCAGGGATACGTGAGTCAAGCTCCAGGTTGAAGGGGATTCCCTCAACATCATTGGCTATATGACCTCTAACAAAATTCCCCCGTGGAACATCAGATCTTTGATCCAAGAGAGCAGGGAATTTTTAAGTAAGCACTGCCAGGTGGAAGCTACCCATGCATACAGAGAAGCCAATCGGCTTGCTGATAGGCTTGCCAACATGGGCATAGGGTAGACACCTATTACAGTGTGGCATGATTCTTTTCTGCCAGATGTCCTCCAATTCATGGCCTCGAACAACCAAGGCAGGTCTATCAAACCCATCCACACTAATCAATGATTTATGGTTTCAATTTGTTGTAGGTATTGCTCCATACGTACCATTTCTCGAGATCCTCGTGGAGTACGTTCCGATGCCACATCGTGATTGGCCGCCCCATTGAGGTCCAGTACAATCATCTCATCGAGTTGAACTTAATGTCCTCCTTTGCTGCTTCCCAAAGCCTTTCGCCTAATCCCACTATCGTGTATGCGGCCGCCCCTCATCTCATCCCTCCGCCACCTTCCATTTCTGCTATAAGTGCCTAAAATATTAACTCCACCCGTGCATCCATTTTCCCAAAGCTCCCACCCAATCCCCTTCATCCTTGGTATGGCAACCGCCCATCCACCTATCTTTCATCCGTGGTGCTCGGCATGCCCCGTCGGCTTCCCCTAGCTTATTTATATCCTCATCATCATGTGCTCACCGACGTTCTCCACTGCAAGCCCTTCCTCTAGTTGTTATCTTCCACCACCTTCCATCCAATCCCCACCCCCACCATGGCCTACCTAGAGCCGAGTTCGCTTCAGCTGGATGCCCTATCATCTGCTTATTTGCAGGGCTGCAAACTCACCACCCTTCTATCAAAATTTTGAGGAGCGAAAGAGGACATTACGATGGATTTTGTCCGAACATGGTCGAATGGCCATGTCTGCATCAAGAATCTACGTTTCAAGGTTACTCCCCAACTGATTGGTGAGATTGCAGACTTGCCACTCACTGGCCGCCTGGTTCATCGTGACAAGCATTGTTGGGACCCAGAGCTGGAGGGGTTCCCCAATTATCAAAATTTCACTTGGGATGGTCTTGCCCTGGAGCGTCAGTCCCTTCCACCCCCTTTTCCCACCGTTGCTATTCCCCTTATGCAATACCTTACCTGCGATGACCCTAACAAGCCCATGGCTAGTTTCCATCTTGCCCTAGTCAATCACATCCGAGGATACAAGCCTATGAACATTCCTGGTTTCCTCCATCGCTCCATTCATCTCTCGGTGTCAGCTGCCCGCAAGAAGTCCACCCCTCCCTCCCACCAAGGGTTGTTCATTGTTATCTACTACCATGTTCTGTCCAATCCCCCCATTGCGGCTACCCCCTTACAGTCCAGTCCCCCCTTTCCCCCTCCTTCCCAAAGCCCTGCTCACTCTTTGTCCAGTGAGCCCTTGGCCAACGATGGTGTTCCCAGCACCCCTACCTCCAAAAAAGGCACGGCGGCTGCTTCCCCATCCAAGCCCTCCCCTTCCCCTTCCAAGCCCGTCCCTTCCCCTTCCAAACCCACCCCTTCCCCTTCCAAACCCACCCCCTCCGCCTACAAGAAATCTTCGTTGGGAAAGCGCAAGGTCAAAACTGAGGAGACGGTCCCTCAAGTCCGCAGGTCTTCCAGGACCAAGAAGCCCAAAATCGAGTCTAGCCAGAATTCGCCCCTGGAGGTCGAGGACCTAAGCGGAGATTCGGCTCCCACCTCTGGCATCTCAAATCGGCTCACCAGAATGTTTCTGAGGAGTTTCATCATCGCGTTTGAGAGTGCAAGCTCAGCTCTGAAGCAGGCCCTCCAGTAGAGTGCAGAGCATGCGAAAGAAGACATTACGGAGGTTGACCCCTAAGCTGCTTCAGGAGTGTAAGTTTTTGAAGGCTCATATGGGATTTCCTGCTGTGGGTTTTTGTGTTTGTTTTTGCGCCCTTTGTCTGCCTACTAGTTTGGGTTTCTCTGTAATAGCCCCGATGAGGGTTATAGCTTCTGTCTATGGTCATGTCATGTCTGGTTCTAGCAGCCCCTGCGTGGGCAAGCATCCCTTATCTATCGACACTAATATCCCCTACGAGGGAATTTTATCCGTAATATCCCCTACGCGGGAATGGTTAAAATGGCACATGTCTATCCCTCTGGAAAGGGATTCTGCACTATTGGTGTATTTCGGCCTCTCAAAGGTTTTTGTATATCTGGGGTTGGGACCCAGTTAAAACCCTTATAAATAAAAATTCCAACTTACCAAAAAAAATATAATGGCACAAATATTTGATCTATTTATGCAATACTTGTTTCTCTATATATAAAGAAATGTATCATTGGACAAATTGATAACTTGGAAAAATAAAGAAATGTATCTTAAGCACAAAATTTTGAAGGATGTATCTTTTAAAAATTTGACAACTTGTACTCAACAACTATTGTAGATGAATAATATAATCCTAAAATCCTTGAATCTTTAAGAAATTTAAAATACCATATTGAAGAAAATAGGCTTATACTGAGAGGGGGGTGAATAGTATAAGACCAACTTTTACTTTTTTTACCAAATAATATTATCCAATATTATCAATGACAATATCAATAGTAATAATCAAAACAATGCACAAATCATCACACACAAGAGAGACACAAATTTTACGTGGTTCACCCAATGTTGGCTACTCCACAGAGAAAATATTTTTACTAAATTTTCTCAATAAATCTTTTGGGAATCAATTCCCTATTACAATGTTTATGGACCTCTGTCCAAAGGAGGCACCAATCCCCTATGCTCTGATTTGTGGATCTCTCTATAGGATAAATCTTTCCCCTTTTCTCTGGTTTGTGGATCTATCTCCCAAGAAGAACTCTATCTTCCCAGCTGGTTCACGGATCACACTCCACAGGATAACTCTTTCCCCTTGCTTTGGTTCTGTGGACACCACTCCACTATGTTTTTGGTTTTGGGGATCTCTCTCCACAGGAGAAATATTTTCTTTTTTTTTATGGTTGGTGATCTTCTAGAAGACTTCTGCCCCCACTGCTCTGTCTTGTGGATCTCTCTCCATAGGATACCTCTGTCCCCACTGCACTGGCTAATGGATCTCTATCCACTAGAGACTGCTTTCCTCTTTACTCTGTCACCTCCAAAGCTTAGAAATTTCATACTTTAAATTGCTCACAAATCCAATTTAACCAAGTTGACTAATTTAACTTAGTATTTCTACTGTGTAGAAAATAACACAATGATCACCTTTTTTCTCAAAAATCCATGGGTCGACTTGTGCGCAAGCCCACTTTGGCCACTTTTACCACAAAATTTTACATTGTGTTGTGTCCTCGCAAAAAATAATGAAGGATTTGGTTTCATGGATTTTCACACTACTTGAGCTGAGAAAAATTAGGAATTGGATTTAGGAACAAAGCAAGTTTTCAACAATTCGACAAAATTTTCAAAATTTTTCTAAGTATGTGGTATTTTTGGGCCTACATTTTGGCACCTCCTAGGGATATTTTATCGCAAATATTGAGAACTCATAATCTTATACATTGGGCATCAGGAGTCAAAAAAATATGGATTGATGATAGTGAGGTGAAATGAATGAATGGAATGGGATTTTTAGGGAGAACATGAATGAATAAATTGACAGGATTAGACTTATGTGATGAAGGAAATGGATGAATGTAGGGTAATGGAAGGTGGAATAAAATCTAGTAAACTACCGATTTATGCTTCACTGAATAACTTCCCTATGACAGTTACACTCTCAAACATTTGTGAAGATTCTTAGAGTGTAACGGTTCATAAAAAAATCATGCAAGAGGTAAAATATTGATCCTTCCTACATGGGAGTCGCTCATTATTTTACCAAATTAGTAGCATAGCATAAAATTAGGGGAGGAGAAATGAAATCTTGCTTAAGTTACACAAAAGTATGCCCTTATATAACTTAAATAAAAAATATATCTCTTCAATTCTAATGATTTTTTTCATGTCTTCCACAAGTTCATGCTTCAGGGCCACTCTCTAACATTGTCAAGATAAAAAAAGACTTACAAAACATGACTATATGACTCTTCAACCAGTTGTGGCATTCAACACACTTTAGCTTATTTGGCAACACAATTTTACTGCTCTTGCACTTTTTCTTGCTGATCTTGTTCTTTGACCTCCTTGTCTTGTTCACCCTCTTCCTGGTGTATCTCCTTATTTCATTTCTTGATCTTGATCTTCATTATCTTCATTATCTTATTCTTTGACCACTTCCTCTTCTTCATCATCAATATTTTCCTCATCTTCTTCTCAAAATAGTTTAACCATTCTATCAAATGTATTTAGAGCTTTATCCCAGACTATCTGGGTGGGATTGGGTATCCCCATGAATTGTTGATGGGTGAACCAAAGTTTGGTTGTCTTTTCATATGATATTGAAGATCCCTAATCAGCTAGTTCCTCCATTAGGTATTTGAGTCTCATTAGATATCTTATCATATGGATTACTTTATCCTAATCAATTAGATACTGCCATGCATCGATCTTAGACTCATCTTCCATAGTAGACTTCAAACTAGCTTGTACATCTTCATCAATCAACAAAATGTTCTTCTCATCCTAGAAACCTTAGAAGCCATACTGCATCATTTCCTTATTGATGTCTATAATATTTTGTAGTTTATTTTTAATCTTATCGATCATCAACCATCCTTTCTAAATCAGCCCATTATTTTTAAGAATAATTCTAGCAGTCAACCTTGTAGTGTTCCAATATCTATTGGGGATGGGCTTAGCATTTTTACTACATCTTGCTCCAGAAAACTCGAAGATTATTTCAAATTTGGGAACAATTGGCTGTATTTCCTTTGTAGCTTTCTCCAAGTTTTCCTTAGTCTCTTGTAATAAGTGACTACCTTCATCCATGAAGTCAATTATAGGTTGAATCCCAAAGCATTTCTCCATAACTTCAGACCATATCTCTTTCTTGACTTGTTTCACCTTGTATTTGGAGAAACCTGTAGCTCTAGCTTTCTCAATATGGTGTTGTTGATATAGAGACTATATCTATTTGGCATACTCATCATTCTACTTCTTTAGCTTCTCAGCTTACCCCTTATAGGTGACCATTTATTAAAATTTATCTTACCACTTCTTAGCTTCATTTTAAACAACTTTGTATACCTTTTTTTGGTCATTGATTACAACTTCTAATATGACAATCTTTTCCTCTAGCTTCTCGTATTTTTTGCTGTAGATGTCACTTTTTACATACAGTCTCCAATACCGCTCTAGCTGTGATAAATGCATCCTATATGACTAACTGAGAAATATCCTTGGTCTGTTATTCCATCTAGTACTCCTCAACTACCATGTCTTCTTTTGGTTTATTCACCGTAGGAGTAAGCTTGATATTCGTCCTTTACCTAGACACTGGATCAATTATTACAAGTTTTCTCACTCTAGCGACTCTCTTGGAAGTGTAGGCCCAAAAAGACCACATACTTAGAAAACTTTACAAAGTTTTTCTAAGTCCTAAGAGTACTCCAAACTGTGGCAGCGGTGCAACACAACATGTTCTAGCCCACATTCAAGCAAGTCAAAATTGCACTTGGCATATTTTGAAGTGTGGCTCAGAGCACAAGGAAGATGGAGCATCTTGTAAATAAGTTTTTACCCCACATAACCTAGTGCATGATTCCACCCCACAGTTAGCATAGTCAAAGTTGATAGGCTCACCATCCAAATCACAGACTAGAGCATGGTTCCACACCGCACAACCTAAAATGTGTTCCATACCATGCAAGCTAGCACATGTCTCATCTTGTATGACTCAGAGCATGGTTTTATGCCAAAATCAAAATAATAAAACTTGATGGGGTGGTATTCCAAAAAGAAGGCTAGAGCACAGATCCATACCATGAAGCCTCGAACATATATTTTATCTCATGTGATGTAGTGTAGTGTTTGTGGCCAACATTGATCAAAGTTGTGAGTTAGCATTCTAAATTGTGGGTCAGGATATATTTTTGAAATAATGTTCTATGTTGTGGCCCAAAATAGCAAGAGGATTATCTTGAATATAAGAAGAGTAGGTTAGAACATGTTCTCACACTGCACGACCTAGAATGCAGTTTCCAATCAACACAAGGCTCCTTTGCTCTAGCCCACGGTCAAAGTAGTTAACATTATCGAATACAAGTTTCAAGGAGCAGGCCAGAACACATTCTATGCCACTAAAATAAGTAAGAAGAAAAATAGACATCATCTCTATACCATGGGGTGTTGCATACCATGAGTGGGAAAGTTAAGTTCTTGATGCTCTAATCTTAACCATTCAGTAAGAGATCAACGACCCATACACCATGTGTTTTAAGCCACATACAAAAGTAGGGTTTGACTTGTCATAGAGCTACAAATTATTGTTCGAAGGCCTATGATATAGAGTAGCAAGAAAATAAAGGGGAAGAGGATCAAGAACTACAAGTAGACTTAATTGTAGATCCACAATGAGATAGCTCGAAAAAGAACATCTTGACGGTCTTGATTCTAGATTGAATCAATCTAGAGTTAGAAGCCATGAGAGTCAAGTGACTTATGGAAGTCAAGTTGCAGAGGAATGGAAGATTGCAAAACTCTCTTCTTCATTTAAATCAAACAAGAGGATTCCACTTTAGCACCTTACTGATCTGGCATTGCGAATTCCTTGTAATGTTCCAAATATTTTTAATCTTTTAAAACACATGTAAAACTATAAATAGAGGTCAAACCCTTATTTTCAAGGGTTGACTCTAGAGTGTTTTCTTGCCATACTGTTGTATATTTTTCTATAAATCAATTGAAGGAGCATTACTTGGATGTTTACCTCAAACCTTTGTCTTCTTTACTTTCATGAGAATTTTATTTGTGGAGTCATTTCTACTACTATTGCTATGGTTAGTCTATTCTACTGATATTGGATTGCTAACTTACAATACTTTAAAATACTTCATGTTTAAATATATGCTTGGAGGAGACTTATTTTTATATTAGATTGGGTATTTATCTAATTCTGCTATTTGGATTATTAGTACTCTAGATATTTGAAATAGTATTTGAAGTATGTTATGCACTCTAATGATGAAGATTATTGGTTTTGAATGTTGTTAGTCTTAAGTGTGGATTACTGGAAATTGATTTGTGGAAGGTTTTCCTATAGTTGCCTATGTTGTTAGCTCTATCCGACCATTGTTCATTCATTATTTTTCTAACCCTTACCCCATTTCTATCCCTATATTTATACATTTAACTAAGCTTAAATGAGTCAACACTCATAATAGTTGACAAGGTATATCAACCTACTCTAGAGGTTTGATTAAATCAATATTTAACTCATCCAATGTAGAGGTTTAGATTGTGATTAGCAGGTGCATGCCTAAAAAGAGCATTGTAGATGATAGTCATAGTTTCAAGATTTCCTTGATGTCAATTTAGACCCCAATAGTTTTGGCACACCAGTGGGACCCTGTTTACAAGAAACATTCATTCACCCACAAGATTTTATTTCTACTCTTCATAGAGGAATCAAGATTTAGTGGATTTTCTTGACCTCAACAAGCAATAGAAGCAAATTCACTTGGCGACTCCTTGAGATCAAGAATCTAAGAAGATATTCCCTAGTAGCTCATATTTTTTGTGTATACTAGGTCATTTGCTAAAAACAACCAAGACCCTATCACATTTTATGAGCTTCCCCTAAGAGGGTCCAATATTATAAGAAGTTTTTTCCTAGACTCGTAGTTGGAAGAATTTCCAGTTGAATTAGCCCTTAGGGTACCTCTAAGACAAAATCCTTTAAAAACCCCAATAAACATGGTTGCTCAGCAAAATGTAAACCCAAACCAAGCTTCGTATAATTACACTAATTGGGATACCACTGGTCCTTTAGGCCTTTCCCAAATGCATGACATTCTCTAAGATGTATTCAAAGCTATACCCACATATGATGGTTCAGGTAAAACTACTTATGAGCATTTATAGGATATATTGAACTTAGCAGCCATACACAACATTAGAAATGAAGATGTGATTGTTAGGATTCTAGCCCTATCCTTTAGAGGAAATATTCTGCATTGGTTTAGGACCTTGGAAGACAACATCATCACCTCATTGGCTGCATTAGTTGATCCTTTTGTAGATTAATTTAATTAATATGCTGATCCTTTTTCTATACTAAACCAATTCACGTCTATGCAAAAATATAAGCAATAATTAGTCTTTGATTTCAATCTAAGATTCAACAGGACTTGGAAATGAATACCACCTGAAGCTATACCAACTTTCCCTCTTTATTTCATGTACTATATCAAAGCTCTTGGGTCAAAAATTGATCTACAAACTCAATAGTTAGGAGTATCTACCTTTCCCCAAGTGTATAATGCAACTATATAAGCAAAAACTATCCATATCAATGTAGGAATGCTACCTCCAAAGATAGTCATGCCTGTTGGAAATTTGAGTTATTTTATGTTGTCATTGATGTCACATGGATCACATTGAGTTTTGGTGGCCAAAGCATTTCATAAATAAGCATTTATGATATTTTGGAGAGCATGGATATATACAGGGTTTTTGTGAAAACCAAGGCAGGAAAAATAAAAGGTTTTATTTAAAACCATGGATGGCATATTTGAAATGGGTTTTTCTTAAAACCCAGATTGGCTTTTTGTTTCATCGAAAAAGGTGCCCCAGTGATGGAGATATTTATTTTTAAATATTTAGTTTAAATTTTAAATTATTTAAAATTTTAAATTTTAATTTTAAAATTAAATATATTAATTTTAGCGCCGACTAAAGAAAGGAGGAAAGGCTATATTAATTTATAGCGTCGACGTCTAAAGAAAGAGGAAAGGCATATATATATGCCAACAAAAGCTTAGACTTCATGATCCCAACGCTTATTTTTCGAATGCCTTCGATTGGGGAACGAATTGCGAAAAGAGAGAGAAGTGTGACTTTGGTCTATTGAAAAATCATTCACGGAGTTTAATAAGATGCATAGGCATCTTTGGCCTAGCGGTTCATGCACTGTGTGTTACGCAGGAGGTCCTACGATCGAGTCCCGCCATGGTTATTTGCTTTGTTGAAGCGCTCGAAGCGTTGTTAAGTTTTTCGAAGGGTGCAGAAGTTTATGATATAAGTTTTTGTTCGTGTCCCTTTGGACACGTGAGGGTGTGTGGCCCAATGACAGGCTGGTTGTGGTTAAAGCGCTGAGCAAGGAGACGTCACGAGATCGAATCCCATCAGGGACAGAGGCAAGTTAATAATTTTTTTAATATATTTTATTTTTCTAAAGTTGCCCTAGGAGGAATAAGGGTTGTGATGCATGTTTAGAAAAAGAGAGATTTTTGGTGTTTCTCCTTTTGAAAGTATATCATATTATATATCGTTGGAAAGCTTATTTCGAGGGCTATTTGATTAACTTGCTTAGAGGGAGAAATAAGGTGTATGTAAAGAGATATTTCTATTTTTGTAAAGGGTTTCAAAAGTGAAGGTTGTTTTGTTCTTTTTCAAAGGTGATTAATTCTTTCATGAGGGGACATGTTGTATCTTATTGAGTAGGAGTGATAAGGTGTTATTTGGATATTATTGTTGTGATATTAATCATGATCTCTAACCCTTGTTGAAAGTTGAAAAAGAAGTTTGTTGAGTGTGGCAGATTTAGTGGACATCCAATAAGGCATCAAAAGGTATGAGCAATATTCTCCATTGACTTTGTTTATGGTGGTTGATTTCTGAAATATCATTGGAGAGAAAAGGATTGATTGTGGTTTCCTTTTCGAAAGTGGTTGGTTGAATGCTTCAAGGTTTTCTGGTTTGAGAGTTGTGTTTAAACCTTGTTTTATAAGCATAGTTGTTGAAGCCCATTGGTTATGCAAAGAACTTGAGTTAGAAAAGAACATGAGTATCATTGTTATGTGAGATTTGTGGTTGAGCATTGTTGGAAACATTTGAGTTGGTTGATACATGCTTGGACTAGGGTTTTGTGAGAAAGAGTTGTCCCTTGTGGTGATTGGTTGAGTTGAGTTGATTGAGCCTAGTCAAGTGATTGTGTGAGGTGATTGTTCAAGTCCCATGAAACAAACAATTCTATAATTCTGATTTGGGTTGAGATTGAGCTTTGAGATTAGAACATATTGAGTCTCTAACAATTCTCTTTATGCTTCTATAAGATTTGAGTTGAGTTAAGATTGACTTGAGTTGAGTTGAGATTGATTTGAGTTGAGATCATTGTGGATCATTGTTGTCATCCATTGTAGAGTGCATTGCCATTCATTGTTGAATTCATCATTGAGCCTTGCCTTCATAGATTTGTGGATGAGATTTGAGTGCTACTTGAGCATGATTGGTTGAGCCTTTGAGAAGGCTTTTGGGACAGATTTGTGGTAGTTTTTGTGGATGATTGATTGAGCCTTTGAGAAGACTTTTGGGACAGATTTGTGGACATATTTGGGACAACATTTGAGCAAGTTCTTGGTGAGCTTGTTGAGCAGATTTTGAGCAAGTTCTTAGTGAGCTTGTTGAGCAGATTTTGAGCAAGTTCTTGGTGAGCTTGATGAGCAGATTTTGAGCAAGTTCTTAGTGAGCTTGTTGAGCAGTTTTGAGCAAGTTCTTGGTGAGCTTGTTGAGCAAATTTTGAGCAAGTTCTTGGTGAGCTTGTTGAGCAGATTTTGAGCAAGTTCTTAGTGAGCTTACTAGAGCAGATTTTGAGCAAGTTCTTGGTGAGCTTGTTGAAGTATATTTTGGGCAAGTTCTTAGTGAGCTTGCTAGAGCAAATTTTGGGCAAGTTCTTGGTGAGCTTGTTGAAGCAGTTTTGAGCAAGTTCTTGGTGAGCTTGCTAGAGTAGATTTTGGGCAAGTTCTTGGTGAGCTTGCTAGAGCAGATTTGGGCAAGTTCTTGGTGAGCTTGCTAAAGCAGATCAGTGGATTGCCTACCTGAGTAGATCAAGATTGCCTTTCTGAGCATATCATTGGATTGCCTACCTGAGTATATCAGGATTGCCTAGTTAAAGTAGATTAGTGGATTGCCTACCTAAGTAGATCAGTGTATTGCCTAGCTTTGAGTAGATCAAAGTAATCATTTGTATTGGGATAAGGATCCTTATTTCTATGTGAAATATTATAAGGAGATTATCTTGTGGAGTACCCCACATTGGGGGAACCACGTTAAATCTTGTGTCTCAATTGTGTGTGGTGATTTGTGCACTTGTTTACTATTGCTATCTATGTCATTAATGCACACTGCTATATTTGGTTATTGCAATTAAGGACACTAATTGATATTGGTTTGGAAAGAAAGTAAAAAGTGGGCGCTATACTGTTCACCCCCCCTCTCAATATAAGCTTGTGTTCTTCAATTGGTATCAGAGTGGGTTCCTTCGAAAAGGCTAACAACTTGAGGGTAGATTCTACAAGAACACAGATGGCTTCACATAATGGATTATCTACAAATAAGGCTCCACTATTTGATGATAACAATTATGCTTTCTAGAGCATGAGAATGAAGAACTACTTGATATCACAAGGATATGAGGTATGGCAGATGGTTGAAAAAGAGTATAAGGTTGAAGGTGATCCCGAGGTAGATAAGACTATCAAGAAATTGGTTGAGATCAATGCAAGGGCAATGAATTGTATTTTGAGTGGGCTATGTGAAACAGATTTTGCAAAGGTCATGGTATGTAATTCAGCTAATGAAATGTGGACCAAGTTGTGGAATACTTATGAAGGATATTCAAAGGTAAAGTTGGCAAAACTACAAACTCATAGAAAAATATTTGAGGAATTGAAAATGGAAGATTCTGAAGATATTCAAAGTTTTTACTTCGAGTTGATGAGATTACTAACACCATGAGAGGCCTAGGATTTGAGATGAAAGAATTAGAAGTTACTCAAAAGGTTTTGAGATCACTTCCCATGAAGTATGATGCAAAGGTTTCAACAATAGAAGAAACAATGGATATCAACAAGCTAACAATGGAAGAACTACAAGGAACTCTCACAGCTTATGAGATGAGGGTGAGTAAGCATCAAGTTCCAATAAAAGAGATTGCATTCAAGGCTTCAGAGAAAAATAAAGGAAAATTTCTAGATACAGATAGAGATTTAGATAATTATGAGGAAGCTAACTTCATCAAAAATAAAAAGGACTTAAGAAATTATAGGGATATGAAGAAAGTCAAATGCTACAAGTGTGGTGATTTTGGTCACTATACACACAAGAATCCACATGAAGAAAATAATGATGATGCAAAATAGGGTCATAGAAGAAAAGAAGATGGAAAGTATAAGCATTACAAAGATAACAAGTACAAGCAAAGCAAGTATGAGAAGAAGAAATTTTTTCATAAGACAAAGAAAAATTTCTACATTGTAGAAGCAAGTGATAGCTTAGATCATAGTGATAGAGACATGTCAGATGATAAAAAGGAAGAAACTTCAAAGGAAGAAGGTATGGTTTTCAGGGACATTGCTTCTTATGCAATAGGATTGGTCATAGAGCTTCTCAGTGCAAAGAAAATGAGCAACATGGTTTTGGTTTTAGAGCTACATAAATCAGAAGTCATGGTCATAATGGTCATGAAAACAAAACTTCACAATACAGGGTTCAGGAAAGGAATGGATATGGAAATTATTTCAAGAAAGAATTCAGGATATGGGCACCATCCAAAGGCTACAATATCAAGTGTTTTAATTGCAATAACTTTGGACATATTGCAAAATGGTGTAGGACTCAATTCCAAATAGGTTCAAGACAAGAAGGTCAAACAAGTTCAAGAAAAGAAGGTCAAACAGGTTCAAGACAAGAAGATCAAGTAATTCATCAAGAGAAGGATATCATAAAAATATGGAAGGAAGTTGACAGAGGAAAGAAACAATGTAATATGGGAGTAAAAGTACTCCCACCCCAAAATTAATCACCTCAAGAGAGAAGGTGGTGAGGGGGCTAAGCTTAAGAGTCATATCTTTTAGCCCCATAGGTGTCCCTTTTTCCATTGATGTCAAAGGGGGAGAGATTTGAGTAAGGGGGAGAGCATTGAGTTAGGGGGAGCAGCCTCCAAAGAGAGCATTGAGTTAGGGGAGCACCCTCCAAAGAGAGCATTGAGTTAGGGGGAGCAGCCTCCATAGAGAGTATTGAGTCAGGGGGAGCAACTTTGATTCTCAGAGATGGTTTTTGTAGTGATTGTGGTTTTTGCATTAGAGGTGTTGCCATCAATGACAAAGGGGGAGATTGTTGGCAATTTGAGTTATTTTATGTTGTCATTGATGTCACATGGATCATTGATGTCACATGGATCACATTGAGTTTTGGTGGCCAAAGCATTTCATAAATAAGCATTTATGATATTTTGGAGAGCATGGATATATACAGGGTTTTTGTGAAAACCAAGGTAGGCAAAATAAAAGGTTTTATTTAAAACCATGGATGGCAGATTTGAAATGGGTTTTTCTTAAAACCTAGATTGGCTTTTCGTTTCATCGAAAAAGGTGCCCCGGTGATGGAGATATTTATTTTTAAATATTTAGTTTAAATTTTAAATTATTTAAAATTTAAATTTTAATTTTAAAATTAAATATATTAATTTTAGCGCCGACTAAAGAAAGGAGGAAAGGCTATATTAATTTATAGCGCCGACGTCTAAAGAAAGAGGAAAGGCATATATATATGCCAACAAAAGCTTAGACTTCATGATCCCAGCGCTTATTTTTTGAATGCCTTCGATTGGGGAACGAATTGCGAAAAGAGAGAGAAGTGTGACTTTGGTCTATTGAAAAATCATTCGTGGAGTTTAATAAGATGCATAGGCATCTTTGGCCTAGTGGTTCATGCGTTGTGTGTTACGCAGGAGGTCCTGCGATCGAGTCCCGTCATGGTTATTTGCTTTGTTGAAGCGCTCGAAGCGTTGTTAAGTTTTTTGAAGGGTGCAAAAGTTTATGATATAAGTTTTTGTTCGTGTCCCTTTGGACACGTGAGGGCATGTGGCCCAATGGTAGGCTGGATGTGGTTAAAGCGCTGAGCAAGGAGACATCACGAGATCGAATCCCGTCAGGGACAGAGGCAAGTTAATAATTTTTTAATATATTTTATTTTTCTAAAGTTGCCCTAGGAGGAATAAGGGTTGTGATGCATGTTTAGAAAAAGAGAGATTTCTGGTGTTTCTCCTTTTGAAAGTATATCATATTATATATCGTTGGAAAGCTTATTTCGAGGGCTATTTGATTAACTTGCTTAGAGGGAGAAATAAGGTGTATGTAAAGAGATATTTCTATTTTTGTAAAGGGTTTCAAAAGTGAAGGTTGTTTTGTTCTTTTTCAAAGGTGATTAATTCTTTCATGAGGGGACATGTTGTATCTTATTGAGTAGGAGTGATAAGGTGTTATTTGGATATTATTGTTGTGATATTAATCATGATCTCTAACCCTTGTTGAAAGTTGAAAAAGAAGTTTGTTGAGTGTGGCAGATTTAGTGGACATCCAATAAGGCATCAAAAGGTATGAGCAATATTCTCCATTGACTTTGTTTATGGTGGTTGATTTCTGAAATATCATTGGAGAGAAAAGGATTGATTGTGGTTTCCTTTTCGAAAGTGGTTGGTTGAATGCTTCAAGGTTTTCTGGTTTGAGAGTTGTGTTTAAACCTTGTTTTATAAGCATAGTTGTTGAAGCCCATTGGTTATGCAAAGAACTTGAGTTAGAAAAGAACATGAGTATCATTGTTATGTGAGATTTGTGGTTGAGCATTGTTGGAAACATTTGAGTTGGTTGATACATGCTTGGACTAGGGTTTTGTGAGAAAGAGTTATCCCTTGTGGTGATTGGTTGAGTTGAGTTGATTGAGCCTAGTCAAGTGATTGTGTGAGGTGATTGTTCAAGTCCCATGAAACAAACAATTCTATAATTCTGATTTGGGTTGAGATTGAGCTTTGAGATTAGAACATATTGAGTCTCTAACAATTCTCTTTATGCTTCTATAAGATTTGAGTTGAGTTAAGATTGACTTGAGTTGAGTTGAGATTGATTTGAGTTGAGATCATTGTGGATCATTGTTGTCATCCATTGTAGAGTGCATTGCCATTCATTGTTGAATTCATCATTGAGCCTTGCCTTCATAGATTTGTGGATGATATTTGAGTGCTACTTGAGCATGATTGGTTGAGCCTTTGAGAAGGCTTTTGGGATAGATTTGTGGATAGATTTGTGGCAGTTTTTGTGGATGATTGATTGAGCCTTTGAGAAGACTTTTGGGATAGATTTGTGGACAGATTTGGGACAACATTTGAGCAAGTTCTTGGTGAGCTTGTTGAGCAGATTTTGAGCAAGTTCTTAGTGAGCTTGTTGAGCATATTTTGAGCAAGTTCTTGGTGAGCTTGATGAGCAGATTTTGAGCAAGTTCTTAGTGAGCTTGTTGAGCAGTTTTGAGCAAGTTCTTAGTGAGCTTGTTGAGCAGATTTTGAGCAAGTTCTTAGTGAGCTTGTTGAGCAAATTTTGGGCAAGTTCTTAGTGAGCTTGCTAGAGCAGATTTTGGGCAAGTTCTTGGTGAGCTTGCTAGAGTAATTTTGGGCAAGTTCTTAGTGAGCTTGCTAGAGCATATTTTGGGCAAGTTCTTGGTGAGCTTGCTAGAGCATTTTTGAGCAAGTTCTTGGTGAGCTTGCTAGAGCAGATTTTGGGCAAGTTCTTGGTGAGCTTGCTAGAGCAGATTTGGGCAAGTTCTTGGTGAGCTTGTTGAAGCATATCAGTGGATTGCCTACCTGAGTAGATCAGGATTGCCTTGCTAAGCAGATTAGTGGATTGCCTACTTGAGCAGATTAGGATTGCCTAGCTGAGCAGATCAGTGGATTGCCTACCTGAGCAGATCAGTGTATTGCCTAGCTTTGAGTAGATCAAAGTAATCATTTGTATTGGGATAAGGATCCTTATTTTTGTGTGAAATATTATAAGGAGATTATCTTGTGGAGTACCCCACATTGGGGGAACCACGTTAAATCTTGTGTCTCAATTGTGTGTGGTGATTTGTGCACTTGTTTACTATTGCTATCTATGTCATTAATGCACACTGCTATATTTGGTTATTGCAATTAAGGACACTAATTGATATTGGTTTGGAAAGAAAGTAAAAAGTGGGCGCTATACTATTCACCCCCCTCTCAGTATAAGCTTGTGTTCTTCAATGCCCTATTATTTTTATGTTTCTCAATTCTAAGCTAAAGTAGCTACAACCTCCTATATGGACCCATCTCTTTTATCATCACCTCTCCCTCAGGTGTCTCTAATCCCAACCTCTAAAGCATCATCTACCTCAATTTCCTTTCCACTACTCCCATATTAAGTACCTCAAGAATCCACCCTCTTGCTTGATATCCAGAGTACCTTGAAAACAATCAATAATAAGGTAAATGCAATGGAGAAAAGAGATATGGAGAGATATCAATAGAGAAGGTATCCCTACATTAATAGATATCAGAATCCTAGTACCAGTAATAGTGTAGGGATTAGGGTTAACACAAATCAAGAAGATCAAGAATATGCCTCTAAGACTAGTATTGTGAATATTTTATGTCTTGTGTGTAATGATCCACATGATTCATATTATTTTTTCATGTACCAAAACCATGTGAAATAGGCCATGGAGAAAGTTGAGAGGAATAAAAATGGTCTAGTCAACATACTATGGTAGCCAAAACAGATCATGGTCAGATAAGATATTTGTGAAGAAGAGTCTATTTTTTTCATGACTAGGTTAGGAAAAAAGACACTATAAGTTGATCCACAAAAGGTGGGTTGATTTTAGGTTCTCTCTCAAAAAAAGAAAGATGCACCCCTACAAAGTAATGATAAATTCCCCATTCCTCAAGCAACTGAAAAGAGAGATGTAGATCCTAAGTACCAAGAAAAGGGGATCAATTTTCCCAAAAGGTATGAGAAGGAAAGTGATAAAGAAAGAATAAGTTTTAAAGATGAAGCACAAGAAAAGCTAAGATTTCCTTCCATCACTAAGAGGTAAAGGATTGAAGCCACTCAAAAGTATAAGAGAAAATATGGAGAGCCAGAGAAGAGGTATGAGAAAATCCCTTCGAAGAAATCATAATATAAAATTGTAGAAGAGATGAAGATAATTCCCTCTAAAGAAAGTCTCTATGATACTCTCTTTATTCCTGGTCAGATAGATCTACTCAAGGCTTCTTTAACTAAGAATTCTCTAGAAAAGTAGACTACCATAATTTTTGTATACCTTCTGGTAAGGAGAAGATGACTCCTACAACCTTGAAGAATAAACCTCCTCCTTTTTATATTTCCTTGAGAATGGAGCATTGGATAGTCCAAAATTGTATGATTTATTCAGGGGCTTTGACCATAGTCATGCCCAAAGCAGTCTGTAATGAGATGGGTATGGAGTACACTCTCTCCTATACTAGAGTTTTATAGTTAGATAGCACACAAATTAATACCATTGGAGTAGTAAAGGACGTACTAATGAGACTGCACATGGCTCCAAAAGTAACTATTATGTAAGAAATAGTGGTGGTGGACCTAGAGCCTTACCTTGGCCTATGTCTTTCTAGAGAATTTACTACTAAGCTAGGAGGCTATATGTACTTAGATTACTTTGGTATGATGATTCCATTCAAAGGAAAGAGGATAAGGATAATACCTAAAAATCCTATGTCCTATCATATGAAAAATATAGAAGAGGATATGTGTAACCTCTCAGCTCTAGATGAAGTTGATCTAGTAGAAAGTTTTGAAGAGTTAGAAGTGGAGGATGAATTTCCATTCAAAGATAATTATAGTCAATTTGGAATAGGTATGGGCACTTAAAAAATTTCCTTAGAAGTAGAGAAAAATACCCCTACCATCTCTAATAAATCCCTAGGAGAATCAGAAATCTAGACTATGCATTTTGATGGTGCAAGGTGCATAAATGGATCTGGTGTAGTCGTAGTCCTACAATCCCTTTCAAAAGGTGTGAAAATATTTGCTTACAGACTAACATGGTATTTGTAGCACCCTAAAAATGACTCATTATAATTTGCACTAAAGACAAACAACCTGTAAAAATGAGCCTCTAGCTGATTGCCTCGATTTTTGTGCCCCTTGGTGAAATCGAGCAATCTGGACAAGATCGTACGATACGATCCTAAATCGTACGATACGATCTTGAATCGTACGATACGATCCTTGATCGTATGCATACAATTTTGCTCAAAATTGAAAGGCTTAACTCAGCAAGGTGACAAATTTTGTTTTAACAATTTTTGTCTCTATCTGTGCAACCGTACGATGGTTGTAGGATCAGATTCATCCGATCAAGCCCAGATTGGAAGGAGTTATAACCAAATTATTCCTAGCCCATTTTGGTTGATTGGATCAGCCTATTTAATCAGACACTCCTCCTCTCTGATCTCCCCTGGTGCAATTGGCATTTTGACTTCATTTTGCACTCAAAATCATAGAGTTTTTGGTATTAGTCCTAGGCACTTTTATGTTTCATGCAGGATCAGAAGGTTACGATCAGCAATCGAACAATACGATTTTGCGTCGAAAGCATACGATTTTGTGCAGATAGTACGATTTTTCTCTGAGGTCACTTGGGGGAAATTTTTGATACTGGTTTGCATTTTCTAAGATTTATTCTTCATACTTAGCATAATTTGATCATTTCCATTTGCATAGGGTATTAAATTTAATTATTTATATCCTTGGAGTTCACCAAATCTGCATATAACCGCATACTTCACATAGCTTTGATACATGCATGTGTTAATCCTGATCATTTCAATATGCAATAGCCGACATATAATTCAATTCATGCTTAGAAACATCATTTGCATCCACTATTCTCTATCTTCTGCATTTTACCCATGAAGTTGCAGGATTCTATCAAGATCGGATCATCCGATCTCTGATTGGATAGTACGATTTTGAATCGTATTCGTACGATCTTGCTCGATTCGTACGACTTTCCCCTACTGCATATGATTTGGACTACAATAAAAAATCATAACCTTCATCGAACTTATGGATACAGATAAGGGTCTTTTATCACTTTTTAAGCACTGCATCATCCATTAGGATTCTATTTTTCGTTGTTTGCTGCTTACATATGAAATAAAATTGCATATAGATTAAAGTAGTTGCATATTGGCCAAAACTAGGTGTATTTGAGATTTGATAAAAGGAACACATCAAAACAAATCCTAAAACCTAGGCACGAAAACTGCCATAAAATGTTTCCTGGTGAACCCTACATAATTCATCAAAAAATCACCATAAGAAGGTACAATTAAGTGCCTCTCTCTGAGGTGTAGATCTACTATTCCCCCACTCCCCTTTGAGGCATGGATCCATCAGCCTGGAGGAAAGGAGTGCATGAATTTTAGACCTACATTCTTTGGTGAACCCGACGTGAATACATTAGGCATATTTTTGATTCATAAAAACATAAAAAGGCATAAAAATTACAAAACAAAACAAAAGTCCAAAAAGAAAAACCATCAGTTAAACTTGCATACTTTAGTGAAATTCATAGATGGTAGATTACAACAGTAGAAGAGTTGTACTTATAAATGTTAAATTATTATTAGACACACAAGAAATTGCTCAAATACTTGGACCCACCGACATTTTCTCCTTAGAACAGTGGAACGAACTTTGGAAAATATTAGACATCATAAAATATCACGAACCTGAACTTAAGAAAATCATAAGGTTTGACTTGTCTAGAATCCTGGATCCCGATAGTGCACCTTTCTACTTTGACCTTCAGAGAGCATGTGATAGGTGGCTAGCAGATAAGAGAGCTCTCATTTCCCCAAGTTTTTACTCCTTTGAAGATTATCTTGATGATGCAGTAACGGTACATAAATTTTTATCACATGTGGAAAATCGAGAGGTTGTCTTAGACGATAAGAGAAGATTCAATAGAGTTCCTAGAGCTATGATTTATCGAGAATATTGTCATGAATTATACTTTTATAGGTCAAACTGTGAAGTTGATTGCATCACTATAGCTCATTTCATAAAATTCTTAAAAGCCAACTTTCAGTTTGAAGAAGAACACTATATGACCCCTGAGGAATTAGAACCTGTTAATGATATCTATAAGCTTTTCCAGGAAAATTAGAGTATAATATTTATAATACTATAAGTTATGTTCTATAAGTCTTTTGTTTGCAATCCAAAACTACAAAAACCCCAAAAACATAATATAATTTAGTTAGGTATATATATAACATATATACCCCAAGCCATTAAGCACATATATATAATCATATATATCTGCAAGATAAAATATTTTAAGTGATAATGCCCAAATTAAGAAGTGGAAAAGAAGTAGAACCTGACTATATGGGAGAACAAGATCAAGGAAATTCTGAATATGAAGTTCGAGTTGAGGATTATGTATCATCAGAATCAGATGGGGAAAACCATGCTAAAGAAGAAGAAGTTTTCTATCATAAACCTCAAGTAGATGAAGCAGGTAATCTTACATTTACCTCCACACATCATTTTACTGAATTCTTAAAAGACAATATAGATGTCATCAATCATGTAATACAAACAGAAGCTCAACTTCCTATGGGAGATTATTCAATGGAGGCTTCCATAGAGGCTGCCCTCCGATTGAATGGGAATCCATTAACATACATGAACAAGAATACAAATCAAGTTGATACATCTCATAATGTAAATCAGAATATAACGCAACCACCACCAGCAATAGCTACAAATTCTAAACAAAAACAACCAGTTTCTGCATCACAAAAGGTAGCACAAAGAATTAAAAAGATGCATAAACTTAGCCAGAATCAACAAAAGGTCCAACAAAACAAAATTCCATATCAGCTTCATAATAATCCTCCTAGAAACACTCTACATAATAGTGTTTCAGTTGGGAATCAATATACAATAGCACCAACACATTATCCAAGACACAACAACAATGTGATGCAACAAAACCAATTTGGTGGACAACAACAGGGACTTGAAGCCTTGGTTAAACAATTAGCTTCAAGACTAGATCAGATAGATCCTTACCATCCCTCTTATAGTTATAGAGAGATGTGTAGCCAACCCTTGGATCCCATTGTAGTTGCTCAACCCTATCCTAAGCATTTCCCTATGCCTGTCCTCCCGATATATAGAGGCACCAAAGATCCTATTGAGCATCTTCGCATGTTTAGGATAGCATGTCATGATATATCTCACGATGACTTATTGTTGCTAAATATGTTTCCTAAAAGTCTTGGAGGCATGTCCTTAGAGTGGTATTATCAGTTACCTACAAACTCTTTAAGGAATTTTGAAGAGACAACAGAGATGTTTGTCCATCAATTTAGTGCCTATATAGAGAGGCATGTGACCATCAAGGATTTGTATAATTTAAAACAAGGAAAGGATGAGAGTTTTGCTGAATTTTTGACTAAGTGGAGACAACTCTTAGGCAAATTACATTTTGCATTACCTCATCGTGAAATGTTGGATATATTCATTGGAAATTTACAAGAGCAATTATCTTATGAACTTTCTACTACTACAGTAACCACTTTTGATCAAGCCATTGATTTAGCAAGAAGGGTAGAAGAAGCCCTTATTAGAAGAGGTCACTTTAAGAAGAAAGACGAAGACAAGAATTCTAAAAATCAATATAAAAATAAACAAGTAGTGGGTGATGGAGTTACTGATAGCAGGAATACTTCCATTGTTAGTGCTACAGAAAAATTTGAGAAATTCTTATTGAAAGTTCCTGATAAACCACCAAGAGAATTCACAAGGTTGAATCAACCTTTAACAATGATTTTACCTCAATTATTGGAACGAGGTTTGGTTCGATTGCCTAAAATAAGACAACCAGACACTACTGCAACTGGATATAGGGCTGACTTGCATTGTAATTTCCATCAAGTAGATGGACACTCCACAAATTCTTGCAAAATATTAAAACATGTGATACAAGACTTGATTGATAAGGGTAGAATGGAAGTTCAACAATTTTTTGCAAATAATAATACTCAAAATACCCAAAAACAAATAGATCAAAATGCAAATCAAAATTTAGATATTTTTCAACATCCCTTACCAAAGCATGGTAAAGAAGCAGTAAACCAAGTAGATCATCATAATGTTCCTCATCCAACTAGATATGTGGGAACAATTAGTAGTTTTATGCCTCAACAAGAATTACAAATATCCTCATCTGTGGTTACAACTAGACCAATACAACATTGTCAAAATAATACAGAAAGTGAAACAGGGAGTGAACTAGAGATTGCCTCAAATAGTTTGGAATATGAATCAGATCAAATCACCCCTATTACGGATTTTTCAGTTCTAGAAGAGCCATTTCCAAGAAGGATAACTACTAGACCATCATCTCAACAATGGCTTTCAAATGAGCAAGCAGAAAATACTAGATCCCACTTTGGTGATCCTCGATATAGCAATATTATAGGCACCATTGGAGTTGTCACAAGACAACAAGCACAAGTTCAAAATTCACAAAATCAAAGCCAAAATGAGAAAACAACTCCATTTGTATTAAAACCCCCTACTAAGGGAAATAATGTATTAAATTCACAACAGAGATCTCCATATGATATCAATGAACAATTAGCTACCATCACAGTGAGGATTTCTCTCTTGGACCTCCTAAGAACTTCCCCCATACATAGGGAAGAATTAATGAGAACCTTAAGTAAGATGATGGTACCTGAAGATATTGAACCTAATGCAGTGGTAAATGTTGTAACCTTGGATGAAACAAATTTCATATATTTTTTGTGATAAAGATATTCCTCCTCAAAGTATGTATAGAGATAACCCTTTATACATTACAACATTAATTGGAGATGTAGGAGTTAAAAGAGTTTTAATCAATTATGGATCATCTTTAAATATTTGCATATATAATTTCTTTCAAATATTTGGATTTAAAAAAGAAGATATGGAAAATACTGAAATGATTATTAAAGCATTTAATGATGAAACTCAAGAAACATGTGGAGTTATGAAGATCCCATTGCAAGTTGGTCCAAGAATTTTGGATATGACTGTGTTTGTTGTACCTTGTTTTGCATCGTACAACATTCTTCTGGGTCGACCTTGGATCAATGCAATGAGAGCAGTACCTTCCACATTACATCAATGTGTCAAATTTGAGTTCAAAAATCAATTAGTCACCATCCATGGTGACCCTAGGCCATTTGATATGTGTGCTCTAGCGGAACCTATAGGAGTTCCATTTTGTCCCACTATGTCTTCTTCTCATCCTAGTCCACCCGCATCATCAAGAATTTTTAAATCTAAATCACCTTCTAAACCCACATCCTCAAAAACATGTTCTAAATCACCATTGCCAAAAAATTCTAAGACATTCTCATATTTTGAACCCATATCCAATCCATTTCCCAAATCCTCATTATCAAATCCACCTCCTGAGTCTACAATGTTTAAATTCACAACATCTAAAGAACCAGTTAAAGAAGATATTCCATCTACTTCATACGCTCTTTCGGATGAAGTATTACCGAACTTATCTTCAGTACTTGCAAACTCAGAAGAAGTTAATTTTGCTACCCAATATTCCTTGGTGTTATCTAAGTTACCTCCATATCCCTGAACCTTGGGCTTACCGAAGAAGGGAAGCATCTGCCATATTGGGAGTTGTGCTTTTGTATATGCGGGGTACGATTGGGGTAAAATTTTAGTTGTAAAAATTACAGTCGATCAGGATGGATTTGCTAAATGTTATTTTTTTGATGGATATATAAAATCAAAACCTATGATGTGTAATATGGGTTATAGAGGTAAAGGTTTAGGACCTCATGAAGATGGTATGAAAGAACCTTTAGAAGTTGAAGATTGGCCTGCTCGATGTGGTCTTGGCTATATCCCCACAAAAATAGAACCATTCCCATATGAAGATGATGATCACCTTATAACATATCAAGAATATATGGAACAACAAGAGTCCTTTAAAAAGATACATACTTGTAATATGTTAACTGTAGTTTATCCGGAAATGATTGCTTCTCCGGATGAATGTTTAGAGGGCGATATTGTTCATGACATATCTCTTGAGGAAGTCTTAAGGAATAAATTTTTCTTTGATGGATCTATGCCATGTATAGCTAATATTGAAGCTACTACTCCGTAAGAAGAACTAGCCAAATGCACATTAGAAGAATTACAAGAAATGGGTGTTTCACCCGCACCACCCAACTTTGAAAGAGACTTAAACATTGTTGTAGGAGATACTTTAAAGGTTAATATTGGAACAGAAGAGAACCCTCGCTTAGTCAAAATTGGATCAGAATTAAGTGAAGAAAAACAAAAACTATACATTGAATTTCTCATAGAATATGTTGATGTGTTTGCTTGGACATACGCAGATATGCCAGGCCTAGATTCTTCTGTAGTTATGCACCATCTAGTAGTGCGCCTTGATGCTAAACCCATAAAGCAAAAACTTAGAAAAATGCATCCTAAAGTAGCACTACTAGTCAAAAGTGAATTGGAAAAACTTTTGAATGTGATATTTATACAAGCCATAGACTATACCGAGTGGATATCGAATGTTGTTCCCATAACTAAGAAAGAAGCTACTAAGATCAGAGTTTGTACTGATTTTAGAGACATAAATGTTGCATGTCCTAAGGATGATTTTCCTCTTCCTAATATGGATCAAATCATAGATTTCACAACTGGGAGTGGGATGTTATCCCTTATGGATGGATTTTTAGGATACAACCAAATCAAAATAGCTCCTGAGGACCAACCTAAAACAACTTTTATTACCCCCTGGGGCACCTTTTGTTGGAAAGTAATGCCTTTTGGGTTAAAGAATGCAGGAGCAACCTATCAAAGAGCTATGACATATATATTTCATGATATGATGTATGATATTTTACATGATTATGTAGATGATATTATAGCTCATTCAACAAAATAAGATGATCATATTAATGATTTAAGAAAAGTATTTGATAGACTAAGAGAATATCTGATACGATTAAATCTTGACAAATGTGTGTTCGGAGTAAAATCAAGAAAATTATTGGGGGTTATAGTTTCTATGTGAGGGATAGAAGTAGATCCTCTCAATATTAAAGCTATCATGGATATGCCACCTCCTAAAAACATATCAGAGTTAAGAAGTCTACAAGGAAAACTTCAATCTATCCATCGTTTCATTGATAAATTGGCGGATAAAATAAGACCTTTTCTTAAATTACTTAAGAAGAATATTCCCTTCAATTGGGATAAAGAATGTCAAGAATATTTTGAGAGTATTAAACACTATCTCCTTACTCCTCCAATGCTTGTTCCTCCTAGACCAGATCATCCATTCATTTTATATATTTTTGCTTCGAAACTTGCACTAGGAGCTATGTTGGCTCAAATTGATGATGAAAAGAAAGAACGAGCCACATACTACATAAGTAGAACTTTGATAAGCTATGAAACCCGATACACTCCATTAGAAAAAAATTGTTTAGCAGTTGTGTTTTCTACGCAAAAATTGTGTCATTACATGCTTAGTCAAAAAACATATGTTATTGCTAAGTCTGATCCATTAAGGTACTTGATGAGTAGACCGTACTTGTCAGGATGCACAACTAAGTGGGTTCTTGCTCTTAGTGAGTTTGAACTCACATTTATCGGCCAAAAATCCATTAAAGGCCAAGTCATAGCAGATCAATTAGTTGTTGCACCTTTAGAATCTACTCATCCCATGAACATTGAATTTCCTGATGAGTGCCTTAATCTAGAAGAAGATCATTCCGAAACATGGTCTTTGTATTTTTATGGAGCTAGATGTATGAGTGGCGTAGGTGCTGGTATCATATTGAAGTCTCCCCAAAAGCACCTTATACCTTTATCTTTTAAGTTACAATTTGCTTGTACTAATAATACTGCAGAGTATGAGGCTCTAATCCTTGGATTACGAGCTGCTTTAGCTTTAAAAATTAAGGTTTTGTTAGTTTTTGGAGATTCTCAGCTTGTGATAAATCAAATTAATGAAGTTTATCAAACACGAGATGAGAAAATCCATCCCTATAAGGACTATGTCCTTAATATTATATCATTATTTGAGAAAGTAACTTTAGAAGCTATTCCTAGAACTAGCAACCATGCTGCCGATGCTATGGTTGTGGCTGCTTCATTGTTGCCTTTGGAGTTAGATGATGAGTATGCTACCATTATTATTAACCAACTCCAAGAACCCGCTTCCTCTAAGTCATGCTTAGAACCATTAGATGTGTTTTTGATTGATGAAATTACCCCAAAATCTTGGTATGCAGATATCTTTAATTTTCTCCAGAAAGGGACTTTCCCTGAAGGATTAGATAGAAACCAATGTAGGCTATTACGTAAGTGAGTTGTTCACTTTGTAATTGTTGGTAATACCCTATATAGAAGATCCTTTGAAGGTATCTTGTTAAGATGTCTCAACCTAGAAGAGTCTAAAAAAGCCTTAAGTGAAGTTCATGATGGGTCCTGTGGAGGACACTTTAGTGGAAGTGCCATTGCTAAAAAACTCCTTAGAATGGGGTATTTTTGGCCTTCCATGGAGAAATATGCTCATGATTATGTGCATCATTGTGATAAGTGTCAAAAGCATGCTGACCTTATCCATGCTCCTACTCAGGAACTCCAAGCCATATCCTCCCCTTGGCCCTTCTCTAAATGGGGTTTAGATATCATTGGTAAAATCAATCCTATTTCATCTGATGGTCATAAATTCATAATAACAACAACATAATATTTCACAAAGTGGGTTGAAGCTATGCCTTTAGCTTCTTGCATAGGAGTTCAAGTTTCTAAATTTATTTTTAATCAAATCATTTGTAGATTTGGAATTCCATCTAATCTCATCTCTGATAATGGAACTTGTTTTAAGAACAAATATGTTAAGAAATTATGCCAAAAATATAAAATCCAACATAGATGGTCCACTCCTTATTATCCACAAGGTAATGGCCAAGCTGAAGCATCCAATAAAACCTTAATAAAAATCCTAAAAATATTAGTTAATAAATATGGTCGTGACTGGCATATTCAATTATATCCTTCTTTGTGGGCTTATCGAACTAGCGTTCGTACTCCTACAGGCGTTTCACCTTTTGTCTTGGTTTATGGGGCCGAAGCCATTTTTCCATTTGAATTAGAAGTTCCTTCTTTAGCTCTTCTACTTCAAGATGCCGAAGTAGGAGATGAATATCGCATTGGCATATTTAGTCAGCTAGAACTTTTGGATGAAAAGCGCATCCATGCTTTAGAGCATCTTCATGCCTATCAGGATAAACTTAAAATATCATATGCAAAGAAGGTTCACAATCGATCCTTTGAAGTTGGAGATTTAGTCTTAAAAGAAAATCAAAAAAATACTAATGCAAGAAAAGATCTAAAAGGAAAATTTCAACCTAATTGGCTTGGGCCATATGTCATCACTGCTAAATTTGGATCAGGTGCATATAGATTGGCTTCCTTGGATGGGAAAGATCTCAAGGAACCCATGAATATCATGCATTTGAAGAGATATTATGCATAAAATCAAAAAATTCTATATCTGTACATAATTGTAAATAAAACTTCTTCATCATTTGCAACCCTCATATTATCAAAATACCAAAAAAATCAGCAAACATAAAAATTCCCAAAAATATTTCAAATTGTTCTTGCATCAGTGTGTGTTGTTTTTCCAAAAATCAAGTTATATTTTATTTTATTTCAGATAAATTCAAAATTTATCTTGAACCATGCACTTAATTTACATCTTTAAATGATTTTGATTTGTCGTTTTGATTATAAATCTCTCTTGTATCAAAAAGCACCATTACTTCATTAAATATATTTTGAGTTTTTGGGACAATGATCTTGCTACTTCTTGAACCAAGAACACTTTATCACATCTTAAAAATGATTTGTTGCTAAATTTGAAATAAGATACTACATAGTAGTCTTAGTTCCATAAGTGAAAAGTCTCCCTTGCTATCCTGTTATGCGCATGGTCTAGAATACTGAGAATTGGCAAAAGGACAATCTCTCTCCCTACCCGAATAAAATCCCTTGCCCTACGTCTAATCTGGGAAAGTATCCCCAAAAGAAAAAAAAAGTAAAAGTAAAATAAAAAGCAAAATAAAAATAAGAAAAAGCAAAAGAAAAGAAGAAAAGCAAAAGCAATAAAATCCCCTTGTTCAAAATAGACAAGAAATCCCTATTCCAAAAATTTGAAGAAAAGAAGGGGGTAGTGAGCTTGAATCCCTGGAATTCCTCAGTTATTTGAAATTCGTGAGGTAAGCCCCATAACAGGTGGTTTGTGCCCAACCCGCTTGACCTTGGGTAATCCCTTTTCACGTGGCGACATGTCTGTCACATTAGCGACCTTCTTTTGTACAGACCAATGTTCGCTTATGGATTAGCTAGCTTGTGGTAACTTGACTTACATAGTAGTTCTATACACTAGCATGCACAAAATCATGGTCAATGAACATTTCACTTGCACACACATTGGTTCATAAAAAGTTGCTTGTATCATTACCTTACTCAAAATCGGTAAATCAATTTCACAAGCACACACATTTGATTCTTGAGAGATTTTGTATCATTATGTCGAATCAAATGAACTCACTCATCACACACTGGTTCTTGATAAATTTGACTTTGTCTTAGGAATAAGTTAAAATATTTCTTTGAAATTTGTTAGACAACTATTTTTCATCTATCATATTGCATCTTGACTTCGCGATGATGGTATAATTCCTAGTAACTATTTTCTCAAAAATTTCACACTAGGAATTCTATGCCTAGTGCAAGTCATATTTCTTATTTTTCATGTTTAAAATCATTTCATATAGCACAATGATTTATCATACATTAATTTGCATCTTTACAAACAAACAAATTCATATCATCATGCATTGCATTTTTGACTTCGCGATGATGGTATGATTCCTAGAAATTATTTGTCTCAAAATTTTCACACTAGGAATTCCATGCCTAGCGCAAGTCTTCTTTCTCAAATTTTAGGTCTAAAAGTATTCAATATTAACCTCCTTAAAATATGTGATACGATGGTTTGCTTCATATTAATTGAATTTTAAAAGAACAAATAATTTCATATTATCATGCATTACGCTTTGACTTCGCGATGATGGTATAATTCTTAGTAATTATATTCCTAAAATTCCCACTAGGAATTCTATGCCTAGCACAAGTCATCCTCCTCAAAATTTCATGCTTAATCACAAAAAATAAACCTCATTAAAATATCCTTTAAAAGTCAAAATTTCCTCATCAACAAAATCAAACATTTTTCAAATATAAGCCTCAAGAATATACTTGAGCACCACAAAAACAATCTTATTTTTAGCAATATAAAATTCCTCACAATAGGATCCGCTTCATGACCTAGTGAGCACAGATCTCCAACAATGGTCACATAACAACACAACATCCTTCGAGGAATATTGCTAATCCCCTTATTCCATCATATTACAAAACATCTTCTTTAAAAACATATTTACATAAATCAAGTTTTCATTTTAAGCATGATTAAAAATATTTAAATCAAAAGCATGATTCTAAGAAATTTAAACATCATAAACAATTTTCAATCGAATATAATCAAATCATACAAAATCACATAAGACAAAGAAGATCATTATAAAATATATATATATATATATCAAAAGTCCATGTACAAAATAAAGTGAGACGAGTATGCCACAAAATCCTCAAAAATCGGTATACTCAGTCAATAGATATATACAAAATGTCTAAGATCATCCCTGATATCCCCTAGAAAATTGAGTATCATCATCTCCACCAAGGGATCGTGGTACTTGGAATCCTCCTACTTCGGTGGTAGTAGCTATCCTGGTAGCCGAGCACAATCTCGAGTGACTCAAGGAAGCCGGAGGCTTATACATCATAGGCAGTGGCTGTCTCTGTCCCTCAGGAACTACTATAAAATATAGGGCCTGGTAGAAAGTTGCCCACCCAATAGCCCTAGACAACTCCTCCCCTGAACCGCCCCTAGCCTATGAGGATGAAGGGGCTAGAACTGCAACTCCCTGAGTCCCAACACCCTATCCTGCATGTGCCTTAGCCTATGCTAGCTCCACCTCTAGGGTCTCGATCTTAGTCTTCTGGGTGGCATTCTCCACCCTCAACCTAGTAACCTCTGCCTCGAGATCCCCTATCCTACTGCTCTCCCCTACCTCTAGGACCCTCTTGCCCTTCTCGGGTGAGTCAGGTCTCTCCTCCCATTGAGGAGATACTCCTCCCTCCTACTGGGGTGATGCTCTCCTCTCCTCCTGATGACTCCTCCCAGGTCGGTCCTATCTCCTCTGAGGCCTGTGGCCACCTCTAGTGTGAGGACCTCCTCCTCTAGGGGGTACCTGTGTCCCCTATCACCACTGACTAACTAGATGGGCCACCTACTCTAGGGCACTCCATGATCGGGTCAATCTTGATGGGCAAACCCCAGAATACCACTATGGGTACCTATCTATCATGCCAACATCATCCCCATCTATGGCCTACACAAGCTCATCATCTGGTGCTAGATCCAAAAATGTAGACATACTCACTACACCACTAATGGTAATGTGATCCCGAGTCACCCGAGGATAGGAAATATCTCCCCACGTAGGGATATCCTGCTATAGCCCAAACTATCATTGCACCCGATCAAAATGGTGCAACTCTACCTCTCCCTGGCCCATCCATAGCCATATGGTCCACCTGATGTGGGCCAACTCGAAAGCATCCTCATCCCACCCTGGTAGACCCCTCCAAGGTCTCCATGTGATATCCTGTGGCCACAACTCATCCATGAGTTGCCTCGCTACATCGAGGCTAACTCATCCCCTATGCCCTCTCAATAGTGGCCAATAGAAAACCCTAGGTCTATCCTCCTCTACCCAAGGTTGACCATCTATAGCTCAAATTAGAGGAAGTCCTATAGGCCATCAGATAGCAATATGCTCCCAACACCACACCTATAGGAATGAGATCAAAATAAGTCCCTTTTCACCCTTGTAGACTACCCGATGTAGGAATCAGTATAATCTACAAAGAAAGAAAGGTCCCCAAGAAAAGTGCACCTCCTGATCATGCATATCACACACCACCTCTGCCAAAGTCCAGGGCAAGTCCTGTCCACTGAGATGGCTCAACAGTAAGCCACCCACAATGCCACTCAATAGAATTATCATTCTGTAGATGCCCTCTACCTCCCCCAGTCTATCAATAACAACTTTATCTTGCTTCAATAAGAAGCTAGGGTATCTTGTCAACCTCCTCAATGACTAGCCTTGATTTACAGATGTAGTGACGTGGACACCCCTCAGTGGTATCCGTAGGATCCTCTAGACGTCCTCTAGAATGGGTGCCATCTCCCCTGTAGGCAGTCTGAAGAATGATGACTCTGGATACCATATCTCTACCAGAGCTATCAGTACCCTCATATCTACTAGGATATGTGGCATCTCCACCACGTGTCATAATCCCATAACCTCCAAGAAGTTTCTCTCACCCTCCGTAGGAGCACCCAAATCTACCCTGAGTGTAGAATGTCTCCACTCTCAGTTCTTTAATTTTGCCATATGTTAATAAAGCAAAGCAATAAATTTTTTCTCAGTAAATCGTATCAAAATTTTTAAAATCATATCAACAATTTCAAAATTGGATAAAATAATGTCAAAATTGTAGCATTTTTACGATATCGTATTGATACGATATAGACCGATCATATTGATTTTTGTCGATATCATACCATAGGATATCGTGAAATCGATACAATTTTGCGAAATCGATATGATTTTGCAAAATCGCTACGATTTTGCATTTAGGGCCATGCACGACAGTCGTGCCCTAAAAAATTAAATTTAACTTAAAACGCAACTAAAAACAGGAAACATTTAAGCTAAGGAAGTCATAAATCCATACTCGGAGGGATCCATCGCCAACTCGGACAAAATTTGCATGATGTGAAGTCTCCATCATGTTTTTATCTAGAGCTATAAATAGGTAAAAAGGTAAAAATGCAAATGAATTAGTTTACTTTTTCTTCTTCTTATTTATTCATTTTATCCTTCATTTTTGAATTTTTATCCAAATGTCAAAATTTAGTATAAAAATTCAAAGGGGTATCATATATATCACACCTTAAAGCAACTTACATTAAAACTTGAAATCATCAACAAAATTTACAATAAATTATTACTTTCTCGAAAAGTGTGTTGTACTTTTCTTTAACGCATTTTCTTTCAAAATTGTGCTAAACAAAGGGTAAAATATAGCATCCTAAAAATAACTCATTATAATTTGCACTAAAGACAAACAACCTATAAAAATGAGCCTTTAGCTGATTGCCTCGATTTTTGTGCCCCTGGAAAAATCAAGCAATCTAGACAAGATCATACGATACAATCCTGAATCGTACGATACGATCCCTGATCGTATGCATGCAATTTTTCTCAAAACTGAAAGGCTTAACTCAACCAGGTGATAAATTTTGTTTTAACGATTTTTATCTCTATCTGTGCAACCGTATGATGGTTGCAGGATCGGATTCGTCCAATCAAGCCTAGATTGGAAGGAGTTATAACCAAATTATTCCCAGTCCATTTTGGTTGATTGGATCAACCTATTTAATTAGACACTCCTCCTCTTTGATCTCCCCTAGCGCAATTCCATTTATGAATTCATTTTGTACTCGAAATCACAGAGTTTCTGGTATTAGTCCTAGGCACTTTTTATGTTTCATGCAAGATCGAAAGGTTACGATCAATAATCGAACGATACAATTTTACGTCAAAAGTGTATGATTTTGCATAGATTGTACAATTTTACTCTGAGGTCACTTGGGGATAGTTTTTGATACTGGTTTGTCTTTTCTAAGATTTATTCTTCATACTTAACATAATTTGATCATTTCCATTTGTATAGGGTATTAAATTTAATTATTTATATCCTTGGAGTTCACAAAATCTACCCAATCAAGCACTCTCCATGGGTGGCTAATTTGGTTCCTATAAGAAATAATAATGGAGACATCTATTTATGTATAGATTTTAGGAATTTGAACCAAGCATCACTAAAATATCACTACCCCCTCCATTAGATTGATCAAATTTTGTAAATGGTTGCAGGGGCTGAGAGATTCTCCTTATTGGATGGCTTCTTAGGATACAATCAGATTTGGGTAAAGGATGAGGATCAGTTCAAGATAACCTTTACTACTAAGTGGGGAACTTTCACCTATCAAAAGATGCCTTTTGGTTTATCTAATATTAGGGCCACTTTCCAAAGAGACATGGACTATGCTTCTGGGGAGCTAATCAATAAAGTCATCCTCATATATCTAGATGATTTGACTGTGTTTTCTCAAAAAACAAGCTCACTTGTAGCACTTGGATCAAGTGTTCAATAGATGCAGATAGTTTGGTATCTCCCTAAACTTGAAGAAGTAATTCTTTGCAGTGCATGAAGGAAAACTATTAGGAATTTTTATTTGTAAATAAGGGATATCCATTGATCCTGATAGAGTAAAGTCAATTCTAGATTTATCTCTGCCTATGAATAAAAAGGCCTTGCAATATTTCCTTAGGTAAATTAATTTTATGAGAAAATTCATCTTAGAATTTGCTCAAGTGGTTAAACCCATCTCAGAATTGCTAAAAAAGAATACGGATTTCAAGTGGACCAAAATAAGAAAGCAAACCTTTGAAGCAATCAAGTAGGCCATTGCTACTATCCCAGTCCTAGTGAACCCTGATTTCAGTAAGGATTTTATTCTATATACCTATGAAAAAATTCATCTTAGACTTTGCTCAAATGGTTAAACCCATCTCAAAATTGCTAAAAAAGAATACGGATTTCAAGTGGACCAATATAAGAAAGCAAACATTTGAAGCAATCAAGTAGGCCATTGCTACTACCCCAGTCCCAGTGAACCCTGATTTCAGTAAGGATTTTATTATATATATCTATGGAGCTAAAGAGAGCTATGCAATAGTACTGACATAGAAGAATGATGTTGGAGAGGAACATCCCATATTTTTTTGGAGTCAAACTCTTCATGAGTACCAGACTAAATATAACTTTATTGAGAGGCAAGTGTTTGCAGTGATGAAATCATTGAAGAAGTTTAGGTAATACTTGGCTCAAAGTAAAACTATTGTTTATGTGGTACACCCAGATGTTAGAAGTTTCATATTACAAGGAGAACTAGGAGATAAAAGAGCTGGTTGGATTACCAAAATCTAGGAATATGATGTGGAGATACATCCTACTAAGTTGGTTAGAGGTAGAGCTCTATGTCAGGGAATGATAACAAAAATAGCTTTAGATCAGTTAGCAGCTTGTCAACCATCAACATCAAAATAGAATGAGGACAACTCTCCAGAGGATTCAGATTGGATTGATCAGATGACAAGTTACTTCTAGATAGGTGTGTGCCCTCAAGACCTTAATCCTTCACAAAGAAGAAGGTATAGGCTTCAAGCCTTAAAATATGTTCTATTGCCAGAAGGGTTATATAGGAATAATCTTGATGGAGTTATGTTAAGATGCTTGAAGGACAATCAAAAGCAAAAGGTCATTGAGGAATTCCATGAAGGGTTGTCAGGAGGAAACTTCTCAGGAAAGGTCACTGCTATGAAAATAATAAGGGCAGGATACTACTGGCCCACTATTTTTGTTGATACCTTCAAGGTAACAAGAGCATGTGACAAGTGCCAAAGGTATGTAGGGAGAAACAAGAATGCTTCATTTCCCCTCAGGCCGGTCCAAGTTGAAGAACCTTTCCAATAGTGGGGGTTAAATTTCATTAGAGTTATAAATCCTAACTCTTCAGGAGGTCATAAATATATTTTGATTGCTACAAATTACTTCACAAGATGGGTTGAGGCAATTCCAACCAAGAGATCGGACCAAGAGATGGTAATTGAATTCATGGAGAGCTT
The DNA here is from genome assembly GCA_028583015.1 of Wollemia nobilis. Taxonomy (NCBI): domain Eukaryota; kingdom Viridiplantae; phylum Streptophyta; class Pinopsida; order Araucariales; family Araucariaceae; genus Wollemia; species Wollemia nobilis. Next base: position 17,337,820 of record JAQPPZ010017228.1, read on the forward strand.
AATCACAAGGTTTGGGCTTCCTAAAGCCATAGTAAGTGATAATGGTCTTAATTTTATAGGTGCAAAGTATATTGAGTTTACAAGAAAATATGGTATAAGTTTGAAGAATTCCTCTAACTATTACCCTCAAGGAAATGGATTAGTCGAATTCACTAACAAAAAATTGCTTAGAATTGTTAAAAGAGCACTGGAAAGCAAAAAAAGAAGTTGGCACCTTATCCTAGAGCAGGCTCTATGGGCTAACATAATTACTATCAAGAGGTCTACCAAGACATCTCCTTATGCATTAGTGTATGGGAAAGAGGCCATTCTACCTACTCATCTGGAGATACCAGCTCTAAGGTTGGCCAACTAGAATGGTGAATCATATCAGGATCTAGTGGAAGCCAGATTAATGCATCTCTTATAGTTGGAGGAAATGAGGACCCAAGCATATGAGAATTTCTAGAGGCACTCAATATGCACCAAGGAATGGTTTGATAGAAAGGCCAGATTTAGAAAGTTCAATGTAGGTGATTCAGTCCTAAGGTGGAATGTAGAGAGATCCAAGCCTAGAAACCACCAAAAGTTTGATTCTTTCTAGGATGGTCCATTCGAAGTAGCAGAAGTCAAAGAGAACAATTATTTCCAACTTCATGACCAAGAAGGAAGCTTGCAGTTGATCCCGGTTAATGGATACCATATAAAGATTTACTTCGAGTAAAAGGTTCTTCTATGTAACATATGTATATATTTGTATTATTTTTCTTTCAATTTTTTGTATAGAGAAAAGAAAAAAATAAAGGGTAGTGGTTCACAACACGTTCTCAATCGGAGGTCAAAGAAGTCAAAATGTGTTCTACCCCACCATGTGTTTTGTTTTGCACTCAAAAATAATAAATATAAGTATGAGTCGTGGGCCATGACATGTTCTACACCATGACCAATCAATGAATGATGCATCATTCACAAGCTATTGCACTAGTTTAGTCATTTTTGAATTTTGAAGCATGTGAAGGAGTAGTGGCTCATCTACCACATTAATGGTGAAAAACATGCATGTAGGATACTTAAAGCTTAAAATTTGACTATTGCTCATTTTGCATACAATGCTTAATTCCTGAGAGTGCTAATAGAGTATTGAGATGAACTTGCAAAGTGATAAAGAAGGGTGATTTTAGAATTTTTTCCAAGGATGGCACCAAAAGTTGCAAAGCAAGCAGTTCAATAGGAAATTGTTGAGCCAAAGCACTATTTAGATAAAGTGGAAGCAATAGGAAATTTTTGAGCCAAAGCACTATGTAGATAAAGTGGAAGCAATAGCAAATACAAAAATGACATGGAAGAGGAGGACCAATATTAGGAGAGAAATTGATTACAATTTCTTTGAGGGTCTACCAATTTCACTCCAAGGTACTTGTGCTATCAATTCCTTCTTATCATTTTATATTTGTGATTCAGTGCACCATTACCCTGAATTAATATCTACAATAGCTAAATTCTATGATCCTAAAGTTAAAGTAGTAAAAATAGCTAAAGGCAAAACCCTTTTCAATATAACCACTTAGGCTTACCGAGATCTTTTCACTATGGGTGTAGACCCTCCTGTGAATCCTAAACCCTTTGACCCACAAGACCAAGCTAAATATTATTCACTGCAAGGTTGTTCCCATGATGGTGAGCCTTTTAGAAAATGGGTTTATAGTCAGTTTAAAATAATAAAATCTAGGAATACCCTACCTAAAATCCCAATTGCCACTGAGCATTTTGCCTACCCAAAATGTTTTACCATGCTAGCATGCCTAGAAGGGTTAGATTCTGATAAATATGTAAGGGATTGGTAGATAGCCACTATTTATTGCATATCTAATGAGAAAATGTACAAAGCATCGATGGAAGATGAAAATATTAGACCAATTTATTTTGATTGGTTGACTTACCTTTCTAAGAGAATGCATGAGCAATTGGTGAGCATGAAGAGAGATTCAGAGACACCCTCTTTTAGACATTGCTCTAACCTAATGTGGATGTTCCTTAGTGTCATGAGGCAAGAGATACCTTGGATTCTAATAACAAACAAAAATGATAATGGTGACCCTATACCAGTCTACCAATGGATCAGCCATCTGAGGAATACTGAGTCTTACTATAGGTTCAATTTGGAATTTTTAGGGCCAACCTTAAAAATCATGTATGGCCAAAGCCCCAGATTGCCTCCTCTGGCTAAATATTTGTTATGGGTGAATCAAGTAGAGGAAGGATATTGGTATATCCTCATTGAGGGAACAATCATTAGACTCTATGGCTTCACCGAGAAACCATTTCTACTGCCCCACTTTATCACCAACAGAATGTTGGCTTTAGAATACTTGAGACAAGTTAATTTCATCAACATCAACTTTGGCACTGGTAAGGGAAGAAAAGGGATATTGATTTACCCTCACAATGTAGATGATATCATTGTAACCAAAAAGGGTCAATATGAAAAAATTGCATAGTATTTGGAAAGGCTTGGTCTTATGTATATTCTACAGAGATGGAGATATGATCCAGATGACAAGTTCCTAGAAAGAAACATTGCCCTAAATGGAGAAAGAGCCCTCAAATTTGAAAAAATTCGAGGCCTCACTTTGAGAAGGGTAAAAATAACAAGGAAAATGCCCCATTAGAGTGGAATGTTAGCAAGATGGAGCAACTCCCCCTTGGAGATATTTTTATGAGCAATTAGTTGATTTTGATCCTGAAAAGAACAAAACCCACCAGTTAAAAGAGTCCAAGATCAAAGAAATGGAGGAAAAATATCATTGGGATGAGGGTAATATTTGGGAATGGTGGAAGATGAGAGTAGAGATAGGCACTATAAAGGCTAGGTACGACCATCAATCAAACACTGATTTCTCTGAGTTATATGACAAACACATTAATACTTGGAAGGCCAAGAATGGTAGAAGCCTAGTGTTGAGCTACAAGAAAATAAGAGTGAAAGGGCAAAAGAAAGATCAAGCAGTCTCAAGCTCTCCCTCTCCACCTTCATAGAAAGAGGTAGAGGAAACTACAATGGATACCCCACCAGTAACTAAAGGAGCTCAGACCACTTTTGAGCCTTTGCAAGAACAATTGCAACAATACTCAGTGGGTGTTGTAATGATGAAAAAGATGCATTATTCTGGTGGTGGCCTAGGTAAATATGAAATAGGAAATGTAGAGAATGTCCAGATAGAGAAAATGCCAAAATATATTACCTTAGGAGGGAAAGCTTCTTTGCAAGATCCAGTAGGAGATAAAACGAAGGATTACTTTATGCTCACTCCTATGAAATTCACCGCTGCAACCCCTGCAAAGTCACCCCTAATTTTTGAAGTTGCATTGCAAGAGGTACAACATCAAGATGACCCCAAAAGAGTAAACCTATAGTGCCTATCATATTCAAGAGAAAGGTAAAATATTCATTAGGGGAGGCTGAGAAAGAGGTCAGTAAGAAGAAGAATATGGATCAAACATGAGTAGTTGAACAATCCTCGATACCAACTACAAAGTAGCCAGCCCAACAGACACAACAACAAGGTGTGGATAACATTTTTCAATAGTCTACTTTGGTAGGCAAAGGTATGATCCCTATCCCTTCTTCTCCTTCTCCTTCTCCATCCCCAAAGAAATATCCCTCCCATTCTCAAGAGCAAGTGGAACAAAAACCATCATCCCCACCTCATAGTTCACCACCCACCTCACCAGTCATCACAATGTCTCAAGTCAATCCATCTCCCCCACATTCACCAGAAATACTAGTGTCATATTCACCTAATCACACTCCTTCACCCTCAAAATCATCACCAATTATATCAGTAGGATGGCAATCCCTTCCATCATCCCCACCTCATCCCATGGCTATAACATCCACTGCTATTTCTACACCAACTACAACCTCTACAATAAGCACAAATTCCACCATCATTACAACCACTTCCTTTCCATCTATGCCAGGTCCATTATTTCCCTCACTCATAACTGCCTCCACTCCTACAAATCATCCTACAATAGCCTCTTTGTAGAAGGTGAGGAATATTTCATAGAAGGTCCAAAGTTTTTGGAGCAAGAAATTGGCTCAGCCTTCAAAACATGCTGCTAGATGGAGAAATACCATGATTATTGATCCGGTGGCTAGACAAAGAACAACTATCTCCCTCACCCCTCTTGTTAGCAAACTAGAGGAAGATATGACTATGAAATATTATCAACTAGAAGAGCATACTGAAGATATCACTCAATTGCCCTTAGAGGATGAATTGGTCATAGCTAAGGCTCATCTTGAGACCATTTATGTCCAAGACTGATATTTGCAAAGAGAAGTATGAAAAATTGGAGGAAAATATTGAAAATTTGGAGAAAAAAATCAACAACTAGAAGAAGGTGGAGAAAGTTGTGAGAAATGAAGCCAAGAGCTGGCAGAACAAGTACCAAGAGGCCATCAAATTCAAGGAGCAAGTTGAAGAGCTGAAGAAGAAGAATGAGGCCTAGGTCAAAGAAATACAAGCCTTGAAGTAGCAACTTCAGGTTGAAAAGGCTAGAGCTACAGGTTTCTCTAAAGACAAGATCAAACAAATCAGGAAACAAATATGGTCTAAAATCCTAGAGAAGTGCTCAAAAATCCAACCTGTGATTGACTACATGGATGAGGCTAGCCATTTATTGTAGGAAACCAAGGAAGATTTGGATAAGTTCAATGAAGAGCTACAACCCATGGTGGTACAAGTAGAGAAAATATATAAGCTATCTAAAAATAGATTCAGTGAAGCCACCAAACCTATCCCAAATAAGGCATGGAATACTGCAAGATTGGTAGCCAGGATTGTAATCAGGAAGAATAAGCTGCTCCAAAAGGGATGGCTACTAATAGATAGAATCAAAGGCAAGTTGTAGGAGATTGTGGATATCAACAAAGAAATGATGCAATATGGTTTTGGAATGAAAATGACATCCTTTTATCAGAAGAAGACCTCCAGACCAGCATAGGATCAATCATACAAGATGAGTCTAAAATAGATGCCTAGGAAGACCCAATCAATCAGGATCAAGTCTCTCAACTAATCAAAGACTTAACCAGGCTCAAAGACTTAATGGAGGACTTGGTAAATAAGGGACATTCCATGTCCTATGAAGAAACTACCAAACTAGAGTTTACCCACAAGCAACTTAAAGAAATGACCAATCCCACCAAATCAGCCTGGGACCAAGCATTAGAAATGTTGAATCAGATGATTCAATTGTTTGGAGCAGAACTAGAGGCTGAAGAAGAGGAAGAAGTTGATGAAGAAAGAGAAATCAAAGAGGAAGAGAAAAGAGATGATGAAGAGATACACCAAGAAAAGGGTGATCAAGAAGAAGAGAATGCAGAAGACACTGAGAAGACACAAGAAAAGGAGGTTGAAGAACAGGACCAATAGGAAAAGGTGCACGAGTAGAGAAGTTTTACCGCTAAATAAGCTAAGCATTTTTTGTATACCATAGCTAGTAGAAGAGCCATATATGCATGTTTTGTAAGTTGTTTTGAACCTGATAATGCCAAAGAATAGTCACAAAGCATGAGCCTACAAAAAAGACATGTAAAAGTCTTGATGTCGAGTTGCAAGGAGAGTCATGATCAGACTAAGCTTATAAAAGGGTACATTTTTGTGTAACTAGAGCAATATTGAGCTTATGGAAGAAGGAGTTGCAGAGATAAGTTACCCTTTACCTCTTGCATGGTTTCCTTGTGAATAATTATGCTCTAAGCATCTTCACAAATGTTTGAAAGTATGGCTATCACACAAGATTATTCTATGAAGCATAACTTTCTATGATCTACATATTGCTTCTTGCATGATTTCTATATGAACCATTACTCTCTGAGTATCTTCACAAATATTTTAGAGAGTGATGGTCATATGGAAGTTATTCTATGAAACATAACTCACTGATGATTGGAGTCTACCCTTTCCTTCAAATCCCCCTTTCATCCATTCATTCTCTTCACTGCATAGTTTTCTTCCCTCCATATTCATTCATTCATATTTTCCCTAAAAATTCCCCTTCATCCATTCATCTCACTTCACCCTCATTAATTCCTACTATTTTTGACTCCTAATACCCAATGGATAAGACTCTGAGTTCTTCAGGATTTGTGAGAAAATCCCCCCAGGAGGCACCAGAATGTAGGCCCAAAAAGACCACATACTTAGAAAACTTTAAATTTTTTTTCTTAGTTCTAAGAATGCCCCAAACCATGGCAGCGGTGTAGCACAACATGTTCTAGCCTGCAGTCAACCATCAACATATTTTGAAGCACAACTCAGAGCAAAAGGAATATGGATTTACTTGCAAATAATTTTTTACCTCGCATAACCTAGCACATTGTTCCACCCCACGGTTAGAACAGTTGATAGACTCATCATCAAAATCATGGCCTAGAGCATGGTTCCACACTGTGCAACCCAGTACATGTTCCATACCATGCAAGCTAGAGTATGGTTCTATATCATGGTCAAAACAATAAAACCCGATAAGGCAATATTCCAAAAAGTGGGCTAGAGCACATGTTCCATCCCACATGGCACAATGCAGTGTTCTACACCACGATCAACATCAGTTAAAGTTGCAAGTTAGCATTTTAAATCGTGGGTTAGGACATATTTTTGAAACAATGTTCTACATCATGGCCCAAAATAGCAAGAGGATTATATTGAAGGTAAGAAGAGCAGACTCTAACATATTCTCAAGCCACGCTGCCTAGAACACAGTTTTCAATCAAGTGACAAGGCTCCTTTGCTCCATCCCGCAATCAAAGCAGTCAACATTGTTGAATAAAATTTTCAAGGAGCAGTCCAAAACACATTCTACATCACTAAAAGAAGTAAGAAAAAAAGAGATATTATCTCTATACCATGAGGTATTGCAGACCATGAGTGGGCAAGTTAAGTTCTTGACGCTCTAATATTAACCATTCAACAAGATATCAATGGCTCATTTACCATGTATTTCAAGCCATGTATAAAAGTAGGGTTTGACTTGGCATAGATCCAAAGATTATTGTTCGAAGGCCTCTCAGCTAGAGAAACAGGAAAACAAAGAAGTGGAGGATCAAGAACCACAAGTAGATTCAATTGCAGAACCATAACGAGATAGTCTTGACAAGAATGATGGATGGTCTTAATTCCAAATTGACTTAGTCTAGATATGGAAGCCATGAAAACCAAGTGACTTGTGGAAGCCAAGTTGTAGAGGAATGAATATTATATATCTTGAGATGGAGTAGCGAAGCAGTGGGAACAGTGAAGGCAGAGTAGAAGGTTTGAAGGTTTTGGGCAGTAACCTTGAGCAGGCGACAGGTGAGGATCCAGAGGCAGGCATTTCGACTATCTCTAGAAGGGGTCAGAGGCCCATCCACGAGCAAGTTGACAAGGTACAAGGACCCGAACCCCAGACAAAGACCCAAAAAAATGGACCCATCAGAGTACTGCGGGTCCTAGAAGAGGTATGTCCTTTGTAGAAACCCTAAAAGGCAAAAAGAATGATTTTCATTCACTCCCACCCCTCATACCTGAGAACAACTGAATTATGGCACCTGTGAATGCTATGGGTCTATTTTTATCCCTGGAGGAGTTTTCACTAGTAGGCAAGTTTCTTGGTGGAAGGTTGGATATAGAAACTATACGCTCCTAGGCGCTATCCAAATGGAGAACAACTGGGAACCTGGAGATTGTTGCTTTGTCTAGGGACTTTTTTATCTTAAGATTCAGTAACAAGGAGGATGTAAATCACATTCTAATAGGCGGGCCGTGGTTTTTAGCAAAACACAACTTATTTCTAAGAAAACGGGGGGAATTTGACCCCAAAAAACAAAATATTAATATAGCTCCCATCCGGGTCCACCTGCAAAACCTTATCGCTCATTTTTTTAACGAGTACTGGTTGCAAGGAATTACCAGAGCCATTGAAGAGTTGGTTGCCATTGACAATTCAACCCTGGAAAGGACAAGGATGATGCATGCAAGGATCTGTGTCAACGTAGACTTAGATTCCAAACTGCCAATCTTCGTAGAACTAGGCTATGGAGATTATCTAATAAAATAATTGGTGGAATATGAAAATAAACCAGCATTTTGCATAGAATGCAAAACTCAAGGTCATCTATGAAATCAATGCCCAAGTCTAGAAGCCAGTAGAGAAGCTAAGAGGACTGAAGGCAAAAGGACAAATGGTAAAGCATTCCCCAGGAACCAATCCACAAGAGGACCAATAGGCAGAAGAGGGTTCAGGTCAACCAAGAACAACAATATTTACAAGGAGTAGGACAACCAGGCTCAACCCCAGGATAAGGGAAATCAACAAATCACCAGTGAGTAGGAAAATTAGGTAAGCTCTAGAATCCCAAGTTCAAATAAGTTTAAAGTTCTTAGTGACCTGACGGTAGAAGGGAAGATGGGTAAGGATGGAATCCTTTAGGTTGAATTACCAAAAACTTTAGAATCTCTGTCCATATCGGGTCCTTCCAACATAAAAACTAAAAGACTCCCAACCCATAAAAAAGGATTAAAGCACACCCCTAAGGAATATAGTAAAAGTATGGAGGAGATAGGATCAAAGGAATTAGGTCCTTCCAATATCCTAACCAAAAGCCTTGCAAAATTTTAGGAAGGTTCACAGCAGAATTGTGGAGATTATAGGATAAGGATGGAAGAGTTAGAATCAAGGACTGAAATGGTAGTAACAAAAAGGCCAGAAGAGTGTTCTAGTCTAGTCCTTCAACATATAGTACCTCCTCATTTTAGCCCAAAATAGACCAGAAGCACAACAAAATCCCCAATTGATTACGACAGTGAGAAAAATATGGGAAGGATGTCTAATGTTGAATAGAATAGATTGAGGACTGACAACAAAGTGGCAAGTGGAAAACAAAAAACATTGATACAATAGGTTATCCCAGGTCAAGATGATAACAAATTAGGCAAACCTCCCCAAGGAAGGGGGAGGGAAAAAAATCCCAAATAGTCTAAATTAAGGTAATATCATGGAATGTGAGAGTCCTAAATGGTCCACCGACCCACAGGGTGGTCAGTTCAATAAGGAGAAAATACAACCCAGCCATTATTCTCTTACAAGAAACAAAAATAGATGAAGCCTAGTTGAAATAGCAGCAAAAAAATATGGAGTCAAGGAGATTTGGTTTTCAAGCAGGCAAGAGGAGCTTCAGGAGGACTCATGGTGCTATGGGATTCTAGGAGTGTGGAAGGCAGCATTATTCAGGATGATGACAGGGTGTTAAGTGTATTTTTTCATGATATTGACAAGAATATATCGTGGATTGTGTCAAATGTGTATGCACCCAATTCAGTTCAAGGAATAAACTCATTGTGGGAATATCTGAGCCACTTGAACGTGGTATTTCATGATATTCCTTAGATGGTAGCAGGATATTTCAATATTCCCTTATACCCTTCAAACAAAAAGGGTGTGGCTGGGCTTCCAACAAGGATCATGGAATAATTTACTGAGTTTGTCAATTCTAATGAGTTGATGGATGTGAGGCTAAGAGGGGCTAAGTTTACTTGGAGCAACCGTAGGATAGGAAGCTAGATTATTCAGGAAATATTATACAGGTTATTTCTGTCAAAAGAAGCTGTCATAGTTTTTGGAGACTCCACTCTACAAGCTCTTCCCAAAATTGTGTCAAATTATAACCCCATTTTATTGGAGCTCCCACAATCTAACTCCTTTAAGAAACCCTTTTGACTTTAATAAATTTTGATCAAACATCCAAACATGAAGGAAAGAATCAAAAGCTGGTGGCAACAACCCATTCAGGGCATCTCAACTTTTAAGTTAGCCCAAAAGTTGAAATTAGTGAAGGAAAACCTGAGAATCTGGAATAAGGATGTTTTTGGAAACCTATTTGAGAACAAGAAACAAGTGGGAGAAAGTCTAAAGGCTATTGACAACAAGATTCAAAATGGTACTTATGATGAAATAATAAGAACAGAGGAGCAAATTAAGCTTTCGAAATATCATAATATTCTAGCTTGTGAGGAAACCTATTGGAGGCAAAAATCCAGGGCATTATGGTTGAAGGATGGTGACTAAAATTCAAAAAATTTTCATATCACTACCCTGAGAAATAGAAGTAATAATAAGATCAAAGAACTAACTAGAGCTGATGGATCCAAAACTTAGGATTTAATTGAGATCAGAGAAGAAGTTGTTAGTTATTTTAGCTCTCCTCAGGGATGAAACCCAATGCCAAGAGGAATCCAAGGACACTCTCCTCAAATTCATACCTAGTTTCATAGATCAGGCCACTAATACCAAACTTCTAGCTCCATTCACAGAGGAGGAAATAAAAAATGCTTTGTTCAACATGGAACCTAATAAGGCCCTAGGTCTCGATGGATTCCCTCCTTATTTCTACCAGTTTTTTTGGGACATTGTTGGGGAGGATGTAATATCGATGGTCAAGGAGTTCCAGGCTTCAAAAAACATCCCTAGAGGGTTTAATTCTACTTTCATTTCACTGATTCCTAAGGGCCTAGCCCCTAAAATTATGGCAGATTTTAGACCAATCAGTCTATGCAATGTGTCCTAAAAACTCCTTACTAAAGCCATAGCTAATAGGATGAAATGAATCTTGACTCTTATGATTGATCCTTGTTAAGGGAGCTCAATTTAGGGAAGATTGATTCTTGATGGGGTGATTATAGTCCATGAAGCCCTTCACACTACAAGCCAAACTAAGAAGGTAACATTTTCCCTAAATCTTGACATGAATAAAGCCTTTGACTGCATCAACTAGGATTTCTTGATTGAAGTTCTTTTGAAATTTTATTTCCATCCTCAGTGGGTAATACTTATAAAAGGATGTATTATCAAGCCTTGGTTCTCTATCCTTGTAAACAGTATGACAACAGGGTATTTACAAATCCTTAGAGGCCTCAGACAAGGGGATCCGATTAATACAATGTTGTTCATTATTGTGGCGAAGGCTCTAGGAAGAACTATCAAAGCGGTCTGTAACGCAGGTCTGATTTTTAGGATTAAAGCCACCTCCCTTACCAATCTGGTAAGCCAAATTTTTTTTATTGATGTTACCCTTATGTTGACCCAGGTGTTAGTAGTTGAAGCTAGAAGGATAAAGCACATTATAAAGCTTTACGAGGAGGCGACTAGGCAGAAGGTGAACTTCTTTAAGAGCAAAATTCACTTCCTCAACATCCCCATTCCAAGGTAGGTCAGGATAGCTAGGATTTTGGGATGTTCAATTGCTGCTCTCCCTACTTCTTACCTAGGTCTTCCTCTGTTTACAAGCTCCCTAGGAAAATCAATGTGGGACAATGTGGTAGAAAGAATTCAAAATAAACTGGCTGGTTGGAAATGGCTCTTTTTGTCTCAAGCAGGTAAAGATACCATCATTATGGCCTCCATTTAGAGCATCCCCATGTATTTTTTATCCATTTTTAAGGCCCCAACTAAGGTATACCAAAATATTGAACAACTCCAAAAGAACTTCCTCTGGTTAGGGTTGGAAGAAAAACGTAGAATACACCTAGTTGGGTGGAGTAAGGTATGCAAACCTAAGGAGAATGGGGTGTTAGTCATGAGAAGAGTATCTCAGTTGAACACAACACTGCTAGCTAAGCAAGCATGGTGTCTCATAACCAACGAGGAGAACCAATGGACTACCATTATTAAAAGAAAATACCTCCAAGGAATTAATTTTCTAAAGGACAATATTATAAACAAAGGATCAACTTTTTGGAAGGTAATCTTGACCAGTAGAAATGCCATCAATAAAGGGCTGAGATGGATCTTAGGGAACATAAAAAATATTATCTTTTAGGATGATAGGTGGGCTAGGGAGGAGGCTCTCTCTCAATTTCTACACCTAGCCAGGGTCAAGGATTATACTGATAAGTTAATAGGAAGGAAAGTGGTTGATTTTATGATCTAAAATAGGGAAAGGTTTAGATGGAAACAAATCAAGATACCAAGATTTGAAGCCTAGTCAGAAGAAATACAAAATATCCTACACCAAAAATTCATTCCCATGAGAAGTGGATATGACCATGTAATGTGGGCTACAACCGAGAGTGGGTATTTCACTGTCAAATTTTCCTATAAGCTTATGATTGATCCTGAGGATCCCATCCTCCAGACCTAGTTGGTGTGGGTAAAAAATATCATCCCCAAAATGTCCTTTTTTTCATGGCTGGTGATCCAAGGGAGGATACTCACCATTGATAATATGTTAAAGAAAGGTATGGTAATTGCTAATTTTTGTTATCTATACAGGTCTAACTAGGAATCCACCCTCTATATCTTCATTGAATATCCAGTTGCAGACGATATTCTAGGTGGGGTTTTCCAATATTTTAGCATTTCATGGGTCAGATCAGCCTCCATCATTGACCTCTTCCAGCAATGGCCTAACCCCTTTACTAACCTTAGGTTTAGGTTCATGTGGAATATTTCCCTTCACCATTTCCAATGGTAGGCCTAGTTAGAAAGAAACCACAGACCCTTTAAGGGTTCTAGCCATGATCCTGTAACCATTACCAACAAGATACTTGCTTTTGCTCATTAAAATGTCAGTATCATCCCCTATGAAGCTCAGTATAACCATCCCTGGGAAAAACTGCTTACTCAATCCCTACATATTACCTTGGAAGAGGAGCCCTTGGTCATTAAGCCCAATCCCAAAATAGGTGTGAAGTGGACCCCGCCCCCGGTTGGTTGGTTCAAGCTCAATTTTGACGGTGTAGCTAAGGACAATCCTGGAAGAGCAGGTGTTGGAGGAGTGGTTCATGACCACCAAGGAAACTTGGTGCTGGCATTTTCTGAACAACTTGAAAGAAAGACCAGCAATGAGGTAGAAGCAAGAGCCCTATGGAGAGGGTGCAGATGTCCCAGGAGATCGAAGGCAAACTAATAGTTGAAGAAGACTCAATGAACATTATAAACCTCCTAACCAATGGGAAAAAATCTTTGTGGTGGATCAAATCAGTCATAGAAGATGCAAGGATCCTTTTTTAATCTAGGAATGATAGGCTGGCACAACACGTGTTCTGGGAAGGCAATAAAATAGTAGATAAGTTGGCCAACTTAGGGGTGGATGATGATGGACTTGTCACATGGGAGAAAGGGGTCCCCAGTGATGTGGAAGAAGTAATACAAAATTACCGTCAATGAAGTCTGAGGTGGGGACACTACTGGAAATATAATTTAGCACATGAATGTGCTCCATGGAGCCCTCACCAATCTATTTTTTAATGAAGGATATCAGGGTGGAAATCTGGTTGAAATTGTACAGGACTTGGATGAAGACGAGGAGGATGAGGAGATCAAGGATATTGAGGATGATGATGAGGAGGAAACTTAGATTCCTCCATCCAGTCATCTCGTATAGAGGAATTTTGGCTTGTCAGCCCTGTTCTATTCCAATCTATGACAAATTTTGGTTTTCCATTTGTACTGAGGAAAGGGTCCTTCATGGAGATATAGTTCTTAATAGCTCTGTAGATTGTCTTGAAAGATGTCTGGGGTCTATAGTGTTCTTACGGTATGTTTTCAACTTGATGGTTGGGCTATTAGTATGGGTAAGGGGTATCAAGCCCACTTGTTTCTTGGGCTTAGAAAGGCAAGGGATAGTTAAGGAGGGGTAGTCCTTAACAAGGCAAGGATCCACATCAGCTTAAGGCTATATTTTGTAATAGGTTTTGGGTTAACCTTTAAAACCCGGTATTAATGAAATGACCCTTAATTAGAATTTTTTTTTTGCAGAGGAATGACATATTGCATAACTCTCTTCTTCCTTCAAATCAAACAAGAGGCTGTCACTTCAACACCTTGCTAATATGGCATTGCGAATTCCTTGTAATGTTCCAAATATTTTAAATATTTTAAAACACATGTAAAATATAAATAGAGGTCAAACCCTTATTTTCAAGGGTTAGCTCTAGAGTGTTTGCTTGTCATACTATTGTATATTTCTCTGTAAATCAATTGAAGGAGTATTACTTGGATGTTTGCCTCAAACATTTGTCTTCTTTGCTTTCATGAGAATTTTATCTGTGGAGTCATTTTTTCCTAATGCTGCTATGGTTAGTCTATTCTACTGATATTGGATTACTAACTTAGAGCACTTTGAAATACTTCATGTTTAAATATATGCTTGGAGGAGACTTTTTTTTTTTTAGTCTAGGTATTGATCTAATTTTGCTATTTGGATTATTAGTACTCTAGATGTTTGAAATAGTCTTTGAAGTATGTTATGCACTCTAATGATGAAGATTACTAGTTTTGAATTTTGTTAGTTGTAAGTGTGGATCACCGGAAATTGATTTGTGGAAGGATTTTTTGTAGTTGTCTATGCTGTTAGCTCTATCCAACCATTGTTCATTCATTATTTTTCTAACCCTTACCCCATTTCTATCCCTATATTTATACATTTAACTAAGCTTAAATGAGTCAACACTCATATTAGTTGACAAGGTATACCAACCTACTTTGGAGGTTGGGTTAAAGCAATATTTAACTCATCCAATATTAGGGTTTGGACTGTGATTAGCAGGTGCACTCCTAAAAAGATCATTGCAGATGATAGTCACAGTTTCAATATTTTCTTGATGTCAATTCAGATCCCAACAAGAAGGTTGGGCCAATTTCTTACCCCAAAATATTTGAGTCCTCACTGAGGCACTTTTGATATTCTATAGAGAGGCTATTGTTGGATGATTAGTGGGCATGGAAGTAGTAGTGAGCGAAGGGAAAAATGGGATTTTCAAAAATGGGAGAAGTGTTGTGGTGATAATGGTTGAATATGTATTTATGGTAGTAGTTACATCTATGATTGGGGCTGTAATAGTGCATGTTGGTGGAGAATTTGGAAGTGGTATCCCCTCCATAGGTGTGGGTGATGACATTGTTGGAGGTGACTGAGTATGAGTGGGAGATGGTGATGACATGGGAGTTTGGGGTGAATGTGGTGGAGATGACATGATATGAGATGATGGAGGGTTATGAGGTGATGATGATGGCACTTGTTCCTCTTGAACTGGAGAAGGGGAGGGAGATTTATTTGGAGGAGAAGAAGAAGAAATAGGAGGAGTAGAGATAGAAACCATACTTGTGTCTACCAAAGTAGATAGTTGGAAGATGTCATTGATACTTTGTTATTATTTTTGAGTGGATTGCTTTGCTACTAACCATGGTATTTGTACAACTGCTTGTATCTGGTCTAAAATTTGTTTCTTACTAAATTATTTCTCAACACCCTTCATTGAGTCCTTTGCTTTTCTCTTGAACACAATAGTAGGGGCGGATACACCTTCATATGCACCCTCTTGATGTTGAAGAGGTGGTACTACAATTTATTTTACAGGAGGATCTATAGGCTTAGTAGAGGCTCCCTTGGTGAACTTGATAGGGGTTAGATCTATGACCTCATCTTATTTACCCTCTTTTATCTTAGGTGGGGAATGTGCTCCTAGAGCCATGTGTTTGGGCATTTTCTCCATAAGTATAATTTTTTTTATTCCATATTCATTTGCACCAAGTCCTCCACCAACATATCCCATATTTTGCATTAGGGATGTCCCTACTGGGTATTGTTGTACTTGTTTTGGTGAAGGTTGAAAAATAGTTTGTGCTTCTTTAGTTGTTGATGGTGCGGCCATTGTAGTATCTTCCTACTGAGTTGATGTAAGAGGGGAAGTTGAGGGAGTTGGGTCTTGTAGTTTCTTCTTAGTTTTAGATCCTTTTTCTTGGATTTACCCTTTTTAGCCTTGCTTGTCTTTTCCCTCCTAAATCTTAATGCTAAGCTTTTAGGCCTCTTGGCTATCCAAATTTCAAAGTGCTTATCATACCTCTCCTCAAACTCCTGATCAATTGGTTTACCATATTTGAGAGCTATGCAATTATTTTCCACTCTCATTTTCCACCATTCAAGAATTTTACCTTCTGTCCAACCATGAGTTTCTTGCATATCCTAAATCTTTGGCTCCTTGAGCTGGTGTTTTTTCTTATGCTTAGGGTCATAATCCTGCACATGTTCATAAAAATCTCTCCATGGTGGTAGAGGTTCCATATTACTGACATCCCATTCTAGTGGAGAGGTTTCTCTATTGTTTTTGTGCTTTTCAAATACTGGTCGAGTAGTCTTCTCAAATTTAGGGGCCTTTTCACCATTCAGGGTGTTAATATTTTCTACGAATAGGTCAACTGGGTCATACCTCCATCTTTGTGGGAGTTGGTAGAGGCCTAAATTTTCTAGGGCCTAGGTGATTTGTTCAAACTACCCCTTCCTTGTTACCATGATGTCATCCACCTTGAGGGGATAGATAACTGTTCCTTTCCTATGTATCCTAGTACCAAATTTGTGATTGATGTAGTCCGCTTGTCTATAGTATTCCAATGTAAAAATATGGCTAGTAACATAGTGTGGTAGAAGGAAAGGTTTCTCTGTGAATACATACAAATGAATGATTGTCCCTTCAGTCAAAATAGACCAATATCCTTCCTCAGCCTCTTTTGTTTGCAAATGGTCCTTGACTATTTGAGGAAGTCTAGGGAACTTTCCATATATAATTTCCAAAGATGGCCCCAAAAATTCTCTATTAAAGTTGTAATAACACTATGTTCTGCTCAAAACCTTAGTCCACTGGTAGACTGGTATAGGGTTTCCCTCACTATCTTTATATGAGACTGGTACCCAAGGATTTTCTTTTCTTATAGCATTGAGGAACATCCAAGCCAAATGAGAGCAATGTCTAAAATATGGGGCCTTAGGATCTCTCTTTAATGCCACTAGCTACTCATGTATTCTCTTAGCAAGGAAAGTTGACCAATTAAAATATAGTGGCTTATTATTATCGCTCCCTCTAGGAGTCCTATACATTTTCTCATTGGAGATATAGTATACTATGGATATTTTCCAGTATCTTACATAGAGGTCAGAATCTTGGCCTGCTAGTATTGCTAACATGGTAAATAGTTCTAGGAAGGCAAAATATTTCATAGCAATTGGAGTACTAGGCAAAATTTTTCTAGACCTTATGGTTTTGAACTAGATATACACCCATTTTAGAAAATGTGCACTATTTTGACTATAGTTTTTTAATGTGTAAATACTAGACTTGCTCTTTTCGAGTCAAATGAATTAGGGGTTGATGGACAACATTTTCCCCATGGCAAAGAGGTCATGACATAGCTACTCAATTATATGGAAAAGGGTTTTCCCTTGGGCTATTTTTACTACCTTGGCCCTGGGGTCATAAAATTTTACTATTGCCAAAACTAACTTTGGGCATGGGTGGACTACATCATAAACATAAAAGGATAAAAGAGAGTGAAGGGCACAAGTACCTTGTACTGAAAGTGGTCATCCATGCTCAAAATCATACTTGATTTCCTGCCTAAGCTTGTCTCTTGTCTTCCATATCATATTTCTATCTACAACTACCAAATATTTGTCCATATAACTCAAGTCTTCCCTCTTAGCTGGCTAAGTGGCCTGTTTTACAATGTTTGATGCCATTTATGCGAGAATTGTACTATGGTGGCTTTCGAAAGTATAAAAAATTCACCTCTTCACAATTGGAGTTATGGTAAACTTCAATGGCAAGGTAAATGGAATGAATGACCATCTAAATTTGGCTTTAAGTAGCTCTTCATGCATCATCCACCCTTAATGTGATAATTAAACAATTAGTAAGTTCACATGCACTCAATCACATGAATTGGTGGTAAGGCAACGCGGTTGTCGATGAAACTCTCAATGCTAATTGGACACAATATAGAGAACTTTGTAAATTATGGCCTATTGGCACACCTTTTTAGATGCATTGACTTATCTCTTGGTAATGGATTGTAGTTCTCAATATTCACTTTACTTCCTCTTTGCTTGTGGAATTTTACGTCTCATAGAATTTTTACACCTTGTAGATTTTAAGATGGCACAAATTTTTACATTGTTTTTTTCCTTTATTTCTCTTTATTGCTGAAGTAAAACAAACAAGAAATGAAATTATAATACAAATATGTACATACTATACATAAGAGGAAATATTTTACTCAAAATACAACTTGAGGTGATATCCATTGACCAGGATTGGTTGCACATTTCCATTCTTATCTTGAAGCTAAAATGCATTATTCTTTTTCACTTCCATTATATTGAATGGACCCTCCCAAAATGAATCAAACTTTTGGTGATTTCCTGGTTTAGACTTCTCTACGTTCCATCTCAAAATTGAGTCACCTTCTTTGAACTTCTTGAGCCTTGATTTCTTATCGAACCATCCTTTTGTATCCATAGAGTGCTTCTGGAAACTTTCATATGCCCTGGTCCTCTGTTCTTCAAGTTGTAAGAGGTGCATCAATCTAGCTTCCACTGGGCTTTGATCTAACTCTTCATTTTGGCTAGCCAATCTTAGAGCTGGTATCTCCAAATGGGTAGGTAGGATAATCTATTTCCCATACACCAATGCATAAGGGGTTGTCTTGATAGATTTATTAATAGTAATCTTGTTTGCCCACAAAGCTTACTCTAAAAGGAGATGCCAACTTCTTTTATTATCCTCTTTATGATTCTGAGAAATTTTTTGTTAGTGGACTTTTCTAATCCATTCCCTTGAGGGTAGTAGTTAGAAGAGTTCTTTAAACTTATGCCATAGTTTCTTGTAAACTCAATATACTTTGCACCTATAAAAGCTAGATGATTATCACTTACTATGGCTTCAGGGATACCAAACCTTGTGATCAAGCTTTCCATGAATTCAATTACCACCTCCTGATCTAATATCTTGGTAGAAATTCCCTCAGCCCATTTGGTAAGGTAACCCATAGTGGTTAATATATATTTATGCCTATTGAATAATTAGGATTTATTACTCCAATGAAATCCAATCCCCACTATTGGAAAGACTCTTCTACTTGAATAGGTTTAAGGAGGAATGCAACATTTATGTTCCTTTACCACATATATCTGGCATTTTTCACATGCCCTCATTACCTTGAAGGTGTCAGCAAAGATAGTAGGCCAATAATAGCCTACCCTTATAATTTTCATGGTTGTGACCTTTCCTGAAAAGTGTCCTCCAAACAATCCTTCATGGAATTCTTCAATGACCTTTTGTTTCTGGTTGTCCCTTAGACATCTTAGAAGAACTCCATCAAGATTTTTCTTATATAATCCTATCTAACAATAGGATATAATTCAAGGATTGAAGCCTATACCTTCTTCTTTGTGAGGGATTAAGATCTTGAGGATAGACCTCTATTTGGAAGTAGCTTATCAACATATCCACCCAATATGCATCTTTTGAGGAACTATCTACACTCTATTTTGATAGTGATGGCTGACAAGCTAATATCTGGTCGATAACTAAATTTTCTATCATCCCCTAGCATAATTCTCTACCTCAGACTAACTTAGTAGGATGGATTTCTACATCATACTCTTGGATCTTGGTAATCCAACCAAATCTCTTGTCACCAAGCTCACCTTGTAGGATGAAACTTTTGATGTCTGGATGTACCACATAAACAAGAGTTTTACTCTGAGCCAAGTATTGTCTAAACTTCTTCAATGATTTCATCACTGCAAACACTTGCCTCTCAATAAATTTATATTTAGTTTGGTACTCATGAAGAGTTTGGCTCCAAAAAAATATGGGATGTTCCTCTTCATCATCATTTTTTTGCGTTAATATAGTTGCATAGCTCTCTTCAACTCCATAGGCATACAAAATAAAATTCCTTACTAAAATTAGGGTTCACTAGAACTGGAGCAGCAATAATGGCTTGCTTAATTGCCTCAAAAGCTTATTTTATTATTTCAATCCACTTGAAATATGCATTCTTCTTTAGCAATTCTGAGATAGGTTTCACCACTTGAGCAAATTATGAGATGAACTTTCTCATAAAATTAATCTGCCCAAAGAAATATTACAAGGCCTTCTTGTTCATAGGCAGAAGTAGAGCTAGAATTGAATTTACTATGTTAGGGTGAATTGATATCCCTTCTTTAGAAACATGTCCTAATAGATTTCCCTCATGGACTAAAAAAAAGGACTTCTTTGGGTTTAAGGAGATACCGAACTTTTTGCATTTTTTGAACACTTGACCCAAGTGCTCCAAGTGAGATTTGCTTTTTGTGAGAGGACACAGTCATATCATCTAGATAGATGCGGATGAATTTATTGATTAACTCCCCAAAAGCATAGTTTTTAGCTCTCAAGAAAGTGTTCCTTGCATTAGATAAACCAAAAGGTATCCTTTGGTAGGTAAAGGTACCCCACTTAGTAGTAAAGGTTATTTTAAATTGATCCTCATCCTTTATCCAAATCTGGTTGTACCCTAAGAAACCATCCAAATAAGAAAATCTCTCAAACCTTACAACAATCTACAAATTTTGATCAATCTAGAGAATATGGTAGTGATCCTTTAGTGATGCCTTGTTCATGTTTTTGAATTACACACATAAACATATATCTTCATTCTTCTTCTTGACTGGGACCAAATTGGCCACCCATGTGGAGTGCTTGATGGGGTAACTAATTTTGGCTTTTAGCAATTTGAGCAACTCCTCTCTCATTATGGATTCAATCCTGGGGTTCATTGGCCTCTATTTCTTCTTGAAAGGCTTTGCATCAACTTCCAGCTCAATAGTATGTTGAATAATTTTTTTATCATATACCTTTAGATCTTCATATGACTAGGCTACAATATCTTGGTATTTGAGGCATAGGGCCTTGATTTCCTCTATTTCCTCTAGAGAACATCGGATACCAACTTTGAGCTTTCTATCCTTTTCAACTTTGATATCTTTATATATTTCTTCATTGACCTCCATAGCTCTTGCTTTTCTCCCATCCTCATTATCAAAGAGACTCTCTAGGGTGATCAAACCCTTAGGGATGTGATTATTCTTCAATTGAATAACATATTGCTGATCTATTTCATGAGGTAGCTCCTCCTACACATTGGATAAGCAAGCTTACCTCACCATAAATTCAATAATCTGATCATCACTCTCAAAAACCTATCAAAAAATATGTCTGTCTAGTACTATAGGTTTGAAAACTAGTTTGACTCTTCTATCCTTTGATGATCCCATATCTGAAGAAGGGCTGAAATTCAAACCCTTAATGGCTAAAGAATCAACCAACATATTCTATTTCCTAGGAATAGAGTGGATATTAAGAGCATAAAAAGACTCCATCAAATCCTATACCCTATTCCTGTATGATTTTAGGTAATGGTGCTTACTGTTGCACTTCTCTTTGAATTGATTAACAATTAGTTCATAATCACCATATATGTCCAATAATTTGATTCCCATACTCTCTGCTTGCATACATCCTAAGTATAAAGCTTCATATTTCATAGCATTTTTGGTACAAGACCACATTAGTTTGTAAGCAAATATTTTCACACCTTTTGAAAGGGATTGTAGGACTATGCCTGCACCAACTCCATTTATGCACCTTGCACCATCAAAATGCATAGTCTAGATCTCTATTTCTCTCAGGGATTGATTGGAGATGGCAGGGGTCTTTTTCTATGCTTTAGAGGAAATACTATAAGTGCCCATACCTATTCCAAACTGGTTGTAATCCTCTCTGAATGGCAACTCATCCTCCACTTCTAACTCTTCAAATATTTCTACTAGTTCAACTTCATCTAGAGCTGAGAGGTTGCACATGTCTTCCTCTATCTTTTCAATGTGATAGGACATAGGATTTTTAGGGGTTATCCTTATCCTATTTCCTTTGAATGGAATCATCATGCCAAAGTAGTCCAAATACATATAGCCTCCTAGCTTAGCAGTGAAATCTCTAGAAAGACACAGGCCAAAGTAAGGCTCAAGGTCCACCACCACAATTTCTTGCACAATAGTTACTTTTGGAGCCCTGTGCAATCTCATTAGTATGTCCTTCACTACTCCAATGGTATTAACTAGTGTACCTACTGGGCAAAAAATTGAGCATTCCTGATCTTAGGTGGATCTAAAAAATCTTACCCCAACAAGAATGTAAAAACCATGCTTTAGGTAGAAGTTTTAGCCTTAAGTTGTTCTCTTCCACTCTCAAAGTGCCACCCAAGAGGAGTAGACAAGGGTAGAGATTCAAATGGTCAAAAAATCAAGGTGGATCCCAAAACCCTGCCTTAGCTTGGGTGGTAGTTTAGAAGGATCAAAAGGGCAAAGAAATCCCAAAACCCCGCCTTAGCTTGGGTGAAAGTTTAGAAGGATTAAAAGGGTCGAGCAATACCAAAACCCTGTCCTAGCCTGGACGGTGGTTTAGAAAGGTTGCAAGGGTGGAAAAACTCCAAAATATTTCCTGAGCAAAGCAAGTAGGGCAGAGAAAAAAGAGCAGCCAATGATGAAGAAAAAATCTTTGAAGTTTCATCCTGAATGAATTATATGCTACAATGAGCAGAATATTAATTAAAGTCACAAGCATCCTCAAAAACCGAACCCCCACCTAGAGTGAATACTTAGTGGAATGGTGTGGAGAGTTAGAGATAGTCCCAGCCTAGGGCCCCACCATAGATAGAGTCAACACCTAATGGAGTTGAAATTAATACAAATTTATGAAAGGTACAAGAGCCCACCAAAGAATCTAATTTGAAAACTCAAAGATTTGATTTTCTCACCAGAGTGCTACATTCGAAGTGGAGGTAGGTTGCAGATAGGGTTAATGCCCCAACTACCATAGTCTCAGGCATGAATGTATGTAGTAGCATCATTGGGATGCATAAGTGGACTAAGGAATTAAATGAATACATTTAATGCAACCAGTCTGGACGATGCAGAGATGTTCCATTAGGGGTAGAGGATCCACATAATATTGATAGAGGCCAACTACTCGCTATTACGATGGTGCCTTAATTAAATTATGATTGTCCTAAAAGTAGAGGGAGTCTCATGTCTATAAATAGTAGAATGCAATGTATTCTTAGGGTTGGCTCTTGGCTATTATAATTTGTATGTAAGATTTTGAGGCATACTGAATACAAAGGAACTATTGTATAGCCTTCAAGCATTTTCATGTATGTATGAATATTTTGGTTGTTTATTTATGCTAAAATTGATGAATGAATTAGTCTTAATTTTGCATTCTAGATTTTACTATTTATTCATTGATTCTGGAATTCACAATCAAATGTTGTGCATTGAATGATATTGAAAGGTGTTGGCTGGTTTGTTAGATGGTTCAAGTGTGTTTTTATTATTTTTACCCCTAATATTATGTATATATTGATGTGGCTAACTTGTCATTTTACATCTTAAATTTTTAGATTAGATTTCTCTCTTTCCCTTTCCCTTAACCCAAGCAAATTAATTGTAATCTTACAAGGAAACGGCCTACTCCGAATATTGGCCACAAAGCCTTACCATTTTGTGATTGGTTGAGTTTGTGGGCGCACAAATCCTTCCATTAGCTGCAGATTTCTAACCACCAATTTTTGGCATGCCTAGTGGGACCCAAAAGATCTCATATCTTGATTTGTTTAGAGTTAGGTGATTCTATAATCTTCTTAGTTATCATCACCTAGTGACTTTGTTGATCCAATAACTTAGAAAGTCTTTGAATGAAAATTTTTCATGTTTACAATTCATAGAGCTAGTTTGTATGAAGATCCCATTTAGTTCTTTGAGTTATTTTCCATAAGAAGGCATCCACTTGCATCTGTTGAATTTGTTTCACTCCTAACTCTCTCAGAAAATCAATATCTTAGTGACTTAGAATCTAAGGAGCCCCTTACCTCTTCAAAAGTGATGGCTTAAAATCAAAATTAGAATAAGAACCTAGGATATCCCACATGGGACAATACTGTTTCCCTTAACCTCACTAATCAAAGTAATATCCCCTCGATAGTGTTGAAAGCTTTACCTACATATAATGGCACCTGGAATACTACATATAAGCAATGTCAAGATGTGGTGGCACTAGGTATTGTTCACAATATTCAAGAAGAGGATATCATGATCAGATTATTGGTCATCTCTTTAAGGAGAAAAAATTTGTATTCGTATAAGACCCTCCTTAATGGAAGTATTACTTCAAGGGTGGACTTTGTAGGAAGGTTGGTGGTAGAGTTTAATGAGCAAGCTGACCCTTTTCCATGCTCACTCAGTTTACTACTATACAAAAGCTTCCTTGGGAGGAAATAGTTGATTTTAATATTAAATTAAGTTGCACCTAGTAAAGGGTGCCTGAGGGGCTTTGACCAACTAATGATCAGGTTGTATATTACTATATGAGAGGTTTCAGTTCAGATCTAAGTCTAATTATAATATATTCTAGTGTCCTTAATTTCCCATAAATATTTCAGAAAGCCATAAAATCTAAGAAACTCCTTATTGCTATTGGTCGATTGCCGCCTAAATCCATAATACCTATTTTCCTAGAGCTATTCTAGATCCAGTACCAGCCTGTCACCAGTTTACCCTATGATTCCTTCCCCAAAAAATGTGCCATATTGGCTTGCTACTTCAATGGCACAAACTTTACCAGTAATACTTGTATTGCCAACATTCCCTACTCTCGTAATCCCAACACTTCTGATGCCAGATCCACAAACTGCTCTCTTGCTAGATTTGCAAAATTATATGAAGAATCTCACCAATGAGATGAACCTCATGAAGAGAAGGGAGGCAAAAAGGAAATTCCAACCTAGAATATTTTATTATGTGGCCAGAGACCAAGCTACATCTACTAGTAAACCCCTTGAAAGAACCATTTTCTTGTAAATGAAGAAGCGAAACCCTCCTCTTCCATATCCTAATCAAATTATTGGTGTTCTACATGTAATAATACCTATGCAGAAAACACCTGCATGATGTATAAATATTATGTACAAAATGTGGAAGTGGAAAGGATGGAGAAGGCTCAAAAAGGACATATTAACATGATCAGAGAAGGACATCACAACTTCATGGTGATGTTCATCGAATAAGTCTCCTTCTTGACCAGATTTAGAAGGAAGCCACTGTAGGTAAATATAGAGGATCTAAATCTCTTGAAGGTCCCTAATGACTCCAGAGACTAGTAATACAAATAAGGAGAACCCTCAGAGAACCTCTATTCAAAGGTAAATTACTCAGTACAAAAAGGAAATTGTACCCAATGCAACACAACAGAAGGTAATGGAGACATAAGAGGAAGCCAGGGACAAGCTGATGTATCCTTCCTTATTGAAGTGATAATAGATAGGAGTGACTCAGGAGTACCAAAAAAATATAAAATACTTTATAAGGACAAAGAAAGACAACATGTAGCCTATGTATTTAATATCGTTTAAGAATTGAAAAGAACCCCTTCAAAGGTTAGCATATATGATGCTTTTTTGATACTCATATAGATTGACCTACTGCAAGTAGCACTCAAGCTAATAAATAATTAGAAGAAGCTATAACCTAATTTTAAACTTATCCAAGGGAGTCCTCTTACGGGGGCAGGTAAGAACATGCCTTCTCCATTTTATCTATCTCTATAAATGGAAGGATGGGTAGTGCATAACTGCATGGTAGAATCAGGTGTTGTCACTACAATAATGCCTAAATTTGTGTGTGATGTTATGAGCATGGAATATACATGAAGCTACCCTGAATTTTTGTAGTTATATGGAACTTTGGTCAAGATTGTATAGATCATCAAGGATGTTCCCATAGTGTTACACAGACTACCCTAAGTCACAGTCATACACGAGATAGTGGTGGTGGACCTTGAGACCTACTTCAAGATGTGTCTATCAAGGGAATTTACACCAAATTAGGAGGCTATCTTTCCCTAGATTATTTTCACATGGAGATACCATTCAAAGGTAGAAGAGTGAATATTTTCTCTGAGAAACCTTCTTCATTTCAAATAGAAAAATAGGAAGAAGCATATCCGAAGGCTACAGTAGTAGGTATAATTACTGAAGAAGTTCTAGAGGAACTTTGATTTGAAGACTAGTTTTCTATGAAGGATTTCAATGCTATGATAGAAACTAGGATGGGCACTTACTCCATTCAAAAGCCAAAGATAAAAAAGTTGAAGAAATTAATGCTCACATCAGATCAACTCTAAAAGCTGTATTTTGATGGGACAAGGTGTAAAAATGGTGCAAGAGTAGGAGTGATGTTGATCTCACCTACAGGAGTCCAAAAAATATTCTCCTATAGACTTACATGGAGCTACACCAAAAATGAAATACAGTATGAGGTCTTATGCCTAGGATTAAAGAAATTTGAAAAACTTAGAATCAAGCAGCTCCAAATATTTGGAGATTATGAGTTGGTGATTAATAAAATTACTAAGAAATGCGTGAGTAAGAAACACCATATCAAGGTATATAGGAATAGATTTTGGGACTTATTTAAAGTATTTGAGGCCCTAAATGCCAAGACCATCCCTAGAGACCAGAATACCCATGCTCACACCCTAGCAATAATTGAATCCAATTACTACCCTGTGTCAAGCATCATACGTAGGCCTAAGATAGTAAGGTTGATATACCGGTCTTATGTACCAAAAAAAGACATATTATGGTAGGTATTTTAAATTTATGAACAAATAATAGACTTTTTGATCCAAGAAATTAACTGTTATATAGGACTTGTGGAAGATGAAGATCAATAAGAAGAGGATGGATTTCTCCAACTAAAATACAACCACATACCAAAAGGTTTGATCACCTTGGAGAGTCTGTTTGAAAAAAATGACCACCTAATGGGTCACATGATTAAAATTGATGCTAAGGGATCCAAGGAGATTTTAGTGGCCCCAGGGAAAAGTCTAAAGGTGAGTGTAGATTGCTCAAAGGAAGAGCTAAATCAAATTTAGGAATTATGTAAAAGGTATGATAATATTATCACCTGGACATATGATGACCACAAGGTTTATAACAAGAACACCACTCAACACACTATTGAGTTAGAACCAGATGCAAAATTGGTCCAGTAGAAGCAAAGACCATTCAATCCAAATATTGAGGCCCTGATGAAACAAGAACTCTTGAAGTTGCTTAATGCTAAAATAATATACCCCTTTAAAAATTCTACCTGGGTGGTAAACCTAGTTATAGTAAAAAAAGAATGGAGACATTAGGCTCTATGTTAACTTTCGAAGTCTAAATAAAGTCTCTCTAAAAGACCATTATCCCTTACTACAAATTGATCAAATACTGCACACAATAGTAAGAGCAGAGAGATTTTCTCTGATAGATGGATTTTCTGGATTCAATCAAATTTGGGTCCAAGATAAAGATCAATTCAAGATAACCTTCACCATCAAATGGGGAACCTTCACTTATCAACGCATGCCATTTGGATTGTCTAATGCATGAGCCACTTTTCAAAGATATAGAATTTGGTGAACTAGTTAATAGAGTAATCATTATTTATCTAGATGATATGACTATATTTTTGATAGAAAGGAGGACCATATGGAACACCTTGCACAAGTTTTTGAGAAATATAGGGAATTTGGAATATCACTCAATCCCAAGAAATCAGTGTTTGCCATGTTGTGTCTAAAACAAGGCTTGTTGTTGAACCGGATAAGGTGAAAGCTATTTTAGATCTACCCCTTCCCATGAATAAGAAGGGACTTCAGTATTTCTTTGGGATAATCAACTTCATACTGAAGTTTTTTTTCTGATTTCACTCAAATAGTGAAACCCATGATAGAAATGCTCAAGAAAAATATAGAGTTCAAATGGATTGAAGTACGATGGGATGCTTTTAGAAGTATAAAAGAATAAATTTCATGAACCCCAGTCCTTGTCAACCTATATTACTACAAGGATTTCATATTATATGCATTTGGAGCAGAGGAGAGCTATGCTACAATTTTGACTCAAAAGGGAGAGGATGGCAATGAAAGGTCAATCAATTTCCTTAGTCAAAACCTGTAGGAGCATGAAGAGAAGTATAATCTTATTGTAAAATAGGTTTATGCCATTATGAAGTCCTTGAAGAATTTTAGACACTTTCTTTGTCAAAGTAATGTCCTCATGTATGTGGTGCATCCATATGTTAGGAGTTTCATTGTACAAGGGGAGGTGGGTGAAAGAAGAGTGAGTTTGACTACAAAGATTCAGGAGTTTGATGTGGAAATCAAACCAACAAAGCTAATAAGAGGAATGATATTTTGTTAGCAAATGGCTCAATTCATGGCTGAAGAATCTAATACATATATAGAAGAAGATAGTCCCACGAAGCAAGAAGAAATGCAGGTGTTGCCGACCTAGATCGCTCAATTAGTGCATTATTTTAATTTTGGAAAATGTTTGGAGGGATTGACATCTCAGAGGAGAAAATATATATTGCAAGCAAGAAACTGTGCACTAATTAATAATATCCTGTACCGAAGGAACTTTGATGAAGTACTATTAAGATGTGTTCCACCAGAAAGGGTTAAGAGGATTCTCTAGGAATTTCATATTGGATTCTTAGGATGGCATTATTTTGGCCAAAATACAACAACCAAGATTTTTGAGAGCAAGATTTTATTAGCCATCTATTTTCTCTAATGCATTAAAATTTGTATGAGCATGTGATAAATATCAAATATTCAATGGGAAAGCCAAACATCCTACCATGCCTTTACAACCAATAGTAGTAGAGGATCCATTATAGTAGTGGATATTGGATTTCATTGGTGTCATCAACCCAAATTCATTAGTCGATCACAAATATATTCTCACGAAAACCAAGTACTTCAAAAAATGGACTGAAACAGAAGGCACCAAGCATACTGATCAACAAACAGTGATTGATTTCTTAGAAAGGTTAATAACTAGGTTTGGTGTTTCCACCACCATTGTATCTAATAATAGTACGTATTTCATAGGTGCCAAAACCATGGATTTTGCATATTAAAATTATTACCCATAGAAAAATGGATTGGTGGAGGCTATTAACAAGAATTTACTAAGAATAATCAAGTGAAACATAGAGCACAATCGTAGAATATGGCATATCCTCCTTGATCGAGAACTATGGGTGGATAGAATCATGCCTAGGAAGTTGCTAAAGATATCACCCTATGTCCTGGTCTATGGGAAGGAGGCAATTCTCCCTATCAATCTGGAGCTCTTGGCTCTCAAATTCATAAGCAAGATAGAGGTGGAAGACTTCCCTACCATGGAGAAAAAATTGGCACAACTGATGCAACTAGAAAAATAATATGAGAAGGCATACAATAACCTATGTCATCATCAAGATGTTATAAAATTTTGGTTTTATAATAAAGCCACGCCAAATATATTCTTTGAAGGTGATCTTGTCTGAAAATGGGATGATGATTGGAAAAAACCAAATGTTCATGACAAGTTTGACTCATTTTGGTCAGGCCCGTATCCCATCCAAAGTTTCAAGCACTCAAATGCATACCAACTACAAGATCTAGAAGGAAATTTGCTCCTGATCCCTATAAATGGTTAGTATCTTAAGCATTATTCCTAGCTTGAAGCATAGTCTATTGTTAGCTTGAATCCCTATAAATCTACTAGATGACTGAAATATGTTGTAAATAGAAATCATACAAAATATTACAATGTAGCTATGGAGAAAATGAATACTTTATTAATAAATCTACTAAACTATATTGCACCCATCACCAATGGATGGTGAAATACACAAATCTATACTATCACCTAATCTACACTATCTGACTATGTACCCTAACTCTCTATGTCTATTCTAACAATGACGTCTTTCTTATATAGGAACACAAGTTCCTTGGCCAATACTCTACCTAGTTGTGCAAGGGACAACTTGCACATATACAACTTGCACATTGACACTTGTGCATTTATTACATTGCATGAAGTAACTAGATAACTTGCACATAAAGTAATTTAAGTATGTATCTTGGAAGATACATTTACATAACCCAAATGATGGAATAGAATATATTTCTAGCACCACCTATATTACATTATTTGGGTATTGAAGACATTAGTCTTCAATATGGATCTTCTTCATCATCTTCAACTTGATATTTGTAGTCTTCCTATGTATTCTTTGTAACCTGTTCAAGAAAATGGTTACTGTCTCTATAGTATGTTACATTTGCTGATAGAGTTTTCACTTCATAGTCCTCAGTGGGTTCTTTCATTTCTTAAATTTCTTCTATCCTCTAAACTAGGTGACCTTTTTGATTTCTCTTCTGATATTCTAGTTGAGGATAATTGGTAGGTCACTAAAATTATTGTTGATGAGGGTTCCTTTGGTATTGTCGAGGTTGAAATTGATTCCCATGATTCATCTGATTTCCTTGGTTCCAGTTTTTGGGATTGTATCTGCAATAGCTGGTACTGTAACATTTCTTTCTACATATCTGATAATACCATGTTTTTCATCCTCTTGCTGAAGAAGCAGTATTTCCTCGTGGATTATATTTTTATGCCAATGCAGTGTTAGTAATATCATCTTTCACATTATTTTATACTTCATATTCTTGAAGTATATTGACTAAATCATCAAAAGAAGTATCTTTACTTAAGACCTGTAAAGATGTTACCAAATGCTTATAGTTATTTGGAAGTGCTCTCATGGTTACTTGAGTAAGAAGTTCATCTTTAACTATTTCTCCTAAGGTCAACAATTTCCCTTTAATATCTACTATCTTCCTTAGGAACAGTTCTATGCTTTCTCCACTATTCATTTTTAATGAGTGAAGTTGAGTTTGGAGATGAAGAATAGTTACCTTATTCTTTCCTTCAAATATTTTCTCTAGGCTTATCCATGCATTTGAAGATGTTTTGGCTGAACTGATATATGGTTGAATCTCATCAGTGATAGAAAAAGTTATTATAATTAAAGCCTTTGAATCGTTTTCTTCAAAATTTAGGATTTTAGTTTCACCTGTGGTAGGTCTCTATGTTTTCCCTTTGAAAACATCCCAAAGTTTTTCATATACTAAGATTGCTTTCACTTTATTTTTCTAATTAAAACAATTAGGACCCTTGAAAAGTTGAGATTCTACTAGGAAGAATTTGTTTGATGCTATTTTTAAATATTCCTAATATCAAACCTTATATTTGTAGGCTTCCTTATGTATCCCTAGTGATGAGAGTATGAACACCTAATTTTAGGTTTTGAAGAAAGCTTATATCTTCCCAACTTGATAATATTAGACAAATATTATTGTTATCAAGTTTTGTAGAATACCTTATGACTCCCTAATTATTTGGAGTATGATATAGTGCTTTTTGTAAAAATATAGTTCAATTCTGGTTGATTTTGTACAAATTTTGTAAAGATCAAAAATCAACTTCTTAACACCTTATTACTCCTAATTGAACTAAGAACTTTTCAATTTTTGAAGAGGTTCTAATGTTGGAATTATTTTGTCCCTTTTTATAAGGTTTGAGACAAGAAAAAATATAATTATCCAAACTTAGTAAAAGCCCTAATAACCTCTTTTTATCCCTTGGATAATTTCTAATTAACTATAAATTAAATTTGATGTAGTAACCCTTGTGGCTCCCAAGTTTGGAAAATTAGAAAAATAATATTATTTGTAAAATATTAAATAATTTAATCCAGGTAGAATTCCTTATTTCTTCTAGGTTAAATTGCAAATTTTAATTCAATGAGAGAAGATATCCCTTATAGCTTTTGCTTTCAAAATATAAGTTTTAACCTTAGTTTATAACCATTATATCTCCAAATATGAAAGCAATAATAAATTGGGATTAAAAATTACCTTTTTAGATGCTAAATCTCCTCACTATTCGGTGCTTCTTGCAGCTAGATAGAACAACAATATAAGTGTCACCTTTGGTGCTAGAATCAATGAAGATATCTTGGAGTTGATTGTCTTCAATGTTGGTACGTAGGTGTTGAAGGTTTGACCTTCAATACCAGGAGCCTTTAATGCTCCTTCTTCCTTCCTTACATGCTACACTTTGGACATCCTTGACCGTGCTTTGCTCCCTCTTGAAATTTGGCCTTCGAATGCCTTTTATGGATGAATAATCATGGACTTTGTGACATGTGACGTTCATTACAAGTGAGCGCTCATTTCATTCTGTAACGTACCAAAATTCTTGTTTAATGATCTTGAATCAATCTGTAATGTATGGGCACTCGTGTGAAGTTGGTGGATGAGACCAAGTGTCACCACTTTGTTGTAACTCCTACGTGGGGTTTCTTGAGCATTGAGAGAGGAATGATGTCTATTATACCAAGTGGTATCTTTGCATGAAGTCCTTTTCTATAACATCTTCAAAGACAGATATTATAACTCCTCAAACCCTTTTGTATAGCATTCCTTTGATTTGTTATGTTGCTTGCACAACAAGCAAGCTATTCTTTTGCAGGTCGATTGACGCTGCGCTATAGAGACTTGGACATCGATTTGGAGCTTCCTTTGGTGGAGGTCTTCTCCAAGTTAGAGACCCTAAATGTAACACCTTTTCTCCTTCTATTTTATGCATCCAATTGTGTTTAATCATTTCTAGATTTTTTGACATCTTTTAGAAGTATATGTGCACTCTTTTTTCTATGTAAATGTAGCTCGATGATGGCCTGATATGGTTCGTACATCCAAGATGAGCCTTTTGAGTGGCTCCTTTTGCTTGGGAAGAATAGTGCTGATGTTCGGCCTTCCTTGGATTATTTACCCTATAGTTAATGTGCATTTTTTTGGAACTTTTAAATCAGCTATTTTGCTGTAAAAATAGATTAGAGTAGTTCAATATAATGTATTATAAATTGTACATAAATTTTTTTAATGTACCTTCTTTTGCACTCTATTTATAGATCTGAAATTCTGGTTTTGTGGCAGATTTTTTTTGCAATACAAGGGTTTTGAGGTTGTATTTTATGAGTAGACACACCTTTCCCTTTTTTCTTGAACACTTTAATAGCAAATCCAAGATTAAATAACAATAGATAGAAGCTTTTCAATTGACCCAATTTTCTGCACTTTATTTCCTTGTATCTAACCTTGTAATGCTTTGGATTTGAGACTTGCCAAGTCTCAATATTTGAAGCTTCTATTTATGTTTTTTGTTAGTTAAGTTCTTCTCTAGATTATGGAGGAATCTAACCTTATTGGTGGCTTCACTTGGCCACTATGTGTTGCAAATTTCTGTGCTTCAATAGTGTCTTTAGACACTTGATACAGATCAGATTTTGTGCCTTTCAAAAAACACAAAACTAATTTATTTTTGAGAGTAGTATAATAGTGCAAGTATTTCACTTTTAATGCACTAATATTACACCTTATCACTCCAATCAACTCTCAAATTAATGCACTAATAATTTACTACAACTAATCAAGAATAACCTAAAATGAATCTTTAAGATTTATTCTATAATTTTACTACAATTTAGTATTGTAGGACTTAGTATTCTTTTTATTTTTCCAAATTAAATGATAGGTAGTTGATAGAAACAATTCTAAAATCTAATCAACTTCTAATAAATGTGCAAATAAATCCTTAAAAAGAAATTTTTTTTTGCACTTTAGAAGACTATAATATATTTTTCTTCTTGCAACTTTTTTTTTTTTAAATAAAGGGGTAAAAATTTATTGATAAAAATTCTGGATTACAAAGTACAATTGAGCCCCCACCCAGGACTCAAATAAGCAACAAGACAGGCTAAATCACTAGACAAGGTCAACTCCCAAAGAAAAAAAAAAAAAAAAAACAAACCACATTAATTCTGAACATCCTTATGGATCAACTCCCGTAGGTGTTGAGAATCCCTAGACGGGAGATTCTCCCAGTTATCAATACTCTGTCCTGAATAAAAACCACATCCGAAGAATGAACACGAATAAAATCATGAACAACTTTTTGTCTGGGGATGATGTTCAACCCCCTTACATTCCATGAAAGTATAATCATTTTTGGGGGTTATAAAAATGGGAGTCCAATGTTCTCACCAAACCTGACTCTACCAAAGTCTCCCCCATTAACTTAATTTTATCCTGGTCTTTCTTTCAACCCACCTTCATATTCTAATCTGAAGCATTTTTTTTAATTATTTTATGCTGCAATCCCAGCATCGTAGGAGTTTTACAATCCATGGATGACTGCATCAGTGCCTGGGTAGGAGAGGGCACATCTAAATCTGTGCTATTTTCTAAGATAACTTCACTTCCAGGGCTAGGGCCAACCATATCACCTATAATCGGAACCAAAGCCCTTTGTTATTCATTTAAACCCCCTGTATCTGGTTCCCTTGGTTCCACCTCATGAAGAGACAACCGATTTGGTCATGTTATATCTATAACAGGTAGCGATGTTTCAGGTATCTCCATGCATTGATCAAGATTCTCTAGAATTTCAAAATGATTGAGCTGAGCATCTGGCTGGTTATCCTTAATGTCTCTTTTTGCATTTCTTCCTTTGTTTCAAGGTTTTACCATAACAAAGCCTTCCTTATCCTGATCCCCCTCCTTTATTGGGGCTTTTCCTTTATCCATATTTTGTACAGCTTGAGAGGGCCCAAGATTTGAAGCCACAGGTAGGAAAAACTTAGGGAATTTTCTTTGTAAGTGGCCATATTCATGGCAAATCTAGCAACGAAATGGAAGAGCTTCATAGTCAATTTTTTGAACCCATGTGGTTGATCCGAACTGTATTTCAATAGAATCTGGAATAGGATTGTTTAAATCAATTTCAACACAGATACGGGCAACAGAGATTACCTTTTTATCCAGCGTTTGTCCTGACGGCCCAATCGGCTTCCCAAGTAGAAGGGCAATCATATGCAAGATGTCATTTCTCCAAAATTCCAAGGGGAGCCATGGAAGCCGAACCCACACCGGAACTCGTGACGGCTGATCCTCTGATGGGTTGAAACCCACATGCCAGGGTTTAAGAAAGAGTCCCGCTTGGTTACAGAAATAGGGACCTCCTTTAAATTCTTTGTTACGATCCGTGAGACAAGAAAAACCATGATAAAATAGCTATTTGCACTTAGCATCACCTCCACATCACCTTCAGGGTTCCAAGTCTTCCTAACCCAAGCCTCCACAAAGGGAAGAGAAATTCGGATGCCCATAAATTTACCAATAAGTGCATGTTTGGTTAAATACTCCACATCTTCTGCCATCGAGTCTGGTTGAACCACTAGAATCGGCTTGGATTCACATCGTTCCAAACATCCATTGTTCTTTAACAAGCGATTCCTGGCATGCAATGGGAAATCCTATTCCTTCCAATCATTTTTAAAAGAAATACCAGCCCTAGCATGCACGCTCTATGACGGACCTGATGCCATCACTACATTCCTCCAGTTGTTCATACCTCCTCCAAAAACTGCTGCCATCCCCGCAGAGCCCACCAGATAGGTCTCAAAAAAATTCTAGCAAAGCAACTTTCCTCATCAAACCCTAGCAGAG
Source organism: Wollemia nobilis (assembly GCA_028583015.1). Lineage (NCBI taxonomy): Eukaryota > Viridiplantae > Streptophyta > Pinopsida > Araucariales > Araucariaceae > Wollemia > Wollemia nobilis. The sequence goes on from JAQPPZ010017228.1 coordinate 17,373,183, forward strand.
CAAAAAACTAAATTTTTTGAAAACCTCTTCTTCTTGCAACTTTAATTCAAATTTAGGTGCTCTAATAAATTTGATAAGTAATCCAATTAATGAATATACTTGCACTAAAATTTTCTCACCTTTTTACGTAGCTCTTCTCTCACTTTTGTAGAGGATGTAGATATGGTGTCTAAAATCATAAAGTTGCTACTTCAAGTAGGATGTCTTGAACAACTCCCTCTTCACCAAATGATGGTCTCGAACTTTCTTTAAAAAGCCTAGGATTTTGTGGCTTGTTCTCCTCTTTTGTCCTCCTTCTTCTGCTGTAGATTTGGATAAGTATTTATCTCCAAAGCGGTGCCTTCTTGATGTGAGAGGTAATCTTAAAATCTCTAAGATTTTGTGAGCTTCTTCTATCTTCAAGTCTTCTTCTAAAATTTTGACTTCAAACATGATCTTCTTCTAGGATTTGGTACTCCAAGCCAAATTCTTCTTCATGGATTTGGTGCTCCTTGCTAAATTCTCCTTCATGAATTTGGTACTTCTTGCCAAATTCTCCTTCACATATTTGGCTCTCCTTGTCAAATTATCCTCTTGGGCTTATTTTTGGATGACTATAATTGTCCCAAGTCCTTCACTATTAGGAACTTCACCTTGGTAGTGGATTTCTCCAATGAGTTATCCAAAGAAATCTCTTTATGATCTTCAGCAAGGCTCTCCTAGCCTTTTTATAGATTCTTGATGAGACCTTCTCAAGGTCTTTGATCTTGCAGATTTTGATGATCTTCCTTGAGACCTTCTCTTCAACCTTTTGCTCCTGGAAGTGTTGGTGGTGAGATATTCTCCTGGATCTTCTGATTCTACTACTTTTGGCTTCGAGCAGGAATCTCGTAGTAATTCTTCTTTTTCTTCCAATATTGGAAGTTATTCAATGATATTTCTCCTAATCTCTCCACTTTTGCTTTTAGGTTGTGTTGATTCTAAAGAAGAAACTCTTCCTAAATTTCTTGTAGGAAGTTTCCCAAATCACCGAATCTTGTTTCCCTGCAACAAACATATTAGTACTAAAATATTTAGTTTAATTTTGAATCATATATTATTTTTGAATTCTTCTTTAGGATCAACACTTCAATGGTCTTTTTCAATATCAAGGCTTCTATGAAATTTTTAGTACTAAGGCTTTTTTGGACTTTTTCAATATCAAGGCTTTTGTGGCCTTTTTCAATATCAAGACTTTTGTGGCTTTTTCAGTATCAAGGCTTCTATGAATTCTTATTCAAGAATTCTATGGTCTATTATTCAAGGCTAATATAGCATTTTTGTATCAAGGATCCTATGGATTATGGAGTTCTTCAATCCAAAAATGGAGATATTCAGTCTCCTATCTTCACCATGATCCTTCACTAGAAGTCTTCTTTCGTAGTATTATCCTTTTGCACAATGAAATAATCTCTACACTATGAGGTTATGCCAATATTTGGGTAAAAAAGTTGGAGTCTCCTAGATTTCTATTGTAGGAGGAGTCCCAATCCTCTGAGAATTAATTTTCTGTAACAAAAAAAAATTTAGGCACTAGTTAGTAAATTCCAAATAACCTGGATGATCTTCACTAGATGATTTATCAAATCTAGTGGATTGAATTTTGAGTCCTAGTTTTCACGAGTTGTCCTTACAACTTTATGGAAAATAATCTAGGTAAAAATGATCTCAGTATTTTTTGAAATTGAGATTTCTTTCAATCCTAACTTTGTGACTCTCCCTAATTCTACCACCTAGATTCTTCTGAGATATTTTGATAGTGGTTGGTCCAAAGGTGCATCAGTTTGATAAAAACTTAGGCTAAAATATAATTGTGGTTTCCCTATTAACCTACATAGACTAGATCTATTGTGGCTCTGATACCACTGTTAGATTTTCATGAATGAGCATTGGGAGATAACAATCACAAGATGTAGAATAATATGAAAGAAAGTAAATCTGCTAGATGACTAAAATATACTGTAAATAGAAATTATATAAAATATTACAATGTAGCTATGGAGGAAATGAACACTCCATTAATAAATCTATTAAACTACATTGTACCCATTACCAATGGATGGTGAAATACACATAATTTTACTATCCCCTAAGCTACACTATTTGACTATGTTCCCCAACTCTCTATATATATTCTAACAATTAGTCCTTTCTTATATAGGAATAAAGGTTCCTTAACAAACACTCTACCTCGATATGCAAGGGATGACTTGCACATATACAACTTGCACATTAAAAACTTGTGCATTTATTACATTGCATGAAGTGACTAGATAACTTACACATAAAGTAATTTAAGTATGTATATTGGAAGATACATTTACATAACCCAAATGATGGAATAGATTCTATTTCTAAATATATTCCTTTCTTTTTTTGCTATTTATTTTCTTTAGTGTTGTTGTATAAATATTTTAGAAATATGTCAATTTCTCTTCTTTCATCATAGTGTATTTTTTATCCAAGCATGCACCTAGTCTAGATGATAAGATGTTAGTCCAACTGAAGACGCATCAATGAGAAGTCCTTGGTGGATCTAGAAAGTTGAGGTAAAAAAATGATAAAATTTGGGAAGGGTAGATAAATGGTTGAAAATCCCATTATCATCTAGGCCTAGAACCTCACCCATCATCGGTGGAGAAATGAGAAACTAGGAGCCTTGGTAGAATCTAAAAGTGCTGCCTCGATGGAGTGGTAGAAAATGGATGGGGTAAAAAATGAAGCAAGCAAGTGGGTGGAGGACACCAAAATTTTCGCCTTTGCATCAAGTTCTACCAAAATAAACAAGTGGGAAATTTTTTGGGATGCACCACATTTTCCAAAAATTCCAAAGTTCCATCATAAAGAGTTACACCTGAGCCTATCAGAAAGACAACTATTTGAACGCCTTCGAAAGTAGACGTGCGAGAACTACACCACACTAATTGTGTGTCAAGAGAACATTTATCTAACCCAATCAGTGAAGGATACCATTAATATGGGGTATGAAGAATATAAATCATTGTTGAATTAGTAGTGGCATGGTTTAATTACCACCAAAGAGATAAGACAATTTGCATACCAAGAATGCTAAGAAGGTAATGATCGAAGAAATAAGAATTTTCTAGGTGGGTGACCTTAGGTAAAAACATCTGCATGATTATTAAATCTAATGCAAGTAAGAGGTATGTCATCCTTAGAAAGTTGTAGGTTGTCATAAACAATGGATCTTGATATTGATCTACTTGCATCCAATGGGATTGTAGCAAAATCACAGTGACACAATAATTAAAAGTTCTAATTTATAAAGCACCCAAATCTCATCATGTTGGGCTGATGAAATTGGTATGTACTACCACCTAATTTGTTAGTGGTTCACCTCACAATGGAAATACGTAGGGATCAACTATTAGGAGAATCTTGTTACCAAAATGATTTACCCTGATTCGAGTAAATTCTATCTAACAGTCATGATGAACGCCCTGTATGCATCCCCAACCAGGCACTATAAAATAAGGAGTAAGTTAGCTTACCCATTTTTGATTGGTTTGGTTTCCTGATACGATGCTTAGAGAAACATTAAAATCCTTTGAAAGTTTAAAATTAAGGAGGATTTATGATCATCGATGGCCATTCATCTCCAAGGAAAAAGTTTAGTGAATTTTTTTTTGGGTTTGAAAATGATGAGGGCAAGAGCAAAAAAAAATCTAGAAGATTCGTATGAGGCACTTAGTGACACAAAGATAACCATAAGGGGTAAGATAAGAATTATTTGTAAAGCTGCAATAATCTTGGTGGCAAAACCCTCCAACAACAGCTTGGCAGTCCTCTCTTGGAGAAGTCAACTAGGTGCATACATGTTGTTCCTTATTCATCCTTACCCTGATATGGTTCACACCATTGTGCCATTGGTGTAGTATGAAATGTAGAAGGGCAAGTGTTATTTCACATAAACACCAACACCATTCAAGAGGTGTTATTTTCCAAAGCTTTCCTCACTCATGAGCCTCAAGGTAATGTGAAGTTGTGGGTCACTACTATAGACACAGATGAACAAAAATTGTTACTCAAGGATGACCCTAAAAAATGGGTGACTGAAGCCCTTGGAAAATTAATAGATGATTACATGGAAAACACTCAATAAATGAAGGAGTTCAAAGAAGGAGTTTGATATGTCCTCTACTTGTTGGCCATCCTGTTGGACCTCCAATTAGATAAAATTGTGTATCCACATTAGATGGTGATGGCATACACTGTTTCATGGGCCTCCAAATCCATAAGGCTTGACTGGATGGATTTATTATCCAAAAGCATACAAAATTAGTTGGTATATTATCAGATCAAGGAGAGTATAGAATTTTGATACGTGTCGCATTTGGCTTAGTTATTTTTCTTTTGCATACCATGTGAAAAATACACCATGCAAATATAGGATAAGGAGGAGAAGGTACAAATACACCCAACGGTAGAATGGACATATACTCTCAAAAGGAGAAGCCCTTATTTGGAGTTACATAAAGAATTTTTGGGTCCCATCCTCGCATACATTTACCAGGTCTTCCCGTGGTTGTCAAGTTGGGCAATGAATTTATTAAGAACAAACACTCAAGAGATAGGACACTATTATATCCTAGAAGAAGGAACATGCATCTAACTATATGGGTTCTCAAAATTCCCATAATTGCTCCCATTCTATGTGATGGATTAGATCTTCGGTATGGAGGTATGCTGATAGATCTATTTTGTTGAAGAAAAGTGGGGAATTGGATCCAAAAAGAAGGTAATTTTCCTATAGTTAATATTTTTAAGCCTATCATTCTACCCAAACTGGAGGAGGTTCAATTTTAGTATCTTGATGATAAATTATCTACCTTGGGTATCCATATGGTGTCGCCCATGTGGTATTACGATCCTGATCATATTCTGCAAGCCAGAATCCAAGACAACATGATGTCATGATACTTCAAACATCAAAAGAATGAGGCCAATGAATATGTTTTGAACTACAAGAACCTATCAAAAAATAAAGTATTGCAACTGACCAAATTTCAAATGCACAAGCAACCATTGTGGAGGGCTTGTTATCTGTATGAGAAGGTATTCAACCCCAAGAAGGATTCTACTCAACGGATAAAATCATATTTAATCCAAGAAATAGCCTTAACAAAGGAAATGGATGAAGAGTAAAATAAAGTAATGGTGGATTATGCGGTGTGAGTGGGATGATATCAAGAAAGCATTCCATGAAAGAATAGATAGGTAATTATCCACCAAATTTAATGCCAACTATAAGAAGAAGAAATAAGGAGAGGATCTCACTCCTGAGGTTTTGAAGAAGTCTGATATGACTAGTCCTGGGCAAAGTGAGGAAGATGAAGAGGAATATGATGAGGATCAGGAGATCCAGAGAAATCTTCAAGCACTAGCAAGCCCAACCAAGAAAATAACAAGTGGGCAAGAAGTCCTACCACTTGAAGAATCTCCATTGAAGGGAAGAATCACCAGATCAACCAAGTCTATAAGGGTGGAAGCTCAGAAACCCCTTACACCTCCACCTCATAAGGTTGAATCAAGTAGAAAAAGGAAATCTAGTCCTAGTTCTAATGTGTTAGTCTCAACAAGTAGTAAGTGAATTGCAGAATACACCTCTCAAGATCCTGAAGGTAGAAGGAATGGTGGCCTCAAAAAATATCTAGAAGCAACAAATTATAGCAAAAGAATCTCCCAAAGTGATGCAAGAACAATTCATGGTTGAAGTAGTAGAATCCCATTCACCATATCTTACTGAACCCCATCATTAGAAGCCATAGAATATTCTGATACTTTGTACCAAATGCAAGTCACTAGGATTATTCTAGCCATAACCCACATGGTGCCTCCGCTTCCCCCTCACCACCAACATGTATCTCCTAGGAAAACACTTGAGTTCTTGCCACCTCCATCATTGAATCCTCTAGCTGCAATATTTGTTCCACTTCAATCCCTATCCATGAGGGGTTCTTTGCCTAGTACACCCCTACAACCTCCTACTATTCAATCCTAGTTATCCCAACCACCTACAACATTATTAAATTTGGAGCACTTGTTTAAGCAGACCTGCATCCTAGCATCTTATCCAGTGATCCCTCTCCCAACCTTCTTAACTACACCATTCCTCCCATTGGTTTTAGAAGAAGGCTTACCAAATATCTATGCCATAATGAAAAACATTCAAGATGATCAAATAATTTGGGATGACCAGCAGGGTAGGAGTTTGCAGAAGAGCAAGCACCAATGGCTTCTATGACATACCTCAATATTGATCTAGTAGAAGGGAATATGCATGAGATAATCAATGTGCTAAAGGTCGAAAAAGCCCTTATGGATATGGGGTAGAAAGAATAGGATTTCCAGATAATATCCAAAGATGTCATGAAGATCCCTAAGGCATAAATCCTTCAAAATTTGCATATGCAGGTTGATACACTATTTTGGAAAAATAGTAATGAAGAAAAGGAGTTGAAGCTCATGAATAAAAATATTGACAACTTGGAAGATCATATAAAGTGAAAAAAAGTAGAGCAGTGAGCTTTGGTGCAAAAGGTGAAGCAACTCTAAGATGGGCTGAACAAAGCCCCTCACCAAAAGCTACTACAACAGAAGGATAAGGAAATCAATGCATTGAAATCTAAGTTGCAGGTCATCAAGGAATTATGGGAAAAGTGGGATGCCAAATCTTAGGCTAATCTTTAGCAACTAGAGAAGTCCCTACATGATGCTTTGAATAATCTCCAGATATAAAGAGATACACCTCGTGAAACAATAATTACAAAAGCCTAGATAAACAGAGTCAAAGATTTCTATCTAGGTAAAATAAGTGAGGCAACACTGAAGGTGCTGCTCACATTTGCATAGAAGCTTGTAGAAACTCTATCAATTTCCAGAAAGGTAAATGTGGAGTTAGCTAACAAAATAAAGGTGGTGCACATCATGGATACTTAAGAACTATTATTGAAGGTAATGTTCAGGAGGGTAGATCCGATCTTGTTGGAATGCTCAAAATAGGAAAGGGATCAGACCAAGAGCCTGTATGGAATAGATACTTCTAGTGATGGATCTATACTATGAAGGCAAAGGAATCCATGCTACATTAAAGAAGGAAGTGGATAAGATGAACATGATCAATGATGGACTTAGAATGCTTGATTCTCTGGGGTTCTAGGATAATAATAGATAGTTCCATAAAGAACAGAACCTCATCAATTAGTTTGAGGCCCTAAAGTGGGATGAAAGTGAGATTTCTACCCTTGAAGAGCTAGTGGTAGTAAAAAAAATAATGAACATCATCTTAAGGTTATCCTATCTTCATGCCAAGATAATAGAGGTAGGTTAGTGTTATTGAGACCCTTCATACAAGGATATTTTTTACTTAGAGGCCATCAATGACCAAATCAAGAATACCTCCCTCCATGCTGCTAAAGTCTGGGAACACATGTGCAAAATTTTTAGAATTCAAATCCTTGCAAGGGCAATGCCTCGGACTGAGTCTTCAAGAGGATGGAAGTAGCATTGAACTGATATGGGAGGAGTGGTAGGATTTTGAAAGAATCAGAAGGCCTCTTCAGGCCTAATATAGTTTTGTTGATGTAATTATTGTTCAGTTTTGTTGACTCTGTAGCTCAATGAATAACGTCCAAGTTTCTTTTTTGTTATGTATTTGTTGCCTTAAATTTTGTTTCAAAATTTTGATTAAGTTAGAGAATTGTTTTTTTTTTTGTTGTTGTTTGGGTTCTCCTATTTTTAAAAGTAAAAAGCCCCAAAAGTTGCCAAGAGTGTTAGGTAGAAATTTTTTGACCTTGGGCAGATCTCAAAAACCCCATCTCGAGAAGAATAAAAAAACCATGCTTCAGGTGAAAGTTTTAGCCCTAAGTTATTCTTTGTCACTCTCAAAGTGTCGCCCAAGCTAAGGAATAGACAAGGGCAAAGATTCAATCAGTAATAAAATCAAGCGGATCCTAAAATGTTACCCTAGATTGGGTGGAGGTTTAGAAATGTTGCAAGGGTGGAAGGACTCCAAAATGCAGCACGAGCAAAGTGAGCGGGGTGGAGAAAAAGAGTAGTCAATGGTGAAGAAAAGTACTCCAAAGTTTTGCCCTGAATGAATTAGTTGCTATAACGAGTGGAAGATTATTTGAAGTCATGATCATCCTTGAAAACTAAACCCCCGGTGAAGAGTTAGAGCTAGTCTTAGCCTAGGGCCCCACCCTACATAGAGGTCAACATCTGGTGGAGTTGAAATTAATGTAGATTTATGAAGGGTACAAGAGCCCACCAAAGAACCTAATTTAAAAACTCAGAGATTTGATTTTATCTCCAAAGAACTATGTTTGAAGTGGAGGTAGATTGCAAACAGAGTTAATGCCCCAACTACCATAGTCTCAGGCATGAATATGTGAAGTACAACAGTGCCATTGGGATGTGAAAGTGGATTGAGGAATTAAAGAAATACATTTAAAGCAATAAGTCTGGATGATGTAGAGTTGTTACATCAGGGGCAGAGGGTCCATATAATATTGGTAGAGTCCAGTTACTCACTATTATGATGGCACCTTAATTAAATTTTGATTGTCCCAAAAGTAGAGGGGGTCTCACGTCTATAACTAGTAGAATGCAATGTATTCTTAAGGCCAGATCTTGGCTATTATAATTTGTATGTAAGACTTTGAGGTATACTAAATACAAATGAACTATTATCTGGCCTTCAAGTACTTTCATGTATGCATGAATATTTCAGTTTTTTATTTCTTCTAAAATTGATGAATGAATTAGTCTTAATTCTGCATTCTGGATTTTGTTGTTTATTCATTAATTATGAAATTCACAATCAAATACAATGCATTGAATGATATTGAAAGGTGTTGGATGGTCTATTATATGGTTCAACCATGTTTTGATTATGTTTTAGCCCTAAAATTACATATGTCTTGATGCGTCTAACATTTCATTTTACATCTTAAAGTTTTAGATTAGATTTCTCTCTTTCCCTTTCCCTTTATCTTAACCCAAGAAAATTAGTTAGAATCTTATAAGTAACTGACCTACTCTGGATATTGGCCATAAAGACTTACTATTTTGTGACCATTCAATGTTGGTTGAGTCTGTAGGTGCACAAATACTTCTATTAGGTGCAGATATCTGACCAACAATACCATCTAACTATAAAAAATTAGGATAGGAACATGTATACTCCATACCCATATCTTCACAGAATACTTTGGGGATGACTATGGTCAAAGCCCCTAAATTAATCATACAATTGTGGACTATCCAACCCTCCATTCTCAAGGAGATATAAAAGGGAAGCAATTTGTTCTTCAGGGCAATGAGAGTCATCTTCTCCTTACCTGAAGATATACTAAAAACTATGGTAGTTTGTTCTTCTTGAGAATTCTTACATAAAGAAGCCTTGAGAAGATCTATCTGACCAAGAATAAAGAGGGTATCGTAGAGACTTGCTTTGGAGGGAATTCTCTTCATCTCCTCCATAATGTTATATCCTGACTTTTCTGAAGGGAGCTTATCATACCTCTTCTATGGCACTCCATATTTTATCTTATATTTCTATGTAGATTTAATTATTTACCTCTTAGTGATGGAAGGGAACTTCAAATTTTCTTGTGCTTCATCTTTAGAACTCATTCATTATTTATTATTTTCCTTCTCATACTGATTGGGAAAATTCATCCCTTTTTCCTGGCCTTTAGTAGTTTCATCTCTTTTTTAGTTGTTTGTGGGACAGGGAATTTGTCATTACTTTGCAGGGGTGATTCTCTCTTTTTCTAAGAAGGCACTTGAAAATGACCCATATTTTGTGGATCAACCTACAATATCTTCTTCCCAAATTTGATCATGATAGAAACATATTCCTCTTCAAGGAGATCTTGTCCAACCATGATCTATTTTGGCTACCATAATATATTAACTCTACCCTTTTGATTTCTCTCAGGTTTCTCCATGGCCTATTGCACATGGTGTTCGTACATGACACAAGAATTTAAATCATGAGGATCATTACATACAAGGTATTAGATATTCACAAGACTAGTCTTAGGGGTATACTCTTGATCTTCTTGATTTGTGTTAACCCTAGTCCCTACACTATTATTGGTAGTAGGATTATGATATCTTTTAATGTATGAATACCTTTTCTACTAATACCTCTCCATATCTCTTTTATCCATTGCATTCACCTTGTTATTAATTTTTTAATATAATTTTGATATCGAGCAATAGAGTGGATTCTTGGGGTACTTGAGATGGGGTAGTGAAAAGAAAATTAGGGTAGATGTTGCTTTGGGGGCTAGAATTTGATCCACTTGAGAGAGTGGTGATGAAAAATGAGGTGGGTCCATATAGGAGGATGTAGCTACCTTAGCTTGGAATTGAGAAATATCAGAATAATAGGGTATGACTACCTTTGGAGGTAGCCTTCCTACATTAATGAGGATATTTTATGTCTGTACGACTGTATTATATATTTGAGGAAAAGTAGCTATACTTGACTATTTAGTTTATAATCCCAATTTTAGATCAAGGGCTCTAATGTAGTACATGAAAGCAAGGGGGGCAACTGGTCTAGCTTTAGGAGGTATCCTCTTCCATGTCCTGCTAAACCTTATATTAAAATTAGATACTGAATCTTTCTGATATTTTTGCATAGATGTGAACTATTTTAGGAGGAAAAAAGGATCAGCAGATTCATTAAATTCTTCTACAAAAGGCTCAGCTAATGTGGCCCATAAAGTGATGTTGTTATCTTCCAAGGTCCTAAACCAATGCAAAATATTTCCTCTAAAGGACAAGGTTAGAATTCTAACATTCACATCTTCATTTATGATATTATGTATGGTTTTAAAGTTCAATATATCCTTGCAATGCTCATAAGAACTTTAACCTAAACCATCATAAGTGGGAAAAAAATTGGATACAACTTGGATTATGTCATGCATTTGGGTAAGGCTTAAAGGACCAATGGTATCCCAATTAAGGTAATTCTATGAAGCTTGGTTTGGGTTTACATTCTATTATGCAACCATGTTTACTGGGGTTTTTAGAGAAGTTTGAAAAGGTATGAAATGAATTCTTGATGGTATTCGAATCCCTTCAAAGAGAGAGTCTAAAGTTAAACTTATTATATGTCTAGATCTTCTTGGTAGTAGCTCAAAAAATGGGACAAGTTCTTTACTATTTCTAGCAAATGACCTAGTAAACATGAAAGAATGCACTATGGAAAGGGCTTCTTAGGTTCTTGATTTTAGGGAGTTCCCAAGTGAATTTTATTCCAATGCTTGATGAGGTGAAGAAAATCCACTAAATATTGATTCCTTTGGGAAGATTAGAAATGAAATATTGTAAGTGGATGAATGTTCTTGTAAATAGGGCCCCACTGGGCACGACAAAACTGTTGGGATCTGAATTGACATCAAGGTAATCTTAAAACTATGAGTATCATCTACAATGATCTGTTAGACGTGCACCCACTAATCACAGTCTAAAACCTAACATTGGATGAGTTAAATATTACTTTAACTCAACCTCCATAGTAGGCTGATATACCTTATCAACTAATTCAGATGTTGACTCATTTAAGCTTAGTTAAATGTATAAATATAGGGATAGAAAATGGGATTAGGGTTAGAAAAAGTAATGATTAAAAAATGGTTAGATAGAGCTAACAACATAGGCAACTATAGGAAAACCCTCCACAAATCAATTTCTAGTAATCCACACTTGAGATTAACAACACTCAAAACCAGTAATCTTCACCAATTAAAGAACAAGAGATATGCTTCTAAAATTATTTCAAACATCTAGAGTACTAATAATCCAAATAGAAAAATTAGATCAATATCCAGACTAAAAAGAAAAAAAAATTCCTTTTCAAGCATATATTCAAACATGAAGTATTTCAAGGTGCTCTAAGTTAGCAATCTAATAATAGCAGAATAGACTAATCATAGCAACAATAGCAAAAATGAATTTACATATTAGTAAGCACATAAAACTTAGGACTAAGGCAAACATCCAAGTAATACTCCTTCTATTGATCTACAAAAAATATAATACAGTAGGGCAAGCAAACACTCTAGAGCCAACCCTTCAAATTGAGGGTTTGACCTCTATTTATAGTTTGTACAATGAAATTGAAAAATTAAAAGCATTAGGAACATTACAAGGAAATTGGAGTTCCAGATCAACAGGATGTTGAGGTGGCAACCTCTTATTTGTTTGAATAAAGAAGGGGAGGTAAGCTCTGTGAGTCTTCTGTAACTTGACGTCCCTAAATTGTTCGGCTTCCTTTGATTTCTAACTAAAAACCAGGTTAAAGCATAATCAAAGCCATACCTCATTCTTGCAATGATTGTTCCACCATGGATTTGCAACAAAAATGGTTCTTGGATCTATATTTCGTGTCCATTTGACTTCTCTTCCTCTTCATTTCTACTCTAAAATAATCTAGTAGAAATTCACAACATATCGCAACTGTTAATGTTGCTTTTATATGTATTTTGAACTGCATCATTCATAGGCCCTTGATCTCATTTTGAACAATGCAAATTAGATCTCCCAAAGACATCCTTGATGCTTAGAGTGAAAACAACTAAAAACCTTACTTTTTCATGACCTTTCACTTGTTGCAATATGGAGGTAGTTCCTTTGTTAAAATCTGCTGAAGAATTTGTAGTGTTGAAATCCATACTTCAAAACTTCACAACATTAATTTTGATCAATTTGACTGCAGAAAATAACATTGCATTAAGCTCCTTGTGGGAAATAGAATGTGGTATTGAGTTGCATTTTTTTAATTTACAACATCTCAATGCATAATTAACAATACTTTTCCCTTGCAAAAAATAAAATTGCATTAAACTGCGCAAAGAATAACACTATTCTAGTCTGGTGAAAACTAACACCGCATTACCGCTGCTTGGTGAAATCCATGCTTCAAATGGTGCACAAGGTAGCTTTGATGATTTACAGTATGGAAAATAACAAAGCATTCATATTTGCACAAAATTTATCATAGAGTTATCTCAAGCATAATATTAGGGGCTACGAAAGCAAGAGTGTTAGTGCAAAACTTGTTTTCCACAAGAATGTGTAAAATTTTCTTTGCAAGGGGTTACGATTTCCCAGGACCAGAGGAAAACAAAAATTGGGGCTTCACCAGGTTGAAAAAACTTGGGGTTAGGAATAAAAATAAGTTGCCCACAAACAAACACCTGAAGTTGTGATTTCCCAACCCTGTGCCTCTTGAAGCAATGATGTCATTCAAAGAGATGAAGTGCCCAAGATCACACAAGTCTAAAGACCACTTGAGACCATGACTCTCAAGATCGCAATATTTTGGGCATTGACGTAAGCAAAGTCAAAATCAAGCCTAGTATCAAGCCATAAGACCTAAAGCCATCCAAAATTAGGATGTGAGCTTTCAAAGCTAAAAGTGATCAAAATTACACCATGAGAGCTGGTGATGTATTCACTTCCAACATTAGACCTAGGACCATGTAAAATGAAGAAAATAACACAAAAGGAAGAAAACACCCAAGGCTAGGACAAATCAATGTCATGATTCTATTGAAAGAATATTTGAAAGCAAATGAAGAGCATGAATCTAAGCAACTTTTATATAGACATCAATTTTAGACCTGCAACTATCATGGTGCTTGCTAGACGGTTCCAATTAAGCCCTAATAATGCAGCTACTTACTGAAGATAGTTGTAGATCAACAATAAAATTCAAATCTATGTGCAAAATGAGATCTAGGCTGACCATGTATGCTTCTAGAACATTATGTCTAGCTGTCTATAAATTTTTTATAACTAAAGGTAAATATTACACTACAAGATTCAATAAGCAACCAATAAATATAATGAGAGACCTCATAACAAGGGTCATATTTGTAGTATTACATTGTAATTGTTTTTGATCGATGAAGAGATAATTGTTTGTCCTTCATTACTGTGCGATTATAGGTTTTATGTGAATGTTATACTATAAGTCATTTATGTTACACTTAATTATTACTGTATTCTATTAAAGTAATTTTGCTATTTGGATTACCTACTGGATTGATAATTGTTGAAGTCCTTGGAATGATTAAAGCAATTATATACATTTTTTGTAAGTTATTCTATTACATTAAATATTGGTCATTTTTTTTAAAGCGTGAATCACTTATTGGATTGTTAATTGTTAGTTTCCTTGGAATGATTAGAGAAATATCATGGGTATAATGAACCTATAATTGTAGGTGATAATGGTTGGTATGTTAAGTATCTTGTATTTGATCTGATAGCATACTACTCTATAATATCCAATGTTGTTACACTATATTCCATCCATTTTTCAACATTTTCCTCTTACCCTTACTCTTTTCCTATCACTTTTCTCAAAATAATCAATCTAAAGGAGCTGGCCTTCTCTAGAGGTTGAAAAATAGAGTAATTTTATTTCATCCAATTAATAAACTTTGGCTAAAATTGACGAGTGCACTACCTTTCCACAATAATGGCAAATTTTATTGGAAATTTTGAGTAGTTATGTTGTCATTGATGTCAAAAGTCAGTTCATCTCAGTGCAAAGGAATTGAAAAAAGAAGGGTTAAAATATTTATATTTTAAGCCCAAGAGATTTGGTTTAAATACCACGAAGAAAGGAAATATCTAGGCCCAAAGGAAATAATATTATAATATTAAAGTTGTCAAGAGAAAGCCTAAGGTGAAGAAAGAAATATCTAGGCCCAAAGGAAATAATATTATAATATTTATTATTATAATATTAAAGTTGTCAAGAGAAAGCCTAAAGTGAAGAAAGGAAATATCTAGGCCCAAAGGAAATAATATTATAATATTTATTATTATAATATTAAAGTGCTAAGAGGAAGCCTAAATATTAATTATAAAATAATTATAATATTTATATTATAATAATTTTATAACCCTAAGTGGGTTTTGCGCCAAGAATAAAATTCAAATATCTAATTTCTGCCAACATCCATGGAAGGAAGAAAAATGGCATTTATACCATAAAGTTTTGAAGATAAATGTTAAGTCTTCGAAATGCACATGCGAAGGGTTAACAAAATTATTTGATGTAAATTTTGTGAGCAAAGAAATACGAAGGCTTTTATTTTTAAAGCTAAATGAGAACAGTGGATGCATAAAGGTAGAAGGGTACATGTCCCTATTACCAACCACACGGTTGGCCTAGTGGCAAGGCTTGGTAGCGTAAGGCATTTGCGGACAGTAGGTCTCATGTTCGATTCTTGGTGGTAATAGAGGGAAGTGTTTTGTTTCAAAATTTTTTGTGCCAATAGAAGATACAAAGGGCAGTGAGTGCATCATGGTGTTTGTGTGGGCACGCATCCCAAGTGGTAGCCTAGCCAAAACTAAGGCACTAGACAAGCGGTGAACGCGAGTTCAATTCACATGGAGTGCATGTTAGTGTTTTGAGGTGCACAAATTTATTTTATTACATGGCTAAGGTATGGTTCAAAACTTTTATCATTACTGTGTAATTTGAAAAGACAGATTGTATGTTGGATTAAGAATTAGAGATTATAAGTTGTAAGCAAGGATTTTATTATTGTAATTTGGAATGTATGTTGGATTAAAGAATTGGAGATTATAAGGTGTAAGCAAGGAATTTATTATTGTAATTTGGAATGTATGTTGGGTTAAGAATTGGAGAGTATAAGGTGTAAACAAAGGATTTTATTATTGTAATTTGAAATCTGTTTTGAGTTAGAATATTAAAGTGTTTGGAAGGTTGAAATTTGGGTTGAAATATTTTATGTTGAGTTGGAGTTAAAGGAGCAATAGAGATATTGTAATTATAGTTGTTTTGCTTGAGTGAGTGTATGATCTATTGATTGAGGATTTATTTTAAGGAAGGAGTAATAAGGTGTATTTGTGAATTGACATTTTATTGTATCTCTTGTATGGTGAAATATTTATTGAGGTAAATATTATTGTGGAGATTTTGAGATAGATTGTTGCTATCTAACCTAGAATTGGCAAAATGATTTGGTTGTGAGTAAAACAGATTTTGAAGATATATCTCCATCAAAATAAAAAGTTATGGGCACATCATCTTTTTATTAAAGTGTTGTTGGATTGAATGTTGTGAAATACAAGGTGGAGTGAAAAGGATTGTTTGATAAGCATTTTTGGAAATGTTTGAGTGAGTTTTCATATGCTTCATTGGTGAATGTTTAAGAGAACATTTAAGATAGATATTGAGGATTATTTGAGTTAGGGTTTGAGACCCACATTGTACACTTTGTTTGAAGAAGTATGAAAACACTTGTTTAGGGTTAGTGAACAAGTTGTATTTCATTATTTGAATGATTGAGTGAAATTCTTGAGCATTGGTTTTGAGTAATATTGAAAGTGAATGTGCAAAAATTAGAAATCAGATTTGTGAAAGTGATAGAATTAATGATTGAGTAGAACATATTGAGTTTTTGATATAAGTACATCATTATCTATATGTTCCAAAGGTTAAACGAATTCTGAATAGAATATGTCTAAACTTCTTCATGTTAAAGGAATTACTTTGAACATTAGACAAAGCATTTGATACCATTGTGTGTAATATTTGAGATTGATTGAGCATATTTTGTGAGATTTTTTGAGCATATTTGAGGTAAGTCTTGGTAAAGACTTGAGAGCAGATTGAGCAAGTTATAGAGAGGACTTGAAGGTAGATTTGAGGTAAGTCTTGGTGAAGACTTGAGAACATATTGAGCAAGTTCTAGAGAGGATTTGAAGGTAAATTTGAGGTAAGTCTTGGTGAAGACTTGAGAACATATTGAGAAAGTTCTAGAGAGGACTTGTAGGCAGATTTGAGGCAAGTCTTTGTGAAGACTTGAGAGTAGAGTTGATTGATTGATTTGTTCAGGCTTTGTGTTAAGGCTTGGGGTAGTTATGAGAAGAGTTGATTGATTTATTTATTCAAGATTTGTATTAAGGCTTGGGGAAAATTTGAGCAAAGTTGATTGATTGATTTGTTTAAGCTTTGTATTAAGGTTTAGGGCAAATCTGAGTAGAGTTGATTGATTGATTTGTTCAAGCTTTGTGTTAAGGTTTGGGGTAAATCTAAGTAGATTTGATTTGTGATTGGATCAAGCTTTGTGTTAAACTTTAGGATAAATTTGAGGATAGGTTTTGGTATAGATTTGTTAGTAGATTTGTGCTAGACCTAAGACATATTTAGAGCAGATTTGTACTACACTTGGGACAAATTTTGGTGCAGATCTAAGACAAAGTTGAGAGCAAGATTTGGAGGTGATAGAGTAGAGGACAATATTATCTAGTGGATAGAGATCCATTAGCCAAGAAAGTGAAGATAGAGGTCTTCAATGAATAGAGATCCATTAGCTAGAGCAGTGGGGTAGAAGTCTTCTAGAAGATCATCAACTAGAGCAGAGGGGAAAGAGTTATCTTGTGGATAGAGATCCATGAACCAAAGCAAGGGGAAAGAGTTCTCCTATGGAGTGTGATATACGAACCAGCTGTGAAGATAGATTTCTTCTATGAAGAGAGATCCATGAACCATTTGAGGAGAAAGAGTTCTTCGGGGCCAAGTTCCAAAAACAATAGAAGAGGGGAAAGAGTTTTCCTATGGAGTGTGATCTAAGAACTAGTTGGGAAGATAGAGTTGTTCTGTGGAGAGAGATACATGAACCAGTTGAGGAGAAAGAGTTCTCTAGGGTCAAGTTCATTAAATAAGAGAATAGGGGAAAGAGTTCTCAAAGCATTAGGGGATTGGTGTCTCCTTTGGACAGAGGTCCATAAACATTGTAATAGAGAATTGATTCCCAAGAGATTTGTTGAGAAAATTTAGTAGAAATATTTTATTCGTGGAGTAGTCCACATTGGGTGAACCACGTTAAATTGGTGTCTCTATTGTGTATGATGATTTATACATTGTTTTTATTACTGATACTGATATTACCATTTATAATATTAGATAATATTGTTTGGGAAACAAAAGTAAAATTTGGTCTTATACTGTTCACCTTCCCTCTCAGTATAAGCTTGTGTTCTTCAATTGGTATCATAGTGGGTTCCTTCGGAAGAGTTTAATAACTTGAAGGAAAAGTATACAAGAACACAAATGGAATATTAGAGTGGATATTCATATATTAAGGCATCATTGTTCGATGGGAACAATTATGCTTTCTGGAACATAAGAATGAATACTTACTTGATGGCACAAGGATATGAGACATGGCAAGCAGTTGAGGATGGATACACACCTCTAGCTAGTCCTCCTACAAATAAATATGGTAAGCTCCTACATCTATATAATGCAAAGGAAATGAATGCAATCTTAAGTGGTTTATGTGAAGTAAAGTTTTTAAAAGTTATACATTTCATATCAACAAAAGAAATTTGGAAAAAGTTGAAGAAACATATGAGGGAGACAAAAAGGTCAAGATGGCAAAATTACAAAATCACAAGAAAACCTTTGAAGACTTGAAGATGAAGGATGAGAAAGACATTGCTACATACTTACTTTGTGTGGATGAGGTTGTTAACTCCATGCAAGGACTTGGGTTTAAATTTAAAGAATCAGATGTTTATCAAAAGGTTTTAAGGTCACTCCCTATGAGGTATAGTGAAAAGGTTTCAGCCATAGAAGAAACAAGAGATATTAAAAATTTGACTAGGGATGAGTTGCATGGAACTCTCACAGCTTACGATATGAGAATAGGAAAGGATGCTATCTCCAAAAAGGAGGTAGCATTGAAAGTAGCAAAGAAGACAAAATATAAGAAGACAAATTCAAGTGATGAGTCATCCAGTGATGAAGAAACAAAATATGGTCAAAGGAACAAGAAGGATTCAAGAAAGCACAAAGGTATGAAAATAGTAAAGTGTTTTAATTATGATAAATATGGTCATTATGCATCTAACTATACAGAAGTCAAAATCAGAAATGGTGAAGAGAAACAAGATCATAAGAACAGGGAAGCAGGATAATCTAGGTATGAAAAGAAAAACAGGCATGGTCAGAACAAGCATGAAAATAAATTCTTTCAAAGGCACAAGAAGAGTTTATATGTTGATAAGGGAAGCAAGGATTCAAGTGATAGTGATGGAAGATCCACATATAATGAATAAGAAAAAATTATCTTCTTGGAAATAGAGGAAGAAGGAAGTGTTTCTATTGGAGATAAATCTGAAAAGTATGAGGATTATAAGCCCAAAATGGCCACATCCTTAGAAAGCATTGAAAATTTCATTCTAAGGTATGAAGTTTCCATTCCGCACACTTTTTAGTGTATTTTGGAGTGGATCCGCAACATTTGTTTCCTAATCCGCCCAACACTTAGTGCAATTTTTACCTTGAGCAATTCCGCTCGGTTTATAACGTATTTTGGTGCGGATTGGCGATGGGTCCCGATTCCACAAAAGTTTTTGGTGATGATGATGTCAGCACAAAAGAAAGTGTGGAATGGCGACCGAGAGTAGTTTTTGCATGCTCCAAGTGGCTAAGTGTCGATAAGGCTCAATTCCGCTAGTCTCAAGAGTATTATGGTGTGGATTGGTGACAAAGAGGTAGAAAACACTACATAAGGTGTGGATTGAAGACAAAGGGTGATTTTACACTAACTCTAGAGTGGAATGGTGATAAAAGCTATTTTACACTGCAGCCGATGTGGAATGACAACAAAGGATGATTTGCACTTGCCTGAGTGTGGATTGGTGATTTCGCATATTTACAAAGCAAAGGTGATGTCAGCATGCTTTATGGTGCGGATTTTAGTTGCTTTGAAGCCAAAGAAGAGAAGAGGAAGGTTAATGAGTGGATTGCATCCCACTCACCTCTTAGTGCATTTTACACCAGAATTTGATTTTGCATGATCAAGGCTATAAAATATGATGTCAACAACTTAAAAGTGTGGAATGGCACCTTGGTTTTCCCTACCAATTTGTAGAGTATCTTGGGAGGTTTAATCGTAGCCGTCCATGATGAAGATCGATGGTCCAAGTTTTGCTGACATTCTTGAAGGATTTAAAAGGCCAAAACTTGCTAGATCAGAGTGCAATCAGTTAGAGGGTAGGAAGATGAAGCGACAAGGGTTTTCAAGAACAAGAACCAGATGCGGTTGCAGATCTATGATAGAGCCAAGCTCCCAAGAATGATTGATGGATGAGATGCAGTGTCCAACTGTTCGAACTCTAACTACCACCAACAAACCAACAAGTTGTAGAGGTATGCTGCCATGGCGGATTTCTCACAATGGATTTCCTAGAGCTCTCCAACCAGTAAGATAATGCCAAAAAACTCTCTGTTGAGCTGTAAATATACAATATTTGTAATGTCTCCTTAATATTATTTCATTTACAAACTATAAATAGAGGTCGAACCCTCATTTTTTAGGGTCGGCTCTAGTGCGTTTGCTTGCCCTACTATAAATATTCTTGTGAGCTAATGGAAGGAGCATTACTCTAATATTTTGACTCAAATTTGTCATCTTCATCATCTTGTGCAAGAGGTTCGAAGTCTTGAGCTGCATTTCTATTAATACTTGAATGGTTAGTTCATTCCAACTTATTGGATTACTAGTTGTGAGAGTAGTTGAAATCTGTTCTTGATTAGATCTGTATTGTTAGGAAGTTTATTTCTATTAAATCTAACTATTGGTCTATTCTGCTATTTGGATTATCAATATTGGATGTTGGAATTGCTTTATGCAATATATCTCTGTTTATGCTTTAATGTGTGAAGGTTTCATTGATTTGGGTGATGTTAATATTGAGTGATGGGACACTGGAAATAGCTTGTGGGAGCCTTTTGTTGTAGTTGCCTATGTTGTTAGCCTATCCGACCACTATTTTTCATAACATTTCTAACCCTAAACCTTTTCTAACCCTTATCTCAAAACCCTATTTGAGCTTTAATTGAGTCAACACCATTTTAAGTTGACAAGGAACCAACCTACTCTAGAGGTTGGATTGAAGTTGTCTTTGGTCCATCCAATGCTTGAGTGTCGAGCTGTGACTATCGAGTGCATGCCTGGATAGAAAATTGGAAGATAGATAGTTGCAGTGTTAAGTAAAACTTGATGTCAATTTGGTGCCCAATAGTTTTTGGCATGCCCGATGGGACCAGTTCACAAGGAACACGAAAACCCATCATATGAGTTATTGTTTTATCTCTACCCAGAGGAATCAAGATTTGGTGAATTATCTTGACCTTGCTAAGCGGAGAATAGCAAATTCACCTAGTGACTCCCTGGTCTTTTAACCCAGAAAAGAATTACCCTAGTAGACCAGTGTCCTTTCATGTATACCAGGTCTTTCAAAAGGAATAACCCTGACTCATATTTTTATTGTGAGCTACCTTATAGAGGGTCTACTATTATCAGAAGTTTGAATCAAGATTTCCTCTCAGAAGAAGAGCTTCCTGAGGAAAATCTTATAGTTAATCCAACAACCCCTCCAGCAGGACCTACACCTAGAAATATGGCTGGAAATGTAGCAGCAAATCAGGGAAATGTACCCCCAAATCAGCCATTACAGAAATTCCCCAATTGGAACACAATTGGTCCCCTTAGATTAGCCCATATGAATGCCATTCCCTAGGTTGTGTCCAAGGCTATTCCCACTTATGATGGATCTAGGAAGACAACATATGAGCACTATCAGGACATTTTGAATCTGGTAGCAATCCACAACATAAAGGAGGAGGATGTTATTATGAGGATCCTAGCCCTATCCTTCAGAGGAAATATTTTGCATTGGTTTAGGACTCTTGAGGATAACACCATCACTTCATGGGCAGCATTGGCTGAGCCTTTTGTGGAAGAATTTAATGAATCTGTTGACCCTTTCTCCTTGCTTAATCAGTTTACGTCCATGCAAAAATCTCAACAAGAGACTATCTCAGATTTCAATTTGAGGTTTAGTAGAACATGGAAGAGAATTCCCCCTACAGCTAGACCAACTTGCATGCTTGGCTTATATGTATTATATCAGAGCTCTTGGATCAGAGCTAGGCTTGCAAACCCAACAATCTAGAGTGGAAACCTTTCCACAAGTTTATAATGCAATAGTTCATGCCGAGAATATCCTAATTAATGTGGGGAGGTTACCTCCCAAAGCTATGCTACCTTATAGTTTAGAAACCACTAATGGCCAAAGCCAAGCTACAAATTCATCTTACATGGATCCCCTTTCCTTATCATCCCCATATCCACAAATGAATCCCATTCCTCACCCAAAAGCACCATCTACTGTAGTTCCTTTTCCTCCCCTTCCTTCTCAGACTCCTCAAGAGTTTTCTATCATTCTTGATATACAAAATACTCTAAAAACTCTGAGTAACAGAATGAATTCAATGGAAAAAAGGGATCAGGAGAGATCTCAATAGAGGAGATTTCCATATGTGAACAAAGATCAAAGACCTGGTCCTAGTAACAGTACTAGGGTCAGAGTAAACACAACATATGAAGAGCCTGAGTGTTCTTCAGAGACAAGTCTGGTTAATATCTGGTGTTTGGTGTGTAATGATCCTCATGATTCATAGTCTTGTGTCATGTACCAACACCATGTTCAACAAGCTATGGATCAAGCTGAGAGGAATCAAAAGGGAAGAGTAAATATGTTATGGTAGCCTGACCAGATCATGGTTGGGAAAGAGTTGGATGAGGATGGCCCAATTGTTATTATGACAAGGTCAGGGAAGAAAACCTTGCAAGTAGATCCACAAAATATGGGACAATTCTAGGTTCCTTCTCAAAAAAGAATGACCCACTTCCCCAAAGCAGTGATACTTTTCCTATTCCCTAGGCTAAAGGGAAAGAGAAGACAGACAGTCTCCCCAAGATATTCGAGAAAGAAACTGAAGGAGACCGAATGAAGTCTAAATATGAGGCTCAAGAGAGGCTTAGATTCCCTTCTATTACCAAAATATAAAGAATAGAAGCCACTCAACAATATAAAAGAAAATATGGTGAGCTAGAAAGAAGACCTGAGAGGACCACTTTGGCTAAGTCTGATTACAACATTGTGGAAGAGATGAAAAGGATTCCATCAAAAGCTAGTTTATATGATACCCTTTTCATTCCTGGCTAGATAGACTTGCTTAAAGCTTCTCTCAACAAGTATCCATAGGATAGGTAGGCCACCACAATCCTTAGTATACCCTCAGAAAAGAAAGAAATGTCCCCTACTATTTTGAAGAATAAACCCCCTCCTTTCTATATCTCTTTAAGGATGGAAGGTTGGGTAGTCTAAAATTGTATGATAGATTCAGGAGCATCAACTATAGTTATGCCTAAAGCAGTCTGTGAAGAGATGGGTATGGAGTATACCCGATCTTGCCCTGGAGTACTACAATTGGATGGAACACCTATAAAAATAGTGGGAGTAATAAAGGATGTTCTAATGAGGTTACATAGAGCCCCTGAGGTGACAATAGTACAAGAAATAGTAGTGGTTGATCTAGAACCCTACTTTGGTTTATGCCTCTCAAGGGAGTTCACTACAAAATTAGGTGGATGCATGTATATGGATTATTCCAGCATGGTCATTCCCTTCAAAGGGAAGAGGATAAGGATAACACCTAAAAATCTTGTGTCTTATCACATAGAAAAAATTGAAGAAGACATGTGCAACCTCACTCCTCTTGAAGAGTTTGAAATTGTGGATAAATTTGAAGAACTGGAACTAGAAGATGAATTACCTTTTAGAGAGGATTACAATCAGTTTGGGATAGGCATGGGCACATATAGTATTTCTGTAGAATCAGAGAAGAAAATTCCTGCTATATCTAATCAGTCTCTGAGAGAGATAGAGGTATGGACCATGCACTTTGATGGTGCTAGATGCAGAAATGGAGTTGGTGCTGGTGTGGTACTACAATCCCAATCAGAAGGGACAAAGAGTTTTACCTATAGATTAACATGGTCATGCACCAATAATGCTGTAGAGTATGAGGCTTTATGCCTTGGACTGATGCAAGTAAAAAATATGGGCATTAAGGTCCTAAACATATATGGTGACTCTGAGTTAATCATCCATCAGGTAAGAGAAAGGTGCAGTAGTAAGCACCATTACCTAAAAGCATACAGAAATAGGGTATGGGATCTGATGGAATCCTTTGATGCCCTAAATATAAAATTTATTCCCAGAGAAAATAATACTTTGGTAGACTCTTTAGCAGCAAGGGGAGCTAACTTCAACCCTTCTGTAGATATAGGAGTCAAGAAAGACAAGGGAATCAAAATTATTTTTAGACCTGCAATACCAGATAAGCAGATTTTTTGGTAGGTTTTTGAGAGTGATGAACAGATCATTGAATTTCTGGTAAGAGAAGCCTATCTCTCCACTATCCAAGAAGAATATCTAGAGGAAATTGATCAAAAGGATGTTATTCAACTTAGGAATAATCACATACCTAGAGGGTTGGTCACTCTAGAAATCCTGTTTGACAATGAAGATAGGAGAAGGATCAGATCCATGGAAGTCAATGATAAAATATATAAAGAAGTTGAAATAGAAAAATAAAAGAGACTCAAGGTTGGAATCTGATGTTCACCAGAAGAAGAAGAGGATATTAAAGCTTTATGTATAAAGTACCAAGACATTGTGGCTTGGTCATATGAAGACCTCAAGGTATATGACAAAAGGATTATCCAACACACCATTGAGCTAGAGCCTGATGCAAAGCCTTTTAGGTAGAAGAAAAGGCCTATAAATCCAAGGATCGAAGCCATAATGAGAGAAGAGCTCTTAAAGTTATTAAAGGCTAAGATCATCTATCCAATTAAACATTCAACCTGGGTAGCCAACTTGGTACCTGTGAGAAAAAAGAATGGTGATATTCGCTTGTGTGTAGATTTTAGAAATCTTAACCAAGCATCTCTTAAGGATCACTACCCCCTTCCATAGATTGATCAGATATTACAGATAGTGGTAGGGGTAGAGAGGTTCTCACTATTGGATGGCTTCTCTAGATACAACCAGATTTGGGTGAAAAATGAAGATCAGTATAAAACAACATTCACCACAAAATGGGGCACATTTGCCTACCAGAGAATACCTTTTGGGTTGTCCAATGTGGGAGCCACATTTTAGAGAGCCATGG
This sequence comes from Wollemia nobilis, assembly GCA_028583015.1. NCBI lineage: Eukaryota > Viridiplantae > Streptophyta > Pinopsida > Araucariales > Araucariaceae > Wollemia > Wollemia nobilis. The sequence continues at coordinate 17,398,327 of JAQPPZ010017228.1, forward strand.
ACTATGCCTTTGGGGAACTTATTAATAAGGTCATTCTAATCTATTTGGATGACATGACAGTGTTTTCCCATAACAAGCATGACCACTTAGCACACCTTGAGCAAGTTTTTCAAAAGTGCAGAGAATTTGGCATTTCCCTCAATCCTAAGAAATCATTTTTTGCAGTACATGAGGGAAATTTGCTAGGTCATGTGGTCTCAAAATAAGGTATGGCCATAGATCTAGATAGAATCCAATCCATTCTTGCTCTTCCACTACCTATAAACAAGAAAGCCTTGCAGTCCTTCTTTGGCCAAATAAACTTTGTCAGGAAGTTCATTTCTAATTTTGCATAGAAGGTCAGGCCTATATCTAAACTACTAAAGAAATATGTAGAGTTCAAATGGACTGAAGTAAGGAAACAAGCCTTTGATATTATCAAGCAGTCCATTGCAATAGCTCCAGTGCTAGTAAATCCAGATTTCAGTAAGGATTTTATTCTTTACGCTTATGGAGCTAAAGAAAGTTATGCCTCAGTGCTCACCCAAAAGAATGATCAAGGTGAGGAGCACCCTATATTCTTCTAGAGCTAGACTCTCTATGATTACCAGGTTAAGTATAATTTTATTGAGAAACAAGTATTTGTTGTGATGAAATCATTGAAGAAGTTTAGGTAGTATTTGGTTCAAAGTAAGACCCTAGTTTATGTTGTTCACCTAGATGTAAGAAGCTTTATTATACAAGGTGAACTAGGAGATAAGAGAGCTGGTTGGATCACCAAGATCCAGGAATATGATGTGGAGATACACCCCACCAAGTTGGTAAGAGGTAGGGCCCTATGCCAAGGTCTAACAGAGGTAGCAACATCAGCTAAAATAATAGCTTGTCAGGTAACTGAAGATGATCAGATTGAAGGAATACAGCCAGGTGATTCTGATTGGGTAGACCAGATGATCAATTACTTTCAAACTAGAGTATGCCCTCCTGATATTAATGCATCACAAAGAAGAAGATATAGACTTCAAGATTTGAAGTATGTCTTACTACTAGAAGGGCTATACAAAAGGAACCTTGATGGAGTCCTCCTTAAGTGCTTAAAATATGATCAACAACAAAAGGTCATAAAGGAGTTCCATGGAGGGCCATCTGGAGGACATTTCTTAGGTAGAGTTACAACTTTGAAGATCATAAGAGTAGGCTATTACTAGCCTACTATATTTACTGACACCTTCAAAGTCACTAGAGCCTATGACAAATGCCAGAGGCATGTAGGGAGGACAAGAAATGCTTCATTCCCCCTCAAGCCAATACAAGTTGAGGAGCCTTTTCAACAATGGGGGCTGGACTTTATAGGGGTCATCAATCCTCATTCTTCAGTAGAGCACAAGTATATTCTAACTACCATAGACTACCTCACCAGATGGGTAGAGGCTATTCCTACCAAGAAATCAGATCAGGAAGTTGTGATCAATTTTATGGAAAGTTTGATTTCAAGGTTTGGAGTTTCGGAAGCCTTGGTGAGTGACAATGGACCAGCTTTTATAGGAGCCAAATATATTGAGTTTTCCAGTAAGTATGGCATAACCATTAAGAATACTTCAAATTATTACCCTCAAGGGAATGGACTTGCAGAGTCTACCAACAAAAACCTGTTAAGGATTTTGAGGAGATCACTAGAAGGGAATAAAAGAAGTTGGCACCTAATGCTGGAACAAGCTTTGTGGGCAGACAAGATTACTATCAAGAAGTCCATCAAGACTTCCCCCTATGCTTTGGTATATGGCAAGGAGGTAGTGTTACCTATCCATTTAGAAATTCTAGCACTCAAACTGATAAATTTAGAAGAAGAATTAGAGGAAAATCCAGTGGATACAAGGTTGACACACCTACTACAGTTGGAAGAGAAGAGAGCTCAGGCCTATGAGAACTTTTAGAAACATTATGTAGACATCAAGGTATGGTTCAATAAAAAGGTAAGGTTCAAAAAATTCTAGGTTGGAGACTCAGTTCTCAGGTGGAATGTTGAAAGAGCAAAACCAGGTCACCATCAAAAGTTTGACTCCTTCTGGGATGGCCCTTTCAAGATAGTAGAGGTCAAAGATACCAATGTTTTCCAACTCGAAGATCTAGAGGGAAACATACAACCAATTCTAGTTAATGGTTTTCATCTTAAACTCTACTTTGATTGAAATATAAGCTCATTGTAATATATGTACATACATTGTATCATATTTCCTTTCTTTTTGCACTTTGTATCAAGTTTTGTTTTAACAACATGTTGTACAAAAAATAAAAAAAAAGAGAGAAAATTTTGCAAAATTGGCTAAGTGTTCCCACAGGATGCAGCAAGTGCCTATTCCACACTCAAATACACTAAGTGCGAAGTGGAATATCATTGAGCTCCAATCCACACTCAAATGAACCATCATACCAATGGAATGATGTGTGGGTTCCAATCCACACCTAAATGAACTACATTTTCAGGGAATGTAACATGCACTATTTTCCGCACTCAAATGGACCACGATGCCAGCGAAATGATGAGTGGGTTCCAATCCATTAGGTTTTGAGACTTATGATGTGCGGAATGAGGAAGTTCCTAATCCACCAAAATCCAGAGTTATGTTGGCTGGAATAAAAGAAGTGTCGCCAATCCACCATTTTCAAGTCTACATTTGAGCGGGGTAGCAATTCTGCATCATACCACTTGGAAAAGGGCAAAAGGTCCATAATAAATGCTAATTTTCCCATGCTCAAAAGAGAAAGGACAAAGCAACACCACAAGGGTTGAAGCACATTTGAATTTTGACCAATCAGAGGTCAGAACGCCACCTCTAAGCCACCAAAAGGAATGAGTGTTGAATTGAGAAGCGTGCCAATGGGCAAGTCACGTAGTAGCCGCATTAATGGTAGAGGACGTGCATGCAATAGTAATTAAAAGTGCCAAAGCACAGAATTCTACCCATTTGACAAAGAGCAACGTTCACTAAGAAAAGAAGAGCAGAACGATAGCAGAAGCATTACCTATAAATTCTACAGAGAAAATCTAAGTCATTACTGACGAAGATGGCTTCCAAAGATTCCCAAGAAGCTAGAAAATTGGTGAAAAAGATAGTGGGCCATTATATTGATAAAGCAAAAGTTGTAGTGGATACTGAGCTGGTCCTCATAGAGAGAACAAAGCTCAGGAGAAACATCAACAACATATACAAGAAAGGAGCGGCCCTATCGGTTGAAGGTAGATGTGTTGTGCTCTCATTCTTGTATTTTTATATTTGTGATTCTATTCATCCTTGTCCTAAGTTAATAGTGGCCATCATTAAGTTTTATGACCCAATGGCAAAAGCAGTAAAAATTGCTAAAGGCAAAACCCTATTTAGCATCACTGCTACAAACTGTCACAAGTTTTTTGCCCTAGGAGCAGAACCACCTATAAGACCAAAAGAGTTTAAAACAACTACCCAGGCTAGGTATTACTCTCTAGATAAACGAGCTAATGATGGTGAGTCTTTTAGAAAATGGGTATATAAACAACTCAAGGACACTAGGGCCAGAAGGGATTGCCCTCGGTTCCAATTTCCATTGAACGGTTTGAACACCCGGAGCTATATTCTATGTTGGCCTGCATGGATGGTTTGGACTCTGATAAAATGGTGCAAGGTTGGAAAATAGCCGCTGCATATTGCATTTCCAATGAGAGGATGTATGAGGAAGGCATAGAAAAGAAGGGTATTAGGGTTATCTATTTTTATTGGCTAACTTTCCTTGCTTAGAGAATGCATGAGCAATTAGTAGCAATGAAAAGAAGCTCTGATGCACCTTGTTTTTGACATTGCTCAAGCCTGGTCTAGATGTTTTTCACTACTGTAAGGGATATGATGCCCTAGATTCCAATCAAGGACAAGACCAGTGAAGGAGAACCCATTCCAGTTTATTATTGGACTACTCATCTGAGAAGTACTGAGTCTTTTTATAGATTCAATTTGGAATTCTTAGGGCCAACATTGAAAATAATGTATGGAGTTTACCCTAGGCTACCACCTCTGGTAGAGAAAATATTGAGAGCAGAAGGTGTAGAGGAAGGAGATTGGTATCTCCTAATAGAGGGCACAATCATTAGACTGTATGGCTTTATGGGTAAGCATTTTTTGCTGCCCCACTTTATCACAGAGAGGCTATTTGCCTTAGAATATTTGAGGCAAGCAGAATATATAGATTTGAACTATGGCTCTGGGAGAAAGAGGAGATCTATGTTGACCTACCAAAATGTTAGTGATATAACTATTACTAGGAAGCGACAGGGTGAACAGATTGACCAATACCTGGATAGGTTGGGTCTATTCTACATTCCTTAGAGATGGAGTTATGATCCAGATGATATATTCTATAAAATAAATATAGCCTTAAATGGAGAAAAGGCCTACAAATTTGAGAAGAGATCCAGGCCCCATTTTGAACAAGGTAGAAATAACAAAGAAACTACTCTTTTAGAGTGGAATGTTTCTAAAATGGATCAAATTCCTCCATGGTTAGAATTTTATGAACAAATTGTGGATTTTGACCCAGACAACAATGTAAAACATCAGTTGAAGGAGTCTACCATCAAATATATTGAGGAAAAAATAGATAAGAAAGAAGACCCTCAGCCTCAGGAACCTACTAGTGAGGAACTAGAGAAAAGTGAGAAATGGAACGAAGCCAAGATATCAGATTGGTGGAGGATGAGGATTGAGAATGGTAAAGAAAAATCTAGGTTTGGGATTAAAATTGATGGTGAATTGAAGGACCACAATGCTCAGGTAAAATAAAGTAATTTTTGGAGAGGGGAGGGCTCTGGTCCCTCCCCTGCTCCCCCTCCCATGGCTCCTGGTTTCTCGCCGGCCCCCGGCTCAACCCGAGTCATCCCTCCCGGGGAGTGGTTGTTTGCGGATGATCTCCTGGGGGAGATCCTTCTCCACTATCTCGCCCCCTCCCGGCCGGCTAGGGTTTCCTTGGTTGTTTTTTTGGACTGGTGCTTCCCAGGGATCCCTGTTTGGTTGGGGATCCCTTCCATTTTTCCCTCAGGCTTCCCCCTGGGGTTTTTTGTAGGTGATTCATGTGGATTTGGTCCCCTGCGTTTCTCAGTGCGGTGGAGGTGACGGTTTAGGGTTTGGACAGCTTCCCCATTTTTCTTGTGAATCCTCGATAGGCTCTGTGCTTGGACGGGATTCTTGGTCCCTGCTGCTGGGATCCTCTTCTTTTTCCCGGGGTGGGTTCCTTGTGGTGCAACTCTCTCGGTCACTTCCTGATGGACTGGATCCTCTCTGTGCTGGTCGTCGGCTTCCTGCAGAATGGCTCTCGCTGAACTGAATGTTTTCTCGGTGGGCGGGATGGTTTCTCCATAGGGCGGGATCCGCCAAATCTGCCGGTTTTCCCGCGAGGCGGGATCCTTTCTTTTCTGCTGGTTTCCCGGATGGCGGGATTTCCCTGTTGCTTCCCTCTAGGCGGGACTTGTTTGTGGTGGTTTTGATCGCTTCCCGCGAGGCAGGATTTTATTGTAACGGTTTTTTCTCTGCTTCCTGCTGGGCGGGATCTACTCGATGGTGGTTTTTGGCTACTCTCGCCGAGCGGGATCTCCAAAACTACTTTTTTCTTATTTGTTTGTTTCCCGCCGAGAGGGATTGTTTCATGCTTACTCGTTACCGTTGGCGGGATTTCTGTTTTGGTGTTCAGTTTCAAGGGATTGATGCCCTAGGCCCATTGCTTATGTAATCAGGTTTTGGGATCCTTGTTAAAACCCGCTATAAATACAAACACATAATTATCAAAAAAAAAAAAATTGATGGTGAATTCTCTAAAAGGTATGACAAACATGTCAAGACTTGGAGGCCCAAAGACACAAGGAATATAGTTCTAATATACAATATGACATAAACTAGGTTTGATTCCCCATCCCCACCTTCAAAAGAATAAGTTCATGAAGAAGAACCTGATACTCCATTGACTACTACTGAAGTATTGAAGCCTTTTCAACATTCAACTGAGCATATAGAGAATTTTCTAAAGGGAGCACAATTGATGAGTAAAATGCACTATTATGATGAAAAGGCTATCAATGCACCAATCATAGAAACAGTTAAAAGGTCTAAGTGCCTAGCCCTAGGTGCACAAGCTCCAGATACAGATGTAGATTAGAATGAAAAGGATGAGAACTTTAGGTTTACATCTCTAAGTTTCACCACTAGTGACAGTGGAATTAAATCCCATTTTTGAGAAGGTATTACTAGAGGAAACAATAGAGGAAGGGCTATCTGAGGAATATATAGAAAGTGAGAAAGTTACCTTTCAAGTTTTTCAAAGAAAATCCAAAAGGTCTCTAGAAATAATGGAGAAAGAGATTTCAAATAAGCAGAGGGTGGATAACGAGGATATAGTTGAGAAAACAACTATTTCAGATGTTGAAGAATTAATACAACAAGAACAATAGTAGATAATAGAGACAACTTCATAAAACCCTACATTAGTAGGCAAAGGTATGGTCTCTAATCCCTCTTCTCCTATTCCTCCTCCAGATTCCCCAAGGAAATCTCCCTCCCTTTCTGAGCAAGAAGTTGTAACAAAGTTACCTTCTCCACCTCATAGTCCACCTCCTATTTCATCAGTCACTACTGAGGTACAAACCAACCCATCTCCTCCAAGGTCACCTTAAGTTCCACCTTCATCATTCGAAGTTCCACATTCATCAGCTGAGATTTCCCTCTCATCATCTCCCATAGTTACAACTTTGGCATTACCACCACCACCATCATCTTAGAAGAAAACTACTTCAAGTTCACCCATTCACCCATCTGTGAGCCTCACTTTAGTTTCCATGAGTTTACCAATTGCAAAAAATGTGGTGGTCACAGAGTCCACTATGGTCACAGACTTTGCTGTAACTACTTCTACACAACTATTGTCAACTACTGATTCTACACATGCATTCCTTGTGTCCTCTTCCCCTTTTACTGAAAGTTATCCTACCCAAGCCATTTTGTAGAAGAAGCAGGAAGCTGCACATAAAATAAATGATTTCTAGGTAGAAAATTTATCTAAGCCTTCAAATAGGATGGCCACCAGGAGAAGAAGCATGTTTGTTGATCTAGTTTCAAGGCAAAGGACATCTAGATCCATGATTCCCCTTGTGAGTAAGCTTGAAACTAATATAGCAACTCAATATTATTGTATAGAAGATTATACACAAGATATTGAGAAGCTACTTGATGAAGATGAATTGGTCATAGCCAGATCCCAATTAGAAAATTTTTATGTAAAGAATGATATATTCAAAGAAAAGGTGGGTAAGTTGGAAAATAAAATTGAAAATATTTAAAAACTGTCAGCAATCAGAAATAAGTGGAGAAAGCTCTAAGAAAATAAGCTAAGAGCTGGCAAGAGAAGTTTCAAGAAGCTAATAAGCTCCAGGAGTATATTGTAGAGCACCAGAAAAAGAATGAGGAGTGGGCTAAGGAGATACAAAGTTTGAAGTAACAGCTCTAGATTTAAAAGGCTAAATCTTCTGGGTTTTCTAAGGCTAGACTCAAGAAAGTGAGAAAGGAATTGCTTTCTGAAGTTGTAGAGAACTTCTCAGGGCTACAACTTATTATTGATTATTTAGATGATGCCAACTGCCTACTCCAAAGTATTCAGAAGGATCTGGATAAAATCACTGGAGAGCTACAACCTATGGTAATTCCAAATGAAAAAATTCATAGACTGGTGGATAGTAGAATTAGTAATTCTGCTAAGCCAATCCCTAATAAGGAGTGGAACATTGCTAGATTTGCTACTAGAATCATAGTGAAGAAGCATAGAGCACTCCAAAAGGCTTGGCTATTATATGACAAGATTGAAGGATTAATCAAGGATGTAGTGGATGTTAATAAGAAAATGGTCCAAATTGGTTTCAAAGGGTTATGGATGGAAGACCACAACTTATTGTTAGTTGAAGAAATTAAGAAAATTAATGGTGAGAGATTACAATATGAATCTAAAATTGATGCTCTAGAGGAACCAATTGATCAAGAGCAGGCTTCACAAATGATCATTTATTTTACTAGGCTCAAAGATCTCATGGAAGACTTGGTAAATAGAGGAAGTGATGCTAACTATGAATATATTTGTGAGCTCCAGTACATTTATAAGTAGTTGAAGGAAACTTCCAACCCCTTCGAAGCAACCTAGAAACAAGCCCTACAGAGTTTGAAGTTGATGGTGCCACTGTTTGGTGACAATGCTGAAGAGGAAAAAAAAGAGAAATCTTCTCCAGAGGAAGAAGTTGAGCAAGAAGAGGATAATTATGAGGAAGAAGCCCAAAAAGAATAAGATCTAGATAGAGATATTGCAGACCCTGAAGGGGCACAAGATTAGTAAATTTTATTTTGTACATATGTAGTCATATGTTTTGTATTTTTGTTGATTCATTTTTACTTTGATATGGTAAGAAAGAAACAATAAAAGCATGAGTCCAGAGAGACATAGGAACCAACAATTTTTATGTGAAGGTATTTTTATACTGATTTGCAAGAAGGCTTTATAAGAAGAACATAGCTATGTTTTGATGGAGCAGTGAATCAGTTTTGTTGGAATGGCACAAATATTAATGTTTATGGTATAATCTCCATGTGAACAATTATCCTCTAGGATGAAGCATGGTCTCGATATGAATGTTTATCCTTTAATATGACCATAAATTTTTTAGAGGGCAGTGTTCATATGAAAGTTATTCTTTACAGAATTTTTGAAGATAAACATTTTTGACTCCTGATGCCCAATGGATAAGACTCTGAGTTCGATGGCTTTATGAGAAAATCCACCCGGGAGGTACCAAAATGTAGGCCCAAAATGGCCACATCCTTAGAAAGCATTGAAAATTTCATTGTAAGGTATGACGTTTCCATTCCGCACACTTTTTAGTGTATTTTGGAACGGATCCGTAACATTTGTTTCCTAATATGACCAAAACTTAGTGTAATTTTACCTTGAGCAATTTTGATCGTTTTATAATGTATTTTAGTGTAGATTGGCGATGTTTCCCAATTCCACAAATTTTTTTGGTGATGATGTCAGCACAAAAGAAAGTGTGGAATGGTGACCGAGAGTAGTTTTTACATGCTATGAGTAGCTAAGTGTCAGTATGGCTCAATTTCATTGCGTCTCAAGAGTATTAAGGTGCATATTGGTGACAAAGAGTAGAAAACACTACATAAGGTGTGGATTGAAGACAAAGGGTGATTTTACACTAACTCTGAAGCAGAATGGTGATAAAAGCTATTTTACACTGCATCCGATGAAAAATAACAACAAAGGATGAGTTGCACTTTCCCTGGTGTGGATTGGTAATTCCGCATATTTACAAAGCAAAGGTGATGTCAACATGATTTATGGTGTGGATTTCAGTTGCTTTGAAGCCAAAGAAGAAAAGAGGAAGTATAATTGTAGTGACCTCGAGGCGCACACACCGCTCTTACCCTACTTGCAAATGTGTTTAAACCCAAAATATGAAGTGAAAGACCATGAAAAAGTATATAACATGGAAGTAACAAAGATATGTCTCTTTATTTGTATTGAAACCCGGTTACAAGTCGGTCCCTCTTAGGGATACCCATTTTTGATACAATGAGGTTACAAGTGGGTAAGATGTCCCCTCGCAAAGGGGTGGTGCACTATCACAAGCTCCCCGGTTTTGCACACAAAAATGTATGAGGGCTTATAGATGCCTCCTTCTCTAGGTCTGTTCCCTAGAGGGATCCCTTTTGCTCTCGTATGTTGCAGATTCCATCCGATGAACCTGTGGCCCTGTAAGCAATGAAACAACAACACACGCTTAGATGTCCAAGAATGCCTCCTTGGATGAGGTTGTTAGTAATGAATATATCAAAATGAAAGCAAGTGCAAATTAAACCTATGCTATGAAGTTGAATGAATGAAATGATGCTATGCTAATGATATGCTAAACAAAATAATGAAACTAATGTATAAAACCCTAAGCTAGACCTACGGGCCACTATCCAAGACAACGACCGCTAAGGTGAATTTTGTTCTATTTGCCCCAAAGCTATGGATCAAAGCTTGTATCGGATGTTGAAATAGTGGTTGCTTTGCTCTCCAATTTGTAGGGCTTCACCGTAAATGTGATCTCCAAGGGAAGCTCTCTAAGTCTCGAAAGCTCTCCTCAATGACCTTTTTTGATAAATTCTAGATCCTTGGTGCTCTTAGGCTTGCACCTTTTAAAGTGTGTGAAACCCTAGGTCTATGCCCAAGCCCTAGGACTGAATCCCTCATGCGTAGTGAAGGTTAGCATGAGAAGATTTTTGTCTTTTCTATGTTTAAAGATAAGTTATCTAAAATCTAACTGCAAACTTGAGTCTCCTATGCAAACTGGTCATTTAGCATGAGCAGCTTTGTTTTTGTCTATGTTTGGAGGCCAGTTAACTAAAGTCTAAATGCAAACTCAAGTCTCCTATGTGAACTAGCCATGAAAGGGAATGCAAAGTTACTCCCGCTCACCTTTATTGCATGCAAACTGCCACTTCCACCCGTGATTGAGCATATTTGTCGGCAAAATGCTTTTTGTGGCTTAGCCACTGTCATCTACAGTGGCTAAGATCTGGCCATTGTCATCTATAGCGGCTAATATCTGGCCACTCTAAGCTTGAGCGGCTAAGGTCTGGCCGCTCTAGTCTTGAGAGGCTAGGCTTGGATGGGCTTAAAATGCCCCAGATGAGTGGTGAGAACCACTTTTGATGCTTGGAAAGTCCAAGACTATGTCATGTGATCTTATGAATGTGTCTATGTGAGTAGCTCCCCTAAACATGACACATTTTAGGTGTCTACAGATGCCCCTTTTTGTGATGCGCTATGTGGAAAACACAATGTCGAGCAAAAATGTAGACTGATCTGTTTGTAGGGTGTATGGTGATCAATGGTCTGATCAACGTCGGATGGCCCAATCATGCAAGATGGTGTGCACCCCTTGAATCATTGCCTCAACATTCGGAGGACTTAGCTCAGTGGCTTGGACATGTTAAATTGCACTCATTCCTCAAACTCAATCGGGTAGCTTCAACTGCTACAATAGTTTCGACCGATAGGAGAGCTACTATTGAAGATGTCATGTCTGCTTACGTTCCCAACAAACAAGGGAAATTATGTGATTGTTGTATGCAATGATTCATAGGATGAACATGATTTTGTTATGATCGAGTGATATTTTGTTGACTTTGATTATGATTATTTTGAAAATTTGAACTACCTCTTCACTCAATGAATTGGTGAAGAAATGACAATGAATGAAGCGACAAGTCGCTTGACCAATATGACTTAATCTGGTTCCTTTCTAGCATTTGTTCCTTCAATGGGCGAACCCCCATCCAAGTGTGATTCCAATTGTTTATGATAATCATCCATCCCTATCCCGAGGAGCGGTCCAGCCATCAATAGCCTTCTTAGGGAGTTAGGATGAGTGATTCTATTTATGCTCATATTGTATCACTTTGGCTTAGTGTTTTTGATGTCATAAGGGGATGAAGATGATCCTATCGTACCCATGGAGCAATCCAACCATCTTGGTATTTTTTGGGTTAGAAGTGATACATCGTGATTCCAAAATGAATATTTTTGCCCCAAGTAGCCTTATGGTGACTTACTCGTCTTACCGAATTACATGGAGTGCAAGTCGCTGCAATCGCTAAGTCGATAGAGTAAGTGACTGGATATGAGGCTTACTCGAGAATTTTTTTATGTGATTTTTATGTTATTTTGGTCATTATGATGACTAGAAGTCTTCAAAATGTGATTATTTGAATGTTTTTGTTGCTTCTCATGGAGGGGCTGAGGTTGTTTTTGTCTAGGATCTCGACCACTGTCAGGTCCAATGGCCACCAAAGGCCTAGCCCTGGTCGCTCTCGTCCTGAGTGACCAAGCGATGCGGGCCACTGACGTCAGCAATGGCCAAGGCAATATAAAAATAAATCCTAGGGTTTTGTCCTTTCACTTTGCCAGTTGTCAATTTGCTTTCTTGGGCTCTGAGGTGAAAGTGAATTTTGTGATTTGGAGCATTTCTGCGACTTGGAAGATCATGGCTGCATGGGGTGAAGCATCTTTGGGTGGAGGAGCTAGAGCTTCTCAAGTACTCCCTCAACCTTTAACCTTGCTTGTTTATTTTTTTTTTGGGTAAAATTGAACCACATTAAGTAATCGGTAATTGAACCTCATTAAGCTTGTTGGCAACGAATCAAAACCCGTAGCTAGGCTTAGTTTAGGTTTTTATGTGGTGGGCTTGTCCCCATTTTGTTTTTTAGCTTTTGTTATATTTTTTTGGTATTTTTTGGCCTAGGGTTGACGCGTCTGCCTCGTCACCCATCGGTCGCTCTCGATCAGAGCGGCCAAGAAGGCCTACAACTTGGCCGTTGTCATTGGCAGCGGCCGGTTTGAATCCCAATGGTCAAAAAATTTGACCATTGGGGCTTGGCCACTGTCAGCTTTAGCGATCAATTTTTGGCCACTGTAGGCGACAGCGGCCAAGAACCCTTAGTGAAATTATTGATTTTTTTTGAAATTTTTGGGTTGATTTATTGATTTTTTTGAAGTTTTGACTTGTTTGAGTAGGTGCAACTCTGTTCTTTACCTAGAATTAGGATAGCCCATCATTATTTGCACCATTTTCATGTTTATTGTGTGTTATGCCTTAGATGCATTGTAGTTATGATTTATTTTCTTTTTCTTAGATTCTTACTGCTCGGGCTCGGGACCCGAAGCTCATGAATACACTTCTGCCCCTCTTGGATGATGATGATTGGGCTTGGCTCAAAGCCCATGGGCTACAGTATATCACCAGATTGCCCACCATTATGGTAGATCATGCCTACCTTATGGATTTGGTCCATCGATGGGACCCTTAGACCAATACCTTCCACTTTCCTATCGGTGAGATGACCATCACGTCGAAAGATGTGTACAGGATCTTTCGGATCCCCTTTGATGGAGTGGCCATTGTCTCTTCGGCCACTAATGATCAGGTTGCTATTTTTGCTTGGGTGTTCAGAGGGCACTCTATGGAGGCTCTCAAGGACACCAAATCTGGGGGAGTGTCCATCTCGCATTGGTATGATGAGGGTGTCTTCTCTACGAGGCATGCGGTGTTGCTGATGGTCATCAACAATATCTTGATTCTAGATTGCTCAGGTTTGAGGTTCCCGTGGAACCTCTTGGTGATGGTTTAGGACCTGTTGGATAGTGAGGAGCCTATCATCTATGCATGGGGCAGGTCTTTGTTGGCTCAGTGCTATGATGAGTTGTACCACATCCACCGACGAGGTCGCATCGACATTGCTTGCAACTTGCTTCTATAGGTTTGGGGATGGGAGCACATCCAGGTAGATCATCCCAGAGGGCTTCCTACTGAGATTACAGCTATGGAGGAGCGGATGCAGTGCTATGCCACTAGATGGGCTCGAGAGCACGAGCTGTGCAAGAGCCATCATCATGCGGGGGAGCTTTCCCATTATACTACCACTTTCACTGGGTTGCAGGTCGAGGATGTTATGTGGCGCCCATATCATGAGTGCCCGACGTGGGATGATCCAACCAATTTTACTGCTAGGACGTGGCATGAGCGATGGCTCCTTGGCCATAAGGTTGTCATCCAAGAGCATTTCTTCTACTCTCGGGTTCTTCGTCAGTACGGGCTACAGCAGGATGTGCCTCTTGTTCCATTTTTGTACAGGTGCCTTGCAGTGGAGAAGGACCTACCCCCATGATAGATTATAGAGCTCTCATATGAGGAGGATGCCCCAATAGTTGATCTAGGAGTCATTGGGGGTGTTACAGAGGCATATACTCAGTGGTGGGGAGATCTGATGTGGCATGGTATCGATAACTTGGGTCACGAGGATGATGGTAGGGATGATGATACAGATCCGATAGGGTATAGAGTCTGAGCCAGGATCGAGGTATGGGGCCAGTGAGCAGAGTAGGTGGCAATGGAGGAGCAGGAGGCTCCTAAGGAGGATGAGGAGGAGTTGGAGCCCGAGGAGAGAGATTCTCCTCTGAGAGCACAGTTGCATGAGGTCGAGGTCGAGCTCCAATCGACCCAGATCTAGGTGCAGCAGTGAGATGCTACTATAGCACAGTGGGATGCCACCATAGAGCAGCTCACAGTGTAGATACAAGCTTTGTAGGCTACTATCAGGGGTGGTACTACCAAGATGTAGTTTGTTGTTCCTCCTTCTACACCATAGGGGGCTCCAGAGATAGATCCAGGGGTAGAGGTTCTACGCCTGTAGTCACTATTGGATGAGTATGAGGGGTGGATTCAAGGTCATGTTGGTCACATTACCATTCTCCAGATGCAACTCAAGAGGCATGGGATTGTCCCTAAGGAGGCACCAGGCGTAGGTGGTTCATAGGTCAATGGGTGATCCACCTCAGGGTAGTCTTCTTCCCATCCTAGCCAGAGGACCCAGACTCGGACAGAGAGGCCAGTAGGTTCACACCATTCGACTCGTGACATCGCCATAGGGGGAGGTGGCACTGGGGGAGGTGATGCCAAGGGCTCAACCCCTGTATTTGATTGATGGTGCTCTGTTGATTCATTTTTGAGGTCGGCTTGACCTACCTGACTATAGCCTATGGGCATTTTTGTACCTTTTATGGACCTGATACACACATTTATATGATATCTTTGTTTTATGACTCATTATGTGTATTGTTTATTGCTTATGTTTTTGTTTTATTTTGTTTTATGATGTGATGGATGATGGTATTATGATGAATTGATATATATAAAAAAAAAATATATTATAAGGGGTGTGTTAGATGATAGATGATATTTATGATGACGTGGATTTGAGATGGATACTTATGTATGTGTTAGATGTAGATGCTTTTATGATTTAATTATTGTGGCATTACGTGATGTATTTCAAGTTGATTTGATGATGGATTTGTGATCCTTTGTATGGATGAATGCAACTATGTGATATTTGATGTAAATGGATGATTTATGACCTATGTATTTATGGATGAAATGTAATGATTTGATCTTTGATGTAAATGGATGATTTATGACTTATGTATTTATGGATGAAATGTTTTTGTTAAATGCATGTTTAATTTTGTTTTAATTTATACATCTAACTCATGCTATGATATGGTGAATGTAGTATGTAATTTAACGTGAATGAACTTGTATGTTTTAATTACTTAAAACATAATGGATGCCTATGCCATGATTTTGACAATTTAACGGGTGATACCACAGAAAGTATAACAACCATGAATATTTAATAATCATTCTACTCATAAGAATTAATTATTTAAATCCTCCATATGTGCAATGTAATGGTGTGGAATGTATGCATTTTCTGGATAAGCTTCTGTAATTTAAGAGATGTAAAATAGTTAGTGGCCGTTTAGACGTCATTTCTGACATATATTCGGTATCTATTTTAATATTATTTTATTAATACCCCCTAATTTATAGAAGCTTATAAAGAAATTTGATGATGTGATTGATGATATGAATTGTTGCTATGGTAGAAATTTATTTGCAGGTTTTTCCTGAGACTTCAAACACTCTAGTTACCCTATCAACAATTATGTACTGGTCATACAAGATTTTTGTAAAGCAAGTCTTTCACTCTGTACTCGGATATTCATTCTCTCTATGTGTGCAAATGAATATATTTTTGATAGAACTCAAGCATTTCCTCCGATGTCAGGTGGGATTCTTTCAGCCCATTGCTAAGATCAGGGATTCTCAAGTGTTTTATCTCATCCTTATGTTGGACTTAGTTGGACTATACCACTAGGCAGTTTTGAGTTACCTAAGCTAGCTCATCCACATTCAAACATTGGTCTATACAAATGCCAGGAGCTTTTGTGATAGACATATCATCATGCGTAAGGATTTCTCCTTCCAGTTTTGTGCAATGCTAAGAATTCCAGGGATTCAAGTTCTATTCCCTTTTTTTCTTCATTCATTTGGGATACTTGCTCATACTTAGTGATGAAAATCATTGTTTATTTTGACTGATTTTTTTTTTTTCTCTTGAGCAAGGGATTCTTGTAGTGATGATAATCACTGTTTATTTTGCTTTTGTTCTTTTTATATTTTGAACTATGACTTTGGGCGTTGATGTTTGAATTTTGAAGAATTTGAACTTTTGACTTTGAGATTTGAATTTGGCTTTGTTTCGGATTTTGCTTATTTTTATGAAAGCAAGGGATGTATGTAGTGATGATAATCACTCATTTCTGGGTAGGGTAGAACTTGTCCTTTTGCCAATTCTCAACACCTTTAAACCGGTTGCATAGGGGGATAAGCAAGGAAGTTCCTTTTCGCTTTTGGTAACCTAGACCACTTTGTAGTTTTCATCTTTCCCTTGTATCAACTAGGATTTTAGTGTTTCAATTAGTGATGGGATCCTGAATATCCGAGGTACTACAACTAGACCTTGCTCTTCTACTAATAAAAATGGCTTTCTACAAAAGTTGATAAGACCACTAGACATGGTTGAAATAATAGGAAACCTTTGCATATTTCATATAGCAACATTATTTGGTTGTGTTGAGAAACACAATTACACACATGGATGCATGGATGAGGATAACTTGTATATTGTGATTGAAATACAAACTATGGCATCGTTTGTAAGATTGTGATCATAACATAAGTGAATGCAATGGATATGTATGGATATGCAATTATGCAGATGTAAGATGCAAATGTTTTTTTGTATTTTTGCTTTTTTTGCTTTGTTTTTGTGCTTTTGATTCGACCAAAGGGCTTTAAAATACCTTTGGAGCTTTTTGTATTTTGATTTTGACCAAGCGGATTGGATACCCTTGGAGCCTTTTTGTGATTTGATTTGACTTGACCAAAGGGCTTTAAGATGCCTTTGGAGCTTTTTGTATGATTTTGACCAAGCGGATTGGGTACCCTTGGAGCCTTTTTGTGATTTGATTTGACTTGACCAAAGGGCTTTAAGATGCCTTTGGAGATTTTTGTATGATTTTGAGCAAGAGAATTGGGTACCCTTGGAGCCTTTTTCAATTTGATTTGACTTGACCAAAGGGCTTTAAGATGCCTTTGGAGCTTTTTGATTTTGATTTTGGTTTGATTTTGTGACATATTTGAATTTTTTTGATTTTATGACATATTTGAATGTTTTTGATTTTATGACATATTTGAATGTTTTTGATTTTATGTATATTTGAATGTTTTTGATTTTATGTATGAAATGCCTTTAGATGAATGATATTGAGAGGTTCAGGCTCTTCAACACCATCTAATGATGTAAGGCGATATGCTCCAGGCCCAAATCTCTCTAAAATTATGTAGGGGCCTATCCAATTTGCCATAAATTTGTCTCACAAATGCGATGGCAGGTTTGAGTTTTGCTGATTTTCTTTGAGCACTAGATCCCCAAATTTAAATTCTCTCAAATGGACTTTACTATTGTATGCTCATGCAAGGTGATTCTGATAAACATGGAGATGCTCCAAGGCATTGACCCATTGTTCATCCAGAAGCATTAATTGATCCAGGTGGTCTTGCCATGTTGTGTCATTATCTATGAAGTCCTTTAATGCTATGCGCAAGGTTGGGATTTCTAGTTCTAGGGGCATGATGGCCTCAATGCCATATACAAGTGAAAATAGTGTTGCCCCAGTGGGCATCCGTACACTAGTCCTATATGCCCATAGTGCCAGAGGCAACTACAAATGCCAGTCCCTATGATTATCTACTACTATTTTCCTCAAGATGGAGACTATTGTTTTGTTTGAGGCTTCTGCTTGCCCATTTGCTTGCGGATAATAAGGCATTGAAAAACTATGCTGAATATGGTATTTTTTCATTAAAGCACGCACATTTTTGTTCTTGAAATATGGTCCATTATCCGATATAATATTTGAAGGGACCCCAAATCGACTTATGATATTGTGGAGTATAAAATCCGCAATCCTTGGTCCAATTGTCGATGTTAAAGGGATCACTTCGACCCATTTGGTGAAATACTCAGTGGCCGTTATGATGAACGTGTGTCGACCTGAATATGGGGGAGATATCTTCCCAATCAAGTCTAATCCCCATTGCAAGAAGGACCATGCTGCTTGGATGGGTTGCAAGGCTTGTGATGGCAAGTGAGTGAGGTTTGCATGATGTTGAAACTTTATGCATTTCTTGACATACTCACAACATTATTTTTCCATAGTGGGCCAATAATAATCCATTCTCAAAATATGCTTAACGATGGCCATGCCACTGAAGTGACCACCACATGTACCATCATGATCTTGCGAAATTACCCAAGATGCTTCTTGGGGCTCAAGACAACGAAGGAGCATTCCATCATAACCTCGTCTATAAAGGATATCTCCTAGAAAAATGTATCTAGTCACCTTTTGCTTAAATGTTCATTTTTCAACCTATGATAGGCCTTGAGGTACTGTTCCAAGCTTCAGGAAATACCGCAATTAGGAAAGCAAATCTTGATAAGCTACTACTTCTATGGATAAAACTATGTGCTCTCCTTGCGATCTAGCACTTGTGAACACTGATTGGGAAGCAATCCTGTGATGAATGGTTGTTCCACATTCCATGGGACCTTGAGATATCAAAGACTCCCAAGGGGTTATTTGCAAGAAGGCTCTAAATTTGAATGACCAATCCTAATTTGGCTCGGTTTGGATCATGTTGACTGACTCTAGGTTGTCAATAACCTCATGTTGTATCATGAAAAATACGAGCACTTTCACATGAACGGTTGTGAAATTAGTAGATGGATTTTGAGGGATTAAGGATCCCAAATATGCCATGGTGTCTACAAATCTATTTGATGTACGAGGGATTGCCTCGATGTCATACCATTCTAACCGGGCTAGGTAAGTGTCAACAAGATCCTTGTAATATTTTAGGAGTGGACACCTGCATTGGAACAATCCTTTGACTTGATTCACTATGAGCAAGGAGTCACCAAAGATACTCAATATTTTAATGCCCATTGTAACTATTGTTTGGAGTCCCAAGATCAGGGCTTCATACTTTGTGTTATTGTTCATGCAAAGGAAGTCTAGTTTGAATGATAAGGGTAATGGAGCACCCTGCAGTATGATAAATACTATCCCAACTCCGCCCCCATGTTCACACTTCGAACCATAAAAAAATAATGCCATTTCTCTTTATTTATTAGGTCATTTGGATTTCAGTGGGTCTGATAATGCAAAGACTGTATCATCAGGCAATTCTATAGTGAGAGGTTTGCTATCCTTAAGAGGTGCCTCTGACAACTGATTTGCTATGAATTATCCCTTTATGGAATTTTGGCTTATGAATTCTAGGTCAAACTCTATCAATAGCATGATCCACTTTGCAATACATGTATTATGATATGTCTTGTTCATCATATACTGTAAAGGATTTTGTTATGATATAACGTAAGTCATATGGCTCAACATGTAATGTCATAAATTTTAGTTGATCTGATACCAATTGAAGAACACAAGCTTATACTGAGAGGGGGGTGACAGTATAGCACCCACTTTTTACTTTCTTTCCAAACCAATATCAATTAATGTCCTTAATTGCAATAACCAAATATAGCAAGTGTGCATTAATAACTCAGATAGCAATAGTAAGCAAGAGCACAAGTCACCACACACAATTGAGACACAAGATTTAACGTGGTTCCCCCAATGTGGGGTACTCCACAAGATAATATCCTTATAATATTTCACACAGAAATAAGGATCCTTATCCAATACAATGATTACTTTGATCTGCTCAAAGCTAGGCAATACACTGATCTGCTTAGGTAGGCAATCCACTGATCTGCTCAGCTAGGCAACACACTGATCTACTCAGGTAGGCAATCCACTGATCTGCTCAGCTAGGCAACACACTGATCTGCTCAGGTAGGCAATCCACTGATCTACTCAGCTAGGCAACACACTGATCTACTCAGGTAGGCAATCCAGACTATTCTCAGCTAGGCAACACACTGATATACTTAGGTAGGCAATCCACTAATCTGCTCAGCTAGGCACTTATTACTCCACTCATATTCTCAACAAGCTCACACAGAAACTTGTCCAAATCTGCTCAACAAGCTCACATAGAACTTGTCCAAATCTGCTCAACAAGCTCACACAAAACTTGTCCAAATATGCTCAACAAGCTCACACAGAACTTGTCCAAATTCTCAACAAGATCACACAAAACTTGAAACCAACCCAAAAACCCCAACTCAAAACCACAAAAACTACCACAAATATGTCCAAAAATCTATCCCAAAGGCCTTCTCAAAGGCTCAACCAATCATGCTCAAGTAGCATTCAAATCTCATCCAAAAATCTACAAAGGCAAGGCTCAATGATGAACTCAATAATGAATGGCAATACACTCTACAATGGATGACAACAATGATCCATAATGATCTCAACTCAACTCAACTCAAGTCAACTCATAGAAGCATAAAGAGAATTGTTAGAGACTCAATATGTTCTAAGCTCAATCTCAACTCAAATCAGAATTATAGAATAGTTTGTTTCATGGAACTTGAACAATCACTTCACACATCACTTGACTAGGCTCAATCAACTCAACTCAAATATTTCCAACAATGCTCAACCACAAATCTCACATAACAATGATACTCATGTTCTTTTCAAGTTCTTTGCATAACCAATGGGCTTCAACAACTATGCTTATAAAATAAGGTTTAAACACAACTCTCAAACCAGAAAACCTTGAAGCATTCAACCAACCACTTTCAAAAAGGAAACCACAATCAATCCTTTTCTCTCCAATGATATTTCAGAAATCAACCACCATAATCAATCAATAGGAGAATGTGCCCATACCTTTTATGAAGATGAAGAAACCTCTTTGGAAATCTGCCACACTCAACAAACTTCTTTTTCAACTTTCAACAAGGGTTAGAGATCATGATTAATATCATAACAACAATATCCAAATAACACCTTATCACTCCTACTCAACAAAATGCATCATGTCCCCTTATGAAAGAATTAATCACTTTTGAAAAAGAACAAAACAACCTTCACTTTTGAACCCCTTTACAAAAATAGAAATATCTCTTTACATACACCTTATTTCTCCCTCTAAGCAAGTTAATCAAATAGCCCTCAAAATAAGCTTTCCAACGATATATAATATGATATACTTCTAAAAGGAAAATCACCAGAAATCTCTCTTTTTCTCAACATGCATCACAACCCTTATCTCTCCTAGGGCAACCTTAGAAAAATAAAATATTAGGAAAAATTATTAACTTGCCTTTGTCCTCAGTGGGATTCGATCCCCGGTCACTGCCCCTGCACCACTCTAACCATGGTGCCAACAACCACGTGAGCCAACCGCTCACATAGAACAATGAGCGCAAACCTTCTATTTGTTTGCTCCGAGCGTGTCCTCAAACACCACGTGCGCCAAAAGAGTCCTCCCTTTCACTTTGCAAAACCAGCGCCGATGGGATTCAAACTTCGGATCTACTGGCGCTTCAACACCTTACGTGCCTTCCTCTTGCCGCTAGGCCACAAGTGCCTACGGTGCTTGGTAAGGGACCTCCCTTACTTTTATTGCCTCCTTTCTCCGCTGGATTCGAACGAGCTGCGACGCCTTTGCTCCCTCTTCGAACGAACACCCTTTGCACACTCTTTAACACGCTGGCACCTTTCACTTCCTTAGCAATTCGAATGCATCACCATCATCGAGGACATCAGGAATTAAATCAAAACATTTGGTGGCATATTTATATATGCCTTCCTCCTTTATTTTGACGTCGGTGCTATAAATTAAACTTTAATATTATATGCCTCCTCCTTTATTTTGACGTCGGCGCTATAAATTAACTTTTAATTTTAAATTTAAATTTAAATTTTAAATAATTAAAATTTAAACTTAAATATTTAAAATTAAATATCTCCATCATCGGGGCACCTTTTTTGATGAAACGAAAAGCCAACCTGGGTTTTAAGAAAAACCCATTTCAAATCTGCCATCCATGGTTTTAAATAAAACCTTTTATTTTGCCTGCCTTGGTTTTCACAAAAACCCTATATATATTCATGCTTTCCAAAATATCATAAATGCTTATTTATGAAATACTTTGGCCACCAAAACTCAATGTGATCCATGTAACATCAATGATCCATGTGACATCAATGACAACATAAAATACCTCAAATTTCCAACAATCTCCCCCTTTGTCATTGATGGCAACACCTCTAATGCAAATCACCACAGTCACTGCAAAAACCATTTTTGAGAATCAAAGCTGCTCCCCTGACTCAATACTCTCTTTGGAGGCTGCTCCCCCTAACTCAATGCTCTCTTTGGAGGCTGCTCCCCCTAACTCAAATCTCTCCCTTTACTCAAATCTCTCCCCTTTGACATCAATGGCAAAAGGGACACCTATGGGGCTAAAAGATATGACTCTTAAGCTTAGCCCCCTCACCACCTTCTCTCTTGAGGTGATTAATTTTGGGGTGGGAGTACTTTTACTCCCATATTACATTGTTTCTTTCCTCTATCAACTTCCTTCCATATTTTTTTGATATCCTTCTCTTGATGAATTACTTGATCCTCTTGTCTTGAACCTGTTTGACCTTCTTGCCTTGAACCTATTTGGAATTGAGTCCTACACCATTTTGCAATATGTCCAAAGTTATTGCAATTAAAACACTTGATATTGTAGCCTTTGGATGGTGCCCAAATCCTGAATTCTTTCTTGAAATAATTTCCATATCCATTCCTTTCTTGAACCCTGTATTGTGAAGCTCTGTTTTCATGACCATTATGACCATGACTTCTGAATTGTGTAGCTCTAAAACCAAAACCATTTTGCTCATTTTCTTTGCACTGAGAAGCTCTATGACCAATCCTGTTGCATAAGAAGCAATGTCCCTGAAAACCATACCTTCTTCCTTTGAAGTTTCTTCTAGAAAAATCAAACTTCTTTGATCCATGGACCTTGTAGTGTATAGCCCTGTGTCCAAATCCATTACAAGAAAAACAATGTCCTTGAAAAGCCCTTTGTTCATGCCTTGGTTCCTCATACCTTTCTTGACCATTATCCCTATGATCATTTTCAACTTGTGCATTGCATCCTTGAACCTTCTTTGTAGTATCTAAATCCTTTTCCTTAATTTCTTCCTTGCTTTCCTCTTCAAGAATTTCTTTTCCTTTTGAACTTGATTCACCTATCTCAAAACAAGATCCAAACTGAATATTTGGAGCCATAGGAACTTTGGAACTTTCTTCATAAAACTTAGGTGCTTCCTTGCTTTCATATTTTAGAAATTCCTTTCCTTTTGAGTGTGATTCCCCAAACCTAAAATATGAGACCTTTGGTGCTTTGGAATCTTCCTCTTCTTTCTCTTCATTTGTGTCAAGTAGCAAATTGGCATCCATATTTATTGTCTCTGAAATACATGTTTCCTTCTTAGTGAAAATATCTTGACCTTTTGAGTCATGTGATGGATCAAACTTCTCACGTATGGAACATCTCAATTCTTTTAGATTCTCCTTAACCTCTTGTAGTTGCTCATGGATATCATTGAAGTCTTCCTTTAGATCAGCTGAGACATCTGTCTTTCTTACAATATTCTCTTGTATAACTTCTTCTGTTTGGAGTGAATGTTCTTCTTCTACTTCTCTTATCCCATAGAAAAACCCTTCTTCATCTTCACTATCACTGAGATCATTATCATCTTCTATAGCAAACAAACTCTCATGATTTCTTTGACCATGCCTGTTTCCTTGATGTGTCATCTCATCTTCACTATCATTGAATCCATTGCAATATCCTGATCTGTGATCTCTTTGACCACACACAAAGCACTGTTCTCTTTCACCTTCTATTCCAAGGAATAGATGTTCTTCCTTTTCATCATCTGACTTGTCTCTATCACTGTGATCTGAGCTATCACTTGCTTCTACAATGTAGTAAGATTTCTTTACCTTACGAAAATTTTTCTTCTTCTCATACCTGTTTTGCTTGTATCTGTCATCTTTGTCATGCTTATGCTTTCCATATTCTTTTCTTTTGTGACCCTATTTTTCATCATCACTATTTTCTTCATGTGGACACTTGTGTGCATAGTGACCAAGATCACCACACTTGTAGCATCTGACTTTCCTCATATCCCTGAAATTCCTTGAGTCCTTATTCCTTTTGATGAAGTTAGCTTCCTCATCATTAACTGGATCTCTATCTATCTCTGGAACCTTCCCTTTCTCTTTCTCTGAAGCCTTGAATGCAATCTCTTTTATTGGAACCTGATGCTTACTCACCCTCATCTCATAAGTCTGTGAGAGTTCCTTGTAGTTCTTCCATTGTTAGCTTGTTGATATCCATTGTTTCTTCTATTGCTGAAACCTTTGCATCATACTTCATGGGAAGTGATCTCAAAACCTTTTGAGTAACTTTTGATTCTTTCATCTCAAATCCTAGGCCTCTCATGGTGTTAGTAATCTCATCAACTCGAAGTAAAAACTTTGCAATATCTTCAGAATCTTCCATTTTCAATTCCTCAAATATTTTTCTATGAGTTTGTAGTTTTGACAACTTTACCTTGGAATCTCCTTCATAAGTATTCCGCAACTTGGTCCACATTTCATTAGCTGAATTACATACCATGACCTTTGCAAAATCTGTCTCACGTAGCCCACTCAAAATATAATTTATTGCCCTTGCATTGATCTCAACCAATTTCTTGATAGTCTTATCTGCCTCGGGATCACCTTCAACCTTATACTCTTTTTCAACCATCTGCCATACCTCATATCCTTGTGATATCAAGTAGTTCTTCATTCTCATGCTCCAGAAAGCATAATTGTTACCATCAAATAGTGGTGCCTTATTTGTAGATGATCCATTCTGTGAAGCCATCTGTGTTCTTGTAGAATCTGCCCTCAAGCTATTAGCCTTTTCGAAGGAACCCGCTCTGATACCAATTGAAGAACACAAGCTTATACTGAGAGGGGGGTGAACAATATAGCACCCACTTTTTACTTTCTTTCCAAACTAATATCAATTAATGTCCTTAATTGCAATAACCAAATATAGCAGTGTGCATTAATAACTTAGATAGCAATAGTAAGCAAGAGCACAAGTCACCACACACAATTGAGACACAAGATTTAACGTGGTTCCCCCAATGTGGGGTACTCCACAAGATAATCTCCTTATAATATTTCACACAGAAATAAGGATCCTTATCCAATACAATGATTACTTTGATCTGCTCAAAGCTAGGCAATACACTGATCTCGCTCAGGTAGGCAATCCACTGATCTACTCAGTTAGGCAACACACTGATCTGCTCAGGTAGGCAATCCACTGATCTACTCAACTAGGCAACACATTAATCTACTCAGGTAGGCAATCCACTGATCTACTTAGCTAGGCAACACACTGATCTACTTAGGTAGGCAATCCAATGATCTGCTCAGCTAGGCAACACATTGATCTACTCAGATAGGCAATCCCCACAACACTAACGTCCAAATCTGCTCAACAAGCTCACCAAACTTGTCCAAATATGCTCAACAAGCTCACACAAACTTGTCCAAATCTGCTCAACAAGCTCACACAAACTTGTCCAAATATGCTCAACAAGCTCACCAAATTTCAAATCCTCAAATCAACTTGTCCAAATATAACCCATAAATCTATCCCAAAGACCTTCTCAAAGGCTCAACCAATCATGCTCAAGTAGCATTCAAATCTCATCCACAAATCTACAAAGGCAAGGCTCAATGATGAACTCAACAATGAATGGCAATACACTCTACAATGGATGACAACAATGATCCACAATGATCTCAACTCAAATCAATCTCAACTCAACTCAAGTCAACTCAAAAACAAAAAAAAATCAAACCAAATTTCACCAATCAATATGTTCTAAGCTCAATCTCAACTCAAATCAGAATTATAGAATAGTTTGTTTCATGGAACTTGAACAATCACTTCACACATCACTTGACTAGGCTCAATCAACTCAACTCAAATGTTTCCAACAATGCTCAACCACAAATCTCACATAACAATGATACTCATGTTCTTTTCAAGTTCTTTGCATAACCAATGGGCTTCAACAACTATGCTTATAAAACAAGGTTTAAACACAACTCTCAAACCAAAAACCTTGAAGCATTCAACCAACCACTTTCGAAAAGGAAACCACAATCAATCATTTTCTCTCCAATGATATTTTAGAAATCAACCACCATAATCAATCAATAGGAGAATGTGCCCATACCTTTTATGAAGATGAAGAAACCTCTTTGGAAATCTGCCACACTCAACAAACTTCTTTTTCAACTTTCAACAAGGGTTAGAGATCATGATTAATATCACAACAACAATATCCAAATAACACCTTATCACTCCTACTCAACAAAATGCATCATGTCCCCTTATGAAAGAATTAATCACTTTTGAAAAAGAACAAAACAACCTTCACTTTTGAACCCCTTTACAAAAATAGAAATATCTCTTTACATACACCTTATTTCTCCCTCTAAGCAAGTTAATCAAATAGCCCTCGAAATAAGCTTTCCAACGATATATAATATGATATACTTCTAAAAGGAAAATCACCAGAAATCTCTCTTTTTCTCAACATGCATCACAACCCTTATCTCTCCTAGGGCAACCTTAGAAAAATAAAATATTAGGAAAAATTATTAACTTGCCTTTGTCCTCAGTGGGATTCGATCCCCGGTCGCTGCCCCTGCACCACTCTAACCATGGTGCCAACAACCACGTGAGCCAACCGCTCACATAGAATAGTGAGCACAAACCTTCTATTTGTTTGCTTCGAGCGTGTCCTCAAACACCACGTGCGCCAAAAGAGTCCTCCCTTTCACTTTGCAAAACCAATGCCGGCGGGATTCGAACTTCGGATCTGCTGGTGCTTCAACACCTTACGTGCCTTCCTCTTGTCGTTAGGCCACAAGCGCCTACGGTGCTTGGTAAGGGACCTCCCTTACTTTTATTGCCTCCTTTCTCCGCTGGATTCGAATGAGCTACGATGCCTTTGCTCCCTCTTCGAACGAACACCCTTTGCACACTCTTTAACATGTTGGCACCTTTTGCTTCCTTAGCAATTCGAATGCATCACCATCATCGAGGACATCGGGATTTAATCAAAACATTTGGTGGCATATTTATATATGCCTTCCTCCTTTCTTTTGACGTTGGTGCTATAAATTAAACTTTAATATTATATGCCTCCTCCTTTCTTTTGACGTCGGCGCTATAAATTAACTTTTAATTTTAAATTTAAATTTTAAATAATTAAAATTTAAACTTAAATATTTAAAATTAAATATCTCCATCATCGGGGCACCTTTTTCGATGAAACGAAAAGCCAACCTGGGTTTTAAGAAAAACCCATTTCAAATTTGCCATCCATGGTTTTAAATAAAACCTTTTATTTTGCTTACCTTGGTTTTCACAAAAACCCTGTATATATTCATGCTTTCCAAAATATCATAAATGCTTATTTATGAAATACTTTGGCCACCAAAACTCAATGTGATCCATGTGACATCAATGATCCATGTGACATCAATGACAACATAAAATACCTCAAATTTCCAACAGACCACTGCCAAGCACAACTTATCTACATACACATATCCTAGCTCATAGCTTACCAATGTGCGACTAATGTAATATATGGCTTGCTCTTTGTCTTGCACATTCTTTTGGTCTAGCATGGTACCTAAAGCAAAATTAGTAGCTTATATGTATAGAAAAAACGGTACATCTGGCCTTGGTGGAGCTAGAACTGACGGTGTTGCCATGTATGTTTTGATTTCTGCAAAGGCTTCTTTGCACTCTTCACCCCAATGAAATGGGGCATCTTTGCATAGCAACCGATTCATGGGTCAACACTTGTATGACACTTGCGCGATGAACCATTTTGTGGATGCTACCTTGCCTTGTAGGCTTATTAATTCCCTAATGTTGGTAGGGGCAACCATCTCCATTATGGCTTCCACTTTTTCCAGATCAACTTCAATGCCTCTCATGGAAACAATAAACCCTAAGAGTTTTCCAAAAGTTATGCCAAACATGCATTTCTTAGGATTCAATCTGACGTTGTGCTCTTTGAGGTGATAAAAAACTTTTGTGAGGACCTCGGTGTACTCTTGCCTCATCAATTATTTTACTAGCAAGTCATCCATGTAGTCTTCCAAGATTGTGTGCATGTAATCATAAAATATGTATGTCATGGCCCGTTGGTATGTGGCACCAAAATTCTTGAGACCGAATGGCATCACTTTGTAACAGAAAGTTCCCCATGGAGTTATAAAGTATTCTTGTGCTGGTCTCCAGGTTTTATTTGTATTTGATTGTATCCAAAAACCCATCCATTAGGGATAGCATCTCATGACCCATAGTGGCATCAACAAGAGCGTCTATGTTTGGCAATGGGAATGAATTATTTAGAGTTGTCCTATTTAAATCCCTAAAATATATGTAAATGTGGAATCTTCCATATGGTTTTCCTATGGGTACCATGTTCGATACCCACTTAGGGTAGTTTATAGGAACTATGAAAACTACATCCATTAGTTTTTGCAATTCGTTCTTTACCATCAAAGAGACGGTTGGATGCATCTTCCTCAATTTTTGTTTAACTAGCTTCTTTAGGGGATCCAATGAAATGTTGTGAATGACTAACTTTGGATCTATCCCAGGAATATCCTTGTAAGTCTAAGCAAATAAATTTGGCCTCTCTTTTAGGATAGGAATTATGATGGCTTGTTCCTCTGGAGATAGGCTTTCTCTGAACGTGACTTTCTTTGGTTGAGTAGGATAATTGCTAGTGTCCACTTTGAGAGTCTCTTCTATAGCCATACGTGACCGTTCCTCCAACTAGTGGAGCGTGGGTATCAAGTGAATTTCATATATGGGATTTATAGGCCCTACTGACTTAGGATCCAAACCAGCGTGGAACACATTATATGCACAACCTTATGCAAAATGGAATGGTTGTAACATCTCTTAATTAGGGAAAATATCTCTAGGCTCTATTGGTGAATTAGCGTGATTCCAATCAACAGCCTACGTGTCAAAACACAAAGGTTTAGTGGGATCTGCTGGGTTATGAAGTGGAGTGGTGAAATAAATGGAGATTGTATTGATGGATGGGATGAAATCTCTAGGACCACATGGGTGAAATCTTATCTCCGAGATTTCCCTTCCATGCTTGTGATGAGGCTCTACAGGAATGGGAATTTCTGGATCTAGACCATGAGCTGGTCGGAAAATAGGATCATTGGGTTCTAAGAGCTCCCTGAATGTATGTGGAGGGGGATTTACCATGCAATAAATGACATTCAAGTCAACTAGTCTCCCAAAAAACCGCAATCCAGGGTCTATGGCACGAAGCACAACTTCTATTTCCACCAACATATTCACTTGTAATAAATAGCAAGGGCCAAGATAGGCCATCTCAGGATCATCCTCAAAATCGTCATCACTTATCCAGAAGCCATTAGCATTAGCATGCATCCCCAATATGAGGGGCTCATGTCTTGGCTCTAAGTAAGCCATATCTGTTTCATTGTCATATTCTTCGTCACTTATGAAGAATCCATTTGCATTAGTATGTTGCCCCAAGTCATAGGGCCATTGCCTTGCCCCTAAGTAGGCTTTCTCTATCGAGTCCTCTGACTCATAGTCACTTTTATCCGATATGTATCCATTCTCATGGTGTCCATACTAGGTAAAGCTTTATAAATAGTGAGGCTCATGATAGGCCAAGTCATATTCTGCTTCATCATAACTTGCCACATATGTGTTTTCTTCTTTCTCATAATCCCATGAGTTGTAACCTATTGGGGTGATATCAATTGTGGATCTTGGAAGATAGGTCTCAAAAGGTGGTATGCTTGCCATAGCCACGTGTCTAATTCTTAGATATCTTGCACTTGGCAGATGATAAGGAATAAAATTGATGTCTTCTCCTAACTCTAAGTTTAATTTGTCTAATGTTGCTTCTAGAGGATCCTATCGACCTCTGATGTGATATCCTAACCCAAATATGTCAGATGGGAGTTGGTATTGTGACTCGAATGGTCACCTACACCCATGATCATATATACTAAGGCCATAACCATGCCAATGGAAATGCTCAAAATAGGTAAGAGCAAACTTAGGATTATAGAGGTAGTGAATATTGACAGTGAATAGCTCATCATTGTCCTTGTTTGTATCTGTAGATTTATGGGTATAATCTAGGCCAACATAGATGAAGTTTATCTATTTGGGAGGGATTCCAAGTGGAACCACTATTCCCACTGGCAGCCTTAGATCTTTCGACCGTCCCATTTCCTGTGTAGATTCTATGATAGGTGTAAAAGTTATGTTCTACACAAGATACTCTCCTATCCCTGTGCTTTCCAAGTGTATAGTTGCATGTGAGGTGGATGACCCCACGGATGACACTGGTGAAGTGGGATGGTAGTCATCATCTTCGACTTGGTCTTGGTGATATTCTTCCTCCATGGGAGTTGGAATCTCTTCAATAGCTATGGTTATTATTTCCTTGAGTTTATTTTTCTCAACCATAGGTGCCTTTAGCTTTTGATCATTCTTTGGTTTAGGCATTAATGGTTTACTAGAAGCATTAGTTGTTTTGTGTGTAAGATGAGGTGTTGATGTGGATGGGTCCTTTTGTGCCCCTTTTTCTTTGTTATGTAGTCGCATGTTTGGAGATGAAGGTCCTATCGAAAAGTGGACTGAAGGAATCACAAATTCTCTTGGATAATCCACCTGGTGGACATACTTGAATGGCTCTTCATCGACCAACACCATGTAGACTTTGTTATCATGCACATGCTTGACACATTGGTGTAAGATCGAAGGAACACATCTCATTTCCCTTATCCAAGGTCTCCCTATGAGGATTTTGTATTGCATGGTCCCTTCCAAGACATGACACATCATGGGGATGGTATTATGCCCCACCTTGATAGGTAGGACTATCGTTCCCACAGTATTGCATAAAGCAACATTGAAAGCTCTTTGTAGGCAATTTTGGGTACTTTGGGTACATTGCCTTTGCTCAAGTGTATAAGTTGTCATTGATGTCAAGAAGCTCTTGAAGGAATTTGATTTGATGTCAACTAATTTGTTTTGATGAAGGTTACGACTTGAAAGTTTCAAAGGTCTTTTGTAAACCCCAAGTTGGCAGGTTTAAATATTACAGGTGGATGCATTAGTTTAATGCATTTGGGTCCAGGAGGAAGTATTTATTTAAATAATTAAAAACCTTGTTAAGGTTCCCTTTAATTATTTTTTAAATATTAAATTATTGTTTGCAATGGGTTCTCCTAAACCATGGCACTATGTTTTAAGATTGTGGGCACTAGCCAAGACCTCTGCCGACGTGTTAAACTCCTCGTCGACGTCAAGAGCTTATGGTAAA
Source organism: Wollemia nobilis (assembly GCA_028583015.1). Classification (NCBI taxonomy): domain Eukaryota; kingdom Viridiplantae; phylum Streptophyta; class Pinopsida; order Araucariales; family Araucariaceae; genus Wollemia; species Wollemia nobilis. The sequence goes on from JAQPPZ010017228.1 coordinate 17,429,803, forward strand.
AATGCATATAAATCTCCCTCAATGAAAATCAAGAATTATCCCATCCGCATTTTGAAAAGAGTTGCTTGCTGTGAATTCGTGATCTACTGTTTGACTGTCTTCGTCATTTTTGTGAATCCGTTGTTCATTTTTTTTGTACTCGCCGTTTGTCGTAAATCCATCGTAAGGTTTTCGTCTTCATGTTCACGTCAGAAGAAATGGAGGCACTGTTGTTTTATTTAATCCCTGGCGTAGAAGGAACAAGGCTAACAACATGAGGTTTAAACCTCACCGGGCTCCTTTGGCGCACCGGTAGCGGTTAGGCTGTTGGCGCGCTACCCGAATGGGAGGTTCCGCGTTTGAATAACGTGAAAGGGTTTTTCATCGTGAAGTGGACACAGCGGGTGGTGTTAGAATTCGTGCACAATTTCTCCATAGCACGATTTTTGATGTTGGCCAAGGTATTTTCGAAATTAATTTTTGCTAAGTGTATTTTGCGGATGGAGGAAGTTTATTAGAGGGAAAAACAGCTTAGGAGTTATAAGGAGTTTAAAGCTTGTTTTATTTTGATAAAATATTCTTTTGAAGGTGTTGTTTGAAATATCTTATTGCATTATTATGAGAGATAAATTTTATTTTTGATAAGACTATAAGGGAGAAATAAGGTGTATAAGGGATAAATTTTTCTTGTAATGTTGAGAGTGCTTTTGGTTGATTATGGAAATGAAAGCATGATGTTTTAAGGTTAAAATTGCTTCTTGTGTGAAGTTGTGAAACCTTAAGTGGGCAGCTTTGAGATTGACATTTGCTTTCATTAAATTGGTAATAATCAAGCTATTATTTACTTGGTTAAAGTGTTGGGCTTACTCCCTTGTTGATGATTTGAAAAATTGTTTTGTGCTATTGTGATTTGAGTTGGTGGATGCTTTTTGTTCAAACAATATTGGAGAGAAAAGGAGTTCTACTTGTTTCCTTTTCTGATGATTGATTGTGAAATGCTTCAAGGTTGTGTTTTGAGTTGAATGGTGTTGATTGAACCTTGTTTGATGAGCATTGTTGTTGAAGCCCTAATTGATGGTGAAAAGAACATGAGTATCATTGTTATGTGATTCTTTGCATAGTTGGCAATTGTTGGGGTTTCATGTTATTGAAAGAAAGCATTCTATCCTATCCATTTCAGATATTGAGTTGAGTTTTCAGATTTGAGATTGAGTTTGAGCTGAGTTGATTTGAGTTGAGTTTTGAGATTGGGATTTGATTATAGAACATATTGAGTCTCTAACAATTCTCTTTATGCTTCTATGAGTTTGAAAAATCACATTGGGTCTCTAACAATTCACCTTGTGATTTCCTACTAAGAAAGTTTTTTTTTCTTGGTGAGCTTGCTGAATTTTTGGACAGGTTTTGGTGGGGTCTTGCGAGCAGTCTTGGACAGGTTCCGGTGGGGAATTGTGAGCAGTTTTGGACAAGTTTCGGTGGGGACTTGTGAGCAAAATTGGACAGGTCCTAGCAGAGGACTTGTGAGCTGATTTTGATAGTTCTATCAGAGAACTTGAGGATAGAGGTGCACTAGTTCTTTGAGAAGAACCTAAGGACATATTTGGCAAGTATTTGAGAAGGCTTGTGTGCAGAGGATTGATTTGTTCAAGCGTTGGACAAATCTGACAGACAGAGGAAGACTTGTACTAAACTGACTGACTGTGTTTGGTATAGGTTGCTCGAGCCGCTGTGGACGTGATCATAGAAGGCAGAGGTCTCTTAGTCTAAGCATTGAGGACAAGAGGTCTTTGGTGGAAAGGAGTTCCACGTGCTAATAAGAAGTAGAGGCAGTTGATCTTCTGAGGGATCATTTCCAGAGCAGAGGGGAAGGTATCTCCTTTGAGCAGAGGCTCATAAATTCTGATTGGGGGAAGGTATCTCCTTTGGGCCGAGGCTCATAAATATTGTAATTGGGAAGGATTCCCAAAGAACTTTGAGATAACTTTTAGAGAAAAGTTTTGTGGACGTAGCCCAGCCATTTTGGGTGAACCACGTTAAAATTGGTGTCACTTTGTGGATGATATTGTGCATTGCTTTGATATTGCTTTACTATTTTGAAGTATAAAGGAAAAAGTAAAAAGAGGTCTTATACTATTCACCCCCCCCCATCTCAGTATAAGCTTGTGTTCTTCAATTGGTATCGAGCCAATGCCTTCGAAAGTTTAACAGCTTGAAGGAAAATCTAGTAAAGAACACAATGGATCATTCAAGTGGCAATGCAACACCTATTCTTGATGGTTCAGATTTTGGTCTTTGGAGTGCAAGGATGAAGATTCATCTAATGGCACTTGGTAATGAAGTTTGGGAAGTGATTGAAGATGAGTACACTATTCTTGTACATGGTCCTATTACTAAGGAAGAAAGGCTCCTACATCACAGCAATTCAAAGGCAATGAATGCAATCCTGAAAGGCTTACGTAAAGAAGATCTCACCAAGGTGATTCACCACAAGACAACTAGTGAAATGTGGAAACAGTTGAAGGTGGTTCATACAGGTGATACAAATGTCAGAAAGTCCAAGTTGAGACACTTCAAAGGTATGTTTGAACAACTCAATATGAATGATGATAAAAATATTAGTGACTACATGCTTCGTATGGATGAGGTTGTTAACTCCATGAAAGACTTAGGTCTTGAGCTTGCTGAAAATGATGTTTGTGATAAGATTTTAAGATCTCTTCCTAATAGATTTAGTGAAAATATTTCTACTATTGAGGAAGCTAAATATTTGGATAAGTTGAAAAAGGATGAGCTCCATAGTATACTTGCAGCATTTGAGTTGAGAACTCAAGTGAAGGTTGATGTCAAGAAAGAGGCAACTTTCAAGGCTACCAAGAAATCCAAGGGTAAATAGCTTCAAGATAGTGATGAGTCTTCTAGTAATGAAGAGGCATATTACAGCAAGAAAGGCAAGTTCTCTAGAAAACACAAAAGTATGAAAAATATAAGATGTTTCAATTGTGGAAAGTTTGGTCATTATGCTACTGACTGTACTGTTCCCAAGAATGAAAGTGATGAAGATAAACAGGATTCTAAGAGCAATGATTCTGAAAAGCACAAGCATCACAAGAAGAACAAAGATGAGCACAACAATCAAGGAAAGAGGTATTCTCACAATCATAAGAAGAGTTTCTACCTAGACAAAGCAAGTAAGTGTTCTAGTAGTGATAGTGAAAGTTCTTCAAGTGATGATGAAAATGAGATGTTGTTCATATCGAGAAAAAGAGGAAGAACCAAAACATAGATTCATTATCATGAAATGTCTTAGATGTGGAAACTTTGGTCACCTTGAGGATGATTGCACAAATAATGATTTGGTTTCTAGTATGTATGAGGATGCTTCAGAAAACTATAAGGAAGATGCATGTATGGTTTTTGAAAAGGGTAGCACCTCTAGTGATAAGAAATCTGAAAAAGGATTTGATGATTCAAAAAGCAAACAAATAGAGGAAGATATAGAGGAAGGTGAAGTAGATCTTGAAGGTGAACTTATTAGTGCTCTTAGTGCTTTGAAAAAGGAAAGAAAGAAGAATTCTAGACTCAAGGATAAGTTAGATGAATGTTGTATGGAGAGAGATGATCTTATAGAAAGTCTTGATTTCTCTATAGCTAAGACACAAGAACTCAAGGATGAGTTAGAGTCTAAGGTTCTTGAGTATAGTGAGTTAGAATAGAAAATGGCTTCTTTGAAAGAGAAAACTAAAGAGTACAAGGATAAGCTTTACAGGTTTCAAGATAGCTCCAAAAAGGTTAAGTCACTCATCAAAGGTCAAAGAAAGACAACGAGATAAAACAGGCCTTGGTTTTGTTAAGCCACACAAGGAATAAGTTGGAGAGTCTAGTAAGAGACTCCAAAAGGAAGAGAGTTCTGATGAGGAAAATATTTCAGAAAAAGGAGTCCTTGAATGATAGATGCACAGAAACAAAAAATAGAATTCATAATGAGAAGAAGAAGTATTCAGGACCCATGAGGTCAAATAAAGGAAAGTTTCAAGGCAGATGTTTTGCTTGTCATAGGTTTGGTCACATGGCTTCACATTGCATGGCTCAAGTGAAGAAGGTAAATGATAGTTTCATAAGTGCTAGTTACTTTCAAGGGTATTGCTACTCTTGTAAACAGTTTGGGCACAAGGCAGTTTATTGCAAGGCAAATAACAAGAACAGGTTTGGTCAGAACAGGTTTGGTTAGAACAGGTTTGGTCAGAACATGTTTGGTCAGAACTGGTGGATTCAAAGATCAGGTTTACCTCAGAGAAACAACATCGTCAAGTGTTTCAAGTGCAACAATGAAGGTCACATAATCAGACAGGTGTGGAGCTGAAATTCTAGAATACAAGAACAAGAACAATGGCATGATCAGGTCCAAGGATCAAGGCATGGACAAGAACAGGGATGAGAACAAGAACAAGAACAGTGACAAGAATAGGAATATGGACAAAGAGTTTAAGAGAAGGCCCGACAAGGAATTTATAGACACTGATGATGATCAGTCCCTAATGGGAGTTTTACTTCCACCCTAGAATTAATCACCTCATCAGGAGGTGGGGGAGGGACTAAGCTAAGAGGCTCATTCTTAGTCCCGAGCCCCAAAGGTGACCCTTTTCCATTGATGACAAAGGGGGAGAGATATGAGTAAGGGGAAGAGCTTCAAAGTGAAGGGGAGAGCTTCAAGTCAGGGGGAGCAAAACTTCAAAAGAAGATTCTCAGTTGTTAGCACAATTGGTTTCAGTTTTGGCTCTTGAGAAGTGTTTTCAGTAAAGGTTTGCCATCAATGACAAAGGGGGAGATTGTTGGCAATTTTGGGTACTTTGTGTACATTGCCTTTTCTCAAGTGTATAAGTTGTCATTGATGTCAAGAAGCTCTTGAAGGAATTTGATTTGATGTCAAATAATTTGTTTTGATGAAGGTTACGGCTTGATAGTTTCAAAGGTCTTTTGTAAATTCCAAGTTGGCAGGTTTAAATATTACAGGTGGATGCATTAGTTTAATGCATTTGGGTCCAAGAGGAAGTATTTATTTAAATAATTAAAAACCTTGTTAAGGTTCCCTTTAATTATTTTTTAAATATTAAATTATTGTTTGCAATGGGTTCTCCTAACCCATGGCGCTATGTTTTAAGATTGTGGGCGCTAGCCAAGACCTCTGTCGACGTGTTAAACTCCTCGCCGACGTCAAGAGCTTATGGTAAAAATGCATATAAATATCCCTAAATGAAAATCAAGAATTATCCCATCCGCATTTTGAAAAGAGTTGCTCACTGTGAATTCATGATCTACTGTTCGACTGTGTCTTCATCGTTTTTGTGAATCCGCTGTTCATTTTTTTTGTACTCGCCATTTGTCGTAAATTTGTCGTAAGGTTTTTGTCTTCATGTTCATGTCAGAAGAAAGGGAGGCACTGTTGTTTTATTTAATCCCTGGCATAGAAGGAAAAAGATTAATAGCATGAGGTTTAAACCTCACCGGGCACCTTTGGCACACCGGTAGCGGCTAGGCTGTTGGCACGCTACCCAAACGGGAGGTTTCGCGTTCGAATAACGCGAAAGGGTTTTTCATCATGAAGTGGACACAGCGGGTGGTGTTAGAATTCGTGCGCAATTTCTCCATAGCGCGATTTTTTATGTTGGCCAAGGTATTTTTGAAATTAATTTTTGCTAAGTGTATTTTGCGGATGGAGGAAGTTTATTAGAGGGAAAAACAGCTTAGGAGTTATAAGGAGTTTAAAGCTTGTTTTATTTTGATAAAATATTCTTTTGAAGGTGTTGTTTGAAATATCTTATTGCATTCTTATGAGAGATAAATTTTATTTTTGATAAGACTATAAGGGAGAAATAAGGTGTATAAGGGATAAATTTTTCTTGTAATGTTGAGAGTGCTTTTGGTTGATTATGGAAATGAAAGCATGATGTTTAAAGGTTAAAATTGCTTCTTGTGTGAAACCTTAAGTGGGCAGCTTTGAGATTAACATTTGCTTTCATTAAATTGGTAATAATCAAGCTATTATTTACTTGGTTAAAGTGTTGGGCTTACTCCCTTGTTGATGATTTGAAAAGTTGTTTTGTGCTATTGTGATTTGAGTTGGTGGATGCTTTTTGTTCAAACAATATTGGAGAGAAAAGGAGTTCTACTTGTTTCCTTTTCTGATGATTGATTGTGAAATGCTTCAAGGTTGTGTTTTGAGTTGAATGGTGTTGATTGAACCTTGTTTGATGAGCATTGTTGTTGAAGCCCTAATTGATGGTGAAAATAACATGAGTATCATTGTTATGTGATTCTTTGCATAGTTGGCAATTGTTGGGGTTTCATGTTCTTGAAAGAAAGCATTCTATCCTATCCATTTCAGATATTGAGTTGATTTTTCAGATTTGAGATTGAGTTTGAGCTGAGTTGATTTGAGTTGAGTTTTGAGATTGGGAGTTGAGTATAGAACATATTGAGTCTCTAACAATTCTCTTTATGCTTCTATGAGTTTGACAAATCACATTGGGTCTTTAACAATTCACCTTGTGATTTCCTACTAAGAAAGTTTTTTTTCTTGGTGAGCTTGCTAAGTTTTTGGATAGGTTCCGGTGGGGACTTGTGAGCAGTCTTGGATAGGTTTTGATGGGGACTTGTGAGCAGTTTTGGACAGGTTTCGATGGGGACTTGTAAGCAGATTTGGACAGGTCCTCCCAGAATGATATTGGACTTGGGGATCTTAAGGTGTTATATTGCTATTGTTGTGATGATGTTGATTGATGAACCTGTAGCAAGCAATACCCGCTTAAATGGTAAATCATTAACTGATACTATGATGTGCAATGGAGAGTCTGGTAAGGCAATAGATATTGTATTAATCTCATAATCCTAGAATCAGATTACAGGTTCTTGCCATTCTTGTACTTGTCCCAAAAAATGGGTGAATGCATTCGGATCTTGCGATTGGAGATCTATTGACTTTAAAATATCTATCAAGGTATCCCTATGCTTTAGGGACTACTGTATGAGCTCATAAATGGATAGCTTAGCTGGAGTTGTTTGTAAGTTTTTCTTAAGTCTACTCCGAATGGTTACCACAGGTCGGGTTGGTGGACCTGCAAGGTTATCTTACCCCTGCCTCTACCTAGGTGCAGCTGGGATGTTGATGGGAGCTATGGGAGGTTATGGTTGACCATACTATCTAGTCTTGGTTGCTATATTGACAATTTAAACCATCCCAACACACCCGTGGGTAGGCATATCAATTCGAACCTGATTGACTTGTGCACCTTTCCCTCTAGGGACCTCATGGTTTGGCAGTGGATTTTTGTAGATGCCCATATCTCTGTTGTCAAGGGCCAGTGGGTTATCCACTTTAAGTTCTCCTACCTCAATCATTTTTTGCACCTGATGTTTGAAACCAACACAAACTTCGATATTACGTCCCGGTATCCTGTGATACGGGCATAATTGATTTTACCTATATCATTTTGGCTTAGGATGGTTGGGTTCTATAAGAGGTATATAAGGGAATCTAATATTTCCCACCTCGATCAATTTATTGATGATTGATTGCATTGATTCTGTCAATGGTGTAAAATAATGAGGGGGTTTTTGCTCTTTGTTTTGATCCTGATTGTTCTTTGGATCATAGTTGAATGGTGGGGGCTGTTCTTGATAATTCTGGGGCTACTACGTAGCCCCATCCTTAGGTGTAGCCAATACCACTTGATTAACTAGGATAGGGTTTGCCTTATTCTGCTTATACTTGCCATTCTTATCATTTTTGCTCCACTCCTTCTTGGTCTAGATTTTTATGGTTCCCTCATCTACTTTGATGTCCTCAATAAGTTTGGCTTGTGCCAAAGATTCCTCAAATGAGGGGTATTTTTATAGTTTTAGCAAAAGGAAAATGTGTTTGGAACAACTCTTGGTGAACATCTACATGATTTATTCTATGGGAATGGAGAATGATAATTTTTCCATGATTTTTCTCCATCTATTCCTGTAATCCATTACTAGCTCATCATCATAATGTTTTATATTGACCAAGTCTGACAGGTTCGCTCTCCTCTTAGCACTAAAAGAGAAACGCTTTAGAAACACATTCACTAGTTCAAAATTTGCTATGTTATGCTTGGTTAGTTGGTTGAACCATTGGGTGGCTGCACCTGAAAATTTCATTATGAATATCCTCAGCGTAAGAGCGTCGTTGTCTTCAAGATGAAAACATGCATTGATGAAGTTGGTGACATGCTCTTGTGCATATTATTCACATTTAAACTTCTCTAGCCTAGGTATATCAAAGTGCTTAGGATAAGGAGGGCTGGGAACTTATGGAAACACTGGTTGATTGTGTATTTTGTTCAATGTTGGTTGGCTCCCAAAAGCCTCTTGTTTCTCAAAGGCTTTCATATTCTCATCAAGCTCTCAAAATGCCTTTGAAGCAAGGAGTTCCTCCTCTTGCAGACCCCCCATGGTGGTGGTGGAGGTAACACTCTATCCATTTGATTGGATCTATTTTCTTCCCTTTTATGAGGGGATTCAAGATGTGCCTGATATGGCTCTATTAAGTTTATTCGTTCCCCCTCAGTTGGGTTCCTATTATGATTTAAATGGGTGATTTTTTGGTGATTTACTTTCTTATCTAATGCGCTCCTCTCTTGGTGAGTCAGTGCGCTGATCTCTTTGATGATCACTTCCACTTGTTTGTTGGTTGCTATGAGCTAGATGCTCAACTTGCTATCTCAAACATTGCTCATGTTGGTGCAACAACTGTTCTCTCTATTTATCATGTTCAAGAGCATCGACAAGCTCTCACTCTTTGTGCAAGGCATTCTCTAACCGTCACATGCGATTAACTTGTGCAGTAATAGAGGACTCATGCTTATCTAACCTTGTCCCTGTCATTTTGATTCACAGATCTCTCTCAGAGGTTTCTATTGTTTTTTCGCCCTCGCTAGCCAATGTGACTTGTTCAATATATTTTTGAGTGTCTCTGTGATTAGATTTTATGTTTTTGCTACAGGGTCATCTTTAGGTACCCCTAGTTTGAGAAGTGGGCTTAGAAGCCACTGTTTGTGAGCTTCCAAATGTGAAGTTATCTATGGCTATGGTTCTAGGAGGTGGTCTTGGATGCAACCGATCCAACTCGTGCAATTATCTTGTTCTCCATGGCTAATCCTTGGGGGTGCAATTCACTCCAATTAGGTCATAGTATAATGGAATACTTCCTCTTGTTTGAAGGATATCTTCTATTTTATGTCTATGACTAGATATCGTAAGGTGTTATATTGCTATTGTTGTGATAATGTTGATTGATGAACCTGTATCAATTAATACCCGCTTAAATGGTAAATCATTAACTGATACTATGATGTGCAGTGGAGATTTTGGTAAGGCAATAGATATTGTCTTAATCTCATAATCCTAGAATTAGATTACAGGTTCTTGCCATTCTTGTACTTGTCCCAAAAAATGGGTGAATGCATTCAGATCTTGCGATTGGAGATCTATTGACTTTAAAATATCTATCAAGTTATCCCTATGCTTTAGGGACTACTGTATGAGCTCATAAATGGATAGCTTAGCTAGAGTCATTTGTAAGTTTTTCTTAATTCTACTCCGAATGGTTACCACAGGTCAGGTTGGTGGACTTGGAATGTTATCTTACCCCTGCCTCTGCCTAGGTGCAGCTGGGATGTTGATGGGAGCTATGGGAGGTTGTGGTTGACCATACTATCTAGTCTTGGTTGCTATATTGACAATTTCAACCATCCCAAAACACCCGTGGGTAGGCATATTGATGAGCAAGGTGTAAGCAAAGTATTTTCATTATTGTCAACACAGTTAGGTTGATCGGTTGATGCAATGGATAGGAGTTCATTGATGAGCAAGGTGCAGCCAAAGTATTTTCATTGTTGTCAACACAGACAGAGGATCGGTTGATGTAATGGACAGGAGTGTAGAGGTCATTAGATGGATCGGTTGATGAAGTGAACAAGAGTTCAGAGTAGTCAAAGCATGTACAGTAAATTTTCAAGAAGACAGAAGTGACCCAGATTCAAAGAATCAAAGAAAAATACAAGTAAGAAAACTGTCGCGATATCGCGACATGTTTTGTGTCACGATTTCCCGACATATCAGAGGAGAGAGAAAATGCTAGAAAAACTGTCGTGATTTCGTGACATGTTGGAGTCAAAGAAGACAAGTGGAAAAACTATCGCGATTTCGTGACATGTTGGAGGCAAAGAAGCCAAGTGGAAAAACTGTCGCAATTTCACGACATGTTGGAGGCAAAGAAGCCAAGTGGAAAAACTATCATGATTTTGTGACATGTTGGAGGCAAAGAAGCCAAGTGGAAAAACTGTCGTGATTTCGCGACATGTTGGAGGCAAAGAAGGCAAGTGGAAAAACTATCGCGATTTCGCGACATGTTTGGAGAGAGGGCGCAGGTAAAGAAAACTGTCACGATTTCATTACATGTTTGAGAGAAAGAGCTTGCAAAGAAAAGTGTCACGATTTCGTGATAATTTGCAAGAGGAAGTGCTAAGGAGGAAAAGTGTTGCGATTTCATGACATGTCGGGTTTTCGCGATCTAATAAGGAAGAAAAGTGTCACGATTTCATGACATGTCGGGTTTTCACGATCCGATGAGAAGAAAAGCGCTAAGGAAGAAAAGTGTCACGATTTCGGGACATGTCGGGTTTTCACGATCCGATGAGAAGAAAAGCGCTAAGGAGGAAAAGTGTCATGATTTTGTGACATAATGCAAGAGAGAGAGTCCGATAGAAAAATGTGTCGCGATTTCATGACATGCTTCATTTTCGTGGTCCAAAGCGAAGAGAAAGAGGAGAAGGATGAAGTGTCACGATTTCACGACATGCTTCATTTTCGTGGTCCAAAGCGAAGAGAAAGAGGAGAAGGATGAAGTGTCACGATTTCACGACATGCTTCATTTTCGTGGTCCAAAGCGAAGAGAAAGAGGAGAAGGATGAAGTGTCACGATTTCATGACATGCTTCATTTTTGCGGTCCAAAGCGAAGAGAAAGAGGAGAAGGATGAAGTGTCACGATTTCGTGACATGCTTCATTTTCACGGTCCAAAGCAAAGGGAAAGAGGAGAAGGATGAAGTATCGTGATTTTGTGATAGAAGCAAAACAAAGGAGCATGGAAGCAGAAGCGTCGTGATTTTGTGAAAAATTCAAGGAGGAAGAGCTCAAAGGCAAAAGCATAGCGATTTCGTGACATGTTTCATTTTCACGGGCGTAATACAGAGAAAGGCACAAGGCAGTGAATGTGTCGCAATTTCATGACATGTTGTGTTTTCGCGGGCCAAAGACAGAAAAGGCACAAGGCAGCGAAAGTGTCATGATTTCGTGACATGTTCCATTTTCGTAGGCAAAAGGCAAAGAAGTGTACGGAAGCGAAAAGTGTCATGATTTTGCGACATGTTCCATTTTCGTAGGCAAAAGGCAAAGAAGTGTACGAAAGCGAAAAGTGTCACGATTTCGCGACATGTGTTTTCGCGGATGCAAGCTGAACTATGAAACAAGGAGGTGAAAGTGTCACGATATCATGACATGTTATGTTTTTGCGGTCAACTACCAAGAAAAAGTCAAAGGGGCAGAAATGTCGTGATATCGCGACATGTCATAGTTTCGTGGGTAAAAGCCGAGAAGCATACACAGGGACAGTTGCAGAATAAGTTCATGTAGCAAAATAAGAACTGTTACAGGTGGAGAGTTACAGTGAGATCATGTAAGCTATAATAAGAAATGTGAAAAAGAGTGCGATGGTTACTGAAGCTGCGATTGCAGAAGAAAATCATGCGGTTAAATAAGAACAAGAATCGAAGTAATTAAGGCGAACATAGATGACGAGAAACGAAGTCATTACTACGATTACAGGAGCCGTTACAAAGAAATATCATGCAGCGATCAGTTACTTGAAAGTCATCAGACGAAGACCACGAGTTGGACAGAGAAACATCTCGAAGACCAAACAAAGAACCGTTCTATTAATAAGGTTGCATGTGAGAATAAAAAAGTCATTACTATTAATAGGCTGCATGCACGAATATGGAGGAAGTTAAGAATAGAAACAAAACTCTGTTATAAAAGTAGATTTGCATGAAGTAGTGAGGTCGAGCTTCGTGTGGGAAGAGCGAGCAGCGTGTTGGAGAATAGAGGGAAAGTGCTACGAAAAAGAGTATAGAAAGCACGACTAAAATAGATAAGCTTATAGAGTGCAGCAGAGAGAATGCTGTAAGAATGAAGTAAGAAGAGAGCAAGAGTGTTGCTGGCTGTAAGTGAGTTGTGAGAGTGTTATAAGAGTACAGTAAATAGAGTTGTGAGAGCTGCAAGAGTAAGCTATAAGAAAGGGCTGTAAGTGTGCGATAAGTAGAGTCTGTAAAAGAGTGTATGCTTCTATGAGATTGATTTGAGTTAATATAGACCAGTGAGGGTCTTGTAACACAGAAGGCATTTTTATGTCAATCAAGATTTAAAATAGAATTCCAAGTTGGTGCTTGGAATCAGGGGTTGGTGCTCCTTTCTGTTGGTGCAGATAAATTAGGGATTGATGCTCCTTCCAATGGGTGCTGGTAAACTGATTGTGAAGTTGGTGCTTTGCAAAGGCTAGATTTGGATGGGAGTCCAAGCAGTCTATTTTTGAGGAGTAGCCAAAACTAGTGAACCTCGTTAAATCTTGTGTTATGTGTTGCTATCTTGTTAAACTTGCTGCATCTATTTTTAAGCATTCATTAGTTCTGAATTAAGAGATGAAGATTTAAGTTTTTAATTAGCTGCACTGATTCACCCCCCTCTCAGTGCCATTGTAAGACTAACAATTGGTATCAGAGCCAAGTTCCCAGCTCGGACTAATTCAATCGGGGTTGATCTTGGATTAGTTCACAATGGGTAAGAAGAATAGATCCTCCTCCAATAAGGCATCTCGACCAGCTTTCAATTCCCTGTGGAAGAGAAAACTCGAACTAGAGAAGATAGAAGAAGTGGATTCTAAAGTATGCAATGAAAACCTGGAGTTTGAAGTAGATCTAGAAGGTGAGTTGGTAGCCGCACTTGAAGAGTTGAGTATAGAAAAGAAAAATAACAAAAGAATGTCCAAGAAGTTAGAAGAGTATAGGGATGAGATTGAAGATCTCTTCCTACAAGTTCAAAAGGCCAAGAAATCAGAAGAAGCCTTGAAGACACACCTGGATGATGAAGATGTTGTATGCAGCAAAAGTAAAGAGGAATCTAACAAAGTTATTGTTGATCTAAAGCTGCAAGTAGAATAGTATAAAAGGGTTGAAGATATTCTCAGGTCTCAAATCAATGAGAAAGAGACTGTTTGTTGCCAACAAGAAGAAGAGATTGTTTCATTGAAGAAACAACTAGAAGAGGCCAATGTAAATCTCAAATATGATAAGAGCATAGAGTTGGTAGATAAAATGATAAAACAACAAAGAATCTCCACGGATAAGTCTGGTCTTGGATATGAAGCTGAAAAACCGTCATCTTCCAAAAGTATAGAAAAGAAGAAGCCCACGACTGGAGGATCGAGGCAAGGAAAGTGTGAAGCTGAACAACCCTCATCTTCCAAATATGCAGAGAAGAAGAAGTTCAAGGTTGAAGTTGAATCTTTAAAAGGAAGAAAGCATCAAAGAAGATCTATAGCAAAGAAACCACAGCAAAAGAGGTTTTATCACTCTCACTCTTTTAATAATAATGCTTTTAATGGCTATTGTTCTAAATGCAACTGCTATGGTCACAAGGCAATTTATTGTGGACTGAACAATAGATCAAAAAGTTATGCTATTAAAAACACATCTACTTCTCTAAGTGAACACCCTGTGCAATGTTTTAAATGTAATGGCCATGGGCACATTGCAAGGTTTTGTCCAAGCACTTCTGTATCCAATCTAAGGCAAGAACATATATTTCATCATACACATAGAATGCAATACAGACAGGGAATAAAACATGTGTAATGTTTTAAATGTAATGGTCACGGGCACATAGCAAGGTTCTGTCCAAACACTTCTGTTGATAAGCAACACACCCCCACTGAAAAATGAGATTCCATCCTTAGAAAATTATGAACTTTCATTTTTTGCGGCGAGGGACCCTCTTGGTCTTTTCGAGTTTTAAATCCATATTTTGCTTGCCTCCTTTTTAATGTTGTGCTTTTTCTTGCATTCTAGCTGTGTTATCCAAGAATTCACTTTTTACATGCTAGAATCATTCATGCACAAGCAAAATCTTGCACCGATACCGAGAAAATCCAGAAAACAGTTGCATAATTCACTGAAAAATCAAACTTTCCATTTTTGGTAGTGTCGCGATATCGCGACACTTCCATTTTGGAAATGTCGCGATATCGCGACAGGTAAGTCAAAATGCGGCTAAGTGCCGAGAAGGTCGCGATTTCGCGACATGTCGCGAAATCGCGACGATTTTTGACGAGAGAAGCAAGGCATGTACGGAGGGCGCGATTTTGCGACATGTCGCGAAATCGCGACATGTCGCATTATCGCGGGAGGAGAGAGAAAGTGGGCTGCGAGGATGAAAAATCGGTTAAGTCGGAAACATGTTCCAAAATCGCGGTCCAGCGCGGTCAGCGCATGCGGGTAAGGGAGCTGTCGCGATATCGCGACGTGTTCTAAAATCGCGGCTGAAAATCAAGAAGCGTACGGAGGCCAGGAAGGGTCGCGATTTCGCGACATGTCGCGAAATCGCGACATGTCGCGTTTCGCGGCCGACGAGGGAGGAAGTTGCCGATGCTGCGGCGGGTCGCGATTTCGCGACATGTCGCGAAATCGCGACATGTCGCAGAATCGCGGCGGAGAGAGAAAGTCATAGTTGACATGAAAGTGCATTCCGGCGGGAAACGGAAGGCTTCCTGGGGTAGCGACACGTGTCAAAGCGTGAATGGGACAAACGAAGCCGACATGCAAGCTTATTTTGCGGATTTAATCTGTTTTTAATGTTTTAAGCTTCGATTTAATTAAAATGCTAATCTAATGCATCTTTTTGTCTTTCATGCGGGATTCCACCTGGCACTTACGGGACAACCGGGAAAGACCATAAAGGCGAAGATAAAGTGCGGATTTAGTCAAGGACCGCCATGCTAGGAGAGAAGCTGCCGGTGAGAGCATTCAATGGAAATTTATTGCAGAATTGATAGCATGGAGACCATTTCAACTCAGAGATGGATTTGCGGAGATCAAATTGATGGAGAAGTGGTGACTCATCCGGCTCACCGGCAGAATTAATGGAGGCATTTATTTGCAGTATGCGGATGAATGCAAGTTGCATTTTATTTTATCTTCTCCATTTATGGCGGTGATTGCATGATTTGCCGAAGGGTTAAGTTCTATTCGGACTTTGATTTTTAAATGGATTTTTATTGTAAAACCCGGGTCCTAGGGTTTAAGTGCGATAAGATTTAGGGTTTGAGCAAGATATTTTGGAAAAGATCAGGGTCTGTCACTGAGTCTATAAATACAAATTCTAAATGTAATCGCGGGGAGGCGGAGACTTAGAAATAAAGGCTTATAAGCAATTTCTTGCAAATTTTGTGAAATCCTTTGTTTACGGACTTGGAGTTGATGTGCTTTAGCTTTTACGTGATAGCATGGCCGGGAGCCTAATCTTTTGCGAGTGTGATAAGTGTATTTTCTTTTGTTATCCGTTCCATTTAAAGTTTGTTAGATATATCTTTGTAAATCTGCCATTGTCAAGATTAAATATCTTTGTTAGGCTTCGGTTGTTCTATTGTTCTGCTAGGGGAAATTACAGATTTCGGGTGTAAGTTTGTTCTAATTGCTCTGTCTTCACTGTGCGAGCTAGGCTGCCGGTGAAAGATACCGATTTTAACCAGCTGCCCCTTGGATTTATAATTTTCTGCTAGATCCGTTTCACTCTGCCTTGTGCTCTTAGTTGAAAGTGATCTTAGAGTAGTGGACACTTTCTTCGGGATTTGTTACGTTGTGAAGGTGATAGCATAGATAAGATTGATAGTTTAGAGTTTTACGAGTTTAAAGTTTGATAAACTTCTCTTTTACGCCTTACCCTACCCTCTCTTTGCTTACAGTGAATGATCCATTTTTATTTTCTTTGTTTGCCTTTTATTTAAATCTGTTGACCCATGAGAGCTAGATCAAGAATTCAAGTCAAATCTGATTGTCAACAACTTTTGCAACTCTCGAACAAGTTCGGGAACCCCCTGTAAGGTAACGAGAGCGATCCATATTGAAATCTATTCCGGAAGTGGAAAAGAGTGAATTGCCATTCGACCCAACTACGTAACTCGCACCTTGGATAACCAGCTAGATCCTAAAGATGAGTGGGATCAGTCCCGTGGGTGTCTCCGGAGCTTTCCTTGCCTTCATCCTTTTTCCCGGGGTGTGCATGAAAGCCGGACCAACACCTAATTGGCGCTAGAAGGAGGGCCGAGAACATCTGTTCTTAGTGCACTTGAGTTGAGAAATCCGACTGTATGTGGAACTGTAAAGCTGTATTTTATCCAAAGTCTGGTAGCCAATTTTCCCCTCCTCCTCAGCCAACACCTAATTGGCGCTAGAAGGAGGGCATGAACTCGGTTCAAGTATTGTAAGGGCATAACGACAACATTTGAAGGACCCACGATGAACTCCGGACAGTTTTATAAATTGTCAGTACAGTTTTATAAATTGTCAGTGCAGTTTTTAAATTGTCAGTGCAGTTTTTAAATTGTCAGTGCAGTTTTTAAAAATTGCCAGAGAAGGCCTTAAGTTCAGTGGTTTGTTAAGAACAGTTCTATCATCACTTACAGTTATCCAATTACAAATCAGAACATCACTTTCAGCCAAGTATTAATGGCAAATTGGTTGGGCTCCATG
Organism: Wollemia nobilis; assembly: GCA_028583015.1. Lineage (NCBI taxonomy): Eukaryota > Viridiplantae > Streptophyta > Pinopsida > Araucariales > Araucariaceae > Wollemia > Wollemia nobilis. The sequence continues at coordinate 17,446,664 of JAQPPZ010017228.1, forward strand.
GCTTTGAACATTCGGGTATAGCCCATGACTTGCCCAGAAGTCCAGAAAGATACCTCCCTAGGTACAAACATGATGGGACAAGAACTGCAGAAGAACATCTGCTAGCTTTTAAAAATGCTTTAAGATTATTGAATATACGACATGAAGATGTTGCCTGCAGATTGTTCCCGTTCACTCTCCAGGAGGGAGCTTATGACTGGTTTTTAAACCTCACCAGCAATTCCATTACTAGTTGGGATGATCTAGAGAAAGCTTTTATATCACAGTTCGGTGAAGTGATAGATCCCAGCATTTTATATCAGCAATTTTCCGGCATCAAGAAAGAGTCGGGAGAAGCGTCAGGTCTTTCAATATGAGGTTCCAAAGAGCTTACGGTAGAATGACTGGCCATTACATCCCAAATGCAAATCTGGCCTTAGAAATCTACAAGAATGCATTGGATTCGGTGACCTCTATTTTCCTCAAGAGAGACATTAATATTACAACCCTGGTAGGGGCTTATAAAGAAGCCTTAATTCTTGAAAGACGGCTAGGGCCTCAAATTTTGAGCAGTCCTTTGATATCCTATGTTACACAGAACATGCCTGTTCCAGACCCCATTCCACATCATGAGTTAATGCCAACATGTCATGCTCTACCCAAGGAGACTACGTTAACTGTCACATCCACTCAGCATGTGCAAAATACGAGAGAAAAGTTTTGACAAATTCAAAGTGCGAGTGCTTGAAGCTGAACGGTTGTGATCGGCACCACCCAAATCCGAAGTTTTCCTGGTGAGTTAAATTTTCCTGGAAATCAAAGAAATATTGATATTTCTAGTTCACCCAAAAATAGTACAACCGGGGTTTGGATTCTGTCACTTTTCCCGAAGAGACGAGAAAGTCTTATACGGACTTACGTGGATGAAATGCAAGATTTTCAACGAGTTCAAAATGGACGGTTATGACTTGAAATGTGAGAGTCCAGAACTTAACAATGATCCTTCCTCATCGGAGGATGATGAAAGTGAGATTCAATCTCACTATGCGGAAATGGCGAGGAGGATAGCATCATTGAGGATATGAGGGAACTTAAAGCTGACATCACCCTCTATGAAGCGCCTCAGATTGTTGGACAAAACATTAACTTGATTGAGGCTTACTTTGGACCACTGTTGAATTTCAAGAAAAGGAGGAAAAGGTGGTAAATATGAATGTGGTCGGCCAACTTGGAATTGATGAAGCTGTCTCAACATAAGCTCGCAACTTCGAACATAATGTCAAAGAGGAGGCTATAAAGCGTGTTGATGCGAGATATTGGAGTTTATGATTTGGCAAATGAAAAGGTGAGAACAGTTACAGCTCTAATCAATCACAACAATGATGTTTGGACATTGCACATTGATGAGGTTAAGTCTAAGCAAGGCTCAGGTGAAAAGGAAAATTGTAAGCATTCTGCTAGAGGGATAAAAATTGAAGTCCTGGATATTGAAGCAGTGCAGCAACCACAAAATGTTCAAGTTGTTAAGAACCGGGGCATACGAGATAAAACATGATTTCTTTCAGTTGTCACATCATTTTGAAAATGTGGTGGTGCAGGTCTGTCAAGGTTTTAAAGTATTTGATCCTGGGGGTTTTTTACATTCAGTCCTTTTGAAAGAACTCTGCAAACCCTTTAATTAGAAGCATAAACATGTTATCATATGATTTGTTATTATATGATTTGTTTAATTTGAAGGAGTTGCAATTTGTTTTTCAAATGGGACAGGGAAGACAATAAACCCAAGTCTTTCCCGGATAGCAAATTTTTGAAGCACAGTCTGGAGTGCATTTCGTCAACGGGACCTGAAAGGTAATTTTTTTTAAATTACTTGCATGGTCAAAATTTTTTAAAGCACCATTTCTCTGCTTTCCCAACTGCTGCATTTTTTGAGTATGAAGGGAAGTTGTAACATATGTATGCATTGTAAATAAGCTTTGAAGTTTTTCAGTTTTATTTCTTTGTCAGTGCAGTTTTTATTTCAATGTCTGTGCAGTTTTAATATGTTTCAGTTTAATTTTAATGCTCTGCAGTTTTAATTTATTTGTTTTTCAGTTTATTTCTTTGTCAGTGCAGTTTTATTTTTAAATGTTTGTACAGTTGCAGTTTTTCAATTTTCTTTAGTTGTTTTTCAGTTTTAGCTTGTGCAGTTTATTTCTTTTGTCAGTGCTTTTTATTTCCTTTCTTTGTCTTTTTATTTTAGCTTGCTTTTATTTTAATCTATACAGTCTTTTCTTTATTGCATTTCTTTTTCTTTGTTGTCTGTACGATTACGATTTACGATTTATTTTATTTCGATTCAGTTTATTTTTTTTTTTTATTTGCTTCAATTCTTTTAGTTTATTTCTTTTATTGCACTATACGGTTTTTATTTTCTTCCCTACTTTTCCTTTTCTTTGCTGTCTGTACGGTCTTTTGTTTTAGTTTTAGTCTTAGTTGCTTGTGCAGTTTTATTTGCAGTCTGCAGTTTTATTTTGTTTTGCTTTAAGCCTGTGCCTGTCCTTGGAAGCCTGTACAAAGTCCTTTGGCTTCTAAAATTCTATTTTTTAACCTCTGCCTGAGCAATCAATGAAAAGTCAGCCTGCTGAAAATTGTTTTATTCCTAGCTGATAAATCCTCAATCCAGTGCCTCCCCATTATGCTCATTATTCTAATTGAGATAGTATGCTTGCACTAAAGCTGTGGAACTATTTTGTTATCCAGGATGAAGGTAGAGAGATGATTGGATCTTGTGTCTTACTTGCCACAGTTGTTTTAATGATAGAAAAACTGTTATCTTTGTTTAGTTGGAGGAACTCCGGGGAATCCAAGAAAAGTCTGGTTATAAGAGGGGACTATGGTTCATGCAATTATTTGGGTGTCACCGGAGGCTATCAATGCCTAGGCTGAAGCAGGTTCCAGATTGATCAAATATTAAAAGAAAATTGTAATTTCTCTAAGGTCTTCGAGATAGTGATATATTTCAAAAAGAAGAGAGATAAAAAAAAAAGAGATAAGAAAAAAGAAAAAAAAAAAAAAGAGTTATATGATCAAAAGAGGCAGCCAATATTAGATTACGCCCTACAGTTGTAAATTGGGTCGTGTAAATCTAAAGGGTAACTCTGTCTAGGCTGTAAAAAGCTAAACTAGTAAACAGAGCTCTACTCGGTTTCCCCTTTTACAATCTAGAAAAGTTGATTAATCCAAGTTTATCATTCAATTCAGTCATCCTTGAAGAAAGTTCTATACCCTTTGTAATTGCACATCGGAAATCTTCCTTGAAGTAATCCGACCTAGTATGTCCTTGGGAAATTTTAACGAGTTGGCGGTTAGCGAGTCAATTTATTGTGAAGAATGCCTGTGGCAAGGCATGATGCATGGTCTTTTTGTTTTGAAACCAGAGTCTTGGGTTCTAAAATAGTGCTACTATTTTACCCATAGATATCGCCATTTGTTGATAAGCAACACACCCCCACTGAAAAATGAGATTCCATCCTTAGAAAATTATGAACTTCCATTTTTTGGGCGAGGGACCCTCTTGGTCTTTTCGAGTTTTAAATCCATATTTTGCTTGCCTCCTTTTTAAAGTTGTGCTTTTTCTTGCATTTTAGTTGTGTTATCCAAGAATTCACTTTTTACATGCTAGAATCATTCATGCACAAGCAAAATCTTGCACCGATACTGAGAAAATCCAAAAAACAGTTGCATAATTCACTGAAAAATCAAACTTTCCATTTTTGGTAGTGTCGCGATATCGCGACACTTCCATTTTGGGAAATGTCGCGATATCGCGACAGGTAAGTCAAAATGCAGCTAAGTGCCAGAAAGGTCGCGATTTCGCGACATGTCGCGAAATCGCGACGATTTTTGAGAGAGAAGCAAGCTGTACGGAGGGCGCGATTTTGCGACATGTCGCGAAATCGCGACATGTCGCATTTTCGCGGCGAGGAGAGAGAAAGTGGGCTGCGAGGATGAAAAATCGGTTAAGTCGGAAACATGTTCCAAAATCGCGGTCCAGCGCGGTCAGCGCATGCGGGTAAGGGAGCTGTCGCGATATCGCGACGTGTTCTAAAATCGCGGCTGAAAATCAAGAAGCGTACGGAGGCCGGGAAGGGTCGCGATTTCGCGACATGTCGCGAAATCGCGACATGTCGCGTTTTCGCGGTCGACGAGGGAGGAAGTTGCCGATGCTGCGCAGGGTCGCGATTTCGCGACATGTCGCGAAATCGCGACATGTCGCAGAATCGCGGAAGGAGAGAGAAAGTCATAGTTGACCTGAAAGTGCATTCCGGCGGGAAACAGAAGGCTTCCTGGGGTAGCGACACGTGTCAAAGCGTGAATGGGACAAACAGAAGCCGACATGCAAGCTTATTTTGCGGATTTAATCTGTTTTTAATGTTTTAAGCTTACGATTTAATTAAAATGCTAATCTAATGCATCTTTTTGTCTTTCATGCGGGATTCCACCTGGCACTTACGGGACAACCGGGAAAGACCATAAAGGCGAAGATAAAGTGCGGATTTAGTCAAGGACCGCCATGCTAGGAGAGAAGCTGCCGGTGAAAGCATTCAACTGGAGATTTATTGCAGAATTGATAGCATGGAGACCATTTCAACTCAGAGATGGATTTGCGGAGATCAAATTGATGGAGAAGTGGTGACTCATCCGGCTCACCAGCAGAATTAATGGAGGCATTTATTTGCAGCTGCGGATGAATGCAAGTTGCATTTTATTTTATCTTCTCCATTTATGGCAGCTGACTGCACAGATTTGCCGAAGGGTTAAGTTCTATTCGGACTTTGATTTTTAAATGGATTTTTATTGTAAAACCCGGGTCCTAGGGTTTAAGTGCGATAAGATTTAGGGTTTGAGCAAGATATTTTGGAAAAGATCAGGGTCTGTCCTGAGTCTATAAATACAAATTCTAAATGTAATCGCGGGGAGGCGGAGACTTAGAAATAAAGGCTTATAAGCAATTTCTTGCAAATTTTGTGAAATCCTTTGTTTACGGACTTGGAGTTGATGTGCTTTAGCTTTTACGTGATAGCATGGCCGGGGAGCCTAATCTTTTGCGAGTGTGATAAGTGTATTTTCTTTTGTTATCCGTTCCATTTAAAGTTTGTTAGATATATCTTTGTAAATCTGCCATTGTCAAGATTAAATATCTTTGTTAGGCTTCGGTTGTTCTATTGTCTGCTAGGGGAAATTACGATTTCAGGTGTAAGTTTGTTCTAATTGCTCTGTCTTCATTTGTGCGAGCTAGGTCTGCCGGTGAAAGATACCGATTTTAACCATTGCCCCTTGGATTTATAATTTTCTGCTAGATCCGTTTCACTCTGCCTTGTGCTCTTAGTTGAAAGTGATCTTAGGGTGAGTGGACACTTTCTTCTGGGATTTGTTCTGTTGTGAAGCTGATAGCATAGATAAGATTGATAGTTTAGAGTTTTACAGTTTAATGTTTGATAAACTTCTCTTTTCTGCCTTACCCTACCCTCTCTTTGCTTACCGTTAATGATCCATTTTTATTTTCTTTATTTGCCTTTTATTTAAATCTGCTGACCCATGAGAGCTAGATCAAGAATTCAAGTTAAATCTGATTGTCAACAACTTTTGCAACTACTGAACAAGTTCAGGAACCCCCTGTAAGGTAACGAGAGCGATCCATATTGAAATCTATTCCGGAAGTGGAAAAGAGTGAATTGCCATTCGACCCAACTCTGTAACTCGCACCTTAGATAACCAGCTAGATCCTAAAGATGAGTGGGATCAGTCCCGTGGGTGTCTCCGGAGCTTTCCTTGCCTTCATCCCTTTTTCCCGGGGTGTGCATGAAAGCCGGACCAACAACTTCTATATCTAATCTAAGGCAAAATCGTAGATTTCATCAGACTCAAAGAGTGCAACACAGACAGGGAAGAAATCATGTGCATCAAAGAAAGGAAAAGAATCATCCATCAAGGATGTACAAGAGACAACCACCCAAGAGAAATGTTCAAATTCATGAAAAGGTTCAAAACAGGGATGCAGTTGAAAAACTCAAGCCCAAGTTCAAGAAATATTGGAGAAAGAAAGAAGAGAGGAAATCGTGTCTCCTTGGACAGAAGGAGATTACTCCTCTATTGCACTAAGAAGCTCCAGGTAGCACATCCTCAGGGGGAGCAATATTAAAGGTTATTTTAATGCTCCTATGTATTTGTGTAATTATCTAAGGATGAAAGGAAAGTAGTCGAGGAGTTGTTGTATAGTTGTCAAAATGTGTTCCAGTTCTTGTAGATGTTTGTGGAGATAGTATCAAACTGATGTGCCTCAGTAGAACAACATGGTGAATAGCTAGGTTTTTGATGTAGCAACTGATAGGCTTTATCTGGGATAGAACATGCAGCACAGGTTGACGTATCGTAAAAGCATAAGCTGTCAGGTGCTGGTTTTGAAGCCTGTAACATTCCCAACCTACAGATAAAATAGAATTCATGTTCTGAGTGAGAAGGCATGCGTTTCTTAACCAAAAATTCAACACATCATTTGGTATAAGAGAGCATTAATTTTCTCTAAAGAAGTAGTCGTTATCAAAGAGATGCCAGAGTCAAAGCAAATAGTGGCACTAGCTCCCAGTTGGTCAAGTGTGCAAAGTGGCACTTGCAAGGCAGAGACGTTGAGAGAATAGCATCCAGGTGGTGAAGCGCCAAGGAGAACAAGATGCCTATGCACCTAAGAAAGTATTGCATTATTTGAGGAATGCGAGATATTGCCTGAGGAAGAAGAATACCGAGAGTTATTTACTGCGCACATATTGAGGTTCCAACGCTAGAGGTAACGGTCCAGAAGTATGAGTTTGAGTAAGGTAAGGATTGGAGTCATAAGGTGTTTTATGGAATAAATATTTTTTTGTGGTTACTTTTATGATCTAACCCTAACTTGATGGCAAAGTTGAGGGTGGTTTTGGTAATAGGTTGAAGATCTATTCTCTTCTTCCTCAAACAAAGAGGAAGCATTTTTCAGTAGGGTTTATGTTAGTAAGTTTTGCTACTTGTAGTGAGATGGTGAAACCTTTAGTTGGCTGTTTTGAGATTGATGGTTGAGTTGCTTTCATAGAGGTTGTTTTGATCAAGTTAATACTTTACTTGATACATGATTTGGGCTTACTCCATTGAGATTGATTTGAGCAAGTTATTATTTGCATTGGTGATTTATGTTGGTGGCTGTTTTGTTCAAATACCTTTGGAAGGAAAAGGATGTCTATTAGTTTCCTTTTCATGTAGTGATTGGTTGAATGCTTCAAGGTTAATCTTGAGTTGAATGATGTTGGTTAAACCTTGTCTATAAGCATTGTTGTTAAAGCCCTAAATGGTTGATAAAAGATATTGGTTGTGGAAAGAACATGAGTATCATTGTTATATGAGTTATTGCATGGTTGGCAATTGTTGGTTTGTGTTTCATGTTCTTGAGAAAAGCATACTACATCTATCTTATTCTTTTGAGATTGAGATTGAGCTGAGATTGAGATTGGGATTTAAGTATAGAACATATTGAGTCTCTAACAATTCTCTTTATGCTTCTATGAGGTTGATGAATCACATTGGGTCTCTAACAATTCTCTTTGTGGGTTCATGCTAAGCAAGTTTTTCTTGATGAACTTGTGAGCTGATTTGGACAAGTTCTAGTGAAGACTTGTGAGCTGAATTGGACAGGTTCTAGTGACGACTTGTGAGATGATTTGGACAAGCTCTATGTGAGCTTGTTAAGCAGGTTCTGTGTGAGCCTATTGACAGAGTACAGAGAACAGAGTCTCAATGGATAGATATCCAGTAGCCAACATAGTTGAAGATAGATCTGAGTAATGCCTATTATGCTTATCATGATGTTGTCAAACAGTGAAATGAAGTGGTCACATATTCCCAAGAATAGTCTAATAATTGACTAGCTATCGGGATCAAATTCTCAGGGGGAGCATTTATGCATCTGTTTATCATATTGCTCATGTTTATGCTTTTTGTTAACTGTAATAATTTTTTTCTTGAGAATGTTGTGCATGGACTTAGGGGGAGTTTTGCAGCCACCCTTTGGTATTATTGTCAAAGGGGGAGAATATTTACAGGTAATTGCACACAATTACGTGTGTTGCCAACAATTCCAAAGGGGGATATTGATGAGTAAGGTGCAACTAAAGTATTGTCATTGTTGTCAACAAAGTCAGGTTGATCAGTTGATGCAATGGACAGGAGTTCATTGATGAGCAAGGTGCAGCCAAATTATTGTCATTGTTGTCAACACAGACAAAGGATCGGTTGATGCAATGGAAAGGAGTGCAGAGGTCATTAGATGGATTGATTTATGAAGTGAACAAGAGTTCAGAGTAGTCAAAGCATGTACAGTAAATTTCCAAGAAGACAAAAGTGACCCAGATTCAAAGAATCAAAGAAAAAGACAAGTAAGAAAACTGTCGCGATATTGCGACATGTTTTCTGTCATGATTTTGTGACATATCAGAGGAGAGAGAAAATGCTAGAAAAACTGTCATGATTTCTTGACATGTTGGAGGCAAAGAATCCAAGTGGAAAAACCATCGCGATTTCGTGACATGTTGGAGGTAAATAAGCCAAGTGGAAAAACTGTCGCGATTTCGCAACATGTTGGAGGCAAAGAAGCCAAGTGGAAAAGCTATCGCGATTTCGCGACATGTTGGAGGCAAAGAAGGCAAGTGGAAAAACTATCATGATTTCACGACATGTTTGGAGAGAAGGCGCAGGAAAATAAAACTGTCATGATTTTGTGACATGTTTGAGAGAAAGAGCTTGCAAAGAAAAGTGTTGTGATTTCGTGACAATTTGCAAGAGGAAGTGCTAAGGAGGAAAAGTGTCACAATTTCATGACATGTCGGGTTTTCGCGATCCGATGAGAAGAAAAACGCTAAGGAAAAAAAGTGTCACGATTTCGTGACATGTCGGGTTTTCATGATTCGATGAGAAGAAAAGTTCTAAAGAAGAAAAGTGTCACGATTTCGTGACATGTCGAGTTTTCGCGATCCGATGAGAAGAAAAGCGCTAAGGAGGAAAAGTGTCATGATTTTGTGACATAATGCAGGAGAGAGAGTCTGATAGAAAAAGGTGTCACGATTTCGTGACATGCTTCATTTTCACGGTCCAAAGCGAAGAGAAAGAGGAGAAGGATGAAGTGTCATGATTTCGTGACATGCTTCATTTTCATGGTCCAAAGTGAAGAGAAAGAGGAGAAGGATGAAGTGTCACGATTTCGTGACATGCTTCATTTTTGTGGTCCAAAGCGAAGAGAAATAGGAGAAGGATGAAGTGTCACGATTTCGCGACATGCTTCATTTTCACGATCCAAAGCGAAGGGAAAGAGGAGAAGGATGAAGTGTCACAATTTCACGATAGAAGCAAAACAAAGGAGCATGGAAGCAGAAGCGTCATGATTTCATGACAAATTCAAGGAGGAAGAGCTCAAAGGCGAAAGCATCACAATTTCACGACATGTTCTATTTTCACGGGCATAAGACAGAGAAAGGCACAAGGCAGTGAATGTGTCACGATTTCGCGACATGTGTTTTTGTGGGCCAAAGACAGAAAAGGCACAAGGCAGCAAAAGTGTCACAATTTTGCGACATGTTCCATTTTCACAGGTGAAAGGCAGAGAAGTGTACGGAAGCGAAAAGTGTCATGATTTCACGACATGTTGTGTCTTCGCGGATGCAAGATGAACTATGAAACAAGGAGGCGAAAGTGTCATGATATCGTGACATGTTATGTTTTCACGGTCAACTGCCAAGAAAAAGTCAAAGGGGTAGAAATGTCGTGATATTGCGACATGTCATAGTTTCATGGGTAAAATTCGAGAAGCATACATAGGGACAGTTGCAGAATAAGTTCATGCAGCAAAATAAGAACTGTTACAAGTGGAGAGTTACAGTGAGATCATGTAAGCTATAATAAGAAATGTAAAAAAGAGTGTGACGGTTACAGAACTGCAGTTGCAGAAGAAAATCATGTAGTTAAATAAGAATAGTAAACTGAAGTAATTAAGGCAGTTATAGGGGCAGTTACAGTGACAGTAAACAGAAGTCATTACTGTAGTTACAGGAGCCATTACAAAGAAATATCATGCAAAGATCGAGTTACTGAAAGTCATCAGACGAAGACCATGAGTTGGACAGAGAAACGTCTCGAAGACCAAACAAAGAACCATTATATTAATAAGGTTGCATGTGAGAATAAATAAGTCGTTACTATTAATAGGCTGCATGCACGAATATGGAGGAAGTTAAGAATAGAAACAAAACTCTGTTATAAAAGCATATTTGCGTGAAGTAGTAAGGTTGAGCTTCGTGCGGGAAGAGCGAGCAGCGTGTTGGAGAATAGAGGGAAAGTGCTACGAAAAAGAGTATAGAAAGCACGGCTAAAATAGAGAAGCTTATAGAGTGCAGCAGAGAGAATGCTATAAGAATGAAGTAAGTAGAGAGCAAGAGTGTTGCTGGCTGTAAGTGAGTTGTGAGAGTGCTGTAAGAGTACAGTAAACAGAGTTGTGAGAGCTACAAGAGTAAGCTATAAGAAAGGGTTGTAAGTGTGCAGTAAGTAGAGCTGTAAAAGAGTGTATGCTTCCATGAGATTGATTTGAGTTAATATAGACCAATGAGGGTCTTGTAACATAGAAGGCATTTTTATGTCAATCAAGATTTAAAATAGAAGTCCAAGTTGGTGCTTGGAATCAGGGGTTGGTGCTCCTTTCTTTTGGTGCAGATAAATCAGGGATTGATGCTCCTTCCAATGGGTGCTGGTAAACTAATTGTGAAGTTGGTGCTTTGCAAATGCTGGATTTGGATGGGAGTCCAAGCAGTCTATTTTTGAGGAGTAGCCAAAACTGGTGAACCTCGTTAAATCTTGTGTTATATGTTGCTATCTTGTTAAACTTGCTGCATCTATTTTTAAGCATTCATTAGTTCTGTAAGAGATGAATATTTAAGTTTTTAATTAGCTACACTGATTCACCCTCCCCTCTCAGTGCCATTGTAAGACTAACACATATCAATTCAAACCTGATTGACTTGTGCACCTTGCCCTCTAGGGACCTCATGGTTTGGCAGTGGGTTTTTGTAGATGCCCATATCTCTGTTGTTAGGGGCCAGTGGGTTATCCACTTTAAGTTCTCCTACCTCAATCATTTTTTGCACCTGATGTTTGAAACCAACACAAACTTCGATATTACGTCCCGGTATCTTGTGATACGGGCATAATTGATTTTACCTATATCATTTTGGCTTAGGATGGTTGGGTTCTATAAGAGGTATATAAGGGAATCTAATATTTCCCACCTCGATCAATTTATTGATGATTGATTGCCTTGATTCTGTCAATGGTGTAAAATAATGAGGGGGTTTTTGCTCTTTGTTTTGACCCTGATTGTTCTTTGGATCATAGTTGAATGGTGGGGGCTGTTCTTGATAATTTTGGGGCTGCTACGTAGCCTCATCCTTAGGTGTAGCCAATACCACTTGATTAACTAGGATAGGGTTTGCCTTATTCTGCTTATACTTGCCATTCTTATCATTTTTGCTCCACTTCTTCTTGGTCTGGAGTTTTATGGTTCCCTCATCTACTTTGATGTCCTCAATAAGTTTGGCTTGTGCCAAATATTCCTCAAATGAGGGGTATTTTTGTAGTTTTAGCAAAAGGAAAATGTGTTTGGAACAACTCTTGGTGAACATCTACATGATTTATTCTGTGGGAACAGAGAATGATAATTTTGCCATGATTTTTCTCCATCTATTCCTGTAATCCATTACTAGCTCATCATCATAATGTTTTATATTGACCAGGTTTGAAAGGTTCACTCTCCTCTTAGCACTAAAAGAGAAACACTTTAGAAACACATTCACTAGTTGTTCAAAATTTGCTATGTTATGCTTGGTCAGTTGGTTGAACCATTGGGTGGTTGCACCTGAAAATGTCATTATGAATATCCTTAGCATAAGAGCGTCGTTGTATTCAAGATGAAAACATGCATTGATGAAGTTGGTGACATGCTCTTGTGCATCTTCTTCACCTTTAAACTTATCTAGCCTAGGTATATCAAAGTGCTTAGGATAAGGAGGGCTGGGAACTTATGGAAACAATGGTTGGTTGTGTATTTTGTTCAATGTTGGTTGGCTCCCAAAAGCCTCTTGTTTCTCAAAGGCTTTCATATTCTCATCAAGCTCTCAAAATGCCTTTGAAGCAAGGAGTTCCTCCTCTTGCAGACCCCCCCATGGTGGTGGTGGAGGTAACATTCTATCCATTTGATTGGCTCTATTTTCTTCCCTTTTATGAGGGGATTCAAGATGTGCCTGATATGGCTCTATTAAGTTTATTCGTTCCCCCTCAGTTGGGTTCCTCTCATGATTTAAATGGGTGATTTTTTGGTGATTTACTTTCTTTTCTAATGCGCTCCTCTCTTGGTGAGTCAGTGTGCTGATATCTTTGATGATCACTTCCACTTGTTTGTTGGTTGCTATGAGCTAGATGCTCAACTTGCTATCTCAAAAATTGCTCATGTTGGTGCAACAACCGTTCTATCTGTTTATCGTGTTCAAGAGCATACACAAGCTCTCACTCTTTGTGCAAGGCATTCTCTAACCGTCACACACGGTTAACTTGCGTAGTAATAGAGGAATCATGCTTATCTAACCTTGTCCCAGTCATTTTTATTCATAGATCTCTCTCAGAGGTTTCTGTTGTTTCTTCGCCCTCGCTAGCTAATGTGACTTGTTCAATATATTTTTGAGTGTCTCTATGATTAGATTTTATGTTTTTGCTACAGGGTCATCTTGAGGTACCCCTAGTTTGAGAAGTGGGATTATAAGCCACTATTTGTGAGCTTCCAAATATGAAGTTATCTGTGGCTATGGTTCTGGGAGGTGGTCTTGGATGCAACCTGTATCGCTCCAAATTTTTTGCATCCCTACCTTCAGGCTATTGGATCCGTGCCCGGAAGGAGGATGGGAAAAGGATGATGCGGTACCTCGGACGAGAGGACTTCACGAAGGTCCCGCCTCTCAAGGGAGGTGTATTTTGGTGATTTTTCGACGGATGGTGGGTTCACCAAGAAACATTTAATGGCAGTTTCCACGCCTAGGTTTTGGAATGTGTTTAGATGAGTTCGTTTTGATCTTAAACATTCATCCTAGGTTTGGCCGAATGAATCTAAATTAAACTACATGAAAATGCAATTTTCATGAATACAACAAACAAATTTGAAAGCAAAAAATAGAGAATTTACAGGAGGAAAACGGGGAATACCTGATCCGGATGTCTGAAGAAGATTCTGATTTTGAAGCAGTCCCGATCGTCTGAGATTCGACAGAATCGTCTGCAATCAGACGAGATCGTCTGAGATCTGACGAGATCATCCGAGATCTGACGAATTCGTCAGAAACCTGCAAAACAGAAAATAGATGCAAAATACAAGAAATCCTACTGTGCAAATAGAGGCAAATTACACCAAATAGCAATATGAATACTTAACAATATTTAAGAACAAAAATTAAAGCAAATTACTGTACTTAAATGACAAAACATGATCTTAATATGCAATCTAGGCTAAATGGGTGAACTCCAGATGCAAAATAATGTAAAAACTGAATAAATTGTCTAATTTGCAGCATAAGATGACAGAGAAAAAGGTGAGAAAAACAAACTCCAGGCATTGATTGCCTCGATGTGGATTGCAGTCGAGATCGTCTCGCATCAATACGAAATCGTCTCGTATTTGACAGGATCGCCTCCGATCTGGACAGGTTCGTTGGCGACGATGGGTGCTGGCTCCGGTTGAAAAATAATGTTGTACCTGCAACAAAATAATATGAAACTAATGCAAATGCAAAGTAGGGATGTTTCAACGTAGGGGGAATCAATTTACCAAGAATTTCAGCCAGGGGTTGGGGAGGGAAAATCCTAGAGGTTAAATAGGCTTAGAGGGAGTAGGTAGGAGGTTGGAGATCATCCCAATTTGGGAGATCTCCAACGAGGGAGGGTCCCAACGGCGCAGACACGCTTCGCCAGATTGGAGACCCGTTGGAACAGATTCCAACTATGCAAATTCAGTTTTGCGACAAGATCGTCCGGACGTCCTAGTCCAGACGAAATCGTCAAATGCGGGGCGATATCGTCTGATCGGCGACGATATCGTCAAACGGTCAAAACAACCTCTAAAATTGGCACGAAAAAGGGGAAACGGAATACCCGACGGTTAACGGGCGGTTTGGGAGGTTAAATTTGATTTTAAAATTATTTACTAAGGTGAATGTAAATTTTATAATTTTATTGCGCCAATTTTAGGGTGCTACATTTTGCCCCCTCTTTAGCGAATTTTCCGAAGAAAATGCGTTAAAGATGAGTTCTTCTCGATCTACGAGAAAGCAAAAAATTATACCCATTTTTAGGCGACGATTCTTGGTCGAATCGTACGACAGCTTACTATGGTGCCCCCTCCGTGTTTTTACCCAAATCGAACGTTTGAGGTAAAAACGCGGAAAAGCACAAAATTATTGTTGAATAAAATTAAGAAAAATAGGGTAAAACCCTAATTCATTGTTACTGTTCATTTTTCTGGTTTTAGAGCTCTGAAGCAAAAAATGGTCGAGACAGCGCACAGATCTGCAGAGGTCCGACGCGGTCTACGGGTAAGGGTCTAAACTTAGTTTAGAACTGATTTAATTTGAATTGACATGCTTTTTAGATAATTTTTAGGTGAATTTTGAGCATCGCGGCCATTTTTGGGCCGTCGACGTCGTCGGGACGAAATCGTCCCGATTTCGACAAAATCGTCCCGATTTCGACGAAATCGTCTCAATTTCGACAATTTCGCCCGAGGGCGAAATCGTCGAAAGGGGGACGATTTCGTCAAATTAGAGACGATTTCGAACTACGAAATCGGAGACGATTATGCTCAAATTTGGGACGATATCGTCCAATAGTGGGCGATATCATCAATTGCAAAAAATTGAATTTTTAACTTGCATTATTGATTACTTGAATTATTGATTAATGATTTGTTTATTGTTTTTTTGTTTATGTTTGCAGAGAGGATTACTAAAGAGCAGGGAGTGGAAATACGGAGGGTTGAGAGATGACTTGGCCGCGCTCACACAAGAAGAGCGGGATCTGCTGGCACAGGTCGGCTTGCAGCATGTGGCGGAGATGCCACAAGTATCCACGGACATGGGGCTTCTAACAGCCCTAGCAGAGAGGTGGTATCCGGGTTCTTCCTTGTTTCGGCTACCGACGGGGAGATGGCTCCCACACTAGAGGATGTATGGAGGATTCCGAGAATCCCCATACAAGGATGGCTCATCACTCCTATGGCCAATCAAGTCCGTGCTATGGGACGATTATGCGGTGACCCGAGCTTTGCCCTGGAGAAGGGCGGGTAACGGGCGGGGGGCCCCCCCCCGGGGGGGGGGGGGGGGGGGCCCCCCAGAGCGGGTGCAGGGTACCATGGATGCTCGTAGATGTGATCTACGATATGCGGGACCATGGGTACAGGTTTGCTTGGGGCAGCTTTGTACTATGCCGATTGTACAGGATCCTGTATGGGGTCGTGTACAAGGGCGGGCGATGTCTGGTCATGACATCGCTCCTACAGGTTTGGTGCTGGGAGCACATTGCAGTGCGGAGGCCGGTAGGGCTTCCACTGACAAGGGTGGACGGGGAGAGGCCCCGAGTCTTCTACTGGTGGCTCCGGAGAGGGTCACAGCGGCGGATCGACCTACCGATGTCCCGGAGGCTACTGGATGACCTAGTCCCGGACCAGATCACCTAGAGACCATGGAGAGGGCACCCAGGGTGGGCCGAGGATGGACAGGAGCTGGCTCGCATCAGGCGAGTCTACTGGTTGAGGATGGAGAGGGGAGAGGTGGAGCTCCACCGCTACGACCGAGTTTTGAGGTAGTTTGGTCTACAATAGGGGATCCCATCTCTCGGGGATTACGAGTTTTCTTGGACTGTCCGGGATAACACCACTGTTAGCGGGGCTCCTGACATGCAGCGGTTTTGGAGTCAGGACACAGACGATGCCCCCATCCGACCACTGGATGGGGACGACGCAGGGGTAGCCGACGGCTACGATGCCTGGTATGCAGGCATCCGCCCTCCTCGGATGACGAGGGCTCAGGGTCCGATTCATGCGGTTGTGCGTCGGATAGGGAGGCGGTGCCAGGCAGCGATAGAGGCGGCCCAGGGTCACGGCGGGAGAGAGCAGAGGAGGCCACGAGGCACAGGAGAGGCCGTGGCAGCGGGAGAGGAGGGAGGAGAGACCCCCATCTCCATAGAGGCCACCATCGCCCGATAAGGGCAAGGGTGTGGACACAGGAGAGAGTAGCGAGATGGCTACTCTCCGGGCAGAGAGAGATCGTCTGCAGGCTCAGGTGCAGACGCTACAGGATGCGGCTGCACGACACCATGCTGAGGTGTCATAGCTACGGGATGAGATTGCACGCCTCAGGGCACGGGGCGGAGGGGCGAGCTCTGGAGAGTTGACACGGGCTATCGCCTAGTTGACATTCTATCAGACACTGTACTTCCAGTGGTGCCAGAGGTAGATAGACTACCCCTGTCGACTAACATCGCAGATCCGATCAGGATCGGGTCATCGAGGACCACGTCCCGGTCGAGGACTAGGACTACACAGACTGCGATGGGGCCACCTCGTCCACCTCAGGGCGGGGGAGGAGATGAGGCAGAGAGCTCGAGGGGCTCTCGAGGCTAGAGGGCTGCACATTGATGTTGTATTATATATATTTTTTTGTTTGATAGAGGATTGAGTATGCCGAGGGCATGATTGTGGCATACCAATCCAGTTTTGATGATGTACATATATTTGTGACATATATAGATGAGATATTTTTGATCATATGACTTGTCTTATGTGATGCTTATGATGCTTTTATGTTTGATTGATTGATTTCATGTGATTATGTCGGTGGATATATTATAATTGGAATGTCATGCTTGTAATATTTGAAATGAAATAATCTGATGTAACAATTTGGTTGTTTGTAATGAAAATGTGATAAAAATAAAAAGAGACTTCTAACAATAATTTCAAAGGACATTGTCGCTATTATAGACCATTTCATGGAGTCGCTGCTCACTCGGTCGTCAAGCTAGTCCCATTTATAGAAATATTGTTAAAAGTAAAAAGAGTGCTTAAGAGACTGTCTTAAGACTTTGGTGCAATAGTGCAAATGATGATGATGATGATGATTTGTTTTCAGATTTCCATGAAAATATTATGCATGAAATATTTTAAAATGATTTTTGCTAGGCATAAATTCCTAAGTGTGATAAAATTTTTGGATAATTCCCTAGGAATTATACCATCATTGCAAAATTTAAAGGTTGACATAATGATATGAAATAATGAAAAATGTGTTTGATTTTGAAAAGCATAATTTGTGTAACATAATGAATTAAGTCATATGGTTTTCATGATTTTTGAATAAATGGAAAATAAAATTGGTACAATGGTTTGCGCTAGGCATAGAATATGTAGGTATAGACTTATACCATCATCGCGAAAATCAAAGAAAAATAGATAGTTTTATTGCATGGTTGATTTTTTGATGAACAGAAAAGATGAAAATGAGGACTTGCGCTAGGCATACAATTCCAATTTTGGTTTTGGAACTATACCATCGTCGCGAAAGTCGACACGATATATATGATATGTTTTGAAAGAAATTTTTGATTTTTCTATTATATAGTTGTCTTTGTGGTAAACAATTGTACTTGATTTATTCCAAACAAGTTGCAAAAATAATATTTCAAAGTATTTTGAAGACAAAAGTTAGATTTATAAGGAATCCCATGTGCATATGTGCATTCATTTCCGATCTTGATTTATCATAATGATAGACAAAATCTCTCAAATACAAATGTGTGTGCAATTGCATTGTTCATTTACCAGATTTGAGCAAGATACTATGATACAAGTGATTTGAAGAAACCAAATAAGTGTTCATTAACCATGATGTAGATGCATATAACCATATTAGACTACTATGTAGATCGGATTATCAAGAGCTAGCTAATCCATAAGCAGACATAGGTCTGTACAAAAGAAGGTCGCTAATGTGACAGACATATCGCCACGCTAGGAGTTACCCAAGGCCAAGCAGGTTGGGCACAAACCACCTGTTATGGGGCTTACCTCACAGTTTTTGAATAATTGAGAATTCCAGGGATTCAAGCTCATCAACCCTTCTTTTCTTTTCAAAGGGTAGGGAAAGGGATTTTATTGCTTTCTTGCTTTCTTTTGAACTTTGCATATTTTTCTTTTGTATTTCTTTTGCTTGATAATGCTTGGAACATTGCTATAATGATATAAAAGAACATTTCTCTTTTCTCTTTTTCTTGAATTTTTCTTTTCTTTTTCTTTTTCTTTTTCTTTGCTAGGGATACTTGCTCAGATTAGCTGTAGAGCAAGGGATTTTTATTCTGGGTAGGGGTGAGCTTGTCCTTTTGCCAATTCTCAAAGATTCTAGACCATGTGCATGATAGGATAGCAGGGGAAACTTTTCGCTCAAGAAATCAGTTCTACTATGTAGCAAAACATGGAAATTACAAATATAATCATTTTATTGTGAAAAGATGTGCTTGGTTTAAGTAAATAACAAGATCAATTCTCTGTGCTCAAACTTTATTTAATTGAATTTTGTGAACTTTGATATAAGAGAGATTAGTAATCATGCCAGATAAAAGCAAGATATTTATTTTTTTGTGAGTGTGCAAGTGAGGGATTCAAAATAAATGCTAATTTATCCAAAATAAGTTGAAACATATAACTGCAATAATTGTAAGAAAATATATATAAACACTTTTGAGAAGTTTTGAGAATGTTGACTCTCTCTTTCTTCTTGTATATTGTTTTGGTTTCGAAAGAGTCAAGCATATAGCTGTTTTTAGATTTTGATTTTTGTTTTTGAGCAAAAAGAATTTAACAAGTGCTTTAAATAAATGCAATAGATAGTTTTTGAAGATTTTTGGAGATTTATGAATGTTTTTGGGTGTTTTTGAATAAATTGAAAGA
This sequence comes from Wollemia nobilis, assembly GCA_028583015.1. Classification (NCBI taxonomy): domain Eukaryota; kingdom Viridiplantae; phylum Streptophyta; class Pinopsida; order Araucariales; family Araucariaceae; genus Wollemia; species Wollemia nobilis. The sequence continues at coordinate 17,465,733 of JAQPPZ010017228.1, forward strand.
AATACAAGATAGTAATTTTGAACAAATATATACATGGATGAAATGACCAAATTTATGCATAGTAACGTTTAAGATGCAAAATATTCATGGGTTCTTTAAGTTCTTTACCATCTAAGGTAGATAATTTATATGCTCCCGATTCAAATTTAGCAGTAATGATGTATGGTCCGAGCTAATTGGGCTCAAATTTACCTTTAAGTTCTTTGGTTGCATTTGTATTTTTTTGATTTTCTTTTAAAACAAGGTCGCCAATCTCAAAGGATCGATGACGAACTCTCTTAGCATATGATCTTTTAAGCTTGTTTTGGTAAGCACGGAGATGCTCCAAAGCATTGATGCATTTTTCATCGAGGAGTTCCAGCTGACTGAGTCTGCCAGCACGATATTCATCTCCTACTTCGGTATCTTGAAGTAGCAGAGCCAAAGAAGGAACTTCCAATTCAAATGGAAAAACTGCTTCGGCACCATATACCAAAACAAATGGTGAAGTGCCCGTGGGGGTTCGAACACTAGTTCGATAAGCCCACAAGGCTGGATATAATTGAATATGCCAGTCACGGCCAGTTTTATTGACTAATATTTTGAGAATTTTGATTAAAGTTTTGTTAGATGCTTCTGCTTGACCATTACCCTGAGGATAATAGGGGGTGGACCAGCGATGTTGAATCTTATATTTTTGACATAATTTTTTAACATCTTTATTTTTGAAAGGAGTTCCATTGTCAGAGATGAGGTTGGCAGGAATTCCGAACCTGCAAATAATTTGATTAAAAATAAATTTAGAAACTTGTGTGCCAGTGCAGGAAGCTAAAGGCATAGCTTCAACCCACTTCGTGAAATACTCAGTGGCAGTTATGATGAACTTGTGTCCATCAGATGACACAGGATTGATTTTGCCAATAATATCCAAGCCCCATTTAGAAAAGGGCCAAGGAGATGAAATAGCCTGCAACTCTTGTGCAGGCGCATGGACAAGGTCAGCATGTTTTTGACACTTGTCGCAATGGCGCACATACTCATGTGCATCCGTTTCCATGGTAGGCCAAAAGTATCCTATCCGAAGGAGCTTTTTAGCAATGGCACTACCACTAAAGTGTCCTCCACAAGATCCATCGTGGGCTTCACTCAAGGCTGATTTAGACTCTTCTAAATTTAAACATCTTAATAGGATACCTTCAAAAGATCTCCTATATAAAGTATTGCCAATTATTACAAATCGACTTGCTCGTCGACGTAATAACCGACGCTGGTTTCGATTAGAATTAGCAAGGAAAGTCCCATTTTGGAGAAAATCAAATATGTCGGTATACCAAGGTTCAGGAGTAGTTTCATTGATTAGAAACACATCCAAAGGCTCTAAGCATGACTTAGTTGAAGCGGGTTCCTGGAGTCGACGAATAATGATAGTGGCATATTCGTCGTCTAACTCCAAGGGCAAGAGAGATGCAGCGGCGGCCATAGCGTCGGCTGCACGGTTGCTAGTTCGAGGAATGGCTTCCAAGGTAACTTGATCAAACAAGGACATTAGTTGTAAAACATAGGCCTTATATGGGCAAAGTTTATCATCTCTGGTTTGATAAACTTCATTAATTTGGTTTATAACCAATTGGGAATCCCCAAAAACTAAGAGGTTTTTAATTTTTAGCGCTAAAGCAGCTCGTAATCCAAGGATTAGAGCTTCATACTCAACAGTATTGTTGGTGCAAGCAAAGGTCAGTTTGAAGGACAGAGGAATAAGATGTTTTTGCGGAGATATTAAAATAATACCCGCACCAGCCCCACTCATGCATCGGGCTCCATCAAAGTATAAGGACCATTGTTCAACAAGGTCTGCCTCTAATTGAAGGCATTCATCGAGAAACTCGATAATGAGGGGATGAGTAGACTCTAAGGGTGCAGCAACTAATTGATCTGCTATGATTTGACCCTTAACAGACTTCTGTCCTATGAATGTGAGATCAAACTCGCTTAGAGCAAGAACCCACTTGGTTGTGCGACCCGATAAATAAGGTCGACTCATGAGATACCTTAAGGGATCATATTTGGCAATGACATACATTTTTTGACTAAGCATATAATGTCATAATTTTTGCGTAGCAAAAATGACTGCTAGACATAGCTTCTCTAACGTTGTATAGCGGGTTTCATAACTGATGAAGGTTCGGCTAATATAATAATTAGCACGTTCTCATTTTTCATCATCGAGTTGAGCTAACATAGCTCCTAAGGCAGAATCTGAAGCAAAAATATAGAGGAGAAATGGGCGATCAGATTTAGGCGGTGAAAGCACCGGTGGGTTAAGGAGATATTGTTTGAGAAGTTCAAAAGCTTCTCTACATTCTGTGTCCCAATTGAAAGGGACATCCTTCTTAAGAAGTTTGAGAAAAGGACCAGTTTTGTCCGCCAGCTTATCAATGAAGCGACGGATAGCTTGAAGTTTACCCTGTAAACTTCGTAATTCAGATATATTAGTAGGTGCGGGCATATCGGTGATAGCCGCAATTTTGAGAGGGTCAATTTTGATACCACGTAAAGAAACTAAAACCCCCAATAGTTTGCCGGACTTAACTCCGAATATACATTTTGCTGGATTTAATCGAATGAGATATTCTCGTAATCGATTAAAGACTTTTCGCAAATCATCCAAATGATGATCTTCAATAAGAGAGCGAGCTATAATATCATCTACATAATCATGTAGGATATCATGCATCATATCATGAAAAATGTAGGTCATAGCTCGTTGATAAGTTGCACCTGCGTTCTTTAAGCCAAATGGCATCACTTTCCAGCAAAAGGTACCCCAGGGGGTAATAAAGGCTGTTTTAGCCTGGTCTTCAGGAGCTATCCGAATTTGATTATAACCGGAGAATCCATCCATTAAGGACATCATCCCACTTTCGGCAGTAAAGTCAATAATTTGATCCATGTTTGGAAGAGGAAAGTCATCTTTAGGGCATGCAGCGTTGATATCTCTAAAATCGGTGCAAACCCTAACTTTGGTAGCTTCTTTCTTGGTGACTGGAACTACATTTGAGATCCATTCAACATAATCAATAGCTTGTATAAAGATAACATTCAGGAGTTTTTCTAACTCCCCTTTGACTAGCAAAGCCACTTTGGGATGCATTTTTCTAAGTTTTTGTTTAACCGGTTTAGCATCCGGATGGACCACTAGATGATGCATGACTACGGAAGGGTCTAGACCTGGCATATCTTCATATGTCCAAGCGAAGACATCTTCATACTCTTTAAGGAATGCAATGTATTGTTCTTGTTTTTCTTGACTTAGTTCTGCTCCAATATTGATTATGTGAGGATTGTCCTCAGTTCCAATATTAATTTTAATGACATTTTCTACCTCCATGTGTAGATCTCTTTCAAAATTAGGTGGGGCGGGTGAAACGCCCAATTCTTGTAATTCTTGTAAGGTTAATTTAGATAATTCATTCTGAGGATCAGTGGCCTCAAGTTGGGCTATAGTTGGTATAGAACCATCAAAATAAAACCCATTATGTAACATCTCTTCAACAGAGACATCATGGAAGATATCTCCTTCCAACTCTTCATCGGGGTCGACAATCATTTCAGGGTATGCTATGGATAGCATGTTGCATGAAAATGACTGATTTTTAAGAGGCAAATCAACATGCCTATCCAAATAATCTTGATAGCATATGAGGTGATCATCATCCTCAAAAGGAAAGGGTTGTCCCTTACTAGGAAATAGGCCCACACCACAGCGGGCAGGCCACGGTTCTACCTCGAAAGGTTCTTTCATGCCATTTTGGAAAGGTCCTAAGCCTTTCCCTTCATATCCCATTTTAAGCATCATGGGTTTAGCTTTAATATAATCATTGGTAAAATAGCACCGAGCGTATCCTTCATGGTGAGTTTTGATATTCCGAGGGATTCTTCCCCAGTCATATCCTTTATAAATGAAGGCACAACTCCCGACTTGGTAAGTACTTCCCATAGGTTGTGGGAGGCCCAAAGTACGAGGAGATGGCGGCAATTTATTTAAAAGGTTTGAATCTTGCATGAAAGCATTCATTTTTTCTGATATTAAGGTTGTAGATAAATCTGGTAAAAGTTCATCAGAAAGGGCATAAGATGTAGAAGGTTTATTACCTATGTCTTGAGATGTGGAAGGGATGATAGATGTGTCTAGAGGTTTTGAATTTGTAGGGGTAGTAGTTGAAGAATTGGTTGTAGATTTGAAATCTTTTTGAGGTTCTAAAGTAATTTGTTTAGAGGGTTGTTGATCTATATAGGAGGATGAAGTTAATGGAGGGGAACTCGGTGAAGTTATGGGTTTATGTTTCATAGTTTTAGATGAAAAAGAAGAACTAGGATGTGTGGATGACAGAGCTGGGCAAAATTGCACTCCAACTGGTTCTGCCAAAGCACACATATCAAAAGGTCTAGGGTCACCGTGAATAGTGACCAACTGATTTTTAAACTCAAATTTAACACATTGGTGTAAAGTTGATGGGACCGCTCGCATGGCGTTGATCCAAGGGCGACCCAAAAGTATATTGTACGATGCTGGGCAATGTACAATGAACACGGTTGTTTCTAGGGTTCTAGGACCAACTTGCAATGGGAGGGTGATAACTCCACACGTTTCTTGTGTTTCGTCATTAAAAGCTTTGATAATCATATCAGTTTTCTTCATTTCATCACTTCTAAAACCAAATCGTTGGTAGAAGTCAAAGGTGCAGATGTTTAGAGATGAGCCATTATCAATCAAAACTCGTTTGACAGCTACATCCCCGATTAAAGCAGTAATGTATAAGGGATTGTCCTTATGTAAACTGTGTTGTGGGATATCTTTATCCCGAAAATCAATACAATCAATCTCTCGAGTGATGATAGTATTGGCCATAGCTTCAGGTTGAATGTTTTGAGGCACCATCATTTGGCTCAATGTAAGCATCAACTCATCCCTATGGGTGGGAGAGGATCTTAATAAATCTAAGAGGGAAATTCTGGCCGTGGTATTAGACAATTGCTCATTAATGCTGTAAGGGGGTTTAGGTTGAACAATAGGAGCATGATTCCCTTTATTTGGGTTTTTCAAAATGAATGGAGCTGATCCATCGTTCTGGTTTGGTTCTTGTTGGGAATTTTGAGCTTGTTGTCGGGTGACGACTCCGATGGTACCTACAATGTTATAGTGACGACGTTGAAACGGTCTCGGTTGAGAATTTATGGCTTGTTCATAGGGAAGGACTACATTAGAAGAAGGTCGAGTAGTGACTCTTCTGGGAAATGGTTCTTCTGGAACATTAGCATCTGTGACAGGTTGAATAGGATCTGATTCATTTTCAGAACTATTCGATTGAATAGTGTCTACTTCACTTTCACTATCTGACTCTATATCACTAGAATCAGAAGTTTGAAAATTATGTAAGGGCCTGGTTGTAACCAGGGATAAGGTTGTGTCAAATATTTGAGAATCCTGAACAGGTAATTGTCCGCTAATGGTTCCTACATATCGGGTAGGAGGGGGAACATTATGATGTTCGATTTGATTGGCCACCTCTTTACCATGTCTTGGTAAAGGGTGTTGAAATATGTCTAAAGTTTGATTGGCGTTTTGATTTTGATTTTGGGGAATGGTCTTTTGAGTATTATTAGGAGGGTTTTGTTTGGGTTGGAAGGCTTGCACTTCCATTTCATTATTGTCAATCAAATCTTGTATTTTATGTTTCAACCTCTTACAAGCGTTGGTAGAATGTCCAGGTCCTCTATGGAAATCACAGTGCAAATCAGCTCTATATCCGGGTATACTTGGGTCAGGTTCCCGGATAGCTGGTAATTGGATTAAACCTCTTTCGAGTAATTGAGGTAAAATAGTTGACAAAGGTTGGTTTAATCTAGTGAACTCTCGAGGAGGCTTATCAGGAGGTTTCAATATGAATTTTTCTGTTGTCTTTGTTGCATTGATATTAGCAACATTTCTGCTGTCAGTGACTCCATCACCGACAACCTGTTTGTTTTTATATTGATTTCTAGATGTTTTCTCATCATCCTTCTTCCTAAGTTGGCCTCTCCTAATGAGGGCATCTTCTACTCTTCGAGCTAAATCTATAGCTTGATCGAAGGTAGTCAAAGTAGCTGTTGATAGCTCATAAGAAAGTTGTTCTTGTAAATTGTTGATGAAAATGTCTAACATTTCCCTATAGGGTAGCACAAAGTGCAGTTTTCCTGTCAATTGCCTCCATCTAGCTAAGAAATCGGCAAAGCATTCATCCTTATCTTGTTTTAGATTGTATAGGTCTTTAATAGTTACATGCCTCTCGATGTAGGCACTAAATTGATGGACAAATGATTCAACTGTTTCTTCGAAGTTTCTCAAAGAATGAGTGGGCAATTGATAGTACCACTCTAATGCCATTCCACCTAAACTTTTGGGGAACATTTTTAGTAATAGCAAGTCGTCATGCGATATGTCATGACATGCTATCCTAAACATGCGAAGATGTTCTATGGGATCTTCGGTTCCTTTATATATAGGCAGAACAGGCATGGGAAAATGTTTAGGGTATGGTTGAGCTACAACTATGGGATCCAAAGGTTGACTACAGATCTCTCGATAATTATACGAGGGACGGTAGGGATCTATCTGGTCCATACGTGAAGCTAATTGTTTCACCATGGCTTCCAGATTACTAGTTTGCCCCCCATATTGATTTGGTAGGGCATTGACATGAGTGTTATGAGCGTAGGATGGAGGAATATGCAGATTAGATGCCATATTACTGTTGTGTAAATTATTGGTAGGAAAAGTATTATGGAGGAATTTTGAAGCTGTATTATGTTGTATTCCAGATTGTTGAAAGTTTGTATTTGGCTTAGTTTTAGGTTTCTGTTTATTTAAAGCATTTTGCTCAATAGTTTGGCGGAATAAAGTAGTGAAGGGAATTTTCTTTTGTGCGGGAGTGATTTTAGGTTGAGTAACAGGTTCCTTAGGAGGTTGGGTAACCTGTTGTTTTGACATGCTTTGGGCTATAGTGACCATATCCGCATTGGATGGTCCACCCTTGTCACTTTCTTGATCAATGAAAGACAAGGGATTAGTCTGCATATTGCACATATATTCCATGGTTGCTTGAGTTTTACTAATTTGCCCTTTATCAAGGCGAATGGCCACATTAAGGTCATCAATGTTTTCCATGAGAAATCTCTTGAAATGCTCTGCATTGTCAAAGGCAATATTTCCATTTGGAGCTATTCTAGGGGATGAGGATCCATCCTCTTTAACATTTGCTTCTTGTTCTTTATCTTCCCCTAAGTCTTCATCTGATTGACCTAGAGTTTCTCCTTCTGGATTTGTTTCTCCAAGAAGGACATTTGGGTTTTCAGTTGTATCTTGTAACCAATCTTCTCCTTCCCCTAAAGTTTCTTTGCCATTCCTAAGTTTAGGCATGGTGCTAAGTTTTGATTTCAGCAAATATATATATATTTATATATATATATATATATGCAACAAATTAAAAGGTATATATTTATTATATACCTACTATAATATTTTAAAAATGAAATGTTTAGGTTTTTGCTAAGTTTTTTGATTTTTTTAGTTTTTCTTTGAAACAATATAATAAAGACAGCAAATGAAACAATAAATGCACGCAATAACAAGACTGAAAGTAAATGAGCTAGTCTTCTATGAATAACTTATGAATATCATTAATAGGTTCGAGTTGTTCAGGGGTCATGAAATGTTCTTCTTCAAATTGAAAGTTTTCTTTTAAGAATTTGATGAAAAGGGCTATGGTAATATTATCTGTCTCAGATGCTGGTTGATAGAAGTAAAGCTCGTGGCAATACTCTCGATATAACACAGCACGAGGAACTCTATTCCATATTTCCCTATCTGTAAGAACAACCTCTTGGTCTTCTACAAGGCCTAGGAATTGGTGCACAATAGCTGCGTTCTCGAGGTATTCCTCGAAGGTGAACAACTCTGAAGATACTAAAGCTCTCCTATAGGCTAACCATCTATGGCAGGCTCTCTGAAGTTCATGATAAAAAACTAATTGATGAGGATCCAGGATTCTATCCAAGACTAGCCTCTTAATCTGTTTAAGTTGTGTGGACCTAGATGAGATGATACTAAGTCTCTTGTCAAGTTCGTCCCACAAGGATTGATTTCTACTCGTTTCAGGGATACTAAGGACAGAATTAACTTCTATAGCTGCCAATTGATTTTCTACGTTTATAGTAACTGCTAACCTCTTTTTAGGAGCTACCATCTAAACATGACTTTAAACCTTAAATGTTTTAAAATGCATCTAAGTTTTAGTTGTTCTAATTTTTTTTGTTTTTGTTTTTGTTTTCAAAAGGTTATGATGCATTCACGTCGGGTTCACCAAAATGTATCGCTCCAAATTTTTCGCATCCCTACCTTCAGGCTATTGGATCCGTGCCCGGAAGGAGGATGGGAAAAGGATGATGCGGTACCTCGGACGAGAGGACTTCACGAAGGTCCCGCCTCTCAAGGGAGGTGTATTTTGGTGATTTTTCGACGGATGGTGGGTTCACCAGGAAACATTTAATGGCAGTTTCCATGCCTAGGTTTTGGAATGTGTTTAGATGAGTTCGTTTTGATCTTAAACATTCATCCTAGGTTTGGCCGAATGAATCTAAATTAAACTACATGAAAATGCAATTTTCATGAATACAACAAACAAATTTGAAAGCAGAAAATAGAGAATTTACAGGAGGAAAACGGGGAATACCTGATCCGGATGTCTGAAGAAGATTCTGATGTTTGAGGCAGTCCGGATCGTCCGAGAATTCGATAGAATCATCTGCAATTAGACGAGATCGTCTGAGATCTGACGAATCATCCGAGATCTGATGAATTCGTCAGACGAATTCGTCAGAAACCTGCAAAACAGAAAATAGATGCAAAATACAAGAAATCCTACTGTGCAAACAGAGGCAAATTACACCAAATAGCAATATGAATACTGAACAATATTTAAGAACAGAAATTAAAGCAAATTACTGTACTTAAATGACAAAACATGATCTTAATATGCAATCTAGGCTAAATGGGTGAACTCCAGATGCAAAATAATGTAAAAACTGAATAAATTGTCTAATTTGCAGCATAAGATGACAGAGAAAAAGGTGAGAAAAACAAACTCCAGGCACTGATTGCCTCGATGTGGATTGCAGTCGAGATCGTCTCGCATCAGTACGAAATCGTCTCGTATTTGACAGGATCGCCTCCGATCTGGACAGGTTCGTTGGCGACGATGGGTGCTGGCTCCGGTTGAAAAATAATGTTGTACCTACAACAAAATAATATGAAACTAATGCAAATGCAAAGTAGGGATGTTTCAACGTAGGGGGAATCAATTTACCAAGAATTTCAGCCAGGGGTTGGGGAGGGAAAATCCTAGAGGTTAAATAGGCTTAGAGGGAGTAGGTAGGAGGTTGGAGATCATCCCAATTTGGGAGATCTCCAACGGGGGAGGGTCCCAACGGTGCAGACACGCTTCTGCCTAGATTGGAGACCCGTTGGAACAGATTCCAACTATGCAAATTTAGTTTTGCGACAAGATCGTCTGGACGTCCTAGTCCAGACGAAATCGTCAAATCTGGGGCGATATCGTCTGATCGGCGACGATATCGTCAAACGGTCAAAACAACCTCTAAAATTGGCACGAAAAAGGGGGAAACGGAATACCCGACGGTTAACGGGCGGTTTGGGAGGTTAAATTTGATTTTAAAATTATTTACTAAGGTGAATGTAAATTTTATAATTTTACTGCGCCAATTTTAGGGTGCTACACAACCTATCCAACTCGTGAATTTGTCTTGTTCTCCATGGCTAATCCTTGGGGGTGCCATTCACTCCAATTAGGTCATAGTATAATGGAATACTTCCTCTTGTTTGAAGGATATATTCTATTTTATGTCTATGACTAGATGTGTTTCTAGTTTCTTACCCCTCAGTGGGTTGATCAGTTCTAAGTGTTTCATGTGAATGTTTAGATGTTTCGACTCTCATGTGCCCTTTTAGTGATGAGGTTTTTGTAGTCCTTTCTACCCTCCATGAGGATGGAGAAGGATAAACCTCATCGTCTCTATGTGAATAACGAGATCTAGAACCCTATTTATGTCTATGTGAGGAGGAAGCTCTTGAAGCTTCCTCATGTCTCTGAGATGTTTTTGTGTGTTTAGAGGAAGCCTTTGAGGTTTCCTCGTATCTCCTTGATGATGATGGCCATGAGGCCTCTTTGTGTTTATGATATGTAGTTTCATGCTATGTTTCATTATGTGGGGTTTCTCTAGGAGATCCCCCAAGGGTTGAGTTATCACCCCTTAGACTCAGTGAACTGCATCTTACGATATTTCGAGTAGGTATTTCAATGTTACTACGACTTTGCCTAAGGGTATGTGTTGTTTTGGACCCTCCCTCAGTGTCATACCAGGGATGTCTACTTTTTGTTTTAACCATCATTTTGGAATTAGACATCCTTAAAAAAAGAAGTAACACATGCCCAGTCTGATACCGAGGGAGGTTTTGAAACAACACATACCCTTAGGTGAAGTCGTAGTAACATTGAAAGACCTACTCAAAAGATTGTAAGATGCAGTTCTACAAGTCTAAGGGGTGATAACTCAACCCTTGGGGATCTCCTTGAGAAACCCCACATAAGGAAACACAACATGAAACTACATCTCATAAACACAAAGAGGCCTCACGGCCGTCATCATAAAGGAGACATGAGGAAACCTCAAAGGCTTCCTCTAAACACACAGAAACATCTTAGAGACATGAGGAAGCTTCAAGAGCTTCCTCCTCACATAGACATAAAGAGGGTTCTAGACCTCGTTCTTCACATAGAGACGATGAGGTTTCTCCTTCTCCATCCTCATGGAGGGTAGAAAGGACTATGAAACCCTCATCACCAAAAGGGCACACGAGAGTCGAAACATATCAGCATTCACATGAAACACTTGAACAAATCAGCTCACTAAGGGGCAAGAAACTAGAAACACATCCAATCATAAACATAAAATAGAAGATATCCTTCAAACAAGAGGAAGAATTCCATTATACTATGACCTAATTGGAGTGAATGGTACCCCATGAGATTAGCCATGAAGAACAATACAATTGGACGAGTTGGATCGGTTGCATCCGAGACCACCTCCTAGAACCATAACCATAGAGAACTCCACATCTGGAAGCTCACGAACAGTAAATTCTAAGCCCACTTATCAAACTAGGGGTACTTCAAGATGACCCCACAACAAACACATAAAATTTGATCACAGAGACACTCAAAAATATACTAAACAAGTCACATTGGCTAGCGACGGTGAATAAATAGCAAAAATATATGAGAGAGATCTGTGAATCAAAATGACTATGACAAGGTCAGATAAGCATGAGTCCTCTATGACTACGCAAGTTAACCACATGTGATGGTTAGAGAATACCTTGTGCAAAGAGCGAGAGCTTGTGGATGCTCTTGAACATGATAAACAAAGAGAATGGTTGTTGTGCCAACATGAGCAATGTTTAAGAGAGCAAGTTGAGCAGCTAGCTCACAACAACCAACAAGCATGTGGAAGTGATCAACAAAGAGATCAACACACTGACTCACCAAGAGGAGTGCATTAGACAAGAAGGTAACTCGCAACAAAGTCACCCTCCAAATCATGAGAGGAACCTAACTGAGGGGGAAAGGATAAACTTAATAGATCCAGATCAGGCACATATTGAATCCCCTCATAGAAGAGAAGAAAATAGAGACAATAAAATGGATAGAGTGTTACCTCCACTGCCACCGTGGGGGGGTATACAAGAGGAGGAACTCCTCACTTCAAAGGAATTTTGAGAGCTTGTTGAGAAGATGAAAGCCTTTGAGAAATAAGAGGTTGTTTGGAGCCAACCAACATTGAACAAAATACACAACCAACCATTGTGTCCATCAGTTCCTAGCCCTCCCTATCCTAAGCATTTTGAGATGCCTAGGCTAGAGAAGTTTAAAGGTGAAGAAGATTCACAAGAGCATGTCACCAACTTCATCAATACATGTTTTCATATTGAATACAACAATGCTCTTCTGTTAAGGACATTCATCATGACATTTTTGGATGCAGCCACCCAATGGTTCAACCAACTGCCCAAGCATAGCATAGCAAATTTTGAACAACTAGTGAACCCTTTTCTAAAGTGTTTCTCTTTCGGTGCTAAGAGGAGAGTGAACCTTTCAGACCTGTCCAATCTAATATATTATGATGACAATCCAGTAATGGATTACGGGAATAAATGGAGAAAAATCATGGTAAAATTATTATTCTTCATTCCCACAGAAGAAATCATTCAGATGTTCACCAAGAGTTGTTCCAAACACATTTTACTTTTGCTACAACTACAATAATACCCCTCATTTGAGGAAGCTTTGGCATAAGCCAAACTCATTGAGGACATCAAAATAGATGAGGGAACCATAAAACTTTGTACCAAGGAGTGGAGCAAAAATGACAAGAATGGAAAGTATAAGCAGAAGCAGGCAAACCCTACCCCAGTTAATCAAGTGGTATTGGATACACCTAAGAACAGGGTTGTGCAGTAGCCCTAGAATTATCAACCACAACCCCCACCAACAAACTATGATCCAAAGAACAATCAGGGTCAAAACAAAGAATGCAAACCCCCTCATTATTTTACACCATTGAAAGAATCAATGTAATCAATATTCAATCAATTGAGGCAGGAAAGATCAGATTCCATGATATACCTCTTATAGATCCCAACCATCCTAAGCCAAAAGGATATAAGGAAGATCAATTATGCTCGTATCACAGGATACCAGGGCATAATATCAAAGTTTATGTTGGTTTCAAATATTAGGTGCAAAACATGATTGAGGTGGGAGAACTTAAAGTGGACAACCCACTAGCCCCTGAAAAAAAAATATATGGGCATCTACAAAAACCCACTACCAAACCATGAGGTCCCTAGAGGGCAAGATGCACAAGTCAATCAGGTCTGAATTGATACACCTACCCACTAGTGTGTTGAGATGATTGAAATTATCAATATAGCAACCAGGACTAGATGGTATGGTCAACCACAACCTCCTGTAGCTCCCATCAACATCCCAGCTACACCTAGGCAGAGGCAGGGGTAAGACAACCTTCTAGGTACACCAACCTGACCTGTGGTAACCATTTGGAATAGACTTGAGAAAAACTTACAAATGAATCTGGCTAAGCTATCCATTTATGAGCTCATACAATAATCCCCAAAGTACATGGAGACCTTGATGGGGATTTTAAGGTCAATAGAGCTCCAACTGCAAGATCTGAATGCATTAACCCATTTTGTGGGACAAGTACAAGAATACCAGGAATCTGTAATCCAATTCTATGATTATGATATTAAGATAGTATCTACTGCCTTACCAAACCCTCCACTGCACATCATGACATCAATTAATTACTTGCCATTTAAGCAGTTCTTGATTGATACAGGTTCATCAATCAACATCATCACAACAACAACAATAGAACACTTTAAGATCCCCAATTCCAATATCATTCCGAGAGCCTATACATTAAGAGCTTTCAATGATGCTTTATAAAATACTGTGGGAACGATAGTCTTACCTATCAAGGTGGGGAATAAAACCATCCCCTTGATGTGTCATATCTTGGAAGGGAGACCTTGGATAAGGGACATGAGATGTGTTCCTTCGATCTTACACCAATGTGTCAAGTATGTGCATGATAACAAAGTATACATGGTGTTGGCCAATGAAGAGCCATTCAAGTATATCCACCAAGTGTATTATCAAGTATACTTGTCAGTAGGATATTCATCTCCAAATATGCAATTGGATAACAAAGACAAAGGGGCACAAAAGGACCCATCCACATCAACACCTCATATTACACACAAAACAACTAATGCTTCTAGTAAACCATTAATGCCTAAACCAAAGAATTATCAGAAGCTAAAGGCACCTATGGTTGAGAAAAATAAACTCAAGAAAATGCTAACCATAGCTTTTGAAGAGAGTACAACTCCCATGAAGGAAGAAGATCACCAAGACCAATTTGAAGATGATGACTACCATCTTGCTTCACCAGTGTCATTTGTGGGATCATCCACCTCACATGCAACTATACACTTGGCAAGCACAAGGATAGGAGAGTATATTGTGTAGAACATAAATTTTACACCTATCATGGAATCTACACAGGATATGGAACGGCCAAAATATCTAAGGCCACTAGTGGGAACAGTGGTTCCACTTCCAATCCCTCAAAACTAGAGAAACTTCATCTACGCTAACCTAGATTGCACCCATAAAGCTAAAGATATAAACAAGGACAATGATGAGCTATTCACTATCAATATTCACTACCTCTCTAATCCTGAGTTTGCTCTGACCTATTTTGAGTATTGACATTGGCATGTTTATGGCCTTGGTATATATGAGCAGGGGTGTAGGCAACCATTCAAGCCATAATACCAAATCCCATATGACATATTTGGGTTAGGATATCACATCAGAGGTCGAGAGGACCCTCTAGTAGTAGCATTAGATAGATTAACCTTGGGGTTAGGAGAAGACATCGATTTTATTCCTTATCATCCACCAAGTACAAGATATTTGAGCAACAGACACGTGGCTATGGCAAGCATACCACCTCCCGAGACCTATCATCCAAGATCCACAATTGATGTCACCCCAATAGGCTACAACTCATGGGATGATGAGCAAGAATAAAATGCATATGTGGCAAGTGATGATGAAGCAGAAGAGGGCTTGGCCTATCATGAGACTTGCTATTTGCAAAGCTTTACTTGGTCCGGACACCATGAGAGTGGATACATATCAAATGAAAGTGACTACGAGTTAGAGGACTCAATAGAGAGAGCATACTTAGGGGTAAGGCAATGGCCCCGTGACTTGGGGTAACATACTAATGCAGATGGATTATTCATAAGTGACAAATAATATGAGGATGAAACAAAGATGGCTTACTTAGGGCCAAGACATGAGCCCCTCATCTTGGGGTCACATACTAATGCTAATGGCTTCTGGATAAGTGATGATTATTTTGAGGACAATATTGATATGGCCTATCTTGGGCCTTACCATTTATGACAAGTCAATATGTTGGTGGAAATAGAAGCGGTGCTTCGTGCAATAGACCCTGGATTGCAATTTTTTGGGAGACCAGTTGACTTGAATGTCATTTATCGCATGGTCAATCCCCCTCTGCCTACACTCAGGGAGCTCTTAGAACCCAATGATCATATTGTCCAACCAGCTCATGGACCAGATCTAGAGATTCCCATTTCTCTAGAGCCTCATCACGATCATGGAAGGGAAACCTCGGAGATAAGATTTCACCCATGTGGTCTTGGAGATTTCATCCCATCCATCAATACAATCTCCATTGATTTGACCACTCCATTTCATAACCCAGCGAATCCCACTAAATTTTTGTGTCTCGACACATAGGCTATTTATTGGGATTATGCTAATTCACTAATAGATCCTGGAGCTCTTTTACCTAATGAAGAGATGTTACAATCGTTCCATTTTGCATCAGGTTGTGCATATGATGTGTTCCACACTAGTTTGGATCTTGAGTTAGTAGGACCTGTAAATCCCGCTGATGACATTCAATTGATACCCATGCCCAACCAGTTGGAGGAAGGGTCATGCATGGCTATAGAAGTGAATTTAAAAGTGCACATTAACAATGATCCTACTCAACCAAAGAAAGTCAAATTCAGAGAAAGCCTATCTCTAGAGGAACAAGCCATCATAATTCCTCTCCTAAAAGAGAGGCCAAATTTATTTGCTTGGACTTACAAGGATATGCCTGGGATAGATCCAAAGTTAGTCATTCACAACCTTTCATTGGATCCCCTAAAGAAGCTAGTTAAGAAAAAATTGAGGAAGATGCATCCAACCATCGCTTTGATGGTAAAGAATGAATTGCAAAAACTAATAGATGCAGTTTTCATAGTTCCTATCGACTACCCTGAGTGGGTATTGAACATGGTGCCCATAGGAAAACTAGATGGAAGAGTCCAAATTTGTACAAATTTAAAGGATTTAAATAGGGAAACTTTGAAGGATTCATTCCCATTGCCAAACATAGACGCTCTTTTTGATGCCACTGTGGGTCATGAGATGTTATCCCTAATGAATGGGTTTTTTGGATACAATCAAATTCGAATAAAACCCAAAGACCAACACAAGACTGCTTTCATAACTCCATGGGGAACTTTCTATTATAAATTGATGTCATTCGGTCTCAATAATTTTGGTGCCACATACTAGCGGGCCATGACATATGTATTTCATGATTACATGCACACAATCTTAGAAGACTACATGAATGACTTGTTGGCAAAATCATTGATGCAGCAAGAGCACATTGAGGTACTTTTAGAAGTATATCATATTATATATCTTTGGAAAGCTTATTTCGAGGGCTATTTTATTAACTTGCTTATAGGGAGAAATAAGGTGCATGTAAAGATATATTTCTTGTTTTGTAAAGGGATTCAAAATTGAAGGCTATTTTGTTCTTTTTCAAAAGTGATTAATTCTTTCATAAGGGGACATGATGCATTTTGTTGAGTAGGAGTGATAAGGTGTTATTTGGATATTTTTGTTATGATATTAATCATGATATCTAACCCTTGTTGAAAGTTGAAAAAGAAGTTTGTTGAGTGTGGTCGATTTCTTGAATTTCTACATGAGCTAAAAACTTATGTGTCACTATGACGTCGTCTAGGTAGGTTTCAAAGGAGTAGAAATTAGGCAAAATCAAGGCTCTCTTATTAATCAACCACCTTTTGCAAGATATTTGAAGATCAAAATAGGCAAGTTCTCTATAAGGATCCAGGATTCTAGCCAAGTCTATCCTACGGATTTATTTAAGTTCTTCTTGTCTACTTTCAATAACGTCTAGTCTTCTATCTAATTCAATCCCGGACTCTCCAAATGTTATATTTTCACTTTCATTAAAGTATGAGACTTATTGAATTGCTAATATTGTAGTAACATTAAGACAAATAGCTATCCTATAATTATAATCTACCATATAAAATGCAAATGCAATTTAACTATTGTTTTTTTGTTTTGATTTTGGTTTTTGTTTTGATTTTAATTTTAATATTTAATTTAAGAATCAGAAGATAATCTAATGTTTCACATTGGGTTCACCAAAGAATGTAGGCCTAGAATTTTTGCACTCCTTTCCTCTAGGCTGATGGATCCATGCCTCAGAGGGTAATGGAAAATGATAGAGCTACACCTCGAAAGAGAGGCACTTGATTGTGCCTTCTTGTGGTGATTTTTCGACGAATTATGGGTTCACCAGGAAACTTTTGATGTCAGTTTTTGCACCTAGATTGAGAATGAAGTTTAATATGTTTGTTTTTGGATCACTCATACAAACAACTAAGGTTGACCTTTGAAATGCAACTAACCTATCTATGATGCGATTTTTTTTTACTTTTTTGATGAAAATAACAGACAGGAATATAAATGACAAATGCAGTTGCTAATTCTATGCTTAAAAGAAATTCAAAACATACCTGAATCGAGATGTTTGATGAAGATTCTGATTTTTTTTGATGCAGAGTAGGATCGCTGCTATTTTTGCAGAATCGTTGTTGTTCCAAGAAAAATCGCTCAATAATTTGCTGAAATCGCAAGCGATTTCGCTACAATTTTGTAGCAACAAAACACAAGACACAAAATGGTTTTTTGGCACAAATATGATTCAAACTTTGATATGTTTCCTATTTAAGCATTCCTTTTCAACTAAATGAAAGATAAAAAATGTTTGTAATAGATGTAAGTACAAGAGTCTAAATGTTCATGAATTTTATGTAAGCAAAATGTAGATTTAAATTAAAAATTGATTAACATGATGGTGAATACTCGAGATGCATTGCTGAATTAATGAAAATATAATTAAATAACTAAATAAAATGGAAGAGAAGGAAGAAGAAAAAATAGAATAAAGGTTTTTTCCCCCAGATGATCTATGAGAAAAATCGCTACCAAGTCAGTAGGATCACTACCAAGTCAGCAAGATTGTTGCTATTTTTTGCAAAATCGCACACCTACTCTGTCTGCTCACAACATGATTCTATCAATTGTTCTACGATTTCGTCGTTCGCTATGCGATTTTGACTGCAACCTGCAATTGAAAATTTTCTAAAGAGGGTAATGGGACAATGATGGATTTTAGGCAAATACGAGCAAATTGAAGACGAGAAGATTATACTAATGGCTTCTCAATTCTGCTATCTGCTCAGGGGATCACTTAGCATGCTTTGCAATCAGGGAGTCAACCTTAAAAATGAATTAGAGGGGGGATTAAATAGGATTAGGGGAAAATATGGGAAATCAGGAGGTTAGGCCAAAATAGGGAGGGAGTTGGGATCCCTCCTATGTTTTCCCCCTACCTAATCTCACCAAAATACATCATTACAACCTCTTTCCAAACTCAAAAACACGGTTTGAAATAGATTTTTGGCATTTTGCAAACTTGGGAAAATTTTGTTTTTGAGCAAAATCGCATGACGATTTTGGCAGCCGCTCAAGTGATTTTGCTGAAAATCAGACAATTTTTCCCAATGGTCAAAACAACATTGGTTTGAAGGTGCAAAAATCAAGGCAAATGGATTTTTGCTAATTTTGAATAATTTTTGGGTAGACTTAGGTAAATTTGATGTTTTTATCAATTTTAATGTTTTTACTGAGTTAATCAATTTAAGTGCATCAAATTTAAGGTGCTACAGGAAATTTCTATTATAAAGTGATGTCATTCAGTCTCAATAATGCTGGTGCCACATACTAGCGGGCCATGACATACATATTTCATGATTACATGCACACAATCTTGGAAGACTACATGAATGACTTGTTGGCAAAATCATTGATGCGGCAAGAGCACACCGAGGTCCTTTTAGAAGTATATCATATTATATATCGTTGGAAATATTATTTCGAGGGCTATTTTATTAACTTTCTTAGAGGGAGAAATAAGGTGCATGTAAAGATATATTGTTTTGTAAAGGGGTTCAAAAGTGAAGGCTATTTTATTATTTTTCAAAAGTGATTAATTCTTTCATAAGGGGACATGATGCATTTTGTTGAGTAGGAGTGATAAGGTGTTATTTGGATATTGTTGTTATGATATTAATCATGATATCTAACCCTTGTTGAAAGTTGAAAAATAAGTTTTTTGAGTGTGGTAGATTTCCAAAGAGGTTTCTTCATCTTCATAAAAGGTATGGGCATATTCTCCTATTGATTGATTATGGTGGTTGATTTCTGAAATATCATTGGAGAGAAAAGGATTGATTGTGGTTTCCTTTTCAAAAGTAGTTGGTTGAATGCTTAATGGTTTTCTAGTTTGAGAGTTGTGTTTAAAACTTATTTTATAAGCATAGTTATTGAAGCCCATTGGTTATGCAAAGAACTTGAAAAGAACATGAGTATCATTGTAATGTGATATTTGTGGTTGAGCATTGTTGGAAACATTTGATTTGAGTTGATTGAGCCTAGTCAAGTTATGTGTGAAGTTATTGTTCAAGTTACATGAAACAAACTATTCTATAATTCTGATTTGAGTTGATATTGAGCTTAGAATATATTGAGTCTCTAACAATTCTCTTTATGCTTCTATGAGTTAACTTGAGTTGAGTTGAGATTGAGATTAGAACATATTGAGTCTCTAAAAATTCTCTTTATGCTTCTATGATTTGACTTGAGTTGATTTGAGATTGATTTGAATTGAGATCATTGTTGTCATACATTATAGAGTGTATTGCCATTCATTGTTGAGTTCATCATTGAGCCTTGCCTTTGTAGATTTGTGGATGAGATTTGAATGCTACTTGATCATGATTGGTTGAGCCTTTGAGAAGGTATTTGGGATAGATTTTTGGACATATTTGTGGCAGTTTTTGTGCATGATTGATTGAGCCTTGAGAAGGCTTTTGGGACAGATTTGTGGACAGTTTTTGGACAGATTTTGAGCAAGTTCATAGTGAGCTTGTTGAGCAGATTTGGACATGTTCTATGTGAGCTTGTTGAGAATATTTGAGAAATTTCTATGTGAGCTTGTTGAGCATATTTGGACAAGTTCTATGTGAGCTTGTTGAGTATATTTGTACAAGTTCTATGTGAACTTGACGAGCAGATTTGAACAAGTTCTATGTGATCTTGTTGAGAATATTTGAACAAGTTTTGTGTGAGCTTGTTGAGCAGATTTGGACAAGTTCTATGTGAGCTTGTTGAAAATATTTGGACAAGTTATGTGTGAGCTTGTTGATCAGATTTGGACAAGTTCTGTGTGAGCTTGTTGAGCATATTTGGACAAGTTCTGTGTGAGCTTTTTGAGCAGATTTGGACAAGTTCTATGTGATCTTGTTGAGCAGATTTAGACAAGTTATATGTGATCTTGTTGAGCAGATTTGGACAAGTTCTATGTGAGCTTGTTGAGTAGATTAGTGGAGTGCCTAGCTGAGCAGATCAATGGATTGCCTACCTGAGTAGATGAATGTGTTGCCTTGCTGAGAAGATCAATGGATTACCTACCTGAGCAGATCAATGTGTTGCCTAGCTGAGTAGATCAATGGATTGCCTACCTGAGCATATTAGTGTGTTGCCTAGCTGAGAAGATTAGTGGATTGCCTACCTGAGTATATCAGTGTGTTACCTAACTAAGAATATCAGTGGATTACCTACCTGAGTAGATTAGTGTATTGTCTAGCTTTGAGAAGATCAAAGCAATCATTGTATTGTATAAGGATCCTTATTTCTATTTGAAATATTATAAGGATATTATCTTGTGGAGTACCACACATTAGGGGAACCACGTTAAATATTGTGTCTCAATTGTGTGTGGTAACTTGTGCTCTTTCTTAATATTTCTAAGTTATTAATGCACACTGCTATATTTGGTTATTGCAATTAAGGACATTAATTGATATTGGTTTGGAAAGAAAGTAAAAATTGGGTGTTATACTATTCACCCCCTCTTAGTATAATCTTGTGTTCTTCATGGTATTTGCAACCAAAAAGTTATGATATTACATGTTGATCCATACGACTTATGTTATATCAAAACAAAACCCTTTGTAGTATATGATGAATAAGACATATCACAATACACGTACTGCAAAGTGGATCATGCTATTGACAAATTTTGACCTAGAATTCATAAGCCAAAATTCCATCAAGGGACAAGTCATAGCAGATCAATTTGCATAGGCACCTCTTAAGGATAGCAAACCTATCACTATAGAATTGACTGATGATGTGGTCTTGGTATTATCAGACTTGTCAGAACCCGAAGAACCTGAGAAACAAATAGAAATAGCCTAATTTTTTTATGGTTCAAAGTGTGAACAAGGGGATGGAGTAGGGATAGTATTTATCACACCGCAGGGTGCTCCATTACCCTTATCATTCAAACTAGACTTCCCTTGCATGAATAATAACTCATAGTATGAAGACCTGATCTTGGGACTCCAAAAAGTAGTTGCAATGTGCATTAAAAGATTGAGTATCTTTGGTGACTCCTTGCTCATAGTAAATTGATTCAAAGGATTGTTCCAATGCAGGTGTCCACTCCTAAAATATTACAAGGAGCTTGTTGGCACTTACCTATCTAGGTTAGAATGGTATGAAATCGAGGCAATCCCTCGTACATCAAATAGATTTGCAGATACTATGGCATCTTTGGGATCCTTAATCCCTCAGAATCCATCCATTGATTTCATAACCATTCATGTGAAAGTGCTCATATTTTCCATAATACAACGTGAGGTTATTGAATACCTAGAGTCAGTCAACACGATCCAAACCAAGCCAAATCAGGATTGGTCATTCAAAGTTAGAGCCTTCTTACAAACAACCCCTTGGGAGTCTTTGATATCTCAAGGTCCCATGAAATGTAGAACAACAATTCATCACAGGATTGCTTTCTAATCAATGTTCACAAGTGCTAGATCGCAAGGAGAGCACATAGTTTTATCCATAGAAGCAGTAGCTTATCAGGATTGGATTTCCTAATTGCAATATTTCCTAAAGCTTGGAATTTACCTCAAGGTTTGTTGTAGGCTAAAAAATGAACATTTAAAAAAAATGTGACTAGATAGATTTTTCTAGGAGAGATCCTTTATATACAAGGTTGTGATAAAATACTCCTTTGTTGTCTTGAGCCCCAGGAAGCATCTTGGGCTATTTCACAAGCTCATGACGATATGTGTGGTGGTCACTTCAGTGGCATGGCCATTGTTAAGTGTATTTTGAGAATGGGTTACTATTGGCCCACTGTGGAAAAATAATTTTGTGAGTATGTCAAGAAATGCATAAAGTGTCAACATCATGTAAACCTCACTCACTTGCCATCACAAGCCTTGCAACCCATCCAGGAAACATGATCCTTATCACAATAGGGATTAGACCTGATTGGGAATATATCTCCTCCATATTCAGGCCAACACACGTTTATCATAACGACCATTGAGTATTTCACCAAATGGGTCGAACCGATCCCTTTAACATCGACAACTGGACCAAGGATCGCAAAGTTTATACTCCATAATATCATAAGTCGATTTGGGTTCCCTTCAAAGATCATATCGGATAATGGACCATCTTTCAAGAAAAACAATGTGTGTGCTTTAGTGAACAAATACCATATTTAGCACAATTTTTCAATGCCTTATTATTTGCAAGCAAATGGGCAAGCAGAAGCCTCAAACAAAATAATAGTCTCCATCTTGAGGAAAACAATAGTAGATAATCATAGGGACTGGAATTTGCAGTTGCCTCTGGCATTATGGGCATACAGGACTAGTGTACGAATGCCCACTGGGGCAACACCATTTTCAATTGTATATGGCGCTGAGGCCATCATATCCCTAGAACTAGAAATCCTAACCTTGCACATAGCATTAAAGGACTTCATAAATAATGATACAATACGATAAGACCGCCTAGATCAGTTAATGTTTCTAGATGAATGACGGGTCAATACCTTGGAACATCTTCGTGTTTATCAGAATTGCCTTGCACAAGCATATAATAGTAAAGTCCATTTGAGAGAATTCAAAGTTGGGGATCTAGTGCTCAAAGAAAATCAACATAACTCAAACCTGCCACCGCATTTGCGAGACAAATTTACAGCAAATTGGATAGGCCCCTACATAATTTTAGAGAGATTTGAACCTGGAGCATATCGTCTTGCATCATTAGATGGTGTTGAAGAGCCTTAACCTCTCAATATCATTCATCTAAAGGCATTTTATACATAAAATACAAAAACATTCAAATATGTCATAAAATCAATCAAAAACATTCAAATATACATAAAATAAAAAACATTCAAATATGTCACAAAATCAATAAAAAAAATTTCAAATATGTCACGAAATCAAACCAAAATCAAAATCAAAAAGCTCCAAAGGCATCTTAAATCCCTTTGGTCAAGTCAAATCAAATCGCAAAAAGGCTCCAAGGGTACCCAATCCGCTTGGTCAAAATCATACAAAAAGCTCCAAAGGTATTTTAAAGCCCTTTGGTCATGTCAAATCAAATCACAAAAAGGCTCCAAGGGTATCCAATCCGCTTGGTCGAAATCATACAAAAAGCTCCAAATGCATCTTAAAGTACTTTGGTCAAGTCAAATCAAATCACAAAAAGGCTCCAAGAGTATCCAATCCACTTGGTTAAAATAAAAATACAAAAACCTCCAAAGGCATTTTAAAGCCCTTTGGTCGAATCAAAAGCACAAAAACAAAGCAAAAAAAACATTTGCATCTTACATCCACATAATTGCATATCCATACATATCCATTGCATTCACTTATGTTATGATCACAATATTACAAATGATGCCACAGTTTGTATTTCAATCACAATATACAAGTTATCCTCATCCATGCATCCATGTGTGTAATTGTGTTTCTCAACACAACCAAATAATGTTGCTATATGAAATATGTAAAGGTTTCCTATTATTTTAACCATGTCTAGTGGTCTTGTCAACTTTTATAGAAATTAGTAGAAGAGCAAGGTTTAGTTGTAGTACCTCGGATATTTAGGATCCCATCACTAATTGGAACACTAAAATCCTAGTTGATACAAGGGAAAGATGAAAACTACAAAGTGGTCTAGGTTACCAAAAGCAAAAAGGAACTTCCTTACTTATCCCCCTGTGCAACCGGTTTAAAGGTGTTGAGAATTGGCAAAAGGACAAGTTCTACCCTACCTAGAAATGAGTGATTATCATCACTGCATACATCCCTTGCTTTCATAAAAACAAGCAAAATCCCGGAACAAAGCCAAATTCAAATCTCAAAGTCAAAAGTTCAAATTCTTCAAAATTCAAACATTAATGCCCAAAGCCATAGTTCAAAATATCAAAAAAATCAAAATAAACAATGATTATCATCACTACAAGAATCCCTTGCTCAAGAGAAAAAAAATTAGTCAAAATAAACAATGATTTTCATAACTATGAGCAAGTATCCCAAATGAATGAAGAAAAAAAGGGGAATAGAACTTGAATCCCTAGAATTCTCAGCATTGCACAAAAGTGGAAGGAGAAATCCTTATGCATGATGATATGTCTATCACAAAATCTCCTAGAATTTGTATAGACCAATGTTTGAATGTGGATGAGCTAGCTTAGGTAACTCAAAACCGCCTAGTGGTATAGTCCAACTAAGTCCAACATAAATATGAGATAAAACACTTGAGAATATATGATCTTAGAAATGGGCTGAAATAATCCCACCTGACATCAGAGGAAATGCTTGAGTTCTATCAAAAATATATTCATTTCCACACACATAGAGAAAGAACATCTGAGTATAGAGTGAAAGACTTGCTTTACAAAAATCTTGTATGACCAGTACATAATTGTTGATAGGGTAACTAGAGTGTTTGAAGTCTCATGAAAAACCAAAAAATACATTTCTATCATAGCAATAATTCATATCATCAATCACATCATCAAATTTCTTTATAAGCTTCTGTAAATTAGGTTGTATTAATAAAATAATATCAATAGATACTGAATATATGTCAGAAATGACATCTAAACGACCACTAACTATTTTAGATATCTTAAATTACAGAAGCTTATCCAGAAAAGGCATACATTCCACACCATTACATTGCACATATGGAAGATTTAAATAATTAATTCTTATGAGTAGAATGATTATTAAATATTCATGGTTTTTATACTTTAAGTGGTATCACCCATTAAATTGTCAAAATCATGGCATAGGCATCAATTATGTTTTAAGTAATTAAAACATACAAGTCCGTTCACATTAAAATACATACTGCTTTCACCATATCATATTATGAGTTAGATGTATAAATTAAAACAAAATTAAACATGCATTTAACAAAAATATTTTATCCATAAATACATAAGTCATAAATCATCCATTTACATCAAAGATCAAATCATTACATTTCATCCATAAATACATAAGTCATAAATCATCCATTTACATCAAAGATCAAATCATTACATTTCATCCATAAATACATGTCATAAATCATTCATTTACATCAAAGATCACATAGTTGCATTCATCCATACAAAGAATCACAAATCCATCATCAAATCAACTCGAAATACATCACGTAATGCCACAATGATTAAATCATAAAAGCATTTACATAAACACATACATAAGTATCCATCTCAAATCCACGTCATCATAAATATCATCTATCATGTAACACATACATATATAAATTCATCATAATACCATCATCCTTCGCATCATAAAAAAAAATAAAACAAAAACATAAGCAATAAATGATACACATAGTGAGTCATAAAACAAAGATATCATATAAATGTGTGTATCAGATCCATAAAGGAATAAAAATACCCATAGGCTATAGTCATGTAGGTCAAGCCGACCTCAAAAATAAATCGATAGAGTACCATCAATCAAATATAGTGGTTGAGCCCCTGGCATCACCTCCCCTAGTGCCACCTCCCCCTATGGCCGTGTCACGAGTCGAATGGTGTGAACCTGTTGGCCTCTCTGTCTGAGTTTGGGTCCTCTGGCTGGGATAGGTAGAAGACTGCCCTGAGGTGGATTACCCACTAACATGTGAACCATCTATGCCTAGTGCCTCCTTAGGGACAATCACATACCTCTTGAGATGTATCTGGAGAATGGTAATGTGACCAACATGACCCTGAATCCGCCCCTCATACTCATCCAATAGTGACTACAGGCGTAGAACCTCTTCCTCTGGATCTTCCTAGAGCCCCCTGTGGTGTAGGAGGAACAAAAAACTACATCTTAATAGTACCACCCCCAATAATAGGCTAAAAATCATATATCTACATTGTGAGTTGCTCTATGATGGCATCCCACTAAGTAATAGTAGCATTTCGCTGCTGCACCTGGATCTTGGTCGACTGGAGCTCAGCCTCAACCTTGTGCAACTGTAATCTCAGAGGATAATCTATCTCCTCAGGCTCCAACTCCTCCTCATCCTCCTTAGGATCCTCCTACTCCTCCACTACCACCTACCCTACTCATTGGCCCCACACCTTGATCCTGGATTGGACTTTGTGCCCTATTGGATTTGTATCATCATCCCCGCCATCATCCTCGCGACCCAAGCTGCCAATACCATGCCAAATTAGATCTCCCCACCACTAAGTATATGCATCTGTAACACCCCAAATGATTCCTGGACCCACTACTGGGGAATCCTCCTCATCATAGAGTTCTATAATCTATTTTAGGGGTAGGTCCCTCTACACTGCAAGGTGCCTATACAAAATAGAACAAGTGGCACATCCTACTACGGCTCGTACTGACGGAGAACCTGAGAGTAGAAGAAATGCTCATGGATGAAAACCTTGTGGCCAAGGAGGCACTGCTCACACCTCATCCTAGCAGTAAAACTGGTTGAATCATCCCACTTCGGGTGCTCATGATATGGGCACCACATAACATCCCTAGCCTACAACCTAGTAAAAGTGGCAGTGTAATGGAAAATCTCCCTCGCATGATGATGACTTTTGCGCAGCTTGCGCTCTCAAGCCCATATAATGACATAACACTGCATATGCTTCTCCACAACTGTAATCTCAATAGGAAACCCTCTAGTACGGTCTACTTGGATGTGCTTCCATTCCCAAACCTATAGAAGCAAGCTGCAAGCAATACCGATGTGACCTCACCGGTGTATGTGGTACAACTCATCATAACACTGAGCCAAAAAAAACCTGCCCCATGTGTAGATGATAGGATCCTCACTATCCAATAGGTCCTTAACCATCACCAAGAGGTTCCACAAAAACCTCAAACTTGAGCAATCTAGAATCAAGATATTGTTAATGACCATCAACAACACCGCATGCCTTGTAGAGAAGACACCCTCATTTTACCAATGTGATATGGACACTCCCCATATTTGGTTTCCTTGAGAGCCTCCATAGAGTGCCCTCTAAAAACCCAAGAAAAAATAGCAACCTGATCATTAATGGCCAAAGAAATGATGGCCACTCCATAAAAGGGGATCTGGAAGATCCTGTACACATCTTTCGACATGATGGTCATCTCATCGGTAGGAAAGTGGAAGGTATTGGTCTGAGGGTCCCATCGATGGACCAAAGTCGTAAGGTAGGTATGATCTTCCATAATGGTGGGCATTCTGGTGACATACTATAGCCTGCACGCTTTGAGCCAAGCCCAATCATCGTCATACAAGAGGGGTAGAAGTATATTCATGAGCTTCGGGTCTCGATACTAAGCAATAAGAATCTAAGAAAAAGAAAATAAATCATAACTACAATGCATCTAAGGAATAACGTACAAAAAACATAAAAATGATGTAAATAATGATGGTTTATCCTAAGTCTAGGTGAAGAACAGAGTTGTACCCACCCAAACAAGTCAAAACTTCAAAAAAATCAATAAATCAACCTAGAAAATTTCAAAAAAATAAAAAAATTCACTAAGTGTTCTTGGCCACTGTCGCCTACAGCGGCTAGAAATCGATCACTGAATCTGATAGCATCCAAGCCCCAATGGTCAAATTTTTTGACCATTGGGATTCAAACCGATCGCTGCCAGCGACAACGACCAAATTGTAGGACTTCTTGGCTGCTCTGATCAAGAGTGGCCGATGGGTGATGAGGTAGACACGTCAACCCTAGGCCAAAAAATACCAAAAAAATAAAACAAAAGCTAAAAAACAAAATGGGGATAAGACCACCACATAAAAACCTCAACTAAGCCTTGCTATGAGTTTAGATTCATTGCCAACAAGCTTAATGACATTCAATTATCGATTACTTAATGTGGCTTAGTTTTACCCAAAACAAAAATAAACAAGCAGGGTTAAAGGTTGGGGGAATACTCGAGAAGCTCTGGCTCCTCCACCCAAATATGATTCACCTCGTGCAACCATGCTCTTCCAAGTCACAAAAATGCTCCAAATTGCAAAAGTCACTTTCACCTTAGAGCCCAAGAAAGCAAACTGATAACTGGCAAAGTGAAAGGAAAAAACCCTAGGATTTATTTTTATATTGTCTTGGTCATTGCTGACATCAGCGGCCCGCATCGCTTGGCTGCTCAAGACGAGAGTGGCTAGGGCCAGGCCTTTGGTGGTTGTTGGACATACCAGCGGTCAAGATTCTAGACAAAAATAGCCTCAGCCCCTCCATAAGCAACAACAAAAATATTCAAATAATCACATTCTAAAGACTTCTAGTCATCATAATGACCAAAATAATATAAAAATCACATAAAACAAATTATCGAGTAAGCCTCGTATCCAGTCACTTACTCTATCGACTTAGTGATTGTAGCGACTTGCACTCCATGTAATCTGGTAAGACGAGTAAGTCACCATAAGGCTACTTGGGACAAAAATATTCATTTTGGAATCATGATGTATCACTTCTAACCCAAAAAATACCAATATGGTCAAACTGCTCCACGGGTACAATAGGATCATCTTCATCCCCTTATGACATCAAAAACACTAAGCCAAAGTGGTACAATATGATCATAAATAGAATCACTCATCCTAACTCCCTAAGCAGGCTATTGATGGATGGACCGCTCCTTGGGATAGGGATGGATGATTATCATAAAAAAATGGAATCACACTTGGATGGGGGTTCACACATTAAAGGAACAAATGCTAGAAAGGAACCAGATTAAGTGATATTGGTCAAGAAACTTGTCGCTTCATTCATTGTCATTTCTTCACCAATTCATTGAGTGAAGAGGTAGTTCAAAATTTCAAAATAATCATAATCAAAGTCAACAAAAGATAACTTGATCATAAAAAAATCGTGTTCATCCTACGAATCATTGCATACAACAATCACATAAATTCCATTTTTTGCTGGGAATGTAAGCAGACATGACATATTTAATAGTAGCTCTCCTATCGATCGAAACTATTGTAGTAGCTGAAGCTACCCGATTGAGTTTGAGGAATGAGTGCAATTTAACATGTCCAAGCCACTGAGCTAAGTTATCCGGACGTTGAGGAAATAATTCAAGGGGTGCACACCATATTGCATGATTGGGCCATCCAAAATTTATCAGAAAATTGATCATCATACAGCCTACAAACAATCAATCTATGTTTTTGCTCAGCGTTGTGTTTTCCACATAGCGCATCACAAAAAAGGGCATCTATAGACACCTAAAATGTGTCATGATTAGGGGAGCTACTCAGATAGGCACATTCATAATATCACATGACACAGTCTTGGACTTTCCAAGCATCAAAAGTGGTTCTCACCACTCATCTAGGGTATTTTAAGCCCATCCATGCCTAGCCGCTCAAGACTAGAGCAGCCAGACCTTAGCCACTCAAGCTTAGAGTGGCCAGATATTAGCCGCTATAAACGATAGCGACTAAGCCACAAAAGGCATTTTGCCAATAAATATGCTCAATCACGGGTGGAAGTAGAAGTCTACATGCAATAAAGGTGAGTGGGAGTAACTTTGAATTCCCTTTCACAACCAGTTCACATAGGCGACTTGAGTTTGCATTTAGACTTTAGTTAACTGGCCTCCAAAAATAGGTAAAAACAAAGCTACTTATGCTAAATGACCAGTTTGCATATGAGACTCAAGTTTGCAGTTAGATTTTAGATAACTGGTATTTAAACATAGAAGAGACAAAAAGCTTCTCATGCTAACATTCACTACACATGAGGGATTCAGTCTTAGGGCTTGGGCATAGACCTAGGGTTTCACACACTTTAAAAGGTGCAAGCCTAAGAGTACCAAGGATCCGAAATTTATCAGAACAGGTCATTGAGAATAGCTTTCGATACTTAGATAACTTCTCTTTAAGATCACATTTACGACGAAGCCCTTACAAATTGGAGAGCAAAACGACCACTATTTCAACATTCGATACAAGCTTTGATCCATAGATTTAGGGCAAATAGAATGAAATTCACCTTAGCGGTCATTGTCTCAGATAGTGGCCCACATATATAGCTTAGGGTTTTATACATTAGTTTCATTATTCTATTTAGCATATCATTATCCTAGCATCACGGTGTAGACAACGGCAAAATTGCAGGCCTTTCAGGGATCATGGTGGGATCAAAGTCGATTCTAGGGTGAACTTTATAGATATAAGTCATTGTTCCTAGCAACGCCTAGTGGAATCCTAAAATAACATCTAAGATATGCAATCACCTAATTCTTTCTTCTTTCATTATTTCAATTCCCAAATAGAAATGTGCTTTAAGTTCATTATTTTAGACACACAAAAGTAGATAGAAAGCTGTAAAATATCAAAGAAGTTGTACCAACCTTTGATCCACCTCAGAGAGTCAGTGTTTTGACCTTTGCTACACTCCAATGTTGGTCATTGTCGACCAGGGCGACTGGTTCCTGGTCATTGTTAGCAGGAGCGGCTAAGGCTCTGTTGGTCGCTATGGCTTAGAGCGGCTGATTTCTAGTTGTTGTAGATCAGAGCGACTAGGCCCGCACACAAAATTAAGTTAGTATCCATGAAGAAAAACAAAAAATCAATGAATTTCCCATCGTGATCGCCATCTGTAGCGACCCCGAGGTGCACGCACCACTCTAACCCTACTTGCAAATGTGTTTAAATCCAAAATATGAAGCGAAAGACCATGAAAAAGCATATAACATGGAAGTAACAAATATATGTCTCTTTATTTGTATTGAAACCTGGTTGCAAGTTGGTCCCTCTTAGGGATACCCATTTTTGATATAATTAGGTTACAAGTGGGTAAGATATCCCCTCGCAAAGGGTGGTGTGCTATCACAAGCTCCTTGATTTCACACACAAAAATGTATGAGGGCTTTCAGATGCCTCCTTCTCCAGGTTTGTTCCCTAAAGGGATCCCTTTTGTTCTCGTATGTTGCATATTCCATCCGATGAACCTGTGGCCCTGTAAGCAATGTAACAACAACACATGTTTAGATGTTCAAGAATACCTCCCTGGATGAGGTTGTTAGTAATGAATATGTCAACATGAAAGCAAGTGCAAATTAAACCTATGCTATGAAGTTAAATGAATGGAATAATGCTATGATAATGATATGCTAAATAGAATAATGAAACTAATGTATAAAACCCTAAGCTAGATCTATGGGCCACTGTCTAAGACAACGATCGCTAAGATGAATTTCATTCTATTTGCCCCAAAGCTATGGATCAAAGCTTGTATCAAATGTTGAAATAGTGGTCGCTTTGCTCTCCAATTTGTGAGGGCTTTTTCATAAATGTGATCTCCAAGAGAAGCTCTCTAAGTCTCGAAAGCTCTCCTCAATGACCTGTTCTGATAAATTTTGGATCCTTGGTGCTCTTAGGCTTGCACATTTTAAAGTGTGTGAAACCCTAGGTCTATGCCCAATCCCTAGGACTGAATCCATCATGCGTAGTTAATGTTAGCATGAGAAGCTTTTTGTCATTTCTATGTTTAAAGACCAGTTATCTGAAATCTAACTGTAAACTTGAGTCTCCTATGCAAACTGGTTGTTTAGCATGAGCAAATTTATTTTTGTCTATGTTTGGAGGCCAGTTAACTAAAGTCTAAATGGAAACTCAAGTCTCCTATGTGAACTGGCCATGAAAGGGAATGCAAAGTTACTCCCGCTCACCTTTATTGCATGCATACTACTACTTTTGCTCGTGATTGAGCATATATGTTAGCAAAATATCTTTTGTGGCTTAGCCACTGTTGTCTAAAGTGGATAATATCTGGTTGCTATCATCTACAGTGACTAATATCTGGCTGCTCTAAGCTTGAGCGACTAAGGTTTGGCCACTCTAGTCTTGAGCGACTAGGCTTGGATGGGCTTAAAATGCCCCAAATGAGTGGTGAGAACCACTTTTGATGCTTGGAAAGTTCAAGACTATGTCATGTGATCTTATGAATGTGCCTATGTGAGTATCTCCCCTAATCATGACACATTTTAGATATCTACAATAATGAGCGGATTACATCCTGGTCACCTCTGAGTTCATTTTACACTAAAATTTGATTTTGCATGAGCAAGGCTATAAAATATGATGTCAACAACTTAAAGGAGCAAAATGGTGCCTAGGTTTTCCTCGCCAATTTGCAGAGTATCTTTGGAGGTTTAATCATAGCCGTCTACGATGAAGATTGATGGTCCAATTTTTGCTGATATTCTTAAAGAATTTAAAAGGCTAAAACTTTCCATATTAGAGTACAATCAGTTAGAGGGCAAGAAGATGAAGTGACGAGGGTTTTCAAGAAAAAGAACTAGATACGGTTGCAGATCTACAACAGAGCTAACCTCCCAAGAATGATAAATGTACAAGAAGTAGTTTCCAACTATTTGAACTCTAACTGCCACTAACAAACCATCAAGTTGCAGAGGTATGCTGCTATGGTACATTTCTCACAATGTATTTCTTGGAGCTCTCCATCTAGTAAGATAATGCCAGTAAACTCTTTGTTGAGCTGTAAATATACAATATTTGTAATGTCTCCTTAATATTATTTTATTTACAAACTATAAATAGAGGTTGAACCCTCATTTTTTAGGTTTGGCTCTAGTGCGTTTGCTTACCCTACTTGATATTCTGACTCAAATTTATCATCTTTATTATCTTGCACAAGAGGTTCAAAATCTTGAGCTACATTTTTGTTAATACTTGAACGGGTAGTTCATTATAGCTTATAAGATTACTAGTTGTGAGAGTAGTTGAAATCTGTTCTTGATTAGATCTGTATTGTTAGGAATTTTATTTTTGTTAAATATAACTATTGGTCTATTCTACTATTTGGATTATCAATATTGGATGTTGGAATTGCTTTTTGCAATATATCTCTGTTTATGCTTTAATGTGTGAAGGTTTCATTAATTTGGGTGATGTTAATCTTGAGTTATAGGAAACTAGAAATAGCTTGTGGGAGCCTTTTGTTGTAGTTGCCTATGTTGTTAGCCTATCCGACCACTATTTTTCATAACATTTATAACCTTAAAACTTTTCTAACCCTTATCTCAAAACCCTATTTGAGCTTTAAATGAGCCAACATCATTTTAAGTTGACAAGGAACCAACCTACTTTGGAGGTTGGATTGAAGTTGTCTTTGGTCCATCCAAAGCTTGAGTGCTGAGCTGTGACTATCAGGTGTATGCTTGGACATAAAATTGGAAGATAGACAGTTGCAGTGTTAAGTAAAACTTGATGTCAATTTGGTGCCCAACAAGGATGCTCTTGAAAACAAAAAGGTAGAGGAAGAATAAAAAAATGAAGGAGTAGTTGTGTAGACACCTAAAACACGTCATGTCGAGGGCGACTACTCATATGGACATGCTACAAGACCATATGGAGGATCTTGGATAGACTCCAAGATAGAGCAGTGGTTCTAACCACTCAATTTAGGCATTTTGGCCTAAGCAGTCTGAACCATAGCCCAGACCTATGGTCTCCAGTCTAAACCATGGGTGACACCTGTGGTCTGTAGTCTGGACCACAACTGTGACCTGCGGTCTTAACTGAAGTTCAGTTAGGCCTTCCATCCGAGCCAAATCGGTTGGAACGGCCAAAAGATCTAGAAGGAGGCAGTTGAAGGACGGAAGATTCCAGAGGCTTCCATCCCAACTGTCCTAACCACCCTTCTTGGTCTTGGCTTCTCCATGAAGCCACCCCTAGCCCTAGGGGCATGCTATAAATACCCCCTCCAAATGGGGAGAAAAAGAGAGCAAGCATTGGAGATTTGAGCAATGAAGCCCTGGAGAATTGTACACTCAAACTGAGTATACTAAGAGATAGAGCTATTGCACTTAATCCTCGACCCTTTTGCCACCATTCATGATGAATTGCATTATGGATGCCCTAGGTGCTTAGGAGGATCAAGAAACACAAATCCGGGCAAACGAAGGCCCTTCACATCGAATTGACCGCCAAATCAGTCTGAGGACAATGAAGGTGACCCTTGAACATCAATTTGGACAAGGAGATTGAGCCCATTGCCCCTGATTTTGAGGGTAAACTTATCAGAGGTCAAACCATGACTATCAACCATGGTTCATAGTGCAGACCGCTCACCAGAGCTACGGTTTGCAATAGGTGATAGATCACCTTACTATTTTCATTTATGTCCAGCTAGTTAGGTTAGATTAACTATTTTTTTGATTTAATAACATTTTAGAAGACTTATGACCGTAGAACTAGGCTAGATTCACATTTTATGCTTATGTTTTAATTAGGACTAAAAATTTTTCTTTTATGCATCTTTATGCTTCATTTTCTATATTTGATCCATGCATTATGTGTAGTATCTATTTTACTTTATGCTATTACATGAATCTTGATTCAATTTGCATAGATTAACAGTTTCTATATGCTTTCTTGATTATGCATGTTAATGGTGTCATTATGCATTTTACCTAAAAGGGCCTCATCATGAGAGGTTGCCTATCTTTTTGACATTACTTGTTGTTTCTTGATCATAGGGAACAGTTCCGAAGGAGAGATAAAGCATCCAATTCCTTCCTCAACACGAAGAAGAGGGTCATCGACACCCTAGAGCAGTTCATGTCACCCTGAGGGGCATTTTGATCACACCTACCCTTGATAGGGATTAAACACTATTGTAATTGATGTATCAAATGGGTATCCCTAAGAGGGACGAATCTGTAATTTGACTCCATTGAAATTAATAAAGGATTCCTTGTATTCATGTTATTTCTTGTTATCAAATTATGCATGCCTATTTGTGTATCTTTCTTCAATTGCGATAGTTAGATCGGGTGTGAGCCTTTTTGGTGGTTACAGATGGCGATCACGGTGGAACTCCGCATTTCTAGCCCCTGAGTGCTGACATTCTTGTTTGTTTTATCTCAAGTGCTAACCATAGCTAACAGCTACGGTTATTTTTTGGCCCACGGCTGTCACCTATGGTTCACACTACAACCCATAGACCAGAGCTATGGTTTACATCAGAAGCAGTAGACAATAGAGAAACCACTTGGCATTAGATCAAGAGCTGAGGTAGGCTCTATTTTCATTCTTTATTCTACATTTTCTCCTCTATATTTTTATAGTAAGTGGAAAATCGATGGAAAATTAGGTACATTAAAGGAAAAGGATGAATGAATAAGTCCTAATTTGCTTTCGCATTCTTTACATTAGAAAGGCGCTACTAGGAACAATGGACCTCTGATTGCAGTCCGCCCTAGAATACAGTGACCTTGATAAAAATTGTGTGGTCGTTTGCATGCGTGAGGCCCAATTAGAGGCCATGTCATCGTAATTGCATTGTCATAACATCATGTAGGGCATAGCATGCATACCTTTGTGAATTTGAAATGTTCCTTCTTATGCATATCATGTAGGAATGATCATATGAATGCTCTTTTATGCATTTGTCTTTATGCAAAGTAAAACGAACCACACACACCACGTTTCATTTTAAACATCAGTGGCATTGGGCTCTCACATCCAACCCATTTGATTGAGACCAATAGTGGATGTCATTACCACTTGGTTGGCTCATTTGAAATTGTATTATCGGGACCCGCTCATTGCCAAGGCCGACCCAAGAACTGTCCTATCCATGCAAAATAGCATGCACTCATCTTCGAAAGGGTGTATCGCTGTGCACGGTGTGTTGGGTGAGGGTTGGTAGTACCTATGCTACTTCATTGAGTATGGACTTCATTACCATATTCGGCTTGTGCGAGTATATAGGTGAAAGCCAATTAAACTGAGAATAAAATCCAATGATTTTGCAAAACACGCGAGAGTTTCTCATATTGATACAACACATTTTGAAACAACATCAAATAGTTTAGGGCTCATTTTAAAATTTAAAAATAAGATAAGCATCAGTGTATACCTTGTTTGATAATAAAAGATACATCTAGATGTTAGGTACACTATGGTGGATACACGGGGTGGTCGACAAAGGTGCAAGCCTGAAGCCAATGACCAAGCCCCAACCGATTCACAAATACACGTGTCTAGTCCTCAACCACATGAGCAAACCGAATGACGTTCGATGAGCATTAGAGGAGACAACTCGACATGAGGGGATCCCATTGAGCGTACCCCTGATAGACTAGCATCAGTGCATTCTATTAGACGTAGATTAGAGCATGGGGCTTCTCATCCTGAGGGTGCTCCACTCGAAAGCCATTATCGAGACCGTAGTGCACGCGCATCCATGAGATCGACCAAAGAGTATGTCATGTAGGGGACCAGATTGGTACCCATCCGCACTAAGTCTATAGGGTGTACTATACCCCCACCTTCTGAGTATAGAAGGAATAGAGATCCACCCATTCAAGGGCAAGTAGATGGGCTCCCTATTGAGTGCAAGTCTACCCATACTCCCATGCATACTATAGCATGCAAGATCACCATCGATATGTCGAAGGTGGGAGCTAATGGAACACCACCCCATGAGAGGTGGAGGTCTAGATAGCTAGATGGTCTAGGTAGTGTGTTAGAGCAGCTAGGCTGCAAGCCTTTGGCTCCGCCCACTCGTGCTTCGAGTGAGCATAGTGGGAGCACCATTAGAACTACTAGAGAGCATGGAGAGGCTTCTAAGTGCCCTCATGTCTCACATCCACCATCCATGCATGGTGGCATGCAGCATAGGACACAACATGATGTCGATGTCATCTTCATAGATAGAGGCAAAAGCACAACACATCAGTTTGATGGGTACAGAACCCACAAGGTCGCTCGTACAGAGCAAGCATATCAAAGGCCTCCGATGGCTGACCAGGTCGAAAGATCATATCGACTGGCCTCTGAAGAAATGCCAACTCCTCCAAGATCAATTGGAGGATGCTCACCTAGAGAGGCAGCGCATTGAAGATGAAGATCTTCAAGCATAGAGGCTCACTAGACAGAGGTTGTATGAGCAGCGCTTGCACGAGGAGTGCATCCTCATCCAGAAGGAGCATGTAGAGCAGGAAGATAGGTTGGCTAGGGCTGGCCTATATTCTCAAGATGAGCATAGAGAGTAGGTGCACAGGAAGGCTTTTTCGCAAGCTGACATGCACCATGAGCGCGTAAGCGTTCACACTCATATCACTACCCATCATAGAGAGTGACCACCCTCGGTCGACAATCAAAGGTAGCAACATTATGAGGAACAAGAGGGGAACAGATGCAACCAAGAATATCTCGAGAGTTCCCAAGCTGAGGAGGAGGAAGAGCAATGCCCTCCACCTCGATAGAAGAGGAGTGTACCTCCTAAACCGCCTCCACACCGACTTAGGGAGGAGGACTTTCTATCTTCTGAGGCTTACAAAGCTTTGGCTGAGAAGGTCAAAGCAATTGAGAAACAAGGCATGACTATCCAAAAGCCAACACTGAGGAAAATTCACAATGAACCTTTAGATCCCTCAGTGCCTATGCCCCCATACCCTGAGCATTTTGAGATGCCCAAGTTAGAAAAATTCAAGGGTGATGAAGAGGCGCAAGAACATGTCACGAGCTTTCTGGATGCTTGCTTTCAGATAGAAAACAATGATGCACTATTGTTGCGTACATTTGTCATGACACTCTCTGGGCTAGCCCGAGAGTGGTTTAATCAACTAAAGAAACATAACATAACAAATTTTGAGCAATTAGTTGATGCCTTTCTTGAATGCTATTCCTTCGACATCAAGAAATAGGCCAACCTTTTCGATTTGGCTATGCTAGCTCAACGCGACGATGAGCCAATAGAATAGTACGAGAAGAGGTGGAGGAGATTAATGGTAAAGTTGCCATTCTTGATTCCTACCATAGAATTAACCTGAATGTTTACAAAGAGTTGTGCCAAGCACATCTCGCTACTATTGCAGCTATAGCAGTATGCCACATTCGAAGAAGCTTTGGTGCAAGCCAAGGTAATTGAGGACATCAAGTTGCAGGAAGGCAACTTGAAGCTAAAAACCAGGAAAGAGGGATATAAGAAGAGTACCTCAAAGCAACAGGGCAAGCAGGCCCATGTGAATTCGGGTGGTACTAAATCTCCAAAATGAGGATAAGGGGCAAAAGAAATAGAATTATCAAGCCCATCCTCCTCCAGCGCAATACGACCAACGCAAAAATAACTACAAGGGCAAGAACAAAGAGCAACGCCCACCTCGCATATTTATGCCATTGATGGAATCAATGACATCAATTTTCCATCGCTATGCGAGGCCAAGGCAATAAGATTACCCGAAGTCAAGATGGTTGATCCAAATCAGCCCAAGCCCAAAGACTATCAGGAAGATTTATTTTGCATATTTCATAGAGTGAAAGGCCATGACATCGAGGTGTGTTGGTCCTTCAAACACATTGTGCAAAATATGATAGAAAAGGGAGAGCTTGTAGTACCAAGAAATCCCCAGGCACTAGACAACCAAAACATGGGGATTTTTAAAAATCCATTACCAAACCATGAGGCGCCCCGTAACCACGTTGGCCACGTCAATCAAGTGCGAGTCGAACCACCTACCCAGGGGTTCATCGGCATGGTCAATGTTGTTACCAGACATGGGAGGTACGAATGGCCGAATCAACCTCATGCTCCCATTCAAATACAAGCCACGCCCTAGCAGTGACAGGCACAAAATATTCTAGGCCCACCAACGAGACCGGTGGTGACCATTAGGAGCAGGTTGGTTCAAAACCTGTAGATGACTCCTACGAAGTTGTCAATATATGAGCTTATACAATAGTCCCCTAGGCATAGGGAGACTCTTATGGACATTCTGAGGTCCATTGAGGTACAGTCCTAGGATGCACAAGCATTCACAAACTTTGTGGGGCACGTACAATAGTGCCAGGAACCAATGATCCAATTCTATGATCATGAAGTGAAAATGGTTTCTGCAAGCATGGCTGACCCACCACTACATATCATTGCATGTGTTAACCATGTGCCATTCAAAAGGGTCTTGATTGACACTAGTTCATCGATCAATATAATCATGACTAAGGCACTACACCATTTGAAATTGCCTAAATCACTCATCATA
Source organism: Wollemia nobilis (assembly GCA_028583015.1). NCBI lineage: Eukaryota > Viridiplantae > Streptophyta > Pinopsida > Araucariales > Araucariaceae > Wollemia > Wollemia nobilis. The sequence continues at coordinate 17,505,286 of JAQPPZ010017228.1, forward strand.
CCAACCACCTTTACATTGAGAGCGTTTAACGATGCACTATGCTCTATGGTTGGCACGATTGTCCTACCTATTCAGGTGGGACTAAAGACCATTCCCATAATGTGTCACATGATAGAGGGTACCTTGCAATATAACATCCTATTGGATGCTTGTGTTCCCTCGATATTGCATCAATGTGTCAAGTATATACATGAGGGACAAGTTCACATGGTTTCATCAGATGAAGAACCATTCAAGTTCATGAACTTAGCAGATTTTCCAAGGGGTTTCGTAATCCCATCAATGCACTTGGACATACGACCCACGTCATCGATAAGGGTTCCAAGAGGTAAACAGGTGATGCATGTTCAACCATCGATATCCGTATCAAACAGATCTAAACATACCACTACAACTTCTCTAAGATCGAGTGCATCAACAATGCATCAGGATGACAAGAAATTAAAGGTAAAATTGGGTAGGAAAGAAGCAAAGAACATACCCAAACCAGTCATCATTGAGGCTGCCACTCCCATGGAGGTGGAGGAAGCCTAGGATCAAGTCGAGGAGGCACCTCAGCCTACTTCTCCTACATCATCAATAGGGTCATCCACATCGCAGGTGACTATTCACCTAGCCAACACAGGTCTGGGTGAATATCTTGTGCAAAATGTGACCTTTGGTCCTATTTTAGAGACTGCACGAGACATGGGTCGATCGATAGCCCATCGATATCTAGTTGGATCCATAGTACCATTGGGTGAGCCACCCAACCAAACAAACTTCATCTATGCCAGGTTGGATCAAGTTCCAACATGAGCACCCATGGAGGTGGATGATGAGGAACAGTTCATGATGAACGTTCAGTACTTGTCCAACCCAGAGTATGCCATGCACATTTTTGAGCTCTATCATTGGCATGGATACGACCTTGGTATTTTTAAACAAGGACGAAGAACCCCTCTTGAACCACATTATCAGTTGGCAACTGATAGGTTCAGATTGGGATTGCAGATTCAGGGACATGATGATTTACTCACTACATCATTGGATCATTTATACCTGAGTCTAGGGGATGACATGGATTTTAATCCGTATCATCCTAACATGTCTAGCCTTTAAGGCAACAACCCAATGGTGTCAGTCATCACCATTGAGAGACCGAAGATTGAACATGAAGAGTTCTCAGAGAAGAACCCTAGAGGCAACCTAGGTCATCAAAATCGTATCACAATCGATGATACCGGTATGCAGGGGCACAACCCCATCATTCTAGGTGATCTCAATTTAGGAGATATTTGTAGTGAAGATGGAGAGGAGTCCACCTCCAAAATAAGTAGACCGAGTTATGATGCAGATGGTGAGTCCTCAAATGATGATCAATCCGAAGAGGAAATTGATCGAGCCTTCATGGTTTCGATATTTCTATGCCATTTGCTGCCTAGAGAGCAATTAGATGAGATACAAGAGCATTTCATGGTCGATAGTGATTATGAAGATGAGATAGAGTAGGCCTACTTAAGGCCTCATCCAGCTAATCTCCCAATATTTGTGGACATGATAGAGTGGTCTGCTCATAGTAGCAATCATAGCGATGAGGTTGAGATGACCGATCCGAGGCTAGTATATCCACTACATCTATTGCCTACAGAGTCGAAGTATGTTATAGAAGAAGTGCCTCTTAACACTGATCACTCTAAAGAGGAAGCAGAGCCAATTTTTTGCGATGTCATATATACGATCATTTTATCCAATTTATCCGGATAGTGATGATAGCGATCGTAGAATCAGATACATGGGGCCACATCTGGTAGATTGCCCCTTGCATATGGGGGAAGTGAAGGATTATATCTTTACAGTGATGATGAGGATTCATTGGAGATGGCCTATTTAGGGCCTCATCACCTACGTAATCAGAATCCACCTCGAGGTCCACCACCTATTATAGCTATAGGTTTGCATCGAGAGATTAATCTCCAATGCCGCCTCAGGGAAAGAATAAATCTAGAAGAGGAATATCAAAGACTCTTTCCCCATACACCTACTTATGCTGAGCTACTTGAGCTGAGAGATCCCATTTTGCAATTAGTGCATAGAGAGGATCCAGTTATCTGAGCATCCCATAGGGAGGACCCATTCATCCCCATACCATCCGAGCCAGATCTTGGGTACGAAAGCTACACAGATGATGTAGAGTTTAGTCCATGTGGTCCTGGAGATCAATTCCATTCCATCAACATGGTCTCCATTGATTTGACCACTCCACTCTACAATCCAGTAGATCCATCCAAACCATTGCATCTAAACATGGATGCTATCGATTGGGATCATGTTGATTCGCCAGTAGAGCCTGAAGACTTCTTCCCGAATGAAGAGATGTTGCAACCATTTCATTTTGGACCAGGTTATGCTTATGATGTCTATCACGCTGAACATGCTTCCAATGAAGAACATATAAATCTAGCTGATGACATCCATTTGATCCCTACGCCTCATCAGCTTGAGGAGGGATCCCATATGTCAGTAGAGGAAACCTTCAAAGTGGATATCGGTAACGACCCCACCAATCCAAAGAAGGTTAAATTTGGAATGAGTCTCACTCCAGATGAGCGTGCTAGCATCATCCCTCTGCTGAAAGAGAGACCTGACCTTTTTCTTGGACATACAAAGATATGCCCGGTCTAGACCCAAAGTTGGTTACTCATAACCTTTCGCTAGACCCATCCAAGAAGCCCGTCAAGTAGAAGCTCAGAAAGATGCATCCAACAGTAGCCTTAATGGTGAAAGATGAATTGTAAAAATTGTTGGATGTAGAATTTGTCATTTCCATCGACTATCCAGAATGGGTATCCAATATGGTGCCTATAGGAAAACCAGATGGAAGGATCCATATTTGTATGGATTTTAGAGATCTCAACAAGGCAACACCCAAAGATTCATTTCTATTGCCCAATATCGATGCTCTAGTAGACTCTACTACCGGTCACGAAATGCTCTCCTTAATGGATGGTTTTTTGGTTACAATCAAATTTGGATTAAGCTCGAAGACCAGCACAAAACCATGTTTATAACGCCATGGGGAACATTTTGCTACAAAGTTATGCCATTTGGTCTCAAAAATGTTGGTGCTACATACCAGCGGGCCATGACATACATTTTTCATGACTATATGCACAAAATTCTGGAAGATTATATCGATGATTTGCTAGCCAAGTCATTGCTACGAGAAGAGCATGCGGAGGTCTTGAGAAAAGTCTTCGATTGCCTGATAGAGCACAACGTCAGGCTGAATCCTAAGAAGTGCGTATTTGGCGTAACTTCTAGAAAATTGCTAGGGTTCATTGTCTCCAAGAGAGGCATCGAAGTAGACCCAACGAAGGTCAAGGCCATTTTGGAAATGCGTCCTCCCACAAATATTAAGGAATTAAGGAGCCTTCAAGGCAAGGTAGCCTCGATAAAGTGATTTATCACCCAACTATCGGATAAATGTCGACCCATGAATCGACTGCTACATAAGGGTGTCCCATTCAACTGGGATGAGGACTGCAAGGTAGCCTTCACTGAGATAAAGCAATACCTGGCAACACCGCTAGTGTTAGCTCCACCAAGGCCAGAAGAGCCTTTTTTGCTATATATATCGGCAACAAACTTTGCGTTAGGGACCATGTTGGCCCAAAAGAATGTACAAGGCAAAGAGCAAGCCATATATTACATTAGCCGAACCTTGGTGAGTTACGAGCTAGGATATGCATATGTGGAAAAGCTATGTTTAGCAGTAGTGTTCGCTACCAAGAAATTATGGCATTACATGTTAAGTCACATGACATATGTGATATCAAAACAAAATCCTTTGTAGTATATGATGAGCAAGACATATCATAATACACGTACTACAAAGTGGATCATGCTATTGATAGAATTTGATCTAGAATTCATAAGCCAGAAGTCCATTAAGGGATAGGTCATAGCAGATCAGTTAGCTAAGGTGCCACTATCCAATAGTAGGCCTCTAACAATCGAGCTTCTGGATGATGCAGTGTTTGTAGTATCCGAAGCTCCCAAACCCGAAGAACCAGAGAACAATGCTGATATGACTCTGTTCTTTGATGGTTCAAAATGTGAGCAAGGAGCTAGCATAGGGATAGTGTTTTTCATATCGCAAGGAGCTCCAATGCCCTTGTCATTCAAACTAGACTTCCCATGCACCAACAATAATGTTGAATATGAAGCCCTACTTTTGGGCCTCCATACAACCGTCGCCATGAATATCAAGAGATTAAACATCTTTGGTGATTCCCTGCTCATAATTAACCAAGTGAAGGGACTATTTTAGTGTCGATGTCCGATACTAAAAGCCTACAAAGATCTTGTTGCCACATATCTAGCTAAACTAGAATGGTACGACATCGAGGCAATCCCTCATTCATCAAATAGGTTCGTAGACACCATGGCTTCTTTGGGATCCTTAATCCCTCAAAATCTATCTGTCGACTTCACTACCATCCATGTCAAGATGCTCTCGCATCCTACAGTAGAGCGTGCAACCTTTGATAACAAAGAATCAGTCAACATGATTAGTGTGGAACCAAAAGCTGATTGGTTCTGCAAAGCTGAAGACTTTCTCAAGAAAGCACCCTGGGGGTCTTTAACCTCCTAGAGTCCTACGAGGAGTGGCACCACCATTCACCACAAGGTTGTTTCCTAGTCTACATTTGCAAAAGTAAATACATAGGGGGTACAAGTTGTCTTAGCGATCAAAGCTGAGGCTCATCAGAATTGGATGTCATAGATTCAAGACTTCCTAAGACTTGGTTTTGTCTCGGAGGGACTATCGCATGTCGCAAGATGCACATTTAAACAGAAAGTGACTAAATATGTCTTGATAGGAGACATTTTGTACCCCAAAGTTATGATGGAGTTCTCCTTCATTGTCTTGAGCCCCAAGAGTCATCTTGGGCAATTTTAGAAGCTCATGATGGTACGTGCGATGGCCATTTCAATGGCATGGCCATCATCAAGCGCATCCTTCGAATGGGTTATTATTGGCCCACTATGGAGAAGGATTGCAATGTGTATGTCAAGAAATGCATCAAATGTCAGCATCATGCTAATCTTACGCACCTGCCATCATAGGCCTTACAGCCCATCCAAGCGGCTTGGCCATTTGCTCAGTGGGGGTTTGATCTAATTGGCAAGATCTCTCCTCCATCATCAGGCTGACATACATTCATCATTATAGCTACTGAGTATTTTACAAAGTGGGTGGAAGCCATTCCCTTAACAATGACCACTAGAGCTCGCATAGCAGAGTTCATAATGGAGCATATCATAAGTCATTTTGGGGTACCATCCAAAATAGTTTTGGATAATGGAACTTCTTTTAAGAACAAAACTATGTGAGCTTTAACATCTAAGTACCGCATCAAACATAGTTTTGCAACTCCATATTATCCATAGGCAAATGGGCAAGTTGAGGCCTCAAACAAGACTATGGTAGCCATCTTGAAAAAGATAGTGCAAGAACACCACAAGGATTGGCATATACAACTACCCCTTGCATTATGGGCTTATAGGACTAGCATTCGGACTCCCACTAGGGCAACTCCATTTTCACTAGTATATGGCATTGAGGCCATTATGCCCTTAGAGTTGGAAATTCCAATGCTGCGCATCGCATTGAAAGAGTTCATCGATGATGACACCGCATGGCAAGCTCACCTAGATCAACTGACGCTGCTCGATGAACGTCGCGTGAATGCCCTTGAGCATCTTCACGTTTATCAGGAGTGACTCAAATGAGCTTACAATATCAAAGTCCACCAGAGAGACTTTGAAGTTGGGGATCTTGTGCTAAAAGAAAACCAACAGAACTCAAATTTTCGCTCGATATGCGAGACAAATTTATGGCTAATTGGCTAGGACCCTATATCATATCTAAAAATATTGGTCTAGGTACCTATCGCTTGACATCGCTAGGGGGTGTTGAAGAGCCTGAACCTCTCAACATCATCCATATTAAGGCATTCTATGCTTAGAGAGTGTAGCAAAAAAGCTCCAAAGGCATCTATAAGCCCTTTGGTCAGTCAAAAGGCACCAAGGATTTCTAAAAATTGCTTGGTCAACCCAAAGGCTGAGAGTTCCTATAACTACTCGATCATCCCAAAAGGCTCCAAGCTCTCATTCGAGTGATTTTGGTCATGTCAAAAAAGCTCCAAAGGCATCTATAAGCCCTTTGGTCAGTCAAAAAGGCACCAAGGATTTCTAAAAAATTTACTTGGTCAACCCAAAGGCTCCGAGGGTTGCTTAAAGCCACTCGGTCATCCCAAAAAATTAATTTAGGCACCAAGGATTTCTAAAATCTCTTGGTCAACCCAAAGGCTCCGAGAGTTCCTATAGCTTCTTGGTCATCCTAAAAGGCTCCACGCCCTCTTGCTGAGAGTTTGGTCAACTAAAAGGTTCCAAAGGCATCTGTAAGACCTTTGGTCAATCCAAAAAGCTCCAAGGATTTCTAAAAATCACTTGGTCAACCCCAAAAAGCTCCAAAGGCATATATACTCATCGTTTGGTCAAATATGAAAGCTCAAAAATTCATAAAAATTTGAAAATATATAAAATTCCAAAAAAAATTGGTAAAGCATAAAATCCAAAAACATTTGCTTTTGTAGTTTGCATTTTCATACATGCATTCACATCATCATATTGCATTTAGGCATTTTTCATTCATTGCATTCCACAGTAGAGTGTAATGTGTCTATCAAAATCTTACAAATGGTCACACATTTGTGTTTCAATCATGCACCCTTGCATTTATCATAATTCATTGCATTCATACACGATACCTATTGCGGAGAAATATGTATGTATATTAAGTTTTCCAGTCACTCAAACATACCTAGTGGGTTCTTCAGATATTGTAGAAAGCTTACTTTGTTGTTATAGACGAGGTCATTAGTTGGGATAGTGCTTCAACATATCAGAATCCCGTCACTAAGCAAAACAATATAAAATCCTGCTAAGACAAGAGATGATGAAAGCTGCGAAAGTAGTCTTAGGTATCTAGAGAGATGGGTTTCACGACCTGCTTATCTTGCAAATAGTCGATTTAGAAAGGTGAACTTTGGCAAAAGGACAAGAATTTCCCCTATAAATCCCAAAGTTACAAAGTTTAAATCCCAAGTTACAAAGTGCAAATTTCAAAATACAAAGTTCAAATCAAATGTAAAGTGACATAGTGAATCAAAAGCACTATAAAAATCCCTTGCTCAAAGAAAATGGTAACACGTGGACTAACAATGATTTTTATCACTACATATGAGCAAGTAAGAAGGGTGAGAACTTGAATCCCTAGATTGTCCACCTTTTGAAAGCCATAGAGTGATCCCCGATCGTAGCAATGGGTTGGAAGAGTCCCACCTGCAATCGGAGGGGTAGTTCTATTGGGTGATCCCCAAACGTAGCAATGGGTTGAAAGAGTCCCGCCTGCATTTGGAGGGGTAGCCCTGATCAATTTGCAAGATGAGCTAGCTCTAGGTACCTAGGATTGTCTAGTTGTATAAGTCTAATCAAAGCTGAAACAAGGATGGTACGATCGTATGAGGAACCCTATCTCACATATGGGTTGAAAGAGTCCCGACTGACATACGGGGTATGCTTATGATCTATCTAAAAATACTCACATGCACACACAGGGATAATGAATAGTTGGGTCTGTCATGGCAAAAGCCTTGTCCAATAAAAGCCTTGTACAGTTAGTATGTGATTTTTGGAGAAGTCTACTAGGGTGTTTGAGTCTCAAGGAAAACCTCAAAAAGTTCTCTAATAGCAACAAGATACCAAATATCATTAGACATCAAAAATACGAGTCATTCATTCATCAGAATGCATTTTACAAAGCACAATCAAACATATAGGATAGATACCGCATGAATATCAGAAATGATGTTTAGACGGCCACTGACTATATAGTGCAGCAAAGAAGAAATATACAGAATGACATATTCATTCATTAGCATTATACCAATCCATTTCACTGCATTTCATATATGGGTGATTAATTGATTAAGTTCTTGTAATGAGAATTATCAATTATTTTGCATGATTGTCATACATTCTGTGGTGTCGCATTTTAAAATTGATATACATAATTTACATTCATTCCTTATGTTTTAAGTGATTAAAGCATACAGGTTCATTCCCATTAGATTACGATTATGTACATAATGCATTACCATACATTGCATAGCATACCATAACTTCATAAAAATAAATGCATGCCCACAAAGCAAAAATAAATATGTGTTCAAAATAAATACTGCATCCATTTGCATCCATTATATATAGCACATCTAATCATCTAGATCACTGCATATCATCATCATAAATAAGATAGCTATCTAGTGCATGTCATCCATACATTGCATCATATAAACATAGCATCATATAAGCATTGCATCCATGTGCATCAAATAAACATAAAATCAAAATTAAACATCAGATACACATAATGAGCCATAAAGACCAAGTCATATATATATATATATATATATATTGTTTTTTTTTTTTGCAAAAAGAGTACATATGAGGAGTATCAAAATGCTCGTAGGCTACAAAGTGTGTAGGTCCTCGACCTTACACTCAAAATGAATACAACATAGCAAAAGTATAGTCTGCATCTAGCAGAGCCCAGGTCTAGTCTGCTCCCCCTATATCGGAGCTCTCGTCGCCTCCCTCAGCACCATGCTCTAGAGCCTGCTCTCCTATCTGCTCTAGCACCCATGGTGGGTCCTACTATGGGTCCTGCCTACCTCCAAATCCTAAGGTGCCCAACACATGAGAAATTGGTAACTACAGTAGGCTAGTCCCCTAATTGGTGGCCCTTGAAGTCTACCCTGCATCTCTAGGCCTGGCATATGATGTCACCCCATGTGTGCTAGAGGACCTATGCATCCTCTCAGTCCTATGAGTCCTATGACCTGAGCTCACCATAGACTATCCTGAGGTCCTAGACCTGGTCCGCTGAGACTCTAAGGAGAAAGGATCCTCAAGAACCTGTAACCCATGCATCTCAATATAACCGACTAGCTGATCAACGTGAGCAAGTTAGGTTGCATGCATCTCATTGGTCCTCATGACCATACTATGTAGTCACTCTACCTCGGCCATCGGATCCTTATAGCTATTAGTGCTACTATTGGTGCTACTGAAGGCCCCATAGTAGCCTGAGGAGGTGGCATAGCCCCCCTCGATACCCGGAGGAGATCCCTCTCTACCTCTACTATAGTCTGTTGTGCCTATGCTAACTCTAGAGTAGTCTACAATCTCTAAACCTAGGCCTCTACATCTATGGCCCATGTAGTCAGATCCTATATCTGATCTTGCACCTCAGTAAGGCACCTATCCCTATCAGATACCTTCACCTCTAGAGTGGTGATCGTAGTATCTCGCTCTAGCTGCTGTGTGTGGAATCATCCTAGCTGACTCTACAAGTCAGCCACCTGAGCTAAGAGCTGACCCTCTATACTATCGAGAGGGACCTCACCCTCCTCTAGAGCCTCCTCATCTGGGTCAACCTCAGGAGCCTCCTCGATGGTGTCCTTTGTGCCCCAGCCACCCTCTATCCATTGGTGCACCCTACACCCATCAGGATCCACCTCTACCTCTACTGATCTGGCTCTCGGCCCAGAGGCCCTATGTCATACCATATAAACATGGACCACCACCCATCATACTCTAGAGTGGTCCCAGTAGTCTCGACTCTAGTCTCCTGGTAGTCATCAGCAACATCTCCTAGAGGCTCAAGAATGATCCACTATAGATCATGCTCCATGACCAAGCATCGATACCTAAGGGGGATATCTAGAATATCCTGCATGAGCCCAAACTACCATAGGACCCGAGAGTAGAACTGGTACTCTTGAATCTTAGCCTTACGATCGATCAACCATCTATCATGGCATGCCTATCTCAACCACTAGCCCTCCTCTAGCCACATTGGGCAATCCATATAGGGCCACCACTAAACATCATTCAATCCAAGTGCCATGAACTGAGTGATATAATGTTGGACATCACCAACATGGATCCTACTATGGGTACCCTCCTCCTCACGAGGCCAGCAGGTGGCATAACACTGATGATCATCAACAATAGCAGTGATCCACAATGGAAGATCTATAGGATGCTCGATCCGGATGTGCTGCCACCCCCAGATCTACAATAGAAGACTACAACTGAGGCCCTTACGACTATGCTCAGTAATCTAGTATAGCTCCCTATAGAGCTGACATAGTAGGGTGCTCCCCCAAGCTAGAAGTAAAGGCTCCTCTATAGAGCTCTACAACACCCTCCAAGCGATGGACAGGAGGTTCCAAGGAATCCTCACACCCGAGGAGTCTGGAAGGACAATATATACTATGAGGTGCATGAAGAGGGCTTCCCATGTAGAGAAGACATCCTCATGGTACCACTCACCAATGTGCACCCCTCCATGGTCAATCGCGTCCTGAGCATCCTCGCTCTGGTCATCGAAGATAGTATCAAAAATAACCTCCTTTACCCTAGAGGTAGAGGAGACGATGGCCTCACCATCAATGGGGATCCTGAAGATCCTGTAGATGTCCTCTAAAGTAATAGTCATTTCACCTATAGGTAGGTGAAATGTGTTGGTCCATGCATTCTAATGTCGGGCCAACGTAGTCAGGTAGGATTGATCTACCCTAATAGTGGGTAGATCCATGATGTATCCGAACCCGACAGCTCGAAACCAATCTCGATCATCATCAGATAAAGCCTCATAGAGAGTCTTCAGAATATCTAGCTCCTAGGCTCTAGAAGTCAATATCTAGAATAAAAAGCATAATTTAAGACAAAATCTAGCTAACTAGAGCTAAAAAAAAAACAACAACAACAAACCGTAGCTGAAACCTGTGGTCCCCAATTTGCAAATTGGGAACCATAGCTAAAACCTACGGTCCCCAATTTGCCAATTGGGAACCGTAGCTACCAGCTATGGTTTAGGAGCGACACCCATTTTGGGTACCCTCCTAGACCACTAAGTCATCAAATTAAATTACTAAAGCTAGCCTAGACTAGTGGGGTTCATTACCAATAGTTTAGTGAGGTTCATTATCCACATTACTTAATGTGGTTCATTTTACTAGTATTGAGTGTGAGGTCTCAGTTTTGAGTTACCTTCCGCACCCTAGCCCCGACTAGTAGATGGCTGATCAGGATCCACCATCGAGGTCGAGGAGTGTAATCACGGTAGAGTGTGGTAGCATTTTGGATCAGGAAAGGTTTTCTCACTCTCAGAGCTCTCAAATTGCTAATGCTTGCAAGAAAATAATGAAAAATTTCAAATGGGAATTCAATTTATAGGTTTTCCTAGTCTCGGTGAACCGCAGCTGACACCTACGGTTCTGGAACTAGGGTTTTCCACCTAGGTCTGACCCGTGGTTCCCAAAATTTGGAAATGTAAATCATAGACCGTACCTACGGTCCACAACTAGCATTAAATGCACTCAAAACCCATCGTGGGAAGGTCTAAAAGAGCAAATTAATGACTTCCATCGGATAAAAATTCAAAATCAATGATTAAAATTGTAAATTTGGTGATGTTAAAAGCACCAGGACCAATCAAATACATGCAAAATTAAAACAAAAAAAATCAAATAATTAAAAACCAAATGCGCCTCGTATTCAGTGATTTATCCTATACACTTGGCGGTTGCAGTGAGTTGCGATCCATGCAATCCGACAAGATGAGTAAATCACCATAAGGACATTTGGGGTAAAATTGTCATTTCTTTTATGACATCTTTCAGCAAATCATCGACAAATATGATTCAACACAAGTCTAATTGCATTTGTATCATTTTGATTCCTTAAGATGGCTATTGTAGCCTGACTGCTCCATGGGATAGAAATGTGCCAATACTACTAAGAGTTGCAATCATAAGCTGAACTAGGCCTAGCCAAGGCATTAAAAGGCTCGAATCTTAATTTTTTTAGGATCATTCATTATGGTCAAGCGATTTCATCGCTTCATACATTGTCATTACCCTCATCGACTCGTCGCTTGAGGGGGTAGTCATAATTTCATAATCATAATCAAAGTCAGTAGAAGATCCCTGAGATCGTAGATCCCCTGATCTTGTCAAAATTGTGTTCGTTCTTGTGAATCATTGTCAACAACTATCATAAGCTTCCCCCTTTGCTTGGGGTAAACAAAAAATATGATAATTGGTTTGTAACTCTCATCCTTCAGATTTATGGGTCAGAAGATACCCATACTTGGCATTGATGCTATCCGAACGTCTGATGATGAGGGCAGACTTGTCAAAATGTAAGCCTTTCACAAGTTGGAAGCAATGATTCCAAGATGCGCGTCCTTTTGCTGGACCTGGAGCATCTAATGTTGATCTGACTAATGATCATCATAGAACCTTAGACATCATTTTAGGATGTATATTTTTGCTCAGCGTTGTTCAATCTCATAATGCATCTCAAAAGGGGCATCTGTAGACACCTAAAACATGTCATGTCGAGGGTGACTACTCATATGGACATGCTACAAGACCATATGGAGGATCTTGGATAGACTCCAAGATAGAGCAATGGTTCTAACCACTCAATTTAGGCATTTTGGCCTAAGCAGTCTGAACCGTAGCCCAGACCTATGGTCTCCAGTCTAAACCATGGTTGACACCTAGTCTATAGTCTGGACCGCAACTGTGACCTACGGTCTTAACTAAAGTTCAGTTAGGCCTTCCATCCGAGCCAAATCGGTTGGAATGGCCAAAATATCTAGAAGGAGGTAGTTGAAGGATGGAATATTCCAGAGGCTTCCATCCCAACTATCCTAACCACCCTTCTTGGTCTTGGCTTCTCCATGAAGCCACCCCTAGCCCTAGGGGCATGCTATAAATACCCCCTCCAAATGGGGAGAAAAAGAGAGCAAGCATTGGAGATTTGAGCAGCGAAGCCCTAGAGAATTGTACACTCAAACTGAGTATACTAAGAGATAGAGCTATTGCACTTAATCCTCGACCCTTTTGCCACCATTCATGATGAATTGCATTATGGATGCCCTAGGTGCTTAGGAGGATCAAGAAATGCAAATCCAGGCAAACGAAGGCCCTTCACATCGAATTGACCACCAAATCAGTCTGAGGACAATGAAGGCGACCCTTGAACATCAATTTGGACAAGGAGATTGAGCCCACTACCCTGATTTTGAGGGTAAACTTATCAAAGGTCAAACCACGGTTGTCAACCATGGTTCATAGTGCAGACCGCTCACCAGAGCTACGGTTTGCAATAGGTGATAGATCACCTTACTCTTTTCATTTTTGTCTGGCTAGTTAGGTTAGATTAGCTATTTTGTTGATTTAATAGCATTTTAGAAGACTTCTGACCGTAGAACTAGGCTAGATTCACATTTTATGCTTATGTTTTAATTAGGACTAAAATGTTTTCTTTATGCATGTTTATGCTTCATTTTCTATATTTGATCCATGCATAGTGTAGTTGCTATTTTACTTTATGCTATTACATGAATCTTGATTCAATTTGCATAGTTTAGTAGCTTTCTTTATGCTTTCTTGATTATGCATGTTAATGGTGTCATTATGCATTTTACCTAAAAGGGCCTCATCATGAGAGGCTGCCTATATTTTTGACATTCTTGTTGTTTCTTGACCACAGGGAATAGTTCCAAAGGAGAGATAAAGCATCCAATTCCTTCCTCAATGCGAAGAAGAGGGTCATCGACACCCTAGAGCAGTTCGTGTCACCCTGAGGGGCATTTTGATCACACCTACCCTTGATAGGGATTAAACACTATTGTAATTGATGTATCAAATGGGTATCCCTAAGAGGGACGAATCTGTAATTTGACTCCATTGAAATTAATAAAGGATTCCTTGTATTCATGTTATTTCTTGTTATCAAATTATGCATGCCTATTTGTGTATTTTTCTTCAATTGCGATAGTTAGATCGGGTGTGAGCCTTTTTGGTGGTTACAATTTGATCTATAAGGTGAGTGTATTTATGCTCTTAAGGAATTAAGAAAGGTAAGAAAGCAAAATTCAAGACTCAAGGTTCAATTTCAAGAATGTGATGAAGAGAAAGGAAATCTTATACAAGATCTGACAAACTCAATATCTAAGACAAGGAGATTTAAATAAAAGTTAGAAGAAAAAGTCTTTGAATGTGAAATATTAGAGAATGAGGCAGCTTCACTAAGGAAGGAAGTGAAAGAGTCTAAAGACAAGCTACACAGGTTTGGGAAAAGCTCAAAGACCTTGGATAAAATTATTAGTGTACAAAGATGTTCATCAAACAAGATATCACTTGGTTTTGAAGAAGGACAAAGAGAACAAGGAGAGGAGTCAAGCTCAAGCTCCAAAGAAGAAGCTTCAGAAAAAGAGAGTGAAGAAGAAAGTGAGACTTATGAGGATAAGTTGAAAAATAGAAGGTTCACCAAGGAAGGAAATAATGCACAAATAAGGAATAGATGGAACATGAAACATCATAGGGAAGAAAGGACTAAGAGACCAATGGGTCAAAAGAAATATTTCTTCAAAGTATGTTGCTTCTCATGTAACAGGTTTGGTCGCAATGCTATGCAGTGCAGGACACACGAAAAGAAGTAATATGGTTTCACTAAGAGGAATTTCATAAATGGGCATCTCTTTCAAGGGTATTGCTACTCTTGTAATCATTTTGGTCATAAGGAAATTGATTGCAGGGTTCATAACAGGAATGGGTATGGCTTCACCAGGAGGAACTTCAAAATATTTGCACCTTCAAGGAACTACAACATTAAGTGTTATAAGTGCAATAATGTTGGGTATTTTGCTAAGTGGTGTAGAACAAAATTTCCAGAGACAAGCTGGAACAAGGATATTTAAAATAATCAAAAGGATCAGTTGAGGAAGAAGGTGGACAAAGAAAAAGAGTAGTGTATGCTGGGAGTAGAGATACTCCCACCCCAAAATTAATCACCTCAAGGAGAGGAGGTGGGGAGGGGGTTGAGCTAAGAGTATTATATTTATCCCCAAAGGAGTCCCTTTGCCAATTTATGCCAAAGGGGGAGAGCATTTAGTTAGGGGGAGCAGTTTCCCAAGGGGAGAAGAATCAAAAAAAAAAAAAAAGGAATGGTTAAGGAAAAGGGTTGCCATCAATGACAAAGGGGGAGATTGTTGGAAATTTTGAGTAGTTATATTATCATTGATGTCAAAAGTCAGTTCATATCAGTGCAAAGGAATTAACAAAAGGAGGGTTTAAATATTTATTATTTAAGCCCAAGAGATTTGGTTTAAATACCCTGAAGAAAGGAAATATCTAGACCAAAAGGAAATTGTATTATAATATTAAAGTTGTCAAGATAAAGCCCAAGGTGAAGAAAGGAAATATCTAGGCCTAAAGAAAATAATATTATGATATTTATTATTATAATATTAAAGTTGTCAAGAGAAAGCCTAAAGTGAAGAAAGAAAATATCTAGGCCCAAAGGAATATTATCATATTTATTATTATAATATTAAGGTGCTAAGAGGAAGCCTAAATATTAATTATAAAATAATTATAATATTTATATAATAATAATTTTATAACCCTAAGTGGGTTTGGTACCAAGAATAAAATTCAAATATCTAATTTCCACCGACATCCAAGCAAGGAAGAAAAATGGTATTTATACCATAAAATTTTGAAGAAAAATGTTAAGTATCCGAAATGCACATGTGAAGGGTTAACAAAATTATTTGATACGAATTTCGTGAGAAAAGAAATACAAAGGCTTTTTATTTTAAAGCTAAAGGAGAACAGTGGATGCATAAAGGTAGAAGGCTGCATGTACCTATTACCAACCATACGGTTGGCCTAGTGGCAAGGCTTGGCAGCGTAAGGCATTTGCGGATAGAAGGTCTCACGTTCGATTCCCGATGGTAGAAGAGGGAAGTGTTTTGTTTCAAATGGTTTTGCACCAGTGGATGATACAAAGGGCAGTGAGCGCATCATGGTGTTTGTGTGGGCGCACAATACAAGTGGCAGCATAGCCAAGACTAAGGTGCTAGGTAGATGATGAACACGATTTCGATTCACATGGAGTGCATGTTAGTGTTTTGAGGCGTGCAAATTTATTTTATTACATGGCTAAGGTATGGTTCAAAATTTTTATCATTGTTGTGTAATTTGAAAAGATAGATTGTATGGTGGATTAATAATTGGAGATTATAAGATGTAAGCAAGGAATTTAATGTTGTAATTTGGAATGTATGTTGGGTTAAAAAATTAGAGAGTATAAGGTGTAAACAAAGGATTTTACTATTGTAATTTGAAATTTGTTTTGAGTTAGAATATTAAAGTGTTTGGAAGGTTGAAATTTGGGTTGAAATATTTTATGTTGAGTTGGAGTTAAAAGGAGCAATAGGGATATTATCATTATAGTTGTTTTGCTTGAGTGAGTGTATGATCTATTGATTGAGGATTTATTTTTAAGGAAGGAGTAATAAGGTGTATTTGTGAATTGAAATTTTATTGTATTTTTTGTATGGTGAAATATTTGTTGAGGTAAATATTCTTATGGAGATTTTGAGATAGACTGTTGCTATCTAACCTAGAATTGACAAAGGGATTTGGTTGTGAGTAAAACATATATTGAATATATATCTCCATCAAAACAAAAAGGTATGGTCACATCATATTTTGATTAAAGTGTTGTTGGATTGAATGTTGTAAAATACAAGGTGGAGTGAAAAGGATTGTTTGATAAGCATTGTTAGAAATGTTTGAGTGAGTTTTCATATCCTTCATTGGTGAATGTTTAAGAGAACATTTGAGATAGAGATTGAGGATTATTTGAGTTAGGGTTTGAGACCCATATTGTGCACTTTGTTTGAATAAGTATGAAAATACTTGTTTAGAGTTAGTGAACAAGTTGTGTTTCATTAGTTGAATGATTGAGTGAAATTCTTGAGCATTGATTTTGAGTAATATTGAAAGTGAATGTGCAAACATTAGAAATTAGATTTGTGAAAGCGACATACTTAATTTTTTTTGATAGGTTGAAAGGGTGTTGAAAGGTCCCTGAACCTTGTACAAGAGGTTACATGATTTCCAGATCGACCGAGGTGGTCCATGAAATAAAGATCAAAGTACGAGAAAAACGCCACACGAGGAAAGGTGTCACTAAATCACGACCAGTTTGGAAATGATGTCGTGAAATCGTGACATGTTGCACCGTTGCATCCAAGAGAGGAAGAGAAGTCATGAAATCATGACAAGAAGCGGCATCAGAGCCGAAGGAGAGAAAGTGTCACGAAATCACGACATGTTGCAAGGTTGCTGCCAGAAGAAAAGAAGTGTCGCGATATCGCGACATGTTGCAAGGTTGCTGCCAGAAGAAAATAAGTGTCGCAATATCGTGACATGTTGGAAGGTTGGTGCCAGAAGAGAATAAGAGTCACAAAATAATGACAAGAAGCATTGTCATGACCAAAGAATAAAAAGTGTCACGAAATTACGACAAATTGCAAAAACGCGGCCGAAGAGAAAAAGTGTCGCGAAATCATGACATGTGCAAAATCGCGATCGAAGAGAAAAAGTGTCACAATATCGTGACATGCTGCATCATCGAGGCCAAAGAGAAAAGGTGTTGCGATATAGCAACATGTTGCAAAATAATGGCCAAAGAAAGAAAGTGTCGCGATATCGTGACATGATGCAAAACCGTGGCCGGACGAAAAAGGTGTCACGAAATCGTGACAAGAAGAGACATCGCGGCCGAAGAGAAAAGGTGTCACGAAATCGCGACATGATGGAAGACCACTGCTGAAGAGAAAAAGTGTCGCGATATCACGACATGATGGAAGACCGCAGTCGGAGAGAAAAAGTGTCGTGATATCGCGAAAAGATGGAAGACCACTGCCGAAGAGAAAAGGTGTCACGAAATCATGACATGATGGAAGACCGCTGTCGAAGAGAAAAGGTGTCGCGATATCGCGACATGATGGAAGACCATAGCCAAAGAGAAAAAGTGTCACAAAATTACGACAAGATGGAAGACCACTACCGAAGAGAAAAGGTGTCGCAAAATCACGACATGATGGAAGACCGCTACCGAAGAGAAAAAGTGTCGCGATATCGCGACATGATGGAAGACCACTGCCGAAGAGAAAAAGTGTCGCGATATCGCGACATGATGGAAGACCGCTGCCGAAGAGAAAAAGTGTCGCGATATCATGACAAGATGGAAGACCACTGTCGAAGAGAAAAAGTGTCGTGATATCGCGACATGATGGAAGACCGTAGCTGAAGAGAAAAAGTGTCATGATATCGCGACAAGATAGAAGACCGCTGTCGAAGAGAAAAAGTTTCACGACATCGCGACATGATGGAAGACCGCAGTCGAGGAGAAAAAGTATCACGATATCGCGACATGATGGAAGACCGCAGTCGAAGATAAAAAGTGTCGTGATATCGCAACATGTTGCAAGACCGCGTCAGAAGAGAAAAAAGTGTCGCGATATCGCGACATGTTGCAAGAAAGCGCTCGAAGAGAAAAAGTGTCGCGATATCGCGACATGTTGCAAAAATGTGGCCGAAGAGGAAAGGTGTCGCGATATCATGACATGTTGCAAAATCACGACTAAAGAGAAAAAGTGTCGCGATATCGCGACATGTTGCAAAAATGTGGCCGAAGAGAAAAAATGTCGCGATATCACGACATGTTGCAAGACCGCGTCCGAAGGAGAAAGAAGTGTCGCGATATCGCGACAAGTTGCAACCTCACGGCCAGAGGGGAAAGGGATGTCGCAATATCATGACATGTTGCCAAATGTGGCCGAAGGAGGAGAAGAAGGAAGAAAGGACGCAAAAACTTGACCAGTTCCATGAGAAAACTAAACCGGTCCCCTGCCAACCACTCACATTGTGCAAACATTGACACTTATAGAATCGTTCCTTAGGCCAATGGGGAAGGAGTCTCTCCAAACATGAATTTCAGGTTCACCTACACCCTTGTTAGCAAGCCAGTCCATAGCTTTGTTTCCTTCCCGATACTGATGCTTAATGACTAATTCTGGGTACTTGCCAATTAGAGCCTTGCAGTCTTGGAAAATCGAAACAAGGGCCCAGGGAGGCACAGAAGTCCCATTGAGCCAGTTGATACAGTGCAGCGAGTCTCCTTCTATGATAAGTTTATTGATGGTCAAACCTTCCAAGAGGATCAAGCTTTGGAGCAGAGACCGAGCCTCTGCCATATTGTTATATTGAATTCCCAAGTTCTGGGCAAAGGCCAAAATTATTTCTCCTCTGTGATTTCTGAGAATTCCTCCTCCGCCGGCCACTCCTGGGTTTCCTTTGGCCGCACCATCAAAATTGAGCTTGTGCCACCTAGTAGGTGGTAAGACCCACTTAATGACAGACCTTTCAACAAAAGTATTGGGCGTGGCAGAGAAATTAGAAAGATTGAAAAGTTTTTTTAGGTCCGATTCAAGGCCAGGAGGGGGGGGTTTGGAAGACGAAACAAGAGAGGCATTCTCCGTAGCAAGGGCCAAGATTTTGGCAACAATAATCTTCTTATTAGTGGCTTGGTTTTTGAAAATTTTGGCATTTCTCTCGAGCCATATCTGCCATAGGAAAAGGTGGAGGCAAGCTTGCCACATGAATTTAAGTTGATTGCTCTTGAAAGGTCGGGGCCATTGTTGAAAAAGGAGGGGAATGGAATGAGGGAGGGCTGCGAAGATGTCGAAGGTGTTAAGAACCTAGTTGAGAACTGCTAGAGAGAAGGGACATTCCAAAAAAACATGCGAAGTTGACTCACAGGAATTTTTGCACAGGATAAACCAGTTGGGAATGAGTAACCCTCTGATTATCAAGTTGTCAGTGGTGAGGATTCTATTTTGTATGGCCAACCAGCAAAAGAATTTGACCTTGGGAATGATCTTGGGAACCCAGACCTGATTAGATAAGTCCCAACTATCATTGGGAGTTTCTTGGCTGTAGTAAGCTGATTTAACAGTGAAATTCCTTGAATCTTCAAGGTTCCAGACCATGGAATCATCTTTGTGGGAGCTGGGGATGATGCAAGTCCTCAGCAATTTTTGTAACCGCATGAGCACCTCGATGATATGCCTAGGCCCATTGAGAGTCAGGTGTTGAGAGTAATTCCTCAGACATACTTAATGATTGAGTAGAACATATTGATTTTTTTACAGAAGTACATCATTCTCTATATGTTCTAGAGGTTAAACGAATTTTGAATAGAATATGTCTAAACTGCTTCATGTTAAAGAAATTACTTTGAAGATTAGACAAACCAGTTGATAGCATTATGTGCAAGATTTGAGATTGATTGAGCATATCTTGTGAGCTATTTTGAGCATGTGTTTGAATAGATTTGAGGTAAGTCTTGGTAAATACTTGAGAGCAGATTGAGGAATTTCTAGAGAGGACTTGAAGGTAGATTTGAGGTAAGTCTTGGTGAAGACTTGAGAACATATTGAACAAATTCTAGAGAGGACTTGAAGGCAGATTTGAGGCAAGTATTGGTGAATACTTGAGAGTAGATTGAGGAAGTTCTAGAGATGACTTGAAGGCAGGTAAGTCTTGGTGAAGACTTGAGAACGTATTGAGCAAGTTCTAGAGAGGACTTAAAGGCAGATTTAAGGTAAGTCTTTGTGACAACTTTAGAGTAGAGTTGATTGATTGATTTGTTCAAGCTTTGTGTTAAGGCTTGGTCTAAATCTGAGCAAAGTTGATTGATTGATTTTTTCAAGCTTTGTATTAAGTCTTGGGGTAAATTTGAGTAGAGTTGATTGATTTATTTTTTCAAGCTTTGTATTAAGGCTTGGGGAAAATATGAGCAGAGTTGATTGATTGATTTTTTCAAGCTTTGTGTTAAGGCTTGGGGTAAATCTGAGCAGAGTTGATTTATGATTAGATCAAGCTTTGTGTTAAGACTTGAGGATAAATTTAAGGATAGATTTTGGTACATATTTATGAGCAGATTTGTGCTAGACCTGAGATTGAGTTAGAGAATATTTGTACTACACTTGGGATAGATTTTGGTGCAGATCTGAGATAGAGTTGAGAGCAAACATTGGAGGTGATAGAGTAGAGGACATCATTTTCCAATGGATAGAGTTCCTTTATCCATGGCAGTGAGGATAGAAGTCTTCAGTGGATAGAGATACATTAACTAGAGCAGTGGGGAATAAGTCTTCTAGAAGATCAATAGCTAGAGCAGAGGGAAAATAGTTCTCCTATGGATATATATCTATGAACTAGAGCAAGGGGAAAGATTTCTCCTGTGGATTGTGATTTTTGAACCAGTTGGGAAGATAGAGTTCTTCTATGGAGAGAGATCCACAAACCAGTTGAAGAGAAAGATTTCTCCTGGGTCAAGTTCCATGAACAAGAGAAGAGGGGAAAGAGTTCTCCTATGATGAGATATCCACAAATCAGAACATTAGGGGATTGATGTCTCCTTTGGATAGAGGTCCATAGAGATTGTAATAGAGAAGTGATTACCAAGAGATTTGTTGAGAAAATTTAGTGGAAATATTTTCTTTATGGAGTAGCCCACATTGGGTGAACCATGTTAAATTGGTGTCTCTATTGTGTGTGATGATTTGTGTATTGCTTTGATTATTGCTTCTAATATTTCCATTGATAATATTGGATAATATTGTTTTGGAAAGAAAAGTAAAATTTGATCTTATATTGTTCACCCCCTCTCAGTATAAGCTTATGTTCTTCAATTGATATTAGAGCGGGTTCCTTCGGAAGAGTTTAATAACTTGAAGGAAAATTATATAAAAACACATATGGTATTTTAGAGTGGATATTCGGCTAATAATGTACCATTTTCGATGGGAACAATTATGCTTTCTAGAACATAAGAATGAATACTTACTTGATGACACAAGGATATGAGACATGGCAAGCAATTGAGGATGGATACACATCTCCAGCCAGTCCTCCTATAGATAAAGATGGTAAGCTCCTACATTTATATAAAGCAAAGGCAATGAATAAAATCTTAAATGGTTTACATGAAGCATATTTTGTAAAATTTATTCATTGCACATCAGTAAAAGAGACTTGGGAAAAGTTGAAGAAAACAAATGAGGGAGACAAAAATGTCAAGATAGCAAAATTGCAAAATCACAAGAAAACCTTTGAATAATTGAAGATAAAGGATTGAATACATTGCTACATACTTACTTCATATGGATGAGGTTGTTAAATCCATGCAAGGACTTGGGTTTAAAGTTGAAGAATCAGATTTTTTTCAAAAGGTTTTAAGGTCACTTTCTATGAGGTATAGTGAAAATGTTTCAACCATATAAGAAACAAGAGATATTAAAAATTTGACTAGGGATGATTTGCATGGAACTCTCACAACTTATGATATGAGAATAGAAAAATATCCTATCCCCAAAAAGAAGGTAGCCTTCAAAGTAGCAAATAATACAAAAGATAAGATGCCATATTCAAGTGATGAGTCATCCAGTGATGAAGAAGCAAACTATGGTAGAAGGAACAATAAGGATTAAAGAAAGCACAAAGGTATGAAAATAGTAAAGTGTTTCAATTATGGTAAATATGGTCATTATGCATCAAACTATACAGAAGCTGAAATTAGCAGTGGTGAAGAGAAACAAGATCATAAGAATAGGGAACCAGGAAAATCTAGGTATGAAAAGAAAAATAGGTATGGTCAGAAAATAATAAAAATAAATTCTTTCAAAGGCACAAGAAGAGTTTCTATGTTGATAAAGTAATCAAGGCTTCAAGTGACAGTGATGGAAGATCCACATGTAATGAAGAAGAAGAAATTTTATTCTTGGTAATAGAGGAAGAAGGAAGTGTTTCTATTGGAGATAAATATGAAAAGTATGAGGATGCTATTGAAAACAAAAAGGTAGAGGAAGAATTAGAAAATGAAGAAGGAGTAGTTGATCTAGAAGGTGAGATTATGTCTACTCTTAAGGAATTAAGAAAGGTAAGAAAGTAGAATTCAAGACTCAAGGTTCAATTTCAAGAATGTGATGAAGAGAAAGGAAAGTTTTAGGATCCTCAATCCTAACATTATTAGTTAGTATTAGTAAGTATTATTAATCATTTAATTATTATATTATTAAATTATAAAGTGAACCATCACAACCCTTCATAACGTGAACCATCATGCCTCTTCATACGTTAACCATCATGTCTCTTCACCAACGTAGGTTTAGGGTAGATATATATATATATATATATATATATATTACGTTGGCCATCCATATCAAATCATCCAAGAAGAATAATAAGCATAGATTCTAAGGATGGAGCCCCCTATAGTGGCATAGCGATTACAAGGGAGCCCTCTTTGAGTGGCCTGCGATTACATTTACATTAATTTGTTAATAATTTTATAGTAAGACCTTGGGGTCTTACCATTTGGTATCAGAGCCATGTGGGACCCAATCATGTGGTAATTGCTCAAATATCTTCATCAAATCACTTCTATGCGTGAGTATCAAACTCGGTTTGAGGATATCACCAAACACAACACAATATTGGATGAATCAATTCTCATCAATGGCTTCATTAGGGGATTAAAAGAGGAAATTAGAATGGAGGTGACAAGGTTCAATCCCTATACCATGATGCAGACCTATGGATTGGCAAAATTAGCTGAAGATAAAATCAATGCACAAGGATTAGGGAAACCACTTATGGAAAAATCGTCGACCACTTACATCGCTCCCAAACCTATGCATAATGGAAGGGCACAAAGCACTTACACAACCCCAAATCTAACCGAACTTTACGAATTAAACATCTTATCTTTGAGGAGATGAAGGAACGACGAGCAAAATGACTCTATGATAATTGTGATGAACAATTTGGACCCCACCATAAATGTGCTACACTAACATTGTATTTACTGAAGGAAGTTGATCCCTATATCTCCATAGAGCAAGCAGATGAGGTAGTTGTGTCCAAAGCGACCAGTGCACCTACTCACCACAATGAAGACAATGAGGTCGATGTGCAAGAAGTGATTGATGTACCAAGCAAGGATGAGGTAAACATACCCAAAGTGATCAATGCTAGCCAAACATACACTCTACAAGACCTACACATACCTTCCTCACCAATAGTGTGTTCTTGCCATATGACCAAACCTATTTGGAACCAACGCAGAGTGACTACACACTCCTTCTCCGTTGGCTCTACCAAGGAACCAAAAAAGGATATGAAATCATTACCATCACTTTTGATGCATCATTCTAAAGTATTTGAGGAACCCCAAGGGTTGCCCTCCCATCGTCATCATGATTTTCCTAAGGAAGATTCTACTATTGTTCTTGGCAACCCCCCACTAATGCTTCATCCTTCTCGATATCCCTGCCTATGAAAGGATGCTATTAAAAGAGTCTAAGAACTTACACAAATCCTTCTTGGAAAACAAAGGACAAAGCTTCTCACTTTGAGCTTTGAGTACAAAGCTCTTTTTAAGGAGGGTGGCATGTTAGGATCCTCAATCCTAACATTATTAGTTAGTATTAGTAAGTATTATTAATCATTTAATTATTATATTATTAACTTATAAAGTGAACCATAACAACCCTTCATAACGTGAACCATCACGCCTCTTCATACGTGAACCATCATGTCTCTTCACCAACGTAGCTTTAGGGTAGATATATATATTACGTTTGCCATCCATATCAAATCATCCAAGAATAATAATAAGTATAGATTCTAAGGAGGAAGCCCCCTATAGTGGCAAAGTGATTACAAGGGAGCCTCCTTTGAGTGGCCTGTGATTACATTTACATTAATTTGTTAATAATTTTATAGTACAACCTTGGGGTCTTACCAGAAATCTTATACAAGATTTGACAAACTCAATATCTAAGACAAGGAGATTTAAGGAAAATTTAGAAGCAAAAGTATTAGAATGTGAAATATTAGAGCATGAGGTAGCTTCACTAAGGAAGGAAGTGAAAGAGTATAAATACAAGCTACACAGGTTTGAGAAAATCTCAAAGACCTTGGATAAAATTATCAATGTATAAAGATCTTCATAAAACAAGACAGGACTTGGTTTTTAATAAGGACAAAGAGAACACAGAGAGGAGTCAAGCTCAAGCTCCAAAGAAGAAGAATCTACATAAAAAGAGAGTGAAGAAGAAAGTGAGACTTATGAGGATAAGTAAAAAAATAGAAGGTTCACCAAGGATAGAAATAATGCACAAATAAGGAACAAATGGAACATGAAACATCATAGGGAAGAAAGGCCTAAGAGACCAATGGGTCAAAGGAAATATTTCTTCAAAGGACATTGCTTCTCATGTAACAGGTTTGGTCACAAGGCTATGCAGTGCAAGACACACGAAAATAAGGGATATGGTTTCACTAAGAGGAATTTCAAAAATGGGTATCTCTTTCAAGGGTATTTCTACTATTGTAATCATTTTGGTCATAATACAATTGATTGTAGGGTTCATGACAGGAATGGGTATGGTTTCACCAGGAGGAACTACAACATTAAGTGTTATAAGTGCACTAATTTTGGGCATATGGCTAAGTGGTGTACAACAGAATTTCCAAAGACAATTAGGAACATGGATATTCAAAAGAATCATAAGGATCAATTGAGGAATAAGGCAAAAAAATAAAAAGAGTAGTGTATGATGGGAGTAGAGATACTCCCACCCCAAAATTAATCACCTCAAGGAGAGGAGGTGGGGAGGGGGCTGAGCTAAGAGTCTTATATTTAGCCCCAAAGAAGTCCCTTTACCATTGATGCCAAAGGGGGAGAGATTTGAGTTAGGGGGAGAGCATTCAGTTAGGGAGAGCAGTTTCCTAGGGGAAGAAGAATTAAAAAAAGGAAAAAGGAATGGTTAAGGAAAAGGGTTGCCATCAATGACAAAGGGGGAGATTATTAGAAATTTTGAGTAGTTATGTTGTCATTGATGTCAGATGTTAGTTCATATTAGTGCAAAGGAATTGTCAAAAGGAGGGTTAAAATATTTATATTTTAAGTCCAAGAGATTTGGTTTAAAAACCCAGAAGAAAGGAAATATCTAGGCCCAAAGGAAATAATATTATAATATTTATTATTATAATATTAGAGTTGTCAAGAGAAATCCCAAGGTGAAGAAATAAAATATCTAGGCCCAAAGGAAATAATATTATAATATTTATTATTATAATATTAAAGTTGTCAAGAGAAAGCCTAAAGTGAAGAAAGGAAATATCTAGGCCCAAAGGAAATAATATTATAATATTAAAGTGCTAAGAGGAAGCCTAAAGATTAATTATAAAATACTTATAATAATTATATTATAACAATTTTATAACCCTAAGTGGGTTTGGCACCAAGAACAAAATTCAAATATCTAATTTCTGTCGACATCCAAGCAAGGAGGAAAAATGGTATTTATACCATAAAGTTTTTAAGACAAATGTTAAGTCTCTGAAATGCACATGTGAATGGTATAGTAATTATTTTATGTGAATTTCATGAGCAAAAAAAGATGAAGTCTTTTATTTTTAAAGCTAAAGGAGAATAGTGGACGCATAAAGGTAGAAGGGTGTGTGTCCCTATTACCAACCACACAGTTGGCCTAGTGGCAAGGCTCGGTAGCGTAAGGCTTTTGCGAACAACATGTCTCACATTCGATTCCTAGTAGCAGCAGAGGGAAGTGTTTTATTTCAAATATTTTTGTGCCAGCGGAAGATACAAAGGGCAATGAGAAGATCATGGTGTTTATGTGGGTGTGCAGCCCATGTGGCAGCCTAGCCAAGACTAAGGTACTAGGAAGGCGATGAACACGAGTTCGATTTGCGTGGAGTGCATGTTAGTGTTTTGAGGTGCACAAATTTATTGTATTACATGGCTAAGGTATGGTTCAAAAATTTTATCATTGTTGTGTAATTTGAAAAGATAGATTTTATGTTGGATTAAGAATTGGAGATTATAAGGTGTAAGCAAGGAATTTTGTTATTGTAATTTGGAATGTATGTTAGATTAAGAATTGGAGATTATAAGGTGTAAGCAAGGAATTTATTGTTGTAATTTAGAATGTATGTTGGGTTAAGAATTGGAGAGTATAAGGTGTAAAAAAAGGAATTTATTTATTGTAATTTGAAATCTTTTTTGAGTTAGAATATTAAAGTGTTTTGGAAGGTTGAAATTTGGGTTGAAATGTTTTATGTTGATTTGGAGTTAAAAGGAGCAATAGGGATATTTTCATTATAGTTGTTTTGCTTGAGTGAGTGTATGATCTATTGATTGAGGATTTATTTTTAAGAAAGGAGTAATAAGGTGCATTTGTGACTTGACATTTTATTGTATTTATTGTATGGTGAAATATTTGTTGAGGTAAATATTCTTGTGGAGATTTTGAGATAAACTGTTGCTATCTAACCTAAAATTGGAAAAAGAATTTGGTTGTGAGTAAAACAGATTTTGAAGATATATCTCCATAAAAACAAAAAGGTATGGGCACATCATCTTTTTATTAAAGTGTTTTTGGATTGAATTATGTGAAATACAATGAGGAGTGAAAAGGGATTATTTGATAAGCATTGTTGGAAATGTTTGAGTGAGTTTTCATATGCTTCATGAGTGAATGTTTAAGAGAACATTTGAGATAGAGATTGAGGATTATTTGAGTTAGGATTTGAGACCCACATCGTGCACTTTGTTTGAAGAAGTATGAAAATACTTGTTTAGGGTTAGTGAACAAGTTGTGTTTCATTGGTTGAATGATTAAGTGAAATTATTGATCACTGGTTTTGAGTAATTTTGAAAGTGAATGTGCAAACATTAGAAATCAGATTTGTGAAAGAAATAGACTTAATGATTGAGTAGAACATATTGAGTTTTTTATAGAAGTACATCATTCTCTATATGTTCTAGAGGTTAAATTTTTTTTTAATAGAATATGTCTAAACTAATTCACTTAAAGGAATTACTTTGAATATTAGACAATGCATTTGATAGCATTGTGTGCAAGATTTGAAATTGATTGAGCATATCTTGTGAGCTATTTTGAGCAGGTTTGAGGTAAGTATTTGGTAAAGACTTGAGAGTAGATTGTGCAAGTTCTAGAGAGAATTTAAAGGTATATTTGAGGTAAGTCTTGGTGAAGACTTGAGAACATATTGAGCAAGTTATAGAGAGGAATTGAAGGTAAATTTGAGATAAGTCTTGGTGAAGACTTGAGAGTAGATTGAGCAAGTTCTAGAGAGGACTTGAAGGCAGATTTGAGGTAAGTCTTGGTGAAGACTTGAGAATAGATTGAGCAAGTTCTAGAGAGGACTTGAAGGTAGATTTAAGGCAAGTCTTTGTTAAGACTTGAGAGTAGACTTGATTGATTAATTTGTTCAAGCTTTGTGTTAAGGCTTGGGGAAAATCTAAATAGAGTTGATTGATTGATTTGTTCAAGTTTTGTATTAAGACTTGGGGTAAATATGAGCAGAGTTAATTAATTGATTTGTTCAAGCTTTGTATTAAGGCTTGGGAAAAATCTGAGCAGAGTTGATTGATTGATTTTTTCAAGCTTTGTGTTAAGGCTTGGGGTAAATCTAAGTAGAGTTTATTTGTGATTGGATCAAGCTTTGTGTTAAGACTTGAGGACAGATTTGAGGGCATATTTTTTTAAAAATTTATGAGCAGATTTGTGCTAGACCTGAGACAGAGTTAGAGAAAATTTGTACTACAACTTGGGATAGAGTTGAGAGTAAGCTTTAGAGGTGATAGAGCAGAGGACAATAGTCTCTAGTGGATAGAGATACATTATTAAGGGTACTTAGGAAAAAGGTCTTCAGTGGATAAAGATCCATTAGCCAGAGTAGTAGGGTAGAAGTATTCTAGAAGATCATTAGCCAGAGCATAGGGGAAATAGTTCTCTTGTGGATATAGATCCATGAACCAGAGCAAGAGGAAAGAGTTCTACTATGGAGTGTGATCCGTGAACCAGTTGGGAAGATAGAGTTCTTCTTTAGAGAGAGAACCATTATCCAGTTGAGGAGAAAGAGTTCTCATGGTTCAAGTTCCATGAACCAAATAAGAGGAGAAAGAGTTCTCTTGTGGAGAGAGATACACAAATCATAGCATTAGGGGATTGGTGTCTCCTTTGGATAGAGGTCAATAAACATTGTAATAGGGAAGTGATTTCCAAGAGATTTAATGAGAAAATTTAGTGGAAAGTTTCTTCGTGGAGTAGCCCACATTGGGTGAACCATGTTAAATTGGTGTCTCTATTGTGTGTGATGATTTATGCATTACTTTGATTACTACTACTGATATTGCCATTGATAATATTGGAAAATATTGTTTGAGAAAGAAAAGTAAAATTTGATCTTATATTGTTCACTCCCCTCTCAATATAAGCTTGTGTTCTTCAGATTTTAGTCCAACAATGGGCTTTCTCCTTTTTTTATCTTTTTATGGATCTTGTTGCTTTGTTCATATCACAAGGCTCTTGTGCAGTTTTCCATTCCAATTTAAATGTTTACCTTGGTGTCAAACTATTATTTCTCTTCACTCTTCCAAAATATATTTAAGTGATTTTAAGAGGAATTTTCTTTCTTTTTTGTTTTTTAATTTTGCAAAGACTTGTGCTCTAACTTGTTCTTCTTGGAGGGTTTATGCCCCTTGCAAATGAATTCAATTTCAAAAGCCTTATATCCAAAACTTTCAAATGCTTTTCTAAAAGGCTGCAATGGGTTATAATCTTAGCCTTTTATATTTTTAAGTTTTGTTCAATATTCCTTTTGAAATGCCTTTCCAATGGCTTTAATCGGTTGTATTTCCAATATTTTATATAAAAAAACCATTTCAATTTTTTTTTTGAATGCCTTTTTCAAGTGGCTTCAATGTAATTTTTTAAAAACAAGAGCTTCTATGGCTTCCTTTTCTTTCTAAAATTGACTTGGTTGTTGTAGGCTTATGACCTCTTGGTCTTAGAAGGGATTGGAACCCTTTTTATTCTCTAAAGAAATTTTGCCTTGGTAGGGGTTTTCCACCCTAAAATATTTTAATTCAAACATGGAATTTTCTCATAGTGATAGATTATCATAAGGTAATTTTACCATTTCGAAACAGAGTGCACCTTAGCTTTCTTTGTGTTGAATATAGAGGAGGATTATAAGGGGAATACTTTATTCCTTCTACCTGCTTTGAAACCACATATTAGAAATTTATCTTCGAATATTTTTTATTATACAATGATAGATATTTGAAGTACATAACATACCTTATATAGGCATAACAAACTTACAACTACTTTAGTCCTATACCATATGTATGGACCTTGTAAAGGTGGTTAGATCACATGCATTATCACATGGACTATGATGGTGGTCACAACTTTTTCCTATAGTAGGCCATACAAACCATGTAATGAGTGGTCACTCAACCTTAATAAATACCTACTATTATGTAATATTTCCTATTACTTTCACAGTCACATAAGACATGTCTTGAAGACATAGCCTTCCATTTTATAGCATGTATTACCTTATTTAAAGACTTCAACTTTCCCTTACCATACTTGACCTCCATCATCAAAAGAAGGCTTTGCATGTACTTTCTTAAAAGAAGATATATTATAAGCTTCTAAGAGTAGCAAGACAAGAGATAGAAGAAGGAAGAGATCATGAATGATTGAATTTTCTTAAATAAGCTAAATCAATAGTCAAAAGGAGAAAAAGGGATTGACTAAATTACATCCTAAATTATTTTCTTGTATGTCTCCAAAAGACTCAAAATATACTATAACTATTACAATCCAACCACATATCCCTAAAAAATACACCAAATATTTTGATAGTGAAGAATACACTAAATTCACCCTTTCAAAATAATGCAATAGGGCTTGAGGACTATTCCAAAAAATTCAAACTCTAACACTAGAATAGGTTTATAAATTGATGTCACCAATATGTAGAGTTCAAAAAATTATGTAATTTAAAAAAGGGCTCAAAATATTTTTGTATGCAAAAATTATGGCCTCTATAAGATCTGCTCAAACAACCACTAAAAATGCAAATATTAAAAACTTAAATCTTAGAAGAGTAACAACCAATACTAATATTCCACTTTGTGCCTACTCATTCATTGAAAGCAACCACTCATTTTGTGCTGCTTGGTCACCTATGATTGGTTAGAATCCTACCTCTTATTATTTTTGATTGATCAAGGATTAATAAATAGGTTAAAAATTATGTGATATAGCACATAATGGTCCTACATCAACTACAACATCATTCATTTATAAATATGCCAAAATTGGGAGTCAAACATGGGTTTCATATGGGTGAGATCCCTTATGCTAGCCAAGGTATCAAGGATGCTTTTATGATAAAAATATATTTTTTGATATAGAGAACCTCTTTTGTGTTGATACTTACCTCTACAAAAAATCCAAACACCTTAGCGGAATCAAACCAAAGTCCTCATGCTTACCAATACCTTAGAAAAATTTGTATAGGTGGTTGAGCAATAGGTATGGTGGTGACAAAAGAAATAACATTTCCTTAGAAAATGCCATTGTGATTTCCCGCAGTATAAAACAAAAAGAAAAGAGGACCTTCATGTTATTTGAACCTAAGATAGGTTGGGATAAACATCTTTGTTTCTTCTCTACTAACCAACCTACCAAGACTTCACAAAGGAATGTGTTGAGTTTCTCCATTTGAGTTGATCAAATGCATGAAGTATTTTAGTAAAAGCAAATCCTATGGATTGAACTCATGATCTTCATTTAATTACACTCTCACATTCTTTCATCTATACAACTTGATGCATCTTTACATTGGGTTGAAAAGAGTCTCCCCTCCATAAAGAGGAGCATTGGTTAATGTGTCAGGATTAAGGATGCATTGTGGTAGGGCACATGTAAAATAAAAACATACATGAACAAGAGGATGCACAAATGTTTTTTGAATTCAAATTTCTCCCCTCCATTATTTTCCTTCATAGCCTTTTTACCCTTATGAAAAGAACAAAGATATAAAAAATTTTTGAATTAATTTTAAATTTGTGTATGAAAGATAAAAAATACATCGATGATAATAAAGTGAGCTTTAAAGTAGGTACCAATTCTCTAAAAAATTACAAGAACACATAAATAATAATAGAATAGAACCTTCTTTCTACGTCTTATGTGAAAGATGCTTATGAAGCTTTTAGAATTAATCCACCCTAAAATTTAGAGGAAGAATTGGAGTCTCTAAATTTTTTGCATGGCCAAACAACATCTCCCCATACCTACTTTGACACCATGTTGGAATTCAAACCTATTTCTAAAAGTGAATGGAAGCAATCTATCCACTCAAATATTATGCAAAAAGCATAAAAGGATAAAAGAGAGAAAGATAAAGTGGGTATGCATAGACACCATAAATAATAATTATATTATTCATAGATGTTAGTGGTGAGTGGTGGGAGATACAATGATGGAAGATATTTATACCCATTCTTAATTCCCAAATTAGATTAATAAGTTTAGCCTAAATCGACATAACAAAAGGAATTTACGTTAGTTACAAGTTATAAGGTAGGTTTATCCATAACAAAGTTAACTTGGCCCATAGGATTTACATAAAAAAATATTATAATTAACTAAATATATTATACAATAATTTTCGTTAGACCTATTCATTATGACATCATATAATATTAGTCTTAGACATAAATTAGAACACTTTCAATAATAAAAGGGTTGTAATTTAAATAATTATATATGCTATATATCCACTTTAGAATGTTAAAGAATTACGATGTTAGTAAAGTTTTAAGTTTTGAATTTTATACAAGTGATTACTCATTACAA
Organism: Wollemia nobilis; assembly: GCA_028583015.1. Lineage (NCBI taxonomy): Eukaryota > Viridiplantae > Streptophyta > Pinopsida > Araucariales > Araucariaceae > Wollemia > Wollemia nobilis. Next base: position 17,538,119 of record JAQPPZ010017228.1, read on the forward strand.
GAAATATAAATACTACATGTTCATGTGAGAATGTTAAATAATTCAAATATAAATTATCCCCAACCTATATTTGAAAAAAAATATTTAAAGAAAGTAATACAATTTAAAATTTAAATGTAATTATAATATGAGGGTGAAGGGTTGCAATGAGCTTACGACGATGAGCACGAAGGCTACGACGAGGATGGACATGGGCAGCACGCTTGCCAGGTGAGGTAGGCAAGGGTGAAGCCCATGGGGAACCAACGCACCAAAGTGATGTGGAGGTAGGCGAGGGTGAAGCCCACAAGGAACCAAAGCGATAACACTTTTATTTGTGAAAGGGGTGTAAACCCTAGGTGCAATCAAGCGATGGAACAAAGTGATAAATTTGGGTGCAGTATTTATAAAATAAATGCAAACCTTAGGGGCAGTCAAGAGGGTTGTTTGTAAACCGTATTTTTAGTCTATGAGAAAGCCTCTTTGATTAGAAGAAATATTTCTCAAGGATCTTTGGGTTCACATGTGGATGAACCCATGCCCTCTATCAAGATTTTAGAGGATGAATTTGGGTTGGATTTGATTGATCATGAAGTTCGAACAATTATTTGCAAACTCAAAGGCAAAAGACCAGGTTTGGAGGAGCTCAAAGGATACATTAAATATTGGTGGAGTTCAGATTTCCAAGTAACTCTACTACCCAAAAAATTATTTTATGTTTCCTTTGTATGATTTAGCGGATAAAGATAGGGTAATGAATTTGTAGATATAATTGATTTTTCCGACATAGGGGTGTTTATATAAGACCTTGGAATCCTAATTTCAATCCCTTTACAGAAGAAGTTAATTGCTTCCTAGTCTGGGTGAATATTTATGCTCTCCCTGTAAATTTTTGGGGAAAGAAGATATTCACCAAAATCGGTAATGTCATTGGTTCATTCCAGTATATGGACGCCCAAACTGAGGAAAATTTGTCTAATAAAATTAATATGAGTAAAGCAAGATTGGTTGTTTGGATGGATGTTTCAGTTTTTGGACTTCAATCCATTACTAGCTCCTCAAGAAAAGGGGAATGACTCCAAAATATTGAATATGAAAACTTCTCCCTAAGATGTTATGGTTGTTATCAATATGGTCACTTGAAGAAGAGATGTCTGAACATCTGATCATTCTTTGATGAATGAGTGTTATGTTTGTTTTTCTTCTGGAGTTATGTATCATATAAGGGTTGTTCTTGTTGTTAGTGTCTTAAAAAAATTGATTTGAAACCTTAGTAGTTTGAGGAAGATGAAAAATATCTATGATAGAAAAGCAAAGATAGGTATACTTTAATTAATTTGTTAGAAATGTAATGAGAATAATGTATAGTTTTTTTTTTGTAATGGGAGTGGCCCCAATCAAAACCACACTAGCTTATTAAAAAAAGAAAATGTAATTATAATATTGGTAGATAAATTTCACCTTTTAAATTTTATAAAATAATCATCTAATAAATATTTATAAATGTTGTGCCCAACATTAAAACATTAAAGAATTACAATAATAATCATTCATAACATATATTTCAAATACATCTCAAGTAATCATTCTTTACACTATTGTGACATTTTTTTACATTGAAAGTACATTGTTGTGGTGTGGACGAATGTGAGAAGATAGGTAAATGTATAATTGTGTGTTTAATCTCTATTAAATAAAATAAAATAAAAAAAATTATTTAGATGTAAAGTAGAATTAATTGGCACCTATATACAATATGGACATATTATAAAATTATTACTTAATAGATTTAAAAATATAATTCTATATAAAATCCCTGGCATTGGTGACCATTAGGATGCATGAAGTATAGCAACAAACCAGTTAAGAGGGCAGCGCACTGCAACCCTCACCACATCTCCATCTATCCTTACATTGCCGAAATACTTCTCATGATCAACACATGCATCCTTCAAGTGTTCCATAACCAAAACTTTATCCTTCAACCCATACAGCTTAGGCTACCCTAACTGCACTCGCTTACGACATGCAGGAGATTCAGAGTGTTTGTCTCGGAACCAAAGAACATCATCCCAACTGAATGAATCCCCGTCACACCTTTGGATACTGCAGGTCGTTTCATCATACAAACCAAGATGCATACCCTCATCACACGATAAATAGTAAAGGGAATTGTTCTAGAAAACTTTTGGTATCTTACCTATACTAACATTTTTTTTTGGTTTTATTTATTTATCTATTTCATTCCTATTAACATTGTTTCCCTAGTAGTTGGACTTTTTATTTTCTAAATTTATTCATGTGATACTGTTCTCATACAAATTATTTATTAGATAGATATTTCATTCCTATTAATATTGATTAAAGACATATTTGAAGTAGTTAGGCTTTTTGCTTTTTAAATCTATTCATGTGATACTGTTCCCATACAAACTATTTATTTTTAATAACATATTCCTATATTAAAATTTCATTCCACCACCCTAATACCTCTTCTGGTTACAAACCATATAAAACGAGTTGTGCACAGGGAGACGGATACTCCTGTGGATATTTTTGTAACCATCGAGCCTGTCCCCACCGGTTTGTAAGAGGATTGTGTGAAAAATAATCGCCATTCTTTGGACGCATTACAAAGAGTCCCCCTCTTCGAACGAAGAATATAGAAGTGGAAGCTGCATGTGTGGGGTAGTTGGTCCTCTTGTTTCTTAACCCGTTTTTATGATGTGGAAGCCTTTAGTCCCGCTTATGTGAAACTCTTCACCCTTATTAACATTGAGTGGCAGCATGTATGTGGGGTAATTGGCCCTCTTACTTTATAACCTATTTATGTAATGCTATTCTCATACAAATTATTATTATTATTTTTTTTTGGTAATTATTATAGTAGATTAAAAAAGGGTTTTTATAGAGGATCCCAAAACCTTATGTACAAAATCAGCCTTGCATCATGCCTCCCGGCTTTATGTATAAGCCTATTACAGAAATCGTAACTCCTAAAAAAACCTCGATTACATAAGCAATGGGCCTAGGGCATCAATCCCTTGAAACCGAACATCAAAACGCAAATCCCGCCCAGCTGTAACAAATAAGCATGAAACAATCCCTCTCAACGGGAAACAAACAAATAAGAAAGAAAGTAGTTTTGGAGATCCCGCCCAGCGGGGAGTAGCCAAAAACCACCATCGAGAAGATCCCGCCCAGCAGGAAGCAAAGAAAAACCGTTACAATAAAATCCCGCCTCGCGGGAAGCATTCAAAACCACCACAAACAGTCCCGCCTAGCGGGAAGCAACAAGGAAATCCCGCCATCCGGGAAACCAGCAGAAAAGAAAGGATCCCGCCTCGCGGGAAAACTGGCGGATTTGGCGGATCCCGCCTTGTGGAGAAACCATCCCGCCCACCGGGAAAATATTCCGTTCAGCGAGAGCCATCCTGCAGGAAGCCGACAGCCAGCACAAAGAGGATCCAGCCCATCAGGAAGTGACCAGAGAGTTGCACCACAAGGAACCCGCCCCGGGAAAACAGAAGAGGATCCCACAGCAGAGACCAAGAATCCCGTCCAAGCACAGAGCCCGTCGAGGATTCATAAGAAAAAGGGGGAAGCTGTCCAAACCCTAAACCGTCACCTCCACCGCACCGAGAAACGCAGGGGACCATATCCACGCGAATAACCTGCAAAAAACCCCAAGGGGAAGCCTGAGGGAAAAAGGGAAGGGATCCCCAACCAAAAAGGGATCCCTGAGAAGCACCAGTCCGAAAAAACAACCAAGGAAACCCTAGCCGGCCGGGAGGGGCACAGATAGTGGAGAAGGATCTCCCCCCAGGAGATCATCTGCAAACAACCACTCCCCGGGAGGGATGACCTGGGTTGAGCCAGGGACTAGGCAGGAACCAGGAGCCATGGGAGGGGGAGCAAGGGAGGGACCAGAGCCCTCCCCTCTCTACTTTCTTCCATCACCATCTCCCAAAAAATATAAACATCGTTAAACTTACAAATTATTTATTTTTAATGACATATTTCTATATTAAAATTTCTTCCCACTTTAATACCTTCTTTGAAGGGATCTTGATGCTGTTGTTTCTGAAAAAGAAGACCACCAGCGTGTCCAAGGCAACGCAATCCATGTTTTTTGTGCAAGGAAAGGTTTTCATCGTTACTACGGAAAACCGGGTAAGAGGTGTGGTGGGAATCGAGATTGATGCACCCACACCTCAATTCCACTTTCGTTTCGAGGTGTCTTCCTCTTTCCTTTCCTTTTTCTACTTCCATTTCTGTTCCTCGCCATACTCTCGTGATTCCTGATCGCTTGCTATTCCACTAGAGAAGTGGCTCTTCCAGAGGTTAAATAGGCCGAACGCAGCAACTATCTTTATTTAACAAATGTTTTTTTTCACTTCTTAAAAATAATTTATGCAATAATTAACAAATGTTTTTTTCACTTCTTAAAAAGAATTTATGCAATAATTCGAAAATAATAGGTTGATTGGTAGTGGTTGAATGGTCTATTTTTATCCCTCTTCATCTAAAGCTTTTTATTGATGTCCTCAAGTAAATGTGTCTTACAAAAAAAAAAAAAAGGAAGAAGATAGGTAGGATCACCTGGGCCTTGGCATTTTAGGTGTCTTCACTCATCGTAATGGTTACAATGCTTTGCTTCTTCTCCGTTGATCCTGCAGGATGTTCCATGGGATAGAGTTTGGATGGCTATAGACTGACCTCAAATAAAATTATTTGCTTGGGAAGTGATGCATAAGAGGTGTCTCACCTATGATAACCTTATGAAGACAGGGTTTTATGGTCATTCCAATTGCATCATGTGTAACTCCCAAGAAAAGACATTTGATCATTTGCTTTTCCAATGTGCATTTGCAAGAGATTTGTGGAAAAGGTGGTTAGACCTCACCTAAGATAACCTTATGAAGAGAGGATTTTATGGCCCTTTCAATTGCATCATGTGTAACTGCCAAGAGAATACATTTGATCATTTGCTTTTCCAGCGTGCATTTGCAAGATAGTTGTGGAAAAAGTGGTTAGACCTCTTTAAGGCTCAGCTAAACTTTCAGGTGACTATCTAATTTGAAAATGAAGAAAATTCAAGAGTACCTCCATTCAACTAAGCTGGTCTCTAGGCCTGAGTTTCATTTGGTGGCACATTTGGTTGGAAACAAATTCTAGATTTTTTAAAGAGGAGTTTAGAGTTTAGTCCAATGGAGCTGATTTGCCATAAAATTGTTACCAAGGTTTTGAAATTGTTAGCTCACCTTATGGACAAGAAAACTCGGGAGAATGAGGGGACTCCCAAGCCATAGAAGTTAGGACCATGGCAACCCCCTCCCTCAAGTTGGGAAAAGATTAATTTTGATGGTGCAACCAAGGATATAGGCATTGGTTTTGGGAAGATCCTCCATTGGGAGCTAGAGGGTCTTGGAAGGGCTACTAACAATGAAGCCGAAGGACTAGCTATCAGACAAAGTTCTCTCAATGCTTGGAGAACGAGGTTAGAAAGATCATAGTTGAGCTCGACTCACAAATTATGGTGGGGCTTCTGGATGTTATTAGAAATTTCAGACCAAAGGTTTGGAGGATAAGAAACATTGTGAGCCAAGTTAAGTCCATTTTTGCAATAGTTTGAAGATGCCATTCCGGTCTATGTTGATAGACAAAATAATGCAACAATTGGCTTTTTGGCTAAACATTGTAGTGAAAATCCGGTTGGATACATGCTGAATTCTAATCAAGATAGAGACACTTCTGAATGGCTGGAGGTGAACCACATGGTTCTTAGTTTTGCCAAAAAAGACTTTGATAAGGATGAGGACAGGTCTAGAGTCCACAAAGCCTTGTGGATCAATGGAGGATGAACAATTATTTATTAGGTTTTTTGTTGTCTCTTGCAACACTCTTTGGTCCTTTTTGGGATAGCATTGGTAAGGTTTGTATTACTTATAATTACTTAGAATTAGCATAAAGCAAAAATGAGACTAGGTTAAGAGTTTATGCTCTTTAGATGATAATTAGATTTTTATTATTTTTGAAGATGTTAATCCGAGTTTTATTCGAATTTGATTCTTGTTTTATCAATAATTTTTTTTTTGCCTTCTAAAAAAACTTGATACAATTTTTTGGCTAATTGACATATGGTAGTAAAAAAATAATAATAAATTGATTGGTAGCATCAAATACTTTTTTTTATATGTTGGTAACAATTTATTGAATCAATAAAACCATATAACAATAACCCTTACAAGGGCTAGAAGAAAGAGACCCCCAAAACCATTGAGCACCCGACCAAAAGACACCCAACAAACAACAACCTCAACCAGGCATATTCACAACAAGCAAATTAGCAAAATGACGAGAACAATCCAATGGGAGCTGATCCCATTCCCTAACATTCCAGTCTTCCTGAAACTCAGAAGCCCATTTATCCAAGCAATCAGCCACACCATTCCATTCCCTGGAAATATGAACAAAGGAAATAAACTCCAAATGTTGACAAATTTGATTTTTCCAATGAACATTAGAAAGATTATGAATCTTCAACAAATTAATAATAATCTAAGGCCAGCTGCCAATGAACATTAGAAATGTAATGAATCTTCAACAAATTAATAATAATCTAAGAGTCCACTCAAAAAGTATCTTCCGCCATCCCAAAACATAACCTTTTTCTAAAGCAAAACTAATAGCAAGGGCCTCCATATAATTATTAGTTTGTTTTCCCTTATAACAGGAGAAAATGAAAAGAGTTGCACCACTACTATCTCTCCCAACACCACCAATACCTGCATACCTAGGATTCCCTTTGGAAGAGCCATCAGTATTAATCTTAAACACCCCAAACGGATGATGTCATCTGCTATCTGTCATCTCTCTCTGCACTTTTTGATTGAGGTCTCTCCTCCCGATCATAAAGAAAGACGAGGGCCATTCTCTGCTAAACTCAGGTCTTGCATCATCAAAATCTCAAACTGCTCCAAAAAAAGACTAATCTGACATTTAAAAGAAACATTTTTTTAGATCATACTAATGATCTTCTGCCAAATAATTTTTTTTTTTTGCCCTATAACAAATTTGACATACTTACAAGTAAACTGTTTGGTACAATATTTCGGATTTCAAAATCCACTTACTTTGCTCAGCCAGCTATAATTTAAAACAATTCCTATTGAAGACAACTTTTAAAGCAAGCTACTGTTTATAATAATTCTTTAATAGTTTTTTAGGCTACCTTTTGTTTTTTAATTAATTGTTTTTAATTTTAAATTTTTTAAAATAACTTAAGGCTATTTCTTTGTTTTTAATTTTTTTTTTTTAATCTGTTAAATTTACTACATTTGCCGCTTATCTTTTTCAAGACAGCTTTTACATGTATTTGTAGGCCACTTTTTTTTATTTTTAATTTATATTTAAACTTTTCAATTAACTACAATATTTTGGAATGGATAATCAAAATCCACTTACTTTGCTCAGCAGGCTATATATTTACATGGGGCTTCTACTTATATTTTGAAGGCTATTTTTAAACGTATCTTAATTATCTAACTTTAACTTTACTCAGCAGGCTATATATTTACATGGGGCTTCTACTTATATTTTGAAGGCTATTTTTAAACGTATCTTAATTATCTAATTTTTTTAGTTTATGAAAATATATTTTATGTAGGGTCTATCAAAATAAAATTTATATAATAAATTAAAAAAACATATTAAATAAAATATTATAAAATAAGTTTTTAAAATTTAATTTTTTTTAATAATGTTAATTTTCATGATAATTTAAATCTGAGTTTTTTAAAAGAGAATTCAAATCCTTAATTACTAGAATATCTCACATGAACAAATATGTTATTTTATTATATACAGTTAATTATATTTAAAAAACATGACAAGTGGTTAAAGACATAAAATTAAATGATAAAATATATCTTAAAATATAAAGTATTTTTAAGAAAATAACGGTATTGAGAATACATTATTTACATGAAAATTATAAAACTACATATTTATAATATATATATTTTAAATAAGTTGTATGGATTGAAACAGTCTCATCCCTATTACATCATCACTCCATAGTGGTATTACATTAAAACTTTCATGTATCCTTTTGGCAAGATTCTAACCTAGGTCTCCTCCTTAAAATGTTGAGGAATAACTAATGCAACTTGATGTTTATAAAAAAATTTAATATATATACTATGTATATATAAAAAATCTCTTATCATGAAATTATACTATTTTTGAATATATTTATTTTCAAATGATTATAGGGATTGGAACGGGACCATCTGTATTTATTTATTTATTTTGGATTTGGTTAGTGTGAGAAACCCATGCCACCATGACCTCTCATAAAGGGGAGAGCTGAACCTTGGACCTCTTGGAGCAGAGCCAAAGCCCAAACCTTTGCGTTGTCCCACCCTTATTATATCATCACTACATAGTGGGCATTACAACAAATTTTGGATATTATATGTATCCCTTGGTAAAATTTGAACCTTGGGCTCTTCTTGAATATTGAGGAATCTAACGAGTTAAGGTAATGTTATTTGATAAAAAAATATATATTAAATTTATTACGGATTTGTAGTGGGCATTACAACAAATTTTGGATATTATATGTATCCCTTGGTAAAATTTGAACCTTGGGCTCTTCTTGAATATTGAGGAATCTAACGAGTTAAGGTAATGTTATTTGATAAAAAAATATATATTAAATTTATTACGGATTTTGTATCTAGGTTTGAACCTAAATCTTCTAGATGAAAATAAAAGGACATGTTTGAACCTGGGTCTTTTGGATGAAAATCAAAGGAAATTTTTGAACCTAGGTCTTTTGGATGAAAATCTAAAGACTCTTATAAATGTTTCATTTATCACACTCCAATAAATATATATATATATATATATATATATATATATATATATATATATATATATATATATATATATTGACATGGTGGAATAAGTAGCCGCTACGAATCTGAGAAGGTTGTCCGGCTTCTATGGCCACCGTAGTATTCTGCATTGTCTACCTTGGAAGCTGCCACACAGATCTTCGCACAGTCTATCCCTATAACCATCATGCCACAATCATTTAAAATATTTTACGCCACTAAAAGCACCAAGAAAGGGATAAGCATTCAGTTTGACAAGGCTCGAGATTTGAACCTTGGACCTCTGCCCCCCTTACAGGGTTTGGTCGAACCAATTGATCTACACCTCAAACCTAATATTATCATTATATTACAAGTATTATTTATATATTTTAATACAAATGTTTATAATATTCTCAAAACAAAATATTTAATCTTTTAATTTATATATCATATATTACATTCATAATGTAAATGTTTATAATCTATTAAAATTTTATAAAATACATATATATTTTTCCTAATAATATAATTTATTTCTAAGAACAATTCTAGTTTAATACAATTATGAGTTTGAAATCATAATATTATCTCTTTGTTCCTCAGCTAGGAAGGGTTCTTCCTAGGCGAGATCCACTTCCAGGCTCTACGGAATCTACTTGGAGCCTTCCAAGTTGGATTTTCCATCTCATATTATATTTTTGCAGTTTTTTGAACCATCTTGGAGATTCTACCCTTGGTTCTCATTGGTGTTGGTTGGCTTTCGACTAGCTCATTTTGGGGAGGCTTGTGGCTTTTGAAAGAGGGTTTGGCACTTGTGTGCCTGTTTCAGTAACTAGGGATCCCTGTTAGTATTTTTCTTGGCTTTTAGGGGGACCACGTGCTTAGCATCTGCAGACGGGTATCTCCTTGGCTTTTTGATCAGGTTTTTAGTGGTGCCTATGGGATCTCTTAGTATATCTATTGTTTGTTTGCTTCAGGATTTTTTGATGAAACCTATCTCTACAATCTATTTTTATTGTCTTGGATCAAGACCATATGCTTTCTCGTGCAACTATGGTGCTAGTTTCCAAGGATTTATCCTTGAGAGGACTTTAGTGGGACTGAGCGTAGATCTAATATTGGTGGTTTTTTGATGGACCATCTTTGCAATTTCTTTCAGGTCTTGGGAAGGGGACCTTATGCTTTCTTGCTTATTGCAGACGTTGGACCCCTAAAGATAGTCCTTGTGTCTAGTTTTTTCTCTAGTCATGTGTCATCGTGGTGGCTAGTTTCTCTAGACTTATCTCCTTTCATCTTGTGTATTTAATCTCCTTCATAGGGATATATCATGGTTTGTCGAGGTCTCTGGTGGTTGTAGAACCGCTTTTCAGTATTTATTCCAGTTTTTCAAATTTGCTAGATGGTGTGAACGGAGAACAGTGCTCTTTCTAGGGAAGTCCAGTTCTAAATTTGAGTGGGATGGGTGTCTCACTTTGTGTTCAGTTTCCCAGATCCATCCTGGGTGGAATATAGCTTTGATTTTGTTTTCTCGAGCCTTTTAGGATGGGATTTTAAATTACTGCAGCTGGTTTTTTAGATTTACCCGATGGTGCGATCGATGAACATTACTCTTTTCGACGGGAAATCCTTTCTCTTTTTTGCTTCAAGTTGCACTTTTTGGGCTCCCACTAGATGGGTTTTTCATTTTAGGGTAGTTTTTTAGCCTTCCTATTTCTCCTGGGTGAGAAACAGTGTTCCATATTTATTTTTGTTGGGCAGGATTTGATGTTTGAATCTTGTGTTTCCCGAGATCCTCCTGGGCGAGATTCTTCATTTAAAATTTGTGCTCACTTTCTCGAGCCCTTCTAGGGTAGGATTCTACATTTGAAATCATACTTCCCAAGATCACACCAGACGAGTTTCAATTTTTGTGTTCTTTATGGGAGAGATGCCCCTTTAGTTCAAATTTAAATATTTTGGAGACAGTCCTTTTGGTATCAGCACCTTGTACATCTTGTATCCTTGAGGAAATCATCTCCCTATCTCATTTCATTTAAATTTTATAAAAGGTTTTGGGGTCTTTTCAAAACCCCCTTTACAATCAAATTATCTCTCTTACAAATTTGTAAGCTTACTCTAGTGGTAAGGGCTTTGGCCTCTCTTTGAGAGGTCAAAGGTTCAAAACCCACTTAGTATGAGGGGACGAGACCCCTAATAATAAAAATTTGTGTAAAATAATTTAAAAATATGTTATATTGTTAAAAAAAATCATTGTTTAATAAGAAAAAAACAAAATTCTCTCTCTTGCATAATGTTTAGAACATGATGCATGTCATTTGAAGTCTTAAATCTTAAAAAGAGGTGCTAGATTATTGGTATAGGATTCAATTATACAAGGAAAGATCATATATGATAATGAAGTTAATTAGAAAATAAAATTTTGCTTCGATCTATGGTAAATTTGAAAATGTTTAAAAGTTGAGTTCATCAAAATCCATTTTGATGATGTTTGCAATGAAATTTCAAGCAAAGTTAGCAAAGGAGGTGTTTTCCAAAATAATAAATGCAAATTGTCATTTTTTACTCAAAATCATATGAAACTTCAACTAACAATTATGTAGATACTAGGGCACTTCCTATATGGATCAATTAGCATAAATATAAATTAAAATATATTTCAATAAATTGATGTCCATTAGTTATTTGTAGAGAAAATATCTTATAAATGATGTAAGTATATTTAAAGAGAAGAAAACAGGGTAGCAAATAATTTAGCCAATCATTATATTAGTCTTCATCGCGAAAAATTTCAAATATTAAAAAACAAATTCAAATAGTAAAAAAAGGCTAAATTATATGATAATGAAGTTAATTGAAGAACAAAATCTTACAAGGAAAGGTCATATCAATATGTGATAATTAAGTTATTATAGGATTCAATTATATAAGGAAAGGTCATATGTGGTGAAATTCAAATATTAAAAAATAAATTCAAATAGTAAAAAACAACCTAAATTATTTGATAATGAAAATTAAAGAACAAAATCTTACACGCAAAGGTCATATGTGATAATGAAGTTATTATAGGATTAAATTATACAAGGAAAGGTCATATGTGATAATGGAGTTAATTAAAAAATAAAATCTTGCTTCGATCTATGGTAATTTTGAAAATGTTTAAAAGTTGAGTTCATCAAAATTCATTTTGATGATCTTTGCAATGAAATTTCAAGCAAAGTTAGCAAATGAGGTATTTTCCAAAATAATAAGTGTAAGTTGTCATTTTTTACTCAAAATCATATGAAACTTTAACTAACAATTATGTAGACACTAGGGCACTTTCTATATGGATCAATTAGCATAAAAATAAATTAAAATATATTTCAATAGATTGATGTCCATTAGTTCAGGGTTATGCATAAGAGATAGTACCGAAAATGTATTTATAAATTTGGGGCTAATCAAGGTGAATCATGTATAAACTGTGGGGTGAATTTTTCAAAATTTTACAAAACATTTATTAAAATATGATAAATTTTCAAAAATTTTGCACATAAATTATAAACTTTGGGACCACATTTGACCTATTAAATCATCTTCAAACTTCATAAAAATACCACCATTAGATCGACCTTGAAAATATATTTCCAACGAGTACAAATATGCCTATGTTTGGATATATTTTGATACCTAAAACTATAAAATGATTGTCAGTCACCATCTGCCACTTGCCATCTGCCACTCACCATATGCCACTCGCCTTGTGCCACTTGCCATGTACCACTCGCCATGTGCCACTCACCATGTGCCACTCACTATATACCACTCGCCATATGCCACTCGCCATCTGCCACTCGCCTTATGCCAGTCGCCACATGGCGACTGGCAGAAGGCGACTGGCAGATGGCAACTGGAAAATGGTGATTGATAATCATTTTACAATTTTAGGCATCAAAATATATCTAAACATAGGCATATTTATACTCGTTGGAAAGCTCTTTTTGAGCCTGATCTAATGGTGGTATTTTTATGAAGTTTTGAGATGATTTAGTAGGTTAAAATCTACCTCAAATGAATTACCTCCTTATCACCATATTTGGGACCACATTTGACCTATTAAATCATCTTCAAACTTCATAAAAATACCACCATTAGATCATGCTTGAAAATATCTTTCCAATGAGTACAAATATGCCTATGTTTGGATATGTTTTGATACCTAAACTTGTAAAATGATTATCAGTCGCCATCTTCCAGTCACCATATGCCACTCACCATATGCCACTCACCTTGTGCCACTTGCCATGTGCCACTCGCTATATGCCACTCGCTATGTGCCACTCACCATCTGCCAGTCACCTTATGCCAGTCGCCTTCTACCAGTCACCACATGGCGACTGGCAGAAGGCAATTTGCAAATGGTGACTGATAATAATTTTATAATTTTAGGCATCAAAATATATCCAAACATAGGCATATTTGTACTCGTTGGAAAGCTCTTTTCAATACTGATCTAATGATGGTATTTTTATGAAGTTTTGAGATGATTTAGTAGGTCAAAATCTACCTCAAAATGACATTACCTCCTTATAACCATCTTTGGGACCACATTTGACCTATTAAATCATCTTCAAACTTCATAAAAATACCACCATTAGATCAAGATTGAAAAGATCTTTCCAACGAGTACAAATATGCCCATGTTTGGATATGTTTTGATGCCTAAAATTGTAAAATTATTGTCAGTCACCATCTGCCAGTCGCCATCTGCCACTCACCATATGCCACTCACCATGTGCCACTCACCATACGCCACTCGCCATGTACCACTCACCATATGCCACTCGCCTTGTGCCACTCGCCATCTGCTAGTCGCATTATGCCACTTGCCTTATGCTAGTCACCTATTGCCATTCTCCACATGGCGACTGGAAGAAGATGACTAGCAGATGGCGATTGATAGTATGAGAGTCGCTATTACGATTAACTATATATAATGGGGTACAAGGGGTGAATTGGGCAGGATATTTTTTATTTTTAATAAATTTAGGGCAAAAATTAGGCGGGAAATCTTATGACAACGGGGCGAATTTACCCTTTAAAAAATTGGATCCCGAAATTTTCCGGTGAACGGGCCGACCTCTATGGTCCCAAAATTTGTAAAATTAACATTTTGGAAATCTTAATATTCATGCTAAATTGCGAAATTCGCCACTATTCAAAACCTTGCATTAGTTATTATTTGAGAAAATATCTTGTAAATGATTTAAAGAGAAGAAAATAGGGTAGCAAATAATTTAGCTAATCATTATATTAGTCTTCATCTCGATGAAATTCAAATATTAAAAAACAAATTCAAATAGTAAAAAATAAGCAAAATTATTTGATAATGAAGTTAATTGAAGAACAAAATCTTACAAGTAAAGGTCATATCAATATGTGATAATGAAGTTATTATAGGATTCAATTATACAAGGAAATATCATATGTGGTGAAAAGAAAAAAAAGCTAAATTATTTGATATTGAAAATTAAAGAACAAAATCTTACAAGGAATTGAAAAAACCATCTTTCTTGTTTTTGTTTAGAAATTTATTAGAAATGATTTTTATTGAGGGACGTTTTCGTAGGACTGCCCAAACTATCGAACTTGTTTCGGCCATATTTCACTCATCCAGACTCGGATTGAGCTAAAATTTTGAGGGTAGATGCCTGAAAAACCCTAGAACATCTCCACCAATTTTTAGATCATTTGGAGCAACACAAATCCTAGCGCATCCCTATGTGTGAACAAGATTTTTGGCAAGCGGTTGTGCGAGGGTTTCATCTGGGTTGAGTGCAAGCAGCTCCAGAGGTTGGTTTTCGGGGCCTTCGGGCCCTAGCAGGCCAATATTTTTGTGGTTTCTACTCAATATTTTAGTAGGATATGTTGTAGGGGATCCAATATGGGTTAGAAATCTATCTTTCAATAGATCATGCTGTGAACTTGAGTGACAACGGCTTCCAATTTGCTGCACAAAATAAAAGGGAAAACCATACCTTTCCACGACGTCTAGGGCAAGGATTAAAGAGATCACGAATCAAGTTTCAAGCAGCTGATCAAAAAATGGCTCAGATCTCAAGTGAATCTGGTGCTAAGGTGCACCCACAAAATAAATCTACTATGAAAACCCCTATCAAGGGTAAGAATTTTGAAGACTCAGCCCCAAAAATAAATTTTAGGGATGCCCTCCATGGTGGACAACCTCAGCCCAATGCTAATATTAATCTTAGGGCTTCCCATAAACCTCTAAGAATGCCTAAGATTGATCCCAGGAAAATGGAGTCAGGATGTCTTAAAGCAGCTGATGGAACTCCTATTGTTAAGCTTGATATGGGTAACATTCAGACTGGCATTGAAGATCTGGAAAAAAGAGGACTAATTTGTCGGTTCATGGGTTTTCGTTCGAGCCTATCTGCTTTCAAAGTTTGGGCTACAAAAATCTAGAAAACTAAAGGTGAGTTACAAATCTCTATTTATCCAAATGGTTATTTTCTTGTTTTATTTGCTAATAATGAAGATAGAGAGAAAAATTTTCAAGGGGGTCCCTGGTTCTTTGGAAGGGTAGGGCTTTTCATGAAGCCCTGGCATACTAAATTTAAAGCCGAAGAAGAGATGCCTTCTATAGCTCCCATGTGGGTTAGACTCTTTGGCCTCCCTATTGAATTTTGGAATCCTACTATTTTTTCTTCAATTGGAAACTCTTTAGGAACTTTTATGATGATTATTGATTGTACTCAAAATTTTGAACATATTATTTATGCTCGAATTTGTGTTTTAATGGATTTTGACAAACCCCTACCTAAAAATATCACTTTACAATTTGGGGAAGACACTTGGGAGCAAGTAGTGGACTATGAGAACATTCCTTTTCATTGTAGAATTTGCCATGAATATGGTCATTTGGCTAGTGCTTGCCCAAATAAAATTCCTGATCAAAAGAAAGAAGATATAAACTCAGAAGGTTTCCAAATGCCTAAGAAGAAGAACACTCAAAAAAACTAGTTATGAAGGATCAATCAAAGTCATCTGCTAATATGTTTGAAATCCTTTCCACAAATGATGTCCCAAGTGAGGAAGAGGAAATAATGGAAACAAAAATCTTAGAAACACAATTTAAATATGAAGGGAAGAACTCGAGAGACAAACCAACAAATCAAAGGTTTTCAACAGAAAAAAAGGGAGAAAATTTACACAAGAAAAACAATCTTTTAAATGTCAAAACTTCAAATAATACAGGTCCCAATATAGACTCTGTTGAACCCTCTAGTAAAATTTTGGTTGTGTACGAGCATTCTTCAAGGTTAGAAGCCATCTCAGATTCAATTGGAGTAAGTCAAGAAATAGGGAAAAAAATTGAAGATGGATTCTAATCAAAAGGTAGGTCGCAAGACCAATCAATATCATATGGTAAAAGAAGGTGAAAAGCTTGTAGAGGAAGGTAATATTAATGCCCTTCCCAACTTTTTAGCCCTGGTATTAATGAAGATCATCACTTGGAATATTAGAGGACTCAAAGGGAGTCTTTCAAAACAAAATGAAATTAGAAGAATGATTCAGATAAATCATCCACATCTTGTTTTCCTTCAAGAAACGAAGATGTCAATAGAGGATATGGACTCAATTGCTAGTAAAATTTGGCCAACTAGAAAAGTGGTTTCCCTCAGTTCCTAGGGGACTTCTAGTGGCATTGCTTGTCTTTGGGACCCAAAAGAGGTAGTTATTCACCATATGGTTGGAAGTTGGGGTCTTTTGGCTATAGCTATTCAAAGTAGACATTCCAACCAAATTATGCTCTACATTACTATTTATGCTCTGACTACTTTGGAGGAAAAAAGAAGATAGTGGAAGGATATAACTTATATTATCTCTCATTTTCCTGAAGCTTGGATCTTGATCGGAGGAGATTTCAATACCATCCTCTCTCTAGATGAGAAAATAGGGGGAAATAGAAATTTGGACAAAAGCACTGACCTCATGAGCGAATATATTGCAAACCTCCATCTTGTGGACATCCAACTAGATAATGGCCTTATGACTTGGTCTAATAGAAGGCAAGGCTTAGCTTGTATAATGGAGAGATTGGATAGGTTTTTGCTCTCTAAAAATTTCTTAATCCATGGTCACATTCCTAAAGTGAAGACTCTTAACAATGTTGGTTCGGATCACTGGCCAATCATGGTGGAAATGTGGAAAACCAATGTGAGTTTCTCTCCTTTTCATTTTCAATTAATGTGGCTCAGAGATAGTTCCTTTAGACCTCATGTGCAACAATGGTGGAAGGAAGGTAAGCCTAGGTATGGGACTAAGATGTTCTATTTTGCCAAAATATTGCAATACATTAAATCCAAAATCAAGACTTGGAACTGGAAGGAGTTTGGGGATGTTCATAAAAAAATATGAAGTTATTGCTCAACTTGAAAATTTGAATAAGAAAATCCATTTAGATGGCCTCACAGAGAGTAGAAGTGCAGATGAAATTAAACTCACAACTCAGTTAGAGGAATGGGAAAAAAGAGAACTCTTATGGAAGCAAAAATCTAGAATTCAATGGCTCAAAGAAGGAGATCGAAACACAAATTTCTTCCACAAATCTCTTCTAGCTCGAAGATCTCACAACTTTATTTCTTCCCTGAAATCAGATTCTGGAGATGTTGTCTACACTTGGGATGGCATGAACTCTATTGTTGTCGATTACTTTTCCAATATTTTTGTTGCTACTCCTCTTGACTCAGCTTCTCAACAAAATGTTCTTCAAGCAATCCCTTCTCTTATCACTTCTGAGGAGAACTCTATTTTGACTGCTCTTATTACTATCAATGAGCTTCAACAGGTAGTTTTTAAAATGCAAAAAGGAAAACCCCAGGTCCTGATGGTTTTCCCATTGAGTTCTACCAAGAGTTCTGGGATATCCTTCATGCTGATTTATTAGAGGTGGTGGAAGAAGCCAGGAAAGCCAAAGAAATTTTGAAGGTTATCAATAAAACTTATATTACTCTTGTTCCAAAATCTCAAGAGGTTGATCATATCTCAACTTTTAGACCTATTGCTTTATGTAATGTTCTTCTCAAAATCATTACTAAGATCATGGCAGAAAGGTTGAAGCCTCTTTTGCATAAGATTATTTCCCCTGAACAAGGGGGTTATGTGGAAGGGCATCAAATAGTAGATGAGATAGTTCTTGCTCAGGAAGCCATCCATTCCATGGATATGCAAAAATCTCCTTCCATGTTCATTCGGTTAGACTTATCCAAAGCTTATGACAGAGTGGATTGGCACTTCCTTATCAAAGTTTTGAGGCAATTTGGTTTCTCTCAGGATTGGATGGATTGGATTATGGGATGTATCTCTTCAGTTTCCTACTTAGTTCTTATCAATGGTAGGCCTTCTCAGTTGTTCCTAGCTTCTAGAGGTATTAGGCAAGGTGACCCGCTATCCCCTTATTTATTCATCATTCTTGTTGAATGCTTGGGTAGGACTATAACCAAGAAGAGAGAAAACAAAACCCTTGAGGGAGTTACCATTGCTCATGGAGCTAGACCTATCTCTCATATTCAATTTGTTGATGACTCTACTCTTTTAGGTAAAGCTACAATTAAGGAAGCTTCTAATATTAAGCAAATCATTAGCTATTTTTCTAAGGCTACTAGGCAATTGATCAATGAAGATAAATCTAAAGTCATTTTCTTTCACTACTCTGCCAGACAGGAATCCATGGTCTTGGATAAATTAAGATATAATAAGACCTCCCTTCCGATCACTTATTTAGGTATTCCCATCAATATTCAAAGGCAAAAAAAATATTGGAATTGGTTGTTGGACAAAGTCAAGAAGAAAATTGGAAAGTGGACCAACAGGTGGCTTTCTTCTGGGGGTAGAATCACCTTGGTAAAATCAGTCCTTCAAGCTATTCCTATTTATGTTTCTTCCATGTTGAATATCCCAAAGGTTGTTCTTCAAGAACTGGATCAAATCAGTCATCGGTTCCTCTAGAGTGGTACTAAGGAGAAAAGAAAATGGGCCTTGGTGAAATGGGACACTTTATGTCTTCCTAAGAATGAAGGGGGTTAGGATTCCGATCTTCTATTAATAACAACAAAGCTTTAGCTGCTAAATTATATTGGAGGATGTTGCATAACCCCAATGCTCTTTGGGCCAATAATCTTCGTGCTAAATATGCTGAGAACAAAAGTCCTGAAGACCTTGTTCGCTATCAATTGCCTACCAAAGGTTCTCCCATTTTAGCAGTTCTTAAGACTGGTGAGGATTTGATAAAGAAAAATTTATTTTGGATCATTCATAATGGTCAATAGGTAAATTTTTGGATAGATTCTTGGGATGGTCACAAGCCTTTGATAACTCAGTTTCTCGATTGGAGGCCTTGGATGGAGGAGCTTCACCGAGCTAACTGGATAAAGGTGGCTAATTACTATCGGTACCATACTGGTAATTCAAAGGTTGGTAGATATTGGATCCCTATTGAGGACTGGCCTATTCAAATCCTAGAAAGGCAAAGATAAGATATCCAAGGCATCCTTCATATGAGATCTCTCTCTTGGTCCCATGAAAAAGATTATTTTGGATGGAACAACACTACTAAGGGTGAGTATTCAGTTGCTCAAGGTTATTTGACCTTATGCCATAATAATCCCAACCAATCATCTGACATATTTTCTCAGTTGTGGGCTCAAAAGCTCTAGCCTAAGGTGAGGTTCTTTACTTGGCTTTTATTGCATCGTAGGGTGCTTACTGGTGAGCAACTTATGAAGCGTGGTTTTCATGGCCCTTTTAGATGTGAAATGTGTGGAGAGAATGTAGAAACTCTCAGCCATATTTTTATTGAGTGTACTTTAGCCTCTGAGCTATGGAGGAGAATGGCCACTTTACTTGGCTTACAATGGTCCAATTTTTTTACTTTTGAACAACTTTGGAGGGATTGGCCTAAACAAGAGGGTGTTGATCATTTTATTAGGCAGTTAGTTTGGATGGGTTCTACCATTCTTCTTTGGAATATCTGGAATGAAAGGAACAACCAAATTTTTAATCAAGATAGGAAGGATATTCACTATATTTGGCAAAAGACCATTGCCAACTTAGTTGAATCAGTCCAACAACTCCTTAATCACCCCCAAAACTCCCACCAAATATGGGATCAAGTGATGCAAATATTGAAGATTAAATATTCTAAGGGCAACCAACTTAAAGGGAATGTGAGTAATTGTAAGATGGATAGGACAAGAAATTGGCAACCTCCTCCTAAGGATTTTGGAAAAGTCAATACTGATGGAGCCTCTAGAGGGAACCCTGGAAAAGCTAGTGCAGGAGGAATTGGTAGACTTTCAGATGGCTCCCTGGTTTTTACTTTTGCTGAGAATTTGGGTATTCTTTCCAATAACCTTGCTGAGGGGTATGGTATCCTCAGAGGCCTTCAAGAGGCTACTAAGGTTGGATGGGAAAAGGTGCTAGTTGAGTCGGACTCTCAACTCATGATTAATATTTTGAAGACTCCTTCTAAGAATCATAAGGTTGATTGGAGAATAAAAAGAATTATTGAGAAGATTCAATTAATCCAGATGGGATTTTTGAAAGTTGATTACAATCATGTGGTTAGAGATCAAAACAAGAGTGTTGATGCTTTAGCTAATTGGGCTTTGGACAAAGGTGATCTTACTTGCTATGGCCACCCTCCTAGATGGTGGGCTTCACAAATAAGGGAAGCTCTTCTTTCTATCATTTCTTTGGATGGCTCCAGTTCTGGAGGTACCTAGTTTCTTCTTGCTTTATTTTTGCTTCTCTTTGGTTCGATCAGGGTATTTTAGTTCCCTAGCTCAAACTATTCTTTCTTTTGTTTCCTCTGTTGATTCTTGCCTTAAAAGTCTTTTGGTCTAGAAAGGTCATTGTTGTGTTCAATTTTTTTTTTTTTTTTTTTTGTTTAGTTTTTTGAGGTGTGTGTTTTTTTGTTTTGTTTTGTTTTTTGTTTTTGTGTTTTTTGTTGTTTTGTTTTTGTTGTTTTGTGTTTTTTGTTATTGTTCTTGTGTTTTTGTTGTTCTTGTTCTTGTGTTTTTGTATGTTTGTGTTAATTCGTATTTTTGTGTGTGAGTGTTTTCTATGTTTTTTGTTTTTGTTTATTGTCTGTTGTTGGTTGTTTTTTTATTTTATTTTTTAATTTTTTAGGTTTTGGTTGTTTTTTTTTTCATGTTTTTGTTGGTTATGTCTTTGTAGTGTTCTGTTGTTTTTGTCATGTTTGTGTTTTGTTATGTTGTTCTTGTGTTTTTTCTATGTGGTTCGTGTTGTGTTTTTTTATCTTATTGTGTGTGTGTTTGGTTGTGCTTTATCTTTTCGACACACTCAAGGAGCATGTTTTTTATTTTATTTTATTATTTTTATTTTTATTTATTTATTTATTTTTTTAATCTTATTGTGTGTTTGTTTGCTCCTTGAGTATGTCAAAGGTGGTAGGCCAGGTGCGAGCCCTGGGTGATTTTGGTGGAATAGATACCCCTGCCTCCTTGGGTCTTACCCAAAAGTGGCATCCCTTCTGGGATGTTTTCCACAAAAAAAAATCTTAAAAGGAAAGGTCATATATGATAATGAAGTTATTATAGGATTCAATTATACAAGGAAAGGTCATATGTGATAATGAATTTAATTAAAAAACAAAATCTTGCTTCGATCTATGGTAAATTTGAAAATGTTTAAAAGTTGAGTTCATCAAAATTCAATTTGATGATGTTTTCAATGAAATTTCAAGTAAAGTTAGTAAAGGAGGTGTCTTCCAAAATAATAAATGTAAATTGTCATTTTTTACTCAAAATCATATGAAACTTCAACTAACAATTATGTAGGCAGTAGGGCACTTCCTATATGGATCAATTAGCATAGAAATAAATTAAAGTATATTTCAATAGATTGATGTCCATTAGTTATTGTGAGATAAAATATCATATAAATGATGTAAGTATGTTTAAAGAGAAGAAAATAGGGTAGAAAATAATTTAGCCAATCATTATATTAGTCTTCATCCTAGTGAAATTCAAATATTAAAAAACAAACTCAAATAGTAAAAAACAATAAGCTAAATAAGATTTTATCTCTCAACAAAAATATAACAATTTAAAAGATGAAAAATATTTTTGATTAAAATATAGAGTTAATAAATATAATTGTTTACTATTTTATTGAAAATACCCCTCTTAATAACTATAATAAATTGAAGAGCACAAAGGCTACGATGAGTGCAAAGATTATAATGATGGACATGGGCAATAGGGATCCTATGGCGATGTGGAGATTGGCGAGGGTGAAACCCAAG
The DNA here is from genome assembly GCA_028583015.1 of Wollemia nobilis. NCBI lineage: Eukaryota > Viridiplantae > Streptophyta > Pinopsida > Araucariales > Araucariaceae > Wollemia > Wollemia nobilis. The sequence goes on from JAQPPZ010017228.1 coordinate 17,560,313, forward strand.
GGAAACCAAAGGATTATAAGAAGTACAAACAGTAGCGATGACACTTCTCTTTGCAGAAGGGGTGTAAACCTTAGGTGCAATAAAGCGATGGAACAAAGAGATAAATTTGGTTATAATATTAATGAAAGATATGCAAACCCTAGTTGCATTTAAGCTTTGAAAGAAGAGGTTTGTTCGTAGATCATCTCTTTAGTTTGTGAGAAAGCCTCTTCGGTCAGAAGAAATATTTCTCAAGGATATTTGGGTTCGTGGGTGGATGAACCCATGCCCTCTATCAAGATTTCAGAGGATGAATTTGGGTTGGATTTGATTGATCATGAAGACCGAACAATTATTTGCAAACTCAAGGGCAAAAGACTAGGCCTAGAGGATCTCAAAGAATACATTAAAAATTGGTGGACCAATACAAAATTCCAAGTAACTATCCTACCCTAAAAAATTCTTTTTTTTTTCTTTTTATGATTTAGCAGATGGAGATAGGGTAATGGATTCTAGATATAATTGGTTTTTCGGATAAAGGGGTGTCTATATAAGACCTTGGACTCCTAGTTTCAACCCCTTTATAGAATAAGTTAATTGCTTCCTAGTTTGGATATATAGTTATGCTCTCCTTGTGGAGTTTTAGGGAAATTTAATATTCATTAAAATTAGTAATGCCATTGGTGCATTCTAGCATATGGATGTCCAAACTGAGGAAAATTTGTCTAGTAAAATTAATATGAGTAAAGCAAGATTGGATGTTTGGATGGATGTTTCAATTCTTGGGTCTCAATCCATTACTATCTCCTTGATCAAAGGGGAATAACTTCAAAATATTGAATATAAAAACTTCTCCCTAAGATGTTATGGTTGTTAGCAATATGACCACCTGAAGAGAGATGCCCGAACATCCGATCATGCTTTGATTCCTCGTTGATGGAGAAGACCCTGAATGTGAATGATTCAAAACATTCAAATGTTCTAGTTCAAAAGAAATAAGCTCATCCTCTAAATGCACTAATTATCCAACATGAATCATGTGAGCAATAGAATACTCAACCCCAAAAGAAGAATGTGAATCAGATCATTGATAAAATCCAAATGGTTACTAAAGACCATCTAGACGATTCCATAAAAAATATTAGCACCTTAGATGGTATTCTTGAAGTTAATTATGAAACAATCGGTGATGATCAGTTTTTTGAAAATGAATATCCTACAAAATATGGTACAACTAGATATTACCTCAAGAGCTTAAAGTGCAAAAATGTATTCTTAGATCTTACCACTCTACAAGATGAAGAACCTTTGCTATAGAAGAAAAAAAATCAAATTGATTTTCTCTTTTATGGATGATTGCTATGTTTGTTTTCCTTCAATCTGTTGGAGTTATGTGTCATGTAATGATTGTTCTTGTTGTTAGTTCCTTAAAAAAATATTATTATGGAAACTTAGCAATTTGAGGAAGATGGAGAATATATTTGATATAAAAGAAAATATAGATATGATTTAATTAACTTGTTAGAAATTTAATGAGAGCAATGTATTATTTTATTTTTATAGTGGAAGTGACCCCTAATAGAAGCCACATATAGCTTATTACAAATTATAATAAAACAAAATAAAAATGAATAATATCTTCTTATATGAAGAGAAATAAAAAGCCCTAATAAACTAAATCTAGAAATGTAGTAATTGCAAGACCAAAATAAGAAGATAGTAGATACACACATAACATAGTATTTATCCTAGAAACTCTTAACCGAGAAAATCTAGCACAATATTATCTTCTTATTGCATAAACTTGATCGTCTCTAATACAATAATGTTCTTCTATCTATCTCCAAATCCTAATGTATGTGTGATATATAACAAAAGCACATGCACAAATTTTACAATATCATGGATGAAAAAGTATGGGTTGAAATATAGTAACCCAAAAAAGCCCATATGGGTCTAAAAAAATTTTAAAAAACCCTAACCTTGAACCCCAACGAGTATAGGCATAGAGTGTCCAGTACCTTTTAGTGTTAACCCCACCATAATAATATGGAAAATATTCAACATATTTCCAACATTCTACCACTTGTTGAATACTTTCTATAGGGGCCAAAAATTGCCATTGTCAAATGTCAAGGACAACCATGCCCATAGATATCCTACACCAAGAAATTTTTTGAGCAGGTACAACCTTCGTTAATGAATCAGCAACATTATTCTCTATATCAAATTTCTCCAACATCACTCGATTCCCTTCAACCATATCTCTCACAAAATGATACTTGATATCAATACATTTTGATCAATCATGAAAACGAGGATTGTTGACCAAAAATATTACACTCTGACTATCACTATCAATTCTCATAGCCTTATGCTTAAGATCAATTTTTGAACACAACCTCTATAACCACACCGCTTCTTTATAGGTATGAGTTGCTGCAATGTACTTTACCTCTATTGTGGATAAATCAACCACTGATTGCTTTTTACTCATCCAACTTACTGCCCCTCTAAATAGTTTGAACACATAAGCACTCATGGATATTCTCTTGTCAAGATCTCCAACCCAATCAACATCCACAAAACCTTGTAGATTTATAATATTACTATCTCCATATTTTCCTTGGTAACAAATAGCATAATTTGAAGTTCCATGCAAATATCTAAAGATCCTCTTCACAACAATCCAATGTTCCTTTCTTGGATTGAGCATATATCTACTGACTACTCCCATTGCATGCGCAATATTAGGTCTACTATATACCATTGCATACATCATACTACCAACAATGCTAGCATAAGGAACATGATGCATTTCTTTAGTTTTCTCATATGTTTTAGAACACTATTTAGCAGATAATATTTGACCAACCGTGTATGGAGTACTTACTAGTTTACAATCATGCAACCTAAATTTTTGTAGTATCAAATCAATATATTTCCTTTGATTTAACCACAACTTTCTACTTGCACGATCTCTTATTATTTACATACCCAAAATAATTTTTTTAGCACCTAAATCCCTCATGTCAAATTCAAAATATAACTGATATTTTAGTAGCTTTATCATCTCCTTATTGTTACCAATTAACATGTCACCCACATACAAAACAATGATAACAAAATTTTCACCCTCTTGTTTGAAATACACACATGGACCTGCTTTAGGTTCTTCCTCTTGTAGAGTGGTAAGATCTCTGACATTAATATTTGAAATTGATTATACTCTTCCAGCTGAGGACTGGAGGACCAAAATTTCTATTCAGATGGATGTCTGAAGTTTTCCTTTGCTGTTTGTACAGTGTGGAATTCTTAGATGTGATTCTAGAATAATTTTGATAGAGTTTCTGTAAGATAGCTAAAAGGTAGAGAGAGGTAGAATGGGAGGGGGAGCCCTCTATTTATAGAAAAATATGAGGTTAGGAGAGGGGGTTAGATATACCAACCCTTAGAGTTACTCCATGCTGGAGTTAGGTTAGGGTTTGAATAGGTGTCAAACCCTCATGCCTTAGGGAAATATCTCTTCCTCACACATGTGTGAGGAAGAGTTAGGATTAACTAAGGTTAGTTAGATCCTAGGTTAGGTTAGGGTTTAGTTAGGGCATTTGGAAATATCCTAACTAATCTCATGTGCATACGTGTGGAAGTGTGTTTAGGGCTAATTTGACTTAGGATCCTAATTAAACTCACTTAAGTGAAAAAGTGCATTTAAGTAAATGTCATTGAAGAATTAGATCACTAATCAATCTAATTAGGATTTTTGATAGGGATAAGGTCCCATGAGGGCTAATTAGTCTATGGGAGGGTTTAAGTTGCCTTAGGGGGCTAATAGATGGTCTCCTAGTGGGTAGGAGGCATTTTACCTAGTTTTGTAGGTTTAGGAACCTACAGATGACAACAGTGGTCTATGATGGCCTATGATAGCCTATGTCAGTCTAAAAGTGTATATGTAGATGTACGAGTATATAGAAGTGAGCATGTGTAACTTTTAGGTGTCTATATTTACCCCTTTTTGTACTATGTTGTGTGGAACACAGTTTAGTACAAAAATATGATATGAGAAGGTGATGGGATATTTTGAATTGGAGGGGAAGAAGGAAAAAGAAGAATGAAACCTAATCAATGGTATGTAGCCACTCAAACCGTGACCATACAATATTGATAGATAGCCAAGGAAATAAGGGGGAATAATACAAAGAGAAGAAGTGAAAATAATGAGATCTAATCAAAGATATGTAGTCGCTTAAAGCGTGACCATACAACATTGATCGATAGCCAAGAGGAGGCAAAAGAAGAAGAGAAAATAATGGGATCTAATCAAAGGTATGTAGTCGCTCAAAGCATGACCATACAACATTGATCGATAGCCAAGAAAATAGAAAAAATAAGGGGAAGAGAAGAAGGGAAGGAATGAGTGAATGCAAATTATGAGATAGATGTAAATGAATGCATGTGGATGACTACAGATGCAGTGCGATGATTTTCTGATTTTGTACAATATTCAATGTCGTACTGGTTGCTTGTGTGGGCAACTTACGACTGCTTTATTTTTACGACTAATGCAAGATGATCCAAATACGAATAGAATACATGTCTATTCAAATTTTTTCTTCTGATTGATTGATGAGTGCAAGGTGATAATTGTCAAACCATTTGAGCTAAGTGGCATGGATTATTCAAATGTACCATTCATTATGTGATCACTACCAACATACATGAATACTAGAGCGACATATCTGTTATTGGATTATTCAAACGTACCATTCATTATGTGATCATTGTCAACATACATGAATGCTAGAGTGACATCTCCAATATTACACATGGCTCTCGTGACTTGACAAATGTATGATTTGGGATGGAGTTTATCTTGAGATAATCTTCAAAAAAAAAAATTGTAGACATATGTGATATCCATGATTTGGATTTTTGATTGTTTGGTTGTATGCAAAGTGGATTTTGGATATAAATACCCCATAAAACGAGGAATAAGCAATTAGGTGAATGAAATGTGATGAAGTGATGATGAGGTGATTGATAGGAGAAAATGGATGATAATAGGGATGCAAAATTAGATGGACGGGAAGACGAAAAGGTGATCTAGGTGTTGGAGTGAAAATTTGGTGATTTTGGAGTCAAGAGCTTCAAGTCACATCGTGGGGGTGAATTGAACCTGAATTCATAGGTTTGGGAGTGAATTGGACCTAAATCGTAGGCTAGGGGGTGAATTGGACTGTTTAACCCATGTGCAGTGTTTTAGCAATTTGGAGAATCAAACAATGTTAGAATTGGACAAATCTTGTACTGTTGGAAAGCTCTTTTCAAACCCGGTCCAATGGTGAAAGTTTTGAAGAATCTAGAGATGATTTGATATGTTAAAAGGTAGGCCAAATATGATCCTACTTTTATAATTTATGAATGCACAATTTCAAGCCTTATGAAGGGTGCGCATGATGATTTTGCATTGTGCCTACATACAATGTGTGTAATTTTGAGTGTATATCATGTGTACATGTAGTGAAATATTTTTTATATGAATAATATTTGCTAGGTACGATGAGCCTAACTAAACTTGAGTATGTATGAATGATGATGTATAAAGGTTATATGTAATAACCTATGTCTATGCGGGATATAAGAATGTAGAAAAATAGAGGGCACTCCACCTTGCATGGATATCATCTTACTTATCATGGGTAATCAAAAACAAATAAATAAGTACACTAACCAATGACTAGAACATGAAACAAGAAAAATGTGGGGTGTACAAACTTATTGAGGTGTAAGAGGTGCACATGAAAGAAATGTAAAAAATATTGAGCTTATGTGACAAATGAGAAATGCAAGTGTGATTGAGAAGATGTATGTGATAAATAGAGTTAGTGATGATACTGCACAACCCTAATTCTCAAGCATAGTGAATGTTTAAAAGAGTTTATGGGAGCTCAAATAACACAGTATGAATAATCAAACTGATCTAATGGCTAAGAAATATCATGAATATGTCTTAACTACCATAACTGAGGTTGAATTGATCATGGAACTATGTGTGCACATGATGTTCATTTATCCATTTTGAGGGAGGTTGGACTAACCCATTGCAAACTTAGCCAAAGTAGCTAGGTCATCCACAAGTGCACAGTCATATGTACAAGAGAAGGTCACTAATGTGACAGATGTGCTTCCACTTGTAAGACTATTCCACTTGTAACACTATTTAGCAGATAATATTTGACCAACAAGGTATGGAGTACTTACTGGTTTATAATCATGTAGACTAAATTTTTGTAGTATCAAATCAATATATTTCCTTTTATTTAACCACAAATTTCTACTTGCACGATCCCTTATTATTTCCATACTCAAAATAAATTTTGTAGCACCTAAATCCTTCATGTAAAATTTAGAAGATAACTGAGATTTTAGTAGCTTTATCATCTCCTTATTTTTACCAATTAACATGTCACCCACATACAAAACAATGATAACAAAATTTTCACCCTCTTGTTTTAAATACACACACGGACCTGCTTTCGGTTATTCCTCTTGTAGAGTGGCAAGATATCTGACATTAATATTTGAAATTGATTATACTTTTTTAGCTGAGGATTGTGGGACCAAAATTTTCTATTCAGATGGATATCTGAAGTTGTCCTTTGTTGTTTGTACGGTGTGGAATTTTTAGATGTGATTCTAGACTAATTTTGGTAGAGTTTTTGTAAGGTACATGAAAGGGAGAGAGAGTTAGAATGGGAGGGGATCCCTCTATTTATAGAAAAATATGAGGTCAGGAGAGGGGGTTAGATAGACCAATCCTTAGAGTTACTCCATGCTGGAGTTAGGCTAATATTTGAATAGACTTCAAACCCTCATGCCTTAGGGAAATATCTCTTCCTCACACATGTGTGAGGAAGAGTTAGGATTAACTAAGGTTAGTTAGATCCTAGGTTAGGTTAGGGTTTATTTAGGGCATTTGGAAATATCCTAACTAATCTCATGTGCATACGTGTGGAAGTGTGTTTAGGGCTAATTTGACTTAGGACCCTAATTAAACTCACTTAAGTGAAAAAGTGCATTTAAGTAAATGTCAATGAAGAATTAGATCACTAATCAATATAATTAGGATTTTTGATAGGGATAAGGTCCCATGAGGGCTAATTAGGTGTAGGGGAGGGCTTAAGTTGCCTTAGGGGGCTAATAGGTGGTCTCCTAGTGGGTAGGAGGTGTTTTACCTAGTTTTGTAGGTTTAGGAACCTACGGATGACTAATATAACCTACGGATGACTACGGTGGTCTATGATGGCCTATGATAGCCTATGCCAGTCTACAAGTGTGTATGTAGATGTATAAGTATCTAGAAGTGAGCATGTGCAACTTTTAGGTGTCTATATTTATGCCTTTTGTACTATGTTGTATAGAACACAGTTTAGTGCAAAAATATGATATGAGAAGGTGATGGGATGTTTTGAATTGGAGGGTAATAAGGGAAAATAAGAATGAAACCTAATCAATGGTATGTAGCCACTCAAACCATGATCATACAACATTGATTGATAGCCAAGGAAAGAAGGGATAAGAAGAGAAAGAGAAAAAGGAAAAAGAATGTGATCTAATCAAAGGTATGTAGTCGCTTAAAGCATGACCATACAACATTGATCGATAGCCAAGAGAAGGAGGGAAAAGAATAAGGGAAAATAATAGGATCTAATCAAAGGTATGTAGCCGCTCAAAGCGTGACCATACAACATTGATCGATAGCCAAGAAATAGTGAAAAGAAGGGGAAGAGAGGAAGGGAAGAAATGAGTGAATGCAATTGATGAGATGGAGGTAAATGAATGCATGTGGATGACTACATATGCAATGCGATGATTTGCTGATTTTGTACAATATTATGTAATGTGGTACTGATTGCTTGTGAGGGCAACTTATGAATGCTTTATTTTTATGACTAATACAAGATGGTCCAAATACAAATAGAATACATGTATATTAAAATTTTTGCTTCTGATTGATTGATGAGTGCAAGGTGATACTTGTCAAACCATTTGAGCTGAGTGGCATGGATTATTCAAACATACCTTTCATTATGTGATCACTGTCAACATACATGAATGCCAGAGTGACATCTCTGTTATTGGATTATTTAAATGTACCATTCATTATGTGATCATTGTTAACATACATGAATGCTAGAGTGACATCTCCAATAGTGCGTGGCTCTCGCAACTTGACAAATGTATGATTTGGGATGGAGTTTATCTTAAGATAATCTTCAACAAAAACATTTGTAGACATATGCGATATCCATGATTTGGATTTTTGATTGTTTGATTGTTTGGTTGTATGCAAAGTGGATTTTGGATATGAATACCCCATCAAACAAGGAATAAGCAATGAGGTAAATTAAATGTGATGAAGTGATGATGAGGCGATTGATAGAAGAAAATGGATGATAATAGGGATGCAAAATTATATGGACAGGAATAGGGAAAGGTGATCTAGGTGTTGGAGTGAAAATTTAGTGATTTTGGAGTCAGGAGCTTCAACTCACATGGTGGGGGTGAATTGAACCTGAATTCATAAGTTGGGGAGTGAATTGGACCTAAATCGTAGGCTAGGGGGTGAATTGGACTGTTTGACCCATGTGCAGTGTTTTAGCAATTTGGAGGATCAAACAATGTTAGAATTGAACAAATCTTATACTGTTGGAAATCTCTTTTCAAACCCGATCCAATGGTGAAAGTTTTGAAGAATCTGGAGATGATTTGATATGTTAAAAGGTAGGCCAAAGATGATCCTACTTTTATAATTGATGAATGCACAATTTCAAGCCTTGTGAAGGGTACGCATGATGATATTGCATTGTGCCTACATACAATGTGTGTGATTTTGAGTGTATATCATGTGTACATGTAGTGAAATATTTTTTATATGAATAATATTTTCTAGGTATGATGAGCCTAACTAAACTTGAGTATGTATGAATGATGATGTATAGATATTATATGTAATAACCTATGTATATGCAGGATATAAGAATGTAGAAAAATATATGGCACTCCACCTTGCATGGATATCATCTTACTTATCATGGGTAATCAAAAACAAATAAAGAAGTACACTGACCAATGACTAGAACATGAAACAAGAAAAATGTGGGGTGTACAAACTGACTGAGGTGTAAGAGGTGCGCATGAAAGAAATGTAAAAAATCTTGAGCTTATGTGAAAAATGAAAAATTCAAGTGTGATTGAGATGTATGTGATAAACAGAGTCAGTGATGATGCTGCACAACCCTAATTCTCAAGCATAGTGAATGTTTAAAAGAGTTTTTGGGAGCTCAAATGACATAGTATGAATAATACAACTGATCTAATGGCCAAGCAATATCATGAAGATGTCTTAACTACCATAACTAAGGTTGAATTGATCATGGACCTATGTGTGCACAGGATGTTAATTTATCCATTTTGAGGGAGGTTGGACTAATCCATTGCAAACCTATCCAAAGTAGCTATCTCATCCACAAGTGCACAATCATCTGTACAAGAGAAGGTCACTAATGTGACAGATGTGCTACCACTTGTAAGACTATTCCACTTGTAACACTATTTTGCACATAATATTTTACCAATAGGGTATGGAGTACTTATTGGTTTATAATCATGCAACCTAAATTTTTGTAGTATCAAATCAATATATTTCCTTTGATTTAACCACAACTTTCTACTTGCACGATCCCTTATTAATTCCATAATCAAAATAAATTTTGTAGCACCTAAATCCATAATGTCAAATTTAGAATATAACTAATATTTTAGTAGCTTTATCATCTTCTTATTATTACCAATTAACATGTCACCCACATACAAAATAATGATAACACAATTTTTACCCTCTTGTTTGAAATACACACACGGACCTGCTTTAGGTTCTTCCTCTTGTAGAGTGGAAATATTTCTGATATTAATATTTGAAATTGATTATACTCTTCCAACTGAGGATTGTGGGACCACACTTTCTATTTAGATGGATGTCTGAAGTTGTCCTTTATTGTTTGTATGGTGTGGAATTCTTAGATGTGATTCTAGACTAATTTTAGCAGAGTTTTTGTAAGGTGACTAAAAGGAGAGAGAGGTAAAATGGGAGGGGGAACCCTCTATTTATAGAAAAATATGAGGTCAAGAGAGGGGGTTAGATAAACCAACCCTTAGAGTTACTCCATGTTGGAGTTAGGTTAGGGTTTGAATAGGTGTCAAACCCTCATGCCTTAGGGAAATATCTCCTCCTCACACATGTGTGAGGAAGATTTAGGATTAACTAGGGTTAGTTAGATCCTAGGTTAGGTTAGGGTTTAGTTAGGGCATTTGGAAATATCCTAACTAATCTCATGTGCACACATGTGTGGAAGTGTGTTTAGGGCTAATTTGACTTAGGACCCTAATTAAACTCACTTAAGTGAAAAAGTGCATTTAAGTGAAATGTCAATGATGAATTAGATCACTAATCAACCTAATTAGGCTTTTTGATAGGGATAAGGTCCCATGAGGGCTAATTAGGTGTAGGGGAGGGCTTAAGTTGCCTTAGGGGGCTAATAGGTGGTCTCCTAGTGGGTAGGAGGTATTTTGGAGGTATTTTACCTAGTTTTGTAGGTTTAGGAACCTATGGATGACTAAGATAGCCTACGGATGACTACGGTGGTCTACGATGGCCTATGATAGCCTATGTCAGTCTACAAGTGTGTATGTAGATGTACAAGTATCTAGAAGTGAGCATGTGCAACTTTTAGGTGTCTATATTTACCCCTTTTTGTACTATGCTATGTGGAACACAATTTAGTGTAAAAATATGATATGAGAAGGTGATGGGATGTTTTGAATTGGAGGGAAAGAAGGAAAGAGAAGAATGAAATCTAATCAATGGTATGTAACCACTCAAAGCATGACCATACAACATTGATTGATAGCCAAGAAAAGAAGGGAGAAGAATAAAAGAAGGAAAATAATGGGATCTAATCAAAGGTATGTAGTCGCTCAAAGTGTGACCATACAACATTGATCGATAGCCAAGAGAAGGAAGGGAAAAGAAGAAGAAAGAAAATAATGGGATCTAATCAAAGGTATGTAGCCGCTCGAAGCATGACCATACAACATTGATCGATAGCCAAGAAAAGAAGGGAGAATAAGGGGAAGAGAAGAAGGAAAAAATGGGTGAATGCAAATGATGAGATGGAGGTGAATGGATGCATGTGGATGACTACGGATGCAATGTGATGATTTGCTGATTTTGTACAATATTTTGCAATGTCATACTAGTTGCTTGTGAGGGCAACTTATGACTGCTTTGCTTTTGTGACCAATGCAAGATGGTCCAAATACGAATAGAACACATGTCTATTCAAATTTTTGCTTCTGATTGATTGATGAGTGCATGGTGACACTTGTCAAACCATTTGAGATGGGTGGCATGGATTATTCAAATGTACCATTCATTATGTGATCAATATCAACATACATGAATGCTAGAGTGACATCTCCGTTATTGGATTATTCAAACGTACCATTCATTATGTGATCATTGTCGACATACATGAATGCTAGAGTGACATCTCCAATATTGCGCATGGCTCTCGTGACTTAACAAATGTCTGATTTGGGATGGAGTTTATCTTGAGATAATCTTCAACAAAATATTTTGTAGATAGATGTGATATCCATGATTTGGATGTTTGATTGTTTGGTTGTATGCAAAGTAGATTTTGGATATGAATACCCCCTCAAACGAGGAATCAACAATGAGGTGAATGAAATGTGATGAAGTGATGATGAGGCGATTGATAGAAGAAAATGGATGATAATAGGGATGAAAAATTAGATGGATAGGAAGAGGGAAAGGTGATCTAGGTGTTGGAGTGAAAATTTAGTGATTTTGGAGTTAGGAGCTTCAATTCGCATGGTGGGGGTGAATTGAACCTGAATTCATAGGTTGGGGTGAATTGGACCTAAATCGTAGGGTGACCTATGAATTGGATTTATTTGACCCATGTGCAATGTTTTAGCAGTTTGGGGGACCAAACAATGTTAGAATTGGACAAATATTATACCATTGGAAAGATATTTTCAAGCCTGATCCAATGGTGAAAGTTTTGGAGAATTTGGAGATGATTTGATAGGTGAAAAGGTAGGCCAAAGATGATCCTACTTTTAGAAGTGATGAATGCACAATTTCAAGCCTTGTGAAGGGTGCACATGATGATTTTGCATTGTGCCTACATACAATGTGTGTGATTTTGTGTGTATGTCATGTGTACATGTAGTGAAATGTGTTTGATATGAATGATGTGTGCTAGGTATGATGAACCTAACTAAACATGAGTATGTATGAATGATGATGTGTAGAGGTTATATGTAATAACCTATGTATATGCAGGATATAAGAATGTAGAAAAATGGAGGGCACTCCACCTTGCATGGATACCATCTTACTTATCATGGTTAATTAGAAATAAATGAAGAAGTACACTAACCAATAACTAGAACATGAAACAAGAAAAACATGGGGTGTACAAACTGACTGAGGTGTACAAGATGCACATGAAAGAAATGTAACAAATCATGAGATGATGTGATGAATGAGAAATGCAAGTGTGATTGAGAAGATGTATGTGACAAATAGAGTCAGTGATGATGCTACACGACCCTAATTCTCAAGCATAGTGAATGTTTAAAAGAGTTTCTGAGAGCTCAAATGACATAGTATGAAGAATCAAACTGATCTAATGGCCAAGCAATATCATGAAGATATCTTAACTACCATAACTAAGGTTGAATTGTTCATGGACCTGTGTGTGCACATGATGTTCATTTATCCATTTTGAGGGAGGTTGGACTAACCCGTTGTAAACTTAGCCAAAGTAGCTAGCTCATCCACAAGTGCATAGTGATATATACAAGAGAAGGTCGCTAATGTGACAGATGTGTTGCCACTTGTAAGACTATTCCACTAGCAGGCAGGCTCTTGGAGCCTATTGCTAGCGATGGAAATCATCCCGTGATGTTATGTTAAATCAAAGGACCAAAGGGAGTCAAGCATAGTGGTAGTACTCTTGGAGGATTTTCCTTTTGTTTTCTGCCCCTCTTCCTTTTGATTTTATTTTTTTGTGATGCTCTTTTTTTTTTTTTTTTGTGGGCGTTGGCTTTTGTTTTCTACCCATTTTTTTGTTTTTGCTTATGCTTGTCCCTTTGTTTATCCCCAGGTCATATTTTTATCACGCAAATGATAGGGTGAGTAGGGGAAACCATTCACTACATGGTGAGGCTTACGCAAGGTGTTGTCCTCCCTAGACTCAAAATTTGTTTAAGATGTAGTGTGTGAGTGGTCCATGAACGAACTCGATTCAGCTAGAGAAAGTCTTGAAATCTTGTATATTTTGATGATATTTGATACAAGTTGATTAAACTAACCATGAATGGTTGAGCAACAAAAATACTTCTTGTAAACATGCAACTAAGAATAGAGTCGATGTCATGATGTATATGAGCAATGGAATGCTTATGTACAAGGAGGACAAAGAACATGACTAGGGGTGATGTCAACATGATGCGACAAAATACCTAAAAATGTATAGGAGGATGCGACTAATGTGTTTTGACAATGCAAAGTGAGTGAGATAGATAGATGCAAGAAGGTGTACCTGAAATGTGGGTTTTCATGTACAAAACCAATTCCAAAAGGTGTGGATGGATGCATGAAATAGTCAAACTGGATGCCAATATTTCATGGTCATCAACATGATTGATGGATGTAGATGATTATGATGGAAGAGGAAAATGAAATGCAAGATACATTGCCAATGGATGGTTTTGATTTGTTTGCATTTTTGTTTTCATTTTTGTTTTGGATGTTTGTTGTGTTCGATGTCGAATGTACAAGAATGTACAAGCAAGGAAAGTTACCCCTTGAAGAAAAATCTATGTGAGGACCAAGAAGTGAAAAATTGCTAGGCTAGACTACGCTAGACTATGTGTATGCTATGCATGTGCTAGGCTAAGAGTATGCTATGCTAGGCTATACTATGCTAGGCTATGCTAGGCTAGGCTAGGCTATTTTTGCTGAGGTTTTTGGACAAACCTATCCAAATTTTTGCTGAGGTTTTTGGACAAACCTATCCAAATTTTTGCTGAGGTTTTTGGACAAACCTATCCAAATTTTTTTGAGGTTTTTGGAGAAACCTGGTTTGCTAAGATATTCTAAAAAGAATGTTCCAAAATTTTTGATGAGGATTTTGGAGAAAATTGGGTGCTAAAGGATTCTAAAAAGAATGTTCCAAAATTTTTGTTGAGGATTTTGGAGAAACCTAGGTTGCTAAAGGATTCTAAAAAGAATGTTCCAAAATTTTTTCTGAGGATTTTGGAGAAACCTAGGTTTGCTAAGAGATTCTAAAAAGAATGTTCCAAAATTTTTGCTGAGGATTTTGGAGAAACTTGGGTTGCTAAGGGATTCTAAAAAGAATGTTCCAAAATTTTATTGAGGATTTTGGAGAAACCTAGGTTTCTAAGAGATTCTAAAAATAATGTTCCAAAATTTTTGTTGAGGATTTTGGAGAAACTTGGGTTGCTAAGAGATTCTAAAAAGAATGTTCCAAAAATTTTTTGAGGATTTTGGAGAAACCTAGGTTGCTAAGAGATTCTAAAAAGAATGTTCCAAAATTTTTATTGAGGATTTTGGAGAAACCTGGTTTGCTAAGAGATTCTAAAAAGAATGTTCTAAAATTTTTGCTAAGGATTTTGGAGAAACCTGGTTTTTGGAAAAACCATTGTGATGAAGGTAAGGCAAAAGGGTGCAACCTTTTGAACCTAGTGATTGATTTGATTTGATGAGGGTAAGGTAAATAACACAACCTTTTGAACCTGGTGATTGATTTGATTTGATGAGGCAACAAAGACTTTAAAAAGAATGCAACCTTTTAAACCTGGTGATTAATTTGATTTGATGAGGGTAAGGCAAAGGACACAACCTTTGACAAAAGGATGTAACCTTTTAAACCTAGAGATTGATTTGATTTGATGAGGGTAAGGTAAAGGATGCAACCTTTTGAACTTGATGATTGATTATGATGTAATGAGGGTGAGGTTCATGATAAAACCTATTGTTGTTGAATGAATTGTTGATGTATGGCAAAGGGTGCAACCTTTAACAAAGGGATACCTTTTTTTAGGATCAAGCAATGTTATGTGATTGATGGTGATTTATTTGTGAGTGCAATGTTGGGTGGCACCATCATGAGTAGATGAGAGGTGGTGAAGTGCGAATGTGCAAGGAGGATTAACTCTGCAAAAAGGAACTATGGTTGGAAAGAGGGAAAATCCTCTCCCAAGCATAGAAGTGGTCTGAAAAGGGAATGCAATCCTTGAATTGTAAAATCATTTAGAAGGAGGGGGAGAAATATCCCCCAGTCATAAATATTTTATGGAAATGAGATGAATTTTGTCAGTTGTGAATGATGAAGTGGAAGGAGGTAAAACCCCAATTGTGAATGATGACCTAGAAGAAGATGAAATTCTCCCAATGTTTGAATGATGGATTGGGAGAAGATGAAATTACCCCTAGTTTTTATTTGATGAATTGGGAAGTAGGATGAAGCTACCCCCATGTTGAATGATGTATGGGGAGAGGGTGAAGCTACCCCCATGATGAATGATGGTTGGGGAGAATATGAAGTTGCCCCAATTATGAATGATGGTTGGGGAGAAGATGAAGTTGCTCTAATTTTGAATGATGGATTGGGGGTAGGTGAAGTTACCCCAATTTTGAATGATGAATTGGGGAGAGGGTAAAGTTGTCTCAGTTTTGAATGATGGATTTGGGAAAGCTAAAATTACGTATGGATTAGGGGAAGATGAAATTACCCCTAGTTTTGGAATTATGGTTGGGGAAAATATGAAGTTACCCCAATTTTGAATGATGAATTTGGGAGTAGGTGAAGTTACCCCAATTTTGAATGATGGTTTGGGAGAGGGTAAAGCTTCCCTTGGTTTGAATGATGGATTGGGAGAAGATGAAATTACCCCTAGTTTTTGAATGATGGATTGGGGAGAAGGTGAAGTTACCCCAATTTTGAATGATGGATTGGGAGAGGGTGAAGCTACCCCCAGTTTTGAATGATGGGTTGGGGAGAAGATGAAGTTATCCTCATTTTGAATGATGTATGGGGAGAAGATGAAGTTGCCCCCAATTTTGAATGATGGATGGGGAGAAGGTGAAGTTACCCCAATTTTGAATGATGGATTGAGGAATCAACAATGAGGTGAATGAAATGTGATGAGGTGGTGATGAGTCGATTGATAGAGAAAATTTGTGACAATATAGAGGAAAAATTGGGTAGACAGGAAGAAGAAGGAGAAAAAGGTGTTGGAGTGAAAAATATGTGAATTTGGTGGCTATAGCTGTGATTCATAGGGTGACCTATGAATTGGACTTGAATTCACAAGGTGACCTATGAATTGGATCTAAATTCGTATGGTCACCTATGAATTGGACTATTTGACCCCTGCATAATGTTTTGGTAGTTTGGGGGACCAAACAATGTCAAAATTGGACAAATATTATACCATTGGAAATATCTTTTCAAGCCCAATCCAATGGTAAAATGTTTTGAGAATTTGGAGATGATATGATGGGGTAAAATTTGGGTCAAATATGACCCTTATTTTGGAAGTTATGAATGTGCGATTTCAAGCCTTTTGAAAGGGAAAATTGACATGATTAGTGAAATGGTCAATGGATGATGATGGAGAAGAAGAAAAGGAAATTAAAGAAGTGAGGAAGGAGGAGAAAATGTAGGGAAAGGAAGAATGGTGAATGCCACATAGCAAAAAGGAATGCTATGTAGGTGGAGAAAGGTGAAAAGTGGAAGTGGATGATGGTGGAAGTGGAGGAATGGGCACATCCCGATGTGATGGATAGTGTTGATTATGAGTAGTGATGCTAATCATGCCAACCACTTCATGGGAAGGAGGATTGTAGTGGATATTATTGAATTACCTTTATTGGGATTGTTGAGTGGGTTGAGTCTCATGAGGATTAGTCCCCTCGTGTTCAGGTAATGGGTTTTGATAATTACCCAAATTTTTATTTTGTGGTGTGATGGGATTTGAAACTTGAATGGTACCATGATCGATAAGATCCTCGACTAAGTCATGAAAGGTGTGATAATAATAGACATCATGGCCATGCTGGTGATGGTAAACACAAAAGTCATGTTCGATGTGCCCACGAGGGTTGGGTCGATTTGGATCTATGGGTCAAATTTTTGGTAACATGGAACATGACCAACCTCAAACAACCTCTAGAATAAAGTAGGTAGAGGCTCAAAAAGTGGAGTCCAATTGTGATGTCGATATGGAGGATGAGGACCCTGAGCTCATTATAGATTGGATGGAGGAGGTGCATTAGTATAGAGACATCTATTATTGTGTAGGAGGAGGTTGTAAGTAGAAGAGGAGGCTACACTTGTTTTGGTAATGGGATTTATTTGGCATATTGAAATTGAAGCAGTAATTTGAAGTGTAAGATGGCTTCTAATGAAGTTTGATTTTACCAGATGGGACTTGGAAGCCCCGGAGGCCTTGAGCGAGAGAAAAGGCTACAAAAAAAGTGAGATGATGGAGTTGCAAAGGTGTAGAGATGTGTTTATGATAACTTTTGGTAAATAGTGTAACGAGTTCGATGGATGGGAGGCTATGAGCTAGGTCATGAATGATTGATCTCCATTAGGAAATAAACTTAGTAATGGGTTCATCGTTAGCCTATCATAGGGCATAGACATCTAAGAAGTTGATTTTCTTTTTGATGTTGATAGAGAAATGTTCTAGGAAGGAATTGGCTAGTTGTTCAAAGGTGTACAAGCTATGGCATAGAAGCATGTTGTACCAATCAAGGGCTTGTCCCCCAAGCGAGAGAGAGAAGGTACATAACATGAGAGGGTTGCTACTATGAAGTTGGTAGAAAGCTAAACGGTAATTACTAACATGTTCTTGGGGGTCCTCTTTGCCCTTGTATTTATCAAACTTTAAGATCTCGAAGTGATAAGGATAAGGAGGAATGGGAACTGAAGGATATACTGGCTCATTATAGAGTTCATCATAGGTGGGTTTTTGTGGTCCATAATAGATGGTACAAAGGTTTAGCATCTTTACTTCATCTTGAAAGAGTTGAATTTTAGATGTTAGAGGTGTGGAGGATGATGCTAAGGTAGGTGGGGCCTAAGAGTGTGGTGGATACTAAAGTTGTTGTTATTCCTACTATGGAGAAGGAATGTATTGCAACTGATCCTAAGGAGGTGGTTGTTGAACGACATATGGTGTCATAGCGGGTGAGATACTAGGTTGTGGAACAAGCATCTATTGAGGATAATAATATTATGGTTGAGGGGTGTGCATTTGTTGTATGGGTATCTATTGGAGAGGAGCTTATTGTAATGGTTGGGTTGTAGGAGGTGATGACCAAGAAGGGGGAGGCATAAATAATGTGGGTCGAGTAGATAATGGTAATGGTGTTTGGATAGATGGTGCAAGAGGTGGACTAGATGAGGTGTTGAAGGATGGTACATGCATCTGTCCTAAAGGATGAGAAGTGGGAAAACTAAACTAAGTAGAATAGCCTAGGGGAGTAGGAGTATATGCTAAAGGTCATGGACCATAGGTGGGAAGGGGACCTATAGTCAGGATCCAAAATTGAGGAGGGGGAGGTAATCTGAAGGTAGAAGTGGATGAAGGTGGAATGGAAGATTGGGTAGGATACATTCCAAAAGGATGGGATGTAGGCGAGAGTGATGAAGAAGAGGGAGGACAAGCTTTTGAGGTAGGATCTTGAGAAGGTGAAGTGGTGAATGTGTACACTCCAGGTTGGATGTAAGTATTTGGTTGTTGTTGTTGGTGTTGAATCAATTGTGTTTGAGGAGGTGGCTATGATATGTCCTCAAAATATGGGAAAAATGATTGTTGGGAAGGTGGTGGTTGTGACTCTTGGGAAGGGTATTGGTATGATGGTGGAGGTGGCTCTTTTTATTGCTACAAGGGAGGTTGTTGTGATGGGGTTTGTAATGATGGCACCTAAGTGCCTGGTGTAGAAGAGGAAGGGTCTAAAATCATCCCTACAATAGGGGTAAATGATGCAACCTCAAGATGAGTGTGGTTTAACAAAGAGGAGTCATTCTCAAAAAGGGATTGAGATAGACTCTGGAAGAAAGGGTGCATAAAGGTAGGAGAAGTGGGTAGGGTCTCCTCATCAATGGTGAAGAAAGGAGTAGGATGTCCTAGAGCTATATAGATAACATGATCACAGAATATAGAAGGTGGATTAGGTGAAGGTGAGTGGGGAAGGAGTGGATCATCTTCACTAGACAAAGTGGAAATCTTGTCATAAGAAGAAATGTGTGTGGAAGGTAGATGTGAATCTATGGGTAGATCAACTATGAGTGTGTGGACTTCCCCTGTAGAAGGAGAGGAAGAAGGATACTAATTGGAAGGGGTGAAGAATACCTCCTCCTCAAGGTGCGCTTGCTCGTGTGCTTGACTACATGTGATGGTAGACATGGTGTCATGTATGGTGAATGTAGGCTCAAAACTACATAGAAACTAAAATTTGAGGTTCTAGGTGTGATTTGCAAGGGGTTTTTGAGTAACCCTATGAAGTTTGACTAGTTTTTGAACCTGAAAGTAGGATTCATAGGTCAGGGGGTGAATTGAGACCTAATTCATAGGTTGGGGGTGAATTGGACTCAAACTATGAATATGATAGTGACTAAGCAGTGACAGGCTATAGATAGCCAATAAACAAAGTGTTGAATAGTGAGATGTGTTGAAACCAGTTTGTGATCATGCAAACAATGTGAAACTAGAATTAGTTCTAAATGTAGAAAAGAAAATATTTGTGTGTTTTGATGTTGAAAATATGCTTCCTAAGAAATATCACAAGTAGTGGGGTGATAACTCTAGAAATATCAGGAGTGTCATCAACACGAAATCTCCTACAACACCCAAAGGTGCACATAATAGAACAATGTCACAACTGGTGAATGGTGACCTGTATGGAAGGTACAGTAAAATGATAGCCTATAGGGGGGCTCAAGATGTGCTAATGAGTCCATTAACATCTTTCAAGAAGAGGTGGCAATTTCTAAGACTTGCTACTTACCCAATCGGGATTTTGCTTCACTCTTGGGTGAGCTTAGTCAATGAAGATAGTTACCATGTTCACTAATTATGTAAGCCTTATGAACGAAGGCATCTAATCCTATCCCACTTCGAAGGTCCCTTCCAATGATAAATTCTAGAAAATCAATCTTAAAAGTGGGGGATTTTCTAGTGATGAAATCAAGAAAACCACTCTTTTGGGGCTACTAGGTATCTAGGGGGTGATCTGGTGGAGGGTAAAACTCCTACCTCACCAATCTTGAGTGATGGATTGGGGATGAAATCCAATATTGCAACTTGTGTATACCATGTGAGTGTGTGGGTTTTTGTTGTCTAACGATGATATGAAAGCAATAAAACTAACTAGATGCCTTTTGAAATGGAAATCTAGCCCTAGATGTGTTTTTGGAAGCAAAGCTAGATTAAGATACATTTTGAAAGAAAATCTAGTCCTATGTGCCTTTTTGGAAAATAAACTAGGATCTATGCTATGAAGCATGTAAACAAATAATGTAAAGCATGTGAGAAGAGGGATTTGTGGAACCCTAATTTTAAATGTGACTTTTAAAATGGAAATTTGAAATGTGCTTTGAAAGAAAATTAATGGAATAAAACACAAGGGAAATGGAAAACCTATTTGACATGCGATTTGTAAAAGAAAATGAAAATATTCTTGAAATAAAGTAAAATGAAAGTTTTGATTTACATGCAGGTTTTTGAAAAGAAATTTGAAAGACCTATCTAATGCAAGAAATATGACTTTGAAAATTGATGATTCACAAAAAGAATGACACAAAATGGAAACCTATTCTAATGATTTGAACAGAAATAAATGTAGCTCTAATTCAAGTAAGGAGAAATCTAAAACAAACTGAGCTAAATGATCTAAAAATGATAGATGCATTGAAAAGAAATTTCATACAATGACACGATGCATGTGTTAATGAAACTTTTCTTGTAAATGAATGATAGAAACATGGAGGTTTAAGAAAAATACCTGGTTCCTTTTGCTCTAGATGGACTGTTATGTGTCTTTGTTGTGGACCTCTGCACTTTTGAGGGTTTTTGAAGTAGTTATGTTGAATTCACCCCTTGGGGGGTGAATCATATTTAGGAGCATGAAACTCCTATTCTAATGACCTGAGGGGCTTTTCAGGGTTTTAAGGGTCTCTGTTATGTCTATAATGATACCTGAAATAGCATAGAAAACATAAAATTATGTTAGATTCATAAAAATACTAGTCTAGCACAACTCTTTGTGGGGGTACCACATGGCATGCTAGAATGAAGCGGATAAAATATGCCATTTTATCAGACATAAAATATAAAATAGATGTAATATCCAAAATTTTGCTTTTATTCATTCAAAATTTCATGGGTTACAAGTATGATTTCCCAATTTGTCTTTGTGGATATCAAACACTCTAATGGTTTCTTTTGATACTCATCAGTGAAGGTGGGCTTACGAACCACTACTAGTTTATTGATTATTGTTGTTTGTGATATTTTGAACCTATTTTTGGAGGCCTACAAAAGATGGTTAGAGGGTTTGGGGGCCTGCATTAGTGAATCCCCTTGTTTATGAAAGACAAATATACTCGAAGGAAAACTATACTAAAACATGATGGAAACTGAATAAAATACTATAAAAATATGAAATAGAACTTACCTACTAAATTTGTTGAGGTAGATCAGCTGCATGGTCAATTTGTATGGTAGGGGTGAATTGGAACCCAAATTCATAGGTTAGGGGGCAAATTAGAATTCTACTTACTATGGGACCAAATTTTCTATCCGGATGGATGTTTGAAGTTATCCTTTGTTGTTTGTATGATGTAGAATTCTTAGATGCGATTCTAGACTAATTTTGGTAGAGTTTCTGTATGGTAGCTGAAAGGGAGAGAGAGGTAGAATGGGAGGGGAACCCTCTATTTATAGAAAAATATGAGGTCAAGAGAGGGGGTTAGATAGACCAACCCTTAGAGTTACTCCATATTGGAGTTAGGTTAGGGTTTGAATAGGTGTTAAACCCTCATGCCTTAGGGAAATATCTCCTCCTCACACATGTGTGAGGAAGAGTTAGGATTAACTAAGGTTAGTTAGATCCTAGGTTAGTTTAGGGTTTAGTTAGGGCATTTGTAAATATCCTATCTAATCTCATGTGCACACATGTGTGGAAGTGTGTTTAGGGCTAATTTGACTTAGGACCCTAATTAAACTCACTTAAGTGAAAAAGTGCATTTAAGTAAATGTCAATGAATAATTAGATTACTAATCAACCTAATTAGGATTTTTTATAGGGATAAGGTCCCATGAGGGCTAATTAGGTGTATGTGAGGGTTTAAGTTGCATTAGGGGGCTAATATGTGGTCTCCTAGTGGGTAGGAGGTGTTTTGGAGATGTTTTACCTAGTTTTTGTAGGTTTAGGAACCTACGAATTACTAAGATAGCCTACGAATGACTACGATAGTCTATGATGGCCTATGATAGCCTATGTAAATCTAGAAGTGTGTATGTAGATGTACAAGTATCTAGAAGTGAGCATGTGCAACTTTTAGGTATCTACAGTAAGGTAAACCAATCACCTACATAGAAGTAGACCAACCACAACATAGAGGTAAGGTCAACCAATCACCTACAATAAGATGGACCAACAATAGAGAAGAGGTAAGGTAAACCAATTGCATGAGTTAAGTAAAGTGGAGTTCACTTAGGGAAAAATAGAACCAATCATTTGAAGAGGATTGAACAACTTAGTCAAGTGTAGTCACTATTATAATCAACAATAAAGCCATTGTCGATGTTTTTCAATAACAAAGGAAAATTGAACGCAACATTAAATTCACCTATCAAATTCACGTATGTAGTGAAAGAGGCTTAGGCTCAACATGAGGCAAATCGTCTAATGGGTGAATGTAGTAAATGAAGCAAGAAGTGTTATGTTGCATGCATAAGAGTGGTGAGCGTTACCAAAATATTGATTTAGAAATCAACTGAGCTATATTCTTGTCAATGTTTCAAAGGTAACTGCTATTCAATGCTAAATATTTTGGTGGGAAATATTATTTTTAGGGCTAAGGTTATAAGGAGATGTAAGGTTTAGTTAAGTTTTTGATTATTTAATTTTTCAAATACTTTAGAATTTGGAAATTGAAAGAGTTGGAATAATAAGGAGTTAATGTTTTTTTTATTTTTTTTATTTGGAATCGTGTTTAACATTTGCAAATTATTTAAAATTTTAAAATTTTCCAATTCTTTAAAATTTAAATTTTTTTATATTTGGAGTTTTTGATTTTTTTTTTTTGAATTTTGAAAATTTGCAAATCAAATTGAGTTAAAATATTTTCAACATCAAAAGTTTTAGAAAATTTAGAACTTGCAAATTTCATGTTTGAGTTATTACTTAAACTAGGGAGTTATAAATATTTCTACTTCAAGAGGAATCAAGTTACAAACTTTGAATTTATGGAAACCATAATTGGAAAGCAAATATTTGAAGTTATAAAATCTAGCATTAAGAACTTGATTAAAAAATCTAAAGGTAAGCTATATATGACATTACAATTCATCTATAGAGAAGCTATGGATGAAATTTTTGAGACATTTGAATACTATTTATACTTAAAAGATGATATTATGATACCTCTTGATATAGGTAGCATGATGCATATGGAATTGCTTTCACTTTAACTTTATAAAGATGAAAATCTAAAACAAAAAGAATTGATTGAAACTCTAAAAAGAAAAGTAGAGAATGATACAAAAGAATCAAGTGCATCATCTCTAAAAATAGTGTTTCATTCTTCATGTAATATTGACATTCCAAGTTTATCAAATTATAGAAGTTATTATGATGTTCTAAATATCAAGATTGTAAGAAAATCGGATCAAATGATGCACATGAAGAAGTTCAGGTAGTTTATGATTTAAAGACTAAGAATAAAGATGAACTCGGAGTAGAACTTAAAGAAGTCAAAGTAAAATCCAAGATCCAAGATATTTTTAGAAAAGTAGGAGATCATTAAGATTCAAAGTCTAAAAAATCAAAGAACGAATATGGAAAAGAACTCAAAGCTGAAGATAAATCTCAAGCAGAAGATCATGGACAATGCAAGGTCACATGAATATTGAAGACTAAATATTAAGACCAATATTGAATACAAGAGTCTTCATTAACCAAATAATGTAATATAGGGGGTGTTGAGGAATATTAAATTAGTTGGTACATGCTAATGTACCTCCATGGTACATTGTAAATATTATATTAGGGTTGAGTCAATAGTTTAGAGTGTGATTTATATTTTCCCTTTTATGTAAGTGTCAATGTGCAAGAAATACACAAGTGTTATGTAAGAGAGAATGTGCACAAGTGTCTTATATGTAAGAGTGAAAATATGTAATGTGAGGATATGCACAAGTGTCCTAGATTATGAGTGTATGTAGAAGTGTGAGAGTCATGTGTGCAAGTGTTGTAGAGTCAAGTGGCCATATAGTATGCAAGTGAAAATTTGATAAGCCAAGAGTCATGATACTTGGCATATGGAGAACAATAGTCAAGTATGTGAAGATTCACATTACTATGACTATACTATGGAGACAATGCTCCATGAGAATGTAATCCAAATCACAATACAAGAGATTACAAAGTTGTAACAAGGAGAAGGAATAAATCTTGTATACATAATTTTGAGCAATTAATATTGTAAGTTTTCTTCATGCATAGTTCATGAATGACATAGGCTATTTACATTCATATTTTAGTATATAAATGAATGTTATTTGATTTATTATATAAGCCTTGATATACATATTAATTTTATCATATTACTCTACTCATCATATTATTATTTTGACCTTCAATATTTTGGCTATTCTATATTTGGGACCTGTGATATTTTGTGGTAGTAAGACTTTAAAAGCCAGCAAATATTTTGATAATTTTTATCTAATAAGCCTTTGTAATATGATTTATAAGACCATTTCAAAAATTATGGCAAATAGGTTGAAAGACATTCTAGATTGTGTTATCTCAAAGGAACAAGGTGGTTTTATTCATGGTAAACAAATTCTTGATGGTGTAATCATTGCACAATATGCCATGCATTCTCTTCATTCAATGAAAACAAGTTATGCTTATAAAATTAGATATGAACAATGTATATGCTAGGGTTTTCTAGAGTTTTCTACATGATATTCTCAAAATATTTAGTTTTTTTTTTAATTGGAGGAAGGTGTTTTGAAATTATCCTCGAACCTTGTAAAAAAAGGAACAACAAAGGAGATTAGCTCCCACAAACCAAGATTACATCAAAAATACTAGAGACGATCTCCAAGAAAAAGATAAGAAAATAAAAGAGTCAGTCTCCAAACCAAAAAAATTGCTTAAGTAAATAGGAAGATGCACACAAATGGAAGCACAAGTGAAATCTAAAGCTCATCAACTGTATGTGCCAGGATTAGGGGACTCATTATTGTTCATTGCATTATCACCATCAAGCTAGTTGTAGAGTTCCTCCAAGATGAAAAATGTTTATTGTAGGAGTGATGAATCCATCTTGGTGGCCTGTACCATCATGCCTATAAGATCATCTAACTCCTGAACATGATCCTTCTTGGTGATGAAGGGTATGCAAGCACACTAGGTAGATGACTCTCAGCAACTATCCATGCTAGGAGCAGGGAACACAACATTATTTACTACATCTTCACCATCAAGCTGGTTATGGAGTTCCTTTAGGATGATAAATTCTTATTGTAGGAGTGATAAATTCATCTTGGTGGCCCATACTATTGGCAATTTTGGGTTTGAGATCCTAGCTTCTTGTCTATGAGTTGTCATTGATGTCAAAAGGAAATGGCATTAATGTTAAGAGGATGTGTTGGCTTCAAAGGTGGAAGATTCCAAGAGAATATTTTTAAGAGAATCCGGAGAGATTCCATTGGCAATGGTTTTTATTAAAACCAATGGAGGTTCTCTTTATTATTTATTTAATTATTATTTAAAACCCTTCAAGGTTTTAATTAATTAATTATTTAATTAATTAAGGGAGAAATTATTTTTAATTTATTAAAAATATCTAAAGGTTTTTAACCTTTTTCATTTTTAATTTATTAAAATTATTTAAGGGTTTTTAAACCCTTTAGAAAGCAAATTTCGATTAAATTCGAAATTACTTTTCTTTGCAGCTGACGTGTTCTAAAGTCCACGTATGGACTATAAATATGAGAAGGTTCCTAAGGTTAAACCCACTTGGAAAATCGAAGGCAATTAATTGGTTTGGCTGCGATCGAATGTTCTGTTTACGCTGCGAAAGAGGAGAGCTCGTGGTTTGAAAAGCTTTCGAAAAGCTTGACCGTTTATGTGGAAGGAAGTCCGTCTTGGACTTCGTAAGCCCCTTGTGGGCTAGTGGCAGCGAAGGCTGCGTTTGGGCCTTGCGTAGGCGGAGGTCTCACGTTTCGATCCCCGCGGAGGGAGCTGTGCATGGATTAGTCACGTTTTTATTAAAACGTGTTTTGTGCCGCGAATTTCGGATTCTTCAAGGGCAGCCATTATAAGGTGTGATTATTTTCTTGATATGATTTTTGGCATTGTTTAGCATTGTTTAAAAGACATAGGAGAAATAAGGGGATATTTCTTTGGTTGTATTTTTGAGATTAGTCTTTTGCTATGCTAAATTTAAAAATGGAGATATAAGGTGTAAGTTTTGGTTGTTGTGTTTTTGGCTTCTTTGGTGGTTGTTTTTAAAGAAGAGGAGCTAAAAGGTGTATTAAGGAAAGTTTTTATATATGCTCATTTATCTTGGTTCTAACCCTAACTTGGTTGGAAGTTTGAGAGTTGTGTGTGGTGACAACTTTAAGGTTCAATTATCTTCTACTCCAATAAGGTATGGGCACATTCTTCTTATGAGTATGATTGGTGTATGTTTTCTGAAATAAGGTTGGAGTGAAAAGGTATTCTACTAGGTATCCTTTGGCTAGGTGTAAATCCTATTTTCTGGTTTGTTGAAGACTACTTATGCATTGTTATCCTTAAGGAGAGTTTTTGGTGAATGCATAATTTCTGGTTTGAGATAGTGGAAGCTTTGTGCACTAGGGTTTATATTTGTGAGTCTAGCTACTTGCATTGAGTTGGTGGAACCCTTGGTTGGCTGTTTTGAGTTTGATGGTTGAGTTGCTTCCATAGAGGTTGTTTGATCAAGTTATTGCTTTACTTGATTCATGATATTGGGCTTACTCCATTGAGTTGATTTGAGCAAGTTATTCTTTGCATTTGGTGATATTGTGTTGGTGGCTGTTTTGTTCAAATATCTTTGGAGGGAAAAGGATTTCTACTTGTTTCCTTTTCTTGTGATGATTGGTTGAATGCTTCAAGGTTGATGTTGAGTTGAATGGTGTTGGTTGACTAAACCTTGTTTGATGAGCATTGTTGTTGAAACCCTAATTGATGGTGAAAAGAACATGAGTATCATTGTTATGTGATTCTTTGCATAGTTGGCAATTGTTGGGTGGTTTCATGTTCTTGAAAGAAAACATTCTATCCTATCCATTTCAGATATTGAGTTGAGTTTTCAGATTTGAGATTGAAGATTGAGCTGAGTTGATTTGAGTTGAGTTTTGAGATTGGGATTTGAGTATAGAACATATTGAGTCTCTAACAATTCTCTTTATGCTTCTATGAGTTTGACAAATCACATTGGGTCTCTAACAATTCACTTTGTGATTTCCTACTAAGAAAGTTTTTCTTGGTGAGCTTGCTGAGTTTTTGGACAGGTTCCAGTGGGGACTTGTGAGCAGTTTTGGACAGGTTCTAGTGGGGACTTGTGAGCAGTTTTGGACAGGTTTCGGTGGGGACTTGTGAGCAGATTTGGACAGGTCCTAGCAGAGGACTTGTGAGCTGAGTTTGATAGTTCTATCAGAGAACTTGAGGACAGAGGTGCATTGGTTCTATGAGAAGAACCTAAGGATAGATTTGGCAAGTCTTTGAGAAGGCTTGTATGTAGAGGATTGATTTGTTCAAGAGTTGGATAGATCTGACAGACAGAGGAAGACTTGTACTAGACCGACTGACTATGTTTGGTACAGGTTGTTGAGCTGCTGTGGACGTGATCATAGAAGGCAGAGGTCTCTTAGGCTAAGCATTGAGGATAAGAGGTCTTCGATGGAAAGGAGTTCCACGTGCTGGCAAGAGGTAGAGGCAGTTGATCTTCTGAGGGATCATTTTCAGAGCAGAGGGGAAGGTATCTCCTTTGAGCAGAGGCTCATAAATTTAGATGGGGGAAGGTATCTCCTTTGAGCAGAGGCTCATAAATTCTGATTGGGGGAAGGTATCTCCTTTGGGCCGAGGCTCATAAACATTGTAATTGGGAAGGATTCCCAAAGAACTTTGAGATAAATTTTAGAGAAAAGTTTTGTGGACGTAGCCCAGCCATTCTGGGTGAACCACGTTAAAATTGGTGTCACTTTGTGGATGATATTGTGCATTGCTTTGATATTGCTTTGGGTATATTGCTTTACTATTTTGAAGTATAAAGGAAAAAGTAAAAAGAGGTCTTATACTGTTCACCCCCCTCTCAAAATAAGCTTGTGTTCTTCAATTGGTATCGAAGCGGGTGCCTTCAAAAAGTTTAACAGATTGAAGGAAAAGCTAGTAAAGAACACAATGGATCATTCAAGTGGCAATGCAACACCTATTCTTGATGGGTCAGATTTTGGTCTTTGGAGTGCAAGGATGAAGGTTCATCTAATGGCACTTGGGAATGAGGTTTGGGAAGTGATTGAAGATGAGTACACTATTCCTGAACATGGTCCTAATACTAAAGAAGAAAGGCTCCTACATCACAGCAATTCAAAAGCAATGAATGCAATCCTGAAAGGCTTACGGAAAGCAGATCTCACCAAAGTGATTCACCGCAAGACATCTAGTGAAATGTGGAAACAATTGAAGGTGGTTCATACAAGTGATACAAATGTCGGAAAGGCCAAGTTGAGACACTTCAAAGGTATGTTTGAACAACTCAAGATGAATGATGATGAAAATATTAGTGACTACATGCTTCGTATGGATGAGGTTGTTAACTCCATGAAAGACTTAGGTCTTGAGCTTGCTGAAAATGATGTTTGTGATAAGATTTTAAGATCTCTTCCTAATAGATTTAGTGAAAATATTTCTGCTATTGAGGAAGCTAAAGATTTGGATAAGTTGAAAAAGGATGAGCTCCATAGTATACTTGCAAGCATTTGAGTTGAGAACTCAAGTGAAGGTTGATGTCAAGAAAGAGGCAACTTTCAAGGCTACCAAGAATTCCAAGGGTAAACAACTTCAAGATAGTGATGAGTCTTCTAGTGATGAAGAGGCATATTACAAGCAAGAAAGGCAAGTTCTCTAGAAAGCACAAAAGTATGAAAAATATAAGATGTTTCAATTATGGAAAGTTTGGTCATTATGCTACTGATAGTACTGTTCCCAAGAATGAAAGTGATGAAGATAAACAGGATTCTAAGAGCAAGGATTCTGAAAAGCACAAGCATCACAGAAAAACAAAGATGAGCACAACAATCAAGGAAAGAGGTATTCTCACAAGCACAAGAAGAGTTTCTACCTAGACAAAGCAAGTAAGTGTTCTAGTAGTGATAGTGAAAGTTCTTCAAGTGATAATGAAAATGAGATGTTGTTCATATCGAAAAAAGAGGAAGAACCGAAACATAGATTCATTATCATGAAATGTCTTAGATGTGGAAATTTTGGTCACCTTGAGGATGATTGCACAAATAATGATTTGGTTTCTAGTATGTATGAGGATGCTTCAGAAAACTATAAGGAAGATGCATGTATGGTTTTTGAAAAGGGTAGCACCTCTAGTGATAAGAAATCTGAAAAAGGCTTTGATGATTCAAAAAGCAATCAAATAAAGGATCTTGAAAGTGAACTTATTAGTGCTCTTAGTGCTTTGAAAAAGGAAAGAAAGAAGAATGCTAGACTCAAGGATAAGTTAGATGAATGTTGTATGGAGAGAGATGATCTTATAGAAAGTCTTGACTTCTCTATAGCTAAGACACAAGAACTCAAGGATGAGTTAGAGTCTAAGGTTCTTGAGTATAGTGAGTTAGAACAGAAAATGGCTTCTTTGAAAGAGGAAACTAAAGAGTACAAGGATAAGCTTTACAAGTTTCAAGATAGCTCCAAAAAGGTTAAGTCACTCATCAAAGGTCAAAGAAAGACAACAGATAAAACAGGCCTTGGTTTTGTTAAGCCACACAAGGAACAAGTTGGAGAGTCTAGTAAGAGACTCCAAAAGGAAGAGAGTTCTGATGAGGAAAGTATTTCAGAAAAGGAGTCCTTGAATGATAGATGCACAGAAACAGAAAACAGAATTCAGAATGAGAAGAAGAAGTTTTCAGGACCCAAGAGGTCAATTAAAGGAAAGTTTCAAGGCAGATGTTTTGCTTGTCACAGGTTTGGTCACATGGCTTCACATTGCATGGCTCAAGTGAAGGAGGTAAATGACAATTTTAGAAGTGCTAGTTACTTTCAAGGGTATTGCTACTCTTGTCAATAGTTTGGGCACAAGGCAGTTTATTGCAAGGCAAATAACAGGAACAGGTTTGGTCGAATAAGTTTGGTCGAAACAGGTTTGGTCAAGTAATAGGTTTGGTCGAACAGGTTTGGTCGAACAGTGGATTCAAAGATCAGGTTTACCTCGGAGAAACAACATCGTCAAGTGTTTCAAGTGCAACAATGAAGGTCACACAATCAAACAAGTGTAGAGCTGAAATTCCAGAATACAGGAACAGGAACAATGGCATGATCAGGTCCAAGGATCAAGGCATGGACAAGAATAGGGATGAGAACAAGAACAAGAATAGTGATAGGAACAGGAATATGGACAAAGAGTTCAAGAGAAGGCCCGACAAGGAAGTTATAGACGCTGATGATGATCAATGCCTAATGGGAGTTTTACTCCCACCCAAGAATTAATCACCTCATCGGGAGGTGGGGGAGGGACTAAGCTAAGAGGCTCATTCTTAGTCCCGAGCCCCAAAGGTGACCCTTTGCCATTGATGACAAAGGGGGAGAGATTTGAGTAAGGGGGAGAGCCTCAAGACAGGGGGAGCTGTTTATGTTGAGTTTCTGTGTTGTTGAGAAGCATGGTTTGCCATCAATGACAAAGGGGGAGATTGTTGGCAATTTTGGGTTTGAGATCCTAGCTTCTTGTCTATGAGTTGTCATTGATGTCAAAAGGAAATGGCATTAATGTTAAGAGGATGTGTTGGCTTCAAAGGTGGAAGATTCCAAGAGAATATTTTTAAGAGAATCCGGAGAGATTCCATTGGCAATGGTTTTTATTAAAACCAATGGAGGTTCTCTTTATTATTTATTTAATTATTATTTAAAACCCTTCAAGGTTTTAATTAATTAATTATTTAATTAATTAAGGGAGAAATTATTTTTAATTTATTAAAAATATCTAAAGGTTTTTAACCTTTTTCATTTTTAATTTATTAAAATTATTTAAGGGTTTTTAAACCCTTTAGAAAGCAAATTTCGATTAAATTCGAAATTACTTTTCTTTGCAGCCGACGTGTTCTAAAGTCCACGTATGGACTATAAATATGAGAAGGTTCCTAAGGTTAAACCTACTTGGAAAATCGAAGGCAATTAATTGGTTTGGCTGCGATCGAATGTTCTGTTTACGCTGCGAAAGAGGAGAGCTCGTGGTTTGAAAAGCTTTCGGAAAGCTTGACCGTTTATGTGGAAGGAAGTCCGTCTTGGACTTCGTAAGCCCCTTGTGGGCTAGTGGCAGCGAAGGCTGCGTTTGGGCCTTGCGTAGGCGGAGGTCTGCATTTTGATCCCCGTGGAGGGAGCTATGCATGGATTAGTCACGTTTTTATTAAAACGTGTTTTGTGCCGCGAATTTCAGATTCTTCAAGGGCAGCCATTATAAGGTGTGATTATTTTCTTGATATGATTTTTGGCATTGTTTAGCATTGTTTAAAAGACATAGGAGAAATAAGGGGATATTTCTTTGGTTGTATTTTTGAGATTAGTCTTTTGCTATGCTAAATTTAAAAATGGAGATATAAGGTGTAAGTTTTGGTTGTTGTGTTTTTGGCTTCTTTGGTGGTTGTTTTTAAAGAAGAGGAGCTAAAAGGTGTATTAAGGAAAGTTTTTATATATGCTCATTTATCTTGGTTCTAACCCTAACTTGGTTGGAAGTTTGAGAGTTGTGTGTGGTGACAGCTTGAAGGTTCAATTATCTTCTACTCCAATAAGGTATGGGCACATTCTTCTTATGAGTATGATTGGTGTATGTTTTCTGAAATAAGGTTGGAGTGAAAAGGTATTCTACTAGGTATCCTTTGGCTAGGTGTAAATCCTATTTTCTGGTTTGTTGAAGACTAC
The DNA here is from genome assembly GCA_028583015.1 of Wollemia nobilis. Taxonomy (NCBI): domain Eukaryota; kingdom Viridiplantae; phylum Streptophyta; class Pinopsida; order Araucariales; family Araucariaceae; genus Wollemia; species Wollemia nobilis. The sequence continues at coordinate 17,592,891 of JAQPPZ010017228.1, forward strand.
TTATGCATTGTTATCCTTAAGGAGAGTTTTTGGTGAATGCATAATTTCTGGTTTGAGATAGTGGAAGCTTTGTGCACTAGGGTTTATATTTGTGAGTCTAGCTACTTGCATTGAGTTGGTGGAACCCTTGGTTGGCTGTTTTGAGTTTGATGGTTGAGTTGCTTCCATAGAGGTTGTTTGATCAAGTTATTGCTTTACTTGATTCATGATATTGGGCTTACTCCATTGAGTTGATTTGAGCAAGTTATTCTTTGCATTTGGTGATATTGTGTTGGTGGCTGTTTTGTTCAAATATCTTTGGAGGGAAAAGGATTTCTACTTGTTTCCTTTTCTTGTGATGATTGGTTGAATGCTTCAAGGTTGATGTTGAGTTGAATGGTGTTGGTTGACTAAACCTTGTTTGATGAGCATTGTTGTTGAAACCCTAATTGATGGTGAAAAGAACATGAGTATCATTGTTATGTGATTCTTTGCATAGTTGGCAATTGTTGGTTGGTTTCATGTTCTTGAAAGAAAACATTCTATCCTATCCATTTCAGATATTGAGTTGAGTTTTCAGATTTGAGATTGAGATTGAGCTGAGTTGATTTGAGTTGAGTTTTGAGATTGGGATTTGAGTATAGAACATATTGAGTCTCTAACAATTCTCTTTATGCTTCTATGAGTTTGACAAATCACATTGGGTCTCTAACAATTCACTTTGTGATTTCCTACTAAGAAAGTTTTTCTTGGTGAGCTTGCTGAGTTTTTGGACAGGTTCCAGTGGGGACTTGTGAGCAGTTTTGGACAGGTTCCATGGGGACTTGTGAGCAATTTTGGACAGGTTCCAGTGGGGACTTGTGAGCAGATTTGGATAGGTCCTAGCAGAGGACTTGTGAGCTGAGTTTGATAGTTCTATCAGAGAACTTGAGGACAGAGGTGCATTGGTTCTATGAGAAGAACCTGAGGACAGATTTGGCAAGTCTTTGAGAAGGCTTGTATGCAGAGGATTGATTTGTTCAAGAGTTGGACAGATCTGAGAGAGAGGAAGACTTGTACTAGACCGACTGACTGTGTTTGGTACAGGTTGTTGAGCTGCTGTGGACGTGATCATAGAAGGCAGAGGTCTCTTAGGCTAAGCATTGAGGACAGGAGGTCTTCGATGGAAAGGAGTTCCACGTGCTGGCAAGAGGTAGAGGCAGTTGATCTTCTGAGGGATCATTTCCAGAGCAGAGGGGAAGGTATCTCCTTTGAGCAGAGGCTCATAAATTCTGATTGGGGGAAGGTATCTCCTTTGGGCCGAGGCTCATAAACATTGTAATTGGGAAGGATTCCCAAAGAACTTTGAGATAACTTTTAGAGAAAAGTTTTGTGGACGTAGCCCAACCATTCCGGGTGAACCACGTTAAAATTGGTGTCACTTTGTGGATGATATTGTGCATTGCTTTGATATTGCTTTGGGTATATTGCTTTACTATTTTGAAGTATAAAGGAAAAAGTAAAAAGAGGTCTTATACTGTTCACCCCCCCTCTCAGTATAAGCTTGTGTTCTTCACATACCATCATGCCCATAAGATAATACAACTCCTGAACATGACCCTTCTTAATGATCAAGGGTATGCAAGCATGTTGGGTAGATGGCTTGGAGGATTCATATAGAGGAGCTCATTTCCTGGAGGAAGATCGCACAAGAACATATTCACACTTTATTTTATGGGTGCCAATGGGAGATTCTTCAAATAAGTCCCCATATATCTCTAGGATTATGGGAGACTTACATTTTTTAGATTGATATTTTCTTTTAGAGAAGCAGTGATGACCTTCAAATTTAATCGATGATGGAGTATCCCAAGCTTTGGCACCAAACACGAGCATGCAGCTAGCTTTGTAATAATTAGACTTTAAAGTAGCTTCTTTAGGAATAGCAGGGAAAAGTATTTCATAGATTTGAGAGGGGATGAAGGGTCTGCAATGCAAGAGATAATTATTTTGTTAACCTCTTTGTGGAGGGTAAGCCTGTAAAATTATCAAGTGGAGACCCTACTGAACTGGAAAGGAGGACACTCCTTTTTTGACATTTGAGGACTAACCTTTTTATGGATCTAAAGAGATACTCCAAGATATTAATGGCCTTGTTTCCATGGATATGGTTAAGGAAAGCTAGGTGAAATCTATGAAGAATAGAATTGGGGTCGTCAACGGTGAAATTTTGGAGAACTAGCACCATGAACCTATTCTACGATTTGGGAAGGGACTCTCTAATGATACTACCCTTATCCCTAACAAGTCTTTCACCTTTATCAATAAAGTAGGAGATCTCACCAGTGAGAGTGTGCTTGTCATGTTGCATGATTTCACCATCAATGGGGATCTCAGATGCCTCTACTAGAATATCAATGGTGATTGTAAATTTGAGTCATTGGATGGACACAACGCCATCTTCCCAAGACTGGGCCAATTCCATATATAGGTCCATATAATTGCCATGGAAGTTTTTTAGGAACATGAGGAGGACATGCTCTTTGAAAATATCTTCCATCATGGCATCCAACTGGAGGTTCTTTGGTTTAAATCTATAATCATCCATGGTCAAAGGAGGGGAACATAGAAGGTGAATAGGATTGCAAATGGGGTGATAATAAGGAGGGCAATGATAGGAAGGGTGGTGATAGGAATAGCAGTGGTGGTGAGAATTATGGGCATGGGAGTAAATACCAAGGACCCTCTATGCAGTAGGATGCTTCTTAGACCACTAGGATAAAGCGATACCAAAAAATAGGACACAAATAAGCCTCAAGCACATGCAACTTGAATTGACAATAATCCAAGGCACTCTTAAAATATTACCAATTCAAGGATCCAAAAGAGTCAAAGAAGTCTATGCACATTTTAATGTAGATTTACGATTGTTGATTCACCTCATGCAATGAAAATATCTTTATTCCTACCACCAGTATTGGGAATGATGAAGAGGTGCATTTTGCAATGCATTGGCTAATTAAGGATATGATAATCATAGAGAATGCCTTGATAATTAACATATCGGAGTACACACAGTTGACGTGGGGGTGCCAAGGGGGGCCATAAGGGAAATGATTAGAGATATTAGTGTATGACTGGATATGATTACCACACATGAGGTGGTGGGAATCGAATGGCCTATCATGGAGAAGGGGCACATAGTAGCCAATGATAAATATGATAGTGTTAAAGCATGAAGCCCAAGTACAATGTTCAATGGGACTAGCACCCCCCAATGACTCTAGGATGTCACAAGGTGGAAAACATGTGACTAGGAAAGGAGGGAATTCACCAATGGTAGGGGATGTGGTAGACCAAAATAGTTGGTAGGTGACTATGATAAAAGAGGGGTTGACTTGAGCATTGGGGATGGACCACAATAAGAAGAAGGAGCATAGCCATATCAATGTGATGAAAAGGTAAACAATGGAAAACCATAGCATTGGAATAATTACAATAACAAGTGACAACTATTGGGACAACCTTCCATCAGGGATTGGGGGAAATTATTGTGCCAAATATGAATATTATCTTTAGATAAACCTAAATTGGCCATGATATTCACAGCTTAATTTCCTTCATGATAGACATGCTAAATAACATGATTGTTGAGACTCTATAAGGAAATGTGAGAGTCCTTGATGAGAGTTTGGAAACTCCAAGAAGGGTTGTAGATTCTTTTGAGATTGCTCAGATTGAGAGAGTAGGTATTTTCTTAAAACTCGACATGAACAAATATTTTGATAGGGTGTCATGAAATTTCCTTTTCTTAGTCTTATCCAAGTTTGGATTTTATGTTGAGTGGCTTGAGCTCATTATATAATGCATCTATTTTACCAGTTTCTTCATCATTTTCAATGGTTTAGCCACAGGCTACTTCAAGAGTGACAAAGGACTCAAGCAAGGAGACCCTTGTCACCTTTCCTATGCATCATTCTTGTTGAAGCTTTGGGAAGATCTATTAAGGTGGAATGCCTCCATGGTTCTATTTTTAGAATTATGGTAACCTCTTCTATCAAACCCATTTTGCACCAAAAATTTATTGATGATACCATCCTTGCTTCTTTATATTCTTTCCCCAAAGCTAAGGTCATCAAATCCATACTTAATCTCTACGAGGAAGCAGCGGAACAAAAAATCAATTTCCTCAAAAGCAAGATCTTTTTCCTCAATACCCCCATTAGCAAGCAAATCAAGATAAGCCCACATTCTTGGTTGTGCCATTTCTAGCCTCCCCTCTACCTATTTTTATCTATCTCTCTTCTACGATTATGCCTTAGACAACATTTGGATCAACGTAATTGAAATACTTCATAAAAAACTTGTAGTGTAGAAAGGGGCTCTCCTCAGTCAGGAAGGAAAAGCTACTCTTATCCAAGTCTACCTTCATAGTATCCTTGACTTCTTTTTTCCCTCTTTAAAGCTCCATCATCATTCTACCATAAAATAAAGCAACTCCAGAGAGACTTCTTATGGTGTGATAATTAAGCCCATAATATATTTCCATTGGTGGCTTAGGATAAAGTTTTCACCAAAAAGGAGAAAGAAGACCTTAGATTTAGGAAAGTCAAACAGATGAATCTAGCCCTCATAGCGAAACAAGGTTGGAGACTCCTCACCAATGATAAAGTTGGATGGGTTGAAGTCATTAAGGGTAAGTATATTTGGCAAAACAACAAACTTCTAGGTGACAATTCTCTTCCCGAAGGATTTGTTTTTGGGAACTCTATCCTAAAATCTAGGCACCTCCTTCAAAAAGGAATTAGATGGAAGCTAGGCAATGGTAGGATAATTGATTTTTGGTAGGACCCCTAGATTTTAGAATATCCCTTGGTAGATCATCCAATTTTTTCCATCATAAAACACATCATTGTTAACCTCTTTAGCAACAAAGTCTACAAATTCTAGGACATTAATCAAGGATGAAAAGCTTGGAAAGTTATTCCCCCCAACAATCTCAATGAAAGCAGGTGAGAGTTATCAAAGAAATTTCAAATATATTGAGGACTTATTATTCCTAATGATATTTATGAGGATGTTACTATTTATTGATTGGAAGAAGGGATTTTGAAAGGAACCCCAAACCTTTTACAAACCAAAAGATGAAATTTGAAGATCCTTGACCAATAACTACAAAGAAATAGCCTCAAAGGAATAGCCCTTTAAGAACCACAAAATAAAATAAGAATGAGATTAAACGAGACCCAACAACAAGATCCACAAAACAAGTGCCAAAGAAAAAACCTGAATCTCCCAGGATTCTATTCAAAATCAATAGCAGGAAATCCAACTAGGGTGCAAGTCCTAAAGAGAAACACAAAACTCTCCTTGACCACTAAAAAATATGCTTTAAAATCAAATTGTAAATTAAATAAAAAACTCTCAAATTTAAATCCATTGGTGGAGAAGCTTTCCCACCTAGACCAGATAAAGACAAGTAAGCCATCATTTGAAAACCACCCAACTCAACAATCCTACTCAAAATTGAAAATGAAATTTGAAGAAGAAAAATACTGCCTAAGGCACACACAGGTGAACATACAACCTGTAGGAGGAGCCACAACCCAAAGAACCTTTCATCAATACTAGGTCCACATCATAGTAGGAACATATCTACCACCAAGAGAATCAAACAAATTTGAGAACCTTTTTAAACTATAAGTTGTGATTAGACAAGAAGAGATTAGGATACTTTTCAATGTCTACCATCGTTGGGAGGCTACAGCATGGGAGCAAAGATCTTAACAAGAGAAACCAGTAGTCCTTTCCCTCTATCCATAACCAATGTCAACTAGGACCTATTAGAAGTATCAACATCTAGATCTCAAAATTTGGAGTTAGTGGGGGGTCTTCCCACTTTCTTTTGAAAACCAACACTTAAACCCCACTTTTGATTGACCCCTTGTAACTGGACCTAGAGACACCAGAGCTTTATCCATTGAGCAAGAGCCTTTAGGAGGAGATCCTAAAGATTTAACTAAATATAAAGGATTACAAACTTTCCCTAGAGAATATTTAATGGATCTTCAAGGAATATCAACAATAGGGAATAAAACTTTGAAATGTAACACATATGAATTATACACAATCTTCTCTACAATAAGTGAATCTTCACCAAAATCTAAACATTCAAAAGAGTTACCATTAAGGGTATTCGACCCAGGAAGCTCAGAAGAAGGTTCCATACAGTACACATGAGTAGCAACCATAGAACCCTCTCCACTCACCTTAGAAATTGGTCCATCAAATGATAGTCCATCAAGATAATCAAGAGAATATCCTTCTCTAGAAGAATCGGCCAATGACATCACCGAGTTCATTACCTTTTTTTGGTTAGACAATGAGCCAACTCATTCCCATATTTTTTGCAATAAGAGAAAAATAGAGGTCTATTTTCAAACTCAGTGGCTCGGGTCTTATATCTAAGGTCCAAGAGCAGCTCAATAGATTCAAGTAACTCAACATCCAAATAAACAATCATACACATCCTAGCAAAGATCATTCTATATTTGGCTCTAGTTGTAGCATCAATCATGATGAGTTCTCCTAGTATTTTAGCAATACCTCTTAGTACAATCTCATGCCAAAAATAAAAGGGAATACCATGAAGCTTCACCTAAATAGGGGCAATATTAATCTTCTAAACATCTAGATCAAAATTTGATCCCCATATATGAAGGAAAATATTTCTCCTTCCATAGAACCAGAGACCTCCACCAAGAATGTTATTTTGATGTTCTTCCATTCACAACTTAATAAATAAAAATCCTTTACGAAGAAAATTTGTTCCATGAGACCCTTTTAAGACCATTTTAAAAAAGTCTCATCTCTTGATGGAGTCAATGTTAGGCTTGGAATTCCCTAAGAATTTCCCTACCAATGTTAGCTCACCATTTTCCATGGTAATATTCAACATATTTTATGGGATAGACAATGATCTTTGAATAAGTTCTAGATCAAACAAACACTATGTGGAACCTCCGCTCTTTGGACAATGAGAGATTATGAATTCATAGGAAATTTATTTCATCAAAATGGGGGAAGGAATCCCATTAGGGCCCAAAGGAGGAAGCACCTTAACAAGAGAGGGCAAAGATCTGCTTAGGTTCTTGAGACAACCTGAGCAATTCTAGGTCTCAAGGTTGAACCCACCTTTGAGGTCCACCTTTCTTGAGGGAAGATATTAGGCCACAACAACAAATATTTTCCATCATAGAGCTCCACATAAGGATCTTAAATCGCTCCCCTGTACGACCCACTCGTAGATAGAACAAAATTTGAATTTAAAATATTTTTCCTTCTAGCTTAAGAACTAAAGGGGAATATTGTTGAGATGCACCAAATTTTTAAGAAGTAAAACTAGAAGTAAGCTCCACATTAGGGAAAATAACCTTATTATGAAAAGGTAAACTCTCACATAGCAAAGAATTTGAACTTTAAAAAATATGATTTCCCTAAAAAAACTCTCAAGGGGCTCAAACCCATTAGAACCAAAATTTAAAATTTGAATATTGTTCCTACCTAGGATAGAGTCTATGGAAGGACCATTTAAATTCCCAATCAAAGAGGCATTCACATCTTGAACATTGAACCCTCCCACCTCAAAATCTAATAGAGGACAAACCAAGGATCTCTTAGGATCCTCACACACCACGGTGACCATTTTAGGAGGAACATGGACAACTCTAGCACCCCTTGGTTAGTGGTTTGGGTCTGCAATTGGATGTCTACCTAAGGTTTCTTTGTTGAGGACTGACAACATTGTGGGGGTTTTCCGAACACATACATTTACCCCCTTAGTTGGAAAAGAGATATCAATGTTGTTTCCTACCCTCTTTGTAATTGATGTATTGTGTGCTATGATGGTTTCAAAGCCTTTTGTTAAGGTGTTTCTCCTCATGAGTCATGGGTTTAATTCCCACCCATGATGCTTGTAAATTTAATGCATATTGTAACCATTGTACTAACTGGAACCATAAATAACTTTGTATAGAAACACAATGTTGCAACTTGAACAAAAAATAGAAATTATTTGATTGATTGCATTAAAGAATTACAAAGTATCATAGACCACTTTGAGGGGGCAACCTCCTTTATCATAGGATTCCACAAGGGATCAACCTCATTTATGAGCAACTTTCCTTTACAAAATAATTTTTCTAGAATCCCTTCACCTTTCTTACAATGCAATATATAAAGATAACATTACCCAAAATAGCTAAAGATGCAAAAATAGATTACACCCAAAATAGCTATTTGAGCTATCTTGTAGCAATATAAACCAACAATTTAATGTAATAAATAATCGAAATGGAAGTGAATGAATATTGCCACTTTAGGAGGGCTTAGTCCTTGCAAATAATGCAAAATGAATTTAATGATGATAGATGATCAAATATAAATCAACCTACTCTATTAATATTAAATCAATGAACAAATAATGGTGATAACAATAATATAGCCGACTAGCTATATTAGGGTTGTAACATGGCTCCCCTCCTCGGAAAGCTTTGTCCTCAAAGCTGGAAATGATTGGAAAATACTTTTTGGTTCCCATGTAGCATCTTCTTCTGGTAGGTCCTGCCATTTGATGAGAAATTCTTTGATGTGATGGGATCTCAGCATACGTGATCTGCTCTGTAAAATTGCTTCTGGCTGGAGATATATACGCCCTTCTTCATCAAGTACTGGTAATTTTGACTGAGAATGTACTTTTTGTTCGATCACCTTTTTGAGATAGGAAACATGAAATACTGGATGTATACGGGATGAGGGAGGAAGCTCTAGTTGATATGCCACTTCTCCTATGCGGTGCACTATTTTGTAAGGACCATAAAATCTTGGAGCCAACTTCTGACTGGTCTTGATCTTCAATGACAATTGTTTGTAGGGTTGCAAACGTAGGAACACCATATCACCTGTATTAAATTATCTTTCAGAATGGTGTGTGTCTTGTTGCTGCTTCATGCGATTCTATGCTTGGACCAAATTGTCTTTGAGAATGTTGAGCATTGACTATCGGTGTTGGAACCAATCGTCTACTTGGGCCACTTTGGAAGAACCTGGAACATAATCTGCTATTGCTGGTGGTTTGACTCCATACAAAGCTTCAAATGGAGACATCTTGATGGAATAATGGTACGAAGTGTTGTACCACCATTCTGCCAAGGAAAGCCAATGACTCCATTGATACTGTTTATCTTGAGCAAAACATCTTAGATAGGTACCCAGACATTTGTTAACTATCTCAGTTTGGCCATCTGTTTGTGGATGGTATGCAGAAGACATATTCAACTTGGTACCACTAAGATGAAATAATTCTTTCCAAAAATTGCTAGTAAATATGGGATCACGATCACTTACAATATTTTTAGGCATTCCATGCAATTTGAAAATTGAGTCCATAAATACCTTAGCCACTTTGCTTGCTGAAAATGGATGTTGTAGAGCATTGAAGTGAGCATATTTGGAGAGGCGATCCACTACCACAAAAATTACTATTTTGCCTTCTGATTTAGGAAGACCTTCAATAAAATCCATTGAAATATGTTCCCATTGGTGATCTGGAATAGGTAGTGGTTGAAGCAATCCTGGAGATTTGATTGTTTCACCCTTATTGCGTTGGCATACTTCACATTCAACCACCCATGTTTTGACCTCAGATTTTAATCCTTTCCAATAAAAGGATTGTTTTACCCGCATATATGTCTTCAAAAAACCTGAATGTCCTGCTGATGGAGAAGCATGTGATTCTTCCAGAATCCTGGATTTGATGGTAGAATTGTGTGGAATGTAAATGTGATTCTTTCTTCTTAATACCTTGTCATCATAGGAAAAATGAGGATGCTTGGATGATCCTAACATCAATTCCTAAATTATTTGAGTAGTTTTTGTATTTGACAACCATTCCTCTTGGAGCTGAGAAACCCATTGGGAACATGGACCTGAAATAGCATTGATAACCACTTCATCTTCATATTTACGTGATAATGCATCTGCTGCCACATTTTCTTTCCCTTTCTTATACTCGATAACAAAATCATATCCCAACAATTTTTTTAACCACTTGTTTTGCTCTGGATAAGAAAATCGTTGTTCTAGAAAATGCTTGAGACTACTATGATCTATTTTAATAATAAAGCGGCTACTGATTAAGTAGTGTCTCCATTTCTCAACCGCATGTAGAATAGCCAATATTTCTTTCTCATATGTGGATCTTCCCAAATTCTTACCCGAAAGTTGTTTACTTTCAAATGCCAAGGGATGCCCTTCCTGCATTAGTACTACCCCAATACCTGTTCCTGAAGCGTCACATTCAATCACAAATGGTTTGTGAAAATCTGGGGTTGCCAAAACTGGAGTAGTACACATTGCTTCTTTGAGAGTCGTGAAGGCTTGAGTGGTTGCTTCAGACCAATGAAAAGCATCATTTTTTGTGAGAGTTGTGAGAGGAGCTGCAATTTTACCATAGTTGCGCATAAACTTGCGATAGTAGCCGGTAAGACCCAAAAAACCACGAAGTTTCTTGATGGTTTTAGGTAAAGGCCAATCCTGAATGGCCTTAATCTTATTAGGATCCACTTTAACACCTTCATGAGAAATGATATGACCCAAATACTCAACTTCTTGAACACCAAAAGAGCATTTAGAGCATTTGACAAAAAGTTTTTCCTTGTGTAATATATGAAGAACCTTTCCCACATGCATCAAATGATCCTTCCATGTTTTACTATATATGAGAATGTCATCAAAGAAGACTAAGACAAATTTGTGAAGGAATGGATGAAACACATGGTTCATGAGACTTTGGAATGTGGACGGGGCATTAGTGAGACCAAAAGGCATGACTAAGAATTCATAATGACCTTCATGAGTACGAAAGGTGGTTTTAGGAATATCCTCATCCCTTACTCTGATTTGGTGAAAACTAGAGCGTAAATCCAACTTTGTAAAAAAATTTGCACCATGCAATTCATCTAATAAATCATCAATGACAGGAATAGGGAATTTATCCTTGATGGTGATTTTATTGAGAGGACGAAAATCAGGACACATACGCCAAGAATTATCCTTACGATGGGCCAAAACCACTGGTGAAGAATAAGGACTAGTGCTATGACGAATGACTCCATGTTCTAAAAGTTCTTGGACAATTTTCTCAATTTCTATTTTTTGAGGTTGAGGGTAACGATAAGGATGGACATTAGGAGGAAGACTTCCTGGAACAAGGTGTATGGCATGGTCATGAGATCATTTGGGAGGTAGTCCTTTTGGTTCTTGGAAAACATCATCATAGTTAGCCATAATATCTTGAAGATCCTTTGAGTGAATTTTAGGGATATCTTGTGCTTGCTTTTCCAAACAATTGATTTGAGCTATGAATCCATAACTTCCTTTCCTTAATATTTTCTCCATGCTGTGAGAACTCACTACCTTTTATGGAGGAGTTGTAATTCCTTGGAGGTGAATAGTCCTTCCAATTTCTTTCCATTCCACAAATAGTTTTCTGAAATTAAAACTGATCGTGTCCAATTTTTCTAACCATTCAACTCCTAAAATAACCTCTGAATTTCCTAAACTCATAACAAAAAGAGTTCCTTGCCAAGTATAACTTCCCATTTGTATCGAAACTGAAGATGTTCTACCAATACATTGAGCATTTCCTCCATTTGCAACCAAAACTTGAAACTTATCTTGATTAGAGGAGTGAATGTATAAGTTCAATGCCTTTGCAGTTTTTATGTCAATAAAGTTATGAGTACTACCTGAATCGATTAACACATTTATCCTCTTCTATCGAATGAATCCTGGTACCTTGATTGTATGGTGAGTTGTTAATCCCATAAGAGCATGTACTGAGATAGCCATAGTGTCTTCATCACATGTTGCTTCATTCTGTTCACTTTGTTCTTCGGGCATGGGAGAGTCATGTGAAATGATATCCTCTTCTTCCTCTTCATCTTCCCTGTTATCATATTCTATTTGAAAGTTTTGTCTTGGTACACATGCTTGATATTTTGGATGGTGATTGCGATATTTATAGCAGTAATATCTTGATGGTTGATCATTTCTATGGAAGGAATTATTGTGATATTGAGGATGATTATAGGAGTCACGTCTGAAGGGTGTCAGATTATGCACCTTTTTCTCAACCAACTTAGCAATATTTATATTGTCATCTAAAGAGTATGGATCATGTAGGTCTACTTCAATTTGAATATTCTCTTTCAAACCATGTCTAAAAGCTGATACCACCACATCGGATGGTAAGTCTCCTGTATAAGAGAGAAGACTAGTGAATTCTGAAATATAATCCCTTACTGAACCAGTTTGTTTAAGTGCCAACAAATGAACCATGTATGAGGATGAACTCCCTTCATCAAATATCTTGAGAAAAATCTTCTTGAATTCAGGCCATATGATGGGTCGACTATGCTGATATTTTTGCCAAGCAAACCATTGGTAAGCTTCTGTACCTAGTTTGGAGGAAGCATAAGGAACTTTTTCAGATTCGGGAACCCGATATAGTTCTAAAATGCCTTCCATTTTAGCTATCCAACCACGTGGATCACCACCCTCAAATGTAGGCATATCAACACATGGGATATTAACACCTGTAGGCCATCTTGCTTGTTGATAATCTTCCTCTGTATCCTGATCCTCACTAGCATGCCTTCTATGGTAGTTATGTGGGGAATGAGGGGCTTCTTGGTTTTGTCTCCCCAAAACTTGTTGCAGCATTGCATTCATGGCGTTCATACTAGTCACTAGTTGAGATATACTGGAGTGGACATCTTGGTTATTAGCATTGGTGTTTTCCATTTCCTCATTTGTGATATTTTCATGGGATGAGTTGGAAGGAGCCATGGAGTTAATAATGGGATGGTTGGGATCAAAGCTATTAATGCGTAAAGGAGAGTTGTATTGTGTACCTTTATTTCGTGGAGGTCTTCTTGGTGACTTTGAAAGTCCTTCATTTGTATTATCTATGCTAGATAATCGACTGTTTGGTCCTTTAGTCCACCTGCCACTCATGCACTTGCTTTATACAACTTTGAATTCTTGCTAAAAGTTATCAATAAGAGATAAAAAATTTGTTGGCTAGTTTTGTTGGTAATGTTAATTTCCTCAAGATTTGCCTTGAATGCCAAAAATTTGGACAAGTTGTGCAAAAAAAATTGGTTTGTTTTTTCCTAATTGTCGCTCCAACTATGACATGGATTGTGAATGTGAATTCTAGAAACTTGATTTTCGAACGGCTAGTTTGAACGGTATAGTTGGCGAGTGATAAGTTGAGTTTCCAACGACTATATTAGAATGATTATAGCTAGGTTGCCAATGACTATTGGATGACAAGAGGAGATACCCAACAACTATATTGGATGATAGGGAGATGAAATATCCAATGACTATATTGGGTGACAGGGAGGATTCGAGACATGGGAAATCAATGACTATATTGGACGATAGGGGGATGAGACACCCAACAACTATATTGGGTGATAGGGAGGATTCGAGACACGAAAAACCAACGGTTATATTGGATGATGCTAGAGGAATTAAATGACCATATCAATCATAGAACTAGATGATGCTAGAGGACACAAGCGAGACTAGATGATAAACCTGACACTGACTGATAAGGGATGACGTGATTGTAACCAACCTTAGAATTTAGATAACACTAGAATATGTTGGGACTCAATTTTCAACGGACGAAACACCCACTATGGCCAAGATGACATGAACAAACCAATTACACCTAACAAAACAACTAGAAGCCACCAAGCGGATGAGGAGACACATGGGATATAGGACAAGACTAACTGATTTACACATGCGAAAGGATTGGATGGATTATGTGATCGAAGTCATAATAATATAATGGTGGAATTTAATATTTAAACATCTATTATGGTACTTATGTGAGCCATGTGGGATAAATGAATGGCTAGGTTTTTTATACGACTTGCACTTGACCTTATAAAATAAAAAAATTTACATACCCAGCAAGAATTGATTGGTCAGTGGTGATGTAGCTAGGATTTTTTACTTTGCATTTGTCATCAATACTTTTGTCTTATGGTCTCAACGATGATTTATTAACTTTGTCTTCTTTGTAGCTTGATATGCCCAAACTCGTGGAGGTGTAATATTTATGGGTTTCTCCCTGGTTTATTACCGCATTTGAACTTTTTATACTTTGCTAGTTCCTTTTATTTTAAACAGTTTTTGTTTTCGAATCGTGTTATAACGCACTATAAATATTCACTGGATTTGTTTCTGTTATTCGAATGTTATTTTTTTTTTTTTCCATTTCTTGTACTATGCTTAGAAAACTATTTGCACTCCTTCCATGAAGAATATTATCCTGCCACTTGGTCAAACCAACCTATGTGCAAATTTAGGGTTTATAAACCTTAGATTTTTTAATTAGATTTTTTATACTGCTTATTTGCAAACTCTGATGACACATACCACCTTGGCTTGTGAGTTATCCTAGACATAGGTTGAGCCTATGATCCCCCTTGGAAATATTTGGTGTAGTGATTATTGTCACTTTGCTATGGTTCATCGAGTACCACCAGAAATTTTTCTTATTTTGCAAAGGAATATCGAACATATATATTTTAGTACATAAATGGAGGAAACTAGAGTACAACTAATACCACCTATGGAAGTAAAAAATATCCAAAAATTCTGCATAAAAATCATTAAATCTGATACCACTTGTAGCAATATAAACCAACAATTGAATGCAAGAGATAATCAAAACAGAAGTGAATGAATATTGCCACTTTAGGAGGGCTAAGTCCTTCGCCACTAAGGAGGGATTAGTCCTTGCAAATAATGCAAAATTAAAATAATGATGATATATGAACAAATATAAATCAACCTACTCTATTAATATTAAATCAATGACAAATAATGGTGAAAACAATAATATAGTCGACTAACTATATTAGGGTTGTAACATATCTAACCCTAAACCTAATGATTAAGGATCACCCTTATATTCAAAATGGGGTAACCACTTATTACTAACTAAAATATTATAATAAAATAAAAAAGGTGTAGGATGTGAAGTGCTAACATTATCTCCTTTATAACAAGCTTTGTCCTCAAAACTAAAAATAAGGAAATTGTTTTGAGAGTTGGTGTAGTATTTCCCATGTAGTAGCCTCATAATATAATCTATACTATTGTACCAAAATATCTGTAATGTTTTGGTTATATATTTATCATGATTATCAATTTTAAATTGATTTTGGATGGAGAATTATTGAGCCTTCATCAAGCTCTTGTTATCATTTGAACCACTAGACTTACCTGTAATATAATAAGTGAGAGTTTAGCAACTATCATTTGGTCCACTACTTCTTATAATCCAATGTAAAACATCATAAGGATCCAAGTTCTTGGTGATAAGTTTACTTTGGTCATTCATCTAGAGGTGGTATTATGCGCTTAGCTTTAGTTGGATTCCTTATAGCTTGAAGACTTCCAAATATTATTGGTGATTGTAGGGTCACAATCACAAACTATTAAGGATGGCATTTGAGGGAGTCAAAAATATGATAAATTACTATTTGGGAAACTATGGAATCTATGTAGGTATGTGCATGAGGATAAAAGTGGGCATACCTTGAGAGATGATCCAAAAAAACCAAAATTACTGACTTGCTTGTTATCTTAGGTAGTCCCCTAATACAATCCATTGAAATATCAATTTATATTGTTGATAGAATAAATAATGGGTGGAGTGCTCTATGTTTCTAAAATCAATAATGGGTGGATTTTTCTTAGAGCCAAAAGTATCACCCTTTTGTGATACTAAAAACCATCATATTGTTCAACAACCCATTATCTACTTTTAATAGTTCTTGGATCAGTTTTGTAATTTCTAATTTTGTACAAAAGAATATCTATAAGGATGAGTGTTGGGTGGTAGATTCCCTCTTCTTATTACTATGATATTATAAATTCTATAAGAGTATTCAAACACCTAGGTAAACTTATTAAATAATATTTTTAGTATTGTGGGTGGATTAGTTTGATCAACTTCTATAGACTACATTGTCAAAATTTAAGTTATGACTCCTTGGGTGCCCTTCATGTGTAATTTTTTCATTCTATGAGAATATATGACTCTTTTTGGTCAATCTAACAACCTCTTGAGCATGTATTGTTTATTCCCTAGTATGAATGCATTCATATTTCTAAAATGTCCCATAAGGTAGTACCTAGTGTTCGCAAACATTGAGTGTCTAGGATTGTGTCACACCCATTTAAATGAAAGCACAAGCATATCAATTTTTATATTATAATATCCTATAGTAAGCTTGAAATTATGATATTTGTATTTGTAAAAAATAGTACCTTCATTGGTTATCATAGCTTCAAAGTTGTTGCATGGATACAAGTAGCAATCTACTTGTTTTTCCACCTTGGGATCAATGAAATTATGAGTGTTACCTAAGTCAATGAGAATAATTAGAGGATATTTTTAAAAATACCCATACACTCTCATAACCTGTGGTGTAGTCACACATTCTAAGGCTTACAAATACATATGAGGTGTCAACCCTTCTAAAGTATTGATGTCCTCATTTTGTTCATTATCTAATATACCAATGGTTACCTTTAATGGGTGTCTTGGGCCTAGGTAGGGTAGTGGTTAACTCAAAATCTAGTAGGTATAACTTATATCAAATACACTTATGACCTAGACTATATTTTTCATCATAATTATAGCATGGGCCCTTATCTCGATGA
Organism: Wollemia nobilis; assembly: GCA_028583015.1. Taxonomy (NCBI): domain Eukaryota; kingdom Viridiplantae; phylum Streptophyta; class Pinopsida; order Araucariales; family Araucariaceae; genus Wollemia; species Wollemia nobilis. The sequence continues at coordinate 17,609,667 of JAQPPZ010017228.1, forward strand.
TTTTTATCTTTGTGTCACTTAGCTATTTTATGGGGATTGTTATATTTCCTATAATGGGAGATGCTAATTATGTTGATTTTTTGGAATTGGGATAGCTTATTTGTGTAATTTTATGCTACCAAATTATCTTCAACCAACCTTTCTAGCCCAATGGCTTCCATCATGTTCTTAGGCTTGAACATTCTTACCTCTGTTTGGATGTCTTTCTTCAACCCACTGACAAAGCAACTTATAAAAATATCTTTGTTAGCCCTTCTATTATATTGGCCAATTTTTCAAACTATTTTTAATATTCTTGAACCTTAGGAGTTTGATTGAGCTTCATCAAATCTCCTATAAAATCCTCATAAGTATTAGCGATAAATTGGACAAATAAGTTTTCACAAAATCCTCCCATGACGATGTTGCTCCCTAAGATTTATGTAGCTAGTGAGATAATTATATTGCATACTTATCTAGGTTAATAGAGGCCATAGGGAATTTAAGAATATCCTAAGTCTGATTAAGATTAAAATATTGATTTGTGTGATATAACCAAATAGAAGGATCTTCCCCATAAAACTTGGGGAAATAACAAAAAAAATGATGTAAAAAGGCATAATATTAAAATATTAATAGAATACATTTTTACAAACAAAAAAAAAAGGTTGTTTAACACACCACATGTCCAATTCCATCAACCAAAAAACCACTATCATCAAAATAGAGCGATAACCCAAGCAAACAACTAATCAAAACCACCTTATAAAACTGGTAGATAGACACAACCACCTTGCTAATAGAACGAAATGATTACATAATAATAAGAGTAATAACAAAAAATGAATCCTCATAATTATGAGGATCCATTAAATGGGATTAGCCACCACTAGGACCAATTCCCACCCAATATTAACATTAAATTAATTTGGTGTCGATCCCCACCCTTGTCTGGAAGAAGAAGTTTTAGGAACATCTTCCCAGTCGTGAGCAACTAACTTTTCACTAGTAGCAATCATTACAACACCTGAATATACCAAGATTTGAGCCAAGGAGTTGGAGGAGAGAGAGGTACAATCAGGTTTCCAATACCAACTCTATATGGAGAGGGACCTTGAGCTAGGGTAGGAGTGTGGTTTGGGGATGAGAAATGATACTACTTGGACTTGGACCAGCTTCAGGGGGTATCCTGCTCAAGAGGAACCTAGTTGATTGTGCATAGTGTGTTCCACTAATGATCAATAAGATCCTAAATATGAGTGAGCTCCATGGCCACCTTATTGGCCTGAATCACAATCTAAAAATACATAGATAAAATAATATAAGACTTCTCAAAAGCAAAGATGTGTAGAGAGAAAGAACACTTACCAAATATGGGAAAAATCCAATTTTGCTGTACAAGGTGCATTGAATAAGGTATGTTGTCCACCTATGATATTTTATGGATTTTATATATATTTATCAAGGGTGGGATTTTTTTCCTCATGTTGTAATATGTCTCATACTTCTTAGATAGTGTTGTAGAGACTAGTGGTGAACATTTGGATGTTTTTGGTTCCATAGTGTCTATCTTTTTATCTCATTAATCAAGAAGTCCTAGTCAAATAATTGGAATTGATCCCTAAATTGTTATAGTTTCTTTACCTCCTCACTCACTTTTTCTAAAGAACTATCTTGTAATCACTGCTCTATATCCATTTTTATTTTTTTATGAATGTCTTTGACCCTCAGTTATGACACCCTCCAATGAAAAATTTCAAAATTTGGTACTCTCTCTCTAGAAACATTGGTGCCATTTTTATATTGGTGCTTTGGTACTTTTTTCCCTAGCACTTTGGTATTATATTTTCAATTCTTGATACTCCCTCTATCTCTTTTCTTCATGCATATTGTTATATTTTTTGTCTAGAAGTTTTTTCCTCTAGCTCAATATTCTATTAAAAAACCTTGCAATCCTTACCATTACCTATAGATTTACTTCTCTCATTCATAGATAGTTTTTGGCCTAATTTTTTAAGGAATTAACTAGGAAGGATTTCATCATTCTTGTAGCCAAATTGCTAGTCTCCAAGGTATGATACAAGTACCTTTCCAAGGCTAACCACTTATGGGTGCATCATAAAACTTAAAATAGTAATATCTTCCTATGGATAAAATCTTCTCCTATTCCTAAGGATTCTTCATATATACCTAAGGGTACGTGGAAGCTTACGTTCATATATTGGTGTTGTCTAAGGCCTAGGTATCAAATTCAAATCATCCTTCACTTATCTAGATGCTTTATAAATAATCTAGGTTAGACAATATCTCTTATATGATATTTTAAAATCCCAACACAAGGTTTTTAACCTAATGAATTTGGGAAAGATAAAAAAGTTTGAAGCGATTCGGTTGACTACAAAATAAATATTAAGGATTGAAGGAAAATATGGAAAAGATAAATTATTGATATGGATGCAATGTGATTGTAGAAAAATGTTTTTGTAATAAAATCCTCAATGCTACAATTAAACCATCCCTAGATTGAGCTCTATTACCAAATGTAATGATTCTGCTTGCATAAATTAACTAGAACTAGAGATAAATTTGTATAGTAACATAATATTGCAACTTGAACATAGAATATCAATTATTGACTGATTACACTAAAAAGTTACAAAGTCTCATAGGCCACTTCAAGGGGGAAGCCTCCTTTATGTGCAATGCTCATTTATAATATAATTCTTCATGATGCCTTCATATTTCTTAAAATAAAATATATAAAGATAATTTTTATCGAAATAGCTTACAATACAAAAATAGATTAAACCCAAAATAGCTATTTGAGATTTCTAACTCTAACCCTAATGATTGAGGGTCACCCTTTTATTTAAAAGGGGATACCTACTCATTACTAACTAAACAATTATAATAAATTAAAAAGGGTTAGGATGTGAGGTCCTAATAGTAAATGTATTTCACTCCAAGAGTCATGGGTTTTGCTGGGGCTTGACCCTTGTGCCCCAAGCATCGTGACCACTTGTGGTTGTAGTGGTTCTCTCATTTTCAAGTAGGTGCATCTGGTGCCCTGCACCTCATGCAGGGAACTAGTCCTGTAAATTTTGGGAAGCATGGGATGTGGCTCCTTCAGATGACCTATGAGATTTCTTACCAAGTTTAGATCCTTGACTAGGTGTGATCTTCGACGCTCATATTCCTTCCTATGCTAGTGATGTGGATCCAAATAAAGCTAAAAATTGCATTGAAATGTAAGGCTTAAATAGGCCCATATTACAAATAATTCTCCTTGAAATGAGCAACAATTTACTTAGTTTGAGCAACCAATTCATTAATTGGGAAGATAAGCTTTATCTAAAATGATAATTCATAGGATAACCTCTTATTTTTCTAACTTCCAATATCCCTTGAGAAGATATTGGGACAACTAGGCCTAAAGACTAAATCCAACATGAGCTCATAAAGCCCATGTTTTACAATTTTGCACAAATTGCTTATTAGTCAAAAATAAGACTAAGTCCTAATTTCAATAGACTAAGCCTAACCTAAAGTTTCTTACATTATTCCTCATCATGCCTCCTAAAATATAAACATTAGACTCTAATTCTTTTAACAAAGAATGGAAGTTACGAGACATCTGATCAACAAAAATCCAATTAGCCTCATGTGGAAATTGGTCTTGATGGGCTACAAGTATGAATTAGTAGAGCCATATTGAGTCTATCGAGTCTTTGTATCAAAAATTACATCGACTTTGATTAAAAGCTAAACATCTAGTACCCCATAGATAGGATGATTGATGGCATGAGCTGATATGAAGGTAGAATTATGGTATGGCTTGAGGAGATCCACATTGATAATGTCATGAATGCCAAGATATGTTGAAATATCAAGGTCGAAGTTATTCTTAGAAACTTTCTAGAGGATGGTATAAGACCCATAGCAAAGTTATTTGATCTTGCTATGTGCTTTTTCTAAAAAACATCGCTTATCCAAGTAAAGCCAAACTTTATCTCCAACTTGAAAATGATGAGGGATACGATGCTTGTTCATTTATTTATCTTGTTGTTGTTGAGTCTTCTAAAAAATTTAAACCACCTTTATATGAAGGTTCTAAAATATTGAATGAATGAGTTAGCCTTATCTTGCTCTTTTTAAACATGCTTGGTAGCTAGAGAGGGCAAGGATAAAGGTAACTCATATGGAGCCAAGGGTTAGAATCTAAGTCAAACTTCAAAAGGAGAATGTTTTATGGATCTATGAACTGCTCTATTGTATGCTTTATCTATATGGGTGAGGCTCAAATCCCACTTAGCTAGACTATAGTGGTGATAGATCCTCAAACTTTGGATAAGTGTGTAGTTAACTACTTTCATCTTTCCATATGACTAAGGATGATAGGTAGTGGAGAATTTAAGAGATAATCCCAAAACTTTTTACAAAGACTGCCAAAAGTGCTCCACAAATCGTGAGTCTCAATAAAAAACAATGTTGTTGGAAAGATGAAAAGAGCTCCATGATATATCGAAGAAGAGTTGAGATAAGTCAGGTGCAAAACTAGTCTTGCGGTAAGGAATGAACTTAACCATCTTGTTGAATTCATACATAATTACAAAGACACAATCATGTTTTCTAATAGTTATGTGAAAACTACTCAACAAATCCATGGAAATACATTTCCAAGGATGAGAAGGAATGGGTAATGGAATTTTGAGGTTCAATTTCCTGTTAGTTGACTTTGAATAGCTACAAACTACACATTGTCTCAAAAAGTGGAGAATATCTTGTTCCATGTGAGGCCAATAGAAGAATTGTTGTAGATGATGAAGAGTTTTTTGTTTCCCAAAGTATCCCCCATAGAGTGTGGAATGTGCCTCTTTTAGAAGATATTTTTGGTGCTCTTGAGGTACACAAATTATATCCAACTAATAGAGTAATCCTTCCTTAATGTAGAAATCCTAAAAATGACATAGATATTATAAGAAAGGATGTAATAGTTGTTGGTAAACCTTTCCAAAATCTATATGAACAAGATATTATGTTGGCCATGTTTGAAAACCACTGTGGGAAGTGGTCACAACTGTCAAGGCTTGAGTTGTTGGAGGGAGGATCAAACAATGTATCACTGTGTTACTTTTCTCTTTCTTGTATTTGATCACCAAGTGAAACTATTGCAAGTAAGATGCCCACTTAATTTTATGAGCTTCCTCAATATTATTTTGTGATTGAAGAAACTTAAGGGGTATGTGATCAGTATGTACAATTGTTTTCTTTACTAAAAGATAATACCTTCAATATTTGATAGCTTACATCAAATAATACAAATATTTATCATAAGTGGAATAGTTCTTCTTGGAAACTAAATATATCTTAGAATGATATGCCACTAGATGGCCATTTTTCTTGAGTATGACTCCAAGGGAAAATTGTTATGCATCTATCTCTATATTAAAAGGTTGGGCAAGATCTAGAAGGACTAGGATAGGTGTTGTACATAGTTTGTGTTTTAATATCTCAAAGGTATGAGCTTGTTCCTTTTTCCATTGAAACTCAACTTTGACTTTGGTTAAGTGATGTAAGGGAGCAAAAATAACCAAATATCTTTCAATGAAATTGTGATAGAAATTTTTAAGTCCAAGAAAACTCCTTAACTTGGTGATGGAAGTAAGAGTAGGTCATTTGAGGAGGACTTCAAATTTGGATGGGTCCACTTGTATATATTTTTTATTAATTACAAATTCAATGTAGGATATGGAAGATTGGTCAAAAGAACACTTAGGAAATTTGGCAAACAAATAGTTCTTTTGAATGGTTTGGAGAACCTTTTCTAAGTGCTCTAAGTGATTATTCCAAGTAGGATAATATACAAGGATATCATCCAAGTAGATGATTACAAACTTGTCCATACTATCTTTGAACACTTCATTCACCAACCTTGTGAATTGTTTTAGAGCATTTTTAAGAGAAAAAGATATAACAAGCCACTCAAAGAGTCCCAATTTGGTCTTATATGTAGTCTTCCATGTGTCTTCAACCTTAATTTTGACTTGAGTGTATCCACTTTTAAGATCAATAATGGAAAAGAACTTAGAACCTTGAAGTTGATCCAAAATATCATATATTCTTAGAAGTGGATATTTATTCTTTATTTTGATCTTGTTCAATGCCCTGAAATCAATACATAACCTCCAAGTACCATTCTTCGTCAATACAAGCAAAATTGGAGAAGAACAAGAAGTAATTGGATTAATAAATTCTTTAGACAACAAATCTTGGATTTACCTTTTAATTTCTTCCATTTGCACAATATATTCCCTATGCATTGGAGCATAATCAATTCCAAATATTAATGCAATTCTGGGCTTCTTTCATGTAATAACTTTGTTATCAGTTTTGTGTGTCTTCATTATGAGTTATATTATTTGAATGCATAGCGGATGTTTCTTTTTTGGTCAATTGTTATGTTTATTATGATATTCGAATGAATGTAATTGCACCAATTCTTTCATTTCCCTCTTCTTTCCATTTCATTGAATTATTATTAAATCTTGCTACAATAGCCCAAAGGATTAAGGCACCAATCATACATAAGGTATAATTAAATTGTTATTATTTTAGCTTGGTCAACCTTATAAAAAAATTTAATTCACCACCATAAATTTGGAAGAGCATGAACATAAAACGTTAAAAACTTTAAGTTCACCTGAAGGGTATCCTTACCATACCTTGTCTATTTAGAAAATATTGAAGAACTCTATTCCTAGTTTAAAGAGGTAGGTCGACCAGAGCCTGTAATTGCTCATTGGAAATTGATTTTTCTTGTAGCATGACATCTTATCCCAAGGATGCAGTAAAAATCTCCAATAGTTTCATGGTATCATTGTCGGGGATCAAACTTGTAATCTTGATTATAGCTTAAACCTAACAATAATATTTATTGGCAAAAATAAGCCTATAGGGAACCAATGTATCCAGTTTTTAAATCTAAATCTTTCTAAGCCTATTTCCTGCATATGCCCACAATTTCCAATTTCTTTTTCAATAACTAACGATCATATAATTTTCTTGAATTTCTTGATTCTTGATTCTTGAAAATTATTATACCATGTGATATATACCCTAAGTTATTGAGAGTAATACAAGTTAAGCAATCTCAACCAGACATTTTTTCCTTTTGCACGTATTGTGCTAGTGAATCTGACTGGTCAAACCTAGAAAAATAAAAAAATACTAAGAGAAGAAGTAGAACGTGTTGGTGTGAATGAGAAGAACCTCTCAGGAGCTCTATCCATAATTCTCAAATCTAGAGTTATTTTTCAAAACTAATCCTTCTAGTTCATTAATAAAAAGTACTGATACAGATATTTTTACAATAGAAAATATATTTGAAACACCCCTTATTGTTCCTAGTGGAATAAATACTACACCACCTACTGTGATTCCTGTAAATCCAATACAAACACCTCTAGTGCATAATACGGCTAACCCACCTCCTCATAATGTACAATTATGGAATACCAATAGATATAGGTCTTTCCAACTGCTAGTAGCATTGCATGACCTTCCTAGTAAAGCCCATAAGTATTTACCCAAATTCCAAGGAAACAATGCAGTTACTAGAGAGGACCACATTAAAAGCTTCTTGTATGCTATGGAAAGTCTGGAAGTAGAACATGAATATATAGTGTTAATACTATTCCTCCAAATCCTAGAAAAGGATGTTAGATAATGGTTTAATACCCTTCCAAATAATGACATTGTCAATTTTGCTAAGATGGAAACTATCTTTCTAAAAACGTTCAGTGAAAGCAAAAATGAACAATCACTATTAACAAATCTAGCAATAATGAAAAAGAAAGAAAACAAGTTAGTAAGTGATTTTAATAGAATATTTTCTAAATCCAGGAATAAAATCCCCACTGATCTAAGGCCAAACAATATACAATCCATCTGCTTTTATAAAAATGTCTTCCTAAGAGAGTTTAACTATGAGTGAAGATAAGAACAGGTTACTACCATAGACGAATCCATGGATAAAGCCATATAAATTGAAATAAATATGTTAGATAGTGGTTTAATGAAACCATACTCTTTATAAGTCAGCCAACCTGATAGGAAACTTAAGAAAGTAGGGTTCAACCTATAGAAGAGAACTGAACAGGACCCTATGGAGAAACTGGCTAATCAAATGACAGAAATGTTTAACACAATGAACAATAGATTAGCTAGGATAGAGAGAAATAAAGAGAGCAATGGTGAATCTGCTCACCCTCAATTTTACAGACAACAAGGTGATAACAAGCCACCATTCATAAGGAATTTTAACAAAAATTGGGATAACAACAATTCTGATGAAGGAAATAAAAATATGAGTAACGAAAAATGGCTGGAGGAAGAGGGGAGCTGGAAAGGATCAAGACTCAGTTCCAAATCCTATACCCACTATCAACCTAGCAAAAAACTTTCCCTATTACTACTTAGTCTGTGATGCTCCTCATAACCCAGATTATTGTGGTATATATCTAGGTATGCATAATACCGTAGATTTAGATGATAAATCAAAAAAGGACATTAGGATTAATGCAAGTTGGACTCTTGAAGATGAATATAGAGAAAGGTTATTCAAGGAAAATATGGATTTATATGCTTCAAATCACCACCCTAAAATCCTAGTAGTAGAAAACACTAAAATCTTACAAAGAGGATAAGAAACTAGGTATGATAAAATGAAACAATGGAAATTAATCCCAATAGTCCAAGAGGTGGAATAATTAGAAGAAAACACCTTAAAATTTAAAAAATAGGATTGTATCTAATAGGATTGATAAAAGCTCAAACAAGAAGACTATGAGACAACCTGTTGTAAATAACAATACACATAAATAAAAAATAGAAAAAAGCAAAATAAGACTATTCCTAAAAACGTAGAAATAAACGAACAATTTCCACATGAGGAATGTACAAAAATGCTAGATATCGAGAAGATAGATTTTTATGTTGGTTCTAAACTATGTAAGCAAAAAGTTAACATTACCTTCGATGAGTTAATGAATATTTAAAAATATAGAGAATAGGTTTGTAGAGCTTTTGGCTTGATTGAACAAGAAGAAACATAATCTTATAATACAATCAAACCCTTCGATCATGAGACTAGAACATTCTCATCTGTTAGACCATTCTATGTGTCCCTTAGATATAACTCATACAAAGGAGAAAGGTATGTCATCCACAACTGCATGCTAGATAGCGGTGCATCCCATAAAAGCATGCCCAAATAGATAGCAGATCAACTAGGACTAATTTCTACTAGAGAATCTCTACCTATGTCAGTAATGGATAGTAGGTAGATACCTTGTGTAGAAATTATTACTAACCTGTTGGTATTCTTAGATCAATATCCCAAGAAGGATATAGTGATGGATGTTGTAGTAATTGATGTGGACCCTTTCTTCTCATTACTTTTGAGCAGGCACTGGGCAAAGCAATTGGGTGGTTTCATACAGTTAGATTGATCTTATGCCATAATCCTTATTTTAGGACAATAAAATGTGACTTTAAGGAGAGAAACATTTAAAAAATATTTAGTAGAATTGATAAGACCAATGACACTATGGTTAACTTGGTCAATTTTTTAGAAGAGAATGAAATAGGAGTATACTCGATCTAGCATAATCCCTTCCTAATAGAAGTCCCTGATGCAAAAGATATGGATCTTGAAACCAGATAACTAGTAGATACAGAATCCACTAGAGTTCTAACCCAAGAAATGTGGACCATGTCCTTTGATGGGGTGAAGTCTCAAATAGTAGGTGTTGGTGTAAATTTAATAGATATTAGGGGTAACTATATAGGAATCCCTTATATATTAGAATATTCATGCACTAATAATATTGTTGAATACGAAGCCTTGCTGTTAGGCCTAAGAAAATTCAAATAACTAGACAAATTTCTTGACTATCACTAGTGATGTAGAATTAATTATACAACAGGTCAAGGGCAAGTATCAAACTAAACATCCCAGATTAAAATAGTATAAATTTGTAGTCTTAGCTGAAATTGATAAATTCTTAGCATTTAACATTTCTTACATTCCTACAGAGCAGAATCATATTGTAGACCTATTAGCAATCAATGCTTCAAGTGCAGATTACCCACAAATTGACACAAAATATATGGAAAGATTTCCAACTATCTCTGTTTACAAACCTTCTATACCTGATAATGTTGTATACTTGCAAGTGTTTCAAGATGATGTGGATATTAGAGATTTTATGGCCCTTTAGAATATGTATTTAGATGTTCTATGTGAGAAGGAAGATGAAGAAAAGTTGAGAAATAATTGGAGAAATAATAGAAGTAATTCAACTTAAAACCAATAGAATTCGAAAAAACTCAAAAAATGACAGAGAGCAGGATCGCAAGCGGGAATGCAAGCGGGAGGCCTTCTGGGAGCCCTCCGGGACCCACCTCCCCGGTTTTTGGATTCGGTGGTCCAGAGCCTGATCAACCCGAGGAAGGGGAAATTCCCCCCCGAAAACCCCCTGACCCTTCTTCTCCTTCCCAGGGATCGTATGCGCACGCGCTTTCTAAAGGGACCTCAAACCCTATCCCCTCTCAAACCCTGCTCCCCAACGGCCCTGACTTGGTGATCCCAGGGGCGCTGCTGGACAGCTTTGTTATTCAGGAACAATTCACCCTCATTGGCAAGTTCATCGGAGGCAGACCAGATATGGAAACAATACGGAAATGGGCGAGCAGCAAATGGCGCACTAGTGGGAGCTTGCAGCTGATAGCCCTGTCTCGAGGCTTTTTTGCGATCAGATTAAATAATGCAGAAGATTCATGCAATATCCTTGCTGGGGGACCCTGGTTCCTGGGAAGGCGAAGCCTTTTTCTCCGCAGATGGGGAGAGGACTTCAACCCAGATACGCAAAACATTAATGTGGCGCCTATTTGGATCCAGCTCCCAAACCTTCCCTTCCACTGCTGGCGAGAAGAAGTCCTGAGAGGGATTGCCCGCACTATTGGAGAGCTCGTTGCTGTAGATTCGTCTACTAAGGTACGCTCCCGCATGATCCACGCTCGCCTGTGTGTTAATGCCGATCTGGAAACCGACCTTCCTTCCTTTGTCAATCTGTTCAAGGATTCCATCCTCATCAAAAAGCAGCCCATTGTTTATGAAAATAAACCCGCGTTCTGCTCTGCATGCAATACCCAAGGGCATCTGATCCACCAATGTCCCCAAGCTCGAGTTTTGAAGCCCTCTTCGCAGGGCCCTCCTGGTAAAGGCAAAGATCTCAATGTTCCTAGGCGTGCTATGGAAGTCCCAGTTCCGACGGGGAATCCCCCCATCGTCCCTTCAGAATCCCAAGGTCTGGGCCAGGAGGGGCTTTTCAAAGGCAAATCTCGAGATCCTGTTTCAAACCCTAGCGCCAACCTCGAACCTTCCCCAGAGCCCCTCAGAGCCTCTGCCAACAATACAGAATCTTTAAACCCCATCCTTCAGGAGATCGAGAACTTCCTCCCCCAACAGTATTCGTCTGGGAAGTTTAGTCCAATCAAAACCAGAAGCAAAGGGCACACCATGGATTATGGAGCCGAGAGGAAAAGAGGACGCCCTTCTACAGCCGAGCTACGTATCAGGGCTACTGAGGATGACCTAGCTAACGGCTCCCAGCGGACTCTTTTCCTAAATTCTGACGAATCCCTCTCCGATGATCCCAAAGTGTCTAAACCCCCCTTCCAGCAGGCGAAGGGAGGCAAGAAACCTCTCAGATCTTCTTGATGAATATCCTCTCCTGGAATGCGAGAGGGCTCAACAGTGCAGCCAAGCTCAGACTTGCTGCTAATATGCGTAAGGATATCAGACCCTCCATCTTCATCATGCAAGAAACCAAATGTGACGAGAAGTTCTCCAGGAAAGCTGCCAGGTCCATCTGGTCTCAAGGCGAAGCTCTGCACAGCCCCGCTCAAGGTTCCTGTGGAGGACTTTTGTGCCTCTGGGACCCGTCCCAAGTGGAAGGTAGGCTACTTTCATCCTCCAGCAGAGTCATTAATATTCTCTTTCATTGCATCTCCAGTAATCAGTCCTGGATCCTGTCCAACCTGTACGCTCCAAATTCCCCTATTGAGAGATCTGAATTTTGGAATTCCATCTCCCGGATGAGGGACTCCTTCAGCACTATCCCTTGGGTGGTTGCAGGGGATTTCAATAGCCCCCTGTATCCAACGGAGAAAAAGGGAGGATTGGCTGCCACCCACCATTCTACTGAGGACCTTAGGGAATTTGTGGATGCAAACGAGCTCATTGACATTCCTCTCAAAGGAAACCGCTATACGTGGAGCAACAGAAGGATTGGAGGCAATCTGATTCAGGTCAAATTGGATAGATTCCTGATCTCCCAGGAAGCTATTCCTCTTTTTGGCGACGCTTCCCTTTCGGCTCTCCCCAAGATTGGATCGGATCATAATCCCATTTTCCTCCAGATGGGCAGGTCTCCTAGGTTTCGAACCCCCTTTCGGTTTGAGGCTATGTGGCTCAAACACAAGGACTTCCGTGAAAAGATGAGCCAGTGGTGGAATCAGCATGTCCATGGATCTCCCATCTTCAGGATTACTCAGAAGCTCAAGTTCACCAAGGAAAACTTGCGGAGGTGGAATAGAGAGGTGTTTGGCAACATTTTCAGCCGGAAGAAGCTAATTTCAGACCAACTCCAAGCCATTGAGAGAAGGGTCGAAGAAGGGGATTCTGGGCTGCGGTGAGGAAGGAGGAAGGGAAACTTCTTGCTGAATTCCACTCCATTCTTGCCAGTGAGGAAACCTTCTGGAGGCAAAAATCCAGGGAACTATGGATCAAAGCGGGAGACTCCAATACCAGATTCTTCCATGCTACAACCATGAGACACAGAGGCTCCAATAAGATCAGCAAAATTCAATGTAGCGATGGTTCTACCACTGAAGATATCCACGAGATCAGATCTGAGGCTGTCTCTTTCTTTCAAAACCTCTTAGGTTCCTCCCCAGAAAGCTCTGCCTCTGCCAAGGCCGCCCTTCTGGAGAACATCCCCAGTCTGGTTTCTGGTGACTCCAATTCCTCCCTCCTCAAGCCCTTCTCCGACTCGGAAATTAAGGAGGTGGTCTTCTCCATGCAACCTGATAAAGCCCCCGGGCCGGACGGATTTCCCCCCCGGTTCTACCAAGCCTGCTGGGACCTGGTAGGAACGGACGTCTGCGCTGCCATTCGTGACCTCCAATCCCACCCCATTCCCCGGGCTGTTAACTCCACCTTCATTGCTTTGATCCCCAAGTCTCCTATTTGCCGATCTATGGCTGACTTTCGCCCCATAAGCCTCTGCAACGTCCTTTTCAAGATCCTCTCCAAAGCCATGGCGTCCAGGATGAAGCCCATCCTGCCCTTCATCATTGACCCCCGCCAAGGAAGCTCGGTCAAAGGCAGAAACATTCTGGATGGCGTCATCTCCATTCATGAAACCCTTCATTCTGCGGTCCGAAACAAAAAAGCAGGTCTTTTCCTCAAACTTGATATGACCAAAGCTTTTGATCGAGTCAGCTGGGAGTTTCTTCGGGACGTCCTTCTGAAGTTTGGCTTCCACCCCAGATGGGTCCAGCTTATCCACAACTGCTTCTCCTCTGCCTGGTTCTCGGTGCTGGTCAATGGCTCCCCCATTGGATTTTTTCCCAGCGTCCGAGGACTCCGTCAAGGAGACCCGCTTTCTCCTCTTTTGTTCATCATCTTGGCGGAATCCCTTGGCAGAACCCTCTCTGCGGCCAGAGTGGCGGGGAAGATCTCCGGCATCCCAGTGGTGTCCAACTCCACTCCCACTACTCACCAGCAATTTGTTGATGACACCATCCTTTCTACGCAGGCGTCTGTCATTCAGGCTAGAAACATCAAGCATATCCTATCCCTCTATGAGGAAGCGGCTGGGCAGCAGGTTAACTTCTCCAAAAGCAAGCTATTTTTCGTTCACACCCCCCCGGACCGTCAGGGCAGGATTGGGCGGATCCTTGGGTGCTCTGCAGGAGCTCTCCCATCCTCCTATCTGGGGCTCCCCCTTTTTTGGGGAAGACCCAAGGAGAGTATGTGGAACAATGTTGTGGAAAGATTCCATCGAAAGCTGGCAGCCTGGAAAGGCAAACTTCTGTCCCAAGCGGCGAAAGCAACCCTATCTAGTTCAACCCTCCAGAGTATCCCCATTTACTTCATGTCTGTCTTCTCTCTTCCCAAGTCAGTGTGCAAGCTCATTGAGCGCATTCAAAAAAAGTTTCTTTGGTCAGGTGCCGAAGACAAGGCTAAGATTCCCCTTGTGGCCTGGGACATTGTCTGCAGAAGTAAGAAGCAGGGAGGGTTGGGTTTCAGAAAACTGTCAGACATGAACACAGCCTTGCTAGGCAAGCAGGCTTGGAGGATTATCTCGAAAGACCCTGCGGAGTGGACCATGCTGGTGTCTAAGAAATACATGGGAAACCTTTCCTTCCTTGATTCTGGCATCCACCCCAATGGATCTGCCTTCTGGAAGGCTGTAACTCATTCCAAAGTGCTCATCCAGAAAGGCCTCAGATGGGTTCTGGGGGACGGACAAAGCATTGACTTCTGGAACGACAGGTGGTTATTGGATGAACCCCTAAGTGGCAGAGCGGACCTCGCCATGCTTCAAATGGTCCCTGACTCTCGTTTGGGTATGAAGGTTTCTGACTTCATAATCTGGGAAGATGGTCAACCCCGATGGAGGCTCCTCGCGGGCACCTCTCCTGAGGCTGCTGCTCTCAACATTATGCTCCAAGCTACCACCATTCCCTTTGAGCAAAAGGATGACAAGCCTGCCTGGGCTGGGTCTGACAAAGGGCTGTACACTGTTAAGTCTGCCTTCTCCCTCCTGAAGGATCATCCCGTCTCCCCTTCCCACATTGCTTGGAAGAAGAACCTCATTCCGAAAGTGGCCTTCTTCTCGTGGATTGCCTTCCAAAACAAATCCCTCACCACTGAGAATCTCATCAAAAGAGGCATCCCCCTCCCCAACAGATGTTACCTTTGCCTGTCCAATTGGGAATCCACCGATCACCTGTTCCTCCACTGTGAGTTCACCTCGGCTGTGTTTGGGTTTGCCCTGTCCTCCTTTCAGATCCACTGGGTTCCTCCCAGGTCTTTGTGTGATGCCTTCTACCAATGGCCCCAACCCTTTGTTAATCTTAAGCTCCGTTTCCTCTGGGACATCTGCCTCCCCCACCTGATTTGGCAAGTCTGGCTTGAGAGAAACCGTAGGATCTTTGGAACTTCTACCCGGGATCCTCCCTCGGTGGCCATTAGGGCTATAGCTTTCGCTTCCGAAAATGCTAATTCCATTCAGTGCCCCAGCCCCCATCCTCTGACCCGGGAAGGGCGCATCCTCTCTTCTTTTAATATTTCTGATTGTCCCCCCCTGGGAAACCCTCTTCCTCACCCCCGTACCCTCGCTAAGTGGAGTCCTCCCCCTCCGGGATGGATTAAGCTTAACTTTGACGGGGCTTCCAAAGGGAACCCAGGAGCAGCAGGGGCTGGTGGTGCTGTCAGGGATCATCGTGGTATGGTTATCCTCGCCTTCTCTGAAGATCTTGGGATTCAGACCAACCATGTTGCGGAAGCCAGAGCCCTTTGGAGAGGGTTAGCCCTCATTTCGGAGGACTCCAGAGCTATCATCATAGAAGGCGACTCTATGAACATCATAAACTACGTAAACAAGGATAAGACCCCTGCCTGGAGGGTCCACAACACCATCGGAGAGATTCGGAGGATTCTCCGCGGTAGGACCCACAGATGCCAGCACATCTTTAGGGAAGGAAATTCTTTGGCTGACCTCCTGGCCAACAGAGGCTCCTCCTCCGGCAAACTCACCACTTGGGATCTCGAAATCCCTCAAGATCTTGCTGACGTGGCTGCGTCAGAGTTCCTAAAAGCTCAATGATCCTCGCCAGATCAGCTAGGTGGGACACGTCAGTTGGTCTTGGGATGGAGGACAGTTGGCGATTGGTTTTCTTGCGGCATCCAATTACTGCTCTTGGTAAGACGACCCCCGGCGCGGCCGTTAGGGCCCATGACGTGGGCGGCAGTCACGAGTCAGCGATCAGCTCTTTTCACGTTTTTAACGCCTTTCTAGGCATGATTTTCTTTCATCATCGGGACCGAGCGAGCCTATCTCCTCCCTATCCGATGGCTCCCCTCATTTCGGTTGTTTCCCATGCATGCGGCTTCTGCGAGCCGTCGCCCTTCCGACGCAAGCTTCCTTTCCTTTTATTCCAAGGTGGCGATACGGGTGATTTCATTTATCTCTGTCATCATCCCAGAATCGTGTGCAGTTATCCCTGTTCTACAGCGTATTTCTGCCTTAAGGCCTTCTTCCGTAGTTCCCCTGCCCCTCCCATGGCTGTACCTTACATTGAGCCTGAATTCTCTTCCCTGTCTGAGGAGGAGAAAATCTTCATGAAAGCCCTCGGGCTAGTCCCTTTCCTCAGCAAGTTTCAGGGCCCGGACGATAAAATTACGTCTGATTTCATGGAGACCTGGCAAGATGGGGAAGTTCGGGTGAATGGTGTCCACCTGAAGGTCACCTTTGATCTCTTGCTCGAGATTACTGGAATGCCGGCCACCGGGAAATTCATTCGGTGGGACAAGCACAACTGGCAAGAGGAGTTGGACCAGTTTCGGACAAAGGGAAGAATTTAGGCTGGGATAAATCCTCCCTCTTCAGAGAGGAGCTGGACGAACCGTGGAGCTGGGCTTTGAAGCCGCTGATGCAGTTCATTTGCTGTGACGACCCGGACAAGCCTCTGCGCAGCTACCACATCAGTTTCGTGAACCACTTGCGGGCGTCCAAGAAGCTTTGCTTCCCGGACTTCCTCAACTACTCCCTCGATTGTTCCATCGAGGCCGCTCGAAAGAGCAAGTCCAGGCCGCGGCACCAGGGGCTCATGGGCGTTATCTTTCGCCATTGTCTTTCTAACAGGGCCTCCCCTCAGATCGTCCCTCCCCTCTCTTCCCACCCGCCTGCGTCCCCGAGCACCGACGCTCCCAAGACTGAGCCTCCCACCGACCAGGCTACCCCCAGTCGCAGTCGCTGTCGTAAGCGGGCCAAGGCAACTCCTCTGAGTGGCAGATGTTCCAGACGGCTCAAGAAAGCTAAGGCCAAAGTTGAGAACGACTCTCCTCTCCACCTGAGCTCGGATTCTGAGTCGGTGCAGAATAAGGTTCAGCAGAAGGTTCCCCTGAGTCTGCTCATCGATATGGCCATCGACGCTATGGGGAACATCTCTAGGGCTGCTGAGTCGGCAATCCAGTGCCTCCGCAACCTCAAGTCGCATGTTGATGGTTCCTCTGGGACCCCGGAGAAAACTACTGCCAATTAAGGCTGCTGTCGGTCCCTGGTAGGTTGGTTTTTTGAGCCTCATAGAGGCCTGCTTATCCCTTTCTCTCCAATGCTATGGCAGTTTCAGTTTTCCTTTCTGTTCAGGTCTGAGGCTCACCCTGAGTCCTCAACCTTGCGGCTGTAATGGGTTCACCCCATTTTTGTAATAAGGTTTTTGGGATCCTCTAGAAAAACCCAATTATGTATATAAATGTTACTTATCAAAAAAAAAAAAACCAATAGAATTCCAAAGGGGTTAGTTTTCTTAGAAAGCTTATTCAATAAATTTGATAAGACATACAAACCACTCCTCAATGAAATAGAAACCAATGATATAAATATTGGAACAAAAGAGGAGCCCAGATTGGTTAAGATTGACAAGGCCTTACCAAAATAAGAAAAAGAACAATACATTAGCTTTCTGAATAAAAATAAAGAATATTTTAGTTGTAGTTATGAAGACCTAAAGACGTTCAAAACTAATGTCATGACTTACATCATTCCTCTCAAATAATATGTTAAACCATTCAAGCAAAATAGAGGAAATTTAACCCCACCTTATATCTAATAATGCAAAAGGAAGTCCAAAAATTATTGGATGCAAAAATAGTTAGAAAAGTAAGGTTTTCTTCCTGGATAGCAAACTTAATACCAGTAAGTAAGAAAAATGGAGAAATTATACTTTGTGTTGATTTTCAAAATTTGAATAAAAGTTCGCTCAAGGATAATTATCCCCTATCCAACATGGAAAAATTGTTGCAAGTCGTAGAAGGTTAATCTAGAATGTCATTATTGGATGGATTCTCAAGATATAATTAGATTTAGGTAAATCTTGAAGGCAAATACAAAACTGCCTTCACTACCCCTTGGGGCACCTTCAAATACCTGAGAATGCCATTTGTATTAATGAATGTAAACACAATATTCCAAAGGGCCATGGACTTTTCCTTTAAAGGACTAATGTTCAAGATAGTGGTTGTCTATTTAGATGACATAATGGTATTTTCAAAAAACCTTGAAGATCATCTTGAACATCTAGCCAAAGTTTTTGCTAGATACAAAGAATATAGAATATCCTTGAACCCAAAAATATATATATTCAAAGCAAAAAAAGGAAAAAATTTACATCATATAGTATCGAAAAATGGAATTACCATTGATCCATTAAGAGTAGAAGCTATTGCCAAGATACCTCCCCCTAAAAACCTGAAAGGAGTCAGATCATTCTTTGGTAAAATTAATTTTGTAAGAAGGTTTGTGCTAAATTTCACTAAATAGCTCAACCCATCAACAACATGATCAAAAGAATGCTAACATCAAATGGACAAAGGAGAACCTTGGGGCTTTTCAAAAAATTAAATATGCCATAACCATTGCCCTAGTGTTGAATTGTCCTGACTACTCAAAGAGTTTTAACATATACTCGTTTGCTTTCGAACACACCATCACTACAGTCCTTTCCCAAAAGGATGATGAGAAGAATAAGAGACTCATAGCCTTTATGAGTATAGGACTTAAGGGAGCTCAGCTAATATTCAAAATGATCAATAAATAAGCTTATGTTGTGATTCAGGCAATAGAACATTTTAAAAACATTTTTGGTTCAAACAAGGTTATATGTTGTATTTCATTCACTACTATAAAAGATGTTTTCACCCAACTCGAACCAATAGGTATTCCTACTAGGTGGATGGTCAAATTAATATAGTATGATGTAGAATTTAAAGCTGTGAAAATAATTAGAGGACAAGGTATAGCTAAGTATTTGGCTAACAAATAAGGAGAAGACATGTAGAACATCACCATGTGGTATGATATGCATGATATCTGAAGAACAAATAATGTTAAATACAAATGATATGATGATATATTAATGTATCTTAAAACCTTGTCCTTCCTTAGAGGCATGACTGCAAATAAAATGAGATCAGTCAAATAACAGGCTCAAGTGTATAACACTCAAGAAGGTAAAGTCTATTGGAAACATCCAGATGGGATATTATTGCTATGATTGTTTAAAAATAAACCTTAGAAGTAATAGAATAATTTCATGTTGGATTCTGTGGGGGTCACTTTGCTCCAAAAGCAATTGCAAATAAGATCATGAGAGCAGGTTATTACTAGCCTTCTTTATTCAAAGATATTCATCAATATGTAAGGAGTTGCCATAATTTTCAAGTGTTTGTACGAAAGAAAAAATTAGCAATAATGCCCCTCAAGCTAGTAATCATAGAAGAACCTTTCACACAATGGGGAATCAACCTTATTGGAAAAATAAATCTAAATTTCTTAGGCAGACACAAGTGGATCATCATTGCAACAAACATTTTTACTAAATGGGTGGAAGCAGCTCCTCTGATAAATTCAACAACTAAAGTATTCATAAATTTCTAAGAGGAAAATATTTTAACTAGATTTGAAGCCCCAAAGAAATTAGTAACTAACAATGGGAAGTACTTTGTCTCCTTTGAAATGATAAAGTTATGTGCAAAATAGATAATAGAGCTTTCTCATTCTGCCAACTATTATCCCCAGGTAAATGGTCTAGCTAAATCATCAAATAAAAATTTAATAACTAGAATTAAAATATCATTGGGTAAAAATAAAAAGGAATGGGGCAATGAATTAAAAATTTTCTTATGGGTAGAAAAAGTTTATGTTATGAGGAACACAGGTAAAAATCCATATGAAATGGTATTTGGAGAAAAATCCCTACAACACCCTCGCATAGAAAGAATAGACCTGTCCTTATAACTCCAAGATCATGAAAATACCAATGCTTTGTAGAGGATGTTAGATTAGATTATGCA
Organism: Wollemia nobilis; assembly: GCA_028583015.1. Taxonomy (NCBI): domain Eukaryota; kingdom Viridiplantae; phylum Streptophyta; class Pinopsida; order Araucariales; family Araucariaceae; genus Wollemia; species Wollemia nobilis. The sequence continues at coordinate 17,629,852 of JAQPPZ010017228.1, forward strand.
ATTGCAAGAAGAAAGAAGAAATTTACTAAACAAGATGGTAGAACAAACCCAAAAGAAGTGCAACTCTTTAATAAGAAATCCAAAGGAACTTCATTCTTCGAAGGAGGCATAGTCATTTACTAGGACCCCAAAAATGAAAGACATAGAGAAAAAGGTAAGTTTGAACCCAAGTGGTTAGGCCCCTACCAAATAGTGTAGATCATTAGACCAAATACTTTTAGGTTGTAGACCTTAGAGGGTGATTTCATAAAAATCCCAATAAATGGCCAACACCTGAAACTATATCATCCTTGTTGGAAAACCAAAAAAGAATAAAAATAAAATAAAATTTTTAAAAATTATAATAATAATAGTAAATTTTATGTTTTGTAAGTCCATCAATTCAATTTTTCTTTTATGTTATTTTCTTTAGTTGTCGATAATCGTAAACTATTAGAGAATTGTTAAGTCTCCCTATCATGTTTGTATTGTTTGTCTAGTAGAGCCTACCCTTAGTCAATTAAGAAATGAGGATCTTGATTAAATACAAACGGTTTGACAACATAGAAATCCAAGAGCTTAGTAATCATATTATAAGGTTGGAAATACTGTAGATGAAAGTTGGAAGTGCTAACACATCAAGCTAAAGCCATACATTATCATAATCTTAAAAGTGATTCCAAAGTCAGAGAATATAGTCAACTTTGGTAAGATAGTTAGGCTAAAAACAATTACACTCAATATTATAGCCTTTTAAGTCCTCAACCTAAAAATCACACTCTGAAAAGCTTTGTAATTCATCAAAATTCTTCCAAAGAAGAAACTTCTTAATAATGCAGATTGAGCAAGTGCTTGATGCTACCTGGACAACCTCTACCGGGGCTATAGATGCCTGAATAACAGTAGAGTAGGTCCAAATAGGATCAAGGTCATATCCACCGGAGCTATAAATGCTTGATTGGTAGTGGAGCAATGACAAGGCAAATATCTTTAAAGAGTGAAATCACTAATAGGTCTAACTCCTTCCAAGTTGATGAAATTTTGTCTGATCAAGAAAATTAAAAAGAATACACAAGCACACACTCTAGGCCCAGGCTTGATGTGATGGTAATTTTTGATTGATTTTTTCTAAAACCACCTTGGAGATATTGCTAGACAACTAGCCTTTAGGAGTAAAAGTTCATTTGGCTTTAGACCAGAACCTCTGATTTTATTTGACTAAGAGTTTTTCTTTTTAGACTAGATAATCTTTATTTTTTTATTTTTACTTTTGCAATGATCCTCTGGAAAATAAATATCCAAGTCATTTTTTGAAATCTTGTTAATAACTGGAGAGTCTGGAGTTCTCAAGTGTCTTATGTTTTTACCACTTGTCCTAGTCAGATCCTATGTTGTAGCAAAAATTGATACAACATAGATGTACCCCTAATTTCAAAATTTTGAAGGTCATTAAGAGATCCATGATTCATGATGTGTTAATAATCATTTCAAACCCTGAGCTATAAAGCAATTAAAACACCTCAAAAGGTAACCATGGATTAATATATTTTTAAAATATTAACAAAACCTTCAAATGCTTAAGACTTGTAACAACTTTGTTGCCATGATTAGTCATCTTCCATAAAACAACCTAAATTGCAAAAACATTGAAACTACCTTACACCCTTAAGAAGCAAAATAATCCTTTTAATTAAGCTTAAAAGGTTCCCTACCTACATTTACCTAAGTTCGCAAGCTACCATCCTGATCAACTGAGAAGTGGAAATAAAGCTAAACTAATCGATCGACAAATAAATGAAAGACTGCCATTGAAAAGCAAATAATTCAAAGAATCGATCAAGCAAGTCTTTGATCAATGGTAATATAGGAGTGGCTGATTGACCGAATAGCTAACAAAATTAGCATAACAAAAACCCACCATTCAACTGACAATAAGAAAAGATGTACCAAACAATCAATCGACCGAATCGGTAGGGAAAGAGAACCACTTGGCCGAAAAATGATCAGTGCTATAAATCGTATCATCTGAATATAGTGGTGATACTAATTTACCCCAAAAGCATTGGCAAAAAATGGTCAACTCATTCGATCAAAGCCATGTCCAAAAAAATGTGCACAAGCACTCGATCACAGATAGTAACAAATCAATCGAGCAATTTAGTGCAAAAAGGTAATTCAACCAAAGTCGAATCCAAGAATCAGGTCAAATTCGAAGGCTCAAAATTTAAAATCAGAACAAGAAATCATTATATCGAGAAGAGGGAGTGATCAACCGAACACATGGTGCAAAGAGAGATCGTTGGTCAAAAGCTCATCGACAAATAAAATCGATCGATCAAAATCCAACAAAGATCAACGATCAATAAGAGCGGCCTAAAGTCACTTGATCAAAAATCTAGTCAAACCATTTAGTCAAATCCTACTGATTCATTAAATATGAAACCCTTTGATCGAATAAATCCCATGTTGTGATACCAAGACCAATCGACTGAAGAGTAACGTGGATCACCCGATTTATTCCAAGTGGATTGAAGATGCTCGACCAACCAAATGAGTGAGAGGATGAATCAAGATACCTATGGTGCATCGACTAAGAAGAGATAAAAAAATTTGGGTCATCGGTCGAACAAATCACAACCATCAAAGGGTACCGACTAAGCGAAGCAAATAGTTGAGATGAATTGGATGAGATAAAGGTAAAATGAGCAAGGTACGGTAACATTAATTTTTACATACATTTTAATTTTGCTAAGGTCATTATTATATTAACACCATTATAAAATTTGGCATAAATTTAAACGCAGGACGTATGAGGGTACTCTAGACCACTTAGTCGAAGAGTTAATAACAAGCAGTTGAAAGCACCATTCGTGCAAAATTAAGGAAGGGCCATCAGATAAAAAATAACAGACGATGAGGGCTAATTGGCCGAACATCCAATCAATGAGTGAGAAAGCTTTGATTGAATCACAATGAATCATAAACCGATAATTTTAGTAAAAGAAGTAATTAAAGCATTTATTGATCGATCAACCATCGATGATCACCAAAGCACAAGTCCCTTGAAATCTATGATGAGCATTAGTCGATCTATCACATGATAGGAGTAACGCTTCACTAAATCAAGATCTTGTGGACTCTCATTCATGAAAGCCAACGAGGCACTCGAATCAATGATGATTTTGCTGACATGGCCGAGAGCCAATTTAAAAGTTGTAGGTACACAATCCAACTATGGACCTCTTCCTCGAATCTATCCAGGCACATGTTTTAACACAATGTGAGCTAATCGAATGATATAAAATTAGACATGCATATGATCAGATGATTAGTTATGCAAATCAACTAAAATATGATGACCTGTGATAGGTTGGCTCACTACAAATAGTGAGGTGGTGAGATAAGTAAAGTAAACACATTGATGAATATGTCAAATGCAATGAATTCAAATCCTGGCCAAGTTAGAGCTATGGGACTCCTCGTATCACACAAATGAAGTTGGTAAAATGAAGTGAATCATCATAGGATGAACAAATGGAGGATGCTCCGTGAACCAAATGATGCAAATGAAGGATCATTTTGAGGTAATATCATTAGTTTAAAGTAAATTAGATCATTCTTAGATCAATAGGATCTGGTCCATCTGTCATCAGCTAATGAAATAATTTGCCCTAACTCATCCTTTATATAGGAAGACACCCATTCTAAGGTTCAAGAAAAATTTTGAAGATGGATAAAATTGTGCTAGAAGTTAGTTGCAGAGAAAGAGGTATGTGATTCAAGAGGTTCTAGTTCACTAATAATAGAAGAAGCAAGAGGTGCAAACCGCACAAAAGAACACCTTTGAAAAATTTCCACACCCCTATGGAATATAGTTAAATAAGTATCACCCTGATAGAATATAGAAATGAAAGTATCGTGTTGTTGGTGGTTTCCTTAATTTGTGTACTTCCAATTCTTTATTTCTATCTAACTCCACCTCTCAGCACAGTAGTGTTGTTTCTTCTTCACCACTTTTGAGGATCTAATATATCAAATTTTTATAATGAACATTGTTTTCCTTCCTAGGATGTAAGTTAAGCCCCCATGCAGTTGGAGAAAACCTTGGATCTAAGATGATATATCCAAATCCAATAATCCTTTCAGTCCAAGGGACCAACGTGATTAGTTAAAAAGCACTAGGTCATGGTAACATGTATACGCGATAACATTCAGTTAAGACAGGATCTCACTTCAATATAAGTAAACAAAGCCACAAGGCAGAGTTGAACAAGGACCAATTCAATGATAGTTGGACCAAATTTTTATATATAAAGGATAAATCCTAATTTTGAGATAGCTAATAATAGGTTGTATAACACCTGACCAATAACAAGATAGGAAATGGCACCATGTGGATGGTTTAGATTAGAGCATTTTTGATAATTACAGAGCCACTACAACTATAAGAAGGATGTCCACGGCCAGAAAAAGGATCAATATTTTGATATAGCATATTTTTTCTAATAGGTATACTTGAGTACCCGTTCTATGTTGTTGAATTCTCTTTGTTTCTTTCTTCTTTTTCTGCCCCTTATTCTTCCCATTTTTGTGCACGTTCTGAAAGGAAAACACCCAAGAAGCTGAGATTATTTCTAGATTATTGAGCTAGAGGTCTAGGGACTCGACTATTACCAGATTAGAACAGGAGAGTGGAAATTCCTTGTTATGATATTCATATTGGAAATAATATCTATTCCATCATTTGGGTTATGTAAATGTATCCTCCAAGATACATACCTAGATTACTTCCTATGCAAGTTATCTAGTGACTCATGCAATGTAATAAATGGACAAGGGTCAATGTGCAAGGTGTACATGTGTAAGGTGTCCTATGAACAACTATATAGAGTGTTGGTAAAGCATCCTATTTTACATATATAAGGATAGCCTCCTATATAAGTCGAGGGACATCATCATATAGCATAGGTTAGTGGATTATTTTTTTCTATGTTCCACACCATTTACTGGTGATGGATATGATGTAGATCTGTACCTTTGTTAATGGAGTGCTCACTTCCTCCATAGCTACATTGTAATATTTTATATGTTTTATATTTCAGCATACTTTAGTCATCTAGCAAATTTAATTTCTTGCATGTTATTTTATATCTTGTGATTGTTATCTCTCATGGCTCATTCATCAAAAGCTAAAAAATTGAACGAGGATTTTTGTTGTATTAATATTTAAAAATTTCAATGGTGAATTTAAGCCAACTCTTCATGTAATCAATTTTAAATATTAATACAATTATGGGCTTCTTTTTTTTTATAACTTTGTTATCAATTTTGTGTGTGTCTTCATTATGAGTTATATTATTTGAACGCATAGTGGACGTTTCCTTTGTTGGTCAATTGTTATGTTTATTATGATATTTGAATGAATGTAATTGCACCAATTATTTATTTTCCCTCTTCTTTCCATTTCATTGAATTGTTATTAAATCTTGCTACAATAGCCCAAAGGATTAAGGCACCGATCATACATAAGGCATAATCAAACTATTATGGTTTTAGCATGGTCAACCTTATAAAAAACTTTAATTCACCACCATAAATATGGAAGAGCATGAACATCAAATTTTAAAAACTTTAAGTTCACCTCAAGGGTATCCTTACCATACCTGGTCTGTTTAGAAAATATTTAATCACTCTATTCCTAGGTTAAAGAGGTAGGTCGACCAAAGCCTGTAATTGCTCATTGGTAGTTGGTTTTTCTTGTAGTGTGATAGCTTATCCCAAGGATGCAATAAAAATATCCAATAGATATATTTCTCACTCCTTTGAACATAGAATTTGGAAAACAATAGAAATATTTTTAAACACTATCAATGGTGTTATAATGACAAGGTGCTTGGCTTCTCAAACAATAGTTATGTGGTTGAATCCCAGGCACATTTTCTTATTTTTTCTTTCCAATTAGTGAATAGGTATACTAATAGCTAGTATGGTTTTAATAAATATTTCCTCAAATGATTTATATAGTGTAGTGATAGCACCTTGGTAAGACATGTAAATTGTTGGTAGGATGTATCAAGTCTCATTTATGGGCTAATTTTTTTTGCACATGTATTTTTGTTAGAGTTAAAGTGCACCTTGCCTTCACCTTGACACTTGTCAGTTTCTCTTGACAAGTGTCATGTGTTAAATATAGGCCTTATGCCTATATATGTAACTCATTTTTATCAATAATATAATCCCTTCAGTTTCAGTCCTAACATTTGGTATCAGAGCGGGCTTTCCCTGCCCTGTGAAACCCCTTGAGGGGGGATTTCCCTCATGGAAATCCTCCCTCCCCCATTTTTTTTTTTTTTTAAATTCTGACTGAGGGAGTATGCTCTCCATCCATAGGATGGATCAGAAACCAGAAAGTCTAAAAAAAAAAATGAAAGAAGAGACTAATATTTTGAGTTGCCTCTCTCTGCCATTAAAGCTTTCCTGGCTGCATAGAGACAATGGCAATGGAAGATACAATTTTAGAATTCACTAATAATGGTGTTCACTAAGCATGTTTGTCGCTAGGTCTACCACTCCATAAAAAAAATGATAATAATAATTTGGATGGTGATAAGTTGTCTGGCTCTTTACTGGCTGCGGGCTGCCCGAGGTGGCTATTGTACGTGCTACTGCCCAAAAGCAATTACTCCCTGAAGATATGGAGAGCGCGCCTCAATCCATTCGATATGAAGAGTGAATCTACAAGTGCTTCCAATGCTAACGTCGTCGTCGGATCTAACGACGTCTCTTCATATTTCCTCTTTGATTTAAATACCGCGAGCTGAGTGCGCATTCGTAGCCATTCATTCATTAATTGTTCTCTTCTGGCATTATCGGAGACACTTCTCTCTCTCTGCTATGAGGCCGAGGGTCTGGGTGAGGAGCCAGAACAACCAGTTGATATGACGTTTCTTCTCGTCGATGACGGGCTTGACATTTTTTCTTGCATACGTTTGAGGGGCCGCAGCCTACGTTCCCATCTACGTCAGGTGGAGGGAAATGGACAACGTGACGGTGGTGGTGTCGTCATTCATCATAGAGAGCGGCACACCATCTTGTCGCCGGAATTGTCACCACTCCTTTTTTATTTTGAGGCTAGTGACACTGGCACTGGCACTAGAAGTGCACCTATGATTGCGAGAATAGCAAAGTCTTGTGGCAGTCGTGCAGCAGTCATGCGATGGTGATTTTAGCACTACAAGAGTGCTAATTAATAGAAACAGAGAGTGTTTTTGCGAGTTCCATCCCATTAAATACCGTTATAGGTGGGGATACACATTTCACAATAATTTTCAAGGCCTTCTGTACAGGCTTCGCTGGTATGGGCTTTGAAAGATCCGATAATGCATCCCGCTCTCACTCGATCGCCTCCTTTGAAGGAGCCTTCTGCCTTGCTTCCCATAGTAGTTATGATACCAGCAATCTCGTTCCCTGGCATGATGGGAGAGACGGTTCTTCCCTAGTCAGTTTTTTAGTAGTGCAGATGCGAGAGACGTGGCGAGAAAAACAATGTCACGGTGGAAGCAAAAGAGGAAGATGAAAGATATTTCAGTTGGAAGTGACTGTATGGTAGGGTTCACGGAGAAAGTTATGGTCGTTGCGTACTTGTTAGGCCGATGCCACTCGATCGGGAGCATGCCAGGAACACTTGGCAACATTTGATGCCCTTACTGGCGGAATAGGGAGTTGTTGATGGAGTGACAGTTGAGGGAGTCGTCTACAATGTCGCACAGTATGATTGGCTGTGCATGCTGGTTCAATGGATCTGGCCCTATCTTCATCTCCGTAAGCAAATTTGTGAGCCACCATGAGTGCCCTAGCTTGGAACGCATGAGGACGATTCTGTCCTCATCTATTGGCTGCTCCTTTTGGCACTATTGGTGTTTCTGCCAATGCACTCTACCGATACTGCAATATCAAACTCGTCCTTCCACTCTCTATATTATACCGATATTGCATCTTCATGCAGTGATTTATGCCTTACACGCTTCACAGTTTGTGTTCTTTTTTTTGTTTTGCACCCACAGATCTGATGCCACTTCCTTGCTAGGCCAAGTTTTGAAAATGATGGCGACCACTATCAACCTCCAGTGTCAAAATGGCCCATCGTCTATGTTTGGGTGATATTTCATTGGCAATGATGATCTGGTAGCTGAACTTGGGAAGACGAACGGGGATTTGTTGTGGAGAAGGTGGCTGAGGCATTAAGGGGGATGACTGCGAATCTCGAGAATGCGTGGGCGGTGGCCGCGGAGGGCGGCAAGGTGCCCGCACATGTGAAAGTCATCGGAGGCGGCGGGCCAGAGGAGCGGAGGAGCATGCATTATTATTTTTTTAAATGAATGTGATTATGGCCACACCATGCATTTTAAATACATTTATTTAATATGTGAGGGAATATAGTTGTGCATGCTTTATTAAAGTGGAGGGGACCACTTTGTTTTATTGGGGAATTGAATACCGGTTGTAGGCCCATATAATTCCCCTGCGTGGGAAAATTGAGTCTGTCTTTTTTCCGCCACAGTGCGATGCCAGGAATATGATATTCCTGAGGTTTATTTTGCTGCCTTAGAGAGGCATGATGTTATTTTTCCACATGATGAAGGCCCCTTTGATGGTGGAATATAGGGGTATTTATAGTCGTTGGAAACGTTTTTCCGTGATGGACACAATGGTGGTGTCAAATTGTAATTTTGAGGCTATTTCAGTTCAGTTTTTTTAGCCTCAAAATTTTTCTACCTTGGAGTGCACTTTCGGTTGTACCCGACACTCCCAAGGTACTTTCATATGTGATCCTTGTAACTAGTTATCTTTTCTATACATTTGGCGAATGCAGTGGCTGGTTACCCATGCATTTCGGTGGGATGACATGGTCACCATAAGGACACTTATACTAGGGACTACAGACATAGACACCCTAGAATCTATCAGAGGTTTTTTCGGATCTACTTCTGAAGACTACAGACGAAGACACTTTAGAAGATTCTCTTCTTTTCTTCTTCTCTCCTCCTATTTGGATCTATGGCTCATTTTATTGTATTGAGTGCATTTTCGACAGAGACCGACACTCTTATATGGCTCGTTTTTCCTTTAATTAGGTGCATTTTCGACAGAGACCGACACCTTCTAGATTGAGTTCACCATAAAGAGAGATTTTATATTTATGGTGAATCTAGTCAGTGACCTACGAGAGGCAACATCCTCTGAGGATGACCTGCAGAGGCAATAGACCCAGAAGTGGCTGACCCTGAGGCACCCATGATGACCCTAAGGCACTTAGACGGCTAACCCAGTGGCAACAGACCCGTGGAAGTGGCTGACCCTGAGGCAACAGACCAAGATGTATACATAGTGAATCTAGCATTATTCACAGTTGGAGATCCAAGAGCACAGAGCACGAGCCTAGACCAAATCAGCAATAAGCGAGGATGATAGGTTGTTTTCGAGAAGTCAACATTAAGGGGGAATGTTACCTAATGTTGACTTGCTTTGTTTTTTCTTTAGTTAGGATAGTGCACTTTAAGGGGGAATGTTAGAGTTAAAGTGCACTATGCCTTCACCTTGACACTTGTCAGTTTCTCTTGACAAGTGTCATGTGTTGAATATAGGCCTTATGCCTATATATGTAACTCATTTTTATCAATAATATCTATCCCTTAAGCTTCAATCCTAACAATTTTCACTTCATAAAAATATTTATGGTTGTTTTAAAATTTATGTGCTTGGTGTTCATATGTATGCATGCCTATGGATCTTTGGCTTGTGAAATATAGCATAATGCTTTGGCATCCATTATAATGCTTGTACAAACCCAAGTTTGAAACTCCTATTTTCTTCTTTGGAATGAAAGTGAATGTGCACTAATGTAGCTGACACTTGGGCACACATTAAATTTTTTATATGTATTCCTAAAAATCTACTAATCCACTTTTATCACATGTTGATATCCTATTTGTCAATCTAGTTGATAGTCCCATTAGTGCAATGATGTTGACATAGATTTGTCATCTTCAAAATGTGATAAGTTGTAGCTTCTGATTGGTCAGATTTTTTCTAAGTTTTGCAATTTAATTTTTATTAAAATTTTATCTCTTATATGCCCAAACTTTTAGAGGCTATAAGTTTTGCATACCAAAGCATTTTGTACCTTTTCATCAATTGCATAGTTTTTTGAGCTCTACAAATTGGTTAGGTTAGTTCAAGGACCTATTACTATTTTGTGTGACTTTTCTATGCAAAATAGAATTAATTGACATTCCCATTTTTTGAGATATTAAATCCAATAGTCCATTGATAAATCAATTGGTATATTTGTTCATATCAACACATATATGGTTTAAAAACCTTATTCAACAACAAGGCCATTGGTTCACAACTCATTTCATATTATTTATTTTATCACAACATTTAAGGTTTTATGTCTTCAAGGACCACCAAACATCTAAGTCCAATTAAGCTTATTGGTGTAGTAGTTGGTTAGTTATACTATTTTATCTTTCTCTTAGCTTCTAGTGCGTGTATACTCTTACTCCAACAACCCATTTGCATGGTGGTTGGTAATATTTGGGTTGCAAGAAGAATAGATTTTGGATGGTCAACATAAGGTATACCTTGTTCCTATGGGCCCTTTCTAGACATTGGGGTTGATTATTTGTAGACCTACCCATTGATTCATGATATATATACTTTCTTTTGATATTAGAAGACATGTTGTGATCACCATATTACATGTTAAGTATCTTCTCACAAGAAGCTCAATATCTTAATCTAGCAATTTGAGTCATAACTTCATGCTCAAAGAGAGGTTGATTTAGTTCAAATAATTTTGGTAAGAGAATACAAGAAGTTCCATTTTCCCATTCAAACATTCATTATGAGGGAGGATATGTACTATCTCTAATATATTTTCTCAATAGACCCTTAGTTTAGCCTATGGAGGAATGTTGAAATATTTTTAATCTAAACATATTAGGCCAAGATCAATAGTGATGAAGTACCTACAAATAATCTTGATATAGCCTATGGAAAAGTGTTATTTAAGCCTTTGGACATCTTTTCATATAATCCCACAAGCATTCTATATGTAAGTTTGGACATATTTCTATCTAATCCTATGGGCACCTTTCTATGTAAACCTACGAGCACTCTTCTATGTAAGCCTATGGGCATCTATATGGAATCCTATGGGTATATTTATCTACACCATTAGTGATATTTGTTAAACCACCTCTGTGGTTAACCTTGATTAAATATTTTAATACATTTATTATATTGCAATTTAACCTTCAATTCAGGTTATGTTGTGTGAGGTTAATATTTAATTAGAAATTTGGTATCACTATTAATACTCTACAATGATTGATCCATTGTATTAGTTTATGATATGTGATATCATGGGGGTGTATATGGGAACCCATCCATTATTCCTATCTATTAATATCATTTATCTCTTTATCTATTTTCATCTATATGGTCTTTTGTTTTGCTATTTTTTTGCATATGAACATGGTGAATGTATATTTGGAAATGCTTCTAGAGAGTATTCTAAATTCCAACATTATCGCATCACTCCCATGAATAAGAAGGTTTATTTTTAGCTATCTTAGGAGGTTCTTAAGGATATTTATGATGTATTTAAGATAGTTTCTTGAGATATTATGATGATTCTAATCAAAATTACAAGCTTGATAAACATCCTTCTTCTTCCTCTTTCTCCAAGAAGAAGGAATTTGTGGATGGTGGCATGAATAGATGATACTAGCAAGTTATGCCATCACAAATGTTGACATATTGGTTATGTATCCTTGAGGTACATGTGTTGACATCAATTGGTTACTGGTATTCCTCTTATATCTCCCCATAGTAGTGTATGTGATGGGTGTATCATGGAAAAACATTATAAATAGTCCTTTCCAAAAGGTACTACTAGGCATAGTACACAATTATTGAAGCTCATTCAAAATGATATTTATGGACTAATAGGACCTCCATCTATTTCTAGGACTAATTTATTTCCCATATTTATTAATGATTTCTCCAAGATGTCAAGTTCTACATACTTTGCTCCAAATAAGAATCCTTTAGTAAGTTCAAGGACTTCAAAACTCTTGTGGAGAATAATTTGAGAGGAATGAGGACTAGTGGAGGAGGTGAATATGTTATTCATGTCTTTGGTTATTTTTTGGGTCTTTATGGTAGTTCTTTTTAGGGGACTATTCACTATATTCTAGAGAAAAATGGGATGGTTGAGCAAAAAATAGGGTTATCATGGAGATTACTAGATGTATGTTACATGTCAAGTAGATGGAGCCCAATTTTTAGGGTGAAGTAATAACTTTTACAAATAATATAATCATTTAGATTTCAACTCAAGCCATATAGAGTATGAATCATCTTGACTGATTGATAGGCAACAAGTTTAAATACTTCTAGGTTCTATATCTTTAGATTCATTACATGGGCTTATATTCCCAAAGATACATGGAATAAGGTGGATGTTAGAAGTCATTGTTGCATCATTATGGGTTATAATGATACTTTCATGGCTTATCATTTGTATGCTCCCATAAAATAGGATGTCATTATTTGGAGAGATGTGATCTTTGATAAGGTGCTTCTACCTCCTCCTTCTAGACCACTTCTTATCCTCTTGGCCAATGATTATGCTTTTGCATCTTCTCCAATTTTTCTTATTTCCTCCTCTGAGATTCTCATTGGTATAATTGTAGTTGTTCCAACTTCTCATCCTTCTAATGTGAGTTGTTTACTCCTACTAATATGATTCCTATTCTTCTAAACCTTTTCCTAGCATATACAATTTTGGATCCGATAGTAGATGAGCTTGATCTTCCTATATCTTGTCTAATGGTGTTGTTGTTATGAATCTAAATATTTAGTTATAGGTGTTTTAATTGAGATAGTTTCTAATGGCATATCTTGTCTCATGTATAAATGTCTTTACATCAATGAATAAAATGTATAGCTTATTTTTCACATCACGTTGCCATTATGGAATTTGAAAGCTCTTTCATCAAGTCAATGCATATTTCTAAAGTATTCTTCTTGTTTTTTACTTCTTATACTTGTTCAAGGATTGATGCCTATCATTGATTATTAATTCCTATAAAATTAAATCATATTATTCATATGTTTTTTTAGAAAAGACATTAGTTTAAAAAAATATTGTTTAATTCTTTTACAAGATCCTCCACCTTTTCTTTCAACTTATCTACTAGCTTATTTAATCATTAATTTGATTCAATAAGAAATTTATTTTTTAAAGAATAAGAAAACTTATCCTAGTAAAGTATGTAGACCTCATTTTTTTTCTTCATGATACATTTATTACATGAAAATATTAGGCTTATTCATGATAGACATATATAGCTTGATCTTTTTATATTGACTTATCAAATTTAAGATATCCTAAATTCATATTCAAACTTAGTAGTTGAGGTCATACATGAGGTATTTAATGGATACAAACTAAATGGATTTGAAAAAAAAATGAGAATGATTTTCTACACACAATGTTATCTATATCACTTTCCATGAAATATATATCCTATATCATCGATGTTGATCTTTACTAAATTTGGTGGATCATAAATGTTATGATTTTGGAACATTCTCACATATAATCATAATTACTCCAAGAAGAAATGATCTATTGTCTATACTCAGTCCACTTATAAAGTTTATTTCTAGCCAATTGTCCTTTAAATTCTTATAACAAAATAAGAGATTATTTTATGAAGTTTTGAAGTACCATTTGCATCATTCAAATTGCTTGAATACTCTTCATATAAATTTTGGGTGAAGATGTTGCATAATAAAAAGTGATAAGATTATTAAATCAATGTGTTAATACCCTTGGATACCTATTGCTAAGTAAGAAGATTTAATATGCTAAATATTGAAATAGCCATTACAGAGTTTGATCACATGGTGCATCGAGTATATGATACAATTAAGATTCTTTATAGTCATATTATGAAGCTTGATCGTTCCTTTTGATTGACTTGTTAAATCTAATACCACTTATATGTATCCATACCCAACCAAGAAGGTAATACATGAGGAATTTAATAGATATAAGTTAAATGAACCACCTTTACCTTTAATAAATGATAAAACTTCTTTAATTTTTTTATTTGATATTATATACAATATATGCCATATTAGACATGGAATGGATTGTATAAGGAAATACACATAATTTCCATAACATTTTCATGTTATGAGAAGTAGTGTGTAGTGCATATGCATTACTTCATAAATAAGTCCAATTCATCGTTGGACAAAATACATATGTTTTGTGTATAATGTATGTTTCATAATACATGCATGCACATTTTGCATTCAAAATATAACATGTATATTTTATTTTCATCCAAAATAAGTTTAGAATAATGCTTAGGAAAATCCTTTGCAAAACCTAGATTGTTAGACTTGCAAATAATAACAAACTTGATTTGTAATTTTTTCACATTTCATCAAAAATTTCAAATAGATTATCAAGCTTTATAAATAGTGATAGAAACATTATTTCTTCATCTTGATTTTTACTTTTCAATTATGTAATTTTTGTTCAAATTTGATTCCAATTATTATTTTTATTTTTATTTCAATCTAACATGTCTCTAAATTCCATAAAATCTACATGTACTATTTGTTGAAACTTTTAAAATATTTAGAGTATACAATATTGAAATGCACGACATCATTCTACATATCAATGAGTACATATTAAAAACAATGTTAATTTTGTATACATTTAGGTGACCTTAAGGTGGTCATGCACTCTATAGTTTTTCCTTCTTATTGAATCATAAAATTTATAATAAATAACTGAAAAAATACATCACAGTACAAGATTTCATTTGCTTAAACATAAAATGTATCTCAAAATTCTTCTTTTTTTTGTCTTACCCCTAGAAATTTGTAAATTTGTAACTTATTTCTTAATGAAAATAATAGGTGGTTGTTAAAAATATATTAAGTTGACCTACTTAACTTAAAAATTATAAACAAGGTTATATATCTAAAAAAAGGTTTAAATGAGTTGCAAGCTTACTGCAGTGGTATGGGCTTTGGCCTCTTTTTAAGAAGTCCAAGGTTCAAACCCCACTCAGTATAAGGGGACCAAGACCCCTCATAAAAATATGTGTAAACTTATTGAAAAAATAAAACAAGGTTCAAAGTGGTCGCATTCATCTTCTTTCACTCTTTATATTCCAAAGTGATTCAAATCACTACCTGTAACCTTATTTTTTAAGGCTTTAATACCCACTTTTGGGTCTTGTTATCTGGTACCTACCTTAACATGTAGACATAATGAATGAATAGAATAAATTCAATGGTAACCTAATAAACAAAGGGATGAAATTCAAGTCACTAGTGAATCTAGTTTAGGTAATTGGCTAAAATAGAACTAGTAGATGAAAAATGAAGGAAATTGACAAGAGCTAGTTTAGGTCTGCAACCATCTTTTTTAGAAAAAGGTTAGTATTGGACTAGTCATTAAAATATTTCCAAATGAATCAACACTTGAAGGATAAATACGTTGTTAGTAAGAAAATAAGAAAGGGGATTAACAACAATATTAAACTCTACATGTTTATGTCCATTTGGTTGTGTAAGCATAAGTATAATTAATGCTTTATGAGAATTTGGAGGGAAGTTTCCATAAATGAGCCTAAATACTATTTATTTTGTCGCAGGAGATCAAGGTAAGATTACATTATCATGCTCTTATAATCGTAGAAGTAAGATAGTTTGTGGTTTTAGAAACTAAAGGTTCATTGATTTTTATTAAGGTAAATATATTAGCTAGCTTCATACTAGTCAAAAGGAAACATTTTCTAAAGGTTACTTATGAAATTTAGACTTAATTAAACTCTAGACTTTGGCAATGAGAATTTTAACCTTGGATTAGGTTTTAAAGAATTTTTGAAAAATTAAGAGAATGAAAGAATGAAGAGATAAAAGAGAACCTCTATAAGGAGATTCTCTTAGAAAGATAGTAGGAGTCTTACAAATATACAGCATATTACTTGATAAGGCCTAATAAATAGGGACAAATAATAATAAAATGAAAATTGGGAATGACTAGGTAAAATAAAGTTTTGAGACAAAGGCAATGGATAATGCCATATAATTCCTCTTGATGCATACAATAACATGGTCAAAAAGGTCCATTTGCACAATCATGATCTATTTGATAAAGGCTATTCTAGCTTAGAGAAACTTTCATCATTTACTAGGATTTCTATCAATCCTAAAGTATAACCTAAAAATTAAGTTATCTACTTCTAGAACGTAGAACTTAATTCATAGGCTATGTCATGGTCTTCAAAACATGTTATTAATAGAATAATAGTTGCAAGCTTACTACAGTGGTAAGCGATTTGGTCTCTCTTTAAGAGGTTCAAGGTTCAAACCCCACTCAATATAAGGGGACCAAGATCCCTCATAAAAACCTGTGTAAACTCAGTAAAAAAATAATAAATTCTTTAACCAATTGAAATCAATAGAATGCATAATAACCATAAATCCCACATAATAAAAATATTATTTATTAAAATAAACTAAAAAATAACACATTATAATTTGAATTATAAACTTTTAATAAAATTTATCTAAAAATATAATAAATTGAATATTATAACCTCTAATAAATAATATTTTAACAATTATTAAATAAAATGCTAAACCTTCCAATAAACTTTATCCTAAATACTCCTTAATAATTAAAGTAGGAGCAATACCAATTTTACCCGTGAATTTTATAGTTTTTCTCTACCATGGGATTTAGTCATTGTATTTGTAAACTACTTTGAAGTTGGAAAATAATAAAGAAAAATATCTTCCTTAACAATTAGCTAACCATAAGTAGTGTAATGTATTTTTGTCCGACACGATATATTGGACTCCTCATCTACCCTGATTACCATAAGGTAACGAAGTTGTACATTATAACCAAATTACCGCGCAACTTGCACACTCCTAATCCAAGAGCTTTGGTATATTTGACAATATATTTTATAGTTTGTGGATGTTTTATTTGTGATTTTAACATAAAACAGATGGCTAACACACTACCATATATATATATATATGAGCATGTGGTTATAACATAAATCAAGTTGTCAACCAACTATCAATATATTAATTTATTGAACTAGTTTGAATTAATAAATTTTGCTTGAATTTTTTATGAAGATGTTGGATTACAATTAATCACCTTAAAAAAATTTAGAAGTATTTTTTGCCATATTTATTTTTTAATACAAAAATAATATGACCTACATCTAGGTGATAATTTATTTTTAATACAAAAATAGCATGACTTACATCTAGGTGATAATGTAAGATCCCTAGATTTATCATGTGAAAAATAAGATAAATCATATTTTATCTTTTCAATTAGGTTGACTCCAATACCTATGATGGTAAAATTATCAATATAAACAATGGTGATCAATGAACATCAAATATTTGTGAAAAACAAATTAGGGCACTCTTGTGCTATTTTAGGGTTTTTACCCATCTTTGGAGTTTGCGGAAGGTTGTGCATCTTATAGGGCTTAGAGTGAAGAATTGGGACAATCGTCGCCATCCGACGACAAGCCCAACTTTGCAGTGGAGAAGTACAAAAAAATAGTTTGCACGGGATGTGAGGTTTCTATGATGGATGAAACTCCATCCCTCAATGATCTTGAATCTCAGGTTCCCTTGACTCCCCTTGGGAACCTTGAAAACAATTCCATGGAGAAGCCTGCAAATTCGGAGAGCGAGAGGAGCTTACTAGAGGGCTACACTGTTGATCCATCAAACCCTAATCCAACAACATCTCAACCACATGCAGAGCAAGGTAAGCCCCTTTCAGTTGTTCTTCCTGATTCCTTTGTTGAAGTTGTTAATGACTTGTCTGAACGTACTGTTATTTTATTTTTTTACGTGGGATACCACCTGAGGCTGAATTTCTCAAATGGGTCAGGGGGTTTGGGAAAATACTAGAGGTTGGATAGTTGAGGCTATTCGAGGGTTGGGAAGGGGGTACATAGCAGTCTCCTTTGTGAATTTCGAACATGCCAAAAAAGCCCTCCAATATGGAACTTGGGTTATCTACGGGTAAACTTGTTATCTGCAAGGTTGGTCTTTGGATTTTCATCCAGAGGGTCCCTCTAGGGAAAAATACCCTTTGTGGATAGAGTTGCCCTTTTTATCTCTGTCATGTCACCCATTTCTCAATAAAATTGTTGTTGTTCTTGGTAAGGTTTTGTGGTCTCACCCAATGTCAAAAAATTATCTAATTATAGAGTGCACCCTCGTATTTGTGTAGAAATGGACATATCCAAGTCGTTGCCCCCTCCCTTGAACTCAATGGGCCAGGTTTCCAAGTAAGTCAACCTCTTGTCTATCTAAACTTACCTAATGCATGTTTTTACTGTAGAGAAGTTGGGCATTTGATCAAAAATTATCCAAAAAAATAGCTAAAAAGGAACAAATGGAAGCAACTGCTAAAAAAATTGCAAAAAAATCCCAACTAATGGCCCTCATATGGAAGTTGTTAATGAAAATTTAGCCAAGAAATTCCCTACCGATGGCCCTCAACACTCCCTTGTTCCTGAAAAAACTTCAACTTCTCAGGTTGTTCCTCCCAAGAACCCTCTTGCCTCTTCCATGGCTCAGACTAAGTACTCAGATACTCCTGTTAATCCTCAAGCCCCACTAATTTCAACCACGAGTCTTGAGTTAGCTCTCGTTCCTTCACCACAACTCTTGAAAGATAGTCTTATGACAGATGGGTGGAGAGTGGTAGGCAAGCGACAACGTTCGTCAACCCCCCCAAGATCACTCCATCCATTCAAAGGAAAAAAACCCTCTATCAAAGATCTTGCTAGATCCTTCTCTCAAGTGTCTCAAAATAAGGTTCATGCTCAACAAACTCATCTGGACAACACGCAATTGTTGCCAATCAGTGAAAATATTTTCTAGGCTCTAAATCATGAGGTCGAGCAGCCTCTAAATCACCCCTCATGAATTTAAATCTTCTATCCTGGAATTTTAGGGGTCTCTCCCTCCCTTACCGTAAGTTTCAAGTTCGAAAAGTTGTTGTTGAAAATCATATTTATATTCTTTTCCTTCAAGAATTGAAAGTCACTGGTCACACTCTCACCCATTGTATGGATATCATTGGTGGTGGATATGCATCTACCTTTACTACTTCTCATGTTAATGGTAAAGGAGGTGTTGCCCTTTCCATAGCCAAGTCTCTTTGTTATGCTATTCTAGACCATGGTGAAGACCCTGCTCATCATTGTGTATGGGTTAGATTGGCTCTTAACTCTCAGGTTATTGGATTTTGTTCTATCTATGCCCCTAATGACCCTCCTAGTCATATAACCCTTTGGGAATGGTTAGTTGTTTCTCTCCCTCCTATAGAATGGATCCTTGGAGGTGACTTTAATATGATTGAGAATCCTAGTGATAAAAGTTGGACTGGTAGTAGACCCCTTTCTAATGTTGAATTTGGTAGTTGGTTGTTTTGTCATAATCATTTAGGTGTGCATGACCCTCTCTTTGGTAAAGCCTCCTCTCATAGAGATAATTGGTTTACGTGGTCCAACTATCATCAAGGTTCTGCTAGGAAGCTTGTTCGTCTGGACAGATTTTATTTTAGTAATTATTTCCTGGATAAATTCTCTATCCATGAGCAAGTTCGCATCCTTTCTCACACTACTTTGTCTGATCACCTTCCTATCTTGTCTTCTATCCAAACTTCCTCAATCTCTCTTAATTCCATGCAACTTCCTTTCAAATTAAATGTGTCCCACCTTGACAATCCTGCCTGTTGTCGCCTTGTAGAGCATGTCTGGAATAGATTTCCTAGACCAACTGGTAATATTGGTTGGATCAAATGGTTTGAAACAATGATTTCCAATACGGTTTCATCCCTTAGATGGTATGGGTGCTCTATTTCCAGGAGGAAGAAGATTCAAGAGAGTCACCTTCATAAGGATATCTCTCATCTTCATTCCATGCTTATGAAAGACCCTACTAACATTGTTATTCAATGTGATCTAGCTAATGTTGAAAATCAGGCTAGAGTTTATGAGTCTTACCATGCTAGAGGGGCACATGTTAGGTCTCGCCTCAATTGGATCTCCTAGGGAGACAAGGGAACTAAATTTTTTTAACTACCTCAGACATAAGAATATTTCGGAAAGGATCACTGAGTTGGAGGACCCTTCAGGTCATTTTATTTTTGACTCTAAAGAGATCATGAATCATTTTGTAGCTCATTTCTCTCAACTTTTTACAGTGGAGCCAAGGGATGAAATCCAATGTATCTTAATGGAATACGTGCAGGAACATATTCCCACCTTAGTAGACCCCATTATTCGAGATCAACTTGAATATCCTCTTTCTATGAATGATCTGCAAACTGCTCTTTTTTCTATGAAGAATGACAAAGCTCCTGGCTTGGATGGGCTTCCAGTGGAGTTTTATAAAAAAAATTGGCATATTCTTTCCTCTGATCTTCATCACGTTTACCTAGAAGCTCTTCATAATAGTTCCCTTGGAGCTTATATCAATGTAGGGCTTATCAAGCTTATTCCTAAAGGTACGACTCATAACCAAATCTCCAATTGGAGACCTATTACCCTCCTCAATATTTCTTACAAGATCATAGCTAAAGCTATAGCTTTAAAAATCAAAATTGTTGCTCAAGCGATTGTTCACCCTGAACAATCTGCTTTTCTTAAAGGTCGTTATATTTTAGATAATCTTATGATGGCTTGGGAAACTTCGCAATGGGCTATCGATTCTAATCAAGATGCCCTCTTGGTTAAGTTAGATTTTGACAAAGCTTATGATAGAATCAGATGGGATTTTATTCTTAGTATGCTTTCTTAGCTTGGTTTTGGTCCAAAATTCTGTAATCAAATTGGTATGCTCTTTGGTGATGCTTCAACTTGTGTTCAAGTTAATGGAGCTCTTTCCCCCTCCTTCCCTCTTCAATGGTCTATCAGACAAGGTTGCCCCCTTGCTCCTTTTTTGTATGTTTTGGTTGTCGATGCTCTTGGTTATCTTCTTCATAAGGCTCATTATGATGGCCTCCTTCAGGGTATTAAGCTTCCTAGGGATAAGCATGCTCTTAACTCTCATTTTGCTGATGATTCCCTTCTTTTTCTTCAAAATACCCAACAAGAGGTGGAAATGGCTAAAGAGATTGTTCAATTATTTTGTGATGTCTCTGGTTCTCGTATTAACGATTCTAAAACTGAAGTCTTCTATACCTCTTCCTCTCCTCGTGGATGCAACTCCTTAATTGAGTGGAAGATCATCCCTCATGGTATGATTGTGCATTATTTGGGAATTCCCTTTGGGATTAATATCTCTCCTAAGGATATGTGGAACTGGGTTATGGAAAGACTTCAAAAAAATTTAATGCTTGGCCAGCTCGGTTTCTTTCCTTAGCAGGAAGAATTCAAGTTGCGAATAAAATTATGGTAGCCTCTCATGTTTATTACTCCTCTTGTTGGATGGCCCCCAAGGTAGCCTATAATAAATTAACTCAGGCCATTCGTAAATTTTTATGGACTAAATGGGATGGAGAGGTGGGTATGACACCCATATCTTGGAAACTTTGTACTCAACCTAAGGCTTTAGGAGGTCTAGGCATCATTGATCCTCTTACCCAGAGCAAAAGTTTGGCTGCAAAATGGGTTGCTAGAGCCATTATTGGTGATGAAAATTGGAAACACCTATTTCGTTACAGAATCTCTCTAGCTACTCACAAAGGTAAATGGAAAGAAACCCCTTGGGAGGATAAGGTCCTTAATGCACCTTATTTTATAGTTAAAGGTTCTATTCCAGTTACCCAAAATTGGAAAGCTTGGCAATCAATTTCTCATTTATTGGCTTGGAAGTCTGACTCCTTGAGACATGGTCTGAGCATCGATCTAAATAGTCTTTGGTGGAATAAACTTATACTCCATAATGATAAACCTTTAGCTTTATGCAATGCTATTCATGGGCTAGCTTTTTTGAAGAAAGGAATTAATAGAATTAGAGATATCTGGGATTCGAGTAGCTGCTCAATTCTTACCTGGAACCAGATCTACAATAATTGCTCCCTTCCCTCTAGGTTCAAAGAGTCTTATGGTTTAGTTGTGGCTTCCATCCCTTGTGAGGTCCTTATGAAGTTGGGAACAACTACCCATAATATTTGGAATGATTGGAGATGGCTTAATGGTCATAGAATCTCTTCCATTACTTCTAGTTGGTTATACAAAAATATTTTGTGTCCACCTTCTTTAGACTCTAAGCTCAATGTCAAGTGGCAAGTGAATTTTACCAATGCCCAATGGCAGTTTCTTGCTACTCAAATTTGGAAAGCTCCTGTTGAATCAAAAACTCAACTTCTTGGTTGGCGGATTTTGCATCAAAAACTTCCAACGGCTGAAATTTTGGTTGTGATTTTACACATTCCCCCTCAATGCAATTTTTGTAATGCTTTAGAAACTCTTATTCACTTGTTTTGGTTTTGTGGCATGGCTAAACAGTTTTGGGATATCTTCTACTCTTTTCTTTTTCCCTCTTTCACTAGATCTTGGAAGCTTTCTCTGCTTGGTTTTTCTCAGCTGGATCAATGCCCCAAACTCTGGGATGTTTGTAGACTCATCCTTCTCAAGCACATTTGGAAGTGCAGATGCAAAAAGGTGTTTATTGGATCTGCTCCTCCATGGGATATAGTTTTGGCAGACTTGACCTTTGATCTTTTGTTACATGTGGGACACATTCATTCCCAAGTCTATGGACCTTCCAACACACCTCGAGATGTTATTGACAGACTTCATCAACTTTCTCATATGATTCAAGATCTTCAGAAGGTCCAACAAGAAACTAAGAAGAAGACAATTAACAATGATAAGCAGGTTCAGGGTTTGATTACTTCTTTTTCTTCTTTGAAGACTTCAGAAGATATCACGGAAGACATGCCTAGAATTTCTTCATATAACAGACTCTCCCACAGATGAATGTTGATATCTGGTGTATTGCAGCAAGATATAGCTATAGTATTTTTGTTGATATTAGCTTCTATTCTTATGTATATTCAGTTATGGATGCTTTACTCCTGATCCACCTCATTTTGTTTTTTAGCTGGTGGACAGTGCTAACACCAAAATATTGTAATGTTCCGGTTAATGATATAATATAATCTAGCTTTTTCTCAAAAAAATAAACAATGGTAATTTAAATGTACATGTACTTTTAATATAGAGATTAGGCTTAGAGAAACTTCTTAATTTTGAATAACAAAGATGTTGGCTAGTTTTAATGTACCAAGTTTGAGGAACCTTTTTAAGTTCATGCAAGGACCTAATCAATTTGAAAATTAAATATTTTTTTTTTACACATGAAATCTTTGTGACTAAACCATGTTTATGTCTTCTACCATGTATTCATTCAATCAAAATTTATCTTATTAATTATATGTTCTTTAACTACTTAGTGTCGCCTCTTTCAATTAATTATTTAGGTTTATTTCTTATTTTTATGTTTTATAGTTTAAATTTCCTTTATTATGTCATATTTAATGCATGTATTATATTTTCTTTATTGGACAATGTACATTTTGTTTGATTATGGCATTATTACTAAGGGAATTTATTAAATCCACGGTCCTTTTTTACTACAAGCAAGGTTCAAATCTTGGGGATATCTCCTATAACCCCTATTCCACCTTGTTGTTGTTTAACCTGAGGTGAGGAAAACAACCGGTCGCTCGATATTGGTACCACCATTGTTGAACTAGCACATACTCAACAGATTTAGGTTAGATTACTACCTTGGAAAATAAGCATTCCCCTAAGGTTTGAACATAGGTCTCTTCTT
Organism: Wollemia nobilis; assembly: GCA_028583015.1. Classification (NCBI taxonomy): domain Eukaryota; kingdom Viridiplantae; phylum Streptophyta; class Pinopsida; order Araucariales; family Araucariaceae; genus Wollemia; species Wollemia nobilis. The sequence continues at coordinate 17,653,777 of JAQPPZ010017228.1, forward strand.
GGTAAGCACCAGAACATACCAATCCACCTAGCCCCTGAGGATACATTCTTGTTATTTTTTTCTTTGATACATAAGGAAATCAGTTACATCCACAATCCTTTTCTACTACCAAGAAGGGTTCAAATATTTGGGTTGTCCCCTATAACCCCTATTCCACCTTGTTGTTGTTAACCTGCCATGATGGGGACCACTGGTCGCTTGAGATCGATACCGCCATCATCAAGTTGACTTGCACTTAGTGGAGTCAAGTCAAACTACTATCTTTACAAACAGGCATGCCCCCAAAGATTCAATCTAAATATTTTCTTGGTAAGCGTTAGAACTTACCAATCTACTTAACCCCTGAAACACATTCTTATTATTTTTTTTTGGTTACATAGGGGAGTTGGTTACAACACTTATTTTTAGTAACTAGCAAGTGCAAGGTTCAAACCACAGGGACTGCTCCCAACAACCTATTTGTCTCATTGTTGTTGAACTGGCATGAGATGGAGACCACCGTTCGCTCAAGGTTTGTACCTTCATCGTTGATCTAGTGCACACTTAGAGGATTCAACACAGACTACTACTTTTGCTAAAGTTGACAGTGTGCCCCCGAGGTTTGAACCTAGGTATATTCTTGGCAAGTATTTGGCCAATCAAACCTTTATTATTTTTACTTTAAACCCATTACACTTTTTAAAACTAAATTTTTAAACTTCTTTCAAATTTTTAATCTTTTAGATGGTTGTTACTTCTTTTATTATATAATCTTGAATGTGTACCCTTGTTTTCATGTAGTTTAACCTTTTTATATTTATTATTTTTGTTATGAATGACTTTAATGTCCAATAAATGAGGTGTACCCTTGTTTCCATTAAGTTTAACCTCTTTTTGAGATTCATTAGTTTTGTTATGAATGACTTTAATGTCCAAAAAAATGAGGTGGAGGTTATGCTATACCTTTTACGGGACAGGTGATGTTCTTTGGTTGTCCAAATGACGTTTGGTCTTTTGTCGTGTCGTTTGACTACCAAGCGGGTTATGAATTGGTTAGAAGTTAGACCCTCATCCAAGGGTGACACTTGCCAAGGGGAGTGCCACGCGACTTAGTCAATTTTATTACCATCGGTTTGAGCGCCTGCCAAGTGGGACGTCGTGCTTCCAAGGAAGGTATCGTGGTATAGTTGGCTAAAAACTCTAAGTATTGATACAGGTGGCTGCCAAGTAAGTGGGGCTTCCTAGCTAGGGAACACACACTAGCAATTTGACAATAAGGACTCTACTAGGCAGGTTGACTGGTGATGATATAGGTGAACAATAGCGTTAATGCACTTGGTCGAGATGACTAGACTACTTCGAGGAAAGTGCTCCATTTGAAAATAAAGCACGGATTGTGGTAGCTTGTTGTCTTTAATGCAGTTTCATTTGAATTTTTTAGTGGGTGCCTAAGTTTGAATTGGACCATGGACCATTTTACTATGCATTAATGGGGTTACCTACCTTAGAGTCATTATATGCTTTGTAAGCGCTGCGGCACAGGCCTTAGAGCCATTATAATTTTGAACGTTGCCATGCTGGATTATTGGTTGTTGGATTGATTTAGTCATTGCCATGCGTGGACCATTATAAGTGGCTTGTTGAGCCACGTGCTTTATATATCCCGCTGGCTAGCTATTTAAAGGTTGATCGTTGATGCCTTAGTATTGTAACTATTGTTGTTAAGTTTAATGCTAAGCTCCTTTTCGTCATGGTTGTGTCTTCTCATGTATGCTTTAAGCTTGGCTTGTTTATGTAGTTGATCTTTGTTTGAAATTGTTGTGTTATAATATAATTGAACCGCGTTGTTAGACTTAGACTCACACGATGCTTAAGGTTAATGAATACCGTGACTAGTTTGTTGCATGAAGGCTAGGTGTAGTCCCCATGCGGTCAGCTTGGTCATGGACTCGGGTGTCGTGCAGGTTGGCTTGGGCTAACCCTACAATAGATGGTATTAGAGCTTCATTCGAAGTGCTAGCTATGTTATAGATATGTAAGCTGAGAGCATTTGGGTTAGACGATGTTCATATTTCATGGCGAGCATCCCTGCTAAGAATCCTAGAAAGGCACCGATGGGCGATCCGAGCGCGGGAAAGAAGTCATCTTTCCATACCATTGAAGAGCTTGAGCATCACGTGGTGCAAAAAATTGAAGAGGTTGAAAAGCAAGTCGAGACCTTGCAAGAGTTATTCATTGGCTCAAAGTCAGTCGTAGATGGGTTGCTGCTCGGGCTTGAAGACTGGTGGAAATATGTGATGACTTGGCAAGCCGATCAAGATAAGAAATCCTTCTAGATGCAGGCTTGTTTCAATGAAACACTATGTAATTTGGTGGCTGAACTTGTCATGCATCATGTGGTTGTCACTACTATGGTCGACCAACATGGTGGTGGGAATCTGAATGGCAAAAATATGAATGGTAATGGTAAACCCTCTCTCCTGAAGGCGCTAAAGTTAACTAAACCTAAGACTTATGACAGGGCTCACGATGATCGACTACTAGAAAACTTCTTTTGGGATATGGAGGAGTATTTCAGTGCATTGGACGAGTTGTTCAATGAGTTTAAGGTCAAGACTATGGTAAGATACCTGAAGGATACTACGCAAACCTGGTGGTGAACCCTCATCACTAAGTCTGAGAAAAAGGTGGAAAGTTGGGATGTGATGAAGGAGGCCTTGCGCGACCAATATAGGCCTGAGAATGTAGACTGGTTGAAAATGCACAAGTTGTGTGCTCTTCACCACATCAACCGCATCAGGGATTACATGAAATCATTCCAAGAGGTGATGGTGGATTTACCTAATATGAATGAAGGTGGTCGCATGTTCGACTTTGAGATTGGGTTGCAGTCGTGGGCTCAAGTTGAGCTTTGATGGTGCAAGCCACAGAATCTGGTTGAAGCTATCATCGTGGTTGAGAGTCTTTTTGAATTTTGCACCAAGGAAGTTCCTAAGAAATGTGGTAAACAGGTTGGCAAGGGCAAGCTGCCTCAAGCTGGCAAGAAATCTAGCAGTTCACTGGGTAAAGCAAAGAGGTCTTCTCTGTCAAAGTCTCAGAAGCCAAAGTCCCAAGGTCAGGGTGGGCAAAGCAAAGGGTCCAAGACCTATGCGGGCAACAAAATAAAGAAGTCATATGGTGGTTCTTCGAAATGTGGTGCTAGGTTGCAGTTCTAGAATTGCTAAGGTTCACACCCGCAATGTGAGTATCCCCAATGGGTATGAATGAATGTTGTTCACAATGTGCAACAGTCTGCTCCTGATGTGGACGTAGACAAAGGGAATGGTCATATGACCAACCTAAGGCAGTTCTATGCCTTAGCTACCTCAAAGGCTCATTCGAGCGAGAACCTACAAATCAAGGACATAAATTCCTTATTCTATGTTGATGCCAAGATGGATGGCACTCCCGTGGTCACCTTAGTCGATTGCGATGCAACACATTAAATTTCATGAATGTGCATTTCGTAAACTGGCTCGGGGTAAAGTATGTGGGTGGTGGCTTCGATTTGAAATCTGTGACCGCACATATGAAGAAGACTTATGGGATTTTTGAGGATATCCCTATCCAATTGGGTGAGTGGAAAGGTGGGTTGAGGTACTCGATTGCTCCCATAGATGACTTTGACCTGGTGCTAGGCTAGGAGTTCATCAAAGTGATGAAGGTGGCTGTAATTCCTCATCTCGACTGCCTATTTATTTTTGACCTAGTGCGTTCGAGTATCATCCCTTCTATCAGGCCATGACAAACGATGAGTGCTCAACAATGTCCTTGTGGAAGGTCTCTCACAAGAAAAATAAACAATCAATGTTTTTGGTTGTGTTGCTAGGGGGATGGGAGGACGAAGAGCCTAAGGTCCCTATCCCACTTGAGATTGAGAAGGTGCTTTGTAAGTTTGAAGACCGCATGCCTAAATAGCTACTGCTCTACTTACCACCGCGGAGAGCCATCGACCATCGTATCGAATTGGTGTCAGGTGTTGTCTCGTCGGTTAGGGCACCTTATAGACTAAGTGGGTCGGAGATGATTGAGTTGAAGAAGTAGCTGGAATAATTGCTCAATGTTGGCTACCTTCATCCCTCGTGGTTACCTTATGGAGCCCTAGTCCTATTCGTGAGCAAGGCAAACGGATCATTATGGTTGTGTGTTGAATATCGCGCGTTGAATAAGCAAACAATTAAAAACAAGTCCTTGCTCCCTTGGATTGATGACTACTTTGATCGATTGGGAGGCGCATAGGTCTTTACCAAGCTGGATCTACGTTTAGGCTACTATCAAGTGTAGGTAGCACCTGGAGATGAGGAGAAGACGAATTGTGTTTTGAGGTATGGCTCCTTTGAAATCATGGTGATGTCATTCGGTCTTTGCAATGCCCCGACTACCTTATGTACCCTAATAAACGATGTCTTTTGCCCTTTGTTGGATAAATGCGTGGTCATCTACCTAGATGACATTCTGGTTTACTCTTGGAATGTGGAGGACCACAAAAGGCATTTGGTGGAGGTATTAAAACTACTGTAGGAGCACGACTTGTATGTCAAAAAAGAAAAATTTACCTTCGCACGAACTGAGGTGAAGTTCCTTGGCCACGTGTTGGGGCAAGGCACTGTTCAGTCGGATCCTACCAAGTTGCATGTTGTTCATGACTAAGAGGTGTTGATGGACGTGCAAGGAGTTAGGTAGTTTCTTGGGTTGGTGAATTTCTATCGACAATTCCTTAGTAGATATTCAAATATGGCTACCCCTCTAATTGACCTACTATGAAAAGATAGACCATGGGCTTAGATGGCTAAGTGCCAATGTGCCTTCGATTTACTAAAGGAAAAGTTGACAAGTACCTCAGTTCTTGCCTTGGTGAACTTTGCTAAATTGTTTGAAGCGCAAGTGGATGCCTTTGATTATGCAATTGGGGGTGTGATGGTTCAAGACGTGCACCCTATGGCCTTTGAGTCCCAAAATCTGAACGATGTGAAACAGAGGTATCCCGTCCATGAGAAAGAGATGACAACCCTTATCCATTGCCTACAAACTTGGCGACACTATCTGTTGGGAGCTCATTTCAAGGTGAAAACAAACAATGTGGTCAATAATTACTTTATAACCCAAGCGAAGTTGACAAACAAGCAAGCTCATTGGTAGGACTACCTCACCAAGTTTGATATGGAGATAATGCACATCGTTAAAAAGTCAAATGTGGTGGTCGATACCTTGAGTCAAAAATTGCAACTGGCTATGGTGGAAGAGGCGGTAGAGTCCTATTGCAGTGCATGGTGAGAGTAGGATCGAGCTGGGAAAATATGTGTTGGCTAAGATTCGAAAATACCTAGAGAAAGACCATGTTGCTGCTACTTTGACTGCCATGACACAGAACCAAATCGATATGGGTAGACTTTATCATTATCAATGGAAGGATGGGTTGTTGTGGTACAGGTAAATCTGATTGGTTGTCCCTTGTTTGGGTGAGTTGCGTTGCAACTTCATTCACGAATGCCATGATAGTGTGTGGGTCAGCCACCCAAGACAACAAAGAACATTGGCTTTGTTAGAAAGGGGGTTGTTCTAGCCTTACATGGAGAAGGAAATTGATGAATATGTGAAGAATTACCTCGTGTGCCAGCAATATAAGCTCAAAAATTAGAAGCCAAGAAGATTGTTACAACTGCTTCCAATGTCGGTGCATCCTTGGGTGAGTGTGAGCCTTGAATTTATCATCAGGTTGTTGAAAGTTGATGGTTATCGATCCTTTTTGGTCATAGTCAATCATTTGTCTAAGTATGAGGTTTTCATTGCTTGTCCCTACCCGTACTTGATAGAAGTCACTACAGACTTGTTCTTTAAGAACATGGTAAAATTTTGGGGAATGCAGCTGAGTATATTGTCAGACAGTGACACTTGTTTCACCAACAAGTTCTGGAAGGAACTATTTCATTTGATGGGCACTCGGCTTATGATGAGTCTGTGGTTTCACCCTTAGACAGATGACCAGACCAAGTGAGTGAATGCCATACTTGACATCTACCTGCGTCACTTTATCAATAATGACCAGTCTAACTGGTCGACCCTGCTAGATATGGCGTAATTCTATTATAATAGTTTAAAGTCCCGCTTGAGTGGATACTCACTATTTGAGTTGGCAACGGGCCAACAACTGTTTATCTCTCACACCGTCTTGGTCAGATACTTGAGTACCTGAAGAAATGGTAGGCTCATGTTGATTTGGTAAGAATACACCTGTTGAAGACTACTAAGTGGATGAAGGTAGGGGCTAACCTGAAGTAAAGGTCGAAAGAGTTCAAGATCAAAAAGACCAATTTTTGCTCTAGATGGAACCCGAGGTGTTTAAGCTGCTGAAGGGGATGTCCAAGTCCTTGGTGCGTCGGTTCAATGGGCCCTTCATGGTGATTGGAAAGATAAGTGTTGTCACTTACCGTCTAAAGCTACCATCCCACTTGCGTGTGCATCTTGTGTTCCACATTAGCCAGTTGAGACGTCTTCATGCAGACAAGATCGCCCCTGATCGAATGCAACCAACTCGACTACCAACAAATGTTTGAGATTCGCTTGAGCAGGTGGTAGATCAAGTATGGGAGGTAAGAACGGTTGGGTGGGGAAACCGAATGCATAAGGAATACTTGATTAGCTAGAAGGACAATGTGGTAGACAAATGGAAAAAGAGGAAGCACTATGGCACAATTAAAAGAAACTTGAGTCCTTCTGGAAACGAAAGGCCTTTGGGGAATCTTCTACCATGAATAGATGCAGGGTTCTCCGAATGAGTGCGATGCCAAGGGGGTGCCAAGGTGTCAAGGGCATCGCCATGCTTAGCTAGGAAGGATATGGGATAGGTGATGTTCTTAGGTTGTCCAAGTGACATTTGGTCTTCTGTCGTATCGTCTAACCGCCAAGCGGGTCAGGCATCGATTAGAAGTTAGTCCATCAACCAAGGGTGACACTTGCCAAGGGGAGTGTCACGTGACTTAGTCAATTCAATTGTCGTCGGTTTGAGCATCTGCCAAGTGGGGCATCATGCTGCCAAGGAAGGTACCATGGTATAGTTGTCTAAAAACTCTAAGTGTTGATGTGGGTGGCTAGTAGGTAAGTGGGGCTACCCAGCTAGGGAACATGCACTGGCAATTTGACAACAAGGACTCTACCAGGCAGTTTGACTAGCGATGACGTTGGCGGACAGTAGCGTTAATGCACTTGCTCGAGATGACTAGACTACTCCAAGGGAAGCACTCCATTTAAAAATAAAGGGCACGTTGTGGTAGCTCGTTATCTTTAATGTAGTTACGTTTGAATTTTGTCGTGGATGCCTAAGTTTGAATTGGGTCACAGACCATTGTACTATGCATTAATGGGGCTACCTACCTTAGAGTCGTTGTATGCTTTGTAAGTGCTACAACACATGCCTTAAAGCCGTTGTAATTTTGAACATTGCCATGTTGGATTGTTTGCCGTTGGATTGACTTAGTCGTTGCCATGCATGGACCGTTGTAAGTGGCTTGCTAGGCCACATGATTTATATATCCCGTTGGCTTGCTGTATAAAGGTTGATCATTGATGCCTTAGTATTGTAACTGCTACTATTAAGTTTAATGCTAAGCTGCTTTCCACCATGGCTGTGTCTTCTCGTGTATGATTTAAGCTTTGCTTGTTTATCCAGTTGAAATTTGTTTGACATTGTTGTGTTATAATATAATTGAACTGCGCTGCTAGACTTAGACTCACATGATGCTTTAAGGTTAATGAACCCCACAACTAGTTTTTTGCGTGAAAGTTAGGCGTAGTCCCCGTGTGGCCAACTTGGTCATGGAATCGGGGTGTCATGCAGGCTGTCTTGGGCTAGCCCTACAACAGATGGTATTAGAGCTTTGTTCAAAGCACTAGCTACGTTGCGGATCTATGAGTTGAGAGAATCTGGGTTTGACGTTCATCTTTCATGGTGGACGTCCCTCCTAAGAATCCTAGAAAGGCACTGGTGGGCGATTCGAGCGCGGGCAAGAAGAAGTCATCTTCCCATACCATTGAAGAGCTTGAGCATCGAGTGGTGCAAAAATTTGAAGAGGTTGAAAAGCATGTCAGGACCCTGCAAAAGTTATTCACTGACTCGAAGTCAGTCGTGGTTGGCTTGCTACTCGAGCTCGAAGATTGGTGGAAAGATGTGATGGCCTCACAAGTCGATCAAGATAATAAATCCTCTGAGATGCAGACTTGTTTCGGTGAGGCATTGCGTAAGTTGACAGATGAACTTGCCATGCATCATGTGGTCGTCACTGTTGTGGTTGGCCAACATGCTAGTGGGAATTTGAATGGTAAAAATGCTAATGGTAATGACGGACCTCCGCTCCTGAAGGTGCCAAAGTTAACTAAACCTGAGACATGAAGGGCTTGTGATGACTGGCTACTAGACTTCTTCTAGGACATGGAGGAGTATTTCAGTGCGCTGGGCAAGTTGTCCGATGAGTTGAAGGTCAAGACTATGGTAAGATACTTGAAGGGTGTTGCAAAAACCTGGTGGTGAACCCTCGTTACTAAGTCTGAGAAAAAGGTGAAAATATAGTACGTGATGAAGGAGACACTGCGCAACCAATATAGGCCTGATAATGCAGACTGGATGGCAAGGCACAAGTTGCGTGCTCTTCGCCACACTAGCCGCATTCGATATTACGTAAAATATTTTCAAGAGCTGATGGTGGATTTACCCGATATGAATAAAGGTGACTGTATGTTCAACTTTGATACTGGGTTGCAACCATGGGCTCAGGTTGAGCTTTGACGATGCAAGCCGCAAAATCTGGTCGAAGCTACCATAATGGTCAAGAATCTTTTCAACTTTCACACCAAGGGCATTCCTAAGAACCTGGTGCAGTTGAGCTTCGTTTGACATTGTTGTGTTATAATATAATTGAACCGCGTTGCTAGACTTAGACCCACACGATGCTTAAGGTTAATGAACCTCGCAAGTGGTTTACTGCATGAAGGTTATATGTAGTCTTAGTGTGGCCGGCTTGGTCGTGGACTCTGGGTGCTGTGAAGCTACACCTTTATTCTTCATCTTTATCATTGACAAAATCTTCTATGTTTCTTGCAACTATTTAATCTATTATATTTCTTTGGTTTATATATATATATATATATATATATATATATATATATATATATATATATATATTTATTTATTTTTAAAGGGAGTAAATATTTATTATGTGATCACGATATAACCGTTACATAGCATATCTGCAACATGTGAGGGGAGAGATTTGAACCTAGGCTTCTCGATTTCAACTGGAGAGTTTTAACTACCCACTTGTTGTCCAACGCCTCTACATAAACAGATGTGTATTTTCCACTTTTCATTGTATTTTATAAATATTTTTTTAATTACATAATTTTTTTTTATAAATATTTAATTATTATGTTCATCGATATAAAACCCTAAGACAATATGTGTTGAGATACTTTAGTGTCCTATAATATATTTCATCGTTTCAAGCAAACCTAGATAAACCAATTAACATGATAAAATATTTACTAACATATTTTAATTATTAATAAAAATAATAATAAAATTAATGTTAGAAGACAACGTAATATTTGGGATTTTGGTTTTTAAAGAGGTTTAAGGTTCGAATAGGGTGTCCTGTTCGTGGTTGTTTGTTTAATTTCTTATTGATAAGTTCAACTCTCATGGTGGGATGGGGACGTCCAGTCCTGAGCATCAAAAAGAAGAGAGATGTATTGTTTTTCTTAAGGAGGCTCAAAGTTGAAACACTTATCTATGTGTGATTGTCTATTCATAAGCTCAACTCTCCCAAATCACGATGAAATGAAGATGTTCGATCTTAAACATCGATCATAGAATATTCTCACACTAAACAAATAAAATAAAAATAATATAATAATAATAAAATTTATTATTTAATTAAAAATTTATTATATTTTATAATATTTATTAAATTTATATATACATACAATTAATTAAAATAAATAAATAAACAAAAATAATTTTTATTCATATTTTTTCAAATTCAAACTTTAAAATTTCAATTAAAAATATTAAACTCCCGCTCAATTTATACTTAAATCAAAGATTTAATTATATTTACTAATGAACTATATGAACCATTTACTCGTAAGAACCATTTACCCACCATCTAAAAAGTATTACCCTTGTGCCATTAGCTTCATTAATAAAATTATCTCATCCACTCAGTTTATATTTAAATCAAAGATTTGCTTATAAAAATTAGTATTACTAAATTTTTTATAATTTTTAAATTATTGAATAAAGATAAAATCTAAAAATATAAATTTTTAAGAAAAATTTATCATCATCCAAAAAGTATTATCTGGTTATATTTCTACTTTTAAATATTTTTTCATAAAGACTTTATAAAGACGACTTTATAAAAATTCAAACTAAAACAGTCATGGACAAACACTCGGCCTCTATCATGGGCCAAAATTTTAAGGTAAACTTTTTATAAGTTATCCTGATTCCCTCGTATTAAAGTTTAAAATTGAAAACCCAAAAATTTACCACTAAAATATCCCTCCAAAAACAAGTATATTTCTACTTTAATTTAAATCTGTACAATAAACCTAACCCTTATAGAACTCTTTTACCCATCAGGCAACGCCTTCTATTCATCGCTTTACAGACCTCACAGTCTACACTTAATATGGATTACTTTTCGTTTTGATTGATTATGCACATGATTACAATTACGGAATTGATTTAAACTGGTCTTAGTGTTCGAAAATATAGTTGTTCGCTATAACCATAAGTTGCATTGATGGACTTGACCTTGACAGTTCTGCTAACCAAAGGTTGATCTTCCTCTCAAGATAGGCGTTCTAGGTAGAGATTTTCTTCTCGTAACCCCTCTCTCGTTTACTCTTGCATGAAACCCGCCACCCACCATAAAATCATGCTCGTTTGTAGTTAACAATGATTTATTAGGGTAACACGCCCTCCCTCCCTCACAGTCAGGCTCACATCCTCTTGTTATAAATCATGTGGAACGTGACAGGTGGAGTGGACTGAGCACAGTGGTGGTGCTGGTTTTCAACTGAGCATGCATGCCATGCCATGGAGGATTTCTTGCTTCCCTGTAAAAATTGCACAAAGAAATGTTTCAGAACCCATGGCAGCAAAGACAGTCATCATCATTCCTCCTACTACTTCTTCAAAGTTATGATGGGAGACTTTGCACAGAGACTGGTAAGTCATGAAAGATCTCCAATTCATTTTATTGCATTGCATTGTAGTACATATTGGTTACATTGCATACCCATTTGCTGGATTTTGTTGCAGCACATTCCTCCAGCATTCATTGCCAAGCTCAGAAATGGTGGGATGGGCATGGATGAGAATGTGGTTCTGCAAGGTCCCACCACCCACAGGTGGAATGTGAAATTATATGCCACCAGTAAAGGACTGGACTTTGCTCATGGCTGGGACACCTTTGTCCATGATCACAGAATTGAGTTGGGTGATTTTCTTGTGTTCAAGTATGTCTCTAAGTCCTGTTTCAAAGTCAGGATTTTTGGAACAACTGCCTGTGAGAAAAACTATTTTCAGCAGAGGTTCCCTATAGCTTTCAACAAAGACTTGTCCATAGTTTTGGTGGGTGAAGAAGAGAAATGTCAAAAAGCAGCACTAACTCCAAAAAAACCTCCTCCAAAACCAAAAAATTTCTCACCTAGTGGTGAGTCAAAGCTTTGTTCATGAGTTCAGATGATTTTATTGAGCATTTGATGCAGGAAATGGAGTTTTTATTGACAATGTGTGAGACCCATATGCTCTAATGCAGGGCATCTTGCCAAGGATCCTAAATATGGCCAGAATTTTGGAGAAGAGGGTGAGGAGAAGAGATATGGAGCAACTTACTATGTTTCTTGTAGACCCCCTGTTACCCAAGAAGAAAGGGACAAAGCCCTTAAGGCTGCCAAGTCCTTCATATCAAGTAATCCCTGTTATTTGATATCTATGAAGTCATCTAGCGTATACCATGGGTTTTACCTTGTAAGAACGATCTCTCTCTCTCTCTAATTTGATATCTAGTGATGCTCGAGCATTGTTTTCTTTTAAGCATTAACAGGTAGTATAATGTGGAGTATTCAATGGTTTGAACTTATGCAGGGTTTAAGAGGGTTTAACAGGTTAACATTTTGCCCATGGTTCCCCAAGATTTTCATGTAGGGTTTTACTCAATTCTTTGTTTTTTTTACGCTCATAGTTTTTGCTGGATTTCCATGTAGTGTTTTCCTCTTACTGAACTCTTTTCCAATCAGATCTGATGATGGGTCATTAGTTTTGAACCGAGTCAATGCAAATCAATCCAGAGAAAACTATGAACTGAACACTTTTAAAGTTTGTTAAACGTGATTGGATTAATGTTTATGTAATTGTTTGTTCAGAATTTTCCACAGAAAGGTCAAGATCTATTACAATTACCGAAAGAAAGCTTCCAAGTGACTCTTGTGGATCCCAACAATAAGGAATGGCCTGTACAATACCAAGGACACCACTATAGACCTGCCCTGCGTGAAGGTTGGAGATTCTTTTCATTTGAGAATAATCTGGAGGAAGGAGATGTTTGTGTCTTTGAGCGGGTGGACAAAGCTTCACACAAATTCAGAGTCCATGTTTTCAGGGTTGTCAAGGATTGTACTCCTTACAATACTGTGGAAATCAGTGCCAAACAGAATAAGGATGGCAATGCAGTGCTTCCAATGCTATCTCCAAAGAAAATGAAAGTTGATACAGATGGTGCCACCAATTTGGATAGCAATGCAATGCTTATAGAGCAATCTCCTAAAAAAATGGAAGTTGATACAGATGGTGCCGCCAATTTGCCTGCACCAGATGTGAAGGAATTCCAAGGGAAGAAAGAGAAAGGCAGCAGAGGAAGTAGAAGAAATTGCCTTACAGTCTCAAAATGCTCCCCTCCTGGCTGCCGACGGAGCCCAAGATTTGTCCAAAAACGTAATTTGGCTGACTCCGCAAAGAAAGAGCTGCTACAAAAGAAAATTGGACAGAATCCAAGTGGGTTTTCCCAAAAGATCACTAGTGTAGATGAAGAAGATGATGATGTGGTGATTCTCTGGGACAGCAGCAATAACTCCCCTCAGGTTCCCAGCAGTGGGGCCTTAATTCCATTTGAAACACCCATTCACATTCCGAAAGTACATTCTATGACAAAGTCCATTATTCCTAAAGTACATTCTATTGCAAAGTCCATATTTCCAGTATTGGAACTGGACCATGATGCACTACGTTTGGTGGTTGCATTGTCCCCAGAAGAAGCCACTTCTCAAGTTCACATGAACGGTGAAGCAAATTGGGAAACTGGGTCAGCGTCAGCTTCTAAAGAAGAGACTCAACATATGATGTCATCAAAGCACATTGGCGGGGGATCAACTTCTAAAGAAGAGGATCAACAAATAATTTCATCACAGCATTATGGTTCAGGATTAACTTCTAAAGAAGAGGCTCAACACATACTTTCATTTGAGCATCTTGGTGAACATATAACAACAAATTCCATTGTTTAGAAAGTGAATTAGAAATGATAGACAGCAAACCTTTATTTGTTCCCTTTCTTTAGGCACTCTGACCTGGATCAACTGCTTCTCTAGCCTATGCAAGGAGAGAAGCAAAATTGTTGGTTGATTCAGATGAATCAAAAAAATTCTACCACATGATACTGGAACAACTTCTTTGCGAATTATGTTGTATTGCATTGGCTTAAAGCAGAGTTTACTTATGAAATTTTCGAAACATATTCTGTCGTTGAATATTTTGCAACATGCTTTCTCTTTATCAATAGAACATTTTGCCCATATAATATTTTCCACATGAACTTTGCTTTTTGAGGCCATTTAATCATTTTTGGAAGAGGAATTTTCTTAGATTATCAATAACTAGCCTGTTGACAAAAAACTGCAAGGTGGAGTGCCATCCTGGTTAAGAGTTGAAGTGGGTAGACCTGGTAGACCTCTACCTTGTGAGTGCTGTCGTCTGTGTTACATTTTGAGATCAGTATGGACACACTTTCTTTCTTATAGGTAAATTGTTCCTTTTTCGAACCTTGAGGGTGGGAGAGTAAGGAGAACCTCCAGAGTGGAGACCACAAAGAAGTCAACTACCACCGGCAAGGGAGACTTGAACCTGGTGACAAAGCAGACTTTTACCTAGACCAAAGCAGATATAATCCTTTGGCTTCTTCTTCAAACCCAGCATTGGGCTTTATCAGTCTGGACTCTCTTGCTTTCTACATGATTTGATATTGTCATGTAGACAAACCCATTGACTCCAATGATGTTGGCATTTGAAATCTACACATCTCTATGGTTTGTCTTGCAATCCGCAGTCTGGACTCTCTTGCTTTCTACATGATTTGATATTGTCATGTAGACAAACCCATTGACTCCAATGCTGTTGGCATTTGAAATCTACACATCTCTATGGTTTGTCTTGCAATCCCTGTTAATTTCCTTGCACATGATACTGGGCAAGGAGTTACATTGATTTATTGGTACCAGACTTCTGAACCAATCTAATTTTTATGTGAGTCTATTAGGTAAGCACGTTTAAGACTGTTTCAAAAACTCAAAGCCCTAACCACATGGATGTCCTACGAGATATGAATTGTTGTCCGAGATGAACAAAATTAATGGACTTTCAATATTGTTTTGCCATGGCAAGTAGTATTCTTGCTGCTGCCTATGCACATAACCATACAACTTGTTCATGGTTATGGGAACAAGTAATAAGGATACACCATGTTTTTCTTTTTTTTTTTTGTACACAAGTTCACTTACATTTGGGTTTCCCGAAAGTCCAAAGCCCTAACCACATCTCGAAGTATGAATTGTTGTCTAAGATGACTGGCAAAGTATATGTTGTATGAACAAAATTAAGACTGAATCTTAGCTTTTTGATTTATTTGGGCTTTCAATATTGTTTTGCCATGGCAAGTAGAATTCTTGCTGCTGCCTATGCACAACCATACAACTTGTTCATGGTTATGTGAACAAGTAATAAGGATACACCATGTTCCTCGGAACATGCTGTATGGTTATGTAGACATGGCATGGCAATTTATAATCAATGGGTGTATTAGGGTAGTTGGCCGAGATGACCCAACTGGTTAGGATCTATGTTCAAGCCTCAGCACTTAGATAGGTATTTTGTTCCTCAGATCATGCTATATGGTTATGTACAATGTTTTGCAGGTAGATATGGAATGCTTATTTATACTCGGAGGTAATAGGTGTAGTAGTGTAGTTGGCCAAGACTCCCAACTGGTTAGGTTGGATAGGTATCTTGTTACTCAGAACATGTTGTATGGTTATTTACAATGTTTTGCCCGGAAACATGGCATGTCAATTTATACTCAAAGGTCCGGGCATGTCAATTTATACTCAAAGGTAATTGAGTGTAGTAATGCAGTCTGAGGCGTATGGTTAAGGTCAAAGGTAATTGAGTGTAGTAATGCAGTCTAAGGCGTATGGTTAAGGTTTCAGGTTTAAGCCTCATTATTTGAATAAGTTTTTCGAAAAATCCAGCTCAATTAATAAGTTGAAAGGCAAGCCAACAACAATTAGAGATATGATATGCCTTAGAGTGCAAAGTTAAACTATTGTATAAGCTCAAAGGCCAGCCAAAATGTTCCAAAGTCTAAAGATATAGGTTGTTTTATGAAATATAGATTGTTTTCAGCTTTGTTTTATGAAAATTATTGAATGTATTAGATTGTAAAGGAAGGCTAACTAAAAATAATTATGGATTGCAAGAAAAGGTGAACTAAAAATCTTTGCAAGAGACAAAGGTTCTCACTTTCATGTTACAGGAAGAGAGATTAAAACGACAAATGCAGTAAATATCTTTGGGATTGAGGTAAGTAATTTTTGAATTCAGGGGACATGCCGCAGAATAATTACCAAGTTGGGCACGTCAAGGGGTGGGCGTTGCATGTTCCAAGTGGCGCTCCAAAGAGCCTTCTGCCATGCAATAGCCTGTCGATTTTACCCGTGTGGATGGAACCCAGACGTCCAAAGAAAAATAATAATTACTGCGCCTTCTGACCATTTTTGGTTCTTACGACGTGGATTTGCTTTGGGGCATGACATGCCTGAATCTGCCTTTCAATGGCGTTCCAAAATCTTAGATGTAATTGTACACGGTATTATCGAGACCTGTCAAGTATTGTAAAAATTTCAACTTGCCTAGTATAAAGGTGGCATTGCTATAATTAGCTGTCAAACTTTTTTGGGCATAGCAATATAGGTTTTTTGTTTTTCCGTTGGGCATAGCAATATAGTTCTTCCTTGAGTAACCTAGATGAAAAACACTTTTTATTTAATAAAACTATTTAAAATAATTTTCTTCACGCTACCATTAGAACTTTTATTTAATAAAACTATTTAAAATAATTTTCTTGACGCTACCTTCATAACCTTTCATTTGATAAAAGTACTGGAAATAATTTTGGAAATAATTTTTTTGAGCCTAAAAATTTATTCCTTTGAGTATAGTAACATAGGTTTTCATGTCCGTGATTTGAATTGAAAGATAACTTAGATGAAATGCCAACAATATATTATTAGAAAATTAAAATTTATGGACATAATACCTATATATTCTAAAATTTAATGGCTTTCAAGAGACATCGAACAATCAAATCTTGAAGGTTGGAGGGTCTGGTCCAGTGGTCAAAACACTTCTGTGGGAGTGTGAAGACCATAGTTTCAATCCCTTAGGTATTGTAGGATCAGAAGGCGTGTTGCATCAATATCGTTGGCTATGTTAAAAAATTTACCTAGCGCAACTAGAGGTTATAGTTGCAGCAAGGAGCAAGATTCAAATCCACAAAGAAGCGTAGAAAATTGTATATACAGTAAGGAGTGGCTATATTAAAAAGTTTACCTAAAGCAACTAGAGGTTATAGGTTATAGTTGCAGCAAGGAGCAAGATTCAAATCCACAAAGAAGTGTAGAAAATTATGATTACAGTAAGGAGTGGCTATGTTAAAAAGTTTACCTAGTGCAACTAGAGGTTCTAGTTGCAGCAAGCAGCAAGATTCAAATCCACAAAGAAGTGTAAAAAATTGTAATTGCAGTAAGGAGTGGCTACGTTAAAAATTTTACTTAGCGCAACTAGGGGTTATAGTTGCTACAAGGAGCAAGATTCAAATCCACAAAAAAGTGTAGAAAATTGTAATTACAGTAAGGAGTAAGATTCGAATTCACAAAAAAAACGTAAAAAAATTGTAGAAAATTGTAATGAGTTACCAATTCCTCTACTATAATTAAAAAACAGTCAAGACAAAAATTTAAAATCTTTATTAATCATTAAAATTAACTTAAATATTTTAAAATTTGAAGTTGTAAAGTTATTGGCTATTTAGAGTTGAAGTTGTAGAGTTATTGGTTATTTCCCTACCAAAAATAAAAGCAATGTATGTGAACGAATTTGAAACTTCCCCAGGCAGAGATACAACCTTATATCCCCATCACACATAGATTTTATTTTTCAAAGAACAAATTCAAATAAATGCAAGTATAAATCTTAATTTAAACTTTAACTGAAAGAAAATTGCAGATAACCAAAACACTTATTCTACAGTCACTGTTCTTGGTTTAAGAGAAAATACACATGCTACATTAGAATATATATATTAGAAAAATATTTGTAATAATATATAGTTTTTATTTTTTAATGGATAATAGAAGATAATTATTTTTTAATGGTAATATCATTGGGTGTTGTCACTATAAACTCTAGCCTATTGGGTTAGACAAAGTCAACGGACCCTCAACCCTCAAAAGCATCGAACTAGGACAACCAACCAAGCCTCAGAAGCATTGAAGAGGAAGACGAAGAGAAGAGAAGAAAAGAAAGAGGAGGTCTATGGATAGATGTCTAATTGCAATATGTTGTGTACAACCAATAGGTTTATTGGCAATAACATTAACTTTTCACCTTGAATTTGTTTTGTGTATATGTTGGTGATTGTATTGTATGTTGTAGATTGCATAGGATAATATTTGTGAAGGTTGTAGGTGAATAGCAGTTATATTTGCATAGGCAATAACATTATTTTTTTACTTTGAATTTGTTCTAGGTATATGTTTGAATGGTGATTGCATTATATGTTGTAGATTGTATAGGCTAATATTTGTGCAGGTTGTAGGTGAAGAGCAGTTATACTCTAAGCAGACATGTAATTGTAGTCAGTTGCCATTCCAAGGGTTGATAGTGCAGAGAGTTGGCCGAGTTCCATAATTCAATTGGGAAAATGTGAATACCATTTAAGAGAAAAGTACCATTGTCTTTCGAGTGGATGTGTCGTTCAAGCGAGAATGTGAGTGTCATTCAAGTGAAAGTGTAGTTAAAAGGGAAGTGAACACTGCCATTCAAGTCAACCTATAAGTAAGAATTGTCATTTGAAAAAGAAATGAGTGTCATTCAAGTGAACGGGATTGTGACATTCAAGTGAAGATAAGAGTTGAACAGAATCATGTCGTTCAATTCTTTGTTGTCAGGTTGTTTGTCAATCAATCAATGGTCATTCATGTTGTTTGTCGTTCAAATGTGAATTAATGTGTCAATATTTTGTCGATGATATAATTGTGAGTTTTGCTGCATAAGGAGGTATTTTTTCATTGAACCCTCTCTTTGCAATTGCATCATATGGTGTCAAAGCAGGTTTGTAGAAGTCAAAAACATGTGTTAGAAAGGATATGGCACATCGAGGAAGAGAAAGACCATGTGATCTTGTTCCCCGATTGACAGATATAGCCAAGATGTTCAGGGGAATCATAACTAGATTAGAGGCAACTGAAACTACCTAGAGAAGAGGTGTTCACCTTGAGGAGGTTAGTTATAGTGAAGAGAAAGAGCTTGATCACCCAAAAATTCAAGATGAAGAGCAAGGAGAATAGCCATAAATGGTTGATGTAGGTAATTTCTAGCATTGGAAGTAAGTCAAAGATGGATACCCCTAATTTTAATAGGAGTTTGAACCTAGAAAAAATAATAGACTGGGTAACAGATATGGAAATATTTTTTTATTACAAATCTATGGAGGATCTAAAATAGATGCGGCTGAAAGGACATGCTTCAATTTGGTGGGATCATGTCAAAATAGAAAGATAACAAAAGAGGAAGGATAAGATCCAAACTTGGGATAAGTTTGTATCTAAGTTGAAGTCTAAATTTTTGCTTGTTGATTATGAGATTGGGTTGTTTAGGAGACTTCAAAACCTTAAGCAAAAGGATATGGGAGTAAATGAGTATACCAAAGAGTTTTACAAATTGACCATAAGAGCAGGTCATATTGAAGATGATGAAGAGAAAGTGACAAGATACATAAATGGACTAAGGTTGTCCATACAAGATGAAATTGATATGCTTTGAATTAGAACAGTTGAAGAGGCATATCAATATGCACTCAAGATGAAAGAAAAGTTGACTCACAAGCAACAAAACAATTCCATATGAATAAGACAATTCTCTAGAGGAAGAGAACAATCAAATAGTGGCAGAGGGTGTCATATGCATAAGGGGAAGCTAGTACTTCTCATTGTAATTTCAACTAAAGCACTAGAGAAAGCAGATATTTCTCAAGAGGAAGAGGTGGTTATGGTAGAGGAAGGGGTAGAGGATTCCCTAAAAATTGCTTTAGATGTGGATAAGCTAGTCATCGGGCATTTAAATGTCTAATAGTACAACAAGATAGTGGTAAAGGAAAAGAAATCCAAAACCACATTACATAGGCAAATGAAGAAAGTGTTGCCTCACCCAAGCACATGGAGGAACCAGAATAAGGAGAATCCCTTATGATGAAAAGGGTATTGTTAAAACTAGCCAAGGAGGTATATGAACCGGTACAAAGAAGTCTTTTTAGAACCATATGCAAATTAGGAGGCAAGTGTTGCAAAGTCATTGTGAATAGTGGTAGTATGGATAATTTAGTGTCTACCGAGATGGTAGAAAAGATTGGGTTGAATAAGATTGAACACTCAAATCCATGGTCTCATGGTTGCAAAAGGGACATCAAATTTTGGTGTGTGAACAATGTATGGTAAACTTTCAAATTGGTTCTTACAAAGATGAGATACTATGTGATATTATGTCTATGGATGCTTGTCATGTTTTTTTGGAAGACAATGGCAGTTCGATAGAAAGGCAATGTGATGCAGGAGCATCCCGGGCAGCACAACAATCTTGCATCACCGAAAAGAAAAAAACAAAAATTCAAAGTTTGCAAATTTTGCTAAGTATAAAATTGGTCGCGATATCGCGACACAAATGTCGTCGCGATATCGCGACGTATTTTGAGAACCGTGGCAAGCGCAAATAATGGTCGCGATATCGCGACACAAATGTCGTCGCGATATCGCGACGTATTTTAGAACCATGGCAAGCGCAAATAATGGTCGCGATATCGCGACACCAAAGTTGTCGCGATATCGTGACACTTTGGCAGCCGAAGTCACAAGCCACAAAAGTGTCGCGATATCGCGACACTTTGGCAGCCATAGCCAAAACACAAAGAAGTGTCGCGATATCGTGACACATTGGCAGACAAAGCCAAAGAACAAAGAAGTGTCGCGATATCACGACACTTTGGCAAGCAAAGCCACAAGTCGAAGAAGTGTCGCGATATCGCGACATGTCGCGTTTTCGCGACCTTGCTAAAGAAGGAGAAGACGGGTTTTTCGCGGACTGTTGCAGACGACAGGTGGCGATTCCAGAAGCCGTTAAGGCAGTTCCAAGTGGCAGTTCCAGAGGCCGTTAAGGCCGTTCCAAGTGGCAATTTCAGAGGTCGTTAAGGTCGTTCCATATGGCAGTTCCAGAAGTCGTTAAGACGGTTACGAACGACGGTGCAGCACGAAGCCTGGATTATAAAAGGGATTTTTTTGAAGGATTGAGGAGGTGGGGGGAAGAGACGAAGGTTGCGGCTGTATTTGACATTCAAAGCACTGTGTATTTATTTTCATAGTCTTTATTTGTAAAAGCTTCCATGCTTCGAAATAATAAAACTGCGTCTTTCAAATAAAATTGCGTCATTTTATTTGTGATTAATTTGGCTCTCCATCAAGTGGTATCAGAGCAGTAAGATTCTGAGTGTGTTGAGCAGAGCGCCGAACGTGAGGCAGCTCACACCAGGATCTGGGGTTACGGGTTTCTGAGAAACTGTGAGACAGAATGCCACCGCGAAGAAATCGTGGTGCTGGAAGGAACGTGGTTCCTGAAGGAGACTTTCGTGCATTGCAGAGACAAGTGTTGGCATTGCAGGAAGAATTGCGCAGAGGAGTAGAGCCAAGAGGAGAAGATCGCAGCGATGATGACGGAGTTGAAGACCCATCTGAAGAGGAAGAAGAAGAAATGAGTGCCGCAGAGTCTCGAATGATTAAAGCCATTTCGCAGATTGGGAAAAGGCCAAAGATTGACGTTTCTACGTATTCTGGAAATTTAAATCCAGAAGAATTAATTGACTGGATTAATGACATGGAAGAATATTTCGATTATGAGGACGTTGAAGATCCAAATCGAATAAAATTTGCCGAACAAAATTAAAAGGCCATGCTGGCATATGGTGGAAAGGAGTGCAGTTGGAAAGAAACCGGAGAGGAAAAGAAAAGATCTCCAGGTGGGATCGAATGGTGGAGAAACTGAAACGGCAGTTTATTCCAGCAGATTACGAATTAGATCTGCTGAGAAAAATGCAGAGTTTGCGCCAGTCCAGCAAGACTGTTAAAGAGTATACTTGAGGAATTTTTTAAAATTTCTATTAGAACCGGTCATACGGAAGCAAATAAAGAAAGAGTAGCCCGTTACATTAATGGGTTGAGAACCAACGTGCAAGAAGAATTGAGTCTGGTTCGAATGAACAACATTGAAGATGCTTACCAGTTTGCTCTGAAAGTGGAAGAGAAACTAAACCGTAGATTTGACAGCAAGCAAAGAGGAAGAGGTCGTGGTGGAAGAACTGGTGGAAGAACCAGTGGAATTAAATATGATGATCAAAAACAGAATGGTGAAACCAGCAATCGCCAGGAACAGAAGGAGGAGAATGCTTACCGACCCCGTAATCAGAACAATGATTATCAAAGGGGACGAGGAAGAGGTGGACGTGGATATGGCAGAGGCAGATTCTGTGGAACCTGTTTTAATTGCGGAGAAGAAGGGCATCGATCATATGAGTGTCCCAAACACCAAGAAGCACCAAACAGAAGGCCTGAAGGTAATGCCAGAGCTGCGGTTGCTGAGGATGGTGTTGAATCCGAGCACTATGAAGAAGCAGAGCACGAAGAAGTGATGATCACAAGGAGAACTTTGTTGAATGAAGAGAAGGAACCAGATCAACGAAAAATCCTGTTTCGCACGAGGTGCAAATGTTCGGGTAAAATCTGTAATATTATTATTGATAATGGTAGTATAAATAATTTGGTTTCTGAGGAAATGGTAACTAAGTTAAAGTTAGAAAGAAGACAACACCCGCATCCATACCGGATTGCATGGTTGCAGAAGGATCATAGAGCATTGGTCGGTGAACAATGCTTGGTCAAGTTCAAAATTGGAAGATACCAGGATGAGGTCCTATGTGATATTTTGCCGATGGATGCTTGCCATTTGTTGCTTGGAAGACCATGGCAATTTGATAGACGTGCAGCGCATGATGGACATGCAAATACCTATTCCATGACAAAATACGGAGTACGCCACAAACTGAAGCCATTGAAGGAGGTTGAGGAAAAGGTATGCAATAATGCTAGAATTTGTTTAGTAGATGGCAAAAAAATTTTGGATGGTATAAAGAGGGATTCAATGTGTTATGCATTAATTCCTACTGTAAAAAGAGAAGATACTACTAACATTCCAGCAGAAGTTGAACATCTGTTAGCAGAATTTCCTGATATTATATCAGACAATGTACCTGAGGGTTTGCCGCCAATGAGGAAGATTAGTCATCAGATTGACTTAATGCCAGGATCTAGCTTACCCAACAAGGCAGCCCATAGAATGTCTCCTGTTGAGAATGAAGAGTTGAACCGACAAGTTCAGGAATTGTTGAGGAAGGGTTTGATTAGAGCAAGTTTGAGCCCTTGTGCAGTGCCAGCAGTACTTGCACCAAAGAAGAATGGCGAATGGCGAATGTGCACTGATTCTCGAGCCATTAATAAAATTACTATTAAATATCGCTTTCCATTACCCAGAATGGACGATATAATGGATTGCTTGAGTGGAGCTAAATACTTCACTAAGATTGATTTGAAGAGCGGATATCATCAGATACGTGTTAGAGAGGGTGATGAATGGAAGACAGCCTTTAAAACCAGAGAGGGTTTGTATGAGTGGTTAGTTATGCCATTTGGATTGACTAATGCACCCAGTACATTTATGAGGTTGATGAATGAGGTATTGCGTGACTTCCTGGAAAAGTTTGTGATCGTGTATCTAGATGATATTCTGATTTTTAGTAAAACATTGGATGAACATTTGTTGCATGTTCGGACAGTTTTTGAAAAACTGCGTGAGGAGCAGTTATTGATAAATATACAGAAGTGCAATTTTGTACAGAAAGAGTTGATATACCCGGGATTTGTCATCTCGGAGGAGGGTCTCAAAATGGATCCTGAGAAAGTGAAGGCTATCCTTGAATGGCCTGCTCCAAGGAATGTGACAGAGGTAAGATCATTTCACGGTCTTGCAAGTTTCTATAGAAAGTTTATTAGAGACTTTAGCAGTATTTGTGCACCCCTAACAGAAACTATGAGAGGGGATAAGAGAGAATTTAAGTGGACTGCCAAGGCAGATACCAGCATGAACATATTGAAGAAGAAAGTGACAGAACAGCCCATTCTGGCACTTCTAGATTTTAATAAAGTGTTTCAGGTTGACTGTGATGCCAGTGGCAGTGCCATTGGAGCTGTGTTGAGTCAAGAAGGTAAACCTGTTGCATACTTTAGTGAAAAATTGAATGATGCTAGAAAGAAATACTCTGTTTATGATCAAGAATTCTATGCTATAATTCAGGCTCTTAAGAAATGGAGACATTATTTGCTAACCAAAGAGTTTGTTTTATATACTGACCATCAAGCTTTGCAGTATATCAATAGTCAAGGTAAACTTAACCAACGACATTTGAAGTGGGTTGAATTCCTGCAGAGTTATACCTTTGTACTAAAGCATAGAAGTGGCAAATCTAATAGAGTTGCAGATGCCTTGAGTAGAAGGCATAATTTGTTGATAGAAATGAGAGTGCAGGTTGTTGGGTTTGATGAACTCAAGAGTTTATACCCAAGCAGATCCAGATTTTGCAGAGGCATGGACAGCATGTGTGTCTCCTACTACTGTGGATCGCACTAAGTGGTTGGATTTCATGATCCAATATGGGATGTTGTTTCGGCGAAATCAGTTGTGCATTCCACGAAGTTCCATGAGGGAAAATTTGATCAAAGAGAAACATAGCGGAGGACTAGCAGGGCATTTTGGCCGTGATAAGACCATTGCTCTTGTTAGTGAGAATTACCATTGGCCCCAGTTGCAGCAAGATGTGACCAGATTTGTGCAGGGTTGTAGAGTGTGCCAGATGGCAAAAGGTGTCAGCCAAAATACAGGAATGTACCAGCCATTGCCTGTACTAGAGAGACCGTGGGAAGACATCAGTATGGATTTTGTTCTTGGTCTGCCAAGAACACAACGTGGAAATGATGCCATTTTTGTTGTTGTTGATAGATTTTCAAAAATGGCCCATTTTATTCCATGTCAGAAGACAAGTGATGCGGTTCACATTGCCGGCTTGTTCTTCAAGGAGGTAGTCCGACTTCATGGTCTACCCCAAAGCATTGTCTCGGACAGAGATACCAAATTTGTGGGTTATTTCTGGAGAACTCTATGGAAGAAGCTGAAAACAGACTTGAAATTCAGTTCTACGTACCATCCACAGACTGATGGACAGACCGAAGTAGTCAACAGAAGTTTGGGTAATCTTCTACGATGTCTAGTAGGAGATAAACCTAAGGGATGGGATCTGATTTTACCACGGGCAGAGTTTGCTTACAACAATTTTGTCAATCGCAATGCTGGTAAATCACCATTCCAGATTGTGCATGGGTACAGCCTGAGAAACGCTTTTGAGTTAAGACCGATGGATAAAGCAGACAAGTGCAGTGCTGAAGCTGAAGACTTTGCAGCACACATGAAGACTTTACATGAAGAGGTACAACAACATATCATTCAAATGAATGCTACTTACAAAGCCCGAGTAGATCAGAAGCGACGTTTCAAAGAATTCTAGGTGGGGGATGAAGTCATGGTTCATTTGCGTAAGGACCGTTTTCCTCGCAAAACATACAATAAGTTGAAGATGAAGAAGTTTGGACCATGTCGGATCATAGGTAAACGAGATTCAGGCAATGCCTATGAAGTTGATCTACCAAGTGAACTGAATATTTCACCTATCTTCAATATTTCAGACTTGGTTGAATATCATGCAGGAAGTTGTAGTGAACCACCCAGTCCGGATCTGTGGAACATTCCTGCATCCACTCCAGACAAAGAAGAAATTGAAGACATACTCGACACTCGTGAAGGCAGAAGTACCCGAAACAGGCAATATTCGGAGTATTTGGTCAAATGGAAGAACCGACCTGTCGAAGATGCCACATGGTTGTCCAAATCAGAGGTTGATCATTTGGGTTTTCCTCTGACAGCCCCGAAGTGAGGATCACTTCTAAAAAAATCTACCCCGGGTGTCTGATGCAGGAGCATCCCGGGCAGCACAACAATCTTGCATCACCGAAAAGAAAAAAACAAAAAAAAAAAATTCAAAGTTTGCAAATTTTGCTAAGTATAAAATTGGTCGCGATATCGCGACACAAATGTCGTCGCGATATCGCGACGTATTTTGAGAACCGTGGCAAGCGCAAATAATGGTCGCGATATCGCGACACAAATGTCGTCGCGATATCGCGACGTATTTTAGAACCATGGCAAGCGCAAATAATGGTCGCGATATCGCGACACCAAAGTTGTCGCGATATCGCGACACTTTGGCAGCCGAAGTCACAAGCCACAAAAGTGTCGCGATATCGCGACACTTTGGCAGCCGAAGTCACAAGCCACAAAAGTGTCGCGATATCGCGACACTTTGGCAGCCAAAACACAAAGAAGTGTCGCGATATCGCGACACATTGGCAGACAAAGCCAAAGAACAAAGAAGTGTCGCGATATCGCGACACTTTGGCAAGCAAAGCCACAAGTCGAAGAAGTGTCGCGATATCGCGACATGTCGCGTTTTCGCGACCTTGCTAAAGAAGGAGAAGACGGGTTTTTCGCGGACTGTTGCAGACGACAGGTGGCGATTCCAGAAGCCGTTAAGGCAGTTCCAAGTGGCAGTTCCAGAGGCCGTTAAGGCCGTTCCAAGTGGCAATTTCAGAGGCCGTTAAGGCCGTTCCATATGGCAGTTCCAGAAGCCGTTAAGACGGTTACGAACGACGGTGCAGCACGAAGCCTGGATTATAAAAGGGATTTTTTTGAAGGATTGAGGAGGCGGGGGGAAGAGACGAAGGCTGCGACTGTATTTGACATTCAAAGCACTGTGTATTTATTTTCATAGTCTTTATTTGTAAAAGCTTCCATGCTTCGAAATAATAAAACTGCATCTTTCAAATAAAATTGCGTCATTTTATTTGTGATTAATTTGGCTCCCCATCAAGTGGTATCAGAGCAGTAAGATTCTGAGTGTGTTGAGCAGAGCGCCGAACGTGAGGCAGCTCACACCAGGATCTGGGGTTACGGGTTTCTGAGAAACTGTGAGACAGAATGCCGCCACGAAGAAATCGTGGTGCTGGAAGGAACGTGGTTCCTGAAGGAGACTTTCATGCATTGCAGAGACAAGTGTTGGCATTGCAGGAAGAATTGTGCAGAGGAGTAGAGCCAAGAGGAGAATATAGCAGCGATGATGACGGAGTTGAAGACCCGTCTGAAGAGGAAGAAGAAGAAATGAGTGCCGCAGAGTCTCGAATGATTAAAGCCATTTCGTAGATTGGGAAAAGGCCAAAGATTGACGTTTCTACGTATTCTAGAAATTTAAATCCGGAAGAATTAATTGACTTGGATTAATGACATGGAAGAATATTTCGATTATGAGGACGTTGAAGATCCAAATCGAATTAAATTTGCCATAACAAAATTAAAAGGCCATGCTGGCATATGGTGGAAAGGAGTGCAGTTGGAAAGAAATCGGAGAGGAAAAGAAAAGATCTCCGGTGGGATCGAATGGTGGAGAAACTGAAACGGCAGTTTATTCCAGCAGATTATGAATTAGATCTCGCTGAGAAAAATGCAGAGTTTGCGCCGATCCAACAAGACTCGTTAAAGAGTATACTCGAGGAATTTTTTAAAATTTCTATTAGAACCGGTCATACGGAAGCAAATAAAGAAAGAGTAGCCCGTTACATTAATGGGTTGAGAACCAGCGTGCAAGAAGAATTGAGTCCGGTTCGAATGAACAACATTGAAGATGCTTACCAGTTTGCTCTGAAAGTGGAAGAGAAACTAAATCGCAGATTTGATAGCAAGCAAAGAGGAAGAGGTCGTGGTGGACGAACTGGTGGAAGAACCAGTGGAATTAAATATGATGATCAAAAATAGAATGGTGAAACCAGCAATCGCCAGGAACAGAAGGAGGAGAATGCTTACCGACCTCGTAATTAGAACAATGATTATCAAAGGGGACGAGGAAGAGGTGGACGCGGATATGGCAGAGGCAGATTCTGTGGAACTTGTTTTAATTGCGGAGAAGAAGGGCATCGATCATATGAGTGTCCCAAACACCAAGAAGCACCAAACAGAAGGCCTGAAGGTAATGCCAGAGCTGCAGTTGCTGAGGATGGTGTTGAATCCGAGCACTCTGAAGAAGCAGAGCATGGAGAAGTGATGATCACAAGGAGAACTTTGTTGAATGAAGAGAAGGAACCAGATCAACGAAAAATCTTGTTTCGCACGAGGTGCAAATGTTCAGGTAAAATCAGTAATATTATTATTGATAATGGTAGTACAGATAATTTGGTATTAGAGGAAATGGTAACTAAGTTAAAGTTAGAAAGAAGACAACACCCGCATCCATACCGGATTGCATGGTTGCAGAAGGATCATAGAGCATTGGTCAGTGAACAATGCTTGGTCAAGTTCAAAATTGGAAGATACCAGGATGAGGTCCTATGTGATATTTTGTCGATGGATGCTTGCCATTTGTTGCTTGGAAGACCATGGCAATTTGATAGACGTGCAGCACATGATGGACATGCAAATACCTATTCCATGACAAAAGATGGAGTACGCCACAAATTGAAGCCATTGAAGGAGGTTGAGGAAAAGGTATGCAATAATGCTAGAATTTGTTTAGTAGATGGCAAAAAAATTTTGGATGGTATAAAGAGGGATTCAATGTGTTATGCATTAATTCCTACTATAAAAAGAGAAGATACTACTAACATTCCAACAGAAGTTGAACATCTGTTAGCAGAATTTCTTGATATTATATCAGACAATGTACCTGAGGGTTTGCCGCCAATGAGGAAGATTAGTCATCAGATTGACTTAATGCCAGGATCTAGCTTACCCAACAAGGCAGCCCATAGAATGTCTCCTGTTGAGAATGAAGAGTTGAACCGACAAGTTCAGGAATTGTTGAGGAAGGGTTTGATTAGAGCAAGTTTGAGCCCTTGTGCAGTGCCAGCAGTACTTGCACCAAAGAAGAATGGCGAATGGCGAATGTGCACTGATTCCCGAGCCATTAATAAAATTACTATTAAATATCGCTTTCCATTACCCATAATGGACGATATAATGGATTGCTTGAGTGGAGCTAAATACTTCACTAAGATTGATTTGAAGAGCGGATATCATCAGATACGTGTTAGAGAGGGTGATGAATGGAAGACAACATTTAAAACCAGAGAGGGTTTGTATGAGTGGTTAGTTATGCCATTTGGATTGACTAATGCACCCAGTACATTTATGAGGTTGATGAATGAGGTATTGCGTGACTTCCTAGAAAAGTTCGTGATCGTGTATCTGGATGATATTCTGATTTTTAGTAAAACATTGGATGAACATTTGTTGCATGTTCGGACAGTTTTTGAAAAACTGCATGAGGAGCAGTTATTGATAAATATACAGAAGTGCAGTTTTGTACAGAAAGAGTTGATATACCTGGGATTTGTCATCTCAGAGGAGGGTCTCAAAATGGATCCTAAGAAAGTGAAGGCTATCCTTGAATGGCCTGCTCCAAGGAATGTGACAGAGGTAAGATCATTTCACGGTCTTGCAAGTTTCTATAGAAAGTTTATTAGAGACTTTAGCAGTATTTGTGCACCCCTAACGGAAACTATGAGAGGGGATAAGAGAGAATTTAAGTGGATTGCCAAGGCAGATACCAACATGAACATATTGAAGAAGAAAGTGACAGAACAGCCCATTCTCGGCACTTCCAGATTTTAATAAAGTGTTTCAGAGTTGATTGTGATGCCAAGTGGCGATGCCATTGAGCCGTGTTGAGTCAAGAAGGTAAACTTGTTGCATACTTTAGTGAAAAATTGAATGATGCTAGAAAGAAATACTTTGTTTATGATCAAGAATTCTATGCTATAATTCAGGCTCTTAAGAAATGGAGACATTATTTGCTAACCAAAGAGTTTGTTTTATATACTGACCATCAAGCTTTGTAGTATATCAATAGTCAAGGTAAACTTAACCAACGACATTTGAAGTGGGTTGAATTCCTGCAGAGTTATACCTTTGTACTAAAGCATAGAAGTGGCAAATCTAATAGAGTTGCAGATGCCTTGAGTAGAAGGCATAATTTGTTGATAGAAATGAGAGTGCAAGTTGTTGGGTTTGATGAACTCAAGAGTTTATACCCAACAGATCCATATTTTGCAGAGGCATGGATCGCATGTGTGTCTCCTACTACTGTGGATCGCACTAAGTGGTTGGATTTCATGATCCAAGATGGGATGTTGTTTCGGTAGAATCAGTTGTGCATTCCACGAAGTTCCATGAGGGAAAATTTGATCAAAGAGAAACATAGCGGAGGACTAGCAGGGCATTTTGGCCGTGATAAGACCATTGCTCTTGTTAGTGAGAATTACCATTGGTCCCGATTGCAGCAAGATGTGACCAGATTTGTGCAGGGTTGTAGAGTGTGCCAGATGGCAAAAGGTGTCAGCCAAAATACAGGAATGTACCATCCATTTCCTATACCAGAGAGACCGTGGGAAGACATCAGTATGGATTTTGTTCTTGGTCTGCCAAGAACACAACGTGGAAATGACGCCATTTTTGTTGTTGTTGATGCATTTTCGAAAATGGCCCATTTTATTCCATGTCAGAAGACAAGTGATGCGGTTCACATTGCCGGCTTGTTCTTCAAGGAGGTAGTCCGACTTCATGGTCTACCCCAAAGCATTGTCTCGGACAAAGATACCAAATTTGTGGGTTATTTCTGGAGAACTCTATGGAAGAAGCTGAAAACAGACTTGAAATTTAGTTCTGCGTACCATCCACAGACTGATGGACAGACCGAAGTAGTCAACATAAGTTTGGGTAATCTTCTACGATGTCTAGTAGGAGATAAACCTAAGGGATGGGATCTAATTTTACCACAGGCAGAGTTTGCTTACAACAATTCTGTCAATCGCAGTACTGGTAAATCACCATTCCAGATTGTGCATGGGTACAGCCCACGAAACGCTTCTGAGTTAAGACCGATGGATAAAGCAGACAAGTGCAGTGCTGAAGCTAAAGACTTTGCAGCACACATGAAGACTTTACATGAAGAGGTACAACAACATATCATTCAAATGAATGCTACTTACAAAGCCCGAGCAGATCGAAAGCGGCGTTTCAAAGAATTCCAGGTGGGGGATGAAGTCATGGTTCATTTGCGTAAGGACCGTTTTCCTCGCAAAACATACAATAAGTTGAAGATGAAGAAGTTTGGACCATGTCGGATCATAGGTAAACGAGATTTAGGCAATGCCTATGAAGTTGATCTACCAAGTGAACTGAATATTTCACCTATCTTCAATATTTTAGACTTGGTTGAATATCATACAAGAAGTTGTAGTGAACCACCCAAGTCCGATTTGTGGAACATTCCCGCATCCACTCCGGACAAAGAAGAAATTGAAGACATACTCGACACTCGTGAAGGCGAAGTACCCGAAACAGGCAATATTCGGAGTATTTGGTCAAATGGAAGAACCGACTTGTCGAAGATGCCACATGGTTGTCCAAATCGGAGGTTGATCATTTGGGTTTTCCTCTGACAGCCCAGAAGTGAGGATCACTTCTAAAAATCTACCCCAAGTGTCTGATGCGAGAGCATCCCGGTATCACGACAATCTTGCATCACCGAAAAAAAAAAAAAAAAAAAAAACAAATTGCAAAATTTCAAAAAAAAATTGGTCGCGATATCGCGACACAAATGTCGTCGCGATATCGCGACGTATTTTGAGAACCATGGCAAGCGCAAATAATGGTCGCGATATCACGACACAAATGTCGTCGCGATATCGCGATGTATTTTAGAACCATGGCAAGCGCAAATAATGGTCGCGATATCGCGACACCAAAGTTGTCGCGATATCGCGACACTTTGGCAGCCGAAGTCACAAGCCACAAAAGTGTCGCGATATCGCGACACTTTGGCAGCCAAAGCCAAAACACAAAGAAGTGTCGCGATATCGCGACACATTGGCAGACAAAGCCAAAGAACAAAGAAGTGTCGCGATATCGCGACACTTTGGCAAGCAAAGCCACAAGTCGAAGAAGTGTCGCGATATCGCGACATGTCGCGTTTTCACGACCTTGCTAAAGAAGGAGAAGACGGGTTTTTCGTGGACTGTTGCAGACGACAGGTGGCGATTCTAGAAGCCGTTAAGGCAGTTCCAAGTGGCAGTTCCAGAGGCCGTTAAGGTCGTTCCAAGGGGCAATTTCAAAGGCCGTTAAGGCCATTCCATATGGCAGTTCCAGAAGCCGTTAAGACGGTTACGAACGGCGGTGCAGCACGAAGCCTGGATTATAAAAGGGATTTTTTTGAAGGATTGAGGAGGCGGGGGGAAGAGACGAAGGCTACGGCTGTATTTGACATTCAAAGCACTATGTATTTATTTTCATAGTCTTTATTTGTAAAAGCTTCCATGCTTCGAAATAATAAAACTACATCTTTCAAATAAAATTGCGTCATTTTATTTGTGATTAATTTGGCTCTCCATCAAGTGGTATCAGAGCAGTAAGATTTTGAGTGTGTTGAGCAGAGCGTCGAACGTGAGGCAGCTCGCACCAAGATCTGGGGTTACGGGTTTCTAAGAAACTGTGAGACAGAATGCCGCCGTGAAGAAATCGTGGTGCTGGAAGGAACGTGGTTCCTGAAGGAGACTTCCGTGCATTGCAGAGACAAGTGTTGGCATTGTAGGAAGAATTGCGCAGAGGAGTAGAGCCAAGAGGAGAAGATCACAGCGATGATGACGGAGTTGAAGACCCATCTGAAGAGGAAGAAGAAGAAATGAGTGCCGCAGAGTCTCGAATGATTAAAGCCATTTCGCAGATTGGGAAAAGGCCAAAGATTGACGTTTCTACGTATTCTAGAAATTTAAATCCAGAAGAATTAATTGACTGGATTAATGACATGGAAGAATATTTCGATTATGAGGACGTTGAAGATCCAAATCGAATTAAATTTGCCAGAACAAAATTAAAAGGCCATGCTGGCATATGGTGGAAAGGAGTGCAGTTGGAAAGAAACCGGAGAGGAAAAGAAAAGATCTCCAGGTGGGATCGAATGGTGGAGAAACTGAAACTGCAGTTTATTCCAATAGATTACGAATTAGATCTACTGAGAAAAATGCAGAGTTTGCGCCAGTCCAGCAAGACTGTTAAAGAGTATATTGAGGAATTTTTTAAAATTTCTATTAGAACCGGTCATACGAAAGCAAATAAAGAAAGAGTAGCCCGTTACATTAATGGGTTGAGAACCAGCATGCAAGAAGAATTGAGTCTGGTTCAAATGAACAGCATTGAAGATGCTTACCGATTTGCTCTAAAAGTGGAAGAGAAACTAAACCGCAGATTTGACAGCAAGCAAAGAGGAAGAGGTCGTGGTGGACGAACTGGTGGAAGAACCAATGGAATTAAATATGATGATCAAAAACAGAATGGTGAAACCAACAATCGCCAGGAACAGAAGGAGGAGAATGCTTACCGACCCCGTAATCAGAACAATGATTATCAAAGGGGACGAGGAAGAGGTGGACGCGGATATGGCAGAGGAAGATTCCGTGGAACCTGTTTTAATTACGGAGAAGAAGGGCATCGATCATATGAGTGTCCCAAACACCAAGAAGCACCAAACAGAAGGCCTGAAGGTAATGCCAGAGCTGCAGTTGTTGAGGATGGTGTTGAATCCGAGCACTCTGAAGAAGCAGAGCACGGAGAAGTGATGATCACAAGGAGAACTTTGTTGAATGAAGAGAAGGAACCAGATCAACGAAAAAGCCTGTTTCGCACGAGGTGCAAATGTTCAAGTAAAATCTGTAATATTATTATTGATAATGGTAGTACATATAATTTGGTTTTTGAGGAAATGGTAACTAAGTTAAAGTTAGAAAGAAGACAACACCCGCATCCATACCGGATTGCATGGTTGCAGAAGGATCATAGAGCATTGGTCAGTGAACAATGCTTGGTCAAGTTCAAAATTGGAAGATACCAAGATGAGGTCCTATGTGATATTTTGTCGATGGATGCTTGCCATTTGTTGCTTGGAAGACCATGGCAATTTGATAGACGTGCAACACATGATGGACATGCAAATACCTATTCCCTGACAAAATATGGAGTACGCCACAAATTGAAGCCATTGAAGGAGGTTGAGGAAAAGGTATGCAATAATGCTAGAATTTGTTTAGTAGATGGCAAAAAATTTTTGGATGGTATAAAGAGGGATTCAATGTGTTATGCATTAATTCCTACTGTAAAAAGAGAAGATACTACTAACATTCCAACAGAAGTTGAACATTTGTTAGCAGAATTTCTTGATATTATATCAGATAATGTACCCGAGGGTTTGCCGCCAATGAGGAAGATTAGTCATCGGATTGACTTAATGCCAGGATCTAGCTTACCCAACAAGGCAGCCCATAGAATGTCTCCTGTTGAGAATGAAGAGTTGAACCGACAAGTTCAGGAATTGTTGAGGAAGGGTTTGATTAGAGCAAGTTTGAGCCCTTGTGCAGTGCCAACAGTACTTGCACCAAAGAAGAATGGCGAATGGCGAATGTGCACTGATTCCCGAGCCATTAATAAAATTACTATTAAATATCGCTTTCCATTACCCATAATGGATGATATAATGGATTGCTTGAGTGGAGCTAAATACTTCACTAAGATTGATTTGAAGAGCGGATATCATCAGATACATGTTAGAGAGGGTGATGAATGGAAGACAACCTTTAAAACCAGAGAGGGTTTGTATGAGTGGTTAGTTATGCCATTTGGATTGACTAATGCACCCAGTACATTTATGAGGTTGATGAATGAGGTATTGCGTGACTTCCTAGAAAATTTCGTGATCGTGTATCTGGATGATATTTTGATTTTTAGTAAAACATTGGATGAACATTTGTTGCATGTTCGGACAGTTTTTGAAAAACTGCGTGAGGAGCAATTATTGATAAATATACAGAAGTGCAGTTTTGTACAGAAAGAGTTGATATACTTGGGATTTGTCATCTCAGAGGAGGGTCTCAAAATGGATCCTGAGAAAGTGAAGGCTATCCTTGAATGGCCTGCTCCAAGGAATGTGACAGAGGTAAGATCATTTCACGGTCTTGCAAGTTTCTATAGAAAGTTTATTAGAGACTTTAGCAGTATTTGTGCACCCCTAACATAAACTATGAGAGGGGATAAGAGAGAATTTAAGTGGACTGCCAAGGCAGATACCAATATGAACATATTCAAGAAGAAAGTGACAGAACAGACCCATTCGGCACTTCTAGATTTTAATAAAGTGTTTCGAGGTTGATTGTGATGCCGATGGCAGTGCCATTGGAGCTGTGTTGAGTCAAGAAGGTAAACCCGTTGCATACTTTAGTGAAAAATTGAATGATGCTAGAAAGAAATACTTTGTTTATGATCAAGAATTCTATGCTATAATTCATGCTCTTAAGAAATGGAGACATTATTTGCTAACCAAAGAGTTTGTTTTATATACTGACCATCAAGCTTTGCAGTATATCAATAGTCAAGGTAAACTTAACCAACGGCATTTGAAGTGGGTTGAATTCTTGCAGAGTTATACCTTTGTACTAAAGCATAGAAGTGGAAAATCTAATAGAGTTGCAGATGCCTTGAGTAGAAGGCATAATTTGTTGATAGAAATGAGAGTGCAGGTTGTTGGGTTTGATGAACTCAAGAGTTTATACCCAGCAGATCCAGATTTTGCAGAGGCATGGACCACATGTGTGTCTCCTACTACTGTGGATCGCACTAAGTGGTTGGATTTCATGATCCAATATGGGATGCTGTTTCGGCAGAATCAGTTGTGCATTCCACGAAGTTCCATGAGGGAAAATTTGATCAAAGAGAAACATAGCGGAGGACTAGCAGGGCATTTTGGCCGTGATAAGACCATTGCTCTTGTTAGTGAGAATTACCATTGGCCCTAGTTGCAGCAAGATGTGACCAGATTTGTGCGGGGTTGTAGAGTGTGCCGGATGGCAAAAGGTGTCGACCAAAATACGAGAATGTACCGACCATTTCCTGTACCAGAGAGACCGTGGGAAGACATCAGTATGGATTTTGTTCTTGGTCTGCCAAGAACACAACGTGGAAATGATGCCATTTTTGTTGTTGTTGATAGATTTTCGAAAATGGCCCATTTTATTCCATGTCAGAAGACAAGTGATGCGGTTCACATTGCCGACTTGTTCTTCAAGGAGGTAGTCCGACTTCATGGTCTACCCCAAAGCATTGTCTCGGACAGAGATACCAAATTTGTGGGTTATTTCTGGAGAACTCTATGGAAGAAGCTAAAAACAGACTTGAAATTCAGTTCTGCGTACCATCCATAGACTGATGGACAGACCGAAGTAGTCAACAAAAGTTTGGGTAATCTTCTACGATGTCTAGTAGGAGATAAACCTAAGGGATGGGATCTGATTTTACCACGGGCAGAGTTTGCTTACAACAATTCTGTCAATCACAAGATCTTGGTAAATCACCATTCCAGATTGTGCATGGGTACGACCAGTGAAACGCTTTTGAGTTAAGACCGATGGATAAAGCAGACAAGTGCAGTGTTGAAGCTGAAGACTTTGCAACACACATGAAGACTTTACATGAAGAGGTACAGCAGCATATCAGTCAAATGAATGCTACTTACAAAGCCCGAGCAGATCAGAAGCGACGTTTCAAAGAATTCCAGGTGGGGGATGAAGTCATGGTTCATTTGCATAAGGACCGTTTTCCTCGCAAAACATACAATAAGTTGAAGATGAAGAAGTTTGGACCATGTCGGATCATAGGTAAACGAGATTCAGGCAATGCCTATGAAGTTGATCTACCAAGTGAACTGAATATTTCACCTATCTTCAATATTTTAGACTTGGTTGAATATCATGCAGAAGTTGTAGTGAACCACCCAGTTCGGATTTGTGGAACATTCCCGCATCCACTCCAGACAAAGAAGAAATTGAAGACATACTCGACACTCGTGAAGGCAGAAGTACCCGAAACAGGCAATATTCGGAGTATTTGGTCAAATGGAAGAACCGACCTGTCGAAGATGCCACATGGTTGTCCAAATCAGAGGTTGATCATTTGGGTTTTCCTCTGACAGCCCAGAAGTGAGGATCACTTCTAAAAATCTACCCCGGGTGTCTGATGCAGGAGCATCCCGGGCAGCATAGCAATCTTGCATCACCGAAAAGAAAAAAAAACAAAAAAAAAATTCAAAGTTTGCAAATTTTGCTAAGTATAAAATTGGTCGCGATATCGTGACACAAATGTCGTCGCGATATCGCGACGTATTTTGAGAACCATGGCAAGCGCAAATAATGGTCGCGATATCGCGACACAAATGTCGTCGCGATATCGCGACGTATTTTGAGAACCATGGCAAGCGCAAATAATGGTCGCGATATCGCGACACCAAAGTTGTCGCGATATCGCGACACTTTGGCAGCCAAAGTCACAAGCCACAAAAGTGTCACGATATCGCGACACTTTGGCAGCCGAAGTCACAAGCCACAAAAGTGTCGCGATATCGCGACACTTTGGCAGTCAAAGCCAAAACACAAAGAAGTGTCGCGATATCGCGACACATTGGCAGACAAAGCCAAAGAACAAAGAAGTGTCGCGATATCGCGACACTTTGGCAAGCAAAGCCACAAGTCGAAGAAGTGTCGCGATATCGTGACATGTCACGTTTTCGCGACCTTGCTAAAGAAGGAGAAGACGGGTTTTTCGTGGACTGTTGCAGACGACAGGTGGCGATTCCAGAAGCCGTTAAGGCAGTTCCAAGTGGCAGTTCTAGAGGCCGTTAAGGCCGTTCCAAGTGGCAATTTCAGAGGCCATTAAGGCCGTTCCATATGGCAGTTCCAGAAGCCGTTAAGACGGTTACGAACGGCGGTGCAGCATGAAGCCTGGATTATAAAAGGGATTTTTTTGAAGGATTGAGGAGGCGGGGGAAGAGACGAAGGCTACGTGCCGTATTTGACATTCAAAGCACTGTGTATTTATTTTCATAGTCTTTATTTGTAAAAGCTTCCATGCTTGGAAATAATAAAACTGCGTCTTTCAAATAAAATTGCATCATTTTATTTGTGATTAATTTGGCTCTCCATCAAGTGGTATCAGAGCAGTAAGATTCTGAGTGTGTTGAGTAGAGTGCCGAACGTGAGGTAGCTCGCACCAGGATCTGGGGTTACGGGTTTCTGAGAAACTGTGAGACAAAATGTCGTCGCGAAGAAATCGTGGTGCTGGAAGGAACGTGGTTCTTGAAGGAGACTTCCGTGCATTGCAGAGACAAGTTTTGGCATTGCATGAAGAATTACGTAGAGGAGTAGAGCCAAGAGGAGAAGATCACAGCGATGATGACGGAGTTGAAGACCCGTCTGAAGAGGAAGAAGAAGAAATGAGTGTCGCAGAGTCTCGAATGATTAAAGCCATTTCGCAGATTGGGAAAAGGCCAAAGATTGACGTTTCTACGTATTCTGGAAATTTAAATCCAGAAGAATTAATTGACTAGATTAATGACATAGAAGAATATTTTGATTATGAGGACGTTGAAGATCCAAATTGAATTAAATTTGCCATAACAAAATTAAAATGCCATGGTGGCATATGGTGGAAAGGAGTGCAGTTGGAAAGAAATCGGAGAGGAAAAGAAAAGATCTCCAGGTGGGATCGAATGGTGGAGAAACTAAAACGACAGTTTATTCCAACAGATTACGAATTAGATCTGCTGAGAAAAATGCAGAGTTTGCACCAGTCCAGCAAGACTGTTAAAGAGTATACTGAGGA
Organism: Wollemia nobilis; assembly: GCA_028583015.1. NCBI lineage: Eukaryota > Viridiplantae > Streptophyta > Pinopsida > Araucariales > Araucariaceae > Wollemia > Wollemia nobilis. The sequence continues at coordinate 17,692,409 of JAQPPZ010017228.1, forward strand.
ATTTTTTAAAATTTCTATTAGAACCGGTCATACGGAAGCAAATAAAGAAAGAGTAGCCCGTTACATTAATAGGTTGAGAACCAGCGTGCAAGAAGAATTGAGTCTGGTTCGAATGAACAACATTGAAGATGCTTACCAGCTTTGCTCGAAAGTGGAAGAGAAACTAAACCGCAGATTTGACAAGCAAGCAAAGAGGAAGAGGTCGTGGTGGACGAACCGGTGGAAGAACCAAGTGGAATTAAATATGATGATCAAAAAGAGAATGGTGAAACCAAGAATCGCCAGGAACGAAGGAGGAGAATGCTTACCGACCCCGTAATCAGAACAATGATTATCAAAGGGGACGAGGAAGAGGTGGACGCAGATATGGCAGAGGCAGATTCCGTGGAACCTGTTTTAATTGCGGAGAAGAAGGGCATCGATCATATGAGTGTCCCAAACACCAAGAAGCACCAAACAGAAGGCCTGAAGGTAATGCCAGAGCTGCAGTTGTTGAGGATGGTGTTGAATCCGAGCACTCTGAAGAAGCAGAGCACGGAGAAGTGATGATCACAAGGAGAACTTTGTTGAATGAAGAGAAGGAACCAGATCAACAGAAAAGCCTGTTTCGCACGAGGTGCAAATGTTCAGGTAAAATTTGTAATATTATTATTGATAATGGTAGTATAGATAATTTGGTTTTTGAGGAAATGGTAACTAAGTTAAAGTTAGAAAGAAGACAACACCCGCATCCATACCGGATTGCATGGTTGCAGAAGGATCATAGAGCATTGGTCAGTGAACAATGCTTGGTCAAATTCAAAATTGGAAGATACCAGGATGAGGTCCTATGTGATATTTTGCCGATGGATGCTTGCCATTTGTTGCTTGGAAGACCATGGCAATTTGATAGACATGCAACGCATGATGGACATGCAAATACCTATTCCCTGACAAAATATGGAGTATGTCACAAACTTAAGCCATTGAAGGAGGTTGAGGAAAAGGTATGCAATAATGTTAGAATTTGTTTAGTAGATGGTAGAAAATTTTTGGATGGTATAAAGAGGGATTCAATGTGTTATGCATTAATTCCTACTGTAAAAAGAGAAGATACTACTAACATTCCAGTAGAAGTTGAACATCTGTTAGCAGAATTTCTTGATATTATATCAGACAATGTACCTGAGGGTTTACCGCCAATGAGGAAGATTAGTCATCAGATTGACTTAATGCCAGGATCTAGCTTACCCAATAAGGTAGCCCATAGAATGTCTCCTGTTGAGAATGAAGAGTTGAACCGACAAGTTCAAGAATTGTTGAGGAAGGGTTTGATTAGAGCAAGTTTGAGCCCTTGTGTAGTGCCAGCAGTACTTACACCAAAGAAGAATGGTGAATGGCGAATGTGCACTGATTCCCGAGCCATTAATAAAATTACTATTAAATATCGCTTTCCATTACCCAGAATGGACGATATAATGGATTGCTTGAGTGGAGCTAAATACTTCACTAAGATTGATTTGAAGAGCGGATATCATCAGATATGTGTTAGAGAGGGTGATGAATGGAAGACAACCTTTAAAAGCGAGAGAGGGTTTGTATGAGTGGTTAGTTATGCCATTTGGATTGACTAATGCACCCAGAGACATTTATGAGGTTGATGAATGAGGTATTGCGTGACTTCTTGGAAAATTTCGTGATCGTGTATCTGGATGATATTCTGATTTTTAGTAAAACATTGAATGAACATTTGTTGCATGTTCAGACAGTTTTTGAAAAACTGCATGAGGAGCAGTTATTGATAAATATAAAGAAGTGCAGTTTTGTACAGAAAGAGTTGATATACCTGGGATTTGTCATCTCAGAGGAGGGTCTCAAAATGGATCCTGAGATAGTGAAGGCTATCCTTTAATGGCCTGCTCCAAGGAATGTGACAGAGGTAAGATCATTTCACGGTCTTGCAAGTTTCTATAGACAGTTTATTAGAGACTTTAGCAGTATTTGTGCACCCCTAACAGAAACTATGAGAGGGGATAAGAGAGAATTTAAGTGGACTGCCAAGGCAGATACCAGCATGAACATATTGAAGAAGAAAGTGACAGAACAGCGCATTCCAGCACTTCCAAATTTTAATAAAGTGTTTCAGGTTGACTGTGACGCCAGTGGCAGTGCCATTAGAGCTAAGTTGAGTCAAGAAGGTAAACCTGTTGCATAATTTAGTGAAAATTTGAATGATGCTAGAAAGAAATACTCTGTTTATGATCAAGAATTCTATGCTATAATTCAGGCTCTTAAGAAATGGAGACATTATTTGCTAACCAAAGAGTTTGTTTTATATATTGACCATCAAGCTTTGTTGTATATCAATAGTCAAGGTAAACTTAACCAACGACATTTGAAGTGGGTTGAATTCCTGCAGAGTTATACCTTTGTACTAAAGCATAGAAGTGGCAAATCTAATAGAGTTGAAGATGCCTTGAGTAGAAGGCATAATTTGTTGATAGAAATGAGAGTGCAGGTTGTAGGGTTTGATGAACTCAAGAGTTTATACCTAGCAGATCCAGATTTTGCAGAGGCATGGACCGCATTTGTGTCTCCTTCTACTGTGGATCGCACTAAGTGGTTGGATTTCATGATCCAAGATGGGATGCTGTTTTGGCAGAATCAGTTGTGCATTCCACGAAGTTCCATGAGGGAAAATTTGATCAAAGAGAAACATAGCGGAGGACTAGCAGGGCATTTTGGCCGTGATAAGACCATTGCTCTTGTTAGTGAGAATTACCATTGGCCCCAGTTGCAGCAAGATGTGACCAGATTTGTGCAGGGTTGTAGAGTGTGCCAGATGGCAAAAGGTGTCAGCCAAAATACAGGAATGTACCATCCATTTCCTATACCAGAGAGACCGTGGGAAGACATCAGTATGGATTTTGTTCTTGGTCTGCCAAGAACACAACGTGGAAATGACGCCATTTTTGTTGTTGTTGACAGATTTTTGAAAATTGCCCATTTTATTCCATGTCAGAAGACAAGTGATGCAGTTCACATTGCCGGCTTGTTCTTCAAGGAGGTAGTCCGACTTCATGGTCTACCCCAAAGCATTGTCTCGGACAAAGATACCAAATTTGTGGGTTATTTTTGGAGAATTCTATGGAAGAAGCTGAAAATAGACTTGAAATTCAGTTCTGCGTACCATCCACAGACTGATGGACAGACCGAGGTAGTCAACAGAAGTTTGGGTAATCTTCTACGATGTCTAGTAGGAGATAAACCTAAGGGATGGGATCTGATTTTACCACAGGCAGAGTTTGCTTACAACAATTTTGTCAATCACAGTACTGGTAAATCACCATTCCAGATTATGCATGGGTACAGCCCACGAAACGCTTTTGAGTTAAGACCGATGGATAAAGCAGACAAGTGCAGTGCTGAAGCTGAAGACTTTGTAGCACACATGAAGACTTTACATGAAGAGGTACAACAACATCAGTCAAATTTATGCTACTTACAAAGCCCGAGCAAATTAGAAGCGGCGTTTCAAAGAATTCCAGGTGGGGGATGAAGTCATGGTTCATTTGCGTAAGGACCATTTTCATCGCAAAACATAAAATAAGTTGAAGATGAAGAAGTTTGGACCATGTCGGATCATAGGTAAACGAGATTCAGGCAATGCCTATGAAGTTGATCTACCAAGTGAACTAAATATTTCACCTATCTTCAATATTTCAGACTTGGTTGAATATCATGCAAGAAGTTGTAGTGAACCACCCAGTCCGGATTTGTGGAACATTCCTGCATCCACTCCATACAAAGAAGAAATTGAAGACATACTCGACACTCGTGAAGGCAGAAGTACCCAAAAGAGGCAATATTCGAGTGTTTGGTCAAATGGAAGAACCGACCTGTCGAAGATGCCACATGGTTGTCCAAATCAGAGGTTGATCATTTGGGTTTTCCTCTGATAGCCCAGAAGTGAGGATCACTTCTAAAAATCTACCCGGGTGTCTGATGCAGGAGCATCCCGGGCAGCACAGCAATCTTGCATCACCGAAAAGAAAAAAAAAAAAAAACAAAAATTCAAAGTTTGCAAATTTTGCTAAGTATAAAATTGGTCGCGATATCGCGACACAAATGTCGTCGCGATATCGCGACGTATTTTGAGAACCGTGGCAAGCGCAAATAATGGTCGCGATATCGCGACACAAATGTCGTCGCGATATCGCGACGTATTTTAGAACCATGGCAAGCGCAAATAATGGTCGCGATATCGCGACACCAAAGTTGTCGCGATATCGCGACACTTTGGCAGCCGAAGTCACAAGCCACAAAAGTGTCGCGATATCGCGACACTTTGGCGACGAAGTCACAAGCCACAAAAGTGTCGCGATATCGCGACACTTTGGCGACAAAGCCAAAACACAAAGAAGTGTCACGATATCGTGACACATTGGCAGACAAAGCCAAAGAACAAATAAGTGTCGCGATATCGCGACACTTTGGCAAGCAAAGCCACAAGTCGAAGAAGTGTCGCGATATCGCGACATGTCACGTTTTAGTGACCTTGCTAAAGAAGGAGAAGACGGGTTTTTTGCGGACTATTGCAGACGACAGGTGGCGATTCCAGAAGCCGTTAAGGCAGTTCCAAGTGGCAGTTCCAGAGGCCGTTAAGGCCGTTCCAAGTGGCAATTTTAGAGGCCGTTAAGGTCGTTCCATATGGCAGTTCCAGAAGCCGTTAAGACGGTTACGAACGGCGGTGCAGCACGAAGCCTGGATTATAAAAGGGATTTTTTTTGAAGGATTGAGGAGGCGGGGAAGAGACGAAGGCTGCGGCTGTATTTGACATTCAAAGCACTGTGTATTTATTTTCATAGTCTTTATTTGTAAAAGCTTCCATGCTTCGAAATAATAAAACTGCGTCTTTCAAATAAAATTGCGTCATTTTATTTGTGATTAATTTGGCTCTCCATCAAGTGGTATCAGAGCAGTAAGATTCTGAGTGTGTTGAGCAGAGCATCGAACGTGAGGCAGCTCGCACTAGGATCTGGGGTTACGGGTTTCTGAGAAACTGTGAGATAGAATGCCGTCGCGAAGAAATCGTGGTGTTGGAAGGAACGTGGTTCCTGAAGGAGACTTTCGTGCATTGCAGAGACAAGTGTTGGCATTGCAGGAAGAATTGCGCAGAGGAGTAGAGCCAAGAGGAGAAGATCACAGCGATGATGACGGAGTTGAAGACCCGTCTGAAGAGGAAGAAGAAGAAATGAGTGCCGCAGAGTCTCGAATGATTAAAGCCATTTCGTAGATTGGGAAAAGGCCAAAGATTGACGTTTCTACGTATTCTGGAAATTTAAATCCAGAAGAATTAATTGACTGGATTAATGACATGGAAGAATATTTCGATTATGAGGACGTTGAAGATCCAAATCGAATTAAATTTGCCAGAACAAAATTAAAAGGCCATGCTGGCATATGGTGGAAAGGAGTGCAGTTGGAAAGAAACCGGAGAGGAAAAGAAAAGATCTCCAGGTGGGATCGAATGGTGGAGAAACTGAAACGGCAGTTTATTCCAGCAGATTACGAATTAGATCTGCTGAGAAAAATGCAGAGTTTGCGCCAGTCCAGCAAGACTGTTAAAGAGTATACTGAGGAATTTTTTAAAATTTCTATTAGAACCGGTCATACGAAAGCAAATAAAGAAAGAGTAGCCCGTTACATTAATGGGTTGAGAACCAGCGTGCAAGAAGAATTGAGTCTGGTTCGAATGAACAACATTGAAGATGCTTACCAGTTTGCTCTGAAAGTGGAAGAGAAACTAAACCGCAGATTTGACAGCAAGCAAAGAGGAAGAGGTCGTGGTGGACGAACTGGTGGAAGAACCAGTGGAATTAAATATGATGATCAAAAATAGAATGGTGAAACCAGCAATCGCCAAGAACAGAAGGAGGAGAATGCTTACCGACCCCGTAATCAGAACAATGATTATCAAAGGGGACGAGGAAGAGGTGGACGCGGATATGGCAGAGGCAGATTCCGTGGAACCTGTTTTAATTGCGGAGAAGAAGGGCATCGATCATATGAGTGTCCCAAACACCAAGAAGCACCAAACAGAAGGCCTGAAGGTAATGCAGAGCTGCAGATTGCTTGAGGATGGTGTTGAATCCGAGCACTACGAAGAAGCAGAGCATGGAGAAGTGATGATCACAAGGAGAACTTTGTTGAATGAAGAGAAGGAACCAGATCAACGAAAAAGCCTATTTCGCACGAGGTGCAAATGTTCGAGTAAAATCTGTAATATTATTATTGATAATGGTAGTACAGATAATTTGGTTTACGAGGAAATGGTAACTAAGTTAAAGTTAGAAAGAAGACAACACCCGCATCCATACCGGATTGCATGGTTGCAGAAGGATCATAGAGCATTGGTCAGTGAACAATGCTTGGTCAAGTTCAAAATTGGAAGATACCAGGATGAGGTCCTATGTGATATTTTGTCGATGGATGCTTGCCATTTGTTGCTTGGAAGACCATGGCAATTTGATAGACGTGCAGCGCATGATGGACATGCAAATACCTATTCCCTGACAAAATATGGAGTACGCCACAAACTGAAGCCATTGAAGGAGGTTGAGGAAAAGGTATGCAATAATGCTAGAATTTGTTTAGTAGATGGCAAAAAAATTTGGATGGTATAAAGAGGGATTCAATGTGTTATGCATTAATTCCTACTGTAAAAAGAGAAGATACTACTAACATTCCAGCAGAAGTTGAACATCTGTTAGCAGAATTTCTTGATATTATATCAGACAATGTACCTGAGGGTTTGCCGCCAATGAGGAAGATTAGTCATCAGATTGACTTAATGCCGGGATCTAGCTTACCCAACAAGGCAGCCCATAGAATGTCTCCTGTTGAGAATGAAGAGTTGAACCGACAAGTTCAGGAATTGTTGAGGAAGGGTTTGATTAGAGCAAGTTTGAGCCCTTGTGCGGTGCCAGCAGTACTTGCACCAAAGAAGAATGGCGAATGGCGAATGTGCATTGATTCCCGAGCCATTAATAAAATTACTATTAAATATCGCTTTCCATTACCCAGAATGGACGATATAATGGATTGCTTGAGTGGAGCTAAATACTTCACTAAGATTGATTTGAAGAGCGGATATCATCAGATACGTGTTAGAGAGGGTGATGAATGGAAGACAACCTTTAAAACCAGAGAGGGTTTGTATGAGTGGTTAGTTATGCCATTTGGATTGACTAATGCACCCAGTACATTTATGAGGTTGATGAATGAGGTATTGCGTGACTTCCTGGAAAAGTTCGTGATCGTGTATCTGGATGATATTCTGATTTTTAGTAAAACATTGGATGAACATTTGTTGCATGTTCGGACAGTTTTTGAAAAACTGCGTGAGGAGCAGTTATTGATAAATATACAGAAGTGCAGTTTTGTACAGAAAGAGTTGATATACCCGGGATTTGTCATCTCGAGAGGAGGGTCTCAAAATGGATCCTGAGAAAGTGAAGGCTATCCTTGAATGGCCTGCTCCAAGGAATGTGACAGAGGTAAGATCATTTCACGGTCTTGCAAGTTTCTATAGAAAGTTTATTAGAGACTTTAGCGAGTATTTGTGCAACCCTAACAGAAACTATGAGAGGGGATAAGAGAGAATTTAAGTGGATTGCCAAGGCAGATACCAGCATGAACATATTGAAGAAGAAAGTGACAGAACAGCCCATTCTGGCACTTCCAGATTTTAATAAAGTGTTTCAGGTTGACTGTGATGCCAATGGCAGTGCCATTGGAGCTGTGTTGAGTCAAGAAGGTAAACCTGTTGCATACTTTAGTGAAAAATTGAATGATGCTAGAAAGAAATACTCTGTTTATGATCAAGAATTCTATGCTATAATTCAGGCTCTTAAGAAATGGAGACATTATTTGCTAACCAAAGAGTTTGTTTTATATACTGACCATCAAGCTTTGCAGTATATCAATAGTCAAGGTAAACTTAACCAACGACATTTGAAGTGGGTTGAATTCCTGTAGAGTTATACCTTTGTACTAAAGCATAGAAGTGGCAAATCTAATAGAGTTGCAGATGCCTTGAGTAGAAGGCATAATTTGTTGATAGAAATGAGAGTGCGAGGTTGTTGGGTTTGATGAACTCAAGAGTTTATACCCAAGCAGATCCAGATTTTGCGAGAGGCATGGACAGCATGTGTGTCTCCTACTACTGTGGATCGCACTAAGTGGTTGGATTTCATGATCCAAGATGGGATGCTATTTTGGCGAAATCAGTTGTGCATTCCACGAAGTTCCATGAGGGAAAATTTGATCAAAGAGAAACATAGCGGAGGACTAGCAGGGCATTTTGGCCATGATAAGACCATTGCTCTTGTTAGTGAGAATTACCATTGGCCCCAGTTGCGACAAGATGTGACCAGATTTGTGCGGGGTTGTAGAGTGTGCCGGATGGCAAAAGGTGTCAGCCAAAATACAGGAATGTACCAGCCATTGCCTGTACCAGAGAGACCGTGGGAAGACATCAGTATGGATTTTGTTCTTGGTCTGCCAAGAACACAACGTGGAAATGATGCCATTTTTGTTGTTGTTGACAGATTTTTGAAAATGGCCCATTTTATTCCATGTCAGAAGACAAGTGATGCGGTTCACATTGTCGGCTTGTTCTTCAAGGAGGTAGTCCGACTTCATGGTCTACCCCAAAGCATTGTCTCGGACAGAGATACCAAATTTGTGGGTTATTTTTGGAGAACTCTATGGAAGAAGCTGAAAATAGACTTGAAATTCAGTTCTACGTACCATCCACAGACTGATGGACAGACCGAAGTAGTCAACAGAAGTTTGGGTAATCTTCTACGATGTCTAGTAGGAGATAAACCTAAGGGATGGGATCTGATTTTACCACGGGCAGAGTTTGCTTACAACAATTCTGTCAATCGCAGTACTGGTAAATCACCATTCCAGATTGTGCATGGGTACAACCCGAGAAACGCTTTTGAGTTAAGACCGATGGATAAAGCAGACAAGTGCAGTGCTGAAGCTGAAGACTTTGCAGCACACATGAAGACTTTACATGAAGAGGTACAACAACATATCAGTCAAATGAATGCTACTTACAAAGCCCAAGCAGATCAGAAGCGGCGTTTCAAAGAATTCCAGGTGGGGGATGAAGTCATGGTTCATTTGCGTAAGGAACGTTTTCCTCGCAAAACATACAATAAGTTGAAGATGAAGAAGTTTGGACCATGTCGGATCATAGGTAAACGAGATTCAGGCAATGCCTATGAAGTTGATCTACCAAGTGAACTGAATATTTCACCTATCTTCAATATTTCAGACTTGGTTGAATATCATGCAGGAAGTTGTAGTGAACCACCCGGTCCGGATTTGTGGAACATTCCTGCATCCACTCCAGACAAAGAAGAAATTGAAGACATACTCGACACTCGTGAAGACGAAGTACCCGAAACAGGCAATATTCGGAGTATTTGGTCAAATGGAAGAACCGACCTATCGAAGATGCCACATGGTTGTCCAAATCAGAGGTTGATCATTTGGGTTTTCCTCTGACAGCCCAGAAGTGAGGATCACTTCTAAAAATCTACCCGGGTGTCTGATGCAGGAGCATCCCGGGCAGCACAGCAATCTTGCATCACCGAAAAGAAAAAAACAAAAATTCAAAGTTTGCAAATTTTGCTAAGTATAAAATTGGTCGCGATATCGCGACACAAATGTCGTCGCGATATCGCGACGTATTTTGAGAACCGTGGCAAGCGCAAATAATGGTCGCGATATCGTGACACAAATGTCGTCGCGATATCGTGACGTATTTTAGAACCATGGCAAGCGCAAATAATGGTCGCGATATCGCGACACTTTGGCAGCCGAAGTCACAAGCCACAAAAGTGTCGCGATATCGCGACACTTTGGCAGCCGAAGTCACAAGCCACAAAAGTGTCACGATATCGCGACACTTTGGCACCAAGTCACAAGTCACAGAAGTGTCGCGATATCGCGACACTTTGGCAACCAAAGCCAAAACACAAAGAAGTGTCGCGATATCGCGACACATTGGCAGACAAAGCCAAAGAACAAAGAAGTGTCGCGATATCGCGACACTTTGGCAAGCAAAGCCACAAGTCGAAGAAGTGTCGCGATATCGCGACATGTCGCATTTTCGTGACCTTGCTAAAGAAGGAGAAGACGGGTTTTGTGGACTGTTGCAGATGACAGGTGGCGATTCCAGAAGTCGTTAAGGCAGTTCCAAGTGGCAGTTCCAGAGGCCGTTAAGGCCGTTCCAAGTGGCAATTTCAGAGGCCGTTAAGGCCGTTCCATATGGCAGTTCCAGAAGCCGTTAAGACGGTTACGAACGACGGTGCAGCACGAAGCCTGGATTATAAAAGGGATTTTTTTGAAGGATTGAGGAGGTGGGGGAAGAGACGAAGGTTGCGGCTGTATTTGACATTCAAAGCACTGTGTATTTATTTTCATAGTCTTTATTTGTAAAAGCTTCCATGCTTCGAAATAATAAAATTGCGTCTTTCAAATAAAATTGCGTCATTTTATTTGTGATTAATTTGGCTCTCCATCAAGTGGTATCAGAGCAAGTAAGATTCTGAGTGTGTTGAGCAGAGCGCCGAACGTGAGGCAGCTCACACCAGGATCTGGGGTTACGGGTTTCTGAGAAACTGTGAGATAGAATGCCACCGCGAAGAAATCGTGGTGCTGGAAGGAACGTGGTTCCTGAAGGAGACTTTCGTGCATTGCAGAGACAAGTGTTGGCATTGCAGAAGAATTGCGCAGAGGAGTAGAGCCAAGAGGAGAAGATCACAGCGATGATGACGGAGTTGAAGACCCGTCTGAAGAGGAAGAAGAAGAAATGAGTGCCGCAGAGTCTCGAATGATTAAAGCCATTTCATAGATTGGGAAAAGGCCAAAGATTGACGTTTCTACGTATTCTGGAAATTTAAATCCAGAAGAATTAATTGACTGGATTAATGACATGGAAGAATATTTCGATTATGAGGACGTTGAAGATCCAAATCGAATTAAATTTGCCGTAACAAAATTAAAAGGCCATGCTGGCATATGGTGGAAAGGAGTGCAGTTGGAAAGAAACCGGAGAGGAAAAGAAAAGATCTCCAGGTGGGATCGAATGGTGGAGAAACTGAAACGGCAGTTTATTCCAAACAGATTACGAATTAGATCTGCTGAGAAAAATGCAGAGTTTGTGCCAGTCTAGCAAGACTGTTAAAGAGTATACCGAGGAATTTTTTAAAATTTCTATTAGAACCGGTCATACGGAAGCAAATAAAGAAAGAGTAGCCCGTTACATTAATGGGTTGAGAACCAACGTGCAAGAAGAATTGAGTCTGGTTCGAATGAACAAGCATTGAAGATGCTTACCAGTTTGCTCTGAAAGTGGAAGAGAAACTAAACCGCAGATTTGACAGAGAAGCAAAGAGGAAGAGGTCGTGGTGGACGAACCGGTGGAAGAACCAAGTGGAATTAAATATGATGATCAAAAATAGAATGGTGAAACCAAGAATCGCCAGGAACAGAAGGAGGAGAATGCTTACCGACCCCGTAATCAGAACAATGATTATCAAAGGGGACGAGGAAGAGGTGGACGCGGATATGGCAGAGGCAGATTTCGTGGAACCTATTTTAATTGCGGAGAAGAAGGGCATCGATCATATGAGTGTCCCAAACACCAAGAAGCACCAAACATAAGGCCTGAAGGTAATGCCAGAGCTGCAGTTGCTGAGGATGGTGTTGAATCCGAGCACTCTGAAGAAGCAGAGCACGGAGAAGTGATGATCACAAGGAGAACTTTGTTGAATGAAGAGAAGGAACCAGATCAACGGAAAAGCCTCTGTTTCGCACGAGGTGCAAATGTTCGAGTAAAATCAGTAATATTATTATTGATAATGGTAGTACAGATAATTTGGTTTCTGAGGAAATGGTAACTAAGTTAAAGTTAGAAAGAAGACAACACCCGCATCCATACCGGATTGCATGGTTGCATAAGGATCATAGAGCATTGGTCAGTGAACAATGCTTGGTCAAGTTCAAAATTGGAAGATACCAGGATGAGGTCCTATGTGATATTTTGTCGATGGATGCTTGCCATTTGTTGCTTGGAAGACCATGGCAATTTGATAGACGTGCAACGCATGATGGACATGCAAATACCTATTCCCTGACAAAAGATGGAGTACGCCACAAACTGAAGCCATTGAAGGAGGTTGAGGAAAAGGTATGCAATAATGCTAGAATTTGTTTAGTAGATGGCAAAAAAAATTTGGATGGTATAAAGAGGGATTCAATGTGTTATGCATTAATTCCTACCGTAAAAAGAGAAGATACTACTAACATTCCAAGCAGAAGTTGAACATCTGTTAGCAGAATTTCTTGATATTATATCAAACAATGTACCTGAGGGTTTGCCGCCAATGAGGAAGATTAGTCATCAGATTGACTTAATGCCAGGATCTAGCTTACCCAACAAGGCAGCCCATAGAATGTCTCCTGTTGAGAATGAAGAGTTGAACCGACAAGTTCAGGAATTGTTGAGGAAGGGTTTGATTAGAGCAAGTTTGAGCCCTTGTGCAGTGCCAGCGGTACTTGCACCAAAGAAGAATGGTGAATGGTGAATGTGCACTCGATTCCCGAGCCATTAATAAAATTACTATTAAATATCGCTTTCCATTACCCATAATGGACGATATAATGGATTGCTTGAGTGGAGCTAAATACTTCACTAAGATTGATTTGAAGAGCGGATATCATCAGATACGTGTTAGAGAGGGTGATGAATGGAAGACAACCTTTAAAACCAGAGAGGGTTTGTATGAGTGGTTAGTTATGCCATTTGGATTGACTAATGCACCCAAGTACATTTATGAGGTTGATGAATGAGGTATTGCGTGACTTCCTGGAAAAGTTCGTGATCGTGTATCTGGATGATATTCTGATTTTTAGTAAAACATTGGATGAACATTTGTTGCATGTTCGGACAGTTTTTGAAAAACTCCGTGAGGAGCAGTTATTGATAAATATACAGAAGTGCAGTTTTGTACAGAAAGAGTTGATATACCTGGGATTTGTCATCTCAGAGGAGGGTCTCAAAATGGATCCTGAGAAAGTGAAGGCTATCCTTGAATGGCCTGCTCCAAGGAATGTGACAGAGGTAAGATCATTTCACGGTCTTGCAAGTTTCTATAGAAAGTTTATTAGAGACTTTAGCAATATTTGTGCACCCCTAACATAAACTATGAGAGGGGATAAGAGAGAATTTAAGTGGACCGCCAAGGCAGATACCAAAGATGAACATATTGAAGAAGAAAGTGACAGAACAGCCCATTCTGGCACTTCCAGATTTTAATAAAGTGTTTCAAGTTGACTGTGATGCCAGTGGCAGTGCCATTGGAGCTGTGTTGAGTCAAGAAGGTAAACCTGTTGCATACTTTAGTGAAAAATTGAATGATGCTAGAAAGAAATACTTTGTTTATGATCAAGAATTCTATGCTATAATTCAGGCTCTTAAGAAATGGAGACATTATTTGCTAACCAAAGAGTTTGTTTTATATACTGACCATCAAGCTTTGCAATATATCAATAGTCAAGGTAAACTTAACCAACGACATTTGAAGTGGGTTGAATTCCTGCAGAGTTATACCTTTGTACTAAAGCATAGAAGTGGCAAATCTAATAGAGTTGCAGATGCCTTGAGTAGAAGGCATAATTTGTTGATAGAAATGAGAGTGCAAGGTTGTTGGGTTTGATGAACTCAAGAGTTTATACCCAGCAGATCCAGATTTTGCAGAGGCATGGACAACATGTGTGTCTCCTACTACTGTGGATCGCACTAAGTGGTTGGATTTCATGATCCAAGATGGGATGCTGTTTCGGCAGAATCAGTTGTGCATTCCACGAAGTTCCATGAGGGAAAATTTGATCAAAGAGAAACATAGCGGAGGACTAGCAGGGCATTTTGGCCGTGATAAGACCATTGCTCTTGTTAGTGAGAATTACCATTGGCCCCAGTTGCAGCAAGATGTGACCAGATTTGTGCAGGGTTGCAGAGTGTGCCGATGGCAAAAGGTGTCAGCCAAAATACAGGAATGTACCAGCCATTGCCTGTACCAGAGAGACCGTGGGAAGACATCAATATGGATTTTGTTCTTGGTCTGCCAAGAACACAACGTGGAAATGACGCCATTTTTGTTGTTGTTGACAGATTTTCGAAAATGGCCCATTTTATTCCATGTCAGAAGACAAGTGATGCGGTTCACATTGCCGGCTTGTTCTTCAAGGAGGTAGTCCGACTTCATGGTCTACCCCAAAGCATTGTCTCGGACAGAGATACCAAATTTGTGGGTTATTTCTGGAGAACTCTATGGAAGAAGCTGAAAACAGACTTGAAATTCAGTTCTACGTACCATCCACAGACTGATGGACAGACCGAAGTAGTCAACAGAAGTTTGGGTAATCTTCTACGATGTCTAGTAGGAGATAAACCTAAGGGATGGGATCTGATTTTACCACAGGCAGAGTTTGCTTACAACAATTTTGTCAATCGTAGTACTAGTAAATCACCATTCCAGATTGTGCATGGGTACAGCCCGAGAAACGCTTCGAGTTAAGACCGATGGATAAAGCAGACAAGTGCAAGGCTCAAGTCGAAGACTTTGCAAGCACACATGAAGACTTTACATGAAGAGGTACAACAAGATATCAGCCAAATGAATGCTACTTACAAAGCCCGAGCAGATCAGAAGCGACGTTTCAAAGAATTCCAGGTGGGGGATGAAGTCATGGTTCATTTGCGTAAGGACCGTTTTCCTCGCAAAACATACAATAAGTTGAAGATGAAGAAGTTTGGACCATGTCGGATCATAGGTAAATGAGATTCAAGAAATGCCTATGAAGTTGATCTACCAAGTGAACTCGAATATTTCACCTATCTTCAATATTTCAGACTTGGTTGAATATCATGCAGAAGTTGTAGTGAACCACCCAACTCGGATCTGTGGAACATTCCCGCATCCACTCCAGACAAAGAAGAAATTGAAGACATACTCGACACTCGTGAAGGCATAAGTACCCAAAACAGGCAATATTCGGAGTATTTGGTCAAATGGAAGAACCGACCTGTCGAAGATGCCACATGGTTGTCCAAATCAGAGGTTGATCATTTGGGTTTTCCTTTGACAGCCCAGAAGTGAGGATCACTTCTAAAAATCTACCCCGGGTGTCTGATGCAGGAGCATCCCGAGCAAGACAAAGAATCTTGCATCACCGAAAAGAAAAACAAAAAAAGTTCAAAGTTTGCAAATTTTGCTAAGTATAAAATTGGTCGCGATATCGCGACACAAATGTCGTCGCGATATCGCGACGTATTTTGAGAACCGTGGCAAGCGCAAATAATGGTCGCGATATCGCGACACAAATGTCGTCGCGATATCGCGACGTATTTTAGAACCATGGCAAGCGCAAATAATGGTCGCGATATCGCGACACCAAAGTTGTCGCGATATCGCGACACTTTGGCAGCCGAAGTCATAAGCCACAAAAGTGTCGCGATATCGCGACACTTTGGCAGCCGAAGTCACAAGCCACAAAAGTGTCGCGATATCGCGACACTTTGGCAGCCGAAGTCACAAGTCACAAAAGTGTCGCGATATCGCGACACTTTGGCAGCCAAAGCCAAAACACAAAGAAGTGTCGCGATATCGCGACACATTGGCAGACAAAGCCAAAGAACAAAGAAGTGTCGCGATATCGCGACACTTTGGCAAGCAAAGCCACAAGTCGAAGAAGTGTCGCGATATCGCGACATGTCGCGTTTTCGCGACCTTGCTAAAGAAGGAGAAGACGGGTTTTTCGCGGACTGGCGTGCACGACAGTGGCGATTCCAAAAGTCGTTAAGGCAATTCCAAGTGGCAGTTCCAGAGGCCGTTAAGGCCGTTCCAAGTGGCAATTTTAGAGGCCGTTAAGGCCGTTCCATATGGCAGTTCAGAAGCCGTTAAGACGGTTACGAACGACGGTGCAACACGAAGCCTGGATTATAAAAGGGATTTTTTTGAAGGATTGAGGAGGCGGGGGGAAGAGACGAAGGCTGCGGTTGTATTTGACATTCAAAGCACTGTGTATTTATTTTCATAGTCTTTATTTGGAAAAGCTTCCATGCTTCGAAATAATAAAACTGCGTCTTTCAAATAAAATTGCGTCATTTTATTTGTGATTAATTTGGCTCTCCATCACAATGAATGACAGTATGGTGAACACCTATACTATTGAGAAATATTGCAAGAGGTACACATTAAGTCCATTAATAGAAAAACGAGAAAAGTGGACAACAATCCTATAGTCTGCTTGGGTACCAAAAAACAATTCTTGAAGGATTATGAGACAAAGTTGAAAGGAAAAATGGTAATGTTGAGAGAAGTTGTGAAATAAGTGGACTTAAAGGCAAAAACAAGCAAGAAAATAAGAACGAGGAAGAAGCAGTTGGCCCAAGTCACCAGTATTAGTGATGATGAAGACAACAACACGATTCCTACTTCTGTTTTAAACTCATCCCTAAGTGGTATTTTAGATAAAGAGAGAGAAACAGAAAATGAATGATAAAGAGACATAAGAGGAAGATGAACCTCATCATGTCATTGGTGGCTGCGACAAAAGCCATATTATTGGAGGACATAGTGCTGATGAAGAGATTGGATGTTTTGAAAGGCACAATAAAGACATTGGCTCCAAGTTAATGAGAAGAATGGGGTATAATGGTAAAGGATTGGGAAGATATGGGCAAGGTGTGAAAATGCCCATAATACCAAATATAATTCCAAAGAATGAAGGCCTTGGATATACATGTCACATAGGAAGTAGTGAGACTAGATTTATAAGAAGAAAAATCAATACAAGAGATGAAAGTCCTAGGATGGGTTGTTGTAGTCAATGTGGAAGATCTAGAAACATAGCAACTAGGTGTTGAAACCTACATCCTTGTGAGATTTGAGGACATAATCACTTGAGCAAAAGGTATTGGCACCAAGAGAAAGTAGCCAACAAAATACGTGTTGATTGTGGTTAGATGGATATGATGGAGTGAGACAAAGTAAAAAAAAAATTGTTGAGTGGATTCTATAAGAGAAGGTTTTATTCTCAAAGGAAGGCAAGGATAAAACAAAAAAGGTGGCCTTGCGATGAAAGCCAAGCTCAAATGACAATAACTTGGAAAAACAATTCATGTTCATGAATCGGAGGTCATGAAGCACTTCTCTTACCTGGCAAGTATGATGCAGGAGCATCCTCACATGAGCACATGAGAAGAGAGGATGCCATACATAGGGAGGAGAATAGGAAGAAAAAGAGAAAGAGGAAGAGGAATCAACAAAAAAGGAAGAGGGGGTATGTGGGTAGATGTCCAATCTCATTAACTTTCCACCTCGAATTTGTTTAGTGTATATGTTTGAATGATGTTTGCATTATATGTTGTAGATTGCATAGGCTAGTATTTGTGTAGGTTGTAGGAGAAGAGTGGTTACAGTCTAAGTAGAGACGTGTAATTGCAGTCGGTTGCTATTTCGAGGGTTGATAATGCAAGGAATTGGTTGGTGTTCCATAATTCAATTGGGAAAATGTGAATACCATTCAAGTGGTAAGTTCCTTGCAGTTCAAGTGGAGAATGTTCAAGTGAAGTGTCGTTCAAGCGAAAGCATGAGTACCATTCAAGGAAAAAATGTCATTGTCATTTGAGTGGAGTGTCGTTCAAGGGGAAGTGAACAATGTTGTTTAAGTCAGCCTGCCATTCAAAGTAAGAATTATCGTTTGAGAAGAAATTAGTGCAATTTAAGTGAATGGGATTGTGTCATTTAAGTAGAGATAAGAGTGCAGTTCAAGTGAACAGGATTGAACCGTTCAACTAAGAGTGTCATTCAATTCATTGTTGTCAAGTTGTTTGTTGATCAATCAATGGTCGTTCATGTTGCCTACCGGTCAAACAAGACCAAATGTTGTTTAAATATGAATTAATGTGTCGAGATTCTGCTGGTAAACGAATTATAAGTTTCACTAAGTTAAGAGGTAGTTCTTCAATAAACCCACTTTTACAACCTTTTTTAGTTTTTTAATTTAAAGTTCATTAAAAGAGTAAGAAGATTTATAATAATATTAAAAAAAACATGTGTAAAGATAACATTTTAAAATCGAATCCCTTGTAGATAACAATATCGAATGCCAAATATTTTTAAAATTTAAAAAATTTTAAGCTCAATTTTTCCAGGAATTTAAAAGGAGATGCCTAAAGTGTTGGGGAATGATTGACCCATTTATTTATATTTTTTTTGTTTTTAATTTACATGGTGGAATCGATAGCTGCCACAAATTCGGTTAGGTTGTTTGGTTTTTTATGGCTGTCATAATATTCTGCGTTGTTTGTCTTGAAAATCTGCCATACATATTTTTGCACAATCCGTCCCTATAACCACCATGCCACAATCATTTTAAATCTTTTATGCCGCTGAAAGCACCAAGAAAGGAACAAGTGTTCAGTCCAACGAGGCTCGAGATTTGAACCTTGGACCTCACCCCTTACGGGGTTTGGTCGAACCAATTGGTCTACACCTTGGATCTAAAATGATAACATCCAGATATTGAGGGTTAATTATCTAAAAAACATTTTGACTTTTTAATAAGAGGAATTGTCCTATAACGATTAACGAAGTACGAAGTGTATATAAAATATATATATATATTTTTATCTTTTTTACAAAAGTTGTTAGTTAGTTATTTAAAAATAATAATAAATATTTAATATTACTGAGAGTTAGGTGGGTTGGTAAGTGTTTGTTTGTTCAGGCATTTACTAAGAAGACATCTAGGTTTAAACATTGGGGACAACTTGTTTGCAAAGATAATAGTCTAATCTGAATCCTCTGAGTGCACGCTAGATCAACGATGACAGTATAAATCTCGAGCGACCAACAATTCCTTTCACATCGAATCACAGTAACGAAACAAAATAAATTTGGTGAAATCAGCCCTATGATTTGAACCATGTGCACTTGTCTGTTACTAAAAATATTGTGGTTGTGATCAACTCTCCGATGTGATCGAAAAAATAATAAATATTTAAAAATATTTTTAAGTTAAATTTTTCAACTAATAATTAATAGTTCGTAAAAGTTAGATATATGTGTGCGTGTGGTCTACTGTCAAGGATGCCACTTGCATTATCAGCGATGAGATCCGGGTAAGGATGCCACTTGCATTGTTAGTGATGAGATCCGAGATCTCTAAGGATGCCACTTGCATTGTTAGTGATGAGATCCGGGTTCAACCTCCACTATGGATGCTTATAAGAAGTATTGATAATAATTAAAAAAAAAAGTTAATATATATTATTCATAGGAGAGTTGGTTAATAATTATAATATTTAAAAGTAATTAAACTTAAATATAATTTTTTTATTGAGGTTAGTTTCTTACGATCCATGCTCATCTCCATTCCAACCATGACCTTTAATAAGGGTGAGAATTGAGCTTATCAATAGTGGTCAAACGCACAACCATACACACATCCACCCCTCACACACTCGCCAATGCCATAGTTTGAACCTTGAACCTCCTGAAGAAGAGCCAAAGCCTGTAGTGTTACGTTATCCCATGAAACAATTAATCTAAATATTAAAGTTTATTAAATGATATTTTTTTAGGTTTTATTTTAAGTTTATATAACCTCTCTTTATAAAGAGTAAATTTTAAGGTCCATAAGAGTAATAAACCATATAAGATGATCCTCATAAAGAATGTTATTTACCTAATATATTACTTGGAAAAAAGTGTACAATTGTATCCTTGTTGGATTTGACCTTTATACCTCTTAAAAGAAGTTCTAAAGTCTTACGACTATGCCCACTCAAGTTGTACATATGTTTTAAAAATATGAGAGTAAAGATCCAAAAATATAATTAAAATTTAACTTTTATATTATCTTTGAAATTATTTGTTTGTATTAAGAATGTATCTTTCAAAATAGTGCTTGAGACGCGATGGGATAAGAAAAAAATAGTTTGAGGAAATAAGGTGTTTTTTTTTTATATTGAACATCGTTTACAAATATTTACAAATATCAACACTCGTTCGAGCAAATACAATAGGAATCGACCTCACAACCACATGGATGATGATAACTAGGCAACTGCCATTACACCAAATGCCATTCGGTAAAAAGGTGTTTTTATTGTGGTGTCCTCTTCTATACAATATCGTTGGGAATATGATGCTAAGAAAAATTCATAGTTGTAGAAATATTAAAAACATGATGCTAATTTTGTAATTGTAGTTATGTAGATTATAGCTATGGAAATGTTGGAAACAAGCTTGTAATTGTAGTTGTGCAGATTCTCAGCTAAGATTGTAACTTCAACTATGCAGATTCTCAATTGAACTTGTAACCTAAATTTATATATTATAGTTGACTTTGTAATGGTAGCTATGCATATTTCCAGCTAAGTTTGTAACTGCAGCTATGCATTTTCCTAGGTGTGCTTGTAACTGTAGGGTAGAATCAGTTTGTTGGTGTGTAGTAAAAAAAATCAGAATGCTCTTGTTGTGTAATTTTTTTGAGATGTGAAAAATTCTGTGCAAATTCTGCTTTAAAATTTCTGTGTTTTGCTAAGTAAAAGGGCTGTAGTTTTCACATTTGGTATCAGAGCCATTGCTGGTCTTGGGTTGGAGTGAGGTTGAGTACCTGATCTTTCTAACCATTGATCATGGCCAACAATAACTCCCTTCCTATTCCAGAGTTTAGTGGGCAAGATTATGACTACTGGAGCATTAAGATGAGGACATTGTTGACTGGGAAAGATCTTTGGGATATTGTTGAGGCTGGTTATGATGAGCCAGCAGATTGGTCTATTATCCCACATAATGACAGACAAGCAAAAGAGGAGGCCAAGAAGAAGAATTCTTTGGCATTGTACCACATTCAGTCAGCTCTAGACAAGAGCTTGTTTCCAAGGATTGCAGATGCAAAATCAGCCAAGGATGCTTGGAAGGCTCTACAAGAGGCTTACCAAGGCAGTGACCAAGTGAAAGTGGTCAAGTTGCAGACCTTGAAGAGAGAGTTTGAGAACTTGAGGATGCAAGAATCTGAAAGTGTAAGTGAATATTGTGTTAGAGTAAAAGATGTGGTTAATAAAATGGCCACTCTTGGAGAAACAATGGAGAATGAAGTTGTTGTGAAGAAAGTGCTAAGAACTCTAACACCAAGATGGAACCATGTTGCCATCATTATTGAAGAGAGTAAAGATTTGACAACATTGGAGTTTGATCATCTTGTTGGTTCTCTTATGTCACATGAAGAAAGACTAAGAGACACCTTTGGTGAAGGTGAAGAGAAGGCTTTTGCCTCAAAGGTAAGAGTCTCAAAGAGTGATGGTGCTAGTACAAGCAACCACAAAGGGACAAGGACAAGGTAGAGGGAAGAATCAGAATTTTTCAAGAGGAAGAGGAGGAAGAAGAGGTGGATCTAGAGGTAGAGGAAGAGGAAGACTTGACAAGAGAAATGTCCAATGCTACTACTACAAAAGGTATGGACATTTTGAAAAAGAATGTAGAGTAAAAGCTGCAAATGAAGGAAAAAGAGTAAATTATGCAAATGAGAATGAGGAAGTTTCAAGCAACTTGTTCTTATCCTATGACAAGGCTGAAAAGACTCTTCAAGAGACTTGGTATCTTGATTCTGGCTGTTCCAACCACATGATAGGCAACAAGGAGTTGTTTGCTACTATGGATGAGAAATTCAAGACCAAGATCAAGCTTGGTGATAACAAGTTTTTGGAGGTGGCAGCAAAAGGCGTAATGGACATAAATACTAAGGAAGGTAAAAAGCAAATTCATGATATTTATTACACTCCTGATCTTAAGCATAATTTGTTGAGTGTTGGGCAGCTTTGTGAAAAGAATTACAGAGTTGTTTTTGATGATAAGCAATGTATCATATATGATAAGAACCATGGGAACAAAGTTGTCACTATTGTTCCCATGTCAAGCAATCGAATGTTTCCTTTGAAGTTTGGAGGTAATGGCAGCAACTTGTCAAATGTTGCTATTGAAGATAAGAGCTGGTTGTGGCATTTGAGGTATGGCCACTTAAACTTTCAAAGTTTGAAGTTGTTGACTTCTCAAGAGCTAGTTTTTGGTTTGCCCAAAGTTGAAGATCACAAAGAAGTTTGTGAGGGATGTGCCAAAGGCAAGCATGCTAGAGAAAGGTTTCCAAGAGGAAAAGCATGGAGGGCCCAACATCCACTCCAATTAGTTCATTCTGATATTTGTGGCCCAATGCAAACCAAAAGCTTGGGTAAGTCATCTTATTTTATTACTTTTATTGATGATTTTTCAAGAAAGTGTTGGGTATATTTTTTGAAGAATAAAGATGAGGCTTTAGATGTTTTCAAGAGCTTTAAAGCCTTTGTAGAAAATGAAAGTGGATATAGAATTAAATGTTTAAGGACTGATCATAGTGGTGAGTATTGTTCAAGGTAGTTCACAGAGTTTTGTGATAAGAATGGAATCAAGAGGCAGCTCACAACTGCCTACACACCTCAACAAAATGGGGTGGCTGAAAGAAAGAACCAGACTGTAGTTGAAATGGCAAGAAGCATGCTTCAAACCAAGGGGCTGAGCAATTCTTTTTGGGCTGATGTGGTTGCTACAATAGTATACATTCTTAATAGGAGTCCCACAAGTGCTCTTGATAAGATGACTCCTTATGAAGCATGGTATGAGAAGAAACCCAATGTTAATCATTTTAAAGTTTTTGGTTGTTTAGCCTATGTTCATGTTGTTGATGAGAAAAGGAAGAAGCTTGATCCAAAAAGTGAGCCTTGCATTTTTGTTGGATATTGTGAAAATAGCAAAGCTTATAGGCTCTACAATCCAAAGACTAACAAAGTGGTGGTTTCTAGAGATGTGATTTTTAATGAAGGGGGAGTATATGGTCATCAAAGAGGCCAAGCTGGTAAGACCATCAATGTTAGTAATGGTAGTGTTGGTGGTGAACAACCCACTAGTGTGCCTACTCCTCCATTAAGTCCTCCAAGCAGTCCTTCAAGTAGTTCTTCAAGCAGTCCTAAGGAGAGTTCATCAAGTTCTTCAAGTAATTCATCACCCATTATTGATCTTATGAAGACTAAGAAGGGGAAGAGAACTCTTCAAGCTCACCCACCAAGTCAAATGCTTGATAGCAATTTTGAAAGGAGGCTTACAAGAGGCCAAGCTCAAGAAGTTGATCAAGTTGTTTCAAGATTGGAAAGGCTGCACATATATGGAGATGATGAAGAAGATCCTAAAGGTGAGTCAGTTAAATTATGCTTTGATGTCTCAAGCTGAGTTTGAACCTTCTTGTTTTGAAGATGCTTGTACTAATGATGTGTGGGTGCAAGCAATGCAAGAAGAGATCAATTCCATTCAAAAGAATGATACTTGGGAGCTTATGAGACTTCCCAATGGTAAGAAATGTGTGGGTTCCAAGTGGGTCTACAAGACCAAGTATAACAATGATGGTAGTATTGAAAGACATAAGGCTAGACTTGTTGCTAAAGGATTCACACAAAGGTATGGAATTGATTATGAAGAAATATTTGCACCTGTAGCAAGGCAAGAAACAATCAGAATGGTCATTGCTATGGCAGCCCAAAGGAGATGGAGTGTGCATCACTTGGATGTGAAAAGTGCCTTCTTGAATGGGTACTTAGAAGAAGAAGTGTATGTACAACAACCACAAGGTTTTGAGGTTAAAGGTAAAGAAGACTTTGTATACAAGTTGAAGAAGGCCTTGTATGGCCTCAAGCAAGCACCAAGGGCTTGGTATGCCCAGATAGATGGATACTTACAACAAAGTGGCTTCAAAAGGAGCAAGAGTGAGCCTACCCTCTACTCCAAGAAAGAAGGTAATGATATTCTTCTTGTATGTTTGTATGTAGATGATCTGATTTATATAGGCAGCAGCTCAAAAATGAAAGATGAATTCAAAAATGCTATGATGAATGAGTTTGAAATGAAAGATTTGGGGTTGATGCATTACTTCCTTGGAATGGAGGTTCATCAACATGAAGATGAAATTTTTATTTGCCAAACAAAGTATGCTAAAGATATGTTGAAGAAGTTTTGTATGGACAAATGTAAACCAGTTCCCACTCCGATTGCTCATGGAGTAGTGTTGTGCAAGGACGATGGAGCTGAGAAAGTAAATGTGACAGGTTATAGGAACATTGTGGGAAGTTTGATGTTTCTCACTAACACTAGACCAGACATTGCTTATGCTGTTTCTCTTGTTTCAAGGTACATGAATGAACCATCTCAAATTCATTTGAAGGCTGCCAAGAGAATCTTGAGGTATGTGAAAGGTACTCTTGATTTTGGCATTCATTATTATGCAACTAAGGAGATGGAGCTTGTTGGTTTTAGTGATTCTGATTGGGGACAGCTTGGATGACCGGAAGTCTACTTTTGGCAATTGTTTTTCTCTTGGTTCTGGACTGATCACATGGAGCTCAAAGAAGCAAGGATCAGTTGCTCTTTCCTCCACAGAAGCTGAGTATATTGCAGTCACTTCAGCTAGTGCACAAGCCTTGTGGCTTAGGAAGGTATTGGAGGAGATTGGTGAGAAGCAATGTCATCCTACAGTCATTTTTTGTGATAATATGGGTACAATTCAATTGGCAAAGAATCCCATCCATCATAGCAGGTCTAAACACTTTGATTTGAAGTATCATTTTATCAGGGATATGGTACAAAAGAAAAGAATAGAGTTGAAGTACTGTAGCACTCAAGAGCAGCTTGTTGATGTGTTCACAAAAGGAGTTGCCAAAGCTCAGTTCTTAAAACTTAGAGACAGTCTTGTGAGACCTCTCAGCATCAAGGGGGAGAATGTTGGAAATGTGATGCTGAGAAAAACCCATAGCTATGGAAATGCTGGAAATGTGATTTTGAGCTTGTAACTACAGCTGTGCAGATTCTCAGCTGAGCTTGTAACTGTAGCTGTGCAGATTCTCAGCTGAGCTTGTAACTGCAGTTGTGTAGATTCCTAGTTGAGCTTGTAACTATAGTTGTGCATATTCTATTTCAGTTTGTAATTGTAGATATGCATGTTTTCAATAGAGTTTCTAACTACAACTATGTGTTTTCCTAGATGTGCTTGTAATTGAAGGGTAGAATTAGTTTGTTGGTGTGTGTGTAAAAAAAGTAGAATGCTGTTGCTATAATTTTTGTTTTGAGATGTGAAAATTTTCTATGTAAATTTTGCTTTAATTTTTTTGTGTTTTGCTAAGTAAAAGGGTCACAATTTTTACAAATACATCAAACTAGATGCCTTACAAATGTTTAAGCCAAGTTAATTTGAAATAATTTCAATGGAACTTATGATGAAATAAACATAATTAAGTGGTTGAGTGAGAGTCCCAAACTAGAGCTTCTTTCAAATAATTTGTAAGATTTTATAAATAATAAATATCACACCTATACATTTAAATGATGGACAAGAGTCCTAAGATACATTCATTTAAAATTGTAGAAGAAATTCACAAGCCATTAGTTATTTTCTTTTCACCCATAATCTTTATGGTTGAATAATGTAGACCTCTTCTTCCAAGTCTCCATTTAGGAAGGCACTCTTGTTGGAATTCATAACTATTTTAAAAAATTAATAGAAGCATTCCATTCCATCCATTCAAATATTATATAAAAAGCATAAAAGAACTAAAGAACAATAAAAAGTACATAAATTTATGGGAACCCTTAGGCATCATAAATAATCATTGTATTATCCATGTATAAGGATCAACACTATGACACAATGGATGGAGTGGTGAGGGTATATATACCAATACCAAAATACCATTTACATAAATGAGTTTAACCTAAGCCAAAATAACAAGAGGGATAAAGGTTAATTACAATCTATTAGGTGGGTTTAATCATAAAAAGGTTAACCATAACCCATAGGGATTTTATAATAATTAATATTATAGACACCAAAAACTAGGCATTTGCATAATCCTGCACAATAAAATATATGCCTAACACCCCACATTGCACATCATAATTTTGCATAATATATGCCTAAGTTTAAACTTAGGCATATAAATCCTGCACATTAAAAGTATTTTTCAGATTTCTAAAATCTACGTAGGATACCTTGCCTACCCAATGGATACATGTCCTGGCCACATAACCACCACCCTTTGCCACCTCTAACACACCCTTTTCACCCTTGTACCTTCACATAGGACATCCTTCCACTTGGATGAGACACCCTTGGTGACTCACTCTAGCAACCATAGAGATGTGGCATCTCTAGATTGCCACTTCTCTTTCCCCCAAAAACCCCAAGGGACCTATAAAGGCACCCTCATCCATAAAAAAAAGGTTGGAGAAGATATTTTTATGCTGCTAAAATCATACTAGGAGCTTGCACATATCTTGAGTAGATTGAGGATTTGAAACCTCGAAGTATCATTTTCTAAAGGTTTCTTCCATTCAACCTCAACTGCCCATCGACGATTACACAGTCACAACCACCCTCGCGCAGTTCTCCAAACCTCCTCCCATGGTTGAATAGCCTCACACGCACTCCTACGATTACTCGAAATCCATTTTCAGCCAGAAGCAAAAAATATCAATAAGCTAAAGTTTGGTAATACATTTAGGTTTAGTTTTTATGTTTTCTCCACTATACTTTTTATTTTTGCAAGAATTTTTTTAAGGGTTTATTGCATTGGATTTCAATCATATATGCAGGTGCTACTAAATCCTTGTTTACATTCCATGTGTGTAGAATACAGATCCTTGAGCAACTACTAAATTTGGAGTGGCCCTATTCCCAGGATACTCAAGCCCACTCAACCTTTGAAGTTGTAGTAGAGGAGCGAAAGACACCAGTTTGACCTACTTGGAGAACAAGAGACTATCATTTGAGCATTGTATTTTGTAAAAGAAAGCATTGTAATACTTACCCCCTCACATTGGGGTAACAACATTGTAAAAATGGGAGATCAAGGCTCCCCTGTTTAATACAAAGATCATTCAGTTTGTTGCAATCGCTTTATTTTAGTTTATGTGTTTGGTGTCATTTCTCTTGCTAAAAATATAATAAATAAATACATTTGTACAATGATTACTTGTAGGCCTATACAATATTATATGACACAATGTCAGCCTTGGCCATAAGACATATTGCACTTTCAATGCCCCCTCATAATATCAACTAACGGTCCAAGGAGAGAAGACATTAGTGAGAATAATATCTTCCATTCCCTAATGGACCTCTACAATTGAGAAATATCCATTTGAATTCCCTCATCATCTAGAATATGACACCCTATCTATAGGAATTCAACTTCAATCCTTTGCTATTTTAATAATCAATTTTTGATTGGATGTACTTCCTTCTTGTAGTATCCAAAAATGGTCTTTAACTTCTTTGAAGGCTAAGTCTGTCCCTTAGGCCCCTATTTCTTAGTCTCCTTAGGTTTGAATTCCTTTGCATGAGCTTATACTTGTGAAGTACCACCATAATTCCTCATTCCTACCTAAATGTGAACCAAGAGGGAAAATTTTGATCAAGAGAAAGAGTTTCTTGGTGTTTTTAAGAACATAGGAATCACATGAACCATGAGGCTCAACATTTGAAAATAAAAGAGATTGAAAATGATAATTTTCATACATTCTACATCATCTTCCTTTTCACCTCCAAAATATGCAGTATATGCTCTCAATGCCTTGAATATTGCAACATAGTCCTCAATGTTATAAAACTCACCCAACTTTAGAGAAGAGAGCTTAGTTACAAGAGACTTACTTCAATTGTATTTAATTTCCCAAATAACTCATGCAATATTGACCATATCTTGATAGGTTCAATCTCTTATTTGATATGAAAAATAAATTCTAGTTCAATCATTAAGGAAAATAGGCCAAGAAATTCTTTATGCTAGTGATTTTCTTCAACAAGGGTTGTTACTTTATCCTCTTGAAAGATGTACCACATGTTCTTATTGCATAGTAAACTAGTCATTTGATTTGACCATATGTTATAATTTTTTCCATTGAGACAAGTTATTGAACTGATTTTAGTAATCCATATTATATAATTTGATCCCTAACATTATAACAAGTCCTTGAACTGATGTTACAAATACATAGAGCTCAAAAATACACATCCTTTCAAAAAAAAGGGCTCAAAACACTTATATATGCAAAAGTTATGACCTTTAGAAGTTTTTCCCTAAAGGACCTCAAAAAAAGGAAAAATTAAAATCCCAAAAATCTTTATAAAGAAAAATCATAAGCTACCACTTAGTGTTCTCTAATTTTTTGGTGCCCATTGACTTTTCTCCACTTTAGTACCTTTAAATTGTTGAATTCTTTGCAATTGTGACACAAGCTTCAACTTGATTGGTCGAAGAGATGTACATAATGAAAAATATTTAGACCATGTCATAGAATGTGATCATGTTGACCATATTTTAGCCAAGATTTCAAAGCCTTTAAAATATAAAAAATGTTCTTCCATGAGGTTTGAACTCAAGCCTTCCATAACCTAAGAACCTGGTCTAACCAAGGCAACAAGGCACCCTTTGAAGTAAGGATCAAACTTGGAAACTCGGGCCCATAAATAAAACATTATGAATACCTTTGTGAGCTTCATATAACCAACTAACCATGGATAACTATTATAACTAGTCCATTTATGAACCCATAGAAGTTGTCAACTAAACTATTCACCACAAGCAAAAAGGGTTGCCATTGAGATTCAAACTTTGAACCTACACCCCATAACAACTACCCCATTGACCACTATGCCATATGATTGGTTGAGAATCAAAGCCACTAATTGCCTTTTGATATTTTCCTTACCTCACAAAGTCTTCAAAAATATGTTCCGTAGAGTTTCAAATCCGTGATCCTCCAAAAGAAAACCCTTCACTCACCTTTGATGTAATGAACCTACTCATATGACACTTTCTTATAGATAAAGTAATGGGACATACTTATCTTTTTCTTGGGAATATGGTATTACTGATAGTTTTATGTACGCAGGACTAGGGACATTCCTTCGATGAATAGAAGAAGGTCGACGAAAAAAGGTAAGGGGGGAAAGGATGATTGGCTCATGAGTACATGGAAGCTCGCACTCTGCATATCATATAGGTGCATTGCAAAAGATTCACATTGTTGTGTGAGTTATGTTTGAATGATTGTTGCTTGATTGTTTAATACTAAATGAGATATGCATATGATTTGGGTGGCAATGAAGATGCCTAATGCATGGGAGCCATTTACTATTTTGATTTGTTTGGAATTGCTCTTTTTAAATAAAATGACTTCTTTATGTGGAGCAAGTAGTGGCTTAAGTGGAATAACATGTTTTGCCTTCCAATAGCTTGAGTTTTGCTTGGTTGATGACAATGAAAGTACCATGAATGTGAGAAGTCAACTTAATGATTTATTATTGCATACATATTTAGATGCATTCAAATGGAAGTGATACTTTCTGATCCTCTTTGAGCTCCACTCAAGACTTTGGCCACTGGTCAAGATAGCAAGAAAGAAGAACTTGAGATGGGCGTTGGCTTGGAAACCTCCTTCACTCAGTGATAGAAACGTTACAGTCAACATAACTTACCTTCTATATTAAAAGGGTAGGTGTTAGGCTTGTGAGAACTGAGAAGTTTGACACCCTATGAGTTGGGGAAGTTGGTGAGTACATATGCTCTATGAACCGAACATGCTAGGGGATGACTATTGGAGTATTAAATTGTTAACCTACCCAAATGTTTAATAAAGTATAGCAACAACATTGCTTGTATTTTGGAAAACGCGATTGACACTTGTAGAACTATCATTCATTTTGTATTAAGGGTGCTGCAATAAATTTGAATGCAGTGCATGTTAAAGTTTAATTTATATAATACATTCTCTCCTTTCTAATGAAATTTTTGCAAAAATTACTTTGGTAAAGCTTAATTTGAAATCTATTTAAAGTATGTTGTTGTAGTTCTCTTTAACGTTTGTATTTAGAATTGGAAAACTATATGTTAAATAAGTTTTATCCAAATTTGTATTTTACTGTGACTTTATATTTTGGAATGTTAATAGCAGTCTAGACTTATTCTTAGCTTATAGAATAATTTGTAAGTGAAATTTGAAAACTTATGTAGCTGTGCACTAGTGTGAATTAACGAACTCTGTGAACCATGTTGTTTATAAAATGGACCTATAGTTCAAATAACTCTTGAGGGTTGGTTGGGAATAATGAACTCTCATTGTATGCTTGAAAACTTAGAAAAACAATGTTGTTCTTAACCAAAATAAAATGACAGAAAAAACCATGTCATGTTTGAGGGTGAATATTGGAAGATCAAAAGCCCATATGGTATGGATAATTTAAAAGAAAAATAAAATTATCAATAGTTTATTTATTGGATAATTCTAGATAGTAAACTGAGGAAATTAAAGTGAAACACGTCACTTGAATTTTTCTATAGTGGTAAAGTAACCTTGATAATATTTTTCCCTATAACTTTGATTTAAAATGAGATAGGGAATCTAACTGAGAAATTCAAAAAGTATAAATGATTGAAACCATGTAAATTTTCTTACTAACATTTATGATAGGTTAATCGAAACAGTAAACCAGAATCATATGGAATCTTCTTTTTATTTCTATTGGGGAGCTAGATAAAGAGAATCCTATCATTAGGTAGCTCTAGAACTGGTAAACTTTAAAATTAGATTATTAATACAAAATGCATATTTGTTAGTGTGATGTTTTATGGGATTGTAATCCTATAGAAAATTGTGACTTCAAAGAGACGCGGAAAAATATGACCATGTGCCAAAACTCTATAGCATGAAATCTCTTATTTCTATTTGTGTAACTTGGTAAACAATAACCTGTTATACTTTTAAAAGAATGTCATCAAGTAGGATGAATCATGAATACCCAATATTGTTGAGGTGCGGGTATGCACACAATAAATTCAAAGCAACTGCAGTCTAACAGAAATTGTCTGGATAAATGATTAAGTTAGAACTTATAATGGGAGGGCGGTATGGAATGCCACCCCTAGATTACTTCTTGGATTGTATTGTGATATATCCCATGCTGATTTAACTTACTAGAATAGCCATGGGGTTTGATACGGGATAAACCACCATGAGTTATAATGGGTATGAGTGATGAAGTCTAAGGTCAGGGTATTGACATGGCACTGACTGACTCCGGGTAGGGTACAACTAGTTAGTCACATAAGTATATATACGATATTTCCTTTCATACTAGTAATAGAATGAGTCGACCAACTAGTCAAAGGTTTGGTATGATAAGGAATGGGGAAGCAAGCATCCACCCTCTAGGTGTTATGGGCCCTAGAGGATAATCTCAATCGTGGTTGGACCCTCATGTGGGGATAAGAGGATGTAAATGAGATAATTCGAATCCATAAATGGCATCTTTATAGGATTTGGCCAATCTTGTCCACTTGGGTGGCTGTCTGTAGTAGTCCTGAAACCTAAATATGGAATGATATGCTTGTCCTAAAAAAAAATTATGAGTTAATGATACATTAGGTGAAATAGATTTGCTATGAATACGAAAACACTTATGGATTATAATGATAACTTAAACAAAAAAATAAATACCCCTACAAATTGCTTAGCTTGTTTTGTGGTACAACCAGGTGAGTAGACTTGGGTTATTACTTTTGCACAACTATCTTGGCATCCCTTCAATATTGTTGATGATGACAATGTTCTCCATAGAGAATATTCCCACAATAATAAAGCATATGTAGATGACCTATGAATCACATGTATCCATGATCATGAAAAACCAAAGAAATGATCCAAACACAATTTTCAAATTTAAATTTGAATGGATGTTGTCCATATCCTTTCTTAAATATTTCATGAATTTGAAATTAAGGAAGAAGATTGCCAAAAAAACTCAAATCTAAATTTTCAAATAGAAAGTCAAAAATACTTTGATACTAATGAAGTAAGAAGTGGAGTAGGCAAAATCAACTATAGAATTTTTATAAAAATTAAATAAATAAATTGATATGGGATCTCCTCTTTGTACCTGATATTGGAAATGCTCATGAAACTTTGAGAAGTAGTTCTCTCTAAAACTTGGAAGACATATCAAAGGCTTTAAAATTTTTTTTGCATGACCAAGCAATGTCCCTATATACCTACTCTGATACCATGTTGGAATTCACACCTATTTCTAGAAATAAACAAAAGAATTCCATCCACTCAAATCTTATACATAAAGTATAAAAGGACAAAATAACAATAAAGAGACACACAACTTGATGGGATACCCTACATACCATAAATAATTATTGTATTATCCATGGATAAGGATCAAACCACTTTCATACAATGGATGGAGTGGTGGGGGCTATTTATACCAATATCAAAAACCCTAATTCCATAAATTAGTTTAATCTAAGCTAACATAACAAGAGGGATTAAGGTTATTTACAAGTTATAAGGTGGATTTATAGATAATGATTAACCACAATGCATAGGGCTTACATGATAAAATAATACAATAAACTAAATATATTTGTACAATGATTGCCCATATGTCTATATAAGAATACATCATATAATGTCAACCTTTGCATAAGTTAGATTACACTTTCAACATCTCTTAACATCCATATAATATGCCTTCCAATTAAACCATGATATAATGGATAAACTAACCTAAATATTACCATATTTGCAATTGAGAAAAATATTTCTTCATAATATATCCCTTCTTGTTATGCATAATCTTTGAAAAAAAAGCATGGTTTGGACTGTTAATGAAGACATCTATTTTTTATTTTATCCTATTTGTAGGTAATGTTTATTACAATGGGATAACTCAAACTAATTATTCTTCACTGAATAATAAAAAAAATTCTTCATAGTAGCTTCTCACTCATGTTTACCTTTGACCTCTTCATATATACTCAATTCATAAACCTACAAAATAAAGTAAATTTTTTGTGTTCAAAATATTGCACAAGATATTTTCCTTCTTGTTTGGACCATTCAACTACTATTTTCCTTCTCCAAAATGTTTCATAGTTTGTTCCTACCATTTTGATCTTCAATGTGTTTCACATGGATGGAGCTTCATGCCTCTTACTTATTGTTGACATGCTTCACTTGGATGGACCTTCATGCCACTTGGTTTTGACATGCTTCACTTGGATGGACCTTCTTGTCACTTGGTGTTGGCATGCTTCACTTGGATGGACCTTCATGCCACTTGGTGTTGGCATGCTTCACTTGTATGGACCTCTATCATTCCAATGCATATGAACTTGTTGGTTTTAGATCAACTAAAATATATAATCCTTTCTCACCAACACCAAGATCAATTCCTTTTTTGTTACAAACCTGTGTCACCTCACATCTATCCTTGTCAAATCAAATCATTTACAAATAATTTTCATCAATATCAAGGACACATGTTATATTTTTAAGATGTATGTGAAGTCCTTATTTAGTGTGATATTAACATCACCTACATTCTTAGAATATGTGTATTATCATATGCTAAGAAAATAGATTCATCTCCACCTTTATCCTCAACAAAAGGTACCTACCATTCTACTTATCATGTGTAATGTTTTGATGTGTTTAAGTCAAACTACTAGATGATGGATTTAATTAATTTTCCTTGAGTTGTTACAAAATATTAATTTTTTTTTATCTTTAATATCAACAACATTGGCTTGCTTTTTTATTTTATTTCTTTCTATACTTGTCCCCTTTCTACAATCTCTTATGTAAGGACTCTACAAATTACCTTGTTTGTTGTCAACTAGTTGCTTGGAATTTTGGTTGCCTTTGCCTTTGGATTTGGCATTGAATGCACTCTATATGCTCCTTTCAATTTAAATATTTTAGCTATGTCTATATATGATCCTTTTAAATAATTAGTTTAGATATATTTATAATGAAATAAATTTAAGAAAACAAAAATTTCAACAGTAGATTCTAGAATAACAACATATACCAAATTTATTCACAACAAAACTAGATTTCAAAAATAGTAAATATAGTACAATATCATTAATTCAAATTCAAATCTCACAAATGGTCCAAAATCTCCTACCCTCTTACAGAGGACAAAGTCTCTTATGCATATCAAAGATGATACAAGTTAGAATAATCAGTGATGATTCAACTACATCTCTTTTATTTATGGTCTAACAAAGTAACAAAACCTAATCCTAATAATCAAGGGTTGACTATCCTATATTAAGGTCCTAATCCAATCAATAATACATATAACCAACATGGCTACATCGATACCATTGCATGGCTCCCCCATAAAAAATATTTATCCTCAAAGATAAACATTTTCTTAGAATGACCACTAGTTTAGAAAGATCTTGTTATTAGATGAGTAGTTTTTGCACCTAGGAGGATTGTAGATTATGAACCCATGATTATAACAAAAATTTTGGCTTCAATTCAACACAAACTTCTTCATCTAACTTTGTAAGCTCTCTATAGGACTACACTTTTTGACCAAGAATTTATTTAAGATAACAAACAAGAAAAATAAGGCATATTTTGGAGGTAGGAGGAAGCTTCAATTTATATGACACATCCCTAATTTGGTAATCATCTTATAGGGACCATATAATTTGTGTGCAAGCTTTTAGCTAGAATTATTCTTAAGAGAAAGTTTCTTATATAGCTATACCAACCTCAAAGTATTATTGGAAGCAGTGTAAATACTATTGTTGCTTCATACAATTATAATCCTAACAAATATTATCCTTTAGGTATTGGAGAACAATATACCACTATTAGAGGAAATCATCAACTTGAGAAACATAGGAATTTACCAAAATATAGTCTACTAGGGATGGGATTTTTTCTCATACAATCCCTAAAATGGGATCATCTTAGTGGAAATATTATTAGAAGCATTATATCACCATTCTACTAATAAAATTCATTAGTCCACTAATATTGCTTATCTTTTGCAAATCCTCTCAAATATGTAATGAGGCACTTGTTCACATTTCTATTTTTTTATCAAACTTAAGGTGGTAGGAAGAACTCATATTAAGTTGAGTACCATTAAGAGTGAACAATTCCTTCTAAAAATAATTTGTGAAAATAGGGTCATGATTACAAACAATAGACTTGGGCATACCATGTAGTAAGGAGTCACAGATGACTGATCCAAAAAATTTGTGTAGACCTCCATATATATATATATATATATATATATATATATGCAAATAGTATAGTTACAAAGATTGTTCTAAGAGTGGGATTTCTATTTACCCACAAGACGATCATAAGCTAATTGATATAGAGAAGGAAATGAAGGGAAAACCTACAAAATATTACAATTGCAAATTGTTGATCCTTTAAAAATATAACACTACTATTTATAGATTACAAAGAGGAGGGTTTCCATCCAAAACTCATGCAAAGATTTCAAGATGACTACTACTTTTTATGTCGGATCATGTTTATGTAATCCACTACTACTAAAATTATTGTTTCTCCTTATGATTTTAGAAGACCTTAAATGAAGTCCATGTAGATGTGTTCCCACTAGTGAGTTGGATTAAGAAGAGGTTACAAAAATCTACAATACTTAACTATTTCACCCTTATTCCTCTAGCACACTTCATATTCTACCATGTATTGTTTGATATTATCTTTCATTCCCTTCCAAGAAAAACATTACTTTAACCTTTGGTAGGTTTTGAGAAACCTAGAATATTTTTCCAAAGGGAAAGTTACAATTCCTAAAGGATGTTGTTCTTACTCTAGGAGGGATGAATAAGGTAAACATGGTTCTTTTTCCTCAAAATACTAATGTTAGGTACCTAGCGATATGAATATGATGACATTATATTATATTATGTATGGGTATTATGAATAGTTGGCATGAGCCACTCGTAATCCAAGGTTGATTATATTAAATTATTATATTATAATAATTAGTGGGATAAGGGTTTAGGAAGAGGGGTATATAAAGAAAGGATATTGTCAATTGTAATTAGGAATTCATATTGAGTATTCTATGGTAATAGTCTTGGTTTGTGTAGCAGATATAGAGTAATTCCTTAAGGAGTATTATTGGTTTTGCCATATCTCAAGGGTATCATCTATATCTATGTCTCATTTTGTGGATTGCTACTACGGATACTTATTTATGGATGGATGATTTGTTATTTTAATATATGGTGAATAATTTATGTTAATGAAAATAAAGGTTCATAACAAGTGGTATAAGAGCAACGATTCTAGCAAAGTGGGAATTTTTTTGTGGATTGTAGAATTAGGGCAATTTTTTAAAGAAAATGTCTTATTTTTTAGGAGTCATATCTTTGTTTAAAGTTATCCAATTTAGAAAATTCTTCTACCATTTTTTTCAGAATTTGAAGAGCTTTAAAATGAGTAGTTACATAAAGGAATTCAAGTAGCATTGAGGGAGTAATGACCCTATGAAGTTAATTATTTGGAAAAGTCAGTGTTAGGGCAATTGTTTCCAAAAAATATCTCATTTTTTGGAAGCCATATCTTTCCATAAAGTTATTCTATTTAGATAATTCTTGCACTATTTTATTTGGAATTTTAAGAGATTTAAAATGAATTATCCTATGAAGAAATTTGAGCATTATTGAGGTAGATATGACCCTATGAAGTCAGTCATCTAGAAAAATGGTAGTGACAATTTTTTAAATCATGATTTTTCTAGAACCAAAGTTTTAGATATCTATTAGTTGGGGTAAGCAAATCATCTATTTTTTTTTGGGTTTAATTGTTTATGTGGAATTTTAGCTTCAAGATATAAGGGGAGATATATATTTTTGTGAATCCCTAGTTTAAATTATCTTTTTTTTGGGGCATGAACTTTTGGAGCTACAAAAGTGTTCTAGATAAGATGATATTGATGTTAGAGAATGGAAGAAACAAATTAAATTCTTATATTCTACTAATTATTGTTGGAGCATTAGGCTTACTTCTTATTTTAGAGGAGAAGCTCTCTCTTGGTTTCATAGTTTTCTTATGGCCCATAATTATAAACTAACTTGGGAATAAATGAGCCAATATTCTTGAGTCCATGAAACCCATATAAAAATATAGCTAGGATCCAAGATGAACAAAGGAATTAAAAAGAGTGTGGGAAAATTTTAACAAATTGATAAAAGAAAAAGATAAGGATAATAGTGTACAAGCTGAAGAAACCACAACTTTGGTGTCCAATAGGTTAAACATTATTCAAAAGGATTTATTTGAATCTAAAAAAATTATTTTACAAGTTCGTAGTTGTATTCAGAAGGAAAAGGTTATTATAATAATAAACCCTAATAGTAGATGTGATTTTATTAATATTTCTTTAGCTAAGAGGTTGTAGGTTTAGGCAAAAAAAATAAAAAAACATACAACTTAAGGGTGAGGATGTTCAATTTTTTATATGTGAATATCACCATGGATAAATACATTTTACATTCATATTTTCATACTATTGAGATGGATGATGTGGATATTATTTTGGTTTATATTTTGTTCGGATTCTTTGGGTATTGTTAAAATTAATATGCGAAAGAAGGTTATGAAGTTATGGTACATGAAAAAAAAGAAAACTCTATAGGATATTTCTCAGCTTAACAAGCAAGGATCCAAGGAGAAGAAAAAATAATTATGGTAGGGGAAAAAGTTATAGAACCAATAGAAGAATCAAAAGTCAAATTTATAGTAGCAGCAATAGTGAAGTCCATGGAGAAAGCAACAACAATATATTCCATTTTTAAAAATAGCAAATCCCAAGGAATTTCTATTAGAAGCACACAAGGACACACCAAAATAAGGAAACGAGAAAGAAGAACATGATAAATAATTTAAAATAGGAACAAATTGTTGAAGAATAAAAGGAAATATAACATTGGGTTAAGGTTGCAGCATATCACCACCCACACCATCATGAACAACAACAACCTTGGAGGCATGACTTAGGGAATCAATATTATTATGGATTTGCATGTAGTCATAAAGGCATCAAGTATGGCAGTGTTTGAAAAAAACATAGTGATTTTGGATTTCAAAGTGGTGTGGCAACATCAAGGAACAATAGGACCAATCATAAAATACCAGAGTAGGGTAGTAGAAGCATAGAGCCAACAAAGTAGTTATGAATATTCAAGTGGCACAAGGAAGGCTTGGCATCATCATAGAACATTGCCAATCAAGATATAACTTGGATGGAGGGATGATCAAGATTAGTACCAATTGCTTACATTGCGTAGCAAATTATATTATTTAGTTTCTTCTTATATTTTGAGGATGAAATAGTTATAAGGGGGTGGAATGTTATATTGTGTATGGGTATTATGGATAGATAGCATGGGCTACAGATAACCCAAGGTTGACTATATTATAATAATGAGTGGGATTAGGGTTTAGGAAGAGGGGTATATAAAGAAGGGCTATTGGTATTATAATAAGGTATTCATATCAAGTATTCTATAGTAATATTTTAGCTCAAGGAGCAGATATGGATTAATTCCTTCCTTAAGGAGTATTATTAGTGTTTGTTGGTAAAATAACACCTTATTTTATTCATCATTCCAAATATACAATTACATCTCCATGGTGACAATGGTTACAACAAACCACTTGGAATAAAATGTAAGCATAACTACTAATGCAAACTTAGCATATAGTTCTAATTGCTTCTAATGAGATAACAAGAATGCACTCTCCCATGAACTAATTGTCTAACAATATAATCCTACGTAAGCTTCTATTATATAGAAGCTTTTACATAAAATAATGTTATAATAATATTTTTCTAACATTCCCCCTTATTACATTATTTGGAATACAAAGAGAATTAGGAAACAATTCAAACTTGATACATGTAAGTGCCTTTGTATAAATATCTATAATTTTTTTATCAATGGAAATGTACTAGAGCTGAATCTTGTGCTTCTAAAATTTCTCTCAAATGAAGTGACATTGACCTTCAATGTGCTTTATTTTTCATGAAATATTGGATTCTTGAGTAATTTTATATCACCTTGATTATCGCATTGCAAAAGAAGTGGTAGATTTATCTATATTCCCATGGATGATATAAAGTGACATAGCCATATTGCTTCACACATAACTCCTCGTGCGACATGATATTCTACCTCTATGGGTGATAATGCAACTGCCTGTTGTTTTTTACTCTACCACAAGACAGGTCTAGATCCTAGATGAAGACATATCTAGACATTGATTTCCTATCATCTAGTGATTATACATAATTTGAGTTCATGTATTCTTGAAGGAAGAATTTGTCATTCTTATATTCCAGGACATAATATACTATTCCATAGATATAATTCAATACTCTCTTTGCTACTTTCCAATGACTAACCTTAGGCTCTTGCATGAACCTTGATAAATAGTTCATAATACAACTAATATCTAGTCTGGTATTTGTCAGATATATGAGACTCTTAGTTAGTTGATGATAGAGTGTTCTAGATATCTAAGGAGATTTATGATATTGAGATAATTGTAACCTTGGTTCTATTGGAGTTGCTTTCGGTTTGTAATTTATCATTTAATATTTTCTAATAGTTTCTTAATATATTTTATTTATAATATCTTGATGTAATTCTTTCTTTGCCAGACCTCCAAGCCAAGACAATAATATAAAAGTCCCAAATCTGTCATATCAAAATATTTCTTCAAGTCAATTTTCATAGTGTTTTCCATTTAATTTAAACTGCCAATGATGATCATATTGTCAACATACAACACAAGTATCACTATTTCAAATTCAACTTTCTTGAAATAGAGATTTGTATTTGAGGGACTTATTTTGAATCCATGCTGGAATAGATGATTGTCAATTTTTATATACTAGGGTCTAGGAGCCTACTTCAAACCATACAAAGAATTTTTTAGTTTGTAGACTATTTCTTGTCCATCAATAGCAAAAATTTTAGGTTGAACCAAATGCACCTCTTACTTGATATCACCATTTAATAAGGTACTCTTGACATCCATTTGGTGTAGCTTCCAACCAAATTGTATTGCCATTGCACAAAGAACATGAATATTTGTCATCTTCATTGTAGGTGCAAATGTTTCCTCATAGTCAATACCTTCTTTTTAGCATAGCCCTTTGCAACAAGTTGGGCCTTTTATTTATAAATATATCCATCTACCTTATATTTTATTTTGAAGACCCACTTGCAGCCTATGGGCTTCTTTCCTTCAGGTAGATCAACTAGTTCCCATGTTTTATTTTTTAATAGAGACTTATATTTTGTTTCCATAGTTTCCTTCCATTGGGGAAAGCTAAGTGCATCCTTCACTAATGTGGGTTTTGTATGCTCCATGACTAAAGACATCAATCTCATATTTACTTCCTATTGTGACATACTTTGAGTAAATGGTCGAGTGGAAGTGAGATTAGGAGGTGCATCAAGTTTTGCATCTCTCATTGTACTTGTGTATCATTTTGGAATTTGACATTATTGTGAGGGAGCAACCATTTTAGGTTCATCAATAACTGTAGGAATATCATCTTGGACTTCTTTGTTAAATTTCTATTTCACATTAGGAGATGTGTTATTTCTAGAATTCATAGAATCTAATGTATTAAACTTGGAATCAACTCCATCAAATACCACATATTTACTTATATGTATTTTATTTATGATGGGGTATAATAATCGATCCCCTTTGGATTCATCATCATACCCAAGAAATATACATGGTAGAGATTTCTCATCTAGCTTGGTCATTTTCTTATTTGGAATATGCATATATTCTTTAGTGCCAATGATTTTTAGATGAGCACTAAATGGCTTCCTTCCAGACTAGGATTATTTAGGTGTAATTCCTTAGAGTGATTTTACGGGTGTTCTATTGAGTAGATACACTATAGTGGAGATAACTTCAACCCATTACTATTTCCCTAGATTATATCCAGTGAGAATATAGCAAACCATTTCCATGATGAAATAGTTCCTTCATTCAACAACCCCATTATATTTTGGAGTATAATATATAGTAAGTTGTCTCTTTATCCTTTCTTCACAAGAAACCTTAAGAATTCATTGGAGATATATTCCCCCCTCAATTTGAGTGGAGGTATTTAATGGAACACCTTGACTCTTTTTCAATACGATACTTGAACTAATACAAATATAGAAATACATCAAAATTTAGTTGTAAAAATGACACAAATTTTTTTGGAGCAGTCATCAACCAATAATTGAAAGTATTTTTTTCACAAAAACTATTTGGCATGGGTCTGCAAAAATCAGTGTGAATCAACTCCAACAGTGCTTTAGATCTAGAAGCATGCAATTCAAATGGGGAGTGGTGTTGCTTCTCTTCTAAGCAATTTGAGCACACTGGCAATGTAGGTGAGAGGTTGGGTAAACCTAACACCATTTGATGCTTACTTAGTTGTAGTAAATATCCTCGACTTAGATTCCCATAGCGCTTATGCCACAAGGAGGTGGCTTCTTTAGTTGTGGTAGCCAGGGAAACATGAGGATAATATAGGGTATCTAGAGAAAACAAGCCATGTTTATATGAACTAGTTTATGTGTGCTTTCCATTTTTGATGATAAAGAATATCTTTGTCCATCAACAACTCTAAAATCAACCACCATATTTTTATCGGATTTGGAAAATTGACAACAAATTGTTTGGAAGTCCTGGTACATATAGTACATTTTCAATGCAATATTTCCCATATGGAAGTGTAATAGAGACATTACGTACACCTTTTACTTGATAGGTCTTATCCTAAGCAATTATCACATGTTTCCATTCTTTGGCTTCTACGAATCAAACCACTTCTTTTCTCTTGTTATGTGCTTACCAACACATAAATCAATATACCAAACATTATTATTTTGTTTTGTTTTAACCTTAGTCATGAGCACCTTATGTGCCTACTCTAAATCTAATTTTGAGTCTTCAATAACTCCTTGTGTTTGGGACATGGTTTGTATTATGCTTTATTCTTTTGTGGTTGACAAACTTTGTCACCTTGAGTTGATGAATTGTACAAATATGTTTTGGTTTCATGACTTTCTCTCTCACCGATGTGGTGATACCTCTTTTGTTTTTGAGATTTATTTTATGAGGAGAAGGATGTGGAAGAAACTTTTAGTGTAGAAGCCTTTTGGAAAGAACACTATGGTTGTTTCTTGTTGCCATATTTCTTGGTAATGATTGTATTGTTGGATAATTGATCCCTCAAATTGTTAGTGGTTTCTTCTTGTTACAACAAATTTACCAAGTCCTCAAATGAAACTTATCTATTGGACACTTGGAGGGAAGTGATTAGCACACTAAATAAATTTGGTAAAGCTCTAAGTATAATGGGGACTAAGAGCTTGTTTTCCATTGTCTCTTCCATGACATTCAATCTTACTTTTAAGTAAGCAACTTTGTCAATAAATGCTTGTATACATTCTCTATTTCTCATGCTCAAAGTATGAAGCTATGATTGAAGGTTAAAAATACTTGCTTGGTTATTCTATTCATAAATAGTTGTAATTTTATCCCACTCTTCGTTCAAACTATGTGCTTCACAAATATGAGGTTGAAACTCATCAATTGTTTCAAGTTTGATGATCATGAAGGCTCTTGTATCTACATCATCATGTTTTCTCAATCATAAAAGTATTTAGGTCATTTGACTCTACCAGTCACAATGTCCCATAGCTTTTCAACCTACAAGATGGTGCACGTCTTTGTCTTCCATGGTATAAAATTAAAACCTCTTAAGAGATGAGAATCTATGAGATATACTTTTGGCATAGACATTGTGAGGGTTCCTTATCTCTCCAAATGGTCCCCCTTTATATATACCACTAGTTTAATATACT
Source organism: Wollemia nobilis (assembly GCA_028583015.1). Taxonomy (NCBI): domain Eukaryota; kingdom Viridiplantae; phylum Streptophyta; class Pinopsida; order Araucariales; family Araucariaceae; genus Wollemia; species Wollemia nobilis. The sequence goes on from JAQPPZ010017228.1 coordinate 17,735,367, forward strand.
CCCCCTTCCTAAATATCATTAGTTTATGTAAGAGGCTAGTCCTCCCAATATATGTGATCGTACATGAGAGTTACCAAAAGGTACATTAAAGCATAATGATACATGGTGCATAGGTAGTACTAAAAGGGATTTACTCTATATTTCATACTTGCTTAAAAACCCTCCTCATATGTAGGGCATAACTTACCTTATACACTTGGATGATCTTAGTTTCAAGATTTACGTCAAGCGATAGAAGCAAATAAGGGTAATGATAGAGTGAATAAATAAAAATAATATTTTCTTATTTCTCATAGATTATTTATAGGGATAGATCGAAGAAATCATTATGGTAGCGATTTTAAGTATTATATGTAGTAGCTCTAGCATGACATCACTACCTATAAACATGAGCTAGAGGTGTTATAGATGTCAAACGTTGCTTATTGGAAAATGCATGTTTTGGGTAAAATTTTGGGGTGTAATAACAAAGGGCACAAAGCATATAATTTGAAAAACTTAAGATGTCAGATTCCACCAAAAATGCACCTAATTACAATGCAATGACTATCTTCTTTTATTTTTTCAAAATTAAAATATATAATAACTTTACAAAATTAAACAAATTTTGCCCCTCCTTATTGAAAAAATAATTACCCCCTTGTGCAGGATAATTCACTCCTTAAAAAATTATTACCCTCTTTTTTTTAACAAATATGTCTCCCCTTTTAAAAAAATAAGACCCTTTTTTTTTAATTTAATAATTCCTCTTTTTATAACTATGCACCCCTACTTTAAAACAAATAATGTACCTACTTTTTAAAATATGCACATGTTTTAAAATATGGTACCAATGTGATTTGAACATTGGTCCTATCAACTAGGGACTTATCTTCCATGTGCTAACCAACTTGGCTGACCTGCTCATCAAGTACCAAAGGGCATGAGGTAAATTTTATAACTTGTATTTTCACCTCCTCCTCGATAGTGGCAACTCCTCCTAAGCGTTGTTTGGCCTCAATTTCTCCATAAATTGATCCTCTCTAATGGCTCCTCCTTAGTTTGGCTTGTGGATGACATGACAAATATTTGTGATGCTTTGACTAGTCTTAGGCCACAAAATTCTGCTCTTGGAGGCACACTCTAGATTTTGACCTCAATGTTATCCCAAAGTAATTTTTATGGGGTAGACTCCTCTATTTTGCCTACAATACATAGGCCTATGTGGTAATATATCCATAAAATCAATGTGGAAAATATTTTTGATGAGTCCAACATGACAGTTCCTTCTACTAAAGCCCATGTCATCGTCTTGCTCAGCCTAATGTCAGCACTACCAACCTAGAGTTCACCTATGATGATGATATTAATTCCTCACGTGCTTATCTAGTCTCACAATGTGGGCTAGCATTTCCATAACTATAATATTAAATGCAATTTTTAAAAAATCCTTGCAATTTTTCTCATTGTGTTTAGGTTTTTCTTGCTTCATCAACACAGATTGCCATGAGCACTCTAACCAGCCAAATTTTTGCTAAGCAGTGACCTGTAGATTTAAACATTGACTCCATATAGAATTTGGCATGAGCAATAATGTGTTCAAAAAAGTGTCATTTCATTGATAAAAAGAGATGTATTACAAAATGTTTCTCTTTACACAAATTGCCCCATGGGCTATAATATGGGTCTTCCAAGGAGGAAGCTCTCTTTCGAGTGAACTAGTAATGATACCAAGGCTTTTTGTGAGCACCTCAATGGGAGTGGGTTTATTTCACATGTATTATTGCTAGCTACACAAGTCCTCTAAACCTACACAACCCAATCAAAGTTGTTAGTAGCACCTATGGGCCTATCACAATCAGAATCTTGTTGATGAAGGATAAGATAAAAAAAAAATATAGTCTATTGTATGATTAAAGTACTAAAAATGAGGGCAAAATAGATAAAACTATAATAGTTACATAAATTTGTGATCTACTAGCCTATAACTATTTGGAATAGGTCCTTGAAGTGAACTGTACCCCTGGATACAATCTAATATGATCGTACCTATCCCTACGGTTGGTTCTTTGTTAGTTAGACAAAGACTTTTTTTGATGAAAAGGATTCTACTGGTCTTGTGGAAGCTTCTGCCCAAAGTTTGGTGGTCTTCTAAATCTGCACTTGCAAACAATTCTCAATACAAAAAGGGGTAACAAAAAAGGGTATGCAAGCATCCATGGTGGTTAGTTGCAAAGAGGGTTTGAGTGCAATAGAGTCTATAGTTATTTCTGTATAATTTGGGTATGCAAATGTGTGATCCTTGGAAATGAAGGAAATTGCCTTCTATTTATAGAATTTGTCCAAGGTTTTGGGGGTTGAGGTGTCATATGAGATAGCATGGTGTACCATGCCTAAACAATGGGATTGAGTGGAGGAAATTCCTCATCCATCCACATGCATTAAATGGGTATGGGTGCACCATGCCTCATAAATACATGGGAGAGGAAAGTCTTCACCCATTTATGACATGGTGGATGATGAATCATCAATGCCTTTAATGCACATGGGTGAGAGAAGTCCTCACCCTCTTGATGGCATTGAATGGGCATGATGAGGTGGAAAGGCTAGGCTAGAGTAGGCTAGGCTTAGGTGGAGGCTAGGCTAGTCAAAGGGTAGACTAGGGTGAGGTGGACCTAGACAGCTTAAGGGGTGATCGCATGGTGACCAGGGGATAAACGTAGGAGGGGGTTTAAGCAGGATGAATAATGATTTTAGGTATATTATGAAAATTTTGAGGGGTTTTACAAATTGATTAACCAATAGCACTGCACAAAGATAAATGTGATATTTTTAGGTGTCTACATTTATCCCTTTTTGTACTATGATGTGTGAAAACATGATCCAGTGTAAAAATGTATGACATCATATTGGTGGTTGACTGTGAAAAATATGAATTGATGATGGATAGTTATGGTTGACCCATGATTACTTATGGCTTGGCACGTCATAATGATTGTTAAAGTATGAGACACAAGATTGTATTAAATCATGAACAATGTAAGATGCCCCAATTGTAGAAGGGATGAATATCCTTAAAACTTTACCTTTGATAGATTATTAAGCTTGATTGATTGAGTAAGCTTGATGAGCCATTATCATGATGCTTCGATCGTAAGTGGTCTTATCTTTGCCACTTTGATAAAGAGAATTCATGAGTAATCATACTATTGGAATATATTATATTATTTGGTACATGCTAATGTACCACCTTCGGTACATATTTAGATTAGGAAAGTGTCATAGATTAGAGTGTGAATATTTATTTATGCAATGTAATAAATGCACAAGTGTGCAAAGTATTTGAGTAATGTAAATGTGCATAATAGTCCATGTGCACATGAGTCCATAGAATAGGAAGACGAAGAGTCTCTAGAAAATTGAAGGCCAAAGGGTGCACCATATGAAGAGTCGCATTCCATTATATATGTAACTATGTGTGTGTGTGCAAGATACATGTATTGTTGTTGAGAGTGTTTGTTAGTATGGGTACTTGAGATCTTTATTCAATGGAGATACAAATTTTATGAGCATTTGTTAATGGCAATTCTATGAGTCATTGTTGAAGTTATTTATGAGTTTTACACATTTAGAATATTACCATTATCTTATGTTTCATATTGTAACTTTATTTTAAATCTTAAGGTTATTTTATCTTTAGTATTTAGCTTCAAAATCTAACACGTACAATCATAGGCATGGGGCATACCAATTTTATTGAATTGGAGTTTGGTTAAGAAGAGAAATTTTGCTTTTTTTTTCCCCAAAAAGGAAGATATTAAAATAATAATAGGTAAAGATCTTCAAAAAATGTGATTCCAAGATTGAGTTTTTGATATTGATCATGCACAAGGTGACATTAATGGGTAATATCTACCCCCTCAAGTGGTGAGTTGATGAGTGAAGAAACTGAACACATCAACGTAGGGTTATGCACGGTGGTGAATATTCATAAATTGGGTGAATATTAGGATTTCCAAATTTGGAAATTAGCGAATATAAGGACCCTCGACGTTGGCCCATTTGCCTAAAATTTTCAGGACCAAATTTTTCTTAGGGTCAATTCACCATAATATATATCCAAACATAGGCATATTTGTACTCGTTGGAAAGCTCTTTTCAAGCCTAATATAATGGTGGTATTTTTATAAAGTTATAATGTGATTTAATAGGTCAAAATTTACCCCAAATATGACCTTACATTTTAGGGCTTCAAATACCCCAAATTTTGGTATGAATATGATTGATTTGATTTTCTTAGGATTCACCTTGATTTACCTTGATTTCGATTAGGATTCACTATTTTTTACAAGTACATTTCGAGTCAAATCCTTGATGCATAACCTTGCAACAATGAAATGCTTGACAAAAAAGTTATTGTATGATTGCATAGTGGTTAGGAATGATGAAAGTGATAAAATTTTAAAATTTTGAAAAATGGTGGGGACCATACAGATGGATACGATTAAAACCAATCATACGGTCCAGATGCATGCCTTTATATAAAAGCATGATAATATGATAATATGGTCATTTTCACTGTGCGAGTTGGAAGAATTGGGAGGAGAGTGATGGATGAGACAAATATTTTTATGTGAAACATTGTCAAAGAGGACACGTGAACTCACAAGATGGTCGATGGTGGTCCAAGACCTAGAGATGGAAGGTGTGCAATGTTGGTTAGTTGATTTTTGCCCTTATATGTGCTTGATTTATATTTTCAAAATAAAATGAACCCTAGGGCCCAATTTTTAGCAAAATTAAACCATATAAAAATAGAGTAATGTAGGAGAAAATATTAAGTGTGTTGTGGGTATGGGAAATTTTGATGCATGTCTATTTTTTTGCTTGCTTTTTTTTGACATATTTTATGATGTGCATGTGTGTTTTTTATTTTTTTGCAGTTTTTGTTCTATTTTTGTTGTGGGAAGGGGTTTTTGGCAAATGGTATCAAAGAATGCCCTCAGTTTTTCAACCGTACAGTTTCGTATGACCATTAAAATCGTACGGATCCTTACATTTTATTCCCAAAAAAATATGGTAGGAGGGGGATATTTGATAAGGTAGGGTCGAAGTAAGCCAAAATGTTCTAGCCGAGACAAAAATTTAGAGCTCTAGTTGATGATATTCGGGAGGTTTGGAGTGTTGATGACCAATATTGGCTAAGGATCATGGGGTTTTATGGGGTTGTACATATGGTGACCATACATTGTGATCACTCATTTCTGTCAACACTATGAAAGCGATGAGATATTGATAGGAACATATTTCATTTATTGATAGGGGAAATGACTATTACACTAGAGGATATATATAAGATATATCAACTACCAATGAAGGGTTGTATTGTGATAGTTGTGGGTATTCGATAGAAGGGAATGATGATGCAAAGGGTCTTCAAACTTGGATGGTGAGTGATGGATACACATAGTGTTAGCGTATTGTATGATATGTACTATTATGTAGAGGTGTTAATGTTGAGGCATGCGCTAGCAATGGTACTCATCTCTAGGAATGTGCTACTAGATTCTTCAGGAGCAGGGTTCTCATGGAACCTACTAGGTATACTATGTGATTTGGTGGATAGGTCTATGAGGTATGCATGTGTGTCAATATTACTAGCTTAGACTTACAAAGAGATACATGGCATCAAGATGATAAAGTGGACAAGGATGAACTACAACCTACATATATAGTTTTGGGTATGGCAGCACATATCAATAACAAGACCAATGGGATTTCCCTATGAGGCTCATAGGTTTATGGGAGAGGATGTTCCCTATGCATTGAGATGATGTACTAATAGGGAGATACAGGTGATGAGGTCTCATAAGAGAGATACCTTGTACTATAAAGGAAATTTTGAGAGTTTGAGGCTAGAGGACATCCATTGGAAACCATGGATAGGGGCACCATCATGGATAGAGGATGCGACAAAGCTAGGTTGAGTAAGGTGATTGAGATGGATGATCGATTGTAGATACATGTAGGTAGAGTTTTTTTAGTTCAATAAGGAGTTGAGGTAGTTTAGTTTACGATAAGGTATGCCTAATCCACTAGTGATTATCTGGAGGGTCAAGGGGTATCATGGGACTTGTTCATAGGTGGACCCTATTAATGTAAAGAGGGATGCAAATATAATGATACTTTATAGTGATGATGTAGGGACTATCAAAAAGTTTGATGCATGGTGTGTGACATAGGGATGGTAGCCAGAGGGAGTGATGAGGGATGGTGTGGGAAGATAAGAGGGTGTAATGAGAGTTGGTGGAGTAGAGGGGTAGTTATCGCTTAGGCAATGAGTAAATCACTAAATAGAGGGTGGAGAAGGTTCATTTAGGTTAGCAATAAAGTATGCACTAGGGATGACATTTTGGGAGGGTAATTTTGATGACACCATGTAGTGGAGTGTTGTCATGGATGATATCGACATTCTAAGAGATAGGGTGTAATATATGGAGGTATGAATGGATAGCTAGGAGGTAGCTTAGATAGTGGAGAGGATGGAATTTTAGTCTAAGAGGGTTATATTATAGAGTGAGAGGGACTCAGCTATATCAAATAGAGTGATAGTGATAAAAGAGAGGGATGACCTCCAAGGGTGACTGGATATAGTGACTATTATGCAGGATAGGGTCTAGGTTGAGAAGGAGGAGTTGCGAAGTTTGAGAGATGTTGTGGTGATTGAGAGGAATAGAATTTAATAAGATATGGATCAATTGAGGTCATGAGGTGATGTGTCAATATTATAGGTCAAGATTGCTCAGTTGCAACATGCTCAGGATGAGTATAGGATAACTTATGCTAGAGAGGGATAAAGTGTTGGTTTGCAAGGATGCATTGGTTACCTAGGGTTTAGCTATTCCATCTCGCTCAAGTTATGGATCTTTATGTAGCAATAAGAGCACAACATCAGTGACTCCAATAATACCACCTTTCATAGATCCAACAACATCATAGTCATGGGGTTAGTTTCGACATAGGGTGATAAGGGACTGCAAGGGAGCAGAGATGAGAGATTGGGAGGATAGGAGAGGAGTGGGGAGACTCATGATGGTTAGTAGGGATGATTCTACTTTTGGTGTGACAGATGGACCACAATTTTTGTAGATCATCATTTTAGATGAGATGGTCATGAGGATGTATATTGTGATATATATAGATGGATATATGATGTAGCCTTTGGGAAATTTTGATGATGTACTTATGATTATTTGATATATACATTGATGAGCATGTGGATATGTATCTTTATGTGATGTGCATTTATTATATTATTGTGATGTGATGTACTTTTATGCTATTGGTTTGATGTGATGATGCATTGGTGCATGTGATTAGATAGATTGGATATGAGATGTGGTATTTATTCGATATGGTTGATGTTATGAATGATAATATGTTGGTGCATAAATGCATGAATTGTACTTCATATGTGTTTGTTTAATCAAAATTTTGGATGTGTGTTTTTTAATTTCACAATCACAAATGGTTTAATTAATCAAGGACAAGTTAATAGTCACACAAACATATTAACAAAATATGAGATAAACAAACATGCAATGTATATGATGAATGCAACTATAATAATGAACATAGGTAGGTTATGCATAGAATTATTTTATCCTTAAGCTAAATAAAAATGAACAATTAACATAAGACAATGATGATTGAACATTCGAATAATGAGTGGAAGGCTTTTTGCTTGGAAAAACGAGCCATCATGTTGTTCGTTCCTATTTCCAAGGTTTTTTTTATGCTAGAAGAATTTTTAGAAAGTCAAACACCTTAGTTTGAACAATCATATCATCTATCAGTTAGTCAATATCCTATAGAAATCTTGACCATCCCAAATGAGATTAATCTTATCATGGACCAGTGTGTGTGTAATGATGTTAATTTTCCTTTTTTAGTGAGGTTGGACTAACCAATTGTAAGCTTAGCTAATATAAACTAGCTCATCCACAAGAACATAGTGATATGTACAAAATAATATATCTAATGTGACAGACATGTCACCACTCGAAAGGTATACTCCATTGCTATATAAGTATCTATAGCCTCGATGGAGATTAGCCCCATAATTTTTCAATGTTTCTCCACTACCAACCAGGCATCTATAGCCCCAATGGAGTCATCTAAAATACCCTATGAAACTAAGGAAAATTTGTTGGTAGTGATACTTTTACTCTTTTCTTTATTTTTGTTTTTGCTTTTTTTTGCAACTTGTCCTTGTGGATCCTTAGGTTTGGATTATGCAAATGATTGGATGAGTGAGAAAAAATTTCACTTTGTGGAAAGACTACGCAAGGTGTTGCCATCCTTAAACTCAAAATTTTCTTAATGTGTGAGACATGATTGGTGAAGAACATGGACTTATACTCAGAGGGGGGGGTGAACAGTATAAGACTTAACCAATTAATAATTTTAACTTTAGATAGTAGTGGCATCAACACAACATTAATCAATACAAAAAGCATCACACATTGAAGACCCATTTTTAACGTGGTTCACCCAAAATTGTTGGGCTACGTCCACAAAAGTTTTCTCTAAAAATTTCCTCAAAGTTCTTTGGGAATCCTTCCCAATTACAATATTTATGAGCCTCGGCTCAAAGGAGATACCTTCCCCCAATCAGAATTTATGAGCCTCTTCTCAAATGAGATACCTTCCCCTCTGCTCTGGAAATGATCCCTCATAAGATCAACTGCCTCTACCTCTTGCCAGCACATGGAACTCCTTTCCACCGAAGACCTCCTGTCCTCAATGCTTAGCCTAAGAGACCTCTCGCCTTCTATGATCACGTCCACAGCAGCTCAGCAACTTATACCAAACACAGTAAGTCGGTCTAGTACAAGTCTTCCTCTGTCTGTCAGATCTATCCAACGCTTGAAAAAATCAATCCTCTACACACAAGCCTTCTCAAAGACTTGCCAAATCTGTCCTCAGGTTCTTCTCAAAGAACTAGTGCACCTCTGTCCTCAAGTTCTCTGATAGAACTATCAAACTTAGCTCACAAGTCCTCTGCTAGGACCTGTCCAAATCTTCTCACAAGTCCCCATCGAAACCTATCCAAAATTGCTCACAAGTCCCAACCGAAACCCGTCCAAGACTGCTCACAAGTCCCCAACGAAACCTGTCCAAAAACTCAGCAAGCTCACCAAGAAAAAAAACTTTCTTAGTAGGAAATCACAAGGTGAATTGTTAGAGACCCAATGTGATTTGTCAAACTCATAGAAGCATAAAGAGAATTGTTAGAGACTCAATATGTTCTATACTCAACTCCCAATCTCAAAACTCAACTCAAATCAACTCAGCTCAAACTCAATCTCAAATCTAAAAACTCAACTCAATATCTGAAATGGATAGGATAGAATGCTTTCTTTCAAGAACATGAAACCCCAACAATTGCCAACTATGCAAAGAATCACATAACAATGATACTCATGTTCTTTTCACCATCAATTAGGGCTTCAAAAACAATGCTCATCAAACAAGGTTCAATCAACACCATTCAACTCAAAACACAACCTTGAAGCATTTCACAATCAACATCAGAAAAGGAAACAAGTAGAACTCCTTTTCTCTCCAATATTGTTTGAACAAAAAGCATCCACCAACTCAAATCAACAAGAGCACACACAACTTTTCAAATCATCAACAAAGGAGTAAGCCCAACACTTTAACCAAGTAAAGAATAGCTTGATTATTACCAATTTAATGAAAGAAAATGTCAATCTCAAAGCTACCCACTTAAGGTTTCACAACTTCACACAAGAAGCAATTTTAACCTTAAAACATCATGCTTTCATTTCCATAATCAACCAAAAGCACTCTCAACATTACAAGAAAAATTTATCCCTTATACACCTTATTTCTCCCTTATAGTCTTATCAAAAATAAATTTTATTTCTCATAAGAATGCAATAAGATATTTCAAACAACACCTTCAAAATAATCTTTTATCAAAATAAAACAAGCTTTAAACTCCTTATAACTCCTAAGCTGTTTTTCCCTCTAATAAACTTCCTCCATCCGCAAAATACACTTAGCAAAAATTAATTTTGAAAAAACCTTGGCCAACATCAAAAATCGTGCTATGGAGAAATTGCACACGAATTCTAACACCCCCACTGCATCCACTTCACGATGAAAAACCCTTTCACGTTATTTTAATGCGGAACCTCCCGTTCGGGTAGTGCGCTAACAGCCTAGCCACTACCGGTGCGCCAAAGGCGCCCGGTGAGGTTGGTGCACCGGTGAGGTTTAAACCTCACGCTGTTAGCCTTGTTCCTTCTGTGCCAGGGATTAAATAAAACAACAATGCCTCCCTTTCTTCTGACGTGAACACAAAGACGAAAACCTTACGGCGGATTTACGACAAACGACGAGTACAAAAAAATGAACAGTGGATTCACGAAAACGGTGAAGACACAGTCAAACAACAGGTTTACGAAAATGGCGAAGACACAATCGAACGACGGGTTTACGAAAATGGCGAAGACACAATCGGAGAAGAAATCCGAACAGCGGATCACAAAATCACAACGAGCAACTCTTTTCAAAATGCGGATAGGATAATTCTTGATTTTCATCGAGGGAGATTTATATGCATTTTTACCATAAGCTCTTGACATCGGCGAGGAGTTTAACACGTCGACGGAGGTCTTGGCTAGCGCCCACAATCTTAAAACATAGCGCCATGGGTTAGGAGAACCCATTGCAAACAATAATTTAAAAATAATTAAAGGGAACCTTAACAAGGTTTTTAATTATTTAAATAAATACTTCCTCCTGGACCCAAATGCATTAAACTAATGCATCCACCTGTAATATTTAAACCTGCCAACTTGGGGTTTACAAAAGACCTTTGAAACTGTCATACCGGAACCTCCAAGAAACCTTTTATTAAAGCAAAACTTTTGACATCAAACAAATTCCTTCAAGAGCTTCTTGACATCAATGACAACTTATACACATGATCAAGGGCAATGTACCCAATGTACCCAAGATTATCAAAGCTCAAATGCCCCAATATTTTATTCCATAACCAAATCTCATCCTCTTGAGTTAGAAAACACTTTTCCTTTTTTATCTCACTTAGCATGTAAAGATTGTTTGGAGTCCTTGTAGCACTAGCAATGAGTTTTCCATTTTTTTCTTTACTTATCTCACATCTATCTAAAAAGAAAGATACTATGTGCCCTTGATCACAAAGTTGACTCACACTTAGAATATTATGTCTTAGGCCTTCTACATAAAGCACATTTTCTATTTTGGATTTCCCATCCAAACTAAGAGTCCCTTTACCACAGATTTTAGTCGACTTCGTTATCTCCAAAACTGACTGTTCCTCTGTTTGTTTCTTTTAAGACCAAAAAAATTTCCTTTTCACCAGTCATATGTTTTGAACAACCACTATCAAGATACCATTTCTCTACTTTGTCTTGAGCATGAAAAGTAGTTTGAACTATCATTGACTTAGATTTGATCTCATTTCTCTTTTTAGTGAACTCAAGGCTAGATCTATCCAAACTGCACATCCTTGCTATATGCCCAAAATTATTGCACTTGTAACACATGACATATTTATTCATAAGAGGTGCAAAAGATTTAACATTTTTCTTACTATGGCTATTCATAGACTTATTGCAATGCATAGCTTTGTGACCAAATTTCTTGCAGGAAAAACAATAGCTATGGAAAGTATTATGTAACCTGTTTTGATGCCTTGGATGATTGTTCTTCTTGTGACCAACTAGAATCCACCGCTCTTCAGGATGAATATTGATCTTGCTCGAAGCCCCTATTTCTTGAATGGTGATACCATCCTTCTTTTGATTTTCACACAGAGTATTTTGTCTGAGAGCCAACTGTTCCAACTTCACTCTAAGAGACATAACCTCTTCTTCTAGTTTCTCACAATCAGCTTCCTTTCCTTTGAGAACCTCTCGTCGAACCTCGTTCAACCTTCTTCCCTTCTTCGACTAGAATTTTGAAGTCTATAACACTTTGAGACAATTCTGATCTTGTTATCTCTTCTTCCTAACATTGATGCTTGAGAACAGAATTCTCTTCCCTGAATTTCTCAAGCTTTCTTAAAGCCAAGAAGAATTCACCTTTGAGATCGAACTCAACCTCTTCATCTCTTTCTGAATCTGTATGTTCCTCTCGATAGATCCTTCTCCAAGTTGTTAGGCTCTTTCCGGAGAGACCCGCTCTCGATACCAATTGAAGAACATGGACTTATACTCGAGAGGGGGGGTGAACAAGTATAAGACTTAACCAATTAATAATTTTAACTTTAGATAGCAAGTGGCATCAACACAACATTAATCAAGACAGAAAGCATCACACATTGAAGACCCATTTTTAATGTGGTTCACCCAAAATGGCTGGGCTACGTCCACAAAACTTTTCTCTAAAAATTTCCTCAAAGTTCTTTAGGAATCCTTCCCAATTACAATATTTATGAGTCTCGGCCCAAAGGAGATGCCTTCCCCCAATCAGAATTTATGAGCCTCTGCTCAAAGGTGATACATTCCCCTCTGCGCTGGAAATGATCCCTTAGAAGATCAACTACCTCTACCTCTTGCCAGCACATGGAACTCCTTTCCATCGAAGACCTCCTATCCTCAATGCTTAGCCTAAGATACCTCTACCTTCTATGATCACATCCACAGCAGCTCAGCAACCTGTACAAAACACAGTCAGTCAGTCTAGTACAAGTATTCCTCTTTCTGTCAGATCTGTCCAATGCTTGAAAAAATCAATCCTCTGCACACAATACTTCTCAAAGACTTGCCAAATCTGTCCTCAGGTTCTTCTCAAAGAACCAGTGCACCTCTGTCCTCAAGTTATCTAATAGAACTATCAAACTCAGCTCATAAGTCCTCTACTAGGACCTGTCCAAATATGCTCACAAGTCCCCATCGAAACCTGTCCAAAACTGCTCACAAGTCCCCACCGGAACCTATCCAAGACTGCTCACAAGTCCCCATCGGAACCTGTCCAAAAACTCAGCAAGCTCACCAAGAAAAAAAACTTTCTTAGTAGGAAATCACAAGGTGAATTGTTAGAGACCCAATGTGATTTTTCAAACTCATAAAAGCATAAAGAGAATTGTTAGAGACTCAATATGTTCTATACTCAACTCCCAATCTCAAAACTCGACTCAAATCAACTCAGCTCAAACTCAATCTCAAATCTGAAAACTCAACTCAATATCTAAAATGGATAGGATAGAATGCTTTCTTTCAAGAACATGAAACCCCAACAATTGCCAACTATGCAAAGAATCACATAACAATGATACTCATGTTCTTTTCACCATCAATTAGGGCTTCAACAATAATGCTCATAAAACAAGGTTCAATCAACACCATTCAACTCAAAACACAACCTTGAAGCATTTCACAATCAACATCAGAAAAGGAAACAAGTAGAACTCCTTTTCTCTCCAATATTTTTTGAACAAAAAGCATCCACCAACTCAAATCAACAAGAGCACACACAACTTTTCAAATCATCAACAAAGTAGTAAGCCCAACACTTTAACCAAGTAAAGAATAGCTTGATTATTACCAATTTAATGAAAGCAAATGTCAATCTCAAAGCTGCACACTTAAGGTTTCACAACTTCACACAAGAAGAAATTTTAACCTTAAAACATCATGCTTTCATTTCCATAATCAACCAAAAGCACTCTCAACATTACAAGAAAAATTTATCCCTTATACACCTTATTTCTCCCTTATAGTCTTATCAAAAATAAAATTTATTTCTCATAAGAATGCAATAAGATATTTCAAAAAACACCTTCAAAAGAATCTTTTATCAAAATAAAACAAGCTTTAAACTCCTTATAACTCCTAAGCTGTTTTTCCCTCTAATAAACTTCCTCCATCCGCAAAATACACTTAGCAAAAATTAATTTCGAAAATACCTTGGCCAACATCAAAAATCGCGCTATGGAGAAATTACGCATGAATTCTAACACCACCCACTGCATCCACTTCACGATGAAAAACCCTTTCGCGTTATTCGAACACGGAACCTCCCGTTCGGGTAGCGCACCAATAGCCTAGCCGCTATCGATGCACCAAAGGCGCCCGGTGAGGTTTAAACCTCACACTGTTAGCCTTGTTCCTTCTGCGCCAGGGATTAAATAAAATAACAGTGCCTCCCTTTCTTTTGACGCGAACACGAAGACGAAAACCTTACGGCGGATTTACGACAAACGGTGAGTACAAAAAATGAACAGCGGATTCACGAAAATGACGAAGACATAGTCAAACAGCAGGTTTACGAAAACGACGAAGACACAATCGAACGACGGGTTTACGAAAATGGCGAAGACACAATCGAAGAAGAAATCCGAATAGCGGATCACGAAATCACAACGAGCAACTCTTTTCAAAATGCGGATAGGATAATTCTTGATTTTCATCGAGGGAGATTTATATGCATTTTTACCATAAGCTCTTGATGTCGGCAAGGAGTTTAACACATCGACGAAGGCCTTGGCTAGCGCCCACAATCTTAAAACATAGCGCCATGGGTTAGGAGAACCCATTGCAAACAATAATTTAAAAATAATTAAAGGGAACCTTAACAAGGTTTTTAATTATTTAAATAAATACTTCCTCCTGGACCCAAATGCATTAAACTAATGCATCCACCTGTAATCTTTAAACCTGCCAACTTGGGGTTTACAAAAGACCTTTGAAACTGTCATGCCGGAACCTCCAAGAAACCTTTTATTAAAGCAAAACTTTTGACATCAAACAAATTCCTTCAAGATCTTCTTGACATCAATGACAACTTGTACACATGATCAAGGGTAATGTACCCAATGTACCCAAAATTGCCAACAATTGGTCCAAGAAAGAATTCAAATCAACAAGGGGAAGTCTAAAATTGCATTAGAACTTGATGACATTCAAAAAAGGTTGATTGGATCAACTAGAAATGGTTGAATAATAGAAAAGACTTCTATTACCAAGCAACCTAGGAATATAATTGAACCAGACATCATGACATTTTGTGCTAAAGTAGTATATGCTTATGGACTATTTTGCAATAGATGTTGGATGCTTATATGCAATGTGACTAACAATATGGCATGATGAAATATGACATCACACTTAGAGATATGACAAGGCTACAAATACATAATGCATATAAAAGGGAGCAACCGTGTGTGATAAAACATATCCTTGATTAATTATGGCAATTAGGATTGGTCAACGTGTATTCATGTATCCAAAAGGTGACCAAATTAGCACAATATGATCTAAATATTATTTATGCATTAATGCTTAATGAATGAAATGTGAAAGAATGATGAAGGAGAAAATAATGTGGATTAGAGGAAGAATAGTGGAAATAAGAGATTGGAGAAAGGGAAGCAAGAAGGAGAGAAGAATGAGAAATAAGAGAAAGGATCAATCGAAGGTATGTAGTCACTCATGTGTGACCATACAACATTGACATGTGACCTAGGAAAAAATGAGGAAGAGAAAGAGAATGAAGTGAAAAAGAGAGTTAGGGAAGGAAGAAAAAATGAGAAAGAAAAAGAGGGAGAAGAAATAGGACTAGTCAAAGGTATGTAGCCACTCGTACGTAATCATACAACATTTACATGGAGCCTAGGGAGAGAATGAAGGAAGAAGATAAGGTAAAATATTGATGGAGAGGAGAAGAGAAAAGGAGAAATGAGAAAAAAAATAATTGAGTTAAGAAATATTGAGGCAACTTTGTTGATTTGGGATAAGAACGAATTTGAAAGAATGATTTTACAAATTGTTATTGCATTTTTTTGTCTATTTTTGTTGATGTTTTTGTTATTTTATTTTTGTTGTTTTTGAGATAATAATGTACAAGAATTTGAGATCCTTATGCAATGCGATTAGGCATAGAAGGCAAGATATGGATGATGTTTATGGGTTTAGGTTCCTCTATTCCATCGATATTGGCAAGTTTGTAAGCTCCAAAACTATTTTTTTAGTTGATAATGTAAGGTCCTAGTCAGTTGGGAGCGAATATATCCCTCAAGTGGTATGGTTGATTTGAATTCTATTGATTCTCTTTAAGTACTAGGTCTCCAACTTGGAATTTGTGCTTATGGACTTTGTTGTTGTATTCACACCGAACATGATCTTGATAAACCCAAATATGCTCAATAGCATTGATTCAATGCTCATAAATATGTGTAAGCTAGTCTAAATGAGTCTGGCATAATGTGTCATCATAAATAAAGACTTGGAGTAGAATTCACAAAGAAGGAATTTCCAACTCTAGGGGCGTAATGGCCTCAATGCCATAGACTAATGAGAATGGATTTACCCTATTGGATGCATGAATGCTTGTTCTGTATGCCCATAGTGATGGCTTTATAAGACTTAATACTACTAGAAATATCACAAGTTAAATATCATATGATTGAATATAATATAACCACAATATAATAAGGTCAAGATAATGATATGAATAGAATAATATGAGAAAATTAATATGTAAATCAAGGCTAATAATATATCAAATAACATTCAATAATAAACAACATGAATATAAATAGCCTGAATCGTACATGTACTAAGCATGCAGAATGACTATTAATTGCTCAAAATGTATGCAATATTTATTACTCCTTTTCCTCTTACATATATGATAAAAACTTGCTCTTCTCTATAATGTGATACATCTTGATATGATATGAAGTATCCTTATGGAGTATATATCCATAGTAGAATGACTCTTAGGATACTTGACTATTCCTTTCCATATGCCAAGTCTCATGACTCTTGGCTTATCTACTTGAAACTTGCATACTTGATTAACACTTGAATCTATAATGTATGCACACCTATACATGACTCTTGCACTCCCATAACTTGCACACTCTAATCTAAGATACTTGTGCACATTTTTATATTACATATTCACACTCTTACATATATTACACATGTGCACATCAAATTAATGACACTTGTGCATTTCTTGCATAGTACAAATTTACATGATACTTGTGCATATCCTATACATTCACACTTACATAAAGGAAAATATTACTCACACTCTAACTATGACTCAACCCTAATATATTATTTACATGTACCTTGAAGGTACCATGGAGGTACATTAGCGTGTACCAAATAATGTAATATACTCCAACACCCCCTATATTACATTATTTGGTTATTGAAGACTTTAGTCTTCAATCATGGTCTTTGTCTTGATATTCAATCTTCAAGTGACCTTGCAATGCATGTGATCTTCTACTTGAGCTTCATCAAGTTCATCTTCTTCTTGCTTGGTTTATGCTTTGTGTTCATCGATATTTTCATGTTCTTCAATCTTTGTAACTTCAAGATTACAAATCTCTTGAACTTTCTTATTGTCATCAGATTATTGCATACGAATATTTCATTTACCTTTATTATTGGAATGACTATGATACCTACCTTCTTTGTAAGACAAGTTTGGACTATATTTGATCCATTCTTCTTTTACTTATTTTCTGAATAATTTATTTTCTTGTACTTTAGTTATTGTACACTTGGATCCATTGTTAGAAGATGCTTCGAAAACGAGTATTTGAAAGATATGGTCTAATTTGAAAAATAATACTCTTTCAAATCTTCTAGAATAATTATCCTTGTATCAATAGAAAATATATGAATGATTTTTTCTTCCAAAATATTTATATGGATGAAGACTCCAACAATTTATTTTTTCATGACCAACTCTATTACAATAAATACATCTTAAACATATTTTTATTGTTTTATTCATCCTACTTAGATCTTCAAGTTCATTTGTCTTATTGGTCAAACAACATAACCATTTACGTACAACCAAATCTACTATTTCTTTATTTTTCATGTAGATATGTTGTAGATGACGATCTTTAATATTTTTAGTAGTTTCTGATTTTGTAATGGAGTTTATTGATGAACTACTAGAATAAGCTTTTGTAGTAACAAGATCCAATTTTGAATCCTCATGAATATTTTGTGATCTTGTTGGTTTCTCCTCACTATCAAGGTCATTTATCATTCTTTGAAAATAAAGTTTCAATTTATTTACAATATCTTCATTATCTATATTGAATGCATTTTTAATTTCTTCCATGATATGCAATTGTTTCCTTTGAAGTAGACAACCTTATATCTCCTAAGTTTAAAGAAAAGAATTTTAAAGTTTCTTACTTAAATTCTATGGAGTATAAATCCTTATGTCCCCCTAATTCTAGAAACTAAAAATAATTTTTTGCAAATTTTTATTTTCCTAAGTTTGATGTTGAAATCCTTTTGCCTCCCAAATAATTAAATTTGCAAATATTCAAAACCTTTTAATTTTAAATAAATTTTTTTCAAAAATATAAAATCAAATCAAGATTCAAATTTAAAAACTTCAAATTCACACAATTAACTTATCACACCAAACCTTATTATTCCTAACCTTAATAAAGCTTTAATATTCTAAAAATATTATTTCTCCCAAAAAAGCTTTAAATAATTATTAAATTTTAAAATACTAAATGACACTTGTGAAAATGCACACGTTAAAATTAAATATTAAATTTAACTTTCAAGAAATTTCATTAATGTTTTAGTGCTTACCTTTTTCTCCTTCTCAAATGACACTTGTGAACATGCACACATTAAAACTTTTGCTATGTTTTCAGTTGGCATTGCCTTGGGTGTTGCTTACTTTGTAGTAGATGTTATCACCTTAATATATTCCCTCGACTATTACATTGCTTGGAATGCTTGACACTTTATTGCTCTCTTCCTTGGTAACCGTTCGACACTTGGTCACTTTCTCCCTTGGTAACCGCTCAGAACTTGATTACCTTCACTAAAGTGCTTGGCTCTTGGTATTCCAATGAAGTGCTTGACTGCTCACTTTTGCTCTTGGCTCTTTGCATTCTCACTTTTTATGATGCACTAAATAATCCAACATTTGACTAAATTTCGACGTGGCTATTCCATTTTGTTGCACTATATTCCACCTTAGTGCTTGATGTATTGCACTCATTCAATTCACGTTTTGTTATTTTATTTTCTCTAATTTTTTGGTTTCTCCTTTTACAGGATAAACATTGCTTATCTTTATTTGGTAGTTTACTATTTGTTTGTTCAATAGCTCTATGTACTCTAATATGAAACACAACCTCTTTATTATGCTCTAGTTTGAGCCAAAAGCTCACAATTTCTTTCTGCTCTAGTTTGAGTAAAAAACTTACAACTTCTTTCTACTCTAGTTAAATTGAATAGCACACCCTTATATGTTGATGCAAGACAAATAGTTCTACTATGGTTTAAGTCATATGTCTCACCCTTTTGATATCATATAACTCGATCCTCTTCTACATATTGAACCTCAAGTGTCTCCTCTTTATCAAAATTTGGGCATCTCCTCTGAGCTCAAACCTTGAGCCTCTTCTTACTCATTTTATTTCTAATAGCTTCTTGCTTATTGTGGTTGTTCTGAATGCAATATGGAGTCTTCTTTCTCTTCATTCTGCTATAATACCTCTCTTACATAGAACTAAATCTATATATATTTGCTAATCAATTTCTTCTTTGAATCTGAAACTTCTCTTAACTCTTGTCCTTTGTAGATTCAATGCTTTCCTTCTATTGCTTCAAAAATGATATACCTATCTCAAGATTGGTGTATCTTTATCAAGACCTGATATACCTTCTTTATTTCTCTACTTCTATTATCTATATCTTAGGAAGCTATGAATGTTTCTCAATCAACTAATCTCTTATTTATTCTTCTATATTGTCTTCAATATCAAGGTTAATTTCTCTGTGACCTAAATCTTCTTATCAAGGACAATATCTATGTGATCCGAATCTCCTTAATATATTGCAAGTATAATTAATTTTTTGCTTGATAAAATATTACTTTAAGACTAATATATCTATCTCAAGATAGATGTATCTTTATTCTATTCTGCTTTCTCTTGCACGTAGAATATAAAATTCTTCTCTATTAGTTGTAGGAAGCTTTTCACACTTTTGATGATTAATCTTGATTGTAACTTTTTTCTGCAACTCAAATCTATAATGTCAAGGTGACGTTGAATGTCCCTGGTTCCTTTATCAATGCTAAGGTGAATTCGAATGTCCCTGATTCTTCAACTATTTTTGAAATCAATGTCAAGGGTTGGCTATGTCCCTAAATTATCAACTGTCTTAAAGTTGATACACCTCCATTCTTGTTGAATCCTAGTATTCACCAGTTATTCTCCAACCATGGAAATGCCCTAGCCTATATACTCACTATGACCTTATAATAGAGTTCGAGTCTTATTGCCTTCAAACTAGAAGGACTCCTAATTAATTTTAACAAACTGGACAAAATAAAATTTTGTTAGTTATATTAACTCTATCAACCTGAGCAAGTGATAGTTTTGATTGTAACTTAGATAATAGTGAAGTGAGCGGAAAATAACCATTTCTAAATCTAACATAAGATATTCAAAATTGTACTTTATTCATTAGAAGTAGGATTACAAAATTAAATCTTTCAATAAATATTTTTATCCCATATTTTCAACATAAATTTGAAGCATATGATAGTGTTTTTCAATGCTTCTCAATGAAGGTGGGCTTTTGTGTGCATGTGCCACTGGTAGTCTGCTTGTATGTATCCTTTTGTACCTACTTTGGGCCTAAAAAGGGTGTTAGTATGTTTGGGGGCTTGCCTAGGTCAAACCCCATAGTTATGAAGACAAATCAACTCAAATATGAAGGAAAACATGATGAAAATTGTTGTAAATGCTATAAAAACTACTAAAAATAGATATGTACCTGATATGGTACTATAGATCTATTGTAGGGCTAGTTCGTAGGTTAGCCTACAAAATAGATCCCAGGTTCATAGGTTGGGCTATGAACTGAGCTGCTGTTGACTATTGTTGAAATATTTTTATTTGGATATGCTCTAGATGTTGTCAGTAGCTATTTGTTGAAAGCAAAATTTGTTGGAATAGACTCTGATATAATTTTGGTAAAGTTTGGGTATGTTGACTAAAAGTGAGAGAGAGATAAATGAGGGAATGGATCCACTATTTATAGGGAAAACCAAGGTTAGGGGGGTATTTAGGGGTACTAGGCCGTAGAGTCAGGTCTTAGTATGGTTAGGTTAGGGTTTGTGAGGTGTTAAGATTAGTCATCCTCTTACATGCCCTAAGGAAAATATCTTATCCTCACACATGTGTGAACTAGGATTAGGGTTAACTAGGGTTAGCTAATACCTAGGTTAGGTGAGGGTTGAGTTAGGGTTTTGTAGAAAATATCCTAACTAACTTAGGGTGCACACATGTGTGAGGACATGTTTAGGGCTAATTTGACTCTTAACCCTAATTAAACCCAATTTAATGATAAAGTGCACTTTAAGTGAAACTCACTTGCAAATTAGAATCCTAATTAGCCTAATTAGGGTTTTTAATAGGGAATGGTCCCATGGGGGCCTTAATTAGGTGTAGGAAAGGGCTTAGGTGGCCTTAAGGGGCTTGTAGGTAGCCCTCCTATGACTAGGAGGTATTTTGGATGTGTTTTGTATAGTTTTGTAGGGTTTTGTGTCTAGGAACAACTAAGATGGTCTACAATGGCCTATGATGGCCTACGGTGGCCTATGATGGCCTACGATGTCCTACGATGGCCTATGACTACCTATGAATACCTATGAATGTCTATGTAGACCTACAAGTGTCTATGCAGGTCTAGAGATATCTATAGTGAGCATGTGTGATTTTTAGGTGTCTATATTTACCCCTTTTTGTACTATGTTGTGTGAAATATAGTTTAGTACAAAAATATAATGGAAGAAAGCAATGAGGTGTTTTGAGAAGACGAAGAACGTGGATATGAATGCGAATGAATGAATGTGGATGAAACATGATGATAAAATAAATGATTTTCCAATTTAGTACAACATCTTGCAATATCATACAGGTTGTTTGTGAGGGCAACTTAAGATTGCTTTGCTTTTTGCAACCAATGCAAGGTGGTCCAATTATGAATAGAAAAATTGCTTATTCAAACTTTTGATTCTGATTGATTGATGAGTACATGATGATATTTGTCAAATCATTTGAGCTAAGTGGTATGGACGAATCAAGCATAACATTGAGTATGTGGTCGTCGTAAATATACAAAATAAAATCAATATGTGTCTGATATTGCACATGGCTCTCATGATCTAACAAATGTCTAATTGGGATTGGGTTTTTGTTATCTTGAGATAATCTTCAACAAAAAAAATTGTAGACAGATGCGATATTCGTGATGTGGATGTTTGATTGTTTGATTGTATGCAAAGTAGATTTGTGTATGAATATCCTCTCAAACGAGGAATCAACAATGATGTATATAAAATATGGTGATGAGTCGATTGATAGAAGAAAATGGTGACAAGATGTGGAAAATATTGATAAATGGTGATGAGAAAGGAATAAAAAGCTGCAGGAATGAAAAAAATGAAAATGGTGCCAAGAGGGTTGGTTCGAATGGTGCAATGCAAATTGGACTGGATTTCGCATGGTGACATGTGAACTGGATTGGAATTCACATGGTGACATGCGAACTAGGGTTTTTGGGAGTATAAGACTCCTTTTGGCACATGTGAAGGTTATTTGCATTGTGAGAAGTTGTGGAGAGAGGAGTGAGAAGAATTTTTGAAGTAGAGCGCTTGAAAAATCTGGAGTCAATGTGAAGATGGCGAGAGGGTAAGCTAGCATTGGCGATCGACACAAGAGGTCATCGATAAGTACCCAAAACTAAAATTGATATTTATTTTGAATTGTGTGAATGTATGAATGGTACGGTAATGAGTTTGAATATGCATGGATGTTTTCATGTGGTAAATGATGGAAATGTGTGCATAAAGTGTTAAAGCATCCAAATGGGTATCCAGAAATATTGACCATTTTTTTGTTTGACCAATATTTTGACTTTTTTGATTGCATGGCATATGTTGTGTGTGAATGTTTGACTTCAACTATTTGGGATGAATGATGTATTGTTTTCAAAACATGTTTGAACTTTCACCATAAAAGGATGAAATGGGTGTTCAAAAATGTAAATTTTTTCATTTTTTTGTGTTTTGGTGAGTTGTGTGGATGCGTGCCATGGGATGCATGTTTGTGAAGTTTGACTCTATCATGAGTTGTGAATGGTATACTATTTTTAAAATGTGTTTGAACTTTCATCGTAAAAGGACAAAATGGGTGTTCATGTGTTGGTGTGGTTTTAATTTGTGTGCATGTGTATTGTAGGTGGTTTGTGTATACCAAAAATGGATTATTTTGGCATGTGATTGTAAATACTTCCATGAAAGGGCTTAATGGGAATTCAAAAATCTCATTTATGTGGATTTCATAGGGCGATCTACGAACTGGAGTTCGCATGGCAACATGTAAACTAGTTTTTTTTGTTTTACAATGTGTGATGCATGAGGAGTGTATTTTTGAAGTTCAAATGTGATGAATGTCTGACTCAAATAAGATAAATGAATTCATATGCATGTGAAACTAATGAAAGTTTTGTGTGATATTTTTGAATGAAAACATATGAAGAATATTGAGCCGAGGCACCGTGTGCATTCACTGATGCAAATGTAGAGTGGATAGGTAGGGTGTGGATGAAGGGAGTGTGGCATGTGTTGAGTATACATGCCAACAAGACATATATTTTAGTCTTGTGTGAGAGGTGGGATCTAGATAGGAATACTTTTCACTTTCCCACAAGTTAGATGACCATTATACTGGAGGACATTTACCAAATCTACAAACTACCGATATAGGGCATTCCAGTGAGAGTAGTAGTAGATGGTACACATAAGGAGGTATTGCAATGCACATTTGGTGTGAAGTGGAGAGAGGTAGACTTTGGGAAGGGAGTAGATTATGAGTACTATTGGTACAAGAAGATGTTGTCTAATCGCCATTGTGTGGCGATGCTTATGATATCCACATATGCTCTGCCAGATACTTCAAGAGTAAAATTCTCCTAGAATATGATGGATGTAGTATGCGAGATGGTGGGTTGTGAGGTAGTATATGCATGGGCACTAGCATTGTTGGCATAGGTATACAGGGAGTTGCATGATGTAGTGCAAGTGGTATGGACTGGCTCAAGTTGGAGTCCACTACTACAGGTTTGGGCATGGGAGCATATAGTCGTAGAGCAGTTGTTATTGTTGTTATACAATGCTCATGAGTTGATGGGTGACTTCGTGCCTTACACCTTGATATGGTGAAAAAATGAGAATAAGGGGATGAAGAGAGGACATGAGGGTGATTACATGTTTTTGAGGAGATAGTTAGGTGATTTGGAGCCTAAGCACATTGAGTGGAGGCCTTGGAGGGATGGGGTAGTGTGGGAGAAGGATGCTAAGTAGTTGGGAGCGATCCACCAAATGTTATGGGTGGTAGGGTGGTATACATGGTAGGCAAAGTTCTTTCCCTTCAGTATGGTCATGCAATAGTTTAGGTTGTGATAGGGGAGACCGAGTACACCTGTTGTGATATATAATAGGTAGGGTGATCGGGTGAGGTAACCTGTAGTACCTTCCTTGAGTGGTGAAAGGGATCCACAGATAGTAATTCCATATGTGAATGATGCAGGGACCACTCTTGAGTATGATGCATGGTGGACCACACAGAGGTAAGATCCAGGAGTTGGAGTGATCGATGACTGGGTGTAGCCAGTGGGTGGATTTCTTGCACCAATGGGGTTGTATCAGAGCTACATGCAGGAGCAAAGGACAAGACAAAGGAGCCTCTTCGATGGTAGAGGTGATGTTGAGGTGACGGGTCTAGTATTCCTATGGTGAGGTCACTAGAGTGATAGGTCAACAAAAGAGGTCAACCCTTGGATGATGTAGTGCCATAGGGGAGGAGGGTGGTGATATGGTAGCTAATACATTATGAGGATATTTGCATGGAGACATGGTGATAATGGAGGAGGATGACATTGAAGATATGGGGGATATACCTTTTGATGTACAAAAGAGGATGGATGCTCAAGAGGATCCATTGATACTAAGGGATAGGGTATGATATCTGGAGGGGTCATTACATGAGAGTGAGGTATATTAGACCCTATATCTAGGGAAATGGAGAGAGGAGCATCAAGAATTAGAGGAGAGGTTAGCGGTGAGCAAGCAGGTAAGCCACACAGATAGGGAGGAGTTGGAGAGATATTGTGGGGAGTTATGCAGATGGCTCAAGGTAGAGGAGGTGAGGTACACTAGAATTATGGAGGATTTGCAATGCCAAGTTGCAAATATTATAGTTGCTAGGGATATATTGAAGGTGGAGATTGCTAGAGTGCAGTAGGTGCAAGCGGCTAGCGATGCAATTCAAGCATCACATGAGGTAGAGGTGGTAGAGTTACGTGCTAAGATAGAGAGACAATAGTAGGTACAATATGAGGCTAATAATGCAATTTTTGTGGTTTAGTAGGTCATGGTAGAGGTGGTAGGTGTGGGGGCTAAGGTGGTTGCTTTGTGAGCAGAGGTGGATCATTTACGGTGAGTAAACGGGGATTTGTTGAGGCTATATAGAGAGGAGGGGTCGATGAGGATGTAGTGTGAAGTTACCTTGATTTTGTTTGAGCATACGATTCTAGATTACGATGGGTCACAATCGAGATTAATATCACGATTGTGGACATAGATGCATTTGCAGTAGAGTCGATGGAGTGCTCCATCGATAGTGCTGAGGGAACTGAGAATGGTGATACCAGTGGTGTCTCAGGCAGTGGGAGCTACCCCAAGGTTGGATAGGATGACAGTATTTGTGGCAACATAGGTGGAAGAGGTGGTTCCAAAGTTGAGTGGGGTAGTGGAGGCACATAGAGTCGCTAATGTGATAGATGTGTTACCACTTGTAAGACTATTCCACTAACTGTAATGCACTTAGGGCTTATTGCTGGTGATGGAAATCATCCCATGATGTTATGTTAAACCTAAGGACCAAAGGATATCAAGCATAACAGTAGTGTTGTTGGAGGCCTTTCCTTTTTTTCTTCCCCTCGTTCTTTTGATTCTCATTTTGTGGTGCTCTTTTTTGTTTTTTGGAATGTGGGCATTGTCTTTTATTTTCTGTGTATTTTCTATTTTTGTTTATGCGTTTACCTTTGTTTATCCCCAGGTTATATGTTTATCATGCAAATTATAGGGTAATCAGGGGAAACCGTTTGCTATATAACGATATCCATGCAAGATGTTGTCTTCCCTAGACTCAAAATTTGCTTAAAATGTGACATTTGTGAATGGTCCCTGAAAGAAATCAAACCAACCAAATTAAGTTGTGAGAAGTGTAAGAATTTATCAGCTAGAGGTGATGTTTGATTGACTTAACTAGTGAGTGGTCAAAATCACACAAAATACTATATATTCCGTAATCCTAAAAAAGAGGAGTGGACAGCCAATTGGTGATGCTAACAAGTGTATATTTTAATCCTATCATGATCGTATTTCTATAGGGAGAATGTACAAGCATGAATATAGATGTAAAACGATGCGTATATGCAATGGATGTAGCAGGAGAGAAATAGTATGCAAAAAATTATCTACAAGAAGAATTATGTGAGACTACAATGAGATGAGGTTTTTTAAGTAAAATGTGTAATAGATGATGTTGCCCTAGCATGTGGGGAGCGTAAAACGTGAAATATATATAATGCACCTAAAGACATATTATGCATGAGCAATCTTGCATATTGTACATAAAATTTTTTGCATTCAAATCATCATGTGTACATAAAACATTTTGCATAACCCATCTTGTACATAATCCATCATTCTATATTTAGGTTGCATCACATAATCATCATCACGAATAAGATAACTAGTATTTTTGCATATTACAAGTTTATAGTTTACATTTTGCATTTTGATTAGCCCATTTTCTTGTGATATATGTTCATATTTATCCATCATGTCATTTCTAGACAAAGACCTTCATATTCATGGTTAGTCTTGGTATTTTTGAGTGTTTAAGAGTCTCTTTTGAACCCATCACATGATTCATATTTTAACAAATTCTTGATCCTTGATAGTGATTATAATCTCTCTTGAACCAAAGCACATTTTGTCACTAAGAAAATTTTGAGTCTTGGGACTTGACCATGCTACTTTTGGAACCAATCACTTATCACACTTATTAATAAAATTTTGCATTAGGAAGTATGATGCCATGATTGGATTGAATCTTGAAGAAAAAAATTGTTCTCACTTGTCCCATTATGTACATAGTCCAACAATAAAATATATATCTTTACAAAAAATTTACAAAACTGAAAAGAGTGAGTAGTAAGGATAGGACTACAATTCCATCTAGATGGTTGTGCAGTCCGATTCCCCAAATCTTTACTTCTTTTTCACAAAAAAAATATTATAATAACAGAGTGAGTAGTAAGGATAAGATTACACTTCCATCCAGATGGTTATGTATTCTAAATCCCCAAAGCTTTAACTCTCTCAGAAAATTTTGAGTCGTGGGACTTGACCATGCTACTTTTGGAACCAATCACTTATCACACTTATTAATAAAATTTTGCATCAGGAAGGATGATGCCATGATTGGATTGAACCTTGAAGGGAAAATTATTCTCACTTGCCCCATTATGCACATAGTCCAACAATAAAATATATATCTTTACAAAAAATTTACAAAACTGAAAAGAGTGAGTAGTAAGGATAGGACTACAATTCCATCTAGATGGTTGTGCAGTCCGATTCCCCAAATCTTTACTTCTTTTTCACAAAAAAAATATTATAATAACAGAGTGAGTAGTAAGGATAAGATTACACTTCCATCCAGATGGTTATGTATTCTAACTCCCCAAAGCTTTAACTCTCTCAATAAAGGTAAAATACAAATAATAATGAGTCTCTGAGTAGTAAGGATAGGCAAAATTCTCATCAGGACTTGATTCGAGTGGTTGAGAATCTAATTTCCCAAAGCTTGGAGACCCTAATAAAGGACTATGATGCATGGAAACATATCTCTCTTAAAGAGACCTCTGAATGCACATAAGGACAAGCTAGCTTCTTGGTTATCTCTATAACTGGTTTACTCCTACCTTGCTCAATATTGGTTAATGAATTCATTTTGCACACACAATGGTTCTTAAATTAGCTTGCATCACTACCTTACTCAAAAATTGTTAATAAATTTCAAAAGCACACACATTGGTTCTTGATAGACTTGCATCATAATAAATTTCAAGATAGGAAATGAACTCACAGACCAAACACACTAGTTCTTAATAGACTTGATTTCATCTTGAGGATATCCAATATTCTCCTTGAATGTTGATTGGTTAATGTCATTATATCTTCATGGATTTGTATGACCATTGTCATAAAAAATTGAGACTAAATCAATAATTAGTCTTACATTTCATATCCACTATCTTAATACAATGTATTTTTATCATTTACTTCAGTATATTGCATGATTGCCCGTCATATACAAATATGCACAATTTGCTTGTTCATACATGATTGCTTGATCATATAGTTGCATGAGGAATTTGCGATGATGGCATGAGATAATACCTAGTTAAATTTTCTTAATTGTACTTTTTTTTATTCTAGGAACCTTATGCTTAGAAAAATCTCTCTATCACATCCTTCATGCTCAATCATTCACATCATTCTTCACTCCCTTAATTTTAAATAAAATTTCGTTTAAGGGTACACACTGTCCATCATTTACAATATTATCTTGACTATCAAGATTAAATTAATTTTTGGGTCATATACCTACAATGTCAACATAAAAAAAATACCTCACACATTATTTGCTTCATGACCACAAGTTAGGAGTAGCCTCCATTCAGGTCATACACAAGCATACATCCTTGTAGGTTATTGCTGAAAAATTATAATCGCCAAGGTATACCACCCAATACAATGAAATCATTTTCTACCAAATATCCTTTACAACTTCATCAACTCACATTTTAATTTTTTATTGATCACATTTTTGCTAGCATGATAGGTATGCATTAAATTCACCATAATTATAGGTATTATCATCATCATTTAGAACATGCATCCACATAAAAAATTAAAAACTACAAAAATATTCATAATCATCACAACACAAAAATATACAAAAATGTAGTATGGTATTAATCTAAAATAAAAGGTACATATGTGTATAGGTTGACTGGTATGCCACAATAAAAAAACTAGTATACTCAATCACTGAGGAAGTATACCACAAAAAGATAAAATTTGACATATCATCCCTTTGATACCTATCCCTCGCCCCTATCTCCTCCTGACCTCGATGGAATAAAGTTCATAGACTGGGTCATTGTATGTGAACTAGATTGTGTCATGCGTAGACTCCAACTACATGCCCTACCTATGGTGTATGGCGCTCATATCACCTAAAACCCTTAGGTTCCAAGATACATGCCCATCATATCACCCATTCCACATGTCTAATTACCTACCAATTCAGTTCCTCCATACATCATGACTGATCCATATCAAAACTCACCATCAACTATCACTTTTTGGCCTCTACTATTAGTTCTACCCACTCCACTATAAGCAAATAATGATACTAAAGTCATTGCTCAATATTTAAGCCAATGGAAACTCAATATGAAATAAATGGTGGAGCTAGTAAAAACAATGGTGAATCAAAATAATGTGGAAAATATATAGTAGCAACAAAATAGTGTGTGGTCACAATAGATTTTACAGCCCAGAAAAAACCCTTATCTTAAAAACAAGTTCAAAATAATATAGTGAACACTAATTTAGAAATCAACACATTATGGTGTTTCCCATGTAACATGGGACATGATCCCACAAATTATGTAGTGGTGATTAGACACTCACAAATGAATCAATATGATCAACAATGTCAACCCCATAACCATGGGATAAATGGTGTTGAATTGATGGAAAATCGTGTTGTTTGCAATTGATAATTCAAAGGGGTTACAAGAGAAACCCTTTTACAAAAGTACATTTTGGAGGCTACAAAATAAGTTTTGGGAGGTGCAAAAACCCTCTTCCAATAAAGGGTTCAATAACACTCGAAGGTGTCTTCCAAAACATCCTCAAAAGGAGTGGGCTTATTGCTCATATGCTACTATCACTTAAAACTATCCTCAATACCTATAAGACCTACAAAAATGGGTTAGAGTGTTTGGGGGATTGTCTTGATCAGATCCCTCTTGTTTACAGATAAAATACTTGTAAGAATTTGGAACAATTCTCATTATTCAACTGCGGATTAAATAGGTTACAACAGTGCCGGGAATAGCACACCGGCAGAACGGAATAACAGCATTGTTACATCAGTTGTAACAGTACGCTACAGAAAGAATAATGAAGACAAAATACCAGTACGCTAACATCCCCCTTTATTACATTATTTGGGTAATGTAATAACTAATAGCTATACTAGAGTACTAACATCCCCTTACATCATTTTGCAATACAAAGTGAGCTGCGAAACAATTCAAATTTGACACGTCCAAGTGCCTTAGTGAAAATGTCTGCAACTTGAGCATCGGTGGGAATGTCTTTGAAGCTGAATTCGGTGCTTTGGAACTTCGTCTCGAATGAAATGACATTGTGTGTCAATGTGCTTTGTTATTTCATGATGGACTGGATTCTTGACGAGGTTCAGAACACCCTGATTGTCGCAAAACAAGTGTATTGGAGATTTTGATGGATGGCCCATACTTGTCAGAATGTGACGTAACCATATCACTTCGCACACAGCTTCACGTGCGGCGCAATACTCTGCCTCTGTTGATGAAATAGCAACCACCTGTTGCTTCTTGTTGTGCCAAGAGACAGGACCGGATCCCAGATGAAAAATGTATCCAGAAGTTGACTTGCGATCATCAAATGATCCGGCATAGTCGGAGTCCGTGTATCCTTGCAAGAAGAATTTGTTGTTCCTCTTGTATTCTAGGCCATATTCCATAGTACCACGGACATAGTGAAGAACACGTTTTTCTGCTTTCCAATGAGTGGTCATAGGCTCCTGCATGAACCTCGAAAGATAGTTGAAAGCAAATACGAGATCTGGCCTAGTATTGGTCAGATATATGAGACTCCCAATCAACTGTCGATAGAGAGTACCATCTACCTAAGGTGAGTCATCATATCGCGATAACTGAAGTCCATTCTCCATTGGAGTTGTCATTGGCTTGCAGTCAGTCATGCGATATTTTTCCAGCAATGTCTTGGCATATTTTTTCTGAGACACTTTGATGGAGTGCTCCTTCTGGCTGAATTCCAGACCAAGACAATAATGGAGAAGTCCGAGATCTGTCATCTCAAAAGATTTGCACAAGTTTCTTTTGACAGTAGAGATCATAGTTTCTGAACTCCCTGTAATGAGCAGATCATCCACATAGAGTACAAGCAACACTATCTCAGAACCCTGTTTCTTGAAATAGAGGTTTGCATCTGACGGACATCTCTTAAATCCATGCTGCATAAGGTGATTTTCCATTTTTATATACCAAGCTCGAGGAGCTTATTTCAGACCATACAAGGATTTGACCAATTTGCAAACTTTCTGCTGTTGGCCTTCCACTTCAAATCCTTCAGGCTGAGTCATATAGACTTCTTCTTGGAGATCACCATTTAGAAAGGCACTCTTGACATCCATCTGGTGAACTTTCCACCCATATTGTGCTGCCATAGCACACATAACTTGAATTGTGGTCATACGAGCAGTAGGTGCAAAAGTTTCCTCATAGTCAATGCCTTCTTTTTGAGCATAGCCCTTTGCAACAAGACGGGCCTTATGCTTATCAATTGTTCCATCTGCCTTGTACTTGACTTTATATACCCATTTGCAGCCAATGGGTTTCTTTCCATGCGACAGATCAACAAGCTTCCAAGTTTTATTTTTCATCAGAGACTCATACTTTGTATCCATAGCAGCCTTCCACTGAGGCTCACTAAGAGCATCTTGCACTGATGCAGGTTCAAGACCATCTATTGTAGACATGAATGCCCTGTCATCATCAATATCCATATCCTCTACTTCGTACTTGGAGTCACGGAAAGTTCCTCAAAATATTGACAAAGATCATCAACCTCACCAATTTCTCGCGGACGGGCGGGGGGGGTTTATACCCCGTGGATTCCCGCCCGTGCAGGGAATTTAAAATTCCCACCGCTGGACGGGCGGGAGGGGGATTGGATTTCCCCCTGGCCCTGCGTCGGTGCGCGCGTCCCTTGGGGCTGACAACAGCTGGCCTGGCCCCCTGCGTCGGCGCGCGCGTCCCCTGGACGCTCTGCGCGCGGGGGGCTGACAGTAGCTGACCCTGCATCGGCGCGTGGGGGGCTGGCAGACGGCGTCAGCACGCGGGGAGCTGACAGACGTCTGCGTCTGTCAGCGCGCTCTGCACGCGGGGGCAGACGTCTGCGTCTGTCAGCGCACGCATCCCTTGGACGCTTCTCCGACTGCGTGCGGGGACGTCCGTTCAACGGGAGGTGAAATTTTTTTTTTTTTTTTTTTCGCTGCACGCCTCCTCAGCTGCAATCACGCGGCAAAAAAAATTAAAAAAAATTCCGCACTGCGCATCCGCCTCCAACCTTCGCCTTCTCACAGTTCCCTGCAACTTGGCTCTGATACCATGTAAGAATTCGGAACAATTCTCATTATTCAACTGTGGATTAAATAGGTTACAACAGTGCTGAGAATAGCACACCGACAGAACGGAATAACAACATTGTTACATCAGTTGTAACAGTATGCTACAGAAATAATAATGAAGACAAAATACCAGTACGCTAACAAGACTCCTAAATTAAGCTAAAACATGATAAAAAATGCATGAAATGGTGAAAATAAGATAGAACAAAAGCACTTGGTTTTGAAAGCTCTAGCTGGGTTTTGGTGCAGAGAGACTTGTTGATCTAGGGATTTGTACCTTAATGTGCTAATGAAATAATTTGTACCCTTATGTGCAAATATGATTGTGTTTTCTAAAAACTACAGAGTTTGATGTAAACTTCATGTTGGTGCAACTATCACTTATCTTCTTTGTCGGGTTACCTCTTGAATATGTAATATTTGATAGCAACCAATCAAAAAATCAAAGGATTTTGACATCTTCATGTAGGTCTCCATATGGGGATGCATGGTGAGTGATGTTGAATGATGGTGAGTGTTTTTGTAGTGTATTTAGTGGTCTAGACTAATTTTAGTAGAGATTGGTTAAGCAAAATGAGTGTCATTAAATTAGAGGAAATGACATTCTATTATTAGAGTTTTACAAGGTTAGGGGGGGCTAAGGTGTCCCATGAGGTGTCATCTGATGTGGTATGCTCCATAAGTGCATTTGGGTGAGATAATCCCTCACCCACCTACATGTCATAAATGAGCATGGGGATGTGGAGTGGAGTTGGGGTTAAACCCTAGACATAGTAGAGTTAACCATGGGTTTGTTGTTGAATTGAATGAGGTGGAAGATGAGTCATCCTTGAAAATGCTTTGAAATTCAAAAAGTCCTCAAAAGTTATTTATGAATTTAAATCCACATGGGGATTTGAAATGGAGCAAGGGTTAGGTTGAACCTAGGTTAAGTGTTGACTTTTGGATGATGTGGAAAGTGACTCACCATGTCTCCCATGCTTTGGGACACAAAAGTCTCCAAATGTCATTTAAGGCCCTAAATGCACATGAGAAGATGTGTGGAGCAAGGGTTAAAGTTAACCCTGATTAGGTTGACCATAGGTTTAGCTAGGGTCAAATGGGTGAGGTGGAGGCTAGGCTAGTCAAAGAGTAGACTAGGTGAGGTGGCCATGAATTAGATTGACCATGGTTAGATTGACCATGGGGTGGAGTTTGACTATGAGGTGGATTTTGACCAAGGTTAAGCCAAGATAGTGATCGTAAGAAGACCTAGAGTTAAGCATAGAAAAGGGCTTAAGTGGCCCACGGGGGCTTGTAAATAGTGCATGAATAGTGGTTTTGATAAATGAACAATGTTTTGAAGCTAATATATACAAATTTTATGGGTTTTTAAAATTGATCAGTCATGATGATGGGAGAAGTAGCAATGTATATTTTTTGGGTGTTTACAAGTTCCAATAAAAAATCAACCTATGATTATAACTCCAATCATCTACTAGTTGCCCATTATAAACCGGTTAGTTCATCAAGCTCTAGCTCTAGTGCAACAAGTAGTCCCATCATTTCCAAATCCTAACAATGCAATTTTTGTAAAGTTTAGTGTAATTGGAGGAGATGGCTCCACATTGGAGGATACTGTCATACGCATAAACCAACAAGGGATTGGGACCAAAGGCAAAATATAAGTGACAAAAGAACAAGTATCAATTTTTGAAATAAATTAAGGTAGGTACTATGATGTTGAGGAGAGAAAGACCATTGTTGCATGTAAAATATAAAGGACCTATGACCATGACACAACAATGGAAATAAACAAAAAATGTTGGAAGAATTGGTCAATTCCCCCCAAGAAAATGCACAAGCCAAAAAGGAAAATCAAACTAATAAGGATAAGGAACCATAAACATAAAAGGGCAATCAAAAGGAAGCAAATAGGTCCAAAAATATGAGTAATGAGAAAGATATGAATAAGTTAAAAAATGAGGTTGAATAATGTATAAAATATCTTTACCTCGCCAATGAAGGTTGTACACTTACCACAAGTAATACAAAAAATTCACAGCATGCAATGAAAGCAACTTTATCAAATTTAGATTCAATGTAGTGGATAAAATGAAGACTCTAGCTAAAGGTAACATGCTAGAAGGCCCTAACCCTTTCTAGGTAAAGAGATCTACTTGAAAAATATCTCAAAGAGTAGGAGAGAAGCTATGCCAAAAATAGGTAATCTAAGTCAATCTGATCTAGTATGATGGAGAAATAGAACCTAATAGTAGATGATCCTTTGAGCATCTAGGTCAATGCAATAGATATCCTAAATTCCACAAATTCTAAAACCCTGAAACCATCACCATTCTATGTGACTAAAAATTAAAGTTTTCTTATTGAGTTTCATATTGGATTCAAGGGCTATTGTAATAGTGATGCCCAAGGTCGTATGTACAGAAATGGGTCTACCCCACACAAAGAATTCTACAAATCCAATTCAAATATATGGTATTGGGTGCATGTTGTTGGGGATTTGAAAGATTTGATCATGATTGTGGCAAAAGATCCTAAGTTAGTGGTAGTCCAAGAATTTATAGTGGTCGACCTCCCCCCATATTTCAACTTATCACTATCGAGAGAATTGATACGTAATTTGTCTAAATATGGATACTTGGTAATGGACTATCTCAACATGAAGGTATCCCAAGACTGGAAGATAATCTAGATTGAAAATGAACCTCCATATAACTACTTAATGCATAAGTTGGATGAGTATAATGTCGTAAAGTGGAATGAATTGCCTAAATTTATCAATGAAAAAGCAACAAATGATGATGAGATATCCAAAATAGACATGATTATTGGTGTGCTTCAAGATGATGGAGATTTGGAAGTGAACTTTGAATAAACTAGGCTTGGGACTTAAATACTATCTTAATTAAATCCAATATCCTATATCTAACCAATCAATAGGTATTATGCATTTCAATGGTGCAAGAACCAAGACTAGGGTCAGTGTAGGTATTTTATTCATTGACTTATAGGGGTGCATACTTATTTTACATATAGATTGTTGTTCAAATAAAATAATAATGTGTTTGAATATGAAGTACTATATATTAGATTCAAAAAGGATGAAAAGATAGGTATCAATAACCTTAGGATATTTTATGACTTTAACTAGTTATAAATAAGATCAATGCACAATGCACCACTAAGACCAAACACCTAAAGTCATACAAACACATGCTATAGGATTTGTTAGAAAAATTCAAGACTTATGAAATCATAGATGTTCCCTAAGAGCTTAACTTTAAGGCAAAAAAATTGCATACATGGTAGTAAGGTTCAACCCTACCTCAAAATTTTGGACAAACCAAAAAATTTGGAGCTATTTTGAAGGCCAGCAGACCCCAACAATCCTTATCATTGGCAAGTTTTCAATAACAATGAGAAAATTATTGAATTTATCATCAAAAAATATCAACACGCTAAAACAAATGAACACAAATATGATATAAAGGATGGGATAATTCAAATGAAAATCAATTAATTTCCAAAATTATTGATTATAATGGGTAAATGGAGAACGTGTTCAATCTAAATGACAGTGCAAGAAAATTTAGCATTAAAGCAAGGGTGTCCTATCACCCTATTGAAACTAGTAAAGGAAACAATTTATTGCTAGGCAAGGAGTGTATTGAAGAGGAAATGTCCTTATTCAAAGAGCTCTATGGAAAGTATGAAGATATTATTGACTGGTCCTATGAAGATTTGAAAGTGTATAACAAAAGCATTATAGAGTACACTATTAGATTGGAGCCCACTACAAAATCATTTATGCATAAGTAGAGGATTGTAAACCCCAAAATGGAAGCAATAATGAAAATGAAGCTTTTAAATCTCCCACATGACCAATTATCTTCCCAATCAAGCACACCACTTGGGTAGCTAACTTGGTACCATTTTGAAATAAAAACAAAGACATTAGGTTATGTGTTAATTTTAGGAATCCGAACAAGATATTATTAAAGGACCACTATCCTGCCTACTATAGATCAAATTCTACGAAAGGTGGTAAAATTGCAAATTTTGTCACTCTTGGATGGATTTTTAGGGTACAATAAAATCTAGATCAAATATGATGATCAAAACAAAACAAATTTTACCATCAAATGGAGGACTTTTGCATACCAACAATTGCCTCTTGAGCTATCAAATAATGGCTACCTTCCAATGAGATATCAACATTGTATTTGTAGATCTAGTAGGTGATATCATACTCATATACATTTATGATTTAACTATATTTTCAAAGAAAAATCATGTTGAACATTTTGAATCTATCTTCCAAAGGTGTAGGGAGTATGGTATCTCACTTAACCCTAAAAAATCTATTCTCATTGTAAAAGAAGGAAAACTTTTAGGACATGCGGTGTCTAAGGATGACATATCCATAGATCCCAAGAGGATAAAAGCAATCCAAGAGCTCCCTCTATCCAAAATTGTCAAAGGAATCCAATCCTTTCTATGTCAATTAAGTTTGTAGTCAAGTCCATAACCAACTTTGAACAACTAGTTAGACCAATCATTAAAATTTTGAAAAAGGATGCAACCCTAGTATGGAATAAAGAAGGTAAAAAAGCTTTTCAATACATAAAGGATGCAATTACTAAATCCTTGGTCTTTTTCAATAATAATTTATCTAAATACATTAGGTTATGTGTTTGAAATATATGAAAGCATTATTATAGTGCTAACTCAAAAAAAGGATAAAGTGGAAGAATTGTTTAAATTGTAATTTGATTCATAGCCAAGGTTAACATTGTGTAATGTTTTGGATAGGCCTAAGGACATTTCATTGTACAATGTATTATTTATTTACAATATTTTATTATGTAATCCCTATTGGTTGTGGCTTACCTTGTTATGGTTAAGCCTCTTTATAACTTGTAATTAACCTAAATCCCTCTTGTTATGTCAGCTTAGGTTAAACTTTATGATGTAATTGGGTTTTTGGTATTGATATAAATACTCCCTCCCACTCCTCATTTCCTCATAAAAATGTTGTGTAATATTATATACATAATGATTATTTATGGTGCTTATGGGTGATGACCAAATCCTTCTCTTTTCATCTTTATTTTTATTTTTTACTTAAGATTTAAGTGCATGGTTTGCATATGTTTGTTTTTTGAAAAATAATG
The DNA here is from genome assembly GCA_028583015.1 of Wollemia nobilis. Classification (NCBI taxonomy): domain Eukaryota; kingdom Viridiplantae; phylum Streptophyta; class Pinopsida; order Araucariales; family Araucariaceae; genus Wollemia; species Wollemia nobilis. The sequence goes on from JAQPPZ010017228.1 coordinate 17,773,248, forward strand.
AATTTCAACATGGTATCAAAGTAGGTATGGATTTGCGTCACTTGGTCACACAAAATTGATATTTAGAGTTGTTAATTCTTCTTTCTATTCTTAGGATGATACTCTTCCTAGCTTTATAAGATTTTTCAACATAAGAAGCAAAGAGGAGACTTATTTCCACATTTTTGCTTGATATTTTTATGTCATTTTTATCTCTATTCTAGTACTCTAAATTTAGTTCTTGATTGGCCTCTTAGATCGCTAAATAAAGAAAAGGGGTAATTTTTTAAATTTGAATTCATTCTCACCCTCAAGTGTGTGCTTTTTCCCTCACATGCTCCTCCTACCAGATGTACCTCTTATGACGGTATCAACATCTATACATGGAGTCCAAATTTCATTCCATCACCATTAGTAAGATGACAAAGCCACTAGCAAAGGGTAAGTTGGGGAACTACAAATGAGATATCATGGGTTTGAGCCTATGCATCACTATTCTGCTAATTTTAGACCAAGCAAGGTTCAACTAGTGTCATTTTCAAGGAATAGTTGTCTTGAAGTGATGGAGTGGTTTGCTTGAATAAAAAATACAATGTATGTTGCAAGTGGTTCCAAGTTCAAACCATGTGCGTCATGTTTGTTCATGAGTATGGAAGTTGATCAATTGTGCATATGGAGTACCTTATGGTGATCTCTCTGTATTTAGTTCCATCAAGCAAACAATGTAGTTGGTTATTCGATGCATGATAAGGTACTTGCTACCTCGATGTGCTTGGTTCAAATCACAACATTTATTTTTGATGAGCTCATGTATCCTACTTTAGCCTAGGTGTTTACTTGTGGATTATTTACATGTGTCCAACTATTGCACCATAGTGGCATGGTTGGTACCTTGGATAGCACAAGGCACTTAGCCCATAGGTGATGTAGGTTCCAATTGTAATTTTAGCATCCACTCACATGGTTACAATTGTGGAAGCCTCCTTAGTGACTGACATGGCTAACTTTAGGGTCACACATACCAAACATTTCATGTGTGTGTGTGTGCATTAGACCATTTAGGGAAGTGCAAGTGTCAACAACATGATAAACTAGAGGAGTTGAAGTGCCAAAAAGTGATTAGACTGTAGTAGTGAATCAAAATTCACCAAGTGGCATATCAGGATTGACTCTTGCAACCCTAAGGCTTGAGCATTTAATTTTTATTATTTTTGGGCCCACTAGGGAAAAACTTTTGAAGGCCATATATTTTGCATACAAAAATGTTTTGAACCCATATTTTTTAAATCAAATAATTTTTTTGAGTTCTATGCACTAGTGGCATCAATTCATTGACTTGTTCTAGTGTTGGGGATCAAATTGTGTAAGACAGATCACAAAGACCTAGTTATTCACCTTAATGAGTAAAATTATAGGGCTTCGTCAACTTAGATGACTGGACTACTATAACATAAGAACCTCTGGTTCATGTTTCAATAGGATAAAGTAGTTGTTCTTGATGATGAAACTCACCATCAAAGAGAAGAAGATGCTATTGGTCTATTTTCCTTACTTATTTAACCAGAGTTGCTTTTCCACATTAAAAAGAAGAGTGACCCCATAAAGGTATTATGAAAATTGAATGATATTTTTGGAAATTTAATACTACTAAAGTAAATTGCCTAAAATTGGAGCTTTCCTCTCTTAAACTAGTTGAGTTTGATAACATTGAGTACTATATTACAAGATTCAAGGCCTTGAGGCTAGATATTGTATCTTCTAGAGGCAAAAATAAATATGATGTAGAGTACATAAAAATTGTCCTTGCTAATCTCTCCCCTCTTTTTAAATGTTGAACCTAATGGTTCATATGATTCCTATGTTCTTGAAATATCAAAAGACTCTTACTCTTGATTAATTGTTTCTCTCCTAGTTCATTTTTAGGTGGAAATACAAAATTGTAATGGGACTCCACAAATGCAGGCTCATGCAAAGGAAATAAAATCTGAGGCTAATACCTAGGGGCTCAAGGGCCAGGATAAGTCTTCAAAGAAAATGAAGACCACTTGCATATATTGTAAGAGGGAGGGACATCCAATGAAGAATTGCTTATTAAAATTGCAAAGGATTGAAGTTAAGTTCTTAAAGTTGGGTGGACATCATCTAGATGATGAGGGAGATTCTGAAATATTTTCCTCAAGTGTAGAGGCCCACTTAAGCATCCATTATGGGAGAAATATTATATTGTCACCAATGTCTTCTCTCTTTGGCCTCTAAGTTTAAATTATGGGGGTTGTTGAAATTGTAATCTAATTCATGGCCAAGGCTGACAATGTGCAACATTTTGGATAGGCTTAAGGTAGTTTCATTGTACAATGTATTACTTATTTATAGTACTTTAATATGTAATCCCTATGTGCATTGGTTAACCTTGTTATGGTTAAATCCTTTTTAAAACTTGCAATTAACCTAAATATCTCTTGTTATATCAACTTAGGTTTAATATTATAATGTAATTGGGGTTTTGGTATTGTCATAAATACCCCCTCCCACTTCTCATTTCTTCATCAAAGTGTTGTGTAATATTATCTACATATATAGTGATTATTTATGGTACCTATGTATGCCCACCAAATCCTTATCTTCTTGTCCTTATTTTTCTTAGTGTATGGTTAATTTCTAGAAAATATTGTGAATTCTAAGAACATTTAATTTTTTTTTATGAGTCAAGTCTTGCATAACTAAGCCCTCGAGGGCTAGATGGATTGGTAAGTGCTTGTTTGGCCAGGCACTTATCAAGAAGACACCTAGGTTCAAACCTCGAGGGTAGCCTGTTTGCAAAGGTAGTAGTCTTATTTGAATCCTTTGAGTGTGCACCAAACCTACAATGATGGTACGAATCTCAAGCGATCAATGGTCCCCTTCATGCTGGGTCAACAATAATGAGGTGGAATAGATTTGGTAGGAGAATCCCTTGTGGTTTGAACCCTGTGCCTATCAAATACTAAAAATAGTATGGTTGTGACCAATTCTCCTATGTAACCAAAAAAAAAGTATTGCACAACTATGAAAAAAGGTACACATTTATCAAAAAAGAGGTATTGGTCATCATAAAAGTCATAAGGAAATTTAGGTATTACCTATCCCAAAGCAATATTGTCTTCTTCATAGTTTATCTCAACATCCAATCCGTTGTGTTGCATAGTGAACTAAGGGAAAAGAGAGTAGGATGAATATACAAGATTCAAGAATTTGCACTAGAAATAAAACCCACTAAACTCGTTAGGGTTAGAGCTCTATATGAAAACCATGAAATGTCAGGCCCAAGAGACCAGATAGCCCTAGTGGAGGAGATAGAACTAGATGATCAGTTAGGTTGAATTGGAAACATCAAAATGTAAATGATATACAAATAAGTCCCAAAAGGATTGACATCCAAAGAAAAGACCTGATTTAGGCAAAAAATAATGCACTATGTATGGTTGGACAATGCATTTTTTCAAAAGAGATATGATGGAGTCCTACTATGATGTGTCAAAAAAGAAAGGACAAAAGCCCTAATCAAGGAACATCATCATGAAGGACATTATTCCACACAAACCACAACACAAAATTTTAAGAGCAAGATATTATTATCCTACCATTTTTTCAATTGCTTCCAATGGGTCAAGGGCTATAAGGGCTATTGTACATTCTTGGGAAGGCAGAGAAAAGCACCAATGCCCTTGAAGCCCATCATCATCATTGAACCCTTCCAAAAGTATGACCTCAATTTCATTGGCAAAATCAACCATCTATCTAGTGGTTTATTTTCATGGATGGATTTTCATTGCAACAAATTATTTCATCAAAAGGGTTGAAGTGGTACCAATCAAATTAGAAATGCAGGAACTAGTAATCCAAATTTAGAGGAAATTATCATAAAATTTGGAGCTCCATCCATGATAATGACCAATAATTTCATTGCATTCAAGGGGTTTAAGATGATGAAGTTTGGATTGGAGTATGGGTTTGTGCTCAAGACAAACTCCAATTACTATCCCCAAGGTAATGGTCTAACAAAATTTTACAAACAAGAGCATCATTCCAAACTTAAAGAATATTATATCCGAATCATAGAAGGGTTAGCATGCCAAGTTGAGGAGAGCACTATGGGTAGATTGAGTGATGCCTAAAGCCTCTATAAGATCATCTCCCTATAAGTTAGTTTTTGATAAGGAAATGATGTTGTGGGTCAACCTGTCATTCCTTTCTCTCTAAATGTCATAACAATTAGTGTTTGAGGATAGTCAAGCCAATGCAAGTATGATTAAATGCATAATTGGATCTAGAAGTAGAAAGAGAGAAAGCATTCAAAAAAGTGGTCCAACATCATATTGTGGTTAATCAATGGTTTAACAAAAGGGTCTCTAAGATGGTTTACAAGGAAGGTGATTTGGTGTTCAAGTGGGACAAAGATAAAGCTAAACTAGGAAACCATTGAAAATTTGATTCCTTCTAGAGCATACCATAACATGTTATCCAAATCATGGGACCAAACACTTACAGGTTTGTAACCATAGATGGAAGATTATTGCAAATCTCGATGAAAAAGGAGCATATGCATCCCATCTAAATAAGTATTCAAAGGTAGAGAAAAAATACGTAAATATAAATAAGTATTCAAAGGTAGAGAAAAAATACGTAAATATGTACATAATTTCTTCCTATGAACCTCTTTTTCAAACTTTCTCATCCTCGCATATCCAAAAAATTTATCTTTTTTCCAAAAAATAAATAAATAGATAAATAAATGAAAAAAACAAAGTCAAGGGAAGGGAGTGATTTGCTCCCATGATTGAGTGAATCACTCAATATAATGAGTGACTCACTTGTCTTAGCCTACCCGACCAAAGCAAAATGGTTGGGAAGGCAAACCAGCCCGTTCTTGGGCCAACCATTTTCTTGATATTTATGGGTGATACAGATGGCCCAAGGGAGGCTATATAATTCCTACCTTAGTTACATATACCCTTACTTTCACTAATAAATTACCTTTTACCTTGTGTAAATATCAATCCATTATTGTCAAATTCAATACTCTTGCCAAGTGACCTTCGTCTCAAGTTGTGCATAGACTTCTTCTCAACAGAAACACTCCCACAACAAACCTTTTCTCCAACTACCATTAGGTAAGAACATTGAGTGGATCAAGCCTACAAAAAATTCTCCCATCATAAACACTCTTGACTAGTAGGGTTGAAACCAAATTGGGCTACTCACTTTGACCCTCTTGCACCAAGCAAACTGCATAAATCCCTCCATTTCGACTAAGAACTACCATAAGCATATCATTCAAAGTTGAGTGAATTATACTCTATTAAAGAACTACAAAACGACACTAAGTCCTTGAGGAAGTGATTTACTCCTCTAAGGCCAAGTGATTCATCCCTTTTGGATGTGGATCCAAATTCTTACTTCAACCTCGAGCAATTCATTTAAACCCTTGAGAGAATCAAACCATCATTTGCAAGCCAGTTGAAGCACTTCAACCAACTTTATCCAAGTCCACTATAAAGAATGAATCGTTAGCCTATCCAAGAAATTCACTCCTCTTATTTCCAATTAGTTCATTCTATATTGGAAAATTGTTAAACATGTGTCCCCTAGTGAATTGCTTTTTCCAATGAGCAAATCACTCCACTCATATGATTTATTTTTTCTCATTTTTCAAAAAACACGCACCTTCCACTCAGTCCACTATGAATACCACATCTACCTCCACAACCCCATCCATACCAAATGCTGACCTTATAACTCCATGTATTGCCTCTCCCATATTAACTCCAACGATTTTGATTCAAGTAAAATTTCCTAAAGCAAGGCCTTCCAAGGATAAGGGAAAGAAGAAACAAAGGAGAAATAAACCTATCTCTCCACCTCGAATACTAGAGGAGTTTTTTTATGAACCCTATAGGACGATGGAGTTTGAAAAAATTAAAACACTCCCCTCTAGAGATTAGCCATGAGGCCTTAATAAGGTTTAACCTAGGCTCCAAGACCAATTCATGGAGCATCAACAAGGTTTGTACCTGGAGACTGGCAATGGACTTGGTGTGTAAGGAATATAATTTCCTAGAATTGGTAGAAACATGTACCAAAAGGTACAATTTTTATGGGAGGAGCATCAGGCCACCATAGTGGGTAGAGGAATCCTTCTACATAACAAAGATGCTCAACACAACAAACAACACAACCATTGTGGGTCACCTACAATCCCAAGGTACAAAAGGACCATTATTACTAGTTTGACTAGCACTATTGGCAGGATTTCTTACTTAATCATTTGAATGACCTCAACAAAGCTCTTGACTTCAGCATCCCATTGGAGCTGGAGTGGTTCAAATATTATGTGCAACTGGTCCTATCAGGGACTACAATAGTCTTGGGAGAAAAATATATGCCATAGTTTATGAAAAACGTGGTGTGCTCCTTCATGCAGTTGAAAACTAGTCGAAACACTCACAAATGATTGATTGCGTAAGGTACATTACTGACCATATGAACCAACAACTAAAGGAATTAAAAAAATAAAGGAAGTTCACCTACACTTACTACCTTGTTTGACTAATTATCTACCAGAAGAAATAGTGATTCCTCTCCTTGGAGATGAAGCATATGGGAAGCCACTTCTAATAGTGGATTGTACAAATTTGCTTTTTTGAGAACAAGAAAAAACTCCTACCACTTCTATGACATAATCTACCACACCATTATGGAGAAGCTCAAGGGAAAGATGTCTAGGTTGTTAAAAGAGACTCAAAACCTACTAAAGTCTGAGGAGTGGCCCAAAACATATTTCTACTTGGGGAAGTCTAGATCCTTTATTAGTTCGTTTGGCTTCTCGTCCATGCTATATACATACCCAATTGCTTGTTCAACCTTGAATACATTAGTTTGTTAGTCTACGTGGACCTAAATACTTTTGGGGATAGAAGAAAGCTACATTTTATCCCTTGAAACAACAAATTATGCAAATAATCCCAAATTTACAAGAATTGCATCATATAATTGAAGATAAGCTCAGAGCATGGGTTTTGAGTGGATCAAGGACACCTGGTCCTATGACCTTGAGGGCTAAATCCAATAACAATGAGAGGCTAAGGGTTTGCATGTGTTCTATGTGAACAAAAGAAGATACTTAGTGAAGAATGAATAAAACCCTTCATAGGAAGTAGCCTAAGCCACTCTAGAGGGAGAGCAAGGATATGAAGATGAGATCCAGTAGTGGTATGCTCGTTCCCCATAATGATTCACATTCTATGTTGATGTTAGGTTCAAGGATGACTTTGTTCCTAACTACAAGCTAAACCATGAGTCATTGAAGGCCCCAAAGGACCTTGGATACTTGCGAAGGAAGATCCTTGCCTGGTAAAGGATGAGACATGAGACCAGAATCACAAAGAGGCCAATGTGTACTAGTCCCTTCAACGAGCAATTCTTGATGATCTAGGATGGAAAATATAGAAGAGGACCAAAAGGTAAAGAACAACAAATGGGTCCCCTAGAGGAAGTCCATATAGTCTACCTCCCGTCACGACACTAAAGATTACAATATTCATAGTGTCAACAACATTGAGAATGGTAACCACCACAATACACCAAATGGTGAGGGAGAGGTATGAAAGATAAGTGAGAGACCCACATGGATCGATTTTAAAGAAGATGGTAGTATAAGAAGCAATCCAGCAACTATTGAATAACAAGGACCACCCTTGCTTGAGGAGGAGGAAATTCCTTAAGAAGGGCCTCCTTTTGAGTTAGCGGCAACTAATACCTAGATCATAACAATTACCCCCTCCACCACTCCTTCCCTTTCCATTTCTTCTACTCTCACCTCTTGCTCCTTCTCTATTTATTTTCTTTCCACTTTTATGATCCCTCCCTTTCTTTTGTTGCATATCCCTCACCACCAATAAGTGCTTCCATTGGTTCTCCTAGAGGCAACCCACCTTCCACTATATCCTATGTCACTGGCACCACTCCTATCACTTCATTCCCCTCACCCACCGTTGAAGTCATTGCATCACAATTGTTAGTTTCTTATACTATGATTTCCTTGCCCTCACAACTAGTTTCCCCACTAGATGAAACCTTGGATCATATGGTGACAAGAATGTCCACTTCCATCTCTCCATTCACACGTATCTCCACAAAACTTGCTCTGTCCACCGTATCATCTTGTCCTCCATGTCATTCTATCATGGAGGACAAACAACTCTTGCTTGAGGTAATTACATTGCTTGTTTCCACTCAAGTGATTGAGCCTACAAAAGCAACTCCAAAACCTAGTTCAACCACAAGGCCTAGCTAAGCTTTCGTCTTGAGTATCACTGGCTTTGACTCCCTCCCAATCAAGGAGAGAAAGGTCTAGAAGGAATACAAACAACCAAATGACAAGATCTCCAACGCACTAGTGATCATGTGGTCATAATTAGCTTCTAATGGTGGTAATGTCTTCATTGCAAAAATAGTCCCTAATAACCCTTTTAAACCCACTTGGCACCTGTTGATTTCACTGTCGGAGTTGGATCTAACCAAGACAGATCCATACCAGATGATCCAACTTGCAAACCAAGTTTCCATTAGGGCAACAATGTAATTTAGCAAAATGGAAATGGAGAATGACACAATGAAGAGAAAAGTAGTAGAGCATGAATCAATAGTGTCATAGCTAATAGTAGAGAAGTTACAACTTACAAGTATAGTACAAAAACAAAGCCCTTTAGAAGGACATTGTAGAAAGATCTAAGCTATAATAGCAAGTTGAGGACCTCAAATCCCATCTTGTGGAAAGCAACAAGTAAAGCAATAACTCAAAGATTTTAAACAACTTGCACATGGATAGGACCAATTGAGGAAGCAATTTGAATAAGAATGATCACAATTGGGAAAACGAGTAGAACTACAAGTACCCCAACAAAAGAAAAATAAATATTAAAAGGACTCCAAGATGAAATCATAAAAATCTAAAAGAATGAAAAGTGGTTGACCTAAGATGGACCTTGAATATATATAAAAAAAAAGTAAAAGTCCCTATAGAATGAAATAAAAACCCAAGTCACAAGTGTCAAGAGGTACTTTGAGTTCGTAACCAACACCAACAACATCCTCAACGAAGTGCTAAGGAACATATTGTCACATTTACTAACCATGGATGTACTTGTAACGTCTTCAAGATATAAAAGTACTTTTTGATTACGATAACTAATCAGCCTCAAGCTATAATAAAACAAAGCTATAATAACAAAAGCTTCTAAGACATCAAAATAGTAAAATCAAAATCAATCAACAATATCCCAATATCCCATTAAGCTGCCAAATTCCATTCAACATCATCTTTAACAAAAGCTTCTAAGACATCAAAATAGTAAAATCAAAATCAATCAACAATATCCCATTATGCTGCCAAATTCCATTCAACATCATCTTTGGTCAAAATATATTCAAATGTTTGAATTATCATATCATTATACACCTTAGAAAAGCAAATTCCCATTCTTAGAGGCTGGACAAAAACCAAAGTTAGAAAAGGCTAAGACATCAAACAAAGCTCCACATGCTACACCAATACCATATTTTTTCTAATCACTGGTAAATCCAACAGATATTTAAAAAAAGAAAACTAACTGCTATTTCATAGCCTTTAAGTTTTGTTTCATTCTGTGCTATAATGAACATAGACTTAAGGTCATAAAAATGAACAACTAACAGTTGACCTTTGTTTGAAAGACAGGAGATGCTGAAAAATATTCCTAGAACCTTCTGATGTTGCATAGCCTTCTGAAGTTGCATGATTTTCCTAAAACCTACATTTCCTAGTAGATGCTGCTCTATTATCATTCTCCATTATACTACCTGAGCACCTAGCCAATAACGCATGACACCACCTTGATACCATTTAAAGATTCTTAACTTCATTCACTCTATTATATGTGATGATGCAAATCTGCTGTTCAAGGATAGTTTAAGAAAGATGAAATTCTATTAGGACAAAAATTAAGCATGCCATGAATTTCAGTTAAGGTCTTTAGTGCAGACATTATTCAACTATTATTGGACTTCACTATATCTGTAGTAAAAATTGGCAAGTCCAGAGGCACTCTATATTGCTGGCTGATTTGTTTCTTCCTTGGTTTTCTTATCATTCACACCGTTTCTTACCAAAAGTTTGCCTATCAAATAAATCTTCTGCGGTCTTGAACTCTGACCTCATGTTGTTTATAAAAAGTGACAGATCTCCAAATCAGTTTGTTTCAACTGCTAACCTTGGGAAGAAGAATTCAAAATTCACGCATAGTCTTCAAAACAAAAGCATTGCTTGAGAAAGTCGGTTTCCAATTGATAATCTCTCCTCAAAGAAAAATTTACCTAATTTTTCACCTAATAATGTCTTAGCCTGTACTAGTACTGGACACAAGAACTAGGAGGAAGAGTTCTAAACAAACATTTTCATCCACAACAAACAAAAGGTACTTATGAAAATACACCAAATTTTTAATATCAAAATAAGATTTGAGATTTCTGATGCATAAACAAAAGGTACTTATGAAAATACACCAAATTTTTAATATCAAAATAAGATTTGAGATTTCTGATGCATGTGCCGATGGAGTTGATGAAGTACATTTACCAAAATAAATGATCAAGAGTTCATCAATTGAAAGTCAAAGATAAAAGCATACCGATGACTGAATCTCCTCAGTATACAACTTTTCCAATTTCCAAGGCTGATTTCCATGTCCTAATACAATATGGATGTTTGCATTAATGTGTAACAAAGCAGCCATGATTCCGAGCCACCAACTGATTGACCAACCCCCTGTGTCTGCCAAGCAATAAGCTATAGCTCTCCCTCAGGGGTATTGACATATATTAAGAAGTTGTAATGCAGGTCAGGTGAGATAACTAATACTAATTGTAGAGGATAAAAAGTAGTCTGGAAATGCATAAATGAAAGTATCTAGGATATCATCCTCAGTCAATGAATCTAGCCAACAAATAAAAGATCACTGGAATATGACATAAACATTTCATGAACACTCTAACCGTTTCAAACAAAATTGCTAACATGTAACAGTTTCCATACAATGGAACAGGGTGCTTTGCTTGGTATTTTGCAATTTAAATATTTTATGCGGATAACGAGGGTGTATATCTTGTAGAAGAACAATACATGTAACAGTTTCCATACAATGGAACAGGGTGCTTTGCTTGGTATTTTGCCATTTAAATATTTTATGTGGACAATGAGGGTGTATATCTTGTGGAAGAACAAGGGATAAGATGTAAGACATGGAGAGAGCTTATCATCATTACAAGTTGCCCCAGTGTTGGATTTCATTAAAGGCTCTTGATTCAAATTGAGATTAATAGAGATCTCAAAAGATATTTTGTGAGGAAAATCATAGAAATGAAACAGTATTACACAAAGTATATAAGATGCAAAATAAGTGAACATCAAGGAAAGAGGAAAAAAATAGACATAAAAACCTTCCCACCACCCTCCACTCATTTTCGCTTTCCCTCTTAATTTTCTTCTCCAACTATAGGCTGTTTCTCAAACACAAATAGTCAAATCCCTAATTTTCCAGCAAGGACTCGTAGATTCCTAACTCATTTCTTGCTTAATCCTGACTAGTACATAAAAAAGTAATTATTGGAAAAGTGCAAGACATCAAGAAACTTGAAAAAAATTATGTGACTAGTCAACAAGCACTATCGAACGAAGTATATAACATTGTTGAAAAGAACTGATCTGATGAGAAAGGACCATTTAGCAATACCAATTATATTGAATTTTTGAAAAGTACCGCGACCTTGACCAATGCAAATATTGTTAGACTCTACATATATTTTTTCCTTGGGAATCAGTAATCTTTTGTGGGATAACTGACTGATGTTGCCACTATAACCCTAGTTCGTCGGGCGGTACGAAAGGACCCCACCCTCTAGGGCATTTCGTACCCCGCTTTCTAGGGCATCGAACTGGGGTAGGCGGTACGAAAGGACCCCGCCCCGCCCCCTAGGGCATCGAACTGGGGTAGGCGGTACGAAAGGACCCCAAACCGGACCATTCAGTCTATCCCTTTTGGGTAGGCCATGGTTTGAGTCTTGGACCTCCCCAAAAAAAGGCTAAAACCACCAAAAACCTTAACCAAACCTTAACCACTACGCTGTACTTGTAGACATTAGACTCTACATATTAGAAATCATTATAGAGCTTGGGATTTCCCTTAGGAGATACAAGTTCCAACGGTGAAAGAGTCTTCCACATTACTCTATGTCATAATAGATCGGAACTGCTTTTCTAAGAAGGAATCATTTGAAGGCATGCAAAAAAAGAAAATCTTCTCACAGATGCCTACAGTTGAACAATTGATGGTGTGCTACCATTTGAAAACCAGCAGGAAGAATCTTTGGAAAATAGCCTAACGTAAAATTTGTTTACTCTCTCTCATTATAACAAAGCATAAGCCACATGATGTTCTATGCATCTACACAGTAACTGAAGCTGTCAAGTCAAGCCATATGCATTATTCAATTGAAGGCTTCCTAGTGTATCAATTTTCACTGAATGCATTCTATCAGAAGCAGAACCCAGTTTACCAAATATTTCATAACTTTAGTAAATCATTCAAACATGGCAAGTCCAGAGCTAGGAATGGAGTCCCTATTGCACCACATTGCAACAAATATGCATAACCTAAGATGCATAGGGATTTTAAACGTTCACTTCTTAATATCAATATTAAAAGGAAGAAAGAGGCACAAGTATTCTTGTTCCTCAAAACTCAACCAAAGCAAATCCAGTAATGAGACATTTGCCAACTTATGACAGTAGCCACAGGCAACATACGTAAATCAGGGGAAATTCACTGTCCAAAACAGAGGCACACAAAGGAATATTATAACTCAAAACATACTCTCCAAAGATAGGCTTCCAAGTTGTTTATACGAAAGTGACCATTCTCAATGTTTCACAACCACAGTAAGCCTCCCACTCAACAAAAACTAGAAACTTGAACATCTTGCAAATGAAAATGTCGACAAAAAAAAAAAAAAAAACAAAAGATTACATTTCCACAAAGTGAAGGTTTTTTTTTTTTTTGGTCTTGCATATCCCAAACAGGTCTAAACACGGAACTTTAAAAAATAAACATTTTGAAATATGAAGAAAGAACTCCCTACAGTTCATTTCATACACAGTCATCAACCTCAGTTTGGAAGCATGCATAAAATGCTCCTCCCATTGCATGAAGTCATTCATGGTCGAAAAATAGCATATATATATTTTTCATACAACTTCTCTAATTCTGCAAAACTTGCATACAAAAATTTGATTGTTGATTCTACTTTCTGTGAATTCTTTTGTACTATTCTATCCACAAAACGTTATAACAGATTCAACCCATCATATGATATAAATCACAAAACCAAATACCAAAGAGCACTGACCCAAAACATGAGAATGCACCCACCAAGTTCTAACTCTTATCAGAAGCACCCAACTCCTCCAAACGCATTTGGCATTCCTCTTTCAACAAATCCAAACGCTTGCCACAGGTCTGCATCTCAAGAACATGTTGGTGCCGCCACATCCTCTCCAGTAATTCTGCATGTGAATCTCTTAACGGTGGCAAATCCCTTGAAGAACAACCCTTATTGAGCATATCCTTGCATAAAGACTCTACAGTGACATCAAAAGTATTGCCTGCTCTACTGCTAAGCCACCTCTCAAGCACATCCTTCACCACCTTTATCAAATTATCCCTCAAGACAGGGGAGACACCCAATTTCTCGGCCTCTGCCTCCTCTCCTCCTCCTCCTCCTCCTCCTCCTCCTCCTTCATTCTCATTTCCTCCTGCCTCTTCTTCTCTCTCCACCTCTTCTTCTTCCTCTTGATGCTCTTCTTCTTTTTCTTCTTCATTGTGGGGCATTTTATTATGTCCCTCTGTTTCCTTGGCCATCTTCTTTTTATCCTCACTTCCCCACAATTCCTTTGAGAGTCCGTACAGGCTTTCATCATGGGTGTTTCTGAATTGAAAACTTCTGTTCTTCTGCTTCTCAACATTGGTGGCATGGAACTTGTCTTTGAGCCAGTGCATCTTATTATAAAGCTGCTGTTTGCTATACTTGCCCTTCAAGCAACTTCTAGCTTGCTCATAAACTCCCCTCCACCCAAGCTTTCCTGTGGAACGGGCCAACATTTCTCTCAATAAAACAATTTCTTCCTCCGGGCTCCAAACTTGCCATGCCTTCTTGTTGGATACACCACCCCTGGGTCTCTTATTACTATTATTATCACTCCTTGTACGCCTTGGACTTGGAGTGACCATCTCCATTTCCTTCTCTTTTGTGGATGATGTTGTTTCAGCATTCTTCTTCTTCTTCATAGAATAAGTAGTGTTCTCCTTACTCATGGGTTGGGTACCACACTGATTCTCTTCCTTTTCTTCTTCTTCTTGCTGATGTTGTCTAAAACGTTTGCTCTTCATGGAAGGATGTCCTTCAGCAGATTTGGTTGTGTTACTGTTTTGTGGGTGTTGCTGCTGCTGCTTCTTCTTCTGCTTTGTCTGCTGTTCCAATTGATATGGGGTCTCACTAACAGAAGAACAATTAGAATTAGAACTTGTCATATCTATGGCCTTAACTGCAATTTATCTATCTGTGAGTGAAGTGTTACCTGGAACGTAGAAACAGAAGAACTGCATGCATGTATGGAATACGCAAGTAAAATCAAGCTTAAATTAATATGAAAACGAGACAAAGAAGCACAACCCCTTGATAAGGAAGCCACTTGTATAATGGTGGTTAAATTTAGGTTTAACTTGTAGGTGGTTTGCGGATAAAGAAACCACTTGTATAATGGATACTCATAAACCACTTATATTATAGATTATTAGACTCATTGTTAACCTCACCAGTATAAAAAAGATTGATAAAAAACACAAGCAAACTTAAATTATAGAAACGATCGCAATTTAAAAAATTCAATCTTATTGTTGAAAATATATCTATCGAAATGAAAAATGTCGTTTACAAGAATGGACTATTTCAGCTTAATGTCTTTACTATTCCCAATGAAAGTCTTTGCTCTTCCCAAGCCAACAGAGATAATGGCATGCCGAACAGCCAGCAAATCATTTAAAAATATTGCATGTGATATGGGAATTGATTTGAACGGTTTTAATATCAAATTTTTGGGTGGTTTTTATAACCTCTATGTGTTGATTTTGAGATGGAGACCATCGGTTCGTTCGTGTTTCTTATTGTCATCATCTATGTGACATGTATTCAGAGGATTTAGATCGGTCTGGCACGCACTTAGAGGATTCAAATCAGACTACTACCACGCACTCAGAGGATTCAAATCGGTCTGGCGCGCAATCACAGGATTCAAATAAGACTACTACTTTGTTACAGTCGTTGGTCTGGCGTGCACTTAAAGAATTTAGATCAGACTTACTTTGCAAATGACACCCTAAAATTTGAATCCAAATGTCTTCTTAGCAAATGTAGTAAGTGTTTGATAAACTATTGTATATTTAGTTATTGAGGTGATATTGTTCCTTTTCAAAGGCCGATTTGACTGTCATTCAAATTGAATTTGCCTTATGCAAATGCTACATTGTTGTAATGAAATGAAAAATTTTAATTACATCCGTGAGACCTAAATATGGTTTATGGGACCTCAAATATGAAAGTACAATTACTCAAATCATATCATATGATTTTTAATATCTTTGAAAAAGTTGTTCCTTCCCCTGCTGATTTGGGTTAGCAATTCTCCAACTTTTTTTATTTTATTGTTTTCAAATAAATTTGCCATAAACCCATTCCCAAGTATTTCTTTGTATTTGTCATGGATATCTGAAAAACTAAGGCATTTATAGATGAAATGTTCTTCTGTCTCTACTACCCCTGTGTTGCATAGAATACATATCCTTTCTTCCTGCATAGAGTACATATCCTTTCTTCCCATTGTTCTTTGGGCGTTGTCCATCTCCTTGTTTCACATCTAAGCTTATGAGAACTAGTCCTTATTTGAGCATCGAGGATTTTTTCCTTCCACTTGATTTCAGCGCCTATATACGCTTTTTCCTTGTGGTCATACGTTGGGTTAAATTTGCAATATAATATTGTCTTTTCCTACTTGCATTTTTCCGCATTCCACTTCTAAACTTTTCATTCACATACTTTTTTATGTCTTTGTTGATATTTGGGCATTCATTTATGTTGATTTCCCAGCGTTTCATCCATTTTTTATTTTTTTTCATCAATGTATTCCTTCGCCTATGCAACTCTTCGTCCCTAGCTGCCCTAGACCATCTATCATCTTTCATGTTTTCTGTTGAACAAAGGCAAAAGAATTATTATTATTATTTTTAATTAGATAAAATAAAATTAACAAGAGATTTTAATTTTTGTTGAACAAAGAATTTTAATCTTTTGCTAAATCAATAATTTATTGACAAACATTGATATCAACCTTTCTATCTTTTTCTAACCGAGTTTTGTGTTTGACTGTTATCAGCATAGCATCACATCTCACAAGTCCAAGGGAGGAAATATAATAAGAAATTATGTGAAGTATGAATTCTTTTAAATTATAAATATTTTTAACAATATAAAAATACTGAGGCTTTGGAGTTTACCATCAAGAATGTTGTGATTAAGTAAATTTTACTTAAATTTAATTGGGTTGGAGTTCAACTCAGAATTGTTGTGTTTAGATTTAACTTCTAGAAGGTGTATATATTGTAGTTGGTTGTGCAACATTATATTCAATGGTGGAGAACATTATCATCAACTTTAACTATGATTATTAAAGAAATAAGAAAATAATTTAAAAGGATTAAAGATATAGGATAATATCAAATGAAAGAATAAATGGTGATATGAATATCATCCACCAAAAAAATTCATTTTTAATGGGTTTGGATAATAGAATATAAAAATTTTTTATGGATATTTGGAATTAAATTATTAATTTTTTTAAATGTTTTTTTAATTATATTAGAGGAATTAGTAACTCGTTATAAAATTTTATGCTTTTTATGGGTTTGAATCTTTTTCCTTTTTGAAATAGTATTATTAATGGCTTGAAGATTAAGAAAGTTCATCTTGATGAATGAAATATTGATCTATTTTAGCGAGTGTGAGTGAGTGCAATTAGAAGCGAGTGTAAGTGTGAGGGAGTACAGTCATAAGCGAGTGTGAGTGTGAGTGAGTGTAGTCAAAAGCGAGTGAGAGCGTGAGTTGAGAGTGAGTGTAGCCAAAAGTGAGTGTGAGCACAAGTTGAGAGTGAGTGCAATCGAAAGCGAGTGCGAGCACGAGTTGGGAGCAAGGAGGAAGTGTGACAAGAAGCAAGAAGTAGAAAGTAAAGTGTAATCAAGGAAAAGCATCACTTCTTGTTCTAGATCTTAGAAGAATTTAAAGGATTCAATTGAAGAAAATCCAAGAGAGAGTGCAAGCCAAGAGTGAATGCGAGCCGAGAGGGGTGTGAACCAAGAGGGAGTGCGAGAAGATATTCAATCATGGCAAAAGAGCGATGGGTTCATCCAAAGTGTATCAATGCTTCAAATCCTTACCTTGACTGCATAGAACATTGTTTCGAGAAAATTGTTGAAGCCAAGGAACATCAAGAAAAAGAAGAGATAGGGATAATTATGAGTCAGGATGGAGTGCAAGCTGGGATTGAGTACGAGGTAGAAGAGAGTGCAAGTTGGGAGTGAGTGCAACCCAAGAGGGATTGCAAACTAAGAGGGAGTGTGAGTCAGGATTTGGTCATGGAAAAAGAGCGATGGTTTCATCTAGAGTGCATCACTGCTTCAAACCCTTACCATGAATGCATAGAACATTGTTTCCAAAAAATTGTTGAAGCGATGGAACACCAAGAAAAAGAATAGACAGGAAATTATGATCCATGAGGGAGTGCAAGCCAAGAGTGAGCCTTATTAGCTATTATGGAAGGAAATTCATATTTGAAAGCTCTAATGGGAAGTCAAGATGCCCTAGCTAGAAATTAGGATGTCCTAGTTGGAAGTATGCAGGCCCAAGTTGGAGATAAGCAGAAAAGTGAATACATGGCATGTTTGATCCAGGTAGCAAAGGTTACACCAGAAGTAAGTATCAAGGATGAGATGATTGAGCATGATATAATGGTTCTTAAAAGTAGAGGGTTAATATGTAAGTTCCATAGATCATGGCCAAAGTTTTTGGAGATTCAAAATTGGATCAAGTGGAGGTGGGGATTGAATTCAAATTATTTTGTGACTTTTCTTCCCGAAGGTTTTCTTCTCATCATCTTTTCCAATTCAGAAATTAGGGATAAAATAATGGTAGGTGAACCATGATTTAGGGGAAGAGATACACTTTATTTAAGACCAGGGAATGATAATGTTTTTGTTGAGATAGAAACTATTAAAAAGCTTCTAGTGTGGGTTAGGCTTTTTGGACTTCCATATCAACTTATAAATAAAGATATTTTAAGAATATTGGAAATAACCTAGGAGAATTCATAAATGAAGGACCAACTACTTAGGAGTGAAAGCATGTTATATATACTCAAATATGTGTTGCTATGGATATTTCAAAACCTTTGCCACAATCCATTAAGATTAAATCTGAATCAAGAGAATGGGATCAACAAGTAGATTATGGAAATATCACATTTCATTACCACAATTGGTATGATATTGGATACATGGCAAGAGTATGCAAAATGAAAACTATGAAGAAAGAGATAAAACTCTAGACATGTGATGAAATTCAAGACAAAGCAAGAAAATCATACAGTAATATAAGCTAGGTCAAATCAAGGATATTCCACTCCAAAAGAAGAGGTAAAGAAATCCTATCTATAGTATCATTTGGCAAGTTCAGAAGGAATTAAAAGTGTAAAAGAAGATGTGAAGATACATCCTAAAACAAAGACAACAAAAGAGGTCAAGTTTATTCTAGGTAAATCATATTCATTTTTCTCAAGTAGTATAGAATCCTCTCTAGGTAATAGAAGTGAAATTGGTGATGTTATCCCTTGCACTTTAAGATTTCAAGAGTAGAATAATAAAGAAATGATGTTGGAGGAAACCCATAACAATTTAGGTTTTTTAGGGCAGAATAAGAAGGTAATTGCTACGGAAGAGCATCCTTGCACTTTAGGGTTTTTGAGACAACATAAAGAAGATTGTGCTTTTGAGGTTATTCCTTACACTTCAGATCCTTCAAAACAAGGAAAACCTAAAGATGATAAGTCTTATTATGAGCAGTGTGAGAAGATTGAAGAAATTGATGAAGATGAAAACAAAAAATAACAATGAAAATAATATCTTGGAATATTAGGGAAATGAATAAAAACCCTAAAAATGTTGGCTTTTGAAGCCTTACTATTAATGTAAACTCACAAGATAATTTATTACATGATCAAATATATGATAGTCATAATATAACAAGATCAAATAATAATGTAACAAAGATAATATGAGACAACTAATATGTATATATCAAGGCTTAATAATATATCAAATAACATTCATTAATAAGCTGAAATATGAATGTAATAGCCTGAATCATACAATATAACAAGACTTACAATATTAGTTGCTCAAATATATGTAATTTGTATTACTTCTTTTTCTGTTACAAATGTATCATAAAACTCTCATACTATGCTCTCTATGTAGACAATGTAGGCTACATAAGCTATGTAGGTGATGTCACTCTATGTCTCTCTATGGAGTAATATATAGCCATTGTAGGATGACTCTTTGGTTACTTGACTCTTCTTTTTTATATGCCAAGTCTCTTGACTCTTGGCTTCTCTACTTGACACATGCATACACATGATACTATCTTGTATGCACACTTGGACATGAATCTTCACATAACTCTTCCTAATCTAAGAACACATGTGCACACTTACATATGAGACACTTGTGCACATTTACACATATAACACTTGCACACTTATTTACATGACACTTGTGCATTTCTTGTACATTATTACATTACATAAAATATTTACTCACACTCTAATCTAGGACACAACCCTAATCTAATATTTACAAGGATAGATCCGATGTGTAGACCAATTGGTTCGATCAAACCCCGTAAGGGGGACGAAGGTCCAAGGTTCATATCTCGGGCCTTGTCGGACTGAACGCTTGTCCCTTTCCTGGTGCTTTCAAAAGCGTAAAAGGTTTAAAATGATTGTGGCATGGTGGTTACTGTGGCAGCCATAAAATCCAGACAACTTGTCCAGATTCATGGCGGCTATCGATTCCACCATGTAAATTCAAAAAAATATATATTTACAAGGATGTACCAAGGTGGTACATTGGCATGTACCAAATAATGTAATATACTTCAACACCCCCTATATTACATTATTTGGTTAGTCTTCAATATGGTCTTTGTCCTTCATATGACTTTGTAATGGATTTGATCTTGACCTAGTTCTTCTTCTTGTTTGTTTTCATCTCTAAAATTAGCTTTTTGTTCTTCAATATTTGTATGTTCAATATTATAGATTTCTTGAACTTTCTCATATTCCTATATAAGAATTTTTCCTTTGACTCATATGTCTCTTTTTTCTTGCATGGAGAATTTTAAACATTCACTTAAAGTTTTAATGATAAGATCCCGAGTTAGATGGACTTGGAATATCAACATTGCATGAAGAATGAAATAATTTTTCCAAAAACGATTCATCTACTTTTGCTTTCTTCTTAAGAGATTCAATCAACTCCTTTTATTTCATATTCTCTTCTTTGTGAAACTTGAGTGTAAGCAATGCCATATACATTATGCTACCAATATCTAAAGGTATCATAATACTATCCTTTCCATCATCAATTGCTTCAATAATCCTTACATGTAGATAGTATTCAAATGTTTCAAAGTTTTCATCCATGGCTTCACTATAGATCAATTTTGAGACTAGATCTAACTTGCCTTTAGATTTTGCAAGCAAATTTTTGATTCTAAATTTTATGACATTTACTTTTTCTTTTTGTATCAAAAACTCCATATCTATTGAATTCAACTATTCTTTTGAAGTAGACATCCTTATGACTCCCTAGGTTTAAATAATTTTGAAGTTTCTAAAAACAAAATATGAAGTAGAATTATGTATATCTTCCTAACTTTTTTCAAACTAGAAAGTAAGAACTTTGCAAATTTATTTTTTCTAAGTTTGAAGTAGACTTACTTTTTTGTCCAATAATTTTAGTTTGCAAATATTTTAAAACACTTCAAATTTCAAAAATAACTATAAAAATATAAACTTCAAATTAATAACTTATAACTCCAAAAATAATAATTTCAAACTTTTAATCTACTTATCACTCCTATCTTTAATTATCACTCCTACCTTTAATTAGAAGCATTGATTAGAAATAATAACTTTATAACCTTATGACTCCTAATTTATTCTATCATTGCCCTACTTATATCTTCAATTAAATAATTACCTCACTTCAATATTAATTAAACTTTGTAACCTTAAATATCCTTATGACTCAAAAATTAATCAAAATAAACCTTAGCACTTTAATAAATATTTCCATTGAAATTGGCTCTCTTGCTCCTCGCTTAACCTATGTTGGACTACTCTACAATTTTATGTGGCAGATTCTTGGACCACATGTTTATCACATGTTCCAAGCGACTCAAATTCCTTTGACGCCTTGTTCGGTTACTCTTCCTTGGGTTCCAAGTGGCTCAAATTTATCTAACGCCTGTTTGATTTCTCTTCTTTGGATTCCAAGTGACTCAAAATTAATCTGATGTCTATTTGGTTTCTCTTTCTTGGTTGGTGGTGCAGGAGATATTACTCAACATATCATTTTCCAAGAAACATTCAATGCCTAATCATCTTGGACGTTTGTATGTAATTGCATCTAGAAATAATTCAATCAATTCCTCTAATGCCTGTTTGCCTTGCAACTATTCTAATTATTCACGTGGCGTTGTGTTTAGATGAGACATTTCAAATTATTTTGCTCTATGTTCTGCACTATGCTAGCTTAGATTCTTTGGTTGAGTGCTTGCTACGTTGCTCTAGCTAAGTGCTCACTATTTTTCTTTCTGCCTTGAATGCTGGTTTGGTTCAGCCAAATAATGTTTTTATGCTTTTTATATCTCTACTTTAATACCTTTAACCCTTGCTATCTTGATGCTCTCAACTTAGTCTTTTCAAGGAATATTGTGTTACATTTTCTAAATGTTTGCTTGTCCTTGCTCTCCAATGTGCTATACGCTCCTTTGATTAGATATTTGCTTGATTTATATTTCAAATATGCTAGACGCTTCTTTGATAACCTTGCATTGTATTATTTGTTCTCCAATAAACTTGAATTGTATAAAGATTCTTCTTCTTGGACACTTTAATGCTCTTTTAGACATTCTTTCTCTACATAGACTATGTATCCTTATTTTGCACCATAGTCTCTCATTTCTTTAACCTTTTGCTTGACTTATGGCTGCTTGATGAATAGTTCTTTTCCTTTCACTGTAGATAGTCGAGTAGAATGAAATCCTCCTTATGCTATGAGCCTTCTTGAGCTCATTTAAATCTCTTTTCTTTAAGAGTCTTTTCCTTGACCTATTAGGTCTATATTATTGGTTTGTTGAACCAATATCAGGGTCAATATGACCTATATCTTTAACAATTTTATAACTTGCTTTATCAGGGTCTCTTTCTTTTATGTTGTCCTTGTTTTCTGTCTTCAAAATTCTTACATTTTGACTTCTTTATGTAGGCTTATTTACTCTTATCTCTAGAGCCTTAAAATCTTCTTTCTCTAGTTCATTTATTTAATACTTCTAGCCTTGCTAGTTCTTCTAACCTCTCCCTTATCCTTTTCTCGAACTTTTATCCATGATTCCAAACTATCTCTTAGACAAAATTTCTTTATAGGTCTCTCTAAAACCTACATATTAATCCTCCTTCCTTTATCAATAAGGGAAACAAATATGACCTCTTTTCATTTCTCTAATAAGTGCCACAAATCTTCATAAGGACCTCTTTATCTTAAGGGTCTCAATTTTTTGGTTCTCATAACTCTAGACTTCTTTCAAGAATATTTATCCTTTAATATTGGCCTCTCTTCTCGTGGACCAATTATCAAGGTCTATATGACATGAATCCTTGAAAATTTTATCAAGATCATTTTATTCAAGACCTGTAACAACAATATCTATAGGTCTATCTTCAAGACCTATAATCAATCTCATAAATCACCTTCTATTCCAAATAGAATCTTAGAATAGGTAAACTCAATATATTTGGTCTTTGTTAAGGCTTCTTCTTTAAAACTTGAAACTATAGTAACCTGCAACTCAAATCAATCTCTGCTTGATGAAATCTTTTTGTCTTCTCTTGCACTTGAAGATGAAATTATTCTCTATCTTTTGTAGGAAGATTCTCACTTCTAAAGATCAATATTTACTACAATAATATCTTAGGTCAATGCAACTTGAATCTTCTTCTCTATCAAGATGACAATTAACTTCCTTGATACTCCAAACAAGATAGTTTGATTGTACCAGCTTCTTCAACTTTCTTGAGAGAAACCAGTTTCCAAGAATTTGTCTATCCTTGAAAAATACTCTATCAATATTAGGATGGCTATTTCTTGAATGACCAAATTTCTTCTAAGTTGATTCTACCTCAATCTTCAATCTACAAATCTTCAAATGTTAGGGTTGGCTATTTCCCTAAATAATCAATTGTCTTCAAGTTGATTCACCCAAATATGGGTCCTAGTCTTCACTAGTTATCCTTCAACCTAGTGGAAAGATCCTAGTTGAGTCCTAGTCTTCACAAGTTATTCTTAAACCTAGTGGAAAAATCCTAGTTGAGTCATAGTCTTCACAAGTTATCCTTCAACCTAGTGGAAAGACCCTAGCTTTTTGTTTTCTTCAATAGAGTCTAGATCTAACTCCCTTTAAAGTAGATAGACTCTAACCAATTTTGTCATGTTGGACACAAATTGATTTTGCAACTAAACAAATCTTGTGCAAGCAACTTCTTGTTGTAGCTCTGATACCATTGTTGGATTTTGAAGCCTTACTATTAATGTAAACTCATAGGATAATTTATTACAGGATCAAATATATGATATTCACAATATAACAAGACCAAATAATAATGTAATAGAGATAATATGAGACAACTAATATGTATATATCAAGGCTTAACAATATATCAAATAACATTCATTAATAAATTGAAATATGAATGTAATAACCTGAATCATACAATATAACAAGACTTACAATATTAGTTGCTCAAATGTATGCAATTTGTATTACTCTTCTTTTTGTTATAAATGTATCATAAAAATCTCATGTTATGCTCTCTATGTAGACAATGTAGGCTATATAAGCTATGCACGTGATGTAGGTGATGTCACTCTATGCCTCTCTATGGAGTAATATATAGCCATTATAGGATGACTCTTTGGTTACTTGACTCTTCCTTTCTATATGCCAAGTCTCATGACTCTTGGCTTCTCTACTTGACACATGCATACACATGACACTATCTTGTATGCACACTTGGACATAACTCTTCCTAATCTAAGAACACGTGTGCACACTTACATATGAGACACTTGTGCACATTTACACACATACACTTGCACACTTATTTACATAACACTTGTGCATTTCCTGCACATTATTACATTACATAAAATATTTACTCACACTTTAATTTAAGACAACCATAATCTAATATATGCAAGGATGTACCAAGGTGGTACATTGGCATGTACCAAATAATGTAATATACTACAACAAAAAAATTAAGAAATTGTGAGGTTGTGTAATAACCCCAAATTACCCATCCAAAACTAACCATTATCATTTTGTTTTATAAACTTACATACGTATGAGAGTCTTTTATTTATATTTTTCCATTGAATAAGTAGTTACATGAGTTTCCAAGGCTATGCACCACACATGAATCAACTTGATCAGATTTTATCCTTGTGTGTGGGAGTAGCCAGTGTCCCATAATGATCAACAAGAATTTTTCAGCCTGTTTCAACCAGAACGCTCATTTCCATTTTTAAGTTTAAGTTAAACTAGTTCCAACCATAGGTATCTTTCAACCTAGCTTTAAGCGTATGCCTTGATGACTATTCATTTTTTTCCAATGATATAATATTTTTAGGTGTAGTGCTTAACCAACCAACCATACCTCATATGGTCTTGTTAAGGGAATCATCAACCGGTTCTCGTAGACATATGTTGTCTACCACTTTATCTCATTGACTATTAACTGTTTATGTCTCTCATTTGTATAATCTCTTACATATTTATGTTCATCCTTTGTTTCCACATTTATACTTACAAAAATCCAATTTAATCATTCATACTCAAAGAAACCCCTTGAGAATTCAAGTAATATATATTAGATCAGGTAAACAAATTGTTTTCAGGACATAATACTTCAAAGAGATTTACACTGGTTACGGCCTATACAATCAGATATTCGAAAATTACGTTATGAAACCCTTTTCAATAAATCATAAATTCCTACAATCTATTACATCATTTCTTTTGCAGAAAGCTCTTAATATTACAAGCAAAAGCCTCATTGAGTTGAATACAATAACAACTTCTTCTGGTATTCAACTCTCTTTCAGGTTCATCGAGTTCTTCAGAATAGTTGTTGCGATCCAACCAAGACTAGGTGATAGGTTACTCAGTATCAGGACAATATAAATTGTGAACATGCATATCTAACTACAAAATGCCATGCAACAGTAATCCATGGAATGCATACAATTTTTCAGCAACGAAGCATCCAACACAATTCAAGAGTAGAAAATCCCATACTTTCCTAAGAATGAACTTTTTCCATTCCTTTCATCCCATATTTCATAATATGCTCTTAAATCTATACTAACTACAAGTCACTCTAAGTTTCAACCTAGAAATAACTTCTTATATTGTGACATATACATAAATATGTAGCATTGGATTTCATCAAATAGTTTTGTGTCATATTAATATTGTTCATGACTAGAGATATTCATAGACTCATGAACATTTCAAAACTTTATACCATAAATGGACAAGCTACCCATATAAATTTTCCTTGGGTAAACTTTAACTTTTTTTTTTTAATAACAAATCCAAGTTTATTAAACTTCTAGTAATAGTTGTACATGTTTATTAAACATTAAAGTTGTCCATTAAATTAAAGTTGTACATGTTTATTAAACATTAAAACTATACATGTTTATTAAACATTAAAATTGTACATGTTTATTAAACATTAAAGTTGTCCATTAAATTAAAGTTGTAATTTACCAAAAATCAATGTCATTTCAGGCTTTTATAGGACAACGACTGCGTACAATCTGCATCGCGTAAAATCTCTCTCTAAAACCCAACCCAAGTTGAATTGGAAGTCCCTTGCACTCGTCGAACAGGACCAGGGTTTCAACGTTTATCTAGAGGATGCATTGCATCCCATTCGGAAGACGTAGTTCGAGAAATTTCTAACGAAGGCACCATCCAAAGAGTCTACATTTTTTTTAATTATGACACACCCTCTCTAGACGACAAACAAATCTAAACATCACCAATGATCTTCATATCTACAAATAGAGTGATTCATGTCCCTCACCCCGCAACCATATTGCTCGATTTATGACATGGCTGTCCAAAACGTACTACATAGGGTATGAGATTCCTATAATGGGGCTTGAGTGTTCCTATTGAAGGTAAACCTGCACTCAAGATCTTGGAACAATGCTTCTTATTTATAAAACTTGAGACCACTCTATTTCTAACACATTCAAGAGTCACTCTTCTTATATTTTTTTTTAGAATAAAACCTAGACTTAGCCCATGTGCCTACTATACGTAAGCTTCCACCTTACCCATAGAAACTCACATCAAGTCATATTCAATTTCGTAAGTTTTTTTTTATAAAATGATCCATTAAAATTGAAACCCCTAAATTTATTTAGAAGAACATTTTTACATAAAGCTAATGCAAACCATATTTTCAGACAAGAATCCTCATAAATTGCAGAACAACAACAAACTTATGCTCAAGCTTTTCTGTATACTCCATTAAACCCTTTATCCCTTACAACAGTAAGGCTACTTCTATATTATCAAAGCTTTTATGTATATTCCATTAAACCCTTAATCAAGCATACTTATTATCTATAGAGAATTTGGAATTCATAATCCTAACCTGGATCTTTCGCTGACTTCCTTTTTGCCAAGCTCTGGCAAGACCCCCAGTTCTTTGTCCCACACAACTTTTTTTTTCTTCAAATAAAGTAACGAGGCGAGGAAAGCTAAGGTAAATCACGAGGCCCTTCTAGTTTCTGATTCGAGTAAAACCCGGAGAGCATACTCCCTAGGAACCTCTAGATTTCCAAAACCAATTTGCAAAAAATACGAGACTTTTGGTTTCTGATCCAATTTCTATTGGAGAGCATATTCCCTGATCTCACTCCACAAATATTGTTATGTCCATGCCTTCCCAAATGCCTCTATTTATAATGGAACTCACCCTCCCCTTGTAACCATTATTTTATTATTAAAAATTGTTGAAGATGAGCCCATCATAAACGTTGTCTAAAAATTGGAGTTAGTTTGACTTTGAAAACGAGGTGGTCCAATCACAATCCAATACATACCAATTCTTCAACTAATATTTTCTTCATTGCTAAGTAACTAATTAATTAACTTAATTAATCACAATTAACTTGTAACTAATCTAGGGATAAAATAGTACTAGATTTAATGCTTATTTAATGTTATCCACTAATCAAGCTTAACACAAATTAAAGATCTTAATTAACCAAGTAAACCAATCTTAGCAATTAATTTCTCAACTGAGACAAAGAAACATTCAAGTAAATACCTTAAATGCCACTAACAATTTATATTTAGCAACAAATTCTCCTAGTTTAGCCAAACATACTTTATCTATTTTTATTTCATAATTACCTTTATAAAATCAAAACCTTAAGCTATATAATGCAAACACAAAGTAGGGTAAAAATTAGGATGTTATAGGTTGTTATAGACAATATATTGATAGATATAGAAGCTAGGCAACAACTATTTTAGCCATTCACAATGTTGAATTTCATCTTGACATAATTTAAATTTTAAAAGACATCTAAATTAAAAGGAGTTGATTGTGGAAACTTAACAGTTTGAGGAAGATGAAGAATATATTTGATAGAAAGGCAAATGAAGAATATATTTGATAGAAAGGCAAAGTTGGATATGCTTTAATTAACTTGTTAGAAATGTAACGAGAGCAATATAATGTTTTGTTTTTGTAATGGGAGTGACCTCCAATAGAAGTCACACATAGCTTATTGAAAAAAAAAATTCATCTTGCAAATATTGATGGGATATTATACTTTCCAAAACAATCATAACAAAGACCAATAATTCACTTCCTTCTTTCCTTCTTTGTACATGACATTCACTATAAGAACCATGATTGAATTTACTCGTTGGTTTGTGGATGCGTTATTTAACAATGATTTCTTTATGTTAGAAGAAGGAAAATAATAAGATCCATGCAATATAGTCAATGGTTTTCAAATGATGGCATTGGAATTTAATGTCCATGAGATTATGCTTGATGTTAAGAATGATTGGAAATTCTTATCAACCCTTGATTAACCCTTGATTGGATGATGGAAAATGTTACATTTCTTTTTGTAAGAGGTCGTGATAATATGAATTGATGAACTTTTTAATTCACCATATATAGCTCATAATGTAAGACATTAACATGTAATTATGACATGATATCTCGAGATGAGTCTTTGAGTTCTATTAAAAAAAAGTTGGGGGAACTTGTTCAACCCAATCCTCGTAGTGACATCTCCATGAAAATTATTAAAACAAATTGAGCACTATTTATTAAATACAAATGGAAGAGTAAGACTTGTTTGGAAGAGCAAATGGCTAGATCTTCATGAGGCTTTACAATCAAAGAATAATGGTGAAAGTTCATAGGTGAAAAATATAAAAAGGTGAGATCAAGAGAAAAACAACAATTAAGCTTTTCATAAATGTAAGCAAGTTCAATTGGAGTTGGTGGACATAGAAAGTGTTCAATATATTAAGATCGAATAATGTTTAAAGGGAAAATTGCTCAAGATGAAGGGAAGATATTAACGATAGGCGATAAAAGTGTCTAAAATAATAAAAGTGGGGAAGGTAACTCGATAAAGGTACAAAGAAGTTGATAGGTCTCCAATAGGAGGAGTTGCATTATGGAAGTATATATATGTTAAGGAGACACATCATCACTATTGGGTGTTAGTGGAATTTTAAGGTGTAACATGCAGTGCATGTTTATACAAGCACATTCATGCAAGCAATTTTTTTGAATATGTTGGATAAAATGCAATAAGACGAGAAAAATATTTTATATAGTGTTATGAGATAGTTACGTTTCTTTACAATTAATTTTTCAACAATTACTTTAAAAGTGCTGGATAGAGTGCAACATGCACTCCAAGAGGAGAAAAATATTTTACATTTTGTCTATTTTATCATATACTTGAATTTGTATATAATGAATCTTCTAATCTGTAAAGTTTTCTCATTCTCCTTTCAAGATTTATAATTGTTTTACTTTCATAATTATATTCGTAAACTATATTATTATTTCAAGAATTGATAGAGTGAAAGTATAATAATATAGGTATGGGTATAGTTAAGAAATCTAATATATTGGTTTTTAGTTTTTTTTTTTACTTTTTTTGAAGGTTCAAGGTTCAAATCTTGGGTTCATGGTTGGGAGGAGACTGCTCAGCCCTATGCATTGATCGTAGAGGTTTCTTACACTAACAAAAAAAAAAAACTGCGACGTGGACAAGTGTATGAGGGGTGGGTGTGTGGTGGTTGTGTGTTAAATTCCCTATTGATAGGCATAGCTCTCAACTTTACAAAGGTTATGATTGGGAGAGACTGCTCAACCCTATACATTAATCATAGAGGTTTCTCACACTATATAAAAGTTTTTAATTAAAATATTTTAATATTAAATTTTAGCCTATCAAAATGACGCGTATAATTACACTATAATATTTTTAAATATTTTATCTAAAAAATAGTTAAAATCCAATTAATTGCATATAATAGATTTAAAAATTTTAATATTAAGATTCCTAACCTTATTAATTTTATAGTTATCCTAAAATCCACCCCTTTCAATAAACCCAATGTTAATAATATTGAAGAATCTCATATAAATCCCAACATGAATCTATACTAAATGTAAACTTTTCAAGGTATATTTAGAATTTTTAAGTTTATATATATATATATATATATATATATATATATATATTTTTTTTTTTTTTTTTTGAATTTACATGATAGAATCGGTAGGCGTCATGAATTCGAATAGGTTGTGGCGGTAGTTGTCACGAATCCAAGCAGGTTGTCCGACTTTTATGGTCGCTACAGTATTCTACGCTATCCGCTCCGAAAGCCGCCACACAAATCTTCGCGTAGTCCATCCCTATAACCACCATGCCACAATCATTTTAAACCTTTTATGCCACTAAAAACACCAGGAAAGAACAAGCATTTAGTGCAACAAGGCCCAAGATTTGAACCTTGGACCTCCGGTCCCTTACGGGGTTTGGTTGAACCAATTGATCTACACCTCGAACCTTTGTAATTATACTTTTAAATATATATATTTTTGAAGGAAGAACGTATACTCATATATTAAGAAAACAAAAGTTACATCATGTCAAGTTCAAAATAAACCAGCACATAAAAAAACCAGATACAACTACTTATGCTGAGTTAAAACAGACTCAAGTAATGTCATAAACCATTCTATAACTATCATAGAAAAGAGCTATAAAATGTTGAATCATAGCTAACTGATAATCAAAATACTCAAGTCTGTAGCAATAGTCTTCTTGTCTTCCAGCATCATGAAGTCTATCAAAGAAGAACCTGTATTTGTCCCTGTAACTTCTCATATTCCGAGCAACTTATAACGAAATTTTAATAAAATAATTAATTTTATAGTTATCATAAAATCCACCAGTTTGAATAAATCCAATGCTAATAACATTGAAGAATCTCATATAAATCCCAACGTGAATCTATTCTAAATGTAAACTTTGCAAGGTGCATTTACAATTTTTAAGTTTAATTATAAATCCAATGCTAATAACATTGAAGAATCTCATATAAATCCCAACATGAATCTATTCTAAATGTAAACTTTGCAAGGTGCATTTACAATTTTTAAGTTTAATTATTTATAATTATACTTTTAAATATATATTTTATTGTTATTTTATAATTTTTAAACAACTTTTATATTTATATATATAATTAATATAAATCCTAACATGAATCTATTCTAAATGTAAACTTTGCAAGGTGCATTTACAATTTTAAAGTTTAATTATATTTTTAAATATATATTTTATTGTTATTTTATAATTTTTAAACAACTTTTATATTTATATATAATTAATATAAATCCTAACATGAATCTATTTTAAATGTAAACTTTGTAAAGTGCATTTACAATTTTTAAGTTTAATTATACTTTTAAATATATATTTTATTGTTATTTTATAATTTTTAAACAACTTATATATATATATATATATATATATATATATATATATATATATATAATTAATGTGTTATATGAGATTGAAACATGTTTTATCCTACCATTTTGTGGTATTATAACAACTTACATGTCTTTTTAAAAAATAAAAAAAAACTGGTTAAACTAATATCATTTAATAAAAACAATTAATTGTTTATAATTGATTATATGTGATTGAAAGGTCACATATGTATTACATTACAACAAATTGAAAATATATATAATTAATGTGTTATATAAAATTCAAACATGTTTTATCTAACCATTTAATTATACTTTTGAATATATATTTTATTGTTATTTTATATTTTTTAAACAACTTTTATATTTATATATATAATTAATATAAATCTTAACATGAATCTATTCTAAATGTAAACTTTGCAAGGTGCATTTACAATTTTTAAGTTTAATTATTTTTAATTATACTTTTAAATATATATTTTATTGTTATTTTATAATTTTTAAACAACTTCTATATTTATATATAATTAATATAAATCTTAACATGAATATATTCTAAATGTAAACTTTGCAAGGTGCATTTACAATTTTTAAGTTTAATTATTTTTAATTATACTTTTAAATATATTTTATTGTTATTTTATAATTTTTAAACAACTTTTATATTTATATATATAATTAATGAGTTATATAAGGTTGAAACATGTTTTATCCAACCATTTAGTGGCATTATAACAACGTCTCTTTTTTTTTTCCAAAAAAAAATCGAGTTAAATCGTGACCTTTCAATCACATATAATAAATTATAAACAATTAATTGTTTTTATTATATGTGATTGAAAGGTCACATATGTATTACATTACAAAGAACTTGAATATATATATATATATATATATATATATATATATATATATATATAATTAATTAATTAATTAATTAATTAATGTGTTGTATAAGGTTGAAACATGTTTTATCACCATTTAGTGGTATTATAAGAACTTACCTGCCTTTTTTTTTGAAAAAGAAAAAAACTGGTTAAACTAATATCATTTAATAAAAACAATTAATTGTTTATAATTGATTATATGTGATTGAAAGGTCACATATGTATTGCGTTACAACAACTTGAATATATATATATAGCTTGACAATATTCAAATCTTAATCTTCTTACCATCTTTAAATACTTTTTCTTTGTTATTTGTTATTAATGTGTTATATAAACTAATATCATTTAATAAAAACAATTAATGGATTATATGTGATTGAAATATGTATTACATTTCTACAACTTGAATATATATATAGCTTGACAATATTCAAATCTTAATCTTCTTAACATCTTTAAATAATTTTTATTTGTTATTTGTTATCAATGTGTTATATAAGGTAATGTGTTATATAAGGTTGAAACATGTTTTATCAATATTATAATATGACTACTTAGTGGTATTATAACAACTTACCTGTCTCTTTTTTGAAAAAAAAAATTAACTGTCAAGCTAATATCATTTAATAAAAATAATTAATTGTTTCTAATTGATTATATGTGATTGAAAGGTCACATATATATTACATTACAACAATATATATAATTAAACTAATATCATTTAATAAAAACAATTAATTGTTTATAATTGATTATATGTGATTGAAAGGTCACATATGTATTACATTACAGCAACTTGAAAATATATATAATTAATGTGTTATATAAGGTTGAAACATGTTTTATGACCATTTAGTGGTATTATAAGAACTTACCCGTCTCTTTTTTTGAAAAAGAAAAAAATTGGTTAAACTAATATCATTCAATAAAAACAATTAATTGTTTATAATTGATTATATGTGATTGAAAGGTGTTGGCATTTTTGCCACATTATTTTGATTGTTGATTATTCATGCATGAGATGTTGAAGTTCTCACTTCTTTACAGGTTTTGATGCAAAAAAAAGGCTAAGTCCGAAGATTGTCGCGAAATCGCGACAAAAAGCAACATGGAGAGCACAGTTTGAAAACCGTCGCGATATCGCGACATGTTGCGTTATCACGGGTCTGTTGAGGAGAGAGAAGCAAAGTCAGAAAATGTCGTGATTTTGCGACGTGTCCCAAAATCACGGTCAACGCAGTCAACGGTAGCAAGGGGTAAAACAATCGCGATATCGCGATGTGTTGGATTTTTGCGGTCAAAGTGGTCAACGAGGGCAGCGTAGCAAAATTGTCGCGAAATCGCGACATGTCGTGTTTTCGCGACCTGCGATGACCAAGGAGCATAATGTTAGAAATTGTCGCGAAATCGCGACATAATTGAGCCCAAGGTAATGACAATGTAAAACCGTCGCGATTTCGCGACACTTTTGAAAATGAGACCAAGCACAAAGAAGATGTCGCGAAATCGCAACAAGAAGTGGTAACAGTAGAGAACGCAGGGAAACGTCGCGATTTCGCGACACATTGGGCAAGAAAGACAAAGTGCAGAAAATTGTCACGATTTCGCGACGCGTCGCGTTTTCGCTAAGAGGAAGCGAGGAGGTAGCCAGATTGTACGGAACGTCGCGATTTCGTGACATGACGAATTTTTGTGGTTCAAAAGCAGCAAAGTCCAAGGAGATAGAACTTGTCGCGATTTCGCGACATGATGGAGATTGAAGAACCACTTGAGGCAAGAGTGTCATGTTTTCGCGGGTTAGAAGCTGGACCGTATAGAGTGGATGGAAATTGTCGTGAAATCGCGACATGTCAGATTTTCGCGACTTAGAAGATAAAACAAAGATGCCGATGGGAGAATGTCGCGAAATCGCGACTTGTCTTGTTTTTGCAACATATAAGTGAGACAAAGACAACATGGATGAAGAACGTAGCGAAATCGCGCCTTGTCGCATTTTCGCTAAAATAGAGCGGAGAAAGAGCAGAATGGTACGAAACGTCGCGATTTCGTGACGCATCGCGTTTTCGCGAGCTAAGGTAGTGAAGGAGACAAAGGAGTCGAATACGTCGCGATTTCGCGACATGGTTGATTTTTGCGGTTCCAAAGTGACAAAGTGTACGAAGCATAGATACGTCACGATTTCGCGACTTGTCGCGTTTTCGCGACCTGTTACAGTTTCACGCCAGAAAGCAGTTCAAATGGCCTGATGAAATTTTGCGATTTCCAACGATTAAAAGCACCCCAAAATTAAATGTTTTGCTGCTTTCCAATGCAAGCAAGGTAGAAGAACGTGTCCAAGACACCAGAATTAAATATTTCCATTATCCAAAGCTGTTGTTCGTGATTTTTTCTAATGGTTCAAGCATGTTTCAAGAACGACCATTTAATGAAGACGACCGACTCCTTATTTCATTGAATTTTTGGTTTCTTCGAGGCTGGTTTAAGGGGATGATTTCCTTGTTTTCGTTGCACATGTTGTAGATCTCGAGGGAGTTCGTTGCAAGTTTTAAATGTTGTAAAGAAGCAAGACTTCTATATAAATCAATGTAGATCTCAGAAAAAGGGATCGGGAATTTGAGAGACAGGTTGCATGAAAGCTTTCAAGTTCTTTGCATGAATGAAAGAGATTTGGCCTCTGATTTTGCAAGCATCTTTCTGTGTGATTTCCTTCTATTTCATGTATTTCTCGTTATGCTCGTCTTTCTAATCTACTGTTAGATTTCAATTCTGCATATGAGTTTGAATATCGCAAATGAGAAAGTGAGTTCTGGAATGCAATCCTGAAGGTTGTCTGCGCAAGGTCGTAAGTGAATTATGTTGTGTTCTATTATTATATGTTGTTTATGTGCTTGAAGTTAGATTCTTGCTGAGTTTCTTTCCCTGATCATATAAGTTCGGCCTGTGGCCATATTTCCCGTCTCTTTCCCGTTTTTTCCTGCACATTTATAATTCCTTTCCAGTAACTTTAGTCTTAATCAAGCTTAGAAATAATAAGGGAACCAGCCCTCTCTGGAGATTGGTCTGGGAGACATTTCTTTCTCCCAGCCTTTCAATGTTGGCCGGGTCTAGGGTGCATAGTTTTTAAAAAATCCTTTCCTATGGCAGATTCGTGACCAACAAAAGGTCACATATGTATTACATTACAACAACTTGAATATATATATATAGCTTAACAATATTCAAATCTTAATCTTCTTACCATCTTTAAATACTTTTTCTTTGTTATTTGCATTAATGTGTTATATAAACTAATATCATTTAATAAAAACAATTAATGGATTATATGTGATTGAAATATGTATTACATTTCTATAACTTGAATTTGTATATATATATATATATAGCTTGACAATATTCAAATCTTAATCTTCTTAACATCTTTAAATAATTTTTATTTGTTATTTGTTATCAATGTGTTATATAAGGTTGAAACATGTTTTATCAATATTATAATATGACCACGTAGTGGTATTATAACAACTTACCTGTCTCTTTTTTGAAAAAAAAAAATTAACGGTCAAACTAATATCATTTAATAAAAATAATTAATTGTTTCTAATTGATTATGTGATTGAAAGGTCACATATGTATTACATTACAACAATATATATAATTAAACTAATATCATTTAATAAAAACAATTAATTGTTTATAATTGATTATATGTGATTGAAAGGTCACATATGTATTACATTACAGCAAGTTGAAAATATATATAATTAATGTGTTATATAAGGTTGAAACATGTTTTATGACCATTTAGTGGTATTATAAGAACTTACCGTCTCTTTTTTTGAAAAAGAAAAATGCAGGTTAAACTAATATCATTTAATAAAAACAATTAATTGTTTATAATTGATTATATGTGATTGAAAGGTCACATATGATTGTTTATAATTGATTATATGTGATTAAAAGGTCACATATGTATTACATTACAACAACTTGAATATATATATATATATAGCTTGACAATATTCAAATCTTAATCTTCTTACCATCTTTAAATACTTTTTCTTTGTTATTTGCATTAATGTGTTATATAAACTAATATCATTTAATAAAAACAATTAATGGATTATATGTGATTGAAATATGTATTATATTTCAAGCTAATATCATTTAATAAAAATAATTAATTGTTTCTAATTGATTATATGTGATTGAAAGGTCACATATGTATTACATTACAACAAAATATATATATATAGCTTGACAATATTTAAATCTTAGTCTTCTTAACATCTTTAAATACTTTTTCTCTATTATTTGCTATTCTTGTTTAGCATAAAACAATATCTTTTATTTTTTGAATTCTCTGGACTTCGTATTTACCCAACCAACTAGGATTTATAGAAGTTTCCCTTTGCAACCTGCAACTTATATATATATTATTTTCTTTAATAGTTTTATCATTCAATAAAACAATTTTTTATTTTTCAATTGGTTATACAAAATTGAAACATTTTGTACACCTGTATTACATCATCACCATACTATTCTTGTTTACAATAAAACAATATCTTTTATTTTTTGAATTTTGTATTTACCCAACCAGCTAGGATTTATAAAAGTTTTCCTTTACAACCTCTATCTTTCTATTATTTTTGGGATTGCTTATTTACCCAACCAAATAGAGGTTTCTATGTGCAACCAATATATTTATCTTATTTTCTTTAGCTAGGATTTATAAAAGTTTTCCTTTACAACCTCTATCTATCTATTATTTTTGGGATTGCTTATTTACCCAACAAACTAGAGGTTTCTATGTGCAACCAATATATTTATCTTATTTTCTTTAGCTA
This sequence comes from Wollemia nobilis, assembly GCA_028583015.1. Lineage (NCBI taxonomy): Eukaryota > Viridiplantae > Streptophyta > Pinopsida > Araucariales > Araucariaceae > Wollemia > Wollemia nobilis. The sequence goes on from JAQPPZ010017228.1 coordinate 17,810,609, forward strand.
GGATTTATAAAAGTTTTCCTTTACAACCTCTATCTATCTATTATTTTTGGGATTGCTTATTTACCCAACCAACTAGAGGTTTCTATGTGCAACCAATATATTTATCTTATTTTCTTTAGCAGTTTTATCAAGTGAAATAATATCATATTTTTTTTTCAATTAATTACACAGCTTGAGTAGTATTATTTATGTATCTCTTGGTAAAATTTGAATCTTGGTCTCCATCTAATCAAAATTTAAACTTTAATCTCCATCTAACCAATTAAATTAATACTATTTAATTGTAAAACAATATTTATAATAAATATCTTCTCAATTTTTGCCTTTCCATGTGTTGCCTTATGTGACTGTGCATGTGTTTTGCGACTAGATATTTATGCAGGTAGAGCGTCTTATCCTTGTACATTTAAAGTATATATATTTTGGGGGTATATTATGTTTCTCTGGGTGCATTTTTTATTTTTATTTTTTTTAATATATTAGACAATTCTGTCAAAAGGTAAGTATGAAAATAGACTAAATTTTTAAGATCAAAATAAAATTTGAGATTTCTCATGCAAGTAGGAAGAAGTTTATTAAAATAAATGACTTAAAATTTATCAATTAAAAAGTAAGAATAAAGACATAATATTTTTAATTTTAAAGATTAGGTGGATTAGTAAGTGTAAATGTGGTTGGGTATTTACCAAGAGAAGATTTCGGTTTAAACCTCGGTGGTGCCATTTAGAAAATGTAGTCTTGTGTTCTGAATCCATTGAGTGCGTACCAGATCGACGAAGATCGATTATGATGGTAGAAACCTCAAGTGTGTGTCAAACCGATAATGACAGTACAAACCCCGAACGATCTTGGTGGTGCCATTTAACAAAGGTAGTAGTCTATTATGAATCCTCTAAGTGCGTGTCAGACCCACGATGACGGTACAAACCCCAAGCCGACTATGGGTGGACCCCATCTCACATCGAGTAAACAACAACGACAGATAGGTTTGTTGAAGCAATACCTGTAGTTTGAATCTTGCGTTGGCCAATGTGAGAGAAGCCAACCCTTTGCAAAGGTAGTAGTCTGCTCTGAATCCTTTGAGTGCACGTCACACTTACACAACGGTACGAATCTCGAGCGACCGATGGTCCCCATCTCACATCGAGTAAACAACGACGACAGATAGGTTTGTTGAAGCAATACCTGTAGTTTGAATCTTGCGTTGGCCAATGTGAGAGAAGCCAGCCCTTTGCAAAGGTAGTAGTCTGCTCCGAATCCTTTGAGTGCACACCACACTTACACAACGGTACGAATCTCGAGCGACCGGTGGTCCCCATCTCATGCTGGGTCAACAAGAACGAGACAAATAGGTTTGTTGGTAACAGTCCCTGGTTTGAATCCTACACTTCCCAGTTGCTAAAACCAACTCTCCTACATAACTCAAATATATATATATATATATATACTAACCATTAAAAAAACGAGTAATCGTTAAGTTTTTAAGTTTGTAAAGTAATTAATCATTTGGAGAGTGTTTAAATATCAACAAAGACACAAACATTTGTTAATAGATTTTTTAAGGCAGTTATATTTTTATATAGAAAAAATAAACTAGGAAGAAAAAGGAAACATTGATTTACATATAATCACAATAAAAAATATATATAAAAATAAAAACAAAAAACAAAAAAAACATTATTTTATAAAATTTTAATCTATGGTCACCATTAAAAAAAGTTATAAAAGAGTAACCATCATCTAAGAGTAGAGCAAAGATGTCTATGATTCAAATGAGGACTAGCTCACAATTAAAAATATATATATATAAATAAGAAAAATTTAAGAAAAAAGAGAATATAATTTTACAAAATTTTAATTTATGATCTCCATCAAAAATGCTATAAAAGAGTAAACATCATTTAAGAGTAGAGCAAAGATGTTTATGATCCAAATGAGGACCAGCTCACACCCACTTAAATGTGAATCACGCAAATGAAAGAGACTAAAAAAAGAACAGGAGCAAAGGATATGTACTTTTTGCACATCTAGGACAGTTAAGACCTAAAGGCATTTTCTTTTGGAATGTAAGCTTATAGCGATATTCAAGCTAGATATGTACCATCAAAAAGCCTATACAAGAATAAACATCAACTGAGAGTAATGCAAAGATGCCTGTGACCCAATTGAGGACCAGCTTACCGTGAAACACACAAATGGAAGAGACCAAAAGAAGAATGGGAAGAAAGGATATGTATCTTTTGCACATCAAGGACAATTGAGACTTAGAGGCATTTTCTTTTGGAATGCCAAGCTTCTAACGATATTCAAGCTAGATATGTACCATACAAAAAAAACATCAACCCAAAGAAAAACAGAGATGTCCATGGCAAAATTGAGGACCAACTCACACCAACTTAGATGTGAAACAGACAAATGGACGAGACCAAAAGAAAAATGAGAGGAAACAATATGTACCTTTTGCACATCAAGGACAATTGAAACCTAGAGGCATTTTCTTTTGGAATGCCAAGCTTATAGCGATATTCAAGCTAGATATGTACCCTCAAAAAGCCTATACAATAGTAAACATCAATCAAGAGTAGAGCAAAGATGCCCATGGCGCAATTGAAGACCAACTCATAATGAAACATGCAAATGAAAGACACCGTGGCCCAATTGAAGACTAGTTCACAGTAAAACACGCAAATGGTAAAAGACCAAAAGAAGAATGGGAGGAATTTGCACATCAAAGACAGTTGAAACCTAAAGGCATTTTCTTTTGGAATGCCAGGCTTATAGCAATATTCAAGCTAGACATGCAGATATTCGAGCAGCAGCATCAATGCAGCATCAATGTTGGAGCTGTTTGAAGAGAAGAAAGTAGAAAAGTAGGAGAATTTATCATCAAAATTAATAACAAAAGACCAGAATTGCAGAAAGAAAAATGAGTGGGTCAGTTTCTATGATTGACACAACCATGGAATTTTATCAGACATTAAAAACCCTCTATTCTATTATATTTTCAGAATTGATTGTTAGAATGCTTGCATTCATGTGTACCAAAGCAACTGTGATTTCAAATAACCAATAGATTGGCTAACCCTAAGTCTCTGCCAGGCAATGACCTACAGCTCTCCGTAAGGGGTATTAAAATACATTATTACATTTTATTGTATGTCAGGTCAGATAACTGTTTCTAATTGTAGAGTTGGGAATGCCTAAATGAAAATCTCTCCCTGATAACATCCTCAGTCAATGAATCTAACCAAAAAAATAAAAGGACAGTGGAAGACGACACTGATATTTCAGGAACACTCCATCAAATTGGAAGAAAATTGTTTGACTCATACCCGTTTTCATACAATGGAACACAATGCTTAGCTTTGTAATTTGCAGTTGAAATATTGCATGTGGATAAGGATCGTATACTTGTTGTGGAAGAACAATAGGTAAGGTGAAGAAGTGGAGAGAGCTAACTAACATCATTTACAAGTGGCAAAAACGAGATGGAAATTAGAATAGACCAAATAAGGAGGCCCCAGTGATGGAGTTCATTAAAGGCTGTTGGTTAAAATAGAGATCTCAAAAGACATATCATGAGAAAAAGCATAACAAATAAAACAGTATTCCTGGAAGTATAAAAATGCAAAAATGATCATCAAGGCAACAAAGAAAAAGTTTAAAAGCCTGGGAGAAATGATGAATTTGAAGCATAACAGACACAAAAGCTTTCCTCCTCCACTCCTTTTCACTACCCCTCTTTATTTTTCTTCCTCTATCAACAAGTCACTATTTGGCTAAAGCTCAATCAGAAGTATCCAAATCCCTAATTTTCCAGGATTACTTTATTTACTCCCTAACTCATTTCTTGATTGTTCCTGATTAATAGATACAAAGTAGTCAATGGAAAACTTCAGGACATCACGAAACTTGGAAAAAAAAATTTAAAACACTCGTTACTTGTGGACAAGCACTATTGAAACATGTACATAATATCATAGAAAAGGACTAATCTTGGATGAGAAAGGATCATTTAGCAATACCAATTTCTTTGAAATAGTATCATGACTTTCTAGACACTACATATTACAGATTTTATTAACCTTAGGATTTTCTTAGGAGATGAAATTTCCAACGGTGAAAGCATTTCCACCGTTACTCTATCTCATAATAGATTGGGGCTGCTTTCCCATGAGGGAATCAGATGAAGGCATGCAAACAATAACATCTTCTCATAGATGCTTCCGTCTGATCATTTGATAGTGTGCTGCCATTTGAAAACTAAAACAAAGAATTTTTGGATATTAGCCTAATGTGAAATTTGTGTACTCTCTCCCATAATAATAAGCTACAAAATGTTTCATACATCTACCCTGTAACTAGAGTTGTCAAGTTCAACCATATGTTTTCTTCAATTGAAGGCTATCTAGTGGGTCAATTATCACTTAATGCATTTTTTTCAGAACCAGAACCTAGTTCACCAAATATTTCGTAACTTCAGTAAATCATTCAAACATGGAAAATTTTATTTCAAATTCCCAGCACACCTCTTGACACTAGGCCTGAAGTCCCAATTGCACTACATTGAGATCTAGATATACATAACATAGGATTCGATGGGATTTTAGGTCATCCAAGTATAAAAGAGGACCAAGAACCATGTCAATATAAGGAGAAAAAAAAAGGGGGCAAGGTATTGTTGCTCCTCAAAACTCAACCAAGACAAACGCAAGTAGTGAGACATTTGCCAACTCATGACAGTGCCCACAGCGAACATCTGTAAATCAGGGGAAATTCATGGTCCAAAAACAGATGCGCTCAAAGTAATCTTATAACTTAAAGTTTTTTAAGCACTAGTGACCATTCTCAGCATTTAAAACTACTGTAGGTCTCTCACCTAACAAAAATTCGAATCTTGCATATGAAAATGTCACGAAAATTAAAAGACTACATTTACACAAAGTCATTTTTTCTTGGGTCTCAATATCCCAAATATGTTTAAACATGGAACTTTAAGCAAGCAACATTCTCAAATATGAAGAAAAGATTCCCTATAAATCATTTCATACACAGTCATCAACCTCATTTTGGAAGCACACATAAAATGCTCTTGCCATTGTTTGGAGTCGTTCATGGTCTAAAACAATATTGATTTTCTTTTGTTCTGCAACTTCACTCATTCTGCAAAACTTGCATGCAAAAATTTGAGTGTTGATTCTATTTTCTGTGAGGTCCTTTGGACAATTCTTTCCACAAAGAAATTATAATGGATTCAACCCATCTTATGTTATAAATGACAAAACCAACTACCAAAGAGCACTGACCCAAAACATGAGTATGCACCCACCAAGTTCTAATCCTTATGAGAGGCACCTAACTCCTCCAAACGCATTCTGCATTCCTCTTTCAACAAATCCAAGCGCTTGTCACAGATCTGCACCTCAAGAACATGCTGTTGCCGCCACATCCTCTCCAGCAATTCTGCATTTGAATCTCTTAACGGTGGCAAATTCCTTGAAGAACAACCCTTATTGAGCATATCCTTGCATAAAGACTCTACAGTGACATCAAAACTATTGCCTGCTTTACTGCTAAGCCACCTCTCAAGCACATCCTTCACCACCTTTATCAAATCATCCCTCAAGACAGGGGAGACACCCAATTTCTCCTTGGCCTCTGCCTCTGCCTCTGCGTCCACTCCTCCTCCTCCTCCTCCTCCTTCATTCTCATTTCCTCCTGCCTCCTCTTCTCTCTCCACCTCTTCTTCTTCCTCTTGATGCTCTTCTTCTTTTTCTTCTTCATTGTGGGGCAGTTCATTATGTCCCTCTGTTTCTTGGGCCAGCTTCTTGTTATCCCCACTTCCCCACAATTCCTCTGAGAGTCTGTACAGACGTTCATCATGGGTGTCCTTGAATTGAAAACTTTTGTTCTTCTGCTTCTTGACATCGATGGCATGGAACCTGTCTTTGAGCAAGTACATCTTATTAGAAAGCTGTTTAACACTATACTTGCCCTGCAAGCAACTTCTAAGTTGCTGATAAACTCCCCTGCCTCGGCGAAGCTTCCCTCTAGATCGGGCCAACATTTCCCTCAACAAAACAATTTCATCCTCCGGGCTCCAAAATTGCCATGTCCTCTTGTTGGCTACCCCACTAGAACTACCACCACCCATGGGTCTCTTCATACTATTGTCACTCCTTGTACGCCTTGAACTTGGAGTGACCATCTCCATTTCCTTCTCTTTTGTGGATGGTGTTATTTCAGCATCCTTCTCCTTCTTCTTCCTACAATAAGCGATAGTGTTCTCCTTACTGTCGGGTTGGTTTCCACACTGATTCTCTTCCCTCTCTTCTTCTTGATGATGTTGTCTAGGACGTTTGCTCTTCATGGAAAGAGCTTCAGCAGCAGCTCGAGTTGTGTTTTGTGGGTATTGCTGCTGATTTATCTGCTGTTTAAATTGATTCAGACTCTCGCTAGCTTTATCAGAAGAGGAATTAGAATTAGAATTTCTCATTGCCGCTAGTACAGCTATGGCTACTGGTAGTGTCATAAAGCATGTAAAAAACAAAATTCATTCAATGTTTAGGATATACTCTACTCAAACTACGCTTAAATTACAGAAATGATTAAGAATAGCACATTTCCATGTCCTTGCTCTTCCCAAGCCAACTGACGTTGACAGCATGCCGGCACAAGTAGCAATAATATTTTTTCCCGTCCTTTTTTTAGGGCATTCATGTATAGGAACGTGAGTTTTTTTTAATGATGACTTGAATTTAGATTTCTATACGCAAACTACTAAGTTATCCACATAAACAAAACCCAAGACTATACACCAGAAAGAGACTTAAACCCACTTCTTCTTTTTTTTCTTTGTTAAAAAACGCTTGCATTCCACTAAAACCTCGTAATCTTACAAATTTTAAGTTTATCATGTGACCTGTTTCTTGGGGAAATAATCCATCTAAAGCTGCCGACTTTGTAACCCATTTTTTCCAGGGTGGATGGATTATTGTTAATTTTATAAAGCTGCCGACTTTGTAACCCATTTTTTCCAGGGTGGATGGATTATTGTTAATTTATTAAAGTTGATAATAACCCTGTGTTTTGACATGACATTTCCTTAAGTTATAGTTGATAATAACCCTGTGTTTTCACATGACATTTCCTTAAATTAAGGTGATAATAACCTTGTGTTTTCGCATTTGCTGGTATAATTTTTATAATAGAGGTTTTGAAAGGTTAGTGAATTGGTAAGTGTTTTGTTTGGTCAGGTATTTATCAAAAAGAGACATGAGTTCAAATTTGGGGGTGTCAATTTGCAAAAAGTAATAGTTTGATCTGAATTTTCTGAGTGTGCTAAATGAACGATGATGATATGAACCCCGGGTAACCCGTGGTTTCCTTCTCGCATGGTCAAGTATTTATCAAACAAATACTTGAGTTCAAATGAGTTCAAATTTGGGGGTGTCAATTTGCAAAAAGTAATAGTTTGATCTGAATTTTCTGAGTGTGCTAAATGAACGATGATGATATGAACCCCGGGTAACCCGTGGTTTCCTTCTCGCATGGTCAAGTATTTATCAAACAAATACTTGAGTTCAAACTGTGAGAGTGTCAATTTACAAAAGTAATAATCTGATCTAAATCCTCTAAATACCCGTTAAACGAACGATAATAATATGAACCCCAGGCAACCTTGTAATCTCCCTCTCACATTGAACCAAAAATAAGAGAAAGAATGGTTTGAACCAACTAAAAAAACATTGAAAAGCAGAGATTAAATCTAAATGTACATAGCACCTTCACATTTGGTAAGATAGGTTGTACAATACTTGGGCAGGTCTATCGAAGAATTCGTGTGTGATTATGAGGTAAGAGCGGGTCCATGCAAAGGCTATAGAATCATTTATTGAATAAATTTAAAAATATCACTTGTTGAAGAGAGTGGAGGAATGAGCCTTTTTCTCATTTATGAGATGGTGACGACTTAGAAGAGCCTTCTACGTTAAAGAAAGTGCCAAGCATTACAACTTCATGAAAAAGGTCACTTGTCGAAGAGAGTAGAGGAATGGACAAGCTAATTATGAAATTGGAGGATGCTCCTCTTCTCCAAGAAGCTAAAATGAAAGAGCTTATATATTTAAACAAATCTAAACCATATCATAACACACTTTTGAAGAATTTTAACAACAATGAAAAATCCACAAGATAAACATAATAGAATTAAATATTAATGAAGAAATTAAATATCTAGATTTAAATTATAAACATCAATTTTTATTATTTAGAGGATAAAGGATTTTGATGTGCATTTATGGCATCTAAGAAGAAATATGTGAGTTAATGGCTCATTCTATTATATTTTCATATTTTTTATAAACTTCTTAAAAACTAACTCTAACTCTAATGCTTAAAGGACGACTCAATCCTAACTTATAGGTTCGAGTCTATCAAATAAAAGATAATTGTCTTGGTTATATCAAGGATGTTATAAAAGCTATGATAAACATGGATGGGAGTATGGAGCTTCCACTTACTAAAATTCTCTTTAAGGATCAACTTATAAAAGCTATGATAAACATGGATGGAAGCATGGAGCTTCCACTTACTAAAACTCTCTTTAAGGATCAACTTTGAGAAAGGGGTCATGTTCTCAAGAATTCTATGTAGTTTATGGTTTGGAGGAGTCATATCCAATGGTGAGGTTCCTATGAAAAGATAATCATCGAAAATCATAAGGTAAAGCAATAGAATCATCCATTGAGAGGCAACTTGGGTGTTGCTTTGATTGGGAGTTTCGGTGACAACCAAGATGACAACTTGGGTGGGAACAAAGGAAAATCAATGGAATTGAGTAAAAGGGTGCCATTTGAGGATAAAGAAGGGGAGTGTAAGGTATTTAGGGAATGTAGTCTAGTATTTTATGGCACTAGTAACATGTATAGTTGGAGAAGCATCGTATGTAGGTGGTGAAGAATTGAATGTGAGCATTTCATGTGCAAGAACTTTGGGTGTTGTGTGACAAGATGCATGACGTGTCTTACTCATTAGATAGAGAAGATCCATAAAGGCTTTCCACATGTCAAAGAATATCTTATGACAACACATGTAATTTTTTTATAATTTTGTCGAAACATGAGAGACTTATATTGAAAACTATATACCCACGTGTTGTAGGTGATTTGGAGAGGGTAGGGCAATCCTCCAAGGGAGGTCCTTGGTTCGAATATCCACCCTACCAAACACACATTGGGTACCCAAAATCCAGTTGATTATGTTGGTGCAGTCAGGACCGAACGCGACTCCCGGGTGATTTTGATGGTGTAGAACCCCTTGGTCATGGTTTCTTAGACCAAGGTGGCCCTGCAAAGGGTTTTTCGCTAAATTCAAAAAAAAATAATGAAAACTATATGAACTAAGACCCCTAATGTTGTGGATGATACTTTCTGAGGAGAAAAGCACTATGCTACTTGCATGAGATAGTCATAAAATTCTATAATGAGTCCCATAATAACTAGTGCTTTTGGGTGCCTTGATAATTATGTTTATGTTTTTGGTAAGAGAAACTATTAGCCTTGGCATAGTTGATATCTCAAAGGTTATGTTGGTAGTATATGAATATAACATTATATACAGATCATGGGTAAGGCTACCTTTTAGTTAAAATGTGTAATCTAACCTTATTTGGCCAATGCTAACAATATGATTTAATCATTTGTGTAATCCTATAGACAAGTATTATATTGATTTTTAATGAGGCTTTATGCACTTAGCCTATATGCCCATGGTTTAACATTGTGATGCTTTAACAAATTTTGGGTAGACAAAAACCTCTAGAGTTGCTCTTAGGTGGTTGATAGTATCATCCCATCTGGGTATATCACTATCTTGAGGGAAGTCACAAGAGATTTATGTATACTCGTTCGTATGTCACATTTGTATAGGGATTTGAAATCAAGACCTCTCAAATGGAGGGAGTTGTTTGCAATCACCAACAGACCACCCTTATGGGTTGTAATTTATAATTATTGAGGTTCTTAAAGACCTCTCCTAGTCAATCCATTATACTGATGTGATTTTTATCTTGGTCATTTTGTGTCTATGCTTAAGTGTATCTTTTATCTCTTGTATGTTATCACTTTTCCCTTTTGCTCTCTACTTCTCTTGCTATAAGATTTGAGTAATAGTAACTTTTGTTCATTTTGACAAAATATTTTGAAATCCAATATGTTATTGGAGCAAGTATGGAGTTGCATCATTTGATCATGTATAGAAACTTCTCAAAGTCTATTTTCTTTATTTTGATCACAAGGGTGAACTACTTTTTGAAGTTTCGCAGGTCCTTTTTAGAATAAAGGATGAATGAAAAAATATTTTAATCTACATATATCAAAATTATGATTTATAAAGAAAATGAAGGGAAGTTTTTATTCAAATTCCCTTCCATATTATTTTTTTCTACATCCTTTGTCTTTTAAAATAAATATTTGGGATAAATTATAAGGCTTGGTCAACGTCAAAACACCCATGTTAATTTATCAAATGTAAATGCCTTAAGGGTGTTGGAGCTTTATTCAAGATGCACCTATTATGAAATGCATGGGCTTGAATCCCACTAGTGACTAAATTTTTACCCATATAAACACCAAAAATGAGACTAGATTTGGTACTTCAAGGAGTGCTAAACACTCTTATCTTATCATGGTGCCACAACATTATAGTTATCATGTTTCTTATAAGGCATTTTACACCTAGTCAAGAGTTTAAATCTATTCACATGTTTGTTTTTCCTTGTTTATGTTGTTTCTTTTGGTTGGAGTTGTGTGCTATCATTTCCTAGGGTATGGGGAGTTAGCTTACCTCCAAGAAGAAGGGTGCTCTCCCATTCTACATAGGTGGATTTCTTTTTTATATAGCATGTTGTGGATATAAATCTATCTTATTAGAGGTCATGAGTTTAAATCATATTTTTTCCTTTTTCATTTATTGATACTTTTGCTTGGTCTCATAGGTGCATGTACTTGATCCATGGGAAAGTGCTTAACATTCACATATAAAAGTGTTTTGATCTATTTTCCTCAAATAATATGACTTTAAAATATCTTTATATTAGTGGTATCTATTTGAGGGAATTTTGTAGGTGAAAGGATGTCTCATTATGTGATTATCTTCAAGAATTATAGCACCCATTTTAAGGGGCACAACTATAGTATATGCAAATTATTGAGAAATGAAAAACTTTGGCTCATGGTCAAAGAAAAGAAGGTTGGATTCAAAGCATTGAAGGTAGACATAGGATCACCTAGAGGCACAAAGGAGAAGGATAAAAAATGTGTTCTTATCCATATATCCTCTTTATTTAAGATGTTTGGGCTATTGGTTCGTATTACTTATATGTTCTAAAAGAATATCCAAGATCTAACTCTTTGTGAGCTCTTCTCTTTTCTAGTTTATTTTCAAGTGATTTTAAGGAATCGATGGATCTTCTCATAAACAAGCTCTTATAAAGGTTTTGTTATCTATGATGACAATGACTAGATGGCCTAAGGAAAAGTCTAAGCCTACAAAGAAGGTGATGTGGACTTATGGATACTGTAAAAGGATAGGTGATCTTCAAAGCCTTCCTACATGCAACTCCAAAATATTGAAGCAAATTGTTAGAGGAAGCATCTTCAATTTTTTTCATATCAAAATATGTTGGTACAGCTATGCATGGCAAAGTTGTTAACATTAATGTTTTTTCTCCTTGGCTTATTACTTTAAATTAAGCGAGGTGTTGAAATGTGTAGCCTAACCTTATTTGGCCAAGGTCAACATTGTGTAATGTAATCACTTGTATAAGCCTTCAGGAAAATATTTTATAATGTTTATTGAATATCTATGTAATGAGCCTATGGGCCCATGGTTTAACCTTGCAATGATTATGACAATTAAAGGTTATGATATTTATAATTAATTTTAGAGGTATTTATAGACCTCTTCCAACTGATCCATTATATTGATGTGATATTTAACTTGATCTTTTGTGTGGGTTCCCAAGGGCATCATTCCACCTCTTGTGTGTTACTGCTCTTCTCTTTTATTTTTCTACTTCTCTTACTATAAAATTTGAGTTCTAGTTACTTCTATTCATTTTTAAAAAGATTATGAAATCCAGATTTTAAAAGAATGTAACCTTTTACTTATAATTTTTTTTTTTGACACTATATCAAACCTCTTGAACAAGAGTAACACCAATATATATGTATATATATTTTTTACCTTTATCAAAAAGTATTAAAATAAAAAAGAATATAACAAACATTATACTAGAGAGAATTGCTTATTGATATTATATAAGATAAAAAGTATGGTTTATTTTATTATAATTTTAAATTTGATAAGGTATACATAAATTTTTAAACTTCTAAGTATCCTACAAATTGATTTAAACTAAAGGATGATAAAAAAAACCATTGCCAATTAATAATAGCAATAAGATAAGCTTTACATTATCTGAATTAAATTATTTAAATTACATAAGTGTGACTTTAACTATGAGAGGGAGGAAAAAAAATAGCTTTGTTAGGGTTTGCACGTAGTGTCGTCACCATTGCAAGTAGAAGCCTCGACACAGGTGAAGTGAGTGCAAAATACATACATGCAATAGGTAGGAGAAATCAGCAAGGGCCTATGAGACCATGGAGGAGTCAAAACATGGGAAAACCATAGGATGATGGTAGGATGATAGGAGGAGAAATTGGCATGAAAATCCTTTTTGCTAAGCAATTTCATATACAACCAAAAGAGGATGGAAATAATGCTAATCTTATGTAGTTACGTCATCATTATCCAGGGAAAGTGATTACAAACTAATAAGACCATTTTTTTTTATAAGTAACATTTTATATACAAGGGGATTTTTTAAAGGGTCCCAAAACCTTATTACAGTAAAGGCAGTAGACAACAACAAACCAAAAACCCTGTTAATCTAGACCAGGGGTGGACATTACTACGAACAGCGGGATCCGGGATCCTACAGACACCACGCAAACCTCCTATCCCGGGGACAGGGCAAACCCAACCAAAACAAAACCCAGGGGGCGAGACGGGACAGAACCCCAAACGCCCTGAATGGGAAGACAAAGCACCTACAAAACTATTGCACAGACTGGGCTCCTCGTTAACAGAACACCACCACCACCATCGTCCAGGGGAGGGGAGCCCCCTGGGCCAGGACTGGGATGACTAGTTGTCCCCATCAGACCCATCCCTGAGCCTGCGTCGAATTGCCTTGAAGATACGCATCGAGGTTGACGTTGCATTGGCGGCCGACATAAGGGAATTGATCGCCATGTCCAGAAGGATACGAAGGGGGAAGGTCCCCAGATCGTCTTCAGAGTCCGAAATTACCTCCGTGGTGGGTTTCGTCTTCGGCTTCTTGAGGCGACTGGACGATCTGTTCCTACGAGGGGCGCCAGGGCCACCAGGGGCCGGGACACCTGGGGTAGGGGAGCCATCGGGAGCTGGAGCGCTAGGGGCGTTGCTGTCGCCAGGGGCCCGAGCCGACGCCCGCCTCTTCGGGGTGGGCCTGCGCTTCTTGGGAGGGGGAGAGATGTCAGCATCGTTGGGGTTGTCCTCCTTGGATTTATGCTCAAAATTGGAAGCGATCGGGGAGGTGGTGGGGGGATTGGAGGAGAGGGGAGAGATGCGCTGGGTAGGGGGCTGGTTGGCGAGGGCGTGGCGGTAGAGAACAACCATGAGTCCTTGATGAGAGGGACAGGTGTGAGCTTTCTGGGCTTTCTCGATCGAGATGGTCAGGGAGTAAAGCAGGTAGCAGGGGGTACACAGGAGGATAGCTCCACGCAGGTAATTGACAAAACTAAGGTGGAAGCTGCAGAGCTTCTGATCGGGATCGTCATAGGTCACAAACTGCATGATGGGCACGAGGGCCTCATCGTAGGGTTTAGGCATGTGTTTCCTGTACAGGGTGGTCTTGTCCCAGGAGTGGTCTGGGAAATGAGCGAGCTCCTCCTCCCAATTATGTCTATCACGGTGGATGTATTTCCCTTTCTCTTCATGGTGGAGCCCGGTGACATCGAACATGAGCTCCTTGGTCACTTTGAAGTGAACCCCTTTCACGACCACCTTGCCACCATCCCAGGTGTCGAGGAACGCCTACGTAATATCTTCATCCGGACCTGCAAACTTGAGGAGGAACGGGGTGAGGGACCTAGCGTCCATGAAGACTTTAGCCGAAGCGGTGAGAACGGGAGACGTGGGCTCAATGTAGGGGAGTTTTCCAGAAGACATGGTGGGGGCAAAGGCCAGCGGTGGAGGGACGAGGTAGAGGAAGCCAGGGACCACCAAGGAGCGCTCTAGCAGGGGATGAACAATAGAAAAGGGAGCAGAGAGGGAGTGGTCTAGCACGCTCGGGGGGAAGAAATAGGCGAAAGGGGAGCTGAAAGGACTCTGAAGAGCCGCATGCATTGGGACTCGACAACGGAGGGTACTGACGACATGCACGAAGGGTGGCAAAGGCGGGGAAAAGGGTGATGGGTCGGGCGAAGCATATGAGGCATGGTCGGATTGGGCCAGGTGGGCGGTATGCACGGGGTACCCGAATTGACAAGAAGGGCCGCATAAAGGAAATGGGCGATGAGATTGGAGAACTTGGGTGGCGGTTGGTTGGACTGAGCAGCGTTGGGAAGGCCAGCGTAGAGGCGGAGGGGTCTGACGGGATCTGACGTGGCGCTGAGGTGGCTGCTGCAGAAAGGGCCAGCTGAAGCGGTGATCTCGAGAATCCTCGGGCACAAGTCAACGCCCACCAAAAAACCAGAAGGGTCCCTGTGGCTCCAGGTCGACGTGGTTCTGCGATCGAGCAATTTAGATTTTAGTGCCAACATCATGGATCGGGAGGTAATCTTGGGACGCGACATCTCGAAGGGCATCAGGAAAGGTATCACGCCAGATGCGAAGGTCTGCAGACGTCACCGCTGAGTTGGCCATGAGATCCGTGAGCTTATTACCTTCTCGGTAGACGTGGCAGATGGACGCTTGAGGGAATTCCTGGATGATGGCATGGGCTTCTTGGACAATGTTGGAAATATGCCACGATAACTCTCCTTGCTTGGTCACAACATTAATGATGTTGAGGGAGTCACCCTCGATGATCACCCTTCCTGGGGAATCCTGGAGAACTCTAAGCCCACGGAGGAGGGCCGAAGCTTCCACAAAGTTGTTGGTTTGGAAGCCCAGGGGCTCTGCATAAGCAAGAATCAAGTGACCAGAGTGATCTCGGATGACCTCGCCCACGCTTGAGGGGCCGAGATTCCCCTTAGACGCCCCATCGAAGTTCAATTTAAGCCACCCAGGGGGGCAACCATCTAGCTGAGGCTCTAGGAGGGAGGGGAGGGGGCGAGGGGGAGCGTCTGCACTCCGAGGGAGCTGAGGAGGGTTAGCTCGCTAGCTCGCAATGGGGGGAGACAGGGGGAGGGTGCGGGAATTCTCAGACGCAAAGGCGAGCACTTTGGCTGCCACCACCTGGGGGTCCCGGGGTGGGGAAGAAAAGGCTTTGCTATTGCGCTCAAGCTAGAGCTGCCAGAGCAGGTGGGGGAGGTAGTAGGCCCAAAGGGAGCGGAGGGTGGGGTGGGAAAAGGGATTGGGCCATTGGATGAGGAGGTCCGGGATGGATCCGGGAGGGGCCCACTGGATGGAGAACTGGGCAAGGAGATGCCCAAGGGCCTCGGAGGAGAAAGGGCACCTAAAAAAAAGGTGGGAGATCGATTCCCAATATTTGCAGCACAGGTAGCATCTATTTGGAATAAGGAAGCCTCTCTTCGCCAGGTTGTCGATGGTGAGAATCTTGGATTGGGTGGTCGTCCAGACAAAGAAGCTGATCTTGGGGATCAGGTTTTTGAGCCACACCTGCTTGACCGAGAAATGGCCTGCATGGGGATCCCTTAGGAGGGCATAGGCATATTTGACCATGAAGGAGCCACTGCTGGTACCTTTCCAGACACACCTGTCCTCTCTTGCCCCTGAGGGAATGATAGTCGTGCGAAGCAAGTTCGAGAGGCTGCCAGCTTGGCGAGGGAACCGGGGGGCTTCGATGGGCCCCCAACCTGCTCTGTCCTATCCCCTGATGATGTAATATGCCACCTTGGGCCCCTGGGGAGGCTCCAAGTGATGTCTCAGGTCCAGGAAGTCAGGATCTGAGCTTAGGGCCTCGTCCCGGAGCCATCTGTCATTCCAAAAGTCAATGTTGGTCCCATCATCGAGGATCCACCTGGTCCCTTTCTGGATGAGGTCCTTGGTGAGGATCAGGGATTTCCAGAAGGCAGATCCATCCCGGGTCTGGTGGTGACTGAGGAAAGGGTGGTGCTGGAGATATTTCCTTTTAACGATGGTCACCCATTCAGCCGAGAAATTGGAGAAAACTTTCCAGGCATGCTTGGCCAAAAGGGCCTTATTCATCAGGGATACCCGACGAAGGCCAATTTCACCTTTGGCTCTGGGGCGACACACCAGGGGCCAAGCGACCAGAGGGATTCTTGTCTTCTCTTCATTATCGGACCATAGGAAACACTTTTGTATCTGCTCGATGCGAGCACATATCGAGGCCAGGATTCTGAAGACGGACATGAAGTACACCGGGATGCTTTGGAGGCAGGCGGAAGTAAGGGTGGCTTTGCTAGCCTGGGAGAGGAGGTGACCTTTCCAGGAGGCTAGCTTTTTTTGAATTCTCTCGACCAGGGAGCTCCACAGGGCCTTGGAGGGAAAACCCACAAATAGGGGGAGCCCTAGGTAGGTGGTGGGGAGGGTGTCGGGGGAGCATCCCAGAATCTGGGCTATCGACGCCTGCCTCGTCGGGGGAGTGTGGATGAAAAATATTTTGCTCTTTTGGAGGTTGATTTTCTGCCCTGCTGCTTCCTCGTAAAGATGAAGGATCTGATTGATGACTTTGGCTTGGGCTACCGAAGCGGAGGTGGTCAGGATAGTGTCATCCACAAACTGGTGATGGGACACCGGGGCCAGGCCTGAAGCAGGTTTAATGCCAGAGATGAGTCCACTTCTGGTTGCGCTCAAAATGGTGCGACCCAAGGCCTCTTCCAGGATGATGAAGAGGATAGGGGATAGGGGGTCGCCCTACCGGAGCCCTCTGGCACTGGGAAAAAACCGGTCGGGGATCCATTGACCAAGACGGAGAACCATGGGGATGACACGCATCGGTGGATGAGACCAACCCAAGAGGGATGAAAGCCAAACTTGAGGAGGACCTCGACAAGGAACTTCCAACTGACGCGATCAAAGGCTTTGTTCATGTCCAACTTGAGGAGGAAGGCTGGTTTTTTGGCCAGGGTGGCAGAGTGGAGGACCTCATGAATTAGGACTATCCCATCTGTGATCACTCTCCCTTTGATAGAGCTTCCCTGGGAGGGGGCAATGATAAGAGGGAGGATGTCTTTGAGCCTATTAGCTAGGGATTTGGTGAGGACCTTGTAGAGGACATTGCAGAGACTGATGGGGCGAAAGTCAGAAAGGGATTTGGCTGTCGGGGACTTGGGGATCAGAGCGATAAAAGTGGAGTTGATACCTCTAGGGATGGATCTGGCGCTCTGGAGGTCACAAACAACAACACACACCTCTTGGACGACAAGGTCCCAAAAGGTTTGGAAGAAGCGGGGGGAAGCCATCGGGGCCAAAGGCCGCATCAGCCTTCATAGAGAAGAGGGCCGATCTGATCTCCTTGTCAGTGAGAGGGCTGAGGAGCGCCTCGTTGGCCTGGGGGAGATGGAAGGGGGAATGTGGTCAAGGAGGGCCACGGTAGCTTGGGGGGCAGGGTGGGGCTCAGTGCCAAGGAGCTCCTGATAGAAACTAGTTGCCTCCAACCTGATTTCTTCCTCATCCCTTGTTGACCTGCCATCGCTGCAAATGAGCTCAGGGATGCGATTGGTGCTCCGATTTTTTAGGGTGGAGGTGTGAAAGAATTTGGTGTTGGCGTCTCCCTCTTTGAGCCAGAGGGCTCTCGAATTTTACCTCCAAAAGGTCTCTTCTCTGGCTAAAACATTGTGGTATTCAGCAGGGAGCCTTTGTTCCTCTTCCCTCCAAACAGGATCAGTTGTTCCCTCTTGGACGTTGGCCTGCAGGTCTTCCAACTTATTCTTCAGGATTTCCTTGCTCTCAAAAAATTTTCCGAATACCTCTTTGTTCCAGGCCTTAAGGTTGTCCTTCAGCGTCCTTAACTTCTGGTGGAGAAGGGAGGCAGGGAATCCCGAGGCAGGGAGGCTCCACCATCTGCCCACTTGTTCCTTGAAGTCGGGGTGGTGGAACCACATGGACTCGAACCGAAAAGGTCATTTGTGGGGGGCGCCTATCGACTTCAAAAAGAAGGGGGCTGTGATCCGACGCAATGCGAGGGAGGGCCAGGAGGGTGGCATCCACAAACAGGGGAATGGCCTCCCTAGAGAGGAAGACCCTATCGAGTTTGACCTGGATGAGGTTGGCCCCTGCTCGTCTGTTGCTCCAAGTGAACTTGGCACCTTTCAAGGGGACGTCCATGAGCTCGTTGTCCTCAGTGAATTCATCGAAATCCTTCATGCTTCTAGAGATCAGGACTGATCCTCCATGTTTGTCTGAGGGGAAGAGGGGGTTGTTGAAGTCACCCACCAGGATCCAGGGGAGGGGGCGAAAGCTTCTCTCATGAGGCTGACTTCATTCCACAGAGAGGCCCTGTCAACCAGACTGTTAGGTGCATAAATATTGGAGAGGATCCAAGTTTACTCGGACTCCAGACTATGGAACATGACATTGATGATTCTAGGGGAGGACGAGATCAATCTACCTTCGACCATGCCAGGATCCCATAGGCACATCAGCCCCCAATGGAGCCGAGGGTCGGGGTGGAGAGGGATTCACCATTGTTCCAGATTGCTCTGGCGATCTTGGGGGATGAAGTTTCATCCAACTTAGTTTCTTGAAGTAGTAGAATCGAGGGTTTGTGATCCCTACGTAACTGGGCTATGGCGCATCTTGTGGGGGCTCCATTGAGCCCTCTCGCATTCCAGGTGATGATCTTCATTTGACACCCTTGGGGGGTCGCTTGCCTCCCTTCCCCTATTGGGCGGGAGGTTTGGGTCTGAGGGATTCTTCTGGTGGGAAGCTGAGGGCATCACCTAGGAGGGTCGACTAGAGGCCATTGGTGATCTCGTCCTCTGCTTGCTTGATCCGTTGTTCGTCGAGCGTGGGCCGACCTCTCTTCTTCTTGCTTCCAAAATATATTGCAAATTTTTTGTTGTGGGTCCGTTTGGGGCTGAAACCCTCAGGGGCAGACTGGGAGAAGGTTGGGCTGCCATCGTCATCTCCCTCCGATGCCTCGAAACCAACCTCAAAGTAGGCCTGGGTAGGGAGGGGTAGGATCAGGGGGGTAGGGGTTCACTAGGAGGTGGGAGGTCAATGGAGGGGGGGTGAGGGGAGCACCAGGAGGCTATCCGAGCTAGAGGCCGAGGCTGGGGGAACCTCATCATGGGGATGGGATGGGGGGATCGATCGGGGAGGTCATCTGGGAAAGGGGAGGATTGGGAGGGCCTACAGGCTTCTAGGGGGAAGGCTTGGGACCTCGTGGAGATGTAGAAGGAGCTTCTGGGATGGGGTCAGGGGTGATGCATACCTGGTGTTGATCATCCATCGAGATGGGGTCCGCCTTCTACTTTCCTTTATCTGCTGGATGGCCACGCCACTCTTGGGATGGGTAGCCATGGGGGGTCACCCTCCTTGAGGGGCCCGTGGGAAGGGCCCCTTTCACGATACGATGCCTTCAAGGGAGGATCCTCGATGGTAGGAGCTTCTGGCTTCTTGGATAGGGGGCATTGATTGGGGAGGTGACCTTGGGAGTTGCAGAGGGTATAGAACATTGGCTTGTTTTTGTAAACAAGGGTTTGGTACCAAAAATAGGGCCTCAACGAGATGGTGACCGAGGAGGGGAGCTCTGTCTCCAGGTTAGCAACAATGCATATCCTGGCATGGACCATGCGGGATCCCGCCTTGGTGGCCGAATCAAAAGCAACGAGTTCGCCTATGGCCTGAGCAATGAGTCTGATCACCCCCTCCTACCAGAGATGGAAGGGGAGGTCGGGAAGTCTGACCCAGATCGGGGCAACATTTATGCTTTGAGTATTGGGGTTGAAGTCGATGGCCCAACATCGGAGGAAGAGGCTTCTGCGGCCCAGGAACTAGGGCCCGCCCGTGAGAATCTTACTGGTGTCCTCTTTATTGTTCAACTTGATGAGGAAGAAGCCCTTTGATAGGGCAACGATCTGCATGCTGCCTGAGGTCTTCCACTTGGAGAAAGCCCACCGATGAATGGTTTCCATGTCTGGGCGGCCCCCGATGAATTTCCCTACCAGGGAGAAGGAGGAAGCTGAGACAAAGGATGAAAACATGTCATCCTTGATGGAGATGTGCGTCCCTGCTAAGGAGAGCCCCGAGGATGGGGCTCGAGGGTGGCTGGATTCTCCCACAAGGATCTGCACATACGAGGGTTTGTTGGACCCCTCGATGGCAGATTCCCCAACACCCTTGTCGGGGGGCTCCTTGTGGGAGGGGCCCTCGGGGGCGCCATTGGCCCCATCGGATCCTGGCCCGTGTTCATCCCTGGATCAAATCCTACTCCAAATCCTATTGTAGCACTCCCTACTAGACCAGATCCCATTGCAAACCCTACTTAAATCCTTGTTTCCACTGTTGCTCCTGCTCCTACTCCCGCCATCTCCTCCTCTCTTGCACTTCTCCACTAACAAGATCATTTATGCACAAAAGATCACAATAATTTTTAGTTTATAGCATAATCCAACGGGGAAAAGTCTTGACTAGAAAAGAAATAGTACCAAGGGTAGAAGAGACCAAGGACCTAGATCCAAGGAGTAAATCAAAGGAAAAGGAAGTTTGTACAAAAAATTCAAATGGTCGTAAAACTCTTTAAACTTGATATCCATGCTCACTCAAAAATACCAACCATAGTAACACCTATGAACAAGAAAGATAATGGGGAGATACCCCAAAAAATGAGCATCAAAGATACCCTCCAAGGAAGCCAAGCCCAGATAAGAGGTATTAAAAATGCATGAATGCCAAGAAGAATATTGAGGATGCCAAAGGTGGATCTAAGGAAAATAGAAGTGGGATGCATGAGAGCAGCAGATGGGTCTGTTGCGGAACTTTATTATAATTAACAAAAAATATTCACCAATATGCAGAAATATGAAATCATTCATCCACAATACATCATCCACAATAACAATCCACAAATGAGAGAGAGATAGATAATACCCTTAAGGTATGGAAACACCAATAATAATCCTTAAGGAAGGAATAACTCCACAAGATCTCCCAAGATGAGAGAGCCACTCAAGGAGGGCAAAGTCCCATAAGCCACTTTGTGAACATAGATGATTACATAAGATTCATCTCCAATCATGATTACAATGAAAAATATATCTTATTTATATATCCATCTTCTTATTCTACTTTGGGGAGCCTACTAATATAATATTATATTATAGTATAATATAATATTATAATACAATCAACCTTGGGTTATGTGTGGCCCATGCCAACCCTTATACAATATAATAATATATCCCCAAATATCTATTCCTAGGTACCCTACCAAGTCCCCAATAGTAAAATTGGAACCCATCGATACCCAATATGGCATAGATGCCATGGAAAGAAGGGGTCTATTTTGCTAATTTATGGTTTTCTATCTGATGTTACCAGTGTTCAAGCTATGGGCTACCAAATAATGGAGAACCAAAGGTGAGTTTCAAACTTTTGATTATCCCAATGGGTATTTTCTAGTCATGTTTGCTATAGAAGAGGATAGAAAATACATATTTCAAGCAGGGTCATGGTTCTTTGGTAGATCGGGGCTCTTCATGAAGCCCTGACATACAAAATTTAAAGCAAAGGAGGAAATGCTCTCAACTGGACCTATTTGGATAAGGCTTTTTGGTCTACTAGAACACTTTTGGAACTTGCAAGTTTTGGTTGCAATTGGTAACACCCTAGGAACTTTCATGATGATAGCCAACAATACTCAAAATTTTGAACACATTATTTAAGCACGAATCTATGTGTTGATAGATTTTGACAAACCCCTCCCAAAAAAGGTCACATTACAATTTGGGAAGGATACATGGGAACAACAAGTGGACTATGAGAATGTTTCCTTTAGATGCAAAATTTACCATGAATATGGCCATATAGCTAAGGATTGCCCACATAAATTTTAGGAGCAAAAGAAAGAAGATAAGGAATAGGAGGGATTCCAAATACTAAAGAAAAACACATAAAGAAAACCTATAACTAAGGAGAAGGAAGTGCTTTCAATAAACATGTTTGGAAGCCTAGCCATGGATGACCTCCTAGATGAAGAAGAATATGGAGCTGAAACAAAGATTCTGGAAATAAAGGTATGAATATCATAAGTTAGTACATGGGATATATGTACCTCATAGATATAAAACATGACAATGGTTTGATGATTTGGTCTAACAGGAGACTAGGACCAACTTGCATTTTGAAAAGACTGGACAGGTTCTTGGTATCAA
Source organism: Wollemia nobilis (assembly GCA_028583015.1). NCBI lineage: Eukaryota > Viridiplantae > Streptophyta > Pinopsida > Araucariales > Araucariaceae > Wollemia > Wollemia nobilis. The sequence continues at coordinate 17,833,183 of JAQPPZ010017228.1, forward strand.
AAAGTCTCTTGATATAGGGGCATGTCTCAAAGGTCAAAATATTAAATAATATAAGATCAAATAATTGGCCTGTAATTATATAAGTCTAGAAAACTAATCCAAAATAAGCAACCTTTCAGTTCCAACTTATGTGGCTCAAAGATAAATCATTCAGACCACAAATGTAATAGTGGTGACAAGAAGGAAAATTGAGACATGGCACAAAAATATATTTTTTCAAATGACTATAGTATATCAAAAACAAAAGTAAGAGATGGTATTGAGAGGAATTTTGGGATGTCACAAAAAAGAAAAATAATTTATTGAACGACTAAAGGAGTTGCATGATTAGATAATAAAGGAGGGGCTCACAGAAACCAAGGCCAAAATAGAACTAGATCTCAAAACCAAAAGGAGAAATAGGAAATAAGGGAGGAGCTATTGTGGAAACAAAAATCTAGAATCAAGTGGCTAAGAGAAGGAGACAAAAACACATGATTTTTTCATAAGTCCCTTTTAGCCCAAAGGACATATAACTTCATATCTTCTATGAAAAATGAAGAAGGGGAGATGATTCACACATGGAAGGGCATGAACTCAATAGCAATGAACTATTTTGAAAATTTGTTCATGGATGAGACCCTAGATCTGAAAACCCAACAAGAAATTCTATAGGAGATACCCACACTCATTACAAGAGAAGAAAATGATATACTAGGTGCACTAGTAACAATGCAAGAATTGCAGGAGGTAGTGTTCAAAATGCAAAAGGGAAAAACTCCAAATATAGATGGATTCCCTATTGAATTCTACCAAGAATTTTGGAACATTGTGTAGGAAGATCTTCTAGAGGTGGTAGAAGAGGCAAGAAAAACCAAGGAAATATTGAAGGAAATCAACAAAACTTACATAACATTAATACCAAAGGCAAGGGAATTGGAAAATATAAGTGGATACTAACGAATAGCATTATGTAATGTTTTATTGGAGATTATCACAAAGGTCATGGATGAGAGGCTAAAACCACTTTTGCATAAAAAAATATCCCCCAAACAAGGTGGATTTGTAGAGGGTAGACATATAGTGGATGATATAGTGCTTTCCTAAGAAGCAATTCATTCTATGGAAGCACAAAAATCCCCCACTATGTTTATCTGACTAGATCTATCTAAAGCATATGACAAAGTGGATTGGCAGTTCTTAATATAGTTTATAAGGAAATTTGGGTTCACTGAAGAGTGGATAAACTTGATCAAAGGTTGCATTTCATCAATATCATAACCAGTTATCATCAATGGACACCCCATAAAGCTATTCCCAACATCAAGAGGTATTAGGCAAGGGGACCCCCTCTCCCCATACTTCTTCATAATTCTAGTTGAATTTTTTGGGAGAAAATTAGCTAAGAACAAAGATACCAAGATATTGGAGGAATTTTTAGTTGCTAATGAAGCTAGCCCAATCACCCATCTATTATTTGTTGATAATTCTATATTGTTAGGAAAGGTAATTGTTAAAGAGGTAGCTAGAATAAAGCAAATCTTAAATTGTTTTACCAAGGTAATAGGCTAGATGGTGAATAATGATAAATCTAAAGTAATATTCTTTTATTGTTCACCTCAATAGGAGACCCTAGCATTGTACAAACTTGATTTTTGGAAAACCTCACTCCTAGTTATCTACTTGGGGGTCCCAATCAAAATTGGTAGACAAAAGGAGGATTGAGCATGGCTAATAGATAAAATCAAGGGTAAAATTATAAAATGGACAAATAGGTGGCTATCATTAGGAGGGAGTATTACCTTAATCAAGTCAATGTTACATTTTATCCCCATCTATGTGTCATCGGTTTTGGATATCCCAAAGGTAGTGCTTCGAGAGCTTGATCACATAAGTATTAGATTTCTCTAGATGGGTGCCAAGGAGGAAAGGAAATGGACCTTGGTAAAGTTGAAAACTCTATCTTTGTCAAAACAATAAGGAGGACTGAGAGAGGGGAGGGCTCTGGTCCCTCCCCTGCTCCCCCTCCCATGGCTCCTGGTTCCTGCCCAATTCCTGGCTCAACCCAGGTCATCCCTCCCGGGGAGTGGTTGTTTGCAGATGATCTCCTGGGGGAGATCCTTCTCCATTATCTGTGCCCCTCCCGGCCGGCTAGGGTTTCCTTGGTTGTTTTTTCGGACTGGTGCTTCCCAGGGATCCCTGTTTGGTTGGGGATCCCTTCCCTTTTTCCCTCAGGCTTCCCCCTAGGGTTTTTTGCAGGTTATTCGCATGGATATGGTCCCTTGCATTTCTCGATGCGGTGGAGGTGATGGTTTAGGGTTTGGACAGCTTCCCCTTTTTCTTGTGAATCCTCGACGGGCTCTGTGCTTGGACGGGATTCTTGGTCCCTGTTCTTCGGGATCCTCTTCTGTTTTCTCGAGGCGGGTTCTTTGTGGTGCAACTCTTTGGTCACTTCCTGATGGGCTGGATCCTCTCTGTGCTGGCTGTCGGCTTCCTGCAGGATGGCTCTCGCTGAACGGAATGTTTTCCCGGTGGGCGGGATGGTTTCTCCACAGGGCGGGATCCGCCAAATCCGCCGATTTTCTCGTGAGGCGTGATCCTTTCTTTTTGCTTGGTTTCCCGGATGGCGGGATTTCCCTGTTGCTTCCCGCTAGGCGGAGACCCGTTTGTGGTGGTTTTGACTGCTTCCCGCGAGGCGGGATTTTATTGTAACGGTTTTTCTTTGCTTCCTGCTGTGCGGGATCTTCTCGATGGTGGTTTTTGGCTACTCCCCGGCTGGCGGGATCTCCAAAACTACTTCCTTTCTTATTTGTCTGTTTCCCGCTGACAGGGATTGTTTCATGCTTACTTGTTACCGTGGGCGGGATTTATGTTTTGGTGTTCGGTTTCAAGGGATTGATGCCCTAGGCCCATTGCTTATGTAATCGGGTTTTTTTTAGGGGTTACGTTTTACGTAATAAGCTTATACATAAAGCCAGGAGGCATGATGCAAGGATGATTTTGTACATAAGGTTTTGGGATCCTCTATAAAAACCCTTTTTTAATCTACTATAATAATTACCAAAAAAAAAAAAACAATAAGGAGGACTAGGTCTTAGATCTGCAGTAAAAAATAACAAGGTGTTGGCTACAAAATTGTACTAGAAAATTATTAATAGTTCCAATGCAGTATGGGAAAAAAAGCTTTGTGCAAAGTATGTAGAGAACAAGATTGCAGTAAATATTGTTTGATATTAGTTTTCTAATAGAGGTTCCCCTATTTTAGCGATAATAAAAAATAGGAGAGAAAATGATCAAAGAAAGGTTGTTTTGGATGGTTAATATTGAAAACATATATTTCTAGTTAGACTCATGGGATGGACATCCACATTTGGTGACTCAATGTCTAGAATGAAGCCCAATGATGGAGAAGCTGCATAGAAAGCAATGGATAAAAGTAGAAAAATACTCCAGTGACCAAACACGAGGATCAAAAATTGGAAGATACTGGATTCCATTGGAAGAATGGCCAATTCAACTTCCAGAGGGACTAGCAAAGGAGATTGACCAAATCATACAAATGAGATCATTATCATGGTCCTATGAGGATGATCATATAGCCTAATGAGTGGTTCTAGGGCATTATCATTCCCATGGGTGGTCCAAAGTCCACATGCATTATATGGCCCCCATTACCTGCCCAAGTTAAAACATACACATTACATGCCTAAACCCCTTTCACATTAGGTAAAAATAGGCACTCTAGATTTTGGGTACCCTTCCCTCTCTCTCTAGAAAATATATAAATATTCTCCCTTTTTCTTCATTTGTGGATCCCAAAAAAGATTGGTGAAGCGCTATTGAGATCCGGTTGATTCTATCGAGTTGTTTTTCTTATTCCATGTTATGTTTTTCTTTAAGATCAAGTTTAATAGAGTTGTTTTTGTTTTACACCTTCATAGGGTTTGGGCCTAATCAAGATATGCCCATTAGGTATTACTAATATGTTGATTTTGATTGTGTGAAAGGGCTTACAAGAGCGCACACGATCAAGGTGGTCAATTATTCAAGCAAGCAACAAAACCCACCTACACTTTGAGGTGGTCTAGAAGACCTTTGTGCACCATTATAATGTATTGAAAAAGGGGATTTTCACCTTGGTAACCCCTATTGTAGCCCTAGGGTAATTGTAAAAACATGTATTGCAACATTTCATTTAATTTAATGAAAGGGTGAGTTTTCTATTCCACAAAATGATGATCACGGTAAATTTTTTGATTTTTTTTATGGTTGTAGGTCATGTTCCAAGTTTGTTCAACTGATTGCAAGGGTAGTTCAAAGCTTGTCTAGGTTATTATCATTAACTCCCTTTGTATTATGTTTATTAACAAACAAAAAAAATTGTTTTCCTTTTTATTTCACTTTTGGTTAACAAAAAAACAAAAAACAAAAAAAAATTGTTTTCCTTTTTATTTCACTTTCTGTTAACAAAAAAAACAAACAAACAAAAAAAAGGTTGTTTTCCTTTTTATTTTATTTTCTATAGCAATAAAACAAACAACAATAAAAAACAAAAAATTGTTTTCCTTTTTATTTCATTTTTGTTAGGAGGAAAAAACAAAAGTTATTTTTCCCTTTTCATTTCATTTTCTCTTAAAGAAAAATCACAAAACAAAAAAAATTGTTTTTCCTTTTTTTATTTTAATTTTTTTTTTTAAACACAATAAAAAATTTGACCTTTGCCCATTTCACCAAAAACAACACACCATAAATTTTCCTCCCCCGCATACCACATTTCCCTCTTTGCCTATTCCACATTTTTTCAATTGGCTCATCGCTATCATCCATTATATCTTCCACCTACTCGTCGCTTGAGGGGGTAGACAATATTCATAAAATTCGATCTCAAACAAGCTCAATAACCAAACACCCAATCTTAGAGTGATATGTGTTCAATAATCTTTGCCTTAGGCTATCATAAACCCTACTCTGTTGGGTATAACTGCAAACTTTCTCCTCTCAATCAAACTCTAATAAAATTCAATTCACTGTGCACCACGCCTATGGATGGGTCTACATGACTTATGCTCCATCGAGGTGGCAAAATTGATCGACCACCTATAATCAATTATAATATTGTGAGAGCACATACCATATGGATGGCTTGTTTACCACATCAAGTGATATTATCTATCTATTAAAGACAAAGATCCATAGATATTTATCTGTTCCATAATCAAGGCATCCTACATTGCTCTTGATTTGGGGTAACCTTATGTCACCCTCCTCAAGCATCCATTCATTGTCATGCATTATCAATTCAACCAACCAGGTGTCTCTTGTTTTTGCACCGCATTATGTTTTGACACAACGTGGTACAAAAGAGGCATTTATAAACACCCAAATTTTATCATTTGCACTAAAATTATAATAAATCTATCAAAACACTTCAAATCCCTACCAACTCATTAAAATAATCGCCAATCCCCTCTTAGCCCCCCTAATATGCTAATTTCCCTTTAAATCCCACTTAATCCATCATTTTCTCCTAATCTTCCTCAAATTCTTCAAAATATTGCTTATCCACCAATTAAACCTCTCTAATTTCCCATAGAACACCTATTTTAAATGCAAAATTCTCTTCCACACTCCATGAGGTTTAAATTCGAATTTATTTGAATTTAAAATTCCCATGGGTGGCCTAAAGTCCACATGCATTAAATAGCTCCCACTACCTATCCAAGTCAAAACATACGCATTAAATGCCTAAACCCCTTTCACACTAGGTAAAAATAGGCACTCCAAATCTTGGGTACCCTCCCCTCTCCCTCTAGAAAATCTATAAATATTTTTCCATTTTCTTCATTTGTGGATCCTAAAAAATACTGGTGAAGCACTGCTAAGATCTGAGTGATTCTTTCGAGTTATTTTTCTTATTCCATATTTTGTTTTTCTTTAAGGTCTATTTTAATAGAGTTGTTTTTGTTTTACACATTCACAGGGTTTGGGCCTAATCAAGATAGGCTCGACAGGTATTACTAATATGTTGTGTTTGATTGTGTGTAGGGGCTTATAGGAGTGCATGTCATCAAGGTGGTCAATTCTTCAAGCAAGCGATAAAACCCACCTACACTTTAATATGGTCTAGAAGACATTTCTGCACCATTATAATGTATTGAAAAATGGGATTTTCACCTTGGTAACCCCTATTGTAGCCCATGGGGCACTGTAAAAATAAGCATTTTATTTATAATGAATGAAAGGGCATATTTTCTATTCCACACCTACCTTGGAACATTTGGAATGAATGCAATAGAAGGATATTCAAACAAGAGACTAGATATATCCATTGTATGTGGGTGAAGACCATATCCAATATAATAAAGACTATCCAATTCATGGTGAAGCAACCACACAAGTCACATCAGTGATGGGATCGAATAGTGGCACAACTTAAGATCATTCCCCAAATAGACAGAGCTGTAAGAGTCAAACCACAAGACAAAATGATGTATAGAACTTGAAAATGATAATGACCTCCATTGGGATTTAGAAAGGTAAATACAAATGGGGCATCAAGGGGTAACCTAGGTAGGGCTAGTGCAAGGGGAATAGGTAGACTACTAGACAATACCTCAACATTCACATTTGCAGTAAACTTAGGTACACTTTCCAACAACATTTATAAGGGATGTGGCATTTTGAGAGGGATGTAGGAGGCTCTCAAGGTTGGGTGGAATAGAATGATAATGGAGTTGGACTCTCAGTTATTGATCAACAACCTTAAATTCCCATTGAGAATTATGAATTCTAGTTGGAGAATTCAAAGGATTGTAGATAAAATTAGATGAATACAAAGCAATTTTATAGAGGTGATATACACCCATATACCAAGAGAGCATAATAAGGTAGTTGATGGTATGTCAAACTGGGCTTTGGACAAGAGATATCTCATTTTCTATGGGCACCATCCTAAGTGGTGGGCATAGGAAATAAGGAAAGAGCTTCTGCATACTCAATATATTGATGATAAATTCTTGGTAATGCGTAGAGATTCAGTTTTTGTGACACATTTTTATTGATAAAGATTTTGGTTCTTAGTACAATGGTTGAGACAGATAAATTTGATGTATCCAATGTTAAAACATGGATGAAAATATTGATGGCTTGGAAAGGCCAAATATGTATTATAATTAATTATCAATATAATATAATCACTCTTTTTACCAAAAAAAACTTTAACTGTAACAATAATACAAATAAACAAAACCTTATATCAATATTATAAGTTAATTTAGCCTAGAGATGAAAAACATTGTCCTTTATTAATTAAAATTAATTATAGGAATGTTACAAAAGTATGATTTGTGTCCACTAGAACAATTCTAACCAATGGAATTAATATATTATTTGTGTATGATTGGAATCAATGTGATTAATAATATTATCATTTTATTAAGTTATATGTGACTTTTATTTAGGCCACTCCTATCAAAATATCAAAATTTTACACTCATCTTCTCTCTCTATCAAATATGTTCTTCATATTTATGAAACTTCTATATTTTCTATCTCAACTTATTTATATCATTTTCATTAAGAGATCAAATCTTTTGTATTCACTTTTTAAAAAGTTGAAGTTTTCCAAGATAAAGTTTAACACCATTATTGGATAAATTATCTACTACCTCATTTCCTTTCATATAGGCATGTTCGATTTCAAAGATACTAGCTTGAATAATACCAAGATTCAAGCATGAAATAAAACTTGGAAAAAAAATCAACAATAAAACAAAAGCATATTCACCCATTCCATAGAGAAAATAAAGAGAAGCTACCTCCACCATAGTAATTCAAATTCCTCCACGTTCTCCTTGATATTTCTCCCTCTAATCTTCCTCCAACCAACAATCCCCTAGCCTTGGAATCCCAAGGAATTCAAATAACATTCGAAGGAGTGAAGGAGCTCAAGGGTACGATGACTTCTTGATTTTCCATACATTATAAAAAAATCTTCAATTCTTCCCACCAATTATCAAAAGTGCACTCTAACGAAGTATATATTTTAAAAACAAAAGCATTGGAAATTCATTAATTAATACTATTTTTAACTTTTAATGTTTTTTTTATAAGTAGCAGATTTTATATACAGCGGGTTTTTGAAGGATCCCAAAACCTTATTTACAATAGAAGCCGCAGCTTAGATTTGAACCAAAAAAACCAAAAAAAGACCGGGGTGAGCTCCTAGAACAAAACCCTGGGCCTTGCAACCCAACCCCAGGTTATCAACCCATACTTCTGAGAAACAAGGCAAAAACAGGGGTACCAAGGTCCTTGGGACCAAACCTGCAGAAAACACTTGCTGAAACGAACGGAAGCCAGAGGCTGGAAACAAAACTCTGCCCATATCAGGTCGGGGGCCCTAGGCCCGGGCAGACCACACACCATCCCCTCCCAACATGATACACAAGGAGGACTCCCAGGGCAACTCCGGGCAAGGACCCTGCACCAGGGAACTAATTCCCATCACCATCGGGACTATCCCCTAGCCTGCGTCGAAGCTCCTTGAAGGCATTGATAGCTACTATAGTCGCATTGGCAGCCAAGGTGAGCGAGTTGATCGCCATGTCAAGGAGGATCCTAGTCAAAAATATTTGGAACTTATTCTCGAAATCTGAACTAATCTCCATGGTTTTCGGGGCATCAACTTTAGACTTCTTGAGTCTGGTTGAGGACCTACTCCCGCCAGGAATCGCCCCTCTTGTAGAGCTGGCATCAGGGGTCGAAACATCGCTAGGGACTTGAGACAATGCCTTGTGTTTTTGGGTAGGCCTGCGCTCTCTATGGGGAGGGGCCTAGGGATGGACTCCACGTGGCACGCCATCTGAGATGGCATAGAGGGCTGGACTTGCACGGGCAGTCACCATGCACGGGCTACCAGGTCAGGCCAATACTAGGGTGCAAAGTCAGCAACACGACACTCGACTTGAGGTGGCACGGGCCCACACGTTGTGCTGACTACGAGCCCAGTGGGAATGCTAAAAAAAGAAGAGGTTTATGGGCTGCCTTTGACGTGGATGCTGAGGAGGGAGACACCTGGCGTTGCACACAGCCTATTGGTCGCCCTAAAATGACCGTGATCAAGGATGTCATTGGGGACTGCCATCACGGAGAAAAATGTCGAAAGGTCAACGCCCCACGTGCAATTGCACCTGACATGGAGCCAGGTCATCCAGGCACAACACCAGAGGAGTCTAGGTGTCTGGAATAGCATCGACATTGAGGAGGTCTTGGGACGCTGCTTGCACCAGCCCGACGGGAAAATCATTGGTCCAGATGTTGAGCCCTTTCGAAGAAGTTGCGAGATTGGCCAGAAAATCAGCCACCCTGTTTCCTTCTCTGTAGACGTGGCATATGGAATGTTGGGGGAGCCCCGAAAGGATGGCCCGAACCTCTTGGATGATATTGTAGATGCGCCATGAGTTGTCCTCATTGCTGAGGGCAGCATTGATGATGTTAAGGGAGTCACCCTCGATGATCACTTTACTAGGGGCCTTTTGGAGGGCGAGGACCCCGTGGAGTAACGCTGTTGCTTCTACGAAGTTGTTGGTTTGCATGCCAAGGGCCTCAACGTAAGCCAAGATCAAGGTCCCGGAGTGGTCTCAGATGGCCCCGCCAGCTCCCGAGGGGCCGGGGTTGCCCTTGGAGGCACCGTCAAAATTGAGTTTGACCCACCCGGGAGGAGGGGCGACCCACCTGGTCGTAGCTCTAGGGGAGGGGGTCGGGGGGGCCGGGGGGCCTGAACTCCAAGGTTGGTGAGGATAGAAGCCTCGCTCGCCTTCCAGGGAGGCCCGCTCGGGGGGAGGGAGCGGGAGTTCTCAAGGGCAAAGGCCACCGCCTTGGCCGCCATCGACTGGGGGTTGCGGGTCGGGGAAGAGAAGGCTCACCCGTTACGCTCAAGCCAAATTTACCAAAGTAGGTGGGGAAGGCAGAACGCCCAGAGGGAGCGGAGGGTGGGGTGGACGAAGGGATTGGGCCATTGGGAGAAGAGGTCAATGATGGAGCTGGGAGGAACCCACTGAATGGAAAATAGAGTGAGGAGGTGGCCCGCAACCTCTACGATAAAGGGGCAAGTGAGGAAGAGATGGTTGGTTGATTCCCAGGCAGCACAACAAAGGAAGCATCTGTTTGGGATTTGGAAGCCCCTCCTGGCCAGATTCTCAATAGTAAGGATCTTATTCTGGATGGTTGCCCACATGAAGTAGCTGATCTTGGGGATCAACTTGTTGGCCCACACCTGCTTGACCATGAAAGGAGCCTCCACTGGGTCCCTTTGGAGGGCGTAAGCGGATTTGACCGAGAAGTAGCCACTACTAGTGCCATGCTAGACACATCTGTCCTCCCCCCATCGGAAGGGATGATGGTAGTCTCGAGGAGGCGTTGGAGCCTGGCAGCTTGAAGCGGGTGACGGGGGTTCGAGATGGGCCCCCAGGTGCTTTTCCCCTGATCCTTGACCAAGTAGTCCGACACATTAGGCCCTTTGGAGGCTGTCAGGCCCGGTTTAAGGACTCTGAGGTCGTTGTCAGCACTCAAGGCCTCATCTTGGATCCACCTGTCCTCCTAGAAGTCGATCTTGGCCCCATCACCAAGGATCCATCGGGACCCTTTCCTAATAATGTCCTTTGTGAGGGTCATGGATTTCCAGAAGGCCGATCCATCTCTGGGCTGGAAGTTGCTGAGGAAGGGGTGCTGATGGAGGTATTTCCTGCGCACAATACTGACCCATTCATCCGGGGCATTCGTGAACACCTTCCACGCTTGCTTGGCCAGAAGGGCTTTGTTCATGAGGGGAACCCGCCTGAGCCCGATCCCTCCCTCCTCTTTGGGCCTGCAGACAAGGGCCCAGGAGACCAGGGGGATCCTCTTCTTGTCTTCGCTGCCAGACCACAAAAACCATTTCTGGATTTGCTCAATGTGGGCAGCAATCGAGGTCAAGATTTTGAAGACAGACATGAAGTACACCGAAATGCTTTGGAGGACAGCGAACGTAAGGGTGGCCCTACCCGCCTAGGATAGGAGGTGACCCTTCCAAGAGGCCAACTTTCGTTGGACCCGCTCGATCAGCCCACTCCACAGGGCCTTGGAAGAAAACCTTGTGAACATGGGTAGCCCGAGGTAGGTGGAGGGAAGGGTGTCAGGGGTGCAGCCCAGGATCCGCCCAATCCGGGCTTGCCTAGCTGGGGGTGTGGATGAAATAGATTTTGCTTTTATGGAGGTTGATCTTCTACCCAACCGCCTCTTCGTACAGGATCAAGATCTGCTTGATGACCTTAGCTTGAGGGACCGACGCGGAGGTGGCAAGAATGGTGTCATCCACGAATTGTTGGTGGGACACTAGGGGCAGCTCAGGCATAGGCCTGATGCCAGAGATGAGGCCGTAGGAAGTAGCGCTCGAGATGGTGTGGCCTAGGGCCTCAGCCAGGATGATGAAGAGCATCGGGGATAGGGGGTCACCTTGACGAAGGCCTCTAGAACTGGGGAAGAATCCAGTCGGGGATCCATTGATCAAGACAGAGAACCAAGGGGAAGACACACAGTTATTAATGAGGTTGACCTAGGAGGGGTGGAACCCAAACTTGAGGAGGACGCTGGAGAGGAACTCCCGGTTGACTCTATCGAAGGCTTTATTCATGTCAAGTTTGAGCAAGAAGGACGACTTCTTGGAAAGGAGGGCTGAGTGAAGGACCTCATGGATGATGATGACCCCATATGTGATAAGCCTTCCTTTGATAGAGCTTCCCTGGCCGGGGGCGATGATCAGGGGGAGGATGTCTTTGAGTCTGGATGCCAGGGACTTGGTCAGGATTTTGTAGAGGACGTTGCACAGGCTGATGGGGCGAAAGTCGGCTAGGGATCTGGCCGCCTGGGACTTGGGAATCAGGGCAATGAAGGTAGAATTGATGCCTCTAGGGATGGAGCTAGCGAACTGGAGGTCTCGAATGGCCGCACACACTTCCTAGCCAATGAGGTCCCAGAAGGATTGGAAAAACTAGGGGGAAACCCGTTCGGGCCCGGGGCAAAATCAACTTTCATGGAAAAGATGGTTGCGTTGATTTCTTCATCCGAGAGGGGTCGAAGAAGCATCTCATTTGAATGGGCCGGGACCAAGGAGGGAATGTGCTCCAGTAGGGTCTCTACCGCCAAGGACGACGGTTGGGGCTTACCACCAAGGAGCTCTTGAAAGAAACCCATGGCTTTGGCCCTGATATCCTCCTCCTCTTTGGTAACCCTGCCATCACTGCAGATAAGCTCAGGGATTCTATTTGAGCTCCTATTTTTGAGGGTCGAGGTGTGAAAAAACTTAGTATTGGCGTCACCATCGGCCAACCATAGGGCCCTCGACTTTTACCTCTAGAAGGTTTCCTCCCTGGCTAAGACATTGTGATACTCGGCTAGGACTGAGCGCTCCTCCTCTCGTGCTCCCGGGTCCTGGCACCCTTCCTAAAATCTGAGATCAAAATATTCTAGTTGTTTCTTGAGGGTTTCTTTGCTCTCGAAGATATTGCCAAACACCTCCTTATTCCAAATCTTGAGCTTGTCTTTGAGGAGTCTCAATTTTTGATAAATTTGCTCGGCAGGGCGCCCTGGGACTGGGCAATCCCACCAACAGGCCACCTGGGCCCTGAAATTCAAGTGGTGGAGCCACATGGACTCGAAGTGGAAGGGGCGCTTATGGGAGGGATGCTTACCAGCTTCAAGGAGGAGGGGGATGTGATCAGATCCAACTTTAGGGAGGGCCAGCAGGGTTGCATCAACGAACAAGGGGATGGCTTCCCTGGATAGGAAAACTCTATCCAGTATGACCTGAATGAGTTGGGCTCCTATTCTTCTGTTAGTCCAGGTGTACTTGGCTCCTTTCAGGTGGACGTCCATGAGCTCGTTGACATCAGCGAAGGCCCGAAAGTCCTCCATACTTTTAGTAGCCGTCATAAGACCCCCACTCTTGTTAGAGGGAAAGAGGGGACTATTGAAGTCACCCGCAAGGATCCAGGGGAGAGGAGCAAACGCCTCCCTCATGATGCTGATTTCATTCCACAATGCCACTCTTCCATTCGGGCTGTTGGGGGCATAAACATTGGACAAAATCTAGGACTGCCCTGACTTTAAATAGTGGATCAGGATGTTGGTGATTTTGGGGGATGATGAAATTAGTCTCCCTTCGAAGAAGCGCGGGTCCCAAAGACACAGTAGCCCTCCAGCTGTGCCCGAGGTCGGGGTGGACAAAAAATCACTGTTCCTCCAGATAGCTTTGGCGACCCTCGAGGAGGACACATCATCAAGTTTGGTCTCCTGAAGGAGGAGAATAGTCGGCCTATGGTCCTTGTGAAGCTGGGCAAGGATCCTTTTCTTGGGGGTGCCATTGAGCCCCCTCACATTCCAGGTGATGAGCTTCATTTGACACCCTTGGGGAGTCTCTTGCCTCCCTTCTCGGCCTGGGTGGGGGGTTTGGATCTCTGGGAATCAGCTTTCAAAAAACTCACGAAATCATCAAGGAGGGTCGCCTGGGAGCCGCTAGCAATATCGTCCTCAGTGAGCTTGTTACGCTGGTCGCCAAGGGTGGGACGACCTCTCTTATTTTTGCTTCCAAAGTCGATGGAAAAATTCCTGCTATGGGTCTTTTTGGGGCTAAACTCTTCAGGCTCGGACTGGGAACATCCAGGATCGGCCTCCGCAGACCTCTCGAAACTACAATCTGAGGAAGGGTGGGAAGAGGGGAAAGAAGGAAGGGGGGGAAGGGGATCGAGCGGGGGGAACGGGGGGGGGTAAGGGGCACCCCGCCCACCAAGGGTGAGGGGGAAGGGTGGGGGTTGGGGAGCCCTGACAGCTCGCAAGTCAGGGAAGGGGCTTCCTCAGATCGGGCTAGGGCGGGGTCGGCCTGCGGGCCTGTCTGGGAAACAGGGGTCGTGGCGACCTCGAAGGATATTTCCTCTACACACCTCAGAGGTTCTGAAAAGCTGACAAGAGGGGGATCAGGGTTAAGACATACCTAGGCCTGAGCGCCCGAGCGAGTAGGATCCACCAGGGATTCCTCAGCAGTAGTAGATTCTGACTCTTTTCCACGCCATTCTGAGGTGTTGCGATCGCCGCGTGGGGGCCCACGGGAGGGGGCCCAATTGGGTCGAGGGGGGGTTCTCGGGGTGTGATGCACCAACCTTCTTGGAAGAGGGGCATTGGTGGGAAAGGTGCCCCTGTGTGCTGCACAAGGGGCAAAAGGTGGGTTTATTCTCATAAATCAGGGTTTGGCTCTAGAAGAAGGATCCTGAAGAAATAGTAACCGTAGAAGGGAGTTCAGATTCGAGGTTTGCATTGACGCAAAAATTGGCATGGACCATGTGGGACCCTGCCTTGGTAGCAGGATCGAAGGCAACCAGTTCACCAACTGCTTGCGCAATGAGCCTCAGGACGTCCTCCTGCCACAAATGAAAGGGGAGTTCGAGGAGGCGAACCCAAATTGGGGTGATATTAATGCTTTGGGTGTTGGGGTTAAAATTAGCTCCATAGCACCTGAGGAAGAGGCTTTTGTGCCCTAGGAACCAGGGCCCACCAGAGAGAATCCTGCTGGAGTCGTCACTGTTGTTGAGCTTGATGAGAAAGAAACCCTTGGTTAGGGCCACGAGCTGCATGTGCCCTAAAATTTTCCACTTGGAGGCCACCCAGCGTCGGATGGTTTCCATGTCCGGGCGCCCTCCTATGAATTTCCCCACCAAAGAGAAGGAGGACCCTGTCACAAATGTCGAGTAGACATCGTCCTAGATGGAGATGTGCGTCCCTTTTTGAGAAAGCCCCGAGCCTAGAGCCCGGGGCTGGGCGCTAGCCCCAGACAAGATCTGCTGGAAAGAGGGTTTGGGTCCCCCTGGGCCAGAGCCCTGACCTTTATTGGGGGTTTTTCCCAAGCCCTGCACTCGCATCAACGCTGCCAAGGGGCCTGGCACCCAGAATCCCGTCCCCACCCTGCTCACCTACCTGCCCGGGCCCCACGTCTGGCCTAGTTCCCGCAGCAGAACCTGCAGGCCCAGACTTAGAGGTTGCACCCGCTCCCGACCCTGCTCCCGCTCTTGCGCTTGCGTCCGCTTCTGCTCCTATAAACTGTTTTTCTTAACCACATGTTTTTGGACCCTACCCTCGAACTTCATTAACTTTTAATGTTAATAATAATAGTTAACCTTAGTATTAATATTTTTAAAAGTATTAATATTATTATTAATACCTTACATGAAAAATTTAACCAATCAAGTTCTATACTTTGAACACAAATGCATCCTAATAATATCTTATGCAAGAATATGCACAAACATCACTATTCCCTAAGCAAGAGGTATTATGATAATTACAAGGTTATCAACCACCTATAAAGGACCCCTAAGCACAGAGGTAAGGGCTATTTTTCTTCTCATAGCAACCTCCTTGCTCAATGATGCATTTAATCACACATACATATATGCAAATGCTTCTACATGATTGTTTTACCCCTATGGGCTATCAACTGAAAATAATCCATTATTTCTCATTTCTCTCAATTTTGGTGGTTGTTCCATACCAATCCACCCATGAGAGTACTTGGTCCTGCAACCACAAAATTCATCAGCAATACCATATTCTAAAAATAGCATAATCTAACTTTAAAAATCATAAAGTACAACTATCAACTCATCTTGATAGAATAAAATAGGATCATACATTAAATATCAACACATTAGTACACTAATAAAACAAGGGAAAATCCTACCAAAATGGGGCCATTATAGTTCCTGATTGTTACTATCCCCAATAGTTTTTTCTTTAGCAAGAAATGTTTATTGAATGTGAAATTCATGCTAGGTGTAGTCTTTGTAGTATGCTCAAATATGTGGTTAGGGTTTTGGAGGTGTAACATATGACTATAATAGGGTAACACTAGGTCAACGTGTGTGCACTATCCATAGCCCTATATTATATTGTAGTGAGGGATGATAATGCTCGGACCATTATTTCAATTCACTACTCAAGGAGGGTTTCGCACATGCCCTTGAGCGTACTACCCACCTCTTTAATAGTGTGAGAGATTAATCTTCTTGAGTGTTGTGCTTGGTGCACTATGGATAGATACACAATCAAACATCTTCTTATAACTAAAGGTTAATCCTAATCTTAGGGGGGTCTACTGATATACCCAAAGATACATGGGAGCTCAAGTCCATATATAAGTGTTTTTTGAGGCCCGGGTAATGGAGCTTGGTCACCCCTCACTTCACTAGATGTTTTATGGGTAATATAACTTATCCAATAATGATAAATCCTTCATTATATTTTAAAACCCTCGACATAAGGTTTCTAACCTATTAAACTAAAAATTGAATGGCTCAATTTTTTTCTCTTTTTTATTTATAGGAATATAGGTAGGATAATGAAAACAAAGAAATTTAATACCTAACAAATCAAAATCATAGAATATTAACCTATTTGCACTGTAGCAAGAAGCAACCCTAAATCACTTTAATACCACTTGTTATGAACCTTGTAGTAAAATAAAAACATATCCACACAATATTGTAATAATAATAGAAAATAAGCTTGAAATTAACAATATTGCAAGATAAAATAGAAATGAAGCAGATTATATTGCAAAAAAACAAGAACACATTACAAAATCACAAGCCTCTTCAAGGGGGCAACCTCCTTAGAAGCAGAGTTTTGATACAATAAAATATGAGATACCTTCATCTATGTCCCATTTTATTTTTAAATATTCTTTGTAGGCTTAACTATAATGGTCAAATGTTGGCTTCACATTCAAGTGGCCACCCGAGTTATAATCTTCTACCAAACAAGCAATTCCATTCTTTATAACAATTACATTAAATGGTCTCACTTATCTAGGTGCCTCAAATGCCACATACACATTGCAAAATATTATAAATATGGGGTACCCACATTAGGAAGGGGGTAATTACATAATAAGGTTAGGATAAGGTCGTCATAGTACACTACAAAGGGCATTTGATAGGTTGAAGGACCAATTGTGTTCAACTACACTTTTCCTACCTAATCTAAATTAACCTTTTGAGGTAGTGACTTATGCATTAGGTTGATATTGGGAGTTATCCTCACACAACATGTACATGTTCAAAAATATGCCATATACGACAAAGAGATCTATGTCATTTTCCAAGCATATAAACAGTGGAAGCACTACATCTTGGACAAGGAAACCATCATCCACACAGATCACAGATATTTGGAGTTCAATTAGATGTATATTAAGCTAAGGAATGAAAGACATCAAAAGTGGGTTACATATCTACAATAGTTTTTGTCAGTAAGCACAAGAAAGTGAGTGTAAATTCAATAGTAGATTGTTTGAGCTAACCTTTAATCATAGCACTTGCCACCATTCTTAATTCCTATGGGTATAATAGTTCTATTTGGTCCACCTTGTATGAAGTAGATTCTAATTTTGCAAATGCATACCAAGCTCTTCATATGGGAAATCATGTTTTTCATTTTTATTTGTAATATAAACTCCTCTATCAAATGAGACATATTTGTATACCATCTAATGAGAGCTCAAAGATGATATGGAAAGTGCACTCAAGCAAATAATCAAGTCATTTTAGGATGGAAAAAAATATTTGCATTTCTTAAAATTACTTTTAGTGGCCCAAAATGAGGAATTATGTCAAGAGGTCATCAAGTCATATACCCCCTATGTTGTTGCTAAACCAACCAACAAGTAGGAATTGCATATACCATGGCCAGTGTTATCCAAGCATTGGGAATTTGTGTCCATGGATTTTTTCTTAGGTTTTCCCACACCTAAGCATGGTATTGATTTCATTTATAGTCGATAATTTTTTAAAAATCGCTATCATGATTCCTTGTAAGAACTTCATTTTAGCTAAGGAGACTACTAAGCTCTATTTTAATCATGTTTGGATCAAATTTGGCTTGTCAAAGTCCATTGTATTTGATAGGGATGATAAATTATTGAGCATTTTTTGTCCATCCTATGAAGTATGATGGACACCAAATTGACCATGTCCACAAGCTTCCATCCTCAAACTGATGGTCAATTTTTTTTTATGAATCAATTAATTGTATATTTATTTCAAATGTACAATTCCAAGTATCCATGCATATGGGATGGGATCCTCCTCTAAACTCAACATGGGTTAAATCAAGCTTTGCATAGCTTTACCAAACACATCCTATTTCATGTCTATTTTGGGTTCCAAACCTTGGCACCCATTGATGTAGCTCTCCTTGTGCAAACCATGTAGTACTCACCTCATGGACAAAAAGAATTAGAAAAGACAACATGTTTTGTAGAATAGCTTTAGCACATCCAACATTAGGTCTATGACCTCTTGGAAAAGACAATTCAGAAATACAAGCAATACCATGACCAACATATTATCCCACGTCAATTTAAGGTTTCACATAAGATATGGTTACATATTCAAAAATAGAGACTTGCAAGACCCCATAGGAAGATCAAACTTCTTCGTTATGGGCCACAGACGATCACCACGAAGGTGGAAGAAAATACCTTTGAATTGAATGTTCCATATTATCTTGGTTTGCATCTAATCTTCAAAATCAAACTTCTTAGGCCCTATCATCCACCTCTATTGGATACTTCTATAATACCAGAACAATTGGATATTGAATAACTCAACCCCAATAGTTTAGCACTAGTGGAGAAGGATCACATTATTGATATGTGGACTCATACCACCAAAAGGTAGTTCATTCATACGTATAGAGTGGTCAAGATAGGACAACTTGATCACCAAGGGAAGTGGCTCACAAAAAAATTGATAAAGAAACAATTGTCACCTAATATCACACATTGACATAATGGGGATCATTAGTTTTCAAGGGAGATGAATGATCCATGCATGTGACCTTTTTGGGGTATGATTTTATATCCAAAATCTTTTTTTTTTTATTCTAACCACACTATTAGGGGTATAATTTTGTTTTGGAGACTCCATTTTGATCTATTTAAGAAGATTTGAAAATATTAGAGGGCAAACAACAATTTTTAGTAGGCAACCCTATAAGCAACATTGTGGAAAAAATGCTTTAGAGGACCTAGAAAATGTAAAACAAATTATTTACCAACTATAATAATTTTTTATTTTAAATTTTCATATCCAAAATGCATCTCTAGCTATATTGACACATTAATAGAAGAAAAAATTACAAAAGGACAAGTCAAGTGTATGCAATTTTACTTTAAAATGCACTTTATAACTCATGAAAGGGAAACACCACATTTCCATATGTGTAACCTTCTAACTCATGGAAGGTGAATGATCACATTTCAATATGGGCAACCTTCCATATTCAATATGGTGTTTAACACTAATGGAGAAGGATCAAATTATTGATACGTGAACTAATACCACCAAAAGGTAGTCCATTCATATGTATAGAGTGGTCAAGGTAGGACAACTTGGTCACCAAGGGGAATGGATCACAAAAAAAAATTCAGATAAAGAAACAATTTTTGCACATAATATCAAAAGTTGATGCAATGAGGATCATTGGTTTTCAAGGGTGATGAATGATCCATGTGACCTTTTTTGGAGCATGACTCTATGTCCACTATCTATTTTTTTATTCTAACCACACTATTAGGGGTATAACTTTGTGTTGGGGACTCCATTTTGATTCATTCAAGAAGAGTTGAAAATATTAGAAGAAAAACAACAATTTTAGTAGACAAATGTGTGAACAACACTGTGGCAAAAATGCTCTAGAGGGCCTAAAAATGTAAAACAAATTATTTTATATATATATATATATATATATATATATATATATATATTTATTTATTTATTTATTTATTTATTTATTTTCATAGCCAAAATGCATCTCTAGCTATATTGACACATTAGTAAAAGACAAAACATAAAAAGAAAAGTCAAGTGTACACAATTTTAGTTTAATATGCACTTTACAATTCATGAAGAGGAAACACCACATTTCCATATGGGTAACCTAGAACTCATGGAAGGTGAACCATCGCATTTCAATATGGACAACCTTTCATATTCAATATGGTGGATTTCTAACACACCAATTATTGCTTAAAGAGAGATACACCCATAATTGTAAAAAGTATGAGTAATTGTTGATGACTGAAATATTATAACCTCACATTTCTTCTTAGAGATTGCTTACATTGTACTCTATATTTTGAGCAATAATTTTTTCATGCTATTTTGTTTATATATTTTGTGTTTTGGTTTGCTCTATTATCTTATTTTTGAATTACACACTTTTGTGATCTTCCTTGTCTCAAAATTCTGAAATTCATATAAATGATAACAAAAATCACAAGTGAATAACTAAAATAGGAATTATATAAAAACTTGTGCACCCCATGTCACACAAATGTTGTGCCTTCTTAATAAACCATTAATTATTTTATTATCTTCAATGATACTCACATCCAAGGCATAATTTCAAATCATATTTTTAGTAGTTCTCTCACTTTTTCTAATAATAAATGCTTATATATATAAGCATTGTAGTGTTTTTGGTTGAAAAATATGGAAAGCAAGGTTATACTCCATAAATTACTACTATTTTGAAAAATTTATTAATAATTAATTCTTTTACTTTAGCTATAGTTTGTCTTTTTAAAAGTGAAAAAATAAATAAAAAATATTTTTTAATTTCTTTGCAAATATTAATTTTACAAAA
The DNA here is from genome assembly GCA_028583015.1 of Wollemia nobilis. Taxonomy (NCBI): domain Eukaryota; kingdom Viridiplantae; phylum Streptophyta; class Pinopsida; order Araucariales; family Araucariaceae; genus Wollemia; species Wollemia nobilis. The sequence continues at coordinate 17,853,895 of JAQPPZ010017228.1, forward strand.
TGGTTAAAAATTAAAGATACAACGTAGTCTTCCAATCCTTATTATAGTCTTCCGGTCTTTATTATATAGTTTGCATTTGATTTTATTTTTTTCATATCCTATTTATCTTTGGTCTTATAGTTCTTTTAATTTGTGGAAAAAATGAAAAAGCTTTTGTAAAACATTGTATGAAAATGTTTAGAATAAGATATTGTATCTTAGAAAATATTATTCTTATGAATGCAAATCATCCCTAACAAATAACAATCTACAATGTAATAATTTCACATAATAACATAAGGATAGATAATATCCTTATGGTACAAGGATAGCAACAATACTCTTATTAAAGGAATAAATCCATAAGATCTCCCAATATGAGAATATTATTTAGAGAGGGAAAATTATCACTTAGAGAGGACAAAGTTCTTTTTGTGCACCAAAGGTGATATAATATTACAAGTATATATGATTATTATAGTGTCAATACCCCTTCTTTATATACCTAACATCTAATCTTACTTTTCTTTATATACCTAACATCTAATCTTACTTTGGGGAGGGTATTACCCTAACCCTCGCTGACTACCAACCCTTGTTCAATTCATTATTACAATATTCTATTCTAATAGAATAAACCTTGGATTCTATGTAGCCCATGCCAACTATTTATATATCCGTACCAATATACTCTAAAATATTTAAAATGAGTAGTCATATGAAGAAATTTGATTAGCATTGAGGGTGAAGGAATTTGATTAGCGTTGAAGGCTGACTACCAACCCTTGTTCAATTCATTATTACATTATTCTATTCTAATAGAATAAACCTTGGATTCTATGTAGCCCATGCCAACTATTTATATATCCGTACCAATATACTCTAAAATATTTAAAATGAGTAGTCATATGAAGAAATTTGATTAGCATTGAGGGTGAAGGAATTTGATTAGCGTTGAAGGACATATGACCATGTGCGATCATCTAAAACAATGATAATGATGTTTTTTAAAAACTCTTTTTTCAAAATAAAGTTTGAAGTATCTTTTAGTCTAGAGTGGTACATGACACCAAAAGAGCAATTATTATGGTTATCAAAGTGGTGCAATGAACACATGAAATCAAAGGAGCACTAATGGATATTAGAGTGGTATAGTAACAACTTCATATCATAGAAAACCATCACCAATTAAGATTTCACTTGGATGGATGAATGACCAAGATTGGTACAAGTTGTCAACAATGCTTAGAAGAACATATCATAGCATATCATTTGGTTTCTTGTCATGTTTCGAGGACAATGTTTTTTTGAAGGGGATGGAATGTTATGGTACGGGATAGGCATATTCGGATATGATATTATATTATACATAGGTGTTATGGATATTTGTCATGGACTATGGACTATACAATTATTAGCCATGCTTAGAAAAACATATCATAATATATCATTTGGTTTTTTGTCATGTTTCAATGACAAAACATTTTTAAAAGGGATGGAATGTTATGGTACTTGAGGATAGGTATATGTGGATATAATATTATATTATACAAGAGGGTTATGGATAGTTATCATGGGTAATAAATAATCGAAGGTTTATTGTATTGGAATAATATATTGTAATAATGCGTTGGATAAAGATTTAGCTAGCTAGACTTAAAGTTATACCCTATCCAAAATAGTTTTAAATGATGGATATATAAAAAAGAGATATTGTCATTGTAATCATCATTTATACTTGTAATCTTTTATCGCCTCTTCTTGTGCACGTGAGAGACTTTTCCTTCATCATTTATACTTGTAATCTTTTATCGCCTCTTCTTGTGCACGTGAGAGACTTTTCCTTCTCTAAGGGGCTATTATATTGTACCCTCTCTAAGTATAACTCTTGTATTGGGAGTGCTTATAAAGTTTTTCCTTTCTTACATTAAGGGTATTATCTATCTCTGTCTCATTACGTGGATTATTGTTTGTAGATGAATCGTCTAATATTCCTATACAATGGTAAATCATTTATGTTTGTAACTGTTTTATTGTGTGGATTATTACATTGTAGTTAAGGGTAGTTAAGGGTATTATCTTAGTTAAGGGTATTATCTATCTCTGGTGATAATTGTTTGTAGATGAATCATCTATATTCTACACACAATGGTAAATCATTTATATCTATGGCAAATTATTACATTGTAGATTGTTGTTTGTAGATGAATCATTTAATATTTCTAGACAATGGTGAATCATTTACGTTTGTGGTTATAATGCATCCACATACACTATGCTAAAGAAAAAACATCTCTCCATCCAATCAAATTATATATTTGACTATTAGCTTGTTTATTAGGTCAAAGTGACAAATTGTTTGCTTGGCATCTATGGAATTTAAAAAATATTTTTATTAAAGGTTACAATTATTTCCTATAGAAAAGGAAGGGTTGTAGACACAATATATTTGAGATTTTTCTATCGAAAATTTCGATTTATTTCTCATGCAAACAAAAAGGACAATAAACCTGCTATAAAACCACTACAATGCTATACACTATAAGCTACAGTACATGCAAAATAAATTTGAGATTTTTTCTATTAGAAATTAGATTTATTTCCCATTGAAATGGAAATGGAATAATGCAACACACTCCTAACTACAATACATGCACCCTTCAGCTACAATGCTACACACTACTAGCTATGCATGCATCCCACCAGCTATAATGTGCTACACATTAGTAGCTACACTGCATGCACCAGCTAGAAAGACTCTAGTGAGCACAAGATACAAATGGAAAGTGTTGTATTAGTTATCCAAACAGTTTAAAATTCTCTAGTGCAAAGGAATAACATAATATATTATTTAATTTATTTTATAATAACTATATATATATATATAAGCTTATTCTGAAAATTGAGTCAATCTTTTATATATATACACGATGACCATTCTCATCAATAAGGCAAATACAGCCACATAAGCTTCCTTCATTGATAGCTCATCTCATTCATATATATATATATATATGATGACCATTCTCATTAATAAAGCAAATACAGCCACATAAGCACCCTTCATTGATAGCTCATCTTAAGCTATAAAAAAAGGGAACGGTTCATCCTAAGCTCTTGTGATACGTTGGAAGGCTGGTTTCAGAATAGGTAACTCATTGTAAGCCCAAAAATAAATAGCTTATTTTAAACAAGCTTGGGATATGCTGGAAAGCGTGTTTGTTTATCTCAAACTTAAAATGTAAAACAGTATATATTTGTAGATAACATACTCGTCAATGATCTGATTGCACTTCAATGAGTTGGAAAGCAAAAATGTGACAGAACAATTACTATATCATATAGGTGTAAGTATACAAGGAAAGAATACAAACTACAAAAGATCAAATAAACTTTATTGATTTGTATTTGTAAAAATAGCTTAGACAAGATTTGATCTCTATTTAAATTGGTGCATTACAATCTGCTGCCCAGCTCCGAAAGTATTTAACAGGTGATTGGGTAGAATGGTTAGAATTTTAGTATCAATCTCAAAAGGTTATAGTAAGTTCTGCAGACACTGTTAACAACCTGCATATTGAGGTAAAAACATTATGAGCCTTGGTTTCTCTTTTTCAGTGAATATTAACAATTTGTCTAGTCATTTTGTAATTGCATGCTTACCCTCCATGCTTATCATTATTGGTCAAATATGGGAAAGTTATAGTACAAAATGTGTTTAGAGTTTTGCACATAAACTATTTTTCTTCTAGATCGTTATCCCATAGTAGGTCCTTGTAACAACATTTTGGACAATTTCAAGAATCTTTCATTCTCAATTGCTTTGAGCATTTTATAGAAACGTTTTCTATGCCAGAGGTCTTAGTCCGGGTAGGAAAATAGCCCACAATTCCTGAAGCTGTTTGCAAAAATCACAAAACAGTTCGATTGTTTGAACTTTGAATCAATGGATACCAAAGCAACCATGATTCCAATTTCCAGTTATCCAACAAATTTACCAAAACTAATTATCTACCCACCAATGACCTAGTTCTCCTTAAGGGGAATTCAAGCCTGGTGATATAAGAAATTCTAACTGTAGAGGTTAAAAGGTAGTTATATGTACATTGCACATGTATAAATGCCTCATATTCTTTGTTCACATAATTTCATGGATAAATGGAGAGCCTTGTAAGGGTACCTATTCTTCATTTTTAGTTTGTCTCCTATATTTATTAATTTGTGAAACATTATCAATGCATAAATATGATTGAAAACATAAAGGAAGAAGTTCTAAATTTATCTAGAGTAATGGCTTATGGAATTGATCTTTTAACATGTACGTCCCAACCAGTAGTGTGATGTCTTAATCCCTAACTTGGAAGCCATACAAAACAGTTGGTGACACTAACAATGTAAATATACAAAACTTCGCTTTTTTTTATGTGAAGTTGTCTTTATAAGACTCTTTTCTAGTTGTATCCAAAACCATAACTTTCATACCAAATGAGCTTAGCTTGTTAAGGTGTCATTGCAAGCCTGTAATAGTATGTACAATTAATGTATATTATCAGCAAACAATAAAATGGACAATGACTATGTTGACATCATTTTGAATAGAACAATATACTATGTTGCAACTAGCAATTGGATGTTTTAAATTAATCTATGTAGAGACCAAAAAGTGTTACTAAAAGCATAAATCATATTTAACACTGATCATATCATGGATATGACTTGTATATATTATAGGAGTTTGTAGGTGACAATTCAAGTTCTCATACACTGTCATCACAAGAACTACCAAATCTCCAGATAAGAGGAAGCCTTGAAATGGATGGATTAAAAGATGTGTAGGTATTATGTCCATCACCTCATGGAAATCAATAATACAATGATTTCATCTAAAACTTCCCTTCTTTCCAAGCTTTTCTAAATTTTACAAATCGAGAAATGAGATCATCCAAAATGGTTATGTCCAACCATGACCTAGATCTATAGTTACTTGGATTCTAGTTGTTTCAAAATGAGACAAATTACTTGAGGTGTTAAAGAGCATGAAAATTTTTGAGAGTCCACCAAGAGAAAGATAATAGCAATACTTCCTGCTAAAAGATCTTAGATTGTATTGATGAAAGTTTGCTGTCAAGTTCTTTATGTCAGTTATTTCACCTATGTTAAATTTGAAGATAGTTTTCCAACCATGATAAAAATGCTTTCCATGTGGCTATTCTCCATTGAAATTTGTAGTTGGTTTACTATGTTGCAAAGTGCAAAGTGAAGAAGTATAACTGAACTGAGTGTATATCAACTATGGTGGGCCATAAGGCCTGACCTGGAAGAAATTATAATCAAACTATATATATCTCAAGCATGGTGTGCCATAATGTCTTGCTTGGAAGGAAGGTATTTTAGAAGACCTTAACATTAAAATTGGAAAATTAAATGTCTCCTTTCATATGAAAATTAATCCTTTTTTTTTAAATCTTTTTCTTTCTTATGCAAATAAATCGTCTCAATAATGTGATGATAAACCTCAGGAACATTCTTCTTACAAGGGTTCTCATGAATGATATGAGTTATGAGATTGTGAGGGATTTACACCTAGTATCAAACTAAGCATTACAAACAATGTCCCAGTTGGATGTGAAGAAGCTGATTATGGCAGATTCAAAGGTTTGGAGGTTAATGGACCAAATAGTTTCAGAAAAAACTAGGTATTTTTATGAAATTGAAGTTACCCTCTATGGAATTGAAGTTACCATGTTGGAATCATTAGGTTCCTGATCAAAGTCCATTTTGATTAAGGAACACTGTCAAAATAAGAGGTCTAAATCAACATTGATTATTTATCATAGAATTTCATTAGTTCTTCAAGAACTTGCATGCAAAAAAATCAAGTGTTGCTCATAGACTTGCATATTCTATGAGGTCCTCCAAACCAAGATTATATTTGCTTCAACACATCATAGCGTATAAAACACAAAACCAAATAGCAAAGAGCACTACCCATAGCCTATTAAACACAAAACCAACTAGCAAAGAGAACTACCCAAAGCATGAGAATGCAGCAGGCACCCACCTAGTTCTAATTCTAATCAGGAGCACTCAACTCCTCCAAACGCATGCGGCATTCCTCTTTCAACAAATCCAAGCGCTTTTCACAGGTCTGCAACTCAAGAACTTGCTGTTGCCTCCACTTCCTCTCCAGCAATTCTGCATTAGAATCTCTTAATGGTGGCCAATTCCCTGAAGAACAAGCCTTATTTAGCACATCCTTGCACAAAGACTCAACTTTATCATCAGCATTATTGTCTGCTTTCCTGCCAAGCCACCTCTCAAGCACATCCTTCACCACCTTCATCAATTCATCCCTCAACTCAGGGGAAACACCCAATTTCTCCATGAAAACTTCCTCCTCTCCTTCTCCTCCTCCTCCTTCGTCTTGATGCTCTTCTTCTTCTCTTTCTTCTTCATTGTGGGGCATTTCATTATGTTCCTCTACTTCCTCAGCCAACTCTTTCTTATCCCCACTTCCCCACAATTCACTTGAGAGTTTGTACAGGCTTTCATCATGGGTGTTCTTAAATTGAAATTTTTTGTTCTTCTGCTTCTTGACATTGGTGGTATGAAACTTGTCTCTGAGCCGGTACATCTTCCTATAAAGCTGTTTATTGTTATACTTGCCCTTCAAGCAATTTCTAGCCTGCTCATAAACTCCCCTGCAACCAAGCTTTCCTCTGGAACGGTCCAAGACTTCTCTCAACAAAACAATTTCTTCCTCTGGGCTCCAAAATTGGCCTTCCCCCTTGTTGGATACAACACCACGATAACTCAAACCAGCTCTACCCTTCTTATTATTATCACTCCTTGTACGCCTTGGACTTGGAGGGGCCATCTCCATCTCCTCCTCTTTTGTGGGTGATGTTGTTTTAGAACAACTCTTCTCCTCCTTCTTCATAGAATAAGTGGTCGTTTTCTTCTTAGTCTTGGGGTTGGTTTCACAACGATTCTTCTCGGCCTTCATCGAGGGACCCACTATAGCAGATTTTTGTGGGTCCTGCTGCTTCTTTTTCTTCCGTTTTATCTGCTGTTTGAGTTGATGCAGGGTGAAACTGACAGAAGAACAATTAGAATTAGAATCAGAATTTGTTATGTCCATGGCTGTAACTGCAATATATCTATTTGTGTGAGGAGAAATTATAGATATGAGAGCAGGAACGGCACGTCCAGATGTCTTTGCTCTTCCCAAGCCATCTGGAAATCATTCGCGTAAGCATAAAGAAGAGTCACTTGAGTCGTTGTCATTGGGAATTGATTTTCTTGTCTTGTATGACTCTTATTGCCATCTTTAATGGGGTTCTTGATTCGAGATTGTTTATTGAAGAAGGTGACATTGTTGTCCTAGGAAGGTCGATTTGATTCTTACTGCTGAGTTGGTGGGACATGATGATGATCGCCTCAGCAGTAGAGGTGGGGGGACTTTTGAAGTTTGAATTGATGTTTAGTTAATGGGAATATTGTTGATAAGTATTTATTGGGTTATTGTTGGGTAATTTTATAATTTTAAAAGTTAAAATTTATTGATTTAAGTTTAAATTAGAACAAGATAGGTGTAAATGAATTTGTTAAAAAATAAAATTTAAATTTATGGAATTTATTATTACATGAAAAAGTTCAAAAAAATTAGTATGCAGAAACAAAATATAAATTTTAAATTAAATTAAATTTAATTATTGAAAATAAAATAAAAAATATTAGATTATATTATTATATGTTTAAAATAGGTTAATTTTATTAGTTAATTTAATTTAAATGAGATTTATTAGGATTAAAGTATAAATGAGAATGTTGTTATAGTTGATAGTGTGCAACATTATATTTAATGGTATTAAATCGTATGAATTTACATAGATTTGAACTTCTTAAGTTTATTTTTTTATTTGGTTATTGTGAGAAATTTTTATGATCGTTGTATAGGGTTGAGTAGTTTTTTTCAACCATGATCCTTCGTAAAGTCGAGAGCTATACTTATCAATAGAGAATTTAACACAAAGTCACCACACACCCAATCCCTCACACACTCACCTGCGCCACAGTTTGAACCTAATTTTCTTAAGTTTTATATGCATAATTATTAAGTTTTTTTTTTTTTTTTTTTTGGAATGGGCAACTACCTCCTGGTCACAAGGTTAAGTCGCATTGTCTCCTATTGTAGTATCAAATCATGGTACTACCACTATAATCCCTATCTTGCTTCGGTAAACACGACCCAAAGTGAGGGAGACCCTTGGTAGCTTGGGGTTGGTATTGCCATCATCAAGCTGGCGCACCCTCAGTGGACTTAGGTCAAACTACTACCTTTGCCCGGATTAGGCATGCCCTTGAGGTTTGAACCTAGGTCTTATCTTGGTGAGTGCCCAACGTCTTATCAATCCACCTAACTCTAAGGGACTTTCTTTGGTAAACCAATGTGATTTGAATCGGAGTTGCGTGGATCCACATCGTACAAATCACGTTCCTCGAATGGTTGTCTCACACCAACTTGGCTACACACTCACCCTTAATCACTAAGTTATTATAATACTACTACATAATCCACTTAACCCTAAAGGATTTTTTTTGGTAAACCAATATGATTTGAACCAGAGTTGCGTGGATCCACACTGTACAGATCACGTTCCTCAACTAGTTGTCTCACACCAACTTGGCTATGCACTCACCCTTAATCACTAAGTTATTATAATACTACTACATGGTCATGACGTAATATAGGTAGGGGTTTGTTTCAATCCCATATAACCAACAAAAAATAAAAAATATATTGTAATCAATGGTAGAAAGACATTGTGTATGAAAGAATGAAAGATATGAGTCAAGTTTCAAATCTCATGGTTGAACCTTAACATTTTAGCCCATGGGATTTAGAATAAGTGATTGGAAATAAAGAATTTCATATATTAAATCAAGATGAAATCTCTTAGGTGAACCTTAACATTTTAAACAAAGCAAGCCTTATGCAAGCCTTGCCTTCTCTTGTTTTAGAAAGCAAACAAGTGTTACAAGTAGAAAAAGCAACAAGTGCGAGCAAGGAGCAAGCCTCACCTTTTATTGCTCTAAATGTTTTAAGGAATAAAAAATTAAGGGTTCTTATGAGGAAAATCTAGATAGCACAATAGAAAAGTTATTTTTAAACATCCTAATTGAAAGTAAGGGTGCTTTAGCATGGATGTTGTAGTTGGGAAAAAGGGAAGGTCACATATATGAAAAATCCAATTTAGGTAGCATGGTTATACTAGAAGTGATTATCAAGGATTGGATGATTGAGCATGACATAAGAATTCTTAAAATTAGAGGGTTACTATGTAAGTTCCACGAAGATTTACTAGGTTCTTCGAAGATTTAAAATTACATCAAGTGGAACTGAGAATTGAATTCAAATTACTACATGACTTTCCTTCCAAGAGGGTTTTTCCTTATTATCTTCTCTAACTCAGAAATTAGGGATAACATAATGGGTGGTGGCATATAGTTTAGGGGAAGAGATGCATTATATTTAAGACCATGAAGTGAGAATTTTTCTATGGAGACAAAAACTATTAAAAGTCTTCTAGCATAGATTAAGCTTTTTTAGATTTCCAATTAGCTTATCAATAAGGAGGTTTTGAAAAATATTGGTAATACTCTAGGGGAGTTCACCTAAGAGGGACCAACTACTAAGAAGTGAAGGCATGTTGTATATATTCGAATATGTATTTCAAAACCTTTGTCACATTCTTTTAAGGTTGAATTTAAATAAAGAGAACATGATCAACAAGTGGATTATAAAAATAATGCATTTTGTTGCCACAAATATTATAAAACTAGATAAATGGCAATAGATTACAAAGTCAAATGATAGGAAAAGTGACAAAATGTTATAGGGGTGAGACAAACTTCAACATGAAGCAAAGAGGTCATACCATTGTAGAAGTTGGAGAAGATAAAGGATTTTCCACTCCCAAGAAAGTGGTAAAGAAAAGAAAGCATCTCTACATCACCAAATGGCAAAGGAAATTAGAGCTTAATCATATCAACCATTAGAAGGAAAAAAGACATAAGAGATGATGGAGTATAAAGTACACACTCAAATTTAGAAGGAATTAAAGGTGTAAAGGAAGATGAGGTAAATTTTAAAGAAAATAAAGCTAAAGATGTCAAGGTTAATCTACATAAATCATCTTCATTTTCCTCAAGTAGTATAAAATCATCTATTTACAATAAAAATGAAAGCAATGTAGAGTGTATCCCTTGCACGTTATGGTTTCAAGAGTAGCAAAATAAAGAAATGAGTTTGGAGGAGATCCATGGCAATTTAGGGTTTTAAGGATACCATAAGAAAGTAATTACCATGGAGAATCATCCTTTCACTTTAAGGTTTCTAAGTCAACATTTAGTAATTTCATCATAGCATAAGAAAGTAACCACTATGGAGGATCATCCTTGCATTTTATGAATTTTGGGGTAGCATAAAGAAGAAATGTTGGTGAGGTTATTCATTCTACTATAGATTCTTTAGTACAAAATAGACCTTTAGAAGATCAATCTCATTATGAACAACGTAGAAAAATAGAGAGGATTGATGAAGATGAAAGTGTTGGTGGGAATAAAAAGAGGAGAGGAAGACTCTCAAAATAAGAAAAAAACAAAAGGAAATTCATAGCGATATCAATTTGGAAAATAAAAAAGAAAAATTGCAAGTATTAACAAGAAGTGAGACCAACCTTGCAAATAAAAATAAAAAGTGATGATGAAAATTGTATCATGGAATATTAGGGGTATGAATAAGATGCCTAGAAAAAGGGTTATTAATAAATTAGTAGGTTGTTGTAGACCTAATTTTACTTTAATATAGGAAATAAAATTAAATACTAAGGAATGTAAGAATGCATTCAAAAATATATGGAAGATGGATGATTGTCTAGTAGTTTTTCAATAATAGCTTTTGGAGGTATTGCAAAAATATGAGACACTCAAATGGAATGAGCAATTGCTAGAAGCAAAATGTAATTGGGTTGCAAGTCTATTTTTCAGTAAAGAGAAAAATATTAAAGTTGGGGTTATAAATGTAGATGCTTCAACTTAAGCTACTCCTTATCAAAGATGTTGGAAGGAACTCAATGTATTTTCATGAATACAATGATGATTCATAATTTTGGCCTATATATTCTTAAAAGGGACTTCATCATAGTTCTATCTCCTTTAGAAAAGAATCATGGAACTTGAGGATGGTCTAAATCTATGCAAGATTTTGCTTTTTTTTATCAACTCATGAAATATAAAAGAGGTTGTATTTTATTCATTGGTGTAATAACATATATACAAAAGAGCAAATTTATTGTTAGAAATGACCTCTTATAATTGTTTAATAAATAACTATTTACCTAATTTGTAACATTTCCCCTTATTACATAAATATAGTAATAGACATAACAATCCAAACAATTGAATAATAATGAACTAGAGCACACATAATAGTTTATCATGTATTAAAAAAATTTCATGGACTAAAACACACACTAGAGTCCATGACTAACATTAACATGAATAGGAACACACTCAATTGTTCACCTCACTAAATTGACAACCAAGGATAGGAACAAACACAACTATCCATGGTCTTACATCAAATGTGGATAGGGACACACACATTATTAATCATCCAAGTTGCAAATAGGGATAAACATAATTGTCCAAAATATTTGTGACTCAAGACACACAAACACAACTAGTCATATATAACTTGTGGGTCTAAGACTTACTAAAATACTTCATCTTGTGAATATGGACACACATAACTATTTACAATTTTGTTTCATTACAATTAAATATATTCCTTCTCACTGTCCTTGTGAGAAGGGTCTTCAACATATGTTGCAAAACCATGTCCTTTTCTGTCACTTTCATTAATAACTAGTTTTCCATTGTCTATCCTTGCCATCTAAGAGATCCTTAGCTCATTGAACGCAATTATTACAACTTGACCCCTTTGCTTATGATAAAAACACATGAATATATTCTTCAAAAGTATATTTATCGTTGAAGAGGACTAACTAGATCCCAAGGATACATTAATCTTGTTCTTCATTAATAATGCAAGTTCCTTTATAAGAAAGTATATTTTCTTAACTCTATTTTCTTTATAAATCAATGAAGAAATTACATCATTCAAGTTGGGGTTAATTTTTTCTTATGTGAATAAAAGCATAATTAGTGAGCATGTTATTTGTTGAATAATATTACATTATTTGGTATATGCTAATGTAACCCCATGGTACAAATGTAAATATGTAATAGATTAGGGTTTGAGTTTATAGATGAGTGATTTATATTTTTCTTTTTTGTAAGTGTAAATGTGCAAGATATCCACAAGTGTCATGTAAAAGTGCAATGTGTAGGATATGCACAAGTGTCATGTAAGAAAGAGTGCAAGTGTGTATTGAGAGAATGTGCACAAGTGTCATGTATGTAAGTGTGCAAATATGTAATGTGAGGATGTGCACAAGTGTTTTGTATTAGGAGTGCATGTGGGAGAGTAAGAGTCATGTAGAAGTGTGCAAGTGTCATAGAGTCAAGTATGCATGAAGAATAAGAGTGTGAAGAGTCTAGTATACAAGTGGCAAGATGCGAAGCCAAAGGTCAATAATAGGAAAGGTTGCATCTTCCAGATATGTGAGGAATGTAGTAGACAAGTATTGAAGAGTCACATTATTATATCGATATTATGGAGATAAATCTCCATACAATGTAAGGAAAAACGGTCTATAGTGATCACCATATTACACATATTGATAATAAAGCTTGTATATAGATTTTGAGTAATTTTATTGTAAGTATTATTCATGCATGTACATGAATTATTTTATCCATTTACATTCATATTTGATATTATAAGTGAATGTTATTTCATTATTATATTGACCTAGATATATATTTGATTGCTCATATATATAATTCTACTCTTGATTATTAATATTTCGACCTATAATATTATGGTTTAATTATATTGGGACCTATAATATTTTGAGATAGTTAGGCTCAATAGCCAACAATGGTATCAAAGTTACCACTTAAATTTGTCCATTTTTTAAAGTTATATTTCAGAGTTACCATAATATTGGAGTCTGTCCACTTTGAAAGTAATGAAGACTTTGACTCTATTTTAAAGGTATGATTGAGTAGATATTAAGGGAACGGATAATAGCCATCCTGATTTGAATGCTAGGGTATTTACACTTGGGTCAAGGAAAATAGTGAATACTAGGGCTTAGCTTGAATTGATTAAGAGAGCCAACTCAAGAGATAGTTGGACGTGAGGGGACATTCATAGTCATCCTAATATTGATTTTGGATTCTCTAAAAAAGAGGAGAATCATATTGTTCTTAGGTGTGACCTAAGACATCATAGGATTGAGGAGCATCAAAGCTTCCAAATAATTGAGGAGCATTAAGACTCCCAAATAATAGAGAAGCATCAAAACTTTTAGATATTGAGAAGCATCATAGCTTCCATAGGATTTCAAAGCAATGTAAAATTTCAAAGATTAGAATATTTTATGATAACTTGGATAAAATATAGAGTGTAGTATAAAGAATAAAATTATAACTTTCTACTAATATTGAAGATTATTTTGCAACTAAGAGCACAAAGCAAGAATAAAATTCAAGTTATAGTAAATATTGAAGTAAGAGAAAAGAATAAAGGACCCTACTAGTGCCTAAGCATTAAAGAATCATTCGAGCCTGATAGCAGTCCAAGTGTAGAGCAAAATCGCTTGATCCTGATAAAGCTCAAGCATAGAGCATAATCACTTAAGCTTGATAAAGCTTAAGCATAGAGAAGAAGCACACAATATTGGAAGATGCCAAACATAGAGAAGGACCCTTGAGTCTAGTAAAACTTAGAGAAGAAGCACCCGATATTGGAAGAAATCAAACATATAGAAGGAATGCTCGATTCTAGTAAAACTTAGAGGAGAAGCACCCAAGCCTAGTAAAGACCAAGAATAGAGAAGGAGAGCGATCGATTCAAGTAGCATCCAAGCATAAGGAAGAAACAATCAAGTTTGCTTGGTATACAACAAAGGAACTCATACTATAGAGAATAGCACTTAAGCAAAGGAATTCAAACTATAGAGAATAGCGCTCAAAGTGCTTAGGCAAAGGAACTCAAACTATAGAGAGCAGTGCTCAAGAAGTGCTTAAGTAAAGGAACTCAAGCAAAAAAGAACTTAGGAGAAGCACTCAACTATAACTCATAAAGAAGAACTTAGGAGAAGCGATCAAGTAGCACTCATGAAGAACTCAGAAGAAGCGCTCACATAGAAGAATCGGGAGAAGCAATCAAATAGCATTCATGTAGAAGAAATTAGGAACTAGATAAAAGTATTTAAGTAGTGCTCACGCAGAAGAATTTTAGGCAATAGTAAGAAGCGCTTGAGAAGCACTCTCAAAGATGAACTCAAGCAATTGAAAGTTGTGCCCATGCAAACAGGTCACAAGAAGTAGAAAACAAAAAATATACAAGGTAGTTAACACAGTAGAAAGAGCTCGAGTTGCACTCAAGAAGCTCTATTAATAGTAATCGTAGGTGGATTCTATCCAGTAATGCATCCATACCCCTGGTGATTACCTTCAATAGAGAGGAGAGAATTAACTCTACCATGAGTAAGGTTTTCTACACAAAGAAGAGCATTAAGAGATAGACGAATGTCCAAGAGACCAACAAAGTAGTTAGAAAATTGCAAATTCTATCCAAAAAAAAATGAATTCAAGAGTTTGGAAAGTAGAGAAGAAATGTCTTACAAAGCGTTAATTGAAATGCTAACAAAACGATCATTACAACGTGTAATATAATGAATGTTATTATGCTCATGAAAAAGCCAATGCAATAGTATTTTCTAATGTCATGCAGATGTCTTTCAATAAGTGTTGAAAGCTATTTAAGGCATCAAGAGGAATAATAAGTTTGCAGCAGTCTATAGAGACATCAAGCAAGCCAGCAAGGATGAGAATAAGGTAAGAGATATTACCTTAACTTAATGATATATTAAAGACCTAAGTTAAAATATTAATATCTTAGGTACTTTGATTATTAAGTTGGAGTTAAAAGGTTTTTATATTTTAATGATTTGATTATTAGGTGGGAGTTATAAGGTTTTCTACTATAGTTTGAAATTAATATTTCAAATTTTTAATTTTTGAGTTTTTAATATTTATTAAAGTATGGAGTAATAAGTTTTTCTACTTCAAATATGATTTAACTTTTTGAATTTGATGTTTTTAAATTTTCAAGTTTGAATTTTGATGAAGTTTTTTAAATATTTTTTTGGTAAGTGTTTGTATTTATAGCGGGTTTTAACAAGGATCCCAAAACCTGATTACATAAGCAATGGACCTAGGGCATCAATCCCTTGAAACTGGACACCAAAACAGAAATCCCGCCCAGCGGTAACATTAAGCATGAAACAATCCCCCTTAGCGGGAAACAAACAAATAAGAAAGAAAGTAGTTTTGGAGATCCCGCCCAGCGGGGAGTAGCCAAAAACCACCATCGAGAAGATCCCGCCCAGCAAGAAGCAAAGAAAAACCATTACAATAAAATCCCGCCTTGCGGGAAGCAGTCAAAACCACCACAAACGGTCCCGCCTAGCGGGAAGCAACGGGGAAATCCCACCATCCGGGAAACCAGCAGAAAAGAAAGGATCCCGCCTCGCGGGAAAACCGGCGGATTTGGCGGATCCCGCCCTATGGAGAAACCATCCCGCCCACCGGGAAAACATTCAGTTCAGCGAGAAGTTTTTTAAATATTTGAATTTTTAGAAGTTTTTTAAATTTTGAGAAAATTTGAAATTTCAAGAAATTTTGAAAATTTGCAAATTTAATTTAATAGGGAGTTAAAAGGATTACTACATCAAAGGTTAGAAATTTTAAAATTTTCAAATTTTTTATTTGAGTTTTTTAAAACTTGGGAGATATAAGGATTACAACTTCAAAGGAATTGAATCATTGAATTGCATATCATGGAAGAAATTATTAGAAATGCATTCAATGAAGATAGTGAACAAATTAAAGTTTTATTCTCAAAACTTAATAGATGATTTTGATGGAAAGAAGCAAATATCAAATGGTTTAAAAGAAAAAATATCTTTATTTCTCAAGGATGTGAAAGATGAAAAGTTCACAACACTTATAAGTTATCTTCATGAAAAAAATTAGAACATGGTGGAATTCAGAAACACCATTATAGTTACCTCAGGAGAATGCTTAATGATGTATTATCACTAGTTACCTTTAATATCTTTCAAGGAAAAATATAAGAGAAGAATATGACAATTGTGACTCATATAACTTGAATGAAGCCTATGTTAGCTTCAATGAGGAATCATTGAAATATAGAATGTATTATTGTGATGATTTACTAACTCATTATTTAGAAGACACATCACCAGGTACATCACAACTGAAGATGAAGAAAAGAAAAGCAAAGAAGAAGAATAGAGGAAAGCACAAAAGGAAGGATAACAAAATACATGAATCAAAATCCAAAAGAAGAATTGTATACTAAATATTTGAATAAAGGCCTAAAGGAAGTTGATTGAAGATCAAAGATGAAGATGAATCTTAAGTAGGATATCACTCTCAATGTAGAGTTGCTTGAAGATAAATACTGATAACTAAAGTATTTAATAACCAAATAATGTGATACAGGGGGTGTTGAAGAATATTGTATTATTTGGTACATGCTAATGTACCCCATGGTACTTTCATGGTATAAATGTAAATATGTAATAGATTAGGGTTTGAGTCTATAGTTTATATGAGTGATTTATATTTCCCTTTTATGTAAGTGTTAATGTGCAGGATATGCACAAGTGTCATGTAAGAGTGCAATGTGTAGGATATGCACAAGTTTCATGTAAGAAAGAGTGTAAGTGTGTATTTTGAGAATGTGCACGAGTGTCATGTATGTAAGTGTGCAAATATGTAATGTGAGCATGTGCACAAGTGTCTTATGTTAGGAGTGCATGTGGGAGAGTAAGAGTCATGTAGAAGTGTGCAAGTGTCATAGAGTCAAGTATGCATGTAAGAAGAGAGTGAAGAGTCTAGTATACAAGTGGCAAGATGAGAAGCCAAAGGTCAAGAATAGGAAAGGTTGCATCTCCCAGATATGTGAGGAATGCAATAGACAAGTATTGAAGAGTCACATTACTATGTCTATATTATGGATATAAATCTCCATACAATGTAAGGAAAAATGATCTATAACAATCACCACATAGCAAGCATTGATAATAAATATTTTATACATATTTTGAGAAATTTTATTGTAAGTATTATTCATGCATGTACATGAATGATTTTGGTAATTTACATTCATATTTGATATTATAAGTGAATGCTATTTCATTATTATATTGGCCTAGATATATATTTTATTGCTCATATATATAATTCTACTCTTGAATATTGATATTTTGACCTATAATATTGTGGTTTAGTTATATTAAGACTTGTAATATTTTGATATTGTTAGCCTTAAAGCCAACACTATATAACAAAACAAATTTGGCAGCATCATTGTTAATTTTAGCATTAATTCTAGAAAATTGATTTTGTAGAGATCAAAACTTTAACAATATTATTACCTTATGTCATTTTTAATCCATTTTTTTGTTTTAGATCCATATTTTCACCTTATGCTTATGACCCAAATAAAACACCAAGTTTATTCCAAACTTCTTTTGTAGTCGTTGAGAGATCTATGTGGTGTACATAAGTCTTAGAGAGCCTAAGTTTAATTATGGCCAAAGCTTTTTAGTCTTTTGTAGTTCATTTTGCTACTTCATTAACATCCATTGACTTTGGCGTATTCTTGTTCATGACATCTCCCAAATATTTTTTGATTAATAGCAATTGGAGCTCCTCTTGCCATGTATGAAAGTCTCATCCTTTAAACTTCTCTATAGTAATTGTTGTCCATATGTGCTAAAAACCTCAACCCCCAAAGTCAATATAGTTTGAAGATGTCAAGTTCAAAAAGAGATTTATGACATGTATATATAGGCCTATATTCTCAAAAGAATATTGTATCATGGAACAAAAATTAATAGTATTCAACTTCTCTATAATCCACTATCAAAATAATCTTATTTAATTCAGCTTTATCCTACCATCCTATAACATATCCTTTCCAATTGATGCACGTGGGATAAAAAATGCATTTTTAAAAATAAAATATATCATATGATTTTTGATATACATGAATGCACTCCTTTCACGTTATTTTAGTCAATAGGTGACACTTCTCTCTCTTCATAACATAACCTATATTCAATGCATGTGGGACAAAGAAATGATTTCTCTTTTATAAAAAGGTAAAAATACATTTCCCTTCAAAAGAGAGTTTAAATGGTGCTCTCCAAACTTAAATTTGTTATATTTTTAGGATATATGCAGTGGGAGAGATCTAACACAGTCCTAATAAGATGCAGAAAATATGAAAGAAAGTAATACTGCAATATGACTAAAATATAATATAAATAGAAATGATGAAAATACAATGCAATATGGAGGTAATGGTCACTTCATTAATACAATCTAAAGAGCTACATTGTACTCCATACAAGAGTTCTACTACTCTCTACTACAATGCACTTGATATGTGATCTATCACTATGAGGCCATTTATATAGGAAGAGAGATTCCTTGGCCAACACTCTACCTGGTTGTACAAGTGGACACCTTGCATATCACAACTTGCACATTGACACTTATGCATTTATTACATTGCTTAAAGTAATTAGCTAACTTCCCCCTAAAGTAATCTCCTACTCTAACTATGTACCAAAGGTGGTACATTTACACGATCTAAATGATGTAATATGCTCTAACTCTAACACACCTTTGTATTACATTATTTGGGTATTGAAGATTTTAATCTTCAATATGGATCTTCTTCTGCAAATGATATTCTGCTTGATCCTCTGTATTCTCATTGCACTGTATGTCTTCTTGAATTGGTTCTTCTTCTTCTTCTTTATTGGAGTCAAAACTGGAACTTGTATTATCCTTCATTGCTTACTATAATCTGGTCAAGCAAGTACTTAGTGTCTTCATATGATGCAAAAAGAGTTTTAGCTGAGGGTTCTTCAGTATTTATGATTTATTTGTTATTCATGTCTTTTTTTCTAAGATCTCTTTTAGCATATATTTTCTTCCTTTTCCTCCTCCTGCGATTCTGCATTGATACTAGTGGAACTTTTGCTTCATGAGGAGTTAGTCTATCATCACAATAATATTGATTTGTATTGCTAGCTTGCTTCATGTGTTGAGTGAGTATAGACAAAATTAATGATAGGTAAATCATCAAACACTTCTCGAATGTGAATATAACTATATTTTGTGAATTCCACCAATGCCCTAAAGAGGTTTTCATGAAGATAACCAATTAATGCTTCAAAGCTACCCTCTTTTGCTTCTTTAAGAAATAAGGAGAATATCTCCTTATCGCTAGTTGATAGATTCTCATATCCTTCAAGGGTATCTATCAAGTTTTGAGAATATAATTCCATTTCATGAAATAATTCTTTATTAATAAAGACATTTCTTATTATTTCATCCATAGTGTTTCTTGTTATTCCTTAGAATTGTAAATATGGATTTGATAGAAGTCCTTTGAATACTCTGAATTGAATCTTTGAAGTAGTCTACCTTATGACTCCCTAGTTTAGAGTATGTGAATTTGATTTGATAAAACCTTTGTAGAGCTTAGGTTTTGTAGGCTTCCTTATATCTCCCTAGTTAAAAGATTTGATTTAATAAAACCCTTGTAGAATTTGTAGAAACCTTATGATTCCCAAATGGATTGAGTACTTGATAAAATTTGAATGAATGCTATTATTATCAAGTTTTGTAGAATGCCTTATGTATCCCTAGTGATTTTGAATATGTTGTATGAGTGATAAAGTGCTTTTTGTGAATAGTAGTTCAATTTTAGGTTGATTTTGTAAAGTTTTGTAAATAGCAAAAATTAACTTTTATTACACCTTATTACTCCTATTGAACTTAAGCACTTTCTAATTTGATGAGGTCTAATGGTTGGATTTATTTTATCCCTTTAATGTAGTTTTGAGATAAGTATACCAATTAGTTTCCAACTCTTGATAATCTTTAATGACCCTCCTTTTATAGCTTTTGATATTTTATATTTAATGTTTCTAAATTCCAATATCCTACTTTGGTGTAGTATTCCTTATAACTCCCTAATTTGGAATATTAGAAAACAATAATATTTGCAATAGTGAAATTTTAAACTTTTAGGTAGAAATCCTTATTTCTCCTATGTTTAATTTACAAATATAAAGCTATAATTCTCCTTTAATTTTTGCTTTCAAATATGGTTTATTTTCCTATAGTTTTCAACCTTATATTATTCCATTATAACTCCTATTAATGAAAGCAAATTAAAATAAGGTAAATTCTTACCTTTATGATGCTCCAAACCTCTACGTATTCGACGTTGAATTTCGAACGTAAATGACCGCACCCTGTAGTGTTCCTTTTGATCGTTATCTCCAACGTATGAGCATATGCTTTTTGTTTCTCTTGAACTCGGACGACGACTAGTTTTTTTATTCCTTTGATTGCAATATTTGGATAGTGGATGCCTCACATTTGATCACTTTGACTAAGAGCTTTAAATGCTCTCTTCGTTACTATTGAATGTTGTTGATGTTGCTACGTAAATATACCACGAACTCGACTATGAATTCTACTATGAATTGTTGTTGCTCCTTGGTCTTGGGTGCCTCAAATAAGAGGCCACGATTTCTATTAAGCTTCTCTTGAGGCCACGATTGAACTTTGCATTGTATTGTTCATATTAGCCCTTTGGACCCATGTAAACCTTGAAAAGAGTAATTTTGTAATATTTTACTTTTATATTCCTAAAGGTTGATCTGACAACCTTGACCTAAAGATAACTTGTATTTGGGTATAAATACTCCATCGTACCAACCATGTTGTTATGAGTTGGAGTGTAATTCTATTAGTTGAAGTGTAATTATATTAATTGGTAGTAAGATTATTTGGTGTCCATGGACACCCCCATATATTGTGTTCTTTTGCTTTGTGTATATTTATTTTCAGCAATACTGGTTGATGAGTTGATTTCATTTGTTTCTTAAAATTATTATGAAATATTAGGAGGATATGGGGCTTATTTTAAAGGATGCTTCCATGGATAATGATATATAGAACTCAAGCACTTTCTAATTTGATGAGGTCTAATGGTTGGATTTATTTTTTCCCTTTAATGTAGTTTTGAGATAAGTATACCAATTAGTTTCCAACTCTTGATAATCTTTAATGACCCTCCTTTTATAGCTTTTGATATTTTATATTTAATGTTTCTAAATTCCAATATCCTACTTTGGTGTAGTATTCCTTATAACTCCCTAATTTGGAATATTAGAAAACAATAATATTTGCAATAGTGAAATTTTAAATTTTTATGTAGAAATCCTTATTTCTCCTATGAAAAATTTACAAATATAAAGCTATAATTCTCCTTTAATTTTTGCTTTCAAATATGGTTTATTTTCCTATAGTTTTCAACCTTATATTATTCCATTATAACTCCTATTAATGAAAGCAAATTAAAATAAGGTAAATTCTTACCTTTATGATGCTCCAAACCTCTACGTATTTGGCGTTGAATTTCGAACGTAAATGACCGCACCCTGTAGTGTTCCTTTTGATCGTTATCTCCAACGTATGAGCATATGCTTTTTGTTTCTCTTGAACTCGGACGACGACTAGTTTTTTTATTCCTTTGATTGCAATATTTGGATAGTGGATGCCTCACATTTGATCACTTTGACTAAGAGCTTTAAATGCTCTCTTCGCTACTATTGAATGTTGTTGATGTTGCTACGTAAATATACCACGAACTCGACTACGAATTGTTGTTGCTCCTTGGTCTTTGGTGCCTCAAATAAGAGGCCACGATTTCTATTAAGCTTCTCTTGAGGCCACGATTGAACTTTGCATTGTATTGTTCATATTAGCCCTTTGGACCCATGTAAACCTTGAAAAGAGTAATTTTGTAATATTTTACTTTTATATTCCTAAAGGATATTCCTAAAGGTTGATCTGACAACCTTGACCTAAAGATAACTTGTATTTGGGTATAAATACTCCATCGTACCAACCATGTTGTTATGAGTTGGAGTGTAATTCTATTAGTTGAAGTGTAATTATATTAACTGGTAGTGAGATTATTTGGTGTCCATGGACACCCCCATATATTGTGTTCTTTTGCTTTGTGTATATTTATTTTCAGCAATACTGGTTGATGAGTTGATTTCATTTGTTTCTTAAAATTATTATGAAATATTAGGAGGATATGGAGCTTATTTTAAAGGATGCTTCCATGGATAATGATATATAGAATAAGAAGTCTTTAGAACCATATAAACAATATTGTTTCATTCTTCCACTATCATTCAATGCTTTAAGAAAGAGCCTTACAAATATGTTATGGTGTTTTACCTTAAAAACTACAAACATGTTTATTACAAAAATGGCATAACTATAGAAAATAGTATTCTTGATGTTTCTAACGATAATAGGTGTAATACAATATGGTGCTTCTCCAAACATTGATCATCATTTGGGGAAGTTAGTCAACATATTCTAAAGAAATAGATATTGATATAATTGATGTGATACCAATGATGGAGCAAGAAGATGAGCATGTTACACAAGAACTACATGTATAGAGGAATCCATCTGCATAGATGAAGCACCCAAAATTGTTAGCATTTGATGCTAGAAACTTAATGAGAAATCAACCACAAGATATAAAATGAGCATGCAATATTGAAACTATGATAATGGCAATATATTAAGCATGTAAAACTCATAAGAAACTTCTGTAATAACTCATAAAATTGCCATTAATGAATGCTCATGAAAATAGGATCTTCATACAAAATATGGAGATCTCAAGTACTCCATGCTTCATACAAGTTCTACATTGTTTCAAACTTGTATTCTACTCTACTCTACTAAATGATAAAATGATATGGAGAGGATTATTCTACTTGCTCACCCCAAGGACAATATATAGTGTGAAATGGCTCTTGACCTTCCATCTTCCTATGACTCTTCACCTTCCTATCCTATGGACTCATGTGCACATGGACTATGATGCACATTTACATTATTGAATACTTTGCACATTCTAATATTACTTGTGCATTTATTACATTGCATAAAGTAAATACTCAAACCCTAATCTAAGACAAACTCCTAATCTAAAGATGTACCCATGGTGGTACATTGGCATGTACCAAATAATGTAATATATTCCAACACCCTCCTGTATTACATTATTTGGTTATTGAAGACTTTAGTCTTCAATATGGGTCTTCATCTTTCAAATGTTCTTCAGCTTGATCAGGTTCTTCTTCTTTAATTTGTAGATGGCCAAGTAGTCCATAGTTTTGTTGTCCTCTCATATTTCTCATTATGAATATTCTACTTCCCTGTCGATTTTTATGATATATGGATTTTTCATTTTCTGCAATATGTTCCTCAGAAAATGCATTAGTGTTGTTTTGAAATACAATAATATCTTGTGAAATCTCAATTGAGTCTAGAGCATATATATCATTATGGATTGATCCTGTAGCTTCTACCTCATTTTGATTTATGATGAGACACTTATTGACTCCATTTATATATCTAAAATCAACCATCCTTTTGCTCTCTACCAACTTGGCTACTGAAATAAGATTTGATGTTAATCTAGGAACATACATTACATCATGTAACAAAATATTTGGAAATGATGTACTAGGTGTTACCCATATTTGTGTATAAGATAGGTTTTGCCATCTACAATTTTCAACCTAAAATTTTTAGTGACATCAAGGTAATCAAACTATTGTAAATTTCCTGTTCTATGATGACTTGCATCGGAATCAATAAACCAAATGTCCTTTTCATTTTGACTTGTAGAATTGTTTGTGCTTGAAGTAATTTTGCATCTTTGATATGGAATATTGTATGGATTTTGATATTGAATCCTTTTATAGTGTATCTTGTGATGATATGTTCCTCTTGCTAACTTATCCATTATCTTAAGAAATTGTAGTATTCATTTTATCTCTTTAGTATTGAGAACAAATTTGATAGAACCTTTTATATTTCAAAGCCTTTGAAGTTGTCTACCTTATAACTCCCTAGTTTTGAGTATATGATCAAATTTGATAAGATATTTCCAATTCTTAAGTTTTGTAGAATACTTTGTATCTCCCAAATATTTTGAATATACTATGGTCTTGATAAAGTGCTTAGCTTTCTTAGTTTTCCTTTGAGTTGAATCTCTTTTATCTCCCTAATGTTCAACTTCTATTCTTCACCTTATTTCTCCCTATTAATGAATAGAAAGCTAAAGATAATTTTGATGCACTTTTCAATTTGATAAAATTTTCTATCTTCAAGACCTTTAAGTTGGATTCCTTATGTCTCATTAATTTGAGTAAGAGACTAATTCCAATGTAGTTTTCCAACTTTTCAATAGCTCTATGTTTTGTTTCTTAAATCTTTCAATTCTCAATAGTATAGTTTCTAAATTTCAATAATCTATGTTGGTGTTGAACTCCTTATAACTCCCTAATTAGAAATTTAGAAAATATGGATATTTGCAAATTTAATGTTTCAATTTCTATGTAGAATTCCTTATTCCTCCAAATTAAGTTATTTGCAAATATTTCTTATGCTTGAATAAAGTAATTCCAAATGCTTTCATTAAATATTTCAATAAAGCATCTAAGGTTATAGTATATCAATGCAATTCCTTATACCTCCATTTATTTAATTAATCTCAAGCATGAAATATTAACTAGGTCTAACCTTAGCATTAATATTCCTTATTTCTCCTTTATCTTTATAAAAATGCAAGTTAATTTAAATGCTTTCAAATACCTTCTTGACTATGGCGCGTTGTGTATGAGGTCTGCTTCTCCTTGACTTGTCTATTCTGCAACTTGCACTTTGATTGAGGTGTTGTCCACTTCATTGTCTTCAATGCTCTATGACACCTTTCTTACAACATTTAATGCTCCTTCTTTTAGCGCCTTCTAGCCTTCTAAGATGTTGACTCTCCTTCTCGTGTTGTTGGTTTCAATGACCTACGTAAATGTTGCACTGCCTTCACCTATGTTACACTCTTATCTTAAGAGTGAACTTGTGTGACTTGTCTTACATGCAACATAAAATGTTTCACTTCCCTTGCACTGTGACACTTGTCAATAAAACTCTTCACTTCTCTTATTCCTTCCAGCTGATGGTGCTCCTATTCTAGGTAATATCTACTTCTTTCTTCGTAATGCTCTAGTCCACCTTTATGTAGCATGATTCCCTTCCATTATTTGCTTAGTAACGCTCTAGACACCTTTACGTAGCATGATTCCTTTCATTTTTAATGCTCCTTTAGCTTGATAATGTATTTCTACACCTAGTAGTAACCTGATCCTTCTCCTCAAACATCTCTTCTTGATTCTTCTATGCCTTTGTAACAACAAATGACATTAGGTTTTATTTCAACACCTTATGGATTTAGGTATTCTTCACTTCTTGGAAACGATGCTCATTCTTGCTTTGGTGGCACCTTCTTCAAGGTGGTGGCACTTCAACTTCTTGGAGGTGTTATGGTGGTGCTAATGGTGCTTAAGCTTCTCTATTCATGGTGCTATCTTGAGATACCTCCAATGATGCTATCCTTTGGATATCTTGTTGGTGCTTTGTTGGTTGCTATCTCATGATACCTAGGTGGTGCTTCGATGGTTGGCTTGTCTGACTCGACTCTTCACTTGGCTTGATACTCCACAAAGAAGTATGCATTGCCTTCTTCACCCATAGATACTCTAAATACCCAACCTTGGCTTCTTCTTTCGAATAGCAAAACTTTATGTTGCTTTCCTTATACGTTCTACCTTGTATTCAAGTATTGTTCCACCTAATATTACAATACTTTGATGTTTATAAAATCAAGGTAATATACCTTGTTCTTTGGGTGATATTTCTCTTTGTAAAATCACCTCTTACTAGTCTTCAAAAAACTGCACTTCGTTGACTCTATAGCATGCTTTGAAACTAATGCTATCTTCCCTTATAACTCCTTTTATGCAATATCTAATTTGCTTTATGTTGTTAAAATGTGCAGGTTTGAAGATAACCAAGATGCCTCCTTTCTCACCTTGGAGACACTAAACTTTAGAGCTCTATTTGCTAACTTTAATGGCTCTAATATGGTGCTAATATAACCTTAAAGTAAACTGGTTTAAATACTTAAATAATAACCTTTATAGCACCAATGTAGCATACCTTTTTGCAGCTAATTCTTCTCCGATATTTGAAGATGTAAACTTGAGGCCTTTCCTTTTGCTACTCAAATATGGTGTTTTCAAAAGACTTAAATAATGCTTGGATATAAAACTTTAATAACACCAATTTTCAAACCTTATTTTGGCCTCCTTTGTAGCAAGCTTTCTTGGTGATTTGGTTCACCTATTTGCTGCCCCGGATTTGTAAATTTTGTAGCTCTCCTTTTTACTTGATTGTTGCCTCGAACTTGTCAATTTTGTAGCTCTAATTGCTGCCCAAATTTTTTGCTTTTTAGCCTTTAATTTGTTGTCCAAAAATCTGATTTTTGTGGCTCCAATTCTCCTCCAACTTTGTTCTCTTGGACTCTAAAATTTGCAGCTATTAGTGTTGCCAAAAATGCTGCCCTCTTGCTATCCTAAACTCTGTAATTTTCAGCTTCTAATGCAACCAATTCCTCCTTCATTTTGTTGTCCTTAACTCCTTTAATTTGCAGCCTTCTTTTCTCCTTCTAATGCTGCCCAATTTTCTTGATTTGTTGCCTTATTTTTCTGCCAACTCTTCCTTCAATTTGTTGTCCTGTGACTCTTCAACTTCTGCTGCAAAAACCAACAATCTTCTCCTTCTCCCTTTAATGGTAGTCTTCAAATTTCTCAAATAGTGGCCTCTTCTAGCTTCTTTCTCCTCCTTAGCTCTTGTCAAATTCTGACTTCAAACTTGGCCTATTTGTTGGCCTCCTTCTCAAGAATTTGAATGTCTTGAGGTCTTCTAGAATCCTTTCCAAAATTTGGCAAACTTCTTGCCAAATCCTTTTTCCTTTTGGGCTTGTTGTCGGATGGTGATAATTATCCCAAATTCTTCTTTTCAGGAGCTACTCCTTCTTGCAATCTTCTCCCTTGAGATTTCTTCAAATCTTCTCCAATGGCCACTTCTTCAATTTCTTCAATAAGGCTTCTCTAGCCTTCTTCTTCTTTCTCCTTCCAACTTTTCTTGAGACCTCTTCTTTTGGGTCTTCAAATTCTGTAGCTTCTCAAATCTTCAATAGGACTTTTCCTAGTCCTCCTCTATCTTCAATCTTCAATCTTCTATCTTCCAAATCTGGAAGTTCTTCAATGGGACCTTTCTCTTGGGTCTCCTCTTTCTCAATATGTAGTCTTCAATATTCTATGGAGACCTCCTTCTTGGGTCTTCTCAATCTTCTATCTCCAATCTCCAATGGGGACCTTTTCCTTGAGTCTCCTCTTTCTTCAATCTTCAATGGGACTCTTTTCTTGAGTCTCTTCTTTCTTCAATGTCTATTTTTTCTGCAACAAAGAACTAATCCCTACATGAGGAAAGCACATAGACTTTCAGGCAATCGAAGATGAAATTCTTCTCTATCCATTGTAGGAAGCTTCTCAACTTTTGAGAACTAATTTTTTGCAACAAAAAAACTTTAGATAATAGCAAGCAAATCCATGCAAATCTCTAGATCTCTATAAGTCAATAAACATCACTAGTTATCCTTCAATCTAGTGGAAAAGAGATCTATGTTGAGTCCTAGTCTTCATGAGTTTTTTGCAACCCTGTGGAAAGACTCTAGCCAAAAAGCAATTCTTAAAATTTTGAAAATGAGATCTCCCTATCTCCTCTCAATCTCTCTTGTGGCTCTCCCTATCTCCTATCAATCTACCTTGTGCTTTGATACCACTGTTAGCATTTGATGCTAGAAACTTAATGAGAAATCAACCACAAGATATAAAATGAGCATGCAATATTGAAACTATGATAATGGCAATATATTAAGCATGTAAAACTCATAAGAAACTTTTGTAATAACTCATAAAACTACCATTAATGAATGCTCACGAAAATAGGATCTTCATACAAAATATGGAGATCTCAAGTACTCCATGCTTCATACAAGTTCTACATTGTTTCAAACTTGTATTCTACTCTACTCTACTAAATGATAAAATGATATGGAGAGGATTCTTCTACTTGCTCACACCAAGGCCAATATATAGTGTGAAATGACTCTTGACCTTCCATCTTCCTATGACTCTTCACCTTCCTATCCTATGGACTCATGTGCACATGGACTATGATGCACATTTACATTATTGAATACTTTGCACATTCTAATATTACTTGTGCATTTATTACATTGCATAAAGTAAATACTCAAACCCTAATCTAAGACAAACTCCTAATCTAAAGATGTACCCATGGTGGTACATTGGCATGTACCAAATAATGTAATATATTCCAACAAAAATTGTCAAGCACATGATAAAAAAAAGAAGGCAAAGGAGGTTGGATCAAATAGAAGAAAATAATAGAAATGGTGTAGACCAAATTTATCAGTGTTGCCTAGCTCAAGCATGTTTGGAATGGTTGGTAGCCATTATCACTTAGTATTGGCTAGGCTAGAAGTAGATCGAGGAATGTAGGTAACTACTTATTTGGTTATCCATCCTGTGAGGTTCTCAAGAAACCATAATACAAAGAGGGGTATGTTGACAACTAGACATCTTATCTATCAAACAAAGACAATAGATGATAGGAGGATTACACCTACCTAAAGTTGTAGAACAATCTAAGAGTAGCCCACGAAGATCGACCTTAAAATTTTAACATGGATGAGATGCTAATATAGATACAAATTAATTTGAAAGATATAGATATATCTATCTTAAGGCAAGACCAATTGAACAAGAGCATGAAAGCAACAAAGCAAAGGACCTATCAATATCTCACCATGATATGATTTTACATTGTCAAACAACTAGGTCAAGTGAACATGAAGAATGTAATGCTTAATTTCCAAAGATATCACCATATATGATTTTACATTGTCAAACAACTAGGTTAAGTGAACATGAAAAATCTAAAGCTTAATTTCCAATTGAATAATTGATAGCCCAACTAAGACAAACACTCGTTTACTCTATTAATGGCTTCTTTAAGGACTCTCAAATGATCAATCAAGACTTAGGATATAAGTCACTACTTTTGGATATACCAAGTTATTTGCTTAAATGCCTTTGTATTGATCTGATCCCATATTTATTTACATATTAACAAATATATAATGAGAATATTGAGCATTGTTTTAGTAAACCAAAAAATCCCATCAATGTTTTGTAAATAAAATATAATACATATTATAAGAACATAGTATATAATATTTTTAATACTTATTATAATTGTTTAAAAAAATTATATAAAATATTCAATAAATTTGAATTTTGTTTTCGTATACATGTGTATATATATTGTATAACATGCATATCCACTCCTCTTAATAATTATATTTATTTTTAACTTTAATAATATAAAGAGTTTTTTTAATGTCAAATGCACTTTTCCAACCATAACATCATATGCACATTAACATATTAGAAGAAAAATTTCTCAACAAATTTTATGTTATACGACAAACATACTTACTTTTATAAAATACTCATAATAAGTTGGAATACATCGATAAGACAACAATAAAATAAGATATGAAAAAACACCTAATTTAAATATCATAGAAATAATTTGGAAAAAAATTGCCCATCCATGGAGTGTCTCATTCTATATTTTGCTAGTGACCTCAAGGATGTCAAAATCAAACCCCTTGTGCAAAAATTATGAAAAATATAAATAGACTATTAAGGGGCTAATGGTGTCCTTCTAAGGCTATGAAGAACTTTCCACTCATGATATGATTGACTCCCATTGAATTGCTTCTTGTAACATCTTCTTCCACCTCTTTGCTTCAAGACCATTAGTTTATAAATAGATTATTAAGGGGCTAATGACATCCTTCTAAGGCTATGAAGAACTTTCCACTCATGATATGATTGACTTCCATTGAATTGCTTCTTGTAACATCTTCTTCCACCTCTTTGCTTCAAGACCATTAGTTAATAAATAGACTATTAAGGGGCTAATGGCATCCTTCTAAGGCTATGAAGAACTTTCCACTCATGATATGATTGACTCCCATTGAATTGATTTTTGTAACATCTTCTTCCACCTCTTTACTTCAAGACAATTAGTTTATAAATAGACTATTAAAGGGCTAATGGCATCCTTCTAAGGCTATGAAGAACTTTCCACTCATGATATGATTGACTCCCATTGAATTTCTGCATGTAACATCTTCTTCCACCTCTTTGCTTCAAGACCATTAGTTTTAGAATTTAAGGAGAGGATATCATCTACGTCATTGTTATTGTAGTCTTCGAGACCTTACAATTTTGTTTGGCCAACTTCATTATCTCCATCTTCAATGTCCAAAGTTTAGTAATCTTCATCTCAACCAACCATCGTTACAACCACATACATACTTAGAATTGACTAAGGTTTCGTGTATTTGTCTTTCTACACCCTAAGAGTCTCAATTCATTATTTTATCATCTATTGCATTTGGTTAGGGCTCACTCAAGATGATAGTGCCCTTCCATCATTAAATATTATGTTTCATCTCATACCCACTCTTAGTATTGCTCAATATATGCTAGTTTTTAATTCAAATAGATCCCTTCGTCTTTTCCTTCTCCATGGATCCCTTTGTCTTTCCCTTGTTCAAAAGGTTTTGGTGTCCCATGTTCTTAAACGGTGTACATCTCCATTCATTTGTGTCATATAACAAGGCCAATGCATTGACTCCCCTTCAAGATTTTAAGACTTTAAGTTCATGGCAAGGAATTGGGCTTGTGAGGGACATCCATTGGCACAAGCCAATTTATATATTTTCCAATGCTTCTTGGATTTTTACAAGCTAACTTATTCTTACCCCGCATAAGCCAATTTATATATTTTCCAATGCTTCTTGCATATTTACAAGCTGACTCATTTCTATCCCTTACCAGTTCCTCTTGCACTAGATCCTTGTCTTTCTTCCGCATAAGCCAATTTATATATTTTTCAATGTTTCTTGAATATTTACAAGCTGACTCATTCCTACCCTTACCAGTTCCTCTTGCATTAGATCCTTTGTCTTTCTTCGCTGAAATCAAAAGTATCTTATACCTTGTGCATTTAATTGCAATCTACTTGCTCTTAGAACTCATTTGTTTGGTGTCTACTCAGGTCTTACCATAATAACTTCCTTGTTACAGGATTATAAGGAGTTGTTGTACCACTTATATTTCATGACCATACGGTGGCATTACAACAATTCAAAAATTACGCATCTATAACTTGACAAGAACCTAGGTCTCCTTGAAAGTTCTTGAAGTAATACCATTTGATATTGCTACTCTCTATGTTATTCATTCACTACTAGGGCTTTTCATAGTGACCAAGCACCTTTATGGCTTCTACCCTTGTGTGCATTAGTGCTTCTTGGATGGCTTTGAGGGTACATTCCTGTAAGGTGAAGACATGAAGAAAGTTTATCCTCATTTGCAAGTGACTAAAGCTAAAAAAGTTTATCCTCATTTGCAAGTGACTAAAGCTAAAAGGAGATTAAAATCATTCGAGGATGTTGGTTAAAAGGCAACTCAACTTTGTTCACTGCTACAAAATGAGTAAGAATGCATGTTAATTCAAAGGGTCCCCCAAGTTTTTAAGAGCGAACTTGAAGCTTAAAATACCATTTCTATCCTCATAACAGCTTTGGAACTTTATGTCATTCTCTATCCAGGAAATATTCCTTGCAGATAAACACATTAATTTAAAAGCAGGAGAGGGATCCATATATCTAAATCAATCTGGGTATCCCTTCGACCTAAAGGAAGAGGGACACATCAATGTCATTAGGCTTATTGTCCTAGTCCTATTAGAGTGCTTAAGAGAGTGTGAAGATTGATCCCTTTGCTTGACCAAAAGGTCGATCCAGAGTCTTAAAGGTGTTAATCTTCATATAGAGATCTTGAAAGATATACCACAAGGAAAAGCATAGAAAAGAAATAGTACTTCAAGAAGTATAAAGATGCAAAACAATAGAGCACCAAAACAAATAATTTTAGAGGCCAAAAAAAGGGTGAAAAGCTTCCCTCCCTTCTACACTAACGTAGGAGCTTTAAAAGGGGAAGCTTCCGGAATAATATAGAACTATAGATAAAAAGGGAAGTTTTCGGAAGAATATAGAAAAAATAAATAAAAATAGAAGTTTCCGGAAGGATATAGAGCTATAGGGAAAAGCTAAAAGAAGTTTCTAGAGGAAGTAAAAAAATAGATAAATAAGTATATATAGAGCAGTAGTAAAGGGACAAAAGACCATTGAAGCTTGTAGTGAGAGAGATAGGAAGAATCAAAGATTGTATGTTGCCCATTTTGAATTAATACAAAACTTTTAGTATTTTCTTGTGCCTTGTGGTTTGCTATGTATTTTGTGTGATTAACAACAAGGTATAAACCCTCTGTTTTGTTTTTCATAGCATGTGCTTGCCTCAGTTTGGTATCAGAGCAGGTTAGGTTTTGCGAAGAGAAGCTGTAACCAATAGACTTGGATGAAAAAGACCAAAGTGAGGGCAGTGAGAGAAATTGACTGGGTAAGTGGCAAAAAGGATACTTATGGGTGAAGTTGAAAGGAGAAGAAACATTACAGCAGTATGGCGCAGTCGGGCAAAGTCAGAAGAAGGGCACTAGGAAGAGAAGAATTTAATGAAATGTTGATTAGATGTTATTGAGGCGGCACAACATAGAGGAACACCTGTTGCAGAGGAAAGTGATGAGGAATCAGAATTTGAGGAAGTCCAAGGAGAGAAATTAGATAATGTTAGTGAAAGATTAATTCGGGCCATAGCAAAAATTAGAGGTAAACCCCGCGTTGAGGTCCCTAGCTATGAAGGAAGTCTTGACCCGGACAAGTTAATCAACTGGATCAACGAAATGGATAGGTATTTTGACTTGGAATTTGTAGAAGATAACAAAAAAGTAAAATATGCAAGTTCAAGGCTGAAAGGTCATGCATTATTGTGGTGGAATAGCGTTAAGGCTGAGAGGCAAAGGAAAGGAAAGGAGAAAATTAAAAATTGGGATAAGATGGTGTCCAGGATGAAAGTCAAGTTCATGCCTGCTGATTACCAGGTGGGTCTATTCCGAAAACTACAAAATTTGAGGCAAAAAGAGATGAGTGTCCAAGATTACATGGAGGAGTTTTATAAATTATCCATAAGAGCTGGTCATTATGACTCAAAACCGAAAAAGTGGCTAGGTACATTAATGGATTGCGGTATAACATTCAGGATGAAATCAGCTTAATGGACATCAATTCCGTAGAAATTGCATACCAGTATGCGTTGAAGGCAAAGGAGAAATTAGAAAGGAAAATGCAAAGTAGCTCTAGAGGAAGAGGTAAATTAATGAGAGGAAGAGCTCAAGGAGGAGACAACCAGATATCCTAGCCAAGAGAGGAAGGCAACAATCAAAAATTTCAAGCAAGGGATGAAGGAACCAACCATGCACATTATCAAGATGTCGGTACAAGAGGTGGATATTCAGCTAGAGGAAGAGAGTCTTATATTAGAGGGTCTCATAACAGAGGACAAGGCGGAAGCTTTAGAGGAAATGTTTTAGATGCATTCGGTTTGCTGGACACAGGTCATTTGAGTTTCCTGAAAACGCACCTACAGCTAGTCAAAGAGCACCTGAGGACAAGGCTCGTATTGCATATGAGGAGAAGCATGAAGGTAGGTCATAGTGTACATCACCAAAGCACGAAGAATCATTAGTCATGAGGCGGATTTTAGTGAAACCACCAGCAGAAAAGGAAGTTGAGCCTTCACAAAGGAGAAATTTATTCCGAACAATATGCAAGGCAGGGGGAAAATGTTGCAAAGTAATCATGGACAGCGGCAGTATGGATAATCTTGTGTCCGAGGAGATGGTGACCAAGCTAGGATTGAAGAGGATGCCTCATCCTACACCCTACAAGGTGGCATGGCTGCAAAAGGGGCACCAATTGGTAGTCAAAGAACAATGTCTGGTGAGTTTTAATATTGGTAATTATTATGATGAAGTTGTATGTGATATAATGCCTATGGATGCTTGCCACTTATTGCTTGAAAGGCCTTGGCAGTATGATAGGCATGCTATCCATGATGGGAGAGAAAATACTTGCACCATATGGAAGGATGGAACAAAATTTAAGTTGAAGTCGTTGCAGGATAATCAAGAAGAGGTGGAACAGGAACACAAAGTAATGTTGATAACAGGAAAGGAATTTCTACAGATAAAGGAAAATGAAGGGATGTGTTTGGTTGTGGTAGCTAAACCAACAAATGTAAAGGGTGAGAAAAGGAAGGAAGAATATCCAGAAGAGATCAGAAAATTGTTGGAGAAGTATGCAGATGTTATGTCAAAATATTTGCCAAGTGGATTGCCACCTATAAGGAAGATCAACCATCATATGGACCTAATTTCGGGTTCAAGCCTACCTAACAAAGCTGCATACAGGTTGACACCACAGGAAAATGAAGAAATCTGAAGACAAGTACATGAGTTGCTAGATAGAGGTTTTATAAGAGAGAGTTTGAGTCCATGTGCAATACCAGCTGTACTTGCATCGAAGAAGGATGGAAAATGGAAAATGTGCACGGATTCAAGGGCAATCAATAAAATAACAATTAAGTACAGGTTCCCATTGCCGAGAATGGATGATCTTATGGACTGTTTGGGTGGAGCTCGGTACTTTACAAAGATTGATCTGAAGAGCGGATATCATCAGATCAGAATTAGAGAAGGGAATGAATGGAAAACCGCATTCAAGACCAATGATGGATTGTACGAGTGGCTGGTCATGTCTTTCGGATTGACAAATGCACCCAACACATTTATGAGATTGATGAATGAGGTCCTAAAGCCATTCACAGGTAAATTTGTAATTGTCTATTTGGATGATATTTTGATTTTTAGCAAGACTAAAGAGGAGCATTTGGAGCATGTTAGGATGGTGTTAGATAAACTGAGGCAGGAAAAATTATTGATAAATTTAGAAAAATGTAGCTTCATGAAGGAGGAGTTGGTTTATTTGGGTTTTATGATATCAAAGGATGGACTGAAAATGGATCCGAAAAAGGTGAAAGCGATTGCAGATTGGCCTTCACCGAGGAGTACATTCGAAGCTAGAAGTTTTCATGGTTTGGCTAGTTTTTACAGGAAGTTTATAAGAAATTTCAGCGGAGTATGTGCACCTATTACGAAAAATTTTAAGGGAGGAAAACAATTTTTTTGGACAGTTGAAGCAAAAAGAAGTTTCCAACATTTGAAGAGAAGGATTATGGAGCAACCTATATTGGCTTTACCAAATTTTAATAAAGTATTTCAAGTAGATTGTGATGCAAGCGGTACAACTATTGGAGGTCAAGAAGGCAGACCTATAACTTATTTCAGCGAGAAGTTAAATGAAGCCAAGCGGAAGTATTCGATATATGATCAAGAGTTTTATGCTATCATCCAAGCATTGAAGAAATGGAGGCACTATTTACTGCCCAAAGAATTTGTTTTATACACAGATCATCAAGCGCTACAATATATAAACAACCAAGGTAAGTTGAATCAAAGGCATTTAAAATGGGTTGAATACATGCAAAATTTCACTTTTGTGTTGAAGCCTAGGAGCGGAAATTCAAATAAGGTAGCTGACGCATTGAGTAGGAGTCTTTTGTGTTGAAGCATAGGAGCGGAAAGTCAAATAAGGTAGCTGACGCATTGAGTAGGAGTCTTTTGATGACTGAAATGAGCTTAGAAGTGATTGGATTTGATGCAATCAAAGATTTGTATAAGACTGATCCAGATTTCATGAAGGCATGGAAGGCATGTGAGAATCCTCTAATGGAGGATAGGACACCGTGGCTGGATTATTTTATCTAATCACTTCTAAGCTCATTTCACTTTTGTGTTGAAGCATAGGAGCGGAAAGTCAAATAAGGTAGCTGACGCATTGAGTAGGAGTCTTTTGATGACTGAAATGAGCTTAGAAGTGATTGGATTTGATGCAATATAGGACTTGTACAAAACAGATCCAGATTTCATGGAGGCATGGGAGGCATGTGAGAATCCTCTAATGGAGGATAGGACACCGTCGCTGGATTATTTTATCTAATCACTTCTAAGCTCATTTCACTTTTGTGTTGAAGCATAGGAGCGGAAAGTCAAATAAGGTAGCTGACGCATTGAGTAGGAGTCTTTTGATGACTGAAATGAGCTTAGAAGTGATTGGATTTGATGCAATCAAAGATTTGTATAAGACTGATCCAGATTTCATGAAGGCATGGAAGGCATGTGAGAATCCTCTAATGGAGGATAGGACACCGTGGCTGGATTATTTTATCCAAGAAGGATTGTTGTTCAAAGGGAAGCAACTATGTATACCGCAAAGTTCGATGAGGGAGAATTTATTGAAAGAAAAACATGGCAGAGGACTTGCTGGTCATTTTGGCATAGATAAGACATTGGCCAAGCTGAGTGAAAATTATTATTGGCCTAAGATGACAGTCGATGTGAAGAGATATGTACAGGGATGCAGGATATGCTAGCATGCAAAAGGAAGGAGTCAAAATACAGGGATGTAGGATATGCCAGCATGCAAAAGGAAGGAATCAAAATACAGGGTTGTACAAGCCATTGCCTATTCCGAAAAAGCCATGGGAAGCTATAAGTATGGATTTTGTGCTTGGATTGCCTAGGACAGCAAAAGGTATGGACTCCATATTTGTTGTTGTTGATAGATTTAGCAAAATGGCGCATTTTGTGGCTTGTAGAAAATGTAATGATGCCACACATATAGCTGATTTATTCTTCAAAGTAGTGAGATTGCACGGGTTGCCAATAAGCATTATTTCGGATAGAGATACTAAATTTGTAAGTCACTTTTGGAGAACATTGTGGAAGAAACTGGGAACAAAGCCAAGTTTTAGTTTCGCTTATCACCCTCAGACGGATGGGCAAACGAAGGTTGTCAATAGGAGTTTGGAAAATATATTGAGGTGTCTTACAAGTGACAAACCAAAACAATGGGATTTGGCATTAGCATAGGTTGAGTTTGCATACAATGATTCAATAAACAAGAGCACCGAGAAAACACCATTTCAGATTGTGTATGGATATAGCCTCAGAGGAGTTTGTGAATTGAGAGATATAGCAGATTTGAATAAGAGAAGTGCTGATGCTGAGGAGTTTGCGGAGGCAATACATGAGATGCAAAACGAGGTAAGAAAGAGGATGCAAATAAGTACCGAAAAGTACACACAACATGCAGATTTGAAAAGAAGAGAAGTCAGTTTTTAGGTTGGAGATGTGGTATATGCTTACCTGAGGAAAGAAAGGTTTCCGAAGGGAGAATATAATCAGTTGAAGTCAAAGAAAATTGGGCCATGTAGAGTGCTGAAGAAATTTGGGGATAATGCTTATGAGATAGAATTTTCGGATGGAATTGGGATTTCTCCAAATATTCAATGTTGCGGATTTGTATGCTTATCCAAACTTAGCTACAAAGGATAACCACATAGAACAAGATGAAAAGGTCCACTGGGAGCAGCAGATGCCTAAACAACAAGAGGAAACAATCAAAGACATCATAGATAAAAGAGTGTACAAGAAGACTAAGAAAAGAGAATATTTTGAATATTTGGTTAAGTGGAGTAACAAGCCATTCGAGGATGCAACATGGATGAAACCAGCTGAACTGGCAAAGTTTGGGCACACAGTTGAAGAATATCAAGCCTTGGCATGAGCAAGAGCTCATGCTAAACTTTTTTTTACCTCGGGAGAATGACGCAGGAGCTTTAAAAGGGAAAGCTTTCGGAATAATATAGAATTATAGATAACAGGGGAAGTTTCCGAAAGAATATAGAAAAAAAAAAATAATAATAATAATAATAATAATAGAAGTTTCCGGAAGGATATAGAGATATAGGGAAAAGCTAAAAGAAGTTTCTAGAGGAAGTAAAAAAATAGATAAATAAGTATATATAGAGCAGCAATAAAGGGACAAAAGACCATTGAAGCTTGTAGTGAGAGAGATAGGAAGAATCAAAGATTGTATGTTGCCCATTTTGAATTAATACAAAACTTTTAGTATTTTCTTGTGCCTTGTGGTTTGTTGTGTATTTTGTGTGATTAACAGCAAGATATAAACCCTCTGTTTTGTTTTTCATAGCATGTGCTTGCATCATACACTGATTTTCACTCTCCATCTTTGTTCTTCTTCATCCAGCCTGTTACTATGTGGCTAAAGCTTAATGGAAGTAGCATTACTCCTAACTCAATTCCTTTTTGAATCCTTAGAAAGATAGAAAGCAGTCAGTGGACAAAAATGCAAGACAAAAAGCAACTTGAAAGAAAAATTAAAACACTGATCATCTTATGCTACTAGTTGAGAAGCAGTGTTGGAACAAATGTATACCATTGCAGAAAAGGATTTATCTTGGATAAGAGAGGATCATTTAGCTCTACAGATTACATTAAAAAAGTGTCATGCCTTTGTTTGAGTCATGCAATTATTGTATAACAGAGTTTTAGTTCCGCTTATCACCCTCAAACGGATGGGCAAACAGAGGTTGTCAATAGGAGTTTGGGAAATCTATTGAGGTGTCTTGCAAGTGACAAACCGAAACAGTGGGATTTGGCATTAGCACAGGCTGAGTTTGCATACAATGATTCGATAAACAGGAGCACCGGGAAAACACCATTTCAGATTGTGTATGGATATAGCCCCAAAGGAGTTTGTGAATTGAGAGATATAGCAGATTTGAATAAGAGGAGTGCTGATGCTGAGGAGTTTGCGGAGGCAATACATGAGATGCAAAACGAGGTAAGAAAGAGGATGCAAATAAGTACCGAAAAGTACACACAACATGCAGATTTGAAAAGAAGAGAAGTCAGTTTTTAGGTTGGAGATGTGGTATATGCTTACCTGAGGAAGGAAAGGTTTCCGAAGGGAGAATATAATAAGCTGAAGTCAAAGAAAATTGGGCCGTGTAGAGTGCTGAAGAAATTTGGGGATAATGCTTATGAGATAGAATTGTCGGATGGAATTGGGATTTCTCCAATATTCAATGTTGCGGATTTGTATGCTTATCCAAACTTAGCTACAAAGGATAACCACATAGAACAAGATGAAAAGGTCCACTGGAAGCAGCAGATGCCTAAACAACAAGAGGAAACAATCAAAGACATCATAGATAAAAGAGTGTACAAGAAGACCAAGAAAAGAGAATATTTTGAATATTTGGTTAAGTGGAGTAACAGGCCATTCGAGGATGCAACATGGATGAAACTAGCTGAACTAGCAAAGTTTGGGCACACAGTTGAAGAATATCAAGCCTTGGCATGAGCAGGAGCTCATGCTAAACTTTTTTTTACCTCGGGAGAATGACGCAGGAGCTTTAAAAGGGAAAGCTTTCGGAATAATATATAATTATAGATAACAGGGGAAGTTTCCGAAAGAATATAGAAAAAAAAAATAATAATAATAATAATAATAATAATAGAAGTTTCCGGAAGGATATAGAGATATAGGGAAAAGCTAAAAGAAGTTTCTAGAGGAAGTAAAAAAATAGATAAATAAGTATATATAGAGCAGCAGTAAAGGGACAAAAGACCATTGAAGCTTGTAGTGAGAGAGATAGGAAGAATCAAAGATTGTATGTTGCCCATTTTGAATTAATACAAAACTTTTAGTATTTTCTTGTGCCTTGTGGTTTGCTGTGTATTTTGTGTGATTAACAGCAAGGTATAAACCCTTTGTTTTGTTTTTCATAGCATGTGCTTGCATCATACACTGATTTTCACTCTCCATCTTTGTTCTTCTTCATCCAGCCTGTTACTATGTGGCTAAAGCTTAATGGAAGTAGCATTACTCCTAACTCAATTCCTTTCTGAATCCTTAGAAAGATAGAAAGCAGTCAGTGGACAAAAATGCAAGACAAAAAGCAACTTGAAAGAAAAATTAAAACACTGATCATCTTATGCTACTAGTTGAGAAGCAGTATTGGAACAAATGTATACCATTGCAGAAAAGGATTTATCTTGGATAAGAGAGGATCATTTAGCTCTACAGATTACATTAAAAAAGTGTCATGCCTTTGTTTGAGTCATGCAATTATTGTATAACAGAGTTTTAGTTCCGCTTATCACCCTCAGACGGATGGGCAAACGGAGGT
Source organism: Wollemia nobilis (assembly GCA_028583015.1). NCBI lineage: Eukaryota > Viridiplantae > Streptophyta > Pinopsida > Araucariales > Araucariaceae > Wollemia > Wollemia nobilis. The sequence goes on from JAQPPZ010017228.1 coordinate 17,894,373, forward strand.
TGTCAATAGGAGTTTGGGAAATCTATTGAGGTGTCTTGCAAGTGACAAACCGAAACAGTGGGATTTGGCATTAGCACAGGCTGAGTTTGCATACAATGATTCAGTAAACAGGAGCACCAGGAAAACACCATTTCAGATTGTGTATGGATATAGCCCCAAAGGAGTTTGTGAATTGAGAGATATAGCAGATTTGAATAAGAGGAGTGCTGATGCTGAGGAGTTTGCGGAGGCAATACATGAGATGCAAAACGAGGTAAGAAAGAGGATGCAAATAAGTACCGAAAAGTACAAACAACATGCAGATTTGAAAAGAAGAGAAGTCAGTTTTCAAGTTGGAGATGTGGTATATGCTTACCTGAGGAAGGAAAGGTTTCCGAAGGGAGAATATAATCAGCTGAAGTCAAAGAAAATTGGGCCATGTAGAGTTCTGAAGAAATTTGGGGATAATGCTTATGAGATAGAATTGCCGGATGGAATTGGGATTTCTCCAATATTCAATGTTGCGGATTTGTATGCTTATCCAAACTTAGCTACAAAGGATAACCACATAGAACAAGCTGAAAAGGTCCATTGGGAGCAGCAGATGCCTAAACAACAAGAGGAAACAATCAAAGACATCATAGATAAAAGAGTGTACAAGAAGACCAAGAAAAGAGAATATTTTGAATATTTGGTTAAGTGGAGTAACAGGCTATTCGAGGATGCATCATGGATGAAACCAGCTGAACTGGCAAAGTTTGGGCACACAGTTGAAGAATATCAAGCCTTGGCATGAGCAGGAGCTCATGCTAAACTTTTTTTTACCTCGGGAGAATGACGCAGGAGCTTTAAAAGGGAAAGCTTTCGGAATAATATAGAATTATAGATAAAAGGGGAAGTTTCCGAAAGAATATAGAAAAAAAATAATAATAGAAGTTTCCGGAAGGATATAGAGCTATAGGGAAAAGCTAAAAGAAGTTTCTAGAGGAAGTAAAAAAATAGATAAATAAGTATATATAGAGCAGCAGTAAAGGGACAAAAGACCATTGAAGCTTGTAGTGAGAGAGATAGGAAGAATCAAAGATTGTATGTTGCCCATTTTGAATTAATACAAAACTTTTAGTATTTTCTTGTGCCTTGTGGTTTGCTGTGTATTTTGTGTGATTAACAGCAAGGTATAAACCCTCTGTTTTGTTTTTTATAGCATGTGCTTGCATCATACACTGATTTTCACTCTCCATCTTTGTTCTTCTTCATCCAGCCTGTTACTATGTGGCTAAAGCTTAATGGAAGTAGCATTACTCCTAACTCAATTCCTTTCTGAATCCTAAGAAATATAGAAAGCAGTCAGTGGACAAAAATGCAAGACAAAAAGCAACTTGAAAGAAAAATTAAAACACTGATCATCTTATGCTACTAGTTGAGAAGCAGTATTGGAACAAAAGTATACCATTGCAGAAAAGGATTTATCTTGGATAAGAGAGGATCACTTAGCTCTACAGATTACATTAAAAAAGTGTCATGCCTTTGTTTGAGTCATGCAATTATTGTATAACAACAAATTTCTAATCATTAGATAACCTAGGGTTTTCTTAGGAGAAAGTTCCAATATTATGAGAGTACTTCCCGTAGTAGATTGTCCCTGCTTTCCTAGAAGTCAATCAGAAAGCGTGCAGATAAGGGCATTTTCTCACAGATGCCTATAGCTGATCATTTCATGGTATGCTGTCGTTTCAAAACTAGAAGAAAGCATCTTTGTATGATAGCCAAATGTTAAATTTATGTATTATCTTCCATTCCTTCTAATCTGCATGTTTTAAGCAATTACTCAGTAATTGGAGCTACCAAGGCCAACTATATGTGTTCCTCAATTGAAAACTGCTTTGTGGATCAATTTTTACTTGATGCATTGTTTCACAAAGAGAACCCAATTCACCGAAGATCACAAACCTTGATTTAATCATTCAAACATAGCAAAATTTCTTTCAAACAGGCCATATATGTCTTGCAAGCATCCCCTGGCAGATTCAATTTTGCTTTCCTATTTGATGTAACACTTTTATGTTCTTCAGATTTCAGGTACACCCACACTTGAATTGTTTTGTGTTTTAGCCATCATGTTCAAATGCAGATAAGTGGAAATCAACATATTGAGCAAGTTGAGTTTGTGGTAATTGTTCCAGATTTGGGATCCTTCAAGCCACAACAGGCCTTCTCATCAAACCAGTGTTGTTTTTAAGTCTGAAACTACACACCTCTGGTGAGGCAGAATCAACTAGGGCTTATTACTTATGGCAATGACCTAATTGTATGGCAGCCAAATTTTGTGTGTTGCATTACTGTATTGTACTCGGAGGCGATGTTCACCCATGGAAAAGCACTGTATTTGGAAACTAAAGGAATGTCTCGCTATCACAGTTTGGTTTCCTTGAGCAATTCTATGTCTGTGCATGGTCATTGTACTGAAGTTGACACATATGCCCTACATGCCCTTTAAATGGCTGTGTTCAAATTGATCTTGGCTGCGTCAGATTGGAAATATTGTTGGTCTATTATTGTGGATTGTTCTCGCTAGAACAAATTGTGATGGAAAAGAGGATGTATAGCCATATCTTCATAGATTTAATGAATTCCTCAAATGCCCACTACATCCCTTTGCACCAACCCCAGAGGTATGAATAGGAGTCCTAACTGCACCACATTAAAAGAAATACACATGACCGAAGATTTTATTGTGATTTTAGATCACTCAAGTCTCAAAGAGGACCAAAAACTATATCAACACAAAAACAGGGCATAAGTGTATAACGTGCTTGTTCCAAATAATGAGACATTTGGCAACTTATGACAGTCTCCCAAAGTCAGTAGGATTTAAATAGGAAAATCTATTGTCAAAAAATAGAACCACTCAAGGGACCATTATAACTCAGAACATTCTCTCTGAAGACAGGCATCCATATTGTTTAAGCAAAATTGACCATTCTCCACGTTTTGCAGCTACCGTAATCTTTCTTCCTAGGAAAATTCAAAACTCGAAGACATTGTGCATGCAAACTTCTTTTCTTTCAAGCGACAATACAAATCCAGATTTTTTTTTTTTTGGTTCCTCAGATACATAGGATTCAATATACAAACATAAACAGAAAATGCATCAAAAGAAAATCCCTCTACATATCATTCCACACACAGTAATTACCCTAAATTTGGATGCATAGGATGAAGTCCTTGTCACGCGAAGGTGACATTCAGTGTCTAAAATTAATGGGTTTTGCCAAAATAGATTGTTATGTCAAACAACGTCATTCACTCTGTCAAATTTCCATACAATATAAATTTAAGGGTTGCCCACTGACATGTAGATTATACCTTTCTGTGAGGACCTTAAGTCTAGTCTATCCACAAAGAAATATAAGATATTCAACTCATTATATGATACGAAATACAAAACCAAGTAGGAAACATCAATAAGCAAAGCATGGGTGTGCACCAACCGAGTTACCAATTTCAACTCTAAGAAGCACCCAGTTCCGCCAGGCGCATGTGGCCTTCTTCTTTCAGCAAATCTAAGTGTTTCTCGCGTGTTTGCAGCTCCAGAATGTGCTGTTGCCTCCACATTTCCTCCAACAATTCTGCATTAGAAGTTGTTAAAGGTGGCAAATTTCTTGAAGAACAAGCCCTGTTCACCATATCCTTACATAAACAATCAACATTAACATTATTTTCTGCTCTACTCTTCAAGCACCTCTCAAGCACATCCTTCACCATCTTCATCAAATCGTTCCTCAACTTAGCGGGAAGACCCAACTTCTCCTTTGTCTTTGGCCCCTCTCCTCCATTTCCTTCATTCTTCTCTTCTTCCTGCTCCTCCTCTTCTTCTAAATTTTCTTCTTCCTCCTCCTCCTCCTTCTCTTCTTCTTCCACTTCTTCATTGTGTGCCACCTCATCATGTTCCTCTTCTTCATCAATTGTCTCCTCTTTATCCCCACTTCCCCACAACTCATTTGAGAGGTTATACAGACCTTCTTCATGTCTACTCTTAAATACAAACCTCCTATTCTTCACCTTCTTCTCATTGGTGGCATGAAACTTGTCTCTGAGCCGCCTCATTTTCTTATAAAATTGCTTAGAGCTATACTTACCTTGCAACGAATTCTTAACATGGTGATAAACTCCCTTGCCACCCAATTTTCCTCTGTAATAGCTCAAGACTCCCCTCAACAAAACAGTTTCCTCCTCTGGGCTCCAGAACATGGCCAGAGCACTGGCACTAGCACTCACATCAACACTGGCTTTCTTCTTGTTATAACTCCTTGTCCTTCGAGGACCTGGAGGACCTGGAGGGGTATCCATCTCCTTCTCTTTCTCATTTCCTTCATTCTTCTCTTCTTCCTGCTCCTCCTCTTCTTCTAAATTTTCTTCTTCCTCCTCCTCCTCTTCTTCTTCCACTTCTTCATTGTGTGCCACCTCATCATGCTTCTCTTCTTCCTCAGTTGTCTCCTCTTTATCCCCACTTCCCCACAACTCATTTGAGAGGTTATACAAACCTTCTTCATGTCCACTCTTAAATACAAACCTCCTATTCTTCACCTTCTTGTCATTGGTGGCATGAAACTTGTCTTTGAGCCGCCTCATTTTCTGATAAAATTGCTTAGAGCTGTAATTGCCTTGCAACAAATTCTTAACATGGTGATAAACTCCCTTGCCACCCAATTTTTCTCTGTAATAGCTCAAAACTCCCCTCAACAAAACAGTTTCCTCCTCTGGGCTCCAGAACATGGCCACAGCATTGGCACTAGCATTCACACCAACTCTGACTTTCATGTTGTTATAACTCCTTGTCCTTCGAGGACCTGGAGGGGTATCCATCTCCTTCTCTTTCTCATTGCCCTCAACTTCTTCATTGTGTGCCTCCTCATCATGCTCTTCTTCTTCCTCACTTGTCTCCTTTTTATCCCCACTTCCCCACAACTCATTTGAGAGGTTATACAGACCTTCTTCATGTCTACTCTTAAATACAAACCTCCTATTCTTCACTTTCTTGTCATTGGTGGCATGAAACTTGTCTCTCAGCCGCCCCATTTTCTTATAAAGTTGCTTAGAGCTATACTTGCCTTGCAACGAATTCTTAACATGGTGATAAACTCCCTTGCCACCCAATTTTCCTCTGTAATAGCTCAAGACTCCCCTCAACAAAACAGTTTCCTCCTCTGGGCTCCAGTACATGGCCAGAGCACTGGCACTAGCACTCACACCAACTCTGATTTTCTTGTTGTTATAACTCCTTGTTCTTCGAGGACCTGGAGGGGTATCCATCTCCTCTTTCTCATTGCCCTGCTTCTGCTTTTGCTTAAATTTATAAGCAGGGGAATTGGGTGCGGATGATGTTGATTGGGCCTTTTTTATTCTATTCGAATATCTCTTCTTCTTGGTCATGGGGTTGGTTTCATGGTAATTCTCCTCCTCCTCTTGTTGTCTAGGGCGCTTGGATCTGGGTGTGACAATTTTTTGTGGGTGTTGCTGATGATCCTTCTTCTTTTGCTTCATCCGCTGTTCATATTGATTCAGGGTCTCACTATCTCTCTCAGAGGAGGAAGTAGAGGAATAAGTAGGAAATCTCATGACTGGCTCTATGGCTATGGCTGCAACTGCAATCTAAATCTACTTGATCTCCCCACCACCTGAGCAGACGTAAATACAAGATCATTCATGGATGCAACCAATTCGATCCATGACACTAAGGCGCGCTTCCCTAGGGAAGCGTTCGAATAAAAGGGCTGTCTCGAAATACTTACTCTTGCCAACCTCACCGCATAGGCAACAAATGAGGTGCATCACCATAATTAATTAGAAAATCCTTGTTATTATTACAGTGCATATATCTAGGTGAGGTGCATGACCATAATTATTTAGACAATGCTTTTGTTTATTTATTATTCATAGGGAATAGGTTACACTAATTTTCTACTATTAAAGAGTACACTAATTTTCAACTATTAAAGAGTTGAAATTTTGAGACTGAAACACAACCAGTCTTTTTCTATTATAGCGCACGGTTCTTAAGAATTCTTAGGGCTTTTCCTTATAACAACTTATGTCAGATCGTTCTTCATGTACCTTGATTTGAAGAGGATCACCTATGTTTGGGATTGATATTGTATTGTTGGGACTTGCATGTACTCTACAGATTCAAGTCACGTCCGATTATTACTTTTACCACTTTCAAAGTTTAAACCTAAATCAAGTTAGGTGGACTCTACTTTTACCACTAGAAAACTACCTCACCTAAATTTTTTTTATAAACATTTAAACTTACCGGTCTACAATCTTTAATAATATATTTAAATTGTGGAGAATATGTTCATGATGTTTCTTTCTGGTCTTTGTATGTAAGCGTTACTTCTTTATATTTTTAATTTTTTTAAAAGGTGACGGGGTTTTAAACGACGAGGGGTATTATTAAACCTTAACCTGACACTCACCACACCCCAAAATTTAAGTAAGGTATTATGTTAAATCCAATCAAATTTCAGTATCTAAATCTCTAGAGATGTGAATCAAATATTTGTATTATAAATAATAGCCCTTTGAATCCAAACTTCTGAACTTTTTTCAAAACTACCAAGCCAATAAAGGTTGGCTGATCTGATTTTCAGTGTTGCTCGCCTTTGCCAAGGTGGTATTGTTGTTCTTCCAAGTCAATAATAATGGTAATGTTTAGACCTCCCGTTGATGTAGGGAATATATTTTTTCAGTGAGGTGGATTCATATAGGTGCCATTTTCACATTAAAAGTGCAGCGAAGGCATGTGCACATTTCATTAGATTTTAGAAGAGAACAGGGAAGTATTTATCGTAAAGGAGATAGAGGAGCTTGATGTTGAACACTTCCTTTTGAAGCCATCAAGGATTGCATCATTTATTTCTCTTAGTATCACAAATCAGATTATTGCCATAAAAGATCACTTAATTAAATTTATTTTTATATTAATTTTTTTTAATTATGTATTTTATTAAAATAAGAAATTATATAAAATTGAAAATATTATATTATAAAGTTAATAATTTAGTTAAAGTTAGATAAAATAATAATAATATATTATTTTTCAAATATATATATTAAAGTATTAACATTAATCACTAGAAACTATTTTTTATTAGACATAATAAATTAATACATAGTTTGTATAAGAAAATTGTCAAACCTAACTTTTTGTAGGTAGAGAAGTAGGTAGAGAAGATCAAATGTAGAATATACACACTATCAAACCTCATATTTCCTCAAAGCCTTTATCTATGTAGTTTACTAGAGCCTTGTAAGCATTTTATATGGAATCCTATGAAGTGAAACTTGCCAGCTAGATTTAGCAATGTTTGATATGGCCAAGCTCCCTTTGCTAAGTTGAACCTTAACTAGACTACAAGAATGACAAGTTGCACAAATGTTATTTGGTCGGGAGGCTATTGAAACTACAAAGCTCAAGGGCATCTCAACTCATCTAGAAGCCGATGTGAAGGGAAAAATCCCTTGCTCTAAAAAATTGAAGCTTGAGGACAGGGTGGTGGCATGGCCTTGGTCTATATAGGGGGTCTTGCGAGATAACCACAAAATTAGTATTAGCACCGGTATTGAATGTTTTTGGATTATAGGACCCTACTTCTTTTATGTTTTTCCCTCTTGGCTACATACTATGGTCTAACCTTCTTCCCATGTATTTTGTGGACCCTTTGTTAGTTAAGAATCAAGGTTAACCAATAGGAGGATAAGATGATAAAGGTGGAGAGGGCCATGCAATTACAGAATGATGTGCACCAACCTTTAAATTATTACGCTTGACCAATGACCTTCTCTTTTGCACCTTCTCAGCTAGGTGACAAATACGAACCCATTGTCGAAGTGGTAAAATAGGAATATACTTAGATTGGAAAATCGCTATTGGAATCAACAATCATCTTTAATCTTGTGGGATATTGATTAGTACGAAAAGCAAGTGTTTAGAAGGTTGATGTAAACCATTCATTGTGTAAGTTGGGTGTCTCTAATATAAATATCAATGGCTTCCTTAAGGTCCTTGGCCAAATACATCTTTAGGGGCGGGTGCCATAAAACTTCTACAATTTAAAGTAGATAATATGACTAAGAGTGGTAGTCAATTAGTCTATAAAGGATCACAAGGGTATTAAAACCCTTAAAACTCAAGCCACATAGGTACTTTTAAGAAGTGGTAATCTGAGACCATTAAATTTGTAGACCATGACTGAAATACTAACAAAGTATTACGAATATACTATGGTCCATTCTCAAGATATGAGAAGCATGTTGGGGGTTGCAAACCCAAAGAGAGGAAAAAAAAACTCTTGGTGAGGTTTTGACAAAACCTAACCTTTATGTCATGCCACATATTATGGATCTAGGACTTTAACATCAATTTGTTTAGGGATACAACTCACAAAGTATCCAATAAGAATATAACTTTCTAGCATGTGATACGCACTTTCAACTTTAGGAACATGTAAAATTATATTTGGATCAAGATATTTACCTTGTGGAAGACCATGTGGACAAACTTCTTGGGACATTTGAGGCAAACCATCCTTCTCACTAGTTTCAACACTAGTTGTGATGGCTTGCTAGCCATATTTAATCATAAGTCCCAATATCCAGGATTTAATCAAACTCAGATATAAATTATATGAAGGCTTATTCACAGAAAAATATCAATATCAATGAATATAACATTCATGAAATGTAACAATAATAATATAATACAATGAACAAAATCGTATTATGAATCAAATATACAAAAGCTTTCTTGTATCAATTAATGCTTGATAAATTTCAGTGCAGGAGCTTTGTCTCCATAATATAACCTTATAAGTGATTTTTTAATACTTTGTCTATTGTTGTCCTCACATATCCAAGAGATGCATCCATTTACATTCCACACATAAGACAAACCTTTCATGTCTCTTGACTTTACATATTACCACGTACATGTGACTCTTTACTTATATACTTGACACCTACACATATGACTCGTCATTAACTTATATGACATATTGCACACACTTTCACACTTAATTACATGACACTTGCACACTCTCACATTCTACACACTTGCACACCTTATCACATGACATGTGGACTCATCTACACATTGACACATACTTTAAGGGAAATATAAATCACATATCTAATATAATAACTCACACCCTATTCTAATATTTACAATAGTATAAATGTACGATGGGGATACTTTAAGTTTAACATCTAGCAAATAATGTAATATTCTCCAACAAGTTGGTGTTGCTACAAATGGGGTCACCATTAATAATAAAGGGGAGGAAAAGCCCTACATGAGGGGTGGACAAACTATGAAAGACACGAAACTCCCTCTAGCCCTCTTCAATGTTATTTTCTTCTTCTAAAAAAGGACACATAATAAAATTCATTGGAGGATAAGGGATGTTAGAGCTTCTTGAAGCACAATTATTAAGATTACGTTGTTTCAAGTCAAAGGTTTATTAGACTATATATGTATATAACCAAACTATAAGCATTAATTGTTTTACAAAGCAAAATATAATACTTTATCAATTTGCATATAAAAAGTTTATAAAAAACACTTTAATTTAAGTATGTGCAATCAAACACATAGCTTTAAATAAATAAATAAATATACTATAATAAGTGTTATTTGTTTTATAAAGCAATAATTAATACTTTTATTATTTTGTCGGTAAAAAATTAATGAAAAGCATTTCCATATAAGTATGTTTAATCAAATTCATGGTTTTGCAATTAAAAACATGGATTTTTTTAATTAAGACTGGGATTCACATCTTTGTAGTAATTCCATCATATGATTTGTAAAAAAGTTGTGGCACCATGGTTATGATGAAATACAATGGGGGTGTTTGAGTCAAATATATACAACTAAAATAAAGTCCACTTAAGGGAATACCACCATATGTTCATGTGTAGAATCCACTGGGAATTGAGGTGACTGCGGGTGTGTGTTATATTCTCTATACTCGAGGGCTTGGGGGATCAAAAGATTCACCAGGAACGGTTTAAGGACTCACTCCAAGTCCAAGGATGAAATGTTTAATGTGTATATTGAACAAGCACCTATGTTTGGCTTTTCTAAAATCTAAACTATGAAAAATGAACGAACAATGCAAGACCAACAATGATGCAAGAAGACAAGAAACTAACCTTAGGATGATTCTTGATTTTTGATGATGAATAAACCCTAACTTGCAATAAAATAGATCTTTCCTTTTTAGCAAGGGTTTGAGAGAATGCACAAACAAAGTTAACCCTAAAATGCAAACTATATACCTTTTCTCTTTCAAATACTAAAAATGAGATCAAGATATTTTTCTTTTGTTTATGATCTAGATCTAGTATAGAAATGGACAGGAACAAACAACAAACAACCTAAGAAGTTTATTTAGAGCATTTACTTGACTTGATGGTTGTACTTAGCTTTTAACTTGCATCTAGATGTGTCCAATAGCTTCACAAGCTACATAACAACTTTACAAAACCCTAGAAAATTTGATCAACATTTGGGGCCCTACTTAGGCCATTGTGTGACTAAGCTTGAAGATATAGCAGTCAAGCCTCCTTGGTCCTTTTAGCTAACCATTTATAAAGAAAATAGATTGTTAACCTTTTTGGAAATGAACAAGACAATATGCGATAAAATAAAATAGTGCAAAAAATAGAGTGCAAACAATAATGTTAAGATCCATATGAAGCACATAAACACAAACTAGGGATTTGGGAGCAAAACTTTACTCCCAAACTTGATGAATCTGAAATCACACCTTGTAAGGGGCGGTCGTGACTTCAGATTTGCCAAAATTACACCCTGTATAGACAGGGCATAAATTTGTAGCAAAAGTGTAAAAAACACTCTATCAATGTAGAATAAGACACAAAAATGCATAATTAATCATCTAGAAATATTAAAACACAAGAACCCTGGTGATAGTGAAAGAATAATTAAAAGGATGAAGACCTCCACAAAATGGTAATATCCACCTCAAGGCTCCAACACTTGTCCACCAAGAATAGTATATAAGAACAAAGTAATAGAATAATACTTGATTTTTCTAGGAGAATTCATCAAAGATAAAAATCACTTCTCGTGAAAAATCACTTAGAATCATTTTTGCACTTCTCTTTCAAAAGAGGATTCAAACCCTCTATTTATAAGAGATTTGGAGGGCAAAAAGGTGAGAAAATGAAACGGTAAACCTAGGGAAGGGTCGACGTCTTGGGGGTCGATCCAAAAATTGTATTTTCTAAGAGAAAACCCTAACTTGTCAAAATCACACCCCATATTGGACGACCACAATTTCAGCAAAACTAGGAAAAAAGAAAAAGGGAGGGAGAAGAGAGGCCCAAACTTGTATTTTGATAAGTTTGATGGACTTCTCAAGGATTCTAGAAAAAATGACTCATTTGGGTGGGTCAGTTTTCCATGTCTACATTTTACCACCTCTTTGGTGCATTTATGGCCTAATAAATGCGTTAAAGAAATGTGTAGACACCTATGGGCCAAGAATGATGAACACAAAAAGGGTGACTGGTTTAAAATAAATGGGTGGTGAAAAAATGGTGTCGTTCCAGAAACTTCAAAATTTTACATGCAAAATGAGGCATTAGGGACTTTAATGCCTCTCAGGCTGGGGTGCCCCATCGAGTTTTGGGAGGAATGCAAAATTCCTAAGGAAACTCGAAAAAAGGTTGATGCAAAAGAAAAGAAAACAACAAATAGAGCAAAATCGTAAATAGGAGAGAGAAAACATAGGGGTATAATAAGAGAGGAGGGTGAAAATTAATTTATTTTCACTATGCGATAAGAAGAAGGGCTTTGAAAAAATACAATGGTGCTTCCCACACACCGTTCAATCATTGCGAAGGACGAGGTCGATGCAGTAGCGGAGTGAGCATAGGTAAGGACTAAAATCCTTCCTCTAGACTAGGCTAGATTAGGTTTTTTAGTGTCTTTGAGCAATTATTTTTTTTTTTAGAAGAATTCATCATGTGTGACCCTGGTGCAATTTTGGATTCGAGGGCCAACCACAAAACTAGCTGGTTTGTGGTTGCGATTGAATTCGCACCCCAGATTTTCGTGGTGTAATTTTACGAATCCATGTCATGCAAGCATGGGGCACAAATTCAAAAGAAGAAATGAACGAACAAAATCACATCCTAAAAAGAAGGGGCACAATTTTGATAAAGAGAAGATCAAAAAAGAAAGAGAGCAAGATAAGTGAAGAAAACTAGAAGAAGAGAGAAAGAGAGACAAGACAAGCAAGCTTCGATGTTGTTAAATTGACTTTTGTTTGTGTTCTTGAATTTATTGTGTAAAACATTTAAAAATTATGTTATTTTTTTGTTGCAGCATGATGTATTGGAGAGAAGGGAGTGGTGACCGAGCTCCTTGTAGGAGGAGCTACAGGGGCTCATACCAGTAGAGACAAACACCCTATGGATAATGGGGTTATCGCATCTGGTAGAGATGACCTGGGTGGAGGTAAAAATAATGCTACTGATGGTGTTGGTAGAGAGGTGGTATCCGAAGTCATCCACCTTTTAATTATCGAGAGGGAAGATGATAGTCACACTAGAGGATGTCTAATGCATCCTACACATCCATATTAGGGGGAGGGTAGTTTATAGGGCACGAGGATAGTAGGTCACATTGTAGATAATGTTAGGAAACTAGGACCATGAGGTCTGTGAGAGTTGGATCCATATCGACGAGTTGGTGAGGTGCTATGGGGTGATGCTCTGATGAATGTGCTCTATGGGGTGGAAGTCGGATGCTTGGTGTGCCATAGTAGTAGGTGATACCCGCCATGGGTCCTAGTGGGAGTAGTGATAGACCTGTAGAACCAATAGGCGTGGTTCGCATGGGGTCCATATATGTTAGCTCATATGTATAAGATATTATACAATGTCGTGTACAAATGACATACAAGTTTGATCTATACAATCTTGCTCCAGGTGTGGTGTTGGGAGCACATAGTAGTCAGGGGACCATATGCACTACTAGGGCCATTGCCCAACCTAGAGTGGCCAACAAAATATAAGTGGACCAAGAGCTTCGAGTATGTCTAGTGGACGTATGTCGAGATCCTACCACTATGGAGGTAGGTGATAGACAAGCTACAGGAGCACATGATCATATGGCAATCGTAGTACCTGCACCCTGGATGGATAGAGGATGCAAAGGAGCTAGAAAGGGTTAGATGGGTCTCTATAAAGAAGGGAGAGCTATAGCTCTTCTGATTCAATCGAGTATACAAAAAAATTGGTATCTTTTAGGAGATATCGAACTTGGGAGACTATTGGTTCAGCAAGTACAAAGGGACCCATCAGGAGTCGAAGGAGACCCTAAAGTGGGGAGATGGACAAAGGAGGACCTAGACAATCCACTATACATGGACCCAAGGGTGGATGAAATTGGGGTGGCTCTCAGGTGTAAGAGATGGTATTAGGAGCATTGTGACGTCGAGGATCTCCCCATTGGTGCCAATGTAGATACAATATATTATGGGTCGATGGGTGTAGCTGGAACTTCAAGAGGTGACCCGATGCACCATAAAATTATGATAGTAGGTCTAGGATACCCCACAAAAAACACAGGTGCAAGTTTGAGTAGATATGGTGGTAGCAACTACCATCGCTTCTAGAACCAGGGAGGAGCAACAAGAGATGTCCCCATGGTGATTGGAGTTGGGTTGAGTAGAGTAGTCAAAGAGGCTTCCACATCAATAGCAACATGACCATGGGTTAGGGGGATCCAACGAGAGAGACAAAGGCACTACAGGATTGGATAAAAACCGTGTAGAGGGAGATGGATCTACTATGAGACGATAGGTCCAAGAGAATAGAGACGCTATGGAGTGCCTTGACCATAATACTCATAGAATGAGGCATAATGAGGGTTGAGGTAGACTACCTCAGGGGAGAGGTGAGCTGGCTAGACCAAGAGCAATAGCAGGCTCTGGATAAGGGGATGTTTATAATGATTGAAAACCAATAAGGTAAGGGGATTTACCTACTATAGGTAGATTTGTAGAGGGTGGGGGAGAGGTTAAAGGTAGTTGTATGGAGGGACACCTTCTACCAAACTTTGTACTTCTAGGTAGTTCTAATAGAGAAAAGGGTACCTCCACCTTCTCCTCTTAAGACATAGGATCGATCACAGTCTAGATCATAGATGACTATGTGATTTGTGAACATACCCCCACCAAGAACACCTTTGATGGGATGAGTAGAGGAGACAGGCTCATGGAGCTAGGGCTAGGATCAGGGTGACATGCCAATTTTGAGTGTGGCATGCATTCCTAAGGAGGATCGAGTGTGTTAGGCTTGGAATGTAGCACACTGATTGAACTAACATGTGTACTCTATATTTCTTGAGTAATATCATGTTGTGTTTGATATATAAATATGTTAAATTATGTGTGTTTTATTTGTTATGTGTTTTTACATATTGAATCATGCATGAGTTAATGAAAAGAACTTAACAATGGATGCATGAATGGACTAAATTAATGCAATACATGATGGGATTATTCTAACTAATAAATTAAATGCATGAATGGATGAGGAGATGAAAGAAAAAGATGATGGAATAAATAAGAGAAGAAAAATGAGAGAAAAACATAGCTTTATCCAAAATCATGAATTTGACTTATAGCGAACTTGTACCCCATGTGGACAGGGTGCAAATTCAACAGAAAGGAAAGAAAAGAAGAAAATAAGGAGAGGAAGAAGTAGAAGATGAAGAAGGTCAACAAAGAAAAAGGTGCTTGAAATATGATGTTTGAATCAACGTAGACTATGAAATATTAGTGTGATCAAATGAATATAGACCAAGTGAAGAAGAAAAAGTGAAGTGGAACCCTATAGGGATGTATGCTTGCAAATGATAGAATGGAGGATGCGCCTCACTCGTGGCCATGAAGCTATCCCGTAGGGTGTTATGCTCACAAAAGAATGGTCAAGGGTGTTATGCTCACAAAATAATGGTCAAGTGTGGAGTGATACCCACTATGGGTGTAGTGCTTGCTAATGGCTAGAGATGAAGAGATACCTGCTAGGATGTATGCTCACAAATGGTTGAATGGAGGCTGCCCCTCACTCGTGACCATAAAGCTATCATGTATGGGGTGAAATATTTGATTGATTGTATAGAATGAGTACTACTCGATAGGGGTGTGGTGTGTGTAATAGATGAATGATCAAAGTGAAACACAATAGAACAATGTGTGTGTGCTAGATGGGAAGAAGATAGAATAATAAGAGAAGCAAGAAATAAATAGTGTTGTGTGTGTCCTTATTGAAATTTTAATAGCTAAGAGATGTGCATAAGATAGTTAGTGGTTGTACAAACACCATAAATGATATTCATGTGGTATCTAACCTATCTCACGAGGATCCCTTAATAGGCAAAATATCAAGAAGGAAAAGTGTGAGCAAAAACAAAATGAAAAAATAGAAGAATAAACATATATCTTGTCTTGGGGAAGAGAAGAAATGATTAAAAATTTCGAAGGGCAAAGGACATATAGGAGATGAAGAATTATATACCTTGACTTGGAAAAATTTCAAGGTCAAGGAATATATAAGAAAATAAGATAAGGAATGAGCAAATGCAATGATGAAAAATGCATGGAGATGGACCCTAGGTTGGGGATTCGCTAGGCATCAGAGTCCTAGTATGAGTGCAATGCACGTGAGCTAGAACCTAACTAGGTTTCATCACTTGCCATCCTCACGGAGTTCCTAAAAATCTATATGATCAATAAATCATGCAAATATGATCAAGCAACAATGCAACTATATGACAAGCAAAAATACAAATGGAATGGAATGCTAGAAAATTCATGCAAAATATGATAGACAGTCATGTATTATGAGCAAGAAAACCGAAATGTAGGATGAAGAATGAATATGCTAAATCATGCATAATATTTTTTAGATGCATTATGTTCATTGGTTCTTTTAAATCTTTACCATCTAACATTACCAAATGATAGGCTCCTAAGTTAAACTTAGTCATTATGACAAAGGGGCCTAACCAATTAGGCTGAAACTTGCCTTTAAGATATGAATGAGCATTGGTGTTCTTTTGGTTTTCCTTAAGTATAAGGTCTTCAATCTGAAAAGAATGATTGTGAACTCTCTTGTAATAAGATCACTTAAGCCTATTTTGATAGGATCAAAGATGCTCTAAGGCATGAATGTGCTTTTCATCCAACAACTCTAATTGGTTCAAACGATCTAAAAAATAGTTGACACATATTTTGATTGCACCTCCTATCTTAACAATAAGGATCACAACATAAGGGATTGACCCATAAAAGAAAAACTATTATGGAGGATATATTCGTAACCCATATCACAAAGAGGATCATCCACAACATATTCTCTAGGATTCATTACACAAAATTTATTACAAACTTTGATTGTGTCATCCTTATTGATGAAAGGGGGAAAGACTTCTAATTGCTCAAGATCTGCAAGAGACATATGAATAGGATACTCTTGAGAACTAGAAGACTCGACATGATCCTCAAAGAAGAAGTTTTTTAGGAGGATATCCTCATGATCCATGTCACAAATATTATACCCCTTAGGATAATCCCCTAGGGTTGCAACTAACTTAGGATGCACCAAAGTTACCACATTGCAAAATAGAATGTCAATGGGATAAGGTGGTCCCTCATCCTCATCACTCCACTCCAAGCCTTGATGATCCAAATATTCAACATAAGTAATGAGGTGATCATCATCATAAAATGGCAAAGGTTGGTTTCTATTGGGTATGTAGCCAATGCCATATCTCCTAGGCCAAAGCTCAACTTCCAAAGGCTCTCGAATACCTTTTTGTTGTGTCCCTAAACATTTACCTACATATCCCATACTAGATGGGATTTGCTTGGGTGTGGGTAATCATTGGATAGGTAACAATGGGTAAAAGAGCACTCTATAAGAAGAGGGTTGCTACCATGGATCTTTTCTTCAAGGGATATACCTACAGAGATAAAAGTACATGTGCTAATAAGTACTACTTCACCTTTCTTATGAGGAAAACCCATAGTCCTTGGTGAATGTGGTAGCTTGGCTAAATATAGAAGAGGCCCTTAAATGAAAGGATTGACCTGATCTTGTGATGAAACATCAATTAGCGCTTCCTAACTTACCTTTAAATTTTTAACTTGCTTGGTAATGTGAGATGAAGAAATTGATGGACATAAATTGAGACTATATTGAACTTGCTCAACCATTGAATAATATTAGAATGGATGAGGATCACCTAAAATGGTTATAAGTTGATCTTTGAATTTGAACTTCAGACATTGATGAAGAGTATAAGGGACAACCCTCATCACATTAATCCAAGGGCATCCAAGAAGGAGATTAAAATATGCAAGGCAAGGTACCACATAAAATAAGGTATCTAAGATCTTATGTCCAACCCTAAGAGGGAGGGATATAATACCGCAGGCCTCTTAGGATGCATTGTTGAAAGATTTGATTATGACATTAGATTTAATTAAATATTCCTCTTTTAATCCAAAATTTTGGAAAATTTGATAAGTGCATATATTGAGGGAGGAATCATTATCTATAAAAACTTTCTTAATAATGTTTCCCCAATATATGTAGTGATGTAGAGGGAAGAATCCCCTTGCAAGTCTAAGGAAGGAATATCATCATCCAAAAACATGATATGATGTATCCCAAGGGAGCCTACAACATCACCTATAACACTAGGGAAAATGTCTTGAGGGATAGGTTGTTAGATTAGAAGCTTCAACAAAGCTTCCCTATGAATAAGAGAAGTTTGTAAAAGCTCTAAGAGGGAAATATTGACTGGGGTACTAGCTAACTATTGTTAAATGTAGAAGGAGACTTTAGGTTGTGGTTACAACACTAAGGGTGGGTTTTATACTCTTGTGCTCCTTTCTTGGGTACTATTCAAAACTAAGGATAGTTTAGAAGGTTTATTGGATGTAGAACTCGTCTCTTTTTGATATCGTTGAGTCGATTGAGCATGAGCTTGTTGCCTTGTAGTTATTTCTATCATACCAACCATGTTATTGTAGGGTGATGGCATATTATGATATGACACTTGATTAGTTGTATATTGCCCATGGTTAGATAGGGATATTGGAAGATATCCATGTCTTGATTAGTTTTGTGTGCTTTTTTAGTAGGAGGTTGATTGTTTGTTGGAGGATTAGGTTGAGAACCCTCTATAACAAGGTGACCTGCATAAATTAAGTCTTGAACCACATGTTTCAACCTCTTACATGAATTTATCATGTGCCCCTCCACTCTATGATACTCACAATGTTGACCAGGCTTATACTAATCAACTGTGGTATTGGGTTGCCTTATGGGAGATAACTCAATCATGTTAGCTTTCAAGAGCTATTTTAAGATCGATGAAATAGGTTTGTTGGAGTCTTGTAAAATTCCTTGATGAGGATTTTTATGGTTTTCTAAACACCATCTTTTACAAGGTATTAACAACACTGTTAAAATGTCTACTATCCATTACCCCATCACCAACTACATGCATAAAAAACCTATTAGCAACAATGTTAATATGTCTATTATTCGTTACCCCATCACCATATTTTATGGTCCTATTTTCTTCTTTCTTTGGCTTAATTTGATCTCTTCAAATAAGGGTTTGCTCTACCCTTATTGCTAGATCTATTGCTTGGATGAAAGAGGTAATAGTTTTTGTTTCCAATTCATATGATATTTGCTCTTGTAAATTTCTAATAAAGATCTCTAGCATGTCTCAGGGAGGTAAAGTATATCTCAATCATCCAACTAAACTTCTCCAATGAGATAATAATTTTGAAAAATTTTCATCTTTACCTTGCTTCGATTTGGGCTTCCTCATCCATAGCCTTAACCAAAGCATCCTTGTTATTTTTCATGAAATTATAGATATGATCATATGATTTAAAGGTGAGGTGTCCATTAGACCCCTCAAGAGGATCAATATCATTACCAATTTGTACATTTTATTCTTCTAAATTAGAGTTCTCCCTATCAATCTAGTTATCTTCTTGAATAATATCACCAAATTCCAAAAGACTTTGCTTACTCCTAAGGTTGGGAGCTATTAGGAAAAAGAGAAAGGATAGAGGAGAAAAGGAGGATCTAAAAACTGGCAAAAAATATACAAAATATTCTTAAGATGTTTTTAATATTTTCTAATTCTAAGCAAACAAAATTAGTGGTCTTGTTTAAATATTTTCAAAGAGAAAAATTAAAGGAAGAGGCTTCCTAATTTGGCCACTAAAGACGTGTGTTCACGTTGGGAGCACCAAAGATGTAGAGAAGGAAAATTGCCCTATCACATATGATTCTCAACAGAATCTGCTGGGAGTCCAAGTGATAATGGAGGTGTGTTATATTCTCTACACTCGAGGGATTAGGGGATCGAAGGGTTCACTAGGAATGGTTTAAGGACTCACTCCAATTCTAGGGATGGAATATTTAATATGTATATTGAATAAGCACCTATGTTTGGATTTTTTAAAATCTAAGCTATAAAAAATGAAATAATAATGCAAGACAAACAATGATGCAAGAAGACAAGAAACTAACCCTAGAATGATTCTTGATTTCCCTAACTTGTAATAGGATAGATATTTCCTTTTTAGCAAGGGTTTGAGAGAATGCACAGACAAAGTTAACCCTAGAATGCAAACTATATGCCTTCTTTTTCAAATGCCTAAAATTAGATCAAAATATTTCTCTTTTATTTATGATCTAAGATCTTGCATAGAAATGGATAGAAACAAAAAACAAACAACCTAAGAAGTTTATTTAGGGTGTTTACTTGATCTGATGGTTGTAATTAGATTTTAACTTGCATCCATATGTGTCCAACTTTACAACCTACAAAATAGCTTCACAAAATCCTAGAAATTTTGATCAACATTTTGGGGCCTACTTAGGCTGCTATGTGACTGAGCTTGGAGATGCATCAATCAAGAGTTTTTAGTCCTTTTAGCTATTCATTCGTAAAAAAAAGTGATTGTTGATCCTTTTGAAAATGAACAAGACAATATGCAAAAAATGAAACAATGCCAAAAACATAGTGAAAACAATGATGTCATGATCCAAATGAAGTATGCAAACACATATTGAGGGTTTGGGAGTGAAAATTTACCCCAAAATTTGATGAATCTAAAATAATACCCTGTAAGGAGTGATCGTGACTTTAGATCTATCATAATTGCATCATGTATGGATGAGGAGTGAATTTGTAGCAAAAGTGCGAAAAACACTCTATCCATGCTGAATAAGACACAAAAATGCACAATTAATAATCTAGAAATATGGGAAGGTCCGAGGTGTAGACCAATTGGTTCCTCCAAACCCCATAAGGGGTTGGAGATCCAAGGTTCAAATATCGGGCCTCACCAAACTGAACGTTTATCCATTTCCTGGTGCTTTTAGTGGCATAAGAGGTTTAAAATAATTATGGCATGGTGGTTATTGGGGTGGACTGTGCAAATATCTGTGTGGTTTCTTCTAGGTTGGATAACACATAATACTATGGTGGCCATAAAATCCAGACAACCTACCCAAATTTTTGGTGGCTACCGATTCCACCATGTAAACTTAAAAAAAAATCTAGAAATATTAAAATGCAAGAAGAAACATGGTGGTAGTGAAAGAACATTAAAAAGGATGAAGACCTCCACAAAATAGCAGTATCCACCTCAAGTCTCCAACACTTATCCACAAAGAACAACATATAAGAGCAAATAATAGAAGAACACTTGATCTTGCTAGGATAATTCGTCAAAGCCAAAAATCACTTCTCTTGAAAAATCACTTAGAATCACTTTTTCACTTCTCTTTCAAAAAGAGGATCCAAACCCTCTACTTATAAGAGGTTTGGAGGTAAAAAGGGTAGGGAAATAAAAATGTAAGCCTAGGGGAGGGCCAATGTCTTGGGGGTTGGCCCAAAAATTGGGTTTTCTAAGAGAAAATCCTAACTTGTCGAAATCATGCCCTGTACTAGGCAACCGCGATTTTGGAAAACTAGGAAAAAAGTAAAAGGGAGGGGGAAGCGAGACCCAAACTAGTCTTTTAACAAGTTTGAGGGACTTCTCATGGGTTCTAGGAAAAATGACTCATTTGGGTGGGTTAATTTTCCATGTCTACAATTGTAAAATGGCCATGATGAACTAGTGATGAGGGTATTTCAATCTCATCTCATCAATCTCATATAATCAATTAAAAATGGATCACGTGCTTATGAAATCGTTATTAATATTAAAATCCATGAAATGAAGTTTTATAAAGTATATCTCACAAAATTATGAAAAAATAGTTTAAAGGATGTGGGAAGTCCTTAAAATAAAACAATCATAAAAGCATTAAACATAAAAATAAACAAATAATTATAGTTACATTTAGATCAAAAGGTGGATCACTATATCAAATGACATGAGCCCAAGTGGTCAAAAAATTGGGATCCTTATATGAAGACCCAAGTTTAATTCTTGTTAGGATATATAATACCACCATGTGGTTCATTAAAATACTATGGTAATACAATGATGATGTAATTGTAGATGGGTAAAACCACCCTACCATGTATAATTCTCAAGGTTGTATCCACAAGAGAGAGAGCCTTAAGGTGAACCACGAGGATTATGTTGTTCTCTACACTTGGTATTAAAGAGAGGGGAAGGGTTCACAAGGAACGGTTTTAGGACTCACTCCAAGTCCTCTAGTTTTCAAGAATGTTTGATGTATTCAATTCAATATAATCACCTATGTTTAACCTTTCTAGATCTATGCTATGAAAGATAAAGGAAAATGCAAAAATATAGTATGCAAGAAGATAAGAGCTAACCCTATAATTATTCTTTCTTTGAATGCTTTCTAACCCTAGGGTTTCAAAACACAAAACCCTCAAGCAAGGGCTTAAGAGAAGATGCACAAATAGTATTAACCTTGAGTGCACACTTTGTGTTGTTTTCCTTTCAAAAGCTTAGAAATAAATTAAATATATTCCTTTTAAATCATATCTAGGGTTTGTAACATAAATAAAAGGCACTCAACAAACAACCTAAAGACTAACTAGAGTACATATCTTATCCTATGGTTGATATTTTCTCTTTATCCTTTATCCAATAATATCCAGTAATTCTTGTTCCTGCAAGATAGCTTGGCAAACACTTGGAAAATATAATCCGCATTAGGGGGTCTACTTAAGCCATTGTACAATAATTATTGGACACACAATAGTCAAGCTCCCTAGGTCCTTTTAGCTGACCTTTGAAATAGAAGCAAAAGTTGACCTTTGGAAAGTGAACAAGCATAAATGAATATAGCATAATAGAATGACAAATTTCAATACAGAGTGTAGTAGTATGTCCTATATGTAACCTATAATGCAGATATAGGGTTTGGGGATAGAAAATTGCACCCAAATGTGGTATGGGTAAAATCGTGCCCCACAAAAAGTGATCGTGATTTTACAGACTGATGAAATCGTGCCTCGTAGAGACCGGGCACAATTTCGTAGAAACTATATGAAAAATAAAATAATAATGTGAAGAACCAATTACGTCATAGAGAAAATTAATACATGCATGCAAGAAAGCAAAAATACCTAGTAGATAACACAAAAGTAGACAAAAGGGTTAAGACCTCCCAAATAGTTGATCTCTCCTTAGGGCTCCAACACAAATCCACCAAAGTGAGTAATAGCAACATATAATCCAATGTAGTAGAAAATAGATCACACTTCACAATTGCAAGTTAGCTTGCTTGTGAAAGAAGAAGAAGAATTGAGATCACTTAGTGAACACTTAAAAATTACTTGAAGAATAGAGCTTGCGTGAGATTGGTATTTCAAAGTCACTTATTGGAAAGAAGATTTCAAACCCTTATTATATAGCGAATTTGAAAGTGAAATGGATGGGAAAACCAAGGAGAGATGATGCCAAACATGCCAACTTCAAAAAATTAGGGTTTCCTTAGGAGAAAACCCTAGAATGTGAAATCATTCCCCATTAGGATCGATCATGATTTCACCTTATGTGAAATTGTGCCCCATCAAGGGTGGCCGCAATTTCACATAAAGAGAGAGAAAAGCAAAAGAAACGGGTGAGAAACCTAGCCCTTGCACTAGGTAAGTCTAAGGGGTCTCCTAGGAGGGCTTAGGGAAGATTGCTCGCTAAAGTGGGTCAACTATTCGTGTCTACATTTTACCCCCTCTTTGATGCATTTAATGCCAAGTAAATGCATCAAAGAAAGTTGTAGATTTCTATGGACAAGAAGATGACAAACATAGAGAAGAGATGGACAAGTTTGGACAAAGGGGTGGTTTAAAAGGGTTATAAAAAAGGACACTCTTTTGTACACAAGGTGATACATTACTACCATTAATGCCTTTATGGATAGGATACCCCCTCAAGTTTTGAAAGGAAAGGAAATTCCTTAAGAAACTCAAAAAAAGGTAAAGAAATAAAAGCAAAATAGAAGAGCACAGGGAACAAAGCAAGCAAAAAAACAACAAAGCAATGATCACTGGGTACAACATGAATGTAATGAACGGATGAATAGAAGAAAGAGAAAGAAATAAGAAGGGAAGAGAAGAGGAGAAGAAGAACAAAAAGAACAACAAGAAGAAGAGCAAGATCATCTCTAAAGTAGGTCAATAACAAAAAGTGAGAGAAGCTGGTCAAGAACCTTGAATGAAGGGTGTTATGCCCAAAAGAAGGTCCAGATGTGAAGTGAAAATCCATGATGGATATAGTACTCGCTAGCATGAACAGATGGAAAAAATATGGAGCATAATCCCCTATGGGTGATTGCTTGCTAAAATGATGGAGTGTAACCTGCTATGGGTGATTACTCGCTAGTGACTACTGTGGGGTGATTACTTGCTAGGATGTATGTTGAGACTTGCTAAAATGGTCAAGGAGCTTATCCTATAATAGGGTGTAGAGCCCGTTGAGTCAAAAGAAGCATAACTTGATAGGGGTGATATATTATTGCTGATGTGAATGATGTTGTCACATCCCCAACACTTATGATTAATTTACTTGGACGAGTATGATCCCACGTTTAGTTTTTATGGTGCAGGTGCAGGGCTCCAAGTCAAGATCAGAAGAGCGCACCCACCCCCTTGACCATGAAAACAGAATGGAGATGCCAGGTACATGGGATATGATGTTGTGCCTCGTGCATCTTGGTTCGTGGGTACATGGAAGCCCACCATAGGATTTCATCTATATTGCATTCTGCCTGACATGGTTGACTGTATGTTTGTAAGTGTTGTTTGCCTTCCTTCAACTCGTTGTTCGCTGGTTGCCGCCATTTTTAATATTAACTCAAAAATAAAATATAAATTAAAAATAAAAAATTAAATTAAGTACATATAAATTGTACTTATATATAAATTAATAGCTTTAAAATTATTTAATAGTGGTAATGGTAATAATAAAATAATAGGTAAAGTAAAATAAATTAAAAAAAGAGAAAATATAATATAAAAATTAATAATTACAAAAAAATTTAAAAATAAAAATATAAAATAAAGTATGTCCTCTATATTGTAGAGGCTAAGCATAAATATTACACGTTATTTACAACGACGTAAAGGAGAGGGCCCGCGGTTCTTAAGGGCCACAAGTATTAAAATATGTTAAAAAAATTCTAAAGAATAGAAGGGAGCTTGGAGAAGATTAAACAAATTATAACTAGTAATTAAAAACCCAAATGGTAAGTTATTCACTCACCACCTGGAGGTATTGTCATGGTTAAACCTAGCAAAGTATTTTGAGGTGTCACTTGCCCATTAAGCGCATTTCCTTTAAAATGAGAACGGATTGGCTGGTAGAGGAAAATTTTTGGGCTTCTTATCAGACCGGGCAAAATGCGAGTAGAAGGCGGATAGATTTTTTCAACAACATGTGAAGGTCAGATTTTTGGTTGTATTTTGATTATCTAGAAATCGTGTCATATTTCTCCATATGTCTGCTCTGCAATATTTGGTAACTTTGGGTAGTTGTATCGTTTGGTATGTGTTTATTTTCATCTTTGCATAACAATGATTACCGACATATTAATTTCTAAACAAATAACTGAGTTTGTTTGGAGAAATTGTATGTCATGCCTGTGGCTACTAGAGTATGTATAAATAAGAGAAACCATGATTTTCCATTAAAAAAGAGAGAAATTGGAATGAGCAGCATGTTAAATAATTCGATGGCATTCTAAAAAAATATGCGGTTAATATAATTTGGAAGAAGTTTTTTATTTTTTTATGTCTTTCTAGTTTGTGTTTGGGAGTTTTTAAGTTTTAACATGTTTGTCTGATTGAGCATAACCTCTGCATATCCTTGTGGTAATGTTTCCAATACACCTTTGTTCATTCGTAATGCATGGACTGCATGAAGTTGATGCATTTATTTCAAATTGCACGTCTAGGTGTGAATGTGTGTCATATAGAATGATATGGGCCAAGTTGACCCAAAAACCCAACCTCCATCCTTTGTCTAGTTGATATGGGGTGAGCACTGGAGAGTGCTGGTTTTTCCCTTCATGGTAGCTCGTCCAACTTGCTAATTCATCTTATCAGTTGTCGCCCTGTGTAGATGGCGTCCAAGAAAATTACTTCTTATGGAATTCCAAAACTTAAATGTTGTTTTTGAAAGCCGATGTCTTCTTTCTTTTATGTATATTGATTTTTGGAAATATTTGATCTTTGAAAAAAAATAGTATTGCAGTTTATGTTCTGGAAACAGTTATTCTCCAAAATATATAAATTAAATTAGAATTTTGAAAACATTGAGTAGTTGGGTTTATGAGATCAATGTAATGCTTACCTGGTAAATCTAGAATTTAGGAGGCGACGCGACAATTTCATTTACTTACAAATTATTAGATCTCTTAACTTGAATTTAAGCAAAGCTTTGAGTTTCGTATATGGATACTTGCCACTTTTAATAAAAGCTCCTTTATATTAGAAAATTTTATATTTTCATTTGAGATAGAGAATTCTTAAAAGATGTATGGACTGTATTATTATGTTTTGATAGTTAGTCTGAAATTTTAAAGTTTTGAAAAAATAATTTATGCCTTAGAACAATGAAATATTTAAACTAGGGTTTGGTTGCTAAAGAACATTGAATGTACAAAAGAATTGATTATGAAGAATGCAAGGTACCACATGGTATTTAGTGTACAATGTGTATAAGTGTATATAGCTCTGTGAATGGAATTTTGTATTTAATTGAATGTGTAGTCTTCTTTTAAAGCAAAGGTTTCTTTTAAATTATGGCAAATGTCTTTATTGAAAGGAAAAGGGAAATATTAAGAATGCTATGTGAATCTCTTTAGAGTTAGAATGCGTCTTTTAGCATAGGAAGATAATTTAAAGTATTTTTAATTGAGAGTATTATTTTCTTAGAATAACATAAGTGTATGCATTTGGAATATAAGAAAAGCTATGCTATTTTATTTTGAACATGAAAATTAATTTAGTTTTGATTAATCTTTATAAAGGGATTTATGGTGTTATTTTTCAATCTTGATATATAGGACATTTATGTTGATAAGTTTTATTTCAAAATAGAATTATATGGTTTAAGTATGTCAATATTTTCTCTTCAAATACCTTAAGAAAAACTATTCTCTCAAGTCTATCCTTTGAAAAACCATAACCTACTTTGGAAAATACTTTGCTCTTAAATTGAGTATGTCGAGTAAGGACTTACTCCATCCAACCACAATAAGTCACAAGGTGACTTACGTGTGTCTGTGCCACTATACTCCAGCTACTCAAAGGATAGGGGTCCAATATGTCAAGTGTAAAGAGCAGAGGTATGGGATGTCGCTCCAAATGGGTAGACAGTTAGAGAGTGAAGATGTTTAGCAATTCACTCAGGTTGGGGAGGTGCCAACAAAATGCATGGTTAGAGAGTCTCATTATGTAGTTGGAAGATCCAGTGGTAGACGGTATGGGCATCGTTACCGTCAACCCGGGTTGGATCTTGAACATTTAGTTCTTAAGCCATGTGATGGTGGACTCTAGCCAAACCTTAGCATAGGATCAAGGGCTAGCATTGGCCTATTGACATTGGTTCCAAAAAAATTGAGTCAGGGACTTTTAAGATTGTGAATCTTGTAGTTTTGGACTAGGGATATAGCATACCCCTCTCAGGTGATATGGGCCCTAAACGGACAACCCTTATTCGGATTACAAAAGACTCATGGGAGGAGTTTGAATCCTATACGACGACACTTGCGGTATGTGGCCAGTCTCGAGTACTTAAGGCATCAACTGCAGTGGTGAATAATCTTGAAGTATGAAATTAATACGCCTTTGCTAAAAACATGTTGGATTAAAAGCAAAGTATTGAATCTATAAAAAAAATAGTACAATTGTGTTGACAATATAGGGTTGTGACAAATGTATTAGAAAGTACTACCTGATAGGGGTGTGTAAGAATATGTATAGACCAAGTCATATGAGCATAACATAATGTGAGTATGTGCATGTGCTAGAAGAAATGAGAGGAAGAAAAGAGGAGCAAAGAACTATGCGTGTGTACCCCCAACTTGAAATTTTAGCTAGTGAAAATTCAAGAGGGAGAAATGTGCAAAAAAAGGAGAGAAGAATGTATATCCTGGTCTGAACAAAGAAAATAGAGGATAAGAGAGAAACATACAAAGGACAAGGATTTTGGAGAGAAATGATAGTCATTGTAAAAAATTTCAAAGTCAAGTAATACAAGAAGAGAGAAGAGAAGAAAAGAGCAAAGGAAGACAAGAAGAGAAGAAGAGATAAAAATGCATGCACTCTAGGTTGGGGCTTCTCTAGGCATCAAAATCCTAGTGAGAATGCAATACATGTGAGCTACTACCTAACTAGGTATCATCACTTACCATTATCATGAATCCCCAAAAATCTATATGAACAAGTAGTCATGAACAAGCATCAATGCAATTATGATAAGCATGAATGCAAGAGAAAAATAATGTTAGGCAACCATGCAGAATATGATAGACAATTAATGTAGTATGAGCAAGCAAGTAAATGTATCATAATCTAATGCAATGTAGATGATAAATCAAGAATAAATTCTCTTTAAATGCATTATATTCATAGGTTCTTTAAGTTCTTTACCATATAGAGAAGCCAAACGATAGGCACCTAAGCCAAACTTGGCTATTATGACAAGGGTACATAACCAATTGGGTTGAAACTTACCTCGAATATCAGCATGAGTATTAGTGTTCTTTTGCTTTTCCTTGAGGACAAGGTCCTCAACCTCAAAAGTATAATTGCAAACTTTCTTAGAATAAGATCACTGGAGCCTATCCTAATAGGCTCACAAATGCTCTAAGGCATGAATGCGCTTTTCATACAGTAGCTCCAATTAGTGCAAATAGTCTACACGATACTCATCATCGACCAAGACATCTTGCAATAAGATGCACAACGAGGTAACCTCAAGCTCAAAAGAAAACACTGCCTCATACCCATATATCAAGACATATGGTGAGACACCTATGGGAGTACGTACATTAGTGTGATACACTCACAAGATAGGGTAAAGTTGGATATACCAATCACGAACGGTCTTACTAACAAACTTCTTCAATATCCTGATCAAGGACTTGTTGGATGCTTTGGCTTGTCCATTACCCTAAGGGTAATAAGGAGTTGACCACTTGTGCTAAATATTGTACTTAGCACAAATATTATAGATATCCTTATTGTTAAAAGGAGTGTCATTATGAGAAATAATAATCAAAGGAATCCTGAAACTACAAAAAATTTGGTTGAGGATGAACTTAGAAACCTAAGTTCCAATCAACATAGTCAGGAACATGGATTCAAACCATTTAGTGAAGTACTCAGTTGTAGTAATGATAAAAATATGACCATCAGATGACACTGGGTTAATCTTCTCAATAATGTCCAATTCCCACATGGGAAATTTCCAAGGGGAAGAGATAACCTAAATATCTTGAGAGGGAGCATGAACAATATGATCATCGCATTGACACTTGTTGCATCATCGAACATAGTCGCATGCATATTTCTCCATGGAAGGCCAATTGTACCCCATTCGAAGGAGCTTTTTGGTATGCATTATCACTAAAATGGCCTCTACATGAACCTTCGTGAGCATCACTAAGAGCAAGCTAGACTTCATCGAAGTCAAGATATTGCCAGAGGATACCTTCAAAAGAATTTTGGTACAATGTATTGTCGATTATGATGAATTGACATGCTCTTTCATGCTAAATCTTACGTTGATTGCGATCTAAACCATCAGGCATCAACCCATACCTAAGGAAATTAAATATATCGGTATACCATGGCTCAGATGGGGAGCTCCAATGGTCAAAAATATAACAGAACAAGGCAAGAACCAAGCGATATAGGCTCCCAAAGTTATCTAATGATAATCAACACTTGATCATCTTCTAACTCTAGAGGGAAAAAGGATGCAGTAGTAGCCATGGCATCTGCATGGTGGTTTGAGGATCTAGGGACACTCTATGGTTACTCGATAAAATGAGGAAAACTTGGTAATAATCTCCTTGTAGGGTTTAAGTTTATCATCCTGAGTATGATAAATATCATTAATCTGATTTACTACAAGTTAGAGTCATCAAAGATGAAAGGACTCTAACCTGCAAAGCTAAGGCTTCTCTATGACCAAGGATTAAAGCTTCATACTCTATAGTATTGTTCATGTGATAGAAACAAAGTTTGAAGGACAAGGGGATGAGTTGCTTTTTTGGGATGACTAGAAAAACTCTAGCACCAATGCCCTTCATGCATCAGGCTCCATAAAAAAATAAATTTTGAGACTCAGATTCTTCAATTTCAACATTGAAGCACTCATTAGGAAACTCAACAACTATAGTATGGGTAGCTTTTAGGGGAGAAGAGGCTAACTGATTAGCAATCACCTGACCCTTAATAGCCTTTTGACCTATGAAATTTAGGTCGAACTCACTAAGGGCTAACACCCATTTAGCATCCCAACATAAAAGGTGGGGCTTATACATCAAATAGCACAAAGGATCAAACTTAGCAACTACCAATGTCTTATGGCCGAGCATGTAGTGTCTTAACTTTTGGGAAGCAAACACTATGGAAAGACAAAGCTTCTCTAAGGGGGTGTACTTGGTTTTATAGCTAACCAAGGTTCTACTAATATAGTATATAACTCGCTCTTTATTTTGATAATCATGTTGGGCCAGCATGGCTCCCAAAGAGTGAGCAGTGGCTATTATATAAAGCATCAAAAACCTACTAGGCACAGGAGGAACTAAAATAGACAAGAAAGTGAGATACTTCTTGAGATCATCAAAATATTTCTAACACTTAGAATCCTTCTAGAAGACCACATATTTCTTAAGAAGCTTAAGAAAGGGTTGACACTTATTGGCTATCTAGGCAATGAACTGATGAATATACTGGAGCTTACCTTGCAGGCTACATAGTTCAATTAGGATGCGAGGAGGAGGTATGTCAATGATGGTCGTTATCTTAGCGAGATCCATCTCAATGCCTTTATTAGAAACTATGAAGCCTAAAAAATTTCCAGATGTGACTCCAAAAACACACTTAGCGGGTTTAATATGAACCTTGTACTACCAAATTCTTTCAAATATTCATCTTAAGTCACAAATATGATCCTTTCATTCTATAGAGTGAGCTAGAAGATTGTATATACAGTCATGGAGAATATCATGCATCATGTCATGGAAAATATAAGTCATGGCTCACTGATAGGTAGCTCCTACGTTCATCAAGCCAAAAGGTATGACTTTCTAGTATAAGGTACCCCATGGAGTAGTGAATGTTGTCTTAGCCTAATCCTCAGGAGCAATCAGAATCTAATTGTAATTTGAGAAACCATCCATGAGTGAAAGCAGTCCAGATTTGGTGGTGAAATCTACAATTTGATCTATATTGATCAAGGGAAAATCATCCTTGGGACATGTTAAGTTAATGTCTCAAAAGTCGGTACATATTCTAATTGTTCCTTCCTTATTAGCTACAATAATGACATTGGAGATCCAATCATAATAGTCGATAGCTTTTATAAAATCAACATAAAGGAGTTTTTGGAGCTCTTCCTTGACTAAGAGGGTAACCTTAGGATAATTTTTTACTTAATAAGCTTAGCAATAGACTTAACTACCCAATTATGCATGACAAGGGAGGGATCAAGCCCTAGCATATTGACATATGACCAAGCAAAAATATCTTGATATTCTATTAACAAATTGATCAATTGCTCCTGCCTGTCCATGGACAAGGCTTTACCTAAATTAAGTATTCTAGGGACTTCTTCAGATCCTATGTTCACATCTATGGTCTCCTCAATAATAATGGATAACTCATCCCCAAGATGAGGCAGGGCAAGAATCACTCCTAATTTCTCAAGATTCTCGAGAGACATAAAGTCCACTTGAGAACTAGAAGACTCAACCTATGTTGTGCAAGGAATAGACCCATCAAAATAGATGTTATTCTAAGGTGCATCATCATATTTGGTATACTTATCTAGGGTTATGACTAACAAATAAGGATAGGGAGGCCCCTCATCCTCAACACTCCACTCTAAGCCTTTATGAGATTCATCTAAGAGAGATTCTTGATAAGAAGAGTTGACTTGATCCTGTGATGAGATATTGATTGGTGATTCCTTATCATAATTTTGAGTTTCTTAGTTTAATTAGATAAGAAATCTGATGACTAAAATTGAGCTAGATAATTTGGTGAGAAAAATTCAAATATATGAGGATCGCCTAAGATAGAAATAAGTTGGTTTTTAAACTCAAATTTTAGACATTGATGAAAGGTAGAAGGGACAACCTTCATTGCATGGATCGAAGGACATCCAAGAATAATATTAAAAGATGCCAGACAATATACCACATAGAACAATGTATCTAAAATATTAGGTCCAACTTTAAGGGGAAGTGATATGATACCATAACCTTCTTGGGACTCGTTGTTGAAAGTTTTAATGATATCACTGGATTTAGTTAGTTCTTCCTATTTTAATCTAAATTTTTGAAAGAAATGATATGTGCATAGATTAAGAGAAGAACCATTATCAATCATAACACTCTTGATAAAAGTATCCCCAATAAATATGGTGATGTAAATAGAAGAATCTTCTTGTAAGTTCGAGGAAGAAATATCGACATCTGAAATGTGAGATGGTGTGTCCTAAGATAACTTACAATATTGGCCATATCACTAAGGAAAATATCTGGAGGAACAGATTATTGTTTTACAAAATTTATCAAGGCTTCTTCATGAGTAGGAAAATTTTACAAAAGTTCTAAAAGAGAAATATTTGTTGAGAAACTTATTTCCTATTGAGATTGTTGGATCTATCAATTATGCACCTGTTGTTTCGAAGTAGCTGTTATCATACCAACCATATTGTTATCATAATAATGTGGTACATTCTTATAAGATACTTGATTGGTTGCCTTAGGTATATTTTGGTTGATAGTGGACTTTTGTTGACTATTTGAATATTGAGAATTTCCTACATCAAGACGTCCTACATCAATCAAATCTTGAACCACATGCTTCAACTTACTACAAGAATTTTTCCAATGTCCTTCAAATCTATGATATACACAATGCTGACCTACCTTGTACCAATTAGCTGTAATATCTAGTTGTCTTATAGGAGGTAATTCAATTGCATTGGTTTCTAAAAGTTGTTTCAAAATTGCTTCCATAGACATATTAAGCTTTGTGAAATTTCTTTGTGAAGGTTTTTGAAGTATTATCTTTTGCAGGTTGTTGGTAACATTATTAAAAAACCTACTATCCATTTCACCATCACCTCCTATGTATCTATTCTTGTATTGAGACTTAGTAGGTTTTTATTCTTTGACTTTGAGTTGGCCTCTTCTGATAAGATCCTGTTCTACTTTTCTTGCTAAATCAATTGCTTGATCAAAATATGTGATAGTAGTAGTTTCTAATACATAAGATAATTGTTCTTGCAAGATTTCAATAAATCTCTCAAGCATATCTTTTGGAGGTAAAGTATATCTCAAGCATCCCACTAAAATTCTTCAATGAGCCAAGAATTCTAAAAAAATTTCCTCTTTACCTTATTTTAAACTATAGACATATTTCATTGTTACTTCATTTTAAATATAGGCACCAAACTGTTGAACAAATAATTATGTTATTTCTTCAAAATTCTTCAAGGAGTAATTAGGTAACTGATAGTACCACTCTAATTCCATGCCACCAAGACTTTTGGGGAATGATTTTAGTAACAACATGTCGTCATATAGAAGATCATGGTATGTTGTCCTAAATCTTCTTAAATGCTCTATTGGATCTTCTATCCCCTTATATATAGGAAAAAATAGCATGGGAAAGTTCTTAGGATAAGGCCTTGTAGCAATAATAGGATCCAATGGTTGATTACACATTTATTTATGACTGTAAGTGAAACTTGAAGGTTGAATCATCTCAACTTTGAAACCAACTGCTTTACCATACTTATAAAATTTTGCACTTATGGATTATTGTTATGCAATGTCACCATATTCCCTAAGGGAGGGGGGTTGGAGATATTAATATTGTTGTGGTATGTGGTATCTTGTTGAATAGGATAAATAACATTTGGTGGAATAGAGGCAATAGTGTTGAGACAAGAATATTGAGGAGGAAATTGAAAATAATTTTGAATGACACTACTAGTTGGAGGAACTTGTATATTCCTTCCAACATTGGTAGTTACAGTAGTGGCATAATTTGGATGATGAAAAGGATTACCATGATTCAAAGATTCACTCAAGGAGTTATCATGAGATGGTCTAACTTCCTCAAGTAGGGCTTCTTCCTCTAAAACTACATCCAAGGCATGCTTGTGATGCTTATTAAAGGTCCATACATGATCAAAATATTTGAA
The DNA here is from genome assembly GCA_028583015.1 of Wollemia nobilis. NCBI lineage: Eukaryota > Viridiplantae > Streptophyta > Pinopsida > Araucariales > Araucariaceae > Wollemia > Wollemia nobilis. The sequence continues at coordinate 17,928,374 of JAQPPZ010017228.1, forward strand.
TATAAGGTTTTCATCGGGTCTCTTAATAGGATAAAGACTATTGTCAACCTCTTCTTCAAGATTATAATTTTCTCTATAAATTTGATCATTCTCTTGGAAAATCTCATCAAACCTAAAAATCCTTCACCCATTTCCAAGGTTGAAAGCCATTAGAAAAAGGAGAAAAGGACTAAGGGCAGAAGAGAACCTAGACCAACTAAAACAAGCAAAAAAAATATTATGTTTTTAACATTCTCTAATCTAACACATAGAATTAATGATCTTGATTAAAGTTTTAAAAGAAAAAGAGATGTTCACATTTGGTTCACCAAAGATGTAGAGGAGGAAAATCACCCTATCGCATATGATTCTCAAGGTTGGATCTATAAGAGAGAGAGAGAGCCTTAAGGTGAATTGTGGGTGTTGCGTTGTTATTCACACTTGGTGTAAAATATGTGGGAAGGGTTCATAGAGAATGGTTTAAGGACTCATCCAAGTCCTCTAGTTTTCAAGAATGTTTGATGTATTTGATTCAAGATAATCACCTATGTTTAGACTTTCTAGATCTATGCTATGAAAGATAAAGGACAATGTAGAAATACAATATGCAAGAATACAATAGCTAACCCTAGAATGATTATTTATTTGAATTCTTTCTAACCATATGGTTTCAAAATAGAAAACCTTCAAGTAAGGGCTTAGGAGAAAATGCAAAAACAATATTAACCTTGAGTGCACACTATATGTTGTTTTCCTTTCAAATTCCTAGAAATTAGTTAATTATATTCTTTTGATATTACATCTAGGGTTTGTAACAAAAATAGAAGGTACTCAATAAACATCCTAAAGACTAACTAGAGTACTTATATGATGGTTGATATTTACTCTTTATCATTTATCCAACGATATCCAATAGTTCATGTTCCTGCAAGATAGCTTGGAAAACACTTGGAAAATATAATCAGCATTAGTGGGTCTGCTTAAGTCATTGTACAATAATGCTTGGAGGTACAAAAATCAAGCCCCCTTGGTCATTTTAGCTGACCTTTGAGATAGAAGTGGAAGTTGACCTTTGAAAAGTGAACAAACATAATAGAATATAGCAAAACAAAATGATAAATTTTAATATAGAGTGTAGCAGCATGTTCTATATGCAGACTATAATATAGATCTTAGGTTTTGGGACAATAAATTTCCCCCAAATATGTTTTGGGTGAAATTTTACCCCACAACAAGCGATCGTGATGTTTTGGGACAATAAACATCCTAAAGACTAACTAGAGTACTTATATGATGGTTGATATTTACTCTTTATCATTTATCCAACGATATCCAATAGTTCATGTTCCTGCAAGATAGCTTGGCAAACACTTGGAAAATATAATCAGCATTAGTGGGTCTGCTTAAGTCATTGTACAATAATGCTTGGAGGTACAAAAATCAAGCCCCCTTGGTCATTTTAGCTGACCTTTGAGATAGAAGTGGAAGTTGACCTTTGAAAAGTGAACAAACATAATAGAATATAGCAAAACAAAATGATAAATTTTAATATAGAGTGTAGCAGCATGTTCTATATGCAGACTATAATATAGATCTTAGGTTTTGGGACAATAAATTTCCCCCAAATATGTTTTGGGTGAAATTTTACCCCACAACAAGCGATCGTGATGTTTTGGGACAATAAACATCCTAAAGACTAACTAGAGTACTTATATGATGGTTGATATTTACTCTTTATCATTTATCCAACGATATCCAATAGTTCATGTTCCTGCAAGATAGCTTGGAAAACACTTGGAAAATATAATCAGCATTAGTGGGTCTGCTTAAGTCATTGTACAATAATGCTTGGAGGTACAAAAATCAAGCCCCCTTGGTCATTTTAGCTGACCTTTGAGATAGAAGTGGAAGTTGACCTTTGAAAAGTGAACAAACATAATAGAATATAGCAAAACAAAATGATAAATTTTAATATAGAGTGTAGCAGCATGTTCTATATGCAGACTATAATATAGATCTTAGGTTTTGGGACAATAAATTTCCCCCAAATATGTTTTGGGTGAAATTTTACCCCACAACAAGCGATCGTGATTTTGCAGGCCGATGAAATTGTGCCTTGTAGAGACTAGGCACGATTTCACAAAAACTATGCAAAAAATGAAATAATAATGCAAAGAGCCATTTACATCATAGAGAAAATAAATACATGCATGAAAGAAAGAAAAAATACATGGTAGATAGCACAAAAGTAGACAGAAGGGTTAAGACCTCCTAAATAGTCAATCTCTCCTTAGGGCTCCAACACAAATCCATCAAAGTGAGTAATAGCAACAAATAATCCAATGTAGTGGAAAAAAGATCACACTTCACAATTGTGAGTTAGCTTACTTGCGGGAGAAGAAGAAGAATGCGGATCACTTAGTGAACACTTAGAAATTACTTGAAGAAGAGATCTTGCATGAGATTAGTATTTCAAAGTCACTTATTGGAAAGAAGATTTCAAACCCTCAGTATATAGAAAATTTTAAAGTGAAATGGGTGGGAAAATCAAGGAGATCCGACACCAAACACAACAAATTTAAAAAATTAGGGCTTCCTTAGGAGAAAACCCTAGAATGCAAAATCATGCCCCATAAAGGTCGATCATTATTTTACCTTATGCGAAATTGTGCCCTGTCAAGGGCAATCATTATTTCACATAAAAAGAGGGAAAAGCAAAAAAAATGGAGAGACCTAGCCCTTGCCCTAAGCAAGTCTAAGGGGTCTCCTAGGAGGACTTAGGAAATATTTCCCACTAAAGTAGGTCAATTTTCCGTGTCTACAATAATACAAGTGGAATCCATTTAACCAATTAAAAAAAGTAGATTATCATAACTTGCTTCATGTACCCACATTAATAGGTGGATTATCATGAGATCCGATAGAGAGAAAAAATTATTTATTAAAAAATATTTATCTCATTTGTCCATAAAACTAAGCTTGAGTGGTTAATATGGGTTATATTCCATAGATAAGGATTAGTTTCAAGTCACCCAGGTGTTGTAGGTGAGTTGGAGAGGAGAGGGCAATCCTCCAAGGGAGGTCCCAGGTTCAAATCTCCACCCTACCAAAAAGATGAATTGGGTATCCAAAATCCAATTGATAATGTTGGTGTGGGCAGGGTCGGGTGCGACTCTTAGGTGACTTTGATGGTGTAGAACCCCCTATTTGTGGTCTCTCAGAACAAGGCGGCCCCGCAAGGGGTTTTTCGCTTAAAAAAAAAAAGGATTAGGTTCAAGTCTTAAGAACAAATATGTGTGAATGAAATTTTCTTAACCCCTAAGTAAGTTGTCTTGAGATCTATAGACACTAAAATCATGTCAATATGATTAGACTATCAAGACATGTTCTAATCAAACACCATATGGCCCCCTTGGGAAACCCTCAGAGGTTAAACAATGGTCCTAACCACTTTTAGGAGGTTCTACCCCACTTTTGAGAAGTTTTGGGCCATGTAGGCATGGCCATACCACCCCAAGATGGCCATAGTTCATGGTCATCCCACCTAGGGACGATCACTGGAAGTCCTCCCTGGGTGGGATGACCATGGCCTCGGACCCTTAAAAATTCAAAGGTGGGACAAATGACACCCATGTTATGCCATTTACCTCACCCATTGAAGCATGTCAATATGAGGGTGCATAACTCCCATGACAAGTTGCAAATTGGAGGCATAAAATGGAGATTCCTTCCCCCTTCAATGCATGGTAAGCTTTGGACAAATGGTGGCACCTGCCTCGCATGGCCTCGCATGCCCATTTGACCATAGGCCCCCTTGGGCTATAAAGTGGATCCATTCCACCCAATTTCAAGGAGGAGTCTTTGCAATATTTCACCATGAAGTGCTATCGAGATTTATTCCCAATTCATTGCATGTTTCCCCTTGAGATATCTATCAAGCAAAGGAGATTTTCAAGTGATTCTAAAATTTGTAATTTGTTTATAACATTGACCCATTCGAGTGAATCGGATCCTAAAATTTTATGACAACACCCCTAGGAGTAGTTTGGACCAAATACCAAAGGAATTGGTGGCAAAAACCACCAGATTTGGTGGCCATCCCACCCCAAGACGACCCCCAAATTATGACAGTCCTAAATGGCTCACCCAGGGATGGCCACAAATTGAAGCACTTTTTTCTTTCATTTTTTACATAGATAAATTCTTGAGTAGATTGTATACTTCATGTTAAGTTTTGGTATAGTTTTGAGTTGTTTTGCATATGTTATTATGCATATCTTATTTTGCAGTCCTAAATGACACACCTAGGAATGACCATAAATCTGTGTGCAATTTTATTTCTATTTTTTTATTAGATAATTTCCAGAGCATATTATATGCATGATCCTAAGTTTTGGTAATATTTGGAACAGTTTTGAATCATCTATTATACATTTCCCCTTTCAAGCTCATTATTGCATATATCTCTTTGATTGAATTTCAATCCGCACATGCTATTAAAAAATCTGATTTATTTATGTGTAGATCTAGGTATCATAGTGCATGAGAAAGGAGTAGCAAATTAGAACATCGATAGAACATTGTGGCGGCATCGATAGCCCACTCTTCAATCGTGAGTGTGAGAAAGACACTAAAAGCGCACCTTGGATTTATGAAAGGATTTGATCCTTTGGGTATTGTAATGAGTTGTATCAATTAAAAGCCCTTAAGGGGACATTTTTTAACCACATATTTGACAATTGCAATAATATAAAGATAACCACCCATTTCCTTCATTTATTTGTCATTTTATGCTTACTTTATTGTCGATTTTGTAGTGCTTAAATCAATGGAACAATAGATGCATTTAATTTCCCTTTGATAGGTGCATAATTTTTTCCACTCTAAAATTGCGATCATGGTGGGACCCTTGTCCCATTTCATTTTTACAACTTTTGACCCCATTTTTGTCTTTTAAATGTTGTAGGTTTTGGCCATTTTGGTCTGAAACGACCCCTGATTTCCTAATTGTAACACCCAGGAATGACCACAACAGTCATCCCACCCAGGGATGGACCCTAAATTTGTAGTCGTCCCATCCTAGGATGACCACAAAACAGAGGGTCTGCAACACAAATTGACATAAACAACAAAAACATATGTTTTCAAGGTAAGCAATTGCACCTTGTCTTTGCATATTTACTGTTCATAAAAGGTCAAATTTAGTTTTTCTTCCTTCACTTGATTGCTTGAAAGGTAGATTTCACTTTTCTTTAATCACAAAAACAATAAAAAAGAAGAAAAATAGAAAAATAATCCATTAGGAATGCATCTGTGTGGTTTGATTTCTTACGACCTACCTAATGGGTAGGTTGCCATTTAGGGCATGCATTTTGTAGGTTCAATTTCTATTTAATATTTCTTAAAGTGAAATGTTATTTTTGCATTTAGTGAAATATCATTGAGTGCTCTATTGTTTTACTTTTTTAAGTATAAAATGAACCACACACACCACATCCCATGTAAACATTAGTGAGTTGGACTTCATCCCCAACCACTAATAGAGACCAACAATGGTGGGTTTCATATCCACCCATTATATCGCATCCTACGAACCCTATTTTTGGCCAAATTTGACTCCAAGAATCATATTAGCCATGGAAAATAACACACACTTCTCTTCGGAGAGGTATATCGCTGACCACAGGTGAACTAGGTGAGGAATGGTAGGACCTGTGCTCCCTGACCAGGTATAGGTTTCATCTCCATACTTTGGTGGGTTTACATGACCAGACTTTCATTGTTGGTTGTTGAGCTATAAGTATACAGGTGAAATCTCTTTAACATAATAATATCATCCAAAAAGAGCAAAACATGTGATAAAAGGTCTCCTTGCAAATAACAAATCAAAACACACAAAATAGTTTTAGGGAACACACATAAATATTTAAAAGAGATAAACTCTTGTCTTATTACATGTTTTCATTCTTGTGTGCTGCGTCATTAAAATTTGTAAAGGAGATAATCATGTAGGTTTTGGTAGAAAGTATTCATGGTGTGCACCTGTAGCCAAGCCCCTTAAAATGCAGACACTACGATGAGCAGAAAAGAAGACACAATCCATCTCTTATTTAGCCCTAAGGACATGGTCATACCTCCTTGACAACCTCCTACTCACCCAAGTACCAGAATTGCTAGTCAGGAACTTCAACTACAAGGGACCCCTACACGGGATACCCTTATAGGTTTTGATCCTAATCAGGGAACATACTTCTCATATTTAGACACTTCACATGCCTTATTTCAATAATGGCAACCATATTTAGACACCTCACACATACTTCTATAGGTTTTGATCCTAACAGATAGAGCAATACCATGCATTCGTGTACCTTCTAGGTCTACCACACCCACCTACGGGCAAGATCAAGAGTACACACACTAGGCAGGGCCAAATGATCAAGCTACACCCTTAAAACACCCTAATAGTTTACAATAACCTAAGTACCAAGATGAGTATGATACTCATCGTTCGAGATGAAAAAATTTAGCCCTTCCTTTCCTTATCAATGAAGGAAGGCATGACAAAAATTTTGATTATCCTCAGGTCCATTATGCCATGCAAGAATGATGTGCCTCTACGTCAGCTGAGTACAAAGAACACTTGTCTAGGACTAAACCTCAAGTGAACATGACTTCCCTCGATTGAGGGAATCTCGTAGTCGATATTTTAGACCGTCCAAAATGAGTAGGCCCTAGGGTGACACTGCCAGGGCTCATAGGCCCCACACGGTAGAACATATAAATCAAGTAGTCAAGATATATGCTAAACACCAAGTGCAATTCAATCATATTTGGTAGGATGAAGAATGCTTGGACCACTAGCATCAATTATAAAAGAAAATAATTGAACAACAAGTCAATGAGCTATTTCAAAAGACCTTACATGAGAGGATTCCCACCCCAAGTACTCATAGACAGGGGGTCCATCAGAGGTAACCTAATTTCAATCAAGATAGGCCTCCTAGGCCTAACCAAATGTTGCCTCCTCAACCTCCTAGTCCTAATCAGGACTTGCCTCCCATGCCAAATATAGATCACCATCCACAGGTGCTTACTCCTCCTCGTAGTCCAATTCAAGAGACACCCTACGGGTCCTACACTGAGCTTGAACTAAAAGAGAAATATCTTGAAGTGCCTTATGGAGACAGGGTGGATGACATTCAACCACCATGCAATAGGCTTGATATTCCTTGCCCTCCCTCGCAAGGTCGAATTAAAGAAGAGGAGATAAAATCCTTTGATACGTATAAAGCATTGCTAGAATACATGGAATCAATATAGAACAAGACCTCAGGGTCTGGTCCTCACAAGCCCACTCTGCACCAACTGCGTAGTCAATCGCTTCACCCATCAGTACCTTCCCTCCCTATCCAAAGCATTTTAAAATTCCCAAGCTAGAAAAATTTAAAGGCGAGGAAGATGCACAGGAGCATGTCATCAAATTTTTGAACCAATGCTTCTGCATCCAGGATGATGATGTCTTACTTTTGAGGACATTCCTACTTACTTTTGAGGAGATGTTTCACTTTACTTGTGATTGTTGGAGCTACCTTGTGATGGTTGGAGCTACCTTATGTGTTGTGACACTTGGAAAATTAACTCTTCACTTCTTTATGAATACATTATGTCTTCTCCAAGTGGCAATTAGGTCAAATGGTTGGTGCTTCTCCTCCTTGTAAAACCTTTTCCTCCTCTTGGTAATGCTTCTATTCTCCTATACACTTAATAACGCTCTTCTCCTCTATGCTTGATAACACTCTTCTTCTCCTCTACACTCAGTAGCAACTTCAACTCGTCACATCCAACATTCTAAATGCTTCTACTCTTCAGTTATTTAGTGCTCAATGTCTTCTTTCCAATGTATCATCAGCAAATGACTATTTGAGTTCCTCTTGACGACGTTTAGTTTTCTTCCAAGGATTCACTCCAAACGGCACATGATTTTTATGCTCTCCAAAAACTATTTGTAACAGTGCTTGCTCTCAACTTTGGTGGCTCCTCCTTGAACTTGGTGGCTTCTCCATGAACTCGATGGCTCCTCCTACAAACAACACTCATTATTGCTCAATATAACAACTCTACTTCTCAACATAGTGGCTCTTGCTCCTTTACAAGGTGGTTCTATATTCCCATGGTATCTCTCTCTATCTATCCTTGATGGTTCTCCTTTGGTGGTATTTTCACACTTCTTTGGTGGCTCTTCCTTTTCTGTGTACCTTTGTGACTAGTTTGTTGCACTATGCTGCACTTTATTTATTGGCTTTCTGCACTATGTTGTTTGGTTTTGAAACTTGGCTCACCTTTGCATTTCTATTTTACCAATGGTTCTTTCAAAAAGTAGCATTTATATTATGCTCTCAAATCTGAATTTTCTTCTCCTTATCACTCTTTTTTTAAGCAATCTTTAACTTCACTTTTGTTGTATTTTGCATTTTCTAAAACGACAAAGATGCCTCCTTCCTTAAGTTGGAGACACACATTAAATTTTCTTTTTGTTGGTTTAAAATACTTGAATATGCAGCTTTCAATACTTGAAATAGAACAACTTATATATCTCCAATTTATAAAAAAATTTGCTCACATTTATGCTCACTAATATTGCTGCCCAAATTCATAAAATTGCAGCTCCTTTGCTTCTTGAAAATGCTGCCCAAAATTTACCTTCTCCTTCAAAGTATGTTGTCTAAAAATCTATAATTTGAAGCTCTAATTGATACCAATATAGTGCCTGAAAACTTCTCCTTTATTATTTCAAAATGCTGCCAAGAAACTCTGAAAATTGCAGCTCAAATACTTCTTCAAATTCTGTCCAAAATACAACTTTATCTCCTTCAAATTTCTACCTTAAATTGCAGTTAATTCCTCCTTCAAATAGCTATCCAAAAACACTTCTAAATCTACCCAAATTTTTTCCAATTTGCAGCTCTTCTATCTCCTAATGCTACCCAAAATTGCAGTAAAAAACTCTTCAAATGCTACTTCAAAAATCTTATTTCTTCTCCTCTATCTTGTTTTTTTGGAACTCTTTAAATTCTACCCTGAAAATCTACAATCTTCTTCTTCAAAAATCAGCCTCCAAAAATTTAATGGCTATCTTTAAAAATATCAATTTGTGACGTCTTTCAATCTTCTTTCTCCTCCTTAGATTACGTTGAATTTTATCTTCAAATTTAGCTTCTTTTTTGACCTCTTCCTCAAGAATTTGAATGTCTTGAAGTCTTCAAGTTCAAAAAATACTTTCTCAAATTTGGAAAATTTCTTGCAAAAAATATTCTCCTTAAACCAGTTTCACAAATCCTTTTAGGCTTGTTGTTGAATTTCAATAATTTTTCCAAATTTGATGTGACCACCTCTTCATGAGTTTCTTCCTCTTCTACTTCAAACTTTCTTCAAATATTCTCTAATGGCCATTTCTTCAACTTATCAATAGGGCTTCTTTATTCTCCTTTTTTCTCCTTCCAAATTTTCTTGAAACCTCTTCTCTTGGGCTTCTATCTCCTTTCTCAAATCTGCAATGGGAACCTCTTCTCTCAGGTCTCCTCCTTCTCAAAATTCAATAAAGCTTCTCTGGCCTCTTACTCTCTTATTCCTTCAATCTGGAGTCTTCAATATTCTATGGGAATCTCTTTCTTAGGTCCCCTAAAAATTCAATCTTCAATGGGAACCTCTTTCTTGAGTATCCTCAATCTTCAATCTTCAGTCCCCAATGGGACCTCTTTTTTGGACCTCCTTAATCTTCAATGTCTACTATTTTTCTACAACTCAAAACTAATCCCTGCACGAGGAAAGCACATAAAATTTTAGGTAATTGAACGTGAAACTCTTCCTGTCTTTTGTAGGAAGCTTCTCAACTTCTGAGAACTAATTTTCTGCAACAAAATCTTAGGCAACAACAATCAAATACATCTAAATCTATGTTGAGTCCTAGTCTTCACGAGTTTTTTTGCAACCCTATGGAAAAACTCTAGCCAAATTGCAACCTCCAAATTATATAAATAAAATCTACCTTGACTCTCCCCATCTCCTATCAATATTCCTTATGGATTTGATACCACTATTAGCTTTTGATGCTAAATACTTAATATAAAATAACCACAAGATCTAAAATAATATTGATATATCAAATATAAGATAATGGTAATATTCTAAACATATAAAACTCATAAATAAATTCTGCAACAACTCATAAAACTTCCATTAACAAATGCTCACAAAAATAGTATTTTAATATAGAATGGAGATCTCAAATACACCAATACTTCCACACACTCTCACTCTAAATTGTGCTACTACATTATATCATTACATTTTCTTCTTGCATTCACATAGACACATGTAATAGAATGTGACTCTTCATATGGAGTACTCTTGACCTTCATCCTTCTTGAGACTCTTCACTTTTCTACTCTAAGGACACATGTACAATATTACATAATGGACACTTGTGCACACCTACACTCATCAAACTTGCACACTTAATTACAAGACACTCGTGAATTTCTCTCACATTATTACATTACATAAAATATAACTCACAATCTAATCTAAGGCACTCTCCTAATTTAAAGATGTACCCAAGGTGGTACATTAGCATGTACCAAATAATGTAATATATTCCAACACACACTCCTTTATCTTGTGGCAATTACAGACTGCATTTCCTCCAACTTTTCTTTTAGGTCCTCCTTCTCTTCCCCTTCCCTTAGAAAGTGCTAAATCTAGAAGACAAATATTTTAGTCCTTTATTTTCCATAGTATAAATCACCTCTGAGTCACCAAGAATGTGGGTTTTTTAAGCATTACCCACATGCACTTTGATAAAAGGTGCAATGAAGGACATTTCAAGTCCTCACAATAGAATTAGGAGGAAACCAAACACTTTTGGTATAAGTATGTTAAGGACGAACCCTCGAAATCTGGGATCAAAGAGCAAAATACAAAATTTGACCAAGTCCTAAACCCGTCAAAACTTTTGTACTCGAACGAGGCCCAGAGAGGTACCAAATGTTCATCGTGCAACCAAAGAGCAAGAATGCAGAATAAGGCTAAATCCTTAGCTTGCCAAAAAAAATTTACCTATCACATCCCCGCTATTTGTGTCTACTTTATTTGGAAGAATGTGATTTTGCGCTTAGTTTTTGTGATGCAGGCACAGGGATCGTGCAAGGAAACTATGAATGGATTGTGCAGGCACAGGGATCGTGCAGGAAGCAGAGGAGAAAACCCACCCCCTGACTAGGACAGCGGTTGGAAACGTCAGGTAAGGTGGGATATGATATTGTGCAACCAGCACCTTGGTCCGTGGGTACATGGAAGCCCATCGTAGATTTTGCACATACATTGCATTTTGCCTGTCATTTCATTTAGAACAAATACCTGTTTGCATGAGTGCCAGTTTGCCTGATATTGTCTTGTTTGTCGCATGTCGCTTGTCATTAATTTAATATCAAATTAAATAATAAATAATAAAAGAAAAATGAATATATATAAGAGTATCATAAAAAGTAAAATAAAAGAAAAGAGAAATGAAAAAAAACAAAAATAAAATATTTATAATATATAAATATATTTTCAATGGAGAAGTTATCTTTGACTTATAAAAGAGACTCATTCTCTTTAAGACTTAATAAAGCCTTGTATTTTCATATTTAAAACAAACAAAACCACTAAACCAATTACGTGTGGCTTTATGAAAGTGGCTTATACTATAGAAGGAATTTTGGGAAGATAATGTAAGTTTAGCTTAATTAAGGTAATTTAAAAATATAAATATATAAACAATACCTAGCAGGGTTGGTAAAGCTCGGATATATATAAAAATATATATATATATTTAACCACCTAACACCCACTCGGTGGAGTGAGACTTTACTAGCTGGACACGTTTATGGGGGGCATGCTTGGCAAGTTAGTCTTGACGTGTCAATTCACTAGCTCATAGACTTTCTATTTAATTGGTAAGACGGAAGGAATGGGGGGGTTATGGAATGTCTTCCGGCTTTGGCGTGAGAGAGAGTGGAGAGCGATACCACTCACCCATCAGCTGTGACATCCTGAGGAAAGAAGAGCGTGCTTGAAAGTAAGATGCTATCATTCGTCAACCAACCGTGACATTTAAAAAAACAGGTCAGACAATATGTAAATTTGTCTTGTTTTCTGCTGTGTAAAACAATTGGAGAGTACCTTGTTTTCTGCTGTGTAAAATAATTGGAGAACACCTTGTTTCTATTGTGTAAAACAATTGAAAACAACTTGTTTTTGTTGTGTAAAACAATTGGAAAACAACTTGTTTCTACTGTGTAAAACAATTGGAGAACATCTTGTCTCTGCTGTGTAAAGTCAATTTGGAAATGTCTTGCCTCTGCTATGTAAAACCATTGGAAAACATTTGTTAATGGTAGTTTAATTATGAATTAAGAGACCTTATTGATTTATGTCTTATAAGAGTAATACATTTCGTTTGGGAAATTGGAAAGGTTTCAATTTAAATTTTTATTCTTTGCTCAAATGCGTTACAAGACAATGAAACCCAAAATTAATTAAACCCTGTTTGCGTGTTATGTGTTCGTTTGTATACTGGGAAGCTAAGTTTTGGTTTAGAATATTAATTCTACTATGGAAAAGAGGATTTAGGGTTTTTATCTTTCTTTTCCTGTATAAAAACTTTGCTATGGTCTGGGCAAAGAAGACTTAGTGTAATGTGCGAATGCTATGGAAAAGAGGATTTAGGGTTTTTATCTTCCTTTCCCTGTATAAAAACTTTGCTATGGTCTGGACAAAGAAAACGTAGTGTAATGTGTGAATGCTATGAAAATGAGATTAGTGTCTCCATTCAGTTCATTCTGCATGTTCTTCCATGTTGCTTGATTTCTATGCATGGTTGCCTGACATATAGTGCATAAAAGGACCAAGTTGATCCATTCATAGTTTTCCATTCTGCTGGCCGAAGTCTGTGAGGGTGGGTGAACCGGTTGGCATCAGAATTTCATGGTTGAAGTTGTGTGAAAGGTCTTTCCGAGACCAACGTTGTTTAAAAATATGAACAAATGAATTACTCATTGTGTGGCTCTGGAAAAATGCTTTTCAATATGAACAGCATCGATTTATTTATGGAATATCTAAAACCTTACTTTGAATATCTTAGACCATTCGAGCAATCTTCTGTTTATAAAAGTAATATATATATATATATATATATATATATATAAAAAACCAAAAAAAAAAAAAAAAAAAAAAAAAAAAAAAAAAAAAAAAAAAAAAAAAAAAAAAAAAAAAATAGATGGGTGCTCTGTGTATGAGGATTATTTGGAAATAAGTAAGTGGCTCTTTATTCTATGTACAATTTATCTTGAATTTCTATCTTCTGTAATTCGAAAATGGGTGAAGCAAACAACATCCATGTATTATGAAAGTGTTCTTTATTTTAATGGAAATTTTTGTGATTTTTATTAATAAGAGCTGTAGTGGCCACTGTCTTAAATTATTTAGTGAGAAACAAACTTTAGATGCTGTGTAAAATCACCAAAAATTAGAAGAGAAAATCAAGTAACAAATTAGGTGAAAACCATTTAACAGGTGTGTTATATGTTTAATGTTTTACAATATATGAAAGTTCGTGTTATGGCTTTGGATATAGGAAAACATTTTGATTACCCTTCTTAACATATAGTCGAAACAAAGCTAATGAAAGAAAAACAACATATATTGAAGTAAAAGAATTGACCCATGTTTTATTTTATTTTATTTCATTAGTATTCAATAAGGCAAGTGTGTTTATCAGTACATTTCGAGATCCATTTTAATAATAGATGGACTGTTCTTTTATCAATGTTTTGATCTCAAATTTATGAAATGAGATTATGAAGTAGGTTCATTTTATGTACGAATGGAAATTGGGTTTCAAGGCCAAGATTATTTACTTTTTAATTATATTTTAGTTTTATAAACATTCCTATGCAATATTGTGAATTTTGTAGGATAGTCGTAAATGATATTTAAGAATGTTATTTCTTATATTTAAGATTAACCTATGCTTGGTTAGAAGGGAATTTATAACTTAATTGGTTAAAAGAAAAAGCTTTGTACTATTAGATTAATATCTAAACACAAAGGCCTATGGATAATGATTGTTTTACCTCAGCCTTGTAGATCTGATAAATTTTAATAATTTCTAATGAAAATTCAAACACTTTAAAACTAAGAAGAGCAAGAAAAAAATTGCACTTAAGAAATGGGTCATGTCGAGAGAGGACACAACCCACCCAACTACACTAAGCCGCGGTGGTGACTTACGTGAGACTGTGATGTCCATTCTCCAGCATTTAAGGACAGTGGTCCCTGTTGTTGAGAGTAAAGAGCGGTGGTATGGGACATCGCTCTAGGAAGACAGTTAGTTAGTAAGTGAGGGTGTTCATTAATCCACTCGATTGAGGAGTAGCCAACATGAGGCATGGTTAGAGAGCTAAACATGTTGTTGGAAGATCCAGCGGTAGATGGTATGGGCAACATTACCATCAACCGGAGATGGATCTTGGGCACCTAGTCCACATGCCATGCGATGGCGGACTCTAGTCAAACCTTAGTAGAGGGTCAATGGCTAGCACTGGCATAATAACGCTAGTTCCAAAAAAATAGGTTAGAGGGCCTATGTAAATAAGGATTGAGAATCCTTGTGTTTTGGACAGGGGATTACAACATTTTTCCTTTCAGGTGATATGGGCCCTGAGAGGGACAACCCCACGCCAGGATCAGAGTGAGCTCGAGAAAGGAGTTAAGATCCTATAAGGCAAACTTTACGGGAAGTTGGTCGGTCTCGAGCACTTAAGACACCAACTGCAGTGGTGACAAATCTTGAAGTGTGGAATATTTATGCCTAAACTAACATCGAGTTGGGAATAGAAGCAAAGTAAAGTAGTGAAACTGATACACTAAGCAAAAATTTTGAAAGGTGAAATTTTGGGTTGTGATAGTTGGTATCAGAGCCTAGGTTTGCGAAACCCTGGCTAACATAGTTATTCTAACAAAAATTTTTGATGCCAGTTATGGCAGGTACCTCATGGAGGGCCAGTATAAATCTGCAAGAGGGGATTGCAGAGGTTCCAAGGAAGGGACCAAGACGACTCATGAAGGAGTCTGAAAGGGTGCAAGTTGTTGAAACACCATGGAGGATGGTAAGAAAGGAAAAAGAGCTTGTAGCTGCAAGAGCTATCCAAAATGATGAGAACATGGCTCATATGATTCAACTCATGCAAGATCAACTGAATCAATAGCGTGAGCAAATGGAGATCCAGAGAGCTCAATTGAGTGAGCATATGGATCAGCAATGGGCACAGATGGCCCAACAAGTAGGAACTGATCACCCAATAGTAAAAGGTTATTGAAAACCTAACTCAGAAAAATATGACCAGTAATGTAAGTCAATTTCCAGAAGGATCCTCAAGGAGGAAAGTGGGTGAAGAATTGCAAAAAGAGATAAAGAAATTGGATATCTCTAAATTTGATGGAAGTGGTAATGTTTAAACCACTATTAATTGGTTGAGTGAAGTTGGGATATTTTGCCATTCAACCCCTTTGTTCAGATTCAAAAACCACATGGGTAGTTGCTCATTTAGAAGGTTCTGCCAAGGACTAGTGGACCACATACAAGAAAACTACTCAGAAAGAGGCAACAAATATACCTTGGGAGGAATTTGAAAAAGAATTCAAAAGTCATTTTCTCATAGAGCAATTCTATATTGAGAAACATGAAGAATTTACCAATTTACGATAAGGCAACATGACAGTAATTGAGTATTACCAGAATTTTGTGCAATTACTTAAGTATGTCCCAGAGTTTGACGGGCAAGAGAAGTTTAAAGCACATAAAATTGTTATGGGATTACATCCGAAGTATAGTCAACCTATAGGAAGAAAATTTTCCCAAACACTATCAGTTGCCTATGATTCCGCCCGATATGAGGAATCAATAACCCTAACCTTATAGAGAAAACTACTCCATTTTTAATTAAGGGAAAAATAGACGAAAGAGATGTAAACATTCTAATTGATAGTGGAGCTATAGATAGTTTTATTTCAAACAATATTTTAAGGGATATACCTATTAAACTTGGGTTTTTGGCTAATGGGTGGCAAGTCGAGTATGGATCGAGACAAACTTACTTAGTCAACCAATGTTTATTTGAACCACAAATAGAGATACCTCAGGGAAAAATCAACTAGCACTTGTATGTGGCTCCTTTGCATGCATTTGACATAATTCTAGGAGTAGATTGGCTAAATGCTCATAAGGCCCTGCTAAACTTTGAGGAAATATGGTTGGACTTTACGGATGACGCTAATAGGTGAATTTGTATCCATTGCAATCAAACATATCTTGAGCCCCATTTATTGACTGCCATGCAGGTCAAAAGAGCCTAGAGGAAAGGATGTAAACTGGATGTAGTTAAAATGAAAAAAAAGGAGGAAAATGATTCAATTTCAGCATTGTTCCAACAATACCCAGTATTAGGTGAATATAGGGATGTCTTTCCTGAAGATTTACTAGGATTACCACCAAAGAGGGAGTTTGAATTTTCAATAGAACTTGTACCAGGAGCAACTCTAGTAGTTCGAACTCCATATCGTATGACACCACTTGAGTTACAATAACTTAAAACTCAACTGCAAGATTTATTGGAGAAAGGGTACATAAAACCCAGTTAGTCACCATGGGGAGCACCGGTTTTATTTGTTAAAATTATGCATTGATTACAGAATGCTCAACAAAATGACTATCAAGAATAAGTATCCTTTGCCCAAAATTGATGACCTATTTTATCAACTTAAGGGAACCACCATCTTTTCTAAAATTGACCTTAGGTCGAGATACCACCAATTAAGAATCCAGAAAGAAGTTACTTATAAAACTACTTTTCGAACTCGATATGGACATTATGAGTTCACAATATTAGGTTTAACTAATGCACCAATTACATTCTTGAATTTAATGAACAGTGTGTTCTAAGAACAATTGGACCGATTTGTGCTTATATTTTTAGATGATATATTGTTTTACTCCCGAAACAGGAAAGAGCACAATGAACATATGAGAATAGTATTAGATGTTCTTAGGAAAAATAAACTATATGGTGAGTTTTCCAAATGTGAATTCTATACACCACAAGTGCAATACTTGGGACACATTGTATCACTGAAGGAATAGTTGTAGATCCCAAGAATATTGAGGCCATAATAGACTGGCCAACTCCAACTAATGTGTCATAGGTAAGAAGTTTTATGGGATTGGTTGGTTATTATCGACGATCTGTGAAGGGTTTTTCAAACGTTGCTTTTCCCATAACTAATTTGCAAATGAAAGGAAAATATTTATATGGACATCTCAATGTGAGGAAGCATTCAAAACTCTTAAGGAGAAACTGACAACTACACCTATACTAAAAATACCTGATCTAAATAAATACTTTACAGTTTGTATTGATGCCTCATTAGAGAGACTAGGTGGAGTATTGAAATCAACAATCAATAGAAACAAAATAAACTTAGATTGGAGAACCGCTATTGAAATAAACAATCATCTTTGATCTTGTGGGATGTTGATCAGGACCAAAATCAAGTGTTTAGAAGGTTGATGTAAACCACCCATTGTGTAATTTGGGTGTCCCTAATATGAATAGCAATGGCTTCCTTAAGGTCCATGGCTAAATGCATCTTTGGGGACGGGTGGCATAAAACTTATACAATTTAAAGTAGACAATATGACTAAGAGTGGTAGTCAATTAGTCTATAAAGGATCACAAGGGTATAGGAACCCTTGAAACTCAACCCACATAGGGAATTTTAAGAAGTGGTAATCTGAGACCATTAAGTTTGTAGACCATGACTGAAATACTAACAAAGTGTTATGAATATACCATGGTCCATTCTCAAGACATGAGAAGCATGATGGGGGTTGCAAACCTAAAGAGAGGAAAAACAAAATTTTGGTGAGGTTTTGAACAAACCCAACCTTTATATCATGTCATATACTATGGATGTAGGACTTCAACATCAATTTATTTAGGGATACAAATCACAAAGTATCCAATAATAATATAACTTTCTAGCATGTGATATGCACTTTCAACTTTAGGAACATGCAAAATTATATTTGGATCAAGATATTTTCCTTGTGGAAGACCATGTGGACAAAATTCTTGGGATATTTGAGGTAAACCATCCTTCTCGCTAATTTCAACACTAGTTGTGATGTCTTGTTAGCCAAATTTAATCATAGGTCTTAATATCCAAAATCTAATCAAAATCAGATATAAAATATATGAAGGCTTATTCACAGAATGATATCAATATCAATGAATACAACATTAATGAAATATAACAATAATAATATAATACAATAAAAAAACTCGTATTATGAAGCAAATATACAAGAGCTTTCTTATATGAATTAATACATGGAGCTTTGTCTCCATAATATAACCTTATAAGTGACTTTTTAATACTTTGTTTATTGTTGTTCTCACATATCCAAGAGATGCATCCTTTCACATTCCACACATAAGACAAACCTCTCGTGCCTCCTGACTTTACATCTTACCACATACATGTGAATCTTTACTTATATACTTGACACCTACACATATGACTTGTCACTAACTTATATGACATATTGCACACACTTTCACACTTAATTACATGACACTTGCACACTCTCACATTCTACACACTTGCACACCTTATCACATGACATGTGGACTCATCTACACATTGACACATACTTTAAGGGAAATATAAATCACACATCTAATATAATAACTCACACCCTATTCTAATATTTACAATAGTATAAATGTACCATGGGGATACTTTAAGTTTAACATCTAGCAAATAATGTAATATTCTCCAACAAGTTGGTGTTGCTACAAATGGGGTCACCATTAATAATAAAGGGGAGGAAAAGCCCTACATGAGGGGTGGAAAAACTATGAAAGACACGAAACTTCCTCTAGCCCTCTTCAATATCATTTTCTTCTTTTAAAAAATGACACATAATTAATTTCAATGGAGGATAAGGGATGTTAGAGCTTCTTGAAACACAATTATTATTATTATGTAGTTTCAAGTCAAAGGTTTATTAGAATATATATGTATATAACCAAACTATAAGCATTAAGTGTTTTACAAAGAAAAAGATAATACTTTTATCAATTTGCATATAAAAAGTTTATAAAAAATACTTTATATAAGTATGTGCAATCAAACACATAGCTATATATATATATATTATAATAAGTGTTAATTGTTTTATAAAGCAATAATTAATACTTTTATTATTTTGTGGGTAAAAAATTAATGAAAAGTATTTCAATATAAGTATGTTTAATCAAATTCATAGGTTTGCAATTAAAAGCATGGACTTTTTTTTAATGAAGACAAAGGTTCACATTTGTGTAGTAATTCTACCATATGATTTGTAAAAAAGTTGTGGTAACATGGTTATGATGAAATACAATGGGAGTGTTTGAGTTACATTATACAATTAAAATATATTCCACTTAAGGGAATACCACCATATGTTCATGAGTAGAATCCATTGGGAGTCGAGGTGATCGCGGGGGTGTGTTATATTCTCTACACTTGGGGGCTTGGGGATCGAAGGGTTCACCAGGAATGGTTTAAGGACTCGCTCCAAGTTCGGGGATGGAATGTTTGATGTGTATATTGAGCAAGCACCTATGTTTGGCTTTTCTAAAATCTAAGCTATGGAAAATGAAAGAACAATGCAAGACAAACAATAATGCAAGAAGACAAGAGACTAACCCTAGGATGATTCTTGATTTTCAATGATGACTAAACCCTAACTTGCAATAAAATATATCTTTCCTTTTTAGCAAGGGTTCAAGAGAATGCACAAACAAAGTTAACCCTAGAATGCAAACTATATGCCTTTTCTCTTTCAAATGCCTAGAAATAAATCCAAATATTTTTCTTTTGTTTATGATCTAGATCTGGAATAGAAATGGATAGAAAGCAAACAAAAAACAGCCTAAGAAGTTTATTTAGGGCACTTACTTGATCTGATGGTTGTCCTTAGCTTTTAACTTGCATCTAGATATATCCAACAACTTCACAACCTACAAAACAACTTCACAAAACCCTAGAAAATTTGATCAGTGTTTGGGGGCCTGCTTAGGCCACTGTGTGACTGAGCTTGGAGGTGCAGCAGTCAAGCCCCCTTGGTCCTTTTAGCTGACCATTCGAAAACAAAAGTGATTGTTGACCTTTTTGGAAATGAACAAGACAAGATGCAATAAAATGAAACAGTGCAAAAATCAAAGTGCAAACAACGATATTATGATCTAAATGAAGCATGCAAACATAGACTGAGGGTTTGGGAGTGAAACTTTACCCCAAACCTGATGAATCCAAAATCATGCCCCGTAAGAGGTGACCATGACTTTGGATCTACCAAAATCATGCCCTATATGGATAGGGCACGAATTTGTAGCAGAAGTGCAAAAATAATCTATTAATGCAAAATAAGATACAAAATACATAATTAATAATCTAAGAATATTAAAATGCAAGAAGAAACCTGGTGGTAGTGAAAGAACAATCAAAAGGATGAAGACCTCCACAAAATGGTAGACTCCTCCTCAAGGCTCCAACACTTGTCCACCAAGAACAGCAAATCAAAGAAGAGCAACAGAAGAACACTTGATCTTGCTAGGAGAATTCATCAAAGCCAAAAATCACTTATCTTGAAAAATCACTTAGAATCAATTTTGCACTTCTCTTGGAAAAGAGGATCCAAACCCTCTATTTATAAGAGGTTTGGAGGGCAAAAGGGTAGGAAAATAAAAAGGTAAACCTAGGGGAGGGTCGACGTCCTAGAGGTCGGCCCAAAAATTAGGTTTTCTAAGAGAAAACCCTAACTTGCCGAAATCATGCCCCATACTAGGCGACCATGATTTTAGAAAAACTAGGAAAAAAGGAAAAGGGAGGGGGAAGAGAGGCCCAAACTTGTACTTTGACAAGTTTGAGGGACTTCTCAGGGGTTCTAGGAAAAATGACTCACTTAGGTGGGTCAATTTTCCATGTCTACATTTTTCCTCCTCTTTGATGCATTTATGGCCTAATAAATGCATCAAAGAAAGATGTAGACACCTATGGGCGAAGAACGATGAACACAAAAAGGGGTGGTTGGTTTAGAAGAAAGGGGTGGTGCAAAAATGGTGTCATTCTAGACACTTTGAAATTTTACATGCAAAATGAGGCATTAGGGACTTTAATGCCTCTTAGGCTAAGGTGCCCCCTCGAGTTTCAGAAGGAATGCAAAATTCCTAAGGAAACTCAAAAAAGGTTGATGTAGAAGAAAAGAGAACAAAAAATAGAGAAAAAACGCAAACAGGAGAGAGAAAAAGTAGGGGTATAAGAAGAGGGAGGGTGAAAATGAATTCATTTTCATCGCACAAGAAGAAGAAGAGCTCTGGAGAAAAATATAAATGGTGCTTCCCACACACCATTCAACCATTACGAGGGGTGAGGCTAGCACAACAATAGAGCGAGCATAGGTAAGGACTAAAATCCTTCCTCTAGACTAGGCTAGATTAGGTTTTTAGTACCTTTAAGCAATTTTTTTATCTTTTTAGAAGAATTCATCTGCATGACCCTGCATAAATTTAAGGGTCAACCATGAATTTAATTAGTTCATGTGTGAACAATACCCTAATATTAGGTATGATTTCAAATTCATACCCTACAAGCATGGGGTACAAATTTGAAATAAAAAAGGAAAGGATAAAATAGTGCCCTAAGAGGAAGGTGCACAATTTCAACAAAGAGAAGACCAAAAAAGAAAGAGAGCAAGATAGGAAAAGAAAACTAGAAGAAGAAAAAGAGAGACAAGACAAGCAAGCTTAGATGTTAAATTATTTTATTTTATTTTCATTTATTATGTGAAACTGATTAAAAATTTGTTATTTTTTGTTGCAGCATGACATACTAGAGAGTCACGAGCGACAACCAAGCTCCTTAGAGGAGGAGCTACGAGGGCTCACACAGGTAGAGAGGGACACCCTAGGGGTAGTGGGGCTACTACATCTAGTAGAGATACCTTGAGTTGAGGTAGACAGAGTGCTACTAACGATATTAGTAGAGAGGTGGTACCTAGAGTCATCTACCTTTTAATTATCAATAGGGGAGATGATAGTCACACTAGAGGATATGTGGTGCATCCTATACATCCCCATCAGAGAGAGGGTAGTTTATAGAGCATGAGGATAGTAGGCCACATTACAAATATTATCAAGGAACTAGACCCATGAGGTCTGAGAGAGTCTAATCCATATCAATGAGTTGGTAGGGTGCTATGGGGTCGATGCTCTAATGATCATGCTTTGTGGGGTAGTAGGATTCTTGGTGTGCCATACTAGTAGGTGACACCTACCATGGGTACTAGTGGGAGTAGTGGTAGACATGCAAGACCAGTAGATGTGGTTCACATGTGGGGCCCATATGTATAGGATATTGTACAATATCATGTACAAATGACATATAGGGCTAGTGTATATGACCTTGCTCCAGGTGTGGTGTTGGGAGCACATAGCAGTTAGGAGACCATATGCACTACTAAGGCCATTGCCCAACCTAGAGTGACCAACAACATATAGGTGGTCCAAGAGCTTTGAGTAGGTCTAGAGGACATATATTAGGATCCTACCACTAGGGAGGTGGGTGATAGATGAGTTATGAGACCACATGATCATATGGTGATCATGGTGCCTACACCCTAGCTAGATAGAGGATGTAGAGGAGCTAGTGAGGATCAGGTGGGTCTCTAGAGAGAAGGGGGAGTTAGAGCTCTTTTGATTCGATCGATATCTAGTGGTAGTTTGATATCTTTCAAGAGATACCAAACCTAGGAGACTACTAGTATAGGAGGTATGAAGGGACCCATCAAGAGTTAAAGGGGACCTTGATGTGGGGAGATGGGTAGAGGAGGACCTAGATGACCCACTATACATGGATCCAAGGGTGGATGACATTAGGGTGGCTCTCAAGTATAGGATATGGTATAAGAGCATTATACCCTTGAGGATCTCCCCATTAATGCCAGTGTAGAGGCACCAAGTTATGGGTTAATGAGTGTAACTAGCACTTCGAGAGGTGACCCAATGCACCATAGAGTGATGATAATAAGGCTAAGAGGCCCCATAGTAGACATGAGTATAGGTTCAAGTAGAGATGGTGGTAGTAACTACCATCACCTCTAAGACCAAGGAGGAGGGAGCAACAGGAGATACCCCCATGATAACTAGAGTTGGACTAAGCAGAGTAGTCGAATAGGCCTCCACATCAATTGTAGTAGGCTGAGTGAGACCATGGGTCAAGAGGACCCAAAAAGGGAGATAGAGGTATTATAGGCTTAGATAGCAGCCATGTAGAGGGAGATGGACCTACTCTAAGAGGATAGGTCCAAGAGGATAGAGGGGCTATAAAGTGCCTTGACCATGACACTCATAAAGTAAGATATAATGAGGGCTAAGGTAGACCACCTCAGGGGAGAGGTGATCTAGCTAGACTAGGAGCGATAGCAAGCTTAAGTGAGGGGATGGCTATCATGATCAATAGCCAATCAGGCAAGGGGATTCACCTACTATAAGTAGAGCTATAGAGGGTAGGGGAGAGGTTAGAGGTAGTTGTATAAAGGGAGACCTTCTACTAGACCTTATACTTCTAGGAAGTTCCAATAGAGCAGAGGGTGCCTCCACCATCCTCCCTTCAGACATAAGGTCAATCATGGTCTAGATCATAGATTACTACATGATCCATGAACATACCCCCACTAGGACCACCTCTAATAGGTAGAGCAGAGGAGATAAGCTCATAGAGCTAGGGCTAGGATCAGGGTGACATGCCAATTTTGAGTGTGGCATGCATCCCTAGGGAGGGTCAAGTGTGTCAAGATTAGACTATGGTACACCAATTAAACTGACATGTGTACTTTCTCTTTCTCAAGTAATATCATGTTACATTATATAAATGTGTTAATTTATGTGTTTTAATTTTTATGTGCTTTTATATTTTATTATGCATGAATGAATGAAAATAACTTAACAATGGATGCATGAATGGACTAAACTAATGCAATGCATGATGTGATGAAGCTAACTAATGAATGAAATGCATGAATGGATGAAGAGATGAAAGAAAAATATGATGGAAGAAAGAAGAGAAGAAAAAGAGAGAAAACATGGCTCTAGCCAAAATTCCCATAAAAATAAATATGAATTTGAAATAGAAGAAATTCCCATATGGATAGGCTAAATTCAAAAAGAGGAAAGAAAAGAAGAAAAAGAGAAGAAGAAAATATGGAGAAGGTCAACAAAGAAAAAGGTGCTTGGAATATGATATTTGAATCAACGTAGACCATGAAATATTAGTGTGATCAAACGAACATAGACCAAGGAAAAAGAAATAGTGGAGAGTGAGGATGCTAGATCACAAATGATCGAATGGAGGTTACCCTCACTCATGGCCATGAAGCTATCCCATAAGGGTGTTATGCTCACAAAAATGGTCAAGTGTGGAGTGATACCCACTATGGGTGTAGTGCTCACTAATGGTCAGAGATGAAGAGATACCCACTAGGATGTATGCTCACAAATGGTCGAATGGAGGTTACCCCTCACTTATGACCATGAAGCTATCCTATATGGGATGAAATATTTGATTGATTTTCCAAAATGAGTACTACCCGATAGGGGTGTGGTGTGTGCAAGAGATGAATGAGCAAGAAACACAACAAAATAATGTGTGTGTGTGCATGTGCTATAAGGAAAGAAGATAGAAGAAAGAGAAGCAAGAAGCAAACAATGTTGTGTGTGTCCTTATTAAAATTTTGATAGCTAAGAGATGTGCATAAGATATTCAATGGTCGTATGAACACCATAAATGATATTCATATGATATCTACCCTATCCCATGAGGATCCCTTAACAATTAAAATATCAAGAAGGAAAAGTGTGAGTGAAAAAAAAATGAGCAGATAGAAGAAGGAACGTATATCCTTTATCTTAGGGAAAAGAAGAAATGATTAAAACTTTCAAAGGAAAAAGGACATACAAGAGATGAAGAACTATATCCCTTGACTTGGAGAAATTAGAAATTATGAAAACTTTCAAGGTCAAGGAATATAAGAGAAAAAGAAGAGAAGACATGAGCAAATGCAATGATGAAAATGCATGGAGATGGGCCCTAGGTTGGGGATTCACTAGGCATCAGAGCCCTAGTATGAGTGCAATGCATGTGAGCTAGAACCTAACTAGGTTTCATCACTTGCCATCCTCACAAAGTCCCCAAAAATCTATATGATCAAGCAATCATGCAAATATGATCAAGCAACAATGCAATTATATGACAAGAAAAAATGCAAATGGAATAGAATGTCAGGAAAACCATGCAAAATATGATAGGCAATCATGCAGTATGAGCAAGCAAACCAAAATGCAAGATGAAGAATGAAGATGTAGAATCATGCATAATATCTTTTTAGGTGCATTATGTTCATTGGTTCTTTTAATTCTTTACCATCTAACATAAGCTAAATGATAGGCTCCTGAGCCAAACTTGGTCATTATGACAAAGGGGCCTACCCAATTGGGCTAAAACTTACCTTTAAGATCTGAACGAGCATTAGTGTTCTTTTGGTTCTCCTTGAGGACAAGGTCCCCAATCTCAAAAGAATGATTGTGAACTCTCTTGGAATAAGATCACTTGAGCCTATTTTGATAGGCTCAAAGATGCTCTAAGGCATGAATGCACTTTTCATCCAACAACTCCAATTGGTTTAAATGATCTAAATGATACTCAACACATATTCTGATTGTACCTCCTATCTTAACAATAAGGACAATAGTACAAGGGACTGACCCATCAAAGAAAAAGCTATTATGGAGGATATCTTCATGACCCATATCACAAAGAGGATCCAATCACAACATATTCTTCAAGATTCGTTACATGAAAGTCATTGCAAACTCTGACTATGCCATCCTTCTTGATGAAGGAAGACTTCTAATTTCTTAAGGTCTACAAGAGATATAGGAATAGGATCCTCTTGAGAACTAGAAGACTCAACATGATCCTCAAAGAAGTTGTTTCAAAGGATATCCTCATGATCCATGTCATAAAGAGTATCCCCTTTAGCATACTCCCCTAGGGTTACAACTAACTCAGGATGCACCAAAGTTACCACATTGTAAAATAAAATGTTAGTGGGATAAGGTGGTCCCTCATCCTCATAACTCCACTCCAAGCCTTGATGATCCAAATATTTAGCATAAGTAATGAGGTGATCATCATCATAAAATGGAAAAGGTTGGTTTTTATTGGGTATGTAGCCTATGCCACATCTCCTAAGCCAAATCTCAACTTCCAAAGGCTCTTGAATACCTTTCTATTGTGGCCCCAAACCTTTACCTACATATCCCATACTAGATAGGATTTTCTTGGGAAGTGGGTAATCATTGGATAGGTAACAATGGGTAAAATAACGCTCTATAGGAAGAGGGTTGCTACCATAAATATTTTCTTTGAGGGATATACCCATGAAGATAAAGGTACACATGCCAATGTGTACTACTTCACCCTTCTTATGAGGTAAACCCATAGTCCTAGGTGAAGGTGGTAGCTTGGCTAAATCTAGAAGAGGTTCTTGAAGAAAAGGATTGACCTAATCTTGTGATGAAACATTGATTAGTGGTTCCTCACTTACCTTTAAATTTTCAAGTTGCTTGGTGATGTGAGATGAAGAAATTGATGGACATAAATTGAGACTAGATTGAGCTTGCTCAACCATTGAAAAATATTGGAATGGATGAGGGTCACCCAGAATGGTGACAAGTTGATCTTTGAATTTAAACTTCAAACATTGATGAAGAGTAGAAGGGACAACCCTCATCACATGAATCCAAGGGCATCCAAGAAGGAGATTAAAATATGTGGGGCAAGGTACCACATAAAACAAGGTATCTAAGATCTTAGGTCCAACCCTAAGGGGAGGGATATAATGTCATAGGCCTCTTGGGACTCATTGTTGAAAGCTTTGATGATGACATCAGATTTAATTAAATATTCCTCTTTTAATCCAAAATTTTGGAAAAATTGATAAGTGCATAGATTGAGGGAGGAACCATTATCTATCAAAATTCACTTGATAAATATTTCCCCAATATATGTAGTGATGTAGAGGGAAGAATCCCCTCACAAGTCTGAGGAAGGAATATCATCATCCAAAAATGTGATATGATGTATCCCAAGGGAACCTACAACATCAACTATAGCACTAGGAGAAATGTCTTGAGGGATAGATTGTTGACTTAGAAGCTTCAACAAGGCTTCCCTATGAATAGGAGAAGTTTGCAAAAGTTCTAAGAGGGAAATCTTGGTTGGGGTACTAGCTAACTATTGTTGAATGTCGAAGGAGACTTTAGGTTGTGGTTTCAACACTAAGGGTGGGTTTTCTACTCTTGTGCTCCTTTTTTGGGTACTCTTCAAAACTAAGGGTGGTTTTGAAGGTTGATTGGATGTAGAACTCATCTCCTACTGAGATCGTTGAGTCGGTTGAGCTTGAGCTTGTTGCCTTGTAGTTGTTGCTATCATACCAACCATATTATTGTAGGGAGGTGGCACATTATGATATGACACTTGATTAGCTGCCTGTTGCCCATGATTAGGTAGGGGATCTTGGAAGATCCCCATGTCTTGATTAGTTGTGGGTGCTTGTTGAGTAGGAGGTTGATTGTTTGTTGGAGGATTAGGTTGAGAACCCTCTATAACAAGATGACCTACATCAATTAAGTCCTGAACCACATGTTTCAACCTCTTACATGAATTTTTCATGTGCCCCTCCACTCTATGATACTCACAATGTTGACCAGGATTATACCAATTAGTCATGGTATCAAGTTGCCTTATGGGAGGTAACTCAATCATATTAGCTTCCAAGAGTTGCTTTAGGACCAACAAAATAGGTTGGTTGAGTCTTGTAAAATTCCTTGGTGGGGGTTTTTGAGGTTTTCTAAGCACCATATTTTGCAAGGTATTAGCAACATTATTGATAGGTCTACTATCTATTACCCCATCACCAACTACATGCTTATTCTTATACTGAGATTTCATGGTCCTATATTCTTATTTATTTGGTTTAAATTGACCTCTTCGAATAAGGGCTTGCTCTACCCTTCTTTCCAGATCTATTGCTTGGTCAAAAGAGGTAATAGTTGTTGTTTCCAATTCATATGATATTTGCTCTTGTAAATTTCTAATAAATATCTCTAGCATGTCTCGAGGAGGTAAAGTATATCTCAATCATCCAACTAAACTTCTCCAATGAGACAAGAATTCTGAAAAAAATTTCATCTTTACCTTACTTCAACATATAAACATCTTTCATAGTCACATTTTTCTCAACATAAGCTCCAAATTGTTGAACAAACAATTCTATTATCTCTTCAAAATTCCTCAAAGAATGATGAGGTAGTTGATAATACCATTCCAATGCCATACCACCAAGGCTCTTAGGGAACATCTTTAGTAACAACATGTCATCATATATAATATCATGGCATGTTGTCCTAAACATCCTTAAATGTTCAATTGGGTCCTTATGTTCCCTTATAAATAGGTAAAATCGACATTGGAAAATGCTTAGGGTAGGGCCTAGAGGTGACAATAGGGTCTAAGGGTTGATTGCACATTTCCTTATAGTTGTAGGTGAAACTTGGAGGTTGAATCATATCCACTCTTGAGACCAATTGTTTCACCATATTTGTCAAACTTTGCATATCGAGATTGTTGTTGTGCAATACCCCTAGGTTCCCTAAGGGAGGGTTATAGGTAGGTTGTTGAAAGGGAACTTGGCCAATGTTGGAGGTATTAACACTATTATGGTATGGGTTATGATATGTGGTATCTTGTTGTGGAGGATAACTGACATTTGGTGGAATAGAAGCATGAATGTTGAGATGAGTAGAATGAGGAGGAAATTGAGCATAATCTTGAGATGCACTACTAGTTGGAGGAACTTGTGGAATTCTTCCAATGTTGGTGGTTATAGTAGTAGCATATGTTGGTTTATGAAAAGGATTAATATGATGTGAAGATTCAAACAAAGGATTGGTGTGAATATTTTGAGGAGAAATGGTTGGAGGATGAGATGTCCCAGCCTCTTCGAGTTGGGCTTCCTCATCCATAGCCTTAACCAAAGCATCCTTATGATGTTTCATGAAATTCTAGATATGATCATATGATTTAAAGGTGAGGTGTCCATTAGACCCCTCAAGAGGATCAAGGTCATTACTAGTTTCTACATGTTCTTCCTCTTCTAGATTAGGATTCTCCCTATCAATCTGGTCATCTTCTTGAAGAATCTCACTAGATTCTAAAAGCCTTCACTTACTCCTAAGGTTGGGAGCCATTAGGAGAAAGAGAAAGGATAGAGGAGAAAAGGAGGATCTAAAAACTAGCAAAAAACACACAAAATATTCTTAAGATGTTTTTAATGTTTTCTAATTCTAAGAAAACAAATTTAATGGTCTTGCTTAAAGTTTTCAAAAGAAAAACAAAAGGAAGAGGCTTCCTAATTTGGCCACTAAAGATATGTTTTCACATTGGGTTCACCAAATATGTAGAGGGAAAAACTACCCTATCGCATATGATTCTTGGTTGGATCCGTTAGGAGCCGAGGTGACCATGGGGGTGTGTTATATTCTCTACACTCAAGGGCTTGGGGATCGAAGGGTTCACTAAGAATGGTTTAAGGACTCACTCCAAGTCTAGGGATGGAATGTTTGATGTGTATATTGAGCAAACACCTATGTTTGGCTTTTCTAAAATCTAAGCTATGGAAAATGAAAGAACAATGCAAGACAAACAATGATGCAAGAAGACAAGAAGCTAACCCTAGGATGATTCTTGATTTTCAATGATGACTAAACCCTAACTTGCAATAAAATAAATCTTTCTATTTTTAACAAGGGTTTAAGAGAATGCACAAACAAAGTTAACCCTAGAATGCAAACTATATGCTTTTTCTCTTTCAAATGCCTAGAAATAAAATCAAAATATTTTTCTTTTATTTATGATCTAGATCTAGAATAGAAATGGATAGAAAGCAAACAACAAATAACCTAAGAAGTTTATTTAGGGCACTTACCTGATCTGATGGTTGACCTTAGCTTTTAACTTGCATCCAGATATATCCAACAACTTCACAACCTACAAAACAACTTCACAAAACCCTAGAAAAATTGATCAATATTTGGGGGCCTACTTAGGCCACTATGTGACTAAGCTTGGAGGTGCAATAGTCAAGCCCCCTTGGTCCTTTTAGCTGACCATTTGAAAACAAAAGTGATTGTTGACCTTTTTGGAAATGAACAAGACAAGATGCAATAAAATGAAATAGTGCAAAAAATAGAATGCAAACAATGATATTATGATCTAAATGAAGCATGCAAACATAGATTAAGGGTTTGGGAGTAAAAATTTACCCCCAAACCTGATGAATCCAAAATCATACCCCATAAGGGGTGACCATGAATTTAGATCTATCAAAATTATACCTTATATGGATGGGGCATGAATTTATAGTAGAAGTGCAAAAATGATCTATTAATGCAAAATAAGACACAAAAATGCATAATTAATGATCTAGAAATATTAAAATGCAAGAAGAAACTTGGTGGTAGTGAAAGAACAGTCAAAAGGATGAAGACCTCCACAAAATGGTAGAATCCTCCTCAAGGCTCCAACACTTGTCCACCAAGAGCAACAAATCAAAGTAGAGTAATAGAAGAACACTTGATCTTGCTAGGAGAATTTATCAAAGCCAAAAATCACTTCTCTTAAAAAATTACTTAGAATCACTTTTAGAACTTCTAGAAAAGAGGATCCAAACCCTCTATTTATAAGAGGTTTGGAGGGAAAAAGGGTGGGAAAATGAAAAGGAAAACCTAAGGGAGGGCCGACATCCTAAAGGTCAGCCCAAAAATTGGGTTTTCTAAGAGAAAACCCTAACTTGCCAAAATCATACCTCGTACTAGGTGACCACAATTTCGGAAAAACTAGGGAAAAAGGAAAAGGGAGGGGAAGAGAGGCCCAAACTTGTATTTTGACAAGTTTGAGGGACTTCTCAAGGGTTCTAGGAAAAATGACTCACTTGGGTGGGTCAATTTTCCATGTCTACAATTGTAAAATGGCCATGATGAACTAGTGATGAGGGTATTTCAATCTCATCTAATCATTTAAAAGTAGATCACGTGCTTATGAAATCGTTAATAATATCAAAATCCATGAAATTAAGTTTTATAAAGTATCTCTCACAAAATTATGAAAAATATATTTTAGAGGATGTGGGAAGTCCTTAAAATCAAATAATCATAAAATCATTAAACATAAAAATAAATATATAATTACAATTAGATTTAGATCAAGAGGTGGATCATTATATCAAATGATATGAGCCCAAGTGGCAAAATTTTTTGGATCCTTATGTGAAGACCCAAGTTTAATTCTTGTTAGAATATATAATACCATTATGTGGTTCATTGAAATACTATGGTAATACAATGATGACGTAATACAAGTGAGACCCATTTCAATCCATGTAACCAATTAAAAAGAAGTAGATTATCATAACTTGCTTCGTGTACCCATATTAATAGGTGGATTATCATGAGATTCCATAGGGAGGAAATATTGTTTATTAAAAAATAATTATCTCATTTTTCCATCAAACTAAGCTTGAATGATTAAGATGGGTTATCTTCCATAGATAAGGATTAGGTTCAAGTCTCAAGCACAAATATGTGTGAATGGAAGGTTCTTAGTCCCTAAGTAAGTTGTCTTGATATCATTATGTGAGTAGTGAGTGTTTAACCCCCAAGTGAGTTGTCCTAAGCTCACTATAAACTAAAACTTATGGTGGTCCATTAAATAACAATTATATATCTCATTTGCTTTATGTTAGTTTGCTACTATTGATGGTTTAAATTAATCCTTGTAAATTTACTGTCACTAGCTTCCATATTTATCCTCATGAAGATAACAAATCTTATCCAAAGGGCATTAATCCTTGCAAATATACTTTCACTAGCTTCCATTTCTAGCCTCAAGGATATAGTCAATCCATGCTATAGGAAATTATCACTTGGGATAAGCAAATATCTC
The DNA here is from genome assembly GCA_028583015.1 of Wollemia nobilis. NCBI lineage: Eukaryota > Viridiplantae > Streptophyta > Pinopsida > Araucariales > Araucariaceae > Wollemia > Wollemia nobilis. The sequence continues at coordinate 17,960,624 of JAQPPZ010017228.1, forward strand.
CACCTAGTATGCCTCAACATAGAGTATTAAGGTCATTGATTCAATTATCATCAAGAAGTTTTGTGGCCCTACTAAAGCAAAACCTTTTATGAGAACAAATATGGCTTTAGCGGTATTGATCCTTCAAAGTGATTAAACTCCTATGTTATATCTACCGCACAAGGAAAGGAGCATTGTTCTAGTGAATAGTTAGTTGTTATAGATATTAAAAATATATAGAAACATTAATGACATGACTTTGAATTTGAAATATAATAGTGGGTAAGATATAAACCTTTTCACACCATGCCTACATGTTGAAAACCATATTATATCTACTTTTTCATAATTGATTTTTTTTGTTCCAACAGTATACTTTTTTATTTTTTACAACATTTTAGTCGATGAAACACACCATCAAAAAAGTATGCATAGTGAAAAGGTCTATGTGAAATATTATCTATTCTATGATAAGCCAAATATGCTTAGGAATCAACTCTCATATGTAAATTAGCCATTCATCAATGGGAAGGCATTAATAAATAACACATTAATAAAGATGAGTACTCATGTGATCAAGAATAAAAATAAGATCCAAAATGATAATACTACTTGTTCGGAGAGGAATATAATTTGTAGAATTATATGATGTAATCATAGATCAAACTAAACTTACATCACTTTGAATTTTATACTACAAAAACATTAAATTACCTAGTATGAACATTAATTATAATGAACTAAAGTTGTAAGGAACCATATCTACATCATCATATCATCAAATCAAGTGGATAATTTATCATCATGAGCAAAGATAAAATATAAAAAATAGACAAGACACCAATAGTTCTTTCATATGGTAAAAATCATAGGTAATATACCTCATTAATCAAAACTTATATTGACCAAATATAGTTGTATTTTTGTACAAAGAGTTCCTTATGCCATGACCATATCCTCCATAAGTGAACTCTTAAGGATAACATTACTCTTTATTTTGACACAATATGATCAAAATAATTTAAAAAAATTGTGCTCACCTATTTGTAAGTTCAATAGGAACCCAAAATCTCCCTTTGATATGTTAGTTTAAACAATAATCCTTGCATGCCAAGGTTAGTACAAGTCCTAAATATTGGACCCGTAAGTTGCAATAAGATATTACAAGTAGATCCAAAGTTGAATAAAAATATTACATCATAATAAATTCCCCTTTTACGTGAAGAACCCATGATGATTACATATTCAAAATTTCTTCTTCAAGTTTGACATATGATCCCATGACAAAGGAAGATGACATAACTCCAATGTGCTTCATAGAAGGATAATATCATTTACTTCAGTGTAATAGAATCACATTTCCAATTGCTATTAATAGATATTTTTGTTGGAGTATATTACATTATTTGGTACATGCTAATGTAATCCCATGGTACCTTCATGGTACATATGTAAATATTAGATTAGATTTGAGTCATAGTTTAGAGTGTGAGTATTATTTCTCCTTTCATGTAAGTGTGTATGTGTAGGAAATGCACAAGTGTCATGTGAGTAAGTGTGCAAGTGTGAGTTGAGTATATGTGCACAAGTGTCTTGTATGTAAGATATCAAATATGTAATGTAAATATGTGCACAAGTGTCTTAGGTTAGAGTGTGTAAAGTGAAGTTCAAGAGTCATGTCTAGGTGTGCATACAATATAGAGTCATGGATCATAAAGTATACAAGTGACATATAAATAACCAAAGAGTCATGAGACTTGTCATATGGAAAGGAATAGTCAAGTATATAAAGAATCATTCTACTATGGCTATATAGTACACCATGTTAGTTAAATATTAAAAATTTTATGTACAAGCAGAAAACACAATAACACAAAAAAGACGATAACATAGATATTTTATGTGAATGTGCAGAAAAAACCATGGGATAATGGTAGCTTTGTTATTTTATTGATTTCAGTAAACTATACATTCACTTTACATTTTCATGCAAGGGGTTAATACCCCTTTTTTAGATGGACAAAGGAAGACTTTGAAAACTATTTGTTTCCTCTCCCAAAGGAAGGCTTCAAAAACTATTCTTTTTGTCTCTCGGAGTTACCTGTTTGGCGGCTACACATCTAGACCTAGACGTCTAGAACTACTTGTCTAGACATCTAGAGCTAGACATTTGCAACTATCTATCTAGACATCTGGAGCTAGACGTCTGTAGCTACCTATCTACATATCTAGAGCTAGACATTTGGAACTACCCATCTAGATTTTTGGAGCTAGATGTTTGCAGCTACCTATCTAGAAATTTGGAGTTAGACATCTGTAACTAACCATCTAGATATCTATAGTTAGACATATACAACTATCTATCTAGAAATCTGCAGCTAGACATCTGCAGCTACCTTTCTAAACTTCTAGAGTTAGACATCTGGAACTATTCATATAGACATTTGGAGCTAGACATATGCAACTATCTACATAGATATTTGGAGCTAGATGTTTGCAACTATCCATCTACACATTTGGAGCTAGATGTTTGGAACTACCCATCTAGATGTCTAGAGCTAGACGTCTGCAACTACTTTTCTAGACATATGGAGTTAGACATTTGCAACTACCCATATAGATATCTATAGCTACCTATCTTAGACATCTAGAACTACCCATCTAGACATCTAGAGCTAGACATCTGGAACTACTCATATAGATATTTGGAGTTAGATGTCTGCAACTACCTATCTAGACGTCTACAACTACCCATATAAACATCTAGAGTTAGACATCTAACAACTATATTTTGTTGAAGAACATTAGATATTTGCATAGTAACATCATCTCCTAACATTCTCCCACTTGAATTCAGTATAAAGGAATTATTTACCTATGTTTTTCTACCTAGTGCCAATTGCCCAATGCTGCTCTTATCACATTTTCAACAATACTAGAGAAGTTTTGTACCACTCAAACGTCTATGTCTTGATCGGATTTGTAAGCATATCTATAGGATTCACTTAAGTACCATTTTTTTGCAATAGGATCCTACCTTCTTCCACCATATTTCCTATAAAATGGTACTTAACATCAATGTCTTTCATGCGATCATGGAATTTTGGGTTCTTCACTAGTTGAATAGCACTTTGGCTATCACAATGCAATGTAATTTTCTCCTATATTATATTGAAGTCACCCAATGGTTGCTCTAACCAAATTATCTCTTTGATATCCTGAGTCGTTGCAATATATTCTGCTTCAGTGGTTGATAAAGTCACCATAGTCTGCAACTTAGAAGTCCAACTCACAGCTCTACCAACAAGAGTGAAAGTATATCCTAAAGTGGAATTTCTTCCATATCTGTCTCCACCATAATCAGAATCCACAAAATATTTAACTTGTAAATTTTTTGATCCATAGTAAATAGTATCATCTGAAGTACCTCTTAAATATCTAAGTATCCACTTCACTGTATTCCAATGCTCCTTACTAGGATTTGTCATGTACCGGATGACAAATCCTATTTCTTGGGTAATTTTTGGTCTAGTGCTCACCATGGCATACATGAGGCTTCCTAATACTAATGAATATGGTACACGAGATATGCTTGTCTTCTCTACTTATATTCTAGGACACTAGTTGGAAGACAATTTGAAGTGTGAAAGAAGTGGGGTACTAACTGGTTTTGCATTCTACATATTGAAGCATTGCAAAATATTTTCTATATATGAATTTTGACTTAACCATATCTTTCTTCCTATTTTGTCCATGAGTATCTTCATCCCTAAAATTTGGTTTGCTACTCCTAAATCCTTCATTTCAAATGTCCTAGCCAATTGAGCCTTAAGATCAATGATTTTATTCATGTTGGGGCCTACAAAAAACATACCATCAATATACAACAACAAAATAATAAAAATACCATCATCAAACCTCTTATAGTATGCACAATGGTCAGCTTCACTTCTACTAAAACCTTGGCTCTTCATGAAGGTGTCAAATTTTCTATACCACATCCTTGGTGCCTGTTTCAACCCATACAGTGATTTCTTGAGTCTAAAAACCAAATGCTCTTTACCTCTTTCTTCATAGCCCTCAGGCTAATCCATATAAATATCCTCCTTGATATCACCATGTAGGAAAGTAGTATTTACATCAAGATGCTCCAGTTCTAAATCCTATGCTGCTACAAGTGCAAGTAAAACTCTAACAGTAATCATCTTCACAATTTGAGAGAAAATTTTATTAGTCTATACTTGAATTTTGCACATAACCTTTTGCCACAAAGCAATCTTTATAGCATTCCAACAACCCATAAATTTCTTCTTTACTTTGTACACCCACTTGTTTCCAATAACATTTCTTCTAGGTGGCTCTTGGTCTTGTGATTGTTGTGGCTGCTCTACTTGTTGTTCTGCATGTTGATCAAAAACTTTAGCATGTTGATTTTCATTTTCATCTGTGTTCATATCTAATTCAACTGGTACAACATTAGGTGTTTATTGTACCTCCTTCCTTTGCATAGATTTTTCATAAAAAATGATATACCAACTAATAATTATCTTGTGGACAGTAGGATCCCATAGCCTATACCCCTTCACTATATCTCCATAGTCGAGAAAAATGCATTTTCTTGACTTTGGATCAAGTTTGGACCTTTTCTCTTATGGCACATGGGAAAATACATCACAACCAAAGGTACACAAATGAGAGTAATCAACTCGCTTACAACACCAAACCTCCTTCGAAATCTATCCATCCAATGCAATTGTATGTGACCTAAGGTAAACAACTGTATTGAAAACCTCTACCTAGAATATTTTATCCAACATGGATGTGCCGAGCATGATTCTTGTACGTTCCATGATTATGCGATTCATCTACTCAACCACACTATTTTGTTGTGGAGTATATGGTACATTCTTCTGGTGCTTAATTCCTTCATGCGTACAAAATTTATCAAATTCCTTGGAGTAATATTCACCCCCATTATCTAACCTAAGACATAAAATAGGTTTACCCAAAAATTTCTCTACTCGTGCTTTGGACTCTTAAAATTTATATAAAGCTTCCAAATTCTTTAGAAAATAAATCCACACTCTCCTAGAATAATCATTTATAAAATCTAGAAAATAGATAGCATAATTTAAGGACTAAGTGGGGATTAGTCCAAATATATTAGAATGTATAAGTTGTAGAAACTTAGAACTCTTACCAGGGCTTGTAGTAAACTGAACCCTCTTTTGTTTACCAAAAATACAGTGCTCACACAATTCTAAATTACAAGACGTAATCCCAAAAAGCATACCTTGATCATGCAATATTTTTAGATATTTTTCACTCATATGCCCTAGGTGTTGATGCCATAGCACTACTATATCCTGAATAGAACTTGTTGCTACTGCATGGTTTATTACTATATCACTGCATAAAAAATATAGGGTCCCATAAGATTCTCCTTTTGCTACTACAAGGGCTCCTCTGGTAATTTTGCAATAGTTATTATTAAAAGTGATAGAATACCCTAGCTTATCCATCATCTTGATTGAGAGCAAATTCTTCCATAAATCAGGCATATGTTGTACATCACATAACATCCTTCTCTACCATTGTCCAGTTTGATCCTTATGTCCCCTCTTCACATAATTTCTAAAGGATGATCATCACCCAAGTAGACCATCCCACCACATTATGGTTGATATTTATCAAACCAATCTCTGTGAGGAGACATGTGGAAAGATGCACCCAATTCCAATACCTAGATTTATAAAATAGATTTGTTGTTGCTGATACTAAAAGCCTCTAATGTTGCCATCTCTTTTGAATCTATTATATTGTCCTCATATGATTGTTGAATTTTCTTTTCACCATTCTTTTCCTTTTTAATTACCAACAGTTCTTATTTGAGTGCCCACGATTCCCATAATGCCAACACTTCCCTTTCTATTTGCATCCTTTATGCTTAGATCTGGACTATGATCTACCTTGTTTACTGCTCTCGAAATATAGACCTCTCACAAATAGAGCTTCATTGGTTGAGGGTTATAAAGATGTTTTTTTGCATCAACTCTTCTGCCAATAAAGTAACTACCACATCATCAAATTTTAGAGCTCCTGATGATGCATTACTGATGGTCATCACCATATGATCCTAGGTGTCTAGGAGGGAACAAAGTAGGGTGATAGCTCTATCCTCATCCTCCATATTCACACTAACTAAAACCAGTTTACTAATAAGGGTATTAAACTCATTCAAATGATCTACCACAGATGAACCCTCCTTCATCCTCAAGCTATAAAGCTATTTTTTTAGAAAAACCTAATTTGTTGTTGATTTGATTTCATATAAATTTTCAAGCTTTTGTTAGAGGGTTTTCATAGTATTTTATTCGACAAAATTGAACAAGATAGGGTCTGCTAGGCAGAGACGAATTGTAGAAACTACATTCCTATTCAATGTTACCCATTCCTCATATTTCATGCTACTTGGTTTACTCATGACCCCTTTCAAGGCTAGGGCTTGATCATTTTGAACCAACAAATCCTCCACCTTCATATTCCATAGGGTCAGTTCCTACCATCAAATTTCTCACTATCGAACTTGTTTACACCTCTATTATTGTTTTAGCTCCCACTCGCAAAAGACCTTGCTCTGTTACCAAATGTTAGTTAAATATTAAAAAATTTACATGCAAGCAGAAAAATGAATAACACATAAAAGATAATAACATAGAGATATTATGTGGAAACCTATAATGTGCAAGAAAAACCATAGGGCAATGATAGCTTCGTTATTTTATTTATTTCAGTAAACTTTACATTCACTCTATATTTTCATGCAAGGGGTCAATCCCCCTTTTATAGATAGAAAAAGAAAGACTCTGAAAACTGTTCATTTCCTCTCCCAAAGGAAGGCTTAAAAAATTGTTCATTTCATCTCCCAAAGTTACCTGTGTGACAGTTACACGTTTGGATCTAGACGTCTGGAACTACCCATATAGACATGTGGAGCTAGACATGTGTAGCTACCTATCTAGATGTCTGGAGCTAGATGTCTGCAGCTACCCATCTACACATCTAGAGCTAGATATTTGAAACTATCCATCTAGATATTTGGAGATAGACATCTACAACTACTTGTCTAGATATTTAGAGTTAGATGTCTGCAACTACCCATCTATATGTCTAGAATTAGACTTCTACAACTACTCGTCTAAATGTCTATATCTATATATTTGTAGCTACATATCTATACGTCTAGAGCTAGATATTTGGAACTACCTATCGAGATATCTAGAGCTAGACATTTGCATCTACCTTTCTAGAAATCTAGAGCTAAACATTTGTAGCTACCCGTCTACACTATGGAGCTAGACATACAGATCTACCCATCTAGACTTCTAGAGCTAGACATTTGCAGCTACCTGTATAGACATCTAGATTTAGACATCTACAAATACCCATCTAGACATTTAGAGCTAGATGTCTCTAGCTACCTGTCTAGATGTCTAGAACTATCCATATAGACATTTGGAGCTAGACATATAGAACTACCCATTTAGACATCTAGAGCTAGACATTTGTAGCTACCTATATAGATGTTTGAAGCTAGACATATATAGCTACTAGTCTCTATGTTTGGAGCTAGACGCTTGACAACTACCTTTTTCTGAAGAACATTAGAGATCTGGATAATGACTTCATCTCTTAACACACCATAGAGAAGGATCCAAGTATCCAAGTATCTGATCATCAATATCATATTATAGAGATCATTATTGTAAGAGAAAAATAAGTAATAAAGATTGCATACATTTTGAGCAATTAATATTGAAAGTTGTGCTACATGCTTTGTACATGTATGATTCAGGCTATTTACATTCATATTGTTGTTTATTAGTGAATGTTATTTGATATATTATAAGCCTTGATATACATATTAATTTGCTCATATTATTTTGTTCATATCATTATCTTGACCTTACTATATTGTGGTTATATTATATTCAATCTTGTGATATTTAAACTATGATATTTATGGTAGTATTAAGGCTTAAAAATCCATCAATGGTATCAAAGCTACCACCAAACTCTATCCATATTGATAGAGTTTATTAGCCACTTACAAAAATTGATTTTGTCTAGTTTGATAATATTGATTTAGAGTCTATCCACTTTAAAGGCAGTGTGATTAAGATTCTATTGTAAGTTCATAGTGGGTAGAAAGGCCAAAGTCTTTTCAAAATTGGAGACTAACCAGTGAAGACCATGATCCAACTATAAATTATTTCCATGATTGAAGAATAACTAGTGAAGACCAAGACTCATCTATAGAGTCTTTCCATGGTTATAACCAATGAAGACTATGACTCAATTATATTGGAAGGTGTATCAACTTTAAGATAGTTTATCATTCATGGACATAACCAATCCTTGACATAAATTGAAGGCATTAGGGTCATTCAAGTTACCTTGACAAGATAGAAGAAATAATTACAACAACGATTGATAGAAGTGTGAGAAGCTTCCTACAATAGATAGAGAATAATTTTATCTTTTAAGTGCAAGAGAAAGCACAATAAGAGAAAGATATATCGAGGAATATATATCAATCTGAAAGTAAGATTTCATCAGATAGAGATTAATTAATGTTGCAAGATATTAGAATTTCAAGTCACAAAGAAATTGAACTTGACATAAAGCATTCAAATTTTGAAGATAGACCTTGACATAAGAGATAGAAGGATTTCGGTCCTGAAGATAGACCTTGACATAAGAGAGAATGATTCAAGTCTTGAGATAAGCCTTGAAATAAGAAGAATTCAAAAAGTTCTAGGTTACTCAGACCTTGACATAAAGAGGATTCAAAATATTTTAGGTCACTTATACCTTGACATTGATAGCAAGAAGACAAAGAGCGGAATAGAAGCAATAATAGCAAAACAAAATATTGATGTTACCTATTTTGAAAGAGTTTTTCAAAATAGAGATAGTCGATAAGAAGATAGACTCGGGTCATATTGATCTTGACGAAGATTAAAGATACAAGAAATTTTTAGAAAAAGGTCCAATCCTGGAAAAGGATTCTAAAGTGCAGTCTTAAAGAGAAAGCTATTAGGCTTAAAGTAAAGCAAACTAGCTCGATGTAAAGAAAAGAAAGGCAAACTCATTTAGCTTTGAAAGGTATCATTTGAATCTATTAGACATGCATTCAATTCTTAAAGGAAACATCATTTGACCCTAGTAAATAGTGGCATTTAGCTCAAATCGCTATTTTGTTCAACATATAGTTAAAGAGAAGCATAAAGATGTGAACATAGCAAGTCAATCCTAGAATGGTGAGCTAAGTGGCATTTAGCTCAAATCGCTATTTTGTTCAATATATAGTTAAAGAGAAGCATAAATATGTGATAATGCAAGGATATTAGCATTTAATATCTGGACAATGCCCAAAATTTTGTTTAGCACCCAGATTTTGGATAACGCTCGAAAGTTAGAACAGTGTCCAAAAATTGGACATCTCACTGAGATGGGATAGTACTCAAAAGTTATGATAGCACCTGAATACTAGAAAATATCAAAATATTGGATAGCACTCAAGAGATTGGGTAATACTCAAATTTTAAATAGATCTTGGAGTATTGGTCAGGCACTTTTAGTATTGGACAGTACCTTGACCTTGGTATATTGACAACACCCTGGCCAAGATAGGATCTTGATCAAAGGACATCTGAGTTATTGATAATGCTCACAACAACAACATTCTTCAAGTATACCACGTTGAGCAACATTGAAAAATCAAACAACAAGTTTCCTATGTTGAGCAACATTGAAGCAGCGGATAACAACATTGGGCAACACTCAAGATCAAAACATAGTGAGAAAGAAAAAAGTTCTTTGCAAGGGAAAACACTTTGTAACTAGAATGTTGAACATTGGCCTAAGGATGTGAAAAAGTAGTGAAATATTTGGCTGGTACCAAAGTCTTACTTGAGTATCAAGCATAATTCAATGTCCTTTGTAATGCTCAAATCATAGGAAAAATGACACAATAATTAGGGTAATCAATGCCACTTCACCGAGTAACACTTCTAGTGTAACACATGCAATCCACTTGGAAGTAAATTCTTTACAAGGTAGTTGGAAACCAAATGTTAGAAAGTGTAACATCAAATTTGCATGCCTAAATTCGACTGCCCAAAAATGAATAGATTTTTTTGCACGTAGTACTTAGTCAAGTTGGTTAGAAGTAGTTCACATGAGTCTTTCCTGCAACAACATTCAAATCATTTACAACAGTGCAAGGTGGAAAGGCACGCATGAGGTATTTTTGAGTTTAGGATTTTTATTATCTTTGAATATTATTAATAATGTTTAATATAGTTTAAGTTGATATTTGGAGTGATAAGTAGGAGTGCATTTTTTGATTATCTTTGAAAGCTTTATGAAAGTTTTGGAGTAATATAAATTTGGTTAAGTTATTAAAGTTGTTAGGAGAGATAAGTATAATACAATTTGGAGTAATAAGGTTTATACCATAAAATTCACTCTTGCTTCTTTAGGACCAACTGAAATTGACAACCAAATGTAACCCATAGGATCTTGAGGTTTGTTATTTATAAGCATAGTAATGACTTCTAATATAAATGACATTTTCTCTAGGGATCTTTAGTATAAAGGAAAATGGCATAACACATGTACCATTCTCTTCATCAACAAAAGTCCTATCGACTTCCATATTGTTATAAACAAATATTTTCATCAATGCTAGATCATTAGACCTTGCCAAATAATCTACAATAAACATGTTCTTTAGGAGAAATTTTATGACTAGATCAGGGCTAGTATGTGCATCAATGCAAAGAATTTTTTTATGAGACTGAATATACTACATTTCATAAGGCTTTGGAATGGTTGGCATAAAATTTTTAATTCATGGTTTAGATATCTTCATATCATCCAATAAGCCTCTCAACCTTTGTCATTGATAGGGATATATCCTAAGTAACTCTAAGTATGGGACCCTACAAGAGGTTGTACGTAAGTCTTCAACAATATCCCATGCTTTTATTTTGCTTGTGATTCCTTTTAGCAATGATTTCTTGGATTGGGTGACAACATATCACTATTATATCATGGAAGCTAAGATCATTGTTTTAAGTGGATCTCATTATTTTAGCATTTTTAAGAATGTCAAGTTTTGTAGACTGGGTTGAGGACTTCTTAGGAAAATTAGTTGTTTCCTAGATGACTAAAGAATGGTTTGGAATCTTATCAGTAGTAGTAGGATTAATTTATTGCTTGAATAGGTTATTTTCCTTTATTCTTCTTTTATTTTTATTCTTTGGAAGGTTGCTTCTTTTTGTATTGAGGTACAGTCTTAGTAATAACATTAATTTACTATTCCAAGGGCATAATTATTTCTCTTTGCAAGTCTAAAATTTTGACATAATAAGGCACATTCGATTGACTATAGATATATTCTCCATTTGAACCAGGTTGGACAAAGAATTGGTTAACTTAATAGGCATTTTGAGAAGTGCTAAGCCTAGGGTTTTAATTTTGGGAGCTATTACCATTTTGATCTTTATAATTTTGATCCACTCCTTGGTTGCCTTGATTTTGATAGTTTTTTTTATCACCTTGATTAAACCCTTGACCCTAATTTTGATTTACTCCTTGTTGTTTATTGGAAACTTGCTCTTTATGGTTGCAGAATGAGGTGTTGTAGATACCTAATATTTGATTGCAATGGTGATTAAATCTACTCTAGAGACTCTTTTTTTTTCATAAAATAAATTTATCCTATCATTGTTAACTTGATCAATGTTAAAGTTAGGACCACAATATTTCCTAAGGCAATTTTTTTGCAAATATGCACAAGTGGAATTATCATGACCATAGATTCCATGCCAAAATAAAAATTTATTCTAATCATGGCATACGATGCTTCAAACGTATCATTGATATGATAGTTCTTGAGCTTAGGTGGTGGGCATATCTTGAGAATATTGTCATATGTCTATTGAGGCATCATATTCTTATGTTTTGGACTACCCCCAAATTGAGTTAACATATGGATAGAATATCTAGTCATCTCTAGCTCATGAGAGATATCTTGGATAGCTACATTGAAAACCCTATCCCCTACAACATTTATATTAGGATGTTTAAAACCCTATCCCCTACATTGAAAACCCTATCCCCTACAACATTGAAAACCCTATTGCTTTTTTCTTCCAGCATTCAAGGATTTTAACAAAATGTATAACTTTGTCAAAGGAAGCTAAACCACAAGGATTGTATTCCTAAATTTTATATTAAAAATACGGATTAACCTTATTTATAAACATTATGGTAGCAGCCTCTTCAATTAAATTAATATTCACATGATAGTTAAGTATTTCCCACCTTTTGTGTAAATTAGTGATAAATTCGTTAGGGCCTTGTTTTGTGTTGACAAAAGCATCCATTGCTTTATTAGAGTTATATCATCATCAAATTTTTGTTTTAAATTTTTAACAAAAGTATCTAAAGATTTAATGGAGTGTTTAGGTAAATATGGAAACCAATCAAGAGCATTTGCCACCAAATCCCTAATAATTAGTTTCAACAAGTCTTATTCTCTAACAAGCCATCCCACTATATATTTTTCTTGCTAGTGCACATGCAAATAGCCTAAAAAAAATTTGGTGTCGATAGGACATTGAAAGGAAAATAAGAATGTTTGGTCTTAGTTCACAAGGTTTTACATGGTATAGAAAATATAGAAAATGGAGTTCCAAAAAATTCAAGGTTCTATTAGATGAGTTCAAGGATATTGTGTTTGATGATTTTCTTAAGGGGATTCCACCAATGAGTATAAGTTATCATATAGAAATTATACCTAGATACACACTCCCCAAAAAAGGTGCTTACCAATTAACACCATCAAAGAACAAAGTAAACCAACAAGTAAAGGATCTTTTGGACAAAGGTTTAACTAGAGAAATGCTAAGTCCATATGTTGTACTACTAGTATTCACACTTAAAATGATTAAAGAATGGAGGATGTGCATGGATTCCAAATCCATCAATAAAACCACTACCAAGTATTGCTTTCCCTTGACCCATATGGATGATCTCATGGATTTTTTGAGTGGTTGTAGGTAATTTTTGAAGATAGGCTTGAAGAGTGGGTATTATAAAATCATTAGGGAAGGAGATGAGTGGAAGACTACTTTTAAGAATAAGGATGGGTTGTATAAGTGGTTGGCCATACCTTTTGGATTAACCAATGCACCTAGCAGTTTTATGTTATTAAGTGAAGTGCTAAAACTAGTTACCCATTTCTTTTAGGTAAGTTCATGATTGTGGATCTTGATGATATTCATACTTCTAGTAAAATTAAAGAGACACATTTGTAACAATTATTTGACATATTTTAAGAGTAGATTTTGGTGAACTTGAAGAAGTGTAATTTCATGTGGAATGAACTTTTCTACTTTGGATTTGTGGTTCCTCAATAAGACTTATGCATGAATCCTAAGAATCTAAAAGAAATTTTGGAGTGGCCAAATCTAAGAAATATGTTTGAGGTATGACCATTCCATGAATTCACTGGTTTTTACCATAGGTTAGTACCAAATTACGATGGTATTATGCTCCAATCAATAACAATATAAAAATAGGTAAGAATACATTTGTATGGATAGTGGAAGCATTCAGCAACTTTGAACTTTTGAAGAAGAAGATTATTGAGCAACCATTGTTGACTTTGTCAAATTTTAACAAGGTATTCCAAGTAGATAGTGATGTCAACAAAACAAACATAAGAGTAGTTCTAAGTCAAGAGGGTAGACTTATTGCATATTTTAGTGAGAACCTAAGTGATGCTAAGTGAAAGTATTTGGTGTATGACAAATATTTTTATGCCATAATTCAAGCACTAAAGAAGTAAAGGAGTTATCTCTCATTGAAGGAGTTCACTCTCTACACCAATCACCAAGTGTTGTAGTTCATAAATAATAAAGGTAAACTAAATAAGCATCATATGAAGTGGACTAAATTTTTTCAAAGCTATTCTTTTATTCTTAAGCATAGAAGTGGAAAGTCAAATACAATAGGATAAATTTGTTGTTAACTCACATGCCAATGAAAGTGGTGGATTTTGATGTTATGAAAGAGTTGTAGAAGGAGGATGGATATTTTGGAGAGGCATGGGAAGCATACCAAATTCCAACTACCATGTAGAGACTAATTTTTACAAAATGGATTACCTTTCAAAGTGTGATAGTTGTTAGTTTCACAAAATTCTATAACAGAATATGATTAAAGAAATGCATAGTGGAGGTATGGTTGATCATTTTGTCATGGATAAAAATATTCCCTAACTTTATAATAGATATTACTGGACAAGGATGGATAGTGATGTGAGAACATTCATGGTGGGTTGTTGAATATGTTAATTGCAAAGAGAAATATCGAGAATACTAGTTTGTATAAGTCATTACCAAAATCAAAGAGACCATGGAAAGACATTAGCTTAGATTTTATACTTGGTTACCAAATACATAGAAATATAATGATTCAATATCTTTTATTATTTTAATCCTTTCTTGGAAAATGGCACATTTCATTCCATTCAAGAATAGTAGTATTGCAACAAATATTCCTAATTTATTTTCAAAGAATAGTTAGATTGCATGGTTTGAAAACACACTATTTAAAATTGAGATACTAAGTTTGTGAGATATTTTTGGAGGACTTTATGGAAATATATAGAAGCATCCAAGGTAAATAGAAAATCCTCATCAACAAAAAAAAAATGATCTAGGAGACTCAAATTGCAAAACAAGGGGAGTTTGACACAAGAGAATTTCAAATAAATAAATGTATTTGGAAAGTATATAGTAAATGTATTTTTCAAGTAGCTGGGTAGGTGGAGGAAGTTTAGATATTAATTATGTAGTTGATTGTGTTCATAAGGAATCACTTATAGAAATAAATGTATAGAATAAATATTTAAATTTTTGTCTAAGTTATTAGGTATTTAATGTTGGTGATAAAATATTTGTTGTAACATGTAACATTATGTACATTGTTTTGTAAACTTATGATATTGTCAATCTAGATTTATTATGCACATGGTTTTGATACCATGTTTTATATACCCGTGGTTTTATCAATCCATGGTTTTGGTGTGTAAACAAACTTATAAAAAAAACTAAAAAATCACATATGTAATTGATGAGTTAGAAAATATTAAGTGTTGAATAAAATTCTCTCTTTTAACCCAATCATCACTCTTTGAGAGAATGTTGTTTTAGTTGTTGTTTTTATCTAGAAGAACTACAATGTGCGACAATTTTTGATAAAAGACCCCCCTTAGTATTGCATCATTGCTTTACCCATATGGGATTGTAGAGTGAAAGTGGGATGTTATATATATGGATTTCATCATTGGTTTACCTTAATCAACTTATCAACATGACATCATCATGGTCATGGTCAACAAATTGAATAAGATAGCCAACTTCCATCTTATTCAAACCAATTATGATGTGCCATATCCTAATTTTCATAGGTGATTTTGCAAGATTTCATGGGATCCCTAAGAACATTATTTTAGATAATAATATAATTTTTACATTATAATTTTAGGTTCCATTACGATAATTATTGAGTATCGAGATTAATTTTAGTTCATCATAGCACCCTTACAATGGTGATCAAATTGAGAAGGTGAGTGCAATATTAAAATATATTCTAAGGATGTATGATATAGATTTTTAGACTTGCTAGGAAGAGTGTATCTACCTCTTTGAGCTTTTCTACAATAAGAATAATCAAAATTATATCCATACTGCTTCTTATGAGGTATTATATGAACATCCTTGTTAGGAACCTTTGAGTTGGTAGCGGTTGGATGTAAAATTTATTCTTATTAGGAATCCCCTTTAAGAGAAATGAGATCAATATAACATAAATGCCAAGAGTATTAATCATAGCTATCTGATGGAAAAAATATCTTCCTAAGAGTGAGCTTCATAAAAATCCTCATATTTTGGTAGAGGCTTGAAGTTGGCACCTAATTTTATGGGTGCTTTAAAATATTTGAGAACTAGTGGCCTATTGACTAGCCTCATGAGCCAACTTATCATGTGCCCATGATATAATTGATCCCTTACATATTTTCAATTGGATAATTTTGCATGCTACTTAGAATGGGGTATCTAGATGACATTCATTATCTTATAGGGCAAATGATAGAATATATTACGGTCCCATGGAACTATTATAACAAGGACTATGTGATATGGGAGGATGTGGCTATGATTAAAGAGAAAGCCTCATCTTCTTAGGTGAATATTAAGGAGAAAGTTACCTACGGTGGAGAAATGGCATACTCCATGTTGAACCTCTCTTGATATATTAGTCTATTATTGCTTTTTGACTAGATTATGGACCTTGAGCATGTCTTGTTACTATGGTGGTTAGCAAGAGCTATTAGCATATTTCTTTTAACATCATTGGTTATATGTTATAATTTTCTTATATTGTGGATGATTGTTTACATTTATACGACTTATAAAATGATATGGTAGTCATTTCCTTAGTGGAGAGTACTTTGTAATGGTTATGGACACATGGAGGGACCTTGCTTTGTTGGTATGATATTAGTGGATGGTTTATTCATATATAGGTAATGTTTTTTTATAATGTTCATGATTAATAACAACACTTTATGTTTTGGTTGATATGTTGTATTAATTATAACCACCATGTCTAGATGTGGTTCCTAATTTAATATTTATATTTATGATTGTGCATGATGATTTAAGTATTATGTCTAACAATGTCGAACCATAAATTAAAATTTATTGTAAAATTTGTATTACTAGATATTGGAGTTTACATATATATATATATATATATATATATATATATATATATATATATATATATATATATATATATATATATATATATATATATATAAGAATATATGTTATTCGGACTATTTTGATAGTCTTATATAATTTTTTTTCCCTTGGACTATATTATTGTTAATAATATTTTATCATTTAAGTTAGTTAAGCATGATAGAATGATAAAATTACATATATGATATTTTCACGTAGATGCATATCCAGATGTTATCAAATTGGATCTTTTAAATTATTTATGGATGTTTTTTATTATTAAGCTTTGTTTGGGTAAATTTTTTATGCTTTATTGAAATAGATGTGAGAAGTGTCTTATCTTATTAATAAGTATATCCCCTTTGAATTAAATACATCTATATGATACATACTACTTTTAGAAAGATGCATTATGTTTCCCTAAGAGGGCATTCTAAAAATGGTAAATTTAGGTCACAACATAAAGCTAAACCCTTGGAGGTATGTGCGAGATGCTTATAAGACAAAACTCTCTAAGAAGGAACAAATGCTAATCTATGAAATGATATTTTATTTTCTAAAATTATCATATTTCTTCTTATGAAAACATAGAACAATGATTGATTTTTCTTCTTTCTAGAAGTTTGAGGAGAGGATGGGATGGCTCTACCAATGTTCTAAATATTGCTCTATTATTTCATGAAGATATATGTGTCTAAGATTTGAATTAGTGTTGAATTATAGAAATGTACGACTTCTTATATGCCAACAATTCTAGTTTGAATTAAGTTGAATGGAAGGGTTTAGGGCCTCTTCCAACCTCTAGGTTTAGGTTGCTTCCCCACTATATCCCCACTATATTTTCTAAATTATAAACTAACCTAATCTAATTGCATGAAATTAAATGCAGAAAATAAATGTGGAAATTAAAATGCAAGAAAGTAAATTATGAAGTTATAGGGTGGGAGGGATTAAAAGTAAAAATGGCCAAAACCGTAGCAAGGAGAGTGTGTGATCAATCAATGCATGAGAAATCCAAATAACAACAATGCAATCCCATTCAAATGAGTTTAAATTGTGAGAGGAATGACAATATGGGAAAAAGGGTTATGCCACAATCACCATGCATTACGCAATCTAGGAGGGTAGTGCCACTAATGGAAATAAAAAGACTTATCAATTTCTCATCAGTATCATGAATTACAATAGAATAGTATGGGCTTCACAAAGTGTAGCTTTGAATTCCTTAAGGAAAAAATATGTTTACAATGGAGCCCATGGATCCTATTTATAGGAAAAGACTACCCTTGATTTACTGACGAGGAGCCAAATCGCTCACGCAAAATCTATGTTCTCATTCATCAATTCGGAAAAATATTACAATGATGGCAACAGTCTGCCAAATAAATTCCTTTATCCCGAAAGATAGTTTCTATTACAACATCTTCTGCCCTGGAAGAAAAATAGCCTAAACAGGTCCAGAATGGCCCTCTTGCCTTTATGTCTGCAACTCTGTCTCCACAGTTTTCTGACCCCTTGTGCATGCCATCGCTTCCCCATTTAAAATCTCTGGCGAGACTCTCCGTCTCCCTTTTCTGACCCTTCGTTTCATTTCCCATGCCTCTTCGTTGTCTTGGCTTTTGAAACGTCTTTCTTTTCGACTCTTGGTCTTCATCTGCTTTCACTGCACCTTGGTGCCACGTGCTTGTGCAGTGCTGCCATTGTAGACTCTGTCCACCTGTCAACCCATGATGACGTTTGAGATACCCATCACCCGATAATTTCTTCTATAACGTCCCCTATAACTTCCTGTCTTTCCTTTCCTTTTGTTTGGTCGCAAAAACGCGACATGTCGTGATATCGTGACATTTTTGCTTTACTACCTTCCTGTCCCTCTGTGAGTCGTGAAAATGTGACATGTTGTGATATCGCGACACTTTCTTTTTCGGCCTTCCTGCCCATTGCAAGTCACGATAATGCGACATGTCGTGATATCGCAACACTTTTTCTCTCCTGCGCCTCCTCTCGCCTTTTGGCCTCGATAATGCGACATGTCACGATATCATGACACTTTTTCTCCTTTACGCTTTCTTTCGTCCTTTGGTCGCGAAAATGTGACATGTTGCGATATCGCGACACCTTTCCTTTTCGGCTCCTCTTTCTCCATTTCGATCGTGAAATCGCGACATGTCGCGATATCGTGACACCTTTCCTTTCTGACTCCTCGCCTTTTGGGTCACGAAATCGCGACAACTTTGCTCTCTGCCTTATTTCTTTATTTCGGGTCGCGATATCGCGACACTTTTTCTCCTTTGCGCTTTCTTTCGTCCTTTGGTCACAATTTTGCGACATGTCATGAAATCACGACATTTTCTTCTCTAGCCTTTCCTGTCTTCGTTCGATCGTGATTTCGTGACATGTCGCAAAATCACGACATCTTTCTTCGGACGCCCTCTCTCTCCTGTTTTGATCACGATTTCACAACATTTTTTGCGGATGCCTTCTCTCTCCTGCTTCGGTCGTGATTTCGCGACATGTCGCGAAATCGCGACATTTTCTTCGGGCACCTTCTCTCTCCTGCTTCGGTCGTGATTTCGTGACATGTCACGAAATCGTGACATTTTTCCTCCATGCCTTCTCTCTCCTTTTGAAGTCGCAAAAATGTGGCATGTCGCGATATCGCGACACTTCTCTTCTCTTGCACCTTTTCTCGGCTTTTGGTCGCGATAATGCGACATGTCGCGATATCGCGACACTTTTTCTACTTGAGCCTTCTCTTGGCTTTTGGTCGCGATAATGCGACATGTCGCGATATCGCGACACTTTTTCTACTTGAGCCTTCTCTCGGCTTTTGGTCGTGATAATGCGACATGTCACGATATCGTGACACTTTTCTTCTTTGCTGACATGTCGCGATATCGTGACACTTTTTCTACTTTGTTGTATTTTGCCTTTCGTTGGATGCTCCTGCATCAGACAACCGGGGTGGATTGAGAAGTGACCTTCACTTCTGTGTTGTTCTGGCACCTTATTTTTCACTGGGGTTGTACAAGCTCTCCAAGCTTCAGCAAAATCTGGGTCTTCAGGGTACAAACCCTTAAGTTCTTCAAACCCCACAACTTCCACTCTCATTGTCGTCAGCGAACTCTTTTCATCCATCTCCTTCAATGGCCTCAACTTGTGACGCACTCCATATTTCGTCAGAGAGTAAGTATTCACATGCCCATCATGCACCGCACGTCTGTCAAATTGCCATGGCCTCCCCAACAACACATGGCAAGCATCCATAGGCAAAACATCACACAAGACCTCATCCTGGTATCTCCCAATATTGAACTTGACCAAGGACTGTTCACTGACCAATGCCCTATGGTTCTTCTGCAACCACGCAATCCGGTATAGATGCGGGTGTCTCCTCCTCTCTAGCTATAACTTAGTAACCATTTCTTCAGAGACCAAGTTATTAGTACTACCATTATCTATAATAACCTTACAGACCTTACCCGAACTTCTGCATCTTGTGCAAAACAGGCTCCTCCTCTGGTTTGGTTCTTCCTCCTCATTCAAAAAGGTTCTCCTTGTGACCATAACTTCTCCTCTCTCTGCCTCCTTAGAATGTTCTGATTCGACACCTTCATCTGCTACCGCAGATCTGGCATGACCCTCAGGTCTCTCATTCATCCTCTCTTCATGTTGGGGACACTCATATGCCCGATGTCCCTCTTCCCCACAATGGAAATAGGTTCCATGAAATCCTCCTCTTCCATATCCACGTCCAGATCTACCTCTTCCTCTTTGGTAACCATTGTTCTGATTACGGGATCTGTAATCATTATCTCCCTTCTGATCCTGACTGTCGCTAGCTTCTTCTTTCTTCTCATCTCGTCCTCCATTTATTCTTTCACCAGTTCTTTCTCCATGACCTCTTCCTTTCTGCTTACCCTCAAACCTTCTGTTCAACTTCTCTTCAACTTCTCTTCAACTTTTAAAGCAAACTTGTAAGCATCCTCAATGGTGGTTATTCTGACCAAACTCAACTCTTCTTGAATACTGGTTCTCAATCCATTGATATAACGGGCTACCTTCTCCTTGTTAGCCTCAAAATGGCCAGTTCTGATTGAGATCTGGTAAAACTCCTCTATATATTCCTTGACAGATCTATTTGACTATCTCAAACTCTACATTTTTCTCAACAGGTCCAATTCGTAATCTACAAGAATAAACTGTCTCTTCAACTTCTCTACCATTCGATCCCATCTGGTTATCTTTTCCTTTATGCTTCTATTTCTTTCTAGCTGCACTTCTTTCCACCATATGCAAGCATGGCCTTTCAACTTTGTTTTTGCAAACTTTATCCGATCTGGATCTACAACCTACTCATACTCAAAATACTCCTCCATATCATTGATCCAATCAATCAACTCCTCTGGATTGAGGTTCCCAGAATACGTGGAGACATCAAACTTTGTCTTCTTCTCGATTCGATATATGGCCTTAACCAATCTGGCTTCTGCAGGATTCATTGCTTCTTCTTCTTCTGAGGGATTATCAACCTTCCAAGCTTCATCTTCACTATGATCTTCTCTTCTTGGTTCAATTCCTCTTCGCAACTCCTCTTGCAGGGCTTGCACCTGCCTCTGCAAAGCTTTGAAATCTTCTTCAGGTACCACATTTCTCCCACCACCATGGTTTCTTCATGGAGGCATTATTCCTCACTCTCTTCTCACAACCCTTCCACAGATCCTGGTGCAAATTGCCTCACTTTCGGTGATCTGCTCACACACTCAGGAACTCCTGCTCTGATACCACTTTACGGGGAGCCAAATCGCTCACGCCAAATATATGTTCTCATTCATCAATTCGAAAAAATATTACAATGATGGCAACAGTCTGCCAAATAAATTCCTTTATCTTGAAAGTTTTTATTACAACATCTTTCGCCCTGAAAGAAAAACAGCCTAAACAGGTCTAGAATGGCCCTCTTGCCTTTACGTCTGCAACTTTGTCTCCACAGTTTTCTGACCCCTTGTGCATCCCATCGCTTCCCCATTTAAAATCTCTGGCGAGACTCTCCATCTCCCTTTTTTGACCCTTCGTTTCATTTCCCATGCCTCTTCGTTGTCTTGGCTTTCGAAACGTCTTTCTTTCTGACTCTTGATCTTCGTTTGCTTTCACTGCACCTTGGTGCCACGTGCTTGTCCAATGCTGCCATTGTAGACTCTGTCCACCTGTCAACCCATGATGATGTTCGGGATACCCATCGCTCGATAATTTCTTCTGTAACGGCCCTTGTAACCACCTGCCTTTCCTTTCCTTATGTTTGGTCATGAAAACGTGACATGTCGCGATATCACGACATTTTTGCTTTACTACCTTCCTGTCCCTCTACGAGTCGCGAAAATGCAACATGTCGCGATATCGTGACACTTTTGCTTTTTCAACCTTCCTGCCCTTTGTGAGTCGCAATAATGCGACATTTCGCGATATCACGACACTTTTTCTCTCCTGCGCCTCCTCTCGCATTTTGGCCACGATAATGCGACATGTCACGATATCACGACACTTTTTCTCCTTTGCACTTTCTTTCATCCTTTGGTCACGAAAATGCGACATGTCATGATATCGTGACACCTTTCCTTTTCGGCTCCTCTTTCTCCATTTCGATCGTGAAATCGCGACATGTCGCGATATCGCAACACCTTTCCTTTTTGACTCCTCCTCGCATTTTGGGTCACGAAATCGAGACATGTCGCGATATCACGACAACTTTGCTCTCTGCCTTCTTTCTCTTTTTTGGGTCGCGATATCGCGACACTTTTTCTCCTTTGCGCTTTCTTTTGTCCTTTGGTCGCGATTTCGCGACATGTCACGAAATCGCGACATTTTCTTCTCTGGCCTTTCTTGTCTTCGTTTGGTCGCAATTTCGCGACATGTCGTGAAATCATGACATTTTTCTTTGGATGCCCTCTCTCTCCTATTTCAGTCGCGATTTCGTGACATGTCACAAAACCGTGACATTTTCTACGAACGCCTTCTCTCTCCTGCTTCGGTCACGATTTCGCGACATGCCGCGAAATCACGATATTTTTCTCGGGCACCTTCTCTCTCCTGCTTCGGTCATGATTTCGCGACATGTCACGAAATCGTGACATTTTTGCTTCGTGCCTTCTCTCTCCTTCCTGAGTCACGAAAATGCAACATGTCGCGATATCGCGGCACTTCTCTTCTCTTGCGCCTTTTCTTGGCTTTTGGTCGCGATAATGCGACATGTCGCGATATCGCGATACTTTTTCTTCTTGAACCTTCTCTCGGCTTTTGGTCGTGATAATGCGACATGTCGCGATATCGTGACACTTTTCTTCTTTGCCGACATGTTGCGATATTGCGACACTTTTTCTACTTTGTTGCATTTTGCCTTTCGTTGGATGCTCCTGCATCATTTACCCAGGGTGAGAAACTCTTATTCTTATTAAAAGTAAATATTTAGGGGCATATTTAGCAAAATCATATACCTCCAAATGTTACATACCTCTAATTATAACTCTAAAAGGATTAGAAGGCTTTGAAAATGAGTTATGGCAACACTACATACCAAAATATTGCTTTCCAAATATCTTCCTTAGGATTCATGTTTGTCTCATTACCCTTGCACTGGTTCATGAGTAATTTGCTCCAAGAGGTGAGTGAATTGCTTCACTCTTGCTATCCAATTGCTTCATCTTGCTAGCAGATCACTTCTAGAGCAAATTGGATCTTTTCCTTGACTTAGCAAAATTTGAGGGGTTTTGGAAGATTTTAATTGACTTATTCCATTGTTTTGTCACCTTCCAAAATTACAAAGTTTCAAAGGTAGTGACTTGTCATTATATTTTTTTCACTTGATTACATACATCAATGTTCTCTATAATTTTAATAGTGTCATTATTGTCATATTAGATAGCTTATAACTCTTGTAGAAGTGGCATATCCTCAAGCATATGTTTTACTCAAGTGGCTTCAAGTGCAACAATAAGAGCTCCTATATACTTAGCTTTGTTAATAAACAAGGCAATTATTAATTTCTTCTTGTATAACCAAGTAATAGGCCTTGATACAAGGTGAAATATATAAGATAAAGTAAATAAATTTTAATCAAAGCATCTTAGTCCAATTATAGTCCTTATATAACCTACCAAACTGGTTGCACCACCTCTAGCATATGTCACTCCCAATGAGATAATGTATTTCAAGTACTTCACAATTTATTTTTCTACCTAAATGCAATTTTATCATATTTTTCATAAATCTAAATCCAAGAATAAAGACAAAGGCAATATCAAAATAATTACAAGTCAAATAAATTACACTTTTCCTATCTACTTATAACGAGTTGCATCAAATTTCAAGTTGTGCAATCCTTGGTCACTTTAACTTGTGGATGGTATATGCTATGAAGCAAGAATGACATTCTTCATCTAAAAACAATTTAATAGACTTACCATCTATGTAGGCTAAGATATGAATATACAATCCTTTAGCTAGATGACTTGTAATCCAAGAAAAAAATACAAAAGACCCAAATATGACATTTGAAAGGTCTCCTTCAAATTTATATTAGTCCCATAAATAAAATCAAATTTGCTTTTAATCACAATTAAGTCATCGACATAAGAAACAATTATGATAATCTATTAATAACATGATTGGCATATACAGTTACTCCACTTAAACCCACAATTAATAAAGAATCTAGTACTCTTTTCATATGAAGCATAGGCTCTTGAAGCTATATAGATATTTATTCAATCTATAAATAAACATCTATATATATTATTAGACAATATTCTTTAACAAGTTGTAAATTCTTTCTCAAGATCTCCATGTAGGAATGTGCTCTTCACGTCCATCCAGTGAACCTCCTAACCAATGCTAGATGAGAGAGAACAAGCAAACACTATTTACCTTTGGCCACAAGTATAAAAGTCTCATTATATTGAATTCCTTGTTCATGATAATATCCTTTCACCATAAGCCAATTCTTTTAAATTTCAATGGCACCTTCAAAAGTGAACATGAACTTATTCAGTTGCACTTCATAATATGCTTCTTATTAGGTCAAAGGACCATTTCTTGATCCCATTATTTCCTATGGATTCATATTCTTCTTGTATAACCTCTTCTTAATCATGAATTCCCTTAACATTTGCAATGTTTTCATTTCCTTGTCCACAAGTAGTCATTCTAGTTGGTTTAAGCATATTGGTAATGGTGAGTGGTCCTCCTAC
This sequence comes from Wollemia nobilis, assembly GCA_028583015.1. Taxonomy (NCBI): domain Eukaryota; kingdom Viridiplantae; phylum Streptophyta; class Pinopsida; order Araucariales; family Araucariaceae; genus Wollemia; species Wollemia nobilis. The sequence goes on from JAQPPZ010017228.1 coordinate 17,985,735, forward strand.
AATTATAGTTTTCTTCTATACGGATTGAGAAGAAGACCCCTCATTATGTGAAGCATCATCTTGTTCTCCACTACCAACAACATCATCAACCAAATGCTCAATAAACTACCAACATCAATATTAGCCATAGATATCCCCACTTGCCTTGGAAAATGATCATTTAAGCAGGAAGTAAACAAAGCTTCATGCAAGGTAGCACCTAAAATATTATCCTATAATTTTGTCTATCATTGACAATCTTCTCCTTTATTAAAGCAAACGTCATGTAGGTATTAATCTACTTTGAGAAACCTACATAATCATTGGATCACTATATGGATCCAACTTCTTTTTCTTTTTATTCCAACTTTGATGTTAGGTTAGGTCTTGAAGTGCATATTTTTTGCATCTTCCAACATCAGTTCTTATAATATCAACTCCTTGGAAGCCTTCATCAACACCCTATTCAAGATACAATTTGCACAAGTGATAACATCCCCCAATATTTTATTTTTTATTAATAGAGCATGCACTTTACCACCATAATAAAGAATTTTGTTCTTCCTTTTGGCACCACCCTTGTGTTGTAGAGTGTAGTAACAACTACATGCTTCCAAGAAATTCCACTGCTCTTAAAGAATATTCCAAAGGTGTTACTCCATACTGCCCACAACCACTAGAGCATAGAAACTTGATCTTGTTCTCATTTTACTCTCAATCAATGCTTTGAATTTCTTGAATCTTCCAAACATGAAGCTTCTATTCTTCAAGAGAAAAATATGACTCATCCTTAAGTAAAAATCAATGGTGTCTGAGATATTTTAGAGTAACGTAAAAGGGATGTAGTCATATGAGTGCAACATTGAGTTCAAATCCTCACATTATATTAAGGGACATTCCCACGATAAGGCAACCCATGACAATGTACTTTGTTATACTACAATAATATGGTTCATTGAAATGACACAATAACACAATCATGATGTACTATGATGGGGCCCATTTCAAACCCATATAACTAGTTAAAAGAATCTACTAAAGTTAATACAAATCTACATCCTCCAATAAAATGCAATCCATGTCATGTAGATTATTATGCATAAATTTAGCTAAGATTAAGCCCTCCATGCTTTTCCTTAAATTTTTCTTAGTGATGATATCCAAGAACATGGTCCTCACAAACTCCTCAAGGGTTTTGCTCATGAACCATCTCATTTATATTTCAATTGCAAACTATTGAGATTGAGGGTTATGCTACCTCTCATATCATAATTTGTTTAATCATCAACCATGATCATACAAGCAAAAAAATGTCCCTCTTCATTGAGGTCCAAACCTTATAAACTTGTATATTATATTTTGTTTATCAAGACAACATACAGGGAAACATGAAAACCATTCTTGATGTCCTTCGCCATACAATTACTAGATCAAAATTTGACTTTCCTCCTAGTACTATGTATTTATGACATAAACAAGAGGTTAATGGATAAATCAAGAATACAATCGATATCATGAATCACACCATTCTCTACTTTAACATTACCATTGTCAAACTTGTATATCATCAACAATCATAACTTCTTATTTTAATCTCCCATGAGAAATAGTAGGTTGCCATCTTTGGCCAAGTCACAAGTGCAACTAGAATCCATAACCCATTCATTCATAGGTTTATTAACATGGAATGCCTCAGAAACATCACAAGAAATAATGACCATGGTATAATTCTTTCTATTATCATTCTATGATGCTTTAAAAATAAATTCTCAATTGTTCGAAACATTTGCATACAATGTTGCATGCCTTACCACAATGAGTGCATCCTTTCTTGTTATGATCATCTTGATTTCCTCCCTTCTTAGCACCTTGATTTTTGTCTTCCCTTTTGCCTTTTCAACTTAACATTATAGTTTTTCCTCCGATCATCTTTGGCATAATTCCCATGAAAAGGATTACCTCTACCCTTTGCAAAATGAGCTTGGTTCTATAAACCATGTTTTCCACTTTCAATCTTGTTCCTTGAGGAGGAGACTAGAGAATCCTTGAAAGCATGGTTGGTCTTCATCCCATCCACCCATCCTTGACAAAGACCATCAAACATGCAAAAAAAATGATCAATGTGTGGTTTATGAAAACCATAATGTCAATTGATTGGAAATTATTGAGTTTATATTTATTGTCACATCCTTCAACCTCTTGTAAATATGAATCATTCAGGCTAGAGTCCTCAACCTCATCAAAAACATTTGGTCAAGGTTAACAAGTTGCTTATACAAATGAGTAACTTTGCTAATCCAAAGCTTCTTTGGATTCATTTCAAGTATAAACTACCATATATTTAAAAAATTCCACTTGATTGTACATCAATCAAAATTGAAATTGTCATATATTTGATATACATATGCACATTATAGTATTCCTATGTGAATACTTAAGTAAAGCTCTAACTCTCCTTGAGTCGGGCAACCCTTACATAATAACTTCATTTTTGTTAATTATAATTTTTTCATTGTTACTTAATTGAGATTTTGAATTATGATTATTTGTTATTTTATTTTGTTTTAAATACTTATTAACTATTTTTGAAGTTGTACAAGAAAGACCATAACAAGTGAACAAATGTTAACTCATAGGAAAAAGATTTATCAACAAGGTGCTTGTTGTAACGTGAGATTGGTATTAGGAGGTTGATCACAAGGGTTGCACTGCAAAAGTCTAAAAAAAATCAAATGTTATGTTATCATATACTATGCATTTTGTCTAGTTAACACCCACCATGCTTAATAAGAATGAAGAAGGCTCTTTATTTTGTCTTTTAATATAATGCAATTAGATTCATAAACCTACATGGATGGAGTTGAAAAGAACCAATATAGACAAAGACAACATAATATTTAGACCACTTTGCCCATTTTTTTGGAACTCCCTTATGGTCTTTGACCTTATAAAACCAAAGAGCATATCATTAAGTAACCTTCCTTATGGTCATTGGCCTTATAATAGCAAAGAACATATCATTGACTTCATAACAAACATTCAGGGCATTATAACTACTGTCTATGAGTACTCATTTGCTTTTCAAAGTTGAGGTGATGGTGTAAGGACTCGTAAATTAACTTTTATATTACTTTCTTAGAAAAATGAAGACACTAAGGATATTCTCACATCACAATTATAAAATCTTGAATTATATATATATATACTACAAAAAAATTCTCCAAAATTAATCTGAAATAAAATTACCATCACATTAGAATGCAGATGAAAGACAATACAGTGAGAACCATGAAGCACATTACAAGTGTTTTTCATATAATTTGGTTTCAAAAATGCTCCAGGTTCCTAATCTCTTACAATCAAATTTTGTAACCATTATTCCAAAGGTTTTTATTTTTATTTATAATTAGATATTGGTGGTTGATGTAACATATTAGGATTAACTGGACAATAAAAACTAATTATTCGTTATGAACAATTTTCTTTTGTGTGTTGACAAACTACTATAATTTGGACATGCCAAAAACCAAAGCAATCGGGCAATCAGACTGCCAATAAGGCAAAAGTGCAAAGTCCAAGATCAAGGCTGTATTTCCCAGCTAGACATTTTTATAGTTTCTAATATTTTTCCTCTAATTTTTAAATATTACAACAATGGAGTACATTGATCAATTTCAACATGTTCCTTGTATATTTTTTTGGGGGTGAAAAGAACAGTTATGATCAGCTTAATGTATTTGGCAGTGTTTCCTTTTTGCAGCATGGAAGTTGCTTCAAACATGTTCACTAAGAATTTCTGCTTAAAGTTAAGTTCTTGGAGGTATATGTTGGATTTTTTGTGGAACAGTTTCGACAAAATCTGCAAGAGTTTTACTATAACAATAAAAGGGTTTGTATTGATCTCAACATATGCCTAAAAACAAGTGGACATCAAAAAAGAATTACTTGTTCATTAGGTAACTGTCCACATCTTTAAGTGCTGCTAATATTAGTTTTTCTTGTTAATTCAAAATCCTTTGCTTTTGGTTTTTGTTGTTGCATCTTATGTGTGAGTTCCTATCTCATATGAGCCTTCTTGATGTTCTTTCCAATCTTAAGTCATGAATGACAATGGATATTTTGAGGGATACAATGAACAGATTTACAATTACTCTTCATGTGGTTATGATATGTTAAGTTCAACCTATCCATGTGGGGAAGAATTTATAATGCTTTAATCCAAAAAAAGGTATATCAGGCTGCATTTTATGCTAATGGTCTCCCTCCATTTGGCTTTTAGTGTTTATGATGGCAGAGCTGATGACTGAATTTATTTTCAGAAGCTGATATGCATATTAGTGATAGGCTGAGATTGCCTGTTTCTGTCTACCTCCTAAAAAGGTCTGTTTAAGACTTCTCTTCACAGGCATTTCAGAGTAACCAGGTGATGGTGAGTGCATGACATTATTCCATTCAAAAGAAATTAACCTCTTTCAATAAAAACTAAATATCCATGTGTATTTCTTATCTTTGACTCTTTCGGGGGCATCTCCAATGTAATTATAGAAGGTTAACTTATCTAATTTGAATAAGGCAATGCACTGGCATTCCCCACTTGTTCTAGGTGAATTAATTCTTATCATTGTCGAGTTGAAGCCTTAAAAAATTGAAGGGCTGATGTTTCCCCGGTTCTTGAAATTTATGTTTTTCTTTTACATTGGGTTACCCTATGATATGCTGCAGTGTAGAAGTTATACCTCAGTGCTTTTTTCTATGAGGTGTTTCTGTGTCACAGATCTGATTGTTTTCAAATAGCCCAACTATAGGACACGGAATTAAGAAGATCATTCGGTCCATTTCCACGCTATCGTAAATCTGTGGAGTTTATCTTTGGGTTTTGTCTCAGATTTCATTAATATAAAGCTGTTACTCAGGAACCCAGTAACCTGCAAATAAATGTAAATCAGCATGCAATCATATGGATTTAAGCACAATTGAAAATGAAGAACAACACCCAAAGATAAACTCCACAGATTTGGATCTCTAAACTACAGCTGTAGTACCATGACTTTCCTCAAGATTAGCAATTTCTAACCACAAACTTCTGAACCAAATTTTCTAACATCAATCAATAGTTGTTTTATAGAATTTATATAACCAAAAAAAACTGCAAGCTACACACGCTCTGAGAAAATAAATAGTACCAAATCATATGGATTTAAGCACAATTGAAAATGAAGAACAACACCCAAAGATAAACTCCACAGATTTGGATCTCTAAACTACAGCTGTAGTACCATGACTTTCCTCAAGATTAGCAATTTCTAACCACAAATTTCTGAACCAAATTTTGTAACATCAATCAATAGTTGTTTTATAGCATTTATATAACAAAAAAAAACTGCAAGCTACACACGCTCTGAGAAAATAAAGAGTACCAAGTTTATACTTGTGCAAAGATTTGCCATCTCATGTGCACTCCTGTTTGTCTTCTGCTTTAAACACCACAAGTATTCAATAGCTTGCAACTGATTGGTAAGCTGGAGACACCGACGGAGTATGCAGTAACCATTCAACATTATAATTTCACTTAACAGATGCATATTCAAAATTTCAATGTCCAATGTCTATGGCACTCTATCTCTTGAGATATATTACATTGTTTGGTACATGTTAATGTACTCCATGGTACCTTCATAGTACATTTGTAAATATGTAATAGATTAGGGTTGAGTCTATAGTTTAGAGTGTGATTTATATTTCCCTTTTTATGTAAGTGTCAATGTGCAGGAAATGCACAAGTATCATGTAAGAGAGAATGTGCACAAGTGTCTTGTATGTAAGAGTGCAAATATGTAATGTGAGGATGTGCACAAGTGTCCTAGATTAGGAGTGCATGTAGAAGTGTAAGAGTCATGTGTGCAAGTGTCTTAGAGTCAAGTGTCCATCTAGTATGCAAGTGGCAAGTTGATAAGCCAAGAGTCATGAGACTTGGCATATGGAGAGCAATAGTCAAGTACTTGAAGAGTCACATTACTATGGCTATATTATGGAGACAATGCTCCATAGGAAAGTAAGAAAACAGAAAAAAGGAAAAGCAGAAGAAAGGAAAGAGAAGAGGAATCCAATTGTAAGAAATAAATCTTCTATACAAAATTTTGAGCAATTAATATTGTAAGTTTTCTTCATGCATAGTTCATGAATGATTCAGGTTATTTACATTCATATTTCAGTATATAAATGAATGTTATTTGATTTATTATATAAGCCTTGATATACATATTAATTTGCTCATATTATTCTACTCATTATAAGATTATTTTGACCTTTAATATTGTGGTTATTTTATATTGGGACCTATGTGATAACATGTGATATTTTGTGGTAGAAAGGCTTGATAGCCAACAGTGGTATTAGAGCTACCACCGGACTTTGTCCGGTTTGATAAAGTTCATTTTATTAGCCACCGTCGTTAATTAGTTTTGCCATTTTTGATAAAGTTAATTTAGAGTCTGTCTAATTTAAAGGCAGTGCAAACTTGGACTCTATTTTTAAAGGTCTTATTGAGTAGAGCAGGCTAGGGTCTTTCCACTAGGTTGAAGGAAAACTAGTGAAGACTAGGACTCAACTATATTGAAGATAAGGGCCAACTTAGAAGAGAAGTTGGACATTGATTGATAGGCTGAACCAACCCAGAAAAAAAGTTGGTCATTTAGGGATAGAACCACCCATTGATTTGAAAATTGAAGTTTTTGAAATTTGAAAATTAGTAGATTGAAGTTTGAGGCAGAATCAACTCAAAGAATAGTTGATCATTCAGGGATATTCAATGTCACCCTGACATTGATATTGGATTCTCTAGTAAGGAGGAGAATCATATTGAGTTCTTAGGTGCGACCTAAGACATTGAAGATTTCAGATTGACAGAGAAAAGAAGAGAAGAGCAGCAAAAACATTATTATAGAAGTTTGGGAAGCTTCCTACAGAGATAGAGAAGAATTTCAGCTTCTAGAGACAAAACAGAGAAGAAAGAAGAAGATTGTGGAACTATTATCCACATAGAAGAAGAAATCAAGTACAGAGAAGAATAGCTCTAAAAGAAGAAGAAGAAAAGAGTGGAGTCATCATCCACATAGAATAAAGCAATATTTACAAAGAAGAAGAAGAAAAGAGTGGAGTCATCATCCACGTAGATAAAGTGGCTTAATAAGAAGAAATCCATAGAAGCGTAAGAAAGAAAGACATATAGTCTTGAAGAAGGATAAAGCAGCATACAAGCATTGGATTGAAAGGAACAAGGAGAACAGTAAGCAGTTAAGAGAAACAAGCAGAATAGCATAAGCATTGAGAGAAACAGCATAGTATTAGCTGAATAGCATAAACAGTTTAAGAGAAAATCTTAGCATTGAAAAGAACAAGAACAATAGCAGAAGATCGAAAGGAACAAGCAGCAAGGTACGAGTATTACAGAGAAAACAACAGAATAAGCATTGAAAGAAAGTGGCCAACATTGAAAGATTGTGGCTAATAGAGGCCAACATTGAAAGATTGTGGCTAATAGAAGCCAACGTTGCGGTCTACGACGGCCATCTTTTGAAAATAGTGGCCAGTCCATCTCAAGGTATGAGAAGCCAGCTATAAGCCTGCACACATAAGAGAACGTAAGGAGCAGAAGAGATAAGTCCAAAAAGAGATTCAACTCAGCCTTCTCCAAGAGAATTCAAGGAAGGAGACGTCTAGGTCTCCTTTATGTATCTTGTCTCAAACAGGTTATTAGCCAGAAGGTGCAGTCCCAAACAGAGCTTCCAGTACTCAATGAAGAAGGTCGAATCACTCTCTAGCATGAAGCAGTGGCAAGACCTTCCAAAAGAAGATGCTAGAGCATGAGAGAATTCGTCATCTTCAGTCTCGATAAAATCAGTAGTTCCTCATTAAGTGGCAAGACCTTCCAAAAGAAGATGCTAGAGCATGAGAGAATTTTCTAGTCTTTTCCAACTTTGAGAACAAAGCTTCTGAGGGGGGAAGCCATGTAATGGCTCCAATATAGCCACATTGGCTATCTTTATCTTTATTAGCTCAGGCCCTATGTTTTGATAGTTGGCCCTTGAGCATTATATTGATTGATTTAGTCTATAAATAGGAGAGTTAAATGGTAGTTGAGATAACCATTTATATTCAAATCTCAGTCGTGACTGCTGTGCATATGAGACTTCGCCCTCTCCAAGTGGCTATGAGACTTTGCCCTCTCTAAGTGGCTAAGGATTTGCATTGATTTGAATCTGGAATTTGATTATTGCATATTTGATTTTCTGGCAACTGGATCTGAATTATTATTATCATTGGGTAATGTTATTTGCACATTATTGTATTGCTACTGCTATTGCTATAATTCTTGACGTTGTTTCATAACAGTCACTATCTCCTTTTTAATTTGGAAGACAAACTACCCTTAAGAGCATTAGCTTACAGGATATCTCCTGGGAACCAAATGTCAACAACTCATAAAAATACAAACACAATTGTTTAAGTAGCATATAAAGATTGAGGTTAGAAATGCATGGCATCTTTCACATGACAGACATGCCACAGTAACATATTTTTATAATTCTTGAAGTTGTTTCATAACAGTCACTATCTCCTTTTTAATTTGGAAGACAAACTACCCTTAAGAGCATTAGCTTACAGGATATCTCCTGGGAACCAAATGTCAACAACTCATAAAAATACAAACACAATTGTTTTAAGTAGCATATAAAGACTGAGGTTAGAAATGCATGGCATCTTTCACATGACAGACATGCCACGGTAACATGCTATTATTTGTCAATGCCTCAGCAAAGAAATACTATCATACAGGCTGTTACAGTGCATGATGTAGTTTTATAAATTTCAAACTAGAAATACAAATTCAATTATTTCTTCATGAGAAGTACAACTGTGTGTGCAGCAATGCTTCGGTTCTCTCCAAGGCTGTCAACCTTCTCGTGAGTCTTAGCCTTGATATTTACAACGGTAGAATCGGCCTCAAGCAATTTACACAAATTGCTTCGAATAGCTTCCTTATGAGGACTCAACTTTGGCCTCTGCAAGATGAGGGTTGCATCCAAATTTCCAAGCTCATATCCTGCCTCATGCATAAGCCTCACCTGTTCAAAAGTCCCAAATTTGATTATTACAATACACATAACACACACAATCATAAGTTTAGAAGTCTAGCTCCAGCTAAATTGAAGAAGACAACTAAATTAAAAGAGGGACAAAGAAAGCAGCATGGAGAAAGGAAAATTTAGGGGGACAGAGAGAACAATGAAATTGGCAGCTTCTATAGGGCACCATTGCAGATTTGGGCTTTATGATAGTTAGTACATGCTTCAACTCAAGAGAATGCCCTTGACTTGTAGCCCTTTTGCCTTGGATACAACTGGTCAAAAAGAAGCAAAAGCTGAAGTGTCTATCAAACAAATTGATTTTCTCTCAAATTCTCCTCATATTTGGTTTATGTCAATCCCTAATAGCTTCAACTACATTGCTAGCTAGTCACAACTAATTGCCTGTAACAGCATATGAGAAATTTTGTTTACTGAGCTAATTCTGTGTGTAAAGAGATGCCACAGTCAACATTAACCCAAATAGTGTCAATCTATTGTAATTCACTTAATGATTTTCATCAGCGAGTGCAAAGCACCCATCTTTGGGCACTGTTGCATTTCTGAGATGGGCATTGTTGCATTTGTGTGTACATAACTACCATATGAATTGGGCTGGGGAGCATCAGTTAGCAAATCTCACCAGGAAATCATGAGAACATAAACAAACACAAGCTGCTCTGTTAGTAAAGAAAGGAGAATCAGAAAACAAATGCATACCGCCTCCTTCAAGAAGACTGAAGAATCTGCGCCTCGCCACTTCGGATCATTGTCAGGGAAAAGCTGTCCAATATCAGGAAGACCTAATGCTCCTAAGATTGCATCCACGACACAATGAAGCAGCACATCACCTGCACTCCAATGTTAAGTCAATGCAGACACATTTTAGAAGAAATCCTTTAACAAAAGAGCCATAAGAATGGCAATGTCTAAAGGTCAGAGATAAATTTTTGTCCTAACCTCGTCAGCATGCCCGATTCACAAGTTTTCACTTTACCATTGACATATGTATAAATAAATATGTTGGAAAAACAATTTCTGAAAGAACTGTATCTTATTAATTCTCCAATCAACATTTCAGGATGAAATTGCATGTTCCATCATCATACAGTTTGAGTAAAAGCTTTGATTGAAAAAATTATTATACAATTTTAGTCAAGCTAGCATGTCTGACTGGTAGGTTTTCACTTTACGAGATATATATCAAAATTTCAGGAAAAACTGTGTGTAATGAATTCTCCAATCAATTCAGGTCAAACTGCATGATCCATCATCATACAGTTTGGCCAGAAACTTTGATAGAAAAATCAAGAATTTATTATATAAAGTTTCTCAAGAGATTGTTGACGCTATCCTGCAATCAACATTTCAGGGTCAAACTGCATGATCCAGCATCATACAGTTTGACCCAAAACTTCTATTCAATAATTTATTATACTCAATTTTCCCAGAGATTGTTCTCTCATCTGTTATGTATTGTGGAGTCTTGACCCTTCAAAAGGAATGGCGCTCAAGGCAAACTGAAACTCGTCAATCTGTTTAACACTTGGTAGTCAATTTTCTCGGCAAAAACTTTATAAGCTAAGTTAGAGAATACAGGGGCTTACATACCACTCATGAAAACAATGGGTCTCTTATGGTCAAAATTTTATATAAAGAAAGGGACGTCTTATTGTCAAAATTCTATATAAGCAGAGCAGTAGCCCACATCATATGGAATGGGCTCAATTGGTGGAATTATTGGACTTTGGACTAGGGTTTAAGTATTCGGAAGTGCTAAATGTTCCAATAATAGATGTTATTATAATTCCATTGTAATGTTTGTTCGAATGCTATAATAAAATCGACAGTTTTAATTTCAATTATGAAAAATAATCCCATATAATCAGTTAAAAAATACTAGCTCACACCCAAAACATGCTTTTTGCATTGAATATTTTTTGTTGAGTGATCAAATTGAAGTGGCAAACCCTAAAACTAAACCTCGGTATTGATTCAACAGCCATTCTTTACATGTATAGGACAAAAAATTGCAGGTGAAACTTACCATCTGAGTGAGCTTCACAGCCTCTGTCATGAGGAATACTGATTCCCCCAATAATTAGGGGAAGCCCAGGTTCCAGCCTGTGCAAATCAAAACCATGCCCAATTCTGAAAGGCAGAACTGCGGCAGGCTTGGCCATACCAATCTGGGTTTCAATCTCAACAGCGGTATTGGCAGCTCTGCAAACTGCTCTGCCTCTGACTCCATTTGTCCCTGGGGTTGTGGAGAGCCTGTGAATTGACAAAACCCAAGTGGATCAATTCTCCATAAACATTCTTATATGTTCAAAAAGGAAAAAAGAAAAAAATAATGTCCAGTATGTCACAGTGTTAAGAAAGACTTCATGGATATAAGGCATACCTTAAATGGGTGTTGATGTTTTTGCGGAGGAAACCATGCCTGGGGGCTAAAGTGAATGCTGATGTTAGAGAGGTGTGGGATTCTGTGTATTTGGGCAATATAACTGCAGAAAAGGAGGCAGCAATGGTAGCCATGTGTACCTGCGAATCTTAATTTCAGGTAGACAGAGCTTGGAGAGTAAGAAAAGGGTCACAGGTGGGAAGGCATTGTTATTAGGTTAGTATGTATTGTTAATGTTCAATGGTTGTTTGGGTGATCCTTTAATAGATAATCTCAATACGAAGTTAAACTATTTCTATTTCTTCTATAAAATGTTATACAGGTATATAGGAATTTCAGATTAGACAAAAACCAGTCGCCGATATATTCTTTATATTGGCTTTATGTGAAATTTTATTTTATTTTTTAATTTTTTATTAGAGAATCTTTATAATTTTTAGTTTATTGGGATTTCATTAGACAAAGATTAGGAGTCAAGATATTCTTTATATAAAATTTTATTTTATTCTATTTTATTTATTTGTAGGAAACTTTTATAATTTATTAGGTAAAGACAAAATAAGGAATCAAAACAAAGTCAACAAAACTATATAGGAATTTTAGATTAGATAAAACAAGGAATCAAGATATTCTTTATATTTGTTTTATTTGAAGAAAAAAAAAATTATTGTTTTATTTGCATAATCCTTAGTTTCTTGGGTAGAGACGAAGTTAACAGAACCTTGACCAGTTAGGAAATGGAACCAAATACCTTACATCCTTGTTGACAAACACTCAACTGCTACCAACCAACCTATTTCTTTTCGGTTTATTTAAAATTGTTATTATTTTTATGTTTTCATTTTCCTCTTCTCGATATGGGACCATTATGGGTTCTTGTTTTGGTTAAAGATATACTTCCAAGGTGCTTTAGTTGAGTTTTGGTGGGGACTTCCTAGTTGGTATAATGGTATAGTTTTGAATTTTTATATGGGAGATTCAAATTTGAATCATATGTCTTCGTAAGATAGCACAACGGTTAAGGGTTTGATTTTTTTTGTTTGGAGGTCTAAGGTTCAAACCGCAACGTGTGTAATTTTGTATAGTTTGAGCTTTGATTCTCATATATATATCATGGAGAATCACTCATTTTCAGAATGATGATGTGTTTGTGTGTAATTTTGTATAATTTAAGCTTTGATTATCGTGTATATTATGGAGATTCACTCATTTTCAAGAGCTTTGATTCTTGTATATATCATGGAGAATCACTCATTTTCAGCGTGATGATGTGTTCGTATGTAATTCTGTATAGTTTGAGCTTTGATTCTCGTGTATATCATAGAGAAACACTCATTTTCAGCATGATGGTGTGTTCGTGTGTAAGTTTTGTATGGTTCCGCAATGTGTGTAAATAGTTTGAGCTTTGATTCTCGTATATATCATGGAGAATCACTCATTTTCAACACAATGATGTGTTCGTGTGTAATTTTATATAGTTTGAGCTTTGATTCTTGTGTATATCATGGAGAATCATTCATTTTCAGCATGATGGTGTGTTTGTGTAATTTTGTATGGTTTGAGCTTTGATTCTCGTGTATATCATGGAGAATCACTCATTTTCAGCGTGATGGTGTGTGTGTTTTGTAATTAATTATAACTTGTATTTTGTAAAATATATATATATATATATATATATATATATATTGAATTAAATGTAGGAGAATTAATAAAGTATATTTTATTATTTATTTTTTTAAATAAGGGGTTGTACTCGCTCTTTTTAGCATGATGGTGTGTTGCGTTATAAAAAATTTGAATCATGTGGAAGGTGGTTTGAACTATTTAATTATAATTCATATTTTATAAAAATATTATATTTTTATCGAATTAAATTTATTATAAGAAGAGGTATTAAAGTGGAACAAAATTTCAACATAGGAATATGCCACTCGAAATAAATAGCTTGTATGGGAACAACATTACATAAACCGGTTAAAAAGCAAGAGGGCCAACTACCCCCACACACATGTTGCAACTCGATGTTAATAGAGGTGAGGAGTCCCACATAAGCAGTGAAGAACACAAGCTTATACTGAGAGGGGGGGGTGAACAGTATAAGACCACTTTTTACTTTTGCTTCAAAACAACTTTCAAATCAGAATTATGCAGTGTATAGATAGCAGTATTAAAAGCAGTAATCAAAGCAATGCACAAAAACCATCCACAAAAGAGACACAACAATTTACGTGGTTCACCCAATGCGGGCTACTCCACGGATAAAATTTTCACTAAATTTTATCACCTCAAACTCTGGGAAACCTTTCCCGATTACAAAGTTTATGGGTACCAACCCAAAGGAGACACCAATCCCCTAGCTCTGCTCTGGCTGGTGATCCTCTAGAGAACCTCTACCCCCTCTGCCCTTAGCAAGTGGAACTCTATCCACAGAAGACACCTGTCTTCTCTGCTCTGGCTGGAGACCTCTGTCCTCAACTCTTTCACCTCCAAAGCTGGTCCTTGAATTTGCACTAAACACAGTCCTTCGGTTCAGCGCAAATGTCCTCGTTCGCTTCCTCTCGTTCTGCACCAAACACAGTCCTTCGGTCTGGCACAAATGTCCTCGAAATTGCACCTCTACGCAATCACAGCAACACTCGATCAAACATCAACTTATGCACCTCTGCGCAATCACAGCAGCATGATCTTCATGCACTCTGCTTCCTTGCAATATCTCTCACTTAGAAGATTCGATGGAATGCACTCTATACACTGCAATCGAATTTGCACTCTACTTTTTCGGTGATCGAACTTCTCCCCGCACTCTATCTGCAACAGTCGCACTTTGAACGCACACTTCGATCGATGCCAAAACTCTTCAAACAACCCTCCTTTTATACTAACAATCAAGATCTAAACCTTGGTCTTAGTCGGCTATTATGCAAATGCAAACCCTAACTCCGTCGGCTGCACGCCCTAATCGTCGGCTCAAAGTTAACTCTGTCGGCTTCAACCGCCTCTGCAACTCTTCTGTAGCTTCTATCGTGAAACTACAACATGTCGTGATATCATGACATTTTTGCAGCCGTACACTTTCATTTGGCTATTGTCGCGATATCATGACACTTTTGCTTTTGTCTGCCTTGCCAACGTCCTTGTCGCGAAATCGTGACACTTTGACTTTTGTTGACGTCATCTTCACTCCTGTCGCGAAATCGTGACACTTTAGTCTTCATTGCCTTCTTCTCTGCTTTTGTCGTGAAATCGTGACACATCTGCTTCTGCTGACGTCATCTTCAACTCTGTCATGAAATCGTGACCCTTTTGACTTCATGGCCTTCTTCGCTTGCACTAGCAAAAATGGAACATGTCACGAAATCGTGACATTTTCGCTGCCTTGAGCTTCTCTCTGCCTTACACCCGTGAAACTGGAACATGTCACGAAATCGTGACGCTTTCACCTTCGAGCTCTTCCTTCTTCAATTCGTCATGAAAACGTGACGCTTCTTCTGTTGAAGACTTGCTTACTATTTCTGTCATGAAATCGTGACACTTTCTTCAAGTGAATGCTGCCATCTCAACCTATCAAAATCGTGACACTTTCTACGCTTCTCTTCAACCTATCGTGAAATCGTGACACTTTCTGCATTCGCAAGCTTTCTCTTCAACCTGTCGTGAAATCGTGACACTTTCTGCATCCGTACAACTTCTTTGTAGCCTGTCACGAAATCGTGACGCTTCTCATTTCAGACTCTTCCCCTTTGCTGCGTGTCGCGAAATCGTGATAGTTCTCTCTTCGAGCTTTTCAGCATGTCACGAAATCATGACAGTCCTCACCTCGACCTCTGCAGCATGTCACGAAATCATGACATTTTTCATGTAACTTTCTCTCTCTTCTAACTTGTCGTGAAATCGTGACAGTTCACACTGCGGACTCTCTTTTCTGCATTATGTCGCGAAATCGTGACACCTTTTCGTCCGTACAACTTTCCTGGCAATGTGTCGTGAAATCGTGACACTTTTCCTTCTCTGCCTTCCTGCACTTTTCGAGTCACGAAAATGCGACATGTCATGAAATCGCGACACTTTCCATCTTGCTCTCCTTCTCTGCCAACATGTCGCGAAATCGCGACAGTTTTGCCAAAACTTTCTCTCTCCTCAAACATGTCACGAAATCGTGACAGTTTTGCCAAAACTTTCTCTCTCCTCAAACATGTCGCGAAATCGTGATAGTTTTTCCAACCGGCTGCATACTTTTTCTTACTTGTCTTTTTCTTGAACTTTTGCAAATGGGCCACAAAGAACTTCTTGGAAACTCACTGATCATGCTCTGAATAATCTTTCAACAAAACAAATTCCTTGACATCAAATCAAATTACTTCAAGAACTTCTTGACATCAATGACAACATCTACACTTGAGCAAAGGCAATGTACCCAAGGTACCCAAAATTGCCAACAATCTCCCCCTTTGTCATTGATGGCAAACCTTTACTGAAACACACCTTAAGAGCCAAAATTGAAGCCAACTGTGCCAACACTGAGAACTGCTTTTGAAGTTTTGCTCCCCCTGACTTGAAGCTTTCCTCTTCACATTGAAACTCTCCCCCTTACTCATATTTCTCCCCCTTTGTCATCAATGGCAAAGGGTCACCTTTGGGGCTCGGGACTAAGAATGAGCCTCTTAGCTTAGTCCCTCCCCCACCTCCTCATGAGGAGATTAAAACTGGGATGGGAGTAAAACTCCCATTAGGCACTGATCATCATCAGTGTCTATAATTTCCTTGCCCGGCCTTTTCTTGAACTTTTTGCCCGCATTCCTATTTTTGTCACTGTTCTTGTTCTTGTTCTCATCCCTGTCCTTTTTCATGCCTTGATCCTTGGACCTGATCATGCCACTGTTCCTGTTCCTGTACCTTGGAAGATCAACTCTACACTGTCTAGCTGTGTGACCTGCATTGTTGCATTTATAACAAGTAACACTGTAATTTCTTTTAGGCATACCTGTTCTTTGAATCCACCTGTTCTGACTAACCGTGAACCTGATATTAGCCTTGCAGACAATTGCCTTGTGCCCAAACTGATTACAAGAGTAGCAATACCCTTGGAAGAAATTACCACTTCTGAAATCGTTGTTAACCTTCTTCATTTGAGATATGCAATGTGCAGCCATGTGACCAAACCTGTAACACGCAAAACATCTGCCGTGAAATTTTCCTTTATACGACCTCTTGGGTCCTGAAAACTTTTTCTTCGCATTCTGAATTTTGTTTTCTATTTCTGCGCATCGATCACTCACGGACTCATGTTCTGAAGTACTTTCTTCATCAGAACTCTCTTCCTTTTGGAATCTCTTGCTAGATTCCCCAACCTGTTCTTTGAGCGGCTTAACAAAACCAAGACCTGTTTTATCTGTTGGATTTCTTTGATCTTTGATGAGAGATTTAACCCTTTTGGAGCTATCTTGAAACCTGTACAACTTATCCTTGTATTCTTTAGTTTCCACTTCCAGAGAAGCCATTTTCTGTTCCAACTCATTATACTCAAGAATCTTAGACTCTAACTCATCCTTGAGTTCCTGTGTTTTAGCTATAGAGAAGTCAAGACTTTCTATAAGATCGTCTCTCTCCATACAACATTCATCTAACTTAATCTTGAGTCTATCATTCTTCTTTCTTTCCTTTTTCAAAACACTAAGAGCATTATTAAGTTCACTTTCAAGATCTTTTATTTGTTTGCTTTCTGAATCCTCAAGGCCTTTTCCAGATTTCTTATCACTAGAGGTGCTACCTTTTTCAAAAACCATACAAGCATCTTCTTGATAGTTTTCTGAAGCATCCTTATACATACTGGAAACCAAATCATTATTTGTACAGTCATCCTCAAGGTGCCCAAAATTTCCACATCTAAAACATTTCATGATAATGAATCTATGTTTCGGTTCTTCCTCTTTTTCTGATATGAATAACATCTCATTTCCTTCATCACTAGAAGAACTTTCACTATCACTGCTAGAACACTTACTTGCTTTGTCTAGGTAAAAACTCTTCTTGTGCTTGTGAGAATACCTCTTTTCGTGATTGTTGTGCTCATATTTGTACTTCCTGTGATGCTTGTGCTTTTCAGAATCCTTGCTCTTAGAATCCTGTATATCTTCATCACTTTCATTCTTGGAAACAGTACAGTCAGTAGCATAATGACCGAACTTTCCACAATTGAAGCATCTTATGTTTTTCATGCTTTTGTGCTTTCTAGATAACTTGCCTTTCTTGCTGTAATATGCCTCTTCATCACTAGAAGACTCATCACTCTCTTGAATCTGTTTGCCCTTTGATTTCTTGGTAGTTTTGAAAGCTGCCTCTTTCTTGACATCAACTTTCACTTGAGTTCTCAGCTCAAATGCTGCAAGAATACTATGGAGCTCATCCTTTCTCAACTTATCTAAATCTTTAGCTTCCTCAATAGCAGAAATATTTTCACTAAATCTATTAGGAAGAGATCTTAAAATCTTATCACAAACATCATTTTCAGCAAGCTCAAGACCTAAGTCTTTCATGGAGTTAACAACTTCATCCATACGAAGCATGTAATCACTAATCTTCTCATCATCATTCATCTTGAGTTGTTCAAACATACCTTTGAAATGTCTCAACTTGGCCTTTCTGACATTTGCATCACCTGTATGAACCACCTGCAACTGTTTCCACATTTCACTAGTTGTTTTGCAGTGAATTACTTTGGTGAGATCTCCTTTCTGTAAGCCTTTCAGGATTGCATTCATTGCTTTTGAATTGTTGTGATGTAGAAGCCTATCTTCTTTAGTATATGGACCATTTACAGGAATAGTGTACCCATCTTCAATCACTTCCCACACCTCATTCCCAAGTGCCATTAGATGAACCTTCATCCTTGCACTCCAAAGACCAAAATCTGATCCATCAAGAATAGGTGCTTGCATTTTCGCTTGAATAATCCATTGTGTTCTTATCAAGCTTTTCCTTCAAGCTGTTTAAACTTTTCGAAGGAACCCGCTCTGATACCAATTGAAGAACACAAGCTTATACTGAGAGGAGGGGGTGAACAGTATAAGACCACTTTTTACTTTTGCTTCAAAACAACTTTCAAATCAGAATTATGCAGTGTATAGATAGCAGTATTAAAAGCAGTAATCAAAGCAATGCACAAAAACCATCCACAAAAGAGACACAACAATTTACGTGGTTCACCCAATGCGGGCTACTCCACGGATAAAATTTTCACTAAATTTTATCACCTCAAACTCTGGGAAACCTTTCCCGATTACAAAGTTTATGGGTACCAACCCAAAGGAGACACCAATCCCCTAGCTCTGCTCTGGCTGGTGATCCTCTAGAGAACCTCTGCCCCCTCTGCCCTTAGCAAGTGGAACTCTATCCATAGAAGACACCTGTCTTCTCTGCTCTGGCTGGAGACCTCTGTCCTCAACTCTTTCACCTCCAAAGCTGGTCCTTGAATTTGCACTAAACACAGTCCTTCGGTTCAGCGCAAATGTCCTCGTTCGCTTCCTCTGTTCTGCACCAAACACAGTCCTTCGGTCTGGCACAAATGTCCTCGAAATTGCACCTCTACGCAATCACAACAGCACTCGATCAAACATCAACTTATGCACCTCTACGCAATCACAGCAGCATGATCTTCGCGCACTCTGCTTCCTTGCAATCTCTCTCACTTAGAAGATTCGATGGAATGCACTCTGTACACTGCAATCGAATTTGCACTCTACTTTTTCGATGATCGAACTTCTCCCCGCACTCTATCTGCAATAGTCGCACTTCGAACGCACACTTCGATCGATGCCAAAACTCTTCAAACAGCCCTCCTTTTATACTAACAATCAAGATCTAAACCTTGGTCTTAGTCGGCTGTTATGCAAATGCAAACCCTAACTCCGTCGGTTGCACGCCCTAATCATCGGCTCAAAGTTAACTCTGTCGGCTTCAACCGCCTCTGCAACTCTTCTGTAGCTTCTATCGTGAAACTACAACATGTCACGATATCATGACATTTTTGTAGCCGTACACTTTCGTTTGGCTATTGTCACGATATCATGACACTTTTGCTTTTGTCTGCCTTGCCAACGTCCTTGTCACGAAATCGTGACACTTCTGACTTTTGCTGACGTCATCTTCACTCCTGTCGCGAAATCGTGACACTTTAGTCTTCATTGCCTTCTTCTCTGCTTTTGTCATGAAATCATGACACATCTGCTTCTACTGACGTCATCTTCAACTCTGTCATGAAATCGTGACCCTTTTGACTTCATGGCCTTCTTTTCTGCTTGCACTAGCAAAAATGGAACATGTCATGAAATCGTGACATTTTCGTTGCCTTGAGCTTCTCTCTGCCTTACACCCATGAAACTGGAACATGTCGCGAAATCATGACGCTTTCGCCTTCGAGCTCTTCCTTCTTCAATTCGTCGTGAAAACGCGACGCTTCTTCTATTGAAGACTTGCTTACTATTTCTGTCATGAAATCGTGACACTTTCTTCAAGTGAATGCTGCCATCTCAACCTGTCATGAAATCGTGACACTTTCTACATTCGCAAGCTTTCTCTTCAACCTGTCATGAAATCGTGACACTTTCTGCATTCGCAAGCTTTCTCTTCAACCTATCATGAAATCATGACACTTTCTGCATCCGTACAACTTCTTTGTAGCCTGTCGCGAAATCGTGACGCTTCTCATTTCAGACTCTTCCCCTTTGCTGCATGTCGCGAAATCATGACAGTTCTCTCTTCGAGCTTTTTAGCATGTCACGAAATCGTGACAGTCCTCACCTCGACCTCTGCAGCATGTCACGAAATCGTGACATTTTTCATGTAACTTTCTCTCTCTTCTAACTTGTCGCGAAATCGTGACAGTTCACACTGTGGACTCTCTTTTCTGCATTATGTCATGAAATCGCGACACCTTTTCGTCCGTACAACTTTCCTGGCAATGTGTCACGAAATCGTGACACTTTTCCTTCTCTGCCTTCCTGCACTTTTCGAGTCACGAAAATGCGACATGTCACGAAATCGTGACACTTTCCATCTTGCTCTCCTTCTCTGCCAACATGTCGCAAAATCGTGATAGTTTTGCCAAAACTTTCTCTCTCCTCAAACATGTCGCGAAATCGCGATAGTTTTTCCAAAACTTTCTCTCTCCTCAAACATGTCGCGAAATCGCGACAGTTTTTCCAGCCGACTGCATACTTTTTCTTACTTGTCTTTTTCTTGAACTTTTGCAAATGGGCCACAAAGAACTTCTTGGAAACTCACTGATCATGCTCTGAATAATCTTTCAACAAAACAAATTCCTTGACATCAAATCAAATTACTTCAAGAACTTCTTGACATCAATGACAACATCTACACTTGAGCAAAGGCAATGTACCCAAGGTACCCAAAATTGCCAACAAGCGGAACCAAGGGCTTCCACCTTTAAGCCTGCTACTTTATTGACAAAGAGTTTGGTAAGTGTTGAGGCTCATAAACCACTCAGGTCCCACAATTGGGTCAATGTGGGATTATTAACACACACACACACTACACTAAGTAGAAGAGGTGTTAAAGTGGAATGAAATTTCAACATAAGAATATGCCACTGGAAATAAACACAGTTTGTATGGGAACATCGCCTAAATTGGTTAGAAAGCAAGAGGGTCAACTACCCCCACACACATGTCGCGACTCGATGTTAAGAGAATTAATAAAGTATATTTTTTTTTGTTGAATAATAAAGGGTTGTACTCACATCCCCTATAATTCTCTCCTTTAAAGCTTCAGAGGTTAGAGGTTACGAACAAACTCAATTTTTATCTCAATTGAGTTGTTATAGCTAGATACCTACAACATTTTACATAAAATGTCTAACTCAGTTCTCCTCTCAATTGAGTTGTTATAGCTAGATACCTACATCATTTTACATAAAATGTCTAAATTATTGATTTTTATTTTATGGATCTTTAATTTTTTGTATAAATATAAATATTCTAGAATTCAACATCCTTCTTGACATTTTCCTACACCAACCTTCACAATACCAAAACTCTACCTCTAGTGTTTATGCATTTCATCTTAGTAAAGTAATATTTCGAAATCATCGCACTATCATAGTCCGCTTTACCATATCTGAATTGCTAGTTTCCTTTCTAAAGCATAAGTGCAACCACAAAAATTGTAATATAGAGTTTACATAAAAATACATTAATATTATAAAATAAAGCAAATATAACCAATGGAAACAATAAAGTAAATCTTAATCATTATTTGATTTAGGTAGTCAACATTTTCTTGTCAATTTCACCTCAACTTACTACTTCCTCTAACCATAAAAAAGAGAATTTAACTTCATGATCCTTAATTAAAATCCCTCTATTGGCTAGCCTATTTGCACATTTATTTCCTTCCCTTAACATATATGTAAACCTGATTTCTTTGAACTCTATAGCAAGGTCATATTTCGACAGTTATCTCTTATATGTTCTATGGAGCCTTTGTTTTCCTCAAAATTGTATTTTTTACTATTTAATAACCTTCCATCGATACTATGTTCCATTTCATTTGTTTGCATATTTTTAAGCCACCCAAGCTTTAACTTCATTATTTGTCTTAAATTCACTATTGAAAGTGTAATGAGACAAAATATCTCCTCTATTATTTCTAATTATTACTCCTCCTATTGGTCTTGGATTTCCTTTAGATGCTCCATCAAAATTCAATTTGACTTACTCCACATTTAGTGGTTTCCACTTTATATTCTGTCTTCTTTTTGTTTCTCATGTACCCAACATCATAATTCAATTTGATGACATGACTCCATATATCAAGGCTCTATACTTCCAAATTAGTGATTAGGCGAGTTGATAGGGTTGGTATAGACTCTTCTATGGCTAAACAAAACTTCATTTTTATTACCTCTAAATTGCTTTCCTTTCCTTTGAATATTCTTCTATTCCTTTCTAGCCATACAGTCTAAAGTATTGTGTCTTTTGATATATCCTAGATCGTTTGTAGAGCCTCACTTTTATAAGTGCTCTACCATTGCTTTAACCATTCTTCAATTCTACCATTCATCACCATGTATTTACCAAACATATTAAGAATCAATTGTCATAGTTTCTATACTATTGAGCAATATCCCAAGATATTGTCTATACTCTCCTTTTTACAAAGAACGCATTATGAGGGGCCATGAAAACCCCTTTTCATAAGGTTATCCCAGGATAAAAAATTTCTATAACCTACTAGCCAAACAAGCAATTTGACTTTAGGAATGCTTGGGCTATCCTCAATATCTTTCCATATTCTTGAGATATTCTTATTTTTTTGATGCTTTACATTATATCCACTTCTTGTTTTGTATTCTGTTGAGCTATTCAACTCCCAAATCAACTTATCTTTGGCTTCCTTCGGAATAATCATTGTTGTTATCTTTCTTCTCAATTGCCTCCTAGCATCAATGTCTTGTATAATTGTAAAAAAATTCTTTCCATTTGTATCTTCCTTCCCGATCCTTGTACAAAATGTTTGAAACCTTATCACCATATATGGCTTGAAGTAATCTCATCCATGGTTTCAAAATTAGATCTAGATTGAGTTGTTTTTTATCACACAAAGTATCCATCCAAATATAATTTTTTTCTCCAATTTCGACCACCCATTTTAGACCTTTATTCACTAAATCAATTGATTTTTTAAAATTGTTCCATAGTGCAAAACCATTTGGTAGTGAGAATGTAGTAAATATTAAGCTTGGATCATTGGACTCAACATACTTAGAAGAATTCTTTCCCATTGTCTTTGAATTTCTTTGTACAATCTTCAAATTAATTTTCCACTAAGAGCTAAGTTTGCATCTATATTAACTCTTAAATCAAGACCTCCCCTAATTTTATCATCACACAACTTGGTCCATTTCACCAAAGGAAATTTCTTTTATTATGTAATCTTGACCACATAATATAGATTAAACTTTCTTTTATCAATTTTGGTATAGTATACAAGGACATATAATATGTTGGAATGGTATGTAAGACTAATTTAATTAGCTATACTCTTCTTTCTAACAATAACCATCTACCTTTCCATGCTAAAAGTTTATTCTAAACTTTACTTATAACTGGATTTCATAATTATATCCTCATTCTCCCCTAAAATAAGGGCATCTCTAGATAAGTTGTTGGTAAATTTACCTCCTCCATTTGAAGTAACCTGCATATCCCTCCTTTAATTCTAGCTAGGGTGTTTAGAAAGTAAATTTTAGATTTTTTCCTCTTAACTTTTTGCCCTGATGTCTTTTTATATTCCTTTAATAATTTATTCAAATATCTAGCCTCGTTTATCCTTTCCATCCCAAAAATGGTTGTATCATCTACAAACTATTGATGGATGATGTTGTTGATGTTATTACTAGTCTTAATTTCACTTATAAGCCCATATTTGTTATCCTTCTTCTAGTTCCTACCCAAAACCTCTACTATAATAATGAACCAATATGGTAATAGAGGATCTCCCTGTCTAAGACCTCTTTTGGATTTAAATGATTCTATTACTAACCCATTTACCAACATTGAATATGAAACTATAGAGACACAAGCTTTAATCCATATGACCTATTTCTTCCCAAATCCAAACTTTTCTAATACTATAAAAAAATCTCATTTAACCCTATCATAGGCTTTACTCATATCAATTTTTAAGATCATTGCTCTCTCTTTTCTTGAAGTTACTAAATGCATAACTTCATGAGCTACTATTATCCCATATAGAATTTATCTTGATGAGGAACACTCGTAATATTCTATGCAAATAACATGAAACCCCTTGGTTCATGTTGCATTATGGCATGTAATTTGTGTTGCCCTTCATTTCTCATAATCAGTTAGTGGTTAGCTAATATTTGGCACATTAGATCATTTAGTTAGCATTCTTTGTGTGAAACACCTCAGGGCCCACATTGACCAGCTTGAGACAAGGCTAATGTGAAAGCCTCTCATGGTTCATGCCTTGCTATGGTTGTAACCATTTTGAGGAGTCTTGGTGCCCATTTAAGCACCCTCCTCCATGAAATCTATAGCTTAATTCTTAAACCCACATCATGTCTCCCTTTCACAAATCCTCCTTGTTCTTGTGAAATAATGTTGCTTAACTATGGTCTTAATCGATTCACTATCACTTTGGAGATATACATATATGCCATATTACATAGGCTTATGGGCCTAAATGAATGAAATAATTTTGCATCCTTATTTTTTGGAATCAAGGTAAGATATGTTGCATGTGTTTTATAAGGTATGTATTGATTTATCCTAGATTGTTCCACTACCACCAATAAAGAGTCCTTCATTATATCCCACTTATATTGATAGAATGATGTAGAGAGCCCATCCAAACCTAGGGATTTATCCTTATAAAAAAAAAGAGCTAAATCAACTTCTTTTAGAGTAATATGCTCCATCAATTTCCTATTGTATTCATTTATTATAATTGAAGGTACTTCTTGTAGTATTTTATCATTAAGAACTTCAATCTCCTATGATCTTAGAATATTCTGGTAAAAAATCCTTGCCTTGTTGGTGATTTCACTTTGGCCTTCAATCCAAACCCCTTCTACTAATTAATTCTACTAATTTTGGATGCTAATCTTTGTACTATTGTCATCCTATGAAAGAACTTTGTATTTTGTTTTAACCAAGTTTGTCTTGATTTTAATCTCCAAAAATTCTCTTCCTTAGTCAAAATATTATGATATTCACTAATCAACTCCCTTTCCTCCAATCTTGGATTATTATGATCACCTTTTTGAAATTTTGGAATTTCATATTTTAGTTATTCTTTCTTCTTAAAAATGTTTCCAAAAGTGTTATTGTTCCATTCTTTTAATCTAGATGTCATTGATTTAATTTTTTTTGGAAGTGTATATAACCCACTATTTCTTGAAGGATTCCATGTTTGTGCTATCATATCAAAAAATTGAGGATGGTCTTCCCACATCTACTCATATTTAAAATATGCTATTTTTTTTAATTCACATACCACCATTTTAAATCTTATTGGCCAATGATCTGAACCAATCCTTGTCAAGGTATTAATGTTAGTATAAGTCCCTTCATCTAGCCAATATTTAGAGAGCATGCATCTATCTAGTTTTTTTGCTATCAGGTTCTAGTCTCTCTTGTTATTGGTACATGTATAGTTATCTTCATCAAACTCAACCTCCCATACATTATTATTTTGAATAAAAGTTGAGAAATCTCTCATACTTTGGGTTAATTTCCTAATTCTCTCATATTTTTCATCCAATATGGTTATGTTATTAAAATCTCCTATGATCACAAATCAAGTTTCTTGATCTTTACTTCTCATAAAGGCTTCAATCCCACTCCATACTTCTAATATACCTGATTGAGTTTTAGGTCCATAGACATTGATAAAGATAAAATAAAAATTTGTAAAGTAGTATATGACTAAAGAGGCTATCCAATTCCTAGTTTTATAAATGGTTACATAGTAGGTTCTAATAGGATTTAAACATATTCGAATTCCCCCCATTGCTCTTTTAGAATGCACAACATCCTATTCACATATCACCCATACTAATTTCATAGTTTTGGAAACTTCTTCCTTTTTTCATTTTAATTTCCTGGATACAAGGAATATCAACCATACTACTTAAATAGAGGTCCTTGATACACCTCTACTTTGAGGGGACATTAGCACCCCTTATATTCCATGAGATGGTAATCATGTCTCATTAGGGGCTATTGGCCCCGCTTGTAAATTACCAATATCATTTTGTTGTTTTGTAAAGAGAAGTTCAACCAACTTAGTTTGTGTTCCTTTTTATATGTTTACTCTTACTTCCCTAGATCTCGCTTGATAATTTAAGGGTTTTCATGTTTTTGCCTTGTCTGTTCTAGGAGTAGGTCTTATTATTCTATTCCTCAATATTCTTTCACAACTTTATTTTTCATTAGATTTATCCTCTCTTGGATCTACTATGGAAGCTTTTGACTTGTCTTGCTTATTTTCTAGTATTTCCTTATTACTATTATAGGTATTAACATCTAACACTGTATTTTATCTACCAATTTTCTTCTTCTAAATAGTGCATTGTACTTCAAGAGAGTCTTCAAAATTTAACGAGACACATTCCTTAGGTTCATCAAGAATTTTTATCCCTAAATTAAGATCATAGTCAATAGACAATTCCTTGTTAATATTTTGAACCTATTATAGTGTGTCCTCTAAGCTATGATCTATTTTTTATTCATAGGCTAAAG
Organism: Wollemia nobilis; assembly: GCA_028583015.1. NCBI lineage: Eukaryota > Viridiplantae > Streptophyta > Pinopsida > Araucariales > Araucariaceae > Wollemia > Wollemia nobilis. The sequence goes on from JAQPPZ010017228.1 coordinate 18,012,527, forward strand.
CCTCAAAAGATTTGTATTTCCTCCAATATCCTTCTTTCCTGGTCTCCATTGTTTATTTACTTTCATGTGTCTAGATCAAATTTTTGGAAGTTGAAAACCATCCTCATCCATGTCTATTTATAAGTTTCTCTTGCATTTTTCTACATATATTTCTATTGGATTATTCTTAGGGCATGATATCTCAATATGAACCACCTCATGACATCCTCTACATCTAAAAGGTATGATTTCATAATCTATGGTTTGGGTCCACAACTTACCCCCATACTTAAGAATGATTGATTTTGGTAAAGGTTTACTCTTTCCTCAAGAGCCAAAACTTTACTCTTTCCTCAAACAAATCATAAATTTTGCTTAATCCTTTAGCTTAGGTTAGTAAAATATATTCATGCTTATACTATATACTTTATATTGTATATGATATTTTATCTACTTATCAAATTGAAATTAATATTCATATATTACAGGAAAAGAAATCACACACACAATTATAAACTGCAAGAGAACACAATATTTTTTTAACATGAAAACCCAAAATGGTAAAAACCATGGTACAATATTAGAATTCAAAGTTGGTACAAATCCTTATCGATATTCAGTTGATTGTATTCTTTAGCTTGTTCTCCCCAATCTCTATTTTGACCTCTTCCTCCTCTACCTCTCAGTTCTCCCACTGTAGATGTGGCAATCAAACCCTCACAATGTGTTTACATGAAAAGCCCTCACAATGTGTTCTGCAAAATTCACCTCACAATATGTTTGTCTACAAAAAATACATCACAATGTGTTTTGCAAAAAGACCTCACAATGTGTTGTGCAGTAATTAGTCACAATGTGCTGTGCGAAAATCTACCACAATGTGTTGTGCAAAAATCTACCACAATGTGTTATGCCAAAAATATATTACAATGTGTTATGCAAAAATTTGTCACAATATGTTGTGCAAAAATCTACCACAACGTGTTGTGCAAAAATCTGTCATAATGTGTTGTTTGGATAAAAGCCACCTTTCTTAAATGAGTGTAGCCCTTTTTCTTAAATGAGTGTAGCTGATGAGGATTGATGTTTAATCTCTCATATGACCCCTCTAGTAGTTCCTAGCTAGGTTTGCATAGTTTATTTCTTGCAAATTAATATTGTAAGTGAGTCTCCTTCTCACATACACTTGTGTGCACTAGTTGTCTTCTAGTTGTCACTTTGGAGTGTTAGTTAGGAAGTGTGAACTCAAAGTAGGTAGAGTGAACTTCAAGTTAGCTAAAGGATCTTCTAGTTAGCATCTTTCCCTTCTATCTTAGCTTAGAAGTTACGTGCATTCTCCTTTGCACTTTTGTAGCTTATGGTTAAGGATTTTGGGATCAAATCCATGATTTAGTGGGTTTGGTTATGTATTTTGGGCCTTTAGAGCCTATATATTGAGCTTGTAAATAATAGACACTTAGTTGGATTTTCTAACCTTTTCATTGGTATCAGAGCTTAGTTCATGTTTGCACTAGGGCTTGTGAGGTGAGAGGGAAGGAGATAATTTTCTTATGAGAAACTCTTTCTCATTGAGGACTCGGTTCAAGCTCAAGGGGAGCTTGAAGACCATTCGCAGAAGAAAGTTTCTTCGGCGTCAAAATCCTCGTTCCAACTTTCTCCGTATGCTCAAGGAGTATAGGAGAAGTTTACCCCGATTTTTGTCTTACAAAAATCCCTTGGCAGGTTTGGATTTCAGCTACGGTGAAATACGTATTAGGGAGCCATTTGTTCCTGCCAGTTTGGAGTCTTGAAGACCGAAGATCGTCTATACCAGGTCGTGTGTCGACTTGGGTCTGGTTGCCTTTCAAACGTTGGTCGTGTGTCGACTGGATCTTGAAAGGAGAGCTACTGAAGGGGTCTTGCTGGTTTGACAAAGCGAGTTACAAATTTTCTTAGAAATTTTTGAGGTAAAATTGCCTTAATTTCTTAGAAGTATTGTAAAAATTTAAATTTTAAAAATTTTAAATAACAAGTTCAGTTATTTAATATTTTTATTTAAAATTTAAATTGATATATATATATATATATATATATTATATTTTTATTTATTTATTTAATTTAAAAATTAAATAAATAAAAAAAAAATGTTCGCCGCGGGTCGACACGATCCGGCCTTCGCAGTCGATCGACACGATCCGACCGACGATCGACCACGTGTTGTGGTCGCCGGAGCATCGAAAGTGCAACACCCATTGATTTGGTAGCGCAAGACTCATTTAGATGTGTAGTGCCGACAGCTGAGAAAGGCTATCCTAGCATCTTAGGGCCTATCACGTAGCTATCATAGCTATAGGTAGTTGACACGATAGAAATTCTACCGTGCGGCCTCCTGCGTAGAATTTACGTCGCATCGAGATTTGTTCGCTGACAGGGTGTGCCAAGCACAACTTTTATCGAGAGTGCGAGCAAAGAGTTTGTGCTTACGGCATGATTTTGACATCTACATGGAGTGACATCTGCCTCCCGCTCTTATTTCATCACCCTATAATTTTTTTATTATTGGCATGCAAAGGCTCCTCGGGAACAGTGCCACTACAGTTTGACAATTTTCATGCAGGTTAAGGGGAGTGCAGTACTTGTTCGGCTTATCTCGGCAAGCAAGGGTACTTTTAATTTATTTTATTAATTTACTTTACCTAAGGTTTTAAAATTCTTGCATGTAAATTTTCTTTATTTATTAATTTATTTTTAAATATCTTAATTAAAATTAATTAATATTTCTTTGATTAATTAAATTTAAATTTTTAATTAAGTTATTTTTAAATTAATAAATTATAATGGAAATTTTTTTAAACCTTAGGTTAAGTTAAATTTTTAAAATATTTTAGCCTTAGGGGTATTTTTTTCAAGGCACTACATTGTAACAGGGTATTTCCAAATTTTTACCCTGATTTTTAAGTGTTGATTCCTTGTTACTCCTGGCTTATACTCGGTTTCACATGGCTTCTGATTTGGCTGCCCAAGTGGCAGAACTTGCACATGTTGTCAATGCTTTAGCAGATAAAGCTAATGATACTACCATGGCAGAAGTCCTTAGTAACCTTGCAGTGAAGGTAAATGATATTTCCATCCACAATGCTTCAGATTCTGCTCATGATTCTCGCCTGAGAGTTCGATGTGAAGTGCCACTTTATGATGGATCCCGAAACCCTGAAGTCTTGAATAGTTGGATTCTTGACATGAGTTCTTGGTTTTCTTACACTCAGCTTTCAGATGATGATCACGTTCCATATGCTAAGCTAAAACTTTCTTGTTTAGCTAAAGTACTTGTCGAAAGGAAAAAGGGTCATGATGAGCTTACCACTTGGGATGAGCTTGTAGACTGTCTTAAGACCAATTTTTATCCTTCCAATTATTCTAAAGAATTGGTTATTAAGTGGTTTCGATTTCGACAAGGTACTAATATGACTGTGCAGGAATATATCTTTCAATTCAATAGGTACAGGATACTTTTGAATGTGGAGGATGATATCGTAGCTTTGATTCTCAAATTTCAAAGTGGCTTGTTAGAGCATTTGTACAGGGAAATTATGTTTGTTTCTATGGAAACATTGGATTCAGTTTTCAACCAGGCACAGCTTGCGGAGGACAAGTTCAAGGTGCATTCGCAGGGATTCCGCACACCTGCTAATCAAGTGGTTGCTAACTCATCAAAAGGGAATAATTCTTTCTCACAAAAGAAGAACTTTGCCCAAAAGAAGAATTCTTCTTCTCCATCTCCTTCTTCTCCTTCTCCTTTCGTTTCTACTCCTTCTTCTTCTTCCAAACCTTCTTCTTCCAAGAAGTTTTGTAACTATTGTAAGAAAAAAGGTCATGAAAAAGCAGATTGTTTTAAGCTTAAGAAGAAGAGTTTAGTCATCACTACTCAAGAGGAGGATGCTTCGAAAGGTCCCCTTGAGTCAGTAGGAGAAAGTAGAGTATACACAAAATTACGAGGTAAGCTCAATGAGGTTACCTTGGTAAATGTAAGTTCATCAGGGGGCGCTCGTGATGCTTTGTTCATCACTCGAGCTCATTTGCTCCATAATTTTGCAACAGATTGTATAGTGGATAATGGCTCGCAGAAAAATCTAATTGCGAGGTCCATTGTCGAGCGATTGAAGTTACCTATGGAGCCTCATCCTCAACCTTATTCTTTGGGTTGGAAGGATAGTGGAAGGGGCTCAGAAATCACTCACACTTGCACATTAAAATTTGCACTTGGCCCACAGTTCATAGATCAAGTCACTTGTGATGTGACTCCTATGGATTGTTGTGGGATTTTGCTTGGACAACCTTTTCAGTATGATAGGAGAGTTGTTTATGATGCTTTCAAAAGAACCTACACATTTCAAAAATATGGTAAGGTATTTCTCATAAAAAGCACCAACACTCCTAACATCATTCTAAATTCCAAGCAAACACAAAAGGCAATTAAAAAAGGTGGTGAGGTTGCTCTAATTTTCATTCGCTCTCAACACACTCCTACATCAACATCCATTACAAAGCAACACTCTTCAATGGATAAAATATTGCAAAATTACTCACACATATTTCAGGAGCCAAAGTCTCTTCCTCCAATTCGCACAATTAATCACAACATTGAAATCATTCCTGGTTCTTCACTACCTAATGCACCCATGTATAGACAATCTATTTTGCAAAATGAAGAAATTAAAAGGCAAATAGAAGATTTGTTGTCTAAGGGTTTCATTAAGGAAAGTACTTCTGCTTGTGCCTCACCTATTTTGTTGGTTCTTAAAAAAGATGGCACTTGGAGATTGTGCATTGATTTTCATGCTTTGAACAAAATTTTTGTAAAGAATAGATATCCACTACCACGCATTGATGATTTATTAGATCAGCTCCAAGGAGCTAAGTTCTTTTCAAAAATAGATCTCAAAAGTGGATATCATCAAGTGCGTATCCAAGCTGAGGATACATGGAAGACAACTTTTAAGATGAATATGGGCCTCTTTGAATGGTTGGTCATGCCTTTCGGTCTTACAAATGCTCCTGCAACCTTCATGAGGTTGATGAATGATGTATTTCATGATGTACTTGACAAATTTGTAATAATATATCTTGATGATATATTGATATTCTCAAAAACTTGGGAGGAACACCTTGGGCATATCCATCATACACTTGATCTTCTTGCAAAGAATCAATTATATGCCAATCCTTCCAAGTGTTCTTTTGGCAATACTTCAATTTCATACCTTGGTTATGTGATTAGTGAAAGTGGAATTCAGGTAGATCCCACTAAAGTTGATGTTTTACTTAAGTGGTCCCCTCCTTCTACTCTCACCGAGTTAAGGAGTTTCCTAGGGCTTGCAAATTTTTATCGCAAGTTCATTCCTCAATATTCCACCCTTGCAGCTCCATTGCATTATCTCACTAAGTCTAAAGTTCCATTTCATTGGGAGAAAATCCAAGAGGTTGCCTTTGAGAAACTTAAAAAGAAACTTTGTACAACACCTGTGTTAACTTTACCTGACCTCTCTCAACCTTTTGAGATTGAAACGGATGCCTCTAAAGTTGCTTTAGGTGTTGTGCTCAAACAGAATGGTCATCCAGTTGCTTATCATTCAGAAACTTTTTTTGCTGCTAAGTTGAACTATTCTACATATGACAAGGAGTTGTATGCATTAGTTCAAGCTATCAAGTACTGGAGACATTATATTTTGGGAAAATATACAGTAGTACACACTGATCACATGCCTCTCAAGTTCCTACAATCTCAAAGTAAAATTGAAGAATCAAGACATATGAAGTGGGCCTCTTACCTCCAACAATTTCACTTGGTGATCAAATACAAAAAGGGGAAGAGTAATATTGTTGCTGATTGTTTGAGTAGGCCTCCTACCTCTCTTGCTTTAACAGTAATGTCTACTTCACACTTGGGATTTCAGACTTGGCCTAATCAGTATTCACAAGATCCTGATTTTGGGAAAATATTTGAACAAGTAAGTAAACCTTCTTCTTCCAATTTGCGTCCTTTCCAAGATTTCTACATCAAAGAAGGACTTCTTTACAAATTGGACAAGGTTTGTGTTCCTTGTGAGCCAAGAGTGTCACTTCTTAAGGAAGCTCATTCAACACTTTATGGTGGTCACTTTGGGAAACACAAAACACTTCATCACTTGCAAAGATTTTTCTACTAGCCTAAAATGCAGAGGGATGTGTTGAGATTTCTCAAACAGTGTGCAATTTGTTGTCGCTCAAAACCAGCTAACAGGAAGTTTGGCTTAGGCATTCCTTTGCCCATTCCTTCACATCCTTGGGAAAGCATTTCCATGGATTTGGTTAGTGGTTTTCCCATGACAGTGTGACAACATGATTGTGTGTTCGTGGTGGTTGACAGATTCAGTAAAATGGCTAAGTTTATTCCATGTCGCAAGACAAGTTCTGCAGTAGACTTAGCCCAATTGTTCTTTGATAGCATTTGGTGATCCTTTGGTCTACCTACCAGCATTATATCGGATCATGATTCACGCTTTGTGGGTCACTTTTGGCATTCTTTGTGGAAAATTTTGGGAGTTTCCCTTAACTTTTCCATCGCCTATCATCCACAATCCGATGGGCAGACTGAAGTGGTAAACCGTACACTTGTGCAAAGTTTACGAATCTATCATCACACTTCACCAGCAAAGTGGGACTTGAGTCTCACTCATATTGAGCATGCCTACAATAGGGCACTACATTCTTCTACAGGTCACTCACCTTTTGAGGTTTGTTTGGGATTTCAGCCCTTGGCACCTTATGAGTTACCTTTGTCTTTGCCTTCTCCTATCACTTCACATCTTCAGAAGGAGCAAGACAAGGCACACTCATTTATTCAGCACTTGCATAATCTTCAATCAAAGGTGATTGAGATTTTGCAAAAGACACAATAGCAGCAAAAAAAGGCCATGGATCGACATCGAATTCCTCATCCATTTCAGGTTGGTGACAAAGTATGGTTGCATCTTGACAAGCGGCGTTTTACTGATAAGACTCATAGTAAAATCAAACCGATTCGCTATGGACCTTATACTATCCTTCAACAGGTGTCCGAGAATGCTTTCTGCCTTGATCTTCCCGCACACTTGGGGATTCATGACGTCATCAATGTAGATCTTTTGAAGTTGTACTTTGACTCTACATTGGAGACCGCACCAGCTATCAGTCATCCTGTGGACGTGGTTCCTGATTCTCAGTTACCATTGGATTCCGATCAGATCTATGACACGAAGACTCGACAGACTCACCAGGGGTCTACCACCTCATATCTTGTGGCTCGACGAGGACAACTGCCGCATCAGGCTCATTGGATTTCTTTTCATCAGATGTCCCGTGACTTTCCTACTCTTCTGAAAGCATTGGAGGCCAATGCTTCTATTGTGGGGAGGCATGATGAGGATTGATGTTTAATCTCTCATATGACCCCTCTAGTAGTTCCTAGCTAGGTTTGCATAGTTTATTTCTTGCAAATTAATATTGTAAGTGAGTCTCCTTCTCACATACACTTGTGTGCACTAGTTGTCTTCTAGTTGTCACTTTGGAGTGTTAGTTAGGAAGTGTGAACTCAAAGTAGGTAGAGTGAACTTCAAGTTAGCTAAAAGATCTTCTAGTTAGCATCTTTCCCTTCTATCTTAGCTTAGAAGTTACGTGCATTCTCCTTTGCACTTTTGTAGCTTATGGTTAAGGATTTTGGGATCAAATCCATGATTTAGTGGGTTTGGTTATGTATTTTGGGCCTTTAGAGCCTATATATTGAGCTTGTAAATAATAGACACTTAGTTGGATTTTCTAACCTTTTTAGTAGCCCTTTTTCTTAAATGAATGTTGGAATTTCAAACCAACTCCTTTTATTAAATGAGTGTTGGTATTTTAAACCAACCCCTTTTATTAAATTATTATATTTAAAACCCACTCGTTGAATTCTGGAAGTTTCAACCAGTTTTCTATCATTTGAACAACCCCTTTTTTACTACCATAACTTTCTATGTTGACCTCCATTTTCTAAGAAACCACTCTAGAAATGCGCTCTTCAAAACCATCATTCTAAGTGTACCAATTTCATCCAATTTTACCCAATAATGAAGAAATTATGACCTTTTAGAAATACCCCTGTAAGTAGTTTTGAACACGTCAACCTATGCATTCTAGGACTTTGTGGTTCAGTAATTTAACCATAACTTTGGCCTCAATTGTTCGTATTGAGTGATTCAAAAAGTGTTAGAAATATCTTTCCAAGATGCATGTCATGGAGCCATCTAAATTCACCCAACTTCCATGAGTTTTTCCTAGAATTTAAAAAACATAGACCTTATTACATTTATCCTCCATACTTTATTCCAGTAAGTGTTGATTGCTCCAAAGCAAGGATTTTATCCGAAGCTCCTTCCACACTTCTTGTAGATGACCTTTTAGTTGGTATCTTGATTACTATTCTTAGGGCATGATATCTCAATATACCCCATATCATGATATCCTCTACATCTAAAAGATATGATTTCATAATCCATGGTTTGGGTCCACAACTTACCCCCATACTTAAGAATGATTTATTTTGGTAAAGGTTTACTTATATCAATCATGACCAATATCCAAGCATAAATAGCCAAGAATCCATATTTTGTAGTTTTTAAAATCTAAAGAAATTCTTCAAGCGTGTTGTCCATTGCCTTGAAGGTATCTATTTCCCAAATTTCAATGGGTAATCTATACATTCTAACCTAGAGTAGCACTAGGGATAGATTTACTTTTTTAGGTGTAAAGCCTTCATACCAATAGGTAAGGAAGAGTAATGCTCTTCCCATAAACTAAGGACCCCATTTTAGGATTCTATATATTTCTCCTTGGAACAAAAAATGCCTAGGAAGAAAGGATATACTCACTCCTAGAGACTTCCAACTTCTATCAATCCATTTTCTCAAGGATGAAGCCTCTGGTCAAGACCCATTAAATTTACCAAAACTGCCCTATCTTTGAGAAACAAGGATCAATTCTCTGTGATACCCTCACTAACCTCTACTACTAGAGATTATTCTAAGATTTAGCTATAAATCAACCATGGGAAGGAAATTAAAATTCAAAATCTACTAAAATTAACCAAAATATCCTCTAGCAATTATAATATTTGATGGAAAAACTTATAAGATAAATAAGGGAAAAAAGAAACTTAGCTAAAATTTTTTAAGCCTAGACAAAATATCTTGCCTTACTGAAGCCATAGCCCTCCATTTCTCCTCCTATCATCTAAATCCTCGCTGACAAATATCTGTAATTTTTGTTTTTCATGACTTGAAAATTGTCACTACCCTTATTTTGGATGGTTGAACTCACAAGGTTTTATATCCCTTGATATTGCTCATATTTCTTCATATGACCGCTCATTTTAAAGCTATTAAAAATCTACACAAATTGGTCCAAGAATCAGCCAAATTGGACAACCCTTCGTAACTCCTAAAAGATGAGATATTTTATAGAAAAATTACCCTAACGTTACCTTGGTTTCAAATGATTGTCTTCACATGGTCATATCTCCCTTAACACTACTTGGATTCTTTCAAATGACCACTCATTTCAAAGGTTTTTAAAATTTGCATAAAATGGCACAAGAATCATCTGAATCAGACAACTTTATGCAAAGATATGACTCCTAAAAGATTATTCATTTTCAAAAAAAAATTACCCTAAGTATATTTTATTATAAATTATTAGTAAATTTAAGATTATAAAATAAGATAAATCATTTAAATTATAAATTTGTAATATTTATTTAGGTCTTTATGTCAATTACAAGTTTATAATACCTAAATTGAAATAATGAATGTTATAACTTTAATGGATTTTATAGGCTTGAGAGAGATGTTCACCAATAACAAAAACATCATCCACAAAATATTTATTATAAAATATCATTCATGATGCTTATTGAGCTCTTCAAAGTTTAATAACTCCCTAAATTTCTTGTTAAAAAGCCATTCTCCTATAAGCTTCAAATCTTTCCATAAAATTGACTTAACACAAGTATATTTACTACAATCAAGAAGGATTCATTTCACCCAGGTGTTGTAGGTGAGTTGGAGAGGAGAGGACAATCCTCCATTGGAGGTCCCAGGTTCAAATATCCACCCTACCAAAAAGTTGAATTAGGTACCCAAAATCCAATTTATAATGTTGATGCGGGCAGGGCCAGACATGACTCTCGAGTGACTTTGACAGTGTAGAACTCCTAGTCCTGGTCTCTCAGACCAAGACGGCCCTACAAGGGGTTTTTCACTTAAAAAAAAAAAGGATTCATTTCATTGAACACAACCTAATAGTTATAATCAATTTTACTCTCATTTATCATAACTCACAACCACATGCACATAGTAGTATGTTCACCTATAATAAGATATACACCTTATATTAAAGTTATATAATCCTCTAAAATAATTTTCAACTCCTAGGAAGTTTGTCCTTAATATTTTCATCCTCATCAACTTCATCAACATGCTTTTCTAGGATATCCAATAGATCTTAACAAAAAGTTTAACAATTTGTTAAATCCAACATCCAAAACATTCTTTTGACACACTATCTTATGTGAATTAAAATAAATTTTAATAGAAATTATAGTAACATAGGGTGAAGTGAGAAGACCACTTGGATACCTCATCCCACTATATCCATTTTTTCAAAATGTTCCATATTACCACTACCTATTGAATGGGTTAATTTAAGGAATCTATCTCTAAAAGCCTTCACAAAAGCCTTACATTAATTTAAGGACTAGGAACTAAATTGTACATTACTTTCAAGCTATCACTCTTGTTTTTCCTTTAAGGAGTTAGCTCACTCCATCTAATCCATTGGAGGAGAACACCCCAATCCTTCCCACCATACATAGATCTATCAATGTAAGTGGAATGAGTGCTTAGTGAGCGGTTACTTAACTACCAAAGTGAAATCATCTAACATGGGTTCCTTACACAAATTGTTTCATTGATGAAATAGTTTAGTCACCGCAAGAGAAGTAGAGAGACACAAATCTGCCCTAGCATCTATCATCATTCAGCTAAGGAGGTCAGCCTAATATGTTTGGTTCTACCTTTTAAAATATCCTCCATTGATCGAGATAGAAGATAACATAACACCCATGGTGAACTAAGTTCCAACTTCTATGTTTCTCAATAGCACACCATCCCAAAGGGTCTAAAACCTAAAACAAGTATTCATTAAACCCACAACCCTTTAGGAGACTTTTCCTTTATTGGTGATTTTCATTAAAGAAGTCTAGAATTCGTAGATCAACCGACATAAGGCTTGTACCAGTTAAACTAAAGATTACCCTTAATCATCTAACAATACACTTTTGTTCAAAAATTAGACTACTCGCTTTCTCATAAATGCATAAGCAAAACTATCTCTAAAGCATACAGATTTCATGGAGCTCAACACAACAATTACCACATAATTGTATTTCCCAAAAACATAACATTTAACATACACATAAAATATAATAACATCATAACATATTTTCATTTCTTCTTGGTAGTTAATAGTCTTAATTACAAAACATTCATTCTTTTTACACCATTGGTGAAGTTTAAAAATGCACAATTTAAAACATTTCTTACCAAGGGTTGGTCACTAGCTTCCCTAAAAATATAACATTTCTTTAACAATGCAAAAAAGACAATGGCACAAAGCCTTCAAAAACTTAGAACAAATTCGGCATAATCATCCCACTTGCACTACTAGCAATCACCTGGCCAGTCCTCCACTTTGGTCCCTGCATCACAATATGCGTGAGGTCTTTTATCCATAGAAATATTAATAAAAATAGTCCATTATCTACTAAGTTTCAATAGAAGACTAATCTCAATTCTATAAGAGACATGTCTTACCTTTTCCTTGCCAAAAGACTAAAGATTGTTAAACACATATTAACATCTCTACGTTATCAATGCTTTCCATATTTTAATAACAATCCTTTCATATAAAATTACTTCTAACCATATCCATGTTGTACATATACCCTACTGTACATTTACACAATCACCAATTCCTCTAATCAAGTTAAAGCATTTCCAGACACATCATAAAGCACTTCCTATAGATATTCATACCCACGAGGAATTCCAAAGCACAACCAACATCAAGAAATACATGTGCATAGTCACACCTCATAGTGCAAAAGCAAAGGTAAACTAAAATATCAATCTTTAAGCATAGAGTTACAAATATTCATACCCATGAGGAATTCCACTAACCAGTCGAGATAGACTGGATCCTTGCCTAACTCCTACCCTATAACCGAACTCTACGGTTGAAGTGATAGCTCAGGAAAAATGTTCTTGATTTAATTCAAGCTTTCCCAGGTAAGGTTGCCCTTCCTATATGTGCTACCCTCTTAGTAACAGAAATGAAAGAACCCCTATCCTGAAAGGCTACTATCTTACACACCAGATGAGCACACAGTCAAGGTAAGGATGAGCTACTACTATCTACTCTTTCTTAATGCATGGACATCTACAACTATCTATTCTTTCTTTAATGCATGGACATATACAACTATCTATTCGTCGATGCTTACCGATTGAGTCCTTATTTAGTGAATGGGTGTCTACGAGGAGATGCCTTTAGATGAAAACCTAAACTTAATAAAGACTTTTAGAAATTCTTTACTAAGACTAAAATAGAACGGTGGCAAAACCAGCTACAAACATCTCAGATAAAACAAATATTTAATAATTCCTTTCCTTCATTAATCACAACACTCTTTGGGTTCTTTTCCAGAATCAAGCTCATCGAAGAAGTTAAACATCTAAGTTTCATAGTGGTGCAAAGAAGACCTCAGTATCACATACCTAAAGCTTACGATGAGCAACTTCCAAGACCAAAACCAACAAATCCTTTCGTTGTCTACTCCTTTCCTCACCCCTTTCTAGCCGCTTGAATCACACTACGCTTTATTTATTTTTATTACCTCTAAACTTCTTTGGATACTATGCTCTATTTTCCTCCATCACTCCACTGCTCGGTGCAATCATGAAACAATAGTGGTAACACATGGTATGCATACACATCCCTTGCTATTAGAAGTGCATGGTTAGACAAGTCATCCACAACAAGAAACACCATACTAATATGTTAGCAAGACGATTATGATCCGCAACAACCTTGCCTAGCAACATCCCACATGGACTATAGTTTCCACCTCCAAAATATAGCATCTACGTATGTAAAGCAACATAGGTGTATATGCATAATTTTATACATAGTTATATATATATATATATATAGGTATGTGGATGCCATGGTAGCAAGCATTACAAGTAAACCTTAAAGAAGTTCAAGTTACCAAAAGGATACACTTATACAAAGGTCTTCTTGTTTCAATAAAAGATAACATAAGCTAGTATTTTATTGTGGTTCTATTTACTTATATTATTTTCCTTCACCAATATAATTTCTATATAAAGGCCATAATAGTTTAACACTTTAACTGTTAAAATAAATTCTTAGTAAACAGGCTTCAAACTAATTCAATATGCTTGCCAAAGCAAGTCACAAAATAACTCCTCCATCCTAAAAAAAAAGCACAAACACATCCAAAACCTTTACAATGATAAGCTTGCCAAGGGAGGGTCATGACAGACCTAATATCAATAAGAGGGGTAAAAACAAAACTCAATCACCCAGGATAGGGTGTTATACCTATGGGGGTCCTCACTATGCTAAAAAGTGCCCTCAACATTTTTAGTCAAGCAACAAAATAGAGGATCAACAACACCAAGGTTATATGACTACAAATAATCTGAGTGGATAATCAACTTTGATGTTGCTAAGTGGTAAGTTTTAATAGATAGTGAAGCTATAAATAGTTTTATTCCACTAGTATTATTAAGGATATACTGGAAAGATCTAGATTTTTGGCATAAGGGTGGAAGGTCGAGTATGGTTCTAAAAAAACCTACTCAGTGGATCAATGTTTACCTACAACTGAGATAACTCTACCCAATGGGTCCACTATATGGAACTTATATGTGGCACCCCTCCATACTTTTGATATTATCCTAGGAATGGATTGGTTGAAGGCTCATGGAGCCTTAATCAACTTTCAAGATAGGTGGATGGATTACACTGACAAGAATAAGAGAAGAGTAAGAGTTGACAGTAGACAATGTTCTTGTTAAACTCACTTATTTTTAGCTATGCAGTTAAAGAAGGTCATTAAAAGAGGTGGTATGCTATATGTAGTAAACATTAATGGAAATTCTAGAGAAAATGGACATGAGGAATGTTTGAGAAACACCCAGTCTTGCATGAACTTACGAATTTATTCTTAGAAGATCTCCCAGGACTACCACCTTGATAAGAATTCAAATTTACCATTGAGTTATTATCAGGGGCTAAACCTATTGCAAGAACACCTTATAGAATGACCCAAATTGAGTTGCAAGAACTGAAGGTGCAACTTCAAGACTTTTTAGAAAAGGGTCTAATCAAACCTAGTGTGTCACCTTGGGATGCTCCGATATTGTTTGTGAAAAAAGAAATATGGTTCCTTGAGGTTATGCATAGATTAAAGAATGTTGAAGAAGGTAACCATTAAAAATAAGTATCCTTTGCCAAGGATTGATGACATCTTCAATAAGCTAAAGGATACTACGATATTTTCAAAAATAGATCGAAGATCTAAATATCATCTATTGAGGATTCAAGAAGAAGATACTCCCAAGACAACCTTTAAGACCCGATATGGACATTATGAATTCATGGTATTGCCATTTGGGTTGATGAATGCATCGATAAATTTTATGAATCTAATGAACAATGAGTTCAAAAAGTATGTAGATCACTTTATATTGGTATTATTAGATGATATCTTGATATATTCTCGTACCAAAGAGAAACATGACCATCACCTAAGGTTGGTGTTGGAGGTGTTAATAAAAAACCAACTATATATAAATTTGTCCAAGTGTGAGTTTTATACCTCATAGGTACAATATTTGGGACACATCATATTGATCAAAGGAATTGTCATGGACCCAAAGAAAATAGAGGTTATATTAAGTTTCCCTACACCAAAAAATGTGTTAGAAGTCTAGTTTTTTATGGGACTCATTGGTTATTATAGGTATTTTGTGAGAGATTATTCTAAGGTTGCCTATTCAATCACCAATATTTAGAGAAAAGAGAAAGAGTTCAAATGGAAAAATAAGTGTGAGGTTATCTTTGAGGCTGTGAAGAATACGTTGAATACCCCATTGATTCTAAAGATACTAGACACTCTTGGGAATTTTATCGTGTGCACAGATGCATCCCTAGAAGGTTTGGATCAGTTTTTGTCCTACGAAGAGGCTACAATAGCCTATGAGTCTAGAAAACTCAATAAGCATGAGGTAAACTATACTACACATGACATAGAATTAGCAGCAGTTGTGCTTGCCCTAAAGGTCTAGAGATATTATTTGTTGGGAAAATCATTTGAGCTAAGGATAGACCATCAAAGTCTAAGATATATTTTTACCTAACCTATGGTGAATGCAAGACAAAATATGGATAGAGTTCTTAGCATAATACAAATTTGGTATTGAGTATATCAAAGGGAAAGAAAATAAGGTTGTAGATACCTTGAGTAGGAGAAGACACATAACCGCACTAACCCAGAGTCACATAGACTTGATGGATATGGTTAAGGAAATGCAACTTTAGGATCCGTATTGCATAGAAATATAGAATAAAATTGAGATAAATATTAAATAGAATAAGGGTTTCAACATAAAAAATAGAATTTTATGCTTCAAGGATAGGGTTTTTATACCTAAAAATGATGATCTACGGAGATTGATTATGCAATAGGTACACAATTCTCCCTATTTTGCTCATTTAGGAGGGTAAAAAATAAGGAAAAATATGAATAAGAGCTTCTACTAGGCCAAAATGAAGCATGATATTACTAGTTCCATTGCAAGATGTTTAGAATTCCAAAAGGTTAAGGTAGAACATTGACAACCAATAAGGAAATTGTACCCAAATTTTGTACCTATGCATAATTGGTAGATAATTTTGATGTATTGTTTTGTGGGTTTATCTAAGACTATGTACCAACATGACATAATCTTGGTAGTGGTTGATAATTTGACCAAGGTTGTATACTTCATATCGAGAAACATCAAGGATGATGCACCGATGATGGCAAACAAGTTCACCAAAGAAATCATCAGGCTACATGGGTTTCTTGAGGTGATCATATCAGATAGGGATTCTAGGTTCACATCAATATTTTGGTAGGCTCTACACCTTGTAGTGGGAACTAAGTTGAATACCAATTCTACATATCATAAAAAAATATATGGTCAAATAGAGAGGGTAAACAAAATTCTAGAGGATGTTCTACGCATGTATTGCATTGACCAAAAGTCTAAATGGGAGGACTTTTTTGCATCTTGTGGAATTTGCATATAATAATTATCACCATGCATATTTGGATATAATGGCCTTGTTTGAAGCCTTATATGGTAGAAGATGTAGAACACCTCTATCATGGGACAATCCAAAGTATTGAGTGATGATCAGACTAGAAACCATCCAAGAGATGGAGGAACAACTCTGATCAATCTGGCTTAGGCTCAAGGAAGCAACCGATCACTAAAAGGGCTATGTTGATCTAAAAATATCACCAAGAGAATTATCTATAGGAGATAAAGTCTTATTGAAAGTTAGTATAACAACCCAAAATACTAACCAAATCAAGAGAGGCATTTTATTTTTTAAAGAAATCAACAAAGTTCATAGGAGTATCCATGGAATACATATATTGACTAGACATACCCATATTTTGAGTCTATGATGCTATAGATGTCTCTCGAGTGGACAAGAGAGGCCAAGCTCCCATAGGTATTGGGGTTTACCTTGTATACCTCTATGGTATAGAGGATGCTTTTAAAAATGTCACCCCACATTTTTGGTATTCTCCATGAATGTAGACTTCTTGACCTTAGCATTAGGATTATCCCTTCTCAATCCTTAGAGAGGGGAGATGCCAATTCCTTCCACCAGCCATAAGTTAATCTATGTTGGGTCCTTCGATGTAATGCCTTGGTCTAAATTAATTGCACCCTTGTAGTGATCCCTTAAACTTCATACTTATCTTCCTCATCTCTATTATGAGTGGCTAAGCATCAACCACTCCATGCGATTGTCTTCTCATGGAAACATAAAACTAGGTTGCTACCCCATAGTATCCCAAGTTGATAAGGAGAGTCTTAGACAAGGTTACATTTAGAGCCCTTCCCAAAGAAATCCCCAAGTCCACTCTCTCATCAAACACTAAAACAAGAGCAACTTCTAGAATAGAAGCAAAACACTATCTTATCTTAAGCTTACAAATAAGTCTAATTAAACCATTATATTAACGCATTACTTCCAACAACATGGATAAGAACCATAAAATCAATAATCAACATGGCACCATGTAATAATTCAATTAAATATTTATATAATACAAATGAATAGTCTTTGCTTCTATTACAATAAATCCTCTTTCACCAAGAGTGATTTCCAACTTAATCCTTCATAGGATTCCAAGAATAATTGAAGAATAAACTAGCATGATCTAACATATTCTTCCCTTGACCTCCATAGTAGATTGATAGGAAGGTGGGGATCAGAACAACTCATATGTAGGTATGAATACATTTCTATATGATTCATTGCATAACAATCACAAGCAAAGAAGCCCATACTTCTTTTGAAATATTTTTCATAAATATTTTAAATACCTTTTAATTTCCAAGGCATGCATTTCTATATGAATACATCAAACACAACCATAAGAATCCTATACTTCTTTCCAAAATATTTTCCACAAATATTTTTAATACCTTTAATTCCCAAGCCATGCATTTCTATATGAACTAGTTCAATACAACAAACACAAGCATAAGAAGCCCATACTTCTTTCCAAATATTCTCCACAATATTTTAAATTCAAAGGATAAGTAAACCATCTAAATATTGTCTTCCACTAATGCAACATTAGTTTTCCTTCAAAATATTATCAATAATCTAAAGAATGAAACACTGAAGATTTTAACCATGAAATCTATCATTAGCATAATAACCAATCTTGAAAGGTTAACTATATTAGAACCAACATAGATTAATCTCATGAGTAATCCATTAAATCTATCATTAGATTAATACCCAAACTAAAGATTAGATCAATTAAATCTAACATTAGATTAATACCAAATCTAAGATTTCATTAAATTAATCAATCATTAGATTAATTCCAAATCTAAAGATTACACTTAATTAACCTATATTTATATTAATTCCAAATCTAAAGATACCATCTAATTAATCCATCATTAGATTAATTCCAAAACTAAGGAATTAAATTAATCCATCATTAGATAATTTCTAAAACTAAATGTTACCATAATTTTTTTTATCATTAGATTAATAACAAATCTAAAGATTACATCAAATTAATCTATCATTAGATTAATTGCAAATCTAAGAATTACATTATATTAATTGTAAATCTAAAGATTACATAATATTAATCTTTCATTAGATTAATTGCAAATCTAAAGATTACATTATATTAATCTATCATTATATTAATAGAACAACTAAGTATTAACTCCATTACACCAAAAAACAAAGCAACATTAGCACTAAAAAATAAACCACTTAATTCTAACATAAGATTAAAGTAACCCAAAATATTAACACTTAAACTAACCCTAAAGCTATATTACAACATAAAGTATAATTTTTTTAATTCTAACCTTAGCTTTTATCAACCCAAAATATTAACACTTAATCTAACCCAAAATCTTGCATACACAACCTGAAAGAATAAACCATTTAATCTAATCTAAGAATTAGATTATTTAAGAGCATAATACATGTTGTAGATCCAAGTGCTCACTAAACACAACAATATGAATTCAAGCCAATAGGAGGGGTAGGTTTCAATTTCAAACTAGGCATACACGAAAGAAACACAATGGTTAGGTCAAAAAAGCAAAGCAACAATGAGCTGATCATTTAGGACCACACACTGTCACTCAACTATGCTCTTTGCCATGCAAGGAGAATGGGTTCCAAGCTAGAAAAATTGAGCACATGAATCCAGGCTCAAAATAAACTAAAAAATATATGTAAGAAAGCCATACAACACGTTGTACAATAGGGTTAAAGGAGTACAAGATCATCTAGAAGGTATACATTATCATAACCAATAATACAACAACCTCACAACAAGTCAGAATAGAAAGAACAGGCACAAGGCAAGCATAATAAAATCAACCCAAATATAACAATCACCAAAGGTCATGGTCACTACCTAACAATCCACAACAAGGAGAATAATCAGGTGACATCCATTCCTTTTAATCCAACCTCTCTTTGCCCTTGCATTGCCCATCAACCTCTTTGCTTCTGATCCTTTGGCATATCCTTTTTCCAAACCAATGTCCTCTTTAAAAGGAAAAAGGAAAGGAGAATATTGAGCATTTTTATGCATGGAGATGTGAAGTAATGTCAGAAGCATTTTCCAACACCCATAACCAACCTCAGTCAAGAGCCACATTTTCCAATAAACATAACCAACCTTAATCAAGAGCCACTCACATAGCATGGAGGAAGAAGAATAATTAAGCATCTCCCATTAAACTTAAGGTGGCTCCACCATTGCTAACCAAAGGCAATAATAACAAAATATGGGGGAGACAACCTCAACGTGGTTAAAGCATAATCAAGGTCAACCATAAATCAACACAAAGACTAGAATCAAAATTAACTTCAACAAAATAAGGAAGGAATCATTTCATGCTAATATACCATCCACAAATGTAATGTATTTTCCTTGAAGTTTCACACCATTGTTTTATCCTTAAGTGGGTGGCCTATATTTTAAGATAGACTAAGCTATCATCGACTCACTTAAAGGAGACTCATTGCAAGCAACTTCCTCATTGATTGGTGCAAACATGAGTCACAAACAAAAATGCGATACACCTACATGAAGGGTATTTGTCCATGTTACCCTGAGTTGTTTAATGAGCGAATCATCGTTATCAATTTCCTTTTTTATATATAGTATCTCATTCTTGTGGCTAATTATCTTATCCACCCACAATAGTTATTTATATTACAACCATGTAGAGCATCAACAGTACCATATCCTTATATAAAATAGATCCAACAATAGAAGCATATATTCATCAAAAGCAACAAAGCTAGCATTAACATCATCTGTCAATACATAGTCCATTTTATATAGCAAGTTTTTCCAAGGTGGGTCGTGACATACTACCCCCCTTAGACTAAACATAGTCCTCTATGTTTCCTATAAAAACCTTACATTTTATATTTATTAAAACAAATAAGGAAAATATCTTTTCATTTCATTCACTTTTTCCAAGTGGTATTTTTCTCAAAAACTTGGTCCCATTGGATTCTACACTGTTCTAGAGTTTGTTTCCTCATATCTTCGAAAAAAACTCTAGAATATTCTCTAGCCTCACCTCAATGGCTGAAGGATCTGTCACCTACAAATTTGAGACATCCCACACATGATTAGAATCAACAATATACTTCTTAAGCAAGGATATGTGGAAAGAGTCATGGATATTTGATAGGTTGGGTGGTATTGTAAGCCATCAAAATGATCTTATCAATGATTTCAAAAGGCCCAACAAAATGGGAATCCAACTTAGAAGACTTGATGGTGCTCTTCATGGATTTAACTCTTAAGAAAACTTTGTCACCCATAGAGAATTATCTAGGTGACCACTTCAAATCAATGTAGCTCTTCTAAAGATTGATGGCTTACTTAAGACTTTGTATGATAATCTTGAGTTGCTCCTCCATATCTTTGACTGTGTTTGGTCCAATGACAACATGATCCTCTATGTTATCTATAGATAGAGGATTTATACACCTCCGACCATATAAGGCTTCAAACAGAGCTATTTTCAAGGAAGCATGGTATCCATTATTATAAGCAAACTCAAATAGATGTAAAAAGTCTTACCATAGAGACTTTTGGTCCATGCAATACATACGAAGCATGTCTTAAAATATTTGGTTACCCTTTCTATTTGTCCATCTATTTTTGGATGATATGAAGAGCTAATATTCAACTTCATTCCAACTACACGATGAAAGGCCTACCAAAATTTAGATGTAAATTTGGAGTCCCGATCTAAAATGATTACCTCAAGAAAACCATGCATCCTAAAATATCTTTGGTAAATCTATTGGTCACTATCAGGGCATCGTCCTTGGTGTTCCCTAGAATGAAATGAGCAACTTTGGTCAATCTATTGACCAATACTAGGATTTTGTTATGTTGGAACTTAGTCTTAGGTAAACCCACTATGAAATCCATAGATATCATCTACTATTTCTAAATTGGCATTCAATGTGGGTACAATTGTCCTACTGGATGTCTATGCTAAACTTTCACTTTCTGGCATTCCAGACAACAAGCCATAAAGTTAGTGATATATTTATTCATATCCAACCAATAGGTCTTTTTCATATTCTCTCTCATATTTTCCCCTTTGGGGTGAGTAGATTAAAGAGATCTATGCACCTCTTACATGATTAGTCTCCTTAAATAACCAGTTCTAGGGATCACCACCCTATCCTTAAAATGTAAAAGTCCATCCTTTATGCCAAAATTCTTATTTTCTTCAAAATTCTCTTCCATATTAGTCCAAATTTCATTGCAATACTGGTCCTATGCTTGCATTTCTTTAACTTGGTCCACTAAGTCCATGTGACTATGGGTCAAAGTAGTTATATGCCTTCTCCTACTCAAGGCATCAACAACCTTGTTTTCCTTATCTTTGATACACTCTATACCAAAATCACATTTTGCTAAGAACTAGATCCACCTTTTCTATCGTGCATTAAGCATTGGTTGGGTAAAGATATACCTCAAGCTCTAATGATAGGTTATCAAATCAAATGGATTTCCTAGTTGATAATATCACCAAATCTTAAGGGCGTGCACCACAACTGCTAGTTCCAAATCATGTGTAGCATAGTTGACCTCATACTTCTTGAGTTTTCGTGACTCATATGCTATGAATGAATAATCCTAGGATAGAACCCCTCCCAAACCTTCCAAATAAGTGTCAGTTGAAACTAAAAAATCCCTTGTGGGTCTAGAATATTAAGAATAGGTGTAGTAGTAAGCTTCTTCTTAAGAAACTTAAAGGTGAATTCATACTTTTTTGTCCATTTATATTCCTTTCCCTTTCTCTTTAGGTTATTTATGGAGTAGGTTATTTTGGAAAAATCCTTTACAAACCACCTATAATACCTTATCAAGCCCATGAAGCTCCATACTTCAAGCACATTAGTAGGTGGTGGCCAGCTCAAAATATCCTCTATTTTATTGGGATCAACTGTTATCCCCTCTATAGATATGATATATCCTAGATACTGCACCTATAGAACATAAAATTCATATTTTGATAGATTCAGATAGACTTGGTTCCTTCTCAACAACCCTAACACAATCCTTAAATGCTTATCATGCTCTTCCTTATTTTAGGAATATATCAAAATATCATCCAAGAATACTAAGATAAAATGATCTAGATGCTCCCTAAATAAAAAGTTTATTAGATTCATGCATGTTGTTGAGGCATTGATCAGTACAAAAGGTAATACTATGAACTCATAATGCCCATACCTAGTCTTAAAAGCAGTATTGTGAGTATCCTCATAGATTCTCAATTGATGGTATTTTTATTTCAAGTCAACCTTTGAAAATATGGTGGTACCCTTGAGTTGATCAAACAAATCCTCAATCCTGGGTAAAGGGTACCTATTCTTAATAGTTGCTTCATTTAGCATTCTATAATCTATGCACAACCTCAGTGAATCATCCTTCTTTTTGAAAAATGAATGACACCCCATGGTGACACACTGGGTTTAATCAACCCTTTTTATAGCTACCCTTGAAGTTGCACTTCTAACTCTTGCATCTAAATAGGACTCATTTTATAAGAATTTCTATGAATAGGTTCTAAACTTGGTAGTAGTTCATGTTGGAAATAACGCATGGTAAAAATTTATTTTTACCACAGTAAGGTTGGACCTTACCTTTTACCTCCCTAGACGGTAGAGACTGGACGACAGAGGTTTGACGGCATGGGTGGCAGAGAGAACGAATTCTAATTTTCTTCTTCTTTCCTCCCTATTTTCCTTCATCCTTTTCTCTTTCCCCTAAGTTAGCGATTATGGTTTATTTCCTTCTATTTAAACCTTGTAACCGCAGATTAATTCCTAATGCAAGTTTATTCTATTTTCTCCTAACTTTTTCTTCCTGGTTACTAACCTAAGCTCCTATCACAATATCTGGTATCAGAGCTGGTTCACGTTTGGCTGGAAGGCACGGCGAGCGAGGCACGGATCCCGAGGAGGTCGGCCCATAGCGCGTGAACCGAGGCAAGAGGCCCACAGCACGTGAACCGAGGCAGCAGGAGGCACGGATCCCGAGGAGCTAATCAGGAGGCGACACGTGGCAGACAGCGAGCGAGCGGACGCGACACGTGGTAGGGAGCGGACGCGACAGCGCGACACGTGGCAGGGAGACGACGCGACAAGTGGCGAGCAGACAGGCGGGCGACTGGACGGGCAACGCGCGGGAGGCAAAAGGCGTGGTCCCGATTGCCCGCAGGCAATCGAAACTCATCCACCGAATACAGGCTTTTAAAGCCTGTAAGTTTCATCCGTAGGGCGGATGTGGGACAAATGTCCCGTATTTTTTTTTAAATATTTGCTAGCCCGACGGAATAGAAGGAAGGCAAGCGCCTTCCATTCGCGTCGGACAGGCTAGCCCGACTGGCCATTCGGGCCAGCGTTAAGGCTTGGCGCGGGAGGTCGCGGGGTCGAACCCCACGCGCGCCATATATAATCTTTTGCACGATAAAAATTAAATTTTTTTATTTTTTTCATATTTTTTTATAAAAATTTATATTTTTTATAGATATTTAAAAAAAAAATTATTTTAACAGTTTTTTAAATCTTATCTATAGAAGATATATTTTATAAAATTTTTTGATTAAAATTAAAAATTTTATGCATTTAAAAATAAGTTTAAAAAAAAAAAGGGAATCTATCTATCAAAATTGTGGAAGAAAAGATATTTCCTAAGAGGAAATTGCTGTAACATTTTTTACGCTTTGAGAGGTAAAAATTTAGTAACATTTCCTAAGAGGAAATTTTGTGTAAAAGAAAATTTCAAGGAAATTTTCTTAGATGATAAGATCGAATGGATGTTATCAGGCTCTTTGTAAACTATTACTAAGAATGAACACCAAAAACTTTGATGAGCATGTGAGAACACTAGGCATAAATTCAGTCTTTTCACAGTTGCAAAACGCAGTTATTGCACAACAGAGAAATCCTGATCTAGGATACGAAGCAGATTCAGAAGATAACTCTTTTGGGAGTAGATTTGAACAATCCGAATCTGTGGAGATTGCTCCACAAGGATCTGAATATACTCATTATAGTAATTCAGTTGAAATCCTACAACCTCCTTCACCTAAAATTATATTGATCAGTGACGACGACGAACAAGTCGTTGACAATTTTGTAATTGCTTAATCACAACAAGAATAGGTTGTTTTTTGAAGGATAAATCAAGCAAGGCTTGATAGTTTGTAAAGTCTTTTTGTAATAAGACTATATAAGAAAGGTTTCTTGTTTTAATAGATTGTAATGGGATCAAATAACAATCTACCAATCCCCGAATTCAATGGGGATAATTATGAGTACTGGTCCATCAAAATGAGGACATTACTCATAGGAAAAGGACTATGGGATAGTATTGAAGATGGTTACATTGCTCCAATAGATTGGACTACTTTGAGTGCAACCGACAAGAAGACCTTCAAAGATGCACAGAAAAATAACTCTTTTGCCTTATACCATCTTCAATCAGCATTAGATCCAAGTATCTTTCCTAGAATTGCATCTTTCTTAACTGCCAAAGATGCATGGAATGCCTTGAAAGAAGGATTCCAAGGAAGTGATAAAGTGAAGCAAGTCAGGCTTCAGACCTTAAAAGAGATTTTGAAAATCTCGAGAATGAAGGAAAATGAAAGAGTCGATTACTATTGTGTACGAGTCAAAGCAATAGTTAATATGATGCAAACTTTAGGTGATAACACAACAGTTGAAACAATTGTGAAGAAAGTGTTGAGAACACTTCTTCCTAAGTGGAATCACATTGCCATCATAATTGAAGAATCAAAAGACCTTTCTACTCTTACATTTGATAGTTTGATTGGATCATTAACATCACATGAAGAGCGCCTTCAAGGAACACCTTCAACAAGCTATGGAGGTGATGACAAAGCCTTCACTTCGAACGAAGGCGCAAGACAAGGACAAGGAAGAGGCAGAGGGAGAGGACAACAACAAAGAGGCAAAGGCCAAAGCAACTCCTACAGAGGAGGAAATCAAAATAGAGGTGGAAATCAAAATAGAGGAGCCAATCAGAACCAAAGCGGCAATGCAGGCCATGGAAATCAAGGACGAGGAAGTAACAAAACTAAAACGGCTTGTTTCAATTGTGGGAAACAAGGACACTTCGCTCGTGATTGCTGGTCAAAGTCTTCAAAAGATCAAAGCAGTCAATATGGCTCATTTTATGGAGAAGAAGAAGGCACCTCAAATATTTTTCTTTCATATGGACGGTCAGATCAAAATCTCAAAGACACATGGATTTTAGATATTGGTTGCTCCAACCACATGAGTGGCAAAGAAAATCTCTTTGCTACATTAGATTCAAATTATAAATCCCATGTTAAGTTAGGGGATAATAAATCTTTGCAAGTTGAAGGCATTGGAGCTATGGAAGTTCCAACAAAAGAAGGCCTTAAAAAGGTGAATGACATATACTATACTCCACAGCTACAACACAATTTGTTAAGTGTTGGCCAAATGATGGAGAAGCATTACAAATTAGTTTTTGATGAAGGAAAATGTACAATCCTTGATAAAAACAATTGTAACAGAGTCATCACGAAGTACCTATGACAAAGAATAGGTTATTCCCTTTGAAATTTGGTGAGCTGGGGGGAGCTCAACTTGCAAATATTGCTATTTCAAATCCAAGTGTATTGTGGCACTTGAGATATGGTCACCTCAATTCCGCTAGCTTGAAAATGTTAACTTCACAAGCTATGGTGACAGGACTACCAAAAATTCAAGAACATAAGAAGGTATGCGAAGCATGTGCTTTGGGAAAGCACTCCAGAACGAAGTTTCCAAAAGGGCAAGCGTGGAGAGCAAGCTATCCTCTTCAGCTAGTACATTCGGACATCTGTGGTCCAATGCAAACAAAAAGCCTTGGAAACAATTCTTATTTCCTAACATTCATAGATGATTATTCTAGAATGTGCTGGATCTATTTTCTGAAACACAAAGATGAAGCATTTGATTGCTTCATAGACTTCAAAAATAATGTAGAAAAGCAATGTGACTACTATGTCAAATGTCTTCGCATTGATAGAGGAGGAGAGTACTCCTCAAATGAATTTTTAAATTATTGTAAGCAAAATGGGATAAAAAGGCGGTTCACCACTGCCTATACCCCACGACAGAACGGTGTGGCCGAAAGAAAGAACCGCACCCTTGTTGAAATGGCACGTACGATGCTTCAAACAAAGCATCTAACATACAGCTATTGGGCAGATGCAGTGAGAACTAGTGCATATATTCTAAATAGAAGTCCGACTTCTAGTTTAGATGGTATCACTCCTTATGAAGGATGGTACGGTAAGAAACCAAATGTCAAACATTTTCGAGTATTTGGTTCTTTAGCTTATGCACACATTCCTGAGGAGAAGAGAAAGAAGCTTGATCCCAAGAGTCAAGCATGTATTTTTGTAGGGTATTGTGAATCTACCAAAGGGTATAGATTGTACAATCCCAAGACACATAAAATAGTTATCTCCGAGGGATGTAATTTTTGATGAAGGGGGAGAATGGGGTCATAAAAAATTTGTTGATATAGACTCTAATTCTGAAAGTTCCACATTTGTACAGCCCAAGAAAAGTAGTGGAAGTAGTTCCCCTCCACAAAGTCCACATCAGGAATCTTCATCGAGTACATCAAGTGGTACATCAAGTCCAAGAGGAACTCCTTTGTTGGCACCCCCAAACTCTCCGAAATGATTTTAGAGATCTGTAAGCGCTCCAAGTCCGATGGATATTGATCCAGTTTCTCAAAGGAAAGAAACAAATAAAGGAAAGCGCATACTACAGAGTCATCCATCTTCTCAAATGTTGGATAGGAATTTCCAACAAAGATACACTAGGAGTCAAGCTAGTGAGATGGACGACATTTTGTCAAGACTTGAAAATCTTCACATGTCAGGAGATGATGAGTCTCATGAACCAAGGGGTGATGTAGTCAATTATGCTTTGTTGGTCTGCTGCACAGCTAGAACCATCTAGCTATGAAAAAGCATGTATTGAAAGTATATGGCAAGATGCCATGGAAGAGGAAATATCCTCAATTAAAAAGAATGATACTTGGGAGCTTGTGAAGCTTCCCAAGGGAAAAAAATGTGTTGGATGTAAATGGGTCTATAAGACCAAATTCAATGCTTATGGAAGCATTGAAAGGCACAAGGCAAGATTAGTAGCTAAGGGTTTTACTCAGAAATATGGCATAGATTATGAGGAAACCTTTGCTCCAGTTGCTCGACAAGAAACAATCAAAACTGTTCTTTCCTTGGCAGCCCATAAAGGATGGAACATTCAACACATGGATGTGAAAAGTGCATTTTTAAATGGATACCTGACAGAAGAGGTGTATGTTCAACAACCTCAAGGTTTCCAAGAACAAGGAAAAGAGAACCTTGTTTATAAATTGAAAAAAGCACTTTATGGCCTCAAGCAAGCACCACGAGCGTGGTACTCACGCATTGATGGCTATTTTAGCGAGTATGGTTTCACAAAAAGCAAGAGTGAACCAACTCTATACTACCTTAAGAATGGAGTAGATATCCTCATAGTTTGTTTATATGTGGATGATCTAATATTTATGGGTAGTAATAATAAGATGAATATGGAGTTCAAAAACTCCATGATGAATCAGTTTGAGATGAAGGATCTCGGATTAATGAGATACTTCCTAGGCATGGAAGTACATCAATCAAAGCAAGGGATCTTCATATGTCAACAGAAATATGCTCATGACATGATCAAGAAATTTGCTATGCAGCAGTGCAAATCAGTTGCAACACCAACAGGACATGGAATCCAGCTAAGCAAAGATGATGGAGCACCAAAGGTTGACATGACCAATTTCAGAAGCATGGTTGGGAGTTTAATGTTTCTCACCAACACTAGGCCAGATATACAGTATGTTGTTTCTCTAGTATCAAGGTTTATGGCTTGCCCATCCGAGCTGCACCTTCAAGCAACCAAACGAATTTTACGATATGTAAAAGGTACATTGGATTTTGGAATCCATTACCACAAGTCTAACTCTGTGAAGTTAGTTGGTTATAGTGACAACGATTGGGGCGATAATATAGATGACAAAAAATCTACATCAGGGAACTGTTTTAGTCTAGGTTCGGGACTAATAACTTGGAGTTCCAAGAAGCAATCTGTTGTAGCATTATCATCTACGAAGCTGAGTATATAGCCATTACCCATGCTAGTACTCAAATCCTCTGGTTGAGGAAAATCCTTGAAGAGATTGGCGAAAATCAAATTGGTCCAACCAAACTGAATTGTGATAATATTAGTGCCATACAGTTGGCATATAATCCGATCCACCACAAAAGGTCAAAACATTTTGATATGAAGTATCACTTCATAAGAGATATGGTGGAACAACAGATAGTTGAGCTTCAATACTGCAGCACTTTGGATAATCTAGCAGACATCTTCACCAAAGGCATGGCTAAAGCTCAATTTATAAAGCTGAGAAACTGTATAGTCAGTCCTCTCAACTTTAAGGGGGAGAATGTTGGAAATAACGCATGGTAAAAATTTATTTTTACCACAGTAAGGTTGGACCTTACCTTTTACCTCCCTGGACGGTAGAGACTGGACGACAGAGAGAACGAATTCTAATTTTCTTCTTCTTTCCTCCCTATTTTCCTTCATCCTTTTCTCTTTCCCCTAAGTTAGCGATTATGGTTTATTTCCTTCTATTTAAACCTTGTAACCGTAGATTAATTCCTAATGCAAGTTTATTCTATTTTCTCCTAACTTTTTCTTCCTGGTTACTAACCTAAGCTCCTATCACAATATCTAGTTCAATAGTGAATTCAAATTCACACCTAGGTGGTAGTTCCTGAAGGTCTTAAAGAAAAACATCTCTAAATTCATGTAGTATTAGATGTTCCTCCTTACTATCATCCCTAATATTGTGGTTCAACTTTATGATATAGACCATACCACCTTTCCTAATAGCTTCTTTAGTTGCATTGCTAAGATCACCCAAGGGTGAAAAGACCCATGTTCACTATGTATTATCAATATTTTCTTGTATTTATCTATATAGTTTAGCCATCTATATTAGAATTTAATTAGGGCCCCATGAGACTTTAACCATTCTATTCCTAAGATGATGTTGAAGGTATGTAGCGATGCTACATACAAGTGCCATAGGATAGAGCTATTGGGTAGGGTGATCTTGACTATGGGAAAACATTGATCCATGTTAGATTTTGATGCAATATGTAATTGGAGATAGCAATCATGAGATGCAGAATAATATGAAATAAAGTAAATCTGCAAGATGATTAAAAATATACTATAAATAAAAATGATGGAAATGTTTACAAAGTAGCTATGGAGGAAATAAACACTCCTTGAATAAATCTACTGCTCAATAATGGACTTTGAGCATATCACACTTCATCACATTACATCACACTCTGCTACATCACACCACATTGTTCTACACTACTTCCTACTACTATATCTTGCTCTATGTCTATGGCCCTTTATATAGGAAATAGGTTCCTTGACCAACACTCTATCTAGCTGTGCAAGGGATAACTTTCACATATACAACTTGCACATTGACACTTGTGCATTTATTACATTGCTTGAAATAACGAGATAACTTTTCCCTCAAGTAATCTAATGTCCTAAGTATGTACCAAGAAAGGTACATTTACATGATCCAAATGATGTTATATAATCTATTTCTGTTGCATAACTTTATTATTATTAGCATAAACCATTCACCAATATGCAGAAATATCAAATCATTCATCCACAATACATTATCCACAATAACAATCCACAAATGAGAGAGAGATAGATAATACCCTTAAGGTAGGGAAACACCAATAATAATCCTTAAGGAAGGAATAACTCCACAAGATCTCCCAAGATGAGAGGCCACTTTGTGGGCACGACGATTACATAAGATTCTTCTTCAATGATATGAATGATTACAATGACAAATATCTCTTCTTTATATATCCATATTCTTATTCTACTTTGGAGAGCCTACTACTAATATTATATTATATTATAATATAATATAATATAATATAATATTATAATACAATCAACCTTGGGTTATGTGTGGCCCATGCCAACCATTATACAATATAATAATATATCCCCAAATATCTATTCTTAGGTACCCTACCATGCCACCCTCCTTACAAATGTTTCGTCCTCGAAACATATGAAGAAATCTGATAGTATGATTTGCTAAGCAATGTTAGCAATTGGTACCAATCTTGATCAACCATCCATCCAAGTGAAACCCGATGATGCCGGTACGCCATTTTGTTACTTGAGTATCCAAATCTACTTCATTGGCTCCACGCTTCTGCTGCTGTATTTTGATAACATGAATGATGGGTCCACTTGTTCCTTGATGCTGATGAACCATGCTGAAAACCATGATCACTATGCTTTCTTTGCCAAACACTGCCATAGTTGGTGCCTTGCTGATTACATGTAGAACCATAATATTGTTGCCTTGAACCATGTCTCCAATATTGTTTCCGCTCATGGTGGTGTGGATGGCGATATGGTGCAACCTTTACTTGATGTTCTACCTTCTTTGAATTCTCAACATTTGGCTCCATTATTTTAAATTCCTCTACACATTGTTCTTTCATGTTCTCTTTGTTTGGTGTGTCCTTGTGCTCTTCTATCAAAGATTCCTTGGACTCTGTTACTATTATTTCCACTTGAATTAGTTACTGCTACTTCTTCCATGGACTCTTTTGCTGCTACGGCCTTCTTGGATTTTGTTTCAGGTTCTTCAATTTGTTTCTCTACAATCGCTTCTTGATTTTCCTTGGATCCCTGCTCCTTAAGCTGAGAAATATCTTGTAATGTTATCTTCTTTTTCCTGTACCATAACTTCATAAACTTCTTTTGCACATTAATGTTAACAGTACCCAAAGAATCTAACCAAGGATAACCAAGAACAATATCCTTATCATCCATCTCAATAGCATAGAAATCTGAATGTAAAACATATTTATCCATGGTGATCTTTAAATCTTCAAAAATCTGAACATTCTCACCCTCTAGCTGTATGTCCTTGATTTTTGTTGCTTGAACTTGCAACTTCTTAGCCAAAGCAATATTAATAAAATTATATCTACTACCAGGGTCAATGGAAATAATAACCTGTTCCTTTTGAATGCTTCCATGAACCTGCATAATAGACTTTTTAGATTCAAACAAATTCCTTTGTCCATTTTCTAATTTATCTTCTACCAAATGTATGGTTTCCTCTGTCTGCATACTGACATCTTTTTTATCTTCCCTGACCTTTTCCTCTTTCTTCTTGAGTAATTTTATTTCTTTTTCATAGTCTTCATTCTGTTTCTTTAAAACTTCACATTCTCCTTGTATTGTATTTTGCTCATTTTGAGTTTCCTGTAGTTTCTTTTCATCATCTTCGATGATATCCATTAGGTAATCTATATAATATGGATCCCATATACTCAAGAATTCATGCTCTATTTCATCCCAAGTATATTCATTATTCCTTTCTTTACAAAATTTTATCCACCAAGACAAAGCTTTCCCTTTAAAACATATATCCAGGAAGGATTTCTCAAAAGAAATATTATGATATGGAGACCTAAACGTATTCCACCATTCCCTAACATCAATATCATCTTCTCCAGAAAATATTTCTAGCTCCATAAGTTCACCTCCAGATAATGCAAATATAGGGTTTCATGAAAATATATATCATGCCCTAATGCAAACTAGGGTTTTATGGAAATAAATATCTTTCCACTGATTTGAAGCTAAAATTCCACATAGACAACTAGATCTGCCATTTTTCTTCCAAAAAAAATAAAGTGCAACTGCTTTGCTTACCCGAAATAAACAAAGTTCGTCTTTTGAAAAATTCGTGACTTGAAAATTCGTTTCTACCCTTATTCCAGATGACTGACTTCAGAAGGTTGTATCTCTCTCAATACTACTTGGATTCCTTCATATGACCACTCATTTTAAAGCTCTTCAAATTTTGCACCAACGGATCCAAGAATCGCCTGAATCGGATACAATCTCGCAGAGATATGGCTTCTGAAAGATGAGACGTTTTTCCACAAAAAATCTATGAAATTCGTCACTATCCTTGTTCTGGATACTAACTTCAAAAGGTCGTATCTCCCTCAATACTGCTCAGATTCCATCATATGACCACTCATTTTAAAGCTCTTCAAATTCTACACAATCTGATCCAAGAATTGCCTAAATCGGATAAACTTACGTAGAGATATGGCTCCTGAAAGATGAGACATTTTTTCCAAAAAAATTGCCCTAATTCTAGGGTTTCACACAAAAATCCCCACTTTGCAAAAATCATTGCTCTGATACCACTTGTTGCATAACTTTTATTATTAAACATGAACCATTCACCAATATGCAGAAATATCAAATCATTCATCCACAATACATTATCCACAATAACAATCCACAAATGAGAGAGAGATAGATAATACCCTTAACGTAGGGAAACACCAATAATAATCCTTAAGGAAGGAATAACTCCACAAGATCTCCCAAGATGAGAGGCCACTTTGTGGGCACGACGATTACATAAGATTCTTCTTCAATGATATGAATGATTACAATGACAAATATCTCTTCTTTATATATCCATATTCTTATTCTACTTTGGAGAGCCTACTACTAATATTATATTATATTATAATATAATATAATATAATATTATAATACAATCAACCTTGGGTTATGTGTGGCCCATGCCAACCCTTATACAATATAATAATATATCCCCAAATATCTATTCTTAGGTACCCTACCAATTTCTAACACCCCTTGCATTACATTATTTGGATATTGAAGACTTTAGTCTTCAATGTCAATCTTCTTCTTGTTCTTGAGATTCTGAATCTTCTTCTTTGTTTTCTGCAACCTGTTCAAGCAAGTGATTAGTGTCTTCATAATCTTTCATTCTTGATAAGAAAGCTTTGATTCTACTTTAGTCTTCAAATGATGCAAAAATAGGTTGAAGCTGTAGGTTCTCCTTTCAATTGAACTTGCATTGTATTCCTCCTTATTTGAATTCATCTTATTCTTCAACTTCTTTAGCTTTACCTTTGGATCCAGTCTCTGTGCTTTCATAAGTGGTTGTGTTGCTACTTGATTCTTGTAGAGAGGGTCCCTCTTTCTTATCTTCAATCTGTATAGAAGTTTTTGAACAACCACTTAGGGCATCATGATAAGATCTTGAATTAGTAGATCCTAAAATATCAATGTTGCATGAGGATTGGAAAATATTTTCTAGATATGACTCATTAAGTTTGGTCTTATTTTTGAGTAGTTCTATCAATCCTCTTTGTTCTACATTTTCATTCTTGTAGAATTTATATGTGAGTAATACCATGTATAGTAAGTTCACAAGA
Organism: Wollemia nobilis; assembly: GCA_028583015.1. NCBI lineage: Eukaryota > Viridiplantae > Streptophyta > Pinopsida > Araucariales > Araucariaceae > Wollemia > Wollemia nobilis. The sequence continues at coordinate 18,046,453 of JAQPPZ010017228.1, forward strand.
TCTAAGGAAAGAGTAATTTCACTTTTTCCATTGTCAATAGCTTCATTGAGATGGGCTTGAAGATAATATTCCATAGTATCAAAATTATCTTCTAAGGTTTCACTATGGATTACTTTTGAAGTTATATCTAACATTATTTCAGATTTCATGAGCAGATTCATGATCCCAAGTTTTATAGCATTGAATTTTTCTTTACTGAAACAATTATCCTTGTTGGTGTTTGCACATTTATTGGAAGTAGACATCCTTATGGCTCCCTAATTGAGGTATATAAGCTTGATTTGATAAAACCTTTATTAATCCTTGTTTTGTAGACTTCTTTATGTTTGAAATAGAGCATATTACATTATTTGGGTAATGTAAATGTACCTTCCTTGGTACATACTTAGGACATTAGGTTGCTTTAGGGAAAAATTATCTAGTTACTTCATGCAATGTAATAAATGCACAATTATCAATGTGCAAGTTGTAATGTGCAAGGTGTCCACTTGTACAACTAGATAGAGTGTTGGCCAAGGAACTTATCTTCCTATATAATGACCATATATATAGAAGTCAAAGAATCATAGTCAGTGTGTAGTAGATAGGCAATAGGGTAGTGTGTGTGTGAGCTATAAGCTCAGAGATCTTTCATGGAGTAGTAGCATATAGTATGGAGTGTCCATTTCCTCCATAGATACTATTGTAATATTTTCACCATTTTTATTTATAGCATATTTTAGTCATATCGCAGATCTACTTTATTTCTTTCTGCATATTGTGATTGACATCTTCCATTGTATGTGGTATCAAAAGCTAACAGTGGTATCAGAGCTACAATAGATAAAGCCACAATAGATCTATAGGGAAACCACCATTATTATTTTATCCTAAGTTTTTTGAGAACCTGACATGCCATTCGACCAATCACTATCAAAATTTCTCATAAGAGTCTAGGTGGTAGAATTAGGGAGAGTTACAAGTGAGGACTAAAATATTAGTTTTAGAAATACTGAGGTTGCATAGGATTAGAGTCTTTCCATAGAGTTGAAGGAAAACTTGTGAAGACTAGGACTCAACATTTTATCCACTAGGTTATGAAACAACTAGTGAAGCTAAGAGATCTGGAAATACTTACCTAAAAGTTTCTTTTATTGCAAGGAATTAATACTCAGATGATTGGGATACCTCCTACAATAGAAATCTAGGAGACCTCAACTTCATTGCCCGAAGTTCAAAGTTCCTTCTTAGTGTAGAGATTAGTTGTTGTAGAGAGGAGAATACTTCAAAAGAATCTTCTAGAAAATAATCACGATGAAGTCTAAATATAGGAGATCTCCATTGATATATTGAAGAACTTCGCAAGAAGAAAAGACCATAGAAGCCTTGATACAAAAGAAAAGGCCATAGAAGCCTTGATCTAGAAGAAAAGGCCATAGAAGCCTTGATATTGAAGAATAGGCCATAGTAGCTTTGATATTGAATAATAGGCCATAGTAGCCTTGATATTGAATAATAGGCCATAGAAGCCTTGATATTGAAGAATAGGCCATAGTAGCCCTGATATTGAAGAATAAGCCATAGAAGCCTTGATATTGAAGAATAGGCTATAGAAGCCTTGATATTGAAATAGGCCTTCGATGCCTTTTATCCTGATGAATATTATTGAGGAAAAGATCTAATTCAGAGGAAGATTTTAGTACTAATATTATTTGTTGTAGGTAAAGGTGATCCATTAAGCCGAAAAATCTTCCTACAAGAAAGTTAAGAAGAAAAGTCTCTTTAGAATCAATCCAGTACCTGAAGCAAAAGAGATCAAGATGAGATCTCATTGAAGAAATTCCAGTCCAGGAAGAAGAAGGACTATGAGAGTCTTTCTCGTATCTAGAAGTAGTAAAATCAGAGATCTAGGAGAATATATCAACACCAACACTTCCAAAAGTAGAAGGTTGAAGATAAGGTCTCTAGGAATACTAGAAGAAGTTGTAAGATCAAAAACCTTGATAAGATCTCGACAAGCATCCAGTAAAAGTCTAAGAGAGCCTTGCTAAAAAAATCCTCAAAGGAGAACTCATTAGAGAAATCCACTACCAAGGAGAAGCCCCTCATAGTGAAGGACTTGGGACAATTGTTGCCATCCGATAACAAGCCCAAGAGAAGGAGAATTTGGAAAGGAGTGCCAAATTTGAGTAGAAGAAGAATCTAGTGAAGACCTCAAGACATTGATAATCTTGAGAAGAATATCCTACTTGAAGTCAGAATTCAACAAGAAGACTTGAAGGAAGAATATGCTTATCAAATCTGGGAGATTTGAAGATTACCTCCTACAGCAACATATCACTACTTCAAATATATAAACTTCTGCAAATCTACAACAGAAATAGGAGACTACAAGAGGAGATCAAAGCCACCAAATTCTAGGCTTATGAAAGAAAGTTTGAGACCATCAAATTGGTGAAGAAGGATTTGTTCAAAATAGTCTACAAAGAGCTGCAAGATCCTATTCAAGGTAGCAACTTGGTGATCTTAGGCACCAAGATCTACATCCTCTATAGAAGAAAAAAAATATGAAGAACACAAGCTTATACTGAGAGGGGGGTGAACAGTATAAGACCACTTTTTACTTTTCTTTCCCAAACAATATTATGCAATATATCAATGGCAATATCAACAGTAGTAATCAAAGCAATGCACAAATCACCACACACAATAGAGACACCAATTTAACATGGTTCACCCAATGTGGGCTACTCCACGGAGAAAATATTTCACTAAAATTTTCTCAACAAATCTCTTTGGGAATCCTTTCCCTATTACAATGTTTATGGACCTCTTGTCCAAAGGAGACACCAATCCCCTAATCAAGTTCGTGGATATCTATCCATAGGAGACACCAATCTCCTTAGCTGGTTCATGGATCTCTATCCATAGGAGAACTCCTTCTCCTCTGCTCTAGTTGGTGATCCTCTAGAAGACTACTACCTCCACTACACTGGCTTGTGGATCTCTCTCCACTGAAGACTCTATCCTCACTCAGAAGATCTATGTCCTCACTACCCTGGCTAATGGATCTCTATCCACTGGAGACTACTGTCCTCTACTCTATCACCTCCAAAGCTTGCTATCAGCTCTATCTCAAATCTTTACTAAACACAGTCCTTTCGGTCTAGCACAAATCTGCTCAATATCTATCCTCAAATTCTGCACTAAACATAATCCTTCGGTCTAGCACAAATTTTCTCAATCTCTTCTTTCTCAAACCTATCCTCAACATCATATCCTCAAATCTTCTCCTCAAGCCTTAACACAAACTCTTGACATCCAATCAAATATTCTCTAACTCTTCTAGAGCTCTCCTCAACCTTACTAATTCTATATCAACTTCCAATCAAACTCCCCAAGTCTTCACTCAAGACTTACCTCAAATCTTTCAACAATCTCATAAATTAACAAGTCACTTACTCAATTGTAAGCTTCCACAAAATCTCACAAAACTCTATCCTTAAATCCCCTCTAGGACTTACTCAAATCACTCACATCAGTTTCACAAAATCTTATTCAATCTATCACAGAAAACCTTCTTCAATCACACAAACAAGCTTCACACAGAATCTTGTTTAATCTTACAGAAACATATAGAGAATGGTTAGAGACTCAATATGCTTCACACTCACAATAATGCTCAATCACTTTTAATATCTCTTGTTCAATCACAGAAACATATGGAGAATGGTTAGAGACTCAATATGTTTCCACACTTAATCACTTTCAATCTCTCTTCCAAATCAAATCAGAATATGGAACAATTTGTTTCACAGAACTTGAACTATCACTCCAACACTTCCAATCAACTAAGCTCAATCAACTCCACTCAACCAATCACTCAATGAAGGCTTAGTCAACAATGCTTATCAAACAAACCTCACATAACAATGATACTCATGATATTTCACAAACCCTAGTTCAAGATAGTTCTCAACTTCACATAACAATGATACTCATGATCTTTCACAAACCCTAGTTCAAGCATATGAAAGCTTACTTCAATACTTCCAACAATGCTTATCAAACAAGGTTTCTAGTATCAAATTTCATTCTAGAAAACCAAACTCAACAATGCTTATCAAACAATCCTTTTCACTCCAACTTAGCATTCACAACATCCAACAATATTTCACTCACAAGGAAGATATGCCCATACCTTTTGTTTGATGAATAATTGACCTTAAAAACCTATCTCAATCACAATTACTCTTTTTGCCAATCTCAAGGGTTAGGTAGCAAAAACCTTCTCAAAACTTCATTCAATAATTCCCTCAAAATATTTTCACCATACAAAACATTAGATCTCAATTACACCTTATTACTCCTCTCAAATATTTAAACACAATAAGACTTTATTTTAAAATAACATATAAACTCCTCTAAAGCCTTATTACTCCATTCAACACTTAATCATCAAAATCACAATATAAAATTTAATTTTCATAAACCTTATATCTCCCTAAAAGCTCATGCCAAACAAACCTTAGGACAAAAATCAAATTTAAAAATTAAATACCTTTTTCCCTTGGTGGGAATCGATCCCATGTTGTACTGCCACCAGCGCCCTAGTCATAGCTTCAACTACCATGTGAGCTAGGTGCTCACCTTAGAAGCAAGAAGCACCTCGTGCACTTTATTGCTTCCCTTTGGTGCCTAAACCAAAATACATCCACACAAAAACTACCATCGGGATTCGATCGTGGGTCCTCCCACCTTGCCAAAGCCTTAAGTCACAATCGCTTGCCACTAGCCCAACCACCTTGGTTGGTTATGAGGCTTAGAGCCTCTCTTGTCTTATCCCTTCATTGGTGCCAATAAAACAACAAAAAACTTTTGTCTTCTTCCTTTCAGGCAAATCATGGAAATCATAGGCTTGATAATATTATTCGAATGAAGGTACCTCCTTTGCAACCAAGGCACATGGTATTTATACCATTGTGCCATCACCATTTTAGACATCGACAGAGGGGAAATAATGTATGACGTCAGCACATTAATTTTTCCCTTATAACCCTAACCTTAGGGTTAATTAAATTAGATTATAATTTAATTAATAATAAAATTATTATTTTATAATTAATTTAATAACTATAAAGTTAATCAAATTAAATTATAAATTAATTTATAATGAAATTATTATAATTAATTTAATTACTTTAGGTCTTACCATTAGACCTTTTAATATTATAATAAAATATTATAATATTATTTTTCTTGGGCCTTCTTATTTCTCCTGTAGACCTTATCTGACCACCTTGAATATTATAATGGGAGATATTATAATATTATTTCCCTTAGGTCTAGAAGCAATCTTTCACTTGCACTGATTACTGAAACTGACTCTTGACATCCTTCCTCTTGCACTGCTCACTAAAACTTACTCTTGACATCAATGACAACAAATCTTGCTCATATTTCCAACAATATCCCCCTTTGTCATTGATGGCAACCCATTTACCTTTTACCATTTCTTTTACCTTTTCCTGTTCTACTCCCCTGAGAAAATGCTCCCCTGACTGAATGCTCTCCCCCTAACTCAAATCTCTCCCCCTTTGTCATCAATGGCAAAGGGCCACCTTTGGGGCTTGGGGCTAAGAATGAGACTCTTAGCTTAGCCCCTCCCCCACCTCTTTTTGAGGTGGTTAATTCTGGGGTGGGAGTATTTCTACTCCTAGCAAGCACTGATATTTACCTTTGTCCACTTTCTTCCTCAACTGATCCTTCTGATTCCTCTGACTATTCATGTTCTTGCTTGTCTCTAGAATTTTTGCTCTACACCACTTTGTTGTATGTCCATCATTATTGCACTTATAACACTTAATGTTGTTATTCCTTGGAGGTGCAAATATCTTGGGATTTCTCCTAGTGAAGCCATATCTATTCCTATCATGAACCCTACAATTCACTACCTTGTGACCAAACTGATTACAAGAGTAGCAATACCCTTGAAAAAGATGCCTATTTCTGAAATTTCCATATTCCTATCTTTCATGTGTCCTGCACTGTGTAGCCTTGTGCCCAAACCTATGACATGAGAAGCATCATCCATTAAAACTACCTTGCCTTGACCCCATTGGTCTCCTAGTCTCTTTTACCCTGTGTTGGTTCCTGTTCCATCTGTTCCTCATTTGTGCATTGTTCCTTTCCTTGTTGAACTTTCTATTGTCCAACTCATCCTCAGAGGTCTCACTCTCTCTTACACTCTCTTCTTCTGAAGCTTCTTCTTCTTCGAAGCTTGAGATTGACTCCTCTCCTTGTTTTCTTTGTACCTATTCAAAACCAAGACCTGTCTTGTTTGATGTAGGTTTTTGTATCTTGATAATCTTATCCAATTTCTTTGAGCTTCTCCCAAACTTGTGTAGCTTATCCTTAGACTCTTTTACTTCCTTCCTTAGTGAAGCTACCTCATGCTCTAACCTTTCACATTCTAAAACCTTTGCTTCTAACTTCTCTTTGAATCTCTTTGTCTTAGCTATTGAGTTGGTTAGATCCTCTATAAGCTTTCCTTTCTCTTCATCACATTCTTGAAATTTAAGCTTGAGTTTTGAGTTTTGCTTTCTTACCTCCCTTAATGCATCAAGGGCATGAATAAGCTCACCCTCAAGATCAACTTCTCCTTTTTCTTATTCTTCCTCTATTTGTTTGCCTTTGGGATCATCTTCATTCCTTTTTGATTTACTTCCACTAGAAGTATTTCCTTCTTCTTCTATTGCCATAAGAAGACTTTCTTCTAGTCCTTCAAGTGTATCTTCATATTCATCATCACTAAAACTGAATCCATTCCTTGTACATCTATCTTCAAGATGGCCAAAGTTGCCACATCTAAAACACTTGAGAATCATTGGTAACCTGTTTCTAACCACTTATTTTTCTTCTGCCAGAAATAGAACTTCATCTTCATCATTATTTGAGGAACTTTCATCACTATCACTTGAAATCTTACCTACCTTGTCTGCATAAAAACTCTTCTTATGCCTTTGGAAGAACTTCTTTCCTTGCTTGCCTTGTCCATCCCTGCTTTTATTTTGGTACCTATGTTTTCCTGTTTCCCTATTCTTATGATCATGTTTTTCTTCATCATTGCTATTTCCAGCCTCTGGACAATCAGATGCATAGTGACCATATTTTCCATAATTGAAACATCTAACTAATTTCATACCTTTATATTTTCTTGAGTCCTTGTTCCTTCTACCATAATTTGCTTCTTCATCACTGGATGACTCATTGCTTGAATCTGACTTCTTACCCTTTGTCTTCTTAGTAACTTTGAAGGTTGCTTCCTTCTGGGGAATAGGTTCCTCTTTTATTCTCATCTCAAAAGCTATGAGAATGCCATGTAATTCATCCCTTGTCAAAATTTCAATATCTTTTGCCTCTTCTATAGCTGAAATATTTTCACTAAACCTTTTTGGAAGTGACCTTAAAATATTATCACAAACATCTGGTTCCTCAACCTTAAGCCCAAGTCCTTGCATGGAGTTAACAACCTCATCCACATAAAGTAGATATACAACAATATTTTCCTCATCCTTCATCTTTAGGTCTTCAAATGCTCTCTTGAAATTTTGCAACTTTACCCTTTTGATATTTTTATCTCCCTCATATATGCCTTTCAACTTATCCCAAATTTCCTTTGCTGATGTGCAATGCATAACCTTTATAAACTTTGTTTCACATAAACCTCTCAAAATTCCATTCATTGCCTTTGAATTGTAATGATGTAGAAGCTTACCATATTTATCTGTAGGTGGAGTTGTTGGTGGTATGTATCCATTCTCAACTGCTTCCCATATTTCATTTCCAAGTGCCATTAGATGAAACTTCATCCTTGTGCTCCATAGTGCATAATTATTCCCATCGAACAATGGTGCTGAATTCCTTGAAGATCCATTCTAAGAATCCATCTATGTTCTTGTAAGCTTTTCCTTCAAGCTATTAAACTCTTTCGAAGGAACCCACTCTGATACCAATTGAAGAACACAAGCTTATACTGAGAGGGGGGTGAATAGTATAAGATCACTTTTTACTTTTCTTTCCCAAACAATATTATGCAATATATCAATGGCAATATCAATAATAGTAATCAAAGCAATGCACAAATCACCACACACAATAGAGACACCAATTTAATGTGGTTCACCCAATGTGGGCTACTCCACGGAGAAAATATTTCACTAAAATTTTCTCAACAAATCTCTTGGGAATCCTTTCCCTATTACAATGTTTATGGACCTCTATCCAAAGGAGACACCAATCCCCTAATCAAGTTCATGGATATCTATCCATAAGAGACACCAATATCCTCAACTAGTTTATGGATCTCTATCCATAGGAGAACTCCTTCTCCTCTACTCTGGCTAGTGATCCTCTAGAAGACTACTACCTCCACTACACTAGCTTGTGGATCTCTCTCCACTGAAGACTCTATCCTCACTCAGAAGATATCTATCCTCACTACCCTAGCTAATGGATCTCTATCCACTAGAGACTATTATCCTCTACTCTATCACCTCCAAATCTTACTATCAGCTCTATCTCAAATCTACACTAAACATAATCCTTCGATCTAGCACAAATCTGCTCAATATCTATTCTCAAATCTGCACTAAACACAATCCTTTGATCTAGCACAAATTTACTCAATATCTATCTCTTATTTGCACTAAACATAGTCCTTAAATCTACACAAACTCTATCCTCAAATATATCCTCAAGCCTTAACACAAATCTTGACTCCAATCACAAATCAACTCTACTAGATCTACCCCAAACATTAACTCAAGGTTTGAACAAATCAATCAATCTCAACTCTCTAAAAAATCTCAAAATTAATCTACAAGTCTTCTCACCAAGACTTACCTCAACTATAAGTAAAACAAATACAATTCTCCTTAAGTCCACTCTAGGACTTACTCAAATCACTCCAGACTTTCACAAAAGCTTATTCAATCTATCACAGAAAACCTCTTCAATCACACAAACAAGCTTCACACAATAATCTTGTTTAACTCAAAACATATAGAGAATGGTTAGAGACTCAATATGCTTCACACTCACAATAATGCTCAATCACTTTTAATCTCTCTTATTCAATCATAGAAACATATGGAGAATGGTTAGAGACTCAATATGTTTCACACTCAATCACTTTCAATCTCTCTTCCAAATCAAATCAGAATATGGAACAATTTATTTCCACAGAACTTGAACTATCACTCCAACACTTCCAATCAACTAAGCTCAATCAACTCCACTCAACCAATCACTCAATGAAGGCTTAGTCAACAATGCTTATCAAACAAACCTCACATAACAATGATACTCATGATCTTTCACAAACCCTAGTTCAAGATAGTTCTCAACTTCACATAACAATGATACTCATGATCTTTCACAAACCCTAGTTCAAGCATATGAAAACTTACTTCAATATTTCCAACAATGCTTATCAAACAAGGTTTCTAGTATCAAATTTCATTCTAGAAAACCAAACTCAACAATGCTTATCAAACAATCCTTTTCACTCCAACTTAGCATTCACAACATCCAACAATATTTCACTCACAAGGAAGATATGCCCATACCTTTTGTTTGATGAAGAATTGACCTTAAAAACTTGTCTCAATCACAATTACTCTTTTTGCCAATCTCAAGGGTTAGGTAGCAAAAACCTTCTCAAAACTTCATTCAATAATTCCCTCAAAAATTATTCTCACCATACAAAACATTAGATCTCAATTACACCTTATTACTCCTCTCAAATATTTAAACACAATAAGACTTTATTTTAAAATAACATATAAACTCCTCTAAAGCCTTATTACTCCATTCAACACTTAATCATCAAAATCACAATATAAAATTTAATTTTCATAAACCTTATATCTCCCTAAAAGCTCATGCCAAACAAACCTTAGGACAAAAATCAAATTTAAAAATTAAATACCTTTTGCCCTTGGTGGGAATCGATCCCATGCTGCGCTGCCACCAGCACCCTAGCCACGGCTTCAACTGCCACTTGAGCTAGGTGCTCACCTTAGAAGCAAGAAGCGCCTCGTGCACTTTATTGCTTCCCTTTGGCACCTAAACCAAAAGACGTCCATGCAAAAACTGCCATCGAGATTCGATCGTGGGTCCTCCCACCTTGCCAAAGCCTTAAGTCACAACCGCTTGCCACTAGCCCAACCACCTTGGTTGGTTATGAGGCTTAGAGCCTCTCTTGTCTTATCCCTTCGTTGGTGCCAATAAAACAAAAAAAATTTATCTTCTTCCTTGCACGAAAATCATGAAAATCATAGGCTTAATTATATTCGAATGAAGGTATTTCCTTTGCAACCAAGGCACATGGTATTTATACCATTGTGCCATCACCATTTTAGACGTTGGCGGAGGGGAAATAATGTATGACGTCGGCGCATTAAATTTTTGCCCTTATAACCCTAACCTTAGGGTTAATTAAATTAGATTATAATTTAATTAATAATAAAATTATTATAATTAATTTAATAACTATAAAGTTAATCAAATTAAATTATAAATTAATTTATAATGAAATTATTATAATTAATTTAATTACTTTAGGTCTTACCATTAGACCTTTTAATATTATAATAAAATATTATAATATTATTTTTCTTGGGCCTTCTTATTTCTCCTGTAGACCTTATCTGACCACCTTGAATATTATAATGGGAGATATTATAATATTATTTCCCTTAGGTCTAGAAGCAATCTTTCACTTGCACTGATTATTGAAACTGACTCTTGACATCCTTCCTCTTGCATCGCCAACTTAAACTTACTCTTGACATCAATGACAACAAATCTTGCTCATATTTCCAACAAAGGAGCAACAAAAGTGTTCAAAAAAAGGTAAAGCAAATATCAGTGCAAGTAGATTCATTAGTTGTGTTACTTATCAGATTTATTAAAGCACCTTCATCCTGATTAAAGTTGCAAAAAGGAGATTTTTATTATAGTCTTCAAGTGTGCAAAAATAAAGGTTATTTTTAAGGTTCATTTACACATTAGGAGTTGATTAGATTTTAGATTTTTAATAATATATCAACTAGCTTATTATCTACTTTGGAAAGAAAAAGAAGACTATCTCCTAATATCTTGCTTGTAAGAAATTTTCAAAATAAATATTGAAGGTTCATTTGAGATTATTCTTAATTAGTTGTAGTGAATTGATTAAGTGCATTTTCTTGAGAGTAGATTGGAGTGATAAAGTGCAATCTGTTAATGCATTAAAGTTAGAATTTGTTACACCCAGGTTTTATAGGTGAGTTGGAGAGGAGAGGGTAATCCTCCAAGGGAGGTCCATGTTCGAATCTCCACCCTACCAAAAATTTGAATTGGGTACCCAAAATCCAATTGATAATGTTGGTGCGAGTAGGGTTGGGCACGAATTTTAGGTGACTTTGACAATGTAGAACCCCCTGGTCATGATCTCTCAGACCAAGGCATACCTACAAGAGGTTTTTCACTTAAAAAATTTGGAATTTGTTAGATTCATTTGCACTATTATTACTCTCAAAAGAAATTAGTTTTGTGCTTTGAAAGAAATGCTACAAAATCTAGTTTGGATCAAGTTTCTAAAGACACTTTTTAAAGCACAAAAACCTGCAACTCATAGTGGCCAATAGAATCCATCGAAATTGGTTAGTGCAAGCAAAAGAAAGAAATAAAAACTAACCAAAAGAAGCTTCAAATATTAACACTTCGTGAGTCTAAAATCCAAAGAACTTAGGATTAGTGCAACTAAAAGAAAGATTATTTTCTACAACATTTACAAGGCTTGGATTCACTATCAATCATCCAAGAAAAAGGGTAAGGAGTCTAGCCAAAGAGACATCCTTAAAACCCTCATTTTGCACTCATCAATCTGCTACAAAAATAAGAATTTTAGACTTGCAAAAGAGTGCAATAAAAAGGTTCTATATACATGTAAAGGTTACATGGTGTTGCACTTCTACAATACATCAAACATAGGGAAAGGAGCAGATTTAAAGGTACCAAAATAGGCACAACAGGTATAACGAAAATGGTAGCCAAAGGAAGGGCCAAAGGATCGAGCATTCTCCAACATCGAAAGGGCATTATCTCCAAGATCGAACTTGTAGACAAAGTAAGGTTTTACATAAATGACAACAAGCCTTCAAAGGCTATTTACGTAAGACAAAGGAAATCTATCATAAATATTTACGTAAACCATAGCAAGGAGAAAAATCTATCTATGAAAAATAAAAGGATAGATCACATTAAGCATTCAAACGCATCAAGCTTCACCTATATCATCATGAACAAGGAGCACATCGAAGGTATAAGCATACAGAAGGAAGGTGGATGCTACATTAGAAGTAGCATCAACAAAGGGTAGAAATAGGGCTACCTCATCCTTATCCAAAGCTCCAAGGCAGCTCACAAATTACCTGCAGAAGAAAATACATTGCTTGCTATTCAAGAAATCAAAGCAAGCTAAGGAGGAAGACATTTGAAGGAGTTATAATATCCTTCTTGGAGGCATTACGTAGAAAAATCCATGCAAAAGGGCTGAGTGCCACTTGGCATATTATTCCATCACAACTATCATTTCTCTAACGCTAAAGAGACAAACATTAATAGCGCTCAAAGTAAGAAGAAGACATTACATAGGAGTAATGGTTGGCACAACATTACAAGAAGAAGTGGCAACACTCCCAAGAAACTAAAGTGCCACTTGTCCATCAAAGATTACCCATATATGCAGTGTAGAGAGCGAAAGGATAGCAATTCATGTTTGACATCCACTGAGTGTGTGAAGAGCAAACGCAGTCTAGTCAATCCATTTCTAAGCGTAGTGTGCAAGAAGGAGAGCATAGAAGCATTTAAGAATCCATTAAAATTTCAACATCTACTCTCCAAGCATCAAAGAGGAAGCCCGACAACCATACCAAATTTGATCATTCAAACTCGTCTAGTCAAGCACTGCAGAAAGGGTATGTAGAGGACTATCATATTTCAGTCAAAACCAGTGCCATTCAAGTGTGAAGTCAAGGGGGCTAAGATAAGAAAACTATCTCATTATTATTGCTTTCAAATATAGAAGATATAATATTATAATTTTAATAATTATTTTCAAGGTTGAGAAAGCAAAAGACATAGGAGATAACTTACCAAAAATTAAAATACTATTTGTAAACTAACCTAGGATATATAAGGCCTTCTACTTAGGTTGAATCATTTAATACTTTGCAAATATTATTATCTTTTCTAATTTTCCAAATTTGGGAGTCATGAGGTCTACTACTACAAAATGATTTATTGGAAATTAGAAAAATTAAAATCAAATATCAAAGGACCATTATAAGAGGTTTATCAAAATCATATAAAGGTTGGAAATTATAATATTTACCTATCTTAAATCCTCTGAAATAGAGACAAAAGATCCAACATTAAAAACCTCTTGAAATCTAGAAATAGTACTTAGTTCAATAGGAGCAATAAGGACAATAGAAGTTGATTTTAGCATTTACAAAACTTTACAAAGTCAACCAAGATTGAACTATATCTTACAAAAGCATTCAATATCTTGTCCCAAACTTACTAGGGAGTCATAAGGTATTCTATGAAACCTAAGAATTGATATTAGGGAATTCAAATGGATTCAAATAAATTCTTCTTAGCAGAATCTTAGCTACTTAAGGGTCCTAATTATTTCTTCTTAGCAGAATATTCTTGAGAGCACTTCCAGCCAACTATAAACATTTGGTAACATATTTATAGGTTCTAAGTAAAGATACTTCTTTTGATGACTTAGTCAATATTCTACAAGAATATGAAGTGGAAAATATAGTTAAATATGATATATCTAACACTACATTGACATCTAAAGATAATCCACAGGGAAATATTACCTCTTCATCAAAAGGATGAAGACCATGGTCCAACATGTATTGTCAGATATGCAAGAGAAAAGACCATAGTACCAGCTAAAGACCATAGTACCAGCTATTGTAGTTTCAATCCCAAGAATCAGAATCAAGGAAATTAGATGAATAATGGGAGATAATTCTAGCCATGATAATATCAAAATCCTCGTCAGCAAAAATTTTAGCATCCATCCAATTATCCCCAATTGGAGTATCAAAAAATAAATAAAAAATGACATATACCTCAGAAGATAGAAGAAATTGAAGAACTAGAAGAAACTACTGATGATTATGATATTAAATATCTTTTAGCAAGAATGACAGATCTTGAAGATATTAACACATTTCTTGAACAAGTTACAAAAATTAGAGAAGAATCTGAAGAAGCCGAAGAAGAATATCCAATTAAAAGCCATCAGATGGAAGAATATCCATATTGAAGACTAAAGTCTTCAATAACCGAATATTGTAATACAGGGGGGTGTTAGAAATAGAGCATATTACATTATTTGGATTATGTAAATGTACCTTCCTTTATACATACTTAGGAAATTATGTTGCTTTAGGGGGAAGTTATCTAGTTACTTCATGCAATGTAATAAATGCACAAGTGTCAATATGCAAGCTATAATGTGCAAGGTGTCCACTTGTACAACTAGATAGAGTGTTGGCCAAGTAACTTATCTTCCTATATAATGTACATATATATAGAAGTCAAATAATCATAGACAGTGTGTAGTAGATAGGCAGTAGGGTAGTGTGTGTGTGTGAGATATAAGATCAGAGCTCTTTCATGGAGCAGTAGCATATAATATGGGGTGCCCATTTCCTCCATATCTACTATTGTAATATTTTTTCCATTTCTATTTATAGCATATTTTAGTCATCTTGCAGATATACTTTATTTATTTCTACATATTATGATTGGCATCTCCCATTGTATGTGGCATCAAAATCTAACACCTTATGTCTCCCAAGTAATATGAGAATATATACTTAAGGATTTTTAGATTTTGAGTAAAGCTTATATTTTGTAACTTGATAATCTTTGATAGATGCTGATATTACCAAGTTTTGTAGAACTCTTTATGATTCCCTAGTATGTTATGGATAAGATATAGTTCTTTTGTAAATTATAGTTCAATATTTGATTGATTTTGTAAAGTTTTGTAAATGCCAAAATCAACTCTTATCCCTTATTTCTCCTATTGAACTAAGCACTTTTCCCAAATTTTAGAGAAGGTTATAATGTTGGATATTTTGTCTCCTTTTGATAAGTTTGAGACAATAATTTTATAAATATCCAATATTTGAAAAAACTATGATAAACCTCTCTTTTAAATAACCCTTTGGAAATTAATTTAAGTTTATCTAATTTTCAAAAAAAATATTTGATGTAGTAGCCCTTATGACTCCCTAATTTTTGGAAATTTAGATCACAATAATATTTGCAAATATTTAAGATTTATTCCAGTAGAAACCTTTATTACTCCTAGATTTTATATTGCAAATATTATATTTATTTGATAAAATATTCTCTTTGATGTATGGCTTTCAATATAGTCAAGTTCCTTAAATTTAAACCTTATAATTCCCAAGGAATGAATGCACATAAGAATGGGAATGAACTTTACCTTTTACCAAGCAATATTCGACGTTGTTTTTTAGATGAGATAGGGTTGCTATATTCACGTAGAAGCTTTGATTGTGCCCTCAAATGGAATCACTTGAAACTTATCCTTGTATAACACGTTCTAAATATGGCACCGTTTAGACTCTTCCTTTGACCTTGCTTGACTTGAGCATTGAAGGCTCTATCACCTTCTTTACATGCTGCAACTCAATCCTATGCATACAGATAGTAAAGTGATAAATGTGAAGATGAAGATTGCATTTTGTTCTTAATCATTGACGTCCTTAAAATGGAGAATATTCTTGTCTCAAGTGCCAAGTGGCACATCCATTTACCTTCGAGCGCTTGAGGAGAATTATATGTCAAAGTAATGATTGTATTTCTTCAAGTAAAGTATGGATGTTACATTCTTTAGCAAAATGTATGGTCTTCCAATGAACAAGTGTATCCTATACACTCCATAAACCAGCTTGTTTGTGTAACTCCTATATTGAAGATGAGCACTCTCTTGAATTGAGCTTTAGGGTTTACCATTAGTGAAAAATGACACTTTCTTCTCTGCATGGACGTTATCTCTATTGCTGATTCAAACGAGCCCTTTGGAGATCCTTTTAAATTTAAAAATTCTCAAATATTCTTTTGTTCACCTGCAATATTTTTAGCTAGGATATGGAGCTACTTTTTGGAGGCTTTAAGCACCAATTTTAGCCAGCGGATGTGGAGTAAGAAACATTCCAATGGTGCTTTAATTTTTCCTTCCTTTCTTAATTCTTTATATCCTCCTTTCATAGATGATATTGCTTTCTAATGACATTGTTTCTCCCTTTGCTTTTGCACCTTGTCTCTTGCAGGTTTGACCATCCAGTATGTGAGGGGAATGAGCCCTTTGAGTGGATCCTTGAGTTATGCTTGGATGACGCTAGCATACGATCACTTTTGGCTGGTTTTTTCTAGCAAGTGTAGTTCCATTGAGGAACATTTAAATCTGCCTTCTCTCCCTGTATAAACTATATTAGGATAGTGCAACACAATGTAAAATATTTTATACAAAATATCCTTGATTGCACCTTCTTTTGCACTCCTTTCAAATCTAAATTTTTGGTTTTTGAGGCAGAACTTTGAGTGCAATATAGGGGTTTTGAGGTTGTCTCTTTTATTAGAAACCTTCCCCTTTTTGATTGGATATTTTATAAATGGATCTAAGCTTGTAACCACATGATAGAAGCTCCTCTTTTTGCTATATTTTTTGCACTATTTCTTGTGCTTTGAACTTGAGACTCACCAAGTCTCGTTCAAGGCTTATTTTTCTTCTCTTTTGGTGGTTACTTTCTTCTCCAATGCTTGGAGGATTGATCTGATTTTATGGCTTCCTTAGGCCTCTCAAAGTTTTAGATATCTGTGTACTAATAGTGTCTTTAGACACTTTGAAAAATTCTATTTTAGTTCTCTTATCACGAACACAAACAATAATCTTATTGACAGCAATATAATAGTGCAAATGAGTCTAATAATATTTTACTTTCAATGCACTAACAATTTTACCTTATCACTCTAATCAATTCTCAAAAATAATGTACTTAATCAATTTACTGCAACTAATCAAGAATAATCTAAAATGAATCTTCAAGAATTATTCTGTAATTTTTCTTATAAGCAAGGTAGTAGGAGCTAGTCTTCTTTTGCTTTCCAATGTAGATGATAGGTAGTTGATAGATAGTTTGAAATTCTGAAATATAATAAACTCCTAAATTGCAAATGAACCTTAAATAAACCTTTTTATTTTTGCACTTTTGAAGACTGTAATTCAACTCTTCCTTTTCAACTTTGATCCAATTAAGGTGCTTAACAAATATGATAAGTAATCCACTTAATGAATCTATTTGCACCAATAGTTGCTTACATTTTTTTGAAAGCTTTTGTAGCTTCTTTTCCACTTCTGTAGAGGATGTAGATCTTGGTGTCTAAGATCACCAAGTTGAGTAAGATCTTATAGCTCTTTGTAGGCTGTTCTGAATAACTCCACCAAAATGATGGTCTCAAACTTTCTTTCATGAGCCTGAGATTTGGTGGCTTTGTTATCCTCTTGTGATCTCCTCCTTCTACCTTAGATTTGGAGAAGTTTATATCTCTAAAGTGTTGTCCTCTTGCTGTAGGAGGCAATATTCAAATATCCTAGATTTTATGAGCTTCTTCTATCTTCAAGTCTTCTTGTCGAATTCTAACTTCAAGCAAGATATTCTTCTCAAGATTTTGAATGTCTTGAGGTCTTCACTGAATTCTTCTTCTGCTCATATTTGGAACTCCTTGCCAAATTCTCCTCCTCTTGGGCTTGTTTTTGGATGGTGATAATTTTCCCAAGTCCGTACCTATTAGGGGCTTCTCCTTGGTAGTGGATTTCTCCAGTGAGTTCCCCTTTGATGATTTCTTTAGCAAGGCTCTCCAAGCCTTTTACTGGATGCTCGTAGAGACCTCTCCAAGGCATTTGATCTTGTAGCTTATTCTGGTCTTCCTTGAGACATTATATTCAACCTTCTACTTTTGGAAGTGTTGGTGGTGAGATCTTCTCCTGGATATCTAATTCTATTGCTTCTATATTTTAGCAGGACTCTCCTAGTCCTTCTTCCAAATCTGGAAGTTCATCAATGAGATCTTCTTTTATTGCAACAAAAATATTAGTACTAAAATATGTTTTTGAATCAAGTACTCTCTTTTGGAGTCTTATTTAGGGTAAAGGATTCTATGGTCTATTTTAGTATCAAGGCTTTTGTGGCCTTATTTTCAATATTAAGGCTTCTATGGACTTTTCTAGGCTTCTATGGAATTTTATAGGTTTCTATGGCCTTTTACTCTGTATCAAGGCTTCGATGGCATTTTATTGAATCAGGGCTTCTATGGCCTTTTTATTTTTATGAAGTTCTTCAATCTAGCAATGGATATCTCCTATCTCCTGACTTCACCATGATTATTTTCTAGAAGTTTCTTCTGAAGTATTCTCCTTTCTACAACAACTAATCTCTACACTATGAAGGCACCCTGATATTTGGGTAATGAAGTTGAAGTCTCCTATTTTTCTATTGTAGAAGGTGTCTCAATCATCTGAGAATTAATTCCCTACAATAAAAGAAACTTTAGGTAAATATTTATAAATATCTTAGATGAGCTTCGCTAGTTGATTCATCAAACTAGTGAATCAAATGTTGAGTCCTAGTCTTCACAAGTTTTCCCTTGTAACTCTATGGAAAGACTCTAGTCATATGCAATCTCAGTATTCAAAAAATTGATATTCCTTTCAGTCCTTACTTGTGGCTCTCCCTAATTCTACCACCTAGAATATTTTGAGAATTTTTGATAGTGACTGGTCCAATGACGCGTTAGTTTGACAAAAAAATTAGGGTCAATGATAATGGTGGTTTTTCTATTGACCTACCATAGCTTTGATACCAATGTTAGCTTTCTATGTAGCATCTAATGGAAGATAACAATCACAAGATGCAAAATAATATGAAATAAAGTAAATCTATGAGATGATTGAAAATATACTATAAATAGAAATGATGGAAATGTTTACAAAGTAGCTATGGAGGAAATGAACACTCCATGAATAAATCTACTGCTCAAGAATGGACTTTGAGCATATCACACTCCATCACATTACATCACACTCTACTACATCACACCACACTATTCTACACTACTTCCTTTTGCTAAATCTTGCTCTATGTCTATGGCCCTTTATATATGAAATAGGTTCCTTGGCCAACACTCTATCTAGTTGTGTAAGGGGCAGCTTGCACATTGACACTTGTGCATTTATTACATTGCTTGAAGTAACTAGATAACTTCCCCCTAAAGTAATAGTGTCCTAAGTATGTACCAAGAAAGGTACATTTACATGATCCAAATGATGTAATATAATCCATTTCTAACAATCCACTGAGTAAGTCTGTCTATACCCATACTCAAATTTCCACCCTTATGCCAAAAATATTGGTATTTCTAGAAAATCCATGACTATACTAGAAGAAATGAAACTATCTGTAGCTCCACTATCTATCAAGATATTAACTTCCTTATCAAAAAACTTACCATTTAGAATCATAGGTGTGGCTTGGCCATCTGTGTTCTTGTTTTTGGTTGCCACATAGATTCTATGGTTGACTTCCTTTATCATTTTGCTTGGTCCTATTCAATTTGGATATTTGTTTGCATAGTGAGGTCCCCCATATTTGTAGCAACCACCTTTGGGACCTGGGCATATTTCCTATTTATTATCTCCTATTTACTCAATTTTATATGGTTTTGGTTGCCTCTGTGATTTAGGGGTACCTTTATACTTCCTCTTCTAGGATTTCTTCTTGGAATTTTCTTATTTCATCATTTTTCTTGATTTGCTCTTGTTCCCATTTCATGAACCCAACAATTTTTCTATTTCTTAGGGATTTTTGTTCCTCTTCTAATAATACCTCATAGTTAAAGTGAGTCTTGTTCAACTATAGGTTGGACTTGGCTTGATGAGCCAGGTCATAAGCTTTTTATAGGGTCTCAGGCTTATGCATGTTTACTACTAATATTATCTTAGGATCCACTCCCAAGACAAACTTATGTACTTTCATAGACTCATCTTGTTCGTAGAGTGGTACATACTTAAGCAGTTTTACAAATATTTGGTAATAAATCTCTATTGTCATGGTTCCTTGAAGAAGTGTGGAAAATTCCTCAAAATTTTCCACCTAATATTGCTCGATGAGGAACCTTTTTGAAAGGCCTTCACAAAACCTTCCCATAATACATTTATTGTCTGAATTTTCTGCCCAAATCTAAAAGTGTTCCATCATTCTAACCCTATCTCTTACAAGTGGAGAGTGTCCCAAACCATTCGAGTTACTAAAAAATAGTTTTCATGGAGAAATAGATCTCCATATCATCCAACCAAGCTTTAGCTAAATCACCCCCATATTTTCTAGCAAATTTTGAGGTCTTAGCATTTTTCAAATCCTTAACTAGTTTTTAATCTATAAGAGACCTAAATTGTTGCTCATCTAAAGGAGGATTTCCTTCTTGTATAACCTCAATATTTTTATTTTGAATAACTATAGTCTCCAACATCTATTTTTATTGATCCATTTATTCCCTTTGTTGCTCTATTTGCTCTTGCAATAGTGAGAAGGTAGTAGTGAGGTTCTCCACCTCTCTACTTGAATTTCTCAAACTTTTCCTTGGGGGATCTAGCCTTAGCACTATATTTCCTAACCTATCTTGGTGGTATGGAAGATCCTCTTCTTCCTCTCCTTAAGTTTGGTGCCATAGCTTCCTAGCCACACAAAAGTTCCTAGGTTAGATTGCAATTCTCCTTCACATTTACCTCCTACCTACTAGTTAGTTACATATTCCAAATGTACTAAAGACCAAATACTTATCATCCACTAACAATATTGATGGATATTTTAACTCCACATAAAATTCCATCTCCCAAGAGAAGATATTTCTTCCCACAAGTCATCCATCAAGTCAAAACATCTCTAAGTCATTTCCAAGAAAGCTTCTAGTCCTACAACCTAGAGATCTAATACCAACTGTAATGACCCAAAACACTAACCAACCTAAGAGAGATATTTTTTAAATAACTAAATTTTTTTTATAGGAGTATCCATGGAATACATATATTGACTAGACATACCCACATTTCGAGTCTATGACACTATAGACATATCTCGAGTGGATAGGAGAGGCCAAGCTCTCATAGGTACTAGGGTTTACCTTGTATACCTCCATGGTATAGAGGATGCTTTTAAAAAGGTCACCCCATATTTTTGGCATTCTCCATGAATGCAAACTTCTTGACCTTAGCATTAGGATTATCCCTTATCAATCCTTAGAGAGGGAAGATATCAATTCCTTCCACCAACCATAAGTTAGTCTATGCTAGGTCCTTCAGTGTAATACCTTGGTATAGTCTAACTACACCTCCATGATGATCCCTTAAACTTCATACTTATCTTCCTCATCTTTGTGATGAGTGGCTAAGCATCAACCACTCCACGTGATTGTCTTCTCATGGACACAAGAAACTAGGTGTTTCTACCCCACAACAACCCAAGTTGATAAGGAGATTTTTAGACAAGGTTACCTTTAGAGCCCTTCCCAAAGAAACCCCCAAGCCTAAATATTTAACTCTCTCTCTCTCTCTCTCTCTACAAGCATTAAAACAAGAGCAACTTCTAGAATGGAAGCAAAATACTATCTTATCTTAAGCTTACAAATAAATCTAATAAAACCATTAGATCAAAGCATTAGTTCCAACAACATGGATAAGAACCATAAAATCAATAATCAACATGGCACCATGTAATCATTCAATTAAAGATTTAGATAATACAAATGAATAGTCTTTTCTTCTATTACAATAAATCCTCTTTCACCAAGAGTGATTTCCAACTTAATCCTTCACAAGATTCCAAGAATAATTGAAGAATCAACTAGCATGATCTGACATCTTCTTCCCTTGACCTCCATAGTAGATTGATAGGAAGGTGGGGATCAGAACAACTCATATGTAGGTATGAATGCATTTCTATATGATTCATTGCATAAAAACCACAAGCAAAGAAGCCCATACTTCTTTCCAAAATATTTTCCACAAATATTTTAAATACCTTTTAATTCCCAAGCCATGCATTTCTATATGAATAAGTTCAATATAACAAACACAAGAATAAAAATCCCATACTTATTTCCAAAATATTCTTCACAAATATTTTAAATAATAATTCCCAAGCCATGCATTTATATATGAATCAATTCAATACAACAAAC
The DNA here is from genome assembly GCA_028583015.1 of Wollemia nobilis. Taxonomy (NCBI): domain Eukaryota; kingdom Viridiplantae; phylum Streptophyta; class Pinopsida; order Araucariales; family Araucariaceae; genus Wollemia; species Wollemia nobilis. The sequence continues at coordinate 18,068,836 of JAQPPZ010017228.1, forward strand.
ACAAGCATAAGAAGCCCATACTTCTTTCCAAATATTCTCCACAATATTTTAAATTCAAAGGATAAGTAAACCATCTAAAGATTGTCTTCCACTAATGCAACATTAGTTTTCCTTCAAAAGATTATCAACAATCTAAAGAATGAAACATTGAAGATTTTAACCATGAAATCTATCATTAGCATAATAACCAATCTTGAAAGGTTAACTCCATTAGAACCAACATAGATTAATCTCATGAGTAATCCATTAAATCTATCATTAGATTAATACCCAAACTAAATATTAGATCAATTAAATCTAACATTAGATTAATACCAAATCTAAGATTTCATTAAATTAATCAATCATTAGATTAATTCCAAATCTAAATATTACACTTAATTAACCTATCTTTAGATTAATTCCAAATCTAAAGATTACATCTAATTAATCCATCATTAGATTAATTCCAAAACTAAGGAATTATATTAATCCATCATTAGATTAATTCTAAAACTAAAGCTTACCATAAATTAATCTATCATTAGATTAATAGAAAATCTGAAGATTACATTATATTAATCTATCATTAGATTAATTGAAAATCTAAATATTACATTATATTAATCTATCATTAGATTAATTGCAAATCTAAAGATTACATTATATTAATCTATCATTAGATTAATTGCAAATCTAAAGATTACATTATATTAATCTATCATTAGATTAATTGTAAATCTAAATATTACATTATATTAATCTATCATTAGATTAATTGCAAATCTAAAGATTACATTATATTAATCTATCATTAGATTAATAGAACAACTAAGGATTAACTCCATTAAACCCAAAAACAAAGCAACATTAGCACTAAAATAATAAACCATTTAATTCTAACATAAGCTTAAAACAACCCAAAATATTAACACTTAATCTAACCCTAAAGCTATATTACAATGGAAAGAATAAATATTTTAATTCTAACCTTAGCTTTTATCAACCCAAAATATTAACACTTAATCTAACCCTAAATATTACATATGCATCCTATGAGAATAAACCATTTAATCTAATCTAAGAATTAGATGATTTAAGAGTGCAATACATGTTGTAGATCCAAGCACTCACTAAACACAACAATACAACTTCAAGCCAAAAGGGAGGGTAGGTTTCGATTTCAAACCAGACATACTTGAAAGCAACACAATGGTCAGGTCAATGATGTAAAGCAAAAATGAGTTGAATGTTTAGGACCACATAATATCACTCCATTGTGTTCTTCACCACATAAGGAGAATGGGTTCCAAGCTGGTGAAATAGTGCACATGAACCCAAGCTTAAAATAAACTAAAAGACCTACATAAGAAAGCAAACCAACACATTGCACAACAAGGTTAAAGGAGTATGAAAGCATATAGAGGGCATACACAATCATAACCAATAATACATCATCCTCATAACAATTTAGAATATAAAGAAAAGGCACAAGGCAAGCATAACAAAATCAACCCAAATATAACAGTAACCAAAGGCTATGATCATTACCTAATAATCCATAACAAGGAGAATAATCAAATGATGTTATTCCTTTTACTCCAACCTATGTTTGTCCTTGCACTACGCATCAACAATTGCTCTCTCCTCTTTGCTCTTGATACTTCAACATGTCCCTTTTCCAAACCAACATTGTCTTTAAAAGGTAAAAGGAAAGGAGAAGACTGAGTGTCTTCATGCATGGAGTTGTGAAGTAATGTTAGAAGTGTTTTCCAATACCCATAACCAACCTCAATCAAGAGCCATATTTTCCAACACCCATAACCAACCTTAATCAAGAGCCATGGAGAAAGAAGAATAATTAAGCATCTCCCATTAAACTTAAGGTGGCTCCACCATCACTAACCAAAGGTAATAATAACCAAATATGGGGGAGACAACCTCAACATGGTTAAAGCATAAATCAAGGTCAACCATAGATCAACACAAAGACTAGCATCAAAATTACCTTCAACAAAACAAGGAAGGAATCATTTCATGCCAACATGCCATCCACAAATGCAATGTATTTTCTTCAAGTTTCACACCATTATTTTATCCTTAAGTGGGTGGCCTATATTTTAAGATAGACTAAGCTATCACTAACTCACTTAAAGGAGACTCATTACAAGCAACTTCCTAGTCCAATGGAGTGAACACAAGTAAAAAATAAAAATACGATGCATCTACATGATGGATATTTGTCTACGTTACCCTGAGTTGTTTGATGAGCAAGTTATATCATTTACCTTTTTCATATACGGTCTCTTATTCTTGTGGCCAATTCTATTATCCATTCATGAGAGTTCCTAATCCTACAACCATTTAAAGCATCAAAAATACCATATCCTTATATAAAATAGACATAATAACAAAAGCATATATTCATCAAAAGCAACAAAGCTAGCATTTATATCATCTATCAATACATAGTCCATTTTATATAGAAGTCTTTCCAAGGTGGTTTGTGATAGTCAAACCCATAGAAAATGCCATCAAGTCAACTGAGTTGGATCCTCACTATGTTGGGCCTTTCGATATCATTGGTAAGATTAGTCTAGTAGCCTATAGGCTCATATTACCACCCAACCTATCAAAGATCCATGATAATTTCCACATATCCTTGCTTAGAAAATATGTTGTTGATCCTACTCACATGTGGAATATTTCTAAATTGTAGATGGTATATCCCTCAACCATTGAGGTGAGACCAGTAAATATTCTAGGGTTTCATTCCAAGATGTTAAGGAAATAAACCATAGATAAATATAAGGTCTAGTGGGACTAGTATTATGAAAATTGTACCACATGGAAAAATGCTAAAGAAATAATTTATTTGAATGAAAAATTTGTTTATTCATTGTAGACTCAAAATTTTTGCACCCCTTTCCTTCAAGATAATGGATCCGTGCCTGGAAGGGGGATGGAAAAATAGGGGATCTACACCTCAAACAAGAAGCACTTGTATCACACTCTCTTTGGTGATTGTCAATGAATTATTTATGGGTTCAATAGGAAACACTTTGTGGCGATCTCCACACCTAGGTAAGGTGAGAGTTTGATGAGTTCTTTTGGTTTAGCATACACCTAAGGTTTAGGTAAAATGCAACTATGCCTAGACTACATGCAATTCTACTTTCATGAAGACAACACACAATGATCTAGGATATTTCTAGAACCAAAGTATAATGCAATAGATCTATGGATGTAAAATGATAATTTTATGCTACCATATGCATATATATATATTGTATTTTTGGTATATTATGAAACTGATCTACAAATTAGGCATATAAATTTAATGAAGAATTGAAAAATAAGTTCAAACTAAAATAATTAATTACTTACCTGATTTGGATGGTTGAAGAAGATAGATTCATTGTCTATAGAATAGATTCACTCCCTGTAAAGCGATTTCACTCTTTTCTGCATGATTTCATGGACTACTGGTTTTGAGAGCGAAAATATTGATTCCAGAGTGAATTTGTAATGAACCTAAAAACTACCAAATAAAAAAAACTAGAAATGGGAGTTAGGATTTGAGGATATGCATAAGCCACTGAAGCTTTAATCTTGTGGTCATAGCAGTTAGATCCCTTTGGTATTTTTAACCAACCATATATGAAAGTGAGTAATCATAAGGTTTTATTTATAGATGATAAAATAAACTATGATTCAATGATCAAACAAGGTACTCTATGATGTAATATGCAATATGAAACAATGTAAATCCAAAATGAACTCTTGAAATAGCAGATCTAAAAATCAAATTACCCCTAGGAAAGTGTTTGTACAATTTCATTGATCTTGCAGTGAATTCACTTCAAAATGAGAGAATTTGCTCTGTTATGAGCAAATTCACTGTTAAAAAGGGTTTAACTTGCAAAAATGCTTGATTTAAATCAAAGCCTAAGGTTTTAAGTAAAATAAACTATGAAAATCCTATAAATTAAATATGCTTATAGTGCTCGGCTCGACTACAGAAAATCCCATAAATTAATTATGCTTACAGTGCTCGGCTCGATGTCATGAAGTAATAGTAGCTAAGGATGGTAGGTTGTTGGTAAAATAATAGCTCCAGAATGCATCCTTCATAAGCCATGACTTCACCTACAACAAAACAAGAACATAAAATATTTGCATCAAATTCTACCATTAGGGGTCTCTAAAGAGCCAAAGAGCTCATTTTATATTTTTTTCTCAACGTATGGAGGGAAATTAGTTGGGTTAAATTAGGGTTGTCATTCTGTTGTTAATCCAGGTAGGGCAAATTGCCAATCTGAGTAGATTTGCAAGCCAAATCTAGGGTCTGATGTAGCAGGAAGAACAGGAATTGGATTCCATTGGAATGAAATCCTAGCAGGTTACCAAATTTAGGCAAACTGCCAAATTTGGCAATTTCACTCCTGATTACACAGATTCATTCTATTTCAAGAAAATTGTAGGGATTGTGAAATTGCTTGAAATAAAGCAAAATCACTCGAAAGAGAGTGAAATCACTCGAAGCAGAGCAAAAAAGAATAAAAAATTAATGATTAAAATTAACATTTTTGAAAAAGGAAGGTGAAGACAATGAAAACCTAATTTTGGGGAGAGAGAATTTTGTTGAGTCAAAATTCCGTGTCTACACTTACTTGTAGGAAACACATGGGACTATATTTAGTCCAAGGGGGGAGTATATAACATCCATCCTTGGTAAGAATTATCTTGACAATAAACTATGTATTGATGTGTGGATGTTTAATGCATAGTTTTGTTTCATTGCTATCAATGAGTAATCACACTATATGCTTTGGTTCTACTATTGGAATATGGTACTACTGATATAATTATGGTTTTAGGACCAATTTTTATCACCGATGGACTAGTATGGGTAACCACCTAAGTTGAGAGAAAGTTTTGGGAAATGATGGTGATGACTTGCTCATTGATAGCTCAAGGTAACAAGGTACCCTTCATGTAGGTGCATTGCATTTATGCTTAATGAATGTTCACACCATTGGGTTAGGAAGTTGCTTGTACAATGAGTCTCCTTAATAGGATGATGGTAGCAATAGACTATCTTAATAAAAATAGCCACCTACTTAAGGATAAAACAATGGTGTGTAACATTAGTTGTTGAATGGCTTACGTGCTTGTGTGTATGGAAAGCTTAGTTTGATGGATTACAATTATTAAAGAACTTATTTTTTAATAACCTTAATGCTTGAGAATATTAGTATCAATATTAATAATTAATATTGACTATTGACACTAATTAGAAAGCAAATGTTTTAAATACTTTATGGGAATAATAAGGTTTAGAATAGAATTAAGGTATTAATACTTATATGGTTGCCTTGTGGATATGTGGTTTAAAGAGAAATTTATTCTTATATATATAATGTTTCCTTACCTTATAAAGTAAAAAATTATATTAGAAAATAAAATTTTAATGTTCCCTTGCTCGACAATGGAGGAAGCTCTTGTTAAATGTTCTAGCATTCACCAATGTTACACATGAATGTTACAAGCTAGAGGTGGCCAACTTGAACAAATGAGAAAGTGGGGGAGGGTGAGTATTAGGCTTGAAGAGAAGTCACCCTGAGTATTTGAGGGGGAAAAAATATGACTTTTAGGGATTTCTTGGAAGGAAAAGCAAAGAATTAAGAGGTAAAAAGGTGGTATGCTCTTTAGAAGGAAGTAGCCAGATCAAGCATAGTTTGGTAAGTGACTTGATGTAAGGGTTCTCCATGTATGATTGATGCTATCTTGAGCACTATTTCTCCTTGCTTTCATGTTGTTAAAATTTTGGATCTCCTTCTTTTGTTTAATGAATCATTTATTTTAGCTTACTATTGTGGTGGTTGATGAGCTTGTTTTGTTGTTCATTTGGCCTTGTTTATTGCCACAACCTCATATCCATCTAGTATGCTTGTTAAGTGCTTTCAAGTGGGAAAGTTTATCTAGATCCACGTGGAGATCTTCTTGTGTATATTTTTAGCCTTAAGACTTTAGTGTAGAACTAGAGGTTTTGGAACTAGTTTGGGTATACTTGTTTGTTCAGGATTTTATTTTAGCCATGTGTGGAAGAGTGGCATGCTTAGATGTTTTTGATCGCTAAATTTTTTTTTGTTTGTCCTTTTCCATGTTGTTAATCCAAGTCATTTTACTTTTCCAACCTCTCTTAAATTTTTTCTATGTAAACCATGTTTGGGAGGCATGCATGTATGATGTATTGGCTTGTTTGGCTTTGCTTGTTCGTTGGAGCTACACATATTTTTTTCTCCTAATATTTTTACGTAGGATTGAATGTTATATTCCTTGTTTGCATAGTTTAAAGGTAGTATGTATTTAAAATTAATTAAGCACAGGATATTTAAAATTTGGAATATATAATATTTAAGTGAATTCAATAATGAACTTAGATCACATGGTTATTTAATAGTTTTATGGAGGGTATAGACCATATAATGTATAAATGAATTATTCATTTTGGAAACATAGATTGGTATAGGGAAAGAACACTTCCTTGAAAAATAAAACAACATTAGAATAGAAAGGAGTATTCTATTGGTTGGCTAGAGTAAAGTATTACTATGGGTTTCTAGAACAAAAGTTTAAGTTGATGATGTTTTATTAATATTATATTAGTAGAATTAAGTGGGTTTTTCTATGGATATTGTTCTTCTATTGAATAACTAGTAAGAAGATTCTTTTGGTTGTTTCTTAATTTTTTGGAAGGACATTTTGGAAATAATTATAATGGTTTCTTGAGACTTGAGTAGGTAGGGAAACCATTATAGAGAGAAGTATGAGATTCTCTCATTGGTTGCCTTTTTAGAAAAAAGTAATGTGCACGTTTGGGTTGCAATTTCATAGCATGTAATAAATAGAGGTTTTTTTTGGAATTTCTCTAATTTATTTCCTTTCTAAAGAAGTATTGTGCATGGATATTTGCAATTACAAATAACATATTAGGTTGCATTGCATAACGGGCTATCTTGATCCCTAAATGCTCCTCAAGTTAGTGGGTGTCTCCCTACATGAAGAAGGTCATTAGAGGAATGTGTACAAAGACCATTTAGGTGGAATGGCATTGTATCTTGTATCAAAAAATGGTTATTCAAATAGGGGTTGCCCCCTAAGGCATCTAGAAAATGGTTTGGTTCTTTAACAATCAACAAATATGAAGGCTGAAGGAGCGTGGAAGGCTAGAGGCTGAAGGAGTGTAGAAGGCTAGAGGTTGAAGGAGCATGGAAGGCTAGAGGCTGAAGGAGTGTGGAAGGCTAGAGGCTGAAGGAGCATGGAAGGCTAGAGGCTGAAGGAGTGTGGAAGGTTGGAGGCTAAAGGAGCATGGAAGGCTGAATTATGAGTTGATATTTAGAGTGTCAAGGCTAGAGGAGAGTGGAAGGATAGATTGGCTAAAGGAGCGTGGGAGATTAAATTGGTTGAAGGAGCTACAACGTGTGGCTGGGATGTTGGGTGGAAGGCTGGTATGGTTGAAGGAATATGGGAGGCTAATAAGGCTGAAGGAGCATAGAAGGATAAATCTATTGAAGGAGCTACAACAGAAGGTTGGGATGCCAAGTTGAAGGCTGCTTACAATGAGAAAAACAAAATTGTAAAGTGTGAAGCATTAGGTTTTTTCTTGAAACATATCTCATATTTTAGGAGCCATATATTTATGAAAAATTATCTGATTTAGCTAATTCTTGGACCAACTTGTGCAAAGTTTGAATAGCTTTAAAATGAGTGGTCATATGCAAAAATTCAAGCAATATTAAGGGAGATACGACCCTGTGAAGTCAACCATTTGGAACAAGGGTAGTGATGATTTTTCAAGTCACGAAAAATAAAATTACAAAGTGTGAAGGATTAGGGTTTTTTCCTAAAAAACATCTCATATATGAGGATCCGTATATTCATGAATAATTATTTGATTTAGTTGATTCTTGGACCAACTTGTGTAGAATTTGAATGAATTTAAAATGAGTGGTCATATGCAAAAGTCTGAGCAGTATTGAGGGAGATACGATCCTGTGGAGTTAACCATTCGAAACAACGATAGTGACAATTTTTAAAATTGCAAAAAATAAAATTACAAATATTTGTCAACTAGGGTTAGAACGATGGGAAGAGCAATGAAGGGCTATGTCTTCAACAAGGAAGGAAACTAGCAATTCAGATTTGGTAAAGAATAGTATGATGGTGTTATGTTTTAGAAATATTACTCTAGTAAGATGCAAGGCATAGATAGTAGAGGTGAAGTTTTGGTATTGTGAAGGCTGTTATAGAAAAATGTTAAGAAAGATGCTAAATTATAGAGTAATTGTACTCATATAGAAATTTGAAAAGATCCAAAAAATGAAAATCAAGAATTCAAACATTTTATGTAAAATGATGTAGGATTTTATCTATAACATCTCAATTAGTATGAGAAGTGTATATATTTGTAAACTCTCAATATCTAAAGAAGAGAGATGTAATTTGTCAAGGGTGGGGGACCCGAGTACAACCCCTTATTATCAAGCAAAAAAAAAAATGGTTATGCAAATGAAAATTTACCTTGTAATTTTTAGAGGGAAAAACTTAATTGATATTTCAAGATTAGAATTTTTGTAATATGAAGAAATAGATAGTTTCATGGATATTTGGATTATTATAGTCCTAATGATAATGATTTATTTGTTGCTATAATCATATGCTTTTATGATGAAAAGTTAATGTTCTTTAAGTAAAAATTGATAGCATTATGAATATTGGTTTTGATGATCTATTGAAATGCTTCTTTATGTAATCTCTTTAAATAAACAAATATAGCATGGGAGTTATTATAAATGAGTTAGATTTAAATGAAGATTATGTTTATTTGAGATGCATGTGAATTCATTTTTAGTCAATGTGATGCTAGTTTAAGTTTTTGAGTTTAAAAGCATTTATTTCGATATTGCTTCCTTGGATTGAACCTAGATCTTCTTTTAGGACCTAAGATAATGTTTAGCCCAATCATGGAAGTAGTTATGAGAATGAAATAACTAGGTAGAAGAGATTATTAGAAGGAGTTGTGATAATGTAATAGCTAGGTGCTCTCAAGTCTTGAAGGAGTTGCAAGAATGCAGTAGTGAGATACTTGTGAAATGGTACACATTGAACAATGAGGATTGGATGTTCCCATGCCTGGAAGACTATAGAAATCATTCACAAGATAATAATGGTGGTACCTAGAATGCATAGATTTAGGTGACCATGCTCATTACCAATTGAGAGGTAATGAACTTAGTTAGCCCATGAAGGCATGGTAATTAAGAACCAAGGATTTTCACCTGATTAACTACCTAGATGGACTTAGGTTAATGTTAGGGAATATGCATTCCCCTTTAAGTGTTATGGGTCTTAAAGGATAATCCCTATGTTGTGGTCACATGGTCCTATGCTAGTGAGGGTATGGGAAATGTGGGGGGACCACTTTTGGCATCCTTCTAAATGAGTAGGTTTAGTAAGGTGAACCCCAAAAAACATGGGAGTTAACCACTTTTGTCCACTGATTGTTATTTGTAGTGACTTGGAACCCAAATATCATGAAGCCTTGAATGCTGAAGAGACAAAAAAAATTTGTTGATAGTTTTGGGTTGTTATAGTTGGTATTAGAGCTCTAGGTCATAGGGCTTGAAGTTTCTAGTGAGTGCTTAGGATAAGCCTTGACTTGATATACTATTTTAGGGAGACTTACTCATCTAGGGATCTTAATGTAATTTGGGATACAATGGGTACTGCATGCCATTGGGACTAGTCAGACCAAGGAGTTAAAAAAGAATACCCTTAATTTATTATTGGAAAATACACTTTGCAGGAAGGCAAGTGCGACCTTGATTATTATCGATTGAGTGATAATGGTCTATGTTAGTTCATTAGGAGAATGCAACTAACTAATTGTAAGTAGAATTATAGAAAATTGTAACTTACCCAACTCCTTTGTGTGGATAGGAGATGACACCTGTATTGAGATCCTCTAAAAATGTGGGGCTGGATATGCAAAAGGAGATTACAAGCTAGAAAAGCCTAGAGGAATGAAGGACACTAGCAAGAAGAAGAGATGAACCATGGATTCTAGTAAAATAACTAGAAAGAAAATGGGATCCAAAAAGTACATTGGAAAGACAAAGGATTCCAGGAAAGACAAAGGATTCCAATGGGGTTATGAGTAACGATACTTCCCTCTTTGGGTTGCTTCAGGCATAAATTAGGCAGTTGATATCATTAGGTAGGTCACTACAAGACCAAATGGAACAACAAGAAGTAATGCTAGAAATGATTATTGAATAGGGATACAACATAACAAATCCAAGAGAAGGACCTAATATCAATAAGAGGGGTAAAACAAAAACTCAATAACCCTAGATAGGGTGTTATACATGTGGGGGTCCTTTCTATGCTAAAAAGTGCCTTCGACATTTTTAGTCAAGCAACAAAATAGAGGAGCAACAACACCAAGGTTATACGACTACCAAGAATCTGAGTGGATAAGCAAATTTGATGTTACTAAGTGGTAAGTTTTAATAGATAGTGGAGCTACAAATAGTTTTATTCCATTAGTATTATTGGGGTATAATAAAAAGACCTAGATTTTTGGCATAAAGGTGGAAGGTCGAGTATGGTTATGGATAGACCTACTTAGTGGATCAATGTTTATCAAAGAGTAATCACACGATATATTGGAATATGGTACTACTAATATAATAATGGTTTTAGGAGTAGGTGTTCTCACTGATGGACTAGTATGAGTAACCACCTAGGTTGAGAGAAAGTTTTAGGAAATGATGGTGATGACTTGTTCATTGATAGCTTAGGGTAACAAGGTAGCCTTCATTTAGATGCATTACATTTATGCTTAATGATTTTTCAAACCATTGGGTTGCGAAGGTGCTTGTGCAATGAGTCTCCTTAATAGGATGGTGGTAGCAATAGACTATATTAAAGAAAATAGCCACCTACTTAAGGATAAAACAATGGTGTGTAACATTGGTTGTTGAATGGCTTATGTGCTTGTGTGTATGGAAAGCTTAGTTTGATGGATTAAAATTATTCAAGTATTTATTTGTTGATAACCTTAATACTTGAGAATATTAGTGTCAATATTAATAATTAATATTAACTATTGACACTAATTAGCAGACAAATGTTTTAAATACTTTATGGGAATAATAAGGTTTAGGATAGAATTAATGGATTAATTCTTATATGGTTGCCTTGTAGATATGTGGTTTTAAGATAAATTTATTATATATATATATATATATATATATATATATATATATATATATATATATATATATATATATATAATGTTTGCTTACCTTATAAAATAAAACATTATATTGGAAAATAAAATTTAAATTTTCTCTCACTCGACAATGGTGGAAGCTCTTGTTAAATGTTCTAGCATTCTCCAATGTTCCACATGAATGTTACGAGCTAGAGGTGGACATATTGAATAGATGAGAACATGAGGGGAGGGCAAGCATTAGGATTAAAGAGAAGCCATCCTAAGTAATTGAGGGGGAAAATAGACAAGTTTGGGGATCACTTGGAAGGGAAATGAAGGAATTTGGAGGCGAAAGGGAGACACACTCTTAAAAAGGTTGAAACTGCATCAAGCATAGTTCGATAAGCACCTTGATGTGAGGGTTATCCATATTTTATTAATGTTATATTGAGCACTATTTATCCTTACTTTCATGTTGTTTATGTTTTGGCTCTCCTTCCTTTGTTTAGTGAATCCTTTCGTTTAGCTTGTTGTTGTGGTGGTTGGTGAGGTTGTTTTGCTATTCATATGGCCTTTGTTGGTGCAACCTAATGCCCATATGGTATGCTTGTTGAGTGCTTTCAAGTGGGGAAGTTTCCATTGGATATCTTCTTGTGTATATTTTTAGCCTTAATACTTTAGTTTAGAGCTAGAGGTTTTGGAACTAGTCTGGATATGCTTATTTGTTCAGGTTTTTCTTTTAGCCATGTTTGTGAGAGTTGCATGCTTACATGTTTTTGAAAGCTTCAAATTTTTTCTTTTTTGGTCTCTGCTAGTGTTGTTAAGCCAAGTCATTTTAGTTGTATTTGACCTCTGTTCAATTTGTTATACATAAACCATGTTTAGGAGGCACACATATATGATGTATTGGCTTGTTTGGCTTTGTCTATTCGTTGGAGCTATGACTATATTTTTCTCTTGATATTTTTACATGGGATTGAATGTTATATTCCTTGTTTACATAGTTTGAAGGAAATATGTAGTTAAATTACTTAAGCATGAGTGGTTTAAACTTTAGAATATGCAATCTTTAAGTGCATTTAGTAATGAGCTCCGATAATGTTCATTTTGGAAACATAGATTGGTATAGGAAAATAACGCTTCCTTGAAAAATAAAACAACATCAAAACAAAAAGGAGTATTCTATTGGATGACTAGAGTAAAGTATTAATGTGTGTTTCTAGAATAAAATTTTTGTTGAAGGATGTAAAGTTGGTAATTTTTTCTGGGTATTATGTTAGTAGAATTAAGTGGGTTTTGCTATGAATATTGTTCTTCTATTGAATATCTAGTAAGAAGGTTCTTTTGGTTGTTGCTTAATTTTTTTGGAAGGATATTTTAGAAATAATTATAATGGTTTCTTGAGACTTGAGTAGGTAGGGAAATCATTATAGAGAGAAGTATGGGATTCTCTCATCGGTTGCCTTTTTAGAAAAAAATAATGTGCATGTTTGGGTTGAAATTACAGTGCATGTAATAAATAGAGGAATTTTTGGGAACTTCTCTAGTTTATTTCCTTTTTAAAGAAGTATTGTGCATGGATGTTTGCAAATACAAATAACATGTTAGATTGCATTGCATAACGAGTTGTCCTGATCCCTAAATGCTCCTCAAGTTGTTGGGTGGCTCCCTACATGAAGAAGGTCATCAAAGGAAGGTGGTACAAAGGCTATTTAGGTGTAATGATGTTGTATCTTTTATCAAAAAATGGTTATGCAAATGAAAATTTTCCTTGTAATTTTTAGAGGGAAAAACATAATTGATATCTCAAGATTAGAAGTTTTGTAATGTGAAGAAATATATAGTTTCATGGATATTTGGATTATGATAGTCATCATGCTAATGATTTATTTGTTGCTATAATCATATGATTTTGTGATGAAAAAATAATGTTCTTTAAGTAGAAATTGATAACATTGTGAATATTGGTTTTGGTGATCTATTGAAATGCTTCTTTATGTAATCTCTTTAAATAGCTAAATATAGCATGGGAGTTATTATAAATGAGTTAGCTTTAGATGAAGCTTATGATTATTTTTGATGCATGTGAATTTATTATTAGTCGATGTGATTCTATAATTTACATTTTTGAGTTTAAAAGCATTTGTTTCGGTATTGCTTCCTTGGGTTGAACCTATATATTCTTTTAGGACCTAAGTTAATTTTAGCCCAATCTTAGGAGTTATGAGAATGCAATAACCAGGTAGAAAAGAATATTAGAAGGATTTACAATAATGCAATAGCTAGTTGCTCTCAAGTATAGGAGTTACGAGAATGCAATATCTAGATACTTGTGTAATGATACACCTTGAATGGTAAGGATTAAGTGTTGCCATGTCGAGAAGACTATAGAAATAATTCATAAGACAATAGTGGTGGTACCTAGAACATGTAAGTTTAGGTGACCATGTTCATTACCAATTGAGAGATAATGATCTTAGCTAGCCCATGGAGGTATGGTAATTAATATAGGTAACCTAAGTTAATCTAGGTAATTAACTACCTAGATTAACTTAGGTTAAATTTAGGGAATAGGCATTCCCATTTAAGTGTTATGGGCCTTAAAGGATAATTCCTATGATGTGGTCACATGGTCCTATTCCATTGAGAGTAAGGAAAATGTGGGGGGGACCATTTTTGGCATCGTTCTAAATGAGTAGGTTTAGTAAGGTGAACCTCAAAAAACATAGTATTTGGCCACTCTGATCCACTAAGTGTCATTTGTAGTGACTTGGAACTCAAATTTGGTGAAAAATTGAATGCTAAAGAAAAAATACAAATTGGGTCAATAGTTTTGGGTTGTTACACAAAACCAATCCAATTTCATTTGATGGATATATTTTCATCATCAAAACCATTGAATACTTCACCAAGTGGGTTGAGGATATGTTTTTATCCTTTGTAATGGGGGCACGGGCCTTAAAATTCATATTTAACTATAGCCTTTATCACCATGACATCCCTTCTATTTTAGTCTTAGATAATGGGACACCTTTAGAAATAAGGATGTCTAAAAACATTATGCTAAATTGAAGATTTAGCATATGGGGTCTACACCATACTACCATCAATATAATGGTCAAGCTAAATATTCTAAGAAAAATTTAGTTAAAATACTTAAGAATCTAGTTAAAAAAACCATTTGTGATTGACACTTATAGCTAAATACAACTTTAGAGGCTTATTTCACTAGTGTGCAAACTCCTACAAGAGCCATTCCCTATTGACACTTATAGCTAAATACAACTTTAGAGGCTTATTTCACTAGTGTGAAAACTCCTACAAGAGCTATTCCCTATGCCTTAGTCTATGGAATCAATTCCATATTCCCATTCAAGCTTGAGGTCACCTCATTATGAGTCATACTTGAAGATTCCTCCATTGTGGATAAATACCATCTAGGTGATGTCACTTAATTGGAATTACTTAATGAAAAGCAAATTCATGCATTGGAGCACTTGTGAGTTTATCAGATATGTGTCAACAAGCCTATGATAATAAAGTGTGATCATTGATCTTTAAAATTTGGTGATCTTATCCTCGAAGAAAATAAAAAGAACACTAATACCAAAGATGAGCTCAAAGGAAAGTTTGAGCTAAACTAGATAGCCCCATTTGTAATTACTACCAAGTATGGATTCAAAGCATATCGCCTGGCCATGCTTAATGGAAAATAACTTAAGGAAAACTTTAACATTATGTTTCTTAAATGGTACTATGCTTAATTATTATTTTTTCTCTATATTTACTACTTGCTCATATGTCTGATTGCATGTATTGCTTGTTTTCATAATTTTTTGACATCATCATTGCATGTGTGTACAAGCTTGTGACTACCTGGTTTCCCTACTTCATACTGTGTTAGGGGGGTTCCATTGAGATATAATGGTGATATTAGTTAGAATATCTTATGCATTACATTTGGTTAGGTTGATGAGGTAGCAGATCACCCAAGTATTTCCTCCCTTGTTTTTTGTTTGTTTGCATGTTTTTTTATCATCTTATTACATGAGTTCCCTTGCTTGCTTTTATTTGGTTTGTATACTTTATATTATATAAGAAGATCCATAAATTTGCAATGATGACACTAGTTAGATTATCTCACATGAATTGCATTTGCACTAGGTCATTGATGCTAGTTAATCCCTCTTTTTGTCTATCTCTCTCTATATATATCTATAAATTATTTATTGCATATCATGATTGGCTATTATCTTGTATACCATCCTCTTTTTGAAGCCTATGAGGATGCATTATTTTCTAGTGACACTCCTTAATCTCAAATATTTTCTCAATGAATGTTTGCTTGCTATCATATGATGTTTGCTTGATGATTCAAGAGGATTGCAATGGCCCATGATGATTCTAGTTAGGAATATCTCACATGCATTGCACTTGCACTAGGCATTTGAGGTAGTGATTCCTTTCCTAGTCGTAGTTTTATAATTAACAACTATCTATTTCTTTACATGCATATTTATAATATTCACAAAATAAATTTCCCTTATGTTGGGGGCATGCATATATTTTCATAACTTATTACATCTTGTAATATCTTTGATGAACATATATTATGATAATTATCTAAAACACAATCATGAGTTAGCATTATCTAAAATACCTTCATGGATGGACATTATCTAAAACACCTTCATGGATGAGCATTATATGAAACTCCTTCATAGGCGAGCATTATTTAAAACACCTTCACAGGTGAGAATTTTTTGAAACACCTTTATGGGTGAGCATTATATGAAACACCATCATGGGTGAGCATTATCTTAAGAGCATTATCTAAAACATCCTCATAGTTAAGCATTGTCTAAAACATCCTTGCTTCAAGGTGAGCATTTTATTTTGTACATATACTTATATATTTTTTATCATAATCATATTTTCTTAAACACCCTTCTAGGTGAGCTTATTGAAACACTTCCATATGGGAGTGAACATTTTATTTATATATTGTTAATTCCAAAATACAAAAAATAAATAATGCTAATAAAATAGTAATTTGTTTTTTTTTTAATTAGTATCTCTTTTATCCTTTCAATCCCATGGGGCACTAGGTCTTTTAGTGCTCCAAGCCCATGGGGAACTAGGCCTTTTAGTGCTTCAAGCCCATGGGATGATATAGGCCCTATATAACTCCAAGCCTATAGAATGCTATAAGACTTGCAACACTCTTATGTCCTTCCCTACCACATTTATACCTCTTACTTATCTTTGCTAACAATTAACCATATATTTTCATTTCTATTCAACATGTTTTGACAAAAAACACAATATTTTTTACTAACCAAAATATTTGCTTACATTTATTTTTCCTAGTCTCTTAGGGCTAGCTATCATTTACATCTCATGTGTGTCCTCCAAAAGTCCATGCAGCTTCTTTAAAAAATTCCATCACTATGCTCATAGGTTTTTTGTACAAATGATAGAAACCATCACCATGAATCCTTGTTGCCATGTCCAAAAGTATATCCTATACATCATATTGTATGTATTCCTTGTAGTTAGATATTAGGAACCACAACAATGGTGGATGTATCCCTATGAGTGTGGTCTACCAGAAAGGATGCCACTTGCATTATTGATGATGTGACTCAGGTTCAATCCCCATGGTGGATGTGTATAAGAAGTATTACTCAAAAATAATTGTGGATAGATTTTTTTTCCAATCCATATGAGACCTTTGTGCTCCACATCCAACAATAGACAATGAGCCGTCATGAATGTTGTAGTCTAGTTTAGT
The DNA here is from genome assembly GCA_028583015.1 of Wollemia nobilis. Lineage (NCBI taxonomy): Eukaryota > Viridiplantae > Streptophyta > Pinopsida > Araucariales > Araucariaceae > Wollemia > Wollemia nobilis. The sequence continues at coordinate 18,085,893 of JAQPPZ010017228.1, forward strand.
GATGAATGTGCCTTCTTTAGGAATGGGGAAAAATCATCAAAGTACATTGTATTCCCTTGTAATGTCTCCCCCTAGTAGAAATCCATCACTATCCAATATCACTAAAGATAGACAACCTATATCTCCTACATCATTGTAATGCACTATAAACTCCCTAGTAGCTCTCGGTATCCTACGATGATAACTACTCAATACTAGTGGTTTATATACAAGCTATTTTTTTCCTCCTAATAACCATATCTCATTACCTCATATTGCCTCACCACCTTTGATCTCATTGCTAAGTAAAAGGTACATAGTTGAAACTCCCCCACAAATGGATTTGGATTCTAATCTATAACATCAGGTAATGCAAGGTTTTTTAATTAGAGATCACATAGTAGGTCTTGCTACTTTGGAAGGCTAGACAAGAATGCAATATAGAAGCATTTTGACATGATCAAGTCATAGGGAAAACCAACTATATGCTTTCCTATTCTTGGCAGGGTAAATTGTTCTTGCAACATACAAACATACACCTATGCTAGTGGTTGACAAGCCAATAATTCTAGGTTTAGGTCAACAATTACCAACCATTGGTCTTCCCATATTTGTGTTTCATTTATTAAAATTTCCACCTCCTCCTCTAGCTTGGAAACTATCTCATACTTCTCTACAACCTCCTATCATATCTATAATCACTCCTATGTTAAGATTAAATTTTAGTCCTATAGCCATTTACAAACTATCTACCATCTCCTGTCCATATCATAATTATGATTTAATTATGCTAAGGGAATAAGCATCTACATGGGTTCTATTGTGGTGATTTTTTATGTCCTTAAGAATCTGGGTTGTTACACCAAAATAAAATCACTATTCACAAATAGCATTGTGGACTTTGGTGGATCCACCTCTTTAACTTAGGAAAATATTATCACAAAGACTCTAGACAAATAAAGTAAGGTAAGAACACCCTAGAGGTGAGCCTATAATAATTCTCATTTGCTCATTCTCATCTAAATTAACAAAAATGAAACACAACTGCAACATAAAAAAAGACCAAGCTTCGAAGTAACTCCCAGTTAATGATTAAAGCAGCATACAAATGCCTTATGCATTGGGTAATTATAGCTAGACTTAAAATATGGTGAAGAGAGAAGGGAGAGAAGATAGAACTGAGCCAACCACATCCATTCAAATAATGTAACAAAAGTGACTAAACCTACCAGTGAAAGAAGACATCATCTACACATTCAAATGATGTAATATGTAAATAGGACAACAAATAAAATTGCACATGAAATTTCTAAAAGGAGGAAGTAGGATAGTATTAATCAATAGATCATTACAATGGAGTCTGATTAGTGTAACTAGATATCACTAAGCAAGTACAAATAAGTTCTTTGTTCAAATGATGTAATAGAGAACTACAACTCTTCATTCAAATGATGTAACAAAAAGCCTTCTAGCTTCTGACCTCAGCCACTGGAAATGATCTCAGTTAACTGGGAATCTCCTCAACAAACACCTGCATAATAATAGGGAAGAAAATTGGGTGACTAGACAAGACACACAAAAGAAAAATACAACTAACAAGGATGACACTCTGATATACCTCTTGTAAAATTACTGCACAAAAACTTGATTATGAAAGTTGTTATAGCCACCCTCTCATATAGCTTGTAGATTGGTTCCTGTTCAAAGCTTGATGATGGTTGTTAGCTTTTGATGCAGTGTGCAATGGGAGATAGCAATCACAATATGTAGAATAATATAAAAGAAATTAAATCTATGAGATGACTAAAATTTGCTATAAATAAAAATGACAAATGAATACAATGTAGCTATGGAGGAAATGAACACTCCATTAATAAAACTACTGAACTACATTGCACCCATCACCAATATATGGTGATCTACACAACAATATGCTACTACCTATGAATATGCTTCAAGCTTCTCTATCTATTTATATATCTCTATTACAATGAGGCCCTTATTATATAGGAAGATAAGTTCCTTGGCCAACACTCTACCTAGTTGTGCAAGGGACAACTTGCACATTGACACTTGTGCATTTATTACATTACATGAAGTAACTAGATAACTTCCCCCTAAAGTAATCTAATGTCCTAAGTATGTACCTTGGAAGGTACATTTACATGATCCAAATGATGTAATATACTCTATTTCTAATACCTCCCTATATTACATTATTTGGGTATTGAAGACTTTAGTATTCAATATGGATCTTCTTCCATTGGATAATGAAATTTGTATTCTCCTTCATTTCTTACTGTGTTCAGGTTCAGCAGGTAATTTATGTCTTCATATGATGCAAAGTAAGCTATAATTGAAGCCAAATGTTCTTATTTTAATTGACTTTGCATTGTATTTCTCCTTTATCTGCTTCATCTTCTTATTCATCTCTAGCTTTGCCTTTGATTCTAGTTTTTGTGCTTTCATAGGTGGTTGTGCTACTACTTGGTTATTGTAAGAAATATTCTCCTTTCCTATATTCAATATGTACAGAAGTTTCTAAACAACCACTTAAGGCATCATGATAAGATCTTGAGTTAGTAGAACAAGAAGTGTTGATGTTGCATGAGGATTGAAAAATATTTTCTAGATATGATTCATTAAGTTCTACCTTATTTTTGAGTAGTTCTATAAATCCTTTTTGTTCTACATTTTCAGCCTTGTAGTGTTTATATGTGAGAAATGCCATGTATAATATGCTCACAAAGTCTAAGGAAAGTGAAATGTCACTTTTTCCATTGTCAATTGCTTAATTAAAACAGGATTGAAGATAAAATTCCATAGTATCAAAATTATATTCTAACGCTTCACTATGGATTACTTTTGAAGTTAGATCTAACCTTCCTTCTGATTTCTTGAGAAGATTCATGATCCCAAGTTTTATGGCACTGACTTTTTTCTTTCTGAAGCAATTATTCTAACATGTATTTTGAGAAGTAGACATCCTTATAGCTCCCTATTTTTAGATGTGGTAGGATATTCCCTAATGTATAAACTTGATTTTGATAAAACCTTTTATTAATCCTTAGGTTTGTAGGCTTCCTTATGTCTCCCTAGTAATGAGAGTATGCATATCTAATTTTAGGTTTTTTAGAAAGCTTATATCTTCCCAACTTGATAATATTTGATAGTTATTATTATTATCAAGTTCTGTAGAATGCCATATGACTGCCTAGAGACTTTTGGAATATGATATAGTGCTCTTGTAAAATATAGTTCAATTTTGGCTGATTTTGTATAGTTTTGTAAAGATCAAAAATCAACTTTTTTAACACCTTATTACTCCTATTGAACTAAGCACTTTTCCAAATTTGAAGAGGTTTTAATGTTGGATTTCTTTTATCCCTTTTGAGAAGCTTTTGAGACAAGAATATTAAAAATTTCCAACCTTAGCAAAAAATCTTAATAACCACTTTTTATATCCCTTAGGATTTTATTTAAGTGTTTCTAATTTTCAATAACCTAGTTTGGTGTTGTAACCATTATAAATCCCAAATTTGGATAATTAGAACACATTAATATTTACAAATATTAAATGGATTAATTCCAAGTAGTATCCCTTATTTATCCTAGGTTGTGTTTTGCAAATATTAGACTACTTTGATATTTAATTTCTCTAAGTTTTGCTTTCAAATAAAGATTGATTTCCTTTAATACTTCAATCTTAGAATATACCCTTATAACTCCCTTTTTAATGAAAGAAAATCAGATGGAAAAATTGTACCTTAATATGGCTTTGCACTTTTATGAAATTGGTGGTAGTCTATCCTTCTTGGACACTGTGAGTAATGACAGATTCTCCAACTCGCTATTGGATTCAACACTCTCTTTAATGCTTCCTTGACCCATTTGACTGAGATTAATATTCTTTATCGCTTATGAATACTCTCGAATTGCTCTCGAATAGCTCTTCGAGTTGTTATCAAGTTGCTATCAAGTTGCTTGTCGAGTTGTTGCTGATTTGATTTTTTGAGTTTCTTGTCGAGTTGCTTGGTCCAAGTCACCTTTAATAAGTGGTCAATCAAGTGATAAGTGTCACAATAGTTTTTTAAAACACTTCAAAAATGCTTTTAATGTTTGTTGAATATGTCAATCTTGTTCTAAAACTTGTGATAAGTGTCACCTCTACTTGATAATTATTTTTATTCCCTCTTTATGCATTTTCCAAGAGACATATCTACTTCAAAATATATGAGACTTCTTGTTGTAACACTTCTGGTTGTAAGTAAATCCTCTGCCACATGGAGTATGGATGCCAAGACAATGTTGTAACATCTCCTTCGTGGGTATTTTTTAGGGTTATTTTGGAGAATGACAAGTGGTACCTTATTTCCTTTGCATGCCCTTATCTTATCAACGCCTTCTTGCAAGTCCTTCAACGTATTATTCCACCTTGTTCTTTGTTGTACTTCATTGGTGCTGAGATATTTCCATCCAAGCAATGCTTATGGTGGAGCTTTGGTGGAGATATGGAGGAGCTTTGGTGGAGATATGGTAGCACTTTGATGAAGACTCTGTGATACTCCACTTATGGTAGTGAATGCTCCTTGATTGGACGTATTGTTTCAATTTGCTTGCTTCAATTTTCTTTGCTTATACACTGCTTGATTTCTCCTTGGATTTGTGCCTTACATTTTGCAGGTTTGACCATAAAAGATACGTAGAAGATGAGCCTATATTATTGGCTCTTTGCTATGCTTGGGAGAATGCTAGCGTTCAACCACCTTTAGCTGGTTCACCCTGCTTATATTGTGCCTTTGAAGCACTTTCCAATCTACCATTTTTCTTGCGTAGAATGAGTTAGAGAAGTGCAATACAATGTAACATTTTTGTGAATAATATGCCTTTTGAACCCTTTCTTGCACTCCTTTTTGTAGGTCTGATATTCTGGTTTATATGGCAGAATTTTTGAATGTAGTGTAGGGGTTTTTAAGTTGTCTCTTTGCTTAGACACCTTACCCTTTTTGCTTGGATATTATGATGACAAATCCAATCTTAGTTAGAAGTAGATAGAAACTCCTTATATGATGCAAATTTCTGCACTTTTCTCCTTGCAACTAATCTTATAATGCTTTGGATTTGAGACTCACCAATTCTCAATATTTGAAGTTTCTATTTATGATTTTGGTTAGTTGTATTGTTCTCCAAGTTTTGGAGGTTTCTAACCTATTTTGGTGGCTTCACTTTCCCACTATGTGTTGCATATTTTTATGCACTATGATATGGATATTATGTAATAGGCTTAGGTTTAGGCTTAGGCTTATTAGGACTTAGTCTTTAGGGACTTAGTTTATTTTTAATAAATTATAAAAGTGAGACTTAGTTGCTCACATAGACTTGGCATAAGTCTTCTAGATAGATTAGTTGGAAATCTTCTAGCTAAGGGTTAGTTAGAGGGTTATCCCCAAATTATGTGATGATTAGCTTATCCTCCATGTTTTGAGGATCTAAGATTGTAAATTGTGCTTATTTAAGCACTTTATTTGTAATGTAAATTATCTAGGAATTAATTTCTTATCTTGGATTTTAATTCCTTATCACACTAATAGTGTCTTTAGATGCTTTGACAATTTTTGATTTTGTGCCCTTCTCAAGAACACAAACAATAATATTTTTGAGAGAAATATAATAGTGCAAATGAATCTAATAATATTTCTTTTTATGCACTAACAATTTCACATTATCACTCCAATCAACTCTCAAATTAATACACTTAATCAATTTACTGCAACTAATCAAGAATAATTTGAAATGAATCTTCAAGAGTTATTCTACAATTTCACTACAATTAATATTTAGGACTTAGTATTATTTTTTATTTTCCAAAATAGATGATAGGTAGTTGATACATGTAATTCTACAATCTAATAAACTCCTAATTAATGTGCAAATGAACCTTAAATTTTTTTTTTCTCTTTTTACACTTTTGAAGACTGTAATCCAATTTTTCTTCTTGCAATTTTAATCCAAATTAAGGTGCTTTAAAAAATCTGATAAGTAATCCAATTAATGAATCTACTTGTACCAAAATTTGCTTACCTTTTTGAAAGCTTCTATAGCTCTTTTTATGCTTCTATAGAGGATGTGGATCTTGGTGTCTAATATCACCAAGTTGTTGCTTCAAGTAGGATCTTGTAGCTCTTTGTAGACTATCCTAAACAACTCCTTCTTCACCAAAATATGGTCTTAAATTTTCTTTCATGAGCCTATGATTTTGTGGATTTTTCTCCTCTAGTGGTCTCCTCCTTCTGCTATAGATTTGGAGAAGTCTTTGTCTCTGAAGCGATGCCTTCTTGCTGTGAGAGATAATCTTCAAATCTCCAGGATTTTTTGAGCTTCTTCTATCTTCAAGTCTTCTTGTTGAATTTTGACTTCAAGCAGGATATTCCTCTCAATTCTAAATGTCTTGGGGTCTTCACTGGATTCTTCTTCTAGGATTTGACACTCCTTACTAAATTATTCTTCTTGGATTTGGCACTCCTTGCCAAATTATTCTTCTCTTGGGATTATTTTTGGATGGCGACAATTGTCCCAAGTCCTTCACTATCAAGGGCTTCTCCTTGGTAGTGAATTTCTCCAATGAGTTCTCCTTTGAGAATTTCTTCAATAAGGCTCTCCAAGCCTTTTACTAGATGCTTGATGAGATTTTCTCAAGGTCTTTGATCTTGTAGCTTTTGTTGGTCTTCCTTGAGACATTTTATTCAACCTTCTACTCTTGGAAGTGTTGGTGATGAGATATTTCAGATCTTTAATTCTGCTACTTCTGAATTCAAGAAAGACTCTCCTAGTCCTTCTTCTTCTTCTTCTAAGACTAAAAGTTCTTCAATGAGATCTTCTTTTGATCTCTTAAATTTTGCTTCAGGTGCTGAATTGATTCTGAAGAAGATACTCTTCCTAACTTTCTTGTAGGAAGTTTCCCAACTCACTAAATCTTCTTTCCCTGCAACAAAGTATTATTACTAAAATTTTAATTTGCTTATGAATCATATACTCTCTTCTGGAGTCTTCTTCAGGATCAAGGCTTTTGTGGCCATTTCTAGTATCAAGGCTTTTGTGGCCTTTTATTCTGGATCAAGGCTTTTATGGCCTTTTATTCTACTATGAAGTTCTTCAATCCAGCAATGGAGATCTTCAGTCTCCTAACTTCACCACAAATCTTCTCTAGAATTCTTCTTTCACAGTACTCTTCTCTTGCACAAGGAACTAATATCTACACTATGAAGGCACATCGACCTTCGGGCAACGAAGTTGAAGTCTCCTAGATTTTTGTTGTAGGAGGAGTTCCAATCATATAAGAATTAATTTTTTGCAATAAAAGAAACTTTGGGCAATAGTCAACAAATTCTAGATATCCTAAATGATATTCACTAGATGATCTATCAATCTAGTGGATTAAATGTTGAGTCCTAGTCTTCATAAGTTTTTTCTGCAACTCTATGGAAAGACTCTAGTCAAATGTAATATTAGTATTTCTAGAACTGACATTTATTTCAGTCCTCACTTGTGGCTCTCCCTAATTCTACCACCTAAACTCTTCTAAGAGTTTTTGATAGTGGCTGGTCCAGTAGCGCATTAGGTTGACAAAAAAATCAGGCTCAATAATAATGGTAGTTTTCTTATTGATCTATTGTGACTCTATCTACCCTAGCTAGATCTAACATAGATCTGATACCACTGTTAGCTTTCGATGCAGTGTGCAATGGAAGATAGAAATCACAAGATGCAGAATAATATGAAAGAAAGTAAATTTGTGAGATGACTAAAATATGCTATAAATAGAAATGACATAAATGAAATAATATAGCTATGGATGAAATGAACACTCCATTAATAAATCTACTGAACTATATTGCACCCATCACCAATATATGGCGATCTACACAACACTATGCTACTACCTATGAATATGTTTCAAGCTTCTCTTTCTGTCTGTATATCTCTATTACAATGAGACCCTTCTTATATAGGAATATAGGTTCCTTAGCCAACACTCTACCTAGTTGTGTAAGGGACAACTTGCACATTGACACTTGTGCATTTATTACATTGCATGAAGTAACTAGATAACTTCCCCCTAAAGTAATCTAATTTTCTAAGTATGTACCTTGGAAGGTACATTTACATGATCCAAATGATGTAATATACTCTATTTCTAACAATGGCCCATAATTACCAAAACTAAAACTGCTCTGGTGATGGCTCATAACTGCAACTATTACTAAAAACTATGTGATGGCCCAAAACAATTGTAACTGCCTCTATATTTGATCCACCATATTGCTTGCATTAAATGGTTCTCATTCATGGCATGGTAGTGGTAAAAACACCTCCATAATCATTTGTCACCATTTCTCTTGAAATCGGCTAAAAAATGACTTCAGGAAATTTTTGGTCTTTAAAGCTCAGCCAAAAAAATGAGGCATGTTATTTTTTTAATTATTATTATTTTTATAAGGCTTAACCTTAGCAATTTTTAAATTATAGTATAGTATAAATATTATATTATATATATAATATAAAATAATATAATAATTATAACTATAATTATAATATAAAATATCGTAATTAAAATTAAAATTATTATTATATATAAAATATAATTAAATATTTAATTAAATATAAAATCAAAATTTATTAAAAAGATAAACTTTTAATTAAATATTTAAGACCCTGGAGGTAAAAAAAATTAAATAAATTTTTATTAAAGTTTCAAAAAGGTCGACATGAGACCAAAACGACGACCTGACTTTGGCGACACCAAATTTTTTAAAAATGCCCTCAGAAAGAGATAGGACATAAAAGGACCCAAGAACTCAAAAAATTATTGAACAGAGATAGACTAGGGAAAAAATGCAAGGGCTCATAGGACACCAAATTTTTTAAAACTAGGGGTAAATTAAGTTAGATTTTGAGGATCCAACACAGGCTACGACTGAGATAGGTGATGAAAAATATTTTTGGATAATGAATCACTTGAGAACTCCAGAATCTCCGGTAGAACACAAAGAAAAAACTTTCCTAATCACCTAAAAGAACACCTTAATCACCTAGAAGGGACACATTGATCACCTACAGGAAACACCTTAATCACCTAAAAGGGACACCTTAGTCACCTAAAAAGGAATCCCTAATCACCTGACTGAAACACATGCTTTTTTGAGTGGCTTATCAAGCCCTTTGCATAGAATAATATAATTTCAAATGCTAGCCATTGATAGGAATTGAAAATTCCATACCATACAGAGTTTGCAATTTGTAAGTATGTTTGCCTACCATCTGAAGAATTTGATAGGGACCAAGCCATTTTGGCTCCCACTTCTCTTTTCCCCCATTATTGTCGTTCTTAGGGTCATAATACAACACTATATCTCCTTCCTAAAAAGTTTTTCCTCTAGCCTTATTATTGAACAACTGTGTTGTTTTATGAGCTTGCTTAGTTATCTTCATTAATGCATCTTTTTTATCTTCCTACAACTTCACAATTTGATCAAGTCTTCTCTGCAAGACATTTGGATTTTCATGATCTTGTAGAAGAAAATACAAAGCATGAATTTATACCTAAGGGGGCAACATAGCATTCTCGCCATAAATTTGTTCATAAGGAGATTTCATATGCTTCTTTTGATAGATATTCTATCATCCCATAAATCAAACTTCAGTTCACTATCCCAACTTCTCTTGTTTTTACCCAATGCTCTTTTGATTCTTATGATCAAATTCTTGTTTGAGGATTTTGCTAATCCATTCCCTTGAGGATAGTAATTTGTAGAATGAGAAAGCTCTATGTTGTACCTAGCACAAAATTCAATCATTTCAAAAGAAGTGAAGTAGTTACCATTGTCTATGACTAACTTCTTAGGGACCCCAAATCTTGTCAATATTTGTTCTTCTAAAAACTTGATGACCACTCCAATAGTGGATTTATTGAGAGGTGCTACTTCTACCCACTTGGTAAAATAGTCTATTACTGTGATGATTTACCTATGATATCCATAAGAATTGGGGTTAATATCACCCATGATATCTATCCCCCTTTGAGCAAAAATGAGCTTCAACATGAAGAGCACAAGCTTATACTGAGAGGGGGGGTGAACAGTATAAGATCACCTTTTACTTTTCTTTCCAATCAATATTATGCAATGTAAAAATATCAATATCACTAGCAGTAATCAAAGCAATGCATAAATCACCACACACAATAGAGACATCAATTTAATGTGATTCACCCAATGTGGGATACTCCATAGAGAAAATATTTCACTAAAATTTTCTTAATCAATATATTGGGAATCCTTTCCCTATTACAATGTTTATGGACCTCTGTCCAAAGGAGACACCAATCCCCTAATCAAATTTTTGGTTCTCTATCCACAAGAGAACTATTTATCCTTAGCTCTGGCTGGTGATCTTCTAGAAGAACTTGCTGCCTCCACTGCATTGGCTAATGGATCTCTATCCACTGAATACTCTTGTACCCACTTAGAAGACCTATCCTCACTACCTTGGCTAATAGATCTCTATCCACTGGAGACTGTCATCCTCTATACTCTATGACCTCCAAATATTTCTCTCAACTCTATCTCAAATTTGTACTAAACACAGTCCTTCAGTATAGCATAAATATGCTCAATCTCTGTCTCTGGTCTGGCACAAACCTATCCTCAAATATGCACCAAAATATATCCTCAAATCTATACCAAACATAGTCCTTCGGTCTATCATAAATATTCTCAATATTTATCTCTTTTCTGGCACAAACCTATCCTCAAATATGCACCAAAATCTATCCTCAAATTTGCACTAAACACAGTCCTCCGATCTAGCACAAATCTGTCCTCAATATCTATGTCAAGCCTTAATACAAAGCTTGATTCAATTGCAAATAAACTCTGCTAGATCTGCTCCAAACCTTAACCCAAGGTTTGAATAAATCAATAAATCAACTCTACTCACAAGTCTTCTCAAAGACTTATCTCAAATCTACCTTGTAAGCTTCCACAAAATCTCACACTAATATGTCCACAAGTCCTCTCTAGAACTTGTCCAATCTACTCAACAATCTCTATCCTCAAATATGTATTGTAAGCTTCCACAAAAGCTCACACAAATATGTCCACAAGTCCTCTCTAGAACTTCCCTCAAATTTGCTCAACAAGTCCTCACTAGAACTTTACCAATCTCACAAAAAAATAAAGAGAATATATGATTCATATTCACCATAATGATTAATCACTTTCAATCTCTCTTTTACAACATAAAAATATAGAGAATTGTTAGAGACTCAATATGTATCATACTCATAAACCTATTTCTCAAATCAATTTAGAATATGGAACAATTTGTTTCATAGAACTTGAACTATCACTTCAACACAACTACTTGACTAGGCTCAATCACAACTCTACTCAACCAATCACTCAATGAAATAATCCTTACTCTCAAACCCTAGTCCAAGCATATGAACACTCACTCACTTATTTCCAATAATGCTTATCAAAAAATCTCACATAACAATGATACTCATGATCTTTGCAAACCCTAGTTCAAGTTATTCACTCAACCAATCACTTCAACAATAATGCTTATCAAACAATATCACATAACAATGATACTCATGATATTTGCAAATCCTAGTTCAAGTTCTTCACTCAACCAATCACTTCAAAAACAATGCTTATCAAACAAGGTTTTATCAATAACTCTTATTCCAGAAAAACCCTCAAGAATCAACTCAAAAATGCTCATCAAACAAGGTTTTATAAATAACTCTTATTCCAGAAAAATCCTTTTCACTCCAACTTATAATTCACAAAATTCAACAATCACTCACTAGGAAGATGTGCCCATACCTTTTGTTTGATGTAGAAGTGCCCTTAAAAACTTGTCTCAATCACAATTTTCTTCTTTGCCAATTTCAATGGTTAAATGACAAAATTTCACACTAACACTCTTTCAAAATATTTCTCAATTTACACAAATAATCAATTTTAAATACACCTTGTTACTCCTTGAAATAAGCAATCATCAAATCACACATAAAAATAATCACTCAAATTTCTCCTTATAATCTTCAATTTTGATAAATCAATCTTCAAAAATTAACCTTTCAACAATAATATTGCCTACCCTTTTATCTCCCTCAAAACACTTAATGACCAAATTAATTCAGGTAAAAATTAAACCTCATAAACCATCAAAACATTTTTATTTTTCAACCTTAGGCACATATAAATATTTTTATTTTTCTTTCAACCTTAGCACATCCAAAATTAAGTGACCAACACAAATGACATCAGCGCATACCTTTGTCACAACCAAAAAGGCCTCAATGTATTTCAAAAAAGAAACCTCTTTGTCGAGTGCCTTATCAAGGTTCTAGCCCACCATGTGGTCTAAGCACTCCCACGAGGAAGGGAAGGCACAAGCCTCCCTATAACCCCTTGTTCAACACTTGCTCAAAATATGTGCCCTCTATGCTTTTCTAAAAATAACCTGAAGGGATTCGAACCTGCACTTCTTGCTCACCACACACCCTAGCGCTTTTGCCAATGCCAACTACGCTACCAACGTCTTTTGTGGTAAGTATTGGAACCCACTTCGATTTATTCCTTCACCGCTGGAGACCCTTCAAAAAACATGAAAAATATTTTTTCCTTTTTGCACACAAATTCTATGGAGCATAGGAGATTCGATTGATAGCATTGGTGGGTAAGGCAAAGGTCTTTTCCATTATTTATACACAATGCCTCTTGTGCCATAAACATTGATGCTTGAATCGAATATGAAATTCGATTTTCATTTTAACCCTATAACCCTATTTAGGGTTATTTAAATTAATATAAATTAATTTTTAATTAAATTAAAAATTAAATTATAATTAAGTAACTTTTGAAAATTAATTAAATTTATTAATAAATTAATTTATAATAAAATTATATTAATTAATTTATAATTAATTTAAATATTATTTTTAATATTATAATATTATTTACTTGGACCTCTTATTTGCACTTTGGACCACATCTGACTACCTAGAACCGGATCTAACCAACTGGAAATGGACTCTACTGATTGCAAAACTACTTCTCCTCACACTACTCACTGAAACTGACTTTTGACATCAATGACCACTCACTCTTGACATCAATGACAACACATCTATTCAAAGTGTCCCACAATCTTCCCATTTTTCATTGATGGCAACCCAATTATTTTTTCAAATTTCCTTAACATTTTTATATCCTGCTCCCCCTAACTCAATGCTCTCTTATTAAATCAAATCTCTCCCCCTTTGAAATCAATGGCAAAGGGTCACCTTTGGGGCTTAGGGCTAAGAATGATTATCTTATATTAGCCCCTCCCCCACCTCCTCTTGAGGTAGTTAATTCTGGGGTGGGAGTATTTCTACTCCTAGCATGCACTGGTATTTTCCTTTGTTCACTTTCCCTTTCATCTGATCCTTTTGATTCCTTTTGGTGTTCCTGTTCTTGTTCATGTTCATGTTCCTGTTCCTGTTCATGTCCATATTTTTGTTTCTATTCCTGTTCCTGTTCCTGTTCATGCTTGGTTCAGGATTGTCTGCTCTACACCACTTTGTTGTATGTCTATCATTATTGCACTTATAACACTTAATATTGTTATTCCTTGAAGGTACAAATGTCTTAGGATTTCTTCTAGTGAGGCCATTTCTATTCTTGTCATGAACCCTACAATTTATTGCCTTGTGACCAAACTGATTATATAAGTAGCAATACCCATGAAATAACTACCTGTTCCTGAAGTTCCCATATTCCTATCTTTCATGTGTCCTACACTGTGAAGCCTTGTGCCCAAATATGTGACATGAGAAACATTGTCCATTGAAATTTCCTTGCCCTGACCTCATTGGTCTCTTAGTCTCTTTTACCATGTGCTGGTTTCTGTTCCATCTATTTCTCCTTTGTACATTGTTTATTTCCTTTTTGAACTTTCTATTGTCCAACTCATCCTTAGAAGTTTCACTTTCTCTCATACTATCTTCTTCTAAAGTTTCTTCTTCTTCAGAACTTGAGGTTGACTCTTCTTCTTTTTTCTTTTGAGCATGTTCAAAACCAAGACCTGTTTTGTTTGTTGATCATTTTTGTACCTTGATCATCTTATCTACAATCTTTGATATCTTTCTAAACTTGTGTAGCTTATCATTAGACTTTTCTACTTCTTCCCTTAGTAGATCTACTTCTTGTTCTAATCTCTCACATTCTAAGACCTTTGCTTCTAACTTATCCTTGAACTTATTTGTATTATCTATTGACTTATTTAGATCCTCTATAAGCTTTCCTCTTTCTTCATCACATTCCTAAAATTGAAGCTTAAGTTGGGAGTTTTTATTTCTTACCTTCTTTAATGTGTTAAGAACATAAATAAGTTCTCCCTCAAGATCAACTTATCATTTTTTTTATTCTTCCTCTATTTGTTTACCTTTGACAACTTCTTCATTCTCTTATGACTTGTCTTCTATAGCATCACCTCCTTCTTCTTCTAGTGCCATTAGAATATTTTCTTCTGGTCCTTCAAGTGTATCTTCATATTCATCATCACTAAAACTGAAACCATTCTTTGTACAACTATCTTTAAGATGTCCAAAAAAATGACATCTAAAACACTTGAGAATTATTGGTGACCTTTTATTAACTTCTTCTTTTTCTTCTATAATAAATAGAACTTCATCTTTATCATTATCTGAGAAACTATTATCACTGTCACTTGAGTACTTACTTGCCTAGTTCGAATAGTAACTCCTCTTCTACATTTGAAAGAACTTATTTCCTTGTCTGCCTTGTCCATCCTTACCTTTCTTTTGGTACCTGTATTTTTTTAATTCCCTATTCTTATGATCCTATTTTTCTTCATCATTGTCATTTCTAGCTTCTTGAAAATTAGTTGCATAGTGACCATACTTTTCACAATTGAAACATCTAACAGATTTTGCATATTTAAATCTTCTTGAATCCTTATTCTTTTTGCCATGCTTCTTCATCACTGGATGACTCGTTGCTTGAATCTGACTTCTTACTCTTTATCTTATTAGTAGCTTTGAAGGCTGCTTCCTTCCAAGTATTAGGTTCCTCTTTTGTTATTATCTCAAAATCTGTAAGAATACCAAGTAACATATCTCTTGTCAAAGAATCACCATCTTTTGATTCTTCTATAGCAAAAATATTTTCACTAAATATTTTTGGGAGAGATCTTAAGATCTTATCATAAACATCTGATTCTTGAATCTCAAGTCCAAGTACTTGCATGGTATTAACAACATCGTCTACATGAAGTAGATAAGAACTAATGTTTTCTTCATCCTTCATTCTTAGTTCTTCAAATTGTCCTTTGAGATTTTGTAACTTTGCCTTTTTGACACTTTTATCTCCTTCATATATGCTTTGCAACTTATCCCAAATTCCTTTTGCATCTTTGCAATGCATAAATTTTATAAAATTTGTTCTATGCAGACGTCTCAAAATTGCATTCATTGCTTTTGAATTGTAATGATGTAGAAGCTTACCATATTTATCTGTAGGTGGAGTAGTTGGTGGTATGTATCCATTTTCAACTGCTTCCCAAATTTCATTGCCAAGTGCCATTAGGTGGATCTTCATTCTCATACTCCAAAATACACAATCGCTTCCATCAAATATTAGAGTTGAATTATCTGAGGACCCATTGTTAGAATCCATTATGTTCTTGTAAGATTTTCCTTCAAGCTGTTAAACTCTTTTGAAGGAACCCGCTCTGATACCAATTGAAGAACATAAGCTTATACTAAGAGGGGGGGTGAACAGTATAAGACCACTTTTTACTTTTCTTTCCAATCAATATTATGCAATGTATAGATAGTAATATCAACAATAGTAATTAAAGAAATGCA
Organism: Wollemia nobilis; assembly: GCA_028583015.1. Taxonomy (NCBI): domain Eukaryota; kingdom Viridiplantae; phylum Streptophyta; class Pinopsida; order Araucariales; family Araucariaceae; genus Wollemia; species Wollemia nobilis. The sequence continues at coordinate 18,101,815 of JAQPPZ010017228.1, forward strand.
TAAATCACCACACATAATAGATACACCAATTTAACATGGTTCACCCAATGTAGGCTACTCCATGGAGAAAATATTTCACTAAAATTTTCTCAATCAATCTATTGGGAATACTTTCCCTATTACAATGTTTATGGACCTCTATCCAAAGAAGACACCAATCCCATAATCAAGTTCATGGATCTCTATCCACATGAGAACTATTTCTCCTTAGCTCTAGATGGTGATCTTATAGAACTACTGCCTCCACTACACTGGCTAATGGATCTCTATCCACTGAAGACACCTGTCTCCACTCAGAAGACCTATCCTCACTACCCTGGCTAATGGATCTCTATCTATTAGAGACTATCATGAAGAACACAAGCTTATACTGAGAGGGGGGGGTGAACAGTATAAGACCTCTTTTTACTTATTCCTTTATACTTCAATACAGTAAAGCAATATACCCAAAGCAATATCAAAACAATGCACAATATCATCCACAAAGTGACACCAATTTTAACGTGGTTCACCCAAAAATCCTGGGCTACGTCCACAAAACTTTTCTCTAAAAGTTATCTCAAAGTTCTTTGGGAATCCTTCCCAATTACAATGTTTATGAGCCTCGGCTCAAGGGAGACACCTTCCCCCAATCTGAATTTATGAGCCTCTGCTCAAAGGAGATACCTTCCCCTCTGCTCTAGAAATGATCCCTCAGAAGATCAACTGCCTCTACCTCTTGCTAGCACGTGGAACTCCTTTCCACCGAAGACTCCCTGTCCTCAATGCTTAGCCTATGATACCTCTATCCTCTATGATCACATCCACAAGAGCTCACCTACTCGTACCAAACACAGTCAATCGGTCTAGTACAAGTCTTCCTCTCGTCTATCGGATCTGTCCAACTCTTTGAACAAATCAATCCTCTGCACACAAGCCTTCTCAAAGACTTGCCAAATCTGTCCTCGGGTTCTTCTCAAAGAACCAAAGCACCTCTGTCCTCAAGTTCTCTCGATAGAACTCTCAAAAACTCAGCTCTCAAGTCCTCTGCTAGGACCTGTCCAAATCTGCTCACAAGTCCCCACTGGAACCTGTCCAAAACCTACTCACAAGTCCCCACCGAAACCTGTCCAAAACCTCAGCAAGCTCACCAAGAAAAACTTGCTTAGCATGAACCCACAAAGAGAATTGTTAGAGACCCAATGTGATTCATAAATCTCATAGAAGCATAAAGAGAATTGTTAGAGACTCAATATGTTCTATACTTAACTCCCAATCTCAATCTCAAATCTCATAGAAACATAAAGAGAATTGTTAGAGACCCAATATGTTCTATACTTAACTCCCAATCTCAATCTCAAATCTCATAGAAACATAAAGAGAATTGTTAGAGACCCAATATGTTCTATACTTAACTCCCAATCTCATCTCAACTCAATCTCAAACTCAAAAGAATAAGATAGATGTAGTATGCTTTTCTCAAGAATATGAAACACAACCCAACAATTGCCAACCATGCAATATCTCATATAACAATGATACTTATATTCTTTTCACCAACAACTAGGGTTTCATCATCTCAAAGCAAGTAGCAAGACTTACTAACATAAACCCTATTGCAAAAATGCTTCCTCTTCCTCAACCAGAATTATGCATTCACCCAAAAATTCAACAATAACTTTAATGCATAAACAATCTTCAATATCCAAAAAATAAGATTCACACCAAAGAATACCTAGTAGACAACCTTTTCACTCCAAACTCAATTTCAGAAAATATACCATAAACAACATACATGGAAGATGTTGCCCATACCTTTACTTTGATGAAGAAGGAGAACTCAAAATCTGTCACAACACTAACTCTCAATTTGCCACTAATTAGAGTTAGCAACTATACAATAATACACAATAATAAAGATCCAAAATAACACCTTATTTCTCCAACTTAGTAAAAACCACCAAAGTACAATATATATACAAAGTAAAACCTCTTTACACCTTATTACTCCATATAAACATTAAACATCAATAAAACAATATCAAAACAAATATGATACCTTAACCTTATACCTCCCGCGCATTCACAACCACTATCCTTTGCACACCGCGACCAAAAGAAAAATCCAACGAAGAGAATCAAACTCGGCACCTCTGCCTTCTAGCGCTTTCGCTTAAACGCCACCGCCGTTGGGTCACAAGTGCCCAATGAAATACTACAGCGCTGCCCTCTCTTTTATCTTCCTTTGACGCCAAGAATCTGGAAAACGTAAACGTCTTCCACAAACCACATGCAAACTGGTGAGCGCTGTCCAAGACGTAAGTCACTGAATGCTTGCATTAGTCATCTCACAACACAGTCTGAAAAACATAGTTCAGGAGCAATTGCCAATCCACTACCATCACACAAAAAGTAAGGATGCAGCCCAAGCTCAAATCCGAGTATGCCAAGCACGGTAAAGACGTCAATCGGAGATTCGAAGACACAGAGCAAGCTCAACTCGAAGACACCAAGCGTTGTTCGAAAGGTAAGGAGCAAATGCAAATCACAGACGCCAAGCGCAAATCGAACGAAACAGAGCAAGTGCAAATCGTAGATGCCAAGCGCAAATCAAAAAATACAGAGTAACCACAAATCGCAGATATCAATAATAATCGGAGGTGCTCACTTTAGAAAATCATCCCCACTTATATAGCCATTCTTCCTTAACTGTTTGACGTCGGCGCTCCTCCAACGATGGCAACATATCGGCGAAAGAATTCTTTTTTCTTCCGTCGCTTAAGGGTTGAAAGACCCTTTAATAATAATTAAAATAATTATTATTATTTTATTAATAATAAATTAAACTTGGACCTTTTGACAAAGGTTTGAGTTAATTTAATTATTAATAATAAACATGGACCTTTGCATTAAGTTAAGCTTGGTTTTAATAAAAACCCTTAATGAGTCCAAATGGTTTTAAGAAAAACCTTTAGCCTTGTCACCATGGTTTTAATAAAAACCCTTTAACATAAAGAAGCTTCTCAAGATATTCTTGACATCACACTCTTTTGATATCAACAAAAATGCCTTTTGACATCAATGACAACTTATACATTTGAGCAAAGGCAATGTACCCAAAGTGCCCAAAATTGCCAACAATCTCCCCCTTTGTCATTGATGGCAAACCTTTACTAAAAACACTTCTCAAGAGCCAAAACTGAAACCAACTATGCTAACAACTGAGAATCTTCCTTTGAAGTTTTGCTCCCCCTGACTTGAAGCTTTCCTCTTCACTTTGAAGCTCTCCCCCTTACTCATATCTCTCCCCCTTTGTCATCAATGGCAAAGGGCCACCTTTGGGGCTCGGGACTAAGAATTAGCCTCTTAGCTTAGTCCCTCCCCCACCTCCCGATGAGGTGATTAATTCCGGGGTGGGAGTAAAACTCCCATTAGGCACCGATCATCATCATCGTCTATAACTTCCTTGCCGGGCCTTCTCTTGAATTCTTTGTCCATATTCCTGTTCCTCGTCACTGTTCTTGTTCTTGTTCTCATCCCTATTTTTATCCATGCCTTGATCCTTGGACCTGATCATGCCACTGTTCCTATTCCTGTATTCTGGAATTTCAGCTCTACACTGTCTGACCGTGTGACCTTCATTGTTGCACTTATAACAAGTAACAATGTTATTTCTTTTAGGCATACCTATTCTTTGAATCCACCAGTTCTGACCAAACCTATTCTGACCAAACCTGTTCTGACCAAACCTATTCTGACCAAACCTGTTCTGACCAAACCTGTTATGATCAAACCTATTTTCACCAAACCTGTCCTGATCAAACCTGTTCCTGATATTTGCCTTGCAATAAACTGCCTTATGCCCAAACTGTTGACAAGAGTAGCAATACCCTTGAAAGAAATTACCACCTCTGAAACTGTCATTTACCTTTTTCACTTGAGCCATGCAATGTGAAGCTATGTGACCAAACCTCGTGACAAGCAAAACATCTTGCCTTGAAACTTTCCTTTATTTGACCTCTTAGGTTCTCGAAAACTTCTTCTTCTCATTCTGAATTCTGGTTTCTGTTTCTGTGCATCTATCATTCAAGGACTCATGATCTGAAATACTTTCCTCATCAGAACTCTCTTCCTTTTGGAGTCTTTTACTAGACTCTCCAACTTGTTCCTTGTGATGCTTAACAAAACCAAGGCCTGTTTTATCTGGTTGTCTTTCTTTGACCTTTGATGAGAGACTTAACCTTTTTGGAGCTATCTTGAAACCTCGTGAAGCTTATCCTTGTACCCTTTAGTTTCCTCTTTCAAAGAAGCCATTTTCTGTTCTAACTCACTATACTCAAGAACCTTAGATTCTAACTCATCCTTGAGTTCTTGTGTCTTAGCTATAGAGAAGTCAAGACTTTCTATAAGATCATCTCTCTCCATACAACATTCATCCAACTTATCCTTGAGTCTAGCATTCTTCTTTCTTTCCTTTTTCAAAGCACTAAGAGCACTAATAAGTTCACCTTTAAGATCTACTTCACCTTCCTCTATATGTTTGCTATTAGAATCATCAAAGCCTTTTTCAGATTTCTTATCACTAGAGGTGCTACCCTTTTCAAAAACCATACATGCATCTTCTTTATAGTTTTCTAAAGCATCCTCATACATACTAGAAATCAAATCATTATTTGTGCAATCATCCTCAAGGTGACCAAAATTTCCACACCTAAGACATTTCATGATAATGAATCTATGTTTTGGTTCTTCCTCTTTTCTCGATATGAACAACATCTCATTTTCATTATCACTTGAAGAACTTTCACTATCACTACTAGAACACTTACTTGCTTTGTCTAGGTAGAAACTCTTCTTGTGTTTGTGAGAATACCTCTTTCCTTGATTGTTGTGCTCATCTTTGTTTTTCCTATGATGCTTGTGCTTTTCAGAATCCTTGCTCTTACATTACTGTTTATCATCATCACTTTCATCCTTGGCAACAGTGCAGTCAGTAGCATAATGACCAAACCTTCCACAATTGAAACATCTTACGTTTTTCATATTTTTGTGCTTTCTAGAGAACTTGCCTTTCTTGTCGTAATATGCCTCTTCATCACTAGAAGACTCATCACTCTCTTGAGGTTGTTTACCTTTGGATTTCTTGGTAGCCTTGAAAGTCGCCTCCTTCTTGACATCAACCTTCACTTGAGTTCTCAACTCAAATGCTCGCAAGTATACTATGGAGCTCATCCTTTTTCAACTTATCCAAATCTTTAGCTTCCTCAATAGCAAAAATATTTTCACTAAATCTATTAGGAAGAGATCTTAAAATCTTATCACAAACATCATTTTCAGCAAGCTCAAGACCTAAGTCTTTCATGGAGTTAACAACTTCATCCATACGAAGCATGTAGTCACTAATATTTTCATCATCATTCATCTTGAGTTGTTCAAACATACCTTTGAAGTGTCTCAACTTGGCCTTTCTGACATTTGTATCACCTGTATGAACCACCTTCAACTGATTCCACATTTCACTAGTTGTCTTGTAGTGAATCACTTTGGTGAGATCTACTTTCTATAAGCCTTTCAGGATTGCATTCATTGCTTTTGAATTGCTATGATGTAGGAGTCTTTCTTCTTTAGTATTAGGACCATGTTCAGGAATAGTGTACTCATCTTCAATTACTTCCCAAACCTCATTCCCAAGTGCCATTAGATGAACCTTCATCCTTGCACTCCAAAGACCAAAATATGACCCATCAAGAATAGGTGCTGCATTGCCACTTGAATGATCCATTGTGTTCTTTACTAGCTTTTCCTTCAAGCTGTTAAACTTTTCGAAGGCACCCGCTCTAATACCAATTGAAGAACACAAGCTTATACTGAGAGGGGGGGTGAACAGTATAAGACCTCTTTTTACTTATTCCTTTATACTTCAATACAGTAAAGCAATATACCCAAAGCAATATCAAAACAATGCACAATATCATCCACAAAGTGACACCAATTTTAACGTGGTTCACCTAGAAAGCCTGGGCTACGTCCACAAAACTTTTCTCTAAAAGTTATCTCAAAGTTCTTTGGGAATCCTTCCCAATTACAATGTTTATGAGCCTCGGCTCAAGGGAGACACCTTCCCCCAATCTGAATTTATGAGCCTCTCGCTCAAAGGAGATACCTTCCCCTCTCGCTCCGGAAATGATCCCTCGGAAGATCAACCGCCTCTACCTCTTGCCAGCACGTGGAACTCCTTTCCACCGAAGACCTCCTGTCCTCAATGCTTAGCCTAAGAGACCTCTCGCCTTCTATGATCACGTCCACAATAGCTCAGCTACCCGTACCAAACACAGTCAATCGGTCTAGTACAAGTCTTCCTCTGTCTGTCAGATCTGTCCAACTCTTTGAACAAATCAATCCTCTGCACACAAGCCTTCTCAAAGACTTGCCAAATCTGTCCTCAGGTTCTTCTCAAAGAACCAAAGCACCTCTGTCCTCAAGTTCTCTGATAGAACTCTCAAAAACTCAGCTCACAAGTCCTTTGCTAGGACCTGTCCAAATCTGCTCACAAGTCCCCACCAAAACCTATCCAAAACCCGCTCACAAGTCCCCACCGAAACCTGTCCAAAACCTCAGCAAGCTCACCAAGAAAAACTTGCTTAGCATGAACCCACAAAGAGAATTGTTAGAGACCCAATGTGATTCATAAATCTCATAGAAGCATAAAGAGAATTGTTAGAGACTCAATATGTTCTATACTTAACTCCCAATCTCAATCTCAAATCTCATAGAAACATAAAGAGAATTGTTAGAGACCCAATATGTTCTATACTTAACTCCCAATCTCAATCTCAAATCTCATAGAAACATAAAGAGAATTGTTAGAGACCCAATATGTTCTATACTTAACTCCCAATCTCAATCTCAAACTCAAAAGAATAAGATAGATGTAGTATGCTTTTCTCAAGAATATGAAACACAACCCAACAATTGCCAACCATGCAATATCTCATATAACAATGATACTTATATTCTTTTCACCAACAACTAGGGTTTCATCATCTCAAAGCAAGTAGCAAGACTTACTAACATAAACCCTATTGCAAAAATGCTTCCTCTTCCTCAACCAGAATTATGCATTCACCCAAAAATTCAACAATAACTTTAATGCATAAACAATCTTCAATATCCAAAAAATAAGATTCACACCAAAGAATACCTAGTAGACAACCTTTTCACTCCAAACTCAATTTCAGAAAATATACCATAAACAACATACATGGAAGATGTTGCCCATACCTTTACTTTGATGAAGAAGGAGAACTCAAAATTTGTCACAACACTAACTCTCAATTTGCCACTAATTAGAGTTAGCAACTATACAATAATACACAATAATAAAGATCCAAAATAACACCTTATTTCTCCAACTTAGTAAAAACCACCAAAGTACAATATATATACAAAGTAAAACCTCTTTACACCTTATTACTCCATATAAACATTAAACATCAATAAAACAATATCAAAACAAATATGATACCTTAACCTTATACCTCCCGCGCATTCACAACCACTATCCTTTGCACATCGCGACCAAAAGAAAAATCCAACGAAGAGAATCGAACTCGGCACCTCTGCCTTCTAGCGCTTTCGCTTAAACGCCACCACCGTTGGGTCACAAGTGCCCAACGAAATACTACAACGCTCGCCCTCTCTTTTATCTTCCTTTGACGCCAAGAATCTGGAAAACGTAAACATCTTCCACAAACCACATGCAAACCGGTGAGCGCTGTCCAAGACGTAAGTCACTGAATGCTTGCATTAGTCATCTCACAGCACAGTCTAAAAAACATAGTTCAGGAGCAATTGCCAATCCACTGCCATCACACAAAAAGTAAGGATGCAGCCCAAGCTCAAATCCGAGTATGCCAAGCACGGTAAAGACGTCAATCGAAGATTCGAAGACACAGAGCAAGCTCAACTCGAAGACACCAAGCGCTGTTCGAAAGGTAAGGAGCAAATGCAAATCGCAGACGCCAAGCGCAAATCGAACGAAACAGAGCAAGTGCAAATCGTAGATGCCAAGCACAAATCGAAAAATACAGAGTAACCACAAATCGCAGATATCAATAATAATCGGAGGTGCTCACTTTAGAAAATCATCCCCACTTATATAGCCATTCTTCCTTAACTGTTTGACGTCGGCGCTCCTCCAACGATGGCAACATATCGGCGAAAGAATTCTTTTTTCTTCCGTCGCTTAAGGGTTGAAAGACCCTTTAATAATAATTAAAATAATTATTATTATTTTATTAATAATAAATTAAACTTGGACCTTTGACAAAGGTTTGAGTTAATTTAATTATTAATAATAAACATGGACCTTTGCATTAAGTTAAGCTTGGTTTTAATAAAAACCCTTAATGAGTCCAAATGGTTTTAAGAAAAACCTTTAGCCTTGTCACCATGGTTTTAATAAAAACCCTTTAACATAAAGAAGCTTCTCAAGATATTCTTGACATCACACTCTTTTGATATCAACAAAAATGCCTTTTGACATCAATGACAACTTATACATTTGAGCAAAGGCAATGTACCCAAAGTGCCCAAAATTGCCAACATATCATCCTCTATAATCTATCACCCCCAAAGCTTACTCTCAAATATATCTCAAATATATACTAAACACAGTCCTTCGGTCTAGCACAAATTTTCTCAATCTCTATCTCTGGTCTGGCACAAACCTTTCCTCAAATTTGCACCAAACTCTATCCTCAAATCTAAACTAAACATAGTCCTTCGATCTAGCACAAATCTACAATCTTTGTCTCTGGTCTGACACAAACCTGTCCTCAAATTTGTACCAAAATCTATCCTCAAGTCTGCACTAAACACAGTCCTTCGGTCTAGCACAAATCTATCCTCAATCTCTATATCAAGCCTTAACACAAAGCTTGATTCAATCACAAATCAACTCTGCTAGATCTGCTCCAAACCTTAACCCATAATTTGAACAAATCAATCAATCAACTCTACTCACAAGTCTTCTCAAAGGCTTGTCTCAAATATGCCTTGTAAGATTCCACAAAATCTCATACTAGTCTGTCCACAAGTCCTCTATAGAACTTGTCCAATCTGCTCAAAAATATCTATCCTCAAATCTGTATTGTAAAATTCCATAAAAGCTCACACAAATCTGTCCACAAGTCCTTTCTAGAACTTACCTCAAATCTGCTCAAAAATTTCTCACTAGAACTTGTCAAATCTCATAGAAACGTAAAGATAATTGTTAGAGATTCAATATGCTTCACATTCACCATAATTCTCAATCACTTTCAAACTCTATTTTACCACAGAAACATATAGATAATTTTTAGAGACTCAATAGGTTTCATACTCATAAATCTCTTTTTTAAATTAATTTAGATTATGGAACAATTTGTTTCACAGAACTTGAACTATCACTTCAACACAACTACTTGACTAGGCTCAATCATAACTCTACTCAACCAATCACTCAATGAAATAATCCTTGCTCTCAAACCCTAGTCCAAGCATATGAAAACTCACTCACTTATTTCCAACAATTCTTATCAAACAATCTCACATAACAATGATACTCATGATATTTGTAAACCCTAGTTCAAGTTCTTCACTCAACCAATCACTTCAACAACAATGGTTATCAAAAAATATCACATAAAAATTATACCCATGATATTTGCAAACCCTAGTTCAAGTTATTCACTCAACCAATCACTTCAACAATAATACTTATCAAACAAGGTTTTATCAATAACTCTTATTCCAAAAAACCCTCAATAATCAACTCAACAATGCTCATCAAACAAGGTTTTATCAACATCTCTTATTCCAGAAAAATCCTTTTCAATCCAACTTAGAATTCACAACATTCAACAACAATTCCATAGGAAGATGTGCCCATACCTTTTGTTTGATATAGAAGTGCCCTTAAAAACCTATCTCAATCACAATTTTCTTCTTTTCCAATTTCAATGGTTAGATGACAAAATTTCACACTAACACTCTTTCAAAATATTTCTCAATTTACACAAATAATCAATCTCAAGTACATATTATTAATCCTTATTGAAATTAGCAATCATCAAATCATACATAAAAATAATCACTCAAATTGCTCTTTATAATATCCAATTTTGATAAATCAATCTTCAAAAATTAAACTTTCAACAATAATATTTGCCTACCCTTTTATCTCCCTCAAAACACTTAATGACCAAATTAATTCAGGAAAATAACAAAACCTCATAAACCATAAAAATATTTTTATTTTTCAACCTTAGGCACATAAAAATATTTTAATAAAAATATTTTTATTTTCTTTCAACCTTAGCACATCCAAAATTAAGTGACCAACACAAATAACATCAGCGCATACCTTTATCACAACCAAAAAGGCCTCAGTGTATTTGAAATATGAAATCTCTCTATCGAGCACCTTATCAAGGTGCTAGCCCACCACATGGGCTAAGCACTCCCATGGGGAAGGGAAGGTGCAAGCCTTCATTTAACCCCTTGTTCGATGCTTACTCAAAAGATGTGCTCTCTCTACTTTGCCAAAAATGAACCCGAAGGGATTCAAACCTGCATGCCTTTCTTGCCACACACCCTACCGCTTCAACCAATGCCTACTACACTACCAGCATCTTTGGTGCTAAGTATTGGTGCTCCCTTTGATTTATTCCTTCACCACTGGAGACCCTTCAAAAAATGTGGAAAATATTTTTCCCTTTCTGTGCACAAATTCGATGGAGCATAGGAGATTCGATCGATAACATTGGTGGGTAAGGCAAAGGTCTTTGCCATTATTTATACGTGATGCCTCTTGTGCCATAAATGTCAGCACTTGAATCGAATATGAATTTTGATTTTTATTTTAACCCTATAACCCTCTTTAGGGTTATTTAAATTAATATAAATTAAAAATTAAATTATAATTAACTTAAGTAGCTTTTGAAAGTTAATTAAATTAATTAATAAACTAATTTATAATAAAATTATATTAATTAATTTATAATTTATTTAAATTTCCTTTTTAATATTATAATAAAATATTTTAATATTATTTTCTTGGGCCTCTTCTTTGCACTTTGGACTACATCTGACTACTTGGAACCGAATCCGACCAACTGGAAATAGACTCTACTAATTGCACTATTTGTAGAACTGGTTCTCCTCACACTGTTCACTGAAACTGACTTTTGACATCAATGACCACTCACTTTTGACATCAATGACAACACATCTACTCAAAATGTCCAACACAACAATCACTGGTTTCAAGGGCATGAATGACAAATTCTTCTTCCCTATAAAAATATGATAGTTATGACAACTTCTAACAAAATGGTAGACATATTTAAATAGGGAGGACCAATAATAACCAACTCTCATGATTTTGTGAGCAGTGGAGCAAAGTGGCCTCCATAAAAACTAGAATGATATTCTTTCAACACTTGAGGTACTTCTTTCTCAATCAAACTGAGAAGCAACACTCCGTTTAGATACCTCCAATAAAATCTACCTTCCTAAATGTAATACCTTTGAGCCAATTGCTTGATAGACCTTATTTTGTTTTAGGACATGTCTCCTAGAAATGATAAGTTTTGGAGGTAAAATATTATGCCATCATACCATCTACAATCAAAATTATCAATTGCTCTTGCTTCTTGTTGCTCATCTACTACAATAGTATTATTTGTATTCTCTCCATCTTTGTTAGCCAAGTACTTTTCCAGTCCTTATCCTCTAACAATTTGCACTGCTTTGAACTCCACATTATACTACAATAATTTGGCCATCCACCTTGCAAGAATGCCTAAAGGTTTAGGTTGAGTAAAAATATCTTTAACAACAATGTAGGGGATAAAAAATATTACCTTATTTGACCCAAATATACACTTGAAATGATCCAATGCTCTGAATAATACGTAAGCCTATTTTTCTAGAATGGAAAATTTTAGTTGAGCACCCTTCAATCTTGTACTCATAAAGGCTATGGGTCTTTCATTTTTCTCTTCATCTTGCTAAGCTAGAACTGTAGCAATAGTGTGTTCAAAAGCAAATGAGTAGATTTTGAAATATTTGGAGTAATTAGGGTAGTTCAACACTGGAGCCTTAGTAATTGCATATTTGATCTTCTAGAAGGCTGCATTATTTTCCTCTGTCCATCTCATTTCTACATTTTTCTTGATCATGTCATTTGTTGGCTTGGCAATCGAAGCAAAATCAAGGACAAACCTCCTAATAAAGTTAATATTTCCAAAGAATGATCTAACTCCCTTAAAATTCTTAGGAGAGGAATTTTAGCAATGGCTTCTACTTTTTGTGGATCAATGCCAATTCTATCTTTTGAAACAATATGCCCAAGTAGTTTACCTTGTGTGGCCCCAAACACACATTTTATAAGATTCAAATATATGCCAAACTCCTTGCACCTATAAAATACTTGAGTTAGATGTGCAAAATGATCTTCAAGATTCTTTGAAAAAATTGTAATGTCATCAAGATATACTACCACTATCTTGAATTTTAGCCCCTTAAATGCAACATCCATTGCTCTCTAAAATATTTCCCCTACATTCATCAATCCAAAGGGTATCCTGAGATATTCAAACATTCCCCATGGTATAGTGAAATTTTTTTTATGCATGTCTTCTGGATTTACTACAATCTGATTGTAACCTGAGAATCCAACAAAGACATTCTTGATGACACAACCACTTCTTGAAGCAATCGCTCCATATTTGAAATAGTTGTCTTTGAGAGAGCTCTTATTCAAATTATTGAAATCTACATAAAGCGTGATCTCACCATTAATTTTTCTAACTGGAACCACGTTTGCTAACCGAGTATAAAATCTCACCTTCTTGATTATCTTGATATCCAGTAACTTTTGCACTTTTTTCTACATAATTGGATGCAAAGTGAGATTGAACTTCCTTTGTTTCTACCTAAAAGTGAAGAACACAAGCTTATAATGAGAGAGGGGGTGAACAGTATAAGACCACTTTTTACTTTTCTTTCCCAAACAATATTATCTAGTATAATCAATGGCAATATCAATAGCAGTAACCAAAACAATGCACAAATCATCACACACAATAGAGACACCAATTTAACGTGGTTCACCCAATGTGGGCTACTCCATGGAGAAAATATTTCACTAAAATTTTCTCAATCAATCTCTTGGGAATCCTTTCCCTATTACAATGTTTATGGATCTCTATCCAAAGGAGACACCAATCCCCTAATCAAGTTCGTGGATCTCTATCCATAGGAGAACTCCTTTCTCCTTAGCTCTGAATGGTGATCTTATAGAAGAACTGTTGCCCCCATTAATCTGGCTAATGGATCTCTATCCACTAAAGACACATGTCCTCACTGCCCTGGCTAATGGATATCTATCCACTAGAGACTATCATCCTCTATACTCTATCACCTTCAAAGATTTATCTCAAATCTGCACTAAACATAGTCCTTCAGTCTAGCACAAATCTACTCAATATCTATCTCTGGTCTAGCATAAATCTATCCTCAAATTTGCACCAAAATCTATCCTCAAATCTGTACTAAACACAGTCCTTTGGTCTAGCACAAATCTATCCTCAATCTCTATCCTATGATCTGCACTAAACATAGTCCTTCGGTCTAGCACAAATATGTCCTCAATATTTGTCCTCTGATCTGCACTAAACATAGTCCTTCGATCTAGCACAAATCTATCCTCAATATCTATCCTCAAGCCTTAACACAAAGCTTGAATCAATCTCAAATCAACTCTGCTAGATCTGCCCCAAACCTTAACTCAAGGTTTGAACAAATCAATCAATCAACTCTGCTCACAAGTCTTCTCAAAGACTTGTCTCAATTCTGCCTTGTAAGCTTCCACAAAATCTCACACTAATCTATCCACAAGTCCTCTCTAGAACTTGTCCAAATCTGCTCAACAAGTCCTCACTAGAACTTGTCCAAATTTGCTCAACAAGTCCTCACTAGAACTTGTCCAAATCTGCTCAACAAGTCCTCACTAGAACTTGTCCAAATCTGCTCAATAAGTCCTCACTAGAACTTATCCAATTTTGCTCTCAATCTGTATTGTAAGCTTCCACAAAAGCTTACACAAATCTATCCACAAGTCTTCTCAAAGACTTACCTCAAATCTGCTCAACAAGTCCACACTAGAACTTGTCCAATATCATAGAAACATAAGGAGAATTGTTAGAGACTCAATATGCTTCACATTCATCACAATGCTTAATTACTTTCAATAATTCTTTTAGAAACATATGGAGAATTGTTAGAGACTCAATATGCTTCACATTCACCTCAATGCTCAATCACTTTCAATCACTCTTTTAGAAACATATAGAGAATTGTTAGAGACTCAATATGCTTCACATTCACCTCAATGCTCAATCACTTTCAATCACTCTTTTAGAAACATATAGAGAATTGTTAGAGACTCAATATGCTTCACACTCACAAACTCTCTCTTTTATCATAGAAACATATAGAGAATTGTTAGAGACTCAATATGTTTCACACTCATCAACACTCAACCTCTTTCTCAATTCAATTCAGAATATAGAACAATTTGTTTCATAGAACTTGAACAATTCACTTTAATGCATTCACTTGACTAGGCTCAATCAACTCTACTCAACCAATCACTCAATGAAATAATCCTTGCTCACAAACTCTAGTCCAAGCATATGAACATTCACTCAAATATTTCCAACAATGCTTATCAACCAATCTCACATAACAATGATACTCATGTTCTTTCCAAACCCTAGTTCAAGTTCTTCACTCAACCATTCACTTCAACAACAATGCTTATAAACCAATCTCACATAACAATGATACTCATGTTCTTTTCAAACCCTAGTTCAAGTTCTTCACTCAACCATTCACTTCAACAACAATGCTTATAAAACAAGGTGCATAGCATTCACTTCACAATAGCTCAACAACTCAATAAGGAACCTAATCAAGTCCTTTTCACTCCAAAGTTGTTTTCCAGAAAACCAACCAATCAACTCAACCAAGGAAGAATGTGCCCATACATTTTTCTTGATGAGGAGTAGACCACACAAATATGCCACAATCATAAACACTTCTTTGCCAAACTCAAGGAGGTTAGAAGATAATAATCTCTCTCTCAAGGAATCACAATACAAAATAATATCAAACACAAATACACCTTATCACTCCATCTTTAAAATAACATCCAACACCTTAAAAATATTAGAACAATTACTTTCACAATAATCCCTTTGGCAAAAAGTCCTTTAAAATAAAATCAACACCTTAAAAGGCTTACTCCTCCAATATGCAAATATAACAATTAGGACTTTATTTTAAAATTAAGATCAAACTCCTTATAACTCCCTTCACTATTTTACCATGAAAAATCACCACAAGAAATTAACTTTAATTAATCCTTATGCCTCCCAACTACCTCACGTCAAACCTTAGGGCAATGAAAATTAAATTAAAAAAATGTACCTTTGCCCTTAGTGGGTTTTGAACCCATGACATTGCCTCCCCAAGCGCCCTAGCTGTAGCCTTGGCTACCACGTGAGCTAGGTGCTCACGTGGGAGCTAGAGTGCCCACGCACTCTATTACCTTCTTTGCCATCGCCGAAACAGAAACGCAAAAAGGGCTTCCAAACTTGTTGTCACCAGGTTTCAAACCCGTAACCACTCTGCCACAAGCACCAAGTCAAATGCCACCTGAGCTAGCCACCGGATGGTGCTAGGAACTAAGCACCTCGACGTCTTAAACACACTAAATTTCAGATTTACGCAGCGCACAAAAACTACTATGTTTCCTCCACGAGTTACAATACATTTTTCAAAGGATATCACACATACTTTTTGGCCTTAGCAAAGGCAATATATATATGCCTTTATTATCACTTCCATCACGTCGATGGGGGGAAGTCTTCGACTTGCACGTCGATGGAATAAACTTAGGTTTTGCCACTTCGAATAAATAAATAATATTTATTTATAAAATTTAAATTCAATTTGAATTTAAATATTTATAAATTAAATATTAAAACTTCCTTGGGCTTTCTAATTTGAAATTAAAGGCCTCCTTGGGTTTTTATAAAAAACCTTTTACATTGCTCATCCATGGTTTTAATAAAAACCTTTTATCTTTGCTCACATAAAATTATGAAGCTCTTTTGGAACCAATCAATTGCATTTCTCCTTAGGACCTTTTGACATCAATGACAACTCACTCTTGACATCAATGACAACTTATCTACTCAAAATGTCCAACAAAAAGGCTTAGCATATTTTTAAAGAGGTATTATGTGAGTCATTACCTTTGTATTGAATGTCTTCAGAATATTCATAACTCTAAGCAAAAGCATCCATGTTCTTTTTGAAAAATTTGATATATTGTTGTTTATCTTTTCCTAACAGGGCTTTATTGATCCTAACAATCTCAGGCTCTTCCTTTGATCCTAACAATCTTAGACCAAAGGTTTATATGCTCTATAAAATTCATCAAACAAGCTCTCTAAAGATACCAACCCCCTAGAGATCTTGTTGGTCTTTAGTTGTATGACTTTTGTAGGCTCTCCAATAACATCCTTCAAATTTTCTTCATCACTTTCATCACAAATAACATCAAAAAATTCATTCTGCATAGTCATAAAATTGTTAATGTGTATATCATCATGAAAAAATTATAAATATACCACATTATCAGGGATAAATCACTTATAAAAAGATATGGTTGGGAACATTTCCATAAACCAAGTGTCTATTTCAAGGTTTTCTGCTTCAGAAGCATTAATGGTCAATAAAATAACATTGTGATTTTGTGCTCTAGGAACAAATTGTAGATCAAAATCTAAGAATCTATCTATTTCATCCAATACTGCCTAATTATATTGCTTAGTCTAGGGTTCTTTGTTTGATATTTCCCTTTGATTTGTTGAATGATTAGTTCAACATCCCCAATAACTTTGAGGTAATTAATACACAATTCCTTGGCCTTCCTTAGCCCTATATAACTACCATTGATGTCTATCAACAGTACTCCAACTCTTGCTCCTACTTTATATTTTAACCCATAAAATGTCATAGTCCATATCTCAGAGGTCAGAATTCTATCAGTTTCTACATCTACTTCAACCTTCAATTTTGGATCCATGTTCCAACATCAGGTACTTCCAACAAGAAATAGAGTAAATCTCCATGTCTTTTTTCTTAATAGAATTCGTGATATTAACCATATTATCATTAGGATCTCTAAATTCAATTGAATACGTGTTGAAGGGTTCTCTTTTCAAGATCAATTTCTTCTTACCCTATATTGGAATAGTGGCATATGACTAATATAACTGAATAGTACCACCTAACTGCTCTATCCAATGCCTAAAGAGTAAGATGGAAAAGAAAGGGTCCACATATATAACTACAAAAACCATCAACACTCCTTTCTTAGGATATTTTTCAATATGGACAAGAAGTATAGTTATAATACCTACACAAGGTACTCTCCTGTTATCCATGACAAAAATATGAGGCTACTCTTTCTAGAAAATCAATCCTAACTGATCAGCTACTTGTTTTGACATTACATTCATGCAATAACCATATCAAGCATGTAGTGACATTACATTCATGCAAGAACCATATCAAGCATGTAGTTAATAATAACATATATCTTAGTGAGATGTAAAATGGCTTAGCTAAAGATGAGGCTCTAACTGCATTATTCACAAGGCCTATGGGATTTTGAGGCTTTCCTCCTGATTGATAAATTAATTTTAAGGCTTTACATACTTGATATTGATACTTTTGAATAGTCATTAATTCCCCAAAAGTAATGTTGACCTTGTGCTTGGAAACCTCTGTACCCAAATCAAACTGATATTTCTTATCATCAATTTCTTTTCTATTTTTTTGATTAGCCAAGTCATTTTGCTACTTTTGAATAATTTCTTCTACATCAGGCTCTTTAGAAATAATTTGCAACTTCATATGATTTAATTTTCTGTGAAATCACTCCTATAGCTTTCTCCTTTTGTGCAGTACCTTCATCAACTTTGTCCTCCATTGTTCTATTTATGAGATTGATAGAATGTATTATTTCAATAGATTCAACCTCTTCTATTGTAGGTATAAGCTTCCCTTGATTTTTTCTATCAAATCTGGTACTAAGAGGCTCACTTGAGGTTGATGCCTCTCCAAAGACTAAGGCTCTCTTCTCAAGATCACTAGCACATATGTCCATGTCCCTTTTAAATTCATATTCTTAGGTTTCATCCTCCTAAGTCCATTATACATTAATTACTAATATATTCATCTTCAGATTTAGCTTTTAAATCAACATTAGAATGCATACTTAGATAAATACCACAATCAACAGGGTTTGTGGTGCATAATAGGTAAAGCAATAAAAGGGATGATCTGATGCTATATTATTTGATGGTATGGGATTTGGAACAGAATTTAGATCTCTCTCTATTTCTTTCTTTTGCCAATTTCCATTCTGATTTATGTTTCCCTCTTCATTTCTATTGTTATTCTTGTTTCTATTGAAATTCCTACTGAAGGCATGTTATCTTCCTACTATTTATTACTGCCCTGTAAATTTTTTGTAATGTTGTCTTTACCCTTTTCAAGTCTAGCCAGTTTGTTATTCAAAGTAGTAAACATCTCACTCAACTAGTTAGCTATTTTATTCATTGGATCTTGGTTTTTTTCTTAGAGATAGAGAAATCAACCTTCTTAGGATTTATTTTAGGTAGATTGGGCTCTAAAAAGTATGCTTTTATCTTACCACTATCAATCATATGTCTCTCTATTTCAATAGCCATTTCCATACATATATCAATGGTGGTTGTTGCTTATTGTCTCAACTCATAACTAAAATATCCAAGGAAAGCATTTTTGTAGAAACAAATTGACTTATCATCATTTGGCCTTAATGCTATCGAAATATTATTTCTAGTTTTAAAGAATATTCTATTGAAATCTTCCACTTATTTTTCATGGTATCCAATTCTGTCAGTAAGGACTGTTCATTCTTCCTCTCTCCATATTTTCTAAGGAAAGTGTGCTCTAGCTCTTGAAAATTATGGATAGTACCAACTCTAAGGTTGTTAAACCATTCTCAAGCATCCTTCTCTAAATTTTGAAAGAACAATATAAGGACAACATCTTCATCATCCACCTCAAGACTATCCATGGCATACAAAAAATCCCTAACATGATCTTCACTGGTGACAACATTATTCCCTTGAAACTTAGGCAAGTACTTATGAGCTTTACTAGGGAGAGGATTCAGATTTGTAGGTAAAAAAAAGCTCTATATATATTGGTCCTCCACTGATTAACACATTGAAATTTTGATTTACATTAACATTTTTATTTGCATTAGGATCTACCATACTCACTACATGTTGATTCACTATAGGTACTTATTTTACAGCAGGAGAAGACTAATTCAAACCAAGATTTGGGCTGGAAAAAAAAATTGGAATTGAAGATTTTCTGTGAGACTTGAAGAATACCTCAGGATTTGGTACTCCAATAAGCACTTATTTTCCACTTCTTTTTGTAGATGCCAAATCCAACTCCTCCTTTTATTTTTTTAAATTCTGAGTTCATTTGTGTCGCAAGCACAATTGTGCAAAGAAAGAGCAAGATATTCAATAATACTTGGGCCAAAATTGCTCAACCTAATATTCACCCAACTCTCACAAATTTTACTCTAGGAGAGATTGAGAAAAATAAAACACACAATAATACTAAGCCACCAAAAAATTTTGGTTGACTACTACCAAACAAAAAGTTCTAGAATCATCTCCAGAAATGGTGCAAAAATTGTTGTTAAGTTGGTAGGTAAAGTACATAAAAGAAAATACACAGGTCTTAGAATCCCCAGCAACAATAATATGAAGTCCTAGACAATGGTCCTAAAAATTGTTGGTGTTAAGTTGGTGGGTAAAATTACAAAAAGAAAATACACAGGTCTTAGAACTCTCGACAATGAAAATTCTAAATCCCCAGAAATGGAACCAAAAACTAATGGTGTTAAGTTGGTGGGTAAAAGTACAAAAATAAAATACACAGGTCTTAGAACTCCTGGCAACGAGAATTCTAAATTCTTGGTAACGACACCAAAAACTGTTGTGGTGATTTTTTGTGTCCTTAAGAATTTGGGTTGTCACACCACAATAAAATCACTAATTCATAAACACCACTATAGATTCTAGTAGATCCACCTCTTTAACTTGGGAAAATATTATCAAAAAGACTTTAAATAGACCAAGTACGTTAAGGACACCCTAGAGGTGAGCCTATAATACTTCTCATATGCTCATGCTCATCCATATTAACAAACATGAAACACAACTGCAACTTAAAAATGACCAAGCTTCGAAGTAACTCCCAGCTAATGCTTCAAGTATCAGATTGGTGCCTTATGCATTGGGTAATTGTAGCTAGAATTAAAATATGGTGAAGAGAGAAGGGGAATAATATAAAACTGAGCCAACCACATCCATTCAAATAATGTAACAGAAGTGACTGAACCTACCAGTGAAAGAAGATGCCATCTACACATTCAAATGATGTAATATGTAAACAGGACAACAAATAAAATTGCACATGAAATTGTTGAAAGGAGGAAGCAAGATAATATTAATCAACATATCATTACAATGGAGTCTAATTAGTGTAACCAGATCTCACTAAGCAAGTACAAACAAGTTCTTCATTCAAATGATGTAATAGAGAACTACAACTCTTCGCTCAAATGATGTAACAAATATTATCCTGGCTTTCAACCTCAACCACTAGAAATGATCTCAATTAATTGGGAACCCCCTCAAGAAACACTTACATAATGATAGGGAAGAAAATGGGGTGACTAGACAATACACACAAAAGAAAAATACAACTGACAAGGATGACACTCTGGTATACCTCTTATAGAATTACTGCACAAAAACTTGATGATGAAAGTTGTTGCAACCACCATCTCATATATCCTGTAGATTGGTTCTTGTTTAAATCTTGATGATGGACCATAATTACCAAAACTGCAACTGCTCCGGTGATGGCTCATAACTGCAATTGTTACTAAAAAGCGGGTGATGGCCCAAAAAAACTATAACTACCTTCGAATTTGATCCACCATATTGCTTGCATTAAATAGTTCTCATTCATGGCCTAGTAGTGGTAAAAATGCCTCCATAATCATTTGTCACCATTTCTCTTGAAATCAGCTAAAAACAACTTTAGGAAATTTTTGGTCGTTAAAGCTCAAAAAAAAAAATTAGGTATGATATATTTTATAATTATATTTTTTTATAAGGCTTAACCTTAGCCATTTTTAAATTATGTTATAATATAAATATTATATTATATATAATATAAAATAATATAATAATTATAATTATAATATAAAATATCATAATTAAAATTAAAATTATTAATATATATAAAATTTAATTAAATATTTAAATAAATTTAATTAAATTTAATTAAAGAAATAATTAAATATAAAATCAAACTTTATTTAGAAGGGAACATTTAATTAAATATTTAAGACCTTGGAGGTCAAAAATAATTAATTAAATTATTTAAGTTTCAAAAAGGTCGACATGAGACCAAAACGATGACCTAACTTCGGTGGTACAAATTTTCAAAAATGCCCTTGGAAAGATAAGATAGGACACAAAAGAACCCAAGAACTCAAAAATTTATTGAATGGAGATAGACTAGGAAAAAAATGCAAGGGCTCATAGGATACCAAATTATTAAAAATTAGGGGTGAATTAAGTTGGATTTTGAGGATGCAACAGGTTCTTGATCTACATCAAAAGGATCCTTCAATGAGGTATTTTCTCTAGCCAACTTGGCCAATATGGACATGTGAGATGCTTATTTTATCTCAGGTTTTACTAGAATCTCCTTCGGCCTTACCATACCTTCTTTTGTCCTTGGCATGCTCTTTGTATCCCTTGTTATGTTTTCTTTTACCCATGAAATGCCTCCTTATACCCCTATCATGCCTTATCCTACCCTTGTCATGTATTTTTGTGCCCCTATTGTACCCTCATGAATCCTTATTATATCTTTATGTATCCTCCTCTATCATTGTTGTGCCTAACATACCTGAAAGGGATGCCAATTTGAAAACCCTAGTTTCCTACCTTCTCTTTATGCTTGATGTGACTAAATACCCCTCTCTAGTTGTGCTTAGTGCACTTGAGGATGGTGTCACCACTTTAGCCTACTATTTGTACATAGTAACTTGGTATTGTAAATGCTCTACCTCTACTTCCATTGCATGAATATTCTATTGTACCCGATCTATCTCCTCCTTCAAAACTATGAAATCCACCTTCTTTCCTTTGTCCCATGGAGTGGTTGCTATTGATCTTCTTACCAAACTAGCCCTCTCAACATCTTGGATGCTCTCTATATTAACCACTTCCTCCTACTCTTTTCCCACCCTAACCTACCTCATAGCATGTTGTGTTGACTTGGATTGCCTAGCTATTCACTCTCCCATTAGCCATTGCCCCAAGCCTAACCCCTATTGGGACACCTAATGTGTCATCAGCAACTTGATCAGATCATTGTGTGATAACTCTTCCACCCATGGTTTCTACTAGTATTTGATACCCAAGTATTATAGGGTCTCATATAGGTTATGTGGTATATTGACCTAGAATGCTTCCCTTTTATTTTTCCTCCTTGTGTGCACCAATAATCAAAATTGGTTCACCATAACTATTGTAAACATACCATCGTATACCAAAAATTTAGAATAAACAAATCCATAGCATAATAAGGATGTTTTAGGGTAGTCCTCACGGTCCTCTTATTAGATTTTACTTCTAGCCTCTCTCACTCTCATCCCTACTAGAAGGCTTCATGATCCTCTACTATTACCTAGGGCTTGTAGAAGACTTGCTGCTTGACACAAGGTAGTCCTATAATTATTGTGATATATATCTTGGATAATTTAATTATTATACCATGAACCACAATATGGTCCAGTCATAGGTGGTGATGAACTCAACTACAACCTCTTGGTCATAGCCTTGGAGGTGCTTGAAGTAGGACAACCACCTTACCATTGCTAGTATCCATATCACTATGAAACTCCTCTCTAGCTCATTTATGTTGTTGGGTTTTTGGCACCCTATTTTTTTTCTTACCCCCATTTCCTCATGCTCCAATCCTATTTTTCTCCTTATCCCACTCTACTAGTTGCTCACCACTATTTCATTCCTTCTCTAATTCTCATCACCATTTTCTCTCCTATTTGGTGATCTAATCTTCTTAATTCCCTCTCTATTTTTTTGATCATACCAAATTGCCTTTTCTCTTCCTTGTAACGTTGCTCTCATAATTGCTCCTCTATAAAAATTTTCCACTACATTTTTCAATGTTTTCTATGATCTATTTTTATTTTGTATCACTCTCCTTGCTATCACTTTGTGCTACACGATGGCATGATCTTCCATGCATGCACTAAAATTATTCTTTTTGCTCCTTGGTATGCCATCACTATGTGGTGGTCTATCTTCCACATTATAACTAATTGTGCCATGTGCATCAACCTCTATCGCTTTGATAAGTCTAATGAGACTTATATTTTTTATATAAGCTCATTCCTTCTTCTCTCCTTGCTCCATGTGTTGTCATCCATGTGTCCCTCATCCCCTTTCATATGACCATTTATTTTCTCCATTTTTTGATTTCCCTAAGGCATTTTTGACACATTCAAGAACTCAAGGGGGCAACTCTCAGGGGCAAAAACCTCTTGATCCATCCTCAAAATCAATCCCACAATCCTTTATGATAAAATTGGCATCCATTATTTTTATGCATCTACTATATTAATAGATACATTAGAATGGGGAATATTTAGATATCATTTTTGTTCCACTTTTATTTACTTTTAAACCTTGAAAAAATTCCACCAAGCATACCTAAAATATGCTAAAACTAATAATTTTTGCTAAGATAACCATTTCATTTTGACTTGGCATGACCAAGCATGTTAGGTCCCTTTGTTGACTAGGTAAAACTAAGCACACCAAACCCCTCTATTTTCTGAGCATAGTTTAATATACCAAGAGATTTAAACCTATTGACCTAAAATGTGGTAAGCCTCAACATGTCCAATACTTAATACTTTGTTTGGGATAGTTGTCATCACATGGCTAAATTGCTATGATGTAACTACTTGATGAAGGTAGTCAATTTCTTGAGTTAGCTTCATATTCTTTTATTTTCCACCCTTGCCTTTCTATGACCTATGAAAAAGGATATCACAATCCTTTTTTATAGACAATACTTACATGGATGCTTATGCTAAGAGATATAGATATAGAGAGAAATACAAGAAATATATAATTGCAAATAACTATTATAGAAAATGATTCTACATCCAAATTTTAGTTTGTGTACCTAACCTTCATCTTCTATCATTGTAACACAATACATCACCTTATTTTCTCCTAAGAATAGTCATGTTTGAAGAAGTAGATATGCCATCATATCATAATGTTGTGTCTTACTATCTTCTCCACCTATGTTAGATGTCACCTATATTATGACTTCAACCTTTCACTAATCACCCAAAATACTAATTGCTTTTCCATCCATCATAGGTATCACCAAATATATTCATACTCTATTTTACATCACACTAACCCTATAGCAATACCAAGTCATCCATGCCCTACCTCAGATTGAATGAATAAGTTGCTATCTCACTAACTTTTTCACATACTTAATTTAGCTTGCACTCTCATATCACTAAAC
Organism: Wollemia nobilis; assembly: GCA_028583015.1. Lineage (NCBI taxonomy): Eukaryota > Viridiplantae > Streptophyta > Pinopsida > Araucariales > Araucariaceae > Wollemia > Wollemia nobilis. The sequence continues at coordinate 18,126,643 of JAQPPZ010017228.1, forward strand.
ATATAATCTAAGCTAAACTACTATTAACAACTCTTGTTATTTACCATCTACTCTACTTCATCTCACACTTTGCTATCTTGTTATCGAAACCTTTATGATTGTACATTTCCTTTAATTGAATTGGCACTTATTAAAAATAAGAATAGGGGCCTAATAAATTATCAAGGGAGTTCATTGCTTCTCACTCAGATAGATCCTAAAAATTAATGCCCTACTCTATTTTGCTTTTACTTAGTATCTTTGTTGTAGTTCACAAGGAAATTGATCAACAACTCTAAGATAATTTATTTCTAACTTGTAGGATTGCACAACATTTCAATATGTATAAACACCTGCATAGTCACTAAGCATATTTAGTTCTTGAATTTGTTTTGAGCATTCACTTTGCTTCTTTTCCTATAAATAGTTTGCATGGTAATTGAATAAAATAGTTTATGGTGCTTTATGACTATTTCATCTTAGTTAAGTTCAAGTGGTTCTACATTTATTGTGTTATTATTTGTTGATGTTAACTATCCATAGACCTTTTGCTTCATCCTATATTAAGTCCCATAGACCTAATGAAGAAAATATTAGACTCTAAATAAGTATGTTCTACAACAAAATTTAACATTAAATTATAGCTATTCATATATCTCATAGATGTAAGGACTATACCTCCAAAATTCTAGGTATTACAATATAATATATATCAAGTGTCATATGTACATGGTACAATTATACAACTAAGTGTACAATGCTAATATACAATCAATTTCTATTCCCAAAAATAGAACAAACAACTCCAAAATTAGCTTTGGCTAGTTTTGGGAGCCTATGTATGGTTCTTCCATCCTCCTATTATAGGTGGTGGTATCCTCACCAACTTTGTGACTAGCATGTCATAGACCTAGAGTGTGTCTATAACCATGATATTGTCAATGATGGAAGATTCCAATAAATAGGAATAGCCACATAATAGGTTTGATTGTAATGCATTTACCACTTAACATCACTCTATAGATCTTGTTGTGCCAACTACAAATACCCTACACCTATTTCGATTGGACTAGTAGAATGTGGACCATATAATCTCCTCCAATTGCTCATCCTGCTATAACTCTCATAGCTGTTGTGTACTTCTCTATAGTCAAATATTAAATCATCTAACACATTCCCATAACTTATCTTCCAATCTAGTCCCTATTTTCTATCCTCAATTTAAATATTGCCTACCGAATCTCAATCTATGTTACCAATGCATCCCTCTTTGCCTTGATGTCTATTCAAGGTGACCTACTTGGTCCTACCTTACTGTTTATGATCCTAGGTGGTGTTAGTTCTAGTAGTGGTGGTATTTCTACTTATTATTCTACTATCCTTGTCTATCCCTATCCTCTAATTCATTGGTGTACCTCTATATAGTGGTGTGATGCAGGAGAATCCAACGAAATTTGGAAATTTTATTTTTTTTCCTAAATTTTAGTGCATTTTGCCGGGGCCATAACTTCTCAACCGTAGCTCCGATTGACGTGAAATTTGACAGGGAGCTAGTTGGGAGAGTTCTAAAAAAATATGACTCCTTGGAGTCCTATTTGCCCAAAAAATCTAGTTTTCGAGGCCAAATTCCATCATCTAGTGCCCCAAAATTAGGTTTTAAAATTACTTACCTAGTTTTTTATGCTTTTTGAGCTGTTCGGAGGTTAATATATCCTAATGTATTTAGAGTTAGGACTGGAAACTTTATTTTTGGCTTGTCTATTGTAAGAGGGATGCGCACCCCAATTTTGGGCCCCATCCGACTCATTTTCAGTTTCTAGGGTTTTTTGGCTATATAGGCACGAAATGAGGGTTTGTGAGGTGATCTTTCCAAGTTTTTGAATGAGAATTGGTTTGAGTAAGTTTGGCTCTCTATCAAGTGGTATCAGAGCTTAGGGTTCCTGAGTGTGTGAGTAGATCATCGAAAGTGAGGCAGTTTGCACCAGGATCCGTGGAAGGGTTGTGAGAAGAGAGTGAGGAAAAATGCCTCCACGAAGAAACCGTGGTGGTGGGAGAAATGTGGTACCTGAAGGAGATTTTAGCGCTTTACAAAGGAAAGTGCAAGCCTTGCAAGAGGAGTTACAAAGAGGGGTTGAGCCAAGGAGAGAAGACCATAGTGAAGATGAAGCTTGGGAGGTTGATGATCCATCAGATGAAGAAGAAGCAATGGATCCTGCAGAAGCTAGATTATTTAGGGCCATATCTCTGATTGGGAAGAGGCCAAAGTTTGATGTCTCCACGTATTATAGGAATCTAAATCCAAAGGATTTTATTGATTGGATCAATTATATGGAGGAGTATTTTGAGTATGAGGAGGTTGTAGATCCAGATCGAATCAAGTTTGCAAAAACGAAGTTGAAAGGCCCTACTAGCATATGATGGAAAGAAGTGCAACTAGAAAGAAATAGAAGAGGAAAGGAAAAGATAACCAGATGGGATAGAATGGTAGAGAAGTTGAAGAGGTAGTTTATTCCTATAGATTACAAATTGGATCTATTGAGGAAAATGCAGATTTTGAGACAGTCAAGCAAATCTGTCAAAGAATATACAGAGGAGTTTTACAAGATCTCAATCGAACCGGCCATTCAGAGGCTAATAAGGAGAAAGTAGCTCGTTACATAAATGGTTTAAGAATGAATATCCAAGAAGAACTCAGTTTGTTCAGGATGACCACCATTGAGGATGCATATTAGTTTGCCTTGAAGGTTGAAGAGAAGCTGAACAGAAGATTTGAAAGCAAACAAAGAGGAAGAGGTCGTGGTGGAAGAACCAGTGGAGGAAAATATGAAGATCAGAAGAAGACTGGTGAAACAAGTAATAACCAAGATTAGAAAGAGGAGAATACCTACCACCCCTGTGATCAGAACAATGGTTACCAAAGAGGAAGAGGTAGATCTAGATGTGGGTATGGAATACGGGGATTTCATGGAACCTATTTCCATTGTGGGGAAGAGGGACGGCATATGAGTGTCCCCAACACCAGGGGAGGATGAATAAGAGACCTAAGGGTCATGCCAGAGCTGTTGTAGCAGATGAAGGTGCTAAATCAGAACATTCTAAAGAAGCAGAAGGAGGAGAAGTGTTGATGACAAGAAGAGCATTGATGAAAGGAGGGAAAGATGTGGATCAAAGGAAGAGCTTATTTTGCACAAGATGCAAATGTGCAGGTAAGGTCTATAATGTTATCATAGATAATGGTAGCACATATAATTTAGTTTTAGGAGAAATGGTTGCTAAGTTGAAATTGGAGAAGAGGAAGCACCCGCATCCATATCGGATTGCATGGTTGCAGAAAGATCATAGAGCATTAGTCAGTGAGCAGTGTTTAGTTAAAGTTCATATTGGAAATTATCAATATGAGGTTCTGTGTGATATTTTACCTATGGATGCTTGCCATTTGTTGTTGGGGAGGCCATGGAAATTTGACAGATGTGCGGTGCATGATGGGCATGCGAATACTTACTCTCTAACGAAATATGGAGTGCATCACAAGTTGAAGCCATTGAAGGAAGTGGATGAAAAGGTATGCAGTAGTTCTAGAATCTGTTTGGTAGATGGTAGAAAACTTTTGGATGGCATGAAGAGGGATTCTATGTGTTATGCATTAATTCTTACTGTTAAGAAGGAACAATGTATGGATATTCCAGTAGAGGTTGAAAGTCTGTTAGAAGAGTGTTGAGTGGTGTTTTCACCCGATTGTGAAAGCACACTCTCCGGTAGGATCTGAGTCCAAAAATCCTCTGCTTGCAAAGAAAATAACTTTCTCCAAGGTTCCTGTTATGCTTAAATAATGTTGTTCAAATGAAATGCCAGGAATATCTTAGGGTTTGCAAGTGGATGTTAACAAGGGGCACTGATGGTTTATCTAATTTGAATTTACAATGGACTCAAAGTGAATAAATCTATTCTAATCTTCAATTCTAATGGATTTTCAATTGCTTATTCAAATACTGTAATTAAACTGTAAGAAATAAAATAAGGATTTGAAAGATAAAGCAAAATAAATGGAAATAAGATTAAACTACAGTCAGAATACTTTCATCAATTCGATGAAACCGAAGATACTGAGGTTTTATGCATGCAACCTAATCTAATGAACCTGCAAACTCGCACAATCCAAATAAATTAGGTTCTGGTTTCTAGGATTTCTACTGTAATTCCAGACTTAGGCATTCGCATGAAGCAACCAAGCACACTTGCATTAAACTTCACCTAAAAGCCTCGGAAATCTGGAATGAAAGATAAAACATTAAATCATGCATGCACAAAATGACTCCTTCTTTCTCATCAATGAGATGCCAATACTCTGTATTTTATATTAAATGATATGTCAATTACATTCAAAGAATGTTCCAGGCAAAAATATTCCAGAACAAAAAAGAAGGAAATTGCCCAAGTGCAGGCCCGGAATAGCACGAAGCTCTTGTCTCTGCAACTCTGCAATCGGCAATTTCCAACCCTTCCTTCAATCTGTGCTTCTGGATTTATCCTGTCTAGCGTGGCTCTTCGATTCTCCCTGGTCGCTTCGCTTCACCTTCCCGCATGTGACCTTTCGAATTCCCACCTTTTCCTTGTCTTTATTCCATGTTTAACGCCGAAACGCCTAAAATCCTTCGTTGCATGTAACGCCTCTGCAAACCTGACACCTGCATGCCACGTGTCACACGCCCTCTGCGCCTTCTGTAACGCCATTCTATGAAAATCCCGACAAAAACTGCATGCCGCCTGTTCACCTTCTTGGCCGCGAAAACGCGACATGTCACGAAATCGTGACATGTCGCGATATCGCGACGCTCTTCCCGGCCGTACGTCTTCGGCAGCATCTTGTCGCGATATCACGACCATTTTTGCTTTTGAACCTTCTTTCCACAAACTGTAGCGAGATCGCTACCATTTCTCCGTCGGGCTTCCTTCTCACCAAGCTGTAGCGAAATCGCTACCATCTCTCCGTCGGGCTTCCTTGGCAACTTTACGTCGCGACATCGCGACCATTATCACTCTCTTGCCTTCTTTCAACAAACCGTCGCGATATCGCTACCGCCTTTATCCCCGAACCTGCTTGCCACAAACTGTCGTGATATCGCTACCGCTTTCTCTTTTCGTACGCTTTCCCGAAACACGTCGCAAAATCGCTACCGCTTTTATGTTCCGTACGCCTTGGCAAAACCTATCGCGATATCGCGACGTTTTTCACCCTCGGACCTTCATGCCACTTTCTGTCATGATATCGCGACCATTTTTTCCTTTCGTATGCTTGCCAAAACACGTCGCGAAATCGTGACCATTTTTCTGTTTCGTACGCTTTGCCAAAACACGTCGCGAAATCGTGACACTTTTCATCATCCGTACGCTTCGGCAAAACACGTCGTGAAATCGTGACACTTTTCATCATTTTTCCAACGGCATGTCGCGATTTCGTGACACCATTTCTTTTCTTCTCAACGGCATGTCGCGATTTCGTGACACCATTTCTTTTCTTCTCAACGACATGTCGCGATTTCGCGACACCTTTTCTTTTCTTCTCAACGACATGTCGCGATTTCGTGACAACTTTCAATTTTTCTTTTCTCTCCTCTTCGGCAGCGATGGAGCTACATGTCACGATTTCGTGACAACTTTCCTGTTTCCGACAGCGATGGCGCGACAAGTCGCGATTTCGCGACATGTCGCGATTTCGTGACACTTTCAACACTTAGGCATTTTTCCTCTTTTCTTCAATTTTAGCATCTGGGTCACCGAGATTCTTCTCTGCAAGCCTGCAAAAAGGTGGGTCCCCAATTTTGGGGTGTGTTGTGGATCACCCACAACAAATGGCGACTCTCATTGTCAAATGCTCTTGAGCATTTTAGTAAGAACCCAACCTGAAACATATCACAAACTCGCAAATATACGTTAGCACATAAGCAAAATAACAAATGCCCAAAGATCAGAAGTACATGAATCATCAGAATCATCAAGTATTAGCTCAGTGTGTGCAATGTGCTTTCATTCCCTATCGTTTGAAATTGATCAACATTCCATTATCAGTTTTGCATGAATGCATATATGGGATGGTGACTGATTTGTGTACCCTAATGAATGTGCAAGGAGATTTTGCTTCCATAAAAGGCATGGTCCTTCTTCTATTACTATGTACAAGCATTCAAGATTGCCAAACCCTCTTAGGATCCACTAATTCATTACCTTATTGTATCCCAAAGTTGGTTATGAGTCCCTACTATCTAGAACCCATGTGCAAGTGAATGTGAAATCAGAACTTTGGGGAATCAGACTCCCAACCAACCGAGATGAGAGTTTAACCCTATCCTTACTATTCTGATTTAGAGTTCATTACCTCACTTTAAGCAAAATAATTAAACCAGCTATGGAAGAAATGGTCATGCTAGTCTAACCCTCTAGACAATCGGTGGTCTTGTTTTTTAGGCAAGACATGATGCCATGCATGGGCATATCTAACCCCACAATCCAAAACTTATCTCCATTTCTTTGGACCTTGGGGATGACTACCCATCCCTTGCAGAGGACAAGTAGTACGATCCTTACAATCCAAAATAAAGATGAGATGGGAAAAATTTATTTATTATTATTTTTTTACTTCTTGGACCTTGGGGATGACTACCCATCCCGGCTAGGGACATGTAGTACGATCCTTACAATCCAAACTTTAGATGTAGGAAAATATTAATTTTGTTGCTTAGACCTTGGGGATGACTACCCATCCTTTGTAGAGGACAAATAGTACGATCCTTACAATCCAAGATTTATTATGAAATGAGACATAAGAGCTTTGGGGAATCAGATTCTCAACCAACCGAGATGAGAATTTATACCCTATCCTTACTACTCCATGTGGGTCAAATCAAAGCTTTGGGGAATTGGATCCTCAACCTAAGTTTGATGAGGATTTAACCCTATCCTTACTACTCCGATTTTAGGCTTTAAGCTCTATGGAAGTGGTCAAAACCACTGTTTTAAGGATCATGTTGCATAAATAGGATAGACATGAAATACTTCTTTCGCCCAACCTTTTCCTCCAAGTTAGGTTTTGATCATTTTGCTCAAGATCCTTTTTAATGTATGAGACGTGCTTGGTTCTAGATATCTCAAGACTCAGTTTCCAACCTTAGGAGCTACTTACATATATGTTATAACACAACCCTAAGAGGATTTGACATACTTTAATGGCTTGTACCTAAGATGCATATGTAACTAAGATGAGATGTATGTAAGGTGAGATGGAACATGAATGCATTATTTCTTGAATTACAAATGGAATGAATTGTCATGCAAAACTGATTCTTTCATGCATCACAAAATCAAACAATATAATTAAATTGCTTGTGTTACTTGTGGAGCTTTTACAAGACAATTCCAATATTTCATATTCTCCTAGCCTTAAGCATAAGTTGACATCTCAATTTTATTTTATTTTATTTTATTTTTTATTTTTTTATAAAAACAAACAAAGCATGCCAATTGAAATCAAACACACAACTTAAATCATGATTAAACTAAGGATCCAAAAAATAAAATTTGAAAAACACAAACGAAAACCAAAACCCAAACACAATCCCAAAAACAAAAACTTGAAAGCCCACACCAAAAAAAACAAAAATTATATACACTATTGTACAAGATGATGCCAAGCTTGGACTATTACTTTCCTGGATCCCAAACATGATTAGAATATATCAAAAAACATATGACACAATACACATGCCAAATTTTGTAGGAATCCAACAACAATAAGATCAAACCGAGCAATGCAACAAATTTCAACTTGCCATGCTCACCATTCCACTTTGATTTAGTTCTATTACCAACATCATAGGTGAGATTCAAATCAAATTGGTTAGACAATAGTTGATATTCAATTTTATCTTGTCTATTCTTTAAAGTGCAAGTTTCATCGTTCCCTTCATGATTTAGAAGTAGGCTTTCTTTTTCAAATGTGAGATGTTGCAAACAAGAGCCTATTTCTAAAAATCTTGACTTCAAATCATTTTCCAGGATTTTAAAGCAATCAAAATCATTCAAAACTTGACAAGCATCAACAAAGTTTGGCATTTCCTCATTAATGATGTTAGCATCCAAAGGGACATCATGTGACCTATCACTTGAAATTTTTGTAGCTACTACCAAAGGTACAGATTTCCCCTTGTCATCCATACTCAACCCATCATGATTAAAATTTATCGTAACTTGATGAGTATTAGTAGCCTTTTCTTTTTTCTCTTTGTCTTCTTCATCATCCAATACCTGTTCAAAAACACCAAAGTTAGGCACCCAATCAAACATGCGTCCATATTTTTCAAAACAAGAGCCTAATTTTTCAAGATATATGTCACGTGACACCTTTCCCTGATCCATGGCTTGAGTTGCCCCAAACTCCATATTTTCATTAGGATCATCAGTAGCATCTAACCCACACCACTTAGGTTTTGTAATTTCATCATTTTGAGATGGCATAGACATTGTAGAAACAATAGGTGGATCAAGATTTTTGATTTCTTGCCCCCCAAGGGGAACAAAAACAATTGATTCTCCTTCTTCATCCATGGTAGTAGAATCATTATCCTTCTCCAACCCTTGATGAGACTCCAAGGCTTCTTCCAAAACATTCTCAGATTGTGCAGGACTTGTAATATCCTCATATGAAAGGGCAATTGTATTATCCTCGCATATCAATAGACACATAAACTCCATTAGAAGGTTTGGAGTGAGCATACTCTTCCCAAGAATCATAACAATCATCCTTCAAGATCAAATTGTGATGCTCAACTATTTCTTTATCATCTTTTAATTCATCAACATGTTTCTCATCAAATTTATCTTCTCCTTCCTTAGATGGTTCAATTACTTCCAAAATTGGGTTATTGCTTGCATTCAAATTGATAAGGCTATCATAATCCACATGTGTAACCCATGATTCACGTTTAACATGATTTGGAAGGTGTGAATTTCCTATGCCATTACTTTCAACAATGTCATCCAATGTGTCATCCGAATCAGATTCATCCTCATAGAATTCATCTTTTGGTGAGTCAAGGGTTTCCAATTTATCACATGTTTCCATACGAGTTGGATCTAGTATTCCTCCCTTGCCTAAAATCATATTCCTATGAAAATCATTGAAATTGATTTTAGCAACATCTTTTGAATCAAGATGAGTATTTTGAAGTTGATTCATACTTAAGAAAGATGGTTGATCTTGCAAAGTAGGTTGAGGACTTTGAATTTGATTGAAGCATGGGAATGATTGTTGATTCTGAAATTGATTCACATTTGAACTTGGTTGTGATGGATAAATCATTGGGTGGGTAAAGGAGTTATTAAATGATTGAAGATTACATGATCCAAAACCCACACCATAATTTTGACAACTCCATTGTTGCTCAATTGCCATTGCTTGAGTATAGGCTTGTGACAAAGATGTGATTTGAGGCATCCCTCGCAAATATGTGGACATGGGTGAGTCAAGAGCATTGATGTATATTTGGAGAGCCATTTCTTCTTGAAGAGCATAAAATGTCACTAATTGAGCATATAATCCAAAGAATCTCTCGGAAAATGACTTCACATTTTCACTTGGTCCTTTTCTAATATAGGTTAACCGATTGTACATGAGGATTGGGTCAACTTGCTTTTTGTTGAATTGATTGAGAAATGTTGCCTCTAGCTGAGCCCAAGAAGTGATAGACCCTAAAGGCAGACTTGTAAACCAATCATATGCCACTTTGTCCAAGGTATAAAGGAACATTTTACACGCAACATCATCATACCAACTCGTCAAGTGATTCACAACAAATTTGAATGCTTGAATATGTTCTTCTGCAGTATTTGTCCCATTAGACAAAAATTGAGGAAGACATCTCTCAAAACCAACGGGCAAATAATGTTGAATTCCCGGTATATTCAATGGGCTACCTGTCATCCACGGTGTAAACATAGCCATTCGTGAATGTTAAAGAATATAACTTTAATAGCAAAAAAAATTCCTTTTTATTTTTTATTTTTATTTTTATTATTATTATATATATATATATATATATATAAAAAAAATCAAATTAAATCATATTATTCCTGTATGAACCATCAAAGCGTTAAGAACAGTGCATAGCAATCATAATAAAATAAACCGCTTCAGCCCTCCTTGACGAAACTCTCGATTATCATCAAGAAAACGACTTGCTTAGTTTTATTCTTGGGAGTGCCAGTAAGGTCGTGAAAAATGGTTTCCCCGGTTGTTTGGGACCTGGTTGCAATACGCCGTGGTGGGTCCAGCCTGCCCAATGAAACCCTCGGCTATTTCGAAGAAAACCTGCAATAAAAATAGAATTGCAGTTTAGCCGTAAATGATTTCACGATTAAATCAAAAACAAAATATTCAGATATGAAAATCAAAATAGATAAACCAATTCGGCCCTCCTTCTAGCGCCAATCTGTTGAGTGGTGTTTTCACCCGATTGTGAAAGCACACTCTCCGATAGGATCTGAGTCCAAAAATCCTCTGCTTGCAAAGAAAATAACTTTCTCCAAGGTTCCTGTTATGCTTAAATAATGTTGTTCAAATGAAATGCCAGGAATATCTTAGGGTTTGCAAGTGGATGTTAACAAGGGGCACTGATGGTTTATCTAATTTGAATTTACAATGGACTCAAAGTGAATAAATCTATTCTAATCTTCAATTCTAATGGATTTTCAATTGCTTATTCAAATACAGTAATTAAACTGTAAGAAATAAAATAAGGATTTGAAAGATAAAGCAAAATAAATGGAAATAAGATTAAACTACAGTCAGAATACTTTCATCAATTCGATGAAACCGAAGATACTGAGGTTTTATGCATGCAACCTAATCTAATGAACCTGCAAACTCGCACAATCCAAATAAATTAGGTGCTGGTTTCTAGGGTTTCTACTGTAATTCCAGACTTAGGCATTCGCATGAAGCAACCAAGCACACTTGCATTAAACTTCACCTAAAAGCCTCAAAAATCTGGAATGAAAGATAAAACATTAAATCATGCATGCACAAAATGACTCCTTCTTTCTCATCAATGAGATGCCAATACTCTGTATTTTATATTAAATGATATGTCAATTACATTCAAAGAATGTTCCAGGCAAAAATATTCCAGAACAAAAAAGAAGGAAATTGCCCAAGTGCAGGCCCAGAATAGCACGAAGCTCTTGTCTCTGCAACTCTGCAATCGGCAATTTCCAACCCTTCCTTCAATCTGCGCTTCTGGATTTATCCTGTCTAGCGTGGCTCTTCGATTCTCCCTGGTCGCTTCGCTTCACCTTCCTGCATGTGACCTTTCGAATTCCCACCTTTTCCTTGTCTTTATTCCATGTTTAACGCCAAAACGCCTAAAATCCTCCGTTGCATGTAACGCCTCTGCAGACCTGACACCTGCATGCCACGTGTCACACGCCCTCTACGCCTTCTGTAACGCCATTCTATGAAAGTCCCGACAAAAACTGCATGCCGCCTGTTCACCTTCTTGGCCGCGAAAACGCGACATGTCACGAAATCGTGACATGTCGCGATATCGCGACGCTCTTCCCGACCGTACGTCTTCGGCAGCATCTTGTCGCGATATCGCGACCGTTTTTGCTTTTGAACCTTCTTTCCACAAACTGTAGCGAGATCGCTACCATTTCTCCGTCGGGCTTCCTTCTCACCAAGCTGTAGCGAAATCGCTACCATCTCTCCGTCGGGCTTCCTTGGCAACTTTACGTCGCGACATCGCGACCATTATCACTCTCTTGCCTTCTTTCGACAAACCGTCATGATATCGCTACCGCCTTTATCCCCGAACCTGCTTGCCACAAACTGTCGCGATATCGCTACCGCTTTCTCTTTCCTACGCTTTCCAAACACGTCACGAAATCGCTATCGCTTTTATGTTCCGTACACCTTGGCAAAACCTGTCGCGATATCGCGACGTTTTCACCCTCGGACCTTTCATGCCTCTCACGATATCGCTACCATTTTTTCTTTCCGTACGCTTCCCCGAAACACGTCACGAAATCGCGACCATTTTTCTCTTCCGTACGCTTTGCCAAAACACGTCGCGAAATCGTGACACTTTTCATCATCCGTACGCTTCGGCAAAACACGTCGCGAAATCGTGACACTTTTCATCTTTTTTTCAACGGCATGTCGCGATTTCGTGACACCATTTCTTTTCTTCTCAACGGCATGTCGCGATTTCGCGACACCATTTCTTTTCTTCTCAACGGCATGTCGCGATTTCGCGACACCTTTTCTTTTCTTCTCAGCGACATGTCGCGATTTCGCGACAACTTTCAATTTTTCTTTTCTCTCCTCTTCGGCAGCGATGGAGCTACATGTCGCGATTTCGTGACAACTTTCCTGTTTCGGCAGCGATGGCGCGACAAGTCGTGATTTCGCGACATGTCGCGATTTCGCGACACTTTCAACACTTAGGCATTTTTCCTCTTTTCTTCAATTTTAGCATCTGGGTCACCGAGATTCTTCTCTGCAAGCCTGCAAAAAGGTGGGTCCCCAATTTTGGGGTGTGTTGTGGATCACCCACAACAAAGAGTTTCTTGATATTGTGTCAGATAATGTTCCTGAGGGTTTGCCACCAGTGAGAAATATTAGCCATCAAATTGATTTGATTTTAGGAGCTAGTTTACCCAATAAGGCAGCCCATAGAATGTCTCCCATGGAGAGTGAAGAGTTGAAAAGACAGGTTCAAGAGTTGTTGAGGAAGGGGTTGATTAGAGAGAGTTTGAGTCCCTATGCAGTACCTTCAGTACTAGCACCGAAGAAATATGGAGAATAGAGAATGTGTACTGATTCCAGAGCCATAAATAAGATTACCATTAAGTATAGATTTCCATTACCTAGAATGGACAATATAATGGACTGTTTGAGTGGAGCTAAATACTTCACAAATATTGATTTAAAGAGTGGGTATCATCGATTCGCATCAGAGAGGGTGATGAGTGGAAGACAACCTTCAAAACCAAAGAGGGTTTGTATGAGTGGTTGGTTATTCCGTTTGGGTTAACCAATGCACCTAGTACATTCATGAGGCTGATGAATGAGGTGTTGAGATCATTCCTAGAGAAGTTTGTTATTGTTTATCTAGATGATATTCTGATTTTTAGTAAGACATTGGAAGAGCATTTGATGCAAGTTCGTATAGTTTTTGAAAAGCTGAGGGAGGAGCAGTTGCTGATTAATTTGAAGTGCAGTTTTGTGAAGAAGGAGTTGGTGTATTTGGGATTTGTCATCTCAGATGAGGGTTTAAAAATGGATCCAGAGAAGGTGAAGGCTATAATTGAGTGGCCTAATCCAAGGAACATAACAAATGTAAGATCATTCCATGGTCTTGCAAGTTTCTACAGAAAGTTCATTAGAAACTTTAGCAATATTTGTGCACCCCTGACAGAAACCATGAGAGGAGATAAGAAGGAGTTTAAGTGGACTGCAAAATTAGGTGCAAGTTTTGAGATGTTGAAAAAGAAGGTGACAAAACAACCCATTTTGGTACTTCCAAATTTTAATAAAGTATTTCAGCTTGATTGTGATGCTAGTGGCAGTGCCATTGGAGCTGTGTTGAGTCAGAAAGGTAAACCTGTTGCATATTTTAGTGAGAAGTTAAATGATGCTAGGAAGCAATATTCTATTTATGATCAGGAATTTTATGCTATAGTTTAGGGTCTTAAGAAATAGAGACACTATTTGTTAGCAAAAGAGTTTGTTTTATATACTGATCATCAAGCTTTGTAGTATATTAATAGTTAGGGAAAACTGAATCAGAGACATTTGAAGTGGGTTGAATTCCTATAGAGTTATACCTTTGTTTTGAAGCATAGGAGTGGGAAGTCTAATAGAGTTGCATATGCCTTGAGTAGAAGGCAAAATTTGTTGATAGAGATGAAAGTGGAATTCGTTGGGTTTGAAGAACTCAATAGTTTGTATCCAGAGGATCTGGATTTTGCAGAGGCTTGGAAGGTATATTTGTCTCCTACTACTTTGGATAGAACTAAGTGGTTGGATTTTATAATCCAAGATGGGATGCTATTCAGAAGGAACCAATTGTGCATTCCTAGAAGTTTAATGAGGGAGAATTTGATAAAGGAGAAGCATAGTGGAGGACTAGTTGGACTTTTTGGTCGAGATAAGACCATTGCCCTTGTTAGTGAAAACTACCATTGGCCATAGTTGTAGCAGGATGTGAAGAAATTTTTGCAGGGTTGCAGAGTGTGTCAGATGGCTAAGGGAGTGAGACAAAATACAGGATTGTATTAGCCATTACCTATATCAGAGAGACCATGGGAGGACATCAGTATGGATTTTGTTCTTGGCCTACCAAGGACACAATGAGGAAATGAATCCATTTTTGTTGTGGTTGACAGGTTTTCGAAGATGGCTCATTTTATTCCATGTCAAAAAATGAGTGATGTAGTTCATGTTGCAGGCTTGTTTTTCAAGGAGGTGGTACGCATTCATGGTCTACCCAAGAGTATAGTATCTGACAGAGATACCAAATTTGTGGGTTATTTCTAGAGGACTTTGTGGAAGAAGCTGAAAATGGATTTGAAGTTCAGTTTTGCATACCACCCATAGACTGATGGACAAACAGAGGTGGTCTAAGATGCCTGGTAGGAGATAAGCCCAAGGGATGGGATTTGATTTTGCCACAAGAAAAATTTGCTTACAATAATTCTATTAACAGAAGTACTGGTAAATCACCATTCTAGATTGTGTATGGGAACAACCCAAGGAATGCTTCTGAGTTAAGAATGATGGGTAAAGGAGAAAAGAGCAATGCTGAGGCTGAAGATTTTGTAGAGCACATAAAGAGTTTACATGAAGAGGTACAACAACACATCAATAAGATGAATACTCAGTACAAGGCCAAAATAGATCAGAAGAGGAGTTTCAAGGAGTTCCAAGTGGGATATGAGGTCATGGTTCACTTGAGAAAGGAAAGGTTTCCTAGAAAAACCTACAACAAGCTGAAGATGAAGAGGTTTGGACCATGCAGGATCATAGGTAAAAGAGATTCAGGAAATGCATATGAAGTGGAACTGCCAAGTGAGCTGAATATATCACCTATTTTTAATATTTTAGATTTGGCCAGAATACCATGAAGGAGGCAATAGTGAGACACCAAGTATAGATTTGTGGAGTATTCCAGTGTCTACTCCAGCCACAAATGAGATAGAGGAAATACTAGACACTCGAGAAGGCAGAAGTACCAGGAACAGGCAATATTCAGAATATTTGGTCAAGTGGAAGGGCAAACCTATAGAAGATGCAACTTGGTTGTCCAAAACAGAGGTTGACTACCTGGGTTTTCCTCTAATAGTACAGAAGTGAAGGTCACTTCTCAATCCACCCTGGGTGTCTGATGCAGGAGCATCCAATGAAATTTGGAAATTTTATTTTATTTTCTAAATTTTAGTGCATTTTTTCAGGGCCATAACTTCTCAACCATATTTGACAGGGAGCTAGTTGGGAAATTTCTAAACAAATAGGACTCTTTAGAGTCCTATTTTCCAAAAAATCCAATTTTCGGGGCCAAATTCCATCATCTAGTGCCCCGAAATTAGGTTTTAAAATTACTTACCTAGTTTTTTATGCTTTTTGAGCTGTTCGGAGGTTAATATATCCTAATGTATTTAGAGTTAGGACTGGAAACTTTATTTTTGGCTTGTCTATTTTAAGAGGGATGGACACCCCAATTTTGGGCCCCATCCGAATCATTTTCAATTTCTAGGGTTTTTTGGCTATATAGGCACAGAATGAGGGTTTGTGAGGTGATCTTTCCAAGTTTTTGAATGAGAATTGGTTTGAGCAAGTTTGGATCTCCATCATGGTGTATCCAAGCCAATGCCACTTTATTTGGCTCTATGGTCACATATCCAAAATTAAGACCCTCATGGGTCAAAACCCTTGGTACCACTGGATATATCCCATTGCAACTTGAGGGTCATCCCTCCCAAGGTTAATAATGATAGGGTCATCAAGGAAAATATCTCTGAACATGTCCATATCTAGTACCCCACTAAATTCTCTCTCTTGCATAAACCTCCTATGTCAAACCAAATTTACTGTTATCTCTTATTGCATGTCAAATTGGTGGACCACAAAGAAAAAAACAATAGATTTCTCACTCCCCCATGGTCCTACCATACATATAAACCATCTCATATGAGCTATATGGTAGATATCCTCCTCCCAAATAGGATTATGCCTATATATACACCAAAAAATATACCATATATAAATTCTTGATGGCCTATTGTGCTACTAGTAATGCTCCTCTATGGCCTCCATTGTCCTACCTCAAAGTGCTAACCCCATCAATATAATTTCTAATTACTTTGGGTTTTCCACTTATTTTGGTAGTCATAATTACCTCAAAAATGCTATATGCTCCTAGACCCACACCTAGAGTAGTGTAAAATATATCAAGATCCTCTTACCTTGGTAGACCACTTGATGGAGAATCTTGTATAACAGTGTCAGCATCATCGGTTCCCATGAAAATACCACTTGCTAGTACTACATGTCTACCACTACCTCTTTCCATATCTAGTGCACCACCCTCTTGCTCATATCACTAAACATGATACTAGAGACTAGGGCACAGAAGAGGGTCTCCTATCCATCCAATTACCCCCTGCATATGTGACATTTATGTCAATACCAAATCTAACCAAAGAAAAGGCCAAATCCCTTGTCATCCTCTCTAAGATCTTCCCTTGGTCCTAACTCATCTACACCTCTACTTCTCTATAGGTACCCTAAGGATTTGCCATACATCCTCTAGGTTGACTATCATCTCTTAAATTGGTATTGGGAAGGTCTTTGTATCCAAATATCATATCTTTGTCAATGTTGTTAACAACACATGATGCAACTCAACCTTTAGAATTAGGGTTGATGGGCTCTTTTATCTACATCACTTTAATCATATATCAAATCTAGGGTGATTTCCTTGTTTGCATATGATAAGAAGAGTTATATAAGGTTAGGTATGGGCTTTCTTACTCTAAGTGACTAAAGGATAGTAAAGAAAATTGCTCTTGTAGAAAGAAGAAACTATTATGTTGGTAGATATCAACTACAAGAACTAAATATGATTACAAAAAAAATAAAAGAAAGATTAATTTAAATATTGAATGCAAGATAATTCATTCTATGATAACAAATTGTATGATAGAAATAATTCTTTCTATGAAGCTAATATATTATTTTATTCCTCTCGAAATATTACATAAAAAGGTTGCTTAATTCTCATGGATTTCAAAAAATAAAGACTATCTAAACTAACTTATAGCTACACCAACACAAAAATTATATTAAAAAAGGAAATACCTTCCCATTATTTGGGAATGGGCCCTTATGTAAATGAAAGGTTTAACTCAACTCACACCAACAAGAATATCTCCAACAACTCATATTCATTTTTTCATTGCAAGTTTCAAATAAAATTAAAAATATTATAGTACTTGAGTATTATAGACTGTAATAAGGAAAAAATAAGTAGAAAGTATTATTATACAAGATTACAATCATACTTATAGATAAGGAGTATATAGACCCTTCCTTTTGTCATAATAGTTTGTTGTAACAACATAGTGTTGGAGGATTTACTTTAGGGGATACAAACAAAGGTAGGTGCAATAGATGTTAATTTATATTACTTGCTTCTATTAAATCCTAACTGTCATAGTTGTAGGGTTGAAAATGGAGGATTTATATTTACGAGGTCAATTTTCATAACTATTCATGGAGGATATGTTTCCATATATTGTTGCTACTCTAATATTGGTGCCAAATATGTTGAGTTAATAGGTGGTTGACTAGTCATTGATGTTATTACCAAGATGTTGTTGAAATGACATCAAACTTGGCTACAATGGTAGGAATACTTTCTATGAGCATACAATACCAATGATTCTCTACCATGTCTTCTATTACCATCTACTACCACATTCATAGCCAACTAGACACCTTGGCATTTGGTTCCAGCCAAGCATTGCCACATTAACTATTGTCATATCTAGAACTAACTAACCACTATTGAGTTTGATGCCTATTGAACCTCTCATTTTTGATGTCAAGTACAAGCTTATTTCTAGCGCTAGCCTTCACATAATTTTTTGTGGTCTTGTTGCTTCATTCTAAACCTATGAAACATATATGATATTTTCTAACCCATAAAACTTGGTATTAATCAACAAATTTCCTATTTTTGTTCTTATTAACACATAGTTTTATGATCCCTAACTTAGCACTATCTTAATCCTAATTGCTATGCTTAATCAAAGTACTAATGCAAATTATAGATAAAATCATGGTCAAGTGGTGTAGTAAGAAAGCAAAAAGGTTGTACCAAATGAGGATTTTTTTAGCCTCATCACTCCCCCTAACCTATTGTGAGGTATGTCCTCATGCATCATATTGATTTTCAAGGGAAAAGTTCCTTTAAGATTCCTCCTCTTTTTTATTTAATGACCTATAGTACCTACTACTTGTGCTAGGGTATTTAGTGGGGTCTCCTCAGAGGATTGCCTAGTTACTCCAAGTACACTTTTAGGGTTAGGAATGATAATTATCATTCTTTGAACCCTTGCCTTAGCTAATTGGTCTTGATGTTAGGTTATTCACTTATTCTTCAATTGCAGTAGATTTTTAGCTACTACAAGCCTTGTTTGTAGAGCCCAGATAACCAATTTGGCTCCTTCCATGTCCAAGCCACTAAGGTCTACATCATATTATTTTAATAGTTCATGTTGATTTATTTCTATGTAGGGTTTTGGGGGTTTCTAAACAATAGCTTCAAAAGCATATTCCCCTATTTTTGGATACATTACCACTTTAAGAGATGTAGGTTGTAATGGTTCTTCAACAAATATTTCCTCATAAGGCCTATCCAACTCCTCTTGCTAATCATCTTACTATCTTAGGGTAACCAATGATTTTTTCTTCTACTCGTACTAAGAACTTCAATCTTTGTTAGAGACTCTACTTAATCAAACTATTGTGTCTTCAAGGATATTTGTTGTTTTTCCCATTTTCTAGCTTCCTATACCTGTGTCCTTCTTCTAAATCTCTATTAAGTATTGAGGACTATAACTACCTACTAACCTTCAACTCTTAGGAGAAATCACTTTTACTCTTTTACAATTTCTCTTTCCTACTTCCAAAGCCTCTAGAGTTTCTACATGCTCTCTTTCATCTCCTTATCTAGTTGTATTTAAATCTAATGATTTTTCATAGGTTGTTGTTGTTGCTATTGTTTTTATGGAATGTGCTCCTATAAGTGCATATGTCATGGTATGTAAAAACCTACCAAACAAAACTAAGAGAGAGACTATTTTTTTTTAAATACAATACTTCTTATTCACAAGTAAGGTTCACAAAGGAGTCCTAATATATTTTAGCATAATACGACATAACCACATTTTGAGTTCAATGTTTCTACAAACAACACTCAAGTGGACATGAGTGGCTAACATATCGTATTTCTAGGGTTCACCTTTCTAGACCACACCATCTAGAAAGGATACCAATAGTGGTCTCCCCACATTTCCTCTACCCTCACTAGTAAAGGACAACTTGACCATAGCATAGGGATTATCCTCTAAATTCCATATCACTTAAAGGGGATGCCTTTTTCCTAACCTTATGCAATTTCATCCATGTAGAATTATTCTAGCATAATACTTTAGTGCTTAGTTACCACACCTCTACGGGCTAACTATGGCCATTCCCACTCACTTGAAAATGAGCATGGTCACCCGATCCTATCCGTTAAAGGTGCCACCACTATATTATCTTGTGAATGATTCTAAAACCCTACACCAATTTGGAATAACCAAGCCTCACCATTCAAGGTATATCATTCACAAATATCTGGTTATTGCATCATTGCAACTCCTCCCAAAATCACAAACTCCTGGTTCTTGCATCACCACAAATCCTCCCAATATTGGGTTATATTTTGACGCAAGGGCTCTAATATGGCTCTAATTTTTGCCCAAGCCTTCCTACAAACCTAAGAATCATACAAAAATTATACCATAACATATCCTCGCAAAAAAGTAAAGTGCTATATTAAAACATACCTAAATATAACACAATACTAAAATCTAGAATCTTAATATTTTCAAATTTAAAACTAGCATTTAGCATTCCAAATGAAAGAAAGAACATTATCTAAAAGAATTATAATACATAACCCATAAATTGGAATCTAACATATTCTTTCTATTTAATCATAACTAAGCATTCCAATACTTTTCAAAATGAATGATATCAACAATTAATATTTCATTTTGCATACAACTCTATTCCAAAGTCTTAATAAAATAATATCAACATATAATATTTATTTCTTCGATCAAGTCTCGAACACTATAGCAAGAGCATCTACAAAATATTTCTCTATCATAATTTCATTATAATTGTTGTCCAAGAAATATTCTTCATCAAAATCAATGGCACAATATCAGTGATCCATAGCTCTATCTTTTCTTCCAAAGACCTCCATTTGGTAAGTTATTTCCATGTAATTTATTGAATATTGGGGATTAGGACAACTCATGAATTGCTTATGCAAGCCTAACATACATTAAGCATTAACATGCAATCATGCAAAACATGTATTTTTAAACAAAGCATTTCCATACATCACAAGGAGATAATCCCATACTCCTCTCCATAATGGATTCCTTTATCTACTCAAGCCTTAGGAAACCATTAATAAACATTCCGAAAAATATCTTTCATAAAAATATTCTCCATCCAAAAACAAAATATTTCTGCATTAACACAACCTTCATGAATAAATTTCAACATTAACTAATGTATTTAACCCTCTATATATATCATAATCTAATATTGGCCATTCAAATTTTTAAAAAAATTAATAAGTTAATCATTCTCATATAAGTTATTGGTTTCTTTCCATCCACATACTAAACTAACTAGCAATATTCAAGTGCTTCACAATCTCATAGAAAGAATCTACTAATATCTTCCTAAATAATAATAAATACAAACATCATCATAATTATAGATCTTGTATGGAGTATTAAATACATTCTAATATACTTTACCAAAAACAACTATCCAATATTTTTATTAATCAAAACTTAGCATTTATTTATTCCATAAAAAAGGTAGTAAGCTTCAAATTATTAAAGTAACCCAATCATAAGTGAAACCCTAACAAAAATATCTCCAAAATAAAGGCTAGCGATACACTTAAGGTGAACCTACACCTTCTACCTAAGCCACGACCTATGCTCTAGAAGCAACATTGGAATAACGTAAAGCAAAAATCACTTACATTGACAAACATGAAGAACGATCTCTCAATGACCACTGGAGGACATAGTGACCTAGGACCTATAGTTGTGGGAAACACAATCACATGGCTCACTAACTAGAGGACCCTACTACTAAATTGAGGACTACACTATATTAAACAAAAGGACAATGATCAAACAAGTAGCATAAGAAAATTCCAAACCAAAATTAAACATGATAACTTAAGACATTACAAGGACCAACATGCCCTAGGATAACGCAAAGATCAATGTTTGATGATGTTATAGGTCTAAGGGTAACCTTACCAAAGTTGCAACTCGTATAAACTCCAAACATGAAGCTTAACTATACCTTAGATTTCTAAAGAACCAAGACACAACCACAATAACAAAAAAAAATATCGGACTCTAGAGCATACTTTAGAGTATATTCCCTAAAGTATATGGGTTCTAAATATTTAGCATTCATTTAAATATATTTGCACCAACTTTACTATTTGAGAGGAAATCATTTTTTTTGGTGAGAGCATATAGGGAATTGTTTAGAGTGTTTCTAAACATAGTAGGAGCAAGTAAGATCTCCATAATAGTAGAGATTTAAAACTGATTGGAGTGCTATTAAAATATTGTAAGTTCTTATGATTATAAATCTAATGAGTCTATTTTATCATTTTGGTATTAGATCCAGGTTTTCTTAGATGGATCAAAACCTATGGAGAGTGGCGTGAAGAGATCTGAAGCATGCACTTTGTTAGAGAAACTCAAGTGGCCAACACTCAGCAGAGTTGCAAGGAAGAGCTTGAGTAAATAATTCATATATCATGCATCCTGAGGTATTTTTTGATGAAATTTTGAGGGTTGTTAGATAATTGTATAAAGAGAACACAGTCAATTTCAGGTAATTTGAAGCTCATTTTCTGATTTTATTAGCATTTTGAGTTTTGCAATAAAATGGTTGTATAAGGTGGAAGACAGGGTATTTGCTTCTAAAATTTTGGAAGACATATTATTTAGATAAAATAATCATTTAGATAAACTTTCAGGTTGTTTGGATATGTATTGATTGATTTATGTGAATATTGATTTTTCTTCAAAAATCCTAGATTCGGAATTGTGATAAAAAGGAAAAAAATAAATGATCACATATTTTCACCTTTGTGAATTTTCTTCTAAAATTTAGAGGGTTTTCATATTATTATCTCAAGAATACATAGTTTAATTTTCAAAAATTTTGGAGCTGTATGGATTGATTTATGTGCAAAACATTGTGGTTGTCTCAAAAAACACTCTAAGATCTAGAAAGGGCAAAAGTAAATTGATCACATATTTCTCATTTGTGTGAATTTGCTTCTTAAATTTACTAGATTTTTAGATATATATCAGAATTCTACAGTAAAAATTTCAATTTGTTTCAATCAGTATTGGCCGATTTATGATAAATTTGGTGATTGAGATTTTGGTAAATAAAAAGAAGCATGTATTTTTGCAATCAGAGGTTAATTCTGAGAGATTGACTTAACAGGTTGAGTCAATTTAGTAAAATAAGATCTGCTGCTACTCTTTATTGCAAAAATATTGTATTGGAAGCTATCTATATTATTCGATTTTTTTTTTTATTAGCATCAATGGCTACCAATGACAATCTTCCCATTCCTGAATTTAATGGATTAGATTATGAGTATTGGTCTATCAAGATGAAGACCTTACTCATAGGCAAGAGGTTATGGGATATTGTAGAAGAAGGCTACAGTGAACCTGCATATTCCCACCTTGAGTGCAGCTGATAGAACCAATAAAAATGATACCCAAAGAAAAACTCATTTGCCTTCTACCATCTCCAAGTAGCCTTGGAGAAAAGAATCTTTCCAAGGATTGCTTCATGTACATCGGCTCTAGATGCTTGGGGTGCCTTGAAGGATAGCTATCAAGGCAGAATCAAGTGAAGCAAGTGAGGCTTCAAACCTTGAAGAGGGGTTTTGAGAATCTAAAAATGCAAAATGATGAAAATGTAGGTGATTATTGTGTTAGAGTGAAATCCATTGTAAAAAAAATGCAAACCCTTGGAGAAGACATAAAAACTGAAGTAGTGATGAAGAAAGTGTTGATAAAAACTGAATTAGTGGTGAAGAAAGTGTTGAGCACACTTCTTCATAAATGGAACCATATTGCTATCATTATTGAAGAGTCTAAATATTTGTCTACTCTAAATTTTGATGCTCTAATTGGTTCTTTGATGTCTCATGAAGAGAGATTATAGGGTTCTACTTCAACAAGCTATGGAGGTGATGACAAAGCATTCTCATCCAAGGAGGGTGAAGGAAGAGGACAAGGAAGAGGCCAAGGAAGAGGACAAAGGAGAGGCAAAGGAAGAGGTAGATCAAGATGTGGCAACCAAGGAAGAGGAAGAGGAGGTGACAAATCAAAGAAATCTTATTACAATTGTGGCAAGGTTGGTCACTTTGCTAGATATTGTTGGTCTAAACCTTCTCAAGAAGGGCAAGGTAACAACTATGGAAACTAGGTCCAAGGTGTAGACCAATTGGTTCATCCAAACCCAAAAGGGGGGCAAGGGGTAGTCCAAGGTTCAAACGAGCCGCGAGCCCACCCCCCCAAAAAAAAAAAAAATTAAAAAATTATCAGGGCATGTTGTTAGAGGGGAAGAAAAAAAGAAAAGGTGGAGCCCCCAGACCAACAACAAAACCACCAAAACACAACAAACCACACCCCACCACCACCACAAAAAAAAACCGGAACACTCGAATCCCGTGCTCCAACAAACGACCCCCCCCCCCCCAGCGACAACAAAACAACCAAAAAAAAAAAAAACAACTATGGAAACTATGGAGAAGAGGAAGGAAATTCTTCAAATCTATTTTTCACCTATGGAAAATTAGATCAAAATCTCAATGAAACTTGGATTTTGGATACTGGTTGCTCAAATCATATGAGTGGTAAAGAAGATATTCTTTGCTACAATGGATTCCACATACCAGTCAAAGATCAAATTGGGAAATGACAAGGCACTACAAGTTGAAGGTATGGGAGCCATGGAGATTCCAACAAAGAAGGTAAACAACATTTATTACACCCCTAAACTCCAACGTAATTTTCTTAGTGTTGGACAAATAATGGAAATGAACTACAAGCCTATTTTTGAATATGGAAAATGTGTAATTTTTGACAAAAACAATTGTAATAGAGTTGTTACACAAGTGCCTATGACAAATAATAGGTTATTTCCTCTTAATTTTGGGGAACAAGGAGGTGCCCAACTTGCTAATGTGGCCATAGAAAATCCAAGTGTGCTTTGGCACTTGAGATATGGTCATCTTAACTTTGTAAGCTTGAAGTTGTTGACTTCACAAGCTATGGTATGTGGATTGCCAAAATTTGAAGAGCACAAGGAGGTGTGTGAAGGATGTGTTTTGGGAAAACACTCAAGAACCAAGTTTCCAAGAGGACAAACATGGAGAGCAAGCCATCCACTACAATTGGTACATTCAGACATTTGTGGTCCAATGAATCCAAAAGCTTGGGTAAAAATTCTTACTTTCTCACTTTCATTAATGATTTCTCTAAAATGTGTTAGATTTATTTTTTGAAAACTAAATATGAAGCTTTTGAATGTTTCAAATATTTCAAAAGTAATGTAGATAATCAAAGTGAGTATGTTGTAAAGATATTCAAGAATGATAGAGGAGGGGAGTTTTGTTCAAATGCATTTCTCAAATTTTGTAAATATTATGGGATCAAAAGGCAATTAACTACTGCTTACACCCCACAACAAAATGGTGTGGCTGAAAGAAAGAACCACACTATTGTAGAAATGGCTAGATCAATGCTTCAAACAAAGCAACTCAGTAACATGTATTGGGCTGATGCTATTGGAACAAGTGTTTACATTTTGAATAGGAGTCCTACTTCTAGTTTAGATAGGATGACTCCGTATGAGGGTTGGTATGAAAAAATTCAAATGTAAAACACTTCAAAGTTTTTGGTTGTATTGCATATGCACACATTCCTAATGAAATGAGAAATAAACTTGACCCCAAAAGTCAAGCATGTATTTTCATTGGGTATTGTGAGTATTCAAAGGCATATAGGCTCTACAATCCAAAAACACATAAAGTTGTAATTTCTAGAGATGTGATTTTTGATGAAGGGGGAGTATGGGGTCATCAAAAAAATTTTGTTGATGATGGATCTCATGATGCAAGTTCCTCTCAAGTCAAGCAATTTCAGGCCAAAAATAGCAAAGGAAGTCCTCATACAAGACCAAGTATGAGTACTAATTCAAGTACAACTGATGCTACTCCAAGTCCTTCTCCACAGGTGATTGAGCTACGACATTGCAGTACTTTGGACAACATAGCAGACATCTTCACCAAAGGAGTTTTCAAAGCTTAGTATAAAAAGCTGAGAGACTATCTAGTCAGTCCTCTCAACTTTAAGGGGGATAATGTTGGACTCTAGAGCATACTTTAGAGTATCTTCCCTAAAGTATATAGGTTCTAAATATTTAGCATTCATTTAAATATAGTTGCACCAACTTTACTATTTGAGAGGAAATCAGTTTTGTTGTGAGAGCATATAGGGAATTGTTTAGAGTGTTTCTAAACATAGTAGGAGCAAGTAAGATCTCCATTAAAGTAGAGATTTCAAATTGATTGGAGTGCTATAAAAGCATTTTAATTTCTTATGATTATGAATCTAATGAGTCTATTTTCTCAAAAACAACAATCTAAGAATTGTAACATCTACTCTAGGGCACCTAAAGGCTATCACTACATCGAGTTCTACTCCAACCAATGATCTAAACCATGATACTATAGTAGACCAGGCATAAAAAGGAAAAAAATTACTAGAATATAAAACCAAAGCAATAAACAGATTCATCTTAGATGAAAATAGGCATTCACCTTACCTATAAGTGCTTCCAACTTATCTCTTCTCTAAAATCTTGAAGCTCTAATTCTTTCCTCCTATGCTTCTAGTCTAGGTTCCTCTGTCAATTGTCACCCTCATCAATATCCTTCTACCCCTATATCAGTCCCTTCTCCTTCCATCATGAACCTTCGTACTCAAAAAGGAATGCCACCATGCTGGTAACGTATGTTGTCCACATTCACCTCTGTGGACAACCCCTTCAAGCTTGGATTTATTTTCCATGCTTCAACCAACTCAAAACATAACACTTGGTTCTTGAGTGTCTCATATTGGATACTAATATATTTATTAATTAAACCTATTATAAGGTTTTTAATTTAATAGATTTAATATTAATGTATTATTCCTTCTCATTTTTAAAATAAAACTACCACCTTAAAATAATTAAAATTAATTACTCATATAATTAATTCAATTACTATTGAATGCTAATATTAACCATTAGCATCAATATCAAAAAATACACAAGGCTCTTGCTAAGCCATCCTTTCCCAACTTGTATTCCATCAACAATAAGCACAATGAATTTTCTTCCTTAAGTAAAAGGTTTGTTTATGATAACTGAGATGCTATCTCAAACAACCCTCCTTGGTAGGACTTATTATTGACAAATAAATTATGTATTGGTGTGGATGTTTAATGCATAGCTTTATTTGATGATGTCAATATGATTGGGTAATTGCACTTTACATTTGGAATATGGTACTGTTGATGTATTTTTGGATGTAGGACTAGGTACTCTCACTGGTGGATTTATATGGGTGAACCACCTAAGTTGAGAGATATTTTGGGAAATGATGGTGATGACTTGTTCATTGATAGCTCTAAGGTAGGTTAGGTTGTATTCATGTAGATGCATTATATTTGTGCTTGATTTGATAAAATAAAACATTGGGTCGGGATATCACGTTAAGCAAATGAGTCATATTTAATATGATGGGGATAATGGTTTGGTTATCTTAAAAAGCCATCTATTAAAAGATAAAGCAACATTGTATAATATGGAATGGTAAATCCTTGTCTCAATGGTGTTGGAGAAAATGGATTAAGTTATTGGTTAATAGAAGCATTAATAAGGGATATGTCGTTAATGCTAAATATTAATACAATAGTCAATAATTCATATTGACTTATGATATTAATTAGCAAGTAATTGGTCCTTCCTTGATGTTGAAGATCAATTTTATCTTGGATTAATTATTGAAGGTAATTATTTGGTTTAATTTTATAATCCATGCTTGATAATTAAAGAATAATGTAGTAAAGGATAAATTAATCCAAGGTTTTTAAGGTTGGAAATTATTTATGTTAATATACTTGTTTTGGCTTCATTAATTTACATGATCCATAACTCCTTTGCATGGCCTCGATGAGTTTTGGTGGCTCTCTTAAAAAATGTACCATCAAGCTAAAGCACATTGGTAATGGTGGCCATCAAATCCAAGAAGGGATGGGAAGGGACTCCCACCTGTTAGGATTTAGATTGCTATTTGAGAGTCTCAATGGGTTGTTTCGAGGATCACTAGGAAGCAGAGGAGAGTAAGGAGCTTGGAGGACACAAGAAAATAATTTGGAAGCTTTGTCATAAGAGGTCAGTTTTGGTTTACCTCCTTTGTAGTGTTAAGCTTTTGTATGTTCTTTTTCTATTGTTTTATCAGTTGGTTGGACATCCATACATGTTTTTGATGTTGCTTGTTGAGTCTGCCATTGGGTCTTTTATAGATAGATAGTAGCACTGTAGCTGCATGGGTTATGGATTTGTAGGTAGTCTTGGTGAATGTTGGTATGGTTGCACTTGATTTTTAGATCATCTAAGCTTTCTACCACCTGTAGATGTATGTTTGCTTTGTGTTACCCTAAGTTAATCATGGCTTCAAGTTGGAATTATTAGTAAGCTCTTTCGATGATGGATTTTAGTTACTTCATTTTTGGATAGATATTAGCTAATGTCTAAAGTTTTGGGGTAACACCTAAGTACTTTGTTACCCTTATATTTTGTGATCAAAGCACCTACTTTGTCCTTGTGCTATAAGCCCTAAGTTGGCTTAGGTAACATTGGAGTTACCCTATAGATCTTAGTGTCACTGGTGTGGCCTTCATTGAGTCTTTCCTTCCTTGTGTGCTTTGTATAAGGCCAATTCCTATTTATGCTCATTATATTTTGTTTTGCTTTGTATTATGAGTGTTTGTTTTTTCCTATGATTTATGCATGGTGTTAGTTTGAGCTTATCATGTGAATATGGCACTTTGGGAGAGGTTCTTAGCTTCACTTGATGTCTACCCTATGTGGTTGGCAAAGTGTGTGTTATGTTCCTCTTTTGACTCATGTTTGTTTTAAGATTGTGGTTTTTGGATGATGAGTTTTCTTTAGTTAATGCCTTTATGTATTTCTTTATTGTAAGAAATTTCAGGTAATTAGAGATATTTTGGACATAACACTCTTTTGGGAATGATTGTAGTGGGTATGAAAAGTGAAGGATGTTATAGTTTATGTACTCTTTTTAGTGTTGCATTGGAAAAATGAGTAGTTAAGTTGTGTAAAATATTTCTTTGGATTTTAAAAAAGAATTAAGTATATGGATTAAAGAATTGCTAAGATTTGTATGGTTAGAGAAAATATTACTTTTATATTATTTATTGGTGTTACCCAAATAAAACGTAAATGGGTTCTTTGCATGAATGTTTAAATTGGATGCAAAACTATAGTGGTCTTTTGAGATTTGAGTAGGTAAAGGGCATTATTATAAGATAGAAGTATGGGATTATCTCCTTGTACTCTTTGGATTCTTGTAGTATTTTTAAGTTGGAAAGATTATAGTGGACTCTTGAGACTTGAGTAGATAAAGGAGACACTATAGAGAGAAGTATGGATTCTGTTCTTGTTGCTTGTTTGTAATGTTTGTTTTTATAGCTACTTGCATCATACTTAGAGCATGTTAATATGCATTGTATTATTGAGCTATCCTATTACCTTGAAGTTCCCCAAGTACAGGGGAGAACTTCATTATGAAGATGATCATCAAAGGAAGATGATGTAGGAAGCATTTAGGCAAAATGGTCTTGATGTATATTGGAATGAAAAGTTGTTTTGTAAACAAGAATTTGCATTGTGTTCCATAAATAACTTTTCTAGTAGTATATCTCTAAAACAGAGCATATATGATAGTTTTGTAATGTGGATAGGTAAATGATTTGGTTAGCAATATTTAAAAGTTATTTTGTCATGGAGAATAATAAATGATTATAAGAATATTTTTATGTTGGAAAGGTTTTATGTATGTATTTATTGATGATGCTAGCATAGTAAGTAATTGAGAAGAATGCTTCTTTTACTTAGTCTATTCTAGCCTTGGAATGATGGTTAAGAATGCTATATGATAATAGCAAATTATTGAAGCATGCTAGATTTAAGATGTATTGATTAAATACCATGGTTTAAATTATGCATGTTACTTTTAATTGAAGAATTTATATCTAGAGAGTTGTTTATATTGATTCATATTCTCATGTTAGGAAGAAGTTCTTTGTGATTTTAGAACATATTTTAGGACTTGAATCAAGAAGAATAGCCCAAATCCTAGAAGGAGTTGCATTGATACAATAACCAGGAAAACATGATCCTAGAAGGAGTTATGAGAATGTAATAGCTAGGGACTCACAAAATTTGGAAGGAGTTACATTGATGTAATAGCCATATCCTTGTGAAATTATACACCTTGAACATGAGGATCAGGTGATCCCTAAATAGTAAGTTCTAGAATCATTCACAAGATAGTAGTGGTGGTCCCTTGAATGTGTAAGGTTTGAGTGATCATGTTCATTGCTAGTGAGTGGTAATGACCTTAGTTGACCCATGAAGGTATGGTAACTAAGCATCAAGGCTTTACACCTAATTAACCTATATAAATGGAATTAGAGTAAGGGTAAGGAATATGTGTTCCTATTTAAGTGTTATGGGACTTAAAGAATAATCCCTACATTGTGATTGTATTTTCCTATGGCTTTGAGGGTATAGGAATGTGGGGGGACCACTTTGGTGTCCTTTTAAATGAGGAGATTTGGTAAGGCAAACCAAAAAAAATATAGGATGTTGGCCACTCCTATCCATTGAGTGTCGTCTGTAGTGACTTGAACTCAAATATGGTAAAGCCTTGAGAATACTGATATGTGTGTGTGTAGGATCTCTTTGTGAACCTTACTTGAAAACAATCTCTCTCTTGGGTTGATAGTTTTAGGTTGTTACAGTTGGTATATGAGCTCTATATCATAGGGCTAGAAGCTTCCATTGAGTGAACTTAGGTTGAGCCTTGAATATTAGTGCTACTTGAGGGAGACTTACTCTTCTAGGGACCTTAACATGATCTATGATACAATGCATATTGCACATTGTTGGGACCAGTAAAACCAGGGAGTAAAAATTTTAGAAGGTGAAATTTATTTTTGGGAAAGGCACCTTGTAGGGAGGAAAGCGTGACCTTGATTATTATCTATTGAGAATATAATGGCCTATGTTATTTTATAAGAGAATGAAACTAACTAATTATAAGTACAATTAAGAGAAATTGTAGCTGAGCCAACTCCTTTATATGGATATGAGATGACACATATATTAAAAGGAAGTTCATCCAAGAAAAGCATAATGATTGCATAGGAGGAAAATGTAGTGCAAAAGATTGGATGAACTATGGACTATAACAAGAAAAATAGGAGATCAATGACTTCTAGAAAGAGGGATGAGAGAACAAAAAACCTTGATAGGGACACTAGGGAAACAACATATTCTGATGGGAGAGAAGAATATCTCTCCTCCATAGTGAAATTGCTTCAAGAACATTTGGAGCAACAATAAAAATTGATAGAAACTCTTATCAATAAGGAAGCCAATACAATAAATATAAAGGGTAGGCAAGAAGAGAACCCTACCAGAAGAAGCCAAGATGGAAAATACTAGATAGATATTGAGCTAACTAGAGACCTTAAGAATGTTAAAGTAACCAAATTTAATGGGAAAGAATAAGGAGATGCGATCAGTCATGGCTGAAAAAGTTAGAAACCTTCTTTTTCATGAAGTGAACTCCTTTGAGAGCAAAACTATATGGGTTACCCTTCATCTTCTAGATGCAACCCTATAATGGTGGGACATGTTTAGTATAGGTAAAAATATCAAAGCCATAGAACTTAAGTGGGATGATTTCATTGGGGCTTTTAAGAAAATATTTCTTTTAGATAAGTTTTATGTATAGAAGTTTGAGGAATTATTTATGCTTCAATAAGGATCAGTATTAATATAGGTGTATTTTTAGAGATATTTGAAATTTTTAAAGTATGTACAAGAGTACGAGAGCAATGAGTACCAAAAAGTGCATAAGTTCATTCTAGGGATAGACCCTAAGATAAGGACAATGATTAATATGCTCAAATCTAAATCTTTGAAAGAGGATTATGACTTGGCCAGACAAGAAGAAACTAATATTCAAACTAAAAAAAATTCTTTAATTTTTTAGATTTTATGGAGTTAGAGAGATAGGATCTTAAGAAAAGAAAGAGTGTAGGATTTATTGTTGGACATTTTGAGTCCTTAAAGTTAAAGTTGTCATTGATGTCAAGAAATGAAGTCATCATTAAATATCAAGGAATTTGTCAAGAAACAAGTTATCAAAGTTGTCATTGATATTCTGGAAGAAGCTTCTAATAAAGTCAAGATCAAGAGGAACAATGCAAAATTTAAAGGCAAAGGGCTCCATAATATTTTTTAAATATTATGTGGAAGCATAAGTTAAAAGGTTTTTCTTTAAAACCAATGGTGGCAAAAATAAAAGGTTTTTATTTAAAACCAATGGTGGCAAAAATTAAAAGGTTTTTCTTTAAAACCAATGGTGGCAAAAATAAAAGGTTTTTATTTAAAACCATAGGGTTTAAAGAATTAATTTATAAAATTTAAATTCAAAATAATTTAAATATTTTATAAATTAATAAATTTTCAAAGGAAAATCGAGCATCGACGTTGAGAATAAATCGAGCGTCGACGTCATGCATGGAGGAAGAGATTTAGTATAAAAGCTAATGCCTTGGAGGTATTTCAATTTATCCTTTTGCTCGATGATAAAAATGTGCAATTGTGTTTAAGTCTGTAAGGAAGAAAGAGCAGCGAAAATCTTGTTTATGCACCAGCGAACGTAGCCAAGGTGTGGTGAGAGATAGTAATTGTAGCCAAGGAGTGGCGCAAGGTAGCGAACGTAGCCAAGGTGTGGCTAGAGACAGCAAACATAGCCAAGGAGTGGTGCAAGGTAGTGAACGTAGCCAAGGTGTGGCTAGAGATAACAGACGTAGCCAAGGAGTGGTGCAAGGCAGTGAGCATAGCCAAGGTGTGGCTCAAGGTAGCAAACGTAGCCAAGGTGTGGCTTGAGGTAGCGAACGTAGCAAGGCGTGGCCTAAAGCAGGCGAAGGTGTAAGGTGTGGAGGCTCCAAGGGAGAACGTAGCTCCACGGTGGTGACAACCAAGAGGAAGGCGCTTGGAAGAAGAAGCGCTTCAGGCATTAATAAAACTAGTAAAATTTTTGTGATCTTTAATTTTAATTTAGGCTAAGGTTGAATAAAGGAGAAATAAGGTTGTAATTAATTTGATGAATGCCTAAATTAAAAGGGAGTAGTTTTTATAAAGTATTGAGGTGAAAATATTTACTTGTGGGTAAAATAATTTTACCTTAGAAAAGGGAAAGATAAATTGCATTATCTTATTAAAATAATTATCTTTAATGCAATAATAAGTTTAGGGAGTTATAAGTAGAAATAGCTTTGGGTTTTGAAAAACAAAGTAGTAAAGTGACTTATGCTTGAGAGGTGAATATTCAAAATAGTTTGGTGTTGGATATTATTTTGAGATTGGAGTAATAAGGTATACTCATGAATTAATATATGCATTGTATTGTCATCTAATCCTTTTGAGATTGGCAAAGGAATATTGTGTTATTGTGGCAGATTCTTGAAGGTCATCTTTATCAAGAAAAAGGTATGGGCATATTTTTTCTAAGTTTAAGTTGATTGGTTGTTTTCTAAAAAATAAGTTTGGAGTGAAAAGGACTTGATTAGGGTTTCCTTTTAAGTGTGTTTGAGTGATTGCTACAAGGTTTTCTAGAATAAAGAAGATTATTTTATGAGCATTGTTGTTGAAGTGAGTTGTTGAGCAAAGAACTTGAACTAAAAGAACATGAGTATCATTGTTATGTGAGGATTGTTGTTGAGCATTATTGGAAACATTTTGAGTTGATGTTTACATGCTTGGACTAGGGTTTATGAGCAAGGGTTGTTTCATTGAGTGATTGGTTGAGTAGAGTTGATTGAGCCTAGTCAAGTGGATGTGTGAAGTGATTGTTCAAGTTCCATAAAACAAACTATTCTATATTCTGATTTGAGTTGAGAAAGTGAATGAGCATTGAGTTGAAACATATTGGGTCTCTAACAATTCTCTTTATGTTTCTATGAGTTTTTGGACAAGTTCTGTGTGGACTTGTTGAGCAGATTTGGACAAGTTCTATGTGGACTTGTTGGGCATATTTGAGCAGGTTCTGAGTGAACTTGTTGAACAGATTTGAGTAGGTTATATGTGGACTTGTTGGGCATATTTGAGCAGGTTCTAAGTGAACTTGTTGGATAGATTTGAGCAGGTTTTGAGTGGACTTGTTGAGCATATTTGAGCAGGTTCTGAGTGGACTTGTTGAGCATATTTGAGAAGGTTTTGAGTGGACTTGTTGAGCAGATTTGAGCAAGTTCTATGTGGACTTGTGGAGCAGATTTTAGATAGAGCTTTGGAGGTGATAGAGTAGAGAGGATAGTAGTCTCCAGTGGATAGAGATCCATCAGCTAGGGCAGTGAGGATAGGTCTTTTGAGTGGGGACAAGAGTCTTCAGTGGAGAGAGATCCACAAGCCAGTGCAGTGGAGGCAATAGTCTTCTAGAGGATCACCAACTAGAGTAGAGGAGAAGGAGTTCTCCTATGGATAGAGATCCATGAACTTGATTTAGGGGATCAACATCTCCTTTGGACAAAGGTCCATAAACATTGTAGGGAAAGGATTCCCAAGAGAATTTATTTGAGAAAAATTTATAAGAAATATTTTCTCTGTGGAGGTAGCCATATTTGGGTGAACCACGTAAAAATCATGTCTCTCATGTGTGTGATGCTTTTTGTGATGTTTACTACTTTAGTAATGTTGATGCTATTATTTGGATTAAAAAGCAAAAATTTTTATTGTATATTGTTCACCCCCCTCTCAGTATAAGCACATGTTCTTCAATTGGTATCAGAGCGGGTCTCTCCGTGAAAAGACTAACAACTTGGAAGAGGATCCATAAGTAGCACACATGAATCCAAAAAATGAAGAAGAGACTATGTTTGACATAAAAGAAGAATTCTTTGTTACTCTCAAAAAATTGGAAAGACTTAGAGAGAAAAATTCAAGCTTGAAGGAACAAGTTCAAGAAGATGAAGAAGCAAGGATGGAACTTATACAAAATCTCACAGATCTCAAGATTAGGGTGGAAGAAGGAAAGAAGATTGAGCAAGACATGACAGATCTATTAAGATCCAGGGAAACAGAATGTGAAATATTGGAAGCAAAAATTGTTCACCTAAGGAATAAAGTTGAAAGGACCAAGGTACTACAAGATACAGAATATGAGAAACAGAAAGAGGAATCAAGTCTTCAGAAAGTAGAAACCTCAAACAAGGATAAGCAAGAAAAGGATATCAGAAAGGAAGAAAGCAAAGGAGAACCCTAGATAAGAGTTAATCACAAAAGGAAGATGACTTCTCCACAAATTCCAAGACATCCAAATAGGTCACATAATTTCTTCCATGGTCATTGTTTTTCTTGCAATAAATATGGTCATAGAGTTGTACACTATTTTCATCATGCAAGATACAATAGATATTTCAATTCCTTTGCACCTCTCATGGATGATGATGTTATATGTTACAAATGCAATAATTTTGGGCACAAGGCTAGATGGTGTAAAATGATACTTCCTGAGTCTAGAAAAATAATTTCAACAACTAGGAAAGATGAAAGGAAAAATGTTAAGGCTAGATCAATGTTAGTGCAAACAGCCCTTCATGCTTAGGATAAAGAAGAACAATGGTATCTTGATAGTGGTTGCTCTAGTCACATGACAGGAGACAAAGACAAATTCATTGTACTGAAAGAAACAAATAGAGGTTCAGTAAGTTTTGGTGATAATGGATCAACAAGGATTGGTGGAAGAGGAACTCTAAGTTTAGACAATGGGAAAACAAAAACAGAGAATGTTTTGTATGTTAAAGGGTTAAAACACAATCTGCTAAGTATAAGTCAACTTTGTGATCAAGGATACATGGTTACTTTCCATCCAGATAGATGTGAGATAAGAAAATCAGAAACTAGAAAAATCATTGCCAATGCAAGAAGAACCCCAAACAACTTATACATGCTCAATGAGATCAAAGGGGAAAAGTGCTTTCTATCACAAGAAGATGAGAGTTGGTTATGGCATAGAATATTGGGTCACTTGAATTTTGACAACATAGTCAATATAAGCAATAAACAGGCAATCAGAGATTTACCCAAAATAAGAAGACCTCAAAACACAATTTGTGCACCTTGTCAACATGGAAAGCAAACTAGGACAACCTTTAAGTCAAAAGGATATATGTCATCTGAGCCTTTGAGCCTAATACATACTGATTTGTGTGGTCCTACTAGAACACAAAGCATTCAGGGTGAGAGCTACTTTATATTTTTTATAGATGATTATTCCATAATGGTTTGGGTAGCCTTCCTAAAAGAGAAGTCAGAGGCCTTTGAAAAATTCAAAGCATTCAAGGAATTGGTTGAAAATGAAACTGGAAAAAGGATTAAGTGTCTGAGATCTGATAGAGGAGGAGAATTTACTTCAAATGAATTTGTAGAGTTTTGTGAACAACATGGAATCAAGAGAGAGTACTCAACAACAAGAACTCCTCAACAAAATGGGGTAGTTGAAAGGAAAAATAAGACTATTGAAAACATGGCTAGAGCTATGCTGAATGAATCTAAGTTATCAGATGGTTTTTGGAGAGAAGATGTAAACACAATAGTATACATAATCACTAGGGCTCAAATGAGGGTAAATCATCACAAGACTCCATATGAGCTTTGGAAAGGAAGACCTGCCACTGTAAAACACTTCAAAAATTTTGGAAGCAAATGTTACATAAGATGGGAAGACCAAAACTTAGGCAAGTTTGATCCAAGATGTGATGAGGGAATTTTTCTTGGTTATTCCACAAGGAGTAAAGCCTACAGATGCTTCAACAAAATAACACGCACTATGGTGGAAAGTATAAATGTAACAATTGATGAGAAGATAGATTCAAGAGAACCAGTTCAGCAAATTGTGTATCAAGAAGATGGATGTTGTCAAGAAGAATTTTGTGAGGAATCAGATAAAGAAGAAGAAGAAACATGAAGACTTCTTCCCAAAACTCCATCCAGGTATGTACAAAAACATCATCCAAAAGAGCAGATCATCGAGAATCCAGAGGAAAGACAGACAAGGAGAAGAATAATAAAACCATCTCAACAAGCAAATTTTTCTTTGCTATCTAAGATTGAGCCAAAAGACTTCACTCAGGCAAGTGAGGATGAATTTTGGATTAAGGCAATGAATGAGGAATTGGATCAGATAGAGAAGAGAAAAACTTGGGAACTTGTTCCATCGACCAAAGGACAAAAATGTGATCGGCACAAAATGGGTATTCAGAAATAAATTAAATGAAGATGGACAAGTGGTCAAAAATAAAGCAAGGTTAGTATGCAAAGGTTATGCACAGGTAGAAGGAATTGACTTTGATGAGACTTTTGCTCCAGTTGCATGGCTTGAAGCTATAAGGATGTTTTTAGCATTCTCAAGTTTCAAGAACTTCAAGGTATATCATATGGATGTCAAGTCAACATTTCTAAATGGGGTTCTAGAAGAAGAGGTTTATATTGAACAACCAGAGGGATTCATACTAGCAGATAAACCAGATCAGGTATGCAGATTGAAAAAGGCATTGTATGGTTTAAAGCAGGCTCCGAGAGCATGGTACTCAAGATTGGATAAGTATCTTCAGGAACAGGGCTTCAGGAAAGGAATAGCAGATAGTAATTTATATATCAAGAATGAAGGGAGTAATTTATTAATAGTGGTTGTTTATGTTGATGACATAATATTTGGGGGAAACAATGATAAGATGTGTAAAGAATTTTCTAAGAACATGCAAAATGAATTTGAGATGTCTATGCTTGGTGAATTGTCTTTCTTTCTTGGACTTCAGATTTCACAATCAGAAAGGGGAGTGTTTCTCTCACAAGCCAAGTATATAAAAGAAATGTTAAAGAAATTTAGGTTAGAAGATTGTAAACCTGTAAGTACTCCCATGGTTACAGGATGCAAGTTGAGTAAGGATGATGAATCTCTAGAGGCAGATCAAAAATTATACAGATCTATGATTGGCAGCTTATTGTATGTTACAACTACAAGACCAGACATAGTACATTCAGTGGGATTAGTGGTAAGGTTTCAGGCGGCACCTAAGGAAACACATGTGGCAGTAGTAAAAAGAATTTTTAGGTATCTAAAAGGGACTATGGACTTTGGGCTTTGGTATCCCAAAAGTGACAGTTTCACACTAACAACATATACAGATGCAGATTGGGCCGACAACATTGATGACAGAAAAAGCACAAGTGGAGGAGCATTCTTTCTTGGAGAATGTTTAGTCTCTTGGTTTAGCAAGAAGTAGGTTTCAGTATCTTTATCTACAGCAGAAGCATAATACATTGCAGCAGTAGCCAGTTGTACACAAGTGTTATGGATGAAGAAAACTCTAGAAGATTTCAAAATAAAGCATGATCATCCCATTCCTATACTATGTGATAATACTAGTGCCATAAGTATCTCAAAAAATCTAGTAATGCACTCCAGGACAAAGCACATTTCGATTAAGTACCATTTTTTGAGAGAACAGGTGATAGAAAAATAGGTCAGATTGGAATATATCACTACAAAGGAACAGATAGCAGATATTTTCACTAAGCCACTTTCAAAGGAAACTTTTGAGTATCTTCGAGGAAAATTGGGAGTGAGACTCCCACCCCAGAATTAACCACCTCAAGAGGAGGTGGGGGAGGGGCTAAGCTAAGAGGCTCATTCTTAGCCCCAAGCCCCAAAGGTGACCCTTTGCCATTGATGTCAAAGGGGGAGAGATTTGAGTAAGGGGGAGACTTGGTATTTGAAGAGAGCATTGAGCCAGGGGGAGCAATGTCCCGGGGAGCACAGAAGAAGAAGTCAAGTTTTCGGTAAAAAGTTTTTGGGTTGCCATCAATGACAAAGGGGGAGATTGTTGGACATTTTGAGTCCTTAAAGTTAAAGTTGTCATTGATGTCAAGAAATGAAGTCATCATTAAATATCAAGGAATTTGTCAAGAAACAAGTTATCAAAGTTGTCATTGATATTCTGGAAGAAGCTTCTAATAAAGTCAAGATCAAAAGGAACAATGCAAAAGTTAAAGGCAAAGGGCTCCATAATATTTTTTAAATATTATGTGGAAGCATAAGTTAAAAGGTTTTTCTTTAAAACCAATGATGGCAAAAATAAAAGGTTTTTCTTTAAAACCAATGGTGGCAAAAATAAAAGGTTTTTATTTAAAACCAATGGTGGCAAAAATAAAAGGTTTTTCTTTAAAACCATAGGGTTTAAAGAATTAATTTATAAAATTTAAATTCAAAAGAATTTAAATATTTTATAAATTAATAAATTTTCAAAGGAAAATCGAGCGCCGACGTTGAGAATAAATCGAGCGCCGACGTCATGCATGGAGGAAGAGATTTAGTATAAAAGCTAATGCCTTGGAGGTATTTCAATTTATCCTTTTGCTCGATGATAAAAATGTGCAATTGTGTTTAAGTCTGTAAGGAAGAAAGAGCAGAAAAATCTTGTTTATGCACCAGTGAACGTAGCCAAGGTGTGGTGAGAGATAGTAATCGTAGCCAAGGAGTGGCGCAAGGTAGCGAACATAGCCAAGGTGTGGCTAGAGACAGAAAACATAGCCAAGGAGTGGTGCAAGGCAGATAGCCAAGGTGTGGCTAGAGAACGTAGCCAAGGAGTGGCGCAAGGTAGCGAGCGTAGCCAAGGTGTGGCTCAAGGCAGCAAACATAGCCAAGGTGTGGCTTGAGGCAGTGAACGTAGCAAGGCATGGCCTAAAGTAGGCGAAGGCGTAAGGTGTGGAGGCTCCAAGGGAGAACGTAGCTCCATGGTGGTGACAGCCAAGAGGAAGGCGCTTGGAAGAAGAAGTGCTTCATGCATTAATAAAACTAGTAACATTTTTGTGATCTTTAATTTTAATTTAGGCTAAGGTTGAATAAAGGAGAAATAAGGTTGTAATTAATTTGATGAATGCCTAAATTAAAAGGGAGTAGTTTTTATAAAGTATTGAGGTGAAAATATTTACTTGTGGGTAAAATATTTTTACCTTAGAAAAGGGAAAGATAAATTGCATTATCTTATTAAAAGAATTATCTTTAATGCAATAATAAGTTTAGGGAGTTATAAGTAGAAATAGCTTTGGGTTTTGAAAAACAAAGTAGTAAAGTGACTTATGCTTGAGAGGTGAATATTCAAAATAGTTTGGTGTTGGATATTATTTTGAGATTGGAGTAATAAGGTATACTCATGAATTAATATATGCATTGTATTGTCATCTAATCCTTTTGAGATTGGCAAAGGAATATTGTGTTATTGTGGCAGATTCTTGAAGGTCATCTTTATCAAGAAAAAGGTATGGGCATATTTTTTCTAAGTTTAAGTTGATTGGTTGTTTTCTAGAAAATAAGTTTGGAGTGAAAAGGACTTGATTAGGGTTTCCTTTTGAGTGTGTTTGAGTGATTGCTACAAGGTTTTCTGGAATAAAGAAGATTGTTTTATGAGCATTGTTGTTGAAGTGAGTTGTTGAGCAAAGAACTTGAACTAAAAGAACATGAGTATCATTGTTATGTGAGGATTGTTGTTGAGCATTGTTGGAAATATTTTGAGTTGATGTTTATATGCTTGGACTAGGGTTTGTGAGAAAGGGTTGTTTCATTGAGTGATTGGTTGAGTAGAGTTGATTGAGCCTAGTCAAGTGGATGTGTGAAGTGATTGTTCAAGTTCCATAAAACAAACTATTCTATATTCTGATTTGAGTTGAGAAAGTGATTGAGCATTGAGTTGAAACATATTGGGTCTCTAACAATTCTCTTTATGTTTCTATGAGTTTTTGGACAAGTTCTGTGTGGACTTGTTGAGCATATTTGGACAAGTTCTGTGTGGACTTGTTGGGAAGATTTGAGCAGGTTCTGAGTGAACTTGTTGGACAGATTTGAGCAGGTTCTATGTGGACTTGTTGGGCAGATTTGAGCAGGTTCTGAGTGAACTTGTTGGACAGATTTGAGCAGGTTATGAGTGGACTTGTTGAGCAGATTTGAGCAGGTTCTGAGTGGACTTGTTGAGAAGATTTGAGCAGGTTTTGAGTGGACTTGTTGAGAAGATTTGAGCAAGTTCTGTGTGGACTTGTGGAGTAGATTTTAGATAGAGCTTTGGAGGTGACAGAGCAGAGAGGATAGTAGTCTCTAGTGGATAGAGATCCATCAGCTAGGGTAGTGAGGATAGGTCTTCTGAGTGGGGACAAGAGTCTTCAGTGGAGAGAGATCCACAAGCCAGTGCAGTGGAGGTAGTAGTCTTCTAGAGGATCACCAGCTAGAGCAGAGGAGAAGGAGTTCTCCTATGGATAGAGATCCATGAACTTGAGTTAGGGGATCAACATCTCCTTTGGACAGAGGTCCATAAACATTGTAGGGAAAGGATTCCCAAGAGAATTTATTTGAGAAAAATTTATAAGAAATATTTTCTCCGTGGAGGTAGCCATATTTGGGTGAACCACGTAAAAATCATGTCTCTCATGTGTGTGATGCTTTATGTGATGTTTACTACTTTAGTAATGTTGATGCTATTATTTGGATTAAAAAGCAAAAAGTTTTATTGTATACTGTTCACCCCCCTCTCAGTATAAGCACATGTTCTTCAATTGGTATCAGAGCGGGTCTCTCCATGAAAAGACTAACAACTTGGAAGAGGATCCATAAGTAGCACACATGACTTCAGAAAATGAAGAAGAGACTATGTTTGACATAAAAGAAGAATTATTTGTTGCTCTCAAAAAATTGGAAAGACTTAGAGAGAAAAATTCAAGCTTGAAGGAACAAGTTCAAGAAGATGAAGAAGCAAGGATGGAACTTATACAAAATCTCACAGATCTCAAGATTAGGGTGGAATAAGGAAAGAATATTGAGCAAGACATGATAGATCTATTAAGATCCAGGGAAACAGAATGTGAAATATTGGAAGCAGAAATTGTTCACCTAAGGAATAAAGTTGAAAGGACCAAGGTACTACAAGATACAGAATATGAGAAATAGAAAGAGGAATCAAGTCTTCAGAAAGCAGAAACCTCAAACAAGGATAAGCAAGCAAAGGATATCAGAAAGGAAGAAAGCAAAGGAGAACCCTGGATAAGAGTTAATCACAAGAGGAAGATGACTTCTCCACAAATTCCAAGACATCCAAATAGGTTACATAATTT
Source organism: Wollemia nobilis (assembly GCA_028583015.1). Classification (NCBI taxonomy): domain Eukaryota; kingdom Viridiplantae; phylum Streptophyta; class Pinopsida; order Araucariales; family Araucariaceae; genus Wollemia; species Wollemia nobilis. Next base: position 18,168,614 of record JAQPPZ010017228.1, read on the forward strand.
CTTCCATGGTCATTGCTTTTCTTGTAATAAATATGGTCATAGAGTTGTACACTGTATTCATCATGCAAGATACAATAGAAATTTTAATTCCTTTGCACCTCTCATGGATGATGATGTTATATGTTACAAATGCAATAATTTTGGGCACAAGGCTAGATGGTGTAAAATGATACTTCCTGAGTCTAGAAAAACAATTTCAACAACTAGGAAAGATGAAAGGGAAAATGTTAAGGCTAGATCAATGTTAGTGCAAATAGCCCTTCATGCTCAGGATAAAGAAGAACAATGGTATCTTGATAGTGGTTGCTCTAGTCACATGACAGGAGACAAAGACAAATTCATTGTACTAAAAGAAACAAATAGAGGATCAGTAAGTTTTGGTGATAATGGATCAACAAGGATTGGTGGAAGAGGAACTCTAAGTTTAGATAATGGGAAAACAAAAATAGAGAATGTTTTGTATGTTAAAGGGTTAAAACATAATCTTCTAAGTATAAGTCAACTTTGTGATCAAGGATACATGGTTACTTTCCATCCAGATAGATGTGAGATAAGAAAATTAGAAACTAGAAAAATCATTGCCAATGCAAGAAGAACCCCAAACAACTTATACATGCTCAATGAGATCAAAGGGGAAAAGTGCTTTCTATCACAAGAAGATGAGAGTTGGTTATGGCATAGAATATTGGGTCACTTGAATTTTGACAACATAGTCAATATAAGCAATAAACAGCGAGTCAGAGATTTACCCAAAATAAGAAGACCTCAAAACACAATTTGTGCACCCTGTCAACATGGAAAGCAAACTAGGACAACCTTTAAGTCAAAAGGATATATGTCATCTAAGCCATTGAGCCTAATACATACTGATTTGTGTGGTCCTACTAGAACACAAAGCATTCAGGGTGAGAGCTACTTTATATTGTTTATAGATGATTATTCCAGAATGGTTTGGGTAGCCTTCCTAAAAGAGAAGTCAGAGGCCTTTGAAAAATTCAAAGCATTCAAGGAATTGGTTGAAAATGAAATTGGCAAAATGATTAAGTGTCTGAGATCTGATAGAGGAGGAGAATTTACTTCAAATGAATTTGTAGAGTTTTGTGAACAACATGGAATCAAGAGAGAGTACTCAGCAACAAGAACTCCTCAACAAAATGGGGTAGTTGAAAGGAAAAATAGGACTATTGAAAACATGGCTAGAGCTATGTTAAATGAATCTAAGTTATCAGATGGTTTTTGGAGAGAAGATGTAAACACATAGTAGTATACATAATCACTAGGGCTCAAATGAGGGTAAATCATCACAAGACTCCATATGAGCTTTGGAAAGGAAGACCTGCCACTGTAAAACACTTCAGAATTTTTGGAAGCAAATGTTACATAAGACGGGAAGACCAAAACTTAGGCAAGTTTGATCCAAGATGTGATGAGGGAATTTTTCTTGGTTATTCCACAAGGAGTAAAGCCTACAGATGCTTCAACAAAATAACACGCACTATGGTGGAAAGTATAAATGTAACAATTGATGAGAAGATAGATTCAAGAGAACTAGTTCAACAAATTGTGTATCAAGAAGATGGATGTTGTCAAGAAGAATTTTGTGAGGAATCAGATAAAGAAGAAGAAGAAACACGAAGACTTCTTCCCAAAACTCCATCCAGGTATGTACAGAAACATCATCCAAAAGAGCAGATCATCGAGAATCCAGAGGAAATACAGACAAGGAGAAGAATAATAAAACCATCTCAACAAGTAAATTTTTCTTTGCTATCTAAGATTGAGCCAAAAGACTTCACTCAGGCAAGTGAGGATGAATTTTGGATTAAGGCAATGAATGAGGAATTGGATCAGATAGAGAAGAGCAAAACTTGGGAACTTGTTCCATGACCAAAGGACAAAAATGTGATCGGCACAAAATGGGTATTCAGAAATAAATTAAATGAAGATGGACAAGTGGTCAAAAATAAAGCAAGGTTAGTATGCAAAGGTTATGCACAGGTAGAAGGAATTGAATTTGATGAGACTTTTGCTCCAGTTGCATGGCTTGAAGCTATAAGGATGTTTTTAGCCTTCTCAAGTTTCAAGAACTTCAAGGTATATCAGATGGATGTCAAGTCAACATTTCTAAATGGGGTTCTAGAAGAAGAGGTTTATATTGAATAGCTAGAGGGATTCATACTAGCAGATAAACCAGATCAGGTATGCAGATTGAAAAAGGCATTGTATGGTTTAAAGCAGGCTCCGAGAGCATGGTACTCAATATTGGATAAGTATCTTCAGGAACAGGGCTTCAGAAAAGGAATAGCAGATAGTAATTTATATATCAAAAATGAAGGGAGTAATCTACTAATAGTGGTTGTTTATGTTGATGACATAATATTTGGGGGAAACAATGATAAGATGTGTAAAGAATTTTCTAAGAACATGCAAAATGAATTTGAGATGTCTATGCTTGGTGAATTGTCCTTATTTCTTGGACTTCATATTTCACAATCAGAAAGAGGAGTGTTTCTCTCACAAGCCAAGTATATAAAATAAATGTTAAAGAAATTCAAGTTAGAAGATTGTAAACCGGTAAGTACTCCCATGGTCATAGGATGCAAGTTGAGTAAGGATGATGAATCTCCAGAGGTAGATCAGAGATTATACAGATCTATGATTGGTAGCTTATTGTATGTTACAGCTACAAGACCAGACATAGTACAGTCAGTGGGATTAGTGGCAAGGTTTCAGGTAGCACCTAAGGAAACACATGTGGTAGTAGTAAAAAGAATTTTTAGGTATCTAAAAGGGACTATGGATTTTGGGCTTTGGTATCCCAAAAGTGACAGTTTCACACTAACAACATATACAGATGCAGATTGGGCCGACAACATTGATGATAGAAAAAGCACAAGTGGAGGAGCATTCTTTCTTGGAGAATGTTTAGTCTCTTGGTTAAGTAAGAAGCAGGTTTCAATATCTTTATCTACAGTAGAAGCAGAATACATTGCAGTAGTAGCCAGTTGTACACAGGTGTTATGGATGAAGAGAACTCTAGAAGACTTCAAGATAAAGCATGATCATCCCATTCCTATACTATGTGATAATACTAGTGCCATAAGTATCTCAAAAAATCTAGTAATGCACTCCAAGACAAAGCACATTCTGATTAAGTACCATTTTATGAGAGAACAAGTGACAGATAAACAGGTCAGATTGGAATATGTCACTACAAAGGAACAGATAGAAGATATTTTCACTAAGCCACTTTCAAAGGAAACTTTTGAGTATCTTCGAGAAAAATTGGGAGTGAGACTCCCACCCTAGAATTAACCACCTCAAGAGGAGGTGGGGGAGGGGCTAAGCTAAGAGGCTCATTCTTAGCCCCAAGCCCCAAAGGTGACCCTTTGCCATTGATTTCAAAGGGGGAGAGATTTGAGTAAGGGAGAGACTTGGTATTTGAAGAGAGCATTGAGCCAGGGGGAGTAGCATAGAAGAAGAAGTCAAGTTTTCGGTAAAAAGTATTTGGGTTGCCATCAATGAAAAAGGGGGAGATTGTTGGACATTTTGAGTCCTTAAAGTTAAAGTTGTCATTGATGTCAAGAAATGAAGTCATCATTAAATATCAAGGAATTTGTCAAGAAACAAGTTATCAAAGTTGTCATTGATATTCTAGAAGAAGCTTCTAATAAAGTCAAGATCAAAAGGAACAATGCAAAAGTTAAAGGTAAAGGGCTCCATAATATTTTTTAAATATTATGTGGAAGCATAAGTTAAAAGGTTTTTATTTAAAACCAATGATGGCAAAAATAAATTAAATGGTTTTTCTTTAAAACCAATGGTGGAAAAATTAAAATTTTTATTTAAAACCAATGGTGGCAAAAATAAAAGGTTTTCTTTAAAACCATAGGGTTTAAAGAATTAATTTATAAAATTTAAATTCAAAAGAATTTAAATATTTTATAAATTAATAAATTTTCAAAGGAAAATCGACCGCCGAAATCATGCATGGAGGAAGAGATTTAGTATAAAAGCTAATGCCTTGGAGGTATTTCAATTTATCCTTTTACTTGATGATAAAAAGTGCAATATCAAGGAAAATAGGATAGATAAGGGTGTAGGCACAATGTAGAAGTAGTGGTAAAGGGGAGTAGAAGGTGATGGGTGGAGGGGTGTGAAATGAGGTGAAGTTTGGTGGGATATGTGGAGTGCTTCAAGGGAGAACACAGCTCCACGATGGTGACAGCCAAGAGGAAGGCACTTGGAAGAAGAAACACTTTAGGCATTAATAAAACTGGTAACATTTTTGTGATCTTTAATTTTAATTTAGGCTAAGGTTGAATAAAGGAGAAATAAGGTTGTAATTAATTTGATGAATGCCTAAATTAAAAGGGAGTATTTTTATAAAGTATTGAGGTGAAAATATTTACTTGTGAGTAAAATAATTTTACATTAGAAAATGGAAAGATAAATTGCATTATCTTATTAAAAGTTTATTAAAATAATTATATTTAATGTAATAATAAGTTTAGGGAGTTATAAGTAGAAATAGATTTGGGTTTTGACAAACAAAGTAGTAAAGTGACTTATGTTTGAGAGGTGAATATTCAAAATAGTTTGGTGTTGGATATTATTTTGAGATTGGAGAAATAAGGTATACTCATGAATTGATATATGCATTGTATTTGATCATCTATTCCTTTTGAGTATTGGCAAAGGAATGTTGTGTTGTTGTGGCAGATTTTTGAAGATCCATATTTATCAAGAAAAAGGTATGAGCATATTTTCCAAAGTTTAAGTTGATTGGTTTTTTTTTTTCTAGAAAATAAGTTTGGAGTGAAAAGGACTTGATTAGGGTTTCCTTTTAAGTGTGGTTGAGTTATTGCTTCAAGGTTTTCTAGAACAAAGATTTGTTTTATAAGCATTGTTGTTGAAGTGAGTTGTTGAGTAAAGAACTTGAACTAGAAAGAACATGAGTATCATTGTTATGTGAGGATTGTTGTTGAGCATTGTTGGAAATATTTTGAGTTGATGTTTACATGCTTGGACTAGGGTTTGTGAGAAAGGGGTGTTTCATTGAGTGATTGGTTGAGTAGAGTTGATTGAGCCTAGTCAAGTGGATGTGTGAAGTGATTTTTCAAGTTCCATAAAATAAACTATTCTATATTCTGATTTGAGTTGAGAAAGTGAATGAGCATTGAGTTGAAACATATTGGGTCTCTAACAATTATCTTTATGTTTCTATGAGATTGGACAAGTTATGTGTGGACTTGTTGAGCAGATTTGGGCAAGTTCTATGTGGACTTGTTGGGAAGATTTGAGCAGGTTCTGAGTGGACTTGTTGGAGTAGATTTGAGCAGGTTCTATGTGGACTTGTTGGGCATATTTGAGTAGGTTCTGAGTGGACTTGTTGGACAGATTTGAGTAGGTTCTGAGTGGACTTGTTGAGCAGATTTGAGCAGGTTCTGAGTGGACTTGTTGAGTAGATTTGAGCAGGTTCTGAGTGGACTTGTTGAGAAGATTTGAGAAAGTTCTGTGTGGACTTATGGAGAAAATTTTAGATAGAGCTTTGGAGGTGATAGAGTAGAGAGGATAGTAGTCTCTAGTGGATAGAGATCCATTAGCTAGGGCAGTGAGGATAGGTCTTTTGAGTGGGGACAAGAGTCTTTAGTGGAGAGAGATCCACAAGCTAGTGTAGTGGAGGTAGTAGTCTTCTAGAGGATCACCATCCAGAGCAGAGGAGAAGGAGTTCTCCTATGGATAGAGATCCATGAACTTGATTTAGGGGATCAGCATATCCTTTGGATAGAGGTCCATAAACATTGTAGGGAAAGGATTCCCAAGAGAATTTATTTGAGAAAAATTTATAAGAAATATTTTCTCCGTGGAGGTAGCCATCTTTGGGTGAACCATATAAAAATCATGTCTCTCATGTGTGTGATGCTTTGTGTGATGTTTACTATTTTAATAATGTTGATGCTATTATTTGGATTAAAAAGCAAAAATTTTTATTGTATACTGTTCACCCCCCTCTCAGTATAAGCACATGTTCTTCAATTGGTATCAGAGCGGGTCTCTCCATGAAAAGACTAACAACTTGGAAGAGGATCCATAAGTAGCACACATGACTCCAAAAAATGAAGAAGAGACTATATTTGACATAAAAGAAGAATTATTTGCTGCTATCAGAAAATTGGAAAGACTTAGAGAGAAAAATTCAAGCTTGAAGGAACAAGTTCAAGAAGATGAAGAAGCAAGGATGGAACTTATACAAAATCTCACATAACTCAAGATTAGGGTGGAAGAAGGAAAGAATATTGAGCAAGACATGATAGATCTATTGAGAGCCAGGGAAACAAAATGTGAAATATTGGAAGCAAAAATTGTTCACCTAAGGAATAAAGTTGAAAGGACCAAGGTACTACAAGATATAGAATATGAGAAACAGAAAGAGGAATCAAGTCTTCAAAAAGTAGAAACCTCAAACAAGGATAAGCAAGCAAAGGATATAAGAAAGAAATAAAGCAAAGGAGAACCCTGGATAAGAGTTAATCACAAAAGGAAGATGACTTCTCCACAAATTCTAAGACATCCAAATAGGTTACATAATTTCTTCCATGGTCATTGATTTTCTTGCAATAAATATGGTCATAGAGTTGTACAATGTATTCATCATGCAAGATACAATAGAAATTTCAATTTTTTTTTACATCTCATGGATGATGATGTTATATGTTACAAATGCAATAATTTTGGGCACAAGGCTAGATGGTGTAAAATGATACTTCCTGAGTCTAGAAAAACAATTTCAACAACTAGGAAATATGAAAGGAAAAATGTTAAGGCTAGATCAATGTTAGTTCAAACAACCCTTCATGCTCAGGATAAATAAGAACAATGGTATCTTGATAGTGGTTGCTCTAGTCACATGATAGGAGACAAAGACAAATTCATTTTACTAAAAGAAACAAATAGAGGATCAGTAAGTTTTGGTGATAATGGATCAACAAGGATTGGTGGAAGAGGAACTCTAAGTTTAGACAATGGGAAAACAAAAACAAAGAATGTTTTGTATGTTAAAGGGTTAAAACACAATATGATGAGTATAATTCAACTTTGTGATCAAGGATACATGGTTACTTTCCATCCAGATAGATGTGAGATAAGAAAATCATAAACTAGAAAAATCATTGCCAATGCAAGAAGAACCCCAAACAACTTATACATGCTCAATGAGATCAAAGGGGAAAAGTGCTTTCTATCACAAGAAGATGAGAGTTGGTTATGGCATAGAATATTGGGTCACTTGAATTTTGACAACATAGTCAATATAAGCAATAAATAGGCTGTTAGAGATTTACCCAAAATAAGAAGACCTCAAAACACAATTTGTGCACCTTGTCAACATGGAAAGCAAACTAGGACAACCTTTAAGTCAAAAGGATATATGTCATCTGAGCCATTGAGCCTAATACATACTGATTTGTGTGGTCCTACTAGAACACAAAGCATTTAGGGTGAGAGCTACTTTATGTTGTTTATAGATGATTATTCTAGAATGGTTTGGGTAGCCTTCCTAAAAGAGAAGTCAAAGGCCTTTGAAAAATTCAAAGCATTCAAGGAATTGGTTGAAAATGAAATTGCAAAAGGATTTAGTGTCTAATATCTGATAGAGGAGGAGAATTTACTTCAAATGAATTTGTAGAGTTTTGTGAACAACATGGAATCAAGAGAGAGTACTCAGCAGCAAGAACTCCTCAACAAAATGGGGTAGTTGAAAGGAAAAACAGGATTGTTGAAAACATGGCTAGAGCTATGTTAAATGAATCTAAGTTATCAGATGGTTTTTGGAGAGAAGCTATAAACACAATAGTATACATAATCACTAGGGCTCAAATGAGGGTAAATCATCACAAGACTCCATATGAGCTTTGGAAAGGAAGACCTGCCACTGTAAAACACTTCAAAAATTTTGGAAGCAAATGTTACATAAGACGGGAAGACCAAAACTTAGGCAAGTTTGATCCAAGATGTGATGAGGGAATTTTTCTTGGTTATTCCACAAGGAGTAAAGCCTACAGATGCTTCAACAAAATAACACACACTATGGTGGAAAGTATAAATGTAACAATTGATGAGAAGATAGATTCAAGAGAACCAGTTCAATAAATTGTGTATCAAGAAGATGGATGTTGTCAAGAAGAATTTTGTGAGGAATCAGATAAAGAAGAAGAAGAAACATGAAGACTTCTTCCCAAAACTCCATCCAGGTATGTACAGAAAAATCATCCAAAAGAGCAGATCATCGGGAATCTAGAGGAAATACAGACAAGGAGAAGAATAATAAAACCATCTCAACAAGCAAATTTTTCTTTGCTATCTAATATTGAGCCAAAAGACTTCACTCAGGCAAGTGAGGATGAATTTTGGATTAAGGCAATGAATGAGGAATTGGATCAGATAGAGAAGAGAAAAACTTGGGAACTTGTTCCACGACCAAAGGACAAAAATGTGATCGGCACAAAATGGGTATTCAGAAATAAATTAAATGAAGATGGACAAGTGGTCAAAAATAAAGCAAGGTTAGTATGCAAAGGTTATGCACAAGTAGAAGGAATTGAATTTGATGAGACTTTTGCTCCAGTTGCACGACTTGAAGCTATAAGGATTTTTTTAGCCTTCTCAAGTTTCAAGAACTTCAAGGTATATCAGATGGATGTCAAGTCAGCATTTCTAAATGGGGTTCTAAAAGAAGAGGTTTATATTGAACATCCAGAGGGATTCATACTAGCAGATAAACCATATCAGGTATGCAAATTGAAAAAGGCATTGTATGGTTTAAAGAAGGCTCTGAGAGCATGGTACTCAAGATTGGATAAGTATATTTAGGAACAGGGATTCAAAAAAGGAATAGTAGACAATAATTTATATATCAAAAATGAAGGGAGTGATCTACTAATAGTGGTTGTTTATGTTGATGACATAATATTTGGGGGAAACAATGATAAGATGTGTAAAGAATTTTCTAAGAACATGCAAAATGAATTTGAGATGTCTATGCTTGGTGAATTGTCCTTCTTTCTTGGACTTTAGATTTCACAATCATAAAGGGGAGTGTTTCTCTCACAAGCCAAGTATATAAAGGAAATATTAAATAAATTCAGGTTAGAAGATTGTAAACCAGTAAGTACTCCCATGGTCACAGGATGCAAGTTGAGTAAGGATGATGAATCTCTAGAGGCAGATTAGAGATTATACAGATCTATGATTGGCAGCTTATTGTATGTTACAACTACAAGACCAGACATAGTACAACCAATGGGATTAGTGGCAAGGTTTCAGGCGACACCTAAGGAAACACACATGGTATGTTGAAATATGTAATACAACATTGTGTAAATTAATCTTAGACGAAAATATAAAGTCTAAAGAATAATATTTGAATTAAAAAATAATTATATTTTATGTAAACATATTCCCACCCAATTAATAAATAAAATAAGGGTGCTAGGAATATTTAATTTGTGAGAAAAAGTTATTTCCCCTTTTCTAGAAAATATTAGAAAGTAACTAATCACTTTCTAATATTTGATAGATGCCACTTGTCACACATCTTAAGATTAGATTGTGATAAGATTTAGGGTTGTAGTAGAAAAGCTTATATTTAAATAGGGGTGTTGTCTACTACATCTGAACATATCTTGTCATATTGACTTGTGTTGATATATTATGTTAATACATATTGTTTCATAACATTGAAGCATTCTTGTATTGTTGAATCATTGAGTAATATAGTGAGCTTCATAGTGGATGTTTCCCTTCTTCATTTGAAGTAGGGTTTTACCACTTAATATTGGTGTTGTGGGTTTTCCTCTTTTGTGTGTGATTGATCTTGTGGAGCATTCTTCGATCTTGGGGATACTTTGTTTGTCTCACATTTGGTATCAGAGGGGTTGGGATCTCCATCAAGTGTCTTCAATCCTTTGAGGTGAAAAACCCATTAAGGTGTATATATTTTTTTGCATGCATTTGATATTTGGGTATTTTATGCAAACTTATTTTGCAAATTTGCCATTAGGGTTTATAGATTTATTGTTTTTTTAGAGCTAGTTGTTAGATCTTTTGCAAATAGTATTTTCATTTTAAATCTATAATTTTTTTTGGCATTAAGATTTTTCTAGAAGGGTTTTGGAGCCAAACGAACCCCGTGGTTGCGTCCGGAAGACCCAAAAACCCCTATTTCCATATATAGTCATTTTTTTAATTAAAAAAAAATAGTCGGCTATATATATAAATAAAAAAATAGTCGGCTATATATAAAAAAAAACAGTCGGCTATATATAAAAAAAAATAGTCGACTATATATATATATATATATATATATATATATATATAATAGTTGGCTATATAAAAAAACAATCGGCTATATAGTCTAAAAAACTTTTAAATTTTTTTTTAAAGTTTTGCTTTATAAAAATCTTTAAAAATTTTCATGCGATTTTTTTTTATTAATTATTTAATAAAATAAATTTTATTAATTTAATTGCATTTTTTTAAAGCAATTTTTGTATTAAAAAATTATTATTATTTTCCTTAAAATGCAATATTTTTTTGTCTCACATTAACAATGGTTGTTTTTTAGTTTACTTGTTTTGCAAGGTTATCCAAGTATGTTTTGGAGTATACAAGGCAATTTCGGATCAACTTTTTCACTCTCTTCCCCTATTTTTATTAATTTCTTCTAATCTCTCTCAAGCATTTGCTTGAAGCATAATGTAAATTAATGTAACTTGTATCTCTCATAATGAAATTAAAATAGAATGAAAGTGAGAGTGAGAGAGAGAGAAAGAGAGAGAGAGAGTGTGTGTGTATTTGTGTTTTGCTTTGTGTCTCCACTATCTCTTGTTCATCTTTCTTACATTTTTTTTTTGCATATTTTGCATTTTGCATCTCAACTAATCTAACTACTAACTTACTAACTTGCTACTAAACAATATACTAACCAACTAACTTGCAATTTACTAATTCTCATATTAATCAAGAAGGTTAAAAATGAATCAACTTACTAACCACAACTTTAGTATTTGATTAAAATTTACTTAATCTTGCAACATAATTTATATTTGTTAAACACCTATTGAATCCAAAAGAATCCGATCTATCAGTAGCAAGTCCTTTTAGGGTCCTCATACCCGTACCCTTTTGGGTAGCTTGGTTGACCTTGGGTGAGATGAATTGGCAATTCTTTAGGCTATAGCAAAACCTTAAAATGAACACTAACTTACTAACTTATTGACTAACATTTAACAAATGTTTTATGGTTCAATTCAAGTTAGTTTATTTTGTTGCAAGATGGTTGTTATGATTAGTTACCTTCTTATTGCAAGTTGATCTTGGTTTATTTCATTTATTCAATTGCAATATGGTTATAGTTGTTTATTGCAATATGGTTATAGTAGTTCATGATAATGTTGATTATCTTTCATGATGATGCTTATCTCTATTGATGATGCTTAATATTAATTATCTTTCATGATGATTATATTTCATGATTGAAAAGTAGATTACTTGAAAGTTATGTTTTTTTTATATATGCAAGTATGTTTATCTACTTTCTTATTGCATCATTTATTTCCTTTGTCAATGCATATTATGTTTTTATTATGTTCACTTTCTAGAATGGCTGATCATGGAATATCCTTCACACCTAAGCACATACTTAATGGATCAAATTTTGGAATATGGGAACCAAGGATCAGGGCTGAATTTCAAGCAAGAAATTTATGGCCCATTGTGAATGGAGATGAAGCAATCCCAACCCAGGCAAGGGCACTTGAGACATACAACAACAAGAGTTACCTTGCACTTTCCATGATTATCAATAGTGTGAGTGATGAGATATTGCTCACTATAAGCCATTGTAATCATGCTAAAGATGCATGGGATTTGCTAAAACAAGTCCATCTAGGGTCCAACACATCAAGGAAATTCACTATATCATCCAAAATTCTTAGCACTATGCAAGGTGAAGAAGAAAGTGCCTTGATCTTCCTCTCAAATATGAAAGACATGAGAACTCAACTATTGGATTGTAATTATGATTGGATAAGTGAGAAGCTCTTAAGCTTTATCATTTTGAGGAACTTGTCAAGAAAATTTAAGAATATTGTCACCATTATTGAGACTAGGCTAGAGTAAGAAGAGGATGGCATTCCTCTCAACACTCTTTCACAATTATTGATTCAACATGAAGAGTCTCTTAATAGAGACAAAGTGAATGGTCAAGTTTTCAAGGAGAATAATGTTTCATTTAGTGCCACTAAGGCTTCCTTCAAGAAGAAATACAAGGGAAGGAAAAATCAAAATTTCCAACCCAACAAGCCTAGAGTTGATTTCACTTGCAACTTTTGTGGCAAGAAAGGCCACAAGGAACAAAATTGTTTCAAGAAGAAGAAGATTGTAGAAAATGAAGAGCAAGAAAATGCTAAGGGACAAGGACCTAAGAAATGGTTTGGCAAGGGAAAGAAAAAGAACAACAATGTAAAACAAAATTCTAATAAAAATGCCTTTGTTTGTGCTCTCTACTCCATTGAATCATCTACTTCTAATGAATGGGTCTTAGATTCTGGATGCACTAACCATATGTGTTTTGAGAAGGATAAGTTTGTGGACTTTCGTAAGCACTCTTTAGATTTAGTTGTCATTGGTGATAATACTAGACTTCAAGTAGCAGGTGTTGGTAATGTTGTAATTGAAGTGAAATTACTTGATAATGTCCTATATGTGCCTAACCTTAGGAGAAATTTAATTTCAGTTTTGCAAGTTGCTAGAAGTGGTCACACTATTGAGTTCAATGCAACTTCATGGAGCATTAGGAAAGGTATACTGCCAATCATTATAGGTTATGTGAAGAATAATCTTTATGTGTTAGGTGATTCTCCTCCTAAAGTGTGTTTAGCAACTAATGTCTACCCTAGTAGCAAGCTTTGGCACTTAAGGTTAGGACATACAAACTATCAAAATATTCAAATGATGAAGTCCAAAAATTTGGTTGAAGGCTTGCCTAACATTTCACCTATTCATGTTTTGTGTGAAACATGCATCTTAGGCAAGATGAGCAAACAAAAGTCTACAAAGGATAAGTCAATAAGGGCCACACAAATTCTTCAACTCATTCATACATATAGTATGGGTCCATTACATATTAGATCACTTGGTGGTGCATCCTATATTCTCACCTTTATAGATGATTATTCAAGAATGATCTTTGGGTATCTACTTAAGAATAAATCAGATTGTTTTGAGACATTCAAGGAGTTCAAAGCTTTGGTAGAAAATCAAAAGGGAGCAAATATTAAAATGAATAGAAGTGACGATGGAGGGGAGTACAATAGCAATGATTTCAATGAGTTTTTTCTTCTCATGGGATCAAAAGGTAGTTTAATTGTCCATACACTCCTCAAAAAAATGGTGTTGCAGAGAGGAAAAATATGAGAATCATGGATATGGTAAGATGCATGCTTGGTGACCACTTACCTCAATTTCTTTGCGGTGAAGCAGCCAGTACAACAATCTACATTCTTAATAGGTGTCCTTCAAAATCAGTTGAGGGGAAGACTCCTTATGATGTTTGGAATGGTAAAAAGCTGAATTTGTCACACTTAATAGTGTTTGGATGTGATGCATTTTCACATATTCCTTCAGAAAAGAGGAAGAAAAGAGGTGTATCTTCTAGCTAAGATAGAGAATGACCATGAGCCTACTTCTTACCAAGAAGCTTCACAACACTCTTGTTGGGTTGATGCCATGAAGGTTGAGATGGATTCTCTTCTAAAGAATAAAACTTGGGATCTAGTGCCTTATCCTAATAAGAGAAATGTTATTGGGATAAAGTGGATCTATAGAATCAAGTACAATTCTAATGGAGATATAGAAAAGTATAAGGCTATATTGGTTACTAAGGGTGCTAAAAAACATGGCATTGACTATGATGAAGCCTTTGCATCAGTTGCCAAAATTCCCACCATTCAACTTCTCATTGCTATTGCTGCTACTCAAGTTTGGCAGATTTTTTAGCTTGATGTGAAAAGTGCCTTTCTAAATGGTGATTTAGATGTGGATATCTACATGAGTCAACCACAAGGATTTGTTGTACAAGGTAAGGAAAAACTTGTGTGTAAACTAAAGAAAACCTTGTACGGTCTGAAGCAAGCACCTAGAGCATGGTACATGAAGATTTTAGGTTACTTCTTGTCTATTGGTTTTGATAAATGCTATTCAGATACAGATCTCTATGTGCTTAGGAAGGATAACTTGGTAATTTTAATTGCTTTATTTGTTGATGACCTTTTTGTGACTAAAAATGAGAATGAGGTCATTTTTTATTTCATCTCCAAATTAAAGTCAGAGTATGAAATGATTGACCTTGGTCTTCTACACTACTATCTTGGCATGCAAGTTTATCAGCATGAGGATTGTATATTTTTGAGTCAATCCAAGTATATTGGATATCTTCTTAAGAGGTTTGATTTGGAGAATTGTAATCCTACTTCCATTCCTATTTCTACAGGGGTTAAGTTGGAAGTAAGTATAGAATCTCAGTTGGTTGATGCTACATTATATAGGCAGCTCATTGGTAGTATTCTTTATGTTACCATCACAAGGCCAAATATTGCTTTTGCAGTTGGTATGATGGCTAGGTTCATGCAAAAACCTTATCTTGAGCACTTACAAGCTACCAAGAAGATTCTGAAGTACCTTTCAGGTACTATAAATTTGGCACTCAAGTATTATAGGCTTCCTTCCTTTGCTCTTTATTGCTATGTTGATTCTGTTTTTGGAGGGGATAGAATAGATATAAAGTCTACCACAACATAAGTTTTTAGTATTGGGTCTGCAACTATCTCTTGGTATTCCAAGAAGCAAGATATAATTGCTCTTTCTACAATGAAAGTGGAGTATAAGGCTACGACAACAGCTGCACAGGAAGCGGTTTGGATTCATACCCTCATGAAAGAAATTGGCTTTGAGTAATTTGGTCCTTCATGTTTGCTCTCCGATAATCAATCAACTATTGCCTTGGCTAAAAATCCTGTAATGCATCAAAGGACAAAGCATGTTGAAATCCAAGCCCACTTTATCAGAGAGAAGGTATTGGATGGGACTATTCAGTTGGAGTATTGCCCATCATCTTCTAATTTTCTTGATTTGTTCACCAAACCTCTTCCCAAGGAGTTGTTTTGTAAGATGAGTGACTCACTTGGTTTGGTGAAGTTGTTCTCAAGGGGAATGAAGTGTAGTTACACTTGTGTGATGACAACTTCATCCATATGAGGTGTTTTGTGCTATATATATGAGTTGATATTTGGTGGTATAATTGCTTTTTTCATCTCTTTTGAAAATGGTACTTTCTTGTTTACCTTGTGCAACTTTTGTACATGTTACTTTGTAGATGGCATTGTGCAATTATGGTATACGATGCAATTGCTTTATGCGACTCTTTTACATGGTACTTTCTTATTGCCTTGTGCAAATTTGTACATGTTTTTATATAGTTGGCATTATGCAATTGGTTTATCATGGTACTTTCTTGTCAGCATTTATGCTACTTTTGTACATGATATTTTATGGTTGGCTTTATGCAACCGGTGTGCACACTTTATTATTTTCATATACCTTATGCAACTCTTGTACATGGTACTTTTTTGTTAGCCTTGTGCTAATTTTGTACATGGTACTTTAGAGTCTGCATTATCATGGTACTCCTTGTTTGCTTTATGCAACTTTGTACATGATATTTTTTGATCAACTATATAGCACGTGACTATAAGTATGGCTTGGCATCTTTTTGTGATGACTTATAGTTCACTATTTGTTAGATCATTTTTTTATTCATCTTTGGATATTCATATATATTGTGGTGAATATATTTATGATGATGAATCTAACTGATATTATGTTGAGCTGCTTGTAGCTTGCAGGTACTTCTGTTTGGGGTTTTGCAGGCTTACTGAAGACACCCTTGTGATGTTTTCTTCTTGTCATTTGCAATTATTTGTGGTTGATGGATGGCTTTGTAAGCTGCTTGTATCTGAAGCTACTCTGTTGGGGGCTTGCAATCTCATTTTGGCCCATTTTTTATTGGTGCCTTATTGTAGACCATTCTTGGTCATAGAAGCTCATTGTAACTATATTACTTATTTGATTCTCATCCCCGTTTGTATCTTTAGGGGGAGAATATTTCTTTGTTTCATAATTCCTTTCCCAAATATTGCATTAAGGGGGAGTGTTGGAATATGTAATGCAACATTGTGTAAATTATTCTTAGACTAAAATATAAAGTCTAAAGAATAATATTTGAATTAGAAAATAATTATATTTTATGTAAAAATATTCCCACCCAATTAATAAATAAAATAAGGGTGCTAGGAATATTTAATTTGTGGAAAAAAGTTATTTCCCCTTTTCTAGCAAATATTAGAAATTAACTAATCACTTTCTAATATTTTATAGTGTAGCACCCTAAAATTGGTGCAGTTAAACCCTTAGTAAAAGATAAAAATTTGAATTTTAACCCCGAAACCGCCTGTTAACCGCTCCCCCCATTTTTCGGACCATTTTTAGGAGTTGTTTTCATCATTGGATGATATCGTCACCGATCAGACGAAATCGTCCTAGATCGGACAAATTCATCTGGAATAGAACGTCCAGACGATTTCGTCCCAAAACTAAATTTTCATAATTAGCTTCTATTTCAACAACCTCTCCAACTTGGGCAAAAGCGTGTCTGTGCAGTTGGAGATTCCTCCGTTGGAGATCTCCCAGATTAGGATGATCCCCAACCTCCTAACCTCCCCCTAATCCTATATAAATTGGGATTTTCTTAGTTTATCCCCCTGACTCCTTGGATCCCTTGCCTGGATCTCCTCCTAACTCTTTCCATGGTTGATTTTCCCTACCATGTAAGCTTTGCACTCGTAGTTCTAAGTTTTCATTGTAGGTTTTCACTATGCTTCAGCTGGAGGAAGCTTGGATCATCGCAGGCAATTCCAGATGATTTCGGATGATCCTGTCACATATCGACGACGATCTCATATGATTGGAGGTGATATTGATTGCAGTTCATATTGGGGGCAATCAGAGCCTTGAGTTTGCATTTCTCATATTTCTTCCTTATTCTTACTATGCATTAGCTTGATTATTTTTCTTCTGCATCTTGGAGTTTACCTCATTTTAACATAAATGCATGATAAAGTTAAAATAAGTTATTAAAACAATGCAGTTCCTTTAATATGCTATCCAGATTTATCATTTAGGCATTTATACTGTCATTTCTATCATTTTGCATTATTCTCGCAATAGCATTTTTGGTTTTTGGTGTCTATTTCTGTGATTGCAGGTTTTTGATGAATTCATCAGATCAACGATGATCTTGTCTGATCTTAGACGATCACCTATTATCTCGAATGATTCTGTATAATTGCAGATAATCCTATCATATTCAGGATGATCTAGACCCCTACAAGCTTCATAATATTCATCAGACATCTGAAATCAGGTACATTCTTTCTCATTTAGCATATTCCTTGTATCTAGGAATCATTCATGCTTTCTGTATTCATATAAATCAGCATTTTCATATAGAATAGCTTAGATTCATTCTAGCCAACCTAGGATTATGAATGATCGAGTATAAAATGAACACATCAAAACCATTCTCAACCTAGGCATGGAAACTGCCACTCAAAGTTTCCTGGTGAACCCACCATCCATCAAAAATTCACCCTTATACCCCTCCCCCGAGAGGCACGACCTTCAAAGGGCCTCTCAGTCTAAGGTATTGTTCCATCCTTCTCGCATCCCCCTTCCGGGCATGGATCCTTTAGCCTAAAGGTAAGGGCACAAAAAATTTGGGTCAGTACATTTTGGTGAACCCGACGTGAAACTAAAAACCTTTTGAAAACAATCAAAAATATATATATATATATCATCTAGAATCATTAGATAAACAATTAAAAGTTGCATATCATATTTAGATGGTAGATTATAATAAAAGACGAGATGTCACCATAAATTTTGAAAATAAATTAACGGCCATAGATATTACTTCTGTACTTAGAGTACCTCAAACAAATAGGGTCCAACCTTTGTGGGACGAACTTGATAGGATATTGGGTATCATTAAATCCAGATCTACAAAACTTAGGCAAATTAAGAGGTTTGTCTTAGATAGAATCCTGGATCCTGATCAAGTAACTTTGTACCATGAACTTCAGAGAGCTTGCCATAGGTGGTTAGCCAATAAAAGAGCACTTGTGTCTTCAGAATTGTACACCTTTGAGGAATACCTTGAGAATGCAGTTGTAGTACATAAGTTTCTATCTCATATAGAGGATCAAGAAGTCGTTCTTACGGATAGAAAAATATGGAATAGAGTTCCTAGAGCTGTGTTATATCGAGAGTATTGCCATGAAATTTATCTCTACAAGTTTGAGTATGAAGCAGATCATATTACCATAGCACACTTTGTCAAATTTTTGAAAAACCATTTCCAATTTGAGGAGGAGCATTTCATGACTCCTGATGAACTTGATCCTATCAATGATATCCATAAACTATTTATAGAAAACTAAGTCATTCTTCTTATTGTTGTTATTCCTTTTGCAAATAGAATGCTATTTGTTATCTTTATAATAATTTTATAAAACAAAAAAATCAAAACAAAACAAAAAAATCAAAACATTTTCCTTTTTTTATAGTAGGTATATAATTAAAATATATACCTCCCAAACTTATCGCAAATATATATATATATATATATATATATATATATATATATATATATATATATATATATATATATATATATATATATATATATATATATATAAGTATATATATAAGTATATATATTTGTTGAAATCTAAGTTTAAGCACAATGCCTAGACTTAGGAATGGAAAAAAAATTGAAGAAGAAGAAGATTGGCTAGGAAAACCATTAAATAACCTAGATGTCCCTCCTGAAGATCAAGTTCAGGAAGAAGAAATCCTCTTGCCGTAAGAAATGAACAAGGAGAAAATGTTAGAAAGGAAGGATCCTCATCCCCTAAAATGTCTCTGGGAGGAGCTGTTACTTTTGAAAACATGGAACAATTGTGGAAGTTCATTAATACTAATATTGGTGTTCTTAATAGAGCAGTCCATATGGACAAGGATTGAAGAACACAAGCTTATACTGAGAGGGGGGGTGAACAGTATAAGACCTCTTTTTATTTTTTCCTTTATACTTCAAAACAGTAAAGCAATATACCCAAAGCAATATCAAAGCAATGCACAATATCATCCACAAAGTGACACCAATTTTAACGTGGTTCACCCAAAATGGTCGGGCTACGTCCACAAAACTTTTCTCTAAAAGTTATCTCAAAGTTCTTTGGGAATCCTTCCCAATTACAATGTTTATGAGCCTCGGCCCAAAGGAGATACCTTCCCCCAATCAGAATTTATGAGCCTCTGCTCAAAGGAGATACCTTCCCCTCTGCTCTAGAAATGATCCCTCAGAAGATCAATTGCCTCTACCTCTTGCCAGCACGTGGAACTCCTTTCCACCGAAGACCTCCTGTCCTCAATGCTTAGCCTAAGAGACCTCTGCCTTCTATGATCACATCCATAGCAGCTCAACAACCTGTACCAAACACAGTCAATCGGTCTAGTACAAGTCTTCCTCTGTCTATCGGATCTGTCCAATGCTTGAACAAATCAATCCTCTGCACACAAGCCTTCTCAAAGACTTGCCAAATCTGTCCTCGGGTTCTTCTCAAAGAACCAATGCACCTCTGTCCTCAAGTTATCTGATAGAACTATCAATCTCAGCTCACAAGTCCTCTGCTAGGACCTGTCCAAATCTGCTCACAAGTCCCCACCGGAACCTCGTCCAAGACTCGCTCACAAGTCCCCACCGAACCTCGTCCAAAACTCAAGCAAGCTCACCAAGAAAAAAAACTTTCTTAGTAGGAAATCACAAGGTGAATTGTTAGAGACCCAATGTGATTTTTCAAACTCATAGAAGCATAAAGAGAATTGTTAGAGACTCAATATGTTCTATACTCAACTCCCAATCTCAAAACTCAACTCAAATCAACTCAGCTCAAACTCAATCTCAAATCTGAAAACTCAACTCAATATCTGAAATGGATAGGATAGAATGCTTTCTTTCAAGAACATGAAACCCCAACAATTGCCAACTATGCAAAGAATCACATAACAATGATACTCATGTTCTTTTCACCATCAATTAGGGCTTCAACAACAATGCTCATCAAACAAGGTTCAATCAACACCATTCAGCTCAAAACACAACCTTGAAGCATTTCACAATCAACATTAGAAAAGGAAACAAGTAGAACTCCTTTTCTCTCCAATATTGTTTGAACAAAAAGCATCCACCAACTCAAATCACAATAGCACAAAACAACTTTTCAAATCATCAACAAAGGAGTAAGCCCAACACTTTAACCAAGTAAAGAATAGCTTGATTATTACCAATTTAATGAAAGCAAATGTCAATCTCAAAGCTGCCCACTTAAGGTTTCACAACTTCACACAAGAAGCAATTTTAACCTTAAAACATCATGCTTTCATTTCCATAATCAACCAAAAGCACTCTCAACATTACAAGAAAAATTTATCCCTTATACACCTTATTTCTCCCTTATAGTCTTATCAAAAATAAAATTTATCTCTCATAAGAATGCAATAAGATATTTCAAACAACACCTTCAAAAGAATATTTTATCAAAATAAAACAAGCTTTAAACTCCTTATAACTCCTAAGCCGTTTTTCCCTCTAATAAACTTCCTCCATCCGCAAAATACACTTAGCAAAAAATTAATTTTGAAAATACCTTGGCCAACATCAAAAATCGTGCTATGGAGAAATTGTGCACAAATTCTAACACCACCCGCTGCGTCCACTTCATGATGAAAAACCCTTTCACGTTATTCGAATGCGGAACCTCCCATTCGGGTAGCGCGCCAACAACCTAGCCGCTACCGATGCGCCAAAGGTGCCCGATGAGGTTTAAACCTCACGCTGTTAGCCTTGTTCCTTCTGCGCCAGGGATTAAATAAAACAACAATGCCTCCCTTTCTTCTGACGTGAACACGAAGATGAAAACCTTACGGCGGATTTACGACAAACGACGAGTACAAAAAAATGAGCAACAGATTCACAAAAACGGTGAAGACACAGTCGAATAGTAGATCACGAATTCACAACGAGCAACTCTTTTCAAAATGCGGATGGGATAATTCTTGATTTTCATCGAGGGAGATTTATATGCATTTTTACCATAAGCTCTTGACGTCGGCGAGGAGTTTAACACGTCGACGGAGGTCTTGGCTAGCGCCCACAATCTTAAAACATAGCGCCCACATAGTTAAGACATTTGCGCCATGGGTTAGGAGAACCCATTGCAAACAATAATTTAATATTTATTTAAAAATAATTAAAGGGAACCTTAACAAGGTTTTTAATTATTTAAATAAATACTTCCTCCTGGACCCAAATGCATTAAACTAATGCATCCACCTGTAATCTTTAAACCTTCCAACTTGGGGTTTACAAAAGACCTTTGAAACTGTCATGCCATAACCTTCATCAAAACAAATTATTTGACATCAAATCAAATTCCTTCAAGAGCTTCTTGACATCAATGACAACTTATACACTTGAGCAAAGGCAATGTACCCAAAGTACCCAAAATTGCCAACAATCTCCCCCTTTGTCATTGATGGCAAACCTTTACCGAAAACACTTCTCAAGAGCCAAAACTGAAACCAACTGTGCTAACAACTGACCAACTGTGCCCACAATTGAGAATCTTCCTTTGAAGTTTTGCTCCCCCTGACTTGAAGCTCTCCTCTTCACTTTGAAGCTCTCCCCCTTACTCATATCTCTCCCCCTTTGTCATCAATGGCAAAGGGTCACCTTTGGGGCTCGGGACTAAGAATGAGCCTCTTAGCTTAGTCCCTCCCCCACCTCCTAATGAGGTGATTAATTCTGGGGTGGGAGTAAAACTCCCATTAGGCACTGATCATCATCAGTGTCTATAACTTCCTTTTCGGGCCTTCTCTTGAACTCTTTGTCCATATTCCTGTTCTTGTCACTGTTCTTGTTCTTGTTCTCATCCCTGTTCTTGTCCATGCCTTGATCCTTGGACCTGATCATGCCACTGTTCCTATTCTTGTATTCTAGAATTTTAGCTCTACACTGTCTCATTATGTGACCTTCATTGTTGCACTTGAAACACTTGACGATGTTGTTTCTCTGAGGTAAACCTGATCTTTGAATCCACCAGTTCTGACCAAACCTATTCTGACCAAACCTATTCTGGCCAAACTTGTTCTGACCAAACTTGTTCTGACCAAACTTGTTCTGACCAAACCTATTCTGACCAAACCTGTTTTGATCAAACCTGTTCTTGTTATTTTCCTTGCAATAAACTGCCTTGTGCCCAAACTCGTTGACAAGAGTAGCAATACCCTTGAAAGAAACTAGCACTTCTGAAATTGTCATTTACCTTCTTCACTTGAGCCATGCAATGTGAAGCCATGTGACCAAACCTATGACAAGCAAAACATCTGCCTTGAAACTTTCCTTTATTTGACCTCTTGGGTTCTAAAAACTTCTTCTTCTCATTCTGAATTTTGTTTTCTATTTTTGTGCATCTATCATTCAAGGACTCCTTTTCTGAAATACTTTCCTCATCGGAACTCTCTTCCTTTTGGAGTCTCTTACTAGACTCTCCAACTTGTTCCTTGTGTGGCTTAACAAAACCAAGGCCTGTTTTATCCGTTGTCTTTCTTTGACCTTTGATGAGTGACTTAACCTTTTTGGAGCTATCTTGAAACCTCGTAAAGCTTATCCTTGTACTCTTTAGTTTCCTCTTTCAAAGAAGCCATTTTCTGTTCTAACTCACTATACTCAAGAACCTTAGACTCTAACTCATCCTTGAGTTCTTGTGTCTTAGCTATAGAGAAGTCAAGACTTTCTATAAGATCATCTCTCTCCATACAACATTCATCTAACTTATCCTTGAGTCTAGCATTCTTCTTTCTTTCCTTTTTCAAAGCACTAAGAGCACTAATAAGTTCACCTTCAAGATCTACTTCACCTTCCTCTATATCTTCCTCTATTTGTTTGCTTTTTGAATCATCAAAGCCTTTTTCAGATTTCTTATCACTAGAGGTGCTACCCTTTTCAAAAACCATACATGCATCTTCCTTATAGTTTTCTGAAGCATCCTCATACATACTAGAAACCAAATCATTATTTGTGCAATCATCCTCAAGGTGACCAAAGTTTCCACATCTAAGACATTTCATGATAATGAATCTATGTTTCGGTTCTTCCTCTTTTCTCGATATGAACAACATCTCATTTTCATCATCACTTGAAGAACTTTCACTATCACTACTAGAACACTTACTTGCTTTGTCTAGGTAGAAACTCTTCTTGTGCTTGTGAGAATACCTCTTTCCTTGATTGCTGTGCTCATCTTTGTTCTTCCTATGATGCTTGTGCTTTTTAGAATCCTTGCTCTTAGAATCCTGTTTATCTTCATCACTTTCATTCTTGGGAATAGTACAGTCAAGTAGCATAATGACCAAACTTTCCACAATTGAAACATCTTATATTTTTCATACTTTTGTGCTTTCTAGAGAACTTGCCTTTCTTGTCGTAATATGCCTCTTCATCACTAGAAGACTCATCACTATCTTGAAGTCGTTTACCCTTGGATTTCTTGGTAGCCTTGAAAGCTACCTCTTTCTTGACATCAACCTTCACTTGAGTTCTCAACTCAAATGCTGCAAGTATACTATGGAGCTCATCCTTTTTCAACTTATCCAAATCTTTAGCTTCCTCAATAGCAAAAATATTTTCACTAAATCTATTAGGAAGAGATCTTAAAATCTTATCACAAACATCATTTTCAGCAAGCTCAAGACCTAAGTCTTTCATGGAGTTAACAACCTCATCCATACGAAGCATGTAGTCACTAATATTTTCATCATTATTCATCTTGAGTTGTTCAAACATACCTTTGAAGTGTCTCAACTTGGCCTTTCTGACATTTGTATCACCTGTATGAACCACCTTCAACTGTTTCCACATTTCACTAGTTGTCTTGTAGTGAATCACTTTGGTGAGATCTGCTTTCTATAAGCCTTTCAGGATTGCATTCATTGCTTTTGAATTGCTGTGATGTAGGAGCCTTTCTTCTTTAGTATTAGGACCATGTTCAGGAATAGTGTACTCATCTTCAATCACTTCCCAAACCTCATTCCCAAGTGCCATTAGATGAACCTTCATCCTTGCACTCCAAAGACCAAAATCTGACCCATCAAGAATAGGTGCTGCATTGCCACTTGAATGATCCATTGTGTTCTTTACTAGCTTTTCCTTCAAGCTGTTAAACTTTCCGAAGGCACTGGCTCTGATACCAATTGAAGAACACAAGCTTATACTGAGAGGGGGGGTGAACAGTATAAGACCTCTTTTTACTTTTTCCTTTATACTTCAAAATAGTAAAGCAATATACCCAAAGCAATATCAAAGCAATGCACAATATCATCCACAAAGTGACACCAATTTTAACGTGGTTCACCCAAAATGGTCGGGCTACGTCCACAAAACTTTTCTCTAAAAGTTATCTCAAAGTTCTTTGGGAATCCTTCCCAATTACAATGTTTATGAGCCTCGGCCCAAAGGAGATACCTTCCCCCAATCAGAATTTATGAGCCTCTGCTCAAAGGAGATACCTTCCCCTCTGCTCTGGAAATGATCCCTCAAAAGATCAACTGCCTCTACCTCTTGCCAGCACGTGGAACTCCTTTCCACCGAAGACCTCCTGTCCTCAATGCTTAGCCTAAGAGACCTCTGCCTTCTATGATCACGTCCACAGTAGCTCAGCAACCTATACCAAACATAGTCAGTCGGTCTAGTACAAGTCTTCCTCTGTCTGTCAGATCTGTCCAACTCTTGAACAAATCAATCCTCTGCACACAAGCCTTCTCAAAGACTTGCCAAATCTGTCCTCAAGTTCTTCTCAAAGAACCAGTGCACCTCTGTCCTCAAGTTCTCCGATAGAACTATCAAACTCAGCTCACAAGTCCTCTGCTAGGACCTGTCCAAATCTGCTCACAAGTCCCCACCGAAACCTGTCCAAAACTGCTCACAAGTCCCCACCGAAACCTGTCCAAAACTCAGCAAGCTCACCAAAAAAAAAACTTTCTTAGTAGGAAATCACAAGGTGAATTGTTAGAGACCCAATGTGATTTGTCAAACTCATAGAAGCATAAAGAGAATTTTTAGAGACTCAATATGTTCTATACTCAACTCCCAATCTCAAAACTCAACTCAAATCAACTCAGCTCAAACTCAATCTCAAATCTGAAAACTCAACTCAATATCTGAAATGGATAGGATAGAATGCTTTCTTTCAAGAACATGAAACCCCAACAATTGCCAACTATGCAAAGAATCACATAACAATGATACTCATGTTCTTTTCACCATCAATTAGGGCTTCAACAACAATGCTCATCAAACAAGGTTCAATCAACACCATTCAACTCAAAACACAACCTTGAAGCATTTCACAATCAACATTAGAAAAGGAAACAAGTAGAACTCATTTTCTCTCCAATATTGTTTGAACAAAAAGCATCCACCAACTCAAATCACAATAGCACAAAACAACTTTTCAAATCATCAACAAAGGAGTAATCCCAACACTTTAACCAAGTAAAGAATAGCTTGATTATTACCAATTTAATGAAAGCAAATGTCAATCTCAAAGCTGCCCACTTAAGGTTTCACAACTTCACACAAGAAGCAATTTTAACCTTAAAACATCATGCTTTCATTTCCATAATCAACCAAAAGCACTCTCAACATTACAAGAAAAATTTATCCCTTATACACCTTATTTCTCCCTTATAGTCTTATCAAAAATAAAATTTATCTCTCATAAGAATGCAATAAGATATTTCAAACAACACCTTCAAAAGAATATTTTATCAAAATAAAACAAGCTTTAAACTCCTTATAACTCCTAAGCTATTTTTCCCTCTAATAAACTTCCTCCATCCGCAAAATACACTTAGCAAAAATTAATTTTGAAAATACCTTGGCCAACATCAAAAATCGTGCTATGGAGAAATTGCGCACAAATTCTAACACCACCCGCTGCGTCCACTTCACGATGAAAAACCCTTTCACGTTATTCGAATGTGAAACCTCCCGTTCGGGTAGCGCGCCAATAGCCTAGCCGCTATCGATGCGCCAAAGGCGCCCGATGAGGTTTAAACCTCACGCTGTTAGCCTTGTTCCTTCTGCGCCAGGGATTAAATAAAACAATAGTGCCTCCCTTTCTTCTGATGTGAACACGAAGATGAAAACCTTATGATGGATTTACGACAAACGGTGAGTACAAAAAAATGAACAACGGATTCACGAAAACGGTGAAGACACAGTCGAACAATAGATCACGAATTCACAACGAGCAACTCTTTTCAAAATGCGGATGGGATAATTCTTGATTTTCATCGAGGGAGATTTATATGCATTTTTACCATAAGCTCTTGACGTCGGCGAGGAGTTTAACACGTCGACGGAGGTCTTGGCTAGCGCCCACAATCTTAAAACATAGCGCCCACATAGTTAAGACATTTGTGCCATGGGTTAGGAGAACCCATTGCAAACAATAATTTAATATTTATTTAAAAATAATTAAAGGGAACCTTAACAAGGTTTTTAATTATTTAAATAAATACTTCCTCCTGGACCCAAATGCATTAAACTAATGCATCCACCTGTAATCTTTAAACCTCGCCAACTTTGGGTTTACAAAAGACCTTTGAAAACTGTCATGCCGTAACCTTCATCAAAACAAATTATTTGACATCAAATCAAATTCCTTCAAGAGCTTCTTGACATCAATGACAACTTATACACTTGAGCAAAGGCAATGTACCCAAAGTACCCAAAATTGCCAACAAAGGATAGAATTAGTGAAACTCAAGCAACTCTAGAAGATGTATTTCACACACGCACTAATCCCTTGTCCTTTATTGATCAAGAGAGTGATCAAGTTGGACCATCCAATTTGGATATGGTAGCTATAATCCAAAACATGCAACAATAACAAGTTACCCAACCATCTAAAGTGCCTGTTAGCAAGCCTAGGGTTATTCATGCACAAAAGAAACCATAATTTACTGCTCTATTTTGCCAAGCTATTGAACAATATACCTCAAATCAACAAAAAGCCAAAACAAAACCAATCACCAATTACCAACAATCTGGGATACAACATAATACTATTACAAATCCTCTTCATAATACTCTTCCTACCAACGCTTTGCATAATAGCAATATAGCATCTAATACTTATGTCACACCATCATACACTCATAAATCCCATGCCTATGTCCCATCGAACCAATATGGTGGACAAACTAGTAATCTCGAAACCATGGTGAAACAGTTAGTTTCCCGCATGGACCAGATAGATCCCTACCATCCCTTGTATAATTATCGAGAGATGTGTAGTCACCCTTTAGATCCTATAATTGTAGCACATCCATATCCTAAACATTTTCCTATGCCTGTCTTGCCCATATATAAAGGAACCAAAGATCCCATAGAGCATCTTCGTATGTTTAGGATAGCATGTCATGATATATCACATGATGACTTGTTATTACTAAAAATTTTCCCAAAAAGTTTAGGAGGAATGGCATTAGAGTGGTATTATCAATTACCCACTAATTCTTTGAGGAATTTCAAAGAAACTGCTGAGTCTTTTGTGCATCAATTTAGTGCCTACATCGAAAGACATGTGACCATTAAAGATTTGTATAACTTAAAACAAGACAAATATGAATGTTTTGCTGATTTCCTAGCTAGGTGGAGACAATTGATAGGAAAATTACACTTTGTGTTGCCTTATAGGGAGATGTTGGACATCTTTATTAATAATTTACAAGACCAACTATCCTACGAATTATCAACTGCTACCCTAACCACCTTTGATCAGGCTATAGACTTAGCCAGACGAGTGGAAGATGCTCTCATTAGGAGAGGACAGCTTAAAAAGAAAGACGATGAGAAAACATCCAGAAATCAATATAAAAATAAACAAGTTGTGGGTGATGGAGTCATTGATAATAGAAATATCACTAATGTTAATGCTACGAAGACAACAGAGAAGTTTATACTGAAACCTCCTGATAAACCTCCTCAAGAATTTGCTAGGTTAAATAAACCTTTATCAAATATTCTCCCGCAATTATTAGAATGAGGTTTGATTCAATTACCAACTATCCGAGAACCTGATCCAACTATACCTGGATACAGAGTTGATTTACACTGTGACTTCCATAGAGGACGTAGACACACTACCAACTCTTGCAAAATATTAAAACATAAAATACAGGACCTGATTGATAACAATGATATGGAGGTGCAAGCCTTTCAACCTAAGGAAAATCCTCCTAATAATGCTCAAAAAAACATCCCCCAAAACCAGAATCAGAATGGGAATCAGTCATTGGACATATTTCAACATCCTTTACCAAAACATGGCAAGGAAGTGGCTAATCAAATTGAACATCATAATGTTCCCCCTCCTACCCGATATGTAGGAACTATTAGTGGGCATTTACCTGCTCATGAGCCAGAAATATTTGACACAACCTTATCCATGGTTACAACTAGGCCTCTATACAATATCCAGACACCTAATCTCAGTGATATAGAATACGAGACTGAGAGTGATATGGAAATCACATCAAATCAATCGAATAGCTCTGAAGATGAATCAGATCCTATTCTCCCCATCACAAGTTATATGGTTCCGGAAGAACCATTTCCAAGAAGAGTCACTACTAGACCATCGTATCACCAATTACTTTCTAATGAGCAAGCCATAAATGCTAGACCAAGACCCATTCATCATCCACAGAATAATATTGTGGGTACCATCGAAGCTGTTACTAGACAACAGACTCAAAACTCTCAACAAGATCAAATGCAGAATGATGGATCAACTCCATTTTTTTGAAATTTCCTAATAAAGGGAATCAGGCACCTAATGTTCAACCTAAACCTCCTTATAATATTAATGAGCAACTATCAAATATTATAGCTAGAATTTCTCTTTTGGAACTTTTAAGATCTTCTCCCACCCATAGAGATGAATTAATGCTCACATTAAGCCAGATGATGGTACCACAAGGCATTCAACCTGAAGCCATGGCTAATACTATAATAACTCGTGAAGTTGATTGTATTGACTTTCGGGATAGAGACATACCTCAACATAGTTTACATAAGGATAACCCCTTATATATTACTGCCTTAATTGGAGATTTAGTAGTTAAACGAGTCTTGATTGATAATGGTTCATCTTTAAACATCTGCACTTTTGACTTCTACCAAATATTTGGGTTTAGAAGTGATGAAATGAAAAGAACTGATATGATCATAAAAGCCTTCAATGACGAAACACAAGAAACATGTGGAGTTATTACTATTCCATTACAGGTTGGTCCGAGAACCTTGAATACGACCGTGTTTATTGTACATTTCCCTACATCATACAATATACTTTTGGATCACCCTTGGATCAACGCAATGCGATTCGTTCCATCAACTTTACATCAATGTGTTAAATTTGAATTTAAGAATCAGTTGGTTTTCATTCATGGTGATCCTAGACCCTTTGATATGTGTGCTTTGGCAAAACCTATTGGAGTTCAATTTTGCCCTGCTCTGTCATCCACACACCCTAATTCTCATTATCCATCTAAACGTGTGAAACACACACCCACAACACCATCTAATTCTTCTCCATCAGTTCCACCTCTACATACAACTCAACCATCCTCTAAACAAACCACATTAGGACCTCAGAAAGATCCTAATCCCATAACCAATGCCTCTTGTTCTACTCCTATCACTTTTATACCTATAATAGGCCCATCCAAAGGCATAGTTTCCACACCAGAAGATGTAGGAAATGTTCCTTCTACCTCTTATGCTCTTACTGACGAGATTTTACCCAATTTATCTAAAATTCTTATATCAGAGAAAACGAATGTTGCTATGCAAGATTCCATTATTTTAAATAATTTTCCACCATCTCCTCATACCTTGGGCCTCCCAAAACCTATGGGAAGTATTTACCAAGTCGGGAGCTATGATTTTATTTATAAGGGATATGACTGGGGTAGAATACCCAGAAACATCAAGACTCATTATGATGGATATGCTCGATGTTATTTTACTAATGAGTATATTAAAGCCAAATCTATAATGCTTAAATTGGGATATAAAGGGAAAGGTTTGGGACCTTTCCAAAATGGTATGAAAGAACCTTTTGAGGTAGAACCGTGGCCTGCCCGATGTGGTGTGGGCCTATTTCCTTGTAAGGGTCAGCCTTTCCCATTTGAGGATGATGACCATCTCATATGTTACCAAGATTATTTGGATAAATGTGATGCTTTGCATTTAATGAATAAGCCATTTACATGTAATATGCTATCTATAGCCTACCTTGAGATGATCGCTGAATTCGACAATGAGTTGGAGGGAGATATCTTCCATGATGTCTCCATTGAGGAATTATTACATCATGAATTTTATTTTGATGGCTCTATACCTAGTATAGCCCAGCTTGAGGCCATGACTCCTAAAGA
Source organism: Wollemia nobilis (assembly GCA_028583015.1). Lineage (NCBI taxonomy): Eukaryota > Viridiplantae > Streptophyta > Pinopsida > Araucariales > Araucariaceae > Wollemia > Wollemia nobilis. Next base: position 18,199,361 of record JAQPPZ010017228.1, read on the forward strand.
CGAATTATCCAAGATAACCTTGGAAGAGTTACAAGAATTGGGCGTTTCACCCGCCCCACCTAATTTTGGAAAAAATCTACACATGGAAGTATAAAATGTCATAAAAGTTAACATTGGAACTGAGGATAATCCTCACATAATCAACATTGGATCAGAATTGAGTCAAGAAAAATAGGATAAATACATCACATTTCTTAAAGAATATGAAGATGTCTTTGCTTGGACATATGAATATATGCCAGGATTAGACCCTTCTGTAGTTATGCATCACCTAGTAGTCCATCCGGATGCTAAACCTGTTAAATAGAAACTTAGAAAAATGCATCCTAAAGTGGCCTTACTGGTCAAAGGGGAGTTAGAAAAACTCTTAAATGTTATTTTTAAACAAGCCATTGATTATGTTGAATGGATATCGAACGTAGTTCTAGTAACTAAGAAAGAAGCTACTAAGGTTAGGGTTTGCACAGACTTTAGAGATATTAATGTTGCATGCCCTAAAGATGATTTCCCTCTTCCCAATATGGATCAGATAATTGATTTTACTGCTGGGAGTGGAATGATATCCTTAATGGATGGATTTTTTGGCTATAATTAGATCAGGATAACTCCTGAAGATCAGGCTAAAACAACCTTTATTACCCCTTGAGGAACCTTTTGTTGGAAAGTGATGTCATTCGGTTTGAAGAATGCAGGTGCCACATATCAACGAGCCATGACTTATATATTTCATGATATGATGCATGATATACTACATGATTATGTAGATGACATTATAGCTCGTTCTACTGAAGAAGATGACCATTTAGATGACTTGAGAAAAGTATTTAATCGATAAAGGAATATCTTATCGGATTGAATCCAGATAAATGTATAATCGTAGTTAAGTTCGGTAAATTATTGGGGGTTATAGTTTCTTTACGTGGAATCAATTTTTACCCTCTCAAGATTACGGCTATCACTGATATACCTGCACACACAAATATATCTAAATTACAGAGTTTACAAGGTAAACTTAAAGTTATCTGTCACTTCATCTATAAGCTGGTGGATAAAATCAGACCCTTTCTTAAGCTTCTTAAGAAGGATGCCTATTTTCATTGGGACAACGAATGTCAGGAAGCATTTGAAATCCTCAAACAATATCTTCTTAACCCGCCTATGCTTTCATCGTCTCGACCTGATCACCCATTTATCTTGTATATTTCTGCTTCAAATTTTGCCTTAGGAGCTATGTTAGCTCAACTTGATGATGAGAAAAGAGAACGTGCTAATTATTATATCAGTCGAACCTTAATTAGTTATGAAACCCGCTACATAGAATTAGAGAAGTTATGTCTAGCAGTCGTATTTTCTACATAGAAATTATGCCATTATATGCTTAGTCAGAAAACCTATGTTATTGCTAAATTCGATCCTTTGTGGTATCTCATGAGTTGACCTTATTTATCTGGTCGCACAACAAAGTGGGTTCTTGTGCTAAGTGAGTTTGAACTCATGTTTATAGGACATAAGTCTGTTAAGGGTCAAATCATAGCAGATCAATTAGCTGCTGCACCCTTAGAATCCATCCATCCCCTCGTCATTGAGTTTCCTGACGAATGCCTTAAACTAGAGGAAGACCATCCAGAGCAATGGTCCTTATACTTTGACGGAGCCCGTTACCTTGGAATCTATTCCTCGAACTAGCAATCGTGTGGCTGACGCTATGGCTGTAGCTGCATCTCTTTTACCCTTGGAGTTAGATGACGAATATGCTACCATCATTATTCATCGACTCCAGTAACCCGCTTCAAATAAATCATGCTTAGAACCTTTGGATGTGTTTCTAATCAACGAAACTACTCCTAAACTTTGGTACATTGATATATTCAATTTTCTTCAAAATGGGACCTTCCCTGAAGGTTTTAATAGAAACCAGTGTCGGTTATTATGTAGACGAGCAAGTCACTTTGTAATAATTGGCAATATGTTATATAGGAGATATTTTGAAGGTATCCTATTGAGATGTTTGAATCTAGAAGAATCTAGATCAACTTTGAGTGAAGCCCACAATGGATCTTGTGGGGGACACTTTAGTGGTAGTGCCATTGCTAAGAAGCTCCTTAGGATAGGATATTTTTGGCCTACCATGGAGAATGATGCACATGATTACGTGCGCCATTGCGACAAGTGCCAGAAACATGCTGACCTTGTCCATGCGCCCACACAAGAACTGCAGGCTATTTCATCTCCTTGGCCTTTTTCAAAATGGGGCTTAGACATTATCAAAAAAATTAATCATGTGTCATCTGATGGACACAAATTCATCATAACCGCCACCGAGTATTTCACGAAGTGGGTTGAAGCTATGCCCTTAGCTTCTTGCACTGGAACCCAAGTTTCCAAATTTATTTTTAATCAAATTATTTGTAGGTTCATAATTCTTGCAAATCTCATCTCAGATAATAGAACTTGTTTCAAAAATAAATATGTCAAGAAATTATGTCAAAAATATAAAATTCAACATCGTTGGTCCACTCCCTATTATCCTCAGGGTAATGGCCAAGTAGAAGCATCTAATAAAATATTAATTAAAATCCTCAAAATACTGGTCAATAAATTTGGCTATGATTGGCACATTCAATTATATCCTGCTCTGTGGGCTTATCGTACTAGCGTTCGTACTCCCATGGGCACTTCACCTTTTGTTTTGGTTTATGGCGCTGAAGCAATTTTTCCCTTTGAATTAGAAGTTCCTTCTTTGGCTCTACTACTTCAAGACGAAGTAGGAGATGAATATCGTGCTAGCAGATTTAGTCAGCTGGAACTCCTAGATGAGAAGTGCATCAATGCTTTGGAACATCTTTGAGCCTATCAGAACAAGCTTAAACGAGCATACCTCAAGAAAGTTCATCATCGATCCTTTGAGATCGATGACCTTGTCTTAAAAGAAAATAAAAAAAATACTAATGCAACTAAAGATATTAAAGGTAAATTCGAGCCCAAATGGCTCAGACCATATATTATCACTGCCAAATTCAGATCGGAAGCATACAGATTAGCTACCTTAGATGGTAAAGATCTTAAAGAACCTATGAAAATTATGCATCTTAAACGCTATTATGCATAAATCTGGTCATTTCATCATTGTATATATTGTTGTTTTGCATATTGTTTCATTTTAGTCATCCATATAAAAATTTCAAAAATAGTAATATTATTTTTTCTTCTTTCAAGTCATAAATTAAAATCAAAATATAAAAAAATCAAAATCTTCAAAAAATATTTTTGCACCTGTCAATTCTTGAAGTATTGCAATCATATTTTCAATTATTTTGGATAAATTAGCATTTATTTGGAATCCTGCACTTTCACACTCACATGAATAAATATCTTGATTTTATTTGGTATGATTGTTAATCTCTCTTATATCAAAGTCCACAGTGGAATTAAATAAAGTTTTGAGCATAGAGAATTGATCTTGTTATTTACTTGAACCAAGTATATCTCTTCACATTAAAATGATTTCATTGCAAATTCAATATGATGCTACATAGTAGAAGTGGTTTCTTGAGTGAAAAGTTTCCCCTGCTATCCTATCATTCACATGGTCTAGAATCTTTGAGAATTGACAAAAGGACAAGCTCACCCTTGCCCAGAATAAAATTCCCTTGCTCTACAGCCAATCCGAGCAAAGTATCCCTAGTATAGGAAGAAAAATAAAAGTCAAAGAAAATGAGAAAAAAGAAAAAAACATCATTTTGTACCATCGCAACAATATTTCAGCATTATCTCAAGTTCCTAGAAAAATACAAAAAAAAAAAAAAAGAGACGAAAAGAAAAAACAAAAGCAATAAAATCCTTTCCCTACCCCTTGAAAAGAAAATAAGGGTGAATGAGTTTGAATCCCTGGAATTCTCAATTATTCAAAAATTGTGAGGTAAGCCCCATAACAGGTGGTTTGTGCCCAACCCGCTTGGCCTTGGGTAACTCCTAGCATGGTGATATGTCTGTCACATTAGCGACCTTCTTTTGTATAGACCTATGTCTGCTTATGGATTAGCTAGATCTTGATGACCCGACTTACATAGTAGTCTGGTATGGTTACATGCATATAAATCATGGTCAACAAACACTTATTTGGTTAATTCAAATTACTTGTATCAAATTATCTTGCTCAAAATTGGTAAATGAACAATACAATTGCACACACATTTGTATTTGAGAGATTTTGTATCATTATGATAAATCAAGATCAGCAACGAACTCACATATGCACATGAGGGTTCCTTATAAATCTACATTTTGTCTTTGAGATAATTTAAAATATTTTTGCAACTCTTTTTGGAATAATTTCATCTTCTTATTTGAGGACATTTGTTTAGTATAAAAACAATTACATACATTGTTTTCAAAAATACAAAATTTCTTTTAACAAAATTTTCAAAAATCTAGCAATAAAGTCACGTTTATATATATTTTTTGTTTATCTCAAAATCAAAAATCAATTATGCAATAAAATTATTTTTGGATTTCACAATGATGGTATAAGTCTATACCTATAATTCTATGCCTAGTGCAAACCATTGTTCTAGTTTTATTTCCCATTCATTTTAATTCATAAAAACATATGGCTTAAATCATTATGTTCCACAATTATGCTTTAAAAAGAACGAACAGTTTTTTCATTTCATTATGTCAACATTCAGTTTTACGACGATGGTATAATTCCTAAGGAATTATTCAAAATTCTATCACACTTAGGAATTTTATGCCTAGCAAAAATCATATTTCTAATACTTCATGCATAATATTTTCATGAAAATCTGAAAACAAATCATCACCATCATCATTTTCATCATCACAACACAAAGTCTTAAGACAGTCTCTTAAGCACTCTTTTACTTTTAGCAATATTTCTATACTAGGATTAGCTTGACGACCTAGTGAGCGGCGACTCCATGAAATGGTCTATAACAACGACAATTTCCTTTGAAATTAAAATTTGTTTACATCAGATTATTTCATTAAAATTTTACAGCATTATGCTATTTCCAACGACATAATTACATGAATAATCAATCAACAATTCAAAACTTAAAGCATCATAAAACATATGGACAAGTCATATCACAAAAAGATAATATATATATATATATATATATATCAAAAATATATGTACATCATATCAAAACTGGATTGGTATGCCACAATCTATACCCTGGCATACTCAATCCTCTCAAAAATATACAGTCTATAGTCAGCAGCAGCTAGTCTCGAGAAGCCCTCGAGCTCTCAGCCTCATCTCCTCCCCTATCCTAGCATGGAGGAGGTGGTCCCATAGAGGTTCATGCTGTGTCACGGGTCCTCATCGTCGATCATGAGGATGTCCTCGATGATCCCTTCATGATCGACTTCGCAATGGGGACTAGAAATGGTATCCTCTGGTTCTCTGGAACCACATGATAGTACAATACCTAGTAGAACACAATCTGAGCAATAGACCATGCTAGATCTTGAGTGTTCGCCCCTTCGCTCTAAGCCCTAAGTCATGTAGCCTCATCCTATAGTGTCTGCACCTGACCCCAGAGGCAGACAACCTCAGCCCGTAGAGCTGCCATCTCGTTGCTCTCCCCCATCTCGACACCCTTGCCCTTATCAGGCGATGCTAACCTATCCCTCTACTGAGAAGGGAGTCCCTCCCTCCTCTCTGGCTACTGCGGTCTCTCTAAAGCCTATGGCACTCTTCAACATCTCTCCTAAGGAGATCATCGATGCTCCCTCCCTCTGTGACCCCTCACTGCATCAATGGCAGCCTAGCATCGCCTCCCCATTCATCGCACAATAGTGTGCATCGGACCCTATGCCATCGTCATCCGAGGAGGGCGGATGCCTACATACCAGGCATCATACCTATCTGCAACCCCAGCATCGTCCCCATCCACTGGCTGAATGGGGGCATTTTTTACATCTTGAATCTAGAATCACTACATATCTAGAGCCCTGCTCAGTGTAGTACTATCCCAGATAGTCTAAGAGTACTCGTAGTCTTTGAGAGAAGGGATCCCCTACTGTAGACTGAACTGCCTCAAAAATTGATCATAGCAATGGAGCTCTACCTCTCCTCGCTCTATCCTCAGCTAGAAGACTCGCCTGATGCGAGCAAAATCCTGCCCATCCTCTCCCCACCCTGGGTGCTCTCTCCATGGTCTCCAGGTGATCTGGTCAGGGATGAGGTCATCTAGAAACCTTCGGGACATCGACATATCTATCCATCGTTGTGACCCTCTTTGGAGCCACCAATAGAAAATCCAAGGTCTCTCCCGGTCAACCCCTACCAGTGGAAACCCTATCAGCCTCCACACTGTAATGTGCTCCCAGAACCAAAACTATAGCAGTGATGTTAAAACCAAACATCGACCTCCCTTGTATACGACCTCGTATAGGATCCTATACAAGCGGTATAGTATAAAGCTACCCAAAGCAAATCTATAGCCGTGGTCTCTCATATCGTATACCACATCTGAGAGTAGCCATGGTAACCTGCATCCACTCTAGTGGCATAGCAGTAAGCAACCCACTACCCCTGCCAAAACCTAAGTCAATCGAGACGCCCCAAGCATCTGCCACAATGTTTTGATGTTCACTCTACCCTTCTCTAGGGTGAAGCTAGGATCTCCACACAGTCGCATCATGGCATGGCCCTGATTGACCGTAGGAGTCATCAATCGCCCTTGTATGGGGATCCTCAAAATCCTCCATACGTCCTCTAGAGTGGGAGCCATCTCCCCTGTCGGTAGTCAAAAGTAGGATGACCTCAGAAACCACCTATTTGCTAGGGCTATCAGTAGCCCCATGTCTGTAGGTATTTGTGGCATCTCTGCCACATGTTGTAGCCCAACCTCTGATAGTCGGTCTCGCTCTGCCTGATCAAGCGCGGATACATCATCTCTTAGCCCCCTGTATTTCCACTCCTAATTTTTTACTAATCCCATCTGCAAGATAAATAATAAAACAAAAAAAATAATTAGTGCATAATCATTAAAATAAATTAAAAATCAATTTTATCTCATAAAAGTATGATAGCGCCCATTATTGGATGATATCATACTAAATTTGGTCAAATCGTCCTTGGTAGGACGAAATCATCTCCGATTTCTCAACTTGGGGACCGCCCCTTGTTGGATGGGATCGCCCCTATTTCGTTTATTTTGCCCCTAGACGAAATCAACGATCTAGGGACGATTTCAACGAAATTGGGACGATTTCGTCCCGACGTCGTCGACGACCTAAAAACGGCCGCAATGCCCCAAAAAATAGCCAAAATTTAAATTAAAAATCACACAAATCAAATTAAAAACATAATGTGTCAATTTTATATCCTCACCCGCAATCCACGTCGGACCTCTGTCGATCTGTGCGCGGTTTCCACCATTTTTCCTGCAGATCTCTAAAACAACAAAAATGAACAGTAACAATGAATTAGGGTTTTACCTTTTTTTTTAATTTTATTTAAAAAACAACTTTTTCTTTTAAAATTTTTCTTTTCCACGCTTTTACCTCAAACGTTTGATTTGGGTAAAAACACGGAGGGGGCACCATAGCAAGCAGTCGTACGATTCGACCTAGAATCATCATCTAAAAAAAGAGTAAATTTTCACTTTCTCGTAAAGCATGGAGAACTCGTCTTTAACGCATTTTCTTTGGAAAATTCGCTAAAGAGGGGGAAAAATGTAGCACCTTAAAATTGGCGTAGTTAAACCCTTAGTAAAAGATAAAAATTTGAATTTTAACCCCGAAACCGCCCGTTAACCGCTCCCCCCATTTTTCGTGCCATTTTTAGGAGTTATTTTGACTATTGGACGATATCGTCGCCGATCAGACGAAATCATCCTAGATCGGACGAATTCATCTGGAACAGAACATCCAGACGATTTCGTCCCAAAACCAAATTTTCATAATTAGCTTTTGTTTCAACATCCTCTCCAACTTGGGCAAAAGCGTGTCTACGTAGTTGGAGATTCCTCCGTTGGAGATCTCCCAGATTGGGATGATCCCCAACCTCCTAACCTCCCCCTAATCCTATATAAACTAGGATTTTCTTAGTTTATCCCCCTAACTCCCTGGATCCCCTGCCTGTCTCTCCTCTTAACTCTTTCCCTGGTTGATTTTCCCTACCATGTAAGCTTTGCACTCGTAGTTCTAAGTTTTCATTGCAAGTTTTCACTATGCTTCAGCTGGAGGAAGCTCGGATCGTCGCAGGCGATTCTAGATTATTTCGGACGATCCTATCGTAGATCGACGATGATATCGTACGATTAGAGGTGATCTCAACTACAGTTCAGATTGGGGGCAATCAGAGCCCTGAGTTTGCATTTCTCATCTTTCTTTCTTATTTTTATTATGCATTAGCTTGATTATTTTCATTTTGCATCCTGGAGTTCACCTCGTTTTAACATAAATGCATGATAAATTTAAAGTAAGTTATTAAAACAATGCATTTCATTTAATCTGCTATCCAGATTTATCAGTTAGGCATTTTTACTATCATTTCTATCATTTTGTATTATTATTGCAGTAGCATTTTTGGTTTTTGGTGTCTGTTTCTGTGATTGCAGGTTTTTAACAAATTCGTTAGATCGACGATGATCTTGTATGATATCAGAGGATTGCCTATTATCTCGGATGATTCTATACAATTGCAAATGATCTGTCATATTTAGGACAATCTGGACTCCTACAAGCTTCAAAATCTTCATCAGACATCTAGAATCAGGTACATTCTTTCTCATTTAGCATATTCCTTGTATCTAGGAATCATTCATGCTTTCTGTATTCATATAAATTAGCATTTTCATATAGAATAGCTTAGATTCATTCTGGCCAACCTAGGATTATGAATGATCGAGTATAAAATGAACACATCAAAACCATTCTCAACCTAGACGTGGAAACTGCCACTCAAAGTTTCCTAGTGAACCCACCATCCATCGAAAATTCACCCTTATACCCCTCCCCCGAGAGGCGCGACCTTCAAAGGGCCTCTCAGTCCGAGGTATTGTTCCATCCTTCTCACATCCCATTTTTGGGCACGGATCCTTTAGCCTGAAGGTAAGAGCGTGAAAAATTTGGGTCAGTACAGATAGATGCCACTTATCACACATCTCAAAGATTAGATTGTGATAAGATTAGAAAGTAACTAAGAACTTTCTAATATTTGATATATGCCACTTGTCACATATCTTAAGATTATATTGTGATAAGATTTAGGGTTTTAGTAGAAAATATTCTCTTTAAATAGGGGTGTTGTCTACAACATCTGAACATATCTTGTCATATTGACTTGTGTTGATATATCATGTTAATGCATATTGTTGCATAACATTGAAGCATTCTTGTATTTTTGAACCATTGAGTAATATAGTGAGATTCATAGTGGATGTTTCCCTTATTCATTTGAAGTAGGGTTTTACCACTTAATATTGGTGTTGTGGGTTTTCCTCTTTTGTGTGTGATTGATCTTGTGGAGCATTCTTCAATCTTGGGGAGACTTTGCTTGTCTCACAGGTATCTAAAATGGACTATGGACTTTGGGCTTTGGTTTCCCAAAAGTGACAATTTCACACTAACAACATATACAGATGCAGATTGGGCCGACAACATTGATGACAAAAAAAGCACAAGTGGAGGAGCATTCTTTCTTGGAGAATGTTTAGTCTCTTGGTTTAGCAAGAAGAAGGTTTCGGTATCTTTATCTACAGTAGAAGCAGAATACATTGTAGTAGTAGCCAATTATACAAAGGTGTTATGGATGAATAAAACTCTAGAAGATTTTAAAATAAAGCATGATCATCTCATTCTTATACTATGTGATAATACTAGTGCCATAAGTATCTCAAAAAATCTAGTAATGCACTCCAAGACAAAGTACATTCCGATTAAGTACCATTTTCTGAGAGAACAAGTGACAAACAAATAGGTCAAATTGGAATATGTCACTACAAAGGAACATATAGCAGAAATTTTCACTAAGCCACTTTCAAAGGAAACTTTTAAGTATCTTCGAGGAAAATTGGGAGTGAGACTCCCACCCTAGAATTAACCACCTCAAGAGGAGGTGGGGGAGGGGCTAAGTTAAGAGAATCATTCTTAGCCCCAAGCCCCGAAGGTGACCCTTTGCCATTGATGTCAAAGGGGGAGATATTTGAGTAAGGGGGAGAGACTTGGTATTTGAAGAAAGCATTGAGCCAAGGCGAGCAGCACAGAAGAAGAAGTCAAGTTTTTGATAGAAAGTTTTTGGGTTGCCATCAATGACAAAAGGGGAGATTTTTGGACATTTTGAGTCCTTAAAGAAAAAGTTGTCATTGATGTCAAGAAATGAAGTCATCATTAAATATCAAGGAATTTTTCAAGAAATAAGTTATCAAAGTTATCATTGATATTCTGGAAGAAGCTTATAATAAAGTCAAGATCAAAAGGAACAATGCAAAATTTAAAGGTAAAGGGCTCCATAATATTTTTTAAATATTATGTGGAAGCATAAGTTAAAAGGTTTTTTTTTAAAACCAATGGTGGCAAAAATAAAAGGCTTTTCATTAAAAATAATGGTGGCCAAAATTAAAAGGGTTTTCTTTAAAACCTATGGTGGCAAAAATAAAAGGTTTTTCTTTAAAACCATAGGGTTTAAAGAATTAATTTATAAAATTTAAATTCAAAAGAATTTAAATATTTTATAAATTAATAAAGTTTCAAAGGAAAATCGAGCGCCGACATTGAGAATAAATCGAGTGTCGATGTCATGCATGGAGGAAGAGATTTAGTATAAAATCTAATGCCTTGGAGGTATTTTAATTTATCCTTTTACTCGATGATAAAAATGTGCAATTGTGTTTAAGTATGTAAGGAAGAAAGAGCAGCAAAAATCTTGTTTATGCACCAACGAACGTAGCCAAGGTGTGGTGAGAGATAGTAATCATAGCCAAGGAGTGGCACAAGGTAGCGAACATAGCCAAGGTGTGGCTAGAGACAACAAACATAGCCAAGGAGTGGTGCAAGGTAGCAAACATAGCCAAGGTGTGGCTAGAGACAACAGACGTAGCCAAGGAGTGGCACAAGGCAGTGAGCTTAGCCAAGGTGTGGCTCAAGGCAGTAAACATAGCCAAGGTGTGGCTTGAGGCAGTGAACGTAGCAAGGCATGGCCTAAAGTAGGCGAAGGCATAAGGTGTGGAGGATCCAAGGGAGAATGTAGCTCCATGGTGGTGACAGCCAAGAGGAAGGCACTTGGAAGAAGAAGCGCTTTAGGCATTAATAAAACTGGTAATATTTTTGTGATCTTTAATTTTAATTTAGGCTAAGGTTGAATAAAGGAGAAATAAGGTTGTAATTAATTTGATGAATACCTAAATTAAAAGGGAGTAGTTTTTATAAAGTAGTGAGGTGAAAAGATTTACTTGTGGGTAAAATAATTTTACCTTAGAAAAGGGAAATATAAATTGCATTATCTTATTAAAAGAATGATATTTAATGCAATAATAAGTTTAGGGAGTTATAAGTAGAAATAGCTTTGGGTTTTGAAAAACAAAGTAGTAAAGTGACATATGCTTGAGAGGTGAATATTCAAAATAGTTTTGTGTTGGATATTATTTTCATATTGGAGCAATAATGTATACTCATGAATTACTATATGCATTGTATTTTCAACTATTCCTTTTGAGATTGGCAAAGGAATATTGTGTTATTGTGGCAGATTCTTGAAGGTCATATTTATCAAGAAAAAGTTATGGGCATATTTTTTCCAAGTTTAAGTTGATTGGTTGTTTTCTGAAAAATAAGTTTGGAGTGAAAAGGAATTGATTAGGGTTTTCTTTTAAGTGTGTTTGAGTGATTGCTACAAGGTTTTATGGAATAAAGAAGATTATTTTATGAACATTGTTGTTGAAGTGAGTTGTTGAGCAAAGAACTTGAACTAAAAGAACATGAGTATCATTGTTATGTGAGGATTGTTGATTAGCATTGTTGGAAACATTTTGAGTTGATGTTTACATGCTTGGACTAGGATTTGTGAGCAGGGATTTTTTCATTGAGTGATTGTTTGAGTAGAGTTGATTGAGCCTAGTCAAGTGGATGTGTGAAGTGATTGTTCAAGTTCCATAAAACAAGCTATTATATATTCTGATTTGAGTTGATAAATTGAATGAGCATTGAGTTAAAACATATTGGGTCTCTAACAATTCTCTTTATGTTTCTATGAGTTTTTGGACAAGTTCTGTGTGGACTTGTTGAGCAGATTTGGACAAGTTTTGTGTGGACTTTTTGGGCAGATTTGAGCAGGTTCTGGGTGAACTTGTTGGACAGATTTGAGCAGGTTATGTGTGGAATTTTGGGCATATTTGAGTAGGTTCTGAGTGAACTTGTTGGACATATTTGAGCAGGTTCTGAGTGGACTTGTTGAGTAGATTTGAGCAGGTTCTGAGTGGACTTGTTGAGCAGATTTGAGCAAGATTAGAGTGGACTTGTTGAGTAGATTTGAGCAATTTGTGTGTGGACTTGTGGAGTAAAGTTTAGAAAAAGCTTTGGAGGTAAAAAAGTAGAGAGGATGATAGTCTCCAGTGGATAGAGATCCATCAACCAAGGTAGTGGGGACAGGTCTTCTGAGCATAGACAAGAGTCTTCAGTGGAGAGATATCCACAAGCCAGTGCAGTGGAGGCAATAGTCTTCTATAGGATCACCAACCAGAGCAGAGGAGAAGGAGTTCTCCTATGGATAGAGATCCATGAACTTGATTTAGAGGATTAGAATCTCCTTTGGATAGAGGTCCATAAACATTATAGGGAAAGGATTCCCAAGAGAATTTATTTGAGAAAAATTTATAAGAAATATTTTCTCCGTGGAGGTAGCCATCTTTGGGTGAACCACATAAAAATCATGTCTCTCATGTGTGTGATGCTTTTTGTGATGTTTATTGCTTTAGTAATGTTGATGCTATTATTTGGATTAAAAAGCAAAAAAAATTATTGTATACTATTCACCCCCCTAAGTATAAGCACATGTTCTTCATTTATGAAGTGGAATAAGGAATAAATTAAGGAAAACAAAGGGAATCCAAAATTTAGTAATAAAATGGGAATCAAGGGTAAAATAAGAAGAAATTCTAGAAGGACAGTTCCAATCCTTATCCTCCAAAGTAAAATGAATCAACACAAAAAAATAAATGGGGGAGACAAGGCAAGAGAGATCCTAAGCACCTACAAAAAAATGTGCCAGTATATTTTATTAAACTGATGAACAGTGTGTTCAGAAAATATTTAGATTGGTTTGTATTGGTGTTATTAGATGATACCTTGATATATTATCACACCAAATAAGAACATGATCATCATTTGAGATTAGTGTTAGAGGTGTTGAAGAAAAATCAACTATATGGGAAGTTGTCCAAGTGTGAGTTTTATACCTAATAGGTATAGCATTTAGGATACATCATCTCAATAGAAGGAATTTTTGTGGACTAAAATAAAAAAGAAGCTATATTAAGTTGGCCTACAACAACCAATGTGATATGACTCGAGATTTTTATGGGAATCACTGGTTATTATAGGCATTTTGTGAAATATTATTCCAATGTTATTCAATCACCAACCTTCAGAGAAAAGGGAAAGAGTTCAAATAGATAGATAAGTGTGAGGTTACATTTAAGGTTCTAAAAAGTAAATTAACTATGACACCCATTATCAAGATACTAGATACTCTTAGGAATTTTATCGTGTGTATAGATGATTCCTTGGAATATTTGGGTGGGTATTACCATAGGAAGAGGCTATAATAGCATATGAGTCTAGAAAACTTAAGAAGCATGTGGTAAAATATGCTACACATGACCTAGAATTGGTAGCAATTGTGCATACCCTAAAGGTATTGAGACATTATTTGTTGGAAAAATTACTTGAGCTAAGGATAAACCATCAAAGTCTAAGGTATATTTTTACCCAATCTATGTTGAATTCAAGACAAAGAATATGGATAGAGTTCTTATAAGAATACAACTTTGGTATTGAGTATATAAAATGGAAATAAAATAAGGTTGCAGATGCCTTGATTAGTAGAAGATACATAGCCACACTAACCTAGAGTCATATAGACTTAATGGATAGGATTAAGGAAATGTAGCTACAAGACCCGTATTACATAGAAATTTGAGATATAACTGAGAGAAATCCTAAAGAGGATAAGACTTTCAACATAAAAGATAGAATTTTATACTTAAAGGATAGGGTAGTTATACCTAAAATTGGTGATCTAAGGAGATTGATTATGCAAGAGGTACATAATTATCCCTATTCTTCTCATCCAGGAGGGTCAAAAATGAAGGAAAACATGAAAATACCTTCTACTGGACAGAAATGGAAAAATATATTATTAATTTTATTGTGAGATGTTTAGAATTCTAGTAAGAAAATTGTACCCACATGATATACCTGTAGCACCCTAAAATTGGCGCAGTAAACCTTAAATAATTACAATTACTCTAGTAAATATTCAAATTCAAATTTTAACCCCCAAAACCGCTTCCAAACCGCCGTTTAACCCGTTTCCTCCTTTCCCGTGCCATTTTTAGAGTTTGTTTTGACCGTTTGACGATATCGTCGCCGATCAGACGATATCGCCTCAGATCGGACGATTTCGTCTGGACTAGGACGTCCAGACGATCTTGTCCCAAAACTAATTTTTCTCAATTAGCCTCTGTTCCAACGGCGTCTCTAATCCGGGCAGAAGCGTGTCTATGCCGTTAGAGACCCTCCCCATTGGAGATCTCCCAAATTGGGATGATCTCCAACCTCCTAACCTCCCTCCTAAGCCTATTTAAACTTAGGCCCTCCCCTTAACCTACCCCTGGCTGATATTTCCTGTAACTTGACTTTACACGCACTAAAACATCCTGAATTACCATCTGCACTTGTCCTATCCAAATTTTGTTGCAGGAACCTTAGTATTTTTTAGCCGGAGCAAGCTCAGTTCGTCGTGGACGATCCTGTTCAATTCGAGACGATTTCGTACCAATCCGAGATGATTTCGACTGCAATCAACGTTGGGGGCAATCAGTGCCCAGAGTTTGCATTTTTCTCTTCTCATCTGCTGTTTTATTCTGCATCTAGTCAGTTTGTTCATTATTTTCTGTTATTCTGCATCTTGGAGTTCACCCATGTAGTTTAATTGCATAATGAAATCATGATTAACTATTAAAACATTGTAATTTGCTTGCATTCCTATTTAGGATTATCTTATTAACATTCCTATTATTGTTTCACATCATTGCCCTCTATTTGTATTGTTGTATTTTCTGTATTCTGTGCCTATTTCTCTGTTTGCAGGTCTCTGATGAATTCGTCTGACGAATTCGTCAGATCTCAGACGATCCTGCAGGTCGGAGACGATCCTGTCAAATTCTAGACGATCCTGTCTGCTTCAAGAATTAGAACCTCCATCAGACATCCGGATCAGGTATGGCTCTGTAATTTAGCTTTTTCTCTCTATTTTCTGTTTAAAATCTATTTTCTGTATTTCATTTAGCCTGCATTTTCATAATAGAACAACTTAGATTCATTTGGCCAAACCTAGGACTCGAATGTTTAAAGATAAAACTGAACACATTAAACACATTCCCAACCTAGGCGTGGAAACTGCCATTCAAACGTTTCCTGGTGAACCCACCATCCGTCAAAAAATCACCATAATACACCTCCCCCGAGAGGCGGGACCTTCGCAAGGCCTCTCGGTCGAGGTACCGCGCCATCCTTTTCCCATCCTCCTTTCGGGCATGGATCCTATAGCCTGAAGGTAAGGATGCGAAAAATTTGGAGCGATACATTTTGGTGAACCCGACGTGAATGCATTTAAAACCTTTTGAAAAAAAAAAAAACAAAAACATAGATGCATTTAAAATCATTTAAAACTAATAAGTTGCATATCATGTTTAGATGGTAGCTCCTAAGAAAATATTAGCAGTTACTATAAATGTTGAAAACCAATTAGCAGCCATAGAAATCAATTATGTGCTTAGTGTGCCTGAAATAGATAGAAACCAACTTTTGTGGGATGAACTTGATAGAAGACTAGGTGTCATTTCATCTAGGTCAACAAAACTTAAACAAATCAAGAGGCTTGTCCTAGATAGAATCCTGGATCCTCATCAACTCGTCTTTTATCATGAACTTCAGAGAGCCTGCCATAGATGGTTAGCTTATAGGAGAGCTCTTGTGTCTTCAGAATTGTTCACCTTCGAGGAATACCTCGAGAACGCAGCCACTATACACCGGTTCCTAGGTCATGTAGAAGACCAAGAGGTCATTCTTACGGATAGGGAAATATGGAATAGAGTTCCTCGAGCTGTGTTATATCGAGAGTATTGCCACGAGCTTTACTTCTATCAACCAGAATCTGAGACGAGATAATATCACTATAGCCCTTTTCATTAAATTCTTGAAAGAAAATTTTCAATTTGAAGAAGAACACTTCATGACTCCTGAAGAACTTGAGCCCATTAATGACATTTATAAATTATTTATAGAAAACTAGATCATTGCTTTCATTATTATTTCTTGCATTTATTGTGTTGTTTGTTATCTTTACAATATTATTACAAAAACAAGAAAAACTAAAAAACATAACAAAAACCAAAACATTTCATTTTAAATATTATAGTAGGTATATAATTAAAATATATACCTCTTAAGCTTGTTGCATATATATATATATATATATATATATATATATATATATATATATATAAATTTCTGAAATCTAAGTTAAGCACAATGCCTAAACTTAGGAATGGTAAACAAACTGAAGGAGAAGAAGAAGATTGGTTAGGAGACAAAACAAGAAACCCAAATGTCCTTCCTGAGGATCCAATCCCGGAAGAAGAAACTCTAGACCAGCAAGACGATGAGCTTGCTGTAGATGAACAAGAAGAAAATGTTAAGGAGGATGGATCCTCATCCCCTAGAGTAGCTCCAGATGGAACTATTGCTTTTGATAACTTAGATCATTTCTGGAAATTTTTCAATAATAACATTGGTGCTCTTAATATGGCAGTTCGTATTGATAAAGGGCAAATTAGTGACACTCAAGCAGCCATGGAACATATGTTTGACATACACACTAATCCCTTGTCTTTTATTGATCAAGAAAGTGATAAGGCTGGACCATCCAATAGAGATATGGTCACTATGATTCAGAACATGCCAAAACAACAGGTTACCCAACCTCCTAAGGAACCTGTTATTGAGCCTAAAATCATTCCCACACAAAAGAAAACTTCCTTCACTGCTTTACTTCGCCAAACTATTGATCAATATGCTTCAAGTAAACAAAAACCTAAAATGAAGCCAAACACCAATTTTCAACAATCTGGGATACAACATAATACAACTTCAAAATTTCTTCATAACACCTTTCCTACCAACAATTTACACAATAGCAACATAGCATCTAATCTTCATGTCCCTCCATCATATGCTCACAAATCCCATATTAATGCCCTACCGAACCAATATGGTGGGCAAACTAGTAATCTGGAAGCCATGGTGAAACAGTTAGCTTCGCGCATGGACCAGATAGATCCCTACCATCCCTCGTACAATTATCGAGAGATATGTAGTCAACCTTTGGATCCCATAGTTGTAGCACAACCGTACCCTAAGCATTTTCCCATGCCCATCCTGCCTATATATAAAGGAACCGAAGATCCCATAGAGCATCTTCGCATGTTTAGGATAGCATGTCATGATATATCACATGATGACTTGCTATTACTAAAAATGTTCCCAAAAAGTTTAGGTGGAATGGCATTAGAGTGGTACTATCAATTACCCACTCATTCTTTGAGAAACTTTGAAGAAACAGCTGAATCTTTTGTCCATCAATTTAGTGCCTACATCGAGAGGCATGTAACCATTAAAGATTTATACAACTTAAAACAAGACAAAGATGAATGTTTTGCTGATTTCTTAGCTAGATGGAGGCAGTTGACAGGAAAACTGCACTTTGTGCTACCTTATAGGGAAATGTTGGACATTTTTATCAATAATTTGCAAGAACAAATATCTTATGAGTTATCAACTGCTACTTTAACTACCTTCGATCAAGCTATAGATTTAGCTCGAAGAGTAGAAGATGCCCTCATTAGGAGAGGCCAACTTAGGAAGAAGGATGATGAGAAAACATCCAGAAATCAATATAAAAACAAACAAGTCATAGGTGACGGAGTCACTGACAGCAGAAATGTTGCTAATATCAATGCAACGAAGACAACAAAAAAATTTATATTGAAACCTCCTGATAAACCTCCTCGAGAATTTACTAGATTGAATCAACCATTATCAACTATTTTACCTCAATTACTCGAAAGAGGTTTGATTCAATTACCAGCTATCCGGGAACCTGATCCAACCATACCCGGATACAGAGTTGACTTACACTGTGATTTCCATAGAGGACCTGGACACTCTACCAATGCTTGTAAAAGGTTAAAGCATAAAATACAAGATCTGATTGATAATAATGAAATGGAGGTGCAAGCCTTCCAACCTAAACAAAATGCTCCTAATAATGCTCAAAAGAACATTCCCCAAAATCAAAATCAAAATGCTAATCAATCATTAGACATATTTCAACATCCTTTACCAAGACATGGTAAAGAGGTGGCCAATCAAATCGAACATCATAATGTTCCTCCTCCTACCCGATATGTAGGGACTATTAGCGGACAATTACCTGTTCAGGATCCTCAAACATTTGACACAACTTTATCCCTGGTCACGACCAGGCCCCTACATAATTTTCAAACTCCAGATCCTAGTGATGTAGAATCAGATACTGAAAGTGAAATAGACATCACCTCAAACCAATCGAATAGTTCTAAAAATGAATCAGATCCTATTCAACCCATCACGGATGCTATGGTTCCAGAAGAACCATTTCCTAGAAGAGTTACTACTCGACCCTCTTCTAATCAATTCCTCCCTAATGAACAAGCCATAAACGCTCAACCGAGACCAGTTCAACGTCTTCAATATAACATTGTAGGTACCATCGGAGTCGTTACCCGACAACAAGCTCAAAATTCTCAACAAGAACCAAACCAGAATGATGGATCAGCTCCATTTGTTTTGAAAAATCCCAATAAAGGGAATCATGCTCCTAATGTTCAACCTAAACCCCCTTACAATATTAATGAGCAATTATCCAATACTACAACCAGAATTTCCCTTTTGGATTTATTAAGATCTTCTCCTACCCATAGGGATGAGTTAATGCTTACATTAAGCCAAATGATGGTACCTCAAAATATTCAACCTGAAGCCATGGCCAATACTATCATCACTAGAGAAGTCGATTGTATTGACTTTCGGGATAAAGATATCCCACAACACAGTTTACATAAGGATAATCCCTTATATATTACTTGCTCTAATTGGAGATGTAGTTATTAAAAGAGTCCTGATTGATAATGGTTCATCTCTAAACATTTGCACTTTTGACTTCTACCAACGATTTGGGTTTAGAAGTGATGAAATGAAGAAAACTGACATGATCATCAAAGCTTTCAATGATGAAACACAAGAAACGTGTGGAGTTATTACCATCCCATTGCAAGTTGGTCCTAGAACCTCTAGATACGACCGTGTTTATTGTACATTGCCCCGCATCGTACAATATACTCTTGGGTCGTCCTTGGATCAATGCAATGCGGGCTGTCCCATCAACTTTACACCAATGTGTTAAATTCGAATTTAAAAATCAGTTGGTCACTATCCATGGTGATCCTAGACCCTTTGATATGTGTGCTTTGGCAGAATCTGTTGGAGTGCAATTTTGCCCTGCTCTGTCATCCACACATCCTAATTCTTATTTTTCATCTAAAACTGTGAAACACACACCCATAGCTTCACCTATTTCTCCTCCATTCATTTCACCCTCATATATAGATCAACAATCTTCTAAACAAACCACTCTAGAACCTCAAAAGGATCTTAAGTCCACAACCAATCCTTCATGTTCTATCCCTATAATTTCAAAACCTATAGACCCATTCATTAACACTTCCACATTATCAACATCTATCATACCTTCCACATCTAAAGATATAGGGAATGATCCTTCTACATCTTATGCTCTTTTTGATGAACTTTTATCAGATTTATCCACAATCTTAATATCAAAAAAAACAAATGCTTCTATGCAAAATTCTATTCTTTTAAATAACTTGCCACCATCTCCTCGTACTTTGGGCCTCCCACAACCCATGGGAAGTACTTACCAAGTCGGGAGTTGTGCTTTCATTTATAAAGGATATGACTGGGGAAGAATACCCCGAAATATCAAAACTCATCATGAGGGATATGCACGATGTTATTTTACTAATGAGTATATTAAAGCTAAACCCATAATGATTAAAATGGGATATAAAGGGAAAGGCTTGGGACCTTTCCAAAATGGTATGAAAGAACCTTTCGAGGTAGAACCGTGGCCTGCCTGCTGTGGTGTGGGCCTATTTCCTAGTAAGGGTCAACCCTTTCCTTTTGAAGATGATGATCAACTCATATGTTATCAAGATTATTTGGATAGGCGTGATGATTTGCCTCTAAAAAATCAGCCATTTACATGTAACATGCTATCCATAGCTTACCCTGAATTGATTGCTGACTCCGATGAGGAGTTGGAAGGAGATATCTTCCACGATGTCTCCGTTGAAGAGATGTTACACAATGGATTTTATTTTGATGGTTCTATACCAACTATAGCCCAACTTGAGGCCACTAATCCTCAAGATGAATTATCCAACTTAACCTTAAAAGAATTACAAGAATTGGGCGTCTCACCCGCCCCACCTAATTTTGAAAGAGATCTACACATGGAAGTCGAAAACGTCATTAAAGTTAACATTGGAACTGAGGATAATCCTCACATAATCAATATTGGGTCAGAATTAAGTCAAGAAAAACAAGAGCAATACATTGCATTCCTTAAAGAATATGAAGATGTCTTCGCTTGGACATACGAAGATATGCCAGGTCTGGACCCTTCCGTAGTCATGCATCATCTAGTAGTCCATCCGGATGCTAAACCTGTTAAACAAAAACTTAGAAAAATGCATCCCAAAGTGGCCCTGCTAGTCAAAGGGGAGTTAGAAAAACTCTTGAATGTTGTTTTTATACAAGCTATTGATTATGCTGAATGGATCTCAAATGTAGTTCCAAGTCACCAAGAAAGAAGCCACCAAAGTTAGGGTTTGCACAGATTTTAGAGATATTAACGTTGCATGCCCTAAAGATGATTTTCCTCTTCCAAACATGGATCAAATCATTGAATTTACTATCGGGAGTGGGATGATGTCCCTAATGGATGGATTCTCTGGTTATAATCAGATCAAGATAGCTCCTGAAGATCAGGCTAAAACAGCCTTTATTACCCCTTGGGGTACCTTTTGTTGGAAAGTGATGCCATTCGGCTTAAAGAACGCAGGTGCAACCTATCAACGAGCTATGACTTATATTTTTCATGATATGATGCATGATATCCTACATGATTATGTAGATGATATTATAGCTCGCTCTATTAATGAAGATAACCATTTAGATGATTTGAGAAAAGTTTTTAATCGATTAAGAGAATATCTTATTCGATTAAATCCAGCCAAATGCATATTTGGAGTTAAGTCCGGTAAGCTATTAGGGGTTTTAGTTTCTTTACGTGGTATCAAAATTGACCCTCTCAAGATTGCGGCTATCAACGATATGCCCGCACCTACCAATATATCTGAGTTACGAAGTTTACAAGGTAAGCTTCAAGCTATCCGTCGCTTCATCGATAAGTTGGCGGACAAAACCGGTCCCTTTCTTAAGCTCCTTAAGAAGGATGTCCCTTTTAATTGGGATGATGAATGTAAAGAAGCTTTTGAACTTCTCAAACAATACCTCCTTAACCCACCTGTGCTTTCACCACCTAGACCTGATCGCCCATTTCTCCTGTATATTTCAGCTTCAGATTCTGCCTTAGGAGCTATGTTAGCTCAGCTTGATGATGCGAAGAGAGAACGTGCTAATTATTATATTAGCCGAACCTTCATCAGTTATGAAACCCGCTACACAACATTAGAAAAACTATGTCTAGCAGTCATATTTTCTACGCAAAAATTATGCCATTATATGCTTAGTCAAAAAACCTATGTCATTGCTAAATATGATCCCTTGAGGTATCTCATGAGTCGACCTTATTTATCGGGTCGTACAGCCAAGTGGGTTCTTGCTCTAAGCGAGTTTGACCTCATATTCATAGGACAGAAGTCTATTAAGGGTCAAATCATAGCAGATCAATTAGTTGCTTGCACCCTTAGAGTCTACCCATCCCCTCATCATTGAGTTTCCTGATGAATGCCTTCAATTAGAGGCGAACCATATTGAACAATGGTCCTTATACTTTGATGGAGCCCGATGCATGAGTGGGGCTAGTGCGGGTATTATTTTAATATCCTCGCAAAAACATCTTATTCCTCTGTCCTTCAAATTAACATTTGCTTGCACCAATAATACTGCTGAATATGAAGCTCTAATCCTTGGATTACGAGCTGCCTTGGCGCTAAAAATTAAACATCTGTTAGTTTTTGGTGATTCTCAACTTGTCATAAACCAAATTAATGAAGTTTATCAGACCAGAGATGATAAACTGCGCCCATATAAAGCCTATGTTTTACAATTAATGTCTCTATTTGATCAAGTTACCTTGGAAGCTATTCCTCGAACTTGCAACCGTGCAGTTGATGCTATGGCCGCAGTTGCATCTCTCCTGCCCTTGGAGTTAGATGACGAATATGCCACTATCATTATTCGTCGACTCCAGGAACCCGCTTCAAATAAGTCATGCTTAGAACCTTTGGATGTGTTTCTAATCAATGAAACTACTCCTGAACCTTGGTATACAGATATATTTGATTTTCTCCAAAATGGGACTTTCCTTGCCAATTCTAATAGAAACCAGCGTCGGTTATTACGTAGACGAGCAAGTCGATTTGTAATAATTGGCAATACTTTATATAGGAGATCTTTTGAAGGTATCCTATTAAGATGTTTGAATTTAGAAGAATCCAAATCAGCCTTGAGTGAAGCTCACGATGGATCTTGTGGAGGACACTTCAGTGGTAGTGTCATTGCTAAAAAGCTCCTTAGGATAGGATACTTTTGGCCTACCATGGAAAATGATGCACATGAGTATGTGCGCCATTGCGACAAGTGCCAGAAACATGCTGACCTTGTCCATGCACCTGCACAAGAACTGCAGGCTATTTCATCTCCTTGGCCCTTTTCAAAATGGGGCTTAGACATTATTGGCAAAATCAATCCTGTGTCATCTGATGGACACAAATTCATCATAACCGCCACCGAGTATTTCACGAAGTGGGTTGAAGCTATGCCTTTAGCTTCCTGCACTGGCACACAAGTCTCTAAATTTATTTTCAATCAAATCATTTGTAGGTTCGGAATTCTTGCAAATCTCATCTCTGATAATGGAACTTGTTTCAAAAATAAAGATGTCAAGAAATTATGCCAAAAATATAAGATTCAACATCGCTGGTCCACTCCCTATTATCCTCAGGGTAATGGTCAAGCGGAAGCATCTAACAAAAACTTAATCAAAATTCTCAAAATATTGGTCAATAAATCGGCCGCGATCGGCACATTCGATTATATCCAGCCTTGTGGGCCTATCGAACTAGTGTTCGAACCCCCACTGGAACTTCACCTTTTGTTTTGGTTTATGGTGTTGAAGCCGTTTTTCCCTTTGAATTAGAAGTTCCTTCTTTGGCTCTACTACTTCAAGATACCGAAGTAGGAGATGAATATCGAGTTGGCAGACTCGATCAGCTGGAACTCCTAGATGAAAAATGCATCAATGCTTTGGAGCATCTCCGTGCCTACCAAAACAAGCTTAAAAGATCATATGCTAAAAAAGTTCGTCATCGATCCTTTGAGATCGGCGACCTTGTTTTAAAAGAAAATCAAAAAAATACTAATGCAACTAAAGACCTTAAGGGTAAATTTGAGCCCAACTGGCTTGGACCATACATTATCACTGCTAAATTTGAATCAGGAGCATATAAATTATCTACCTTAGATGGTAAAGAACTTAAAGAACCCATGAACATTTTGCATCTTAAACGTTACTATGCGTAACAAAAAAATTAGTCATTTCATCATTTGTACATATTTTGCATGTTGTCTTATTTTAAAAATATATCAAATTGTTTACACAAAAACAAAAACAAACAAAAATAATAAAAATAAAAACAACAATATTCTTGACTCTTTCGAAACCAAAACAAAATAAAGAAGAAAGAGAGAGTCAACATTCTCAAACTTCTCAAAAAAGTATTTGTATATATTTCTTCTTACAAATGTTGCAGTTATATATTTCAAATTATTTTGGATAAATTAGCATTTATTTGGAATCCCTCACTTTCACAAACACAAAATAAATATCTTGATTTTTATCTGGCATGATTACTAATCTCTCTTATATCAAAGTCCACAAAATTCAATTAAATAAAGTTTGAGCACAGAGAATTGATCTTGTTATTTACTTAAACCAAGCACATCCTTTCACAATAAAATGATTATATTTGTAATATCCTTGCTATGCTACATAGTAGAAGTGGTTTCTTGAGCGAAAAGTTTCCCCTGCTATCCTATCATGCACATGGTCTAGAATCTTTGAGAATTGGCAAAAGGACAAGCTCACCCCTACCCGGAATAAAAATCCCTTGCTCTACAGCTAATCCGAGCAAGTATCCCTAGCATAGGAAGAAAAGCAAAGTTCAAGAAAAAAAAAGAAAAAGAAAAATGTTATTTTATATCATTACAACAATGTTTCAAGCATTATCTCAAAAATCAAGCAAAAATACAAAAGAAAAGCAAAAGAAAGCAAAAGCAAAAGCAATAAAATCCCTCTCCCTACCCTTTAAAAAGAAAAGAAGGGTTGATGAGCTTGAATCCCTGGAATTCTCAATTATTCAAAAACTGTGAGGTAAGCCCCATAACAAGTGGTTTGTGCCCAACCCGCTTGGCCTTGGGTAACTCCTAGCGTGGCGATATGTCTGTCACATTAGCGACCTTCTTTTGTACAGACCTATGTCTGCTTATGGATTAGCTAGCTCTTGATAATCCGACTTACATAGTAGTCTGGTATGGTTATATGCATCTAAATCATGGTTAATGAACACTTATTTGGTTCATTCAAATCACTTGTATCATAGTATCTTGCTCAAACTGGTAAACGAACATAGCAATTGCACACACATTTGTATTTGAGAGATTTTGTGTATCATTATGATAAATCAAGATTGGAAATGAACTCACATACGCACATGGGATTCCTTATAAATCTAACTTTTGTCTTTAAGATACTTTGAAATATCTTTGCAAATTGTTTAGAATAATTTTATTTTCTCTCTCTTGTACTTAGTATAAAGACAACTACATGCATAATCAAAAATCAAAATTTCTTTCAAACCATACAATAAAAACACACACACACATATATATATATATATATATATTGTCGACTTTCGCGACGATGGTATAGTTCCAGAACTTAAATGGGAGTCTTATGCCTAGCGCAAGTCCTCCTCTTCATATTTTCTATTTATTTTCAACAATTAAAAATCAACCATACAATAAAACTATTATATCAACTTTTTCTTTGGATTTCGCGATGATGGTATAAGTCTATACCTACATATTCTATGCCTAGCGCAAACCATTGTACCAATTTTATTCCCCATTTATTTAAAAATCATAAAAACCATATGACTTAAATCATTCTGTTATACAATTATGCTTTAAAACAAACAAACACCTATTCTATTTCATGTCATTATGTCAATATGCAAATTTGCAATGATGGTATAATTCCTAAGGAATTATCCAAAAATTTTATCACACTTAGGAATTTATGCCTAGCAAAAATCATTTCTAAAATTATTTCATGCATAATATTTTCATGAAAAATCTGAAAACAAAATCATCATCATCATCATTTGCATCATCACACCAAAGTCTTAAGACAGTCTCTTAAGCACCCTTTTACTTTTAGCAATATTTCTATAATAGGATTAGCTTGACGACCGAGTGAGCGGTGACTCCATGAAATGGTCTATAATAGCGACAATGTCCTTTGAAATTATTGTTAAAAGTCCCTTTTATTTTTATCAAATTATCACATCACAAACAACCAATTTGTTACATCAGATTATTTCATTTAAATTTTTAAAGCATGACATTTCAACCATAATATTTTCCAACGACATAATTACATGAATCATCAAATCAATCACACTTCAAACATTAAAGCATCATAAAAACATATAAACAAGTCATATCATCATAAGACAAGTCATATGATCAAAAATATCATATATATATCTCAACAATATATATACATCATCTCAAAAATAGATTGGTATGCCACAATCTACATCTTGGCATACTCAATCCTCTCAATCATATATCCTCTGTGTAGTGTCTCGAGAACCCCTCGAGCTCTCAGCCTCATCTCCTCCCCCGCCCGAGGTGGACGAGGTGGCCCCATCACGGTATGTGTGGTACTGCGAGTCCTAGTCGTCGATCGAGATGAAGTCCTCGATGACCCAATCCTGATCGGGTCAGCAATGCCGGTTGGCAGCTGTACCCTCTGACCCTCTGGCACCATCTGGAAGTAGATACCCTGGTAGAACGTGGTCTGAGCAATCGACCGTGCCAGCTCCTGAGTGCTCGCTCCTCCGCTCCGTGCTCTGAGGCGTGCAACCTCATCTCTGAGCTGTGTAGCCTCCGCTCGGTGTCGTGCAGCCTCCTCCTGCAAAGTCTGCACCTATGCCTGGAGACAGACAGTCTTCACCCGGAGAGTAGCCATCTCACTACTCTCTCCTATGTCCACACCCTTGCCCTTATCAGGCGATGGTGGTCTCTCTCTCTATGGAGAAGGGGGTCTCTCCTCCCTCCTCTCCCGCTGTCGCGGCCTCTACTGAGCCTGTGGCCTCCTCTGCTCTCTCCCACCGTGACCCTGTGCTGCCTCAATGGCTGCCTGGCACCGCCTCCCCATCCGATGCACAACTGCATGAATCGGACCCTGAGCCCTCGTCATCCGAGGAGGGCGGATGCTTGTGTACCAAGCATCATAGCCGTCGGCTACCCTAGTGTCGTCCCCATCCACTAGCTGAATGGGGGCATCATCTACGTCTTGACTCCAGAATCACTGCATATCTAGAGCCCCGCTAACTGTAGTGTTATCCCGGACAGTCCAGGAAAACTCATAGTCTCTGAGAGATGGGATCCCTCGCTATAGACCGAACTCGCCTCAAAACTCGGTCATACCGGTGGAGCTCCACCTCTCCCCTCTCCATCCTCACCCAGCAGACTCGCTCGATGCGAGCCGCCTCTGTCCATCCTCGGCCCACCCTGGATGATCTCTCCAAGGCCTCCAGGTGATCTCGTCGGAGACAAGGTCGTCAAGTAGTCTCCGGGACATTGGCAGATCTATCCGCCGTTGTGCCCCTCTTCGGAGCCACCAGTAGAAAACTCGGGGCCTCTCCCCGTCAATCCCTGTCAGTGGGAGCCCTACCGGCCTCCGCACCGCAATGTGCTCCTAGCACCAAACCTGTAGTAGTGATGTCATAACCAGACATCGACCGCCCTTGTATACGACCCCATGAAGGATCCTATACAACCGACAGAGTACAAAGCTCCCCCAAGCAAACCTGTATCCGTGGTCTCTCATGTCATAGACCACATCTGTCAGTACCCATGGTACCCTGCATCCGCTCTGGTGGCACGCAGAAGTCCACCTACTACCCCAGCCAAAACCCGTGTGAGTCTAGATGCCCCAGGCATCTGGCACAGCGACTCGATGTTCACTCCGCCCTTCTCCAGGGCGAAGCTCGGATCGCCACACAATCGCATCATCGCGTGGCCCTGATTGGCCATGGGAGTGATCAGCCATCCTTGTATGGGGATCCTCAAAATCCTCCATACATCCTCCAATGTGGGAGTCATCTCCCCTGTCGGTAACCAAAAATAGGAAGAACCCGGATACCACCTCTCTGCTAGGGCTGTCAATAGCCCCATATCTGTAGAAACCTGTGGCATCTCTGCCACATGCTGCAAGCCGACCTGAGCCAGCTGATCTCGCTCTACCTGAGACAGGGCGGCCAAGTCATCCTTTAGTCCATCGTATTTCCATTCTCTGCTCTTTAGTAATCCTCTCTGCAACATAAACAAAATCAACAATAAAAATCATTAATAAATCATTAATTAAAAATGCAAGTCAAAATAAGTTCAATTTCATAAATGATGATATCGTCCACTATTGGACGATATCGTCCCAAATTTGAGCAAATTCGTCTCCGATTTTGCCAACCGAAATCGTCCCCTTTTTGACGAAATCGTCCCCATTTCGTCGATTTCGCCTCTAGACGAAATCGGCGATATCGAGACGATTTCGACGAAATCGAGACGATTTCGTCTCGACGACGTCGACGGCCCAAAAATGGCCGCGATGCTCAAAAAATCAATCAAATTTAATCTAAAAAGCATGAAATTCTAAGTAAAGCATTCTAAATTCAGTTTAGACCCTTACCCGTAGCCCGCGTCGGACCTCTGTCGATCTGTGCGCTTGTCTCGACCATCTTGTCTCCGGAGCTCTAAAAACTAAGAAAATGAAAAGTAACAATGAATTAGGGTTTTACCCTATTTTTCTTAATTTTATTCAAAAACAATTAAAAACATTTTAAAATTTTGCTTTTTCGCGTTTTTACCTCAAACGTTCGATTTGGGTAAAAACACGGAGGGGGCACCATAGTAAGTCGTCGTACGATTCGACCAAGAATCGTCGCCTAAAAATGGGAATATTTTTTGCTTTCTCGTAGATCGAGAAGAACTCATCTTTAACGCATTTTCTTTGGAAAATTCGCTAAAGAGGGGGCAAAATGTAGCACCCTAAAATTGGCGCAGTAAAACCTTAAATAATTACAATTACTCTAGTAAATATTCAAATTCAAATTTTAACCCCCAAAACCGCTTCCAAACCGCCGTTTAACCCGTTTCCTCCTTTCCCATGCCATTTTTAGAGTTTGTTTTGACCGTTTGACGATATCGTCGCCGATCAGACGATATCGCCTCAGATCGGACGATTTCGTCTGGACTAGGACGTCCAGACAATCTTGTCCCAAAACTGATTTTTCTCAATTAGCCTCTGTTCCAACGGCGTCTCTAATCCGGGCGGAAGCGTGTCTGCGCCGTTAGAGACCCTCCCCATTGGAGATCTCCCAAATTGGGATGATCTCCAACCTCCTAACCTCCCTCCTAAGCCTATTTAAACTTAGGCCCTCCCCTTAACCTACCCCTGGCTGATATTTCCTGTAACTTGACTTTACACGCACTAAAACATCCTGAATTACCATCTGCACTTGTCCTATCCAAATTTTGTTGCAGGAACCTTAGTATTTTTCAGCCGGAGCAAGCTCAGTTCGTCGTGGACGATCCTGTTCAATTCGAGATGATTTCGTACCAATCCGAGATGATTTCGACTGCAATCAACGTTGGGGGCAATCAGTGCCCAGAGTTTGCATTTTTCTCTTCTCATCTGCTGTTTTATTCTGCATCTAGTCAGTTTGTTCATTATTTTCTGTTATTCTGCATCTTGGAGTTCACCCATGTAGTTTAATTGCATAATGAAATCATGATTAACTATTAAAACATTGTAATTTGCTTGCATTCCTATTTAGGATTATCTTATTAACATTCCTATTATTGTTTCACATCATTGCCCTCTGTTTGTATTGCTGTATTTTTTGTATTTTGTGCCTATTTCTCTGTTTGCAGGTCTTTGATGAATTCGTCTGACGAATTCGTCAGATCTCAGACGATCCTGTAGGTCGGAGATGATCTCGTCAAATTCCAGACGATCCTGTCTGCTTCAAGAATCAGAACCTCCATCAGACATCCGGATCAGGTATGGCTCTGTAATTTAGCTTTTTCTCTCTGTTTTCTGTTTAAAATCTGTTTTCTGTATTTCATTTAGCCTGCATTTTCATAATAGAACAACTTAGATTCATTTGGCCAAACCTAGGACTCGAATGTTTAAAGATAAAACTGAACACATTAAACACATTCCCAACCTAGGCGTGGAAACCGCCACTCAAACGTTTCTCCGGTGAACCCACCATCCATCAAAAAATCACCATAATACACCTCCCCGAGAGGCGGGACCTTCGCAAGGCCTCTCAGTCAAAGGTACCACGCCATCCTTTTCCCATCCTCATTTCGGGCATGGATCCTATAGCCTGAAGGTAAGGATGCGAAAAATTTGGAGCGATACAATACCTATGAAAAAATGATAGGTAATATCTATGGATTTTATTGTGGGTTTATCTAATATTAGGTACCAACATAATGCAATCTTGGCAGTGGTTGATAAGTTGATCAAGGTTACACATTTCATATCAAGAATCATCAAGGATGATGTCAAAAAAGTTTTCCAAAGAAATATTTAGGCTACATGGGTTTCTGAGGTGATCATATTAGGTAAGGATTCTAGGTTCACATTAGAATTTTGGTAGGCTCTACACTGTGTCGTGGGCACTAAGTTGAATATCAGTTTTGCATATCATCAAAAAATAGATGGTCAAATAGAGAGGGTAAATCAAGTTTTAGAGGACATGCTACACATGTATTGCATGGACCAAAAGTCTAAATGGGAGGACTTTTTACATCTTGTAGAATTCACATATAATAATGGTTACCATGCATCATTGGAAATGACCCTATTTTAAGCCTTATATGGTAGAATATGTAGAACACCTTTATCATGGGACAACCTAGAGGATTAGGTGATGATCAGACCATATAATGTTCAAGAGATGGAGGAATAGCTCGGAGCAATCTAGCTTAGGCTCAAGGAAGCGATCGATCACCAAAAGAGCTATGTTGATATGAAAAGATCATTGTAACAAAAAGAATGGACACAACAAAGATAAGCAAATGAACACTTGTAATATAAAGAATATATATTTTCTGTATTAATAGGGGATCCTGAATTTCCTAATATTACAATGATTTCTCTTTTGAATTACCCCAAGTGTGTTGGGTGCAATATTACAATGTATGATACAACGCAAGTGCTCAAGATGATAATGATGGTGCTTTCTAAACAAACAAATGATGTTCTTTGTCCTTATACTACATCTCTAGAGGGGTGAGTGGGATTTTGTTATCCAATGTGGGGAGCACTCTAGCTTCAAAAACTCTCCAAGATACCTACTTCCTGCACATGCATGAAAAGATTATCGAGATTTAGTAATACCTGTATACAAGAATAAAATCTATACAACAAAACCCTTAAATGAAATGATAACATAGATAGAAAGTACAAAACAATAAACCAAATGCCTTATTAAAAAGTTAAACTTATTGATATGTGATGTCGTATTCTCCTAGATTTGAGAAACCATGGATGTGCGATGGTGACTGGCTAACCACGCATGGGTGGTAGGGAAAGCACGCAAGTGTGGTTTCTACTGTGTAACCATGGATGGGAAGTTTTAGTTGAATGGTAGTTTACTATAAAATGGGACCTCTGAGCCTCAAATATCTCATCTCCTCAGGATGTGTGCAATGCTCTGGTCCTATTTCGGTAGCCTAATGATACGAATGTTCAACCTCTTTTAGTGTATGGGGTGAAGGTGCCTTTATAGACCCCTTAAGATTTTGGAGGGAAATGAGAGGTGGCAAGCGAATATTACCAAGTAGCAAGCCAAGATTTCCAAGTGGCAATCCAGGGCTGCCAAATGGAGAAGCAATTAGAGTGAGTCACCCAAGGTGTCTCACTTAACTAGGGTGATATGGTTGCAAGTGGAGTGAGGTGTAAGGGTTATCCCATGTGAAGGGATAAAGAGGACAAGGGTGTATCATATGTAGCGAGGGATGCTGATGAGGTGGCTACGACACATGTCAAATGGGTAGTTAGGGTATCCTAGGATGATTTTCTAAATTTAATAAATCTAGAAAATAAGACAATGTGCAATATTTTATATACCTAAGTCTAAACTTAGGCATATAATATTATTATGCAGGATTTGATGTGGGGTGCCAAATGTGAATTTGTGGATGCCTAGTTTTTGGTGTCTATAGATACCCCTTTTTGTACCACATTGTGTAAAACACGATGCGATGCAAAAACCAATGACACCTATCTTTATTGGATGAATGGACTCAAATCTTCTTGATGCACAAGAATGACCAATTTTTGAAAATTTTGATGCTATTTTGATTTGTTTGCTTACCCCCTCAATTGGTGAATGGATAAAGGATGAAACCCATGAGCCAATTGACCATTTGTGGAAGATGAAAGGAGGTGAATGATTGAATGATGTGGATTGTGAATGGAAATGCATGACATTTTGATCAACTTGATGCCCCAAGTTTAGAATTATTTGTGTTTTTTTGAATTTGCCTTCGGTTTCAATGAGGCACAAAAATACTATGGTAAAAATCATCGACCACTTTAGAGCTCTAGGTTCCTATTGAATTTAATAATTCCTACCAAATTATGGCTTTTAGGAACCAATCATTTGGGAATTTGAGGCTTGAGTGATTTTTGATTAGTACCAAATTTTATTTGATTGGTTTTTTCTTTTGTACCTAACGAAAAGGGCTAAAGGATAACCTTGTGCAAATTTGTTCGAACACAACCGATCTCAAATATTTATGGATGTAGCTAAATTAATACCATAGTGATTGAATTATTATCCTTATTATGAATTATCCATCTGATCGGATTGTAATGATTGCTATTCGCTGCACCTGCTAGGTGTATAGGGTAATTCACTAGATACGAGGCTCACTAAATGATGGTGATGATGATGTGCATGTTTGATGATGAGATGATGATGGATTTGATGATGATGATGCATTTGGTGTTTGTGAGAGGGTTTTGTTTTTATTTTTTTTAAAAGAATGCATGAATGTTATTGTGTTTTTATATTTTTGGTGTTTTTTTTTTTTAAATGACTTGTGCACTTATTTGGACCTGTTTTGTGCTTTTGCTTTATTGCATGTATGGATGCATATGAGATAATGTTAGATAGATTGAACATATGATGAATGCTATGCTCTAATGAACATTTGGTATGCTTTAGACTTTTGCTTGATTTACTGTATTCTTATATTTTAATCGGGGGCATTAGCATGTATTATACATGAATGTATAATGATATGTAATAATGCAGATGAATATTAGTTGATTTGTATAGATGATTTGTGGGTGTTTTGAAAAGACTCAGACATCTTAGTGACCTTGATAAAACTCATTTATGATCTCACAAATCTTCATGATTCTTAGGTTGTCCTAGTGTTTTTAAAATTTTCAAGGACCAACTATATGTGCAATGATTGTTCGTTTCCCATTATGAGCTAGGTCAAACTAATCAATTGTAACTTATGCCAATAAGCTAGCTCATCCGAGAGCATCCATAGATCTATATAAAATAAGGTCACTAATGTGATATACATGGCACCATGCGTAAGGATGCCCCATTACCAGGCGGGATTCATTCAGCCCATTGCTGTAATGAGGATCAACCCATGCTTTTCGAGATACTAAGAGTTCCAGGGATTCAAGGTCCTTTCCCTTATTTTATTGCAATGGATTTTGGAGATTGCTCATTTTTGTGATGGAGCAATTTTATTTTTTATTAATTTTTGGATACTTCATTGTTTGAGGAAGAGCAAGGGGATTTTATTACTTTGGGGTGCTTTTTGGGATACTTGCTCATTTTGAGAGAGAGCAAGGGAATTTTTATTGCTTTTGTAATATTTTTGGGATACTTGCTTGCTTTGAGGAGGAGCAAGAGATTTTATCACTTTTGTAATTTTTTGGGATACTTTCTCGCTTTGAGGAAGCTACAAATTATTTCTTTTTATGGGTTGATGAGTGATGTTGATGTAAGGTACCCCTGATTAAGGTGACAAGACGTAGTAGACCAGTGATCATCGAAATTGATCAAATGATCCCTAATATGATGAATGGTATGAAAAAATGCCTAAAATTCATGTATGTAATGCAGATGGAATGTATGGATGGATGTATGAAATACAATGAATATTTAAGCAAAAATGCATGGATGGATGTATGAAATGTAATGTGTATGAAAATGTTTTTTTCATGTATTTTTTTTTGTTTTTAAGCCATGTATGTATAATACTTTTAACTTGGCTCAACTTGTTCTTGTGGAAGGAGCAACTAAAATATGGGTTGATTGATAGGAAATATTCTGATGTAGTACTCATATTTCTCATCAATGGGCACTATGGGGGCTGCATCTTGGGAATCATCGGAGGTGATAGATAGGACATCAAATTCTCCCCCCAAGTCTTCCTCATAGTCATCATCGAAGATATAATCATAAAAAATGTAATCGATCATGGATGTATGCAATGTAATCTTTGAAAAAGCCTCATTTAGATAAGGTTTAAAATTAAGGTCAAGATAATCATCATCACTATCTTCATCATCATCACAATCATCACTCTCCTCATCCTCTTCTTTGGACTCAAGAGTGAGTTGTTGGAATGTATGCTCGAAAGAAGATTTTGAGGTAGATGGCCTATATCCTAGGCTAGAGAAATTATGTGCTTCTCAATATTCAGGATCAATAATGTGATGTGGAACCTGCTCATGTCGTCCAAGATCGAATCCCTACTAGTTAACCCTACAAAAATATCACAAAGGAAAATTTGGGTTGGATAGATATTCAAGATCAGCATGAAACTCTTGTATGGGTTCCTCATTAGGGGAGGTGGATGGGATGATAAATATACCCCCCATATACAAAGTTGATCCAATTAGGCTCAGAACCCATTATGTACACTACACCTATAGCTAAAGGTGGGTCGCATGGGTGACCATAATCTCTGACTGACTGGATAGGTGGTGTAAGTGTGACACTATCAATAATGTACTCGCTAATGCCCAAATTGGAAAGATGCACTACAACTTGAGATGGTTGGGATGTGGATGGCTCAGTGGATGAGGAGGGTGCTTTGATGGTGGCTTGCAATTCAGGTGGAGGTGATGGCTCTTCTCGAATAGGTGATCCTATCTACGAGATGATGGGTGGTGATGCTTGAGGTGGATTAGGCTTGATGGGGTTGTTAGTTGATGGAGTTGGTTGAGCTAAAAATGTGAATGGTGTTTGTGAAGTGGGTGGTGCAGCTAATGAAGTTGGTGATTGGTTAGTAGGATGATTAGGTGTGATGGAAAAATGAAATGTGGTGGATGAGGGTTGACTAGAGCTGATGCTTTTGGATGCAAAAGCAAGATCAACTATCGATAATTCCTTTGGGATGGGAGCTTTTGATGAGGTGATGTTAGTGGGAGTAGTTCGAATGATGAGTGGTTGAATGGAGAGGTGGGTGGATGGAAGTAGTGGCTCATAAGGATTTGAGATCAAGTTGCAATATTTAAATGGCTTAGTGTTTGCTTGGATGTAATGTACTTTACCCTCATGTATATATTTTAGACATTGGTGTAATATCAAGGGCACACACTTCATCTCCCTGATACAAGGGCATCCAAGAAGTATGTTGTATTGCATTACCCCTTCCAATATGTGGAAGAGTACATGGATAGTCTTCACCCCCATGGTGACAAGTAGAACTACGTTCCCCATAGTTGAGCATAAAGTATCATTAAAGGCCCTTAAGGTGAAGGTGGATGATGTGATATGGGATGATGGTAGGTTTAGATGCTTGATGGCGGGTGTGGTGATGAGATTTATGGAGGAGCTGATATCAATGAGCACCCTCTTGAATGGATTTCTATCAATATGAGCGACTATATGCAATGGAGGATCTGGTAAATATGACGATACACTCTTCTCCTTAAAGTCATAAAATACTATCGAGGGCTCCATGCATTTTTGTACACTTCCCACAAAGGTGTTGAAGGTGTTAGGGTCTTATGATTGTACTTCAATGGACTTTAGAATCTCCATAAATGCCTCGCGATGTGGGGGAGATTGTTGTATTAGCTCATAAATTGATAGTTTTGTTGATGCCATTTTCAAGCTTTGTGTTAACTAGCTTCCTAGGGTGATGATTGGGCGAGATGGATGACTTGGATTATGGAAGGGTGGAGGTGGAATGGATGGGCCTAATTGTATGGGCACATTAGGTTGTGCCATAGGAGTAGGTGTTGCTTGTGTTTGATTTGCTCTCCTTTGTTCATGGGTGACCACACTGATTGCCCCTACGAAACCTTAGTATAGTTGAGACACATAGTTCACTTGGTTGGGAGGAACTATAGAAGTTGATGCTCTCGTTGCTTGTTGGTTTACCTCATGATGAGGCAAATATGTCTAATAAATCCTAAGGTTCTGATTTTGTTGGGCTAGTGGGTTGTCATTAATCTTGATCTTACCTACTTTTAATAAATCTTGCACAATACCTTTAAACCCATGGTAATTTTCAATGTCATACCCCTTTTTCGATGGAAGATGCAAAATAGATGTTCTTTGTAACCCTTTTATTTTGGCTTACTTGGATCTTTAGGCTTTATTTTGGGTAATGTAAAATCCTATGCCTCATACAATTTCTAGAAAATAGATGAGTAAGGCTCAGGTAGTGGGGTGTAATTGTGCTTAGGCCTAAAATGATGTTGTTACCTTTTCATAGGTGGAGCTTGGTTTTGTACCTACTATGGGGGTGGAACCACTTGATAGTTTAGTTGTTGCGGTTGTTATTGTTGATGTTGGGGTTGTTGTACTTGAACTTGGGCATGTTGAATTGGTTGTGAAGGTTGGCCCAAGATTACTTGATTAACTTGTGTGGCCTTGGACTGGCCATGGTTATTCCCCTTTTGGTTCTTATTTTACCACTCTTTTTTCTTAGGCTTGATCTTGCCCTCTTGAATCTTTATTTCCTCTATCACTCTAGCCTGGGTGAGTGCCTCGTTGAATGTTCTATACTATTGCAACTGTAGCAACAAAGAGATGGGCTTGGCATAAATCTTCATGAACATTCTTGTTAGCTCTATCATGGGGAGGGAGAATGGAAATTTGATCATAACCACCCTCCAATGGTTACCAAAATCATGGATCGATTCATCATCGTATTGCTTCAAACTAAGTAGATCGATCAATGTGGTTTTCTTCCTGACATTCAGGGCAAATCGCTCTAGGAATTGGTTCGCGAGTTGCTCAAAAGTGTAAATACTCTGATGCGATAAGTGGTTGTACCAATCATGGGCTTCTCCCCCAAGTTTCTGAGGAAAGGTGTGAAGCATGAGTGCATCATTATTTCTAATCCTAAAACAAGCATTAACAAATCTAGTCACATGCTCTTGAGGGTCCTCATCCCCCTTAAATGTATCAAACTTTGGCACCTAAAAATCAATTGGATAAGGTGATGTGGGTACCTAAGCATGGATCGGGTGATTGAGTAGCTGCCTTAAGGTGGGCTTTTGATACTACAAACCTAGTGTCTGCATGGCAAGGCTATCAATCTAGCTCTATAAGAACTGGAACTGAGGATCTTCCATAGGGTTAAAACCCTAGTTTGCTTGCTACTATTGGTAATACTATGCACCATTGGTAGGGTTTGGATGATGGGGGTTGTTAGCATGAAGTGGATGGTGGTATGGCTACTGATGAGGGATTTGGTAGTGATGAGGTGATGGGGGTATGATAGCATGCTGACTTGAAGGGTTAGCATACACTTGATGATATGGATTAGCAACCATGGTGGTTGGGGGATGCATCACCCAAGACAAATCTTGAGTGAAGAAGGTATGAGCTTGGGATGTAGGTGGTTGGTTTTGGTTTGCTCCCTATGACTACTATAGTGGATCAAGATTAATGCTTCAATTAGCATTATCTAGGATCATCTATTGTAACTTCAAGAAGGCTTGTTGCATGGCAATCACAGATGAGGAGGGTATGGCCATGTATGATGTGGATGATCGGGTAGGCTGCATGGAAACCATGGTAGTGGATGTAAGTGGTGGGTAAGTGGTAAATTGCATTTCTACTGAAGGAGGGGGGTTATGGATCATGGTGCCTATGGGTGTTGTGGATGGAATGGACACAAGGATTTATGAAGCAACATTGATGGGTGCTTTGTAAAGGGGATTGGTGCAAATGACTTGTTGATTTGGTATGATGATGGGAGGTTGATTAGATGATGATGGATGGGTATAGGCTATGGTGATAGTAGTGTGATCAAAAAGTGGATTCATGAAGGTTTGGCTAGACTGCTAGGAGTGTGGGAAGGTGACTTCTTGATGGAATGATGGGATGGTGCAAGGTGGAATGGTAAGAAATGGAAATGATGGAAAGACCATACTAGCCACATTCAGGTACTACCTAACGATGTCCATGTCTATGTATGTGACACGACCATCCATTGGCATGGGTGGCTCACTCCTAGGGGTCTCAGGAATAGTGATATGGGTAGCCCTATGCATGACATCTATGTCCAAAATAGGGACACTACTGGAGGACCCTGCATTTAAGTTTTAGGACATAGTAGGAACTACACTACCTTGCCCTACCATCAAAGTGTTAGGGACCTAACAAGACTGAGATGGATCCATAGGGGAAGACAACTGACTCTGGATTAGTGCTAACTTTTTGGCTTGACCATGGGTCGTTACCATACGCTAAGGTGTGATGATGTGTGAAATGCAAGTGTATGTGTGTGAATGTGTGATGGAAATACAATGTAAAACAACACTCAAAGAAAACAAACAAACAATGATTTTTGTTCCTAAGTTTGTGCAAAGTTTGATTTTTTTTTTTTGATTTTTGAAGTTTTTGGAAAAAAAGAAAAATCGATGTGCAAAATGTTTGCCCTAAAATGATTCTAGGATTTCACTTGTATGCTCGCACACACATATCTGGTGATGAAGTTCAGATTGTGAATCCCATCAAACTATGGAGATGAAACCCATAATTGATGAGGGGACACAGGTCCTACCAATCCTCACCCAATCTCACCTGGGTAGCGATACACCCTCCGAAGAGGAATGCGTGCAATTTTCTAGGCTATGACGGTTCTTGGAGCCGGCCTTGGCCACGAATAGGGTAATAATATATGTTGGGGGTTGGTGATGAAGTCCAACCTTGTCCAACGTTCAAGTGAGTGTGTGAGGCTTGTTTAATTTATTGTGTGATGCAAACTATTATGCAATTCTATTTTAATGCCTAATGCAGAAAGCAAGAAATAAAAAATAGCAGATAAATCAGATCAGGGGTTGAAATTGCTGATTTTAAATAGGATCTAAAAGTGGTCTATTATTAGGGCTAACCATTGGTGGGCAGTTAGTTTTGGTAAACCATGTTTGCATGGTTCACCAATCGTATGCACGTGTTTGGTAAATCCCAACTATGGATGCACAGTTCCTTCAAAATAATAGAACAGGAACAGAACTTGCCCAAACCCTAAATATGCCTAGATTATTGCTAACCAAGCTATGCATATGGTCTATTACCTAACTTGAAAATGAATATTCCTTGATTATTTTTTTTGATTTTTATATTTTTAACTTTGAATGCAAATGTATCTAGCCTAGGACCCTAAATGAAGACAAGGGCAAACATGATTGACTCCTAATCTAGCCTAGATGCAACACTACAACTAAAAACAGAGGAAAGAAAAGTATAGGGGTACAAACCTGTGTTCCTTTCACTACTCCTTCCAGTGTGCTTTGATCATTGGTACATGGTGCCACAGTGTCGTAATCACTCGTGTGCATTTCCTCAGACAACCAACCATCGATGCATGACCCTATAGATTTGAAATTGCTGGTGCATGTTTTATTAGGTGTTCAATCATCAGAGTGTGATTCTGTAGGTCCATAATCATAGGTGTATAATTTATCAGTAGTAGGGCTGAACAATAATAGGTCTCAAAACTACCATCCCGAGATCAAATCTTCATGCACTTCAAACTACAAAAAACCTACAACCACATAAAATATATATTAGTTAATTAATTCGTGCAAGGTAAAAATAAATGGAATCCTTAGGGGGTCTGACCATGATTGCCATTTTCTATAACAAAAAGAATGAACACAACAAATATAAGAAAATGAACACTTGTAATGTAAATAATATCCTTTCTTTGTATTAATAGGGGAGCTTGAATCTCCCAATATTACAATTATTTCTCTTTTGAATTACCCCAAGTGTGTTGGGTGCAATATTACAATGTATGATACAACACAAGTGCTCAAGATGACAATGATGGTGCTCTCCAAACAAACAACTGGTGTCCTTCATCCTTCTACTACAGCTCCAAAGGGGTGAGTGGGCTTCTGGTATCCAATGTGGGGACCACTCTAGCTTCAACAACTCTCCAAGATACCTGCTTCATGCACATGCATGAAAAGACAAATGAGGTTTAGTAGCACCTACATACAAGGATAAAAGTTATACAACAAAACCCTCGAATGAAATGATAATGCAGACATAAAGTAGAAAAAAATAAACCAAATACCTTGTTGCAAATGTAAGCTTACTAATTTGTGATATTGTATTCTCTCAGCTCTAAGAAATCATGGATGCACAATGGTGACTGGCTAACCATGAACGGGTGATGGGAAAATCGTTCAAGTGCAGTTTTGACTATGTAACTACAGACGGGTGATTTTGGTTGAATGGTAGATTACTATAAAATAGGACCTTTGGGCCTCATATATCTCTTCTCCTCGAAATGTTTGCAATGCTCTAGTCCTATTTTGGTAGCTTTATGGTATGAATGTTTAGCCTCTTTTGGTGGATGGGGTGAAGGTGCCTTTATAGGCCCCTTAGGTTTTTGGAGAGAAATGAGAGGTGGTAAGCTAGGATTACCAAGTGGCAATCCAGGGCTGCCAAATGGAGGGGGTAGTTAGAGTGAGTCACCTAGGGTGTCTCACTTAACTGGGGTGAGGTGGATGCAAGTGGAGTGAGGTGTGGAGGGTTACCCCATGTGAAGGGACAAAGGGGACAAGGGTGTATGATATGTGGTAAGGGATGCTGGTGAGGTGGCTAGGACACATGTCTAATGGGTAGGTAGGGTATCCTAGGCTGATTTTCCAGATTTAATAAATCTGGAAAATAGGATAATGTGCAGTATTTTATATACCTAAGTCTAAACTTAGGCATATAATCTTATTATGCAGGATTTGATGTGGGGTGCCAAATGTGATTTTATGGATGCCCAGTTTTTGGTGTCTACAATCACCAAGAGAATTATCTATGAGGAATGGAGTCTTCTCAAGATTTAAACCCATGAAAAGTGCCATCAAGTCAACTAAGTTGGATCCTAACTATGTTGGAACTTTTAAGATCATTGATAAGATTAGTCCAGTAGCCTATAGGCTCACTTTGTTATGCAACCTATCAAAGATCCATGATACTTTCCACATATCCTTACTTAGGAAATATTTTGTTAATCCTACTCATGTTTGGAATGTTTCTAAATTTTAGATGGTAGATCCCTTAGCCATTAAGATGAGACCGGTAAATATTTTGGGGTTTTGTTTAAAGATGTTAAGAAAACAAACCCTAGATCAATGTAAGGTCCAATAGGACAAGTATTCTAAAAGTTGTGCAACATGAGAAGGTGTTGATGAAATGAGAAAAAAATTACCATATTTATTTGAATGAAACATTTTTTGACTCACTTGCAGGAAACATAGGGGACTATGTTTATCCCAGGGGGAGTATGTAACAACCCTCCTTGGAAAGACTCATTATTGATAAATAAATTATGTATTGGTGTGGATGTTTAATGCATAGCTTTATTTGATGATGTCAATATGATTGGGTAATTGCACTTTACATTTGGAATATGGTACTACTAGTGTATTTTTAGGTGCAGGACTAGGTACTCTCACTAGTGGATTTATATGGGTGAACCACATAGATTGAGAGATATTTTGGTAAATGATGGTGATGATTTGTTCATATGATCGATAGCTCTAAGAAAAAAGGTTACCTTCATGTAGATGCATTGCATTTGTGCTTGATTTGATAAAATACAACGTTGGACTAGGAGATCACTTTAAGCGAAGGAGTCATCTTTAGTATGATGGGGATAATGTTTTGGTTATCTTAAAAAGCCATCTATTAAAATATAAAGCAATATTGTATAATTTGGAATGGTAAATCCTTGTCTTGATGGTGTTGGAGATTAT
Organism: Wollemia nobilis; assembly: GCA_028583015.1. Taxonomy (NCBI): domain Eukaryota; kingdom Viridiplantae; phylum Streptophyta; class Pinopsida; order Araucariales; family Araucariaceae; genus Wollemia; species Wollemia nobilis. Next base: position 18,241,617 of record JAQPPZ010017228.1, read on the forward strand.
GAATTAAGTGATTGGTTAATATAAGTATTAATAAGGGATATGCCATTAATTCTAAATATTAATACCATAGTCGATAATTCATATTGAATTATGATATTAATTAGCAAGTAATTGGTCCTTCCTCAATGTTGAAGAGCAATTTTATCTTGGATTAATTGTTGAAAGTAATTATTTGGTTTACTTTTATAAGCCATGCTTAATAATTAAAGAATAAGGTATTAAAGGATAAATTAATCCAAGGTTTCTAAGGTTGGAAATTATTTATGTTAATACACTTGCTTTGGATTCATTAATTTGCATGATCCATAACTCGTTTGCATGGCCTCGGTGAGTCTTGATGATGCTCTTTGAAAATGTACCATCGAGCTAGAGCACATTGGAAATGGTGGTTATTGAATCCAAGAAGGGATGGGAAGGTACTACCACCTGTTAGGATTCAAATTTTTATTTGAGAGGCTCGATGGGTTGTTTTGACGGTCACTACGAAGCAAAGGAGAGAAAGGAGCTTGGAGGACAGAAGAGATTAATTTTAAAAGCTTGGTTATAAGAGGTAGGTGTTGGTTTATCTCCTTTATAGTGTTAATATTGTGTATGTTATTTTGCTATTATTTTATTAATTTGTTGGACATCCTTGCATATTTCTAGTGTTTCTTGTTGAGTCTACAATCAAGTCCTTTTTAGATATCTAGTGGCACTATAGTCAAACGAGTTGTGGCTTTGTAGGTAGTCTTGGTCTGCATTGGTATGTTTACACCTGAGTTTTAGATCATCTAATATTTCTACCATCTATTGATGTATGCTTTCTCTGTGTTGCCCTAAGTTAATAATGGCTTCAATTTGGAGCTATTGGTAAGATCTTATGATGATGGCTTGTAGTTGCCTTGTTGCTAGGTGGATATTGGCTAACATACAAAGTGTTGGGGTGCCACTTGAGAAATTTGTTGTCATTATATTTTATGAGTGCAATGCCTACTTTGTTCTTGTCTTGTAGGCCTTGATTTGGCTTGGGTAATTTTGGAGTTACCCTACAAAATTTAGTGTCACCAAAGAGGCCTTCATTGAGTCTTTTCTTGTGTGCTTTGTATGAGGTCCGCACTTTTTTGTGCTCATTATATTTTGTTTTGCTTTGCATTTTGAGTGTTCATTTTTTCCTGTGTTTGATGCATGGTGTTAGTTCAAGCTTAGCATGTGAATAAGGCACTTTGGGAGAGGTCATTTTCTTCACCCGATGTCTTCCCTGTGTGGTTGAAAAAGTGTGTGTTATGTTCCTCTTTTGACTCATGTTTGTTTTAGGGTTGTGATTTTGGATGATGATATTGATTTAGTTAATGCCTTTATGTATTTATTTATTGTAAGAAGTTTAGGTAATTAAATATATTTTGTACATAATGCTCTTTTGGGAATCATTGTAGTGGATATGAAAAGTGAAGGATGTTATAGTTTCTATACTCTTTTTAGTATTGCTTTTGAAAAATGATTAGTTAAGTTGTTTAAAAGGTTTCTTTGGTGTTGAAGAAAAGAATTAAGTGGCTTAAAGAATTTCTAAGCTTTGTATGGTTAGAGAAACTATTACTTTTATATTATTTATTGGTATTATTTGAATAAAACTTAAATGGGTTCTTTGCATGAATGTTTAAATTGGATACAAAACTATAGTGGTCTACAACAACTTGAGGAGGTAAAGAGAATCATTATAAGAGAGAAGTATGAGATTATCTCCTTGTACTCTTTGGATGCTTATAGTATGTTTAAGTTGGAAATATTATAGTGGACTCTTGAGACTTGAGTAGATAAAGGAGCCACTATAGAGAGAAGTATGGGATTCTCTTCTTGTTGCTTGTTTCCAATGCTTGTTTTCATAGCTACTTGCATCATACTTAGAGCATGTTAATCTGCATTGCATTAAAGAGCTATCTTGATCCCTTAATATTATTCAAGTCCAGGGGAGAACTTTGTCATGAAGATGATCATGAAAATAAGATGGTGTAGAAAGCATTTAGGTGAAATGGTCTTGATATATCTTGGAATGAAAAGTTATTTTGAAAATAATAATTTTTCTCATGTCCCATAAATAACTTTCCTAGTAGTATCTCTCTAAAAAAAAACATATATGATAGTTTTGTAATATGGATTTGAATTAAGCTTATGTAAGAAATGATTTGGTTAGCAATCTTTATCTTGCAATAAAAGTTCTTTTGTCATGGAGAATAATAAATGATTATGAGGATATTTTTATGTTGGAAAGGTTTTATGTATGTATTTTTTGATGATGCTAGCATAGTAAATAATTGAGAAGAATGCTTCTTTTACTTAGTTTGTTCTAGCCTTGGAATGATGGTTAAGAATGCTATATGATAATAGCAAATTGTTGAAGCATGCTAGATTTTAATATTGTGGTTTAAATTATGCATGTTACTTTTAATTGAAGCATTTATATATAGAGAGAGTTGTTTATATTGATTCATATTATCAGGTTAGGAATAATTTCTTGGTGGTTTTAGAACATCTTGTAGGATCCAATTCATATTCTAGGAGGATTTGTGTTGATGCAATAACCAGGAAAATATGATCCTAGAAGGAGTTGTGAGAATGCAATAACTAGGGACTCATGAAATCTAAAAGGAATTATGTTGATGCAAATAGCTAAATTCTTGAAAAATGATACACCTTGAACATGAGGATTGAGTGTTCCCTAACTATTAAGTGTTAGAATAATTCACAAGACAACAATGGTGGTCCCTTCAACATGTAAGATTTGGGTGATCATGTTCATTGCCAATGAGTGGTAATGACATTAGTTAGCCCATGAAGGTGTGGTAGATAAGTACTAAGTATTTACACTTTATTAACCTCCTTGTAGGCCCAAAATGGCCACATCCTTAGAAAAATTTTGCAAAATTTTCTAAGTCTTGAAGGAGCTGGTTCTACCCCATGGCAGCGGCACAACGCATGATGTTCTACCCCATGGTCAAAGTAGTCAAAGTTCACACTTAGCAATTTCAAGATCATGGGCCACAACACAGATGAAGTACAATGGTTCACAGCATGTTCTACCCCATGTGACATAGAATATTGTTCCAGCCCATGGTCAACATCGGTCAAATATGACATCGCCGCTCTTCGAATCATGGATTACAACACCACTCTATCCCATGCAAGTTAAAGTGTGTTCCATACCGCATGATTCAACACATTGCTCTAGCCCATGATCAAAGAGGTCAAAGTTCATGAAGGAGTATTCCAAGGAGTGGGCCAGTGCAAGGTTCCATATCACATAGTCCAACATAATGTTCTACCCCACATGGGCCAGAGCAAGGTTCTACCCCATGATCAACATCGGTCAAACTTGCACATGCAAATTTCAAGGCATGGGCTACAACATAGCTAGGAATTTGTTCTACATCATGGTTCAAAGCAAAAGGAAGATCACCCAAAGACTAAAAGGTAGTGACATAGTGCAATGCTCTACCCCACATGGGTCAGAGCATATTTATACAATGAAGGATCCTATGCTCCAGCCCATGGTCAAAGTGGTCAAAAGGTGTGAATAGCATTTTTGATGAGCGAGCTATGACATGGTTCTACACCATAGAGCTAATGATAATGTTAAAGCATTGATCTCAACCATCCATGAGTGGATCAATGGTCTATTTATTTTAATGCTCTCCAAGGCACATAAAAACAAGAATTCTATAACATGAATTGGTTGATCAAAGTGAACCAGAAGGTGAAGCATCGAAGAGATCAAGAACCAAGAAATAAAGGTAGTTGTAGATCTATGGTTGGATAGCATCTACAAGAACAATGAATGGTCTGGATGATAATTTTGTGTAGCTTGGAGCCAAACACCATGAAATTCCAACAAGTTACAGAGGTCGAGTTGTAGAGAAGCGCAAGATCACATATTTTCTTCTTTCATCCAAGACAAATAAGAGGCTGCCACCTCAACACTTGGCTGATCTAGCATTTTAATTTCCTTGTAATGTTCCATTTTTTTTTAATATTTCAAACATGTAAAACTATAAATAGAGGTCGAACCCTCATTTTTTAGGGTCGACTCTAGAGTGTTTGCTTGCCCTACTATGTAAATACTTTCTGTAAATCAATAGAAGGAACATTACTTGGATGTTTGCCTCAGGCTAGTGTCTTCTATAACCTTTTGAGAGATTCAAGTTATGAATGCATTTCTGCTACTACTGCTATGGTTAGTCTATTCTGTTGATATTGGATTGCTAGCTTAGAGCACTTTGAAATCTTTCATGATTGAATCTATACTTGCAAGAGGTTCTTTTCTATTAGTCTAGGTACTGATCTTATTTTACTATATTGGATTATTAGTATCTTAGATGTTTGAAATGATTTCTTGAAGTATGTCTCTATTTCTTTAATTGATGAAGATTACCTATTTTGAGTGTTGTTAATCGCAAGTGTGGGACACTAGAAATTGATTGGCAATAGTTTTCCTGTAGATGCCTATGTTGTTAGCTTTATCCAACCACTATTTAATCATCACCTTTTCTAACCCTAAACCCATTTCTATCCCTATATTTTAAACATTTAACTAAGCTTAAATGAGTCAACACCTTATCAGTTGACAAGGTATACCAACCTACTCTAGAGGTTGGATTAGAGTAGTATTTAATCCATCCAATATTGGTGTTTAGACTATGATTAGTGGGTGCATGCCTAATCAGAATCTTGAAGATAATAGTCATAGTTTTGAGCTCTACTTGATGTCAATTCAGATACCAATAGTTTTGGCATACCCGATGGGACCCTATTTACAAGAACATTAGCTAACCCACCAAATTTTCATTTTTACCTTTTCCTAAAGGAATCAAGATTTAGTGGATTGTCTTGACCTCATTAAGCGGTGAACATTAAATTCACTTGGTGACTCCCTAAATGCAAGAAACCAGAAAAGCCATTCCAATAGCTCATAATTTTTCATGAATACTAGGTCATCTACGAAGAACAATCCAGATTATTTTATCTATTATGAGCTCCCTTTGAGAGGATCCAATATCATAAGAAATTTAAACTCATATTTTCAATCAGGAGGAGCTCCAGTTGAACCACCCCCAAAAGTACCTCCAAGACCACCTCCAACAAGAACAGTACCTGGAAATATGACTGCATAGGTGAATGTGATTCCAAATCAGCCCTTTCAAAAATACCCTAATTGGAATACAACTAGTCCCCTAAGGCTTTCCCAAATGCATGATATCCCTCAAGTTGTATTCAAAGTCATACCTACTTATGATGGATCAATAAAAATAACTTACGAGCATTGCCAAGATATCCTAAATCTAGCAATAATTCATAACATAAAAAATGAAGATGTGATTATCAGAATTCTAGCCCTATATTTTAGAGGGAAAATCCTACATTGGTTCAGAACCTTAGAGGACAATAACATTACTTCATGGGATAAATTAGAAGAGCCCTTTGTAGAAGATTTCAATGAGTCTGTTGATCCCTTTTCTCTCCTAAATCAGTTCACATCCATGCAAAAGCATCAACAAGAGTCAATTTCAGACTTCAATCTAAGATTCAATAGAACCTGGAAAAGGATTCCACCTGAAGCTAGGCCAATTGCTCCCCTTGCTTTTATGTACTATATCAGAGCCCTTGGATCAGAGCTAGGTTTACAAACTCAATAGTCAGGGATATACACCTTCCCTCAAGTCTACAATGTAGTTGTGCAAGCTGAGAATATCCTCATCAATGTAGGAAGGTTACCTCCAAAAACTGTGATGCCCTACTATTCTAAAATTCCTAATATCCAAAGTTAGGAAGCTACATCTTCTTACATGGACCCCCCTCCTTTGTCATCCCCACTTCCTCATATGGCTCCAATTCCACCCCCTAAAATACCATCTACTTCAGTTCCTTTTCCACCACTTCCATCTCAAACACCTCAAGAATCTACTATGTTGCTTGATATTCAGAGTACTTTGAAAACACTCAGTAACAAGATGAATTCAATGGAGAAAAGAGAGATAGAGAGGTCTCAACAAAGGATATTCCCCTATGTCAATAGAGATCAAAAGCCTGGTACCAACAATAGTGCAGGGATCAGAGTTAATGCAAATCAAGAAGATCAAGAATATTCTTTTAAAACCAGTCTTGTGAATGTGTGGTGCCTTGTATGTAATGATCCTCATGATTCAGAGTCATGCATTATGTACCAACGTCATGTGCAGCAGGCCATGGAAAAGGTAGAGAGGAACCAGAAAGGTAGAGTTAATATGCTATGGCAACCAGATCAGATCATGGTTGGGCAAGATCTTGATGAAGAAGAACATATTTCTATCATGACAAGATCAGGAAAAAAGATATTGCAAGTAGATCCATAGAAGATGGGTCAGTTTTAGGTCCCTTATCAAAAGAAGAAAGACCCTCCCTAAAAAGTAATGATCAATTTCCTATTCCCCAAGTAGCTAAAAAGAGGGACATACTCCCTAAGAGCCAAGAGAGAGAAGTCAATTTCCCCAAGAGATATGACAAAGAGAATGACAAAGAAAGGATGAGATCCAAAAGTGAAGCACAAGAAAAGCTGATATTTCCTTCCATAACTAAAAGACAAAGGGTTGAAGCTACACAACAGTACAAGAGGAAATATGGTGAACCAGAAAAGAAGTATGAGAGACCCCTTTCAAAAAAATAGAATATAACATTGTGGAAGAGATGAAAAGAATCCCCTCTAAGGCTAGTCTCTATGATACCCTCTTCATCCCTAGTCAAATAGATCTGCTTAAAGCTTCTTTGAGTAAAAATTCCCAAGAAAAGTAGACTACCACCATCCTTAGCATGCCCTCTGGTAAGGAGAAAATATCTCCTACTACTATGAAGAACAAACCCCCTCCCTTTTACATATCCTTGAGGATGGAGGGTTGGATAGTCTACAACTATATGATTGATTCAGGGGCCTCTACCATAGTCATGCCCAAAGTAGTCTATGAAGAGATGGGTATGGAATATACCAGATCTTGTCCTAGAGTTTTGTAGTTGGATGGGACACCAGTTAAGATAGTTGGAGTAATAAAATATGTACTAATGAGACTGCATAGAGCCCCTAGAGGTGACAATTGTGCAAGAAATTATGGTAGTAGATCTAGAGCCTTATTTTGGCCTATGCCTTTCCAGAGAGTTCACTACCAAGTTAGGAGGTTACATGTACTTGGATTACTCTAGCATGATAATCCCTTTCAAGGGAAAGAGGATAAGGATAACACCTAAAAATCTTATGTCCTATCACATTGAGAATATTGAAGAAGATATGTGCAACCTCACACCCCTAGATGAGTTTGAACTAGTAGAAAGTTTTGAAGAGTTAGAGGTTGAGGATGAATTACCATTCAGAGAATATTATAATCAATTTGGGATAGGAATGGGCACATACAACATTTCTTCAGAAGTAGAGAAAAATATCCCTGCTATATCCAATCAATCCTTAAGGGAGATAGAGACTTGGACTATGCATTTTGATGGTGCAAGATGCAGAAATGGAGTTGGTGTCGATGTAGTTTTATAGTCTCCCTCAGAGGGTGTAAAGAGTTTTGCATACAGATTGACATGGTCTTGTACTAACAATGTTGTAGAATATGAAGCTTTATGCTTAGGTCTAATGCAAGTTGAGAGCATGGGTATCAAAATACTAAATATATATGGTGACTCTGAGTTGATAGTCAATCAGGTAAGGGAGAGATGCAGCAGTAAGCACCATTACCTGAGAGCATACAGAAATAGGGTATGGGATTTGATGGAATCCTTTGATGCCCTAAACATTCATTTTATCCCTAGAAAATAGAACATACTAGCTGACTCCTTGGTAGTTAAAGGTTCTAATTTTAGCCCTTCCTCAAATATGGGATCATCTAAAGATAGGAAGATCAAACTAGTTTTTAGGCTTGTAGTACCAGATAGATAGATTTTTTGGTAGGTTTTTGAAAGTGATGATCAGATCATTGATTTTTTGGTTAGAGAAGCTTGCTTATCCACTATTCAAGAGGAACTTCCTAATGAGATAGATCAACAAGATGTTATCCAATTGAAGAATAATCATATCCCTAGAGGTTTGGTCACCCTAGAAAGCCTCTTTGATAATGAAGATGGGAGAAAAGCTAGAGCCATGGAGATCAATGAAAAAATCTATAAAGAGATTGAGATTGAGAAAGAAAAGAAGCTCAAAGTTGGTATCCATTGTTCTCCAGAAGAGGTAGAGGAGATCAAAGCCCTGTGCTTTAAATACCAAGACATTGTGGCCTGGTCATATGAAGATCTAAAGGTATATGATAAAAAGGTGATCCAACATACTATTGAGCTAGAGCCTGATGCAAAGCCTTTTAGACAGAAGTAGAGGCCTATAAATCCTAAGATTGAATCCATAATGAGAGAGGAGCTACTCAAATTGTTGAAGGCTAAGATTATATACCCAATTAAGCACTCTACATGGGTGGCTAACTTGGTCCCTATCAGAAAAAGAATGGAGACATCCATCTATGTGTAGATTTTAGGAATCTCAACCAGGCATCATTGAAGGATCACTACCCTCTCCCTCAGATTGACCAGATTCTATAGATTGTTGTAGGAGTAGAAAGGTTCTCATTATTAGATGGTTTCTCTAGATATAACCAGATCTGGGTAAAATATGAAGATCAATTCAAGATAACATTTACCACCAAATGGGGAACTTTTGCTTACCAAAGGATGCCCTTCGGTCTATCCAATGCAGGGGCCACTTTCTAGAGAGCTATGGATTATGCTTTTGGAGAGCTAATCAATAAGGTCATTCTCATCTACTTAGATGATATGACTATGTTCTCTCATAAGAAACAAACTCATATGGAACACTTGGAGCAAGTATTTGAGAAATGTAGAGAATTTGGTATCTCTCTTAACCCAAAGAAGTCATTTTTTGTAGTTCATGAAGGGAAGCTATTAGGGCATGTGGTTTCTAAGGAAGGAATGTCTATAGACCCAGATAGGGTGAAGTCAATTCTTGCTCTCCCCTTGCCTATGAACAAGAAAGCTTTGCAATATTTCTTTGGGTAGATCAACTTTGTTAGGAAGTTCATCTCAGACTTTGCTCAAATAGTAAAGCCTATCTCAGAGTTGCTAAAGAAAAATGTAGATTTCAAGTGGATAGAAGCAAGGAAACAGGCCTTTGAAGTCATTAAACAATCTATTGCCACTACTCCAGTTTTGGTAAATCCTGAATTTAGTAAGAATTTCATTTTGTATGCTTATGGAGCTGAGGAGAGCTATGCATCTATGCTTACCTAGAAGAATGATGATGGAGAAGAACACCCCATATTTTTTTGGAGTCAAACCCTCCATGAGTACCAGATCAAATACAACTTTATTGAGAGACAAGTGTTTGTAGTGATGAAGTCATTGAAGAATTTTAGACAATACTTGGCTCAAAGTAAAACCCTTGTGTATGTGGTCCACCCAGATGTAAGGAGTTTTATTTTACAAGGTGAACTGGGAGATAAAAGAGTTGGTTGGATTACCAAAATCTAGGAGTATGATGTGGAAATCCATCCTACTAAGCTAGTCAGAGGTAGAGCATTGTGTCAAGGGTTGATAGAAAAGGTAGTTGTAGAATAAATGTCAGCTTGTCAACCACCAATAGAAGATCAGACTAAAGAGTTTCCATCAGAAGGTTCAGACTGGGTTGATCAGATGACCAGATATTTTCAAACAAGAATTTTCCCTCAAGGTCTTAACCCATCACAAAGGAGGAGATATAGGCTTCAAGACTTGAAGTATGTCCTATTTCTAGAAGGATTATATAGAAGAAATCTTGATGGAGTCCTCCTAAGATGCTTGAAATATGATCAAAAGCAAAAAGTCATTAAAGAGTTTCATGGAGGGTTATCTGGAGGACATTTTTTAGGAAGGGTCACAACTATGAAAATCATTAAGGTAGGCTATTATTGGCCTACTATTTTTACTGACACCTTCAAGATAACAAGAGCATGTGATGAATTCTAGAGGTATGTGGGAAGGAATAGAAATGCATCATTCCCCCTCAAACCCATCCAAGTAGAAGAGCCTTTTCAATAGTGGGGACTGGACTTCATTGGAACAATAAATCCCAATTCCTCAGTAGGACATAAGTATATCCTGACTACCATAGATTATCTTACCAGATGGGTTGAAGCCATTCCCACAAAGAAATCAGATCAAGAAGTGGTAATTGAATTCATGGAGAGCTTGATCACAAGGTTTGGTATCCCTGAAGCTATAGTAAGTGACAATGGTCCAAATTTTATAGGAGCTAAATATATTGAGTTTACCAGAAAATATGGTATAACTTTAAAAAACTCCTCTAACTACTACCCTCAGGGGAATGGATTAGCTGAGTCAACTAACAAAAATCTGCTTAGAATTCTGAAGAGATCACTAGAGGATAACAAAAGGAGTTGGCATCTACTTTTAGAACAAGCTCTATGGGCAGACAAGATTACCATCAAGAAATCTATCAAGACTACTCCTTATGCATTGGTGTATGGTAAAGAAGTAGTCCTACCTATTCACCTAGAGATACCAGCTCTCAAGTTGGTAAACATAGAAGAAGAGTCTAATCAAAATCCAACTAAAACTAGATTGACCCATCTACTTCAATTAGAAGAAAAAAGGACTCAAGCATATGAATATTTCTAGAAGCACTCAATTGACACTAAAGGTTGGTTTGACAAGAAAGCTAAATTCAGGAAGTTCAAAGTGGGTGACTCTATCCTAAGGTGGAATGTAGAGAGAGCCAAACCAGGCCACCACCAAAAATTTGACTCTTTTTGGGATGGTCCTTTCAAAGTGGTTGAAGTTAAAGAGAGCAATTCTTTTCAGCTCCAAGATCTAGAGGGAAACATTCAGCCAATTTTGGTTAATGGATTCCATCTAAAACTCTACTTTGAGTAAGAGTTCATTTCATGTAACATATGTATATATTTGTACTATACTTTTATTTTCTTTTCTAAAGTTTTTTGTACAAAAAAAGAAAGGTAGTTCAATGGTTCACAACATACCGTAAACTAAGAGGCAAGATTGCCAAAGATTAAAATATGCTCTCTCCTGCATGTGCTCCATGTCATGCTCAAGAGAGTAAGACTAAGATGGTCATGGGCTATAACATGTGCTCCATGCCACTCTTAAAAGGAATAATATAGAAGATAACCATGAAGTTCTAACATGTGCTACATCATGACCAATCAACAAATAGCATGATGTTTTCTACCACCAAGCCACCCATATTTTGAATTGAGAAGTGTGCAATGGGTAGTTGTCCATCGATCGCATTAATGGTGGAAGGTATGCATGCAGGGGTATTTAAACTCAAAATTCAATTGACATTCATTTCACAAGTAGTATCTAATTACCAGAGAGAGCTAAAGGAGTAGTGAGATGAAGCTATCAAGTAGCAAAGAAGAGCAAATATCCATACAATTCTCTCAAAAAATGGCATCAAAAGTAGCTCAAGAAGTTATACAATAGGTGACTATCAAGCTAGAATACTATGTAGACAAAAAAAAGTAGTGGCAGACACTAAGATGACATGGATAAGGAGGACTAAGCTCAGAAGAGATATCGATGACAAGTTCCAAAGGGGTGACCAATTACCTTTCAAGGTATTATTGTGCTATCCTCCTTTTTATCATTTTATATCTATGATTCTATGCATCCCTACCCTGAGTTAATAGTTTCCATTGTAAAGTTTTATGATCCTAAAACAAAAGTAGTAAATATGGCTAAGGGTAAAACCTTGTTCAGCATAACCACTAAAGCCTACCTAGATTTTTTTGCCATAGGTGTAGACCCTCCTGCAAGACCTAAACCCTTTGACATATTAGAGCAAGCCAAGTATTACTCATTACAGGGATGTGCTCATGAAGGAGAGCCTTTTAGGAAGTGGGTTTATAACCAATTTAAAACTATCAAGTCTAGGAAAGCTTTTCCAAAAACCCTAATTACCACTAAATAATTTGCTTACCCAGAGCTTTTCACTATGTTGGCCTACCTAGAAGGTCTAGATTTTGATTGATATGTAAGAGATTGGAAAATAGCCACTATTTATTACATTTCCAATGAAAAATGTATAAAGCTAAAGCAGAAGAAGAGGGTATCAAGCTGATTTATTTTGATTGGTCGACCTATCTCTCTAAAAGAATGCATGAACAATTGGTTAGTATGAAAAGAGATTCAGAGAACCCCTCCTTTAAGCATTGTTCAAATCTGATATGGATGTTCTATAGCACCATAAGACACATGATGCCCTGGATTCCAACTATGGATAAGAATGATAATGGAGACCTGTAGACACCTAAAATACATCATGTCGAGGTGACTACTCATATGGGACATGCTAGAAGACCATATGGAAGACCTTGGATAGATTCCAAGGTATAGCAGTGGTTTTTACCACTCAATTTGGGCACCTTTGCCTAGTCAGTGCTAGCCACTACTGACACCCATGGTTAGCAGTGCTCACCATGCCTGTCATCCATGGTCAGGACTCAGAGTCAGTTGGCCTTCATCCGACCCAAAATTGGTTGCAATGGCCAATTGGTTGTGGATTGGAGTGGTTTGAGTGAGGAAGGTTCTGGATCCTTCCATCCAACAAGCTCAACCACCCAATATTGATCTTAGCTTCCTCATGAAGCTACCCCTAGCCCTTGGAAATTGCTATATAATCCCCCTCCAAATTGGGAAAAAGAGAGAGAAGCATAATCAATTGAGTAGTGAAGCCCTATCGAATTGCATAACCATTCACATGCATTGATAGGAATACTTTTGCTACCCAATTGGAGATCACATTGCCATGGAGGTCCTAGGAGGATAGGAGAGCCAAGAAATGCTAATCCATGCAATCCATGCACTCACTGAGCAATTCAACCACCAAATATATCAGAGGACACAGAGGTGACCCTTGACCATCAATTTGGCAAGGAGAATCAGAGAAATTGGCCCTGATTTGGAGGGTAAACTTACTTCAGGCTCAGCCATGGCTATCAACCATGGTGAACAGTGCCCACCGCTTGAATGACCCATGGTCAGAGGGTAATCCCTGATTTCCTTGTTCTCTATTTTGCAATTTGTTTAACTAGATTAGATTAATCATTTTGTAGGGTTAATTCAGTATTCTAGAGACATTTGACCGATAGATTAGGAGTTAATTGCAATTTTCCTTCATTATTGTAGTGTAGGGATAATGAATATTTTTCATGCTTTCATGTCTTCAATTGGTTAATTAGGAGCTTAGATAGATTCATCTTAGTTTCTTTCATGTTTCTAATGGTATATTATCATGTTTTAGATCAATTTACATGCACTAAATCACTTTCTTGATTTCTTGATTATCATGTTATCTTTTGTGCAAATATCCTTTTAAAGCCTCATCAAGAGAGGCCTCCTTTGCTTTTAATGTTTCTTGTTGTTTATTGCATGTAGGACTAACAGGGTTTTGGGATGCAAGGCAAAAAATGCCTCTAATCATGGAGAAGAGGGTCATCGACACCCTAGAGCAGTTCATGTCACCCTAGAAGGCATTTTGATTGCATCTACCCTTGAGAGGGATTTGAAACTCTATTGTAATTGATGTATCAAATGGGTATCCCTAAGAGGGATGAATCTGTAACTTGGCTTCATTGAAATTAATAAAGGGATTCTTTATATTTGTTTCATTTCTTGTTGTCAACTTATGTTTTCCCATTTGTGCTTATTTCATGAATTGCAATAGATAGATTAGATAGCAAGAGCCTTTTTGGTGGTTACAGAAGGTGATCACGATGGAACTCCATATTTTTAGCCATGATTTACTGACTTTGGTCTATGTTTTTATGGTAGGTACTCACCATGGTTGATAGCCATGATCAAAAAGTTAGCCCATGGTTGACAGCATGAGCAATAGTCATAGCCACGCATCAGAGCCATGGTCAAAAATAGACCAACCATAGAGTAGGAGTAAAAAGCTAAATCAGATGAGGACCTGAGGTAGGCCCTTATGACACCCTCTATTTCTGTTTTCTATCTCTGTATTTTTCTAGAACATCAAAAATGAAACCTAGCTAGGATAAGGATAAAAAGAACAATAAAATGAATTAGGTCCTTGGGGTTTTTATTTGGTGCTTCTACTAGTCACTACTAGGAACAACGGGTCTCTGAGTGTAGCCCACCCTAGTCTCCAGTGGTCTAGGCCATATGAATGTTAGATTTTGCTTGCATGAGGCCCAATCAGTGTCCAATTACTCATACTAGTTGCATTCTCTAAACATCACGTAGCATAGTGTGCATATACCTCTGAATATCAAACATTATTTATTGCATATCATGTAGGAAATGATCATGTTAATGTTGTATTATGCATATTTCCTTTATGCAAATTAAAAAGAACCCACACACACCATGACGCATTTAAACGCTAGTGAGTTGGGAGTCACATCCAACCACTAGTAGGGTTTCAACGATGGTGGAGGTGATTTCCATCCATTGGCCCAACTCCCATGTACCCTATGTTCTAGACCAATACCGGATCCAAGAACCTTTCGTAGCCCAAAAAATTTGCATATACTCCTCTTCGGAGGGTATGACGCTGACTGGGTGAAAATGGGTGAGGATCTGGGAGGACCTGTGCTCCCTGCCCGGGTGTGGACTTTCATTGCCGCACTTTGGGGGATTACGTGACCTGGAGTTCATAGCCAGGTTGTCGAGCTATGAGCATACAGGTGAAAGCCATTAAACAATTGAGAAAATCATCAACATTTTGCAAAACATGACAAGAGTTACTTTACTGATACAACAAATTGAAAACACATCAAACAGTCTAGGGCTCATTTTAAAACTGTAAAAAGAGATAATCATCATTGTATTCTTTGTGTGTTAATAAAAGTTAAATCTAGACATAGGATACACAATGGTGCAAACACGAGAGGGTGACCTAGGCATAGACCCGAGATCGAAGCCCAAGCTCCACCTAGTGCACATCATGATGTAGAATACCCTCAATCATAGAATCCTCCTGGACATCATTCAACGAGCATTAGAGGGGATAATTCTACATGAGGGGATTCCATTGAGAATACCCCGATTAGAGGAAGTACTAGACATCCCTCTAGACACAGATCAGAGCATGGGACTTCCCAGCATGGGGGTTCCACATATGGTAGCATTTACCATGACCGCATTTGCATGGATCCATGGGTTCTACCAAAGAATATGTCATCGAGGGATCCAGATTGGTACCCCTTCGACCTGTATCTAAGGGAGGCTCATGACCTCCACCATCAAAGTATAGACAGGCTCAAGATCCACCCATTCAGGGGTAAATAGATGGGACTACTTCTGAGCATAGGCCCATGCAGACTCCCTATAGGGGTGAACCTACTAAGTTCACCATAGATATATCCAAAGTGGGAGCAAATGGTATGCCGCCTCATGAGCCATGGCATAGCAAATAATTAGATGGTCTAGACAGAGTCCTAGGGCATCTAGGATATAAGCCTATGCCTGCACCCTCTCGACCTATGAGCGTGTGTAGCGGAAGCACCATTAGGACCACCCGAGAACATGGAGAGTGCTCCAAGCATTCTTGAGACATGCGTGCTCCTGCATCCCATGCGAGGATAGAGTATAGGAGACAGCCTAACATGAATGCCATCTTTATAGATAGAGGCAAGAGTGTGGTAAATCAGTCCATTGGAGGACATACCCATAAAGTCGCTCGAATAGAGTGCACTCCCTAGAGGCCTCAGATGATCGATCATCTTGATAGAGCTCATAGACTGATGTCAGAGTAGAGATGATAGATTCTCCAAGATCAATTGGAGGATGTTCACGTAGAGAAAGAGCACCTCAAAAATGAGAATACTCAGAGGTAGAGGTTCATAAGACAAAAATTATATGAACAATGCATGCATGAACAATGCATCCTTGATCAGAAGGAGCATGTAGAGAGAGAGGATCGATTGGCTAGCATCGATTTACATCCTCATAGTGAGATCAGGGAGCATGTCGATAGACGAGTGGCTTCACAGCCCGAGTTACACCCTGAGCACATAGACACACATACTCGCCATGCAACTCAACATAGAGATCGACATCCAACATCCAAACAACATGAGCATAGGTAGTATGAGGAAGAAGTGGGAGAGGAATTAGAACAAGAATATCTAGAAATCTCCCAATTCGAGGAGGAGGGTGAGCCTAGTCCACCACCTCGATCGAGGAAGAATCTGCCTTCGAAGGTGCCTCCAAGGCAATCTCGAGAAGAGGAGTTTCTTTCCTCGTAAGCCTATAAGACCTTAGAAGAGAAGGTCCAAGCCATAGAGAAGCAAGGAATGGCTTATCAGAAGCCTACCTTGAACAAAATTCATAATGAACCTCTATGCATGTCAGTGCCTATTCTAGCATATCTAGAGCATTTCAAGATGCCTAGGCTAGAAAAGTTTCAAGGAGAGGAAGATGCACAGGAGCACGTGACTAGTTTTCTAGATATGTGCTTTCAGATTGAGAGCAATGATGCTTTGCTCCTATGCACCTTCATCATGACCCTCTCAGGCCCAACTCGAGAGTGGTTCAACCAATTAAAGAGGCACAACATCACTAGTTTCAAACAACTAGCTGATGCATTTCTTGAATGCTTCTCCTTCGACATCAAGAAGAAGGTAAACTTATCCGACCTGGCCACTCTAACGCAACATGACGATGAGCCAGTGATGGATTATGGAAAATGATGGAGGAAGATGATGGTGAAGCTACCATTCTCCATCCCATCCTCTGAATTAACATGAATGTTCACAAAGAGTTGTGCCAAGCACATTTTATTATTGCTACAGTTGCAACAATACCAGACATTCGAAGAGGCTTTGGCGCAAGCCAAGGTGATTGAGGACATCAAGTTACAGGAGGGTAACTTGAAGCTCAAGAATAAGGAGGGGCACAAGAAAAGCACTGAGAGACAACAGGCCAAGCCGACCCATGTTAATCAGGTGGTGTTGAACCTTCAAAAAGGAGAAAAAGGGTAGCAAAAGCAAAACTATCAAGCCCAACCTCCACCTGCATAGTATGAGCAGTGCAACAACAATTATAAGGGTAAAAATAAGGAACAATGCCCACCTCACATATTCACTCAGTTATCAGAGTCGTTGGCTTTGATTTTTCATCAGTTATGTGAGGCGAAGGCTATAAACTTACCCGAAGTCAAGATGATGGATCCTAATCAACCTAAGCCTAAAGGCTATAAAGATGATCATTATTGCATCTTTCATCGATCGAAAGGCCATGACATTGAGGTATGTTGGTCTTTCAAACATCTTGTGCAAAATATGATCGAAAGAGGTACGCTTCTTGTCGACAACCCACAAGCGCCTGATAACAAAAATATGGGGATTTACAAAAATCCTCTACCAAATCATGAGGTGCCAAAGAATAATGTTGGCCAAGTCAACCAAGTGTGCATCGAACCACCAACCCAGGGGTTCATCGGTATGGTCAATATTGTCACAAGAAATGTGAGGTATGAATGACCGAATCAACCTCCAACACCTATTAGAGTCCAAGATATGCCTCCTCCAAGGCCAGCCCAGTATGTGCCCGACCCACCAACTAGACCGATGGTGACCATCAGAAGTAGGTTGATCCAAAACCTACAGACAACTCCAACAAAGTTGTCAATTTATGAGCTAATCCAATAGTCTCCTAAGCATAGGGAGACGCTCATGGATATTTTAAGGTCCATAGAAGTGCAGCCTCAGGATCCTGAAGCATTTACACACTTCGTGGGGCACGTGCAATAGTGTCAAGAACCGGTCATTCAATTTCATGACCATGAAGTCAAGATGGTTTCCACTATTATAGCAGACCCACCATTGCATATTATTGCATGTGTGAATCATAAACCATTCAAGTGGGTTTTTATTGACATAGGGTCATCGATCAATATCATAACTACCAAGGTGTTAACTCACTTGAAGTTACCCAAGATGCATATCATCCCTTCTACCTTCACGTTGAGAGCGTTCAATGATGCATTATGCTCAATGGTCGATACTATAGTTTTACCTATTTAGGTAGGACTGAAGACCATCCCGATGATGTGTCATGTAATCGAAGGTGCTATGTAGTATAATATACTTCTAGGGAGGCCTTGGATCAGAGAAATGCATTGCATCCCTTCTATTCTACACCAGTGTATCAAATACATTCATGAGGGACAGGTTCACGTGGTGCCTTCGGATGAAGAACCCTTTAAATACATGAATCTAGCAGACTTACCGAGGGACTTCGTGCTCCCCTCAATGCACCTGGATGTGCGGCCAACATCACCAATCAAATATCTAAGAGGTAAAATCAAAGAAGTGTGTGCTAGACCTACAACATCCATATCTCAATGATCGGAGCACACCACAACTACTTCTATTAGACCGACTGCATCCATGATACAATGAGATGATAGGAAGTTGAAAGAAAATGTGGGAAAAATAAGATAAAGCAAATGCCCAAGCCAATTATCATTGAAGCCCCTACTCCCATGGAAGTAGAGGAAGTTCAAGGAGGAGTCGAAGAGGTACCTCAACCTGCTTCACCTGCATCTTCAATAGGGTCATCTGCATCGTAGGTGACCATCCACTTGGTTAATCTTAGATTAGGGGAATATATTATGTAGAACATGATGTTCACACCTATTATCGAGACTACATAGGACATGGGCCGACCATGAGCCCATCACCTTCCCATAGGGATGGTGGAACCATTAGGGGTGCCACCTAACCAAACCAACTTCATCTATGGAGGGCTAGACCAGATTGCATCTCCCACACCCATGGATGAGGATGATAATGAACCATTCACCATGAATGTTCATTATCTATCCAACCCAGAATACACCATGTGATACTTTGAACGTTACCATTGGCATGGTTACGATCTCGAACTATTCGAGCAAGGGCGTAGAAGGCCATATGAACCATAGTATCATTTTCCAACTGATAGGTTTGGGTTGGGATACTATATTCGAGGATAGGATGAACTCCTCATAGCATATTTAGACCACCTATACCTCAATATAGGGGGTGAAGTTGACTACAATCCTTATCACCCTAATCCTTCTACATTTTAGAGGGATAACCAGCTAGTGACCTATGTCACTATAGAGCCACCCGAGAGATATCATGCTGAATATCTTGGTGGAGACCAGTCTAGAACATATTCCAAGAGCATAACTTGGATCAATCAAAGTCATGGAGCTACCGATGATATAGGTATGCAGGCATACTAGAATTTAGTGATACAACTTCATAGACACGAATCAAATTACTTATGAGGATTCATGAGTATCCATCTATAAAAGTGATGGACCAAGTTGCATTATGAGATATAGATGACAATGAGTTTCCTCAAACAATGAGCAATATGAGGATGAAACTGAGTTGGCCTACTTGGGCCCTACAATCTTACATCATATTTTACCTTTGGAAAACAATCAACAAGATGATCAAGTCCTTCACAATGATGATAGCTATCAAGAGATAGCCTACATGGGACCTCATCTTCCAACATCTCCCAATTCCATTAGGTAGAGGTGAAGGTCTCTATTATGATAGTGATGATGAGGATGAGATGGAGAGAGCCTATTTAGGACCTCCTTACTTACGCTATCATAATGCACCTTATACTAAGGAGATGTACAGAGAGATCAATCTCCATCCTCACCTTAGGGGAGGACCACCAAATCTTAATGTGATTTATCACATGGTGTTTCCTTGATCTACCAACGTATATGGAGCTCCTTGAGCCCAATGATCCCATCCGATAGTCTATTCATAGACCGGATCCGGAGATCCCCATACCCCTAGAACCACATCTCGAGGATGGAAGTTTTGCTAATATTGAGTCACTTGCATGTGGTCCTAGAGACATGATCCATTCCATCAATATGATCTCCATTGATTTGACCACTCCACTCCATAATCCAGTCGATCCATCCAAACCATTGCATCTAAATGTAGATGCTATTGATTGGGATCACATTGATTCACCTCTAGAGCCTGAATATTTCTTCCCTAATGAAGAAATGTTGCAACCTTTCCATTTTGCACCAGGCTGTGCACATGATGTCTATCATGCTGAGGATGCTTCCAATGAGGAACCTATAAACCCAGTAGATGACATCCACTTGATCCCTACGCCTCATCAGCTTGAGGAGGGATCCCATATGTCAGTAGAGGAAACCTTCGAAGTGGATATCAGTAATGATCCCACCAATCCAAGGAAGGTTAAATTTGGAGAAATTTTGACTCCTGATGAGCGTGCCAACCTCATCCCTCTACTGAGAGAGAGACCTGCTCTCTTTTCTTGGACTTATAAGGATATGTCGGGTCTAGATCCAAAATTGGTTACTCATAACCTTTCGCTAGATCTATCAAAGAAGCCAATCAAGCAGAAACTCAGGAAGATGCATCCAACAGTAGCCTTAATGGTTAAGGATGAATTGCAAAAGTTATTGGACGTAGAGTTTGTCATCTCCATCGACTATCCAGAATGGGTATCCAATATGGTGCCTATAGGAAAACCTGATGGAAGGATCCATATCTGTATGGATTTTAGAGACCTAAATAAGGCAACACCAAAGGATTCATTTCCATTGCTGAATATTGATGCTCTTGTAGATGCAACTATAGGTCATGAGATGCTCTCCTTAATGGATGGTTTTTTTGGTTACAATCAAATTTGGATTAAGCCCGAAGACCAACATAAAACCATGTTTATAATGCCATGGGGGACATTTTGCTATAAATTTATGCCATTCAGCCTTAAGAATGTTGGTGCCACATATCAATGGGCTATGACATATATCTTTCATGACTATATGCATAAGATCTTAGAAGATTATATTGATGACTTATTGGCAAAGTCATTATTGCATTCTGAGCATGCGGAGGTCCTGAGGAAGGTCTTCGATCGCCTGATAGAGCATAATGTCAGGTTGAATCCTAAGAAGTGCGTATTTGGTATAACTTCAGGAAAGCTCTTAGGATTCATCATTTCAAAATGAGGCATCGAAGTTGACCCAACAAAGGTCAAGGCTATTTTAGAAATGCATCCCCCACAAACATCAAAGAATTAAGAAGCCTTCAGGGCAAAGTAGCATCCATAAAGTGATTTATCACACAATTATCGGATAAATGTTGACCCATGAATCGACTACTACACAAGGGGGTCCCATTCAATTGGGATGAGGACTATCAAGCAGCCTTTGCTGAGATTAAGCAATACCTAATGATGCCACCAATGCTAGCTCCACCAAGGCCAGATGTGCCATTTTTGCTATATATATCGGCAATCGACTTTGCACTAGGAACCATGTTAGCCCAAAAGAATGTGCAAGACAAAGAACAGGCCATATATTATATTAGCCGAACCTTGGTGAGTTATGAGCTAGGATATGCATACGTTGAAAAGTTGTGTTTAGCAGTAGTGTTCGCTACCAAGAAATTGTGACACTATATGTTGAGTCATATGATGTATGTCATATCAAAACAAAATCCTTTGTAGTATATGATGAGCAAGACATATCATAATACATGTACTACAAAGTGGATCATGCTACTGATAGAATTTGATTTGGAATTCATAAGCCAAAATTCCATTAAGGGACAAGTCATAGCAGATCAACTAGCTGAGGTGCCTCTCAAAAATAGTAGGCCCCTCACCATAGAGCTTCCTGATGATGTAGTATTTGCCTTATCAGAAGCACCCAAACTCGAGGAACCGGACAACAAAGTTGATATGACCTTGTTCTTCGATGGTTCGAAGTGTGAGCAAGGGGGTGGTGCAGGAATAGTGTTGTTCATGCCACAAGGTGCTCCAATGCCCTTGTCATTCAAGTTGGACTTTCCTTGCACTAACAACAATGCTGAATACGAAGCCCTAATTTTGGGTCTCCAAACAACTATCACCATGAAGATAAAAAGGCTAAATATCTTTGGTGATTCCCTTCTCATTGTTAACCAAGTTAAGGGATTATTTCAATGTCGATGTTCGATATTGAAAGCTTACAAGGATCTTGTTGACATTTATCTAGCTCGACTGGAATGGTATGACATCGAGGCAATCCCTCATTCATCCAATAGATTTGTAGACACAATGGCATCTTTGGGATCTCTAATCCCTCAGAATCCATCTACTGATTTCACTACCATCCATGTAAAAATATTGTCACATTCTATTGTGCAGCATGAAGCATTGGATAACAAAGAGTCAATCAACATGATTCATGTAGAACCAAACCATGAGTGGTTCTACAGAGCCAGAGACTTTCTCAAGAGAGCATCCTGGGGGTCTTTGATCTCGCAGGATCCGATGGGGAGTGGTACTACCATTCACCACAAGGTTGTTTCCCAGTCTGCATTTGCAAGTGTAGAACCATAGGGGGAACATGTTGTCTTGTCGATCGAAGTCGAAGCTTATCATAACTGGACATCATAGATACATGACTTCCTTAAACTTGGTGTAATCCCTCAGGGATTATCGTGTGCCATAAAATGCACATTTAAATAGAAAGTGACAAAGTATGTCTTGTTAGTAGACATCCTATACCGTAGAAGCTACGATGGAGTTCTCCTTCATTGTCTTGAGCCCCAAGAGTCATCTTGGGCAATTTTACAAGCTCATGATGGTACGTGTGGTGGCCATTTCAATGACATGGCTATCATCAAGTGCATCCTTCGTATGGGTTATTATTGGCCCACTATGGAGAAGGATTGCAATGTGTATGTCAAGAAATGCATTAAATGTCAGCATCATGCTAATCTTACGCACCTGCCATCATAGGCCTTACAACCCATTCAAGCGGCTTGGCCATTTGCTCAGTGGGGACTTGATCTCATAGGTAAGATCTCTCCTCCATCATCGGGTTGACATACTTTTATTATTATGGCTACTGAGTATTTCACTAAGTGGGTGGAAGCCATTCCCTTAACAATGACAACTGGAGTGTGTATTGCTGAGTTTATACTCACCAATATCATTAGTCATTTTGGGATACCATCCAAGATAATTTTGGATAATGGAACATCATTTAAGAACAAAACTATGAGAGCTTTGACGTCTAAGTATAGAATCAAACATAGTTTTGTGACTCCATATTATCCACAAGCAAATGGACAAGCTGAAGCTTCAAATAAGATAGTGGTCTCCATCTTGAAAAATATGGTACAAGAGCACCACAAATATTGGCACATCCAGCTACCCCTTGCATTATGGGCTTACAGGACTAGTATTCGGACACCCATTGGGGCAACTCCATTTTCATTAGTATATGGCACTGAGGCCATTATGCCCTTAGAGTTGGAAATTCCAATGTTGTGCATCGCATTGAAAGAGTTCATTGATGATGACACCACGTGGCAAGCTCACCTAGATCAATTGATGCTACTTGATGAACATCACGTGAATGCCCTTGAGCACCTCCATGTTTATCAAGAGTACTTAAAATGAGCTTACAATAGCAAAGTCCATCTGAGAGACTTTGAGGTTGGTGATCTTGTGCTGAAAGAGAACCAACAGAACTCAAATTTACCACCAAAAATGTGAGACAAATTCATAGCTAACTGGTTAGGTCCTTATATGATCTCAGAGAATATTGGACCTAGGACATATCACTTGACATCGCTTGGAGGAGTTGAAGAGCCTGAACCTCTCAATATCCTTCATATTAAAGTGTTCTATGCCTAAATCCTAAAAAGGCTCCAAAGGCATCTGTAAGCCCTTTGGTCATTAAGAAAAGGCTCCAAGGTTTTTTGTCAAAAAGGCTCCAAGGTATCTCAAACCTTTGGTCATCCCAAAAGGCTCCAAGGGTTCTCTCAAAACCGCTTGGTCAATCCCAAAAGGCTCCAAGGGTTTCTCAAAAACGCTTGGTCAATCCCAAAAGGCTCCAATGGTTTCAAAAATCCCTTGGTCAAAATGTTAAAATCCATAAAAAAATTGGAAAAATATCAAAAATAAAAAATGCATTTTCATGTTGCAACCAAGATTTCATTTGCATCATTGCATTTGCATTTGTGTCTCATTTTCAAGCATTTCACCTTTGCATTGCATTAGGCATATTCATCCATCGCACTTGCATTAGAATAAATTGTGTTTACAATATTACAAATGACACCATGTTTGTATTTCAATCATGCATCTATGCACTATATTTTTCATCCATTTATCACCCTTGTGAGTAATTGTGTTTTTCAACACAACCCATATTGTTGCTATGAAGAATATACTAGGGTTTTCTAGTCATTCAACCATACCTAGAGGTCTTCTCAAGAGTTGATAGAAAGCTTGCTTTGCTTTTGTAGTTGAGGTCTAGTTAGTATAGCCCTTAGCATATCATAATCCTATCACTAATCAACAAATTAAACAATCCTAATAAGGACTAGGGGAAGATGAAAGCCATGAAGCAGGACCAGGTATCCTGAGGTGAAAATATTTATTCTTGCTTATCCCTCTATGTGGATGGTATGGGACATGTTGGCAATTGGAAAAAGGACAAGTTTACTCCCTACCCATATAAATCCCTTGCTTACAAATGAAGGAGCAATATCCCAGAGTGATATCCTAGATCAATATCAAATATTGATATCCCATATCGATATCCTAGATCGATATCCCAAATTGATATCTCAAAGTCAAAATCCCAAGTATTCAAATCAAAGTTCAAATCAAGATCAAATGAAGATCAAAATCAAGTTCAGATTCAAATCAGTATCAAATCCCTTGCTCAAAAAGAAAGTACAAAATAAACAGTGATTCTTATCACTATAGTACAAAATAAATAATGATTTTTATCACTATATATGAGCAAGTATCCCAAAAAATTGAAGAAAAGAAGGGGGTGAACTTGAATCCCTAGAATTGTCAACACTAATGTACCTTACGCATGATGATATGTCTGATGCATTAGCATTTTGCTTATGTGTAGACCAATGTTTGAATGTGGAAGAGCTAGCTTCAGGTGTCCTGTATCGCCTAGTGGTCTAGTCCAACTAAAATCTAAACCTAGGATTGGGTAAGACATTTGTGGACCCCCAATCTTAGCAATGGGCTGAAAGAATCCCGCTTGACATCGGGGTATGCTTATGCCTTATCAAATATACTCACTTGCACACATAGGGGTAATGAACAGTTAGGGCCTATCCTAGCGAAAGCCTTATGTTTCAGAAGTCTAGTATGGTTAGTATACAACTTTTGATAAGTCAACTAGGGTGTTTGAGTCTCATGGAAAACCTCAAAAATTCCCAAATAGCAACAACCAATTTTTAATGCAATCATCAAAACATCAATTTCTTTTATGAGAGTTTGTTTATTAGAATTATTTGTACTATATAATTAGATACCGGATGGATGTCAGAAATGATATTTAGATGGCCACTGATTATATTATACATATTCTTTTAATTTACAAAAGCTTATGAACAGAAAACAATACATCATTGCATCTCACATATGGGTGTACAATCTTTCACAAAAAGATAAAGCAACTACAATCCATGATTGTTATACATTCTATGGTGTCATCCATTAGATTGATTAAAACTCATATTGCATACATTATGTTTTAAGTGATTAAAGCATACATGTTCATTTACATAGCATTCATCAAAGAAAAAATACATGCAATACATACATGGCATAAATTATGTCATAGCAATATAAATTAAATGCATACAAGTAAAGCAAAGTATACATGCATTTAACATCAAAATATCGCATCCATAATGCATCCATCATAAGTAGTACATCTACATACATAACTCATAGCATCTAATCATCTATCGCATAGCTATCTAGTGCATGTCATCCATACATCACATCATATAGCATCTAATCAATAACGCATTGCATCCATATGCATAACATAAAACATAAAATACCAAAAATAAAGTACACATGTAATGAGATGAACTATCATATATATATATATTTTTTTTTTGTATGTGTCAAGTGTACATCATAGTGGGGTACATCAAAATACCCATAAGCTACATATGTGTAGGTCCTCAACCTTACACTCAAAAATGGTACAATGATATCTATAAAATCAGTACTAGATAGGGCTACCCCCAGTTTGTGAGGCACCATCGTCACCTCTACCATCCCTATGGCTCCTCCATGAGTACATGTCCAGACCTGTGCATCCTATGGCTAGAGCTAGCTGATGACTACCCTATCTCCCTAGTCCTAGTCCTATGGGACCCTATGGTAGTGGTCCTCTCTAGAACTTGCCCACCTAGCAGCCTAATGATACCCTCAAGTTGGGCATTATGGGCTACATCCACTATGTGCTACTCATTACCCTCCTCCACGAGGGTATGTAGCCTCCTAATCTCTACCATAGGATCAAAACTCTAGCACTAAAGTAGATGGTACTATAGGAGGTGCCATGATAGCCTATGAGGATGAGGGATCTCCCCTCACCACCCTGAGTAGATCTCACTCCAGGGTCACTACACCTAGCTATGCCTATGATAGATCATGCTCACCAGTGAGCTACCTAATCTGAGTGTCTACTATGGTCACCCATGCCTAGAGAGCTGCCCTCTCCTCCTCATATCCATACCACTACCTCTAACCATGAGCTAGCTTCACCTCTAGAGTGGCGATCGAAGTATCCCTATGTAGGAGCTAGATGCAGAGTCTCCCCACCTAGCTCTAGAGGTCAACAACCTATGCTCTCAACTACCCTACCTCACTATCTAAAGCTACCTCACCCTCCTTAGAGGTCTCCTCCTCTACCTCTACCTATGGGCCCTCCTCTACTATGACCCTTATGTGTCCCACATGCCCTCTATCCACTGGTAGGTCCTACACCCATGAGGATCTACCTCTACCCCCTCTACTATGAACCCATCAGATGGTCAGCCTAGAGGACCCTCTCCATACCACTAGAAGTCTGACCACCAGCCATCATAATCTATAGTAGTGCCTACATCTACCAGGCTCGACTCCTAAAAGTCATCATCAACATCCCCTAGTGGAGTCACCTAGGGCCAGGTCAGGTCCCTCTCTAGGACCAAGCATCTATAGATGGTAGGCATATCTAGGACATCCTAAAAATCCCAAACTACCTTAGGACATGAGAGTAGAACTAGTACTCATATATATCGCCTTTCGATCGATAATCCACCTATCTCTACATGCCCAATGTAGGTATCTATCTACCTCTATCCAAGGTGGACAGTCCATGTAGGGTCACCACCATATCTGCTTGAGGTGAAGCTATGCAAAGTGACCAATGTAGTGATCTAGGTCTCCTGCATGAGACCTACTCCTAAAGCCCTCCTACTCCCAAGGCCAGTAGGCTATGTAGCACTATCACTCAATAGGAATGGTAGTGATCTCCAAGGGTAAATCAATGGGGTGCTCTATCAGAATGTGTTGCTAGCCCCAAATCTATAGAAGGATGTTGTAGCTGATGCCCACTCTACTACGATACATGATCTAATACAACTCATGGTAGAGCTGTGCAAGAAGAGTGCTCCCCCATGCTAGAATGAGAGGCTGCTCGATCGAGCTAACCATAACCTCCTTGGTCCTAGCTAAGAGGTTCCAAGGGAACCTCACACATGAGGAGTCCAAGAGGACTATCTAAATTAAAATGATAAACACAACCTCCCACTGTGAAAAGAATCTAGCCTGAAACCACTCCTCGACATGGATGCCTCCATGGTCGATGCGACCCTACGCATCATGGCTCCACTGGCCAAAGATAGCATCAAATACGTCCTTCCTCACCATAGTAGGAGAGGAGGTGATGGCCTCACCATCAATAGGTAGGTGAAAGATGTGATAGACATCCTCTAAAGTCACAGTCATTTCACCCATCGATAGGTGAAATATGTTGGTCCACGCATCCCAACGATGGGCCAAAGCAATCAGGTAGGACTGATCAACTCTAATGGTGGGGAGGTCCAAGACATAACCAAACCCCATCATAGCAAACCAACCCTACTCCCCATCAGTAAGAGTGTGATGAGTTATAAAGGAGATCCAGTCTCCCTCGCTCTATTAGTCAAGGCCTGAGTGAACAACAAATAAAAACAAAAATGAAAAACAATTAAAAACAACTAAAAATGATAAACAAATCATAAAATCTCATCAAAAAAAAAACATGCAAAAACATGATCAAAAATTAAAAAAAATCAAAAGAGCACTTCAAAAATGCATTAAATGGCATTAATTGCCCTAAAAATTCAAAATTAAAAAATTGGAAATTTTTTCTAAAGTTTGTGCACCGTGGGTCCTAACCACGATCGACGCAACGATAAAAAAAATGACCATTGGGATTTAAATCCCATCCAACCACGTCCCCAATCTACCAATTGGGAGTCATGGTTGCCACCCACGACTAAGGAGCGAGACCCTTTTCGGGCCCCGTCCTCCCAAAATAAACCCTAAAAATTAAAACCCACCCCCTAAACTAACCTATGCTAAACCTAACTAGGGTGAGGTTCATTACCGATAATTTAATGTGGTTCATTTACCCATTACTTAGTGTGGTTAATTTTAAATCCGGTAATTTACAAGCATGGTCTCAATTTTTGAGTTACCTTAGAGGCACCGACTCCTCCACTAGTCGAAGCCTCATTGGTCCACCATCGGTGTGGAATATAGAATGGGTCAAGTTTTCAGCAATGTCCTAGGTCAAATTTTACTATTTACCTCTCAGAGCTCTCAAGTTTCTATCAATGTCAGGTAAATAATGAAATTTTCAAAAGTCAAAACCTTATATATATTTTTGAATTTGGGTCGGCCCATGACTGACAACCATGGTCCCCAAATTAAGGTTTTACGACCACAACTTTGAGCCATGATCAAGGAAATTGCCCACTTGATAGACACGATCAAAAAACTATAATAAATGCTCAAAATTCCCATCATGGAGAGCCTTAAAAGGTCAAATTAAAAATTTTCACCAGACCAAAATTGCTACAGAAAATATAAAATAAGCAGAATGAGCCAAACAAAGCACAACGACATTGGAAAATGTCATCATAAGGCAAAACAAAATAACTGGCTGAGATTATAAAGTACATTCAACCAAGGTCATCGCTATGGAAATCCTTTCTTTGAGCACCACACCTCCCAACCAATAATTCAAAAACATTCAAATAAATTCAAAATTAACAAAAAAATCAAATAAATCAAAAGCCAAATGTGCCTCGTATTCAGTCATTTACCCTATACACTTGGCGGTTGCAGTGACTTGCGATCCATGCAATCCAAAAAGATGAGTAAATTACCATAAGGACATTTGGGGTAAATTCATCATCATGGAATTGTATGTTTCATTTCAATCCCTAAGAAGGCCTTGACGGTCGGACTGCTCCAAGGGAACGAGATATTCATCGTAATTCTCCTATGATATTTTTAGCATATCATCAACAATATGATTCAACACATGCCTAATTAGGATTGTCTTCATTTTGATTCCCTAAGAAGGCCTTCATGGCTGGACCACTCCATGGGATAGAAATAGGCAATTACTATTAATAGTTGCAATCATAGCTGATTAGGCCTTGCCAAGTATTCAAATGCTAAATCTTACTTTGTTCAAGATCATTCATAGTGGTCAAGCGACCTCGTCGCTTCATTTATTGTCATTACCCTCATCGACTCATCGCTTGAGGGGGTAGTCATAATATCAAATCATAATCAAAGTCAATAGAAGATCCCTTGATCGTAGATCCCTTGATCTTGTCAAAATTGTGTTCATCTTACGAATCATTGCCAAAGACTATCATAAGCTTACCCTTCTACTGGGGAAAAAAGCATATATGATAGTTTGTTTGTAGCTCTCCTCCTTTCGGTTATATAGGCCTAACTCCTATTGTAGCACCAAAGCTACCCGAATGCCTGATGATGAGTGCAAACCCTTTCAAATTAAGCCTTCCGAGTTGGAAGCAATGATTCTAGGATGCGCGTCCTCTTTGCAGGACCTAGGGCATCTAATGTTGATCAGACTAATGATCATCATCCAACCTATGACATCATTTTAGGAGGTCTATTTTTTCTCAGCGTTGTTCGATCTCACAACGCATCTCAAAAGGGGCATCTGTAGACACCTAAAACACGTCATGCCGAGGTGACTACTCATATGGGACATGCTAGAAGACCATATGGAAGACCTTGGATAGATTCCAAGGTATAGTAGTGGTTTTTACCACTCAATTTGGGCACCTTTGCCTAGTCAGTGCTAGCCACTGCTGACACCCATGGTTAGTAGTGCTGACCATGCCTATCATCCATGGTCAGGACTCAGAGATTCAGTTGGCCTTCATCCGACCCAAAATCGGTTGCAATGGCCAATTGGTTGTGGATTGGAGCGGTTTGAGTGAGGAAGGTTCTGGATCCTTCCATCCAACAAGCTCAACCACCCAATATTGATCTTAGCTTCCTCATGAAGCTACCCCTAGCCCTTGGCAATTGCTATATAATCCCCCTCCAAATTGGGGAAAAGAGAGAGAGAAGCATAATCAATTGAGCAGTGAAGCCCTATCGAATTGCATACTCATTCACATGCATTGATAGGAATACTTTTGCTACCCAATTGGAGATCACATTGCCATGGAGGTCCTAGGAGGATAGGAGAGCCAAGAAATGCTAATCCATGCAATCATGCACTCATTGAGCAATTCAACCACCAAATATATCAGAGGACACAGAGGTGACCCTTGACCATCAATTTGGCAAGGAGAATCAGAGAATTGGCCCTGATTTGGAGGGTAAACTTACTTCAGGCTCAGCCGTGGCTATCAACCGTGGTGAACAGTGCCCACCGCTTGAAGGACCCGCGGTCAGAGGGTAATCCCTGATTTCCTTGTTCTCTGTTTTGCAGTTTGTTTAACTAGGTTAGATTAATCATTTTGTAGGTTTAATTCAGTATTCTAGAGATATTTGACCGATAGATTAGGAGTTAATTGCAATTTTCCTTCATTATTGTAGTGTAGGCATAATGAATCTTTTTCATGCTTTCATGTCTTCAATTGGCTAATTAGGAGCTTAGATAGATTTATCTTAGTTTCTTTCATGTTTCTAATGGCAGATTATCATGTTTTAGATCAATTTACATGCACTAAATCACTTTCTTGATTTCTTGATTATCATGTTATCTTTTGTGCAAATATCCTTTTAAAGCCTCATCAAGAGAGGCCTCCTTTGCTTTTAATGTTTCTTGTTGTTTATTGCACGCAGGACTAACAGGGTTTTGGGATGCAAGGCAAAAAATACCTCTAATCATGGAGAAGAGGGTCATCGACACCCTAGAGCAGTTCGTGTCACCCTGGAAGGCATTTTGATTGCATCTACCCTTGAGAGGGATTTGAAACTCTATTGTAATTGATGTATCAAATGGGTATCCCTAAGAGGGACGAATCTGTAACTTGGCTTCATTGAAATTAATAAAGGGATTCTTTATATTTGTTTCATTTCTTGTTGTCAACTTATGTTTTCCCATTTGTGCTTATTTCATGAATTGCAATAGATAGATTAGATAGCAAGAGCCTTTTTGGTGGTTACAAGACCCTATTCCATTTTATCATTGGACTAGTCATTTAAGGAATACAAAGTCATACTACGGATTCAACATTGAATGTTTAGGGTTAGCTCTGAAATTCATGTATGGAAAATTCCCTAGGCTACCATATCTTTCTAAGGAGTTGTTGTGAGTAGAGAACACCGAAGAGGGGGACTGGTATATCCTTATGGAAGGAACTATCATCAGACTCTACGGCTTCACCGGTAAATCCTTTTTACTGCCTCATTTTGTTACTAACAGGTTGTTGGCTCTAGAATATTTAAGGTAAGCTGACTTTATCAATGTCAAATTTGACACTAGTAAGGGAAGGAAGGGGACTATGATTTATGCTCACAATGTAGATGATATAACCATAACCAAAAGGGGTCAATATGAACAAATTACTCAATATTTGGAGAGACTCGGTCTTCTATACATTCCACAAAGATGGAGATATGACCTTGATGACAAGTTCTTGCAAAGGAATATTACCTTAAATGTATAAAGGGCCATCAAATTTGAGAAGACTCCAAGGCCTCATTTTGAAAAGGTCAAAAATAACAAGAAAAATACTCCACTAGAATGGAATGTCAGCAAAATAGAACTTCCCCATGGAGATATTTTTATGAGCAGTTAGTTGATTATGATCCTGAGAAGAACAAAAGCCACCAATTGAAAGAATCCAAGATTAAATAAATGGAGAATAAACATAAATGGGAAAATGGTAAAATTATGGAATGGTGGCAGATGAGAGTTGAAACAGGTGTAGAAAAAGCTAGATTTTGCCATCAAGCAGATACTAATTTTTTTGAGCTATATGAGAAGCATATCAAAACCTGGAAGGCTAAAAATACTAGGAGTTTGGTGTTGAGTTACAAGAAAATAGGAGTACAGGGAAAAAAGAAAAATCAAGTATCATCAGATTCCCCTTCTCCGCC
This sequence comes from Wollemia nobilis, assembly GCA_028583015.1. NCBI lineage: Eukaryota > Viridiplantae > Streptophyta > Pinopsida > Araucariales > Araucariaceae > Wollemia > Wollemia nobilis. The sequence goes on from JAQPPZ010017228.1 coordinate 18,274,122, forward strand.
TTCACAAGAAGAGGTGCAAGAAGTAGTGATAGATGCTCCATCAACAACTGAGGGAGCCCAAAAGGCATTTGAACCTTCACAAGAGCAATTACAAAAATATTTTGTGGGTGCTCAAATCATGAGCAAAATGCATTACTCTAGTGGCAGCCTAGATAAGGACAAAGTAGGAAATACAGAAAATATTCAAGCAATGAAAAGGCCAAAATATCTAGCCTTGGGTGGAGAACCTCCTCTAACAGACATAGAGGAAAAGGAAAAGGATGACAATTTTGTATTCACCCCTGTAAAATTCACCACTGTAGCTATAGTAAAGTCAACCCTTGTCTCTGAAGTTGCATCACAAGAAGCACAACATGAAGGAAGTACAAAGAAATATAAGCCTATAGTTCCTATTGTTTTTAAGAGAAAGGCTAAGGATTTAGTAGGGAATTCCCAGAAGGAGGTCTACAAGAAGTAGAGAATGGATCAAGAATAGACTGTTGAACAAACCCTTGTATTAGTTGTAGAGCAACAAGTGTAGCAAACACAACATCAAATTATAGATGATATTTTCTAACAAACTACTTTGGTAGGTGAAGGTATGATTTCTATCCCTTCCTCTCCTTCTCCTTCCCCAAAAGGATCCCCTTCCCATTCTCAAGAGAAATTGGAATAGAAGGTACCTTCTCCCCCTCATAGTTCACCACCCACTTCACCAGTCATCACAGAGTCTCAAATTAATCCATCTCCTCCACCTTCAATAGAAGTTCCAGTGACATCATCATCCATTCATTCATCTCCACTCCCAAAGTCATTATCATAAGTAATATTAGAAGGGTAATCTCTTTCATCTCCCCAAACTCATTCCATGATTCTAACATCTACCATCATGTCCTTCCTAGTTGCAACTTCTACAATAAGCATAGACTCCACTATCCTCACAACCACTCCCCTTTCATCAGCATTTGAGTCTTTCCTCCCTTCCCTTATGGCTACTCCCACCTCTACAAATTATCCCACAGTAGCCTCTTTGTAGAAAGGAAAGGAGGTTTCACAAAAAAATCAAGATTTTTGGGCTGAGAAATTGTCTAAGCCTTCAAAGCAGATGGCTAGATGGAGAAAAACCATGATTGTTGATCCAGTGACAAGGCAAAGGATAGCTAGGTCCATCACTCCTCTTGTAAGCAAACCAGAAGAGGACATGACTATAGAATATTATCAGCTGGAGGAGCATACAGAGGATATTGATCAATTACCAATGGAGGATGAATTGGTTATAGCAAAGGCTCATCTTGAAACTTTCTATGTCAAGACTGACATTTATAAGGAGCAATGTGGAAAATTGGAGGAAAAGATTGAGAAGCTGGAGAAGACAATCAGTAACCAGAAGAAGGTGGAGAAGGTTGTAATAAATGAGATCAAAATTTGGTAGAGTAAATATCAAGAGGCCATAATGTTCAAAGACCAATTTGAAGAACTGAAGAAAAATAATGAATCCCAAGCCAAGGAAATACAATATTTGAAGCATCAACTTTAGATTGAAAAGGCTAGAGTTGTAGGCTTTTCAAAAGGAGTCAAAAATGTTAGGAAGCATATATGGTCTGAAATCCTTGAGAAATGCTCAACTACATGGATGATGCTAGCCATTTACTACAAGCCACCAAGGAAGATCTGGATAACTTCACCAAGGATTTATAGCCCATGGTGATACCAGCGAAGCAAATATATAAACTATCTGAGAGCAGATTCAATGAAGCTACCAAGCCTATTCCAAATAAGGCATGGAAAACTTCTAGAATAGCCACTAGAATTATGATTGATAAGAATAAGTTGCTCCAAAAGGGTTGGTTACTATCAGATAAGATTGAGGGAAAACTACAAGAAATTGTAGATATTCATCAAGAGATGATGTAGTATGGTTTTGGAGGACTTTGGGTTGAAAATAAGACCTTGTTAATAGAAGAAGATATCCAAAATAATGTAGCCTCAATCATCCAGGATGAGTCTGAGATAGATGCTTGGGAAGATCTGATTGATCAAGAGCAGGTCTCTCAGATGATCAAAAACTTGACTAGGCTCAAAGATCTAATGGAGGACTTGGTGAACAGAGGTAATTCTATGTATTATGAAGAAACCTCTAAATTGGAGTATGTGCATAAGTGACTCAAAGAAATAACCAATCCTACTGAGTTAGCTTGGAGCCAAGCACTGCAGACCCTAAAATAGATGATCCAGTTGTTTGGAGTAGATCTAGAGCCTGAAGATAAGTAAGAGACTTCACAAGAAGAAGAAGAGGTTGAAGAGGACCAAAAATATGATAATGACTAAGAGAAATGAGAAATAAATGAGGAAAAACACCAATAGGAGGAGGGTTAATCAAATAAGGTTATTGAGGATACCTAATAGGTACATGATGCACAGTTCAAAGTGCAGGATCAACAAGAGAATGAATAAAAGTAAATAGTCTTGTGGCAGAAGTGGACTTGAGCATTTTTGTATTCATGTTTGTATTTTTTGTAAATTGTTTTGACTCTAACATTGTCAAAGGATAGTCATAAAGCATGAAGCTATGACAAGGAACATGAAAATATCATGAAGAAATTTTTGCAAGGAAAGGTCTGGTCTGGTTGAGGTTATAAAAGGAAATATAGTTTTATATAGCCAGAGTGAGATTGTGCTCATGAAAGGAGTTACAAAGTTTATTGTTTCTTGCATGATTTCCATGTGAACCATTACTCTCTGAGTATCTTCACAAATTTTCTAGAGAGTGATGGTCACATAGAAGCCATTCTATGAAACATAGCTCATCGAATATTGAATTCTATCCCTTTTCCTCCATCTCCTCTACCTTCCCATTGCATACACTTTCTTCTTCACTCCATACATATCTCCTTTTTGAGAATTTTTCTTCATTCATCTAGCTACTCTACTATTATTCCTTTTCATCATTTTTTGACTCCTAATACCCAATGGATAAGACTTTAAGTTCTTATGCTTTGTGAGCAAAACCCCCCAGGAGGTGCCAGAATGTAGGCCCAAAATGACCACATCCTTAGAAAAGTTTTGCAAAATTTTCTAAGTCATGAAGGAGCTGGTTCTACCCCATGGCAATGGCATAGTGCATGATGTTCTACTCCATGGTAAAAGTAGTTAAAGTTCACACTTAGCAATTTCAAGATCATGGGCCACTAAACAAATTAAGTACAATGGTTCATAGCATGTTTTACCCCATACAACATAGAACATTATTCCAGCCCATGACCAACATTGGTTAAATATGAAGTTGTCACTCTTCGAATCATGGATTACAACAACACTATATCCCATGCAAGCTAAAGTGTGTTCCATACCATGTGATTCAAAACATTGCCAACCCGTGGTCAAAGAGGTAAAATTTCATGAAGGATTTTTCCAAGGTATGGGCCAATGCAAGGTTCCATATTGCACAGTCCAACATAATGTTCTACCCCACAAAGGCCAGAGCAAGGTTCTACCCTGTGATCAGCATCGATCAAACTTGCACATGCAAATTTCAAGATGCATGCTACAACATATCTAGGAATTTATTCTACGTTGCAGTTCAAAGTAAAAGGAAGATCACCTGAAGACTAAAAGGTAGTGGTATAGTGCAATGCTCTAATCCATGTAGGTCAAAGCATATTTATACAATGAAAGATCCTATTTTCAAGCCCACGGTCAAAATGGTCAAAAGGTGTAAATGGTATTTTTTATGAGTGGGCTACAACATGGTTCTACGCTGTGGAGATAACAATAATGTTAAAGCATTGATCTCAACCATCCATGAGTGGATCAATGGTATTTTTATTAAAAATAATAATTTTGTAACATGAATTGGTTAATCGAAGTGAACCAAAAGGTGAAGCATCAAAGAGATCAAGAACCAAGAAATAAAGGTAGTTGCAGATCTATGGTTGGATAGCATCTACAAGAACAATTAATGGTGTGGATGATAATTTTGTGTAGCTTAGAACCAAACACCATAAAATTCTAGCAAGTTATAGAGGTCGAGTTGTAGATAAGCACAAGATCATGCATTTTTTCTTTCAACCAAGAAAAATAAGAGGTTGCCACATCAACATCCTGGCTGATCTAGAATTTCAATTTCCTTGTAATGTTCCATTTTCTTTTAATATTTCAAAAATGTAAAACTATAAATAGAGGTCAAACCCTCATTTTTTAGGGTCAGCTCTAGAGTTTTTTCTTGCCCTACTATGTAAATACTTTTTGTAAATCAATAGAAGGAACATTACTTGGATGTTTGCCTCAAGTTGGTGTTTTCTATAACCTGTTGAGAGATTCAAGTTGTGAATGCATTTCTACTACTGCTGCTATGGTTAGTCTATTCTATTGATATTGGATTGCTAGCTTAGAGCACTTTGAAATCTTTCATGATTGAATCTATACTTGCAAGAGGTTATTTTTTATTAGTCTAGGTATTGATCTAATTTTTCTATTTGTATTATTAGTATCTTAGATGTTTGAAATGATTTCTTGAAGTATGTATCTGTTTCTCTAATTGATGAATATTACCTATTTTGAGTGCTATTAATCAAGTGTGGGACACTAGAAATTGATTGGAAATAGTTTTCCTATAGATACCTATGTTAGCTTTATCTAGCCATTATTTAATCATCACCTTTTCTAACCCTAAACCCATTTCTATCCCCATATTTTAAATATTTAACTAATCTTAAATGATTCAACACCTTATTATTTGACAAGGTATACCAACCTACTCTAGAGGTTGGATTAGATCAGTATTTAATCCATCCAATATTGGAGTTTAGACTGTGAATAGCGAGTGCACGCCAAATTATAATGTTGAAGATAATAGTTATAGTTTTGAGCTCTGCTTGATGTCACTTTAGATCCCAACACTACCTATATGGAATTAGAGTAAGGTTAGGGAATAGGTGTTCCCCTTTAAGTGTTATGGAACTTAAAGGATAATCTCTATGTTGTGGTCATATTGTCCTCTTCAAATGAGGGTGTAGGAAATGTGGGGTAACCACTTTGGCATCCTTCTAAATGAGGAGGTTTGGTAAGGTGAACCCCCAAAAATATGGGAGTTTGGACACTCCTATCCATTGAGTTTCATCTATAGTGACTTGAGATCAAATGTGGTGAAGCCTTGAGAATGTTGATATATATAGGAATTCTTTGTGAACCTTACTTGGGTTGGTAGTTTTGGGTTGTTACACTATTTCCCTCCTACCAAGGATGGCTCTTTTACTTAACAACAACCTCCTTTCCCAATGGTTCATTCAATAAAACATACATATATGCAATGCATCTACATGAAGGATTTTTATTTTACCCTTGAGCTGTTGATAAGAATGTCATCCATCATTTCTCATTTTTCTCTCAACTATGGTGGTTATCCCATACCAATCCACCCATGAGAGTACCTAGTCTTGAAACCACAAATTTATTAGTAGTACCATATTCCAAAAAATAGTATGATCAAAGCATAAAGTGCATATTTCAATACATCTCACTAACATAAAATGATATTATGCATTAGATATCCACACATCAATACATAAATCAAGTATCAAGAATAAGTCTAGCCAAGGAGGGTCATTACATACTCTCCCTTTGGACTAAACACAATCCTCTGTGTTTTCTAAAAATAAAGCATACATATCTCATTCAAATAAACATGGGAATTGATTTCTTATTTCCTTAACATCTTCCCAAGTTGAACAATTTTTAGAATTTTGGTCCCATTGGACCTTACATTGATCTAGGGTTCATTTCCTTAACATCTTGGAATGAAACCCTATAATCCTTACCATTCACACCTCAATTGTTGAGGGATATACCATTTGTAATTTTAAAATATTCCAAATGTGAGAAGGACAAACAACATATTTTCTAAGCAAGGATATGTGGAAATTATCATGGATCTTTGACAAGTTGGGCAACAAGACAAGCCCATAGGCTACTGGACTAATCTTATCAATGATCTCAAAAGATCTAAGAAATTGAGGATCCAAATTAGTTGACTTGATAGAACTTTTCATGGGTCTTGTTGGAATATATTACATTATTTAGTACATGCTAATGTACCATATTGGGTACATATTTATATTAGGAGTATGTATTAGATTAAGGTTGGGATTTACTTTATGTAATGCAATAAATGTACAACTATTGTTAGAATGTGCAATGATGTAAATGTGCATGTTGTCCATGTGTACATGAGTCTATTAGAATAGGAATATGAAGAGTCATGAGAAGGTGAAAGATCAAGAGTCACATCCCGTTATATATAGGCCTTAGATATAGAGTAAGTTAGAGAGAGAGTAGTACATTATAGTAACACAAGTTTGTTACAATGTAGTGTTTGGAGTATTTGAGAACTTCATATTTTGTATGAAGATTCTATTTTTGTGAGCTCTCATTAATGACAGATTTATGAGTTATTATAGAAGTTTCTTATGAGTTTTACTTGCTTAATATATTACCATTATCATATACTTTATATTGCATGCTTATTTTAGACCTTGTGGTAGCTTTTACATTAAATATGGAGCATCAAAAGCTAACAATGGTATCAAAGCCACAAGGGATATTGATAGGAGATAGGGAGAGCCACAATAAATATTGAAATGAGATAGGGAGATCTCATTTTTAGAATTTTTTTTTGGCTATAGTCTCTCCATAGGGTTGCACAAAAACTTGTGAATACTAGGACTCAGCATAGATCTCTTTCCACTAGATTAAAAGATAAATAGTGAAGTCTATTAATTTTTAGAGATCTAGAGATTTAGATGCATTTGATTACTACTATCTAAATTTTATTGTAGGAGATTAGTTTCTAGTTGCAACAAAAGATAACATTGAAGATAGAGGACTAGAAAAAGTCCCATTGAAAATTTGAGAAGCTATAAAATTTAAAGACCCAAGAGAAGAGGTCTCAAGCAAACTTGGTAGGAGAAATAAGAAGAAGGCTAGAGAAGCCCTATTGAATAAGTTGCCATTGGAGATGTAAAGTAAAAATGAATAATACCAATAAAACAATATATCAAAGCAATTAACATGATGTATGCAAAAAATTATATATCTAATCTATTATGACTCAAGGAACCTAGATATCCAATTTGTACAATATGTTTACCCCAAATCTAGGGTTACAATACACTTTATTGCTTTTGATACAATATTACAATGAGAGGGTTTGAAAACCCTTGTCAAAATGAATGCTAGTGTTTTTTATTCATATTCACTCCAAATAGTTTATTAGTGGGCCTGCATTTCCCTATGGGACCACTCGAGCTACAACCATTAATAAAGATATCTCATGTAACCTACACACAGATCAAAACACACAAAATATTAGTAATATATATGAGGGTTCCACTGTGTGAGACCCTCTGAATAATAAATCTATGAACCCTAGGTGTAGTAATCATGAAATACAAGTAAAACATAGAAAATATAAGTTAAAAAGCAATGATACTTGCTACCTTGTTAGAATGTACTTGATATACCTAATCTATGTCTCTGCTTCTACAATTTGGTGATGCATGAACAACCAAAAGTGTTGGAGGTTTTATCAAATTCAAATTGGCAAATGGGAAACATCATGAAGCATTCTAAGAAGTCTATGAATGCCCTACAACATTCTTGGAATACTCAGTAGCATTTTGGGAATTCTCAGCAACATCTAGGGATGATGGGAGAGTGATCTATAGAACCAGATCTAGTTCACAAGGGTTTTCGGTGATAGGAGGATGTGGTGATGGTGAGGAGGGAGGATGTTAGTAAAATGCTAGGGTTTAGATGCTGATGGATACTCTCATGAATCAATGTCAATTTTCAAATTGATTAACCCATTAACTGATCTACCTTTATTCACAAGAGTGAATGATTTTTTATAACTTACCTTCAACATGTTAGGGTTTTGATGACACCGATGGGTGACTCAGACTAGATCATGATGAAGGGCTAAGATTATGCTTTTGATGTATGACATGGATAATTTTAAGTGGATGGTTAAGATTAAGACGTAATGGGTGGATTAGATTTATTCACACATATATATATATTATAAATATATAAATATAAATATCTAAAATATTTATATTTATATAATATATAAATAAATACATACATATATAAATAAATATTGAATGACTATGATTGTATTGTGTGTGGATGAAAAGTGACTAGGATTTGGTGTCTACAGATGCCTCTTTTTGTATCGCGTTGTGTGAAACACAATACGGTGCAAAAAATAAGAGACACCTGGTTTGGTGAAGCAACATATTTACTTTGGTGCGCAAGAAGATCCTGGAGATAAATTTTGTTGTTGTAGTTTACCCCCTCAATTGGTGAATGAGGGAAGAATGAATCTCATGAGACAATTGATAGAATTATGGGTGATAATGTGGGTGATATGAAAGATGTAAATGCATGTGAATGATGTAGTGTGAAATGTGAATGATATGAATGATGTAAATGAAGTGTTCTATTCTTACCCCAACAGAAGAAGATGTTTTTAACAATGTGGCTGATATGAATGATGTAAATTATGTATTCTATTATTGTCCCAACAAAAGAAGGGGTTTTTGGCAATGTGGGTGATATGAATTATGTGGATGATTGTGTATGATGTAATGCATGATGCCATGATGAATTATGTTTTTGCCCCAATATAGAGGGGGGTTTTGTGATAATGTGGTTGATATAAATTATGTAAATTATGTATCTCAATGTGGGAAATAAAAATAAAATTTGGTTACCCCAAGTTTGGGATGGTTCTGTGTTATTTAATAATATGCATTTTGACATCATTGAAATGCAAATTGATGAAAATACAAGATGATAAGAGAAAAAATCAACCTATGGGGGGTTAGTGCCATATAGTGACTATTGAGAAATTTCTTCAACAAGAACCAATCATCCTAATAGGCACATATCCTCGATGATTTTTAATGTAAAGAAGATTATGTAATTAAAGTTATCCATGTTTCAATCCCACGGACAAGGACATCAATGATAGTTGTTGGACAAATTAATCTGAGCACAGTCTCACTCAAAAAATGAGGGACCAAATAGATTTTGATTTTAAACAAGAGGATGTTGAATTATGATATGAGTAAGTTTCCTTATGATGATTTACTCATCCTACCAAATGGCATGGATAATCAATCATTGTAATATCTAGGGGGATAGAATAAACCACTAGAATGAGGTTCACTTGAAAATGTAAGTGGATGTGAAAATTTTTAATGGTAATACAATGATAAATGTAATTGACAAAGTGGAATGATGATGTTGATGTGGAATGGATATGTATATGCATTGATGAGTGAATTTTAATGATTTTGTAAAATATGGAATTGTTTAGGGATATTTTGTAGCAATTTGGGTCATGTTTTTACGACTTTTTTGTTGCAATCGAAAATTAAATACCCAAATAAATCCATTTGTTATAAAATATAATGAAACAATGTGGTGAATGATAAAAATAGTGGATGTGGTCATTATATGAATTTTAGGACCTTTTTGAGGCATTTTGAAGATTATTGAGCATTTTCATGACTTTTCGTCACAAACAAAAATTAAGCACCCAAATCAGTTTGTGCTTTCACAAAACATGATGTGATGATGAAATGGATGCATGGATGAATTTTGGAATGATTTTATGAGGATTTTGTTATATTTTTAAGCCTTTTGAGTCCTACAACATTCTATAATTGGACACTGTCTAGTGTCGATGGCAGGCATAGACACGAGAGGGCATCCACCACCCTGTAAACGCTAGGAGGTGTCTAAGTGTGCATGGAAAATGCCCTAGGTCATTTGAGTGCACTAGAATCAATTATAAAGGATATACAAGGGTGAATTTGGATTAATTATTGCATTCAAATGTTTGAGAAGCAGTGTTTGATGGAGAGTGAGTGAGAGAGTGAAGGAGCGTGGAGGAGTGAAGTGATGGTGATGGAGGAAGTGGATGCAACAATAAGCATGGAGGTATAGGTGGTTGAGGCAAGTGCCATTGGCACTCTTGTTTAAATTTTTGAAATGTTTTTTGTGCAATGAATGTGCTAGTAATGTATTTGCTATTGCGTTGTGCTACAATTGAGAATCTTGGAGGCTCGATAATAATTCTCACCTATCATACTAGGGGTGAGAAAGGCCTTAGAGAATAAGTTGGAGAAGATGGGATTGGTAGGGTGAACTCGGATAGAGGTGGTGATGATATGGTGAGGGGTACCTCTCTACCTTAGTGGAGAGGTGAAATATAGATAGGGAGACCTTCTAGCTCCCAACAAGGGAGGTGACAGTGACATTGGAAGATGTATACATCTTTCAAGTGCTAGTAGAGGGGTTGTGTGTCCAAGTTGGGCATGATAAGGAGTATGAGCTAAGGTAGATTTTTGGAGATATATGGAGGGATGAGGATTATGGGTGGAGGGATAAGTTATTTGACCATGTATAAGAAGGAGTTGGAGGCATTTCCCACCTTGATCATGTTCCTGTTGGCCAACATATTGGTGTGTAGCAACACTCGCTATTGGTTCCCACGAAACATGATTATGATGGTGTACGATATGATAAATGAGCCTTAGGTATATGCATGGGTACTTATGCTATTAGCATAGATGTATATAGAGTTGTATAAGATGAGGAGGTGTAGGTAGAAGGGGTTGGATTGCAATGTATTGTTGTAGTGTTAGGGCTAGAAGAACTTTAGTGTGGCTCATCCTATGGGCCTACCTTGTACGAAGTGGGATAGGGATCAAACCTATGATTTGAGGTGGTAGGTAGCTAAGGAGGTTTAGTCAAGTCATCCTGGTCATAGTGGATAGGAGTGTAGAGATCTATGAGTAGGATTGATGTTGGATCAGATGTGCTGAAGAACATGGTAAGGTGCTAGGTGGCCTAGTTATGGAGAGCAATTACAAAGAGTCTAGTAGGCTATATGGGTGGTTAGATGACATGGGAGTGAGGTGGATCTGATCCAATTATCATGGGTATTGCAATATTTTAGGTTGATGTAAGGAGTACTTGATACTCCTGTGCTCTATAGGTATCAATCAGATGAATCAAGCCTACCCTATTTGGAGGAGTGGCAGGTGGATTATGAGGATGATGAGGAGATAGATCTCTCATATGTGGATGATATCAGGACCACAGTGGAGTATGAGGTATGGTTTGCTTCACAACCTCTATGGGTACTGAGTTAGATGGTTGAGAAGGATAGAAGATATGAGGAGGAGGTAGTAGAGGGTGCATATGAGGTTATTGATGTTAGAGACATCGTCAATCTAGTTTTTAAGGGAGGCAAATGAGGGATGAAACGTAGTAACCTCCAAATATTGGAGGTGATGGTGATGGAGGAGATGAGATGGAGGAGGTTCTAGAGAGACCTCGTAGCCAAAGTGAGGAGGAGTGGATTGGGCTCAAGGCTGAGTGAGACCAACTCCAATAGATGGTGGTAGAGTGGGATAGAGAGATAACTCGGTTGTGGATAGAGATAGAGGTGTGGATGGTGACAAGTGGAGGAGAGGATACAATATTGAGGTTATAGGAAAAGTTGGCACAAAGGGACTCTCATTAGAGGTATAATGTGCTATGCCTTTGATCCTCAGAGAGGTACATCTAGGATTTAAAGGATCTACTCATGCAACACCTATTGGGCTGCCAGATCAACCTTCTTCCTCTATAGTGGGTTTTGTTAGGATAGTGACTCTAGGTATAGTGACTCCAAGTCTAGGGCTCCTTCAAGGTTACAAGGATCTACCTATGGGTATTAGCTAGTGCACAGATGCCCTTTTTTGTATATGATCCATGGTGCTCCATTGTATATAGCCTTCAGACATTCATTGTACATGCGATACATATATATACATGGCTTTTATGTTTGTGTTATGAATTTGTGTAAATTTTTGTGTGAATAAATATGTACATATTATGGATGACAATGTAATGATGATTTGTATGAATTGTGATAATGTAAATGAATTGATGCTCTAATGATCGTTCATAGTTTAGATTTTACTTGACCATATTTATCATTGTCATTTAATTAGGGGTACCAAAATAATGGTATATGAAATGGAAGACTCATGTAAGGATATGATAATGACATGGAGGCTATTTTGGCTTATGAATGGATGATTTGGAATTGTTTTTACAAAGACTCAAATATACTAGTGATTTCTAACAAACTCACTAAGTTCTATCTAATTTCTCTAAGACCAAATGTGTGTGTAGTGAATGTTTATTTACCAATTAATAGAATGGTAATGACTCAAGGCAATCAAGAACCAATGTGTGTGCAAGTGAGTTCATTAACCCATATTGAGTAAATTAAGATGAAACCTATCATGGAGGATACCAGGAAGCTAGCTCATCCTTATGTATGATCAGAGGTCTCTTCAAGAGAGATGTGTTACCATGCATGAGTGTACTCCACTACCAGTCAAACATCTATATCCTCGATGGAGGTTAGCTCCATAGTCCAATGATTTAATCTCTAAGCTTTGGGGATTTAGACTACCTAACCATTTGGATGGAAATGTAGTTCTATCCTTACGACTTACGGATATGTGGTGTGTGATATGTAAAAGAGTTAGAGCTTTGGGGAATTGGATTCTCAACCAAGATATTATGAGAATTTAACCCTATCCTTACTACTCGTTCTTTTATTTGGAAGTGTTGATAGTGGTGAAGACCACTATTTTTTATTTTGGACTATGTGCATAATGGGACAAATGAAGATAACTTTTTTTCTTCGAAGTTCAATCCAATCATGGTGTTATCCCTCTTTGATACAAGATGTTTTAATATGTGTGATATGTGTTTGGTTGATGTGTATTAGAGTAAATTCCCAGAACTCATGATTATCTTAGTAAAAATGTGTCTTGGTCTAGAGAAAACTCAACATGTATTGGAGGTTGCTAGAAACACTAGGAATTGTTGAGTGATTGAAAGCACCTAGTGGTGATGTAAATGATGACTTGAATTTATGAAATGGTGCAATAAATTATGACTTGAGGGTGTCCTTGATTAAGGTGATAAGACTTGTTGGATCAATTATTGTCTAAAATTAAAAAATTACCCCTAGTATGGTGGATGAAATTCATCAGGATAACAATGACTATGATTGTGCAAAATGAATATCTAAAATACAATGTGTATAAATGCAATGTGTATGGATGATATTTTTGTGTATTATCCATGTATATATATACATATATGAAATAAATTAAGTATAGAATGCTCTCAAGTGGATAATGTTTAGTGGTTTAGGATCTACCATCCCTATACACTATACAGTCTATAAGTTCTCTAACCCATATTTTGTGTGACAATGTATGGACCCAACCAATTAGCTGTGAATTTATTATGAAGATGCGGTAACGCATTGATGTTTTGTTGATTCACTCTAAGGACAAGATATCCTATTTGGAATTATGTAGATGGACTTTAGAATTGTAAGAACGCATTAAATGATTCAGATATACTTGTAAATGCTCCAAGGCATTGATTCACCTTTCATTAAGAAGTTTGAGTTGGTCAAGACGTGCTTGTCTAGTAGTATCATCATCTATGAATTCTTGCAATGAAATACAAAGAAGTGTTGGACATTTTGAGTGATAAGTTGTCATTGATGTCAAGAGTGAGTTGTCATTGATGTCAAACTTTTAGCACCAGTCAGTGGCAGTTTCAGTTGGCAACATCCGTTTCGGTTTCAGTTTCAAGATCCGGTTCAAGGAAGTCATATGAGGTCCAAAGTGCAAGAAAAAGCCCAAATAAATAATATTATAATATTATTTTATAATATTATGCAAAGGAAGTTTAAAATTAATTATTTAAATTAATTTATTAGTTAATTTACTTAACTTATAAAGTTATTTAAATTAATTATTAATTAATTTAATTATTAATTATAAATTAATTTAAGCTAAGGTTAAATAACCCTAAGGTGGGTTATCAAATTTAATATTCAAAATTTGATTTCGAATAAAGTGCCACCGACGTGAGGAGAAATTAAAAACGTGTATATAAGGGGGAACTCCCACCCTACCAAACCTTACCATGCCTTCGATTATTATTGCGAGCTTTAGAATTGTGAGCCTTACGAATTGCACTATGTCCAAAGCAAGGAAAGGGTGTGCAAGTTTCGTGAGAAATAGACGACGAGTGGAGGCATAAGAGGAAGGGGTTCTACCTTCCTTCACGTGGGCATTCGTAGCCCACGCGGTGGGCTCCCAAGCGCTAAGGCGCTTAGGATAGAGGAGACGGCGGATCGAATCTCGTCGAATCCCCTTTTGGGGAAGAAAGAGGTATGCTTGTAAATTGGTCGCCAAAATTTTTGGGAATATAGTTTGGGCATTTAAAAATTAATTTTTGCATATTTAAATTGGTTCTAAGGTTGCTAAAGGAGTTATAAGGGTTTTTGCAAAATTAAATTTTTAATGTTGTTTGCTCAAATGTTTTGAAAATATTGTAAGGTGTTTGGTTGATATTTTTATGGTGTTGGATATTATTTTAAGTTGGAGTTTATAAGGTGTATCAAGGAAATTATCTTTATGTATGTTATGATGAGTGTTAATTTTAAAAGGGAGCAATAAGGCATAAATTGAGTTGTGATTGTTTTATGTCCAAGGAATATTTTTGGAAAGTGTTGAAGTGATATTGTTGTGTTTAACCATTGGAATTGGAAAGAAGAAATTGTGATTAAGACAGGGTTATCTACATCCAACAAAAGGTATGGGCATATTCTTCCTAGTGAGTGATTGTTGAAAATTGTGAATAGAAAGTTGGAGTGAAAAGGATTGTTTGGTTTGCATTGTTGAGAGTGTTTTGAATTAATGCTTCAAGGTTTTCTGGAATTAAGAGTTGTTGATAAAACCTTGTTTTATAAGCATTGTTGTTGAAGTGTTTGAGTTGAGTGAAGAACTTGAACTAGGGTTTGGAAAGAACATGAGTATCATTGTTATGTGAGATTGGTTGAGTAGAGTTGGTTGAGCCTAGTCAAGTGAATGTGTGAAGTGATTGTTCAAGTTTTATGAAACAAATTATTCTATATTCTGAATTGAGTTGAGAAAGTGATTGAGTATTGAGGTGAATGTGAAGCATATTGAGTCTCTAACAATTCTCTATATGTTTCTAAGAGAGTGATTGAAAGTGATTGAGCATTATGATGAATGTAGAGCATATTGAGTCTCTAACAATTCTCTTTATGTTTCTATGAGATTGGACAAGTTCTAGTGTGATATTGTTGGATAGATTTGAGGTAAGTCTTAGAGAAGACTTGTGGATAGATTTATGTGAGCTTTTGTGGAAGCTTACAATACAGATTAGAGGATAGAGTTTGGTATAGATTTGAGGATAGGTTTATGCCAGATCAGAGATAGATATTGAGGATAGATTAGAGGATAGAGTTTGGTACAGATTTGAGGATAGGTTTGTGCTAGATCAGAGACAGAGATTGAGGATAGATTTGTGCTAGATCGAAGGACTATGTTTAGTGTAGATTTGAGATAGATATTTGGAGGTGATAGAGTATAGAAGATGATAGTATCTAGTGGATAGTGATCCATTAGCCAGGGTAGTGAGGATAGGTGTCTTCAGTGGATAGAGATCCATCAGCCAGAGTAGTGGGGGCAATAGATCTTCTAGAAGATCACTAGTCAGAGCTTAGGGGAAAGGAGTTCTCCTATGGATAGAGATCCATGAACTTGATTAGGGGATTGGTGTCTCCTTTGGATAGAGGTCCATAAAAATTATAGGGAAAGGATTCCCAAGAGAATTTATTTGAGGAAAATTTATAAGAAATATTTTCTCCGTGGAGTAGCCCACATTGGGTGAACCACGTAAAATCATGTCTCTCATGTGTGTGATGCTTTGTGTGATGTTTACTACTTTAATATTGTTGATGTTATCATTTGGATTAAAAGGCAAAAAGTTTTATCTTATACTGTTCACCCCCCTCTCAGTATAAGCACATGTTCTTCAATTGGTATTAGAGCAGGTCTCTCCATGAAAAGACTAACATCTTGGAGGAGGATCCATCATTAACACACATGACTTCAAAAAATGAAGAGGAGACTATGTTTGATATAAAAGAGGAATTATTTATTGCTCTCAAAAAGTTAGAAAGAATTAGAGAGAAGAATTCAAGCCTGAAGGAACAAATTCAAGAGGATGAAGAAGCAAGGATGGAACTTCTACAAAATCTCACAGAACTCAAGATAAGGGTGGAAGAAGGAAAGAAAATTGAGCAGGATATGATAGATCTATTAAGAGCAAGAGAAATAGAATGTGAAATATTGGAAGCAAAAATTGTTTATCTAAGGAATGAAGTTGAAAGGACCAAGGTACTACAAGATGTAGAGGATAAGAAATAAAAAAGGGAATCAAGTCTTCAAGAAGCAGAAACTTCAAACAAGGATAAGCAAGCAAAGGATATCAGAAAGGAAGAAAGCAAAGAAGAACCTTGGATGAGAGTTAATCACAAGAGGAGGAATACTCCACCACAATCTCAAGGGCATCCAAATAGGTTACATAATTTCTTCCATGGTCATTGCTTTTCTTGTAATAAATATGGTCATAGAGTTGTACACTATATTAGTCATGCAAGAAACAATGTCAATAGAAATTTCAATTCTTTTGCACCTCTTATGGATAATGATATTATATGTTACAAATGCAATAATTTTGGGCACAAGGCTAGATGGTGTAAAATGATACTTCCTGAGTCTAGTAAAAGAAAAACAGATTCAACAACTAGGAAAGATGAAAGGGGAAATGTAAAAGCTAGATCAATGTTAGTTCAAACAACCCTTCATGCTCAGGATAAAGAAGAACAATGGTATCTTGATAGTGGTTGCTCTAGTCACATGACAGGAGACAAAGATAAATTCATTGTATTAAAAGAAACCAATAGAGGATCAGTAAGTTTTGGTGATAATGGATCAACAAGGATTGGTGGAAGAGGAACTCTGAGTTTAGATAATGGGAAAACAAGAACATAAAATGTGTTGTATGTTAAAGGGTTAAAACATAATATGTTAAGTGTAAGTCAACTTTGTGATCAAGGGCATATGGTTACATTCCATCCAGATAGATGTGAGATAAGAAAATCAAAAACTGGAAAAGTCATTGCCAATGCAAGAAGAACTCCAAACAATCTATACATGCTTAGTGAGATCAAAGGGGAAAAGTGCTTTCTATCACAAGAATATGAGAGTTGGTTGTGGCATAGAATATTGGGTCACTTGAATTTTGACAACATAGTCAACATAAGCAATAAGCAGAGATGTCAAAGATTTACCCAAAATAAAAAGGCCACAAAACACAATCTGTGCACCTTGTCAACATGGAAAGCAAACTAGAACAAGCTTTAAGTCAAAAGGATATATGTCATCTGAGCCATTGAGTCTAATACATACTGATCTATGTGGTCCTACCAGAACACAGAGCATTCAGGGTGAGAGTTACTTTATTCTATTTATAGATGATTACTCAAGAATGGTTTGGGTAGATTTTCTGAAAGAGAAATCAGAAGCTTTTGAAAAGTTCAAAGCATTTAAGAAACTGGTTGAAAATGAAACCGGCAAGAGAATTAAGTGTTTGAGATCTGATAGAGGAGGAGAATTTACCTCAAATGAGTTTGTAGAGTTTTGTGAACAACATGGGATTAAGAGAGAATATTCAGCAACAAGAACTCCTCAACAAAATGGAGTAGTTGAAAGGAAAAATAGAACTATTGAGAATATGGCTAGAGCTATGTTAAATGAGTCTAAGCTCTCAGATGGATTTTGGAGAGAAGTAATCAACAAAGTAGTATACATAATCACTAGGGCTCAAATGAGGGTAAACCATCACAAGACTCCATATGAGCTTTGGAAAGGAAGACCGACCACTGTAAAACACTTCAAGGTTTTTGGAAGCAAGTGTTACATAAGAAGAGAAGATCAAAACTTAGGCAAGTTTGATCCTAGATGTGATGAAGGAATTTTCCTTGGTTATTCCTCAAAGAGTAAAGCCTATAGATGCTTCAACAAGAGAACACACACTATTGTAGAAAGTATAAATGTAACAATTGATGAAAAGATAGATTCAAGAGAACCAGTTCAACAAATTGTGTATCAGGAAGATGGAAGTTGTCAAGAAGAGTTTCATGAGGAATCAGATGAAGAAGAAGAAGAAACACAAAAGCTTCTTCCTAAAACTCCATCTAGGTATGTACAGAAGCATCATCCAAAAGAACAAATCATTGGGAATCCAGATGTAAGACAGACAAGGAGAAGGATAATAACACCATCTCAACAAGCAAATTTTTCTTTGCTATCTAAGATTGAGCCAAAAGACTTCAAACAGGCAAGTGAAGATGAGTTATGGATCAAGGCAATGGATGAGGAATTAGATCAGATAGAAAAAAGCAAGACTTGGGAACTTGTCCCATGACCAAAGGACAAGAATGTGATTGGCACAAAATGGGTATTCAAAAATAAGCTAAATGAAGATGGACAAGTAGTAAGGAACAAAGCAAGGTTAGTGTGCAAAGGCTATGCATAGGTAGAGGGAATTGATTTTGATGAGACATTTGCTCCAGTTGCATGACTTGAAGCCATAAGAATATTTTTAGCTTTCTCAAGTTTTAAAAACTTCAAAGTATATCATATGGATGTTAAGTCAACATTTCTAAATGGTGTTCTAGAAGAAGAAGTGTACATTGAACAACCAGAGGGATTCATGTTAACAGATAAACCAGATTATGTATGCAGATTGAAAAAGGTATTGTATGGTCTAAAGTAGGCTCCTAGAGCATGGTACTCAAGACTAGATAAGTATCTTCAGGAACAAGGATTCAGAAAAGGAATAGCAGATAACAACTTATATATCAAAAATGAAGGGAATAATCTACTAATTGTGGTTGTTTATGTTGATGACATCATTTTTGGGGGAAACAATGATAAGATGTGTAAAGAATTTGCTAAGAACATGCAGAATGAATTTGAGATGTCTATGCTTGGTGAGTTGTCTTTCTTTCTTGGACTTCAGATTTCACAATCAGAGAAAGGGGTGTTTCTCTCACAAACCAAGTATATAAAAGAAATGTTAAAGAAATTCAGGTTAGAAGATTGCAAACCGGTAAGTACTCCCATGGTCACAGGATGCAAGTTAAGTAAGGATGATGAATCTCCAGAGGTAGATCAGAGACTATACAGATCTATGATTGGCAGCTTATTGTATGTTACAACTACAAGACCAGACATAGTACAGTCAATGGGATTAGTGGTAAGGTTTCAGGCAGCACCTAAGGAAACACATGTGGCAGCGGTAAAAAGAATTCTCAAGTATCTAAAAGGGACTATGGATTTTGGGCTTTGGTATCCCAAAAGTGATAGTTTCACACTCATAACATATACAGATGTAGATTGGGTTGGTAGCATTGATGATAGGAAAAGCACGAGTGGAGGAGCATTCTTTCTTGGAGACTGTTTAGTCTCTTGGCTAAGTAAGAAGCAGGTTTCAATATCCCTATCTACAATAGAAGTAGAATATATTATAATAGTAGCTAGTTGTACATAGGTATTATGGATGAAGTGAACTCTAGAAGACTTCAAGATAAAACATGATCATCCTATTCCCATACTATGTGATAATACAAGTGCTATAAGTATCTCAAAAAATCTAATGATGCACTCCAGGACAAAGCACATTTCGATTAAGTATCATTTTTTGAGAGAACAGGTGACAGATAAATAGGTCAGGTTGGAATATGTTACTACAAAGGAATAGATAGCAGATATTTTCACTAAGCCACTTTCAAAGGAGACCTTTGAGTATCTTCGAGGAAAACTGGGAGTAAGACTCCCACCCCAGAATTAACCACCTCAAGAGGAGGTGGGGGAGGGGCTAAGCTAAGAGATTCATTCTTAGCCCCGAGCCCCAAAGGTGACCCTTTGCCATTGATGTCAAAGGGGAGAGATTTGAGTAAGGGGGAGAGATTTGGTTTAAGGAGGAAGCATTGAGTCAGGGGGAGCAGAATAGGAAAAAGGTCAAGATTTGGTAAAAATAATTTGGGTTGCCATCAATGACAAAGGGGGAGATTGTTGGACATTTTGAGTGATAAGTTGTCATTGATGTCAAGAGTGAGTTGTCATTGATGTCAAAATTTCAGCACCAGTCAGTGGCAGTTTTAGTTGGCAGCATCCATTTCGGTTTCAGTTTCAAGATCCGGTTCAAGGAAGTCAGATGAGGTCCAAAGTGCAAGAAAAAGCCCAAATAAATAATATTATAATATTATTTTATAATATTATGCAAAGGAAGTTTAAAATTAATTATAAATTAATTTATTAGTTAATTTACTTAACTTATAAAGTTATTTAAATTTTTTATTAATTAATTATTAATTATAAATTAATTTAAGCTAAGGTTAAATAACCCTAAGGTGGGTTATCAAATTTAATATTCAAAATTTGATTTTGAATAAAGCATCGCTGACGTGAGGAGAAATTAAAAACGTGTATATAAGGGGGGAACTCCCACCCTACCAAACCTTACCATGCCTTCGATTATTATTGCGAGCTTTAGAATTGTGAGCCTTACGAATTGCGCTGCGTCCAAAGCAAGGAAAGGGTGTGCAAGTTTCGTGAGAAATAGACGGTGAGTGGAGGCATAAGAGGAAGGGGTTCTACCTTCCTTCACGTGGGCATTCGTAGCCCATGCGGTGGGCTCCCAAGCGCTAAGGCACTTAGGATAGAGGAGACGGTGGATCGAATCTCGTCGAATCCCCTTTTGGGGAAGAAAGAGGTATGCTTGTAAATTGGTCGCCAAAAATTTTGGGAATATAGTTTGGGCATTTAAAAATTAATTTTTGCATATTTAAATTGGTTCTAAGGTTGCTAAAGGAGTTATAAGGGTTTTTGCAAAATTAAATTTTTAATGTTGTTTGCTCAAATGTTTTGAAAATATTGTAAGGTGTTTGGTTGATATTTTTATGGTGTTGGATATTATTTTAAGTTGGAGTTTATAAGGTGTATCAAGGAAATTATCTTTATGTATGTTATGATGAGTGTTAATTTTAAAAGGGAGCAATAAGGCATAAATTGAGTTGTGATTATTTTATGTCCAAGGAATATTTTTGGAAAGTGTTGAAGTGATATTGTTGTGTTTAACCATTGGAATTGGAAAGAAGAAATTGTGATTAAGACAGGTTTTCTAAAGGCACTTCTACATCCAACAAAAGGTATGGGCATATTCTTCCTAGTGAGTGATTGTTGAAAATTGTGAATGGAAAGTTGGAGTGAAAAGGATTGTTTGGTTTGCATTGTTGAGAGTGTTTTGAATTAATGCTTCAAGGTTTTCTGGAATTAAGAGTTGTTGATAAAACCTTGTTTTATAAGCATTGTTGTTGAAGTGAGTTGTTGAGTGAAGAACTTGAACTAGGGTTTGGAAAGAACATGAGTATCATTGTTATGTGAGATTGGTTGAGTAGAGTTGGTTGAGCCTAGTCAAGTGAATGTGTGAAGTGATTGTTCAAGTTTTATGAAACAAATTATTCTATATTCTGAATTGAGTTGAGAAAGTGATTGAGTATTGAGGTGAATGTGAAGCATATTGAGTCTCTAACAATTCTCTATATGTTTCTAAGAGAGTGATTGAAAGTGATTGAGCATTGTGATGAATGTAGAGCATATTGAGTCTCTAACAATTCTCTTTATGTTTCTATGAGATTGGACAAGTTCTAGTGTGATATTGTTGGACATATTTGAGGTAAGTCTTAGAGAAGACTTGTGGACAGATTTATGTGAGCTTTTGTGGAAGCTTACAATACATATTAGAGGACAAAGTTTGGTATAGATTTGAGGATAGGTTTGTGCCAACAGATATTGAGGACAGATTAGAGGATAGAGTTTGGTACAAATTTGAGGATAGGTTTGTGCCAGATCAGAGATAGATATTGAGGACAAATTTGTGCTAGATCGAAGGACTATGTTTAGTGCAAATTTGAGATAGAGCTTTGGAGGTGACAGAGTATAGAAGATGACAGTCTCTAGTGGATAGTGATCCATTAGCTAGGGCAGTGAGGATAGGTGTCTTCAGTGGATAGATATCCATCAGCCAGAGTAGTGGGGGCAATAGATCTTCTAGAAGATCACCAATCAGAGCTTAGGGGAAAGGAGTTCTCCTATGGATAGAGATCCACGAACTTGATTAGGGGATTGGTGTCTCCTTTGGACAGAGGTCCATAAACATTGTAGGGAAAGGATTCCCAAGAGAATTTATTTGAGGAAAATTTATAAGAAATATTTTCTCCGTGGAGTAGCCCACATTGGGTGAACCACGTAAAATCATGTCTCTCATGTGTGTGATGCTTTGTGTGATGTTTACTACTTTAATATTGTTGATGTTATCATTTGGATTAAAAGGCAAAAATTTTATCTTATATTGTTCACCCCCCTCTCAGTATAAGCACATGTTCTTAAAATTGAAGGGATCTCAAGCTCAAGAGGCATGATGGCTTCGGTTCCATAGACCAATGATAATAGTGTTATCCCAATAGGAATGCAAATGCTTGTTCGATAAGCCCATAATTCCAAGGAGATTTTAAATATGATAGTCTCAATGATTGTATTTGATTAATTTCTTGAGAATAGTGATTAAGTTCTTATTGGTTGCTTTAGCTTGTCCATTTGTGGGTACTAAGGAGTCAAAAAATAATTGGATATTATACTTCTCATAAAGTGCTCGAAAATCCTTGTTTTTGAAATACTTACCATTGTTAGAAATTATTTTTGAGGGGATACCAAAGTGATAGATGATATGCTGAAGTATAAACTCCACAATTCTAGGTCCTGTCATATTTTTTAGAGGAATTACCTCAACCCACTTTGTGAATTATTCGGCAATGATGATGAATGTAAGTTGTCCCAAGGAAGGAGGTAATATTTTACCAATCAGGTCTAAACCCCATTGTGAAAAGGGCTAAATAATATGAATAGGCTGCAATGGTTGTGATGGTACATGAGTTAAATTGGCATGTTGTTGTCATTGTTGACATTTCTTGACATAGGTGCAACAATCACGTTCCATGGTGGGCCAATAATAACCCATGCATAAAATACACTTTGCGATGGTCATTTCATTAAAGTGAACACCACAAGTACCATCATGAGATTTAAGTATTGCTCTTTGGGCCTTTGCAAGTTCAAGACAATGAAGGAGAACTCCATCATAATCTATACAACACGTCCCCCAAGAGAGTGAAATGAGATACCTTTTGTTTGAAAGTTCATTTGGTAGTTTGTGACATGTTATATGGGAGTGTTCCAAACTTGAGGAAGGCTTTTACTTTACTAGACCAAGGCTCATATGACTTTGCATGGATAAAGCAAACATCCTTCTCATATTTAGACTCAGCTCAAGAAATTGCAGATTTAGAGATCGTTGTGACAATTAATGGTTATACCTCTCCTTTAGATTTATTTGGAATAAATGATCCTATAGAGTTCATCACATTTGTAAATCTATAAGTCAACCTAGGCAAGATATCAATATCATACCATTTAAATTTTACAAGCAATTTCATTGCTACTTCATGATAATGTTTTAAGACTGGTTCTTTGCATTAGTATTCTCTTTTAACTTGAAAAATGACAAGTTGGAAATCACCAAATATCTTGATACACTTTATGGTCATATCTAAGGCTTCTTGAAGTCCTAATATTAATGTTTTATACTCTAAATTATTGTTTGTGCATGTAAAATCAAGTTTGAATGATAAAGGAATAGGTAACCTTATGGTGTATGAAATACGACTCCAGCACCTTATCATTTTTTGCACTTAGAACCATAAAATAATAGTGTGATATCGACATATTCCTCAGGAATGACATATTATTCTTATTTAGTGATTGTAAATACCAAATCATCTAGGAGCTAGGAAGTGGAGCTTTTGCAAGCTGATTGGCTATTACCTAACCTTGAATGGATTTTTGACTGATGAACTCAAGATCAAATTTTATGAGAAGAATTATCCATTTTATGATGTGGGTGTTCTTGTAAGTGTGATATATCATGTAACACAAATTATTTTCTTTAGCTATGACATAAGTGGTGTGATTTAGCATGTAATATCTAAGTTTCTTGGTGTCAAAAACCACTGCTAGGTATAGTTTTTTGATGCACCTTGTTGGAGCCATAACTTGTGAACCGTACGCCCGTTTGCCTTGAAATTTAACAGGTGGTTCCACGTGCGTGTTCTGCATCAGGCTCATCTCTGATGCACCTGACCCTCCAAAAAACATACTTTCGGGACCTAACTCCTCCATCTAGTGTCCCAAAATTAGCTTTTAGAATAGGTTCCCGGGTTTTTGGGTTTTTTTGAATGTTAGAATTTTATTATCTTTTGTTATACCTTAAGTTGAGACCTAATATTTTAAATTAAGGTTCATTATTGTAAGAGGGATGTGTGCACCAAATTTGGGTGCAATCCGACTCATTTCTATTTTTAGCAGTTTTTAGAAAAAAATGTTTTTAGGGTTTCTTTGGTTTTTGGTGGCTATATGATGGATTGTATTCTTTTGGAGAAGGGGTGTGAATTTAGGAATGAGAAGAATATCGATTTGCAGGTTTCTTCCATTATATTGCATTTGTGTTATGTGATTGGAGTCCATTTTGTTGGTCTCTTGTAGCTGAGTTTACACCATTTGGTATCAGAGCGGGTGTGATCTCGCTAGTGAAGGGAAGATGTCACCTAGAAGATATGCCCATATGAATAGGAAGATCGAGGATCTAAATGCAGAAATAGCATGGCTGACTGGTGTGATTGATCACATGGGAGAGAGACATCCCAGGGCGCATGCAGATCAAGGATCTGATGATGAAAATGTACCTGAGGAACGTGGATCTGAGGTCCACGTAGAAGCAAAACCAGAGGGCCCAGAGGAAGAAGGGCATGGTTTTGAAAATCGGTTGATACGAGCTCTAGAGGGGCTTAAGGGGAATCGATATGGGATCAAGATCGAGGTTCCCGAGTATGCTGGTGGGTTGAAACCAGAGGAGTTGATCGATTGGATCAATAGCCTAGAAAAATATTTTGAATGGAGTAACCTTGTTGAAGAGAAGAAGGTTAAGCTCGCATGCACAAAGTTGAAGGGACATGCATTGATTTGGTGGGATCATTTACAGACTACACGATAGAGGAATGGAAAGGAAAATATCAAGGATTGGACAAATATGAAGAAGAAGTTACAGGAAAAATTTATACCTGTAGACTACTCCCAAACCCTATTTCATAGATTTCAGAATCTTTGACAGAAGGATCAAAGCATTGAGGACTATACTAATGAATTCTACAAGCTATCCATTTGAGTGGAGCACAATGAGATGGAGGACCAAAAGGCTTCTAGGTATGTAAATGGCCTAAGTTTTGTTGTCCAAGATGAGATGAGCATGCATCACACTCTTACAGTGGAGGATGTGTATCAAATGGCCCTCAAGGCAGAGGAGAAATTGAAAAGGGTTAATAGAAGAGGTAAGAAGGGATTCACACCCTCTTCAGGTCGGGGTCGAAGTGGATCTAATTTTCTCAAGGGAGAATCCTCAATACCTGCTAAACAAGAAGAAGATGGGCAAAATCTGAGAGGAAGAGGATACCAACGAGGTAGAGGTTACGGTGGTGGATGAAATGGGAATGATCCAAGAAGGTCGTATACCTGTTATGGATGTGGTGAGGAGGGGCACAGAGCATTTGAGTGTCCCCAATGTGATGTCCAAGAAAGGGGTCAAGGAGGACAAGGAAGGGTCAATCTGGTTGAGATGGAAGAGCAGGATGAGGATGAAGTTGTTGCTGACATGGGGGAAGCACTTATGATAAGGAGGATGCTGATTGTTCCTAATAAAGAGAAGGTGTAGAGCAAAGCGAAGGGGTAGACCATAGATGGTGATGATTCTGGGCTATGAATGAACATCTTTCGAACAAGGTGTACATCAGGAGGGAAGGTATGTAACATTGTCATTGATGGTGGTAGTTGTGAGAATATGGTGTCAAATGTCATGGTTGATAAAATGAACCTGGAATGCGAAAAGCATCCTTATCCATATCGCATATCATGGGTTAATAAGGGGAATGAGGTAACAGTAGATCAGAGGTGTTTAATTAAATTTTCAATTGGGAGCACTTACAAGGATGAAGTGTGGTGTGATGTGATCCCGATGGATGCATGTCACATTCTATTGGGAAGACCTTGGTAGTATGATAGGGATACTAACCATAATGGGAGAAAGAATACTTACACATTCTGGAAGGATGGTGTAAAGGTAGTTCTTGTACCTCTGAAGGAGGATGGGTCGAGTGAGAGCTTGTTGATGATGAAGGAGTTTCTTGCAGAGATCAAGGATGCTAGCTTTTGTTATGCCTTAATAGCTAGGAAGCTAGAAATAGAGGAAGTGGTTATGCCTACAGCAACAACTAAGTTGCTAAGTGAATATAAATATGTCACACCAGAGGAGTTACCGGATGGGCTACCACCAAAGAGGGATATCCAACATCACATGGATTTGATTCCAGGATCAGCGCTCCCAAATCAGGCAACTTATCGGTTGAACCCGACATAGAATGCAGAGTTGAGTAGGCAAGTGACAGAGTTGATAAAGAAGGGATTAGTTAGGGAGAGTATGAGTCCATGTGCGACTCCAGAATTGCTGACCCCAAAGAAATATGGTGACTGGAGGATGTGTGTGGATAGTAGAGCCATAAACAAGATCACAATAAAGTATCAATATCCTATGCCGAGAGTGGATGACATGATGGATGGATTGGTTGGAGCTAAATACTTTAGTAAAATTGATCTACGGAGTGGCTACTACCAGATCAGAATTAGAGAAGGGGATGAATGGAAGATAACTTTTAAGATAAAATATGGGTTGTACGAGTGGATGGTGATGCCATTTGGGTTGTCTAATGCACCCAGTACATTTATGCGGTTGATGAACAGAGTACTACGGGAATATAATGGTAAGTTTGTGGTTGTGTATTTTGATGATATTTTGATTTATAGTAAAAGTGAAGAAGAGCATTTGTTACACCTAAAATTAGTGTTAGACGTGCTCAGGAAGGAGAAATTGTATGTCAACCTAAAGAAATGTAGATTTCTTCAGGATAGTTTAGTGTTTTTAGGATTTGTAATCTCAAGAGATGGCATGAGGATGGATGACGAGAAAGTGAAGGTGATTCTAGAATGGCCTCTTCCATGAACTATAACAGAAGTAAGGAGCTTTCATGGCCTAGCTACCTTTTACAGAAAGTTCATCAGGAACTTCAGTAGTATAGCTGCCCCTATAACTGAGTGCACGAAGGGGAAAGAGTTTGTATGGACTATAGAAGCAACAATAGAGAGTTTTGAACTCTTGAAGAAGAAGGTGTCGGAAGACCCTATTCTAGTGTTACCATATTTTAGTAAGGTGTTTGAGGTTGATTGTGATGCCTCATTTGTTGGAATTGGTGGTGTCTTAAGTCAAGAGGGCCGACCTATAGCATTTTTTAGTGAGAAGCTGAATGATGCAAGGAAGAATTATTCTACATATGATGTGGAATTTTATGCAATTGTGCAAGCATTGCAACATTGGAGGCACTACTTACTCTCAAAGGAGTTTGTGTTGTTTACTGATCATGAAGCATTGAGGTATGTCAACTCTCAAAAAAAGTTAAATAGCAGGCATGCCAAATGGGTTTCATTTTTGCAACAGTATACATTTGTCCTGAAGCACAAGTCGGGCAAACAAAATAAGGTTGCTGATGCATTGAGTAGGAGAGTCTTGTTGTTGACCACTATGGAGAATGAAGTGGTAGGATTTGAGGGGATTAAAGATCTATATGAATCTGATGCATATTTTGGGAATATTGTGCAACAGTGTAAAAGTGTGGTAGAGGGTGAGTCCCATACTATTTTTGAAGAGTATTTTTTATAGAATGGTTACTTGTTTAAGGGTAATCGATTATGCATTCCCAATGGCTCTATGAGAGAGAACATCTTGAGGGAATTACATAGTGGGGGTTTGGTTGGTCATTTTGGAGTAGCCAAAACTACCACTCTTGTAGAGGAGAAGTACTATTGGCCAAAAATGAAGAGAGACATAATCAGGTTTGTCTCTAGATGTAGAGTATGTCAAATGGCTAAGGGCCATGCACAAAATACAGGGTTGTATATGCCACTGCCAGTTCCTACAGGACCATGGACCGATCTGAGTATGGATTTCATGTTGGGGTTGCCCAAGACACAGAGGGGTAAGGATTCAATTTTTGTTGTGGTAGACAGATTTTCAAAAATGGTGCATTTCATTGCTTTCTATAAAACTAATGATGCAACTAGGATTGTAGTCTTATTCTTTGATGAGATTGTGCGGTTGCATGGTGTTCCAAAGACTATTACTTCTGATCGGGATACTAAGTTCTTGAGTCACTTTTGGAGGACGTTGTGGAAGAAGTTGAACACCAGGCTGTAGTTCAGTAGTGCTTACCACCCACATACCGATGGGAAAATAGAGGTAGTGAATAGAAGCTTGGGAAACCTCTTACAGTGCATAGTTGGAGAAAAACCAAAACAATGGGATTTAGCCTTGTCACAAGTCGAATTTACATACAACAGTTTAGTGAACAAGTTGATAGGTAAATCTCCTTTTCAAATTATTTATGGTCAAAATCCTAGAGGTGTATTAGATTTGGTTGAGTTACCAATTGGGGAACAAGTTAGTGATGATGCAGAAGCATTTGCTGAGCATATCCAGAAAGTGCAAGAGTCAGTGAGGGAAAAATTGCAGAGTAGTAATGCTCACTACAAAGAGTCTATTGATGCACATAGAAGGGTGAAAGTGTTTGAAGAGGGTGATATGGTCATGGTTCATCTTAGGAAAGAAATATTTCCTAAGGGGACGTATAACAAACTAAAACTTAAGAAAATTGGGCCATGCAAGATTTTGAAGAAGATCAATGATAATGCCTATAAAGTGGAGTTTCTCGATGAATTTGATATTTCACCCATTTTTAATGTTTTTGATTTATTTTAGCATCCTGGTTGATGAGGATTGATGTTTGATCTTTCATATGACCCCTCTAGTAGTTCCTAGCTAGGTTTGCATAGTTTATTTCTTGCAAATTAATAATTGTAAGTGAGTCTCCTTCTCACATGCACTTGTGGGCACTAGTTATCTTCTAGTTGTCATTTAGAGTGTTAGTTAGTAAGTGTGAACTCAAAGTAGGAAGTGTGTACTTCAAGATAGCTAAAATGGATCTTCTAGTTAGCAATATTCCTTTCTCTTAACTTAGAAGTTTACGTGCATTCTCCTTTGCACTTTTGTAGCTTATGGTTAAGCATATTGGATCAAATCCATGATTTGATGGGTTTGGTTATGTATTTTGGGCCATTAGTGCCTATATATTGAATTGTAAATAATAGAACACTTAGTTGGATTTTCAATCCTTTTCATTGGTATCGAGCTTAGTTCATGTTTGCACTAGGGCTTGTGAGGTGAGAGGATAGGAGATAATTTTGTTATGAGAAATTCTTTCTCATTGAGGACTCGGTTTAAGCTCAAGGGGAGCTTGAAAACCATTCGAAGAAGGAAGTTCCTTCGACGACAAACTCCTCGTTCCAACTTTTTGCTTATGCTCAAGAGGTATAGGAAAAGTTTGCCTCAGAGTTCTTCGTATTGTGATCCTTGGAAGGGATTGGATCGTAGCTACGGTCCAATTAGGATTAGGGAGCCATTTAACCCTATTGCCCCCCCATTTTTGAGTATTGAAGAGCTCCAGGAGGTCATCAAAACTAGGTCGTGTGTCGACTTGGGTCTGGTTGCCTTTCAAACGCTGGTCGTGTGTCGACTGGATCTTGAAAGGAGAGCTACTGGAGGGATCTGGTTGCTCGTATTTTTACAAATTAAGTTTTTCAAATTTTGGAATTAACCCCCCTGGTTAATTTTTAAAATTTTCTAGTTTGTATTAGAAAAGCTTTAATTTTTATTAATATATTATTTTATTAATATATTAAGTTGCTGCATTGTAAAAAAAAAAAATACTATAATTTTTTTTTTTAGCAGCATCGGCCAGGCCTCGGCTGCATTCGGCAGCACCGGCCAGGCCTCGGCTGCGTTCGACAGCGTCGATGCTTTTCGACAGCACGCGGCGCGGCCATTTGCCATTGGCAGCGGCCTTACTATTCGGCGTGACAGCGACAGCATCTGCTGCCATCGTTGTCCGCTAACAGCGCCAGGCGGGTGTACCGCCTTGGCGTCGAGCCGACCGCCTAACGCTCTTCGTTAGTTCCGACGACGTCGAGCGAGCAGCCTGTGGCGGGACTCGTCGCTAACAACCGCCAGTGCGGTCTTCGCATTGGCGCGTCAGGTCCAAGCCGTCAGGCGCTTTGGGCCTGACGTTGCTGTCAGCCTCGTAGTCAGGCTTTCGGTCTGACTACGCAGTCCGGCAGCCCGCGTCGACAGGCGGACAACAACTCGCTATCGTGTCCGACGAGTCGACGAGGTTTTGCCAGGCCTATCACGGTTGACAGGTTTGCCTGCTGTCCGGCCTGCGGCGGTCAGACTAGCCGCACGGTTGACGGCTGACGCCTGCGTAGGCGTGCACTCTGCACGCAGGTTTTTGAGATTGGTGCAGCAAAGGCAATGAGGAATTGCCTCAAAAATTGTATTTTCTTTTCTGCACATTGCCTCGGGAATTGTGCCAGGCAATAATTGTTTTTTGCACCTCGAGAACCGTGCAACTGAAGACTGCAAACTTTCATGCAGGGTAAGTGAAGTTCAGTTTCAGTTAAGGCAGCCACATCAAAGGGTAAATTATTGTAATTTTTAATTTTTACTATTTAAGGTTGCATGTTAAATTTTGTTTTTATTAATTTAATTTTTAATAACTTGATTAAATTCATTAATCTTTGATTAATTGAAATTTAATTTTTAATTAAGTTATTTTTAAATTAATAAATTCTAAATTGCACCTTAGATTAGTTTAAAATTTCAAAATTTTGAGCCTTAGGAGTAAATTTTCAAATTCGGAAGCACTCCATTGTAACAAGGAAAATTTTCATTTTCTTTCCTTGATTTAGTGCTTTCTCATTTTTACTCCTGGCTTATACCGGGGTTCACATGGCTTCTGACTTGGCTGCCCAAGTGGCAGAACTTGCCCATGTTGTAAATGCTTTAGCAGATAAAGCTAATGACACTACCATGGCAGAAGTCCTTGGCAATCTTGCCATGAAGGTAAATGACATTTCTGTGCATAATGCTTCAACTTCTGCTCATGATTCTCGTATGAGAGTTCGTTGTGAAGTTCCATTTTATGATGGATCCGGGAACCACGATGTCTTGAATAGTTGGATTCTTGACATGAGTTCTTGGTTTTCTTACTCTCAACTTTCAGATGACGATGTAGTGCCTTATGCTAAGCTAAAACTTTCTGGTTTAGCCAAAGTACTTGTTGAACGAAAAAGAGGGCAGGATGCACTCACTTCATGGGATGAGCTTATACATTGTCTTAAGACCAATTTTTATCCTTCAAATTATTCTAGGGAATTGGTTATTAAATGGTTTCATTTTCGACAAGGTACTAATATGTCTGTACAAGAATATATTTTCCAGTTTAACAAGTTCAGGATACTTGTGAATGTGGAGGATGATGTTCCGAGCTTTGATTCTCAAATTTCAAAGTGGCTTGTTAGAGCATTTGTACAGGGAACTAATGTTTGTTTCTATGGAAACATTGGATTCCATTTTCAACCAGGCGCAACTTGCGGAGGACAAGTTTAAGGCGCATTCGCAGGCATTCCGTGCACCTGTTACTCAAGTGGTTGCAAACTCATCAAAAGGGAATAATTCTTTCTCACAAAAGAAGAATTTTGCTCAAAAGAAGAATGTTTCTTCTCCATCTCCTTCTTCTCCTTCCCCTTCCGCTTCTACTCCTTCTTCTTCTTCTTCTAAACCTTCTTCTTTTTCTTCTTCTAAAAAGTTTTGCAATTATTGTAAGAAGAAAGGGCATGAAAAAGCTGATTGCTTTAAGCTTAAAAAGAAGAGTTTAGTAATTACTACTCAAGAGGAGGATGCTCCCAAAGGTCCCCTTGAGTCTGTAGGAGAGAGTAGAGTATACACGAAATTACGAGGTAAGCTTAATGAAGTTACCTTGGTAAATGTAAGTTCATCAGAAGGGGCTCGTGATGCTTTGTTCATCACTCGAGCCCATTTGCTTCATAATTTTGCAACTGATTGTATAGTGGATAATGGCTCACAGAAAAATCTAATTGCGAGGTCCATTGTCGAGCGTTTGAAGTTACCTATGGAGCCTCATCCTCAACCTTATTCTTTGGGTTGGAAGGATAGTGGAAGAGGCTCAGAAATCACTCACACTTGCACATTAAAATTTGCACTTGGCCCACATTTCATAGATCAAGTCACTTGTGATGTGACTCCTATGGATTGTTGTGGGATTTTGCTTGGACAACCTTTTCGGTATGATAGGAGAGCTGTTTATGATGCTTTCAAAAGAACCTACACACTTCAAAAATATGGTAAGGTCTTTCTCATTAAAAGCACCAACACTCCTAACATCATTCTAAGTTCCAAGCAAACAAAAAGAGTAATTAAAAAAGGTGGTGATGTTGCTCTAATTTTCATTCGCTCTCAAAACACTTCTACATCCACATCCATTACAAAGCAACACTCTTCAATGGATAAAATATTGCAAAGTTATTCACACATATTTCAGGAGCCAAAGTCTCTTCCTCCAATTCGCACAATTAATCATAGCATTGAAATCATTCCTGGTTCTTCACTACCTAATGCACCCATGTATAGACAATCTATTTTGCAAAATGAAGAAATAAAAAGGCAAATAGAAGATTTGTTGTCTAAGGGTTTCATTAAGGAAAGTACTTATGCTTGTGCCTCACCTATTTTGTTGGTTCTTAAAAAATATGGCACTTGGAGATTGTGTATTGATTTTCGTGCTTTGAACAGAATTTTTGTAAAGAATAGATATCCATTACCACGCATTGATGATTTATTAGATCAGCTTCAAGGAGCTAAGTTCTTTTCAAAAATAGATCTCAAAAGTGGATATCATCAAGTGCGTATCCAAGTGAGGATACATGGAAGACAACTTTTAAGACGAAGATGGGCCTCTTTGAATGGTTGGTCATGCCCTTCGGTCTTACTAATGCTCCTGCAACCTTCATGAGGTTGATGAATGATGTATTTCGTGATGTACTTGACAAATTTGTAATAATATATCTTGATGATATATTGATTTTCTCAAAAACTTGGGAGGAACACCTTAGGCATATCCGAGCAAACCCTTGATCTTCTTGCGAAGAATCAATTATATGCCAATTCTTCCAAGTGTTCTTTTGGCAATACTTCCAGTTTCTTACCTTGGCTATGTGATTAGTGAAAGTGGAATTCAGGTAGATCCCATAAAAGTTGATGTTTTACTTAAGTGGTCCCCTCCTACAACTCTCATTGAGTTAAGGAGTTTTCTAGGACTTGCAAATTTTTATCGCAAGTTCATTCCTCAATATTCCACCCTTGCAGCTCCATTGCATTATCTCACTAAGTCCAAAATTCCATTTCATTGGGAGAAAAGCCAAGAAGTTGCCTTTGAGAAACTCAAAAAGAAACTTTGTACAACACCTGTGTTAACTTTACCCGACCTCTCTCAACCTTTTGAGATTGAAACGGATGCCTCTAAAGTTGCCTTAGGAGCTGTGCTCAAACAGAATGGTCATCCGAGTTGCTTTTCATTCAGAAACTTTTTTTGCTAAGTTGAACTATTCTACATATGACAAGGAGTTGTATGCATTAGTTCAAGCTATTAAGTATTGGAGACATTATATTTTGGGAAAAGATACAGTAGTACACATTGATCATATGCCTCTCAAGTTTTTACAATCTCAAAGTAAAATTGAAGAATCAAGACATATGAAGTGGGCCTCTTACCTCCAACAATTTCACTTGGTGATCAAGTACAAAAAGGGGAAGAGTAATACTATTGCTGATTGTTTGAGTAGGCCTCCTGCCGCTCTTGCCTTAACAATTATGTCCACTTCACACTTGGGATTTCAGACTTGGCCTAATCGGTATTCACGGGATCCTGATTTTGGAAAAATATTTGAGCAAGTGAGTAAGCCTTCTTCTTCCAATTTGCGTCCTTTCCAAGATTTCTACATCAAAGAAGGACTTCTTTACAAATTGGACAAGGTTTGTGTTCCTTGTGAGCCTAGAGTGTCACTTCTTAAGGAAGCTCATTCTACACTTTATGGTGGTCACTTTGGGAAGCATAAAACACTTCATCATTTGCAAAGATTTTTCTATTGGCCTAAAATGCGAGAGGGATGTGTTAAGATTTCTCAACTAGTGTGCGGTTTGTTGTCGCTCAAAACCGGCTAATAGGAAGTTTGGCTTAGGCATGCCTTTGCCCATTCCTTCCCATCCTTGGGAAAGCATTTCCATGGATTTGGTTAGTGGTTTTCCTATGACGGTGCGCCAACATGATTGTGTGTTCGTGGTGGTTGACAGATTCAATAAAATGGCTAAGTTTATTCCATGCTGCAAGACAAGTTATGCATCAGACTTAGCCCAATTTTTCTTTGACGGCATTTGGCGTTCCTTTGGTCTACCTACCAGCATTATCTCGGATCGTGATTCACGCTTTGTGGGTCACTTTTGGCATTCTTTGTGGAAGATTTTGGGAGTTTCCCTTAACTTTTCCATCGCCTATCATCCATGATCCGATGGGCGGACTGAAGTGGTAAACCGTACACTTGTGCAAAGTTTACGAATCTATCATCATGCTTCACCGACAAAGTGGGACTTGAGTCTCACTCATATTGAGCATACCTACAAAAGGGCACTACATTCTTCTACGGGTCATTCACCCTTTGAGGTTTGTATGGGATTTCAGCCCTTGGCACCTTATGAGTTACCTTTGTCTTTGCCTTCTCCTGTCACTTCACATCTTCGGAAGGAGCAAGACAAGGCACACTCATTTATTCAACACTTGCACAATCTTCAATCAAAGGTGGTTGAGATTTTGCAAAAGACACAACAGTAGTAGAAAAAGGCCATGGATCGACATCGAATTCCTCATCCATTTCAGGTTGGTGACAAAGTTTGGTTGCATCTTGACAAGCGGCGTTTTACTGATAAGACTCATAGCAAAATCAAACCAATTCGCTATGGGCCTTATACTATTCTTCAGCAGGTGTCCGAGAATGCTTTTCGCCTTGATCTTCCCGCACACTTGGGAATTCATGACGTCGTCAATGTAGATCTTTTGAAGTTGTACTTTGACTCTACATTGGAGACTGCACCGGCTATCAGTCATCCTGTGGACGTGGTTCCTGATGCTCGATTACCATTGGATGCAGATCAGATCTATGACACGAAGACTCGACAGACTCGCTAGGGGTCTACCACCTCATATCTTGTGGCTCGACGAGGACAGCTGCCGCATCAGGCTCGTTGGATTTCTTTTCATCAGATGTCCCGTGACTTTCCTATTCTTATGAAAGCATTGGAGTCCAATGCTTCTATTGTGGGGAGGCATGATGAGGATTGATGTTTGATCTTTCATATGACCCCTCTAGTAGTTCCTAGCTAGGTTTGCATAGTTTATTTCTTGCAAATTAATAATTGTAAGTGAGTCTCCTTCTCACATGCACTTGTGGGCACTAGTTATCTTCTAGTTGTCATTTAGAGTGTTAGTTAGTAAGTGTGAACTCAAAGTAGGAAGTGTGTACTTCAAGATAGCTAAAATGGATCTTCTAGTTAGCAATATTCCTTTCTCTTAACTTAGAAGTTTACGTGCATTCTCCTTTGCACTTTTGTAGCTTATGGTTAAGCATATTGGATCAAATCCATGATTTGATGGGTTTGGTTATGTATTTTGGGCCATTAGTGCCTATATATTGAATTGTAAATAATAGAACACTTAGTTGGATTTTCAATCCTTTTCACTAGTACTACCGACGATGGTTAATTACAAGAGATAATAAATTGGGCATTACAGATTCCTAAGAATAAAAAAGACAGAGTTGCACAGGTGCTCGATAAGAAGGTGATCACCACCAGACATGGGAGCTACAATAGATACTTGGTTCAGTGGGAAGGATTACCACAGTCGGATAACACTTGGGTTTCAAAGTCAGAGCTAAATAAAGTTGATAACCAGAAGCTACAGAATTTCAATTTAGCTAAACTTGCAAGAGCTGAGTTCTTTTCCACCAGAAGAGAATGATGCACCTTATCGGAGCCATAACTTGTGAACCGTACGACCATTTGTCTTGAAATTTATTAGGTGGTTTCGCATACATGTTCTGCATCAGGATCATATTTGATGCACCTAAACCTACAAAAAGCATACTTTCGAGACCTAACTCCTCCATCTAGTGTCCCAAAATTAGCTTTTAGAATAGGTTCCTAGGTTTTTTGGATTTTTTTAATGTTAGAAGTTTATTATATTTTGTTATACCTTAAGTTGAGACCTAATATTTTAAATTAAGGTTCATTATTGTAATAGGGATGTGTGCACCAAATTTAGGCACAATCCAAATCATTTCTATTTTTAGCAATTTTTAGGGTTTCTTTGGTTTTCGGTGGCTATATGATGGATTGTATTATTTTGGAGAAGGGGTGTGAATTTAAGAATGAGAAGAATATTGATTTTTAGGTCTATTCCATTATATTGCATTTGTGTTATGTGATTGGAGTCCATTTTTGGTCTCTTGTAGCTGAGTATAGACCATTTTTTGACATAAGCGTATCTGATTTTGTAGCTTACCAATGTTTGACTAATGTAATAGTCTACTTGCTCTTGGTTGTTTTCATTTTTTTGTGCAAGCATTTTCCCTAATGCAAATTACATCGCTGAAACATAAATATGGAAAGGGACCCCAAAGCGAGGAGGAGTTAAGATTGGTGGAGAAGCCAAATATTTCTTGATATCACCAAAAGCTTTTTGACATTCATCTATCCATGAAAATGTCACCCCCTTTTGTAGCAGGTGATTGAAAGACCTACATTTGTCTAAGAGTTTCTCGATAAAGTAATGGATCGATTAGATCTTTCCTTGTAAACTACTTAATTCTTTCATGTTTTTTGGGGGAGGCATCTCCATGATAACCTTAACTTTTTTTGGCTCCACTTCAATGCCTCTCTTGGAGATAATGAATCCTAGAAATTTACCTGAGGTGACACTGAAGACACACTTCTTGGGGTTCAACCTTACATTATGCTCTAGGGAGTTGATCAAAAACTTTTTCTAAGAAACCAATGTGGTCTTGTTGAGTTTTGGATTTAGCCAATAGATCATCCACATAATCATCAATGATCTTATGCATGTAATCATGGAAGATGTATGTCATGGCACATTGATAAGTGGAACCTACATTTTTAAGGTCGAATGACATTACCTTGTAAAAAAAATTCCCCAAGGTGTTGGGAATGCTATTTTGTGTTGGTCATCTTGACTAATTTGAATTTTATTGTATCCTAAAAAACCGTCCATTAAAGAAAGCATTTCATGGCAACCACAAGTGTCGACAAGAGTATCAATGTTTGGTACAGGTAAGTCATCCTTAGGATATGCTTTATTATGATCTCAAAAGTCAGTGCAAATGTGTATTGCCTTGTTAGGCTTACGAACAGGTACCATAATTGAAAGCCACTCAGGATAGTCAATGGGTTGAATGAAACCCACATCTAATAGCTTTTGAAGCTCTTCTTTGACCATGAGGGCAATGGTAGGGTGTAACTTTCTCAGTTTTTGTTTGATCAACTTACCATCAGGATGCAAGGTTAGATTTTGGAAAACCAAGTTAGGTTCAAGACCAAGTATTTATTTATAGGACTATGCAAATATACCTCTCTTCTTCTTAAGAAGAGCTATCAATTGCTCTTGCTCATCAATGGATAAAATTTTTCCAAGTTTAATGATTTGTGGATTATTTGCATATGTACTAAGGTTCACATCTATAGTATCTTCAATGGCCATGTATGAACCTTCCTCAAAGTAATGGGATGTTGGGACTAGATGAATGTCATCAATGACATTATCAAAGTCTTCTAGCTTAGTCTCTTCTGTGTCTATCTAGAAAATCTTAGGATATGAAGGTGAAGACGAATGTGAACGTAGAGGTGAAGGTGAAGGTGATGGAGGAATGTAAGTAGCGAAAGCTCTTAACAATTCCTTAGAAAGGATGAATTTGATAAAGGATGGTGGCAATGAAATATATTCCCTATCAGTGAGGCTAATGTCAATGAGAATTGGTTTTGCCAAATCATATGGATTACGGAGTGGGATGAATAAGTCAACAAACTTCATGGTGACTTAGTGGTAAAAGGTGGTTGGCTATGTGAAGTGTGGGTTGGTATTTTCTCCTAAAATTGGTGAAGAAACCTTGAAAACCTGGATAGTAGCAAGAAATATGTATAACGTAAATGACAAGGATATGCAAATGCAATGCAAATATTTTTGTGTTTTTTTTTTTTTGTGTATTTGATTTTTTTATTATGTACATATGTTACATGATGTTCCAGTGAAGGGGATGAGGTGGAGATGGTGGTTCACCGGTTGGTTCAACTCACTTCCTTGGGATGAGCAAATGGAAAATTGGCTGATGGATGGGAAATATTCTAAGGTAGTGCTAATTTTATTCTATGAATGAAGTGATTGAGGTCGATTCGTCTTTGGATTCATCTAAAACTATCGATATGATGTCGTATTCATCATAAACTTTCTCAAAGTCATTTTTGTGATTGGTTTCCTCTTCTAAATTCAAATGGAGGTTTTGAAAAGCTTATTCAAAAGAGAAAGTAGAAGAATGAGAATGGTAGCCCAAACCTGAAAGATCATGCACTTCTTGATATGGAGTTTCAATGATCTTGTGCATGCCCTATTCATGTTTTCCTATGCCATATCCTTGCCAATTGATTTGATGAAAGTATTGTGATGGGAAACTAGACATACTCTCTATGTTGGCAAGGATTGGTTGTGTAGGTTCATCTAGGGAAGGTGGATCTGACAATGATATGATCCTCCCATATATGAAATCAATCCTATTAGGTGTTGAATCCATAGTGTACACTACTCCTATGGATAAGGGTGGGTCATGTGGATGACCATAGTCCCTAATATTTTGGATTATTAGTGGTGTAACTATGATATCTTGGACCACATATTCACCAGTACTAGACTACAACTTGTGTAGGTGTGGATAAGGTGGATAAAGTGGATGTGGAGATGTGGGTCTCATGGATGAATTGTAGATCCAATAATGGAAGAGATGTATGTGTAGACACTAAATTATGGTAAACCCAATTAAGCATCCACAAACAATGATCAAATTGACATCATATGGCCCCTTGGGTAGCCCTTAGAAGGTCCACAATGGTTCTAGCCACTCCAGAAGAGGTTTTGGAGGATTTTGGCCTAATTTTGGGAGTTTTTGACCTAAAATTCACCATCATTCCACCTTGGGACAGTGGCAGATTCCCACTATCCCAACCTAGGATGGTGATGAGCCATCATCCCAGGGTAGGACGGTGAGCAAGTTTGACCCAAAAAAAGTCAAATCTAGGATAATGGCACCTAGAAACTGCCATTACCTTACCAATTGAAGCATGCGGGTCAGAGGAAACTGAATCCTTATGACATGATTCATAATGCAGGCCCAAAATGGATATTCTCTTCCACACCCAATGCATGCCTCCTTTTTTACAAATGGTGCCTCCTGCCATGCATGCCCTTGCATGCCTTTTTGCACATAAGCCCCCTTGGGCTATAAAATGGATAAAATTTCAACAAAAAAACACACACATATATAGAGAGGAGTTCTAGGATATTCAACGGAGTGTTTCTAAGATTTTCCCTCACTTTATTGTGCCTTCTTGCCCTCGGAATATCTCTTTTGCGAAGGAGGTTACCGAGTGACTTCAAGAGGGTCCTTTGAGCATAACTTTTCCATACGGGTGAATTTATTCATAAAATTTGATGACAAGATCCCTTAGGCAATTTAGGATCATTTCGTAGTGTTATTGGTAGCAAAAAATATATAGAATTGGTGGGTATCCCCTCCTAGGGTGCCCTCCAATTAGTTGCAGTAACCATCGTCCCTCGATATGAGTACAAATCCTTGCATAATTTTATTAATTTTTTTTAATTATATTATTCTAGACTATCATTGGATTTTGTAGTTAAAATTTCATACAATTTGGAGTTAAATTGGTCGATATATCACATTTTTAAGGTTTTGTAGGTTCGTAGGGCCCACCCGGGCACCCCAGTTGTATGCAGGTGTATCTACATATAATTTTGGAAATATAACCATATTGGTTGTCTTAAAATTATTATTTATGCATTCCCCCCAAATTTCATATGTTTTGGACATGTCTAGGTGCGGGATTTGCTTATCTTGGTCTTCGTAGGTTGCAAGCGGACGACGCAAAATCGAGGGGTCCACGGATGCAATTTCTGATATTTTTTTGGTGATATCCCATAAAAACCTATTATTAAACATACCCATAAATTTTCATAGCATTCTGAGTTTATTTGACATATTTTTAATATATGTGCCATTTTGTGCTTGTGGGGATTGCATGTTTCCCTCCACACACCCTTGCTATTTGACCCATTTTGCTTCCTTGTGTGCAGGTGTAGGTTCTTTAGAGGAATTGGGAATTAATATCAGACATACTATATTTAATATACAAGTAGCGGTGGCATTGGCCCGCCCACCTCGATTGTGGGTACGAGGAAAGGCACTGGATGTGCACCCGTATTTCTTGGAGGATTTGATCCTTGGGCACCCAAAAATTTGTAATAATTGTATCACATTTGAGCCCTCAAAGGTAATTATATGTAACATTTGATCTTATCCACCAAATTAATAAATAAGAGACTCATTTCATTTCATTCCTTATTTTTTGGTTTTGCTTCATTTTCATATGCATGCTTCCGTTTGATGCTTGTAAGTGAGATAGGATAGATACACATATTTTTTCTCATAATTATGCACAAATTTTCCCTAATTCAGTGGTGATCATGGTGGGACACTTTTCACTTATGCTTTGGGTGAAAATTTGACTTCATTTATGCCATTTTTGCCCTTTTTGTGTTGCAGGTGCTCCCCTCCTCACCCTGGAATGGTGGTAGAGCCTTTATTTGGCACACCCTGGTATGGTGGATTCAACATCCCACCCTATAATTTTGGTGAGGATTCTAATAGTTCCACCCTAG
This sequence comes from Wollemia nobilis, assembly GCA_028583015.1. Lineage (NCBI taxonomy): Eukaryota > Viridiplantae > Streptophyta > Pinopsida > Araucariales > Araucariaceae > Wollemia > Wollemia nobilis. The sequence continues at coordinate 18,315,388 of JAQPPZ010017228.1, forward strand.
AGCGGTGAGAAAATAGAGAGATTTATGCCCAAAAATTCAGAATTTGAAGTGCTCAAAATGGACAAAGTAAGTGCCTAAACCCTCTGTTTTTCTGCTGCATTTTCAGAGACTGTTAAAAATTAGTTTTCTTGATTCATTTGCTTGCATATAAAGGTTAAAATTTACATTTTTTATTTTCTTATAATATCACATAGCAAAAGGAAGAAGAAAAACCGAAATAAATTTGAAGTAGCAATGCATCTTTGTGGCTTGATTGCTTGTGGCTTACCCAATGGGTAAGCTAGCATTTAGGATTTGCATTCATAAGTTATATTTGTAGGTTATTTACCCTAGTTTTATGAAAGTAAAACACACTTATTTGCATGCATTTAGTGAATGATCATTGATTGCTTCTTTGCTTACTTTCTTGGATAATAAAGAACCACACACACACCACGATTCATGTAAATGCTAGTGAGGTGGACTTCATTACCATCCACTAGTAGAGCGCAAGTGATGGTGGGTTTCATCTCCATCCACTTGGCTCAAATCCCATGAACCTGATCCATCTTGCCAAGGCCGATTCCAAGATCTGTCATAGCCTGTGGGTTATAGCATGCATCACCCTTTGGGGAGGTGTATCATAGACTGCAGATGAACTGGGTGAAGAACTGGTAGGACCTATGCTCCCTAGCCGTGTGTGGACCTCATCACCACACATTATAGGTGGGATAACACAACTTGGAGTTCATATCCGGGTTGTCGAGCTATGAGTATATAGGTGAAAACCAATCAAAAATTTGAGTGCATCATCCAAAAATATTTCAAACACGTGAGACAAGGTCATCCTTTGCAAAACAACACATTTGAAACACACAAAATAGTTTAGGGACTCACATCTAAAACTTAAAAGAGATAATCATCTGTCTATTGGGTGTTTGATTTTTTTATTTGCTATTTCATTAAAAATTTTAAAGAAGATAATCACTTGGGGTATTGATAGAGGAGCACGATGGTGTGCACTTGCAGCCAAGCCCAAACATGGGCAAAAGATACGGAGAGTGGATTAGGAGACATGAATCATCTATGATATAGCCCTAGGGACTTGGTTATACCTCCTTGGTGAGATTTTCTTCCACCTAGCCCCAAGACAGTAGGACATAAGCCTCATCTCTAAAGGAATCCTCTCTAGGACACCCCGAGGGATGATGAGCATTACTTGGGAGAGTGTTCCCGATATGTAGATATTTCATAGGCCTTCCTTGGTGAAAGGCAAATGTGCGTTGAGGTGCTAATAGATAGAGCAGTGCCACGCATTCACGTACCCATCAGGGCTGACACACCTAAGCATAGGTAGGAGTATGACTTCACACATTGGCCGGAGCAAGTCGACATGACTTTACCTCTATGTCACCTTGAGAGGACACAATAGCTCATGCAACTCGACAAGAATGACATTTGTTGGTCGGGGTGAGCCAATTCTGCCCTACCTTTCCTCATTCTGGAGGGAAGACATGAGGAGATCCTAGATTTTCCTCAGGAACAATATTCTATGCATGCCAGATGTGCCTCTGCACTAGCTGAGTATAATGAACATATGTTCCAGCCCAAAGCTCAAGTAAATGCGGCAAACCTTGAAAAAGGCAAGCACACTATGGAGACCACATAGTATCTTGAATGAGGTCGACCCCAGGACAAGATGCCTAGGCCTCCTAGGCCTCGCACTATGGATCAAATTAGGCAAGCGGTAACAAGATATATAGAATGCCAAGCTTAGTTCAAGCAGCTTCGGTGAGACAAATAACAATTAGACAACTTGCACCAGCTTGAGAAAGAAAGGATTGAATGGCAGACCAACGAGCTATTCTAGAAGACTTTATGAGAGAGGGTCCCTACCCCTAAGACACATAGGTAGGAAGTCCATTCGAGGCAACCCATGCTCATTCGAGATAGGTCCCCAAGACCTTATCCAATGTTGCCTCTACGACCTCCTAGGCTAGATCGGGAGATGCCTCCCAGGCCAAACATAGGGTACCCACCGTAGGTAGATACTCCCATTTATAGACCGGATCAAGAGACACCTTTCGGGGCCTATAATAAGCATGAGCCATATATAGAGTATGTGGAGATGTCTTACCAAGACAGGCGTGTGATTTACCATCACCCTACAATAGGTTGGAGGACCCTAGACCTCCATCGCAAGATGTGAATAAGGATGAGGAGATTAAGTCCTCAGGCCCATATAAAGCATTGCTAGAACGCTTGGATTCAGTTGAGAACAAGACCTTTGGGTCGAGATATCAAAAGCCCACTATGTGCCAATTGCGTAGTCAACCCATCCATCTGTCAGTACCTACGCCTCCCTATCCAGAACAATTTAAGTTAACTCAATTGGCCACATTCAAGGGAGAAGAGGACGCACAAGAGCATGTTACTAGGTTCTTAGGCCAATGCTTTGGAATTCATGATGATGATGCTTTGCTTTTGAGGACATTTGTGACTACCCTTGCCGACCCCACCTCCAAGTGGTTTTACCAACTCCCTAAGCATAGCATCCACACTTTGGACCAACTCGTGGATGCTTTCCTAGAGCACCTTGCCTTCAATACCAAGAGGAAGGCAACGTTGGCTGATGTAGCTAGGTTGAAACAGTATGATGAAGACTCAATAACAAATTATGGCAATAGATGGTGAACCCTACTTGCCAAGCTACCTTATCTCCTCCCCATGTCAGAGTTGACTCGAATGTTCTCCAAAAGTTACTTGAAGTCAATTTCCTTGTTGTTGCAGTTGCAGTAATACCCTACTCTTGAATATGCCTTAGCATAGGCTAGGATCATTGAATAAATCAAGATTCAAGAGGGTGATATTGCAAAGCCTCGCAAGAAGGAATGAAATAAGAATGCTAAAAACACCATAGCTCAACCAAAGTCAGCAGCAGTAAATCAGGTTGCAATTAGTGTCTCGAGGCTAGTGCAAGCCGTGCCACCTCAAAAGCCTAATTGTTAGACCACCCTTGGGAAATATTCCAAGGATAACTAGAATGGTCAAGGGAAAAATCAACAGGGTCACCCCAAGTGACAATTCACGCCCATTGAAAAATCTATGGATTCATTGTTTGATCACCTCTTGGCGGACAATGCGATCCATCTACCTGAGAGTCGACCCATCGACCCAAATGCACCAAATCCCAAAGGATACATATAAGACCTATATTGCAAGTTTCATAGGCAAAATAGGCATGATGTGTAAATGTGCTATAAATTCAAACACTTGGTGCAATACCTAATTGATAGGAATGCCCTCTAGGTAGACAATCCTATCACACCAAACAACCAACAGATGGAGGTCTTCACCCATTTGGAGTAGGCAAAACTAGTGCCCAAGTGAATGAGGTTCACCAAGCCCCTCCTAAGCAAGGGTATGTTGGTATGTTCATTATTGTGACAAGAAATAGGTAGTATCCAAGTCTAGCCACACCACCGATGGCTCAGAGTGATGTCCCTTCGATATCGCAGTCTATACCGCCTCCTGGGCCGAGCCTCCCACCCAGGCTTGTAATCACAATTAAGAGTAAGCTCGCTTGCCTCCTGGGCCGAGCCTCCCACCCAGGCTTGTAATCACAATTAAGAGTAAGCTCGCTTAGAGCTTAAGAACAACATCTACCCGACTCTCCATCTATGAGCTCATACAACAATCAAAACCTCATAGAGAAGCCTTGATGGAGATTTTTAAGACCTTCAAGCTTCAACCCCAGGAGTCTAACTCCTTCAACAACTTTGTGGGGCATGTACGACAATGCATGAAACCGATGATTACATTTCGATAAGATGAACTTAAATCAGTTCCGCATGATATGGTGGATCCCCCTTTGCACATAATCGCATGTGTGAATGGAAAACCTTATAAGAGAGTGTTGATATACATTGGGTCTTCAAGCAACATCATAACTACAATAGCTCTCAAGCACCTAAAGCTCCTAGCATCCCACATTATTACATCTACCTACACCCTTTGAGCATTCAATGATACCATATGCTCAATGGTTGGTACAATCGTCCTACCTATTCAGGTAGGAGAAAATATCATCCCTACAATGTGCCACATCCTGGAGGGTGAGATGGCGTACAATATCTTGTTAGGAAGACCATGGATCAAGGACATGAAGTGTGTCCCTTCCATCGCTCACCAGTACCTCAAGTACACTCACGAAGGGTAATTTCATGTCATCCCTGCAGACCTAGAGCTCTTCAAGTACTACAACATGGTGTAGCAGTTACCAGAGTCAACCTTGCCATCAATGCATTTGTATTTTCAATCAAAAAAATCCAACTGAGGCTCGACCCTACCACTACCAAATACCATACCATCCACATTGTTGGCTCCACCCCGGATGCCTAGTACACTAGTGGATCCTTTGCCTAGGAACCCAGAGAAGTGGCCCATTGATGAAGTCCAACTGACCATATCCACTATCTCTACAGAGGAGATACCTAGCTTAGATGATGAAGAGACACCACACGAGGCAAATGATGAGCCATATCAAGTCTCTGGTATGAAACTAAATGGTGCGGGAAGCAGGATCATTTTTATATTGAATCACTTTTTGATTTTAAGGTAGAAAACCCATAATAGACTTAATTTATATATTTGTTCGATGATGCCTTATTATCATATTTGGATTGCATTTAAATACCTAGTATAATAGTTGTAAGAGTGAAGGGTTGTGACCCTAGAATATAATGAATAAATAATATAAGTAATTAGGACATGTTAGGAGGGTCCTAACATGCCACCCCCCTTAAAGGAGCTTTGTCCTCAAAGCGGGAAATTTCAAAATTGCTGCTGGATATCTTGAAAATTTTCCAACGTTGCATCTTCTAAAGGTAGACCTTTCCAATGGATTAAAACTTTTGTGATATCACGAGTACGAAGGTGACGAGAGCGGCGATCCAAGATAGCTTCGAGCTCGACTAGAAGTACTCCATCATCGAAGAATTCAGGGAGAGTGGGTTGTGTCATGATATGGGCTCCCACTACGAGCTTAAGGCAAGATACATGAAATACGGGGTGAAGTTTGGAAGAGGGAGGAAGCTCTAGTTTGTAAGCAACGGTCCCAATATGTTGGAGAACTTTATACGACCCGTAAAATTTGGGTGCTAACTTCTGAGAACCTTTTTGTTTAAGAGAGGATTGACGGTAAGGTTGGAGACGTAAGAAAACCATATCACCCTCGTGGAAACTACATTTGCTTCTATGTTGATCGACTTGTTGCTTCATGCGATGCTGGGCGGTGTGTAGGTTTACTCTTAGGATCCGTAGTATGTCATATCTATTAGCAAGTTCCGTTTCGACCGCATGGACTTTTGTAGTCCCTGGAATATAGGAAGTGAGGGATGGTGGTGTTTGACCATATAGTGCTTCATAAGGAGTCATTTTGATGGACGTATGGTATGAAGTGTTATACCACCATTCCGCTAGTGAAAGCCACTTTACCCAATGGAGTGGTTGAGTAGAAACAAAACATCGAAGGTATGTTTCCAAGCATTTATTTACAAATTCTGTTTGGACATCGGTTTGAGGATGGTAAGCGGAGCTCATACAAAGTTGAGTACCTTGTAATTTGAACAATTCCTTCCAAAAGGTGCTAGTGAAAGTTGGGTTGCATGATTAGTTTTTGTCTTTGTTAGTTCTATTTTGCGTCTTTCTTTTCTGATGGCCATAATATTAGGCTTCCATAGTTTAGTTTGGCTGTATTCTGTTGGAAGAGTAGGTCTTGGCCCTTTTTGTTGTCAGTTTAAAATTTTAGGGCTTGGCCTTTGTCCAGTTGGTCAGTGGACCCTATTTTGTAAAATGGTTTTGGGTCAACCAGTTAAAACCCGGTGTTAATTATAATATTCTCTTACCAAAAAAAAAAAAAATTGGGTCGCGGTCACTAAAAATTGTGGAGGGCATACCATGTAATTTAAAGATGTTATCTAGGAATAGGTGGGCTATAGTTCTAGCGGTATAAGGATGAGCCACGAAACAAAAATGGGCATATTTAGATAAACAATCAACGACTACGAAAATGGTTGTTTTTCCTCCTGATTTTGGTAATCCTTCAATAAAGTCCATAGAAATATCTGCCCATGTTTTGGTGGGTATAGGAAGAGGTTGAAGTAATCCTGGAATAATGAGGGTCTCCCCCTTTTGTCTTTGGCAAACTTCACATTCTTTTACAAAGTTTTTGATGTAATTTTTCATTCCTACCCAATAGAAGGAGGTAGTGGCTCTTTTATAGGTTTTTAAGAACCCTGAGTGGCCTGCAGTGGGTGAGGTATGTAACTCATGAAGAAGTTTTTCATGATAAGTTGAATTGGGGGTGAGGACCATCCTCCCTTTGTATCTTAATATATTTTCCTTCCAAGTGTATGGATTTTTGCTACTAGGATTATGTTGAAGTTGTTGAATTAAGGCGTGGATAGTAGGATCATTTATCCATTCTTCATGCACCTCATCTACCCATTTAGGAATAAGGGAGGAAAGAGCATGGACTTGAGGCATATCTTCAAATTTTCTAGAAAGTGCATCGACTGCCATGTTGTCCTTTCCATTTTTATATGTAATTTCATAATCATAGCCAAGAAGTTTAGTAACCCATTTTTGTTGTTCCGGGGTATTAGCCCTTTGTTCCAAAAAATACTTCAAGCTATGATGGTCAGTGCATATAATGAAATGTTGGCCAATAAGGTAAGGCCTCCAATGTTGAATAGCATGGACAATCGCCAACATCTCTTTTTCATACGTAGAGCGAGATAAATTCTTAGGAGAAAATGCTTTGCTTATAAAAGCTAGAGGCCTTTCATCTTGCATGAGTATGACTCCCATTCCTATTCCTAAAGCGTCACTTTCAATGACGAACGGTTTAGAAAAGTTGGGCATGGCTAGAACAAGGGTGGTACACATTGTAGTTTTCAAGGTGATAAAGGCCTCATCCACTTTAGACGACCATTTGAAAGCATTTTTCTTAAGTAATTTTGTTAGAGGAGCAGCAATTTTACCATAATTTTGGACAAATTTTCTATAATATCCCGTTAGTCCAAGAAACCCACGTAGAGCTTTTAAGGTTTTTGGAATAGGCCAATTTTCACCTCCTCGATTTTGGAAGGATCTACCATAACTCCTTCCTTTAAGACAATATGCCCTAAGTATTCAATTTCTTGTTTTCCGAAGGAACACTGATATTTTTGCATATAGTTGATTTTCCTCCAAGATTTGGAACGCTTGTCTAACATGGTCCAAATGTTCTTCCCATGTTTTGCTATAAATCAAAATGTCATCAAAGAAAACTAATATAAATTTACGAAGAAAAGGGTGAAATACCTTATTCATTAGACTTTGAAAGGTAGAAGAAGTGTTGGTCAGGCCAAATGGCATCACCAAGAATTTGTAGTGCCCTTCGTGAGTGCGAAAGGTTGTCTTAGGAATATCATTTTCATTGACTCGTATTTGGTGGTAGCCTGACCGTAAGTCTAACTTGGAAAAATAAGCTGCCCCGTGGAGTTCATCTAATAGCTCGTCTATGACCGGAATAGGAAATTTATCTTTGATGGTAATTTTATTAAGCACTCGAAAATCGACACATAAACGCCACGAGCCATCCTTTTTTCTAACTAAAATAATTGGAGAGGAGTAAGGGCTTTTGCTAGGTCTAATGACTCCTGCGTTAAGAAGCTCTTGTACTAATTTTGCTATTTCGGTCTTTTGGAGGTATGGCTAATGATAAGGTCTAATATTAGGAGGGTGATGCCCTGGAAATAGTGGAATAGTGTGATCGTGACTTCGTTGTGGAGGTAGTCCTTTTGGTTCATTGAATACCGCCTTATGGTGGTCTAAAATATTTTGTAACTCTGGTTTCTCATCTTCTTTGTGACTAGGTTGAATTGAAAATAATTGGGCGACCATTCCTTTGTTTCCTCTTAGGATAATTTTCTCCATTCTATGCGAGCTGACGATTTGGGAAGGTCCTGATTTCAGGCCTTGGATAATATAGGTTTGGTTCTTTGTTATGAATTTCATCCATAGTTCATAAAATTCCCATTGGACTATGCCCACGGTTCGTAACCATTGTACGCCTAGTACAATGTCGCACCCACCTAGGGGTAGGATGTACATGTCGCCTTTCATGTTATAAACCCCCATAGTTAGTTTTATATTTTTGCATTTTCCTTTGCATGCAATTTTTTTGTCGTTTCCAATCATCACTTCAAAGTTATTGCAAGGGTATATAAAACAATTTTCTAGTTTAGCCACCTTTGGATCGATAAAATTGTGCGTGCTACTAGAATCTAGGAGCACGGTAAGGTTTTGTTTCTTAAAATACCCTTTAACTCGCATTGTTTGAGGGGCAAAAAATCTAGCAAGGGTGTTGAAGGAAACCTTTGGTGCATTTTCTTCATCGCTTTCAAGTGTGTTGGATAATACCTCTACTTTGAGTTTAGATTCCTCTTTAGTAGAATTCCCTTCCTCTGTGGCATCTAGAATATATAATTTTCGTGAGGCACATTTATGATTTTTGTCAAATTTCTCATCGCAATGGTAGCAAAGACCCTTAGCTTGTCTTTCCTTCATTTCCTTGAAACTCAAATGCTTAATTGGTAGAGCGAGGTTAATTTTGGGGGTTGTGTAGGAGTTTTGGGTTCGTCCATTTTGCATTGGTTTGGGGTTGGTATAAGTGTTTGATGGTTTCCCCCAAGTTGGTTTTGTGAACCGATTTCGTGCCTTGATTTTGTCCTCTGCTAATTTCGCCAAGCCGATGGTCTCTAACATGTTTGTAGGGTTATACATTTGCACATCTATTTGAATTTCTTCTTTTAATCCACTGACAAAACATTCTTGAAAGAAGGAAGTGTCTAATTTGGATGTTCGATTAGCTAGCCTTTCAAATTCTGCTTAGTATTCACTTACCAAAGTGGTTTGGCATAATTTTGTGAGGGCCCCTATAAAGCTTTGAAACTTGCTAGGGCCGAATCGCACGAATAGATTCTATGTAAATGTTGACCACATCGGAGTGCAGTTAGTTTTCTTGAACCATTGGTACCATTGGATGGCATTGTTTTCCAAGTGGAAGGAGGCGATATGCACTTTTTGTATTTTCAAAATTTGATTTAGTGAGAAATATTGCTCTGCTCGATAGATCCAATTTGTAGGGTCTCCTCCTTCAAATTTTGGGAAGTCTAATTTGGTCGTCCGTGGTAGAATGGAAGTTTGTGGACCTCCTAACATTGCTTGATTTGATGACCCGTGGTTGGGTGAATTTGCATGTGTTGTTGCCTAATTTTGACTGATGGCATCAAGTTTAACATCCATTGCAAATATTTTCTCGAAGAGTTCTCTTGTGGTACGGGTATTCTCCTCTCTTTCCTATTGAACTTCTTCAACAAGCCTTTCGTGTTTCTCATGAATGGAATCTAGTGATCGTCGTCCTTCAGCCATTGCGGTTGGTGTAGGTAACGATCAATATGACTTGGTACAGGTGAAAAAAATAAAAAAATAAAAAAATAATTTTAATTTTTTTCCTTTGCGTTTCGAACGTCAAAAACCTTGATGCTGCGTTGAAGCTTTTAGATTTTTCAAAATAGCCACTAGTCACCACATGAAAGGTCGAGCAATTTTGGTGTAAGACAACTTAATTCGTACCTTAGGAGAAGGTTTAATTTTCTGTGAGGATTTTGACACGGATCCGTGAAGCATGAATGTTGTTTGCATCCTCGCAAATGTGGACTGGCTGAAATGTGCGGTGGGAAAAAAAATTTAATGGTGAATTTACTCCTTGATCTAGCTCTGATCCAGATGGTATGAAACTAAATGGTGTGGGAAGTAGGATCATTTTTATATTGAATCGCTTTTTTATTGTAAGGTAGAAAACCCACAATAGACTTAATTTATATATTTGTTCGATGATGCCTTATTATCATATTTGGATTGCATTTAAATACCTAGTATAATAGTTGTAAGAGTGGAGGATTGTGACCCTAGAATATAATGAATAAATAATATAAGTAATTAGGACATGTTAGGAGGGTCCTAACAGTCTCACTCTCATCCCTCTTCTATCCACAGCCCCAGGTTACAGTGCACCTAGCTTCTACCAGATTTGGAGAATACATGGTTAGGAATGTCACCACTCCTACTATAGAGTCAGTGTGAGACATGGGTAGACCCCGTATTCCCATAGGCACTATCATGCCCCTTGGTATTCCTCCTAATCAAATGAATTTTATCTATAGGGGCCTTGATTATGGCATCAAACCTTACCAACAACAGGAGGAGGATGAGGAGCCTTTTGGAGAAGACATCAACTACTTTTCTAACCCTAATTTCACTCTGAAGTATCTTGACCTATGTAACTAGCATGGTTATAGGTTAGGATGGTATGAGAAGGGCACAAGAATCCCTTTTCAACTGTAGTATCAAATGCCCTATGATAAGTTGAGAGTGGGACAAAACAATCCCTTACTTCTAGATATCCTCATGGATGGCCTAAATCGCTTGAATATAGACTATGAGGACGGGTTGGCCCAAGACCCTTATGCCAATACCAATGCAGTCTACTCCTTGGAGGACTACTTCCCACTACTAGATGGGAACCCCATGATCCTTAGTGACATTCTTCCACATATTGAGAGAGGGGAAGGTTCACGAGGTTGTCCCCATATTTGTGATGAATCAGATCAAGGCACCTCATATTAATGGACCTCAAATGATGAGTCAGGTTACGAGGTGGCACCATATAACCCTTTTGAGTTGGATAGTGATCATTCATAAATTGTTCCCATTAACAACCAATAGGAAGACCTCCTATATCTTTTCCCTTTCCCTAATCCTATTTGGCGATAAATCCTTCCTCTTGAAGAGTCAGTTCGGCCACAGGAAGCTAGACTTCCTTGGGAGGACGCAATTAATTTACTTGAACAACTAGATCCTCGTGAGCCTAAGGTGCTACAATGTGAGAATGAAGAAGTCCTCATCCATGACAATAATTATGAGGAACGAGCATATATGGGACCACACTTACCTGATCACCTGATCCCAAGAGGCAACAATAATATTCCAATATACGACAGTGACTGTGAGGATGAAACAGATATGGCATACCTTGGTCCTCATTACTTGCGTCATCGTCATGAGCCCATCAACATAGAAGAAGTCTATCATTAGTTGCACATTGGCTCACGCTTGAGGGAAAGGCCTATCAATTTAGGCCAGATTCACCATGAGGTCTTCCATAACCCACCCACACACATGGAGCTCCTTGAGCCTACTGATCCCATCCTACAGTCTATCCCCAAACAAGATCCGATGATCCCCATTCCCCAAAACCACATTTGGGGGTGGGAGATGGTATCAATGTATAGTCACATGCTCATGGTTTTGGAGAGAAGACACATTCCATCAATATGATATCCATTGATTTGACCACACCACTTCACAACCTAGCTGATCCTTCCAAGCCATGCCATCTAGATCTAGATTCTATTGATTGGGATCGCATTGATTCACCCCCATCACCCTTTGAGTATTGGGCTTGTGGTGGGTTGTTTCACTTCTTCGCTAGGCAAAATCATGATGTCTTCCATACTTATGAGGAACCTAAGGTTCCCATCAAGGATTTAAATCCAACTGATGACATCCATTTGATCCCCACTCTCCACTAGTTGGAAGAGGGGTCACATATGTCAATCGAGCCTACGGTTGACAAAGATATCGACTCAGATCCTAAAAACCCATAATGTATCAAACTAGGGGAAAGCCTATCCCCTGAAGAGAAATCTTATTACATAGCCCTTCTCACGAAGAAGAAGGTAACTTTTGCATGGTCTTACAAAGACATGTTGGGACTAGATCCCAATCTGGTCACCCATAATCTAACGCTTGACTCCAAAGCCAAGCCTGTCAAGCAAAAGTTGAGAAAGATGCACCCAATAGTGGCATTGATGGTTAAAGAGGAGCTACAAAAACTATTGGATTCCAAGTTTATCATTTTTGTAGACTATTCACCGTGGTTGTCCAACATGGTCCCCATCAAGAAGCCTGACGGGAGGATTTGCATTTGAACTAATTTTTGAGACCTAAGAAAAGCGAGTCCTAAGGATGATTTTCCTTTGCTAAGCATCGATGCCTTGGTAGATGCTACCGCAAGACATGAAATGCTCTCCCTTATGGATGACTTCTCTAGGTATAATCATATTCATATCAACCCTGAAAACCATCTCAAAATGGTATTCACAATGCCCTAGGGAATATTTTGTTACAAGGTCATGCCCTTTGGCCTTAAAAATGTCAGTGCCACCTACCAGCGTGCCATGACATATATATTCCATGACTACATGCACAAAATTTTGGAAGATTACATGGATGACTTAATGGCTAAATATTTATTACATCATGAGCACCTAAATGTCTTGTGTAAAGTCCTTGATCGCCTTATTGAACATAATGTGAGACTGAACCCCAAGAAGTGTGTATTTGGCATCACATATAGAAAGCTCTTGGGATTTATAGTTTCCAAATGAGGCATCGAAGTGGACTCTAACAATATCAAGGTAATCCTTGAAATGCATTCCCTGGCTATCATCAAGCAGCTTCGTAGCCTATAGGGGAGTATTGCATCCATCAAACACTTCATAGCACAATTTTCGGATAAGTTTTGATCCATGAACAAACTCTTGCACAAGGGGGTCACATTCCACTAGGATGATGAATGTCAGGATGCATTTGATGCAATTAAAAAATACCTAGCTTTACCACCAGTGTTAGCTCCACCTAGACCAGGGGTGCCATTCTAATTATATATCTTAGCTACTGAGACTGCATTGGGTGCCATGTTAGCCCAAAATAATGAATTGCACAAGGAACAGGCCACATACTATCTTAGTCGCACCCTTGTGAGCTATGAGATCAAGTATGTATACGTTGAAAAGTTATGTCTAGCGATGGTTTTTACTACCAAGAAGCTACGATACTATATGCTTAGCCACACTACATATGTTGTACCTAAATAGAATCCATTGTGATACATGGTGAGTCGTACTTATCATAGTAGTCACATAGTGAAATGGATCATGTTGTTGATAGAATTTGACCTGGAATTCATTAGACAAAAGTTTATCAAGGACCAGGTCATTGCTGATCAACTTGCAGAGGCTCCTCTCTAGGATGATCATCCTCTTAGCATGGAGCTTCCCGATGATGGAGTCTTCCAAATATCATAATTGCCTGATTTTGACGAGCCTAAGTCATAGGTAGATATGACTATTTTCTTCGATGGCTCCAAATGTGAGTAAGGGGGTGACACAAGGATCATATTTTTCACACCATATGGGGCTCCCATACACCTGTCATTTAAACTCAATTTCCTGTGTACCAATAACAATGCCAAGTATGAAGCCTTGCTCATAGGTCTTCAAACGGCTATCACCATGAAAATAAATAAACTCAATATATTTTGTGACTCATTACTTATAGTGAACTAGGTCAAGGGAATCTACCAGTGCAAGTGCCCAGTTATGCAAGCCTACAAATCCCTTGTGGATAAAATCTTGGTAAAGTTTGAATTGTATGACATCGAGGCACTCCCTCGATCGTATAATTGTTTTGCAGATACAATGGTCTCCTTAGGGTCCTTGATCCTGCAAGATCCCACAGACGATATGACAACCATTCAAGTCAAGATGTTATTAGAATCAGCAGTTAAGCATGAGAGCACTCAAGCCACGCTAGAAGTCCACTTGATTCAAATAGAACCTCATCAAAAGAGATTCTTGCACATTCATGAGTGCTTGAATCATGCCGCTTGGGGGACTTTTTTCCCCCAAACCCCTTTTGATAGCAGTACATTGCTATTCTTACAAGTTCTTTCCCAATCAACATTTGCTCGAGATGAACTTCATGAGGGACAGGAAATTCATGCAATCAAGACTTCCACACAACAGGACTGGTCCACATAGATTAGAGAGTACCTAAATCTTGGTAATCTCCATATTGGATTATTGCACGTTGCCAAAAGGACATTTAAATAGAAGATAACAAATTTTGTCTTGTTAGGAGACATACTATACCATCAGATCTATGAAAGAATCCTCCTTCATTGCTTAGAGAATCAAGAATCAACTTGGGCAATGGCCCAAGCACATGAGGGTACTTGTCGTGGCCATTTTAGTGGCATGGCCATCGCAAAGTGCATTCTTTGCATGGGCTATAATTGGCCAAATTTAGAGTGAGATTATTGTGCACATTTGAGGAAGTGCATGATATGTCAACACCATGCTAACTTGACACATGTACCTTCTCAGGCCTTGCAACCGATACAATTGTCTTGGCCATTTTCACAATGGGGATTGGATTTAATTGGAAAAATTTCCAAAGCATCCTTGGGCCGTCACACATTTATCATTACATCTACTGAGTATTTCACAAAGTGGTGGAAGCAATACCCCTTACCACTATGACAAGACCTTGCATAGCGGAGTTCATATTGCATAATATCATTTGTCATTTTGGTATTCCATCCAAGATCATCTCAAATAATGGGACATCATTCAAGAATAAATATGTGTGTGCTTTGACAAAAAAATTAATATCCAGCACAAATTTTCAACACCCTATTATCTGCAAGCAAATTGGCAAGCAAAAGCATCAAACAAGACATTAATTGTCATATTGAAGAAAATAGTCAAAGAGAATCATACCAATTGGCACATGCAAATACCGCTTGCCCTATGGGCTTACCGCACTAGCATTCAGATGCTCACTAGGGAAACCCCATTTTCACTTGTGTATGGCACTGAGGTAGTCATGCCTCTAGAGCTGTAAATCCAATCACTATGCATATCCATGCTAGAGTTTATCGATGATGATACTATGTGACAAGCTCACCTAGATCATCTTACGTTGTTGGATGAACATTGTATTAATGCTCTTCAGCATCTACGTGTATCAAGAACGGCTCAAAAGATCCTATAATTTGAAAGTCCATCTCAGAGACTTTCAAGTTGGTGATCTCATCCTGAAGGAGAACCAACTTAATTCTAGCTTTTCACCCCACCTATGGGAGAAATTTGTTGCAAAATGGTTAGGTCCCTTTGTCATCACTAGTCAAATCGGGCTTGGAACTTATCACCTCGCCTCCCTTGAAGGTGTCGAGGATCCTGAACCCTTGAACATCCTTCACTTGTGGTCATTTCATGCTTAGAGAGCACTACCTAAAAGGCTCCTAGTGGGTTTCATCATCTAGGTCAAATAAAAATGCTCCTATATGATCTACGATCATCTAGGTCAACCCTAAAATCCCCAAAGACATGACCTTTAGTCACAACCAAATACCTCTAGGTAGTTGTAGACATTTTTTAAGTGTCACTGTTTGTCTAAGTCACCCAAAAGGCTCCTAGTAGGTTTTCACCATCTAGGTCAAATAAAAATGCTCCTAGACTATCTACGATCATCTAGGTCAACCCTAAAAGCCCCAAAGGCACCCATAAGCCCTTTGGTCACAACCAAATTCCCCTAGGTAGTTGTAGATACTTTTTAAGTACTTTTGCTCATATAGGTCACCCAAAAGGCTCCTAGCAGGTTTTCACCTCTAGGTCAAATAAAAATACTCCTAGACTATCTACGATAATATAGGTCAACCCTAAAATCCCCAAAGGCACCCATAAGCCCTTTGGTCACAACCAAATGCCCCTAGGTAGTCATAGACACTTTTTGTACTGACCCAAATTTTTTGCACCCTTACCTTCAGGCTATAGGATTCGTGCCCGAAAGGGGGATGCGAGAAGGATGGGACAATACCTCGGATTGAGAGGCCCTTTGAAGGTCGCACATCTTGGGGGAGGGGTATAAGGGTGAATTTTTGATGGATGGTGGGGTTCACCAGGAAACTTTGAGTGGCAGTTTCCATGCCTAGGTTGAGAATGGGTTTGATGTGTTCATTTTATACTCAATCATTCATATTCCTAGGTTGGCCAAAATGAATCTAAGCTATTATATATGAAAATTCTGATTTATATGAATACAGAAAGCATGAATGAATCCTAAATATAAGGAATATGTTAAATGGAAAAGAATGCACCTGATTCCGGATGTCTGATGAAGATTCTAAAGCTTGTAGGAGTCCAGATCGTCCC
Organism: Wollemia nobilis; assembly: GCA_028583015.1. Taxonomy (NCBI): domain Eukaryota; kingdom Viridiplantae; phylum Streptophyta; class Pinopsida; order Araucariales; family Araucariaceae; genus Wollemia; species Wollemia nobilis. The sequence goes on from JAQPPZ010017228.1 coordinate 18,331,533, forward strand.
GAATATGACAGGATCATATGCAATTGTATAGAATCATCCCAGATCACAGGCGATCATATGAGATCAGACAAGATCATCATCGATATGACAAATTCATCAGATGAATTCATCAAAAACCTGCAATCATAGAAACAGACACCAAAAACCAAAAATGCGACTGCAAGAATAATGCAGAATGATAGAAATGACAGTATAAATGTTTAACTGATAAATCTAGATAGCAGATTAAAGAAAATGTATTGTTTTAATAACTTATTTTAACTTTATCATGCATTTATGCTAAATGAGGTGAACTCCAAGATGCAGAATGAAAATAATCAAGCTAATGCATAATAAAATAAGGAAGGAAGATGAGAAATGCAAACTCAGGGCTCTGATTACCCCCAATATGAATTGCAGTCGAGATCACCTCCAATCGTACGAGATCATCGTCGATATTTGATAGGATCATCCAAAATCGTGTGGAATCACCTACGACGATCTGAGCTTCCTCCAGCTAAAGTATAGTGAAATCCTGCAATGAAAACTTAAAACTACGAGTGCAAACAATGGTAGATAGGACGTCTTAACACAACAAAGCTAAATGGTAGGGAAAATTAACCAGGGAGAGAGTCATGAGAAGAGCCAGGGGGATAAACTGATAAAATCCTAGTTTATATAGGATTAGGGGAGGTTAGGAGGTTGGGGATCATCCCAATCTGGGAGATCTCCAACGGAGGAATCTCCAACTGTGCAGACACGCTTCTACCCAAGTTGGAGAGGCTATTGAAACAGAAGCTAATTATGAAAATTTGGTTTTGGGACGAAATCGTCTGGATGTTCTATTCTAGATGAATTCGTCCGATCTAGGACGATTTCGTCTGATCGGCGACGATATCGTCCAACGGTCAAAACAACTCCTAAAAATGGCACGAAAAACAAGAGGAGCGGTTAACAGGCGGTTTTGGGGTAAAAATTCAAATTTTTATCTTTTTACTAATGGTTTAACTGCGCCAATTTTAGGGTGCTACATTTTGCCCCCTATTTAGCAAATTTTCCAAAGAAAATGCGTTAAATACAAGTTCTTCCCACTTTACGAGAAAGCAAAAATTTATTCCACTTTTTAGACGATGATTCTAGGTCGAATCGTACGACTACTTACTATGGTGCCCCCTCCGTGTTTTTACCCAAATCGAACGTTTGAGGTAAAAGTGCGAAAAAGCAAAATTTAAAAAAAAATTGTTTTTAAATAAAATTAAAAAAATAGGGTAAAACCCTAATTCATTGTTACTGTTCACATTTGCTGTTTTAGAGCTCTGCAGGAAAAATGATGGAAACGACACACAGATCGACAAAGGTCCGACGTGGGTTGCGGGTAGAGATCTAAACTTGACATATTATGTTTTTAATTTGATTTGTGTGATTTTTAATTTGAATTTTGACTATTTTTGGGGTATCACGGCCGTTTTTAGGCCATCGACGACGTCGGGATGAAATCGTCCCAATTTCGTCGAAATTATCCCTATATCACCGATTTCATCTAGGGGCAAAATCGATGAAATAGGGGCGATTCCATCCAACAAGGGGCGATCCCCAAGTTGCAAAATTGGAGATGATTTCGTCCTACCAAGGACGATTTGACTTAATTTAGTACGATATCATCCAATAATGGATGATATCATTTTTTTATAAGATGAAATTGATTTAACTAATTTTAATGATTATCTATTAATGATTTTTGTTGTTTTATTGTTTATTTTGTAGAGGGGATTACTAAAAATTCGAGAGTGGAAATATGGGGGGCTTAGAGACAATGTAGCCACACTCGACCAGGCAGAGCAAGACCGACTATCGAAGTTTGGGCTACAAAATGTGGTAGAGATGCCACAAATACCTACAGACATGGGGCTACTTATAGCCCTAGTAGAGAGGTGGTATCTGGGGTCATCCTGATTTTGGTTATCGATAGGGGAGATGGCTCCCACTCTAGAGGATGTATGGAGGATCTTGAGGATCCCCATACATGGGCGATTGATGACTCCTGCAACCAATCAAGGCCATGCCATGATGCAACTGTGCGGAGACCCTAGCTTCACCCTGGAGAAGGGCAGAGTGAACATCGAGACATTGAGGCAGATGCTTGGGGCATCTCGATTGACTCAGGTTTTGGTAGGGGTAGTGGGTGGCCTCCTGCTATGCCACCAGAGCGGATGCAGGTTACTGTGGCTACTCTCATATGTGGTCTATGACATGAGAGACCACGGCTACAAGTTTTCTTGAGGCAGCTTTGTACTATGTCGCTTGTATAGGATCCTCTACGGGATCGTATACAAGGGAGGTCAATGTCTGGTACTGACATCGCTACTACAGGTTTCATGCTAGGAGCACATTGTGATGTGGAGATCGATAGGGCTTCCACTGATAGGGGTTGACCAAGAGAGACCCCAAGTTTTCTATTGGTGGCTCTAGAGAGGGTCATAGTAGCGGATAGATCTGCCGATGTCCTAGAGGTTGCTAGACGACCTCATCCTTGACCAGATCACCTGTAGGCCATGGAGAGAGCATCTAGGGTGGGGAGAGGATGTACAGGAGTTGCCTCACATTAGGTGAGTCTTTTGGCTGAGGATGGAGCGGGGAGAGGTAGAGCTCCACCGCTATGATCAAGTTTTGAGGTAGTTCGATCTACAGTAGGGGATCCCTTCTCTCAGAGACTACGAGTACTCCTAGAATTTTTGGGATAATACTACACTGAGCGGGGCTCCAAATACGTAGTGATTATGGAGTCAAGATGCTAACGATGCCCCCATTCAGCCGATGGATGGAGACGATGCTAGGGTCAAAGACATATATGATACATGGTACGCAGGCATCCACCCTCCTCGGATGATGAGGGCACAGGGTCCGATGCATGTTGTGGTGCAATGGATGGGGAGGCAGAGCTAGGCTACCATCAATGCAATGAGGAGTCATGAAGGGAGGGATCAGTGACGACCTCCTTAGGAGAGACGCCAAAGAGTGCCATAGGTTTCGAAGGGACCACAATAGCCAGAGAGGAGAGAGGAGGGAGTCCCTTCTTAGTAGAGGGATAGACCATCATCACCCGATAAGGGCAAGTGTGTCGAGGTGGGGGAGATTAGTGAGATGGTAGCTCTTCGAGCGAAGAATGTCCACCTTCGGGCTCAGGTGTAGACACTACAATATGAGGCTACATGACTCAAGGCTCAGAGCGGAGGGGCGAGCACTCAGGATCTGGTGTGGGTTATTGCTCAGACCACATTCTACCAAGGATTGTACTATCATGTGGTTCCAGAGACCCAGAGGATACCACTTCCAGCTAGCATTGCAAAGCCGGTCATGATGGGATCATCGAGGATGTCCACACAATCAATGTCGAGGACCCACAATACAGCACGAACCTTGATGGGACCACCTCCTCCACGCCAGGGTTGGAGAGGAGATGAGGCTGAGAGATCGAGGGCTTCTCGAGACTAGCTGCTTTTGACTATAGACTGTATATTTGAGAGGATTGAGTATGCCAGGGTATAGATTATGGCATACCAATCCAGTTTTGATATGATGTACATAATTTTTTATATATATATGATCTTTTTGTGATATGACTTGTCCATATGTTTTATGATGCTTTAAATTTTGAATTGTTGATTGATTATTCATGTAATTATGTCGTTGAAAATAGTATAATTTTATGTCATGCTGTAAAATTTAAATGAAATAATCTAATGTAAACAAATCGGTTGTTTGTGGTGTGATTTGATGAAAAATAAAGAGACTTCTAACAATAATTTCAAAGGACATTGTCGCTGTTATATGACCATTTCATGGATTCGCTGCTCGCTAGGTCGTCAAGCTAATCCTAGTATAGAAATATTGCTAAAAGTAAAAGAGTGCTTAAGAGACTGTCTTAAGACTTTGTGTTGTGATGATGAAAAATGATGATGGTGATGATTTGTTTTCAGATTTTCATGAAAATATTATGCATGAAATATTAAAAATATGATTTGTGCTAGGCATAAAATTCCTAAGTGTGATAAAATTTTGAACAATTCCTTAGGAATTATACCATCGTTGCAAAATTGAATGTTGACATAATGAAATGAAATAGAAAGAGGTGTTCATTCTTTTTAAAGCACAATTGTGTAACATAATGATGTAAGCCATATATTTTTATGAATTAAATAAATAGGTAATAAAATTAGAACAATGGTTTGTGCTAGGCATAGAATTATAGGTATAGACTTATACCATCTTCGCGAAATCCAAAAATAATTTGCATAATTGATTTTTATTTTATTTTGAGATAAACATAAAATATATAATATGAGGACTTGCGCTAGGCATAAAATTCTAGTATAGGTTTTAGGAACTATACCATCATTGCGGAAGTCGAAAGTATATATAAACGTGACTTTATTGCTAGATTTTTGAACATGTTTTGAAAGAAAATTTTGGATTTGAAAAAAAATGTATTTAATTGTTTTTATACTAAATAGATGTCCTCAAATAAGAAGATCAAATTATTCCAAAATATTTGCATAAATATTTTAATTATCTCAAAGACAAAATGTAGATTTATAAGGAACCCTCATGTGCATATGTGAGTTCATTGCCGATCTTGATTTATCATAATGATACAAAATCTCTCAAATACAAATGTGTGTGCAATTATATTGTTCATTTACCAATTTTGAGCAAGATAATTTGATACAAGTAATTTGAATGAACCAAATAAGTGTTCGTTGACCATGATTTATATGCATGTAACTGTACCAGACTACTATGTAAGTCGAGTTATCAAGAGCTAGCCAATCCATAAGCAGACATAAGTCTGTACAAAATAAGGTCGCTAATGTGACAGACATATCACCATGCTAGGAGTTACCCAAGGCCAAGCGGGTTGGGCACAAGCCACCTGTTATGGGGCTTACCTCACGGTTTTCGAATAATTGAGAATTCCAGGGATTCAAGCTCATTCACCCTTATTTTCTTTTCAAGGGGTATGGAAAGGGATTTATTGCATTTTGCTTTTTCTTTTCTCTTTCTCTTTTTTTTTTGTGTATTTTTGCTTGGAACTGAGATAATGCTAAAATATTGTTGTGATGGTACAAAATGATATTTTTCTTTTTCTCATTTTCTTTGACTTTTCTTTGTCTTCCTATACTAGGGATACTTGCTCGGATTGGCTGTAGAGCAAGGGATTTTTATTCTGGGTAGGGGTGAGCTTGTCCTTTTGTCAATTCTCAAAGATTCTAGACCATGTGCATGATAGGATAGCAGGGGAAAATTTTCGCTCAATAAACCACTTCTACTATGTATCATTATATTGAATTTACAATGAAATCATTTTAATGTGAAAAGATATACTTGGTTCACGTAAATAACAAGATCAATTCTCTATGCTCAAAAACTTTATTTAATTCAACTGTGGACTTTGATATAAGAGAGATTAATAATCATACCAAATAAAATCAAGATATTTATTCATGTGAGTGTGAAAGTGCGAGATTCCAAATAAATGCTAATTTATCCAAAATAATTGAAAATATGACTGCAATACTTCAAGAATTTGATAGGTGCAAAAATAGAAAATGTTTTTGAAGATTTTGATGATTTTGATGTTTGTTATATTTTGGTTTTAATTTATGAATTGAAAGAATAAATAATATTACTATTTTTTTTTTTTGAAATTTTTATATGAATTACTAAAATGAAACAATATGCAAAATAACAATATATACAATGATGAAATGACCATATTTATGCATAATAGCGTTTAATATGCATAATTTTCATAGGTTCTTTAAGATCTTGACCATCTAAGGTAGCTAATATGTATTCTCTCGAGCCGAATTTGGTAGTGATAATATATGGTCCAATCCAGTTGGGCTCGAATTTACCTTTAAGATCTTTAGTTGCATTAGTATTTTTTTGATTTTATTTTAAGACAAGGTCGTCGATATCAAAGGATCGATGATGAACTTTCTTGAGGTATGCTCATTTAAGCTTATTTTGGTAGGCTCGAAGATGTTCCAAAGCATTGATGCACTTCTCATCTAGGAGTTCCAACTGACTAAATCTGCCAGCATGATATTCATCTCCTACTTTAGAATCTTGAAGTAGTAGAGCCAAAGAAGGAACTTCTAATTCAAAGGAAAAAACTGCTTCAGCGCCATAAACCAAAAAAAAAGGTGAAGTGCCCGTGGGGGTACGAACGCTAGTTCGATAAGCCCACAAAGAAGGATATAATTGAATGTGCCAATCTCGGCAAGATTTATTGACCAGTCTTTTGAGGATTTTAATTAATGTTTTATTAGATGCTTCTGCTTGGTCATTACCCTAAGGATAATAGGGAGTGGACCAACGATGTTGAATTCTATATTTTTGACATAATTTCTAGACATCTTTATTTTTGAAACAAGTTCCATTATCCGAGATGAGATTTGCAGGAATTCCAAACCTACAAATAATTTGATTAAAAATAAATTTGGAAACTTGGGTTCCAGTGCAAGATGCTAAGGGCATAGCTTCAACCCACTTCGTGAAATACTCGGTGGTGGTTATGATGAATTTATGTCCATCAGATGACATAGGATTGATTTTTCCAATGATGTCTAGGCCCCATTTTGAAAAGGGCCAAGGAGATTAAATAGCTTGCGGTTCTTATGCAGGCACATGGATAAGGTTAGCGTGTTTCTGGCACTTGTTGCAACGTTGCATGTAATCATGTGCATCATTCTCCATGATAGGCCAAAAATATCCTATCCTAAGGAGCTTCTTTGCAATGGTGCTACCACTAAAGTGTCCCCCACAAGATCCATCATGGGCTTCACTTAAAGCTGATCTAGATTCTTCTAGATTCAAACATCTCAGTAGGATACCTTCAAAATATCTCCTATATAACATATTGCCAATTATTATGAAGTGACTTGCTCGTCTACGTAATAACCAGCGCTGGTTTCTATTAAAACCTTCAGGGAAGGTCCCATTTTGAAGAAAATTGAATATATCAGTGTACCAAAGTTTAGAAGTAGTTTCGTTGATTAGAAACACATCCAACGGTTCTAAGCATGATTTATTTGAATCGGGTTCCTAGAGTCGACGAATAATGATGGTAGCATATTCGTCATCTAAATCCAAGGGTAAAAGAGATGCAGCTACAACCATAGCGTCAACCGCACGATTATTAGTTCTAGGAATAGCTTCCAAGGTAACTTGATCAAATAAAGATATTAATTGTAATACATATGCTTTATATGGACATAATTTATCATCTTTGGTCTGATAAACATCATTAATTTGATTTATAACAAGTTGAAAATCACAGAAAACTAATATATTTTTAATTTTTAGTGCCAAGGTAGCTCGTAATCCAAGTATTAGAGCCTCATATTCAACAGTATTATTAGTACAAGCAAACATTAATTTAAAGGATAGAGGTATAATATATTTCTATGGATATATTAGAATAACACCTGCACCAGTCCCGCTCATGCATTGGGCTTCGTCAAAGTATAGGGACTATTGCTTTGGATGGTCTGCCTCTAGTTTAAGACATTCGTCAAGAAACTCAATGATGAGGGGATGGGTAGACTCTAGGGGTTCAACAACTAATTGATCTGCTATGATTTGACCCTTAACATAATTTTGTCCTATAAACGTGAGTTCAAACTCGCTTAGAGCAAGAACCCACTTTTTTGTGCGACCAGATAAATAAGGTCGACTCATAAGATACTACAAAGGATCGGATTTAGCAATAACATACGTTTTTTGACTGAGCATATAGTGGCATAGTTTCTGTGTATAAAATACAACTACTAGACATAACTTTTCTAATGCTATGTAGTGGGTTTCATAACTGATTAATTTTATGCTAATGTAATAATTAGCACACTCTCTTTTCTCATCATCCAGTTGAGCTAACATAGCTCCTAAGGCAAAATATGAAGCAAAAATATACAAGATAAATGGGCGATCAGGTCTAGGTGGCAAAAGCACAGGTGGGTTAAGAAGGTATTGTTTGAGGAGTTCAAATGCTTCCTAACATTAATCGTCCCAATGGAAAGATACATCCTTCTTAAGAAGCTTAAGAAAGGGTCTAGTTTTCTCTGCCAACTTATCGATGAAGCGACGGATATCTTGAAGCTTACCTTGTAAACTCTGTAATTTAGATATATTTGTGGGTGCGGGCATAACATTGATAGCCACAATATTTAGAGGGTCAATTTCGATGCCACATAAAGAAACTATAACCCCCAATAATTTACCAAACTTAACTCTGAATATACATTTGGCTGGATTCAATCGGATAAGATATTCCCTTAACCGATCAAATACTTTTCTCAAGTCATCTAAATTGTCATCTTCGTTAATAAAACGAGCTATAATGTCGTCTACATAATCATGTAGTATATCATGCATCATATCATGAAAGATATAAGTCATGGCTTGTTGATAGGTTGCACCTGCATTCTTCAAACCAAATGGCATCACTTTCCAACAAAAGGTCCCCCAAGGGGTAATAAAGGTTTTTTTAGCCTGATCTTTAGGAGCTATCCTAATCTGATTATAACCAAAAAATTCATCCATTAAGGATATCATTCCACTCCCAATAGTAAAATCAATGATCTGATCCATATTGGGAAGAGGAAAATTGTATTTAGGGCATGCAACATTAATATCTCTAAAGTCTGTGCAAACCCTAACTTTGGTAGCTTCTTTCTTAGTTACTTGGAACTACATTCGAGATCCATTCAGCATAATCAATGGCTTGTATAAAAATACATTCAAGAGTTTTTCTAACTCCCCTTTGACTAGTAAGGCCACTTTAGGATGCATTTTTCTATGTTTCTGTTTAACAGGTTTAGCATCCGGATGGACTACTAGGTGATGCATAACTACAGAAGGGTCTAAACCTGGCATATCTTCATATGTCCAAGCAAAGATATCTTCATATTCTTTAAGAAATGCAATGTATTTATCCTATTTTTCTTGACTCAATTCTGATCCAATGTTGATTATGTGAGGATTATTCTTAGTTCCAATGTTAATTTTTATGACATTTTCTACTTCCATGTGTAGATCTTTCTCAAAATTATGTGGGGAGGGTGAAACACCCAATTCTTGTAATTCTGCCAAGGTTAGCTTGGATGATTTGTCTTGAGGAGTCGTGGCCTCAAGCTGGGCTATACTAGGTATAGAGCCATCAAAATAAAATTCATTATGTAATAATTCCTCAACAGAGACATCATGGAAGATATCTCCCTCCAACTCATCATCAAATTCATCGATCATCTCAGGGTAAGCTATAGATAGCATATTACATGTAAATAGGTTATTCATTAAATGCAAAGCATTGCGCTCATCCAAATAATCTTGATAACATATGAGATGGTCATCATCCTCAAATGGGAAGGGTTGACCCTTACTAGGAAATAGGCCCACACCACATCGAGCGGGCCATGGTTCTACCTCAAAAGGTTCTTTCATACCATTTTGGAAAGGTCCTAAACCTTTCCCTTTATATCCCAATTTAAGCATTATAGATTTGGCTTTAATATACTCATTAGTAAGATAACATCAAGCATATCCTGTAAGTCGGTGATAGTTCTTTGGAGTTAAAGAAAAGAGATCGCAGCGATGAGATAGTGAGTGAGTGCGTATCGACTGATCGAGAACAAAGAGAGCGATATGCAGACGACATGTTTAAATTTTGAGGCAAAAATACGTAGATGGTAGAAGTGAGATTTCATGGAAGGTGCAGCAAAGTGAGTGGTGCAAAGAGAAGATAAGAACATGGTATGCAGAAGTCGTGTTTCGAGTGTGAAATGACAGTAGTCTGGTTGTAGAAGTAATATTTCTGTGAAGTTGCAGCAGAGAACGCGGAGAGATATAGAGGAGTGGTTGAAAAAGTGCGAATCATTTTTCACAGCAGCAGCCGAATGCCGACAAGCAGCAGAACGCAAGAAAAACAGCAGATCGTGCAAATTGAGGTGACAGTTTAATTCTGCAATTTTTATTACTATCTCCAAGTTGTAGCTTGGTAAAAGGGGTTGGTGCCTCTTTCCAGTTGGAGCTGGAAAAATTGGAGTTGGTGCTCCATTCTGTTGTAGCAGATAAAATTTAGAGGTTGGTGCCTCTTACCGGTTAGTGCTTGGTGAATGATTATGTAAAGTTGTAGCTTTGCATTTGACTGGATTTGGATGATAGTCCAAGCGAGTCTTTTGAGGAGTAGCCACATCGGTGAACCTCGTTAAAATGCCGTGTTATGTGTGATGCTCTTAGTACTTTTATTATTTATGTTTTAATCTACTGTTGTTTATTTAAAAGTCTAAATTGCTTTTAAGTTTTTAAAGAACACACTGATTCACCCCCCCTCTCAGTGTCATTGTGATTATAACAATTGGTATCAGAGCCAGGTTCCCAATTTTTGCTAAATCAGTTAGGGTTAATCTTAGATTAGTACACAATGGCTAAGAAGAATAGATCCTCATCCAAAAAGGCATCCCAGCCAGTTTCAGTTCCTATGGTTGAGAAAATTGAACCAAAAATGGCAGAAGGAATGAACTCTAAAGTTGAAGAAGTTGAGGCTGAAGTTGATTTAGAGGGTGAGCTAGTGTCTCGCCCTTACGAAATGGGAATCGGAGAAAAAGAAGAATGAAAAATTATCAAGGAAACTTAAGGATGCAAACAACATTATTGCCAGTTTAAAAATACAGACTGAAGAATACAAGAAAATGTCTGAAGATCTGGAAATACAGGTATCCATGAAGATAGACCACTGCAGCAAATTAGAAGAAGAAAATGTGAGTCTTCGAATACAGATACAAGAGCTGGATCAAAAAATCAACTGTCATGTAAAACATGAAGAAAGCTCGATGAAATTGGACAAAATTTTGAGCGATCAAAGATCCACATGTATCAAATTTGGTCTTGGCTTTTCTGAAGGAGAATCATCAACTGGACCAAAAGCAAGCAATGTTGAAAGTGAAAAGAACAAAGACAAGAATCAGGCAAAAGAAAGATATAATGCCAGACCTGAAATAGCAGCTGACAATGATGGCTTTACTAAGGTCACACATCAAAAGAATAGAAGATCCAAGGCTTCAACAACAACCTGGCCAAGACCATCTTTCAGGTTTAATCATTATTTCTATGGTTTTTGTTTCAAGTGTAATGTTTATGGGCATAAAATTGTTGACTGCAAATACAACATAGGTCCAAGAAGTTTCACTAGTAGAAATGCGTTTTATCCTTTAATGAGTTATGCAGTAGAGTGTTTTAAGTGTCACAACTTTGGTCATATTGCCAGAAATTGTCATAGTATGTCTGTTTCATATCAACCTCATGAAAGCATATTTCAACCGTATAGAGCAAAACAAAATAGAATTTATACTGAAGGATATGTGCAAAATTCTAAAAAGGGGAAGTCACAGCTAGAACCCAATACCACAGTTAAAACAAAATGGAAACAAAAAGAACAGATCAGGAAAGAACAGGATTCTTTAATAGTGCAGACAGCTTTTAGAGCTCAGAATAAACATGTTCCTTGGATTCTTGATAGTGGTTGCTCAAGTCATATGACAGGTGACAAACAGAAATTCAAAAATCTACAAAAGTATGAGGGTGGTTCTATAAAATTTGGCAACAATGACGAAGCCAAAATAATAGGTAAAGGAACGGTCAAAATTAGTGAAGGAAATATCAATTCAGAGGAAGTTTTATATGTGGATGGTTTGAAACATAATCTATTGAGTGTGAGTCAAATCTATGACAAAGGACATGAAGTAGTTTTCAAAAAGCATGGTTGTGAAGTCAGAAAAATAAATAGCAAGAAATTAATAGCAACCGGCTCAAGGACGTCTGGCAATCTGTACACACTCTCAGAGTTTTCAGAAGGTATGTGCTTCATGGGACAAGAAGAAGAGAACTGGTTGTGGCATAAGAGGCTTGGACACATAAGTTTTGATAATCTGGTAAGAATTAGCGCTAAACAAGCAGTGAGAGATATTTCAATCATTAAAAAAACCTGCAAATAGTATGTGTGCTTCATGTCAGAAGGGTAAACAGACCAGAGTTTTGTTTAAAACAAAAGAACATCACACTAACAGGCTTGGTCAAAACAGGTTTAGTCAGAACTGGCTTAGTCAGAACATGTGGATTCAAAGAACAGGTATGCCTAAAAGAAACAACACTATTACTTGTTATAAGTGCAACAATAAAAGTCACACTGTCAGACAGTGCAGAGTTGAAATTCTAGGATATAGGAACAGGAACAGGTGGCATGATCAGGTCCAAGGATCAGAACAATGATAGGAACAAGAATATGGTCAAAGAGTTCAAGAGAAGACCCGACAAGGAAGTTATAGACGTTGATGTTGATCAGTGCCTAATGGGAGTTTTACTCCCACCCCCGAATTAATCACCTCATCAGGAGGTGGGGGAGGGACTAAGCTAAGAGGCTCATTCTTAGTTCCGAGCCCCAAAGGTGGCCCTTTGCCATTGATGACAAAGGGGGAGAGATATGAGTAAGGAGGAGAGCTTCAAGTGAAGAGGAAAGCTTCAAGTCAGGGGGAGCAAAACTTCAAATAGATTGATTTCAGTTTTGGCTCTTGAAGATGTGTTTTTAGTAAAGGGTTGCCATCAATGACAAAGGGGGAGATTGTTGGCAATTTTGGGTACCTTGGGTACATTGCCCTTGCTCAAGTGTTGATGTTGTCATTGATGTCAAAGAGCGGAAGGGTTTTTGTGAAAACCAAGGTAGACTAACTTATAGGTTTTTTTTAAATCCACGGTCAGCAGTTTTGAAATGGGTTTTTCTTAAAACCCAAGTTAGCTCTTCGTTTTGTTGAAAAAGGTGCTCCGATGATGAAGATATTTAATTTTAAATATCCAGTTTAAATTTTATTTATTTATTTAAAATTTAAATTAATATTTTAAAATTAAATTAAAGCCGTTCACCGGCTTGTTTTCAAAGCCGACGTTGCTAGGGTTTTGCAACGGATCAATTAGGGTTTCCTGCTGACAAAGCAAGGTTAAGCAGCCAAAAAATTCTAGGGTTTCATGTTGACCTAATTAGGGTTGCAGCCAACATGTTTGAGAATGTTTTGATGGGATATTCTCTTCTATAAAAATGTAGGATTGTTGTAAGGTTAACGTGTGGGTGTGATGCGATATATGCGAATGAAGTTCATGTGCAATAGAGTGTAAGTCGATGATAGTTCTTTGGAGTTAAAGAAAAGAGATCGCAACGATGAGATAGTGAGTGAGTGCGTATCGACTGATCGAGAACAAAGAGAGCGATATGCAGACAACATGTTTAAAGTCTAAGGCAAAAATACACAGATGGTAGAAGTGATATTTCATGGAAGGTGTAGCAGAGTGAGTGGTGCAAAGAGAAGATAAGAACGTGGTATGTAGAATTCGTGTTTCGAGTGTGAAATGACAGTGTGCTGGCTGTAGAAGTAATATTTCTGTGAAGTTGTAGCAGAGAACGTGGAGAGATATAGAGGAGTGGTTGAAAAAGTGCGAATCATTTTTCACAGCAGCAGCCGAATGCCGACAAGCAGCAGAACGCAAGAAAAATAGCAGATCGTGCAAATTGAGGTGATAGTTTAATTCTGCAATTTTTATTACTATCTCCAAGTTGTAGCTTGGTAAAAGGGGTTGGTGCCTCTTTCCAGTTGGAGCTGGAAAAATTGGAGTTGGTGCTCCATTCTGTTGTAGCAGATAAAATTTAGAGGTTGGTGCCTCTTACCAGTTGGTGCTGGTGAATGATTATGTAAATTTGTAGCTTTGCATTTGACTAGATTTGGATGGTAGTCCAAGCAGTTTTTTTGAGGATTAGCCACATCGGTGAACCTCGTTAAAATGCCGTGTTATGTGTGATGCTCTTAGTACTTTCATTATTTTTGTTTTAATCTGTTGCAGTTTATTTAAAAGTCTAAATTGCTTTTAAGTTTTTAAAGAACACACTGATTCACCCCCCCTCTCAGTGTCATTGTGATTATAACAATATTTAGAGGTTGGTGCCTCCTACCAGTTGGTGCTGGTGAATGATTATGTAAAGTTTTAGCTTTGCATTTGACTGGATTTGGATGGTAGTCCAAGCATTCTTTTTGAGGAGTAGCCACATCGGTGAACCTCGTTAAAATGCCGTGTTATGTGTGATGCTCTTAGTACTTTTATTATTTCTATTTTAATCTGCTGCAGTTTATTTAAAAGTCTAAATTGCTTTTAAGTTTTTAAAGAACACACTGATTCACCCCCCCTCTTAGTGTCATTGTGATTATAACATATCCATCATAATGAGTCTTGATGTTTCTGGGTATTCTACCCCAGTCATATCCCTTATAAATAAAAGCACAACTCCTGACTTGGTAAATACTTCCCATAGGCTGTGGGAGGCACAAGGTACGAGGATATGGTAGAAAATTATTTAAAATAAGGGAATCTTGCATAGAAGCATTCGTTTTCTCTAATATAGAATTTTAGATAAATCGGGTAAGAGCTCATCAGTAAGAGCATAAAAGGTAGAAGGAACATTTCCTACATCTTCTGATGTGGAAACTATGCCTTTGGTGGATGTATATGTTGTAGAGATGTCGATTGATGGGCATATTATAGGTATAGAAGTTATAGGAGTAGAACAAGAGGCATTGGTTGTGGGATTAGGATCTTTCTGAGGTCCTAATGTGGTTTGTTCAGAGGATGGTTGAGTTGAATATAGAGGTATAACTGATGGAGAAGAAGTAGATGACGTCGTGGGTGTGTGTTTCACACGTTTAGATGGATAATGAGAATTAGGATGTATGGATGACAGAGCAGGGAAAAATTGAACTCCAACAGGTTCTACCAAAGCACACATATCAAAGGGTCTAGGATCACCATGAATGGTAACCAACTGATTCTTAAATTTGAATTTAATACATTGATGTAAAGTTGAGGGAACGGATCGCATCGTGTTGATCCAAGGGCAACCCAAGAGTATATTGTATGATGCAGGGCAATGTACAATAAACACGGTCGTATCCAAGGTTCTCGGACCAACCTGCAATGGGATGGTAATAACTCCACACATTTCTTGTGTTTCGTCATTGAAGGATTTTATGATCATATCAGTTATTTTTATTTCATAACTTCTAAACCCAAATATTTGGTAGAAGTCAGTTGTTAGGGTAAAATGAGGTAGTATATTGCATTATACTACATTAGTTAGATTATTACATCTACTTTGACTATTTACCATGTAGATATTTTTCTTCCTAAAATATCTACAGGTTAATTTATATTTACCTAAGGTTAGAATATCCTATTCTAACTCTATCCTAACTTTATGCTATCCCCTATTCTAGGATACGCGTTAGTTAGCGTTAGATTAGCTATATGGTTGAATTACCTATTTTGTAATCTATTTAAACCTAAAGCTATTCTAAAGCTAAGGTTAATGAGCATTAGATTATTATTTGTTAATCTTACCTTCCGTCTAACATTGGTATCAGAGCCATTCCGCTGAATAGGCCCGTAGCACTTTGTGGCACGATACCCGAGGAGGTGGCCCGAAGGTTGCTCGGCATGCTTTACGAGGCGGCCCGTAGTCTGGATCTTGCATGTTTTTTGAGGCAACCCGTAGGCTGGCTGGCTCGCTTCCCAAGGCGATTCGATCTGGCGATTTGTTGACGTGACGGCATGCAGCCCGAGGTGGTCCGATCTGTCGATATTTTGACATGGTGACACATGGCCCGAGGTGATCTGTTGACGTGGCGACACGTGGCCCGAGGTGGCACGCGGCCCGAGGCGGTCCGATCTGGTGACGTGGCACTCCAACACGTGGCCCGAGGTGGTCCGATGATGTGGCACTCCTACGCGCGGCACGTGGCAAAAAGGTTCTCTGGAGCCTGCCGATTGCCCGCAGGCAATCAAAGGCTATAGTGCGAGATTTGGTTTTTAAACTGGTTGATTGCGCCCGCAGGGCGCATGTGGGATATATCCCACGAATTTAAAAAAAAAAAATTGTTCGGCCCGATTGTGCTTGATAAGCACGGGGCCAACCTTGGCTGACGGATCAGCCAAGGTAGCCCGACTGGCAAAGCACAGCCAGTGCTAGGGCCGAACCCGCGGGGTCGGGAGATCCATCCCCCACGACGCCAATTTTTTTTTGGCATTTTCTCGCCGCGGGAGGGAATAACGGGAAGGTTTTCCCTTCCCTTCCCGTCGGGCGGTGTAGACCGACTGGCAGGAGCGCCAGTCGGCCGGTCTCTCGCCGCGGGGTCGCAGGATCGATCCCCAGCCGCGGATAGAAAAAGCTTTGGATCACAAAAGCCCTTCATCGTCTAAGAGTTATTCGAAAGAGGAACGAACTTAGACGCCAGACGACAAGATCTCATTTTCGTCGTATGCTTAGAGAGCATAGAAGGAGCTTACCCCATTTCAATACTTACACTGATCCTTGGAAGGGTTTGGATCGTAGTTATGGTCCCATGAGGATTAGAGAACCCTTTAATCCTGATGCACCTCCTATTTTTGAGTATTGAATAAATACGGGAGATAGAAAACCAAGTCGTGTGTCGACTGGTTCTGGATGGTCTTTCAAATGCTTGTCGTGTGTCGACTTGTCTTGAAAGATATGCTCTAAATTCTACATTTTGTAAACATTAAGGGGGGATAGAATTTTTTTTAGAATTCTATAGTTTACAAAATTGTAAAGATAAAGGGGGGCTATTTCAGTTTAAAGAAAGGTGCATTCTCGATTTTACTCGACACCTTCTCTTCAAAAATTGCTTGTACTAGGTGCATTTTCGGTGGAATCCGACACCTAGAGTGATACAAATTTGGGTGCTCTTATGTTTTTTGATTATTGCACTAAAAACATTTTTTTTGCAAATACAAGGTCAAAAATAAAACATTACAAGGAGCCTTTCACCAAACACCCAAACTTCACTCAAACACCATGCTAAACTTTGCATAGGTTCCCACAAGTAATTACTCCCCATCAAAAGGTCAAAAATTTCAATCACCTTGATAAGACTCTCTTTTGTTTGGCTTAAATAAACCTCAAATTTTTTCATCCTTCTTACAAAGGTGTTAAAAGCAGGTGCCATTAAATATCTTAGAGAGCAAATATCAAAAGTTTGACAAACCTTCCCTTGTTTCATTTGCTCTATTTTGTTTGGCTCAATATTCCTCCAACTTTTCATCCCTTGGTAAGGGTGTTAAGGCAGGTGCCATTAAATATCTTATAGGAAGCAAATTGAAACAACTTCTCTATACCTTTTTTTAGGGTATAGTGCAAGATAGCATCATATTAGTCCTCTCCAAAAATTTGAAACCTAAACCATGGCCATGATACACAAGTATCTCACTGAGAGCCAACTGCTCAAAGGTTCAAATTACTCAGCATGGAAGACTAAGATGAAGGCTATCTTAACCATAGAGGACTTGTGGTCAATAGTGGATGGAAGTGTCACTAGACCTCAATCCTCTGGACAAGATCAAATAGACTTTGATAAAAAGGATAAGAAACTTTCCTTAATGATCTTGCTTGCTATTACTGATGATATCCAACCTCATATCAGTGAAGCTACAACTGGTAAGGCAGCTTGGGATGCCTTAAGTACCATTTTTGAGGGCAAGAATCAATCAACGATTCTTAACCTTCAAACACAACTTCATACATTACATATGAAATCAGGAGAAACAATAGAGCTATTCCTCTGCAGAGTCGTAGAATTAAAAACAAAGCTGCAATCCTTAGGAGAAAAGTTGGAAGACCAAGTCTTAAACTCAATAATTTTAAGAGCTCTTCCTGACTCCTACAGAATGTTGATCACCTCCTTACAAGTTTCTGGTAGGACAGTAACTTTTGTCGAGTTGGTAAATATGCTTCAAACAAAAGAGGCTACCCAACTCCAGAGAGATGAGGCATCTAACAATGCCCTTTTTTCACAATGACAAGGTGGTAAGAAAAAGTGGAATCAACAGAAGGGTTCTTCTTCTAGACAAGACAAGGGTAAAGCCAAAGAGGTTCCGAAGAAGAAACAACATTGTAAAATTTGTGACACAGACACTCATGAAACCAAACGATGTTGGTTTAAGAACAAACCGCCCAATGAACAAAGAAATAAGAAGGGCAAAGGCAAATCTAAGAACCAGAACAAACAACAACAAGGTCACATAGCAGCTGAAGATTCTAGTTTCGATTCTGAACGAGCACACAAAGTGCTCATGACCCATATAGATTCCTCCCACAAGGATTCTTTGTGGTACATAGATTCAGGCGCTAGTAAACATATGACTGGCGATAAATCATGGTTTGCTACTTTTGAAGCTCGAGAAGGTAGACCGGTCACCATTGCTGATGATCAGACCTATAGAGTTCAGGGCGAAGGCAGTGTTTCAGTCTCCCTTCCAGATGGAGAATGTAATATTGAAAAAGTTCTTTATGTTCCAGGATTAAAAAATAATCTCTTGTCAGTTCCACAAATCCTGGACAATAACATGAATGTCAATTTTACTGTGGACAAAGACAAGAAACGTTGCTTCATCACCAAAAAGGGAAAACCGATAGCAACGGGCTCATACAAACATGGTTTGTTTGTCTTAGATGCACTTACCTCCACTCATACTGCACTCGCAGTGACCACAAAGGAGGCCACTTCTCTTTGGCATAAGAGATTTGGGCATTTGAGTTCAGGATATTTACTAGAGCTGAGTAAATATCAAATGGTGAAAGGACTTCCTCCCCTTTCATCTATTTTGCCAGTGTGCTCTGATTGCTTGTCAGGCAAGCAACATAGAGTACCTTTTGAGCCTAGCTCTTTTCGGGCTAAAGCACCTTTGGAGTTAGTTCACACAGATTTGTGTGGTCCTATGTCTACAAGTTGTGGAGGAAAACGGTATTTTCAATTGTTTGTTGATGATCATTCATGCAAAATGTGGGTCTTCTTCTTGCAGTTGAAGTCTGAAGCATTTTCCTATTTTCAACAGTTTAAAACTCTTGTTGAGAAGGAATCAGGATGCTTTATTAAGACCCTCCATTCAGATCGAGGGGGGGAATACACATCAAAAGAATTTTCCTCATTCTTACAGACACATGGGATAAAAAGACAGTTAACAACAGCCTACACTCCTCAATCCAATGGGGTTGTTGAGAGAAGAAATCGGTCCATAATGGAAATGGTTCGATGTATGCTTAAGGGGGCCAACCTTGAGCAAACTTACTTGGGCTGAAGCTGTTCAAACTGCGGTATATCTTCTGAATAGGGCTCCCACAAGGGCACTTGAAGGTATGACTCCTCAGGAATCATGGAGTGGTAGGAAACCCTCCATAACTCATCTAAGGGTATTTGGGTGTAAGGCATTTATGCATATACCTAAGGAGAAAAGAAAGAAATTAGATGAGAAATCTCTACCTTGTATATTTCTTGGTTATGATGAATTTTCAAAAGGCTATCGTTTGATAGACCCATTTACCAAGAAGATATATATAAGTAGAGATGTAGTGTTTGATGAAGCTTTCACATCCAACACTACATCAGTATACCTAGATGATGAGGAGGAACATCAACCTCCTTCTTCACAACAGAAAAAGCCACCCAAATGGTATACAAGCACATTGAAAGACTCTAAACTCACTTCCCCACCAGATCTTACTCTCAATCGTCCAAAGACAAGAAGCATGTCACAGAAAGACAAGGGTAAAGCATCCACTTTAGTTGATGATCTTTGTGCAGATTTTCAAGACCTTTCTGTAGATAGAGAGTTACCAAGGGAAGATGAGATGGAGATAGATGAGGAGAGGGTTTACTTATCAGCATGTGATGAGAATGAACCTTCTACAGTTGATGAAGCACTTAGACTGCCTCAGTGGAAGACAACTATGGATGCAGAATATAACTCCCTCATTAAAAATAAAACATGGAAGCTAGTGAATTTGCCTAAAGGTAAGAAACCCATAGGTTGCAAATGGGTCTACAAAATAAAATATAAGGCAGATGGCACTATAGATAAGCATAAAGCCCGTCTTGTGGCAAAGGGCTATGCTCAAAAGGAAGGACTTGACTATGAGGAAACCTTTGCTCCTACAGCAAGGATGACCACCATTCGAGTACTTTGTGCTATGGCAACACAATTCGGATGGAAGTTACATCAGATGGATGTAAAAAGTGCCTTTCTTAATGGTGACTTAAAAGAAGAAGTATACATGACTCAACCTCCTGGATTTGCAGAGGAAGGCCATGAGCAACATGTTTGCAAATTGGTAAAATCATTATACGGGCTAAAACAAGCCCCAAGAGCATGGTACATAAAGATGGATAGTCACCTATTGCAACACGGATTTAAGAGAAGTCCATCAGACGCAAATCTCTATATCAAGAACACAGGTTCTGAGATAGTGATTCTTGTGTTATATGTAGATGATCTGATCATCACTGGAAATTCAGAGAATTTGATTAAAGCCGTGAAGGATGACTTGAAAAAGTCATTTGATATGATAGACCTAGGACTTCTCCACTACTGTCTTGGCCTTGAAATAGAACAGAAAAAGAATCATCTAAGGGTGACCCAGAAAAAGTATGCTAAGACTTTAGTAGAAAAATATCGTATGACTGATTGTAAACCCAAAGCAACACCGATGGAATCAGGGTTACAGTTATCACGATATGAAGACTCACCATAGGTAGATGGAACACTTTACAGACAAATGATTGGAAGCCTCATCTATCTGACTAATACTAGACCAGATATTACTTTTGCTGTAAACTATCTTTCTCGGTTCATGCAAGAACCAAAGGTCTCCCATTGGAAAGCAACTAAAAGAGTCATACACTACATTCAGGGTAGTGCAGATTATGGTCTAGAGTATAAGAAGAATAACTCATTCTTCTTACGGAGTTACACTGACTCTGACTATGCTGGCTCCATAGATGACAAAAAATCAACCTCAAGCTATGTTTTTCATCTTGGATCCGGTCCTGTCTCATGGCATAGTAAAAAGCAACAGGTTGTTGCTTTATCTTCAACTGAGGTAGAATATCGCGCTGCACGTGGAGCTGTGTGTGAAGCGATATGGCTAAGTCGCATCTTGGCTACCATGGGCCTACCAAAGAATCTTCCTATTCACATGTTTTGCGACAACTCAGGTGTTTTGAACTTGGTCAAGAATCCAGTACATCATGAACGAACTAAGCATATTGATACAGATTGTCATTTTATTCGTGATGAAGTTCCTAAACACAGAATTCAGCTCCAACACATTCCCACCGACGAACAGGTTGCAGACATTTTTACAAAGGCACTTGGACGTGTCAAATTTCAACTGTTTCGGAGTAAACTTTGTATATCAAAGTAATGTAATAAAGGGGGGATGTTAGGGTAAAATGAGGTAGTATATTGCATTATACTACATTAGTTAGATTATTACATCTACTTTGACTATTTACCATGTAGATATTTTTCTTCCTAAAATATCTACAGGTTAATTTATATTTACCTAAGGTTAGAATATCCTATTCTAACTCTATCCTAACTTTACGCTATCCCCTATTCTAGGATACGCGTTAGTTAGCGTTAGATTAGCTATATGGTTGAATTACCTATTTTGTAATCTATTTAAACCTAAAGCTATTCTAAAGCTAAGGTTAATGAGCATTAGATTATTATTTGTTAATCTTACCTTCCGTCTAACAAAAGTGCAGATGTTTAAAGATGAACCATTATCAATCAAGACTCGTTTGACTACTACATCTCCAATTAATGCAGTAATATACAAGAGGTTATCTTTATGTAAACTATGTTGTGATATGTCTCTATCTCGGAAGTCAATACAATCAAATTCATGAGTTATTATAGTATTGGCCATGGCTTCGAGTTGAATGTCTTGTGGTACCATCATCTGTATTAATGTAAGCATTAATTCATCTCTATGTGTAGGAGATCTTAAAAGGTCCAAAAGAGAAATTCTAGCTGTAATATTTGATAGTTGTTCATTAATATTGTAAGGAGGTTTAGGTTGAACATTAGGTGCCTGATTCCATTTATTAGGAACTTTCAAAACAAATGGAGTTGATCCATCATTCTGCATTTGATCTTGTTGAGATTTTTGAGCCTATTGTCTAGTAACAGCTTCGATGGTACCCACAATATTATTCTGTGGATGATGAATGGGTCTTGGTCTAGCATTTATGGCTTGCTCATTAGAAAGTAATTCGTGAGAGGATGTTCTAGTAGTGACTCTTCTTGGAAATGGTTCTTCTGGAACCATATAACTTGTGATAGGGAGAATAGAATCTGATTCATCTTCAGAGCTATTCGATTGATTTGATGTGATTTCCATATCACTCTCAGTCTCATATTCTGTATCACTAAGATCAGGTGTCCAAATATTATGTAGAGGTCTGGTCGTAACCACGGATAAATTTGTGTCAAAGGTTTTCGGCTCATGAATGGGTAAATGCCCACTAATAGTCCCTACATATCGGGTAGGAGGAGGAACATTATGATGTTCAATTTGATTAGCCACTTCCTTGCCATGTTTTGGTAAAAGATGCTGAAATATGTCCAATGACTTATTGGCATTTTGATTCTAGTTTTGGGGGATGTTATTTTGAGCATTATTAGGAGGATTTTGCTTAGGTTTAAAGGCTTTCACCTCCATCTCATTGTTATCAATTAAGTCCTATATTTTATGTTTTAATCTTTTACAAGAGTTGGTAGTGTGTCCAGGTCCTCTATGGAAGTCACAGTGTAAATCAGCTCTGTATCTGGGTATAGTTGGATCAGGTTCCCAGATATTTGGTAATTGAATCAAACCTCGTTCTAATAATTGTGGTAGAATGGTTGATAAATATTGATTTAACCTCGTAAATTCTTGAGGAGGTTTATCGGGAGGTTTCAGTATAAACTTCTCCGTTGTCTTCGTAGCATTAACATTAGCGATATTTCTGCTATCAGTGACTCCATCACCCACAACTTGTTTATTTTTATATTGATTCCTACAAGCCCTAAAGGCACCCATAAGCCCTTTGGTCACAACCAAATACCCCTAGGTAGTCGTAGACACTTTTTAAAATGTCGTTGCCCGTCTAGGTCACCCAAAAGGCTCCTAACGGGTTTCCACCATCTAGGTCAAGTAAAAATGGTCCTAGACTATCTACGATCATCTAGGTCAAATCTAAAATCCCCAAAGGCACCCATAAGCTCTTTGGTCACAACAAAATATCCCTAGGTAGTCGTAGACACTTTTTAAGTGTCGTTGTCCATCTAGGTCACTCAAAAGGCTCCTAATAGGTTTTCACCGTCTAGGTCAAATAAAAATGCTCCTAGACTATCTATGATCATCTAGGTCAACCCTAAAAGTCCCATAGGCATCCATAATCCCTTTTGTCCCTCCAAACACCCTAATAACCCCCAAATAAGCCCGTTGGTCACATGCATATACATATCAATCAAAAAATAAATAAAAAAAACATTTTCAAAATTTCAAAAATATTGCATCACATCACATTGCATCCTATTGAATTTTATTGTCGCTTGCATTTAGGCATATTCATCATTATCAATTTACATTTTTGAGTTGCTCATACATGTCTAGCACCATGATGGTACACTACTTACCGCTCAAAATCAATGTTGTGAAAGTACTCATAGTTCAATGTCACAATTATCATTTTCACCCAAATTTTTCATGTTTCCATAGTCATGTCTATTCCCTTCACTTAGCCATTTGTTTTATAATGTCAGTAGGGTTTTCGGTCACTCAGCCATATCCAGTCTCTATACAAATTTTGTAGAAGGCTAGCACAATTTTTAGAGGTAGAATCTTGCTTAGAGTATACCTTGTGTACATCATATCCCAAACATAATTAATCATTAACAATCCAAGTTTTGTACAAATATAGATAAAATCCATGAAGTGGTCTAGGTTACCTTACGTGAAAAGGTCATCCTACTCATACCCCTATGCGAATGGTTCAAGAATTTTTAGAGTTGGCAAAAGGAAAAGTTCTCCCCTACCTAATTCCCCCCACAACAATAAGTGGTTTTTCCCCTTTTTTGTCATCAAAATCCCACATTGTCACATGTTTGCAACAGTCTAAATTTGCAAACCCCCACAAAGCAAAAATTCAAAGTACAAAAATAAAAAAAATAAAAAAGTGCACACATCAAAAAGCACAAGAAACAGTGATCCCTATCGCTCAAAATTCAAATCCCTTGCTCAAGAGAAAAAGAAAAAACTCAAAATAAATAGTGATTATTATCACTAAAAAGAGAAAAATAAATAGTGATTCTTATCACTTTATATGAGAGAAAGTATCCCAATAAAATTGAAGAAAGTAGAGAGTCAAACTTGAATCCCTGGAACTCTCAGCATTTGGAAAACCATTAGGAGATCCTCATTATGGGTTTGGTGGATAGCCTATCTGTCAATGGTGGTAGCCTCCCACATGACAATATGTCTGCAATATTAACTTTTGGGTGTATGTGTAGACCAATGTTTACATGTGGATGAGCTAGCTTTGGTAACCTAGATTGCCTAGTGGTCTAGTCATACTTAGTATGAAACCTATTATGGTGGCATTCATTGGGTGATCCTCAATACAGGTTTGGTTGAGAACCTACTTGGCACTGGCGGTATCCTTATGCATCTCACAGGAATGAACTCACTTACACACATAGGGATATTAAGTACCTTGGTTGTCCTAGCAGATTTATACCTTGTCAAAAAGTCTTGCATGGTTAGTATACAAATTTTGATGAGTTTACTAGAGTGTTTGAGCCTCGTGAAAACCTCATGGACATTCTCTAAAACACCATGTCATTCATATTACTTCACCTCATCCATTTCAGTTACATTATTCACAAATCCATTATATAAGTCTCATAACAACATTACATATGAGTTGGTGCAATATACATCATCTATGGTGCTAGCATGATATGTCATATAGTCTACACATTGCATCCTCTAAATCAATAAATCATCCATCTCATCATACATCCATGCATGTACAAAATCAAATCAGATTGCATTACAAAATATGCATACAGGGTAGACATCCATCATCATATCATAAATCAAATTGCATACATTTCATAAAACAATAAACACATGATGATAAACCACATAAAAAGCTCATATATATATATATATATATGTGTGTGTGTGTGTGTGTGTGTGTGTGTGTGTGTGTATATGTATGGGACAAAAAGATACATCATGTTACCCGTAGGCTACAATAAAAGGAGTCCTCAGACTTCACACTACTAAAACATCCAAAAACACAAAAAGAGTCATGCAAGCCACTATCATGGTCATGTAGGACCGGTACTATGACTCGCACTCCCACCTGCAGTCAGAGTCCTCTGTGAACTCCCATACCTGCTACCACCTGCCCTGTCAGCTCTCTGCCTAGACCCTGGTACCTCTAGCCTAAAGGAGGACTACCCTATCCTATTATGGTAACTTTGGTATGACCCACCAATAGCTGCATCATCCCATAGACACCCTCCAAGGTGCACTACCTCCATCTCTAGCTCATCTGCATAGACCTGCCCCCATCGGCACCATGCCTGGTAAGTTTCCACCATAGAATGGAGTCGCGTCACCTCTACCTGTAGCTTAATCACCTCCCCACTACTGGAATCCTCTTGTGTAGGGCTTCAATATCGCAATTGTACTTGAAGAGATTCTATCTCGGCCTGAGCCACCTGTACCTCAGCTTGCTATGTTGCTAGCTCTCCCTGTACATCATGCACCTGTGTCCGTAGGAGATCTCTCTCATGCCTAACCCTGAGTAGCTCATCCCATAGCTCTACCTATATCTCATCATATGCTATTAGTGGTACCTACACCTCCTCATCCCTAATAGCGTCATCCCTAGAGTCACCTCGATCTCCTAAGTCCAGGAGATCTGCATGCTCCCTTGCCATGTGTCGCTACCATCCGGGCACCCCAGTTTCATGTAGGTGGATATGTGCCTCATTTTGGAAATATAACCATATGGGTTGTCTTAAAATTATTATTTATGCATTATCCCAAAATTTCATATGTTTTGGACATGTCTAGGTGCGGGATTTGCTTGTCTTGGTCTTCGTAGGTTGTAGGCGGGCGATGCAAAATCGAGGGGTCCACGGATGCAATTTCTAATATTTTTTGGTGATATACCCTCAAAAAATCTTACTCAACATCCCCATAAATTTTCATAGCATTTTGAGTTGATTTGATGTATTTTTAATATATGTGTCATTTTGTGCCTGTGGGGATTGCATTTTTCCCTCCACACACCCTTGCTATTTGATCCCTTTTGCTTCCTTATGTGTAGGTGCGGGTTCTTGAGATTCATTGGGAAGGAATATCAGACATCATATATTGAATATACAAGTAGCAGCAACATTGTCCCGCCCACCTCTATTGTGGGTACGAGGAAAGGCACTGGATGTGCACCCGAATTTCTTGGAGGATTTGATCCTTGGGCACCACAAAATTTGTAAAAAATGTATCACATTTGAGTCCTCAAGGGGACTTATGTGTAACCTTGGATCTGATCCACCAAATTAATAAATAAGAGACTCGTTTCATTTCATTCCTTATTGTTTGGTTTTGCTTCATTTTCATATGCATGCTTCCATTTGATGCTCATAAGTGAGATATGATAGATACACATATTTTTGCTTGTCATTAGATGCACCACTTTTCTCTACTTAAGTATTATGAAATGGTATCTCACAATATATCAAATTGACTTGTGAGACATCAGTTGCTTGATATGTAGATGGATTTGGTTGAGAGATTTTATGGATGACTGATGATGTTGATGTGGATTGAATAATAGTGGATGTTTATAAATTTTGTTGGATGGAAGATGATGAATGAGTGGTGATAATGGGTGATGTTGATGTTGATGATGTGGATGGTTGTCCTACTTATGTGGATGTGGAAGGTGTGGATTGGATTTTACCACATGTACATGTAGACAACTGTGATGAAGGTAGGGATGTGGAAGTGATGGTTTGATGTGGGGTAGTGATGGGGAGCTCCTCAAGAATGGAAGATTTTATTATGAAGAAGTGGTGTGGTGTAAAGTGGATGGTATGGTTGATGGGGTTAGGAATAGGTGGGTGTATGGAAGTGTGGATTCATAAGGATTTGAAATGAAGTTACAATACTTAAACAATTCAATGTTCACTAGTATGCAATGGATCTATCCCTCATATACATATTTTAAGCATTGATGCAATATTGAATGGACACATTTCATTTCCATTATATATGGATGTACAAGGAGTACATTGTAAGACATGGACCCCTCCAAGATATGAAACATGGTATGCAACATTTTTACCCCCACTTTTATGGGTAAAATGATAGTGCCAACTGTGGAACAAAGAGCATCATTGAATTCTCTTAAGGTGAAGGTGGATTTGGTTATGTGTGATGGTGGAATATTGAGATGTTGAAGGGTGGATGTGGTGATGATGTTGATGGAGGATACAATGTCAATAAATACTCATTTAAATGGCTTCCTATCAACTTGAGCCATAATATGTAGTGGAGGATCCACTAATTTTGATGAAATTAATTTAATTTCAAAATCATAGAATGTGATGGAAGGTTCCATGCATGTTCGAATACTCCCCATGAAATTGTTAAAGGTATTAGTATCTTGGGATTGAAGTTCAATGGAATTTAAAATTTTCATTAATGCCTCATGGTGTGGGGATGATTTTTGTATTAGCTCATAGATAGATAGTTTAGCTGAAGCCATTTGAAGGTCAATCATTAATCGACTACTCAAGGAGATGATGGGTCTTTGTGAACGGTTTGGGATATGAATTGGTTGTGATGGATGACTTGAAATATGGATGGTTTGGGATGATATGGTAGAAAAATGGATGGGTGATGATGAAATGGAAGGTTGTGGAGACACACTTGCTTGTGGTGCCATAGGAGGTTGAACTACCTACTGTTGTTCATTTTTTCTATTGGTGCTTCTTTGACCTTAGGTGACTACATGGATATCCTCCACAAAACCTTGGTACTATTGTACATGATCAACTTAGTTAGGAAGATACATGGTATTTGATACCCCTATCATTTGTTGTTGTTCCTTATGATGAAGAAGTGGTATTTGGTATATACCAAGGTTTTGGTTTTGTTGAGCCAAGGGACTATCAAACTTAATGGCCCCTAGGTCTATAAAATATTGCACCATGTGCTTAAACGTAAAGTAGGTGTTAATGTCATGCCCTTTATGTTAATGGAAATGACAAAACAAGTGCTCCTTATAGTTCTTGCCACATTTAACTTTATCTTATGGTATGATTTTGGATAAGGTAATAGCATTGGTGTCATACAACCTGTGGAAGAGGAAGGTGTATGATTCAAGAAAAGGTATGAAAATGCCTTATCGTCAAGCATATTGTAAATGTTTGTGATTTTCCTTAGTTGGTGCTATATTATGAATTTTTGGGGTGGTGGAACTACTTAATAGGATACTTGTTGCAGTTGTTGTTGCACTGGTTGTTGTTGTTGATTCATTGTCAAATGATTCAGGACCACTTGATTTAGTTGACTTGGTCTTGATTGGCCAAAATAATTTCCTTTAGATTGGTCCTTATTTTACCATTCTTTTTTCTTTGGTTTTATCTCACCTTATTGGATTTTTATCTCTTTGATTACAAGAGCCTAAGCGAGAGCTTCATTGAATGTTCTATATTTTTTTAGTTGAAACAACAAGAAGATGGGTTTTAAGAAACTTCTTGCAAACATCCAAGTCAATTATTCCATTGGTAAGGAGAATTGCAACTTGGTGATAAGTGCCCTCCAACAATTTCCAAATTCATAGACTAACTCTTCTTCAAATTGTCTAATATTGTATATGTGTTTTATTGCAAGCATTGAGGGAAAACCTCTCCAAAAATTTATCTACCAATTGTTCTAATGCATGAATGTTGTGGTGAGGCAGATGATTATACCAGTCTAAAGTGTCTCCCCCCAATGTCTGAGGAAACATTATGAGCATCAAAGCATATTGATATTGAATCTAAAAGCATGAGTGGATGAATGTGTTGATGTGCTCTCTAGGATCCTTAGTCCCTTTAAATTTATCAAATTTTGGTACTATGAAGTCTACTAGATATGGCGGTGATGGTACCAAAAAATGAATAGGTTGATTGATTAATTTTCTCAAGGTAGGATTTTGGTACATCATACCAGGAGTATGTAAAATCAAGCTATCAATCTATTGTTTCATTGCTTGGATTTTAGGGTCTTCCCAATGTGTATAAAACCCCTAAATTATTTGATTATTGTGTGAAGGTGGGGTATGTGGAGTGGTGAATTGTTGGGATGGAATGTGGTGTTGATGTCCAGATGGATTGAAGGGTACTTGATGATGTTGGGCATGTTGTTGGACTTGGTGATGGAATGATTTTTGTTGATGAAGTGGATATGAGGTTTGGGGAATGTGAGTGTGTGGGGTTGTGGGAGTGGAATGGATGTGGATTAATGGATGTGTGGGGATGGAGGCCACAAAATATTATGATACCCAAGATGGATTCGAGGTGAAGAAATTATGTTGGATCGAAATGGAATGTGATTTATAATATACTACCTGTGTTTGCTATTGGGGGTAAGAATGAGCATCTTGTTGGCCGATGAGCAATTGATTGAGGTGTTTACATACTTTTTGTATAGAAATTTTTAAATTAGATTGTGTGGGTGAGGTGTAGGTGTTTGCAATGTTGGTGGATATTAGTGGAGGGTAAGTTGTAAAATAAATCATAACAGAATGAGGGTAGTGGATGGAATGGTAGAGAGAATTTATGAAGCTGCATTGACATGTGCTTCACATAGTGGATTAGAATAGGTTGTGGTGTAGGTATATGGTATGGAGGTGATTTGACTATGTTGTTATGGATACATGTGATGTGAAGGTGTGGATGATGCCTCAAAAAGAGGTTTGATGTAGACTTGATTGAAGCTATTGGGATGTGAGTAGGCAAGTTCCTGCTGAGAAGAAAAAACATGCCTAGGTGGGTTGTGAGTTGGTTCTAAGGTTGGATTGGTTGGTCTTAAATAAGATCCAACTTTATCCATATCTATGTAGGTGATGCGAGGATCAGTTGGTGTAGAAGGATTGGTTTTTGGGGTGGAGGTGTGAATGGCTCTGTGGATCACATCTACATTCAAAGTGAACACAGTATGAGAAGGTTTGATAGATAAGCCAAAATAGCTTTTCTATGTCACACTTGTGGGATTAACCACAGAGGTGGTTGGGAAATATGTGGGGAACTCCATGGATGAAGTGGTTTGGTTGGTAGATGCTTGAATCATGATTTTGGCTTGGCTTTGAGTTGAAACCATAAGCTAAGGATCCAACTGGGGTAGTGAATATGTGGGATGTGTGTAAAAAGTGATATGCCAATGAAAAGCACATAAAATCAAACAAACAATTGAATCCTATGTCTTACAACAATATTTTTAAATTTTTTTTGTGTGGTTCATGTGTTTTTATGTGCAGACCCTAACCCTAGACTACTATGCAGGATGGGTTACTAAGGTGGATGGCAAGTGGGGATTTTTATGGTGATGAAATCTAGAAAAATTGCTCATGGGCTACTAAGGTGTCTATGGGGTGAGCCAACGAATGGAGGTGAAGCCCACCATCATTGGTATCGATCAGAGGTTGGTGGTGAGATCCAAATCACTGATGTTGCATGTGAAATGTGCAATTGTGTGTGATTTTTTAAATATTTTTGTTGTCTATGGTGTTCATACAATGCCAAGAAATCCTCTTTCACTTAGCCAAGTTGGTGACCAAGAACACTAATACCAAGTTCCTCAAAATAATATAGGGTACACCTCTTAAGATCCACCCTGAATCATCAAGTGATTTAAAAAGTGGAGGGTTCACCTAGCTCTTCCACCCTAAATCAACAAGTGATTCCAATAGTGGGAGTAAGTCAAGTATCAATGACTTGTTTTGACTTAGAAAAGTAAAAAGTGGGAGACTTTAGCCTAAAGTGCAACTACTTATGCTTTTTATTTTATTGCAAACAACACACAAGGTAAAAAGTAAAAACACCACCAAACAACAAAAACTTGAATCTAGTGTAATGAATGTTCTAATGCAACTAAGATGAATGCACAAGTTCAAATCAATCCTATGTGCAAACTATATGAAGATATATTTGTGAATGCGTAGGATGTGTTGCTTTTTTCCTTTTGATACATAGATTATATTAACAAATGGGTTTTGAAAGAGTCCCAAAAACTTTTACAAAAAGTCATAGGTCATATGACCAAATCTAATAGTACAATGCTAATAGACAAGGGCTTACAGCCACAAAAAATAGAACCAAAAATGGAGTCCCTATAGGATGATCCTGATAAAACAATCTTGACAAAATATCTTGACCAAGACCAGCAGGGTAGACACTAGCAAAAATAGAGCATGACACTATTACTCTTCAACGTTGGCTTTTGCATTCGAGTTATCATTCAAAGTATCATCTATATTATTATTGTGGCTATGGATGTTGTCCTATAATTTTATTTCTTTTTGATAGAGGGTCTAGGCCACTTTGGAAGCATCAATAGTAGCATTTAGATTTATAACAATGTTGGCAATATGACTTAGAATAGGATTTTACTTTGAATTTGTAGGATTTTGGATTTAATTTGTAGGGGGTTCAAATTGGGCTTGATCATCAAATTCATGGGAGGAGTTTCATCAAGATGTGTTGATTTTTAAATAGAAAGTAGATATATTCTTTTCAATCTCTCTTTAAAAAGCAAAAAAATGGAGGTGGGGTTTGATCAAGACTTACTAGGAAGCCTACATGTTTCTTTCCAACTCTCCTAGACATGGTGTAGAGTATCCTAGTTATGATGAGGCATCTCCTAGATGTGGTGGGGTATCCCTCAAGTATAATAGGGCATCCATGAAACCACATATTGAATCATGCTACTCCTAGAAACCCTAGTTTCATGAGTTTTATGCAATCGAATATGTAAAAACCTACAAAAAAAATAAAAAATGTAGATAAAAAATGTTGACAAGGTATATTAAAATAAGAAACCCTTTGGAGATCCCACCATGTTCACCATTTTGTAAAGTAAAATCAAACAACACCAATAAAATAATATATCAAAGTAATTAACACGATGTATGCACAAAATGATAGCTCTGATATATTATGACTCAACGAGCATGGATATCTAAATTGTAAAATATATTTACCCCAAATCTAAGATTACAATACACTTTATTGCTTTTGATACAATATTACAATAAGAGGGTTTGAAAGCCCTTATCAAAATGAATGTTGGTGTCTTTGGTTCGTCTTTGCTCCAAAAAGTTTGTGAGTAGGCTTGTGTATCTCTACGAGACCACTCGAGCTGCAATAGCCAATAATTATGATATCTCCTATAACCTACACGTAGATCACAACACATAAAATATTAGTAATATATGCGAGGGCTCCACTGTGTGAGACCCTCTGAATAATATATCTATGAACCCTAGGTGCAGTAATCATGAAATGCAAGTAAAACAAAAAAATATAAGTTAAAAAGATATGATACATATTACCTTATTAAAATGTACTTGATATGCCTAATCTGTCTTTGCTTCTGCGATCTAGTGATGCGCATACGCTCAAAAGCGTTTGAGGGTTTTTTGACTTCAAATTAGCTAATGGGAAACACCCTGAAGTATTCTGGGAATGCTATGAATGCCCTGTAGAATTTTTGGAATGCTCAACAATATTCTAGGAATGCTCGGAAGCATTCGAGGATGATGAGGGAGAAATCTGCAAAACTAGATCTAGTTCACAGGGGTTTTCGGTGACAAAAGTAGAGGATGTGGCGATGGTGAGGATGGAGGATATTAGTGAAATTCTAGGGTTTGTATGATGATGGATGCTCTTAGGAATCAATGATCAACTTTAAAATTAGTTATCTTCAACATGTTAGGGTTTCGACGACACCAACGGGTGGCTGAGATTAGATCATGACGAAGGGATAATATTATGCCTTTGACGTATGAAATGGATCATGTTAAGTGGATGGTTAATATTAATATGTGATGGATGGCTTAGATTTATTCACACACACACACACACACACACATATATATATATATATATGTATAAAATATTTATATTTATATAAATATATAAATAATTACACACACACACACACACACACACACATATATATATATAGAATGGTTGTGATTTTATTATGTGTGGATGACAAGTGGCTAGGATTTGGTGTCTACAAGAGAAAATTTGAAGAAATTTCAAGATTGCTAGAAATAAGGAGTAGCTCCTAAAAAAGAAGAATTTGGGACAATTATCTCCATCTAACAACAATCCCAAAAATAAAAAGGATTTGGCAAGAAGTTTGTCAAATTTTGGAAATGTTTCTTGAATATCTCAAGACATTCAGATTCTTGAGGAGGCCAAAAAATAGGCCCAATTTGAAGTTAGAATTTGACAAGAATATTGGAGGAGAAATGATCTAGAAGAGGCCATCATATTTGAGAATTTTGAGGACAGCCATAATAGATTTTGAAGGATGATTTGAAAGGAGAAAATTGTTGTTTTTTCAGCAGAAGTTGAAAAGTCAAAATCCCGCAAATTGAAGGTGACTTAAAGCTGCAATTTGGAGAATATTTCGAAATGCCCTTGAACAAAAAATTAAAGGAGGAATTGATAGGAATAGGAGGCAGAAATTTGGAGGAATTGAATGTTGTTTTTAGACAGCAAGATAAGGAGAAGAAATCAGAGTTTTTGAAGCAACAATTTGAAGATATTTGAGCTGCAAATTTGAGCAGCATTAAGAGAAGAAATTAGAGTTGCATTTTGGAGAATTTCAAGGCAGATTTGTGAAATTTTTGGACAGCAAAACAAAGGAGGAATTGGCTGCATTTGAATCTGCAAAATTTGCAAGTTTTTGGAAAGCAAGAGGGCAGCATTTGAGAAGCACCAATAGATGAAAATTTTAGAGTTCAAAAGAATACATTTCAAGGAGAATTGGAGCCAAAAAAATAATATTATTTGGCAGCATTTGAAGAAGGATAATTTCTGCAAAATATAAAGACATATGGACAGCATAGAATTTGATTCCTAAACAACGTTGAAAGTTGCAAATTAAAGCTTTTTGAATAGAAATCTAGGGACTAAAAGGTAGAGAGTTAAAGACAAAAATTTAGTATAAAGAAGAGCTGGAAATTTTATAAATTTGAGGTAGCAAATAGGTGAACCAAATAACCAAGAAGACTAGCTACAAAAGGAGCTCAAAAGGTGTGTATAAGTCGTGCTATGAAATTTCATTATTTAAGTATTTATAAGGTTTTTTGATATTAGAGTCTTTTAAGGAGAAAAATCTAGTTTAAGTTTAGTATCTCCAAGCCAAGGAAGGCCACATCATTATTATATTGAAATCTAGAAAAACACAACAACAAAGATTAAAGTTAAAACCTACTTAAAAGGGAGTAATAAGTAGAAGTAGCATATTTTATTTTTATAAATTGAAGTGCAATTTTTTCTAAATCCTATTGAGTAAAATAAATAGATTCAATAGTGAACAAAGGCACAATAGATTTGTAGTGTTTAAAACACCAAATAAGGCATAAAATATTGCAAAAAAATTAGTGAAGGATAACCACCAAGGAAAAAATGGAGCCACCACCATATCGAAGAAGCCACCAAGAGCCAACCATCGAACGTAGAGGAGGAGCTACTATGGAAGTCATCAAATGATAAAACAAGAGGTGATAAAAAGAAACAATATTGAGCCACCAAGGTTGCACCACTAGCGTGAGAAGAAGGAGCATAGTCTCATTTCCACTAGTAGCATCATAGGCCACAGAAAACGAACAGACAACATACAAATAGACATAAAAGAGCGAGTGTTGAGAAGACAAAATATTCAAGAAGAAGGAATTAGAGAAATGTGAGTGCCAAGAGATAAATCATTGCATACGTGGACATTTGAGGATGCCACTTATTTATTGAAATGACCAAGCAAGCATAATGTTACAAACTAACCATTGTAGAATGTTACTAAACAAAGAAGGATGTTAGGGAATCAAAGCACGTAAGGTGAAGGGGTAAGAGTCATAAGTTTCCACTTGGAAAGATAGAAACTGAGCACAAAATGCCATGGAGCAGAACTAAAATGATCTAGCATCTATATTAATAAGTGGATGGTTATTGAAGGAATATCACTACCAAAAGCATAACATGTATCATAGTCTAAAATCAGAGTGCATATCTTGATGACCAGTGAGAAGAGAACGTTAACAAAAGGAACATTACAATCCATAAGTTGAGGTGCATATGTGGAGGAATTAAGAGCAATTTGATCTCATACATGGAGGAATTTTAAGTACCTCAAACCCACCTACAAGAGAAGGTGAAGAGGTATGGAAAAGGAATAGCACCAAGAAAGAAAACCCATCATTGTAGAGGAGACAAATGATTCCAACATTGAGAAATTTTGAACATTACGAAGGAGTGTGTAACATCCATTGAGAAGTGTTAAAAAGGTAAAGGGTGCTATAGATAATTTTCACCCAAGAAAATAAGCACCAACTACCATGAGTAGTAATGTCTCTTACAAGCAATAAAAGCATGGGTTAGAGTACCACTTGATATCAATTAAAGAAAGACGTGTAAGAATATTGCACAAGTGTTGCAAGGAGGAAAAAAAATAATGCAATCAAATATTTTTGAAGACTAAGTTGATGAGCATCCAAAAGGAGCATTAAATGCTTTGCAGAGAAGGCAGATCACTTAAGAGCATAGGTTGCAGAATCAAGTTAATTTTAGCATGCCATATACAAGGAGGTATGATTTAATTTATAACCTTTGAAAATATTAAAGGAGGTATAAGCATATTATTGAGATTAATATTAATTGCTTAGTTATATTTAAGGTTATTTGAATAATAGGAGAATAAGGTGATGAATTATAACCTTAGAAGAAATATTGAAAGCCTTAGAAGATATTTGAAGTAAGAAGATTTTTGAGAGATTTTTAAATTACTTTATTCAAATAGTTTAACTTTGAGGAACAAGGATTTCTACATAGAAATATTAATTTTTCAAATACATTATTTCTAAATTTCCAATTAGGGAGTTATAAGGAATTCAACACCAATTTAAGTTCTTGAAATTTAGAAACTACATTATTGAAAATTGAAGGCTATAAGAAACACAACACAAAGTTGTTGAAAATTTGGAAAATTATATTGGTATTAGTCGCATGCTCAAATTAATGAGACATAAGGAATCCAACTTAAAAGTCTTGAAATTAGAGAATCTTATCAAAATTGAAATTACATCAAAATAGTCTATAACTATCCATTGATAAATAGGGAGTCAAAAGGGATTTAACTCAAAAAGCTATATTATATTAAAACACTAGGGAGACATAAGGGAATCTACAAGTGTTATCATGGTAACAAATACATTCTTGCTTTTAGAATCTCAACTTCTTAAAGGACCTAATTACACTTCTTAGAAAAACAAAGTAAGGTCAATATTGATAGTTGAAAAGCTTTGGGATATTGTTAAAGGAGCAAAAACTAAACCTACTACAGATGCTAGAGAGATTCAAAAGTATGAAGAATATGAAGCAAAAGCACTCATGATGATAAAATTTGTAATTACAGATGAAATAAAATCATACATTAGTTTAGCAACAACCTCTACATAAGCTTGGAAAAATTTAGCCAAGATATTTGAAGGAATAAAGCCACTATCTTGAATCTTCAAATCCAATTGCTTTCTCCAAAATTTAATAGTGGTGAAAGTATAGAACTATTTCTAAGAAAAGTAGCAGATATAAAAGAAAAATTAGCAACCTTAGGAGAAAAGGTAGAAGACAAGTTTCTTGTCCAAGTAATCCTAAGAGCACTTACAGAAATCTACAAGCATCTAGTCACATATTTACAAATTCTAAGTAAAGATACATCATTTGATGAGTTAGTCAACATACTACAAGAATATGAGGAAGAAAATTTAGTGAAAAATGAAATGACTAACAATGCCATGGTGTCAAAAGATAATCCACAAGAAAATATTACTTCATTATTAAGAGGTAGATCTAAATGGAATAATAGATATTGTCAAGTATGCAAAAGGAAAGGACATAACACGAATCATTGTAGAATCAATCCAAGAAAGCAATATCAAGGGAATAAAACAAATTTTGGAAGCCAATAAAATAGGCTATTCCAACCAAGACAATATCAGAATCAATATAATTTGCATCAACAATAATTTTAGCATCCACATACTTCTTAGAATCAATACAATTATCCTCAACTACAATATAGAGAAGGAAAACAAAAAGGACACTTAGTTCAAGAGATTCAGAAAATTTAGGAACTAGAATAACCCATAGATGAACATGAAGTTAAAGCTCTTTCAACAAAAATAGTATTTATGAAGATACTAATTATTTACTTGATAAAAATACAAACAGGAAGCAAAATAAAGAAAGTAGAAAAGTAGAGCCAAGTTCGAAAACAAATATGAAGATCCATATTTAAGACTAAAGTCTTCAATAACCAAATAATGTAATACAGGGGAGTGTTGGAATATATTACATTATTTGGTACATGCTAATATACCATCTTGGGTACATATTTTTAGGAGTATGTCTTAGATTAGAGATTGAGATTTACTTTATGCAATGTAATAAATGCACAACTATTGTTAGACTGTGCAATGATGTAAATGTGCATATTGTCCATGTGTACATGAGTCTATAGAATAAGAATATGAAGAGTCATGGAAAGTTGAAAGGTCAAGAGTCACATCCCATTAAATATAGGCCTTAGATATAGAGTAAGTTAGAGAGAGAGAATAGTACATTAGAGTAACACAAATTTGTTACGATGTAGTGCTTGGAGTATTTGAGAACTCCAAATTTTGTTTGAAGATTCTATTTTCATAAGCTCTCATTAATGGTAGATTTATGAGTTATTACAGAAGTTTCTTATGATTTTTACTTGCTTAATATATTGCCATTATCATATACTCAATATTTCATGCTCATTTTTGTTGTAACATATTGCATTATTTGGTAAATGCTAATGTACCATCTTGGGTACATATTTAGATTAAGAGATTTTCTTAGATTAGGCTTTGAGTATTTACTTTATGAAATGTAATAAATGTATAAGTATTATTAGAATGTTCAATGATGTAAATGTGCATATTGTCCATATGTACATGAGTCCTCAGAATAGAAATATAAAGTGTCATAGGAATATAGAAGGCCAAGAGTCATATCTCATTATATATAGGTATTTTATAGAGAGTGATTGATATAGAGATATAGAGAGCATAGTGAAGGTAGATATGCTAGATACAATGTAGAGCATGTAAGAAATATGGAGTGTATGAGACCTCCAATTTATATCATTGTACTATTTTTGTGAGCCTTCACTAATGGAAGTTTTATGAGTAGTTATAGAATTTTCTTATGAGTTTTACATGCTTAGTATATTTTCATTATCATATATTTAATATTGCATGCTCATTTTATATCTTGTGGTTAATTTCTCATTAAGTATCTAGCATCAAAATCTAAGAGTGGTATTAGATCACAAGGGATATTGATAGGATATAGGGAGAGCCATAAGAGAGATTGAGAGGAGATAGGGAGATTTCATTTTCATTAATTTTAAAGTTATTTTTTTTCTAGTCTTTCCACAAGGTTGTAGGAAAAATCGTAAAGACTAGGACTCAACATAGATCTCATTTTGCTAGATTGAAGGATAACTAGTTAAGTTTATTGATTTTAAGAGATATAGAGATTTGCATATATTTACCTATTATTGTATAAGTTTTTTGTTGTAGAAGTTCTCAGAAATTGAGAAGCTTCCTACAATAGATAGAGAAGAATTTCATCTTCGACTGCTTGAAAGTCTATGTGCTTTCCTCCTATAGGGATTAGTTCTTTGTTATAGGAAAAGTAGACATTGAATATTGAGGAGAACCAAGAAAAAATTCCCCATAGAAGTTTGAAGATGGAATATTTAGAAGAGAGAAAGAGGCTAAAGGAGCCCTATTGAATATTGGAGATTGAGACTTAAGAAGGAGTTTCTCATAAAATATTGAATACTACAGATTGTAGATCAAAGAAAAAACAAGCCCAAAAGGAAAAAGGATTCAAAAAGAAGTTTGCCAAATTTGAGAGAGTCTTTTTGAAGACCTCAAGACATTTAGATTCTTGAGGAAGAGGGTAGAAAATAGGCCAAATTTTAAGTCATATTGTGATAATATCTAAGGAGAAAGAAGATAGAAGAGGTCACCCGATTTGAAAAAGTTGAAGATAGCCATAAAGGATTTGAGGGATGATTTATGGAGAAGAAGATTTCTAGTTTTGTAGCAGAAGGTGAAGATGACATATAGCTACAAATAGAAGAAGATTTGGGAAGTTTTTGAAGTGCCCTTGAACATCCAATTGAAGGAAGGCTTGATAGCAAAAGAAGACAACAATTTGGAGGAATTGAATGTTGTTTTTGGATAGCAAGATAAATAAGGAGAAATCATAGTTTTGAGAGCAACAAATAAAGATACTTGGACTACAATATTGGGCAGCATTAGTGATTAGTTTCATTATTATCATCATTTAATTTTTATAATTATCAAATCTACGACAGTGTCCAAGGCTGTCTATGATATAAGGCTTTGACAAGTTACATTTTAGGTATTCATTTCACAAGCATTTATTCAGTGAAACTGGATTTTTTGGGTGGTTTTAAGGTCACACTAATCCTAATGTTAAAAAATTGAAACTAAATTAAATTGCAAAATTGAAAATTGCTTCTAAAACATAAAATTGACAATTAACTACAATTGCAGGAAATTGAAAATGCAAAATTGAAATTTGCTGAAAATGGAATCTATATTATGCTTGCTAAATCAAAATAACATTAATGGAAAATGATAAATTTAAACTAATTTTAACCATGCTGAAATTGAAATTGTTGAAATAGGAAAAATTGCTAAAAATTGTCAAAATTGCAAAAAATCATCAAAATTGTTGAAAGTAAAATTACAAAAAATATAAATAATAAATGCACTTAAAAACATAGGTCAGCTAGCTGCACATTCAATCTCAAACATCACACTTAAAACACATGAAAAAAAATGCTAAAAACAAGGGAAATCCTATGTACAAGAAATTAGCAAGAAATCAACAAAAATTGTAGTAATAAAAAAACTGTAAAAAAACCTGCTAATACCTCCTTCCACTGGCCCCAAGAGTGTAAAAATCCGAACAAAAGTTTATTATTCAGCAATGTTTAAGTAGAGGTTACAATGCCGGGAATAGCACACCGGCGTAAACTGAACTGTTACAGGATTTAGTGTAACAACATGCCTAAATAATTAAATATAGACAAAATAGATTAAGTACGCTAACATCCCCCTTTATTACATTATTTGGGTAATGTAATAACTAATAGCTATACTAACATCCCCTTACATCATTTTGCAATACAAAGTGAGCTGCGAAACAATTCAAATTTGACACGTCCAAGTACCTTAGTGAAAATGTCTGCAACTTGAGCATCGAATGTGCTGAAGCTGAATTCGGTGCTTTGGAACTTCATATCGAATGAAATGACATTGTGTGTCAATGTGCTTTGTTCTTTCATGATGGACTGGATTCTTGACGAGGTTCAGAACACCCTGATTGTCATAAAACAAGTGTATTGGAGATTTTGATGGATGGCCCATACTTGTCAGAATGTGACGCAACCATATCACTTTGCACACAGCTTCACGTGCGGCACGATATTCTGCCTCTGTTGATGAAATAGCAACCACCTATTGCTTCTTGCTGTGCCAAGATACAGGACTGGATCCCAGATAAAAAATGTATCCAGAAGTTGACTTGCGATCATCAAATGATCCGGCATAGTCGGAGTCCGTGTATCCTTGCAAGAAGAATTTGTTGTTCCTCTTGTATTCTAGGCCATATTCTATAGTACCACGGACATAGTGAAGAACACGTTTTTCTGCTTTCCAATGAGTGGTCTTAGGCTTCCGCATGAACCTCGAAAGATAGTTGACAAGAAATACGAGATCCGGCCTAGTATTGGTCAGATATATGAGACTCCCAATCAACTGTCGATAGAGAGTACCATCTACCTGAGGTGAATCATCATATCGTGATAACTGAAGTCCATTCTCCATCGGAGTTACCATTGGCTTGTAATCAGTCATGCGATATTTTTCTAGCAATGTCTTGGCATATTTTTTTTGAGACACTTTGATGGAGTGCTCCTTCTGGCTGAATTCCAGACCAAGACAGTAATGGAGAATTCAGAGATCAGTCATCTCAAAAGATTTACACAAGTTTCTTTTGACAGTAGAGATCTTAGTTTTTGAACTCCCTGTAATGAGCAGATCATCCACATAGAGTACAAGCAACACTATCTCAAAACCCTGTTTCTTGAAATAGAGGTTTGCATCTGACGGACATCTCTTAAATCCATGCTGCATAAGGTGATTGTCCATTTTTATATACCAAGCTCGAGGAGCTTGTTTCAGACCATATAAGGATTTGACCAATTTGCAAACCTTCTGCTCTTGGCCTTCCACTTCAAATCCTTCCGGTTGAGTCATGTAGACTTCTTCTTGGAGATCACCATTTAGAAAGGCACTTTTGACATCCATCTGGTGAACTTTCCACCCATATTGTGCTGCCATAGCACACATAACCTGAATTGTGGTCATCCGAGAAGTAGGTGCAAAAGTTTCCTCGTAGTCAATGCCTTCCTTTTGAGCATAGCCCTTTGCAACAAGAAGGGCCTTATGCTTATCAATTGTTCCATATGCCTTGTACTTGACTTTATATACCCATTTGCAGCCAATGGGTTTCTTTCCATGCGGCAAATCAACAAGCTTCCAAGTTTTATTTTTCATCAAAGATTCATACTCTGTATCCATAGCGGCCTTCCACTGAGGCTCACTGAGAGCATCTTGCACTGATGCAGGTTCAAGATCATCTATGGTAGACATGAACGCCCTGTCATCATCAATATCCATATCCTCTACTTTTGTACTTGGAGTTACAGAAAGTTCCTCAAAATATTGACAAAGATCATCAACCTCACCAGTTTCTTTGGCTTCTTTTTCCTTTTGAGCCATACTGCGTGTACGAGGTCTATCCAAGTTCAAATTGGGAAGAGTGGATAAATTTGCATCTCTGATTGTATTTGTACACCATTTTGGATTCTTCTTCGGTGGTGTTGAAGAATATGTAGAAGGACCTCCTGTCTGTGTTGACGAAGGAATCTTCTCTTCCTTAGATTCCACAAGATCTAGGTGTACTTTAGATGTGCTCTGTGATGTGAAAGCTTCATCAAAGACAACATCTCTGCTGA
Source organism: Wollemia nobilis (assembly GCA_028583015.1). Taxonomy (NCBI): domain Eukaryota; kingdom Viridiplantae; phylum Streptophyta; class Pinopsida; order Araucariales; family Araucariaceae; genus Wollemia; species Wollemia nobilis. The sequence goes on from JAQPPZ010017228.1 coordinate 18,373,948, forward strand.
CATGAATTTTCTTGGTCAAAGGATCTATCAAACGATATCATTTAGAGTGCTCATCATAACCAAGAAAAATACATCTCAGTGTTTTCTCATCTAGCTTCTTCCTTTTCTCTTTTGGTATGTGCATGAAAGCGTGACATCCGAAAATACGTAGATGAGATATGGAGGTTTTTCGACCACTCCATGCTTCCTGTGGAGTCATTCCTTTTAGGGCCTTTGTGGGTGCCCTATTCAACAGATATACTGCAGTGGTGACAGCTTCTGCCCAATATTGTTGCCCAAGAGTAGCTCCTCTGAGCATACAACGAACCATTTCCATGATAGAACGGTTCCTTCTCTCAGCAACTCCATTTTGCTGAGGAGTATAGGTAGTTGTTAACTGTCTCTTGATTCCATGCTTATCTAAGAATGCAAAAAATTCATTAGAGGTAAACTCCCCCCATCGATCTGAGAGGGTTTTAATAGAAGCTCCTGACTCCTTCTCAACGGATTTCTTGAACTGCTGGAAGAATGCGAAAGCTTCGGATTTTAGTTGGAGAAAGAAAACCCACATCTTTCGTGAGTAGTCATCTATGAATAACTGAAAGTACCTCTTCCCTCCACAACTGTTGGGTGTGAAAGGACCACACAGATCGGTGTGAATTAACTCCAGAGGTTTTCGTGCTCTTGTAGAGCTCTTCTCAAATGGTACTCTATGCTACTTTCCTGCCAAGCAGTCAGAGCACACTGGCAATGTGGCAGAAAGGGAAGGAAGACCCTTTACCATCTCATACTTACTGAGCTCAAGTAAGTAGCCAGAACTAAGATGCCCATATCTCTTGTGCCATAGGGAAGTTGTCTCCTTGGTAGATACAGTCATGGCAACATGTGGAGTAGAGATAGCATCTAGGGCAAATAAGTCGTGCTTATATGAAGTCGTTGCAATCGCTTACCCTTCCTGGTAATAGTACAACACTTCTTGCCATTCTCAACATGAAAGTTGACAACCATATTTCTATCCAGGATTTGTGTGATCGACAACAAATTGTTAGCCAATCCCGAAACATAGAGGACTTTGTCAATCCGACACTTGCCATCGTAAAGAGTGACTGAAACCGTACCCTCTCCCTGAACCCTGTAGGTTTTATCATCAACAATGGTGACAGGTTTGCCCTCTTTGGCCACAAATGATTCAAACCATGATCTGTCGCCAGTCATATGTTTGCTAGCTCCAGAATTGACATACCAAACGGGATCCCTCTGTGTGGAATATGTGGTAGTCATGAGCACCTTGTGTGCCCATTTAGAATCTGAGTCAGATTCTTCAACAGTAACATTCACCTAGGGTTGCTTGTTTTTATTTTGTGGTTTGTTTTGGCCTTTCTGCTTGTTCTTATGCCAACACCTGTTGGTGTCATGGTTGTCTTTCTCACAGATCTTGCACCACCTCTTCTTCTATTGAGGTTGTTTGCCTTTTCCTTTCGTATCCTATTGAGAATTTCCTCCTTTCTGAAAGTTGCCTCCTTTTTGCCCATTACCTTTCTTCCTAGAACCCTGCCTGTTGGTGTATAGGGCTGTATTGGAAGAATCATCCTTGTGAAGTTGGCGTGCCTCCTGTTGTTGAAGCAGATTGACCAACTCGATGTAGGTAATTTGTCGTTGAGACACCTGGATGGAGGTGATCAACATATCAAATGAAGAAGGCAAAGCTCTCATCACAAGTGAAATGAGAAGCTTTTCATCCATAGTATCTCCCAAAGAATTCAATTTCTCTTTCAATTCAGACACTCTACACAGAAAGAGTTCAACTGTTTCACCCTGTCTCAAACTCAGGTTATGAAGTTGTTGTTGAAGATGAAGAATGGTGGAATAATTCTTTCCCTCATAGATGGTTTGAAGGGCATCCCATGCCTCTTTACCACTTGCTTTGTCAGCTATATGAAGTTGCACTTCATCTGAAACAGCAAACAAAATGAGCACCTTTGCTCGACTGTCTTTCTTGTCAAAAGCTATCAAATATGCGGAAGGACCTGTGGATCCTGCTGTTGGTGAAGGCCTAGTTGTTGCTCCAGTAACAATATCCCACAAATCTTCCATTTGGAGAATTGCCTTCATCTTATGTTTCCATGATGTATAATTTGGACCTTTCAATAACTGATGAGGATCAGTCATCAACTTTGCAACAACGACCATAGTGAAGGTTCCTTATAACACCAATTGGTCCCCCTTTCGATATACCTTTTTCTAGGCCGTTATACCGTACAAAATACCCGCCCTTACATGAGGGAAACTATAGGTATTTAGAAATATCAACAAAAATCACCCGCCCTTACGTGAGGGAGACTATAGGTGAGTTTTAGAGATCATACGATACGTGGAACATAAGCGGTACTGAAAGGGAATCGCCTTGTTGATGGCACCTACCATAGAAGATTCTTCTCATGCGTGGGGCGTAACTTCCCCTAAACACTATGAAGAATACTTCATCAGGATTTACGCCTAAACACAAGTGCGATAAAGGGTAGTGGATGGAGTAAAAAAATACAAAAATGGCTAACTTATCTCTCCCCGATGATTTATAGAGAACAAGCTCAGACGTCGTTGTAGCAGCTATATTAGGCGGCGGATACAGTAGCCCAATCACGACAACTTTACCTGTAAGTGTTGGCCAGAGGTATCACAAATACCGAACGCTGCAGTGCAATAAATTGCACGAATGGGTTTTAATTATTCCGGGGACTTAGGGAGTGTATTTGATTTTTTTTTAACTTTTAATGAAGTAGTGCAAAAAATGAAATATGCAACATACAACATAAAAAGTGCCCACAAGAATTAACCCACAAGGTGTCGATCACAGCCAAAAATGCACCTTTTACAATTTGCCAAAATGCTTTTTCAAAAAATTACTCATATTCCCCCTTTGATTTTTTGAAAAAATTATCCCCCCTTAAAAAAAAATCTCTTTAACAAAGCATTTTAATAATTATTATATATTTAAAGTTAAAAAAATTAATTTTAATTTATATAGTTTTTAAAAAACTTATAAAAAAATAAATTAAAATTAAATTTTAATTTATAAAGTTTTAAAAACTATAAAAAAATTAAAATTAAAAATTTTAACTAAAAAATAATAATTAAATAAAACCTTTGAAAAAAAGGTTTTATACCTTTGCAAGGGGGGAGTCGACGGGATTTGAACCCCCGACTGCTGGGTTCCCGGAACCCACCACGCAGCTCACTTGCCAGTGAGCCCGTGGGTTGATCTGGGAGGAGAAAAGGCCCCCTCGTATTTGAGGACCTCATCCTGCTGCAACTGCAAATCGCAGCCTCCCGTCGCATGCTGCTACTCACTATGGCTGGCCTCCTCTGCAAGTCATGCGTCCGACCGTCGCACGCTGCTACTCACTGTGGTTGGCCTCCTTTGCAAGTCGCGCGTTCGGTTTTTTTTTTTTTTTTTTTTTTTTTTATAAAAAAAATCTCTCCCGCGCGATCCGCGCGTCACGGGGGGGGGTGACACGTCCGAGCGCAGCGCTGGACCGGGGGGGGTGCAGCTGCGGACGGACGTTCGCCTCGCATCGCGCAAAGATTTGCGCTGTGCACGTTGCGACATTGGTCGTTGGCTGTAGCACGTTTGCGCTGTGCAAAGCAGCACGTGAAGGGGGTGGGGGTGGAGGCTTCGGCCTCCACAATTTTTTTTTTTTTTTAATTCTTCGCCAAAGGAATTCTCTGCCCAGCAAACCCAGAGAAAAAAATAATTCTCCGGCTGGCAATTCCAGAGAGAGAAAAAAAAATTCTCCGCCTGCTGCCCGAGCTTCTCTGCTTCCACTTCCAGCTTCTCCCTTCACGCCACTGGCTCTGATACCATGTAAAAATCCGAACAAAAGTTTATTATTCAGCAATGTTTAAGTAGAGGTTACAATGTCGGGAATAGCACACTAGCGTAAACTGAACTGTTACAGGAGTTGTAACAGTGTAACAGCATGCCTAAATAATTAAATATAGACAAAATAGATTAAGTACGCTAAATTGAAGGAAGGCTTGATAGCAAAAGAAGACAACAATTTGGAGGAATTGAATGTTGTTTTTGGATAGCAAGATAAAGAAGGAGAAATCAGAGTTTTGAGAGCAACAAATAAAGAGACTTGGACTGCAATATTGGGCAGCATTAGTGATTAGTTTCATTATTATCATCATTTAATTTTTATAATTATCAAATCTACGACAGTGTCCAAGGCTGTCTATGATATAAGGCTTTGACAAGTTACATTTTAGGTATTCATTTCACAAGCATTTATTCAGTGAAACTGGATTTTTTGGGTGGTTTTAAGGTCACACTAATCCTAATGTTAAAAAATTGAAACTAAATTAAATTGCAAAATTGAAAATTGCTTCTAAAACATAAAATTGACAATTAACTACAATTGCAGGAAATTGAAAATGCAAAATTGAAATTTGCTGAAAATGGAATCTATATTATGCTTTCTAAATCAAAATAACATTAATGGAAAATGATAAATTTAAACTAATTTTAACCATGCTGAAATTGAAATTGTTGAAATAGGAAAAATTGCTAAAAATTGTCAAAATTGCAAAAAATCATCAAAATTGTTGAAATTAAAATTACAAAAAATATAAATAATAAATGCACATAAAAACATAGGTCAGCTAGCTGCACATTCAATCTCACACATCACATTTAAAACACACGAAAAAATATGCTAAAAACAAGGGAAATTCTATTTACAAGAAATTAGCAAGAAATCAACAAAAATTGTAGTAATAAAAAACTGTAAAAAAACCTGCTAATACCTCCTTCCACTGGCCCCAAGAGTGGGCCCTTACTCCTTGATCTAGAAGAAGGAATATTTAATACAATTCTAAGAACTAATTACATAGAAACTCACAATTTTACACATAAAGGAACTGCATTGTTATTTGAATTCAAATGCTAACGATTACAAAGACTTGTTCTACCTATCAATTATTGACTTATTTGCAGCCTTTATACTAGCTCTACCAATGAGGAAGCATCCTATTTATAACACTTTTTACATTAATATTTTGCAAATACAAAAAAAACACTTTCCTGTTGTCTGCTTCTAATGTGCTTACTTTATTTCAAAGACAGTCTAAATTAAGACATATTATGTTGTTACCTTTTTGTTCGCGTCCTCCAGCTAGTGAAATGGGTCAAGAATAGTGTAAGAATATTTGGAACACCTATCCTCACCCGATTCTTCTCCCTTCCTTCCAAAAATTATGCATTTCTACCTTTTTTGTCTAAACAGTTCAATTATACCTTCATTTCGGAGCAACTTCGAAATATAAGGCAGAGTAATAGATTTGAACTGTTGCCACCAATTTCGGTTGGATAGGAGCATGTTCAAATGTGAAACTGATATTTCCTTTATTTTTTAGACATCTTACCACCACTTACACGTGTCTCCCTTGACCGGGTGTGTGACCTCCTTAATATTTGTGCAATTCTGGTTTTTACATGTTGTTTTCCAACTATACCTACAGTTTCACTCTTATATCTTGTTGCCTTTATTTGAACTGCTTGGAAATGTTTCCAAGTGGATCAAGAGTCTTCCCTGGTCTTCCTCAATGGTTTCTAATAATTTTCTTTTATTTTTATTGACAATTTCCATGCCTCCCTTTATTGTGACAGGTGGCTGGAAATTATATGGGACTACAATTGAACTGTCATGTTTTTCAGTAGAATAGTGGGTTTTGGCGCCAAATCATCTTACCAGTTATATTTGGAGTGGGAAAACATTAAAATTATCTTATGTAACCACAAAAATCAACACACTTTATTCGCTACTAATTTTATTATGCATTATTCACTAAATAATCATGCAAAAATAGGGTAAAAATACTGAAAAATAGTTAAAACAAGGGTAAGTGTTCCTAAACATTAAATCATACAAACACTTAACAAATAATGCATTTAATCACATAATTGGCATAAAATAATATCATCTTTGGTTTTTAAGGCAGTATTTAAGTGTTCAAAACATGACAAAAATGAGGTATTTTTGGGCCTCATCATCCCCCAACTTGACCTGATGCATGCCCTCATGCATTGTAGTGGGCCATAGTAATACTTAGGTAATACATTTGTGAACAACATCCTTTGCCACTTGAGAAATTGTTGTAATTTCTAAAAATGTTAAAATTTTGAGTTTGTTGTCATTTCTAAAAAATGCTAAATTTTTGAAGTTGGTGTTATTTATGAAAAATGTTGAAGATTTTGAAGTTGCTATCATTTTTGAAAAATATTGAAAATTCTAATCTGCTTTTTGTTCTGTCTTTGGAATTTTCAATTTTAAATTTCTGCAATTCCTTCAACTTTTTAAATTTCTTCCATTTGAATTAGATTCTATCAAAACCTATTTTTCTTTTTTTTCATTGTTTTTCATCTTTGGATGGTGCAGGAGGTGTTATTTTTGGTGTTGTAGCAGTTTTTGTAATTTTTGTTGTTTTGTAAATCAATAATTTTTGCAATTTCTATAGCCTGTGTCTCTTTTTGCTTTTCCAAAGGTTTTAATGTTGCAATGCATGATTTTAAGGTTTGGCAACATGACATCCACCTTGCAATATCTTCATTATACTTTGCTAGTGGAATTTTATGCTTAGACAACAAATTGACTTGAACTCCTAATTCTATTGTTTACAAATTAAAAATAGAATTGTCAAAACTTTGATTTAGATCTACCTGAGGTGATAACTTACTTGCAGTAGGGTGGTCTGAGCTTCAATGACCTCACTCTCTAATGTTACTTGCTCTTTCTACTATTCTACAACATTTTTAGAGTATTTTGAAATAGTTTTTGGATGTTCTGGAGCTGCTCTAGAATGAGACTGTGTTTTGTAGGATGTTTCAAAGCTGCATCTGAAAGTGTCGAAATGGCCTCCTATGCAAAAGTTAGCTATAGATTCTATTGTGGGCCCATCTCTAGGGTGTGTATTCCTTCCATGACATCAATAATCCCTTCTCCATCCCCTTGTTTAGATGTTGCTTTTGGTCTTGCATGTTGCTATGTTATTGCAATAGTAATTAAAACAGAAATATGAGGTGCATTTTCTAGATTATTCTCCTTAGATTTATGATACAGTTGTGGGGTATCAATTTGCATATCTTCTTTTGGAACTTACCCTACTAAATCAAGTACAATTTTTGCTACTTCCCTTCCAAAATCTGCATTTGTGGGCAGTGCCTCAAATGGTGCCAGTCTTCTTCTCATTTTTCTATTTCATGCAATAATTGGTCAATATATTCATATTTGTCTTTGATTTTTGTTTCTCCGCATTCAATCCATGTTTTTTGATTCTTGATAATCAGCTTGAATGCTTTTACATGGTCATCTGGCTCATATTCTTCATACTCAGTTTCTGAAGAATATTTCTCTATAGATTAGACTAAAAATTTAGAGTCTAGTTCATCCTCCAAGGAATCAACTGCTTCAATCAGAGACCCAATTGTGTTAGGCTCTGATTGTGTAGATGTTTAAGCAAAAATTTCTATGACTTCTTCATAGAAAGCCACTTTCTTTGTTTTCTTCTGCTCTGTAGGTTCAGATTCAATTTTCCTTTTTCTCTGTGCTCTGGTCCTGGCAGTTGGTGGACCTTGGGGAGATGAAGGGGTAACCCTATCATTTGCATTATCTTAAGGGGTCTCTGCCCTACCTACAACTTCATCAACACTATTTTTAGGGGTCTCTGTCCTACCTGCAACTTCTTTCTCTACTTGTTCTGGCTTATTTTTAGCAGAAATCTATTCCAACTGCAATTTTTACACTTTTTTTCAACTGCACTATTTTTTTTGTTTTTTATTTTTTGTTTTTTTAGCTTGCTATTGTGAAACCAACTACAACTCTATGATTCTACATGTTGTGAAGCACTTTATCCGTGTTGTTTTAAAACTCTGCCTGCAACTCTATTTTTATGGTATCATATTGAGCTTTTTATGTGACCAAGGGTAGGATAGGATGTTTCTTGAAATTTTGGAGAGAATATCCATTTTTACTTGTCAAGTTTATAAATTATTTATTCTAAACTTGTATTATCATGCAATTACATGCTAAATACCTCCTATGACAAAATTCAAGAAACACATACATGGTTGTCCTGAAAATTTATCATGCACTTTATAAATTATTGATTTTGATGATTATTAACTGGGTATCTGAAACCAAAAATAAAACAGATGTGCAGTCAGTGATATTTGTACAATGGTGGAACAATGATGGATAAATAAAAAAATGTAAACATGTCAAAAACCGTTCATGTAAACCTTAATTCAATAGTGCCTTAAAAAGGTTTTCACAATTGAATTATTCTATTTTTCATTTTTTTCTTTTTTTTTCTCTTTTTTTTCATTTTTTTCATCTCTTTTTTTTCATTTTTTATCAGAAGAGAATGTGTACTTTCTATTTTATTTTCCTTTATTTTTTTAGGAGCTTCAATGAAAGAGAATGTCTCTCATTTTTATTTGGATAAGAACAATCATTATTCTACAAAAAAATATCTTTTTTTTTGCAAGAAAACAAAAATAATGAAGCATCATCCTTTCTTTTTATATGAGCAATAAGAATCTTCTCATGTCATCATTGCCTCCTTATTGCTAAAAATGAAATATGAACTTCATTTTTCCTCTTCCCTGCTGAAATTGATGCATGTCCTCATACATCTGCATTTTGTGGGACATGCCTTATGCTATAGTTTTTTTCTTTCTTTTTTTCTTCTTTTCTCTTTCTCTTTTTTCTTTATTTTTATTTATTTTTATGATTCCAAGATATGATCATTCAGAATATCTATCAGAAGAGGAAGCCTCTTCTATCATATGCAAGTTTGACTATGAGAAATATTGAGCAAATTCTTCCTTTGTTAGTTGCTTATGATACCATTGTAAACAATGTTCATTCACTACTAATATCCTTGAATTATCAATCGAATAAATTTGAACTCCATTCTCAAATATTTTTTGTTCATCTTTGCTACTCCTAATGCGATCATCATGCCACATTCTCCATTGTTGAATGAAATCTATTTGGTGAAGTGTCCCCAATAAGAGTTCATCCAATGTATACAACCATAAAATTCTCTTGTTTTATAACTACAACAACTCAATGCCAACTTCTAAAGATATATGAAGTGTTAGTGAAATATGAGAATGTTGTTTCAATGCATCAAACAAATTTACTTCCTGGTCATTAGTCAACCAACTAATGATATTCAAAGGCTATTTTGGTTGTGTTTCAATTTGTTTTGGACTAGGGTGTATTGAATTTATTCTTTCAAAATTATGCATTAATGAATTAAGAGAGCAATGGTGTGATACAAGAGAATGGAAGATTTGTGTATCTTTATCAAAAACAATTCTTGAAGGAATTAAATTTGATAGATGGAAATAAAAATATGAAAGAAGATGATGATGTCATCCATGTGGTAAATGAAAGAAACTGTCTTGTATTGGAATGGGTGACAAATATTTAAGTTCTTGTTCTTCATTCCATAGTAATTGTTGGATAGTAATTGGTTCATTTGAATCATGGAATTTGTTGATTAAAACATTTTCATCAAACATTAAATTTTTGGATGAATCCAACTCTTTTACATTATCCTTTACAACTATGGAAGCCAGAGTTGAAATATTCTTTTCATTTTCCTTATGTGATACAATAAACCATGGGATTCCTAGATAATCATACTTAGGTGGAGTAAGTTTTCCTGCAAGCAAGTCTATTGTTTTTCCACCTACTTGTATGCTTTTAGGATATACTTTCTTCTTTTTTTGTGGTTTGTTAAAATACATTTCTTGAATAATATTATTAATGATTGGTAGATCTTTAATAGCTTGTAGTAAAGGTATTGTAACATATAAATGTTTTAATCCTTTTACCACATCTAAGTTTGAAGAGTTATTTTTTATATCTCAAACTATTCAGGGTATGACACTTTCTTTGTTAAATCACTTTGAGAGAGGTTTTGTTTTTATTTTTGATGTTTTTTTTTTTGTTTCAATGTAGATGGGTTTTTATGTTTCTTTTCTTCAGGTCTCATTTCTACATTGATAAGTGGAATAGGTTCAAGAAGTTTTTTTCTTGAACACAATTGAGTGTTGTCACAATCATTCACATTTATTATGGTTGTTTTTTTTTATTCAACCATAGAGACAGGGGTTACCTGTTTAACATTATTTGGATTGGCCATAGGTTGAACTGAAAGTGGAGGTTGTTTTTCTTGTTTTTGTTGTTCCCATTGTTGTCCCTACATTTTTGGTTGCAACCATGGTGGATGTTGTTGATTTTATTGTTTAATCATCCTGATAGGTTGAGACCACTCTTGGGAATATGCCCATGGTGGTTGACTCCAATGTGGTTGAAGTAGACCTGAGTAGACCATGGCATATAACAAGGATTATTTCCCCAATGTTTAGGAAATTAAGAAGAATTTTGATATGGAAACTTAAGAAAATTACCCCCTTATCCTACAAAATTTTCTTGCATAGGTTGATACTACTTTTCAAAGACACTTTTGAGTCCTGGTAATAATTGACATTGATTTGTAGGATGTCCTTTTTTACAAATGCTACATGTAGCATTTATAAATGTTTTATTCAAAGGACATTCATGATTAGAGTGCTTCTTCTTACATCCTGAACAAAATATGGCTAAAAATTAAATGGATTCATTCTTTGTGTTCATTTCATCTAATGTTGTATCAAGATGTACTAAAATATCAACTTTTAGATTAGCAAACTCTTTTATGAACTCTTTGAAATCATTTATGTTATTACCAGTTTTGTGTTTTCTATGCCTTGAATGGGAATAGTTTTTACAAAATTCAATGATTTCCTAAAATTCAAGTGTGTTTGCATCTCATTTCCCATGATATCCAATACATATTTTGATTCATCTTGTAGTCCTCTCAAGAATATAGCTTTGGTAAGTTCAGTTTCAACACCCCCACATCTCTTATGAACAAAAGAAAATTTGTCTATATAGTCTTCTAAAATTTCATCTTCCTCTTGTTTCATTCTAATAAATTCATCGTTTTGATTCTTGACTTGATAATATCCTTGGTATCTCTCCAAGAATATATTTTCCATTTCATCCCAGGTTTGAATTGAATCAGGTGCTAAGGTGATAAACCACCATAGGGCTAATTCTTTAAAAGTGGAAGGAAAAAATTTGATATTTTGATTGTCATTAGTGTAATCATGATCTTGACATACAATATTAAACTCAAATAAAAATAATAAGGTAAAATATTTCATTAAGCTAAGATTGGAAGTGGACAAGCGCAAATCAAATCCGTTCGCATAAGTTTCAAATTTGACACAGTGGAGATAAGAGTGTAGTTGTTCACCAGATTGGGAGTGCCTCATTTTGCAGCTATCAAGTATGTCGATCATTTCTAATTCATGAGCTATTTCATTGATGTTTGAGAGCTCATTTCATAGATTTTTATGAGCACTGATTCATTGATGTTTGAAGATACTTTTCGTTGTTGTTTGAAGAAATATTGGTCACCATTCATTGAGAGGATACCAGCACTTTTTAAGTGAGTGAATTCACCTTTCATTGAGATAATCCACCCTTTGAGAAAATACTTGAGCATCTATTGAAGTGCAGTGTGCTTTTCGATTGAATGTCGTACTTGGAAAGAGAGTGCAGTGTGCTTTTCTATTGAGCACTATGGTTGGAAAGAGAGTGCAGTGTGATTTTTTGAGCGTCATTCATTGGTATTCTATTTGGTATTATTGGACATATTGGTTGGAGTCCATGGATCACAATTTCTCACTATTGTAAGTACATTTCATTGCAGGTCATAAGTGTTTGGCTTATCATTTGTGAAAGTCTCTAGTTGTCATTCAAAAAAGAGTGCAGTGTGTTGTGTTATCTATTGAGCTTTGTGTAAGTCCTTTGTTGCCACTCGAAAGAGCTCTATCTGTTATTTGTTGAGCATTGTAAATATTTTCTATTGTATTTTAGAAGAGCTATGTGTGTCACTTGTGAGTCTAGTTTTGTTATCTTAGAGATAGTCTGTTGTCTCCTATTGGAGAAGTATTTCATCCTTGTCCGAAAAGTTTTTCATTGTTGTTTACTCCTGCAAATTGCTTTGGCCATTTATGAGACATTGAAGGAGTTTCGCACATTGTGAAAGTCATTGACGTTTGAGAGATATTTTTCTGGATAAAGGAAGACACTAGAAGTGTTTTAGGGTTTTGGAAAACATGCTAGAGAAAACCTAAAAAATCTAGCGAAGAAAGTGTTAATGTCTACATGCGTTGGAAGTGGAAAGGATAAAAATTAGGGTTGAGCACTTCATCCATTGGAAATCGGATTTCAAGTGTAGTATAATATTGTGGGAGAAGATTGAAGTTCCATTTGGTTGGTTAGCCCAAATGGTTACAAGCAAGGTTTGGGCGCTAGAGGTCAAAGGGTCAATTCTTATCGATGTCAGCAAATTTTTGTATGAGGTATTTAGAATATTTTGATTAATATTTGAAAAAGAGTTATCAGGGTAATTGATATAAAGTATTTATATTGGCAAATAGGATATATAAGGATGTGTATGGTATAAAGTCTTTTATTGTGTAAATAATTGATTACAAGGATGTATATTATAAAGAATTTTGATTTGGATGATTGAAAAAAATATATAAAAGAGATTGTTGCATATGAGAAAAGGAGTCATAAGGTGTATTGAGTTTTATTTATTGATTGTTCTCTTGCATGATATTTTGAGGGGTTTGGTTTATTATTAAAGGCTTTACTTTGAGAAACCAAAAGAGAGTTGTGAAGCATTATTTTTGGCCATTCTTGTGCATCATTGTTGAATGAATTTGTGAAGCATTTGAGCATTGGTTTGAGTGACATTGAAAGTGGTTGAGCAAGATTTAGAAATCATTTTGTGAATAAATTTGTACATGGGCTTTGAGAAAATTTGTGAAGAGAACATATTGAGCATTGGCATTGCATATTATTCTTTATATGTTCTTGAAATAATTATGGGTAGAATATGTCTAAATTGCCTAGTTGAAGAAAGCATTTTTGAAAGAGATACAAGAATTATTTTGAATATCATTTGTGTGTAAGATTTGGGATTGGTTAAGAATTTTTTGTGAGCAGAATTGAGTGACATTGAGGTAGATTTGAGAATGTGTTATAAGAATATTTGAGCAAGTCTTAGGTGTAGATCTAGAGTAGGTTTGAAGTATGTTTGAGCAAGTATTGTAAGAATACTTGAAGTAGAGTTGAGATAGATGTGCATGTAATGTGTACAAATTTGGGATAGAGTTGAGATAGATTTGTGTATGTAATGTGTGTAGATTTGAGGTAGAGTTGAGATAGATTTGTGCATGTAATATGTACAAATTTGGGACAGAGTTGAGATAGATTTATGCATGTGATGTGTGCATATTTGAGATAGATTTGAGATAGATTTGTGCATGTAATATGTGAATATTTAGGATAGATTTGAGATATATTTGTGTATGTAGTGTGTGCAAATTTGGGGTAGATTTGAGCAGAGTTGTGAGCAGGCTTTAGAGTAGACCAGATCAAAGGGGATAAATTTCTCTTGTGGATAGATATCCACAAACTAGAGCAAAGGGTATTGAGGTGTCTTGTGGATAGAGATACATAAACTAGAGTAGAGGGGTTGAGGTCTCCTTTGGATAGAGATCCACAAACTAGAGCAGAGAGGAGAGGTATCTCCTATGGATAGAGTTCAACGAACCAGAGTAAAAGAGAGGTGTCTCCTATGGATAGAGTTATCATGTGGATAGAGGTCCACAAACTTGATCATAGGGGATTGAGATATCCTTTGGACAAAGGTCCATAAATATTGTAATAGGGAATTTGTTCCCAAGATATTTGTTGAGAAAATTTAGAAGAAATATTTTCTTCATGGATGTAACCCACATTGGGTGAACCACATTAAAATTGTGTCTCTCATGTGTGTGATAATTTATGCATTGCCTTGTTACTACTATTGATGATATTGGTTAATAATTATATGAAAAGATATTGCAATTGATAACATTGGATAATATTGTTTGGGAAAGAAAAGTAAAAGTTTATCTTATACTGTTCACCCCCTCTCAGTATAAGCTTGTGTTCTTCAATTGGTATCAAAGTAGGTTCCTTTAGGGTAGCCTAACATCTTGAAGGAATATATTATAAGAACACACATGGCCATGAAAATGAAAAAAGAACCATGAGACCATATCCTCCTAAAAATAAAGGAATACACATGGCTATGAAAGAAAAATAAGATGCTCCAGTAATTGAAATCCATGAAAGTGGAGAAGAGATTAACTTTGTGAGATGTGTTAAATGTGGTAAAATTGGTCATGTGACACTTTATTGTCCATAAAATGGGTATAGTAGCAGTAAAGAGGAAATTCTATTTTCAAAAATAGAATAAAAAGAAGATGCTCCTATTGAAGATCAGAAGTAGAAAAATCAATGAAGATTTTATCATGGAAATAAAAATAGGTACAATTATGACCAAGAAGAAGAGAATGAAGATGCTCCTATTGAGAAAGCCAAGAAGAAGAAAAAGAAGATGCTCTTGTTATTAAATACCTAGAAAAAGAGAAATATTTTGAAAGGTAAGAGGAAGACACAATTGATATGGAAAAGGAACTTGATGCTAATCTTGAAGAGTTAAAAAGGGAGAACGTAATATTGAAGGCTAAAGTACAAGATGATAAAAAACAAAGGTAAAGCTTCTACAAGATCTCATTGACATAAAATTTAAGGTTGAAGAGGCAAATAAAATTGAAAAATATATGGCTAAATAGTTAAAGGCAAAATAGTTATAATGTGAAAGATTAGAACACAAAGTGGTTTCTCTAAGGATAGAAGTAAAATATAAGTAATGATAAGCTACATAGGTTTGAGAAAATCTCAAAATTTTTGGATGATATTCTCAAAGCATAAAGATATCCATTTATCAATACTGGACTTGGTTTTGAATAAGGACAAGGGAAACAAGAAGAGGAGTCAAGCTCAAGGTCAAAATAAATAGAATAACCAGAAGTGATTATAGAATAACCTAAGAACGATGCTAATGTGTTGAAAAATGGAAGCATCAAAGAAAATAATGCACAATAAAGGTACAAGGATTATCCCAAAAAATGTAAAGAAAGAACCATGGGTCCATATCCTCCAAGGCAAGATGAATATTTATTTCAAGGTTACTATTTCTCATGTAATAATTTTGGTCATAAAGTAGTGCATTGCAGGGGTCATGGAAATAAGGATTATGGCTTCACCAAGAGGAACTTCAATACATTTGAAGATGAATATTTCTTTCAAGGTTATTGCTACTCATGTAATCATTTTGGTCACAAAGCTATACACTACAAGATTCATGGAAAGAATAATTATGGCTTCACTAAGAGGAACTTAAATTAATTTGAAGATGAATATTTCTTTCAAGGTCATTGTTACTCATGTAATCATTTTGGTTATAGAGCTATACATTGCAGGGTTCATAATAGGAATGATTTTGGTTTCATCAAGAGAAACTTCAATTTATTTGCACCTCTCAAGAATTACAATATCAAATGTTATAATTGTAATAATTTTGGGTATAAAGTAAAGTGGTGTAGAACAGAGTTTCAAAAAACTCCAAAGATAAGCAAGGATATAAATGACCAAAATTTTCAAAGAGGTATGACTACAAAAATATGGAAGAAGGTTGAGAAAGGAGAAGAGCATTGTAAGTTGGGAGTAGATTTACTCCCACCCAAAATTGAACATCTCAAGTAAAGGAGGTGGTGAGGGGACTGAGCTAAGACTTCTATTTTTAGACCCAAAGGAGCCATTTGCCATTGATGTCAAAGGAGGAGAGATTTTAGTAAGGGTGAGAGAAATTAGTAAGGGGGTTGCAGCTTCTCAGGGGGAGCAATTCTGGTATGTAGTTGCAGCAAAAAGAATTATTTTATAAAAGGGTTGCCATAAATGATAAAGGGGGAGATTATTCGAAATATTGAGCATATTGAGTTGTCATTGATGTCAAAGGATGATGTCAAAAGGATTGATGTCAAAGATCTTGGTAAGGCAAAAATATTCTTCTATGGTTAGACAACTAAGCAAGGTAGGCTATATCTCAAGCAAGGAAAATTGTTGTAAAGAAAGGTTTATTGTAAAGAAAAGGTTTATAATATTTATGTTTAAATATTATAAATAAGAAGGAAAAAAAGGTTTAAGAAGTTTGCTTGGGACAAAGGTCTAAAAGAAAATAAGGATTATAATATTTATTTTAAATATTATAAGAAGGACAAAAAAAGGTTTAAGAGGGCTTTAGAAGGTAAAGTTTAATATCAAAAAGTAATAGGACAAAAGGTTTAATAAAAGCCACTTGGGACAAGGTTTAAAATAAAGTATTATAATATTTATTAAATATCATAAAACCCTTGGCGACCAATTTTTTTGAAAAAGCTCCAATGCAAAATCGTGAGTCGACGATTAAGACAAATCGAATTACATATTAATAAGAGAAAATATTTTGTTAAGCTAATATTGGGAGTGGACAAGCATAAATAAAATTTGTTTGCATAGGTTTCAAAGTTGGCATAGTTGAGATAAGAGTCCAACTATTCTTTGAATCGAGAGTGCCTCATTTCATAGTTATCAAGTATGTCAATCGTTGTTGATTTGTGAGCCATTTTGTTGATTTTTGAGAGCCCATTTCATGGTTGTTTGTGAACACTGATTTGTTGATGTTTGGAGATATTTTTAATTGTTGTTTGATGGAATCTTGGTCACTATTCATTGAAAGGATCCTATAACTTGTTAAGTGAGTGAATCTATCATTCGTTGAGAGAATTTACCATTTGAGAAAAGACGAGCATCTGTTGAAGTGCAGTGTGTTTTTTTATTGAATATTATGGTTGGATAGAGACTGCAATGTGATTTTAAAATGAGTGGTATGGTTGGAAAGAGAGTGCAGTGTGATTTGTTGAGCACCATTTGTTGGTATTTTGTTTAGCATTATTGGACGTATTGGTTGGAGTTCGTGGATCACAATTGCTCACTATTGTAAGTACATTTTATTGCAGGTCATAAGTTTTTGGCTTATCATTTGTGAAAGTCTCTGGTTGTCATTTGAAAAAGAGTGTAGTATGTTGTGTTATCTGTTAAGCTTTGTGTAAGTCCTATGTTGCCACTCAAAATATCTCGGTGTGTTATTTTTTGAGCGTTGTGAAAGTTTTTTGTTATCTTTCAGAAGAGCTCTATGTGTCACTTGTGAGTCCAGTTTCGTTATCTCAAATATAGTTCATTGTCTCATGCTAGAGAAGTCTTTCATCCTTTTCCATAAAGTTTTTCATTGTTTTTTACTCCTGCAAATTGCTTCAGCCATTTATAATATATTGAAGGAGTTCTGCACCTTGTGAAAGTCATTACATTTGAGAGATATTTTTTTGGATAAAGGAAGATGCTGGAAGTGTTTTAGGGTTTTGGAAAACATGCCAGAGAAGACCTAAAAATCTCAGCAAAGAAAGTGTTAACATCTACATGCATTGGAAGTGGAAAGGACAAAAATTAGGGTTGAGCACTTCATCCATTGGAAACTGGATTTCAAGTGTAGTATAAGATCATGGGAGAAGATTGAAGTTCCATTCGGTTGGTTAGCCCAAATGGTTACAAGCAAGGTTTGGGCGCTAGAGGTCAAAGGGTCAATTCTCATCCACACCAACAAATTTTTGTATGAGGTATTTATAATGTTTTGATTAATATTTGAAAAAGAGTTATCAGGGTAATTGATATAAAGTCTTTATATTGGCAAATAGGAGATATAAGGATGTGTATGGTATAAAGTATTTTATTGTGCAAATAATTGATTACAAGGATGTATATTATAAAGACTTTTGATTTGCATGATTGAAAAAGAAAATATAAAAGAGATTGTTGCATATGAGAAAAGGAGTCATAAGGTGTATTGAGTTTTATTTGTTGATTGTACTCTTGCATGATATTTTGAGGGGTTTGGTTTATTATTAAAGGATTTACTTTGAGAAACCAAAAGAGAGTTGTGAAGCATTATTTTTTGCCATTATTGTGCATCATTGTTGAATGAATTTGTGAAGCATTTGAGCATTGGTTTGAGTGACATTGAAAGTGGTTGAGCAAGAGTTAGAAATCAGTTTGTGAAGAAATTTGTGCATGGGCTTTGAGGGACTTTGTGAAGAGAACATATTGAGCATTTGCATTGCATATTATTCTTTATATGTTATTGAAAGAATTATGGGTAGAATATGTTTGAATTGCCTAGTTGAAGAAAGCATTTATGAAAGAGATACAAGCATTGTTTTGAATATCATTTGTGTGCAAGATTTGGGATTGGTTGAGCATTTTTTGTGAGCAGAATTGAGCAGTATTGAGGAAGATTTAAGAAAGTGTTATAAGCAAATTTGAGCAACTCTTAGGCGTAGACCTGGAGTATGTTTGAGGTAGATTTGATCAAGTCTTGTATGAAGACTTGAAGTAGAGTTGAGATAGATTTGTGCATGTAATATGTGCATATTTGGGACAAAGTTGAGATAGATTTGTGCATGTAATGTGTGCAGATTTGAGGTAGAGTTGAGACAGATTTGTGCATGTAATGTGTGCATATTTGGGATAGAGTTGAGATAGATTTGTACATGTGATGTGTGCAAATTTGAGGTAGATTTGAGATAGATTTGTGCATGTAATATGTGTAGATTTGGGATAAAGTTGAGACATATTTGTGCATGTAATGTGTGCAAATTTGAGGTAGAGTTGAGATAAATTTGTGCATGTATTGTGTGTAGATTTGGGATAGAGTTGAGACAGATTTGTGCATGTAGTGTGTGTAGAATTAGGGTAGATTTGAGCAGATTTGTGAGTAAGCTTTGGATCAAACCAGAGCAAAGACGATAGAGTTTTCTTGTGGATAGAGATCCACAAACCAAAGTAGAGGGGATTAAGGTATCGTATGGATGGAGATCCACAAACTAGCACAGGGAGGATTGAGGTATCATGTGGATAGAGATCCACAAACCAGAGCAGAAAGGAGAGGTATCTCCTATGGATAGAGTTCCATGAACCTAAGCAAATGAGAGGTGTATCCTATGGATAGAGTTCCATAAACTAGAGCTAAGGGGATAGAGTTATCTTGTGGATATAGGTCCATGAACTTCAGCATAGGGGATTGAGATATCCTTTGGACAAAGGTCCATAAACATTGTAATAGGGAATTGGTTCCCAAGAGATTTTTTGAGAAAATTTAGAAGAAATATTTTCTTCGTGGACGTAACCCACATTGGGTGAACCACATTAAATTTGTGTCTCTCATGTGTGTGATGATTTTTGCATTGCCTTGTTACTACTATTGATGATATTGGTTAATACTACTATGAAAATATATTGCAATTGATAACATTGGATAATATTTTTTGGGAAAGAAAAGTAAAATTTTATCTTATACTGTTCACCCCTTCCTCAATATAAGCTTGTGTTCTTCAAAATATTGGTAACACAAAGGGTGAAATGACTTTCATGGGAGAGTTTTCCTTAGGATATAATTGAATGGGGTTTTGAAAAGTTTTGGCAGGTGTACTAGATGCACTAGGGTGGATCATAATACCGGCTCTTCTTGGATTCTCTTGTGAGCCTACCATCATGGATTCCCAATAACAATTATAAATCTTGTTAAATTGTATTGATTGTATGGATTTGTCAAGTGGTGTTGAACTACTGATTTTTCCTTATTGTAATTATTTATCAAGGGATTCTACAGTTCTTGACATAGATGATTGTGATTCTCTAAAAATTTCAACATTTTTGGGAATCCTAAATTTAGACATATTTGGCATAGGTTCAACCTCTTGTGAAATTTTTCTACCTATGGTAGGCAAAGGATTTTAAAAACATCATCCTCTTGCATCCCTTAATCTATTCATACTTGTTATGCTTGTGTTTCTAACTTTTTTAATTGCAACTATAAGTTTCATAATTATGTTCCATGCAAGATTATTATGTTCAGGATTTTACTCTAAAATTCACAACTTGGCACAATCAACAATTGTTTGACTATTTTATCTCCTAACAACACCATGTTCCTCGACAACGATACCAAAAATTATGATTGTCATTATTGTCATCATTTAATTTTCATAATTATCAAATCCAAGATGATGACCAAGGCTATCTACTATAGAAGGCTTTGGCAAGTTATAGTTCAGGAATTCAGTTCATAAGTATTTTTCGGTAAAACCGATGTTTTTTGGGTGGTTTTAAGGTTACAGTAATCCTAATTTTCACAAATTGAAACTAAACATAATTGCAATATTGAAAAATGCTTCTAAAACATAAAATTGATAATTAACTACAGTTGTAGGAAATAAAAAATGCAAAATTGAAATTTTTTGAAAATAGAATCTATATTACGCTTGCTAAATTGAAATAAAATCAATGGAAAATTCTAATTTAAAACTAAGTTTAACCAGGCTGAAATTGAAATTGTTGAAACCAAATTGCACAAACAAGAAAAATTGCTAAAAATTGTCAAAATTGCTGAAACTAAAATTATAGAAAATATAAATAATAAATGCACACAAAAATATAGGTTAGATATCTATACATTCACTCTCAAATATCAAACTTAAAACACATGGAAAAACATGCTAAAAACAAGGGAAATCTTGTGTACAAGAAATTAGCAAGAAATCAGTAAAAACTACAGTAATAAAAAAAACTGTAAAAAAACCTGCTAATGCCTCCTTCCACCAGCCCCAAGGTTGGGACCTTGCCACCTGGTCTAGTATATGGAATGTTTAATCCAATACTAATAACTAATTACTCAAAAACTCATAATTTTACACATAAAGGAATTGCACTTCTATTTGAATTGAAATGCTAACATTTACAAAGACTTGTTATGCCTATCAATTATTGACTTATTTCCAGCATTTCTACTAGCTCTACCAATGAGGGAGCATATTTTTCATAATAATTTTTATATTAATATTTTGCAAATACAAAATCAACACTTTCATGTTGTCTGCTTCTAATGTGCCTACTTTATTTCAAAGACCTAGTCTAATTTAAGACATATTCTGTTGTTGCCTTTTTTTTTGCATCCTCCAACTAGTGAAATGGGTCAATAATAGTGCAAGAATATTTGGAATACCTGTCCTCACTTTATTCTTCTCCATTCCTTCCAAAAAGGATGCATTTCTATCTTTTTTGTCTAATAGTTCAATTCTAACTTCATTCTGGAGCAACTCCAGAATATAAGGCAGAGTAATAGATTTGAACTGTTGCCACCAATTCCAGTTGGATAGGAGTATTTTGAAATATTCAACTGATATTTTCTTGCATTTTCAAACATATTACCACCACTTACACGTGTCTCCCTTGACCGGGTGTGTGACCTCCTTAATATTTTTGCAATTCTAGTTTTTACATGTTGTTTTCCAACTATACCTATAGTTTCGCTATTATGTCCTGTTGCCTTCATTTGGACTTCATGGAAATTTTTCAAGGTGGATCAAGAGTCTTCCATAGTCCTCCTCAATAGTTTTCTATCATTTTATTTTGCTTTTATTGAAAATTTTCATGCCTCACTTTATTGTGACATGTGGCTGGAAATTGTATGGGACTATAGCTGAACTGTCATGTTTTTCAGAAAAATAGTGGATTTTGGTTTCAAATCATCTTGCCAGTTGTATTTGGAGTGGGAAAAAATTCAAATTATATTATGCAACCACAAACCTCAACACACTTTATTGGCTACTAATTTTATTATGCATTATTCACTAACTAATCATGCAAAAATAGGGTAAAAATGCTGAAAAATAGTCAAAACAGGGGTAAGTGTTCCTAAACATTAAATCATGCAAACACTTAACAAATAATGCATTTAATCACATAATTGACATAAAATAATATCATATTTGGTTTTTAAGGCAGTATTTAAGTGTTCAAAACATGACAAAAATGAGGTATTTCTAGGCCTCATCAATTAGAAGGAGAAAATATAGTTGTGTTTTGGAGAATTTAGAGGAAGATTTATGAGTAGCATTGGACAACATTTGGTCAAAGAAAGGTGCTGTAAATTTCAGAATTTGAAGGCAGCATATTGGACAACATTATAGCTGCAAAATTATACACTCTTGGACAACACAGTTGAAGGAGAAATAGGTAGCAATCAATTTTGCAAGATTGATAAGTTAAGGGCAGCAAAGCACATGGAATTGAAACTGCAAGATTGATAAGTTTAAGGCAGAAATTGAGTAGAAAGGAGAGCTGCAAATATCATAAATTTGGGGCAGAAAATAGGTGAACCAAATAACCAAGAAGACTAGCTACAAAAGGAGGTCAAAAGGTGTGTAAAAGTGGTGCTATGAAAGTTCATTTTTTAAGTATTAAAACTAGTTCATTTTAAGGTTTTTGAAAGCACCATATTAGAATTATTTAAGGAGCAAAATCTAGTTTAAGTTGAGTATCTCCAAGCCAAGGAAGGAGACATTATTATCTTGAAATCTGTAAAAACATAACGACAAATATTAAAGTTAAAAACTTGCTTGAAAGGGAGAGATAAGTAGAAATAGTATATGTTGTTTTTATATTTGAAATGCAGATTTTTTCTAAGTCCTATTGAGTAAAAAGAAGAGATTCAATAGAGAACAAAGGTAAGGCAGATTTGAGGTGTCTAAAGACACCAAAAAGGTGGACCAAAAATTGCAAAACTTAGGTAAAGATAAGTCATAAAAGGCGTTGAGAGCCACCATAGTAAAAAAGCACCACCGTACAGAAGGAGGAGACACCATAGTAAAGTTAAGCCATAGTGGAAAGGAAGAGCAAAAATAGTAAAGAAAAGCCACATTGTTATAAAATAAAGTAACATAAAAAAAGAAGAAAAGCATTATAGAAGGTTGCATTACGAAGGGAAGTTGTGACATTGAAAAGCTTGAGCATCAAAATCCAAAAAACATCAAATCTAAGAGAAAGCACTGTTACAAAGGATATTGAAATTTTAGCCAAAGAGGTGAGAAGAATCAACAATATATAATTTCCATAGGAGGAGGGCATTGGAGTAGAAGAAGAACTTGGACGAATGTTGGAAAGCTAAAAAACATAGAGGAGTTTTTAATATTTGAAAACCAAGCAACAAGAGAATCAAATTAGGGCAAATTAGGAGCATCAAACATTGAAGAAGCCATATGCCACATGGAGGATGTTATATTTTTCATTGGAGGAGAGGAACATTCTATTTACAATGTTTAGGAATTTATAATATATTCAAGCCCATAAAATATAATATTTTTACCAAGCGTTAAGCAAGGTACAATTGGATAGAGCACCACAAGAAATGGTCAAAGGAGTGCAAGAGGTATTTGGTTCCACTTGGCACTTGAAACTCAAAACACCAGTCATGATTGGATCAAGGTACAATATCTAAAGAGCACATATTAATGCATGGGCCAAGAATAGTTTGAGTACAACAAAGCAAGCACATTGGATTATGAATTGAGCACCTTGGAGAAGCTTAGAAGAATGCAGAGGGTAGTCAAACTCTACAAGACCAAATTTAATGAACAAGGAGGAGCATTAATTGTAGAGAGTGAAGACTGTTGTAAAGTGCAGGTTTTAGAGTTGAAGCAAGTTGAATATTAGCACACCATATCCAAGGAGGTATGAAATATTTAATCTAATATAAATATTTGCAAATATTAAAGGAGGTAAAAGGCATATATTTGAGGATAAAATTAATTAAGCTTCTATACTTAAGGTTATTTGAATAATAGGAGAAATAAGGTGATAAATTATAACCTTAGATGAAGTATTGAATGCCTTAGAAGATATTTGAAGTAAGAAGCATTGAAATTACTTTATTCAATTTTGAAATTCATATTTCATTGAAATATTTGCAAATAGATTAACTTGGAGGTATAAGGATTTCTACACAAAACTTGAAACATTAAATTTGAAACTACCTTTGTTTTCTAAATTTCTAGTTAGGGAGTTAAAAGGAGTTCAACACCAATTTAGGTTTTTGAAATTTATAAACTTTACTATTGAAAGGTGTAAGAATTACAACCTAGAGTTGTTTGAAAGTTGGTAAATAAATTTTGATATTAGTATCTTATTCGAATTAAAGGGACATAAGGAATCCAACTTAAAGGGCTTGAAAATAGAACCTTATCAAAAATTGAAATTGCATCAAAATTATCTTTAGCTTTCCATTTATAAAATGCTTATCTTGAAGAATAGGAGTTGAACATTATATTGAAATTGTCATTAAAAAATTAGAAAGAGAAAAGGAATTCAACTCAAAGGAAACCTAGAAAGCTAAGTATTTTATCAAAGCTATTCAAAATACTAGGGAGCTAAAAGTAATTTTGTCTAGAGAATTTGACTATTGTTTTTCAAACATTAGGAAAACAAGATATACTACAATATTTAATAGATTGAAAGTTAGATACTAGAAGTTGAAGATATTGGGAGACATAAAGAATACTACAATTTCTTAAGAGAATGGATAAGCTAGCAAGAGGAACATATAATCACAAAGTATACTATGAAGGGATTCAAGATCAAAATCCATACAATATTCCATATAAGAAATGCAAAATTACTACAAGTCAAAATGAAAAAGACACATGTTTTATTGATTCTGGTGCAAGTCACCACATGACAAGAAATTTACAATGGTTTGATAACCTTGAAGTCACTAACAATCTTAGATTGAAAATTGCAGATGGTAAAACTTATCTTGTACATGGATATGGGTGTGTAACACCTAGTACATCATTTCCAAAGTTTTTGTTACATGATGTAATGTATGTTCCTGGATTAACATCAAATCTTATTTCAGTAGCCAAATTGGTAGAGAGCAAAAGGATGGTTGATTTTAGATATATAAATGGATTCAATAAGTGTCTCATCATAAATAAAAATGATATAGAAGCTACAGGTTCAATCTACAATGATATATATGCTCTAGAATCAATTGGGATTTCACAAGATATTGTTGTAGTTCAAAACAACACTAATGGATTTTCTAAAGAATCAATTACAGGAAATAGAAACTTTGCATATCATAAAATTCGACGAGGAAATAGAATATTCAAAATGATAAATATGAGAGGACAAAAATACTTTGGATTACTTAACCATCTACCAATTAAATAAGAAGAATAGGAACCTGATCTAGTTGGAGGATAAATGAAATATGAAGATCCATATTGAAGACTAAAGTCTTCAATAACCAAATAATGTACTACAGGGGGGTGTTGGAATATATTAAATTATTTGATACATGCTAATGTACCATATTGGGTACATATTTAGATTAGGAGATTTTCTTAGATTAGGGTTTGAGTATTTATTTTATGCATTGTAATAAATGCACAAGTATTATCAGAATGTGCAATGATGTAAATGTGCATGTTATCCATGTGTACATGAGTCCTTGGAATAGAAATATGAAGTGTCATAGGAATATGGAAGGCCAAGAGTCATATCTCATTATATATAGGCCTTTTATAGAGAGTGAGTGATATAGAGAGATAGAGAGCATAGTGAAGGTAGATATGCTAGATACAATGTAGAGCATGTAAGAAATATGGAGTGTATGAGACCTCCATTTTATATCATTGTACTATTTTCATGAGCCTTTATTAATGGAAGTTTTATGAGTATTTATAGAAGTTTATTATGAGTTTTACATGCTTAGTATATTACCATTATCAAATATTTAATATTGCAATACTCATTTTATATATTGTGGTTGATTTATCATTAAGTATCTAGCATCAAAAGTTAAGTGGTAGCTTTTACATTAAATATAGATCATAAAAAGCTAGCAGGTATTACCCTCAAGAAGAATCTATCTCTCATAGAGAATTCTCTTAGTGGTGTTTTTATATTAGCCTAGCTATTCTGGTGATTGGTTGCTTCCTTGAGCCTCTACCAAATCACTCTGAGTTGCTCCTCCATCTCGCTGGTAGTGTCCAGTCTAATCACCACCGATCTTTTGAATTGTAACATTATAGAGGTGTTCTGCATATTATAAAATACAAGGATTCAAATGGAGATATTCCCAAGGATGCATGGTATCTATTATTATATGCAAATTCAACCAAATGCAAAAATTATTCCCACTTAGACTTTTGATCCATGTAATACATGCAAAATATATATTCTAGGACTTGGTTCACCCTCTCCATTTTCCCATATATTTTTTTATGGTAAGAAAAACTAATATTCAACTTATCTTCCACTGCACGATGAAGAACCTATCAAAATTTTGATGTAAAGCTGAAATTATTGTTTGATATGATCACCTCAAGAAAACCATGTAACCTAAAAAATTCCTTAGCAAACCTAATTTCCACAATCGATACATCAACCTTAATGTTCCTTGGTATAAACGTGCAACCTTCATCAACTTGTTGACCATCACAATTTTGCATCATGTTGATACTAGTCTTAGATAAACCCACAATAAAATCCATAGAGATAACTTGCCACTTCTAAGTAGGTCTATTATGTGGGTATAATTTCCCTTCTAGGTGATAATGCTCTGTCATAACGTTCTAGCACTCCAAGCATCTAGCAATAAACCTAGTGATATTATATTTTATTCCTAACTAATAGAAGGTATTTTTCATATTTCTCTCATCGTTGCACCTCCTAGATGAGTAGAGTATGCATAACTATGCACCTCTTGCATAATATTTTTTCTTAAATCACCAGTTTTGGGTATGACAACCCTATCCTTGAAACATAAAAGTCCATATTTTATGTTAAAATCCTTATTTTCCTCAGGATTTCTCTCAATTTTTTCTTGGATTTCAATGCAATATTGATCCTATAGTTGCATTTCCTTAACTTTGTCCATCAAGTCTATATGACTCTAGGTCAATGTTGCTATATGCCTTCTCCTACTTAAGGCATCAACAACCTTGTTTTATTTTCCTTTGATATACTCAATACCAAAGTCATACTTGGCTAGGAACTCTATCCACCTTCTTTGTCTTGCATTCAACATAGGTTGGGTAAAGATATACCTTAGAATTTGGTGGTATGTCCTTAGCTTGAATGGTTTCCCCAATAAATAGTGCCTCTAGATCTTTAGTGCATGCACAAATGCTACCAACTCTAGGTCATGTGTAGCATAATTCAACTCATGCTTATTGAGTTTTATAGACTCATATACTACAATAGCTTCATTCTAGGACAACAACCCACCCAAGCCTTCTAAGGAAGCATCTATAATTATTGTAAAATTCCTAAGAGGATTCAGTATCCTAAAAATTAGTGTTGTATTCAATTTATTCCTTAAATTTTCAAATGTGGTCTCACATTTATCCATCTATTTGAACTATTTTCATTTTCCCTAAAGGTTGGTGATAGAGTAGGCAATTTTTGAATAGTCCTTCACAAAACACCTATAATAACCAGTGAGCCCCATGAATATTCTAACTTCTAACACATTAGTGGGTGTAGGTCAACTCAAAATAGCCTCAATTTTCTTAGGATCTATAACAATCCCTTATGCAAGTATTATATACCCTGAATACATTGTGAGGTATAAAACTCACATTTAAACAACATCCCATAAAGTTGGTTCTTCATCAACATCTCCAACACTAACCTTAAACGTTGGCTATGTTCTTCTTTGGTGTAGGAATATATCAAGATATAATCTATAAATATCAAAATAAAATAATCCAAATATTTTTTGAACACACTGTTCATCAGATTCATAAAGGTTGCTAGCATTTGTCAACCCGAATGGCAACACTACAAACTCATAGTGTCCACATCTAGTCTTAAAGGCCATTTTTTTAGTATCATCCTCATGAATCCTCAACTAATGATATCTTGATCTCAAATAAATATTTGAAAATATAGTGGCATCCTTTAATTGATCAAAGAGATCATCAATCCTTGGCAAAGGATACATATTCTTGATGGTCACCTTATTCAAAATCCTATAGTCAATGCATAATATTAAGGAACCATACTTTATCTTCACAAATAACAATGGAGCATCCTAGGGTGATACACTAGGTTTAATCAAACCTTTATTCAATAAAACTTGAAGTTTCACCTTTAACTCTTGCAACTCAATAGGAGTCATTTTATAAGGTATCATTGTAATAGGTTCATCCCCAATCATTAGTTCAATGGTAAATTCAAATCATGTCAAGGTGGTAGGCTTGCAAGATCTTCTATAAATACATCCCTAAGTTCATGTAGAATTGGATGTTTCTTAAATATTTCCTCATCCCAATTATCACCCATCTTGCCATTTATATTTACTACATACAACATACCACCTCTTTTCATTGCCTTCTTTAGTTGCATAGCTGACAACAAATGAGGTCAAAAAGACCCTTGCCTACTTTGAACCCTAACTCTCTTCTTATCCTTATCAATATAGTCCATCCATATTTCTTGGAAGTTTATTAGGGATCCATGAGCCTTTAACCAATCTATCCCTAGGATAATATCAAAGGCATGTAGTGGCACTACTAGTGTATCCATTGGATAAGGTGATTTTGTCCATAGGCAAATATTGATCCATTGAGTAGGTTTTTATACACCCATAATCAACTTTATACCCTTATGCCAAAACTCTAGGTATTTCCAACATATCCCCAATAATACTAGTGGAAATAAAACTATCAGTAGCTCCACTTACCATTCAATAACATGGGAGTTTCTTGTCCATCCAGGCTCTAACTTCTTATGGTTGCATAGATTCAGTGTGGTTGTTCCTCAACTCTGTTACTTGACTCTGGTCATTTGGGACACTTATTTGTGTAATGAGGATCCCCACAAATGAAGCAACCTATTCTCGATGCCTAATATATTTTCTATCTTTATCCCTTTTTCCCTTATTCTGAGTTGACTTATTCCACTCCTAGGTGGAGGTTTTGAATTGTCCTTTTTCCAAAATTTCTTCTTATTTTAGGATTCCCATTTTGCAATAATTTCCAATATTTAATATTTTTGCTTCGTTTGTTCTTGGAGCAATCTAACTAATGATGTAAGTTGCTCCATTTTCTCTTGTAGCAACTTAACTATAGATGTAACATTCGTCATTTTCTTGATGGAATCATTTGTTCATTCCATTTTCTTACTATAGTTCATCATTCTTCCTGACTTCTTACTAGAGTCCATTGTTCTTCCAATCCTCTTACTAGAGTCCATTATTCTTCTAGTCTTATTTTGAAAATGTTCTACAACTTCCTCTTGCATATATGATCCTACCTTCTTGGATGATCTAAAAATAGGTTCCATCTCTTATGCATAAATGGAGCTAAGTAAGTCATAATTTCTTTTAAATTTTACTTGCAATCAATTAGTTCCATGTCCCCATAAACTAGCTTAGACCATTATCACTCTCTTGATAATTGATCATGGTCGTACTTGTCTCTCTACAAAGTACCATTTGATAGGACCATTATCATTCACTCGATAATGATCATGGTCACACTTTCCACTTTGCAAGGTGCCATTTGATAAGATAATTATCACTCTCCTAATAATTATCATGGTCACACTTACCTCTTTGCAAGGTACCATCTCCAATAAGAAACTATACTCTCTAGGATTTCTACTCCTTGGTATGACTGGTCCAAATTGCATGTAATAACCATATTATCCTAGATCAATTTAAGGCCCCTAGAAGAGTAATTTTCCCTAAACTAGCACATCAAGTCAAGGCTTATCCTAGGTTCTCTCCATAAAAGCTTCTAGTACTACAACCTAGATATCTAATACCAATTGTAACAACCCACCAAACCAAACTGAGAGAGAGACATTAAATACATTCCAATATATTTTACCAAAATACAAACATCATCATAATTATAGATCTTATATGGAGTATTAAATACATTCCAATATACTTTACCAAAAGCAACTATCCAAAATTTTGCTTAATCAAAACTTAGGATTTATTTATTACATAAAATTAGGAAACAAGCTTCAACTTCTTACAGTAAACCAATCATAAGTGAAATCCTAATAAAAATACCTCCAAAAGAAATCCTAGCAACACACTTAAGAATGTGAGCCTACACCGTTTACCTAAGCAATGACCTGCGCTCTAGAAGTGACACTAGAATAACATAAAGCAACAACTTCTTACACTGATAAACATGAAGGATGACCTCTCAATGATCATAGAAGGAAAAGGTTGACCTAAGACCCACAATTGTAGGTAACAAAAGCATGTGGATTACTAATTGGAGGACCCTACTACTAAATAAAGGACTACACTACCTTAAATAGAAGGACAATGATCAAACAAGCAACACAAGGGAACTTCAAAAGCAAAAGCTAACAAGAGATCCTCCAACATTACAAGGGCCAACATGCACTAGTATATTGTACAGATAGATGTTTGAAAATGTCATAAGTCTAAGTCTAACCTTCATAAAGTTGCAACTCAGCTAAAATTCAAACATGAAGTTCAACTAAATCTTAGATTATTGAAGAACAAAGAAACAACTACAACAAAAAGAAAAACAATAATCTAAGCATTCTAACAACATCCACTTCTAGGGTGTTTAATGGCTACCACTACACTAGGTTCTACTGCAACCAAGGCTCTAAACCACAATGCTACAATAGACTAGGTATAAAGAGGAAAAATGCTACTAGAATACAAAACTAAAGCATAACCAAGTAGTAAACAAATTCATCTCAAATGATAAGAGACATTCACCTTACCTATAAGTGCTTCAAACTTGTCTCTACTCCAAAATATTGAAGCTCTAATCCTTTCCTTCTTTTGCTTTCTATCTAGGTTCCTTTTTTGATCATCACCCTCCTCAATATCCTTTTGCCCCTATATCATCCCCTCCTTGCTCCATCATGATCCTTCACACTCAATAAGGAATGCCACCATGCTGGTAACATATGTTGTCCATGTCCACCTCCATGGACAACCCCTTCCCGCTTGGCTTTCCTTTCCATTCTCTAGCCAAATAGAAACATAAAGCTTGGTTCTTCAACATTTCATATAGGCTACTAATATATTTATTCATTAAACCTATTATAAGGTTTTTAATTTAATAGATTTAATATTAATCTATTATTCCTTCTCATTTTTTAATAAAACTACCACCATAGAATAATTAAAATTAATTACTTGTATAATTAATTTAATTACTATCAAATGCTAATATTAACCATTAGCATAAATATCAAACAACACACAAGGCTTTTTCTAAGCCATCCTTTTCCAAATTGTATGCAATCAACAATAAGCACAATCAATTTTCTTCCTTAAGTAGAAGGTATTTTATGATAACTGAAATGTTATCACCCTCCTACTAAGGATAGCTCTTTTGCTTAATAGCAACCTCTTTGTCCAATGGTGCATTCAATCAAACATACATATATGCAATACACCTACATGAAGGGTTTTCTTTTTACCCTTGAGCTATCTATGAGAATGTCATCTATTATTTCCCATTTTTCTCTCAACTCTGGTGGTTGTCCCATACCAATCCATCCATAAGAGTACCTAGTATTGTAATTGTAGATGCCTAAAACACGTCATTCCGAGGCGACTACTCATATGGGACATGCTATAAGACCATATGGAAGACCTTTGGACAAATCCAAGGTATAGCAGTGGTTTTTACCACTCATTTGGGCACCTTTGCCTAGTCAGTGCTAGCCGTTGCTAACACCCGTGATTAGCAGTGATCACCACGCATATCATTCATGGTTAGCACTCAAAATTATTTGGCCTTCATCCAACCCAAATTTGGTTGCAATGGCCAATTAGTTTCAGATTGAAGCGGTTTTATTGAGGAAGGTTCTAGATCCTTCCATCCAACAAACTCAACTTCCCAGTATTGATCTTGGCTTCATGAGGAAGCCACCCCTAGCCCTAGGCAAATCCTATAAGTACCCCCTCTAAATTAGGGAAAATATAGATATATGCTTTCAATTGAACATAGCGAAGCCCTGCCAAATTGCATACTCATCTAGGTGCATTGGGAGGGACACTTTTGCTACCCAATTGAAGATCACATTGCCATGGAGGTCTTAGGAGCCTAAGAGATCCAAGAAATGCCAATTCATGCAATCCATGCACAATATGATCAATTCAACCACCAAATTTGTCATAGGACACAGAGGCAATCCTTGACCATCAATTTGACAAGTTGGATCGGAGATTAAGCCCATATTTGGAGGGAAAAACCTATTCAGAGCCCTGCCACGACTGTCAGCCATAGTGAATAGTGCCAACCACACATCAGACCCACGATGAGTAAATAATGGTAGATCCCCTTGTGTTATTTTCTTCAACGTAATTAATTAGATCATATTAAGCTTAGTATAGGTTTAATTTGCATTTTAAATATTTATAACCTGTTGCATTAGGCATTTACAGTAGATTTACCTTCATATTGTCAATTTGGTAATTAGTTCAATTGTGGTTATTTTATGTATTTATGCTTTCCATTTGATAAACTAACCCAATAGATAGACAATATTTGTTTTCTTGCACATGTTTAATGGTGAAATTTCATGATTAATATAGGTTTACCATATTTTATTCATTTTTTTGATTACATGCTTGTTATGGAATCTTTTTGTGAAATATCCTCAAAAGGCCTCATCAAGAGAGTCTACATTTGCTTTTGACGTGTTTTTGTTTCTTGGTCGTAGGGAATAGATATTGAAGGAGACAAAGCATTCAATTCCCTCCAATCATGGAGAAGAGGGTCAACTCCACCCTAGAGTAGTTCGTGTCACCCTAGAAGGCATTTGATTCACATATACCCTAAAAGGAAATTAGATATATTGTAATTAAATTATCAAAATGGGTATTCCTAGGAGGGATGAATATGTAACTTGATTTAATTTAGAATTAATAAAGGATTAGCATATTTTAATTCCTTTTTTGTTGTCAATTGGTGCATGTTTAGCTGTTATCTTTCTTTAATTGCAATAGACCCTATCAAGTGTGAGCATTTTTGGTGGTTACAGAAGGCGATCATGGTGGCATCTCATAATTTTATCCATGATTTACTGATTATGGTTTATATTTTTATGGCAGGTACCCACCGTGGCTGACAATCATAGGAAAAAAGTTGACCCGCGGTTGACAGGCACGGGCAATAGTTGCAGTCATGCATCAAAGCCACAGTCAAAAATAGATTAGTCACAGAGTAGGGAGACAAAGCTTGATCTGATGAGGACCTAAGGTAGGCCCAATTTTCACTTTCTATGCATTATTTCTTTGTCTATGTTTTTCCAAAGACCGAAAAATGAAAGTTGAGTAGGATAACCATGAAAGAAGGATAAAATGAACTAAGGTCCTTAGGGTTATCGTTTCTTAATTTTTTCTAGGTGATTCTAGGAACAGTGGACCTCTTATTGCATTCTGCCCTAGACTCCAGTGTGATAGAATAATTTGTGTGTTGATTTTGCATGCTTGAGGTCAAATAAAAGATCATTTTCATAGTAAAGTTGCATTATTGAAAGGTCATGTAGGATGTAGCATGCATACTTTCTGAATATCAAATGTTATTTTTTTGCATATCCTGTAGTAAATGATCATGTGAGTGTTGTATTATGCATATTTCCTTTATGCACATTAAAAATAACACACACACACCATGACACATTTAAACGCTAGTGAGTTGGAAGTCACATCCAACCACTAGTAGGGTTTCAATGATGGTGGAGGTGATTTCCATTCGTTGGCCCAAATCCCTCGTACCCTATGTTATAGACCA
The DNA here is from genome assembly GCA_028583015.1 of Wollemia nobilis. Taxonomy (NCBI): domain Eukaryota; kingdom Viridiplantae; phylum Streptophyta; class Pinopsida; order Araucariales; family Araucariaceae; genus Wollemia; species Wollemia nobilis. The sequence continues at coordinate 18,407,699 of JAQPPZ010017228.1, forward strand.
ATACTGGATCCAAGAACATTTTGTAGCCTAGAAAATTTTCATATACTTCTCTTCGGAGGGTATGACGCTGACTGGGTGAAAACAGGTGATGATCTAGGAGTACCTGTGCTCCCTGCCCGGGTGTGGACTTTAATTTTTGCACTTTGGGAGGATTACATAACCTGGAGTTCATAGCTAGGTTATCGAGCTACGAGCATACAGGTGAAAGACATTAAAAATTTGAGAAAATCATCAACACTTTACAAAACATGATAAGAGTTACTTTACTGATACAACAAATTGAAAACACATCAAACAAGTTAAGGCTCATTTTAAAATTGTAAAAAGAGATAATCATCATTGTATTATTTATGTGTTAATAAAGTTAAATATAGACATAGGATATACAATGGTGCAAACACGAAGAGGTAGATTTGGGCATAGACCCGGGATCGAAGCCCAAGCTCCACCTAGTGCACAACACGATGCAAAATGCCCTCAATCATAGAATCCTCCTGGATGTCGTTTAGTGATCATTAGAGGGGATAATTCTATATGAGGGGATTCCATTGAGAATACCCCAATTAGAGGAAGTACTAGACATCCCTTTAGGCACATATCAAATCATGGGACTTCCTAGCATGGGGGTTTCGCATATGACATCATTTACCGTGATCGCATTCCATGTGGATCTATGGTTTCTACCAAAGAATGTCTTTGGGGGATCCAGATTGGTACCCCTTCGACCTGTATCTAAGGGAGGCTCATGACCTCCACCATTTGATTACAGATAGGTTCAAGATTCGCCCATTTAGGGGTAAATAGAGAGGGTTGATAGGCCCGCACAGACTCCCCATAGGGGTGAACCTACCAATTTCACCATAGATATTTCCAAATTGGGAGCAAATGGCATGCTACCTCATGAGCCATGGCATAGCAAACAATTAGATGGTCTAGAAAAGGTCCTAGGGCATCTACGATACAAGCCTACACTTGCACATTCTCATCCTATGAGCATGTGTAGCGAAAGCACCATTAGAACCGCCCGAGAACTTGGAGAGTGCTCCAAGTATTATCGAGACATGCATGCTCTTGCATCACATGTAGGCACTGAGTATAGGAGATAGCCTAGCATGAATGTTGTATTTATAGACAAAGGCAAGAGTGTGGTAAATCAATCCATTGGAGTATAAACTCATAACGTCGCTCGAACAGATCACACTTCCCTGAGGCCTTATTCGATCGATCATCTTGATAGGGCTCATAGACTTATGTCATAGTAGAGACGATAGATTCTCCAATATCAATTGGAGGATGTTCACATAGAGAAAGAGCGCCTCTAAAATGAGAATACTCAGAGGTAGAGGTTCATAAGACAGAAATTATATGAATATCGCATGCATGAACAACACATCCTTGATCAGAAGTAGCGTGTAGAGAGAAAGGATTGATTGGCTAGCATTTATTTACATCCTCATAGTGATATCAGGGAGCGTGTCAATGGACGAGTGGCTTCACAACCCGAGTTACACCCTAAGCACATAGACACACATACTCGCCATGCAACTCAACATAGATATCAACGTCTAGCGTCTGAAAAACATAAGCATAGGCCGTATGAGGAAGAAGTGGGAGAGGAATTAGAACAAGAATATCCAAAAATATCTCAATTCGAGGAGGAGGGCAAGCCTAGTCCTCCGCTTTGATCGAGGAAGAACCTACCTCTGAATCCACCTCCAAGACAATATCGAGAGGAGGAGTTTCTTTCCTCTCAAGCTTACAAGACCTTAGCAAAGAAGGTTCAAGCCATAGAGAAGCAAGTAATGGCTTATAAGAAGCCTACCTTGAACAAAATTCACAATGAACCTCTATGCACGTTAGTGCCTATTCTAGCATATCCTGAGTATTTCAAGATACCTAGACTGGAAAAGTTTCAAGGAGAGGAAGACACACAGGAGCACGTGATTAGTTTTCTAGATATGTGATTTCAGATTAAGAGCAACGATTATTTGCTCTTGTGGACCTTCATCATGATCCTCTCAGGACTAGCTCGAGAGTGGTTCAACCAATTAAATAGGAATAGTATTACTAGTTTCAAATAACTATCTTATGCATTTATTGAACGCTTCTCCTTCAACGTCAAGAAGAAGGTAAACTTATCTGACCTGGATGCTCTAACGCAACATGACAATGAGCCAATGATAGATTATGGAAAATTATAGAGGAAGATGATGGTGAAGATTCCATTTTCCATCCCGTCCTTTGAGTTAATGCGAATGTTCACAAAGAGTTGTGCCAAGCACATTTTGTTATTGCTATAGTTGCAACAATACCAAAAATTCAAAGAGGCTTTGGCATAAGCCAAGGTGATTGAGGACATCAAGTTACAAGAGGGTAACTTGAAGCTTAGGAATAAGAAAGAGGGGCACAAGAAAAGCACTAAGAGACATCAGGCCAAGCCGACCCATGTTAATCAGGTGGTGTTGAACCTTCAAAAGGGATAAAAATGGCAACAAAAGCAAAATTATCAAGCCTAACCTTCGCCTATACAATATGAGCAATGCAACAACAATTACAAGGGTAAAAATAAGGAACAATACCCACCTCATGTATTCACTCAGCTATCAAAGTCGTTGACTTCTATTTTTTATCAGTTATGTGAGGCTAAGGCTATAAACTTACTTGAAGTCAATATGATGGATCCTAATCAACCTAAGCCTAAAGACTATAAATACGATCATTATTGCATCTTTCATTGATCTAAAGGCCATGACATCGAAGTATGTTGGTCTTTCAAATACCTTATGCAAAATATGATCGAGAGAGGTATGCTTCTTGTCGAAAACCCGTAAACGCCTGACAATAAAAATATGGGGATTTAAAAAAATTCTCTACCAAATCATGAGGCACCCAAGAATAATGTTGGCCAGGTCAACCAAGTGTGAATCAAACCACCAACCCAGGGGTTCATCAGTATGGTCAATGTTGTCACAAGAAACGTGAGGTATGAATGATCGAATCAACCTCCAACACCTATTAGGTTCCAAGCTATGCCTCCTCCAAGGCCAGTCGAGTATGTGTCCGACACACCAACTAGACCGGTGGTGACCATCAGAAGTAGGTTGATTCAAAACCTACAAACAACTTTAGTAAAGTTGTTGATTTATGAGCTTATTTAGTAGTCTCCCAAGTATAGGGAGATGCTCATGGATATTTTAAGGTCCATAGAAGTGTAGCCTCAAGATCCCAAAATATTTACACACTTTTTGGGGCACATACAATAGTGTCAAGAATCAGTCATTCAATTTCATGACCATGAAGTCAAGACAGTTTTCATTGTTATAGCAGACCCATCGCTGCATATTATTGCTTGTGTAAATCACAAACCATTCAAGCAGGTCTTGATCGACATGGGTTCATCAATCAATATCATAACTACTAAGGCGTTAACTCACTTGAAGTTACCTAAGATGCATATCATCCCTTATACCTTCACGTTGAGAGCGTTTAATAATGCATTATGCTCGACGGTCGATACTATAGTTTTACCTATCTAGGTAGGATTGAAGACCATCCCGATGATGTGTCATGTAATCGAAGGTGCTATGCAGTATAATATACTTCTAGGGAGGCCTTAGATTAGATAAATGTGTTGCATTCCTTCTATTTTACACTAGTGTATCAAATACATTCATGAGGGATAAGTTCACGTGGTTCCTTCGGATGAAGAACCCTTTAAATACATGAATCTAGAAAATTTGCTAAGGGAATTTGTGCTCCCCTCAATGCACTTGGATGTGTGACCAGCTTGCCAATCAAATATTTAGGATGTAAAATCAAAGAAGTGTGTGCTAGACCTACAACGTCCGTATCTCAATGATCGGAGCACACGATAGCTACTTCTATTAGATCAACTGTGTCCATGATACAGTGGGATGATAGGAAGTTGAAATAAAAGGTAGGCAAAAAGAAGATAAAGAAAATGCCCAAGCTAATTATTATTGAAGCCCCTACTCCCATGTAAGTAGATGAAGTTCAAGGAGGATTCGAAGAGGCACCTCAGCCTGCTTCACCTGTGTCTTCAGTGGGGTCATCTACACTACAGGTGACCGCCCATTTGGTTAATCATAGATTAGGGGAATATATTGTGTAGAACGTGACATTCACACCTATTATCGAGAATGCACATGACATGGGCCGACTGTGAGCCCATCACTATCCCATAGGGAGGATGGAACCACTAGGGGTACCACCTAACCAAACCAACTTCATCTATGGAGGTTTAGACCAGATTTCATCTCTCGTATCCATGGATGAGAATGATAATGAACCATTCACTATGAATATTCATTATCTTTCTAATCTGGACTACGCCATGTGATACTTCGAGCATTACCATTGGCATGGTTACGGTCTTGGACTATTTGAGTAGGGGCGTAAGAGGCCTATAGAACCACAGTATCAGTTACCTAATGATAGGTTCGGGTTAGTATTTTATAGTGAAGGATAGGTTGAACTCCTTGCGGTATCTCTAAATTACCTGTACCTCAATCTAGGGGGTGAAGTTGACTTCAATCCTTATCACCCTAATCCTTCCGTGTTCCATAGGGATAACCACTTAGTGACCTATGTCACTGTAGAGCCACCTAAGACATATATTGGTGGGGGTTGGTCCAAATCATATGCCAAGAAAAAACTTGGGCCAAAAAATCTATGAGGCAGCCAACGAGATAGGCATGTAGGTTCATAATGATAATTTAGTGATAAATTTTGAGGTAGAATATCATTCTGATGAAGATAAAGTAGAATCCATCTATGAGATACGTGGACCAAGTTGCATATATGAGATTGATGATGACAATGGGTCCTCAAACAGTGAGCTATATGAGGATGAGACTGAGGCAGCCTATCTGGGCCCTCGTAATTTATATCATCTATTTCCAGAGGAAATAGTCATCGAAGATGATCAATCCTTCATGAGCAATAGTAGTTATCGGGTGTGGGCATACATGGGACCCCATATTCCTAATATCTTGATTCCAGTTGGTAGTGGTGAGGGTCTCTATTATGATAGTGATGATGAGGATGAGATGAAGATAGCCTATTTAGGACCTCCTTACTTACGTTATCGTAATGCACCTTACACTGCAAAAGATTTACGTAGAGAAATCAATCTCCATCCTCTTCTTAGAGGGAGACCACCAAATATTAATGTAAATTATCATATGGTGTTTTTTGATTTGCCAATGTACATGAAGCTCCTAGAAACCAGTGATCCCATTCGACTGTCTATTCATAGACCAGATCCAGAGATCCCCATACCCCCAGAACCACATCTTAGGTATGGTAGTTTCATTAATATTGAGTCACTTGCATGTGGTCCTGGAGACATAATCCATTCCATCAACATGATCTCCATTTATTTGACCACTCCACTCCACAATCCAGATAATCCATCCAAAATTTTGCATCTAAATGTAGATACTATCGATTGGAATCGTGTTGATTCACCTCTAGAGCTTGAGGATTTCTTCCCTAACAAAGAAATGTTGCAACCATTCTATTTTGCACTAGGCTATGTACATGATGTCTATCATGGTAAGGATGATTCCAATGTAGAACCTATAAACCCAGCAGATGACATCCACTTGATCCCTATGCCTCATCAGCTTGAGGAGGGATCCTATATGTCAGTAGAGGAAACCTTCAAAGTGGATATCAGTAATGATCCCACCAATCCAACGAAGGTTAAATTTGGAGAAATTTTAACTCCTAATGAGTGTGACAACCTCATCCCTCTACTGAGAGATAGATCTACTCTCTTTTCTTGGACTTACAAGGATATCTCGGATCTAGATCCAAAATTGGTTACTCATAACCTTTCGCTAGATCTGTCAAAGAAGCCAGTCAAGCAAAAACTCAGGAAGATGCATCCAACAGTAGCCTTGATGGTTAAGGATGAATTGTAAAATATATTGGAAGTAGAGTTTGTCATCTCCATTGACTATCTAGAATGGGTATCTAATATGGTGCCTGTAGGAAAACCTAATGGAAGGATTCATATATGTACGAATTTCAGAGACCTCAACAAGGCAACACCAAAGGATTCATTTTCATTGTTGAGTATCGATGCTCTTGTAGACATAACTACAAGTCACGAAATGCTCTCCTTAATGGATGGTTTTTCTGGTTACAACCAAATTCAGATTAAGCCCGAAGACCAGCATAAAACCACATTTATAACACCATGGGGAACATTTTGCTATAAAGTTATGCCATTTGGTCTTAAAAATGTTGGTGCCACATATCAGTAGGCTATGACATATATCTTTCATGACTACATGCATAAAATATTAGAAGATTATATTGATGACTTATTGGCAAAGTCATTATTGCATTTTGAGCATGCAAAGGTCCTGAGGAAGGTCTTCGATCACCTAATAGAGCACAATTTTAGGTTGAATACTAAGAAGTGTGTGTTTGGTGTAACTTTGGGAAAGCTCTTAGGATTCATCATTTCAAAATGAGGCATTGAAGTTGATCCAATAAAGGTTAAGGCTATTTTAGAAATGTGTTCCCCCACGAACATCAAAGAATTAAGAAGCCTTCAGGGCAAAGTAGCATCCATAAAGTGATTTATCACTCAATTATTAGATAAATGTTGATCCATGAATCAACTGCTACATAAGGGGGTCCCATTGAATTGGTATGAGGACTGTCAAGCAACCTTTGCTAAAATTAAGTAATACCTGGTGATGCCGCTAGTGCTAGCTCCACCAAGGCCATATGTGCCATTTTTTCTATATATATCAGCAACCGAATTTTCACTGGGAACCAGGTTAGCCCAAAATAATGTGCAAAGAAAATAACAGTCCATATATTATATTAGCCAAACCTTGGTGAGTTATGAGCTCAGATATGCATACATTGAGAAGTTGTGTTTAGTAGTAGTGTTCACTACAAAGAAATTGTGACACTATATGTGGAGTCATATGATGTATGTTATATCCAAACAAAATCCTTTACAGTATATTATGAGTAAGACATATCATAATACACGTACTGTAAATTGGATCATGCTACTAAAAAAATTTGATTTGGAGTTCATAAGCCAAAAGGCCATTAAGGGACAAGTCATATCAGATCAACTTGCTGAGGTACCTCTCAAAAATAGTAGGCCCCTCACCATAGAGAATCTTGATGATGCAATATTTTCCTTCAACCTTGTTCTTTGATGGTTCAAAGTGTGAGCAAGGGGGTGGTGCAGGAATAGTTCTATTCACACCACAAGGAGCTCCAATGCCCTTATCATTCAAATTGGACTTTCCTTACACTAACAACAATGTTGAATACAAAGCCCTAATTTTGAGTCTCCAAATAGCTATCATCATGAAGATAAAAAGGTTAAATATTTTTGGCAATTCCCTTCTCATTGTTAACCAAGTTAAGGGATTATTTCAATCCTGATGTTCGGTATTGAAATCTTACATGGATCTTGTTGACATTTATCTAGCTCAATTGGAATGGTATGACATTGATGCAATCCCTCATTTTTCCAATAGATTTACAGACACAATGGCATCTTTGGGATCCTTAATTTCTCATAATCTATCTACCAATTTTACTACAATACCAAAAGGCTCCAAGGGTTTCTCAAAATCGCTTGTTCAATCCCAAAAGGCTCCAAGGGTTTCTCAAAACCGCTTGGTAAATCCCAAAAGGCTCCAAGGGTTTCTCAAAACCACTTGGGTAATCCCAAAAGGCTCCAAGGGTTTCTCAAAACTACTTGGTCAATACCAAAAGGCTCCAAGGATTTTCAAAAATCCCTTGGCCAAAAAGTTAAAATCCATAAAAATTTAGAAAATATATCAAAAATTAAAAAAATTTACATTTCATGTTACAACCATGTACATTTCATTTGCATCATTGCATTGAATTTCATTTTGCATTTCATATTTGCATTGCATTAGGCATATTCATCCGTCACATTTGCATTGGGATAGATTGTGCTTACAATATTACAAATGACACCACGCTTGTATCTCAATCATGCATCTATGCACTATATTTTTCATCCATTTATCACCCTTGTGAGTAATTATGTTTTTCAACACAACCCATATTGTTGCTATGAAGTATATACTAGGGTTTTTCAATTATTTAACCATACCTAGAGGTCTTCTCAAGAGTTTATAGAAATCTTGCTTTGCTTTTGTAATTGAGGTCTAGTTAGTATAGCCCTTAGCATATCAGAATTCTATCACTAATCAATAAATTAAACAATCCTAATAATGACTAGGGGAAGAAAGCCATGAAGCAGGACCATGTATACATAGGTGAAAATATTTATTCTTGCTTATCCCCCTATGCGGACGGTATGAGAAATGTTGGCAATTGGCAAAATAACAAGTTTATTCCCTACCCAGAATCCCTTGCATATGTTAAAATGAGCAATATCCCAGATCAATCCTCCATATTCATACCCTAAATCGATATCATAGATCAACATTCTAGATTGATATCCCATATTGATATCATAAGATCAATATCCCAAAAATAGTTCCACAAAGCAAAATCCCCAGAGAAAGTTTATGAAGCAAATTATCAAATGTAAATCCCAAAAAATCAGATCAAATGAAGATCAAATTGTACAAAGAAAGTAAAATTAGTATCAAATCCCTTGCTCAAAAATAAAGTACAAAATAAACAGTTATTTTTATCACTATAGTAAAAAAATAAACAATGATTTTCATCACTATATATGAGCAAGTATCCCAAAAAATTAAAGAAAAGAAGGGGGTGAACTTGCATCCCTAGAATTGTCTACACTACTGTACATTACGCATGATGATATGTTTGATGCATTAGAATTTCGCTTATGTGTAGACCAATTTTTGAATGTGGAAGAGCTAGCTTCAAGTGTCCTGCATCACCTAGTCTAGTCCAACTGAAATCTAAACCTGGGATTGGGTAAGACATTTGCATACCCTCGATCTTAGCAATGGGCTATAACAATCCCGCCTGACATTGAGGTATGCTTATGCCTTATCTTAATATACTCATTTGCACACACAAGGATAATGAATAGTTAGGGCCTATCCTAGCGAAAGCCTTATGTTTTAGAAGTCTAGTATGGTTAGTATAGAAATTTTGATAAGTCAATTAGGGTGTTTGAGTCCCATGGTAAACGTCAAAAATTATCAAATAGCAACAACCAATTTTCAATGCAATCATCAAAACATCAATTTCTTCTATGAGAGTTTGTTTATTAGAACTATTTGTATTATATAATTAGATACCGCATGGATGTTAGAAATGATATTTAGACAACCACTGATTATATTATACATATCCTTTGAATTTACAAAAGATTATGAATAGAAAACAATAAATAATTACATCTCACATATAATTGTATTATTTTTCACAAAAGATAAAGCAACTACAATCCATGATTTATATACATTATGTGGAGTCATCCATTAGATTGATTAAAACTCACATTGCATACATTATGTTTTAAGTTATTAAAGCATACACGTCCATTTTAGAAACACATTATCAAAGAAATAAAGAAATACATGTAGTACATACATGACATACATTATGTCATAGCAGTGTAAACTAAATGCATACATATAAAGCAAATATATACATGCATGTAACATCAAAATATGGCATTCATAATGCATCCATCATAAGTAGTACATCTACATACACAACTCATAACATCTAATCATCTATCGCATAGCTATATAGTGCATGTCATCCATACATCACATCATGTAGCATCTAATCAATATACGCATTGCATCCATATGCATAACATAAAACATAAAAAACCAAAAATAGAGTACACATGTAATGATATGAAATGTCATATCATATATAATATGTGTCAATAAGTATAGTAGGGTTACATCAAAATTCTTGCAGGCTACATACGTGTAGGTCCTTGAACTTACACGTAAAAATGATACAATAAGCATCTCTAAAAGATTTGTACTAAATAGTGCCTATGCCCCTAGCCTATGAGGCACCTCCATCATCTCTGCCATCCCTATGGGTCCTTTGTGAGCTGGAACCCTGAGTGCTCGAAGACCTATGAGTCCTCTCAGTCCTGTGTGTCCTATGGCTAGAGCTAGCAAATGATTGCCCTATATATTTGGTCCTATACCTACTCCTGTGGGTCCCTAAATTATGGGTATCCTCTAGAACCTCTCCACCTAGTAGCCTAATGTCATCCTCCAGCTGGTCGATGCAAGCTACACACACTGTATGCCTAAAATTACCCTCCTCCACGAGGGTATATAGCTACCTAATCTCTGACATAGGATCACGACCTCCTAGCAATAAAGTAGATGGTACTGTGATGGATTCCATGATAGCCTACGAGGATGAGGGATCTCCCCTCACTTCCTTGAGCAAGTCCCTCTCATTAATCACTACAATAAGTTGTGCCTATACCATATCCTGCTCGCCAGTGAGCTCTCTGATCCATGTGTCTGCAGTGGTAACCTATGCCTAGAGAGTTGTCCTCTCCTCCTCGTAGCCATGCCACTACCTCTTCCCGTGAGATAGCTTTACATCTAGAGTGGTGATAGAGGTATCCCTATGTAGTAGTCCCCACCTAGCTATGTAGGTCAACAATATATACCCTTAGCTACCTGACCTCACTATTTGGAGTTGCCTCTCCCTCCTTGGAGGCCTCCTCCTCCACCTCTACCTGTTGGCCTTCCTCTACTATACCCCATGCTCCCTCTATCCATTGATAGGTCTAATGCTCATGAGGATCTACCTCTACATCCTCTGCACCCTCGATTGCAAATCCCTCAGCTAGCTAACCTAGAGGACCCTCATCGTTCCACTAAAAGTTGACCCACTAGCCATCATAATCTAGAGTAGTCCTGGTGTCTGCTAGCCCTGACTCTTGGAAGTCATCCTCATCCTCCCCTGGTGGAGTGACTTGGGGCTAGGTCAGGTCCATCTCCAGGACCAAGCATTTGTAAATGGTCAACATAGCTGGAGTATCCTACCAAATCCCAAATTGTCGTAGGACACAAGATAAGTAGTGATACTCACACAAATAGGCCTTGCGGCCAATGATCCATCTATCTCTATGCACCCGATGCAAGTATCTATCTACCTCAGTCCATGGTGGATAGTATGTATAAGTTCACCACTGGATATCCTTGGGACACAACTATACAAAGCGATCGATGTAATGATCTATGTCTCCTGCATGAGACCTACTCTGGAAGCCCTCCTGCTCCCAAGGCCAGCAGGTGGCATGACATTGTTGATCATCTGCAAGGGTAGTGATCTATAAATGCAAGTCTATGGGATGCTCTATCAAGATGTGTTGCCATCCCTAGATCTATAGAAGGAAGCTACAACCAATGCCCACTTTGCTGTGAATGGTAATCTATAATAGCTCATGATAGAGTTGCCCTAGGAGAGCGCTCCCCCAGGACAAGATGAGCAGCTGCATGGTCGAGCTAACCATGACATCTCTGGTTTGATCTAGGAGGTTCTAAGGGAACCTCACACCTGAAGAATCCAGGGGGGCGATCTGAATTATGAGGTGCATGAATACTGCCTCCCTTTGAGAGAAAAATTTGACCTCGTACCACTCCTAAATGTGGATGCCTCCACGATCAATGCGGCCCTATGCCTCTATGCTCTGATCATCGAAGATATCATCAAAAATGTCTTCTTCACCTTGATAGGAGAATAATTTATGGCCTCACCATTTATGGGCAATTTGAAGATGTGTTATACGTATTCCAAGGTGATAGTTATTTCACCCATAGGCAGGTGAAATGTATTTTTCCTTGCATCCCAACGATGGGCCAATGCAGTAAGATATGCCTAGTCCATTCAGATAGTGGGGAGGTCTAAGATGAAGTTGAACCCCACAGCAGTAAACCAAGCCTGCTCTATGCTGGTTAGTGTGCGGTGAAGGTTGCGAAGGAGATCAGTCTCCCTCGCTTTGTTCGTCAGGGACTGAACAAAAGCGATTAAGTAAAAACAAAAAATTAATTAAAATCACTAAAAAATGACAAACAAATCATAAAAATCTCCTAAAAATGCAAAAACATGCAAAAATATGATTAAAATTTTCAAAAAATATCAAAAGAACGCATCAAAACAACAATAAAATGCATTAATTGCCCAGAAAAAAATCAATCAAAAATGGAAAATTTTGAAAATTTTGGAGAAATTTAGGTATCGCAGGTTGGAACCGTGATCGACCCAATGGTCAAAAATTTGACCATTGGTATTTAAATCCCATCACGGCTGACAGTCACAGCCCCCAATATTGCAATTGAGACTCGTAGCTGCCACCCGTAGCTAGGGAGAAAAATCTATTTTGGGCCCGCCCTTCCCAGAAAACCCCTAAAAATATAAAATAAAAACTAATACACCCCTTAATCTAACCTATGCTAAACCTAGCTAGGGTGAGGTTCGTTATCGATAGTTTAATGAGGTTAATTTACCAATTTTTTAATGTGATTAATTTTAATTGGTAATATACAAGCGGTCTCAGTTTTCGAGTTACCTTGGAGGCACCAAATCATCCGCTGGTAGAAGCCTTTGGATGATCGGCCATCGGTGTGGAATGTGTGGAATAAGTTGAGTTTCAGGTAGTTTTCCAGGTCAAATTTTGTTATTTACCTCTCAGATCTCTTAGATTTACTATTACTGTCAGGTAAATAATGATTTTTTCAAAAGCAAATTCTTATTTAACCTTTTTGAATTTGGGTCGACCTGTGGCTGATACCCACGGTCCCTGAATTAGGATTTTGTGATTGCGACTGTGAGTTGCAGTTAAGCAATTTACCCGTATTTGACAGGGGCGATCAATGAGCTACACTAAATGCTCCCAATTACCACCATGGAGAGCCTTAAAAGGTCAAAATAAAATTGTTCATCAGACCAAAAGTGCATCAGAAAAAATACAATATTCAAAATAAGCCAAACAAAGCATAATGACATTGGAAAATATCATCATAAGGCAAAAAAAAATAACTGGCTGAGATTACAAAGTACATTCAACCAAGGTTGTCACTATGATAATCCTTTCATGGAACGCTGCACCTCACAGCCAATAAAACAAATTCAATTTAAAATTAACAAAAAAATCAAATAAATAAAAAAGTCAAATGTGCCTCGTATTCAGTTATTTACCCTATACACTTGGCGGTTGTAGCGACTTGTGATCCATGCAATCTTGCAAGATGAGTAAATCACCATAATGACATTTGGGGTAAATTCATAATTGTGGAATTTTTATGCTTCATTTCAATACCTAAGAAGGCCTACACATCCGGGCTGCTCCATGGGAATGAGATATTCATTGCAATTCTCCTATAATATTTTTAGCATATCATCGACAATATGATTCAACATAAGCCTAATCATGATTGTCTCCATTTTGATTCCCTAAGAAGGCCTTCATGGCTAGACAACTCCATGGGATAGAAAGAGGTAATTACTATTAACAATTGCAATCATAGCTAATTAGGACTTGCCATGATTTAAAATGCTAAATCTTAATTTGTTCAAGATCATTCATAGTGGTCAAGCGACCTCATCGCTTCATTTATTGTCATTACCTTCATTGACTCATCTCTTGTGGGGTTAGTCATAATATCAAATCATAATAAAATTTAATAGAATATCCCTTGATCGTATATCCCTAGATCTTGTCAAAATTACGTTCGTATTACGAATCATTGCCAAAGACTATCATAAGCTTACCCTTCTACTGGGGAAAATAGCATATATGACAATTTAGTTTTTAACTCTCTTCCTTTTAGATTGACAGACGCAAAAGCCTACTTGGCATTGATGTTATCTGAATGTCTGATGATGAGTACAAACCCATTCAAATTAAGCCTTCTATCGAGTTAGAAGCAATCATTGTAGGATGCGTGTCCTTTTGTAGGACCTGGGGCATCTAATGTTGATCAAACTAATGATCATCATGCAACCTACGACATCATTTTAGGAGGTCTATTTTTGCTCAGCATTGTTCGATCTCATAATGCATCTCAAAAGGGGCATCTGTAGACACCTAAAATGCATCATGCCAAGGCGACTACTCATATGGAACATGCTAGAAGACCATATGGAAGACCTTTGGATAAATCCAAGGTATAGTAGTGGTTTTTACCACTCATTTGGGTACCTTTGCCTAGTCAGTGCTAGCCACTGCTGACACCCGTGCTTAGCAGTGCTCACCATGCATGTCATCCTTAGTCAGCACTTAGAATCAGTTGGCCTTCATCCGATCCAAAGTTGGTTGCAATGGCTAATTGGTTGTAGATTGGAGCTTTTTGAGCGAGGAAGGTTCTGGATCCTTCCATCCAACAAACTCAACTTCCAAATCTTGATCTTGGCTTCATGAGGAAGCCACCCCTAGCCCTAGGCAAATCCTATAAGTAGTCCCTCCAAATTTGGGAAAATATGGAGAGAAGCTTTAAATTAAACGCAGTGAAGCCCTACAAAATTACATACTCACCTAGGTGCATTGAGAGGGACACTTTTGCTACCCAATTGAAGATCACATTGCCATGGAGGTCTTAGGAGCCTAAGAGAGCCAAGAAATGCCAATTCATGCAATCAATGCACAATATGATCAATTCAACCACAGAATATATCAGAGGACACCTAGGAAACCCTTGACCATCAATTTGGCAAGGTGGATCACAGATTAAGCTTGGATTTGGAGGGCAAAACCTATTCAGAGCCCCATCACGACTGTCAATCACGATGAAAAGTGCCAGCCGCACATCAGACCAGTGGTGAGTAAATAATGGCAGATCCCCTTGTGTTCTTTTCTTTAACATAATTAATTAGATCATATTATGCTTAGTATAGGTTTAATTTACATTTTAGAGATTTATAACCTATTGAATTAGGCATTTAAAGTAGATTTACCTTCATATTGTCAATTTGGTAATTAGTGCAATTGTGGTTATTTCATGTATTTATGCTTTCCTTTTGATAAACTAACCCAATAGATAGACATTATTTGCTTTTTTGCACATTTTTAATGGTGACATTTGATGATTAATATAGGTTTACCATATTTTATTCATTTTCTTGATTACATGCTTGTTATGGCATCTATTTATGAAATCTCCTCAAAAGGCCTCATCAAGAGAGGCTACCTTTGCTTTTGACGTGTTTTTGTTTCTTGATCGCAGAGAATAGATATTTAAGGAGACAAAAGTTATCTTGGTCACTAGGTTCATCAATCCATACATTTCTAAAAAAAAAATATGGAGGGTTGAGCTGGAGGATATAGAGAGATCTTTATAGAATTTAGCCCATTGGAGATGGTCATATACCCTAAAAAAAAATCTATAAAAGCAATAGCCATGGCCAACCAAGGTTTCCCAAGGATAAATGGGTAATCATTCACCTTGGCTCTTGGTTGTAAAATCATGAAGTTAATAGGCTATTCACATGATTCTATGATTGTTGGGATATCTTCTACTATTCTTTTTTATTTTCCTATAGATAGGTCTACTAATTGAAGTACAGTAGAAGTGGGTTGCACATTAGTTAGGAATAATTTATTCAATGTTTCCATGGTCATAACATTTATGGACATCCCTAAGTCAATAAATACATTGGGTATCTTAGTTGTACCAATAGAGACTATAATGATGGGGCTTTCACATCATATAAATCATAACTATCACAATTTTAGGGTTCAAAAGAGAGGATTTTTAGTTGCAATGTTGCTTTCCATTGATATTCATGAAGGACAAGTTTCCATATATTGCTACTACCCTAATATTGGTGCCAACAATGCTAAGTTAGTAGATGGTTAACCAGTTGCTAACATTGTTGTCAATATGCTACTAAAACAACATCACACTTAGTTATAATGGTAGGAATATATTCTATAATAATATAGCACAAATAGTTCTCTATCATATCCTCTCTTACCATTTGTTACCATGTATAAATCTAACCAAATACCTTGGTGTTTGATACCAACCAAACACTATTGCATCTAGCATCTATCAACTATTGTTGTGTCCAATGCTAATTAATGACTATTGAGTTTGATGCCTTCTAAAGCTCTTGTTTTTGGTTCCAAGTGTAATCTTATTTCCAACACTAGCCTTTACATAATTTTTGGTGCTCTTTCTAATTCATTCTAAACCTATGGAACATAGATGATATTTTCTAACCCATAAAACTTGGCATTAATCAACGATTTTCCTATTTTTATTCTTCTTAACACATAATATGATGCTTCCTAACTTAACACCATATTCATACTAATTACTATTCTTAATCAATGTACTAATGCAAATTATAGAGAAACTATGGTCAAGTGGTGTAGTAAGAAATCAAAAAGGCTATACCACATGAGGATATTTTTAGCCTCATCAAGAGTCACATTGAACAACTTTGCTACCACCAATAGTGCATACTCTACATCTAGCAACTCTTGAATCATCTCGAGAGTTATGATCATTACTCTCTATACTTGAGAGTTTCCTATCACACCTACATCCATGTCAACCCATTCACTATGTTAGTCTAACTAGTATTAAAAATTTGATAGTACATGAAAGTACAAAAATCATTAGCCAATATAGCCTTAGTGCAAAAGCTCTATCATGGTGTAAAAGTATTGCTAGGAAAAAATTCCATTTATGCACAAAATTATTGTAAAGGTATGATAGCATTGTTGATGTAAAAAATTGTTACCACTTATTTAAAACATGTTTTTGAGGTAAAAGTAAAAAATAAGGTTAGTTTTTTATACTAACTTGTGCTCATACTCTACCACCTATAGCTAGTATTTATACCATATCTACTCAATGCTTTAGTCTCCCCTATGAGCCATAAAAGTTAGCATGTAAAATAGATCTCTAGAGCTCTATTCTATCTATATATCTCTTGTGTAGTGAAGATGAAATATTTTTGGTGATTAAGGAAAAGGGTTTTGAAAGGGGCCCTCACCCTTTTACAATGAAATCTTGAGCTTGTAAAAATAAAATCCAGCTATGCATTGATCCTTTGGCTCTCATTGCCTTGCTAAAATAATCTCTTTCCTTTATCAACCAAGGGGTATTGCCTCTAAAATTTTATCAAATTTGATCTCATTAGGGATTATCCTCAGTTAACCATGGGGTCCACATCTTCCTCATTGATATTTGGGTCTTGATCTTCTAGTCAGGCATAAGAGACCTATATTGCCTAATGCCTTGTGATAGGACACATGTTGGTGGATCTACTATTGGAAAACTTCAGGGAGGGCAAAAATAAAGTTAGAATATATTGGGAATTAAAGATTATGCTACTTGAGGGTGTTTAAAGGAGTGGTGGATGGCTCCCCTAAGCTTAATATTCTTCTCTATCCTCACTAGAAGTTGATTGAAGATAACAATCATATTCCTAAAATTATCTTTAAATATTCTCCTATTTCTTTCAATACATATGCACCATAAAAACATTGGGATGACAATGTTCCAAAGCTATTTGTTCTCATTATCAAGAGGCCTCCATTGGATCCATAAATCCATAAGATCCTCAGGCATCACCCAACTAAAATCAATTGATCTTAGCCATTGATCCAACACATTTTGAGAGAAGGAAAACCTCAAAAGATATGAGTGATTGTTTCTTCATTCGTATTATGAAGGCAACATCTGTTGGGTCCTTAGAATCCTCTCTTTGTCAAGTTGTCCTAAGTAAGAATTTTGTTTTGGATCACAACCCAAGTAAAGATTTTCATTTTGGAAATGCACTTGTTGTTCCATATATTCCTTCAGGAGAAGTTTTTTTAAGATCTTTATAGCATCTCAATGTAACCACTTTTAACTTTATAATGACTAAAATTTGACCCAATCCACACCAATTGATCTGATTCCTCTAAATCTAGGATCTAAAAGTACTTTATTTTGGCATGGAAGTCTTCTAGCTTGTGTCTTAGATTAGTGTTTTATATGTTGGTTCTCCAAAATTTGACTCCTCTCTGCTTCACTAAATAGGAGTTGAAGTAGGTGCCCCACTCAGCTTGGATATTTTTTAAGTTCCTCTAAATATTGGTCTCTATCCAAAGGTCCTGAATCAAGCTAGTTGTACTCCTATAATATTACTTTAGTTCCTTTGCCTATCCTCTAGCATGTTTCTCCCCTTATGATGTTTATGCCTTGATGGATATGGTTCCATATTGTTGAGCCACCTTGGATTTGGTTGTTCTTAAAAATTGGTATTGGTTCCTCTTGAATATATTTTATCCTCATGATGTTTTTCCATAGTCTTCCTTTTTCCTAAATGATTCTCCACACCATTTTTATTGCTAATGCTTTATTGAGGGTCTTTATTCTTCTCGGGCCTAATCCTCCATAGGCTTTTATAAGGAACACCCTTTCCCACTTGACTATATGGAATCTCTTTTATTCCTCAGTGCCTCTCCATAGGATTTTTTATAAATAGTCTCTATTGCTTTCTCTGTTTTAGTCAGGACCTTAAATAGGGAGGGTATGCAAATATAGATGCTTTGTAAGGTAGATTGAAGAAGTTGAATTTTCCTAATTTGTTGAGAAGGTTGCCTTTCTAGTTTATTAGTTTCTTATTGAGTTTTTCAATAACATGGTTCCATTGGATTGGATTTATTTGGACATATAATAAGAGCATGCCAAGATTGGAGGAGGGAAACTCTTCTATTTCACTTCTCAATATTACCTTTATCTTGATTTATTTCAAGGGATGTGTGTTGAGAAAGTAAATTTTAATTTTTTCAAAATTAATACTCTAAGAGAATACCCTTTCATATCTATTTAGGGTACTTTTTAGAGCTTTAGCTTCCATCAGCATGGCTTCCCCTAGCAACAGAGTTTCATATGCAAACTATATGTGTGTTTGATTTGCTACCTTGTTTGTTAGTCCTAGTCCTTTGATATAGCCCTATTCCCTCTCTTTTGATATTGATCTACCTAGAGCCTCTACCACGATGATGAATAGGGCTAGGGATATTGGATCCCTTGTCTCATCTCGTAGAGCTATTTAAGTAGCATGTAGAAGATCCATTGATTAGAATAGAAAAGGTTATGCTGGAAATGTAACTTTGGATGAGTTTCCTCCACAAAAATGAGAAACCAAATTTTCCAGGATTTTTTATAGAAAATTCCAAAATACTATGTCATAGGCCTTACTTATATCTAGTTTAACCAACATATATGTTCATTTATTTTTCTCAACAAAGTGGATGGTATCATGGGAAATCACAATGCCATCAAAAATTTATCTTCCTTTAACAAAGGTCTAATATTGTTCTAAAATGATGAGAGATAAGATCTTACCGAGTCTTTGTTGGTCTAGAAATATGACTGTGGAAAGGTTGTGCACCCACATACCTTAAACCAACATTGAATGACATATAAGTCATGATGCTTTTTGGTCAATCTCTAGAGGAGGCCATTTCCTTTGAAGTTCAAGCTAACTATTCCTAAAATATGGGGGGAAAAGGATGTTGAAAGAAGCAAAATAAGTTGAAGCTAGAACTTATAGTGGTGTAGATTAAGCCACATCAAGATACAAGTATCATAAAATACTATGCAATTAATAAAATAAGAAGACTACCTAACAAACCAACCAGTTTTTTACTGAATTACATGATATTCATTTACCCTATATAGCTTTTAGATTGTAAATTCCAAAACCAAGAATTAATCATGAATAAAAATCTAGAGAGAAGAATTAATATTGTGAGCATTCAACAAGCTAAAAATGGAAATAAGAAATCATCCATACATACATATTCTACAACAAAGTGAACCAGAGGCAAAACAAAAATCCTCTTATATTTCTTAATGTGTAATATGTTTCATACATACAAATTGTAAAAGCTTAAGAGCTGACCATTTTACATTTTCTCTTCTAGTAAATATAGCTTTTTACAATACATTCAGTTATGAAAGCATCATTGTGTGGGGGGTTGATTGTTGTTGCATCAAAATATTTGCTAGTTTGTTGAGCTACTTGGAGTATGCTTGTTCTAACCACCAGGTTATGGCTTGTTGACCTAGCAAGTGTCTGCATCATCTTGAGTCACATTGACCTTGTTGTTTGCATCTAGTTCATTGATCTTTTACTAATACTTTAGTTGAGCCACCCTAAAAATTAACACAATCACCTTGGTAAATATTTTTTTGTTAAGATTTTTTGACAAGGGATCTTGCCTTGTTGGCAAAATGGGATGATTGCCACCTGCATGCTAACAAGCTAGTGCTAAAAATGAAATTTGATCTACTTTTGCTGATTTATGGTTATTGGGTGTATAACGAGGCTACTAATGAATGACATAATTTTGGTACCATGACTTGCTTATTTTAGGCACCCAAAGTTTTAGTTGGTCCTAGAATTTTCATTTTTTCATTCTGGTCTTCTAGCCTCATGATGGACATTTGGTACCTCTACAAGATTTGTCCATGTATAGAAATTTTAGAGGGTCCGAGACTTAGCCATTTTTCTTCATTTTGGTCTTTTGTCTCTACAACGGATATTTGGTACCTCTACTGGATTTGTTCGGGTTCAAATTGTCTAATGGGTTTGAGACTTAGCTATTTTTCCTCATTCTAGTCTTTTCACTCTATGGTGGACTTTTGGTACCTCTACAACCTTCATTTGGGTACAAAATTTTTGGCTGGTTTGAGATAGCCATTTTTGCTCATTTTCATCCTCTAATTTAAGATTCCAGAGGGTTCATCTATAGCATGCCTATGCCCAAATTTCCCAGCTTTCTCCTGATTTTGTTGTTTAGAGCCTATAGGGCCTCCTTTGCACCTTTTATCAAAGTGCATGTGGATATTGCTCTAAAATACCCACATTCTTGATGACCCACAAGGAATTTTTCTTATGAAAAATATAACTCAAAATGATTGATTATAATCTATGAAAATATAAAATGCTTATGCTACTTATGTGCATATCAATTTGAACCAAGATTTAAAAGGTAGAAAAACCAAAAGGGACTGTAAGGACAACATTATTTATCAAACTAAACAACTACAAAGAAAAGAGGAAACAAAACAATGACAATGAGATTTCTAATGGAGTTTGTGGTAAATTTTATAGGTGATAAAACTGATGAATTGGAAATGATGGAACAAAAACAGTGCATGGGGATACCTAGAGCATGAGACACTCCTAGACAACCTAAATAGAGGGGCAAATTTTAGAATTTGTGGCACAATTTATGAGCACAAATATGGACAAAAGCAAAAAAAAGAAAACAAAAAAGAAAATTGAGGATACCTTTAACATGGGACACCCCTAGAAAACTAAAGTTCCATGAGTAAATTTGGTTGTAGCTAATAGTTGCCTCAGGTCTAAATCAAGAACTTTAGAAAATCACCATTCTTTTGCTTTTTGTGCTCATATTTTCTTCTTTTCTTGACCCAATCGAGTAAGAAATTCTTCATTGTGCTAATTTCAAGCATCTAACTCCTCTTACTTTTTGTCATCATGCTAATTATCAATGTTGAAGGATACTCTCGAAGTGAGGCCTTAAATAGGACTATGCCCTAAGCTCTAATTATGCCAATTAGCAGCTTCATCATAGTTTTGATCCAAGAGATATTTTAAAATTGATTGGCTTGATGCAAATTCATTACCTAATACTAGATCTGATGTGCATTTCATACTAAGTATTGATATTTATCTCATTTCATTTGATTGTAAGTACTATTACTACCTTCTTATGTGTTGTGTTAGTACGATATTTGTCACTATCACTTCATTCTTCTTTTTGGATGATCCATTGGGCTTCGGAGTCATTATCATTGAAAAGATAATATGGTACAATTATACAAGTATAAAGCAATATGGTACAAGAGATAATTGCTTTTACAATACATTAATCATCCTCCTTATTTGTGGGCTATTGTGACTCTTTTTCCTACTTGGGTTGTCCTTTTGAAGCTACTTTTTATGATTCACCATGCTATAAAATTGTTTGAGATATTATGGGGAACTGGAGTTCTTGGCAGATCTTATTCCAAATTTCAAAGGAGGGATTTGGGATTCCCCAAAGCTAGGATACAACGCTTTTTAATCTACAAGTGTTTCTATAGGGAGGATCACTATACCTTCTAGCCATTTGCTCCACTTTTATTAAGACTTCAAAAAATCTATAGAAAAGCGTAAAAACCTTCTCTACCTCCAGTGGTTCTAACAATGAGTCAATCTCACTTTCATCTTGGATCTACTAATCAAACAGTTGGCTAAGCCCTTCTATTTTGTGGAAGTGCATATTTTCATCCCACAAACTTGGTACACCAAGAGCCTTGATCTCCTTAGCAATCATGCTCATTTATTATATATATTTTTTATGGTAGCAAATATCTCATCCCTAAGAATGAGCTCTATTGCATGATATATCTGATGAGCCATAAGTCTTCATTCCTCTATATCTTTGTTAGATTGCTTCTATAGAATAGGATAATATTCAATATTTCTTAGCATTTTTTTAATTTTGTGTGCTTCTTGGACCTTGGACATCAGATTCTTTATTGAACTCTTTCTTGGCTTCTTGAGATACAACAACAATTTTATGGAGCTTGGTACATAAAGGTGGGAATGCATGTAATATTGCTCCTTTTATTCTTCCCCAATAGTGGCTCCTAATTTATCTGAGTCAATCCTTTGATATTTCTAGGGCATGTGGCCTATATTTCTCCTACTACAATTCATTCATAACAATGGACAAGGCTTCCTCCTATTGCTATAGTTTGTCCTTAAGATCTAGCAACTTCAGATCTTGTTGCTGCATCACATCTTGCATTGTTTACAATTCCATTTCTAGGACCTTGATTCTTTCATCCTTCTACCATAATTATTTTTTAGAAGGGGCTTCATCAATGATGCCTTTCAATCTACTAATTTCATTTTTAAGGGCATCTTGATCTATTTTTTCTCTAGCAAGTTTTACCTTTAGGATTTTAATTTTATTTTTAGCAGCTTCCAAACTCTTGTCTATTTTTTTAGACTATACGAATAATGTGTTTGCCTCTGTATGAATAGCCTAGAGGGTATTTGATTTCAATTTCTTAAAGATATATCTATTGTGTTCCTCTATCTAACAGTATTTAGATCTCATTTGGGAGGTTGGCTTCTTAACCTTCGGTTGAGCAATCACCTTCATTATTTTTCTCTTGATTGGGTTCAATGTGTAATAACCCATGGTGATTGCTTCCTCCTTTTCTTATTTCTATTCTATCTGCTCTTCTTCTTCTCTCCACTTCCACTAATTCTCTTGTACAGTTTTGATGGTAGTAAAGATCTCCAAAAGTGGCTCTTTAGTCGATAGGGGGAGTATGGGGCTACGAAGGAATGTAGGCAATGGAGTGAAAGGATAAGAAATAATTACCTTTAAAGGTGATATATTTTCCTATAAATATTGATGCTTTTGACTTGCGGATGGTGGAGTGAGTGATGGAGGGTGTGACAATGGTTCTTGTAGAATAAACAATGGGGTTGGTAGAGTGGGTGAGAGATATGGTAGAATGGGTGGTGAGGGATGTGCTTCTGATAGAAGCTCTACAATAGCAGGGATAATTTTTTATGATGGATAAGTTTGATGAGGTGGAGAGTCTAGAATTTTTATTAATGAAGGGATTTGAGTGGATGGATAGGAGGGTTTAGGGAACATACCCTGCTCTTGTACTTCTATCTATGGTTCCTCTGTTTGGATGACTTCAACTACTTTTACCTTGAGATTTATCTCCTTTTCTTACTTAGCCTCTATTAATGAAATTGTTACTTCACATATTTGCACCTCTTGTCGTACTTCTTGTCTCTTGCATGCAAGTCACTTCATTTATTTTTTCACTCGCTACCTTATTGTTGTGGATTTTTATATGTCTAAACTTCTAGAATTTGATCAATATTTCTATTTTTTGCTTGACTTGGAGTTTTACCTAGAGGATTCAGGTTGTGCTTTCGAATATGTTTTAGTTGCTTTACGAGTACTTGATCTTTTAGTATAGGTGGTAGGTTGAGGTTGAGGCAATGACTCTTCTTCAACTTTGATTTCACCTATTATAGGTGGGACTTGTGGAAACTACCAAATTTCTATTTTTGACTTCTCATCTATTTCATCCTCAAACACTTACTTCTTTAGGACCTTTGAAAGGATTTCTTTCTCGTGCTTCTGCTTCCAACTAATAAATTGATTATCAAAATTTGAAATGAACAATATATCAACCTTATCATTCAAGGCATCCTTCTTTATTAAGTTGCATTCACACCATGATACCCACCATTCTCTAATCTTGTGTTCCTTCCATCCCTTATCCTCCTTAATCATTTGGATGAGGTTTGGGATGATCAATTGATCTTCATATTTTTTGGTCAAAAACCCGTTTGAACTCATAGCATGATCTCCATGGTGATATTTCTTGAATTTTCATCAAATGGTGACACCTGATCTTTGACTAAGTTTCTAAACATTTTAATATTTGGGCACAACACATGTTTAAATATAGGTTTTTTATTGTTTATCTTTGATAATTTTTCAAACACTATGTCATCTAGATCATAATGCCACAAATGTGGTACAATTGGTAGTTGTAAGGTAGTAAGCTTGGCCTCTAAGTCATTATATTTGTCCATATAACTTTTGGACATATGTATACAATCAAATTTTATGGGTATATTGAAGATTATCATCTTTTTTACTCTCGAGCCAAGACTTTGCTCTATTATGTATATCTTTCTACAATATTATAATTCAAATATCCAATTGGTGATATAATATGTCAATAGATATGGATATTTGGAGAAGTTGTACAATTTGATTATGGTGCCTTTCTCTAGGAGAAACCAGTTCCCTTGCTCACACCTATTCCCTCTCCATATATCCTCAGCTTCAAGCATGATGTGAGGGCATATCCTATAGATTATTACTATGGTAGGTCCCAAAAATTATCTATTAAAATATAGGTATGAGTTACTTTCTCTTAGAACATGGGTCTAGTCTACAACCAAATAAGCTAAACCCCTTTCATATATCATCTACACATGAATGTCATGTTTTCTCGAGGTCATGTAGAAAAAGAAAATCCATGTTGTATATGATGGGTATGTGAATACATCACACCACACATTCTTTATTACCTTTAATTGTTTGTATACTCATAGCCAAAAATCTAGCCCAATCTAGAGTGACATAGGAGGAAGCTACCATTACTGCATTTTCCAAACCCATCTGATATGGGTATACAATTGAGTCTATCCTCAAATCCAGTAATATCACTAACATTAAAAAATTGGTTGTGCATCTAAGGTAAACTCTCCTAACTTATTATTCATGGTCATGTATTCCATTGGTAGTTTTCCAACTATTTTGGTGAGCCATATCCTAACTGGCTCATTTTTTAAGTATAGCCTCTATTCCTCCATATAATTTTTCTTTGGTTGGACTCTTAGTGCATCCTTAACTACAAACACTTCCACCACAAATTCTCTATTTATGGTGACAATGGATCTAAATATGAATTGCATTCACTGTGCTAGGATCATAAAAGTTTGACACTACTTCAACAAGTTTTGGGTATGGGTGTACAGGTGTGGGCATGAACCTGCTCAACCCTAAATTCCAAGCCATACCAGCTTGGTGACATATAGAAACCCTTATATTTGAAGTCCTCTCAGAATTTCTTCTATCTGGATATGATTGTGATAGCAGTGTCATGAATGCTTGTCATTCTATCTTGCAACTCATTTGTGGTCTTCTATACAACAACACTCTTCTTTTCTCGAGTTATTTTTTTGAATGTTGCCTCTATCTCTAGTAACCGTCTCCTCTGGTATTTTAGAGCTTTTACCTATAATTCACAACTAGAGTTTCCTTGCAACTGGAACTTAATTTATAGTGTTCACCTCTAGCTTTCATTGGTTTAGAGATATTGCTATCCTCATGCAATGTATTATGCATGCCTAGGGAGATCTACCTTGGAAGTGATTGCCTATTAAATAACTTTGATGTATGTGCTAGGGAGGAACATAGTCATCCAATAGCATTATTTTGAAATTCAAAATGATAAGTTAGGTGACAACATGGTTCATTACTAAAAGAACTTTTATGAATAACTGCTACTAACAACTCAGTTATTGTTGCATTATTTCATGAACTAAGGCCATTACGCTAATCAAGTAAAATATTGCTTGGTACAAAAACCCATCATAATAATTATGCTACACACCCAACTTGGTAGCTCATGTGATCGATAGTAATCTATGATCCCTCAAAATTAGGCAGCCTAAGCCTTATGACAAACACTAGTTGGCACTTGCTTTTTGGAACATACCAGGATGTTTAATCATTTAAATTATCCCTTCATTTGTGGGCCAATGAAATTGTGGTAGAGAGCAATGTGGTCCATTAGACAAAATTGATAGGTGATTTGTGGTAGAGAGTGGCATGTCCCATCAAAAAAAATCAATAGGTTATTTTCCACGTTGTGAATTAATTATGATGACAACCCTTTCAACAAATTAAACTTCTATGTACAAGGTGGTACACTTGTCTTATTTACATATGTACATGGAGGATGCCACTTGTCTTAGGCATAATGTTTTAAATGTTGGTCATTTACCAAAATTGGTAACAAGCAACCATCCAAGTGGCACAACTCAAATGCATTCAGGTCTTTCTTTCACTTGATTAGGTATGGGTTGGACCACATTGAATCAAATTTCTCATGTGACCTAGGATTTGCTCTATCGACATCCCATCTAAGAACCAGGTCACCCTCATTGAATGCCTTTGATGTAGCCTTTTTGTCAAACCAACATTTGATAGTTTTTTGGTGGTGATAGATATTATTATATGCCTGTTCGTACCTTTCTTCCAACTAAACTAGCTCTGCCATTCTTTTTTCCATTGGTTGTAAACTCTCTAGATAAATTGTGTTTATGAATATTAACATAAAAATCTCTATTTTGATCGATAGTACAACTTATTTTCCATATACTAGAGCATAAGGTGATATTTTTAAATATTTCTTGAACATGATCCGATCAACCCACAATACTTGATCTAACAATAGATGCCAACTTCTAGGATTATGCTCAATACTTCATTTGATTATCTTTAATAAGTTATTATTGGTATATTCTACAAGACCATTCCCTTGGGGGTAATAATTCAATGAGGAATTCTAGTAGATCCCATATTTTCTCACAAAATCAAGTCTTGGCACCTATCAAAGATCCAAAATTGTTTGAGATGATAGTGTTTGGAATTTTGAATCTTGTAATCAACCTTTTAAAGAAATTGATCATTGTGTCTTGATCAATGTGCTTAGTGGCCTCAAATTCCATCCACTTGGTGAAATAATCTATTATTGTGAGGATATATCTATGTCTAGTAGATGATTTGGGGTTGATCATGCTAGTAAAATCCAATCCCCATTGATGGAAGGGTTCTTCTTCAACTATTGGTTGAAGGGGTATTAATAGATGCTTAATTTTACCTACGAACCCCTAAATTTTTGTATAACCTTTGGCCAATTTGAATGCATCTAAGAAAATAGATGGCCAATAATATCCAACCCTCAATATTGTACCATAGTATTTTTTCTAAAATAGTGATCCCTTGAGAAACCATTGTGAAAATTTTAGAATTAGAGTATATTACATCATTTGAATCATGTAAATGTACCACCTTAGGTACATAGTTAGGATAGGAGATTAATTTAGGGGGAATTTATCTAGTTACTTCAAACAATGTAATAAATGCACAAATGGTAATGTGCAAGTTGTAATGTGCAAGGTATCCCCTTGTACAATTAGGTAGAGTGTTGGCGAAGGAATATATATTCCTATATAAAGGGCCTCATAATAGTAGATTACAATCATCTTTATATTATCATTTTTATATCAAGATCTATCAGGTACTCCTATATGGAGTACAAAGTAGCTCTTTAGCTCATATCAATGGAGTGACCATTTCCTCCATACTGCATTGTATTTTTATCACTTCTATTTATAGTATATTTCAATCATATTTTTTTCCACTTTCTTTCATATTGCTTGTATTTCATTGGGACGTATGTTAGATATATCCACTGCATATATCCTCAAAATCTAACAGTGGTATCAAAACCATAGTTAATTGATATAGGAGGACCTACATCCATTATAAGAGAAATCCAATAGGTCAAGTGGAATATGGAGAGTCACCATTACTATTGTTCTCTTGTATCTTTGTAAACTAGATCTACCATTGAGTGTCACTACATGCAAAAGTTACCATTAGGATTAATTGATATAAAAATCCATAGTAGTCAATAGGATTAGGAAAGTGAGGACTGAAATAAATCTCAGTTGCAAAAAACCTGAGATTACATCTAGCTAGGGTCTTTCCACAGAGTTGTAGAAAAATACTCATGAAGACTAGGACTCAACATTCAATCCACTAGTTTGATAAATCAACTAGTGAATATTATTATCTCCATATTTATAATTTCTTCTGTTCTAGTCTCTAACAACTTGTTGCAAGAAAAAGAGATTCAGCAGAAGGTTGGGAAGCTTCCTACAAAAGAGTTAGGAATAAGATCTTCTTAGAATCACTCCAGCACTTGCAGTAACAAGGATAAGACTGAATATTTCAAAGACCTCGAGAAATGTCTCATTACAAGAGTTGCAATCCTAAAATTGTAGAAGTAAATAAAAGGCCACAGTAGCCTTATCAAAGACTCAAGGAAGAAGAGACTTCAAAAGTTGAGTTATACGAGGAGATAAGAGATTGGTGATCTCCATTCAATATTAATACATGTAGAGTGTAGAAGAAGAAAATGTTAAAGAAGCCTGGAAGAAAAATAGGCCAAAGAATATTAGAAGAAGAATAGGCTAGAGAAACCTAGAAGAAGAATAATCAAGAGAAGCCTTTATCCAAAAAAGGCCATAGAAGCCTTAATCCTGAAGAAAACTTTAGAGAAGGATTCCTAATTTAGAAGAAGAATCCTTGATTCATAAGAAAGACTCCAAATAAGGGTCCAATAAATAGGAGATTGGTGATCTCCATAAAAGCCTGCAAATTACAGAAGAAAGATAAAGGACCAACGAAGTCCTATTTCAAAATCTAGAAGTAGTAAAATCAAATATCCGAGAAGAAGATATCATCACCAACACTCCTTTGATTCTTCTTCTAAATGAGAAGTAGTAAAAGGTCTCATTTGGAAGATCAAAAAAGTTGTAAGAAAGAAGAGGTCTCAAAGAAAAATAAAAATAAGGCTTGGAGAGCCTTGTTGTAGAGCTCATGGAAGCATCATTAGAAGAGTTCCCAGGAGAATTCACAAGAGAAATCCACTACTAAGAAGAATCTCCTAATAGTGAAGGACTTGGGACAATTATCGCCATCCAAAAACAAGCTCAAGAGAAGAAGAATTTGGCAAGGAGTGCAAAATCCAAGAAGAATTTGGAAAGGAGTTCCAAATCCAAGAAGAAAAATTTGGCAAGGAGTGCCAAATACCAAAAGAAAAATCTAGTGAAGATCTCAAGAAGATACTATTTGAAGTCAAAATTTGATAAGAATATTAAAGGAACATTAAGACAGAATAAGCCTACCAAATCCAAGAGATTTAAATATTACCTCTCCTAGCAAGGAGGTACAGTTTAGAGAAAGAAGTTATCTGAATCTACAGTAGAAAGATAAAAGGTCATTAGAAGAATCAAGCCACAAAATCCAAGTCTCAAGATTGAAATTTTAAGGCTACAAATTGGTGAAGTAGGAAGTTTTTCAAGACAACAAACAAAGAAGTTGCATATCCATCCACTATAAAGTAGCAACTTGGTGAATCAAAACACCAATATCTACATCATCTACAGAATCCATTAGCTGTAAGCAACTAGGATCCAATTAGTTGAACTTCAAATTATGATTCATTATCAAGTTCCATTAAGAACCATATTTGGATTAAAAGTTGCAGAAGAATAGATTGCATTATAATCTTCAAGAGCAAAAAGAAAGAATTCATTTTAAGGATTATTTGCATAATTAATAGGAGTTGGATATTTTTGAGAGAAATAAAATTATCATCTACCTATTTGCTATCTAGAAAGCAAGAAGACTGTTGGAAATTTGAGCAAGTTTTGTTGTCATTGATGTCAAGAGGTTTGATGTCCAGTTTTGTTGTCATTAAGGTCAAAAGGTTGATTTCTCCAAAAGGCAAGGAAGTTGTTAAAAGGAAAAGGGTATAATATTTATTTTAAATATTATATGCCTAAAGAGGCTAAAAAGGTGGAAGACCCAAGAAAAGAGAAGCAAGTTTGAAAAAAAATAATAATATTATAATATTTAATATTATAATATTTGGGCAAAAGGAAGAGGTGAAGAATAACAAGGTCCAAGAAATCATTAAAAAATATATATCCCTGACAAGGCCCATTGAGCAGGTTATAAAGGTTAACAAAGGTTTTAATTTATTTAAATTAAAATATTTTAACCTAAGGTTAAAATTTTAATTTAAATAATTAATGGCGCCAAAGTTTCAAAGTTTAATTTGAATTCAAAATTTGAAAGCAAAGAGGGCTGACATGTTTTAATGCAAAGGAAAGAGTATTTATAGGAAATTATTTTCATTTCCAAAGGTCTATGCAATTTGAATGCCCAAGTGACAATTGAATTCGTGCACTACATTTTTGAAAGGGAGAAGATATTTCATAAGGTTTTTAAATAAAGGAGGTAGATGTGTATTGAAATTCGCATGGAGCGACAGAAATATTCCAAAGTGCTAGGTAGCATAGATGGTGATCGAAGGTGTGGCTAAGGTGCTTGTGAAGGGAAGGTCATGGTTTCGAATCCCACATTGTTCATTTTGCTGAAAGAGGAAGGAGTTTTCATTTTTGGTGAACTTTGGAAGAAGTAGATAGTGTATAGGTACAAGGGCACTTTTATTCATGTGAGGACGTGTAGCCCAAGTGGTAGCCTAGCCTTGGGCTAAGGCTTTGTGGTGGCTTAGGTCACGAGTTCGAGTTTGGGCACTGTCATTGCATTGAGATGTGCGCAATATTTTTGGTGACGTGGGCCAATAATAAGGTATGTAATTTTTAAATTAATATTGCCAAAGGTTTTGGAATGCGAAAAGTATTTTAAGGCCACTGATATTAAAAGGGCATGTGTGAAATTTTTAGGGAGTCATAAGGGTTGTTGAATAAATATTTTATTTTTGGGTGCTTAGAAAATAAATAAAGGATTGGATATTATAAGGTGTAAACAAGGAACTTTATTTTGATGTGTATTGAATATTATTTTTAAAGGAGTAATAAGGTGTATTTGTGACTTGACATTTTATTGTATTTCTTGAATGATGAAATAATTATTGAGGTGAATATTTGTGTGGAGATTTTGAGATAGACTATTGCTATCTAACCTAGAATTGGCAAAAGGATTTGGTTGTGAGTAAAACAGGTTTTGAAGACATATCTCCATCAAAGAAAAAAGGTATGGGCACATTATATTTTGTTTAGAGTGATTGAAATGAATGTATGAAATAGAAGGTGGAGTGAAAAGGATTGATGAGTATTGTTGGAAATATGTGAGCAAGTTTAGTGCATCTTGTTGATGGATGATTTGATTTGAAATAGAGATTGAGAATTATTTGAGTTAGGGTTTAAGACCTACATTGTGCTTTGTGTTGGAATAAGGGTGAAACACTTGTTTAGGGTTTATGAGCAAGTTGTGTTTCATTGGTTGAATAATTAAATGAAACTTTTGAATGTTGGTTTGAGTATGTTTATGATTGAGCAAGTCTTGGTAAAGGCTTGAAGGTAGATTTGAGCAAGTCTTGGTAAAGGCTTGAAGGTAGATTTGAGCAAGTCTTGGTGAAGACTTGAAAGCATATTTGTACTACACTTGGGATAGAGTTTGGTGTAGATCTAGGTAGAGTTGATCAAGATTTGTGTTAAGTCTTGAGGTATATTTGAGGATAGAGTTTGGTGCAGATTTGAGCTAGATAAAATACAGATTTGTGAGCATATTTGTGCTAGACCGAGGATAGTGTTTAGTGTAGATTTGAGATAGATATTGAGCAGAGTTTAGAGTAGTATTTGGAGGTGATAGAGTAGAGGACAATAGTCTCTAGTGGATAGAGATCCATTAGCCAGGGTAGTGAGGACAGAGGTCTTCTATGGAGAGAGATCCACAAGCCAGTGTAGTGGGGGTAGAAGTCTTCTAGAAGAGCACCAACCAGAGAAGAGGAGAAAGAGTTCTCCTATGGATAGAGTTCCATGAATCAGAGCAAGGGGATTGGTGTCTCCTTTGGATAGAGGTCCATAAACATTGTAATAGGGAATTGATTCCCAAAAGAATTTATTGAGAAAATTTATAAGGAATATTTTCTCCATGGAGTAGCCCACATTGGGTGAACCACGTTAAATCATGTCTCTCATGTGTGTGATATTTTGTGGAATTCTTACTACTTTAATATTGTTGATGTTATCATATGGATTGAAAAGTAAAAAGTTTTATCTTATACTGTTCACCCTCCTCTCAGTATAAGCTCATGTTCTTCAATTGGTATCAGAGTGGGTCTCTCCATGAAAAGACTAACAACTTGGAGGAAGATCCAATAAGAACACACTTGACTTCAAAAAATGAAGAAGAGGCCATGATCGACATAAAAGAGGAATTCTTTGCTGCTCTCAAGAACTTGGAAAAGGTTAGAAAGAAGAACTCAAGTTTGAAGGATCAAATTCAAGAGGATGAAGAAGCAAAAATGGAACTTCTACAAAATCTCACAGAACTCAAGATAAAGGTGGAAGAAGGAAAGAAAATTGAATAGGATATGATAGATCTATTAAGGGTAAGAGAAGCAGAGTGTGAAATATTGGAATAAAAAATTGTCTCTCTAAGGAATGAAGTTGAAAAGACTAAGTTACAACAAGATATAAAGTTAGGGAAATAGAAAGAGGAGTCGAGCTCTCAAGAAATAGAGACATCAAACAAAGATAAGCTCATGACTCATACTAATACTATGGAAGGAAAAGGCATCAATAAAGAAGAGGGTAAAGAAGAACCATGGACAAGAGTCAATCACAAGAACAACAAAAGAAGAAGCACTCGACCATATTTTCCAAGGCACTCAAACAAGTTACAAAATCTCTTCCATGGCTATTGCTTTTCATGTAACAAATATGGTCATAGAGTTGCACATTGCACTAGTTATGTGAAAAATAATGTTGATAGAAATTTCAATTCTTTTGCACCTCTTATGAATGATGATGTCATATGTTATAAATGCAATAATTTTGGGCACAAGGCTAAATGGTGCAAAATGGTATTTCCTGAGTCAAGTAAAAATAATACAACTTCAACAATTAGGAGAGAGAGAAAAGAGCATGAGAAAGTTAGATCAATGTTAGTACAAACAACTCTTCATGTTCAAGATAAGGGAAAACAGTGGTTCCTTGATAGTGGTTGTTCTAGTCATATGATAGGAGACAAGAGTAAATTTCTTGTACTCAAAGAAATTGATGGAGGATCAGTAAAATTTGGTGACAATGGATCAACAAAAATCTATGGAAAAGGAACTTTGAGTTTAGATAATGGAAAAACAAAGACGGAGAATGTATTGTATGTCAAGGGGTTGAGGCACAATCTACTAAGTGTAAGCCAACTTTGTGATCAGGGGCACACGGTTACATTTCATC
This sequence comes from Wollemia nobilis, assembly GCA_028583015.1. NCBI lineage: Eukaryota > Viridiplantae > Streptophyta > Pinopsida > Araucariales > Araucariaceae > Wollemia > Wollemia nobilis. The sequence continues at coordinate 18,441,371 of JAQPPZ010017228.1, forward strand.
CAAATAGGTGTGAGATCAGAAAGTCTAAAATTGGAAAGCTTATTGCAGATGCAAATAGAACTACAAACAACCTCTACATGCTAAGTGAGATTAAAGGAGAAAAGTGTTTTCTATCACAAGAAGATGAGAGTTGGTTGTGGCATAGAAGAATGGGTCATTTGAACTTTGACAACATAGTGAAAATAAGCAACAAGCAGGCTATCAGAGATTTACCCAAGCTAAAAAGGCCACAAAACACAATTTGTGCACAATGTCAGCATGGGAAGCAAACTAGAACAAGTTTCAAGTCAAAAGGATTTATGTCATCTGAGCCATTGAAACTAGTGCACACTGACCTATGTGGTCCTACAAGGACAAAGAGTCTACAAGGTGAAAGTTACTTTATATTATTTATAGATGATTATTCCAGAATGATTTGGGTAGCCTTCTTGAAAGAAAAGTTAGAAGCTCTTGAGAAGTTTAAAGCTTTTAAAGAATTAGTGGAAAATGAAATAGGTAGAAGGATTAAGGGTTTAAGATCAGATAGAGGAGGAGAATTTACCTCAAATGAATTCATAGAATTTTGTGAACAACATGGGATCAAAAGAGAATATTCAATAGCAAGAACTCCTCAACAAAATGGGGTAGTTGAAAGGAAAAATAGGACTGTTGAAAATATGGCCAGAGCCATGTTAAATGAGTCTAAGATTTCAGATGGTTTTTGGAAAGAGGTAGTACATACAATAGTGTATATCATCAATAGAGCTCAAGTAAGAGTAAATCATCACAAAACTCCATATGAGCTCTGGAAAGGAAGACCAACCACAGTAAAATATTTCAAAAATTTTGGAAGCAAATGTTACATAAGATGAGAAGAGAAAAATTTGGGTAAGTTTGACTCAAGATGTGATGAAGGTATTTTTCTTGGCTATTCCACTAAGAGCAAAGCCTATAGATGCTATAACAAAAGGACACATACTATTATAGAAAGTATAAATGTGATAGTTGATGAGAAGATAGGGTCAAGAGAACCAACTCAAGAAATTGTGTATCAGGAAGAAGAAAGTTGCCAAGAAGAGTTAGGTGAAGAATCAGAAGAAGAAGAAGAAACACAAAGACTTTTACCTAAGACTCCATCCAGGTATGTATAGAAAAATCATCCAAGAGATCTAATCATTGGGAATCCAGATGAGAGATAGACAAGGAGGAAGATAATAGCAACAAATGAGCATGCTAATTTCTCTTTGTTATCTAAAATTGAGCCCAAATATTTCAATGAGGCAAGAGAGGATAAATTTTGGATCAAGGCAATGAATGAGGAACTAGATCAAATAGAGAAAAGTGAGACTTGGGAACTTGTCCCATGACCAAAAGGTAAGAATGTGATTGGCACTAAATGGGTATTCAGAAATAAGTTAAATGAAGATGGTCAGGTAGTCAGAAACAAAGCAAGATTAGTATGCAAAGGTTATGCACAGGTTGAAGGAATTGATTTTGATGAGACGTTTGCTCCAGTTGCATGACTTGAAGCTATAAGAATGTTCTTAGCCTTCTCAAGTTTCAAAAACTTCAAAGTATATCAGATGGATGTTAAATCAGCCTTTCTAAATGGTGTCCTGGAAGAAGAGGTTTACATTGAGCAACCTGAGGGATTCAACCTAACTGATAAACCAGACTATGTATGCAGATTAAAGAAGGCACTTTATGGACTAAAACAAGCTCCTAGAGCTTGGTATTCAAGATTGGATAAGTACCTTCAAGAATAGGGTTTCAAGAAAGGAATAGTGGATAATAACTTATACATCAAAAATGAAGGAAATGACTTACTAATTGTGGTTGTTTATGTGGATGATATCATTTTTGGAGGCAACAATGATAAGATGTGTCAAAAATTTACAAAGAGCATGCAGAATGAATTTGAGATGTCAATGCTTGGTGAGTTGTCCTTCTTTCTTGGACTTCAGATTTCACAATCAAGAGAAAGGTGTATTTCTCTCACAAACCAAGTATATAAAAGAGATGCTAAAGAAATTCAAGTTAGAATATTGCAAACCAGTAAGTACCCCCATGGTTACAGGATGCAAGTTAAGTAAATATGATGAATCTCCTGAGGTAAATCAAAAATTGTATAGATCTATGATTGGAAGCTTACTATATGTCACAACTACAAGACCAGATATAATGCAGGTAGTGGGACTAGTGGCAAGGTTTCAAGCAGCACCAAAGGAAACACATGTAGTAGTAGTAAAAAGGATTCTCAAGTATTTAAAAGGGACTATGGATTTTGGGCTCTAGTACCCCAAAAGTGATAATTTCACTCTCATAGCATATACAGATGCAGATTGGGCTGGCAACATTGATGATAGAAAAAGCACAAGTGGAGGAGCATTCTTTCTTGGAGATTGTTTAGTCTCTTGGCTAAGCAAGAAATATGCATCAATATCCTTATCCACAATAGAGGTAGAGTATATTGCAGTAGTTGCTTGTTGTACATAGGTATTATGGATGAAGTAAACTTTAAAGGACTTCAAGATAGAGCATGATCACCCTATCCCCATACTGTGTGATAATACAAGTGCTATAAATATCTCAAAGAATCTGGTGATGCACTCCAAGACCAAGCACATTTTGATCAAATATCATTTTTTGAGAGAGCAGGTGATAGATAAGCAAGTCAGGTTGGAATATGTTACTACAAAGGAGCAGATTGTGGATATCTTCACTAAGCCACTTCCAAAAGAGACTTTTGAGTATCTTAGAAGAAAATTGGGAGTAGTTCTACTCCCACCCCAAAATTAATCACCTCAAGGAGAGGAGGTGGAGAGGGGGCTAAGCTAAGAGTCTTATATTTAGCCCCAAAGGAGTCCCTTTGCCATTGATGTCAAAGGGGAGAGATATTTGAGTTAGGGGAGAGCATTCAGTTAGGGGGAGCAGTTTCTTAGGGGAGAAGAATTGAAAAAGGTAAAAGGAATGCTTAAAGAAAAAAGGGTTGCCATCAATGACAAAGGGGGAGATTGTTGGAAATTTGAGCAAGTTTTGTTGTCATTGATGTCAAGAGGTTTGATGTCCAGTTTTGTTGTCATTAAGGTCAAAAGGTTGATTTATCCAAAAGGCAAGGAAGTTGTTAAAAGGAAAAGGGTATAATATTTATTTTAAATATTATATGCCTAAAGAGGCTAAAAAGGTGGAAGACCCAAGAAAAGAGAAGCAAGTTTAAAAAGAAATAATAATATTATAATATTTAATATTATAATATTTGGGCAAAAGGAAGAGGTGAAGAATAACAAGGTCCAAGAAATCATTAAAAAATATATCCCTGACAAGGCCCATTGAGCAAGTTATAAAGGTTAGCAAAGGTTTTAATTTATTTAAATTAAAATATTTTAACCTAAGGTTAAAATTTTAATTTAAATAATTAATTGGCCCCAAAGTTTCAAAGTTTTAATTTGAATTCGAAATTCGAAAGCAAAGAGGGCCGACGTGTTTTAATGCAAAGGAAAGAGTATTTATAGGAAATGATTTTCATTTCCAAAGGTCTAAGCTATTCGAATGCCTAAGTGACAATTGAATTCATGTGCTGCATTTTCGAAAGGGAGAAGATATTTCATAAGGTTTTTAAATAAAGGAAGGTAGATGTGTATTGAAATTCATGTGGAGCAATATAAATATTCCAAGGTGTTGGGTAGCATAGATGATGGTCGAAGGTGTGGCTAAGGTGCTTGTGAAGGGAAGGTCATGGTTTTGAATCCCATGTCATTCATTTTGCTAAAGGAGGAAGGAGTTTTCATTTTTGATAAAATTTGGAAGAAGCAGATAGTGTATAGGTGCAAGGACATTTATATTCACATGAGGGCGTGTAGCCCAAGCATCAGCCTAGCCTTGGGCTAAGGCATTGTGGTGGCTTAGGTCATGGGTTCGAGTTTGGGCACTGGTCGTTGAGATGTGCACAATATTTTTGGTGACGTGGGCCAACAATAAGGTATTGATTTTTGAATTAATTTTGCCAAAGGTTTTGGAATGTGGAAAGTATTTTAAGGCCATGTGATATTAAAAAGGGCATGTGTAAAATGTTTAGGGAGTCATAAGGGTTGTTGATTAAATATTTTATTTTTGGGTGCTTAGAAAATAAATAAAGGATTGGAGATTATAAGGTGTAAACAAGGAATTTTATTTTGATGTGTGTTGAATATTGTTTTTAAAGGAGTAATAAGGTGTATTTGTGACTTGACATTTTATTGTATTTCTTGAATGATGAAATAATTATTGAGGTGAATATTTGTGTGGATATTTTGAGATAGATTATTGCTATCTAACCTAGAATTGGCAAAAGGATTTGGTTGTGAGTAAAATAGGTTTTGAAGACATATCTCCATCAAAGCAAAAAGGTATGGGCACACTATCTTTTGTTTAGAGTGTTTGAAATGAATGTATGAAATAGAAGGTGGAGTGAAAAGGATTGATGAGTATTGTTGGAAATATGTGAGCAATTTTAGTGCATCTTGTTGATGGATGATTTGATTTGAAATAGAGATTGAGAATTATTTGAGTTTGTTGGAAATATGAGCAAGTTCTGTTATCAATGATGTCAAGAGTCAGTTTCAGTCTTAAGTGCAAAAGGAAAGATGTCAAGAGTCAGTTTCAATAAGCAGTGCAAGATAAAGATTGCTTCTAGGCCTAAGGGAAATAATATTATAATCTCTTATTATAATATTCAAGGTGGTCAGTTAAGGTCTAAAGGAGCAATAGGAAGGCCCAAGAAAAATAATATTATAATATTTTATTATAATATTAAATGTCTAATGTTAAAACCTAAAGTTATTAAATTAATTATAAATTAATTATAATAATTTCATTATAAATTAATTTATAATGTAATTTAATTAACCCTAAGGTTAGGGTTTTAAGGGCAAAAGGTTTAATTTTTATTTAAGCGTTGACATCATATGTATTTTCCCCCTCCACGAACATCCAAAGGGAGATGTCACAATGGCATAAATACCATGTGCATTTGGTTGCCTAAGCTCCTACCTTCGATCGATTGATATTGCTAGTGCCTGCAAATTTCCATGATCTGCATGCAAGACAAAGGATAATATTTATTATTGTTTTGGTGGCCATCGAAGGGATAAGACAGTGGAGGCTTAAATCTTCATTACCAACATGGAATTTGGGCTAGTAGTAAGTGGTAGTGTGTTGAAGAATTGATAGTCGGGAGGTCCCGCGATTGAATCCCGATGGTAGGCCTAGAAGTGTTTTTTTGGAGGTCCTTTTGGTTTTGGTGCCTAGCATAGGATACAAATCACACAAGGTGATTTTGTCTACCAACGTGATCACCTAGCTCATGCAAAATTTGGGTCATGGTAATGGTTTTGATGGCGGAACAACAGGGGATCGAATCCCGTCGAGGGAAATAGAGGTATTTAATTTTTTAATTAAATTTTGCTCCCAAGGTTTTTAATGTGGCATGAATTTTTGAGTTAAAGGGAGGTATAAGGTGTTTTATTAAAGTGTAATTTTTGCATTTTTGAGCATATTAAAGGAGTGATTTAATTTTTAAGAAAGGAGTTATAAGGACATTTTTGAGGAATCTATTTTTGCCAATTTAATTTGAGATCTAGGGTTTTGAGTAGTGTTTAAAAGTGTGGAGATTATAAGGTGTAATTAAGGAATAATATTGATATGTATGTTTTAGATGTTTTTTTTGAATTAGGAGTGATAAGGTGTATTTAAGATTGAACATTGCATTATAATTATTGCATTATTAAAGTGAATTTTCCAGTGGAGAGTTTTGAGGTAGATTGTTACTATCTAACCTGGAATTGGCAAGAGTTTTTGGTTGAGAGTAAAACAGGTTTTGAAGACATATCTCCATCAAAGCAAAAATGTATGGGCACATTCTTATTTGTATGAGGTATATGATTGATTGAGGTTTTTTTAATATAATTTGGCGTGAAAAGGTTTTATTTGATAAGCATTTTTGGAAACGAGTGAGTGAGTTTTCACATGCAATATTTGTGAAGGTTTGTGAAAGAACATGAGTATTATTGTTATGTGAGATTGTAAACTATATTGAACTAGGGTTTGTGCAAGATCATGAGCATCATTGTTATGTGATTTAGGAATCATCTTGAGTCAAGTTTGAGTTCCATAGTGAATTTTGTTGGAAGCATTGTGAAACACTTATTTAGGATTTGTAAGCAAGCTTTGTTTCATTGAGTGATTGGTTGGTTGAAGTTGATGAGCATTATTGATTGAAAGTATTGGAGTGATAGTTCAAGTTCTATGAAAAAAATTGTTCTTTATTCTAAATTTATTTGAAAAGAGTTTGGAATTGATTGAGTTTTTGTGAGTGTAAATCATATTGAGTCTCTAAAAATTATCTATATGCTTCTGTGGTTTAACAAGATTTTGATTGAAACTTGTTTGTAGGATTGAAGAGGTTTTCTATGAGAGATTGAGTGTAAAACATATTGAGTCTTTAAAAATTCTCTATATGCTTTTGTGGTTTAACAAGATTCTAAGTGAAACTTGTTTGTGGTATTGAAGAGTTTTTCTGTGAGAGATTGAGTATAGAATATATCGATTCTCTAACCATTCTCTATATGTTTCTGTAAGTTAAACAAGATTATATGTGAAACTTGTTTATGGTATTGAAGAGGTTTTCTGTAAGAGATTGAGTTGAGTTTTGTATACAAGTTTTATAATTGATTTGAGCAAGCTTTGGTGAAATCCTGTGAGTAGATTTGAGTAAGTCCTAGAGGGGACTTAAGGACAGAGTGAAGCAAGCTTTTGTGAAAGCTTGTGAGAAGATTTGAGTAATTCCTAGAGGGGACTTAAGGATAGAGTTGAGTAAGCTTTTGTGAAAGCTTAAGGATAGATTTATGTGAGATTTTATGGAAGCTTACAAAGCAAAGTTAAGGTAAGTCTAGGTGAAGACTTGTAGAGCAGATTGGACAAGTTCTAGTGAGGACTTGGTGAAGACTTATTGAGTAGATTGGACAAGTTCTAGTGAGGACTTGTTGAGAATATTTGAGGTAAGTCTTAGAGAAGACTTGAGAGCAGATTGGACAAGTTCTAGTGAGGACTTGTGGACAAATTTGAGGTAAGTCTTTGAGAAGACTTGAGAGCAGAGTTGATTGATTGATTTGTTCAAACCTTGAGTTAAGGTTTAGGGCAGATCTAGTAGAGTTGATTTGTGATTAGATCAAGCTTTGTGTTAAGGATTGAGGACAGATTTGAGGATAGATTTTGGTACATATTTAATGGTATATTTATGCTAGACCAGAGATAGAGTTTAAGCAAATTTGTGCTAGACCAAAGGACTATGTTTAGTGTGGATTTGAGATATATATTGAGCAGATTTGTGCTATACTGAAGAACTATGTTTAGTACAGATTTGAGATAGAGATTGAGCAAAATTTGTACTAGAATGAAGGATTGTGTTTAGTGTATATTTGAGATAGAGATTGAGAATATTGTGCTAGATCAAAGGATTGTTTTTAGTACAGATTTGAGATAGATTTGAGAGCAAGCTTTGGAGGTGATAGAGCAGAGGATAGTAGTCTCCAGTGGATAAATATCCATTAGCTAGGGTAGTGAGGACAGAGATCTTCTGAGTGAGTATAGATGTCTTATATGGAGAGAGATCCACAAACCATTACAGTGGAGGTAGTAATTCTTCTAATAGATAACCAGCCAGAGTAGAGGATAAGGAGCTCTCCTATGGATAGATATCAACAAACTAGAAGAGGGGAAAGAGTTCTCCTATGGATAGAGATTCATAAACTTTATTAGGGGATTGGTGTCTCCTTTGTACAGAGGTCCATAAACATTGTAATAGGGAAGGATTCCCAAGATATTTGTTGAGAAAATTATAGTGAAATATTTTCTCCATGGACATAGTCCACATTGGGTGAACCACATTAAATTGGTGTATCTGTTGTGTGTGATTATTTATGCATTGATTTGGTTGCTACTATTGATATTGCCATTGATAATATTGGATAATATTGTTTGGCAAAGAAAAATAAAAAGCGGTCTTATACTTTTCACCCTCCCCTCTCAGTATAAGCTTGTGTTCTTCAATTGGTATCAGAGCAGGTTCCTTGGGAAAGGGTCTAATAGCTTGAAGGAAGATCTTAGAAGAACACACATGGCAAAGAAAGGCAAAATTAGAACCATGAGGTCCAAAAGGAAAAAAATACCTATGGTCATATAAGGAAAGGAAGATGGATTTGATTTTGTTTTCAAAGATATTGTTATTCTAAGAGGAGAAGTGGAAATAGATTCAAGAGAAGAATAAAGCAGTGGAGAAGAGGCTAAATTGATAAAATTTTGCACTAGATGTAGGAAGATAGGTCATATTATAGCTTATTATCCACAAGATGGTGAATAATGTTTTGTTTGTGGTCAACTCGGTCATGATGCAGGTTATTAAAATGGGTTTAGTAACAGTGAAGATGAAATGGAACTCAAGGAAAATAGATACGGTCAAAACGGGTATGAAGAAGAAACTCTACTTTTGACAATAGAAGAAAAAGGAAATGCTCCTATTGAATACCAAATAAAAGATAAAAATTTAGAAAGAGAAAAGGATGAAGCCACTCTTAAGTAACTTGTTGAGTTGAAAAGGGAGAAATTAGAATTAAAGGCTCAAATAAAAGAGGATGAGAAATGTAAGACAAAGCTTCTACAAGATCTCTCTGACTTGAAATATAAGGTTGAAAAGGCAAGAAAAATTAAAAAAGGTATGGTTGAACAGTCAAAGGTAAAAGATCTAGAATGTGAAAGACTTATTATTGATCTTCAAGAATTAAAAAGGGATAACTCAGGATTAAGGGTTCAAGCTCGAAAAAATGAGAAAGCAAAAGCAAAGTTTCTACAAGACCTCACTAACCTCAAAATTAAGGTTGAAGAGGTAAGGAGAATTGAAGAAGGTATGGTTGAAAAATTAAAGATAAAATATCTAGAGTGTGAAAGATTAGAACATGAGATAGTTTCACTAAGGATGGAAGTGAAAGACTCTAAGGACAAGCTACACAAGTTTGAGAAAAATTCAAAGACCTTGGATAGGATTATCAATGCACAAAGATCATCAATCACCAAAATAAGACTTAGTTTTGAAGAAGAACAAGGAAAATAGGAAGCAAAAAAAGGAGAGTCAAGCTCAAGCACCAAAGAAGAAGCTTCAAAATAAGAGAGTGAAAGAAAGAGTGAGACTTCTAAGGATAAGTTGGACAATAGAAAGTTCAACAAGGAAAGGAATAATGCACAAATAAGGAACAGATGGAACATGAAACAACACAGGGTAGAAGAGACTAAGAGACCAATGGGATCAAGGCAAGTTTTCTTCAATGGATGATGCTTCTCATGTCACAGGTTCGGGCACAAGGCTATATAGTACAAGACACATGAAATACATAAATATAGAAACTTCATAAATAGATATCTCCTTCAAGGGTATTGTTACTCTTGTAATCAGTTTGGTCATAAGGTAGTAAATTGTAGGGTTCATGATAGGAATGGATGTGGCTTCACCAGGACAAACCCCAAGATATTTGAACCTTTAAAGAATAACAACATTAAGTGTTATAAGTGCAATAATTTTGGGCAAATAGCCAAGTGGTGTAGAGTATAACTTATAGATACAAGTAGGAACATGAATAGTCAGAGGAATCAAAAGGATCAGTTGAGGAAGAAGGTGGACAAATGTAAATATCAATGTATGCTAGGAATAGAGATACTCCCACCCCAAAAATTACCACCTCAAGAGAGGATTTTGGGGAGGGGCAAAGCTAAGAGTGTCATTGTTAGTCCCAAGCCCCAAAGGTGACCCTTTTCCATTTATGTCAAAGGGGGAGAGATTTGAGTTAGGGGGGAGCATTCAGTCAGGGGGAGCAGTTTCTCAGGGGAGCATAATAGAAAATAAGTAAAGGAAATGATAAAAGGTAAATGGGTTGCCACCAATGACAAAGGGGGAGATTGTTGGAAATATGAGCAAGTTTTGTTGTCATTGATGTCAATAGTCAGTTTCAGTGAGCAATGCAAAAGGAAGGATGTCAAGAGTCAGTTTCAGTAAGCAGTGCAAGAGAAAGATTGCTTCTAGGCCTAAGGGAAAAAATATTATAATATCTCTTATTATAATATTCAAGGTGGTCAGATAAGGTCTAAAGGAGCAATAGGAAGGCCCAAGAAAAAAAATATTTAATATTTTATTATAATATTAAAGGTCTAATGTTAAGACATAAAGTTATAAAATAAATTATAATAATTTCATTATAAATTAATTTATAATTTAATTTAATTAACCCTAAGGTTAGGGTTATAAGGGCAAAAGGTTTAATTTTTATTAAAGCACCGATGTCATATGTATTTTCCCCCTCTGTCAACATCCAAAGGGATATGGCACAATGGTATAAATACCATATGCATTTGGTTGCCTAAGCTCCTACCTTCGATCGATTGATATTGCTAGTGCCTACGAATTTCCATGATATGCGTGCAAGACAAAGGATAATATTTTTTATTTTTTTGATGGCCATTGAAGGGATAAGACAGTGGAGGCTTAAAATCTCATTACCAAACTATAGGTTTGGCTAATGGCAAGTGACAGTCCATTGAAGCCTTGATAGGCAGGAGGTCCCGCGATTGAATCCTAGCGGTAGGCCTGGGAGTGTTTTGTTGGTGGTCCTTTTGGTTTTGGCACCTAGCACAAGATACAAAGCACACAAGATGCTTTTATCTACCAAAGTGAGCACCTAGCTCACATGGAAGTTGGGCCACGGCTATGGCACTGGTGTCAGCACAGTGGGGGATCGAATCCCACTGAGGGAAATAGAGGTATTTAATTTTTTAATTCAATTTTGTTCCGAAGGTTTTTAATGTGGCATGAATTTTTGAGTTAAATGGAGGTATAAGGTGTTTTATTAAAGTTTAATTTTTGCATTTTTTAGCATATTGAAGGAGTGATTTAATTTTTGAGAAAGGAGTTATAAAGACATTTTTGAGGAATTTATTTTTACCAATTTAATTTGATATCTAGGGTTTTGGGTAGTGTTTAAAAGTGTGGAGATTATAAGGTGTAATTAAGGAATAATATTGCTATGTATGTGTTAGATGTTTTTTGAAGTAGGATTGATAAGGTGTATTTAAGATTGAACATTGCATTGTAATTCTTACATGATTAAAATAAATTTTCCAGTGGAGAGTTTTGAGGTAGATTGTCACTATCTAACCTAGAATTGGCAAGAGTTTTTTGTTGAGAGTAAAACAGGTTTTGAAGATATATCTCCATCAAAGCAAAAAGGTATGGGCACATTCTTCTTTGTATGAGGTGTATGGTTGATTGAAGTTTTCTAAATATAAGTTGAAGTGAAAAGGTTTTGTTTGATAAGCATTGTTGGAAATGAGTGAGTGAGTTTTCACATGCATGATTTGTGAAGGTTTGTGAAAGAACATGAGTATCATTGTTATGTGAGATTGTAAACTATCTTGAACTAGGGTTTGTGCAAGATCATGAGGATCATTGTTATGTGATTTAGGAATCATATTGAGTCAAGTTTGAGTTCCATAGTGAGAGTTGTTGGAAGCATTGTGAAACACTTGTTTAGGGTTTGTAAGCAAGCTTTGTTTCATTGAGTGATTGGTTGGTTGAAGTTGATGAGCATTATTGATTGAAAGTATTGGAGTGATAGTTCAAGTTATATGAAACAAATCATTTTTTATTCTAAATTGATTTGAAAAGATTTTGGAAGTGATTGAGTGTTTGTGAGTGTGAAACATATTGAGTCTCTAACAATTCTCTACATGCTTCTATGGTTTAACAAGATTCTGAGTGAAACTTGTTTGTGGGATTGAAGAGGTTTTCTATGAGAGATTGAGTGTGAAACATATTGAGTCTCTAACAATTCTCTATATGCTTTTGTGGTTTAACAAGATTCTGAGTGAAACTTGTTTGTGGGATTGAAGAGGTTTTCCTATGAGAGATTAAGTGTGTGGTAAGAGATGAGTTATCTCCCTACAATGTTCTAGCAGAATATAAACAAACCCTAGAGTAACATGCAAATATTCCCGATGTAGAACAAAATGAATGTAAAAAATGAATTAAAATGAAGTGAACAAATAAATCAATAGTGGCCTCTTGAGGAGGGCAGTTCCCTACCTTAAAGGCAACACTACGAAGTGCGGATGAAATGAAATAAAATATAAAATGATAAATGATATAGATCAAATAAATTCAAGTTATATATATTAAAATGTCTTCTTTGGAGAAACATATCTGATGCTATGTTTGGTATGTAGCATGACTCACCTCCTCAAAATATTTTTCCTCAAAGCTGGAAATATCTAGAAAATACTCTCAGGTTCCCATGTAGTGTCTTATTCTGGTAGGCCCTGCCATTTTATGAGAAATTATTGGATGTGACGCCACCTTAGGATGCATGTTCTGCTTTGTAAAATGGCTTCTAGCTGGAGATATATACACCCTTTTGTATCTAGTATTGGTAATTCTGACTGAGATTTCACTTTCTAGTCGATCACCTTTGTGAGACATTGTCTAGCATGGTCATGGGATATTTTGGGTGGTACTCCTTTCGGTTCATGAAAAACCTCCTCATATTTGGCCATAATATTTTGTAGATCTTTTTCTTGGATTTCTGGCACCTCTTGTACTACTTTTTCCATGCAATTAATTTGGCCTATGAATTCGTAGCCACCTTTTCTTGACATATTTTCCATGCTATGTGAGCTTACTATTTTTTATGGAGGTTTTAGAAATCCTTGGAGTTGAATGGTCTTCCCATTTTCTTTCCATTCAAAAAATATTTTTTTGTAATTAAAATTGACCGTGGTTTCCATTTGTTCCATCCATGCAACGCCCAAAATAACTTCTGAATTCCCTAATTCTATGACAAAAAGAGGACCCTGCCAGGTATAACTTCCCATTTGTAATGAAATTGAAGATGTCTTACCTAGGCATTGACAAGTTTCCCTGCCTATAGTTCTAACTTGAAATCTATCTTGACTGGAAGAATAGATGGGCAAATTTAATGTCCTGGCAAGTTTTGCGTCAATAAAGTTGTGAGTACTTCCTGAATCAATTAATATTGTTACCTTTCTTTACCGAATGAATCCTGCTACCTTGATTGTATGGTGAGAGGATAACCCCATAAGAGCATGTACTAAAATAGTCATGGTATCTTCTCCATCTACAACCACCTTGTGTTCACTTTGGTCATCATCTAGAGAATTATCAGGTGAGTTGTTCTCCTCTATTTCATCATCTTCCTTGTCAGCATATTCAATTTGAAAGTTCTATCGTGGTACACATGCTTGATATTTTGGATGGTGAGTGTGATATTTATAGCAAAAATATCTTGATGGTTGATCATTTCTATGAAAAGAGTTGTGATATTGAGGTTGACCATATGAATCACATTGTGTGGATGTTTCTAGTTGCATCTTCGTTTCTATCAAATTGGCAATCCTTATACACTCATCTAACCTTGATGGATTTTGTAGGTCCACTTAGACTTTAATATTTTCTTTTAATCCATTTATAAAATCCACTACCACCACCTATGGATGTAAGTCTTTTGCATAGTGAAGCATGTTGGTAAATTTTGAGATATAGTCCCCTACTGAACCTGTCTGTTTGAGTGACAAAAACCGCATTGTGTAGGAATCTATGGGACATTTATCGAATTTGTGAAGAAAGGCATCTGAGAAATCTTACCAGTGTTTGTAATTTTTTTCCTCACATTTGAACCATGTAAACCATTGATAAGATTTTGTGCCTAATTTGGTTGCCACAAAAGGAACTTTTTTTGACTCCCAAAATTGGTAGAAGTCCAAGATGCCCACCATTTTGGCTATCCACCCACGTGGATCATGACCTTCAAAGGTGGGCATGTCAATGCATGGATAATTGGCTCCAATAAGACCTCTTGGTTGGTGGTGAACATTGTTCCTATGTTGATCCTCGTTATTCCTCTATCGCTGGATGTAATTTTGGTAAGGTCTATCAGAACCCCTTTGTTGCTCAGAAACTTCTTTGTTTCCCATATCCTAATTATTTCTTTGGCCATTGAGATTTGAGGACTAACTATTATGACCTCTTTGGTGTGTATAGTCTTCATATTAAATGTCAGTACTGCAGTGGTTGGGAATAGGAGGATTTTATTGGGATTGTCTGTTGAATACTTGGTTGAAGTTGGTAGTCATGTTATTAATGCTCTCTACTAATTGGAGTAACAACTCATCGGAGACCTTGGGATGTCCTGTTTCTTCATGTCTTGTTTCTTCTTGAGTGATGTTTGCTTGAGAGGAATTGGGGGAGGTATTGGATGCCATTTTGTTAATAAAGGGATGACCCGGGTTATAGCTACCAATTCCTAAAGGAAAAGAAGAATTTTGTGTACCTTTGCTTCTACGAGGTCTTCTTGGTGATTTTGAACTCTGCTCAATTGGATCCTCGAAACTTGATAAGCACCCGTTTGACCCTTTTTTCCACTTTTCGCTCATGCGCTAGTATAGTAATCACCTTTGATTCTGCAAAATGTTGATGAATTGGGGCAAAAAAATTGGTTTAATTTTTGCTTCTAATTGTCACTCCAACTGCGACATAAAATTTGATGGGTCTCCTTGTAATTAATTTTTGGTTAGCAACTTCTTGATGACTTTTGAATGACTTTTAGCAACTTTTGGACAACTTTTTTGACACTTTTTAGTAATTTTTGAAGACAAGAACAACTAGAACACTAGGGAACTATGATTGAAACTTGAGAACGAACATGCTGGACACGACAACTAGGACTCAGAACCATGTAGAACCATAGTAGTACCACTCAGAACCATGGCAAAACCATGAAGGGACAGTTAGGACATAGGTGGATAATAGCTAAGAATATGACACGACACTCGACACTCGAGATAGAACCCTACACCACAATGGGACAGCTAGGCATTGAACTGACACATAGAGGATAGCAAGGAGATGTGACTAGGCAACACGACAGTGAGGAGACACGACTCTCAGGACATGCAACTATGTGTATACAATGAGGAGACGCAACACTCAAGACACAGGACTATGTGGAGACAGATAGGAGATGTGATACTCAGGACACAACAGGACTAGACATGTGGAACAATCTCGAGACACCCTCTATTGGACTATACATGAGACCATGTAAATAAGGCAACAAGTAAGGTTATTCACATGCAAGGCATACAGAGGGCTACATGTGATCGAAGTCACACCAATGGATGTGCACCCTTCCGTATTTAAACTCCTTTGTTCCCAACCTACGATATATTGTGGGATAATATTTCCACTAATTTTTGCCAAAAATTAAAATTATACAACACTAACCTTTGTTTTACGATTTAATAATTACGTTTGATTGGCCGAATGACTCCCACACAGTGCTATGGATTTTTGTGATGATTTTAAATGAAATAAGGTGTGTTTTGGTGTGATCGCTTTGTTTTCTTTCAATGATAACCTCCCTCCATGGATCTGGCTTTGCTTTGTCCTTGAAAATAGTGGCAAACTGATGGTTTATTGTCCACTATCTCCCAACCAAATTACTATTGATTAATTAATGTTTTCCTGGCCAACGTTACTTGTCTTCTACCACTCGATACGACTACGGTTAACTGATTAAGCATGTGAATTGATATTTTGGATGAATTATTGTATTGGATGTCGGTTTAGGGTTACGTCAATTTTGGTTGTCCTTGAAAGCACAAAATATCCAAAGTGCCAATCATTAATGTTGTAGAAGCTCAGTGTGTGAATGACTATAATATTTTATCTCCCTAGGCCCATTGGAAAGCTTGATTTTGATACCACTTGGTAAGAGATGAGTTACCTCTCCTACAATATCCTAATAGAATATAAACAAACCTTAGAGTAACATGCAAATATTCCTGGTGCAAAATAAAATGAATGTAAACAATGAATTAAAATGAAGTGAAAAAATAAATCAATAGTGGCCTCTTGAGGAGGGCAGTTCCCTACCTTAAAGGCAACACTACGAAGTGCAGATGAAATGAAATAAAATATAAGATGATAGATGATTATAAATCAAATAAATTCAAGTTATATATTAAAATGTCTTCTTTGGAGAAACATAGCCGACGCTATGTTTGGTATGTAGCAGTGTGAAACATATTGAGTCTCTAACCATTCTCTACATGTTTCTGTAAGTTAAACAAGATTCTATGTGAAACTTATTTGTGGGAATGAAGAGGTTTTCTGTAAGATATTGAGTTGAGTTTTGTATGCAAGTTTTGTAATTGATCATATTTGAGTAAGTTCTAGAGGGGACTTAAGGACAGAGTGAAGCAAACTTTTGTGAAATCTTGTGAGTAGATTTGAGTAAGTCCTAGAGGGGACTTAAGGATAGAGTTGAGTAAGCTTTTATGAAAGCTTAAGGATAGATTTATGTGATATTTTGTGGAATATTACAAAGTAGAGTTAAGGCAAGTCTTGGTGAAGACTTGTAGAGTAGATTAGACAAGTTCTAGTGAGGACTTGAGCAGATTTGAGGTAAGTCTTGGTGAAGACTTATTGAACAGATTAGACAAGTTCTAGTGAGGACTTGTTGATCAGATTTGAGGTAACTATTAGAGAAGACTTGAGAGCATATTGGACAAGTTCTAGTGAGGACTTGTGGATATATTTGAGGCAATTCTTTGATAAGACTTGAGAGTAGAGTTGATTGATTGATTTGTTCAAACCTTGAGTTAAGGTTTGGGGTAGATCTAGTAGAGTTGATTTGTGACTAGATCAAGATTTGTGTTAAGGCTTGAGGATATATTTAAGGATATATTTTGGTGCAGATTTAAGGGCAGATTTGTGCCAGACCAGAGACAAAGTTTGAGTAGATTTTTTCTAGACCGAAGGATTATGTTTAGTGTAGATTTGAGATAGAGATTGAACATATTTGTGCTAGACCAAAGGACTATGTTTAGTGTATATTTGAGATAGATATTGAGCAAATTTATACTATATTGAAGGATTGTGTTTAGTGCATATTTGAGATAGATATTGAGAATATTTGTGCTAGATCGAAGGACTGTGTTTAGTGCAGATTTTATACAGAACCGAGAGTAAGATTTGGAGGTGACAACATAGAGGACAGTAATCTCTAGTGGATAGAGATCCATTAGCCAGGGTAGTGAGGATAGAGGTCTTCTGAGTGAGGATAGAGGTCTTCTATGGAGAGAGATACACAAGCCAGTACAGTGGAGGTAGTAAGTCTTCAAAGATATCACCAACCAGAGTAGAGGAGAAGGAGTTATCCTATGGATAGAGCTCCATACACAAGTAGAGGGGAAAGAGTTCTCCTATGTATAGATATCCACAAACTTTATTAGGGTATTGGTGTCTCCTTTGGATAGAGGTCCATAAACATTGTAATAGGGAAGGATTCCCAAGAGATTTGTTGAGAAAATTATAGTGAAATATTTTCTCTGTGGACATAGCCCACAATGGATGAACCACATTAAATTGGTGTCTATATTATGTGTGATGATTTATGCATTACTTTAGTTACTATTATTGATATTGACATTGATAATATTAGATAATATTATTTGGGAAAGAAAAGTAAAAAGTGGTCTTATACTGTTCACCCCCCTCTCAGTATAAGCTTGTGTTCTTTAGAGTTAGGATTTATGACCTACATTGTGCTTTGTATTCGAAGAAGGATGAAACACTTTTTTTAGGGTTTATGAGCAAGTTGTGTTTCATTGGTTGAATAATTAAATGAAACTCTTGAATGTTGGTTTGAGTATGTTTACGATTGATAAAGTCTTGGTAAAGGCTTGAAGGCAGATTTGAGCAAGTCTTGGTAAAGGATTGAAGGTAGATTTGAGCAAGTCTTGGTGAATACTTGAAAGAAGATTTGTACTACACTTGGGATAGATTTTTGGTGCATATTTAGGTATATTTGATCAAAATTTGTGTTTAATATTGAGGCAAATTTGAGGATAGATATTGGTACATATTTGAGTGCAGATTTATTCTAGATCAGAGATAGATTTATGATCAGATTTATGCTAGACTGAGGACAATGTTTAGTGTAGATTTAAGATAGATATTAGGTAGAGTTAAGAGTAGGCTTTGGAGGTGATAGAGTAGAGGAAAACAGTCTCCAGTGGATAGAGATCCATTAGCTAGGGTAGTGTTGACAAAGGTCTTCTGTGGAGAGAGATCCACAAGCTAGTACAGTGGGGCAGAAGTCTTCTAAAAGAGCACCAGCTAGAGCAGAGGAGAAAGAGTTCTCCTATGGATAGAGTTCCATGAGTCATAGCAAGGGGATTGGTATCTCCTTTGGACAGAGGTCCATAAAAATTGTAATAGGAAATTGATTTCCAAAAGAATTTATTGAGAAAATTTATAAGGAATATTTTATTCTTGGAGTAGCCCACCTTGGTTGAACCACATTAAATCATGTCTCTCATGTGTGTGATGTTTTGTGGAATTCTTACTGTTTTAATATTGTTGATGTTATCGTATAGATTTAAAAGTAAAACATTATATCTTATACTTTCCACCCCCCTCTCAGTATAAGCTCATGTTCTTCAAAGAATATATCGTACAATATTGATCATAGTGAAAATTTGTAGAATACTTATTAAGGGTTCATTACAAATTACTCTTAAAAGTTGTAAATACTATTAAGTGCATTTAAAATTATTTCGAGAGTTTATTTACTGGATCAATAAGGTGATATTATTGTTATAATTAAAAAGTGAATTGACACTATACTACTTGATCTCTAACTAGTTACTCTTAAAAAGGTTATTTTGTATTTATTGATTATTAAGGATCAAGAGCACAAAAACTAGTAGATTAATAAAAGTGCTTAGAGACACTATTTAGTGCATAGAACCTATAACATTTAGTGGCCAAAAGAAGCCACCAAAATCAGATCATATTCCTCCAAGGAGTGGAGAAGAAAGCCACCATTAAAATTAGCAAGAGAAGCTTCAAATCGAGACTTGGTGAGTCTCAAATTCAAAGCAATAGAAGGGTTATCTACAAGGAAAAATTGTAGGAAATAACATCAAAAAAGGAGCTTCTATCTATGTGGTTACAAGCTTAGGTTCATTAGCCAAATATCCAAGCAAAAATGGGAAAGGTGTATAATAAAAAGACAACCTCAATATCCCCTATTGGCTTCAAATAAAATTGCCATAAAATAATAAAATCAGATCTGCAAAAGGAGTGCAATAAGGGTTTTTTTATATACAAAACATATTACATGATCTTGCACTATCCTAATATTTTTTACATAGGGAAAAGAGTAGAGTTTTAAATTTCTAAAAGGCACAATATTCTCAAGGCATAACAATCGATGGTAGTCGAATACTTGCACACTCCAAGCAAGGCAAAATAGCCCCATAGAAGGCTTTAATCCTCTACGTATTGGATAGCTAAATTTGCAAGTAAACAAAGCACAATATAAGGTAAAGAGAAGCATTATATTAAAGGGTAAAAATGATATCATAACAGATTCAAGCAATATCAAAGTTATACATACATCCAAGGAGCATTCTATACCATTATTAAGGTTCACCAAATATCCATTGGAACCAACTCATAAGCAAACACCATAAAACAAAGGAAGAGCTAAGAATATTACATTATTTAAAGGTGCTCCAAAGGTATGTTAAAGACGCATTAGAGAAATATCCCATGAATAAGGAGGAAGTGACACTTGCCACTTGAAAATAAAACTTGATGTTTCTCACATGAGTGACCATATTTCACACATTCAAGCAGAGAAATGTTACTAGCAATAAATTTGGAATGCTAGAATAAGGGAGACACTTGTATTCAAAGGAAATAAGTGCTCCTCCAAGGTTGTAATGCCCATATGTTACCTACAAGTGGTTTCAAGCATCTTTATTCCCTCCAAGCGCTCAAGAAGTAATTGCCCTGAAACTTATCACATGCACAATAACCCTCTTCTATTAAAAGGTGCCAAAGACCAAGGAGGTCCATATATTCCATATTCCAACATTTACTCATGACACAGGCTGAATTACAGCATGGAAGAAAGGTGAAAGAGCATTAAAAGCTCTGGTCAAGGAGGTCAAATAATTCCAACATTTAAGTGAAGGGAAAATCAACGTACACCATCCTATATAAGTGGACTATCATATACATCTAAAATCTATGGTGAATACATAGAGAATACAATATCAAAGGTAAGGTCTCTACTTTATTAAATTTACTTTCATTAACAGGTAGTTATAAGGTATAACATTAGGTTGAAATACTAAAGGAAATCAACCATATTTGAAAGCAATATAAAAGGAAGAGACAAATAATAAATAGCCTAATATTTGCAATATTATAACATAGGAGAAATAAGGAATTCTGCTTGGAAATCAGAATTTCTATTATTACAAATTTCATTGTTTCCTAATATACCATATTAGGGAGTTATAATGAATACTACATCAAATTAGGTAATTGGAATTTAGAAACACTAATATCAAATTATTAAAGGCTATAAAAGGAGTTTTATTAATGAAAATCAAGAGGTGGAAATTAATTGGTATACTTGTCTCAAAACACATTAAAGGCACAAAAGGAATCCAACTATTAAAACCTCATAAAATTAGAAAGTGCTTAAAGTTCAATAGGAGTAATAAGGTGTAAAAGAAGTTGATTTTTTAAAAACTTTACAAAATCAACCCAAAATTGAACTATTATTCTCAAAAGCACTTTATCTATCATATAGTATTTCTAAAATCACTAGGGAGACATAAGGCATTCTATAAAACTTGATAACAATACCATTCATCAAATATTATCAAGTACTAAGGTCTCTACAAAGTCTATAAGGACTCTATTTATTCACATATCTTAACTAGGGAGATACAAGGAAACCTACAAATCCTAATTTCTAAAAGGTTCTATTAAATTCTTATCTACAATCCTAAATATCAACAAGAAACACTATCTCAAAATTATCAAGAAGGAATATGGATGAAATAATAAGAAATGCCTTTATCAATAAAGAATTATTTCTTGAAATGGAATTATATTCTCATAACTTGATATATACCCTTGAAGGATATGAGAATCTATCAACTAGAAGTAAGGAGATATTATTCTTATTTCTCAAAGAAGCAAAATAGGGTAGCTTTGAAGCATTAATTGGTTATCTTCATGAAAACCTCTTTAGAGCATGGTGGAATTCACAAAAGATAGTTATATTCACATTTGAGGAATATTTGATGATTTACCTATCATTAATTGTATTTGTACTCACTCAACACATGAAGCAAACTAGAAATACAAATCAATATTATTGTGATGATAGAATAATTCCTCATGAAGCAGAAATTCCACTAGTATCCATAAAGAATCGTAGGAGGAGGAAAAGGAATAAAATACTTGCTAAAAGAAATTTTAGCAAATAAGAAATGAATAGCAAGGAAATCATAAATACTGAAGTACCCTCAGCTATAGCTCTCATTGCATAATATGAAGACACTAACTACTTGCCTGATCAGACTATAGCAAACAATGAAGGAGAATACAATTTCCAATTTTGACTCCAATAAAAAAGAAGAAGAATAAGAACCAATGCAAGAAGATATACAATGCATTAAAGAGGACCAAATCAAGCTGAAGAACATCTTAAGACAAAGATCCATATTGAAGATTGAAATATTCAATACCCAAATAAATTAATACATGGGGTGTTAGATTTAGAGTATATTACATTATTTGGGTCATGTAAATGTACCACCTTAGGTACATAGTTAATATAGGATATTATTTTAGGGGGAATTTATCTAGTTACTTCAAGAAATGTAATAAATGCACAAGTGGCAATGTGCAAGTTGTAATGTGCAAGGTGTACCCTTGTACAACTACGTAGATTGTTGGCTAAGGAATTTATCTTCCTATATAAAGGGTTTCATAATAGTATATTACAACCATCTTTATATTATTATCTTCATATCAAGATCTATCAGGTACTCATGTATGGAGTACAATGTAGCTCTTTAGCTCATATCAATGGAATGACCATTTCCTCCATACTGCAATGTTATTTTGTCAATTATATTTATAGTACATTTCAATCATATTGTTGTTCCATTTTATTTCATGTTTCTTGTATTTCATTGGGACATGTGTTAGATCTCTCCATTGCATATATCCTCAAAAGATAATAGAAATTCTGTAATTACTTCTTCCATCCTATTTGGGTGTAAACATCTTAACAACACTCCATCAAAATTTATTCGATATAGGATGCCACTAATAAGTACATAATTCCTAGCCTATAATCTGTATCTATGTCTTTGAGATACAATTTAGCCATTCGAACATTTCTCTAAATTGAAGTAATTTTGTAATTGCTCAATCCAAGTGTCCAGTTGCATTTGTTCCCTTTTCATCTCAATGTTTTGTTGTTCCTTATTCATCATATTGACATTTTGACTTGTATATTTTGATACATGTTGACATAGGTCTTTGCCTATTATTAACTTGGTTGGCCTAATTTCAACATCATATTCTTGTATTTTAGTCACCCAACCAGCTCTTTTGTCACCCAAATCCCCCTGAATTATGAAGTTTTGGACATCTAGATGTACTACATATACCAAGATTTTGCTTTGAGAAACAAAATATCTAAAATTATTCAAGGATTTCATTACTGCATACACTTAATTCTCAATGAAATTATACTATTTCTCATGATCATGCAAAGTTTTGCTTAGGAAAGATATTGATCACTCATTATTTTCTTCCACTTTTTGGGTAAGTACAACATAGATTCCTTTTGCTCCAAATGCATAAAGGATGAAGTCTTTGGAGTAGAATGAATTTATGAGAATAGGGGGTTGAGATATCACTTATTTAATATCTATGAAGGAATTCATCTAGACATCTATCCATTTGAAATATACTTTCTACTTCAACATCTCAGTCATGGGCCTCACTATCTGAGCAAAATATAAAATGAATTTTTGAATGAAATTGATTTACCCAAAGAATGATCGAAGCCCTTTATTTTTTAGTGGTAAATGAAGGGCTAGGATGGCTTTCACCCTATTTGGATCAATGGCCAATATTGTTTTTGACATGACATGTCCTAATAATTTCCCTTCATGTACTACAAAAATTGATTTCTTAGGATTTAATGACACCCCAAATTCTCTATATTTTTCAAACACCATCCAGAGATGCTCAACATATTTTTTCTTATCATGAGAGAACACAGTCATGTCATCCAAATAGATGACTATTATTTTGTTTACCAACTCTCCAAATGCTAAATCTATAGCTCTCTATAAGGTAGCACCAACATTGGACAAGCCAAAAGGCATCCATTGATATGCAAAGGTACCCTATTTGGTGGTGAATGTAGTCTTGTATTGATCCTCATCCCACACCCATATTTGATTAAAACTAGAGAATCTATCTAGTAGAGAGAATATTTTACCTCCTACTATAGTATGCAAAATCTAGTAAATTTGTGGAAGAGGATAGTTATCCTTCAAATAAGCTTAATTAAGGTTCCTAAAATCCACATAGAGATATGTCTCCATTCTTCCTTATTGGGACCAAGTTGCCCACACATATATAATGCTTGGTCTGGTATATGATCTTGGTATTTAGCAACTTTAGTAGCTCTTGTTTCATTAGGGTCTCTATTTTAGGATTTACTAGTCAGTGCTTTTACCAAAAAGCTTTTGCATCAGGTATGAGCTCAATGGTGTGTTGGATGGTATCCTTGTTGTAGACTTTGAGGTCATAATAGGTCCATGCTATGATATCATTGAATTCCTTGCATAGATCCAAAATTTGATCAACCTATTCCTTTGAACAATTAACACCAGCTTTGATGTTCTTACTAGGTTTAATTTACGCATCCTTATAATTATAACTATCAAACTCAATTCTATAAGTAGTAGGCCTATCATTGCTATCAAACAAACTTTCTAGAGTTATCAATCCTTTTGGGATGTGATTGTTCTTAAGCTAAATTATTTCTCCCTCTTCATCTTCTTTTAAAAATTTGTCACCTATGCAATTCATATCCAAAGTAGAAAATTCAATCACTTATTTATCATTATTAAATACTTGCCAAAAAGTGTCCTTATTAGGTACAAAAAGCCTACACACAAGCCTCACCATTTTGGATTTATGTATGACATTAGATATTGGGCAGAAGTTTTCTCCCACATATATGTCTACATGGGTGTTCTACTCTCTTGTGATGACCTTGACATTCAGGGCATCAAAAGCCTCCAACAAATCCCATACATTTTTTCTATAGGCCCTAAGGTAGTGTTGCTTGCTACTGCACTTTTTTGTAATATGATTAACTATCAACTCACAATCACCAAATATTTGTAGTTTCTTGATCCCCATATTTTTAGCTTTCTTTAATTCTAGGTATAGTGCTTCATATTTTGCTGCATTGTTTGTACAACACCATGCCAAACTATATGAAAATTCCTTTTTAGTTGTAGTAGGCGCTATCAACACTATGCCTACTTCAACACCAATTTTACATCTAGCTCCATAGAAAAAAGCTTCCACATATGATCATTTTGAGGAATTTATCCAATGGAGAATACAATCTTCTTTTATTCTAGTTTCATGATTTTTTTTTTTTATAAAAAAAACCCCTTTGGGGGCCTCCTGAGAACCAAAAACAACACGGGGTGGGTTTATCAAAAAAAAAAACACCCAAGAATCCCCCCACCTCCTCAAACCAACAAAATAAATTATCTATACTTTGTGTCTGTGATAGGGGGGGGGTGGGGGGGGGATGAACCAAGGACCTCCCTTAGAGTATTGCCCTACCCTCTCCAACTCACCTACAACACGTGGGTTCTTCTAGTTTCATGATTGAGTAAGTGTAAATCCATGTTTCAATCAAAATTATTTCAAATAAAATTGATCTTTAGTCTGAAGATCTTCTAATGCTTCTTCCATTTGGTCTACTTCCTCCATCATTATGTTGATAATGTTGGTTGATTGATTGTCCTTTTCAAGCTTCTCAATATGGAAGAAGGTTGGTTTTTTAGAGAATACCTCTACTCTTTTGCCTTTAAATGGGATCTCCATGTGAGAATAATCAAGATACAAGTAACCACCCAACTTAGTGATGAATTATCCTAATAGACACATTCTAAAATAGGGTTCCAAATCAACTACCATAATTTTTTGAATGATGGTGATCTGAGGTAATCTATGCAATTTCATGGGCACATATTTGATTACTCCCTCTATTTTTACAGGTGTATCATCTAGTTGTAGAACATCATGAATACTCCTTATGTATTCCATACCTATTATCTCGTAAACTACTTTTGGCATTACTGTGGTAGCTACTTTGAAGTTAATCATGCAATTATGAACCACACATCCCTCCATTTGTGAGGATAAATAAAATGTTGATGGTTTTTTTTTTCCTATTTTTAATGTGGGATGACCTTGAGCTAAGTTAAGCTCTACCTTATGCCTTACTTGACATTTTATTGACTTTATTGAAGCTTGTAATAGATCAATCTATCCCAGGATAAGAAGTGTATCATACATACTAGATTTTGATGGAGTCTTCTTTAATTTCTCCACAATGTTGAAACTAGGAATGTTTAATTGCTTTCTATGTTCTTTTACATGCTCATCATACTTATTTCTATATTCTTAAGTTTCCTTCATCCTTTGGAACTTGGTCAATGAAGGGTATCTCAGCTTATTTCTTTCCTATTCTTGGATTTCACCTTCCTTTATCACCTTTTGTTGTTGTTGAGATGTATTTTGGGTTGTTCTAGCCTGAGGTACATCCTTCTTTGGTTTATTTTTTACTTCATAAGGTACCTTGAAAGGATCCATTACCTTAGGATCAACTAGTAAGGGTTCGTTCCCTGATCTTGTTAGCAACGATACCTATTCAACAGATGGTATCATAAAATTATAGTCCATTTCCCTTAACATATTTACATGACCTTTCTAAGCCCTTTCTAACTTTTTAATGGAAATTTTGTGGATGTGGTTTTTGTGCATAATGCATGAATTTTTACCATGTGGATCATTTCAAGTTGTAAAATAGTAGTTTGACTCAGAGCCTAAGGCAATAGGTTCATCTTCTTGATCATTGTATATTGTATTGGATATTTTTGGAGGCTTGTTGGTGGAAGCAACTTGATCCTTTGTGACATATGGAAGTCTTCTTGGTTGAAATTCTCTCTTAGCCTATCTTCTTTTCATGGTGGTAACTTCATTTGTGAGGTTCTTTATGGCTATGACCATTTCTTGCAAAACCATTGTCTAAGAATCAAGGGTTGGTAATGCATGAATAGTCGAAGGTGTTGGCAACAACAATGTTGTAGGAAGTGCTAAAAATATCTGAGTGATTGGAAAAATTGGCCATGTTGGAAAGTTGACAATAGTAGTGGTTGCTAGAAAGGATTATGTGGAAAAAATTCATTGCTATTTGATTGTTATTTGACAATATGGGGGTAGCCTTCCTATATCATAATTTCCAATATTTTATTGCTATTTGATTGCTAAATTTACATTTATTGCTAGGGAAATTATGGGAATATTGGCATAAGCATTTTTGGGGGTAGCCTTCCTATAGAAATAAAATACTTCTTAGCCTATAGTGATACTTGAAATATTTGAGGAAATGTGAACACATTGGAATACCTTATAACCATACCTAGATGTAGTTTGAAGACCCTCTGATAATAATACATGGATTATTCATTAGTTGGTCTGAGACCTTGGGGAACTCTTCTCGATGTTTGGTTGAACTTGATAATGAAATTGGATATCTCCTCCTATGGGTACCTTTGTATTACAATGAACTATGTTAGTAGAGAGAATGAATCTACTTGCTCATTAAATTCCTCCACTAGTTTTCTAACCAGCTAGGTCCATGCAATTATAGTTTGATTAAACAAGGTTCTATACTAGTACAACGTATTTCTCCTTAATGATATAACAAAAAGTCTGATCATAGCATCTTCCTCTTGAATATTATGTATGGATGCTAGTGATTCTACATCTTGACAATGTCCATAAGCTATCTTTCCAATGCCATCATATATTTGATAGTATTAGAACTATAATGACTGAAGAAAAGAAATATCACTTTGTATTACAAATAATGAAGTGTTACAATCAAGAATGGATCTTAGAGTCCATTATATAGGAATATAGTTTCCTTGGGCCTTACTCTACCTAGAACTTATGTACATGTGGACTACATGCACTTTTACAACTTGCACATTGAATCTTGTGTATTTATTACTTCTTCCCCAAGTAACCACTTAACATAAGATATAGTAATATAACATGTATCAAATAATGTAATATAATCTAACATCCTCATATATTACATTATTTGGTATGAAATTCTTTTGAATTACATAACTGATCTTTGAACGTTTGAAACTTATTTCTTCCAAGTGGTTTTGTAAAGATATATGCTAGTTGTTCTTATGTAATAATGTATTTCAAGTTGATGTGATGATTTTGGAAGTGTCCTCTAATGATATGACATTGAGATTCAATATGCTTAGTTCATTCACGTAAAATTGGATTATTAACCAAATTGAGTACTCCTTTATTATCACAATGTATCAAGGTTGGAGTTCATTTGATGCCCATGTCAAATAGTATATATTATAGCCATAATGCTTCACATGTTGTATCTCTTGCTGCATGATATTCTACTTCAGTAAATTATTGTACCATTGTATGTTGTTCCTTACTATACCAAGATATAGGTCCTAAACCAAGATAAAATACATACCCTTAAGTAGACTTTCTGTCAACAATAGAGTCGACATAGTCTGAATCTAAGTAACCTTGTAGACAAAAATCCATAACATTCTTCATATAGATTAGGCCATAATCAATAGTCTTCTTAATATATTGAAATATTATCTTTTTAGCTTTTCAATTACTTCCCCTTGGTTCTTGCATGAATTGGGAAAGATAATTTACAGCAAAGACTAATTTAGGTTGGCTATTTGTTAAGTATAGAAGACTTCCAATTAATTGGTAATACGTGTTTGTTGAAACCAAAGGTTTTTCATAATTCTTGGATAATTTAATCCCCTATTCCGTAGGAGTATATATTGTCTTAAAATTATTCATTCTATATATTTGGAGTAAAGCTTCAACATATTTTGATTGAGTAATTGTAATCATGTCTTATTTTGATGAATTTCTAGCATAAGGTAATAATTCACCAGTCCTAAATATATCATCTCAAATACCTTTTCAATATCTCCTTTAATATCACTTATTAGTTTTTTTGAGCTTCCAATGATCACTATATCATCAACATATACTATTAGAATTAGTACATCATTTCCAATTCTTTTTGTATATAGACTAGGATCAGAAGTCCTTCATTTGAAGTTATGTTGTAATAAGTGATTATTGATTTTTATATTCCATGCTCTAGGTGCTTGCTTCAAACCATATAAATATTTGTTTAACTTGCATACCTTTGTCCTTTAGCAACAAATCCTTCTAGTTATGATATGTAAACTTCTTCTAAGTCGCCATTAAGAGAAGCACTTTTAACATCCATTTGATGAAGTTTCCAACCATGATGTGTTGCTAGAGCACAAACTGTTTTGATAGTAGTCATTCTAGTTGTTGGTGCAAAGGTTTTTTCATAATCAATTTCCTTTTTCTAAGTATATCCTTTGGCTACTAACCAAGCTTTGTATTTTTCAAGATTTCCATATGCTTTATACTTGATTTTTTAAATCCATTTGCAACCCACTATTTTCTTACCTGGAGGTAACTCTACTAGATCCCATGTTTTATTCTTTTGTAGTGATGCATATTTAGATTTCATAGTTTCCTTCCAATGTGATTGCCTTAGGGCTTAAGGTGTTGATGTTGGTTCATTTTATGTACTCAGTAATCCTCTATTCATTCTAGTTTGACTGTAATTTTGAGTTCTAGCGGTAGTAAGATCTGGAATTTATTCTAAGTTTGCTCCTCTGAGTGTATCTCTATACCATATAGGATCCCTCTTTTGGTAAATTGTATATGGTTCTATATGTTCACTTTCATCATGCAATTCTGACTCTGTTTCTATTATGTCTAAGTCTTCTTATGGAAAATTTAATATGACCTTTATATCTTCACTTTATTTTTCATCATCAACCTTGTATTTTTCATCAAAAATCACATATTTATTTATATATACCTTATTTGTACTTGGATATAGTATTTTTTACCTTGTGGATTCATCATCATACCAAAAAATATTCTTTCCATAGTTTTATCACCTAATTTATTCCTTTTTTGTTTTGGAATATGCATATAAGCTTTGCAACCAAAAATTCTTAGTTTTTCTATGTTTGATTTTTGTCCTAACCATGCTTCTTCTAGTATAACATGTCTGAGTATTCTTGTAGGTAGTCTATTCTATAAATAAACTATTATTTTAACTACTTTTACCCAATATTGATGGTTGAGAAGAGATTCTTTTAACATACACTTGACCATTTCTATTATAGATATATTTTTTCTTTCTGTAATTTTGTTTTGTTGTGGTGAATAAGCTATAGTAAGTTGTCTTTTAATTTCATTTTCTCTCAAAAAGGAATCAAATAATTTTGAGATAAATTCACCTCATCTATCAAACTGAAGAGATTTGATAGTTTTTCCTTATTCTTTCTCTACTTGTAGTTTGAATTGTTTAAAATAGTTGAATGCTTTTGATTTATACTTCATGAAGAATACCCACATTTTCTCGATGTGATCATCGACAAATAATTTAAAGTGCGTATGTCCTCCAATGCTAGTGACATTCATTGGACCACATAGATCTATATATATTAGTTCTAATGGTTGCTGAATCCTATGTTAACAAAGCTCAAAGAGAATTATGTGTTGTTTTCTAGCTAAGCATTCTGGACAAATAGTGGATTCTAGAGATAGACTTGGTATTCCTTCAACCATTTGATATTTGAATATTTCATTTAAAGAATAATTAAATACATCCTGCAACTCTACGAGGATGCTGTTGGTCATAAAGTTAATTTCAGTAAAAGCAAGTTATATTTCTTGAAAACCCCCATTCAGAGGCAAGGAAGGATTGCAAAATTTTAGGGTGTGATATAGCAAACCTCCCCACTTCGTATCTTGGTCTCCCTCTTTTCATTGTTTCTCCAAGAGAGTCAATGTGGGATAGGGTTATTGCAAGAATTTAAAAAAAAACTTGTTGGATGGAAAGGTCATCTTCTATCTCAATAAGGACAGTTGACCCTCACTAAGGCCTCTCTTCAGAGCATTCCAGTCTATTTCCTCTTTGTTTTCAAAGCCCTTGTGAAATTTTTCCAGAAAATTAAAAAACTCCAAAAATAATTTTTATGGACTGGATCAGAGGAGAAAAAAAGGATACACCTTGTAGGATGGACCAAAGTGTGCAGACCCAGGGAAAATGGGGGCTTAGGTCTAAGGAGAATTGCTCATATAAATTTAGCTTTACTAGCTAAGCAGGTGTGGTGTCTCATTTTTGGTGAAGAAAATGAATGGACAGCTATCATAAAACAAAAGTATCTTCAAAATATGGAATTTCTAAGTGACTCAGTTCCAATCAGAGGTTCTGCTTTTTGGAAAGCAATTCTTAATTGTAAGGAAATCATCAAAAAAATGTTTAAGATGGGTTTTATGCAATGGTGAGAGGATAAATTGCTAGAATGACAGGTGGGCTAAGGACAAACCACTAATGCAATATCCTAACTTAGCCCTAATTAGAGATATCACAAAAGAACTCATTGGCAGAAAAGTCTTCGATTATATGGTTGAGGACAGAGGTAGAATGAAGTGGAAACAAATAAGAATTCAAGGATTTCAAGCAGAATAAAATGATCTTTGTAACATTCTTGGGCAACAGTTTATCCCCATGAGACCCAAGGAAGATCAAGTGACCTGGGCTCCTACGAAAAATGGGCAGTTCATTGTTAAATCAGCTTACAAGCTTCTGCTTGATGACAAGGATTTTGTCCTCCAAAAGGACTTAGTTTGGATAAAAAAATTAATTCCAAAAATTGTAGTCTTTTCATGGATGGTTATCCAAGGAAGAATTCTAACCATTGATAATATGATGCGTAAAGTTATTTGTATCACTAATCGTTGTTATCTGTGTAGGGCTAATTGGGAGACCATTTATCACATTTTCCTTGAGTGCCCTTTTTCCTTGACTATCCTAAGTGGGGTTTTTTAGGACTTCAATATTTCATGGGTTAAACCAGCCATTGTACTTGATTTTTTCATCCAGTGGCCTTGCCCCTTTTCAATCCAAATACTTAGATACATGTGGAAAATTTGTCTCAATCACTATCTTTGGTAGGTGTGGTTAGAAAGGAACCATAGAGTATTTAATGAGTCTATCCATGATCATAAAACTATCATTGTCAGGATCCTATCCTTTGCCAATGAGAATGTGAACCTTATCCCTTTTGATAGTTGTAAACCTCATCTACAGGAGACCACGATTGCTCAATATTTAAACTTAACCTTGTTAGATGAGTCTGTGCCTAGTGTAGTCAACCCTAGAGCCAATGTTAAGTGGTCTCCACCTCCTATGGGTTGGTTTAATCTTATTATTGATGGAGCAGCTAAGGACAATTCTAGCAGAGCAAGCATTGGTGGCATTATGTGAGATCATAATGGGAATATGATGCTTGCATTTTCTAAATATTTGGGAACAAGGACAAACAACGAAGCTAAAGCTAGAGCTATGTGGAGATGCCTTCAAATGACTCAAGACTTAGAAGGCAATTTGATCGTAGAAGGAGAATCTATGCATGTTATAAATATCCTCAATAATTGGAAAACACCTCCTTGGAGGATTAAAACAATTGTTGAAGAGGCTAGGATCCTTTTCTAGGGAAGACAGACAGAAAAGCCCAACATGTCTTTCGGGAAGCTAACAAAATTGCTGATAAGATGGCCAATTTGGGTGTCAATGGTGACAGACTTTTCAAATGGGAACACGGTGTCCCGAGTGAAGTAGAGGAGCTTATTCAACAAGAATTCCAAGAATGATAGTCAAATTTACCAATAGGGAAGGCATTGTAAGTTCGAAGGCTAGGAGTATTCCCATATTTTTTTGAATTGGACTCATAATAAAAATTATCTGAGTTATCAGTCTTCATGGATGCTGCTTGGAAATACCACAAAGACTAATGGGGACTGTCACATGTCAGATAACATGGCTCCTAGTCATCTTAGTAATTTGAGGTTGGTTGATAATCACAGGGAAGGAAAGAAATGACAATATAAGACTTCGAACCAAAGCCACGTGGACCACCAAATAGCCACCGCCATAAATCTAGCCAGCAGGTTCACTTCTCCAAGGCTGATTGGCCAAGATAGTATGTGGTACCAAAGCATGTCATATACGAAAGAAAGTAATTACCAAAGAATTATTAAGAGTAACTATCAATACAGAGCTTGTGGGAGTTTTTTTAGTACTCTGCTATGTGTGTCTGTAGCTTTTTGTTTCTCCATTGTCTCAAGGAAGGGATCCGTGTATGTTTCTTTTTTGTAATTATGATGCATGTGTATTTTCTTGGGGTATACCCAAAATGTTGTATGGAAGTTTATTTTTTATAACAGGCTATGTGCCTTACCGGATGTAATGGCTTTGGCGGCATGTAGATTTTACATATATAGGATCCTTAGTAAGGATATGTTCATCAACAGTACTAGGTTGATTTTTGTAAAAGGTTTTAGATCAACCTGTAAAACCCGGTATTAATGCTATAGTATCTTATCTACCAAAAAAAATATATTTCATTTAAATAAGATACACCAGTATGTCCTAGACGTTTATGTCATAGATCTAAAGTCTTGATTGAAAAATATGAATGTGTAGTCATGTATAAAGTAAATAGTGTTGTAATCACAATGACACTTAATTTTCACGATCTGCCATTTTTTTGCATTCTGCTGTATGTTTGCATTCTGCTACTTCTATGCAAAATGATTCGCACTATCCGACAGCTTCTCTATATTTCTTTGCACTCTCTGTTGTATTCAGTTTATCGATTACTTCTGTAAACTGTGCACTGTCACTTCGGACTTAGAACATGACTTCTGCATATCACGCTCTTATCATCCATGCACTTCATGATCTACAGATCCAAATTACGACTCTGCACTTTCCTCAACCGAACTTGATGCAATCACCCTTCATGCACTTACACATTATCTCATCGCTATATTCTCTATACTGCCATTCCAAATAACTAACACTTTTCTCACTCTCTGGATCGAAATGACTTGCTCTCGGCTTCATGCGAACTTGTTTCACACCTTTCACGTCTATTACACCCCTTAACCTCGCAACAAACCCCATTTTTATAGAAGATAATTCCATATCAAACATCTTCGGCTGTCACTTAAAGACGTTGGCTGCAAACCCTAATGAAGTCAACATGAAACCCTAGAATTTTTCTAGCTGATTAACCTTTGTGATTGTCGACTGCAAACCCTAAAAACTCCCACCGTAATAACCCTAATAAGTGTCGGCTTTAAAACCCTAAAGTCGTTTGTTGTAAAACCCTAACACATGTCGGCTTCAAGACCTCAAAGATGTCCGCTATAAAACCCTAGCAATTGTCGGCTTTGAAACCCTAACGACGTTCGTTGTAAAACCCTAACACATGTCGGCTTCAAGACCTCAAAGATGTCCACTGTAAAACCCTAGCAATTGTTGGCTTTGAACCCTAAAAACCATCGGCCTCGATTCAAACTTGTCGGCCTCAAACTCCTCTGCCACCTTCTTCTCCTTCCCGTAGCTTATTTTCATGAAATAGCAACACGTCGCGATATCACGACACTTTTTGTGTTCGTACACCTCCTTGGCTTTGTCATCGCGAAATAATGACCTTTTTGGCCGTTGAAAGCTTTGCCTCCGTTCTTGTCATGAAATCGTGACACTTTGATCAGTTGCTGACGTCATCATCATTCTTATCGTGAGATCGCGACGCTTCCGGCTTCTGGCGGCTTTTCTCGCAACCTGTCATGAAATCATGACACTTTCATCTTTCGCTGACGTCATCCGCATTCTTGTCATGAAATCACGATGCTTCCGGCTTCTGGCGGCTTTTCTCGCACCTTGTCATGAAATCGTGACACTTTCAGCTTTCGCTGACATCATCTTCATCTTTGTCGTGAAATCGCGACGCTTTCGGATTTCATACATTTTGTGCTTCATTCAGTAGCGAAATCACTACAACTTTGCCTTGTGCTTCCAACTTACTTCTTCTTGAGAAATTTTGACTTGTGCCTTACACTTTCGACTTGAAGTATGATTGCTGCAACTTTGATGTCTGCACTTTAGACCTGTAGCGAAATCGCTACACCTTTGTTTTGCGCATCTTTTACCCATAGCAAAATCGCTACACCTTTACTTTGTGCCTTTGCAGCTCGTAGCGAAATTGCTACACCTTTACTTCATCTCTTTGCAACTCGTAGCGAAATCGCTACACCTTTACTTTGTGCCTTTGCAGCTCATAGCGAAATCGCTACACCTTTACTTGGTCTTTGTAACTTGTAGCGAAATCGCTACAACTTTTTCACTTAATACTTTCTCCCAGTTTTTGCCAGCAAAAATTTAACATGTAGCGAAATCGCTACAGTTTCTCAACTTGACTTCTTGGCCTCCGACTTGTCGCGAAATCATGACAGTTTGTCTTGCGCCTTCACTCTCCTTACTTTCGTCGTGAAATCGCGACATCTCCGGCTACACTTTCTCTCTCCTCATTTTCGTCGCGATATCACGACATTTTTGGCTGCACTTTCTCTCTCCTCACTTTCGTCGTGATATCGCGACATTTATTATTGCACTTTCTCTCTCTTCCGACTTGTCGCGAAATCACGATAGAAAACATGTCGCGATATTGCGACAGTTTTCTAACTTGTCTTTTTCTTCAAATTTTTTCTATCTTCTGCATCTGAATGACTTCTGATTTGTCTACCCACTGCATCCTTGGATCTAACCGCCTGTGTCGACAACAATGACAACCTTCTTGCAACACCTTGCTCAATAATCTCCCCCTTTGGAATTGTTGGCAACACCTGTATACATTCCGGTAACTCTTCTCCCCCTTTGTCAATAATACCAAAGGGTCTGCTGCAGACTCTCCCCGTGTCCATCCTCACACTTCTTAGGCACAATTTGACTCCCCCGAGTTCATCCTCACACACTCAAGTGCTCCCCCTGAGAAAGTGATCCTCGTAGCTAGTCACTTCTTAGGAAGTGTGACTACTCCTAATTTGCTCCGAAGATACTCAAATACTTCCTTGGGCAAAGGTTTTGTAAAAATATCTGCTACCTGTTCTGTAGTTGGGACATAGTCCAATTTAACTTCTCCTTCTGCAACTTTTTCTTTCAATAAATGATACCTTATAGCAATGTGCTTTGTTCGGGAGTGCATTACTGGATTCTTAGAAATATTGATTGCACTGGTGTTGTCACACTTTACTGATATTGGTTCACTAAAATTAATACCTAGATCTTTCAAGGTTTGTTTCATCCACAGAACTTGTGTGCAACATGTTGCTGCTGCAATATATTCTGCCTCAACGATAGATAAATACACTGACTCTTGCTTCTTACTATGCCATGCAACCAATATGTCCCCCAAATAGAATGCTCCTCCACTGGTACTCTTTTTGTCATCAACACATCCAGCCCAATCTGCATTTGAATATGATATAAGAGTGAAATATTTGCCTTTTGGATACCACAACCCATACTCCATGGTGCCTTTGAGATACCGAAAAATCCTTTTAATTGCTGTTACATGAGTCTCTTTGGGACTGGCCTGAAATCTGGCTACCATGCAAACTGCCTGCAGAATATCGAGTCTAGTTGCGCTTAAATATAGTAAGCTTCCTATCATTGATCTATACATGGTTTGATCTACAGGTGGAGATTTGTCTTCTTTACTAAACTTGCGACTCGTTGTCATGGGCGTGCTTGATCGGCTTCATCGTCCTCCATAGTGAACCTCTTTAGCATTTCTTTCACATATTTGATTTGAGAAATGAATATACCTTTCTCATTCTGATTAACTTGTAACCCCAAAAAGTAAGACAATTCACCAATCATTGACATTTCAAATTCATTCTACATCTTGTTTGCTAAGTCTTTACATGATTCATCTTTGTTGTCGCCAAATATGATATCGTCCACATAGACAACAAGAACAATGAGATGCCCATCTTCTCGTTTTCACATACAGATTCATCGTCCACTAATCCTTTCTTGAATCCCTATTGAGAGAGATAATTATCTAGCCTAGCATACCATGCCTGTGGTGCTTGTTTTAATCCATACAGTGCTTTCTTTAATTTGCAGACAAGGTTGGGATATTCACTGATTTGAAAACCATCTGGTTGTTCAATATATACCTCCTCTTCGAGTTTCCCATTTAAGAAGGCAGATTTTATGTCCATCTGATATACCCTAAAGTTTTTGTGAACTGCTAAGGCCAAAAACATTCTAATTGCTTCTAATCTGGCCACTGGAGCAAATGTCTCTTCAAAATCAATGCCTTCGACCTGTGCATATCCTTTACAAACCAGTCTTGCTTTGTTCCTAATGACCTGTCCATTTTCATTTAATTTGTTTCAAAATATCCACTTGGTGCCGATTACATTCTTGTTTGCAGGTCTAGGTACTAACTCCCAAGTTCTGTTCTTTTCTATCTGATCTAACTCTTCATTTATTGCCTTCATCCAGCTAACATCTTTGCTTGCTTCATCTATGTTTTTGGGCTCAATGCTGGATAAAAGAGAGTAATTACTTATTACTTTCTTTCTTGTCTGAATGCTAGCTGTGGGATTCTATTTCACCTTATCTCTCCTAATGAAATATGCACTTAATTTTGAAGTTCTCTATAGTTAGATTTATTTTATCTCTTTAGTATGAGTATGAGATAAGTTTAAGTATATAATTCTAACTTCTTTAAGTAAATGATGAACTGCTTTTTATAACCCTTAATATCCAATAGTTTAATGTTTCTAAATTCTAATAATATATTTTTGGTGTAGTATATGATAGGGATTTAATATTATCCCTTTCACGTGGATCATATTGTATAACATGTAATGCTCACATGGATTGGATGCATTAAAAAACACTTTTATAAAGGTAGACATGTCTATAAATATGTTTTTGGTTTAAATGCAAAGATAGTTTTCATTGTGCTATTCTTTGTGTGCTTGCTCTCAAGTGTTACTTCTGTATCAATGGTATCAGAGCTAAACATTGAAGGTGAGTATCCTCTTCCTCTAGGGCCAGCTGGTTCAAAAGAGGAATGAGAAACCCATCAGTGTATCTTGGATTTATTGGAACACTTTTTCCTTCTGCAAGCATTTTCAAGTACTCCTCATTCGAAAACTCTAGTTAGGGTCCCTCTAACCATCGAACTTCAGCTATCTAGGTCCCTCTGACTCCTAACCTTCAGCTATTAATCCAAATATCTATCCTTTG
Organism: Wollemia nobilis; assembly: GCA_028583015.1. Lineage (NCBI taxonomy): Eukaryota > Viridiplantae > Streptophyta > Pinopsida > Araucariales > Araucariaceae > Wollemia > Wollemia nobilis. Next base: position 18,478,897 of record JAQPPZ010017228.1, read on the forward strand.
ATTCATCTTTATTTTGAGTAATATTGCAACTCTTGAGCCTGTTGCATTTGGTATTGTTGAACTTATTCGTAGTCATTTCTAGATCTAGACATGGTATTGAGGTGGAGTTCTAGAATTTTACAGCATATTTTCGATGTATTTGGATACTTTTGATATATTTTTGGCCATTCTTGGCAAGCTTTCATAGACTTATCATCCACACGACATCATTCAGAGGTTATTCGGGTTCCCTACGACCAGATCTGATGATGGAAGTTGCTACATAGTTTTGCTTTCATTGAAATTTCGCTGCAAGAGTCTGATGATGGAGTGAGCAAACAAATTGAAGTTTTTGTCCAAGGAAAATGAGCTAGGTTGAATTGCAATATTTTCATTGACCCTGAATGGATTTGCTTCTCCTCTGGCTATTCATCAACCCTGATATCTACCATTTTTAGGGTATTTTTGTGCATTCACGATGGTTCTACATTTGCATAAGAATAGAACTTTCATCATTTTCCAACCAATATCGATGGATCCATTTTTACAAAGATCCACATTGCTCACTGTGACACGATCTGTTTCAAAAAAACCCTCTACCACATTGCCATCTGCTTATTCCAATCCTTGCCTACACATTTCGACGATAAGTAATTTTTTTTATTATATGTTATCCTTAATCACGTTGATATGTTATGATGACATCCACATAGTGTTTTTGCGTGTATACTTATAGGTGAACTACCTCATTCAACATGGTCATCCAACCACAATTTGCTACAACTTTATTGCACTATTCTAGTGCTCTTCCCGCCATTCATGCTACCACTTTAGTGTAGCAACGGTGATTCATAGTATAGTGTCCAATTTTCCCAGCTCCCCTCCTTCCTTCAGTGGCAAATATCATATTTCTCAATATTTCTCCTATAATTTCTAGCGAATATAATCATTTTTGTAATTTTTGGTGAATATAATTATTTTCAGGCAGCAATAAAATATTTTTGATGATAATTTCCTAAGGTTTGGTGGTTTAATAATTTTGGTGATGTTATTTTTTGATGATAGGTGGTTTATTCTAGTTGGTTTGTGTAAAACACATAGTGGGTTCTCCCATATTTCAAGTGCAATGGATAATTTGCTATTTTTAATCCTCACATCGCACATAAGAGAGTAGCCAACTTATGTTGGCTACCCTCCTCCCTCAATTAGTGGCTTTGCCTTTCCAAATCACTTTATCATCTTCCTACTGATGTAGACTGCTATTTGAATCCTCTCCCTATTAGTGACTTCACTTTTATTTCCTTGTCATCTTCCTACTAACGTGGACTACCTACTTGATTCTATCACTTGTGTGTCCCCCTTGAGTTCTGTGCTACCCCGATTATGTGTCACATTGTCTATCACTTGTGTGTCCTCCTTGATTTCTATGCCACCCTGATTATGTGTCATATCTTGATCCATTGCCTTCACCATTCTCGGTGCACCTCGTTGGTCGTATTCTCTACTTTCACTAAGGTTAGCATCATCAAACAATCATGGTGGTATTAGCGCTAGCCTTTGGGAGTTTCTAAGCACTAGTAATTGCACTAGCTGTTGGGAGTTTAGTGATTTATCTCATGCTAGCCATTGGGAGTTGCTAATAACTAGCCAGTGCACTAGCCGTTGGGAGTTGCTAAGCACTAGTCGTTGGTAGTCTAGTCGTTTGATTTGGGTTGACCATTGGGAGAAATTAATACTGCTCATTAATAGCCTAATAAAATCATTAATTGATTAATTGACATCCTTAAATTTTTGAGTAATTGCCTTGAGTCTAGTATCCAATAAGAGGGGGAGGGCCCATTCAAGTTGAAAACCAATTTTATTGTCCGAACTGGTGACTAGGAAATCTTTGACCACTCCTAGTAAACCCATGGCTACAAACATGACCATTGTTGAAAAATTAGCAGAAATCACTACAAACCACGATGAAAAATTGGTAGATATAGCTGCCAAGTTGCAAAACCTTCAATGTTACTTCCATCCTCCTCATCCAATGTGTGAAGTAAAAATATATGAGGGATCTCGAGACCCTGAGGTACTCAATAGCTATATTATAGACATGGAGACTTGGTTCAATTATAAAAAAACTCCTAATGAATAAAAGGTGTCATTCGCAAAGCTCAAGATTTCAAACATATCCAAAGTCCTTATATCCAATCACCAAATTTGTACATGGGAAGATATGGTACAAGTTTTGAAGGCCTCATTTTTGTTGGAATATTTTCAACATTGCCTCCTTAGTCCTAAGGATTAAGTCCTAGTATTTAGTTTTTGTTTAATATTTTGATTTACATATTTCTAGTTAATTTGATTAGCATATGTTGAGGTTTTGGTTTGGTTGGTCAATGTTTGACCATAGTCCAAGATTAGCATGTTGTTAGGATAAGAGCTATATTTAATTTAGTTTGTTGTAATGATTTTAAGAGGATTTCTCTTAACCACCGTGTCTATTTTTAGTTCTTTCAAGAACTATAAAACTATGTAATGCATTGTTGATCAATAGAACAATTTCGCCATTGTTTCTCAATTTTACCCATCAAATTATGAGTAGGAATTAATGAACCAATGGCTACACCTCCATCAAGGCAAGAGAGAATATATACAGGACTTCATTCATCACTTCAACTGCCATTGAGTCTTACTTGGCATTTCAAATTTTGATGTTGTCTTGATTGCCAAGTTTAAAAGTGGTCTTCTCATCCACTTTTATAGGGAAATCAAATATACTACTTGCACTACATTGGAAGATACCTTCAAATATGCACAGCTCATCGAGAAGAAGCTCTTAGTACACTATACAGGGGCTAGACACTCTTTCGAAGGTTCTATGCCATCGTTGCATCAACCTCAATAGTCTTCTTCCCCTTCTTATACTTCTTCTCTTCTTGCTCCTGCTAAATCCTTTTCTTCTACACCTCATGCTTCATGTTCTTCTCATAGATAGCAATTTTGTAATTATTGTAAAAAAAGTGGACATAACAAATTAGAATGTCCCAAATTAAATAAATCTTAGCAAAAATAGTTGTTTGTCCAAGCATCTGCGACAGAAACATTTGAGGAGTCAATTTATGAGGAGGGGACTCCCCAAAACACCATTGAGACTTTTGGGGAATATTATGTTTATATTGAGTTAGAAGGTCGACTAAACAAGGTCACCTTAATCATCACACTCTTATTGGAGATCATGAGAACCTGTTTGTTACTTGTGCTCATTTAACACCTAGTTTTTCAGTTGATTGTATCATCGATAATGGCTTGCAGAAGAACTTGATTGTGCAGTCCATTGTTGATAAGTTGTATCTTTCCACCCATCCTCATCCTTTTCCATACTCCCTTGGTTGGAATTACAGTAATACTACTTCATGGATCACACAAACATGCACTTTATCTTTTTCCTTTGGGCCTAAGTATGTAGATATTTTCACATGTGATGTAACTCCTATGGATTGTTGTTGGTTGTTGTTAGGAAAACTTATCAATACGACAAGAGAGCTCAATATGATGCCTATAACAATACCTACACTCTTCAGCATGACAACCACACTTTCCTTATTTGAAGTGTTCAATTCACTTCATAGCAAGCTCACACTAATTTACATCAGGAACGAAAGATTACATTAATTTTAGCACACATCAGCAAGAGGACACTCAAGCATGAGCACTATTCACAACTCAGCCCTAGGTTCATCACACACATATTCCTGCTACATCTCCACCAGTTTAGTTTGTACCAGCATGGGTTCCTATAATTTAGTTTATACTAGCATTTGTTCCTATGGTACCTACCCTGGTTCCTACAATTTAGTTTGTACTAGCATTTGTTCCTAGTGGTACAGGTACCTATCTATATGGCACCTACAGTAGTTCATAATACTACTCTAATTTCTCCTCCTCCTCCAGTTCCATATTCCACTGTGGCTCTAGATCTAGTCACCACTCCTCAATATCCTACATTTTCAACCTTACAGTCATCTTAGTCATTTGCAGTCCATCCTCAGTAGCTACCTTCCATTAGTTCATACCAGCTTTTGCATCAAGCTCACACTCATATGGCTCATAATTTTTCTCCTCCTTTCAATGCATTGGAGACCAATGCTTCTACGATGGGGAGGAATGATAGGGATTAATATTATATTCTATAATATTATTCCTTTCACATGGATCATATTGTACATCATTTAATTCTCACACGGATTGGGTGCATTAAATATTACTTTTGTAAAGGTAGATATGCCTATAAATATATTTTTGGATTGAATGCAAAGATAGTTTTCATCGTGCTATTTTTTGTGTGCTTGCTCTCAAGTTTTACTTTTGTATCAGTATACGTTATAACTCCCTAATTTGGAATATTATAAAACAAAAATATTTGCAATAATAGAATGTAATTTCCCAAGTAGAAACCCTTATAAATCTTATGGTTTTTAATTGCATATATTAAACTATTAAGTATATAAGTCTCCTTAACTTTTACTTTCAAATGTATGGTTGATTTTGCTATCATTTCCAAGGTAAATAATAGAATAGTTTCAACCTTATATTATACTCCTTATAACTCCTTAATGAAAGCAATTTTATTAAGGTAAAAACCTTACCTTTATAATGCTCCAACTCCTAAGTAATGAATGTTGGATGTTGTATTACTGTGCATTGCTCTCCTTCAATGGTAGACATATGAGAATGGCAGTGATTATTTAATATTGCTTTGACCCTTTTGGTAATCTTAACCTTGATCCTTTAATGTAGTCTGCTTCTCTTTCACTTCATATGGATACTCTTTCTGGTGCATTATGGATACGCTAGTCTCCTCCTTGAGTTTATATGCTTTAAATAGTGCAAACATCTCTTGATGTTGGACAACTGTTTCTCAGGAGTTATATTAGATTTTTTCCTTAATCCATCTTGTCGTATGTTGATGCTCTTGACACTTGGTGTATTTTTTGATTTAATGTGAGGATGGTAGATAGATGTTATAGTCTTCTTTGAATGTTGGTCAAAGAGTCTTCAATGCTCTCAGTTGGCTAAAATGATTATTATACCTTTCACTCCTTCAAAATATGCCTTTAATGCTTCCAATATGAGCTTTATTTCTATTTAAATGCTCTTTCCCTGTGTAGGCATTATGTAACGCTCTATTTTGATCCACCAAGTATCACTTGCATGTGAGTAAATCTTCAATGTATGCTTTCCTTCAATATTTCTTCTCTAGTAGGTGCAAATTGTGCAATCTTAGCTTCAATGTTTTCTCCTTCTTGCCAATGAGTGCAAGCTTGTGCGTTTTCCAACAAATGCTGACTATATTCTCCTCAAGGTTGGCTCCAACTATGGAATTTCTATGATGATTCAACACTACCCTCTTGGTATATGATATGGCTTCAATTGATGGTTACTTTGATCACTCTTTTCGTAGCTGGAGATTCATCTCCACTTGATGATAGCTTTCGATATATTTCACTAGTAATTTATCCATGTGATCAATTGGGTAATGTATTCCTTATTTTCCTCTTTATTTTACATAATATATGCCTGGTTAACCTTAGAGCTATATCCCTTACACTAAGTTTTATGCCTCCCTTTATGTATTGTAGGATTTTATTATGTAGGCATTGATCTGGTGCTTCTATACGCCTTTGGACACAAAATTATGAGCCTTTGATGGCTTGATCTCTTTTCCAAGATATATGCCCCCCTTGATATCGATGTTGTGGCCACTTGATGGTTGTATAATGATGTCCGATATAATACCTTTGAATGGCAATAATTTTTTTCCTTCTATTATTGTTTAAAGGACAATAATGGTGCTCCTTTCTCACTATAAATATTAGTTGTAATAGTTAATATAATGTACCTTAACTTGCACCAAGTTTTGGACTAAAAGTCTCTTTTTCAAGACTCTCTAACTTCTCTAATAAGGTAACTTCTTAAGAGTAAATTATGTTGCCTTCCTTACTAGACAACACTAACCTCTAATTTTTGTACTTGGATAACTTGGCAAGAATGAATCCAAGTTCTCAATATTGCAACTAATGTGCAATTCAAGAGGTTTAATTTTGCACTAATAATATCTTCAAGCTTGATGCTCTTAAGAATAATAGCAATCTCACCTTATTGCTCCTATAAATGGATTCACTCCTTGCAACTTTTAATTTTAATATGGTGCTTAACAAACCTCTAATAATCCATAATTCTAGAGTTCAACTAATGAACCTTTTGCACCCAAGTTGCTTACCTTTTAGAACATCTAAAGATGGTGGTAGTCCTAGTGATTTGATTCACCAAGTTTTTTCCTTTAATTGAATGAACTTGAAACTTTGCTTGGTTTTCCAAAATAGTTCTCTAACTCTTCTTATTTTGGGCTTGTTTTTAGATGGTAACAATTGTCCCAAATTTTTCTTTATTAAGAACTTCTTCTTCAGTCTGCAATGGAGTTCCACTCTCCTCTCAAATTATTTTCTTTAGGTATATTTGTAGCTTTGATACCAATGATAGTATTAGAACTATTATGATTGAAGAAAAGAAATATCACTTTGTATTACAGATTGAAGTGTTACAATAAATAATGGATCTTGGAGTCCATTATATAGGAAGATAGTTTCCTTGGCCCTTACTCTACCTAGAACTTATGTACATGTGGACTACATGCACATTTACAACTTGCACATTGACACTTGTGCATTTATTACTTCTTCCCCAAGTAACCACTTAACATAAGATATAGTAATCTAACATGTATCAAATAATGTAATATACTCTAACAATATTGGTACTACTTTTAAATTTTCCTGGGGAATATGATTGTAGATGAGAAAATTCAAGGGAACGGTATGATTCTAGGTTAGGTAATCCTAAGGGCTTTTATTTCCATCCATTGATGTTGCTATATTGAGAGGGACTATAGGAGTAGTATTTGGTGTATTTTTTGGATCCTCAATGAGGACTAAATATGACATTGATTTAGAGGATAAAATAGGATGCATTCTAAAACTACCAAGTTGTAGTTATAGAAACTTTGTGGGTTCCTCAAATATTCTAGCTACTTGTCTTGTGATTGTGTATCTTTGAATTTAACAGAGCACATTGGATTTAATGATTTTCTTGAAATGGATATGGGAAAAATTTTGGGCTTCTATTTGAGCAAAGTCACTAGGTGATTTATATGCTCTATGAGAAAAAAGTATCACTGAATCATAATGGTGTGGGATTTAGGTCCTACCAAGCATGCCAAAAAATGTTGTTCTAAAAACTTACCTATGGAAAGGTTGTGCACCCATAGACCTTGACCAACATTGAATGACCTAGAATTCATGATGCTTCATTGGTCAATATTCGAAGGATACTAGTTCCTTTGAAATTCAAGCTATTTAATCCTAAAATATGGGGGGAAAAGAGTGCTAAAAGAAGCAAAATAAGTAGAATATAGAACTTATAGTGGTGTAGATTAAGCCACATCAAGATACATGTATCATAAAATACTAAGCAGTTGAGAAAATAAGAAGACTACCTAACATACCAACCAATTTTTTATCGAATTATAGGACATTCATTCTACCCTATAGAGCTTTCAAATTGTAAATTCCAAAACCAAGAATGAATCCTAAATAAAAATAAAAAAAGTAGAATTAATATCATGAGCATTCAACAAGCTAAAATTAGAATAAGCAATCATCCATACATACATGTTCTGTAATGAAGTGAACCAGAACAACAATCCCTTTATATTTCTTAATGTGCAATACGTTTCATACATGCAAATTGTAAAATATTAAGAGCCAACAATTTTACATTTTTCCTTCTAGTATTTATAGCTTTTTACAATACATTCAATTATAAGAGCATTATTTCATGGGGGTGGATTGTTATTGTGTTAGAATATTCACTAGTCTATTGAGCTACTTAGAGTATGCTTGTTCTAACCACCAACTTATGGCTTGTTGACCTAGCAGGTGCCTGCATCATCTTGAATCGCATTGACCTTGTTGGTTACATCTGGTTCATTGATCTTATACTGATATTTTTATTGAGATACCCTAAATATTAGCATGATCACCTTGGTAAAAAAAATTGTTAATATTTTCTAACAAGGGATCTTACCCTATGGGCAAAATGGGATGATTGCCACCCGCATGCTGACAAGTTGGTGTTAATCATCAAATTTGATATAATTTTATCTATTTATGGTTTTTGGGTGCATAACAAGGCTTTTGATGGATGATGAACTTTTGGTACCATGACTTGCTTATTCTAGGCACCCAAAGTTTTGGCTAGTCCTAGACTTGTTATTTTTCTCTTTTTGGTATTTCGACCATGCGATAGATATTTGCTACCTCTGTAGGCTTCATTCGGGTATAGAATTTTTTATGGGTCTAGGACTTAGCTATTTTTTCTCATTCTATTATTTTGGCTCCATGACAAACATTTGGTACCCTTATGGGCTCCGTATTGGTGCAACATTTAAGGCAGGTCCAAGACTTAGCCATTTTTCCTTATTCTGATCTTTTGAATTCATTTGGGTACTAAATTTGTGGTCGATTTGGAATAGCCATTTTTGCTCATTTCCATCCTTTGATTTGATATTCCAGAGGATCCATATGTAGCATGCCTATACCCAAAGTTCTCAACTTCCTCTTGATTCTGTTTTTTAGAGCTTGTAGGGCCCTCTTTTGTACCTTTTACCAAAGTGCATGTGGGTAATGCTCAAAAATACCCGCAATTACATTATATTAATCTATAATTAGATTAATTGCAAATCTAAGGATTACATTATATTAATCTATCATTATATTACTTACAAATACAAAGATTACACTATATTATCTATCATTAGATTATTTGCATATCTAAATATTACATTATATTAATCTATCATTAGATTAATAGAACTAAGTATTAACTCTATTAAACCCAAAAACAAAGCAACATTTGTCCTGAAAGAATAAACTATTTAATTCTAACATAAGATTAAAACAACTCAAAATATTAACACTTAATCTAACCCTAAAGCTATATTACAACAAAAATAATAAATATTTTAATTCTAACCTTAGTTTTTATCAACCTAAAATATTAACACTTAATCTAAACCTAAATATTGCATACGTATCATGTAAGAATAAACCATTTAATATAATCTAATAATTAGATGATTTAAAAGTGCAATACATGTTGTAGACCTGATCGTTCGTTGAAAACAACAATACGACTTCAAGCCAATATGGGGTAAGTTTCGATTTCAAAATAGGCATATGTAGAAGCAACACAATGGTCAGGTCAATGAAGCAAAGCAACAATGAGCTAAGCATTTAGGACCATACACTATCATTCCACTATGCTCTTTTCCAAGCTGGAAAAATCAAGCACATGAACCCAGGTTTAAAATAAACCAAAAACCTATGTATGAAAGCTAGCCAACATGTTGCATAGTAGGGTTGAAGAAGTATGAAAGCATATAGAGGGTATACATAGTCATAACCAAAATATAGTGGCCTCATATCATGTCAAAATAAAAATAAAAGATGAAATGCAAGCATAACGAAATCAACCCAAATATAATAGTCTCTAAAAGATATGGTCATTACCTAACAATCCACAGTAAGGAGAATAATCAGGTGATGTTCGTTCCTTTTACTCCAACACCTATTCACCCCTACGCTCCACATCAACAATTTTTCTCTCATATTTTCTTATAATCCTTCGATGTGTCCCTTTTTCAAACCAACATCCTCTTTAAAAGGAAAAGTAAAAGGAGAATATTGAATGTCTTCATGAATAGAGCTATGAAGTAACATTAGAAGTATTTTATAATACCCATAACCAACCTCAATCAAGAGCCACATTTTCTAGTGCCCATAACCAACCTTAAGCAAGATTTATTTACGTAGCATGAAGGAAGAAGAATAATTAAGCATCTCCCATTAAACTTAAGGTGGCTCCACCATCGCTAACCAAAGGCAATAATAACCAAATATGGGGGAGACAACCTCAATGTAGTTAAAGCATAAATCAAGGTCAACCATAGATCAACACAAATACTAGCATCAAAATTACCTTCAAAAAAACAAGAAAGAAATCATTTCATGCCAACATGCCATCCATAAATGCAATGTATTTGCCTCAAAGTTTCACATGATTGTTTTATCCTTAAGTGGGTGGCCTATATTTTAAGATAGACTAAGCTATCACCAACTCACTTAGAGCAGAATTATTTTAAGTAACTTCTTGGTCCAATGGTGCAAAAAAAGTCACAAATAGAAATGTGATGCATGTTACCATGAGTTGTTTGATAAGTGAGTCATCATCATCATTTTCATTTTTATATACGGTCTCTCATTCTTGTGGCCAATTCTCTTATCCACCCATGATATTTCTTGATCCTACAACCATGCAGACCATCAACAATACCATATCCTTATATAAAATAGACCCAACAATAGAAGCATATATTCATCAAAAGCAACAAAGCTAGCATTAACATCATCTATCAATACATAGTCTATTTTATATAGCAAGTCTTGCCAAGGTGGGTCATGACACATATTCGAAAGACATGTTATTAAACAATACAACTTTGGCATCATTATTATTCACTATGGTATTAATTATTACAAGCTAATTCAATACAGAGCAAAACTTACTTATATGTTGAACTATATGTTTTCCTTTTGTTATCTTTTGTTCAAATAATTTTTGCATATGAGCCATTTTTGCACTTAATGCTTATGATTTGAACAAAGCATGGAGTCCATCCCAAACTTATTTTACAATATTTAAGAAATTTATTTGATGTACATATGAATTAGAGAGCCCAAGTCCAATTATAGTAATTTATTTTTGATCTTTTATAGCCCACTTAGCTACTTCATTGACATCCAACAACCTTACCAAGTCAATGACAATCCACAATATTTTTTTATTAATACTAATTGGAGATTGACCTATCATGTATGAAATTCTTGTCCTTTTAATTTCTCAATAGTATTTATTTTCTCCTACAAGCTTCTTCCCCCCTCAATCAAACATGTTAGAGTTGACAAGTTCAAAAATATATTTTCATTAAAATCTAGAGTTGACATGTTAGAGTTTACGAGTTCAAAAACTTCTACCATTAAAATATTGATCAAACAACTTGGATGATGGTAAAAATTAGGTTTTAGTTTAATTTGCATTTCTTATATTTGGATGACATGTCTCCTTCACATTAGGTTACAAGGAAAACTTCTAATGCCTCTTCTTTCAACTAACAAATTCTACCTCTTCAACATATTTCCTTGATGACCTCTATGCAACACCTCATATTATATGATTTTCTCCAATACATATCCAATCCACTCTATCTATAATGTCTTGGTGCCTCCATGCACTAGCTAAAGGAATCTTCACTAGTAAAATCAATTTGCCATATCATCTCTATGAGCTAGTACTTTCTATGTTACCCATTCTTCAATTTAGGTGGCATTTAAATTTAGAAAGCAATGTCACATCTGCAATACATGTCCAAGGATAAGTTTTACTTTAACATGTGATTTCCAATCATGAATATATCTATGTAGAAAAAACTCACTCTTGTATCACCTAACCTAGTATTCAAAAGATCCTCAAGTTAGATGACCCTCATGCATATCATATGATGACAAGTTATTGATACAACCTAGTTAAAGCAAGAATTTTATATAACCTAATCAATATGAATATCTCTAGATATCCCTATATTTAGATGATCCAATTATGTTATGGCACAACATTCATATATCCTAGCTAAGACTTAGATAGCCTTTATGTGGCTAGTTGGCTCTATTTCAAATAACCCTTCACATTAATTCAATCTTGCTCTATTCCAATGCAACTGTAGCATGAACCAATGATAGAAAGATATAATAAGAAGATTGATCCAAATATTTAAGACATTAAATCTTCTTACCATGTTCAAAATATTTGGTCCATTGATTTAGAGAATATAGTCTCTACACCAAATGGTAGCAAATCTATTCAAATTCCCATCAATAATTTTTTTATAGAAACTCTTTAAACATGAATAAAATGTATAAGACAATCCAAAGAAATGTCAAACAAATTAGCAACCTCTCAAATGGTTCCTACTCCAAATATTGATAAATCTTCTCCAAGATAAAAACTAATTGCTTGAAAACTTGCAAAGACAAATAAGAACAAACAAGAAGCACATTTCTTTCTCCAATCAATTCAAAGAGGTCTTCTCCTCAAATGAACTCAAAGTACTTATTTTATCATTAACGCAATCTGGTGTAGCAATCTATATACAATATTCTTGTTTGTCTTCTCGTATACAAAATAATTTGCTCTAATACCAAATTTTGTATAATATTAATTATACACCTTTATTCATTAATGTAATAGATTATATATAAGAGAGCACATATTATTTGTAACGATCTTGGTTAAAACTAACTCCAACTACCTATACCTAATACCAGATCATCCTAATAAAAATAATTAGTTTCTTAGAATATATATGTGTGTGTGTGTGTGTGTGTGCAATGGAATGGAAGTTTCATACATGGTGTATTTATGCAATTTATATTTTTCAAAAAAATAAAATTAAAGGCTCAACAATGAATAGATAACTTTCATTAGGTAATAACATGTGTTGAAAATATGTAATTTAAATTTATTTTCCAAGGCCATTATTATATGACGTAATCAAGTGTAAGCCTACAAGCAATTATTGTGTGATGAATTTAATATTATTTTATATAACTAACTGATGGGCACATGGCTTAACCTTGTCATAGTTAAATTTTTCTAGCACTTTATTCCTAATATCATGTTGGAAAGGGTTATAACTCGTAATTAATTATTGAGGATATGATACTCATACCCTTGAACACTCAATCCATTATATCAATGTGATATTATTTTCATTATGTGTGTGGGTTCCTAAGGACATCCTTCATATCTTGTGTGTTATAGCTATTTATTTTTGCTATCTAAATTGCTATTTCTTTTCTCTCTAAATTGCTACACACACACATGAATGCACAAATATATAGACACACACACAACCATGTGCATTCACATGCACACACATACACACAAATATGCAATGACATGGAAGTTTCATATATGGTATATATGTGTAATTTAATATCTTAAAAAAAATGTCAAGGTTTAACAATGAATAGATAAGGGTGATTAGGTAGTGACATGTGTAGAAAATATGTAATTTAAATTTATTGTCCAAGGGCAATATTATATGATATAATCAAGTGTAATAATACAAGCAATTATTATATGATGTATTGAATATTTTTATGTAACTAACTAATGGGCCTATGTTTTAACCTTGTTGTACTTAAATTTTACTAATGCTTTTTTGCTTGATGTTATGTTGGAAAGGTTTAAGTTACTTGTAATTAATTATTGAGGACTTGGAATTTACACCCTTAAATACCTAATCCATTATATTAATGTGATCTTATCTTGATCATTTGTATGGATGCCTAAGAGCATCCTCATCTCTTATGTGTTATCACTATTTCTTTTTACTCTCTAAATTTCTTACATTATGGTTTGAGTTGATGTATTACGTTTGTTCATTTCAATGAAGTATTGTGCAAACCAAAAATGGTATCAGATCAATGTATGATCATTTTTTATTATTAATGATGGGTTTCCAAGGGCACCCACCCTATTTTTTTACATTCTTTCAACGTCTTTAATTCTATTTATTTTTGTATGCTATGATTTGGATAATGTGTTTATTCTATTCCTTCTTGTATATGGAAGAGGATGTTTCAATCATCAATATGAACAATATATCTTCCTAGCTTCCTCTTGCTATGTTATTTTATCTTGATGTACATACTTAATATGGGAATAGCAAGTTGATAAAAAATGTATAACCACATGAAATATATAGAAGAGCAAAGAGTGACAGTAATCACACCATATGGCTTATACAATAAGAACAAAATTATTTATTACATACACAAAATAAGGATAGTATATAATATGCTCACTAGATGACCTACAACAAGTGGATTTAGCCTTCTCATTGAGTCTCCACCACCTATGGACTCAACTAGGTAATCTATACCATATTTTCATTTAGATAACCTTTAAAACATCCTCTTTAATGACACTCGTTGGCTAGCTAGGGTTTCTAACCCTCACTCCCTTACTTGGCTCTCACATACCTGCTTGAATTCTAATATGCTCAACTTGCCTCTCATTTGAGGGTTCTCCTATTTACTGCCTCATGGGAGAGAAATTTACATGGATGGAGAAACATATATTGTTAAGATATAAAAATATTCTAGGTATCTCCTCTTGGAATCATATTGTGATATTTTATAATTACATGAGAGAGTCAAAATATCACATAGCTCTAGAGAATTTTTCTTGATTTTGATCATGACATTCTAATAATTACGTAGTACTTCCAAAATTATCTTGGAATTATAGGTATATTAGACATTTTAACAAAGTATTATCATATATTAATCATTTAAATAATATCTCAAGATACTTTGACCTTGTGATAAAGATATTTTAGCATAATGTTGATTCTTTTACTTATTTTTTAATAAACTATGTGTGGCTTCTATTGGGGGCCACTCCCATTATAAAAACAAAATATTACATTGCTCTCATTGCATTTCTAACAATCTAATTTAACCATATCTAACTTCCCTTTTTATCAAATATATTCACCATCTTCCTCAAACTACTTGTTGGCAAATATACCTTATTATCTCACAAGTAAATTTCTCGAGGGTCAAATAATCACACATAATAATGCTCATAATATTGCACACCAAAGATACTTCTTTATTATATTCATTTAGGATATATTTAATTTTATTAAAAATATTACATAGCATGGATCTTTATCTCTAATATATAACTTTACATAATAAACTATTCAATACTCCTAACTATTGCTCTCCTAAAACACATAAGAGATGCAACCTTTCACATGCCTCACATTATGACAAGTTTTCCCATGATTACATAACCTCTTACTTCACATATTGACACATATCATATGTGTAACAACCCCAAAATATAACCAACCCAAGAGAGTGTTTTTTAAAATAGAACTTATTAATATTCACAAGAGTATCCATGAAATACATATATTGACTAGACATACCCATATTTTGAGTCTAAGATGTTGTAAACATCACTCAAGTGGACAAGAGAGGTTAATATCCCATAGGCAACTAGGTTTTACCTCATATACCTTTGCCATATAGAGGATGCTTCAAAATGGTCTCTCCATTTTTTTGACATTCTCCACAAATATAGACTTCTTGACCCC
The DNA here is from genome assembly GCA_028583015.1 of Wollemia nobilis. Lineage (NCBI taxonomy): Eukaryota > Viridiplantae > Streptophyta > Pinopsida > Araucariales > Araucariaceae > Wollemia > Wollemia nobilis. The sequence continues at coordinate 18,494,210 of JAQPPZ010017228.1, forward strand.
AACGTTAGAATTATCCCTTCTTATTCCTTAGAGAGGGGATGCCAATTCCTTCTTTTGTCCATAAGTTAGTCTATGTCGGTTCCATCAGTGTAAGACCTTATTCTAGTTTAATTGCACCTCTATGGTGATCTCTTTAACTTCAAGTTTGTCTTCCTCATCTTTGTGATAGGACTCTAAGCATTAATCACTCCACGTGATTGTCTTCTTATGGACATAGAAACTAGGTGTTGCTACTACACAAAAACCCAAGTTAAAAAGAAGAGTTTTAGACAAGGTTATATTTAGAGCCCAACCCAAAAGAAATCCCTAATCTTTCTCTCTCTCTCTCTCTCTCTCTCTCTCTCTCTCTCTCTCTCTCTCTCTCTCTCTCTCTCTCATTTTTGCAAGTAAGATAAGAGAAAAATATGGAATAGAAGCGTAAATACTATCCTATCTTAAGCTTGCAAATAAATCTAATAAAATCTTTAGATTAAAACATTATCTTAAAAAAAATGGATAAAACTAGAAAATCAATAATCAATAAGGCACCATGATAAACATCCAAATAAATTTTTAGATTTACAAATAATAAGTCCTTGAATTCTATTACAATAAATCCTCTTTCTCCAAGAGTGATCTTCAAACTAATCCTTCACATTTTACATAAAACAAAGAGAAATTCCATCATCTTCATTTGCTATCTTCATCCTCTGACCTCCATGGTGTCTTTTTAGGAAGCAAGAGATCATAACAACTCATGTGTAGGTATGAATGCCTTCCTAAATGTTTATTTTATATTCTACGCATCTAATGAAAACATAAAGAAAATAAACAAACCATTTACTTTCAACATACTCAATCCATTACATCATGTATTCATATAGAAACCAATCCATTACATTTTTGTTTTATTTTAAAACAATCACATGAAGAAACCCCATAAATTTGTTCATCCAAGATGGACTCTACGCCCAGCTTGTTTTTCCATGTTTTAAAATATACAAAGAAAATAAGGGAACCCACCTTCTTTCATCTCTATAGATGGACTCTATGTGAACTTAAATATAATATGTGAAATACCCCATAATATTTCACTTAACAATGGACTCCATGCCCAAATACTTAAGGAAACTTCCCATAATTTCCTTATTTCCATTGGACTCCACATCCAAATAAACATTCCAAGATTTCTTTTCCTCAAAGAAAAACAAGTAATATATTTTTACAATAAATAAGCGATATATTTATGCAATATATATTCAGAAAACCAACAATATATTTTCGTCATATTTTCCATAAAGCAAGAAATATATATCTGCAATATATTTCACAACTAGACAATATATTTCTGCAATATATTTTCATTAACCAAACAATATATTTCCACAATCAAGGAATATATTTATGCAATATATTCCTCTAAACCAAACAATATATTTCCACAGTATATATTTCCACAACATATTTTTCACAACAAGAAATATATTTTCACAATATATTCCTCTAATCCAAACAATATATTTCCACAATATATTTTTCTAAACTAAACAGTATAATTCCACAATATTTTCAAAACCCATTTCTATCTCTTTCCAAAGCTTAACAATGCATTTCTATATGATTCATTTCAATATAGAAAACACATGCATAAAGAATTCCATACTTCTTTCTAAAATATTTTTCACAAATATTTTCAATCTATTTCTATCTCTTTCCAAAACTTAGCAATGCATTTCTATATGATTCATTTCAATAATGCATAGTAAGCACAAGCATAAAGAAGCCCATACTTCTTTCTAAAATATTTTCCACAAATATTTTCAATCTATTTCTATATCTTTTCAAAACTTAGCAATGCATTTCTATATGATTCATTTAAATATGACAAACACATGCATAAAGAAGACCATACTTCTTTACAAAATATTTTTCTCAAATATTTTTATTCTATTTATATCTCCAAATATTGAGGAGCGGTGGAGGAAGCGGAGGAAGCAGAGGAGGAGCAAAAATGGTAGGCAGGAATTTTGAACCAACGAAAGGAGAAGATCCAGAGGCAGGGCAGAATGTTGTAGCTAGAAAGGAAAAGGATTCCCTGTCATCTCAGTTAGAAAAGGCTAAAGGTACAGATCCTCCAGATAAACCCTCAAACAAAGGGTCCCACTGGGGTTCGAAAGTTGGCAACAAGGGACCAACCTTTTTGGAAATGCTTGAAAGGGAAAAACAAGGAGCTAGTCAGTGAACTATCACCCCTAATACCAAACAATAATAGGTTAACTGCGCCAGTGGAGATTATGGAAAGATTCTTGGATATGGAGGCATCATCCTTAGTTGGCAAGTTTTTGGGAGGAAGGTCGGATATTAAGACTATTCACTCATAGGCCACGACAAAGTGGAAAAATTTAGGAAGCTTAGAAATCGTAGCCATGTCAAGAGGTTTTTTTATGATAAGACTCAACAAAAAATATGATGCAGAGCGCATCTTGACAGGAGGACCCTGGTTTCTAGGAAGGCATAGCCTCTTTCTGAGGAAGTGGGGGGAGGATTTCAACCCTGAGAATCAGAACATTAATATAGCACCCATTTGGGTCCGCTTACCAAACCTCCCAGCCCAGTTTGTTAATGAGTACTGGTTTAGTGGCATAGCAAAAATGATAGGAGAGCTCGTGGCAATAGACCATTCAACCCAGGCAAGAACTAGACTGACGCATGCCAGGATCTGTGTAAATGCAAACTTGGATTCTGATCTACGTTCTCAGGTAGAACTAGCATATGGAGAGTTTCTAAGGATTCAGCCTATGGAGTATGAGAACAAGTCGGTATTTTGTAGTGTGTGCAAAACCCAGGGCCACCTTCAAGCCCAATGTCTAACAATAACTGCAAACAAGGAAGCCACGAGCGAAGGTTTTCTGGGGAAAGCTAATGGGAGAGGGATCCCAAAGTTTTAAGGACCGCGTCTTAACTTGGAAGGATACAGACAAGTTAAGAATAACCAGCCGACCAAGCCAACACAAACTGGCAAAAATCTAGGAGAAAGGAAAGCAACATAATGAGGGAGGCAAAAATCATAAGGTATGTAATAAAGATCCCAGCTTGAACATGTTTGATATCCTAGAAAATCTAGAAGTTGAAAAATAAAATAGTAAGGATGATCCCATCAGTGTCAAGTTTCCTAAAACACTACACTCCCCATCCAAATAGGGATCATCCACAGCTATGACAAAAAGCCCCAAAAGCTATGCTCAAAATGAAGAAAAATTGCCAGGTCATTTCAGTTTAAACATGGAAAAAATAGAGTCAAGAGTCGAAGTTGTGGAAACAAGAGCCAAGAATGTAGCTTCTAATCTGATAGTGGAGCAAATTATCCCTTATCAGATGAGCCCAACAGTAAAAGGTTCCTTGAAGGAAATCCCCCTGTTTAGGAACCAGCTAGGAGAGGTGAACCAAAAAAAGGCTAAGGATGAAGAGGGAATTGAAAACCCCCAAAATGGGGAAGAAGGTCCAAGCCCTAGACTATCATAGTATATGCCCCCTCATTTCAGTCTAAAATAGACTAGAAGCACTACCAAGCCTCCGATAGATTATGGAAGTGAAAGAAAGAAAGGGAGAATATCTACAACAGAGCACTATAGAATGAGAATCAATGAATAAATTGCAAACAAAAAGCAAAGAACATTGTTACAACAAGCTATTCCTGGCCAGGATAATAGAAAAATTGACAAACCCCCTTTGGATCAGGGAAGGGGGCGGGGAAAAAATTTCAAATAGTTTAAATGAAGGTTCTCTCATGGAATGTGAGAGGCCTAAACGACCCACCAAAACAAAGGATGGTGAAGTCTATAAGGAAGGATCGGAATCCTACTATCATTTTTCTTCAAGAAACCAAAATAGATGCGGCACAATCAACACTTATAGCTAGAAGGATTTGGAAGTAAGGGGAAGTGGCCTTTCAACAAGCGAGAGGAGCATTTGGGGGCCTCATGATCTTATGGGATCCTATTAAAATAGAAGGAAGTATTATTCAGGCAAATGAAAGAGTCTTAAGCATATTATTTCATGATTTTGATACTAATAATAATTGGATTATGTCAAACGTTTATGCCCCCACCTCTGTCCAAGGGTGGTCTGAACTGTGGGAGTTTTTGGGGCATTTGAGCCAAGCTTTTAAAGACATTCCTTGGGTGATTGGGGGAGATTTCAATACCCTCATTTACCCATCTAATAAGAAGGGAGGATCTGGGTTACGCTCAAGGAGCATGGAGGAATTCAATGAATTCATTAACACAAATGAATTGATGGATGTAAGACTAAAAGGAGCCAAATTTACATGGAGCAACAAGAGGATAGGAAGTCAGCTGATTCAAGAAAGGTTGGATAGGTTTTTTTATCCAAGGAAGCTACAACAATGTTTGGTGATTCAACGTTACAAGCCCTTCCTAAATGCGCTTCAGAACATAATCTTATTCTATTGGAGGCATTTTAGGCTAACTCCTTTGAAAATCCATTCATATTTTTGTCAATGTGGGTTAAACATTCTAACTTCAAGAAACGAATAGAGGAATGGTGGCAGCAGCCTATCCAGGGAAGTGCTTCCTTCAAACTATCTCAAAAACTTAAGATGGTGAAAAACAACCTTAGAATATGGAATAAAGAAGTCTTTGGAAATATTTTTGAGAATAAGAGAGCAAGTGGGGGAAAAACTGAGAATAATAGAAAGCAAAATCCAAAATGGAACCTATGATGAGGCGACAAGGATTGAAGAGAAGGAAACCCTTTGTGAGTTTTATAATATTTTAGCTTGTGAAGAGATGTATTGGAGGCAGAAATCAAGGGCATTATGGCTAAAGGAAGGGGACTCTAATTCAAAAAATTTCCATGTTACCACATTGAGCAATAGAAGCAACAATAATATTAGAAATTTAACTAAGGTGGATGGATCCTCAACTCAAAACATTCAGGAGATCAAGGACAAGGCTGTTAATTTTTTTAGTTCATTATTGGGTGAAGAATGGGCCTGTAATTCCCAAGCAAAGGACTCTCTCCTTCAATTCATTCCACAACTCATTGATGAAACGATTAACGAGTCTCTTACAGTAGATTTTTAGACGAAGAGATCAAGGAGGATTTGTTTAACATGGATCCTGACAAAGATCCTATGCCGGATGGGTTTTCACCACGGTTTTTCCAAGTTTTTTGGGATATTGTTGGAGCAGAAGTTATTGTTGCAATCAAGGAGTTCCAAAGTTCAAATAATATTCCAAGGGGTTTCAATTCAACTTTCATTGCTTTGATCCCTAAAGGCCCCAACCCCAAGACTATAGCTAACTTTAGGCCAGTTAGCCTGTGTAATATATCCTATAAAATTCTGTCCAAAGTTTTAGCCAACCATTTGAAGAAAGTTCTACCGGCTATCATTGATCCAAGTCAAGGAAGTTCTATACAAGGAATATCAATCTTAGATGGAGTTATTACTATTCATGAGGCTCTTCATACAGCCGCTCAGACCAAAAAAGTAGTTATGGCTTTAAAGTTAGACATGAACAAAGCTTATGACAAGATAAATTGGGAATTCCTAGAGGTAGTTTTATTAAAATTTGGCTTCAACATGAAATGGGTCAAGTTAATAAGAGAGTGTATTTCTAAGCCTTGTTTTTCAGTTTTGGTTAATGGGTCTACTACAGGTTTTTTCAAAGCAAATGTGGTCTAAGACAAGGAGATCTCATAATTCCTATGTTGTTCATCATTGTAGCTGAGGCCTTGGGAAGAACCATTAAGGCAACAGTGATAGATGGACTCATATCAGGTATCGAGGCCATGTTCCTAACTACCCCAGTGACACATCAATAATTTGTTGATGATACATTGCTACTGACTTTGGCTTCTGTGGTTGAGGTAAGAAGGATTAAAAATATTCTCATAATGTATGAAGAAGTGGCTAGACAGAAAGTGAATTTTTATAAGAGCAAACTTTATTTCATCAATACCCCCATTCCTAGGCAAAAAAGCATAGCAAGGATCATGGAATGTCATATTGCATCCCTTCCCACCTCCTATTTAGGTCTTCCCCTGTTTATGGGGAAACCTGAAGGATCAATGTGGAACATAGTTCTGGAGAGGATCCAAAAAAAGCTAGCAAGTTGGAAAGGACATCTATTATCTCAAGTAGGCAAAGCAATTTTAACTATGGCTTCACTTCAAAGTATACTCGTTTACTTCCTATCAGTCTTCAGAGCTCCCAGCAAGGTGTATCACAAAATTGAGCAGCTTCAAAAAAAAATTCTATGGTCAGGGACTGAGGATAAGAAAAGGATCCATTTAGTAGGTTGGAACAAGGTTTGCAAACCTAAAGCTGATGGGGGGTTAGGATTGAGGAGAGTTGCTCATCTCAATACAACTCAGTTAGCCAAACAAGCATGACAGTTATTGACTACGGTCGATAATGAATGGATCGCCATAGTTAGGAGGAAATACCTCCAAGGTGTGAACTTCCTTAATGACAACTTAGCAAGCAGGGGGTCTGCTTTTTGGAAGGCAATCCTCACGAGCAGGGATCTTGTCAAGAAAAGGTCTTAGATGGATTCTAGGAAATGGGCAAACAATAGACTTTTTGAAGGATCGATGAGTAAGAGCTGAGGAGTTATCCCAGAATCCTCGTTTGGCTAGGATTCAAGAGCATATGGAGTATCATATTGGGAAGAAGGTTGCAAATTATATGTGGAAGGATATAAATATCAACAGGTGGAAACACATTAGAGTACAGGGTTTTGAAGTGGAGTCTGAAGAGCTTTATAACATTTTAACTCAACAAATTATTCCCTCTGGAGAGGATGAAGATCACATTGTTTGGGCTGAGACTAAAAGTGGTGACTTCATAGTTAATTCTACCTATAATTTTCTTCTCAATGTGGAAGGTCAACAATTTCAATCGAGTTTGGTTTGGATCAAAGGCTTAATTCCTAAAATATCCTTTTTTTCATGGTTGGTGATTCAAGGAAAAATCCTCACTATGGACAATATGTTATCCAAAGGTATGGTTATTGCTAACCGTTGCTACATGTGCAAGGCGGGATGGGAGACAACCCAACACTTGTTTCTAGAGTGTCCGATAGCGGAGTCCATCCTGGATGAACTTTTCTAAGCCTTTAGGATCTCGTGGGTTAAGCCTGCTCTTATATCCGAAGTGTTCCATCAATGGCCTCAACCCTTTGTTAGCCTAAAACTTAAGTGCCTATGGAAAATATTTTGGCATCATTTTCTCTGGCAGATTTGGCTAGAAAGGAACCATAGAGCCTTTAAGGATACCATTCACAACCCAAAAACCATCCTCAACAGGATTATTGTCTTTGCGAAAGAAAACCTTAGCACCTTAGTGGATGAGAACCACTCAATTCTTCCCCAAGAAAAACAATTAGCTCGGGCCTTAGGTATTGAGGACAAACCTTCCATTCCTTTGCCCAATCCTAGAAATGGGATTTCTTGGGAGCCACCCCCCCAGGGTTGGTTTAAACTAAATTTTGATGGTGCAGCCAAGGAGAACCCGGGAAGAGCTGGAGCTGGAGGAATAATCAGGGATCATCAAGGAAATCTGGTCAAGGCCTTCACTAAACCATTGGGAATCAAAACTAATAACGAAGCAGAAGCTAGAGCCCTTTGGAGAGGGTTACAAGTAGCCCAAGCAACTCAAGGTAACTTGATGATTGAAGGTGATTCTATGAACATCATAAACCTATTAACCAATGGCAAAAAACCTCCATGGAGAATCGAGGGAGTCATCCATGAAGTGAGAATCCTTTTGTGACAAGAAAGAACAGGAGGGCTCGTCACGTGTACCGTGAGGCCAACAGGTCAGCTAAAAAATTATCCAACATAGGTTTTGATGTTGGTAGTTTGGTGACATGGACACAAGGTGTGCCACGTGAAGTGGAAAACATTATTAGTCATGAAAATAAACCTACCCATTAAGGAGAAATATGAATGGGTGTTCTTTCCCCATGGAGCTGGTAATAACTATGGGGTTTCTCTCTAAATCATACCAAATTGGAAATGAAGGTAACAGGGTGTAAGCCTTGGAAGATTCTAATAGATAATAGAAAATGGGCAAGCAACAATTTTCACAAGTGCAAAGTTCTAAACTTCAATTCCTGTCAATGTAAGTAATGTTTACAGTTATGTTTAGGTATGGGTGTGCTTTGTTAGTAAGGTGTTGTAGGGGATTCAACACAATTTCTGGTAAGAAAATTTCAAGGATGACTAGGATCTACAATCTCAGCAGAAGGTTGGATATTGTAATAGGTTTTGGGTTAACCTGCAAAACCCAGTAATTAATGAAGATTTTTATTTACCAAAAAAAAAATATCTCTTTCCAAAACTTAGCAATGCATTTCTATATGATTCATTTCAATATGGCAAATGCATGCATAAAGAAGTCCATACTTCTTTCTAAAATATTTTCCACAAATATTTTCAATCTATTTCTATCTCTTTCCAAAACTTAGAAATGCATTTCTATATGATTCATTTCAATATGGCAAACACATGCATAAAGAATAAAGAAGCCCATACTTATTTCTAAAATATTTTCAATCTATTTATATCTCTTTCCAAAACTTAGCAATGCATTTCTATATGATTCATTTCAATATGGAAAATGCATGCATAAAGAAGTCCATACTTCTTTCCAAAATATTTTCCTCAAATATTTTCAATCTATTTCTATCTCTTTTCAAAACTTAGCAATGCATTTCTATATGATTCATTTCAATATGACAAACGTATGCATAAATAAGACCATACTTCTTTCCAAAATGTTTTTCTCAAATATTTTTAAAGCTATAATAATCCTTTGTGAGCTCAATTATTTTTTCGTCTTCATTGGTTAAGAGGAAAAAGTAATCAATTTTCCATTTGCAAGTCTTATCATTCTTTGAAAAAGACTTAAGATTAATCTATCAATTGATTAAGTAAACCAAATATTATAATGAGTTAATTCCTTCATTATATTAATTGTCAAACTAAAGTTAATAATCTAAGATTAATATGTATTAAATGTTGGATTCATTGTCAAACTAATATATCATTAGATTAGTTAATAATCTAAATATTGTAATGTAATAATACCAACATTATATTTATTGTCAACTAATCTATCATTTTACTAGTCAATAATAATCTAAGATTGTAATGCATTAATTCCAGCATTAGATTCATTGCTAACTAATCTATCATTTTATTAGTTAATAATAATATAATATTATAATGTAATAATACCAACATTAGATTTATTGCCAACTAATCTATGATTTGTTAATAATCTAATATTGTAATGTATTAATTCCAACATTAGATTCATTACCAACTAATATATCATTTGATTAGTTAATAATAATCTAAGATTTTAAAAAGGGAATTAACTATTAGATCAATAACAAACTACATTAAACCAACCTTAGATTAAAGAAGCATCTAAAGTAACTTCTATGAAATCCATTAAGTTAACCTTAATCTAATTAATATTCCAAATTAAAAAGAAAGGAACTAACCTAATCAATACAAGCATAAGCTTTAATTAAAATTGACATACTAATATATACATATAAAAAGTTAACAATCTTAATTTTCTCTTGGTTCAACACAGCCCCAAAGAAAAATGATTTTAGATTACCCTAAAAATAATATTACATAGACATACGCAAGTTGCAAAGATAGTTCACATCTGATATTGCAAGTATCCAAACAAAGGGATAGATTCAAAGGCATCAAAGTGCGAGAGCTTAGACGTCCAATGATGTAGTAAGACACATAGAAAAAGAATGAGTCCTCAAATATCTTTAAGTAAAGTACTAGCGTAGGCTACTCAATGAAGGCCAATCGTAGGCTACCTTCAATCCAATGCATCATTCTACTTCACATTGTTCCTACCATGTAAGGAGAATGAGTTCCTAGCTGGTGGGGATGAGCATGCAACCCTAACACACATCAACCCAAATCTCTATCACAAGAATACACCATACAAACTAGCACAAGAAGAAGGAGGTAAAAAAAAGCAACATAGCAATGCAGGCCAAGAATGTAGCACCCAAAGGTCAACACACAACAAGATATTACCTAATTCTCTTATTTTTAAGGGACGCTCAAAGCTACCACTCAGCCAACACCCCCACTTTGCACTACTTGACGTTGCTTCCCTACGTTCACCCTAGCCTAGTTTCTTATTATCCCTATATGCGACCCCAAAACCAGGCCTACAACCTCTCTTTAAAAGCAAGGGGAAAGAGAATGATAAGTATATCAAGTACCTCCACTCACCTTCACTCTAGAGTAGTGTTAAGAGCATTATCCCTAATGACCAACAACACACACAAATGCCATTTACGTAGCCAAAATAAGATAATAAGGCAACTAATAAATATGAGATAGCTCCACCATGCTAACAAGGTAACAACAACCATAAAGGAGGAACAACCACAATGAGCAAGTGCAAAACAAAGTCAAAGCCATTAATAATCCAATATATTAAAAGCATTTAACATTAGATTAACATTATTCATTCCTTTGATTAATATTAAATCTAATATCATTAATCATTTTATTGATTAATACTAACATTAGATTAAGCTAACATTAATCATTCCTTTGATTAATATTAAATCTAACATAATTAATCATTTTATTGATTAATACTAAAATTAGCTAAGTTAACATTAATCATTCCTTTGATTAGTATTAAATCTAACATAATTAATTATTTTATTGATTAATACTAACATTAGATTAAGCTAACATTAATCATTCATTTGATTAAAAAATCTAATATTATTCTAGGATTAAGTTTATCATTCAAACAAAGAAAACAAAATAATCTTTTACTCCAATCCTAAGAAGCAACCTTAGATTAAGTCTATCTAATCTAACAAAGAGACCATTTAGTCGCATGCATAAGGAAAGGAGATCTAAACCTCAATTCCAAGAACAAAAACACTCTCTTGATGTTTAGTACCATTGTTTTATCCTCAAGTGAGTGTATTATTAATTAATATAGACTTAAGCTATCATCTCCTCACATCAAGGAGACTTGTTGCAAGCAGATTTCCTAGTCCAATGGTATGAACGTGAGCATAAACAAACCAAAATGCACCTACATGAAAGGGTATTCATTCATTATACCCTAAGTTATTTGATGAACAAGTCATCATCATAATTTTCCTTAAATATGGTCTCTCATTCCTTGGGGCCAGTTCTCTTATCCACCCATGAGAGTACCTGATCTTGCACCCAAGCAATACATTAGTAGTACCATATTCTTACACAAAATGGATACAATATAAGAAGCACATATCCATAAAACAACAAAACTAAGTATTAAACATCATTTTCTAATACATAGTTCAACTTAAGTAGCAATTCTTGCCAAGGTGGGTCGTGACAATATGACTCTTCACTTCCACACTTGAAACGTAACACTTATGACTCTTCACTTGCACACTTGAAACCTCTTACACTATATTGCATAATACATAACACTCTTTACATTTTGACACATACTTTAGGTGAACATATTTCCTAATATAAATATTTACAATAGTACTCCATGGTACTCAATGCACCAAATAATGTAATATATCCAACACTGATCATTTTCCACAATCAACTCCTTTATATCAGATGCCTTCCAAAATTTAAACTTTGTGAAGATGAAACTCAACACCACAAATGGCTAAAATATTTGTTGCCTAGTTTCCATATCTATAACAACCTCATAGTTTATTAATACATTATTTTAGGGTTCTTATTCATGCCCCTAATATTCCAAGATATTATTTTCATTGTTATTTTTTGTTTTTATTTGTGGGTTTATCCCCACTTCTTGTTAACACTTATGATATTTTCTTTTGCTTTTTTCATATCAATATCCCTCTAGATTTATTTTCTCTTTGTTTTTGCTTCTTGGGTCTTCCTCTCTTTTTTCATTCCTAGCAATACTTTCATCTTCATCAATATCTTCAATATTCTCACATTGCTCATAGTAAGAATTAACATCTTTAGCATTGTCTTGCTCTGAATGATATGAAGTGTAAGGAATAACCTTAAAAGCACATTCTTTGTTATGGTGCCCTAGAAACCATAGAGAGCAAGGATTATCTTTCATAGCAATTACCTTCTTATTCTACCATAAAAACCCTAAATTTATATGGAATTCCTCCATCCTCATTTCTTTAATATGTTTCTCTTGAAACTTTAAAGTGCAAGGTATAACATCTACACCATTTCCACATTTCTTACTAGGAGAGTGATCTATACTACTTGAGGAAAATGAAGATGATTTACCTAGAATAAACTTGACCTCTTCTATCATATTTTTCTTAGGATTTTCCTCCATATCTTCCTTTGCACCTTCAATTCCTTCTAAACATTTAAAATTATGTTTTAGATAGGCTTTTTTTTTTTTTAGTAGATAAGAGACTATAGCATTAATACCAGGTTTTATAGGTTGACCCAAAACCTTTTACAAAAATCAGCCCAGGGCTGTTAATGAACATATCCTTACTAAGGATCCTATATATGTAAAATCTACAAGCCGCCAAAGCCATTACATCCGATAAGGCACATAGTCTGTTATAAAAAAGAAAATTCCCATACAACATTTTGGGTATACCCCTAGAAAACACACATGCATCATAATTACAAAAAATAAATAGACATGGATCCCTTCCTTGAGACAATGGAGAAACAAAAAGCTGTAGACACAAATAGCAGAGTACTAAAAAAAACTCCCACAATATCTGTATTGACAGTTACTCTTAATAATTCTTTGGTAATTGCTTTCTTCTGTATATGACATGCTTTGGTACCACATACTATCTTGGCCAATCAGACTTGGAGAAGTGAACCTACTGGCTAGATTTATGGCGATGGCTATCTGGTGGACCACGTGGCTTTGGTTCGAAGTCTTATATTTCCGTTTCTTTCCTTCCCTGTGATTATCAACCAACCTCAAATTACTGAGACGACTAAGAGCCATGTTATCTGACATGTGACTGTCCCCATTAGTCTTTGTGGTATTTCCAAGCAGCATCCACGAAGACTAACAACTCAGATAATTTTTATTGTGAGTCCAATTCAAAAAAGAGACAAGAATACACCTAGCCTTCGAACTTACAGAGCCTTCCCTGTTGGTAAATTTGACTATCATTTTTGGCATTCTTGTTGAATAAGCTCCTCTACTTCACTCGGGACATCGTGTTCCCATTTGAAAAGTCCGTCACCATCGACACCCAAATTGGCCAGCTTATCAGCAATTTTGTTAGCTTCTCGAAAGACATGTTGGGATTTTCTCATGTCCTGTCTTCCCTGGAAAATGATCCTAGCCTCTTCAACAATTGTTTTAATCCTCCAAGGAGGTGTTTTCCAATTATTGAGGAGATTTATAACATGTTGTTGAGTGGTATTTTCACACAATTGTGAAATTACACTCTCCCTTAGGATTTGGGGTTCCAAATCCCCTCTTGCAAAGAAGTCAAACAAACAACTTCTCCAAGGTCTTCGCTATATTAGCATTTGCATATGTGTATTAGTAATATCAAATAAAGATATTCAATTTAAATGCTTGGAACACCTTGGTGATTGCAAGTAACTATAAACAAGGGGCAATGTTGGTTTATTTTACCATGAAACTTTAGTGATTGTTCATTGAACCAAAATAAAGCAAATGTGAGTTGGCCCTCATATGACCAGTGCCTTAATTCATTTTATATTGAGAGTTTTAAGGTAGATTTTATCTTCTTTATTAAGTCCAAATATGGCTTCTTATCATGAATATGAAGATAGCTTTCAATGTGATCGATAAACCATCCCTCTTTGGTGAAATAGATCTTCACAAAGAGGCAATAATTTATGGCCTTGAATAAAGGGCTTTAAATGGCACTTTAAACTTATCCCTCTTAAATGAAATCAAATTTTCATCAAGATGAACAATTAAGTGCTTTGAAGAAAATACCTTCAATGTAATACTCAAATTACCCCTTTTTCGTAAAATTAGAATTTTTATGAAGAGGGCAATTTTAGGCTCCAAAAATGGAAATTTGTAAAATGCCATAAAACATAAAACCTTCAATGAAATTGGAATTTTCATGAATGGAATGTCATCATAGGCTCATGAGTGCAAAAAAAAACTGAAAAAATGAAATTTGACCTTAAAATGGAAATTTTCTATTTTCGGATTTTTAAAATCTGCAATAAAACAACAACTTCGATGAATTTTTAAAAATACTAAACAACTCCAAAAATGAAATTTCAAAGTGCGTATTAGAAGTCTGAAGTATAACCTACGCAATGGTGAAATTATTTTTGGATTTTGAAAATTTTTTAATGTTTATTTTAATGCCTGAAAATTTAAAAAAAAGTTAAAATTTCTGGAAAAATAAAATGCAGAAAAATGAAAATGAAATGCAGAAAACTAAAAATAAAATGCATTCAGTATGATGCTATCCTATTTCAACAAAACCGAATATGTGAGGTTTCCATGCATGCAACCTAACCTATTGGACTTGCAAAACAAGCACAATCCCCATAGGCAGTGTTGGTTCCTAGGGTTTAAAATAAATTTCAGGTTCAAGCATTCACATGAAGCAACCAAGCAAACTTGCATTAACTCCATCTAAAAACTCGAAATCTGAAAAATAGAAAAGAAATAGACATTAAATCCATAGCATGCAAAGAGAATCTCCTTCTTTTTTGCCCACAAGATGCAAATTTTTTAAAACTCCTGCATTAAAAATGTGTCATTTTACAATAGCAGAATTTCTGGTTTTCCCAAACCAGTCCATTGTGGAAGGAAAATATCTAGAAAAACCCAGTGCCAAGGCCTTGCCTTCATTCCTGCAATCTTCTCTGAAAATTTTCCAACCTTGTTTCTGTGTTTGAATGCCCTATTTATTATTTGCAGAAATAAATCTTCCTTTGCCTTCCCTATTTCGTTTCATTTTTGCTTTTCTTATTTTGGCTTTCTCGTGGCAATTTTGCGTCCATTCCTCTTCGTTTTCTTTTGTAACGTCTACTTTATACCTTAAATACTTTGCAACTACAATATTCGCCCTGCCTTAAATCTATCCGCACAATGACTAAATTAAACTTGAGCATCATCCATAACCGTCCGGATCCTCCACCTCTTCCGTTTCATAATAATAATTTCTTTATAACACCTTTGTCATGATCTTTTAAAACATGTTGTCGTTTGTTCTTATATTACTTCGTTAAGGCCATGGCCAGACTTGAAGACTATCCACAGTGAGCTTTAACTTTTGTCCAAGGCATGAGCTCACCAAAGTATTTATTCATTCAATATTTATTATTATTACTATTATTATTTATTTAAGGATTAGGTTGACGCGGGCGCCTGGGTGTCTCAAACTGGGGCGATGACTCATCCAAATATCAAGGGCGACGACTCATCCAAATATCAAATTGGTGGAACCAAGGTAGTAACATCAAACAAACCAATAGATGTATTTCTCGTTAATACCGTCGGAGCCCATCCTTCCCATGGTGGATAACTCGCTACCTAATATGTGCCTTCCATGCAACTATTACTCCTAGAAATGGCGGCTCTTCAAACACCTTGCCACGATCTCGAACCCTGATCATTGCTTTGATGTCGCTTCCTTGGGATCCGACTTTCAATCTCGTGTTATCGCCACGTCCATATCATTGTGATCATTATCTTCCACAACCATGTGACATCCATACCTCTGATGATAAACTAAACACTGCGTTGTCACCATTGTTACTGTTCATGTTTTACGTTTCTAGATTGTCACAGATAAAATTCTACCCAAAAACCATCAAGATTTTCCAACGTGTCAACTTAAGTTGGCCACACTTCGATCCCGTGTCGACCATCGTGACTCCTCTGAACTGTGACGCTATCGCTATTGAAATCCATGTCTCGACATACAAGACCTCTTCATACTTCATCCGGTTGGGTTTGTCCTCGCCGTGCGGGCCCTACATCTCAAAATTTGTGCTTTTGATCTGCCACGTTGGCATCACTGCAGGCCATGTCTCGATGAAGTCTCCCAATGTTCTCTCCACGTCTGAGTCTTTACCATCGCCGCCCGAGTGTTGCATTTCATAATCTGTGTGGTCGACGCTCGGGTTATTCTCTCATTTCGTTCGCCGAAGGGAGCCTCACCATCCACATCCTCGGTTCATCGCCTATCCGAAGGAGGTACGGGTAGATCCGACGTTCAACTCATCCGCTCACCTGCGCACCAGAACATTGGCATTAGTACCTTCAACACAACTTAAAACAATGGAATAAATATAAATTTAAACCTACGATGGCTTTACTTTTATATATATATAAACAAGAGCAAAGCCCTTTCTTATATATATATATATATATAAACAAAGGGCTTTCTTAGTATATATAGGAAAGCCAAGAGTTTTTTTTTTTTTTTTGATATTGAGTAAATACTTCTTATACATATACATGTCCGTCTGGGATTGAACTTCATTTTTTATTTTAAACATTTATATGTACAGAAATGTTACTTGAAACAAAAAACACATAAAATGAAACCATAACAAAAAGCTAACAGTAAATTTGACGACAAAGAGTCGTCGACAGAAAAAGTCATCGACAAGAAAAAGTCGTCGACAATAAAATATCGTTGACAAGAAAAAGTCATCGACAATAAAATATCATCGACAACAAAATATTACTGACAAAAAACTAATGACAAATGCAAATTCAAAACAAACCAATCATTAGACACTCGAAACCAACACGCAAACACCCAAATACCAAAAATAAAAATGTGGGTCCCCAATTTTGGGGTACGTTGTGGAGTAGCCACAACACATGCATAGAGTCTCCTTCTACGATCAAATTGCCTTCTAAGTCTTGAGTCATTTGAAGGCTTCTCCACATAGCTCTAGCTTTAGCTTTGTTGTTTGTCCTTGTTCCCAAATATTCAAAAAATGCAAGCATCATATTCCCATTCTGATCTCACACAATGCCACCCGTGCCTGCTCTGCCAGGATTGTCCTTGGCTGCTCCATCAAAATTAAGCTTAAACCAACCCGTAGGAGGTGGATACCACTTAACATTGGCTCTAGGGTTGACTACCCTAGGCATAGACTCATATAACAAGGTTAAGCTTAAATATTGAGCAATCGTGGTCTCCTGTAGATGAGGTTTACAACTATCAAAAGGGATAAGGTTCACATTCTCATTGGCAAAGGATAGGATCCTGGCAATGATAGTTTGATGATCATGGATAGACTCATTAAATACTCTATGGTTCCTTTCTAACCACACCTGCCAAATATTGTGATTGAGACAAATTTTCCACATGTTTTTAAGTCTTTGGCTTGAAAAGGGGCAAGGCCACTGGATGAACAAATCAAGTACGATGGTCGGTTTAACCCATGAAATATTGAAGGCCTGAAAAACCCCACTTAGGACAGTCAAGGAAAAAGGGCACTCAAGTAAAATGTGATAAATGGTCTCCCAATTAGCCCTGCACAGATAACAACGATTAGTGTTACAAATACCTTTATGCATCATATTATCAATGGTTAGAATTCTTCCTTGGATAACCAACCATGAAAAGACTGCAATTTTTGGAATTAAATTTTTTATCCAAACTAAGTCCTTTTGGAGGACAAAATCCTCATCATCAAGCAGAAGCTTGTAAGCTAATTTAACAGTGAACTTCTCATTTTTCGTAGGAGCCCAGGTCACTTGATCTTCCTTGGGTCTCATGGGGATAAACTATTGCCCGAGAATGTTACAAAGATCATTTGATTCTACTTGAAATCCCTGAATTCTTATTTGTTTCCACTTCATTCTACCTTTGTCCTCAACCATATAATCAAAGACTTTTCTACCAATGAGTTCTTCTATGATATCTCT
The DNA here is from genome assembly GCA_028583015.1 of Wollemia nobilis. Classification (NCBI taxonomy): domain Eukaryota; kingdom Viridiplantae; phylum Streptophyta; class Pinopsida; order Araucariales; family Araucariaceae; genus Wollemia; species Wollemia nobilis. Next base: position 18,512,103 of record JAQPPZ010017228.1, read on the forward strand.
AATTCGAGCTAAGTTATGATATTGCGTCAGTGGTTCATCCTTAACCCACCTGTCATTCCAGAAATTTATCCTCTCACCATTGCCTAAAACCCATCTTAAACCTTTTTTTATGATTTCCTTACAATTAAGAATTGCTTTCCAAAAAGCAGAACCTCTGATTGGAACTGAGTCACTTAGAAATTCCATATTTTAAAGATACTTTCGTTTGATGATAGTTGTCCATTCATTTTCTTCACCAGAAATGAATGCCACGCTTGCTTCGCTAGTAAAGCTAAATTTATATGAGCAATTCTCCTCATACCTAAGCCCCCATTTTCCCTAGGTTTACACACTTTAGTCCATCCTACAAGGTGTATCCTTTTTTTCTCCTCTGATCGAGTCCATAAAAATTATTTTTGGAGTTTCTCAATTTTTTGGAAAACCTTCACAGGGGCTTTGAAAACAAAGAGGAAATAGACTGGAATGCTCTGAAGAGAGGACTTAGTGAGGGTCAGCTTTCTTGCTTGATATAGAAGATGACCTTTCCATCCTGTAAGTTTTTTTGAATTCTTTCAATAACCCTATCCCACATTGACCCTCTCAGAGAACCAATGAAAAGAGGGAGTAGATAGACTTTCTTTACTACTTATTTTCGAATGGAATATTCATGATATGATCTAGCTTCTATTATTGTATAAATTTATTACTTTGTATTGATGTTTATCTCATGACCAAAATTTTATCTCTTTCTTCATAGTTTTTACTTTACAAAATATTGTCATGTGTCCAATATCATAACAATTGTGGCATCAAAATGTGATATTTTTATAATCCACTTGTTGATCTCATTCTGTTGATTTAGATTTAATATTAATGCATTATGGAAAAGGTTTTAAAGTATCCATAGAAACACATATTTAGGTATATATAGCATGATTTCACTCCTTAGTACTTTGTCCTTGATAAATTCCCCTAGGGTATTTCTAGTATTCTTCAAAACATCCTTATTGATAAGTTGATATGGAAGTCCAAAATGCCTAACCCATACTAGAAGCTTCTTAATAGTTTTTGTCTCAACAAAAAAAATTATTCCATGGTCTCAAATAAAGTGCATCTCTCCCTCTAAAATATGGGCCACCACCCATTATTTTATCCCTAATTTTTGAACTAGAAAATATGATTAGGAAAAAACCTTTAGGAAGAAAAGTCACGAAAGTAATTTGAATTCAAATCCCACTTTCACTTGATCCAAGTTTTAATCTCTAGAAACATTGGCCATGGTCTATGGAACTTACATATTAACCTTCTAATTTTAATAACCATTATATCATGCTCAATCATCTCATCCTTATACTTACTTGTGGTGTAACATTCGCTACCTGGATCAAATTTGCCATGTATTCACTCTTTCGCTTATCTCTAACTTGGACCTCCATACTTCCAACTAGGGTATTCTAATTTCTAGCTAAGGCATATTGACTTCCAAATAGGAATTTTAAATATGGATTTCCTTCCAAACTAGCTAGTGGGGCTCACTCCTAGCTTACTTCCTCTTGTATCATACTCCATCTTGTCTTGCACTCACTCTTGACTTCCACTTCCTTTTAACTTACACTTGCTCTTGACTTACGCTCCCTCCTGGACCACACTCACTCATATATTTTCTTTATTTTGGTATTCCTTTTCTTCAATGGTTTTTTAGAAAATAATGTTCTATGCATTCATGGTAAGGGTTTGAAGCATTGATGCACTTTGGATGAACCTATTGCTCTTCTACTATGACTGAATTCTAGTTTGCACTCCCTCTTTGCTCACACACAAAAATAATTAGAGCAAAGCAAAATTGATACTTTTACTTTTACCATTAAATTTTACTATATTTTTTTAGATTTTATACTAAGTTAAAATATCACTATATTTTTATTTTACTCCTTCCATATACATTATATTCATAGTATTGTTATTCCTCAATGGTTTTCACAACCTTTTCTATCAATATTCTACACAACACTTATACTAAATAATTAAATGTACCATAATTTTTTTTAATTGGTTATATGGTATTCAAATGGGCCCCATGCATATTACATCATCACCACACAGTGGTATTACAACAAAGCTTGGATATCATCCATGTATCACTTGGCAATATTTGAACCTTGATCTCCATGTATCACATGTGGAATACTAGAAATTGATTTATGATGGGTTTTCCTATAGATGCCTATGTTAGATTTATTTGACCACTATTAATTCATTACTTGCTTAACCTTTATCCCATTTCTATCATTATATTTATACATTTAACTGATCTTAAATGAGTCAACACTCAATTAGTTGATAAGGTATACCAACATAATTTGGAGGTTGGGTTAAAGTAATCTTTAACTCATTCAATATCAGGGTTTGAATTGTGATTAGTAGATGCTTACCTTTCAAATTATTTTAAATGATAGTCATAGTTTCAATATTACCTTGATGTCAATTCAGAACCCAATAGTTTTGGAACACCCAGTGGGACCTTATTTTTAGAATGTTCGTTTACCCACTTGTTATCATTTTTTATTTTCCTAGAGGAATCAAGATTTAATGAGTTGTCTTGACCTCACCAAGTGGTGGAAGCATATTCACTTAGCGACTCCCTGAGATAAAGAATCTAGAAAGCCCTTTTTAGTAGTTGAATCTTTCATGTTTACCAAGTCTTCTACTAGGAATAGTCAAGAACCTTTTTCATTCTTTGAGCTATCATCAAGAATATCTAGGCATACAATAAGCTTATCCCTAGATTCACCTATTGGATATATTGAAATGACACCAAGAAACCATTTCCCCCCAATTAAAACTCCATTAAAAACCCCAATGAATATGGTTGGGTAGCATAATATAAATCTGAATCAAGCTCCATAGAAATACCCTAATCGGGATACCATTGGTCCTTAGGAATAACTAAAATGCATGATATTTCCCAACCTATATCCAAAGCTATTAAGCAAGGTGCAGAAACAGTATTGTCATTGTTGTCAACATAGATAGATAGATCAATTGATGATGCAGTGGACAGGAGTTCAGAGGTCAGTCAGAGCATGTATAGTAAATTTCCAAGAAGACAAAAGTGGCCCAGTTTCAAAAGATCAAATAAAAAGGCAAGTAAGAAAATTGTCGCGATATCGCGACAAGAAAACTGTCGCGATTTCGCGACATGTAGGAGGAAAAGAATCCAAATAGCAAAACTATCACGATTTCACGACATATCGAAGGAGAGAGGAAATGCTAGAAAAACTGTTGCGATTTCACAACATGTTGGAAGCAAAGAAGGCAAGAAGAAAAACTGTCATGATTTTGCGACATGTTTGGAGAGAAGGTGCAGGCAAAGAAAACTGTCACGATTTCGCGACATGTTTGGAAAGAAGATGCATGCAAAGAAAATTGAAGCAATTTCACGACATGTTTGGAAAGAAGGTGCAAGCAAAGAAAACTATCGTGATTTCGCGACATGTTTGAGAGAAAGAGCTTGCAAGGAAAAGTGTCACGATTTCACGATAATTTGCAAGAAGGATGGTATGGACAAAAAAGTGTCACGATTTCATGACAGGTTTGAGAGAAAGAGCTTGCAAAGAAAAGTGTCGTGATTTCATGACAATTTGCAAGAAGAAGCGCTAAGGAGAAAAAGTGTCGCGATATCGCGACATGTCGAGTTTTCGCGATCTAATGACAAGAGAAAGCGCTAAGGAGAAAAAGTGTCACAATTTTGTGACATATTGCATAAGGAAGAGCTCGAGAGAAAAAGTGTCATGATATCACGACATGTCGTGTTTTCGTGACCTGAAGAGAAGAGAAGAGCTAAGGAGAAAATATGTCATGATTTCACGACATGTCACATTTTCACAACAGCAGCTAAGAGGAAGGCTCCGAAGGATGAAGTGTCATGATTTCGTGATAAAAGCAAAACGAAAGAGCAAGGAAGCAGAAGCGTCACTATTTCGTGACAAAGTCAAGGAGGAAGTGCAAGGTAGCGAAAGTGTCACGATTTTGTGACATGTTTCGATTTCGCTGGGGCATGTAGAAAATAAGTGCAAGGCAGTGAAAGTGTCATGATTTTGTGACATGTTTCGATTTCATGGGTGCATGCAGAAAAGAAGTGCAAGGCAACAAAAGTGTCACGATTTCGTGACATGTTCTGTTTTCACTGGTGCATGTGAAAGAGAAGTGCAAGGAAGCAAAAAGTGTCACAATTTCGTGACGTGTTCCATTTTCGTGGGTGCATGCAAAGAGAAGTGCAAGGAAGCAAAAAGTGTCATGATTTCGTGACATGTTCCATTTTCGCGGGTGCATGCAAAGAGAAGTGCAAGGAAGCGAAAAGTGTCACGATTTCGTGACATGTCTCATTTTCATGGGTGCATGCCAAGTAGAGTGTACAAAGGTGAAAAGTGTCACGATATCGTGACATGTTGTGTTTTCGTGCATGCAAGCCGAGAAGAAGACAAAAAGCTATCAGAGCAGCAGTTCTGCTGTTAGAGGGGCAGTTCGACTGTCAGAGCTATAAATAAGCAAGCTCGGCTATCAGAGCCATAAATAAGCAGGTAAGACTGCCAGAGCGGTAAATAAGCAGGTAATACGGTCAGAGTCATAAATGTAAAGATAAATCTATCAGAACAGCAGATATACTAACAAAGCACCAGAAAGGCTGTCAAAGCCATAAAGTGGGCATATAAGTCTATCAGAGATGTAAGTAAGATTTTAAGGCTATTAACAGCACAGTAAGCAGAGCCGAAAAGAATGTTTTTTCATGTGCAGGAAGTTAGGGTTAGGGTTGAGCTCTGCACGTGGCAAGAGTGTTGTGATTTGTCGAATAAAAAGGAAAAAGGAACTGTGAAAAAAAAATAGAGAGTATTGTGCTGAAAAAGAGACAGAAGAGTGTTTTAATAGAAAACAACAGAGCTGTAAGTATATGCAGTTCTTGTTAAAAAGGAATTAGACTAGTGAGGGTCTTGTAGCAGAGAAGGCATTTTTATGTCATAAAATCTGTTCAGAACTGAAGTCCAAGTTGGTGCTTGGCATTAGGGGGTTGGTGCTCCTTTCTGTTGGTGCAGATAAATTATTTGTAAATTTGGTGCTTTGCAAAGACTGGATTTGGATGGGAGTCCAAGCAGTCTAATTTTTGAGGAGTAGCCAAATCTGGTGAACCTCGTTAAATCATGTGTTGTGGAATGCTCTTTTGTTTATTTGCTTTATCTGTTTTTAAGTTCTCTCTCGCTTAAGTTTTAAAGAGTCCGTAGATCCGTATTTAAATTGCTACACCGATTCACCCCCCTCTCAGTGTCATTGTGAGAATATCAATTAGTATCGCAGCAAGCTTCTCGAACAAGCTTAATCAGCTAAGGTGATCTTGGAAGAATCACAATGGCCGGTGGTGAAGGATTTTCATCCAACAAAGATCCTTTGTTCGATGGAACTAATTACTCTTTTTGGAGACTCAGGATGGAGACTTATCTGTGTGCTTTAGGTTATGACATTTGGGAGTCAGTAGACAGTGGGTACACAATATCCTCTACTCCTCCAACAAATGCTACTAAGAAGAAAAATTTTGAGATTAACTCTAAAGCAAAGAATGCTATAATGTGTGGGTTAGTAGACAGTGAACTGATAAGGATCATGAGCTATAAAATGGCAAAAGATATGTGGGACAAACTACAAAGCATTCATGAAAGAGACAGCAAGATCAAGGAAGCCAAGCTACAAATGCATCGAGCTTAGTTCAAAGCATTAAAAATGAATGATGATGAGAACATAGAGGCCTATATGCTAAGAGTCAATGGAATCATTAATGTGATTAGAGCGAGGAAATAGAAGATGCGGTCATCATGAAAAAGGTACTAAGAACTCTTCACAAAAGATTTGATTCTAAAGTTTTTTTTATAGAAGAAGCTAAAGATCTAAATACTTTTAGCATGGATGAAATGCATGGTTCTTTAACTACATATGAAATGAGAATAGGTCAAACTAAGCCCTCAGACAGAGAAGCTACTTTTAAAACACACAAAAATATAAAAGCTAATCAAGAATCTGCAAAAGAAGAGTCTTCAAATGAAACAGAAACAAACTTTGTTAGGAAACTAATAAAGGGAAAAGGAAAGTACAGAGGTAAGTTACCATTTAAGTGCTTCAACTGTGGAGGTGTCGGGCACTTTGCAGCTAAATGTCCAATGAATAAGAAAAACAAAAATGATGAAGGGTCACACTAAGAAAGAAGTGACTGGAAGAAGAAACCACATTTCAAAAAAAACAACTTCAAGAAGAAAAGTTTCATATCCAAGAATGTCAGCTCTTTTGAAGACTGCTCTGGTGAGGATTCTAAAGAAGAAGCAGGTGAAGCTCTGTTCATGGCAATTGAAGAAAGAATAACAGAGGAAAAACCAAAATGTAATGAAAAACCTGAGGATGAGGCTGAAGTTTATCTGAAAGGTGAGTTAGTTGCTGCACTTAAAGAACTGAGCACAGAAAGGAAAAAGAATAAAAATCTTTCAAGAAAGCTTGAGGATGCCAATGAAATAATAAATAGCTTGAAAGTATAGACAGACAAATTTAAGAAAATTTCTAAAGTTCTCGAAGTACAATTAACCATAAAGATAGATGAATGCAGCAAGCTAGAAGAAGACATTGTTAAGTTAAGGATGCAGCTAGAGGAGATGAATAGGAAATTGAGCTATTATCATAAGTTTGAAGAAAAAAGGGCAGTAAGAGATATACCCTCCATTGGAAAAGCTATACCTACATATGATGGTATGGGTAAAAATTCTTATGAGCATTGTTAGGATATACTAAATTTAGCAACCATCCATAATGTTAGATACGATGATGTTATTGTCAAACTTCTTGCCCTATACTTTGGAAGATAAATTTTGCATTGGTTTAGAACCCTTGAAGACAAAACTATCTCTTCATGGGCTACATTATTCAATCCCTTTGTGGAATAATTCAATGAATTTGTTGATTATTTCTCCCTCCTAAACTAATTCACATCTATGTAAAAACATCAACAAGAATTAGTCATTGATTTTAACTTGAGGTTTAGCAAAACATGGAAAAGGATACCCACTAAAGCTAGACCAGTTGCCCCTTTGCTTTCATGTATTACATCAAAGCCATTAGATTAGACCTAGGGCTACAAACTTAATAGTCATGAGTATCTACCTTTTCTCAAGTATACAATGCTATCGTTCAAGCAAAAAAATTCCTAATTAATGTAGGAAGGCTATCTCCAAAGACAGACATGTCATATTGCTCAGAGATACCTCAGTTTCAAACTAAAGCAATGCCATATTCATATATGGATCTACCTTCCTTGTCATCACAACTTCCCCAAGTGGCCCCCATTCCTTCTTCCAAATCAACATCTTCTTCTAATCCTTTTCCATAACTCACATCTCAAATTCCCCAAGGATCCACCTTGTTGCTTGATATTTAGAAAACCTTGAAAACAATCAATAACAAGGTGAATGCAATTGAGAAGAGATATGGAAAGGTCTCAGTAGAGAATATTCCTATACATTAATAGATATTAGAATTCTATCACTAGTAATAATGCAAGACCTAAGGTTAACACAAATCAAGAATATCAAGAATTCACCCTTGAAACCAGTCTAGTAAATGTTTGGTGTCTTGTTTGTAATGATCCTCATGATTCAGATACCTATATCATGTACCAACACCATGTGCAACATGTCATGGAAAAATTTAGGAGGAATTTGAAGGGAAGAGTCAACATGATATGGAAACAAAAACAAATCATGGTTGAACAAGATCTCGATGAAGAAGAAATAGTCTTTGTCATGACCAGGTTGAAAACAAGATATTGTAAGTTGATCCATAGAATATGGGTCAATTTCAAGTCCCCTCTTATAAGAAAATGGAATCCCATTTGTAGAATAATGATAAATTCCCTGTTACATAGGTAGTTGGAAAGAGGTATGCAGTCCCTAGAAGCCAAGAAAAAGGGATAAGTGCTCCAAAGCAGCATGAGAAGGAAAATAAGGAACAAATAAGTTCTAAAGATGAAGCATAAGAAAAGCTAATATTTCCTTCCAGTACTAAGAGATAGAGGATTGAAGCTACACAAGAATACAAGAGGAAGTATGGTGAACCAGAGAAGAGGTATGATAAGATCCACTTGGAAAAGTTAGATTTTAATATTGTGGAAGAGATGAAGAGGACCCCTCTAGAGCAAGTCTCTATGACACTTTCTTCATCCTTGGTCAAATAGATCTACTCAAGGTGTTGGAAATTTTGAGTAATTATGTTGTCATTAATGTCAATTGTTTACTGCAAGGTAAAGTTCATTATGATACAAGAAAATTGGTAAAAAGAAATGGTTATAATATTTTATATTATAAGCCAAAGAGGTTGGTTAAAAGGTTGAAGTTAAAATTTTAGCACATGTTTTTTAAATAAAAGAGAAATTATAATAATATTTAAATATTATAATAATTAGGCCAAAAGGGCTTATTAAAAGGAAAATGAAAAAGTGCTTTGGACAAAGGTCTTAAAAGGAATCAAGTTGACGAAGGACTCCATGCAAAAGTATTGTTTAATACTAAAGTTAAATAATATAATATTTAACACAAAGTTAAATATTATATTAAATATAAAATTAAATTTGAAATTTTCAAAAGGCACCAAATTTCAAATTTAAATGAAGGTAAATAAAGGTTATTGTCAATATCATAGCAATGCTTTGAATGCATATAAAAGGGAGGAGCGAAATCATTTTCCAATGTTAAAAAGGTCAATGTGCAAGTCTGAATCGATCGAGGAGTACAGAGCAAAGTATTTGAAACACCATTCATCGAGCAAGTGGCAGCGAATAAGGACGACGTACACGTTGTGTTTCAGTGAAGGCTGGTAATCCAAGTGGCAGGTGGGTCTTGCATAAGGTATGGCAAAGAAGAGGTTCACGGTTCAATTCTCCCTAGCATTGGTTTGAAGTGTTTTATTCTTTTCAGCAAACATGGTAGGAAATAAAAAGTGGAGGCCGCATGTTAGGTCACAACTGCTTGGCTAGCACAAGCGGTTGAGCGTTGCGCTTAGGATTTTGAGGTCAAAGGGTCGATTCCCATCCACGCCAACAAGGAATTTAATTTTTAAGGTATGCTCCAAAGTGATTAATGTTGGCTATGGTGTTTTGTGGATGTGATTTGGTGTATGGTTTTGGCATATAGGAGGTATAAGGGGAAATTAATTTTGCATAATATTTTAAGGGTATTAATGTTATTTATTTTATATATGCAAATGTTGGAGTGATGAGGTGTAAGTTTATTTTAAATTGTAAATCTTTGTTCTTAGACATTAAAATGGATTGGAAATTATTTTAAGAAAGTGGGAGATAAAAGGTGTAAAATATTATTTTATTGTTTGTAAATATTGCTTTATAAAAAGGAAATTTTTGAGAGAGTTTTGTTGAGCTTTAATGCATTGTCCTTGAGAACAAAATAAGAGTCCTAGAACATTATTTTCAGATTTTGTTTAGCACTTTTTTTAAGGGAAAATTCATGTGGATATTTTGAAATAGAATCTTGCTATTTAACCCTTGAAGTGGCACAAAGAGAATTATTTTTTTGTGAGATAGATTTTGAAGACATATCTCCATAAGAGCAAATTAAGAGGTATGGGCACATCATTCTTTATTTAAAGTGTTTTGTTGAAGTGAATGTTTTGGAACATAAGGTGGAGAGAAAATGATTGTTTGATAAGCATTGTTGGAAATATTTGAGCTAGGTTTTGAGACCTACATTGTGCATCTTTTTTGAAAGAAAGTGGAAACACCTATGTTAGGGTTTGTGAGCAAATTGTGCTTCATTGTTTGAATGATTGTTTGAAACTTTTAGGCATTGGTTTTGAGTGATATTGAAATTGAATGTGCAAATATTAGAAATCAGATTTGTGAAATCAAGTGTGTGCATCAAGAAGATAGGTGTTATGTGCTAGACTAGATCTAATTTTAAAAGAGCAATAAATGTGAGACATGTGAAAGTGACATACCTAATGATTGAGTAGAATATATTGAGCTATTTGCAAGTGCATATCATTCTCTATATATTCCAGAGGCTAAATGAATTCTGAGTAGAATATATCTGTTTGAAGAAAGCATTTTTGAAAAGATATAAGATTTTTTTGTGTGCAAGGTTTGGAAATATTTGGTACAGTTTTGTGAGCAGCATTGAGGATAGATTTGAGCAAGTCTTTTGAGAAGACTTAAAGACAGATTTGAACAAGTATTTTGAGAAGGCTTGAGGATATATTTGAGCAAGTCTTTTGAGAAGGATTGAGGATAGACTTGAGTGTATTTTGATGAGGCTTGAGGATAGATTTGAGTAAGTCTTTTGAGAAGTCTTGAGGATAGATTTGAGAAAGTCTTTTACGAAGACTTGAGGACATATTTGATCAAGTATTTTGAGAATACTTGAAGGCAGATTTGAGCAAGTCTTTTTAGAATGCTTGAGGATAGATTTGAGAAAGTATTTGAGAAGACTTGAGAGCATATTTATGAGCAGAGTTAGAGCAAATTTGTGCTAGACCTGAGATAGAGTTTGGTGTAGATTTGAGACAAATTTGAGAGTAGGATTTGGAGGTGATAGAGCAAAGAGGACAATGGTCTCTAGTGGATAGAAATCCACCATCCAGTGCAGTGGTGATAGAGGTCTTCTATGGAGAGAGATCCACAAGCCAGAGCAATGGGGGTATAAGTCTTCTAGAAGATCACCAACCATAGCAATAGGAAATATTTCTCTTGTGGAGAGAGATCCATGAACTAGAGCAAGGGGAAAGAGGTATCCTATGGAGAGATATCCACAAACCATATAAAGGAGAAAGAGTTCTACTATGGAGAGAGATCCACAAACTAGAGCAAGGGGATAGAGTTCTCCTATGGAGAGAGATCCACGAACCAGAGCAAGGAGAAAGAGTTTTCCTATGGAGTGTGATCCATGAACCAGCTGGGGAGATAGAGTTATTCTATGGAGAGAGATTCACAAACTAGTTGAGGAGATAGAGTTCTCCTAGATCAAGTTCCATGAACCAGAGAAAAGAGGAAAGAGTTCTCCTGTGGAGAGAGATCCACAAATCATAGCATAGGGGATTGGTGTCTCCTTTGGAAAGAGGTCCATAAACATTGTAATAGGCAATTGATTCCCAAGATATTTGTTGAGAAATTTTAGAAGAAATATTTTCTCTATGGAGTAACCCACATTGGGTGAACCATGTTAAATTTGTGTCTCTCTTGTGCGTGATGATTTATGCATTGCTTTGATTACTGCCATTGATAATATTGGATAATATTGTTTGGGAAAGAAAATTTAAAGTTGATCTTATACTATTCACCCCCCATCTTAGTATAAGCCTGTGTTTTTTAATTGGTATCAGAGCAAGTTTCTTTGAAAATTTCTAACATCTTGAAGGAAGATAGTACAAGAAAACAGATGACATCTTAGAATGAATCTTCATCAAATAAGGTACCATTGTTCGATGGGAATAATTTTTCTTTATGGAGCATAAGAATGAAGACTTACTTGATGGCACAAGGATATGAGACATGACAATCAGTTGAGGATGGGTTCACACCTACAACTAATCCTCCCATAGATAAATATGGTAAGCTATTGCATGTGAATAATGCCAAGGCTATGAATGGAATTTTGAGTGGATTACATGAAGTAGAATTTGTGAAATTTATGCATTGCAAATCAAAAAAAGAGATTTGGTACAAATTGAAGCAAACCTATGAGGTAAATAAAAAGGTTAATATGGCAAAACTACAAAACCACAAGAAAATGTTTGAAGATTTGAATATGGAGGATGAAGAAGGCATTGCTACATACTTTATGTGGATGATATTGTTGATACCATGCGTGGACTTGGATTTGAAATTGAAGACTCCAATGTTGCTCTAAAAATTTTAAGGTCACTTCCTACGAGGGGTGATGGAAAAGTTTTGGCTATAGAAGAAATGAAAGATATTCATCAGTTGACTATGGATGAGTTACATGGAATTCTCATAGTTTATGAGATGAGAATAGTAAAGGATCCCAACTCCAAGAAAGATGCAGCTTTCAAAACATCAAAGAAGACAAAGGATAAGAAATTAGGATCAAGTGGTGAGTCAAGCAGTGATGAAGAAGCTAACTATGGTAGAAGAAACAAGGAATCAATAAAGCACAAAGGTATGAAAATAGTGAAATATTTTAATTGTGGAAATTATGGTCACTATGCAACTAATTGTCCAAAATTTGGAAGCAGCAATGAAGAGAAATAGGATCATAAGAAAAATGGAGGAAAATCCAAGTATGAAAAGAAAAATAGGTATGGTCAAGGTAAGCATGAAAAGAAGTTCTTTTGAAGGCACAAGAATATTTTCTACGTTAACAAGATAGGAAAGGCTTCAAGTGACAGTGATGAAAGACCTATTAGAGTAGGTTGTTTAACTTAGCTCATGTTCACCTGGGTAATTTATTTTACTTTTATTTAGTTATTCCATGTGTTTTCCCCATGCACTTATGTGTGGATATTTCATTTATCTTATTTAGATATTATGAGATGTTACATATTTATTTCTTAGATATTATGGGGATATTTTTAGATTTGACTATTCCTAGGATTTATGGGGATATCTTTAGGTATATTTGGAGGGTTGATATTCGTTCTCCCCATAATGGTTACAGATCTATGGACCATATAATGTATTCCTTTTGTACGATGGATATTGGTCCTTAGCTTGATCTTGAAAACACAAGATTCCAGAAGAAAAAGGAAAGACTAAACAAAATTGCATTAAAAGGAAAGAACACAAATGAATGAACACAAGATATAAAAGCAATATAAAATACGGCCCTTTTTATTGATATTCTTTCCATGAATGTGTTACAATACGTCTCCTTCCTTTTTAGGGGATAGGAGAGCATTAAATGTTGGTCTTTTACAACTTGTTTCAGAATTCCTCCTTCCGCGTGCCCACATATAAGATGGGCGAACCAAAACGTTGTCGTCGCTTGTGTTGGTAAAAGTAGATTCCTCACTGCTCCTCTAATGCTGAAAATCTGCGTTCAAAGAAACAAACAAAGAATCAGTAGCACCTTGTTGTGACTATTTCACAACTAGCCCCAAAGCTTGGGGACCCACATTTTTTTGATAAATTTTTGGTGTGGTTTTTTTTGTCTATTAATGTGTTTGTAATTCAAACATTAACTTTTGGGTTAATTCATGTTTAAAAAAATAAATAAACTAAAAAAAAAGAAAAGGAATAAAAAAATAATAATAATAATAAATAAATTAATAGAACAAAAGAAAGAAAAAAGAAAAAAAGTATATATAAAAGTAAAAATATATATATATATATATATATATATATATATAAACAAATGAACATAAAATAAAAACAAAAAAAAACAAAAAAATAATAATAAAAATAAAATAGGATTATTTTTAGCTTTTTTGTTTTTTGTTAGTTTTTAATTTTTTCATGTTGGTTTAAGTAAAGTTTAGTTTTTGTTTTTTTTGCAAGGTATTGCATATGGAAGAAAGGAAGAAGGAAACGAAAAGCCATGGAGGAGAAAATGAAAAGCCATGGAGGAGAAAATGAAAAGCCATGGAGGAAAATCTTTAAAATACCCATTGAAATGCATGCACAAGGGGAACTTTTGGCATGGCCAAATGCGGCAAAATTTGATGTGTAAAAGAGGAATATAATTTGAATGGGAAAGCTTCTTTTCAGAAATTTCGGGCCTTGTTAGCAAGAAAGAATGAGAAATTTTCTGCATGCTCTATTTTAATTGTTTTATCTTTCCCCTTCCAAATTTCAGATTTGTATGTGAAATTTACGCCATGGGATGGGTTATTTCATGTGAATGTTTGCAATTTGGAAATTATTTAAAACCCTAGGAGTCAAGCACTTAGTTTACTTTGATTGTGTGTAGTACAGATCAAATAGGCTAGGTTGCATGTATGAAACTCTCACGTATTCGGTTTTGCAGGACGGGGTGCTATCAAACTGAAGGAGCTTTTGCATTGTCTGCATTTCCAGCAATTATTTTGATGCAAAATTTTAATTTTCTGTTTTCAAAAATTTTAATTTCAGAATTTTTTTTCCTATTTTCAGGCATTAAAATAAACATTAAAAAAATTTCAAAATCTAAAAATGATTTCACCATTGCGTAGATTATAATTCAGAATTCAAATACGCACTTTGAAATTTCATTTTTGGAGTTGTTTAGTATTTTTTAAAATTCACCGAAGTTGTTTTGTCACAGATTTCAAAAATCCGAAAATAGAAATTTTCCATTTTAAGGTCAAATTTCATTTTTCCAGTTTTGTTTTGCATTCATGAGCCTATGATGACATTCCCTTCATGGAAATTCCAATTTCATTGAAGGAGTGATGTTTTATGGCATTTCCACAAATTTCCATTTTTGGCCTAAAATTACCTTTTCTTCATAAAAATTCCAATTTTACGAAAGAGGGGTAATTTGAGCATTATACTGAAGGAGCTTTTGCATTGCTGCATTTCCAACAATTATTTTGATGCAAAATTTCAATTTTCTCTTTTCTGAAATTTTTATTTCAGAATTTTTTCTTATTTTTAGGCATTAAAATAAACATTTAAAAAATTTCAAAATCCAAAAATAATTTCACCATTGCGTAGATTATAATTCAGATTTCCATTACGCACTTTGAAATTTCATTTTCGGAGTTGTTTAGTATTTTTTAAAATTCACCGAAGTTGCGGCTTTGTAACAGATTTTAAAAATCCGAAAATAGAAATTTTCCATTTCAAGGTCAAATTTCATTTTTCCAGTTTTGTTTTGCATTCATGAGCCTATGATGACATTCCCTTCATGGAAATTCCAATTTCATTGAAGGAGTTATGTTTTACGACATTTTCACAAATTTCCATTTCGGGCCTAAAATTACCCTTTCTTCATAAAAATTCCAATTTTACGAAAGAGGGATAATTTGAGTATTATATTGAAGGTCTTTGCCTTAAAGCACTTAATTGTTCATCTTGATGAAAATTTGATTTCATTTAAGAGGGATAAGTTAAAGTGACATTTTGAAGATTCTATTCATCATTGAGGATTTAATGCAAGATAAAATCCATTTTAAAACCATCAAGATAAAAGGAATTAAAGCACTACATCGTGGTCATATGAGGGCCAACTCACATTTGATTTATTTTGGTTCAATGAACAATCACTAAAGTTTCATGGTAAAATAAACCAACATTGCCCCTTGTTTATAGTTACTTGCAATCACTAAGGTGTTCCAAGCATTTAAATTGAATATCTTTATTTGAGATTACTAATGCACATATGCAAATGCTAATATAACGGAGACCTTGGAGAAGTTGTTTGTTTAACTTCTTTGCAAGAGGGGATTTGGAATCCAAATCCTAAGGGAGAGTGTACTTTCACAATTGGGTGAAAATACCACTCAACATTTTGGCGCTAGAAGGAGGGCCTTGAATTGGTTTATTTTAGTATGATTTAAATGCTATAGGGATTTAAATTTTGAATATTTCATGCCCTATTGATTATTATCTGTAGCCCTCTTTTAATATTACAACTTGGTACTATTAAAAGGAGGACATGAATTGCTATGCATTGTTCTAACGCTTTGATTGTTCATACAAGAATAATGGGATTTGATTTGATGTTAAAAAAAAAAAAAAAAAAAAAAATTGGGTATTAAAGTTATATTCTTTAAGATTCACTAATGGCTATGTTTTCACCATGGATGACAGGTAGCCCATTGAACACACCAGGAGTTCAACATTATTTGCCCGTCGGTTGGGAGAGTTGTCTTCCTCGATTTTTGTCTAATGGGACAAATACTGCAGGAGAACACATTCGAGCATTCAAATTTGTTGTGAATCACTTAACAATTTGGCATGATGATGTTGTTTGTAAAATGTTCCCTTACACCTTGGACAAAGTGGCATTTGATTGGTTTACAAGTCTACCTTTAGGGTCTATCACTTCTTGGGCTCAACTAGAGGCAGCATTTCTTAATCAATTCAACAAAAAGCAAGTTGACCCAATCCGCATATATGAGCAATTTTTCACCATCAGAAAAGGACCAAGTGAAAATGTGAAAACATTTTCTGAAAGGTTCTTTGGATTATATGCTCAATTAGTGACATGTTATGTTTTGCAAGAACAAGTGGCTCTCCAAATATATGTCAATGCTCTTGACCCACTCATTTCCACATATTTGCGAGGGATGCCCCTAATCACTTCTTTGTCTCAAGCCTATGCTCAAGCAATGGCAATTGAGCAACAATTGAGTTGTCAAAATTATGGTGTGGGTTTTGGATCATGTAATCTTCAATCATTTAATACTTCCTTTACCCACCCAATGATTTATCCACCTCAACCAAATTCAAATGTGAATCAATTTCAGAATCAACAATCATTCTCAAGCTTCAATCAATTTCAAAATCCTCAACCTACTATGCAAGATCAACCATCTTTCTTAAGTATGAATCAACTTCAAAGTACTCATCTTGATTCAAAAGATGGTTCTAAAATCAATTTTAATGATTTTCATAAGAAGATGATTTTAAGCAAGGGAGGAGTGCTAGATCCAACTAGTATTGAAACATGTGACAAATTGGAAACCCTTGACTCACCAAAAGATGAATTCTATGAGGATGAATTTGTTTCGGATGACATTGTTGAAAATGATGGCCAAGAAAATTCACACCTTCCAAATTGTGATAAAATTGAATCATGGGTTACAAATTTGGATTATGATAGCCTTATCAATTTGAATACAAGCAATAACCCAATTTTGGAAGTAATTGAACCATCTAAGGAAGGTGAAGATAAATTTGATGAGAAACATGTTGATGAATTAAAAGATGAAGTAGAAATAGTTGAGCATCACAATTTAATTTTGAAAGATGATCATTATGATTCTTGGGAAGAGTATGCTCACTCCAAAATTGCTAATGAAATTTGTATGCCTATTGATATGCAAGATGATACAATTGCCCTTTCACATGAGGATATTACAAGTCTTGTGCAATCTGAAAATGTTTTGGAAGAAGGATTGGAATCTCATCAAAGGTTTGAGAAGGATAATGATGTTACTACCATGGATCAAGAAGGAGAATCAATTGTTTTTGTTCCCCTTGAGGGGCAAGAAATAGAAAATCTTGATCCACCTATTGTTTCTACAATGTCCATGCCATCTCAAAATGATGAAATTACAAAACCTAAGTGGTGTGGGTTTGATACTATTGATGATCCTAATGAAAATATAGATTTTGAGGCAACTCAAGCCATTGATCATGGAAAGGTGTCACGTGACACATATCTTGAAAAGCTAGGCTCTTGTTTTGAAAAGGATGGATGCATGTTTGATTGGGTGCCTAACTTTGGTGTTTTTGAACAGGTGTTGGATGATGAAGAAGACAATGAGGAAGAAGAAAAAGCTACTAACACTCATCAAGTTGTGGTAAATTCTAACCATGATGGGTTGAGTAGGGATGACAAGGTGAAATCTTTACCTTTGGTAGTAGCTACCAAAATTTCAAATGATGGATTACATGATGTCCCTTTGGATGCTAATGTCATTAATGATGAAATGTCAAATCTTGGTGATGTTTGTCAAGTCTTGATTGATTTGGATTGCTTTAAAATCTTGAAAAATATTTTGAATTCAAGACTTTTAGAAATAGGCTCTTGTTTGCAATATTTCACATTTGAAAAGGAAAGCCTACTTCTAAATTATGAATGGAATGATGAAATTTGCGCTTTAAAGAATAGGCATGATAAAATTGAAAATCAATCATTGTCTGATCAATTTAAAATTTTGAATCTCACCTATATGAATACTAATGAAACTAAATTTAATTGGTGGGGTGAGAGAGGGAAGTTGAAATTTGTTGCATTGCTTGGTATGATCTTATTGTCGTTGGGGGATTCCTACAACATTTGGCGTGTGTATGGTGACATATGTCTTTTGAAATGCTCTAATCATGTTTGGGATCCAGGAAAGTAATAGTCCAAGCTTGGCATCATCTTGTACTATATTGTATATAAATTTTAGTTTTGGTTTTGGTTTGTGTTTTCAAGTTCGTTTTTTGAAGTTGCTATTTGGATTTGGATTTAAGTTGTGTGTTGACCCTTTGGATTTTTTTGGTTTGTTTTAAAATATATATATATATATATATATATATATATATATATATATATATATGTGTGTGTGTGTGTGTGTGTGTGTGTGTGTGTGTGTTTTTTGAGATGTCAACTTATGCCTAAGATCAGGAGAATATGAAACATTGGAATTGTGTTGTAAAAGCTCCACATGTAATACAAACAGTTAATTTATATCATTTGAAACTTGTGATGCATGAAAGAGTCAGGTTTGCATGACAAATCATTTCATTTGCAATTCAAGAAATAATACATTCATTTTCCATCTCACTTTTCATACATTTCATCTTAGTGGCATATGCATCTTAGGTGCAAATTATTTAAGTATGTCAAATCCTCTTAGGGTTATGTTATAACATAAATGTAAGTAAATCCTAAGGTTGGAAACTGAGCCTTGAAATATCTAGAACCAAGCACGTTTCATACATTAAAAAGGATCTTGAGCAAAATGATCAAAACCTAACTTGGAGGAAAAGGTTGGGCGAAAGAAGTTTTTGTCTATCCTATTATGCAACATGATCCTTAAAACAGTGGTTGTCACCACTTCCATAGAGCTTAAAGCCTAAAATCAAAGTAGTAAGGATAGGATTAAATCCTCATCAAACTTAGGTTGAGGATCCAATTCCCCAAAGCTTTGATTTGACCCACATGGAGTAGTAAGGATAGGGTATAAATTCTCATCTCGCTTAGGTTGAGAATCTGATTCCCCAAAGCTCTTATGTCTCATTTCATAGTAAATTTTGGATTGTAAGGATCGTACTACTTGTCCTCTGCAAAGGATGGGTAGTCATCCCCAAGGTCTAAACGTCAAAATTAATATTTTCCATTTACATCTAAAGTTTGGATTGTAAGGATAGTACTACATGTCCCTAGCCAGGATGGGTAGTCATCCCCAAGATCCAAGAAGTAAAAATAAGTAACTTTTTCCCATCTCATCTTTATATTGGATTGTAAGGATCGTACTACTTGTCCTCTGCAAAGGATGGGTAGTCATCCCCAAGGTCCAAAGAAATGAAGATAAGTTTTGGATTGTGGGGTTAGATATGCCCATGCACGACAACATGTCTTGTCTAAAAAACAAGACCACTGATTGCCCAGAGGGTTAGACTAGCATGACCATTTCTTCCATAATTGGTTTAATTATTTTGCTCAAAGTGAGGTAAAGAATTCTAAATCAGAATAGTAAGGATAGGGTTAAACTCTCATCTCGGTTGGTTGGGAGTCTGATTCCCCAAAGTTTTGATTTCACATCCACTCGCACATGGGTTCAAGATAGTAGGGACTCACAACCAACTTTGGGATATAATGAACCATTCACTAGTGGATCCTAAGAGGGTTTGGCAGTCTTGAATGTTTGTACATAATACTAGAAGAGTGACTATGCATTTTATAAAAGCAAAATCTCATGGCATATTCATTAGGGTACACAAATCATTCACAATCTCGCATATGCATTCATGCAAAACGCGACAATGGAATGTTGATCAATTTCAAACGCTGAGGAAAGAAATTCATTGCACACACCGAGCTAATGCTTAGCGATTCTGATGTTTCATGTATTTTTGATCTATTGGCATTCTTTGGATATTGGTTGATGCTTGTGTTAAATTTTTGAAGTGTGTTTTCAAGTGTTCTTTTTGGGTTCTCATCGAAATGCTCGAGAGCATTTCCCAAACAGAGTCGCCATTTGTTGTGACTATTTCACAACTAGCCCCAAAGCTTGGGGACCCACATTTTTTTGATAAATTTTTGGTGTGGTTTTTTTTGTCTATTAATGTGTTTGTAATTCAAACATTAACTTTTGGGTTAATTCATGTTTAAAAAAATAAATAAACTAAAAAAAAAAAAGGAATAAAAAAAAAAATAATAATAATAAATAAATTAATAGAACAAAAGAAAGAAAAAAGAAAAAAGTAAAAAGTAAAAATAATATATATATATATATATATATATATATATATATATATATATATATATATATATATATAAACAAATGAACATAAAATAAAAACAAAAAAAAAACAAAAAAATAATAATAAAAATAAAATAGGATTATTTTTAGCTTTTTTGTTTTTTGTTAGTTTTTAATTTTTTCATGTTGGTTTAAGTAAAGTTTAGTTTTTGTTTTTTTTGCAAGGTATTGCATATGGAAGAAAGGAAGAAGGAAACGAAAAGCCATGGAGGAGAAACGAAAAGTCATGGAGGAGAAAATGAAAAGCCATGGAGGAAAATCTTTAAAATACCCATTGAAATGCATGCACAAGGGGAACTTTTGGCATGGCCAAATGCGGCAAAATTTGATGTGTAAAAGAGGAATATAATTTGAATGGGAAAGCTTCTTTTCAGAAATTTCAGGCCTTGTTAGCAAGAAAGAATGAGAAATTTTCTGCATGCTCTATTTTAATTGTTTTATCTTTCCCCTTCCAAATTTCAGATTTGTATGTGAAATTTACGCCATGGGATGGGTTATTTCATGTGAATGTTTGCAATTTGGAAATTATTTAAAACCCTAGGAGTCAAGCACTTAGTTTACTTTGATTGTGTGTAGTACAGATCAAATAGGCTAGGTTGCATGTATGAAACTCTCACGTATTCGGTTTTGCAGGACGGGGTGCTATCAAACTGAAGGAGCTTTTGCATTGCTGCATTTCCAGCAATTATTTTGATGCAAAATTTTAATTTTCTGTTTTCAAAAATTTTAATTTCAGAATTTTTTTTCCTATTTTCAGGCATTAAAATAAACATTAAAAAAATTTCAAAATCTAAAAATGATTTCACCATTGCGTAGATTATAATTCAGACTTCAAATACGCACTTTGAAATTTCATTTTCGGAGTTGTTTAGTATTTTTTAAAATTCACCGAAGTTGCTGTTTTGTCACAGATTTCAAAAATCCGAAAATAGAAATTTTCCATTTTAAGGTCAAATTTCATTTTTCCAGTTTTGTTTTGCATTCATGAGCCTATGATGACATTCCCTTCATGGAAATTCCAATTTCATTGAAGGAGTGATGTTTTATGGCATTTCCACAAATTTCCATTTTTGGCCTAAAATTACCTTTTCTTCATAAAAATTCCAATTTTACGAAAGAGGGGTAATTTGAGCATTATACTGAAGGAGCTTTTGCATTGCTGCATTTCCAGCAATTATTTTGATGCAAAATTTCAATTTTCTGTTTTCTGAAATTTTTATTTCAGAATTTTTTCCTATTTTTAGGCATTAAAATAAACATTTAAAAAATTTCAAAATCCAAAAATAATTTCACCATTGCGTAGATTATAATTCAGATTTCCATTACGCACTTTGAAATTTCATTTTCGGAGTTGTTTAGTATTTTTTAAAATTCACCGAAGTTGCTGCTTTATAACAGATTTTAAAAATCTGAAAATAGAAATTTTCCATTTCAAGGTCAAATTTCATTTTTCCAGTTTTGTTTTGCATTCATGAGCCTATGATGACATTCCCTTCATGGAAATTCCAATTTCATTGAAGGAGTTATGTTTTACGACATTTTCACAAATTTCCATTTTGGGCCTAAAATTACCCTTTCTTCATAAAAATTCCAATTTTACGAAAGAGGGATAATTTGAGTATTATATTGAAGGTCTTTGCCTTAAAGCACTTAATTGTTCATCTTGATGAAAATTTGATTTCATTTAAGAGGGATAAGTTAAAGTGACATTTTGAAGATTCTATTCATCATTGAGGATTTAATGCAAGATAAAATCCATTTTAAAACCATCAAGATAAAAGGAATTAAAGCACTACATCGTGGTCATATGAGGGCCAACTCACATTTGATTTATTTTGGTTCAATGAACAATCACTAAAGTTTCATGGTAAAATAAACCAACATTGCCCCTTGTTTACAGCTACTTGCAATCACTAAGGTGTTCCAAGCATTTAAATTGAATATCTTTATTTGAGATTACTAATGCACATATGCAAATGCTAATATAACGGAGACCTTGGAGAAGTTGTTTGTTTAACTTCTTTGCAAGAGGGGATTTGGAATCCAAATCCTAAGGGAGAGTGTACTTTCACAATTGGGTGAAAATACCACTCAACACACCTGTGTATGAAAAATAAAAGATAAATGTAATGATGGTTAAAATGAGTCCAAATAAACTGAAAACTTGACAAAAGCTTAATCATGTAACTAGCTAAATACTACAAAAGAAATAGTCACCAAAGGCAATAAGGCGGGGGTGCCCGAAGGCAAACCACCCGCGGGTGAAACTTTGTTTCGACACCAATCCGCTTGGGATGGGTCCGAAACCTGGTGTGATGTGTTGTCGGCAAATTGGTAGGATATTGTGGTCAGAAAAATCGGGTTTTGGTTCTTGATTCGTGCCTTCAAAAGTCACCCAATAACCTCTCTTTCGATTAAGAGATTATGGATGTTGAAAGCACAAATCGCAAGTAAATCGAGCAAGCACTTCGTCGCTCAAAATGCTCCTTCTCTGTATATCTTTTGGGTGAGGAAGCTCACCATTTTATAGACCCAAGGGGTCTCTTTGAAATAACATGCAAAAGTGCTACTTAGCATGAATGCTTTTTCAGGGAAGAGAAGACTTCTCCCTGATCAAGGGCTCCATAACTACTTCTGTAACTGCTACTGCATGTCCAAAAGAAATCACTCACACTCCCATGCAATGAAGGGAGAGTTAAGTAGCTATTTTGAGTTGTCATGAAAAAGCCCACTCTCACTCCCATGCAATGAAGGGAGAGTCAAGTGGCATATCTGAGTTGTCCTAAAAAGCTCACTCTCATTCCCATGCAGTGAATGGAGAGTTAATTGACAGATATGAGTTGTCAAAAGAACTCACTCGCCCTCCTATGCCATGAAGGGAGAGCTAAGTGGCAGTTCTGAGTTGTCATGCGCCGAGGTTTGACTTTTTGTCGATCAAACCTGGCGTTCGTCCCACCCCGGAGCGAGCGCTGGTAATCGTCTCTGGGTGAAACGAGTACCAATCTGCACTCGTCTCTGGGTGAAACGAGTACCAATCCGCACTCGTCCCTGGGTGGAGCGAATAAGTAGCAGAGTGTCTAAAAGGTGCCAAATTGATCTCTTGACTTGTAAAACTGTTGTGTGAGTGGTTAGAACCACTGTTTTAACCTCTGGGGCTGCCCTGGGGCTGTGTGTGTTAGTGCGATTAGTGTTTGCAGTCACATAATCGGATTGGTGTTGTTTTGGTGTCTACAGATGCCCCTTTTTGGAAAGCGCTGCACATGGTGCAATGCTGAGCAAAAATAGATAACCAAAGCACTAATGATTAGGGTTTCTCAGTAACCTAACCAACTCTTGATGCCCCAAGTATGGAAAAGGGGGCGCATTCTTGAATCCTTGCTTCTGACGAGCTAAGGAACTTAAATCAAGCATTAACCTGGTTCGGTGAGGTATTACTTGAACTTAGACATTGATCAGTCATGAATAGGCAAAGGGCGCAACCTTTTGTCTATGGGAACCTTGAGTTCATGATTCACGAATGCCAAGTATATGATCAGTTTGTGATAATTGCTTGTTTGCTGCCCCAAGCAGAGGCGCGATTGTCTTTTGCAATGATCCTTTGAATGCGTGTCATTTCCAAGATTGGGTATATTGTTGTTGATTGGCAACTAAGTGTGACTACCCCCTCAAGCGACGAATCGATGAGGGAATGACCGACATGAGAAAAGCGACGAGTCGCTTGACCCAAGATGACTTAAGTGAGGGTGCCTTCAGATGTTATCCGATGCATGCTCGAGCAGTTTCCCGATTGTTTTGACCTATTTTTGGTGGGTGTGAACCCATTTTGGGATGCCATTTGGGGTTAACATTGGCAAAAATCCGTCTTCCCGTGAAGCGGTCCGGCTATGGTAGCCTTCTTAGGGAGTAGGATAGCGACAAGGTAGACCCCGACATCAGTTTTCTTATGCCAAGAGGTTAAGTGCAAGAGCACTTTTGTCCGGCAATTTTTAGTGGTTTTGTTGGCATTTGTCATTTTTATATTTTGGTTGTTTTTGATTTTTTTTTTTTTTTGGGTATTCGTTTCGGGGGGGGACGAACTCCATGATGGTACTCGTCCTGGGGTGGGACGAGCGCGCCTCCGAGGAAAAAGTGCTCGTTCCAGGTAGGGACGATTACCAGCAAGCAAAAAGGTATAAATAGGCAAAAATGACGGATTTTGCTCATTTGCACTGTTCATCGATTGCGATTTGGAGCTCTGAGGAGGAGGAGGTAGATTTTCTGACGCGAAACGCTGTCGGATTTTCTAGCCACCATGAGTGCACAGACCGGGTCGTCAGGCGGCGGAGCCGAGGCGAGACCAGTAAGTGAACTATCTCCTCGAGTTTGAATTTGAAAAATGCAAATGTGTTTTTATTGTGTTTGTCTTTTGTTTAAGACATGGAACCCTAATTAATCAATTAAAAGGTGAACGAATTTGATTTAAAGACCCTGAAACAAAATAAAACGTGTATGCAAACCGATGGAAACCTAGATGGAAAACCGTAGGATAAACCCAAATGAAACTTAGAGTAACACTTTAGGGTAACCACGGTTATAAAAATGTTTTTTTTTTTTTTTATGTGAATGGTAAAACTTAGGTCGAAACCGTAGGTAAACCATGTCCATTTTTGTCTATTTTTTAAATTATGAAACCCTTTGTAATTTTTTTTTGTTTTTTTTTAAAAAAGAAAAAATGGATGAATTTTTTTTTTTGAAATGGTAAACTTAGGTCGAAACCGTAGGTAAACCATGTCAAATTTTTGTTATTTTTTGTTATTTTTTTTGTTTTTGTTTGTATGTTTGTAAATTGTAACAAATGTACATGTGAATGCATGATGTTACTGTATAGTGATGCATTTTTGAATATGTGATGGTGATGTGATGCATGTTTTTGATGTGTTTATGTTTTGTGATATGCAGGTGGTGAAGAGTCGGCATCGGGTACCGACTATTTTTTCTATTGCCCGCGAGGCGTTGAGTGCGGAGGACTGGGAGTGGCTTGACGCCTTGGGGCTCAAGCATGTGGCTCGATTGGAGGCAGTGGTTGGGGATCGGGCGTACTTGACAGCTTTGATCAGTCTGTGGGATGTTCGGATGAACACCTTCCATCTCCCGACAGGGGAGATGACAGTTACCTTGGAGGATGTGTATCGGATTCTTCGGATTTCGATAGACGGGGTGCCCATCCGGACGACGCCACGAGGCCAGAGGACGGCTGTACTAACTCGATATTTTGGACATGGGGAGGATGTGGATGGGATGAGCTCAGTGGAGAAGGCGGAGCTTGATTGTCAGGTTGGGTGGGATCCTAGTGCGGTGGTGGTATGAGAGGGGAGTGTTGGGAGTGAGGCATGCACTGCTCATGAGCCTCATTTCCAACATGCTCCTGCCAGACTCTTCGAGGGCGAGGTTCCCATGGAACCTATTGGAGGTGGTGTGGCAGTTAGTGGATTGTCCTGTGATAGAGCCGATGATCATGAGATGGGGCCAGACGCTGTTGGCTCAACTATATGATGAGTTGTATGAGGTCCGCTGCCAGAAGCGGAAGGGGATTGGCTGCAGTTACTTGTTGCAGTGCTGGGCATGGCAACATATAGCCGTAGAGCGACCACGAGGGCTACCCTGGACTACACGGGTTGACATGGTGGATAGAGATATTGGTTATGGTGCTTTATGGTATCGATCTGAGGAGCGAGGGCAGAGTCGACGGTTTGCGGGAGACGTGGACCATTACATAGATGCATTGGCACGACTGACTCCAGGAGATGTGGTGTGGAGGCCATATCGGGATTGTCCCGCATGGCCGAAGGCTGATGAGTGGCTTCGGCGGGTTCGAAGGGGGAGATGGGTCATTGGACGACACGGGACGGAGCAGGAATACTTTCATTATCTCCGAGTGACACGACAGTTTGGGGTACGCCAGGGGTTGCCTGGGGAACCCGTAGTCTATCGGCACCGGAGCGATGAGAGGACTCTAGCTGTGCCGATCCTCGAGCCGCTAGGGGAGGAGGCGGATATAGTACTGGACACTCCAGACGTGGATGACGTTGGAGTTACTGCCGAGTACCAGGAGTGGTGGACGCTCCGACAATGGCGAGGTGAGGGGCCATTGGGAGGGGATGAGGCAGCGGGAGGCGGAGAGGGTGCAGAGGCACCAGGAGAGGGTTGGGGAGCTCCTGCTGATGTGGACATGGTGGAGGTGGCAGATGCGGGAGAGGACTTTGGTGAGGAGGAGCAGCCAGAGATGCAGGATGCTCCAGAGCAGGCCGATGCGCCAGAGAGGCCGACGCAGCCGGCCGTGTCGAGGGATACAGAGGCGGGGTTGCGCGCGGAGGTGGCACGGTTGACGGAGTTATTACGAAGGCGAGATCAGGAGCTTGGGGATGCACTACGGGAGAGGGATCTCTTGCGGACGCAGTTAGGGCAGCGTGAGGCTAACCTTGCGACATACCGTCAACGGGCGAGGGACTTGGAGCGACAGCGGGACGAGCTGGAGGATGAGGTTATCCGCCTTGGTGGGCGAGTACCTGCATTCTCTGGAGGTGGATCATCGCGACGCTCGAGAGGGAGTGACATGGAGCAGATAGCATCCTCACAGCGGAGGCGACGGGATGAGGGAGAGGCCAGCGGGCATGGTGCAGGGGCGAGCAGTAGCCACCCTGAGAGGTCTCAGAGGACCCGCACCATGGGGGGTAGTTCCCGTCGCATCGATCCTGCATGATCATGGTGGACGATGCCCTAGACTTTGGGGATTTTGGTGTATGATTGCGGGGTCAGAGGACCAGTTCACTGTAGCTCTACGGGCAATTTTGTTATGATATATATATATATATATATATATATAGATGACTCTTTTTGGTGTTTGTACATTTTTCATGATTTATTTTTATGTGCATGTTTTTATATTGATGTATGCATATGCGATTATGAATGCGATGGTTCTAATTTGTATGATGTATGCATATGGAATGAATGAAATGAATTGTTGATGATTTGTCAATGCACCATAGACTGTACAAGATTTGACTGGCTTGCTATAGTAATGGGATAACTTTGTGGAATGCTTGTGCATGTGAAAACTTTGTTTTTGTATTTTGTCTATTTTTTGATGGTGATGTACGGAATGAAATGTACCGGTTGTTTGAAAATGTAGTTAAGCTTTTCTCAGATGCAGATATTTTAACTAACTAGCCAAGACTCGTACATTTATCTCGTGAGACTTTTGAACAAGGTCTAAATCCGACTTGAATTTAACCAAGTTATTTCACATCCCTATGTGTGCAATTGAGTTCGTTTATGTGGTATTTGTCAAGATACCGCCAGTGCCAGATAGGCTATCAACCAAACCTATACTGAGGATCACCTAATTAGCTCCACTAACTCCGTTGTTGTATTTAGCAAGATTAATCCATGGGACAATCTAAGGTACCATAAGCTAGTTCATCCACATGCAAACATTGGTCTGCGCACACGCAAAGTTAATGTGACAGACATATCGTCATGCGGGTAGGATACCACCATTGCTAGGTAGGCTATCAACCAAACCTGTAATGAGGATCACCTAGATGGTTTTTGAATGCTGAGAATTTCCAAGGATTCAAGTTCAGGCTGTGTGGTGGAATGATTTGGGAGATTTGCCCGTCTATATAGTGATGAAAATCATTGTTTATTTTTCACTTTGTTTTTCTTTTTGAGCAAGGATTTTGAATAGTGGTGATAACCACTGTGATTTGATTTTGTATTTTGAGCTTTGTAAGTTTGAACTTGTGAATGGCCTTGATCCTATTGGCCTTGGGGATGACTACCCATCCTATGTAGGGACGTGTAGTACGAATCCTTACGACTTTGGGAACCAAGGGGATAATGGAGAGTATGAAGTAAGGGCATTGATCTTTTAGGCCTTGGGGATGACTACCCATCCTGGTTAGGGGCAGATAGTACGAATCCTTACAACTTGGAGACCAAAGGAGATAATGGAGATTATGAAGTAAAGGCATTGATCTTTTAGGCCTTGGGGATGACTACCCATCCTGATTAGGGGCGGATAGTACGAATCCTTACAACTTGGAGATCAAAGGTGAATGGAAAGGTTAGGATGATGGTTCATTGGAATTTTGTTTATGAAGGGCGTTGATCCTTTTAGGTCTTGGGGATGACTACCCATCCTTGGCAGGGACGTGTAGTACGAATCCTTACAACTTTGGGGACCAACTATAATTTGGATTTGTGGGAGTGGTGAAAACCACTGTTTATTATGGTGAATGGATGGGGAAGAACTCGTCCTTTGGTCAATTCTCAGCATTCTGGAACCATTCGCACAAAGGGATGAACAGGCTAATTTTTCACCTATGGTACCCTAGACTGCTTTGTAGGTTTCTCTTGCATTCACACAACTTAGGAATTATTATATGTGTGTTAATTTGTGTTGGGATGTTACGTAACAAGGCGTGATCCAAGTAAAACTTTCCCGTGTAAAATCTGCTTAACTGTGTACAATTTTTGGCTAGAAATTTAAAAACAGCTGAATGACGAAAACCCTATATACATTAGGAGACAACTGACGATGCAAAAAATGGCGATGGTGCTATTCTAGATGTAGGCGTTTATGAAAATGGATCTGATGTGGAAAAGGATGGAATTTCCAAGTAATGACTGTCTATGGTGCTTTTGACTTGTATGACCTAGCAAATGTATAATGTATGGATGCGATGCCTAATGCAACCTATATTTTTGTATTTTGATTTTTATGAGAATGCATGGAATTGGAATGCAATTGTTTTTGTGATTTTTTTTTTATGAGAATCATGCAATTTGAATTCATTTTTTGTATTTTTTTTTTTTTTTTTATGAGTATGCATGGAATTGAAATGCAATTGTTTTTGTGATTTTTGACGATTATATTGTTTTTGTTTATTTTTGAATATTTATGTTGACCAAGCAGTTATGGTAACGCTTGGAGCTTTTGGTGTTGACCAAAGGGTTTATAGATACCTTTGGGGCATTTAGGGATGACCAAGCGATTATGAAAATCCTTGGAGCTTTTGTCTTGACCAAAGGGTTTATAGAGACCTTTGGGGCGTTTAGGGTTGACCAAGCGATTATGATAATCCTTGGAGCTTTTGTCTTGACCAAAGGGTTTATAGATACCTTTGGGGCATTTAGGGTTGACCAAGCGATTATGATAATCCTTGGAGCTTTTGTCTTGACCAAAGGGTTTATAGATACCTTTGGGGCGTTTAGGGTTGACCAAGCGATTATGATAATCCTTGGAGCTTTTAGTTGGACTATGGCTCTCTAGATGTGGAATGGCCTCAAATGAATGATGTTCAAGGGTTCTGTTTCCTTGATTCCTTCAAGAGAGGCAAGCCGGTATGTTTCGGGTCCTATTCTACTATCAATGATGTAAGGACCTAACCAGTTTGCCGTGAACTTGTCCCGTAGATGGGACGGCAAATTAGAATTCTGTTGGTTCTCTTTTAAGACCAAGTCACCAACCTGAAATTCCCTAAGGTGGACTTTCATGTTGTATGCTTTCTTAAGTCGCTCTTGATAGATACGCAAATGCTCGAGAGCATTAACGCGTCGTTCGTCGAGCAACGTCAGTTGATCTAACCGGGCTTGCCATGCAGATGTCATCATCGATGAACTCTTGCATTGAAATGCGCAGGGAAGGGATTTCCAACTCAAAAGGCATGACCGCCTCGGAGCCATACACCAACAAAAATGGAGTTGCCCTAGTGGGCGTTCGAATGCTGGTGCGATAAGCCCATAGGGCAAGCGGGATCTGAATGTGCCAGTCCTTATGATTGTCTGCAACTGTCTTTTTGAGAATGGCGACTAGCATTTTGTTTGACGCCTCCGCTTGCCCATTTGCCTACGGATAATAGGGTGTTGAAAAGCTGTGCTGAATTTTGTACTTTGTGGTCAAAGCACGCACATATTTATTCTTGAATGGTGTCCCATTATCTGACAGGATCTTGGATGGAATACCAAAATGACATATGATGTTATGCAAAATAAATTCCGCAATGCGGGATCCAGTCGTAGTGGTCAGCGGAATTGCTTCCACCCACTTGGTAAAGTACTCTGTGGCCGTTAAAATAAACGTGTGACGACCAGACGATGCAGGGGAGATCTTTCCAATTAGATCAAAGCCCCACTACGAAAAAGGCCAAACCGATTGAATCGGCTGCAAGGCCTGAGAAGGTACGTGTGTCAAATTAGCATGGTGCCGACACTTCATGCACTTCTTCACATATGCGCAACAATCTCGCTCTAAAGATGGCCAATAATAACCCATGCGAAGAATGCGCTTTGCGATGGCCATACCGCTGAAGTGGCCACCACATGTACCATCGTGAGCTTGGGTGATCGCCCAAGCGGACTCTTGTTGGTCCAAACAACGAAGGAGGATTCCTTCATAATTTTGACGATACAAAATGTCTCCTAACAAGACATGCTTTGCCGCTTTCTGTTTGAAGGATCTTTTCGCGGCTTGTGTCAATCCAAGTGGGAGATTACCTAGCTTGAGGTAATCCCGAATGGGTGTGTACCAATCTTGCTGATCAGAAACCTCGATAGTATGAACGGCCAATCCCTCTTGAAGTCCATCCCTAACAAAAGCTGAGCGGGAAAGAACTTGTAAAAACAACGTGGTGTTGCTATTAAGAGGGGTCGGGGAGAACAAGGACCCCTAGTTGGCTTGAGTCAAACAATCATGGATTCGAGAGAACTTATCCGGAGATGGTTCAATCTGAATCAGGTTGATTCCTGGCGTCAGATCAGAGCTTGCACGCTCCATCGCAGATTGCGATAATGTTTTAACCTGAATGGTTGTCATTTCACCAGAAGGGTCTTGCGGGATGAGTGACCCCAAGGAGGCCATAGTATCCGCAAAATGATTTGATGATCGAGGGAGTGCCTCGATGTCATACCATTCAAGTTGTGCCAGGAATTTGTCCACAAGGGCTTTGTAGGCCTGCAGAACTGGACATTTACATTGAAAAATCCCCTTCACTTGATTGACAATCAACAACGAATCACCAAAGATGTTTAGACGTTTAATGTTCATGGTGATTGTTGTCTGAAGACCTATGAGCAAGGCTTCGTATTCTGCATTGTTGTTGGTGCACAGGAAGTCTAATTTAAATGACAAAGGCATTGGAGCACCTTGTGGAGTGAAGAATACAATTCCCGTGCCACCCCCTTGCTCACATTTAGAACCATCGAAGAATAGGGTTATGTCAGCCTGTGACTCAGGCTCATCAGAATCTGGCGATTCTGAAACATGGAAGACCCCATCATCAGGTAGTTCGAAAGTCGGAGGCTGATCGTCTTCAAGAGGAGCCTCGGCTAGTTGATCGGCGATGACTTGACCTTTTATGGATTTTTGTCCAATGAACTCTATGTCAAACTCCGTCAACAACATGATCCATTTCGTCGTGCGGCTACTATGATAAGTACGACTCATCATGTATCGCAATGGATTCTCCTTAGACACAACATACGTCTTATTACTGAGCATGTAGTGGCATAGCTTTTTGGTAGCAAACACCACCGCCAAGCGGAGCTTTTCAACGTATGCATAGTTAAGTTCATAACTGACCAGGGTGCGGCTAAGATAGTATGTAGCCTGTTCTTTGTGAAGTTCATTTTTCTGGGATAGCATGGCGCCCAGTGCCACCTCAGTGGCTGAGATGTATAAATAGAACGGCACTCCTGGTCTAGGTGGTGCCAATACTGGCGATGAAGCCAAGTACTATTTAATGTCGTCAAAGGTGGACTGGCACTCGTCATCCCAATGAAATGTGACCCCCTTATGCAATAATTTATTCATGGGTCGGCATTTGTTAGATAACTACGCTATGAAGCGCTTGATCGATGCAACCTTTCCCTGTAGACTCCTGAGCTGCTTGATGGTGGTTGGGGGACGCATTTCAAGGATTGCCTTGACTTTGTTTGGGTCGACCTCGATTCCTCGTTTGGAGACTATGAAACCCAAAAGCTTTCCAGAGGTGACGCCAAAGATGCACTTCTTAGGGTTTAATCTGACTTTATGTTCAATGAGGCGATCAAGGACCTTGCTCAAGTCACCGAGGTGATCTGGGCACAAAAGAGATTTGGCCAACAAATCATCCATGTAATCTTCCAAAGTTTTGTGCATGTAATCATGAAAGATGTACGTCATGGCACGTTGGTAAGTGGCGCCAATATTTTTAAGGCCAAAAGGCATGACCTTATAGCAAAATGTCCCCCAAGGCATTGTGAATGCCATTTTTAGTTGGTCCTCGGGATTGATACGAATCTGATTGTATCCCGAGAAACCATCCATAAGGGAAAGCATTTCGTGGCCCGCTGTGGCGTCTACCAACGCGTCGATGCTTGGCAAGGGAAAATCATCCTTAGGACTCGCTTTGTTAAGATCTCAAAAATCGGTGCATATGCGAATCCTCCCATCGGGCTTCTTGACAGGAACCATGTTAGACAACCATGGAGGATAATCCACACAGATGACAAACTGGGCATCCAACAACTTTTGTAACTCGTATTTTACCATTAAGGCCACTGTTGGGTGCATCTTGCGTAGTTTTTGCTTTACTGGCTTGATTGTCGGATCAAGCGTTAAATTATGCGTGACTAGCTGTGGGTCTAGTCCCGGCATATCCTTGTATGACCATGCAAAAACCTCCTTCTTTTCCTTAAGAAGGGTAACATAATCGGCTCGCTCTTCGGGGGAAAGACTTACCCCAGCCTTGAGAATCCATGGATTCGTTGGATCTGTGTCGATGTCTACATCAGTCGTTGCTTCGACCGACATATGGGATCCATCTTCCAACTGGTGTGGAATTGGGATCAGATGGATATCGTTTGCTGAATTAAGATCATCATTAGGAACGTCAAGTTCCTCTTCAGCATGGAAGACATCCTGAGTCTGTCCTGGAGTGAAATGAAACATCCCACCGCAAGGCCAATACTCTGATGGAGATGGTGGTGTGTCAGCGCGATCCCAATCTATAGCTTCTATGTCTAGATGCAATGATCGTGTTGGATTGGCTGGATCATGGATGGGGGCGGTCAAGTCAATGGAGATCATGTTTATGAAATGATTGTAACCTCCATGACCGCAGGTGTGACAACTCTAACATTCGGGATGTTCTTGGTGCGTTGGATCTGGCTCTGTAGGCACTGGCACAAAGGGATCAGCCCTATGCGTGGACCTACAAATAGGGTCTGCCCTAGGCACTGATGGTTTGATAGGGTCTCCAAGCAGAAGATGCTCTTTGTATACCTAGAGTGGCGGGTGCAGTAATTGCTATAACTACGCCGGGTTGAGATGCCACCTATGTCTTGGACCTATGTGTAAGTGTTCAAACATGTCATCTATGTCCAAAGGATATTGTTGTTGCATTTGTTGCATTTGTTGCCTTTGTCGCATGTGGTTGAGATAGGCCATCTCAGTTTCATCTTCCGAATCGCTGTCGGAGAACCACAGGCCTTCGTTAACTCCAATGGTTGCTTGCGACACATGGGGCTCACCTTGTTCAAGCAGATTTATGTGGTCCCATCTAGGTTGTCCCGCCCTCTACGGGGGGACCTAATTTTCTTGAGGTAGCCTATGCTCACTGGGATCATTCAATGGGAACATCATCAGGAAGCTTTCCTGATCGTCATTCATTGGATATTCGTGCGAATGATCGTACTCCGACTCATCTTCAAAAGACCCTTCGTGGTCTTGTCCATCTTCCCCTTGTGGGTGAGTCCGTGAGGTTTCTCCTTGTTCGGCCGTAGGGAAAGGGTTGTTGAGGTCAACAAGGTTATTTGTTTGTAATGGGAAATAATCCCCCAATGTATAAGTTGTATTTGGATTGGCATATGGATCCGATGCCAACCCATCCTTGTTGCCTATCCCTAGGCTTTGCATGTTTTTGACCAAGATGTCGAGGGGCAAAGGGTGATTAAACCCTACTCCTGACTTGTCATAAGGCATTTGGTATCTTGGTTGGCACAAAACATGCATTCCTTGTTCATACCTGCCTAACCCGTATCCATGCCAATTGCATTGGCTAAGATATCGTAATGCGAAGTCCGGGTTAGCCAGATAATTGACATCTTCCACAAAGGGATCTTCATCTTCCTCTTCTTGTCGGGAAGGTTCAACGCCATGATCCAGGCCCCCAAAAATAAAGTTTGTCTGATTAGGTGGGTAGCCTAAAGGAACCACGGAGCCTATGGGGAGTCGAGGTCTTCCCATGTCTTGCATAGACTGAAGTGTGGGCGTTGCAACAACATTGCGCACTATATACTCCCCCATGCCTGTGTTAGACATCTCAACAAGTAATCGTTGGCGATTGAGAGGAAGCGAATGGGAGTTCTCCTTGAGTCCACTCCATGTGGGGTGAACTAGGCATCTCAACTTCCATTCTATTAGGCATCTCTTCTATAGAGATGTTGGAGACTAGAGGTGGTTCCGCTTCCAGGGGCTTCTTTCCTTTGTCCGTTGGTGTGGCCACCGTAGGTGGCATCATTGTGGGAGGACCGGATGAAGAAGATGAACCCGCCTGGGAATTTGATTGATTTGGTAATGGAGATTCTTGCTTAGTCGGACCCCTTTTAGATGGATTTAACTGGAAATCCACATGCGTTGAAGGGAGGGTCGACTGCGGCATGAGTTGCACTAAATTGCAATATTTAAAAGGTTCTAAATCTATGGGGACCACGTGCACTTGTCCTTAAAATGTGTACTTTAAACATTGATGAGCAATTGAAGGGACACACTTCATATCCCGGATCCAAGGCCGCCCAAGTAAGATATTGTAAGCCATCTCACCTTCTAAAATGTGGCACAATGTATGAATGGTCTTTTGTCCCACTTGTATGGGTAGGACAATTGTGCCAACTGTCGAGCATATCGCGTCATTAAATGCTCGAAGAGTATAAGTGGAAGGTACAATGTGAGAGGCTGGCAGCTTCAAATGTTTCAAGTGCAGCGGTTGTAATAATGTTACTAGACGAACCAGTGTCTACCAACACCCGCTTGTACGGAGTCCCGTTGACCCGCGCAATAACGTGCAGGGGTGGATCCGCTACATCCCCAGTCACCATTTTTAACTCATCTTCCCAGAAGGTGATGACTGGTTTGGTACACTGTTTGACATGCCCCACAAAATTGTTGAACGAATTCGCTTCGTGGGGATGCAACTCAATTGCCTTTAATATCTCCATGAGAGCTTCCCGATGGGGTGCCGATTGTTGAATAAGCTCATAGATGGAGAGCCTAGCCGATGTGGTCCGTAGACTTTGAGTAAGTCTAGTTCGAATCGTGGCCACTGGTCTAGGCGGGGGCAACTGTGTAGGATTCGGTTGAGGTTGTGACGTGGATGGAACTTCCCTGGTGGCTGTCGCGGGGGCAGCTCCTGGGTGTCTCTTGTTTCTTGTCACAATGCTAATCATCCCAACATACCCCTCCATGGGGCAATTCTATTGCACTTCGTTGACATGAAGAGGTTTTGCTTGTGCATCATGTGTGGGTAAAGGATCTTTGAAAACACCCATTTGTTGGTTGTTGGGTGCGATGGGGTTATCCACTACCAATGTGTTATTGTCAATGAGGTCTTGCACTAAACCTTTGAACGTCCAACAGACATTAAGGTCATGCCCTTTCCTTCTGTGGAATCTACAGTAAAGATCCTCTCTGTAGCCCTTAGGCTTTGGCGCATTAGGATCGATTGTTGGAATCTCTGGCAGATTAATCAAGTTTGCCGCTGACAAACGGTCAAACAAGGAGTCCCTAGACTCAGTGTATGGTGTAAATTGCCGCCTAGGGTGACGCTGCTGATTGTGATCTTGTTTTTTATTATCTTTCTCATAGTTATTGTGAGGCACTGCCTGATAATTAGCCTTTGGAGGTTGTGTTGCTTGGGCAGGCTTAGGGGCATTGATAGCAACTTGATTGACCATGGTGGGTTTCTGTTGCGTATTCCCTATTTTGGTGCTCTTGTTCCACTCTTTTTTCTTAGGCTTGGCAATTTTGCCATCCTGTATCTTGATCTCTTCGATAACTCTAGCTTGCGCCAGAGCTTCTTCTAAAGTGGCGTATTGTTGCAGCTGCAATAGCACAGAGATCGATCGCAAATAGCTCTTTGCGAACATTTGAGTTAGGTCGGACATAGGAGGGAGGTAGGACAGCTTTGAAAGCAACGTCCTCCATCGATTCCCATATGCCACCATAGATTCCTCCTCATACTGCTTGAGGCTAGCTAGATCACTTAGTGACGCCTTTTTCTTTGTGTTGAAAGCAAAACGTTCTAGGAATGCGTCCACTAGCTGATCCAAGTTGTAGATGCTATGCTTCGGTAGATGGGTAAACCAATCCGAGGCAGATCCTACGAATGTGGTTATGAATGTTCTTAATAGCAATGCATCATTGTCTTGTATACCGAAGCATTGGCTCAAAAATCGAGTCACATGCTCTTGAGCATCTTCATCCCCTCTAAAGAGTGCCAACTAGGGCAGCTTGAAATGTTCGGGGTATGGAGGTGCTGGCACTGATGGATGCACCGGATGACTACGAAGTTGGCGTAAAGTAGGCTTTTGGGGCCCAGCAGTCTTGAGTTCCATAGTCTCTAAGCGTTCTAACAACACTTTGTATGCATCGGAGGACGTAATCTCCTCCTCCTTGGTTTGCTCCCGCTGTGGGTTGCGAGGAACTTGAGGCCTTTGGAGGGGTAACTGGGTAGCACCCCTCCTGCCTTGATAGGGCATTTCAGCCCACTCTTCTTCTTCATAATCCTCATAAGCTTCTTGAGGAGTGTCTGGCCTAGGCTTGTAAACATTGATGGGTGCCCGCGGAGGATGCCCATCACGGTTGCGAGGAGTGGCCTCCCGCTCAGGTCTAGGAGGTCTTAGAGGCAGTGCTTGATGAAGTCGCGGAGACCTGTCTCGCACTAGGGGGTTGTGCCTCACATACATCTCAGATTGTTGTGCACGAGGGACTGGAGCCTTCTCAGGCGCATTGTTGTGAAGCAATTCAGCTGTCCGACGCTGAATGCGCTCTTGGTTAAGGCGACACAAATGTTCTAATTGTTGTTGGTCTTGCCTAAGCCGCATGATCTGCGCTTGGCGGGCGGCTAGTTTGGCAAATTCCAAGTCATTTTGTTCCATCGTCTCTTGTTTAGGGGGCCTAGATGCCTCCCCTACATATCTGTCTCGATCCTGGTACTCTGAGACCCCTATATGTTGCTTCCCTCTGTCGAGGTTGGCAGCATTGATTTGAAGCTCTGGTCTCAATGAGCGATCTGGATATAAAGCGGGTGCAGACGTGCATCGTTCCCATGCTAGGTACTGTCCTTGAGGAACGTATTGATCTTCCTCACATTCTCTGTTATATTCATAAAAGGTGCGGGCAGAGTTGCCTTGCCCGGCCGGGAGAACCTGATATTCTGGATATGGTCTCGTGTGTCTGACATTGATCAGGGGTAAATTAGGAGTAACAAAATCATATGGTTCCTCCTTGTGGACCTGTTGTTGTTCTAGAGCAGTATATAGCGCTTCATCACTAGGCCACCCATAACGAACTTCAAAGGGGGGCCTTGTATCTAGGTCACGTGCTACATGTTGGTTATTTTCTTGAAAATATTTTTGTTGCTTAGGAGTACCCCCTAAGGAGGTGCCTCTATAGTCTTGTCTATTGATGGCATGAGTTGGAGTGCCCCTCAAGGAGGTGCCTCTAGAGCCATGTTCTGTAACTGCATGGTGTGGACTAACTTGTGTACCCTGCCGCCAAGGCGGGATGGCCAAGTCTTTAGGGCTATATCGGAGACGACTTGTCTCTCTTGGTGCATTCTCTGCAGCTTCTGCCCGTGATTGGGCTTGGCTACGAGTAAACACCATGGTAATGTTACCCTAAAGATGCAAAAATTCTTTTTATGATTTTTTTTTGTCTAAACAGAAAATAGCATACACACACAAGCAATGATTATCTCTTTTAAAGATTAATAGTGTGCCCTAAATCTGGTTTAGTGTGTTTTTGTTGTTTGTTTTTGTGTTTTTGAAGACTTTTTATGAAAACCATTTAAATGCAATTATGAAGGCTCTTATGACTCCCAAAATGGTCGCCCCTTCAATATACCATTGTCGGACCGATATACCAACCTCTCTATATACCCGCCCTTACGTGAGGGAGACTATAGGTACGTGAGAGCAGATGATACATGGAACATAGGCGGTACGAAAGGGGGATTGTCCTGTTTATGACACCTACCATAGAAGACTTATCCTCACGTGCTGGGAATCACCCCAACGACACTCGGTCAGCTTTCATCAGGATTTACGTCGAGCAACAATGACAATCGGGGTAAATGAATGCAAATATCCAAGCCAACGTGATAATGGAATCCACTATTGGTCTTGCTCAAGGGCTGGGGTTTTACGACCAGCTCCTTGGTTTAAGTAACCACGTGATGTGTGGGGTTCATTTTAATTTGCAAAAATTTGAAACAAGCAAACAAAAAGGAAACTTTCCCTAAGCCATACAAAACTGAAAACCAGAAAACAGAAAACAAAAATTTGACAGAAGCTTGTTAAAAACCCCTACCTCTTCTCTGCCCAACAGGATGTTTCTGATTTGCTGCTCTGAAAAATGCACAGAAAGCTATTCGTCCCTGGGTGAGACGAATATCAGAACAGTATTCGTTCCAGGGTGAGACGAATGGTATACTCGTCCCTGGGTGAAACGAATAACAATCTACCGACTAAAAAATAAGTACCTGTAATCAAAACAAGCAATTTCAGATCAGAAATCTAACCTAAAAAAAAATAGAGGACAGAGGTCCCACCGTGATCGCCATTGAAAACACGAGATTTCGAAAGAAAAAGGAAAGACTAAACAAAATTGCATTAAAAGGAAAGAACACAAATGAATGAACACAAGATATAAAAGCAATATAAAATACGGCCCTTTTTATTGATATTCTTTCAGTAATGTGTTACAATACGTCTCCTTCCTTTTTAGGGGATAGGAGAGCGTTAAATGTTGGTCTTTTACAACTTGTTTCAGAATTCCTCCTTCCGCGTGCCCACATATAAGATGGGCGAACCAAAACGTTGTCGTCGCTTGTGTTGGTAAAAGTAGATTCCTCGTTGCTCCTCTAATGCTGAAAATCTGCGTTCAAAGAAACAAACAAAGAATCAGTAGCACCTGTGTATGAAAAATAAAAGAACGAATATGAAAGGTTACCGTAAAAGATAAATGTAATGATGGTTAAAATGAGTCCAAATAAACTGAAAACTTGACAAAAGCTTAATCATGTAACTAGCTAAATACTACAAAAGAAATAGTCACCAAAGGCAATAAGGCGGGGGGTGCCCGAAGGCAAACCACCCGCGGGTGAAACTTTGTTTCGACACCAATCCGCTTGGGATGGGTCCGAAACCTGGTGTGATGTGTTGTCGACAAATTGGTAGGATATTGTGGTCAGAAAAATTGGGTTTTGGTTCTTGATTCGTGCCTTCAAAAGTCACCCAATAACCTCTCTTTCGATTAAGAGATTATGGATGTTGAAAGCACAAATCGCAAGTAAACTGGCAGCACTTCGTCGCTCAAAATGCTCCTTCTCTGTATATCTTTTGGGTGAGGAAGCTCACCATTTTATAGACCCAAGGGGTCTCTTTGAAATAACATGCAAAAGTGCTACTTAGCATGAATGCTTTTTCAGGGAAGAGAAGACTTCTCCCTGATCAAGGGCTCCATAACTGCTTCTGTAACTGCTGCTGCATGTCCAAAAGAACTCACTCACACTCCCATGCAATGAAGGGAGAGTTAAGTAGCTATTTTGAGTTGTCATGAAAAAGCCCACTCTCACTCCCATGCAATGAAGGGAGAGTCAAGTGGCATATCTGAGTTGTCCTAAAAAGCTCACTCTCATTCCCATGCAGTGAATGGAGAGTTAATTGATAGATATGAGTTGTCAAAAGAACTCACTCGCCCTCCTATGCCATGAAGGGAGAGCTAAGTGGCAGTTCTGAGTTGTCATGCATCGAGGTTTGACTTTTTTCTGGTCAAACCTGGCGTTCGTCCCACCCCGGAGCGAGCGCTGGTAATCGTCTCTGGGTGAAACGAGTACCAATCTGCACTCG
This sequence comes from Wollemia nobilis, assembly GCA_028583015.1. NCBI lineage: Eukaryota > Viridiplantae > Streptophyta > Pinopsida > Araucariales > Araucariaceae > Wollemia > Wollemia nobilis. The sequence continues at coordinate 18,552,408 of JAQPPZ010017228.1, forward strand.
TCTCTGGGTGAAACGAGTACCAATCCGCACTCGTCCCTGGGTGGAGCGAATAAGTAGCAGAGTGTCTAAAAGGTGCCAAATTGATCTCTGACTTGTAAAACTGCTGTGTGAGTGGTTAGAACCACTGTTTTAACCTCTGGGGCTGCCCTGGGGCTATGTGTGTTAGTGCGATTAGTGTTTGCAGTCACATAATCGGATTGGTGCTGTTTTGGTGTCTACAAATCCTACCGCTATGGTTGATCATCCTTGCCTATATAAGCAAGGCATCTTCATTGTACTCAGAGAAGATAAATTTCATTATTCATGTATAATATATGATATTGTTGCTCATTGTTTTGTATATCCATTTGTAAGCTTATGCTATCAGTTTGCTTTCAGATTCTTGTTTTGGTTGAATGTGGTGTTCTATTAACACTTGAGATCATTGCATTTTGGAATTATCTGATTATCATTCCTTTCATGGTATCAGATTGATAGGTATTACAGTCATCCATTTGTGAGTGTTGTGCAGTTGTTTCTCTTGCAGGTTCGAAGAATGGTGTGGAAGCTTTGGTTTTTGTGATCGGGTCCTTGGTGGAGTTTTTTGGCCAAGTTTGAGTCACTCCTTCCATTTTTAGATCATCACCAGCCTCCTAAAATCTCTCATTCCCATACTAAAATAGCCTCATTCCCTTGGATCTGTCTTAAGCATTGTTTTCTTGAGCATTTCCCTTTTTAGCAGGGTCACCAATCGAGCCCATTTTTATATTTTGCCTGCATCTCCTGATATAAATGCCATTTTTCCACTAAATTTTTTGGATGTATGTAGATGCATTTATTTGAGTTGCACCCAAAATTTTAGCTCATTTGGATCAGTATTCTTCAAGATATATTGATTTTATGAAAACCTGCAATTTTTTAGTAATCTGCATATATCTTCATCAAAAATTCTGATTTTTTGTAGATTTTTTACAGAATGTGTAAAATAATATTATAGACCATCCCATAAAATTTTAGAGCATTTGGAGCTGTATTCTAATAGTTACAGTGATTTTACTATTTTTAGTAAACTCATCATTTCAAGAGAAATATTGGGAGTTGCTCAACAAAATTTTTTCTAGGCCTGTAAAATTATTTTTCTTATGTCTATAAAATTTCAAATTTTTTGGATCTGTATTTAGATATTTACAATGATTTTATTACTGTACTCTCAATATTGTATTGTGAAAAAGGTTTTTGCACTTGAACCGATATATGGACTACTGTTATAAAGTCACATATTCCTTCATTTGATGTTTGTCCACTTAGTTTGAAACTCTGTGATCAACTTACTTGGTGTTAATTATTGGTGGAGCCTACACATTGTTGTTCTCGAGGAGTCCTTTGTCTTTGACTTCCCTTGCTTTGTTGTGATGCATCCTCTTATGCTAATCTTCCTCATTGAGGCACTTAGTTTGAAGAAGGGGATTATTTGAGGAATTCCTTTGGATATTTTTCAAAGTTCATAGTTCAGAGGATTCATTTGTGCATTGGTGTGATTTTATGGTATTTTTTATCATCTTGTGACATCACACTAGACCTCTCACATTATAATGGCATTTGATTTTGGGGGGGCTCTTCTACTTTTGAGGACATCTTGGAAACTTCTTTTTTTACACTTAGCATAGAGGCAAATGCTAAAAATTTTGAAGCATGGTTTAAGGTACTTTGTTCATTATGTCAAAGTGAAGGTTTGGATCCTTTGTTCATAACTCCAAAACCCAAACCAATGGTGAAGGATAAGGAGTATAGGACATGGTTCATGAACAATTTAAGGATCTCTAGCATGCTTTATTATTCAATTTGTGGAGAGCTTCAAAATTTTATTGGAGTTCACAAGAACACACCTCACCTTGCTTATCATATGTTAAAAACAAAGCTTTTTCCCAAGGCACCTTCTCTTACAATTGCTTGCGTGGAGGGCATCATTTGTGATATTGCACCATTGTTTCTGGAGTCACTATCTCATGATGTTTTGGATGATGAGGTTGATGCTATAGTACCTGCTTCAAATATTTTACAGGATACATCTCCAAACTTGTCTTATGTGGCTGATCATGTTGATATTGCAACATATACAATAGATATTTCATGGTATGTTACATCCTTACATATAGATGGCTTCTTGGATGGTGTTGCCTCTATCTTCATTGAGAGTCACACATGTTATTTTCTTGACATGTATGAGGACCTCACTCATTTATTTGATGATGATTTATACATTGTATCTCCTCCATGTACTTCCTTTGTGGACTCTTTTTTGGTGTGCCCTCCCTCTTTGAGTGAGTCACCTTGTCCACCATTTTCTTTTACTGTTTCTTTCACATTGGATGATATACTCCTACAAGAGTTGGATACAATGATTTATCTTCAGTTGGACTCTCACTTAGAGATCTTGAATACCATGTTGATTCTTTTGAGGTTTCTAAGCCTCCACTTCTTTCTCTTGATGCTTCCATGGGCTCATTATCACTTATGTAGAATGACATTGGTGATTCTTCCTTGATGGATGCTCTTCAAATATCTCTTCCACTTTTGCACACTCATGGTTTTGTGCATATTGATCTTTTGAATGTTTATTGGGACTATATTCTACCCTATTTTGGTGTTGGTTTGGGCTTCTACATTCTTGGAGATTTATTTCATAATTCATTGATGACATCTTATTCACTTTAGCTCAATTTTAAGGACTCTACATTATCATTCTACATTTTATTCCCATATTCTCACACTCACTTGGAGTGGGAAGACATTCGATGGATGCTTCATGGCTACTTTCTTCCTCGTGGGAGACACATTGTTCATCGCAGAGGCATCCACTTCTTCATGGAGCTCGTCATCCTAGGGGGGTGTTGTGAGAACTCCTTAGCTCCATTCCTACTTTTTCTTCTCTCTTTCTAGTTGGATGGTTTCTTCCACATGACTTTCCACCTTCTAGTTTAGGAGCTTTTGGATACACATTGTACATGAGTACCTAATCAGTCCTTGTTGTTGGAACTCATATTGTGGATATGCCACTTTACTTTTTGGTACCTAGCTTCACTTGAGGGGGGTGTTAGAGTAGGTTGTTTACCTTAGCTCATGTTCACCTAGGTAATTTATTTTCCTTTTATTTAGTTATTCCATGTGTTTTCCCCACCCACTTATGTGTGGATATTTCATTTATCTTATTTAGATATTATGAGATGTTACATATTTATTTCTTAGATATTATGGGGATATTTTTAGGTTTGACTATTCCTAGGAGTTATGGGGATATATTTAGGTATATTTGAAGGGTTGATATTCTTTCTCCCTATAGTGGTTACAAATCTATGGACCATATAACTTACCTTTTGTACGGTGGATATTGGTCCTTAGCTTGATCCTACCGCTATGGTTGATCATCCTTGCCTATATAAGCAAGGCATCTTCATTGTACTCAGAGAAGAGAAAGTTCATTATTCATGTATAATATATGATATTGTTGCTCATTGTTTTGCATATCCATTTGTAAGCTTATGCTATCAATTTTCTTTTAGATTCTTTTTTTGGTTGAATGTGGTGTTATGTTAACACTTGAGATCCTTGTAGCTTGGAATGATCTAATTATCATTCCTTTCAAGACCCTCAGATAGTGAAGAAGAAGAAATTATATTTTTGGCAATAGGAGAGGAAGAAAAAGCTCCTGGTGAAGGTAAAATTGAAAAGTATGAAGATGCTATTGAAGACCAAGAAGTAGAAAAAGATTCAAAAAATGAAGAGGAAGACACATTAGATCTAGAAGCATAACTTATTGTTGCTCTTAGAGAATTGAAAAAGGTTAGAAATCAGAATTCAAGACTAAAGACTCAAGTTCAATAATTTAAGGAAGAAAAAGAAAAGCTTATACAAGACCTACCAAACTCAATAGCTAAGGCAATCAGACTTAAAGAGGTCATGAGTGAAAAGTTAGAAGCAAAAGAGTCAAAATGTGAAAGGTTAGAAGAAAGGACTAAGAGATCAGTAGGTTTAAGGTAAGATTTCTTTGAAGGACATTGTTTTTCATGTAACAAGTTTGGTCACAAGTCTATGCATTATAGGACTCATGGAAGGAAGGAGTGTGGTTTTACTAAGAGAAACTTCAAATATGGGCATATCTTTCAAGGGTATTTCTACTCTTGTAATCAATTTGATCATAAAGCAATCCACTGCAGGGTTCATGACAAAAATGAGTATGGCTTCACTAGGAGGAACTTCAAGATATTTGCACCTTCTATGAAAAACAACATTAAGTGTTACAAGTGCAATAATCTAGGGCATAAGGCCAAGTGGTGCAGAACAAAGTTTCCAGAGCTTCCAGAGACAAGAAAGAATAAGGACACTCAAAAGGATCAAAATGGTATGTTGAGAAAGAAGGTTGACAAAGAAAAAGAGTATTGTATGCTGGGAGTAGAAATACTCCCACCCAAAAATTAATCACCTCAAGGAGAGGAAGTGGGGAGAGGGCTAAGCTAAGAGTCTTATCTTTAGCCCCAAAGGAGTCCCTTTGCCATTGATGTCAAAGGGGGAGATATTTGAGTAAGGGGGAGAGCATTCAGTCAGGGGGAGCAGTTTCTCAAGGGGAGCAGCTTTGGAATCAAATGTTTTTTTTTTTTTTTAAGAAAAAAGAAATTTTTAAAAAGGGTTGCCATCAATGACAAAGGGGGAGATTGTTGGAAATTTTGAGTAATTTTGTTGTCATTTATGTCAAGTGTTTGGTGCAATGAAAATTTCATTATGATACAATAAAATTGGTAAAAAGAAATGGTTATAATATTTTATATTATAAGCCAAAGAGGTTGGTTAAAAGGTTGAAGGCAAAATTTTACGCCCATGTTTTTAAAATAAAAGAGAAAATATTTTAATATTTTAATATTATAATAATTATCTAACCAAAAAGCATGCACCTATCTACTGTATTAATCGAATTCAATCATCCAAGTGTAAAATAATGACAAGATTGCATAGATTCAACAAAATAAGTGTTTCTTGTATTAATATTTGCAAATAATCCCCAATTACAATCATGCCCCTCTTAGGGTCACTCGAATGATGATATAGTTAATACAATGCCAAAGCCCTCAATAGGGTAGGCGTACTAATGTTGCTTTTCAACTAGTCACAAACTGCTCTAGGGTGGAGTTGCCCTCTTCTTCGCATTGGGGAAGGAACTTGATGGTTGAATCTCCTTCGAATATGTTCCCTGTGATCAAGAAACAACATAAAAACATCAAAAATATAGGCAGCCTCTCATGATGAGGCCCTTTTGGGAAAAATGCATAAAGATACTATTAAAAGTGTATATTCAAGAAAGCATGAAAAGCATCTCTAAACTATGTTAATTGGATCAATATTTATGGAATTGCATAAAGGAAGACAACAACTAAACAATGAATGGACTAATTACGTGAAATAGAGCATGAAAGCACATAAAGAATTTGTTAAAGCCTACTTGATGCAAATGCAATGAGACTATTCTAAACTTAATTCTATCGGTCAAAAATCTTCTAAACTACAACTGAACCATAAAAGTGCCTAATCTAAGCTAACTAGATGATCAAAAATAGAAACAATAAGGTGGTGATACCTCTGCTGCAAACCGTAGCTCTGGTGAGTGGTCTGCATTGTAAACCACAGTGAGCTCTCTGATAGGTTTACCCTCAATTTCAAGGGTAGTGGGCTTGACCTCCTTGTACAAATTGATGTTCAATGGTCGCCTTCAGTGTCCTCAGATTGATTTGGTGGTTGATTCACTATGAGAGACCTTCATTTGCTCAGATATATGCTTCTTGGCTCTCCTAGGCTCCTAGGGCATACATAATGCAATGTATCATGAATCTTGGCAAGTAGGTAGAGGATAAGTGCAATAGCTCTCTCTCAGTATACTCAGTTGAGTGTACAATTCGACAAGGCTTCACTGCTCAAATATCCAATGCTCTCTCTATTTTGCCCTAATTTATGGGGTACTTATAGGATTACCCAAGGGCTAGGGGTGGCTTCATGGAGAATCCAATATTAAGAAGGGGTGGTTAGGATAGTTGGATTGGAATCTTTCGTCCTCTAACCACCATCTTCTAGATCAAATGGTCATTCAAACCGATTTGGCTCGGATGAAGGCCAACTGAACTTTAGTTAAGACCGCAAGTTACAACTATGGTCTAGACTATAAATCATAGGTCTCATCCGTGATTCAGCCTATAGACCACAAGTCTAGGATGTGGTTCGGACTGATTAGGCCAAGGAGCCCAAATTGAGTGGTTAGAACCACTGCTCTATCTTGGAGTCTGTCCAAGATCCTCCATATGGTCTTGTAGCATGTCCATATGAGTAGTCGCCCTTGACATGACACATTTTAGGTGTCTACAGATGCTCCTTTTGAGATGCGTTGTGATATCGAACAATGCTGAGAAAAAATAGACCTCCTAAAATGATTTCGAAGGTTCTATGATGATCATTAGTCATATCAACATTAGATGCCTCTTGTCCAACAAAAGGATGTGCATCCTCGAATCATTGCCTCCAACTGAGTGAAAGGCTTACATTTTGAAAAGCTTGCACTCGCCATTAGGCATTCGGGTAGTGTTTGATGCTAACATAGGAGTTAGGCCTATATAACCAAAAGGAGAATAGATACAAACAAATTATCATATTTGCTATTTACCCCAAGCAAAGGGGTAAGCTTATGATAGCTTTTGACAATGATTTGCAAGGATGAACGTAATTTTGACAAGATCAAGGGATCTATGATCTTCAGGATCTTCTGATGATTTTGATTATAATTTGATATTATGACTACCCCCTCAAGCGACGAGTCGATAAGGGTAATGACAATGAGTAAAGTGACGATGTCGCTTGACCACCATAGATAATCTGAATAAATTTATATTTGAGCATTTTAATGTCATGGCTAGGCCTAGTTCAACTTATGATTCCAACTATTAATAGTGATTGCACATTCATATCCCATGGAGCAATCAGGATACAATAGTCGTATTAGGGAATCAAAATGAGACAACTTCAATTAGATTTGTGTTGAATCAAGTTATCAATGATTTGCTAAAAGATGTCTTAGGAGACATGACATGAGACGCCTCGTTCCCATGAAGAAGTCTAGCCATGAAGGCCTTCTTATGGAATGAAAAGAAGCATATCATATCAACGATGACAATTTTTCCCCAAATGTCGTTATGATAATTTACTCATCTTGTCGGATTGCATGGATCACAAATCACTGCAACCGCCAAGTGTATAGGGCAAATAACTGAATACGAGGCACATTTGGTTTTTAATTATTTGATTTTTTCTTAATTTTGATTTTTTAAATTGATCCTGGTGCTTTGAACATCACCAAATTTGCAACATTGATTGCTCTTTTTGAAAATTTGATCCAATGGGAGTCATTAATTTACCTTTTTAGACCTTCCCACGATGGGTTTTGACTAAATTTGCTACCAGTTGCAAACCACGGCTAGGGTCTACGGTTCCCTATTGTAATTTTTTGGAATTGTGGCTAGGGCCTGTGATCTAAAAACCCTAATTTAGATATCGTAGGTGTCATCCGCGGTCCATGAAGAATAAGAAAAGCTTATAAAAGGTTCAATTTTCAAATTTATTTCATTATTCCTTGATAGCAACTGGCAATTGCAGAGCTCTGAACAATGACAAGTTGAACCTGACCTGAAACCCTACCAAAATTTTACACCCACACATTACACACTGCATGATGGTAGACCATGGGAAAGCTTCATCTAGCCGAGGCAAAGGCGAGGGTAAGGTAATTTGAAACCGAGACCTCGCATCCATTACCAATAAAATTAACCTCATTAAGAAATGGGCTAATTGAACCTAATTAAACTGTTGGTAACGAACCTCATGTTAGATTAGGCTAGTTTAGGTTTTATTAATATATTTTTTTGTTTTTTCGGTGGGGGAAATAACCCTGGCTGGATGTTAGTTGGAGACCGTAGGTACCAGCTGCGGTTCCTAATTGACCAATTGGGGACCACAACTACCAGCTGCGGTTCGCATTTAAACTCCCAATGATCAATTTTTGACCACATGCAGACCGTAGGATTGACCCACGATTTGCGGACTTTAGGAAATTTTTATCAAATTTTTAATATTCCTAAGGTTTTATAGGCAGTTAATGCTAATTAATGCATTTTATTTTTATGACTGCCTGATGACATGTTTTTGTGTTTTTATCAGTTTTTAGATGTTTTTTTGGTCATTTTTAAATGTTTTTACTTGTATTTTTAGTTATATTTTCTCTTATGCCATGATTTTATTTTAGACATTGACCTTTAGAGCCTATGAGCCAGATATTCTTAATACTCTCTGCAAACATCTCACTCCCAAGGAGCGAAGATGGTTTGGAGCCATCAAATTTGGCTACATCCTAGATCTACCCATGATTAGGGTGAATCAGGCTTATCTGACTGCATTGGGTCGGTGCTGGAATGCACGGACCAACACATTTCACCTTCCTATAGGTGAAATGATGATTACCTTAGAGGATGTATACCGGATATTTAGGATCCCTATTGATGGCGAGGCCATCACCTCTTTGAATTTTAGGGCTAGGGAGTCCATTTTTTATGCGATCTTTGACGACCAAAGCCAGGAGGCTCAGTGAAAGATCAATCATGGAGGAGTTCATATCAGATACTGGTAGGACAAGTAGATCTTCTTTATGAGGGAGGCCATATTTATACACCTGGTGGTGCAGGTTGTTCTTCCAGACTCCTCAGGCTTGAGGATTCCCTAGAACCTTCTGGCCAGTGTCAGGAGAGTGACTCAAAGCTCCATAGATTAGCCACTATGATTGGCTCAAGGGAGCACCCTACTGGGTTAACTTTATCGAGAGTTATATTAGTTTACTGACTGGAGCCACCATGGGATGAGTTGTAGCCTGCTGCCACAGATCTAGGGTTGGTAGCACATCAGGGTAGAGCATTCGGGAGATTTACCACTGCACATTATAGATATTTATGATGCTCACTAGTTTTATGCTACATGTTGGCCTCATGAGGAGGAGGACTTTAGGAGCAGGATCCATGTAGGCCACACTGAGCATTATATTACACAGTTTGCATCACTTGGATCGGATTACATTGAGTGGCATCCCTACATGGATTTCCCAACTTGGATAGAGGATGGCAAGTGGCTATGATAGGCTCGCCAATATATATGACTACTTGGATGAAAGGTTGAGATTAGAGAGTACCAGTTTTACTCTCGGGTCCTATGGAAGTTTGGCCTGGTGTAGGACATTCTAGAGATTCCTTTCTCGTACAGGTGTCTAGTCTTGGAGATGTACCTACCATGGATTCTGCCTATAGCATTAGGATATGAGGTTGATGACTTCTAAGAGTCTGGAGTTGATAGGGTTGTGACCACCCTAGCATATGATGCTTGGTGGTCGATGCTATGATGGTACATATTAGGGCCTATAGGCAAGGTAGATGACCATGCAGAGGCAGTGGTTGACCCAAATAGGTGTAGGGTGCGCCAGCAGACTTATGGTGGATGGGGTGCAAATACTACGGTAAAGGATGCCCCACCTATGGATATTGATGTAGATGAGGAGGCTTTTGAGGAGGGTGAGTTCCCTCTTGACAGTGTGGAGGGGCTGCTCCTAGCTCAGGATGTTGACTTACAGATTTAGCTTGGAAGGTATCAGACTCAATAACTAGAGTGAGATACTACAATCGCCAGTCTAGAGGTGAAGCTAGTTAATCGAGATAGGCAGCTAGCTAAGGCTCAAGAGAAAATTATGAGTCTTACAACATGGGATATAGCGGTAGAGCTCCAGGTTCGCAAGCTCACTAGTGCATGTGATTTGGCACTGGCATAGCGAAGGGAGGCTATAACAGAGATATCTACTCAGGGCACAAAGGGGGGAACCTCCATCCTCTCAAATTATCATGGGACCTCTAGCTTCTCCATTATTTACATTGCCAGGAGGTGGCAATCCTATGGCAGAGGTCAGGAAGCTCACTTCTCTCATAGAGGAGGGAAATGACCTATGTGATGCAAGGGTAACTTTCATCTCTCGGCTAGAGGGCTATATCAGACTTCAAGGCTTGGAGACACCTAAGGATAGACATGCTACAGGGTCTCAGTAGACCAAATCCAAGACTACGGGGTAGTCCACGATGAGCTCCATCCATCGGACACACAAGATAGAGAGGACACACAGGTCCTCTAGCACTCATGGAGGCAACTCACACAGGAGTCACAGGGAAACAAGTGTGACCTTGATTCATAGGTCTAGTCACCTAGACATATCGATATCCCATGTGCTAGACCTCTTCGGGTTAGGTGGTACATAGAGACCTCAGCAAGCCACATAGTAGGAACTAAAGCCGACTATAGAGCAAGCTCCAAAGCATCGGGCTGAGGGATGCGGTGAGAGCTCCAGTTTAGGGGGAGCAATCTAGATCTAGGGATCTACTAGAGCTAGGCTACATTTTTGCATATGTACCATTTGTGGTGTAAGGTCTAGGACCTACACGATTGTAACCTACGGGCATTTTGCACTCTTGATGTACTCTGAGACATTCACACACATGTATATATATATATATATATATATATATATATATGATTTGATCATTTATGGCTCATTATGTGTACTTGTGTATATTTTTAATTTTCTATTTATGTTATGCACGTGGATACAATGTTTATGTTACTTTGATGCTACATGATGTGATGTATGGATGATATGCACCAGATAGCTATTTAATTTATGATGATGATGATATGTAGTGATCTAGATGCTTAGATGTGCGATTTATGATGGATGCATATGGATGCAATGTTTTCTCTTAACACATATTTGATATTGCTTTATTGTATGCATTAATGTATGTAATGATTTATTTACACAATGGTGATCTAATGTAAATGAACATGTATGCTTTAATCACTTTAAAACATAATGAATGAATGCAAATATGTTTATCAATCAAATGGATGACACCACAGAATGTATAAAAATCATGAATGTAATTGAAAATCCTTAAGATAAGAATTTAATCAATTAATCACCCATATATGAAATGCAATTAATGCAGTTGTATGGTGCGAATGATATAATGTGTCATTCTATTTTCTTTTGCAAATTTGAAAAATATTCATGATATAGTCAGTGGTCATCTAAATATTATTTCTACTATCCATCTGGTATCTATCCTATATCTTGATTGTGCTCTATATGATGATGTATCATGGACTCGATAATTTGCAATTTGATGATTTTATATGGTTTGCAATATTTGATATTTTGTTGCTATGAGAGAAATTTTTGAGGTTTTCTATGAGACTCAAACACCCTAATAGACTTATCAAAAGTTGCATACTAACCACACTAGACTTATGAGATAAAAGGCTTTTGCTAGAATAGGCCCTAACTATTCATTATCCCTGTGTATGCACATGATTATTTTAAGATAAGACACGAGCGTTCCTCGATGTCAGGCAAGGTTCTTTCAGCACATTGCTAATATAGGGGTACCACAAATGTCTTATCCAATCTCAAGTTTATATTTTAGTTGGACTAAACCACTAGGCAATGCAGGACACATGAAGCTAGCTCTTCCACATTCAAACATTAGTTTGCCCACAAGCGAGATGCAAGTGTATCAGACATATCATCATGTGTAAGGTATAATAGTGCCGACAATTCTAGGTATTTAGGCTCATTCCTTTCTATCCTTCAATTTTCGAGATACTTGCTCATATCTAGTGAAGCAAAGGAGTCGATTCCATATTCATTTTGAACTGTCTTTGGATCTTCATTTGATATCTCTTTGAACTGGATTTTGGATCTTCATTTGATCTCGCTTCGAACTAGATTTTGGATCTTCATTTGATCTCCACTCAAACTTTAATTTATGATCTTCATTTGATCTTCACTTTGAACTTGATTTGAGACTATTTTCTGATCTTCATTTGACCTTCACTTTTCGGCCTTTACATTTGATAATTTTCTTCAAAAAATTTCCTTTGGGGGATTTACTTGGGAAAAATTGTTTCTGGTATATCGATTTAGGATATCAATCTAATGATATCAATATGGAATATCAATCTTGGGAAGTCGATCTATGATATCGATCTAGGGTATCAATCTCGAGGATTGATATGGGATGTCATTTTGGGATATTGCTCATTTTATCATAAAAAAGGGATTCTGAATAGGGAAGTAACATGACCTTTTGCCAACTACCAAAATTTCCCATACCGTCCGCACAGAGGGATAATCAAGAATAACTCTTTTCACTTCAGGATACCCGGTCCTACTGTGCAACTTTCATCTTACCCTAGTCCTTGTTAGGATTATTTAATTTGTTGATTAATGATAGGCTTATGATATGTTAAGGGCTATACTAACTGAACCTTAGCTACAAAAGTAAAGCAAGATTTCTACCAACTCTTGATAATACCACTAGGTATGGTTGAATGACCGAAAAAACCCTAGTATATCTCCATAACATTATAGGTTGTGTTGAAAAACACAATTACTCACATGAATGATGGATCATGATAAATGTCGAGATGCATGATTTAGACACAAACATGGTGTCATTTGTAAGACTGACAAACATAATCCCTCCTACTATGAAATGTAATGGATGACGAATGCCTATATGTAATGCAATAATACATTGAATGCATGTGTGAATGCAAAAATGACAATGCAAAATTCAAATGCAAATGCAAATATTTTTGGATTATATGCTTTACCAAATTTTTTGGATTTTATTGATTTTATAATTTTTATGAGTTTTGAACCTCATATCTGACCAAACGGTGAGTACATGCCTCTAGCACCTTTATATTGACCAAGAAATTTTTTAGCAAAATCCTTGGAGCTTTTTAGGATGACCGAGCGGTTTTAAGAAAACCCTCAAAGCTTTTGGGGTTTGACCAAAGGGTTTATGAGCACCTTTGGGACTTTTTGGGATGACCAAGCAATCTTTTAATAATCCTTGGAGCTTTTGGGTTGACCAAGCAAATTTTCATAAACTCTTGGTGCCTTTTGATTTACCAAACTACTCATAGGCGAGCTTGGAGCTTTTTAGGATGATCAAGTGATTATAAGCAAACCCTCGGGGCATTTTACTGACATGACCAAGTGGTTTCTAGAACCCTTGGAGCATTTTGGGATGACTGAGTAGTTTTGAAAAAACCCTTGAGGCCTTTGAATGACATGACCAAGCAGTTTTTGGAACCCTTGGAGCCTTTTGGGATGACCGAGCGGTTTTGAAAAAACCCTTGAAGCTTTTTGAGTTTTACCAAAGGGCTTATAGATACCTTAGGAGATTTTTGGTTGACCAAACTACTTATGGGAGTGTTTGGATCTTTTTAGGATGAAAAATTAGTTACAAGCAACTCTCAAAGTCTTTTGAGTTTGACCAAAGGGCTTACAGATGCCTTTGGAGCTTTTTGGCTGACCAAACTACTTATGGGAGTGTTTGGAGCTTTTTAGGATGACCGAGAAGTTACAAGCAACTCTCGGACCCTTTTACTATGCTCTTCAAGCATAAAACATCTTAATATGGATTATGTTGAGAGGTTTAGGCTCTTCAACACCCCCTAGTGACATTAGGTGATAGGTACCTGAACCAATCTTTTCAGATATGATGTAGGGTCCTAGCCAATTAGCCATAAATTTGTCTCACATATCTGGCAGCAAATTAGAGTTCTGTTGGTTCTCTTTCAAGATAATATCCTCAACTTCAAAGTCTCTCTGGTGGAATTTGATATTGTAAGCTCATTTTAGTCGCTCCTGATAAATGCAAAGATGCTCCAAGGCATTCACATGATATTCATCAAGTAGCATCAGTTGATCCAGTTGAACTTGTCACACGGTGTCGTCATCAATGAACTCTTTCAATGTGACATGTAGTGTTGGAATTTCTAATTCCAAGAGCATAATGGCCTCAGCGCCATATACTAGTGAGAACGGTGTTGCCCCAGTGGGCGTCCGAATACTAGTCCTGTAAGCCCATAACGCAAGGGGCATCTAGATATGCCAGTATTTATGTTTTTCTTGTACTATCTTTTTCAAGATGGCCACCACTGTCTTATTTGAAGCTTCAGCCTGCCCGTTTGCTTGCGGATAGTATGGAGTCACAAAACTGTGTTTGATTCTATATTTAGATGTCAAAGCTCTCATAGTTTTGTTCTTGAAATATGTTCCATTATCCGATATTATTTTGGATGGAATCCCAAAATGACTTATGATATGCTCGAGTATAAACTTTGTTATACGAGCTCCAGTTGTCATTGTTAAGGTAATTTCTTCCACCCACTTTATAAAATACTTAGTAGCTATGATTATTAATGTATTTTGACTCAATGATGGATGAGATATCTTGCCTATAAGATCTAATCCCCACTGAGAAAATGGCTAAGCCGCTTGGATGGGCTGTAAGGCTTGCGATGGCAAGTGCATATTATTAGCATGATGGTAACATTTAATGCATTTCTTAACATACACATTGCACTCCTTATCCATAGTGGGCCAATAGTAACCCATTCAAAGGATGCGCTTGAATATGGACATGCTACAAAAATAGACACCGCACATACCATCATGAGCTTGCAAAATCACCCATGATGCCTCTTAGGGCTTTAGGCAACGAAGGATAACTCCATAGTAGCCTCGTCGGTACAAGATGTCTCCTATTAAGAGATATTTAGCCACTTTCTATTTAAATGTGTGCTTCACGGCATGCGACAATCCCTTTGGAATTATACTAAGCTTCAGGTTATCTTTAATTTTTGGCGTCCAATTTTGATAAGCCTCAGCTTCGATTTCTAAGACAACTTGCTCCCCCTACGTATTTACCTTTGCAAATGTAGACTCAGAAACAACCCTATGGTGAATGGTAGTACCACTTCCCATAGGACTCTGAGAGGATAATTACCCCCAAGGTGCCTTCTTAAGAAAGTCTTCAGCTTTGCAGAACAATTCAACTTTTGGTTCTACACTGATCATGTTGATCAATTCTCTGTTATCATAGGCTACATGCTCTACTGCAAAATGAGAGAGCGTCTTAACATGAATTGTAGTGAAATTTGTAGATGGATTCAAAAGGATTAAATATCCCAAATATGCCATGGTGTCTGCAAACCTGTTTGATGATCGAGGGATTGCCTCAATGTCATACCATTCAAATTTAACCAAATATGTGTCAACTAGATCTTTGTAGGCTTTCAATACGGGACATCAACACTAAAAGAGCCCATTTACTTTATTTACTATGAGAAAGGAGTCACCAAATATGTTCAATCTCTTAATATTCATGGCGAGGGCTGTGTGGAGGTCCAGCAGTAGGGCTTTGTAATCAGCATTGTTGTTGGTGCACAAAAATTCCAACTTAAATTACAAGGGTATTGAAGCTCCTTGCGACATGAAAAACACTATTCTGGTGCCACCTCCTTGCTTGTACTTTAAACCGTCGAAGAACAGAGTCAAATCAACATTGTTCTCTAGCTCTTCGGGTTCAGGAGCTTCAGATATGACGAATACTGCATCATTTGGAAGCTCTATGGTTAGAGGTCTACTGTTTGACAGTGGCACCTCAGCTAATTGATCCACTATGACCTGTCCCTTAATGGACTTCTAGATTATGAATTCTAGATCAAATTCCATCAATAGCATGATCCACTTCATAGTACACTTATTGTGATACATCTTACTCATCATGTGTTGTAAAGGATTTTGTTTGGATATAACATATGTCGTATGACTTAACATATAGTGTCACAATTTATTTGTAGTGAACACTACTGCTAAACATAATTTTTCCACATATGCATACTCGAGCTCATAGCTCACCAAGGTTCGAATAATATAATATATGGCATGTTCTTTACCTTGCATGTTCTTTTGGGCTAATATGGTTCCCATTGCAAAGTCAATTGTCGATATATATAGTAGAAAATGCACCTATGGCCTTGGTGGAGCTAACACTGGCGACGTTGCAGGTATTGCTTTATTTCAGTGAAGGCTGCCTTGCAATCCTTGTCCCATTTGAATGGGACTCCCTTATGTAGTAGTCGATTCATGGGTTGACATTTATCTTATAGTTGAGCGAAAAATCACTTTATCGATGCTACCTTTCCCTGAAGGCTCCTTAATTCCTTAATATTGGTGGGAGGATGCATTTTCAAAATGGCCTTGACCTTCATTGGGTCTACTTCGATGCCTCTCTTAGAGACGATGAATCCTAGTAGTTTTCCATAAGTTACACCAAATACACACTTCTCAAGATTCTGCTTGACATTGTACTCTATCAGGTGATCGAAGACCTTTCTTAAGACCTTTGTATGCTCTTCTCACAGCAATGACTTGGCCAACAAGTCATCGATATAATCTTCTAGAATTTTGTGCATATAGTCATGAAAAATGTATGTCATGGCCCATTGATATATGGCACCAGGATTTTTGAGGCCAAATGGCATAACTTTGTAGCAAAACATTCCCCATGACGTTATAAATGCAGTTTTATGCTGGTCTTCGGGTTTAATCTGAATTTGGTTGTAACCAAAAAAACCATCCATTAAGGAGAGCATTTTGTGACATGTAGTTGCATCTATGAGAGCATCAATATTGGGCAATAGAAATAAATCTTTGGGTGTTGCCTTATTTAGGTCTCTAAAATCCGTGCAAATATGAATTCTTCCATCGAGTTTTTCCATGGGTACCATATTAGACACCCATTCTGTATAGTCGATGGAGATCACAAATTCCATATCCAACAGCTTTTGTAGCTTATCTTTCACCATTAAGGCTACTATTGGGTGCATTTTTCTAATATTTTGCTTTATCAGCTTCTTTATTAGATCTAGAGAAAGGTTATGCGTAACCAATTTCAGGTCTAGACCTGGAATATCCTTGTATGTCTAAGCAAACAAATTTGGTCTCTCTTTTAGCAAAGGGATGAGGGTGGC
The DNA here is from genome assembly GCA_028583015.1 of Wollemia nobilis. Lineage (NCBI taxonomy): Eukaryota > Viridiplantae > Streptophyta > Pinopsida > Araucariales > Araucariaceae > Wollemia > Wollemia nobilis. The sequence continues at coordinate 18,569,394 of JAQPPZ010017228.1, forward strand.
CCGCTCATATGGAGTGAGACTCTCTCCAAATTTAACCTTCTTTGCACTGGTGGGATCATTATTTGATATCCACCTCAATGGTTTCCTCTACTGACAAATGTGATCCCTCCTCAAGCTGGTGAGGTGTAGGAATCAGATGGATGTCATCAACCGGGTTGATTAGTTTCGCGTTGGAAGCATTTTTGGCATAATAAACATAATATGCACAGCCTAGCACAAAATGGAAAGGTTGCAACATTCTTCATTGGGGAATAAATATTCAAGCTCAACAGGTGAATCAGTGTGATCCCAGTCGATAGCATCCTTGTTAAGATACAATGATTTAGAAATATTTATTGGATTGTGGAGTGGAGTGGTCAAATCAATGGAGACCATGTTTATAGAATGGAATTGATCTCCAGGACCACATGGACCAACTTCTACAAAATATATGCAGTCCTCATACCCATGATCTGGCTCTAATGGCACAGGCACAAAGGGATCTTCTTTGTGAGTATTACGAACAACTGGATCCTCCCTATGCACTGACTGTAAAATAGGATCATTTGGTTCCTGGAGCTCCATGTAGGTCGATGGAAGGGGATTAACCAACCGATGAATTTTATCCATGTTTAACCATATTGCTCTCAAACGCGAACCAACACGTAGCTTCCAATTGACCTCATCTATATCGATGGGTTGATGATGGTAACGCAAATAAGGAGGACCAAGGTAGGCCCTCTCTAACTCATCTTCTTTGTCACTATCATAATAGAATCCTTCATTCGCCCCTACTCCTAGGGGGTGCTTTGGCAAGTGCAGCCTCATGAATCTGACTGCTTGATTGCTATCATCACTATCTAGATAAATTGGATAATTATATCGTAAGTGTGATATTGCCAAGAAATCTGGCTCTGCTTCTTCCCCTGAATGATCAACATTGGGAAGGATATCTTTGGTAATATGTACTGACTCAATAGGAAATAAATGATGTGCATGTCGATGCCTCTCACATGCACCCTCGACTTCATCCCTAGATTCATCGTAGTTTGAGGATTCTTCATCTGCATCACAACCTGGTCCACTCATATCAGAGGTGGACTCCACTCCATCTTTATTACAAAGATCTTCTAGATCGAGATTACCTATAGTAATGGGGTTACACCCCTGCATGTCTGTGTCATTGACTGCATCATGGTTTTGGTGTCCCATGTTATCTTTGGGGTTCATCTCTGTCTTAGTCTGCTCAAGGATCTATTCATGATGATCTTCGAGTGGCCCGGCGGTGATGATCGATATCATAGGGCGATTCCTTCAGAAACTAAAAGGATCAGGATGATATGGATTAAAATCCACATCGTCTACCATACTAAGGTACAAATGACCTAGGGATGCTATGAGCAAATCATCCAACCCCTATATCTATAACCCTAAACCAAAACTATCAGTGACTAACTACATCAGATTCCTCCATCCTTGTTCAAAGATACCAAGGTCATATCCATTCCAATGATACAACTCAAAGATACGCATGGCATACTCAGGGTTGGATAGATAACAAACATTTACAGTGAAATGTTCATCGTCATCTTCATCCATGGGCTCTCACGTTGGAAGCTGATCTAGCCTTGCATAGATGAAATTAGTTTGATTAGGTGGCTCTCCCAATGGAACCACCGATCCAACCGGGTAACGATGAGCGGATGGTCAGCCCATCTCTTGTGTAGTCTTCAAAATTGATCTAAAGGTTACATTCTGCATAAGGTACTTGCCTAATCTAGTGTTGGCAAGATGTACTATCACCCACGGTACAGATGACCTTGCTAAAGATGTAGGCGAGGTAGGTTGAGGCACCTCCTTGACTTTGTCTTGGGGTTCCTCAACTTCCATAGGAGTGGAAACCTCCTCAACAACTAGCTCGGGCTCATGATCCTTCTCTTTCTCGACCATTTTTACCCTCAACTTCCTATCATCCTGATGCATGACTGATACCAATGGTTTTAAGGAAGTGGTAGTGGTATGCTATGATCTATGTGACACAGATGGCATTGGTTGAGCACGTACTACTGGTTTACCTCCTGGTTTCTTTATCGATGATGACGGTCAAACATCTAGGTGCATTGACGGGAGTATAAAACCCCCAAGAAAATCTGTTACGTCCATGAACTTAAAATATTCTTCATCCGATGATACTATGTGAACATGCCCCTCATGAATATACTTCACACACTAATGTAATATCAAGAGAACACAACACATTTCACGAATCCAAGGCCTACCGAGTAGTATGTTGTAATGCATGGCCCCTTCTATCACATGACACATCACATAGATGGTCTTTAGGCCTACCTGCATGGGTAGGATAATTGTGTCAATAGTCGAACATAGTGCATCATTGAACACTCTAAATGTAAATGTAGTGGGCACAATGTGTGATTTAGGTAGCTTCAAATGACTCAGCGCCTTGGTCATTATTATGTTTATCGATGAGCCAATATCAATAAATACCCTTTTAAATGGCATGTGATTAACACTGTGATTATATGCAATGGCAGGTCAACTATGGTTGTAGAAATCGTCCTTATTTCATGATCATAAAATTGGATCATCGATTCCTGACACTTCTGCACATGTCCCACAAAATTAGTAAATGCATGCGCATCCGGGACTGTACTTCAATGGACCTCAAAATGTCCATAAGATTCTCCCTGTGCCTTAGGGACTACTTTATTAGCTTATATATCGACAACTTCATAGGAGTCATCTACAGTTTTGGACCAACCTGCTCCTTATGGTCACCACCGGTCTTGTTGGTGGGCCTGGAATATTTTGCATCGGCCGCTAATTCAGTGTGGCTTGTATTTGAATGGGATCATGAGGTTGATTTTATTTTTCATATCTCCCATGTCTAGTGATAATTTTCACCATGCCTACGAACCCCTAGGTAGGTGGTTTGACTCACACCTGGTTGACCTGGCCAACATTGTTGCGAGGCACCTCATGATTTGGAAAGGGTTTTTGTAAATCCCTATATTTTGATTATTGGGTTCCTACAGGTTGTGCGGCACTACAAGCTCACCTCTATCAATCATATTTTGCATCATGTGTTTGAAATTCTAGCACACCTCAATGTCATAGCCTTTCGTTCGATGAAAAATGCAAAACAGATCTTCTTGATACCCCTTTGGTTTGTGTTGATTAGGGTCTATCATCTTGACTTCGGGTAATCTAATTTTCTTGGCCTCGCACAGCTGATGGAAAATTGACGTCAGTGATTCTGTTAGTGGTGTGAACTAGAAAGGTGGGCATTGATCTTTGTTCTTGCCCTTATAATTTTTGTTGCATTTTTCATATTACGCAGGAGGAGGTTGGGCCTAATAATTTAGTTTTTATTACCCCTTGGTCTCTCTTTGGAGATTCAGCACCACTTGATTCACATGGGCCTGCTTGCCCTATTATTTTGTGGCAATCTTATTTTGTCCCTCTCTCCTATTCTTGAGTTTCAAGTTGCCTTCCTACAACTTGATGTCCATGATCACTTTGGCTTGCGCCAAAGCCTCCTCAAATGTAGGATACTATTGCAACTGTAGCAGTAACGAGATGTGCTTGGCACAACTCTTTGTAAACATTTGATTTAACTCTATGGTAGGAATAGGGAATGGCAACTTCGCCATTAGTATCCTCCATCTCTTTTCGTATTGCTCTATTGGCTCATCATCATGCTGAGCTAACGCAGCGAGATCAAAAAAATTGGCTTGTTTCTTGATGCCAAAGGAATAGCATTCAAGAAAGGCATCAACTAATTGCTTGAAATCTATTATGCTATGTTTCTTTAACTGATTGAACCACTCCTGTGTGGGATCAAAAAGTATCATGATGAAAGTATGCAACAATAATGCATCGTTGCTTGCTATCTGAAGACAAGCATCAAAAAGCTCGTGACATGTTCTTATGCATCTTCATCACCCTTAAACTTGTCTAACCTGGGCATATCAAAATGCTTAGGGTAAGCCGAAGTAGGCACCGAAGGATCCAAAGGCTCATTATGAATTTTTCTTAATGTCAAATTTTGAATAGTTGTGCCTTGTCTCTCGATGGCTTTGATCTTCTTGGCTAAGGCCTTATAGGCCTCCGAAGATAGAAAGTCCTCCTCCCTAAGTTGACATGGAGGTGGCTTAGGATATACCATCTTCCTCGTGTGAGATGGAATGCATTGTTCTTTCTCCTCCTCAACTCAGGAGGTCTCAATATATTATTGCTCGTACCCGTATCCCTCTTCTTCTTCATGTTGCCTCTACCTCTAATTATCGAGCGATGGTGGCCGCTCCCTCTATTCGGAACTAGAATGAGTACAAGAATATCTATGCTCTTTATGTATATTAGCTTGTGATAAAGCCTTCCTATATACATGCTCCCTATGCTCATCATGATGATATAGGCCAGCCCTAGCTAGCCTATCCTCCTACTCCACACGCTCCTTCTGGGCAAGGATATGCTCTTCCCACATGCACTGCTCATATAGCCTCTGTATAATGAGCCTTTGTGCTTGAAGATTTTCATCTTCAATGTGCTACCTCTCTAGGTGAGCATCCTCCAACTGATATTGGAGGAGTTGGAATTTTTACTCTGATACCAATCAATGTGATCTATCAATCTAATCGAACGTGGGAGACCTCTGGTATCCCTGCTTTATACGAGCAACCTTGTGGGTTCTGTACCCATCATACTGATGTGCTACACCTTTACCTCTTTATATGAATATGGCATTGGCCTCTTTATGTGTCATATACTATGAACCACCATGCACAGATAGTGGGTGTGTGATATGAGGGCACTTAGAAGCCTCTCCATGCTCTCTAGTAGTCCTAACAACACTCACCCTACACTCACTCAGGGCTCGAGTGGGTGGAGCAGAAGGGTTGTAGCCTAACTACTCTAAGATACTACCTAGACCCTCTAGATGTCTAGACCACAATCACTCATGCGACGGTGTGTCATTAGCTCCCATATTTGATATATCAATGGTGATCTTGCATGGTGGACCACACATGGGAGTATGAGTAGACCTATGCTCGGTAGCGATCCTGTCTTCCTGCCCCTGAATGGGTGGATCTCTAGTCCTTCTATACTCATAAGGTGGAGGTATGGATCCTCCTATGTACTTAGTATGTAGGGGCACCAATCTAGTCCCATGCACAACAAACTCTTTGATTGATCTTGTGGATGTGCATGCATGCGGTCTCGATAATGGTTTTCAAGTAGAGCACCCTCATGCTGAGAGGCTTCCTATACTATCTTATGCCTAGAGGAGTGTATTGAAGCTCCTCTATCCTAGGTATGCTCTATAGGCTCCCCTCATGTTGAGTTATCTCCTCTAATGCTTATTGAACGATGTTTGGTTTGCTCATGTGGTTGAGGAATTGACACGTGTTGTTGTGAATTGGTTAGGGGTTGGTCATCAACGTTAGGTTTAGACCTTTGCTGACCACCCCGTGTATCCACCATTGTGTACCTAGCATCTAGATGTATCTTTTATTATTAAGCAAACAAGGTATACAATAATGATTATCTCGTATTAAATTTTTAAAATAAGTCCTAAACTATTTGATGTGTTTTCAATATGTGTTGTATTAGTTTAGAAACTCTTATCATGTTTTGCAAAAATTGTTGGATTTTATTCTCAGTATAATGGCTTTCACTTGTACGCTCGTAGCTCGACAACTTGGCTATGAACTCCAAGTCATGTAATCCAACCTATAATGTGTGGTAATGAAGCCCACACACGGTTAGGGATCACAGGTCCTCCCAGATCCTCACCCGTTTTCCCCCAATCAGTGTTATACCTTATGAAGAGAATACATGCAAATTTTCTAGGGTACAAAAGATTCTTGGATCCAATATTGTTCTAGTATCCAAAGGTTCACGAGATTTGGGCCAACGGATGGAAGTTACGCCCACCATCATTGAACCCTACTAGTGGTTGGATGTCAAGCCCAAATCACTAGCGTTTAAGTGCCAAGTGGTGTGTGTGGTTCCTTTTAATTTGCATGAAATAGAAATGCATAAGACAACATTCAAATGATTCTTATCTATATATAATACAAGAAGAACGTTTCACATTAAGAAAGTATGCATGATTAATTTCATATGATATTTAGACAATGCATACTAACTATGAAATGGCCACTGATCAAGCCTCAAGCAAGCAAACAGAATACAAAAGACATCCTAGCACATTGGAGACTAGGGCGGACTTCACTCAGAGGTCCGTTGTTCCTAGCAACGCCTAGTAAAAACCTAAAAATGAAATACCTAAGGACTTATGCACATATTGCCAATTATGTTGTCTTTCCTAATTAGTCAAATTTATTTTGCATTCTAGAATTCAACAGACAGTGAAAATAGATATAGAGAGTGATAGTGGGACCTACCTCAAGTCCCCATCCGAATAAGCTTTATCCCTCTGTTGTTTGTTGTGTCTGTTGTAAACCGTAGGTCTGTTGTGCGGTGTGCACTGTAAACCACGTGTTGTAGCTGTGGGCCAATAAATAAACCACAGCTGTCAGCTGCGATCTGTACCTACAATTTCAAAAACATAAGAAATGACAGTCATATCACTTGAATTACGGATTTCCACCATGATCACCTTCTGATCTAACCAAAAATCATGCACCTATCTACTTTATTAATCGAATTCAATCATCCAAGCATAAAATAATGACAAGTTTGCATAGATTCAACAAAATAAGTGTTTCTTGTATTAATATTTGCAAAGAATCCCCAATTACAATCACGCCCCTCTTAGGGTCACTCAAATGATGATACAGTTAATACAATGCAAAGGCCCTCAACAAGGTAGGCACACTAATGTTGCTTTTCAACTAGTCACAAACTGCTCTAGGGTGGAGTTGCCCTCTTCTTCACATTGGGGAAGGAACTTGATGGTTTAATCTCCTTCGAATCTATTCCCTATGATCAAGAAACAACATAAACATATCAAAAATATAGGCATCCTCTCATGATGAGGACATTTTGGGAAAAATGCATAAAGATACTATTAAAAGTGTATATTCAAGAAAGCATGAAAAGCATCTCTAAACTATATTAATTGGATCAAGATTTATGGAATTGCATAAAGGAATACAATAGCTAAATAATGAATGGACTAATTACGTGAAATAGAGCATGAAAGAACATAAATAATTTGTTAAAGCCTACTTGATGCAAATGCAATGAGACTATTCTAAACTTAATTCTACCAGTCAAAAATCTTCTAAACTACAACTGAACTATAAAAGTGTCTAATCTAAGCTAACTAGACGATCAAAAATAGAAACAATAAGGTGGTGATACCTCTATTGCAAACCACAGCTCTGGTGAGCGGTCTACATTGTAAACCATGGTTGAAAGCCATGGTGAACTCTCTGATAGGTTTACCCTCAATTCCAAGGGCAGTGGGCTTGACCTCCTTGTCCAAATTGATGTTCAATGGTCGCCTTTGGTGTCCTTATACTGATTTGGCGGTTGATTCACTGTGAGAGGCCTTCGTTTGTCTAGATATGTGCTTCTTAGCTCTCCTAGGCTCTTATGACATCCATAATGCAATTCATAATGAATCTTGGAAAGTAGGTAGGGGATAAGTGCAATAGCTCTCTCTTAGTATACTCGATTGAGTGCATAATTCGACAGGGATTTGCTGCTCAAATCTCTAATGCTCTCTCTCTTTTGCCCTAATTTGATGGGGTACTTATAGGATTACCCAAGGGCTAGGGGTGGCTTCATGGAGAAGCCAAGATCAAGAAGGGGTGGTTAGGACAGTTGGATTGGAAGCTTCCATCCTCTAACCATCGTATTCTATATCAAATGGTTGTTCAAACCAATTTGGCTCAGATGAAGGCCAACTAAACTTCAGTTAAGACCATAGGTTACAGCTACGGTCTAGAATATAAAATGTAGGTCTCAATCATGTTTCAACCTGTAGACCGCAGGTCTGGTGCAAAGGTTTATCTACCTTTGCTTAATGAAGTTTCACAGATCTTTATATAACGCAGAATCGAAAGACGAAACAGAAGAAATATATAATACGGAAATATAAACGAATAGAACAAATCACTTGCCACTTAAGGTGGGCACACCCTTGCGTAGACGCAGATGAAAAATATATAAAAGATATAAGATGATGCTTAATTAAACTATTTGTGAATCATATATATTAAAATTAACACGCTTGGAAAATGGCCGACGTATTATGTTTGGAGTGTAACATGACTCCCCTCCTCGGAAAGCTTTGTCCTCAAAGCTGGAAATGTCTGGAAGATACTTTCAGGTTCCCATGTGGCATCCTCCTCTGGTAAATCTTGCCATTTAATGAGAAATTCTTGAATCTGACGTGATCTCAGTCTTCGGATTCTATGTTGTAGTATATCTTCGGGTTGGAGATGTATGCGTCCTTCCTCGTCAAGCACTGGTAAGTCTGATTGACTTTGTACTTTCTGACCAATTACTTTTTTGAGACATGAAACATGAAATATTGGGTGTATTCGTGATGATGTAGGTAGCTCTAATTGATAGGCTACTTCTCCAATGCGGCGCACAATTTTGTAGGGACCATAGAATCGTGGAGCCAACTTTTGGCTGGATTTTAACCTTAACGAGGATTGTTTGTAAGGTTGCAGCTTTAGGAACACCCAATCACCTATATCAAAGGTTCTTTCTGATCGGTGCAAGTCTTGTTGTTGTTTCATACGATTCTGTGCTTGGACTAAATTCTCTTTGAGGATGGTGAGTGTAGACTGCCTTTGTTGGAACCAATCATCCACTTTGGCTACCTTGGATGATCCCTGGACGTAATCTGCAATGGCTGGAGGTTTGGTGCCATACAATGCTTCAAATGGAGACATCTTAATTGAGTAATGGTAAGAAGTGTTGTACCACCATTCTGCCAATGCTAACCAATGGCTCCATTGGTATTGTTTATCTTGAGCAAAACATCTTAAGTACGTACCCAAACATTTGTTAACTACTTCCGTTTGACCATCTGTCTGTGGATGGTAAGCTGAAGACATGTTCAATTTGGTACCACTAAGGCGAAATAACTCCCTCCAAAAGTTACTAGTAAAAATGGGATCTCTATCACTTACAATATTTTTTGGCATACCATGTAATTTGAAAATTGAATCCATAAATACCTTTGCCACCTTGCTTGCGGAAAATGGATGTTGTAAAGCCTGAAAGTGAGCATATTTGGATAACCGGTCTACAACGACGAAGATTACTGTCCTGCCTTCTGATTTTGGAAGACCTTCAATGAAATCCATGGATATATGTTCCCACTGTCGTTCCGGGATGGGTAATGGTTGTAATAATCCTGGTGATTTGACTGTTTCTCCTTTATTGCGTTGGCAAACTTCACATTCTGCTACCCATTGTTTGACTTCTGCTTTTAATCCTTTCCAACAAAATGATTGTTTGACCCTTAAATATGTCTTCAAAAATCCCGAATGTCCTGCTGATGGAGACGCGTGTGATTCGTCGAGGATCTTTGATTTGAGTTCTGAATTATGTGGAATGTAAATGCGGTTCTTCTTCCGGAGGATGTTATCTTCATAAGAGAACAAAGGGTGTTTGGAAGACCCTATAGATAATTCATGAATTATCTGGGCAGTTTCACTATTGGACAACCATTCAATTTGTAATTGAGTTACCCATTGGGAGCAAGGACCTGAAATAGCATTGATGACTACTTCATCTTCATATTTTTTGGATAGTGCATCGGCGGCTATATTTTCTTTCCCTTTCTTATATTCGATAACGAAATCATAGCCCAGAAGTTTGGTTAACCACTTATTTTGTTCTGGATAAGAAAACCTTTGCTCCAAAAAATGCTTGAGGCTACTATGATCTGTTTTTATAATGAAGCGGCTACTGATTAGGTAGTGTCTCCATTTTTCTACTGCATGAAGAATAGCCAACATTTCTTTTTCATATGTTGATCTTCCCAAATTTTTTCTGGAAAGTTGTTTACTTTCAAATGCCAATGGATGACCTTCTTGCATTAATATAGCCCCAATTCCTGTTCCTGATGCATCACATTCGATAATAAATGGTTTGTGAAAATTGGGAGTTGCTAATACTGGAGTTGTACACATGGCTTGCTTAAGAGCTTCAAAAGCTAGAGTAGCTTCTTCCGACCAACGAAAAGCATCCTTTTTTGTGAGTGCCGTGAGAGGTGCTGCAATCTTACCATAATTTTGTACAAACTTGCGATAGTAGCCCGTTAGACCCAAAAAACCACGAAGTTTCTTGATGGTTTTAGGTAAAGGCCACTCTTGAATTGCCTTAATCTTATTGGGATCGACTTTGACACCCTCATGTGAAACTATATGACCAAGATACTCGACTTCTTGAACACCAAATGAACATTTGGAGCGTTTAACAAATAATTTTTCTTTGTGTAGGATGTGAAGGGCTTTATCCACATGATGTAAATGGTCCGTCCATGTTTTGCTGTATATGAGGATATCATCAAAAAAAACTAATACAAACTTACGGAGGAGTGGACGAAACACTTGGTTCATGAGACTTTGGAATGTGGATGGTGCATTAGTGAGACCAAAAGGCATGACCAAAAATTCGTAATGACCCTCGTGAGTACGAAAGGCTGTTTTGGGAATATCTTCTTCTCTAACACGGATTTGGTGAAAGCCAGAGCGAAGGTCTAATTTTGTAAAAAAATTTGCACCATGCAACTCATCTAATAGGTCATCTATGACAGGGATAGGAAATTTGTCCTTGATAGTGAGTTTATTGAGAGAACGAAAGTCAGGACACATACGCCAAGAGTTATCTTTTCGTCTAGCCAGGACTACAGGTGAGGAATAAGGACTAGTGCTGTGACGAATGACTCCATGATCCAACAAATCCTGAACGATCTGTTCGATTTCTGTCTTTTGTGGCTGAGGGTAGCGATAAGGACGACTGTTAGGTGGGACACTTCCTGGCATTAAATGGATAGCATGATCATGAGATCGTTTAGGTGGTAATCCTTGAGGTTCTTGGAAAACCTCGTCATAATGTGTGATGATATCTTGTAACTCAGGTGCAATAATATCCGAAGTTGCTAATGATTGTTTTTCCAAACAATTAATTTGAGCTATAAACCCATATCCACCCTTTTTTAACATCTTTTCCATACTATGAGAGCTCACCATTTGTGTTGGAGGAGTAGTAATGCCTTGTAAGCGAATGACTCGTCCATTTTCCTTCCATTCCACAAATAATTTTTTGAAGTTGAAGCTAACTGTGTCTAATGTTTCCAACCATTCAACCCCCAAAATGACATCAAAATTTCCCAAATTCATGACAAAAAGGGATCCTAACCAGGTATAAGTTCCCATCTTTATGGAAACTTGAGATGTGCGACCCACGCATTGTGCGTTCACCCCGTTGGCCACTAAAACCTGGAATTTGTCTTTGTTGGAAGAGTTAATGAATAAATTCAAGGCTTTTGCTTGTTTTGATGTCGATAAAATTGTGGGTGCTACCAGAATCAATTAGCACATTCACCTTTTTCTGGCGGAGAAAACCTGGTACCTTGATGGTATGGTGGGCGGTTAAACCCATGAGAGCATGCACTGAAATTGCCATTGTATCCTCTTCTTTTTCGTCTATAGTACATGGTAGGTCTTCTGGCATAGGTTCTTCTGATTGGTAAGGTTCATCCTCTTCCCCTTCATATTGATCACCTTCAATATGAAAGTTTTGTTTTTGGGCACAAGCTTGTTCCCTGGGGTGATGAGTGCGACATTTATAGCAAAAATATCTTGATGGTTGATCATTTCTACGAAAGGAATTGTTGCGGTATGAAGGACGACTATATGTTTCCCATTGTGCAGACAACTGATGTCTCTTCTCAGCCAACTTGGCTATTCTTATACAACTGTTCAACAAGGTTGGATCGTGCATGTCTACCTCCACTCGAATACTTTCTTTCAAACCATTGCGAAAGGCACCTACCACTGTGTCGGGACTAAGGTCTGAAGTGTATGGTAGTAAACTGGTAAACTCCGAAACGAATTCACTAACTGACCCTTTTTGTTTAAGAGATAACAATCTTACTGTGTAGGATGATGTAGCTCCGTCGTCAAATCTTTCTAAAAAAGAGGTAGTGAATTTTCTCCAAGTAATAATAGCTACATTCTCTTTTTTAAGCCATACAAACCATTGGTAGGCCTCAGTGCCTAATTTTGATGCAGCGAAAGGAACTCTATCAATTTCCTTAATTTGATATAAGTCAAGGATGCCTTCCATTTTGGCTAACCAACCACGAGGATCATGACCTTCAAAAGTGGGCATATCAATTCGTGGAAAGTTAATATTAGGGCCTCTTGGTTGGTGATAACCCATGTCCCTTTCTTGATTTGGGTTATACCGCTGTCTTTGGGAGGGATCTCTGTAATTATCCGAATCACCTCTTTGTTGTTGCCAATCATCATTAGGATCGATAGTTCCTTCATTCCTTTGGGCATGGGAGTGATTTTGGGGATTAGGATTGGGAATAGTCTGGTTGTGGGCATTCATAAAGCCTTTTAGGAGGATACCCATCTCGTGTATACTCTCTAGTATGCCATGAAGCGACTCCTTATCAGACATGGCTGAATTACTTGAGTTTTCTTGCGTGATGTTTTCGTGAGTTGGGGAAGGATCAGTAGCCATAGGATCTACTAGTGGGTGGTGTGGATTATAACTACCAATTTTAAAAGGAGAAGGAGAATTTTTAGTACCTGGGCTGCGGTTAGCTCTTCTTATGTAGGTGTTGGTCGTCTCGGAGCTGGATAATCGACCGTTAGGACCCTTGCTCCAACTTTTACTCATGCACTGCTTACAATCTCTTGCTTAGTAGTCCTTGAACTTCAAAATTTCGGCCACAATGAGTTATAAAAAATTTGTTTTGTTTTTCCGCCTTGCTGCCACTCCAACTGTGGCGCGGAACTGAATTTCGTTGGCTCCCCTTCTTGATGACAGTTGTTGACCACTATAATTAGGACACCGAACCGAAGTGGATCCTGATGCGAGAACCGACAGCGGAATATGAGAATACGACAGACCAATGAACGCCGGACTCAAGGACGATGATCGAACGGAGGATGCGGCGGACACGACTATCGAACGTAGGACACGGCGATGACAAGGACACGGAAGACTGGACACGACTATCGAACGTAGGACGCAGCGACGACAAGGACACGGAAGACTCGACGACGACAAGACGCAACAATCGAGCGGAAGACTAGACGACGACAAGACGCAATAATCGAACGAATGACACGGACGCAACAAGACGACAGGACGCAACTATCGAATGAACGACACGGACGCAACACAACAGACAACAGACACGACACAACAGACGACAGACAAGACACACGATGCAACAACCAATGACACACGATGCAACAACCAATGACCAACCGAAGATGCTGACTCAACACACAATGACAGACGAAACCGACTTAATGACACGTGACCACGCGAATACCACAGCGCCGGAGGAGCTCAACGTGTGACCGTAGTCACACTTGAGAATGTGCGACGCACGCTTTAAAAACTATTAACCGTGCTTACCACACCACATGTGGGATAAAATTTCTAGCCAACCCTCGCAACAATGTCTCTGCTGACGTCAGCCGACGATTAATAGCAAAAAACCTTAGCAAAACTGTTTAATTAAAAAAATTTCTCGAATTTCTATTGGACGCCGCGGAGTGTGCAGAACTCGGCTGTGTTTGATTTTCTGGCTGCGTTTGGAACGATGGCGGTTGATGTGCAGAGCTCGGCTGCGTTCGGAACAATGGCTGCGAAGGAATGTGCACCGATTTGCTGTCGATATGGCTACGGACGAAGGAAGACGAAGGAGATAGAGGTGACGAACGAAGGAAGACGAATGGTGACAGCGGCCGTTGCTGCTGAGGAAGACGAAGGAAGACGAAGGGTGACAGCGGAAGGAAAGATCAGCCAACGATGCGGATGGGGCGGACGGCGATAGGAACGATTGGACCGATGCGGATGATACCACTTGCAAAGGTTTATCTGCCTTTGCTTAATGAAGTTTCACAGATCTTTATATAACGCAGAATCGAAAGACGAAACAGAAGAAATATATAATACGGAAATATAAACGAATAGAACAAATCACTTGCCACTTAAGGTGGGCACACCCTTGCGTGACGCGAGATGAAAAATATATAAAAGATATAAGATGATGCTTAATTAAACTATTTGTGAATCATATATATTAAAATTAACACGCTTGGAAAATGGCCGACGTATTATGTTTGGAGTGTAACATTTGGGCTGCGATTCAGACTGATTAGGCCAAGGAGCCCAAATTGAGTGGTTAAAACCACTACTCTATCTTGGAGTTTGTCCAAGATCCTCCATATGGTATTATAGCATGTCCATATGAGTAGTCACCCTCGACATGACATGTTTTAGGTGTCTACAAATAAATAGGCCAAAAAGACTTATTAAAAGGAAAATGAAAAAGTGCTTTCGACAAAGTTTTTAAAAGGAATCAAGTTGACGAAGGACTCCATGCAAAAGTATTATTTAATACTAAAGTTAAATAATATAATATTTAACACAAAGTTAAATATTATATTAAATTTAAAATTGTCAAAATGCACCAAATTTCAAATTTAAATGAAGGCAAATAAAGGTTATCGCTGACATCATAACAATGCTTCGAATGCATTTAAAAATGAGGAGCTAATTTATTTTCCAATGTTAAAAAGTTGAATGCGCAAGTCTTAATCGAACGAGGAGTATAGAGCAAAGTATTCAAACCACCATTCGTCAAGCAAGTGGTAATGAATAAGGACAAGGAGGTGCACGTTGTGTTTCAATGAGGGTTGGTAGCCCAAGTGGTAGGCGGGTCCTGCATAAGGTGTGGCAGAGAAGAGGTTCATGATTCGATTCTTCCTAGCATCGGTTTGAAGTATTTTATTCTTTTAAGTGGACATGGGAGGAAATAAAAAATGGAGGTCACGTGTTAGGTCTTAACCGCTTGGCTAGTATAGGCGGTCGAGTGTTGCGCTTAGGAGTTTGAGGTTAGAGGATCGATTCTCCTCTACGCCAGCAAGTAATTTATTTTTTAAGGTATGATCCAAGTGATTAATTCTGGCAATGTTTGGTGTTTGGTGGATGTGATTTGGTGTATGAATTTTGCATATAGGAGGTATAAGGGGAAATTAATTTTACATAATATTTTAAGGGTACTATTAATTATTTTATATATGCAAAGGTTGGAGTGATAAGGTGTAAATAGTTTATTTTAAATTGTAAATATTTGTTCTTGGACATTAAAGTGGATTGGAAATTATTTTAAGAAAGTGGGAGATAAAAGGTGTAAAATATAATTTTATTGTTTGTAAATCTTGCTTTATAAAAAGGAAATTTTTTAGAGAGTTTTGTTGATCTTTAATGCATTGTCCTTGAGAACAAAAGAAGAGTCCTAGAACATTATTTAAGATTTCATTGAGCACCATTTTTGAGGGAAAATTCATGTGGATATTTTGAAATAGAATCTTGCTATTTAACCCTTGAAGTGGCACAAAGAGAATTGGTTTTTTGTGAGATAGGTTTTGAAGACATATCTCCATAAGAGCAAATTAAGAGGTATGGGCACATCATTCTTTATTTAAAGTGTTTTGTTGAAGTGAATGTTTTGGAACATAAGGTGGAGAGAAAATGATTGTTTGATAAGCATTGTTGGAAATATTTGAGTTAGGTTTTGAGACCTACATTGTGCATCTTTTTTGAAAGAAAGTGGAAACACCTATGTTAGGGTTTGTGAGCAAATTGTGCTTCATTGTTTGAATGATTGTGTGAAGCTTTTAGTCATTGGTTTTGAGTGATATTGAAATTGAATGTGCAAACATTAGAAATCATATTTGTGAAATCAAGTGTGTGCATCAAGAATATAGGTGGCATGTGCTAGACTAGATCTACTTTTAAAAGAGCAATAAATGTGAGACATGTGAAAGTGACAAACTTAATCATTGAGTAGAACATATTGAGCTATTTTCAAGTGCATATAATTCTCTATATGTTCCATAGGTTAAATAAATTCTGATTTAGAATATATTTGTTTAAAGAAAGCATTTTTAAAAAAGATATAAGCTTTTTGTGTGTGCAAGGTTTGGAAATATTTGGTACAGTTTTGTGAGCAGCATTGATGACAGATTGAGCAAGTTTTTTGATAAGACTTAAAGACAGATTTGAGCAAGTCTTTTGATAAGGCTTGAAGACAGATTTGAGCAAGTCTTTTGAGAAGGTTTGAGGATAGATTTTAGCAAGTATTTTGAGAAGTATTGAGGATATATTTGAGCAAGTCTTTTGAGAATGCTTGAGGATAGACTTGAGCAAGTCTTTTGAGAAGGCTTGAGGACATATTTGAGTAAGCCTTTTGAGAAGACTTGAAGGCAGATTTGAGTAAGTATTTTGAGAAGAATTGAAGGTAGATTTGAGAAAGTCTTTTGAGAACGCTTGAGGAAATATTTGAGCAAGTATTTGAGAATACTTGAGAGTATATTTATGAGTAGAGTTAGAGTATATTTGTGCTAGACCTGAGACAGATTTTGGTGTAGATTTGAGATAGAGTTGAGAGTAGGCTTTGGAGATGACAGATCAAAGATGATAGTAGTCTCTAGTGGATAGATATCCATCAACCAGTGTAGTGGGGACAGAGGTCTCCTATGAAGAGAGATCCACAAGAAAAATTAGTGGGAGCAGAAGTCTTCTAGAATATCACCAACTAGAGCAAGGGGAAAGAATTATCCTGTGGAGAGAGATCCACAAACCAAAAAAATGGGAAAGATTTCTCCTATGGTGAGAGATCCATGAACTAGAGCAAGGGGAAAGAGTTCTCCTATGGAGAGATATCCACAAACTAAAGAAATGGGAAAGTTTTCTTCTGTGGAGAGAGATCCATAAACTAGAGCAAGGAGACAGAGTTCTCCTATGGAGAGAGATCCATGAACTAGAGCAAGGGGAAAGAGTTCTCCTATGGAGTAAGATACATGAACCAACTAGGGATATAGAGTTCTTCTATGGAGATAGATCCACAAACCAGATGAGGAGATAGAGTTCTCCTGGATCAAGTTCCATAAACTAGAGAAAAAGGAAAAGAGTTCTCCTATGGAGAGAGATGCACAAATCATAGCATAGGGTATTGGTGTCTCCTTTGGACAAAGGTCCATAAACATTGTAATAGGGAATTGATTCCTAAGAGATTTATTGAGAAAATTTAGAAGAAATATTTTCTCCTTGGAGTAGCCCACATTGGGTGAACCACATTAAATTTGTATCTCTCTTGTGTGATGATGATTTGTACATTACTTTGATTACTACTATTGATATTTCCATTTATAATATTGGATAATATTATTTGGGAAAGAAAAGTAAAAGTTGATCTTATACTGTTCACCCTCCCTCTCAGTATAAGCTTGAGTTCTTCACAAGGCTTCTTTAAATCTCAAGAAAAAAAAACTGCCATAATTTTCAACATGCCTTTTGAAAAAAATGAAATGAATCTTGTAGCCTTAAAGAATAAACCTCCTCCCTTTTATATCTCTTTGAGAATGGAAGGTTGGATAGTCCAAAATTGTATGATTAATTTAGGGGCTTCAACCATAGTCATGCCCAAAGCAATCTACAATGAAATGGGTATGGAATATACTCGTTCCTATCCAATAGTCTTGCAGTTGGATGGTACAATAGTTAAGACCATTGTAGTGGTTAAGGATGTGCTAATGAGACTACATAAAGCCCCAGAGGTAACTATTGTACAAGAGATTGTAGTGGTCGACCTAGAACCCTAATTTGGTCTATCTTTCTAGAGAGTTCACTATTAAGCTATGAGGCTATATGTATTTGGATTACTCTGGCATGATGATTCCATACAAAGGTAGGATAATAAGGATAATACCTAATAAGCATGTATCCTATCACATTGAAAAATAGAAGAAGACATGTGTAACCTCTCAACTATAGATAAAATTGAACTAGTAGAGAGATTGGAAGAGTTAGAAGTGGAAGATGAGTTGCTATTTAGAGAGGATTACAACCCTTTGGGATAGGTATGGGCACTTATAGAATTTCTTCTAAAAAGTTATAAAAATACCTTGGCCATATCTAATTAGTCATTGAGAGAGTCAAAAATGTGGATAATTCATTTTGATGGAAAAAGGTATAAAAATGGGATTGGTGTTAGTGTAACTTTGAAATCTCCTTCAGAAGGTATGAAAAGTGTTGCTTACATATTAACATGGTCTTGTACAAATAATGTTGTAGAATATGAGACTCTATGTTTAGGATTGATGCAAGAAGAAAGTATAGGAATTAAAATATTAGATATATATGGTGACTCAAAGGTAGTAGTTAATCAATTCATAGAGAAATACGGTAGCAAGCACCATTACTTAAAATCATATAGAAATATAGTATAGGATATGATGGAATCTTTTGATGCTTTAAAAATCCACATTTTTCCTAGAAAATAGAATATGTTGACTGATGTTTTAGCCATTAAGGGTTCCAATTTCAACTCTTTTTTATACCTTGGATCATCAAAGGACATAAGAATTAAATTAGTCTTTAGGCTTGTAGTACTAGACATACAATTTTTTTGGTAGGTTTTCGAGAGTGATGATCATATTATTGACTTTCTAGTAAGAGAATATTGCTTAGCTAGTGTGTAAGAAGATCTTCCTAAAAAAATAGATCAAAAATATGTTATCTAGTTGAAAAACAATTATATCTTGAAGGGTTTAATTATGCTAGAAAGCCTCTTTGATAATGAATATGGGATGAAATCAAGAGCCATGGAAATCAATGAGGATATCTACAATGAGATTGAAGTAAAAAAGGATAAAAAACTTAAAATTTAGAAGTCGTTGCTCCCTAAAAAAAGTGGAGGAAATTGAAACCATATGCTTCAAATACCAAGATATTATAGCTTGGTCATATGAAGATCTTAAGGTATATGATAAAAAGATCATTCATCACACTATTAAGCTAGAAGTTGATGGAAAGGCTTTCAGGTAGAAGCATAGACCTTTGAATACTAATATTAAATCCATAATGAGATAGGAATTGGTCAATTTATCAAAAGCAAAGATTATCTATCCTATCAAACATTCTACATGGGTTTCTAACTTGGTCCTTGTCAGGAAGAAGAATGGAGACATCCACTTGTGTGTTGATTTTAGGAACCTAAACAAAGCATCACTAAAGGATCACTATCCTCTTCCTCAAATTGATTAGATTCTGCAGATTGTTGTAGGGGCTGAAAGGTTTTCCTTATTAGATGGTTTCTCAGGGTACAACCAAATTTGGGTGAAGGATGAGGATCAGTTCAAGACAACCTTTACTACTAAGTGGGGCACCTTTGCTTATCAGAGAATACCTTTTGGTTTATCTAATGTAGGGGCCACCTTTTAGAGAGCCATGGACTATGATTTTGGGAGTTGATAAATAAGGTCATTCTCATCTACCTGGATTATATGACTATTTTTTTCAATAAAATCAAGCTCACTTGGAATATTTGGGGCAATTATTTCAAAAATATAGATAGTTTGGCATCTCCCTAAACCCAAAGAAGTCATTTTTTGCAATCCATAAGGGTAAATTGTTAGGGCATGTAGTTTCTAAATAAGGGATGTCAATTGATCCTGATAGAGTAAAATTAATATTGGATCCCCTTCTCCCCATGAATAATAAGGCTTTGCAATCATTCTTTGGGTAAATCAATTTTGTGAGGAAGTTCATTTCAAACTTTGCTCAAATTGTTAAACCTATTTCAAAATTGCTAAAAATGAATATGGAGTTCAAGTGGAATGAGATAAGGAAATAAGATTTTGAGGTAATCAAGCAGGATATTGCTACTACCCAATACTAGTAAACCCTGATTTCAGCAAGGATTTCATTTTATATGCCTATGGATCTGAGACCTATGCAATAGTACTAACACACAAAAAAAAATGATGGAGAATATCCCATATTTTTTTGGATCTAGACTCTTCATGAGTATCAAACTAAATATAACTTTATTGAGAGACAATTATTTGCAATTATGAAATCATTGAAAAGTTCAGATAATACTTGGCTCAAAGTAAAACTCTTGTTTATGTGGTACATCCTGATGTCATAAGTTTCATCTTACAAGGAGAGTTGGGTGACAAGAGAGTTGGTTGGATTACCAAAATTCAAGAGTATGATGTAGAAATCCATCCCACAAAGTTAGTCAGAGGTAGAGCATTATGTCAGGGAATGACAACAAAAGTAGTCTCAGACCAGATTATCAAATTGTCATCCATCACCATCCAAGCAGAGTGGGGATAGTTCTTCAAAAAAAATATATTGGGTTGACCAGTTGATAAGTTACTTCCAAACAAGGGTGTGTCCTCAAGATCTCAATCCTTCACAAAGAAGAAGGTATAGGCTTCAAGCCTTGAAATATGTTCTATTACCATAAGGGTTATATAGGAAAAATCTAGATGGAGTTCTTCTAAGATGCTTAAGGGATGATTAGAAATAAAAGGTCATTGAATAATTTCATGAAGGATTTTCAGGAGGACATTCTTCAGGAAGAATTACTACTATGAAAATTATAAGGGCAAGTTATTACTAGCCTACTATCTTTGCTGACACTTTCAAAGTAACAAGAGCATGTGATAAGTGCCAGAGATATGTAGGGAGGAATAGAAATGCTTCATTTCCCCTTAAGTCGGTCCAAGTAAAAGATCCTTTTCAGTAGTGGGGATTAGATTTCATTGAGGTCATAAATCCTAACTCCTTAGCAAGTCATAAATATATTTTTACTGCTACGTATTACTTTACCAGATGGGTTGAGGCAATTCCAACCAAAATATTAGACCAAGATGTGGTGATTGAATTCATGGAAAGCTTAATCACAAGGTTTGGTCTCCCTAAAGCCCTAGTAAGTGATAATGGTATGGATTTTATAGGTGCAAAGTACATCAATTTTACAAGCAAATATGGCATAAGTTTAAATAAATCTTCTAACTATTACCCCCAGGGGAATGGACTAGTAGAGTCCACCAACAAAAATCTACTTAGGATCCTAAAAAGAGCACTAGAAGATAATAAAAGAAGTTGGCATCTTCTCCTAGAGCAGGCTCTATGGGTAGATAGGATTACTATCAAAAATTCTATCAAGACATCCCCTTATGCACTAGTATATGGTAAAGAGACCATTCTACCCACCCATCTTGAGATACCATCTCTAAAATGGGCTAGCCAAGATCATGAAGTAGATCAAATTCCAATAGAGGCTAGATTGATGCATCTCTTACCGCTAGAAGAAAAGAGGACCAAAGCATATGAGAATTTTTAGAAACACTCTATAGATACAAAGGGATGGTTCGATAAAAAATCAAGGTTCAAGAAATTCAAAGAGGATGACTCAGTTTTAAAGTGGAATGTAGAAAAGTCTAAACTAGGCAAACACCAAAAATTTAATTTATTCTAGGAGGGTCCATTCAAGATAGTTGAAGTAAAAAAGAATAATGCATTTTAGCTTCAATATTGGAATGGAAATATGTAGCCAATCCCGATCAACAGATACCACGTCAAGTCATATTTTGAGTAAATAATCTCTTCCTATGTAATGTATGTACATACTTGCACTATAGTTTTATTTATTGTTTATTTTACTTCAAAAATAAATAAAAGAAAGGAAAAGGAAGTGTTATAATCTATGAAGTTCTAGAATCTACGATGTGTTAAAATTTTCTAGAATCTACGATGTGTTAAAATCCATGATTGGAAGGAAAGCTAAAGTAATATCAAATATCATAATCTACTAGCAAAAGGGAGAGTAAATATTCCTAAAAAAGAGTGCTAATGGGATACAAGCTACATAGTGGTAAGATCTCTATCTAATCAACGTCAAGAGCTTCACTAACAAGTCATGGTACATTACCACCAATACATGCATTTGAATGCATACAAACTTACTAATTGTTTAGCTACCACATTAATGGTAGAAGATGCATGAGATGTTACTTAAAGCTAAAATTTAGAGGAAATTCATTTCATGAACCTTGTCATTAAATTTTACCAGAGCTTTGACTACGAAGAGAAGTGAATTTTTTGTGCATCCAAAGAGCTACACCAATATAATTCTTGAAGGAATGGCTTCAAACGTTGTAAAATGGGTTGCTCAACTAGTAAAGGGTGAAAACATGAATTACATTGATACAACTTTGATAGTTGTAGACACAGAAAATGACATAGAAAATAAGAGATAAACTCAAGAAGATATTAAGAGTAGATATGAGATAGGATAACCACTTTTATTACAAGGTACTTGTGCCCTTCACTCTTTTATCTTTTTATGTTTGTGACTCTATCCACCCATGTCCAGAGTTAGTTTCAGCAATAGTGAAATTCTATGACCCTAGGGCCAAAGTAGTAAAAATAGCGTAGGGTAAAACCTTTTTTCATATAACTAAACAACTTTTTTTGTGACCTCTTCATCATGTAAAAAATGCCACCTATAAATCCTAATATTTTTGACCCATAAGAGCAAGCCAAGTATTACACACTAAAAAATTGCAGTTAAAATTACATCTATTTTAGGGATTGGATATATAAATAGTTTAAAACCATAAGGTCTAGATATGTCTTGCCTAGAACCTCAATTGACACCGAATATTTTGCCAACCTAGAACTATTTTCTATGTTAGCAATACTAGCAATCCTATATTCTAACCTCTATGTAAGAGACTAGCATATACCATAATATATTGTATTTATAATGAGAAAATATATAGGATGCTAGTGGGTAATGGTAGTAACAAACCAATTTATTTTAATTAGTTGGCTTTCCTTACCAAAATAATACATAAGCAACTAGTTTTTATGAAGAAATATCATGTAACCTCTTCTTTCAAACACTGCTCTCATCTGGCTTGGATGTTCCTTGGTGCTACCAAAAAATAAAACCCTTGGATACTAGTCACAGATAAATACAATAGTGGAAATCCCATACCAGTCTATCATTGGACTAGAGTTTTGAGTAGAATAGAGTCCTATTACAACTTCAACAGAGAATTTTTGGGACCAGCTTTGGAAATAATGTATGGGTAATTCCCTAGACTTCCTCCCATAGTTAAAGAGAATTTGCAAACAAAGGAAGTAGAAGAGAAATATTGGTATGTTCAAACCGAGAGAACGGTAATTAGGTTGTATGGATTCACAAAGAAATCATTCCTACTACCACATTATGTTACTAGTCGAGTATTTGCATTGGAATACTATAGGTAGGCCAATTTTATCAATTTTAAATTTGGTACAGGGATAAAGAGAAAGGGAACAGTTGCCTATCCCCTAAATATGGATGATATCACTATAACAAGAAGGGGTTAGTATGAAAAAATCACTCAAGCCCTAGAAAAATTAGGACTTTTTCAACTCCCACAAAGGTGAAGGTATGACCCTGTTGACATATTCACATAAAAGCTTAAGGCCCTAAATGGAAAAGACCACTAAGTTTGAGAATACTACTTGGTCAGAAATTGAAAAGCATAGAAATAACAGAGAGGTTTCCTTTCTTGAATGGAATATTAGTAATATGGAACCTCTGCCACCATGGAGAGATTTTTATGAACATGTGCAAGACTATGACCCTAAGCATAAGAAAAAACATAAGCTCAAGGAACTAAATATTCAATATATGTAGGAGGCTTATGGCTAGTCATAAGGTAAAATTTTGGAATGGTGGAATATGAGAGTTGAAAGAAATACAATAGCCCCCAAATATGGTAAGCCGATTGATCATGATTTCAAGGAAAGATATGATAAATACTATAAAAATTGGATAGCTAGGGGAATAAAAAGCTTAGCGTAAGCTTTAGGAAGGTAGATACAAGCAAATCCAAAAATGGTAAGGCCAAGGTAAAAATTTCTAAATCTAATAAAAAATAACAAGATCCAACACCCCCGTCTTCCCCTCCTGCACAAACTCAGTAGGAATATACTGCAATGATCGTACCAGCAACAACTAAAGAAATACAAGTTATTTTTTAAACCTTCACTAGAGAAAGTATAACAATACCTCGTAGGGATATCTCGAATGCAAAAGATGGGATTGTTGGTGGTGTACTTGGTGCAAATTAATCTAGGACTACAAAAAGAGAAAATACCTAAACTCATGGTTATAAGGGCACACACCCCACCAAAGACTAAAAAGGGTAAAGAATATGAGACTATATATCTAACTCCTATTGTAGCCTCTTCTACACCTACAGATTCCCCTATCAAAGAAGTTGTAGTACCATCTCCTCCACATCAAGAAAGTGCTCAAAAAGGTAAAGCCTCCACTACTATTGTATTTAAAATAAAGGCAAAATATTTAGAGGAGACCAAAAGAAGAATTTTGTAAGAAAAAAAGTTAGAGTAGACACAAACAGATGCACAACTACTGATTAGCAAAGCAATTTGCTCAGCAGAAGCAACAACAAAGTATCGATAATTTTTTTAGCAGTCTACTTTGGTAGGCATAGGTATGATTTATGTCTCTTCTTCTCCTATTTCTTCTCCTTTCCCAAATAAATATCCCTATCCTTCTTGATTTCAAGAGGAACAAGTACCATCATTGCAACCACATAGCCCTCCATCATCTCATATCATTCCATCTCCATCTCATTCACCAAAAATCCCCATGTCATCATCACCTCCAACTCACACTCATTCACCTCCAACAACATTATCATCCATGTCGATGGAGGGGTTATCACTTCCATCTTCGCCACCCATATTTATAGCTACAATTATTGTCATAGTTGTAGCCCATTCCATAAGCATGAACTCCACCATCATCACCACCACACCTTTTCCATGTGTGCAAATCCCATTTTTTTCCTTTGCTCATTACAGACTCCATGCCCACTAATCATCCAATAGTAGCCTCTCTACAGAATATCAAGAGTGCTTCATTGAAGACTCAAAACTATTGGGGCAAGAAATTAGCCCAACATTCCAAGAGGGATTCCCGAGTGAGAAATTCCATAATGATTGATCCAGTGGCTAGGCAAAGAATGAAGATCAAACTCACTCCTCTAGTCAATAAGCTAGGAGAGGACATGGTAGTTAAAGAGTACCATTTGGAATAACAGACTAAAGATATCTTCCAATTAGTCCTGGAGGATGAATTTGTCACAACCAGAGCTAGATTGGAGACTATGTATGTACAAAGTGACATCTATAAGGAGAAATATGAAAAGTTGGAGGAAAAAGTTGCAAAACTAGAAGCCATAATAAATGACCTAATAAAATTGGATAAGGCTATGAAAAATGAAGCCAATAAGTGGCAATTCAAATTCAAATAAATGGTCACTTATAAGGAGCAAGATGGAAAGCTAAAGAAGTAGAATGAGGAATATGCCAAACAAATATAGTCTCTGCAGCAACAGCTCCAAATTGAGAAAACTAGAGTTGCAAGTTTCTCCAAAGACAAAGTGAAACAAGTCAAGAAAGAGATATGGTCTAAAGTTATGGAGAAATGCTCTAGGATTCAACCTATAATTGACTTCATGGATGAGGCCAACCACTTATTGCAAGAAACTAAAGAATATTTGGAGAAGGTTATAGAGGAGATACAACCAATGGTACCTCGAGCTGAGAGGATCTTCAAGTTGTTTGAGGCAAGATGTAGTGAACTTACCAATCCCATACCCAATAGATATTGGAACACTGTGATATTGATTGCTATAATTATTCTCAGAAAGAATGGATTGATTCAGAAAGGATGGTTTTTGATAGATAAAATTGAAAATAAACTATAGAAGATTGTAGACATCAACAAAGAAATGATGTAGTATGGCTTCCAAGGTTTTTGGGATGAGAAAAATATTTTATTGATAGATGAAGATCTTCAAGCTAGTTTAAATTTTGTCATGGAAGATGAGTCTAAAATTGATGCATGGTAGGACCCTATTGATTAAGACAAGGTGACTCAACTGATAAGAGATCTAACTAGACTCAAGGATCTAATGGAGGAGCTAGTAGATTAGTACTCTTCAATTTCATATAAGAAGATCACCAAACTTTGTTTCACCCATAAATGAATCATGGAGATACCTAATCCCACCAAATATCCTGGGATAAAGCTATAAATATATTTGACCGCATGGTTAAATTATTTGGAGAAGAAAAAGAAGGAGATGATAAGGAAGAAGAATAAGTTGAATAGGAGGAGGATGAAGATAATAATGAAGAGGGTGACTAGGAGAAAGATAACGTAGAAGACACTGTAGATGTGCAATATCAAGAAATTAATCAATGCACACTAAAGTTACCTTTTGAGCATCTAATATTAACCTTTCAAAGGTAAATCAAGGGTCTATGATCAACTTGGTTCATATGTAAAATCAAGATACAATGTTGGATGTAATAATGCAAGTTTTCTATCTAAGTAATTTTTTTAGTTGAAGTAGAAGGGGTGAGAAGATGAAGATCAATATCTCTGACCAGATTCAGTTGTAGATCTATGGTGGGAAAGCCATGGCAAGAACGAAGAACGATATAGATCACCTTATGACTAGATCAACAACCAAAAATTATGATAAGCCAAGCAACTTGCAGAGGTCAGGTTGCAGAGAATCCATGGAGCTTACCTTGCTTTCTTTCTTCATATAAATAAGAGGCTTCCACCTTAGCACCCTATTGATATGGTACTCTAGCTTCCTTGTAATGTTTCTAATACTCTTTCATTGTATAAACTATAAATAGAGGTTGAACCCTCATTTTGAAGGATCAACTCTAAAGTGTTTGCTTGCCCTAATTTTGTATATTTTCTTGCAAATCAATAGAAGGAGCATTACTTGGATGTTTGCCTTAGGCCCATGTCTTCATTGCTTATGAAGTTTTAATATGTGAAGTCATTTCTACTACTACTGCTATGGTTAGTCTATTTTGTTGTTATTGGATTGCTAACTTATGGAATACTTCATGTTTAAATATATGCTTGAGAATAACTTCTTTTTCTATTTTTTAGAGTATTAAACTAATTATGCTATCTTGATTTTTAATACCCTAGACATTTGAAATAGTTTTTAAAGTGTGTTTATGTTCTTTAATGATGAAGATCACTAGTTTTTAGTGCTATTAATCTTAAGTGTGAAATATTGGAAATTGATTTGTGGAGGATTTTCCTATAGATGTCTATGTTGTTAGCTTTATCCGACCACTATTCATTAATTACTTTCTTAACATTTATCCCATTTCTATCCTTATATTTATACATTTAACTGAGCTTAAATGATTCAACACTCAATTAGTTGACAAGGTATACTAGCCTACTCTAGAGGTTGGGTTAAAGCAATCTTTAACTCATCCAATGTCAAGGTTTGAATTGTGATTAGCGAGTGCTCACCTTTTATATTATTACAGATGATAGTCATAATTTCAATATTACCTTGATGTCAATTCAGACCCTAACATTTACTAGCATATGAGGCATATATCACTGACTCCTAATTTATTGTGACAACATCAACTACTCATGATGTATTTCTTGGTCTTTTTTGTTCATATTGCCTTATGTACTCTGTCTAGACTCTGACTCAATATGAAATATTAGCAAATTAGAAGAGATAAGTACTAGCCTTATATACTCTCTAGACTCTAACTCAATATGAAATACTAGCAAACACTACATATTCATTAGGAGTAAATAATTATAAATAAACATGTTAAATGACAACAAAAGCAACACCCAGTTTCAATTCCTCAACTTTCAAGGAGACCCAGGTTGGAATCTTGCCAAGAAATACATGCATAATAGCAATCAAGATTATGTAATATCACTATGTGGTGATGATGTAATACAGGTGGGGCCCGTTTCAATCCTATTTAACCAATTTTAAATTTAAAAAATGCAATGTAGTTGAAAATAATTTTAGTTTATGTCCAGCTTAGTTACCTAATACTCGTTCTCAAAGCTTTCCACCTTTACTAAAGCTGACCAATAAACCAATATTTCTAATCAAATTTTAAACGTTGGTGTTAAAATTCATATATTTTTAGCTATTTAGAAGCATTATTGCTAGTCCTAGCTGTTAGAAAATAAACAACTATGAAACATTAGAGGCTATGAAAATAATTTAAAACTATCAAGTTAACTCAGTTCAATCAAAAATATTAGAATGCACAATACATGTTTGTTCTAAAACCAATTCTTTTCTTTAAACTGACTCTTCTAAGAACCCTTAGCTAAACAAAAACTAGAAGAGTTGGTTGAAATAAAATAAGTAGTTTCAAAACAAAAGAAAGAGTCATGGTTAAATCTATCTCCATTAGCATTATTTGTTGTTACATCAATGATTTCAACTACAAAAAGTTTAAGAGCACCACAAATGAAGACTTCTTCTTCATCAAACAACACATACACAGTCCAACATGCACACATGGACATAGACATAGATGACACACCTTTAGGGTCATATGTGTCAATCTTTGGAGAAAAAACCAGTAGGCCTGAAGAGATCTATGATAACATTGTTGTGAAAAAGTTTCAATGAAAGTAAGGCCAAACTGATAGATCATGCAAAAGCAAACAATAAAATATTAAATGTAAAACTTAGACCTTTACTAGAAAGGTTTATTGTAGATCCAAAAGGAGTCATCTCAGAAGAAACCAAAAAACAAGAATTAGAATAATATGACATAAGAGTCATAGAGTTAGTTGATCTGTCATTACCAAGATCAAGAACAAGATCAACTATTGAAAAGAAGCCTTCAGGAACAGAAATGTGTCTTATTCCATTACCATGGAGATGGCCTAACAATGTGTTAGAATATAGGCCTAAATAAGGAAGAAAATATTATTCCATTTCCGCCAAGAGAAGAAATAGATGATGAAAAGAAACTCAAAGATATTCCTACAATGCAAAAACAATTAAATCACTTAAGCCAATACATGAACTATTTAGCAAGGAATTTTGATGGCTTTGAAAGATTGTGCATAAATGAATTCATGAAAATTGAAAAAGGCATATGTAAATATGTGAATTAAATAAATATTAAATACACCTAAATCCTTTTTATAAAGAGTATGTGGTATAGTTAAAAACTATAAAAATAGAGATATTGGATAACAATCATGACATATAAACTATTTAAGGTATATACTAGCTTATTTTAAAACCTCATGATCAAGTATTTTTGTGTATGAGGATACCCTAGAATATCTATGGAGGAGTCAAGTTCTGTTACACTTGTTGTATGAGAAAAATATCTATTCATGAAGTAAGAAAAATAAATGATCTTTATTTTCATGAAGTTTCAAATTTTGTAGAAGTAATTTCAATACTTGGAGTGCTTGTCAAGAATGGGTTCTAATCAGTTTGCCAACCCACAATACCACTTAACATTTAAGAAGCGTAATGTAAAATTCTTCACAAATGTTGCTTTGAAGTTGTACAAAGTTCTATTTGTGAGTACATTATTCCTATGAGATATGTAACAGGTAAAGTACTGAGCTTCAAGTGGATACAAAAAATATTCAATGAAAGGATGGTCTGATTGGGTTGCTATACTCATTCTTACTTGATTATATTATTTTCACTTACTCTGCATTTTATTCAATACATGCAAAAACAAAACACTCCTGGATTCTAAAACACAATGGTCAAGCCTAGTTAAATTCAAGCTTGGTCACTTGTTTGAATCCTATGGGGTAGGGTAGGTGTGTCCCTCCAAGGGGTCTCAAACTCTAGACCAAGAATATTGGGCTAGACCTATGCCCTAAAAATTTCCTTGACCTTGACCCTCTATAGTCAAATGCAATCGATGAATCTACAGGGAACCAAAGTACATGAATGCTATATTGATGAATAATTACAAGACAACAATTACTAGAATGCTACATACATACACTCAAATGGAAGCAACAAAACAAATGGTAATATTTCAAGGTGCAAACTCTATAAATCATAGATCCTCTAAAATGATATTAAGACATGAAAACCTTAAGGGTTTGGGTGTTCCTTGTACTCAAGGACTTCTATCCAGCTTATATTGTTTAGGATGCTAACATAAGCTCAATGATAGAGAGAACTTTAAACTCATCAAATCCAAGACTAAGTTTCCAACATTGACTTAGTTGCATGGGGCAATTTCCCTCACAAGGGCTATGATAAAAGCTACCTCATATTATGGATTCTTGCCTTATAGTGGTCACCATTTTTTCTTTCTTGTATTTCTAATTCTACCAATGTTTAAGAGGTACTTTATGGGCTCTTAATAAGTTTTGATTTCAAGCTGGCAAGTCATAGATGGTTACAAACCTCATACCAGAGTTTTAATAATAACATCCTCCAAGTTATGTAAATTGCATGACTCTATGAACAACAGTGAGAGTGGGAATACAAGATATGGATAAGAAGAATGAGAATACAAGATATGGAGAAGATATAATAAGAACATATGTTTATCAAGAAAATATTATCACAAATTAAATATAATCATTAATATGATAAAAAATAAGAAACTCCCAAATTGTTTAATTGATCAATTATTCAAATTTCATATTCAAGTGATCTCAAGGACTAAAATTATAGGTTTGTGTTAGTTGATAGAACATAAATTTCAATAAAAATTAAAGGTGTTTCTTATAAAGTGAAGAAGTATTGTATCATCTCTAGAGATCTAACACTAAAAGGATTTTGTAGACATGAAAGCAAACCATCAAAAGTAACCAATATAGCCTTTAAAACAATAATAGAGATGCAAGTAGAATATTTGGTGTTATAAGAATCATCAAAGCAAAAGTAAAATCAATAGTAGTCATTGAAAGGACAATAATAATAAAAACTAAATATTTGGTATTATAAGAATATCAACAAACCTAAACTAGAGCATTTTACCTACCTTCATAAGGTAAAACCCCTCAAGAAGAAAACCATATTTGCAAAACCAAGAACTAACTCGCATGAACTACATGGTGAAACCCCTAGATAGATCCACCCATAAAAACCTTGGGAAATAGAATTTGCAAAAGTATTAAGTAGAGAATGAAACAAACTTCATTTCCACTTGCAAGTTATATGATGATATAACTAACAAATAAATAGATATTTGCAGTTATAGACTATTGTATGAAACCTTGAATAAAATAATCAACACAATCAAACAAAGCTTGGAAATTTTATTTCAGAACTGGAATGATAGGAGAGATCATCTAAACAAGTAGGGGAGAAGACCCAATAGTTAAAAACCCTATGGTAGCACATGTGCCAAGATCATATAATGCCATTTTAGCTCATGAAAATTTATGAGCAACATGTTTATCACATTGTCATATTATATATTTCATTTCAGCATTGTCAAATCATGATAGATGCCTTTCTAAATAGATATTTTCAAAGGTGTCAAGTTTGGGACATCCACATTCTCTTTATGGGCTTGGTAGGTCCATAGACCTTGACAACAAGCATAACCAAGAACAAAGCAACCAAATATGTTCTCCAAGTATGTAAGAACAACTCTAATTTCCATTTCCTAAAATAACCATCATTTAAAAAAATAGACATAATAGCAAATGCAATAGTATATTTACTAACCCACTTTATACCATAATAGCAAATGCAACAATAAATTAGGAGTTTTGAAGCTTTTCAATAATACATAGCAAGATGGAGCAGATTCTAACTCATAGATATAATTTGACATAGCACATCATTAATTAACTGGTTATAGTAGCATCCCCAAATCCTAAACCCTCTACATCCCCAAACCCTAAACCCTCTACATCCCCAAGCCCATAAAGGACTATTCTTAGTATGTGCCATTATATGTTCATTGTTGCTATCACATTGAAAATTTTATTCATAATTCATGGCTTCAACAACTTTTCCATATCCTTCTTACCAATATTTTCTACTAGAAACCAACATGCCCTATAAAGAGAGTTTCAACAAACAACTAAATCATCTATAGTGGAGAGATAGATTGACATGCTAAGTGTCAAGTTTGGGACATCCACATTCTCTTTATGGGCTTGGTAGGTCCATAGACCTTGACAGTGAGCATAACCAAGAACAAAGCAACCAAATATGTTCTCCAAGTATGTAAGAACAACTCTAATTTCCATTTCCTAAAATAACCATCATTTAAAAAAATAGACATAATAGCAAATGCAATAGTACATTTACTAACCCACTTTATACCATAATAGCAAATGCAATAGTACATAGCAAAATTAAATCAATTTAGTAGTAAAGCTTAACCATCACTATAAAGAAGAAAATAGAATAACTTGAATCTTTACGATAGCAGATTACAACAATAGTGAAACTCCTTAGTACATCAGGAGTTTTGAAGCTTTTCAACAATACATAGCAAGATGGAGCAGATTCTAACTCATAGATATAATTTGACATAGCACATTATTAATTAACTGGTTATAGTAGCATCCCCAAGCCCATAAAGGACTATTCTCAGTATGTGCCATTATATATTCATTGTTGTTGTCACATTGAAAATTTTATTCATAATTCATGGCTTCAACAACTTTTCCATATCCTTCTTACCAATATTTTCTACTAGAAACCAACATGCCCTATAAAGAGAGTTTCAAAAAATAGCCAAATCATCTATAGTGGAGAGATAGATTGACATGCTAAGTGTCAAGTTTGGGATATCCACGTTCTCTTTATGGGCTTGGTAGGTCCATAGACCTTGACAATGAGCATAACCAAGAACAAAGCAACCAAATATGTTCTCCAAGTATGTAAGAACAACTCTAATTTCCATTTCCAAAAATAACCATCATTTAAAAAAAATCTTAACCATCACTGTAAAGAAGAAAACCCTAAATTTTGAACATAATTTCCCCCTGCATCCCCAAACCCTGAGTAGTGCATACCACTTAAAATCTTGAGCTCTCTATCAAGCCCTAGCTCAAGCTCTCTATCTAGCCCTAGCTCGAGCTCTTTATCTAGCCTCCATCTAAGTGAACACCCTAGCTTGCGCTCTCTATCTAGCCTTCGTCTGATGGAACACCCTAGCTCGAGCTCTCTATCTAGCCTCTATTTGAGCAAACATCCTATCTCAAGCTCTCTATCTAGCCTTTGTCTAAGTGAATTCCCTAGCTTGAGCTCTTTGTCTAGCCTCCATTTGAGCGAATTCCCTAGATTGAGCTCTCTATACAATGGTAAAAGCGAAATAAAATGCTCATTTCGCTTTTCCCATAGTCTATATTTTTTTTGTTGAGACCCTAAGAGGGTAGTTATAAACCACCCTCTTAGGGTTGCCTAAACCACCCTCTTAGGGCTAAGAGGGTGGTTTAAAATTTCCCTCTTAGGTCACCCTAAGATAATGATTTATAGCCATCATCTTAGGGTGACCTAAGAGGGTGGTTATAAACTACCCTCTTAGGATCTATTAGGATGGTTTTTACCATCGTAAAAAATGACGGGGGACCAAAAAAACACACTTCTGCAAACCCCACTTTTTCATTAAAATCAACTGTAAATATACATGCAAAAATAAACAACCTGCAGGCTTTACAAATGACTAGCGCTCAGCTTGGTCTTCTCTTCTCTCTTCTACGCTTCTCACGCTCTAAGTGCATTTCCCGATCCACCGTCCCGACAAATACAATAAACTAGGTTTTTATAGAGGCCTCGACCCTCTCACACATCAACTCTCGTGCAAATGGGTTCACCAACCCGATTAAATACATTCACACGAAAATCGAGACACCAACCCGATTAAATGACCCCTCTCCGCACGGTCCTTGTCATCTCTGAATTCGTCAAAAAATTCTACGCGCCCATCCTTCTCGTCTTTCGCGCTTCTGGGTAGTCCCCCGCTTTAACTTCAATTCGTGCCACGTGTCATTTTTGAACGACCCTCGAAAATGTTGTTCCTGCCATCTCTTTCTCCTCCCGTGTCTTTTTCTCTCTCCGTCACGATATCGTGACATGTCACGATATCACGACGTTTCTGTCTCCCTGCGCTCTTTGACCATTTTGATCGTGATATTGCAACATGTCGCGATATCGTGACCATTTTGCCTTCGCGCTTGCATTTCCAATTTTTGTCGTGATATCGCGACAGGTCGCGATATCATGACCTTTCCCTTCGGCTGCCCCTCGTCTACTTGCATTGGTCGTGATTTCACGACAGTCGTGATTTCACGATAGTCGTGATTTTGTGACATATCACGAAATCACGACACTTCCACTGTGCCCTCCTGCTACTGCTTCGACGTCGCGATTTCATGACGTCATGAAATCATGACGTCACAATTTCGCTACACTTTTCTCCTTCTGCCTCTGCCTCGCCAGGACGTCGCGATTTCGTGACATTGCAAAATCATGACATCGCGATTTCGCTACACTTTCCCGTCTTTGCTTCCGCCTCCGCTTCGCTATCGTGATTCTGCGGCATGTCATAATTTCGTGACATGTCACGATTTCACGACATGTCACGAAATCACGACAGATTTTCCTTATTGCTCTCCTTGCCAATTTTTGTCATGATTTTGTGACACATCACGAAATCGCGACGATTTTCTTCCTTAGCCGCTCCTTCAGTGCTGGATTTCCCGCAACTCGATGCTTCTGCTGGAGGTGCTGTCGGATGCTCCTGCATCAGACACCCGAGGTAAGTGGAGAAGTGATCTTCACTTCTGCTTGGTCTGGTTGCTACCTCCTGCAACACTTCCAAATCCTTCTTTGCCTCAGCAGTCTGCATTAACCCCGGCTCCCGATCCATACTTTCGTCTTCTTCCAGACAGATTTCTCCACTGCTGTAAACTTTTTCTGTAGCCTGCTTCAACTCCCCCTCTTGCACAGAAAAATCTGTGCCTTCTTCCGGGTAGGTCCCGGTACTGCTGTGCTCTTCCTCACATGCAGTCTTCTTCAACTTCTCCTCTTTCTTTCTCTTTCTTTCTTCCTGCCTTCTTTGCCGCTCCTCTTGTTCCTGCAACTTTATTGTGAGCCATTCCTTTTGCAGGGCCTTCAACTTTTTTTGCAAGGCCATGTATTCTTCTTCCGTCACCATATCTTCTTTGATGTCCCGTCTTCTTCGAAAATGCATTTTTTTTCTTTTTTTTTTTCTTAGCTTTTCTCACAAAGCTTTTACTGATCTGGTGTAGCTGCCTCACGTTCGACGATCTGCTAACACACTCGGGGATCCTAAACTCTCTCTCCTCTCTCAGAACCCTCTCGTAGATCTTGGCACAAACTACCTCACAACCGATGGTCTGTTTACGCACTCAGAATCTCTAGCTCTGATACCACTGATGGGGACCAAAAAAACACACTTCTGTAAACCCCACTTTTTTATTAAAATCAATTATAAATATACATGCAAAAATAAACAGCCCACAGGATTTACAAATGACCAGCGCTCGGCTTGGTCTTCTCTTCTCGCTTCTACGCTTCTCACGCTCTAAGTGCATTTCCTGATCCACCGTCCCAACAAATACAATAAACTGGGTTTTTATAGAGGCCCCGACCCTCTCACACATCAACTCCCACGCAAATGGGTTCACCAACCCGATTAAATACATTCACACAAAAATTGGGACACCAACCTGATTAAATGACCCCTCTCCACACGGTCCCTGTCATCTTTGAATCCATCAAAAAATTCTGCATGCCCATCCTTCTCGTCTTTCGCGCTTCTGGGTAGTCCCCCGCTTTAACTTCAATTCGTGCCACGTGTCATTTTTGAACGGCCCTCGAAAATGTCGTTCCCACCATCTCTTTCTCCTCCCGCGTATTTTTCTCTCTCCGTCGTGATATCGCGACGTTTCTGTCTCCCTGCGCTCTCTGCCCATTTTGGTCACGATATCGTGACATGTCGCGATATCGCGACCATTTTGCCTCTGCGCTTGCATTTCCAATTTTTGTCATGATATCGTGACCTTTCCCTTCGGTTGCCCCTCGTCCGCCTGCACTGGTCACGATTTCACGACAGTCACGATTTTGGCTGCCCCTCGTCCACCTGCACTGGTCACGATTTTGTGACAGTCACGATTTCACGACATGTCACAAAATCATGACACTTCCACTGCGCCCTCCTACTGCTGCTCCGACGTCATGATTTTGCGACATCGTGAAATTACGACGTCGCAATTTCGCTACACTTTTCTCCTTCTGCCTCTGCCTCGACAGGACGTCACGATTTTGTGACATCGCGATTTCGCTACACTTTCCCGTCTTTGCTTCCGCCTCCGCTCTGCTGTCGTGATTCTACGACATGTCGCGATTTCGCAACATGTCACGAAATCGTGACAAATTTTCCTTCTTGCTCTCCTTGCCAATTTCTGTCGTGATTTCGCGACACGTCGCGAAATCGTGATGGTTTTCTTCCTTAGCCGCTCCTTCAGTGCTGGATTTCCCGCAACTCGATGCTTCTGCTGGAGGTGCTACCGGATGCTCCTAGCATCAAAAAACCACCTTATTTTATCTGTTGTTAAAGGCCTTTTTGGTGTAGTGAATGATTTTAGGATTCGTAGAAGATGAAAGGGTATTTAGTGCATTATCTTTTGTAAAACCTAAAGTTCATAATAGGTTGGATAAAAATTTAGAATATTGTTCGAGATTATATATGTCAACATATGAGGTGGACAATTTTCCTTACAAAAGAGCATTGGCATACTAGAAATCTCTTGCAGATAGAAGAGGTATCACTAATATCCAAGATGACAAGGATAATGATAACCACATTGATCAGATTATGGATCCACAACATTCAGATTTGCATACCATTGATTTTGGATGAACTTAGAACTTTTTACTTGAACTTCCACCATTTTGATTTGTGATTGTCTATATTTATATTTTGGCAATAATGATTTTTATAACATATTGATTTCATCAAAAATTATGTTGTGAATTTTTACGAAATGTTGATTTTTACATTGTATATTATTGTGTTCTTTGTATATTGATGTAACATCATATAGAATATTTTTAATCATATCATAGCCTTGTGTTCTTTTTACATCATAGCCTTCATATAGAAAATTTTTGAATACATTTGATAGACTTTTATTTCCATGATTAAGCATTGTAAATATTGGTTATTTACTTGTTAAAATTATTTTATGATTAAATTACAATGCAAGTTTGAGTATAAAGTAATAAATCCTTCAACATTACTTTAGAAAATATTGATAAATAGAATAGGAAGCAAGTTTGATTGATTATATGAATCATTCAACATTGATTTAGAAAATATTGATCATTCAACAAAACATAAAAATAAAAAAGAGAATTATATTTGCAAAAGAGTTTTTAATTAATTAAAAAATGTCTTATTACATAATTCTTACAAAATTAGTGAACTATAACTCCACTTAGTATCTATTCTACTACATTGCCCAAACTAGTTCTTGTCTCAATGGATGCCAAGGAACTACAGAAACTATCTCTAAGGGAGGATCGAATCCCATTAATGGAGGATCTCCAGAAGCTATCTCCAGGCATTGATCTAGCACATCAAATTTTTGCATAGTAGTTGTTGCTAATGCACTAGATCTGACCAACCCCTCCACCGTTTCCTTAAAGATCTTTATCAATATCCTTTCTTCCTTAGAAAGGTCTTCTCTACATGCTGAAGCCAATTCTTTTTTTTTGAGCTTTAGAAAAAAAATTGGATCCATATTATGTTCACAATAATCCTCCTAAAACAGTTATTCTCAAAAATAACTTGGGCTAATCTCTCTTTCAACTTTATGTTGCCGAAAATATTCTTCTTTGCCATCTTCAAAACACTTGTAGATTGTCCACTTGATTCTTAATATTTACAAAATTTGACTACAAAACAAAAAAGCAAAAATTATTAGTTTCATATGTTATTACAAATAAATAAAATAATAAACAATAATTACTATAACTTACCTTTGCTATTACTTTTGATGCCTCTACAACTTGAACCTTTTTCTTATCTTTAGCCCATTGATTGTAATAGGATTGCGCTTCAACATTTAGATTTTCTAATCTATTCAAAATAATATCTAAAATTTCATCATCATAAACATTTGTGGACTTACCAATTTTATATTTGGCTTGATCTAACAAAGCCCTAAATTTTTATAGTTCATGTTCAACCAAAGAAAATAAATTATCCTTTTTATCACTATTTTTGTATCATGCACTTATTTTCAATAAGAATTTTTATGTGATACTCCCAATATCTCAATTCAAACAAATCGGGGAGGAGCAAGTCTTTAATTGTTGCCTCAATACTATTAGACAAAATATTAGTTGATGAAAATTTTAACTTTCATCATCATAAAGAGGAATAGTAGTAGCACCATCGGAATGATGAGGGGACCTCCCACCAGTTTTTGGCACCTCTACAGCCTTTATTTGTTGTTGTGGTCGTTGCAACATATCATAAGCTTTGAAATATTGAGGAATATCACCTTGATAAAGATAACCCTCTTCATGAGGTGCTTCCTCCATATCTGTGAGACCAAGAATATATGATAAATTACCAACTGAAATATCTTGAAGGCCTAAAAGAGTCAATATTTATGGTATTCCCTAACTCCTTGTGACAAGTAATTATTTTCCAACCGTACACTACTGACCCCTCATATTTTGTGAACATGGTGAAGGTCGTGGGGGCATCATTTAATTTCTGACATGAGATGCTTGAACTAATGCCATAAAAAATTTGTTATTATTAATAAATCAATTGACAAATGCATATACCAGATTGAGTTGTCGATCCTGATTCTGTTGGATTGATATTTTATTACCCTAAAAAATAAAAGCAAAAAAATAATTAAATCAAAATAAAAATTACTTAAAACATTTGAAGCAAATCTCACAAATAGTGAATTTCACTTAAAGTTATGAAAGAGAAACATTACCTATGGTTGTTGAGGGGTTCGACTGGAAAACTTCATCTTCAAGATTTATTTATACTCTTTGTGCAACTCTTGATTTAGTTGCATGAGGAGTAGATGATGTGGTTGGACGAGTAGTAGGAGATGCATGTGAACAAATGATATGATATGAATGTGAATGAATAGAAGGAGATGCGGTCGCAGAGGTCTTCAAATGTTTAGACCTCTGAAAAGTTAGGGGCATATCTGATTTCGATGGACCTTCAAAATCTTATGTTTCCTCTGGAAGCATTCCCGTGACTACAACTTCTCTTCTAGATGAGACTAAAGAATATTTTTTTGCATTCACATACAAGTCAAAATTTAATTTAGTAAAAAAACATATTCAAAATTTTAATTTAGCAAAAAAACAGTTAGTAAATTTAATTTAATTTTACTAAAAATTGTAATTTACCTGCAACTCTTCATCTGCCAAGCCAAGTGATATTAGTTTTGGTGGAGTGAGGTTGGAACCAAGGAATTTTAAATATTTAAAAATTATTCATAATAAAATGAAAAAATAAAATTGGTGGTACAAAGAGTACCACCAACGTTTAACTTGACAACAATTAGTTTAGTTCTAATTTTGTTCAAAATGTATGTGCACCAGTCGAAATTGTCAAAACTGAGGCATCAAACCAAGTAACCAAACCCCCAAAAAGGAATATTTGTTGACTTTCCTTTCAAAAAAATGTGGGCTTAGAAGAACTCGGTCACAACCCAAAGAAACTTGTTGTTAACATTTTTTAAGGTGAGATCCCTCTTGGATGGATTTGCATGAACTGCATAATAGAGCATAAAATTAATAATTCATATAAAATGAATAACTTAAAATAGACGGACCTAAAAATGATTTCGATGACAGTTCATAATTGGTCTCGAGGTAATCTTTCTATTTATCTATTAAAGAGAACTTGGATTTGATATTTGAGTAACCGATGTGTGGGAGCCTAGTCAATCTCTCTATGTCCTAAGGGTTCACTATGAACAACAGAGTCCTATTTTTGTCAAGATCCATCTGGAAGACACCTGTATCAGTATTGTAAGATCTAACAATGTTCATGAGTAGATTTATGTTTTGGTTGAATTGGGGGATTGACACCAACCCGAAAAGGCTTGCATTTTTTACCCATGTAAGATCGTATCCCAACATGGTGAGAATCTCTAATATGGTTGTGCAACACATGTTCTTGAATTTTGAAGCAAAAGTGGAAGCTTAGATGGCCATTACTATAATAGATCTATTTTTTGGAAGGGTTTGTGAGGCTTTGGAAGTGTCTGTTGCAATATATCTATTATTTGAAAGGGTTTACAAGGCTTTGGATGGCTTTGGTGCAATAGATCTGGCATTTGGATGGGTTTGTGAGGCTCTAAAAGGCTCTACTACAATTGATATGGTGGTTGGAAGGGTTTGTGAGGCTCTGGAAGGCTCTATAAGGCTTTGGAAGGCTCTAGAAGGCTCTAAGAATGTGATAGTGAATTTGAAAATGAGAGGGTTTTGACCTTTTATAGATAATCTAGAGCCATGCATGTTGATACATATCTTAATTAAGGTAGATACTAACACATGGTACCTTCAGGTGATATCGATATCATCTGTAGGCTATCGACCCCATGAATAGGTTAGTAGCCTCTATTGGCTACCAATACCACCAATAGATTGATAGCCTATAGAGGCTACCATTTCTACACATAGGTCGGTAGCCTTGTTGGCTACTAGTTCCAATGACAAGCAGGTAGTCTCTACTAGCTACCGTCCCCACTAACACTCTAATAACCTACAAAAGCTATCGTCTCCATTGAAACTCTAGTAGTCTTTGTTGGCTACCATCCCCAATGACACTTTGGTAGCCTCTTATGGCTACCATCCCCTCTAACACTTTGGTAGCCTCTACTAGCTACCATCCTCAATAACACTCCAGTAACCTATACAATTTACTATTTGCACTACCACTCTAGTATCTTATAGAGGCTACCATCCCCACTAACACATTGATCGCCTACAGAGGCTACCATCCCCACTAACACTTTGGTATCTTTTAGAGGCTATTGTCCCTACTAACACTTTGGTAGCCTATAGAGACTACCATCCCCACTAACACTTTGTTAGCATGTAGAGGCTATCATCGCTACTAGCACTCTAGTATCCTATAGAGGCTACCATCCCCACTAACACTCTAATAGCCTATAGAGGCTACCATCCCCACTAACACTCTGGTAGCTTGTAGAGGCTACCGTCCCCACTGACACTTTGGTAGCATATAGAGGATATCATCTCCACTGACACTCTGATAGCTTTAAGAGGCTACCATCCCCACTGACACTCTGGTAGCCTACAGAGGCTACCATTCCTACTATCACTCTGGTAGTCTATAGAGGCTACCATCCATGCTAACACTTTGATAGCCTGTAGAGGCTACCATCCCCACTAATACTTTGGTAGCCAATAGAGGCTACCATCCTCACTGATACTCTGGTAACCTATAGAGGCTACCATCCCCACTGACACTTCGATAGCCTACAGAGGCCACCGACATCACACATAAGCCGATAGCCTCTGTTGGCAACCGATCCAAACAAAAATTGTCTTACCGGTAGTCTTTTAGTATTTTTTAATATTCTTTCCAAATATTAACAAAAATTCACCCCATTGTTATAATTTTTGGTGGAAATAAAATTTAATTTACCATGACTTCTACATGATTTTGGACCCTATTTGCTTCGATTTCAAAACTAATTCACTTCATTTTTATAAATACATTTCGGTACTGACCCCTTATGCATAACCCTGACTCATACTTACAATAACTTTCCAACTACAATTCATGTATCTTGTACACACACACACACATAGATACATATACAATAAAATGTGACTCTTCATATGGTGCACCCTTTGGCCTTCTCTCTTCTAGAGACTCATGTGCACATGTACTATTATGCACATTTATAGTACCAAAATACTTTGCACACTTTAATAATACTTGTTCAATTATTACATTGCATAAAGCAAATACTCATCCTCTAATCTAGGACACTCTTTCCTAATCTAAATATATACCAAAGGTGGTACATTAGCATGTACCAAATAATGTAATATATTCCAACAACGATTGACATCATCAAAATTTTATTTATCTAATGAAATACTAGAGGAGCTATAATACCTTCTAATGCAGTCTAGAGGAGAGATTCTAATGAAAGACTACCTCTTCTAGCAATCCTAAATTTACTCACATGTAAACACATGCAAAAACTAAAAAATAAACAATAATTTATTGTATTTTTTTGTTTAAAATTTACAATAGCAATAAAGTCTATCCTTGTTGACCTTCATTAAATTTTTATCAATCATCACAGATCCTTGTTGATTCTATTATCGATCTCTTGTTGGTCCCTTGCTAACCCCTTACCAATCCTTGTCAAATCCTTGTTGACTTCTTATCAGCCTTGTCCAATCCTCTTTTGGTTTCTTTTTGACTCCTTCTCAGTCCCTTGCCAATCCTTTGTTGGTCCTTGTTGACTCCTTGTTGACAAGATGCCTCAAGTTAAAATATGACCCTCATCACCTGGGTGTGCCACCATAAATTATTCCACCAATTTATCCATCAATTTAAGCTCAATTCATGCTAAAAAAAATGAGTGAGTTTTTTTTCTTCTTTTTGATTTTCTTTTCTCACTTCTTTTTATTTTTCCCTTTTTCTCTTTGTTTTTTTTCCTTGTCTTTTCTTTATTTTTTCTTCTTTTCTTTCTTTATTTTTTTGGGGAGAAGGGTGATGCAAAATTGTCTGTACACTTAGATGCTCCTATTTCAAATACACCAAGTAAGATAAAATGCTTCATGAGCTCCAACTCATGAATTTATTTTTACTAAACTGTTGCAACCAAATTGGCATAAAAAATACTACAATTTTTCTCATGTTTTTTGAAAGTAATAACAAATATTAGAACATTTGTAACATGATACATCTTATAAAATTCTTGTCACTAATCATATTATGACCCCAAAAATCTAAAATGTTCTAAAAATTTAAAATCCAGATAAAAAAAATAACTCTATAAAGATTCTAGCCAAAAAAATCAACCACCCTCTAGGCTTCTTTCTTGGGCCTCCACCAATGTTGTAGTTGATTTTTTTTTTACATGCAAAACAAATTGAGGCTTAAAGTACACATCTCTATCACCTCTCTAACCTTTGTAGCTCTGAAATCTCCTTATTATCCTTCTATACTCTAGAACTCCTAAAGCTTCTCCATGTATACCTTGGCTCTAGTACCACTATGATGCAGTCATAGACATAGAAACTAGTTAAGGTTGCAACTCCATGCAGCCTAGCTTGCTCACACACTCTACAGAAGCTCTCAACTTGCAAACATAATATTTACTCTTCTTTTTTTTTGGGTGATGCAAGATTGCCTGTACACCTAGATGCTCCTACATCAAACATGTCAAGTAAGAAAATATGCTTAATTGAGCTCATGAATTGCTTTTCATCAAACTACTACAACCAAGGCACCACAAAAATATTGCTCCAATTTTTTTTATTTTTCATGTACACCTTCACCTTCAACATTCTAAAATAATTTAGACTAAAAATTCCAAATGTTCTATATGTACACCTTGGATCCGATACCATCTAATGCAGTCTAGAGGAGAGGTTCTAATGAAATACTACCTCTTCTAGTGGCCCCAAACAACTCACACATAAACACATACAAAAACAAGAAAATAAAGAATAATTTCTTGCATTTATCTTTTAAATTTACCAAGGCAACTAATACTTTCCTTGTTGGCCCTTTTT
This sequence comes from Wollemia nobilis, assembly GCA_028583015.1. Lineage (NCBI taxonomy): Eukaryota > Viridiplantae > Streptophyta > Pinopsida > Araucariales > Araucariaceae > Wollemia > Wollemia nobilis. The sequence goes on from JAQPPZ010017228.1 coordinate 18,613,112, forward strand.
GACTCCTTATAGGTCATCCTAGATCCTTTTGATCCCCTTACCAATCTCTTTTTAGTCCCTTGTCAACCCCTTACCAATCCTTGTCAACTCCTTGTTAGCCATGTTCAGACCTATTTTGGTTCCTTGTCAACAAGATTCCTTTATTCTCTATATAAACACATGCATAAAAGCTAAAAATTAAACAATAATTTCCTTTATTCTCTATATAAAATTCATAATAGCAACTGATACTTCCATTGTTAATCATCTCAAATCCTTGTTAACTCCCTTATCGATCTCTTTTCAGTCCCTTTGTAGCCCCTTACTGGTCCTTATTAGTCCCTTGTTGGCCCTATCAGATCCTTTTTTGATTCATTGTTCGCAATATACCTCAAGCTAAAATGTGACCCTCATCACCTAGGTGCCATCACCAATTACTCTACTATTTTTTCGATCAATTTAAGCTCAATTCATGCTAAAAAAACTAAGTGATTTTTTTGCTTCTTTTTTATTTTCTCTTTTTATTTTTCCTTTTTTTCCCTTCATTTTTTCTCTTATTTTTTTGTGATGCAAGATTGCTCGTGCATCCAGATGATCTTACATAAAATATGTTGAGTAAGATAAAATGCTTCATGAGCTCATACTCATGAATTATTTTTTACCAAACTACTGCAACCAAGTCACCACAAAAAATATTACTCCAATTGTTTATTAAAACACTTACTTCCTTTTCCTTTTTTGAAAACAATAACAAATCTTAGAAAATTTGAAACATGAGAAATCTTAGAAAAGTCTTATCACTAATCATATAATGATCCCAAAACCCTAAAATGTTTTGAATATTCAAAAAAAATAACTCTACAAAGCTTTTAGCCAGAAAATTCAACCACTCTCCATATTTCTTTCCTACCCTCCACCAATGTTGTAATTGAATTTTTTTTTACATACAAAAATATCTTAGGCTCAAAATATGCATTTCTATTGCTATTGAATCCCCTTATTAGCCTTCAATCCTCTGGAACTTCTCAAGATTCTCTATGCACGTCTTAGCCTTGATACCATTATGATGAAATCTAAAGGAGGGGGTCTATTAAAAGACTACCTCTTCTAGTAGCCCAAAACAATTCACACACAAACACATGCATAAAAATAAAAAAATACACAATAATTTATTTTATTTATCTATATAAAATTTATAATAGCAATTGATACTTCCCTTATTAGCCCTTGCCAACTCCAATCATCCTAAATCCTTACTAACTCCCTTATCGATCTCTTGTCGATCCCCTACCAACACCTTATAGGTCTTTGTCGATCCCTTGTTGACTCCTTGTCGATCCTTTCTAGTTCCTTGTTTGAAATATTATTCAAGCCAAAATGTGACCCTCGTCACTTGGATGTACCACCACAAATTACTCTACCATTTTCTTCATCAATTTAAGCTCAATTCATGCTTAAAAAAATAAAATTATTTTTTGATTCTTTTTTCTTTTTATTTTTCTTTTTTTCTCTTCACTTTTTCTCTTTTTTTATCTTCTTTTTTTGGTGATGCAATATTGCCGATACACTACATCATATTTATACATATACAATTACAACAACTTTTTATATAAATTTTAGCATTTTTTTTAAAAAGGTGAAAATTGTATTAAAAAGACAGATTCAAAGTTACAATAATTGGCCTACCACTTTTGGCCAATCCTAGGATCCTAATAAAACTAACTCTAATATCTCCTTGGACCACAAATTTCTTAGTGCGATCCAAAGAGCAAAAACTCCTATCCTGATTACAATTTTCATTAATACTATTCCAGAGGACCCAAAATTGCTTCTCTCTCTTACCATGACTTTGGGGGCTATCCCAAATTGGGACTAAGAACACTACAAGCAACAACGTGATGCCAGAACAAAGGCTAATCATCATAAACATCTACCCTGGTCCCACACACTTCATTGCCTAAATCACTATTGGCTAGTAATAAAACTTGTTTGTTCACCTCCATCCAATCTACAGTATCCCTATTCTGATCAGATTTCAACCGGTATCCAGCAAGATGCTCACTTCCCTTTTTAGCCAAAAATTCAGCCATTGCATTCTTTCCTCTACCTACATAAACTAGAATGGCATCCTCAAATTGCTGCCAAATGGCTTTAATCTGACTCACCATGTTCTTGATCTACCATGCACTCGGTCTAAAATTCCTAATCTCATCTAGCAACCCCACCAAAATTTGAGAGTCAGACTCCACTATGATCTTTCAAACTCCATTCTCCCAAGCATTGAGAGAGCCTTGTTTGATTGCCAAAGCCTCTGCTTCATTATTTGTTGCTACTCCTAGGCCTTCCAATTCCCAATGAAGAACCTTCCCCTTGTAGTCTCTTCTAAGGAAACCAATGCCCACTACCCCTGGGTTATTCTTGGTTACTCCATCTATGTTAATTTTTTCCTAGCCTAGGGGTGGGGGTTGCCAAGCCCCATGAGTCTACCTCATGGAAACATTCTCTCCTTGTTGATTTTCTTGCTCCCCCACATGAGCTTTTACTATTTCTATCACCTTGTTTAATATTTTTTTCCAAACTAGCTCTATCAGAGTGTATTCCTCTCTAAAAATTTTAGCATTTCTTTCCAACCATATGTACCACCAGATAAAGCTTAGACCCAGAGACCAACCCAACTAAACTAATTTATTTTTTAACCTTCTTCATTTCTAGACCTCCCATATATTAGTATGTGTTAACTATTGATTGAGATAGGCCTTGAAGAGATCAACCCATCGATTCCATAACTTCAAGGTAAAGTCACATTAGAAGAGCAAATGATCTATTATCTCCTCCTAGGTATTGCACATGATACATTTAGAGGGGCCATGAAAACCCCTCTTTTGTAAGTTATCATAAGTAAGGAAGCTCCGATGCATAACCTGCCAGGCAAAGAAATTGATTTTTGGCTAGCCCTTTGCCAACCATACTCTATCCCATGGAACATCCAACCACATTGAAGGGGAAGCAATTCATTATAACCATCCTAGACTATATAGATGCCTAAATTCCCATGACCCCAAGCTATCTTATCCTCTTCCTCCTTTCCTATAAGGTGGCATTGCTTTAATATCCTCTCTAAAAGTGGTAACACATTCTGAGAGATTAGGACTAGCCACTCTTCCCACTACTTTAGTTGCATAAGAGAGAAGGTCCCAATCTACCTTGTATGTAGATAGCATGTTATCTTAATCCAACCTCTAGCCTCCAAGCTCTATTGAAGGGGCTACAACTCTAGAAATTATAAAATTAAGGGGGGTATTGGTCCCAAGAATCGATCCAAAAAATTACCTTATCCCCTCTACCCACTTTCCAAAATAGTCTTGGTTTTACCACTTTCTCTCCTAATTTCAACACTTTCCAAACAATAAAACCTTGGCCACTCATAGGAATGTGACCTGCTTCCTCATGGGGAATGTTACCCAAATACTTACTAGTAATAACTTTTCTAAACAATACTTCCTGATTAGAGATCCATCTCCAATAAATCTTGCCTACTAGAGCTTGGTTATTCAATGTTGCTTTTTAAATTCCTAATCCTCTACTTGCTTTAGGCTAGCAAATTTTATCCCAACTTACTAGAGCCCATCGCTTACCCATCCTTGGGCCATCCCAAAGGAATTTTTGCATGAGCAAGTCCAGCTCCCTCAAGATTCCAATCAGAGCCGCAAGGATAGAGAACTTATAAATTGGTATTGCTTGAATCATTGATTGAAGAAGAGTCACTCTTCCTCCAAAATAAATCCAATGATGCATCCAATGATTTACCTTCCCACCAATTCTATCCACTAGTGTTTTCCATTTTGTCACCTTCAACTTCTTATAATGGAGTGGAATCCCTAGGTAGTCCAATGGGAGGGAGCCCTGAGAGAAACCTAAGATGTTTAGAATATGATCTTGGATCCCCCTTTTAATATTAAATAACACTACCTTGGACTTGATTGCATTCACTTCCTAGCCTATGGCTTCCAGATAAGTATTTAAGGTAACTTTGAGTGCTCTTGCCTCCCTAACATTGGCTACCCCAAGCAACCCTATATCATCCACAAATTGTAAATGGGTCAGATTCACCGCTCCCACTTGCACTCCTAAGATAACTCCTTATTACCTATTCCTTCAAAGAAATCTATCCAATCCTTCAACAAGAATAATAAATAGGTACAGGGATATAGGATCTCCTTGTCAAATTCCCCTAGAGGTCTAAAAGGGAACCGAGGGAATACCATTGATGAGGACTAAGAAGGAGGTCGAAGAGACACAACTCATGATCCACTCTCTCCAACCTTGAGAGAAACCAAAGTTCTCTAACATTCAATCCAAAAACTACCAAGGGACTCTATCATAGGCCTTAGACATGTCTAATTTGATAAACATACCTCTTCGACCTTTTTGATGCAATGTGTGAACTGCTTCTTGTGCCAAGATTACTCCATCCAAAATTTTGACCCTCCACAAATCCTCCTTGCTCTAGAGAGATAATACTATCCAGTACCTTCTTGAGCCTTTCAGCCATCAGTTTGGTAATGATCTTGTAGACTACATTGCAAAGTGCAATCGAATGAAAGTCTCCAAGGTTGGAAGCCTCTCCCACTTTAGGAATCAAAGTAAGGAAAGTGTGGTTCATAGCCCATAACATGCTTTTATTTGCATGAGATTCTTCCACTACCCTAGTTACATCCTCCCCTATGTCATCCCAAAAATCCTAGAAAAATTCAATCGAGAACCCATCAGGGCCTAGGGACTTACCAGTTCTCATGTTGAAAACTATGTGTCTCACCTCCTCTAGATCCATAATTCTAAAGAGGGCCTAGTTTTGTTCAACTATTATAATATGTGGGATACAATTAAGTATCTCTTGTTGCATTACAATATTAGGATGGGTAAAAGCAGAGAAAATATTTTCAAAGTAGAAATTTGTAGCTTGTTGCATACCTAGGATAGTGTCCATCACATTACCATGAAGGTCTTTTAGGTTGGGTAGTGTGTTGGAGTGTCTTCTTACTAAGGCCAAGTAATGGAAGAACTTAGTATTTTAGTCCCCCTCCAATAACCAAGAAGTTTTAGCTCTTTATTTCCAATAGATCTCCTCTTATTTGTCTATACTCTCTAACTCTTTTTTGACCAGTTCATCTTCTTATTTCAAATCTTCTATGTTTGTTTCAGTCTAAAAGAGTGTGGCTAGCTCCTCCATCCTTGCAACTAGTGGAACTCTCTAAATCTAAAAGTCTAATTTATTATTTCTTTTCTAGATTTTTAGTTGATCTTTGACATGTTAGAGTTGTTTAAAGACTCCAAACAATGTTGTCCCATGGGTAGGGCACCCCTCCTCCCACCAATCTAGTATTTTATTCCTAATATCCTCCTTTTCCAACCAAAAATTCTCAAACCAAAATGGTTTAGAGAAATATTTATGGTCCATATCCCATTCCAAGAGAATTGGAAAGTGGTCTGATTCTGTACGATTGAGAATTTCTAACCTGAGTGACCATCTTAGAAAAGCCTCTTTGAACACCAAGAATCTATCCAACTTTACCTTCCTATTTTCCAACCTTACTTGTTTGTTTGTCCAAGTATGAGAAGGCCCTACACATTAGACATCAATCAAATTGAGTTGATTTACTCTAGAGATCATAAATTTATCCCCTTGATCCAAATATGGGATGCCCCCTTCCTGATCCCTAGCTAAAATCTTAGCATTGAAGTCACCAACCACTATCCAATTCACCTCTTCCTTTCCTATCCTACTTGCTTGTAAAACTGCCCATTGGAGGTATTGCTCCCCAAAAATTTTGAACCATAGAAATTTGAAATCAACAAAATTTCTCCTGAACTCTTACTCTTGAAGAGAGATGTGAGAACCCCCCTTCCTACAACATGATCAATTATTATCTAGTTTAGAGGATTCCACAAAGTCACTATACCCCTTGAAGCACCTTAGGATGCTACAACCATATGCTTTATCTATCTCCATATTTTCTTGGCTATTCTATCCATCACTTGTATTGAAGATTTTATCTCTTGAAGGAGAATAAAATTTAAATGATGACTTTCAATTAAATTATGAACAACAATTTGATGAGACCTATTGTTTAAGCCTCTAATATTCCATGATTGTACAATCATTGGGAATCTAGAACCCAGTAAGTATCAATATGCTTTACTCTTCCCTAGTTTACTAGCTAGTCACCCTCCATTGCCAATTGCTCCTAGTTTGATTTTTATCCCACACTCTTGGCTTGGGAGTTTTTTAATCATTTCTCTACTTGCTAAATTCCAAGAGTAGGCTTCCCTCTATCTTTATCTCTATCTTTCATTGAGACATCCCTATCAACCAAGACCATAGCAAGGTTGAGGTTCTCTAAAGTTGTTATGGCAATATGGTTTGGGATGGGTTGGATATTGGTTTCCAACATTAGTTGAGTTATCATCTACTAGACTACTTCTACATTTTTAGAGGGCATATTTTCCCCTTGTGGTTCCCCCATTATAGTTATCTCATTCTCCATGTCCATTAGGGTATTAAGAATTTCATACCTATTTAGGTTTCTCTCTTCTATCTAGTTTGATTATGCCACCTTCTTCTTTTACTTTTTCTTTCTCTTAGGTGCTTCAAAACCCTCTTCTAGTGTATTTAGGCTTGAGGTTGTGGGTTGAGATTTTACCTTCTTCTCAAGCATCTTCTCATCATTATCATTAGCCTTCGATGGGATGGGCTCCTTTTGGATATTCTCAGGGCACAACCAGGCAATATTTCCATGCTTATGATAAATCCTACATCGAAAGGGGATCACTTCATAGTCTATTTGTTAGACCTAGGTTAAATCCCCCATATCTATTTCTATTTTAACTAGTAATGGGTGATTAAGATCCATATCAACATAGATTCGAGCATAAATGGTTGAAGCTCCCATCATCGTATCTCTGGCTACTCCCAGATAGCATCCCAAGAAATTACCCAATCTCTCAAAAATTGGTTTGCACCAATATTCCATTGGTAGAGCATATAATCAAACCCAAACAACCACTACAGTGGGTTCCATTCTTGGATCAAATCCTAGCTTCTAGGGCTGCACAAAAAGACTTGCTTTTCCATAGCTTCTCTTCCTTGATTCAAAAGCTTTGTCCCTATCTACTCATGAAGAGAAACTCACTATATAATATCCATTACTAATGAGGAATATTGAAATATCCCCTAAAGGCTCCCAATTATTTTGAATCCATGAGGTCATAAACCCTAGAGATGGTCTCATGCCAATAAACTTACATATTAGATCATGGTTACTCTTGTACAAAATATTTTTAGCCACCAAAATTTGTTCAATAACAAGTTTGGGATGGTGGGTAGCCTAGGGAAGACAACCATTAACTCTGGATTGGAAGCCTTTATCCATTGGCTTCTTGGCTATAGTAGAGAAGATGGATTTTAAGGCATCACTACTCAAAGATTCATCCTCAACTTCTTGTCTCTCCCTCACTGTGTCTGCAAAGGACCACTTGGGAGAAGGGGGCAGAGGGAGGGCCCTTGAAGGGCCCTCACCAACAGCCATGGACAAGAAGAAAGCAATTTTAAACTATGATGATTATGTGACAAGATACAAAAAATAGAAATTACCTGTAGTTTTTCGAATAGTGTTGGATATGAAGAAAGCCAAACCTAAGCCCCACAATCCACATCCATTCCACCTTACTGAGGCTTCTGCATGCAATGTGCAAACCCTAGAAGAGCTCTCTTCTTTGAACCATTTTTTATTGAATTATATTTTGTTCAATGAGTTTACACAGGTTTTTATGAGGGGTCCCAATCCCCTCATACTAAGTGGGGGTTGAAACTTGGACATCTCAAAGAGAGGACAAATCCCTTACCACTGCATTAATCTTATAGGTCAATTGATTATGTTTTTATCATTATTGCAATTATATGATTATTCAATAGCACAAGCACCATTGGTAAAAAATATGGGCTCTTTATGTGGACAACCAAGTTTAAATATTTTCAAATAATATAAACATAATTACCAATTATAATACCATTATAGGATTTTTTGAAATATAATATGTAATACAAATAAAGAATATGTCAATTCCATATATTTAACTAAAAATTTATTATAATAAATATTTTTACATATGAATGAATGTAAATATAGTTCATGATAATAGATCTTCTATTATTTCTATTATATTTGTTAGAACCCCATCCTAACACTATTTTTGTATTTATCATATTATTATGTAATGATACCCTTCCAACATGGGGAATCCTTTATAATATTATTTTGTAATACTTTGTAATAATATGTGGCACATAAGGTGCCTAGACAAGTGGAGCAATTTCATGTAACCATTATGAAGAATGTAGTCGATGTTTGGTAGAAGATTCTAGCTCGAGTGATATTTTGGATATAATCCAACCCTTGAGCATTAGGTTAGGGTTAAATGAAGTGTATCTTTAAAATACATGGATCCATGAACAAATGTATCTTTTTGTAAATTAATGAAATTAATAAATGAGGTTGCCCCCTTGAAGAGGCCTGTAATTTTGTGTTGTTTTATGAGATTGCTTTAATTTTACATTTACATTTTGTATTGTAATATACTATTATTTCATGAAATTCTATTTTAATTACAATATTTATGTGAATGAGTTTATTTTTAATAGAAGGTTCCTAACAAGTGGTATTGTAGCGTTTTCCAGGGATGAGTTTCATTGCCACTACAACAGTTCTTTCCCTTCCATTATGACCATTAGGTATAAATTTTTGATATTTTTTATTTTTTGCTTGTCTTTTAAAAAAATAAAAAAGACATGGTCTTTTTTTGTAATAGTTTATTAGGTTATAAACCCAATGTTAAGGGTTTTAAAATATCACAAAGGTTTTGTCATTATTAGCTAGTCTATATTACCCATAAAGCATCTAATGAAGTGAGGAGTGATTTAGCTTCAATACTCAGGTCTTAGATATCACCCATCTATAGAATTGAGCTCCCACGTATCTTTAGGTATATCAAGATACCACCTAGGATTAGAAAAAATATTTAGCCCTAGAAATATTTTTTGGCCTTGTATTATCCATAGTACATCAAAAACAACATCCAAAAAGATCACCCTCCCTTACTATTAGAGAGGCAGGTAGTGTGCTCAAGGGTATGCATGGAATCCTCGAGTAGTGGCCTAAAATATTGGTCCAAACACTATTATTCATCAATGTGGTATAACAGAGGGCCTATGGGTATTACATACACATTTTCCTAGCATACCCTAGTTTTGTTAATAGTTTAACCTGCAAAAACATTTTTGTTATGTGAATGTTCAACCTACAACCCAAATAAAAATTGAGCATACGGAGGAGACTTCCCTATCACAAAAATATTGCATATAATGGATGAAAGAGTTGGAGAACATAACAGAAACAGTCAGAATCAATCTTTGTCAGGATAGAATATGTCAATGTTAGTAACAGTAGAGTATCACTTTAATCTAAGAATAGTAACAATCAAGTTAGAGTTTTTAGTTGTTAGTTGTTAGTATTAGTAATAGTTATCTATGACAGTCAAAATTTATAGCAGGCAAATAATTGTTAATGATAGAGTCAAAATAGATAGTTATCAGTATAGGGTACCATAGTGTTAGTGATAAAACCGTGTGAGTAATAGATAGTGTAGAGATAGTGCTAGTAATTGATAATGCAGAGATAGTGTCATAAGAGGTTGGTCAACCAAAAACATATTTTATGAACTAAGCCTCTAGGAGGAAAACCAACAACACTAGCAACCTCGATAACAAAATAATTATATATTAAAAATTTAGGGTGCCCAAAACCAGTGTTGTGGTATATAGCTTATTGTGGTCATATTTTTAAGCTGATCATTTTGATATATAGCACCCAAACATTTTTTGGCTCCTTACTAAAAATAGTAACCCTTGGAACCATCTATTTTTAGTAAGTCAGTGGTAGTAGTTCAAATCACACCAAAATTGCTAGTGGCACTCGAGGACACCACAAAGAGATAGAACAAGTCAAAAATACCATTATGGAGAAAATACAATATACACTTAGTAATCTTCTTAATGACACTAACCTCATGAGGGATGAAATACAATGTTTGAGAAGTGACTATGTAAGCTCCAAAGCCACCTTTGAAGAACACTTCCTTGAGGTCGAGGAAAAACTCAAGGATGGCACAACAGTGTTTGAGCATCGTGACACTAACCATATCGGTCAATGAAAAGGAATCCATAGGGACATGGAAGGCTCTCACACTCTTTTTGACCATGATGCTCCCTTTAGGATGTCTAAATTGGACTTTTCCACGTTCAATGTAAAGGATGTAGATGGGTGGTTATGTCATACAGATGAATTTTTTAAACTTCACAATATCCCTAAATACTTGTGGATTACTATGGCATCTTTCAACTTTGAATCTAAATATTTATAGTGATACTAATGGTTACAACACAATTTTGACCCTTCTTGGGAAGTTTTTGAGTCTCAATTACTCACTCATTTTGGCCCTAGTGAGTATGAGGACTTCATAGGAATATTAATCAAATTAATACAAACCTCTTCAGTTCATGACTACCAGACCCAATTTGAGAAACTAACTAACAAGACCAAGGAGTTGAATGAAGGATTTTTTTGAGTTGTTTCATCAGTGGCTTGAAACATTATCTCAAGGCTGAGGTCAAGATGTTCAAATTACAAAATATGATGCAAGCCATAGGATTGGCATGGTTGGTCGAAGAAAATGTTTTAGCTCAATGAAGGACACCTAAATTTATATAGGCCAAACCCTTCTTTCCTTCCAATTTCACACCCAATACTAAAAAAATTCTACCCCCTACAACCACTTAACTACCGAAGATATGGATGCTCAACGTGCACAAGGTTTATGTTATAATTATGATTAAAAATATTCATGAGGGTATAAATGTGTCAAAAGGAGATATTTTTTATAGATGTAGAAAAATCCATAAGTAGTGACAACTTGATGATGAAGCAGAAACGTTAGAGGAACCACCTCAAGATGAGGGTGAAACACAATAAGAGCCACAGCCAAAAATTTCTATCTATACCCTTGCGTGAATTACTACCCATAGACAATGAAAGTAGTAGGCTTTTTCAAAGGTTAACGTCTTACAATTCTCATTAATTTAGGAAGCACAAATAACTTTATTAATCCCTGAGTCACCAAGCAAGGCTTTTTCAAAGGTCAACATCTTACAATTCTCATTGATTTAGGAAGCACACATAACTTTATTAATCCTTGAGTCACCAAGCAAGCTAATTTTTACATACATACATGCAACTCCTTTAAGGTTATGGTGGAAAATGGGAGAACTTTACCTTGTAAAGGAAAATACCACAATATTAAGTTAAATATAGGGGATTATGAGCTCAAAATTGATATGTTTATTCTTCAACTAGGGGGATGTGATATTATGCTAGGAGCTCAATGGTTAGGTACTTTGGAACCATCGATGGAACTTTGTGTTAGAAATAGAGTATATTACATCATTTGGGTCATGTAAATGTATCTTCCAAGGTACATACTTAGGAAATTATATTACTTTAGGGGGAAGTTATCTAGTTACTTCATGCAATGTAATAAATGCACAAGTGTCAATGTGCAAGTTGTATATGTGCAAGTTGTCCCTTGCACAGCTAGGTAGAGTGTTGGCCAAGGAACCTATGTTCCTATATAAGAAATGCCTCATTGTTAGATAGATATGAGAAGGGGGCATAGATAAGAGAGTTGCATATAGCATAGTTATAGGTAGTAGTGTAGTGTTGTGTATATCACCATAAATTGGTGATGGGTGCAATGTAGTTCAATAGCTTTATTAATGGAGTGTTCATTTCCTCCATAGCTATGTTGTATTCATTTATGTTATTTCTATTCACATCATACTTTTTTTGGTAGATAAGATACTATAGCATTAATACCGGGTTTTACAGGTTGACCCAAAACCTTTTACAAAAATCAGCCCAGGGTTGTTGATGAACATATCCTTACTAAGGATCCTATATATGTAAAATCTACATGCCGCCAAAGCCATTACATCCGGTAAGGCACATAGCCTATTATCAAAAAGAAACTTCCCATACAACATTTTGGGTATACCCCGAGAAAACACACATGCATCATAATTACAAAAAAGAAACAGACACGGATCCCTTCCTTGAGACAATGGAGAAACAAAAAGCTGTAGACACACATAGCAGAGTACTGAAAAAAACTCCCACAAGCTCTGTATTGACAGTTACTCTTAATAATTCTTTGGTAATTGCTTTCTTCCGTATATGACATGCTTTGGTACCACATACTATCTTGGCCAATCAGCCTTGGAGAAGTGAACCTGTTGGCTAGATTTATGGCGGTGGCTATCTGGTGGTCCACGTGGCTTTGGTTCGAAGTCTTATATTGTCGTTTCTTTCCTTCCCTGTGATTATCAACCAACCTCAAATTACTAAGATGACTAGGAGCCATGTTATCTGACATGTGACTGTCCCCATTAGTCTTTGTGGTATTTCCAAGCAGCATCCATGAAGACTGACAGCTCAGATAATTTTTATTGTGAGTCCAATTCAAAAAAGAGATGGGAATACTCCTAGCCTTCGAACTTACAGTGCCTTCCCTGTTGGTAAATTTGACTATCATTCTTGGCATTCTTGTTGAATAAGCTCCTCTACTTCACTCGGGACACCGTGTTCCCATTTGAAAAGTTCGTCACCATCGACACCCAAATTGGCCAGCTTATCAGCAATTTTGTTAGCTTCCCGAAAGACATGTTGGGCTTTTCTGTCCTGTCTTCCCTGGAAAAGGATCCTAGCCTCTTCAACAATTGTTTTAATCCTCCAAGGAGGTGTTTTCCAATTATTGAGGAGATTTATAACATGCATAGAGTCTCCTTCTATGATCAAATTGCCTTCTAAGTCTTGAGTCATTTGAAGGCCTCTCCACATAGCTCTAGCTTCAACTTCATTGTTCATCCTTGTTCCCAAATATTCAAAAAATGCAAGCATCATATTCCCATTATGATCTCACACAATGCCACCAACGCCTACTCTACCAGGATTTTCCTTAGCTGCTCCATCAAAATTAAGCTTAAACCAACCCGTAGGAGGTGGAGACCACTTAACATTGGCTCTAGGGTTGACTACCCTAGGCACAGACTCATCTAACAAGGTTAAGCTTAAATATTGAGCAATCGTGGTCTCCTATAGATGAGGTTTACAACTATCAAAAGGGATAAGGTTCACATTCTCATTGGCAAAGGATAGGATCCTGGCAATGATAGTTTGATGATCATGGATAGACTCATTAAAGACTCTATGGTTCCTTTCTAACCACACCTGCCAAAGATAGTGATTGAGACAAATTTTCCACATGTATCTAAGTCTTTGGCTTGAAAAGGGGCAAGGCCACTAGATGAACAAATCAAGTACGATGGCTGGTTTAACCCATGAAATATTGAAGGCCTGAAAAACCCCACTTAGGACAGTCAAGGAAAAAGGGCACTCAAGGAAAATGTGATAAATGGTCTCCCAATTAGCCCTGCATAGATAACAATGATTAGTGATACAAATACCTTTACGCATCATATTATCAATGGTTAGAATTCTTCCTTGGATAACCAACCATGAAAAGACTACAATTTTTGGAATTAAATTTTTTATCCAAACTAAGTCCTTTTGGAGGACAAAATCCTCGTCATCAAGCAGAAGCTTGTAAGCTGATTTAACAGTGAACTGCCCATTTTTCGTAGGAGCCCAGGTCACTTGATCTTCCTTGGGTCTCATGGGGATAAACTGTTGCCCGAGAATGTTACAAAGATCATTTGATTCCACTTGAAATCCCTGAATTCTTATTTGTTTCCACTTCATTCTACCTCTATCCTCAACCATATAATCGGAGACTTTTCTGCCAATGAGTTCTTCTATGATATCTCTAATTCGGGCTAAGTTAGGATATTGCATCAGTGGTTCATCCTTAGCCCACCTATCATTCCAACAATTTATCCTCTCACCATTGCCTAAAACCCATATTAAACCTTTTTTGATGATTTCCTTACAATTAAGAATTGCTTTCCAAAAAGCAGAACCTCTGATTGGAACTGAGTCACTTAGAAATTCCATATTTTGAAGATACTTTCATTTGATGATAGTTGTCCATTCATTTTCTTCACCAGAAATGAGATGCCATGCCTACTTAGCTAGTAAAGCTAAATTTATATGAGCAATTCTCCTCAGACCTAAGCCCCCATTTTCCATGGGTCTGCACACTTTGGTCCATCCTACAAGGTGTATCCTTTTTTCTCCTCTAATCCAGTCCATAAAAATTCTTTTTGGAGTTTCTCAATTTTTTGGAAAACCTTCACAGGGGCTTTGAAAATGGAGAGGAAATAGACTGGAATGCTCTGAAGAGAGGCCTTAGTGAGGGTCAACTTTCCTGCTTGAGATAGAAGATGACCTTTCCATCCAACAAGTTTTTTTGAATTCTTTCAATAACCCTGTCCCACATTGACTCTCTCGGAGAACCAATGAAAAGAGGGAGACCAAGATACGAAGTGGGGAGGTTTGCTATATCACACCCTAAAATTTTTGCAATCCTTCCTTACCTCTGAATGGGGGTGTTCAAGAAATATAACTTGCTTTTACTAAAATTAACTTTCTGACCAGCAGCGTCCTCGTAGAGTTGCAGGATGTATTTAATTATTTTGGCCTCAACCACTGATGCCTTAGTCAATATAAGGGTATCATCGATGAATTGTTGGTGAGAAACAGCCCTAGTGAGAGATGTTGCCTTGATTCCCGATATTAGCCTTGAACTGCAAGCATTTTTTATGGTTCTACCTAAAGCTTCTACCATAATGATGAATAACATGGGGTTGATAGGGTCCCCCTACCGAATTCCTCTATGACTTTGAAAGTAACCAGCAGTTGTTCCATTAACTAGAATCGAGAACCATGCTTTAGAAATACATTCTTTGATCAAATTAACCCATTGGTGGTGAAAACCAAACTTAAGGAGGACAACAATCAGAAAGTCCCAATTTAGCCTATCAAATGCTTTGTTCATATCAAGCTTGAGGGCAAAAATAGACCTGTTAGTCTTATGAGCAGAGTGTAGAGCTTCATGAACTATGATAACTCCATCCAAGATTGACCTACCCTAGACAGAGCTTCCCTGGCATGGATCTATGATGTGGGGCAGAATATCTCTCATTCTATTTGCAATGGCTTTAGTTAGGATCTTGTAAGAAACATTGCACAGACTGATTGGCCTGAAGTCAGCCATAGATTCAGGGGTTTGCTTCTTAGGAATTAGAGAAATAAAAGTAGAGTTGATACCTTTTGGGATATGATTGCTTGCTTGGAATTCTATGATAGCAGAAATTACATCCTCACTTACGATGTCCCAAAAATCTTGATAGAAATGAGGGGGAAAGTCATCGGGTCCTGGGGCTTTGTCTGGCTCCATGCTAAACAAGGCTTCCTTAATTTCCTCATCAGAAAAGGGAGCTAGAAGCTTAAGGTTTATATCCTCATTTATTATGCTAGGAATGGATTGCAAGAGAATATCTTTGGCCTCCTCATTGCACTATGATTCTTGACCAAGGATAGAATTGAAATAAGTTACTGCCTCCTTTCTGATTTCTGTTAAGTCTTGAGTAATAGAACCATCTGCTTTTTTAAAAAAATTATCTTGTTATTGCTTCTATTTCTAAGCGTGGTGATGTGAAAAAACTTGGAATTTGAATCTCCATATTTCAACCAAAGAGCCCTTGATTTTTGCCTCCAATAGATTTCCTCACAGGCCAAAATGTTATGAAACTCTGCTAGTTTTGTTCGTTCCTCCTGCCTAGTAGTTTCATCAGCATCACCATGTTGGATCCTCTGATCAATTATCTTCAAACTTTCAACAACCTATTTTTTATTTTCAAAGAGGTTCCCAAAGACCTCTTTGTTCCAAGTTCAAAGCTTTTCCTTAACAAACTTTAATTTTCCAGCAAGTTTAAAAGTTGCACTACCCCTGACAGGCTGCTGCCACCACTGACTTAAGTTATCTCTAAAACTAGAATGTTTGATCCACATAGATTGAAATCTGAAAGGTTTCTTGAAGGACAGAGAGTTAGGGATCTCCAAAAAAATGGGATTATGATCAGAGGCAATTTTAGGAAGGGCTTGCAGGGTAGAATCATCGAACAAAGTTGTAGCCTCCTTTGATAGAAAAAACCTATCAAGCCTTTCTTGAATGAGATGACACCCTATCCGTCGATTGCTCCAGGTATAATTCGCTCCTCTAAGTTTTACATCCATCAACATGTTGGAGTTCACAAAGTCATTGAACTCATCCATGCTCTTGATAGGTGGTCCATTTCCACCCATTTTGTCTGAAGGGTAAAGAGGAGTGTTAAAATCCCTAACCAGAATCTAGGGGACATTATGGAAGATTTCACTCAGATTGCCTAAGTACTCCCATAGTAGAGCTCTCCCTTGAATTGAAGTCGGGGCATAAATATTTGAAAGGATCCATGACCTGTTGTTGTTTATTTCCTTAAATAAAACACTAAGAACCCTGTCATATTTTTGAATAATGGTGCCTTCTACTATCCGAGGATCCCACAAAGTCATAAGGCCTCCAGATGCTCCTCTGGATGATTTGCAAACCATCTCCCCTTGATTCCAGATTTTTTTGCTATTTTTTTATTGAATCTCATCAGTTTTTGTTTCTTGCAACATGATAATAGTTGGATTCACTTGATTTCTTATTGCACTGACTTCCCTATGTTTGGGCAGGCCATTGAGGCCTCTCACGTTCCATGAGAGGAACTTCATTTAGATTTTTTGGGATTTCTTCCTCTCCCCCTCCCTTGAGGGGGTTTTCCTAATTTGTTGTCTTCAGAACCCGGAATAACCTGTTGAAACAAGGTTCTCTATTTTCCATTGGCAATGTCATTATCAGTTTTAATTTTTTGATGCTCAACATTTGATATTCTCCCTCTTCTTTTTCACTGCCAAAATCTATAGGAGACTTCACAGTGCTCCTGGTTTGTTTAGGACTAAACTGAGGGGAGGTAATTTGTTGTAGAACCGGACTGCCATATTCCTCAGTCTGAAGAGTTTCACATATCTCCACCCCTACATCCAAATCTTCTCCTTTTTCCTATATTCCCTGGTCTACGGGATGGCCCCTCAGTAGGATTCACTTGGCTCCTAGTGATGATGTTAGGGAGATGAGATTTTTTATTTTCCAATGCCTCAACTTTCTTCCTAAGTTCTTCAGCATTAGGGTTTGGCTTTGGGATGCCCATTAGGCTTGAAGTATTTCTAGCATTGGGGTTTAAGGATCCTGACTTGGATGTGGATTCTAGAGATCGTGCATTAGGGTTTGGATTTGTGATGCCCATGGGGCTTACAGTAATTTTAGCATTAGGGTTTGAGGATCCTGACTTGGATGGGGATTCGAGAGAGTCAGAAAGGTTAGCTTGAAGGTGTTGGGCTTCCATGTCTTCTGATAATCCTCCTACTCCCATATTGGATAGAATTGAAAATTTATTTGAAACTAGAGGATTGGAACTTACCTGAGTATTTTGGTTGCCAACAACCTATTGTTTTCCTTTGTCTTGTTGGGACCCTGCACCCTCTCTTTTCTTTTTTTGGTAGACATAGTTTGCCTGATTGAAATCACCTCTGCCAGGGAAACTCCTCAAATTTCCTCTGTCTAGCATTCCTTGCTTCTGCTTTTCTCTATTCATTGCCAGGTTAGGGCACTGATTGCATAGATGTCCTTGATTTTTACATTCTGCATAGAATGTCGGTCTATTCTCATATTCTATCGATTATTTTCTATAGTATTCTCCATACTCTAGCTCCACAAACCTTGGCAATTCATTATTCAAATTAGCATTTACGTAGATTCATGCATGAGTCATCCTTGTCCTAGCCAAGGTCGCATGGTCAATGGAGATCAGGTCCCCTATAGTTATGGCTATGCCCTACAGCCAATATTCATTGAAGAACTGGGCAGGTAGACTCGGGAGATGAACCCAAATAGGGGCAATGTTAATATTTTGCTTTTCAGGGTCAAAATATTCACCCCATCATCTGAGAAAAAGGCTCCTTTTGCCTAGAAACCAAGGACCTCCTATTAAAATGTGGTTAGCATCCTCCATATTATTAAAATGGATAATGAAGAACCCTCGAGTTAGAGCTACCAACTCCAAGCTGCCTACCAGTCACCATTTACCCATCGCCCAAGCCCTGATAGTCTCCATGTTCGGCCTACCTCCCAAAAACTTGCCTACCAGGGAGAATTCTTCCATTAAAAGAAAAGGGCTCATGGAACTTGTCGGGGCTGAAATTTTATTATTTACTGGAACTAGGGGTGGAAGAGAGAGAACCTCCTTTCTTTTTCCTCTAAGAGTCTCAACAAAAGACAACCACTTCTTGGGCCCCACATTGTCCTTCGTATATTTTTTGTCGAGGTCTTTCTGAGGAGGGTCGGGCCCCCGTGTGATGCCCACCTCCAAATCTATCGTAGCCTGACCGCCTTCCTCTGGATCCTCGCTTGATCCATGCTCGAGGTTCCCACCCACCCCTTCCATACCTGCTCTACCTCTACCGCCTTGGCTGAGATTCCTGCCCAAAAAATTCAAACCCTCACTCCCGTCGCACCCGCTAAACCTCAACTCACTCATTCCTCTTGTTGAAGGAGAACAAAAAATATTATTCACATCATACTTCAATCATCTTGTTTATTTACTTTCTATTATATTATTTTGCATCTTGTGATTGCTATCTTCCATTGCTCATTACATAAAAATCTAATAGTGGTATCAGAGCTACGGTAGATCTAGTCTATGTAGGTCAATAGGGAAACCACCATTATCATTGAGCCTGAGTGTTTTATTAACCTGACGTGCTGTTGGACCAACCACTATCAAAATATCTCAAAAGAGTCTAGGTGGTAGAATTAGGGAGAGTCACAAAGTTAGGATTGAAAGAAATCTCAGCTCCAGAAATATTGAGATTATATTTGACTAGAGTCTTTCCACAGAGTTGCAAGAAAAACTCGTGAAGACTAGGACTCAACATTCAATCCACTAGATTGAAAAATCATCTAGTGAAGATCATTCAGGATATCTATAATTTTCTAAATATTGCCTAAATTTTCTTTTGTTGCAGATAATTAACTCTCAGAGGATTGGGACTCCTACAACAAAAAGCTAGGAGACTCCAAATTTATTACCCGAAGGTCGGCGTGCCTTCATAGTGTAGAGATTAGTTCCTTGTGCAAGAGAAGAATACTATGGAAGAAGACTTCTAGTGAAGAGTTATGGTGAAGTCAGGAGACTGAAGATCTCCATTGTTGAATTGAAGAACTTCACAAGTTGAAGAATAGGCCATAGAAGCCTTGATAGAAAAGGCCATAGAAGCCTTGAAGAAAAGCATAGAACTTTGAAGAGAAGCTATAGAAGGCTTGATATTGAAAAGGCCATAGTAGCCTTGATACTAAAAAAGGCCATAGAAACCTTGATACTGAGAAAGGCCACAAAAGCCTTGATACTAAAAAAGGCCACAGAAGCCTTGATCCTAAAGAAGAATTTGAAGAGAATATATGATTCAGAAGTAGACTAAATATTTTAGTACTAATACTTTGTTGCAGGGAAATAAGATTCAATGAGTTGGAAAAATTCCTACAAGAAAGTTAGGAAGGGTATCTTCTTTAGAATCAATTCATCACCTAAAGCAAAATTGAAGAGGTGGGGAGAAGATCTCATTTAATAACTTCCATTCAAAGAAGAAGAAGAATAAGAAGAAGACTAGGTGAGTCCTGCTCAAATCCAGAAGTAGCAAAATCATAGATCCATAAGAAGATATCACCACCAACACTTCCAAGAGTAGAAGTTTGAAGATAAGGTCTCAAGGAAGACCATCAAAAGCTTCAAGATCAGAGACCTTGGGAAGGTCTTATCGAGCATCTATAAAAAGGCTAGGAGAGCCTTATTGAAGAAATTATCAAAGGAGAACTCATTGGAGAAATCCACTACCAAGGAGAAGCCCTTGATAGTGAAGGACTTGGGAAAATTATCACCATCCGACAACAAGCCCAAGAGAATTAGCAAGGAGTTCCACATTTGGAAGAAGAATTTGGCAAGGAGTGCCAAATATGAGAAGAAGAATTTGGCAAGGAGTGCCAAATCCATGAAGAAAAAAGAAGAATTTTACAAGGAGTTCCAAATCCGTGAAGAAGAATTTGGCAAGGAGTGTCAAATCTCAAAAGAAGATCCTTCTTGAAGTTAAAATTCGACAAGAAGACTTGAAGACAGAAGAAGCTCACCAAATCTTGGAGATTTGAAGATTACCTCTCATAGAAAGAAGGCACCGCTTCAGAGAAAAAGACTTCTCCAAATCTATAGTAGAAGGAGAAGAACACAAGAGGAGAATAAGCCACCAAATCTTAGGCTCGTGAAAGAAAGTTCGAGATCATCATTTGGTGAAGAAAGAAATTGTTCAGGACAGCCTACAAAGAGCTGCAAGGTTATACTAGTAGTAGCAACTTGGTGATCCAAGACACCAAGATCTACATCCTCTACAGAAGCAATAAAAGAGCTACAAAAAAAAAATATGCAACTTTTTGGTGCAAGTAGATTCATTAATTGGATTACCTATCAGATTTGTTAGAAGCACCTAAATTTGGATTAAAGTTGCAAGAAGAAAATTGGATTACAGTCTTCAAAAGTGCAAAAAGAAAGGTTCTTTTTAAGTTTCATATGCACATTAATTAGGAGTTGATTAGATTTAAAATTGCTTCTATCAACTACCTATCATCTACTTTGGAAAAAGGAAAAAAGACTAAGTCCTACAATATTGATTGTAGTGAAATTGCAAAATAACTCTTAAAGATTCATTTTAGGTTATTCTTGATTAGTTGCAGTAATTTGATTAAGTGCATTAATTAGAGATCTTATTGGAGTGATAAGGTCAAATTGTTAGTGCATTAAAAAAAATTTTGTTAGATTTATTTGCACTATTCTATTTCTCTCAAAAATAAATTATTATTTGTGTTTTAAAAGGGCACAAAATCTGAATTTGTATCAAGTGTCTAAAGACACTATTGGTGCAAAAAAATCTGCAATACATAGTGGCTAAATGAAGCCACCCAAAAAGGGTTAGAATCCTCCAAAATCTGGAGAAGAACACAACTAACCAAAAACAAAAATAGAAGCTCCAAATATTGAGACTTGGTGAGTCTCAAATCCAAAGCAATACAAGGTTGGATGCAAGAAAAGAAAGTGCAAAAAATTGCATCATATAAAGAGCTTCTATCTACTTCTATCTATGCTTGGATTTTTAATAAAAGTATCCAAGCAAAAAGGGGAAGGTGTCTAAGCATAAAGGACAACCTCAAAAACCCTACACTACATTCAAAATCTGCCATACAAACCAGAATTTAGACACATTTTAAATGAGAGTGCAAAAGAAGGTGCATCAAAGGAGGTCTTATTTACAAATATTATTACATTTAGTTGCACTTTTTTAATCTTATTCTACATCCGGGAAAAAGGGCAAATTGGAAAGTGCCTCAAAGGAACACTACAAGCAGGTTTATTCATCCAAAGGCAGGCTGAATTCTATCACTCTCCCAAGCATAGCAAAGAGCCTCTCTTCTTGGCTCATCTTCTACGTATCTTGGATGGACGAACCTACAAAATAAAAGGCATAAATCCAGGTGGAAATCAAGCAATGCATAAAGAAAAGGAGCATTCCTATCAAAGTAAGCATACATCCAAGCAAATGAGCATTCCTATAAAATCAAGCATACGCCCAATCAAGGAGTATTCCTACCATATGTGGAGCATCATGGAATCTTCCTCTAAGTGCTACCATTCAAACTCCATTCAAGGGCTACTAAAGATCCACCAAATCTCCTCCATATCTCCACCATAGCTCCACCATTAGCATTTCTTGGCTGGAGATATCTCAGCATCTTCGTAGAACAACAAAGAATAAGGTGGAAAATGCGTTTGAAGGCCTTCAAGAAGGCATTTATAATACAAGGGCATGCAAAGGAAATAATATGCCACTTATCATCCTCTAAAATAACCCTAGAAAACACCCATAAAGGAGACATTACAGCATCATCTTGGTGGTAGAGGAGTTACGTACAACAAGGAGTGTTACAGTTAGGTAAGCGCTAAAGAAGAAATATCTTTCTAGACAGTGCATTAAGTGGGAGTGAATAATAACGTATGAAGCAAATGTGACACTTGTCACAAGATTTGAGATAATATTGGGGTCTTTGCCAAACATTCGAAGCTCTCTTGAGCGTTAGAGAAAACGGTTGTGACACTTGTCACACCTTTGACCGTCTCTTAAATATGAATTGGATGATAGCAATGATAGCAAGCAACTCAGCAATAATTATAGTGAGTGAGTCTGAAGTGACTTGGTAGTAATGCGGTAGCATCTTAGAAATATCATGGTAGTATCTCGGTAGCTACATGGCAGTGGATCGGTAGCAATTTGAAGAGCAATTTGAGAGTAATTCAGAGTATTCAAAAGTAGGCGAAGAACATTACTCCTGTTCAAATGGGTCAAAGAAGCATTAAAGTGAGTATTGAAGCAAATAGCACGTGGAATAATCTTCCATTACTCACATCACCCAAGAAGGACATGATATCATTATCACCTAGCTTTATAAAGGTACAAACTTTCAAAATTTCCTCATCTAATTTGCTTTCATTTAAAAAAGGGAGTTATAAGGTTATATTAAAAGGTTGAATTATTGAAAGGAATCAATTTTCATTTGAAAGAAAAACTTAGGGAGGTTAAATATCAAAGTTGACTAATATTTGTAAAACATAACCTAGGATAAATAAGGGATACTACTAGGAATTAATCCATTTAAAGTTTACAAATATTAATGTGTTCTAATTTTCCAAATTTGAGAGTCATAAGGGCTACAACTCCAAACTAGGTTATTGGAAATTAGAAACACTGAACAAAACCCATAGGATATAAAAAGGGGTTATTAAAAAAAATATTTTTACTAAGGTTTGAAAATTATAATATTCTTGTCTCAAAGACTTCTCAAAAGGGACAAAAGATATCCAACATTAAAACCTCTTAAAATTTGAAAAGTGCTTAGTTCAATAGGAGTAATAAGGTGTTAAGAAGTTGATTTTTGAAGGAAAACAAGATGTGGATGATTTATCTGAATCATTCTTCTAATTTCATTTTGTTTTGAAAGACTCCCTTTGAGTCCTCTAATATTCCAAGTGATGATCTTCATTAATACCATGGCTAAAAAAGTTGGGAAGGGCATTAATCTTACCTTCCTCTACAAGCTTTTCACCTTCTTTTACAATATGATATCGATTGGTCTTGTGACCTACTTTTTGATTGGAATCCATCTTCAATTTTTTTTTCCCTGTTTCTTGACATGTTCCAATTGAATCTGAGATGGCTTCTAACCTTGAAGAATGCTCGTACATAGCCAAAATTTTACTAGATGGTTCAACGGAGTCTATATTGGGACCTGCATTATTTGAAGTTTTGACATTTGAAATATTGTTTTTCTTTTGTAAATTTTCTCCTTTTTTTTCTATTGAAAACCTTTGATTTGTTGGTTTGTCTCTAAGTTCTTCCCTTCATATTTAAATTGTGTTTCTAAGATTTCAGTTTCCATTATTTCCTCTTCCTCACTTAGGACATCATTTGTGGAAAGGATTTCAAACATATTAGCATATGACTTTGATTGATCCTTCATAACTGGTTTTTTCTGAGTGTTCTTCTTCTTAGGTATTTGGAAGCCTACTGAGTTTATATCTTCTTTATTTTGATCAGGAATTTTATTTGGGCAAGCACTGGCCAAATGACCATATTCATGGAAAATTCTACAATGAAAAGGAATGTTCTCATAGTCCACTACTTGCTCCCAAGTGTCTTCCCCAAATTGTAATGTGATCTTTTTAGGTAGGGGTTTGTCAAAATCCATTAAAACATAAATTCGAGCATAAATAATATGTTCAAAATTTTGAGTACAATCAGCAGTCATCATAAAAGTTCCTAAAGAGTTTCCAATTGAAGAAAAAATAGTAGGATTCCAAAATTTAATAGGGAGGCCAAAGATTCTAACCCACACGGGAGCTATAGAAGGCATCTCTTCTTCGGCTTTAAATTTAGTATGCCAAGGCTTCATGAAAAGCCCCGCCCTTCCAAAAAACCAAAGACCCCCTTGAAAAGTTTTCTCTCTATCTTCATTATTAGCAAATAAAACAAGAAAATAACCATTTGGATAAATAGAGATTTGTAACTCACCTTTAGTTTTCCAACTTTTTGCAGCCCATACTTTGAAAGCAGATAGACTCGGATGAAAACCCATGAACCGACAAATTAGTCCCCTTTTTTCCAAATCTTCAATGCCAGTCTGAATGTTATCCATATCAAGCTTAACAATAGGAGTTCCATCAGCTGCTTTACGACATCCTGACTCCGTTTTCTTGGTATCAATATTAGGCATTCTTAGAGGTTTATGGGAAGCCCTAATATTGATATTAGCATTGGGCTGAGGCTGTCCACCACGAAGGGCATCCCTAAAATTCATTTTTAGGATTGAGTCTTTGAAATTCTTACCCTTGACAGGGGTTTTCATAGTAGAATTATTTTGTGGGTGCACCTTAGCACCAGATTCACTTGAGATATGAGCCATTTTTTGATAATCTGCTTGAAACTTGTTTCGTGATCTCTTTAATCCTTGCCCTAGATGTCGTGGAAAGGTATGGTTTTCAATTTTCTTTTGTGCAACAAATTGGAAGTCGTTGTCACTCAAGTTCACAGTATGATCTGTTGAAAGATAAATTTCTAACCCATCTTGTATCCCCTGCAATATTTCCTGCTAAAATATTGAGCATAAACCACAAAAATATTGGCCGCTAGGGCCCGAAGGCCCTAAAAACCAACCTCTGGAGCTGCTTGCACTCAACCCAGATGAAACCCTTGCATAGTCGCTTGCCAAAGATATCGTTCATACATAGGGATGCGCTAGGATCTGTGTTGCTCCAAATTATATGAAAATTGGTGGAGACGTTCTAGAGTTTTTTAGGCATCTATCCTCAAAATTTCAGCTCAATCTAAATTCGGATGAGTGAGATATAGCCGAAACGAGTTCGATAGTTTAGGCAGTCCTGCGAAAAACGTCTAATCAATTTCGACTCTAACATAAATGCCCTTTGAAACTCTACTTTCATTCTTAAAACTCCTTTAACTTAAACTATGTATATTTTATTTTTTCGTCAAACTATAAAGATCCCAAGGTTTATGAATTTCCTTCTTATACATCATTTTCTCCTATAAAACTCTTTATGAATTTAACATGAATCCACCAAAAAAATAATACCAATATTTTAAGCTTTAACCTTTAAATAAAGACGATGGATAATTTATGATCATATATGAAATCCGTCTGTATTATATCATGACTACATAATCTTATTATAACAACTTGAAAATTATCTATTTAACAAGATTTAAACTTGAATCTTGACCAAATTCTATTAAAACTAATATCATTAAATTATTAAATTTTATATTTTATAAATATTTTATAAAAAAAATTAAAATATTTAAAGAGTGAAGCTTAGGAAAGTTCTATCATTTGATTCAGCCCTCTTATTGTTTTTTTAAAAAAACATATGAAACAAAATTTAAAATAGCAGTTTTTAGGTGGTTTGTTCCCTTTTCCTTTTCTTGAAAATCTATAAACAAATCAATGCATCCTTCAAGAAATTTTTAAAGATACCTTTCAATTCTCACAAAGCAATCAACAAATGGCCCCCTAGCTTGCCTTGCTCTGAATTCAATACCAAATCCTATAGACCACTAGTTCAAAATAATCATATTATAAGTTAAATAAAAGGCCATCATGCCTGCCACCATATCCAAAGAAGCTCCTCTATAGAAACAAACCAGTGACCAAAAACTATTAGACCATATGCCTTGGAGGAGACAAACAAATTGGCCACTTTGTTGGAATTATGGCAACCATTACAAAAGCCTCTGGCCCTTTTCCATTGCGATAAACAAGGCTTGCCTTTAGCTTTGTTGTCTTTAGGCCTAGGGAGCCCAACACCCCACATGGCCCTCACAATCCCCATAATAATTTAACACCCCAAGGTCTTATAACCTTAATCTATTTGGAGGTACTTTTGAATTAATTAATATAATATATATACTAAGGTTTTGGTATTTTAAAAGAGTACAAGTCTTGTGGTTTTAGGTCTATATCACATCTTCAATTAAAATATTCATATAATTAAAGATCACGAGATTTTAAATTAAAAGATTAATATTAATATAATGTAAAGCCCAAGGGGGACAACGCGTGCATTGTAGTCAGCAAAAATTCAGGATTGTTGCAAGCAAACACATAAAATTTAATATTAAAAAATTACGTCAACTGATGTCAATTACAAAAAAATTCCGTCGCCGTTAACCCCGGGCTTTGTCCGTACATAACCGTAGCTGAGGAAGCGCCCTCGTTCTACACTATACCATACGCAGTTTTGGGAAAATAAAGTATACGTACAACTAATTTAAAATTTTACTACCCTTTTCTAAGGCTATACATAATTAAACTATTCACCACCTTTCTTGGTAGGTGGTATTAATAAAAAAATTAAACCATAATATCCATTGATACTTTTGTGCAGTTGGGTATTGGAATTATTATATTTTATTAACATTGTAACATTTTATGGATGATTAAAAGCTATGGTGATGTTTGTTTAAGCTGCGACAAGATTTGTTAGGTGAAATGTCTGTGGCAAAGTTGGCACAAAGATTTTGGTTATGTAAAATAGGGAACAAAATGGGCAGTCAGATCATAAAATCTTAATGTTTATTGCTTAGATGGAGAGACAAATTGCCTTATGGAATATGGTTTGTTAAGTCAATGCAAGAGGGTATGATAAACATGGGAGGGGAAGAGGTCCTTTCCCTTAAGATCAAAGTCTTCTCTAAAAGATAAGGGGAAGATGGTATGATAACCATGGGAGGGGAGGAGGTCCTTTCCCTTAAGGTCAAAGCCTTCTCTAAACGATAAGGGAGAATGGTATGATAACCATGGGAGGGGAGGAGGTCCTTTCCCTTAAGGTCAAAGCCTTCTCTAAACGATAAGGGAGAATGGTGTGAGTGTAGTTAACTATAAAAATTTGGATTTTTGTTTATAACATGTTCTTTTGTATTATTTGTTTTTAAATTTTTGGAGTCTTTAAGTGGTAGTTAAATGAGTAATATTGTGTAGTAATAAGTAAGTATATAAAAATTTGGATGTTTGTTTATCACACGTTCTTTTGTATTATTTGTTTTTAAGTTTTTGGAATCTCCTTAAGTGGTATCTACCACTTATAATTAGTAAGTATACATGCATACAAGACAACACTAGCTAGTTAAAAATGTAGAGATTGCCTTCATGAACAAGCTAAATTATTAGTTATGAAAATTGAATGAATATTATTTTTTTATATATTGAATGAATTGAATGGTGAAGAAAAAAAGATAGTTTGTTATAAAGAAGAAGGGGTTGAGTCTTTTTAATATTTAGATTAAATGTTTGAGTTTTTTAATACTTTAATATTTAGTAATATTTTTATAGTTTTAAGTTATGTATATGAAAAGATTTTATATTCGTTAATTTAATTTGGGATATAATTTTTTCAAGTTCAAGATCGAAATTTAGAATTATTATGTGATATTGTTCATATTAATCAATCAATTAATTAGCTCAAGGCTTGTCATTTGGAAGATTGATTCAAGAGAATAGATTAATAAAAAAAGAAATGTTTTTTTTTAAATCTTATGAAAATGGGTACAATGAATAAACTACATGGTTGTTTTCGTTTTCGTCAATGCCATGAGATTTTTTTCAAAATGGATAATTAAATAGTTTATGGAATTTTGGGCAACTGGTGTATATTAAATGATAGAAGCTCAATTGGTTAAATACGTCAATTTTCAAGGCAAAAACCAAGGTTCAAATCTTGTCCAATGATATATACATAATTGTCAAGATGTTGTAATGTTGTGATAATATGATCGCGATGTAATATGATGGGACTCTTTCAATCCTATGTAGCCAATTAAAGAATACATGGGTAAATAAAAAATTAAATATTGCATTTGTTTTTAAAGTTATTTATCTAAACAAATGTAATAGAAAGAATAAAAGATCTCTTATCATGAACTATATTTACATTCATAATTTATATGTAAAAAATTTATTATTATGAATTTTTTAAACATACATATTGGATTGACATAGTATTTTTATTGAGGGTAGTGTGAGAAACCACTACGACCGAGGCTTAGGGCTGAGCATCCCCATCCCAACCATGACCTCTAATAAGGGTGATATTTGAGCTTATCAATAAGGGCCAAATACACACTCACCCCTCACACACTCGCCCATGTCGCACTTTGAACCTTGGAACTCTCTAAGAAGAGGCAAAGTCTGAACCATTGCGATGTCCCCCGGGACAATTGAAATAGTTTTTATTTGTATTAGATATGATATTTCAACAAACCCCATAATGGTATCATAATTGATAATTATTTGGCAAGATTTAAACTTGGTTGTCCATATAGAGAGCTCATGTTTCTAACCAATTATGCTTATGCCTTTGAATAAAAGCATAATTATAACCAATTATGCTTATGCCTTTGAATAAAAACATAATTATAATAATGATAAAATTTATATAAAAAGTTGTTGTAATTGTATATGTACTAATATTTTACTAAAAAAATATAAATAACATATTAAAAAGTAGAATTTGAGGATTTATATAAAGATCCACAAAACATGTTCTTTGATTCAAAAATAAATTCAATACAAAGTATTATATATGACTAGATTATATCCTTATATATCATCATTTCATGTCATATTGAAGAATATATATATATATAGGAAGGAATTGTAGCTTAAATATTTGTAAAGACATCCACTTAACTGAAGTTGTCAAAAAGCCTTTATAAAAAACTAATTTGTAGTTTATTTTTCTAATAGTTAATACCACATGATCATTGTAAAGAGTACTATTTTTTTGCTGAATAATAAGGGGTTGTACTCGGGTCCCCCACCCTTGACAAATTACATCTCTTATTTAGAATTTGAGAGTTTACAAATATAAACATTTCTCATCTCAATTGAGATGCTATAGCTAGAAACCTACATCATTTTACATAAAATGTTTGAATTCTTTTTCATTTTTTGGATCTTTACGATTTTCTGTATGAATATAATCAATCCAGAATTTAGCATCTTTCTTGATATTTTCCTATACTAGCCTTCATAGTGTCAAAAATTATAATGAATAGTCTAAATGAAAACACATTATTATTACAAAATAAAGTAGATATTACCAATGGAAAACATTAAAATAAATATGAATCATTAATTGATTTAGGTAGTCAATATTTTCTTGTCAATTTCAACTAATTTTTCTACTCCCTCTAACCATGGAAAGGAGAAATTAATTTCACAATCCTCAATCAAAACCCCTATATTGGCTAGCTTATCTGCACATTTGTTTCCTTCCATTAATATATGTGTAAACTTGATTTCTTCAAACTCTTTAGCAAGATCTTGAATTTCCACAATTACCTCTTGTATGTTCCATGGAGTCTTTGCTTTCCTCAAAATTGCATTTATTACTATGAGAGAATCCCCTTCCATCCATACTCTCTTCCATTTCATTTATTTACATATTTTTAACCCTTCTAAAGTCGCCCAAGCTTCAACTAATGAGACAAAATCTCACCTCTATTATTTCTAATTATCCCTCCTCCTCCTGCTGGTCCTAGATTTCTTTAAGATGCTCCATCAAAATTCAACTTAACCCACTCTACATTTAGGGATTTCCACTTTATATTCTTTGCCTTATTTTTGCTTCTCTTGTACCCAACATCATAATTTCATTTAATGACTTGACTCAATCTATCAAGGCTCTTTGCTTCTGAATTAGGGATTGGGTGAGTTGATAGGGTTGGTTTAGAATCCTCTATGGCTAAACACATCTTCTTTTTCATTACCTCTAAACAACTTTCATTTCATTTAAATATTATTCTATTCTTTTCTACCCATATATTCCAAAGTATTATATCTTTTGATATATCCTATATTGTTTGTAAAGCCTCACTTTTATAAGTGCTCTGTCATTGCTTTAACCCATCTTCAATTCTGTTATTCATCACCATGTATTTACCAAACATATCAAAAATCTATTGCCATAGATTCCATACTATTGAGCAATATACCAAGAGATGGTCTAAACTCTCCTTCTCATTATTACAAAAAACACATTGAGAGGAGCCATGATAACCCCTTTTCATAAGGTTATCCCAAGATAAAATTCTTCCATGACCAACTAGCCAAACAAACATTATAACTTTAGGAATGCTTGGGCTATCCCAAATATCTCTCCATATTCTAGTGATATTATTATTTTATTGGTGTTGTACATTATATCCACTTATTGTTGTGTATTCTCCTAATCTATTCAACTCCCAAATCAATTTATCCTTGGATCCCCTCAAAATAATCATAGTTGTTATATTTCTACTCAATTGCCTTCTAGCATCAATATCTTGTATACTTGTAAAAGAATCTTCTTTCCATTTGTATCTTCCTTCTCGATCCTTATACAAAATGTTTGAAACCCCATCACCATATTTATCTTGAAGCAATCTCATCTAAGGTTTCAAAATTGAATCTAAATTGAGTGGTTTTTATCACACCAAGTATCCATCCAAATATAAATTTGTTCTCTAGTTCCCACCACCCATCTTAAAATTTTAATCATAAGATCAATAGATTTTTTTAAACCATTCCAAAGAGCAGAACCATTTGGTAGAGAGAATGAAGTAAATATTAAACTTGGGTCATTGGGATAAACGTACTTACTTAGAAGAATTCTTTCCCATTGTCTTTGACTCTCTTTTTATAATCTCCAGATTACTTTTCCCCTAAGAGCTAAGTTTGCATCTGTAAGAACTCTTAAACCAAGACCTCCCCTAGTTTTATCATCACACAACTTGCTCCATTTCACCAAAGGAAATTTCCTTTTATCATGTAAACCTGACCATAAAAAGGATTGCATAATATAGATTAAACTTTTTTCAACTAATTTTGGCATAGAATACAATGACATATAATATGTTGGAATGGCTTGTAAGACTAAATTAATTAACCACACTCTTCCTGCTAATGCTAACCATCTACCTTTCCAAGCTGGAAGTTTATTCTAAACTTTACTAATTACTAAATTTCATAAATCTATCCTCATTCTCCCCTCAAATAAAGGCATCCCTAGATAAGTTGTTGGTAAATTTACCTCCTCCATTTGAAGCAACCTGTAAATTCTTGCTTTGATATTACCACGAGTGTTAAGGAAGTAAATTTTGGATTTAGCCCTATTAAGTTTTTGCCTTGAAGCTCTTTCATACTCTTTTAAAAAGTTATTCAAATCTCTGGTCTCATTTATCCTTACCCTTCCAAAAAGGGCTATACCATCTACAAATTTTTTATGGGTGATATTATCGATGTTATTACTAACCTTAAGTCCACTTATAAGCCCATATTTGAAAGCCTTCTTTAAGTTTCTACTCAAAACCTTTGCCATAATAATGAATAAATAAGGAGATAAAGGGTCTCCTTGTCTAAGGCCTCTCTTGGCTCTAAAAGATTATGTTACTAACCCATTGATCAACACTAAATAAGAAACTGTAGAGACACAATATTTAATCCATCTAACCCATTTCTTCCTGAAACCAAACTTTTCTAAAATTGCAAAACAAAAATCCCATTTAACTCTATCATAGGCTTTACTCATATCAAGTTTTAATATCATTGCTTTCTCTTTTCTTGAAGCTGCTAAATGTATAACTTCATAAGCTACTATGATCCCATCTAGAATTTGTCTCCCTTTCACAAATCTTCCTTGCTCTTTTGAAATTATTTTGTCTAATAATGGTCCTAATATATTCGCCATCACTTTGGAGATAATCTTATATGCCATATTACATAGGCTTATGGGTCTAAAAGAATCAAACAATTCAACATCCTTCTTTTTTAGAATTAGGGTAAGATATGTTGCATTTATTTTATAAGGTATGTATTGTTTTACCCTAGACTATTCCACTACCACCAATAAAGAATCCTTCACTATATCCCAATTATGTTGGTAAAAAAATACAGAGATCTCATCTACACCTAGGGATTTATCCTTATTAAAAGAGAAAATAGCTAAAAAAACTTCTTCTAGAGTAATAGGCTCCATCAATTTCCTACTGTCTTCATTCGTTATAACTAAAGGAACATCTTGAATAAGTTTATCATTAATAACTTTAGTCTCCTCTGAACCTAGAATATTATGATAAAAATACTTTACCTCTTTGCTAATTTCACTTTGATCTTCAATCCAAACCTCTCCTATTGATTAATTCTACTAATTTTGGAAGTTGATATCTAAACTATAGTCGTCCCATGAAAAACTTTGTATTTTTATCTCCTTTTAACCAAGTTTATCTTGATTTTAATCTCCATAATTTCTCTTCCTTACTCAAAATATTATGATATTCACTAAGCAACTCCCTTTCCTTCGAGCTTCGATTATTATGATCACCTTTTTAGGGTTTTGAAATTTTATCTTTTAGTTTTTCTTTCTTCTCAAAAATATTTCCAAAGGTATTCTCGTTCCATTCTTTTAATCTAGATTTCATAGATTTAATTTGATTTGGAAGAGCATACAACCCACCATTACCTAAAAAATTCCACGTTTGAGCTATCTTATCAACAAATTGAGGATGGTCTTCCCACATCTGCTCATATCTAAAATATGATCTTTTTTGAATTCACTTACCACCATTTTAACTTTTATTGGCCAATGATCTGAACCAATCCTTGTTAAGGTATTAATTTTAGCACAAGTTCCTTCATCTAGCCAATGATATGAGATAATGCATCTATCTAATTTTTTTGCTATTAGGTTTTGGCCTCTCTTGTTGTTGGTCCAAGTATAGTTGTCTTCTTCAAACTCAACTTTTTCAATAAAAGTTGAGAAATATTTCATACTTTGGGTCAATTTTCTAATTCCCTCAAATTTTTGATCCAGCTTGGTTATGGCATTAAAATCCCTAATGATCATGAATGGGTTTCTTTATCTTCAATCCCACTCCAAACTTCTAATCTACCTAATTGAGTTGTAGGTCCATAGACATTATTAGGATGAAATGAATATCTGCAAAGTAGCAAGTGACTAAAGAGGCTATCCAATGCCTAGTTTTATGAATGGTTACACAATAGGTTCTAGAAGAATTTGAACAAGTTAGAATTCCCCTTGCTTCTCCTTCAGAATCCATAGCATCCCATTCACATCTTGCCCATATTGCTTTCATAGTTTTTGAAACTTCTTCTTTTGTCATTTTAGTTTCCTGGATACAAATAATATTAGGTTTATTACTTAAATATAGGTCCCTAATATACCTTTGCTTTGAAGGGGCATTAGCACCCCTTATATTCCATGAGATGATAATCATATTTCATTAGGGGATTTTGCCTCCGCCTGCGTATTACCAATATCATTTTGTAGTTTGGTAAAGAGAAGTTCAACCAACTTAGTTTGTGGTCCTTTCTTTATATTTTCTC
The DNA here is from genome assembly GCA_028583015.1 of Wollemia nobilis. Taxonomy (NCBI): domain Eukaryota; kingdom Viridiplantae; phylum Streptophyta; class Pinopsida; order Araucariales; family Araucariaceae; genus Wollemia; species Wollemia nobilis. The sequence continues at coordinate 18,646,844 of JAQPPZ010017228.1, forward strand.
TTGCTTCCATGGATCTTGCTTGATAATTTGAGGGTTTTCCTATTTTTTCCTTACCTATATCAAGAGTAGGTCTTATTATTCTATTCCTCAATATTCTTTCACAATTTTTTTTTCATCATATTTATCCTCTCATGGCTCTATTATAGAAGCTTTTGACTTGTCCTGCTCATTTTCTAGTATTTCCTTATTAATGGAAGAGGTATTAACTTCTAAAACTGCATTTTATTTACCAATTTTTTCTCTTGAATGGTGCATGGTACTTCAAGAGAGTCTTCAAAATCTAATGAGACACATTTCTTAGGTTCATCGAGAATGTTCTTCCTTAAATCAAGATCATACTGAATAGATGGTTCTTTGTTAATATGTTGAAATTATTGTATTGTATCCTCTAAGTTTTGATCTACTTTTTCTTCATAGGCTAAAGCCTCAAAAGAGTTGGTACTTCCAATATCATTCCTTATTGGTCTCAATTATTTTTTTTCTTTTATTTTTCAAGATCTATTTTTTGGAATTTGAAAACCATATTCATCCATAACCATTTGTAAGTTTCTCTTACGGTTTTCTACATATGATTATGTTGGGCTCTTCTTAGGGCATGATATCTCAATATGTCCCACTTCATGACATCTTCTACATCTAAAATATATATTTTCATAATTTATGGTTTGGATCCACATATTATCCCCATACTTAAGAATGATTGATTCTAGTAAATCTTTACTTATATCAATCATGACCAATATTCGAGCATAAATAGCCAAGAATCCATTTTTCATTGTATCTCAAATCTCAAGGAATTCTCCTAGAGTGTTGCTTATTTCCTTGAAGGTATCTATTTCCCAAAACTCAATGGGTAATCCAAACATCCTAATCTAGACTGGTACTAGGGATAGATTTACATGTTCAGGTGAAAATCCTTCATACCAATGAGTAAGGAAGAGTCTTGCTCTTCCCATAAACCAAGGAACCCCTTTTAGGATTTTTTCTCTTTCTTCCCTAGAAAAAAAAATGGATAGGAAGAAACCTTTGGGAAGAAATGATATAATCACTCTTGGAGACTTCTAATTCTTATCAATCAATTTTCTCAAGTTTGAAACCCCTGGCCAATACCTATTAAATTTACCAAAAACTACCCTATCTTGGAGCAAATGAATAACACAAGCTTATACTAAGAGGGGAGGGGTGAATAGTATAAGATAAGATTTTGCTTTTCTTTCCAAAACAATATTATCCAATGCTATCAATTTTAATCCCTTTCCAAAGCAGTGTTAACTAATATCATCAATAGCAGTAGCAAAGCAATGTACATATCATCACACACAATGAGAGACACAAATTTAACGTGGTTCACCCAATGTGGGCTACATCCACAGAGAAAATATTTCTTATAAATTTTCTCAAGCAAATCTCTTGGGAACCAAATCCCTATTACAATGTTTATGGACCTTTGTCCAAAGGAGACATCAATCCCCTTATGACTAGGAGATCATAGTTTGATTAATCAAATGATAAATTGCATTAACCATATAGTTTAGAAACTATAGTTTAAATAGGATACAAAATAACATATAAAAAAATAATGTTGAAATCACGCTAACCAATGCGTCATAGGAGGTAGAGTGTTTGGTTTAGGATTCTTAACCTAGGATATTTAGGAATTACCATTAGATATTTAAGACAGTAAATATCTACATGGTAGAAAGTAGAAAAGTAAATGTAATAATCTACCTATGTAGTATAATGTAATATACTACCTATTTTACCTAGTGGAGTAAAAGGGTAAATATCCCAAAGAATGGAATATTACTCTAACATCCCCCCTTATTACATTATTTGGGTAATACATATACATCCTCCTATACAACAATATTTGGGTAAAGTATATAATTGTCCCAATAAAGTGAAAAATATGTTTGATATGCTGGTTCTTGCTCTGTCACAATGCTCTAGCTGCTCCTAAGCAAAAAATAGGTCATTCCTCACTTTATCTTCACATCAATGAATGTCCTTATTGTAATCTTGTCATCCAAGCGAATTGCATGGGTAACCAGCCGCTGTAATCACTATGTGTAGTAGAATAGATCACTTCATACGAGGTTCATTCAAGTACAATATGATTTTGCAAAAGATAAGGTAGCTAAGGTGTCGGTCGCTGCCGAAAATGCACAATTATAAGTTCCTCCTTATTTTTGCAAAACATGTTGTAATTAATTTCTAGAAGAAGTATGACTAAGGTGTCGATCGCTGCCAAAAATGCACCCTTATAAGTATTCTTCTCGTTTTACAAAAAATTGTGAAGAAAAATAAATGTATATCCCCTCTAAATAGCAAAAATATGTGCAACTCAAGAGTTTTGTGAAGGATTTTTACAAAGATTGCCTCCTAGGCAATTTTACACCAGAAAATTCCCTCCTTTTGTTACAATAACTTCAAACAATGAGAGTTTGCTATTTTATGAAGCCTAAAAGAGGTACAAACACCCCTTTATTACAAGTACTTCAAACAAAAACTTATGCTATTTATGAAGCCTAAAAAAGAGAGAGAGGAAATGGTGTTTTGCTCAAGGTGACAAATGTGTTTTCCTTCTACAATACTATTTTAGCAATAAGCACTCTGTGTGCTTTTTCTGAACCAAAATTAGAACCGTAACTAGACACTTCACTAGCAATATTGCCTTTGTTTTGCTTTTGTGTTGTGTCTTTGTATTTCTTGTTTTGTTTGTTTTTTAACCAACACCGATTGGTGCCATGTTTGTCTTTTTTACAATGTGAGCAAAACCTCTTTTGAGATTGCTTTCCCTTACCCTTTGAGGATGATCCTCCCTTTTGAAAGTTTTCTTTCTTCTTATCACCCTTATTGTTTGAATAAAGTGCATTGTTTGACACTTCATCATTTTGGAGTTGATTTGCTTCCTCAGTTTGAAGCAAACTGAATAACTCCAAAAAGGTGACAACTCTTTGTGAAACATTAAGGGATGTAATCAATATTTTGTAGGTTTCAGAAAAATCTCTCAAAATTACTGAAGTCAAAATGGTGTCTTCAACTTTGGCCCTTAAAGCATTAATTTTAGACTTCAGATCTGCCACTCTGTAGAGGAATAGTTCTATTGATTCACCTGACTTCATATGGAGTGTATGAAGTTGTGTTTGAAGGTTTAGAATAGTTGATTGATTTTTACCTTCAAAAATGGTACTAAGAGCATCTCGTGCCTCTTTACCATTTTTAGCTTCACTTATGTGAGGTTGGATCTCATCAGTAGTTGCTAGCAGTATTAACATGAGAAAACGATTGTTCTTTTTATCCCATGCTTTTTGATCTACTCCTGTTGTTGCAGGTCTTGATTCAGTACCATCAACTAAATCCCACATGTCCTCTACAGTCAATATGGCTTTCATCTTAGTTTTCCATGTTGAATAGTTAGGACCTTTTAGCAATTGTGTATCACTTAAGTATTTATTGATAATTGCCATGATGAAGGTCCTACAATTTGTACTAAGATGATATTTATTTTAGTATACCCTCAAAAGAGTATATGGAAGAATTTAATTTACTCTTTAAGATATTTAATGGCACCTGCCTTAACACCCTTAACAAGGGATGAAAAGTTTGAGGAATTTTAAGCCAAACAAATAAAGCAAATTAAAGGGGTAGGTTTTTGAAAACTTTTGATTTTTCTCTCTAGGATATTTAATGGCACATGCCTTAACACCTTAACACCCTTAAATAAGGATGGAAAGTTTGATTAAATTAAGGCAAACAAAGAGAGTGAATCAAGGTGTTTGAATTTTGACCTTTGATGGGGAGTAAAAATTGACTTGTTTAACTTGTGCAAAGTGTAGCATAATTTAGTGAATTTTGGGTTTTTGAAATGCTCTTCAATGTTTATGATTGTTTAATTGCAAAAAAATGATGGTTAGTGCAATAATAAAAAAGAGAGCAACCCAAATTTTTATCACTATAGGTGTCGGATGCAACCAAAAATGCACCTAGTATAGTCAATTTTTAAGAAAAGGTGTTGAGTATAATCAAGAATGCACCTATCTTGTTTTGAAATATCCCCCCTTTCTCTTTAAATTTTTACAAAAAATAGAATCACAAGATATGACTTCTATCCCCCCTTAATTTTTACAAAATTGAAAAATGCGAGCACTCCTTTCAAGACAAGTCGACACACGACCCGCGTTTGAAAGGCTTCCAGACCAGTCGACACATGACTTGGATTTTGTTTTCAACACTCAAAAATAGGTGGTGCATTAGGATCAAAAGGTTCATGAATCCTCATGGGACCATATCTTCTGTCCAACCCCTTCCATGGATCAGTATAGATAATTGTGTGAGGAATGGTTATACGATAAACACGAAGCATATGACGAAAATGATATCGTGTTGTTTGCCTTCGTAATTTGTTTCTCTTTCTTATGATTCTTTGTCGACAAAGAGCTTTCCTTACCCAAGACTTGATCTTTATGAAAACTTGAAGAGTTAGGAGCAATAAAGGAAATTTTGATGAAAATGTGATAATTAGAGCAACAAAATGTCTTCTGTACTTTGTCTCTTTATCCTCACATTTGGAGAAAACTAAAGAAAGACAATTGCTTAGTTGCATAAAAAAAAATTGGCATTTCTATTTTCAATTTGAATGCTAAAAAAACTAAGTTTTTAAAGCTTTTTAAATAGAAAATAACATAATTTTTGTAATAAAAAGATCAATTTAATAGTTTAAAAAAAATTAATACAATTTATTTTGCAAAAAAAATGAAAATATTCTAAAAAAAACTAAAAAAATTATTTTAATTAAGCATAAAAATTAAAAAATTAAACTTTAGTTTACCAAAATTTTAAAAAAAATTCCATAAAAAATTATTTCCCTTTGTAAATCGGTGAGCGGGGGAGTTGAACCTGTGACCCGATCTGTCCTAAGGCATCCACCTTGGCCAACCAACCAAGCACCGAGCTTGGTTCTCAGGCCTTGGCGCCTGAGTGTTGAAGAAGCCTTCAGGTTTCTTTGAGGACTCTGTGCAAATTATCCCACATGCATCCGAAAACAAGATGCAAAGGCCTTGACAAGCTTATCGCTCGTGATTGCCCTCAGGCATTCGAGTCCGAACCCTCCTTTTGTGTGCGTCCATGTGGCGTGGCAAGGGGGTCCAATTCAAGTACCATTAGTCCAGTGGTTGTCCACCATGTTAGGTCTGTGTCATCTAATGGTTGTCCGCCACGTCAGGTCTGCGTCGTCCAGTGGGTCTAGTCAGTGGCCAGGTGATACATGGTCAAAGTGCCATGTGTCGCCTAGGCAGCAAGCTATATCAATGTACCTCGAGGTGCATGCAGGTCAGCAATGACAGGTTAGCATCTCCTCAGGTTGCATGCAGGCCTATTAGGGTCTTTTCAACATTGCCTTGGGATGCGTGTTACAGGAAACGTGAGGGCACTCCTACCCTCTAGGAATTCTCGTTGGTAGTCTTGGTATGCAGGCCCAACGGGGGAGCCAATAAAGCTCTCCCCATGCCACAAAGAGTGTGAGGGCCGCCTGCCCTCGGACGCTCTCGTGGGCGATCTACGGGCCCGTAGAGAGGATTGTCGACGGGGAGTAAAATCCCCGGTGGTCATGATCCGTGATGGGGGAAAAGAACCCCGTAGGTGGTGATCATTTTCGGGGGTCAAATGATCTCGACGTCGAGATTCATGCCCTATGCTGTGGATACTAAGCCACTACGGGCCTTCCTGCCCTCCCGCATCACATCCTACGGGGTTTCCAACCGAGGTGGGGCAAAAATTAGGATGCACAAGATAATCAAACAATAGGGAGAATTAAAAACATTAGGAGCATAAAATGGAAATTAATTAGAGGTCACCCATGGTGCCAAAGTTCCAACACTCCCTGCTAAACTCCCTTGCTCCAGCTCTGGTACCAATGTGACTAGGAGATCATAGTTTGATTAATCAAATGATAAATTGCATTAACCATATAGTTTAGGAACTATAGTTTAAATAATATACAAAATAACATATAAAACAATAATGCTGAAATCACGCTAACCAATGCGTCATAGGAGGTAGAGTGTTTGGCTTAGGATTCTTAACCTAGGATATTTAGGAATTACCATTAGATATTTAAGACAGTAAATATCTACATTGTATAAAGTAGAAAATTAAATGTAATAATCTACCTATGTAGTATAATGCAATATACTACCTATTTTACCTAGTGGAGTAAAAGGGTAAATATCCCAAAGAATGGAATATTACTCTAACACCCCTATGCTCAATTTTGTGGATCTCTATCCACAAGAGAAATCTATCCCCTCAAGTCTAGTCTGTGGACCTCTATCCATAGGAGAACTCTATCCCCTCAATTCTGGTTCGTGGAACTCTATCCATAGGAGAACTCTATCCCCTCAACTCTGGTTCGTGGAACTCTATCCATAGGAGAATCTATCCCCTCAACTCTGGTTTATGGAACTCTATCCACAGGAGAAATCTCTCCCCTTTGCTCTGGTCACCTCCAAAGTTGGTACACACCTCTACTTAACTCTGCTCCAAGCCTACTCACGAGGCTTACTCAAGTCTGCTCACAAATCTATCTAAAACCTACTTCAAGTCTTCTCACAAGACTTGCTCAAGTCTGCTCACAAATATGCTCTCAACTCTGCCCCAAATATGCACACACTATATGCACAAATCTATCTCAACTCTATCCCAAATCTGCACACATTACATGCACAAATCTGTCTCAACTCTATCCCAAATCTGCACACATTACATGCACAAATCTATCTCAACTATATCCCAAATATGCACACATTACATGCACAAATCTGTCTTAACTCTGTCCCAAATTTGCTTCAAGTCTTCTCACAAGACTTGCTCAAATCTACCTCAAACCTACTCACACATCCTGCACAAAACTGCTCACAAGCCTTCTCAAATCTGCTTACTATCTCTGCACAAAACTACTCACAAGCCTTCTCAAGAGGCCTGCTCAAAACAAATCATAAACTTGTTCTCAACTTTGCTCAAGACTTTTCATCACTCATGCTCAAAATAGCTCATAGCACATGCTCAACCAATCCCAAATCTTGCACACAAATGATGTTCAAAATAATGCTTGTATCTCTTTCAGAAATGCTTTCTTCAACTAGGCAATTCAGACATATTCTACCCATAATTCTTTCAAGAACATATAAAGAATAATATGCAATGCAAATGCTCAATATGTTCTCTTCCAAAGTAACTCAAGGCCTAATGCACAAATTGTTTCACAAAACTTGATTTCAAACACTTTCACAATCACTTTCAATGTCACTCAAATCAATGCCCAAATGCTTCACAATGATGCACAAACTTGTTCTCAAACCCTAGCACAAGTGTCTCCAATTTCACTAATCAATGATGCACAATTTGTTCTCAAACCCTAGCACATGTGTCTCCAATTTCATTAATCAATGAAGCACAATTTTGTTCTCAAACCCTAGCTCAAATATTTCCAACAATGCACACTAATCAAAACCTTTTATCTCCACCTTAAAATGTTTCCTCAAAGTACAACCACCTAGAGAGGGAGTTATATCACCATACCTCAAAATTGCTTTGATGAAGATGTGCCCACAAAAACCTGTCTCAAAAACAACTTATCTTTCTTGTACCACTTCAAGGGTTAGATAGCAAAACACTTTTCAAGTCATCCACATGAAAAACCTTCTCAAAATATGTGCATAGTAAAACTTGAAAATAATACTTTATTATTTCCTTTTGTCTTCACAAGAATACAACATGTAGAACCCTTAAACCTTTTTCTTATGATGTGCATGAATTACAAATTACAATGATCACAAGTACACCCTTTTCTCTCCTTTCTAATAATGCAATATTTCAATCCTCATACACTACCCAAAACTTCTTAATGTTAATTTATTTCATGCAAACATTACAAAATAAAATAATTTTATTACACCTTATGACTCCCTTCTAAACTTTCAATAATTCTAAAATACTTGCACAACCCTTATACCTCCTGGACACACATTTCTCAACAACACTTTACTCTAACAAAGCTCTTAGAACAACTTGCTACCCAACCACCTTTACACCTTGCAAAAATTAAATTAATCAAACTTTATGCCTCTAATTTTTGCGCTCAACAAAAACCAAATACCTCTTATGCTGCCGTGATTCGAACTCTATCAACGTGCAAGACAACACTCTCCAAAGCGCTCAATGATCGGTCATGCTAGCATGGCTTGGTGACACAAAAAGGTGGCCCACGTGATTTAACTCAACTCTGCCTTGAAACAGTGAAAGCTCTTCTACCCAAAACCGTCATCGAGGGGACTCGACCCCAAGACCTCTCTCTACCCAACGCTCTAACACACGACCAATGACCAATTGCGCTGCGCCAGCAGGCGTGACGTCAATCAATGCTCCCACGAATATCTTCCAAACTTTGCACCTCAAAATACTCATTGTCTCTACCATTCGCTCGTTCACTCCACGAATGGGAATCGATGTGCAAATGCAAGTGGTGATTTCCTAAGGTAAAACCTTGGGTATAAATACATGTGCCCTCCTTTTCCTTGGACTACGTAGGCACTAGAAACAATTCAAATTTATTTTCTCCCTTTGCCTTGGACTACATCGATGCTAGAAATGTTTTAAATTTATTTCCTCCCTTTGATTTGGACTAATTCGGTGCTAGAAACAATTCAAATTTATTTCCTCTACGTGCATTTTGGTACCATCCTCCTTTTTGAAACTTTGCATTATAATATTTAAAAAATATTATAATATTTATTTTAAAACCTTGGTCCATTTGTATTTAATACTTTTCTTCTTGTCTTGTAAACCTTGGTCCATTGCATTTAAATATTTTCTCCTCTTGTCCTTTACACCTTGGTCCATTTGTCCTTTTTAAATCCTCTTTATAATATTTAAATATTATACTCCTTAACATATTTGCCTTCTTTTCTTTTTGCCAACCTTGTAACTTCATCCCTTTTGAAGGATATTCTATTTGCCTTGCTTTATTTTTGCCAACCTTGTAACATGCTCTTTTTATCATCAACCCTTGAACATAAAATATTTCTGCCTTATGCATCTTTTGACATCAATGACAACACAATACTTTAATATTTCCAACAATATCCCCCTTTGTCATTGATGGTAACCCTTTCACAAAATAATTCTTTTACTACCACTGGATTCCAAATTTTCTCCCCCTACTAATTTCTCTCCCCCTTACTAAAACTCTCCCCCTTTGACATCAATGGCAAAGGGCTCCTTTGGGGCTAAAAATAAGACTCTTAGCTCAGCCCCCTCACCACCTCCTCTCCTTGAGGTGATCAATTTTAGGGGTGGGAGTAAATCTACTCCCAACTTACAATGCTCTTCTTCCTTTTCAACTTTCTTTTTCAACACCTTTGTAGTCATACCCTTTTGATCCTTTTGAGTGTCCCTGTTCTTGCTTGTCTCTGGAAGTTCTAGAAACTTTGTTCTACACCACTTAGCCTTATGCCCAAAATTATTACAATTGTAACACCTGATGTTGTAGTTCTTGGAAGGTGTAAATGACTTGAAGTTCCTTTTGGTGAAGCCATAATCATTTCTGTCATGAACCCTGCAATGTATAGCTTTGTGACCAAAATGATTACATGAGAAACAATGCCCTTGGAAGAAATATTCATCTTGTCTTGAAAAATTTGGTCTCTTGGTCCTTTCTTTGCCTTCTCTGTGATGATCCATGTTTCTTGTTTGTGCATTGTTTTCTTTCTCAATGAAGCTTCCACTCTTCAACTTATCAACATAGGTCTTAGGTTCTTCTCCAATATCTTCCTCTGAAACTTCCTTTTCTTTTGAGCTTGACTCCTCTTTTTGTACCTCTTGACCTTCTTCAAAACCAAGTCCTATTTTGATAAATGAAGATCTTTGTGCATTGATAATGTTATCCAAATCTTTTGAACTTTTCCCAAACTTGTGCAGCTTATCCTTAGAATATTTCACTTCCATCCTTAGAGAAACCACTTCATGTTCTAATCTTTCACATTCTAACTCTTTTACCTCTAACTTTTCAACCATGACTTCTTTAAATCTCCTTGCCTTAACTTTTGAGTTTTTGAGATCTTGTAGAAGCTTTTCCTTTATTTCCTCATCTTCTTGAACTTGAGCCTTCAGTCTTGAGTTCTGCTTTCTAACTCTTTTCAAATCTCTGAGAGCAACAATAAGTTCCTCTTCTAGATCAATTGTGGCTTCTTCTTCTTTTTATGAACCTTCCTCTAGGTCTTCAATTATAGGAGCATCTTATTTTTCTTCTACTTGGTCAGAATCATCTTCTACTTGATCTTCAATAGGAGTGTCCTCTTCCTCTTCTATTGCTAAAAATAGAATCTCTTATTTTTCACTATCTGAGAATCTTTCATCACTATCACTTGAAGCACTACTTGCTCTTTCAACATAGAAACTCTTCTTGTACCTTTGAAAAAACTTCTTTTCATGCTTGCCTTGACCATACCTATTTTTCTTTTCATGCTTGAATTTTCTTTCTTCCTTTTTCTTATAATCTTGTTTCTCTTCACTGCTACTACTTCCATATTGTGGATAATTAGATGCATAGTGACCAAAATTACCACAATTAAAATATTTCATAGTCTTCATATCTTTGTGTTTTCTTGAGTCTTTCTTATTTCTTCTCACATAGTTAGCTTCTTCATTACTGCTTGACTCATCACTTGGTTCTGGTTCCTTATATTTTGTCTTCTTTGAAACTTTGAATGTTGCCTCTCTCTTGGAATTTTGATCTTTTTCTATCCTCATCTCATAAGCTGTGAGAATTCCATGTAACTCATCCATTGTCAACTTATCGAGATCCTTCATCTCTTCTATTATTGAAACCTTTGCATCATACCTCATAGGGAGTGATCTTAATACTTTTTGAGCAACACTAGAGTCCTCAATTTCAAATCCAAGTCCATGCATGGTATTAACAACTTCATCAACATGAAGTAAGTACATAGCAATATCTTCCTCATCTTTCATCTTCAATTCCTCAAACCTCCTCCTGTGAGTTTGAAGTTTTGCCAACTTAACCTTGCTATCTCCTTCATATGTTTGCTTCAATTTATCCCATATTTCTTTTGTTGATTTGCATTGCATAACTTTCACAAACTCTGATTCACGTAATCCACTTAAGATTCCATTCATAGCCTTGGCATTATTTACATATAATTGCTTGCCATCCTTATCTGTGGGAGGAGTAGTTGTAGGTGTGAACCCATCCTCAACAGATTGCCATGTTTCATATCCTTGTGCCATCAAATAAGTCTTCATCCTCATACTCCAGAAAGCATAATTATTCCCATCAAATATTGGAGCCTTATTTGTTGAAGATCCATTCTGAGAAGCCATCTGTGTTCCTGTAAGATCTTCCTTCAAGTTGTTAGAATTTTTCGAAGGAACCCACTCTGATACCAATTGAAGAACACAAGCTTATACTAAGAGGGGGGGTGAACAGTATAAGATAAACTTTTACTTTTCTTTCCAAAACAATATTATCCAATGTTATCAATTGCAATATCTTTCCAAAGTAGTGTTAACCAATATCATCAATAGCAATAGCAAAGCAATGCACATATCATCACACACAATGAGAGACACATATTTAATGTGGTTCACCCAATGTGGGCTACGTCCACGGAGAAAATATTTCTTCTAAATTTTCTCAACAAATCTCTTGGGAACCAAATCCCTATTACAATGTTTATGGACCTCTGTCCAAAGGAGACCCCAATCCCCTATGCTCAAGTTTGTGGACCTCTATCCACAGGAGAACTCTATCCCCTCAACTCTGGTTCATGGACCTCTATCCATAGGAGAACTCTATCCCCTCAACTTTGGTTCATGGAACTCTATCCACAGGAGAACTCTATCCCCTCAACTCTGGTTCATGGAACTCTATCCATAGGAGAACTCTATCCCCTCAACTCTGGTTTGTGGAACTCTATCCATAGGAGACACTCTATCCCCTCTACTCTGGTCACCTCCAAATCTGGTACACACCTCTACTTAACTCTACTCCAAGCCTACTCACGAGGCTTACTCAGGTCTACTCACAAATCTATCTAAAACCTACTTCAAGTCTTCTCACAAGACTTGCTCAAGTCTACTCACAAATCTACTCTCAACTCTACCCCAAATCTGCACACACTACATGCACAAATCTATCTCAAATCTATCCCAAATTCACACATTACATGCACAAATATATCTCAACTCTATCCCAAATTACACACATTACATGCACAAATCTATCTCAACTCTATCCCAAATCTACACACATTACATGCACAAATTTATCTCAACTCTATCCCAAATCTGCACATATTACATACACAAATCTATCTCAAATATATCCCAAATATACACACATTACATGCACAAATCTATCTCAAATTTATCCCAAATCTACACACATTACATGCACAAATCTATCTCAACTCTATCCCAAATCTATTTCAAGTCTTCTCACAAGACTTGCTCAAATCTTCCTCAAACCTACTCACACACCCTTCACAAAACTACTCACAAGCCTTCTCAAGAGGCTTGCTCAAAATATCTCACAAACCTATTCTCAAATCTTCTCAAAACTACTCATCACTCATGCTCAAAACAATCTCATAACTCAACCAATCCCAAATCTTGCACACAAATGATGTTCAAAATAATGCTTGTATCTCTTTCAAAAATACTTTCTTCAACTAGGCAATTCAGACATATTCTACCCAAAATTCTTTCAAGAACATATAAAGAATAATATGCAATGCAAATGTCTTGTTCTCTTAATCAAGACCTAATGCACAAATTATTTCACAAAAATTGATTTCAAACACTTTCACAATCACTTTCAATGTCACTCAAATCAATGCCCAAATGCTTCACAATGATGCACAAACTTGTTCTCAAACCCTAGCACATGTGTCTCCAATTTCACTAATCAATGATGCACAATTTGTTCTCAAACCCTAGCACATGTGTCTCCAATTTCATTCAACAATGAAGCACAATTTTGTTCTCAAACCCTAGCTCAAATATTTCCAACAATGCACACTAATCAAAACCTTTTATCTCCACCTTAAAAATATTTCCTCAAAGTACAACCACCTAGAGAGGGAGTTATATCACCATACCTCAAAATTGCTTTGATGAAGATGTGCCCACAAAAACCTGTCTCAAAAACAACTTATCTTTCTTGTGCCACTTCAAGGGTTAGATAGCAAAACACTTTTCAAGTCATCCACATGAAAAACCTTCTCAAAATATGTGCATAGTAAAACTTGAAAATAATACTCTATTATTTCCTTTTGTCTTCACAAGAATACAACATGTAGAACCCTTAAACCTTTTTCTTATGATGTGCACGAATTACAAAATACAATGATCACAAGTACACCCTTTTCTCTCCTTTCTAATAATGCAATATTTCAATCCTCATACAATACCCAAAACTTCTTAATGTTAATTTATTTCATGCAAACATTACAAAAATAAAACAATTTTATTACACCTTATGACTCCCTTCTAAACTTTCAACAATTCTAAAATACTTGCACAACCCTTATACCTCCTGGACACACATTTCTCAACAACACTTTTATTCTAACAAAGCTCTTAGAACAACTTGCTACCCAACCACCTTTACACCTTGCAAAAATTAAATTAATCAAACTTTATGCCTCTAATTTTTGCGCTCAACAAAAACCAAATACCTCTTATGCTATCGTGATTCGAACTCTGTCAACGCGCAGGACAACGCTCTCCAAAGTGCTCAATGACCGGTCATGCTAGCATGGCTTGGTGACACAAAAAGGTGGCCCACATGATTTAACTCAACTCTACCTCGAAACAATGAAAGCTCTTCTACCCAAAACCATCATCGAGGGGACTCGACCCCAAGACCTCTCTCTGCCCAGCGCTCTAACACACGACCAACGACCAACTGCATTGTGCCAGCAGGCGTGACATCAATCAATGCTCCCACGGATATCTTCCAAACATTGCACCTTAAAATATTTGTTGTCTCTATCGTTCGCTCGCTCACTCCATGAATGGGAATCAATGCACAATTCAAGTGGTGATTTCCTAAGGTAAAACCTTGGGTATAAATACATGTGCCCTCCTTTGCCTTGGACTACGTTGACGCTAGAAACAATTCAAATTTATTTCCTCCCTTTGCCTTGGACTACGTCGGTGCTAGAAACAATTCAAATTTATTTCCTCTATGTGCATTTTGGTGCCATCCTCCTTTTTGAAACTTTGCATTATAATATTTAAAAATATTATAATATTTATTTTAAAACCTTGGTCCATTTGTATTTAATACTTTTTCCTCTTGTCCTGTAAACCTTGGTCCATTGCATTTAAATATTTTCTCCTCTTGTCCTTTAAACCTTGGTCCATTTGTCCTTTTTAAATCCTCTTTATAATATTTAAATATTATACTCCTTAACATATTTGCCTTCTTTTATTTTTTCCAACCTTGTAACTTCATCCCTTTTGAAGGATATTCTATTTGCCTTGCTTTATTTTTGCCAACCTTGTAACATGCTCTTTTTATCATCAACCCTTGAACATAAAATATTTTTGCCTTATGCATCTTTTGACATCAATGACAACACAATACTTTAATATTTCCAAAAATCTCCCCCTTTGTCATTGATGGCAACCCTTTCACAAAATAATTCTTTTACTACCATTGGATTCCAAATATGCTCATCCTGAGAAGCTTCTCCCCCTTACTGATTTCTCTCCCCCTTACTAAAACTCTCCCCCTTTGACATCAATGGCAAAGGGTTCCTTTGGGGCTAAAAATAAGACTCTTAGATTAGCCCCCTCACCACCTCCTCTCCTTGAGGTGATCAATTTTGGGGTGGGAGTAAATCTACTCCCAAATTACAATGCTCTTCTCCTTTCTCAATTTTCTTTTTCCACACCTTTGTAGTCATGCCCTCTTGATCCTTTTGAGTGTCCTTGTTCTTGCTTGTCTTTGAAAGTTTCATAAAATTTGTTCTACACCACTTAACCTTATGCCCAAAATTATTGCAATTGTAACACCTAATATTGTAGTTTCTGAATGGTGTAAATGACCTAAAATTTCTTTTGGTGAAGCCATAATCATTTCTGCCATGAATCCTACAATGTATAGCTTTGTGACCAAAATGATTACATGAGAAACAATGCCCTTGGAAGAAATATTCATCTTGTCTTAAAAAATCTGGTCTCTTGGTCCTTTCTTTGCCTTCTCTGTGATGATCCTTGTTTCTTGTTTGTGAATTGTTTTCTTTCTCAATGAAGCTTCCACTCTTCAAATTATTAACATAGGTCTTGGGTTCTACAATATCTTCCTCTGAAACTTCCTTTTATTTTGAGCTTGACTCCTCTTTTTGTACCTTTTGAACTTATTCAAAACCAAGTCCTATTTTGATAAATGAAGATCTTTGTGCTTTGATAATATTATCCAAAGCTTTTGAACTTTTCCCAAACTTGTGCAGCTTATCCTTAGAATATTTCACTTCCATTCTTAGAGAAACCACTTCATGTTCTAATATTTCACATTCTAACTCTTTTACGTCTAACTTTTTGACCATAACTTCTTTAAATCTACTTGCATTACCTTTTAATTTTTTTGATATCTTATAGAAGCTTTTCTTTTATTTCCTC
Organism: Wollemia nobilis; assembly: GCA_028583015.1. NCBI lineage: Eukaryota > Viridiplantae > Streptophyta > Pinopsida > Araucariales > Araucariaceae > Wollemia > Wollemia nobilis. The sequence goes on from JAQPPZ010017228.1 coordinate 18,662,549, forward strand.
ATCTTCTTGAACTTGAGCCTTCAGTCTTGAGTTTTGCTTTCTAACTATTTTCAACTCTCTAATAGCAACAATAAGTTCATCTTCTAAATCAACTATGGCTTCTTCTTTTTCTAGAACCTAGGTCGTCAATTATAGGAGCATCTTATTTTTCTTATACTTGGTCAGAATCATCTTCTACTTGATCTTAAATAGGAGTGTCCTCTTCCTCTTCTATTTCTAAGAATAGAATCTCTTCTTTTCACTATCTGAGAATATTTCATCACTGTCACTTGAAGCACTACTTGATATTTCAACATAGAAACTTTTCTTGTACCTTTGAAAAAGCTTCTCTTAATTCTTGCCTTGACCATACCTATTTTTCTTTTCATACCTGAATTTTCTTTATTCCTTTTTCTTATAATCCTATTTTTCTTCACTACTACTACTTCCAGCTTGTGGACAATTAGATGCATAGTGACCAAAGTTACCACAATTAAAACATTTCATAGTCTTCATGTATTTGTGTTTTATTGAGTATTTCTTATTTCTTCTCACATATTTAGCTTCTTCATTACTGCTTGACTCATCACTTGATTCTAGTTTCTTATCTTTTGTCTTCTTTGAAACTTTGAATGTTGTCTCTTTCTTGGAATTTTGATCTTTTTCTATCCTTATCTCATAAGCAATGAGAATTCCATGTAACTCATCCATTGTCAACTTATTGAGATCTTTCATATATTATATTGCTAAAACCTTTGCATCATACTTCATGGGGAGTGATCTTAATACTTTCTGAGCAACACTAGAGTCCTCAATTTTTGATCCAAGTCCTCGCATATTATTAACAATTTCATCAACACGAAGTAAGTACATAGCAATATCTTCCTCATATTTCATCTTCAATTCCTCAAACCTCCTCCTATGAGTTTGAAGTTTTTCCAACTTAACCTTGTTGTCTCCTTCATATGTTTGATTCAATTTATCCCATATTTATTTTTCTAATTTGTAGTGCATAACTTTCACAAACTTTGATTCATGTAATCCACTTAAGATTCCATTTATATCCTTGGCATTATTTACATATAGTTGCTTGCCATCCTTATCTGTGGGAGGAGTAGTTGTAGGTGTGAACACATCCTCAATAGATTGCCATGTTTCATATCCTTGTGCCATCAAATAAGTCTTCATCCTCATGCTCTAGAATGCATAATTATTCCCATCAAACATTGGAGCCTTATTTGTTGAATATTCATTCTGAGAAGCCATTTGTGTTCCTGTAAGATCTTCCTTCAAGTTGTTAGACTTTTTCGAAGGAACCCACTCTGATACCAATTGAAGAACACAAGCTTATACTGAGAGGGGGGATGAACAGTATAAGATAAAATTTTGCTTTTCTTTCCAAAATAATATTATCCAATACTATCAATTGCAATCCCTTTCCAAAGCAGTATTAACTAATATCATTAATAGCAGGAGCAAAGCAATGCATATATCATCACACACAATGAGAGACACAGATTTAATGTGGTTCACCCATGTGGGCTACGTCCATGAAGAAAATATTTCTTATAAATTTTCTCAACAAATCTCTTGGGAAGTAAATCCCTATTACAATGTTTATGAACCTTTGTCCAAAGGAGACACCAATCCCCTATGCTCAAGTTTATGGATCTCTATCCACAGGAGAACTCTATCCCCTCAAGTCTGGTTCATGAACCTCTATCCACAGGAGAACTATATCCCCTCAACTCTGGTTCGTGAAACTCTATCCACAGGAGAATATTATCCTCTCAACTCTACTTCATGGAACTCTATCCACAGGATAAATATATCCCCTCAACTCTAGTTCATGGAACTCTATCCACAGGAGAACTCTATTCCCTCAAATCTGGTTTGTGGAACTCTATCCATAAGAGAAATCTATCCCCTTTGCTCTGGTCACATCCAAATATGGTACACACCTCTATTTAATTCTGCTCTAAGCCTACTCACGAGGCTTACTCAGGTGTGCTCACAAATCTATCTAAAACCTGCTTCAAGTCTTCTCACAATACTTGCTCAATTTTACTCACAAATCTGCTCTCAACTCTACCCCAAATCTACACACACTATATGTACAAATCTATCTAAACTCTATCCTAAATTTACACACAATACATGTACAAATTTGTCTCACCTTTGTCTCGAATCTACACACATTACATGCACAAATATGTCTCAACTTTGTCCCAAATCTGCACACATTACATGCACAAATCTATCTCAAATATGCCCCAAATCTGCACACATTACATGCACAAATATGTCCTTTGTTCCAAATTTGCACACATTACATGCACAAATATGTCTCAACTTTATCCCAAATCTGCTCCAAGTCTTCTCATAAGACTTTCTCAAATCTACCTCAAAACTAATCACACACCCTTCACAAAATTGCTCATAAGCCTTCTCAAATCTACTTACTATCTCTGCACAAAACTACTCACAAGCCTCTTCAAGAGGCCTCCTCAAAACAACTCATAAACTTATTCTCAACTCTACTCAAAACTTCTCATCGCTCATGCTCAAAATAGCTCATAACACATACTCAAATAATCCTAAATCTTGCACATAAATGATGTTCAAAATAATGCTTGTATCACTTTCACAATCACTTTCAATGTCATTCAAATCAATACCCAAATGCTTCACAATGATGCACAAACTTGTTCTCAACCCTAGCACAAGTGTTTCCAATTTCACTAATCAATGATGCACAATTTGTTCTTAAACCCTAGCACATGTGTCTCCAATTTTATTCAACAATGAAGCACAATTTTTTCTCAAACCCTAGATCAAATATTTCTAACAATGCATACTAATCAAAACTTTTTATCTCCACCTTAAAATATTTTCTCAAAGTACGACCACCTAGAGAGGGAGTTAAATCACCATACCTAAAAATTGCTTTTATGAAGATGTGCCCACAAAAACCTGTCTCAAAAACAACTTATCTTTCTTGTGCCACTTCAAGGGTTAGATAGCAAAATACTTTTCAAGTCATCTACATGAAAAACCTTCTCAAAATATGAGCATAATAAAACTTGAAAATAATACTCTATTATTTCCTTTTGTCTTCACAAGAATACAACATGTAGAACCCTAAAACCTTTTTCTTATGATGTGCATGAATTATAAAATACAATGATCACAAGTACACCATTTTCTCTCCTTTCTAATAATGCAATATTTCAATCCTCATACAATACCCAAAGCATCTTAATTTTAATTTATTTCATGCAAGCATTACATAAATAAAACAATTTTATTGCACCTTATGACTCCCTTCTAAAATTTCAACAATTCTAAAATACTTGCCTAACCCTTATACCTCCTAGACACACATTTCTCAACAACACTTTACTCTAACAAGGCTCTTAGAACAACTTGCTACCCAACCACCTTTACACCTTGCAAAAATTAAATAAATCAAACCTTATGCCTCCTAATTTTTATGCTCAACAAAAAACAAATACCTCTTATGTTGTCATGACTCCAACTCTGTCAATGCGTAGGACAATGCTATCCAAAGTGCTTAACGACCGTCCGTGCTATCATGACTTGGTGACACAAAATGTGGCCTGCATAATTTAACTCAACTCTACCTCGAAACAACGAAAGCTCTTCTACCTAAAAACATTGTTGAGGGGACTCGACCCCAAGACCTCTCTCTACCCAGCACTTAACACACGACCAATGACCAACTACGCTATGTTAGCAAGCGTGATGCCAATCAATGCTCCCACAAATATATTCTAAATACTCCACCTTGAAATAATTGTTGTCTCTGTCGTTTGCTCGCTCACTCCACGAATGGGAATCGATGCACAATTCGAGTGGTGATTTCCTAAGATAAAACCTTGGGTATAAATATATGTGCCCTCCTTTGCCTTGGACTACATCGACGCTAGAAACAATTCAAATTTATTTCTTCCCTTTGCATTGGACTACGTCGATGTTAGAAAGAATTCAAATTTATATCCTCCCTTTACCTTGGACTATGTCGGTGCTAGAAACAATTCAAATTTATTTCCTCTACGTGCATTTTGGCATCATCCTCCTTTTTGAAACTTTGCATTATAATATTTAAAAATATTATAATATTTTTTTTAAAACCTTGGTCCATTTGTATTTAATACTTTTTCCTCTTGTCCTGTAAACCTTGGTCCATTGCATTTAAATCTTTTCTCCTCTTGTCCTTTACACCTTGGTCCATTTGTACTTTTTAAAAACTCTTTATAATATTTAAATATTATACTCCTTAACATATTTGTCTTCTTTTCTTTTTGCCAACCTTGTAACATGCTCTTTTTATCATCAACCCTTGAATATAAAGTATTTATGCCTTATGCATCTTTTGATAACAATGACAAAACACTGCTTTAATATTTCCAATGACAACAAGGAACTCTCTGAGGTGCGCTCACTAACCTCTACCACTAGAGATGATTCTAAGGATTTAACTATAAATTGGTCCATGGAAAGGAAACTAAAACTCAAAATCTATTGAAATTTATTTGAATGTCTTATAGCAAATATAATATTTGATAAAAACTTTATAAAATTTTCATTCGCAATTTCTAATATTAAGAAAGGAAAAAAAAATCTTAGCTGAAAAATTCTTTTTCCAGATAGAATGTCTTGCCTCACTGAAGTTCTAGCCATTCATTGCTCTTCCCATCGTTCGAACCCTAGCTGACAAATATTTTCAATTTCTTTTTGCATGACTTGAAAATTCATCGTTCCTAACGGTTGACTTTACAAGATCGAAAGCTATTCAAATTTTGCACAAGTTGGTCCAAGAATCAACTGAATCAGATAACTCTTCGCAAATATATGGCTCTCAAAAGATGAGATGTTTTCCATTGTGAAGAGTACTTTAATAGAAAGAAGCAAAAATATAAAATTCACTAAATAAAATGAATTTTAAATTTTTATAAAAGAGATGGGTGAGAAAACCTAAGTTGGCTTACATTTACAACATCAACTATACTAAAATAAGAATAAAAATCTAGTGGAAGAGCAATTTCTCTAAGCTATGATAAAAGTGTGTGAGGCTCATACCAAACAAGTTTAAACTCATGCTATTATGAGATATGAATGTTTGATTATCCAAGTAAGATCAAACTTCGTCACCATCCTAAAAGTATAAAGGGAATCAATTTTAAACATGAAGCTCTTTTGTTCTAGATCAAGACTTTAGTATCTACCTTGATCTTGTATATGAAATTTAACAAAACATTGAGGAAATAATTCTTATCTTGCTTCTAGTGTTGATTAGTCTAATAAGTTTAAGAAACACTACTAGAATCTTATAGGAAGTAAGTCTTTAATATTTATAACAAACCTCAAATGGATAATAGCTTTAGAAAAATGGATCGATTTATTATAGTAATGTTCTAATACATAAAGATAAGTGTCTCATCGCTTATTGTTCCTTTGATACACGAAAAAAGTATGAACCAAATATAAATAAAATACCTCTTTTAGAATCAATTTATTGGTTAAAGAGAATAGAAAACTTCAACAAATATTTTCAAAAGTTTTTATAGAATTTTCAAACTAGATAAAAAATCTAGAATCATTATTAAAACTAACAGTTAATGGTAATCTATATTGTACTAGCATGAAATATACATGCTTAAAGAAGAAGCTAATCATTTTACAAGTATATATAGTTTTAATGAAACGATCATTCTTTCCAAAAGAAATTAGTAGTTCATCAATAAAGTTAATTGATGTGGATTATCAAATATTAAAGGGAATCCAAAACAGTTGGTATAACAAAAGTCATTTTAGAAGATTTAGATTGACTATATAATGAACATTATCTATTAAAAACTTCCACATACTTCCTCATAGAAGTTTGATAAAAAAATATGCCTTTAAATATTTTACCATCTTTAACATGCAAAAAGGACCACCATATGAGGAATTTATTTCTCTAATAAATATGGGCTATAATGAAACAAGTAGAACACAAAGTGGGTTTAACTATACGTCAAACATTTTTTTTAAGTATAGCTAAGAAAAGTGTTTGATTTATCATTTTATGTTGATGAAAGGAAAGGAGAATGAACCCAAAATATAAATTTAGAAAATAATATTTTTTTTAATATTAATATGCATAATACTGCAATCAAGTACACTCAACAAGTCAACAACTTTTGTTATTTCTATTTTATGCATAATAATGAGATATAATTGTTGAATATAAGAAACCCAACATAAGGGAGCAGTGATCAATACAAAGGATTATTTTCTCATCTAGGACATAATATCTTTATTATTTGAATCCTTGGATTAAGCAAAAGGATTATTTATCATACATGTTATAGATCTCTTTTGTTATAAAAAAATACTTGTAAATGATATACAATTAGATGGTATCTCTCCTAAAGAACAATGCCTATGGCATAATTTGATGTATAAGTTGCTATCTCAAATTATTAGTACTATATATATATATATATATATATATATATATATATATATATATATATATATATATATATATATATATATATATATTACGCATTTGATTGACGGTAATTTGACCTTGTTGGCCAAGATTGACATTGGATAACGCAAGCCTATAGGTCATCGGTGATGTATGGTTACAAGCATTATTGATGTAATCCTATGGAAAATAATTTGATGTATTCACCCTTAGAAAAAAATTAAACCACTTGTGTGGTTAACATTACCTTAACATTCATTAAAGGTTTTTCAAGGTATGATTTAACTTAAATTAACGTTGGAGCATATATTTGCTTATGTTAAATTATTAAGTTGGAGATTAGGTGTTTACTATAAATAGATCACAACCACCCAATCTATTGCATCAATATTATAGCATTGTATTCTATAGAAAGTGCTTCATGTCTATAGCCATCCCTCTCTCTATATTCAACTATTGATCCTTCAATAAGACTTGTGATGAATGTATGCTTAATATTCGTTTTGGAAAGTAATGTTAAATCTAACATGGTATCAAAATGATACTAAAGCAACTTCAATTGGTATGATGAAGAAGTTATTTCTAAACAAAATTTGTAGATCTTATCTAATATTTATGTAGGGTTTTACAAAAAAATCCCTAGTTGGATCCTAGATCATAAGCATCTCTAGATATAGTTATTGAGAAGTTCATTTTGTCCTCTCTTGAACATTCAATCCATTTTGCATTAACTAACAATTGTGATGAATTATTTTAATGATGCCATGAATAAATGTAATAGATTGAATCTTATGATAGAAGTAATTTGTATTTTATGGATTTTTAGAATAAACCCATTTCCTTCCCTACTTTAGATTTATTGACACTAATGCAACACATGTGAGAGGACCATTTACATGGTTTTTGATGTATAGACGAAGAGGTTGAATATTTTTTGATAGTATCGAGTTGTCAAAAAAATATTTGGTAAGATTCAATATATGGAAAATACCTCTAAGCCACTAGATAAAGTTGCTTGCAGGTTTAGTTGAAGAGGATGGATTAACTGGTTGCATTATATAAAAATAGCTTGTATAAGAAAAATAATTTAAAAGATGAATGAACTACTTTGTAAAATTTTAGGTAGCATCCTAGTTCAGTAATTTGCATAATTTTACCACTAGGTATCCCTTTTTTGCATTATAAAAATTACTCTTGTTACATCCATTCTTTTAATTTTGAAATCAAATGAGAATATTCCTTAGAATGCTCTCCTTTTTTGCAACAAAAGTCGTGGCATGAGGTATTTAGCACACATTTGTAATGTAGGTGGAATTCATAGATTAGTCACAAATATTGTATTTATATTGTTTTTGTTGAAATATCATTAGTCACAAATATTAACTTGTTATTATAATATTATTATTAAAACCCTATAACTTAAGCTTTGTATATTTTATCCTTCCATCAAACTATAAAGACCCTAGGGCTTATAAATTCCCTTGTTACATCATTTTATCCTATAACATTTTTAATTAATAAACATCAATCCATAAAAAAAGATAATATCAATATTTTAAGCTTTAATCTTTAACTAGAGACTATGGATAATTGTCATGAGGGACAACACACTGATTCAAGGTTTGGCTCTTCTTCGAGAGGTCCAAGGGTCAAACCACAACGTGTGTGTGGTTGTGTTAATTCCTTATTGATAAGCACAATTCTTGATCTTACGAGGGGTCATGGCTGGGAGAGGACTATATTTTTAGTTAATTAACATCAATCCATAAAAAATATAATATTAATATTTTAAGCTTTAACCTTTAACTAAATACGATGGATCATTGTCTCAAGCGACAACACAATGATTTGAGGTTTGGCTCTTCTTTGAGAGGTCCAAGGTTTAAATCGTGATGTGTGTGTGGTTGTCTTTTAATCCCCTATTGATAAGTGTAGCTCTCGATCTTACGAGGAATCATGGATGGGAGAGGACTGCTCAACCCTATTCATCGATCCTAGGGGTTTATCACACTACTCGAATCCCCCTACAAAAAAAAATATGATGGATAATCTCTTATCATATATGGACTCCATCTATATTACATCATGATTACATATACTTATTACAACAATTTAACAATTATCTATATATTATCTGCAGGTACAACACAATGGTTAGGGCTTTGGCCTCTCTTTGAGGAGGTCCAATATTCAAACCTTGGCATACCCAAAAGGGGATAGGTTAGATGGTAGCGACCGAGTATTTGTTAGTTGGTTGTCAAAGTATTTATCTAATCTAGTAGGCTAGGGTTTATAGTGGGAGAAGCTAATGTATTAATAAATAAACAATTATCTATATATATTATTTGAGAAGATTCAAACTTGAATCTTAAAAAAAAATTAACCAAATTTAATTAAAAATAATATCATTTAATTGTTAAATTTTATATTATATAAATATTTTATAGATAAAATTAAAGTATTTAAAAAGTCAAGGTTATGAAAGTTCTATCATTTGATTCATTCCTCTAATGGTTTTGTTAAAAAATCTTTAATAAAAACTCAAAATAGTAGTTTTTAGGTGGTTTCTCTCTTTTTCTTAAAAATGTATAGTGGTTAAGGCTTTGGTTTTTCTTTAGTAAGTCCTCATGACATTGTGTGTAACCGATTTCCCTATGTATTAAAAAAAATTTTACAAACGAATCAATGCAATACATCCTTTAAGAAATTTGTGAAGATACCCTTCAATTATCAACATGCCCCCTAGGTCGCCTTGCATTAAATTTAATACCAAATCCTATGGACCCCTGATTCAAGATAACCATATTAAAAGTTTTAAAAAGGCCATCATGCCTCTAACATATCCTTGTTCCTCAATCAAGAGCCTCCCTACGTCTCTCCCCCATTAAAGCAAACAACTGACCAAAAAATATTAGACCATATGTCTTGAGGGAAGACAACAAATTGACCACCTTGTTGGAATTATGGCAACTATTACAAAAGTCTCTTGCCCTTTTCCATTGCGATAAACAAGGCTTACCTTTAGCTTTGTTGTCTTTACGCCTAGGGAGCCCAACACCCCACATGGCCCTCACAAACCCCGTGGCCCTCACAAACCCCGTAATAATTTAACATCCCAAGGGTTTATAACCTTAATCTATTTGGAGGTATTTATTATAATGTAAATCTTATAATCACGGTGTGAGTGTGTGAGGGGTGACTGTGTGTTGACTGTGTTAAATTCCTTATCGATAAACATAAGTCTCAATTTTATAAAGATCATGGTTTGAAATGAAACTACCCAACCTATATACAAATTATAATTATAATAATAATAATTTAAATCTTTGGTATTTTAAAAGAACACAAGTTTTATGGTTTTAGGTCTTTATGTATACATAACATTTTTAACTAAAATATTAATATAATTAAAAATCACGTCGAGACGTTCCTATAATAGCATACAGGAAAGTGGGAGGCAAAGAGGTCATACATGTCACGCCGTAAACAATTTTTGTTTTCTATTAAAAAAATCGACGTTAACAAAAACATTTAAAATATTTAAACTAAAGCAGCTAACCAACGGTTGCAAACATTTAAAATATTTAAACTAAAACATAAATAATATGGGCGCCTAGAGATTGATAACTTTCGAAGTTTTTAGATATATATTTATTTATATAATGTAAAGCCTAAGGGGACAATGCGTGCATTGTAGACAGCAAAAATTCCGGGTTGTTGCAAGCAAACAGATAAAAATTGACATTCAAAAATTACCGTCAACCCCGGGCTTTGTCCGTACATAACCGTAGCTAAGGAAGCGCCCTCGTTCTACACAGTATTGGGAAAATAAAGTATACGTACAACTAGTTTTAAATTTAAAAATTTACTACCCTTTTCTAAGGCAAATATTCACCACCTTTCTTGGTAGGTGGTATTATTAAAAAATTTAAACCATAATATCCATTGATACTTTTGTGCAGTTGGGTATTGGAATTATTATATTTTATTAACATTGTAACATTTTACGGGTGATTAAAGCTATGGTGATGCTTGTTTAAGCTTGTCAAGATTTGTTAGGTGAAATGTCTATGCAAAGTTGGCACGAAGATTTTGGTTATGTAAAGAAGGGAACAAAATGGGCAGTCAGATCATAAAATCTTAACGTTTATTGCTTAGATGGAGAGACAAATTGCTTTATGGAATATGGTTGGTTAAGTCAATGCGAGGGGGTATGATAAGCATGGGAGGGGAGGAGGTCCTTTCCCTTAAGGTCAAAGTCTTCTCTAAAAGATAAGGGAGAAGAGGGTATGATAACCATGGGAGGGGAGGAGGTCCTTTTCCTTCAAAGTCTTCTCTAAAAGATAAGGAAGAATGTTGTGAGTGTAGTTAACTATAAAAATTTAGATTTTGTTTATCACATGTTCTTTTGTGTTATTTGTTTTTAAGTTTGTTTTTTGAATCTCATTAAGTGGTAGAGAATCCATGAGTAATATTGTATAGTAATTAATAAGGTATAAATGTTGTGAGTGTAGTTAACTATAAAAATTTAGATTTTGTTTATCACATGTTCTTTTGTGTTATTTGTTTTTAAGTTTGTTTTTGGAATCTCATTAAGTGGTAGAGAATCCATGAGTAATATTGTATAGTAATTAGTAAGGTATACATACAAGACAGTACTAGCTAGTTAAGAGTGTAGAGATTGAATTGAATTGAATTTGTATTAATGTTTATCGGTGATCAAAAGAGGTCAATAAGATTGTAAAGTAAGACATATACAAAGCAACGAGAGTGCCTAATGCAACTCTAGAGAAAATAAAGTAAGAAAAACAGTAAACAAAATGACATATGATATACAAGATATGTGGATCAAGGATTACTCCCAACATTCAAGGCTGAAGATAAGTGAGTGATATAAGAGTTGGATGTCGTCGTAGATGTTCGTTGTTGGAGTTTACGATGAGTTGATCTTGTTGTATCTCGGTGATCACCCTCGCGCTTCTTGGTCGTGGCCTCTAGAGGCTGGAAAAATGAAGTGATAAGTCAGGATTCTGTTATCTTCTGGAAGAATGAAGTGATAAGTTAGGATCCTGTTATCTTCTGCAAACTGTTACTAAATAGTTCTTTCCTGAGATTGAATAATTCTCGGATGAATGGTAAAAAATTTTATATTGAATGATGATGATTGTTTTAAAAAAGTGAAGGGTTTGAGTTTTTTTTGTTATATTTAGATTAAAGGTTTGAGTTTTTTAATACTTTAATATTTAGTAATTTTTTTATAATTTTAAGTTTTGTATATGAATATAAAATTTAAAACTATTTAAAACTTGGACTTTGGATTTAATCGATAAGATTTTATATTTGCTAATTTAATTTGGGATATAAATTTTTCAAGTGTAAGATCGAAAGTTAGAACTATTATGTGAAAATTTTCATCTTAATTAATTAATTAGCTCATGGCTTTTTATTTGGAAGATTGTTTCAAGAGAATAGATTAATAAAAGAAGAAACTTTTTTTTAAAACCTTCTGAAAATGGATACAATAAATAATTTACATGATTGTTTTTGTCAATGCCATGGGATTTTTTTTTCAAATATGAATAAATAAAGAGTTTATGAGATTTTGGGCAAGTGGTGTTTATTAAATAATAGGAGCTCAATTGGTTAAATACGTCAATTTTTAAGGCAGAAACCGAGGTTCAAATATTATATATATATATATATATATATATATATATATATATATATATATATATATAATATACATGTCAAGATGTTGTAATGTTGTGATAACATGACCGTGATGTAATATATGATGGGGCCCTTTCAATCCTATGTAACGAACTAAACAATACATGGGTAAATAAAAAATTAAATATTGTATTTATTTTTTAAAGTTATTTATTTAAACAAATGTAATAGAAAGAATAATCCTATCTATCTTGTTAGTGTAGTTTGTATGTGTTTGTGAATAATCTCACATTAACTGTGTTGTGGGACTTGAGTGGTTTATAAACCTCAACACTTGTCATACTCTTTGCCAATGGGGTAGCAAGCTTAAAGGTGCAAGTCCTTGGTTCCACTTTGTGGGATTCCTCACCCCTATTAACATCGAGTTTGGGCATGTGTGTGGGGGGTTGGTCTTCTTGCTTTTGGGCATGTGTGTGGGGGGTTGGTCCTCTTGCTTGGCCATGTGTGTGGGGGGTTGGTCCTCTTGCTTTCTAACCGGTTAATGTGATGATGCAAGTCTATATCTATCTATCTTATCATGAACTATATTTACATTCATTTATGTGTAAAAGATTTATTATTATAAACTTTTTAATTATATATTGAATTGAAATGGTTTTTTTTTTATTATTGAGGTTAGTGTGAGAAACCTTTACGATCGAGGCTCAGGCCGAGCATCCCCATCCCAACTATAACCTCTAATAAGGGTGAGATTTGATCATTTCAATAGGGGCCAAACACACACTCATTCCCTCACACACTCACCCATGTCGCAGTTTGAAACTTAGACCTCTCTAAGAAGAGCCAAAGCCCAAACTGTTGCGATGTCCCTCCAGAGCAATTGAAATAGTTTTTATTTGTATTAGATATGATAAACTAGGATTTATTATTATAAACTTTTTAATTATATATATTGAATTGAAATAGTTTTTTATTATTATTGAGGTTAGTGTGAGAAACCTTTACGATCGAGGCTTAGGCCGAGCATCCCCATCCCAACTATAACCTCTAATAAGGGTGATATTTGATCATATCAATAGGGGTCAAACACGCACTCATCCCCTCACACACTCACCCATGTCGTAGTTTGAAACTTAGACCTCTCTAAGAAGAGCCAAAGCCCAAACTGTTGCGATGTCCCTCCAGAGCAATTGAAATAGTTTTTATTTGTATTAGATATGATATTTCAACAAACCCCATATTGATAATAAAATTGATAACTATGTTTATATTGTTTGGCAAGATTTAAACTTGGTTGTCCGTATAGAGAGCTCATGTTTCTAACCAATTATGCTTATGCCTTTGTATAAAAATATAATTATAATAATGATAAAATTTCTATAGAAGTTGTTGTAGTTGTATATGTACAAATATTTTACTATAAAATTATAAATTGCATATTAAAAAGTAGAATTTGATGATTTTTATAAATATCTACAAAACATGTTCTTTGATTCAAAATTAAATTCGCGAATTTATGTTATGACTAGATTATATCCTTATATTTCATCATTTCATGTCATATTGAAGCAATTTTTTTCCATTTAAACTATATGTGTGTGATAGGAGAGAAATTGTAGCTTAAATATTTGTAAAGACATCCACTTAATTGAAGCTGTCAATAAGCCTTGACAACAAACTAATTTGTAGTTTATTTTTTCTAATAGTTAATACCACATGAAAATTATGAAAAGTACTTTAATAGAAAAGAGAAAATATAAAATTAACTAAATAAAATGAATTTTAATTTTTTATGGGTGAAAAAACCTAAGTTGGATTACATTTACAACATCAACTATACTATAATAAGAGTAAAAATCTAGTGGAAGAGCAATTTCTCTAAGCTATGACAAAACAAGTTTAAATTTATGCTATTATTAGATTTGAATGTTTGATTATCCAAGTAAAATCAAACTTCATCACCATCCTAAAAATATAAAGGGATGTTATTATTAGATTTGAATGGTTGATTATCCAAGTAAAATCAAACTTCATCACCATCCTAAAAATATAAAGGGAATCAATTTTAAACATGAAGCTCTTTTATTCTAGATCAAGACTTTAGTATCTATCTTGATCTTGTACATGAAATTTAACAAAACATTGAGGAAATAATCCTTATCTTGCTTCCCAAGTTGATAAGTCTAATAAGTTTAAGAAACACTACTAGAATCTTATAGGAAGTAAATCTTTAATACTTATAACAAACCTCAAATAGATAATAGCTATAAAAAAATGGGATCAATTTATTATAGTAATGTTCTAATACATAAAGATAAGTGTCTCATCACTTATTGTTCCTTTGATACACGAAAAAGTATGAACCAAAGATAAATAAAATACCTCTTTTAGGATCAATTTATTGGTTAAAGAAAATAGAAAACCTCAACAAATATTTTCAAAAGTTTTTATAAAAATTTTAAACTAGATAAGAAATCTAAAATCATTATTAAAAATATCAGTTAATGGTAATCCAAATTGTACTAAAATGAAATATACATGCTTAAAGAAGAAGCTAATCATTTTACAAGTATATATAGTTTCGATGAAACAATTATCCTTTCCAAAAGAAGTTATTAGTTCATCAATAAAGTCAATTGATGTGGATTCTCAAATCTTAAAGGGAATCCACAACGGTTTGTATAACAAAATTCATTTTAGAATATTTAGATTGACTATATAATGAACATTATCTATTAAAAACTTCCACGTACTTCCTCATAAAAGTTTGATAAAAAATGTCTTTAAATATTCTACCATATTTAACATGCAAAAAGGACCACCATGTGAGGAAATTGTTTCTCTAATAAATATGGGATATAATGAAACAAGCAGAACACAAAGTGGGTTTAATTATACACCAAACAATTTTCTTAAGTATAACAAAGAAAAGTGCTTGATTTTTCATTTTATGTTAATGAAAGGAAAGGAGAATGAACCCAAAATATAAATTTAGAAAATAATGTTTTTTAATATTAATATGCATGATACTGCAATCAAGTACACTCAACAAGTCAACAACTTTTGTTATTTCCATTTTATGCATAATATTGAGATATAATTGTTGAATATAAGAAACCCATTAATGTATATTTGTTTGAGATCGTGAACTATGAACTAGAAAACATGAGGGAGTAGTGATCAATACAAAGGATTATTTTCTCATCTAGGACATAATATGTTTATTATTTGAATCCTTGGATTAAGCTAAAGTATTAATTGTTATACATGGTATAGATCTCTTTTGTTATAAAAAAAGTATTTGTAAATGATATACAATTAGATGGTATCTTTGCTAAAGAACAATGCCTATGACAAAATTTGATATATAAGTTGCTATCTCAAATGATTAATACATTAAAAAAAAATCTATTAAGCATTTGATTGAAGCAAAGGATATCTTTGAGTTAGATTGAAGAAGTATTTTGTTGGAAGATGGTAATTTGACCTTGTTGACCAAGACTGACATTGGATAATGCAAGCCTATAGGTCATCAGTGATGTAAGGTTACAAGCATTATTGATGTAATTCTATGGGAAATAATTTGATGTATTCACCCTTAGAAAAAAAATTAAACCACTTGTGTGGTTAACATTATCTTAACCTTCATTAAATGATTTTCAATGTATGATTTAACTTAAATTAACCTTCGACCATATATTTGCTTATGTTAAATTATCAAGTTGGAGATTAGGTGTTTACTATAAATATATCACAACCACCCAATTTATTGCATCAATATTATAACATCGTATTCTATAGAAAGTGCTTCATGTCTATAGACATCCCTCTCTCTCTCCATTCAACTATTGATCCTTCAATAAGACTTGTGATGAATGTATGCTTAATATCCATTTCAAAAAGTAATACTAAATCTAACATGGTATCAGAATGATACTAAAGCAACTTCAATTGGTATGATGAAGAAGTTATTCCTAAACAAATTTTGTAGATCTTGTCTAATAGTTATGTAGGGTCTTCCAAAACACCCTAGTTGGATCCTAGATCATGAGCATCTCTATAAATAGTTACTGACAAGTTCATTTTATCCTTTCTTGAACATTCAATCCATCTTGGGTTAGCTAACAATTACGATGAATTATTCTAATGATGCCATGAAGAAATGTAATAGATTTAATCTTATGATAGAAGTAATTTGTATTTTATATATTTTTAGAATAAACCCATTTCCTTCCCTAATTTAGATTTTTTTGGCACTCATGCAACACAGGTGAGAGGACCATTTACATGATTTTTGATGCATAGACGAAGAGGTTGAATATTTTTTGATAGTCTTGAGTTATCAAAAAAATATTCGGTAAGATTCAATGTATGGAAAAGACCTCTAAGCCACTAAATAAAGTTGCTTGGAGGTTTACCTGAAGAGGATGGATTTACTGGTTGCATTCTATAAAAATAGCTTGAATGAATGAACTACTTTGTAAAATTTTAGGTAGCATCATAGTTAAGCAATTTGCTCTTTTTTGCATTATAAAAATACTCTTTTTACCTCCATTCTTTGAATTTTAAAATCAAATGAGAATATTCCTTAGAATGCTCTTCTTTTTGGAAATAAAAATCATGGCATGAGGTATTTAGCACACATTTATAATGTAGGTGGAATTCATGGATTAGTCACAAATATTGTATTCATATTGTTTTTGTTAAAATATCATTAGTCACAAATATTAACTTATTATTATGAGATTATTGTTAAAACCTTGCAACTTAAGCTTTGTATGTTTTATCCTTCCATCAAACTATAAAGACCCTAGGACTTATAAATTCCCTTGTTACATCATTTTATCCTATAAATTTTTTAATTAATTAACATCAATCCATAAAAAAGATAAATACCAATATTTTAAGCTTTAACCTTTAACTAAAGCCGATGGAATTGTCCTGAGGGATAATGCAACGATTTGCAACGATCCGGGATTTAGCTCTTCTTCGAGAGGTCCAAGGTTCAAATTGTGACCTATGTGTGGTTGTGTGTTAATCCCCTATAAGGGTACCTCTCGATCCTACGAGGGGCCATGGCTGGGAAAATAACATCAATCCATAAAAATATAATACCAATATTATAAGCTTTAACCTTTAACTAAAGACGATGGTTAATTGTCCCAAGGGACAACACAAGGATTTGAGGTTTGGCTCTTCTTCGAGAGGTCCAAGTTTCAAACCGCGACATGTGTGTGGTTTTGTGTTAATACCTTGTTGATAAGTGTAGCTCTCGGTCTTGCAAGTGATCATGGATAGGATTTGAGGTTTAGCTCTTCTTCAGGAGGTCCAAGGTTCAAATCGCGACGTGTGTGTAGTTGTGTGTTAATCCTTTGTTGACAAGCGTAGCTTTCGGTCTTACGAGGGGTCATAGATGGGAGAGGTCTACTTAGTCCTATGCATCGATCTTAGGGGTTTATCACACTACTCGAGTCCCCCCAAAAAATACAATGGATAATATTTTATCATTTATGAACTCCATCTCTATTACATCATGATTACATAGTCTTATTACAACAATTTAACAACTATCTATATATTATCTGAAGGACAACACAATGGTTAGGGCTTTGGCCTCTTTTTGAGGAGGTCCAATGTTCAAACCTTAGCATACCCAAAAAGGGATAGATTAGATGGTAGCAATTGGGTATTTTTTGGTTGGCTGCCCGAGTATTCATCTAACCTAATAGGCTAGGGTTTTTGAGTGGAATAACTAATGAATTAATAAAAACAATTATCTATATATATTATTTGATAAGATTCAACCTTAGCATACCCAAAAAGAGATAGATTAGATGGTAGCGATTAGGTATTTGTTGGTTGGATGTCCGAGTATTCATCTAGCCTAATAGGCTAGGGTTTTTGAGTGGAATAACTAATGAATTAATAAAAACAATTATCTATATATATTATTTGAGAAGATTCAAACTTGAATCGTAAAAAAAATTAACAAAATTTAATTAAAACTAATATCATTTAATTGTTAAATCTTATATTATATAAATATTTTATAGATAAAATTGAAGTATTTAAGAAGTGAAGGTTAGGAAAGTTCTATCATTTAATTGTTAAATCTTATATTATATTAATATTTTATAGATAAAATTAAAGTATTTAAGAAGTGAAGGTTAGGAAAGTTATCATTTGATTCATTCCTCTAGTCGTTTTGTTAAAAAAACCTTTAAAAGTAACTCAAAAGAGCAGTTTTTAGGTGGTTTCTCTCATTTTCTTAAAAATGTACAGTGGTTAGGGCTTTGGCTTTTCTTTGGTAGGTCCTAGGGCTAGGTGGATTGGTAAGGTTTGGTGCTTACCAAAAGAGACTTAGGTTCAAACCCTAGAGACGTGCTTGTTTGCAAAGGTAGTAGTCTGACCTAAATCCACTAAGTACACATTAGCTAATTATGATGATACCAATCATGAGCGATTGGTGGTCCATTTCACGTCAAGTTAAACAACCATGAGGCGAAATAAAGATTATAGAAGGCAGCGCCAAGATTTAAGTCCGATTTGACAATAAAAAACACTGTAAATGTAACAAATTCTTATATGTATATAAAGATACCCTTCAATTATCATGAAGCAATCGACAATGCCCCTTAGCTTGCCTTGCATTGAATTTAATACCAAATCCTATGGACCCCTAATTCAAGATAACCATATTAAAAGTTAAAGAAAAGGCCATCATGCCTCCACCATATCCTTGTTCCTCAATCAAGAGCCTCCCTACTTCTCTCCCCCGTTAAAGCAAACAACTGACCAAAAAAATATTAGACCATATGCCTTGGAGGGACAGACAATAAATTGACCACCTTGTTGGAATTATGGCAACTATTACAAAAGCCTTTGGCCCTTTTCCTTTGCGATAAACAAGGCTTACCTTTAGCTTTGTTGTCTTTAGGTCTAGGAGCCCAACACCCCACATGGCCCTCACAATCCCCATAATAATTTAACACCCCAAGGGCTTCTTAATCTATTTGGAGGTACTTTTGAATTAATTAATATAATGTAAATCCTAAGGTATTGGTATTTTAAAAGAACACAAGTTTTCTGGTTTTAGGTCTTTATGTATAAAGAACATTTTTAACTAAAATATTAATATTAATATAATGTAAAAGCGAAGGGGGACAACGCGTGCATTGTAGTCAGCAAAAATACCGCGTTGTTGAAAGAAATCAGATAAAATTTAACATTTAAAAATTACGTCAACCGTCGCCGTCAACCCCGGGCTTTGTCCATACATAACCGTAGCTAGGGAAGCGCCTTCGTTCTACACTATACCATACACAGTATTGGGAAAATAAAGTATACGTACAACTAGTTTTTAATTTAAAAAAATACAAACCTTTTCTAAGGCTATACATAATTAAAATATTCACCACAATTCTTGGTAGGTGGTATTATTAAAAAAATTAAACCATAATATCCATTGATACTTTTGTGTAGTTGGGTATTGGAATTATTATATTTTATTAACATTGTAACATTTTATGGGTGATTAAAAGCTATGGTGATGTTTGTTTAAGCTCTGACAAGTTTTATTATGTGAAACGTCTCTGGCAAAGTTGGCACAAAGATTTTGGTTATGTAAAGTAGGGAACAAAATGGGCAGAGTAGGGAACAAAATGGGCAGTCAGATCATAAAATCTTAATGTTTGTTGCTTGCCTTATGGAATATGGTTGATTAAGTCAATGCCAAAGGGTGTGATAAGCATGGGAGGGGAAGAGATCCTTTCCCTTAAGGTCAAAGGCTTCTCTAAAAGATAAGGGAGAAGATGGTATGATAACCATGGGAGGGGAGGAGGTCCTTTCCCTTAAGGTCAAAGTCTTCTCTAAACAAATAAGGGAGAATGTGTGAGTGTAGTTAACTATACAAATTTAGATTTTGTTTATCACATGTTCTTTTGTATTATTTGTTTTTAAGTTTTTAAGGAGATTGTTTTTAAGTTTTTGGAATCTCCTTAAGTGGTGAGGGGAGGAGGTCCTTTCCCTTAAGATCAAAGTCTTCTCTAAAAGATAGGGGAGAATGTTGTGAGTGTAGTTAATTATAAAAATTTAGATTTTGTTTATCACATGTTCTTTTGTATTATTTGTTTTTAAGTTTTTGGAATCTGAGTCTCTTTAAGTGGTAGAGAATCCACTTAAATGAGTAATATTGTGTAGTAATTAGTAAGGCATTGTTGGCGATTTTTGGAATTTTTTTTTTAACTTCCAAGTATAAACATAAATTTTGCATTGATGTTGGCCTCTTTAACTTTTGATGTTTTCGCTTATTTGTTTTGGCTCAATGCTTTCGCTAGCAAAAATAAATAAAGACATTTTTGCCAAGATTTATGCATTTTTCAATGGTCAAAGTTAATTTCGCCTTTTTCTTTAGCAATATATCATTGTCGCTTGGTTTTTAGCAAAAATGATGGTCAGGTCCGTATTTTTCGTCACATTTAAATTTTATCAAATTTTGCCTAAGTACGGAATGAATTTCGCAGCAAAATCATCTTCTGGGCATTTTCACCCCTAAGCGTAGCAAAATCCTCCTCTAGCAGTTTCGCTAGCGAAACCCCTAGGTGTAGCGAAAACATCTTCCAGGAATTTTCGCCAACGAACTCATTTTTTGGTATTTTCGCCAACGAACTCATTTTCTGGCATTTTCGCCAACGAAATCACTTCCAAGCAGTTTCGCCAGTGAAATGCCATTTTCACCCCATGCACAATGAAATTCCATTTTTGCCCCAAGTTGGAGCGAAATTCATTTTTACCCCTTTTTACAATAAAATTCTATTTTCGCCCAATTCCTCAATGAAAGAATTTTTTGGGCGAAATGCCTTGGCGAAAACATTTTGGGCGTAACTCGAGCGAAAGCTCATTTCGGGCGTAAGGTTGGGCGAAAGTCCATTTCAAAAGCGAAAAGCGTTTCCTCCGTGCTTTCAGTGCAGATCATTTTTGGAAAAGTGCAAGGATGGGTAAATTTAATTCTTGGGGTAAAGAAGTTGATATTTCTAGAATTATTGTTGAAGAATTATCGAGATTAAATGATTGATTCACTTTACCTTTGACTCTGGTATGATTCTATTCATTTTCGAGGCACCATCCACTACGATGGGTGCTCATTTTTGAGACACCGACATGAAGGTGAAAATTTTATCAATAATTCTTGCTAGGTTCCAAGGCGCTCTTCGCTGAAGAAGGATCACTGCTTCCCAAGACGTTCGTTGATTTGTTCATTATTGTTTTCGAGGAGGAAATTGTTGTTGATCAATATTTGACTGGCCGACATTTTATTTAATGCTTATTAAATTTTGGAGGTGAAATCCTCTATAAAAACTAAGAAACTTGATGTAAGAAGGAGGAGGAACATTCTGCTAAAAAACTCTTTGAGTTTTAATTTTTGCATCAATTGAAAGACTTTGGACTCTGGTTCCTGGATCAATCATGTATGTGATTATTTTTTACCTATTATTTCTGCTATATTCATTGCCTTTGTTAGATAAGTTAAAATTCTGCATTTGAATTTAATTTTTGATGAAGAAATGAATGTTGAAATGTTAACTGGAAATCATATTTACGATCTGTGATTGGTTCCTATATTCTTCTTTCTGATGAATGCTGGTTAGAACTTGATTTGGTTATTTAGTTGTTAGTTCATCCCCACTCTATTTTTCTGGCTTACAACCATATTTCCCATATCTTTCTATTAATTTCTATCCCTAAGATTTATACCAAATTTTTAGATTAGTAAGGGAACCAACCCTCTCTAGAGATTGGCTCGAAGGACATCTCTTTCCTTTGGCCTTTCAATGTTGGTCGGGTCTAGGGTGCATATTTTTACACTTAGGCAGATTCGTGACCAATAGTTTTTGGCATGCCCGATGGGACACCAAAAGTTCCACCTTAAGCAGTATTAAGGTTTGATGTTCATATTTTACTATTTGATTAGAACATCTAGCGACTTAGTTTTACCTAGAAGCCTCCGAACGTGAAGTTGGTGAAAGCTTTACTTCATGATCACAAGATCGAAGGCCAAAAATTTAGAAAATCTCATTGAGTTCTTTGAGCTTGACACCCAAGTTTTAGGAGAGCATCCTAGATTAGTCACTCCAACTATCCCATCAATTGTAACATCTTCACAAGTAGTTGGTGTGTTTTCCATTCCTTCAAGTCCCTCTAGTACTACCACTAGCTTTCCTCCCCAAGCAAACACTCTGATCCAAATGGCCCAAAATCCATCACCACCAAGATAGTTTCTAGCATGGAACCATTCTGGAGCTTTGAATCTGCAAGCTCAGAACCCGATCCCACCAGCGACATTGAAGGC
This sequence comes from Wollemia nobilis, assembly GCA_028583015.1. NCBI lineage: Eukaryota > Viridiplantae > Streptophyta > Pinopsida > Araucariales > Araucariaceae > Wollemia > Wollemia nobilis. The sequence goes on from JAQPPZ010017228.1 coordinate 18,685,045, forward strand.
TTTGCCTACTTACGATGGTATAAGAAAAATAGCTTATGAGCATGTTCAAGATGTGGCTTCTTTAGCGACTATTCATAGCATCATAGATGAAGATGTCATGGTCAGATTGCTCGTGCTCTCTCTCAGAGGGAAGTTGCTTTATTGGTACCGATCCTTACCACCTGCCACTATTACCACATGGGACCAGTTGGTTGAGTTAATGATAAAAGGCTTCAATGAACAAGCAGATCCTTTTTCTCTATTGCATCAATTTACTAATATTCAGAGGTATCCATAGGAGGAAATCATTGACTTCAATGTTAGGTTCGCTCGAACTTGGCAGAGAGTCCCTGATGGTCTCCGATCGACTCCTAAACAAGCTGTATTTTATTATCTCCGAGCCTTCAATTTTGACATTAGCATGGCCATCCATCAGTCCAATGTTGATACATTTTCGACCTTGTACTCCACTTCGCAAAAGGCTAAAGCTGATTTAATTGCTATTGGTAAGCTCCCACCGAAGATGATGATGCCTATCTTTCCTGATCTCCCACAACATTTATATTCCAATGCATCTTCTCAATCTTTACCAATGTCCCCCATGTATCCGATCCCTTCATGGAATCCAAGTTCATCTCAAACCACGATAGTTTCTATCCCACAACTGCCTACTCCTTCCATTCCACAACTATCCACTCCAGTTCCATTCCCAAAACTATCATCTCCACTAGTACCACTTCCATTACCAGCTCCTCCAACACCCTCAAATCTTGATCCTCAAGAGAAGTTGTTGCAAGAGATGCAATCAATGAACTCAATAATGAGAGTGATGAGAAATGAGATCACAACTATTAAGAAAAGGTAGGCTGAGAGAGATTTCTAACCTAGGAGATTTCAACCTCCACCAATCACCAGAGAGCAAGCAACTTCGACCAACAAGATGCCTGAAAGGAATCCAATAATGTTGACAAATGAAGAGGTTGGCCCATCAGATAAAACGTACTGGTGTTCTACCTGCAATGATCTGCATGGTGAAGAAACTTGCATGGTTCATCTGAACTATGTGCAGACATTGGCAGATAGCTCTTTCGATGGTCAGATCAACATGATTAGAGAAGTCGATCATAATTTTATGGTCCCTTCCATAGAACAAGTTTCAGTTCTCACGAGAGCTGGAAAAAATTTGATCATAGTAGATCCAAATGAGATGGAGCCATTGAAGGTACCTACTAAGCCGAAGGTGCAGAATGAAAAGAGACAAGCACAAGTGAAGGCACCTAGTTCAACATCTAAGTCAAAAGAACCTATTCTTTTAAAATATATCTTGCCCACACAAGCGAAAGAAAGAATATCTCAAGCGAAGGCGTCAACTTCACAAACGCAAGCTGAGACGAAGGAACAGGCAAAAGAACACCTTAAATACCCATATTTGACCAAGCATCAGAGGGTGGAAGCCATGCAGCAATATCAAAGCAAGTATGAGGCTACTAATGAAAGAAGAGAGTCCAGTTCATCTACATACAACATTGTTGAAGAACTGAAGAAGATTCCTACCAAGGTTAGTCTCTATGATGCATTGCAATTGCCTAGACAAGTTGATTTGTTGCAAGAATATTTGAAGTCTATTAAAGATAAAAAGAAGAATCCCACTCAGACTATGTTAGCTCAGACACTTACAACTTTGGCTACTAGAAAGAATAGACCACCACCATTTTATTTGTCTCTCAAGATGGAGGGTTGGATTATGCATAACTGCATGATCGACTCTGGTGCTACGACAACTATCATGCCAAAGGTGGTTTGTGAAGTTATGGGCATGGAGTATACCAGGAGTAGCCCAAGAGTTTTATAGTTGGATGGTACTCCTATAAGAATAGTAGGTGTCATCAAAGATATCCCCATTGTCCTACATAAGATACCTCAAATCACTATGATCCAAGAGGTGGTTGTAGTTGACCTAGAGCCATATTTCAGTATGTGCCTCTCAAGAGAGTTTACTGCCAAATTGGGAGGTTATCTCTCTTTGGATTACTCTCACCTGGAAGTTCCTTTCAAAGGAAAAATAATCTGAATCTACAATGAGAAGCCTTCCACATTTCATGTAGAGAGGATCGAAGAAGAAGAAAAGTCCATGGATTCTATCAATATGGTGACTGAAGAACTAGAAGAATTGGATTTAATGGAAGAAACTATGGATGAGCTTCGTACAGAAGATGAATTTTCAATGAATGATTTTAATGCGATGATGGAAACTGAGATTGGTTGTTACTCCATTACTAAGCCTGAAAAGGCTGAAGTGAAGGTGTCTGATGATCAAGATCCTATTCCAGATCAGTTGTGGAAGCTCTACTTTGATGGTGCAAGATGCAAAAATGGTGCCAGGAGTAGGAATTGTCCTCATATCCCCTTCTAGCATACAGAAGATATATTCATACCGGTTGACCTGGAGTTGTACAAATAATGCTGTCGAATATGAAGCATTGTGCTTAGGCTTGAAGAAAGCAGAGAAACTTGGGATCAAACAACTCCAAATTTTTGGAGATTCAGAGCTGATTGTCAATCAAGTGACTAACAAGTGTGTCTCCAAACAACACTATCTGAAGGTATATCACAACAAATTTTAGGATCTATTTGAAGCCTACACGACATTAAATATCCAAGCGATTTCATGAGAACAAAATAAACATGCAGATCTTTTGGCATCCCTTGGTACCAACTTTTCTCCAATTGAGCACATGGTGAAGAAACCAAAGACCGTGAGGTTGGTTTACAGGCCTTCAGTTCCTTGATAAGAATATTTATTAGAAAGTGTTTGAAAGTGATGAGCAGATCATGAACTTCCTAATAAAAGAAGCTAGTAGTGTGGAAGGAAGAACACTTGATGAAGAAGAAGTTGAGGGACTGATCCAGTTAAGAAATAATCATATCCCAAAAGGATTGATTTTACTCGAAAGTCTCTTTGATCAGAATGATAGAGCTAAAAAACATAAGATCAAAGTAGATGAGAAGGAGTACACTAAGCTGCATTTGGAACCTAAAAAGTCAATCAAGGTTGGAACTGATTGCACTCCAGAAGAACTTGAGCAAATCAAGGAGCTATACCATGAATTTCTAGACATTGTTGCCTGGAGTTATCAGGACCTCAAAGGTTACAACAAGAATGTGATCCAACATACTATTGAACTGCAAGGAGTGAAACCCTTTAGGCAGAAACAAAGACCAATCAATCCCAAAATTGAAGTTCTGATGAAAGTTGAACTATTGAAAATGTTGGAAGCTAAAATTATTTACCCAATCAAGCATTCTACATGGGTAGCTAATTTGGTCCCTATGAGGAAAAAGAATGGAGATATTCACCTGTGTGTTGATTTCCAAAATTTAAATCAGGCTTCTCTGAAGGATCATTATCCTTTACCATAGATTGATCAGATTCTTCACATAGTTGTAGGAGCTCAAATATTTTCTCTATTAGATGGATTCTCTAGCTACAATCAGATATGGGTCAAGGATGAAGACCAATACAAAATGACATTCACCACAAAATGGGGTACATTTGCTTATCAATGAATACCTTTTGGTCTCTCGAATGTTGGAGCAACCTTTCAGAGAGTGATGGATGTGGCTTTCGATGAGTTACTAAACTGAGTCATTATTATTTATTTGGATGATATGATTATCTTCTCTCATAACAGGGAGGAGCACAACTTGCATTTAAGACAAGTGTTTGAAAAATATCGAGAGTTCAGAATATCCATCAACCCGAAGAAGTCTATATTTGCGGTGAAGGAGGGAAAGCTCCTGGGCCATGTAATCTCAGAAAAGGGTTTAGTTGTTGATCCAGCTAGAGTTGAGGCTCTTTTGAAGCTTCCATTACCAGCCAACAAGAAAGGTTTGCAATCATTTTTTGGTCAGATTAATTTTGTTCGAAAGTTTATTGTAGATTTTGCCCAAGTTGTGAAACCAATGACTGAACTCTTGAAGAAAGATGTTGAGTTCAAATGGACTGAGCAAAGGAAGCAAGCATTCAGGGAAATCAAGAAGAGGATTGCTCAAGCTCCTATTTTGGTGAACCCTGACTATTCGAAGGATTTTATCCTTTATGTTGTTGGTGAACAAGAGAGTTACGCAGTTGTGCTCACACAGAAGGGAGAAGATGGAAATGAGTGGCCAATCACATTTTTAAGTCAAGTCATCCAACCACATGAGGAAAAGTACAATTTCATAGAGAAGCAAGTGTATGCAATGATGAAGTCCTTGAAGAAGTTTCGGCATTTTATTTCCTAAAGTAAAACAATTGTTTATGTTGTTCATCCGGATGTCCGAAGTTTCATTATCCAGGGTGAGCTTGGAGATAAGAGAGTTGGTTGGGTTTCTAAAATCCAAGAATATGATATTGAAATTTGACCAACCAAGCTGGTTCATGGTCGAGCATTATGTCAAGAGCTTGCGAAGAGTGCTGCCTCCGAATCAATGGTTTGCTAGTATGAAGATTCAATAAGTGAAAGTAATCTTGCTAATCATTCCTCAGTTGACCATGATTGGATAGAGGACCTTGTCGAATACTTCAATTCAGGAAAGTGTCCTTCACATCTCAATGCTTCACAAAGAAGAAGATTCAGACTACAGGTCCTCAGGTATGTTATGTTGCCAAGTGGATTGTTTCATAAGAACATTGATGGAGTGCTTCTGAGATGTGTCAAAGAATCAGAAAAGCAAAAAATCCTGGAAGAATTTCATTCTAGATTGTTAGGAGGCCACTATGCAGGAAGACCCATGGCATTAAAAATTATCAAAGTAGGTTATTTCTGGCCCACCCTTTTTTAGATGCATTTAAGGTCAGTCAAAGTTGTGATAAATGCCAAAGGTATGTCGATAGGAGCAGAAATGCACCTTTACCTCTTCACCCGATCCAAGTAGAAGCACCATTTCAACAATGGGGTGTAGATTTTATTGGGGTCATTGATCCTAATTCATCTACTAGACATAAATACATTCTGACTACAACTGATTATTTCACCCGATGGGCCGAAGCAGTCCCAACTAAGAAGGTAGACCAGGAGGTAGTCATCACTTTCCTTGAAGGATTGATCACTCACTTTGGCATACCAGATGTGATTGTAATAGACAATGAAACTCCATTCATCGATGCCAAAATCAGTGAGTTTATAGGTAAGTATGGTATTTATTTGAAAACTTCATCAAATTACTATCCATAGGGGAATGGTTTGGCTGAATCTACGAACAAGAATCTGCTTAGGATTTTGAAGAGGACTCTTGGTAACAACAAGTGAAGTTGGCATTTGCTCTTAAACCAAGATTTATGGGCTGATCACATCTCAATTAAAAATTCTATCAAGACATCCCCCTATTCTTTGGTGTATGGTAAGGAAGTAGTCTTGCCCATTCACATTGAGTTATCGACTCTTCAATATTTGCAATTGCTTGATGATGAAGATGATGAATTTGATCCCATGAGTGCAAGGTTGGCTCAACTATTACAGTTGGAAGAAGAAAGGGAGAAAGCATATAATGCTTTCATGGAGCATGCTCAGATGACAAAAAATTGGTTTAGCAAGAAGACTTCAGAGAAGGCATTTAAGGTTGGTGATCTTGTGTTAAAATGGAATGAGAACAAGGTGAAGCCAGGAAAACATCACAAGTTTGAGGTAATTTGGGAGGGCCCATTTCAGATTTCTAGTGTGAATCAATTTAATTCATATTATTTGTAGGATATGGATGGTCGTGTGTTGCCGATTCCAGTGAATGGTCTTCATTTGAAGGTCTACTACCAGTAAAAATTTAGGATCAAGAATGTAAATATGTACATAGTTTTTTAATGTTGTTTTTGTTTGGAAATGACCAAGTGGCTTTAAGTGGATAAAAAAAAAATTGTGAGCGAAAGTCATTTTTGCCCAACAAAGGTATTTTTGCTAGAGAAAATCATTTTCACCAAAAATCCTCTTTGGAGCCGAAGACATTAATTTTGCTCAAGAAACATTGTTTTTGGTACCCAAATTAGAAATTTTCCCTCATGCCCTACTTTTTCGTGAAGAGACGTCAAGTTAGTTTTAGTAGCATGAGTTAATTTTTTTTTATTTTTCGGGGCATGGAGCGAAAATATTTGATGAAAAGATAAAAAAGGAAAAAAAAGAAAAAAGAAAAGGTGATTTTGCTCAAAATAAGATTTTCGCTCATGCAATCTTCCATTTTCAGAGCGAAACACAAGTTGGCAGCAAGAAACTCCCACTCACATGCTTTTTCAAGTGACAAAGTGGCAAAAGCTATTTTCAGAGCGAAAGTGGATGAAATTGCTTTTTGCCTTGCTTTTCCAATGAACTCCCAGATGCTACTTTTTGCCAGTGAAAGCATAAGAAAGCATTTTCAACACTTTATTCTTAAGACTCCTAGTTGGATTAAAAAATATATTTTAAAAAGGGAAAAATATTTCACATGCATTTTCACCCAGTTGACATTTTAAAGAAAAGCAAAAAGACAAGTTCACCCAAAATATTTTATCTGCATGATTTGCTTTCGGTAGTGAAACTCCAGTTATGTGCACAAGTTGAAGGTAATTTCACCAAAAAAATTGCCCAAAGGTGTTTTCGATGCCTAAAATCAGTGAAAAAAGTAAGTTCACCCAAAAAGCACTCCAGTCACGTAGTTCAAGGTAAAAAAGTAGTGAATCACATTCCTGAGGTCAACTGTTGACAACCAGATTGCGCACCTCAAATTTAAAAGTGGTTGGGCATGACGTTCGAAGAAGATTTGTAGTGCAAGACATTATGAGCCATTAAAAATTATGAAAAAGCGTGTCGAGCGAGGGAACCAAGGAGCACGTTCACCCAAATTTAGTGTGTGCATCGCATGCATTAAATCAGGTTGTTGAGGCTGAGCATTATAAAAAGGGTGAACCTGTGAAGCTTGTAAACAAAGAAAAATCAGAGTATTCTCTCAAGGGTGTTGCAGAATTATTGTTGAATTGCTACTTAATTGAAACTATCAGAATATTGTAGAGGAGTTTCTCAAGGGTGAAAATGGGTAAGAAAGTCACAGAATCGAAGAAGACGTAGAAAAAATCCAAGAAATCAAGGAGGAATGAAGATGAGGAATTAGAACCATATTATGATGCATTGGAAAAAATTGGTGATTGTACCATTTCAAACAAGGGCATGGAGGAATTGCGTCAAGATGTGGAGTTTGTAGTGAAGCAAGGATTAACACCTGAGAGTTCATGAACTATAGCGTACCATGCGCATATTTTTTGGTTCTTGTGTACACCGGTTCATGCCTACCCAGAACTTATTTTGGCAATTTCAAAATTTTATCATCCTACTACGAGAGTCATTCAAAATGTGAATGGAGAGAAGTTGTTCAACATTTCAACCAATGTAGTCAGAGAAGCATTCGCTTGTGGGGTCAGACCTCCTTCAGATGTAATGTTTAGAAAGCTCAATCTCAGGGAGCAAGAGGAGAGATACCAGTCAACTGTGTCATTGCACTAGTTTATGGAGAGTCAATTGATAAAGACTCCATAGTTTGGATAGTTATTGACTTTGCCAAAGCCTTTGATAGATTTTAAGAGCCTAGACTTGTATTCGATGTTGGCATGGATTGTTGGGTTGCCCTTAGATTCCATGATGCATAAATGGCAAGCATCACTTACATAGTGTATTTCGTAGGTGGAGTTTTACGTCCTGATAACTATGAAGGTGAGCACTAATCCAATTTTCTTTGATTGGGTGGATTACATGGCTCGAAGAATGCACACATAGTTGGAGAAGGTGCAAAGTGGAGAAGAGGTGGTATTCAGACATTATTCATTCTTGGTGTGGTATTTCTTTTTTCACATGCACCAATATTTTTCATTTATAGTCATGAAGCAGATCGATGAAGTAGATAGAAAACTACCTATTTATTTATGGACTCAAAGGTTGTCGAGAAGGGAGTCCTATTATAATTTCAACCGCATATTCCTGGGCCCTACCCTCGAGCTTATTTTTGGTGCATGTGAGAGAGTGTCGAGGGTGATGAAGGAGGAGATCATCATGAATGAGAAAGGTGATATCTTCCTGTTGATGCAAGGTATCATGGTACAGATTTTTGGCTTTATCGGCAAGTCGTTCCTCCTTCCATACTTCACTTTGGAATGCATTTTTGTGTTGGAGGTCGCCTGATAGAGTGACTTCACCAATGACACATATGGGTCAGGCAGGGGAAAGCGGGCTACGTGTGACATGCCATTTCAATTTGGTGACATTGAAGTAAACCAAGTGGGGCAGAATGAGCTAATTGTTGAAACCCTCTATGACCTTGGTTTGGTCGAATTGCCCCAACGGTGGAAATATGACCCTTTGGGTCATTTCATGAAGTTTATTAAAGTGAAGAGTTTTCATTGCTGCCCCAAGGAAGATATTATGTAACAAAGGAACAATCCAGAAGGGCGCGATCTTGAGTGGCACATTGAGAAGATGATGTCACTCCCTCCATGGCATGACTTCTATGATATGGAAGTCGAATATAATCCTAAAGTCCACAAGCACCATATTCCTCCTCCAAACCTATTTAGTAAAATGAAGAATCAGTTGCCCGATTGGTCTGAGGAGAAAATCACCAACTGGTGGATTATGAGGGCCCACCGAGGAAATACCGGGTCAGCCTATGGCTTGGCGATGGATGAGGTATTTTTAGATATATATGATGAGCATTGTGACAAGTACCAATCGATCACTTTCGCTAAAGTTGTACCTCAAAGCTTTCAAAGATCTGATAGTGAAGAGATCGTGGCTGGAAAAGAGTGATCGATAGTTGAAGAAGTGCCACTTGTAGAAGAAGAAAAATAGTCATCATCGAAAGAGTAGCTTCAATGCAAGAAAAGGAGTGTGGGTGAGGCACTTCCTTTTCCAAACATCTCCAAGAAGCCGAGAACTGGTGCAGTCTCTTCATCTGGCACAAATCCTCCTCCTATAGTTTCAGCCACACAGGCTGGTATTTCAAAGACTGTTCCTTTGGTCTAGGAAGAGCAGCTTGGCCAGAAGGTTGAGATCATTAATATTGAGGAGGAGGTAGAGGAAGATCAGGCCAAGAAAGAATCAATATCACAACCACCTTCATCATCGGCTCAAATGGTGTCAGAGCCCACATGTGCATTGATCATGAGCATTTGGTGATCATCGAATCCCATTCAACAGTTTTCACTTCCATTTCACCCCCATCTAGCATACCTTCCACTTTAGTTTCACTCCCTATTTCTCAGTCATCGGTCACCAATGCTCCTTCTTCTATTCCCTTTCCTTCTATTTCCCTTTCTTTTAGTTCTTTCGCATCCGCACCCAACCCATTTTCGCATCCATTTTCACTCCCTTCATATTCCATTCTAGTTAGTTCTCCCATGGCTATAAGTACACCAACCCCTTCTCGAGTAAGTGTAACTGTAGCCGAATCCTATGTTTCCATTCCATCAACTGCTTCCATTTCCCTTTGTGAGCCAAACCCTCAATAGGCTCTTTTTCCCTTTTCCCTATTTCTTGAGTTGCAGGCACTGCCAGAGTCAGAGATGGAAGTTGTGCTGGAGCACCCTATTGTAAAAAATATCAGTCGAGCCCGATAAAGTTCATCATGATGGCTAAAAAATCGTAAGCGAAAGGAGGCTCAAGCTCCAGTGAAAACATTGAAGGTCTCTTTTGACCCTGAAGCTATGGAGTCCCACACGGTGAAAATGATTCCCCAAGTCCAAAAGCCCCAAGGAGAGATGGCTCCAAGTGACTATGCTTATGAAGTCATTACAGAGGACCTTACACAGATTGATACTACAAAAAATATGGGGAATATTCAAGTGGAGATGAGCTCAATCTACTTGCATGGTGAGCATTTCAAGAAGAACTTTTTTGAAGCTGAAGCGAAGATCATCGAGTTGGAAGGTGCTCTAGTCGAACATAAGGCCCAACTGGAAACAATGAAATCAGAGGTAGAGCATTGGTAGTAGAAGGTAGATGGCTTGGAGAAAGAAATTGCAAGATATAGGCAAGTGGTTGAGGAACACCAAAAATCCTGGGAAGGAGCGGAACAACAAGTGCAAGCATTGGTTGCCCAACTCAAAACTTTACAGAATCAGCTGGATGAAAAGGTAGTACAATCAATGGGTTTCTCCAAGGAGAAAATCAAGGAGGCTCATCATATTTTGATTGAAGACTACGCAAAATGGGCAACGAAAGCACTCTTGGTTCTATTGTATCTTCAAGAGGCTCGAACAATAATTATATTTAGTGAGGAAACATTACAATATGTCGAGGAGCAGCTAGAACCAAAATTGGAGATGGCACTGAAGATTCAATCATTAGCTCATTCTGCCCTTCGATTTAAACCAATGAGTGGGATGGACCGAGCTTGGTCTAAAGCTTGGATAACATTGCATAGTTATTTTTCTAGATTGGATCTAGCTAGAGAAGGTCGTAAGCTGCTTGATATGTATGAGGAGCATTGTATTTCACTCATTTATTTTGAGGTTATAGTTGATGCTAGATTCTCGAGTTTCATTGATGATCATGGGGATATTTTACCAAAGTGAGAGTTGGAGGTAGCCTAGAGAGATTTCATAGAGGATACCTCAGAGATTGATAGCTAGATAGAACCAATTACAGAAGAGCAGGTATTGTCATTCATGAAGAAGCTCACCCGCATTGAGTCATCCTTGCTAGAGCTGAGCTAGAGAGCCAATCACATCAGCTTGGACCAGATCCAGACATTGCGCTTCATTATTGATTCACTCCATTATCCTTCGATGCTTGATTTAGATTCTTGGGCTGAGGTGGTTGTAGTATATGAGACCACCAGTGCACATCTCAAGGAGCAGGAGGAATGGGCACAGGCGAAAAGAGAGCAAGAGGAAGTTGTTGAATGAAATGAACCATCTAATGCAGCAAGAAGAGGTGAGAGTTGAGCCCAATGGATAAAGTCCTAGGGTCGATTGCATCCAGACAAGTTGAATACCCCGAGAGCCACCAAAAGTGTTGGTAATTTTGCCACACTAGAAATTTTTGTAAAAATTCTAAGTATAAAATATAAATTGTGCATTGTCATTGGTCTCTTTAACTTTTTGATGTTTTCACTGATTTGTTTTGGCATTTTTATAATCAATGCTTTCGCTAGCAAAAATAAATAAAGATGTTTTCACCAAGATTCATGCATTTTTAATGGTCAAAGTCAATTTCACCTTTCTTTAGCAATATACCATTTTCACTTGGTTTTGAGCGAAAACGATGGTCGGGTGTCCATTTTTACCACATTCAAATTTTACCAAAATTTTACCTAAGTATGAAATGAATTTCACCAACGAAATCATATTTCGAGCAGTTTCACCCAAGGCACATGAAATCATCTTCTAGTAGTTTCCAACAAACCCCAACATAAATCTCTATTTTCTCTGCAGAAAACATCTTTCAAGCATTTTCGCCAGCGAACTCATTTTTGGCATTTTCACCAGCGAAATCACTTCCAAGCAGTTTTGCCAGTGAAATGCCATTTTCACCCTATTCACAATGAAATTCCATTTTTACCCCAAGTTGGAGCGAAATTCATTTTCACCCCTTTTTACAATGAAATTCTATTTTCGCCCAATTCCTCAATGAAATAATTTTTTAGGCGAAATGCCTTGGTGAAAACATTTCTGGTGTAACTCGAGTGAAAGCTCATTTCGGCATAAGATTGAGTGAAATTCCATTTCAAAAGCAAAAATTATTTCCTCCATGCTTTTAGTGCAGATCATTTTTGGAAAAGTGCAAGGATTGATAAATTCAATTCTTGGGGCAAAGAAGTTGATATCTCTAGAATTATTGTTGAAGAATTGCTAAGATTAAATGTTGATTCATTTCACCTTTGACTCTGGTATGATTCTGTTCATTTTCGAGGCGCCATCCACTACAATGGATGCTCATTTTTGAGACATCGACATGAAGGTGAAAATTCTATCAATAATTCTTGCTAGGTTCCAAGGCGCTCTCCACTGAAGAAGGATCATTGCTTCCCAAGACATTCATTGATTTGTTCATTGTTGTTGCTGAGGAGAAAATTGTTGTTGATCAATATTTGACTGGCCAACATTTTCTTTAATGCTTATTAAATTTTGGAGGTGAAATCCTCTATAAAAACTAAGAAACTTGATGTAAAGAGGAGGAGGAACATTTTGCTAAAAAACTCTTTGAGTTTTAACTTCTGCCTCAATTGAAAGACTTTGGACTCTGGTTCCTGGATCAGTCGTGTATGTGATTATTTTCTGCCTATTATTTCTGCTATATTCATTGCCTTTGTTAGATAAGTTAAAATTCTGCATTTGAATTTAATTTTTGATGAAGAAATGAATGTTGAAATGTTAACTGGAAATCATATTTGCGATCTGTGATTGGTTCCTATGTTCTTCTTTCTGATGAATGTTGGTTAGAACTTGATTTTGTTATTTAGTTGTTAGTTCATCCCCACTCTCTTCTTTCCTGGCTTACAACCATATTTCCCATCTCTTTCTATTAATTTCTATCCCTAAGCTTTATACCAATTTTTAGATTAGTAAGGGAACCAGCCCTCTCTGGAGATTGGCCCGAAGGACATCTCTTTCCTTTGGCCTTTCAATGTTGGTCGGGTCTAGGGTGCATATTTTTATACTTAGGCAGATTCATGACCAACAGGTATTCATGCATACAAGACAATACTAGCTAGTTAAGAATGTAGAGACTGCTTTCATGAACAAGCTAAATTATTAGTTACGAAAATTGAATAGTAATTTTTTTTTTTATATTGAATGAATTGAATGGCGAGGAAAAAAGATAGTTTGTTATAAAGAAGTCAAGGGTTTGAGTCTTTTGATATCTAGATTAAATATTTGAGTCTCTTAATACTTTAATATTTAGTAATATTCTTATAGTTATAAGTTTGTGTATATGAATATAAAATTTAAAACGATTTGAAACTTGGAATTTGGATTTAATCGGTAAGATTTTATATTCGTTAATTTAATTTGGGATATAAATTCTTCAAGTTCAAGATAAAAAGTTATAACTATTATGTGATATTGTTCATCTTAATCAATCAATTAATTATCTCATGGCTTGTTGTTTGGAAGATTAATTCATGACAATAGATTAATAAAAGAAGAAACTTTTTTTTTAAACCTTACAAAAATGGATACAATGAATAAACTACACGGTTGTTTTCATCGGGATTTTTTCAAATATAGATAAATAAATAGTTTATGGGATTTTGGGCAAGTGGTATTTATTAAATGATAGGAGCTCAATTGGTTAAATACGTCATTTTTCAAGGCAGAATCCAAGGTTCAAATCTTATCCAATGACATATACATAATTGTCAAGATGTAATAACATGATCGTGATGTAATATGATGGGGTCCTTCCAATCCTATGCAACCAATTAAAGAATACATGGGTAAATAAAAAATTACATATTGCATTTGTTTTTAAAGTTATTTATCTAAACAAATGTAATAGAAAGAATAGAAGATATCTTATCATGAACTATATTTACATTCATTCGTATGTAAGAGATTTATTATTATAAAAATTTTAATCATATATATTGGATTAAAATAGTTTTATTATTATTATTGAGTTTAGTGTGAAAAACCCCTACGATCGAGGCTCAGGGTCAAGTATCCCCATCCCAACCATGACCTCTAATAAGGGTGAGAGTTGAGATTATCAATAAAGGCCAAACACACACCCACCCCCTCACACACTCGCCCATGCCACGGTTTGAACCTTGGACCTCTCTAAGAAGAGCCAAAGCCCAAATTGTTGCCATGTCCCAGGGACAATTGAAATAGTTTTTATTTGTATTAGATATGATATTTCAACAAATCCCATAATGGTATCATAATTGATAACTATGTTTATATTGTTTGGCAAGATTTAAACTTGGTTGTCCATATAGAGAGCTCATGTTTCTACCCAATTATGCTTATGCATTTGAATAAAAATATAATTATAATTATGACAAAATTTATATCAAAAGTTGTTGTAATTGTATATGTACAAATATTTTACTAAAAAATTATAAATAACATGTTAAAAAGTAGAATTTGAGGATTTATATAAAGATCTACAAAACATGTTCTTTGATTCAAATATAAATTCAATACAATGTATAATATATATGACTTTGTGTTATGACTACGTTATATCCTAAAATTTCATCATTTCATTATTTCATGTTATATTGAAGCAAATTGTCCCCATTTAGATAGATAGATATATGCGTGTGGGAGGAATTGTAGCTTAAATATTTGTAAAGACATCCACTTAATTGAAGTTGTCAATAAACCTTTACAACAAACTAATTTGTAGTTTATATTTTTCTAATAGTTAATGCAACATGATCATTGTGAAGAGTACTTTAATAGAAAGGAGAAAAATATTAAATTCACTAAATAAATGAATTTTCAATTTTATAAAAGTGATGGGTGAGAAAATCTAAGTTGGCTTACATTTACAACATCAACTATACTAAAATAAGAATAAAAATCTAATGGAAGAGCAATTTCTTTAAGCTATGACAAAAGTGTGTGAGATTCATACCAAACAAGTTTAAATTCATGCTATTATGAGATTTGAATGTTTGATTATTAATGTAAAATCAAACTTCATCACCATCCTAAAAATATAAAGGGAATAAATTTTAAAACATCAAGCTCTTTTGTTCTAGATCAAGAATTTAGTATCTATCTTGATCTTGTACATGAAATTTAACAAAACATTGAGGAAATAATCCTTATCTTGATTCCAATGTTGACCAATCTATTAATTTTAAGAAACACTATTAGAATCTTATAGGAAGTAAGTCTTTAATACTTATAACAAACCTCAAATAATAATAGCTTTAGAAAAATAGATCAATATATTATAATAATGTTCTAATACATAAAGATAAGTGTCTCATTGCTTATTGTTCCTTTGATACATGAAAAAGTATGAACCAAAGATAAATAAAATACCTATTTTAGGATCAATTTATTGGTTAAAGAGAATAAAAAACGTCAACAAATATTTTAAAAAGTTTATAAAATCTTTAAACTAGATAAGAAATATAGAATCATTATTAAAAATAACAGTTAATGGTAATCCATATTGTACTAACATGAAATATACATGCTTAAAGAAGAAGCTAATCATTTTACAAGTATATATAGTTTCGATGAAACAATCATCCTTTCCAAAAGAAGTTAGTAGTTCATAAATAAAGTCAATTGATGTGGTTTCTCAAATCTTAAAGGGAATCCAAAACGGTTGGTATAACAGAAGTCATTTTAGAAGATTTAGATTGACTATATAATGAACATTATCTATTAAAAACCTCCACTATTTTTTTTTGAGAAATACTTCTTCTACACATCTACCATGGGGATTGAACCCAAGTCAAATCACCGATAATGCAAGTGGCATCCTTGCCGGTAGACCACACTCACGCGGATAAACTTCCACATACTTCCTCATAGAAGTTTGATAAAAAAATATGCCTTTAGATATTCTACCATATTTAACATGCAAAAAGGACCACCATACGAGGAATTTGTTTCTCTAATAAATATGGGATATAATGAAACAAGTAGATCACAAAGTGTGTTTAACTATACGTCAAACAATTTTCTTAAGTATAACCAAGAAAATTGCTTGATTTATCATTTTATGTTGATGAAAGGAAAGGAGAATGAACCCAAAATATAAATTTAGAAAATCATATTTTTTAATATTAATATACATGATACTGCAATCAAGTACACTCAAAAAGTCAACAACTTTTGTTATTTCCATTTTATGCATAATAATGAGATATAATTGTTGAATATAAGAAACCCATTAATGTGTATTTGTTTGAGACCGTGAACTATGAACATTGAAAGCATAAGGGAGCAATGATGAATGCAAAGGATTATTTTCTCATCTAGGACATAATATCTTTATTATTTGAATCCTTGGATTAAGCTAAAGTATTAATTTTCATACATGTTATAGATCTCTTTTCTTATAAAAAAAGTATTTGTAAATGATATACAATTAGATGGTATCTTTCCTAAAGAACAATACCTATGGCATACTTTGATGTATAAGTTGTTATCTCAAATGATTAATACAATTTTATTTTTTAAATCTATTAATCATTTGATTGAAGCAAAGGATATCTTTGAGTTAGATTGAAGAAGTATTTCGTTGGAATATGGTAATTTGACCTTGTTTGCCAAGACTGACATTGGATAATGCAAGCCTATAGGTCATCCGTGATGTAAGGTTACAAGCATCATTGATGGAAACCTATGGGAAATAAATTGAAGTATTCACCCTTAGAAAAAAAAATTAAACAACTTGTGTGGTTAACATTATCTTAACCTTAATTAAATGTTTTTCAAGGTATGATTTAACTTAAATTAACCTTGGATCATATATTTGCTTATGTTAAATTATCAAGTTGAAGATTATGAAGAACACAAGCTTATACTGAGAGGGGGGTGAACAGTATAAGACCACTTTTTACTTTTCTTTCCCAATCAATATTATGCAATGTATAGATAGCAATATCAACAACAGTAATCAAAGCAATGCACAAAACACCATACACAATAGAGACACCACAATTTACGTGGTTCACCCAATGTGGGCTACTCCACGGAGAAAATATTTCACTAAAATTTTCTCAATCAATCTCTTGGGAATCCTTCCCAATTACAATGTTTATGGACCTCTGTCCAAAGGAGATGTTGATCCCCTAAATCAAGTTCATGGATCTCTATCCATAGGAGAACTCCTTCTCCTCTGCTTTGGTTGGTGATCCTCTAGAAGACTACTACCTCCACTACACTAGCTTGTGGATCTCTCTCCACTGAAGACTCTTATCCCCACTCAGAAGACCTATCCTCACTACCCTGGCTGATGGATCTCTATCCACTAGAGACTACTATCCTCTCTACTCTGTCACCTCCAAAGCTCTGTCTCAAATCTACACTAAACATAGTCCTTCGGTCTAGCACAAATCTGCTCAATCTCTATCTCTAGTCTAGCACAAACTTATCCTCAAATCTGCACCAAACTCTACTCCACAAGTCCACTCAAAACTTGCTCAATCTGCTCAACAAGTCCACTCAAAACTTGCTCAAATATTCTCAACAAGTCCACTCAAAACTTGCTCAAATCTGCTCAACAAGTTCACTCAGAACTTGCTCAAATATGCTCAACAAGTCCACTTAGAACTTGCTCAAATCTGCTCAATAAGTTCACACAGAACTTAACCAATCTCATAGAAACATAAAGAGAATTGTTAGAGACTCAATATGTTCTCAACTCAATGCTCAAACACTTTCTCAACTCAAATCAGAATATAGGATAATTTATTTTATGGAACTTGAACAATCACTTCACACACCCACTTGACTAGGCTCAACCAACTCTACTCAACCAATCACTCAAGAAACAACCCTTGCTCACAAACCCTAGTCCAAGCATATAACCATCAACTCAAAATATTTCCAACAATGCTCAACAACAAATCTCACATAACAATGATACTCATGTTCTTTTCAAACCCTAGTTCAAGTTCTTTGCACAACAACTCACTTCAACAACAATGCTTATAAATCAATCTTCACATAACAATGATACTCATGTTATTTTGCAAAACCCTAACTCAAGTTCTTCACACAACCAATGGCTTCAACAACAATGCTTATAAAACAAGGTTTTAACAACAACTCTTTATTCCAGAAAACCTTGAAGCATTAACTCAAACACTCTCAAAAAGGAAACCCTAATCAAATCCTTTTCACTCCAAACTTTATTTTCTAGAAAACCAACCAATCAACTCAACCAAGGAAGAATGTGCTCATACATTTTTCTTGATGATGAAGGGATCTCATAAATCTGCCACAACCACAACAACTTCTATGCCAATCTCAAAGAAAGGTTAGAAGATAATAATTTTCTCAATGAATCACAATACAAAATGATATCAAACAAAAATACACCTTATCACTCCAACTTTAAAATAATATCCAACACCTTCATAATAATCTCTTTGGCAAAAGTCCCTTTAAAAATAAAATCAACACTCTTACTCCTCCAATATGCAAATATAATAATTAAGACTTTATTTAAAAATAAAATCAAACTCCTTATAACTCCAAATTTTATTAAAAACAATTTCCAACAAACACCAATTTTCAACTAGCAACCCTTTCAACTATTTCCAACTAACAACCCCTTTTAACTCCCAACTTTATTAAAAAATAAATTTCAAACTAACATTCCCCTTAAGCAACCTTTTAACTCCAAACTTTATTGAAAAATAAATTTCAATTAACAAACCCTTTCAACAACCTTTTAGCTCCAAACCTTAGGCAATACCAAAAATTAATTATCAAAAATATTACCTTGCCTTGGAAGGGATTCAAACTCCCAACGCAGCCCTCGACCAATGCCTTAGCCATGGCTCCAACCACCATGTGAGCTAAGCGCTCGCTTGGGGAGTGGAGAGCACCACGTGCTCTAAGAACCTCCCTTCTCTTCCAAGCAAAACGTGCACCATTCCCTTGGTGCTTCCAACACCAATGCAAACACTGCTATCACATTTCGAACATAGGCCACTCGATGCCTCAATGCTTTAACCAATGCCTCCTTGCCACTAGGCCACACTGCCCAGCTGGCTCCCAAAATTTTGATGCTTTCAAATTATTCTCAATCGCTGTCACATTAAACACAAATTTCATTGTCTTTTCTCATGAGCTCAACTTAAATCAATTCACATGCAATAATCATTCAAGCAAGGATAATTTGAATGCCTCCTAAGGCATGGTATATATAGTGCCTTCCCTCCTTTATTCAAACACGTCGGTGCTCCTCCAACCTTATTAGACGTCGACGCTCGAATTGATTTGTAAATGATTTAAATTCATTTGAATTTAAATGTTATAAATTAATTTAATAAAACCCTTTGGTTTTATTAAGACCTTCTCTTATTGCACAACTTGGTATAAATAACATTTATTTATAAAATTTAAATTCACATTGAATTTAAATATTTTATAAAATAAATATTAGACCTCCTTTTAACTTTGCAATAAGCCTCCTTGGGTTTTTATGAAAAACCTTTTAACTTATGCTTCCATATAATATTAAAATATTATGGAGCCCTTTTGCCTTTAACCTCTGCACTGATTCTCTTGACCTTTGGCATTATTTGAAGCTTCTTCCTGGATATCAAATGACAACCTTGACAACTTTATTTCTTGACGAAGTCCTTGACATTAATGATGACTTCATCCGGTGACATCAATGACAACTTTGACTTAAGGACTCAAAATGTCCAACAATCTCCCCCTTTGTCATTGATGGCAACCCAAATTATTTTTACCAAAAACTTGACTTTTCTTTTGTTACTTCCCTAGGACATTGCTCCCCCTGGCTCAATGCTTTCTCAAATACCAAATCTCTCCCCTTTACTCAAACATATCAAATCTCTCCCCCTTACTCAAATCTCTCCCCTTTGACATCAATGGCAAAGGGTCACCTTTGGGGCTCGGGGCTAAGAATGAGCCTCTTAGCTTAGCCCCTCCCCCACCTCCTTTTGAGGTGGTTAATTCTAGGGTGGGAGTATTTCTACTCCCATAAAGCATTATTCTTTACCTTTATCCTCTTTTCTTCTTATCTAAATTTTTTGATTCCTTTGACTATTTCTATCCATGTCCATGTTCCTATCCATGTCTACATTCCTATTCCTATTCTATTCCTATTCATATCCATTTCCTATTCTATTCATATTCCTATTCCTATTCATATTCATGTTCTATTCTGTTCCTATTCATACATATTTCTGGAATATCTGCTCTACACCATTTTGTTATGTGACCATCATTATTGCACTTATAACACTTAATGTTATTATTCCTTGGAGGTGCAAATGTCTTAGGATTTCTCCTAGTGAAGCCATATCCTCTTCTATCATGAACCCTGCAATTCATTGCCTTGTGACCAAACTGATTACATGAGTAGCAATACCCATGGAAAAGTTATCTGTTCCCATATTCCTATCTTTCATGTGTCCTGCATTGTGAAGCCATGTGCCCAAACCTGTGACATGAAAAGCATCTTCCATTGAAGTTTCCTTGTCTTGACCTCATTGGTCTCCTATTCTGATTGTTGTTCCATATATATCTTCTTTGTGCATTGTTCCTATCTTTGTTGAACTCTCTATTGTCCAACTCATCCTTTGATGTCTGACTTTCTTTTACACTATCTTCTTCTGAAGTATCTTCATCTGAAGTTTCTTCTCCTCCAAAACTTGAAGTTGACTCTCCTTCCCATTTCTTTTGAACCTGTTCAAATCCGAGACATGTCTTGCTTGATGTAGTCTTTTGTGTCTTGATGAACTTATCCAAGTTCTTTGAGCTATTTTTAAACCCTTTCATCTTGATCTTGGAGTCCTCTAAATCTTCTTTTAGTAGTGCCACTTCTTGTGCTAACTTCTCACATTCCAAGATCTTTGCTTCTAACTTATCTTTGAACCTCTTTGCCTTAGCCTTTGATTTTTCTAAATCCTCTATGAGCAATCTTCTCTCTTCATCACATTCTTGAAACTGAATTTCAAGTTTAGAGTGTTGCTTCCTTACCTTCTTTACCATGTCAAGGGCATAGATAAGTTCTCCCTTTAGATCATAACCATCATTTTCTGAATATTCCTCTATTTGTTTACCTTTGTCCACATCTTTATTTTCTTTTGGCTTGTCTTCTATAGGATCACTTACTTCTTCTTCTAAAGCCATTAGAATATTTTCATCTGGTCCTTCAAGTGCATTCTCATATTCATCATCACTGAAACTATAACCATCCCTTGTACAATCATCTTCAAGATGTCCAAAGTTACCACATCTAAAACACTTGAGAATAACTGGAGTCTTTTTCTTAACTTGCTCTTTTTCTTCAATCATAAATAGGACTTCATCTCTATCATTGTATGAAAAACTAGCATCACTATCACTTGAGTACTTACTTGCATTATCCGCATAGTAGCTCCTCTTCTGTCTTTGAAAGAACTTCTTTCCTTGTCCGCTTTGTCTATCCTTGCTTTTCTTCTGATGCCTATATCTTTCTGATTCCATGTTCCTGTGATCCTATTTTTCTTCACCATTGTTGTTCTTTGGTTCTTGAAAATCTGTTGCAAAATGTCCATACTTTCCACAATTGAAACACTTAACAGATCTTAGATCTCTGGATCTTCTATAATCTTTATCTCTTCTACCATAATTAGCTTCTTCATCACTAGATGACTCATTGCTTGATTCTAACTTCTTACCCTTTGTCTTATTGATTGCTTTGAATGTTGCTTCCTTCTAGGGAATAGGATATTTTGTTCTTATCTCAAATATTGTGAGCATACCAAGCAACTTATCTCTTGTCAAAGTATCACCATCCATTGATACTTCTATAGCAGAAACCTATTCACTAAATATTTTTGGAAGAGATCTTAATACTTTATCACAAATATCAGATTCATCAATCTTCATTCCAAGTCCTTGCATATCATTAACAACCTCATCAATTCAAATTAGATAAGCACTAATATTTTCCTCTTCATTCATTCTTAATGCTTCAAGTTGTCCTTTGAGATTTCGCATATTTGCTTTCTTGACACTTTTATCTCCTTCATATATATTTTGTAATTTATCCCACATCTCTTTTGTAGTTTTACAATGCATAACTTTCATAGAATCTGTTCTACGCAAACCTCTCACAAGTGCATTCATTGCTTTTGAATTATAGTGTTGTAGAAGCTTACCTTCCTTATATGTAGGAGGATTGACTAAGGGATCATATCCAAATTCCACTGATTCCCAAATTTCATTGCCAAGTGCCATCAGGTAGATCTTCATCATCATACTCCAATACATATAGTCACTTCCATCAAATACTGGTGTTGAATTATTTGAGGACACTTCCTTAGGATCCATTGTGTTCTTGATAGCTTTTCCTTCAAGTTGTTAAACTCTTATGAAGGAACCCACTCTGATACCAATTGAAGAACACAAGCTTATACTGAGAGGGGGGTGAACAGTATAAGACCACTTTTTACTTTTCTTTCCCAATCAATATTATGCAATGTATAGATAGCAATATCAACAATAGTAATCAAAGCAATGCACAAAACACCATACACAATAGAGACACCACAATTTACGTGGTTCACCCAATGTGGGCTACTCCATGGAGAAAATATTTCACTAAAATTTTCTCAATCAATCTCTTGGGAATCCTTCCCAATTACAATGTTTATGGACCTCTATCCAAAGGAGATGCTGATCCCCTAAATCAAGTTCATGGATCTCTATCCATAGGAGAACTCCTCCTCTACTCTAGCTGGTGATCCTCTAGAAGACTACTGCCTCCACTGCACTGGCTTGTGGATCTCTCTCCACCGAAGACTCTTATCCCCACTCAGAAGACCTATCCTCACTACCCTGGCTGATGGATCTCTATCCACTAGAGACTACTATCCTCTCTGCTCTATCACCTCCAAAGCTCTATCTCAAATCTACACTAAACATAGTCCTTCGATCTAGCACAAATCTGCTCAATATCTATCTCTAGTCTAGCACAAACTTATCCTCAAATATGCACCAAACTCTACTCCACAAGTCCACTCAAAACTTGCTCAAATATGCTCAACAAGTCCACTCAGAACTTGCTCAAATATGCTCAACAAGTCCACTCAAAACTTGCTCAAATATACTCAACAAGTCCACTCAAAACTTGCTCAAATATGCTCAACAAGTCCACTCAGAACTTGCTCAAATCTACTCAATAAGTTCACACAGAACTTATCCAATCTCATAGAAACATAAAGAGAATTGTTAGAGACCCAATATGTTTCAACTCAATGCTCAAACACTTTCTCAACTCAAATCAGAATATAGGATAATTTGTTTTATGGAACTTGAACAATCACTTCACACACCCACTTGACTAGGCTCAACCAACTCTACTCAACCAATCACTCAAGAAACAACCCTTGCTCACAAACCCTAGTCCAAGCATATAACCACCAACTCAAAATATTTCCAACAATGCTCAACAACAAATCTCACATAACAATGATACTCATGTTCTTTTCAAACCCTAGTTCAAGTTCTTTGCACAACAACTCACTTCAACAACAATGCTTATAAATCAATCTTCACATAACAATGATACTCATGTTATTTTGCAAAACCCTAACTCAAGTTCTTCACACAACCAATGGCTTCAACAACAATGCTTATAAAACAAGGTTTTAACAACAACTCTTTATTCCAGAAAACCTTGAAGCATTAACTCAAACACTCTCGAAAAGGAAACCCTAATCAAATCCTTTTCACTCCAAACTTTGTTTTCCAGAAAACCAACCAATCAACTCAACCAAGGAAGAATGTGCTCATACCTTTTTCTTGATGATGAAGGGATCTCATAAATCTGCCACAACCACAACAACTTCTATGCCAATCTCAAAGAAAGGTTAGAAGATAATAATTTTCTCAATGAATCACAATACAAAATGATATCAAACAAAAATACACCTTATCACTCCAACTTTAAAATAATATCCAACACCTTCATAATAATCTCTTTGGCAAAAGTCCCTTTAAAAATAAAATCAACACTCTTACTCCTCCAATATGCAAATATAATAATTAAGACTTTATTTAAAAATAAAATCAAACTCCTTATAACTCCAAATTTTATTAAAAACAATTTCCAACAAACACCAATTTTCAACTAGCAACCCTTTCAACTATTTCCAACTAACAACCCCTTTTAACTCCCAACTTTATTAAAAAATAAATTTCAAACTAACATTCCCTTTAAGCAACCTTTTAACTCCAAACTTTATTGAAAAATAAATTTCAATTAACAAACCCTTTCAACAACCTTTTAGCTCCAAACCTTAGGCAATACCAAAAATTAATTATCAAAAATATTACCTTGCCTTGGAAGGGATTCAAACTCCCAACGCAGCCCTCGACCAATGCCTTAGCCATGGCTCCAACCACCGCACGAGCTAAGCGCTCGCTTGGGGAGTGGAGAGCACCACGTGCTCTAAGAACCTCCCTTCTCTTCCAAGCAAAACGTGCGTCGTTCCCTTGGCGCTTCCAACACCAACGCAAACACTGTTGCCGCATTTCGAACGTAGGCCACTCGATGCCTCAATGCTTTAACCAATGCCTCCTTGCCACTAGGCCACGCTGCCCAGCTGGCTCCCAAAATTTTGGTGCTTTCGAATTGTTCTCAATCGCTGTCACATTAAACACAAATTTCGTTGTCTTTTCTCACGAGCTCCACTTAAATCAATTCGCATGCAATAATCATTCGAGCAAGGATAATTTGAATGCCTCCTAAGGCATGGTATATATAGTGCCTTCCCTCCTTTATTCAAACACGTCGGCGCTCCTCCAACCTTATTAGACGTCGGCGCTCGAATTGATTTGTAAATGATTTAAATTCATTTGAATTTAAATGTTATAAATTAATTTAATAAAAACCTTTTGGTTTTATTAAGACCTTCTCTTATTGCACAACTTGGTATAAATAACATTTATTTATAAAATTTAAATTCACATTGAATTTAAATATTTTATAAAATAAATATTAGACCTCCTTTTAACTTTGCAATAAGCCTCCTTGGGTTTTTATGAAAAACCTTTTAACTTATGCTTCCATATAATATTGAAATATTATGGAGCCCTTTTGCCTTTAACCTCTGCACTGATTCTCTTGACCTTTGGTGTTATTTGAAGCTTCTTCCTGGATATCAAATGACAACCTTGACAACTTTATTTCTTGACGAAGTCCTTGACATTAATGATGACTTCATCCGGTGACATCAATGACAACTTTGACTTAAGGACTCAAAATGTCCAACAGATTAGGTGAATAATTTACTATAAATAGATCACAACCACCCAATCTATTGCATCAATACTATAGCATTGTATTCTATAGAAAGTGCTTCATGTATATTACACTAATACAACATAGGTGAGAGGACCATTTGCATGGTGTTTGATGCAAAGACAAAGACGTTGAATATTTTTTTATAGTCTCAAGTTGTCAAAGAAATATTCAGTAAGATTCAATGTATGGAAAAGATCTCTAAGCCACTAGATAAAGTTGCTTGCAATTTTAGTTGAAGAGGATGGATTAACTGGTTGCATTCTATAAAAATAGCTTGTATAAGAAAAATAATTTAAAAAATGAATGAACTACTTTGTAAAGTTTTAGGTAGCATCCTAGTTCAGTAATTTGCATAATTTTACCATTAAGTATTTTTTTTGCATTATAAAAATTACTCTTTTTATATCCATTCTTTTAATTTTAAAATCAAATGAGAATATTCCTTAGAATGCTCTCTTTTTGGCAACAAAAGTCATGGCATAAGGTATTTGGCGCACATTTATAATTTAGGTAGAGTTCATAGATTAGTTACAAAAATTATATTTATATTGTTTTTGTTGAAATATCATTAGTCACAGATATTAACTTGTTATTATGAGATTATTGTTAAAATCTTGTAACTTAAGCTTTGTATATTTTATCCTTCCATCAAACTATAAAGATCCTAAGGCTTATAAATTCCCTTGTTACATCATTTTAAACTATAATATTTTTAAGTAATTAACATCAATCCATAAAAAAAGATAATACCAATATTTTAAGCTTTAACCTTTAACTAAAATCATGGATAATTGTTCTGAGGGAGAACACAACAATTATGGGTTTGGCTCTTCTTCGGGAGGTCCAAGGTTCAAACCACAACATTTTGAGGGACAATACGACAATACAACAATTCGGGGTTTGGCTCTTCTTCAAGAGGTCCAAGGTTCAAACTGTGACATTCTAAGGGACAATACGACAATACAATAATTCGAGGTTTGGCTCTTCTTCAAGAGGTCCAAGGTTCAAACCACGACGTGTGTGATTGTGTGTTAATCCCCTATTGATAAGGGTAGTTGTCGGTCTTAAAGGGGTCATGGTTGGGAGAGGACTATATTTTAATTAATTAACATCAATCCATAAAAAAGATAATACCAATATTTTAAGCTTTAACCTTTAACTAAAGGCAATGGATAATTGTCCTGGGAGACAACACAAGGATTTGAGGTTTGGATCTTCTTTAGAAAATTCAAGATTCAAACCACGACATGTGTACGGTTGTGTGATAATACCATGTTGATAAGCGTAGTTCTCGGTATTACAAGGGGTCATGGATGGGAGATGATTGCTTAATCCTATGCGTTGATCCTAGGGGTTTATCACACTACTCGAGTCCCCCAAATTTTTTTTTAGGATAGATAATCTTTTATCATATATGGACTCCATCTATATTACATCATGATTACCTAGTCTTATTACAACAATTTAACAATTATCTATTTATTATCTACAAAACACAGTGGTTAGGACTTTGGTCTCTCTTTGAGGAGGTCCAATGTTCAAACCTTAACATACCCAAAAAGAGATTGGCGAGATGGTAGCGATCGAGTATTTATCAATTGGATGCCCGAATATTCATCTAACCTAATAGGCTAGGGTTTATAATGGAAGTACCTAATATATTAATAAAAAACAATTATCTATATATATTATTTGAGAAGATTCAAATTTGAATCTTTAAAAAAAATTAACCAAATTTTATTAAAACTAATATCATTTAATTGGTAATTTTTATATTATGTAAACATTTTATAGACAAAATTAAAGTATTTAAGAAGTGAAGGTTAGGAAAGTTCTATCATTTGATTCATTCCCCTAATCGTTTTGTTTAAAAATCTTTAAAAAACTCAAAAAAGCAGTTTTTTAGGTGGTTTCTCCCCTTTTCTTAAAAATGTATAGTGGTTAGGGCTTTGGCTTTTCTTTGGTAGGTCCTCAAGTGCTAGGTAGATTTGTAAGTTTTGGCGCTTACCCGGAAGAGACTCAGGTTTAAACCCTAGGGGCATGCCTATTTGCAAAGGTAATAGTCTGACCTAAATCTGCTGAGTGTGCATTAGCCTAACAACGATGATATCAATCTTGAGCAACTGGTGGTCCATTTCACTTCACGTTAGGTTAAACAACAACGAGATGAAATAAAGGTTATAAGAAGCAGCCTCAAAATTTGAACCCTACTTGATAATAATAAAAAAAGACTATGGATGTAACCAATTTCCTATATATTTAAAAAAATAATTTTTTGAAAATACCCTTCAAAAATTGAAGCAATCAACAGATGCCCCTAACTTGACTTGCATTGAATTTAATACCAAATCTTATGGACCCCTAATTCAAATAACCATATTAAAAGTTAAAGAAAAGGCCCTCATGCCTCCACCATATCCTTGCTCCTCAATCAAGAGCCTCCCTATTCTCTTCCCCCGTTAAAGCAAACAACTATTAGACAATATGCCTTGAGGGACAGACAATAAATTGACCACCTTGTTGGAATTATGGCAACTATTACAAAAGCCTTTGGCCCTTTTCCATTGCGATAAACAAGGCTTACCTTTACCTTTGTTGTCTTTAGGCCTAGGGAGCCAACACCCCACATGGCCCTCACCTATAATAATTTAACACCTCCACGACATCCTTGCTCCTCAATCAAGAGCCTCCCTATTCTCTCCCCCGTTAAAGCAAACAACTATTAGACAATAAATTGACCACCTTGTTGGAATTATGGCAACTATTACAAAAGCCTTTGGCCCTTTCCCATTGCGATAAACAAGGCTTACCTTTACCTTTGTTGTCTTTAGGCCTAGGGAGCCAACACCCCACATGGCCCTCACAATCCCTATAATAATTTAACACCCCAAGGGCTTATAACCTTAATCTATTTGAAGGTTTTTGGTAACAACCATTATTTTTTTTAGTAAGGTAATTGGTCACATGAAACTTTTGAATTAATAATTTAAATTTTAAAATCTTGATATTTTTTAAAAAATACAAGTTTTCGGTTCTAGGTCTTTATGTATGATAACATTTTTAACTAAAATATTAATATAATTAAAAATTACAAGATTTTTAACTAAAATATTAATATTAATATAAATAAATATAATGTAAAAGCCAAGGGGGACAACGCGTGCATTGTAGTCAGCAAAAATGCCGGGTTGTTGAAAGCAAACAGATAAAATTTAACATTTAAAATTCCGTCAACTGATGTCAATTACAAAAAATTTCCCGTCACCCCAGGCTTAGTCCGTACATAATCGTAGTAGCCACGGAGGCGCCTTCGTTCTACATTATACCATACAAAGTATTGGGAAAATAAAGTATACGTACATCTAGTTTTTAATTTAAAAATTTGCAACCCTTTTCTAATGCTATGCATAATTAAAATATTCACCACCTTTCTTGGTAGGTGGTATTATTAAAAAATTTAAAACCATAATATCCATTGATACTTTTGTGCAGTTGGGTATTGGAATTATTATATTTTATTAACATTGTAACATTTTATGGGTGATTAAAAGCTATGGTGTTGTTTGTTTAAGCTGTGACAAGATTTGTTAGGTGAAACGTCTCTAGCAAAGTTTGCACAAAGATTGTGGTTATGTAAAGTAGGGAACAAAATGGGCAGTCAGATCATAAAATCTTAATGTTTGTTGCTTAGATGGAGAGACAAGTTGCCTTATGCAATGGTTGGTTAAGTCAATGCCAGAGGGTAATGATAAGCATGGAGGGGAAGAGGTCCTTTCCCTTAAGGCCAAAGTCTTCTCTAAAAGATAAGGGAGAATGTTTTGAGTATGGTTAAACATTAAAAAATTAGATTTTGTTTATCACATGTTCTTTTGTATTATTTGCTTTTAAGTTTTTGGAATCCATAATTAGGTGGAGAATCCACTTAAATGAGTCACATGTAGTAATTAGTTCAAGGGATACACATGCATACAAGACAATACTAAATATAAATATAGTTGGTAAAGTAAATAGAGATTAATTTTTGAGAGATTATTTTATTTCAGTGTGAGAATTTTTTACGATCGATATTTAGGGTTGAGCATTTTCATTTTTACTGTGATTTTTTTATAGGGATGAGAAGTGAGATTATCAATAGAAACCAACCACATAACCATACACACATCCATCTCCTCACACTAACCTGTAGACATGAAAAATTGACTCATTTTCCTTAATTTTTCTCCTAGAAAAGTAAGGTCATATTCAAGAGAATTTTTACCCTATCAAATCATCTTAATTCTTATCAAATTTTATACCATTGGATAGGGCTCGAAAAGAGCTTTCCAACGGTATATAATATGTCCAATTTTGACATCATCTTCCTCATTTTTTGTGCCAACAAACTTAAAATTCTTGACCGTTGGGCAAAATCGCCCATCAATCAACAAAATCGCCTGACGATCGATAGAATCGCCAGGCAATTTTGTCCCAAACAGAATTTTAACAAATTTGCTAAAAGATAAAATTCGTTTTAAAACCTCTTACCTGGTTTAGCCGTCGTTTCGATCAGGGTTGTTGGCGAACAGATTGAAGGTGGAAAACATAGGAGGGATCAAAACCTCCTCCATGTTTAGCCTAACCTCCCAACTCCCTCAAATCCCCCCTTGGCCTATTTAATCTAGGCCCCTTTTTCCCTTTTTCCTCCTGATTGACTGAATAATTGCCTGGCTAGCTGGTTAGACTTTGAACTCTCTTGCGGATACCTTGCATCCATTTGCTACACAATCCCACCTCCCAACATCCCTATTTTCATTTTTGTCATTGCAGGTCTCAGTCATAATCGCCCCAGATATCAGCATAATCGTCTGGCGATCGATAGAAGCGATAGGCGATTTCGTCAGAAATTAGGTGATTCTATTAGAGAACAGGCGATCCTGTCTTCAGATTAGTTGGGGGCAAGGATTTAAATCACTGTTTGCATTTCTTTCCCAATTTTCTATTTTTCTATGCATTACCTCATGTCCATTTAATTTATTACTCAAATTTATATATTGCATCTTGGTGTTCACCATCATTCCAAGTAATTGCATTATGAAATCAGGATTAAAACTGTATAAATTCATGGCATAATAGGTTGAATTGTTATCATATTGTTCTCATGTTATTTCATATCCACTTTCATATAGAAATTAAAGCTAATATGTGACTTGGAGTACGAGAAATTGCCCTATTTTGCAAGAAATCTTGTTTTTCTGTCCTGTTTTCTGTCAATTTTTCTTGTTGTCAAAATAGAGGCAATTTTGTCAAAACAGAGGCGATTTTGTCAGAACATAGGCGATTATGTCCTGCTACAAGCCTCAGAATCTTCATCAAACATCTGGGTCAAGTAAGGTTTATAATTTCTTTTAGCCCTAGTTTTAGGTATTGCATTTTATTTTGTATCCACTGTCTACTGTCTTCAGTAAATCAAAATTGCATATAGATAGTTTAGTTGCATAAGGTCAAACTTAGGTGTCTGAGAAAGATTTATAAAAAGAACGCATCAAACATCTTCCAAGCCTAGGTATGGAAACTGCCGTTAAAATTTTCCTGGTGAACCCTTAATTTGTCGAAAAATCACCATAAGAAGGTACAACTAAGTGCCTCTCTTTTGAGGTGTAGCTCTACTATTTTCCATTCCCCTCTGAGGTGCGAATACATAAGCCTAGAGGAAAGGAGTGCAAAAATTTTAGGCCTACATTTCACACTCCTTTCCTCTAGGCTGATGGATCCGCGCCTCAAAGGGGAATAAGAAAATTTTGGGCCTACATAACCCACGTCGTGATTTGAACCTTGGACCTTTTGAAAAAGAACCAAAGCCCAAACCATTGTGATGTCCGCTCGGGACACTTTTTATAAGGTAAATTATTAGTTATGATAATTGATTGAATGGTAAACGTTTAAAAATTGAACGAATTGAGTGGTAAGGAAAGATAGTTTGTTAAGAAGAAGTTAAAGGTTTGTATCTTTTTTGGTATATAGATTAAAGGTTTGAGTCTCTTAATACTTAGTAATATCTTTATAGTTTTAAGTTTTATATATGAATGTAAAATCTAAAATGATTTAAAACTTGAACTTTGGATTTAATCGATAAGATTATATATTTGGTAACTTAGGGATATAAATTCTTCAAGTTCAAGATCCTATAACTATGTGATATTGTTCATCTTAATTAATCAATTAATTAGCTCATGGCTTGTTGTTTCAAAGATTGATTCAAGAGAATAGATTAATAAAATAGAAACATTTTTTTAAACCTTATGAAAATGAATACAATGAATAAACTGCATGGTTGTTTTCGTCAATGCCATGGGATTTATTTTTCAAATATAGATAAATAAATAGTTTTTGGGATTTTGGGTAAGTGGTGCTTATTAAATAATATGAGCTTAATTGGTTAAATACGTCAATTTTCAAGGCAGAACCCAAGGTTCAAATCTTGTCCAATAATATATACATAATTGTCAATATGTTGTAATGTTGTGATAACATGATCATGATGTAATATGATGGGGTCTGGTAAATAAAAAATTAAATAATGGAATTGTTTATTAAAGTTATTTATCTAAACAAATGTAATAGAAAGAATAAAAGATCTCTTATATATTTTTTTTGGTTACATAGATGAATTGGTTACAATCACAATAAACTATCATATTTACATTCATATGTAAAATATTTATTATTATAAACTTTTTAATCATATATATTGGATTGAAATAATTTTTATTTGTGTTAGATACGATATTTTAAAAAATCTCATTATGGTATCATAATTTTTTTTATTGAGGTGAGTGTGAGAAACCCAATCAAAAAAATTATGATAGCAATAACGGTATCATAATTGATAACTATGTCTATATTGTTTGGCAAGATTTAAACTTGGTTGGTTGTCCATATAGAGAGCTCATATTTCTAACCAATTATGCTTGTGCCATTGAATAAAAATATAATTATAATAATGATAAAATTCATATTAGAAGTTGTTGTAATTGTATATGTACAAATATTTTAATATAAAATTATAAATAACATATTTTTTTTATTAGTTATAAGAAGGGGTTTTGTAAGGATCCCTGAACCTTTTACTGAAGGGGTTTTGAAAGGGTCCCCAAACCTAATATCTAGCAATAAAAACATCCAAAGAGAAACCAAGGTGAAACACAAGAAGGTCTAACCCACCCAAGGGAAAAGGAGACCAAACTTCAGATAAATTAAACCAAGCTTAGGTGGCTCCTACCCAACCTAAACCAAAAGCAACCAAATTTTAAGAGTTGGATCCTGTATTTGACATAAATTGATCCTGCATTCGAGAACCCATAAACCAAGTTGAGCCGGATCCTACGGATCCAAAACAAACAACATTCCCACCTTAACTTGGAGGATTTAAAAACAAAATCAAAATGAAGCTTTCTGCCTAATCCAAAGAACCAAGTGCCTTGGAAATTAGGGAAATTGACCGATAGATCTTACATTACAACCAACAATGCTATCCAACGTCAATTTGAATTTTAAAATAAAATTAAAAAGAGCACTCAATGTTAAAATTTTTTGCTCAAACACCAAGAGCGCTCAAATTTGAATCATAGATAAAAATTAGGCCTTCCCGCCCATAATAGGAATCCTGATTTTGGTAACTTTGGCCTCCATGAACAGGTACCCAACAACCAACAACAATAACTCCTATAAATGCCACACAAGAAAATCCATTCAAATAAGCGAATCCCACCCAAGAATAGGCTCTCACTTTTTCAATGATTCAAAATTCAAAAATCTTGCCCAACTCTGAAACCCTATTTTTGGAACCAAGCTAGACTCTGCCTTCCAACAATAGACATGAAATATCAAACCCCAAACCAATAAAAAACCTACAAGAAAGTCCCACCACACAACCTTCTTCCCAACGTTGCAGAGAGGTCACAACCATATCCTGCAACTTCTCGAGGAAAAATCCCCAGTAGGTAGGAACAAACCAAAGCATTGTCAAGTTTTCGCCTAAATTTGGATTAAAATCAAATTTAAATTTCCCCCCTCCCCCCACCATAATATTTGAAAACATGCTACAAAATCAGGGGTAGACTACTCCAATATGAATCAAAAGGCAAAAGAAAATTTATCCGGTCCATTAGGAACCCTACAGCCAAAAACGTTGACCTTCGACATAAAAAAACACATCCTACATAGGGATTCCTGAAAATCCATTCAAATAAGTAAATCCCACCCAAAGATAGGCTCTCACTTTTTCATTGATTCAAAATTCAAAAATCTTGCCCAAATCTGAAACCTTGTTTTTGGAACCAAGCTAGACTTTGCCTTCCAGCAGTAGGCATACAGGGTCAAACCCCAAACTAATAAAAAATTTGCTAGAAAGTCCCACCACACAGCCTTATGCCCAACATTGTAGAGAGGTCACAACTATACCTTGCAACTTCTAGAGAATGAATCCCTAGTAGGCAGGAGCAAACCAAAGCATTGTCAAGTTCTCACCTAAATTTGGATTAAATTCAAATTAAAAAAATTCCCCTCCCCCATTAGAAAATATGAAAACATGCAACAAAACTAGGGGTAGATTGCTCCAATATGAATCAAAAGGTAAAAAAAATATTATTTGGTCCATCAAGAACCCTACAACTAAAAATGTCGATCTCATCCTACAGTAGGGATTCTAAAATAAAACCTTCCCAACCAAGATGAGAAGCAGAGATCTAAAACCAAGGGTGCTCAATCATGAATAAAAAATTAAAGAACCCACCCAAAACAGGAACCCATGCAACAAACCACTGGATTCCTTCCCAAAACATCGAGTTCAAGGGGTGCTCTTAAAATCAAAATCAAAACCCACCCAAAACAAGAACCCTGATACTAGAAGCACAAACCACCAACACCCAACACAACAGACTAATCCTACGGGAGGAATTAAGAAATATTTGGTCAAGATGCAAAGAGGCTCATTCCCACAACACAAAGAGGGGAAAAACCACCTAAATTCTTGTGGGGTCTAAACCCATAGACACATTAAAGACAAAAAAAGAGGATTCAACTGTCCTAGCCTTCCACCCTGCAACCCAATCTGTTACTACATTTTATCCAGTAACCCAACCTGTTGTTGTGGTTCCTTCAACTAGTCTAGTCTTAACCAATCCTTCCACCTAGTAAAGGCCAACCTTCCACGCTCCTTCAACCTAACCATCCTTCCACGCCCCTTCATCCTTCACAACCTTCCACTTAGCATCTCAACCTTCCACTGTAGCTCCTTCAACCAAACCAACCTTCCATGCTCCTTTAGCCTTACCAATGTTCCACACTCCTTGAGCCATCCCAACCTTCCACCCAACATCCCAACCTTCCATTGTATCTCCTTCAACCAACCTAGGATGGATTAACTAGTTGCATTCTATAAAAATAGCTTGTATAAGAAAAATAATTTTAAAAATGAATGAACTACTTTCTAAAATTTTAAGTAGCATCCTAGTTCACCAATTTGCATAATTTTACCATTAAGTGTTTTTTTTTGCATTATAAAAATTACTCTTTTTACCTCCATTCTTTTTATTTTGAAATCAAATGAGAGTATTCCTTAGAATGCTTTTTTTTTTTTGGCAACAAAAGTCATGGCATGAGGCATTTGTCACACATTTATAATATAGATGAAATTCATAGATTATTTATAAATATTGTATTTATATTGTTATTACGAGATTATTGTTAAAATCCTGCAACTTAAGCTTTGTATATTTTATACTTTCATCAAACTATAAAGACCCTAAGGCTTATAAATTCCCTTGTTACATCATTTTAAACTATAATATGTGACATTTATAATATAGATGAAATTCATAGATTATTTATAAATATTGTATTTATATTGTTATTACGAGATTATTGTTAAAATCCTGCAACTTAAGCTTTGTATATTTTATACTTTCATCAAACTATAAAGACCCTAAGGCTTATAAATTCCCTTGTTACATCATTTTAAACTATAATATTTTTAATTGATTAACATTAATCCATAAAAAAAGATAATACCAATATTTTAAGCTTTAACCTTTAACTAAAACGATGGATAATTATTCTGAGGGACAACACAACGATTGAAGGTTTGGTTCTTCTTTGAGAGATCCAATGTTCAAACTGCAACATCTGTGTTCTGAGGGACAATGCAATAATTTCGGATATGACTCTTCTTCGAGAGGTCCAAGGTTCAAACCACGATGTGTGTGGTTGTGTGTTAATCCCCTATTGATAAAGGTAATTCTCGATCTTACGAAGGGTCATGGCTGGCATAGGATTACATTTTTAATTAATTAACATCAATCCATATAAAAGATAATACCAATATTTTAAGATTTAACCTTTAACTAAAGGCGATGGATAATTTTCCTGAGGGACAACGCAAGGATTTGAGGTTTGGCTCTTTTTCGAAAGGTTCAAGGTTCAAACCACGACATGTGTGCGGTTGTGTATTAATCCTCTGTAGCTTTCGGTCTTACAAGGGATCATGGATGAGAGAGAACTGCTTAATCCTATGCGTTGATACTAGAAGTTTATCACACTACTCGAGTACCCTCAAACAAATTTACGACAAATAATTTTTTATCATATATGGACTCCATCTATATTACATCATGATTATCTAGTCTTATTACAACAATTTAACAACTATCTATATATTTTTTACAAGGACAACACAGTGATTAGGGCTTTGGCCTATCTTTGAGGAGGTCCAATGTTCAAACCTTGGCATACCCAAAAAGAGATAGGCTAGATGGTAGCGATTAAGTATTTATCAATTGATTGAGTATTTATCATTTGGATGCTCGAATATTCATCTAACCTAATAGGCTAGGGTTTATAGTGAAAGCACCTAATATATTAATAAAACAATTATCTATATATATATTATTTGAGAAGATTCAAACTTGAATCTTTAAAAAAAATTAACCAAATTTTATTAAAACTAATATCATTTAATTGTTAAATTTTATATTATCTAAATATTTTATAGACAAAATTAAAGTATTTAAGAAGTGAAGGTTAGGAAATTTTTATCATTTGAGTCATTCCTCTAATTGTTTTGTTTAAAAAAAAACAAAAACTCAAAAGAGCAGTTTTTAGGTGGTTTCTCCCCTTTTCTTAAAAATGTGTAGTGGCTAGGGCTTTGACTTTTCTTTGGTAGATCCTCAGGGGCCAGGTGGATTTGTAAGTTTTGGCGTTTATCCATAAGAGACTTAGGTTCAATCCCTAGGGACATGCTTATTTGCAAAGGTAATAATCTGACCTGAATCTGCTGAGTGCGTATTAGCCAACTCCGGTTCATTTCACGTTAGGTTAAGCAACAATGGGGTGGAATAAAAGTTATAAGAAACAACTCCAAGATTCTCAAAATTTAATCTGCTTGATAATAAAAAAAAGGGTGTTGATGTAACCAATTCCTTATATATATTAAAAATAAATAAAAAAATTCTAAAGATACCTTCAAAGCAATCAACATATGCCCCTTAGCTTGCCTTGCATTGAATTTAATACCAAATCCTATGGACCCCTAATTCAAGATAACCATATTCAAAATTAAAGAAAAGGCCCTCGGGCCTCCACCATATCCTTGCTCCTCAATCAAGAGCCTCCCTATTTCTCTCCCCCGTTAAAGCAAACAACTACTAGACCATATGCCTTGAGGGACAGACAATAAATTGACCACCCTGTTGGAATTATGGCAACTATTACAAAAGCCTTTGGCCCTTTTCCATTGCGATAAACAAGGCTTACCTTTAGCTTTGTTGTCTTTAGGCCTATGAAGCCCAACACCCCACATGGCCCTCACAATCCCCATAATAATTTAACACCCCAAGGGCTTATAACCTTAATCTATTTGAAGGTGCTTTTGAATTAATTATTATAATTTAAATCCTAAGGTTTTGGTATTTTAAAAGAAAATACATGTTTTCCGGTTTTTCGTCTTTATGTATACATAACATTTTTAACTAAAATATTAATATAATTAAAAATTACAAGATTTTAAGCTAAAATATTAATATAAATAAATATAATGTAAAAGCCAAGGGGGACAACGCGTGCATTGTAGTCGGCAAAAATGCCGGGTTGTTGAAAGCAAACAGATAAAATTTAACATTTAAAAATTCCGTCAACTGATGTCAATTACAAAAAAATTCCCGTCACACCGGGCTTAGTCCGTACATAATCGTAGTAGCTACGGAGGCGCCTTCGTTCTACATTATACCATACAGAGTATTGGGAAAATAAAGTATACGTACATCTAGTTTTTAATTTAAAAATTTACAACTCTTTTCTAAGGCTATGCATAATTAAAATATTCACCACCTTTCTTGGTAGGTGGTATTATTAAAAAATTTAAACCATAATATCCATTGATATTTTGTGCAGTTGGGCATTGGAATTGTTATATTTTATTAACATTGTAACATTTTATGGGTGATTAAAAGCTATGGTGATGTTTGTTTAAGTTGTGACAAGATTTGTTAGGTGAAACGTCTCTGGCAAAGTTGGCACACAGAATTTGGTTATGTAAAGTAGGGAACAAAATGGGCAGTCAGATCATAAAATCTTAATGTTTATTGCTTAGATGGAGAGACAAAATGCCTTATGCAATGGTTGGTTAAGTCAATGCCAGAGGATAATGATAAGCATGGAGGGGAAGAGGTCCTTTTTGGTTAAGTCAATGCCAGAGGATAATGCTAAGCATGGAGGGGAAGAGGTCCTTTCCCTTAAGGTCAAAGTCTTCTCTAAAAGATAAGGGAGAATGTTTTGAGTATGGTTAAACATAAAAAAAAAAATTAGATTTTGTTTATCACATGTTCTTTTGTATTATTTGCTTTTAAGTTTTTGGAATCCATAATTAGGTGGAGAATCCACTTAAATGATTTAAGTGTAGTAATTTGTTGTAGTAATTAATTCAAGGGATACACATGCATACAAGACAATACTAAATATAGTTGGTTAGGCAAAGAGATTAATTTTTTGAGAGATTATTTTATTTATTAAGTTAGTGTAAAAAATTGTTCGATATTTAGGGTTGAGCATTTCCATCTCAATTATGACTTTTCATAAGGGTGAGAGGTGAGATTATCAATAGAAGCCAACCACATAACCATACACACATCCATCTCTTTACACACTTGGCCACATCGTGTTTTGAACCTTGAATATTTCGAAAAAGAACCAAAGCCCAAACCATTGTGATGTCCGCTTGGGACACTTTTTATAAGGTAAATTATTAGTTATGATAATTGAATGAATGGTAAACTTTTTAAAATTGAATGAATTGAGTGGTAAGGAAAGAAGGTAGTTTGTTAAGAAGAAGTTAAAGGTTTGTGTCTTTTTTTGGTATATAGATTAAAGGTTTGAGTCTCTTAATACTTAGTAATATCTTTATAGTTTTAAGTTTTGTATATGAATGTAAAATCTAAAATGATTTAAAACTTGGACTTTAGATTTAATCGATAAGATTTTATATTTGGTAACTTAGGGATATAAATTCTTCAAGTTCAAGATCCTAAGTTAAAACTATGAGATATTGTTCATTTTAATTAATCAATTAATTAGCTCATGGCTTGTCGTTTTGATTTAAGAGAATAGATTAAAAAAATAGAAACAGTTTTTTTTAAAGCGAAAAACCCCTTGTAGGGCCGCTTTGGTCTAAGAAACCATGAACAGGGGGTTCTACACCGTCAAAGTCATCCAGGGGTCGCACCCGACCTTGCCCGCACCAACATTATCAATTGGATTTTGGGTACCCAATTCAGCTTTTTGGTAGGGCGGAGATTCGAACCTAGGACCTCCCTTGGAGGATTGCCCTCTCCTCTCCAACTCACCTACAACACCTGGGTAAATAGAAACATTTTTTAAACCTTGTGAAAATGGATACAATGAATAAACTACATGGTTGTTTTCCTCAATGCCATGGGATTTTTTTTCAAATATAGATAAATAAATAGTTTTTGGGATTTTGGGCAAGTGGTGTTTATTAAATAATAGGAGCTCAATTGGTTAAATACGTCAATTTTCAAGGCAGAACCCAAGGTTCAGATCTTGTCCAATGATATATACATAA
The DNA here is from genome assembly GCA_028583015.1 of Wollemia nobilis. Lineage (NCBI taxonomy): Eukaryota > Viridiplantae > Streptophyta > Pinopsida > Araucariales > Araucariaceae > Wollemia > Wollemia nobilis. The sequence goes on from JAQPPZ010017228.1 coordinate 18,724,102, forward strand.
TTGTGAAGATGTTGTCATGTAAATAATGGATTTGTTTTTTTAAAGTTATTTATGTAAACAAATGTAATAGAAAGTATAGAAGATCTCTTATCATGAACTATATTTATATTCATATGTAAAAGATATATTAATATAAACTTTTTAATCATATATTGGATTGAAATAGTTTTTATTTGTGTTAGATATGATATTTCAACAAACCTCATAATGGTACATAATTTTTTTATTGAGGTGAGTGTGAGAAACCCAATCAAAAAAACTATGATAGCAATAACAGTATCATAATTGATAACTATGTTTATATTGTTTGGCAAGATTTAAACTTGGTTGTCCATATAGATAGCTCATATTTCTAACTAATTATGTTTGTTCCATTGAATAAATACATTATTATAATAATGATAAAATTCATATTAGAAGTTGTAATTGTATATGTACAAATATTTTAATATAAAATTATAAATAAAATATTTTTTTTATTAGGTATAAGAAGGGGTTTTGAAAGGGTCCCTGAACCTTTTACAGAAGGGGTTTTGAAAGGGTCCTCGAACCTAATATCTAGCAATAAAAATATCCAAAGAGAAACCAAGGCGAAACACAAGAAGGTCTAACCTACCCAAGGAAAAGGAGACCAAACTTCATATAAATTAAACCAAGCTCAGGTGGCTCCTACCCAACCTAAACTGAAAGCAACCAAATTTTAAAAGTTGGATCTTGTATCTGACATAAATTGATCCTGCATTCGAGAACCTAGAAACCAAGATGAGTCGGATCCTATGGATCTAAAACAAACAACATTCCCACCTTAACTTGGAGGATTTAAAAACAAAATCGAAATGAAGCTTCCTATCCAAGCCAAAGAACTAACTACCTTGGGAATTAGGGAAATTGACCGATGGATCCAACATTACAACCAACAATGCTATCCAACGTCAATTTGAATTTAAAAATAAAAATAAAAAGAGCGCTCAATTTTGAAATTTTTTGCTCAAACACCAAGAGCACTCAAATTTGAATCATAGATAAAAATTAGGCCTTCCTGCCCATAACAAGAATCTTGATTCTAGCAACTCTGGCCTCCACCAGCAGGTACCCAACAACCAACAACAAGAACTCCTGCAACTGCCACATAGGAAAATCCATTCAAATAAGTGAATCTCGCCCAAGGATAGACTCTCAATTTTTCATTGATTCAAAATTCAAAAATCTTGCCCAACTTTGGAACCCTATTTTTGGAACCAAGCTAGACTCTACCTTCCAATAGTAGGCATTCAGGGTCAAACCCCAAACCAATAAAAAACCTGCTAGAAAGTTCCACCACACAACCTTCTGCCCAACATTGCAGATAGGTCACAACCATACCCCACAACTTCTTGAGGACGAATCCCCAACAGGCAGGAACAACCGAAGCACAATTAGGTTCTTGCCTAAATTTGGACCAAATTCAAATTTAAAATTCCCCCCCCTTACCAAAAAAATTGAAAACATGCAACAAAACTAGGAGGTGGACTACTCCAATATGAATCAAAAGGTAAAAAAATTATCTAGTCCATCAGGAACCCTACAGCCAAAAACGTTGACCTTCGATAGAAAAAACACATCCTATAGTAGGGATTCCAAAATAAAACCTTCTTACCCAAGCCAAAGAACTATCTGCCTTGGGAATAGGAAAATTGATCCAACATTACTATCAACAATCCTATTCGACGTCAATTTGAGTTTAAAAATAAAAAATAAAAAGAGCGCTCAATTTTGAATTTTTTTGCTCAAACACCAAGAGCACTCAAATTTGAATCATAGATAAAAATTAGGCCTTCCCGCCCATAACAAGAATCTTGATTCTAGCAACTCTGGCCTCCACCAGCAGGTACCCAACAACCAACAACAAGAACTGTGACCGCCACATAGGAAAATCCATTCAAATAAGCGAATCCCACCCAAAGATAGGCTCTCACTTTTTCATTGATTCAAAATTCAAAAATCTTGCCCAACTCTGAAACCTTGTTTTTAGAACCAAGCTAGACTCTGCCTTCCAGCAGTAGGCATACAAGGTCAAACCCCAAACTAATAAAAATTCTACTAGAAAGTCCCACCACACAACCTTCTGCCCAGTATTGCAGAGAGGTCACAACTATACCTTGCAAATTCTCGAGAATGGATCCAACATTACAATAAACAATGCAATCCAACATCAATTTGAATTTAAAAATAAAAATAAAAAGAGTGCTCAATTTTGAATTTTTTTGCCCAAATGCCAAGAGCACTCGAATTTGAATCATATATAAAACTTAGGTCTTCCCACCTATAACAAGAATCATGATTCTAGTAACTTTGGCATCCACCAGCAGGTACCCAAATACCAACAACAAGAACTCTTGCAACCACCACATAGGAAAATCCATTCAAATAAGTGAATCCCACCTAAAGATAGGCTCTCACTTTTTCACTGATTCAAAATTCAAAAATCCTGTCCAACTTTGAAACCCTATTTTGGAACCAAGCTAGAATCTGCCTTCCAAAAATAGGCATACAGGGTCAAATCCCAAACCAATAAAAAATCTACTAGAAAGTCCCACCACATAGCCTTTTGCCTAGCGTTGCAGAGAGGTCATAACTATACCTCGTAACTTCTCAAGGATTAATCCCCAACAGGAAGGAACAAACCAAAGCACTATCAAGTTCTCACCTACATTTGGATTAAATTCAAATTTAAAATTGTCCCCTCCCCCACTAGAAAATTTGAAAACATGCAATAAAACTATGGGGTAGATTTCTCCAAATATGAATCAAAAGGTAAAAAAAATATTATCCGGTCCATAAAGAACCTTGCAACTAAAAACACTGACCTCCAAAAAAAAACACATCCTATAGTAGGGATTTCGAAATAAAACCTTCCCACCCAAGATGAGAAGTAAAGATTTGGAACCAAGGGTGCTCAATCATGAATAAAAATTAAAGAACCCGCCCAAAACAGGAACCCATACAACACACCATTGGATTCCTTCCCAAAAAACTAAGTTCAAGGGGTGCTCAAATTTAAAATCAAAATCAAAACCCACCCAAAACAAGAACCTTGATACTAGAAGCACAAACCACCAACACCCAACACAACAGACCAATCCTATAGGAGGAACTAAGAAATATTTGGTCAAGATGCAAAGAGGCTCACTCCCACAACACAAAGAGGGAGAAAAAACCACAAAAATCCCTATGGGTTCTAAACCCATAGGCACACCAAAGATAAAAAAAAGATATTAAACTATCCTAGCCTTCCATCCTGCAACCCAACCTATTACTGAATTTTATCTAGCAACCCAGCCTACTGTTGTGGTTCCTTCAACCAATATAGCCTCAACCAATCCTTCCACCCAGTAAAGGCCAACCTTCAATGCTCCTTCAACCTAACCATCCTTCCACGCTCCTTCATACTTCACAACCTTCCACTTAGCATCTCAACCTTTCATTGTAGCTCCTTCAACCAAACTAGCCTTCCACGCTCCTTTATCCTTACCAGTGTTTCACACTCCTTCAACCATCCCAACCATCCACCCAACACACCAACATTTCATTGTAGCTCCTTCAACCAACCTAGCCTTCCATGCTCCTTCAACCTAACCAACCTTCCACTCAACATCTCAAACTTCTACTATAGCTTCTTCAATCGAATCGACCTTCCACACTCCTTCAACTTTACCAGCATTCCACGCTCCTTTAGCCATCCTAGCCTTTCACCTAGCATCCCAACATTTCATTGCAAATCCTTTAACCAACCCATCCTTCCATGCCTCTTCAGCCTTCCATGCTCCTTCAATATTTGTCCTCAGCCAACCCAACCTTCCATGCTCCTTCAACTAGACTCTGGGTTTTAGGTCCCCCAAACTTTAGTTTTGGGGTTTGTTAGATTTCTGAATAGGTTAACTTATAGAAATCTTCAACTATGATCTAAAATTAAATTAAACTATTGCTACTAAAAATGAATAAGAGACAATGAGTCAAACTAAAATTAACCTATTGCTACATTTCATCCAACAACCCAACCTACTATTGTGGTTCCTTCAGCTGATCTAGCCTCAACCAATCCTTCCACGTAGCAAAGGCCATCCTAACAACCCTTCCACAATCCTTCAAAATTCCTAGCCTTCCACTCAACATCTTAGCCTTTCATTGCAGCTCCTTCAACCAAACCAACCTTCCACACTCCTTTAGTCTTACCAACATTGAATGCTCCTTCAGCCATCTCAGCCTTCCACCCAACATCCCAGCCTTCCATTATAGCTCCTTTTAACAAACCTAGCCTTCCATGCTCCTTCAGACTAACCAACCTTCCACGCTTCTTCAACCATCCTAGGCTTCCACCCAACATCCCAACCTTCTGTTGCAACATATTCAGCCAGTCCATCCTTCTATGCTCCTTCAACCTTTGTCCTCAACCAGTCTAACCTTCCACACTCCAACTAGACTTTAGGTTTTAAGTCCCCCAAGCTTTGGTTTTAGGGTTTGTTAGCTTTTTGAATTGGTTAACTCACCGAAAGCTTCAACCAAGATCTAAAAATAAAGTAAACTAATGCTACAAACAATGAAACTTAATAATAGTAAAATCTCATAAAATAACACAAATGAACACAATATACCAAAATTACATTAATGATACAACATGGTTACAATGCATGGAACTTTACCTCCAATATATCATTTTTCATGACTTTTCAGTTCTCTAACTATTGCTCTCCTCTTTCATCCAAGATATGCAACCTTTCATATTCCTCTAATAAAGATAAAGCTCTCAACTTGCCACATATCATGTGATTGTTCACTCTCTTAACAATTTACACTCTTTCACATTTTTTTTTATTAGATAAAGAAAGGGGTTTTGATAGGGTCCCCAAACCTAATACAAGTCGAGAAGAGAAGGAAAACCAACAAAAGCTAAATTCAACTCAAAACCAGCCCCAACAATAGGGGAGTAATGCAACTTAACCGGGGAAGACCAACAAAGGGAAAAAACCAGGTAAGACATCAAAAATAAACATGAAATCCAAAGGGTGAACCAAACCATAGAGCGAAAGAAACCAAACACACAACACTAAATTACCGAGGTCTCCATATGACTCTTAACGATCTCCCTAATTTCATTGATAAAAATGACAACCACTTGGATTGAACCCAAAAGTACTTGATGATTTTGGTCAAGCGTGTCTAAAATTGGTAGGGAATATGGAGGACCAGAGATCGATGGCTCAATAGGAACATGAGCACTATCAGGTAAAGGAGAACCTTTGGGAATCTTATGAGTAGATGAGCCCTCCTATGAGTCTAACGATATAAACAAAATAGACAGAGCCGAAGACTTGGCAGTTCTCTCAGATATTCAAACTGATCTTCACGTTCTACCAGGTCCAGGAGTACGCAGGGAATTTAGGGACTTCTTGGATGCCTAACCCTTTTCTTTTGAATTGGGGGGTGAGGAAGTGAAGTCACCATCCTTCGATTTTGAATCCTCCTCAGACTTAGAAGACAAGAAGGACACCATAGAAGGAGCAATTATGATAAATTCAACTTTTTGTAGGGCATCATAAACAACAATGCCTCTAGACTTTGCCACAAACTTGAAAATCAGCAAAATTAGACCCTGGTGGATCGTATCTAGCCCTTTCGTTCTTTTAACATCACACATTGACTTTTTTAGAGACTAGAATAGGAAGGCTGACACATTCATCATCCATTTATGCCTGAGAAGATTAAGAAACATCATGTGATAACTATGGATCACATCCTTATTCGAATCCAACATGAAATACTCCATAATCACCAAAAGAACACAATTCCATAGATCCACCAATACCTTTGCATCATAACCATTATGCAACTTCGACAGAAACTCCCAAGCATCAACAAACATACCATACTCCTACTTGAGGGAGTGCTTAGGGTGCTTATGGCACTCATCATCATTAAGTAAACTAATATTGCACTCTTTCTCATATTGCCATATATATTATATAAAATATAAATCTTTATCAAACTAATATTACAAGGGGGGCAAATAATGTAATATCTCCAACACCCCCCGTATTACATTTTTTGGTAGGAAGGTTTTTTGCCTCCAATATCTAATTCTTCTTTCTCTTTAATATTTAGCTTTGGATCTTCATGGCTAGATAAATAATTTGTGTCTACCTCTAGATCAATGTATCTAAGTTACATCTAGGTATCTATCTTTGGGTCACTGCCATTGGTTTTACCTCTGGGTAATTGCATCTAGGTCTCTACCTCTAGTTCATTTCCACTGGATCACTGCCTCTGGAACTCTGCCTTTGGATCACCTCTAGATAATCATTGTCTCTATATCATCCACTATAAAATCATCATATATGTAGGATCATCACTACAAATGCTCTCTCTATGAACCATCTTCCAAGCTATGCTTGGGTCTTCTTTCTCTTTGTCTACTATGGGACCTCTTTCCATGAGTCTCCTTAATATGCTTTTTAATTTCTTATAGACTACCTTCTATTTCAAATATATTCTTGTAATAGGTAAACTCAATCTATCTTATAATTTTTTTGAATTGATTCTTTCTCAAAATTCTAAAACTTATTATTCAACCTAGTGGTATTAATATTTATCTTCACTAGTTTTCCTTCAATCTAGTGGTAATACTTTTATTTTGCAAATTTCAAGTTCTATGCAAGAAAATTTTTATTATACTTGGTCTTCTCCTATAGAAATCATATAATATTCCTTTCATTTTATCCCATTCATCTATGTTAATCCATCCAAAATCCACTTTTATTCCGTAGTCTTTCTTTTCCTTTTGTAGATAAAACATTTGTGAATGATTATGTGCTCCATGAATATTACAAGTATAGAGATTCCAATATTTCTCTGTATTATGTCCATATCTACCATAATGACTACACCTATTTTATGTTACTAAATTCATTTTACCATTATGTCCTTTACTGCAACTGATTCTATTAATCCCTGTCACTAATTTGATGTCTCTATTTCTTGTTACAAACTTAGTTCCTTACTAATTGTTGCTAGTTTGACCTGTATACCCAAGACCTTCACACGCTGGTCTTGTTTCTAATACAATTGGCTCTTTTATTGCTTTTTCATATTTCCCTAAACTTGTACCTTTATATCCCATTTTATTTAAAAACTTTGAACCAAAACCTTTAGTATGCTTTTCAAAATAACCAAAAATATAATTATACTAATCTTTATCAATATCAATACAACTCTAAGCATCACTATCTCTATCATCATTTGAATTCATATCAACATTAATTTTGATAGCATTAACCTTTTTTGAATAATCATGAACTGTATTCAAATCACTTGAATCACATGTAGCATATATCTTTGTAATAGTTTCTTCTATCTTTGTTATGAATTCTATGCCACTAGTGTCATTGCTTGCATCATAAAGTTTCCTTTCATTTTGAAAAGAATCATAATTTGCATCCTTTTCTTTTTGAAGAAGATCACTAGTATCACAACATGCATCAATCATCAATGGTTTTGATTTTATAGTATTGCAACATGAATCTATCATCATGGGCCTTAAATCATTTGTATCACTAGAAATATCTTTCATCACTGATTGGTTTTCTACTTCTTCAACCTTTTCTTGTTCATCTTAGAAATATTAAGAGTGATAATTCCTTTGAAGATTATTCTCCATAGACCAATAGGTACAATAACAAAATTTTCATAACAATCATTAGCATCATTAAGAACACTTTGCATTCATTTTTTAAGTATTAAAAATTCTTCTTTTTCTACTTCACTAGTAATATCAACAAGCCTATTGTTCAAAGTATTTGTTTCATCAATAAACTTGTTCTTTAAATATTTAATCATGTCCTCTTGTCTTTAAGGATTTCATGAGAAAGAAATATCATATACATCAATTTTCCTATATTATTAGATAATGTAAAATCACTTTTACAATCTTCATATGCCTCTTGAAGCCTTCTATTTAGATAATTACTAAGTGCTAATAAATTTTCATCTTTTACTTCTCTCAAAATTTAATGTGAGGCACTATTTTCACTTATTGATGTATCCTTTTCAATTTCTTCTATCATGTGTTGTGTATGGAATTTTAATCTTTCCAACCTTTTTGAAATTTCCTGAATGTCTAATTTTTCTTGGACACATAGGTTTTCTTTTTCAAATGTTTTTGACAACTCATGTATTTCATTTTTTTATCATTTGTATTCTTTTTCATTTGCTTTTTCTTTGCCATGTCCCTTTGAAGTTGACTACCTTATATCTCCCTAAGTTTTGAATAATAGATTCTAAGTTTCTAAATTTTTAAAACCTAATTTGATGTTTTTTTTTGCTTGATAAAAGGGGTTGTACCCGAGTCCCCCATCCTTAAAAAATTACATCTCTCTTCTTTAGAGCTTTAGATTTTACAAATAGATACACTTTTCATCTCAATTGAGATGCTATAGATAGAAACCTACATCATTTTACATAAAATATCTGCATTTTTGATTTTCATTTTCCAGATCTTTTCAAATATCTGTATGAATACAATTACTCCAAAATTTAGCATCTTTCTTGACATTTTCCTATAGCTTCCTTCACAATGCTAAAAAAATCACCTCTACTATCTATGCCTTGCATCTTAGTAGAGTAATATATTCAAAACATCGCACTAACATAGTCCGTTTTACCAAACCTGGATTGCTAGTTTCCTTCCTGAAACACAAGTGCAACCACAAAAATTATAATAAATAGTATAAATGAACACACATTATTGTTATAAAATAAAATAGATATTACCAATGGAAAAAATTAAAGTAAATCTTAATCATTAATTGATTTAGGTAATCAACAATTTTTGTTAGCTTCAACTAAACTTTCTACTTCCTCTAACCATGGAAAGGAGATGTTAACTTCATGATTCTCAACCAAAATAACTCTATTGTCTAGCTTATCTGCACATTTTTTCCTTCCCTTAATATATGTGTAAACCCAATTTCTTCAAACTCTTTAGCAAGATCTTGAATTTCCACAATTATCTCTTGTATGTTCCATGGAGCCTTTGCTTTCCTCAAAATTGTATTTATTACTATGAGAGAATCACCTTCCATCCAAACTCTATTCCATTTCATTTGTTTACATATTTTTAACCCTTCTAAAGCTGCCCAAGATTTAGCTTCATTATTTGTCTTAAATCCACAATTGAAAACATAATGAGACAAAATCTCTCCTCTATTATTTCTAATTATTCCTCCTCCTCCTGCTGGTCCTGGGTTTCCTTTAGATGCTCCATCAAAATTCAAATTAACCCACTCCACATATGGTGGTTTCCACTTTATATTCTTTACCTTATTTTTGCTTCTCTTATACCCAACATCATAATTCCATTTAATGACTTGACTCCATCTATCAAGACTCTTTGCTTCCAAATTAGGGATTGGGTGAGTTGATAGGGTTGGTTTAGACTCCTCTATGGCTACACATATCTTATTTTTCATTACTTCTAAAATACTTTCCTTTCATTTAAATATTCTTATATTCCTTTCTAGCCATATAGTCCAAAGTATTTTTTCTTTTGATATATCCCATATTGTCTGTAAAGCCTTATTTTTATAAGTGTTTTGCCATTGCTTTAACCAATATTAAATTAAACCTAATTTGATGTCGAAGTCCTTATAACTCCCAAATAATAAATTTAGAAATATATTTGCAAAATTATTATTTCTAATTTGATGTTGAAAACCTTATTTCTCCAAAATTATAAATTTGCAAATATTAAAAATTGATTTACAAAACTATATGAAAACTTCAAAAAATTTCAAAATGCATTAATAGGATTTTTAGGGTTTCAATTCATCAAATATTTTCCTTATTTCTCCAATAGAATAATTAATCAAGGTGAAAATAGATTAATTAAATTCAACCTTATCTCCTAATATCAAAAATTTATTTCTCCCTAATTATAATTTAGAACCTTTAGAAAAAAGTACAAAATTTATTTGACCCTTATATCTCCCTCAATATTAAATCAATTAAAAAAAAAATACCTCAACATCATCATCCTTTTAGCCAACGAGATTCTGTCAATGGCTCGACCTCAACGATGACAACATATCTCTTTTGACTAGCCCACCATGTGTCCACTATGCTAAGCTTGGAGGAAGCAAATAACTAGCTAAGGGTCCTATCCTAACAATGATGATCCATTTTTTTATTTACTACTAAAGATGATGATTACATAATTGATTCCTATGCATATGTGAACATCTTTTAAATGTCTCCTCAGTTTTGATAACGACTAGTCTAGGCTAAAAATGACTACGAAAATGCATGCAACCAAAAATAGTTTTTCCCCTTCACATTCAATTAGTTTGAGCCAATATGAAATGATAAAAATCTCAATCATAAGCTAACAACTATTATATCTAATGTTATCCTGCCTGGTACTCCTCTAATTATAGTGCATCACAGTTCATAACAAATAGCTCAGACGTTTTATACTATCCTTCACTTCTTGTAACACTTAGGGTTTATCACCTTCATCTCCACCATAACACCATGCTCTATTCTTTGTGCACATTTTTCTTCACTGCACGCTATTATTCAAGCACTTACAAAAGACATTTGAAGAGCTCAAGTGGGCATAAAATGAACCTTGTCTATCACATTTTGAGCAAGAGGTGCCTATGGACTTCAATTTTTGTAGTACCTCCATAGTCTTCGGTGATTCTATGCTTTGTATAACAAATCCTTGATTGAATAGTAAGAGTGCTTTGCTTCCAACGCTTCAAAAAAACACTTTGTATGCTTTCTATTGAAAAATCTATTATGTCTCAATGCAGGTTCAAGTGGCTTCCCTTACATAGACTGTGACTTCTTATGCTTGCAACACTTCCCTCCTTGAATTCCAAATTCTTCTATGCCTTCATGCTTTAGCTTGCTACTTTTAGACATCTATGTTGAACTTATTTTATCTACCTTCACTTTTCATAAACATAGCTTTATTTTCCAACTCTTGTAACTATTCACTTCTTTTCCTTGTACCATTTCACTTCTCTTCACCTGTGTCACTTTTCTCTTCAACTGTTACACTTTCACCTTATCTATTTTGCAAGACTTCACTCAACTTTCTACCTCCAAATGATGCTTCAACTTTCCTTCTAGATGATATGTCTTCCTCTTAGTGGCTCTTCATCTACCTTTCTCCTCCTTTCAACATTCTACTTTGCACTTTTCTAGACTGCACCTTCTCTGCTTTGAAGCTTTATTATTTTACTTTTATTTTCTTTCTAACTTGTAGATAACTTTATATTTCTTCTAACACTTTGTATGCTCCTACATATTTATGTAGATTTAATGGTGATAAAAAAAACACTCCTTCGAATATCAACTTCCAATGCCTTCTTTATGTTATTTTCAACTTAAGCTATGGTGTTTACAAACTTGTTATAATTTTTTTTTTGAATGCTTAAACAAGATGCTCTTAAAACACTAATTTGTAGTCCTATTTTTAAATTTCTTTCTGCCTACTTACTTGCTTATTCGTTTTCCTTATTTTCTTTTTTTTTTGTCCAAACTTGCTGCCTAAATTTATGAGAACTTGCAGCTCCTCTCCTTCTTCTAATGCTTCCCAAACTTGTTATTTTCTTATTTTCTTTAACTTTTTATCCTATGTAAAACACCATTTGAGTTTTTCATCAGATGGTTATGATTGTCCTAATACCTTCACTAAGACTCTTGATACCATTTTTAGCTCTTTAAATAGGTTAACTCACAGAAAGCTTCAACCAAGATCTAAAAATAAATCAAACTAATGCTACTAACAATGAAGCTTAATAAAAACAAAATACCACAAGTAATATCTCATAAAATAACACAAATAAACACAACACATCATAATTACATTAATGATACAACATGGTTACAATGCATGGAGCTTTACCTCCAATATATCCTTTTTCATGACTTTTCAGTTCTCTAACTATTGCTCTCCTCTTTCATCCGAGAGATGCAACCTTTCATATTCCTCTAATAAGACAAAGCTTTCTACTTGTCACATATAATGTGACTCTTCATACTCTCTTGACACTCTGCACTCTTTCTCATATTGCCATATACATTATATAAAATATAAATCATTTATCAAACTAATATTGCAAGGGGGCCAAAATTTGTAATATCTTCAATAGGGTTTGGTCCCTATAAATAACATATTAAAAGTAGAATTTGAGGATTTATATAAATATTTGCAAAACATATTCTTTGATTCAAAAATAAATTCAATACAATGTATAATATATATGAATTTGTATTATGACTATATTATATCCTTATAATTCATCATTTCATGTCATATTGAAGCAAATTATCCCCATATATATATATGTGTGTGTGTGTGTGTGTGTGTGTGTAGGGGGGGGTGGGAGGGGGGGAATTGTAGCTTAAATATTTGTAGAGACATCCACTTAATTGAAGTTAATAAGCCTTTACAACAAAATAATTTGTAGTTTAGTTTTTTCTAATAGTTAATACCACATGATCATTGTGAAGAGTACTTTAATAGAAAGGGTAAAAATATATAAAAATCACTAAATAAAATAAAAAATATATTGTGATGGGTGAGAAAACCTAAGTTGGCTTACATTTACAACATCAACTATACGAAAATAAGAATATAAATCTAGTAGAAGAGCAATTTCTCTAAGCTATAAAAAAAGCGTGTAAGTCCCATACCAAACAAGTTAAAATCCATGCTATTATGAGATTTGAATGTTTGTTTATCCAAGTAAAATCAAATTTCATCACCATCCTAAAAATATAAAGGGAATCAATTTTAAACATGAAGCTATTTTGTTCTAGATCAAGACTTTAGTATCTATCTTGATCTTGTACATGAAATTTAACAAAACATTGAGGAAGTAATACTTATCTTGCTTCCAGTATTGATCAGTCTAATAAGTTTAAGAAACACTACTAGAATCTTATATTATAGGAAGTAATTATTTAATACTTATAACAAACCTCAAATAGATAATATTTAAAAAATATGGATAGATTTATTATAGTAATGTTCTAATACATAAAGATAAGTATCTCATCACTTATTGTTCATTTGATACACAAAAAACGTATGAACCAAAGATAAATTAAATACCTCTTTTAGGATCAATTTTTTGGTTAAAGAGAATAGAAAACCTCAAAAAATATTTTCAAATGTTTTTATAAAATTTTCAAAATAAATAAGAAATCTAAAATCATTTTTTAAAAAACATTAATGGTAATCCATATTGTACTAACATGAAATATACGTGCTTAAATAAGAAGACAATAATTTTATAAGTATATATAGTTTTGATGAAATAATCATCCTTTCCAAAAAAAGTTAGTAGTTCATCGATAAAGTCAATTGTTGTGGATTCTCAAACCTTAAAGGGAATCTAAAATGGTTGGTATAACAAAAGCCATTTTAGAAGATTTAGATTGACTATATAATGAACATTATCTATTAAAAACCTCCACGTGCTTCCTTATAGAAGTTTGATAATAAAAATATGCCTTTAAATATTCAACCATCTTTAACATGCAAAAAGGACCACCATATGAGGAATTTGTTTCTCTAATAAATACGAGATATAATGAAATAAGTAGAATACAAAGTGGGTTTAACTATATACCAAATAATTTTCTCAAGTATAACCAAGAAAAGTGCTTGATTTATCATTTTATGTTGATGAAAGGAAAGAATAATGAACCCAAAAAATAAATTTAGAAAATAATATTTTTAATATTAATATGCATTATACTACAATCAAGTACACTCAACAAGTCAACAACTTTTGTTATTTCCATTTTATGCTTAATAATGAGATATAATTGTTGAATATAAGAAACCCATTAATGTGTATTTGTTTGAGATCATGAACAATGAACTAGAAAATATAAGGGATCGATGATCAGTACAAAGTATTATTTTCTTATCTAAGACATAATATATTTATTATTTGAATCCTTGGATTGAGCTAAAGTATTATTTTTCATACATGTTATAGATCTCTTTTGTTATAAAAAAGTACTTGTAAATGATATACAACTAGATGGTATCTTTCCTAAAGAACAACACCTATGGCATAATTTGACGTATAAGTTGTTACCTCAAATGATTAATACAAATTAAAAAAAATCTATTAAGCATTAGATTGAAGCAAAGGATATATTTGAGTTAGATTGAAGAAATATTTTATTGGAAGATGGTAATTTGAACTTGTTGGCCAAGACTGACATTGGATAATGCAAGCCTACAGGTCATTAGTGATGTAAGGTTACAAGCATTATTTTTTATTTTTATTTTTATTTTTTATTTGTGGAAAACATCCCAAAAGGGATGCCACTTTCGGGTAAGACCCAAGGAGGCAGGGGTATCCATTCCGCCAAAAATGCCCAGGACTCGGACCTGGCCTACCACCTTTGACATACTCAAGGAGCAAACAAACACACAAAACCAATTTAAAAATAAGTAAATAACAACAAAAATAATAAAATAAAATAAAAAACATGCTCCTTGAGTGTGTCAAAAACAAAAGCACAACCAAACACGCACAATAAGATAAAAGAAACCACAACACAAACCACATAGAAAAACACAAGAACCACATAACAAAACACAAACAAGACAAAAACAACAGAACACTACAAAGACATAACCCAAAAAAAACATGAAAAATAAACACAACCAAAACACTAAAAAAAAAAAAAAAAAAAAAAAAAAAAAAAAAACAAGAGACAATAAACAAAAACAAAAAACATAGAAAACACTCACACATAAAAACACGAAATAACACAAACAAAGAGAAACCCAAGAACAAGAACGAAAAAAACACAAGAACAATAAAAAAAAACAAAAAAAAAAAAACAAAAACAACAAAAACACAAGAACAACAAAAAACAACACAAAGAACACAAAAACAAAACAAAACAAAAGAACCCACCCACCTTAAAAAACTAAACAAAAAAAAAAACAAAAAAAGAAAAGAAAAAAAATTGAACAAAACAATGACCTATCTAGACCAGAAGACTATTAAGGCAAGAATCAATAGAGGAAACAAAATAAAGAATAGAATGAGCTAGGGAACTAAAAAAACTGAATGAACCAAAGAGAAGCAAAAAAAAAACAAGAAGAAACTAGGTACCTTCAGACTTGGAGCCATCCAAAGAAATGATAGAAAGAAGAGCTTCCCTAATTTGAGAAGCCCACCATATAGGAGGGTGGCCATAACAAGTAAGATCACCTTTGTCCAAAGCCCAATTAGCTAAAGCATCAACACTCTTGTTTTGATCTCTGACCACATGATTGTAATCAACTTTCAAAAATCCCATCTGGATTAACTGAATCTTCTCAATAATTCTTTTTATTCTCCAATCCACCTTATGATTCTTAGAAGGAGTCTTCAAGAGATTAATCATAAGTTGAGAGTCGGACTCAACTAACACCTTTTCCCATCCAACCTTAGTAGCCTCCTGAAGGCCTCTGAGGATACCATACCCCTCAACAAGGTTATTGGAAAGAATACCCAAATTCTCGGCAAAAGTAAAAACCAGGGAGCCATCTGAAAGTCTACCAATTCCTCCCACACTAGCTTTTCCAGGGTTCCCTCTAGAGGCTCCATCGGTATTGACTTTTCCAAAATCCTTAGGAGGAGGTTGCCAATTTCTAGTCCTATCCATCTTACTAATACTCACATTCCCTTTAAGTTGGTTGCCCTTAGAAGATTTAATCTTCAATCTTTGCATCACTTGATCCCATCTTTGGTGGGAGTTTTGGGGGTGATTAAGGAGTTGATGGACTGATTCAACTAAGTTGGCTATGGTCTTTTGCCAAATATAGTGAATATCCTTCCTATCTTGATTAAAAATTTGGTTGTTCCTTTCATTCCAAATATTCCAAAGAAGAATGGTAGAACCCATCCAAACTAACTGCCTAATAAAATGATCAACACCCTCTTGATTAGGCCAATCCCTCCAAAGTTGTTCAAAAGTAAAAAAATTGGACCACTGTAAGCCAAGTAAAGTGGCCATTCTCCTCCATAGCTCAGAGGCTAAAGTACACTCAATAAAAATATGGTTGATATTTTCTACATTCTCTTCACACATTTCACATCTAAAAGGGCCATGAAAACCACGCTTCATAAGTTGCTCACCGATAAGCACCCTACGATGCAATAAAAGCCAATTAAAGAACCTCACCTTAGGCCAGAGCTTTTGAGCCCACAATCAAGAAAATATGTCAGAAGAATGGTTGGGATTATTATGGCATAAGGTCAAATAACCTTGAGCAACTGAATACTCACCCTTAGTAGTGTTGTTCCATCCAAAACAATCTTTTTCATGGGACCAAGAGAGGGATCTCATATGAAGGATGCCTTGGATATCTTGTCTTTGCCTTTATGGGATTTGAATAGGCCAGTCCTCAATAGGGATCCAATATCTACCAACCTTTGAATTACCAGTATGGTATCGATAGTAATTAGCCACCTTTATCCAATTAGCTCGGTGAAGCTCCTCCATCCAAGGCCTCCAATCGGGAAACTGAGTTATCAAAGGCTTGTGACCATCCCAAGAATCTGTCCAAAAATTTGCATGTTGACCATTATGAATGATCCAAAATAATTTTTTCTTTATCAAATCCTCACCGAGTCTTAAGAACTGCTAAAATGGGAGAACCTTTGGTAGGAAGTTGATAGCGAACAAGGTCTTCAGGACTTTTGTTCTCAGCATATTTAGCACGAAGATTATTGGCCCAAAGAGCATTGGGGTTATGCAACATCCTCCAATATAATTTAGCAGCTAAAGCTTTGTTGTTATTAATTGAAGACCGGAATCCTAACCCCCCTTCACTCTTAGGAAGACATAAAGTATCCCATTTCACCAAGGCCCATTTTCTTTTCTCCTTAGTACCACTCCAAAGGAAACGATGACTGATTTGATCCAATTCTCGAAGAACAACCTTTGGGATATTCAAAATGGAAGAAACATAAATAGGAATAGCTTGAAGGACTGATTTTACCAAGGTGATTCTACCCCTAGAAGAAAGCCACTTGTTGGTCCACTTTCCAATTTTCTTCTTGACTTTGTCCAACAACCAATTCCAATATTTATTTTTTTGCCTTTGAATATTTATGGGAATACCTAAATAAGTGATTGGAAGAGAGGTCTTCTTATATCTTAATTTATCCAAGACCATGGATTCCTGTCTAGCAGAGCAGTGAAAGAAAATAACTTTAGATTTGTCTTCATTGATCAACTGCCCAGTAGCCTTAGAAAAATAGCTAATGATTTGCTTAATATTAGAAGCTTCCTTAAGTGTAGCTTTACCTAAAAGAGTAGAGTCATCCACAAATTGAAGATGAGAGATAGGTCTAGCTCCATGAGCAATGGTAACTCCCTCAAGGGTTTTGTTTTCCCTCTTTTTGGTTATAGTCCTACCCAAGCATTCAGCAAGAATGATGAATAAATAAGGGGATAGCGGGTCACCTTGCCTAATACCTCTGGAAGCTGGGAAAGACTGAGAAGGCCTGCCATTGATAAGAACTAAGTAGGAAACTGAAGAGATACATCCCATAATCCAATCCATCCAATCCTTAGAGAAACCAAATTGCCTCAAAACTTTGATAAGGAAGTGCCAATCCACTCTGTCATAAGCTTTGGATAAGTCTAACCGAATGAACATGGAAGGAGAATTTTGCATATCCATGGAATGGATGGCTTCCTGAGCAAGAACTATCTCATCTACTATTTGACGTCCTTCCACATAACCCCCTTGCTCGGGGAAATAATCTTATGCAAAAGAGGCTTCAACCTTTCTGCCATGATTTTAGTAATGATTTTGAGAAGAACATTACATAAAGCAATAGGTCTAAAAGCTGAGATATGATCAACCTCTTGAGCTTTTGGAACAAGAGTAATATAAGTTTTATTGATAACCTTCAAAATTTCTTTGGCTTTCCTGGCTTCTTCCACCACCTCTAATAAATCAACATGAAGGATATCCCAGAACTCTTGGTAGAACTCAATGGGAAAACCATCGGGACCCGGGGTTTTCCCTTTTTGCATTTTAAAAACTACTTGTTGAAGCTCATTGATAGTAACAGGAGCAGTCAAAATAGAGTTCTCCTCAGAAGTGATAAGAGAAGGGATTGCTTGAAGAACATTTTGTTGTGAAGTTGAGTCAAGAGGAGTAGCAGCAAAAATATTGGAAAAGTAATCAACAACAATAGAGTTCATGCCATCCCAAGTATAAACAACATCTCCAGAATCTGATTTTAAGGAAGAAATAAAGTTGTGAGATCTTCGAGCTAGAAGAGATTTGTGGAAGAAATTTGTGTTTCGATCTCCTTCTTTGAGCCATTGAATTCTAGATTTTTGCTTCCATAAGATTTCTTCTCTTTTTTCCCATTCCTCTAAGCCGAGTTGTGAGTTTAATTTCATCTGCACTTCTCTTCTCTGTGAGGCCATCTAAATGGATTTTCTTATTCAAATTTTCAAGATGAGCAATAACTTCATGTTTTTTTTTATGAACATCCCCAAACTCTTTCCAGTTCCAAGTCTTGATTTTGGATTTAATGTATTGCAGTCTTTTGGCAAAACAGAACATCTTAGTCCCATGCCTAGGTTTACCTTCCTTCCACCATTGTTGCACATGAGGTCTGAAGGAAATGTCTCTAAGCCACATTAATTGAAAATGAAAAGGAGAGAAACTCACATTGGTTTTCCACATTTCCACCATGACTGGCCAATGATCCGAACCAGCATTATTAAGAGTCTTCACTTTAGGAATGTGACCATGGATTAAGAAATTTTTAGAGAGCAAAAACCTATCCAATCTCTCCATTATACAAGCTAAGCCTTGCCTTCTATTAGACCAAGTCATAAGGCCATTATCTGGTTGGATATCCACAAGATGGAGGTTTGCAATATATTCGCTCATGAGGTCAGTGCTTTTGTCCAAATTTCTATTTCCCCCCTTTTCTCATCTAGAGAGAGGATGGTATTGAAATCTCCTCCGATCAAGATCCAAGATTTAGGAAAATGAGAGATAATATGAGTAATATCCTTCCACTTTCTTCTTTTTTCCTCCAAAGAAGTCGGAGCATAAACAATAATGTAGAGCATAATCTGGTTGGAATGTCTACTTTGAATAGCTATAGCCAACAAACCCCAACTGCCAACCATATGGTGAATAACTACCTCTTTTGGGTCCCAAAGACAAGCAATGCCACCCGAAGTCCCTTGGGAACTAAGGGAAACCACTTTTCAGCTGGCCAAATTTTCTTGGCAATTAAGTCCATATCCTCCATTGACATCTTTGTTTCTTGAAGGAAAACAAGATGTGGATGATTTATCTGAATCATTCTTCTAATTTCATTTTGTTTTGAAAGACTCCCTTTGAGTCCTCTAATATTCCAAGTGATGATCTTCATTAATACCAGGGCTAAAAAAGTTGGGAAGGGCATTAATCTTACCTTCCTCTACAAGCTTTTCACCTTCTTTTACCATATGATATTGATTGGTCTTGCGACCTACTTTTTGATTAGAATCCATCTTCAATTTTTTTTCCCTGTTTCTTGACTTATTCCAATTGAATCTGAGATGGCTTCTAACCTTGAAGAATGCTCGTACACAGCCAAAATTTTACTAGATGGTTCAACGGAGTCTATATTGGGACCTGCATTATTTGAAGTTTTGACATTTGAAATATTGTTTTTCTTGTGTAAATTTTCTCCTTTTTTTTCTATTGAAAACCTTTGATTTGTTGGTTTGTCTCTGAGTTCTTCCCTTCATATTTAAATTGTGTTTCTAAGATTTTAGTTTCCATTATTTCCTCTTCCTCACTTGGGACATCATTTGTGGAAAGGATTTCAAACATATTAGTAGATGACTTTGATTGATCCTTCATAACTAGTTTTTTCTGAGTGTTCTTCTTCTTAGGTATTTGGAAACCTGCTGAGTTTATATCTTCTTTCTTTTGATCGGGAATTTTATTTGGGCAAGCACTGGCCAAATGACCATATTCATGGCAAATTCTACAACGAAAAGGAATGTTCTCATAGTCCACTACTTGCTCCCAAGTGTCTTCCCCAAATTGTAATGTGATATTTTTAGGTAGGGGTTTGTCAAAATCCATTAAAACACAAATTCGAGCATAAATAATATGTTCAAAATTTTGAGTACAATCAACGATCATCATAAAAGTTCCTAAAGAGTTTCCAATTGAAGAAAAAATAGTAGGATTCCAAAATTCAATAGGGAGGCCAAAGAGTCTAACCCACACGGGAGCTATAGAAGGCATATCTTCTTCGACTTTAAATTTAGTATGCCGAGGGCTTCATGAAAAGCCCTGCCCTTCCAAAAAACCAAGGACCCCCTTGAAAAGTTTTCTCTCTATCTTCATTATTAGCAAATAAAACAAGAAAATAACCATTTGGATAAATAGAGATTTGTAACTCACCTTTAGTTTTCCAGATTTTTGCAGCCCAGACTTTGAAAGCGAGATAGACTCGGACGAAAACCCACGAACCGACAAATTAGTCCTCTTTTTTCCAAATCTTCAATGCCAATCTGAATGTTACCCATATCAAGCTTAACAATAGGAGTTCCATCAGCTGCTTTAAGACATCCTGACTCCGTTTTCCTGGGATCAATATTAGGCATTCTTAGAGGTTTATGGGAAGCCCTAATATTGATATTAGCATTGGGTTGAGGTTGTCCACCACGAAGGGCATCCCTAAAATTCATTTTTGGGACTGAGTCTTCGAAATTCTTACCCTTGATAGGGGTTTTCATAGTAGAATTATTTTGTGGGTGCACCTTAGCACCAGATTCACTTGAGATATGAGCCATTTTTTGATCAACTACTTGAAACTTGTTTCGTGATCTCTTTAATCCTTGCCCTAGATGCCGTGGAAAGGTATGGTTTTCACTTTTCTTTTGTGCAGCAAATTGGAAGCCATTGTCACTCAAGTTCATAGTATGATCTATTGAAAGACAAATTTCTAACCCATATTGTATCCCCTGCAACATTTCCTACTAAAATATTGAGCATAAACCACAAAAATATTGGCCGCTAGGGCCCGAAGGCCCTAAAAACCAACCTCTGGAGCTGCTTGCACTCAACCCAGATGAAACCCTCGCATAGCCGCTTGCCAAATATCTCGTTCACACATAGGGATGCGCTAGGATCTGTGTTGCTCCAAATGATATGAAAATTGGTGGAGACGTTCTAGGGTTTTTCAGGCATCTACCCTCAAAATTTCAGCTCAATCCGAGTCCGGATGAGTGAGATATGGCCGAAACGAGTTCGGCAGTTTGGGCGGTCCTACGAAAAACGTCTTAGGTTATTTTTTCAATCAGGTTACAAGCATTATTGATGTAAGCCTATGGGAAATAATTTGATGTATTCACCCTTAGCAAAAAAATTTAAACCACTTGTGTGGTTAACATTACCTTAACCTTCATTTAAGGTTTTTCAAGGTATGATTTAACTTAAATTAACCTTGGATCATATATTGGCTTATGTTAAATTATAAAGTTGGAAATAAAGTGTTTACTATAAATAGATCAAAACCACCCAATCTATTGCATCAATGTTATAACATTGTATTCTATAGAAAGTGCTTCATGTCTATAAACATCCCTCTCTCTCTTTCTCCATTCAATTATTGATCCTTCAATAAGACTTGTGATGAATGTATGCTCAATATCTATTTTAGAAAGTAATGCCAAATTTTACATGGTATTAGAATGATACTAGAGCAACTTTAATTGGTATGATGAAGAAGTTATTCCTAAACAAATTTATAGATCTTGTATAATAGTTATTTAAGTTTAAAAAAAAAACCCTAGTTGGATCCTAGATCATGAGCATCTTTGAATAGTTTTTTTTGAAAAATTTGAAAAAAACTTGTATTAAAACAAAGATCAATTACAATAAGGGAAGAGACTCTTCCCAGCCGAATTCAGAGAGAACACAAGCTTACAATAGTAGAAGAAGATTTGCAATGGAGCCAAATCTCCTGAACCATTAACTAGCTAGCAGGGGGTCGACATGGACAGTTGATGCAACTTGTCACGAAATCGTGACACTATTCTTCTCCTTAGGCCGCAAACATGCAACATGTCACGATATCGCGACACCTTTCCCATTTGGCTGCAAAAAATCAACATGTCACGATATCGTGACATTTTCCTCCTTTGGCCATGAAAATTCAACAAGTCGCGATATCGCGACACCATTTCTCCTTTGGTCGCGAAAAAGTAACATGTCACGAAATCGTGACACCTTTTCTCCTTTGGCTGCGAAAAAGCAACATGTCGCGATATCACGACATCTTTTCTCCTTTGGACCTAAAAAAGCAACATGTCGTGATATTCATGACACCTTTTCTCCTTTGGCCGCGAAAAAGCGCGAAAAAGCAACATGTCGCGATATCGCGACACATTTTCTCCCTTGGTCGCAAAAAAGCAACATGCCGCGATATCGCGACACCTTTTCTCCCTTAGCCGCAAAAATGCAACATGTCACGATATTGCGACACCTTTCCTCCCTAGGCCATGACAAAGCAACATGTCACGATATCGTGACACCTTTCCTCCCTTGGCCGCGACGAAGCGACATGTCGCGATATCGCGACAACTTTTCGCCCATGACCGCGACGATGCAACATGTTGCGATATCACGACAACTTTCCTCCAGCGGCCGCGACGGCACAACATGTCGCGATATCGTGACAACTTTCCTCCAATGACCGTGACGGTGCAACATATCACGATATCGCGACAACTTTCCTCCAGCGACTATGACGGCGCAACATGTCGCGATATCGTGAAAACTTTCCACCAACGACCGCGACGGTGCAACATGTCACGATATCACGATAAATTTCCTCCAACGACCGTGATGGTGCAACATGTCATGATATCATGACAACTTTCCTCCGAGCAACCACGACGATGCAACATGTCATGATATCGCGACAACTTTCCTCCAACGACCGCGATGGCGCAACATGTCACGATATCGCGACATCTTTCCACCAGTGACCGTGACGGAGCAACATGTCGTGATATTGTGACAACTTTCCTCCAGCGACCGTGACAGCACAACATGTCGTGATATCGTGACAAATTTCCTCCAGGGTCCGCGACAGTGCAACATGTCGCGATATTGCTATAACTTTCCTCCAACGATCGTGACGACACAACATGTCACGATATTACGACAACTTTCCTCCAACGACTGCGATGGTGCAACATGTCACGATATCACATCAAATTTCCTTTGCTTTTTCTTTGATCATCTCAAGGACCTTTCTAGACCCTGTCTAATCACCTCATCCTCAATATCCATGTCACTGTGCAACTGAACTCCAACCTCCTTTTCCACACCCATCTTAGCCAGAAAGTCAACCGCTTTGTTCAAATCTCTACTTGCATATAATGGGATCACGTCCTCCAATTCCTTCCATAATTATTTAATTTGGGTAACAAGAGCCCTCAACCTCCAAGCTTTCAGATCAAAGTTCCTCATGCAGTCTAGAGCTCCAACCATTATTTGCGAGTCTGATTCAAGAATAATCCTACGATGGCCATGTTTTACTACCCAAATAGAAGCAAACTTGATGGCAATGGCTTTGGCTTCATTGTTAGTGGATCTTCCCAGGCCTTGCAATTCCCAATAGAGCACAGTCCCAGCATGGTTTTGGCACACCACTCCAATTTCGGCTCTACCCGGATTGCCTTTTGTAGCTCCATCAGTATTGATTTTAATCCAACCTTCAAGGGGAGGTTTCCAACAATTTCTGTCCTATCCCTCTTGTAGTTCAAGGCATTCTTCCAAAGCTCCAATGCCAATTTGAGCTTCCTCCTCAGCATGAACAACCATAGTTTCGGTAACCTTGCTCCAAATGGTCTGCCAAACCCCGTCTAGAGCAGTAAAAGTTTCTCTAAAAATTTTGGCATTTCTTTCCAGCCATACTTGCCACCAGATAAAGCTTAAACCGAGCTCCCAGCCAAAATGAAGAGCTTTAGATTTGAATCTACCTTTCTGCCATTTTGCCTAGATATTCATCCGGTTCAGGTCACCACTTACTTGAATTTTAAAGTAAGCAAACCAACACAGCCAAATCTATCGGGTGAAAGGGCAACCAAACAACAAATGGTCAACAGTTTCCTCGCTCTTGTAGCATAGTACACATTGAGAAGGGCCGATGATACCTTTTGATCTGAGATTATCAAAAGTGAGGATTCCATTGTGCATGCACTGCCAGGCAAAAAAGTTTACTTTCGGCCAGCCTTTAGAGTGCCAGATTTTCCTC
Source organism: Wollemia nobilis (assembly GCA_028583015.1). Lineage (NCBI taxonomy): Eukaryota > Viridiplantae > Streptophyta > Pinopsida > Araucariales > Araucariaceae > Wollemia > Wollemia nobilis. Next base: position 18,748,470 of record JAQPPZ010017228.1, read on the forward strand.
CAATCCTCAACTCTGAAAGTGTGAGGGGGGACTCTAGGAGAATGTTATCATATCCGTCCTTTACTGTATAGACGCCAAGACTCCCAAAGCCCCAGGATAATTCATCCTCCACGTCTCCCCTTGTGAGAAATATTTCTATCAGAATTTTAGTCATGATAGGCGACAAATCCGGAGGGATTGAAATGGGCCACTCATCCAACTTCTTGAACTGCTTAAACTTACACTCTCCCAGCTGAGTAGTTGTGAAATAAATTTCAATACGGATCCATCCCTTGGATTCAATGGCTACTTTTATTGGCAATAATTATGGAAATTCAGCAATGATGGGTGGGAACTGATCCCAAGAATCTATCCAAAAATGAGCCTTCTCCCCTCTTCCCACTTTCCAAAATAAGCGGTCTTTAACAACCTGAGACCCTAACTTGAGAGCCTACCAAACTAGGGACCCAGTACCATCCAAGGGGATGCGAGCTACATCGATTGGGTTGGCCTGTCCCAGGTATTTGCTAGTTAGGATTCTACTGAAAAGGGAGGTGGGTTGGGAGATCCATCTCCAGTACAACTTTCCAGCCAAAGCTTTATTATTCAACTTAGATTTTCTCAAACCCGGACCTCCTTTAACCTTGGGATGGGTAACTTTGTCCCAGCCCACTAAGGCCCACTTTCTCTCTCCCTTTGCTCCTTCCCATTAAAAATTTCTAGCCATCCTGTCCAACTCCTTCCATATTGTAAATGGGGCAACCAGGATAGAGAATTTGTAAATTGGCATGGCTTGAATGACTAACTGTAAGAACATTAATCTGCCACCATAACTTAACCACTTGTGAGACCAGTGATTAATTCTGTCCTTGATACACTCCAGTAGATTCCTCCATGTGTCTAATTTTAGCTTCTTAAAGTGCAAGGGGACCCCCAAGTAAACCACTGGGAGAGAAGTCCTAGTGAATCCCAAGATTTCTAAAATTTTGTTCTGAAGCCTTTGCTCTAGATTAAAAAAAACCACTTTGGATTTCTTGTCATTAATGACCTGTTGAGTAGCCCTGAGATAGACATTAAGAGTATCCCTAATCATTCTTGCTTCCCTGAAGCTGGCCACTCCCACCAAACCAGTGTCATCCACAAACTGCAGGTGCGTTAAAACTTCGTCACCCACCCTGATACCCAATAATCTACCTTGTTGTCTTCTCCTCAAGAAAAGTCTACCAAGACCTTCAGCCAAAATGAGAAAAAGATAAGGAGAACATGGATCCCCCTGGTGCAGTCCCCGAGTAGCTCCAAATGGTTGTGAAGGAAGGCCCTTGATTAGAATAGAGTAAGTCGGGGTAGAGACACAACTCATGACCCACTCTATCCAGTCCTGAGAGAAACCAAAGGCTGCCATCATTTTAGCCAGGAAACTCCATTCAACCCTATCATAAGCCTTTGACATGTCCAATTTTATGAACATCCCTTTATTACCAGAAGTGTGCATTGAATGGATTGCTTCCTGGGCCACAACCAACCCATCCAGAATCTGCCGTAACTCAACAAAACCCCCTTGCTCAGAGGAGACAATGTTGTGAAGAAGAGGTTTTAGGTGCTCAGCCATTACCTTTGTGATTATTTTGTACAACACATTACATAAGGCAATAGGCCTATAATCTGAAATATGAACCCCCTCCTCCCATTTTGGAATTAAGGTAATGAAAGTGTGGTTTATAGCTTTAAGAATTCTCTTATTTTCTCTGGACTCTTCTACAATAGCCCTTACATCTTCCTCTAAGTAGTCCTAGAAAGCCTAAAAAAACTCAATTGGGAAGCCGTCTGGACCTGGAGTTTTACCAGTGCTCATTCCAAAGACCACAATTTTCAATTCATCTCTATCAATGGGTTTGAGGAGGGCTTGATTTTCATCCTCAAAAATAACAGCAGGTATGACAGAAATAACTTCATTTTGGGCCTCTACATCTTGTACCACACTTTCCTTAAAAAGCTTAGAAAAATAATCCATAGCATGGGAATGTATACCTAGAAGTGTATCAAAGGAATGACCATTCTCATCTTGAAGGGCCTCCATATTATTCATCTATCTTCGAGCACAAGCAGTCCGATGAAAGAATTTTGTATTTATGTCCCCTTCTAATAACCAGGTGGTTCTTGCTCTCTACTTCCAATAGGTCTCCTCCTGGTTGTCAATGTCCTCAACCGTTGTACGCAAGGCATCATCCTCAGCTTTGAGCTGGTCTGTAATTACTCCTTCTTTGAACTATTTTTGGACCTCATCCCATCTGGCCACCAATGGAGCTCTTTGGGCCTGGAAGTCTGTTTTATTAGCACGCCTCCAATACTTCAACTGAGCTTTGACATATTGTAGTTGTTTGTGGATTTTGAACATTGCTCTCCCATAAGCTAGGCGGCCTTCTTCCCACCATTGTGGAATTTTCTCCCGAAGTTCTTCTTTCTAAAGCCAAAAATTCTCAAATCTGAAAGGTTTGTGATGTTGCCCCATCCTAGTCCCACCTTCCAATAGAATGGGACAGTGATATGAAATTGGGCCTTCTAAAATCTAAAAATTTATATTCCATTTGAAAAATGCCTCCTCTGAAACCAGAAAATGATCTAGCTTAACCTTCCTGCTATGTGGCTCCTGCCTTTTATTAGTCCAAGTGTAGTTAATGCCAGGACATTTAATGTCCACTAAGTGCAAAGCCCGGACTTGGGCAATCATGAAATGGTCCCCCGGGTCCAAAAATGGTGTTCCCCCCTTCCTTATCTCTAGAAGATAATTTAGCGTTAAAGTCCCCCACTATAATCCAGTCTAGATCTTCCCTTGAGGTTCGCATGTTATGCACAGCCTTCCACTACCGCCTCTGACCATCTAGATTTTGAGACCCATAAAATTTTGTGATTAGAACATGTTACGCAGTGACATTATTCCTAAAAAGAGAAGTGAGAACCCCCCTCCAGGCAAGATGTTCTATTACAGACCATTCAAGAGAGTTCCATAGAGTAACAATCCCCCCTGAGGCACCTTGGGCAGCCACATCCATATGACCAACACCCCTCCAAATTTTGTTGACTGTTTTGGACATAAGATCTAATGACATCTTAGTCTCCTGTAAAAGCAAAAAATTAGTATTACGATTCTCTAAAAGTCTTCGAACAATAGATTGATGGGTTCTACTATTTAAACCCCTCACATTCCATGATTGTATAATCATTGGTTACCCTAGGAGCAATAAGAGTCTATTGTCCTCATCGATCCTCCCATGATCAATTTGTCTCCTTGGGCTGCTAGCAACTCCTTATTGGATCTTCTACCTACTCCCTGAGAATTGCTATTTTTTGATCTTTTTTCTACCTGGGTTATCCCCAAAGTTGGCCTTTCCCTATTCTTCTCTGGTATTCCCATGCTGACATCCTGAGATACTGTCTGCTCCTAGTTATGCACTACTAAAGCCCCTGAACACACTAGCTGTGATACCTCACGGAGTTCAACTACCTGCTGTATGACGGGAGGAGAAGAGAGAGGGAGTTGCCCAGAAATATAAGTTTCCTTAATACCCTCCATGCCCTTCATAAATTGTTCCTCTTCATCAACCAATGCTTAAACACCAAGATGAAACACCAACGACATGCACCTGTTTTGAATGTAACATGCAGTATGTACTGCCTCTTTCTAAAATCTGTACTGCCTGTTTTGGAAAAACGGTATGTTGTTGGTATTTCATCTTGGTGACCTGAACATGCACATGGAAAAACACATGTCTCAAAATCGTGACACACTTGCCTTCGTACACTCTCTCTCCTCTTCAGGTCGTGAAAACCCGACATGTCGCGAAATCATGACACTTTTTCTCCTTGGCGCATTCTCTTCGAACCTGTCACGAAATCGTGACACTTTTTCTCCTTGGCACTTTCTTCTTTGAACCTATCATGAAATCGTGACAATTTTCTTTGCCTGTGCCTTCTCTCCAAACATGTCGTGAAATCATGATAGTTTTCTTTGCTTTTGCCTTCTTTCCAAACATGTCGTGAAATCGTGACAGTTTTCTTACTTGCCTTCTTTGCTTCCAACATGTCATGAAATCATGACAGTTTTTCCACTTGGCTTCTTTACCTTCAGCATGTCACGAAATCGCGACAATTTTCCTTGTGCCTTCTCTCTCCTCGACCATGTCGCGAAATCATGACAATTTTGCTTGTGCCTTCTCTCTCCTCGGCCATGTCACGAAATCATGACAATTTTGCTTGCGCCTTCTCTCTCCTCCGATATGTTGTGAAATCATGACAGTTTTGCTCGCATTTTCTCTCTCCTCCGATATGTCACGAAATTGCGACATTTTTTTTTGTCTTCTTTCTTCTCAACCTATCACGATATCGCGACAGAAAACATGTCGCGTTATCATGACAGTTTTCTTACTTGTCTTTTTCTTTGATTTTCTGAATCTGGGCCACTTCTGTCTTCTTGGAAATTCACTGTACATGTTCTGACCGACTTTTGAACTCCCGTCCACTCGCATCAATCGCATCAACCGATCTCTCTGTCTGTGTTGACAATAATGACAATACTTTTGCTGCACCTTGCTCAACAATCTCCCCCTTTGGAATTGTTGGCAACACTCATGCACTCTCCTGTAATTCTTCTCCCCCTTTGACAATAATACCAAAGGGCTTCTGCAGACTCCCCCTGAGTCTATGCACAACATTCTCAGATACACATTGTTATAGTTAGCAAAAATCATGAATATGAGCAAAACTATAAACATAGGCATAAATACTCCCCCCTGAGAATGTGATCCCAATTGATAGTCAGTTCTTGGGAAATGTGACTACTCCCAACTTACTTTGAAGGTACTCAAAAACTTCCTTTGGTAGTGGTTTTGTGAATATATCTGCTACTTGCTCTGTAGTCGGAACAAAATCCAATTTTACCTCACCTTCTGCAACTTTATCTTTCAAAAAGTGATACCAGATTGTAATATGTCTGGTTTGAGAATGCATAGCCAGATTCTTTGACATGTTTATAGCACTGGTGTTGTCACATTTAATTGAAATTGGCTCTTTGAAGTGAATACCAAGATCTTTCAGGGTTTGTCTCATCCATAATATCTGTGTACAACATGTTGTTGCTACAATGTATTTTGCCTCTATTGTGGATAGAGATACTAATTCTTGTTTCTTGCTGTGCCATGCTACCAGCCTGTCTCCAAGATAAAATGCTCCTCCACTGGTACTCTTTTTTTCATCAATACATCCTGCCCAATCTACATCAGAATATGCAATAAGAGTGAAGTCCTTACCTTTTGGGTACCATAACCCATACTCCATAGTACCCTTGAGGTACCTAAAAATCCTCTTCACGGCTGTCACATGAGTCTCGTTGGGACTAGCCTGAAATATTGCCACCATGCATACTGCCTATAAGATATATGGTCTGGTAGCTATCAAATACAGTAGGCTTCCAATCATAGAACTGTACATGGTTTGATCTACATCTGGAGATTTGTCATCCTTGCTCAACTTGCAACCTGTTGTCATGGGAGTGCTGACAGGTTTACTATCCTCCATTGTGAACTTTTTCAACATTTCTTTCACATATTTAACTTGAGAGATAAAAATGCCCTTTTCACTTTGATTGACTTGTAGTCTGAGGAAATAAGAAATTTCACCAATCATCGACATCTCAAATTTTGTCTTCATTTTATTTGCTATGTCTCTACAATATTCATCAATGCTTTTGCCAAATATTATATCATCTACATAAACAAGTACAATAAGATGGCCATTATCTGTTTTGACATATAAATTGCTGTCCACCATATCTTTCTTGAATCCCTGTTTAATAAGATAGTTATCCAGCATTGCATACCATGCTCTAGGTTCCTGTTTTAGACCATACAATGCTTTCTTTAACTTGCAAACAAAATCGGGATTGTCACCGAGTTGGAAGCCATCTGGTTGTTTAATGTACACCTCTTCTTCCATTTTTCTATTCAAAAATGCTAATTTTACATCCATTTGATATACTTTGAAATTTTTATGAACTGCTAAAGCCAAAAACATTCTGATTGCCTCTAGTCTAGCTACTAGTGCAAAGGTTTCCTCAAAATCAATGCCTTCAACCTGAGCACAGCCTTTACAGACCAATATTGCCTTATTTCTGACAACCTGTCCATCTTCATTTAATTTATTTCAAAAAATCCATTTAGTATCGATTATATTTTTATTTGTCAGCCTTGGTACTAACTTCTAGGTTTTGTTTTTCTCAATCTGATCTAGTTCTTCATTAATTGCATTCATCCAAATTTCATCTGTACTTGCTTCAACAAAATTTTTGGGTTCAATGCTGGATAATAGAGAGTAGTTTCGTACTCATCGCTCTTCTTGTCCGAATACCAACTGTTGGGTCCCCAATAATCTGTTCTCTGGGATGATTTTTTTTCCAGCTACCTGTTTTGAATTTCTTGTTCTTTTCTTCTTCTGAGTCAATTCTTAAATCAACTGGGTCAATTTTTTTATTTTCTTTTGTTTCCATTTCTTCGTCTCCTTCAATGACTTCTTCATAAATAGGGTAGTTTTCTTGATAAGTAATTTCTTGATCTCTACCTTCATCAACTTTAACATCTGCACTCTCCACAATTTTCTTTAGCCTCTTGTTGTAACATGTGTAGGCTTTGCTTTTTGTCAAGTAACCAAGAAAAATACCTTCGTCAGCTCTATCTTCAAACTTATCGAGATTATCTTTATTTCGTTTGATATAACACTTGCTATCGAACACTTTGAAGTATCTTGTTGTTGCTTTCCTGCTGAACCATAGCTCATAAGGTGTTTTGCTTTCATGCATCTGTAACATGCACCTATTTTGAATGTAAACTGTAGTATGTACTGCCTCTTTCCAAAATCTGTCAACTATTTTGTTCTCAGCCAACATTGTCAGTGTCATTTCTTGCATAGTCCTGTTCTTCCTTTCAACAACACCATTTTGCTGAGGTGTCTTTGCTGCTAAAAACTGTCTTTTGATCCCATATTTTTAACAATATTCTGCAAACTCCTCTGAGATAAACTCTCCTCCTCTGTCTGATCTTAGGCATTTAATTCTTTTTCCAATTTGATTCTCAACCTATTTTTTAAAAATCTTGAACATATAAAATGCATCTGATTTAAGATTTAAAAATAGTACCCATGTCATCCTGGAGTAGTCATCTATGAGCAACATAAAGTATTTGTCACCATTTATGCTTTGTGTTCTCATGGGTCCACATAAATCAGTATGTATCAGCTCTAACGGTTTGCTAGTGAAGTATTCCTTTGCTTTAAATGTGGATCTAGTTTGCTTCCATTTTTGGCATGAAGCACAGATGCTATTTACTGGTTTGCCAATGGTAGGTATATCTCTTACTACTATTTTTGAACTTATTTTTACTAGATTGTCAAAGCTAATATGACCGAGCCTCTTGTGCCATAACCAATTTTCATCTTCCTATCCAATCAAGCATGCTCCTTCTGAAGTTTCTAAGAGAGTATATAGATTTCCAAAAGTCCTCGATCCAGTAGCTATCAGCTTCCCACTGTGTGCTTTTTTGACTTCACACCCTATTTTTTAAATATGACTTCATGACCTCTGTCACAGATTTGACTTACACTCAGTAAGTTGTGCTTCAAACCAACTACAAATAGAATTTTTTTGGAATTTTTCTTTCCATCACTTATCTTGACTGATCCTTTGCCAACTATTTTGGCTCCATCATTATTTCCAAACTTTACAGAGCCCCCTTTATATTTTTGTAATTTTTTAAATTTTTGTATATCTCTTGTCATGTGACTAGAGCATCCACTATCCAATATCCATGGTGCAGATTTGTTCTATGCTTTGAATGCTGTCTGAACAATCAAGGATTCCTTTTCTTCCTTGGGTAGCTTCTTTTCTTTCCACTCTTGTTTGGCTACAGTTTTGGTTACTTGTTTAGACTTTTCTTTGTCAATAGCCTGTGCATGTTTTTTTGGGAATTTTTTATTTTTCCTTGAACTGTTTGGTTGAGTTCTTCTTCCTTGATATCTATTTGCTACATATGTGCTTCTACAGTTTCTTGCAATGTGTCCAAAGTTATGACAGTTATAGCATTCTACTGCATAATCCATCAAGGGTGAAAAGACATTTCTACTGGTGAAATTTCTTTGTCCTATATTATGAATGCGATCTGAAATCTTATGACCGTAAGCATTGCATTTAAAACAATAACCAGAAAAGGAATGATTGAACCTGGGAATTGGTCTTTGCCATTTTGTAGTAGGAGCGACAAATTTTCTTCTCCTTTGATGTGTGACTTTTATGAATCCCTCATTGTCAGCACTCTTCTCATGCCTAGTACTGTTGCTTTCTTTTGCCTGATTCATTTTTCCTTGATCAACCTTGATCTTATCTTCTTTCTTTACTTGTTCTACTGTTATGGCCTTTGATCCACTTGACGGTTCTCCTTTGACAAAGCCCAAGCCAAATTTGATGCTCATAGTCCTCTGACTATTTATAATCTTTTCAAGCTTTGCAGAACTTCATTCAAGTTTGTGATAGTAACTTAATTTTTGATTCTTTTCTTCTAGCTACATTCTTAAGACAACAATCTCTTCTTCTAGTTTGCAGCACTCATCTATTTTCATGGTTAATTGAACTTCGAGTTCTTCAGACATTTTCTTAAATTCTTCTGTCTGTACTTTCAAACTGCTTATTATGTCATTCGCATCCTCTAGTTTTCTTGAGACCTTTTTATTATTTTTCCTTTCTATTTTCAACTCTTTAAGTGCAGCAACCAACTCTCCTTCTAGATAAACTTCAGCCTCATCCTTACTTTTTGTATCACCTTCCTGTTTTTCTTATGTTTTTGTTTCTTCAAATGCCATGAACAGAGCTTCACCTATTTTTTCTTCAGAATCTTCACCTAAACTATCTTCAGAAGAGCTGACATTCTTGGATATGAAACTTTTCTTTTTGAAATTGCTTTTCCTAAAATTTGGTTTCTTCTTCTAGTTACTTCTTTCTTGGTGTGACCCTTCATCACTTTTGGTTTTCTCATTCATTGGAAACTTAGCTGCAAAGTGACCGACCCCTCCAAAATTGAAACACTTAAACGATAACTTTTCTCTATATTTTCCTTTTCCCTTTGTAAGTTTTCGAACAAAGTTGGCTTCCATTTCATCCGAGGTCTCTTCATCCTCAGATTCTTGTTCAGATCTTGTATTCTTGTGTGCTTTAAAAGCAGCTTCTCTGTCTATGGGCTTAGTGTGTCCTATTCTCATTTCGTATGTAGTCAAAGAACCATGCATCTCGTCCATGCTAAAATTATTTAGATCTTTAGCCTCTTCTATTGCAGAAACTTTAGAATTAAATCTTTTGTGAAGAGTTCTAAGTACCTTTTTCATGACAACCGCATCTTCAATTTTTTTGCCGAGTCCTCTAATTGCATTAATGATTCCATTGACTCTCAGCATATAGGCCTCTATGTTCTCATCGTCATTCATTTGTAATGCTTCGAACTGAGCTCGATGAGTTTGTAGCTTGGCTTCCTTGATCTTGCTGTCTCCTTCATGGATGCTCTTCAGTTTGTCCCACATGTATTTTGCTGATGTACAGCTCATGATCCTTATTAGTTAACTATCTACTAGCCCACACATTATGGCATTATGAGCTTTGGATTTATTCTCAAACTTCTTCTTCTCAGCAGTATCTGTTGGAGGAGTAGCGGGTCCTATGTATCCACTTTCTACTGACTCTCAAATGTCGTATCCTAATGCACTCAGATATGTCTACATCTTGAGTCTCCAAAATGAGTAATTAGTTCCATTGAACAAAGGAGCTTTGTTTGATGAGAATCCTTCATTACCTGTCATTGTGTTCCTTCCAAGATCACCTTAGTTGATTAAGCTTTGTTCAGGAACCTTGCTCTGATACCAATTGATATTCTCACAATGACACTGAGAGGGGGGGTGAATCAGTGTAGCTAAAAATTTGATCTACAATTCTTAAAACTGAAGCAAAGAGAACTAGAAAACAGATAAAGCAATAATCATAAGAGAGCACACCACAACACATAATGTACCGAGGTTCACCAATTTGGCTACTCCTCAAGAATGACTGCTTGGACTACGGTCCAAATCCAACCTTTGCAAAACACCAATTTTATAATCTATTTATCAGCACCCACTGGAAGGAGCACCAACCCCTGATTTATCTCGCACCAACGAAAGGAGAACCAACCCCTATCCAAGCACCTACTTGGATCCCTATTTTGAAAGCTATATTAATGACATACAAATGCCTTCACTTTTTCAAGACCCTGACTGGTCTCCAATTTATCAAAAACAGTAAACACTTACTGCTCAGCTTGTTGCTCTCTTACAGCACTCTTCTCACCCTATTTTTGGCAAAAATTTCACACATTTAGCAGTGACCTTATTCTTCACGTAGACCTACTTTTATAACATATTAGTCTCTATTTTTAACTTCTATTTTTATGCATGCAACCCACAACTATTTCTTAAATATTCTCTTCTGCCACTTGTCAATTGTAACTACATCTTTATGTAACTCCTTTTGCGTATATAGAGTGGGCATTTCGTTAAAGACGTTACATGCAACATATACCTCTACCATGACTGCTCATATTCTTTTTTGTGCATGCATGCATTTTTTGATTCTATTTATGCGACTGTTCGATTTCTCCTTCTTCGACTGTTCTTAAAATGGTTGCATGATTTCTATCTGTAACTGCACCTGTAATTATCACATTTACTCTAGTTAACTCTTCTTATTTTGGCTGCATGCTTTTCCTCTACAACTGCCCCTTTAATCGTTGTTTTGTTCCAGTTTAATCGTCTCGTTATCGTCGTTGTTGCAACTTCGTCATGAAATCATGACACTTCTGTATCTTTCTGCCCTTCTCACCTTTTACCCGTGAAAATACATGTCGTGAAATCATGATAGTTTCTGCCTCCTTGTCCACTTCTTCGCTTGCACCCACGAAAACCAGACATGTCATGAAATCGTGACACTTTTCACTTTCGTACACTCTACTTGGCTTGCTCTAGCAAAAACCAGACATGTCACAAAATCGTGACACTTTCGCCTTCTTGCTACTCTTCTTGGCTTCAACCAACAAAAATGGAACATGTCACGAAATTGTGACATCTTTCTCTTTTGTACACTATTCTTTGCAAACCCCAACAAAAACCTGACATGTCACGAAATCGCGACACATTCGCTGCCTTGTGCATTCTTTTGCCTTTTGCACACGAAAATGAAACATGTCACGAAATTGCAACACTTTCGTTGCCTTGTACCTTTTCTATATTTGGCCCACGAAAATGGAACATGTCACGAAATCGTGACATCTTTCTCTGCCTTGTACCTTTTCTGTCTTTGGCCCATGAAAACGAAACATATCATGAAATTATGACATCTTTCTCTGCCTTGTGCCTTTTCTGTCTTTGGCCTGTGAGAATGAAACATGTCGCAAAATTATGACATCTTTCTTTGCCTTGTGCATTTTTTGTCTTTGGCCAATGAAAACACATGTCATGAAATCGTGACACACTTGCCTCCATACACTCTCTCTCCTCTTCGGGTCGCGAAAACCCGACATGTCGTGAAATTGTGACACTTTTTCTCCTTGGCGCATTCTCTTCGAACCTGTCGTGAAATCGTGACACTTTTTCTCCTTGGCGCTTTCTTCTTCGAACCTGTCGCAAAATAGTGATAGTTTTCTTTGCCTGTGCCTTCTCTCCAAACATGTCATGAAATCGCGACAGTTTTCTTTGCTTTTGCTTTCTTTCCAAACATGTCGCGAAATCGTGACAATTTTCTTACTTGCCTTCTTTGCTTCCAACATGTCATGAAATCAAGACAGTTTTTCCACTTGGCTTCTTTACCTTCGACATGTCGCGAAATCATGACAGTTTTCCTTGTGCCTTCTCTCTCCTCGGCCATGTCACGAAATCATGACAATTTTTCTTGCGCCTTCTCTCTCCTCGGCCATGTCACGAAATCACGACAATTTTGCTTGCACCTTCTCTCTCCTCCGATATGTCACGAAATCGTAACAGTTTTGCCTACATTTTCTCTCTCCTCCGATATGTCGTGAAATTGCGACATTTTTCTTTTTGTCTTCTTTCTTCTCAACCTGTTGCGATATCGTGACAATTTTTTTACTTGTCTTTTTTTTTAATTTTTTGAATCTGGGCCACTTCTGTCTTCTTGGAAATTCACTGTACATGTTCTGACTGACCTCTGAACTCCCATCCACTATATCAACTGCATCAACTGATCTCTCTGTCTGTGTTGACAACAATGACAATACTTTTGCTACACCTTGCTCAACAGAAGGTCCCCTGTTGCTATACCCCTAGGGAGTGTGGCCCCTAGTTGTGCCACCTCTTGTACTTCGTATTACTTTGACAAAAAAAACTTATGATTACCTTAACATATAAAACAATCTTATGATATTATTAGGATGTGTCAATTGTATAACTATAGTATAGAAACTTAGGCTTGGCAAGGTCATTTTGAATGACTTGAGACTTGGCAAAATCTCATCAAAAAACAAATATATAATTCAAAAAATAGAATTTTAACCCTAAAAGAGACTTGTTAGTAAAAGCAAGATTTCCAAAATCAATAAGTCAAGCCAAAAAATCTCATTTTGGATTTACTCAAAATGCAACTCAACAAGGAAGGAAAAAATAATTCACTGAGTCTCACTACTATGATTGTGAACATGGGGACTATGCAAGTTTTGTTGATGAAAAACATATTTGGATTGAAATTATTGGCCTTCAAATTAGCTATAATGTCTCAAAAGGAATCACATGCTTGTAAAGTGTTAATAGTTTGAATCTCTTAGGCATACCCCTTTTTTGAGTAAGTGGATTACAAGAGAATGGAAACCTTAGCTATTATTTCTTAGGGAGAGGAAAATTTTGATATGAAAATAGGCATTCGCATGAAGAATATGAATTATAATGGAGTCTAAGAATATGCACATGAGTATGCTTCAGAAAGATATAGTATGAAAGATCTTCTCTTAAATAGATCAAAATATTTAACAAGTTTATGAAAATTTCAATTGTAATTTCTCTCAATGATTTTAAGGCTTGTTATAAACTAGGTAAATTTCTTATTTTTTAGAATATTGGGTGGAACTTGCTACCCTTAAATTGAAATATATCAGTATGCATATGCATCTATCCATCTCAATTCTTAATATATTGAGTTTATATATAAACTATAATATATACATACATATATATATATAGTGAAATTTTGATCGAAACAGTGAATTAAATTATACCCAATGCATTGTTAAATGAGATGATGGTGAAAATGTTGGGATTCAAAATGGAGATATTATTTTAATAATCAAATTCTTGGGAAGTTTTTAGAAGTGTAGGTAGGCCTTTTTTGAGTAGTCATGTTGTAGGGTAAAATAAATTTGGACATCTTAATAGAGACTAAGAAAATTCATGTGGTTCATTCTTTTAGACAATTGTAGTTAAGGCTATGACATCAATATTCCAATAAAAAAACAATATATATAATATATAATATTTGAACAGTGTATATATATATATATATATATATATATATATATATATATATATATATCTAGTTTGAGAAATATTAGTTATGAATTCTCTTAGTGATTGTAAGGATTTTCATGGCTAGGACATTATTATAGGATACTAGTTGAAACTTGGTATTCTTAAAACCTATATTTAGTAACACTTGATAGTTATTCTATTTTATGCAACATTTTACAATGCTAGCAAAATGATTTGGTTGTCCCAATTTTATTATTTTATTTACCACCTTTTGATTATATGGTCCTATTTAATAATCATTGTTAAACTCCACTTTGGTCAAGTGGAGCTTGATATTATTCATCATCCAATGAATAGAAGCTTTACACAACTCAAGAAATATCCATAGATAAGGGTAAAAATTTTGAAAGAGAAAGAATTGTATTATAGTTTTCTCCATCTATTATTTGCACTACATAAAATAGAATTAAGGTCACATATTGCACAAGTTAGAAATATTAATCTCAAATGATAATGGTAGATGAGTTGATTGTTCAACAATTTGAGTGTTTTAAGCTCAAATAGATAATGCAATACTAAAAATAAACAAATCATACCATATTGTCCATGTTGGATTTTATAGTCATTTTCATAAATAAACATTACCCCAAAAAAATAGAAGTAATAAATAAAAAGCAATGCACTCAACATAAGGGGTTGTATGTAGGCACCAAATAATATTGCTAAAAGAAATTCAATAAACTATAAGTGATAACAAAATAGTTGGTATGAGGGGGTATTTATACTCAATTACAATCTATATTTAGGTAAAGTTATGGAACTAACCTTGATATTCAATAATAAAATATTACAAAATACCTTTACAAGGTTTATAAGGGCTCAAGCGACTTATACATACAATACAATACAATGTTGATCATGACATCAAGTGAAGCTTGATCATCGCATATTTCAACATGCCCACTTTATCTAAATAGATAACATAATTAAAGATACTTACAATTCATCCTTCCTTTAGGGACACTCTCCTAAACCAAGTATCTCCTACATGCACATAGAAGGAACCTTGGGCATGAATTTGGTAATTATATCCACTTCTTACTCAACTAGTGGTAAAAAAATTGGATCAAGCATCCCACGGGCATAAATCCATCACACATAGTGCATCTAAATCTCAATGTGCTTGGTTTCGTAATAAAACACTAGAATATAAATAAGCTAATAGTGCATTGATTATCACACCATAGAGTGACTAGGTAGAAATGAGGAAAGTCCACCTACTCCAAAATCAAAAGCATCCATTGAAGGTATTTTGTTCCTCATTGACATCATAATATTCAACTTTTCTAGATGATAAAAATAGTGGACTGTCACCTAGAGCACCAATAAATATGGTCAAAACCAATATAGAATACAAAATATATGGTGGAGCATTACTCATCCAAATAGCCAACTCAAAATACATCTAAAAATATTATTAAAATTAGAAGAAGACCAACTAAATAATGAATGCCATATGATATGTACCTTTAATGTATCTAAGGATCCTCTTGGTCATGGTCTAGGGACACTCTTGAGGTGCCTATATACTTGGAACAATGTTATTAATGAAGGGTATATTAGGTCACATGTGGATGAGGTAGATGATACCTACAACATGAGACCAATACAAAGTGATATTCACTAAAGGAGTCATATAACTTGCTCAAAGCTTCAATCATAAAGCAAATAAAGTCTGAGAGGACTTGTAATCCTCCATCCTAAAGCATTGAATAATATCCAAAGCATTATTGAAATGTGAAATGGTGATCCCAAAAGAAGTTTGATCAATCTAGATGCCCAAGAAATAGTGCAAAAGCCCCAAATATGTTGTCTCAAATGAAGCATAAAACCATGTATTTATGTCCTACATTAAGGTAAGAGTGTTGCCCATAATAAGATCACCTATATTTAGCATAGTCATCAAAGTCTCCTCATCCTAATGTTTGATGTAAACATTATGTTTGGCCTCACATCACTAAAAACCACTACTAAAAAAAAAGAGTGGATGTTCTCCTACCAAGTACACGATGTCTACTTAAATCCATATTAGAACTTAGTCAAGTGACATACCAAGGGGGTAGGACCCTTAAGCTCAAAAACATATGGTTGCTACATGTAAAAATCATCTTAAAGTTCACAATGAAAAATGCACTCTTCATATCCATCTGATGAACCTTTCAACCATAGGAAGTGTCTATAGATCTAAACATCTAAACTAAATGCATCCTAGCAACTAGGGAAAATATCTTCCAATAAGTAATTCCCCATGTAGGAGATAAACCCTTACAAAAAAAGTATACCTTATGCTTCTCCACTTGACCATCTAGATTGTACTTGGTCCTATTGATCCATTAACAATATTCTTCCCTTTTAGAAGAAGAACAAGCTCCCATGTCTAATTCTTCATTAAGATCTCATACTTAGTAAGCATAGAATTATCTAAGAATATATGATATGATCTCCAATATTATCAAACTTAAAATATCAAGCCTATGGCAACTCCATAAAAATAATGGGTTGAGAATCCTATAGTAAAGTCCAAACCCACTTAGGTGTTGGATGAACCAAGGAAGATCTAGGTATATTTTGTGGCAATGATACATAAAAATCCAAAATTAAATTAACCAAATCATAGTCACCACCTGCCTCATAATCCAATACTATGGTATAAGAAACTAGTATGTTAAACTCAATATTTCTAATATTTAAGACTGGAGGTGTTGAAGGCAGTACCACTTGAGGAGGAGTCAAATTTATAGGCATAGAGATTTTACTAGAAGATGAAGAAGGAGACCTAATAGGAATAGATTCCATGAGATTCTCTAATTATTTTTTGAGGAAATTTGATAAACAAGATGATTTTTATCCAAAATTTAAGGTGGAGAACTAGATAGAACCCCTAGAAGAACCTCATCAAAAATCACATCTCACTGAATAAGAATATCATACCTTTGAGTATCATAGAGATGATATACCTTAGAGGTATTTGAATACCACATATATCCCTTCTTTTAAAGCTTTATGGGTATGTGATCCCATGTTGAAGATCTAAAGATACAAAATTTAGATATATCATGATTGTCACTTGTTAATCTCTCAAGGGTTGTCATACCCTAAACTGTCTAATGAGAAATTTGTTAATACTTTATGTTGTACAAGTGATAGCTTCACCCTAAAATTTATGCTTCATATCCTTAGCATTAGTCTTACAATGATATATCTACATTATTACCTTATTTTTCTCTCAACTAACCCATTCTACTTTGGAGTACAGTGAATAGTCCTTTGAAATGTTAAACCATGAAAAATTAAAAAATCATGAAAATCATTGCTCATGTACTCATTTCCCCTATCTAACTTGATAAAATTGATGCATATTTCTAATTGATTCTCTACCAATTCTTTAAATTACTTGAACTTCTCAAAAGCCTCATATTTGGTACAAATAGTATAAAACCACACATATTTAGAGAAATCATTAATAAAAATAAGAAAGTATCAATTCCTAAAAATGCAAGGTATACCCATGGATTCACATATATTACTGTAAACGAGATCTAAGGGTCATGTAGCATGATTTTTTGTCCCTTTTGGAAATAAAAATTTATGATTTTTTGTCCTTATGTTGACCATTGTATCTGTACTCCATCTTATTATCATCAATGTACTTGCCTTGGTAAAACAAAACAATCCTAGTAATGCTCCTTCCCATGAGTAGAAGATTATATTATAGCAATAGATAATATTTATACCCCTAGTAAGAGAAGCATTCTCATAAGAACCATTAGTATTCATCCCCATGATTAGAGGGGTAAACTATCATGCCTAGATCTCATAATCTATCAACTAAAGTAGACTCATGTGCCTCAAACCATAGCTAGTATACCCATGCCAAATTCTAATTATGTCACTTGTCCTAGCCACCACATCATCAAAACTAGCTTCTTGAAGAATACCAAGTGTGTCCAATTGGTCAAAGTAATATTGGATATCAAGTGGAAATTCCACTTAGATCTAAAATCTAAACAAATGATAGCATGGATGAAGAAAATTGGTTTATGAAACTCCTCTAAATATATTTTTTTAACTGATAAAATAGAACAAATGCCTCTACCACAAAGAGCTCAAAAATTCATGCACTAAAAACAAATACGTTTGAAATGCTTTCATATGTAAAAGTTATGGCTTGAGGAATTTTGCCCTCCAAATAACTCAAAATATTACCAAAATTCAAATTTATATTTTTAAAGAGTGCCTATGATGAATTAAAAAGGTACCACATGTTGTAGATTTAGTAAATTGTAGATCACCACTTGTCCTCCATGTTTATATTGACTAGGATGGTGACTAGATAAAAATATCAAGTGACTTCTCCATCTACTGACAAGGCATGCAACACAAGAAGGGAAGATAAATGTCAAATAAAGCTTTATCTACATCCTATATGTATGTATGTATGTATGTATGTATGTATATATGTATGTATGTCTATGTATATGTATATATATGTAAGTGTATATATATGTATATGTATATGTATGTATATATGTATGTATGCATGTATGTATGTATGTATATAGAGATAGAGAGGAGCGACTAATTGGGTGTCAAATCAACCACCATATCATAAAGTGAAGCCAACTCAATATCATCAAAATTTAAATGATATAAAAATACATGGGATTTGATTTCCCATCCTCCTACTAACAAAAAGACTAGACAAAGCACCATATACACTATACAAATTTTTCCCTCAAGTACAAGGACCTTATACTCTTCTATTTTGATGATTTGTCAGCTCATTACCTTTATTATCCTTACCAAAAAAGTTGCCCCACTATAGACTTACATTTATTATACTTACCAACAAAGCTGCCCCACTATAGACTGACCATGTTGGATTGATCCAATCAAAGCTCAAACACATTGTACTAATATAATTAGAGAAAAAAATGAATAGCATGAGTTTTGAACCTATGATCTCCTTTCCTGAAAAGATCCAACTTCAACACCTTGGCCATTAAGACATCCTTCAAGATAGGTTTATGGTTCTTATATGTTTATATTTACTAGTTATATTGATTCATTATCACTAAAACATCTCCACAAGGACTAGAAAATGAACATGCCAACATGATTAATGAATCAAGAAACATTTAATTGGAATATTGTAGTTGATAATAATATGTAAAATTTCATACCTAGGGTTGTCTATTTATCCCAACTAGAAGAACATGGAGCATGGATGTTATCAAGACTAGGAGACTTGAATCCAAAGTATAATGCACTTCACTCTCAACCTAGACTACCAATTCATTGTTAATTATAGTCATTATTGTGCTAGAGTGAGACATTAGTATATTTTTGTGACCTTTTCTCATCATAAAACTTCCACACCATGTCATAGCAAGGTATCAAAGGTTCTACTGGGAGTTATGTCACACCTAACTATCCTTCATTAGTTCAACAACCAAAAGAGTATGCCTTCAAGGATCATTGATCAAAACATCATGTTATATGACAAATTGTGGAGGAGATACTTGATCATACCACTCTATAATTATAAGAACTCTATGGCTCCAATGCTAGCTAATCAATCCAAGATATTGATAGGACTTGGATTAGTGTTTTCCTCTTTTGAATAGATGTTCTCTATTGGATATATGATTGGATGCATCCATGTTTCTATATTATAAAATATCATATTATGGGATTGGAACACTTGATTTGTAACCAAGTATGCTTCACAATACTTATAGTAGCCACCATGACATAAAAGCAGATGTAAATGATTCTACACCTTTTAATTGAAGGAAAAATAAAGTTAAACGGGTGAGAGAGTACATATGATATCAAAATCCTATACAATGGTCCACATGCCCTCATGATCCAAAAAGTTTTCAATAGAACTCAATCCATGGGTTTAATACACACCTTTTTCTAGTTATGAAACTTGATAGGACTTATCATGGCCATAGATTATTAACATCTTTTGTGATGGGAACTCATGCTAGATATAATATTATTTCTTTGACCACGTGGGCAAGTGCATGTATTTCACCAAAATACTTGGTTAGGAAAAACTATGGATGCTTATCAATAGTAAGAGAATGCCAAAAATGAATAGAAATAGATACAAAACATTGAACTTCATCTTCTAAAGGTTTAAACAAGGTCTACTTGCTATCGTGTCATTGTTCTTCATAAAATAATTATCTTCACATAATAATGTATGAATTCCACCTACATTGTATATGTGTGCTAAATACCTCATGCCATGAATTTTATCCCAAGAATGAGAGTTTTCTATGGAATATTGTTCATTTTATTTTAAAATTAAAAGAACGAAGATAAAAAAAATTAATTTTATAATTAAAAAAAGAGATACCTAATGGCAAATTATTCAAATTATTGAACTAGGATGCCACTTAAAATTTTATAAATAATCTAAAAATATTAGTATTTCATTCGTATCTTTAATATTTTCCCTTATACACACTTTTTTTTATAGAATGCAACTAGTCAATCCACCCTCTCGCTCTAGTCGATCCATCCTCTCTCACTAAAATCTACAAGAAACTTTATCTAGTGGCTTAGAGGTCTTTTCCATACACTAAATACTACCCAAGACTTCTTTAACAACTATATGTGATAAAAAATAGTCAACATCTTCTTCTATACTTCAAAAACCATGCAAACAATCATCTCATTTGTGTTGCATTAGTGCCAAAAAACCTAAATTAGAGAAGGAAATGGATATATTCTAATAATCCATAAAATGTAAATAACTTCTATCACAAGATTAAGTCTATTGTATTTCTTTATGGAATCATTAATTTAATTCATCACAATTGTTAGTTAACCAAAAATGGATTAAATATTCAAGAGAACAAAATGAACCTAATAGTGACTTTCTCAAGATGCTCATAAGCTAGGATCCAACTAGTTTTTTTTTGTAAACTCCTAAACAACTACCAAAAAATATATTCTATAATTTTTTTTAGAAATAAATTCTTCATAAAACTTATTGAAGTTGCTTTAATCTCATTCTGATACCATGTTATATTTAGAATTACTTTCCAAAATGGATCATAAGCATACAATCATCATAAGTCTTATTGAAGGATCAACAGTTGAATGGAGATAGAAAGAGAGAGAGATGTATGTAGACACCAAGAAATTTCTATAGAATAGAATATTATACATCAATACAATGGATTGAGTAGTTGAAAGGTATTTATAATAAACACCTCATCTCCATATTTATAGTTTAATCTAAGGAAAAATATGGTCCAAGATTAATTTAAGTTTAATCATACCTTGATAAACATTTAATGAAGGTTTATGTAATGTTAGCCATACAATTGGTTTAATAAATCTTGCTAAGGGTGAATACATCAAATACTTCCCAAAGGATTATATTAATAATGCCTATGAGCTTACATCACTAATTACCTATAGGATTTCATTATCCAATGTCAGCCTTGGCCAACAAGGTTATATTACCATCTTCCAATGAAATATTTCTTCAATCTAACTCAAAGATATCCTTTCCTCCAATCTAGTGCTTAATAGATTATTTTATTGTTGTTAATCACTTGAGATAAAAACTTATACATCAAATTATTCCATAGGTGTTGTTCTTTAGGAAAAAGACCAGATAATTGTATTTCATTTACAAGTACTTTTTTATAACAAAATAGATCTATAACATGTATAATAAATAATACTTTAGCTTAAAATCAAATAATAAAGCTATCATGTCCTATAAAATAATAATCCTTTGTAATGATCATTGATCCCTTATGTTTTCTAGTTCATAGATCATGATGTCAAACAAATATATGTTAAAGTGATTCTTATATTCAACAATTATATCTCATTATTAAGTGTAAAAAGGAAATAACAACAGTTGTTGACATGTTGAGTGTACGTTATCTTAGTAACATGAATATTACTATTAAAAAAACATATTATTTTCTAAATCCATACTTTGGGTTCATTCTCCTTTTCTTTCATCAACATAAAATGATAAATCAAGCACTTTTCTTGGTTTTACTCTAGGAAATTGTTTGGTATATAACTAAACCCACTTTGTGTTCTACTTGTTTCACTATATCCCACATTTATTAGAGAAACAAATTCCTTATGTGGTGGCCCTTTTTGAATGTTAAAGATGGTAGAATGTTTAAAGGCATATTTTTTTTATCAAAATTCTATAAGGAAGCACGTGGAAATTTTTAACAAATAATGTTCATTATACAATCAATCTAAATATTCCAAAATAAATTTTGTTATACCAACCATTTTGGAATCCCTTTAAGGTTCGAGAATCCACGTCCATTGAATTAATTGGTGAACTATCAAATTCTTTTGGAAATGATGGTTGTTTCATCAAAACTATATATGCATGTAAAATTATTGACTTTTTCTTTATGCACATTTCATGTTAGCTCTTTTTTTTTTGTTAAATTGAAATATATTTACAAAACGGGTTTTGAAAGGAACCCAAAACCTTGTTACAGACAGGGCAAAATTGCCACACTTAGAAGTACTATTTCCAAAACATAGCTACTATCAGCTGCAAAAACCTTCCCCGCCATGGAGGGGAAGCTACTAAGCCAGAAAATCAATAGGAAGTGAAAACAATCAGTATACAAAATCCCTTCAGTAGGGTCCTAGGTTCTATCAGACAGGGGTAAACCCCAATGACTAGATGACGTAGATACAAAAACAACAAAAAAGTAAAAAAACCACTTGACTACTAACAGACCAAACACGTTACCATCGAGCACCCATCTACGTTAGAGGGTTCCGCCTCTCAGTTCTTGTTGTCTCCCTTCTTCGTGTAGCGGGACAACATTTTTGAGGCTTCATCTAGATACTTGATCGAGGTGCGAATGGTGGACGCCACTAGCTCCAGCAGCATCTGGGAGCTCTGGTCCTCCCTATCGCTCATAGAGTCAGAGATGACATGGGTGGAGGACGAGGAAGGCTCCACCTTTGGTTTCTTGAGTCTAGCTAAAGATCTACCCATCGAGGTTGAATTTGGAGTCGTTGCTCGCCTCTTCGGCCTCGCACTCTTCGGAGGGGAACCTTTGGGATGCCCTCCCATAGCCATAGGGCCTCTAGGGAAACCAAGGTGACTGGGTGATGGAGGAGCCTCCTCAGGGGGGCTGACAGACACTGGCTTAATATTCTGGACTAGAGGTCTATTGGCCACAACATGCCTATAAATAATCGCTAACATCCCCTGGTGCATCGGCTTACCTCCTAATTTTTGATACTTCTCTAGGGTAAGGGACAGGGAGTATAATAGATAGTCGAGGACACACACCGGTTTACCATCCCAAAGATGGTTAACAAAAGCTAGATGGAAGCTACGCAATGGTTTCTCTGGGTCATCACAGGTAACAAATTGCATGATAGGGACAATGGCTATGTTCCAGGGGGGTGGGAGGGATGCCACATGCAGGGTGGACTTGTCCCACCCCAAACACTTCCCTTTGTTAGGGAATTGGTCTATCTCTTCTTCCCAATTATGCCTATCGCATTTGATAAAGCGTCCAAGCAGAGAGAAACTAGTAATCTCCACGAGCAGCTCAACTGTGACCTTGAAATGAACCCCTTGGACTGCCACCTCTCCTTGGTTCTAGGTGGAAATTAAATCCCTGGTAATGTTATCATCGGGTCCAAATAATTTTGATAGGAATGGGGTAAACCCCTTGGCATCCATAAAGACTTTGGCAGCGGGGTCGAGACTAAGTTGGGTGGGCTCAACAAAAGCCATACTATCGAGGGTGAGGAGGGCAGAAATAGGGTCAGCAGGGCCAAAGCGAGGATAGAAGGGTCGAGGCAGAAGCACCAGAAGGAAAGCAGGAGAAAAGACTAGGATCGAGGTTGGTTAAATGGAGGAGGAGGGGGTTGAGGCAACAATCAGCAAAGGGAGTGAATTGGATGAGAAAGCGATGGGGGCCTTGGTGGAAAATGGATGAGAATGAAAAATCATTCCCAACCAAGGGTAGATCATTCTTGATCGATGCAAGATACGGAAGGGTGTAAGTCACGCATGCATTTCCAAGGAAATTTCTAGAAGTAGAACTGCCACGGGGAGGGGTGGATGCTGAAAAAAGCTCACGATGCCTTGGGGAGGGAGTAAGGATTGGGAAGGGATGCCATGAATGGTGGGATAGGAGCTAAAAAGTCCATACGACCTATAGAAATTCACCACACACCAAGGGGAGCGCCTACTAATAAAGACTTGGGGAGCAACAACTTGGGGTGCCCACGTGTCTAGGATCTTGTAATCAGCATAGTGCTTTAATTCTGCCAGGTGGGGAGTGTGCTTTCCCCATGATTTTCCACTCTAGTACATGATTCTGTTAGCAATATTGGTCCACACATGGTAGAAACCTACAACTTGGGGCCAAGGTCTAACCAGCTCATGGTGGAAATAAACCCTATGATCACCATTGGCTTACGTATCAGCTCTGTGGGACCTACCATCATGATATTTGCTTCTCTCCCAACTTGCCACCTCGGAAATTTCCTTGGGAAAGTTCTCTCTCCACACTCTGAGGCTTGTTGACGTGGCTGCCAGGTTGGCCATGGAATCAGCTAGTTGGTTGGCTTCCCTGAAAGTGTGGTGGATGGACGACTGAGGGAGGTTGTGAAATATTTTCTTGGACTCCTGAATGGCGTTGAAGACTTTCCATGATGGAGTCTTGTTGCTAGTTATGTAGTTGATAATGTTCAGGGAGTCTCCCTCAATGATGGCCCTTCTGGGATCCTCCTGGAGCAGGACAAGACCTCGCCATAGAGCCATGGCTTCCACAAAATTGTTGGTCTGAGTCCCAAGGAATTTTGCATAAGCTAGGATTATGGTTCCTTCATGATCTTGGATGACCCCTCCTACTCCTGCAAGCCTAGGGTTTCCTTTGGAGGCTCCATCAAAGTTCAGCTTGATCCATCCTTCCAAGGGTGGTATCCATCTGAGATTGGCTCTGGGGTTGGGCCTTGGCTGAGCTTCAGGGACTTCTTCGAGGATGCCCAAGGATTTGAGTAGGGCTTGCTCACTCACCTGGGGAGGAGCTAGAGGAGGATGGGCAAAGTTGGATGTTTTCGATGGCATAAGCAATGGCTTTGCTCGCTATAGCTATGGGGTCCCTGGGGGAGGACGAGAAGGCTCTACTATTGCACTCTAACCATATTTTCTAGATCAGATGGTGGAGGTAGAGGGACCATAGGGTGCGGAGCTTAGGATACCAAAATGGGTTTGACCATTGGGAGAACAGGTCAATAATGGAATTGGGTTGGACCCATTGAATGTGAAAGGTTTTGAGGAGGTTACCGAAGGCTCTGAAAGAGAAAGCATAGTTGGTGAATAGGTGGTTAGTGGATTCCCAGTTGGATAGGCAAAGGTAGCACCGATTTGGGATCATGAAACCTCTTTTAGCCAGGTTCTCGATCATGAGGATCTTGTTCTAGATGGTAGTCCAAGAGAAGAAACTGATTTTGGGGATGAGTTTCTTCCTCTAGATAAGGTTGAAAGGGATATTGGTTGCCTGTGTCATCTCTTGGAAGGAGTAGGCAGACTTGATAGAGAAGGACCCGTCATCAGTTCCTCACTAGATGGGCTTGTCCTCCGCCTCTCCTATTGGGATGGTGACTACGTTGAGTAAGCTAGAGAGGTTAGCCACTTGGTGGGGGAACCTATCCTCATCAATGGGCCTCCACATGGGCTTACCATTGTGCCTGGTAAAAAAATTTGCAACCTTGCTTCCCCTGCTCGCATCAAGGGATGGTTTAAGGATCCTCAACTCCCTATCCTCACTTAAAGGTTCTTCTTGAAGCCACCTATCATGCCAGAAGTCAATGGTGCTCCCATTCCCCAGAATCCATCTGCTACCTTTCAGGATGAGATTTCTAGCCTAGGAGATGGATTTCCAGAATGCAGACCCATCCTTGGGTCCTTGGTCACTTAAGAACTGATGGTTTTGTAGGTATTTTTTCTTGACTATCTGAACCCACTCGGTCTCGCTGCTTGTGTAGACCTTCCATGCATGCTTGGCCAGAAGGGTGAGGTTCATTTGGGAGACTTTCTTGAGCCCAATGCCCCCATCACTTTTGCTATGGTAAACCAAGTCCCAGGCCACCAAGGGGATCCTCTTTTTCTCCTCACTCCTAGACCAGAGGAATCTCTTCTGAATTTGCTCTATCTTGGCACTCATCGAGGCGGGGATCCTAAACACAGACATGAAGTAAACCGGGATACTCTGTAAGCAGGCCGAAGTGAGAGTTGCTTTGGCCGCCTGGGAGAGGAGGTGGCCTTTCCAAGATGCCAGCTTCCTCTGGATCCTTTCGATGACATTGTTCCACATGGTTCTGGTGGGGTTTCCCGAGAACAGAGGAAGCCCGAGGTACGAAGAGGGGAGACCCTCCAGGGAGCACTCAAGGATCCACGCTATCTTAGCTTTTCTGGACTGGGGGGTGTTGATGAAGTAGATCTTACTTTTGAGGAGGTTGATCTTCTATCCTGCAACATTCTCGTAAAGCTGAAGGATGTGCTTAATGGTCTTGGCCTGAGCTACAAAAGTTGAGGTGGCCAAGATAGTGTCATCAACGAACTACTGGTGGGTAACTGGATTGAGGCCAGAGGTAGTTTTGATCCCAGATATGAGCCCACTCCTGCCAGCACTTGAGATGGTCCTTCCTAGAGCCTCGACCAGGATGATGAACAAGATAGGGGACAGGGGATCTCCTTGCCTCAGTCCTCTAGAGCTAGGGAAGAACCCAGCAGGGGACCCATTGACTAGGATGGAGAACCAAGGAGAAGATATGCATCATTTGATTAGATCAACCCAGGCTGGGTGGAATCCAAATTTAAGGAGGACCTTGATCAAAAAATCCCAATTGACCCTATCAAAAGCTTTATTCATGTCCAACTTGAGGAGGAAAGTTGGTTTCTTAGCCAGGGTGACGGAATGCAGAGCCTCATGGATTGTGATTACCCCATTAGTGATGACTCTTCCTTTGATAGAGCTTCCCTAGTAGGGATCGATGATGAGGGGGAGGATCCCCTTGAGCCTATTAGCTAGAGCTTTGGTTAGGATTTTGTAGATGACATTGCAGAGGTTGATGGGGCGAAAGTCAAAAAGGGATTTGGAGGCTTGGATTTTAGGAACCAGGGTGATGAAGGTGGAGTTGATGCCTCGAGGGATGGTCTTGGCAAACTGAAGGTCTCTAACAGCAGTGCACACCTCGATCCTGATCAATTCCTAGAATACCTGGAAGAAGCGCGGAGGGAAACCATCCGGGCCAGGGGATTTGTTGGGTTGCATGGAGAACAGAGCCTCTTTGATCTCTTCGGTCGTAAGAGGGCTAATGAGCATCTCATTAGTAGTAGGGGAAATGGAGTGAGGGATGTGCTCTAAGAGGGCCTTGGCCTCCTAGGGGGAGGACTGGGATGGGGTGCCTAGGAGGGATTGGAAGAAGTTGGCCGACTCATCTCGGATCTCAGAGATATCCCTTGTGATCCTGCCATCACTGCATGTGAGCTCTGAGATTTTTTTGGAACTCCTATTTCTTAGGGTAGAAGCATGGAAGAATTTGGTGTTCGAATCACCATCCCTGAGCCACAGGGCTCTTGATTTTTGCCTCCAGTACATTTCTTCTCTGGCCAGGATATTGTGAAAATCTGCTAGCAGCTTGCCCTCTTTAGCCCTGGAATTGTTGTCCTGAGTGCCTTCCTGGAATTGTTGTTCTATGAGCTCTAACTTCTCTTTGACCAACCTTTTATTTTCAAAAATATTGCCAAAGGTTTCCTTGTTCCACACCCTGAGATTATCCTTGATGAATCTGAGCTTTTGATATAATTTCCCGGATGGGGATCCTTTGAAGGGTTACTTCCACCACTGGGCAACTTGGCTTTTGAAGTCTGGATGGTGGAACCACATCACCTCAAAGTGGAAGGGGCTCTTGAAAGAGGGAGCTTTGTCGACTTCGAAGAGAAGGGGATTATGGTCAGAGCCAATTTTGGGGAGGGGTTTGAGGGTGGCATCTACAAACACAGGGATGGCTTCTTTCGAGAGTAGGACCCTATCCAATCTGACTTGAATAAGATTTTTTCCAGCCCTCCTGTTGCTCCAAGTGTACTTAGCCCCTTTCAGGTGAACATCCATGAGTTCGTTTGAATCTATGAATGCCCCAAATTCCTCCATGCTTCTGGTGATCAGGGTGTTGCCTCCTTTCTTGTCTGAGGGGAACAAGGGATTGTTGAAGTCACCTACGAGGATCTAGGGGAGGGTTTTGAATGAGTTTCTCATGTGGCTTATTGATTCCCAAAGCATGACTCTTTCCAACGGATTATTAGGGGCGTAAACGTTGGAAAGGATCCAGGTGAGTTTGCTGGTTTTACAGTGAAACAACATGTTGATGATTCTGTTGGATGAGGAAATCAGTCTTCCTTCAACTATAGATGGATCCCACATACATAACAACCCTCCAAAAGTTCCTTGGGCCGGGGTGAAGACAAATTCACCACTGCTCCATATTGCTTTGGCAACTCTGGGAGAGGAAATCTCATCCAACTTGGTTTCTTACAAAATGAGGATTGAGGGATTGTGTTCTTTCCTAAGATGTGCGGCTATCCGCTTCTTGGGGGCTCCATTAAGCCCTCTCACATTCCAAGTGAGGAACTTCATTAACACTTTTTGAGGGATTTTTTGCCTCCCTTCCCCTGGTGGGAAGGAGGTTTGGGTTTTTTGGTTCATATTTTATCAAGTTGAGAGTGTCAGATAGTAAGGTGGTTTGGAGGCCATTTGCTATATCATATTTCACCTCTTTCCTTCTTTGTTCGCCAAGGGTTGGTCGTCCTCTCTTCTTGTCACTTCCAAAGTCGGTAGTGAATTTTTTACTTTGGGTCCTCTTGGGGCTGAAGCCTTCCAGGGCTGACTGGGATGGGGTGGGACTTCCTTCTTCGTCGCTATCAGACTGCTCGAAGGCTGGTCCGGACATTGCAAGAGGGGGAAGGGAGGGACCTAATTTGGATGAAGATTCAAAGGGAACAATTTTTGTTGGATCTTCCTGGGGAGGATCAGAGAGGGGAGGGGGAAGGGGATCATCCATGGGGGGTTCCACATTCTCCTCAATGAGAACAAGGATCAGATTTGGGACATACCTGACCAGAATTTGAGATCGGAGGAGGATCAAATTTTTGCTTCCCTTTGTCCTCTGGGGGTTGGCCTCTCTTTTGACCAGGAGCCGACTGAGTCGGGGGACCGTTCTTTCGGGGAGCATGTCATCCATTATTGGGATAGAAGGGTCTAGGTAGAGGAAACCGATTCTGGGGCCTAGGGGGAGCCTTCGAGAAAGAGTCACCACCCTCAGTTTCCTCTGCCTACTTGAGGAGAGGGCATTGGTTTTGGAGGTGCCCTTGCATGCGACACTGGACGCAAAAGGCTGGTTTATTTTTGTATTCCAGTGGTTGGTGCAATTTGAAGGACCCCGAGATCAGGTTAACAAAGGATGGGAGCTCAGACTCAAGATTGGCATTAACGTAGATGCGTGCATGGACCATTTTGGATCCTACTTTGGTTGTAGAGTCGATGGCCACCAACTCATCGACTGCTCTCACAATAGCTTTCAAGACTTCCTCCTGCCAGAGATGGAAGGGCAAGTCTAGGATCCAGACCCAGATTGGGGCAAAGTTTATGCTCTGAGTGTTTGGATTGAAATCCGCCGCCCATCGCCTGAGAAACAAGCTCCTCCTACCTAAGAACCAGGGCCCTCCTATTAGAATACGACTTGTATCCTCGGGGTTGCCAAGTTTAATGATGAAGAAACCCCTTGAAAGGGCTATGATCTCCATGTGACTTGTGGTCTTCCATTTGGAGAAGGCCCATCACCTTACGGTATTCATGTCTGTATTCCCTTTGATAAAATTCTTGATTAGGGAGTAGGAAGACCTAGAAACATAGTTGGAGAATACTTCTACTAGAATAATAATATCATATCAGACCTGGGATAGGTTGGAGCCTAACATTTTTGAAGGGATCATCTCACTAGAGGTGACCTATGCGTAGGAAGAACTACTAGGGCTCCCAGGAATGGGGCCCGCATCTAAACGTTTATCAGGGGGCTCCTTGTCCCGAGGTCCCACATGGGGCAGCTCTCGGGATCCCGCATCCCCATCACCCTCCTTACCTGGATCTGGTTCCCCTGCTCTCTACACCGATCTTGCTTGTCGATTTCCATTGTTGCCTTTGCTACCCTTTGTCTCCACCATATCTCCTCATGTTAGCTCATTTTGGATTAGCATTAACTATTATTTTTAATAGTGATTCTAAATTTCTTAGTTTGAAAACTTTATAAAAAATTTGAAAACATTTTTCAAGGTTTTATATTCTATTTAACCAATTAAATTATAGTAAAATAGGTATTTAATTTATATTTGGTTCATAATTTTGGCTTATATCAAAGGAACATTAAGTGATGAGACATTTATGTTTATGTATTAGAGTATTACTATGATAAATCTATCAAATTTTTAAATATATTATCTATATGAGGTTTGTTACAAGTATTAAAGACTTACTTCTGATAAGATTTTAGTAGAGTTTCTTGTTGGATAATATTACAATATTTGGTACATGCTAATGTAATCCCATGGTATCTATATTACAATGTAAAAATTAGATTAGGGTTTAAGTCAATAGTTTAGAAGTATCATTTATATTTCCCCCTTATGTAAGTGTCTATGTGCAAGATATGCACAAGTGTCATGTAAGTGTGTGTGTGTGTGTGTGTGTAAGTGTGTAAGGAGAGAAAGTACACATGCTATTCAATTAAGTGTGCAAATATATAATGTGAGAAAGTGCACAAGTGTCATGTAGTAGGTGTGCATGTAGAAGTATAAGTGTCATGTAAAAGAGTGAAAGTGTCATAGAATTAAGTGTGTAAGTAGAGAGTCAAGAGTCCTATATACAAGTGGAAAGATGAGAAGCCAAAGGACGTGAGAGGATTTGTATTATGCATGGAATAGGAAAAGATGCATCTCCTAGATATGTGAGGAGATCAATAGTCAAGTACATGAAAAGCTCCAATGTATTTTATATAAAATGTATCTATGAATATCACATTCAAGCATTAATAATATTGAATCTTGTATGCATTTTTTGACCAATTATACTATAAGTTTATTTATGTTATTGCATGAATGATTTTGGCCATTTTATATTCGTATTTGATATTTTTATGAATGTTATTATTATTTATATTGGTTGACTTATATATTGATTGCTCTTATATTGGAGACTACTCAGACCTATGATAATCTAGCTTAAAAGCCAACAATGGTATCAGAGCTACTTTTGAGTAATCTCTATTGCTAGCATCAGAGGAAATATTTGGCATGGATTTATATTTACAATCACATGAAGAAAACATAGACTAAAATTGCTACAAATTTTGAATTTGCATATTGATATATGATAAAGGTCCAATTATTATATGTTGGAGTCTTTCCACTCTAAAAAAGAAGTGAAGACTAGGACTTAGCTTGAATAATTGATTGAGGGGACAAATCAAAAGTCACCCTAATTTTTTGGATTCTCTCTAAAGAAAGAGAACCACATATTGAGTGGCCAAAAGCTGCACTTTAAATTTTGAACATTTAATCCTGACAAAATAGTGCACATATAAGGTTGTAGTCTCAAGAAGGTTGTAGATGAATATAATAACTTAGGCAAGTACCTCAAAAGAATATAGTACTCAAGATATAATCTAAGATAAAAGAAGAAGAATATAGAAAGACTCAGGCAAGAACCTAAGAAAAAGAAAAGAAGATAAAAGTACTCAAACTAGAACCTAAGATAAGAACAAAAAATATAGAACTAGGCTAGAACTTGAGAGAAGAAAAGCAAATGAGATATAAATCATGCTAGAACATAAGAGAAGAGAAAGAAAAAGAAGATAGAACTCAGGCTAGAACCTGAGATAAGAAGCAGATTGAACTTAGGTTAGAACCTAAGAGAAGAACAAAAAATAGAAAATATTAAGCAAGATCCTGAGTAGAGAATAAGAAAGAGGAGAAAATATTGAAGTTTTCCAAGTTAAAAAGGAAAAAAGTAGCACAGTGAGAATAAGTGGTAAGTATAAGGTTTTGGATTGTATCCATTTAATACTAGACACAGTGCACCTGAGTAATATGTGCTAGAGCACCATCCAGCTAGAGTAAGACATGCTAGAGTTCCACCTAGCCAAAGTAAGATATGATAGAGTACCATACATCCAGAGTAAGATGAGATAAAATACTATCCAACTAGAACACCTGAAAAAGATGTGCTAGAGCACTATCCAGCCAGAGTAAAATAACTAAGGGTGCGATCTAGCTAGAGCACCTGAGTAAGGCATGTTGTCTAAGCCATAGTATCTAAATCAAAGGGTCATTCAAGTTCAAGCTAGAGCACCTAAAATAGAGAGCCATTCCATTCAAGTCTAAGATAAAGAACCTAAACCAAAGCATAATTTCATTCAAGTCCAAGTTAAATCACTTGAGCTAGAGCATGATTTCATTCAAGTCCAAGCTAAAGTGCCTTATTAAGATGAATTGTTCAAGCCAGAGCACACAGTGAATCATTCCTTGCATAATTCAAATTCAACCAGAGGAAGGTAATCAACCAAAACACCATTTTTTTATTTATTTTTGGACAAAACGACTAGGTGGCATAGTCAGAGGAGAAATGAAGTGTTTGACCTAAATGTACACTTATTACATTGCTTTTGCCATTAAGAGTATCTATGGTCATTTATTGTGAGCATTTTAAAACAAAACATTAATGATCAAAGTGACCTAATCCACAACAAAATAACGGTAAGCACATTACCTTATAATTAGATTTATTAAATTTGGTGCTAAAGTCCTAAGTTTAATTTGAAGGAATTGGATAACTTAGGAACTTTAATTATTTAAGAGAGGGAGTTAAAATGTTTTCAACTCCATAGGTTTAAATATTAAGGTGGGAGTTATAAGGACTTCAACCTTATTTTTGAAATATTGAAAAATATTTGATATTTTATTATTTGCAATTAGTTTTTGCAATATATTTGAAAAAAACGATTTTTGAAAAATTGAAAATATAGTTTTTGGAGAGAAGGATTTCTATTTAAAAAAAAAAGAAAAATTTAGAAATTTGAATATTTTAAAAATTTGAAATTTAAATATTTATAAATGCAAATTTAATAAATTAGGGAGATAAAAGGTTTACAACTTCAAAGTAATTGTATCCAATCATTAATTATTATGGAGTAAATCATTAAAAATGCATTCAAAGAAGATAGTAAAAAAATGGTGAATAAGATAAAATTCTATTCACAAAATTTGATAGATTCTTTTTGATGGAAAAAAGGAAATGCCAAATGATTTAATGGAAAAACTATCTTGATTTCTCAAAAATACAAAAAATGAAAAATTCACAATACTTATAAGCTATCTTCATGGAAATATTTTTAGAACATGGTGGAATTCACAAAACACCGAAGAGGTCAATGGAAGACAAGCTATAAAGACACATTTAATGTATATGAGCTTGTGGAAACAATATTGAAGGGAGATAGCATGAACAATTCTAGAGTATTAAAATATCCATATTATGAGTTCAATTCCCAACCCTTTTTTCTCTCCACACAAGGTTGAAAAAGACATCATTATTATATTCCCTCCTTATCCTTGACGAGCTTAGAGAATTATTGGCTAAGGCAAGGTGTGTGGTGCTTTTCTTGGTAGGAGGTTGGATTCTCAACTATATTTCCCTCTTTTTGTTCTTGTCATTTGCTAATATTCTTGTTAGATGATATAAGACCATAAATCTGACAAAGTTGGCCACTGATGTGGCACCCAAGTGGTCATACAAATCCCATTTTTGAAATAATAACAAATTTTCATCCAATTAAATTCTAACAATTGGCATCTCTAATATTTTTATTTCCTAGTTTATAGAAAAATGATGCCAGTCTCCTATTTGTGCATGAGAATGAATATTTGGTGGCACATGGCAGCATTTTAAACTTTAAAATTTTTGCTTTTTTGGTGGATTTTATGGTGATTTCAATGGTAGAATTTTGAATGGTATAACTTAATCATAATAAAGCATTTGAAGCCCATTTTTTGAAAATGGAAAGTTTTTTGATCTCTTCATAGTGGTAGTGGTTGGTCTATTTTTTTTTATAGTAGAAAAATAAAATTATGTAAGAGCATCATAAACCATGCTATAATTGCCCATGTTCAATCAGAAAAAATATTATTTAACTCAAAATTCTATGTAATTTCTACAACAAAGAGTCATAAAGCTAAGTTTTGTCATTGTCAAATCAAGAAAATTAAGTATGTGGCCAGGAAGGGTGAATATGATGCTTATATTTTATTTGTACAGGGGTGAAAATGAGCATGAGGGTGAAACATCACATGTACACATGGTAGTTCATTCAACCTATTGGAGATCCACATCCTTGAAGGAATGGATTGTATACAATGGAGTAATATATCACATGATGAAGCATTGCCATATTTTGACTAACTATAATAGGCAACATCATGGTGAGAATTTGATCATTGGTGAGGATACTTTGATTTTTTTTGATGTGGTGACATGACTCTTGATCCTTGTATTTTGCATTAGTTCTTCATATTCTAGGTGTTGTCCCCAATCTTCTTGTTTAATACATTACTCACACTAAAAAAAAGATAGAATTTTGATGTGATAAACACATGATTAAGGATATTGATGATGGCTTTAAGATAGTGGATTCAATATACCATGATGAATTTGATTAATTGTATAAGTTTAATGAGTGTTCCTCTTCCTCCTCCTTTTATTCCTTTAATAATAGAGAGTTTTTTGTTATGGTTTCTAAGGTAGATGATATCAATAGGCATTAGCATTATGGACGTAAGAACATAAATTATAGTTTCCTAAGGTACATGAATTATCTTTAAATGGAATATGTTATTTCATAAATTACTCCACCTAGTGGCATGTTTTATTGCTACATCTTAAGGAATCACCATCAAGATCCCTTCCAAAATATAAAGCTATCTACTCCACCAAACTCTTGCAATATATTAACAATAGCATTGTGGTACTATGGTTAGTTATTATCTCTTTAAGACCATGTATTTTCTCATATTTATTGATTATTTATCCAAATTTTTTTATAGATTTATAGTATTAAAACCAAGGATGAAGATATTGGTTATTTCAATACCTTCAAAGCTTTGGTGGATAGTCAATTTTATAGGAAAATCAAGTGCCTTTATACTGATAGTAGTAGTGAGTTTGTTAGTCATGCTTTTAGATATTTTTTAGCACTTCATGGCATTTATTTATAGAAGGTTTTCATTACACTCCTAAGTAGGCTTGGTTGATTAAATGAAATTATATGATTATTTTGAATATGGATCAACATACATTGCATGCCAAACAAAGTAAAATAAACATTTGGGACAAATTTGTGTCTTATGTTGCATATATTATCAATAAGAAATTGACTCAAGTAGTCCAAGGTATGTCACCTTTTGATAAATTATTATAGAAAAGTGTGATGTTTCTTGATTTCATATATGTAGGTCTATTGCATGGTTCATTGATATGGTTTCTAAGGAAGATAACATAAATATGTACTAGTTTTTAGAGGTATTACATTATTTTGTACCTTTGTAAATATTTATATTAGAGAGTGTGTTTGATATTTGAGTCTATAGTATGTGTTATGTGATTAAGTGTGTGTGTCATGTGAATAAGTGTGGAGTTATGTGTGTGAGGTTTATTGTTAATAAGTGTGAGTTATATGGGTAAAGTATCAAGTTTAGAAGTAGATATTTGTGATAAATCATGAGAGATTTTATCTTTATGTAATATGTGAGATTTATTATGTAAAATAGAAATATGAAGAGTTGGTTCTCCCATGAGTTTGAGGAGATCAAAGATCAAGAGTCATGTAATATGAAATATCATGTATGTATAAATTGAAGATAAATCCATGTCATATGTAACTCGAAGAAGGTTTGCATTTATGCATTGATTTAGTAGTTTAATAAATATTTCAATGAGGTTATTGTTCATTATTAAGATTTTCTATTTATGCATGTTATTGTGAGATCCTTTGAACTTATCTTGTGAGATAATATTAATAATTTGCTAACAGTTGTATCAAATCCATCTTATGTGAGCTTAGATGGAGCCATGTTAGATGAGCAACATTTGATGAGGAAGGAGAAGTGTGGTAGAGAGAAATTATTGGAGAAAATAATGATTAAGGATAAAAAAATAACTATGTTGAAGGAGACATGTTTGCAGGTTCTAGAGAAAGAATAAGTGCCTCCATAAATGTGTTGGAAAATAGGATTGAGAGTGTTGAAGGAAGAAAAATTACAAGGAGAAAGTATTGGATAAATATAGTAGGAGATAGTGTTGAGTTTTTGAGGAAGGAATATTGTAGACTGAAGATAGCTAAGGAAGAGAGGATGTATCCAAATTCCAATGGTGTGACATGTAGTGTATGAGGCTAGAGAGTGTATGAAGATTTGATTATCTAGAGAAACAATCATGCTACGATCATTGTAGAGACCAAATATTTTTTAGAAGAGTGTAAATAATTAGCTATGAATATCTAGAGACCATCAAAGAATAAAACATACAAGACGATATGAATGCATGAACACTTGGAGGAGAGATTATTGGAAAATACAAGTGGCAGAATGTGTAACACGATTGGTTGTTGCTATTTGGAATATAGTAATGCTCAGGGGTAGAGGCATATTACGGGAAGGTTAAGCATGTGGATGTAATGCCTTAATGAGAAAAAATATTAATTCACACTAACAAGACATCTAAATACAAAGGAAAAATACCAACAATTAAAGGTGTACTTTGACCTTTATATTATTTGGGTACACATTTGAATTGAAAAGGATTTATTTATTTGAATTATCTTTCCAGAGATATAAGAAGGTGAAGAGTAAATAAATTGGAGAAGTAAATAATGATTTAAAGTGATTAATAAGAAGAAGAAATTAATTAATTGAAAAAAATAAGAGTTGTTGAAAAAGTGACAATAAAAAAGAATAAATAGCTTGAATAAAAACAAAAATGATGGAAGCTACAAAACTACAAAAATTGTTAAAAGAACAAACCAAAGACTTGTTAGGAAAAGAAAATTGAAGTAAATTATAGCTGTATAAGTAAATCAAAGTGGAAAAAATTATGAAAATGTTAAAATATTTTTATAAGAAGAAAATAAGTCTAACAAGCATAGGTTTATATCCAAGATATGTAATAAAAGAATAAAAAAAATAGGTAATATCTCAATGAGAGAGATACAATGATTGAACTTGAAGTAGTACCAAATCCAGAACCAAAAAACCAAAACATAATTAGAGAATAAAGGCAAAATGGAGGGTGTTGGAGGTATTACATTATTTGGTACCTTTGTAAATATTTAGATTAGGGAGTGTGTTTGATATTTGAGTCTATAGTATGTGTCAAGTTTCTAAATGTGAGTATGTGTCATGTAAATAAGTGTGGAGTTGTGTATGAAGTGTATTGTTAGTAAGTGTGAGTTATATGGGTGAAGTGTCAAGTTTAGAAGTAGGGAGTTATGAGCAATAATGAGAGACTTTATATTTATGTAATATGTGAGATTTATTATGTAAAATGGAAATGTGAAGAGTTGGTTCTACTATGAGTTTGAGGATGTTAGCTTTGAAGCTAAATACTTAAGATAAAATAACCACAAGATCTAAAATAAAGTTGCAATATGAAATATATGATAATGCCAAAATACTAAACATATAAAACTCATAAATAACTCATAGAAATGTCATTAACAAATGCTCATGAAAATTGTATCTTAATTGAATAAAGATATCAAATACATCATACTTCTCCACACTCTCATTCTAAAATTGTATATCTCACACACACACACACACACACTCATAGACACATATGATGGAATGTGACTCTTCATATGGAGCACTCTTGGCCTTTACTCTTCTAGAGACTCTTCATCTTCCTACTCTATGGAATCATGTGGACATGGACTATTATGCAAATTTACATTACCAAAATGCTTTGCACACTTTAATAATACTTGTGCATTTATTACATTACATAAAGTAAATGCTTGCACTCTAATCTAGGACTCTCTCTCCTAATTTAAAGATGTACCCAATGTGGTACATTAGCATGTACCAAATAATGTAATATATTCCAACAGAGGAGAGCAAAGGTCAAGAGTCATATAATATGAAGAGTTTCATGTATATATATATTGAAGATAAAGCGATGTAATATGTAACTTGAAGAATCTTTGTGTTTATGCATTGCTTTAGTAGTTTCAATAAAGCTTTAAATGATACTATTTTTCATTATTGATTTATTTTTATTTAAGCATGTTATTGTGAGATCCTGTGAATTTATCCTATGAGATAATATTGATAATATCCTAACACTAGCATCATAGACTTAGGAACATTAATTATGGTCCCCTTATCCTAGGAAGAGGATCTATAGAATCATCTATTAATCCATCTAGTGGCATTTATAATTGATGCACCCTAGGGAAGCACCATCAAGATCCCTTTTCAAAAGATAAAGTTAGCTAGTCTACCCAACTCTTATGACTCATTAACAATAGAATTGTGATACTATGACTAATTATCTTCGAGATCAGGTATATTCTCATATTTATTGAGGATTTATCCAAATTTTTGTAGATTTATAATATTAATACTCTTTCAGTGGCGTAAAAGGTTTAAAATGATTGTGGCATGGCGGTTATAGGGGCGGATTGTGCGAAGATTTGTGTGGCGACTTTCGGGGTGGACAACGCAGAATACTATGGCGGCCATAAAAGCTGGACAGCCTACCCGGATTCATGGCGGCTACCGATTCCACCATGTTAAAAAATAAAAATAAAAAATAATAATAATATTAATACCAAGGATAAATCTTTTGTCCATTTAAATACCTTCAAATATTTGGTGGAGAGTCAATTTGAGAGGAAAATCAAACGCCTTTATATTTTATGGTGGTGATGACTTTGTTAGTCATGATTTTGGATATATTTAGCATTTCTTTATAGAGGGTTGTTCATTACACTCCTAAGTAGGATGGGATGGTTAAATGAAATAATATGATTAATTTGGAGATTGATCAATGTATTTTGCATGTCAAGTAGATGAATCTCAAATTTTGGGGTAAATGTTTTATATTGCACATATTATCTACAAGAAATTGACTTAGGTAGTCCAAGGTATGTCACTTTTTGATAGAATAATAATAGTAAAGTCTAATGTTTCTTGATTATACATATTTAGGTCTATTTAATGGGATCATATTCATAAA
Source organism: Wollemia nobilis (assembly GCA_028583015.1). NCBI lineage: Eukaryota > Viridiplantae > Streptophyta > Pinopsida > Araucariales > Araucariaceae > Wollemia > Wollemia nobilis. The sequence goes on from JAQPPZ010017228.1 coordinate 18,787,484, forward strand.
TATAATAGGAACAAGCTTCAATATAAAATCCATTAGTTCATTCATGTAGATTTTAGTGATATTTCTAAGGCTTATCACCTCTATGACCCTATTACTTATGATATTATTATTTTTTATGATGTATATTTGATAAGGTTTCTTCTTAATTTTATCACTTTTGATACTCTTCAAATATGATACAACCACTCTTGTTGCTTATCACTCCCTTTCTAAATACTTCTCTTCTACTTTCTCCTTCTCTAGAAATTCTAAATTCTCAACTTATTAGTTTGACTCCTCTAGTGGACACGAGTGATACCACTATTGACATTCTATATTATTCATTAGCATTTGTTCCTCCTTTGGTTCTTACTTTAATATGGGGTTGATCCCCTATTTACTATATACTAGTATAAGATGATGTGGTCGAATATAAGTATGTGATGGATTATTTAGTTGTTTCTTCTCTTGGTGATTCTATATAAGATGTGACCCAATATACTATGGATCAAAAGTCCCTTATTCCAAGGTTTAATCTCAAAAAATGATGGTTCTATAGACCCTCTTACTTAATCCCAGGATAAGAGGTGTCCTAAATAGAAAGATGTTATGTTGGCAAAAAATGGATCTTTAATTAAAAATTACACTTGGGAGTTGTTCCTCTACAACTAAAAATACATTATCAATGGTTACAAAGCAAAGCATTAGTAACACATGTTGCTAAGGGTTTATATTATAAGAAGGAAGTAAATCTTTGATCTTTTGAGTCATATGGATTTTTTCTTAATGATTCTCTCTATTATTAGTCCATATGGTTGGAATTTCATTAGATGGATGTGAAGAGTTTCTTTTTTTATGAGTTGCTCTAGTATGAGGTTTATATGAAAAACCACTCATATTTTTCCAAATAGGTCTACTTCTCTAGCCTGACAAATCAACAAGTTCTTGTATGGTCTTAAGTAGGTGAATCATACTTGGTATGAGAGGATTAATTCATTCTTTCCCATTATGGATTTTGACAATACAAGGTGGATCATGATGAATAACTTCTTATTATTATTTTATATGTTCATGACCTTATTATCATGGGAAGATCAACATTATTGATCCATAATATGAATCTATGGCTTCACAACACCTTTAAGTTGATAGATTTGGATCTTCTTTTTTTGGAGGGATTCAAATTGATTGATTATATTCCATAATCACTATCTCTTAGTCTAAGTATACCTTAGATATTTTACAGTAATTCAATATGGAGTGTAAACTTGCCTAGACTTCATTTGCTTCAATATTGAAGCTTTGAGTAGACTATACTAGTCCTTTAATAAATATTTATTTTTATCAATCTCTTGATAGGTATCTTCTTTATCTCATACATGCTATGTCAAACATTACTTTTATTTTTAGGTATTTCTCTAAGTATATGTAGGCACCTCATGTGAGTCATTGGATGACAACTAAGTGAATCCTATGATATATCATATGTACTATTGACAATTTTGTCACATTGCTTGGAGGGGTGGTAAATTTTGAGATATAAGATGATTTTGTAAAGTATTTTCTTGTTTTTCATGAATTTGTTCCCTTGCTTTTTCTTGTATTTTGTATCACTACAGCAATTTTGGTTCCCATTTTTGAACCCCCTGTATATAAAGAGCTTCGCCAGCAAAAATCAGAAAAGAACAGAAAGCTTCGCTGAAGGCAGGAAAAGAGGAGTAGCTTCGCAAAAGGAAATCAGAAAAGTCCTATTTTGGCCTAGAAATTCCTAAGGCATAGGAGACACTTCGCTCGCGAAGCTGCCGAAGCATCCACTTCGGGCGGAAAAGTTGCGAAGCTACCATTTTGAGTTAATAGAAAATGCCCCAAGTCAGCGGAAGTCACTTCGCAAAAATCTTTGCCGAAGTGTTGCTTCGGCCCATCTTTCCTGCGAACCATCTGAAGGGCAAGCGCCACTTCGGGCCTCAATATGGCGAAGCAAGCACTTCGGCCATTTTCTCAGCGAACCTCCCACTTAGGCCATAATTTTGCCGAAGCGCTAAAAGAAGGGTGAAAAAATGTTCAAGGCATGGGATCAACTTCGGGCGATGCTTCCCCCGAACCAACACCTTGCAGGTAGATCGCTGCGAAGCGCCCAGTCAGGATGAAAGGAAGAAGATTCTACAACATGTCGTCAGCCGCTTCGGGCAATTTCCTTGCCGAAGCAGTATTTTGGCCTCTCCCTTGGCGAAGTAACGTAGCTAGAAACTAATCATGCCTTTCATAAGTAAACTAGCTACTTCGGGTCGTTTGAGCTGCGAAGCTATCTTCGAGGCAGTCTTTCAGCGAACCACTAATACCTGCCTACCACCCTGACCTCAGCTTCGGCACAATTTCATTGCGAAGCTATGCTTCAGCCGGAAATCCAGCGAAGCTTCACCCAGGGCAAGTCTGACGATAGTGCTCCTCCCGAGGGGCACACATTCCGAGGTTGGGTATTTGTCCAAGGCATTTGAGTGTCACATAAATGCAGTCTTTCTCGCCCGAAAGACCCGGTATCCAGTTATGGTAATAGGATGGGAAGTATCGATTGCAGAGGATGGCCAGCGCAACTTTCGAGAGCCACTTGAGCATTCTCCGGAGTAACCTAGGACAGGTCTGCGGCTCATAAATGTGAATTTCCCCGCTTAGCGCGGCCCTGTATCTAGTAATGGAAATTGGATAAGAAAGCTCAAGTGTAAAAAGTAGGCTAGCATCATTATCAAATCCACCCTAGCATTCTTGTAAATCGGGTTCATTAATGACACAGAGGGCTGGGTCCTCTATAAAAACCCACGCATTGTAATGAAAAAAGGGGGGGAACATTTTGCTAAAGAAGTTGCTGTAACTAGACACTCTGCATCAATATAGAAGATCCTTGGCTCTGAATCTGTGCTTTCTTTTTATGCTGCCTCTGGCAAGTATTTCTGCTTCTTTTTTTTGCCGGTGTAAATGAATGTTGGCATTGGAAGATCAATGTGTCTGGAATTTTGGTTAGAGGATACATAGAGAAGCATATGCAGTTTTAGTTTCTGTTACATCTTCTGTATTATTTGTTGCTGGTTTAGATATAGATGAGTTATTGTGCTGCGTGTTCTTTCCCACTGCGATATCCAGTTATTTGCATTTCTTTCCGTATTTTTATCTCTTTCCTGCACCCTCACTCTTTTAATCTCTTTCCAACACTCTTATATTTTTATTTCTTTCTTGCACTCTTATCTTAAAACCCCAGTAGCGTAGTATAGGAGTCGGCCTTCTCCGGAGATTGGCACGGAGGGCATCTCTTCCCTCCGGCCTTTCAATGTTGGTCCAGGTCTAGGGCGCGTAGACATACAAAATCCTTTCCTGTGGCGGATTTGTGACCAACAATTTTTGGCACGCCCGGTGGGACCTGGTCAGTCTCACCTTATGAGTGGTATTGAGAGTTGAAGCTCATCTCAGTACTGTAAGACTCGAGCATCTGGCGACTCTGTTTAACGTAAAAATCTTCAAAGCCTTAGAGACCGGTACTAAACATCCGTGCCTTCATGCGTACGAGATGGAGAGTTAGGAATAGCGGAGAAGAGACCGAGTTTTTTGAACTCGACATTGATGCCTTCGGGGAATGTCCTAGGTTAGTCACACCTGATTCACTTCTACGCGAAGGGTCATCGCAAGAGGCTGTCCTTGACGAACAAGGTCCGACTTCGGACAGCACTGCGACCAGTCTCCCCCCTAATCCCCCGAACTCTCCAGACCACCAAGGCACCTCTGTCCCACTTAGCAGTCAGTTGGGTACTTCGGGAACTTCAGTTTTGCTAAACCAACCGAATCAAAGCACAAATATGGCACACCAACAACATCAACAACAAATGCAACAGAAGCAACAACAATAGTAGCCGCCGCCGCCCCCGCCTAGGTTGTTCCCGGCATGGAATTCTATTGGACCGTTAAATATAGCAGGACAGGGGCAAATCCCACCTGCTGCTCTGAAGTCGATACCCACGTTCGATGGTACGGGGAAGACAACGTTCGAGCACATCCAAGATATCGCTTCTCTGGCTGCGATACATAATATCACAGAAGAAGAGGTTATGGTTCGGCTATTGATTTTGTCTCTCCGAGGGAAACTCCTCTACTGGTACAGAGCCCTGCCACCGGGCACTATAACGGGATGGGACCAGTAGTTAGACGGACAATTGATGAGAGGATTTAATGAGTCCACTGATCCTTCCTCTCTCCTGCATCAATTCACAACGATCCAAAGGCACCCTCAAGAAGAGATAGCTGATTTTAATGTGAGGTTCGCCCGAACCTGGCAGAGGGTCCCTGCTGGACTACGACCAACTGCCGAAGCAGGGGCCTACTATTACCTTAGGGCCTTCAACGCCGACATCAGTATGATGATAAGGTTTTCAAATGTCAATACCTTTCCCGAATTATACGAGTTGGCCCAGAAGGCAGAAATGGATCTGATTGCCATTGGTAAACTTCCTCCGAGGATGCCGATGCCAATATTCCCTGAGTTTCCCCAATCACAATATCCCAGTGCCGCTACTTCGCAGACTTCCACATCGTCCGCATGCCCCATTCCACCATGGAATCCTAACCCTACTGTGTCCCAGTTCGCTGCTCCGCAGATACATTTCCCCACACCCTCAGTACCACAACCTACAATTCCTTCGCCGTTCCCGGCATTACCAGCACCACCACAGTATCCTGCCCTGCCCCTAGTGCCAACCATGGCACCATTACCCCCTCCGACAACGTCAACCCCTACAGCCGTAGACGTGCAAGTTAAGTTGTTACAAGAAGTCCAGTCTCTGAATTCCACTGTGCGAACCTTATCCAACGACATGGCCGTCATGAAGAAAAAACAAGCTCAGCAAGAATTCTTGCCAAGGAGATCTTATCCTCCACCAGCGCTCACAAAAGACCAGGCAACACAGTCGGGCAGACCTCCTGCGAGGAACGCCGCCATTAGTGAGGAGCCAAACACTTCTGAGCATGTGCACTGGTGCTCTACATGTAACGACCCACATGAAGAAGGTACCTGTATGCTGCACCAACACTATGTCCAAACAGGCAAGTCCAATGGCCAAGTCAATATAATCATGGAAGCAGATCATAACCTGGTGATCGCTGAAGAAGAGCAGGTTTCGGTTCTCACCAAGGGTGGGAAGAAACCGATTGAAGTAGATGCCGCCCAAATGGGTCCCCTAAAAGTGTACACCCGTCGCGAAAAGGAGCAGCCACCTGCCAAGGCTCCTGATAAAGCTCCTCAACCGCCCCCAGCAAAGGAAAAATCTCAACCGACAGCTACGGCTCCGCCACAAGTTGAAACCAAGGAGCAAGCTAGAGAAAAGCTAAAGTATCCCTCTTTGACGAAGCGGCAGAGAGTCGAGGCCACACAACAATATCGCACTAAGTACGAGGCAACGAAGGAGCCAGAGATACCTGTTGCCGCGGCATATAATATCGTGGACGAGCTAAAAAGGACTCCCGCCAAGATCAGTCTATATGAGGCTCTACAGCTTCCAGGACAGGTAGACCTGCTGCAAGAATCGTTGAAATCAGCAAAGGCAGGGAAATCAACACAGTCTGTCTTAGCTCAGCCTCTACCCACTTCGATTACTGGAAAAAACAGGCCTCCTCCGTTCTACCTGACCCTGCAGATGGAAGGGTACGTTGTTCATAATTGCATGATTGACTCCGGTGCCGCAACCACCGTCATGCCAAGGGCCGTCTGCGAGGAGATAGGGATGGAGTATACGAGAAGCAGTCAAGGCGTGCTTCAACTGGATGGTACCCCTGTAAAGACAGTCGATGTAATCAAGGATATACCTATTCGGCTGCACAAGGTACCTCAAATTGTGGTAATACAGGAGGTGGTAGTCGTTGATCTCGAACCATATTTCAGTATGTGCCTCTCAAGGGAGTTCACGGCAAAGCTTGGCGGCTATCTGTCTCTGGATTACTCACACCTGGAAGTGCCGTTTAAGGGGAGAAAAATTAAAATTTACAATGAGAGACCCTCTACGTTCCTCGTAGAGAAGATGGCCGAGGAAGGGGAGCACAAGGATTCAGTCCACCTGATGACTGAGGAGTTAGAACAGATAGACCTAGTAGAAGAAGCCGTGGGCGAGCTGCGTACCGAGGACGAGTTCTCATTAATGGATTTCAATGCTATGATCGAAACAGAGATGGGGTGTTATTCCATCACTAAGTCCGAGAAGACCATAGGGCCAATGCAGGGGAATAAGGAAGTTGCCCGAGATGAATTATGGAAATTATTTTTCGATGGCGCCAGGTGTAAAAACGGTGTTGGGGCAGGATACTCCTAGTATCACCCTCTGGCGAACAAAAGGAGTATTGTTACCGGCTTGCCTGGAGTTGTACCAACAATGCAGCCGAGTATGAAGCCTTATGTTTGGGGCTAAAGAAAGCCGAGAAGTTAGGTATCAAGCAGCTCCAGATATTCGGCGATTCAGAGCTGGTCTGTAATCAAATTACCAACAAATGCACTTCCAAAAAGCATTATCTTAAGGCATATCGCAACAGGGTATGGGACTTGTTGGAGCACTTTGAATCGCTCAATGTTCAGTCCATCCCACGAGAGAAGAACAGGCATGCCGATGTTTTGGCCTCCATTGGGGCCAGGTACTCCCCGGCTGATGAAATGGTGCATAAGCCCAAAGCTGTGAGGACTATTTATAGGCCGTCCGTGCCCGATAAAGACGTTCATTGGCAGGTCTTCGACAGCGATGAACAAATTGTCAACTTTTTGGTGCAAGAGGCAGCCACCATCGAAGGAAGGAAACCCGGAGATGAGGAATATGAGGGGTTAATACAGCTCAAGAACAACCATGTTCCGAAGGGTTTGATCACACTAGAAAGCCTGTTCGATCAGAATGACAGAGCGATCTCCCACAGGATCAAGGTGGACGCGAAGCAATACCGGGACCTTGAGCTCGAACCAGGCAAAGCGATAAAGGTCGGGACAGACTGCACTTCAACGGAGCTTGAACAAATTCGGTCTTTATGCAAGAAGTACCAAGACATCGTGGCATGGTGCTATCAGGATCTGAGGGGTTACGACCGAAACATCATCCAACACACGATTGAATTGCAAGGAGTCAGGCCGTGCAGACAAAAACAGAGACCAGTGAATCCAAAGATAGAAGTTCTGATGAAGGCAGAACTATTAAAGATGCTTGAAGCCAAGATTATCTACCCGATAAAGCATTCTTCCTGGGTCGCAAACCTAGTCCCTGTCAAGAAGAAGAACGGAGACATTCGCCTGTGCGTCGACTTTCGCAATCTAAATCAGGCCTCCTTGAAAGATCATTATCCGCTCTCGCAAATTGACCAGATACTCCACGTTGTGGCAGGAGCGCAACGCTTCTCCCTTCTGGACGGCTTCTCAGGGTATAACCAGATCTGGGTCAGGGACGAAGACCAACACAAGACAACGTTCACCACCAAGTGGGGAACGTTCGCTTATCAACGAATGTCGTTTGGTCTTTCAAATGCAGGAGCTACATTCCAGAGAGCTATGGACTTAGCATTCAACGAACTGCTGAACAAAATCATTGTCATCTATCTAGATGACATGACTGTATTTTCCCACAAAAGAGAAGATCACACTCTGCACTTGCAGCAAGTGTTCGAAAGATGCAGGGAGTTTGGCATTTCAATCAACCCGAAGAAATCCATCTTCGCGGTGAAGGAAGGGAAGCTGCTAGGCCATATCATATCAGAAAGGGGACTTGTCGTTGATCCTGATAGAGCTGAAGCACTCCTCAAGCTCCCACCCCCGATGAACAAGAAAGGGCTGCAGTCATTCTTCGGCCAAATTAACTTCGTAAGGAAGTTTATCCCGGACTTCGCGCAAGTCATTAAGCCAATGTCCGAACTCCTAAAGAAAAATGTCGAGTTCACCTGGACAGAAGAAAGAAGAAAAGCGTTCGAGGAAATCAAAGCCCGGATCGCCCAGGCTCCCGTATTGATTAACCCAGATTACAACAAAGATTTTATTCTTTATGCAGTCGGAGAGCCTGAAAGTTACGCAACAGTCCTGACACAAAAGGGAGATGATGGTGAAGAGCGCCCAATCGCTTTCTTAAGCCAAGTAATACAGCCTCATGAAGAGAAATACAATTTTATAGAGCGCCAAGTGCATGCAGTCATGAGATCCCTGAGGAAGTTCAAGCACTTCGTCTCTCAGAGCCGAATCACAGTGTTCGTCGTCCACCCAGACGTGCGAAGTTTTATCATCCAGGGAGAAATGGGCAGTAAAAGGGCCGGTTGGGTCAATAAAATACAAGAATTCGATGTGGAAATTCGGCCCACCAAATTGGTTCGCGGTCGTGCACTATGCCAAGAGCTCGCGAAGAGTATAGTTGCCGAAGTAACGACATGCCAATGGGATGACCCAGTAGTCGAAAACAGCTTCGCTGATCAAGTTACCGACGAAGAAGATTGGACTGATGAAATCATCAGGTACTTCAACACTGGGAGATGTCCCGAGCATTTAAACGCCTCGCAACGAAGAAGGTTCAGGATGCAATCCCTCCGTTATGTCTTACGCCCCGAAGGACTATACTTCAGAAATATCGATGGCGTTCTTCTGAGATGCATCAGAAGGGATGATAAGAGAAAAGTCCTCGACGAATTCCACTCTGGATTATCAGGAGGCCACTTCTCAGGAAGGTCGACAGCCCTAAAAATAATCAAGGCGGGCTACTATTGGCCTACTCTCTTCGTCGATGCTTTCGCGGTTTGTCGAAAGTGTGAGCAATGCCAAAGGTTCGCCGGTCGAAGTAAAAATGCCCCAATGCCCTTACAACCGATACAAGTCGAAGCACCATTCCAACAATGGGGATTGGACTTCGTAGGGGTAATATCGCCGAATTCATCAGTGGGACACAAGTTCATCTTGACCGCGACAGACTACTTTACCAGATGGGCCGAAGCAGTGCCCACAAAGCATGCCGATCAAGAAACGGTCATCGCATTCCTGGAAGGTTTGATCACCCGCTTCGGCATTCCAGAAGCAATAGTAACAGATAACGGCCCAAGATTCATAGGCGCCAAAATTAATGAATTTGCCTGCAAATATGGAATATATCTCAAGGCCACTTCAAACTACTATCCACAGGGCAACGGATTAGCAGAATCAACGAATAAAAATCTGCTAAAAATCCTGAAAAAGCTTCTGGAGAGGAATAAGAGGACTTGGCACCTGCTCCTGGACCAAGCGCTATGGGCCGATCGGATTTCTTTCAAAAAATCAATCAAGACTTCACCTTACGCTCTGGTCTACGGCAAAGAAGTTGTCCTACCTACCCACACGGAGATCCCTGCGCTATGGATGTTAGACGACGAGAGAGAAGAATTGGACCCCATGGAGGCCAGATTAGCCCAACTGTTACAGCTTGAGGAGGACCGAGAAAAGGCCTACGAAGCTTTCATGAAACACACAGAAACCACCCGAAGATGGTTTAAGAAGAAGGCCACTGCCCGAACTTTCCAAGTCGGCGACCTGGTATGGAAATGGAACTCATGGAAGGCCAAGCCAGGTAATCACGACAAATTTGATTCCTTCTGGGAAGGTCCGTTTGAAATCTCGCAAGTGAACCAAGCCAACTCCTTTATTTTGAAAGACATGACCGGCCAAATTCTGCCCATCCCGGTCAACGGTCTTCATCTGAAGACCTTTCACTACTAAGGAGGTACCCAAAAGGTTTTTTGCTCTTGTACATAACATTTTGTTTTCAGTTTTTCAGTTTTCACCTGTATGTATATTTCATTTCAAAGTCTTTCACTAGTAACGAGGCTTAAAGATAGGTTCGCAGCCTGCGCTGCAAGATAAGCTGACCCCAGTCCGAAATAACTAAGGATCGCCAAATACCTAAGCATAACTAGGCACTTCGGCAGTTTTCCGAGCGAAGCAGTCGTTGCGAAAGGGCAAACTGCGAAGCATCTCAAGACTGATGAAGCAAACAAAGTAAAATAGCGTCCAAGTGGTGCTAAGGAGGGCTTCACTTCATAGAGGCAGCGCTTCGCTAGTTTCCCAACATCAGAAGACGCTTCGCACAGCCCAGAGCCGAAGGAAGAGGCAATTTCGACCAAGAACAAGTCAGTGGGCAGCTTCGCCAAAAGGGAACTACCTCAAGGATCGCTTCGGCCGAAATCTCCAAAATCAGCTACTTCGGGTTTCAAAAACCCCGAACCACGATCCCGGCCCGGACTTCAGCGAACCTTCCAACGCCAATAATAAAGGTCGCTAGGTTACTTCGCCCAAAAAGTCGCCAAAACTGCACTTCGGTCAGTACCCTTTGCGAACCATCCTCAAGAAAGCATTAAGTTCGGGCTTGATTGTGGCGAAGCATCCGCTTCGGTCAAAATTCAGCGAAGCCACCCCTCTTCATAACATTAGTTCGGCTTTGAAATATGCGAAGTAAGTGCTTCGCATGAAAAGTGGTCGAACCTCCATCTCGGGGCCCATTCCGAGCGAAGCAGCCACCCAATAAGATTGTCCTTTAAACTTTCATGAGACTACTTCGGGCCGAAGAAACACCGGACCTTCGGTTCGCTCCAAAATTTAGCGAAGCAACATCTCCAAAAGAAAGAAAGAAGGTTGCAAGTCAGGTTGTAAGAAGCAGGTTCGGCAAAGTTTTACTTCGCTAACTTCCATGAGTAAGATTCGCTTCGGGCAAAAGTAAAGCCGAAGAGAAACTTCGCCCGATTTTCATCCGAAGCGCCCGAATCGAACCAAAAAAGGAGGCAAGTGCATTTAAAACGTGCCTTGAAGCGTGTGCCAATTGGCGGCTTAGTTGAACGTCCGAAGCACGCGGAGTTAATGCAAAAGTGGCGGCACACATTCCAAGGGAATTTAGTTAGACTAGAGGATCGTGCCCAAGTACGAGGTAACAAAAATTTAAGGTTTCGAGGCAGGGTAAGATCTTCAAAGTACTTTGGTCCTCGTGAACGGCGCCGTGAAACCAATCGAAGGACAATGCGATCTCCTCTGGCCTGATTTGCACATTTATTTCTAGCAGGAGCCATTAATAGAAGCAGCCTCAACATTTGCCTATAAAAGCCGAATGCCTTCGACAAAGTTTATTTACCTACTGGTTAATTGTGTGAGAGCTTACGAGCTGTAGAAACCCTAGCCGAGACTCTGCTGCATTTTCGCCACTCTACCCTTTCCAAACACTGTTACTCTACCATATTCTGCAAAAACCACAATGGGAAAGAAAGTCTCAAAGGAGAAGAAGAAGGTGCCAGAAGAGGCGAGTACAGAAAAGGTCAAAAGGCCGAAGGAGGAAAAGAAACACAGAACGAAGAAGGTCGACCTCAATGTCCGCCCGGAGAAACAAGTCATGGAGGAAGAAGAAGATTCTGAAGATGAGATGCCCATAGAACCACCTATTGATGGGTGGGAGAACATCAAAGACACCGTGCTCTCCAAGAGTGTTGTTGAGCTCAGGCAAACAATAGATTTTATGAAAAGTCGAGTGTCTGCAGAGCACAAACGGGTTGTCGTCTATTATTCGCACCTGTACTGGTACATGTGCCCTCCGGTGCACCATTGTCCCGAGCTGATCTTTGCAATCGCTCAAAATTACCAGCCTCTGACTAGGCAGGTTCAAGATGCCGCAGGAAATAATTTGTTCTCAATATACAAAAATGATATATTGGAGGCATTTGCTCCTCGTCAAGAGCCACCTAAGGGGTATATAGTCCGAAATGTTAACATGAGTGAGCAGACGAACAGATTTATCCCCTCCCCAAACATCATAAAATTCTTAGGGGAACAGTTGAATGTCGGGCTCCCTTCTGGCAAGTTGCCAAAGATGCCTCTGCTTCTCAGCGACTTCAAGTACCCGGACATTTTTTCCATTCTTGCATGGGTGGCGGGCCTGTCTTCCGACGCTGCTGTGTATCCCTGGCAGGTGGCGCTCGCAGAGTGCATTTCCCACGGAGAATTCTACGCCCCAGACCCGTCAAGGCCAAATGTCAATCCAGTGTTTTTCGACTGGGCGGAATGGGTCGCTCGAACCCTGCACACGTGGCTGACCAATTTGAAGAATTCAGGGCCGGACCAGTATTTCGGGCCATGCTCTTTTCTGATTTGGCTTTTCTTTTATCATACCCAAGAACATTTCCCGCACATTGCGGTCAACTGTGTCGACAAGGACGGGACCCCGCAGCCGGTATATCAGTGGACTCCCCTTCTGACGAAGGCCGAGTCTTATTATGTTTTCAATCAACAGTTTTTAGGACACGCCATGCAGCTTATGTGCGGCTCTTGTCCTCGGGTCCCTGCGATGCTCAGAGATAGGGTCGTCAACAACAGGTTGGGCGACGTTTTCCAATTGACACAGGGGCTCGTAGTGCGTATTTTTGGGTTTACAGGAAACCCCTTTCTGTTGCCTTTATACACTTCGGAATACCAGTTTTCACTGGAAGTTGCTCGCCAGAGTGACTTCACTAATGCAGTCTATGGCCACGGCCGAAAATGGGGTCCTACATGCGACTTCCCGTTTAAGATGGGAGTCATTGAAGTCTTTGCTATCAAACAGCATGTTCATCTTGAAGAAAAGCTCGCCGACTTCGGTCTGTTGGAAATCCCCCAGCGCTGGTTCTATGATCCTCTGGGGATAATGAGGGATTTCCTCAGATTCAAAAATTTCCATAACTGCCCCCACCCAGAGATAGTCGAGCAGCGCAACAACCCGAACGGGAGGGATTTGGAATGGCACATTGAGCGCATGCGAGCCCTGCCTCCATGGCATGATTTTTACCCTATCCAAGCCGAATATGACCCTGCTAGGCACCCATTCCCAGATCCCGATTCTGCATTTTGGAGGAAGATAAAAGATGAGTTGAAAGGGTGGAGCGAGGAGAAGCTAAGAGAATGGTGGGTGATGAGGGTCCACCGTAGAAAGCAGAAATCAAGCAGTTTCCTCCAAATAGATAGAGATTTTTGTATTTTATATGATGCCAATGAAGATTCTTGGCAACCCATCTCCTTTGCAGACTTCGTGCCCCCAAGTGTCCCTGGCTCAGGAGAGAGCCCAAGAAGAATTGAGGAGGTGCCCGAGCAGGAAGAGGAAGAAGAACAGACGGAGATGCAGCAGGGCGAACCTGCAGAAGGTTCCAGCCAAGCTGCTGAGAAGGACGCGCCGCAACCGAAGAAGGAGAAGAAGAAAAAGAGGAAGCAGGCTGATGAAGCCCAAATGCCCCCTCCACATCCGAAGCGGCCTCGCACTAAACCCTCTGGCTCTGCTGGCGAACAACACTCGGAGAGCCCAGTTGAAACGAACGCCAGCGAAGCGGCACCTGAACCTCCGCCGCAGGGAGAAAAGGAAATTGTGGATGTTGATGTTGTCGATGTAGGAGAACACCTCCAAGAAGAGGGGGATGCCGGAGAAAAGGAAGCGGAGAAGGTTGAAGGGGCAGAGGAGGAAAGCGAACGTAGGCCCAACCCGCAGGATTTTGTCACCACTGCTCTCTCGGCAGAGCACGCAGGTACGCATTCCCTTTCCCCTTCTCTTGTCTCCAAAGTTGTATCTATGGTTGCCCCGACCGAAAGGCCCTCCAACCCTCCTTTGTCTCCAAGTAATCCTCCCCGAACTACCATTTCCACTAATGTTGTACAGTCACCAGTCAATACAGTCTCGTTTGCTGCCACCACCTCGTTTGCACAAACCATATCCGGCGCTTCTGCTGGTTCCCCCAACGTTTCTACACCGTCTGAGTTGCTCGGCCGGGGCACCACCAGTGAGCCACCACTCGCCCACACCAACCCCACACCATCCGAACAGCCTGGGGGCGACACTTCGCCCCCAAACCCCAAGAGTCCAGTCATGGTTGCACAACCCTTCGCTTCGCCATTGTCCACTGAATCCCCCATCACACCCACCGCCAACCCTTCGGGCGAAGCATCATCCCACCTATCTTTGTATTCGTTCACCCCCTTGGCTGGTAATCCAACCTCATTGTATAATGAATTAGCTTTGATTGAAGAACGCCCTCTGGCGGAAAGATTGCTCCAGGCCCGACAGAACACTGACAAGTTGCTCAAGGAGGCCAGGAAGAAAAGAGGGCGGTCCTTAGCAAAAGTGGAGAAATGCGCAGTCTTTGACACAAAAAGTGGAAAGCTCCACAAAGTAAACAAGGTGCCCAAGGTCCAGAAGCCCCTTGATGAAATGACGCCTTCGGATTACACATATCATGAAAAAGTCAAGGACCTGGAGCAATTGGATGTTGATGATGAATCCGAATCCATGCATGTGCGGATCGAGTCAGTTCGCCAACACACCAAGATAGCGAATGAGCACCGCTATGAGGCGGAAAATGCAAATATGAAGCTGGAGGAAGATCTCGCGAAGACCTGCGCCCAGCTGGAGAATGCTCAGAAGCAATGCGAACTGATGAAACAGGAGATAACTGCCTTAAAACAGCAAGTGGCTCAGCTCCAGGATGCTGCAGGAGGTCACGATAAAATACGAATAGAAGCAGAGAGGGCTAAAAGGTTTGAAGCCCGAATCATGGAGATGCAGCAACAACTGTGTGAAAAAGAGAGCATGGAGTTGTTTGATAGGGGCAGAATTAAGAGCATCCGCACACATCTGTTAAAAAATTTCAGATCTCGGGCCTCCAGTGCCTTATCTGTTCTCTCGTACATCACAGAAGCCCAGAGTGCAGCTTCGCAGAGTGGGCCCGTTGTCGACGAAGTAATGCAAGAAATACGGCGCCGGCTCAGGTTGGCAATGGAGGTGCAGAGCATCAAATATCAAGATTTACAGGTGCCTGCCATGAGTCGGACAGCGAGGGATTGGTCCACCGCTCAGTCCACAGTCAACGCCTTCTTCTCAAAGTTGAGGAAAGCTCAGAAGGCCAAACGACTAATGGACATTTTTGAGCAGGAGCAGCGCACTTCGTTGGTGTATTTTCAAGACCTCTCACAGTTAGGTTTCCCGAGTTTCACCGATGATGACGGGAACCTTCTGTCCAAAGAAGAACTCAAGCCCGCGTGGCTCCACTTTGAGGGTGACACCTCAGAAATTGATAATTGGGTTGAACCCGTCACAGAAGGACAGGTCACGGATTTTATCTTGAGGTATTGTCAGATTGCAGCTTGTTTGAATGACTTGAGTACACGAGCCAAGCACGCCGACATCGGCCAAATTGACCAATTTCATGTTTTGGTCAAATCCCTTAAAGATCGCGAGCCATTCCAGAAGGGAGCTTGGGCTCACATCCGCCGAACAATGGAGCGCATCCGTGACCGCCTCCCCCACCGCCAGAACAAGAACAAACACCCGATGATAATGATGGAGAAGGAGAAGGAAACGAAGAGGAGAAAGCTGCAGAGGCACCCCCAGAAGGAGAAGGACAGATTGAAGAAGGGACCGGAGGCAACTCTGGCCCAATGGATCAAGGCTGAGGGTCCGTGCACCGAGGCGAGCTCGTTACCCCGCGAGCCGCCAGGAATGTTGACAATTTTGTCACATTGCTTGGAGGGGTGGTAAATTTTGAGATATAAGATGATTTTGTAAAGTATTTTCTTGTTTTTCATGAATTTGTTCCCTTGCTTTTTCTTGTATTTTGTATCACTACAACAATTTTGGTTCCCATTTTTGAACCCCCTGTATATAAAGAGCTTCGCCAGCAAAAATCAGAAAAGAACAGAAAGCTTCGCTGAAGGAAGGAAAAGGGGAGTAGCTTCGCAAAAGGGAAATCAGAAAAAGTCCAGTTTTGGCCTGAAAATTTCTAAGGCATGGGAGACGCTTCGCTAGCGAAGCTGCCGAAGCATCCACTTCGGGCGGAAAAGTTGCGAAGCTGCCATTTTGAGTTAATAGAAAATGCCCCAAGTCAGCGGAAGTCACTTCGCAAAAATCTTTGCCGAAGTGTTGCTTCGGCCCATCTTTCCTGCGAACCATCTGAAGGGCAAGCGCCACTTCGGGCCTCAATATGGCGAAGCAAGCACTTCGGCCAGTTTCTTAGCGAACCTCCCACTTAGGCCATAATTTTGCCGAAGCGCTAAAAGAAGGGTGAAAAAATGTTCAAGGCATGGGATCAACTTCGGGCGATGCTTCCCCCGAACCAACACCTTGCAGGTAGATCGCTGCGAAGCGCCCAATCAGGATGAAAGGAAGAAGATTCTACAACATGTCGTCAACCGCTTCGGGCAATTTCCTTGCCGAAGCAATATTTTGGCCTCTCCCCTAGCGAAGTGACGTAGCTAGAAACTAATCATGCCTTTCATAAGTAAACTAGCTACTTCGGGTCGTTTGAGCTGCGAGGCTATCTTCAAGGCAGTCTTTCAGCGAACCACTAATACCTGCCTACCACCCTGACCTCAGCTTCGGCACAATTTCATTGCGAAGCTATGCTTCAGCCGGAAATCCAGCGAAGCTTCACCCAGGGCAAGTCTGACGACAGTGCTCCTCCCGAGGGGCACACATTCCAAGGCTGGGTATTTGTCCAAGGCATTTGAGTGTCACATAAATGCAGTCTTTCTCGCCCGAAAGACCCGGTATCCAGTTATGGTAATAGGATGGGAAGTATCGATTGCAGAGGATGGCCAACGCAACTTTTGGGAGCCACTTGAGCATTCTCCAGAGTAACCTAGGACAGGTCTGCGGCTCATAAATGTGAATTTCCCCGCTTAGCGCGGCCCTGTATCTAGTAATGGAAATTGGATAAGAAAGCTCAAGTGTAAAAAGTAGGCTAGCATCATTATCAAATCCACCCTAGCATTCTTGTAAATCGGGTTCATTAATGACACAGAGGGCTGGGTCCTCTATAAAAACCCACGCATTGTAATGAAAAAAGGGGGGGAACATTTTGCTAAAGAAGCTGTTGTAACTAGACATTCTGCATCAATATAGAAGATCCTTGGCTCTGAATCTGTGCTTTCTTTTTATGCTGCCTCTGGCAAGTATTTCTGCTTTCATTTATTTTTCTGATTGTTGTAATTCTGATATCTGGATTTTAGCATTGGAAGATAAATGTGTCTGGAATTTTGGTTAGAGGATACATAGAGAAGCATATGCAGTTTTAGTTTCTGTTACATCTTCTGTATTATTTGCTGTTGGTTTAGATATAGATGAGTTATTGTGCTGCGTGTTCTTTCCCACTGCAATATTCAGTTATTTCTATCCCTTTCTGCATTGTTTATCTCTTTCCTGCACCCTCACTCTTTTAATCTCTTTCCAGCACTCTTATCTTTTTATTTCTTTCCTGCACTCTTATCTTAAAAACCCCGATAGTTTAGTATAGGAGCCGGCCTTCTCCGGAGATTGGCACGGAGGGCATCTCTTCCCTCCGGCCTTTCAATGTTGGTCCAGGTCTAGGGCGCGTATACATACAAAATCCTTTCCTGTGGCGGATTTGTGACCAACATGTACATGTCAGGCGAATATTCATTATTCTATCAAGGATCCTCCTCTTTTGATAGTCTACTTTGATGCATATTAGATAAGTGATTTTAACCAAGGGAATTCTACTATTACCTTCATGTTATATATTAGTCTTATACCTATATGTTGGTATTGATGACACTCCACCATATCTCAATCTTCTATGGAAGCCAATTATTATGCCAGTAATAAGGCCACCAATACTCATTTATGGATATTGATATTTTTTGAGTAGTGGATCTTCCTCAACAAAATTTTGTTATTCTCTATTCTGATAATTAAATCTCCATTAGCAATCCTATTTTATATCCATGGCCAAAGGAAATTAAGGTGTAGTTGCACTATATACATTGGATTCATACTTGTGCATTGCTTGATCCACTCTATGTGCCTTGACCAAAGTAGACTAACAATGTCCTGATCAAGGTTATGCTAGAGATGATCTTTATGTGGTTGTGGGAATGTATTATTATAAAATAATATATCTTAATGGGGGATAAGGGTCTTCCTTTGTATCCATAATTCATCTTAAGGGGTATGTTAATATAATTTATGTCAGTATTCACTTGAGGCCATAGTTTCCCTCACACTACAATCATTTATATATTGTCCTCTAGGCCCATGGGCACCCTAGTAGATGATATTTTATAATTCTATATTATTATTTGTTAGGTTGGTTCTTTAGCCTTGATCTTCAATTACTTGTAATTTGGGTATTTATTCCCCATGTTGAAAAAACATTCAATCATTGGTTGAAGAAAATATTTATTCATTAATGAGATAATTGGTGTTATAGAAAACCTATCATATTTGTGATTTTAATAATTTCTACTTTAATAGTCAATTTGTTGATTTTGTATGTTCCTTGAATAAATTATAAATTCCAACACCATTAAACTCTTTGTTAAATAATTTTAAGATCCTCTAACCTAAGAAAATTTTGCTCAATATACTACAATAAATACATATAATTTAGTGTGGTTTTTAGATGACTAAGAAAATTGAGTGTTTTATAGTATTAAAAAATAAGACAAAAATTAGATATTAGATGAGAATCCATAGCTAGAACAACCATAAAATAATTAGGTATAATATATGGTAAAGAAAAAACATGAAAAAGATACAAATTTATTAATATGTACAATGATATTAACATGCATTACTAGTTTATATACAATGAATATTCAATTTAATATGATTATTTTCAAATGTGAATGGTTCCTTGAGAAACTCCAAAGTTGCATCCTAACCATAAATAATGGTGATAGCAACAACTTACCTTTTCTTAATAATGGGAGAATAAAGAGGGTCGATTACAACTTAATTGATCATGTATATTTCTCTTAAATTTTCTTATAAAGAGTTGAATATAGATGACATTTCTATTGGTGATATCGGTCATGATAATTTCTCAGTGGTTATTCCAACAACAAAAAGGATGTTTATTGTATATTAACTTGTAAATTTATCTTATAAGATAATAGAGGACCTAGATGCTAAATAATATCTATTAGTCATCATAGAATCACTAATATATCATAGTTAAAATTGTTAAACTTAATATTGATTCCAACTCATATGCATATGTATTCATGATATCCATTATATTTTGTGTTTTTAACGTAGCCTCATTCACAATTATGATGTGAAATATTTAAAAATGTTAACTTCCATTATTTTATTTCTAAAAGTTATAATTTGTAAAATTATGCAATATAAATAAGAATGAATGGAATCAACTATATTACCTATTGAAAAAAAAAAGATATCACTTATAGAGAACAATGAATTTGAAGTGTAATAAGGCATTCATAGAAACCAATAATATCACTAAATTAATAAAATAATCTCCAATTGATATACATATGGTTGGGCAGGTTATTAACTCATATCATCCATGATACGATTTATGGATTTTAATGATTGTCAAATTATCATTAGATATCGATAGTAATACAAGGATCACTCTGTAAAGTGAACATAACCATGACATAAGGTTAGTCGTGCACTCAAATGAACCTTAACCACAACTCAAAATCCTCCCTTTCTCTAAACAAGGGATAGGAAGGAAAAAATCTTATGGAACATCCTCCCTAAGGGTAACTATCCTAAACTAAGTAGTCCCACAATCTAATAAATATCACCTTGGGAATGACTTTGATAAAGATATCTACAAGCTAATTTGCTAAAGGCACATAACTAAATCAAATCATCATGAATGAAACTTATGAATGTAGTGCATCCAAAGTTTATTGTATGGTTAATTTCTACTTGATTGGATTGTGAACTGATTAAATAGTACTTTGTGTTAGATTTTGAGGATGTATATTGAAGGAAATGCAACCACAAGATGTGAAATAAGTAAGCTATGATAAGTATATGATAATGGCACTATAATATGCAGGAAAATAATGAGATAAACTTCTACAATAACTCAGTAATATGCCATTAATGAAAGCTCACGAAAATAGTACAATGCAATATCATGGAGGACTTGAACACTCCAAAATTTTCAATGAAGAACTACATTGTACCTACTCACTACTCACTATAGTAACATTGTATCTCTCTCCACTCTCCTCTCCTTCATTCTCTCACTTACATAAAGGCATATATATAGGAAGATATGTGCCTTGGCCTTTACTCTACCTATGACTCTTCATCTACCTTATCCTATGACTCATGTACATATGGACTACATGCACATTTACATCATTGCACATTCTAACACTTGTGCATTTATTATATTGCATGAAGTAACTCAAACTTTACTCTAAAGTAAACTTCTACTCTAGTTATGTACCCAAGGTGGTACATTAGCATGTACCCAATAATGTAATATACTCTAACACCCCCTTGTATTACATTATTTGGGTATTGAAGACTTTAGTCTTCAATATGGATCTTCATCCTTTAGATGTTCTTCAACTTGATCTGGTTCTTCTTCTTCTTCAACTTTAGTATTAGAATCATTCTTTGTGCTTTCTTCATTATACTCTTTGTTTGTATCCTGTTGAGTATTTTTATCTTGTTCTCTTCTGCCATGTTTTCTCTTCCTCCTTCGTTTATGCATTGTTACTAGAGGAATATCTACTTCATGATGAGTTAGTCTATCATCACAATAAAATTGACTTGGATTCAAAGGTTCATTACTAGCATTTACTTTCTTTTGTTTCATTCCTCGAAAGAACTCAAAAGTGATTAATGACAAATAGAACATTAAGCACTCTTCTGAAGAAAGAATAATCACATTTTGAGTATTCCACCAAGTCCTGAATAGAGTTTCATGAAGATATCCAATTAATTTTGTAAAGTTCTCTTCCTTTGCTTCCTTCAAAAACAAAGAGAATATTTCTTTCAACTCTGTAGACAAGAGTTTGAATCCATCAAATTTTTCTATCAGATTTTGTGAATAGAACCTAAGTTCATGAAATAGCATTTCACTATTTTCATTGAATGCATTCTTAATTATTTCCTCCATATTGCTTTAAATAATAAACCTTTTGATGTTTATGTATTTTTTATTACATTTGAAGTTGGCTTCCTTATGTCTCCCTAGTTTAGAGTATGATCAAATACTATCTTTTAATTCTTCAATATTTTGAGATATGTAGAAGACTTTGTCTTTACTGAATGTTTTAAACTTGATAAAATCTTGTCTAATCTCAAGTTTTGTAGAACACCTTCTATCTAGCAAGTGTTTGAATGCACTATGAAACTTGATAGTATGCTTAGCTTTCTTAATTTAAGTTGAATTCCTTTTATCTCCCTAATGTTCAACTTCACTTTCTTGCCTTATGTCTCCCTATTGATTTAGTAAGTAGAAAGCTAAAGATAAATAGTGATGCACCTTCAAGTTTTAATAAGGTTCTTTTCCTTCAAGACCTTTTAGTTGGATTAATGTCTCAAAAATTAATGTAAGAGACTAATGCAAAATGCTATTTCCAACTTCTAAGCAATTAATGGTTTTGCTCCTTTAACCTTCCCTTTTCAATGGTTTAATTTTTCTAAATTCCAAGAAACTAAAATTTGAAGTAGTATACCTTATAACTCCCTAATTTGGAATTTTAGAAAATAATAATATTTGCAAAATATTATTTTAATTATCCAAGGTAGAAACCCTTATATCTCCTAAATTAAATATTTGCAAATATTGTAATGTTTAAATCTCAAGCAATTTATAATATCTTCTAGGATATACTCCCTTTGCTAAAATTGCTTTCTCACTTTCTAAGGTTGATATTTCAATGCATTAATAAATCACTTTCAACCTTGTATTAGGCACCTTATAACTCCCTAAACTTAGGAAAGTAAATATTAGATAGGTAAAACTATACCTTACTTGCAATATGTGTGCGTTGATTGGCTCCAGTCTCCGACGTATGATGCTTGTGCATAAACTTTCTCCTCTTACGCACCTTGGACTATATTAAGTCCTCTTTGAATATTCATTCATTGTATTGGTGCAAGTAATGGTTTACATGCAAAATGAGTGTTGTATTCTATCTCTCCTCCTTCAATGTTAGCAATAGTTTGGTGTCTTCAACTTTAGCATTTTGAAACCCCAAGGTCCAATGAATACGCTCGTTGCCTATGGATTTGCAATGATCACATTTGGGCTAAAGAATGTGTGCCCACCTTTCACTGTGTATGGTAGAGATCAATCAATGTTCATGGGTGCCTTCTTCTCCTCCTTAATGGTGCTTTGACTCCCTTCTTTAATGCTTGACTGTGCACTTCTGTTCTACCTGCGTTCTCCTTCAAGACTGGGTGCTTAAATAGCTTGGATGCTCCTTGAAATGTTAGACAAGTGGTGCCTTGAGAGTTACATTTTTGATGGGCATTGGTTTAGATTCTTTCAATGCTCATTTCTCCCTTATGATGATTATGCCTTGTAACCTCCAAATGATGTTATTCAATGCTCAACAATAGGTGTTACTTTCTCTTTGAGTGCTTCTTTCCTGGGCATACATTAAGGAATATATGGGCGCCTTGTTTGGATGTGCCAAGTGGCACAAGATGCCTGGGATCTAAATTGCAAGTGGTGCTCCAATTTCATGCATGTAAGACTCCCTTCAACATCTCTTATTCCTTGTATACTTCTTTCCAGTGGATGCCCTTTGAGTCTTGTCTTCAACGCTTTCTTTCCAAGCGAATGGTGATGTTGTGAGGTTGGCTCCAGCTATGGTGATTCAAGAGTGCTGCAATGGTGGTTCTATGGCACTCCAACGGTGGCTTTAGGTGCTTCATTTCAGCTAGTGGTTCATCCAAGTTGTAGCTTGGGTAATGCACCTTTGTTTTCACCTTGTAATTTGCTTCTTTATACTTGCAATGTGTTGTCCTTAGCGCTATCTTCTCTACGTCGATATGCAATAGATGATGAGCTCCTTACGTAGGTCTTGTTATTGTAGGTTAATGCTGCTATAGGCACTAGATTCGATGATGGATATGGTGTCTTTAGACACCTTGAAACTTGGCTAATGTGAGCCCTTCATTGGCTCTCTTCCTTAGCCTAAAATTTGCTCCTTTATTTTGCTGAAATGGCCGCTTTGTAGATATGCTTTGCAAGCTGTTGTAGTGTCTTTGAGACACTCTAGCTTTGTCCTCTTTTTCTACGTAGGACAAGAATATTATGGTGCAAGAATCTAATGCAAAATTCTTTGCAATAGTTAGAATAGAATACCTTAAATTTGCACCTATATTTGAGATCTTTAAATCTCCTTTTGCAAGCTTTCTTTCTTCCTTGATGAGGTGACTTCTTTGCACTACTCCTTGGTGGCAAGAGATGATTTGATGTTGTCTTCCTTGCTAGACAACTCTCTCCTTTGCTTGGTTAACTTAGCACTAATAAATCCAAGCTCTTAATCATGCAACTTAACTTTGCACTAATTTTCACCCTTAACTTGAATACTTAATCCACCTGTAATAACTAGTATAGTGCAATAGCAATTTCTCCTTATTGCTCCTGTAAGTGAACTCTTTAAAAGTAACTTGAAATATGCACTATAAACTATGCAACTATCACTTACGGATAATATCTTCTTTGCTTTAATTAGAAGGTAGGATGTTGATATTTTTCTTTCTTTCGAAATATATCTAACTCCTCCTTTTGTGTGCAGGTTATAACCCTTGTAAAAACTATCTTCTGCACTCCCTTGAAGACTTTAATATGCAACCTTCTTCTTGCAACTTTTAAACTCTAATATGGTGCTTAATGAAACTTAATAATGAACCGAATAAGTAATGTTCAACTAATGAACCTTTTGCACCAAAGTTGCTTACCTTAATGATCTCTGTAGATGATGGTTGTCTTGGTGATTTGAATCACCTAACTGCTGCCTTGTAATGGATGAAATCGTAGCTCTTCCTTGCTGTCCAAAACAACTCTTTAGCTCACCTATTTGCAGCTTTGAAACCCTCTAACTTGTTGCCCTAAAACTGTAGTTTGGTGGCTTTTCTCTTCCTTCAGAATGCACTCTTTAGATCTGAATTTTTGCAGCTAGTAATGTTGCCTGAATTGCTGCCCTTTCACAGTCAATTTCTCCTTTGGAAGTGTTGTCCTTGAATCTCACAAATTTGGTAGGAAACTCCTCCAAATCATAGCTAATATTTTCCTTCAAGAAGCCTTCACTTTTCTACTGTAAAACCAGCAATCTCCTTTCTCCAAAATAGCCTTTAATGGCAATCCCCAAATCTCTCAAATTTGGTGGCTTTTCTATCTCCTTTCTCCTTCAACCTCCTTGTCGAATTCTGACTTCAATCTTGGCCAATCTGGTGGCCTTCTTCTCAAGATTCTGACTGTCTTGAGGTCTTCACTATTCTCCTCCAAAATTTGGCAAACTTCTTGCCAAATTCTTCTCCTTTGGGCTTGTTTTCGGATGGCGACAATTGTCCCAAAAACCTTTATCAGGAACTTCTCCTTCCTGGTAAATTTCTCCAATGAGTTCTCCTATGAACTCCTTCAATGGCCTTCTTTGAAATCTGCTTCAATGGCCTTCTCCTTCTTTCTCCTTGAGACCTCTTCTCTAGGGTCTTCAATCTCGTAGCTTTTGGTCTTCTTAATGAGACCTTTCCTTCAATATTCAACTGTGGAAGTTTTGCAATGAGATCTCCCTCTTGGATCTCTGAAATCTATTGCTTCTAGAATTTGGAACTGGACCTTTGCTAGTCCTTCTCAATATTCAGTCTTCCAAGACTGGAAATTCTTCAATGAGACCTTCTATGGGTCTTCTCTTCAACTTTTCAATGGAGATCTCCAATCTCCAATCTTCTCAGGACTCTTTTTCTTGAGTCTCTTCCTCCTTCAATGGGGTCTTCTTTCTAGGACCTCCTCCTTGATTTGCAGTCTTCAATATTCAATGGAGATCACCAACCTCCAATATTCTCCTGGAATCTTTTCTAGAGTCTCTTCAATCTGCAATAAGGCTCCTCTAGCCTTTTTCTCTCTTCTGCAATTTGCAGGTCTACAACTCTTGCAATGGGACCTTTTCTTTCAGGTCTCCAAATATTCAGTTTTTTGTTTTGTTGCTTTAGCTACTGGATTGATTCCAAAGAAGATATTCTTCCTAGCTTTCTTGTAGGAAGCTTCCCAACTTTCTTTGAATCTCCTTTTCCTGCAACAAAGTGTTAGAAACTGGAAAATGGTAAATCTCTAAATCTAGAGATTCTGAATCTTCACTAGTTGATTTGTCAATCTAGTGGAATCAATGTTGAGTCCTAGTCTTCACAAGTTTTTTTGCAACTCTGTGGAAAGACTCCAGCCAAATGTATTTTTAAAAATTTTGCAAATGAGATTTTTGAACTCCTCTCAATCTCTCTTGTGGCTCTCCCTATTTCCTATCGATCTACCATGTGCTCTGATACCATTGTTAGCTTTTGAGGATGTATATTGAAGGAAATGCAACCACAAGATGTGAAATAAGTAAGCTATGATAAGTATATGATAATGGCACTATAATATGCAGGAAAATAATGAGATAAACTTCTGCAATAACTCAGTAATATGCCATTAATGAAAGCTCACGAAAATAGTACAATGCAATATCATGGAGGACTTGAACACTCCAAAATTTTCAATGAAGAACTACATTGTACCTACTCACTACTCACTATAGTAGCATTGTATCTCACTCCACTCTACTTCTCTTCTCTCTTTACTTACATAAAGGCATATATATAGGAAGATATGTGCCTTGGCCTTTACTCTACCTATGACTCTTCATCTACCTTATCCTATGACTCATGTACATGTGGACTACATGCACATTTACATCATTGCACATTCTAACACTTGTGCATTTATTATATTGCATGAAGTAACTCAAACTTTACTCTAAAGTAAACTCCTACTCTAGTTATGTACCCAAGGTGGTACATTAGCATGTACCCAATAATGTAATATACTCTAACACTTTTATTATTAAAAATAGAATGATAGGGTCTTTTTTAGGAAGATCCAACTATTCAATAACCATCAACATCCATTAAAGATGCTTATCAATATGATTATGACTACAATGTTCTCCCTTGTTAAAAGTTTAAAAATGATAAAATATCACTTCAAAAACCAACAAAAGGTCCCAATATAATAGAAAACAAGAAAAAATTAGTGAACTTATGCTTATCAAATTCATCTATCCAATCTACATCAGAATTCCCCTGCAACATATAGGATCTCAATTAGAATAATGAATGCTTTTCTAGACAATGCACATCAAGAACAATACCAACATTTTTAATAAATCCAATGAATCCCATCAACTCCCTTTATATGGGATAAGTGTAGACTAACTTTGTTAGTATTTAGTAGGATGTCATTCAAATTTTTCTGTTTAGACTGCATGCTTACATTTTGCTCTTTTCCCCTTCCCTCATGTATCATGGTCTTTTATTTAATTTTTTATTTTAAATTCATGTTACTTTTTAAGGTTGGTTAAATTCCTTCATTTTAATATATTTAAACTTGATCATATTTATGACTTAATTTTTTTTTTGTTAAGCTCTTTTTTCCATTGATTTATGATGTACTACCTAATGATTAGGTGATATCATGCTTATTATGGGAGAAGCATGTGATTATTGATCATAGAACGAACATATTAACAAATCAATGGTTCCAAAAGTGATGAATATATTCCACTTATGTGTTTTTAAAATTTTATCTTTCTGAGTTGTTATAACATGTTGCCTTACCAATTTCTATAATAAAATGCTATCAATGAATCTTTCTTGGTCCAACATATGAGTTATTTTTTTCCATTTTGTCAAGATTTCTTCAAGGATTCATCACTACTTAAGGAATTCGTTACTTTCATTAAAATTGTTTGATTTATCCACTTGAGCCACTATTCCATAACCTTCATTCTATGAGCATTATGTTTTCACAATATTATTTTAGCATCATCTAGATGACAAATGTTGATACACTTCATCAAATCTTTGTAGTTTTCCCAACAAACAATAGCTTGATTCTATTCAACTTGATATACTCATTTTAGACATTGTTTTGGTGTTCCCACCTTTATTACAAATCTAAAATAGGTTTTTACCAAACACTATTAGTTATTCAACATTTTAATATTAAATTGGTAGCTCTTTTTATTTATATATATCCTCATAAAAATATATTAGGGTAAGAATAGGGTTTTGAAAGGTCCTAGACCCTTTTACACTTTTTGACTGGCATCACCAGTGCTATTGCACAAAACCTCTTCTTATAGGACTACAAATGTTGGGTTATTTCCATTACTTTCCAAATATTTTCAACTTATTCCAAACTACCATACTAATTCTAAAAATATATATGAGATGACTATTGGGCCTTACCCAAAGATCAAAAGGGCTACAACCCTCATCCATAGACCAATGATCTACCCCTCAATCCAAAACATCATTGGACTACATTGACTATCATCCCTTAATATTGTCCTTGATTTTAGTCATTTGTAGGGACTTCCCTCGAGTAGTTATTCATTGGAATTCCCTCAAAATATTTCCCTTATTCCTACAAACCTTTGATCATTATACTCAAAATATATGCATAGGTCTTTGATGTAGTTACCACATGCCTAGATGGGGTAGTTCATAGTACTATTTTCTATCAAGTAAAATCTTAAGCAGACTAACACTACATCTACCATGTTGTAGATGACTTCCAATGATGAAACATTTTTTGGTAAATCCATCACTAGGATTTTGCAATTACAGAGGCCATAGATCAGCTAGATCAAAAAAATAAGTCATGATGCATTTCCATGTGATATCATATCTTCCAATGCGAAGGATTACTCTTGGGAATTTACTTCTTTAGTTTATGGAAAATTACAGTGCATTGGATTAACCTTTAACTAAATCATAAATGACCTTTTATGCCTCTTATATTTATACTAACTCTTTTATGTTTGGGTGAACATTATATGAGGAAATATGCCTATGACCCTCTTCATGAAGAGCCCCACAGTTAGCAATCCAATCTACCATCCCATTTCCTTCTCTAAAAATATTATTTGTCTCCATGTGATTTAGTAATTTAAGGATCCTTAGAATTTTGTGTTATTATATTTAACACCTTCTAGCTCTTTTTATTCCTCTTGTTAAAGTAATTTATAATATTAAGAGAATCCCCCTCCACTATCAACTCTCTTACTCCCAACTACCTTACCAAATTTTCTCTAGTCAAATATGCTCTAGCTTTTTCTTAATGACTTGTCATAGGGCTTAGAAACTCATTTATAGAACCAATTAGGATGCCTTTGCTATCTATTATAATTTCTCCCCCAACCTTTCCACAATTCCCCTTAGAAGCTCCATTGAAATTGAACGTAAACCATCTCTCCCTAGGTAGATGTCATTTTAGAATTCTTCTTGGATTTTATTGTGTGGATTTCTTTGTATCAACCAGGCTAAGGTCCCAACATTTACTAATCATCATCTCCTCTTCTAATTCCCTAATTTATTTCATACTCTAAAATTTAAAATATTTAACTATAGCTACCCAAATCATCTGTTTAATTCTTAAGAAAGATATTTTTTTCTCCTTAAATGTTCTTTTGTTATGCTCCAACCAAACCCCTTAAGCATAGTTAAAAATAATTATATCCCATATCTTATTCAACCTTACACTCCTAAAAGGCTTTTCCCACTATTCTATCAAATCCGTCATTCTATTTGGTAGTACCCAAATAACCCCCATCTCCTCATTTAAGCCTTGAAGAATTGAAAGAGAATAACTACATCCTAAAAATAAGTGTTCCACTAACTCTTCATGTTCTTCACATAGATAAAATCTATTAGAAAATTGAAAAATATATTTTATGTAAGTTATCTATTGTTAGGATCTTATTGTGCATAGCTAGTTAAAGGAATTTTGTTAATTTTTGGTATTGCCTTTATTTCCCAATGCCTCCTCCATTGAAACCCATATTTTGACTCAGTTGATAGAATCACATAGGTTGGTTTTACACTAAAAGATCCATCAAGACTAGCTCCCCAAACTATAGACTTTGCCCATATTCACACCTACATGGAAGGCTCTTAGTTTACTTTTGAGCTTATTTAAATCTTCCTCACTATGATTACTACCATGTAAGTCCTTCCACCTTGCAAATTCCTCCTCATGGGCCACATAGTCTACGACCATACTCTCATACCTTTGTTCTAAATTTATCTATACTTCAACTAACTCCTCATCCAAGCTTGGGGATTGGTTCTCCAACCATTCATCCTCCTAAAAGTGAACTGACTTGTAATTCCCAATTTTCCATTGAGTTCCTTTCAATATCAACTTTATTCCTTCCACAATATGGTTCCATATAGGTGAGCCTTTGTAGGGATTTAAAATGGTTAAAAATATCATGTTTTATTGGTTCAGTACTTGTTCTTTAAAATTACAGCCCACAAACAATGTCCTTCCTTAATTATCCTCCATCCTACTTTAGTAGCTAAGATATTATTCACATCTTTAATCCTCCTTTAGATTTTTGTCTACGCACTTTATCCCATACCACAGTGGGGGTTCTACTCTTTTCCTCTACACATGACCACAAAATTTTATTTTGCATACTTTTTACACTATTTGTAATTTTTCTTGGTCTCTTAAACATAGATAGAAGATAGACCATCATGTCTTGAAGGGTACTCTTTAGTAGTTTAATATTTCTTTCTTGACTTCTAAAACTTACTTTCCAACCTACTAGCTTACATTGAATCTTATTTATCAACATATCTCATACCTTATCCTCACACATACCTATAAACAAAGGTATTATTAGATAAGTGGATGGAAGGACTAATATATTTTAATCTATTACCTCTGATATATTTATGTATCACTTCTCTAGAGTGTTGATGAAGAACACCTTACTCTTTTTAATTGTATTTATTTTTAATTGTGTGTTAAAAATAAATCCCCATTACTTTTCTAGAGAAAAGGAAAATGATGTTTTATATCAATATTTTCTTTGTAGTAATGCTTTAGACCATATCACCTCTTTTGGAAGAGAGGGAGTGTTTAATTGAAAATAAGAGAGAATTCAAGCCTTACAGTAAACTGATATTAAATATTAGAACCGGAGAGTGAATGGTTAGTGCACTGCTTTACCTTAGAATCTAAAAGGATATCTCTTTCCTTGTAGTTCTCTTTTGTTGTGCAACTTTAATATTTGTGTTGCACCAAAATTATACGGTTTTGTTTAAAGCAAAATAATTATTGCTTAATTTTATTTGAACATTGTGTTTGAGTGACTCCCAGTTGGATGGGTGCTCTAAAAATTAGTTTTTGTGGTACAATTCTTTGTAGAATAACCCTACATCAACCTTCATGTATTTCTATGGTTTCTAGTCAATGTATCATATCTAAGTATAAAATGCTAATGTGGAAGTGTGTTTGTATGCATGTACCATTTTTGATGTCATAACTATTGTTTAATATGGCTTGGATTTGTCTGGTGATAAACTCTAAGTATGTGGGATTGGAAACCAAAAGGGTGGATTATATCTGTATTTGTAAGTAGGAAGTTTCTTGGTCTATTGAATAAAACATTTATAGGAAATGATCTTTCAAAAAAATTAGGGTGAAACAATTATATTCTAAGAAGAGTTACAATTAGGTAAATATTCAGAAAGAAGGTAGTTTCAAAAATAAAATGGAAAGAACTTCCCTTAGTTGTCAATTTGATAAAACTTACCAGATTTGAAATAAAATCCTGTATAAATGAACCATTTTATTAAATCCAATGATGTACATGATGTCTCAAGTTATATTTTAATAAAAAAACCATTGGTGTATGAAGTAATTTTGAATATAAATCCTAAATGGTTTTACTCTTATTGAATATTATGGTTTATTCATTGAATATATTTGTAGTTATTAAACGATAAATAGCAAGGAAGGTTTTTTTAGTTGTTCGGATTTCATTGTAATTAACTAATGAATGTGTCTTTGAGATGATTATGTCCAATAATTGTATGGTTTATTTATATTTAATTATGGTGTATAAATTTCTTGTTTGTAGATTTAGAATGATACAATTATTAAATATATAAGATCTTTCATATATAGAAATTTTATTATCAATTAACGTTCACAAAAAATTCATAATCATATTTCATTATTAACAAGGCAAAACTAAATTTGAGATCTTATCGCTGCGGATGTCTCTCAAGTGGACAGGATAGGCCAACATCTCGTAATTCTAGGGTTCACTTTTCTAAACCTCTGTGGTAGAAAGGACATTGTCAATGGTCCCCCACATATCTTACACCCTCCATTAATGTAATATAATTTAACCATAGCATAGGGATTATATCATTTTAGTCTATCAAAAAGGGGATGCCATTTCCCTAATCCTACATAAGTCCATCTATGTATGATAGTTTTGGCGTAATGCCTTAAATTCAAGTTATCACATCTTTGTAGTGAAATAACTAGTGCCTTAGTGCTTAACTACCACACCTCCATAATGGATAATTTATGTTATTACCACTCCACATGATAATACACATGGCCATCCAATCCTTACTGTTCAAGTTTCCATGCCATCACTATGTTGTCTTGTGAATGACTTTCTAGCCTTCGTGATAGAAATCATAGTCAAAGCCTCACCACTTAGGACTTCCTAAAAAGCCTCCTCATTTTTTGGGGTACACTAAGTCTCACTACTCAAGGTATATTATACCTAAAACACCTGAGTGTTGCATCCCTATAACTACTTTTATATTTTGGGAATAATTTGACTTTAGGATTTTCTATCTTTAATGTTTTAGATTCAATCCCTTAATCCCAAACCTAGAGAATTATAGTGTGGAATCAATATATCTCCATTACACAAAGATAAGTTCTATATTAAATTATCAAATATACCACATTGATAAAACCTATAATATACATACTTATTTATAAATGAAAGCATGAAAACAAAGGAACCTATACCTCTTTCTAATAAAGGGAATATAACAGTATAGTAAAGCATTCAATTTCATCTATATTCTCTAACAATTAAATTGAGAAAATAAATGCTCTACTAGATTACATTACTAAATTCCAGATAATGAAATTTCTATTATAGTGAAAGATATGATATATATTGGGTTGGTTTAGTTGTGTTGTTACACACTTCCTCCTCTAAAAAATTTAGTTCTTGTCTAAGGCTTTACTTCTATCTAAAGATTTTTCCAATGTTGGATTTTTAAGCCTTACTACCATAAAAATCATAAGTACCAATATAAAATAGCCACAATATTAAATATCAAAATAATAATATAAGAATAGAAATTGTAGACACCTAAAAGTTACACATAGACATGCATAGTCACACGTAGTCACATGTAGTCACATGTAGTCATGTGTAGCCACATGTAGTCATCCATAGTCATGCATAGTCGTCCATAGTCGTAAATCCTACAAAATTGCACCAATCGCACCCATAACACCTCCTATTCATGAAAGGTCTATCTATAAATCCCTTTACACAATTTAAGCCCTTTCATACACCTAATCATGGTCCCCATGTGACAACCTCCTCCAAAAACCCTAATCATGGTAACCATAATTCTATTTTGAAAGTCACTTTATCATTAAAGTACACTTTTATGGCTTAAATATGCTTAATTAGGGATAAATCAAGGTTAAACCTAATTTTATCCTCACACATGTGTGTACCTACCACTTAGTTAGGATATTTCTAAAATATGCGTAACCTCACCATAACATAACCTAGGATTTACCTAATCAAACCTTGCTCACACATGTGTGCACATAGGATATTTCTTCAAGGCACATGAAGAAATGACTCACCTTCCACATTATCATATTGACCTCACCATGGTAGAATATAACCCAGGGTTCATACCACCTCATAAAGGACACCTCATCCCCTAGCCTTGGACCACTCTATAAATATATGGCTATTTTCACCATGAATATTTATCTCACCCTTTTGGATTACTTACCAAAATTTTGTAGAAATCATTCCAGAACATATTCTATCATTTTAGCATCCATCATACATCAAGCAACAATGCTAGAAGATCATCCAAACAAAAATTCTTATAAATAGTCAACTACAATAATGTTTACACATCGTTGTGTGAACCCAACATAGAGGTTCACACATTGCCATGTGAACCTAGTTTGCAAAAAACCTAAAGCTACAAAATAGGTAAATATCACTTGTTTATAGTTCTACAGCTTCATTTGTAGTTTTCATCATGTTTTCTTTCATTTCTATATCATTTTTGTCTTCATAAATATGGGATATGATCAATTTCAGGTCCCCAAACATACTAATCCATGTTTTCATGCCTAAACAAGTACAAAAGATATTTCCAAGCATCCAAGCAGTGGTACACATGCAAAGAAGCCCATCTTCATTAAGAGCACCAGAAGACATCAACAAATGCACCATATTCGTATTGAGAAAAGAGGGAAATCTTTCTTGAGAGAGTCCATTTTGTAACCCATTTTTTAAATCAATAAAAATAGCATTTAGCATATATTTCATTAGTTTTAAAATTGGTGACTTTCATGTGTTACATTCTGGCACTCCTGGTGGGACCCCCATTAAATGTTTTAGAATTGTTGTCTTGCTATATAATTCATTGTATGGATTTATTTTCTATGTAACAGGTATTGTAAATCTAGAATAAATTCCATAGTAGCCCTAAGATACACATTAGGCCTTCTTCTAAGAAGTTACATACTTCTACACCCAGTTCGTACACCATCATGTGAACCCCTAGATAAGTTTACACACTATTATGCGAACCCTGCAAAACCGCTTCAAAATAGTCCAAAATTGCACACCTCTGCAACACTGACACAAGAAGGATCATCCAGTATACCCGAAGTCAGGTATTTTTATCAGATCAAATATATTTTTCTTTGTTCTTTTGCAAATATTGTTCTCATATTTGGTTCTCTTTCAAAATAACAAATCAATTTCATATCTCTTTAAAAAATCACTAGAATAAATTTTCATTTCTTTAAAAATCATTAACTCACTTTCAAATCCATTTTCAAATACACTATATTAGGTTTTAAATATCTTTCAAGTCACTTAGGTTAGATTTTTTAAATCTCTTTCATATCACTAGGTTAAAATTTCAATCTCTTTTCAAATCACTAGAGTAGATTTCAAATTTCTTTCAAAGCACACTTAGATTAGATTTTTTAAATCTCTTTCAAATAATTAGGTTAAATGTCAAATTCCTTTCAAATCACTAGGTTAATTTTTCAATCTCTTTGCAAATCACTAGAGTAGATTTCAAATTTATCTCAAAGCACCTGGATCAAATTTTCAACCTCTTTCAAATCACTAGTCTAAATTTTTAATCTCTTTTCAAAGCACATAGATTATATTTTAATATCTCTTTCAAATCATTAGGTTAAATTTCAATTTTTTTTCAAATCACCAGGTTAAATTTTCTTTTCAAATTACTATATTAGATTTTCAAATTTCTTTCAAAATGCCTAGATTGAATTTTTAAATTCCTTTCAAATCACTAGGTTAAATTTTCAATATCTTTGCAAATCACTAGAGTAGATTTCAAATTTCTTTCAAAGCACCTAGACTAAATTTTCAATCTCTTTTCAAATCACTAGAGTAAATTTAAAATCTCTTTCAAACACACTAGATTAGTTTTTCAATTTCTTTAAAAAGCATCAAATAAATTTTCAATTTATTTGAAAAGCACTTAGACTTCCAAGCTCTTTACTTCACATCCTATCTTGATTTATTTCAAGCTTTCTAGAATAGATTTCAATTTTGAAAGGTATTTAGATTTAGTTTATTTTTTGAAAAGGCACTTAGTTAGATTTTCTTGCATATCATCGATAGTTAACTCACCACCACAAACTCAAGTTTTATATATAGTGGTAATATTAGACATCATCACCAATATCCACTTGAGACTGGTGATGTTGAAATTCATCTCCTTCCACCAGCTCACCCCCTACACATGATAGTAACCCTCATGAGTGGTTTTCAAGACTTCATCATTGAAATATCCCCTACTCTTGATATTGGTTTTCCATAATTCATCACCAGAAGGGAACTTAGAAG
Source organism: Wollemia nobilis (assembly GCA_028583015.1). Classification (NCBI taxonomy): domain Eukaryota; kingdom Viridiplantae; phylum Streptophyta; class Pinopsida; order Araucariales; family Araucariaceae; genus Wollemia; species Wollemia nobilis. The sequence goes on from JAQPPZ010017228.1 coordinate 18,822,456, forward strand.
TGGAATAGGATTATATGCCTTTGTTCACAAGGCTAACATAATTCATGAAAAGGTAACTATCATTATTGACTAAGCCCACTCGAGGGTGAAGCAATTTCCCGAATGGGAAAGTAGTAGGTCTTAGATAGTGCCACCTCTTCTCAGGAGAGGGTTTGAACTCATTAGATCATTTTTAGTTTCCTCCTTTTTTGGATATATTTTTACTGTAACATCCATTTGGTCACCACTCACTTGTTGAGACATAGTTCTATTTTGTGCACCCTTGGGTATTGTAGGAGTTTCTATGTCGATGACATTCCATTTTAGAGTTTCACTTCACTTCCAGTGTCATGTCCTAGAGTAGGTACTATCATCAAAATATACAAGACAACAAAATATTTACTTTTATTTGCTTAGTATTGATTCCAATTGCTTTCTTGTATTACACTCTCACAAAATTAGTTTCAGAACATTCACCTGCTAGAAACCCACTACTGGCTATTCATAGTCTGTCACTATAATTTTTATATTAGATATGCCTTCTACTCCAGGTTCACACAGTAGTGTGCAAACTTTTTTATAGTGCACAAAAACACATAATATTGCATAAAGTTCTACATAGAACACACACACAAATTTATATTTTTATTTTTGAACAGTTCTGAACACCTACTCACAATACACATCACCATTCCTATTTTTACTCGTAGCCAGGTGCAAAAGCAAGTGTATCTTGTTGGGAAGGCTTCTCATACCATATCCAAATAGTATAGTACTCCCCCTCAGTTCATGAGGGAACCTTTCATTCTCACACCTGATATCCTCACTAGTTTTGAGCCATCTCACACGCACACCATGTCCCAAGGTGAGACCTCTATTTCCAGTAATATACTTTCCAAATATTTTGGTGAGGATCACCCACTTCTTTCTCATTCACCTCCACCTAATCTACCTTTTATGATCATGTTATCTATACAACTCTATGAGATCCATATCCATTCTTCACTATTGATGAGGAGAATCCACCTATCTCACCCACATCTGCTCATCCATTTCTTTAAGATCCATCTCATTTTCTTCTTATGGATGAACCCTCTTTGCTTAATCATCCTCAACCTGAGACTATTTCATCTACCCCCATAGTAGGGATGATTTCATATCCCAATCCTCCACTCTTGGTACTCAGATATCTTTATCACAATCAACCCTGCAATAGTCATCATTGCAACAATAGTACACTCCAATCACATCATCCAACTAATACACTTCACAAGCACCCAAAAAAACATATTCTTAGTAATCGTATTTTCCAAATTCTACTTCAATAGCACAACCACCATCCCAATCACAACAATTCATTCTCCAATAGCATAAACAAGTCTTCTCTTCACAAATATTTGTGGATACATTCACCACTCCTTATTAGGCTTCCAATTTCGATCCCTATCCTTCATCACTTCCACCACCTACGTTCCCCTATTCCATGATGTATGATAAACCATATTCCACTCCACTTCCACCTTCACCTACTCCCACCTTTCACCTTCCTCCATCTCATCCATTTCAAGCTCCTCCTTCCATTCCTCTTTCTTCTTATAATCCAATTTATCCATCTTATATCGCTAATCCCCCATGTTATTCGGCCCAACCTGAGTTTTCTATTCATCACTCATCTGGTCCAGTGTAGATACCATATTTTGGCATGTCATATCATCGTCCATATTCATCCTCCATTAGAACACCACTTCCCCCACCACACTCTACTCCACCTACATTATTCACAACACCTCCTTCTTGTTCTTCCACATCAATCATGTAACCACCACAACAGGTTTTTGGTGCACCAAATACAGTATTCTCATCTATAATTCTTCCATTTGTAGTAGATATTTGTCCCATAGAATATCCTCACATTTGATTCTCTGATTCATGCCTTCCAACAACAACAATCACAAGAATAGTTTTAGTACACTCATTTTTCCTAGTGGGAGGAGAAAAAACTACAATACCCTCCTCATTCTCATGCTACAATCATGCCATTATAATTTGTTTCAACCCCGTCGAATAAACTTCAACTTCTGCAAGAACAAATCAAAATGTTTAATCTATGCATGACTGATTATGGGCCCCAAAATCCCACATATAATGATTTGTGTAATGAACCCATTCATACTTCAATTCTCATTCCTCCTTATCCATACTATTTTGAGATTCCAAAATTCAAGAAATATAAATATATAGAGGATCCTTGAGAACATATCAGTAATTATCACTTTGCATGCTACTAGCTTCATGGCAGTGATCCCCTCATGTTATGTACTTTCACTCTTTCACTTGGGGAAAAAACCCTCAATTGGTACAATACGCTTCCATGCCTAGATTGTTCACATTTGAACAATTGGCTAATTCATTTCTTGAATATTTTTCCATCAACATCAAGAAAAAAATAAAAAAAAATTGATGTTTACACCTTGCAATAGGTTGATGATGAACCTATCATGGATTTCATTTCTCGATGGATATTTATCATCCATGACCTAGATTATAGTCTCCCATCTGCTAAACTTTTCACACTATTTTCCAAAAAAAATTACAAACACATTTCTACACCTTTGCAATTACATCAAAGCCGCACATTTGATGAAGCCATCACTCAAGAAAAATTCATTAAGGACATTAATGTCCAATCTGAAAAAAAATAAAATTTTGGTAGAAACCATCTTACACTTCAAATTTTTTCTTCAATTACAATACTTAGAATCAACCCTTTTCTAAACCACAACAAACCAATCAAGTAGCAACAACCTCTCCAGCCTCCTCATCGATATCATGACTCATCCTCCACAACAATAGATGTTTCATACTAATGTAACTCCTCCATTTAATCCACAACAAGCTCACAATCTTCGTCCTCAGCCCCCATGGTGTAATTCAACTCCATTTTTTAAGCCTCTACCAACTTTATTCCAAATGTTTTTTGAAGTTGGTCATCATGTTACCCAACGTTAGACCATTGACCTAAATTAACCCAAACCTTGTGGGTTCAATAAACATACCTTTTGTGCTTACCATAAAAAACATGACCATGATGTAGGGTCTTGTCACTCCTTTCATGGCTTGGTATAGGATCTTATATATCGAGGTACTATCCAAGTTTTGAACCCCCTCATACCACAAAATCAAAATCTAGGTTTTTATCAAAAGCCATTACCTGAATAGGAAGGGACCAATCCTAAAGGAGCCTAATCCAATAAAAAAAACCAATCAAGGTAGGTCAAAAATATCCACTATGATCCTCCCTCATATGGAGTGGTTGGCATTATTAACCTCATAATTTATACTCAACATTATCCACCATATCAAGACACGTCCATCACTTTACCTCCACCACCATTAACTTCTCCTCACTCATCCACAACATCGAATGTTTCACCATCTCTACCATATAATATTATCACTATTCATGGTTGTATCACCCATAATTTGTGTAATACTTCAACTAGATTATCTATTTTTAACCTTTTACAACAATATCTACCTCGTCACTAAGTGTTAAATGATATTCTTCACTCAATCAAACTCGAAACCCATGATACCAATGCCTTTACAAATTTCATTGGGAACATCGCTCGCTGCATGTAACCTTTTATTAGCTTCCACAACTATGAGTTTATCAAGCTTGTGGATGAGGGAGCTAATCCTCCACTACATATCCATGTTGAAAATTCTAAGTAATTATGATTGCCATTGATGTCAAGTTTTAGTTCATCTCAGTGCAAGGGAATTGATAAATAGAAGTCATTGATGTCAAGTGTTAGTTCATCTCAGTGCAAGGGAATTGATAAAAATAGGATTAAAATGTTTATATTTTAAGCCTAAGATATTTGGTACAAAGCTCCACATGGTTGGCCAAAAGGTTGTCTAAATATCCCGAAGGAAGAAAATGTCTAGGCCCAAAAGGAAATAATATTATAATATTAAAGTTATAAAGTTAAGCCTAAGGTTCAATTATAAAATATTTATAGTATTTATATTATAATATTTTACAACCCTAAGTGGGTTTGGTGCCATTTTAAACAAGAATTTTTTAATTCTTAAAGCTTCGTCAACGTCTTAGCAATGGAGGCAACTCATATTTATATGATAAGGTTTAGCGACCAAAGAAATGATTTGAAGAGTGAATAAAAATTTAAATGCAAATTTTGGATGTGCAATCGTGAGTAAGGAAGACACAAATTTTATTTTAAAAAAACAAAGAAAAACCTTGGATTGATATAGGCATCTGATCGTGAAATCGCATCATCGACCAGGCGGTTGGCCTAGCGGTAGGCTTGGCAGGGTAAAGGCACTGACGGAGAGTAGGACCTGCATTTGAGTCTGAGCGGTAATATTTTGTTCATCATTTTGAAGACAAGAAGGTTAAGCGGAAAATAAGGAGCACATTGTGGCCTTTTTTCCTTATGTGGACGGTTGGCCTAGCGATGGCCCAAATGGCACTAGTGTGCTGGCAGGCAACAGGCAATGTATTCGAATCTCTTACGATAGATTTTTGGTAAGGATTAATTAAAGTTTTAAATTGCCTAAGGTTGAGAGTTAGGCGCATGTGGTATATTTTATTATTTGAGCATTGTGGACTTAGGAGGTATAAGGGGAAATATTTTTTAATTATTTCTTGCAATTTCATTTTGAGGAAAAATATTATGGAATATATTTTTGTTGAAAAGTAATTTTGTGGAGTAATAAGAGTTTTTTATAGTTCTTTTGATTAATTTTTTAGAAATAAGAGGGAGTTAAAAGGTGTATGAAGTATTTCTATTGCTTGTATTTTGCTTCATTTTGAAGGGATTTTTGTTATGTTTTAATGCTCTAGTTTGATAAACCAAGAGAGTTGGTTTGGAATTTAATTGTGCACATTTGTTGAGAGAGGTCTCCAAATATATGAAAATGTGTTGTGCTAACTTTTATAGTTGCAAAATATATTGTGTGAGACAGATTTTTGAAGATATATCTCCATAAGAGAAAGCTAAGAGGTATGGGCACATATTTCCTTATTTAAGGTGTTTTGTTGAGTGAATGTTTTTGAACATAAGGTGGAGTGAAAAGGATTGTTTGATAAGCATTGTTGGAAATATTTGAGTTAGGTTTTGAAACCTACATGGTGTTCTTTGTTGGAAGAAATTTGAAAACCTATATTTAGGATTTGTAAGAAAATTGTGCTTTATTGGTTGAATGAGTGTGTGAAGTTTTTGAGCATTGGTTTTGAGTGATATTGCAAGTGAATGTGCAAACATTAGAATTCAAATTTGTGAAAGAAAGTGTATAAATCAGGAGGATAGGTATCATGTGCTAGACTAGATCTATCTTTAAAATAGAAATAAATGTGAGACATGTGAAAGCGACAGAATTAATGATTGAGTAGAACATATTGAGCTATTTGTAAGTGCATATCATTCTCTATATGTTCCAGAGGTTAAACGAATTTTGAGTATAATATATCTGTTTGAAGAAAGTATTTTTGAAAAATATATAAGGTGTGTTTGTGTGCAAATTTTAGAAATATTTGAGCAGGTTAAGTGAACATATTTGAGGTAGATTTGAGCAAGTCTTATGAGGAGACTTGAAGTAGATTTGAGGATAGATTTGAGCAAGTATTAGAGAAGGCTTGAGGATAGATTTGAGCAAGTATTTTGAGAAGGGTTGAGGATAGATTTTAGTAATTATTTTGAGAAGGCTTGAGGATAGATATGAGCAAGTCTTTTGAGAAGGCTTGAAGACATATTTGAAAAAGTATTAGAGAAGGCTTGAGGATATATTTGATCAAGTCTTAGAGAAGGCTTGAGGATAGAGTTGAGCAGGATTGATAATAAATTTGATTAATTATTTTTTCAAGCTTTGTGTTAAGGCTTAAGATAGATCTAAGCAGATTTGAGAGCAAGTTTTGTTATTGATTTGTTCAAGATTTATGTTAAGGATTGGAACAGATTTTATCAAAGTTGAGAGTAGGTTTTGTTGATAATTTGTTCAAGCTTTGAGTTAAGGTTTGGGGTAGATCTGAACAGAGTTGAGAGTACATTTGATTGCTGATTTGATCAAGCTTTGTGTTAAGGCTTGGGCTAGTTTGAAGCAGAGATAGAAAGCAGTTGAGATAGATTTGAACTAACCTTGTAATAAGGTTTGGTATAGATTTGATATAGAGTTGATAATAGGCTTTGGATGTGACAGATAAAAAAGGATAGCAATCTCCAATGGATAGAGATCTAAAAATTAGTGTAGTGGGGATAGATGTCTCTAGTGGAGAGATATCCACAAGATAGATCAGTGGGGGTGGAAGTATTCTAGAAGATCACCAGCCAAAGCATAGGGGATAGAGATCTCCTACGAAGAGAGATCCATGAACCAGAGCAGAGGGAAAAGAGTTATCCTATGGAGTGTGATCCGTGAATCAGTTGGGAAGATAGAGTTATTCTATGGAGAGAGATCCATGAACCAGTTGAGGAGATAGAGTTCTATTGGATCAAGTTACATGAACCAGAGAAAAGAAGAAAGAGTTATCCTTTGTAGAGAGATCCACAAATTAGAGCATAGGGGATTGGTGTCTCCTTTGGAAAGAGGTCCATAAATATTGCAATAGGGAATTGATTCCCAAGATATTTATTGAGAAATTTGAAAAAACTATTTTCTCCATGGAGTGTTGGACATTTTGAGTCCCTAATCTAAGAGTTGTCATTGATGTCAAAAGGATCTATCTAAGTAAGCACTATGTTTGTGTTTCACAAAGAGCTTCATGAGAAGCAAAGGTTTTTTATCAAATGTTCAAGAAGGGATGCATGGAATTTGGTTCCAAAAAGGAGCTTCAATGGAAGCTTTGCAAAAGGTTTTTATTTAAAACCATGGATGGCAGATTTGAAATGGGTTTTTCTTAAAATCCAAGTTGGCTTTTGGTTTCATCGAAAAAGGTGCCTCGATGATGGAGAAATTTAATTTTAAAGGTTTTATTTAAAACCATGAATGGCATATTTGAAATGGGTTTTTCTTAAAACCCAAGTTGGCTTTTCTTTTCATCGAAAAATATGCCACGGTGATGGAGATATTTAATTTTAAATATTTAGTTTAAATTTTAATTTATTTAAAATTTTAATTTTAATTTTAAAATTAAAATTAAAATTTTATCTGTCGACCATGTTAAATTTGTGTCTCTCTTATATTTGATGATTTTTGCATTGCTTTGATTAGTTCTATTGATTTTACCATTGATAATAATGGATAATATTGTTTGGGAAAGAAAAGTAAAAGTTGATCTTATATTGTTCACCCCCCCCCCTCAGTATAAGCCTATGTTATTCAATTGGTATTAGAGCGGGTTCCTTCGGAAGAGTCTAAAAACTTGAAGGAAGAGGTTACAGGAACACAGATGGCATCTCAGAATGGATCTTCATCAAATAAGGTACCAATGTTCGATGGGAACAATTATGCTTTCTAGAGCATAAGAATGAGGACTTACTTGATGGCATAAGGATATGAGACATGTTAATCAATTGAGGATGGGTTCACACCTACAACTAATCCTCCCATAGATAAATATGGTAAGATCTTACATATGAATAATACAAATTCTATGAATACAATCTTAAGTGGATTATGTGAAGAAGAATTTGTGAAAGTTATGCATTACAAATCAGCAAAAGAGATTTTGGAAAAATTGAAGCAAACTTATGAGGGAAATAAAAGGTCAAGATGACAAAACTACAAAACCATAATAAAATGTTTGAAGATTTGAATATGTAATATGAGGAATATATTGTTGCATACTTACTTCGTGTGGATGTAATTGTTAATACCATGTGTGGACTTGGATTTGAAATTGAAGAATTTGATGTTGCTTAGAAAGTTTTAAGGTCACTTCCTACAAGGTATGATGTAAAGTTTCAGCTATATAAGAGATGAAATATATTTAGAAGTTAACTATGGATGAGTTACATGGAATTCTCACAGATTATGAGATGAGAATAGTAAAGGATCCCAACTCCAAGAAAGAAGTAGCCTTCAAAGCATCAAATAATACAAAGGATAAGAAGCTAGAATCAAGTGGTGAGTCAAGCAATGATAAATAAGCTAACCATGGTAGAAGAAACAAGAAGGATTCAATAAAGCACAAAGGTATGAAAATAGTGAAATGTTTCAATTATGGAAATTTTGGTCACTATGCATCTAATTGTCCAATAGCTATAAGCGGTAGCAGTGAAGAGAAATAGGATCATAAGAAAAAGGAAGGAGGAAAATCTAGGTATGAAAAGAAAAATAGGTATGGTCAAAACAAGCATGAAAAGAAGTTCTTTCAAAGTACAAGAAGAGTTTCTATGTTGATAAGGGAAGCAAGGCTTCAAGAGACAATGATGAAAGACCCATAGATAGTGAAGAAGAAGAAATTCTATTTTTGGAACTAGAAGAGGAAGAAAATTATCCTGTTGAAGATAAAATTGAAAAGTATGAAGATGCTCTTGAAGACCAAGAAGTAGAACAATATTCAAAAAATGAATAGGAAGGCACATTAGATATAGAAGTAGAACTTATTGCTACTCTTAGAGAATTGAAAAAGGTTAGAAAGCAGAATTCAAGACTAAAGGTTCAAGTTCAAGAATGTGAGGAAGAAAATGGAAAGCTTATACCAGACCCAACAAACTCAAAAGCTAAGGCAGGGAAAATTAAAGAAGTCATGAGTGAAAATCTAGAAGCAAAAGAGTTAGAATGTGAAATATTAGAACATGAGGTAGTTTTACTAAAGAAGGAAGTGAAATACTCTAAGGAAAAGCTACATAGATTTGGAAAAAATTCAAATACTTTGGATAAGATTATCAATGTACAAAGATCTTCATCTATCAAAATAGGACTTGGTTTTGAAGAAGGACAAGGGAAGCAAGAAGAAGGGTCAAGCTCAAGCTCAAAGGTAGAAGTTTTAGAGGAAGAGAGTGAAGGAGAAATTCTTATGAGGATAATTTGAAGAATAGAAGCTTCACTAAGAAAGAAAATAATGCACAAACAAGGAATAGGGATCATCACAAATAAGAAAGTACTAAGATACCAATGGGTTCAAGGCAATATTTTTTCAAAGGATAGTGTTTTTCATGTAAGCGATTTGGTCACAAGGCTATGCATTACAGGGTTCATGAAAAGAAGCAGGGTTATACGTAAGGGATCAGCCCCAAAATGTATTTATAAAAAATTGGGGAATCGGTTTCAAAATCCAAGTGAATAGTGTCGAAACACATGTAGAAGGTTCACTATTATTTGGGGCAGTGTTAGAAATTTAAACTTGAAATGGTTAAATTATTATAAAATTGGGGTGAATTGATCCCAAAAAAAAATTGCACCCAAATTTTTTTAGCTAATGGACCCTGGTCAATGGTCCCAAATATTAGCCAATTCCAAATTTTAAAAATCCTACTTTTAGCTAATTTTACAAAAATAGCCACTATGCATAACCCTGAAAAGAAGGAATATGGTTTTACCAAGAGGAAATTCAAATATGGACATCTCTTCAATGGTAGTGCTACTCTTGTAATTGATTTGGTCATAAAGCAATCCACTGTAGGGCTCGTGACAGAAATGAGTATGGCTTCACTAGGAGGAACTTCAAGATATTTGCACCTTCTAAGAACTACAACATTAAGTGTTATAAGTGTAATAATATAGGGCATAATGCCAAGTGGTTTAGAACAAATCTTCCAGAGATAAGCAAAAACAAGGACACTAAAAAGGGCATGTCGAGAAAGAAGGTTGAAAAAGGAAAAGAGCTTTGTATGCTAGGAGTAGTTTTACTCCCACCCCAAAATTAATCACCTCAAGGAGAGGAGGTGGGGAGGGGGCTAAGCTAAGAGTCTTATAGTTATGCCCAAAGGATTCCATTTTCCATTGATGTCAAAGGGAGAGATATTTGAGTAAGGGGAGAGCATTCAATTAGGGGGAGCAGTTTCTCAGAGGAAGCAGATTTGGAATCAAATGATTTGAAAAAGGATTTTTTTAGAAAATTTTTAGAAAATGGTTGCCATCAATGACAAAGGGGGATATTGTTGGAAATTTTGAATAATTATGATTGTCATTGATATCAAGTGTTAGTTCATCTTAGTGCAAGGGAATTGATAAAAATAAGTCATTGATGTCAAGTGTTAGTTCATATCAGTGCAAGGGAATTAATAAAAAGAGGGTTAAAATAGTTATATTTTAAGCCCAAGATATTTGGTACAAAGCTCTACATAGTTGGCCAAAAGGTTGTCTAAATATCCCAAAGGAAGAAAGTGTCTAGGTCCAAAGGAAATAATATTATAATATTTATTATTATAATATTAAAGTTATAAAGTTAAGCCTAAGGTTAAATTATAAAATATTTATAATATTTATATTATAATATTTTATAACCCTAAGTGGGTTTGGCACCATTTTGAACAAGAATTTTTTAATTCTTAAAGCTCCACCGACGTCTTAGCAATGGAGGCAATTCATATTTATATGATAAATTTTAATGACCAAAGAAAATTATTTGAAGAGTAAAGGTTAAATGCAAATTTTGGATGCGCAATCGTGAGTAAGGAAGACAAAGCTTTTATTTAAAAAAACAAAGAAAAACCTTGGACGGATATAGGCATATGATCGTGAAATTGCATCACCGACCAAGCAATTGGCCTAGCGGTAGGCTTGAAAAGGTAAAGACGTTGACAAATGGTAGGTACTGCATTTGAATCTGAGCGGTAACATTTTGTTCATCATTTTGAAGACAGGAAGGGTAAGCGGACAATAAGGAACGCATTGTGGCCTTTTGTCCTTGTGTGGGCGGTTGGCCTAGCGATGATCCAAAGGGCGCTAGTGCACTGGTAGGCGGTCGACACTATGTTTGAATCTCTTGTGGTAGATTTTTTATAAGGATTAATTAAGTTTTTATATTACCTAAGGTTGATATTTAGGCGCATGTGGCAATTTTATTGTTTGAGAACTATTTACTTAGGAGGTATAAGGGGAAATAATTTTTTAATTATTTCTTGCAATTTCATTTTGAGGAAAAATATTATGGAATGTTTTTTTGTTGAAAAGTAATTTTGTGGAGTAATAAGGATTTTTTATAGTTCTTTTGATGAATGTTTTAGAAATAAGAGGGAGTTAAAAGGTGTATGAAGTATTTCTATTGCTTGTATTTTGCTTCATTTTGAAGGGCTTGTTATGTTTAATGCTCTAGTTTGAGAAACCAAGAGAGTTGGTTTGGAATTTAATTATGCACATTTGTTGAGAGAGGTCTCCAAATATATGAAAAGATGTTGTGCTAACTTTTATAGTTGCAAAATATATTGTGTGTGAGACAAATTTTTGAAGACATATCTCCATAAGAGCAAGCTAAGAGGTATGGGCACATATTTCCTTATTTAAGGTATTTTGTTGAGTGAATGTTTCTAAACATAAGGTGGAGTGAAAATGATTGTTTGATAAGAATTGTTGGAAATATTTGAGTTAGGGTTTGAAACCTAAATGATGTTCTATGTTGGAAGAAGTTTGAAAACCTATGTTTAGGGTTTGTAAGCAAATTGTGCTTTATTGGTTGAATGAGTGTGTGGATTTTTTGAGCATTGGCTTTGAGTGATATTGAAAGTGGATGTACAAACATTAGAATTCATATTTGTGAAAGCAAGTGTGTAAATCATAAGTATAGGTATCATGTGGTAGACTAGATCTATATTTAAAAGATAAATAAAATTTAGACATGTGAAAGCGACATAATTAATGATTGAGTAGAACATATTGAGCTATTTGCTCGAAGAACACAAGCTTATACTGAGAGGGGGGTGAATAGTATAAGATCACTTTTTACTTTTCATTATCAATCAATATTATGCAATAGATTAATGTTAATATCAACAACAATAATCAAAGCAATGCACAAATCACCACACACAATAGAGACACCAATTTAATGTGGTTCACCCAATGTGGGCTATTCCACATAGAAAATATTTCACTAAAATTTTCTCAACATATCTCTTGGAAAACCTTTCCCTATTACAATGTTTATGGACCTCTATCCAAATGAGACACCAATATCCTAATCAATTTCATGGATCTTTATCCACTATAGAACTCCTTCTCCTCTGCTTTGACTGGTGATCTTCTAAAAGAACTACTGCATCCACTACACTGGCTTATGGACATCTATCCACTGAAGACTCTTGTACTCACTCAGAAGATCTATCCTCACTGCCCTGTCTATTGGACCTCTATCCACTGGAGACTATCATCATCTATACTTTATCACCTCCAAAGCTTACTCTCAGCTCTATCTCAAATTTATACTAAACATGGTCATTCGGTCTAGCACAAATATGCTCAATCTCTGTCTCTAATCTGCACTAAACACTATCGTTTGGTCTAGCATAAATATGTTCAATATCTATCTCTGATCTGCACTAAACACAATCCTTTAGTCTAGCATAAATCTACTCAATCTCTATCTTTGATCTACACTAAACACATTCCTTCGGTCTAGCACAAATCTACTCAATCTCTGTCCTCAAATATGTACTAAAATATATCCTCAAATATGTCCTCAAATCTGCACTAAAATCTATCCTCAAGCCTTAACACAAAGCTTAAATCAATCACAAATCAACTCTGCTAGATCTACCCCAAACCTTAATCCAATTTTTAAACAAATCAATCAATTAACTCTGCTCACAAGTCTTCTCAAAGACTTGTATTAAATCTACATTGTAAGATTCCACAAAAACTCACACTAATTTTTCCATAAGTCCTCTCTAGAACTTGTCCAATATGCTCAACAAGTATTCACCAAGACTTATGTCAAATATGCTTAACAAGTCCTCTCTAGAACTTGTCCAATCTACTCAACAAGTCTTCACTAAGACTTGCTTAAAATATGTATTGTAAGATTCCAAAAAAGACTACTCAAATCAACTCAACTTAACACAAAATCCTCTTCAATCACTTAGAAAATCTTCACATAGAATCTTGTGTAAACTCACATAAACATATAGAGAATTGTTAGAGACTCAATATGCTTCATGCTCACAACAAAGCTCAATCACTTTCAATATCGTTCTCAAATAAAATTAGAATATAGAACAATTTGTTTCAAAGAACTTGAACTATCACTTTAAAAATTCCACTTGACTAGGCTAAATCAACTCCACTCAATAAATCACTCAATGAAACACTCCTTGCTTACAAACACTAGTTCAAGCATATGAATCCTCACTCAATTATTTCCAACAATGCTTATCAAAAAATCTCGCATAACAATGATATTTATGATCTTGCATAAACCCTAGTTCAAGATAGTTCACAACTTCACATAACAATGATATTCATGTTCTCTCACAAACCCTAGTTCAAGCATATGAAAGCTTACTAATAATTCCAACAATGCTTATCAAACAAGGTTTCTAGTATCAAATTTCATTCCAAAAAACTAAACTCAACAATGCTTATCAAAACAACCCTTTTCTCTCCAACTTAGCATTCACAACATCCAACAATCACTCACAAGGAAGATGTGCCTATACCTTTTGTTTTATGAAGAATTGTCCTTACAAACCTGTCTCAAACATAATTACTCTTTTGCCAATCTTTAAGGGTTAGGTAGCAAAAACCTTCTCAAAACTTCATTCAATAATTTCCTCACAAATTATTCTCACAATAAAAACATTAGATCTCACTTACACCTTATTACTCCTTTCAAATATTAAACCCAATAAGACTTTATTTTAAAAACAATATTTAAACTCCTCTAAAGCCTTATTACTCATTTCAACACTTTAATCACCAGAAAAACACAATATAAAATTTATTTCCATAGACCTTATACCTCCCTAAATGCTCATGCCAACAAACCTTAGGACAAAGAATTAAATATTAAAAAATAAATACATTTTGCCCTTTGTGGGAATCGAACCCACGCTGCGCTTCCACTAGTGCCCTATCCGTGGCTTCCATAGTCGTGTGAGCTACGCGCTCACGTGGGACCTAAGTGTGCCCACACACACATTCCCAAAGCTGCCACCAAAATATTTAAAAATTAAAAGCTTCCTCCTTTCACTGTCGTAGAGTCTGAAATTCGAGACCTCCCATTTACTACAACTTAGCACCCATGATGATTGTTGTCTGGGCTAGCCACCCGGATGGTGCTATGAATTTTGTACCGCTTCTCTTTATGCCTTCCTCTCCTTGATTTTAGCACTACGCACATTTTATCTTATCCCTTTTGCATTCGATTGATGAGCACATCCAACACCATGATTTTTGAATGCAACACTTTAGTGTTTGATTAAGGCCATATTATTATGCCTTTCCAAGGCATTTGCCTTCATGTCGACGGATAATAAATTTGACTTTGCATTTCAAAAATAATATTTTATTTATAATTATTTAAATTCAAAATGAATTTAAATATTATAAATTAAATATTTAAATGTCCTTTGGGCCTTTTAATTAAATATTTAAATATCCTTTGGGTCTTTTCAAATAAAATAAAATATAAACTTCCTTAGGTTTTTAGGGAAACCTTTTGCCATTATCACCTTAGCAAAATAACCTTATTATTTTCTTTCAATCACCATGGAATAGAGATATATTTTCAACTATTTTCTTTTGCCCAAATATTATGATATTGTTATCCTTATTGCTTCTCTTTTGATGCTTCAGCCATATAATATTTAAATTAAATATTATATCCTTACCTCTTAAAAAATAAACCATGAATTATTTGCTTAATATTCCTTTGACATCTGCTTAGTATTCCTTTGATATCAATGACAATAAATCTTGCTCATATTTCCAACAATCTCCCCCTTTGTCATTCATGGAAACCCATTTACCTTTTATCATTTTTTTTACCTCTTTCTATTTTGCTCCCCCTGAGAAACTACTCCCCTAATTGAATGCTTTCCTCTTAACTCAAATCTCTCCTACTTACTCAAATATCTCCCCTTTGTCATCAATGGAAAAGGGTCACCTTTGGGGCTTGGGTCTAAGAATGAAACTCTTAGCTTAGCCCCTCCTCTAAATTCTCTTGAGGTGGTTAATTCTTGGGTGGGAGTACTTCTACTCCCAGCATGCACTAACCTTTACCTTTGTCCGCTTTCCTCCTCATATGATCCTTCTGGTTCCTCTGACTATTCATGTTCCCGTTTGTCTCTGGAGTTTTTGTTCTACACCACTTTTTTGTATGTCCATCATTATTACACTTATAACACTTAATGTTATTATTACTTGGAGGTGTAAATGTCTTGGGATTTCTCCTGGTGAAGCCATATCTATTCCTATCATGAACCCTGCAATTCATTGCTTTATGACCAAACTGATTACAAGAATAGCAATACCCTTGAAAATTTTGTATGTTTCTGAACCTTCCATATTCCTGTCTTTCATGTGTCTTGCACTGTGTAGCCTTGTTCCCAAACTTGTGACATGAGAAGCATCATCCATTGAAACTACCTTGCCTTGACCTCATTGGTCTTTTAGTCCGTTTTACCTGTGTTGGTTCTTGTTCCATCTATTCCTCTTTTGTGCATTGTTCCTTTCCTTGTTGAACTTTTTCTTGTCCAAATCATCCTCAAAAGTCTCACTCTCTCTTACACTCTCTTCTTCTGAAGTTTCTTCTTCTTTAGAACTTGAGGTTGACTCCTCTCCTTGTTTCTTTTGTACCTATTCAAAACTAAGACCTGTCTTGTTTGATGTCAGTTTTTGTGTCTTTATAATCTTGTCCAAGTTCTTTGAGCTTCTCCCAAACTTGTGTAACTTGTCCTTAGACTCTTTTACTTCCTTCTTTAGTAGAGCTACCTCATGCTCTAAATTTTCAAATTCTAAAACTTTTGCTTCTAACTTATCTTTGAATCTTTTTGTCTTAGTCATTGACTTATTTAGATCCTCTATAAGCTTTGCTTTCTCTTTATCATATTCTTGAAACTGAATATTGAGTTTTAAGTTTTGCTTTCTTACCTCCCTTAATGCATCAAGGGCATGAATAAGCTCTCCCTCAAGGTCAAATTATCCTATCTCTAATTATTCCTCTATTCGTTTGCCTATGAAAACATCTTTATTATTTTCTGACTTGTCTTCTATAGGATCACCTCCTTCTTCTTCTAATGCCATAAGAAGATTCTCTTATGGTCCTTCAAGTGTATCTTCATATTCATCATCACTAAAACTGAAACCACTCTTTGTACAACTATCTTCAATATGACCAAAGTTACCACATCTAAAACACTTGATAATTATTGGTGACCTTTTCCTAACCACTTATTTTTCTTTTGCCAGAAATAGAACTTCATATTGTAAGAATTCGGAACAATGATTATTATTCAGCTCTGCATTAAATAGGATTACAATGGAGAACCGCTGGAACGAACCAGCTACAATAAGCACTTTGTTATAACGAGATAACAAATGCAAGAGTAGGACAAATAATATATTAGCAAACAAGAATAAAGATAACAAAGACGCTAACATCCCCCTTTATTACATTATTTGGGTAATGTAATAACTAATAGCTATACTAGACTACTAACATCCCCTTACATTATTTTGCAATACAAAGTGAGCCGCGAAACAATTCAAATTTGACACGTCCAAGTGCCTTAGTGAAAATGTCCCGCAACTTGAGCATCCGTGGGAATGTGTCGAAGCTGAATTCGGTGCTTTGGAACTTCCTCTCGAATGAAATGACATTGTGTGTCAATGTGCTTTGTTTTTTCATGATGGACTGGATTCTTGACGAGGTTCGGAACACCCTGATTGTCGCAAAACAAGTGTATTGGAGATTTTGATGGATGGCCCATACTTGTCAGAATGCGACGTAACCATATCACTTCGCACACAGCCTTCACGTGCGGCGCGATATTCTCGCCTCTCGTTGAAGAAATAGCAACCACCGTTGCTTCTTGCCGTGCCAAGAGACAGGACCGGATCCCGATGAAAAATGTATCCATAAGTTGACTTGCGATCATCAAATGATCCGGCATAGTCGGAGTCCGTGTATCCTTGCAAGAAGAATTTGTTGTTCCTCTTGTATTCTAGGCCATATTCTATAGTACCACGGACATAGTGAAGAACACGTTTTGCTGCTTTCCAATGAGTAATCTTAGGCTCCCCGCATGAACCTCGAAAGATAGTTTACAAGCAAATACGAGATCCGGCCTAGTATTGGTCGATATATGAGACTCCCAATCAACCGTCGATAGAGAGTGCCATCTACCCGAGGTGAGTCATCATATCGCGATAATCGAAGTCCATTCTCCATAGGAGTTGCCATTGGCTTGCAATCACCATGCGATATTTATCGAGCAATGTCTTGGCATACTTTTTCTCGAGACACTTTGATGGTGTGCTCCTTCCGGCTGAATTCCGCACCAAGACAAGAATGGAGAAGTCCGAGATCCGTCATCTCAAAAGATTTGCACAAGTTTCTTTTGACAAGAGAGATCATATCTTCCGAACTCCCCGTAATGAGCAGATCATCCACATAGAGTACAAGCAACACTATCTCGTAACCCTGTTTCTTGAAATAGAGGTTTGCATCCGACGGACATCTCTTAAATCCATGCCGCATTAGGTGATTGTCCATTTTTATATACCAAGCTCGAGGAGCTTGTTTCAGCACCATACAAGGATTTGACCAATTTGCAAACTTTCTCGCTGTTGGCCTTCCACTTCAAATCCTTCAGCCGAGTCATATAGACTTCTTCTTGGAGATCACCATTAAGAAAGGCACTTTTGACATCCATTTGGTGAACTTTCCACCCATATTGTGCTGCCATAGCACACATAACC
Organism: Wollemia nobilis; assembly: GCA_028583015.1. Classification (NCBI taxonomy): domain Eukaryota; kingdom Viridiplantae; phylum Streptophyta; class Pinopsida; order Araucariales; family Araucariaceae; genus Wollemia; species Wollemia nobilis. Next base: position 18,840,258 of record JAQPPZ010017228.1, read on the forward strand.
CGAATTGTGGTCATCCGAGCAATAGGTGCAAAAGTTTCTTCATAGTCGATGCCTTCCTTTTGAGCATAGCCCTTTGCAACAAGACGGGCCTTATGCTTATCAATTGTTCCATCCGCCTTGTACTTGACTTTGTATACCCATTTGCAGCCAATAGGTTTCTTTCCATGCGGCAGATCAACAAGCTTCCAAGTTTTATTCTTCATCGTAGACTCATACTCGTATCCATAGCGGCCTTCCACCGAGGCTCACTAAGAGCATCTTGCACCGATGCAAGTTCAAGACTATCTATGGTAGACATGAATGCCCCGTCATCATCAATATCCATATCCTCAACTTCTCTACTTGGAGTCACGTAAAGTTCCTCAAAAGATTGACAAAGATCATCAACCTCACCCGCTTCTCGGCTTCTCTTTCCTTTTGAGCCATACCGCGTGTACGAGGTCTATCCAAATTCAAATTGGGAGGAGTGGATAAATTTGCATCTCTCGATTGTATTTGTACACCATTTAGGATTCTCCTTCGGTGGTGGTGAAGAAGATGTAGAAGGACCTCCCTGTCTCGTGTTGACGAAGGAATCTCCTCTTCCTTTGGTTCCACAATATCCTCGGTGTACCGTAGATGTGCTCTGTGATGTGAAAGCTTCATCAAAGACAACATCTCTCGCTGATATGAATTTTCTTGGTCAAAGGATCTATCAACCGATATCCTTTAGAGTGCTCGTAATATCCAAGAAAAATACATCTCAGTTTTTTCTCATCTAGCTTCTTCCTTTTCTCTTTCGGTATGTGCATGAAAGCTTGACACCCAAAAATACGTAGATGAGATATGGAGGGTTTTCGACCACTCCATGCTTCCCGTGGAGTCATTCCTTTTAGGGCCTTTGTGGGTGCCCTATTCAAAAGATACACCGCAGTGGTGACAGCTTTCTCGCCCAATATTGTTGCCCAAGAGTTGCACCCGTGAGCATACAACGAACCATTTCCATGATAGAACGGTTCCTTCTCTCAAGAACTCCATTCTCGCCGAGGAGTATAGGCAGTTGTTAACCTGCCTCTTGATCCCATGCTTATCTAGGAATGCAGAAAATTCATTAGAGGTAAACTCTCCCCCTCGATCCGAGCGGAGGGTTTTGATAGAAGCCCCCGACTCCTTCTCAACGGATTTCTTGAACTCGCCGGAAGAATGCAAAAGCTTCAGATTTCAGCTTGAGAAAGAAAACCCACATCTTTCGTGAGTAGTCATCTACGAATAACCGAAAGTACCTCTTCCCTCCAACACTCTTGGGTGTGAAAGGACCGCATAGATCGGTGTGAATTAGCTCCGGAGGTTTTCTTGCTCTTGTAGAGCTCTTCTCAAATGGTACTCTATGCCGCTTTCCCGCTAAGCGCCGAGCACACCGGCAATGTGGCGTAAAGGGAAGGAAGACCCTTTACCATCTCATACTTGCCGAGCTCAAGTAAGTAGCCGTAACTAAGATGCCCATATCTCTTGTGCCATAGGGAAGTTGCCTCCTTGGTAGAGACAACCATGGCAACATGTGGAGTAGAGATAGCATCTAGTGCAAATAAGCCATGCTTATATGAAGTCGTTGCAATCTGCTTACCCTTCCTGGTAATTGTACAACACTTCTTTCCATTCTCAACACGAAAGTTGACAACCATATTTCTGTCCAGGATTTGTGTCACTGACAACAAATTGTTGGCCAATCCAGAACATAGAGGACCTTGTCAATCTGACACTTGCCATCATGAAGAGTGACTGAAACCGCACTCTCTCCCCGAACCCCGTAGGTTTTATCATCAGCAATGGTGACAGGTTTGCCCTCCTTGGCCACAAATGATTCAAACCACGATCCGTCGCCGACCATATGTTTACTAGCTCCGTAATCGACATACCAAATAGGATCCCTCCGAGTGGAATCTCGTGGTAGTCATGAGCACCTTGTGTGCCCATTCGTAATCCGAGTCGTATTCTTCAACAAGCAACATTCACCTCGGGGTTGCTTGTTCTTATTTTTTGGTTTGTTTTGGCCTTTTTGGTTGTTCTTATGCCAACACCCGTTGGTGTCATGGTTGTCTTTCTCACGGATCTTGCACCACCTCTTCTTCTCGTTGAGGTTGCTTGCCTTTTCCTTTCGTATCCTCTTGAGAATTTCCTCCTTTCTCGAAAGTTGCCTCCTTTTTGCCCATTACCTTTCTTCCTAGAACCCCGCCTGTTGGTGTATAGGGCTGTATTGGAAGAATCATCCTTGTGAAGTTGGCGTGCCTCCCGTTGTTGGAGCAGATTGACCAACTCGATGTAGGTAATTTGTCGTTGGGACACCCGGATGGAGGTTATCAACATATCAAATGAAGAAGGTAAAGCTCTCATCACAAGTGAAATGAGAAGCTTTTCATCCACAGTATCTCCTAGAGAACTCAATTTCTCTTTCAACTCGTACACTCGCACGTAAAGAGTTCAACCGTTTCACCCCCGCCTCAAACTCAAAGTTATGAAGTTGTTGTTGAAGATGAAGAATGGTGGATTCATTCTTCCCCTCATAGATGGTTCTAAGGGCATCCCATGCCTCTTTACCACTTGCTTTATCAGCTATATGAGGTTGCACTTCATCTGAAACAGCAAACAAAATGAGCACCTTTGCTCTACCGTCTTTCTTGTCAAAAGCAATCCGATCTCGCCGAAGGACCCGTGGATCCCGCTCGTTGGTGAAGGCCTTGTTGCTACTCCAAGAATAATATCCCACAAATCTTCCATTTGGAGAATAGCCTTCATCTTATGTTTCCATGGTGTATAATTTGGACCTTTCAATAACCGATGCGGATCGCTCATCAATTTTGCAACAACGGCCATAGTGAAGGTTCCTTATATCACCAAATTGGTCCCCCTTTCTATATACCTTTTGCTAGGCCAATATACCGTACAAAATACCCGCCCTTACGTGAGGGAAACTATAGGTATTTAGAAAGATCAACAAAAAATCACCCGCCCTTACGTGAGGGAGACTATAGGTGAAATTTAGAGATCATACGATACGTGGAACATAAGCGGTACGGAAAGGGAATCGCCTTGTTGATGGCACCTACCATAGAAGATTCTTCTCATGCGTGGGGCGTAACTTCCCCTAAACACTATGAAGAATACTTCGTCAGGATTTACGCCTAAACACAAGTGCGATAAAGGGTAGTGGATGGAGTAAAAAATGCAAAAATGGCGTACTTATTCCTCCCCGACGATTTATAGAGAACAAGCTCGTACGTCGTTATAGCAGCTATATTAGGCGGCGGATACAATAGCCAAATCACGACAGCTTTACTCGTAAGTGCCGGCCGTAGGTATCGCAAATACCGAACGCCGCAAAGGCAAATAAATTGCACAGATGGGTTTTATATTCCGGGGACTTAGGGAGTGTTTGATTTTAATTTTTAATGTTATAGTGCAAAAATGAAATATGCAACATACAACAAAAAAAAATGCCCACTAGAATAACCCACAAGGTGTCGGTCACAGCCGAAAATGCACCTTTTACAATGCCAAATTGCTATTTCAAAAAATTACTCAACATCCCCCTTTGATTTTTTGAAAAAAAATATCCCCCCTTAAAAAAAATTCTTTTAACAAAGCATTTTTAATAACTATTATATATTTAAAATTAAAATAAATAATTTTAATTTATATAGTTTTAAAACTTTAGGAAAAATAAATTAAAATTAAATTTTAATTTATAAAGTTTAAAACTATTAAAAATAAATTAAAATTAAAAATTTTAATTAAAAATTAATAATTATAAAAAAACTTTGAAAAAAAAATATACCTTGGGGGGTCGGCGGGATTTGAACCCCCGACCTGCAGGCTCCCTGAGCCTTACCGCACGGCTCACGACCACGTGAGCCAGCGGGCTGATCCGGAAAAATCAGCAAGTCACCTCCCTTTTCAACACCCTCTGCAGCAGCCTCCGGCTCGGCTTCCTCTCTGCAAGTCGCAGCGGGAACTTTATTTCGAAAAAAAAATTTCGCCCGGGGGGTTTACGTCGAACCGCCCTCTGTGTTGTCCAAAAAATTTTTTCTTTCCGTCGACCGCTCTTCCGCTCTTTGCCCGTTGTTTTGTTTTGTTTTGTTTTTTTTTTTTTAACAAGTCGACCCGCGCGCAGAGATTTGAAGGCCCTCGGCCCTTCTGCGCAATGACTGAAGGCCCTCGGCCCTTGGGCGGGAATTTGAATTCCCGCTCCACGGGCGGGGAGAGGGGGGGTGCCCTCGGGGAGCGCGCGAACCGCGCGTCGCGCGGGGAGTGGGGAGGGGGGGGCCACCTCGGGGAGCGCGCGCGCGCAGATCGCGCGTCGCGCAGGGGGTGGGGGTGGGGAGGGGGGGGCCACCTCGGGGAGCGCGCGCGCGCAAATCGCGCGTCGCGCGGGGGTGGGGGGAACGTTGGGCCCGGGGGGCGGCGCTGTCGCGTCCGCTCCCTCCAATGGGACGTCTGCGTCCCTGGGCTCTGCGCCCTGCGCGCACACGGGACGTCTGCGTCCCTGGCCGCGCGTCGAGCTCGCGCGCAGTGGCTGGACCAGTGACGCAGCGCGCTCTCTTTTTTTTTTTTAATCTCGCGATAGAAAAAAAATAAAAAATTTCTCTGCTCCTCCGCCTCCAGCTCCTTTCACTGCAAACAGATCCCGTCCCAATCCGGCTCTGATGCCATGTAAGAATTCGGAACGATGATTATTATTCAGCTCTGCATTAAATAGGATTACAATGGAGAACCGCCGGAACGAACCAGCTACAATAAGCACTTTGTTATAACGAGATAACAAATGCAAGAGTAGGACAAATAATATATTAGCAAACAGTAACAGTATAACAGTACGCTAACACATATTTATCATTATCTAAGGAACTATCATCACTATCACTTGAATACTTACTTGCTTTGTCTGCATAGAAACTCTTCTTATGTCTTTGGAAGAACTTATTTTCTTGCTTGTTTTGTCCATCCTTGATTTTATTTTGGTACTTGTGTTTTTTTGTTTCCTTGTTCTTATGATCCTGTTTCTCTTCATCATTGCTAATTCTAGCTTCTTGAAAATCATATGCATAGTGACCATACTTTCCACAATTGAAACATCTAACAAATTTTATACCTTTAAACTTTCTTGTATCCTTGTTCCGTCTACCATAATTTGTTTTTTCATCACTAGACGACTCATTGCTTCAATCTGACTTCTTATCCTCAGTCTTCTTAGTGGCTTTAAATACTAATTCTTTCTAGGGAATAGGTTCCTCTTTTGTTCTCATCTCAAAAGTTGTGATAATGCCATGTAATTCATCCCTTGTCAAAATATCACTATCTTTTAATTTCTCTATAGCTGAAATATCTTCACTAAACCTTTTTGGGAGTGACCTTAAAATCTTATCACAAACATTGGATTCTTGAACTTGAAGTCCAATTCCTTGCATGGAGTTAACAACCTCATCCACATGAAGCAGATACCCACTAATTTTTTCCTCATCCTTCATTTTTAGGTCTTCAAATTTCCTTTATATTTCGTAGTTTTACCTTTTTGTTTTTTTATCCCCTTCATATATGCCTTGCAACTTATCCCAAATTTCCTTTGTTTATTTGCGGTGCATAACCTTTATAAACTATTTTTTATGCAAACCTCTCAAAATTGCATTCATTTTTTTTGAATTATAATTATGTATAAGCTTACCATAGTTATCTATAGGTGGAGTAGTTGGTGGAGTGTATCCATTTTTGACTGCTTCCCATATTTCCTTTCCAAGTGCCATTAGATGATTCTTCATTCTCATACTCCAAAATACATTTTCACTCCCATCAAATACTGGTTCTAAATTATCTAAGGATCCATTCTTAGAATCCATTTGTGTTCTTATGAGCTTTTCCTTCAAGTTGTTAAACTCTTTCGAAGGAACCCGCTTTGATAACAATTGAAGAACACAAGCTTATACTAAGAGGGGGGTGACCAGTATAAGACTACTTTTTACTTTTCTTTCCCAATCAATATTATGCAATAGTTCAATTTCAATATCAGTAGCATTAGTCAAAGCAATGCATAAATCACCACACACAATAGAGACACCAATTTAACGTGGTTCACCCAATGTGGGCTACTCCACGGAGAAAATATTTCACTAAAATTTTCTTAACAAATATCTTGGGAAACCTTTCCCTATTACAATATTTATGGACCTCTATCTAAAGGAGACACCAATCCCCTAATCAAGTTCATGGATATCCATCCACTAGAGAACTCCTTCTCCTCTGCTTTGGCTAGTGATCTTCTAAAAGAACTACTGCATCCACTACACTGGCTTATGGATATCCATCCACTGAAGACTCCTGTACTCACTTAGAAGATCTATCCTCACTGCCCTATCTATTGGACCTCTATCCACAAGATACTATCATCCTCTATACTTTGTCATCTCCAAATATTAATCTTAGCTCTGTCTCAAATATATACTAAACACGGTCCTTCGATATAGCACAAATTTTCTCAATATCTATCTTTGATATGCACTAAAAACTATCCTTCGATATAGCACAAATATGCTTTGATATGAACTAAACATAGTTATTTGATCTAGCAAAAATCTGCTAAATATCTATTTTTGATCTACACTAAACACAGTCCTTCAGTCTAGCACAAATTTACTCAATCTCTATCCTCAAATCTGCACTAAAATATATCATCAAATATGTCCTCAAATCTGCACTAAAATCTATCCTCAAATATGTCCTCAAGCCTTAACACAAGCGTGACTCAATCATAAATCAACTCTACTAGATATACCTCAAACCTTAACCCAAGGTTTGAACAAATCAATCAATCAACTCTACTCACAAGTCTTCTCAAAGACTTATCTTAAATCTACATTGTAAGCTTCCACAAAATCTCACACTAATCTATCCACAAGTTCTTTCTATAACTTGTCCAATATGCTCAACAAGTCTTCACCAAGACTTACCTCAAATATGTTTAACAAGTCCTCACTAGAATTTATCCAATCTGCTCAACAAGTCTTCAGTAAGACTTACTTCAAATCTATATTGTAAGCTTCCACAAAAGCTTACTCAAATCAACTCAACTTAACATAAAATCCTCTTCAATCACTTAGACAAGCTTCACACAGAATCTTGTGTAAACTCACATAAACATATAGATAATTGTTAGAGACTCAATATGCTTCATGCTCACAACAAAGCTCAATCAATTTCAATCTCATTCTCAAATCAATTAGAATATAGAACAATTTGTTTCAAAGAACTTGAACTATCACTTTAACAATTCTACTTGACTAGGCTCAATCAACTCCACTCAATCAGTCACTCAATGAAACACTCCTTGCTTATAAACCCTAGTTCAAGCATATGAATCCTCACTCAATTATTTCCAACAATGCTTATCAAACAATCTCACATAACAATGATATTTATGATCTTACATAAACCCTAGTTCAAGATAGTTCACAACTTCACATAACAATGATATTCATGTTCTTTCACAAAACCTAGTTCAAGCATATGAAAGCTTACTAATAATTCCAACAATGCTTATCAAACAAGGTTTATAGTATCAAATTTCATTCCAAAAAACTAAACTCAACAATGCTTATCAAAACAACCATTTTCTCTCCAACTTAGCATTCACAACATCCAACAATCACTCACAAGGAAGATGTGCCTATACCTTTTGTTTTATGAAGAATTGTCCTTACAAACCTGTCTCAAACATAATTACTCTTTTGCTAATATTTAAGGGTTAGGTAGCAAAAACCTTCTCAAAAATTCATTCAATAATTTCCTCACAAATTATTCTCACAATACAAAATATTAGATCTCACTTACACCTTATTACTCCTTTTAACTATTAAACCCAATAAGAATTTTTAAAAAAATAATATTTAAACTCTTCTAAAGCCTTATTATTCCTTTCAAAACTTTAATCACCAAAATCACAATATAAAATTTATTTCCATAAACCTTATACCTCCCTAAATGCTCATGCCAACAAACTTTAGGACAAAGAATTAAAAATTAAAAATTAAATACCTTTTGCCCTTGGTGGGAATCGAAACCACATTGTGCTTCCACTAATGTCCTATCCACGACTTCTACAATCGCATGAGCTAGGTGCTCACATGGGACCTAAGTGTACCCATGCGTACTTATTCCAAATCTACCACCAAAACCTTTAAAAATTAAAAGCTTCCTCCTTTCACTGTTGTTGAGTCTCGAACCCGAGACCTCCCCTTTGCTACAACTTAGTGCCCAATCTGATCGTCATCTAGGCTAGCTACTCAGATAATGGTACAAATTTGGTGCTGCTCCTCTTTATGCCTTCCTCTCCTTGGTGTTAACACTGCACATATTTTATCCTTTCCCTTTCGCGTTCGATCGATGAGCATAACCCACACCACAATTTTCAAATGCAACACTTTAACCTTTGATTGAGCCTATATTAATATGCCTTTCCAAGTCATTTGCCTTCACGTCGGTGGATAATAAATTTGAATTTGCATTTCAAAAATAATATTTTATTTATAATTATTTAAATTTAAAATGAATTTAAATATTATAAATTAAATTTGTCCTTTGGGCCTTTTAATTAAATATTTAAATATCCTTTGGGTCTTTTCAAATAAAATAAAATATAAACTTCCTTAGGTTTTTAGGGAAACCTTTTGCCATTATCACCTTAGCAAAATAACATTATTATTTTCTTTCAATCACCATGGAATGGAGATGTCTTTTAAGCCCTTTTCTTTTGCCCAAATATTATGATATTGTTATCCTTCCTACTTCTCTTTTGATGCTTCAACCATATAATAACTAAATTAAATATTACATCCTTACCTCTTAGAAAATCAACCATGAACCATTTGCTTAACATTCCTTTGACAACTTCTTAGTATTCCTTTGACATCAATGACAACAAATCCCACTCATATTTCCAATATTTGCAAGTGCATATCATTCTCTATATGTTCCAAAGGTTAAACGAATTCTGAGTAGAATATATCTATTTGAAGAAAGTATTTCTAAAAAAGATATTAGATGTGTTTGTGTGCAAAGTTTGGAAATATTTGAGCAGGTTAAGTGAATAGCTTTGATGTAGATTTGAGCAAGTCTTGTGAGGATACTTGAAGCAAATTTGAGGGTAGATTTGAGCAAGTCTTTTGAGAAGGGTTGAGGATATATTTAAGTATTTTGAGAAGGCTTGAGGATATATTTGAGCAAGTCTTTTGAGAAGGCTTGAGGATAAATTTGAGCAAGTATTAGAGAAGTCTTGAGGACATATTTGAGCAAGTCTTAGAGAAGGCTTGAGGATAGACTTGAGAAAGTCTTTGAGAAGGCTTGAGGACAAAGTTGAGCAGGATTGATAACATGTTTGATTGATGATTTTTTCAACCTTTGTGTTAAGGCTTGAAACAAATCTGAGCAGAGTTGAGATCAGGTTTTTTTTGTTGATTTGTTCAAGCTTTATGTTAAGGCTTGGGACAAATCTAAGCAGAGTTGAGAGTAGGTTTTGTTGATGATTTTTTCAAGATTTGTGTTAAGGCTTAGGGTAGATATGAGCAGAGTTGGGGTAGTTTTAAGCAGAGATAGAAAGTAGTTGAGACAAATTTGAGCTAACCTTGTAATAAGGTTTGGTACAGATTTAAGACATAGTTGAGAATAATCTTTGGAGGTGATAAATAAAATAGGACAATAGTCTCTAGTGGATAGAGATCCAGTATCCAGTGCAATGGGGATAGATGTCTCTAGTGGATAGAGATCCACAAGCCAGAGCAGTGGGGATAAAAGTCTTCTAAAAGATCACCATCCAGAGAAGAGGGGATAGAGATCTTCTGTGGAGAGAGATCCACGAACCAGAGTAAAGAGAAAAGAGTTCTCCTATGAAGTGTGATCCGTGAACCAACTGGGAAGATAGAGTTCTTCTATGGAGAGAGATCCATGAACCAGTTGAGGAGATAGAGTTCTCCTGGATCAAGTTCCATAAACCAAAGAAAATGGGAAAGAGTTCTCCTGTGGAGAGAAAACCACAAATCAGAGCATAGGTTATTGGTGTCTCCTTTGGACATAGGTCCATAAATATTGTAATAGGGAATTGATTTCCAAGAGATTTTTTGAGAAAATTTAGAAGAAAAATTTTCTTCGTGGAGTATCCCACATTGGGTGAACCACATTAAATTTGTGTCTCTCTTGTGTGTGATGATTTTTGCATTGATTTGATTACTGCTATTGATATTTCCATTTATAATATTGGATAATATTGTTTGGCAAAGAAAAGTAAAATTTTGTCTTATACTGTTCACCCTCTCCTCTCAGTATAAGCATGTGTTCTTTAATCCAAGCAATCATCAAGGACATCACTTATAATTGTGTCCTCATTGATACTAGTTCTTCCATCAAAATTGTATCTACTATTGCCCTTCATCACCTTCACATTCCAACTACTCATTTCACTACACCATCACTTTCCCTACATGCTTTTATGGTTCTATGCATCCCATAGTAGGTTCCATAATCCTGCCCATCCGCGTAGGTGTAAGGACCATGTCTACCTTATTCCACATCATTCAATATGAAATGAAATATAATATTTTGCTTGGACGTCCATGGATTTATGACATACAATATGTTGTATATATCCTCCTTCATTTTCTCAAATATGTACATAATGAACTGGTCCATTACATTCCCATCGATGATGATCCTTTTAAATTCTATAATATTATAGATCTTTCGTCAAGACATTCATCATCCTCTACCCGAGTCATCCCTATTACTTAATATCATCAGGAATAGGGATGCACACACACCCTTTTCCTGGGATGCACACACATTCTTTTGTGTCTACTTAACACATGCCATCATCTTCTTCTATGGATCTCCCTTCTACTTTTGTACCTTTCTCGCCACCTTCTTCATGGTCTCTTGCTCCCTCTCACCCATATTATTTTACAGATCCTCCCTCTCACCCCTATCTCTTCTGCATCTTTCTCACCACCTTCCACGTGGCCTCTCCTTTCTTCTCACCCATATTCATCTACATATCCTCCTATCCTACCTACTCCTCATACACCCCCACTCCTATTCCATCCTCAACCTTGGTATTTTACTTCATATCGTAGTGCAACTCCTACTCACCTTGCATCATAGCTTCCAAATGTTGCTCATCCTATCCCTTCCATCGTAGCTGAATGTCATAATTTGGAAAAATGAGTCTCTCATTTGGATGACCAACTATTCCAATCTCCTCACACAACCATACACGACTCCAAAATCTCTTCTTCATATTTGGATTCAGACTCATCACCTCGTTCACCACCTCATACTTTACCACATGTATCCATTTTCATGATCAATTCTAATCTTGATGAATACAATATTCATGATGCTCATGTGCGACCTCCCATGATCCAATTTGCTCATGAATTTAGCTGCCCTTCTACCTTAGTACTAATAATAGGTACCATCATGTCACTTGATCCACCAAAAAATCATACAGACTTCATCTATGTAGGCCTTCATTCGTTGCTCCCTGTAGCTGTACCCCCACTACCACAATATAGTTTTTGTGGCACCTTATACCATATTTCCAATATACACTTCACATTATGCTATCTTCAATATTTAATTGGTGTGATTTTGGGTTAGGACGTTATGAACAGGGCTTACGGATGTCTACTAATCCACACATTCAACTACCTATGAACAAATCTGGTTTGGGTTATAACCCTATAGCCATTCACTCGCTAGAATATGAACTCCAAGATCTCACTCTTCATCCTCCAGTAGATTCTATACACTCACTAGAATATGAACTTCAAATTGGTTTCCTCGATGATTTTCCCTCCCCTCATCCCATCATCAATATACCATGTACATTCTTTCAAGAATCATCCATTTTTGATGCCACATCCACCTACTTCATCTGTGATCTGGTTGATATATTTGATGTTCTTTCCCTCAATTCTCCCCATTCAAATCATGCTCCTTCACCTTTGCCTCCATTGCTTATTCATTCATACATACCTTTGCACAATTACCAACAAGTCCACCATTCTATGGCTCAACCCTGCTCTCCACCCATGGTTCTACATCCTCCATTGAATCTAACACATCATTTACATCCTCTTGCAATTTGTATCCATGCTCCCCATATTATATAGTCTCATCGCCTCTATTAGCATGTTTTTTTTTTCACCCCACTTTGCTATGCATCTCATCTAAATCACATCGATGCACCCAACCCAGATTTTATCGACTTCACTCACATATCACCTATGCACTTATCACAAAATTTTTTGTTGTCACCACCCATGCTACGCACTGCAAACACTCATTTACCATCTACTTCACCCCATATAACTTGGATTAACCATACATATGTATATCTAGATGATGAGTTTGACCTACTAGAGGCTATTGATGACCTCCATCTTATCCCCATTCCTGCTCAACTTTAATATGGTTCCCACATGCTTGTGGAAGATACTATCGATGCTAACATTGGTGATGATCCTAACAACCCCCACATTGTTAAACTCACCATAAAAATCTCCTTAGAATATTACACCTTGTTTACCTCCTTTCTTAAATAATACATTAAGGTTATGTGTGGTCTTACATGGACATGCCTAGACTCGATCCATCGTTAGTTGTCTACAACCTTATACTTGATGAAGGTGCCAAGCTTGTCAATAATAAATTATGATGCATGCATCCCACAATTTCCTTAACGGTTAAATTCAAACTCCAAAAGCTTTTGGATGTAGGGTTCATACAACCCATTGATTATCCAAAATGGGTATCCAACATAGTCCTAGTACCAAAGCCCACTAGGGATGTTTGCATATGCACTATTTATTGGGATATGAACAAAGCCTATACCAAAGATAATTGACCACTTCCCAACATCAATATGTTGGTTGATTCTATAGCAGGCCATGAAATTATATCTCTCATGGATGGCTTTTCCAACTATAACTAAATCAATATCAACTCTGCTGATTAGCACAAGATATCCTTTACAATCCCCTAGGGGACTTTTTGTTATAAGGTCATGCCCTTTGGTCTTAAGAACACTGTGGAAACTTACCAGCATGCTATAACTTAAATCTTCCATGACTACATGCATAATATTGTGGAAGATTATGTTCATGACCTTATAACCAAATCTAAAGAGCGCTCACATTGCAAACCTATGTAAAATATTTGATCACCTCCTTGAACACAACATGTGACTATACCCAAAGAAATGTGTCTTTGGTGTTACTTCAAGAAATATTTTTGGATTTATCATCTCTCAAAAAGGCATTGAGTTCAATCCCAACAAATTAAAAGCTATTTTTGAGATGCCTCCTCCCACAAATATCAAGCAGTTACATAGTTTGCAGGGTAAAATCCAAGTAATTCATTGCTTCATCGCTCAGTTGTCTGAAAAATGCAAATTATTTAACCACCTATTTCAAAAGGGGTTGCCTTCAAATGGTATTCTCACTCCCAATAAGCTTTTGATGTAGTTAAATCTTATCTCACTTCTCCACCGGTTCTATCTCCACCACATCAGCAATTGTCGTTCTTCTTGTACATTTATGCCATAGATTTTGTAATATGAACATTATTGGCCCAAAATAATGTGCTCAACCATGAGCAAACCATATACTATACCAGCCACACTTTGGTCAGTTATAAAATGTGATATTCTTACATGGAAAAACTTTGCTTGGTAGTAGTCTTTGCTACACAAAATTTATGCCATTACATGCTCAACCACACAACATTTGTAATCATCCGTGATAACCCCTTATAGTACATGATGAATAAGAGTTATCATAACTATTGTACCACCAAATGGATCATGCTCCTTACTAAATTTTACCTCAAATTTATTTCTCAAAAATCCATTAAAGGACAAGTGATTGCTGACCAACTCGTTGAGGCACAATTACTTGACAACCAACCACTTCTTATTTAGCTTCTTGATGATTCTATTTTTCACATTATCAAAGCTAAAGAAAATATAGAACCAAAAACACCAGTCGATCTAACATTATTCTTCGATGTCTCCCATTATGCATATGTTGAGGGTGTTCAGATCATGTTTTTCACACCTGATAGGGAACCACTCCCCTTCTCCTTTAAATTAGGTTTTCCTTACACAAATAACAATGTTGAATATGAAGCTCTCATTCTTGGTTTGTAGCAAATACTTTATATGCATATCTGATGCCTTCATATCTTTGGTGATTCCCTCCTTATCATGAATCAAGTCAAGGAACTATGGAAATGTCATTGCCTTGTATTCCAATAGTACAAAAAAATTGCTCAATAGCTACTCACTCAACATGATTGGTATGATATCGAGGCTACTCCATGATCTTCCAACCATTTTATGGACACCATGGCTTCTTTGATCTCTCTAATACCACAAAACCCTCTTTTCAATATGACACATGTGTCCATTCACACCTTATCCAAATCTATTATTTCACCTTTACCCTCGACCAACGATGATGAAATTCATGTCATCCACACTGAGCCACATGATCCTTGGTTTTCTTAGATTAAGGAATACTTTAAGTTAGGTTTTCTCCATTCTGATTTACCACATGCTCATCATCAAGCATTCAAAAAAATGGTGACTCACTACACACTGCTAGGGGAAATCCTCTACCATTGTAGTCATGATGACATCCTTCTATGTTGCCTCAAACTATAGGAATATTAGTGAGTGGTTCAAGAAACCCATGATGGAACTTGCGATGGCCACTTCAGTGGCATAGACATTACCAAATGTATCTTATGCATGGGATACTATTGGCCCAAAATGGAGTATGATTGTTATGAGTATGTTAAACTATGCATAAAGTGTCAAAAACATGCCAGTCTCACACACTTGCCTTCATAAGAACTACAACCCATCCAATCCATGTGGCCCTTCTTGCAATAGGGTTTAGACCTTATCATATATATCACACCTGCTTCATCCAACAACTATAATTTCATCATCGTTATTGAATATTTCACAAAGTGGATCAAAGCTATCCCACTTGTTTAGACAACAGGAGCCAAAATAATTACATTCATCACTAAACACATCATATACTACTTTGGAAACCCCTTGTAGATCAATTTTTATAATGGTAAATTGTTTAAAAATAATAATATCCATGCATTATGCACCAAATTCAACATCCATCATAGCTTCTCTACCCCATACTACCCTCAAGGTAAAATCCAAGCAGAAGCTACCAATAAAACCATCTTCACTATCCTTTGAAAAATTGTGGTAGAATCTCATCGGGATTGGCATAATCAAATGCCATTGTCCTTGTGGGTATATCGAATGAGCATTTGTACCCCCAGTAGGGAAACACCCTTATCTCTTGTCTATGGTGCTGAAGTTATTATACCCCTAGATCTTTTTTTATATATATGTTATTTTTATGTTGTTTATACCTTGTTATCTTGCAGATTAACTATCGTCAACTACGCAACCTTCACTGGGATACATCACATCAAACCTATATTATGACATACCTTTAGCCCATTGTGCAGAACTTCCCAATACTCCTCCCTTCATCAAACACCTCACCCAAACATTTAGATCCACCTGACTCTATCCATTTTTACTATTCATTCTTCTCTTCCCATATAGACCATGACGCTCCAATCCAGCATCTTTCTCTTGATTTTAGAGATTCATCTCTCTCTCCCCATTTCGATGATAGCCATGAAACCATTTCCGCATTTGTGGACACAAGGGAACATTTTCTCTTCTTGTATCCAAACACGAGGGACCCATATCCTCCCACATTCATCGATCAGAAAAATTTGTACATACCCATTTCTTCAGCTCAATGCCCCTCCTTTATCTCCTTCTCCTACAAAAATGGAAATCCACATGCTTTCTCTCATTCCTCAAGGTTACCTTTACCCATGTCCAATGGGATGTCACCTTATGATCAGGACCTTCATTGGTATATTTTCAAATCCACACCTTTGTGTACATATCTATCTTGGACTCGTTGCTTCTTGTAGCCATCGTGAGCCCCACCCATTCTTAAGACACCTCTAGTCCCCTTCCATGATACTCACCTTCAGCATCCACCACCACCACATCACCACTGTCCATCTTCTCCTTCCTCACCTTGTTTGTCCTTGTATCTATGCCCATATCCCAACTCACCCATTCCACTGGGTTATCCATATCCTCCCACCTCAATATCATATCCTCCACCCATCGATCTCCAACACATCCTCTCCCACCTTGACAATATTGAGTTACACTTAAGCCATTTATGTACTTACAATTTTGGTACAGCTAATACTATCCCTCATTCCTACATACAGCCTTCACCAAAACTGATATCAATATTTCACCTATCCACACCTATTCCACCTACCCTGTACTCATCACCACTTGCACCTTACATTTACCCCATGCTGATACTTTTAGAGCATCTCTCTCACACCTTCAACCAACTGCTTCATGTAGGGCTCCTCATTTTACCTAAGATCCGATCAAACAATCCACATCATCCAAAACCAAGGAGATACAATGAACATAAATTCTATGTCTACCATCATCAGTCATGGTATGACATCAATAAGTGTTAAATTTTTGAATGCCTCATATAAAACATGATGGATGGGAAGGAGCCACCCTATTTCATGCATGCCACCTCTTCCACTAGATTTCAGAGTATCCCACCTCATCCCATACCCCGCTTCACTCCATCATGTGTATTGTTCACTTTCACACCCCACTACTTCCAGTAGCTACACAACCACACAACCTATCAGGACACTAGTTGCATTTCCACTACACCTAGTCATTCATGACCTGAGACTTGCCACTCCTCATGTCCTTAGTTTAGCACCCTATCTCCTTCTTTCCCCTCCCCCCTTCCATTCCTCTTTATTTCTATTTTGTACATTATTGTATGGTTATGCTTCGAGTGACTACATACCTATGCTATATTTCTCTTCTATCTCTCCCTTCTTCTTGTTATTTTGCATTGTTGCATGATCATGTTTCAAGCGACTACATACATATGTTGAATTTCTCTTCTTCATTTCTCTTCTTCCAGTAATGTTGCACTATTGTATGCTCACGCTTAAAGCAACTACATATCTATACTATCATCCTTCCCTTTCTTTTCTTCTTCCTCCTTTTTTTATTTCCTTCATCCCTTTCAATCTACTTCATACAATTTTGCTTTTGTCCATCATCTCTTATGTTTGTCACTCTTCTTGATATGGTCAATCTTACATTCTACTTTTGCATTCTTCTTTTCCACTTCCTACACATCCTCACATGCTGGGGCAACTACACATAATGTTATTCCTTATTTCTCATCTTCTTTTCATCTATTCACCTCTTTCATGACCTTTCCTAACCTCATCCCCTTTCAGTTTCATGACTTCCTTGTGCATATATTTTCATACATACTATTTCTTTTATATTGTTCCCATTGCATATACACATCTATATCCATTGCATCCATATCCATACTTGTACATTCTCATTGTAGAAATGCACTCATGACAGATTAAAACATGCACTTGTTAGCATCACCACTCAAATGTCCACTCCCCTTTTCAGGATCACAGATTGTATAATATTTTGAATTATTTGACCATTTGCAACTTAATCCAATAAAACATCACTTCTAGTTGAAAATTTCTCACGCTTCTCACAACTTTTCTTGGTTTATATGATTTCTTTCGTGGACCACTCACACATGTCACATCTTAATTAAATTTTAAGTCTAGGAAAGACAACACCTTGCTTAGACATTACAACTTAGAAAACGGTTTTACCTTCTCATCCTATAAATTGCATTTCAAAATAAAACTTGGGGATAAAAAAAGGGACAAGCATTAGCAAAAACAAAAAATGGACAGAAAACAAAAGCCAACGCCCACAAAAAAAAAGAGCACCACAAAAAGAGAATCAAAAGGAAGAGGAACAAAAAATAAAAAGAAAGGCCTCCAAGATTACTACCAAAATGCTTGAATCTCTTTGGTCCTTTAGTTTAAAAAAACATCATAGGGTAATTTCCATCACCAAAAATAGGCTCTGAGAGCCTACCTGGTAGTGGAATAGTCTTACAAGTGGTGACACATCTGTCACATTAGCGACCTTCTCTTATACAGATTATTGTGCGTTTATGGATGAGCTAGCTATTATGGTTACATTTGTAATAGGTTAGTACTACCTTCCTCAAAATGGATAAATGAAAATCACTCATCACACACACTGGTCCATGATAGACTTCAATTCAGTCATGATAGTTATGAGTTGTTGAACCTTGCTTAATTTTTCATGGGGTTTGATTGTTACAACTATGATAGTCAAATTTACTACCAAACTCTCTTTTGCTATTTTTGAGATAACATAATGGATCACATTGCCACTGATTTTGCAATGATACAAGTGCTTCCTATATGCATTTCATCATACACAAACATGCATTGCACCCATATTATGCACCCCTTTTGCATATTAGTTATTTCATTTGATCTCACACATTATCTACTCTACATTCAATTAGATTCATTCGTCTACATCGCATCATTTTTTATTACTCCTAATCTATAATGATATCATTTTCATACCTACTACTACATGCCTACATATTCTTCCATATTACATTCACCTACATCTACCATATCTTACATTATACATACATATAATCCTAATCTATGCATTCATTCATCCACACAAATCATAACACATGTAAATAAAGCTTCAAATAAAAATATATATGTATATATGTATCATGTCATAAATGCCATCGGGCTATAAAATTGAGTGTATATAACATACATTTATGGTTGGCACCCTAGCCACCACCTCATTCTACATCACTAACAGGTCATATCATCCCTATTGCTTACTAGGAGTCTCTCTACTCTCCTCATGTCCCATCACCACTGCTTCTACCCTCCACTCCTTAGTTGCCCTACTCAACTTTGGGGTACCTCACACCACCTAAGACATTACTGGCACTGCCACCCTCTACTCTACCAACACCATAGAAGGGGCACTCCATTGACTCTATTGCAAGTGTTTTCGAGACCATGACCTTGATATCAAATGTGATC
The DNA here is from genome assembly GCA_028583015.1 of Wollemia nobilis. Lineage (NCBI taxonomy): Eukaryota > Viridiplantae > Streptophyta > Pinopsida > Araucariales > Araucariaceae > Wollemia > Wollemia nobilis. The sequence goes on from JAQPPZ010017228.1 coordinate 18,859,389, forward strand.
CTATGTACTATGGTATCGCATGACCATACGATACCAACTCATACTTACACTATAACCTTCTTGATGCATCCCTTGCATACCTCCTAGAAAAATCTATATTTTCTCATTGCAAATAATCCACCTTAGCTCACAAGACTATTACCTTGACCATGGCCTGCTCACCTACTATCCTAACATGATCTCCATCCTCCTACTCCTACCAATATCTTTCTATCTCCTCATGCAGATGTACTATCTCTACATCATGTGTAACTCGCACTACATAAGTATCTATCTATACATGTTGCACACTCTCCTATAGCACTATAATTTTTTATCTCACCCTCTCCTTTGAGGTGATGGTCTCCTGTACCTAGAACCATAGTTGTCCCACACACTTTGTGTGACTTGCTTGCTCTACTACGAGCTGTGATCTTAGCTCCTCTCACTCTCTATGTAATGCATCCCTCTCTATGCAACTCATCTACTCAATTGTAAGTTGTGCACTCACCCCATCTATCTCTATGGACAAATCCTCCATCTCCCTCATGGTTGTTGCAAACCTCTCCTCTATCCTCCATCTCTCCTCCACAAATCTCACTCTATCGATAGCCCAATCCATCTTAGACTCGATCAACCACCCCTATAAATATTGCATTATTACCCATAATAGTGCCACCTCATCCTACACATCCAATACATCCTAGAAATTTAACATCACATTTGGTTTTTATCCCCCTCCCTCTTCCTCCATCACCATGAATCTATCCCATGGCTAGACCTCACTACCTTCCCATCACTCTGGTGATCTAACTGTAGGAGATTCAGCCACATCAACTGGTTTCACTCCTCCCATCTCCTCCTCCATGGGTACCACCTCATCCAATGGCTAACCTCCACTACCCTCATATCGCTTTGGTGATCCAACCCAATGAGATTCTCCCACATAATCCTGGTGTCTCCTCCATCATAGGAGAGGCTTCTCCACCTCCTCCTCTGACTCTACATATGTCATAGGTACAACTCCTCCTAGTACCTATCCACTGGTTGCAGGTAATCCTCCCAAAGGATCCACCCACTCATCCAGCACCCTAACTCTTGGATTCCACCTCTATGTTACCCACCATATGGATGTTGGAAGTTAAAAAGGGTTTTACTAGAAAAGGGGGGTAAAAATATTTTTACAACTATAAGCTTTGGATCTTACCTTTTACCTTCATGGACGACAGCTGACTCAACAGGATTGGACGGCATGGATGGTAGGGAGTTAGACTCCTAAGTTAATTTTTCCTTTCCTCCCTATTATTCCTCCTTCCCTAAAGTATCTAGATTATGGTTATTAATCTAGTATTTAAGTTTTGTAACCGAGGGTTTGAATAATGAATTTTGTCGCATTTTTTCATTCTGGTTAATAATCTCTAGCTCCTAACTTTGTGCCATTTCATTTCCAATATCTGGTATCAGAGCCGGTCGACACGGATCCCGAGGAGTAAGCTAGATAGGCAAACATAGAGCTAGAGGCGATCAACAGGTGGACACAGATCACGATGAGGTCCAAGAGGCCTGCAGATCGACGAGCTCAAAGGAGGCCCATAGGATAGCATGGATCTCAAGGAGATCAGAGCACACAAATTGAGGAGCTAACCAAACTGACATGTGGTGAGCAGATAGACTGACACGTGGCGAGCAGACTGACTGACAGAGACATGACAAGTGGCGAACAGATGTGGGAGATAGATATGACAAGTGGCAAACACACATGGGAGACAGACGCTACACATGGCTGACAGACATGGGAGACAAACGTGACAAGTGGCATGCGACAAGTGGTGGACGACGAAGGCAAAAGGCTCGATCGAAGATCGCTCGAAGGCAATCGAAGACCTTTGTGTCTTCAAAGGGTTTTAAACCCTTACATTGGCTGCGCACAGCCAATGTGGGACTAAAGTCCCGTGTTTTTTTTTGGAACTACGCGGCCATGACAGTTCAAAGGAGGGAAGCCTCCTTTGGCTTCCATCGGGCCACGCAGTCCGACTGGCTCGAGGAGCCAGCCTAAGACGTAGCCGCCCGCTTGATCACGGGTTCGACTCCTGCCCGCTGCCTTTTTTTTATTGATTAAAGTTTTTTTTTTAAATTAGTTTTAGTTTTAATTTTTTTTTTAAATTCAAATTTATTTCCATATTTAATAAATCAATTATAATTGTTTTTTTTTTAATTCTTCTAAAAGAACAATTATTTTTTTATTAAATAAGTTTATAATTTTTTTTTTAAAGAAAATATAATAGTAGCAATTGCCTAAGAGGTAATTTTCTTGTAAAAGGCAAATTTTTTTTATTGATTCGAGGAATCATCAAATTGGGATTAAAAAGCCTAAGAGGCTTAATTTTGTAAAAAAAAAAAAATTGTAAAATTGTAACTAGGCATTGATGATAAGACCGAATGGTTGTTATCATGCCTTATGTGCAATTTTAGCAAGAGCAAATCCAAAAATATTTGATGACAGAGTAAGGAGTTACGGACTCCATGTTGTATTTAATGAACTTCAAAATGCAGTAATCGCACATCAAAGGCATCCTGACTCAGGGTACGAGGCTGATTTTGAAGACAATTCATTGAGGAGTGAATTTGAGCAATCCGAATCAATTGCAATTGAACACCAAGAAATTGAATATACTCATTATAATAATTCAGTAGAATTTCTAGAACCAGATCCACCAGAGATCATTCTAATTAGCGATGACAAAGAAGAAATAGCAGACAATTTTGTTCCTCAAGAAGTAGCAGCACCATAGCAAGAGGAACAAGCCATCAGTGATAGAGTGAGTCAAGCCAGATTTGACTTAAATTTGTAATCTCTTCTTTCTTCTTTTTTCTTTCTTCCTTCTTTTAAAAAGCAAAGTATTTTTTTTGTAACCGAGAAATAAAAATATTTTAGAAACTATGGACTCAAGAAACAGCATACCTATTCCAAAATTTAATGGATATGACTACGAGTATTGGTCTATCAAAATGAAGACCTTGCTCTTAGGGAAAGTTTTATGGGACATAGTAGAAGAGGGTTACACAGAAACCACAAATTGGGCAATTTTAAGTGCCGCAGATAAGAAAACACTAAAATAAGGACAAAAGAGCAACTCTTTTGCTCTTTCTCATCTTCAATCAGCATTGGAGAAGAATATATTCCCTAGAATCGTTGCTTGTACAACTGCACAAGCTGCCTGGAAAGCTTTACAAGATGGATTCTAGGGTAGTGATCAAGTGAAGCAAGTGAGGCTTCAAACACTAAAAAGATATTTTGAAAATCTTAAAATGAAAGAAGATGAAAAAGTAGGTGATTACTGTGTCAGAGTAAAAGCAATTGTTGATAAAATGGTTACACTTGGCGAGGATATTAAGCCTAAGACAATTGTAACAAAAGTGTTGTGAACACTTCCAAAAATATGGAATCATGTTGCTATGATCATAGAAGAATCAAAAAATCTGTCCACTTTTTCATTTGATGCCTTAATCGGATCACTAATGTCTCATGAAGATAGATTACAGGAATCTACTTCCACCAGCTATGGAGGCGATGATAAAGCCTTCACGTCAAATAAAAATACTGGAAGAGGACATGGAAGAGGCCAATGCAGAGGTCAGAGACAAGGTAGAGGCAGAGGCAACTCCAATAGAGGAGGCAATAAGAACAGAGGAGGCAACTTCAACAAATGAGGCAACTCCAACAGAGGAGGCAATCAAAATAGAGGTGGAAATCAAAATCGAGGAGGAAATTCAGGACGAAGTGGAAATCAAGGGTGAGGAAGTGACAAGTCCAAATTAGCTTGTTTCAACTGTGGCAAGACAGGTCACTTTGCTTGTGATTGCTGGTCAAAATATTTTCAAGATAGCAGCAGTCAATATGGAACCTATGGAGAAGAAGATGAACAATCTAATATTTTTCTTTCATATGGTCAATCAAAATAGAATCTCAATGACACCTGGATTATGGATACTAGTTGCTCAAACCATATGAGTGGCAACAAAAATCTATTTGCTACTCTAGATTCCACTTATACATCCCAAATCAAATTAGGGGATGATAAAGCTTTGCAAGTCAAACGCATCAGAACCATGGAAGTTCCAACAAAACAAGGACTCAAGACAGTGAATTTCATCTACTACACTCCAAAGCTTCAACATAATCTGCTAAGTGTTGGGCAAATGTTGGAGAACAATTACAAACTTATTTTTGATGAAGAAAAATGTCTCATTCTTGATAAAAACAATTGTAATTGAGTCATCACATAGGTTCCTGTTGATAAGCAACACACCCCCACTGAAAAATGAGATTCCATCCTTAGAAAATTATGAACTTCCATTTTTGCAGCAGGGACCCTCTTGGTCATTTTCAGTTTTAAATCCATATTTTGCTTGCCTCCTTTTTAAAGTTGTGCTTTTTCTTGCATTTTAGCTGTGTTATCCAAGAATTCACTTTTTACATGCTAGAATCATTCATGCACAAGAAAATCTTGCACCGGTACCGAGAAAATCCAAAAAACAGTTGCATAATTCACTAAAAAATCAAACTTTCCATTTTTGGTAGTGTCGCGATATCGCGACACTTCCATTTTCGAAAATGTCGCGATATCGCGACAGGTAAGTCAAAATGCGGCTAAGTGCCAGAAAGGTCACGATTTCGCGACATGTCGCGAAATCGCGACAGTTTTTGGGAGAGAGAAGCAAGCTGTACGGAGGGCGCGATTTTGCGACATGTCGCGAAATCGCGACATGTCGTATTTTCGCGACGAGGAGAGAGAAAGTGGGCTGCAGGATGAAAAATTGGCTAAGTCGCAAACATGTTCCAAAATCATGGTCAACGCGGTCAACGCATGCAGGTAGGGGAACTGTCGCGATATCGCGACGTGTTCTAGAATCGCGGCTGAAAATCAAGAAGCGTACGGAGGCCAGGAAGGGTCGCGATTTCGCTACATGTCGTGAAATCGCGACATGTCATGTTTTCGCGGCCGACGAGGGAGGAAGTTGCCAATGCGCTGGCAGGTCGCGATTTCGTGACATGTCACGAAATCGCGACATGTCGCAGAATCGCGGAAGGAGAGAGAAAGTCATAGTTGACTCGAAAGTGCATTTCAGCTGAAACAGAAGGCTTCCTGGGGTAGCGACACGTGTCAAAGCGTGAATGGGACAAACAGAAGCCGACATGCAAACTTATTTTGCGGTTTTTAATCTGTTTTTAATTTTTTAAGCTTCTGATTTAATTAAAATGCTAATCTAATGCATCTTTTTGTCTTTCATGCAGGATTCCACCTGGCACTTACGGGACAACCGGGAAAGACCATAAAGGCAAAGATAAAGTGCGGATTTAGTCAAGGACCGCCATGCTAGAAGAGAAGAAGCCGGTAAAGCATTCAATAGCAAATTTATTGCAGACTTGATAGCATGAAGACCATTTCAACTTCGGGATGGATTTGCGGAGATCGAATTGATGGAGAAGTGGTGACTCATCCGGCTCACCAGCAGAATTAATGAAAGCATTTATTTGCGACTGCGAATGAATGCAAGTTGCATTTTATTTTATCTTCTCCATTTATGGCAGCTGACTACACAGATTTGCCGAAGGGTTAATTTCTATTCGGAATTTGATTTTTAAATGGATTTTTATTGTAAAACCCGGGTCCTAGGGTTTAAGTGCGATAAGATTTAGGGTTTGAGCAAGATATTTTGGAAAATATCAGGGTCTGTCCTGAGTCTATAAATATAAATTCTAAATGTAATCGCAGGAGGCGTAGACTTAGAAATAAAGGCTTATAAGCAAGTTCTTGCAAATTTTGTGAAATCCTTTGTTTCGGGACTTGGAGTTGATGTGCTTTAGCTTTTTTGTGATAGCATGGCCAGGAGCCTAATCTTTTACAGAGTGTGATAAGTGTATCTTCTTTTGTTATCCGTTCCATTTAAATTTTGTTAGATATATGCTGTAAATCTGCCATTGTCAAGATTAAATATGTTGTTAGGCTTCGCGTTTTCTATTGTCTCGCTAGGGGAAATTACGGATTTGAGGTTAAGTTTGTTCTAATTGCTCTGTCTTCATCTGTGCGAGCTAGGTCGCCGGTGAAAGATACCAGCTTTTAACCAGCCTGCCCTTGGATTTATGATTTTCTGCTAGATATGTTTCACTCTGCCTTGTGCTCTTAGTTGAAAGTGATCTTAGACTGACTGGACACTTTCTTCTGGGATTTGTTCTGTTGTGAATCTGATAGCATAGATAACATTGACAGTTTGGGTTTACAATTGATGTTTGATAAACTTATCTTTTCTGCCCTACCCTACCCTCTCTTTGCTTACCGTGAATGATCCATTTTTATTTTCTTTGTTTGCCTTTTATTTAAATCTGCTGACCCATGAGAGCTAGATCTAGAATTCAAGTTAAATCTGATTGTCAACAACTTTTGCAACTACTGAACAAGTTCAGGAACCCCCTGTAAGGTAACAGAGCAGTCCATATTGAAATCTATTCCGAAGTGGAAAAGAGTGAATTGCCATTCGACCCAACTCTGTAACTTGCACCTTGGATAACCAGCTAGATCCTAAAGATGAGTGGGATCAGTCCCGTGGGTGTCTCCGGAGCTTTCCTTGCTTCATCCTTTTCCCGGGGTGTGCATGAAAGTCGGACCAACAGTTCCTATGACCAAGAATCGGTTATTCCCTCTCAATTTTGTCAAGCCAGGGGGAGCTAAACTTGCAAATCTAGCCATAGACAATCCAAGTGTACTTTGGCACTTGCGATATGGTCACCTTAATTCCGCTAGCTTGAAATTACTAACTTCTCAAGCTATGGTGACAGGACTTCCCAAAATGACAAAATAGAAGGAAGTCTACGTAGGATGTGCTTTGGGAAAGCACTCAAGATCGAAATTTCCAAAAGGACAAGTGTGGAGAGCCAGTTATCCACTTCAGTTAGTACATTCGGACATATGTGTTTCAATGCAGACAAAGAGTCTAGGAAACAATTCTTACTTTCTCACTTTCATAGATGATTTTTCTCGCATGTGCTGGATTTATTTCTTGAAACATAAAGATGAAGTTTTTGATTGCTTCATAGATTTTAGAAACAATGTAGAGAAACAAAGTGGGAATTATGTAAAATGTCTTCGGACAGATCGAGGAGGTGAATACTCCTCAACAAAATTCTTGGCATATTGTAAAGCAAATGGGATCAAAAGGCAATTCACCACTGCTTATACCCCACAATAGAATGGTGTAGCCGAAAGGAAGAATCGCACCATTGTTGAGATGGCAAGAACAATGCTTCAGACTAAGCATCTGAATAATATGTACTGGGTTGATGTTGTAAGAACCAGTGTATATATTCTAAATAGAAGTCCAACTTCTAGTTTAGATGGTTTCACTCCTTATGAGGTGTGGTATGGAAGGAAACCAAATGTAAAGCATCTCAAAGTTTTTGGTTCTTTAGCATATGCACACATTCTTGATGAGAAGAGGAAAATGCTTGATCCCAAAATTCAAGCTTGTATATTTATAAGGTATTGTGAGTCTACTAAAGCTTATAGACTCTACAATACCAAGACCCACAAGATTATCCTTTCCAGGGATGTAATTTTTGATGAAGGGGGAGAATGGGGTCATCAAAAAAAATTTATTGATGATGGATCCCAAGATGTAAATTCTACACAGATTCAGCAGGTACAACAAATGTCTCCAAAGAAGAAAGGGACACCCCCTCCAAGCTCAAGCAAGAGTACTACAGGTACATCAGACACCAGTGCAAGTCCTTCTCCACAAAGATCTATAAGTTCTTCACCAATGGACATTGACTCTCCATCAAGAGGTAGAAGAAATTTACAACATCATCCATCATATCAAATGTTGGATCAAAATTTCCAGCGAAGATTCACTAGAGGCCAAGCTAGTGAAATGAATTCGATTTTGCAAAAACTTGAAAACTTGCAATTGTATGGGGATGATGACTCTCATGAATCTAGAGGAGATGAAGTCAATTATGCTTTATTGACTAGTTCACAGCTAGAGCCAGCTAGCTATGAGAAGGCATGGAATCAAAATATATGGCAAGAAGCCATGGAAGAGGAAATCACCTCTATAAAAAATGATACTTGGGAGCTAGTCAAGCTACCCAAAGGTAAAAAATGTGTTGGATGTAAATGGGTCTACAAGACCAAGTACAATGTTGATGGAAGCATTGAAAGGCATAAGGTGAGACTAGTAGCAAAATTTTTTACTCAAAAATATGGCATTGACTACGAGGAAACTTTTGCTCCTATTGCAAGACAAGAGATAGTCAGATCAGTTCTTTCCTTAGCAGCACATAAAGAATAGAATGTTCAACACATGGATGTAAAAAGCACTTTCCTAAATGGATACTTGACAGAAGAGGTGTATGTTCAACAACCTCAAGGTTTCCAGGAACAGGGAAAAGAAAACCTAGTTTGCAAATTGAAAAAAGCACTTTATGGCCTCAAGCAAGCACCAAGAGCTTGGTACTCATGCATTGACGGCTATTTCAGCAAGTTGGGATTCATAAGAAGCAAAAGTGAACCAAAACTGTACTACCTAAAGCATGGAGTAGACATTCTCATAGTTTGTTTGTATGTGGATGATCTAATATTTATGGGTAGTAACACTAGAATGAATACGGAGTTCAAAAACTCCATGATGAAACAGTTCAAGATGAAATATCTTGATCTAATGCGATACTTCCTAGGTATGGAAGTGCATCGATCAAATAGAGGTATCTTCATATGTCAACACAAGCATGCTCGAGACATGATCAAGAAATTTGCCATGGAGCAGTGCAAATCAGTTGCAACTCCAATTGGACATGGGATCCAATTGAGCAAGGAAGACGGAGCACCAAAGGTTGACATGACCAATTACAAAAGCATGGTCGGGAGTTTGATGTTTCTCACTAACACAAGGCTCGATATTCAATATGTTGTTTCTCTAGTTTCAAGGTTTATGGCAAGTCCATCTGAGCTGCATTTACAAGCAACTAAAAGAATATTAAGGTATGTAAAAGGTACATTGGATTTTGGAATCCATTATCACAAATGTAATTTTGTGAAATTAGTTGGCTTCAGTGACAGTGATTGGGGCAGCAATATAGATGATAGGAAATCTACCCTAGGATCAGGACTAATAACTTGGAGTTCCAAGAAGCAAATTGTTGTAGCATTGTCATCTACTAAGGCTGAGTATATAGCCATCACTCATGCTAGTACTCAAGCCCTATGGTTGAGAAAAATCCTTGAAGATATTGGAGAAATTCAAAGTGGTCCAACTCGACTGTATTGTGATAATATCAGTTCCATTTAGTTGGCATACAATCCAATCCACCATAGCAGATCAAAAAAATTCGATATGAAGTATCACTTCATTTGAGACATGGTGGAACAACAGATAGTTGAGCTGAAATATTGCAGCACTTTGGATAACATTGCAGATATATTCACCAAAGGCTTGGCTAAAGCTCAATATATAAAGCTGAGAGACTGTATAGTCAGTCCTCTCAACTTTAAGGGGGAGAATGTTGGAATTTAAAAAGGGTTTTACTAGAAAAGGGGGGTAAAAATGTTTTTACAACTGTAAGCTTTGGATCTTACCTTTTACCTTCATGGATGGCAGCTGACTCGATAGGATTGGACGACATGGACGGCAGGGAGTTAGACTCCTAAGTTAATTTTTCCTTTCCTCCCTATTATTCCTCCTTCCCTAAAGTATCTAGATTATGGTTATTAATCTAGTATTTAAGCTTTGTAACCGAGAGTTTGAATAATGAATTTTGTCACATTTTTACATTCTAGTTAATAATCTCTAGCTCCTAACTTTGTGCCATTTCATTTCCAATAATGGAGTCATCCATGCATAATCCACATTTGGAATAACCATTGATAGATCCCTCAAAACATCCAAGGGAGGCACTATAGGTCATACTCCCTGCTCTCCATCCCTCTTTTGCATCACGATAGGAGGATCATATCACCCCTATCGCAAATGAAATTATCGCATCACTCTACTAAAAGGGAAGTACTCAACCTACCATTTATACCACCCCACTAACCATCTCCTTTGATGGATCTTACCTAATTGCTCCTCGTCCTCATCCCATACAACATCGTTCCTCCAAGGTCTCCATTAGATATGCTTGGGTTGTAACCTATCTAACATTTATCTCTAAAATAGACCATCCCCCTCATGCCCCTGCTTCACCCACCTCTCCATATATGTACATCACCTCAAGGCATAGGGTATAAAATCTCCCATCAATGCATGCACCTCATAAGGCAACAATGAGGGCTAATTCATCATGATATGCTCCCACACCCACACTTGCAACAACGGACTCATGCTCAAGCTAGATCACCCTGTCCTCACTATATCATATAGCTCTTTGTACACCTATGCTAGTAGCGTGGGTGCCCATGCAAATACCACCTCATGCTCCACCATATCACACACTATGCCCATCATATTCTAGGGGAATTTTACCCCTAAACTATTTGGCAATGTATAGCTCACTATCATGAGCATTGTCATGCAGTGGTGGTTGGACAACATCTCGTCCTTCTAATAATGCTCATAATTCAACCCTACTCATATTGTACCTCTCTCCACCTATCCCCAATTTTTTGTTGTAATATCTTTACCTTGGCATCATCTATGACTACTCTTACTGTAATGCCATATATCAACAACCAATAAATCTTGTATATATCATCTAGCATGATCATCATCTCCCTTGTAGGAATATGGAAGGTATTCCTATTTAGACACCACCTATCGCAAAAATAAGATATATAGGCCCTATTAGCATGTGCACTCTACAACTCCCACAAGCCCTTTTTACCCACAACACCCATACACTTCCCATCCTCCTTTGTCCACTCATCACCTAGGGTACCTCTCAAAGTCTGCATGCAATGTTGTGGCTCAATATTCCTCACTTGCATTCATTCCAACACATCACACAAACCTCTCATCAGTCTCACATATATATAAATTCATCATCATTTTTACATAGAAACATTCATCACATACACACATCATTCATCACATATCATGCGAAAAAAAAATTGTTCGCACACTGCTATGCAAACTTGGTTCGCACACTGTTGCACGAATTTGGTTCGCACACTATTGCATGAAATTGGTTCACATATTGTCGCATGAACCTTCCATGGAGGGTATTTTTGGATGCCCATTATGCCCTTTCATGGTGGAAACTTGCTCAAAATCCAAAAAAAGAATAGTTTACATGCACACAGCACATAGTCAGACCTCATAGGCATGTGCTTCGAGGTATACATTCACATTAACATAAAATTATCAAAATTATAAACAAATAGCATTTCTAGATATCCATTTTGCCCTTTTGTAGTAAAAATTCATTCAAATTTCACAAACAACACGTCAATCACGCAAAAAAACAAAGTCAACTCTCGCAACCACGCAACATGCCACACAAGTTAAACATCACAATCCAACGGTCAAAATAGAAAACCAATAGCATTTATGGATACCCATTTGGCTTTTTTCACACTTTGTACACTTATTTTAGTCAAAAAAAGCATGCACTCATTCATTCACACTCAAACATACATTTTTGTACTTTCAAAAATTTATGCAAATCAAACAGCTTAGGTTTCATGCACTTACCGATGGTATACTACCCCCTCCACTTGTGCTCGTACGTCTACCCACCATATTAGATTTGGCTTGATATATTAGTAGCGCTCCACTTCACAACTTCTCTCTGACTCCTCTCCTTCTAAATTTGCACAACATAAATAATGCTTGCACATGTAAAAAAGGGTTTTATTTCTCAAAATTTGTAGGTTCACACCCACATGTGTGAACCTGGTTCGCACACTATTGTGCAAATATGATTTGCACACAACTGCGTGAACCAACCCTTGCCACATCATCTTCATTTTTTTTGACTTTTTTAGATTCCTCTTCCCTTTCCATCCCAGTTTTCCTCTATTTTTTACTTTTCGTTACCATCATCTTCTTTCAATTGACCCATTGTCACTTTTCATCCACTCCATTACCAATTCATCGCTTGAGGGGTTTTTCATACAAAAATTCACTTTGCATGCAATCAAACAACCAAACATACAATCATGGGTATTACATCTGTCTAAGAAATTTTTTGTTGAAGATTATCTCAACATAAATCCCATCTCAATCAAACATTTGCTAAACCATAAAATCCATGCACCAAATAAAAATATCTTGATTTCATTCTTTATAGTGGCACACATAAGACCACTTTTTGAATTTTGCACTTGATATGTCCTCACCATTTATCTCTAATGGTTTGAAATATTTCATCATGCACTCATCAATCAATAAAAGGCATTTGTTCTATTTTCAATTGGAACATCTTACATTGATCACAAGAACAAAAAAATCTTAAGTTTCTCCTAAAAGCAACCAGTATAATACTACAAAGTGTTGTGCTAAATCATAAATCACCTATTTTATCATCGTGTTTCTTTTCTAATCATTTGCATTCATCCATCCACAGTTTTTTCATCTTTCCAATCACCTCATCATCTTCTTCCATCATTTTTTGTACTAAATCGTGTCTTACACAATATAGTACAAAAGGGGTAAATGTAGAATTCTAAAGTTGTACATAGTCATGCGTAGTCACACATAGTCACATATATTCACCCATAGTCACTTGTAGTCATGTGTAGTCACATGTAGTCGCATGTATTCACATGTAGTTATGCATAGCTACATGTAATCACATGTAGTCATCCATAGTCATGCATAGTTGCCCATAGTCGCAAAACCTAAAAAATTGCACTAATCATACCCAAAACACCTCCTATTCATGAAATGGCTACATATAAACCCCTTTAGGCCATCTAAACCCTTTCCTACACTTAATCATGGTCCCCATGTGACCACCTCCTCCAAAAACCCTAATCGTGGTAACCCTAATTCTATTTTGAAAGTCATTGTATCATTAAAGTGCACTTTTATGGCTTAAACATGCTTAATTAGGGATAAATCAAGGTTAACACTAATTTTATCCTCACACGTGTGCACCCACCACTTATTTAGGATATTTCTAAAATATGCCTAACCTAACTACAACCTAACCTAGGATCTACCTAATCAGGGTTAACCTCAACCCTTGCTCACACGTGTGCACATAGGAAATTTCTTCAGGGCACATGAAGGAATGACTCACCTTCCACTTTATTATATTGACCTCACCATGGTAGAATCTAACTTAGGGTTCATGCCACCTCACAAAGGACACCTCACCCCCTAGCCTTGGCCCACTCTATAAATAGATGGCCATTTTTACCATGAAATTCTCTCTTACCCTTTTGCCTTACTTACCAAAACTCTGTAGAAATCGTTCCATAACATCTTTTGTTATTTCATAATCTATCATACATCAAGCAGTAGTGCTAGAAGATCATCTAAACAAAAATCCATAGAAATATTCAACTACAGCAAGGTTCGCACACTTTCATGCGAACCCGACACAGAGGTTTGCACACTATGATGCAAATCTGGTTTGCAACAACCCTATAGCTACAAAATAGGTAAATATCACTTGTTTACAATTTCTATAGCTTTATTTCTAGTTTTCTTCATGTTTTTTCATTTCAGTGTCATTTTTGTCTTCATAAATATGGTATTTGATCAATGATAGGTCCCCAAATGTACTAATCTATTTTTGCATGTCTAAATAGGTACAAAAGACATTTCCAAGCATCCAAGCGATGGCACACATGCAAAGAAGCCCATCTATATTGAGGGTACCAGAGGACATTAGTAAATGCACCACATTCATATTGAGAAAAGAGGGAAATATTTCTTGAGAGAAAGTCCATTTTGTAACCCCTTTTGAAATCAATAAAAAGAGCATTTAGCATATATTTCATTAGTTTTGAAATTGGTGACTTTCATGTGTTACGAAATATATGAGCAAATTAATATGTATATCAAGGCCTATATAATACTAAAATAAACATTCACTTAAATAATCAAATATGAATGTAAATGGCCTGAATCATTCATGAACTATGCATGAATAAAACTTACAATATTAATTGCTCAAAAATGTATACAAGCTTTATTACTTCTCTTCCTCTTACAATGAGATCAAATTCCTTCTTATTTATTCTATATTTTATTGCATTCTCATCGAGTATTATTTCCACAATATAGCCATAGTAATGTGACTCTTTACATACTTGAATTCTGCTCTTCATATGACAAGTCCTATGACTCAGATTATCATATTGTCACTTGCACACAAGACTCTTCATAGACACTTAACTCTAAGATATTTGTATACATATATAAGATTTGCACTTCTACATGCACTTCTAATATAAGACACTTGTGCACATTCTCTCAATATACACTTGCACTCTAACTTACATGACACTTGTGCACATCCTCACATTACATACTTTCACTCTTACTTATAAGAAACTTGTGCACATTCTCTCAATATACACTTGCACTCTAACTTACATGACACTTGTGCATTTTCTGTATATTTCACTCTAACATGACACTTGTGCATTTTCTACATATTTCACTCTTACATGACACTTGTGTATTTCCTACACATTAACACTTATATAAAAGAAAAAATATAAATCACACTCTAAACTATAGACTCAACCCTAATCTATTACATATTTATAATTATACCATGAAGGTATCATGGGGTACATTAGCATGTACCAAATAATGTAATATACATCAACATACAAATATTTTCTTATTCTATATCTTCACTTATTTCTTCACATGTTTGAGTTTCCTTGATAAAAAAAACATCTTAAGCCTTGGATCAAAAGCCTCTATCATAATTCCATATTTGCATAAATATTTGGGTGTTGAAACCATATGTATGTTGAGCAAGGTGCAGGAACAATATTGTCATTGTTGTCAACACAGTCAGACAGATCGGTTGATGCAGTGGACAGGAGTTAAGAGGTTCTTCAGAGTATGTACAGTGATTCTCCAAAAGATCGAAGTGGCCCATATGCTAAAAATCAAAAGAAAATCACAAGGAAGAAAACTATCGCGATATCGCGACATGTTGAGCAAGAAAGAAAAACTGTCGCGATATCGCGACATGTTGAGAAGAAAGAAAAACTGTCGCGATATCGTGACATGTTGGCAAGAAAGAAAAACTGTCGCGATATCGTGACATGTTGAGAAGAAAGAAAACTATCATGATATCGTGACATGTTGAGAAGAAAGCAAAACTGTCATGATTTCGTGACATGTTCGGAGAGAAAGCGCAAGCAAGCAAAACTGTCATGATTTCGTGACATGTTCGGAGAGAAAGCGCAAGCAAGCAAAACTGTCACGATTTCATGACATGTTCGGAGAGAAAGCGCAAGCAAGCAAAACTGTCACGATTTCATGACATGTTCGGAGAGAAAGCGCAAGCAAGCAAAACTATCACGATTTCGTGACATGTTCGGAGAGAAAGCGCAAGCAAGCAAAACTGTCATGATTTCGTGACATGTTGGAAGAGAGAAAGGCAAGTAGAAAAAGTGTCACGATTTCATGACATATTGTAGGAGAGAGAGGCAAGTAGAAAAAGTGTCACGATTTCGTGACATATTGCAGGAGAGAGAGGCAAGTAGAAAAAGTGTCACGATTTCGTGACATATTGCAAGAGAGATTGTACGAAAGAAAAAGTGTCACGATTTCATGACATATTGTAGGAGAGAGAGTCCGAAAGAAAAAGTGTCACGATTTTGCGACATATTGCAGGAGAGAGAGTCAAGGAGAAAAAGTGTCGTGATATCATGACATGTCAGGTTTTCATGACCCGAAGGCAAGAGAGAGAGTCCAGGAGAAAAAGTGTCACGATATCGCGACATGTCGGGTTTTCACGACCCGAAGGCAAGAGAGAGAGTCCAAGAGAAAAAGTGTCACGATATCATGACATGTCGGGTTTTCATGACCCGAAGGCAAGAGAGAGAGTCCAAGAGAAAAAGTGTCACGATATCGCGACATGTCGGGTTTTCGTGAACCGAAGGCAAGAGAAAGAGCAAAGGAGAGAAAGTGTCATGATTTCATGACATGTCGCATTTTCATGACTAAAGGAGGAGAGAGAAAGTAAGAAGGCAGAAGTGTCATGATATCATGACAAAAGTAAAGAGGAAGAGCAAGGAGGCGAAAGTGTCACGATATCGCAACATGTGTTTTCTCTGGTACAAGCCAAGAAGAGTAGCAAGGAGGCGAAAGTGTCACGATATCGCGACATGTTGTGTTTTCACTGGTACAAGCCAAGAAGAGTAGCAAGGAGGTGAAAGTGTCACGATATCATGACATGTTGTGTTTTCATGGGTACAAGCAAACAAAAGAAGCAAGGAGGCGAAAGTGTCACGATATCATGACATGTGTTTTCATGGGTGAAAGCCGAGAAGAGGACAAAGAGGTAGAAGTGTCACGATTTCATGATAGGTCACTTTGGCATGAGCTAAGAAGAGAACCCAACCGAAATAAGATATGTAATAGTTAACTGAAGTTATACGACAGTTATAGGTGCAGTTGCAGAAGAAAATCATGCAACTAAAATAAGAAGAGTTAACTAAAGTCAGTACATCAGTTACAGGTGCAGTTATAGAGAAAAATCATGTAGCTAAAATAAGAACAGTGAACTGAAGTCAGAACGATAGTTACAGGGCCAGTTACGGAGTGAAAGCATCGAGCGAGGGTTAAACTGAAAGTCATCAGTCAAAGACCAAACAAAGAGCCGTAACTATTAATAGGATGCATGAGAGAATACTGTGAGATAAAGGAGTTACATATAGAAGTTTCTATTAATAAGTTGCATGCAAAAATATGGAAGCTAAAAATAGAGTCAGAACTTTGTTATAAAAGGAGGTCTGCATGAAGAATTACTTGCTGCTCTGAACTAGAGAGGAAGTGCTGCTGAATAGAGTGAAAGTGCTACAAAAAGGAGGGTTGGAAGAGAGTCGTAAGAGAGCATTAAGCAGAGCCGTGAGGGCCGTAAAAGTGCAGTAAGCAGAGTCGTAAGAGTGTGTGGTGTTTTGGTGAATAGCGAGAGAGTTTGGGTTAGCAATAGACCAGTCAGGGTCTTATACAAGTGAAGGCATTTTTATGTCAAACATATAGTTTCAAAATTGCAGTCCAAGTTGGTGCTTGGAATTAGGGGTTGGTGCTCCTTTCTGTTGGTGCAGATAAATTAGGGGTTGGTGCTCCTTTCTATTGGTGCAGATAAATTAGGGGTTGGTGCTCCTTTCTGTTGATGCAGATAAATTAGGGGTTGGTGCTCCTTTCTATTGGTGCAGATAAATTAGGGGTTGGTGCTCCTTTCTGTTGGTGTAGATAAATTAGGGGTTGGTGCTCCTTTCTATTGATGCAGATAAATTAGGGGTTGGTGCTCCTTTCTGTTGGTGCAGATAAATCAGGGGTTGGTGCTCCTTCCAGTGGGTGTTGGTAAATTGATTGTAAAATTTATATTTTGCAAAGGTTGGATTTGGATGGGAGTCCAAACAGTCAATTTTTGAGGAGTAGCCAAAACTGGTGAACCTCGGTACATCTTGTGTTGTGTGATGCTCTCTTGTTATATTTGCTTTATGTGGTTTTAAGCTTTCATTGTTTTGGCTTTAAGAGTTGAAGTTTTTAAGTTTTAAAGAGCCACACTGATTCACCCCCCCTCTTAGTGTCATTGTGAGACTAACAATTGGTATCAGAGCAAGTTTCCCTTTTTAGGCTAAATCAGCTAGGGTTGATCTTGGATTAGTATGCAATGGGTAAGAAGAATAGATCCTCCTCCAATAAGGCATCTCAATCAGTTTTAGTTCCTATGGAAGAGAAAATTGAACTAGAAAAGGTTGAAGAAGTGAATTCTAAAGTATGTGATGAAAACCTTGAGGCTGAAGTAGATCTAGAAGGTGAGTTGATCTCTGCACTTGAAGAGTGGAAAATAGAGAAGAAAAAGAATAAGAAAATTTCAAGAAAGCTTGAGGATGCCAATGAAATCATAACCAGCTTGAAAGTACAGATAGATAAATTTAAGAAAATATCTAAAGATATCGAAGTACAATTAACCATGAAAATAGATGAGTGCAACAAGCTAGAAGAAGAGATTGTTGGTTTAAGGATGCAACTAGAAGAGATGAATCAAAAAATGAGTTGTTATCACAAACTTGAAGAAAGTTCTATAAATTTGGATAAGATTATAAATAATCAACGGACTACAGGCATCAAATTTGGTTTAGGCTTCATCGAAGGAGAATCATCAAATGGATCAAAGGCCATAACTGTAGAACCCATAAAGAATGCAGATAAGATCAGGGTTGATCAAGGAAAAATGAATCATGCTAAAGAAAGCAATAATGCCAGGCACGAGAGGAGTATTGACAATGATGGATTCACCAATGTCACTCATCAAAGGAGAAGAAGATTTATGGCTCCCACTACAAAATGGCAAAGACCATCACCCAGGTTCACTCATTCCTTTTTTGGTTATTGTTTTAAATGCAATGGTTATGGACATAAGATTTCAGATTGCAAGTATAATGTAGGACAAAGGAACTTTACCAGTAGAAATGTTTTTTTACCGTTGATGGATTATGCAATAGAATGTTATAACTATCATAATTTTGGGCACATTGCAAGAAATTGTCGAAGTACATTTGTAGCAAATAAACATCGGGGAAGAAAATTTCAACCAAATGGTTTGAGACAAAATAGAAAATTTCTCAAAAAACATGCACAAAGCTACTGACAAAGAAAAGTCAAAACAAGTGACCAAAACTGTAATCAAACCAGAGTGGAAAGAAAAGGAGTGACCCAAGGAAGAAAAGGAATCCTTGATCGTATAGACAACATTTAAAGCACAGAACAAATCTGCACCATGGATACTTGATAGTGGATGCTCCAGTCATATGACAGGTGACAAACAAAAATTTGAGAAGTTACAGAAATATGAAGGTGGTTCTGTAAAATTTGGAAATAATGATGGAGCTAAGATAGTTGGCAAAGGATCAGTTAAGATCAATGATGGAAAAATCAAGTCAAAAGAAGTCTTGTTTGTGATTGGTCTGAAGCATAACTTGTTAAGCGTAAGTCAGATTTGTGACAAAGGTCATGAAGTAGTTTTCAAGAAGCAGGGTTGTGAAGTAGAACAACAAACTGTGGAAAGTTGATAGCAAATGGATCAAGGACATCTGGAAACCTGTATACTCTCTTAGAGACTTTAGAAGGAGCGTGCTTGATTGGACAGGAAGAAGAAAATTGGTTGTGGCACAAGAGGCTCGGTCATATCAGTTTTGACAATCTAGTAAAAATCAGCTCAAAAAGGGCAGTGAGAGATATTCCCACCATTGGCAAACCATTAAATAGCATTTGTGCTTCATGCCAAAAGGGGAAGCAAACTAGAGCCACATTTAAAACAAAAGAGTACTTCACAAGCAAACCTTTAGAACTAATACATACTGACTTATGTGGACCCATGAGAATGCAAAGCATAAATGGTGACAAATACTTTATGTTGTGCATAGATGACTATTCCAGGATGACATGGGTACTATTTTTGAAGCTCAAATCAGATGCCTTTGAGATGTTCAAGATTTTCAAAAAACAAGTTGAGAATCAAACAGGGAAAAGGATTAAATGTTTAAGATCAGATAGAGGAGGAGAGTTCATTTCAGAGGAGTTTGCAGAGTACTGTGAAAAATATGGGATTAGGAGACAGTTTTCAGCAGCAAGGACACCTCAACAGAATGGTGTGGTAGAAAGAAAGAATAGGACAGTGCAGGAAATGGCACGGACTATGTTGACTGAGAGCAAAATAGCAGATAGATTTTGGAAAGAGGTAGTCCATACTATGGTATACATCCAAAATAGGTGCATGTTGAGGACGCATGAAAGCAAAACTCCGTATGAGCTGTGGTTCGGTAAAAAGGCAACAACAAGATACTTTAAAGTTTTTGGCAGCAAGTGTTACATCAAAAGAACTGAAGATAATCTTGGTAAGTTTGAAGATAGAGCTGATGAAGGTATTTTTCTTGGCTATTCGACAAAAAGCAAAGCCTACACATGCTACAACAAGAGGCTAAAGAAAATTGTGGAGAGTGCCGATGTTAAAGTTGATGAAGGTAGGGAACGAGAAATAAGCTATAAAGAAAACTACCCAATTTATGAAGAGGTTATTGAAGGAGATGAGGAAAAGGAAACGAAAAAGAAACAAAAAATTGACTCAGATGATTTAAGTAGTGATTCAGAAGAGGAAGAAAACAAGAAATTCAGAACAGGCAGCTGGCAAAAAAATCATCCTAGAGGGCAAATAATTGGAGACCCCACAGTTGGTGTTCAGACAAGAAGAAGAGTAGTAAGTAACTACTCTCTATTATCCAAACATTGAGCCCAAAAATGTTGTTGAAGCAAGCAAAGATGAAAGTTGGATGACGGCAATAAATGAAGAATTAGATCAGATCGAGAAAAACAAAACCTGGGAGTTAGTACCAAGACCTGCAAATAAAAATATAATCGGTACTAAATGGATTTTTCGAAACAAATTGAATGAAGATGGACAGTAGTCAGGAATAAAGCAAGATTGGTCTATAAAGGCTATGCACAAGTTGAAGGTATAGACTTTGAGGAAACCTTTGCACCAGTGGCTAGACTAGAGGCAATTAGAATGTTTCTGGCTTTAGCAGTTCACAGGAATTTCAAAGTTTATCAAATGGATGTGAAATCAGCATTTCTTAATGGAAAACTTGAAGAAGAGGTCTATATTGAGCAGCCAGATGGTTTCCAACTCGGTGATAATCCCAACTTCATCTGCAAGTTGAAGAAAGCACTGTATGGCTTAAAACAGGCACCCAGAGCATGGTATGAAAGGCTAGACAACTATCTTACTCAACAAGGGTTCAAAAAGGGTATGGTGGATAGCAATTTGTATGTCAAAATAGAGAATGGCCATCTCATTGTCCTTGTTGTATACGTAGATGATATCATTTTTGGAAGCAGCAATGATGAGTCGTGTAAAGATTTAGCAAATAAGATGCAGAAAGAATTTGAAATGTCAATGATTGGTGAACTTTCGTATTTCCTCGAACTACAAGTTAATCAAAATGAGAAGGGCATATTTATTTCTCAAGTTAAATATGTGAAAGAGATGCTAAAAAAGTTCACAATGGAGGATTGTAAGCCTGTTAGCACTCCCATGATGATAGGTTGCAAGTTGAGCAAGGATGAAAAATCTCCAGATGTTGATCAAACCATGTACAGATCTATGATTGGGAGCCTACTGTATTTGATAGCTACCAGACCAGATATCTTGCAGGCAGTTTGCATGGTAGCACGATTTTAGGCTAGTCCCAAGGAGACTCATGTGACAACAGTGAAGAGGATTCTTCGGTATCTGAAGGGTACTATGGAGTATGGGTTATGGTATCCGAAAGGTAAGGACTTCACCCTTATTGCGTATTCAGATGCAGATTGGGCAGGATGTGTCGATGACAGAAAGAGTACCAGTGGAGGTGCATTCTATCTTGGAGACAAAGTTGGTCGCATGGCACAGTAAGAAACAAGAGTCAGTCTCCCTATCCACAGTAGAGGCGGAATATATTGCAGCAACTACGTGTTGTACGCAGGTCTTATGGATGAAACAAACCCTGAAAGATCTTGGCATTAACTTCAGTGAGCCAATTTTAGTTAAGTGTGATAACACCAGTGCCATTAACATCTCAAAGAATCCGGTTATGCATTCTCGCACAAAACATATTGCTATCCGATATCACTTTCTGAAGGAGAAAGTTGCGGAAGGTGAGGTTAAGTTGGATTTTGTCCCAACTACAGAGCAAGTAGCGGATATCTTCACAAAACCGCTGCCCAAGGAAATTTTTGAGTACCTTCGCAATAAACTGGGAGTGGTCACGTTTCCCAAGAACTGACTAGCTATCGAGATCACATTCTCAGGGGGAGCATTTATATATTTGATTATCTTTTTGCTCATGTTTGTAATTTTTGCTAACTGTATTAATTTGTGCCTGAGAATGTTGTGCATGGACTCAGGGGGAGTCTACAGCAGCCCTTTGGTATTATTGTCAAAGGGGGAGAAGAATTACAGGAAATTGCATGTGTGTTGCCAACAATTCCAAAGGGGGAGATTGTTGAGCAAGGTGCAGGAACAATATTGTCATTGTTGTCAACACAATCAGACAGATCGATTGATGCAGTGGACAGGAGTTAAGAGGTTCTTCAGAGTATGTACAGTGATTCTCCAAAAGATCGAAGTGGCCCATATGCTAAAAATCAAAAGAAAATCACAAGGAAGAAAACTGTCGCGATATCACGACATGTTGAGCAAGAAAGAAAAACTGTCGCGATATCGCGACATGTTGAGAAGAAAGAAAAACTGTCGCGATATCACGACATGTTGGCAGAGAAAGAAAAACTATCGTGATATCGCGACATGTTGAGAAGAAAGAAAAACTGTCACGATATCGCGACATGTTGAGAAGAAAGCAAAACTGTCACGATTTCGTGACATGTTCGGAGAGAAAGCGCAAGCAAGCAAAACTATCATGATTTCATGACATGTTCGGAGAGAAAGTGCAAGCAAGCAAAACTATCATGATTTCGTGACATGTTCGGAGAGAAAGCGCAAGCAAGCAAAACTGTCATGATTTCATGACATGTTCGAGAGAGAAAGAGCAAGCAAGCAAAACTGTCATGATTTCATGACATATTCGGAAAGAAAGCGCAAGCAAGAAAAAACTATCACGATTTTGTGACATATTGGAAGAGAGAAAGGCAAGTAGAAAAAGTGTCATGATTTCATGACATATTGCAGGAGAGAGAGGCAAGTAGAAAAAGTGTCACGATTTCATGACATATTGCAGGAGAGAGAGGCAAGTAGAAAAAGTGTCACGATTTCGTGACATATTGCAAGAGAGATTGTACGAAAGAAAAAGTGTCATGATTTCATGACATATTGCAGGAGAGAGAGTCTAAGAGAAAAAGTGTCACGATATCGTGACATGTCGGGTTTTCGTGACCCAAAGGCAAGAGAGAGAGTCCAGGAGAAAAAGTGTCACGATATCGCGACATGTCGGTTTTCGTGACCCGAAGGCAAGAGAGAGAGTCCAGGAGAAAAAGTGTCACGATATCGTGACATGTCGGGTTTTCATGAACCGAAGGCAAGAGAAAGAGCAAAGGAGAGAAAGTGTCACGATTTCGTGACATGTCACATTTTCACGACTAAAGGAGGAGAGAGAAAGTAAGAAGGTAGAAGTGTCATGATATCACGACAAAAGTAAAGAGGAAGAGCAAGGAGGCGAAAGTGTCACGATATCGTGACATGTTGTGTTTTTGTTGGTACAAGCCAAGAAGAGTAGCAAGGAGGTGAAAGTGTCACGATATCATGACATGTGTTTTTGTTGGTACAAGCCAAGAAGAGTAGCAAGGAGGTGAAAGTGTCGCGATATCGTGACATGTTGTGTTTTGCAGGTACAAGCAAACAAAAGAAGCAAGGAGGCGAAAGTGTCGCGATATCGCGACATGTGTTTTCATGGGCGAAATCCGAGAAGAGGACAAAGAGGCAGAAGTGTCATGATTTCATGATAGGTCACTTTGGCACGAGCTAAGAAGAGAACCCAACCGAAATAAGATATGTGATAGTTAACTGAAGTTATACGACAGTTACAGGTGCAGTTATAGAAGAAAATCATGCAACTAAAATAAGAAGAGTTAACTGAAGTTAGTACGTCAGTTACAGGTGTAGTTATAGAGAAAAATCATGCAGCTAAAATAAGAATAGTGAACTGAAGTCAGAATGACAGTTACAAGGCTAGTTACGGAGTGAAAGCATCGAGCGATGGTTAAACTGAAAGTCATCAATCGAAGACCAAACAAAGAGCCATAACTATTAATAGGATGCATGAGAGAATACTGTGTGATAAAGGAGTTACATATAGAAGTTTCTATTAATAAGTTGCATGCAAAAATATGGAAGCTAAAAATAGAGTTAGAACTTTGTTATAAAAGGAGGTCTACATGAAGAATTAATTGTTGCTTTGAACTAGAGAGGAAGTGCTGCTGAATAGAGTGAAAGTGCTGCAAAAAGGAGGGTTGGAAGAGAGCCGTAAGAGAGCGTTAAGCAGAGCCGTGAGGGCCGTAAAAGTGTAGTAAGCAGAGCCATAAGAGTGTGTGGTGTTTTGGTGAATAGCGAGAGAGTTTGGGTTAGCAATAGACCAGTCAGGGTCTTATACAAGCGAAGGCATTTTTATGTCAAACATATAGTTTCAAAATTGCAGTCCAAGTTGGTGCTTGGAATTAGGGGTTGGTGCTCCTTCCCGTTGGTGCGGATAAATTAGGGGTTGGTGCTCCTTTCTGTTGGTGTAGATAAATTAGGGGTTGGTGCTCCTTTCTTAGTGCGATAAATTAGGGTTGGTGCTCATTTTTGTTGGTGCAGATAAATTAGGGGTTGGTGCTCCTTTCTGTTGGTGCAGATAAATTAGGGGTTGGTGCTCCTTTCTGTTGGTGCAGATAAATTAGGGGTTGGTGCTCCTTTCTATTGGTGCAGATAAATTAGGGGTTGGTGCTCCTTTCTATTGGTGCAGATAAATCAGGGGTTGGTGCTCCTTCCAGTGGGTGCTGGTAAATTGATTGTAAAATTTATATTTTGCAAAGGCTGGATTTGGATGGGAGTCCAAACAGTCAATTTTTGAGGAGTAGCCAAAACTGGTGAACCTCGGTACATCTTGTGTTGTGTGATGCTCTCTTGTTATATTTGCTTTATGTGGTTTTAAGCTTTCATTGTTTTGGCTTTAAGAGTTGAAGTTTTTAAGTTTTAAAGAGCCACACTGATTCAGCCCCCCTCTCAGTGTCATTGTGAGACTAACAATGTATTCAAACTTGAAAGGCCTTATACCTTCCATATTTCCCCAAATTAGCTAAATAATAGTGAATTATGATATGATTCCATCCTAGGTAGAGATACCAACAAGTGCTCATAGATACCTTCAAAACATTCCATAGAGAGAAGTACTTTGTCCAATATCACTAGGATCAATGTGTCTCATATTCTCCTATTTTTCCATGTAAAAAGGATTACCTCTTAAATCAACATCATATAAACTAGATTCTAATAAAAAAATTGCTAATATCCTCCATGCTCTCCAAGAAGCCCTAGGATCCACATTTTCTTCTCTCTAGGAATCAAAGGGTGTTGAATTCCATTGCCACTATCCATATTATACCTCTTATCTACTACCCCATCTACTCTAATTCCTTCCACAACAACTTTCTTTATCTATTCACAATTGAGACATAGATATTTGTAATGAGGAAGGTCAAATTTAAAAAATTTAAAGTTAAACAAATAGTTAGAAGGTGTTCATTTTTTGATATGACTTCCCCTTCAAATATATTAGAATTCCATAAAATTAAGATTTCTCCTGAAGATCCTTTTGCCTCCACCTGGACACTACCACCTTTCTTCCATATCCATTTACCATCTTGTAGTATTCAACTTTGTTTCTTATAATATAACTATATCAAGTTGGTCATCCTTAATCAAGGGTATCACCACCCTATGTTTGTTAGTGGAATTCATTCCATAACAATCCAATACAAGATCTTCATATCCTATTTTTTATCCTAGTTTCTGCCCACTTGAGCTTAAGATCATATGAATCCCTAATTTAATATTATTTTTCATCTCTTTTAAGAATTTTTTCTTTGAATAAGGCCTTCACACCTTCTTTACCCCTTATGTTCCTACATTTGGCGTCTTCGTAGTACTTATTCTTATAATAGGGACTTCTTCACTTCTTGAGGATCCTTCCTTTACTAATAGTTCATCTACTGGGTAGGGGGCCACTTCTAGATCCTTCTCTTTCATATCCATATTTTCCTCCCTTGCTTCTATCTTTTCTTCTTCTATTTTGGGGCTATCCATTTAACTTTTCTTTCTTGGACCATATTGTTATAGTGTAGATGAGCTTTCACCCTAAATCCTACCTAGAAGAACCTCATTTTCTACCTTGTTTCTAGAGAATTTTTCCACTCTTACTCCCTCCTTGTTTACTAGGTACATTACTTTATATCCATGTGCCTACAAATATTCTTTGGTTCGTCTCCCTTTCTCTCTAACTCATTTGTAACTTTATCTTCTTGGTACTAGAACTCTTTTTCCTTATTTCCCTCCATCTAATCCATCTTCTCCATATCTACCTTTTCTATTTTCCTCCAGAACCTCTAAGATTTTCCCCATTTTTTTTCCTCCTTTTGGTGAGGTAGTCCTTCACCTAGTGATCCATTTTTGTAAATTTTCTACAACTGAAGGGGTTGATCTTAAAAATGATATTTTAAATCCAAACTCCCTATCTAGAGACCAAATTATTTTTTTTAATATTTTCTTCCCAAATTCAACTAGGATGCACATTATTGCAAATAACATCCTCTTTCTTTCCTTTGTTACATAGTTTATGGAGAGGAAACTACCAAATGAGTTAGCTATACTCTCAAAAATTTCTTCCTTCCAAAATTTTATTGGTAAATATGGGAGTCTTACTTAGATTGAATTTGTGTCTATCTTCTCATTTGTTGAAAAATATGTATGGTAAAGCACGAGTTTTTGAAAGGGTCTTAGTCCCTTACATAGTGGTTTGAACCTAGGTCTCCTAGATGAGAACCCAAAGATATACCACTATAGTATCCCAATAGGGATAACAAATTTAGGGTAAAGCATGGGCTTTTGAAGGTGCCACAATCCCCTATTGAGGTTTGAACTTAGGTATTTTGGATGAAAACCCAAATACATACCACTATGATATCTCTCATGGGACAAATTGTTAGGGTAAAACACAAGTTTTTGAAAGGGACCCCGGTCCCCTTGCACTGGGGTTTGAACTTGGGTATCCTAGATGAAAACCCAAAGATATATCACTATAGTATCCCTCATGGGACTAAAATTTAAATTAAAGCACATGTTTTGAAAGGGTCCCAATCCCATTGTAGCAATATTTGAACTTGGATATCCTCAATGAAAACCTAAATATATACCACTACGGCATCCCTCATAGGACAACAAATTAGTGTAAAACATGGGTTTTTGAAAGGGGCCCTAGTCCCCTTGTATTGGGGTTTGGATTGGGATCTCCTAGATGAAAACCCAAAGACATATTACTATAGTATACTTCACAAGACTCTAAATTTTAGGGTAAATCAAGGGTTTTGATTCTATTATAATTATTTATCAAGTAGTTATAATATTGATTTGTATTTATATTGATTTTGTTGAAATATCATTAGTCATAAATATTAACTTCTTATTATGAGTTTATTGTTAAACAACGTATAACTTAGGATTTGTATTTTTTCCTTCCATAAAAATATAAAGACCCTAGGGTTTATACATTCCCTAATTACATCATTTTCTCCTACAATATTTTTGATGAACTTAACATCAATTCATAAATAATATAATACCAATATTTTAAGCTTTAACCTTTAACTAAAGATAGTGGATAACCTAGGATCATATATATATGAACTCCATTTATATTACAATATGATTGCATATCGTTATTACAACTTAACAATTATCTATGTATCATTTAGCAAAATTCAAACTTCAATATTTTTAAAAGTTGAATAATTTAACTAATTCAACTAAAACAAATACCTCTTGAATATTGAATTTTAGATTATATAAAAAAAATTATTAAAAAAAATAAGTATTTAAAAATAAGTTTAAGAAGCATAAGGTTTCATCCCTCTAATAATTTTGTGAAAGAAACCTAGTAATGGTTTTTGTGTGGTTCCTTCCCTTTTTATTTTCTTAAAGATCTACAATTAAATCTATGCATACTTTAAGAAATTTCTTAAGATACCCTTCAATTTTCATAAAGCAATTAATAAATTACCCCTAGCTTACCTTGCATTGAATTCAATACCTAATCCTATGGACCCCTAGTTAAATATAATCATATGAAAAGTTAAATAAAATACCATCATGCCTCTACCATATCCTTGCTCCTTAAAAAAAGAGGCTCCCTACTTCTCTCCCCCATAAAAACAAATAAGTGACCAAAAGATATTACACCATATACCTTGGAGTAATAGATAAAAAAATTGACCACTTTGTTGAAATTATGGAAACTATTACAAAAGCCTTTGGCCCTTTTACATTGCCATAGAAAAAGGCTGACCTTTAGCAAAAAATATCCCAACACCCCATATGACCCTCATAATCCCCATAATAGTTTAACACACTAAGGGCTTATTACCTTAATATATTTGGATGTACTTTTGAATTAATTAATATAACTTAAGTCCTAAGTTTTTGAAATTTTAATAGAATACAAGTCTTGTGGTTCTAGGTCTTTATGCATACATAACATATTTAGTTTAAATATTAACATAATTAAAGATCATAATATTTTGACAAAGTAATGATCAAAAAGAGTTTGTTTTAAAAAAAATCTCTAAAAAATTAAAGGTTCTAGTTTTGCAATCTCATTTTCGTTGCATAACATCTTAAGAAATTAATATTATTAAAATAAATATGTAAATCCAAAAGAGGACAACACATGCATCATACTCAGCAAAAATGTCGGGTTGTTCCAAGCAAATAGATAAAATTGAACATTTAAATTTTTTGTCAATTGATGTTGATTACAAAAATTTCATTTGTCGTCAACCTGGGCTATGTTCATATGTATTCATAGCTAAATACAAAGGTCAAAAGGGTTACAACCCTCATCCATAGACCAATAATCTACCCCTCAATCCAAACCATCATTGGACCACAACAACTATCATCCGTTAAAATTGTCCTTGAGTTTAGTCATTTGTAGGGACTTCCCTCGACTAATTATTCATTATAAAATTTATGCCCTTAAAATTTATCCCTTATTCCTACAAACCTTTGATCATTACACTAAAAATATTTGACCAAGTTTTTGATGTAGTTACCACATTTCTAGATGGGGTAGTTTGCAAGACTATTATCCACTAAGGGATATCTTAAGTAGTCTACCATTACATCTACCATGTTGTAGTTGACTGCCAATGACTAAACTTTATGTTGGCAAATCCATCACTAGGATTTTACAATTGTGGAGGCCACAAATCAACTAGATTAAAAAAAATAAGTTCCAATGCATTTCCACGTGACCCTGTATCTTCTAATGGTGAGGCTTACTTTGGGATTCTACTTCTTTGATTTGTGAAAAAATATAGTCCATTGAATTAACCTTTAACTAAATTATAAACAACCTATTTATGCCTCTTCTCTTTCTATTAACTCTTTTATGTTAGGATGAACATTATCCGAGGGAATCCACCTATGGTCCTCTTAACAAAGAGCCCCTCAATTAGCCAACTAATCTGCCACCCTATTTCCTTATCTAAAAACATGATTCATCTCCATGTGATTTAGTGATTTAAGGATCCATAGAGTTTATGTTATTATACTTAATAGCTGCCAGCTCTTTGTAGTCCTCTTGTTAAGGTAATTGATAATATTGAGATAATATCCCTCCACTCTCAACTTTCTTACTCCCAACTGCCTTGCCAATTTTTCTCCAACCAAAGTTGCTCTAGCTTTTGCTTAATGAATTTTCATAGATCTTAGAAACTCACTGATAACACCAATTAGGATGCATTTGCTATCTATTATCATTTATCCCCCAAAACTTTCCAAAATTCTCCTTAGAAGCTCCATTGAAATTGAACTTAAGCCATCTCTCCCTAGGTAGATGTTATTTTACCCTTCTTCTTGGATTTTCTTGGGTGGCTTTCTTTGTCTCAACTGGGCTAAGGTCCAAATGTTTACTAATAATCACCTCTTCTACTAATTCCCCAATTTATTTCATACTCAAGCCTTTAACATTGTCCACTATAGCTTCCCAAATCATCTACCTAATTCTTAAGAAGACTCTATTTTCCTCCTTAAATATCCTTTTATTACGTTGTAACCAAATTCCCTATCATAGCGATAAAGAATTAGAGCCCATATCTTATTCAACTTTAAACTCCTAAAGGGCTTTTCCCACTATTCTATCCAAACCACAATTCTATTTATCAATACCCAAATAACCCGCATCTCCTCATTTACACCTTGAAGAATTGAAAGGTAATAACTACATCCTAACAATAAGCGTTCCATTGAATCTTCCTATTCTTCACATAGATAACATCTATTTGGAAATTAAAATATTATTTTATGTAATTTATTTGTTTTTAGGATCTTGTTGTGCACAACCAATTAAAAGAACATTATTATCTTTGGCATTGTCTTTATTTCTCAAAGCCTCCTCCATTGAAACCCATATTTTGAATTAGTTGATAAAATATCATAGGTTGGTTTTACACTAAAGGATCCATCAAGACTAGCTCCCCAAACTATAGTCTTTGCCCATATTTACACCTATATGGAAGGCTCTTAGTTAAATTTTGAGATTATTTAAAGCTTCCTTACTATTATTATGACCATGTAAGTCCTTCCACCTTGCAACTTCCCCCTAATGGGCCACATAATCTACAACCATACTCTCATAACTTTATTCTAAATTTATTCTTACTTCAACTAACTTCTCATCCAAGCTTAAGGGTCCTTCCACCTTGCAAATTCCTCCTGATGGACCACAATCTACAAGCTATTAGCTTTTCTAATGGATTAACTCATAATAAAATTATTCCAAGATAAAGAATGAAACAAATAAATGATACTAAAAATATCAACAATTGATAGCAATATCTCACATAATATAACTAAAATATGCATAGTATAAAAATATTACATTAATAATACAATTTGGTTACAATGAATGGAGCTTTACCTTCAATATATCCTTTTTCATGAATTTTCAGTTCTCTAACTATTGCTCTCCTCTTTCATGCAAGAGATGCAAACTTTCATATTCCTCTCATAAAGATAAAGTTCTCAACTTGCCACATATCATGTGACTCTTCATACTCTCTTGACACTTTGTACTCTTTCTCATATTGCCACATACATTATATAAAATATAAATCATCTACCAAACTAATATTGCAAGGGGATCAAATAATGTAATATCTCCAACACCCCCTCATATTACATTATTTTGTAGGAAGGATTTTTGCCTTCAATCTTTGATTCTTCTTTCTCTTCAATCTTCATCTTTGACTCTATCATGGTTGGATAAATAATTTGTGTTTGCCTTTGGATCAATGTATCTGAGTTACCTCTAAATATTTATCTTTGGGTGACTATCTTTGGGTTACTACCACTGGTTCTATCTCTGGGTTACTGCCTCTAGGTCTTTGCCTTCGGGTCACTGCCTCTAGATCACTTCCATTGAATCATTGCCTTGGGGTCACTACCTCTGGAACTCTACCTCTATATTATCATTGTCTCTAGGTCATCCACTATAATATTCATAAGGCTATTGTCTCTATAGGATCATCACTATAGATGCTTTCACTACTTTCATTGTAGGTTACCTTCCAAGCTATGCTTGGATCATAATCATTTATTTCATATTTCTTCATGATAAGATCAAATATCATTCTTTTCATTCAATAAACTTTGATTTTTCATTACACTTGGTTTTTTGTTTGTAGAAACCATACAACATTCCTTTCATCTTATTCCATTCATTCATACTTATCCATCCACAATCTATTTTCAATTTTTGACTTTTCTTCTCTTTATATAAACAAGATTTTTGAGAATGATTATGTCCTCCACAAGTTTCACAACAATGGAGATTCCAACATTTTTCTATCTTATATCCATATCTACCACAATGACTACACCTATTTTTTATTACAAAATTCATTTTTCTATTTTGTCCTTCATTATTATTGATTCTATCACTCCTTGTGATAGGTTTGATGTTGTTATTTTCTGTCACAAACTTAGTCTCTTGCTCATTACTGCTAGTTTGTCCTGTATATCCAAGACCTTCATATTTTGGTCTTATTTTTGATAAAATTGGTTCTTTTATTCCTTGTACATGTTTTCCTAAACTTGTATATTTGTATCCCATTTTATTTAACAATTTTGAACCAATTCCTTTAGTATGCTTTTCAAAATAACCAAAAATATCATTAGATTGATCCCTATCAACATCAATACAACTCTGACCATCACTATCCCTGTCATCATTTGAATCTCTATCAACATCAATTCTGACAACATAAGATTTTTCTGACCAATCACAAACTATACTCAAATCATCTAAGCTACAATCTATATCTTTGCCTTTTGTGTCACAATAAGCATTTATTGTCATAGGTTCTAAGTATTTATTAGATTTCTCAATACTTGATAACAAACATATGTGATTTGCCATAATATTTCTATGTACAAATTCTGATTGAGCAACATACCCTAGTTGATTACTCTAATCTCTTTGATTCCCTTTAGGAGATTCTTTGTCTTGACCCTTCCTTGTCAATGCATTATACTTACAAGATTTTGTATTATGTCCTTTTTCACAAATATGACAATACTTCTTTTGTTTTTGTTTTGTGATGAAGTGCAAAATTATTTTTCTAATACAAGAGTCTTATAGCATGACTCATTTCTCAATTGATTTTCAAGTTCATATTGTTGAAGAATATTTATTAATTCCTCAAATGACACCTTTTGGTTTGATACTAGAAGAGATGTGACCAACACTTTGAATGATTTAGGAAGTGCTCTAAGTACAACTGAGACTAGAAATTGATCTTCAACCTTTTCTCCTAAGGTGTGTAATTTTGATTTTAATTATGATATCCTTCAAAGAAATTATTCTATGTTTTCTCCATCATGAACTTTTAGTGTATACAACTATGATTGTAGATGTAAAATGGTTGCCTTATTCTTTCCTTCAAATATCATACACAATTTTTCCCATGCTATTTTTGAAGTTTTTGCTTCACTAATGTGTGCTTGAATTTCATCTGATATACCAAATAGAATTAACATAAGAGCTTTAGCATCATCATATTTGAATTTTTGAATTCTTGTTTTATTTACTGGAATGTTTCTTTGTCCATTTACTACATCCCAAAGTTTTTCAACAATAAGTATTGACCTCATTTTATTTTTCCATGGGGTAAAATTAGGTCCCTTTAATAATTGTGATTCAGAAAAGAATATTCTTGTATTTGCCATTTTCTTTGGAGTAGACTACCTTATAACTCCCTAGGTTTTGAATGAATGATTACTAAGTTTTATATTTCAAAAACTATTTTTGATGTTGAATACATTATAGCTCCCAAATTAGAAATTTAGAAAATAAAGATATTTGCAAATTTAATATTCCTAATTTGATGTAGAATTCCTTATGTCTCCCCAATTAATTAGAAACTATAAATTTAGAATTTTGCAAAAATAATAATCTAAATTTGGTGTAGAATTCCTTATTTCTCCAAAGTAAATTTTTGCAAATATTTTATTTAACTTGAATTTCAAAAAGAATAAAATAATTCAAGAATTTAAATATTAAATCCTTAAAATGCTTCAAAATACTTCAAAATGATTAATAATGCTTCTAAGGTATTAATTCTTCAATTCACTACCTTATCCCTCCATTAATTCAATTAATCTATGAGGTATTAGATTAATTAAATTTAACCTTAGAAAGAATTAAAATTAATACTCCTTATGTCTCCTAAACCTTTTTTGAATTTAATTAAATTCAAATTGAAATTATTTAGCTCCTCCAAATGGCATGGCTCACCGTCCTTTGCAATGTGGTCTCACTGTCATGAGCTTATGCCCCAAAAACTTAGCTGAAACCTCATTTTGCATTGGTAGCTTCACACGGACTCCAACATATGGTTTTTTTGTGCATGCTAGGGATTTAGTAGATTTTCAATATCGATGACTACTATGTTGGGTTTGTTCTTTAATAACTTACTCTTCCATTATGTAGTGTCTCTCAAGCGATCTAAGATCTACTCTAAAACAAAAATGCTCTTCACATCATATAATTTATGACCATTATTATGCCTGTCATGAGTCAACAAGTAAGGATGTACGAGAGAGAAGATTTTCTAACTTAAGTATTCCTTTGAATTATTAATGGATCATTAATAAAAGACATCTCTAGATGAATTTTACTCGATTCAAAAGATCCCTTTCATTAACAATCCATAAAAGGTATTCTTTGTTATATTGTAAATATATTCCTATGAGATGCCAACGCAATAGGGGGGTCTAATTCGAGGAAATATATGAAAAATTCCATTGACCATTGGTTTCCTTCTATGACTGATACCTCCTTGAGTATTCCCACCTATCTCAAAATTAATATTGATAGGCTTCTCCAAATCTTAGTGTAGGCTCACAAATTCATCGATGTGTTTTTCCAAGGCAGATGCCAAATAGAGTTAGGACCTCACAGATCCCTGCATGAGCACCTGTTCAAGAAGACATTATTGTTGAGGGAAGCTAAACCAATGAGATATATCCAAGTTCCATTCTCCAGAGTACTTTCTGCAATATATTATCTCCAATGACAAAGTCGTTGTCCTAAAATTTGATGAGATAACATGACCAAACCGTAGAACCTCTAATACTCTTTCTGGAACAACAACTAGAGCTACGTGATCACTTCATATGTATCTCCAAATATGTAAATTCATTTCTAGGCTTCGTCTACACTACTTGCAAAATATTAGGCAATATGAGATGCCTAAAACTACGTGAAAATTTTGTTGGGTTTATCACTTTTTGTCTCTTTTCTTAGGGCTTATTTTTGCCTATGCCTCTATTCTTGGTATATAAGGAAAACCAAAAACTTTCATCTTTGCTATGACACAAAATCCATCAAAGTATATCTCTTCAACCAATGATGCTCCGAATACCCAAACTTGGCTTCTTCTTTCAAGTAGTAGCTCTTCCTACGTTTTTTGTCAAACTTACCTTTTATTAAGCTTTCAAATCAATACTTACTTTCCCTTATAACTCCTTTTCTTATGCATTTTCTAACTCTTATTTTGTTGTTATATTATGTAGGTTCTAAGATAACAAATATGCCTCCTTCCTTAACTTGGAGACACTAAAATCAAGGCTTTATTTTCACTAATTTACAGGCTTGAATATGAAGCTTTTTAAAGCTTGAAATAAAATACCTTCTTTATGCTTTAATAAGGTATTCTTATAGCACCAATTTACAAACTTTTTGCTCACCAAGCTTGCTTCCCAAATCTATAAAAATGTAGCTCCTTTGCTTCTTGAAATTACTGCTTAAAAAAATACTTTGGCTCCTTTCAATATGTTGCCCAATAACCTGCACTTTCTTCTTTCAATTTTTTGTCCAAAGGACTTTAAATTTACAGCTATTCTCTTCTCAAATTTCTATCCAAACTTGTTCTTTTCTTCAACTTGTTTTCTTGTGTAAAACACTATTTGGGCTTGTCGTCGAATGGAAAAATTTGTCCCAATATCTTCACTTAGACTCTTTGTGGCTCGGATACCACTGTTAGCTTTTCTAATGGATTAACTCACAATAAACTTATTCCAGGATCAAGAATAAAATAAATCAATGCTACTAACAATATCAACAATGAATAACAATATCTCATAGAATATAACTCAAATATGCACAATATACAAATATTACATTAATGATACAACTTGGTTACAATGCATGGAGCTTTACCTCCAATATATCATTTTTCATGACTTTTCAGTTCTCTAACTATTGCTCTCCTCTTTCATTTGAGAGATGCAACCTTTCATATTCCTCTCATAAAGATAAAGCTATCAACTTGCCACCTATCATGTGACTCTTCATAGTCTCTTGCCACTTTGCACTCTTTCTCATATTTCCACATACATTAATTTAAAATATAAATAATCTACCAAACTTATATTTCAAGGGTGCCAAATAATGTAATATCTCCAACACAACCTTACTCTTGTATCTTTGTTCTAAATATATTCTTAC
Organism: Wollemia nobilis; assembly: GCA_028583015.1. Taxonomy (NCBI): domain Eukaryota; kingdom Viridiplantae; phylum Streptophyta; class Pinopsida; order Araucariales; family Araucariaceae; genus Wollemia; species Wollemia nobilis. The sequence continues at coordinate 18,895,322 of JAQPPZ010017228.1, forward strand.
TTCAACTAACTACTCATCCAAGCTTAGGGGTTGGTTCTCCAGCCATTCATCCTCCCAAAAGTGAAATGACCTACAATTTCTAATTTTCCATTGAGCTCCTTTCCATGGCAGCTTTCTTCCTTACAACATATGATTCTATATAGGTGAGCCTTTACAAGGATTTAAAATGGTTAAAAATCTCCTGTTTTCTTCACCATATAAGTACTTGTTATTTAAAATTCTAGCCTACAAATAATGTCCTTCCTCCATTAGCCAACATCTTACTTTAGCAGCTAAGATCTTACTCACATCTCTAATCCTCCTTTATATTTTGGTCTACATACTTTCTCTCATGCCACAAGGGGGATTCTACTCTTTTCCTATACACATGACCACAAAAATTTCTTTTGCATACATTCTACCCTATTTGTAATTTTTGTTGGTGTCTTAAACATAGATAGGAGATAAACTGATATGGCTTGAAGGCTACTCTTTAGTAGTTAAATTTTTCATGTCTGACTTAGAAAATTTGCTTTCCAAACTGTTAGCTTACATTGAATCTTATTTATCAACATATCTCATACCTGGTCCTTACACACACCTATAAATAGAGGTATTCCAAGATAAGTGGATGGAAGAAATGTGGGTGTAATTTTTTCCTTGCTGCACCCACATGCTTTTTTGCAAGATGATAGTTCTTAGGAGGAGTTCGCCAAATTTTGAGAACATTGATGGACGGGTGAAAGATATCAAATGGATAGTGCAGCGGTGATGGATAAACCAAAGTAGCGGGTGAATGGTGAACTGAAGTAGGGTAGGTAATAGAGTGGGTGAATGATCCACCCTTTGTCTTGGGTGGAGATATCCAAAAATCTCACCCAACTTGTTGGGAAGACCTTGCAAGCGGCTAGCAAGGGTAAAAAATTGTATAACCCCACCCTTGGGAAGGATAGAAGTTCCCACCCATATCAGGTGAGAGATGCAAGCATGAAATGGGTGGAAGTCTAGATAAATGTCCACCCTCTTCCCTCGTGCCTCCATGGGCAAAAAGAAATATGAATAAAGCACTCACTCGATGTGCAAAGTTCCCACCATAATCCAAAATTCAAACAGAAGACCTACACACTATTGCAGTAGTTCAGGTACCTAACATCATATGCAGATGTGATTGGTTTGAGGTGCATTTCTCCCAAGGTGCTTCAATGCCTATCACTCACTGCCTAACCATAGGATCGCCAACCAAGAAAAAGGATGAGGTATCTAAGAATTAATTAATTGGACAAAAATATCAGAGAATCCAAAGGTCCAGATTGAACCAGATGTATCTACATTCTAGAATATTGGTGCTATCCCGAGGAACAACATACTAGTGTGGTGCCTATCAGCTTCAAGGGTTGTCTTCCTGCCTACCACCATTAATGTTCAATTTTGAATTCAATGTAAATATACCTATAAATAGTGGAATGTTGGTCATTCCTAAGGGCAACTCTTTAGCCATTACAATTTGTATGTAAGGTTTCACCACTGTGTAAATATAGATTCAACATTGTTTGGTCTTCGATTTTACCTTAGTGTTATTTACTAAATGTATGAATGCTTGTTTTTGTCTAGTTGTTTAAGTTGTCTTATGATATTAAGCAATCTGGATTTTATGGGATTCGCTTAAGTAACTTGGGAGTGTGCATTTGTAAACACGGGTTGGGGATTTATTTTTATTAAAGCTATTTTAGATAGGAGTGTTCTAATTTTACATTCTAGATTTCATACACCTATTCATTGGTTATGGAATTCACCCTCCACCCACTGCTTCAAAGAGCTTGAATGCAAGCACTACTGGTTGATATGTTAGGTATTGAGTTTATATTTCCATCTTTGGTGCATTTCCTACATAGGTCTTGATGTAGCTATACCCATCCTTGTGAGTTTTGGATATGACCATTTTCCCATCTCTTTCCCCCCTTTTTTCCTTTTTTTTCCCTTTTCTCATTGTGCAGCATAGATAGATGGAACCACCTCGAGTAACTAGCCTCCTTTGGATATCGTCCACCCTATCCTAACATGGTGGTCAATATATATTGGTGTTGGTCTGCCCCATAACCTACACATGGTTTTGGATTGGCGATCAATAATTTTTGATGACTCTACTAGGATTTTCACTGAGTTTTCATGTTTCAAGGAATCTGAGTTTTGTGACTCTATGATTTACCCATATCCTTCCAAAGCCACTTGGTGACTTTGACTACTCAACACTTCCATATCATGAGACCAGTCTCCCATTTATGCTAAAGATACAAACATCCTAAAAAACTCAAGATGCAATGAATAGCCTTGACCTCGCTAGCAAAGATAGCATGTTCATTTGGCGACTCTGACTCTGACTCCAAAAAAAGAACCAAGACCTATAAATACTGGTTTCAATATGGCTCAACCATATTTTCCCTAGTGGGATGACCTCAGTCCACTGAACCTCTACTACTAGCATGAAATACCTAAGGATGCCCTGAAATCACTGATCAAGTATAATGGCACCTTGAAAATTGCTTGAGAACATCTTCAAGATATCATCGCACTAGCACCCCTCCATGGTATTACCCATGAGGATTTCATGATCAGGTTTTTGATCTTATCACTTGAAGGAAGTGTGCTACTGTGGTATCGAATCCTTAGGTATAAATCCATATGATCATGGGTAATTTTGGTGGTAGCTCTCATAGACACATTTAACGGCTCCATGGATCCCTTCCAACTCTAGATGCACCTCTCATTCATCAAGAGGGTACCTTTTGAATCCCTCATAAACTTTAAAATTTGGTTCAATAGGAGTTAGAAGAGGATCCCCCCTCAGTACCAGTCATCATCTACCTAATATTACATGTACTATATTTGATCTCTGAGCTCAAATATAGGCCTCCTACTACTACAATCTAGGGAAAGTAGATTCTCTCAAATATTTTAGGTCGTATGGGTGGAGTGACTCCTACTTCAAGTAGGAAAGACATCTTCAGATGATTTCACCTTACCATTCCCATTTCCAACTAATGTTGCTCCCCTCCCAATTGTATAGTATCTACCATGAATACCATATCAATTTGTGCAAGGACAAAGGGTTTTTTTAGTGGAATAGAAGAGGTGGATGTCTTCTCAAGCCTAGGTAGGAGAAATGCAAGTATCAACACTGAAATTAACAACCTTATTGCTTGCAGCTTTCCCCAAGAAGCAGAGGATCTAGACCAGTGTGGAAATTCCACCTATAAAGAGGGGGTATTTTTGCATCCTTTTGTATCCAGGGACATGACAAGCAAGGTCCAATTCATCTCCATGATGGCTTAGCTGATCAGCACCCAGTTCCTTAGGAGGTCCCATTAGCATCAAGTTCAATTAATGAAGTCTATGAGAATAAGTGCACGAGGGTGGCAGAGGTGTATGAAGCACGGGTTTCACAGCAACTAAGTCCCTAGTTCTAGTAGCATCAAAGCCTATTTCTAGAAAAAAAGTATGAAAGGAAGGATCCCACATGGAAAAATTCATTACCACCCTGATCATCGATTGCATAGGTACTGGTATGCATGATGATCTACCAAGTTGTGAATACTTCATGGCTTGGAAAGGATGGCAATGTCAATCATACTATAGAATGCACCTTAAGTACAATGTAATATGGTCTGGTCATTGTAGATTCACTGGATAACTAGAGGGAATCAACAATTGTGGTGTGTCACTCATGCTATAATTTTGTATACATAAGTTGACTAATAAATGGAGGTGCTTAAGGCACTTGGCTGGGTAACATCATCTTGTCCTTGGCCACTGGAAGAGGATCATCAAAATAATTCATTTTGAAATACACTCGTGTTTCTCTTTATTATTGTTGAGACCCCATGCCCAATGGATCTTAGGCTTGATATTTAGGCATCTCTATATGCAATCTTGTAAAATATATCGACTACTTTTTTGAAAGCAATATCCACTCCTCATATAATAGAAAAAAATAGATTATATAAAGTGCCTGGATGGTAGAAGCAACATAAGTTAAGGAACATAAAGTTGGGGATGGTGTTGTGATTGAAGATTCCCTAGAAGAGTGGATATGAGCAAACAAATTTCTTATGAGATTGTGTCAAAAAGATGTGTTGCACCAGAACTGGTAAATGCCCTTGACATTGTGTCTATTCTTAAATCTACCATGATCCTCAATGGGATATGTTAATGGGAATGTAATCTATAGGGGTGTCTCATGGATCACTTTATCCTTTGTTTCTCTTTTTTCTATGCATCCTTTGCTTCCTTCTCTTTCTTCGGTTCTTTGTTGTTGTCAATCGATGATTTTAGTAGTTGTTGTTACCATGCTTCTATTGCTTCTTGTGTTTCCCTCCCTCCTCTCTTCCCCTCTTGTTCTCTTTTTTTGGTTTTATTTGTTGTTTTTTCTTGTCGTCTCTCTTCTTTTCTTCTCTTCCACCCACTTCTCCCTCATTTTCAATTCACCTTTGGTATTCTTCCTCCATTGTCTTGCAACTTTCCTTGGTTGCTTTTGTTTGTACCCTTACTATCCCCTTTTCTCATTTTTGTTTTGTGTGTTTTAAGATGCAGCCTTCTGGGTCTTTCTTTCCTACAAGGGAAAAGTCTATGTGCATCACCAAGAGTGTGGGTGCAATTTTTGCCTTGCTGCACCCACATGCCTTTTTGTAGGATAATGGTTCTTTGGAGGATTTCGCCATATTTTGAGAATATTTATGGATGGGTAGAAGATATCAAATGGATAACTATAGTAGTGATGGGCGAACCAAAGTAGCAGGCAGATGGCAGACTGAAGCAGGGTGGGTAATAGAGCGGGCAGATGATCCATTGTTTGCATTGGACAAAAATATCCAAAAATCCTACCCAACTTGTTGGACAGACCTTGCAAGAAACTAGCAAGGGTAGAAAAATTATATAACCCCATACTTGGAGAGGATAGAATCTCCCACCCGATATGCAAGCACAAAATGGGTGGAAGTCCAAATAAATGTTCGCCCTCTTCTCTCGTACCTTCGTGGGAAAAAATAAATATGAATAAAGTGCTCGTCTGGTGCACAAAGTTCCCACCATCACTCAAAATTCAAACTAAATATCTAACCATTGTTGCAGCAATCCAGGTACCTGACATCATATGCAAAATTTATTGGTTTAAGTTGCATTGCTCCTTAGGTGCTCTAGTGCTTGTCACTCACCAACTAACCAGAGGATCGCCAGTCGAGGAAAAGATGAGGTAGCTAATAATTAATGAGCTGGATAGAAATATTAGAGAATCCAAAGGCCTAGATTGAACCATATGCATCTACCTCATTCTAGAATATTGGTGTTATCTCGAGGAATAGCATACTAGTGTAGTTCCTATCAGCTTCAAGGGTTGTCTTACCGCCTACCACCATTGATGTTCAATTTTGAATTCAATGTAAATATGCCTATAAATAGTGGAATGTTGATCATTCCTAAGGGTGGCTCTTTAGCCATTACAATTTGCATGTAAGGTTTCACCACTATGTAAATATAGATTCAGCAATGGTTGGTCTTCGATTTTTCCTTAGTGTTCTTTACTAATGAATGTTTGTTTCTATCTGGTTGTTTAAGTTGTCTCATGATATTCTACAATCTGGATTTCATGGGATTTGCTTAAGTAACTCGAGAGTTTGCATTTGTAAACATGGGTTTGGGGTTTATTTTTGTTAAAGCTAGTTTGTATAGGAGCACTCTAATTTTGCATCATGTATTTCATGCATCTATTCATTGGTTCTGGAATTCATCCTCTGCCCACTGCTTCAAATATATTGAACGTGGGTGTTGTCAGTTGATCTGTTAGGTTTGGATTCCATGTTTTTGATCATGGTGCACTGCTTTCATAGGTCTTGATGCGGCTATACCCATCCTTGTGAGTTCTGGCTATGGCTATTTTCCTATCTTTTTCTCCTATTTTTCCCTCTTTTTTCCATTTTCTCGTTGTGCAACGTAGATAACTGGAACCACCTCGAGGAACCGACCTCCTTTGAATATTGTCCATCTCATCTCAACGTGGCGATCATTATATATTGGTGTTGGTCCATCCCCCTGTGCGTGGTGTCAGATTGGTGATCAACAAGGACTAATATAAACAACCTATTACCTCTTATATACTTATTTGTCACTTTGCAAAAGTGTTTATGAGGAACACATTACTCTTTTTGAAGTTAATAATCTATTGGTAAGCCTTGATATATAGCTTTAGGGTCCATTTGAACTCCTTGGCTTCAGCCACCAAAGGTTTCCCAATAAAAATATTAAGGAGAAGATCGCTTTCTTCACCTCCTCTTCACTAACATCTCTCACCAGCTTTTCATTCAGTCCTATTGACATTATCATTGATATATATTGAAGACTCTCTTCCATAACTTCTTGGTCTTCCTCCCTTTCCTTTGATAGCAACAAAAATGAAGAGGTCAATTTCCTCTTACCTGATGCTTTCTTCACCTTTGACTATTTGACCATCCTCACATAGGATTTCGAAGATCATTTCAACACTTTTATGCTTTATCATTGAGACATGAAAGAATTTTGTGTTTCTATCTTCTTCCATAAGCCATTTATTTCTTTATTTTTACCTCTAATAAGTTTTCTCTCAAGCCAAAATATTGTGAAGCTCTTGCTACATCTCTATATTATATATGGCTTAGTCCATCTCAATCATCCTCACTTCCTCCTCCAACAAATTTAGTTCTTGCTTAAGGTTTTCCTTTTATCTAAAGATATTTCAAAAGACTTGCTTATTCTATATCTTCACTTCTTTATTCATATGTTTGAGTTTCCCTGCCAAAATAAATATCTTAGATCCTTGGATAAAAAACCTCCACCATAATTCCACTTTTGCATAAATATTTAGGTGTTGAAACTAGACGTTTCAAACTTGAAAGGTCTTATACCTTTCATATTTTCCCAAACTAGCTAAATAACAATGATTATAATTCAAACCTATCCTAGGTAGAGATACTAATGAGTGTTCATAGATACCTTCAAACCATTCCATAGAGAAAATTAATTTATCTAGTCTCACTTGGATCAAGTTTTTCCCTACTCTCTTATTCTTCCATGTAAAATAATTACCTTGTAAGTCAACATCATATAAACTAGATTCTAATAAAAAGTTGATAAAATCATCTATGCTCTCCAAGAATCCCTGGGATCCACCTTTATTTTCTCTAGGTATCAAATGGGTGTTTGAGTCCCTTGCCACTATCCATATTATACCTCTTATCTACTACCCCATATACTCCAATTCCTTCCACGACACCTTTGTTTCTCTATTCACATTTGGAATATAGATATTTGTAATAAGGAAAGTCAAATTTGATAGTTTTGAAGTTAAAAAAACTGTTAGAAGGTGCTCAGCTTTTTAGATGACTTCCCCTTCAAAGGTATTAGAATTCCATAAAATTAATATTCCTGTTGAAGCCCCCATTTCCTTCTCTTGGCCATTGCCACCTTTCTTCCATATCAATTTCTTAATATTCTCTCATCTTGTAGCATTCAACTTTATTTCTTATAATAGAACTATATCAAGTTGATTATCCTAAATAAAAATCTCATCACCCTATGTTTGTTAGGGGTATTCATTCCCCTAACACTCCAACACAAGATCTTCATATCCTATTTTTTGTTGTGGGCTTCTATCCACTTGAACTTAAGATCATCTAAATTCCTAAGTTTAATATTTGTTTTATCTCTTTTAAGCGTGTTTCCTTTGAATAATTCATTCCCACATTCTTTACCCCTTTTTTTCCCACATATAGGGTCTTTTTGGTACTTATTGTTATTCTTATATTTGGGACTTCTTCATTTCTTGAGTATCCTTCCTTTACTAGCAGTTTATCTACTATGCAAGTGACCACTTCTAGATCCTTCTCTTCTATATCCATATTTTCCTCCCTTGCTTCTATCTTTTATTCTTCTATTTAGGGGTTAGCCATTTCACTTTCCTTCCTTAGACCATCTTGTTATAGTATAGATGATCTTTCGCCCTGAATCCTACCTAGAAGAACCTCATTGTCTACCCCGTTGCTAGAGAATTTCTCCACTCTTATTCCCTCCTTGTTTACTTAATCCACTACTTTGTCTCCACTTGCCTATTGATTAACTTCTTTTTTCCTAGCATTCTCTAGCTTCTCTCCTTTTGATCTAGCTTATTTGCAACTTTTTCTTCTTGGTACTAGACATCTTTTTCCTTGTTTCCCTCCATAGGATCCTTCTTATTCCATATCTACCTTCTCTATTTTTCTCTGGAACCTCTAAGATTATCCCCATTGCTTTTCCTCCTTCTAGTGAGGTAGTCCTTCACCAAGTGACCCATTTTTGAACATATTCTACAACTAAAGGGGTTGTTCTCAAAAATGATATTTTAAATCCAAACTCCCTATCTAGATAACAACTTGATCTATTTCAAGACTTTCTTCCAAAATTTAACTAAGATGCACATTTTGCAAAGAACGTCCTCTTTATTTCCTTTGTTATATAGTCTATGGAGAGGAACCTACCAAAGAGTTAGCTATACTCTCAAAATTTTCTTCCTCCCAAAATTCTAGTGGTAAAGAGGGGAGTCTTATCCAGATTGAAGTTGTGTCTATCTTCTCAGTTGTTGGAAAATCTCTACAGTGAAGCATGGGTTTTTGAAAGGGTCTCAGTCCCTTATGCAGTGGTTTGAACCTAGATATTTTGGATGAGAACATAAAGATACACCACTATAGTATCCCAGTAGGAATAAAAAATTTAGGGTAAAACATGAGCTTTTTAAAGGGCCCCTGGTCCCCTTGTACCGAGGTTTGAACTTGGGTCTCTTGTGTAACAACCCAATTTCTAACCAACCCGAGAGAGAGTATTTTTTACATAGGTTCACAAGTAAGGTTCATAATAGAGATATTTCCAAACTCTTTTATTTTGCACAAGCTAAGGCATAACCACATTTTGAGTTCCTATCATTGCCAATGACACTCAAGTGGATAGGACCGACCAATGTCCTATGGAATTCTTTGGGGTTAAACTTTTCTAAATATTTGCGGATTAGAGAATATGCTCTTAGTGGTTTCCCCACATTCCTTATACCCTCCATGAGTAAAGGTATTCCAACCACAACATAGGGGATTATCCCTTCTCAATATTTAGAGAAGAGGATGCCAATTTCCTTACCAAACATAAGTCAGTCTATGTTGGTGTTCTCAGGTGTAATGCCTTAAATTCTAGATATCTCATCTCCATGATGAGACAACTAGTACTTAGTGCTTAATGACCACACCTCCATGGTGGGCTCATTAAGGGTATTATCACTCTACGTGATAATACATATGGCTACCTAGTCCTTATTGACCAAGGTGTCATCACTTGTTTATGTTGCAAATGATTTCCTAACCTCTACGGTAGGAAATGTGGTTCAAGCTCCATGCTTAAGAACCTTCCTCAAAATATCCATGCTTTTGGGAATACATCTTGAGCTACACCACTCAAGATGTAATCATTACTATTGATTTGACTATTGCCTCCCCACAACTTGATCAAATCTTAGGTTTTATCTCAACAAGGGTACTAACCAGTTTTTCTATGAGCATACTCTTCCCAAAACCTTAATAAATCCAAAAGCATAACATCTAGATTCATTCACCCTAACTCTCTCTATTTACCAAGAGAAGTAAATCATACTCTTTTGCTTAATGAGGAAATAACTTCAATTATTCCAAATGCATATATTTGAAAGCATTAAAGCATCTTAATGAAGTTACCCTATTGGTGAGCAAGAACATATTTCATATCCAAATTTCACAACTACTTTCCATTCATTTTACCAATATACATAATCTCCCCATTTGATCATATAAAAGAATTATCATAATTCAATTCTATCAAAAGTATTGGAAGTAAGAGTAGTGATTACTTAAAAGCATCAAATATACAAAACTTCACATAATCAAGAAACTTATTAACATAACCTTCCTTAACATTATAAATCAATACGCATAGACTCATACCCATGAACTATTCATTGTTACATCACTCTCTTTGAGGTCCCAATTACATTACAATCATAATCATTATGATCACTGGCAAAAACATGATAGGCTTCCTTCTATCCATCACCTTGAATGTTGAATTCCTTGAGCTCCATCGAGAGAGAGAGAGGGAGTAAGGGATCAGGATAACTCCTTAATATGATAATGCAATCCTATATGCTTTTCAATGCATTCAACAAAATAAATGGAAATGGCCATTCACATTACTGCATTCACAACATCAAATATCCCAAATAGAAATGACCCTTTCATTTCTACTATTTTTCCTAAAAACCAACTTATGAGGAAACCCCATAATTTCCTCATTCAAAAGGACTCCACGCCCATTTGAATATTTTTTTTTTAACACAATACATACAAGGAATATTTCATCTTCTTTCATTTCATAAACTTTCACTTTAATTAGAAACTAACCCATAATACAAAAACATACTTTATATCTTCCCATAATAAAGCATCTTAGTATTATTTCCAGATTAAAATAATTAAATCAATATTTCTTTAATACTAAAGCCAAACAAGAATCCTATTAAAGAAAATAATTGAATATCATTCTTTAATTAACAAAAACCCTCCTTTTTTCCTTAATTAAAAGAATAAGATACACTCATCACCCAAGAGCCAAATCCCTTTTACCCCAATAACCAAACGTTTCTTAGAATTCAAGCTCCAAACAGTATGCTTCAATAAAAACATAATAAATATTTTCTTTAACATTATATCTAATATAATAATGAATATCATAAAGGCATCCACTAAACGAATTATTTCACTGGTTTAGGCCCTAAACATGTACATTGCAAAGTAGTCAAACATGAAGCCACCGACTTAAAGATGTGGCCAAACTCATATGTAATTTATTGGAGTGTAAATTAACCAATCTATTTGGCTTATACAAGGGTAAGTGTTCCTTAATAAATTAATAAAACCTTAGTTATACAGATTTTTGTGACTTATAAACACCACACAGTCCAAATAATATCATCTGGATTTCAAACTTACGCATGGAACAAACAACACACAATCCAATATCTAATTAACAAGCATTCTTGTTAACTCAGGCTATTCGGTAGTAATTTGTTCATTACTTTCCAGGCTGAAAATGTTTTACCTGAAGACGTGTCTCCTATGAGTTTATGATTAAAAATTAAGCACTCAATCAAATATCTCACGATTAAATTTGATTAAAATGGCAGTAAGGTAACTCCTCCTATGTTGACAAATAAAAACATAGCAAAAGACATCACAATTTCATACTTCGATAAGCACTCTATGGTAGTTTAAAGACATCAAAACATGGTGATCTTTCAGCAAATGAAACTAGAATAGCCAACATGGAAACATAGATAGTGTGTACAACAAAAACCAAAGGTGCTTAAAATACACAAACCAAACTCCCTTCAGGGTGAACATAATGAGTTCAAAATAAATTGGTTCGATATAAAACTCAAACGTCTCTCCCCCAAAAAGCTATTATAAAGAAGAGTACATTACCTTCAATAGAAAAAGAAACCCAACTTACTATAATAAAAAGGTTTCTAGAGGTTGAATGGTCGAGTAGAGTCTGGTAGAGGAAACAAAGTATTTCTATATGATAAACTCAGCTAAACCAACTTAGTATTCTATGCACAATGTAGTGATGGAGAGATAACATTTTAAAACACTAATATTTTAATGTAAATGAAAGCATCATCTCACTTAACATACGCAACAATATTTGTTTAAGGAGGATATAAGCATTCTTAAAACTAAAAGCACACAATGAGGGAAAATACAAGTAGAAGGTGGTTTTAGATCCAACCTGATATATTAATCCCCAAAGGAAAATTTGAATGCTTCTAAGCTTCTTGCTTTGGAAGGCATCTCCCTCAAGCTCTATGTCTGTTTTGCCTTGTTTCGTCTCCTTCTAGTGTTTACAAAGAACAAGAGAATATATTTTCCTCTACCACACCCTCTACTTTCTTTCTTCCATATGAAAGATCCCCCAAGATCCTTTTTAACTCCATAATTCATTTTTTTTATAAAAGCAAAAAGAAAGCTTTTATTCCTTTAATTAAGAGAAAGCCTCCTCTTTTTAGAAACATAAATTTATTAATTTCTAATAGTTTCTTCCACTATTAATCTTTCGTTTTGTTGGAAATATTGAGTACATTGGTTGTCATTGATGTCAAAGGTGAAATAGTTGAGAAATACCTTCAAGGTTGAAATATCAAAGTGCAAGGAAAATATCTTCAAAGGATACATGAGGCAATAATTGTCAAGGCAAAAGCATTCTCTATGGTTGTGTGAGCAAGAAAAAGATAAGGTTATCCACGGTTACATTTGCAAGAAAAAGAAAAGGTTTAATTAGTTCTCCATGGTTGAATTTGCAAGAAAAAAAAAAGGTTTAATTAGTTCTCCATGGTTGCATTTGCAAGAAAAATAAAAGCTTTAATTAGTTCTCCATGGTGGCATTTGCAAAGAAAAAGACAAGACTTTATATTGTGAGAAAGAGGTCCAAAGGTGAAAATTCTAATTTATAATATTTAAATATTTTAAGATTTCAAATATTATAATTAATTAAAAGGTTTAAAAATTGGACGCCAAAAGGTTTAAAAATATAATTATATTCCAAGCACTGACGTCAAAGTTCCAAAGGGCAAGAAAACGTATATAAGAAGGTAAATTATTTGCATGGCCTAACGTGGAGATTTGGACCGGTTGATATCCGTTTGAGAATGTGAATCATGTAGGCAGAGAGGTAAAAACATTTCCACCATTCATCAAGGGTAGTGAAGGCTAAAGTTGAATGCGCCAATAGAAATCTGAATTTGTGAATTGCTTGTGTCGATAGAGAGAGAATAAAAGTCAAAGCGCACACATTTTAATTCGGGGGCAAAAATTTATTAATGGAGCAACGTATGATCTTTACAAGGAGGAAGCTAACCCACATGGTAGCCTAGCTTGCGCTAGGATGCAGACCAACAAAATATGACAGGTTCAAGTCACGGTAGCAGCACTTAAGGCAACGAAATTTTTGATTAAATTTGAGGTATGCATAGCGCTTGACCTAGGGAGACAAGGTTTAATTTTGTATTGTTTGGTGTGCATGTTGCTTGATCTAGGGAGACATAAGGTTGAAGTTTTGCATGATAAATTAATATAAAAAATATTGTGTGCTTAATGATATTTCAGATTTTGTGTGTGGTTGAAATAATCTTTGAAATATTGGAGGTATAAGGTGGATGAAAGTGGAAATAAAAATTGTGGTATGCACTTAGGGTTTTGGTTGTTAATATTAAAAATTACTTGTGGCCTTTACAAGTAGGAGTTATAAGGTGTTTTGTGGTTTAATTATTGTGTTATTTTTGCTTGGTGAAAGAAATTTTGAAGGATGTTGTTCATTGATTAAAAGCCTTGACTTAAGAAATTAAAAGGGGTTGTAAAGCAATATTTTTGTGCACATTTTTTGAGGAAAGGTTTTCATGTGGATGATCAAAAAAGTGTTATGCTAACTAACCTTTGAAGTGGCATAAGATAGATAGAATATTTTTGAGACAGGTTTTGAGGGCTCATCTTCATCAAAGCAAGTTAAGAGGTATGGTGACATTATCTCTTCTTTGAGGTGTTTAGTTGAGCAAATGTTTTTGAATATTAAGGTGGATAAATAAGGATTGTATATGTGCATTTTTGGAACTATTTGAGCTAAGGTTTGTGAAACAAGTTATGCTTCATTGTTTGAACTCCATTTATGGATGATATTGGAAACACATATTCTAGGGTTTGAGAACAAAAGTGTGCTTCATTGCTGAAAGAGATTGGAAATATTTGTGTTAGGATTTGAGAACAAATTATGCAGCATTATTCAAATATTGTGTGAAGCATTTGGGTAGTGGTTTGAGTAACATTGAATGTAAGTGGGCAAGTGTTAGAGACCAGTTTTGTGAAGTAAAATTATACACTAGCTTGATTTTATTTGAAAATAATTTACAAGAAATAGATATCTGATTTGATGAATGCAAGATATGTGAATGTGAAGAACATATTGGGTATTTGATAGTACATATCATTCTCTATATGTTCAAGAGGTTAAATAAATTCTGGGTAGAATATGTTTGAATTGCCTAGTTGAAGAAAGCATTTCTAAAAGAGATATAAGCATTGTTTTTTAACATCATTTGTATGCAAGATTTGGGATTGGTTGAGTATGTGTTATGAGAATTTTTGAGCATGTGTTATGAGAAATTTTGAGAATGTGTTATGAGTAGTTTTTGAGCATGTGTTAGAGCTAAGTTGAGTAGATATTTGAGTAAGTTTTGTGAGAAGACTTGAAGCAGGTTTGAGGAAGATTTGAGTAAGTCTTGTGAGAAGAATTGAAGCAGATTTGGGATAGAGTTGAGATAGATTTGTGCATGTAATATGTGTAGATTTGGGACAGAGTTAATACATATTTATGCATATAATGTGTGCATATTTAGGGCAGATTTGAGATAGATTTGTGCATGTAAGTGTGCAGATTTGGGACAAAGTTGAGATAGATTTGTGCATGTAATGTGTGCAGATTTGGGATAGAGTTGGGATAGATTTGTGCATGTAATGTGTGCATATTTAGGATAGATTTGAGATATATTTGTGCATGTAACATGTGAAAATTTGGAGCAGATTTAAGGAGAGTTGTGTACCAGCTTTGGAGGTAGCCAAAGCAGTGGGGATATAGTTGTCCTGTGGATAAAGTTTCATGAACTAGATCAGCAAGGGGATAGAGCTATCCTATGGATAGAGTTCCATGAACCAGACTAGCAAGGGGTTATATTTCTCCTATGGGTAGAGTTCCATGAACCAAACCAACAAGGGGATAGAGTTCTCCTATGGATATAGTTCCATGAAATAGATAAAAGGGGATAGCGGTCTCCTATGGATAGAGTTCCATGAACCATAGTAGAGGGGACAGAGGTATCCTATGGATAGAGATCCACTAGCCATAATAGTGGGGATAAAGGTCTCCTATGGATAGAGGTTCATAAACTTGAGCATAGGAGATTGAGATCTTTGGATAGAGGTCCATAAACATTGTAATAGGGAATTGTTTCCCAAGATATTTGTTGAGAAATTTTGGAAGAAATATTTTCTTCTTGGATGGAACCATGTTAAATTTGTGTCTCTCGTGTATGTGATGATTTATGCATTACCTTGTTACTGCTATTGATGATATTGGTTAATACTGTTTTGGAGAATTATTGCAATTTATAATATTATATGCTATTGAATGGGAAAGAAAAGTAAAAGTTTATCTTATATTGTTCACCCCCCTCTCAGTATAAGCTTGTGTTCTTCATGTTTCTAATATTCGCATGATATTAGAAATAAAGCTATTAATTTTTCTTTTCTAATATTCACACAATATTAGAAATAAAGCAAGTCTATCAATTCATTTGTGTTCTCTTTAAAATTCCTTTTTACTAACAAAGCATAAGGATTGATTAAATCACCTTTCCAATAATTTAATCAATGACCAATATTAATATCAAACATTAACATATTAATATGATTTTTAATATAATTCCTTTAATTATATCAAAATAAATGCTTATCCTATCCTTTCATGCATCATTCTCATAAGATAAACATTACTCAAACATAAACAAACAAAAATAAGTAATTCACCACCATACCCTATTGCCCATATCCTTAAGCAAAATAGTTTATGATAGCTTCAAGGCTATCAACTTTTGCTATGGATAGCTTCAGATGATGGTGATTACCCTCAAACACATCAATATGAATGCAACTACATGCGGGTAACATTTTTTTACCCAAGAGTTATATGTCGTTAAATTGACCATCACTTCTTTCTTTTCAGCCTTCTTGTTCTCAGTGGTCAACTTCCTCATCCACCCACGAGAGTACCTGATCCTACAACCACATATGATATTAGCAGTACCATATCCTTGTACAAAATCATCAAAATATTAATTGCATATAACTATTTAAAAAAGAACTTAACAATTAATCATTTGTTCAATCACAATAATATATAATCCAAGTTTTGAATGAACCCTATCAAGGTGGGTCGTGACACTTTTGGATGAAAACTCAAAGACATACCACTATGATATCCCTCATGGGACATAATACTAGGATAAAACACAAGTTTTTGAAGGGGGCCTTGATCAACTTGTACTGTGGTTTGAACTTAGGTCGTCTATATGAAAACCCAAAGACATACCACTACAGTATCCCTCATGACTCTAAAATTTTAGATTAACGCACAAGTTTTGAAAGGGTTCCAGTCCCCTTGTACCAAGATTTGAACTTGGGTCTCCTCAATGAAAACTTAATGATATACTTGATACCACTATGGTATCCCTCACAAGATTAAAAATTTTAGGATAAAGCATGGGTTTTTGAAAGGGTCCTATTCTCTTATATAGAGATTTGAACTTGGATCTCCTAGATGAAAATCCAAAGATATACCACTATAGTATTCCTTGTGATATTGGAAAATTTTAGGGTAAAGCATGGATTTTTGAAATAGGTATTGATCCCCTTGTACTGGGGTTTGTACTTGGATCTCTTGGATGAAAACCCAAAGATATACCACTATGGTATCCCTCATGGGATAAAATTTTAGGGTAAAGCATGGGTTTTAAAAGGGTCCCAAAACTTTATACTAGGGTTTGAACTTGGATCTCTTGGATGAAAACCCAAAGATACACCACTATGGTATCCCTCATAGGACCCAAAAATTTAGTGTAAAACATGGGTTTTTGAAAGGGGCCTTAGTCCCCTTGTATCAATGTTTGAACTTGGGTCTCCTGAATGAAAACCAAAATACGTACCACTATGGTATCCCTCATGGAACTTTAAATTTTAGGATAAAGCACGGGGTTTTTAAAAGGGGTCTTGATCCCCTTATATTGGGGTTTGAACTTGGATCTCCTGAATGAAAATCCAAATACATATCACTATGGTATCCCTCCAAGGACAAAAATCTTAGGGTAAAGCATGGGTTTTGAAAGGGGTCTCAGTTCCCTTGTATCAATATTTGAACTTGGGTCTCCTAAATGAAAACCCAAAGACATACCACTATGGTATCTATCACGAAATAAAATATCAGGTTAAATCACAAGTTTTTGAAATGGGACCGATACCCCTTGTATAAGGGTTTGAACTTAGGTCTCTTGGATGAAAACCCAAAGACATAGCACTATGATATCCCTCATGGGATAAATAATTTAGGGTAAAGCTTGGATTTTTGAAAGAGGCCCTAGTCCCCTTGTATCGAGGTTTGGACTTGGGTCTCCTAGATGAAAATCCAAAGATATGCCACTATAGTATCCTTTACAAGACTCTAAATTTTAGGGTAAAACAAGGGTTTTCTTTCTATTGTAATTATTTATCAAGTAGTTGTAATTTTGATTTGTATTTATATTATTTTTATTACAATATCATAAGTCACAAGTATTAATTTTTTATTATGATTTTAGTGTTAAAACCCATGTAACTTAGGCTTTGTATATTTTATCCTTTCATCAAAATATTAAGACCCTAGGGTTTATAAATTCCCGTATTACATCATTTTCTCCTACAATATTTTTGATTTAATTATTTAGCAAGTAGTTGTAATCTTGATTTGTATTTATATTATTTTTGTTAGAATATTATAAGTCACAAATATTAACTTACTATGAGTTTATTGTTAAAACCCCTATAACTTAGGGTTTGTATAATTTGGCCTTCCATCAAAATATAAAGACCCTAGGGTTTATAAATTCCCTTACTACATCATTTTCTCCTACAACATTTTGATGTAATTATCTATCAAGTAGTTGTAATCTTGATTTGTATTTATATTGTTTTTATTGGAATATCATGTCACAAATATTTTCTTGTTATGAGTTTATTGTTAAAACTCCTATAACTTAGGCTTTGTATATTTTATCCTTCCATAAAAATATAAATATCCTAGGGTTTATAAATTCCCTTATTACATCATTTTCTCCAACATTTTTTATGAACTTAACATCAATTCACAAATAATATAATACCAATATTATAAGCTTTAACCTTTAACTAAAGACAGTGGATAATCCATATATATATATATATATATATAGGGAGTTGGTTACATCCACACTATTTTTAGTAACTGTCAAGTGCAATGTTCAAACCATAAAAGCTTCTTCCAACAAGCCTATTCCACCTTGTTATCGGTGACCCAACGTGAGGGAGGCCATGTATATATTGATAGGGAGTTGGTTACATCCACACTATTTTTAGTAACTATCAAACGCAGGGTTCAAACCACAAGGGCTTCTTCCAACTATTGGAATATTTTCAACATTGCCTCCTTAGTCCTAAGTATTAAGTCCTAGTATTTAGTTTTAGTTTAATGTTTTGATTTACATATTTCTAGTTAATTTGATTAGAATATGTTGAGGTTTTGGCTTGGTTGGTCAATTTTTGACCATAGTCCAAGATTAGCATGTTGTCAGGATAAGAGTTATCTTTAAGTTAGTTTGTTGTAATAAGTTTATGAGGATTTCTCTCAACCACCGTGTCTATTTTTAGTTCTTTCAAGAACTATAAAACTATGTAATGCATTGTTGATCAATAGAACAATTTCACCATTATTTCTCATTTGGTATCAAAGCAGGTTTTCTCAGATGGATGAAAACCTGTGTAGAGTGGTGTGAAGAGATCTAAAGCACACACTTTATCAGAGAAACTCAAGTGACCAACACTCAGCAAATTTGCAAGGAAGAGCTCAAGTAAATCATTAATATCTCATGAATCCTGAGGTATTTTCTCATGAAATTTTGAGGGTTGTTAGATAATTGTATCAATAGGATGCAATCAAAATTCTAGGTGATTTGGAGCTAATTTTTTGATTTTATTAGTATTTTGATTTTTTAAATAAAATGGTTGTATAAGGTGGAATACAGGGTATTTTCTTCTCAAAATTTGGAAGAAATATTATTTAGATAAAATAATAATTCAGACAAAATTTCAGGTCATTTGGATCTGTATTGATTTATTTATGTGAATATTTATTTTTTCTTCAAAAAATCCTAGATCCATAATTGTGATAAAAAGGAAAAAAGTAAATGATCATATATTTTTCACCTTTGTGAATTTTCTTCTAAAATTTATAGGGTTTTAATATTATTATCTCAGGAATACAGAGTTTAATTTTCATAAATTTTGAAGTTGTATGGATTGATTTATGTGAAGAACATTGAGGTTGTCTCAAAAACACTCTATGATCTAGAAAGGGCAAAAGTAAATTGATCACATATTTCTCATTGGTGTGAATTTGGATCTAAAATTTAGTGTATTTTAGATAAGTATATCAGAATTCTACAGGAAAAACTTTAGTTTGTTTTAATCAGTATTGGTCGATTTATGATAAATTGGGTGCTTGAGACTTTAGTAAATAAAAGGAAGCCCTGTATGCAGACTTGGCTGTACCAAAATTTGATGGAGATAATTATGCTATTTGGAGCATAATGATGAAGACCTTATTGAAGGCTCAAGAATTATGGGATATATTTCAAGAAGGCTATGAGGAACCCACTTGGAGCAAGCTACAATGCGAGGAGAGAAAAGAGAAGAAGGAGCAGCAATATGCAAATTGCTTAGCCCTTATGGATTTGAGGAGAGGAATGGAAAAGAGTGTTTTTCCTCTCATAGCTAATTTTAGATCAGCTAAAATGGCATGGCAAGTGTTGAAGGATGCTTATGGGTTTGATGAGGACACCCATAAAGCCATGTGTGACAATCATGAAGACTGTTTAAGCAAGGAGGAGCCATGCTTCCTTGAAGAAGTTTCTGAATTAGATCCTTTTGAAGGAGTTTTTGAAGAGTCTTTTCAAGACTCATATGAAGACATACATTCTTATTATGGTGAATTCTTCCTTGAAGAGGAATACATATTTGAAGAAAAGAGTGATGATGAAATTCTTGAAGAGAAGAGATACGAAGATGAGGAATCCCTTCATGGAGAAGAGGATGAGAAGGTGAAGGAGCCTTGTATAGCTCTCATTGGAGAGAGTTATTGTGAGACACCCCTAATTGCAGATATGTCTTGTAATGGCATGGAAAATTATAATAGTCAATTATTTCTTTTAGGAGGAGAAAAATATGAAAAGAAAATTTGTACTAATAATTTTTTTGTAGGAATGTCATGCTTGGAAAGCATTCGCATTGATAGCAAAGAGGATGGATGTCTCAATGGAGAGACAATTGCTCAAGGACCTTGTAGTGAAGACCACTCAATAGTGGAAGAAGACTTTGAAGATGAAGGAAGAGAAACACTCACATTGGAGTGTTACTTACTTGAAGACCATCAAAGTAAAATGTATGATGAAGAATACTCATGGAGGAGATAAATGAAGAGTGTATTATGTAGAATGCACCTACAATTATATAAAATAGTGAGATAGTCATTAATGGACTTCATGATGTAATGGAGGCATCATCAAAGGAGATTGAGAATTTTACTGAAGAAGCAATTGTGGATGAAGATTGATGAGCACCAGAAATGCTCATTTTATATACACGGTTAAGGAGAATTATCACTGGTTCAATTAGCATATGAGATGTATTTTATATAACTTATGCATATAATTGATAGAAAATCTGGTATTATGCTTGATTGGTGTTTTTAGTGGGAAATGTGTATAAATGCAGGTTTTATTACTAATATGGTGTTTTCCAGTCTACATCCACTTGGACCTGGCATACTTCTGCTTATAGAGACTAAGGCAAGAGAGCAAGTGCCTTCCTCTTCAAGGAAGGTGCCCAATAGAAATAGGCGCCTTCCTCTTCAAGGAAGGTGCCCAGTAGAAGTAGGCGCCTTCCTCCTTAAGGAAGGCACCCAACAGGAGTAGGCGCCTTCCTTATAAGGAAGGCGCCCAACAAAAGTAGGCGCCTTCCTTATAAAGAAGGCACCTCCATGCCTTCATACTTTGCAAGATTTACCAAGTCAACTTTGATTGGTTGACCAAGGACTATGGAGGAGGTTGCACGTGAAGACAAAGGAGATCTATTTTAATCATGCATTTATTAAATAGAATAAAGTGCTTGTTATTATTATCAACCGATTGGCCGGTTGACCTTGTAAAGCTCTTAAAGCATATTATTATTTTTAGGATGCATTAGTTTAGGATTTGTTGTTACGTACACCTAAGGATGTTTATATTTATCCTTCTGGTGAACGAACATACTTTAAAATAGAAGAATAAAATATGTGTAGAATCAATTGTAACTAAATCACATCACGTGATTAAAATAGACTGATTTGTTATTGTAATGAGATCTGGCTGCGCTTTATATAAAGACGTAGGCCAGATGAACAAAGGGGAGATGAATGATTAATTTTACATAGAACTTATTTTATTTTATTGTTTAATTAATTAAGAGTGCAACTCCTCTTATTCGAGCAAGCTCTACGTAGCTAGCCGGGCGGACTATCTACGGGAGCTTGGGCCCACTCCCTGTAGTAGTCCTCCCCTATTTAATTTGTGCATTTGCTTTCTGTAGATTAGTTTACTGCTTTATTTAATTTTAGTTGTGTGTGTTTATTTCCTCGCATTTTATTTCCACATTTTATTTCCAGCACTTTACTTTTTGTTTATAATTTATTTATTTCATTTCTCGCACTTAGTTTATTTGGTTTGGCTGGAATCCAATTACACAAACCTCCCCACCAAACTAAATAAGGTACAACCAGATTTGTTCCCCAACACTGCAGGCATATACTGTGCGTGACACTCATAAGTTTACGGACTTACCGGATTGATAATTTATGGAAGAGAAATGAATGTTTTTCGAAACGTAATTTCTGCTCACCATTTTGGCATCGTTGTCGGGGAGTGTCTAAACTGTAGTGTTCTAATTTACAGGTCAGATAAAAATTCTATTTAAAATTACCTGTAGATATTTTACCTGAGAAGTGTGAGTCCACCGTGGGCCTTTTTATAAGGCCAAAAATAGTTGTCGGCACAATCAGAGCTAAATTCCATTGGCAACTGTTTGCATTTTATAGCTTCTCAGGTAAACGTGGGAATGAACCTGATGTACCAAATTAAGTGTAGAAGTAGGAATAAAACGTGTTGTTGAAAAAAAAAATTAGAAAAATCTGGCATTGAAGGATTTCCATCATATTTTCAATGGTTCCAAGAAATCAAAATAAATAAGCACAACCCAAGTCTGATTGAAAATTTTTAGGGACGTGTTTTTATATAGAAACCATTGAAAAATTGTGCCTCTAGAAGCTTGGTTTTAAATTAAAAATTTTTACAGGCTTGAAATTTTTGCAACGTATTGGTAAATGTTTTTTATGATGAAATTAATAATGCAGGGAAAATGATAGAGCATAATTTAAAGAGAATGCCTTGTTATGGAGTATGCTCTTCACTTGCGCTTAAGGCGACCTGGTGAATCAGAAACTAGCATGTGTTTTTAATAGACTGCTATGCCATGTTTTCTTCAGGTTGCTAGCTCGCGGATAGTCATTTCCTAGCCTACATGTTTTGCCATTATGTTGAGAAAATTTGGTTTTGAGGCCATGGGATAAAATGCTCTTCTCATGCTATGACGTATTAAACTAGTTGATAATGAAGCAGATGATTTTTGAAAGACTAGTTTAAATATAGGCATGGGGGAGACCCCACCTTCATCAATGCCATCAACAACACAATGAACACTATTTATAGTGTTCGTTAAAAAAAAAAAAAGAGAGAAAATAAATCATCTGCTGAAAAGGCTCCAAGTTAATGAGCAAATCAAAAACAGAGTTTTATTTTGTTGCTTGTTGAAAGAGAGTATCCTCTTTCCCGAGGACCAGCTTGGTCCAGAAGGGAAATGAGAAATCTCCAACCGGTAGCTAAATAAAACAGGGAAAGAGCTTGGAGGAGATCAGATTTCAAATGTCTGCACAAAGGCCACATGGTGCTTGAAAATTAATCCCTGCAATGCATACGGAGAGTCCAATACTTTGGATATGCATTAGAGCAGGATTAACATTTTTTTATGTGCTAATTGAGGAGGAGCTTGGTGTTTCAAAAATGTGAGTTGTTGGTTGTCATAAAATCCTTTCATAATGGTACATGGAATGTAACTTTCACATAGTAGGCTGCGTAGTTACCTGACTCACACGGCCTCCACTTTTGAATGCATAGTGCCAACATTACAGTTTTTATGGTAGCATTCTCATTCTATTAAAATATGTGAAGAAAATATACAAAAGAGAGGCAGAGTCTCACTATGGTGGAAGATAACATCAACTTTGAGAGGATCTGAAACCATGGAGAAATCTGCTTTTCACAAAAAGTGTGAGGGCAAAGATGTTTCAGTACATGGCACATTTTGTCAAATTGTTAGGATGGATCATTGACAAACCTCCAGATGTGAAAATCACCAGCTCAAATGGTTGAAGTTGACATTCTGTTCTTTGATGCAGATGATGAAAAAAAAATGATAATCCAAGATCTGTTCTGGTCAAGGCAGAATAGACCAAAAAAAAAAAAATTAGTTAGAATTTTATTTTAATGCCTTTAGTTTAGATTTTTCTTTTATGTTTTGCAAGACAACGTGAAGTGCGAAGTAGAAAAATAAGGAGGTGTCTGTGAAGATTTCGTGAATTGAGAATTATACGTGGAGTTTGTAATAACACTATACGAACTATCTCGTGTACCTGATCGTGTAGCATCCAATCTAGCAGGTGAAAGCTAGCAGAGTTTTACCTTGGCAACATTAGCACCTGAAGGCAGGCTAAGTAACCCTGATCAAGCGAAAGGCTTCCAGCCCAAGGTGCTTGTGAAACTTTGGGAATGTTTTGCAGCAAGGTGTGTGACTGTTACAACCTGAGTAAATGATGAGCAGAGTCAAAGATGCTACACCACGTACAAAGTAGAGTGTCGAGACAATGTTCAAGTAACGGTCAATGAGCTCTATTAACAATCGCCTCACATTTGCGAGAGTGGATCAGACATCGGCATGGGGGAGACCCCATACCATACTAGTAGCTTGGACGAATGTTCAATCATTCGTTAAAAAAAAAAATAGAAGAAGAAAAAAAGAGAGAGAAAGAAAAGAAAAAAAAGGAGAAAAAAAAAGAGAGGAGGATACGTGAAAAAAATAAAAATAAAATAAAAGTGAAAGACGCCTTGATCATCAATAAGGTGCCTTCCGCATGAAGAAGGCACCATACAATGGAGGCGCCTTTCGCATCAGGAAGGCGCCATACAATGGAGGCGCCTTCCGCATAAGGAAGGCACCATACAATGAAGGTGCCTTCCGCATCAGGAATGCGCCATACATTGGAGGCGCCTTCCGCATCAGGAAGGCACCATACATTGGAGGCACCTTCCGCATCAGGAAGGCACCATACATTGGAGGCGCCTTCCGCATCAGGAAGGCACCATACATTGGAGGCGCCTTCCACATGAGGAAGGCGCCATACATTGGAGGCGCCTTCCGCATCAAGAAGGTGCCATACATTGAAGGCGCCTTCCACAGCAAGCAGGCACCTTCCACAACAAGCAGGCGCCTTCCATAGCAAGTAGGCGCCTTGACATCTAGGGTGCCTTGATCCATTTCCCGCACCTAGGTGGTTCGATGAAAGAAAAAAAAAAATTATGCGAATCCTCCCAATGAAAAAAAAAAATGCATAGAACATGTCCTGCTTAGCATAAAAATTTCTTTTTATTTGCTTTGCAGGAAACCATGAACCGAATTGCAAGTTGCAGGCATCCTGAGAGCCAAGGCCTAACAGGCATGGAGTCATGACTCCTATTTTACTACTTTCATGTGTGCAGGTAATCGTGCCCGATGAGTGCAATCTGAAGGCATCCTAAGAGCTAGGTCCTCAGGCACAGGCCATGATTCTTGTTTTCCAATTTTTGTAGGTGTAGTTTCACAGTACACAACCATGAGCATGATCTGTAGGTGGAGCCGACTTAAACTAGGCCTAACATATGTGACATTTTGTGCCCTACAATTAGGAGTGCGGCGAAGTAGAAAAGGCACTTACTTCCCACCAGGAAGAGAGTGCCTACAATCAGTCCAATACAACAGTGCCTTTTTCCACCTGGAGGAAGGCACCAATAAGCAATTTTCTTCTCCCTTGGATGGGAGGTTCCTGTTGCTCAGTGTGGGACCTGATGTTTAGAGGGTTGTAGACCTGTTGTACAGAGGGACCTGACACTGGTGACAAGGGCATCACCAATTTAAGTGGGGGAAGATGCGGGTGAACCAGAACCTCCCGTAATTAAAAAAAAAGGGGGAGTTTGGAAGGCTGTTGTCATGAGGACATGACAATTTTTAGACATGGGGGGAAAGACGCCTTATTGTCGGTGCCTTACTCCTATGAGAAAAAAAAAAAAGGGGAGTTTGGAAGGCTGTTGTCACGAGGACGTGACAATTTTTAGACATGGGGGGAAAGACGCCTTATTTTCGGTGCCTAACTTACTCCTATGAAAAAAAAAAACCCTTTTGTTGAAATAGCTCCACGATGAAATGCAAATAGAAGCAAAGTTTTATTTTTGCTGCCCATTGGAAGAGAGTATCCTCTTTCCCGAGGACCAGCTTGGTCCCGAAGGGAAATGAGAAACCTCCAACTGGTAGCTAAATAAAATGGGGGAGGAGTTTGAAAAAATATATTTGACAAGTAGGCACCTTCCTCTTCAAGGAAGGTGCCAGAAGAAGGTAGGCGCCTTCCTCTTCCAAGAAGGCACCAAGAAAAGATAAGCGCCTTCCTCTTCTAGGAAGGCGCCAATAGAAGGCCAGCGCCCCCCGAAGGCACCAAGAAAATATAAGCACCTTCCCTTTCTAGGAAGGCACCAATAGAAGGCCAGCACCTTCCTCTTCCAGGAAGGCACCAAAAGAATGCAAGCGCCTTCCTCTCACCGAAAGGTGCCGACAGGAAGGCGCCACAGGAAGGCACCGACAGGAAGGCACCACAGGAAGGCACCCACAGGAAGGCGCCACAGGAAGGCATCGACAGGAAGGCGCCACAGGAAGGCACGATAGGAAGGCACCATAGGAAGGTGCCATAGGAAGGTGCCACTAGAAGGCAAGCGCCTTCCTCTCATAGGAAGGCACCGATAGGAAGGCGCCACTAGAAGGCAAGCACCTTCCTCATAGGGAAGGCACCCTTGTTCTTCTCCCGTTGACTAGACAAGCATGACGTGGGCAACAAAAATTGGTGCAGTTCCAACTCTACGTCATGTAGGTTAATTTGGGGATCGCACCAACGGATGAGAACATCCTACCAATGCCAGCACATACATCTCAATAATGCACTGACAGATGTCATGAATGATGAAAGAAATATTGTTTTTCCTCACTCCAAAAAACAAAGGAATGTAGTGTTGTTCCAATTATGCATGCAAAAGAAATAATTCAGAGGGGAGATCATTTTGGATGCACACGTGTCAGAGGATGAAAAAAAGAAAAAAAAGGGAGAGAGTCAAGATCTGTTCTGTTCATGGCAGAATAGATAAAGATACATATAAATAAATAAATAAAATCTCCAGGAGCACCAACGTGAAGACGTCTCACACCACCAGCATCATATATATCAGATTCTACGAAATTCACCCGGGTATGTACTGATTTTCTTGTTAATTATGTGTATAGTTATTTTAAAATCATTTCTATGCTAATACCAGTCGACGCCTCCATAGTTTTTCAAAATCTCCCATTAGAATTCAAACACATGATGTGCCTTGAAAAAAAATATAATTGAAAAAAAAAAAGAGAGGCTATGGCATCTACATGAATAAATTTGGCATCATTTTCATTGTCGCCTCCTGACAATGGTAGTCATCTTGAGCGAACACATATAAATGATGCTACTCTCTACCACAAAGGAGGTTCTAGAGATGCCAAATATGTTTCAGATGTGGGTAAAAGTAGTAGCTGGTGATTGCACTTATTTTAAACAAATTTGGTCTCACCAAATCTGACTAATGTGCAACACTGGAAAATGCCAGCATTAGTGCAGTGGTAATTTGCCCTAAACAGTGTGGTCACGATTTAACTATTTATCCGCAATGATTAGTCAAGATGTGTTTCTGACTTCTGTTGGTGCCGCATCACTCTATGGATGAAGAATAGCAACACTCAATGAAAAAAAACATAGTGTTGAATAAAAAAATAGTACTGAGAAAAAAATAGTAGTGCTGAATGGAAAAAATAGCAGCACTCAATGGCAGAGAAATAGAGATGCTGAAGGCCATTAAAAAAAAAAAAAGAGGAAAAATATATATATCCCAAGGGTTGTTGTCATGAAGACATGACAAACTTTTTGGCATGGTCAGCCTGCGAGAGGGATAACTTCACCTTTTGGTGCCACGAGGGCGTGGCACATGTTAGGCATGGGGGGATGATGAGCACCAGAAATGCTCATTTTATATACACGGTTAAGGAGAATTATCACTGGTTCAATTAGCATATGAGATGTATTTTATATAACTTATGCATATAATTGATAGAAAATCCGGTATTATGCTTGATTGGTGTTTTTAGTGGGAAATGTGTATAAATGCAGGTTTTATTACTAATATGGTGTTTTCCAGTCTACATCCACTTGGACCTGGCATACTTCGACTTACAGAGACTAAGGCAAGAGAGCAAGTGCCTTCCTCTTCAAGGAAGGTGCCCAACAGAAATAGGCGCCTTCCTCTTCAAGGAAGGTGCCCAACAGAAGTAGGCGCCTTCCTCCTTAAGGAAGGTGCCCAACAGGAGTAGGTGCCTTCCTTATAAGGAAGGCGCCCAACAAAAGTAGGCGCCTTCCTTATAAAGAAGGCGCCTCCATGCCTTCATACTTTGCAAGATTTACCAAGTCAACTTTGACTTGTTGACCAAGGACTATGGAGGAGGTTGCACGTGAAGACAAAGGAGATCTATTTTAATCATGCATTTATTAAATAGAATAAAGTGCTTGTTATTATTATCAACCGATTGGCTCGGTTGACCTTGTAAAGCTCTTAAAGCATATTATTATTTTTAGGATGCATTAGTTTAGGATTTGTTGTTACGTACACCTAAGGATGTTTATATTTATCCTTCTGGTGAACGAACATACTTTAAAATAGAAGAATAAAATATGTGTAGAATCAATTGTAACTAAATCACATCACGTGATTAAAATAGACTGATTTGTTATTGTAATGAGATCTGGCTGCGCTTTATATAAAGACGCAGACCAGATGAACAGAGGGAGATGAATGATTAATTTTACACATAACTTATTTTATTTTATTGTTTAATTAATTAAGAGTGCAACTCCTCTTATTCGAGCAAGCTCTACGTAGCTAGCCGGGCGGACTATCTACGGGAGCTTGGGCCCACTCCCTATAGTAGTCCTCCCCTATTTAATTTGTGCATTTGCTTTCTGTAGATTAGTTTACTACTTTATTTAATTTCAGTTGTGTGTGTTTATTTCCTCGCATTTTATTTCCACATTTTATTTCCAGCACTTTACTTTTTGTTTATAATTTATTTATTTCATTTCCCGCACTTAGTTTATTTGGTTTGGCTGGAATCCAATTACACAAACCTCCCCACCAAACTAAATAAGGTACAACCAGATTTGTTCCCCAACACTGCAGGCATATACTGTGCGTGACACTCATAAGTTTACGGACTTACCGGATTGATAATTTATGGAAGAGAAATGAATGTTTTTCGAACGTAATTTCTGCTCACCAAAGATCACTCACTTGGAGTGACTACATTGTAGAAAGAGAGCTATCTTGAAAATGTAACAATGTATGATTGTTTGAATGAATGGTGTTTCAACACACCAACATGGATTGAACAAAGGAGGAGAACTCTTAGTGAAGATTTGATGGTTGATATTGAAGCATCATACAATGAAGGAGAACTACTACAAAATAGCTTTATGGGAAGCACCAAATCTACTCATACTAAAGGTAATGTTTTTATGATTAATGATTTGTTTTTTGTGAGCAGGAATGAAAAGAAAGGTGATTGTCTCATTGAGACAACTTTGATGAAGAGTCTTTTTGGAGAGAATACAATGACGGAGAAATTGGGCCACATGGATCAAAAAGATGTGTTCAAAATTCCTTGGGAGAAGGATTCTTGTAAAGTCATTGTTTTGAGAGAATATTTGTGTGAGGAGCAACTTTATGTTGCATATGTAGTTGGTCATTATATGACCATATTTGTTGTGATCTTTTGTGTTGAAATATGTGAAAGAATTGTATGGTATAATCATCTATGTGAGATGATTAATTGTAAATACTCATGTGGAGTATTGTTTAGTGTTGAATATGTAAAAGAAGATCAAAATGTGAGAGCATGGTTTAAAGACCATAATGATAAAGATGTAAGAGAGTGGTTGTTGAAAACCACAAGAGGAGATACTTTTGTTGAAGGGGGAGCTAATCAACAAAATAAGGCACTCAAGCATTTGCAGGAAATCCCACATAAAGAGTGGAAGGAGTGCCACCATAAGTATTTTGTAAATTCTGATTTCTTGATTCAAGATTTGAGGAAACGTAAGAAAAATATTTTCTTTCAACTCTATGTTTCTTAAAGAACTCTTGCATGAGTGTCTTTAGCATCAAGGGGGAGAATGTTGGAATATTTTCAACATTGCCTCCTTAGTCCTAGTATTTAGTTTTAGTTTAATGTTTTGATTTACATATTTCTAGTTAATTTGATTAGCATATGTTGAGGTTTTGGCTTGGTTGGTCAATTTTTGACCATAGTCCAAGATTAGCATGTTGTTAGGATAAGAGCTATCTTTAAGTTAGTTTGTTGTAATAAGTTTAAGAGGATTTCTCTCAACCACCGTGTCTATTTTTAGTTCTTTCAAGAACTATAAAACTATGCAATGCATTGTTGATCAATAGAACAATTTCACCATTGTTTCTCACCAATAGGCCTATTCCACCTCGTTATCGATGATCCGATGTGAGGGAGGCCATCGGTCACTTAGGATTCGTATTGTCATCGCCAGTCTAATGCACACTTAAAGAATTTAGACCAGACTACTACATTTGCAAAAATATTCAGAACAGACCTTTGTAAAACAAAAAACTACTACAACTTAACAATTATCTATAGAATTCAGATCAGACTACTACCTTTGCAAAAATATTCAGAACAGACTACTACTTTGCAAAACAAACAACTATTACAACTTAACAATTATCTATATACCATTTTACAAAATTCAAACTTTGAATCTTTTGAAAAGTTGAAGAATTTAACTAATTCAATTAAAACTAATACCATTTGCTTGATTTTTTTTTTAATTAGTTTACACAGGTTTTTATGAGGGATCCCAATCCCCTTATATTGAATGGGGTTTAATCATTGGACCTCTCAAAGAGAGACCAAAGCCCTTATCATTGCAATAAGCTTGCAACATTGATTATTAAATTTTTTTTAATAGGTTATATGTGGCTTCTATTGGGGGCCACTCCCATCAAAATACCAAAATATTACATTTGTTATAGCATACCCTTCTATCATAGTTTTTCCATTTCTTTTTTCTTTTAAACATATTCTTCAACTTCCTCATAATATTATGTTTCCACAATCATTACTTGTTAAATTTTATATTATATAAATATTTTTATTAAAATAAATAAGGATTAAAAAAAACTTAAATAAGTTCTATAATATTACTTGCGAAATTTTATATTATATAAATATTTTTATTAAAAGAGATAAAGGATTAAAAAAAAACTTAAATAAATTCTATATAATATTTTCAAGTGGTATGAGGTTTCATCCTCCAATTGTTTTGTGAAAAAATCCTAATAAAACAAAACTTAAAATAGTGGTTTTTGTATGGTTTCTTTCCTTATTCCTTTTCTTAAAAGATCTACAAATAAATCTATGCACCCTTTAAGAAATTTCTTAAGATAACCTTCAATTCTCACAAAGCAATTAACAAATTGCCAGATAATAAATTGCCCTCTAGCTTGCCTTCCACTGAATTCAATATCTAGTCCTATGTAGTTCAAGATAATCATATTAAAAGTTAAAGAAAAGGCCATCATGCCTCCACCATATCCTTGCTCCTCAATTAAGAGCCTTCCTACTTCTCTCCCCCATTAAAGCAAACAATTCACCAAAAAATATTAGACCATATGCCTTGGAGGGACAGACAAACAAATTGGCCACTTTGTTGGAATTATGGCAACCATTACAAAAGCCTCTGGCCCTTATCCATTGCGATGAACAAGGCTTACCTTTAGCTTTGTTGTCTTTAGGCCTAGGGAGCCCAACACCCCACATGGCTCTCACAATCCCCATAATAATTTAACACCCCAAGGGCTTATAACCTTAATCTATCTGAAGGTACTTTGAAATTAATTATTATAATTTAAATCCTAAGGTTTTGGTATTTTAAAAGAATACAAGTTTTATGGTTCGAGGTCTTTATGTATTAACTAAAATATTAATATATGACGAGATTTTAAGCTAAAATATTAATATAAATAAATATAATGTAAAAGCCAAGGGGGACAACGCGTGCATTGTAGTCAGCAAAAATGCCGGGTTGTTGTAAGCAAACAGATAAAATTTAACATTTAAAAATTCCGTCAACTGATGTCAATTACAAAGAATTCTAGTCGTCGTCAACCCCTGGCTTTCTCCGTACATAACCGTACCTAGGGAAGGCGCCTTCTTTCCACACTATACCATATACATTATTGGGAAAATAATGTATACAGCTAGTTTTTAATTTAAAAAATTACAACCCTTTTCTAAGGCTATACATAATTAAAGTATTCACCACCTTTGTGGGTGAATGGTATTATTACAAAATTTAACCCACGGTATCCATTGATTATTATGCGCAGTTGGGTATATTTTATTAACATTGTAACATTTTATGGGTGATTTAAAGCTATATGGGGATGTTTGTTTAAGCTATGGCAAGATTTGTTAGGTGATATGTATATGACAGAGTTGGCACAAAGATGTTGGTTATGTAGAGTAGGGAACAAAATGGGCAGTCGGATATCTACATTTAGATAATGTGGGTAATAAAATCTTAATATTTATTGCTTAGATGGAGATGCAAGTTGGCTTATGGAATGGCTTGTTAAATCAATGGCAAAAGGTATGATAAGCATGGGAGGAAAGAGGTCCTTTCCATCAAGGTCAAAGTCTTCTTTAAAAGTTAAAGGAGAATGTTGTGAGTGTAGTTTTTTTAATAAAAATTTGAAAATCTTATATTAAAATAAAGATCATTTATAAGTTAGGATGAAACTTTTTTTAGTTTTAATTAATGAGAACACTTGTTTACAACAGTAAAAGAAGTTTTGTATTTGAGCTAAATATTTTAAACCATATATCTACCGTGGTTGTCCAAATTAGTTAAATATTAGATTTGCTCACCAACTTGTCTAATTCTCTCATCCTTAATAGCTATGTCACTGTGCCACTAAACCTCTACCTCCTTCTTGGGACCTATCTTAGCCCATAAGTCTATCACTTTAATTAGATATCTACCCACATAAACTGGAATCACATCATCTAATTCCCTCCACAATTCCTTAATTTGGGTGACAAGAATCCTCAATCTCCATATCTTCAAAGCAAAGTTCCGCATGTAGTCCAGAGATCCTACCAATATTTGAGAATTTGATTCTATGATTATCCTCCTACAACCTTGTTTTACCACCTAGATAAAAAAAAAAAATTGATAGCTAAGGCTTTTGTTTCATTGTTTGTGATCTTACCCAAGCCTTATAGTTCCCAATAAAGCATTGTCCCAACATGATTCGTATAGACCACTCCAATTCCATCTCTCTTCGGATTGCCTTTTGTAGCTCCATCAATATTAATTTTAATACAACCTTCTTGGGGTGGTTTCCAACTAGCTATATCCTTCTCCTCTTGCACTTCGGTTTCCTTCTCCATCATCCCTATATTAGCCTAAGTTTCTTCTTTAGCACACACTACCATAGTTTTTGTGATTTTTCTCTAAATGACCTGCCAAACGTCATCTAAGGATGAAAAGGTTTCTCTAAAAATTTTATCATTTCTCTCCAGCCACACTTGCTACCAAATGAATTTTAATCCAAGCTTCCAACCTACCCCTCTTTAGATTTCTCAAATATTAATCCGATTCAAAGGTCTCTCTAAAAATTTTATCTTTAGATTTAAATCTACCCCTCTTCCATATTTCTCAAATATTAATCCGATTCAAATCACCATTGGCTCAATTTTTATAAGATAAAAACCATCGCTCCCAGATCTAGCATGTGAACGGTCACTCAAACATCAAGTGGTCAGATGTTTCCTCGCTTTTGTAGCATAAAACACATTGAGATGGACCAACGATTCCCCTATGTCTCATATTATCAAAAGTAAGAATTCCATTGTGCATGAACTGCCAGGAAAAGAAGTTTACTTTTGGTCAACTCTTGGACTGCCAAATCTTTCTCCAATACTCAACTTGATATGCATGAGGAGGAGGTTCTGGAAGGATATTATCATATCCATCCTTCACTATGTAGACTCCAAGGCTTCCATAGACCCAGGATAATTCATCCTCCTCATCTTTACATGTGAGAAATATTTCTACCAAGATTTTAGTCATGATGGGTGTCAATTTTGGAGGGATTGAATTAGCCACTCATTCAACTTCTTAAACTTATAATCCCCCAACCGGTTAGTGTTGAAATAATTTTTAATTTGGATCCAACTCTTGCTTTCCATGGTTGTTTTTATTGGTTCAGTTCTGGGAATTCAATAATGATAGTGTTAGAGTTAGAGTATATTACATCATTTGGGTCATGTAAATGTACCACCTTTGGTACATAGTTAGAGTAGGAGATTACTTTAGGGGGAAGTTAGCTACTTACTTCAAGCAATGTAATAAATGCACAAGTGTCAATGTAGTTGTAATGTGCAAGGTGTCCCCTTGTACAGCTAGGTAGAGTGTTGGCCAAGGAATCTCTCTTCCTATATAAAGGGCCTCATATAGACATATCAAGCATATCAAGTGCATTATAGTAGAGAGTAGTAGATAGTGGTAGAACTCCTGTATGGAGTACAATGTAGTTCTTTAGCTTATAGTAATGGAGTGACCATTACCTCCATATTGCATTGTATTTTTACCACTTTCTATTTATAGTATATTTCAGTCATATTGCAGAATTACTTTCTTTCATATTTTTTATATCTTATTAGGACCTGTGATAGATCTCTCCCTCTGCATATATCCTCAAAAGCTAACAGTGGTATTAGAGCCATGGTGAATCGAGATAGGATTAGGGAGAGTCACAAGAAAGA
This sequence comes from Wollemia nobilis, assembly GCA_028583015.1. Taxonomy (NCBI): domain Eukaryota; kingdom Viridiplantae; phylum Streptophyta; class Pinopsida; order Araucariales; family Araucariaceae; genus Wollemia; species Wollemia nobilis. Next base: position 18,929,641 of record JAQPPZ010017228.1, read on the forward strand.
TTGAAAGGATTGAAATAAATCTCAGTTACAGAAATTTTGAGATTACATTTGGCTAGAGTCTTTCCATAGAGTTGCAGAAAAACTCGTGAAGACTAGGACTCAACATTCATACCACTAGATTGACAAATCAACTAGTGAAGATTATTATCTCCAGAATTATAAATTCTTTCATTCTAGTTTCTAACAACTTGTTGCAGGAAAAGGAGATTCAGAAAAAGGTTGGGAAGCTTCCTACAAGAGAGCTAGGAAGAATATCTTCTTAGAATCATTCTAGCACTTGCAACAACAAGGAGAAGACTGAAGATTTCAAAGACCTCAAAAAAAGAGTCTCATTACAAGAGTTGCAATCCTGCATATTGCATAAGTGAAGAAAAGGCCTTAGTAGCCTCATAGTAGACTCAAGGAAGAAGAGACTCCAGAAGTCGAGTCAAGGAGGAGATAGGAGATTGGTGATCTCCATAGAAGATTGAAGACCTACATATTGCAGAAGAAAAGGCCATAGAAGCCTTGTACCAGAAGAAAAGGCCATAGAAGCCTTGATATAGAAGAAGAGGCCAGAGAAGCCTTGATCCAGAAGAAAAGGCCATAAAAGCCTTAATTCTGAAGAAGACTTTAGAGAAGAATTTCTGATTCAGAAGAAGATTTTTTGATTCAGAAGAAGACTCTAGAGAAGAGCTCATGAGAAATAGAAGATAGGAGATTGGTGATCTCCATTGAAGACTACGAATTGTAGAGTCTTTCCACAAGACTATGAAGACCAGGACTCAACACATAATTTATATCACTAGTTTTAAAAGTACTAGTGAAGATTGAAAAGGTCTGAGAAAATACCCCATTGGAAAATAGTATATAGAATATTTGTTCTAGAAGAAGTTTGAAGAAGATCCATAGAATATCTCATTGAAGAACTTCCAATCTTGGAAGATTGAAGAAGGACCAGCAAGGTCCCATTCCAGAATCTAGAAGTAGTAGATTTCAGAGATCCGAGAAGAAGATCTCATCACCAACACTTCTAGAAGCATAAGGTTGAAGAAAAGGTCTCAGTTGGAAGACCAAAGAAGTTGCAAGATAGAAGACCTTGGAGAGGTCTCAAGGAAAAAAAGAAGGCTTGGAGAGCCTTGTTGTAGAGCTCATAGAAGCATCATCAAAAGAGTTCCTAGGAGAACTCATTGGAGAAATCCACTACCAAGGAGAAGCTCATGATAGTGAAGGACTTGGGACAATTGTCACCATCTGAAAACAAGCCCAAGAGAAGAAGAATTTGGCAAAGAGTGCCAAATCCAGAAGAAGAATCTAATGAAGACCTCAAGACATTCAAAATCTTGAGAAGAAGAAGATCATATTTGAAGTCAGAATTCAACAAGAATATTGAAGGAAGATTCAAACAGAAGAAGCCTACCAAATCCAAGAGATTTGGAGATTGCCTCTCACAGCAAGAAGGCACAATTCAGAGATAAGAGTTCTCTGAACCTACTACAAAAAATCAAAGATCACTAGAAGGATCAAGCCACCAAACCCTAGGCTCAAGATAAAAATTTCAAGACCATAAGTTGGTGAAGCAAGAAGTTATTTTGGATAGCCAACAAGAAGTTATAAATTCATCCATTACAAGGTAGCAACTTGGTGAATCAAACACCAAGATCTACATCTACTATAGAAGCCATTAAAGGTAAGCAACTAGGGTGCAATTAGTTGAACTTCAAATTAGGGTTCATTATCAAATTCCATTAAGCACCATATTTGGATTAAAGTTGCAAGGAGAAGGGCTCATATTATAGTCTTCAAGAAAGTGCAAAAAGGAGAATTCATTTTAAGATATATTTACACATTAAATAGGAGTTGGATATTTTTTGAAAGAAATAAAATTATCACCTACCTATTATCTATCTAGAAAGCAAGAAGACTACATCCTACAATATTGATTGTAGTGAAAATTGCAGATTATTCATTAAGGGTTCTTTACAGATTACTCTTAAAAGTTGTAGAGATTATTAAGTGCATTTGAAATTATTTTGAGAGTTTATTTACAAGAGCAATAAGGTGAGATTATTGTTACCATTAAAGTGCATTATTAATCCATTAGCACTATACTAGTTGATCTTTAACTAGTTACTCTCAAGAAATTAGTTTGTGTGTTGATTGTTAAAGGCACAAAACTAGCACAAAATCTGCAGCATTTCATGGCCAAAAGAAGCCACCAATACAAGTCAAAAGGTGGAGAAGGAAGCCACCATTAAAGTCCTTGAAGGAAGCCTCAAATCGAGACTTGGTGAGTCTCAAGATTCAAGGAATATATAAGGGTTTCATTTAAGTGCAAAGTGCAAAAATCCTTACTTTAAAATCAACTTATTAGCATGGATTAAAATTATCCAAGGAAGAGGATTAATGAAGGCAAGGAGCTGCCTCATCAAAATAAAAAAAAATATTTCAAAAAAAGGTCTGTCATTTTGGTGCAAATCTAACTATTACAAAGCACCTCTTTTGTTCCTTCAAAGGACAAAAGAATATCTCATTGTAGGAAACAACACGACCATTATCTCAGTAGGTATTAGGGCAAAGTTTGAGCAAGAGGAAAGAGTCACCGAAGAGCTCACACTTCTCAAAATCAAGGTGTTTAAAAACACCATTTCTCCACATCCAATCCAGCCCTAGAAGCAAGCATTTCACCTACAATATTGGAGCTATTATCATCCGAGTCTACGTAGAGAAAGGGCAGCATACAGAAGGAGATTATCTACACTATCAAGCTAAGCACAAGGGGCTATTACAAAAGCTACAAAAACAACATAAAGGAACAAGGGAAAGGTGCTATACCCAAGGCCATTACTTGGAGAGATCAACCACCAAAAAGGAGCACAAAAAGCTACCACAAGACTGCCATTAGGAGCACCATAGAACCTTGGAGCATTACAGCTGGAGCCACCCATTATCCTCATCAAGACAATGTGCAAAAGGAGAAGAGGAAACACTTGCATTTCAAGAAACATAGCAATCCAACATACAATACAAAGATATAGGTAAAGATAGGGTTACAATGCTCATCCATGGAGCGTTAGAAGAAAGGCTTACATGCACAAGCCTTGAGTGCCACTTGGCACAAGAGTTCTAAGCGCCCCAACATTTATGAATAATCCAACGCTCACCTAAAAGGGAGTTACAAAGCTTTGGGAGGTTACCACCAAACTCATCATTGCATAAAGGTACGTTGGAATATCAACACCTACTTAGTAATGCTCAAGTGACACTTATCCATAATCAGCAAGGAAACAATCCTATTTAAGGCGCCCATCTTGGAGAAATAGAATCGAATGAGGTCAAAGGAAGTCAAGCATTGAATGGTGTGAAGCATGTTCATAGGGAAGAGGCTAATTCAAGCTTGTGTGCCATTCAAAGGTGTAAGTCTGCATTTAAGAAGCTATCATAGACCAACAATACCAACGCCCCATTTGTGGAGGATATTCATCATAGACCAAGCATTCCTTAAGGAGAATATCAACATCATTTATGGAGGAGAGAAGTGCTACTCAAGGGAGAAACCAACGCCGATCAAAGAAGGCATTGACTGCCCATGAGCACCACATTCCAAAAGGTTTCAAATCCGCCACCTCACAACATCAAGGCAAGATAATTTAGAAGGGTTATTAAGGTAAAAACTCATATTATTTATTGATTGCTATAAACTAAATTTTTATTGGAGTTATAAGGGTACATTATATTTACTATTGCAATCATCCATTTAGCATTAGTAATATATTAAGCAAGCAGATTTAAAGAATATTTATATTTGCAAATAATAAAGTAGGAGGTATAAGGATTTCAACTTGGAAATTAAAACCCTATTATTGCAAATATTATTGTTTTCTAATATTCCAAATTAGGGAGTTATAAGGAATACTACACCAAATAAATTATTGGAATTTAGAAACATTAAATATCAAATATCAAAGGCTATAAAAGGAGGTTCATTAAGGATTATCAAGAGTTAGAAATTAATTTGTATACTTGTCTCAAAACCACATTAAAGGGACAAAAGAAATCCAACCATTAGGACCTCATCAAATTAGAAAGTGCTTAAGTTCAATAGGAGTAATAAGGTGTAATAGAAGTTGATTTTTGCCATTTACAAAACATTACAAAATCAACTCAAAATTGAACTACTATTCTCAAAGAGCACTTTATCAATCATATAGCATATCCAAAATCACTAGGGAGTCATAAGGCATTCTACAAAACTTGATAATAATAGCATCCATCAAAGTTTATCAAGTACCCAATTCATTTGGGAGTCATAAGGTTTCTACAAAATATAAATTCTACAAGGATTTTATTAAATCAAATTCACATCTCTTAACTAGGGAGATATAAGGAAGCCTACAAAACCTAAGCTCTAAAAGGTTTTATCAAATCAAGCTCATACTCTAAACTAGGGAGTTATAAGGTAGACCACTTAGAAGATTCTATCTCATAAGATACAAGCTCTATCAAAGCACTTTATACTCTAATCCAAGGAGCTATAAGGATGTCTACCTCAAGTAATACAATAAACAATGATATGAACAACACTATTAGAAAGGAAAGAGCAAGTGTCATAAAAAGTGGAATCAAGAATTCACTTATAAATTTTGAAGGAAACTTAGATCCTACTTCAAAAAGGATACATAGTGAAGCTTTAAAATACAAGTTTGAAACGATGGAGCATTATCTACATGCTCGACTCACTGAAGCAATTGATAATGGAAAGAATGACATTCAAATTCCTTTAGAATATGGAAGCATACTATACATGGCACTACTTACATTCAAATGTTATAAGGATGAAAATGTGGAACAGAGAGGATTGATAGAATTACTTAAACTAAAGATAGAAATGGATGAATCATCCCTAGCAAAGATATTTCAATCCTCATGCAGTATTAGTACTTCAAGTTCTACTAACTCAAAATATTATCATGATGCTCTAAGTGTATGTTCAGAAGCTTCTATACAAGACACAAAGAATGATGACAAGGACAAAAGCAAAGAGAAAATACTCTTGCAAGAATCAGGTGATAGCACATCCACCTATGAAAGTACTGACTCCAATAAAGAAGAAGAAGAAGAAGAACCAATTCAAGGAGGCATACAGTGCAATGTGAATTAAAATGAATACAAAGGATCAGATCAAGCTGAAGACCATTCTCAAGAAGAAGATCCATATTGAATATTGAAATCTTCAATACCCAAATAATGTAATATAGGGGGTGTTAGAGTTAGAGTATATTACATCATTTAGGTCATGTAAATGTACCACCTTTGGTACATAGTTAGAGTAGGAGATTACTTTAGGGGGAAGTTAGCTACTTACTTCAAGCAATGTAATAAATGCACAAGTGTCAATGTGCAAGTTGTAATGTGCAAGGTGTCCCCTTGTACAACTAGGTAGAGTGTTGGCCAAGGAATATCTCTTCCTATATAAAGGGCCTCATATAGACATATCAAGCATATCAAGTGCATTATAGTAGAGAGTAGTAGATAGTGGTAGAACTCCTGTATGGAGTACAATGTAGTTCTTTAGCTTATATTAATGGAGTGACCATTACCTCCATACTGCATTGTATTTTTACCACTTTCTATTTATAGTATATTTCAGTCATATTGCAAAATTACTTTCTTTCATATTTTTTGCATCTTATTAGGACCTGTGTTAGATCTCTCCCTCTGCATATATCCTCAAAAGCTAACAGATATGTGGGTATTGATCCCATGAATCTATCCAAAATCATTCCTTCTTCCCTCTCCCTACTTTCCAAAATAATCCATCTTTCACTACCTGAGATCCTAACTTTAGAGCTTGCCACACTAAGGACCCATTATCATCCAAAATAAAATGACTCATCTCATTCGAGTTCACCTATCCCAAATATTTACTAGTTAAAACTCTACTAAATAGATAATTTGGTTGGGAGATCCACCTCCAATAAAGCTTTTCAGCCAAAGCTTTATTATTTACTTTGATCTCCTCGATCCCAAACCTCCCTTTACCTTGGGCTAGCTTACTTTCTTCCAACCTACTATGAACCATTTCCTCTCTCCTTTTACTCCTCCCTATAAAAATTTTCTAGCCATCTTGTCCAACTCTTTCCATATGGTATGTGGGGTAGAAAGGATAGAAAATTTATAAATTGGTATGGCCTGAATGAAAGACTACAAAAAGTCAATTTACCCCCAAAGCTTAATCATTTGTGAGACCAATGATCAATTCTTTCTTTGATACAATCTAAAATATTCCTCTAGATATCTATCTTCAATTTTTTTAAATGCAAAGGGACCCCAAAATATACCACTAGGAGGGAAGTACTTGTGAAACACAAGATCTCTAAAATTATGTCTTGAAGCCTTTGATCAAGATTAAAAAAGACCACTTTAGATTTTTTATCATTGATGACTTGGTTTGTTGACTTAAGGTAAACATTGAGAGTAACGCTAATCATTTTTGCTTCCTTGAAGTTGGCCACTCCCACCAATCCTGTGTCATTTATAAATGGTAGGTTAATCAAAACCTCCTCACCCACCTTGATACCTATTAGTAAACCTTGTTTTCTTCTCCTCAAGTTGAGTCTACCCAAGCCTTCAACCAATATGAGAAAAATATAAGGGGGACAAGAATATCCTTAATGAAGACCTCGAGTGGCTCCAAACTATTGTGAGGGAAGGTATTTCATTAACACTGAGTATATTGGAGTAGAAACATATCTCATAACCCATTATATCCAAACCTAAGAGAAACCAAAGCCTTCCATCATCCTTGAAAAGAACTTTCACTCCACCCTGTCATAAGCCTTTGATATATATTATGAGCATTCCCCTATTGCCATATTTTTACATTGAGTGGATTGCTTCCTGAGCTAGAATTACACCATCCAACATTTGCCTACCCTCTACAAAACTCCCTTGCTATGAGTATATAATTTTATGTAGGAGAGGATTTAGCCACTCAGCCATTACCTTCATGATTATTTTATATATGACATTGCATGAGGTAATAGGTCTATAGTATGAAATATGCACCCCCTCCTTCCCTTTCGAAATTAAGGTAATGAATGTATGTGCTTTAAGTATTATTTCACTACCTTTGGAATCCTTTATAACAAACATTACATCCTCCTTCAAGTTGTGTTAGAAGGTCTAAAAAACTCAATTGGAAAGCCATCTAGACCTGGGGTTTTTCATACTCATTCCAAAGACTAATTTCTTTAGTTCCTCTCTATAAATGGGTTTAAGTTGGGACTCATTTTCTTCTTCAGAGATAATAGAGGGTATGACAACAAGAACTTGTAAATGAAATGAAGTGAACCGAAGAGAAAACTAGGGCATTAGTTGGGTAGATAATGTGCTTTCTGGTTATTACAGAATTGAAGATAAGATTTTTGCCCTAGGAGGGCCCAATGGGGACACCTCTAGATCATATTTTAGATAGACAAATATCTTTTACAAATTTATTGAAGTAAAAATATCCAACAGAGACTGAAGAAGCACAAAAAAATCACTAAAAATACTCTTTACGATTACTGGAAAAATATCAACATCTCAAAGAGTCAATGGATGCTTGCCATAGTCAATCAAGGCCAAAGGTTTTCATTGAGTAGAGGATGGTAGAAGAAATAGTCTTATTTAGATTTAATCATGATCCAATCTGTAAATTCATGGGTATTCACCCTACCTTGAATTTTTTGCATTCTTAGGTTCAATAAAATTGGGAGCCTCTTGGTGAGTATTCTTTGTGGTTTATTAGTAATGGATATTTTATTATCAATTTTTCATCACTTTTTGATAGAAATAGAGTTTTTAAATCATAAAATAGGAATCATGGTCTGATAATATTATTTGTTTAGCCTTGGAGAGTGGGATTTGATCCTAAATTTGAACCCACCGCACTTCCAATGGAGTTATGGAGTGAGCAGATATTGGAAATCATAGGTAATACCCTTGGAATATATTTAGGTGTTTCTAGAGATACAATGGAAGGAAACACAACCATTTATGTTAGTCAGGGTGGAGAAGCATAGGGAAATGGTTTTGAACAACCCAAAATAAGGAGAAGGCAAAATAAAAAATATGGCAAAGAGCAATCTCAACTCAAGCCCTCAAATATGTATGAGATATTCAAGACACTAATGGACCATGAATAAGAGAAATTTATGGAAGGAGTGGATGGAAATAATAAAAATAATAACAACCATGTTCAAGCCCCTCTTTCAATTCCTATCCTAGAGCAAGTAATAGAGTGCAGTGAGTTACCACAATCAGAGATTGCATGAGCATTGATAGTGCATAACCAAGAGCAGATGATAATAAAGGATGTCACGATGGGTATGGCATAAAGGAATAAAGAAAAACCAAATCTAGGGATAACTCGGGTGGAGAAGAGATCAAATAATATTAGCTCTCAAGGAGTGGTTAGAAATCAAATAAGAAATAAATAGCAACTAAAACAGATAAATTGATCACTAGGGGATTAGTGAGGCCAATAGACTTGTATTGGTCTTAAGGTAACCGATTATTATACAATCATGGAATATTATGATTTTAAATAGTAGAACCCATCAATTAGTTGTTCTAAGACTCTTAGAAAAAAGTAAAACATATTTTTTGCTTATCCATAAGGCAAAAATGTCATTGAATCTTATGTGTAAAATAATAAATACACTTTAGAGGGGTGTTGGTCATATGGAAGTGGCTGCCCAAGGGGCCTCATGGGGGATAGTTACATTTTGAAACTCTCTTAAATGGACGACAATAGAATATGTAGCATGTAGGGGTGTCCTCACATCACATTTTAGGAACAATGTGACAACTGAGCAAGTTTTAATCATATTTTTATGGGGCTCAAAACCTAGATGGTCAGATTCGTCAATGGAAAGTGGTGCATGATATGAGAGTCTCGAGGGAGGAGTTAGAATGGATTTTTTCTAGGAATTTTATCTAGATATTAGGAAGGGGGAACCCCAATTTTAGATCTAGGGGATCAACTTATGATTGTTGAGGTCCATGCATTACACTTGGTGGATATTAAATATCTTGGAACCAAATATACTTGGACTAATAAGAGGAGGAAGCCACATAGTAGGAAGATGAAGTTAGACCATTTTTTGGTTTCAGATGAGGTGTTTGTGAAATGGAATCTAAAATTTCATATTTTGTAGGACCTAGTTTCAGATCACTTCCCTATTTTTTTGGAAATGGGGGATCAAGTCAAGGTGGCATCACAAACCATTTAGATTTGAGATTTTTTGGTTACAAAAAATGGAACTTTGAAATAAAATTCCACAGTGGTGGTAAGAGGGATGTTTGACATATGGGATAGCAATATTTTTTTTTCCATAAGCAACTTCATTATGTCAAGGATAAACTAAAACAATGGAGGTGAGCTAACAAGATAGACTTTCAGGTCCAAAGAGCTCCATTGGTGGCCAAATGGGATGAGGTGCAAAAACAATTCAGGGAAGGAATAAATACAGAGCAACTCAAAGAAGAAGATGATGCATTGCATAAAGCAGTTGAGGATATTGACAACCAAGAGGAGATCTATTGGAAATAGAGAGTAAGAACCATTTGGTTATTAGAAGGTGACAAAAACACCAAATTTGTTCATCAATATGTTTGTGCTAGGAGACAAACAAACAAGATGGAAGCTCTTTAGGATGAGAACAAACACTCCTTTGGTACAATACCAGGTATGCATTTTTATTCAGTGGAATATTTTGCTAAAATATTTAAGGAAAGTATGGTGCAATATGAAGAGGCTCGAAAAAATATTGTGAGTGTAGTTGAACTCTAAAAATTTACATTTTGTTTATGACATGTTCTTTTGTATTGTTTGCTTTTAAGTTCTTGGAATCTCCTTGACTCCTTAAGTAGGCAGAGAATCTACTTGAATGAGTATCATGATGTAGTAATTAGTTTAAGGAATACATGCATATAAGACAATACTAAATATAGCTAGTTAAACATGCAGATATTGATTTCATGAACATTTTTTTTATAGGGTAAATTATTAGTTATGAAAATTGAATGAATGGTAAACTTTTTAAAATAAAATGAATTGAGTGGTGAGGAAGGAAGGTAGTTTGCTACAAAGAAGTTAAGGGTTTGAGTTTTTTTTTGTATTTGTATTAAAGGTTTGAGTCTTTTAATACTTAGTAATATCCTCGTAGTTTTATGTTTTGTATATGCATATAAATTTTAAAATGATTTAAAATTTAGACTTTAGATTTAATCGATAAGATTTTATATTCACCAAATTAATTTAGGATATAAATTCTTCAAGTTCAAGATCCAAAGTTAGAACTATTATGTGATATTGTTCATCTTAATCAATTTAATTAGTTCATGGTTTGTTATTGGAATATTGAATCATGAGAATATATTAATAAAAAAGTAGAAATACTTTTTTAAGAACCTTGTGAAAAATAATACAATGAATAAACTACGAGGTTGTTTTCATGAATGCCATGTTTTGGAAAATGTTTTTCAAATGTGGATAAATAAATAGTTTATGGAATATCGATGGGGACAACGCAACGGTTAGTGCTTTGGCCTCTATTTGAAAGGTCCAAGATTCAAACCACGATGTGTGTGTGTGCACGCAATTTTGTATGGTTTGAGCTTTGGTTCTTTTGTACATCATGGAGAATCACTCGTTCTGGCATGATGGTGTGTGTTGTGTGTGTTAACAAAAAATAGTTTATGATATTTTGGACAAGTGGTGTTTATTAAATGGTAGAAGCTCAATTGGTTATATAGGTCAATTTTCAAGGCAAAGACAAAGGTTCAAATCTTGTCCAATGATATTTATATAATTGTCAAGATGCTGTAATATTATGATAACACAATCATTGTGTCATATGATAAGGTCCCTTTCAATCCTATGTAACCAATTAAAAAATACATGGATTAATAAAAAATTAAATATTGCATAAGTTTTTTAAAGTTATCTATCTAAACAAATGTAATAGAAATAATAAAAGATCTCTTATCATGAACTATATTTACATTCATTCGTATGTAATTTTTTTTCCAATAATTTTACACGGGTTTTTATGAGGAGTCCTGGTCCCCTCATACCGAGTGGGGTTTGAACCTTGGACCTCTCAAAGAGAGGCCAAAGCCCTTACCACTATAGTAAGCTTGCATCTTTCAATGAGTTTACACAAGTTTTTATGAGGGATCTTGGTCCCCTCATATTTACTGGGGTTTGAAACTTAGACCTCTCAAAGAGAGGCCAAAGCCCTTACCACTGTAGTAAGCTTACAACTTATATGTAAAATATTTATTATTATAAAATTTTAATTAAATATATGGACTTGAAATATTTTTTATGTGTATTAGATATGATATTTCAACAAATCCCATAATGGTATCATAATTGGTAATTATGTTTATATCATTTGGAAATATTTAAACCTGGTTGTCCATATAGAGAGCTCATATTTTTAACCAATTATGCTTGTGCCATTGAATAAAAACATAATTACAATAATAATAAAATTTATATAAGAAGTTTTTGTAATTGTATATGTACACATATTTTAATAAATAACATATTAAAAATTAGAATTTGAGGATTTATATAAAGATCTACCAAACGTGTTCTTTGATTCAAAAATAAATTCAATACAATGTATAATATATATGATTTTGAGTGTAGCCAAAATCAAGTGCGAGTGCAGCCAAAAGTGAGTGCGAGTGCAACTAGAAGCTAGTGTGAGTGCGAGTGTAGCTGAAAGTGAATGCGAGTGTAGTAGGAAGCAAGTGTGAGTGCAGCTAGAAGTGAGAGTGAGTGCAGCTAAGTGTGAGCACAAGCTATGAGTGATTTTAGCCTAAAGCAAGTGCAAGGATATCTAAAGCGAGTGCAAGTATGATCCGAGAGTGAGTACAAGAAAAAGCGAGTGTGAGCACAATCCAAGAGTGAGTGCAATCAAAAGCGAGTACGAGTGCAATCTAGGAGTGAATGCAGCCAAAAGTGAGTGCAAGCATGAGTTGAGAGTGAGAAGGAAGTGTGAGTAGGGAAGCAAAAAATAGAAAGCAAAGTGTGATCAAGGAACAAGTGCCACTTCTTGTTCCAAATATTAGGAGAATTTAAAGGATTCATTTGAAGAAAATCTAGGTAACATGGAAAGAAAGTCATCTATGAAAGTCCTTTGTGAAAGTATGAATGACCAAGTTGGAAGTATGGATGCCCTAGCTAGCAATAAGAGGAAGAACGAATCTATCTCAAACCCATTCTAAGTAGCAGATTCTACACCAGAAGTGATTATCAAGGATGAGATGGTTGAGTGTGATATAATGGTTCTTAAAACCATAGGGTTAATATGTAAGTTTCATGGATATTGGCTAGATTTTTCTAAGATTTAAAATTGAATCAAGTGGAAGTGGGGATTGAATTCAAATTACTCCATAAATTTTCTTCCAAAAGGATTTTTCCTCATTATTTTCTCTAGTTTAGAAATAAGGGATAAAATAATGGATGGAGGCCCATGGTTTAGGGGTAAATATGGACACAAAAACTATTATAAGGCTTTTAGTATGAATTAGGTTTTTGGAATTCCTTATCAACTCATAAATAAGAAGGTTTTGAAGAATATTGGTAATACTCTAGGTAAATTCATCTAGGAGGGACCAACTAGTAAGGAGAGAAGGCATGTTGTTTACACTTAAATATATGTTACCATGGATATTTCTAAACCCTTACCACAGTTGATTAAGATTAAATATGAATCAAGAGAATGGGATCAACAAGTGGATTATGAAAATATTGCATTTTGATGTTACAAATGTCATGAAACTGGACACATGGCAAGAGACTGCAAAGTGAAAATGGAAAAAGAGATAGAATTTTTTGGGCATGAGGGTAGCTTCAATTTGAAACAAGGAGACCATATCACAGGAGAAGCTACGTCAAATGAAGGATTTTCTACTCCTAATAAAGTACCTAGATAATTTCCTCTACATCATGAGATTGCAAAGGCCATTACAGTTCACTTGAATAAGCGATTAGAAGAAAAAATGATATGGAAATGAAGAAGTACAATGCACAAGTTCAAATATAGGAGCTAAAGGTGTGAAGGAAGAGGGGAAGTAAATTTTTAAAACAAAGGAATATGGAAAGATGAATTCTAAAGAAAATGAGGTGAAGGAGATCAAGCTTAATCTAGGTAAATCATCTTTATTATCCTCAAGTAGCTTAAAATATTCTCCCTACAATAAAAATGAAAGTGGTACAAAGTGTATTCCTTGCACTTTAGGATTTCAAGAGCAGTATAGTAAAGGAAATCTTATGGAGGATATCCAAAAAATTTATGATTTTTTGGTAAACATAAGAAAGTGATGACTATGGAGGATCATCTATGAAGTTTAGGGTTTTTAGGGAAACATAAATAATAAAGTGCTAATGAGGCTATTCCTTGCACTTTCGACTCTATAGGGAAACATAAATCTTTAGAAGATATGTCTCATTTTGAACAATGTGAAAAAATAGAAAAGATTGATGAATATGAGAGTGTTGGTGAGAACGGAAGAAGGAGAGGAAGGCCATCAAAGTAGAAATGAAGAGAAAAATAAAATCAAAAGGATATTGATATGGGAAGCCAAATAAAAATATCACAAGTGTTAACAAGAAGAGGGGCTAATCCCACTAATAAAAATAAAGTGTTGATGATGAAAGTGATATCATGGAATATTAAGAGCATGAATGAAATACCTAAAAAAATAGTTATTAAGAAATTAATTGGTTGTTAGAGCCCTAAGTTTATTTTTAATACAAGAAAAAAAATTAAGTAGTGAGGAATGTAAGGATGTCTTTAAGAAGATTTGGAAGACAAGTGATTGTTTAGTAGTTTCTTCTACAGGAGCTTTAGGTAGTATTGCGATAATATGGGATAAATGCAAATGGGATGGACAACTATTAGAAGCAAAAAGTAATTATATTGCTGGATTATTTTACAAGAAAGAGGAAAACATCAAATTTGGGGTTATAAATGTATATGCTCCAAATATAGTTACTCGTGAAAGATTTTGGAAGGACCTTAGCATATTTTTGTCAAATACAATGATGATTTATTGTGATATATGGATTCTTGGGGGTGATTTTAGTACTATTCTATATCCTTTGGAAAATAAGGGTGGCATTCCAGATTGGTCTAAACAAATGCAATGTTTTGCTTCATTTGTCAACTCAAATGACCTTTGGGAAGTTAGTCCCTCAATATTTCAATATACATGGAATAATAGACGTATTGGAAAAATCATATAGCAGAAAGACTAGATAGATTTTTGTTATCCAATAAATGGTTACAAACAAAGTACACAATCTCTTTAGATATTTTATTGCAAGTAGGATCAGATCACAAACCCATTCTTTTGACTTGTGAGTTACCTAATAATGGTCATCCAAAGCCATTTTGCTTCCAATCTATGTGGCTCCAAGACCCTGATTTTTTCTAGATGGTTATGTTATGGTGGTATGAATCAAAATTTGAAGGATCATGTATGTATAGGTTTGTTCAAAATATTTAAAGGAACAAATGAAGATATGGAATGTCAAATCTTTTGGTAACATTTTTAAAGAAAAAAAGAAATTGAATCCAAGCTCAAAAATTTACAAGAGATAGTAGAAATTAATGAAATGGATCAAGATTCTTATGTGAAAGAAAAAAAATTACTTTCTAATTATCATAATGCATTGAAAAATGAGGATTCATATTGGTTCCAAAAATCTAGAGATAAATGGCTCAAGGAAAGAGATAAAAATACAAAACAATTCATGCTACAACAAAAAACAAATTTTTTTGCTCATCATATCAAAAATATAATTATAACTTCAAATGGAAGAAATATTGAGGATGAAGAAGATATAAGGAAGGAAGCAATTAACTATTTCAAAATTATTTTATTAGATTCTAGGCAAGATAAGGAAGCATAATAAAAACTTCTACAAAATATTTTATCAATTATCACTCAGGGACAAAAATAAAACTTGATGAAGAAGATATCTATGGAGGAGCCTCATGAAATAGTTTTCTCTTTCCATCCTAACAAGGCACCTGGCCCTAATGGATTTCCTATAATTTTATTTCAAAAAAATTAGGATTTATTGATGAGTGATATGTTAGATGTGGTTGAAGAGGCCCAAAAAATAAAGGTTATAATAAGTGAGATCAATGCTATTTTTATTACCTTGGTGCCCAATAAAGGCAACACAAAATATTTTGATAATTTTTGTCCAATAAACCTTTGTAATATGATTTATAAGATCATTTCAAAAATTATGGCAAATAGGTTGAAGGGCATTCTAGGGTGTCTTATCTTAGAGGAACAAGGTGGCTTTGTTCATGGTAAACAAATTTTTGATGGTATAATTATTGCACAAGAGGCCATACATTCTCTTCATTACATGAAATAATCAGGTATGCTTTTGAAATTAGATATTAACAAAGCATATGATAGGGTTTCTTGGAATTTTTTACAAGCTATCCTCAAAAGGTTTGGGTTTGATTATAGTTGGTGTGAGTGGATTAAATGTTGTTATAGCACTACAAAAGTTTCTATTTTCAATGGTTCTTCTATTGGGTACTTTAAGTCATCTTGTGGACTTATTAAAGATGATCCACTTTCTCCTTAACTATTCATTGTTCTGATGGAAGCATTAGGGAGAACCTTTTCAAAGGTAAAAATGGAAGAAAAAATCAAGGGTATTCAAGTTGCAAAAAATGGTCCCTTTGAATCTCATCTCTAATTTGTTAATGATACTTTTATTTTGGGCCATCCCTCAGTCAATGAGGCCATGAAGTTTAAATCAATATTATCATGTTATTATAAGGCTACTGGAGAGTTGGTAAAAACTTCAAAATCCAGGATCTTTTCATTAATATTAGCATAGATTTACAACAGAATATTGTGAATATTTTAGGGTTTAAAATTGAAAAATTTCCATCAATTTAATTGGGTATTCCTTTGTTGGATAAAGGAAATGTAGGCCCAAAAGGCTACATATTGTAAAAAAACTTTTAAAGAGTGGATAAATAAGCACTTGATGGCCCAAAATTGTAAATTCCCAAAATTCATAGTCTAGAAGACAATAAAGTTTGCTCAGTAAGGAGGATACATGATCCTAAGTTGTCTATCCCAAAACTGCTAACAAGCTGGCCAGAGATTGAGTCCTAGAGCAAAATATGTGCAACCACAAGGATTCCTTTATAAGTAGAATGGTTGAGACAGAAAATGAAAAAAAGGCTCGAATCTGCCAGAAAGCCCGCATTCGCGATAAAATTATTAAAAATGGGTTTAAAATCATTTCTAAACATGGCTTCTAGATTCTTTTTTTAACGCTATAGAAATAAGAAGTAGGTTTTGAAGGATGAGCACGATGGCAAGAACAGCTCAAAGTTGAAAAAACGTGTGAATCTAGGGAAGAGATTGTTAAAATAGGCTCAATTGCAAAACAAAGCGCAATTGACGAAGATTCTTTGTTAGCATTACGGACATAAGAAAGGAGTACGTGTAAGCCTGAGTCCACTTATTTTCATTAATCCACAGTAGAAATGGTCAAGTTTAACTGAATGTTATTGCAGCATGCGGTTTGACGATTTTCTTTGTATAGAGCGCGACCATGAGGAAAAGGCAGAGCAAAGGTGCAAGTCTACAATAAAATCCTATGCTACGATCAGAATGATAAACATTGGCAAAATTTTAGAATTGTAAACGGTCAAGCATTTCCTTTTGGTGAGAATGCAAAAATGAGGAGACCCTTCGCATAATGCAATAGATAAGTGATCGCGGGTTGGCTTCATCCAAAGACAACAAAGAAGAGCTTAAAAGCGCAAATATTTTTATTTTTACGATCAAGACATGCAAAAGGTCTTAGGTCTTAAAATTTTGTGTGATTTCAAGCAAGTGAAGATAAATTCTCACAACCGCAAGTCAAACGACCCAAAAGTGAGCAAAGCTTAAAACCATGATTTTTCCTAATTTTGCGCTCAAATTTATCAAAGGCTAAAAGGAGCAAAATTCCAATGTGGTTTCAAGAAATATAAGGGGAGGGCATGGCTATGAGCTAATAATTGATCAATTGATCACAATAGCTCTTCCCAGATCTATGGTGTAGATTGATCCTACTCTAAATTCCAAATTTGCAACATGATTCTTGTGCAGCTGCATGATATAGTGGATAGGGAAAGTCGAACCAAACACCATGAAAGCTGAAATCCTAGAAATATGAAAAGTTGTAGATAGAAGTTTCTAGAATCTTCAGCCCAACCAACTCAGTTTTAGATCAATAGTTATGAAGATTTTGCAATAACAAGGAATGGTGGATATTGAATCTTGTTTGAGATCTATTGTAACTATTCAAGAAAATATAGTTGGATGTCACCATTGATAGCAAGTTGCAAGAATATCAAGAACTCTAAAATTTCCCTGTAATGCTCAAATGTAAAGATTGTAAATCTATAAATAAAGGTCAAAACCCTCATTTTTAAAGGTTGGCTCTGAAGTGTTTGTTTGCGCTGCTATTGTACATTCTTTGTAATTTAATGAAAGGAGCATTACTTGGAATGTTTACCTCAGACTTGCATATTTTATCATCTAATTACAAGCCTTGTGAAGTCATTTCTGCTACTGCTACTATGGTTAGTGTATTCTGCTAATTTAGATTTCTAACTTAGAGCAAATTGGAATGATTCATGTTTAAATGTATGCTTGGAAAGGATTCTATTTTTGTTAGTCAGAGTATCAATCTAATTTTGCTAATTTGGATTATTGATATCTTTGATGTTTGGAATAATTCTTGAAGTATGCAATTGATTTTAATACTGAATATGACAAAGTTTTGAATGTTGTTAGTTCCAAGTATTTATTTGGAAATTGAGTTTTCAGGGAATTCTCTATGGATGCCTATGTTGTTAGCTTTATCCATCCATTATTCATTCTTTCTTTCTTAACCCTTTCATTTCTATCCCTATCCTTCATTCATTAAATTGAGCTTAAAAGAGTCAACATCTAATAAGTTGAAAAGGAATACCAACCTACTTTGGAGGTTGAATTGAAGCAATTCAGTTCATCCAATGTGTGGTTTGGGTTATGATTAGTGGGTGCTCACCTTTCAAAACAAGAGGAATTTACACCTTGATCCTTCCACAATATCTTGAGAAGAATCTATCCTCCACTTCCTTTGGAATCTTGCTTGATCTCCATGGTAGAAATATAGGTAGTAGGGATAATGATAACTCTTTGTGCAAATATGAATGCATCTCTATATGAGTCTTTCCATAATGTAAAACATACTAAGAAAACATGCATGAAAGAAGCCCATACTTCTTTCCCATTGTCCATTTCCATTATTAGAGACAACCATCAATAAAAAGGTAATTATTTTATCCTTTCAGCAACAATAAGAAATTACACAAGAACCCCATAAAATTCCTATACCATAATGTAATATTTCCCTAAAAATTCTTTTTTCTTATAGATAGAAAAAGGGTTTTGAAAGGGACCCTAAACCTTTTACAAAGCGAGCAAATAGGTAGCCTTAAAGAGGTCACCACTGAAAACTATAATAAAAGAGATGATAATAAAAAAGGACCACCCCAAAGAGCACCTTAAGGGGAAACAAAACAAACAAGAAAAACATAAACAATGAGAACACAAGAAACTAACAGTAACCACAGGGGTCGAGGTAACCCTGGATCAGAAAAACCAACAAAAAATGAACCCCTAGAGCAGGGAACCCAACAAAAACTAGTAAGGAGTAGGCTAATGAGACATCTTCTACTCATTATCACTTGTAGGTATTTCCTTGACTAGTTTACCATCTTCATTCTTGATCGAGTTGATAGTTTTGGCCATTTTAACCACTTGTTGGAACATGGTCTAAGTTTTGTTAAGATTCGTAGATGCATTTTCAATCATTTCCACCAGAATAATAGAGGGATCAAGATTGGCCTTTGGCTTGGGATCATCCTTATTCAATGAAAGGGCCCTCAATGAACCAACTTCTATTTTTGGGGTTTTGAGCTTGGTAGGAGAACCATCTGACAACTATTATTCGCTAATAGTGAGTTTTTGCTTAGTTATCAATGCTTTAGATCTGGAGGAGCAGTGTCAAGGTTTGGTTTTAATAGAAGGCAACATGTGGCCCATAGACACCTTTCTATTGGACTTATCGATGCCAGTGGAGACTTTCTCCTCTTCCTCACTCATTGTGATTCGTTGAAGACTTTCATGGGTAGATCCAATTCCAATATATTTCCAAAGCAAAGCCAAGATTTTTTTATTTTATCAAACATCGATCATAAGATAATCTAAAGGTTAATTAATTTTAAATCAAACATGGATTATAAGATAATATAAATATTAATTATAAGATAATCTATGGATTAATTCATTTTAATAAAATATAGATTATAAGATAATCTAAGGATTAATTTCATTATTCAAACATAAAATAACTTAATGATTATTCAATATGATCAAACATAAACATATAATAATCTAAGGATATAACAATAAATATACCGCAATGAATGAAACAAATCACACATGGGGAAACAAAGAATCACAAATCTACAATCCACTGTAGCTTCAAAGACCAGAGAGTGAAGCCTATGCGACAACTTAGGCAACCAAAATCATGGAGATAAAAAAAAAAAAAACCAGGTATGGATCTCAAGCATTAGAAACTAAACAACACAAGACCTGAGCTAGCCACATCAATACACACACTTAGCTCAACCAGGGATACAAACGCAACAATTTTAATCACACTCCTCCCTACTAAAACCAAGTATAACCCAATGCAAGCATACAAATATAGTGCTTGGTAGGCAATGCTTGGTAAACTGAAGGCTTAACCTTCCAAAGCTCTATGCCAAGGCACAAGAAAAAATAAACCAAACAAAGCTTGAATAAGGAAGAACGAGGGTAAAAGAAGCATGGTGCAAGCAATAGCCAACCAACATCAAAGCAAAAAAGCAAGCTAACATGAAGGAAAAGCATAGGAAATAAAAATAACAATGAAGATGCCTAATCACAAACATAAACATAAGAGCCACAAAGAATACCTCGATCAACACTAAACCACTACCATTGGTCTTAACCTACATCTATCTCCTTTTTCTCCTACTCTTGTCTCTAGTTCCACTTACTACTACTATGTAACTCCCTATTTCCTTTAGAGCCTCCTCCCATGCAACAAAACTCACCCTCTTTTGTGCAAGGAGCCAATGAGTGCCAACACACATGGAATGGTCACAAGGTAACACTCAAGAAAATGCTTCCCAAGCACCAATTTTGATAATCACTTCTTTGCCACCCCAACACAACAAGGAGGAATAATTAATATGTGTCACTTCCCATAACAAGGCAACATTAAACATAATTAAAAATAAGCTAGTCATGCCATCATTTATCCAACGTTAAAACCAAACCTTGATTAATGGTTAAAGATTACTCAAAACAACCTTAGATTAATTTAGAGATTAACAACCAAAAGGTAACTAATACTTCAAGAATACAAGGAAAGAGTCAATTCAATCCTATCATGCCACAAGCAAAACAATACACTCTCTTGATGTTCCACACCATTATTTTATCCTTAAGTGGGTAGCCCTTTTTAAATATAGACTAAGCTATCACTGATCTACTTTAAGGAGACTCATTGCAAGCAACTTCCTAGTCCAATGGTGTGAACATGAGCATAAGTAAAATGCAATGCACCTACATGAAGGGTATTCATCCATGTTACCCTAAGTTGTTGATGAACAAGTCATTGTCATCATTTCTATTTAATATGGTCTCTCATTCTTTGTGGCCAACTTCTTGTCCACCTACGAGAGTACTTGATCCTGCAACCACATAGAGAATCAATAGTACCATATCCTCATATAAAATAATCAAAAAAATGAATGCATATATCCATCCAATTGCATCAAAGCCAAGCATTAATCATTATCAATACATAGTCCATCTTGTAAAGGTCTTGCCAAGGTGGATCATGATAGTTCCATTGACTCTTCTTGTTCTTAACATAGATAACATCAATTAGGTAATTGAAACCATCTTTTATGTAAGTTATATGTTCTTAGGATCTTATTGTGCACAACCAATTAAAGAACATTGATATCTTTGGCATTGTCTTTATTTCCCAAAGCCTCCTCCATTGAAAACCATATTTTTATTCAGTTGATAGAATCTCATAGGTTGGTTTTACACTAAAGGATCCATCAAGACTAGCTCCTAAAACTATAGTCTTTACCCATATTTACACCTACATGGAAGGCTCTTAAGTTACTTTTGAGCTTATTTAAACCTTCCTCACTATGATTATTTCCATGTAAGTCCTTCCACCTTGTAAATTCTTCCTTTTGGTCCACATAGTATACAACCATACTCTCATACCTTTGTTCTATATTTTGTTGTACTTCAACTAACTCCTCATCCAAGCTTAGCGGTTGGTTCTCCAACCATTCATCCTCCCAAAATTGAACTGACCTGCAATTCCCAGTTTTATATTGATCTCCTTTTCATAACAACTTTTGTCCTTCCACCATATGATTCCATATAGGTGAGTCTTTATAAGTATTTAAAATGGTTAAAAGTCTCAAGTTTTCTTGGCTATCTAAGTACTTGTTCTTTAAAATTCTAACCCACAAATAATGTCCTTCCTCCATTAGCCACCATCCGAATTTAGCAGCTAAGATCTTATTCACATCTCTAATCCTCCTTTAGATTTTGGTCTACATAATTTCTCCTATACAATAAGGGGGATTCTACTCTTTTCCTCTACACATGACCACCAAAATTTCTTTGGCATACATTCTACACTATTTGCAACTTTTGTTGATATCTTAAACAAATATAGGAGATAGAACGGCATGGCTTGAAGGGTACTCTTTAGTAGTTGAATATTTCCTACCTAACTTAGAAAAATTCCTTTCTAGCCTAATATCTTAAATTTAATCTTATTTATCAACATATCTCATACCCGATCCTTACACACACCTATAAACAAAGGTATTCCTAGATAAGTGGATGGAAGGACTAATATATTACAACCTATTACCTCTAATACCCTTATTTTTTGCTTTGCTAGAGTGTTGATGAGGAACACCTTGCTCTTTTTCAATTTAATCATCTATTTGGAAGCCCTACTATAGAGCTTTAGGATCCATTTGAACTCCTTGGATTTAGCCACCAAAGGTTTCTAAAGAAGGATTGTATCATAAACAATTTTTTGGTAAGCGATACCTCTCATAAACATAGAAGGTTTTATCCCATTTAACATTCTCATCATTTGGGTTGCATCTATACATCTCCTAAGGGATTCTAGAATGATGATAAAGAGGTAAGGAGAAAGTGGATACCCTTGCATTAAACCCTTGTTGCTCTCAAAGAAACCCATCAAGGAATTGTTTATGATAACTAAGGACCTTGGTCCACCATAGAAATTTCTCACTCATCTTTCTCATCTTCTACTAAAACTAAAATTAGCAAGAACTTTGTCTAAGCAGCTCCAAGAGACGTTATAGGCATTGAATATATCATTTGCAAGGTTGGTTGAATGTTATAAAATTACTCACATCACTTACCACAAGGAAGGAGCACCATAAGCCATTGGAGGTAGGAGAATCATTTCAGAATACATTAGTAAGAGCAAGGAGCAATATTTGGTATCATTTGGAATTTGGCATTCAATAAGCCAATCATTACAAAAAGAAGTCAGAACGTCTAGAAGTGCCCATTGATGCATGGTCGAAAATAAGCCTGCACAGCCAAATTACTATAGCAAGGAGGATGTACATTTGTTTCTCAGGCACCTTGAAAAATTGTGAAGTACATTTGACTAATCAATGAGGCGATAGAGTGTCTATTGTCAAAGCAAGTCAAAATACGACAACAGAGAAGAAGTGCCTCAAGTTTAGAGGTAATTCAGTTCATTTGAAATTTAATTATATGCACAAGATAGGAGTTATGAGGTGGAAAAAAATTATTATTGTCTAAGGTTAAGTTGAAATTATTTTATTGGAGAGATAATACTTTGAAGTAGTATTTAAAACCTTAGAAACTTGATTATTGCAATTTGAAAGTTTTATAAAGATTTGAATATTGATTTTAAAATTAAAGTAGTTATTTTGAAGTTTTGTAATTAGATAATTTGAATTTACAAAACAATTTGAAACATTTGCAATTTGATAAGTTTGGAGAAATAAGCTATCCTACATCAAATTAGGAATACAAAACTTGCAAATATTCTTTTATAGAATTTCTAAATTTTTAAATTTGGAGTTATAAGGAATTCAACATCAACATAGATTTATGAAATTTAGAATTGAAGAATTATATTGAAACTAGGGAGATATAAGGTTGTCAACATAAATATTAACAATTGAAAATTATCCTTAGTCTATCATTCAAAACTAAGGAGAAATAAAGAGTAGAGAACTTGAGATTGTATCAATCAATTGTTAGATAAACTAAACTAGGGAGTCATAAGGAATTCAACCTTAAAAGTTTAGAGATTTGAAAATTCTATTAAAATTATCTTTCACCTTCAAGACTAGCAAGTTATCAGGAATATTTTTTTAGCAATGGAAGAACTTATTAAGTATAGAGGATTCAATAAATCAACATGGCATAGAGACATACTTGATTCAAATAATAATCACAATATAAAAAGTGTGAGGAGAAGAGAAGAACTAATATGGCTTAAAAGGACTTTTGAGAAATCATAAATTGAAAATTTGACAAGATATATCCTCTAACAATATGGTAGAAGACAGAGTTATGCACAGTGGCGAATTTCACAAATTAGCACGAATATTAGGATTTTCACAATTTTAATTTTGTGAATTTGGGGACCCTAGAGGTCGGCCCATTCACCCAAAAATTTTGGGATCAAATTTTTTTAGGGTCAATTCGCCCCACTATCATAAGGTTTCCCGCCTAATTTTTGCCTTCAAATTATAAAAAAAAAATTATCCCACCAAATTCACCTCTTGTACCCCATTATATATAGCTAACATGAGAGTGACACTCATACAATTAAAACATTAATTTTCTCTGATAGCGAGCGATACAAAGTAGGTGACTGACACAACATGACTAAGTCAAAAAAACGAACAAAGGAGTAAGCAACACCACAAGATGATCAAAGTGATCACATAACAAGAAAATAAAACATGAACTAGCACAAGGCAACTAGCACAAGGTGACTCGCATAAGGTGACTCGCATAAGGTGAGTGGTAGAAGGTGACTCACACAACGAAAGGTGACTGCACAAGGAGACAATAGCACAAGGCAACCGCACAAGGTGAGTGGTAGAAGGTGACTCACATTAGGTGATTGGTACAAGGTGACTGGCACAAGGTGAGTGGAAAAATATGACTCACATCAAGAAAGGTGACTAGCAGAAGGTAAGTGGTAGAAGGGAACTCACAAGGCAAGTGGTAGAAGGTGACTCACAAAGTGAGTGGCAAAAGTCACTGCACAAGGTGACTAGCAAAAGGTGAGTAGTAGAAGGTGAGTGGCGAAGGTGACCAGCACAAGGCGAGTGGTAGAAGAAAACAAAGGTGACAAAGACCACAACACAAAGGTGAGTCAAAAAAGGTGAGTGGTAGAAGGTGACTGACATACAATGATAACCATTTACCGATAAGTTTCTTTTACCATTAATTTTCCTTTTTTAAATATTTTGTTCATGGACACTCAATAAGGAGGTTTTCCTATTATTTGGGCACCAATCTCAAGCCTGCTTGGGTCAGACATCCTATTGTCTTGAACAATAGTTCTCTTTTACCAATTATTTTCATTTTTAAAAATGATGTTCATGTTACTCTTCTATTTATACAGGTAAAATATCACCTACTGGTAGTGGAAAGAAGGGAGGCCAATATTTCGATAAAAGGAGTATCCTCAAATACTTTCATAATATTTTAAAATCTAGTCAACCATCAACATCTACACAAATTGAAGGTACGAACACCTTTACTTACTAACCAATTAATTTTTGTACATTGTTAATTTTATATATAATATCTTCATTCATTAAGAAGGGTGCTTTTTGGTTGATGGCTTTGTCCATTGTTTATCTGTATTTTTTAACAGAAGGTATGCTTTTAAATGCAATAATGATATGCAAAAAATTTCTCTACAGAAAACACTATTGACCCTGGTATGCCTCCACTTCCACATATCCACGATAATGAAAAGTCCACAGATGAAAATTTTCTTAATGAAATGCAACAACAACATGAAGAGATTCCTGAAACTAACATGCCAAATGGAAAAGAAAATAATAGTTCTCATACAGTCCCTACTTTTGAAGAATCTTCTTCTAAAAAACATAAACGTGCAAGGTTATCTAGGTGGACAATTAACAGATCATTTCAGCCTGATTGGGTATCATAATTTCCATTTATTGAGCCAGTGCTACTAGAGAATAGTAGTGAGGAAATAACAGAATTGAGATGTGTAATTTGTAGTTGGAAACATGAAAAGGATCATAGATTGCAAGTTAAGAAAGATACAATAGAAAAACATTGTGGAAAGGTTTATATAAAAACAAAAGAAAGTGATGGACCAATACAAAAAAATTATAGGTGGAAGGATGCATCAGAGTGCGCACATATCAGATATGCACAAGAATATGATAAAGAAATGAAACAAAAGCAAACTTTGGTTGAGAAAGGTGCAATGATTCAAGCCCAATTTTAAAAAATGAATAAGTTCACTTTAGCTTCAAAAAGTTTGCAGTTTGTTGTTGTACTCACTATTCTTAAAAAGGGTAGACCTATGTCTGATTTCATTGATTATAAATCTCTATTTCAACTAGCTGATGTGTAGAACCTACCCAACACCCATTGGTCAGATCGAAGTGGTTGGGAAATGGTAAAATATCTCTCATTGGTTGAGTAGGATGACCTCAAAGAGAAAGTAAAAAAGCCAAATTCATTTCACTTTCAATTGATGAGGTGACTACTATTGACAACACATCTTGGATTTGCATGCATGTTTACACATTGGAAAATCATTTAAGGCAACCTCATTTACTTGGAGTATGCAAGATGGTGGAAAATTGCAATGCAGAAAATATTTACAATGTTGTTGTAACTAGTTTAAAGGAAATAACAAGAATGAATGAAATGGAAATAGCCACTAAGTTAATATGTGTCGGAGTTGATGGTGTTGCTACAATGCAAGGACACAAGAATGGTCTTTGTGTTCGACTACAAACATCTGTTGCCCCATATTTGATCCCTATTCATTGCATGGCTCATAGAATGAATCTTGCATACAAAATTGTGGATACATTTACAAATGTAGCGAGAGTGGAAGAGCTTGTCCGTGAAATTCATGATTATTTTTTGTGCAGTCCAAAAATATTTTTAGAGTTTCAATAGTTTGCACTAGGAGTTACTGAAGGTAAAAAACTCTTAAAATATGTAGATACTAGGTGGATTTCGATGTATCAACCGACATATAGAGTTTTCAAAGAATATCAATCCTTGGTAGGGTTTATGTATGCAAATCGTAGGGCAGTTGATAAGGCTAAATATTTGCTATTTTGAATGAGTGACTTTGAAACACTTCTCACATTGTGTGGTATTCTTCCAATGTTGGAAGAAATGAATACTTTGATTAAAATTGCACAAGAAAGATCGATTTATATTGTGGATTTCATCAGGGTGAGAAAACAAATTTGCATACATATTGATACGATGTATGCATCTGGTCAAAGTTTTATGGATCCCATGTTTGAGAGTTGGAGAGCATTAACAAACGTGAATGATCCTCAGAACTTTTTGAAGTTCAACATAAACGATCATCTATGTATTAATGTCCATGGAAAGGAAATACCTTTATATTATTTTGGTCAATGAATGGATATAGCTACAAATGAAGTTGAACAAATACCCATAACATACAACAGATTTCATGTAGTTGTACACGATACAAAAATTAAACTGAAACAAATAGCAGAATCATTGACAAAAGAAATAAGAGACCATTTTCAAAGAGATGAATTGCTTGAGGCTATGGGTGTGGTTAACCCGATGTTTTGGGATCCTTGTAATGAATACCAGACTATAAATGGTTTGTTTCTCAAATACATGGGCACTCTTGCTAGCCATTTCACTAAACATGTGGTAGTCAATGGTATTGAAATCAATGGCATTCTCAACAAAGATCTTTTGACAAAACAATCAAACTATTTTGGAACGATAATGTCTGCTCAAGTTTCACAACTCACTAACCATCATGAAACAGGTTCTATTTCACGTTTGTGGAAAATATTACATCCAAGTAGTATCTTACAACATACTATGAGTGAATATTTTCATTTATATGAATTATGTCAAACGATGATTTTAGGATCTGTGGAAGATGAAAGGGTATTTAGTGCATTATCATATGTAAAATCTAAAGTTCAAAATAGGTTGGACAAAAATTTGGAAAATTGTTTGAGAGTATATGTGTCGACCTATGAGGTGGAGAAGTTTCCTTATGAAAGAGCTTTGGCATATTGGAAATCTCTGGCAGAGAGAAGAGGTGTCACGAATACTCAGGATGATGAGGATAATGGTAACACTGATCAGACTATGATGACAAAAATTTTGGGTATGAGTACAAAATATTTTGTACAATCTGAAAAGAGTTTGTTCCAGCTTCCAACATTATAATGAAAGGATGCTTTCATTTGAATAGATTTCACATATTATGTTATCAGTTTTCAACAGAATATTGAGATTTGATTATAATTTGAGACATGTATTTTTTGATATCATTAATCATATAATATGAGATTAGACGTGCTATTGGATATTTTGTATATCATAGCCCTCTGATTTGATTATGTATATTTGGATGAAATTGGATTATTTGATTACAGATATGTTGATTATGGAACACTAGATTATTTTTTATATCATAGACGTGTTATTGGATATTTTGTATATCATGTTATTTAAGCCTTGTTATTGGATTATTAGTCTATGATATTCAAATTATTTAATAGATTTGTATTGTATAAACCATTTATGGCAAAGTAAATATATATGTTGCATTTCAATCATTTCAAATTATTTCATAAAACATAAAAGAACATTTTATTGCATCCACATAATTCAAAATTATTTATTGCATCCACATAACTAATCAAAACATCACAATATTTAAAACAAAATTTCAAAAAGATAATACAAATTTTTTGGAAATTGTCTCTTTTATTGATTTCAAAAAGATACCATTCTTTTACAATTTACAAAAAAGCTATGCAACATGTTTGGTTTCTCCTCAATAAAAAAGCAACAGTCTTCTACTTTTCTTTCTACATGGTGCCTAAAGTTTTAGCTGCATCTTGCTCAATATCCTTTGCTTCCAATGCACCAGCCCTTACCAGAATTTCAGCTGTAGTGTTTATCCCCGATAGCAATAAACCTTCTTCCTTCGCTGGATCTTCTCTAAAAGGTGCATTCAGTTCTTTCTCATTTTATTTCAATACAACCTCCACATCCAGGCCCTTATCTTTGATAAACTTCTTCAGCCAATTATTTTCTCTAATAATGTATTGTAATATTTTCTTCACTTCAATAGCATTAGTCACACTAATTTTTGTAGTCTTAATCAACGTTTTCATGGCACTAACTTGCTGCTTTAAGTGTTGAAAATTAGACTACAAAATAGAAGAGAAAAAGGTTAATATTTATAAACAAAATATATTTAAGAAAAAAATGATTTTCAGTTATATGTAAAACTTACATCAGTGGTAAGTCTTGCAGTTTTTACAACTGCTACTTTTTTCTTATCTAGTGCCCATTCATTGAAATATGCTTGGGCCTCGACATTGAGGTTTTCTAATCGATTCAACATAATATCCAGAACTTCATCATTGTATGTAGACTCAACCTGCACGGTGCCAGATTCAACTTTATGTAACAAAGCATCGAGCTTTTGTGGCTCATTCTCCACCTTTGAAAACAACTCCTTTCTATTTGAAAAATTCTTGTATCGAGCATTTATTGCTTTTATCAAAACCTTGGCCCGATATTCCCAATATTTTAATCTATCAATATCTACAAGTAGACTATCATTAACTGTAGCTTTACATCTATTAGCTAATAAAATATTTTTTAAAAATTAACTTTATCATCATCGTTCAGATGATGATGGGTGGTGACTTGTTGGGGGGAAGAGGAAACTCCAATGGCATCTACCTCAACATTCTCTTCTGCTTCATCATGGCTCTATGGACCCTGAAGCACATCACTTGCCTTGAATGGGAAATTTTTAAGATTCATATCCTGATAAAGAAAATCATCATCGAGATTCCCAGAGGGTATTTGAGATGTGCTCTGCACATTTGAGAAATTCCCAAGGGAAAAGTTGGGAACACTAAAACATTAGACTGAGACACAGTGTGTGTCTGGGAAAGACTTTTGCTTCTCGAGGTGGTGGTGTGAGGAACTGTTTCCCATGCATGCGAGATTGGTTCCTCACCGGTGGTACCTATTATGGATGGACTTGTTGTGGCACTTGTTGTTGGTGCATTTGTGGGTGTGCAGATGGTGGAGGCATATTTTTTTAGTATTTTGAATGTAACCGATGCATCTGCAAAATTTCACATGAAAATATAAATTAAAACTAGTGTAAAAAATAATGCCATAAAAAGAGATTAATTTTAACCAAACATACCAGACTCAAATTTACACCCATTGATGATGCAACCATTTGCCCTTGCTCTAAAAATATTTAAAATATTTCCTCAAACTAAATATAATTTTAAATCATTAAAATACATCATTTAAAATAGTACTTTTGAATAATAAGGTTACCTTGTGAGTTGGAGGTTACTTCTTCAACATCGACTGTAACACATCCAGAAGTAACAGGAGTCGTAGGTGTATGCTGATCACCAGGAGACCTCACATATTTCATGGATCTTGAGGTAGTTACTAGTGATGATTGTGACTACATGTTAGAATCGGTAGATGCTTCTTGAATCCTAAAGGTGACATCCCTTTTACTAGAAGATTGAGCTACTTTTTTGCTTTCAAAAGAAAATTAGAAAATAACAAGATTGATTGGAAAGAAAGAAAACAGAGATTATTCCAAAAAATAATTTTACCTATATTTCATCCTCCATCATACCAATAGCCATCAAGCTTGGGTGCAATGCAGTTGGAGGAGGGCTATTTTGAAGATTGAAATATGCTTCATTAAAAAGAGAAAGAACAAAGTTGTTGGTTGTTACTGCATAAGAAGATTGAATTTTCTGGGCACTCAGAAGATCCTATTTAAGGTGGTTGGAAATGTGCATGGACCAATCAAATATACCACCAACAATACATCGAATCAATAAGGACAATGCCCAAAATGATATTTCTATAGGTCACCCCTGCAAAATAAGTCTTGCCTGGAAAAATTCAATGCAAGCATGAAGAAATTTATCTCCAATATTGGAAATGTTTAAACCCCTTTTTGACTTAGAAGAATTAACTAAAAAAAGGGAGAACATTATTAGAAAATAGAAATTACAACAGGGAGAACATTATTAGAGAACGAAAACTACAATACATCAAAAATGAAGAAAAATAAAAACTAAATTTTAAAAATATACCTTTCAAATTATCTGAATGGACATCGTATTTGGATGCTAGCAGTCATTTGTCATCTTCGATCAAGGTGTATTGGTTGTTCACCAGGTGACCATCCATAAATGGTAGCCCTATTAGTCACTGCACATCTGAGGGTTTCACAAAAAATAATATCCTTGTTATCCACTTTGATCTGAATAGTGGACTCATCATGGTTGTAGCAACTAACTATCCTTTGCATCAAGGAGACGTCGATGTTGAACTGTGGCATCTTGATTACTCCTACAACTCTAGAGGTGTAAACCCATTCTGAATCTCTTCCAAGAGTGCCAAAAATATTCTTAATATTGGGGCAAAAGTAGTTCTTGAATGACACTTTCGAAGGCAGAGGAGAGGAAGAGCTAGCCATTTTTACACTAAAAATAATCTAAAAAATGTCTGAAAATACAAAAATGCTCTAGAAACACTTTGGAAAATGCTCTGAAAATACTCTGAAAATGCTCTAAAAACCATCTAAAAATGCTTTGAAACCACTATGGAAAATGCTCTAAAAATACTATGGAAAATGCTCTAAAAATGCTCGGAAAAGCTCTGAAAATGCTCTAGAAAACACTCTAGGAAAGGTAAAAAATGACCCTGCATTTCTATTTATAGAAGTCTGCATGGTTGAAGTCTATGGATGCATGACACGTGGTAGAGGAGAGGGCACATGGCAGCTTCTTATTGATGACCTTTGGTGGTCATCATTTGTCAGTCGCCATCTACCAATCACCATCTTCCAGTCACCTTCTACCACTCACTATCTACTAGTCATCTTCAACCACTCACCATCTACTAGTTGCCTTTTACCACTCACCTTCAGTAAGTCACCATCTACCACTTGCCATCTACCAATCACCATCTACCAGTCATCTTCTACCTTTATGCCACTCGACTTCTGCTAGTCGCCTTCTATCACTCGCCTTTTGCCAGTTGCCTTCTGCCACTCACCTTCTGTCAGTCGCCTTACGCCACTCACCTTCTACCACTCACCTTCTACCACTCACCTTTTGAAACTCTCCTTCTGCCACTTGCCTTCTACTCACCTTCTACCACTCGCCTTTTACCACTCACCTTCTACCACTTGCCATTTAAAATTTTTGATAATTTTTGTGCAAAATTTTAGAAAATTCACCATATTTTGATAAATTCTCTACAAAATTTTGAAAAATTCACCACCAAGTTTAGACACGATTCACCTTGATTCACCAAATTTTGATAAATACTTTTTTGGTATTACCCCTTATGCATAACCCTGGTAGAAGAATTTGACAACAATTATAATGTTGAGAATAAACTCAAGAATAATTCTCAAGATATAGTAAAACATGTAGAACAAGAGAACTTCATACATATGTATGAGAATAAACAAAGGAAGGATTGCTTCAACTATACACACATGGTTATATTCATTGATCAAGAAAACAAATGAAATTAAATTTTCCAAAACAACAAATGAAAACTTGAAATGCACTTATTATAATAGAGGAGGACATGAAAAAGCTGATTGTTGGGATTTACATCCTTGTAACTATTGTGGAAAAGGATCTCATTCATCTACTTTCTGTTATTACAAGGAAAAATATTACTGGAAATTTGAGAAGGTTTTAACATATAGATTACAATGTATATTTCAAAATATTATTTCTAGAGTCTTTACTAATAATGGATATAGATGTAAAGAATGGGTAAGAAGACTATTTAAAGAACAAGAAAAAAAGTGGACTAGAGATGTTATTAGATCACTTGTTCAACAAGGCTATCTAATGATTAACTACTCTAGATGAAAATAAAATTCAAAGACAAAGGAAAGAAACCAGGTAAAGATGAAGACTTATGTTAAGAGAGACAAAGGCAAAGATAATATTTTTGCAGGAATCAAATAACAATGTGATATCATCGAAAAGCATAACGACTGACATCAATTATGAAGACAAGCAAGAAGAGAAAGAATCTGATCAATAAGGCATACAGTGCAAAGTGAGTTAAGAGACAAAGATCTATATTGAATACTAAAGTCTTCAATAATCAAATAATGTAATACATAGGGGTGTTGGAATATATTACATTATTTGGTACATGCTAATGTACCACCTTGGGTACATCTTTATATTAAGAGAGAGAGTCTTATATTAGAGTGTGAGTATTTTCTTTATGCAATGTAAGTATTTTAAAAGTGTGCAAAGTATTTTGGTAACGTAAATGTGCATATAGTCCATGTGTACATAAGTCCATAGAGTAGTGAAGGCCAAGAGTACTCCATATGAAGAGTCACATTCCATTATATATGTGTCTATGAGTGTGTGTTTTATAGATAATTGTAGAATAAGAGTGTGGAGAAGTATGGTGTATTTGAGATCTTTATTCAATTGAGATACAATTTTCATGAGCATTTGTTAATGGTATTTCTATGAGTTATTTCTGAAGCTATTTATGAGTTTTATATGCTTAGTATCTTGTCATTATCATATATTTCATATTGCAACTTTATTTTAGATCTTGTGGTTATTTTATCTTAAGTATTTAGCTTCAAAATCTAACATGCATTCAGTTGCTTCTAGAAAAAAAAGAGCAAGGATCTGAAAACTTGATATGAATAAAGCATGTGATAGGGATAATATGATTTTTTTATAGTATTAGAAAATTTTAGATCTGAAAAGAAATAGGCAGATGGATTAAAGCTTGTGTGTCTACAGTATCATATTCGGTGTTGGTCAATGGGCTAGTAACATAATCATTTAAAGCCAAGAGAGGTCTTAGACAAGGAGATCCTATATCACCATATATATTCATTATTATAGTAGAGGTATTAGGAAGGATCCTAGATAAGGCATACAAATATGGGCTAGTAATAACATCAACAACATCACCCATCAACAATTTGTAGATGATAAAACTCTTTTTGGGAGGATAAGGACAAATAATACTAGAGCTTTGGATAAATTACCAAAGGAATAGAACGAGCATCAAGGCAGAAAGATAATAGGATAAAATCCAAAATTTACTTCCTAAACACTCTACCTAGATTCAAAGTAGGGATATGTAGGTTACTTCAAATGGAAGAGGTAAACTAGCTAGCAACATATCTAGGGATGCCCTTATTTGAGAGGAGAAAGAAGACAAAATTGTGAAATCCAATTATAAATAAAGTTTAGAATAAACCACTGATATGGAAACATAGATAGTTATCATTAGTAGGAAGAGCATAGCTAATTAAATTAGTCTTAGAGGTCATTTCAACATATTACATGTCCTTTTATATTATGCCAAAATCGACAATATGCAGTCATTTTTATGGTCAAGATTACAAGATAAAAGGAATTTTTCATTGGTGAAAATAAGCAAGGTGTGTGATGATAAAACTAGGGGAAGTCTTGGTTTAACAGTTCCTACGAATGCAAACTTAGCTCTAATGGGAAAAGCAATTTGAAGATTGTACAAAGAGAGTTAAAGATAATGGGAAATAATTATTCTAAGTACATTGAGCCCAATGACCCAAGCTTAATCTTTATTGCATTCTCACTACCATATGGTTCTACACTATGAAATGATTTTAAAAAATCAATTGATCTAGTGATTAAAGGTCTAATGTGGGCGGTGGGAATTGGAGAAAAATTTATATTTGGCTTGATATTTAGTGTGATAAAAAACCACACTATCTAGATTCAATTTTGAAACCATGGATGAGATTACTTCAAGATAAATGTGGTGATAGGGTTTTAAACATTATGTAGAAGTATCAGGAAGGATGATACAAATGGGAAGATTTTTTTACAAGTATATTGGACATTATTGCTAGGAGGTAATTGAGCATAAAGATACCAACAATGATTATTCCAAGAGGAGCCAAGGATAAGTTGATTTGGGAGTTGAATAGCTTAGGAGAATACACAAGAAGAAGTAGATGTAATGTAAAGCACCAACAAAATAGGAATATTGCAAGAATATGGAGAGATATTTGGGATAGCTTGAGCATTCCAAAAGTCAAAATTTTTGTATGGCTAGTAAGTCACAAGAAAATTTTTATCTTGGGATAACCTAATGAAAAGGGATTTTCATGGCCCCTCACAATGTATTTTATGTAAAATGAGGAGAGTATAAACCATCTCTTGGGACATTGCTCAATAGTCTGGGAACTATGGCAATGGATTCTTAGTATGTTTAGTAGATGCATGATGATAAATGGTAGAATTGAAGAATGGTTAAAGCAATGGCAAAGCACTTTTAAAAGTGAGGCATTACAAACATATTGGGATACATCGAATGATACAATACTTTGGACAATATGTTTGGAAAGGAACAAAAAAATATTTAAAGGAAATGAAAGCAATTTAGAGGCAATGAAAAGGAAGATAAGTTTAGCCATAAAGGAGTCTAAACTAGCTCTATCAACTCATCCAATCCCTAATATTTAAGCAGATAACCTTGATAGATGGAGTGAAATCATCAAATAGAATTATAATGTTGGGTAGAAAAGAAATAAAAGGAATGCAAAGAATATAAAGTGGAAACCACCAAAAGTAGATTTGGTCAAATTGAATTATGATGGAATATCTAAAGGAAATCTAACATTTACATTTACATTTAAAATTTTAACAAACGTAAAATACTAAATATTTAACCCTAAATAAATTATCTTAAATTTGTTATAAACACTATTCATAATAACCTATTAAAAAATAAAAAATAATTAATTTCAATTTTAAAATTAAAAATAATTAAATAAAATTACTTTTAAAAAATAAAAAATATTTTTTTTTATTTAGTTAATGTGAAAATTCCGTATAAAGGGTTGAGCAGTCTCCTTGCAACCATAACTCCTCATAAATCCGAGAGCTATGCTTATCAATAGAGAATTAACACACATCCACCACACACCCACCCCCTCACACACTCGCCCACGCCGCGGATTGAACCTTAAACCTCTTGAAGAAGAGCCAAGACCCAAAATCGTTGCGCTATCTCCTAAAACTAAAATTTAAAAAAATAGTAAATTTTAGTTTCAAAATTATAAATGATTAAATGAGAATACTTTTGATTGGGTTGGGGCCTCTTTGACAACAATCACCTTGAATAAACCCAACCCTTATAGAACTAATAAACTACAATATAATGTAAGCTCAATGGACACAACAAAGGTCACTAGGTCTCCGCAAGGTAAGCCCAACACCATTACTAAAGGTATAATAAGAGTCACATTCCTTATCAATCGAATTTGAGTCTCCACAATACCATTAAATCGATATAATGTAAATCCAACACCATACAAATGAGTTATCCCGATAAAAATATAGATTACATTTTAACTTTTGCCTTTCCCAATTTCTAGAAATGGTGGATGAAAGCTTTAGACCCATCAATCTAAAGGTAATTCTCCTTTGCATTGGGTGGTGAACTAATGTATGATGGTCAATTTAAAGCTAGTCAAACATGACAACTATGTTTTTGGTTTCTGCTTTAGTGCATAGTATAAAGGACAAACCCATTTATTAACACACACGTGCACATGCTCACACATGTGTGACAGCATGCGCATGGGCAACCCAACACATTTTCTATGAATTGCCCTATTCATCTCTACTATTCCAAATTGTTGACCATATCATTCAAACCCAACATTAAGACAATTAGAAAAAATTAAAAAACACTTTAATCGTAATCTTTTATCCTTAACCTCAGTTAATTGTAAGGTCAATTATTTCTAAGGTCTAAAGACTAAGTTGATTTGTACAAGATTACTCCATTATGGGAAACATATGATGTGTCTTCTAGCTTTGTACTTCGGACAAGTAATATAAAAGAAAGACCATGGAATGGAATTAGGTAATAATGGTAAAACAAGGAAGTGCATTGGAATAATGACATCGGACTTGAGTGGATAGATATAAACGAGAAATATCATTACAATAAAGGTCACAGATAGGGCTTTTATAATGATTAAAATGTTGGTCATCAGTGGGGAATTCAAAGGAATGACCTTCACTTTCCTCGGGTGTATCAACATATGACTAATTGATTGATCATTGTGTTTCTCAAAACCAACAGTTTAACATTGCATTGCTACGTTGAAAGGGGACATGAAATTCAAACAGGCTCTCCCAAAACCCTAAAAAAAAGAGTGGCTCTCCCAAAACCCTAAAAAAAAGAAGGTGCACAGAGGCCAACCACACTCAACATGGCACCCATTAGGGGATGTTTCCTAAGCAAATTTACACTCAAAGCCCAAATTTCACATGCCCCAAAGAGTCAAAGGAGAAGCCATCAGGGGATGTTTCCTAGCAACTTCACACCTATGCTCCAATTTCACAAGCCCTAAAGAGTAACCAAGTTTTATATTGGGTATAAAAATCGAAAAAAGAGTGGTAAAGACTGAGTCCAAAGACTCGAGTCGATCTCCACCATCCATAAATAACCATATCATATTTATTAAAAATATTTTTTTAACAAATTTAAACCCACACCCCAAATTGATATACATAAACCTCATAAGGTTCCAAAAGAGTCATAAGATGAATACCAAGTTCTAAACTGAATGTAATATTAGAGAACAATGAATAGTAGAGATTGCCTCCTATTGTTCATTTTTTTCATAATTTTTGTAAAAATTGAAAGCAAAGAGTGATAGAGATCATCTTTAATGATTAAAAATGATTTTTAGTGTTCGATTTTTTTTTTAACAAATTGATATATTTGAAGTGTAACTTGAACTTAAATCTTCTTAATAAAAATTCAAAAAAACATATCAATTTAATATCTTTTAAAATATTATTCGATTTTTCAATTTTTACACCACTATAGAGTCCTAACTTTCTCCTAGCACCTCTCAGTCAAAGATGAACGTTGCCTAAAGTTGTGCAAGGCATCATCTCATCCAATCCCCATGAGAATATTAAGAAAAACAAAACACATCCAATCAATCAGTCTCCTTTTTCCTAACAACGTTCAAGCAAAAGCAAAGGTTGAAAAAGAAAAAGGGGGCCAAAAATCACTAAAATAAAGATTTAAAAAAATAAAATAAAAAACAAAGGAGAAAAAGCATGGGGAAGAACAACGCCCCCC
Organism: Wollemia nobilis; assembly: GCA_028583015.1. Lineage (NCBI taxonomy): Eukaryota > Viridiplantae > Streptophyta > Pinopsida > Araucariales > Araucariaceae > Wollemia > Wollemia nobilis. The sequence continues at coordinate 18,967,363 of JAQPPZ010017228.1, forward strand.
ACTTTTTCAAAATCCACTTTATTTTTATAAAAAGAACCGCCCAACCACCGCAAACCGCCTCATGTGACCGCGGCGGCGTATGGCGGGATATACGCATACGGACGCCTACACCGTGGGCGGCGCCAGCGAGGCGTGTGTACGACCGTACTTATACGGGCGCCGTATGCCGGGAATTTCCTTTTTATTTATTTTTTTTCTTTTCATTTTTGACGCGGCGGGGAAACCGAGGTAGATACGGGGAATAGATCTCGCCGGGAATTTCACGTCGGTCGTGGGCCCCGCCGTGCTTGTCTTTTTCCGTCTGCCTGGTCAAACGGTAGATCAACAGCCGTTTGACCGGAATATTATTGTTATTAATAATTTTAGAAAAACCGCTGCGTCCGTTGTTTTATTATCTGTATATAATATTTAAATGTTTTTACTATTTTTGTCGTTTATCCCGTTTAACCGGACCTAAGACCGAGCCTGAGACTCGGTGCCGTAGGGGCGAGGAAATTCAAGTGTTGTTTTTATTTTTATTTTTTATCTTTGTTTATTTTATTGTCGGCACCAATGGAGGCACGACACGTCGTGTTCGTACCGTTTTGATTTATCCGTCAATAATTCAAAATGGGCTGTCGCTTTTGGCGTGCTGTGGGGCGAATTCGTGTCAGGTTTTGGCTTAGATTGTGAAAATCGTCCGTCGATTTGGTGGACGACGTTTGTGCGCCGCTCGATCGTCTGCGACGCTCACGGGAGGAGGGGGGACTGATGTTACATCAGTGGTGGGGGTTTGCTCCCACTTTGTTGGGATTTTTTTTGAATAGGTTGAAAAAGTTAATTTTATATTAGGATCACCTTTTCTTGTGAATTGAATTAAGAAAATTTAATTTCTTTTGTCCTTACGTGTTCATGTTAGACTAGGTCTAGGGACTTGTTGAACTAACCTTCCTAACCTTAAAAAAACTGAGTTGTCTCTGTCGAGACATTTTATTGGTGTCGTTGGCCTTTTCATTTCGAAATTAAGGGAAAGGAGATTTGTATTACTATACTTTTAAGGAGTGTGAGTCCTCAAGGGCTAGGTGGATTGGTAAGTGCTTGTTTGGCCAGGCATTTACTAAAAAGACTTCTAGGTTCAAACCTTGGGGGCAGCCTGTTTGTAAAGGTAGTAGTTTGATTTGAAGCCTCTGAGTATACACCAGATTGACGATGATGGAACGAACTCCAAGCGATCGATGGTCCCCTTCACGTCGGGTCAACGATAACGAAACAAAATAAGTTTGTGGAAGTGAACCCTGTGCTTGTTAGTTACTAAAAATAGTGCGGTTGTGACCAACTTTCCTATGTAACCAAAAAAAAAAAAACTTTTAAAGAGTATGGTGTCAGTTATGGGAAAGGAGGTCTCGTGTTTCTATAATTTTAAAATATACTTTTAAGGAGTGTGGTGTCAGTTATGAGAAATGAGGTCCCTTGTTACTATACTTTTATCATTGTTGTTGGCCTTTTCACTTCAAAATTAAGGGGAAGGAGGTCATGTATTACTATACTTTTAAGGAGTGTGGTCTCAGTTATAAGAAGGGAGGTCTCGTGTTACTATACTTTTAAGGAGTGTGTTTTCAGTTGTATTATTTGTTATACTTCAAATTAAAAAAATATTGAAAATTGTTTTTATTATTTTAAATAATAAAATAAGTTTAGTTTAAAATAAATTTTGTAATATATAAACATAAAAATATAATATAATTGTTATAATTTTTTTTTTAAATGTTGGTTGTTTATCATTAAAGTGCATGATTACATTAAGCGGGTGGATAAACACACCTCCAGTAGGGTCCCTAATAATTATTACATAGCATATCCGCAACATATGAGAGGGAGAGGGCCTCTCTAACACGAGAGTTTCAACTACCCACTTCTTAAATTACAAATTTATCCTGAAGTTTTTGTTAAAATATAATTCATGTGAGATTTAGTTATATATGCATAATTCTTTTCAAATTGAACAATTTTACAAGTTTACTTAACAATATTTAAAAAATAACAAACATTACCAATATTCAAAACATATTTTTAAATTAAATTTATATTCATAATAATTGAAACAATATTATCAAATGATACAAATTTACATTGTTAAAACATCGTTTAAAAAAAATGGTTTAGCTTTTAATATAAAGATATACGTGATTATCAATTAAATATCACTATATAATTTAGTAAAATACTATAGTAATGTATTCATGACATAATATAAATAGGTCAGCTTTTACTTTCAATAAGGGTAAGAATTTGAAACTTCTAATAGATTGTTTAAGACGTGAATCTTATAGGGATAGATTTGTGCTAATCTAATACTTGGTTAACAGAGTTTGGTTGGATAAACATACCCGAGGGTTAGGTGGATTGGTACGTGCTTGTCTGGTTAGGTATTTACCAAGAAAACACCCAAGTTTAAACCTAGGGGGCAGCTTGTTTGCAAAGGTAGTAGTGTAATATGAATCCTTTGAGTGTACACCAAACTAACTATGATGTACGAATCCTGAGCAACCGTGGTCCCCTTCACGTTGGGTCGACGATAACAAGGTAGAATAGGTTTGGTGGGAGCAGTCCCTATGGTTTGAATCCTACCCTTGTCAGTTTTTTTAAAAAGTGTGGTTGTGACCAACTCTTCTATATAACAAAAAAAAAATTCCATCTATTATAAAATTTGTTTCATATAATTTAAAAACCACTTTACCTTGATTAAAACTAAATGTAGGATCAATGAAGGATGAACAGTTATTTGTTGGGTTTTTTTTGCTGCCTCTTGCAACACTCTTTGGTCCTTTTTGGAATAGCACTAGTAGTAGTGTGCGCAAGATTGTCAAGCCCGTTAAGTTGCTTAGGATCAGTCTAAAGCAAAAATATGATCATTAGATGGTACTTAATTTTTTGTTATTTTTAGAAATGTTAAACAAAGTTTTATATAGACACATGACTATAATTTAATTTTTGTTTTATTAATATATTTTTTTTTATCTTTTCAAAAAAAATAGGTATTAAATTTGTAAAATTTAAACTACATTTATAGTTTAGCTTTTAATATTAAAACTCCTGTTTAAATCTTTAAATTTTATAAAATGATAGATACATAGTTATCAATTGAAATATTACTATATAATTATTTAAAATAAAATAATAATGTGCTCATAATATAATTTAAATAGGTTAGTTTCTAGTTTCAATGATGATAAGATTTAAATATACAGTGTGCTCATAATATAATTTAAATAGGTTAGTTTCTAGTTTCAATAATGATAAAATTTAAATAGACAGTTTAAGATGTGAATTCATCGAGAATAGAGGATAGAATTGTACGTCATACTTTATTAAGATGTGAATCCACCAAGAATAGATGATAGAATTGTACGTCATACTTTATTAAGATATGATCCACCAAAAATAGAGGATAGAATTATACGCCATATAGTTTAGCTTTTAATATTAAAACTCCTCTTTTAAATCTTTAAATTTTATAAAATGATAGATACATAGTTATCAATTGAAATATTACTATATAATTATTTAAAATAAAATAATAATGTGCTCATAATATAATTTAAATAGGTTAGTTTCTAGTTTCAATGATGATAAGATTTAAATATACAGTGTGCTCATAATATAATTTAAATAGGTTAGTTTCTAGTTTCAATAATGATAAAATTTAAATAGACAGTTTAAGATGTGAATTCATCGAGAATAGAGGATAGAATTGTACGTCATACTTTATTAAGATGTGAATCCACCAAGAATAGATGATAGAATTGTACGTCATACTTTATTAAGATATGATCCACCAAAAATAGAGGATAGAATTATACGCCATATAGTTTAGCTTTTAATATTAAAACTCCTCTTTTAAATCTTTAAATTTTATAAAATGATAGATACATAGTTATCAATTGAAATATTACTATATAATTATTTAAAATAAAATAATAATGTGCTCATAATATAATTTAAATAGGTTAGTTTCTAGTTTCAATGATGATAAGATTTAAATATACAGTGTGCTCATAATATAATTTAAATAGGTTAGTTTCTAGTTTCAATAATGATAAAATTTAAATAGACAGTTTAAGATGTGAATTCATCGAGAATAGAGGATAGAATTGTACATCATACTTTATTAAGATGTGAATCCACCAAGAATAGATGATAGAATTGTACGTCATACTTTATTAAGATATGATCCACCAAAAATAGAGGATAGAATTATACGCCATATAGTTTAGCTTTTAATATTAAAACTCCTCTTTTAAATCTTTAAATTTTATAAAATGATAGATACATAGTTATCAATTGAAATATTACTATATAATTATTTAAAATAAAATAATAATGTGCTCATAATATAATTTAAATAGGTTAGTTTCTAGTTTCAATGATGATAAGATTTAAATATACAGTGTGCTCATAATATAATTTAAATAGGTTAGTTTCTAGTTTCAATAATGATAAAATTTAAATAGACAGTTTAAGATGTGAATTCATCGAGAATAGAGGATAGAATTGTACGTCATACTTTATTAAGATGTGAATCCACCAAGAATAGATGATAGAATTGTACGTCATACTTTATTAAGATATGATCCACCAAAAATAGAGGATAGAATTGTACGCCATAGGATAGACTTTTACTTTACCAAACTTGCAAAAATTGAGCAACAGTTTATAGTTTGAGAGTGAGTACTTGTTATTTACTTGTTGCTTCATGGTTACTATTGAATCATATTAACCATTTTTTTCCCTTAAAACTTGCTTAGGTACCAAGCCTAGAGGCCAGCCATGTTCCGTGCACAGGTTTGCAACATTTTTTCCAAACAAACCTTCAACAACAATTTATCCATCAAAAATGGGTTTTTGACAGCCAAGCAAGTGTCAAATCCCACGCCAAAGGAAAAGCAAGTGGGTGGCAGATTTTTTCCTTTGAAAATTGCATGGGTAGATGGGAATCTGCACACGAGATTGATTAATTAATGAGGTTTCAAAGATGGGGTGGATTTCATAGTCCACACAATGACATGGCAAGGAGGAAAAAAAGGGCTGGGGATTAGTGATTGATGGGTGTATGTGTCAAACTTTTCTTGCAATATGGAATGCTGAATTTAGACTATAAAGAAAAGTTGTCAAAGGATTGATGGGAATCCAGATAGCCCATGAGGGGAGATGAGCACGTGGGATGTGTCAGGACAGGGGGATAACAGAAGGGAGTATCATTGACCGTCCTTCCTCCTATTGACCGCTGCATTACATCAATTATTTTTGTTTTTATTTTTAATTTTGTTGCTCCCTCCGCCTTCCAATCTCCTTATTGCACAGTGATTTATTGATGTAGATCATCAATAAATCCCATTGTAGCTCTCACTGCTGCTGTTCCTGTACAATCCCATCATCTAAAATCCTGCAGTCTCTAGAAGCCCATCTGTCCTTAAGCACCCATTTCAATCAGTTTGTCCTCCTCCTCTTTCTTCATCCTCAGTCCTCCTCAGCAGCCGCAGCAGAACTATCTCTGCAGCATTGTTATTCTCATAGCAGAATACAGTTTTGTCATTGCTCATGAATTGAATGGTCTTTCAATGTTTTGGGTTGCATGAAAATCCAAAACCCAGATGGGAAAACACAAGGCCAGAGCAATGCCCACCCTTGTCTCCCCTCTGGACCTTACAGTCCAGATACCCTACCACTTCAGATGCCCCATTTCTTTGGACCTGATGAGAGATCCTGTCATCCTGTGCACGGGCCAGACCTATGACAGATCCAGCATTGAGAAGTGGGTGGCCAGTGGCAACAACACCTGCCCTGTCACCATGCAGAGCCTGGAGGACTTCACCCTCATACCCAATCACACCCTCAGGAGGCTCATCCAAGAGTGGTGTGTGGCAAACAGCTCCAAGGGGATTGAGAGAATTCCCACCCCAAAACAGCCAGCAGATCCCAGGATGGTCAGGTCTGCCATCCAGGAGGCTTCCTCCCTTTCATCATCCACATCTGCCAGGGCCACTGCACTCAGGACCTTGAAAAATCTGGGAAAGGAATGTGAGAGGAACAAGGTTATCCTGGCTGAGGAGGGAATTGTGGCAGTTTTGGTGGCAATACTCACATCATCTTCATCAGAAGAACACCCAAAAGACCCAGATTCCCAATTGCCATCAGATGATCAGTTGTACGAAGAAGCATTGGGTGTCCTGGTTTTCTTTTGTCTCAATGATGCGCAGAGAATAACATTAGCTCAGCCCCATGTTCTGGCCAGGCTGTCATCCTTGCTTCTCTGGGGATCCATGGAGGTGAGGGTCAATGCTGCCCACTTGATTGAGTCCCTGACTGCATCTGACCAGCTCTATGAGCTTAGAGGTGTGGTGGGGAACACAGAGGGAATCATACAAGGGCTGGTGAAGATCCTGAGAGAGCATCTCTATCCCAGGGCTGTCAAGGTGGGCATCAAGTCACTTTTAGCCCTGTGTTTGATCAAGGCCAACAGGGAGAAGGCAGTCTCAGCAGGAGCAGTGAGTGCACTAATAGAAGGCCTGGTGGATTATGAGAAATGTGATGCAGAAAAGGCGCTTGCCACTATTGAATTGCTGTGCAGAACAGATTCAGGCTGCAAGGCTCTCTGCAACCATGCTCTTACCATCCCTGTTTTGGTGAAGATCATCCTCAAGGTCTCTGGCAGGGCCACAGAGTATGCAGCTGGTGCACTACTTGTGACCTGCAGTGCTTCAGAGGGACTACAAAAGGAGGCCATTCAAGCTGGCATTCTCACCCAACTTTTGCTTCTTGTTCAGAGTGATTGCACAGAGAGGGCCAAAAGAAAGGCACAGATGCTGCTGAAGCTCCTTAGAAATGCCTGGCCTGATGATTCCTCATCACCAGCTTTTGGCAGAACAGATGTTGTGCCCTTTTAGGCTTCTGGGTTTTTTTTTCTTTCTTTTTCTTCAAGGCTTCAATCATGAGCAGAGTGGTCACAATCAGGCCAGCTTTCTTCTGGTGGTGTTAGCTCCATGGTTCACACATCCTGAATATTTTGTCAATACCCAAAGGTCTCAGGGTTTTTCTTAGGCTTCAATCCAGGGTGATATGGGCAAGGACAGGTAGATCTTCGAGGTTATTCATGTTTTAAGATCAGAGGTCATCATCATCCATCATCCATGTTATCATCTGTGGTAGCACTGCTCTCTACTGGTTTTATCATGATCAATCAACATGGCACTATTGTAGAGTTTTAGAATTCATATTCTTGATTACTGTGATATATATACCCAAGCCGAAACCTATAAATATAGTTTTATGGGTTGTGCAGATTTTGGAGGCTTATATGGCTGTATCTATCTCTGTTTGATAGCTCTCAGATTAAGAGCTAATGGGGGTGATAGATAAAGAAGAGCCCAACAGTCCTCTTCTGCTGCTTATGTGTATTGTATTGAAAAACTGATTTCAATTTTCATAGCATCATGTGCAAATTATTTGGGGACAATTTGTTGAATCTGCCCCCCTTATTCTCAAATAAAACAGATTTAATTGGATTCCTCAGGGCTGTTTGGCTGTTTGGGTGTGTCCTAAACCTTGATATACAGAGATACTTTTGCTTGTTTGTAGATTCATTTCTCATATTTTCTATCTGACAGTTTCTTGTATCTATTTTTCTAGTCCAAAGATAATGAGATCTAGAACATCAGGGCACTTTGATCGTCTTTAAATGGTGCAATATAACCACATGGTGTGAGAGCATGATTGTAGAGATTTCATAAAGTAATGTTGATTGATGGTCTCTGTAATAAGGGAACTTGCTCTTCATGGGTTTCTTGGTAAATACAACTTCAAGCTTGCAGTGTTTTTTTTTTCCCAAAACTTTACAATCCTCCATTATTGCAAATTAGGTCTCTATCATCCACATGCATCATCATCTTTTCTATGGAGAATTCTACAAATTGGCTATACATATAGAATTTGTATAACTCTGTAAAGTCCCCTCCCCTCTCCAAAACTTTACAATCCACCATTATTGAAAATAAGGTAAACTTTACAATCCTCCATTATTGAAAACAAGGTAAACTTTACAATCCTCCATTATTGAAAACAAGGTCTGTGTCACTTACATATATGATCTATCCCTATTGGCATTGCATATCTCAGCTCCATTATCAATAAATAACTTTTAAAGTGAATTTTTCATCCCTCTATGACCAATATTTTTGTGTACATGTAAAGGAACTTGATCAATACAAATGATACTCCTAAGAATATATTTCATCATATCACCATCTTTGAAATCAATTATTTTTTAAATACTCTTAAAAGTCAATTCAGCAAGGGTAGTATTTTCTTTCATCATGACATTTGTGAGGTAAAAATGCAATTTCAATAAAGAGAAATCTTCTATACAGTGAGAGGAAACCCAATTGCAGAACAAACTGTTCAATAAAAAAAAAGCTAGTGAGTCACAATCTGCAATTATGGACGGAGTTGTTGACGTCTAAACATTAAAAAAATGTGATACTAGCTTGAGAAAAAAGCACATCCTAGAGTGTGGAGACAGCATCTTATTCGGTAACTTGTCAATGCAATTCAAAATCCATTCAAATATAAATAGATTTTTTACACAGCATGATTCTCAAATCCACTCATTTTCTTCTTCCATTGCATCCACACGTTTTATGTAAAACAATCTTGTCCATGATATTCCACGTTTATGTGTAACAGGTCAAAGCAACTGGGGCATGCATTACGTAGGAGTGGACACATCACAGTTGATTCTTAATCAATTTTCTACATCCCTGTCGTCAAAAAGCAAAAAAACAAAAGCATAATTTGGAGAAACCTGCACGTAGAATGCAAACAAAGGCATTCTTCATTGACAAGCTCTCCTACTTTTTTAAAAGCTGGTTGTCGCACATGCAAGAAATGGAACAGTGTGGAAGGTAGTCAAAGATTGTTGGAATCTTATTAAATGATATTAATATTATTGTCAAGTTGGTGTAATATCACCATAAAATTATAATATAATATAAATGAATTTTATTATTTCCATCTTATATACTTACCATGAATGTATGCAAGATTATGATTGAATGTAAAAACAGTAAATCATTATCGTATTTCTTAGAATATACCTTCTCCCCTTCAATTATGAACAGGTTATATACTTCTGACTTCACTATCAAATGAATATTAAATTATGGCCATGGCATGGAATAGAAAGACTATTGACTTCATTGCATGATGATGCATTCTTGACCATGATTTGAAAGTGAAAGAATGATGACTTTCTTTGTCTCCATAGGCCATACCCATCAATTTTAATGGTTGCTTCAAATCACAAATAAATAATTTTTTGGCATAGGACCGTATATCATAAATGATTTCACCTTATGATAGGTAAAGAACTAAAAACTTAGACAAGACCATGTGTCATAATTTTATTCATGGTTAGTAAATGTAAAATACTAAAATGCGTATGATATTATTTATTATTTCTTAATATAACCGATTATAAAATTTTAGGTGGGTAGAGATTAAGTGAAAGGGACCCAATCCTTTTAAAAATTATTGAAATAGTTTATCGATAAACATTTGGTTATTATAAACTTTAATCTCAAGTAAAGAAGAAGCCAATAGAACTAATTGTTTGTTCGTTCAAACAAATTAAATTGAAAAAGACCATCAATAAACACTTAACCGCTACTAGCTAACCTATCCCTTTCGAATAAAATAAAATCAATATGACTCAATCGTTCAAATAATCAAATAAACACTTAACCACTATTAACTTACTATCTCTATCAAATCGTTCAAATAATTAAATAAACACCTAACTACTACTAATCCACTTTTTCTATCGAATAAGAATTATATAAATTTGAGTTGTAAAAAAATGGGAAAAACAAAATACAAGTACCATACTTGATGGAGGTCGGTGTTTCAACTTCCTTATTTACCTTTGCGATAGGAAACAAAATCATTTACTAAAACTTGCAAACAAAATTTATCCATGATTGTGTTGGGAAGTTTATATTCTTGTAGCACTTGATGACATTTACATTGAAGCAAATATTGAAGTTTTGTGCCATACAATATGGACTTTCACACGTGTTGAATGTTGTGGACATTTTTGTCAAACCTTACAAAGTTGATGGAAAATTTAAAGTAAAATTTTTGTTATAAATTTTAATTTAATTGTTTATAATTATTATTTTAAATTTTTTTAATTACATTGTTTTTTTATTTTTTAATATATTTTTTTGATTATATAGGAGAGTTGATCACAACCACAATATTTTTAGTAATTGATAAAAGCAGGGTTCAAACCACACAATTTTTTAACATGTTATTATCAATTTAATTTATAATACCATCACCACATATATAGATAGATATGTTGTTTTTATATATATATTTTTCCATTGGTTATATGATTTAAAGAATGTGTCTCATCCCTATCTCCATCCCTACTTTATTACATCATCATTATATAGTGATATTCCAACAACTTGGTTATTATCTTGGTAAGATTCAAACTTAACTTTTTCCTTGAAAGTTGAAGAATTCAACCTGTTGAATAAATATCATTTCTTTAAATTGGTTATATGGATTGAAAGAGGCTTCACTTATTACATCATTACCACATAGTAGTATTACAACAAAGTTTGGATATTATTTATGTAACCCTTGGGAAGATTCTAACCTCAAATTCCTTTTTAAATATTAAAGAATCTAACCAATTGAGCTAATGTCATTTAATTTAAAATTTTAAGGTAAAGCACATATTGAAAGGATCTCAATCCCTTGTACTAGGGTTTGAACTTGGGTCTTCTAGATGAAAACCTAAAAACATACCCCTCATGGGACTTGAGTTAATACCATTTGATACATATATAGGATTTGTATATCCATGAGACTTAAACTTTTTTCATAGGAGAAGATTTGTCTCAACCACTTGAACTCAATTCTATAGTCCTTGTGGGACAACACAATGGTATGGATATGGCTTTGGACTCTCATCTGAAAGACCCAAGTTCAAATCACAGTGGGGTGTGTGTGTTTTAAAAATAACTCAACTCTATGGACCTAAATTTAACATTAAACTTCTTAAAGACATAAGCTGGTTGAAAACTTCTATTAATGAAAAAGTTTGTTAACGTCGATTGCTCAATGACAGGCGAAAACCCTAGATTTTGAGATGGGGACAAGAATGAAAGAATATGTGCGTGAGATGAGAGGTCGAGGCAGAGGGGTTTATGCGGGCATTGGACGAGGATCTCGATTGGGATCCAATGTTGTGCTTGATCCAGGAGGTGAAGGAGCAGATTTTTTCATCGACAAGTCTGGTGATAAAGATTTCTTGCGTGATTTCAAGCTAAAGGAAACCGAGGAGATTGAATCATTGAGAGGAAGGGTTTTGCGCGAAAGGTCGCATGAGGATTTACTGTCATTAAATCACGAGCAATCTGCATTAGGGATTGTTAATCCCTTGTTCGGAGATTCAAAAGATAGCCTCGAACATGACTCTGGCATTGAGTCGAAGTTGCATGGCGTTGGAAATGATAACGGCTCGATTGGTGGCATCTCTTCACAGGGCGAGAAAGACAAAGAAAATGGTGTCGAGGTGTTTGAAAATAATGCAAAGACGATTGGATGCCAGACAAGTGGGAGCCCGACAGGTGAAAATATTTTAGAGGGCATTTTTTCAGTCTCCAATGTAGCAGCAATGCGAGGTACTAAATGGGCCGATAGCGGGAGTAAAGAGGATGTTAATCATCCTGAAGGAACACGGGTTAGCGTAGATTCCCAAAGGTTTTTCAATCATGATTCGGCCATGCAAGGGCTGGCAAAAAGTTTTGCGGAGGTAACAAAAAATGGAGGACTGAGCAAAGAATTGCATGCAAATGCGGATTTATACAACGAAGATTTGTTGGAGGATGAGGCTATCAGATTAGACAGAATGGACTCCATGTTGGCAGATTTAGGTGAGGATGAGTTTACTTTTATGGCAGATGAACATGAAGAGTATTTGGCAGCAAGGAATAACCTCTTGAGAAATGGAGTTATTCTATTTTTTCTTCGTAAAATGCCCTTGGAAGCTGATTTTCAAAAATGGGTGCGACTGAATTGGGAGGCTAAAGGATTTCATGTGCAATCCTACTGGGGTTTGGGAGGACGCTATATTTCTATTCTTTTTTATTCTCCGAAAGTTGCCAAATTTGTGTTGCAATTCGAGACATGGTCTATTGCGGGTTCGATTGCATTTGCTCAATCATGGCGACCAAATTTTGACCCTAAAGATGTTTCATAGGCTAGATATCCTCTCTGGATCGAATTTGTTGCCATGAAATCAAAATTTCAAGGTATGATCCATTCCATGGCTCAAATATTTGGATGGATTCTTATTGAACCCTCTTCAGGTATGTCTTTTTTATTTAGCCCAAGGGTGTGTGTAGAAGTTGACCTGCAAAGGAAGTTGCCAAAATGTTTGAAAATCATCACACAGGAAGGGGTAATCTCGTAGGAGGTTCATTATTTAAATTTACCTAATGCCTACTTTTTCTGCCAGTCTCGGGATCACTTAATCCATGACTATCCTTTGAGAAAACTTCGGAAGGCAAAAAATGAGAAGGGTGTGACGGGACCTGACTCTTCTATAGCCAGTGGGAAGGTTCAACCCAACAAGGATACTAATGAGGAGACTCAAGAAATGGAGATGGATGCAGGGAACCAGGAAATGGGTAACAAAGAAGACACTGGTTGGAAGTTGGTTCAGAAGAGGCGAGAGGTAGAGGATTCACCAGATAGGCCCTCTAAATTTAAGAAGGGCTCCTCTTCCTCTAGGGGGAGATCTAGAGAGGTTAATGTTGGCTCCAAGGATACTCCTCGGGCTAACAAAATATCAGATATTGGTAGGAACCTCAATGAAGACTTGGAGGCTACGGAGGGTAGAAATAATAGCAGAAGCTCAACTTTAGAAAGAAGTAGATCTCCAGCTGGTAGGTCTACGCAGGTCAACAATCGGTTTGAAGTCCTTAATACTGAGGTTTCTCAATGAAAGTGGACTTCAGTTCATGGAATGTCAGGGGAATGTCTATTCCCACTAGGAGAAGTTTGGTTAGTAATTTTTTGCGTTCTGTTAGTGTTGATGTAGTTTGTCTTCAGGAGGTTAAGGTGGATGGCTTTGCTCTCCACAGTTGTATGGATAATAGTTGGTCTGGGGCCTGGTGGGCTTCTTCTCATGATAGAGGTTCTGGGGGGTGGTCCTTGTTATCAGGTCTTGGCTAGCTGCATTGTTGATTGATCAGGGGGAGGACCCATTTGGTAGGATTTGTTGGGCTACTTTCATGATTGTTGGCCAGGTAATTGGTATTTGTTCTATTTATGCTCCTAATTCTTCTAGTGAGAGGACTACCTTGTGGGATTGGATGCAGATAAATTTACCCGATGCTAATTGGATCATAGGGGGAGATTTTAATATGGTGGAATGGGATGGAGATCATGAAGGGGGGCATGGTGGTTGTATTGCAGGTGCTGAAAAGGACTCTTGGTGCAGCTTGAAGGCTTCTTTACAAATATTTGATGCTAATTTTAGGTAAAAGTCTCTGGAATCTGGAGGATGGTTCTCTTGGTCTAATAAGAGAAGAGGGGGAGACAGAATCATGGCTCATTTGGATAGGATTTATGTGGACATAAATGTGTTTACATGTATTGGTCGAGGGAGCAGAGCTATTTTTGTGGATCTTTCGACCTCTAGTTCTGATCATTTCCCTATTAGCTCTTCCATTTTCTTTGGTGGAGCTGTTGTGGTGGATAAGAAACTTCCCTTCAAACTTAATGTTTCTCATCTAGATTCTAAAGCCTATAGGGACCTGATTCATTATGTTTGGAATTTGGAGCCACGCCTAGTTGGCTCTGGTTGGATTGGTTGGTGGGAAGCGGCTATCAAGTGCACTATCAAATTTTTGAGGGGTTGGGGTAGATTGGTTGCTAGGAGAAGGAAGGGAAGATTAAAATAGCTCAGGAAGGACTTGGAGGTAGCCAGAAGAGACCTTGAAGGTGATTCTTTTAATGTTCAGCTTTAGGAGAAAGCAGCTAAGTGTGAACATGAAATCAGGTGCTATGAGGATTACGTTAGTAGAGGTGCCCGTATTAGAAGCAGGATTCATTGGCTTCAGCAAGGAGATGCCCCCTCTCAGTTTTTCTTCAGTCACATTAAAAAGAAAATTGTTGCTGAGAGAATCACTGCTCTTCACACTATTGATGATAGATTGGTGGAAGATGATGATAGTATCCGAGCCACTGTTGAAGATCATTTTTGTAAGATATTTTTCATTTATCCTTTGAGTCCTGAGGTTTTGGAGGCTAGAGAAGAGTTTAAGAAGTGTGTTCCTAAGAAGGTATATAGTTATGAAAATGATCATCTAGCTGATTTCTTTTCAAAGGATGAATTGTTTGAAGCACTTAAGAAAATGAAGGATGGCAAATCTTCGGGCCCTGATGGCATTCCTATTGAATTCTACAAAGTTTTTTGGGATACTGTGGGTAATGACTATACTAAGATGATTCAGGAAGTGTTTGAGAAAGGCTCCTTTTCTGGTATGCTTAATCAAGGTCTGATTAAGCTTATCCCGAAGGCTAACAGGAAAGATACTATGGGGGGATGGAGACCTATCACTCTTTTAAATATTTCCTATAATATTGTGGCTAAGGTGTTGGCTCTTCGCTTCAGAGATGTTGCTGCTAGGATTGTGAGATGAGAGCAAACAGGTTTTATCAAGGGTAGGTTCATTCTTGATATGGTCCTGACTGCTTGGGAGACTTTGGAATGGGCACAGGAAAGTGGGTAGAAAGCCATTATGCTTAAGATTGACTTTGACAAAGCCTATGATCGGGTGGATTGGTCATTTATTTTTAGTATGATGGAATGGCTTGGCTTCAACAAATGGGTAGTGGATAAAATCAAGGTCTTATTCACCTGTGCCTCTGCTCAAGTTGTAGTTAATGGTAAGCTCACTAATCAAATAAGTCTTTTCAAGTCCATTAGACAAGGGTGCCCTCTTGCTCCCCTTCTATTTGTTATCACTGTTGATGCTCTAGGTTATATGTTGGAATCGAAGAGAGGTGCGGGTTTAATCAAAGGGATTGATACTCCTGGAGGTCCTATTCTGAATAATCATTTTGTGGATGATTCCCTTATTTCTTTTCAGTTGGATGCCTTGTCACTACAGAATGTCAAAGGTTGCTTGGAGCAGTTTTGCAAAGCCTCTGGAGCCATCATTAGTGAAGAAAAATTAGACTATTGGTTGATTGGTAGTGACACTCTTCCAGATAATTTCTCTCCTAGTTGGCGATGGGTGAAGGATGGCAAAATTGTTAGATACCTTGGAATCTCATTTGGCAAGGCCCTTTCTTTGAAGGGCATGTGGGATTGGTGTCTTGAGAGATTTGCAAAGAAAATTCAGTTCTAGAAAAATAAGCTCATATCCTTTGCTGGTAGAATAATTATTGTTGGAAAAATATTACAAGCTTGTCATCTTTATTATTCTTCGTGTTGGTTGCCCAATGCTTCTCAGTTTGGAAGATTGGAAAGGCTTATTAGAGGCTTTCTTTGGTCTAATTTTGATGGCTCCAAGAGAATGCCCTCTATCTCTTGGAACTATTGCATTATTCCTAAGGAGGAAGGTGGTCTGGGTCTTTTGGACATTCAGATGCAGGGTAAGGTGTTGGCAGCCAAATGGGTGGTCAGAGCATTGGAAGGTGTTGATCCTTGGCAAAGGCTCTTGAGATATAGAATTCAGAACTGTCTTCATGTTGATGGTGTTAAGGGGGATTTTCATATTGAGGATATTGTGGGTCATCCTATTCAATTTAAAATACGGGGTTGTATCCTTATTAAGAGGATCTGGGAGGCATGGAAGATGGTTGGCTCTATGGTTTATTGGGCCTATATGGAAGAGCGTAGAGGCTGGGTGCTTCCATATAGGTCTATTTGGATATGGAAAGACAATGGGGTGTATGCCTCGAACCTTCCTCGTCTTAGATGCAAGAGGTTGGTTAAGAGGGGAATTAAGAAATGGGTAGATTTGTGGGATTCAGGAGCCGCTGATTGGATTAAGTGGGAGGATCTTTGCAATAAGTTTAAGTTGAAAGCTTCTGACAGGGATGCTATTGTTCAGATTCATTCTCTTCTTCCCTCTGAACAATAGTATAAGTTAAATGGTGGTTTTCCTGGCCCTATCTGGCGTGATTGGAGGTGGAACTTTCAGGGGAGCATCATTTCTTACAAATCCACTAAGATTTACAAAACTCTATTGCATAAGACTTCTTTGCATATCCTGTTAAATAGACGTTGGGACATTGTCTGTCTAGAGAAGAAGTGGAAGAAGAGGCTAAAGCAGGTTTGGAAATTCAGATTATCTGCTCAGCTCAAGGTTTTTCTTTGGTTGCTTATTTTCCAAGGTATCCATTGCAAGGCAAGGTTGGCAAGGTGGATGAATATCTCAGACCTCTGTAGTAGTTGTGGCAGAAAAGAAATTGTTAAACATATCTTTTGGGATTGTAGTGTAGCAAGGAATGTTTGGAAAATATTGAAGTGGACCTATTATCCTATCCTAGGTGATAGGTGGAGTTGGAAATTGGTTCTTTTGGGAGATGCCTTTGGCTGCCCTCAACATCTTAGGGGGGTGTGGACTGTTATCAGAGCAACGACTTTGTATGCTATTTGGAAGGCGAGATGCAGTTTAGTTTTTCGAGATGAAGCTATTCCTGCTTCTGGGATTGTGTCCAATGTTGTTATTGATATTCAGTTCCAATGTAGAGCCTTTAAGAGGCTTATAATCAAAGATCTCAAAGACTGCTCTGCTCAGGACAAGTCAGATGGTTGGATGTCCTTGAGCAAATTTTTGTAATCTGCTGCGATGTCTTGTATTTTGATTTTTTTGTATTAATATAAGCAATATTTTTTCAAAAATCTATTAATGCACTTTTTTATTGTATTACACAATAGGTTAAGTTTATATTTATTAATCCACATTGAGATCATATATTATCAAATGTTTTAAAGAAAATTAACTTATTTATTTTTCTAATTTTTATAAATTTTAATAATTACATTTATTTTTATTTTAAAAAATAAAAATAATATATATCCTTTATATGTTCTATTGTTATATAAAAAAACAAAGTAGACTGAAAAAAAAAGTATCATGATTACTTGTTATAATTATTAACATTTTAAATTATCCTTATGTGGTACATATGAAAAGGTAAATTAAGGGAGGGAGGGATGAAAGATAAATTTTAAAAATAAATAAGACAATGGGTATGATACTAACTACAGCAATGTCAAATGAAATAAATCTAGGAAAAAAGGTCCTCTTTGAGAGTAAGCTTACAACTTAACGATAAGCGAGTTATTACCTATTTATATGCTTAAAAATTTGAAGTATTGACCATCATGCTATTCAAGGTGGCACTCAAGACAAGACACATACCATGCCAATTTTTCATTCTCCAAGATACAAAGGTTAGAGAATGTGTTAAAGTTTCCTTTTTATATTCATTATAGGGCATGGTAGATACTATAATCGAGGATTGGTATTATTTTTCAACACTTTGTTTTTATTCTTAATAGGTAAAATTACATTCACCTCAATCTTTATCTACAAAATATCGTTGTGAATCTTTTGCTCATAGATGATGACTATATGGAGGTGCATCCTTTGTCAAGCCTCTTATTTGGTGTAGCATTAAATTTTAAAAGTGATTATTATTTTTTTATTTTTTTATGATAGTATAGATAAATCCATATTATTTTATTATGATTATAGTAGTATGTTATTTAAATAATTTAAAATTTAAGTGATAAAAATTATAATAGAAGATATAGAGGTCATAACTTATGCTTATAATGAAGATAATTTTTTTATAGTGTAAACTTTCAATATTTTACTTGGTTAGATGAGATTGAAAATGGTCTCATCATTATCATGTTACCACATTTGCTATTTCAACTAACCATATAACAATATTACAATAAACTGCATTATCACAACATCATATATTATCTATCAATATTTGAACTTATGTATCAACATTAAGATATCATATTTTTAACCAATTGAGCTCATGTCATTTGATAATAACTATAATTTATAGATATCTACAAAGCACGCAAGTACCTTAAGAAATATTAATACTAAATAGAAGAAAGATGCTAACATGTCAACCTGGGGAATCCCACCCCAATGTCTTCTTTTGGATTAGAAAACATATTAACATTAACCCATGGGACTCCAATCAAGAGTAAGAGTCTTCCAATATTCCAAAGACATAGGAATCATATGAGCCACTAGGTTGAACATTTTTAAAGGAAGAGGAGAGATTAGCAAGGATAATATTCATGCATTCTGCATTGTCTATTTTTACCTCCAAAAGATGCAATATCTACTCGTAATGTCTTGAGTCTCCCAATATAGTCCTCAATGCTATCAAAATCAACCAATTTAAGAGAGGAGAGCTCTAATTCCAAGTGACTTACTTTAGTAGTATTAACTTTTTAAACTAAATCATACAACTTTGACTATACCTCAGTAGGATCACTCTCCTCTTTGATGTAAAAAAGTAACTATGGTTTAATCAACAAGAAAATTAGGCCAAGAGCCTCTTCTTCTTTTTGGTGGTGGGTTTATTCATTAAGGATTGTTGTTTTATCTTCTTAAAATATGCACCACATGTTCTTACTATGTAATAGGTCAATCATTTAGGTTTGACCAAATCCTATCATTTTACCCATTGAGACGAGTAATTAGGGCTTTGTGATATATTATATAATTTAACCACTAACACTATAGTAGGTTTGTGAATTGATGCCACCAATGCATAGAGCTTGAAAAATCATTTGATTTAAAAAAAATGGTCTCAAAATGCATCCATATGCAAAAGATATGGCATCTTAAAGTTTTGCCCTAATGGACCCCAAAAAATAAATAATTCAAGCCTCAAACCTTAAAAAAAAACAAATCCAATTGTCTAATGCCACTTGGCGTCCTACAACTCAATGGTGTCCTCCACTTATATTTCACCACATCAACACCTACAAACTTGAGTAAATGCAATAATTGTCCCTTTTTTTATTGGTTAAAGAGATTTAAATAGAAAAAAATAAGTTTCTACATGGTGCTAAACAGGGCCATGTTAACCAAGAGGTTGACCAATATTTTGTCTTAAATGGAAAAAAAACATAGCAACTTTGGAGAGACTCAAACTAGAGATTCCTCTGTGTTAGTGCCCACTTGCTATGCAACCATCCATAGCCACACATGGGAAGGAAAATATTTTTTGATTCATTTGAATTATCATCTAGTGACATCAAAATGTGATAGTGTGTAAATCGAACATGCAACCTTGCCCTACAAGATAGGTTCCATTTACCAATATGCCAATGTGCTCTTGGGATGACAATAGGTCTATGTGTTATGTAGAATAACACCTGCCCAACCTTTGTAAAACAAAATATTGACGTGAACTGAACCTATGCCTTTTTTTTCCCATGCACAACATAAACTATCATGCCAAAATAATATTCACATTTGGAGTAGAATCTTTAGAAGATGTTATATTCCTCATATTCGTGAATAGAGAAAAAACATGTTTATATTCAAAACATGGAGCTTAAAACAATTTAAACCCAAAAATCTAGACAACAAACGTCTTTATGTGCCTTCCCTTAGCTACAATGGTAGCCTTCATAGCCATAACTTGATGTACCCTTTCTTCTTGAAGAAGGGCATTATGCACCCTTGTTGGAAATGGTGCCAAGCCAAGGAGGGAAAGGTGCACGAATTTGAATTCAAAAAAATGTGTGAATTCTAGTTTAAACTTTGACTCATTTTCCCTCTATGAATCTATGTCTTTGCAAGGATCTTCTATAGCATGCGACCATGGTTTGAACTTCTAAAGTGTCTTTTGGAGGAAACAATATTTTTTATTTTTAAAGCTTTTAGAAAGATAGAAGAAAATAAATAGAATTTTTGTAGGATTCATAAGAAGAATTGGAGGCTCCAAACTATGTTTTTGCATGACCAAGGGAGGAGCTCTATACCTACTTTGATATTATGTTAAAATTCATGATATTTTCTAGAAATATGCAAAATCCATCCATCCACTCAAATATTATATACAAATCATAAAAGGACAAAAGAAAAGAAAATAGATAGAGAATTGGGGGCACTCATAGGCACCATAAATAATCTTTGTATTGTCTGTATAATAAAATTCATAGCACTCTAATGATCAAATGATGGAGCATTGGGGGGTATTTATACCAATATCAAAATCCCAAATACATAAATAAAATTAGCCTTAAGTTGACATAACAAGAAATGGTTTTAAGGTTAATTACAAGTTTATAAAGGTGATTTTATCCATAACAAGGTTAATCATGGCCCATTGGGCTTACATAATAAAATATACAATAAATTTAATACATTTTACAATGAATGCCCTAAGGCCTATCCAATATTATATCATACAATACCAGCCTTGGCCATGAATCATATTACAATTCAACACATTTGGGTAATGTGTTGATTCTATTTGATTTGGTTTGTATTGCTAGTTTTTATATTCTTATGAGGGAATAAGAGGCATACAATAAAATTTGATAAAGGTTGTGCAAACATGAAGAAAGCTATATCATGAAAAATTAATTGTCTTAAGATAAAATATACCTTAGGACAAAGGATAATGACAAAGGTAAAAAATTATTAATGTACTTTATTTGGTGAGCAAAATATGAAGATAACATAGATGTTATGATTACCAACTAAAATTACAAAATAATAAGGATGATATGTAAACTAAATACTAAAGGAGAAAATATCAAATCCATTTTCGTGTGGAATTAGGGGTCTACATTTTTATTATTTTGCAAGATCAAACATCAAAATAAAGCATTGAACTTTCCAATCATACCATTGATATTACACATGATCAAATTCTCACTACATATTTAGGAATGAGAAAAAAGTTATATAGTTGACTTTGTACTAAGGAAAGAGAAGGCTAAGGTTAAAATCATAAAAGATAAAGTAGATTATTATTTGAATTGGTTATATGGGATTGAAACGTGCCCCATCTATGTTACATCATGACCACATAATGATATTATAATAATTCAACAATTATGCATATATTGCTTGGAAATATTTGAACTTTGGTCTCCTTGAAAGTCAATGAATTTAATCAATTGAGCTAATGTGATTTGATATAATATATAGGTTCACCCATGATATTGGAATGTTGGTTTATGGTGTGAAACTCTTCATTCCCCACCACTTGCCCCAAACGCCATTTGACAAGATAAAGTAGATTCTTATACTCCATAAATTAAGATATTTTATAGTGGTATATCTATTCCTAATGCTTTAGTGGATGACAAAAATGTTATTAATTTTATGATTAAGTATTTAATAAACATATAAAGATTGATTTAGTTGATCAACCCTAATGAGTGAATGATTAAATAATTAAAAAGAGAAAATAAGCCATGATGAGTTATTTTCAATGTGGTCATCCTTGTAATGAATTTGCATAATATATTTTTAAATAAGGAATGATGTAAAAGTCATATAAAAATGCTATTAAGAAGGTCGTGGCTAAGAAGGGTTTGTACTAAAAACTACTTAGGGCTCAAAAGGATGTTGTCATCATGTATATGAAAAGGGAGATGAAAATAGAAGTGAAACTTGTTGCAAAAAAAATAGTGATAAGATGTTGAGGCTAAGGGTGTTTATTATGAGGATATTGCCATGTAGAATCTATTCAAGACATGAGATAGAATCTTTTATCTAATGAATAGTAGCATAAAGTACACATAGGCCAAATATTCTAGGAAATTTATAAAGGGATGAGATCTAACAAATAGGATTTAACAAACTATTGTACACCACCCTATCATTTATTGGGTAAAATGGTGGATCCTTACCTATTTCTCAACCAAGCAATCAAGGATGATCTCAAGGGACATGCCCTATACCACAAAATGATAAATTTTAGGACATGCATCCTCCTAAAGTTTAGAAATTATTCCAATTGATTCATTAAATACAAAAGGGGAAGTAATGTGTCATTGATTAAAATACAAATAATTGATTTTTTCATTATTATCTAGACATTGCTTTTGATTACTATTTTTTGGATTTATATCATTTTAGATCATAATGGATTCAATTCTTTTATTTCAATAATGTTAGTTTTTTCATCAATCAATTGACAACCTAACACCTTTTTTTTCATCATATACTTTGCACGCCTCATTGTTTCCATTGATAATGATTATATCCTTGTTTTTATAAACACTCATCTTATGGGCTCCTCATGTTTAAATGAAATTACATGTAATTATTTGCTTCAATGGATGCATATTAACCTTACTTCTCATAACTTCCCTTCACTTATCAATTCTTTATCTAATTATCTTTAGTGTGCATTACATATAACTTGGGGACAAACAAACTAATGTTTAACTTTTTAATTGAAAATTGTGTTTAACAATAATTATAATAATATTTGGTATATTATAGTGGTATGTCTTTGGGTTTTCATTTAGGAGACCCAAGCTTGAGGGGACTAGGACCCTTCATAAAAACCCATGTTTTTAACTCAAAATTTTTTTCTACTGAAGGATACCAAAGTGGTATCTCTTTGGTTTTTCATTCAAGAGACTCAAGTTCAATATTTGATACGAGGGGACTAAGACCCTCACAAAAACCTACATTTTTAACTCAAATTTTTGATACTATGAGGGATACCATAGTGGCATATCTTTGGGTTTTCATTCAGAAGACCCAAGTTTAAACCCCAATACGAGGGCATCAAGACCCCTCATAAAAACTTGTATTTTTAACTTATTGGGTTTTCATTTAAGAGATCCAAGTTCAAACCAAGTATGAGGGGACTGGAATCCCTCATAAATACTTGTATTTTTAGTCAATATTTTTATCCAATAGCATTAGCTCAACCGATTAGATTCCTCAACTTTAAAGGAGGAGACTTAAAGAGCAAAAGGTCTCGATAAACTAAATCTAGAAAAATAGTAAATACAAAATCAAAAGAAAAATGAAGAAGAAGATAATTGATATACACATAACATAGTATTTCACTTGGAAAATCCTTACGAGAAAAACCCCAGGATAGTAATATCTTCTTATTGTATAAAATTAACCGTATTTAATACAATAATTTCATCTCTCATCTATCTTCAAACCTTGATGCAAGTGCAATTAAATAACAATAGCACAAGAACATATTTTACAATACCATGGGCGAAAAACCATGGGTTCAAATATTTAATCCTAAACAACAACAACCCATATGGGTCTAAAAATAGCTTAAGAAACCCTAAAACTTCTAGTACCTTGTAGAGTGTCCAGTACCTTTTATAATTAACCCTACTAGAGAATAACATGGAAATATTCAATATATTTTCAACATTCTCCCACTTGTTGAATACTTTCCATAGGGGTTGAAAACTGCCATTGTCAACTATCAAGGGCAACCATAACCATAGATATTCTACACCAAGAAATATTTTGAGCAAGTACAACATTTGTTAATGAATCAACACAATTATTCTCTATATCAACTTTCTCCAACATCACCTGATTTCCTTCAACCATCTCTCTCAAAAAATGGTAATTGATATCAATATGTTTTGATTGATCATGAAAACTAGGATTGTTGGCCAAAAATATGCACTCTGACTGTCACTGTCAATTATCACAACATTTTTATTAAGACCAAATGTTGAACACAACCTCTATAGCCACACTACTTCTTTATAGGCATGAGTTGTTGCAATGTACTCCACCTCTGTTGTGGATAAAGCAACCACTGATTACTTTTTACTCATCTAATTTACTGCCCCTCCAAATAATCTGAACACATAAACAATCATGGATCTTCTCTTTTCTAGATCTCCAAACCAGTCAAAATCCACAAAACCTTGTAGATTTACAATATTACTATCTCTAGATTTTCCTTGGTAACATATAGCATAGTCTAATGCTCCATGCAAATATCTGAAGATCCTCTTCATAGCAGTGTAATGTTCCTTTTCTGAATTGGACATATATCTACTAACTACTCCCACTGCATGTGCAATATTAGGTCTAGTATAGACCATTGCATACATTAGACTACCAATAGCATTATCATAAGGAACATGATGCATTTCTTCAATTTTCTCATTTATTTTAGGACACTATTTAGCAAATAACTTTTGACCAACAAGATATGGAGTACATATTGATTTAAAATCATGCATCCTAAACCTTTGTAGTATCAAATCAACATATTTCATTTGATTTAACCACAAATTTCTATTTGCACGATCCCTTATTATTTCCATACCCAAAATAAATTTTGTAGCACCCAAATTTTTCATGTCAAATTCAAAATATTACTAAGATTTTAGTAACTTTATCATCTCCTTCTTGTCACCAATTAACATGGCATCCACATACAAAAAAATGATAACAAAATTTTTACCTTCTTGTTTAAAATACACACAAGTATCTGCTTTGCTTTTTTCCAAGCCCAAGTGTCAAAATAAACCTATCAAATTTTTGGTTCCACATTCTTGGAGATTGCTTCAAGTCGTAAAGAAAATTTTTCAACTTGCATACCAAGTCCTCCTTATATTTTACCCTAAAGCATTTTTGCTATGACATATATATGTCTTCATCAAGTTCACCATGTAGAAATGTTGTTTTTACATCCATTTGTTCTATTTTAAGATCAAAAGTAGAAGAAATAGCCAACAAAAATCTAATTAAATTTAGTTTAGCCACAGGAGAAAAAATCTCACCAAAGTCAATTCCCTCAACTTGAGAAAATCCTTTTGCTATTAGGTGAGTCTTGTACTTATCCAACTTTTCTTCTACATTGTACTTCTTGAATACCCACTTACAACCAATTGGTTTTCTTCTAGGGGGTAATTTCACCAAGTCCCACATCTTATTTTTATCCAAGGACTTCATTTTTTCCTCCATAGTCATTTTTCAAGACTTATTATCACTTGACTAAAGTGCCTCCTTTATAATCTTGGATTCTTCATCAGTAACTAATATATTAAATACAGGACAAATATTTGAAGGGATATACCTTTTTGGGAGTCTTCTCACTTGATTTGATCTCCTCAAACTTGGAGTTCCAGGTTCTGCATTTTCAACTTCCTCCTCACCTTCTTATAAATTTTCCTTTTCAGGCTCTATAGTTTATCTTCTTCTGTAGCACTAGGTTCTACTGTAGGTTCTTCCTCCTATTTCAATTTTACTTGAGCTATTTTAGGTTCTTTGCTTGGTTGCATTTCTTGTTTTAGAACCTCTTTTGTTTCTCTAAAGATTACCTTACGATTGTAAACAATATTCTATGTTTCTAGGTTCCACAACTTATATCCTTTAACACCAATACTATAACCCATAAATATACATTTTTTAGATTTATAGTCTAGCTTAGTCCTTTTCTCTTTTGGGACATACATATAAGCATTGCAACCAAAAATCCTTATATAACTGAGAGAGGGTTTCTTACCAGTCCACACTTCCTGTGGACTCTTATCCACCAAAGCTGAGGTAATATATCTATTGATGAGATAACAAGCAATTAACACAACTTCTACCTAGAATTTCCTTTCTAACCTTACACCATTTAGCCTACTTCTAGCCTTATCCATCAATGTTCTGTTCATTTTTTCTATAACTCCATTCTGTTTTTGAGTATATGGAGTTGTTTTTTACATTTCAATCCATAGTCCTTGTAAAATTGCTTAAATTCATTAGAACAATACTCACCACCATTGTCACTTCTCAAATCCTTTATCTTTTTCTCTATCTAATTTTATACAAGAGCCTTAAACTCTTTAAATTTATTGAAAACATCATATTTGTTTCATAAAAAATATACCTAGGTGTTTCTTGAAAATTCATCTATAAATGTAACACAATATATCTAGATACAAAATTCCTTCATATCTTGTAGCACTACTAGGAAACTTAACTCAAGTTTGCTTTCCAAAAACACAATGCTCACAAGAATCAAAATTTAATGGGTAATCAAAAATTCCTTCAACCATACCTTTTATTTTAATGTTTGAAGGTATTTCTCACCAAAATGCCCCATGCGTTGATACCACAATATTGTCTTCACTATAGGAATACAAGCTGCTTCTATCATATTATTCTCCTCTACAATTGAAGAATTATTGCAATCAATACTTACAGTGCTAACCTTAAGTATGAACAAATATCCTGTACAAACTTCCCTTGCCAACATCAAGACTCCATGAACCATCTTGCAACTATCCTTCTTGAATACCACAGTCACACCCACATCATTCATCTTACTAGCGGATATTAGATTTCATGCCAAACCCGAAATATGCAACACACCAGGAAGGGTTTTAATTTTAACTTCAACTTAACTCTTCCTTGACCTATTATTTCATATACCAAATTGTCTTCCAAGAAGACTTCACCTCCATTTATATTTTCATATTTACAGACCCCTCCTTATGATGAGTCATATGAAAGGAAGCACTTTAGTCAATCAACCATGAGTCATGGAATTCACTTGAGCACACTACAACTAAGAATAAGTTCCTTTAATCTTCATTTGTGGTCTTCATTTTTGTAGAAGTTCCTTCATAAGATGATTGACTATTATTAGTCTTTTTAGATCTGTAGTCTCTTTTACAATACCTTGTTTTACCACACTTCCATCATTTTCTCTTCTCTGGATCAACATATTTACCCCCTGATATCGATTTATTTTCTCATGATTTCTTTTTGCTTCTTTCTTGAGAATGACCTCTCACAAAACCAAGGCATCCTTCTGATGATAATCCTTAGAAGATTTTTTTTTTATTTTCTCATATAGTAATATTCCTACTATATCCTCTACTTTTAATGTAGTAGTATTGGTGATGCCTATAACTAGGTTATCCCATGAATCATGTAATGAACAAAGTAAAGTAATACACTTTTCCTCTTCATCCATAATTACTTCAACAAAGTTTAATTGACTTACCATAATATTAAAATCATTCAGATTTTTAGTCATAGAGTCACCATCATTCATCCGAAGCTTTCGGAGAAAGAGTTTATTTACTTGTAACTTTATCTAATACACAATTATTAGCTTATCCCATAATGACTATTGAGATCAGGAGCTTAGGGTTAGAAACCAAAGAGTCGGAACAATAAAAATCAAATGAGCATTAACCATTAACAATAATAATCAGGTTACAAAGTTTAAATAGGAGCTAATTAACCATACACCTAACTTAGGGGAAAGAGAATAGGGAGAATGAAAATAGGGAGGAAAGAAGAAAAGGAAATTGAATTTGAGTTCTCTCTCTACCGCCCATGTCGTCCAAACTCCGTCGTCCATGAGGTAAAAGGTAAGTCCACCCTTTCACTGTGGTAAAAACATTTTTTACCTAATGTAACTTCCAACATTCTCCCCCTTAAAGTTGAGAGGACTGACTATACAGTCTCTCAGCTTTATAAATTGAGCTGTAGCTATGCCTTTGGTGAAGATATCTGCTATATTGTCCAAAGTGCTTGCGATATTTAAGCTCAACTATCTTCCGATCCACCATATCTCGAATGAAGTGATACTTCATATCAAAATGTTTTGATCTTTTGTGATGGATTGGATTATATACCAACTGAATGGCACTAATATTATCACAATTCGAGTTGTTGGACCACTTTGTTTTTCGCCAATCTCTTCAAGGATTTTCCTCAACCAGAGGACTTGAGTACTAGCATGTGTAATGGCTATATACTCAGCTTTAGTAGATGATAATGCTACAAGAGATTGTTTCTTGGAACTCCAAGTTATTAGTCCTGAACCTAGACTAAAACAGTTCCCTGATGTAGATTTCCTGTCATCTATATTTTTGCCCCAATCACTGCCACTAAAACCAAGTAACTTCACAGAGTTACTCTTGTGGTAATGGATTTCAAAATCCAATGTACCTTTTACATAACGTAGAATTCTTTTGGTTGCTTGAATATGCAACTCAGATGGGCTAGCCATAAACCTTGAAACAAGAGAAACAGCATACTGAATATCAGGTCTTGTGTTGGTAAGAAACATCAGACTCCCAACCATACTCCTAAAAGTGGTCATGTCAACCTTTGGTGATCCATCATCTTTGCTCAGCTGGATTCCATGTCCTGTTGGTGTTGTAACTGATTTGCACTGTTGCATAGCAAACTTATTGATCATGTCACTTGCATACTTATGTTGACATATGAAGATCCCTTTCTCTGATTTATGCCTAGGAAGTATCTCATTAATCCGAGATCTTTCATCTCAAACTGATTCATCATGGAGTTTTTGAACTCCATGTTCATTTTATTATTACTACCCATAAATATAAGATCATCCACATATAAACAAACTATGAGGATGTTTGTTCCATTCTTGAGGTAGTACAGAGTTGGTTCACTTTTGCTTTTAGTGAATCCAAGCTCATTAAAATAGCCATCAATGCATGAGTACCAAGCTCTTGGTGCTTGCTTGAGGCCATAAAGTGCCTTTTTCAATTTATAAACAAGGTTTTCTTTTCCTTGTTCTTGGAAACCTTGAGGTTGTTGAACATACACCTCTTCTTTAAGTATCCATTTAAGAATGCACTTTTCACATCCATGTGTTGTATTGCCCAACCTTTGTGAGCAGCTAAGGAAAGAACTTTTCTAATTGTCTCTGTCTTGCTACGGGAGCAAAGGTTTCCTCATAGTCTATTTCATATTTCGAGTAAAACCTTTTGCAACTAGTCTTGCCTTATGTCTTTCAATGCTTCCATCAACATTGAATTTGGTCTTATAGACCCATTTACAACCAACACATTTTTTACCTTTGGGTAGCTTCACAAGCTCCCAAGTATCATTTTTGTTAATAGAGGATATTTCCTCTTTCATGGCATCTTACCATATACTTTCTGTACA
Organism: Wollemia nobilis; assembly: GCA_028583015.1. Taxonomy (NCBI): domain Eukaryota; kingdom Viridiplantae; phylum Streptophyta; class Pinopsida; order Araucariales; family Araucariaceae; genus Wollemia; species Wollemia nobilis. The sequence goes on from JAQPPZ010017228.1 coordinate 18,996,381, forward strand.
TGCTTTTTCATAGCTAGATGGTTCTAGCTGTGCAGTAGCCAATAAAGCATAATTGACTACATCTCCTCTTGGTTCGTGAGATTCATCATCTCCAGACATGTGAAGATTTTCAAGTCTGGATAATATGTCATCCATCTCACTAGCTTGACTTCTAGTGTATCTTCGTTGGAAATTCCTATCCAACATTTGAGAAGATGGATGATTCTGTAGTGTTCTTTTTCCTTTATTAGTCTCTTTCCTTTGAGAAGATGGATCAATATCCATAGGACTTGGAGCACTTACAGATCTATGAAATCTTCTTGGAGAGTTTGGTGGTGCCTTCAAAGGACTTCTTCTAGGACTTGGTGTACCACTCGATGTACTCGAAGAAGATTCATTTTGAGGACTCTGTGGTGGGGTACCACTACTATTCTTAATTTGTACCTATGAAGAACTGGCTAAATCAGATTCTACATTAGCAAATTTTTGATGACCCCATTCTCCCCCTTCATCAAAAATTACATCTCTTGAAATAATTACTTTATGGGTCTTTGGATTGTAGAGTCTGTATCCTTTTGTGGATTCACAATACCCTACAAATATACATGCTTGACTCTTGGGATCAAGCTTCTTTCTTTTCTCTTCTGGAATATGTGCATAGGCTAAACAACCAAATATCTTGAAATGCTTTACATTTGGCTTCTTGTCGTACCATCCTTCATAAGGAGTGATACCATCTAAACTAGAAGTTGGACTTATATTTATTATGTATGCACTGGTTCTAACAACATCTGCCCAATATGTGTGTGTTAGATGCTTTGTTTGTAGCATAGTTCTTTCCATCTCTACAAGGGTGCGGTTCTTTCGCTCTGCCACACCGTTCTGTTGAGGAGTATAGGCAATAGTGAATTGCCTTTTAATCCCATTCTCTCTATAGTATTGCAAGAATTCATTTGAGGAGTACTCACCTCCTCTATCTGTCCTTAGACATTTTACATGATATTCACTCTACTTTTCTACATTATTTCTGAAATCTATGAAGCAATCAAATGCTTCATCTTTATGTTTCAAAAAATAAATCCAACACATTCTGGAATAATCATCAATAAAAGTTAGAAAATATGAATTGTTTCCTAGAATTTTTGTTTGCATAGGACCACAGATGTCTGAGTACACTAGATGAAGAGGATAACTGGCTCTCCAGGCTTGTCTTTTAGGAAAATTTGATCTGGAGTGCTTTCCCAAAGCACAACCTTCGCATACTTTCTTGTGATCTGAAATCTTTGGTAGTCCTATCACCATAGCTTGTGAAGTTAACATTTTCAAGCTAGCGAAATTAAGGTGACCATATCTCAAGTGCCACAGTACACTTGGATTTGAAATAGCTACATTCGCAAGTTGTGCTCCCCTTGGCTCACCAAATTTTAGAGGGAATAACCTATTTTTTGTCATAGGTACTTGTGTAATGACTCTATTACAATTGTTTTTATCAAGTATGGTACATCTACCTTCATCAAAAACAAGTCTGTAATTTTGCCCAACACTGAGGAGATTGTGTTGGAGCTTGGGAGTAAAATAAATGACATTCACTTTTTTAAGGCCTTCTTTTGTTGGAACCTCCATGGCTCCAATGCCTTCTACTTGCAATGTCTTATTATCCCCTAACTTAATATGGGATTTATAATTTGAATCTAAGGTAGCAAAGAGTTCTTCTTTGCCACTCATATGATTGGAACAACCAGTATCTAGAATCCATGTATCATCTAGATTGTGATCTGATTGTCCATATGAAAGAAAAATATTTGGGGTCTTCTTCTTCTCCATAAAAGGAACCGTATTGACTGCTTTGTCCTTGTGAAGTTTTCGACCAGCAGTCACGAGCGAAGTGTCCTGGTTTACCACAATTGAAACATGTTGTTTTGGACTTGTTGCTTCCTCATCCTTGATTTCCATTTTGGCCTGGATTGTCGCTTTGATTTTGGTTACCTCCTCTGTTCTGATTTTGTCCTCTGTTTTGATTTCCTCCTTTGTAGGAGTTTGCTCCTCTTGAGTTGTCTCGGCCTCTGTCTCTCTGTTGTCATCCTCTGCCTCTTCCTCTTCCTTGTCCTCGCCCTATGGCTTCGTTTGAAGTGAAGGCATTGTCTTCACCTCCATAGCTTGTGGAAGGTGCCCCCTGTAACCTCTCCTCATGAGAAGTTAATGAACCTATTAAGTTATCAAACGTGAGAGTAGAAAGGTCTCTTGATTCTTTGATTATGATTGCTATGTGATTCCACTTAGGAAGAAGTGTTCTCAACACTTTCTTCACCACTATTTTAGGTTTTGTGTCATCACCCAAGGTTTGCATCATATCGATTATTGCTTTAACTCTTACACAGTAATCTTCGACTCTTTCATTGTCTCTCATTCTGAGATTTTCAAAATCTCTTTTCAGTGTTTGAAGCCTGACTTGCTTCACTTTATCATTTCCTTGAAAACCTTCTTGTAAGGCCTTCCATGCATCTTTAGCAGTTGTGCTTGATGCAATCCTAGGAAAGATACTTTTAACTAATGCCGCTTGAAGTAGGGATAGGGCAGAAGAATTATTTTTTGGGCTTCCTTTAGGGTTTTCTTGTCTGCTGCATTCAAAGTAGTCCAATCCGTTGGAGCTGTGTAGCCATCTTCGACAATATCCCATAAGCCTTTTCCAATGAGTAGTGTCCTCATATTGATGGACTAGTACTCATAATCATCCCCATCAAATTCAAGGATGGGTAGATTGTAGTTTGATGCCATTACAAACAATAACAAAAAACTACTATTATTGTGCAATTACAAGAAAATAAAGAAAATTACAAAGATCAAGCCTTGCTTGATTTTAACTTTTCACAAAGGGCTTTATTCTGCTTGATGAGACTCTGCTATCTCCTGGTGCACAAAATTGTCTACAACTTCTTCCTCGTCGTCACTGATTAAGATGATTTCTGGTGAATCTGGTTCAATAATTTCAATGGAATTACTATAATGAGTATATTTCAATTCTACTGGAGCAATTGGTATTGACTCAAATTGTTCAAATTTGCTTCCAAAAGAATTAACTTCTGAATCTGCTTCGTAGCCTAGTTCGAGATTTCGTTGATTTGCAATTACTGCATTTTGTAATTGTGAAAATACAGTGTTAAGTCCAAGCGTTCTTACATGCTCGTCAAAATTTTCTGTGTTTGTTCTTAGTAACAAACTACATAGAGCATGATAACACCACCAGATCTGATCATCTAGATATTTTAAAGAAAATTTCCCCGAAATTTCTTTTTTACAACAATTTCCTCTTAGGAAATTTTTCTAAGTTTTTACCTGTCAAAGCGTAAAAACTTTTACATCTATTTCCTCTTAGGAAATAATTTTTCTCTAGTTCTAAGAATCAAATTTGAAAGAGAATGCTAGAGATTTTCTTTTAAAAAAAATTAATATTTATAAAAAAAAAATTTAGTTTTAATCAAAATTTTTATAAACTATATATTTTTATAGATAAAAATTAAAAAAAAAAATTAAAAGATTTATCTATATAATATAAATTTATAAAATTAAAAATGATTAAAAGAAAATAAAATATATATATTATATTTTATAAGCAAAAAAAAACTTTGTTAGGCGCGCGTGGGGTTCGACCCCGCGACCTCCCGCGCCTCAACGCTGGCCCGAATAGCCAGTCGGGCTAGCGTATCCGATAGGAAAGGAAGGAAGAGTCCTTCCTTTTATTTCCTGTCGGTGCTAGCTACAGGATTAAAAAAATTGGGACTTTAGTCCCACATCCGCTGTGCAGATGTTTTGGTAGGCTTTAAAAGCCTAACGTCATCGATAGATTCTCGATTGCCTACGGGCAATCGAGACTGCATTTTGCATCCCCGTGTAAGTCCTGCATCCTCGCGCCATGTGTCAGTCTGGTCTGCTCTTGTCTGGTCACGCCACGTGTCAGTGTCGAGTCTGGTCTGGTCGTGCCACGTGTCAGTCTGGTCTGGTCTGGTCTGGTCTCCTCGTGCCACATGTCCACATCTTTGGTTCTGTTTGCTCCTCGATATTTATACCTCCAGGGTCGATTCCTTGATTCGTGTGCCTCCAAGGTCACCTCGGTTCATGTGCTATGGGCTAGGCTAACCTCCTCGAGATTCGTGCCTACCTTGATTCACATGCTATGGGCTGACCTCCTCCTCGAGATCCATGCCTACCTTGGCAACGCCCACCAGCTTCACTTCCAACATGCTCTGATACCAGATATTGAGATCAGGAGCTTAGGGTTAGAAACCAAAGAGTCAAAACAATAAAAATCAAATGAGCATTAACCATTAACAATAATAATCAGGTTAAAAAGTTTAAATAGGAGCTAATTAACCATACGCCTAACTTAGGGGAAAGAGAATAGGGAGAAGGAAAATAGGGAGGAAATAAGAAAAGGAAATTGAATTTGAGTTCTCTCTCTGCCGCCCATGCCGTCCAAACTCCGCCGTCCATGAGGTAAAAGGTAAGTCCACCCTTTCACTGTGGTAAAAACATTTTTTACCTAATGTAACTTCCAACAATGACTTTGTCATGGTCTCTGTAGATACATTCAACAATACCAAATTAGATAAACACAATTTGATAGAACTTCTTGCCTTCCTATCGATCTTCATCCAATCCTCATATATTGTTGATGTTGGTTTTATTCCTGAGATTACAACCCATTGATCTCTATCAACCAACAGATCCTCCATCTTGAGTTTCCATAACTAAAAATTCTATCCATTAAATTTTTCAATCTCTACCTATGTGCTTCCCATATTTTTTCTTCGTCCAGATTATTTCACGTAGGACTTCTACTCAATAATTAATTTATCATAGGGTTGAATCTCTCACTCCTCAAACAAAGCTAAAAAATATAGCTTTGATAACAAATAAAGAGCAAAAGGCCCCGATAAACTAAATATTAAAAAATAGTAAATAGGAAATCAAAGGAAAAATGAAGAAGATAACTGATACAAACATAACACAATATTTCACCTAGGAAACCCTTATGGGAAGAAACCTAGTATAGTAATATCTCCTATTGTATAAACTTAACCGTCTCCAATACAATAATGTTCATCTCTCATCTATCTTCAAAACCTCATGCAAGTGCAATTAAATAACAATATAAGAACGTATTTTACAATCCCATGGATGAAAAATCACGGGTTCAAATAATTAACTCTAAACAACCCATATGGGTCTAAAAATAGCTTAAAAAATCCTAAAAATTATAGTATCTTTTAGAGTGTCCAGTACCTTTAAGAGTTAACCCTACTAGAGAATAACATGGAAAATATTCAACATATTTCCAACAAGATTGAGGTTCGAATCTTGTCAAAGATACATGCTTAAATAGCCAACTTGTTATAATATCACTATGTGGTGATGATGTAATTCGGGTGGAACCTGTTTCAATTTTATTTTTTAAACAATAATAATATTAATATTTTTTCCTTAGGGGATAGGTCGATTGGTTGTGGTTGAGTCCTTAATGGCAACCTCAACTTAATTATCTTTGAAGCTAGTGGTCCACTCACATGGCTTAAAAGGAGTCTTGTGTATCTATGAATAATAGGTAGGGATTATTGTGACAACAATTAAAATTGAACCCTTGACTAATGGTGATTAAGTATGAGTAGTTACTGATTTCCCATATAACAAACCCCTTCTTCCACCCTTTTAAAAAATGATACTTTAATTTTAATATTTAATCAAATTTAAAACATAATCAATAATAAATTCTATAATATATTATTCTAAAAATAATTTAGTATTAATCAATTCTATACTATATTTATTCCAAAAATAAATTTAAATAAAAACTTAAAATTTTGTTTGGTATACATTGATAAAATTACTCAAAGTTTAAAAGTTTAACATGATATATAATTAACACAAAATAAACTTGCACCTGGAGGTGCAGCGCAACGGTTTGGGCTTTGGCTCTTCTTTGAAATGTCCAAGGTTCAAACCGTGGCGTGGGTGAGTGTATGAGGGGGTGGGTGTGTGTCTCCCTGTGGATTTGTTGTAACAAGTTGGGGGATTCTTGGTCAAAACCCCCGTTACTTAATATTACCAAAAAAAAATACAAAATAAACTTATAAAAAAATCAACCACTATATCAAATCTAAGTAAGAACTTAATAGAACCAACATCAATAAAGTTTCTACCCAAAACAGGTAGGACAATCCTTTTAAACTCTCTACCAAATCTACTCTACAACTCTCTTACATTAATTAATTAATTAATTAATTTATATTTATATATATACTCCATTCTCCTGGGTCCACCAAAAATAATGTGCTAAAATTAACTAAATTTTAACAATTAATACAAAATATTCATATTTATTTGTATGTAGTTGAATCTCAACACTTATTAAACAATTAAACAAAATACTACCCTTCTTAAATATATGAGAGTATCTTACATTTTAAAAACTATAATTGTAATTTATAATTAATATTAGATTATATTTTTTTATCTTCTTTTAACCAAGTCTATCTTGATTTTAATTTCTGGAATTTCTATTTCTTACTCAAAATATTATGATATTCATTAAGCAACTTATTTTCCTCTGAACTTCGATTATTATGACTATCTTTTTAGAATTTTGAAAGTTTATTTTTTAGTTTTTATTTCTTCTCAAAAATATTTCCGAAAGTGTTCTTGCTCCATTCTTTTAATCTAGATGTCATAGATTTGATTTGTTTTGGAAGAGCATACAAACTACCATTTCTTGAAGAATTCCATGTTTATGCTATCATATCAACAAATTGAGGATGGTATTCCCACATCTGATCATATTTAAAATATGATATTTTTTTTAATTCACTTACCACCATTTTAACTCTTATTGGCCAATGATATGAACCAATCCTTGTTAAGGTATTAATTTTAGCATAAGTTCCTTCATCTAGCCAATGATTTGAGAGTATGCATCTCGTATAATTTTTCTGTTATTAGGTTCTGGCTTCTCCTATTGTTGGTCCATGTATAATTGTCATCTTCAAACTCAACTCCCCATAGATGATTATTTTGAATAACAGCTAAGAATCTCCTTTGGGTTAATTTCCTAATCTTCCCAAAATTTTCATCCGACTTGGTTATGGCATTAAAATTTCCTATGATCATGAATAAGGTTTCTTGGTCTTTACTTATCATAAAGGCTTCAATCCCACTTTAAACTTCTAATGTACCTGACTGAGTTGTAGGTCCATAGACATTGATAAGGAATGACATGTTTACTAAAACTTTCTATATGTATAATTTCTATTTTGTTTCATGTTGATAGAGTTTCTATTATGCTATGGATAATATTTTGATAGCTACTATCTTATCCAAGTTGTATTTACCTATTTATAGGTCCATTATGGAGAATAATAATAATCTCTTTTTCATCAAATTATTTGTGTGGGTGCTCTTTGCTTATTATCCGTATCATTTTGGTATCAGGGCAGTCGTTCCTGCTCCTTTTCTATCTATCTGTTTAAGGCACCATGCTACCTAAAAAGAGTCTCTCCCTCGAAGAGATCTCTCAAAGAGCCAAAGCACTCTTGATGGATATTGAGTCCATTCGTGTTGTCGTGCTAGCAGAAGAAATGACATCTACTGAAGATGAAGTTATTCCTATCAAAAAGGAAGAAGATGTTGAAAAAGAAAAAGAATTTTTTTTGGTTGAAGAAGAAATTGATGAAAATCATATTGTTATTTTACATGATCATGTTGCAGGTTTGTTTGCTGTAGATTTGAAAAGTGCAGATTCGTTTGAGGAGGACTCTTCTAATGAAGCCCATGAAGTTGAAGCTGGCAAGATGCAAATTCTTGATCTGTCATACAATGACTCAGAAGAGGAGCTTGTGGTTTCCATGCTACCTCAATTTATTCTCTATGGTCCGCTGGCATCACTTGCCTTCATCAACAACATAAACTATTTCCCTCAATATTTCTACCACTCTATCCTCCTCTCTGGCTACTCTATGTTGTTCCTATTTTCTTATGGCCCTACTTTGTGTGCTCCCCAACCAACACATGCCCCACCATTGCCACCTCCCGCAGCTATGCATTTTTCTAGTGCAGTTTTCCTATGCAGTTTTCTTGTGCAAGTTTTCCTATGCAGTTTTCCCTTGTAGCATTTTCGGTCGCTCTTGCAGTATTCTATCTGCAATGATAAAAAAACAAAAAAACAAAAAAAAAGTATGCATAAAAAAAGAGTCTCTAGAGCATCTATTTCCTGCTTCATCTATGCTTTTCGCTCTATGCCATGCATTATTCTATTTTTCCCCATCCTTCATTATTTTGCTTTTCTCCCTGGATCGCACATTCTAAAATTAACCATAATAAAATTGGTGGATTCCTTACAACTAGATGATATTTTCCTTCCCTTTTGCACGCATTGGAGCCCAATGCTTTTACGGTGGGGAGGAATGATAAGGAATGACATGTATACTAAAACTTTCTATATGTATAATTTCTATTTTGTTTCATGTTGATAGAGTTTCTATTTTGTTATGGATAAGATTTTAACAGCTACTATCTTATCCAAGTTGTATTTGCCTATTTATAGGTCCATTATTGATAAAGATAAATATTTCTATATTTATATTTATTATCCGTGGATGATAATGTTGCCATATTTATATGTATTATCCACGAACAATAAAGTTACCATAAATAATTGGATAAATTTGCTTATCCGATTGATGAGGACATTAATATTAAATAATTATTATCTTTCAGATAATGTAATATATGTGGCATGTTAATCTTATCTTGCCACCTATTTTCCACCTATGATGGCATTGTAATAGGCAAATACAACTTGGATAAGATAGTAGCTGTCAAAATCTTATCCATAGCAAAATAGAAACTCTATCAACATGGAACAAAATAGAAATTATACATATAGAAAGTTTTAGTATGCATGTCATTCCTTATCAGACATTGACAAGGATGAAATGAATATTTGCAAAATAATAAGTGACTAAAGAGGCTATCCAATGCCTAGTTTTATGAATGGTTACACAGGAGGTTCTAGAAGGATTCCAACAAGTTAGAATTCCCCTTGCCACTCCTTTAGAATCCATAGAATCCCATTCACATATTGCCCATACCGCTTTCATAGTTTTTTAAACTTCTTTTGTCATTTTAGTTTCTTGGATACAAAGAATATCAGGCTTATTACTTAAACATAGGTCCCTGATACACCTCTATTTTGAGAGGTCATTAACACCCATTATATCCTATGAGATGATAATCATGTATAATTAGGGGTTATTGGTCCCACCTACGTATTATCAATATCATTTTGTTGTTTGGTAAAGAGAAGTTCAACCAACTTAGTTTGTGTTCATTTCTCTATGTTTGCTCTTGCTTCCCTGTATCTTACTTGATAATTTAAGGGTTTTCCTCTTTTTGCCTTATATATATCAAGAGTAGGTCTTATTATTCTATTCCTTAATATTCTTTCACAATTTTGTTTTTCATCATATTTATCCTCTCCTAGCTCTACTACATAAGCTTTTGACTTGTCTTACTCATTTTTTGGTCTTAAAAATTTGATGAGACACGTTCCTTAGGTTCATCAAGAATATTTTTCCTTAAATTAGGATCATACTAAATAGACAATTCCGTGTTAATATGTTGAACTTGTTGTACTGTATCCTCTAAGTTTTGATCTACTTTTTCTTCATAGGCTAAAGCCTCAAAAGAGTTGGTATTTATTCCAATATCCTTCCTTACAGGTCTCCATTGTTCGTTTTCTTTCATTTTTCTAAATCTATTTTTTGGAAGTTGAAACCGATCTTCGTCCATAACCATTTGTAAGTTTCTCTTGCGATTTTCTACATATGATTATGTTGGACTCTTCTTAGGGCATGATCTCTCAATATGCTCCACCTCATGACATCTTCTACATCTAAAATATATGTTTTCATAATCTATGGTTTAGATCCACATCTTATCCCCATACTTAAGAATGATTGATTTTGGTAAAGCTTTACTTATATCAATCATGACCAATATCTGAGCATAAATAGCCAAGAATCCATCTTTCTTAGTATCTAAAATCTCAAGGAATTCTCCTAGAGTGTTTCCTATTTCCTTGAAGGTATTTATTTTCCAAAATTCAATGGGCAACCCAAACATCCTAACCCAAACTGGTACTAGGGATAGATTTACCTTTTCAGGTGAAAAACCTTCATACCAGTGGGTAAGGAAGAGTCCTACTCTTCACATAAACCAAGGACTCCCTTTTAAAAAAATTTCTCTTTCTTCCCTAGAACAAAAAATGGCTAGGAAGAAACCTTTGGGAAGAAAAGATAGATCATAGAATCACTCCTAGAGACTTTTGACACCTATAAATCCATTTTCTCAAGGCTAAAGCCCTTGGCCAATACCCATTAAATTTACAAAAAATTGTCCTATCTTAAAGCAACGAGGATCTCTCTAAGGTGCGCTCACTAACTTCTACCACCAAAGATGATTCTAAGGATTTAACTATAAATCGGTCCATGAAAAGGAAACTAAAACTCAAAATCTATTGGAATGTATTAGAATGTCCTATAGCAAATATAATATTTGATAAAAAAATTATAATAATTTGCATGCAAAGTTTCTAAGATAAAGAAGGAAAAAAACTTAGCTACAAAGTTCTATGTCCAGATAAAGTGTGTTGCCTCACTAAAGTCCTAGCCCTTCATTGTTCTTCCCATCATTTGAACCCTAGCTAACAAATTTTTACAATTTCGTTTTTCATGACTTGAAAAATCGTCACTGCCCTTGTTTCAAATGGTTGACTTTATAGGATCATATACTAGCTTTAATTTTAGATCCAATAATTTTTTTTTTAAATCTTTATAATATTTGTCTTGGAAAATATACATTATGATAAGTTTTTAATATTTTCATTCAAAAAATCTAAGTTCAAACCCTCGTACGAGGGAATCGAGACCTTTCATAAAACATATGTTTTACCTTAAAAAAATTATCTACCTAAAAAACACAGTGGTTACAGCTTTGGCCTCTCTTTGGGAAGGTCCAAAGTTCAAACCATAGTCAAATGATAGGTTCTATTACATTTGTGTTTATTCAACTAAAATTTGGTAAAAACACATACTCTACAATCCTATTATTTATCGAATTCAAACCTTTATTCTAATCAAACTTTAGTGAAAATATAGTGAATAAACAATGATTAAGCCTCTCTTTGGGGAGGTCCAAAGTTCAAACGATAGATTCTATTACATTTGCATTTATTCAATTAAAATTTAGTTTAAAAACATATTCTACAATCTTATTATTTATCGATTTTAAAACTTTATTTAATCAAACTTTAAAACATAATAATATTATTCAAATCTTAAGCCATTTACTAAAAACATAATATAAAACTAAAACTTTTATATTAAAATTTTAAAATCTTATCCATTAAATCCAGTCCAAATATTACCCTTCTATTCCAATAATGCAATAGCCAATTGACCACCTCTAGAATGGATGAGCCTTGATGCATGGTAATTTTCTCAAAATTTAAATTTAAATTTAAAGAATCTTCCATCGTTCCTACGAGACATATCCTTGCTCTTAATCATCAGGCTCCCAAGTTCCTTACGAAGATAACACTACATTTAAACAAAACTAATAAACAACACACATATCATCCTAAAATAGGTTGGTTAATAATTGTAGAAAGTTTGTAGATAAATTGTTTTGGTTTAATTGTTCAAATAATTGAAGTATTGTTTATTTTATTTTATTTAATTTTTTTTTTAATTTATTATAATAACATCTAAATTTAATTTATAATCATATTCCAAATAAAAAATATGTACTAATAATAACTAAAAAACAAAACACATATTTCTCAAGAGACAAATTTGACTCTATAGCATGACAATTTCTCATAAAAGCCTCTAGGCCTTTTTTAATAATAATAAAACTTGTTAGTTGGTAGTGATTAAGTATTTGTTAATAAATTGTTCTCATAATATTTATAATTAAAATTAAATTAAAATTTATAATACTATAATTTAAATTTAATACCTCACATTTCTTTTAAAAATATATTTGAATAATAAAGAACAAAGTTTTCATCAATAGAATGTGTTTTGAATTGTTTTCATATTTAATAATATAATATATACTTAAATAATTATAATCTTATATCCGTATATACATATTATTTTAAAATAATATATATATACGACGGTGTACATATCACCGAAAAGGGCGTAGGTGTCAGCCGGAATGCCAGGTTGTTGGCAGTCAACCAGATATATCTTAACAGAAAAAGAAACCGTCAACTGCGTCCGTTACGAACTTTCCGTCACCGTCAATTCCGCGGCTTCCGTAACCGTATCTACGGGGGCGCCTTCGTTCTACGCTCTACGGTAGCGTACTAGAAGAGATAACTTGTATAGATGGAGAAACATCACTTTTGTTTGTTGTAAAATAATAGTTATGTATTTGTTGAGAGATTTGTATTGTATATTGTTAATGTTTTATTTTAATAACTAGGAAAAGAAGATTTCCTGTTTCTATACCCTCTACCAAAAAAAATTAAAAACTATAAAAAAACATTTTAAAAAATAATATATATAATTCATAATATTTAAAAATACAAAATTAAAGTGATATATCGTAATATTTATACAGAGTTTTAACAATATAAACCTTTTGGGAAATCAATAAGTAAAAAAATTATTATATTTTTTTTAAATTTGAAAAACCTTGTATTAAAACAAAGATCAATTACAATATGGGAAGAGACTCTTCCCAGCCGAATTCAGAGAGAACACAAGCTTACAATAGTAGAAGAAGATTTGCAATGGAGCCAAATCTCCCGAACCATTAACTAGCTAGCGGGGGTTCGGCATGGACAGATTGATGCAACTTGTCACGAAATTGTGACATTATTCTTCTCCTTAGGCCGCGAACATGCAACATGTCGCGATATCGCGACACCTTTCCCCTTTGGTCGCGAAAAAGCAACATGTCGCGATATCGCGACATTTTCCTCCTTTGGCCGCGAAAATTCAACAAGTCGCGATATCGCGACACTTTTTCTCTCTCGGCCGCGATGAAGCAACATGTCGCGATATCGCGACACTTTTTCTCTCTCGGCCGCGATGAAGCAACATGTCGCGATATCGCGACACTTTTTCTCTCTCGGCCACGATGAAGCAACATGTCGCGATATCGCGACACCATTTCTCCTTTGGCCGCGAAAATGCAACATGTCGCGATATCGTGACACCTTTTCTCCTTTGGCCGCGAAAATGCAACATGTCGCGATATCGCGACACATTTTCTCCTTTGGCCGCGAAAATGCAACATGTCACGATATCGCGACACATTTTCTCCTTTGGCCGCGAAAATGCAACATGTCGTGATATCATGACACATTTCCACCCCTGGCCGCGAAAAAGCAACATGTCGCGATATCGCGACACCTTTCCACCCCTGGCCGCGACGAAGCAACATGTCGCGATATCGCGACACCTTTCCACCCCTGGCCGCGACGAAGCAACATGTCGCGATATCGCGACAACTTTCCACCCCTGGCCGCGACGAAGCAACATGTCGCGATATCGCGACAACTTTCCACCCCTGGCCGCGACGAAGCAACATGTCGCGATATCGCCACAACTTTCCACCCCTGGCCGCGACGAAGCAACATGTCGCGATATCGCCACAACTTTCCACCCCTGGCCGCGACGAAGCAACATGTCGCGATATCGCCACAACTTTCCACCCCTGGCCGCGACGAAGCAACATGTCGCGATAATTATTAAAATTATTATTAATATATATTAAAAATAAATAAAATTAGAATTTTGAAATTTCTTATACACATTCGTTATGGAATTGAACCTGGACCACATCATCAATAATGCAAGTGGCATCTTTGCCAGGAAACCACAAAACTTTTATTCATGTTTTAAATTAAAATGTGAGTACTAAAGGTATGAGGACCTAGTCCAGTGGTCAAAACACTCCCGTGAGAGTAACAGACCACGATTCCAATCCCTCATACTTCATTGTACCGAAGGCCACAACGATGCTTCCAATTCCTCAAGCCTCATAGTACAGGAGAGCGATGCTGCCATGCTTCCAATTCCCCAAGCCTCATAGTACAAGAGAGCGATGCGCGTCACCATCGACATTAAAAAGTTTATCCAGCCAAGGTTACAGTAGCAACAAAGAGCAGTCGAAGCCATGAAGAAGTCTATCCAACCAAAATTATAGTAGCAGCAAAGAGCAAGATTGGAAACCATGAAAAAGATGTAAAAAATTATAACCACTTAACATAAATATTTTTAAAATTAAATAATAATAATAATAAATAAATGAATTTATAAGAGAAAGTAAATAATTTGCATGTAATTAAGCATAGTAAAGGTAGTATTTCATTCTTTTTTAATTAAATATTTAAAGTAATGAAAGTAGTTAATCTTGATTAGATTTAATGTTGTTAAAAAAATTTAATTCATTTTTATAAATTTTAATATATGTTTAATATAACCGTAATTAAAAATCAAATGTATACACTAATTATATTATAGATATAATAATAAATAAATAAAATTATTTTTATATAATATATAAAATTGGAAAAAATTAATTATTTTACATTATAATTATTATATTTTAATTAATTAATGTTGATATCTTAATACATTAACATTTATATGTAAAACTTTAATCTCTATTTTAAAAGTTCATTTTTTAACTAACTTAAACTCATATAATTTTCAGGTTTACACATAAAATAAATGTGCACATTAGCTAGCCAATAGAGGGGTTGAGGATCTCAAGTTAACATCTCCTTTCCATGGTGGAAGTAGAAAGTTTAGGTGAAGCTAACAAAAATTGTTGATTGCCTAAATATTTACTTTAATGTTTTCCATTATTAATATCTGTTTTATTTTGTAACAATAATGTGTGTTCATTTAGATAGTTAAACCTCTCTAGTTGCTGAGAGGCCCAGGTTCAAATCTCTCGCCTCACATGTTGTGGATATGTTATGTAATGGTTCCCTCGTGGTCACAGTCTGTTTACCCCTTGTGGCCACCACCAAAAAAAAAAAAAATGTGTGTTCATTTAGACTATTTATTATAATTTTTGTGGTTGCACTTGTGTTTCAGGAAGGAAACTAGCAATCCAGATTTGGTAAAGCGGATTATGTTAGTGTGATGTTTTGAAAATAGTAATGCAAGGCATAGATAGTAGAGGTGAAGTTTTGGCATTGTGAAGGTTGCTATAGAAAAATGTCAAAAAAAATGCTAAATTCTGGAGTTTTGGCATTGTAAAGGCTGCTATAGGAAAATGTCAAGAAAGATACTAAATTCTGAAGTAATTGTATTTATACAAAGATTTGAAAAGATCCAAAAAAATGAAAATTAAGAATTCAAACATTTTATGTAAAATGATATAGGTTTCTGCCTATAGTATCTCAATTGAGATGAGAAGTGTATCTATTTTTTAACTCTCAAGCTTTAAAGAAGAGAGATGTAATTTTTTAAGGGTGGGGGATCCGAGTACAACCCATTTTTATTAAGAAAAAAAAAACTCATATAATTTTATTATAATTAAAAATTATATTAATTTAATTTTTATATTACGTTTTTTTATCTTAACTATAAATTATAAAAAGCTATTTAAAATATCAATCTCTTGCAAGAAAAACAAATTATTAATCATCGTTAAATCTATCTATTTTTTTAAAACAAATTACTAATAATCGTTAAATCTATATACTTCTTTTTTATTGATAGTAGAAGGGGTTTTAAAGGGTCCCCAAACCTATTACAAGTAGGGTTTTGAAAGGCATCCCCAAACCTTAGATCTAGCAATAAGACATCAAGAAAGATTGAGCTAGATTCCACGAATCAAACCCTAAAATACAATGAAGCAACCTCCTAGCAAATAAGCCGTAAATTTTTATCAAGCAAATATAAGAGATTGCCCCACGGTCAAACCACCGTGTGCTCAGGAATCTAAAGCATCGAAAAAAATAGCAAAATAATGAAAATGTTATCGGTTAAAACAAATTTACAAATAAATATCGCTCAAACCGAAGCATTTTTTGCCTCACAAGAAAGGAGAACAAGGGAATCATGTCATCACGATCAACAAATCCATCCAACAAAGCATGTAATAGGACAATCCATCATAACAATAGCCGATTTAAGAAAACAATACTAGAAAATACCGATCAACAAAATCCACAACATATCAAAAAACAAGCCCATAGGGCTCACTCATCTAGCCAACGAAAGACCCACTAGATGGAAAACATCATAAATAATCACCAAGAAACCCACATATCCCGTTGGAGAAAACCACTCTCAGGGCATTTGGAAAGAAAAATAGAAAACACCCAGTGCAACACTTGAGAGAGAAAAAGGGAGGATCTCGGATAAAAATGTGATCATTGAAACCCTGGGATCTGACTCATCCGCCATCTTGCCTTGGTTGAAAAAATATACCAGAATAAAGCTACCCGAATCAAAGCACACCATGGAGACAAAACAAAACCAACCGGAAGAGGAGATTTGCAACAGAGTGCCTCGACGATAGGAAAACCCTCCAACACAAAAATCTACGAAGACAAAAACCCCACAGATCCCGCTAGAACCCAACCGCAGTCTGGTCTAGCTGTCTACCCATTAGCAAAGTTGGATGTTGAATTTCCTTTAGCTAGCCCAATCTCCTTCCCCCAGCCCCCCTACTGGGGTTCCAGCTACCTAGCCTTCCACCCCACAATCCCACCTGCATCTGCAGTAAAAACAACCAAACAAGAGATCCAATGACCCATAATGAACCAAGAGAGGATACCACCCCACAATATCGTCAAATATTAAGATCCTTTAGCTAACCCAACCTCCTTCCCCCAACCCCCAACTAAGGTTCCAACTGCCCAACCTTCCTCTCAACAAGTCAACTATAGATGCAAAGTCATCTACTAACCGGATTCACTATCCAAAAGAGCATCTGGGTTGCCAAGATTTCCAAAAATCTCTGAAGTTACAACACTTAAAGTTGCGACTCTCTCTGCCACGGTGAGGCCCAGACCCTCTCTACCATGGTGAGGCTCAGGCCCTCTCTGCCATGGTGAGGCTCAAGTCCTCACAGGCCCACTTTACCATGATGAGGCTCAGACCCTCTCTGGAGGGAGGCTCAAGCCCTCTCTATCTACTTAATTATAATAAAATTTTATTAAAATATAATAATTATTAAAAGTGCGGTGTGGGCAAGTGTGTGAGAGGGTGGGTGTGTGGTGGCTGTGTTAAATTCCCTATTGATAAGCATAGCTCTCGACTTTGACAGGGGTCATGGTCAGGGAGCCTACCCAGCCCTGTGCGTTGGTCGTAGAGATTTCTCACACTAACAAAATAAATAAATATATAATAATAATAATAATTTTAAATTTAAAGTATAAAATTTTAATACGACATTAAATAATATTAGTTTAATAGGTAAGATAAAAGAAAATAAGATTAAAATCTTACTAAAGGATATATGCATTAGTTCAAAATATTCAAACCCAGAACCCTTTCAAAAACTCATGTTTTTCACCCAAAAAGATATATATTAATTGATAATAAATACTTATTAGTAAAATACTTACTAATGAATTACTTTGATTCCATTCCTTTTATATATCCAATCAACTAAATTAAAAAAATATATTATAAAAAAATGTAAAACCTATAATTATAATTAAACATAAAACCACCTAATCATTATCTTATTTCTTAGAATATACCTTCTCCCATCTAATCATGAACATGTATGAACATTCTTTTGACTTCACTATCAAATGAATATTAAATCATGGCCATGACATGGAATAGATAGATAGGTATTAACTTGAATAGAAAGACTATTGACTTCCTTGCATGATGATGCATTCCTGACCATGAATTGAAAGTGAAAGAATGATGATTTTCTTTTATCCATAGCCCATGCTCATCAATTTATAAGGGTTCCTTCAAATTTCTTTGACATAGGGCGATATGTCATAAATGATATGACCTTATGATAGGTAAAGAACTTAAACAAGACCATATGTCATCTGATTCTAGATTGAACTTGTGTACAATTATTATAAATTTTAATTTGTTTGTTGGATAAAAATGAAGTTAAAGAGATTTATCTCTTAAAAAGAATAGAAATAAAACAATCCATTAATAAACATTAAAAAAAAAAATGATTGCAGCATGGTCGTTATAAGGGTAGATTGTGTGAGTACTGTGTGGAGAGGGGTAGATAACACAAAATACTGTGACTGCCATAAAAAAAGAACAAATCAAAATCATCGTGATGCCTACCGATTTCACTATACAAAATAAAAACATTTAACTACTACAACTAACTTATCCTTTCAAATAAAATATAGGTAAAATTTACCGATTTCACTATACAAAATAAAAACATTTAACTACTACCAACTAACTTATCATTAAAATTTAATTGTAAACAATTAAAATACACGTAAAAGGTATGTAAAATTTAATTGTAAACAATTGAAAAAACAAAATTACAAGTACAATTCTTGATGGAGGTAGGAGTTTCAACTTTCCTATTTACCTCTGCCAAAGGAAACGAAATCATTTACTAAAACTTGCAAACAAAATTTCTCCATGATTGTGTTGGGGAGTTTATATTCTTGTAGCACTTGATGACATTTACATTGAAACAAATATTGAAGTTTAGTTCCATGCAATATGAAGTTTTTCACGTGTTGAATGATGTGGCATTAATAGACCATCTTTGTCCAACCTTCAAAAGTGATTTGAAAATTTAAAATAAAATTTTGTTATAAAGTTTAGTTTGAAAGTTTATAATTATTATTTTTAATTTTTGTAATTATTTTATATATAGTTTTAATTGGTTATATGAGTTTAAAATAAGTTTATTTATTGCATCATCGTTTATATAGTGGTATTATAATGATTTGGTTATTATCTATGTATTGTTGAATAAGATTTAAACCTTAAAAGTTTGAAAATTTTAATATGACTTGAGTTAATACCATTTGATACATATATAGAATTTTTATATCCACGAGGCTTAAACTTTTTTATAGAAGAAGACTTGCCTCAACCACTTAAACTCAACTATATAGTTATTGTGGGACACTACAATGGTATAGCTATGGCTTTGAGCTCTAATTTGAGAGACCCAAGTTCAAACCACAACGAGGGTGTGTGAGTGTGTTAAAAATAAATAAAAGTCAACTCTATAGACCTAAATTTAACATTAAACTTCTTAAAGGTATAAGGCGGTTAAAAATTTTTTTTAATGCACTTTTTTTTATTGTATTGTATAATTGGTTAAGTTTATCTTTATTACTCGAGGTTGAGATCAATTATTATTAAAAAAAAAAATTAAATTAATTTATATATTTTTCTGATTTTCATAAATTTTCATAATTAAGATTATTTTTATTTTTAAAAAATAAAATCATATATATTTATTTATATATATTCCTCCAAAGAAATTTGAGGTCAATATTGAGAACTTTTGCTTACAATGAAGATATTTTTTCTAAGTGCAAACACTCAATATTTTACTTGGTTAGATGCGATTGAAAATGGTCCCAACCTCATTACGTCGCATCATGTCACTATATATGGTATTTCAACATTATATATTATCAACCAAGATTTAAACTTATTTATCTACATTAAGATATTTATTTTTAATCAATTGAGCTCGTGCCATTTGATAATAACTATAATTTAAATATATCTACAAAGCACACAAGTACCTCAAGCAATATTAATACTAAATAGGAGGAAGATGCTAACATGTCAACATGGGAAATCCTATCCGAATGCCTTCTTTTGGATTGGAAAACATATTGACATTAACCCATGGGAATCCAATCAAGAGTGAGAGTCTTATGATATTCTAAAGACATAGGAGTTATATGAGCCACTAAGTTCAACGTCTAAAAATAAAATGAGAGATTAGCCAAGACAATCTTCAATTATTCTGCATCATATATTTTTAATCTTTAGAAGATGGAATACCTACTCTTAATGCCTTGAATCTTGCAATATAGTCCTCAATGCTATCAAACTCAACCAATTATAAGAGAGGAGAGCTCTAATTCCAAGTGACTTACTCTATTAGTATCAACTTTTTCAAATAACTTATACAATTTTTACCATACCTTGATAGGATCACTCTCCTCTTTGATGTGAAAAAGTAACTTTGGTTTAATAAACAAGGAAAATAGGCCAAGAGCCTCTTCTTCTTTTTGGTGGTAGGTTTCTTCATTAACGATTGATGTTCTATCTTCTTGAAAGATGCACCACATGTTCTTACTATGTAACAAGTCAATCATTTAGGTTAGACCAAATACTATAATTTTATCCATTGAGAGGAGTAATTAGGGCTTTGTGATCCATATTATATAATTTGACCCCTAACACTATAATAGGTCTATAATGAACTTGAAAAATCATGCAATTTGAGAAAATGGTCTCAAAATACTTTCATATGCAAAAGATATGGCCTCTAGAAGTTTTGCCCTAATGGACCCCAAAAAAAATGATTAAAGCCTCAAACCTTAGAAAAAATGAATTCAATTGTCTAATGTCACTTTGCATCCTACAATTCAATGGTGTCCTCCACTTATATTTCACCATGTCAACACCTATGTACTTGAGTAATTGCAATAATTATCCCTAATATATTGGTTGAAGGAGTTTAAATAGAAAAAATAGATTTCTACATGGTGTTAAACAGGGCCATGTCAACCAAGAGGTCGGTCAATACTTTGCCTTAAATGGAAAAAATAGAGCAACTGTGGAAAGACTCAAACCAAAGTCTCCTTTGTGTTAGTGCCCACTTGTTAAGCAACCATCCACAGTCACACATGGAAAGAAAAATATCATCTAATTCACTTGAAGTATTATCTAGTGACATCAAAAGGTAATAATGTGTAGATCAAACATGTAACCTTGCCCTCCAAGATATATTTCATTAACCAATCTGCCAATGTGCTCTTAGGTGATAGTGGGCCTATGTGTTATGTTAGAATAACACCTATTAAACATTCCTTTGTAAAAAGAAATAAGGATGCAAAGTGAACCTATGCCCTTCTATTTTCTATGCACAACACAAACCACTATGCCAAATAATGTTTATATTTGGAGTAAAACCTTCAAAATATGTTATATTCCTCACATTCACAAATAGAGAAAAAACATATTTATCTTCAAAACATGGAGCTCAAAGCAATTTGAACCCAAACATCTAGACAATAAACACCTTTATGTGCCTTCCCTTAGCTGCAATGACAACCCTCATCGTCACAACTGGCATGCCCCTTCTCCTTGAAGAACGGAATATGCACCTTTGTTGGAAATGTTTTCAAGACAAGGAGGGAAAGGTGGACAAATTTAAATTCAAAAAAGTCTATGAAATCTAGTTTAAACTTTGACAAAATCATAGTCTCATGATCAAGCATCAAAATCAAGTAGAGAAATTTTCAATCATACCATTGACATTACACATGGTCAAGTAGAGAAAAAATTATATGGTTGACTTTGTACTAAGGAAAGAGAGAAGGCTAAGGTTACAATCATAAAAGATAAACTAGATTATTATTTTAATTGGTTATATGGGTTTGAAACATGCCCCACCTATGTTACATCATGACCGCATAAGGATATTATAACAGTTTGGTAATTATGCATATATTGCTGGGAAAGATTCAAACTTTGATCTTATTGAAAGTTTATGAATTTAACCAATTGAGCTAATGTGATTTGATATAATATATATGTTCATCCATGATATTGAAATGTTGGTTTATGGTGTGAAACTCTTCGTTCCCCACCACTTACCCCAAACCCCATTAGACAAGATAAAGTAGATTCTTATACTCCATAAATTAAGATATTTTATAGTAGTATATATATTTGTAATGATTTAGTGGATGGAAAAATTATTACTAATTTTATGATTAAGTATTTAATAAACACATTAAGGTTAATTTAGTTGATCAACCCTATGAGTGAATGGTAAAATCATTGAAAAGAGAAAATAAACTATGATGAGTTATTTTTAATGTGTTCATCCTTGTAATGAGTTTGCATAATATATTTTCAAATAAGGAAGGACATAAAAATCATATAAAAAATATTATTAAGAAGGTCCTGGCTAAGAAGGATTTATACTAAAAACTACTTAGGACACGAATGGATGTTGTCATCATAATTATAATTATAATTATAATTTTATATATATATATATATAATAGATTAATGGATGAGAAAATTTAAGTGAGACTTGTTGCAAACATAATAGTGATAAGATGTTGATGTTAAGGGTGTTCATTATGGGAATATTGTCATGTAGACGTGAGATAAAATCTTTTATCTAATGAAAAGTAACATCAAGTAGACATAGGTCTAAAGAGAGAAAATCTAAAAAATAAGTTTTAGAAAACTATTGTACACCACCCTATCATTTATCCAGCATAAGAGCGGATCCTTGCCTATTTCTCAACCAAACAATCAAGGATGATCTCAAGGCACATGCCCTATGCCACAAAACGATAAATATAGGACATGCACTCTCTTAAAGCTTAAAATTGATTCCAATTGATTCTTTAAATATAAAAGAAAAGTTAATACATAATTGATTGAAATAAAAATAATAATTTTTTTATAATTATTTAAAAATTCTTCTTAATTTTTTTTTTGGTTTTATAACATTTTAGATCGTAATGGATTTAATTATTTTATTTTAATCCTGTTAGTTTTGTCAATCAATTGACAACATTCTAACACCTACGTTTTAATCACATACTTTACATGCCTCATGTTTCCATGGATAATGATCCTTGTTTTTATAAACATTCATCTTATGGGCTCCTTACACTTAAATGAAATTTCATATAATTTTGTGCTTTGATGGATGCACATGAACCTTCCTTCCCATAACTTCCTTTATCTATTTATATTTAGTGTACATTACATATAACTTGGGCACAAACAAATTTATGTTTAACTTTTAAATTAAAATGGTATTAATAATAATAATATTTTGATAGATCGTGGTATATTTTTTTATTTGGTTAGTGTAATAAATCCTTACAGTTAACGTACAAGGCTGGTTAATCTCCTTCCAACCATGATCCCTGGTAAATTTGAGAGCTATGCTTATCAATAGAAAATTTAATACACACAACCAACACACACCCACCCCTCACACACTCGTCCACGCCGCGGTTTGAGTAGTGGTATCTCTTTATATCAAAG
Organism: Wollemia nobilis; assembly: GCA_028583015.1. Lineage (NCBI taxonomy): Eukaryota > Viridiplantae > Streptophyta > Pinopsida > Araucariales > Araucariaceae > Wollemia > Wollemia nobilis. The sequence continues at coordinate 19,019,669 of JAQPPZ010017228.1, forward strand.
ACATCAAAGTGGTATGTCTTTGAGTTTTTATTTAGGAAACCCAGTCTTAATACAAGGAGACTAAGACACCTCATAAAAAACTATGTTTTTAACTCAATTTTTTTTGTTCCATGAAGAATACCATAGTGGTATGTTTTTGGGTTTTCATTGAGAAGACTCAAGCTTAATCCTTAATATGAAGGGATTTGAAACCCTCGTAAAAACTTGCATTTTAAACTTAAAATTGTGATCCTGTGAGGGATATTATAGTGATATGTCTTTGGATTTTCATCTAGGAGACCCAAGTTCAAACTTCAATATGATATGAGGGTGTCGGGACCCCTCATAGAAACTTGCCATTTTTAACTCCAAATTTTTAGTCCCGCAAAGGATACTGAGTGGTATATCTTTGGGTTTTCATTCAAGAAATCCAAATTCAAACCCTAGTACAATGGAACCACAATGCCTCATAAAAAATTGTATTTATAACTCAAAATTTTTATTCAATAGCATTAGCTCAAGCAATTAGATTCCTTGACTTTAAACGAGGAGACCAAATTTCGAATCTTACCAAATGATACATGTTTAAAAAGTTAATAACACCACTATGTGGTGATGATGTAATAAGAGTGAGGTTGTTTCAATTCTATTTTTAAAATAATAATAATAATATTTTATCCTTAAGGATAGATCAATTGATTATGTGGCGATGATGTAATAAGAGTGGGGTTATTTCAATCCCATTTTTAAAATCATAATAATAATTTATCCTTAGGGATAGTTCAATTGGTTGTGGTTGAGTCTTTGTTAATGACAACCTGAATTTAATTCTCTTTGAAGCTAGTGGTCCACACACATGGCTTAAAAGGAGTCTCGTGTGTCTATGAACAATAGGTAGGGGTTATTGTGATAACAATTAAAATCAAACCCTTGACTAATGGTGGTTAAAGAGGACAAGTTATTGATACTCCATATACCAAACCCCCTCTCCCACCCCTTAAAAAATGACACTTTAATTTTAATATTTAATAGTTTTTTTTTTTAGATTAGGGTCATATCGGTGTGTGAGGGAAGAATTTGATCTTGGGACCTCTCTTTATCTCAAGAGTTTTATACAACCCACTGCTTACGATCAGATTTTAATATTTAATAGTTTGACAAGGACAATGCAGTGGTTAGGGCTTTGGCTTCTTTTTGGGAAGGTCCAAGGTTCAAACCACGTACCTAGAAGGGGTAGGCTAAATGGTAGTGGTTGAAAGTGTTTGTCAGTTAACTAGTCTAGTCCAATGCTTGGACGTTGGGGTCCCATTAACTTAGTCTAACCCAATGGACTAAAATTTATAATGACAATATTCAATAATGTTAATGATTCTCGTATTAAAAAAAAATAATACATAATCAAATAATAAATTTTATAATATATTATTTTAAAAATATTTAAAATTAATCAATTCTATACTATTTATTAAAAAATAACTTTAAACAAAAAACCTAAAATTATATTTAATATACATTTGATAAAGGTCCGAGGTGTAGATCAATTGGTTTATCCAAACCCCATAAGGGGGCCGGAGGTCCAAGGTTCAAATCTCGGGCCTCGTCGGACTGAACGCTGAACACGTGTCCCTTTCTTGGTGTTTTCAGCGGCGTAAAAGGTTTAAAATGATTGTGGCATGACAATTATAAGGGCGGACTGCGCAAAGATTTGTATGACGACTTCCGGGACGAACACCACAGAATATTGTAACAACCATAAAAACTAGACAACCTACCTAAATTCGTGACAGCTACCGATTCCACCATGTAAAAAAAAACCATTTTATAAAATTATAAAATTTAACATCATATAATAAAAATAATTTCAAACCACTAAAGTGAACAACTTAATAAACCCACATCAATTAAAGTTCTACCCAAAACTAGTAGGACAATCCTTTTAAACTCTCTACCAAACTTTTCTCTTATTATCTCATGTCCACCAAAAATCATGTACTTAAATTTACTAATCTTTAACAATTAATACAAAATATTCATATTTAAGTTGAATCTCAACGTTTACTAAACAATAAGACAAAATACCACCCTTCTTAAATATATGAGTATCTTGCATGCTAAAAATTAATTTATAATTTTTATTTTAGAATTCAAATAATGTAATAAATTCATAGCACTAAAATATTGGATTGAGTAGTTTTTTTTAGCCATGGAGAGCCACCCTTATCATTAAGAGATTAATACATAATTATACATGTCATGGTTTAAAAATTAAATATAATTATAATTTATAACTAACCTCTAAGATTTAATTTTTTTATTTTATTTGAATAATGTAAAAAAACCCTACAAATAACTCTTAGGGCTAAGATTTCCTATTTCAACTATAGCCCCTCGTAAGAAGCAGTTTAAACCTTAGACATAATTATAATTTATAATTAATCTTTAAGATTTAATTTTTTTATTTTATTTAGATAATGCGAAAAAACCCCTACTAAGGCTAAGGTTTTCTATCCCAACCATGACCCCTCGACCCCTCATAAGACCAAAAGCTAAGCTTATCAATATGGGATTAACATACCCATGCACGACTTAGTTTGAACCTTAGACCTCTTTAAAAAAATCAAAGTCCTTGTCTCCCTCAAGACCTCTAAGATTTAATTTATTTTTTTTTATTTGATTAGTGTGAGAAATCCCTACGACCAACGCCGAGCAGTCTCCTCCCAACCATGACCCCTTTGTAAAGCCGAGAGCTATGCTTATCAATAGGGAATTTAACACACAAGCACCACACACCCACCCCCTCACACACTCGACCACACTGCAGTTTGAATCTTTGGATCTCTCGAAGAAGAAAACCTTAATTAAGGAAAACCATTCCTGTATCCCTTGGGACTAGGACTTTCCGTTCCACGGGACCTGTTCCATGAGTATACCCCTCAAGCTAGCCGGGTTTTTTTTTTTTGTATCCGGCGCAAGACGCCAAACTTGAACCCCGGACCTCCTTCAGATTTAGATACAATAAGTTTTTTTTTTCCTTAATTTTTATTTATAATATTTGTTTTAGGAGGGATATGATAGTGGTAAGTTCTTGGGTTTTTATCTAGAAAACTCAAGTTCAAACCCTAGTATGGGGAACAAGGACCCTTTATAAAAACTCGTGCTTCATCCTAAAATGTGTGTTCGGTTAGGGCTTTGTGGGAAGGTCCAAGGGTCAAACCATGACGTACCCAGATGGGGATATTTAGGTACAGGCTAATTGATAGCGGGGATATTTAGGTACAGGCTAATTGACAGCGGTCGAGTGTCTGTCGTTTGATCGAGTGTTAGGGCTTATAGTGGTTTGATCAAGTGTTAGGGTTTATAGTGACAATGTTCGAGTACGATGCGATGTCTTACCCTAGGTAAAAGTGTTACCCATTCTTTTATATATATATATATATATATAATTGTATGTAAATTATACATATATTTATTGTTAACTTTATTTAACTTTAATTAGAATAAAACTATGGTTAATTTTGTTTTTGTAAATTTATTTGATTTATTAACATAAATAATATTGAGGTTAGTGCGAGAAACTCCTACGACATTTTTTATCGAGGTTAGTGTAAGAAACCCCTACGATCGATGTGCATGGATGGGCATTCCCATCCCAAACCATAACCTCTGATAAGGGGACGAGAGTTGAATTTATCAATAGAGGCCAAGCACACAACCATACACATATCCACCCCCTCAGTTTGAACCTTATGTCTCCCGAAGAAGAGCCAAAGCCGATTGCGTTGTCCCCTGGGACAACATAAATAAATTTTAATGTCTACAAGACTGGAATTTATATTAAACAATATATTATATTTGTGTTTATTCAATTAAACTTTGGTAAAAAAAAAATAGTGTGCAACCTTATTCCTTGTTGAGTTCAAACCTTTTATCTAATCACACTTTGGTCAAACTATAAACTTTAGTGTGTTAAATCCTCTGTTAATAAGCTCAACTCTCCCCTTTATGAGAGGTTATAGTGAGAGGTTATAGTGGGATGAAGATGCATAGCCCTGAGAATGGTTGTAAAAAATCCTCACACTATTCAAATAAAATAAAATAAAAAACTTTGGTCAAAATAAAATAAACAACCTTATCCCTTATCTTATTCAAACCTTAAACCACCTATTAAAAATATAATATACGACCTTATTGTTGAATGGCATTTGGTGTAATCATAGTTGCCTAGTTATTATCATCCATATGGTTGTGAGGTCGATTCCTCTTGTGTTTGCTCGAACGAACGCCGATATTTATATATAAAAAAATATATACGGCCTTATTTATATTAAATTTAAACTCTAAACCTTTTATTTAAAATTTCATAATCTTATCCATTAAGCTACTCCACATATCAGCTTTAAAAACTCACCTTCTTGTGGCCACATCTAGTTTTCAATGCAAAGTTGAATGAACCTTAATGCAATAGCCAACTCTAACGTTTTATTTAAAATTTCAAAATCTTATCCATTAAGCCACTCCACATATCAGCTTTAAAAACTCACCTTCTATTCCAATAATGTGGCCACCTCTAGTTTTCAATGCAAGATTTGATGAGCCTTGATGCAATAGCCAATTGGTCACCTCTAGCTTTCAATGCAAGAATGGATGAGCCTTGACGCATGGTAACTTTCTCTAAATTTAAAGAATCTTCTATCATGCTTGACACAAATATCCTTGCTCTTAAAGAATCTTCTATCATGCTTGATACAAATATCTTGCTCTAATTAAATAGTCAAAATGTGGTTGAATGTTTATTAGTAGATTGTTTTAATTTAATTTTTAAATAATTAAAATTTAGTTTAATATTTACTTAACGTACTAAATTTTATTATAATAACACTCAAATCCAATTTATACTCATACTTTAAAAAAACATAGATCCAAAAAAAAATAACCATAACCATACGCATTGTACTTTCCTTTCAGATGGATAGACAAATTTGACCCCTCTAGTGGAATCGCATGACAATTTCTCATAAAAGCCCTCGGCCCCTTTTTCATTGTTATAACCAAGTCTGGCATTTAGAAGTGTTTGTCTCTAGCCCCATAGAGCCCAACATCCCACATGGCTCTTATAATCCCCATAAATATTTTAACATCACAAACTTATAACCTTTGGCTCTATATGAATTATTTAAATAATAGAGGATAAAGTTTTCCAGAGTGGGGTTTGTTCTAATTTTTTTCCCAGATATTTAACCATGTTTTTTTAAGTTTTATGTGTTTAATATATATTTAAATAATTAATACATATTTTTAAAAATGTATAAGTATATATATAGGTATGACGGCGTACATAAACTGCAAAAAGGACAAGGCGTGCGTAGGTGTCAGCCGGAATGCCGGGTTGTTGGCAGTCAAACAGATATATATATCTTAACATTAAATTATATAAAGTATTGGGTCATGGAGAGTCTATGTGGAGGAGGCTCAAACCAACATAAAGTTATATAAATATTGAAGCAAAATATATACTTATTAAACATTATCGGTTGATACTAGACTATGTCTTTGTTTTGCAATGATATAAAATAATGATAAGAGAATTAGTTATATGCTTAATATTTGAAGCATTAACCACCATATTATTCAAGTTGACATCTCAACTCATTCCATGCTAATTGGCTATGCCACTTAACTTTTCCATACAAAGCTTAGAGAATGTATTAAAATTTCCTTTTTATATTCATTGTAAGGAATGGTAGATACTATAATTGAAGATTGACATCATTTTTTGATATTTTGTTTTTAATCCTTAATAGGTCAAACTACATTCACCTCAGTCTTCATCTACAAAATGTAGTTGTCAATCCTTTGCTTATACACGGTGCATCCTTTATAGAGCCTTTTGTTTGGTGTACCTCTAATTTTTGTAAGAGATTATTATTATCTCTTATTGTTTTATGATAGTATGGACAAATCCATATTTTTAACATGCAAGGGAGGTTAAAGAGATAAAAGAGATGGGAATGTCGGTTATTGAGAAGAAATGTGATAGCCCATTACATGCTTCACACCATATTTGATACACGATGGATGAAGGCCCTAGATAAAAAGTATGGTAGTGTTATGATGTAAAGAACTCCAAAATGTTTATAAGGAAATTATCTTCAAAAAGACAAATAATTGATGAAAAAGTTAAATAAATGATAAGGATGAAAAATAATATTTATGGTAAAATTCTTATCTTTATAGTTAATATGTAATTTAAATAATTTAAAATTTAAAATAATAGATTATAATAGAAGATATGAAGGTTAATATTGAGAACTTTTCTTTATAATGAAGATAATTTTTTTTTTCTACGGTGCAAAATCTTTATATTTTATTTTGTTAGATAGGATTGAAAATGGTCTCACTCTCATTATACCATCATTATGTCATCACATTTGGAATTTCAACAAACCACATATCAATATTACAATGAACTACATTATCACAATAACATATATTATCTACCAAGATTTGAACTTATGTACCTACATTAAGATATTGTATTTTTAATCAATTGAGCTCATGTCATTTGATAATAACTATAATTTATACGTATCTACAAAGCACACAAGTACCTCAAACAATGTTAATACTAAATAGAAGAAAGATGCTAACATGTCAATCTAGGGAATCCCACCCTAATGTCTTCTTTTGGATTGGAAAACATATTGATATTAACCCATGAGACTCCAATCAAGATTAAGAGTCTTCTGATATTCCAAAGACAGGAATCATATGAACCACTTGGTTCAACATTTGAAAAGAAGAGGAGAGATTAGCAAGGACAATGTTCATACATTCTACATCATCTATTTTGTACCTCCATAAGATGCAATATCTACTATAATGCTTTGAATCTCGTAATATAGTCCTCAATGTTATCAAACTCGACCAATTTAAGAGATGAGGGATCTAATTCCAAGTGACTTACTTTAGTAGTATTAACTTTTCCAAATAACTCATACAATTTTAGCCATACCTCGATAGGATCACTCTCCTCTTCAACGTGAAAAAGGAACTCTAATTTAATCAACAAGGAAAATAGGCCATGAGCCTCTTCTTATTTTTGGTGGTGGGTTTCTTACTTAAGGATTGTCGTTTTATCTTCTTGAAATATGCACCACATGTTCTTACTATGTAACAGGCCAATCATTTAGGTTTGACCAAATACTATAATTTTATCCATTGAGACGAGTAACTAGGGCTTTATGATCCATATTATATAATTTGAACCCTAACAGTATAATAGGTCTATGAGTTGATGCTACCAATGTGTAGAGATTGAAAAATCATGCAATTTTAAAAAATGGTTTCAACATGCTTCAATATGCAAAAGATATGGCCTACAAAAGTTTTGTCCTAATGGACCCCAAAACTAAATAATTAAAGCCTCAAACATTAGAAAAAATGAATCCAATTACCTACTATCACTTGGTGTCCAACAACTCAATGGTGTCCTCCACTTATATTTCACCACGTCTGCACCTATGAACTTGAGTAATTGCGATAACTGTCCATTTTTTATTTGTTAAGGGGGTTTAAATTGAAAAAATAGGTTTCTACATGGCACTAAATAGGGTCATGTTTGCCAAGAGGTCGACCAAGAATTTTCCTTAAATGGAAAAAAATAGAGCAACTTTGGAGAGACTCAAACCAAAATATCCTCTATGTTAGTGCCCACTTGCTTAGCAACCATCCACAACCACACATGAAAATAAAAATATCTTATGATTCACTTGAAGTATCATCTAGTGACATCAAAAGGTGATAATGTGTAAAGAGAACATGTAATATTACCCTCCAAGATAGGTTCCATTGACCAATCTGCCAATGTGCTCTTGGTGTGATAGTGGACCTACATGTTATGTAAAATAACACCTGCCCAACCTTCCTTTGTAAAATGAAATAGTGATACAAACCAAACCTATGCCCTTCTATTTTCCATGCATAACACAAACCACCATGCCAAAATAATATTTATATTTGGAGTAGAACCTTCATAAGATGTTATATTCCTCACATTCACGAACAAAGAAAAACATGTTTATCTTCAAAAATGGCGTTCGAAGCAATTTGAACCTAAAAATATAGACAACAAACACCTTTATGTGCCTTCCCTTACCTACAATGGCAACCATCATAGCTGTAATTAGTGTACCCTTTCTCCTTTAAGAGGGGCATCATGCACCCTTGCTGTAAATGGTGCCAAGCTAAGGAGAGAAAGGTGCAGGAATTTGAATTCAAAAAAGTGTGTGAATTCTAGTTTAAACTTTGACTCATTTTTCCTCTTTGAATCTTTGTATCTGTGATGATCTTCTATAGCATGCGACCATAGTTTAAACTTCTAAAGTGTCTTTTGGAGGAAACAAGATTTTTTATTTTCAAAGCTTTAAAAAATATAGAAGAAAATAAATAGAATTTGTCCTATGATTCGTAAGAAGAATTGGAGGCTCCAAACTACACTTTTGCATGACTAAGGGAGGTAGCTCCATAATTGCTTTGGTATTCTGTTGAAATTCATAATATTTTCTAGAAATGAACATAAGAAATCCATACACTCAAATCTTATATATAAAGCGTAAAATGATGAGAGAAAATAAAAGAGATAGAAATTTGGGGGCACTCATAGGCATTGTAAATTATCTTTGTATTATCTGTAGATAAGATTCACAACGCTTTTATGATCAAATGATGGAGTTGGGGGGGGTATATATATTAATATCAAAATACCAAATACATAAATAAACTTAGCCTTAAGATGACATAACAAGAAATGGCTTTAAGGTTAATTACAAGTATATAAAGGTGGGTTTAACCATAACAAGGTTAATCATGATCCACTGGACTTACATAATAAAATATACAATAAATTTAATACATTCAACAATGAATGCCCTAAGGCCTATCCAATATTACATAATACAATGTCAACCTTGGCCATGAATTATATTACAATTTCAACACATTTGGGTAATGTGTTGATTCTATTTTATTCATTTTGTATTACTAGTTTTATATTTGTAGGAGGGAATAAGAGGCATAAAACAAAATTTGATAAAGGTTGTATCAACATGAAGAAAACTATATCATGAAAAAATTAATTGTCTTAAGATAACATATACCTTAGGACAAAGGTAAAAATTTATTAATGTACTTGATTTGGTGAGCAAAATATGAAGAGGACATAGATGTTATGATTATCAACTAAAATTATAAAATAATAAGGATGATATGTAAGCTAAATACTAAAGAAGAAAATATCAAATGCATGTGTTTTAGAATTAGGGGTCTACTTTTTTTTTTTGCAAGGTCAAACATTAGAATCAAGTAGAGAAATTTCCAATCATATCATTGACATTACACATGGTCAAATTCTCGCTATATCTTTAGGAATGAGAAAAACGTTATATAGTTGACTTAGTACTAAGGAAAGAGAGAAGGCTAAGGTTACAATAATAAAAGATAAGGTTGATTATTATTTTAACTGGTTATATTGGATTGAAATGTGTCCCACCCATGTTACATCATGATCACATAATGGTATTATAACAATTTATCATTTATGTATTAGCAGATTTCCATAATGTGCTAGCGAATGAAGAAATTTTATGGTGTTAGAAATCAAGATCCCTTTGGCTTCGTGAAGGTGATAAGAACACAAAATTCTTTCACATGTCCACCTTAAGGCATATGAGCAATAATAGAGTTAGAGAAATTATGAAACCAATGGTGTTATCTCAAAGGATATTATAGAAATCAGGGAAGAAGTGGTCAAGTTTTTCAAAACCCTCCTATGCTCTAGAGATGATAGGGACCTTCAAGTTGAAGAGATACTGCTGCACCACATACCCACCCTAGTTTTAGATGATAAGAACAAAGACCTCTATGCTCCATTTCGGGATGAGGAAAATAGGGACGTTGTCTTCTCTATGGGTGATCTAAAAGCTCCGCGGCCAGACGACATTCCTCCTATTTTATTTCAAATATTTAGCACATCATAGGTGGTGATATTTTTTCAACCATGAGGGAAATTTATGAGTCTAATTTAATTTCAACTGATGTAAACTCAACATTTTTAATTCTTATTCCAAATTCGTTGGGTGCTAAATATTTCTCCGATTTTAGGCCCATTAGCCTCTATAATACACTTTTTAAAATTCTCACTAAAACTATGGTTAACAGGCTCAAAGTATACCTTCCAATAATTATTGACCATCCTTAAAGTGATTTGTAGCAGGCAGACAAACTTTGGATGGTGTTATTACAGTGCATGAATTGATTCATTTTGTAGATAAAAGTAGAAGGCCCAAAACTTTCCTCAAACTTGATATGCATAAAGCATACAATATGGTCTCGTGGAGCTTTATGCTTAGAGTTATGGGGAAATTTGATTTCAAGCATTCCTAGATTAGATTAGTCAAAGCTTGTATATCATGAACAAAATTCTCAATCTTAGTTAATGGATCACCGACTAGTTACTTTAGCAGTTGTAGAGGCATTCGTCGGGGGGATCCTATGTCTTCATATCTATTTATTTTATTGGTTGAGTCTTTGGGAAGAGCTCTGAAGGTAAATTCCACAATAGTGGGAATCAAAGCTGTAGTTGACATTGACCCGATATCACACCACCAATTAATTGATGATACATACTTATCCTTTTTAGCTTCAATTCCTCAAGCTAGAGTTGTCGAAGAGATCCTCCAAGACTATGAAAGAGCGACTAGATAGAAAGTGAGTTTGAAGAAAAGTAAGGTGTTCTTCCTGAATACTCCTCTTGGAAAGCAGAGAAAAATTACTGAGATCTTGGGTTGTGATATTGACTCCCTTCCATCAGTTTATCTGGGACTACCAATGTTCAAAGAGGGGATTAAGAATTCTCAATGGGAACTAGTTGTAGAAAGAGTTCAAAGAAAATTGATGGGATGGAAAGGGGTACTTTTGAGCCAAGCAGGTAAAATTATGCTAGTTAAGTCTACTCTATAGAGCATACCAGTGTACTTCCTTTCTCTCTTTCGAATTCCAGGATAGATTCTTAAAAAAATTGAATAAATTCAGCGATCCTTTCTCTAGTCTGGTTTTAAGGAGAAGAAGAAGTTCTCGCTTGTGGCATGGGATTAGGTGTGCAATGGGAAAGAGTTGAGAGGTCTAGGCCTAAGAAGAATGTAAATGATAAACAGAGCACTAATAGCTAAACAGGGTTGGATATTGGTTCAAAAAGATAATGTTAATTGGGTTAAAATATTGGCAACTAAATATTTAGGTAACAATGGTAATTTTTTCATAGATCCAATTCCTACCCTTGGCTCAACATTCTGGCGTAGATTTGTTAACAGTCGCTCTGATATCATAAAGGGTGGAATATGGGTATTAGATAATGGGAAAAATATTGATTTTTGGAAAGACACATGGGCAACTGATAGACCATTAGAATCATATCCTCACCTGAATTTGGTGGAACCAATCACAAGCCAAGCCTTCGGATCAAAGCTATGTGAATTCATTGTCTCTAATAATAATAGAAAATACTGGAAACCATTTATTTTTTCGAGGATTTCACAAGAATAAGAAATTGCATTAAAATATCTGATGGACATCCTAAAGTGGATGGTTATTCCTAACCAGGATAGGCCAGATAGATTAGTATGGGAGGTTGAGAAGGACAATTACTTTCTATTGAGTTAGCCTATCTAATGTTAGATGTTCCTTTGATCTATGGTTTTTTGTTAGTAATATATGGCTGAAGGGTATTACCCCCAAAGTTAATTTTTTATTTTGGTTGGCAGCTCAAGGGAAGTTCCTCACATTGAATAATTTGCAAAAAAGAGGATTGGTTATCCCGAACAGATGCTACATGTGTGGTAGTGCTAAAGAATCACCTATGCACCTATTGTCTGACTATTCCTTCTCTCGGTCTGTCTTCTCCCAGTTCCTAAGGACCGTTAGTGTGGTTTGGGTTTTCTCGAAGTTGTTGTCTAACTTGATTGTTCAATGGAATCTCCCTTTCTATCTTCGCATCTTCAGACTTTTTTATCCTTTGGTTTACCTCATTCTTGGTGGCATATTTGGAAGGAGAGGAATTCTAGAGCCTTTAAAAATATCTCCCATCCGACTGAGTTCATGGCACTTCGTGCTATTGTTGCCCTTGTTGAGAATGTGGATGTAATTTCTTTAGATAAGGTCACTTCTATTGGGGATTTGGAAGTGGAGTTGGCTCTTGGATTTAGAGATTATTCTCCTGAACATTGCTCTGAAGCTCTTGCTAGACATACTACTATTTGGAAACATCCTCCTCCTGGTTGGTTGAAGCTAAATTTTGAAGGAGCTTCTAAAAGGAATCCAGGACTAGTCGATGCGGGGGATTGGTTAAAGACTCTAATGGGAGGATTTTGTTGGCTTTCACTAAAAATTTAGATTGTTAGGTCAGTAATTTTACGGAGGTACAAGCTCTCTTTCAAGGGTTTTATCAACTAGAAATTTTGAATGGCAGAAAGGTAATTATTGAAAGGGATTCCTTCAATATCATTAATATGCTCAAAGGTGTTCAAGTCCCTTCTTGAACGATCACAAACGAACTTGCTGAAACCCAAAGATAAATTTAACCCTCGAAGAGGTTGAGATTAAGCGGTTGATCCACTCTTGTAAAAGGTTTGGGCCACATTTCAAAACCCCTTCATCCATCTTATAAAAAAAATTATGCATATATCTGGTTATATGGAATTAAAATGTGTCCCACCCATGTTACATCATGATCACATAATGGTATTATAATAATTTATCAATTATGCATATATCACTTGGAAAGATTTGAACTTTGATCTCTTTGAAAGTTGATGAATTTAATCAATTGAGCTAATGCAATTTGATATAATATTTAAGTTCGCCCATGATATTGGAATGTTGGTTTATGACGTGAAACTCTTTGTTCTCCACCACTTACCCAAACCCTATGAGTGAATGGTACAATCATTAAAAGATAAAATAAACCATTATGAGTTATCTTCAATGTGGTCATCCTTGTAATGAGTTTGTATTATATATTTTCAAATAAGGAATTATGTTAAAGTGTTAAAAATGATATTAAGAAGGCCATGGCTAAGAAGGGTTTATACTAAAAACTACTTAGGGCACAAATGGATTTGTCATCATGTATATGATGCGATAGATTAAAGGATGAGAAAATAGAATTGAAACTTGTTGTAAACAAAATAGTAAAATGATGTTGAGGATAAGGGTGTTCATTATGGGGATATTATCATGTAGAATCTATTTAAGATATGAGATAAAAAATTTTAGCTAATGAAGAGTAGCATCAAGTACACATAGGCCAAACATTCTAGGAAAGGTCTAGAGGAATGAGATCTAACAAATAGGTTTTAGAAAACTATTGTACACCACCCTATCATGTATTGGGCATAACAATGGATCCTTGCATATTTTTCAACCAAGAAATCGAGGATGATCTCAAGGAACATGACCAATGCCACAAAATGATAAATATTAGGACATGCATCCTCCTAAAGCTTAGGAATGATTCCAATTGATTCCTTAACTACAAAAGGAGAATTAATATATCATTGATTGAAATACAAAGGATTGATTTTCCAATTATTATCATCTAGAGATTGCTCTTGATTTCTATTTTTTGTTTGATTTGTAACATTTTAGATCATAATGGATTCAATGCTTATTTCAATAATGTTAGTTTTATCATCAGTCAATTGACAACTTGCCTAAAACCTCTTTTTCATCACATACTTTGCATGCCTCGTTATTTCCATTTATAATTATTATATCCTTGTTTTTATAAACACTCATCTTATGGGCTCATCACATTTAAATGAAATTTCACAAAATTCTTTGCTTTGATGGATGCACATAAACCTTCTTTCCCATGACTTTCCTTTCCTTATCTATTCTTTATCTATTTATCTTTAGTGTGCATTACATATAACTTAGGGACAAACAAGCTAATGTTCAACTTTTTAATTAGTAATACTAATCAAAATTAATACATAATTAGTAATACATAATTAGTAATCAACTTTAATCTAAGTTCATGTTCAACTTTAATGTTAATACTAATCAAAATTAATACATAATTAGTAATAAATTTTATACTATATTATTTAAAATAATTTAATATTAACAATTCTATATTATATTTATTCAAAAAAAAAACTTTAAATAAAAAAAGCTTAAAATTATTTATTCAAAAAAACTTTAAATAAAAAATCTTAAAAGTTTGTTTGGTATACATTGATAAAGTTAATAAATAATGGACCGTGAAGTGGGTGAGTGTGAGTGTGTGAGGGGGTGGGTGTGTGTCTCCCTAGTGGAGTTGTTGTAACAGGTTGGGGGATTCCTGGTCAAAACCCCCATATCTTAATATTAAAAAAAAAAAAAAAAGTTAATAAATAATGTAAACTTTAATATGATATATATAGTTAACACAAGGTTAAAAAGAATTCAACCACTCTTTCAAACCTAAGCAAACAACTTAATAGGATCCATATCAATTAAGTTTCTACCAAAAACTCATAGGGCAATCCTTTTAAATTCTCTACCAAATATATTTGACAACTCTCACACATTATAGTATACATATCTATATATTTTTCTCCCATTCTTCCATGTCCACCAAAAATCATGTACTTTTTTTTTTTTTGTTACATAGATGAATTGGTTACAATCACAATTTTTAGTAATTGCCAGCGCAGTTGGCAGGGTTCAAACTATCAACGAAGGCTTCCAACACATCCACCATCTTGTTAATGGTAACCCGACGTGAGATGGGGACCGTCGGACGCACATGGTTCGCATTGTCTTCGTCAGTCTGGTTCAACACGTGGTATGAAGGGGGACCGCTGGACAAGCAAGAAACATATCGTCGTCATCAATCAAGTGCAACATGCAAAGAAGTCAAATCGGACTACTAGCTATGCATGGGCACGCATGTGGGATTGGAACCTAGGTCTTTTCTCGATAAGCGTACTTTTTTTTGTTTGTAAAAACACCCATTTCACGATGCCATATTCGAGTAAGACCCAAGGAGGTAGGGGTATCTATTCTGCCAAAATCGCCCAAGGCTCGCACTTGGCCTGCCCCCTTTAGCACACTTAAGAGCATGCCTAAAACAACAACAATACAAACAAACACAAAACACCAATAAACACAAACACACAAAAACAACAATAAAAATAAAAAAACACAAACACAAACACAAAAACACCAATAAACACAAACACAACAATAATAATTTAAAAAAATACAAAAACAATAAACACAAACACACACACACCAAAACACAAAAAACACAAAAAAAAACAAAAACACCAAAAAATACAAACACACAAAAGCAACAACAATAATTAAAAAATACAAACAACACAAAAACACAAACACACAAAAATAACAATAATAATTAAAAGCAACACAAAAAATTGTTAGAAAAACTATACCTCCGTTGCATCCATGATTTCATGAAATTGTCATGTCAAACCCTAGCTCTCACCATTGCAAATACTCGTGTCTAATGTTAATCATCTTACACAAATCTTCATTGCGAACCACTTGTGAAGGGTTTTCCTACCAAAAAAATTGTACTCAAGGGAACCACCAGTCCAAAGTCCACAAGGGTCTTCCTTGTATCTTCTAGAAGCTTTGTCAAAAAATTTCATCCTCTCCTTAACTAAATTAAATGGTCTAACTTATTTTGGTACATGAGGTAGACTTTAGTCCAAACGTAGAGTACTTGATGAGAGGTTCCCAACGTTTTTTGATTTTTGCCTCTTCTCTTCTTCAGTGTCCTCTTTTATTTCCTTCAAGATTTAAGGTCTCCAGATGCTATAATTGAAAGGGACAGTAGAAATATCATGAACATTAGGAATTAAGAGGGGGTTTGAGGTAGAGATTACCGTATTTTCAAGAATAGGTCTTTGTTGCAGGAGGGTTTGGCCAATCTCCTCATTTTCTAGTTGATAAGGCTCCTTCAAGGGAGGGTCCGAGGATCTTCCACCCAAAATATCTTCACTTTGAATGGGCTCATTAGCATCCATTGGAGTATCTTCGTGGCATAACCTTAGTTGGGGATTCCTCTAGATTAAATCACCTTCCTTTGGGTTTTCAGGATCTTTCATTAACTGCTCGACAAGAATTTCCATTGCATTTTCCCCCTTACTTCCTTCCTTGTTTGTTTGTTTGTTCATTTCTTCCTTGAGGGATATGCATGGATTCCTTCATCTCTTGGTTTGTCTCTTGTAGAATCGTAAATTTATTTGTTTGTTGATTTTTATGTTCTCATTTCTTTTGCCATACATGTTTATCATTTTTGTTTGTCAAATTTTGGAGATTACCACTTTTCCTTCTTCCCTAAGGGTAGGATAATTTTGGAGATCCTTCTCTATTTCTATCTCCTCCACTTTTGGCCTAAGGGCAAGACAATTTTGCAGAATATGACCATGAGCATGGAAAAATCTACATCGAAAGGGCACATTCTCATAATCTAGGTCTTGGGTCCACTCATAATCCCTTGCACTTAGAATAATTACCTCTAGAAGAGGGCTTGATAGGTCTACATGGAGATAAATCTAGGTAAAGGTAGTTACACAAGCCTCTTTAGTTGCTTTGGACATTCCTATATATTCTCCAATAGTATTTCCAATTCCTTTCAAGGTTTCCTCATTCTAAAATTCCAAGGGGAGATCATACAACCACACCTAGATTGAGGCTTTGGTTAGATTTTATTTGTTGGGATCAAAACCTATGGTCCAGTTCGCATAAAAAGACCAGTCCTTACCATGAAATAAGGCCCCCATATTGAATCCTCTCCTTATCCTCCATGCAAGTAAAAATGATAATGAAGAAGCCTTTAGGGCAGAGTTTAAGTTCTACATCTCCCTTCAATTTCTAGACTTCTCTTATCCAATTTTGCAGATCTTGCTCCATCGACCAAAAACCTGTGAAGTGATAAATTAATGCTTGCTCGGATAAATAAGAAATTCCTTGTTTAAAGGATTTTGGTTTTACATTGAATCATGGTAACTTTGTAGTTTTTTCCAGGCATTTATTGAGGGTTAAGGGTTGTGTGTTCTCTTATTTTTTTCCCTCTTTTATAACTGCATGTTTAATACCTCTCGCAGAGCTCTCACTTTATCCTTTAGTACCTCTGTTCTGTACATCTCGAAAAGAAAGAGATGATAGACCTCTTGAAGAGGTTGCCATCAAAAAGAGAGGACACCACACTCACAAAAAAAATAAATAACAAAAAAACAAAGAAAAGGATAACTCTGAACAATACCTTCCTTTGCAAATGGAAACCTTTACACCACCATGAAATGTTTGACCAAAAGTTCATAGTGCATGCATGAAAGAAACCTTAAAACTAGACAATTTGGGCTCTTGAGCCTGCATGCATGATAAAAAGTACATCCAAGTTGCAAGCACCACCAAATCTCACGACATCCAAGTAAAAAACTACACCTCGATTGCATCCATGATTTCATGAAATTGCCATGTCAAACCCTAGCTCTCACAACCAACATCCCCAAAAATCATGTAATTAAATTACCTAAAATTTACAATTAATACAAAATAGTAAATGGGTATGTAGTTGAATCTCAACATTTACTAAACAATCAAACAAAATATTATTCTTCTTAAATATATTAGAATATATTGCATGCTAAAAATTATAATTATAATTTTTTTAAGATTTGGTTAGTGTGAGAAACCCCTACGACTGACGTTTAAGGGCTAGGTATTTTTTTATTTTTATTTTTATTTTTTATTTTTTGTGATACATAAGGGAATTGGCAACTACCTTTATTTTTGAACAAGGGGTTAGGTATTTTCATCCCAACATAACCTTTTATAAGGGGGAGAGTTAAGCTTATCAACAGGGAATTTAACACACAACGACACACATGCCACAGTTTAAACCTTGAATCTCTCGAAGAAGAGCCAAAACTCTAACTGTTGCGTTAACCCCAAGATTTTTTTTTAGATTTGATTAGTTGATAATTGAACCTTATGATTTAATTTTATATACAATAAATTTTTTTCTTACATTTTTTATAATATTTATCTCGATAGAGATATTGTAGAGGTAAGTTTCTAAGTTCTCATTCAAGAGACTCAAGGTCAAACTTTGATAAAGATAATGCAATTATTAGGGCTTTGGCCTCTCTTTGGGAGGTCCAGGGATCAAAACTATGACGTGTGTGTGTAATTTTATGTGGTTCAATATTTGGTTCTCATGTACATCAAGGAAGATTGCTCGTTCTGGCATAATGGTGTGCATTGTGCGTTAAAAAAACCCGTACAAAGGGACGAAGAACTTGTACTTTATTTTAATTTTTTTTCCTGCCTAGGATAACATTTTGGTTAGGGCTTTGGCCTCTTTGTGGGAAGGTCTAAGGTTCAAACCACGACATACACAAGAGGATAGGCTAGTTGGTAGCCACCTAGTGTTTACTGGTTGATTATCCTGGTTCGATGCCTTGGATGGTTGGGGTCCAATTGACTTCACCTTACCCAATGAGTTATGGTTTATAGAGTTTGATGTGTTTCCCTACCCAGTATTGGACAAAGGTGTTACTAATTCTTCTATAGTATCAAATAAAAAATAAATAAATATATAATCTATACGCAAATTATATATTCGTCCCTTATAAAAACCTGTGCTTTATTTTAATTTTTTTCCACCTAGGATAACATATTGGTTAGGGCTTTGACCTCTTTTTGGGAAGGTCCAAGGTTCAAACCACAACATACACAAGGGGATAGGCTAGTTGGTAGCCACCTAGTGTTTACCAGTTAATTGTCCTTATTCGATGCCTTGGAGGGTTAGGGTCCCATTGACTTCGTCTTACCCAATGAATAAATAATGGTTTATAAAGTTTGATCTGTTTTCCTACCTGGTATTGGACAAAGATGTTATTGATTCTTCTATGTATCAATAAGTAAATAAACAAACATATAATCTATACATAAATTTATTGTTAACTTTATTTAACTTTAACTAAAATAAAATTATTGTTACTTTTTACTCTTGTAAATTTATTAGCATAAATAAATTTTAGTGTTTATAAGATTATAAGTTATATCAAACGATATGTTCTATTACATTTGTTTTATTTAGTGTACAATCCTATTTCCTATCAAGTTCAAACCTTTTATCTAATCAAACTTTAGTCAAACATAGGGAACAACCTTATCCATGGTCTTATTCAAACCTTGGACCACCTATTAAAAATATATACAACTTTACTTATTTATTTATATATATTTATATTGAATATTTTAAAAAGTTGGGACATGTTGGGGTCACCCTTTTCATGAATTGAACTTGGGTCCAAAAAAATCATAGTGCACAATCCTTTTCTTTGTCGAATTCAAACCTTTTATCTAATTAAACTTTGGTCAAAGCATAGGGAACACACCACCTATTAAAAACATATACAACCTTGCTTATATACATATATATTTTTGAATATTGGAAAAGTTGGGGGCATATTGAGGTCACCCTTCCTATTAATTGAACTTGGGTCCAAAAAATCATAGTGCACAATCATATTACATTTGTTTTATTCAATTAAACTTTGGTTCAAAAAACATAGTGTACAATCATATTCCTTGAGTTTAAACCTTTAATTTAATTAAACTTTGGTTAAAGCAAAAGGAACAACCTTATCCCTTGTCCTATTCAAGCCTTGAACTTATTAAAATAATATACAACCTGACTTATATACATATAAGTTTTTGAATATGTTGGAAGGTTGGGGGCATTTCAATGTCACCCTTCCTGGTAAATTGAACTTGGGTTAAAAAAAAAAAAAATATAGAGTATAATCCTATTACATTTTTTTTATTCAATTAAACTTTAGTCTAAAAAATAGTGTACAATCATATTCCTTGTCGAGTTCAAACCTTTTATTTAATTAAAATTTAGTCAAAGCATAGGGAACAACCTTATCCCTTGTCTTATTCAAACCTTGGACCACCTATTAAAAACATATATAACCTCATTTATATACATATACATTTTTGAATATGTTGAAAAAGTGGGGGCATATTGGGGTCACCCTTCCTATAAATTGAACTTAAATCCAAAAAAATAAAACATAGTGTACAATCCTATTACATTTATTTTATTCAATTAAACTTTGATAAAAAAACATAATATAAAATTATATTCTAAACTCTAATCACAACTTTACTATTATTAAATTTAAACTCTAAACTTTTTATTTAAAATTTTAAAATCTTATCTATTAAACCCACTCCACATATCACCTTTAAAAACTCACCTTCTATTCCAATAATGCAATAGCCAGTTGACCACCTTTAATTTTCAATGCAAGAATGGATGAGCCTTGATGCATGGTATTTTCTCTAAATTTAAAAGAATCTTCCATCCTACTCCTTAATCCATAGATTCCCATTTCCTTTCCAAAGGAGCATTACAATTAAACAAAACTAATAAATAATATTCAAAAAATAAATTGATTAGTAACACTTTGTTTTAAATGTTGTTATTTAACTAATTAAATATATTAAAAAAATGGGTAACATGTTACAATTTTTTATAATTTTAACGTTTTTTTTGTAGATTCGAATCTCGCTCCTTGTTACCACTATAACCTTCAATTATATTGGTAAACTTTTTACGTAACTAACTACACTGACCCAACACGCCCACCGGTACTACAAGATTCAAAATATTGAAACCCTGGTCTTCGCGCTCCTACAAAAAAACACGTTTTAACCGTTAAACTAAACTTTCGAATTCAATAACAATGTTTTTATTTAACTAATACGTTCAAATTTATTTGAAACAAAAAGGTAAACAAATTTGACCCCTCTAGTGGGGTCATTCCTATGCATGACAATTTCTCATAAAAGCCTCTCGTCCCCATAACCATCTGCATTTAGGAGTGTTTGTCCCTAGCCCCATGAAGCCCAACATCCCACATGCCTCTCATAATCCCCATAAATATTTTAACATCATAAACTTATAACCTTCATCTGCCTATAGGGACTTTATATTAATCATTTGAATTTGTTTGGTTGGCGGATAATAATTGAGTGTTGTTTTCAAATTTATAGTTATAGTATATTTAAAGTCATCTCCTATATTAAATAAAAGGCCTTAATATTCTTCTAAAATAATTATTTGAATAATAAAAGACAAAGTTTTCATGAATGGAACGTGTGGTGAATTTTTTTTTATATTTAACAACATTTTGTTAAGTTTTATTTAAATAGTTAAAATCTAATATTAAAATAAATATATATATACGTATGACGGCGTACATAAACTGCAAAAAGGGATAAGGCGTGCGTAGGTGTCAGCCGGAATGCCGGGTTGTTGGCAGTCAAACAGATATATATCTTAATAGAAGGAGAAACCGTCAACTGCCGTCAGTTACGAGCTTTCCGTCACCGTCAATTCTGCGGCTTTCGTAACCGTATATACGGGGGCCTTCGTTTTACTAGAGTATTAGAAGAGATAATTTGTGATTTAAGTTGTATTTTGTATTATTAAAAAAAAATATATTTATTGTTTTTAATAGAGATATGGTTAGTTGCTTAATAAACGAAAAGATTAATTTTAAGAAGAATAAAATAATAGCTAATAGTTATTTTTGGATGTTAAGTTATAAAATATTATAAAAAGGTTAATTTTATTATATTTATTGATATAGTTAGATTATAATTTATCTTTATTTTTTATTTTGTTTTTGAAATTAATTATTATATTTATCATAGGATTTTATTATTTAAAGTTGACAATATTTGATATAGTTTATTTTTTTGATTAGGCATGTTATTTGGAAAAGGTTTAATAATGAAAACTTTGGAACTCTAAATAGAAGGTCCAAATTTTGAATTGAGAAGAATAGAGTTGTACATCGTTCGTTCATAATAAATTTGGTTAGATAAAGGTATATTGGATAAACAACATCCTTATGATATGACCTATGATTGTGTAGGCATTAAAAACTATTTTACTTTTTTTTCAATGAGTTTACACAGAAATCAGTGGGTCGGGCGTTTGGTACCCTGTCGGGCTCCAGCTAAGTGTAAATGTTCTAACACTTTTTAGACTTGCAAGGATATAGTGGTAGCTTTTTGGATTTGAATTCGCATCCATGAGGATAAAAAGATGGAGACTTTGTTGAGTCTCGTGTATAACCAAAAAAGAAAAAAAACTATTTTACTTTTTCTATTGACATACTTTGGTATTGATGCTATAAATTACATAGTATACAGATTTATGATTCTATCTTATTATTTGCAGCCTTTGAATATAAAAACTTCCTCCCCTTATCAATATGTTATACATTATTATAAACAATTGACATTAGAAATAGACTAATATTTTAAATTTACCATTTTTAATGACATTCAATTGTTTTCTCTTATTACATTAACTTACATATCTTATCTCTTGTGTATAAATTTAAGACTCGCAAGTTTCTTGGGTTGAAAGAGTCCATCCATATTAGCTCATATTATTGAAATAACCCATTAAACATTATCATGCTAGATCACGAGGTTGAACTAATCCCATCAATATTCATATTATTTTTAATTGATATTATAATTTATTTAAATTAGGATATCATGATTGCATATGCAAGCCTAGTATTTTAAGGGTTATATTATGACAACAGTGTTCATGAGATGATCAAGATTTGAACTTAAACTATATTCATATGATTGCTTCTTATTTATGGTTGTTAATATGATTATTGTTTTGATTAAATAACTTAAGAAGAAACCATTGGTCATTTTCAACCCTTACCCCCACTTCACCAAATTGAAAGATGTTTAAACAATGCTTCGAAAATCAAATTCATATTTTAACACAATTAGTAGCTTGAACCTTCGACTCAATTCATTCCATAGGAGAAATATTATGGGTTTTTTAAAATTTTAAAGCAATATGTATTTGTAGATAAATGAAATTAACTAACACAATTAATTTTTTCTTAACAATTTATCATTGCCTATTTCTCAAGTCTACATAATAAAAAGGCCATTGTAATGGTAAATAAGCCTTAAAAAAGATATATCAATTTTGAATCTATCCTTTGAGAATGTTTTGAATTTTATGTTGATTCCCTATGTGCAAGCTAATACGAACAATAGAAAGAAAGACAACAAGTGGAGAATGGGAGGCCTAAAAGCACTATTAATTACAGTTCACGCTCAAGGTAGTTCACGCTCAAGGCATTGGAATGCATTTAAAATTAGCAAATAAGAGTGTAATCATGGGATCCCATTAGGCTTGGATAAGCGATGGAGATCAAGGAGTTTCACATTGTAAGCCAAAGTTCCAATCCCATAGGTGAATATTGACATTTAGTTTCAAGGCATTATGGAATGACAACAAATGCATTGTAAGTGTAATACAATGGGGTGGTTTCAATACCATATAATTAATTGAAAAAATATAACCATGGAGAACATGGACAATAACGTTGAATAGTAAATACAAGAATTGTTGCTAAATATGCAAATGTTACCATGAGGCTATTATTGTCAATTATTATGGAGAACAAAGTCAAGACACAAGGGTTTTTGGAATTATATTCTAACCATACTTATTGTGGTTAATATCATCCTCAAGGTCTTTCATAAGGACACAAAGCATGTAGGTGTTGCACTACTTTAAAATCATTATAAAGAGAGTCAATCCAAGCTAGTATTCTTACCCAACTCTTGCTTATTATATAGAGAAATAATAGAAAGAGATCCAAGAGAAAGCACATATATAACTATAGCTCTTAAAGTGCTTGGCTTGATGATTCCTCATCATAAGCTTTGGAATAAAAGATGTTATATGCTTTAAGGCTTTTAGTTTTTTCAACGTTTAAATCATGCTTAGATGGGTATAATTAGACCAACTTTCTCATGGTGATGTTGATCCATAATTAAAGTAGTCAATATCCCTTGCTCATAATAAAGTCTTATATTTTTTTCATAGATTTCAATCAAAGGTGATATGACTAAGGAAATTTATGTTTTTCGAGGTTATTAATGTTCTAAGATCAAAGGCCATCACCATCCATCATCCATATTATCATCTATGGTAGCACTATTCTTAATTAGTTTCATCATGATCAATCAACTTGAAACTGTTATAGTTTTTCAAAATTCATGTTCTTGATTACTATGGTATATTTAGTAAAAAAATTATAAATATTTTTTTATAGGTAGGATTTAGCAAGAATTTATCTGTGTTTTATATTCTTAGATTAAGATCTTAAATAGAGAGGAAAGATAAAGAAAATCCCAACAATGCTCTTCTATTGCTTGTACTTGTATTAAAAAAAGATTTCAATTATCAAAATATCACATATAAATTATTTAGGGATAATTAGTTCAATATATCCCTCTTATTTTTAAATAAAACATATTTAATTAGATTGCTCAAGGTTGTATGGCTATTTGTGTGTGTCGTTGTTATAGAATGTGTCAAACCACACTCATCACTTGAACATTAAAATATTAGTAACTTAGTTGGAAAAACAACCATACGTGCACAAAAATCTTGATTTTGATTGAGTTAGCCTAGTTAAGCTTAACTTAATAATTATGGATTGAGAAGATGTGTTGGAGAATATGCCAATCCACACTCATAAATCACCCGTTATAGTGCTAAGACACCTGTTATAGAGTAACCATAATTACACATATTAGGGTTCTAGTTTCAAGTCCTAGCCACTCCATTATCTAAACATGGTAAGAGAGTTAAGTGAGCTAGTCGTAACCTCTCAAGTATGGATTGAGAAAGATTTTTATAGAATATGTCAATCCATAATCATCATTTGGATATTAAAGGATTGATAGCTTAGTTGGTATAGTAGCCATACAATGTGCACACTAGAAGGTCTTAGGTTTGAGTCAATCCATATTATCAATAAGATATCAAAGCTAGATGGATAGGTTTAATCACTTGATTGTGGATTCATAATGGTGTTGGAGAATGCTTAAATCCATTCATATCTCACCCATCAAAGGGAAAATAGGTCAATTAGTAAAGCAACCATATGTTCACACTAGAAGGTCCTAGGTTAAGGTCCCATCCAATCCATGATCTCAATATGGTATTAGATCAATGATGGCTAGGCTTAATCCCTTGATGGTGGAGTGAGGAGAGTGCTCAAAAATTTATCAATCTACACTTATAGCTTGAACAATAAAAGGTTGATAACTCAATTTATTTGTACACTCTAGAAGATTTTGGGTTCAAGTCTTAGTCTGTGTTCTTCACATGGTATTAGAACTAAGCTAGCTAGACTTAACTCCTTTATTATAGATTGAAGGGGAAAGTTCGAGAATATTTTAATCCGCCCTAATTACTTGAATACCAATGGGTTTATAACTTAGTAAATAAACCATATATGCACACTAGAATGGATTGGGTTTGATTCTAAGTCCATCGATCATCTGAACATGGTATTGATTCTAGGTTTCTTAGGCTTAGTCCCTTGATACTAGATTTGAGGGTGTTAGAGAATGTATCAATCTATAGTCATCACTTGAACACTAAGGGGTTGATACCTCAACCATTGGAGCAACCATATGTACATAGTGGAAGGTCTTGGATTTGAGTCCTCATTAGTCCATGTTCTTAATATGGTATTAGAGTCAATCTAGCTAGGCTCAACCCCTTGACTATGGATTGAGAGGGGATGTTGGAGTGTGTCTCAATCCAAACTTATCACTCGAACATTAATAGGTTGGTGGTTTTATTAGTAGGGCAACCATATGTGCATATTAGAAGGTCTTGAGTTTGAGTTTTAACTAGTCCATGATCTCAACATAGTGTTAGGCTAAGACTAACTAGAATTAACCCATCGATTTTGGATCGCATAAGGTATTAGAGGATGTGTCAATCCACACTCATAACTCATTTATCAAAGAGTTGATAGCTTAGTTAGTAAAGAAACCATATGTGCACATTGAAACACAAATGTTAGTGTCCTAGTTGGGCTTAACCCATCACTCAAACATCAAAGGGCCATTACCTCAATTAGTAGGACAACCTTATGTTAACTCTAGGTGTTCTTGGGTTCTAGTTGTAGCCAGACTATGTTTTCAATATAGGATTAGAGCTAGGATGATTGAGCTTAATTGCTCAATTATGGATTGAGATGGGTGTTAAAGGATGTATCAATATATACCCATCACTCAAACACAAATAGGTATGTGGTTTAGTTGGTAAAGCAACCCTATGTGCATACTAGAAATTCCTAGGTTCTACTCCTAGTTGGTCCATTCTCAATATTAAACAATGAAAATGTCCTAAATATAAATAATGTTGTTTATTTTTATACTTAGTTCTCCTATTTTCAATTTGAAGGTTCATTGTATATATATTTTGATTCAAAAATTAATAGAATAAAATATTAAGAAAATTTGATCATCTTTAAATGGTATAATAACTAGATGGTGTGAGAACAATCTTATAGATATTTTACAAGATAATGTTGATTGATGATCTATACAATGAGAAAACTTATTTTTATGGGTTTTTTTTAGTAAAGACAATTTCCAAATTGTAATTTTTTTTTCTAGTAAGATTTCTTCCACTTTTTAAAATTAGGTCTATTTCATCTACATACAATGAACCATTCAATAAATAAATTTATAAATTTAATATACCAATGACATTGCATATATCAATTTTATTATCAAAATTTAAACACATCGCCTTAACACAAAATTTTTACCCACCTTTAAATAATATATTTAAAAAAATTTTAAATAAATAAAAAAATATAAATTATTATAATAATATGTTTTATTTTTTATATATATTTAAAAAAAACTAAGTGAATCTAAGAATTTGGATCATTATAACCAACTTACATTAAATTCAAGGAATACTTTTTTTTTTGGGTTACATAGGAGAGTTGATCACAACCACACTATTTTTAGTAATTGACAAGTGCAGGGTTCAAACCACATGGGTTGCTTCCATCAAACTTATTCCGCCTCGTTATTGTTGACCCAACATGAAGGTGACCACCAGTCACTTGGGATTTGTACCATCATCGTCGGTCTAGCGCGCACTTAAAAGATTCAAATTAGACTACTACCTTTACAATGTGCACTTAGAGAATTCAAATCAAACTACTACCTTTGCAAACAGGTTGCCTCCGAAGTTTGAACCTGGGTGTCTTCTTGGTAAGTGCTTGGCTAGACAAGCACTTACCAATCCACTAGCCCTCAGGAACTAAAAATTTTAGGTCAGAGAGAAACCTCGAGAACCGTTCTCAGGTGACCAACAATATCGTCCTATACCACTATCTAGAAGGAAGCCACAATAATTTTTTTTTTTTTTGTCCCCCTTCGCATCTTAGAGGTTCAAACTGTGGACCTCCCATTCAACGGAGCCAAGCTCGCCTTCTCCACTTATGCTACAAAGCAAACATTCAAAAGATACTTTTAAAAATATGTTCACAATCTTTGAAATTATTATTTTTTTTAATTTCAATTGGTTCTCTTAGGTTTCAATTAAATATTTAAAGTTGTTCTCTTACGTTAAGGGTGGTTTCCTTAAAAATTATTAAGTATTTGTGAGGCTAAAATATATATATTTTAACGTTTTAAAGATAAAAAATAAAGTAAGCCAATTAAGTTTATTAAACCCTCAATCTGATTAAACGTATAACCACTGAATAATTACCTTATTTTTTTAGAATATACCTTCCTCAACAATAATGTTAGGCCACTATGAACATGTTTGAGACTTTAGTTTCACTATATAGAAAAATAATAATTAAAATATGCCCATTGTAATCAACAAAAAGACTATTGACTTCCTTGTATCTATAGTACAAAGGTTGCTTCAAAATAAAAATAAATAATGTCCTATGACAGGAGCATGTTTCTTGAATGCATAACATTATGAAAGATAAAGAACTTAGGGAAGACATTATGATATATGATTCATTCTTCTAAGAAGTGTATAGTTTTCACTTGGAGAACAATTGAAGAAAGCAAAGGAAAATTTTAAGTACAATTCTAAAAATGATTGTAGTTGTTTTAACCTCCAATTTATAAGGAAACAAAATCATTTACCAAAGAATGGACCAAACTTTTTCCATGATAGTGTGGCAAGTTTATATTCAAATAATAATAATGAGTTTTGCTATTACCTTTACTGGTTAAAAAGGAGAAATATTGTACAAATATAAGTATATTAATAATATTATCCATCAATTAAAAAAATTAAATTAGTTGTAAATAAATAATATTATAAATCTGTCTTTAATATAATATATAACAAGTTTTTTTATTGAGTAAATATTTTTTATACATATACATATCCGCCGTGGGGTTGAACCCGGGTCACATCACCGACAATGCAAGTGGCGTCCTTGCCGGTAGACCACAACACGCGGATATGTATAATGAACATTGTATATATATAACAAGTTTTTATTATTAATATAATATTATATTGTATAATGAACATTTTTTTCGGAGAGTTGGTCATAATCACACTACTTTTAGTAAATGAACATTAATCTAAAGGATTTTTATCTAGCTAGCTACCATTGGATTTGAGCCAAACAGAGAACATAGAGGTTCTGTAGTTTATATAGTCAATAGAAAATTGAATGTTGGTAACAACAGTAGGAAATTTAGCCATTTGCTCAACCAAGCTCGACCTAGCCTCATCTTAAGCATGAATCTAATGATGCATCTAATGACTAAGACATTCAAGCTTGTTCATCATTGCATCAATGTTGTTGGTCAGGTTGTGCATGTCCCTCTGAATGCTAAATGCTTATAAAATTAGATCAACAAGTAAGTTAGATGCAAATATCCCTCAAGGAGGTGTTGAAAAGTAAGCGTGCCTTGACATCTCTACTTCCAAATATGCATCAAGGTAATCAACCTACACAATTCCTATAGGGGACTCTCAAAGATAAGGTTAGAGAAGCCTAAAAGGATAAATTTCTATGAAATTTGAAGGGAAATAAAAATTGGATTGATGAAAAACCAAACTTTTTGAGCAAAATAGAAAAACTAGAATAAATGAGGAATGTTCTCCAAAATTGAGTAGAAGACACATTAATTAGCATAGCCTATGACATGGGCAAGAGCATCAGATGTTGATAACTTAAACTAGAGGAGATGTTGTCCTAAGATTTATTTCTTGGCCTCTACCTTGGATTTCCATATTTTATTTGTTAGATGAACCCATTCATTTAAGTAAAAAGAGAATTACCATTTAAGTCTTGGGGTGATAGGCAATAGGGGAAGCAAATGAGGATAAATTAAATGTGTCTTATAATCTTGGATGTGAGCTTCATTTGACTAGTTCCAATCATAAAGGACATCATCAGTAAATGTACCAAGTTTATTAAAGACTTTATTTAGAATAAGGTTATAAGTTCTCTCAAAGGAAGATTTCAAATGTGATGATCCATCACCAACATGATTATTTTTTCAAAAATATGGGTACCTTAAAATCTAGATTGAGGGCTAGAGTTTTTTTATTAAGATGGATCACCCTGTGCCACCAAATACAAAATCACTGAAAATTGAGATATGTTCTTAGTAAGTCATGCTTCCAAGTGAGAGAAGGTGTAGCCTATCTCTATAATACCCTAATATTTTTAATGGGTAATGGATCACTGATATAAAAATACTTAGTTTTTAATTTCTTATCTTACCCCTAAATGTTCTTCCATTTTCCTTTATGAGTATCCTTAGTGAATTTGTAACAAAATAATTAATGGTCCAAGGCCCTTAAGAGCCCTAGCTACCCACTTTGCAGCTAAGGACTTACTTTGAGTTAAAATATACAAGATTACAATTCATTTTTAGATTTTATGACTGTAAACAACATCCAAGAGATTCCCACCATTCTAAGAGACCCATTCCATTTAGACCAAAGATAATTGTAAATGGCTTGCATGATCCTGTGGTAGGTTTTTCTAAATACTAACCAGGTTGAGTAATAGTATATATGAGAGGCTAATAGCACTTTGCTAACTATCTAAATTTGTGACTAGGGAAAATGATTCAACATGCCACACTAAGAACTTATAGAACTTAGCTAAGACCTGTTGGTTCGGCTTTCATACACACCCCATGAAGAATGAGCATAAAATACC
Source organism: Wollemia nobilis (assembly GCA_028583015.1). Classification (NCBI taxonomy): domain Eukaryota; kingdom Viridiplantae; phylum Streptophyta; class Pinopsida; order Araucariales; family Araucariaceae; genus Wollemia; species Wollemia nobilis. Next base: position 19,049,827 of record JAQPPZ010017228.1, read on the forward strand.
AATAACACTTATACGGGATAAATCCCACTCACTTTAGGATCTTGTTGGTTATCCAAGGTGTGAGTTACAGAGTTGGGTCGAATGTCTATTCACTCTTTTCTGCTTCTGGAATAGTTTCAAGTGGACTGTCTGTTACCTTACAATGGGCTCGACCTTCGTTCAATAATGTTTAGAAGTTGTTATCTTTGTTGACTATCGGATTTACAATGAGTTCTTTGATATAGCTCTTTATGTTTTAGCAGATTAAATAAAAGACAAATTTTGAAAGAAAATAAAAATGGATCATTTAACAATAGAACAAAGAGAGTAGGGTAGGGCAAAAAAGAGAAGCTTATCTAAGTTAGTTGCAAAATCAAAACTATCAATTTCAATTACACTATTAAACTTCACAATGGAACCAATCAAAGAGGAAGATGTCCAACTTTCTAAGATCACCTTCTACTAAGAGCATAAGACGGAGATAACATAGATTTGAAAGAAAATCATAAATAAAAGGGAAGTCGGTGTTAACTGGTATCTCTCACAAGCAGTCTAGCTCGCGCAGTGAGGACAGAGCAATTAGGACAGACCAGAACCTTAAATCTTTAATTTTTCCTAGCATATAACAAACAGAGTGAAGCCTAGCAGCATATTCAATCTTGATAACGCAGATTTACAACTAAAATAAATAGAACTTTAGTGAGACAAAAATAGAAGAAGGTGCACTTATCGAAATCCGAAAGAGATTAGGCTCCTGGCCACGCTATCACAGAAGAACGATTTCACACAATCCCCAGGTCCAGAACAAAGCATTCAAACAAGATTTGCAGGAAATTGCTAGAATGTCTTTTATTCCAAGTTTTCGCATCCTCACTTTACATTCAAGAGAAGTATATATAGACTCAGGACAGACCTTGATCTTTTTCAAAATATCTTCTTCCAAATATCTAAATCTTATCATAAAAATCCCACCGTCGAAGCTTTACAATATAAAGTATTTTTATATAGAGTTTCGATAAACCCTAATCACTCTGAAAATCTTCGCGTGGATCTTGCCATAAATGGAGAAGATAAGATTTGGTTTTATCCTCGTCAAATGGGCACTGCGTGTAAATGTATCTTTATCTTTCGGCAAGCTATCAGAGCATCTCATTAATTCTTCTGCAAAATTCGGATGAGTCACTGACTTTCGAGGCCTTCCATCCTTGCACAGCCGCCTTTGTTTGGTTCGAGTTGAGATTTTCGGCCCGTCATTACTTTTGCCATAAATTTTCGGGCAAATGGATCCACCGGCAAATTCCTTGAAGCCTGTATTTGTGGCCGGATCTGCAAAATCTGGATGAGTCACTGACTTCCCGACATCTCTTATCTTTATCTTTCGGCAAACCGTCAGAGCATCTCATTAATTCCTCGCTTGATTTGTGCCGAAATTCAGGTTTGTCTGTCTTTCTCGCCATTACTTCTGCCATGAATGTAACTGTCGAATTACTTTCACGCAAAAGAAAAACAAAGATTAGAATTAATTAATTTTCCCATTTAAATATTTCTAGGGTTTGGACGGTGTCGAAAAGCTTTTACTTCCTTTGGATGGGTGATGAAAAATTTAAAGAATGGCCAAATTTTGCAAAATGAATATAAATCCAAACATGTCGCGATATCGCGACATTTTCTTCAAGTTACTTCTTCCTTGCTTGTGCCTTCACGAAAATGGAACATGTCGCGATATCGCGACATTTCCTTCACTTCATCTCTTCTAAGCATTTGCCCTCGTGAAAATGGAACATGTCGCGAAATCGTGACATTTCCTTCACTTAGCTCTTTTCCAGCTTTTGCCCTCGAAAAAATGGAACATGTCGCGAAATCGCGACATTTCCTTTTTTTTTTCGCTTGAAAATGGAACATGTCGCGATATCGCGACATTTCCTTCACTTAATCTCTTCCAAGTTTTCACCCTCGCAAAAGTGGAACATGTCGCAAAATCGCGACATTTCCTTCACATTAGTCTTTTCTCACTCCTCACAAAATGGAACATGTCACGAAATCGCGACATCACTTTAAAGATTTTAGATACAATTATTTTACAGTCCAAAAATGGAACATGTCACGATATCGCGACATTTCCTCCTTCTCTTTCTCAGAAAATGGAACATGTCGATATCAGGACATTTCCTTCACTTATCTTTTAGCTTTTCCTCTCAAAAATGGAACATGTCGTCGAATATCGCGACATCGGACTTCAAAAGATTTTAGGATACAATTAATTTTGAGCGAAAATCCGACAAGTCCAAAATGGAACATGTCGCGATATCGCGACATTTCCTTCACTTAGTCTCTTCCAAGCATTGGCCCTCGCGAAAATGGAACATGTCAGTTCGAAAATGGAACATGTCGCGAAATCGCGACATCGGACTTTAAAAGATTTTAAGATACAATTAATTTTGAGCGAAAGTCCGACAAGTCCAAAAATGGAACATGTCGCGATATCGCGACATTTCCTTCAAGCTTTTCTTCTGAGCTTTTCCTCTCACGAAAATGAGACAGGTCCGAAAATGGAACATGTCGCGATATCGCGACATTTCCTTCAAGCTTTTCTTCTACTTTGCAAACTCTCCAAAAATTGTGGGTTGACTCCAGCGACTTTGTCCACCTGTATTTGGCATTTTTACATATTGGTGAAGGATCTTCCTTACTCAGAAATAAATTTAACATTTGAAAAATGAATTTTAAATTGCTCAAGAATGATCAGCTTCACATGGTGTAGAAAAAATGATGAAAAACTCAAAGTGCCCAGAATTTGATGAAACTTTACAAGCATCTAAAAAGGCCCAAAGGGTATCCAAATTTGCAAACGGAGCTTAAAAATTCATCACGGTTGAAGGGAAAATGCATTTAGAAGTTTTCTGGCCAAAAATAGAAACTGCTATTGAAATCAATGCCATATGCAAGTATACTTGGACACTTTGATGTAGGCGAAGCTTAAAAAAGGGTGCAAGCAAAATTTGGAATTAAAACCCGAAAACTCAAGAGGGTCCCTGCGAAAAAAATGAAAATTAAATATTTTCAAAGGGATGGAATTTCATTTTTTTAGTGGGGGTGTGTTGCTTCTCAACAAATGGCGATATCTGCGGGGAAAATAGTAGCACTATTTAGAATCCAGAACTCTAGTTTCAAAACAATTTAGACTATGTACCATGCTTTGCCACAAATATTTTCTAAAATGACTTAACTACTATCTCGCTAGCCGTTAAAGTTTCCCAAGGACATACTAGGTTGAACCACTTAAGGAAGATTTGATGTGCGATTACAAGTGTATAAACCTTCTTCCAAGGATGACCGGGGCTTCAAATGCTTGCTATGAATCGAACAACTATTTAGATTGTGTAGGGGAAACCGAGTAGAGCTCTGTTTACTAGTTTAGCCTTTCACAGCCCCGACAGAGTTACTCTTTAGATTTTCACGACCCTGATCACAATTATGAGGTGGCATCTATAGCTTGGTGAACATGTTTGAGATGTATCCTTCGGGAGCCTTGGTTATGTGCAGGAAAGAGTGCCAGTTTTATGTTGGCTTGTCCAACTTTCACCATCTCTCTCTTTTCTTTTGAAAGATACCGATTACTGGAGTGCCTTGTTGCTTCTTCTTTTTTTTTTTATATTCATCGAGCAATTGATCAACTAACTGTTTTAGCTCAGGTACCAACAACCTCCTTGGACGCTTTGATGTAATTTTATGAATCGGATTCCCCTCTCATGACCAACTTTTCTTGGATTCCCTGGGAGTTCTTCAACCAAACAGTATAGTAATTTCTTCATAATCAAAATAATTGTGGCAAGCAAAATACAAAATCCAATTATCTTTCTACTGTTGTTCTAGATAACAAGTAGTCCCACTTTTTAATCCTAGCAGACTATCTCTTAAAACAGAATGAAACAAAATGAAAACACACTAGGCCAATTTTCAATGTTGATTTGTGTTTTTCTTTGTTTAGGCAAACTCAAACAAACAGGATTAAAGAGCTAACGAGGAGGAAAAAGGCCACCAGTTAAAGACAAAATTGCACAGACCTACAAAGACAAAATACAGAACTTCAAACTTTTAAATAAAACAAAACAAAAACACACTACTTCACACTTCATTTACAATATTATACATATGCACAAAATCTTTGCAATTATTCAAATGATGTAGTGGATGGAACAGCTGAGAAATAATGCTTCAGATATTGACCATTGATAGGAAGGTTCAAAAAATTACCTTCCAGGTCCTGCAAGCGAAACACATTATTACCTAGGATTTTGGCGATCTGGTATGGCCCTATCCATAGAGGTTGCAACTTGGTGTGTTTACCTTTCTTTTCATGGGCTTTGTCCCATAGAAGCACCAAGTCTGCAAGTCTGAAGGCTTTTACTCTGGCTCTTTTGTCAAACCAGTGCTTGACTGTCTCTTGGTGTCGGCTAAAATGCTCCAAGGCTTGAAGTCGTTCATCCTGCAAATTAATTAAGTCCAATATACGAGCTTCTACATCTGCATGATCATCAAAGTAATCTAAAGCAAATTGGTAAGTGGGCAATTTTAGAGAGATAGGAACTATGGGCTGGGTGCCATACAACAAAGCAAATGGGGAAGTCTTAAGAGCTTCTTTATGTCTTATCCTGTCGGCCCAAAGTGCATACTTCAATAGTGTGTGCCATTGTCTGGGTTTGTCTACCACAGACTTCTTGATGGCATTCATCAAATTCTTATTTGTGGACTCAGCTAGTCCATTACCTTGGGGATAATAATTGGATGAAAACTTGATGACTATCCCCCTCTGGTATGCCCACTCTGCAAATTCGAATGACTGAAAAGTCGGTCCGTTGTCGCACACCAAATTCAAAGGAACTCCAAACCTGGTTATGATATTTGACTCTAAAAATCCAATCACCTCGTGGGTTGTACTTTTCATGGTGGCTACTGCTTCAACCCATCTTGTACAATAGTCAGTGGCTGTTAAAACATACTTGTGCCCTGCTGATGAATTCGGGTTTATCACACCTACGAAGTCAAGTCCCCATTGCATAAAAGGTTTTTCTATTATAACAGGTTGTAATGGTAGAGCTCGATTAACCTGCTTGGATGCAAAGATCTGACACTGTTGGCAAGTTCTCACATGCTGATGTGCATCTTTAAACAATGTAGGCCAGTAATAGCCTGCTCTCAATATCTTGTGTGCAGTAGCGAAACCTGAGGAATGCCCCGCTCCTAACTTTTCATGAAAACTAGACATCACCTCGCCTACTTCATTCTGAGAAATGCATCTTAAGAATATGCCAGCATAGTTTTCTCTGTATAAGTTGCCTCCTTTGAGTAGAAAATGAGCAGATTTCAGCTTCAGTGCTCTTCTTTGAGTTCTATTCAGGTGAGGTGGACAAATTCCAAACCTTAGCAGATGAATGATATCTCCATACCAATCATCCACCCCAGAATCCAGCTGATTAATTTTTGCCTCTACAGGTATTTCAGCAATATGCCGGGACAAACCAAGTCCTCTGATTAATTTTGTAGGTCAAATTTCTAAGTCGTATTCCTGTAGTCTCATGGCCCAATTACCTCTTAGCTCACCCAATTCATCCTGGCTTAATAAATATTTTACAGCTGGATCAGGAACTATAGCATGGACTTTGCTCCTCAATATGTAATGCCTGAATTGCTTGACTGCTCTCACCAAGGCATAGGCTTGCTTATCCAAGCGAGAGTATTTTAGCTCAGCACCCTTTAAGTTGGTACTTTTGAAAGCAATCGGGTGTTCCCCTGTTTCCCTTCGTTGGGTTAAAACCGTTGCAAGTGTGTGTTCAGAAGAAAAAGAGTACAGGTAAAAATCTGTACTGAAATCTGGGCTCACCAGAACTGGAGCTTGCTTGATGGCAGTTTTGATCTCGTGGAATGCTGCTTTGGCTTCTGTTGTCCAGGAAATCTTAGCAGTTCCCTTCAGCATGTTATTTAGCGGCTTGACTATTTCTGCAAAACCAGAGATGAATTTTTTGACGAAATTAATTTTCCCAAAAAATGATCTTAACTCTTTCTTAGAGTTGGGAAAAGGTATCCCCGATATGGCTTCAACTCTCTCTGGATCCATGGAAATGCCATCTTTGGTGATTAAGTGTCCAAGGAGTTTTCCTTCAGTTACACCAAAAACACACTTCTTTGGGTTTAAAGAAATGCCAAACTCTCTGCATTTGTTGAAGACAGATTCCAAGTGCTTTACGTGGTCAAACCGAGATTTAGAAAAAACTGTCAAGTCATCCATGTAGACAACGATGCACTTACCCATGAGACCTTTGAAGGCATGATCCATTGCACGCTGAAAGGTAGCTCCAACATTTATCAATCCAAATGGCATTCTCTTGTAAGCAAAGGTTCCCCACTTGGTCGTGAAGGCAGTTTTCATCCTGTCTTCCCTTTCAACCAGTATCTGGTTGTACCCCAAAAATCCATCTAAGAAAGACATCATTTCTGAACCATTCACAATTTGTAGCACATCATCCATGGAAGGCAAAGGATAATTATCCTTTTCGGAAGCCTTGTTCAAGTTTCTAAAATCCATGCACAAGCGGATTTCTCCATTCTTTTTTCTAACCGGTACTAAATTGGCTACCCAAGTAGAATGTCTGATGGGAAATATAATGGTAGCACTCAATAATTTCTCCACCTCCTTCTTGATGAGGGGTTCCAACAAGGCGTTGACATGCCTCTGTTTCTGTCGGAAGGGTTTGCAGGACTCCTTTAAAGGTATTATATGGGTGTAAACTTTTGGATCAAAAACCTTTAGGTCTTTATAAGACCAAGCCATAACATCCTTGGATCTGTGAAGGAATTCAATCATATTCTTTTTAATTTTAGGGTCACAAGCTTTAGCTAACTTAAGGTGTCTGGGATCTTCTTCAGTCCCCACATTCAGTTTTTCAGTTTCACCGCCTGCTATACCAATAGAACTTCCTCTTTGTTTAATTTGGTCGATATCAAACAGTCGCTCAAGTTCTACCATTCCTTTCGGAATTCTATTATCTTTCAAACTCATCATCCCCCTTTCATCATCAAACTATTCCAACATAGTATCCTTTTGACCATCATCAATTATAGCATTTTCAAATGCATTGGTATTCTGTAAAAAGTCTATAATTTGCTGGTCGTCAGAAAAGACTTGAAAATTGTCTACGTTATCTGGAACCGAAGGACAAGGGATTAATTCGATTGAAAATTTCTTCCATTTGAACTCCTCTAATGGCTTCAGATTTGTGGCTGATGAAGCTAAGACATCTGCAAGTGAATTCTCCTCTCTAGGAATGTGTGTCAAATTAAAAGCATCAAAATCCTCTATGAGATCCCAAGCTCGGTGTTTATATCTTTTCAGGTAAGATGCCTTGCATTGAAATTTACCTCTAACCTGATTAGCCACCAACTCTGAGTCTGTGAAAACCTGGATATTTTTCACACCTTTATCTAAAGCAAATTTCAATCCCAGCACTAGTGCTTCATATTTCGCCAAATTATTTGTGCAAGGAAACTGCAAGCGATAAGACATAAAATAGGTCTGATCTCTAGGTCCTTTAAGAACTGCCCCTATACCAGAACCTTGTTTGGACTTAGCTCCATCGACATGAAGCATCCAAACTTCATTATCATGATCAAGATGAGCTTTAACAGGTTTCCCCTTTTGTGCAGTTGTCAGATTATAAACCCCGATATCTACATCAGCAATATTAATAGTCTCATTCTTGGCATTATACTCAGTGATTACGTGTTTATATCTAGGTTCTCTTTCGATTCTCAACTGATTTGCAACACCTTTCCAAGGTAACCACATATGTGAGAAATCAGTTGCCAAGTACCCATTCAAAGACTTTGACCAGTCTCTGCTCAGAAGCATTCCGTATCCCATGGGAATATCTACCACCTGAATGTCAATTTTGTGTTGTGCTCTCGGCTCAGATGCTAGCTGGATGTGTATATTCTGAAGTTCACCTACCACCTTAACCTCAGTTTTATCCAATTGGATGACTCTTCTCTCGGACTTCATAGGGGTTAAACCCAACTGTTGACAGATGGCTAGAGGCATGACATTGGCTGAAGCACCAGAATCCACCAGACAGTTGTGTAGATTCTTCCCAAATATACGGATAGTTAGTAGGAAAGGCGGAACTTCTGTCCTTTCTTTATACATGGCCAAGTTTGCATTCGCTATCTTCTTCCCCTTTTCTAGAGGTTTGGCGGTAGGCTCAGAGTATGTCTTAATCAAATTATCCCTTTGTTCAGTAATTTGAGCCAACTCATGAAGAGTGATGTTAGCCTTGATCTTCTTCATATCCTCCACTATGTTGTATCCTTTATTGAGTGAAGCAAAAAATCCACTTGGTACTCTTGGATCTCCTCCCTTGGGTGGAGGTGGGTTATTATTTGAAGATGGATCTGGAGGAACATTATGGGAGTTGTCTGGAGGTGTAGATGTAGTATTAGGCTCCAGATTTTTGTTCCTGAGGTTATAGTTGTCCCTTCTATACTGTTGAAAGGCTTGCACTTCATCCATAGGCATCTCCACAACATTCTCTGACTCATCTGGAAAAGTGAAAGAATCTAACACCATAGCTGTACTATGTTTGGATGAACCTGGACCATCAGCATTTCTTTGGTTTTCAGGAAAAACCAACTCACCAGATAAAGCTTCAAAGGCATTGCAAAACTCCAAACAATCTAATTCCCCGTGTTGAGATGTTCCGTGTATCCTGCACCAGTTGGGCAAAGCCAAGTCACAAATATTCACTTCATGCCCCTTACCTTTATAATCCTTATTGGGTTCATAGGGTGGTCTAGTGAATCTATTCTATTGATAAGGAAATCTATTTGAGTTGTCCCCGGTGGACACCTGCCTTTTGAAACTCAAAAAGTCATTTGCCAACTTCTGGACCATCTTTGAGACTTCCTCAACTCTTGTTTTATCAGATTCTTTCTCTGTATTCTGTACATGTTCAGCATGTGTTACAGCCAATGGATTTCCTATTGGTGGAGTTTGGCTTGATGGCAACATCATTTGATGTGGGATAGGATTTAAAATAGGAGTATTTTGTGTAACAAAGGGAATTAGAGGAGCGTTCAAAGGTTGAGGTCCTAATTGTCTTTCAAGAACCAAAGCTTCTCTATATGCCTCTGTTAAATTAGTAATATTTGCATCTCTCTTCAGGAAAATAGAGGTCACTGGATCTAGGGAATTCCTAAAAATTTCCAATGCTAGGTCTACAGTTGGCACATAATGACTCGTCAATCTACCATAAGCTTTTTGAAACCTAACATTGAAAGATCCGACAGTCTCATTGATTCCTCTCTTAATGCTGGAAAACTGTTGATATGACACACTGGGGTCAATCACTTCCCCAAATTGTGATACAAAAACTTTCTCTAGGTCATTCCAACTGGTAATAGAATCATTAGTGAGATTCAAAAACCAGTCGTATGCTCCCTCCTGGAGGGTGAACGGGAATAACCTACAAGCCACATCTTCATGCTGCACATTTAACAACTTTAGAGCATTTTTATATGCCACTAGATGTTCTTCTGCTGTTCTAATTCCATCATGTTTGTAGGTAGGGAGATACTTCTCAAGATTTCTGGGCAAATCATGCGTTGCACCAGGAATATTCAAAGCAGTGGAACCCAACCAGTTCGCCATTACTACCTGATTGACGATGATATTTTGAGTTGCAGTTGGAGGAACTACAAGGGGTGACAAAACTACACTGGACAAAGACTTGGCCCTTCCGAGGCTACTTCTCCTTGGGGTTTCTAACTCAGGCACAAGGAGCTCTCCGGCTCTGGAGTGGGACCTGGTTACTCTATAGGTAGAATCCAACTTTTCACAAGCAACTCACAATCCTTAACAAATACTGAACGGAGTTTAGGGCCCTCCTTCTAGCGCCAATTTTAAATGTTGGTTCGGCTTTCATACACACCCCATGAAGAATGAGCATAAAATACCAATAACACTTATACGGGATAAATCCCACTCACTTTAGGATCTTGTTGGTTATCCAAGGTGTGAGTTACAGAGTTGGGTCGAATGTCTATTCACTCTTTTTCGCTTCTGGAATAGTTTCAAGTGGACTGTCTGTTACCTTACAATGGGCTCGACCTTCGTTCAATAATGTTTAGAAGTTGTTATCTTTGTTGACTATCGGATTTACGATGAGTTCTTTGATATAGCTCTTTATGTTTTAGCAGATTAAATAAAAGACAAATTTGAAAGAAAATAAAAATGGATCATTTAACAGTAGAACAGAGAGAGTAGGGTAGGGCAAAAAAGAGAAGCTTATCTAAGTTAGTTGCAAAATCAAAACTATCAATTTCAATTACACTATTAAACTTCACAATGGAACCAATCAAAGAGGAAGATGTCCAGCTTTCTAAGATCACCTTCTACTAAGAGCATAAGACGGAGATAACATAGATTTGAAAGAAAATCATAAATAAAAGGGAAGTCGGTGTTAACTGGTATCTCTCACAAGCAGTCTAGCTCGCGCAGTGAGGACAGAGCAATTAGGACAGACCAGAACCTTAAATATTTAATTTTTCCTAGCATATAACAAACAGAGTGAAGCCTAGCAACATATTCAATCTTGATAACGCAGATTTACAACTAAAATAAATAGAACTTTAGTGAGACGAAAATAGAAGAAGGTGCACTTATCGAAATCCGAAAGAGATTAGGCTCCTGGCCACGCTATCACAGAAGAACGATTTCACACAATCCCCAGGTCCAGAACAAAGCATTCAAACAAGATTTGCAGGAAATTGCTAGAATGTCTTTTATTCCAAGTTTTCGCATCCTCACTTTACATTCAAGAGAAGTATATATAGACTCAGGACAGACCCTGATCTTTTCAAAATATCTTCTTCCAAATATCTAAATCTTATCATAAAAATCCCATCGTCGAAGCTTTACAATATAAGGTATTTTTATATAGAGTTTCGATAAACCCTAATCACTCTAAAATCTTCGTGTGGATCTTGCCATAAATGGAGAAGATAAGATTTGGTTTTATCCTCATCAAATGGGCACTGCGTGTAAATGTATCTTTATCTTTCGGCAAGCTGTCAGAGCATCTCATTAATTCTTCTACAAAATTCGGATGAGTCACTGACTTCCGAGGCCTTCCATCCTTGCACAACTGCCTTTGTTTGGTTCGAGTTGAGATTTTCGGCCCGTCATTACTTTTGCCATAAATTTTTTGGGCAAATGGATCCACCGACAAATTCCTTGAAGCCTGTATTTGTGGCCGGATCTGCAAAATCTGGATGAGTCACTGACTTCCCGGCATCTCTTATCTTTATCTTTCGGCAAACCGTCAGAGCATCTCATTAATTCCTCGCTTGATTTGTGCCGAAATTCAGGTTTGTCTGTCTTTCTCGCCATTACTTCTGCCATGAATGTAACTGTCGAATTACTTTCTGCAAAAGAAAAACAAAGATTAGAATTAATTAATTTTCCCATTTAAATATTTCTAGGGTTTGGACGGTGTCGAAAAGCTTTTACTTCCTTTGGATGGGTGATGAAAAATTTAAAGAATGGCCAAATTTTGCAAAATGAATATAAATCCAAACATGTCGCGATATCGCGACATTTTCTTCAAGTTACTTCTTCCTTGCTTGTGCCTTCACGAAAATGGAACATGTCGCGATATCGCGACATTTCCTTCACTTCATGTCTTTTAAGCTTTTGCCCTCGCGAAAATGGAACATGTCGCGAAATCGCGACATTTCCTTCACTTAGTCTTTTTTCAGCTTTTGCCCTCGCAAAAATGGAACATGTCACGAAATCGTGACATTTCCTCTCAAAATGGAACATGTCGCGAAATCGTGACATTTCCTTCACTTAGTCTCTTCCAAGCTTTCCCTCGCAAAATGGAACATGTCGTCAAATCCATTTCCTTTTCAAAATGGAACATGTCACGAAATCGTGACATTCAACTTTAAAGATTTTAAGATACAATTAATTTGAGAAGTCCACAAGTCCAAAATGGAACATGTCGCGATATCGCGACATTTCCTTCAAGCTTATTCTTCTACTTTTCCCCTCAAAATGGAACATGTCGCGATATCGTGACATTTCCTTCACTTTTCTTTTTCAAGCTTTGCCCTCGCGAAAATGGAACATGTCGCGATATCGCGACATTCACTTCAAAAATTTTAGTATACATTAATTTTGGAAAGTCGACAAGTCCAAAATGGAACATGTCGCGATATCGCGACATTTCCTTCACTTAGTCTCTTCCAAGCATTGGCCCTCACGAAAATGGAACATTGTCAAAATGGAACATGTCGCGATATCGCGACATCGGACTTTAAAAGATTTTAAGATACAATTAATTTTGAGCGAAAGTCCGACAAGTCTGAAAATGGAACATGTCACGATATCACGACATTTCCTTCAAGCTTTTCTTCTAAGCTTTTCTCTCGCGAAAATAGAACATGTCCGAAAATGGAACATGTCGCGATATCGCGACATTTCCTTCAAGCTTTTCTTCTACTTTGCAAACTCTCCAAAAATTGTGGGTTGACTCCAACGACTTTGTCCACCTGTATTTGGCATTTTTACATATTGGTGAAGGATCTTCCTTACTCAAAAATAAATTTAACATTTGAAAAATGAATTTTAAATTGCTCAAGAATGATCAACTTCACATGGTGTAGAAAAAATGATGAAAAACTCAAAGTGCCCAGAATTTGATGAAACTTTACAAGCATCTAAAAAGGCCCAAAGGGTATCCAAATCTGCAAACGGAGCTTAAAAATTCATCACGGTTGAAGGGAAAATGCATTTAGAAGTTTGCTGGCCAAAAATAGAAACTGCTATTGAAATCAATGCCATATGCAAGTATACTTGGACACTTTGATGTAGGCGAAGCTTAAAAAAGGGTGCAAGCAAAATTTGGAATTAAAAAACCCGAAAACTCAAGAGGGTCCCTGCGAAAAAATGAAAATTAAATATTTTCAAAGGGATGGAATTTCATTTTTTTAGTGGGGGTGTGTTGCTTCTCAACAAGACCCACTCCCACATGTATTTTAGGAAAACATTGACACCAAATGAGATATCCAAGTACCTATCAATATAGCCATAACTCTCCATGCCATTGATATATTATCCATCTAAGAGATGTAAGAATAATAGAATGGCTTAGTTTTAAAAGCATTTATATAGAACCTAAAACATCATAGTATAGTGGAAGAATTTCTTGAGATATAGTGATTTCATTCTTACAATTTTTCAAAAAAAACATAGAATAATCAATTAAATGAGAGTTGGTAACAAATCCTAGATTAGGAAATTTAATGTATGTTACTAGGTTTTTTGAGTGAGCTTTCTTGAATAAATATCGTAGAGCATTTGTTGTAATAATATAAAACAGTTATACTATGGGGTAACTTTGCCTAATCAACCTATATAGACTAAATCTATTTGAAAAAATACCATTAACTTGAATGTATGCTAAAGCATAACCGAAGGGAAATTTTATGTGATTGTAGAAGTTAACCCCAAATCATAACTAGCTAATGTTCTTGAGGATAAAGTCTCAACATATTCTATCATATGCTTTATCAAAGTTAATCTTGACTAGTAAGACATCTTCTTCTATTTCTTGTGCCCAGTAATAGGTCTCCTAGTCTAGCACGAGATTTTCTAAGATATATCTCCCCTTTATAAATTCTATTTGTTCTCCAATAATATTTTTTGGGCCACTAGTATGAGTTGAATGGTAAAGGCCTTTGCAATGATTTTATAGGGTACATTAAACATATCCATTGGATGTATTTATTAGATACATTCCTTATCTTTGTTCTTCCTTCATTAGACCCTTGTTAATGAAGGAGGTAAGAGAGCCATTCCTTAAGACCTCCTTGTACATCATGTAAAAATCCTTGCTGAGAAATGGTCTTATTTTTTGATAAAATCCCACAGGCAATCCATCCATACCAAGATACTTACCCTTTTTTATTATTTTCCATAAGGTCTTTTTAAGCTCCTCTAAGAGAACACTCTCCAAGGATTTGATTAGGTAAAGGGGAACAAGGTTTGGGATACCAAAAATTGGCTAGTATAATGTATAATTCATCTATAGCATCTTTCAAAAGGAGGTTGACATAGAGTTAGGAGAATACATGTATAATGTTGGGCTTCTAAAATGATGGACCCTTCTTTTGTTTGCAATCTTGGAATATTTTTAACAATATTTTTATACCTTAAAAATTTGAAAAAAATTAGAGTATTTATTCCTGTGCTCCATCTAATTCAATCTGACATGGATCCTGGCCCTAATTGCTCTATAAATTTTAAACTTTCCTAGTGCATTCTCATCTTGAATTAATGCTTGGTGATAGATTAAGTAATAAATCTAAGCACATATTTTCTAAATGTAAAGATATATTTTTAGAGTTTGGTTTTCAAATCCCTATGTTTTCAAGACATGAAATACCCATGTCCTCTCATGGATGCCAATACTCTCTTAATGACAGCTCCCCACCATTCTATCCAACCTATGGTTCCAATGGGGCAAGGGAAATATTTCTAAAATTATTGGATCAACCTTATGCATTATTCATAATCTAATATTGAAGGACACAAGCTTATACTGAGAGGGGGGTGAACAGTATAAGACCACTTTTTACTTTTTTTTCTCAATCAATATTATGTAATGTATAGATAGTAATATCAACAGTAGTAATCAAAGTAATGCACAAATCACCACACACAATAGAGACACCATTTTAACATGGTTCACCTAATGTGGGCTACTCCACGAAGAAAATATTTCACTAAAATTTTCTCAATCAATCTCTTGGAAATATTTTCCCTATTACAATATTTATGGATCTCTGTCCAAAGGAGACACCAATCCCCTAATCAAGTTCGTGGATACCTATCCATACGAGAACTCCTTTTTCCTCTTGCTCTAGCTGGTGATCTTCTAGAATATCTGTTGCCCCCACTACTCTGGCTAATGGATATCTATCCACTGAAGACACCTATCCTCATTGCCCTGGCTAATGGATCTCTATCCACTGGAGACTATCATCCTCTATACTCTATCACCTTCAAAAATCTGTCTCAAATCTGTACTAAACACAATCCTTCAGTATAGCACAAATCTGCTCAATCTCTATCTCTGGTTTGGCACAAACCTGTCCTCAAATCTACACCAAACTCTGTCCAATGATATGTACTAAACATAGTCCTTCGATCTAGCACAAATATATCCTCAATCTATCCTCTGATCTGCCCTAAACATAGTCCTTCGGTCTAGCATAAATCTATCGTCAATATTTGTTCTCAAGCCTTAACATAAAGCTTGACTTAATCTTAAATCAACTCTGCTAGATCTGCCCCAAATCTTGACTCAATATTTGAACAAATCAATCAATCAACTCTGCTCTTAAGTCTTCTTAAAGACTTATCTCAAATATACCTTGTAAGCTTACATAAAAGCTCACACTAATCTATCCACAAGTCCTCTCTAGAACTTGTCCAACTCTGCTCAACAAGTCCTCACTAGAACTTGTCCAATTCTTCTCAACAAGTCCTCACTAGAACTTATCCAATTCTTCTCAACAAGTTCTCACTAGAACTTGTCCAAACTCATAGAAACATAAGGATAATTGTTAGAGACTCAATATGCTTCACACTTATCACAATGCTCAATTACTTTCAATCACTCTTTTAGAAACATATAGAGAATTGTTAGAGACTCAATATGCTTCACATTCACCACAATGCTCAATTACTTTCAATCACTCTTTTTACCATAGAAACATATAAATAATTGTTAGAGACTCAATATGTTTCACACTCATCAACACTCAATCTTTTTCTCAAATAAATTCAGAGTATAGAACACTTTGTTTCATAGAACTTGAACTATCACATCAACACATTCACTTGACTAGGCTCAACCAAATCTATTCAACCAATCACTCAATGAAATAATCCTTGCTCACAAACCCTAGTCTCAACTCATTCAAATGTTTCCAACAATGCTCATCAAAAAATCTTACATAACAATGATACTCATGTTCTTTGCAAACCCTAGTCCAAGTTCTTCACTCAACCAATCACTTAAAAAACAATATTTATAAAACAATATTCACATAACAATGATACTCATGATCTTTGCAAACCCTAGTTCAAGTTCACTCAACTTAATCACCTCAATAATAATGCTTATAAAGCAAGGTTTTATAAACAACTCTTTATTCCAGAAAACCTTGAAGCTTTAATTCAAAACACACTCAACAATGCTTACCAAACAATCCTTTTCACTCCAACTTTGCATTCACATCATTCAATAATCACTCACTAGGAAGATGTGCCCATACCCTTTGTTTGATGTAGAAGTGCCCTTAGAAAACCTGTCTTCAATCACAATTTTCTTCTTTGCCAATTTCAATGGTTAGATGACAAAATATCACACTAACTCTCTTTCAAATTATTTCTCAAACACAAAAATAATCAATCCCAAATACACCTTATTACTCCTTCTTGAAATTAGCAATCATCAAATCACACATAAAAATAATCACTCAAATTGCTCCTTATAATCTCCAAATTAATAAATCAATCTTTCTAAAATAATCCTTCAGAAATAATAATTGCCTACCCTTTTATCTCCCTCAAGAAAAAAATAATTAAATCTTATAATCCATCAAAAAATAATTATTTTTCAACCTTAGGCAAAAATTAAATCTTATAACCCATCAAAAAAAATATTTTTCAACCTTAGGCACATAAAATATTTATATTTTTCTTCAACCTTAGAACATCCAAATTAAGTGACCAACATAACAATCAACAACGCATACCTTTCTCTCAACCACTAAAAGGCCTCGATGGGTTTTGAACCTGAAACTTCTCTGCCAAGCGTCTTACCAAGGTGCTATCCCACCATGTGGACTAGGCGCTCCCACGAGGAGGGGAAGGCACTTGCCCCCATTTGTTTCCTCGTTGGTGTCTTTCCTTCCTTGCAAAACGTGAACCCTATGGGATTCGAACCTGCGTTCTCCCTGCCAGCAAATGTCTTAACACCTTTCATCGTCGCCAACTGCGCTATGCGGAACTTGTACAGAGTGAGAGGATCCTTGCTCCTATTTGTTATTTTACTTCCGTTGAAGACTTTTCAAACACAAAAATCATTGTTTTCTTTCTACACATAAATCTAGAATATAGGCATTCGAATAACTCATGAGGGGAGACTTAAGGCAAAGGTTTTGCCTTTATATATATGATGCCTTATTGTCATAACACATCGGCACTCAAATCGAATTTAAAAATTTGATTTATAAACTTAGCTTTATAACCCTTTTTAGGGTTTATTTAAATTAATAAAAATTAATTTATAATTAAATTAAAATTAACTTATAATTAACTTAAGTAACATGAAAGTTAATTAAATTAATTAATAAATTAATTTATAATAAAATTATATTAATTAATTTATAATTAATTTAAATTTCCTTTTTAATATTATAATATTATTTGCTTGGGCCTCTTCTTTACCCTTTGGACCTCATCCGATTGCCTGGAATCAAGTCTTGATCAACTGAAGGTGGACTATCCTTTTGTACTTATTGGAAAACCCAAACCGATGTCGCCTACTGAAATCGCCATCGATCGGTGCTAAAAGCTTGACATCAATGACCACTCACTCTTGACCTCAATGACAACTCATCTACTCAAAATGTCCAACATAGATAGATTTAATTGGAAGGGGAGCTTAGAAATAATTGAGGGAGAAAGACTATTTTGGATGGTAAAGGAGACAAAAATATTATCTAAGAGCATAGTGTAAGAAATAATAACAATATCCTAATTAGGGGAGAGATTTTGACACAAAGTTTACTCAAATAAACTATGTCTAGCATACTTGCTCTTCTATCTAGCCCCTAACAATGATTATCTAGGTGAACCATAGTGATGAATTAGAAGGAGATGGGTAATACTGTGGGTCAAACACCCCTAAATAATTTTTATAGTAAATACATATTTTGAGTTCTTTATTGTTTAACAATCATTTTCCCTACAAAATGTAGTCTTGAGGGCTTTTGACCATGTTAAAATCCCTAATAACATTTGATTATGCTACTAGAAGGTATATTTCTATCTAATTCCATAAGGCACTATGCCTAGTAGTCATTAGGTGCATAAATTGAGCACAACCTAAATAATTTATTATCATGTGATATAGTAACTTAAAAATTGTTAGCTTTTGAGGATGTATATTGAAGGAAATGCAACCACAAGATGTGAAATAAGTAAGCTATGATAACTATATGATAATGGCACTATAATATGCAGGAAAATAATGAGATAAACTTCTGCAATAACTTAGTAATATGCCATTAATGAAAGCTCACGAAAATAGTACAATGTAATATAATGGAGGACTTGAACACTCCATAATTTTTAATGAAGAACTACATTGTACCTACTCACTACTATAATCTAACTCTCTATAGTAACATTGTCTCTCTCACTCACCTATCACTCTATACCTTAAAGGCCTATATATAGGAAGATATGTGCCTTGGCCTTTACTCTACCCATGACTCTTCATCTACCTATCCTATGACTCATGTACATGTGGACTACATGCACATTTACATCATTGCACATTCTAACACTTGTGCATTTATTACTTGCTTGAAGTAACTACTCAAACCTTACTCTAAAGTAAACTCCTACTCTAGTTATGTACCCAAGGTGGTACATTGGCATGTACCAAATAATGTAATATACTCTAACACCCCCTTGTATTACATTATTTGGGTATTGAAGACTTTAGTCTTCAATATGGATCTTCATATTTCTGATGTTCTCCATCTTGGTTTGGTCCTTTGTATTATCTTTAGTTTACCTTGCATTGTATCCCTCCTTGATCTGGTTCCTCTTCTTCTTCTTCTTTATTCTTGTCTTTGGATCCAGTTTCTGCACTTTCATAAGTGGTCGTACTATCACCTGATTCCTGCAAAAGTATTTCTTCTTTGCCTTTGTCCTTCTTATTACTATTCTTGTTGTGTACAGAGGCTTCTAAACAAACACTTAAGGCATCATGATAAGATCTTGAGTTAGTAGAACTTGAAGTATCAATACTGCATGAGGATTGAAATATCTTTTCTAAGAGGGATTCATCCATTGTTGTTTTCTCTTTAAGTAATTCAATCAATCCTTTTTGTTCTACATTCTCATCTTTGTAGCATTTGAATGTAAGTAATGCCATGTATAATATGCTACCAATGTCTAAAGGAATTTGAATATCACTCTTTTCATTATCAATTGCTTCAGTGAGTCGAGCATGTAGATAATATTCCAGGGTTTCAAATTTTTCTTCTACAACTTCACTATGAATCACTTTTGAAGTAAGGTCTAAGTTTCCTTCAGACTTTATAAGTAAATTCTTGATTCCAATTTTTATAACACTTGCCCTTTCCCTTCTAATGGTGTTGTTCATATCATTGTTCATTATATTTTTTGAAGTTGACATCTTTCTTCCTCCTTAGTTTTAATAGACTATTGTCACTTGAAGACCTTATATCTCTCTATCTGAATTCTGGGCTGAATCAAATCTTGTAGTGTATGATTAATCAATAGAATTCTTTGCTCTTTAGTATTTTGAGAATATTTTTGATAGAACCTTTGAAGTAGTCTACCTTATGTCTCCCTAGTTTAGAGTATATGCTCAACCTTGCTAAGAACTTTTCAATTTTACAAGTTTTGTAAAATACCTTCTATCTAGCAAGTGTTTAAATGTACTATGAACCTTGATAGTATGCTTAGCTTTCCTAGATTGAGTTGAATTCCTTTTGTCTCCCTAATGTTCAACTTCACTTTCTTGCCTTATGTCTCCCTATTGATTAGTAAGTAGAAATATAAATGATGATGCACCTTCAAGTTTTAATAAGGTTCTTTTCCTTCAAGACCTTTTAGTTGGATTA
This sequence comes from Wollemia nobilis, assembly GCA_028583015.1. Classification (NCBI taxonomy): domain Eukaryota; kingdom Viridiplantae; phylum Streptophyta; class Pinopsida; order Araucariales; family Araucariaceae; genus Wollemia; species Wollemia nobilis. The sequence goes on from JAQPPZ010017228.1 coordinate 19,069,813, forward strand.
ATGTAAAATGCAATTTCCAACTTTCAAGCAATTAATAGTTTTGCTTCTTTAATCCTTCAATTTTCAATGGTTCAATTTTCTAAATTCCAAGAAACTAAAGTTTGGTGTAGTATTCCTTATAACTCCCTAATTTGGAATTTTAGAAAGTAATAATATTTGCAAACTAGTATTTCAAATTTTCCAATGTTGAAAACCTTATATCTCCTTAATTAATTATTTGCAAATATTTTAATGTTTGAATCTCATGCAATTTAGTAATATCTTTTAAGATATACTCCCTTTGTTAAAATTGCCTTCTAACTCTCTAAGGTTGATATTTCAATGCATTAATAAATAACTTTCAACCTTATATTAAGCACCTTATAACTCCCTAAACTTAAGGAAAGCAAATATTAAATAATATAAGTCTTTTACCTTCCTTGCAATGTGGAATATGCATGTTGATTGGTCTATGGTGTGACTCTTCAATCCAAGTGTTGTATTTCCTAGTATTCAATGCTCATATCCTCCTTTGAATGATGGGCAATAATGATTATGCCTTCTTACCTTTGAATGATGCTTTCAACGCTCAAATATGAACGTTACTTTATCATGGGTGCTTCTTTCCTACGCAAGCATTATGGAAAATATATGGGCTCCTTCTTTTGTTGTGCCAAGTGGCACAAGATGCCTTAGCTCTAGATTGCAAGTGGTGCTCCTTTCCCTTGCATGTAAGGATACCTTCAATGTCTTTTATTCCTTGAATACTTCTTGCCAATGAATGCACTATGGGTCTTGTCTTCAATACTTTCTCTCAAGTGAATGGTGATGCTATTCTCCCATGAAGTTGGCTCCAGCTATGGTGGTTCTATGGTGCTCCAACACTACCCTCTTAGGTGAAGATTTTACTATTAATGGTGGTTCTATGGCGCTCCAATGCTACCCTCTTAGGTGATGATTCTTCTTAGCTGGTGGTTCATCTATTGCTTGGGTAATGCACCTTTGTTTTCACCTTGTTTTTTTTAACTTGCTTCTTGCAATATGTTATTCGTAGTGCTATCCTTCTTGATTTACGTAGACTCTTGATGTTGTAGATTATACTGTTGTAGGTACTGGATTTTGGTGTCTTTAGACACCTTGAAACTTGGCTATTTGAGCCCTTCGGTGGCTCTCTTCCTTCACTTGAAGTTTGCTCTACAAACTTGGTGATATGGCCACTTTGTAGATGTAGAATGCTTGTTGTTTTAGTGTCTTTGAGACACTCTATATTTTGTCCTCCTTTTCTGTGTAGGACAAGAGATATATGGTGCAATAATGTAATGCAAATAGTTAGAATAAAATACCCTAACTTGCACCAAAGTTTTGAAGTCTTTAAATCTCCTTTTGCAAGATTTCTATCTCCCTTTATATGGTGGCTCCTTGCTCTACTTCTTGAGAGAAAATAATGATATAATGTTGCCCTCCTTACTAGACAACTCTCTCCAATAATTTCTTTGCTTGGTTAACTTTGTAATAATGAATCCAAGCCTTTAATCATGCAACTAATATGCCTTTTGAAAGGTTTAACTTTGTACTAATTTTCACCTTAACTTGAATACTTAATGCACCTTAAATAACTAGTATGATGCAATAGTAATCTCTCCTTATTGCTCCTTTAAATGAACTCTTAATCTATGCAACCTTCACTTAAGAGTAATGTCTTCTTTGTTTTTAGTAAAATATAGGATGTTGATATTTTTATTTCTCTTGAAATATATCTAACTCCTATTTTTGATGTGCAGGTTTTAACCCTTGTAGAAACTATCTTCTGCACTCCCTTGAAGACTTTAATATGCAACCTTCTCCTTGCAACTTTTAAACTCTAATATGGTGCTTAATGAAACTTAATAATAACCAAGTAACTAATGTTCAAGTAATGAACCTTTTGCACCAAAGTTGCTTACCTTAATGACCTTTGTAGATGATGGATATCTTGGTGATTTGAATCACCTAATTGCTACCTTGTAATGGATGAAATCATAGCTCTTCCTTGCTATCCAAAACAAATCTTTAGCTCACCTATTTGCAGCTTTAAAACTCCTCTAACTTGCTTCCCGAAAGTGTAGTTTGGTGGCTTTAATTCTCCTTCAGGATGCTCCCTTGAAATTCTCAAATCTAAAATTTTTAGATTGTAAAGCAGTCAATTTATCCTCTGGAAAGCTATCCTTGAATCTCACAAATTTGGTAGGAAACTCCTCCAAATCACAACTAAGATTTTCCTTCAAGAAACCTTCACTTTTTGACTGTAGAAACCAGCAACTTCCTTTCTCCAAATGAGCCTTCTAGCCTTCAATGGCAATCTTCAAATATCTTAGATTTGGTGGCTTCTTCTAACTCCTTTCTCCTTCAACCTCCTTGTCGAATTCTGACTTCAATCTTGGCCTATCTAGTGGCCTTCTTCTCAAGATTCTAACTGTCTTGAGGTATTCACTATTCTCCTTAGAAATTTGGCAAACTCCTTGCCAAATTCTTCTTCTTTTGGGCTTGTTGTTGGATGGCGATAATTATCCCAAATTTTATCAGGAACTCCTCCTTGAGTTCTCCTAAAATATTTTTAATGGGGCTTTCCTAGCCTTCTCCTTCATTGTTTCTCCTTTTCAAGTAGCTTGAGGTCTTCTCCTAGGGCCTTCAAATTTTTACATCTTCTCTAGTCTTCTAAATGAGACCTTTCCTTCAATATTCAACTATGGAAGTTTTACAATGAGATCTCCTTCTTGGATCTCTGAAATCTACTACTTCTAAAATCTGGAATAGGACCTTTGCTAGTCCTTCTCTATCTTCAATATTCCAAAACTGGAAGTTCTTCAATGGGACCTCTTGTGGGTCTCTTCAGCTTCTTGAGCTATTTTATCCTACTCCTTCAATCTACAATCTATAGTCTTCAATATTCAATGGAGATCACCAACCTCCAATCTTCTCTTGGACTCTTCTCTAGAGTCTCTTCTTCCTCTAATCTGCAGTAAGGCTTCTCTGGCCTTTTTCTCTCTTCTACAATCTGTAGGTCTACAACTCTTGTAATGGGACCTTTTCCTTAGGCCTCCAAATATTTAATCTTCTACTTATTTCTTTAGGTATTGGATTGATTCTAAAGAAGATATTCTTCCTAGCTCTCTTGTAGGAAGCTTCCCAACTTTCTTTGAATCTCCTTTTCTTACAACAAAGTATTAGAAACTGTAATGGATAAATCTCTAAATCTAGAGATAATCAATCTTCACTAGTTGATTTATCAATCTAGTGGAATCAATGTTGAGTCCTAGTCTTCACAAGTTTTTCTGCAACCTTGTGGAAAGACTCTAGCCAAATATAATTTTCAAAAATTCTGAAAATGAGATTTCTGATCTCCTCTCAATCTCTCTTGTGGCTCTCCCTATTTCCTATTGATCTACCATGTGCTCTGATACCATTGTTAGCTTTTGAGGATGTATATTAAAGGAAATGCAACCACAAGATGTAAAATAAGTAAGCTATGATAACTATATGATAATGGCACTATAATATGCAATAAAATAATGAGATAAACTTCTGCAATAACTCAATAATATGCCATTAATGAAAGCTCACAAAAATAGTACAATGCAATATAATGGAGGACTTGAACACTCCAAAAATTTTAATGAAGAACTACATTGTACCTACTCACTACTATAATCTAACTCTCTATAGTAACATTATCTCTCTCACTCACTTGTTACTTTCACTCTACCTTAAAGGCCTATATATAGGAAGATATGTGCCTTGGCATTTACTCTACCCATGACTCTTCATCTACCTATCCTATGACTCATGTACATGTGGACTACATGCACATTTACATCATTGCACATTCTAACACTTGTGCATTTATTACTTGCTTGAAGTAACTACTCAAACCTTACTCTAAAGTAAACTCCTACTCTAGTTATGTACCCAAGGTGGTACATTGGCATGTACCAAATAATGTAATATACTCTAACAAAAATATTTATTAAGTGGATGAAGCACAAGAGAAGCACCTTCTTTCTAGATTCATCCTCTGTAAAGAAGGAGCAACCTTGAGGTTCTAAATAGAAGTGACAATGTTCAAATTGTACACCAATTATTTTAATTTCTTGGAGGAAGAGAAGCTAAATTTTATTTTGATAGATGACCTTGGATATGTGGGTTTTGTGCATATGTAGGTTCAACCCACATACTTTCTATATGATATATTCATAATTCATAAATAACTAATTGAAAGGGTCTTGCTCAAATGTATACACAAAATAACAAACTAGTTATTCAAACAAGCACACTCTATGGGAGGATTTCCATGGGTAGGAATATAAGAGTTATGAGTGATAAAGTGATGAAATATTAAACAAGGTGGAAAATTGGAAGGGAAAAAAGGTAAACAAATGAGAGAATTAGAGTAAAATGGAAATTATTTCACCAAAGGATATTTCCCTCACATTTACATTTTCTCCATCTTATTTATGAGTGAAGAATGGTCATTTTTTCCTACCATGCATCAAAACTTTACCATTTTAATGTAGAAGAGAATGATTTTGCTAGTAGAGCCTTATCACTAATTGTATTTATTACTAAAATAAAATAAGATCAACTTGGGAGGATTTAAACTAGGGGTTCAACTAATTACAAATGGGATAAATTAAGAGGGATTGATGTTTTATCCATAATTTTTAATGGGATTTCATCCATCTATAATTTTTTAACAAATTTTAGGATAATTCCTAATGAAGTAACCTATCTCTTAAAAAGAAAAACATGCATTTGAAAAGCTAAGATATGTAATTGGATGAGACACAACAAAGCATGAATCAACAACATCAATGGTTAGGGGAAGGGTGGATGATATTTCCATTTCCATGTAGATCCTTAGGTGCATCCTAAGAATAAAATATTTTTCCCTATTAAATTGACATGATTGATCCTCCCTAGTTGTTCAGTAATTAATGACAATAAGGGATAAAACAATAGATTCAAAAAGGAAAGTTTTATCCAAATTGGGTTTTATGACTTGGAAAAGTCTTTAGGATGAAAATTGAGCATCCTAATCTACGAGTAGTATAATTACCCATAAATGACCCATGCGTCATAGTGATGGGTAGAATGGGTATGTAAAGGGTTAAAAATATAATAAAAATATACCTTTTTCCTAAACCCCTAATGTTATTTATCGACAAACCTCTCTTGATTTCCTAGACTATCCCAATCCATCTATAATGCTCATTATTAGTGGAAATGACTTTAAGAAAGAATAATACTATTTTATTTTTTATTAAATCATTAGTTAAAGAAGTTTAAAAGGCATAGAGAATCTTCATTGGTTACCTTATCCCTAAGCTTTCAAATTTGTAGATTGTCTCTTGATAGTGGTCAGTTATTTGTCATGTTTTCATACTAATATGCCCCCTTTGCACTAAAATCCTCTACCTTGGTATCCATGGTGGATTCTAGGGAATATTCAAACCAAAAATAAAACTAGGATTTGTAGACAAATTGGGACCCTCTTAGGGGCCTAGGGTTTCAAATGGTAGAATGGTGATATTTGTTGACTAGTATAAATATTTGAAGGATTCTATGTCACTTTGATAGGATGTGGGAGGAGAGGAGGGGCTGAACAGGTTACATGCCTTAGAGCACATCAATTGCTTCATGGGCTTCCATTCAAAGCATATGTAGGTTGGTTTAAGAGAGATTGAGGTCTTCTTCAAGGAAACATGTGTAAGAGGGAACCAAGAGTGGCTACCATTCCATCCCATAAAGATTCAAGATAAAGTGCATGTGAGATATTTCTATAGTGGATAGAGAAATTACCAAAGTCATATGATTGCAGGGGCCAATGATCAACCAGTGGCTTCTTTTCATCAAGACGATGATTCTATTCTATGTATTGATGGCTAAGGGTTGTGTTTTATGCTTCTAGAGACTTTCATATTGGACTATTCTCTAATATTAACTATAAGTTTATAAGAACTTGATGAGGTGTATAGTGCACAAATATTGAATTCTAATTTCTTGCAATTTCATGTTTCATGTGTGTTAAATGTTGTGGATAATAATATAACACCTTTATCAAACCATAAAATGTGGTCAAGAGGTATGAAATTTGAAATAAATTTTCAATATAAAGTTTGGATTTAACTTTATAATTATTATTTTTTTATTAAAAAATGATTAAACTTTTGTGATGAGCTTTATTTATTTCTTATTTCAAGTAGAATACTATTTTTTAGATGAGGTAATATATATTTTGTTTATAGCAAGGTTAGGATACACCTACCACTCACACATATTGGGGTTATTCATTAAGACTTTTATTATCTATAAAAGTCATTAATTTTATCTTTTATTCATCCACATTGCAATTGAATATTAAAATAATCAATTTATTTCAACATAAATTAACTTATATGTATTTAAATTTTTACAAATTTCAATCTAATGAGATAATTTTTATTTCATACATATATAGATGCATGTATATGAATTTATATGCATATATGTATGTTAGTATGATCTAGGATTTGTAACTATTCCATTATCTAAAAAAGGACCAAACTATAGAGTAGATAAGTGTAATAACAATACAGAAAAATATTAGAATTACTTGTTATAACTAATAATATTTTTAATCATACTTATATGGTACAAATTTCCTACAAAGTTACATCACCAAAAAAATTGGGCAACATATTAAAAGGTATGTTAAGTGATGATGGATAGATTTCAACAATAGGATAAGACATGTATGTGTATATACGCATATGTATATATGTGTGTCATCTAATGTGATCTAGGCTTTATAACTATTTCATTATCTAAAAAAAGGGCAAATTGAAGAGTAGATTAGTGTTATAGCAATAAAGAAAAATATTATGATTACTTGTTATAACTAATAACATTTTTAATCATCATCATATGGCACAATCTTCCTACTAAGTCACCTTACCCAAAAAAGTGGGTAATACATTAAAAGGTAAGTTAAGTAATGATGGATAGATTTCAAGAATAGACCAAGATAATAGGTATGATTCTAACCTGGGAAATTATAAAATTGAATGAAAGAAACAAGGGTCTCATACTTTGGGAAAGAGAAGATCATGTTTGGAATTTAAAAAAAAAATGATTTATTAGAGAATAAATTATATATTTATATGCTTAATATTTTAAGATTATTAGGTCATGATGGGTAGAAAGGGAAGCACTAGCCACCATATTATAAGGTGATGTATCCAGAAAGTACACATGACTTGCCAATTAGCTATGCCACTCATATTTCTATTCCCTAAGACAAAACTTAAATAATGTATAGGAATTTCCTTTTCATATACATTGTAGGGCATGGTAGATTCCTTAAAATTCCTAAAACTAGTAATGAATTTGATGTGGGAAGAATACTCAAGAGGCAAACACAAAAATGACACAATGAAAAATTGATAATTATATTAAACCAAAAACATATTTATAGGCATGTCTACATTTACAAGTCGACATTTAATATACATGATCCATGTGAGAATTAAATGTAATACATCATGATCCATGTGAAAGGAATAATATTAGAGAATATAATATTAATCCCTATCATTCCTCCCCACCGTAGAAGCATTGGACTCCAATGCGTTCCAAAGGGAAGAAAAATTGCAAGTCAAATGAGCTTGAGAGATGCAATGAGCCTGGTGTGGAAGTTTCCCATGATGGCCAACGAGATATGAAGTGGATGAACCTTGGTGAGTGTGACATGTCTGAGTGTCAAAAATATGATCCTCCTCCAAAGAAACCTAAAAATTCTGGGACAACATCGACAAGATGACTAATGACTGGTGGGCTCTCCAATGTGGACTCGTGGTATGGTTGAAGTAAATCAACATTGACAACATCATGGATGCCCAAGTGTGCTGGTAGATCAAGGTGAAATGCATTCTCGGATAACTACTAGATGATTGTGTAGGGCTCATAATGAAGAGGTTTGATATTGCTATGTGCCTTCTCTAGAAACCTACGATGATCGAGGTACAACCACACTTTATCATCTATCTAGAAGGAATGTGAAACACGGTGATGGTCCATGACCTACCTCTGTTGCTATTGTGTCTTATAAAAAATATGAACAAATTTGGATTGGATCTGCTACAAATGCTGGATGAAGGAGTGAGCTTTATATTGTTCTTTATGCATGTGAACTATAATCTAATATGGAAGTGACAAGGGTAACTCATATAGAGCAATGGGTTGAAAACCTAGATATAATTCAAAGGGGGAATGACCTATGGATGAATGGACAACCCTATTGTATGCATGCTCGATATGAGTTAGACTCAAATCCCACGTAGCTGGAGATGAATGATGGAAGATATAGAGACTTTGGACCAATGTACGATTGATGAATTTTGTTTTACCATAAGACTATGGATGAAAAGCTATGGAAAAATTAAGGGACACACCTAATAATTTCTATAATGAACACAAAAAATGATCAACAAAATGAGTCTCGATCCAACACAATACTAGTGGGAAGACCAAAGGAACACTAGACGATATCAAAGAACATGTGGGCTAAGTCGACAGTAGAAATGATTTTACGACAAGGAATGAACTTAGCCATCTTACTAAACCTGTCAACTATGACAAAGACACAATCATGTTGATGGAAATTCATGGGAAAACCACTGAAGAGATCCATAGATATACTTTCCAAAGGACGGGAGGCAATGGACAAGGGCATACTGAGACCAAACTTGCGGTTGGATGACTTAGATCGACTAAAAATGACACATTATTTTAAGTACCTTAGAACATCACGTTACATGTACGAAAAATAAAATAATATTTGCAAATTATGAAGAGTTTTATGCTTGCCAAAATGACCACCATAAAGGGTAGATTGAGCTTCTTTCAAAAGGGATTGTTTGCTCTTCGTGGGAACACAAAGTTTATCAAGATGATAAAGCAAACCCTCCTTGAGGTGGAAATTTTGAAAGGGAATCAAATTTGAGTAGGTGGGATGTTGTAAATGCTAATAAACTATGGCAAAGTCAGGGTCATGAGATACTCAGAAGGCCAAGATTGAAAACCCAAATGAGAGGTAGTAACCATAGTTAAAACATGAGCAAACATGGGTCAACTGAGACAATCAAAAACAAAATTTTGGCTACCCTTTTTGTACTTGATGACTAGGTGAACCTGCTGAAGATAGGAGGCCCATTTCATATGGCATGCTTCTTGAATCTTGGTTTGTGATTGGAGTAACTGTAAAGGTAAATGGTTAGTGTGGATAATAGTTTCTTTACCGAGGAGATAGTGATGCTGGTATTTGATATCTTGGACCAAGTCATACAATTCCTTATTGTATGTGGAGTAGTTTTGTTTTTATGTGGAAAAGGAATCAAAATGATAAGCTATAGGTTGGCCATTTTGTTTGAGAACAACACCAAGGGTAAACTAAGAGGCATCAATTTATATTTCAAAAGGCTATCTAAGATCATGAATGAGTAAAATAGGAGTAGAACAAAGCTTATCCTTAAGAGTGGCAAATGCATGAGTGTGAGCAGGAGTCCATTGAAAAATAGATTTTGCCTTAGTCAAGGAATGCAATGGAGCAACAATGGTGGAATATCCTGGAATGAATTTGCAGTAGAAGTTGACAAGGCCAAGGAAAATCCATAGTTCAAAGATGTTTGTGGGAGAAGGCCATTTGAGGAGAACTTCTACTTTTATAGGAGCAACTTGGATACCTACAACATTGATGATGAATCCAAGGTATGAAATGGATGTTTTCCCAAAGAAACACTTAGGCAAACCAGCATACAACTATTTTTTTGAAGAATTAAAAGAACATGCTCAATATATTGTAAATGTGCCTACCAGGTGGTGGAAAATATCAAGATATCATCAAGATAGATAATGATATATCTCTCTAAGCACTCATGGAACACTTCATTCATTAGCCTCATAAATGTAGTAGGAGCATTAGTGAGGCCAAAGGGCATAACCAACCATTCAAACAAACCCATTTTAGTCTTGAAAGTAGTTTTATATGTATCCTTAGCCTTTATGCGAACCTTATGATAGCCACTTTTAAGATCAAGTTTGTTGAAAAACTTGGCACCCTAAAGTTGATCTAACAGGTCATCAATGCAAGGAAGTGGATACCTATTTTTAATAGTGATTTGATTGAGTGCTCTAAAATCAATACAAAATCACCAAGTGCCATATTTTTTTAGAAAAAGAAGGATAGGGGAGGCACAAGGAGAAATGCTAGGTTTGATGAAGCCCTTATCTAACAATTCATGTAGTTGTTTCTTTATCTCATCATATTGTAGAATGGATTGCCTGTACATTGGTACATTTGGAAGAGGTGTTACTAGAATTATCTCAATGCTATGATTAATTGCCCTTTTAGGAGGCAAAGAAGTGGGTTCCTAAAAAAAACTTTCATATTTGTGCAATATTTTATCCAATTTTTTGGTATTACTGCTTTTAGATACTTTTACTTTTGCTTGTTGTTCTTGTGGGTGAATGAAGATTAGTGTAAATACTTGTGCTTTATTAGTGGCTTTCCTAGCTTGACGATAAGTAAGTAAAGGATTAGTGGTGTGCTTTGTAGATTCAATGAGATAGTGCTTATGATCTTTCTGTAGTGTGTAAGTGTTATTATATGCATCATATGTAGCATGCCTATCATATTGGTAAGGTTTACCCATAAGTAATCCAAAACAATCCATAGGTGTGACATCACACATGACCTTATCCCAAAACTTGGGGCCAAACACAAATGCAATGGTGCACGTGTGTGTGATTTATGATGTGTTGGTGTTATCATTCCACCCAAGAGAGTAGGGGTGAGGATGTTTGAAAGTAGGGAGCTTGATCGATAATGGAATTTATAATCAAATTATTTTGCGAGCCATTGTCGATTATACAATCTACTGCAAAGTTATGGAGCAAGTGATCACAAGTGACAAACAAATGGTCATGGTCACCTGCTTTGGAATGCTGATTCATGAGTGTTACATTATTGAGTTGCCCTCTCAAATTCTCATAAATTTCTTCTTCTCCAGTAGTCTTGATGGGGTTATCACAAGTGCCCTCATCAGACTGTACAAAAATATTCTTCTTTTGTAATTTTGGACATTGATTTTTGTCATGCATTTGCCTCTTACAATAGTTATAAAATTTCTCAGTTTGAACATAAGAGAATGAAGAAGAAGAATATGAAGAAGAAAATAGATTTTTACAAGTAGGGGATGAGTGAGAAGTGGGAGTAACATAAGAAGAAGAGTGAGAAGATCACCTACATCCTTTTTGGTCTGTGTGCAAATCATCTATCAAACTACCTGAAGAGTAGTTAGGCTCTCGATGTTGTACAATGAACTTCTCCTCACTGAGTTGCGCATGATTGAAGGCATCATCCAATGTAGTGTAAGTAGTATATTTTACCTCTCTATAAAAATGTGCACAAAGACCACTTTTAAACTTTGCAATCAAAACATCATTAGGATCTGAAATGATGGGTAAGACTCGAAGGGAATTGAAATGATGAACAAAATATTGTATAGATTTCCTCTTGCCCTGATGGAGGCACAACCATTGATTCAGTTAGTCCTCATAATTTTATGGATAAAATGAGGCCTTCAAGGCTTTGACCATATCCTCCCATGTACAAAGTAAATTTTGAGTTCTTTGGTGATTGGAAATGAGGACCTTGGTGATGTTGGAAATTTTAAGTTTTGTAAAGGGGACCTTTCATCATCAGGGGTGCGACTATATTCAAACCAGGTCTACATGTCAAGGATCCAACATCGGGATCTCGGGAGCCTTCGTATATTTTCACTTCACATATTGCATGAGAATAATGAAAGGAGGAAGAGTGAAGGTGTTGCCACATGGCAATGAGTTTGGCCATTTTTTCATTTTGGATTATAGTGATTTTAGCTAATTTTTTAGAAATGGCCATGTTGGTGGCCATGGGTTTACTAGGAGCTAGATCATTAGGCAAAAATATAATAGGTGAGCAAAAATTTATTCCTGTTAATGGACCCTCCCTCTCCTATTGGACTAAGGAATTGTATTTATAATGTGTAAGAATCAATGGTCAATAGTGCACAACCAACGGTCTAATGATCAACAACCACAATGGTAAAAAATGCACAACCAACAGTCCAGTGGTAAACAAGGTAGCAAAATCAACAGTAGAAAGGCATAGAATTTTGGACCAGGTGACGCAAAGTTGACTAGACAACACAAAATTTTTAATAGAGCTAAAGTCGACAAGGACACGAGGTTAGATGTGGTAGGGATGTTATACTAGGTAAATATGGACATGTAAGACCATGGGTGGATGCCAATATGACTTGAACAAACAACAAGATTGATCAACAGTGATTGATGTAATTGGCAGGGTGGAAGTCTAGGACTGACAAGGTCCGAAATCAACAATGACTGGTATTCAACATGGAATTTGGTGTGATACGAGGTATCTAAATCAACTGAGGAAGAGCATGGGTCAGGCATAACAACACATGGGTTGATACAAAAGATGATGCAAACATCATATGGACATGAGTCGATGCAGAAGATGAGGCAGTTAGAGAAGAATATGGACAGGGATGAGTGGGAGGGTTTTGGATAGCCAACCGAGATATGGATACCTAATGATATGTGTGGGGATGTAATTAAAGGGTGAAAAGTACATAACATATGCAATGTGGGATATATCCTGATGAGGGTCGTTGATCATTCATCATTTAGTAATTATATGTCAGTCCAGGGCGGTGTCCAAAGGCTGTATACGATAGGAGGTGTCACAGTTGCAGGTTTAGTTTATCCAAGAACAGGCTTTTATTGATGGATCAGTTAGTGTTTGGGGGGTTTGGTGTATCTTCCTAATTTCTAACAAAGGAAATCAAATTGCAGAAGCTGAAACTGAATTTAAACTGCAGGAAAATGAAACTGCAAAATCTGAAATTGACAAGAAATAAAATGTTGCTGAATTGACCACAAAGCAAATTGCAGGAAAGTAAACTACAGAATGGAAATTCACACACACACTTGCAAAAATTAAACCAATGATAAAACTCACAATGATCTGAACATAAGTTGAACCAAATTAATGTTTATTGCAGTAAAACTAAAAATGACATAATTCTAGAAATTGCAGAAAATGTTGAAAATGATGTAATTATGGAAATTGCAGAAAATGCTGGAAATGATGCCATTACAGGTCAAATGCTAAATATTATTCTAACACATGATTGAACCTATTCTAGATGCTATGGTGCAATTCTGAAATGAAACTAATGCTACAAATAAATGTTGATAGAATTCTATTGATCTGCTGCAACAAGAAATCAACAAGAATTTCCTGTCACTATGTTGCCCTTCCTCTGATCCTGCAAGTGGCCCTTGCTTCCAGAACCAGAAGAGGGTGAAGAATTATACTAGGTAAATTAAATGTGCACTATCAACCATCAAATGCTAAATAAAATCTGAAGAATGCACCTTTTTATTCCATCTGAAACTGCATTACAGTACTGCAGGAAAAATCTGCAATTTACTGTAATGCTACAAAAGACTTTATCTACTGCTAATAACTATCTTCTATTCCTATTTCTCCATATGTCTATCTCTACATCTAATATGCTCAACCATGCTGGGAGATTTATTTATAAGACAAAGTTGATATATCTATTTGCTGAGTTTTAGGGATTTCCAATTGTTTACAAAATAGTTTCCTGGAATGCAGGGTTATAATTTGTCAACCTTTATCCCTTTATCCCAGATGGTCCGCCTATGGTGAAGGAACAGAGTCCAAATAGGGTGGACTAACTGCTTGGTCAATTTCCAATCATGCTTTCCATGGTTTTGGTGCATTTTGACCATTTTTGGTTGTTCCTATGCTATTCCCTATTCCTATGCCGCTTATTCCTGCACTGCTCCGGAATAACAGGCAGGTGATCATTCATTGCTTATCTATGCTCCAAACGCATAGGGAGGAAGTTGTTGACTATTTGGATTGTTTTCCCTTATCTTGTACACCCTTCTACATTGGTGGCACGTGCTGGAGTGATTGATTCCAAGCCCTGTTGTATATGTACAAGCTGGCTGGAACTATCACAGTTACAACCTATTTTCCTGCACGGTCAGCTACAGTGGACAAGTTCTTGGCACATTTTTCCATTTGAATTAGTTTAAATAGAGGAACACAATATTACTAAGCACCAGATATTCAACAAGGTCTATATTATGATTCTGAATTACTACAACACTACTAATTAATTAACTGAAAGCAGGTGAAATTGCAGTAAAAATAGTAAAACAGAGTATATGCACTTTGTCATTTCAGAATATGCAAACACCATTATATAATGCATTTTACCCATAATTAACATAAAAACATAGTAAAAAGGGTGAGTCAAATAGTTATAATGTATCAAAAAGTGTTCATGGATGAGGCAATTCCTGGCCTCATCATTTCCCCCAACTTATGGTAATGCATGCCCTCATGCATTCTATGCAGCTACAGAGGCACACAGATCCAGGTCTAGATATCTCTCATGAAATTTTAGCAATGCGCCACCAATTTTATAGAATCCGCTGATTGCTTTGATGGACTAAAACCACTGTTGGAAGTGCATATCAGGTTGTGGGTCAGTATCAAAGAAGTAGGGGACAGGAGTGATAATTATGGGCATCCTGTATCTCAGACCTATCCAAAGCTCCTTGATTTCTAAGATAATTTGGACAATGCCTTCTGCCCTTCTCCTTGACCACAACAAATTAGTGGGAGAAATTGGCTCCCTTTTCTATAGAGAGATAGATAACTCACCCCATCTATTTTTACAGGCTGCCAAAGCATCATCAAAGAAGTCTGCACAAAAATTTTGAAACTGAGTTATACATCTTTGAAGGTTCCCTAGATAGAGTTGTTTCATTCTGATATTCCGCATGAAGGTATAATGAGTACTTGTACAATCCCTGTGATTCAGGGGAGCAGGCCTGATAAGTAAAACAACTTGTGATTCCAATTCTTTAGTTAATTTCTTTTCTATGTCCCAATAGATATGATTTTGTAGAGTGGACATGAAGGCTCTCAACTGTAAGTCACCTGTATAAATATGAGGCAGAAACATACTTTCTGTTGGCAAAAAGAAATTATGCAAAAATAACTCACATAACAGGTTTTGTTGCTCTGCTGGACTCTGCACAAATGCCTCCACAAACTCTCCAGGAGTTTTCAACTGATGAGGCAGCTCAGAAGCAAGTCTCATGATTTGCCAATGAAGGTATCTTTCCTTGAGTAGGAGGCTATAAAACCTAGGTGGTCTTCTGCATTGTATTGCATATTCCACAATCTGGCATACATCCTGCACCTGTGCTTTTAACCTATTAATTTTTGTTTCTTTCTCTACTAATTTGGCTATTGCAGAGGTCAAAGTGGCAACCTTTCCCTCTAACTGATGACACTGGGTCATCCAATATGCTAGGTCTTCATTGTACCTAGTTAAAGGCACTATGTCTGGGGGCCTTACAATGGGTTGCATTTGTGCCACTATATTTACTTGTACACCAACTTCCACAGTTGGTGTTACAACTGGCAAATCTGTTTGTGTTCCTTGTTCTACTATAACTATAATAATTGGATTAGTAGAAACAAGAGGAGAGAGTGTGGATACCTGGTCTTGAGCTGCAACCTCTTGTTCCTCCATAGAAAGTGTTTGTGTTTCCTACTGAAGGGCAGTGTCATTTTTCATCAGAATTCTTGATGGACTCTCATGTTGAATCATACTATCAGATATTTCTATTCCTGCTTCCTCTCCAACAGGTGATCTTTGTGCAGGTGCTATGTTAGCCTCTGATTGTTCAGCTAAATCCAAGAGGATCTATGCCCATTCATCAGGTGATGCCTCTGCTAACTCTGTAGATTGATGTTCCAGTTGAAACAATTTGTTCTGCAGATCTTGAATTTGTTGTTGAAGTAGGGAAATTTGTTGATCTTTGTGTTTTATGGTTTCTTCAGCCTGTTCAATCCAATGGGTCTGGGTTTTAATAACACTCTTTGCAACATGCAATTGAGTGTGGATATCGATTTCTTCTTCAGACTCAGACTCAGAATCTTTCTCAGGCTCAACATGCACTAGAGTGTGCACATCAACTTCAGCTGGCTCAGAATCAAAATTCAAATGCTCCTCAGGATCAGAGTCAGTATAATCAACTAGTGGATGTATAGGGCTTATTGGAGTTTCTTCCATAGTTGTGTCCAGTTCCATTGGTTGTATCCCTGTTTCAATGTCTTTTTCCTGTGCATCTTCTATTCTAACTTCTCCTTCACTTGATAGACTGATTGGGTCTATGATATTTATTGGTGTTTCTGGTAGGGTTTTAATTTTTTGAAGTCTAGCAGACCTTCTTAACCCTGTAGAACCTGGATATTCCTTAGCAGGTGCAGTTTCTGGATGTTCTGGAGCAACTACAGATTTTGTTGTTGATTCAGGAGCATATATAGGTTCTGTTATTGATTCTGGAGCAGATGCATGTTCACTTGAACTCCCAATTTCTTTGCTAGGTTGTACAGTTTTTGCAAATGTTACCCTTTTTCTTTTCAACTAGGAACCAGATGTGGATGCTTGTTGTTTTCTAGTTCGTGAAGATGGGGGACCATCGGGAGAAGGAGAAATTCTGCTCTCAGAGGGCTCTGGATTAGGGTTTTCTTCAGATTCTTCCTCTATTTCCTCTTCCTCTGGTGCAGAGTTAGAATCATTTGTTTCTGCCCAAGGAGCGAAGAAGCGGTCAAAATTCCTAGGGTTTCCCCTAAAGTGATACTTGCAAATGAGTTTGATGAGCCCATGGTGTTTAGGGCTTCCCTTCCCTGCTTGGTATTTTAGGGCCATAGCTTTTAGTTCCTGATAAATATATAAGGGAATATTGACCCTATATTCTGGTTTGACTGCTCCATGGCATAGATGGTTGAGAATACGAAGGTGTGGGCCAGATACAACAGGAAATTGGCCATCACAAGTAATGTATCTCATAACCCACATTGCAACTTCATCCCAAGGGGATGGTAAACTAGGTCTTTTTACCCCCTTACAAACATTCCTATGCATCAAGAATTCAATTTGTCCATCCCCTTCTTCCTTAAATTGATTAACTAGGTCAACTAAAATATTTCTCCCAGTTTTTACAATCTGCAAACCCTGAAGGGGTAATTCAATGATTTGGCTGAGTATCTCGGGAGTTACCTGGATGGTCATCCCGTTAATGTGTACTCGGTTGTTGCGGAAGGTGCGTGCGAACTCTGCCGCCAAGCCCTCGGAATAGCCATCAAATTTTTGTAGGAACGACATAAATCCCCCATTAGTAAAGATTTGCAGAGATGCAGGATCGGTCTCCAGGTAGCTGATATTTTTGGGTTCGGCTCTGATTTTCTTTCCACCCATGGTGTAGTCTTCTGCCTTCTATTCTGTGGTGTCTATGAATTTTTGGACAGTACGAGCTTGCATCTATTTTTAGGGTTTTAATCATTTTAGCAAGAATAATTATAGTAGCGTAGGAACTGCTTTGAAACTTGCAGAGTAATCAGGACAGGTGACGTGGCAGCGTACGTGAAGTTGTCAACCCTTATTTTTGCTCGTTCTTGTTATGGATGCCAGCTATCACATGCCACCTTGAATCGGAGACCTGTCCTTTTCCCTCTAAACCAATTAAATCACTACAGGCCACGTGTCGTAAAATTTTACACATAACTTCATTCCTGCGCTTAGTGATTTATTCCTGTGCTTAATAAGTTATTCTAGCATTTATACATAGCTCGTTCCTATGCCTAAAACATAAACAACTTATTCCTACACTTTGGAATATAAACAGTTTATTCCTGTGCTTCTCTTTTTTATTCTGGCACACTTTTGTTTTTTTCATTCTAGAGCAGAACTAGGCAGAGGCATTTTTTTGAAACACTGACAAGAACTTTCCATTTTTGATTCCCCTTTTTATATGCTTTTATACTAATCAAGGATATATACACTATATACTAATGATTTACATTATTCAGAAAATGAAAAAGACACATACCTGTTATAACCATTTTATCTACATTTCGGGGTGCTCCTGCTGAGATTTCCAGCTAATCAATCTTTGAACTAAGGTAGGTGCAATCTGAAAATAGGTGAAACAACGGTCATGAGACAAGCCCGAACAATGATGGTGAAACCAACTAGGTAAACATGTCGGAACACCGGTTTTCATGTAAACCCAACTCAGGAGCGCCTCAAAGAGGTTTTCACTTCCTGAATTATTATTATTTTTTATATTTGTTTTTTTTCCTTTTTTTTATATATATTGTGTCAATCTGCTGAATTCGGTATGGAAGAAGTGGTTTCTTCCCAAATGTGTACATCCAAATTTTCCACTTGCTTGAGAAATTCTTCCTTGTTGTGTGGTTTGTGGTACATACGAAGACGATGTCCATTCACCAACAACTTGCGTCGTGAGTCATCAATAGGTGTAAGGCGAACAACTCCATTGTCAAACACTTCCTCAATTTGGTACGGTCCAAGCCATCTGGTCTGCAACTTTCCAGGGAAATCCTTGTATTGTGAATCAAACAACAAGGCCCAGTCACCTTGCTAAAATTTTTGCTACTGTATGTGACTATCATGCCACATATTTCATTGTGCTTGGATTATCTCTGTCTGATGTAGTGCATCCATGCGTAGTTCATCCAATGCATCAAGTTGCAGAATACGATCTTCTTGTGCCTGTGATAGATCAATACCTACTTCCAAAGCAGTTCGAAGAGTTAGTAATTCAAACTCAATAGGCAAAAGAGGTTTTTTTCCATAAACTAATTCATATGGCGTAAATCCAAGTGGTAGATTTCCAAGTGGTATTATAAGCCCAAATAGCTTCTGGTAACTTGTCCAACCAATTTCTTCTATGGACTGCTATGGTTTTGGTCAGAATTCATTCTAATTCCCTATTAGTCACTTCAACTTGGCCATTGGCTTGTGGATGATAAGGTGAGGACTTTCTGTGTTTGACTTGATAGAGTTGAGTGAAGGCTTCAATAAATTTTGAAGTAAACTGGGGTCCTTGATCTGTGGTGATGGATTGTGGGGCTCCAAAACGTAGAAAAATCTGTGAATACAGAAAATCAGCAACTTTTTCTTCTCTAGCATGCTTAAAGGCATGAGCTTCTACCCATTTGGTAACATAATCAGTACATACCAAGATATGCACTTTGCCTTGGGAAGGAGGATTAATGGGTCCTACGAAATCTAAACCCCATATTTCAAATGGTTCTGTTCCTATTTGAGGTTGTAATGGCATTTCATTAGTAAAGGTAGGTTTTCCCATTCGTTGGTAGGCATCACAATGTCTAATGTACCTTTTTACATCTTTGTGCAAAGATGGCCAATAGTATCCGATACCTAAAATTTTGCGAATAGTGCTTTTGACTGAATAATGCCCTCCTGATGGTTCATCATGGCATGCCCGTAGGATATCATATACTTCATCCTGGTGGATGCACCTGCGTAAAACATGATCAGGACTGCATTTAAACAGTAATCCTTCTATCCATTTAAAATAAGAGCTTTGCTTGATTAACTATTTCTTTTGTTTAGGTGTAAAGTGAAGAGGAATCTTCCCTGTAGCTAAGTAATTAGCTATGTCTGCAAACCATGGAGATTGTACAGAGACAACAAACAACTTTTCATCTGGAAAGGTATCTTCCACCACTTCTCCTGTATCTGCATTTGGTATTCTTGACAAGAAATCTATGACTACATTAGATTTCCCAGGTTTGTTCACTATTGTAACATCAAATTCCTGCAACAGAATCAACCAACGAATAATTCTTGCACTAACCAATGGTTTATTCATCAAATATTTGATTGCAACATGATCCGTATGGATAAATACTTGGTACCCTGTGATATAGTGTCAGAATTTGTTAATAGCATAGATTACAACCAAGAATTCTTTTTCAGTGGTAGTGTAGTTTTTCTCAGCTCCTGTCAAGTTTTTACTGATATAATAAATAGCATAATGTTCCCCATTTTCAATTTGTCCTAACACAGCTCCAATAGCAGTATTGGAAGCATCAGTTTGAATATGAAAGGGTAACTCCCAATTAGGACCTCTTAGTATAAGTGGAGTGGTTAACTTCTCCTTTAAGTCTTCAAAGGAATTTTGACATTCAGAAGACCAAACAAATTTAGAATCTTTCATGAGTAATGCAAACATGGGATTTGCTATGGTACTGAAGTTAGCAATGAATCTACGATAAAAACCAATGTGTCCTAAGAAACTGCGTACATCAGTCTGAGTCTGTGGAGGAGGGAGGTTTTTGATGACTTCAACCTTCTTAGGATCAACCTTGATTCCATAAGAAGAGATATGATGTCCAAGAACAATTCCTTCCTCCATCATTAAGAAGCATTTCTCAGGATTAAGAGAGAGGTGGTATGTTTCACAGTGAATCAACACCTTTTCAAGTTGTTCTAATGCATATTCAAAATTATCTCCAAATACTGTGAAGTCATCCATATAAATTTCAACACTTTCATTTGTTAAATCAGAAAAAATTGCTAAAACAACTCTCTGAAATGTTGTTGGAGCATTACATAACCCAAAGGGTAAAACCCTGTAAGCAAAGGTTCCCCAAGGACATGTGAAGGTAGTATTTTCCTGATCTTCTGGTGCAACTTGTATCTGGTTATACCCGTTGAAACCATCAAGAAAACAAAAAAATTTCTTTCCAGCAAGAGTATCCAATACTTGGTCTATGAATGGTAATGGGAAATGATCCTTATGTGTGACCTTATTTAACTCCCTATAGTCCACACATACTCTCATTTTACCATTTTTCTTTGGAACAATGACCAATGGTGAAACCCACTTACTGTTTGAAATTGGATAAATGAATCCAACATCTAAGAGTTTTTCAATTTCCTCTTTCACAATCTCCTTCAAAGCAGGATTTAAGCGTCTCTGAGGTTGCCTTACTGGTTTTACATCTTCTGTGTATATTCTATGTGTACATACCTCAGGATGAATGCCTGTCATGTCCTTATAGTTCCATGCAAAAGCTTGAACATGTTTATGTAAGACTGCAAACAATTTGGTTTCTTGGTCCTCAGTTAGCCAGCTATTAATGTTTAGAAATTTACCTGGTTGTATTTCAATTTGTTTGATCCCTGGATGGACAGAACTAGCTGCTTCATAGTTACTGATTAATGCATTTAATGGACAATGATGTGGTTGCAGAGTATGAAATACTCTAGAATCTATCTTAGAGATGATACCTGATGGAATCAGAGGACATTTGAAGGTGTTAAGGAGATGATGATGCCATCCATGTGGTAGTATGAATGATCTTTCCTGACTAGGCATGGATGACAGAGGTTCTAAATTTTGTTCCTCCTCTTTCCACAACAACCGATGAACAAGAATTTGATCATCAGTTAGTCCTTCTGATTGTAATGTTTCAATTAGGATAGTTTCATTCTCAAATATTTCTCTTTCTGGTGTAGTGATTTCCTCAATATGTTCCTTCACTACAACTATAGCTAAAGTGGCAATGGTGTCTTGTTCTTCATCAGATTCGGGATACCAAATTTGTCCAAAAAAATTAGTTGATGGTTGAGCTGGTGGATACAGAGAAATTTTCTTCAGGTCAACACCATTAGAAATGGTCATTTCCCCTGATCTGCAGTCTATAAAAGTAGCTACAGTAGCTAGCCAAGGTCGTCCTAGAATGATAGGGTATCCATTGACTGAATTTCTAGGCTGCAACACTAAGAAGTCTATAGGATATTCCCAAGAAGAGACTTCAATGGCTACATCCTCTAGGATACCTTCTGGTTTAGCAACTGACCTATCTGCCATTTCCAAAACTATGGTGGTAGGACTGAGATTTTTGAGCTGCAGTTTTTGCATTGTGTCCTTAGTCATTACATTAATTGCAGCTCCAAGATCAATTAGCACATTAGGAATTTGCATTAACCCAATAGTAATTGTAACTATTGGACTTCCTGGGTCGCTATACTTGGGAGGAACTAGTTTCCCAGACAATAAATCAGCTAATTTTCCTTCTACCTGAACAGTTTTAGGAAAGGCCTTCTTTTTTTACCAGGTTTCTTGATACATAACTCCTGAATAGTCTTTTTGATTAAAGGCACATCCCTTATTGCTTGCAACAAAGGGAGAGAAATTGACATCTTTTTAAGTTCTGTCACTAATTTTGATTCAAGGGCAGTATCAATATGATCAAATCTTTCAGGGTATGGTAATGCTACTGGAGAAGATTCCTGCATTTTTTTTGTTATTTCTTCTTTTTGTTTTTGTTGCAGTGTCTCTTGATTTGGAGGTTCTTGTTTCTCACTAATTTCTTCAATGGTGGGTGGAACAGGTTCAGGTAAAACCTTCCCTGAATGCAGCTGGATGTTACTACAGTCAAGTACATGAACTACGAGTAGAGTCTTCAGACTCAACCTCATAAACAGGGGCTGTTTGTCTGGTATTATTTGGGTTAGTCACAGGTTGAGCTGGGAGTGGAGGTTGTTTCACTGGTTGTGTTTGTTGATGTTGTGCTCTTCCCTAAAAATTTGGATTAGGAGCGGGCAGCAAGTTTTGAGCTTGCCCTTGATACCTTTGTTGTCCTTGATATGGTGGGTATTGTTGTCCCCATATTTGTCCTTGTTGTGTCCATTGTGGATGAATTGTCTGCCAAGGTGGGTTCATCCACCCAGAATGTGACCAATCTGGGGGAGCTATCCAAGGTTGGTTCCAAGGTTGTGCAGAGACTTCTGCATGTCCCCATGGCATATTCATATTCCAAGGAGGTTGTCCCCAATTTGGAAACCGAGGAGCATTGGGATATTGTGCATAGCCACCATCGGATCTCTGCCCAATAGCATTAAGTTCTTCTATTTGGGTGCCCAAAATAGATTTTAGATGAGGCAACAAAGGACATTTATCTGTTGAGTGTTCCTTGGAACAAATTCCACAAATAGAAGTTTTGTTTAAAGGGCAATCCTGCAAGGCATGCTTATTTCTACATCTTGGGCAATAAATTGCCAAAGGTGGTGTAGAATTGGGTTTTGTGTTTCTCTCACCTAATGCAGAATTAAGTTGAACAAGGATATCCATTTTTAAATTAGCCATTTCCTCCATCAACTCCTTTATGTCACTATTGCCAGAATTTCGCTTCTTTCTTCGTTGGTGAGTGCGAGAATAATTTTTGCATAACTCCA
Source organism: Wollemia nobilis (assembly GCA_028583015.1). Classification (NCBI taxonomy): domain Eukaryota; kingdom Viridiplantae; phylum Streptophyta; class Pinopsida; order Araucariales; family Araucariaceae; genus Wollemia; species Wollemia nobilis. The sequence continues at coordinate 19,093,068 of JAQPPZ010017228.1, forward strand.
CAATATCTTCAATGTCAAGTTGATCTATGTCTCCTCTTCCCATTAAATCTAACACTTCCCTAGATTCATCCTGCAATCCTCTTAAGAAGATAGGCTTTAAGAAATCTGGTTCCACAGGACCACATCTCTTTTGGACAAAGGCAAAGCGATCAAGATAATCCTCTAAACTCTCATCTTCTTCTTGCTTGATCCGAAACAACTCATCTTTCCTGTTTCGTACTCTACAATAATCTTGATATTTATGTAAGAATGCAGTCTCCATGTCATCCCAAGTATGGATTGAATTAGGTTCAAGATTACTCATAAACCATCGGAGAGCAGCATCCTTAAGCGTGGAAGGAAACAATTTCAATTTTTGATTATCATTTATGTAGTCATAAGTCTGACATAACACTTTGAATTCAAACAAAAATTGATCAGGATCTTCTAAAATAGTTCCCCTAAAAATTGGCAATATGGATGGAGAAATAGTTTTCATGGGAGCATCTAGAGCTGGATCCAACTGTATGGGGTATTCAAAAGTCTTAGGAGGATCATCAACATTATACCCACCTGGTGGTGGTGGTGTTGCTGCCATAGTTGTTTTCTTTCTTGAGTTTGATGTGGATGGTTCAGGCTTAGGGGAATGTTTAGCAGCAAGTGCTTCAAAAAGCTCTTGTTCTAATCTTTCCAAAGCTTCAGTTGGTGAAGAAGGTATTTCTTGCATAGGCAATTCTTCATCTGATCATGAAGAACGCCTTGGTGGTTCAGAACTAGTTCTGATAAACCTCCCTCTTTCGTCTCTTGGCCTATGCATTCATGCCTATTCACTAAATAAATTGAAATGCAGTATTTCAAAAATTGTAACACAATTCTTGACCTGTTTCACTTTTCCTAACAACACCATTTTTTCCCTAGCAACGACGCCAAAAATGATGAGGGTCATTGATCATTCATCATTTAGTAATTATATGTCAGTCCAGGGCGGTGTCCAAAGGCTGTATACGATAGGAGGTGTCACAGTTGCAGGTTCAGTTTATCCAAGAACAGGCTTTTATTGATGGATCAGTTAGTGTTTGGGGGTTTGGTGTATCTTCCTAATTTCTAACAAAGGAAATCAAATTGCAGAAGCTGAAACTGAATTTAAACTACAGGAAAATGAAACTGCAAAATCTAAAATTGACAAGAAATAAAATGTTGCTGAATTGACCACAAAGCAAATTGCAGGAAAGTAAACTACAGAATGGAAATTCACACACACACTTGCAAAAATTAAACCAATGATAAAACTCACAATGATCTGAACATAAGTTGAACCAAATTAATGTTTATTGCAGTAAAACTAAAAATGACATAATTCTGGAAATTGCAGAAAATGCTAAAAATGATGTAATTTTAGAAATTGCAAAAAATGCTGGAAATGATGCCATTACAGGTCAAATGCTAAATACTATTCTAACACATGATTGAACCTATTCTAGATGCTATGGTGCAATTCTGAAATGAAACTAATGCTGCAAATAAATGTTGATAGAATTCTGTTGATCTGCTGCAGCAAGAAATCAACAAGAATTTCCTGTCACTGTGCTGCCCTTCCTCTGATCCTGCAAGTGGCCCTTGCTTCCAGAACCAGAAGAGGGTGAAGAATTATACTAGGTAAATTAAATGTGCACTATCAACCATCAAATGCTAAATAAAATCTGAAGAATGCACCTTTTTATTCCATCTGAAACTGCATTACAATATTGTAGGAAAAATCTGCAATTTATTGTAATGCTACAAAAGACTTTATCTACTGCTAATAACTATCTTCTATTCCTATTTCTCCATATGTCTATCTCTACATCTATTATGCTCAACCGTGCTGGGAGATTTATTTATAAGACAAAGTTGATATATCTGTTTGCTGAGTTTTAGGGATTTCCAACTGTTTACAAAATAGTTTCCTGGAATGCAGGGTTATAATTTGTCAACCTTTATCCCTTTATCCTAGTTGGTCCGCCTATGGTGAAGGAACGAAGTCCAAATAGGGTGGACTAACTGCTTGGTCAATTTCCAATCATGATTTCCATGGTTTTGGTGCATTTTGACCATTTTTGGTTGTTCCTGCGCTATTCCCTATTCCTGCGTCGCTTATTCCTGCACTGCTCTAGAATAATAGGCAGGTGATCATTCGTTGCTTATCTGTGCTCCAAACGCATAGGGAGGAAGTTGTTGACTATTTGGATTGTTTTCCCTTATCTTGTACACCCTTCTGCATTGGTGGCATGTGCTGGAGTGACTGATTCCAAGCCCTGCTATATATGTACAGTTGGCTGGAACTATCACAGTTACAACCTATTTTCCTGCATAGTCAGCTACAGTGGACAAGTTCTTGGCACCTTTTTCCATTTGAATTAGTTTAAATAGAGGAACACAATATTACTAAGCACCAGATATTCAACAAGGTCTATATTATGATTCTGAATTACTACAACACTACTAATTAATTAACTGAAAGCAGGTGAAATTGCTAGTAAAAATAGTAAAACAGAGTATATGCACTTTGTCATTTCAGAATATGCAAACACCATTATATAATGCATTTTACCCATAATTAACATAAAAACATAGTAAAAAGGGTGAGTCAAATAGTTATAATGTATCAAAAAGTGTTCATGGATGAGGCAATTCCTGGCCTCATCATATCCCATGATACAAAATTTGAAAACAATCCTAAAACCACCCTGCCAAAAAATAAGCGAAAATTATCGGTCATGTGTGGAATGAATCGAAATACAGGAAAGTGGTTAAAAATAATACTCAACCTTAGGAAATGGTTTAATTTTGGGTGTCAATATTTGCATGCTCATCGAAAACTTCAAATCACATTGGAATGACATAGGGGCTATCAACATAGAAGACATGTGTGAGCAAATTTATGCCACGAAGCACCAAAGTTGTACCATGGGCACCAAAAATGGTAGGATCTGCATCATTGGATGTCAAAAGTTATAGAATATCTATGAGCGTAGTTGGGCTTTGGAAAAAAAGTGATAACATTATAAAAAATAGGAGGATCACACCAAAAAAAAGGTTTAATGTTGCATTGAAAACCTTTGGACGATCGTAATCAAGGTCATTGGGAAATAGGATTTGTCACCAAAAATAATGAGCTTGGATTGAACATTGAGCATATGGTGTTGAATCATAGGTAACATGACATCATAAAGGTCTAGGATATGGTACAGAGCATGTGCAAAAACATGATGTCAAAAAGGTTCTGGAGCTACCGCAGATCATGTGCAAAAGGCATCGAAACTGGACCACTAGAAATGATGAAATCGAAGCAAAAAAAATTTAGAGGATTGATGTGCCACTAGAAAATGATTTGTTTACCAGTAAACTTAAAATCTACTAAGAATGACAAAGGGTCACCAGGCTATTTGAGAGGGAAAACTCATCAAAAAGGAGATCACCTCCAAAGACGTAAGGATATACATCACCAAAAATGTCAAAAAATGACAAATCCAATATGAATTCTTAGATCAAGAGTTGAGGTTTGGGAGTAAGAGGAACCCTAGATATCTGAGGTTTGATAGTCAGAGGGACCCCAGCTAAGAGTTTTCAAAAATAGGAGTGCTCAAAAGTGTTCACGATAGGGAAAGAGCATTCACCCATCAAGATCTAGGGGTTGGATTTCTCATTCCTTTCTAAACCAATCTAGTCTCAGGAAGAGGATACTTTCCAAAAAACCTTGCACCTTGATTTGATACCAATGATGTAGGAAGAACACTCAAGAGGCAAACATGAGAATGACAATGAAAAATTGACAATTGTATTCAACCAAAAATATATTTATAGGCGTGTTTGCCTTTATAAGTCGGTATTTAATGTGCATGATACATGTGGGTGTTAAATGTAATACATCATGATCCGTGTGAAAGGAATAATATTAGAGAATATAATATCAATCCCTATCAAAATTTCAATGGAGAAATGGTCCAAATTGACACTTCAAAAATCATCTCCCATACTCAACATGGATAGTCCCTTAGATAAACACAAAGAAATTTCTATATTTGATTCTTATTGTAGTTTTGTTTAACATTACATCATCATGCTTTCCACAATGAGTTACAAACATATAACTTGAGATAAGAGGCTATGAGACTTAACAATATCCAAACCATATTTGGATGGGCTTTTAAGGATTTAAAGCCAATGGAAACCTATATGACAATCCCTCATACGTTAGCATAGGAGGAATCACCTCAACCCATACACTAGAATTGGTAGAACTCAACCTTATTTAATTTTACCAAGGAAGGGAGAATACATGAGACTAAATCAATACTAAATACATTCTTAGGAAAAGGGTTGGCTATAAGCTCATATGAGCACTTTAATTTCATTGTGGATATATCAAATTACATTCACCTTAATGTTTATCCATAAAATATCATCATCAAATCCTTTGTTCATGGATGATGGTTATATGGATGTGCAATATTTATTGAGCTTCTCATTTGGCATAGTTCTAAAACTTTTTAAAGATTATTATATCTTATTATAAAAAAACCAATTTTATATCATTTACAAGAGAGGTTAAGGAGATAAAAGAGGTAGGGACCAAGATATAACAATCTATTGCTTATTTCACATTGTAGTTTATACTATATGGATTAGGACCCTAGATGAAAAAGTGTGGGTAATGCTAGTAACAATGAAGCCCATTATGCTTGAAGTAAACAATTCGAACATGTCTATAAGGACATTATATTTACAAAAATAAAAAAATTAATGAAAAATTTATTGAAAATGACAAGGATGTAAAATAATATATATGGGAAAAGTATTATCACTATTGCTAATATGTTATCCAAAGAATTAAACATTTCAAGTGGTGATGACTACAATATAATCTATGGAGGTTAGTATAAGTTTCTTACTATGGTGACTTGTAAAGCACACAAGTAGATCAAGTGATATTAATACTATATAGAAGGAACATTATCAAATATCAACCCATGAATCTAACCCCAATACCTTCTTCAAAAAATATCAAGATACACCATGGGATAAGGACCTTGGGTTACAAAGTAAATCTCTTTGCTTCCTACCATTTTCTTCAAACCAATTGGGATGATATATTAGTGTTCACTCATCAGATTAAAACATTGGTTTGCAATGTGAAAGTCTTTTCTCCACACTACTAGCCTTGGTATTAAAATGTCAAGATTAAACCATGGGATTAGAACCTTGTTTCGGGATGTGAGACTCCTCATTCTAACACTTGTCCCAAACTATTGGATTTTATAAGTTTATAAAAACAAATGTAATCAACACATTATACAAAAATACAAAAAATAACTCATAGAAAGAAAATATGTGATATAAGAGGGTTCTCGTGGACACCAAAATATATCACTAAATAAAAAATACACTCTAATCAATAACTAAATGGTTGGTATGAGGAGGTAATTATACCCAATTACACAAGATCTTTAGGTTAAGGTTAAGGAATTTACCTTTAGGTTAAATAAATATTTACCTATACAAGGTGTACAAGGGCCCAAAGGGTATATACAAAGAATATAATACACATTTGGTCATGGCCTGAACTAAAACTTAACCACTAGATATTCCAACATCGTCCATTAAGTTGAATGGGGAACACAAATAAATATCCTTATTAATTATCCGCCCTTAAGGGACATTCTCCTATGTCAATACTCTTCCACATTCACACAAATGGTACCTTAAGGATGGCCTTGGTTAGAATATCTACTTACATAAAGCATCAACCATCCACAAATATAAACCCATTGTACATAGTGCATCCAAATCTCAATATGCTTGGTCTATTGATGAAACACTAGATTGTAGACAGGTTGGGTGATGCTCTAATCATCACAATTAAGAGTTACTAGAAAGGACTGAGGAACCCAACTACTTCAAGATCACAAACATCCATTGAAGATGCCTGGTGAATTTATTAGAAACACAATATTTAGATTCTATGGAAGACTAATAAATAGTGTACTACCATCTAGAACACCAAGAAACGAGATCAAAATTCAAGGTAGAAGACAAAAATTATGGTGGAGAGTCACTAATCCAATTCACTAGCCTAATATACATTTGAGAAACTTATTAAAACTAGAGGTTCATAAATTGAATAATGAACACCCATATAATATAGAAATTTAATGTATTAGAGAATCCCCTTGGACATGGTCTAGTAACTCTCCCTAGGTGTTTGCATATACCTAGAAGAGTAGCTAATTAATGTAATGTTTGGTTAAGTGTGAGTGAGGTAGAGGGTACCTCCCACAAGGGACCAATATATATTTACATCCACCAAGGGAGTCATGCAATATAATCAAAGATTTAATCCAAAAGCAAAATGAGATTAAGCAAATTTATAATCCTCTATCATGAAATGTTGAAGAAGATCCAATGCATATTTGGACTACGAGATATTGATCCTAGAGGAATTTTAATCAATATAAATTTCCAAGAAGTATTATGGAATCCCCAAATATATCATCTCAAAGGTAGCACGAAGCCATAACTTCCTATCCTAAATCAAGAAAATTGAGTCTATTATAATGATAAGATCATATACATATAGCACAATCACTAACGACTCACCATCTTAATTTTTGATATAAATATCATGTTATCTCACATCACTTAAACTATAATTGAGAAAGGAGAGAATATTATCATACAAAGCATTAAGTTCTTACTTAGGTTCATATAAGTACTTAGTCAAATAACACATCAAGGGAGTGGGACCCTAAAGTTCAAAACCACTTGTTTGCTACATGTAAATATCCTATTAAATCTTACCATGAAGGAAGGAACTCTTCAAATCCAATTGATATACCTTCCAATCATAGGAATTAGCTATGGGAAAAATAATTTGACCATAATCCATTCAAGAAATCAAGGAAAATATCTTTAAGTAGCCAATTCCCTTCTTATGATAGAAACCCTTAGAAACAATATGTTCCTTGTACTTATTTACCTGACCATCTAAAGTGTATGTGGTCCTATAAACACATTTGTGTGCAATAATATTCTAACTTTTTTGAAGAGGAATATGTTCCCATATCTATTTTTTCATCAAAGATTCATCCTTAGTGTGGGATCTTCCCATTCTGGTCATCTATTTACTTGGGAGTAGGTGAGAGGATATCCAAAATTATCAACCTTCAAGAGTAGATCCCAAGAAGCCCCTTTCCCATGTCATTCCATAGAAATAATGGGTTGATCATTATGAAGAAGAGTTTGAACTCATGTGAGTATTGGATGAACCATGGAAGACCTAGGCACATTGTAAGAAGGACAATATCAAATTCCAAAAAATAAACATCCAAATTATATTCACCATATTCCATAACATTCAATACATTCACACTAATTAGGAGAGTCAAAATCATCAATCATAAACTTAGGAATTGATGGTGCTAGAGAGTGTGCTACCTTAAGAGGATATAAATCATTATTCTTAGTTATATAATCTCCAATGAAGTGGGGATATACAGGAGAAATTGGAATGGATCCAATAAGAATATCTAAGGAAGTATCTTGAATAATCAAATATACTATAGGAACTTTTATCAAGAAATAAAAAAGAGGACTTGAAGGTGTTGTTGGGAGAACCTCATCAAAATCACATATTTTCAAATAAGAACCTCCTATCTCTTAGGATCATATAGGTGATAGGCATTGGAGGAATTTAAATAGCCCACAAAAATGCATCCATGACTCTTTGATGCCTTTTTTATTATCCTTTTGTGTATGGGTCCATGCTATGGATCTAAAGATACAAAAGTAGGATACATTAGGTTCATTTCCTATCAATATATCAAGAGGAACCATTCATTTAATAACTTGTGTTGGAATTTGATTGATGATATATGCTACACAATGAACTACTTTACCCCAAAATTTGGGCTTCATACCCTTAGCATACACCATATATTAGACCATCTCCATAGTCACCATCTTCTTCTGCTTAGCTACCCATTTTACTATGGAGTATAATGAATAGTCCTTCGAAATGTAATACCATGAAGATACAATAAATATAAATAAATTGTTCAGATACTCACCCCTTCCATCTATTTTAAGGCACTTGATATTTCATTCTAATTGATTCTCCACTAGTGCCTTGAATTTTTTGTTCATATGCACTTGATATTTTGTTCCAACTGGTTCTTTACTAGTAATTTAAATTCTTTAAAAATTTCAAAAGTCCCATATTTGATATAAATATTACACAACCATACATACCGAGATACATCATCAACAAAAGAATAAATTAGTTATTCCTTGAAAGAGATGGGGTACCATGAGTCCACAAATATCTCTATGAATGAGCTTCAAGAGTTGTGTGGCATGCCTATTTGTTCCTTTTGGAAAGGAATCTCTATGGTTCTTCCCAAAAGAATACCCTTCATAAACACCACTACGGGGAGAAATAGGATGTATCCCCATGACGTATTGATGTTGATTCATATACCTCAGTGACCCATAACTAATATACCCAAGTCCATAATGTCATTGCTAACTCTCACAATTTGCATGTGTCACCATGGCCACAAAACCTCTTTTTAAAGATGAAGAAATAAGAGTTGATCTCTTGAATAGTTTCTACATTTGATCCAACTCATCATAATACCTAGAGGTATTTGTCTTGAATCCATCATCAATATCCTTGATCACCCATGAATCAAGCCAAAATTCTAACTTTATGTTTGTATGAGTGGTTTAGTAAGTAGAAAAAATATTATGGCCTACACTAGGAACATAAAGAACCTCATCAAATGAAGAAGATCTAATAATAACCTCACCATAACCTATTATATATAAGGAGGAATCAACTCAAATGACAACATGCTCTCACAAATATAGGTTATTGAAATCATGTGGAAGAGTACACTACTTGGTCATTTGCCTTGTTGCCCTTGAATCTTTAATCTATTCATTAAAAGTAGATGCTCAACATAATTAATAAACAAATAAATGAGCATAAGAGGCTTTACCATAATGATTATACTCATCCTAAGTATAGAAAAGAGCAACATTAATACCCCGTTTTATATTCTTCCTCAAGATTCTTGATGCATATCTGAAAAAAACTCTACTTCATGTTATTCCTTCTTGCAAAATTCACATGTTGGATTCTTGAATGGGTTCTTAGTATTATTCTCATTATACTTTAGTTTCTTGTCATTCTTATTCATAATTAATTTTCTTTTACATAAGCTAAATTAGTGAGAGGATGACCCTTCACTACTATCTTTGAGCTTGATGATGAAGATGGTATTTAAACAATTCATCAATTAGAGGAGGAGCAAAATTTAAGAAATAGATACAAAGCATCTCAAATACAATAATAACTATCTAATGTCTCTAATACATTGTTGAACACAATGTTGATAAGATCAATTTTTTCTATCTTTAGCTTCTTATTCCTGTCCCATATAGTAGTCCAAATATCATCTTGTAATTCCTTGGATCAACTAATGTACTCATCAATAATATCAAAATAATTCATAGTTAAGGTAGCAAGATCCACCTCTAATATATTGATTTACATAGAATCAATATGATTACACAACCCCCAAAATTTATCAAGCAATTACTTAGGATTTGTAATGCTACTAACATAGGTGTCAAATATTTTCAATGTGAGGAGCTATCAAACCAAGGACCTTATCCTTATTTTTCTTTAATAACTAATTTATTTCGTTAGAATTAGTTTCTAGAAGCTTCTCATTTATATATTTGGTCAACCTATTCTTTCAAAGTAAAGCTTCAATCTTAAGCTTCCAAGTGGCATAGTGTAGAACATTTAGTAAGGGTATCTGTTGATCCATAAATTTCCTACCAAAATACAAAACCCTACATGAAATTATGAATAAAAACAATGCTATGAATGTAGAGATCTTAAAAAAATATGTAAACTAAAAAAAAGGGCTCAAAATGCTTCCATATACAAAATTTATGACCCATGGAAGTTTGGTCCTAAAAGCACACACAATACCTCTAGAATCTTTAAAATTTTGAAAAAAATCTATACATGTGATGAATGGGAGGCCACCATGTTTTGCTATGTGAGATGATGAGAGGGTTCTAATTAGGCATTTATTAGATAATGTACCCATGAATAATAAGATGGAACATATCATTGTCTTATACTAGGGTTACCACCTAGTTGCTAACTATGTAGGTGACTAGACAATGTACCAACAAATTGACTACAATAATGATCACATTCTAATTTGCTCTATAATCTATAAACTAGATTATACCACTTGCTACTCTCTTATTTTCTCCAAAATTTATGCTTCATTAAGCTTCTTGTTGATTGTGAGACTATATAGTCAATTATTTTGATGATTGGAAGAATGTGATTGGTTGAACCCATATTTATACCACTCATGTGGTGCTCAATCTACCACATCATTCTTTGACATGTTAGCCCCTTCCACGTCATTATGTGTCACATCACTTGCAACATCATCATAGAGTACACACTTGGGTACCACATCATCAAATATCACATCATCAAGTGTCACATCATCATAGGGTGACATGTTAGCATGTTCAAGTGAAAAATGGGGGACATTATCCTAGGGTGTCGCATCATCATATAGTATCATATCTTAAAAATACACCATGTCATCGTACAATTCCAACTTAGAGATGCTAATATTACCATTCAAGTGAATGATGTCATGGTATTCATTAAAAAATATGGGCAAGTATGGTTTGATGCTTGGAGCTTCAAGGGCTAAGGGCTTAACAAAGACCCTTGGCATAGGTGTTTTAAAAAAAGTAAAACTACCACCACAATTATTTCAAGCATGTGGCTACCCTAACCTCAATGTGTTGCCTCTTAACTATCCAAGATCGTGCCCATACATAATGATTCAAGCATGTTAATATTATTTGGAATATCTTAAAAATTAAAGTTTAATTTTTTAAAAAAGAGTGAAATTACATAATTATTTTTAGATAAAAGAGGCACCTAGAGGTAAAACAAAGAAAAGTGTTGAACTATATCCTCTAAAATTTCACAAAGAATCCAAAAACACTAATGGTTTATTCATATCTATCATAGTTTTACCTACATAAATTTTTGTTGAATATAATCAATTAGAGCATCATCTCACACCAATGTAGCAAAAGTTGCCAAACCATATTAGCAACTTTGTCAAGCAACTTGAAGGTCTTTGTCATACACAAATGTCTATCCATGATTTCAATGACATCTGAAGTCTATTGGAAGATTTTCAAACTCTTATTTTTTATCGCTTTGGTGTTCATGTACTCTATACTCTCATATATGCTTTGTATTGGATATGCAATACTGGAAGAGAAAAGGAAATATATATATTTTTAAATTGTAAAATACAAATGAGGTTTTCAAAAAACTTAAGCCTAAAATAGGGTATCCATCAAGTCACAAATTAAAATAATAAGATATTAGGTTAAGTGTTGAGAGAGGAATAAATAACCTATTTATGAATGCATATCATACCTCAAAGCTACTACAACCAATGAGATCATTGTGATCCAAATCCTCCTAGTATTTTTAATGCAAAAACCCACAAAAACTTCTTCACAAATTGGTGGTGGCTTATGCAAATTCTTCTAGTTGCTCCAAAAAATGTTTTCCTTTGAAGATATCATAGAATTTGATTTACCAAAGATAAGCAATCAAATAATGGAGATTCATACCTCCTCTAATACCACATTAGATTTTATAATAGTTTTCAAAATTAAATGGAATCAACACATTACACAAAAATGCAAGAAATAACTCACATAAAGAAAACATGTAATATAAGAGGGTGCCCATGGACATTAAATTATCTCACTAAAGGAAAATATAATACACTTCAAATAATAAATAAATGGTTGGTATGAGGGGGTATTTATACCCAATTACAAGAGACCTTTAGGTCAAGGTTAAGGAACCGACCTTTAGGTTAAATAATAAAATATTCACCTATACAATATGTAAACGGGCATATACAAATAATATAATACAAATTTAGTTGTGTCCTTCATTGAAGCTTAACCACCATATATTTCAACAAAAACCTGAAGAAAAAATTTAAGATTAACCCATGGGATTGGAACCTTGGTTTGGGATATGAAACTCTTCATTTCCTAACACTTGTTTGAACCCCACTACGCTAAATATTAAGGTTCCCTTGTGGTATTAGAACCTTAAAGTTTAAGGTGTGAAACTACTTGCTCCATACCAAATTCCCCAAACCCCTTAAGATTTAAAATATTGAGGTTCACCCAAGGGATTTGAACCTTGGTTTATGGTATGGAACATCTTACGCTCCATCACTTCTCCCAAATATAATAGGCATGCAAAATATCAATTTAGTCCATGATTATTTATTGAATATTGAAAATGATGAGTAGGCACAAGAATATGGTGAGCCAAAAGATGGATATCAAAATAAAAAGTAAAATGTGTATGCATTTCGGTTTAAATTATCTAGCTTATCACCAAGATTCCTAAAATATGTATTTGTTTTTACAATGCAAATGTATTGTGAAACATGAGCATATTTTATAGAATGCACATGGATTTATAAAATATATTCATGATTCATAAAATGCACTCATGTTTTATAAATCTATGCATGTCATGATTATTTTACAACATGACCAAGGGAGGAGGAAGAGGGTTGAATTATTTAGGTAAAATGAATATTTGTGTTTGAAATTATTATGTACTATGATTGTCATATCTATGTTATTGGAGGATACATATAGACTATTTGAAATGTCCTCTTCTCAACTAGAGAGCTAGTACACATGAGATCACTTTTACACACCAAAGACATATGGGACCACTTTTACAATAGCAATAAATCTATGAAATTAAGTTAATTTTCCTTATATGGTAGGGTCAAACTATGCCTGCAACTCCAATTTATTTTAATTTCATAGAGCATTGACAAAATCCCCAAAAGTATACCTATATTTTAAAATAAGATGGCTACATTTAACAAATACCTTGTCTTAGATTGCTATGATCCCCACTCTTCCATGCACTCTTCTGGTCTAGTCCATCCATCAATCTATTGAAAGTGTCATTTGATTCATGGCCAAGTCCAATATTGTATGATGTAATGTTGTATAGGCCTAAGGGAATTCATTGTACAATGCATTGAGTTTATTGTAATATCTCATTATGTAAGACCTATAGGCTATGGTTAACCTTGTTATGGTTAAACCCACATTACAAACTTGTAATTAGATTGGCTTAAGATTAAGATCATTTATGTATTTGAGGTTTTGGTATAAATACCCACCACCATTTCTCATTTATTCATTGCAGTGTTGTGAATCTTGGATAATACAATGATTATTTATAGTTCCTATTGACACCCCTAACATTTTTGTCTCTTTTTCTTTCTTCTGTTCTTTTATACTTTTTGTATAATATTTGAGTGGATGGATTGCTTCTCCTTATTTTTCAAAAGTAATGTGAATGTCAAAATGGTATTAGAGCAGGTATGGAGCTTCATTTCTTGGTCATACAAGAAGTGTGCTTAGAGCCTAGGATTCTTGTTCCAATCTCTTAGATGAGTTATCCTTAAATTTTTGATAATATAGGTATGACATAAGAGGTATTGGAAAAACAATTTCATTTTTTTTGTCTCTTTGTGGTTGCCACATGTATGAGTGTTTTGGCGAAGGGAACATTTATGGAGAAAAAAATTTAAATTCAAAATTTTAAAAAATATTTCCACAACCCTTTTCCCTACATTTTGTCTTATTTCTCATAGTAGGTCTATTTCTAAATGGGTGCATGAAACAAATATAAGGATATGTGTTTTATGAAGCTATCAATTCTACATATTAAAATGTTGTTGCCTCATCTAAGTGAGGCCAAAAATGGTATCTTTTTTGAATCTTCTGCATCTTCAACACAAATTTGCTACATATGTGATATCATATAAAAGCACATGAATTTATCTTAGAGCAAAAACAATTAGCTATCTTAATGGAATATGGCTAATGGTTTTACAATGATGGTTGTTGAGGGTTGTGTAGAACATTGCTCAAAGAAGATGAGGGTTTGATCCTCACACCCTCATTTTTTGAAAAATTGTGTTAATGTTTTTACCATAATTTAATCATAGAAACTATTGGCAAAGGCACTAATCCAATAGCCTTATTTGTGCAATGGCATAATTATTTTGGAAAAATATGTTGGCAGTGAAGATTTTAATTCAAAGCTCTCTATGTGGAGTATTTTTTGGACTATAGATCACTAGAGAGTACCCTTAAAGGTTTATTACTTGAATCACCTCATCCAAGTCCATTGGCATAGTGGTAGATAGATTATGATGAGAACTAAGAGGTGTAAGATTCAAGATTCAAATCACTTTTTTTGCATGTTGGAAAGGTAGACTCACTTTAAGGTCTGAGTGGGATGCTTTCATCCAGTGCAAATATGTAGAAATGTGGTTAGAATATACTATATAAGTCATTAAAAACTTAGAAGTCAACTATTTGATTCCTCTCCTCTCTAATTTTACAAAAAAATATCTCTTCTTACTTAATGTTTGGCTAAGGTGGATACCAATGTGGCTTCCAATTGCAACAAAGATCACAATTTTTACTCATTTATTCAATCCCAACCAAAAAGAAAAAAAAATTAATAAGGTTCCCATAAATTAGAGGTAACGAAGTGGCATAGAATGAGTGGTTATCACCAATGAGTGAGCAACTACCAAGTTGTAGATTCAATTCATTGCTACCCTTCTAAGGTTTGAGGATTTAGTTTTTGTTTTTTTTAGAATTAATATTGCAAATATTTTAAAGGCCATAAATTTTACATATAGAAGCATTTTGAGCCTTTTTACCCAAATCATATGTTTTTTTAAGCTCTATGCATTGGTAACATTAGTTTACAAACATGTTCTAGTGTTAGAGGATGAATTGTGCATAATAAATTTCAAATCCTATTGCCCTATTTTTAAAGAGAATATTTATTATTATCTATGTAATCAAAATATTTGGATTGATTTTTTGGGAAATATAAATGGATTTGTGATAGTTGTAGTAGATTTTGATTATTTTGGTTAGGATCCTATCCAAACAAAACTATTATTTATGTACTTATTTTGTATTAGTGCTATGTTTGCACCATGGGTACCTAGTGTGCATGGCCCATTATGAAGTAACCTTTACTTCTATTATAAGTAGGATTTAGTGGCTTAGGTCCCCTCTTTCATGTGGTTCAACCCTTGAGCATTAGGGTTAGTGTAAATAAGAGTCTATATAAGGACATGGGTTTAGAGTAGAAGTCATATAATATGTTCTAATTTTGTATCATATCCCTAATTCTAAGGAGGTTTCCCCTCGAAGAGAGCTACTATATATATTTATTTTTTTAATATAAGTTTATTTTTATTTCCATTCAGTTATTTTTTGCGAGCACTTCTATTACTTTAATTTTTGCAGTCGATCATGAGCATTTCCATTAATTTTTGCATTGCTACTTTAGTAATGCTTATTTTACATAAAAGTTCCTAACAAGTGGTATCAGAGCTCTTTCCAGGATTGTGTTTTATAGTCATAACAATAGTTCTTGTCCTCCCCTCCATTTTTGTTTTATATCTCATTCTATTCATTTTCTATTAAAGTATCTTTCCAAAAAGCATAATATTTTTTTTTATTTTTTGGTGTAGGGTAGAAAATTTATTTTAGGGGTTTTATAGTACATAGAACTATCATTTTTAGTTGAGCACATTTTCTCGTAAAGCAGTGTGTGAGGAGGTGTAGTAAAATTGCACTAACATCCAATCCTTAGACAAAATGCACCGCAAATATGAACTTCCACATGTTGTGAGGCTTATCAAAAGACAATATTAGGTTAAACTAAAACAAAAAAACCTTAGGAAGTCTTCACTTAATTGAAATTATAATTCACCAATAAATAGTTAGTCCTAGAAAGTTACTCTAACAATATTCTAAAAAATGGATAGGAACCCTCCATGCTTAGAGCTCTAATATATTGGTCCGAACACTAATCATAAATGAGATTGTATATTAGAGAGCCCATGAAATAAAGCACACCCTAACTTAGGTTGTTTCTATTGAAACATTGTTTCAATTATTTCTTGCTCAAAAATAAAACTAGATCCAAGCATACTATGAAGAAGCTACTATATTCATAGTCAAGTTTTGCTATAGAAGCACATTGAAATTTGCTAGGCAACTCAAACAAAGCTAGTCTAAACACTCCAAAGCTATACAAAAATTATCCAATATGATATTGCAAAGAATATCTAGTTTGATAGTGCAAAGAATATCTAGTTTGATAGTGCAAAGAATATTTAATGTGATGGTGTAGATCATATGTATTCTAATAGTGTAGACAATATCTAGTTTGATAGTGCAAAGAATATCCAATATGAGAGTTAGAGTAGTCAATTACTAGTAGTTTTCTAGTGAGCAAAAAAACAAAAAATTGCCATTTTGAGATAACCCATTGCGATCCTCTTTTCAAGACAATAATTTTGATATACAACTATGATAAACCTTTTTGAAGACTTTAAAGTGGCTAAAATGGTTAATTGTATTAGAACTACTCAAGAGCTAGAGTGATTGGGTGTTAGGATCCTCCATCCTAACATTATTAATTAGTATTAGTTAGTATTATTAATCATTTAATTATTATATTATTAACTCATAAAGTGAGCCATCACATATTTATAACGTGAACCATCACGTCTCTTCACCAACGTAGATTTAGGGTAGATATATATATTAGGTTGGCCATTCACACAAATCATCCAAGAAGAAGAATATATATTTGTTTAAACCCATTGGAGGGATTTCTCAAACCAATGCAAAAGGCGATTCGTATCTAAAAGCGATTCTATTTATTTATTTCTCCTTTATTAAATTATTGTGCTAGGAACCCTTGGTTCCTACCATCTGGTATCAGAGCATTATGGATCCAGCCATGTGGGACCAAAAATTTCAGGAAGAAGTTCAAAAATTGAAGGTAAAATTTCAAGAATTGGGGAAACCACACTGGCAATGTTTAGAAAATATTTTTAGTGTGCAACATTTTGAAAATATTATAGAAAATATTTTTAGTGTGCAACATTTCGAAAATATTATAGAAAATACTATTAGTAAGTGCATTGAAAATTTTATGGAAGCACATGAAAATGAAGAAATTGCACGTGAGGAAGATGAGGAAGATAAGGAATATGAGGAATCTAAGGAAGATGAGAAATATAATGAAGATGTGGAAAATGAGGATAATGAGCAAGCAATACCCAAAGCACCTGATCACAACAATGAAGGCAATACGGTTGATATACCAGAAGTGATCGATGCATCAAGCAAGGATGAGGTAGACATTCCCAAAGTGACTCATTATGGCCAAACATGCACTCTACAAGAACTACACTCAATTTCCTCTCCAATAGTGAGTTATCGCCACAAGGTCAAACCTATTAAAAAACAAGGCAGAAAGGTGACTGCACACTCCTCCATTGCCTCTCCTAGGGAACAACAAGAGAATGTAGAAGTTTTACCACCTCTTTTTATGCATCATTCTAAGGTGTTCAAATAACCCCAAGGATTTCCCTTCCCTCATCATCATACATTCACTAATTTTTTTGGAAATCCCCTACTAACGCTTCATCCTTCTTGATATCCCTTCCTACGGAAGGATGACATTAAAAGAATCCAAGAACTTATGCAAATCCTTCTTGGAAAACAAAGGACAAAGCTCCTCACTTTGAGATTTTAGGACAAAGCTCTTTTTAAGGAGGGTGGCATGTTAGGATCCTCCATCCTAACATTATAAGTTAGTATTAGTTAGTATTATTAATAATTTAATTATTATATTATTAACTCATAAAGTGAACCATCACATCTCTTCATAAAATGAACCATCACGTCTCTTCACCAACGTAGCTTTAGGGTAGATATATATATTAGGTTGGCCATTCACACAAATCATCCAAGAAGAAGAATATATATTTGTTTAAACCCATTGGAGGGATTTCCCAAACCAATGCAAAAGATGATTCGTATCTAAAAGTGATTCTATTTATTTATTTCTCCTTTATTAAATTATTGTGCTAGGAACCCTTGGTTCCTACCATTGGGCAAATAGGTGGAAAAAATTAAAGCTTCTTAGGTAGAAATCCTCCAAATATTATCCAAATTAGAAAAATTGGATAAAATTGATGATATTGAAAGTCATTCAATGGTCTAAATAAAAAATATGACTCTCTAATAGGATAATTATTAGGAAGTCAAGGTGCTAGTTCTAGTGGAGGAGAATGAAACATCTCACCTCTAAATACAAATAAGAGAATGGCCAAGTTAGAATTTTTGATGATGATGACCCAACTAGTTGGTTGTATTGGGTTGAAAAATATTTTTCTCTTCATGGCATTCCTCACATTTAGAGGCTTGCAATTGTATATTTCAACCTAGAACATGGAGTAGCCTAGCAGTTCCAATGGTTAGAGAATATGAATATAAGGCTCACTTGAATTGAATTTGATTATGAATTATTCATCTATTTTGGACCTAATTACTATGAATATTTTATTGAAGCCCTCACCAAGTTAAGATAGACAACATTTTGTAGACACTCAAAAGTCGCACATTGTTCCTCTCCCTATCCCCGTGGTCAATCAATTTGTAAAACCCTCAAAAATTGCATAAATTGACTAAAATCACTATTCATCATCCTTAGCCCTTTTGGGATAGTTAAAAACCTTCCTACGCTTAATCTTGGATCCTCATGCAACCTCATTCCCAACTCAACCAAGGTTGAATTCTCCACCATGGTCAAAAAATATTTTATGCTCAAAATTCAACATTTTGGTCAAAACATGCTTTGTCTAATTACATGCTTAATTAAATCTAATCTTGATTTGATTCAGGCCTTCCACATCACCTATGCTAGCCTATCCTAGCCTTGCCACCTCCTACCCAGATATTTCTCCACCTCACACTCCCCTGGGTCATAAATGAAATATGGAGACTTTTGCACATAAAAAGCAATTTTAAATTGAAAGATATTTCCTAAAAGGTGTTCATTAATGCCTAATGGATATTTTTAGCAAGTCATCATTATTTGTGGATGGGTGAGGGATTCTCTCACCCAACCTCATTTATGAACCAGGACACCTCAAGGGACACCTCCCAGGTGGACACCTCACCGTTGCCAGCTCACAGGGGACACCTCATTCCCTTTCTCTCACCTTGACCTACTCTATAAATAGAAGGTCATTTTCACCTTTTTAAGAGAACCAAATTTTGCTTACCGAAACTCTACCGAAATCACTACAACCATTTGCATCCATTTCACATCCATCACACAACCATCGTACGAGCATCACAATTGATTTATCACTTTCATGAGGTTAATTTGTGATTGAGATTGATCAAAAATCCTATGAAAGTGCACTTTTTGAAGGTAACCCGCACAAAAATCAAACAAAAAATTATTCTAGGACAACCAAAGTAACTAAATTGTAGTTCAGATACAAAAAGGATAGGTTCACACGACCTCATGCGAACCACCCAGTTCAGGACCAATTCGCACAACCTCGTGCAAATATCTACTACATGCACTAGCATCTCCAGGAAAGGTAAGTATAAATTAATTTAGTATTTTTATGTTGTTTTTAATCGTTATTTTCATGTTTTGAGTATATTTTATGATTATTTTATCTTCATAACCACAGGGTTTGACTGAGGCAGACCCCCCAATGCACTAATAGGATTTTGCAGGTTAACAGGTCCAACAAAGCATAAGGACATATCCAACAAGCGATGGTCCATGGGCAAGAAACCTATCTACATAGAGGAACCTAAAAGGATGAATCGTGCTCTATTTGTACCACATCTGAAAGGGCTTACTTAGGAAAGATCCCATTGTAGCCTTTAGGGCAAATTTGTAAAAGGATATCGACATTGTAACCCCTTTTATAATTTTAATACAAATGTAGTAGATTCTTTGATATTGAATGAATGTCTTAGTGTCTTTTTGGTAGTTTCATTTTGGCACGCCCGGTGGGAACCCCACCAAGCATTAGATTAATCACCTTCTAACCCAAAATTATGGTCTATTTCTGTATGGTAGGTAGTTGTCATCCTTGAAGAAAACCCAAACCAAAAAAATGCCCTGAAAGACACCTCAGGCCAAACCACAAAAGGCTCCTTGGTGCATCGGTGAGCCTCCAAATAGATTAGTGAGTACACACTTGGGTGTGTGAATTCTCTAATCTGCCTCAAACTTGATACTTGATATCTAGCTATTAGTTTAGACACCCACAACCAACATCAAGGTACGTCAGGGGAGGTTAAGAGCCTCATGTTATCGAGGATTGCATGCCCCATACCTAGACCACAAATTATCTCTTGCCACGATGTATGCAAGGTTAAAGTGTCCTTATATTTTTGTGCAGCAAACCAATAGTTAACTTACTTTTTTGCCATTTACTTCTATCAGGTATGTATGAGATCTTTTCAAGGTTCTTGTCATCTTGCTAACATTAAATTGATTTTTTGGTATTTTCTATGTAGGTACCAGTGCTAGGATATTCTATAAACTTGAAAATCATCATCAATACCTCCAAACCAATTAGCCCATCCCTTGGATACCAGTTTGCATGACACTGTACGAACCCCCTATTAGAAGACAGGTTTGCACGACCCCATGCGAACCTTCCACAGTAGCACAATTTTGAACTAGAAGGTACACCAAAAGCTTTTACAGTCCCCTAGATGCAGGTATATTGTGAAAACTTTTGTTCCTCCTCTAGTTTGAAGCTAATATTTCCTATTGGGCCACAAGTTCCACACGATCGCATCTGCTTGTTTGTTGTAGGTAAATTTACATTGGCTTTCTAGATTAGATTTATTTTTAGAAGTTTTCCTTTAAGCAATTTTCCTTCACAAGCATCTAGTTAGCTTTCCTTTCTGTATTTTCACTTTGTGTTTTTTCCCTTCCAAGGTATTTATTATATTTGCTTCTAAGTCATTTCCCCCTCACAAGCATCTAGCTTAGTTTCAATTTTTGCACTTTCTCTTTAAAAGCACTTAAGTAGATTTCCCTTCTAAAAATCAATAGATCAAGTTCATTTTTGTCCAAAACTAAGTAAATAGATTTGATTTGAAAAGGCATCATAGCATAGTTTTATTTTTGAAAAGGTATTTAGAGTATATTTGCTTCTAAAAAAGTACCACAAAAACAAAAACCACACATTCACGTCTTATTTAAATGGTGTAAAGAGCTGGATTTCATCTCCAACCTGAATTAGATTTCATCACCAATTCACCACCAGAGTTTAGTGAGGTCTGGGTTCTACTCTCCATTGGCTCACCTCCGATTTTAGACACCATAGTATCCCCCTAGGTGGATCATTCTGGCATTAATACCCGATCAGTCCTTCCCACTTTGAGTGTTGGTTATCAAGAATTTATCACTAGAAGGTACCTTTGGAGTGGGTAGTTTTAGAAAGCCCCTTTACCATAGGGCTTTTCAAATAATTAGTGGGTGCAGTTGATCATTACTATGCATGCCTTAAATGTGAGGGTTAAGTGAAAGCCTTGATTAGGGCTGGTAGTAGCACACTGACAACATGACCTCTCTTCGTGAGTTTATTTGACTCATCAGAGCATTTTGAGTCTCTCCCCTTTGGATATCATTTTACTATGCCTATTACATCTAGGTTGTCATTCACCTATTGGATATAGTTCTATTTTGTGCACCTTTGGGTGTTGCAGGAGGTTCTGTATTGAAACATACCTATTTCAAGTAGCACTCACTCATTTCATATGGTTTGTTCCTAGGGAAGGTACATACTTTCATCAAAATACACGAAAGCCAAAAAGAAGAACATTTGCTTATTGTTGAGTCTCATGAAAGTGGTTACAAAAACATATCAAACGTGCTCTAACTCACTCCTTAGTTGATCCAAAGTTTCACTTCTGCACTTTACACTACACGATCTATTTTTAGGTAATTCACACCCCTTAGTGTGATACTCCTACACTCAGATCTATTTCACATGATTTTGTACGAAAAATTAGCTTTTAGGCTACAAAACTGCATTACAAAGGTCTACACAGCACACATAGGCTTCCCATAGCAAAAAATCCATCCTTTGTCTCTATTTCTAGTGGTTTGCACAACCCTGTGCGAATATCTGGTTGTAGAAGTGGTTCGCACGACCCCATGCAAACCTTTTTTTTAGGGCACAGATCTCATTTCAAAGTACATAGGTCTTTCATAGAGCACTTATCCATCACCTGTACCATTTTTTAGCAATTCGCACAACCGCTTGCAAATATTCAGCTTCAGGAATGATTCGCATGACCCCATACAAACTAGTATTTTTTAGAATAGATAACATCACATTCAGCCATAGACATTCCTAGAGCTCATATTTTCCATATTTTGGTGGATACCACATGTTTTGCACACATCACCATTCTAGTTATGTGTAGTCAGATGCATGAGGCTCTTCGTTTTGCCACCAAGGCTGCTCAATGGATTTTCATGATCGTAGGTGCCTCTTCTTCTTAGACCACTGATCCATATTTCGAGTTTGAGCAGGTTATTGTTGTAGGTCCACCTGACCTATTGACCAGGCCTTCCGCCCATAGTTCTAGTCCCACATCCCATATGGCATATTTCACTCCATCCCACCTATTGGATGAGACTTTCAAGAAGACCCCTCCCTTGGAAGATCTATCCTCTCCTAATCCCCCATCCACATACTGCTAGCATGTCATATATATCCCTCTTGGCTACCCCATACTAGTTATGGTGGTGGATGAGTTCACCCCACCTACTTCACCTTCAACTACCCATCCATTCCTCGAGCATTCCTCCCATCCACTTTTGGGAGATGACTCTGGTCTAGTTATTTCTCAAATCATACCTGATGTCATTACCACTATCTAGATAGTCGATATGATATCCACACCCCCTTCATCCATGGACCCTCCTACCATACCTTCATTCCAAATCCCACCATCTTAGTAGGCTTCATCGAGTTACTAGCCTTCATCCCAACCACCTTCCTCTACCCCACCTTAGTACTATTCACACCCGTCTTAGTATTACCAGCTGACATCACCCAATATATGCCATCCCTCATTGTAGGTTCACCCACAGTAGGTATCTTCATCCTCATAGCCACCTCCTTTCACACCATAATTTTCCTCCTATCCGCATACTAGCTACCCAACATTTTCATCCTATGGACCCTCATCGACTCCATCATCATTTCGCTTACCACCCCCACCTTCCTTTCACCCCCCACCACTAAACCCCACTTATCAAGGTCATCCACCTTGATATTCAATTCATCTTGAGTCCCTTCTTGCCATCCCATTAGTACCCCCTTCATCCTCATTAGTTCCACCTCTGTCTTCACACCAGTCTACTTTTACCACATCGACATCTCTTCCACCCCCCTCTTCTACACCACTCGCTTTCTTCACTTCACCACCCACATGGTCCTCTACCACTATTGCTTAGGTGCAACCAACTTACACATATGCGCAACAACAGTAGGCCCCCATGCATACCTAGCAAGTCTCAAAGTATTATGATCTGTAGTAGCCTCCACCTGCCTACCACTCTTCCTACATCTCACCCCATCCATATCAGGTTCCTATCCCATAATATCAAACCATGTCAATGCCTGATCCAAACCAGGCTTCTTACTATCATCCATGGAAGGAATAGTAGTTGCAATATCCACCACATCTTAATTATTTGTAACCCCCATTGTAGCCATTACCCGTATACACATCCTCACCCCCATTTATGGATCCACCAAATACTACCACAGTGCTCTCTAGCAAATTTCAAGCCATGCAGGAGTATATTCGTACATTGGATTTACGTATAACTGGTTATGGGACTCAAAAAACCACATATGATGAGTTGTGCAATGAACCCATTCACCATTTGTTCCTATCCATCCATATCCTTACAGATTTGAGATCCTTAAATTTGAAAAATTTAAGAGTAAGGAAGACCCTAGAGACCACCTTAATAATTATTGCTTTGCTTGCTACCAGTTACATGGTAGTGATCCCCTCATGCTTCACACGTTTCCACTTTCGCTTGGGGGACAAGCATTAGATTGGTATAACCATTTATCTCGCTACAGTTTATTCACTTTCGAATAATTGACCAATCTATTTCTAGAGCACTTCTCGATCAACATCAAAACCAAGCTTACCTTATCCGATGTTTATGTTGTACATCAGTGGGACAACGAGCCTATTATTGATTTTATCGGCCATTGGAGAGTGGTAATTCATGATATAGCCTTCCCTATCCCACTTTTAGAGCTCGTCAAACTCTTTGCCAAGAGTTACCATAAACAAATCTCCCAAAAATTGCAAATTCATTAGAGTCGGATGTTTGAGGAAGCCATCTCCCAAGCCAAAGTCAACGAGGACATCAAGGTCACACAAGAAAAATCAAATTACATTAGAAACAACCCTACCCAACAAGTTACCACTACAACCACCCTCCATATGTACCACCTACTACCCGACCACACCAAACCAATCAGGTTCTTCTAAATTCTCCATATCCACCACCGCAAGTGGCATTTGCACAAGCTCCACAACCCACTCCCCCACGATCTCCCCAAAACCAATACCAAGCTAATCCTACAATCCTTAAAACTCCACACCCATACAATCCTCCACCACAATATAATCCATACCAAGGTCACAATCCACATCCGCCTCGCCCTCCATGCAATTGGATGTCTTTATTCGAGCCCATGCCCGATGTATTTTGTAGATTAACTGAGGGAGGTCTCATCACTTTACCAACTATCCAACCTCTCGATCCAAATTGTCCTCTCCTGTGGGACTACAATCCATAGGCTTTCTATGATTACCATCGACAACATGGTCACACTATTGATTCATGCCGCATTTTTTGCCATGCCATGCAAGACCTTATCGATCGAGGTGCTATTCAAGTCTCAAATCCCCTCGCACTACAAAATAAAAACTTGGGGATATATCAAAATATATTACCCAAGCACGGGGGTATTTCACCTCAACCTGATCCATGCTAGGTAAATCATGTCAATCAATATCCTAAATAGTAGGGGTTTTTGGGTATGATCAATATCACTACTTGCAATCAATGCTATCCATCCCCTACGACCACCCAAAAACCTTCCACTTCTCAACAACCACCTACCATAACCTCAATCGTTACACCACTAATTCCTCCATCCCTTCCATGGAATGTCATCACCATCCATGGTAGTATTTCTCACCAGCTCTGCACTGCCCCCACAAGGTTATCCATTTACGATCTCATACAACAATCCCAACCTCTTCACGAAGCCCTTGATTCTATCCTTTGCTCTTTTGATCTCGAGACCCATGATGCAAACACCTTTGCCAATTTTTTTGGCAATGTTCAGATATGTCTAAAACCTTCTATCAGCTTTATTGATCATGAAATTATAGAAGTTCTAGGCAAGGGAGCAGATCCCCCATTGCACACTCAAGCCTCCATCAATGTCGTTACCTATAAGCATGTTCTCATAAACACTGATTCATCCATCAGTATCATTTCTACTGCCACCCTGGGCCATGATCACCTTCCTCCTTCCCATCTGGCCACTCCATCCATGGAACTTTGTGCTTTTGATGGCTCCATGCGTCCTACCCTTGGTATCGTTATCTTACACATCAAGGTGGGTTCCAAATTCATTTCCACTCTCTTTCATGTTATTGAAGGTGAGATGCAATATAACATCCTTTTGGGATACCCCTAGATTTGGGACATGCAATGCATCCCTTCCATGCTTCATCATTGTATCAAATATGTCCATAATAACTTAGTCCACTACATCCCTACCAATGGTGATCCATTTGAATTTTGCAACATCATACTAGGACAACTTGAATAACTAACTTGCAGTTTAGAAACAAAAAGGATAGGTTCGTACAACCCTGTGCAAACCACCCAGTTCAGGACCAGTTAGCACGATCCCGTGTGAATCTCTACTATAGGCACCAACATCTCTAGGAAACTTACGTATAAATTAATTTAGTATTTTTATGTTGTTTTTAATATTTATTTTCATGTTTTGAGTATATTTTATGAGTCTTTTGTCTTCATAACCATAGGGTTTGACTGAGGCAGACCCCCCAACGCACTAATAGGATTTTCTAGGTTAACATGTCCAACAAAGCATAAGGACATATCCAACAAGCAGTGGCCCATGATCAAGAAGCCCATCTACATCAAGGAAACTAAAAGTATGAATCGTGATGTATTTGTACCACATTTGAAAGGGCTTCCTTAGGGAAGATCCCATTGTAGCCTTTAGGGCAAATTTGTAAAAGGATATTGACATTGTAACCCCTTTTATAATTTTAATACAAATGCAATAGATTCTTTGATATTGAATGAATTTCTTAACATATTTTTGGTAGTTTCAAATTTGTCCATGATTACCAAACATAGTTTGAAAAACCGATAAATCACCTTAAGCGATTGAGTGTCAAGTTTTTCTAAAGTTGTATTATTAAAATATTTAAGGACGATATCCATATAAAGATGAAAATTTTCAAGACAAACAATATGATGTAAGCTATAGGATTATCTAAGATCACTATGGATAAATTTGTAGCACAAAGGAATACTTTAAACCACCAAAGGTTCAAACCTCATTTCCATGCTGAACATCATCAAACTAAGGAAACATACCACCCGAGGTTAAATGTCTCATCCATGAAGAAATGTAGGCACATTCGCTATAGGATCTATGATACAATTGTCATGACAAATATTATTTAGGTCACAAGTGTATAATGTAGAAACTATATTTACTAGATGTGGGAGAACCTTCTACTTGTTAGAAATACATAATAGATTTACACATTATAATTAATATTTGCATTGATGTGATAGAATCATATATACATGTGAAATCAAGAAGGTACAAGGTTGGGAGTTACAACTACTTTCCAACTTTCCATAACCTTTGTAAGCATAAGGTGAATACATAATATTTACAATATTCCCCCCTTATTACATCAATGTTAAATCAAAGTACATATAATAAAATTTCTAATTTTTTCAAACTTTACATGTGCAAGAGACTTTGTCAAAATGTTTGCATGTTGCTCCTCTATGGGATAAAATTAGAGTTGTATGTTGTGTTCTTGAACATGTTCACATATAAAATAGAACTAAACCTCAATGTGTATTGTGTGCTCATGAAAAACTAGATTGTAAAAAAGCTTTAGAAGTTCTTGATTGTCACAACTTAGGATCATTGGTTTCTTTTTTGGGATGCCCATTATTTAAAGATGCAACATAATCATATCATATCATAGCCAAATCCTCCCATGACATATGTTATTCATCCTTGATGGAAGAATAATAAACAACATTTTAATTCTTCTCCAATAAATTAGAACAAAACCTATAAAGAATACATATCCAAAAGTGGATCTTCTATCATCAATGGATCTTGCATAGTCTACATATATGAAATCTACCAAGAAGAATTGATCATTCTTCTCGTACTTTAAATTGTACTCAGTTGTATCATGGATATACTTGAATACCTACTTTTCTACTTTCAAAGGATGCACCTTTGGTTCTTGTATGAATTATTAAAGATAGCTCATAGCATATTTGATGTCAAGTCTTGTATATGTTAGATAAATAATACTCCAAATAAACTAGTGATAGAAAGTTTCATTCACCTACGAAGATGGATCATAACATGAAAGTTACAATCCTACTTCTATTGGAGTATCCATGGGTTTACAAATTTAACATTTAAAACTTATCAAGCAATGTCCTAACATACTTTATTTATGATATGAACACATGGTTTCCAATTTACCACACTTCCAATCCAAGATAATAGTACATTAGCCCAATATAGTCATGTTGAAAAAATGATTCAATCCCTTCTTGGTCTCCTTAGTCAACTTCATCAAAATCCCAATGATGACCAAGTCATCAACATAAATAATGATGATAAAAATATCTCTTCCTTACCCTTTGAAGTACAGGTTTAGGTCATATGGACTATGATAAAATCCATGTTGTAGAAGATGCTCATTGATCTTCATGTATTAGGATTTAGGTGCCTGCTTCAACCCATAGAGAGATTTGATGAGCCTGCATACTTTGTTCTTTTGAATAGGTATGATAAATTCCTCTAGCTGTGTTATGTAAACTTCTTCATTAAGGTCACTATTGAGAAATGTACTCTTCATATCCATTTGATGCAACTTCCATCTAAGCTATGTAGCCATTGTAAAAACCATCTAAATAGTCTTGATCTTTGTTATTGGTGTAAAAGTTTCATCACAATCAATTATTTCCTTCTATGCATAGACCTTTGCAACAGTCTTGCTTTAAATTTTCTATGCTCCCATTATCTTTGCATTTGGTTTTTAATACTAACTTACAACCAATGGTTTTCTTGTTAGATGGAAGATCAACAAGTTGTGATATCTTGTTCTTCATCAATGTGTGATACTTGATGTCCATAGCATCCTTCCACTCCTTCGATGAAAGAGCTTCATGAATAATTGAAGGTTCATATGTTTACACCATAGCACTCATTAGGGATAGATTGACCTCATTTTAAAATATAATTCAAGTTCTTGATCTA
The DNA here is from genome assembly GCA_028583015.1 of Wollemia nobilis. Classification (NCBI taxonomy): domain Eukaryota; kingdom Viridiplantae; phylum Streptophyta; class Pinopsida; order Araucariales; family Araucariaceae; genus Wollemia; species Wollemia nobilis. Next base: position 19,121,774 of record JAQPPZ010017228.1, read on the forward strand.
GAACTAGATGTATCTATAACATTATCTAAGTTTACATAATGAATTATACCGAGATACCACGTGGGTCTAAGATTCTTTATATAGGTGGATAGTCCTGGGTCATCAAATCTATTAAAAAATTCTCCTTCATCTTCATCAAAATCAACATCCTCTCATATGGGAGACCACCGATTCAAACTTCTTGCTCCCTCCCCTTATCCAGTGGTGATCTTGGGTGGATTTTGGCTTCCTTGGAGGTGACCTCAGGCAGATTGCCTCATTTTCCATCTTTTTGGTTCTCATTGGACTAGGCTGGTGTGTGAGTATTTATTAATGCATATCATTAATATTAATTTAGTGATTGGTTTATCCACTGGTTTCCCATTATGTGAGGTGGTCCAGTTAGCTTCTCCTCCATGCTTCTAGGTGGTATTTGAGGTGAGACCAGGTGTGTTCTTATCTTGGAGGAGGGGTTTTTTGGGTGATCTCTAGATCTGGTAGTGGTGGAGTGGGGTTGTGTGAATTATGCTATCTAGTAAGAGGTAATTTTTTGGATCTCATTCTCTGTGGTCCTTTGTGGTCTTAGAAGGGAGACCAGGGGCTTTCTCATTGTCCATAGAGGAGGGGTTTTAGAGATCCCATTTTGCTTTGACAAAATTGGTTGGTGTGGGTGGTGTTCAATTTATCTGTTGCTTGCCCAACATAAAAGTTAGTCTGACTAGATTCTTATCCACACTTTTGGGTGGTCTTTGGGGTGATACTAGGTGCTTTCTTGTCATGGAGGAAGGATTTTTTGGATGGTCTCTAGATCTGACAGTAGTGGAAAAGGGATGTGTGACTTATGTAGTCTTATTGAGAGGAATTTTATTGGTTATATTTATTCATGGTTATTAGTGGTGTTGGAAGGGGGACCAAGGGCTTTCTCATGTCCCTTGGAGGAGGGATTTCAAATATCCCATTTTAGTTTGACTGCATTGGTTCTTTACCCGATTGACATGGAAGTATCAGTGAATGTATATTTGCAGTTTTTCTATCTCATTCAAGAAGAGACATTATGTTTTCATGATGGTTGTAGTTGATGGGTTTTAGTGTTGGATTTTTAGGATTATCCTTGGGTGGTTGGGATTTTTTTCATCTTTTGAAGAGGAGCATGTCCTATGAACTCTATTCTCTACAAATTTTTGAGGTCTGGATAAGGGGACCTAATGCTTTCATGTTGGCTGTAAAGAGGGTTCTAGTTTTAGATTATTAGTTAGTTGTTTGGAGAGGTCCAATGGGTGGTGGTGTTGGTGTTTCGAATCCTTTAAATATAGTATTTGCATTCAACTATGTTGCTAGCCCCTTTAGTTCATTTGGCTGGTCTAGGTTTCCTTGGGTGGGAAACCTCTTTTAAAATTCTTGTGTTGCTGGTAAAAGTTTCTTTGGATGGGAACCTCTTTTCTATTTTCTAGTTTTCTAGCTCAGTTCCTATGATATAGTTAGTTGGAAAAGGTTTTCTAGGATGAGAAACCTCTTCCCTTAATTCATGTTGTGTGCATTGGTTTCCCTGGGTGGGAAATTGTCTTCAAATTTTTATGTTGCTAATGTGTTCTATTTTGAGTGGGAAACTCTTTTGTTTTAAATTTGAATGAATTTGTATTTGTTCCTATGGAAATTTTATTTATATGGATATCATATCCCTATTTTAGATATTACTAGCTTATTTCCTAGAGTTTACCTCCAAGAGATGGACTCTTTTGTAAAAGGTTTGGTGGTCCTTTCAAAACCCCTTTTTCAACCAATCAAAAAAATCAACATCCTCTCTCTTAGAGGCTTCATCATCATCATCATCAGATATAAAACACATGCTTTTTTAATAGCATGTGGCTTAGAAGAAGAGGTAAACTTATTCTTCTCATCAAACACAACATCTTTTCTTATATGTAATTTCTTTATGTCAATATCCATAAGACAATATCTATTCAACTCATTGCTATATCCAATGAAGATACGTTGTTTGAATTTCTTGTCTATCTTCATCCACTTCTACTTTGGAATGTGCATGAATGTAGTGCATAAAAGCAAGCAGATATGTGACAATTTTTTTATATTTCCCATCCATACCTCTTTAGGTGTGATACCATTCAATGGAAGTTTGGTTGCATGGTTCAAGAAGACCATAGTATGATCAATTTCTACCCAAAATGCTAGCTCCAAATTGACATCACTCAACATGCATTGTACCATATCCTAAATAGTATGATTTTACCTCTTCACAACTTCATTTTGTTGAAGCATGTAGGAATTTTCAATTATAATTTGATGTCATATAGATTTAGAAAACTCAAAAATTGATTGCTAGTTTACTCCCCCTTGATTTGAGTAGAGTGTATGAATGAGATGATCAACAACCTTCTCCATATGAGATTTGAATTCTTAAAATATCTATAACCACTTAAACTTGAATCCATGGGTCTACAAATATTGATATGTACCAAGTTAATTGGACCATCCACTTTATGACTGCTTGAGATAAATTAAGATCGATGTTGCTTTCTGGCCAAATAAATTATATAAATGTCATGAGGCTTCATCAAATATGGAATTCCATGTACCATATCATGATGTAGGAGTGACTTCAAATAGAAAAATATTAGATATCCAAATCACTTATACCATAGTGTGGTAGCTTTGTCTACTTTTGTCGCCAATGCTTGGTTGTATTGTATTATAATCACAAGATAAAACCTCTTGCCTATGCCAGAAGCCTGAGTAATGATCATCAAATCTCTATATTTCTTTCAAACTAGATAGAGTTTATTTACATATATTTTCAAAAAATCAACATGCAAATTATGATAAAGAAATTGATTCATAGAATTCAAGTTCTTCATGAGGCCTAACACTCAAATAACTTGAGTTAGGTGATAGGTACACTCTTCAAGATGCACTCAAATATCACCAATTCCAACAATAGTGTATTTCAAGTTGTCACAAAATGTTACTTGCCCATGATAAGTTGAATGGTCAAGACTCATGAACCATTTATTTTGGCTTATCATGTGTTTGGTAGCTTTTGAATCAATGTACCAAACTAGGATTGATTTTGAAATAGCTTTAATATATTGAACTTATAGTACAAAGTCTTGTCTTTCTACATAAGAATCAACATCCTCATATATATTACCATGTCAACATTGAGGTGTATTCCTTATTTATCAATAATAAATCTTTTTCTTGCCTCCTAATGAATTATTTGGTTGATTATTGGAAGATCCTTGTGAGAATACGTTATACCAACACTCCTAAAGGATGTGTCCTAATTTACTTTATATCATACATGTGATATTTCTTTATCCATGATGTTATTGATGCCCTTTTTTTTATTTATCTTTTTGCTAGTTATTGTGCTTATTGTGGGTCTTCCATATTTCTTTGACTGCATTGGCTTTCCTTCTTGATACATGAGCAAATGTATGTTCATATTCATTATTTGCCTCTCAATTTGCTTCCTATTGTTGAAGCAAATTTATAAGAGTCTATAAAGTCAACTCTATTTTGTCACATTCAAAATTATTACCAAAATGTTGAGCATTGATGGTAGTGCATGTAACACTATTGGAACAAACACATTATTAATGACACTCTTGCCTAATATTTATAACAAGGCTCACAACTTAGTAATTCATTGTAGAACCTTCCAGCTTCTCACTACTCTTCATATACAAGCAATGCAATTGTATCTGTAGGTGTAGAATTTGATTCTTATTCTTGGACTCAAACATTAAACTGAGTTTATCCTATGTATCCTTTGTAGTTACATCACGAATGTACATGTTGATATCATTAGATACACTAAGTATGATGATCAATCTAGCAAATTATTTGCTTTATTAATTTTTTTGTTCACCTAGGTCAGTTACTAAAGTTTTTTCCTAACACTTGTACCAAGGCTTGCAACTTAGTAATTCATCATAGAAATTCCTCCACCTTATCATTGCTCTTCATATTCAAGTAATGCAATTGGATCTATAGGTATAGAATTTGACATTAGTTATTGGACTTGAACATCATACTAATTTTACCACATGCATCCTTCACAATTATAGTATTACAAATATATAGATGAATCTCATCAAATATGTTGAACAAGATGATCAATCTGGATTTTTGATTAGCTTTAGAAAATTTTTAGTTCATTTGGGTCAGCGACATGTCTTTGCAAAATGCTAGATGCCACTTTCTATAACTCTTTGAACTCTAGGTAAATCTTCAATTTCATTTTCCATTTAGAATAATTGTCACTTTTGAGCAACTAAAAATTAGGTAATAGCATCTTTGGGGCATTAATAACTCTTGCAAATATTCATAAATCTACAAAAATATGCTTTCACTATAATGAACTCAAAAATAAATTTCCAATAACTATTAAGAGGTTAAAAGGATAAAATAGTTTTTAACATTTGTGAAGCCATAAGCCATATGAGATGATACTCACGGAGGATGTTTTTTACCCAATATATGGTTATCCAACCATACTTTGGTTATTAAAGCATGGTGAAAACCCTTAGCCTCTGTAGAATTTAAACCTTAGACCTCTACTTAGAGCTCCAAAGTTTCCATTATTAGGCCACTCAGGTTGTACTACGATCAATACTCATGCAATGATCAATCCCTCTAACTATGAGAAAATAGTAGGGTCTTGCTAGGTAAAGAATTATGTGCAAAGGATGAGTTATTTTCCCTCTAACTTGAATCTTCAAGGAATATTATTAGAATATTTTGTTAATATTCTACGGTAATAAAAATACCAAATCATTGTCTTGTCACCTACATTCAATAACAAGAAAAATAAAAATATTTTTTAAAGGCTTCATATAGACTTTCTACGAAGGATGTTGGATATGTTTATTATTTATAATTTAAATATATTGATTCCTTATTTCTATTTTTGGTCTATGTGTTATTTGCATGCAATAGATCAACACTTTCCTCCCAATAAACTTATAGATATTTTTTTAATCTTTTAAATGTGTGGTATAAGCCTTTACTCTGTAACACTTTACTATAAATGAACTTTTAGACAACTCATGCATTGATATGACAACTTCACAAAAAATGACCCTAATTTATCTTATGGTGACCTTGTTTCTAGTTGGCCTTGTCAACAAATAGTAGAGTGCAACTTCACTTCAAACAACACTTTTTTTTCTTTTTTATGATAGCTCTAGATGGTAGCTTTAGATGTCAACTTCATATGGCATCTCCAAAAAAATAGCTCTAAATAATAACTTTAGATGGTAATTCTAGATAGTAGCTTCAAACGGTCACAACCCTAGAGGATAGCAACTCTAGATGGAAGGCACTAACTCTAGATGGTAGCTTTAGACATCCGTAGCTCCAAATGGTAGTAGCTTCAAATGGAAACTTTAGACAACATCAACTCTAGATAACAACTTCTCTAAATGGAAGCTCTAGATAGGAATAGCTTTAGACAATAATAGTTCTAAACAGGTCATTCTTTTATTCAGATGACACATTTTTTACACCTAACGATAACATATTTTTAAATATGACATTAAACAATTTTATGATAGTAACTCTTTCAACATGAACTAGATTTTTCTCATATAGCTCTATAGCTCCTCTAAGATGAAATACCTTTATGTAACACTTACAAAAATAAACAAATAATAAAAAGAAGTTTTTTTTGTTCTCCAAATGGTAAGGTCTTCTCCTCACTCAAACTTGCATTTTCTTATTTTTAATTTCTCCAGTAGCAACACTTTCATGAATTTTGAGAGGTGTCTCCTACTCCTTGAAAACTGGACCACATTCATAAATGAAAGCTTTGCTCTGTTATAAACTTGCTTTGATATGAAATGCATAATAGATTTACACAATAAAATTAACATTTATATTGTTGTGATGAAAGCATTTATACATGTGAACTTAATAAGGTATAATATTGGAAGTTACAACTACTTTCTAACTTTCCATAATATTTGTAACCATAAGGTGAATATGTAATATTCACAACATGTCATAACCCAAATTTCTCACATTCCAACCCTTGATATATATATATATATATATATACATCTATTTAATATGATTCCTTAACCAAGGGTTCCTTATTCAATACACCCATCACTACTTCTTACACAATTCCTTTAATATAAAGTACCAGGTGTCACAACTTGTTAAACTACCAGTCTCATTGGCTAGATGAACTATATTAACTTCTTTCAATCAATTGAAAGAATCAAACTAATATTTGCTCCTTACACAAGTCTTTTTACGTAAGTACACTTGGAACAATGGGTTTTGACTACTACTCGCATCTATTGGAGAGTTAGTCATTAAATCTTGAGCTCCTTTTTAACTCAATATTGTATTAAATATTTAAATAATATCTAGATAAATCCTCTAATAAATCTTGCATCTATTGGTGAGATAATATTTAATCTTGAGCTCATTTTTAACTCAATATTGTATTTAATACTTAAATACCATCTAGAGAAATCCTCTAATAAAATCCTTTAGTATCTTAAGTATCTATCCTTAAGCTAAAATACGGTTACATTACCCATTAAAGCACCCATCATTAACTCCATACATAAGTTCAAATGAATAATAATAAAACAAGAAGATCTATAACTTCAACGTTCAACATAGATTCATCTAACAAAACACATTACAATAGATTAACACTTTAATCAAATCAAGAGTAAGATCCTCCATGAATTGACAACAAGATATCTAGTCGATAGGGGAACATCCACTACTCTTGTCTACCAGAGTAGTCAGTCAATCCGATTTGATACGAGATTCGAAATCGAATCTCATCTAGAACTCTATTCGAAATAAATACATTTAAGCATCATTACTCGATGTTGAAGGACGTCGCTACACAACTTTCACAAATACAAATTGATTTATCTAGTAGAAAAATCAATTTTATGATACAATATTCCTTAACATCAACTTCAATGGAGTTCTTGTATCCCCAAGCAAGTGCTCACTGCACAAAATTTGACTAGGGCACAATCTGGCAATGATATTCATCTGTTGCTCGAAAAGGTTGATAATTCTTGAACATACCTCATAATACAACTTAAAGGGTCTTCTTTTTAAATGAAGCTCATACATCCTCCACCTCTACCATGACTTTACATTTAGAAGCTACATACCCGGTAACCACTCCTTTGTTTATGGCTAGTTAGAAGACTGTTGGTACGAATTTCATACACACCCTGTGAAGAATGAGCACAAAACTCTGATAACACTTATACGGGATAAATCCCACTCACTTTAGGATCTAGCTGGTTATCCAAGGTGTGAGTTACAGAGTCGGGTCGAATGTCAATTCACTCTTTTTTGCTTTTGGAATAGATTTCAATATGGACTGTCTATACCTTACAACGGGCTCACTGAACTTGTTCAATAATGTTCAGAAGTTGTCACTTGTTGACAATCAGATTTAAAATTAATTCTTTGATCTAGCTCTCATGGGTCAGCAGATTTAAATAAAAGACAAATAAAGAAAATAAAAATGGATCATTTCACGATAAAACAAAGAGGGCAGGGTAAGGCAGAAAGAGAAGTTTATCCAATTTAACTGTAAAACAAAACTACCAATTTTATTTATACTATCAGATTCACAATAGAACAAATCAAAGAAGAAAGTGTCCAATTTTCTAAGATCACTTTCTACTAAGAGCAGAAGGCAGAGATGGAACAAATCTAACAGAAAATTATAAACCAAAGGGAAGTCGGTTAAAATTGATATCTTTCATCGACAGCCTAGCTCGCATAGTGAGGACAGAGCAATTAGAACAAACTTGAACCTTAAATCTGTAATTTTCCTTAGTATACAATGGAATAAATGAAGCCTAACAACATATTTAATCTTGATAACACCGATTTACAGCATATATCTAATAAACTTTAATGGAACGGATAACAAAAGAAAATGAACTTATCACAATCTGCAAAAGATTAGACTCCTGGCCATGCTATCACAGAAAACAAAAGCACATCAACTCCAAGTCCAGAAATAAAATATTTCATAGAATCTGCAAGAAATTGCTTCAATAGCCTTTTATTTCTAAGTCTCCGCCCTCTGCGATTACATTGAGAAGAAGTATTTATAGACTCAGGACAGACCCTGATATTTTTAGAAATATCTTCCTCTCAAACCCTAAATCTTATCATCTCAAACCCTAGGACATAGGTTTTACAATATAAAGCCATTTAAAAAAAAGCTCGGACAAAACTTAACCATTCTGCAACTCAGTGCAGTAACTTGCCATAAATGGAGAAGATAGAATTAGAATGCCACTTGCATTCACCCGCAATCGTGAATAAATGTCTTCATTAATTCCCTCGGGTGATCTGGATGAGTCACCACTTCTCTGACATTTTATCTCTGCAAAGCCATCCCTGAGCTAAAAATCTTTGCAAACTATTAATTCTGCCATAAATTTTCATTAAATGCCTTCACCGACAAATTTCGGTAACTATGTGCAGATATTTCCACTTTTCGGCCAATTCTTGACATATTCCACTATGGGCAGCAGCTTAGTCACCGTAAAATCTCTTTGCGGACAGATCTGTAAAAAATTGGATGAAACAGCAACCCCGACATCTTTTCTTTCTATATGGCCGTCTTTGATTAATTTGCACTAAGCTTTACCTTCCTGGCAATTTTTTCGCTGTCATGTAAGTGCCAGATGGCCTCCTGCAAAAGGGACAAAAATATGGATTAATACTTTAAAAATATTAAATCAAAACTTTAATTATTAAACCAGGCTAAAAAAAACCCTAAAGTTCATTTGCATGTCGGCCTGCTTCGTGTTTTGACACGTGTCACAAAAAAACTGCGACATGTGCCCTTGCTTCCAGCTGTCTTTTTCATTCTGGCTTCTTTATCTCTCCTGGCGCGAAACTGCGACATGTCACGATTTCGTGACATGTTGCAAAATCGCTACCTGTTCAACGCCTTTGGGCTTGCTGCCCAACATGGCCGCGAAAATGCGACATGTCGCGATTTCACGACATGTCACGAAATCGTGACTCGTTCTCTGCACTTGGCACCTTTCTGCCCATGAGCCGTGAAAACGCGACATGTCGTGATTTCGTGACATGTCACGAAATCGCGACGCATTCCTGCTTTGGCTCCGTTCCTCCCAACTGTGTCGCGATTTCACGACGTCGTGAAATCGCGACGTCGCGATTTCGTGACACTTTCATGCCTTGGGCCCTTTTGGATTTTGCCTACCTTTTGACTTGCTTGCTTTGCTGAAACCTTACCTTTTCTTTCTTGCCTTGCGACCTTGGGCTCCCCCTCGAAACTCGTCATGACTTCGCGACGCTCCCTCGTCTTGGGCACTAACTTCCCAATTGTGTCACGATTTTGCGACGTCACGATTTCGCGACACTTCTCCGACTTGCACTTGGCTTTGCCTACCTTTTGACTTTCTTTGTCTTAGCTACACTTTGCATTTCTCCCAACATTGGTTTGCTGCTTGTTGTGCTTTGACTCGGACCTTGTTGCAAAATCGTGACAGTCCGTACGCCTCGGGCGCCTTTCTCTCCATGGGCCGCGAAAACGCGACATGTAACGATTTTGTGACATGTCACGAAATCGCGACCCTTTCTGGCCTTAGCAAATTTTCTTGCACTTCCATTTCTCTTCGTTTCCCTCTTTGCCCTGACTCGTCGCGATTTCGTGACATGTCACGAAATCGCGACAGTCCGTACGCCTCGGGCCCTTTCTGTCCTTCCAGCCGTGAAAACGTGACACGTCGTGATTTCGTGACATGTCACAAAATCATGATGCTTTTCACACTTGGCATCCTTTTCACTCCAGTAGCCGCGAAAATGCGACATGTCACGATTTCGCGACATGTCGCGATTTCGCGACACTTTTTACACTTGGCATCCTTTTCACTCCAGCAGCCACAAAAATGCGACATGTCACGAAATCGTGACACTTTTTACACTTGGCATCCTTTTCACTCCAGCAGCCGCAAAAATGCGACATGTCGCGATTTCGCGACATGTCGCGAAATCATGACACTTTTTACACTTAGTCAATTTTCTTCAAACTCGTTGCGATTTCGCGACATGTCGTGATTTCGTGATGTTCCGTACGATTCTGCCTTCTCTCTCCAAAACTTGTCACGATTTCACGACATGTCGCGAAATCGCGACGTTCCGTACGATCGGGCTTTCTCTCTCCTAACCGATAGCGATATCGCGACATTTCCATTTTTGGAAAGTGTCGCGATTTCGCTATGCATTTCTGACTTAGCCGATTTTTCAAAAACCCGTCGCGATATCGTGACACTTCCAAAAAAGGAAAGTTTTGATTTTTAATGAATTTATCTATCTGTTTTTTGCATTTTTTTCGTACCGGTGTAAGATTTTCTTTATCCATGAATGATTCTAGCATGTAAAAAGTGAAGTCTGAGATAACAAAGCCAGAATGCAAGAAAACTTGGATAAAGAAACAGGCAAAACTTGAAGAAGAAAGAGGCAAGTAAAAATTGGAATTGAAACCTGAAAATTATCAAGAGGGTCCCTACTGCAAAATGAAAACTTAATGTTTTCAAAGGATGAAATTCATTTTTCAGTGGGGGTGTGTTGCTTCTCAACAAAGACATCTTCCATTCTCCAGCACATCACCGCTAACCACCAAGAAGGATTTCCCTCGATGGGGATTAGAGATGGCTCCATTTCATATTATTTAGCAAATCACTTTTTTGGTAGTATATTTTCAACTACCCATCCACAATATCCTTTCCCGGATATAGTCTCAACATAATAAATTAACAAATACCAATTCATTCTAATTCCAATAACAACACATTCATAGAAAAATCATTTCCTTGCTAATTTTTCTATACATCCAAGCACATCAAACATAGTCACACTGTTTAAAAACTACAGAAGTAACTGATAAAGATTTAACTCAAAATCAAGCATTATTCCCTTTATTCAAATCAAGACATAAATCTTCTTTCTTTTCTTAGGCAAACAATGTATGACAACAATTCAAAACATCAAGCCATTGAATACGTCTTCTACGAAGAAAGGAAATTATTCTATCCTTACCACATATTCAATCACTGCAATGAAGTTACATTTCACTACCGAATAAACTTCTATCACAAGAATCAATTATTTTGTATTCTTTTACTAAGCATGAAGTAATGTCTCTTCCACACACAATCAATCACAATTATGATAGCATACACAATCCATCTGCACAACCATGCACAATATGGTTTCTTTCCCTACTATGTCATATTCCTATACTTCTTGGGTCATCGGTTATCACTAATTTAAAAAGAATATCCATTCTTCCATTAGTTTGTGTGTTTATCACTATATTTAGACGCTCATCATCTCAACGTACTAGCAACATTCATCATATTACAGAGAGGTATCATAACAAGATGTTTCTACTAAACCTTCTAGACATTGAACAACAAATCAACTCTAGATTACATACTTGTGCCAAAAATTCCCACAAAATGTTATTCGAACACCCCTTGGGTTTTCATTTTTCTTTCACTATAACATTTCTACTCAACTAGATCATTTCTATCCGAAAACATTCATTTTCACTAGTTAAACAAAGACACAACAATATAAAGTCTTATCTGGTTTGAAAAAAATTAAATAAAACCAAACCATGAAAGTAAACAATGCATTTCCCAAAAGAACCTAGTTTCCTTCTGTATCTTCCAAGCTTGTCTTTGATGCTAATCCACTTTCATTCCTAGCTCTCCTTCCACACCTTCCATCGCTGTCCTCTCCTTTTTTATCCCTCTTCCTTTTCCTCCTTTGGCTAAGTTTCCATAATCCCACTTGACTGACCAGATCTCCCTGCTTTCCACTCAACAAACTCCCTTTAATTCACCACTCACTTACCATGAATGGGAACGTCCAGCTATCCGCAAGGCACGATTAAGCAAGGATCACTCCAACGTATTTCCTCATTAAAACTGAAATTTACTTCTAGTTAATAAGTTCCAACTCTTACTTAAAAGTATACTCTCCACTTATGCCCCTTTGGATTCCTTTTTCAAAGTAGTTTCTAAATTCAACAACATTCATTTTATTTCTTTTAAAATGATGCTAATAATAATAAAAGAAAACCATTTCTTTATCTTTATAAAGTCACAAACTTCTTTCTTGACATCCATTGTAACTTTAACAATTAAATGAATTCTTTTTAACTATTTAAAAATAAGATACTTAAAGAGGTTAGCATTCTTTTCTTGCAATAATGTCATTTTCAAATAAACTCATTCATAAAGAAAACATGATGCAAGGAGAAATTCAACTGAAAACTTAAGATATATTTTCTTATGCAAAATGATATGCAACTTCATGAAAGAGGGCATTCATCCATGTTGCCTCTCCAATATTCTGATAAATAACCCATCACATCATTTCCCTTGGGCAATCCTTTCTCGGTGGTTATTTCTTTCTGCCACCATAAGAACCTATACCTGCAAGAATGAAAACCATTAGCAACACCTTATCCTTTCATAAAATCTTTATAGTCACAAGCTAAACATGAAATAGTCTATCATTTCATTAAGGATACATTTACATCTTCCACAACATACATATGTTCTCATAGAAATAAACACATAGTCAAGTATCTCATCCATTAGACATCTATTCAAACATATGTTCAAAATTAATAACAAGTCTGCCAAGGGGTGGGTCATGACATCATCCCCCCCTTAGGCTTAACACAATCCTCTATGTTTTATTTTAAAACTTATAAACATAACATAATGTCTACTCATTATCAAATAGAAATGGAAAATGTTTTTGCATATCCGCTACTTTTTTCCAAGTAGCATTCCTCTCAGTGTAATGATCCCACTAGACTTTGCACTGCTCCAAAGTTCCCTTCCTCATCGATTTAGATCGAAACTCAAGGATTCTTACTGGTTGAACCTCTATAGCCTCGGGGTTCACCATCTACAAATTAGAAAAGTCCCACACATGCTCTGGATTAGCAACATACTTTTTAAGCAAAGAAATATGAAAAGTACTATGAATCTTGGATAGATTGGGTGGTAAGGCAAGTCGATAAGCCACAAGACTAATCTTCTCTAGGATTTCAAAGGGTTCAACAAAGCGAGGATCTAGCTTTGTGGATTTAATCATGCTCTTCCTAGGCTTCACCCTCAGAAACACTCTATCACCCACAACAAACTCTTTTGGTGATCTCTTAAGATCGGCATAGCTTTTCTGATGGTCTACAACTTCCTTCAGCCTTTCCTTAATCACTCTCAATTGTTGCTCCATTTCTTTGACCATGTCTGGTCCAAGCACAATCTAGTCTTCTAGATTATCCCATGATAATGGTATCCTACACTTTCTACCATACAAAGCTTCAAACGGAGCCATGCCTATGGTCGAATGGTGTCCGTTATTGTAGGTAAATTCTACTAAATGCAAGAAATCCTCCCAATAGGATTTCTGATCCATACAGTACATGCAAAGCATGTCTTCTAGCACTTGGTTCACTCTTTTAGTTTACCCATTAGTCTTTGGATGGTAAGCAAAACTGATATTCAATCTAGTGCCAATGGCACGATGCAAGGATTTCCAAAACTTAGATGTAAATTTTGGGTCCCTATCTGATATAATTACCTCCAAAAAACCATGAAGCCAAAATATTTCTTTGGAAAATCTATTAGCCATAGCCACGGCATCATCCTTGGTGTTCCTAGGTATAAAATGTGTAACCTTGGTCAGTATATTGACCACTACTAGGATTGCATCATGTTGAAACCTATTTTTAGGAAACCCTACGATGAAATCCATCAAAACCACCTACCATTTTTGCATAGGTATATCATGCGGATAAAGCAATCCAACAGGATGTCTATGTTCTACTTTTACCTTTTGGTACTCAAGGTATTGAGTAACAAATTTAGTTATGTCTCTCTTCATTCCTAGCCAGAAGAATATATTTTTCATATTCTTCCTCATCTTTGCTCCTCCTAGATGAGCAAAGTATGGAGACCTGTGTGCTTCATTCATAATCATCTTTCACAAATTTTTGATCTCAAGAATTACTATCTTGTTCTTAAAACATAAGAAACCATCCTTGACGTCAAAGTCCTGGTATTCCTCGGGTTTCCTTTCCATTCTTTCCCAAATTTTATTGCAGTATGCATCCTAGCTTTGCATTTCCTTGACTTGTTCCATCAAGTCGACATGGATGTAAGACAAAAATGCTATATGTCTCCTCCTACTTAGTGCATCAATGACTTTATTCTCCTTCCCATTTATATACTCAATTTCAAAATCATATTCAGCAAGGAATTCCATCCATATTCTCTACCTAGCATTGAGTAAAGGTTGAGTGAATATGTATTGCAGACTCTGATGGTCTATCCTTAACTCAAAGGGTCTCCCAACCAAATAATGTCACCAATTCTTGAGAGTAAACACCACAACTACCAACTCTAAGTCATGGGTTGCATAATTAACCTCATGTCTTTTTAGTTTCCTAGATCCATAGGCTACCACTACTTCTTCTTGTGAGAGCACTCCTCCCAAACCTTCTAAGGATGCATCTATACAAATAGAGAAACTTCCCTGAGGATTAGGTACCTTTAATATAGGAGGCGTGGTAAGCTTTTGCTTTAGCAAACCAAAGGCTTCCTCACATTTCTCTATCCACTTGAATTCTTTTCCTTTTCTCTAAAGGTTGGTTATTGGTGAGGTGATCTTGGCATAGTCCTTCACATAACACCTATAGTATCCGGTTAAGCCCATGAAACTTCAAACTTCTGACACATTTGTAGGTGGCAACCAATTCAAAATGGCTTCTATTTTCTTTGGATCCACTATGATCCCCTTAGATGAAATAATGTGTCCTAAGTATTGTACTTCCGACACATAAAATTCACACTTGGATAGGTTCCCATATAACTGATTTTTCCTTAATAGATCTAGCACAATTTGGAGGTGCTCATCATGCTCTAACTTATTTTTGGAGTATATCAAAATATCATCCAGAAATACTAGTACAAATCTATCCAAGTACTTCCTAAAGATACTATTCATTAAATTCATAAATGCCATTGGAGCATTTGTTAAACCAAAAGGTAAGACAACAAACTCATAATGTCCATAACGAGTTTTAAAGGTTGTCTTATGTGTATCCTCCTCACGGATCCTCAATTGGTGGTATCCTGAATTCAAATCAATCTTTGTAAATATTGTGGCATATTTGAGTTGATCAAAGAGATATTCGATTCTAGGTAGAGGGTATCTATTCTTGATGGTTGCCTTGTTTAACATTCTATAATCTATGCATAATCTCAGGGAACCATCCTTCTTCTTTACAAATAGCACTAGTGCACCCCAAGGTGATACACTTGGTTTAATCAACCCTTTCTCTAGTAACCCTTGCAATTGCACCTTCAACTCTTGCATTTCTATGGGATTCATTCTATAAGGAGCTCTATGTATGGGTTCCATTCTAGGTTGAAGCTCAATAGTAAAATAAAATTCCCATTTAGGGGGTAATCCAAGTAAGTCCTCTAGAAAAACATCCCTAAAATCCTAAAGAATTGGATGTTTCTCAAACACCTCTTCCTTCTTCTCTTTCTCCATTTCATTTATCTTAACTATATAGACCATCCCTCCTTTCCTTAAGGCCTTCTTAAGTTGCATTGTCGACAATATTTGAGGTTGAAAAACCCCTTGTAGGCTATACACCCTTCTCACAACACCCTTATCATCTATGTACTCAATCCATCTATCCTAAAAATTGAGTACTACCTTATGCGCTTGCAACTAATCCATTCCTAGGATTATATCAAAAGCATGCAGAGGCACTACATACAAACATCCTACAATTATTCCACTAGGTAAGGTGATTTCTGCCATAGGGTAACATTGATTAACGGAGTAGGTTTATCCTGAACCATACTCGACCTTCCACCCATGAGCCAAGATTATAGGTCTTTTTAAAATATCTCTAGCTAAGCTAGTGGAAATAAAGCTACATGTAGCACCACTATCAATCAAGATTTTAACATTCCTATCAAAAATATTACCTTTAATCAATATCGATGTGGCTTGACCATCAAGATTATGGTTACCTATAGCTACATAAATCCTGTGCATGGACTCCTTAGGTGCAGTTTCTTTGTACATTGGTTCCTTTCCTTTGGAACTCATTCCTGTTCTCTATGGGAAATTAGTAGCATAATGTGATCCTCTACAAATAAAACATCCTTCTTTTGGCCCTGGATGTTCTTTCCACTTTTGTCCCTCTTTTACTTTATCTATATGTGGAGAATTAGGTTGTCCTTGTAACAATATGTTGTTACCCTTATTGTTATTATGATTCTTCCCCTAGAACCTTCTCCTAAACTTCCCTTGCTTCTTATCATTTCTTTGGTCCTATTGAGAGAAGTTTTTGCTTTCCTGTTTCTCTTCCCATTTTATAAAACCTGCACTGTTTCTCTTTCTTAGTGCTTCTTTACCCTCTTCATCTAATCTTTCATAATCGAAGTAGGGTTTGAGATATGTTTCAGCCTTCTTGGCTAAATCATAGGCCTTCTACAAAGTTGTAGGTTCTCGCATATCCACTTCCTGTCCTATTCTAGGATCCGCTCCTAGAATAAACTTATGGATCCTCATTTTCTCATTATAAGTAGGCACATACTTCATTAGTTTGACAAAAATTTGGTAGTACTTTTCTACTATCCTAGTTCCTTGGTGAAGTCTAGTGAATTCTTCAAATTTTTGGGAATAAAAGTGTTCCATGAGAAATCTATCTTTGAAGGCTTTCACAAACTCTATCCATTTTAGGTCAATTGCTACCTCAAGACCCAATTCATCACTATACGCTTCCCACCAGGCTAAACCATCTCCTTGCAGATGCAATGTGGCATAAGATGTTCTAGTTCTTGAGGAAAAGTTCTTCATGTTGCAATAAGTTTCTATTTCTTTCAACCAAGCCTCAACCTTATCTCCATATTCCTCTCCATTAAATTTGGAAGATTTTAGATGTTTCATTTCCTTACCCAACTCGACTTCTAATCGGACCCTAGCCTGTTGTGCCTCGATAAGAGGTTCATTTGGATGACTCACTCTAGGGTTACCCGCTTGTGCTTCTCAACTCAACATGACATCTAACAACTATTTTTGGGTTTCTACCTATTCCTATAGTAGAGCCACTGTCTCAATAATATTCTCATTGCTAGGATATTCCCTTTCATCACTAGGGTTCCCTAAACCCACCTCTGGATTCCTATCCTCCACATTAGTCTATCGTGTCTACCTTGTTTATGGGACAACACTTCCTCTTCTTCTCTTTGGTGGTATTGTCCCTAGCCATACACAAAAGAGGTAGTAAGAATTCATTAGCAATTAGTCCTTCAAATTGCTCCTCTTACTAATAATCATCTACCCTATCATCTCAAGCAATTCAATAGATTTACTTCTAATAGGTATTCTTATTGGCAAGGTTCAATTCCTTCATAAGTATGCTTTCTATTACATACCAAAACTATTTTCTACGTAGTGAACCTATCCCACTATGAACCATGCTCTGATACCAAATGTCATAACCCAAAATTCTCACATTCCAACCCTTGATTTTATTATATATATACATTTACATCTATTTAATCTAATTCTTTAACCAAGGGTTCCTTATTCAATACACCCATCACTACTTCTTACACAATTCCTTTAGTGTAAAGTACTAGGTGTCACACCCTGTTAAACTACCAGTCTCATTGGCCAGATGAGCTAGCTTAAATTTTTCTTTTAGTCCATCAAAAGAATCAAACTAATCTTTGCTCCTTACACAAGTCTTTCTGCGTAAGTGCACTTAGCGCGATGGGTGTTGACTACTACTCGCATCTATTGGAGAGTTAGTCATTAAATCTTGAGCTCATTTTTAACTCAATATTGTATTTAATATTTAAATAACATCTAGAGAAATCCTCTAATAAATATTGCATCTATTGGTGAGATAATCTTTAAATATTGAGCTCATTTTTAACTCAATATTGTATTTAATACTTAAATATCATCTAGAGAAATCCTCTAATAAAACCCTTAGTATCTTAAGTATCTATCCTTAAGCTAAAATACGGTTACATTACCCATTCAAGCAACCATCGTCGTAACATCCGATTACGAAACATTAAATCCATCCCTAAGTTCAAATGAACAATAATAAAACAAAAAGATCTATAACTTCAATGTTCAACACATATTCACATAACAAAACTTATTGCAATAGATTAACACTTTAATCAAAGCAAGGGTAAGATCCTCCATGAATCTGATAACAAGATATCTAGTCGAGAGGGGGACATCCACTACTCTTATCTACCAGAGTAGTCAATCAACCCGATTTGACACGAGATTCAAAATCAAAACTCATCTAGAACTCTTGTTTGAAATAAATACATTTAAGCATCATTACTCAATGTTGAAGGACATCGCTACACAAATGATATAGATACAAATTGATTTCTCTAGCAGCCAAATCAATTTGATGATACAATATTCCTTAACATCAACTTCACTTGAGTTCTTGTACCCCCAAGCAAGTGCTCACTACACAATTCGACTGGGGCATAATCCGACAATGATCTTTCATCCATTGCTTGACAAAGGTTGATAATTCCTAAACATAACTCATAATCCAGCTTAAGGGTCTTCTATTTTTAAATGAAGCTCATACGTCCTCCACCTCCACCATAAATGTATGCTTAGAAGCTACAAACACGATAACAACTCCTTTGTTTTCATCCAGTTAGAAGATATATTCCATTATCTAGCACATCACCGCTAACCACCAAGAAGGATTTCCCTCGACAGGGATTAGAGAAAGCTCCATTTCATATTATTTAGCAAATCACTTTATCGATAGTATATTTTCAACTACACATCCATAGTATCCTTTCCCGAATATAGTCTCAATAGAATAAATTAACAAATACCAATTCATTCTAATTTCAAGAACAACACATTCATAGAAAGTCATTTCCTTGCTAATTTTTCTATACATACAAGCACATCAAACATAGTCACACTTTTTAAAAACTACAGAAGTAACTGATAAAGCTTTAACTCAAAATAAAACATTATTCTCTTTATTCAAATCAAGACATAAATCTTCTTTCTTTTCTCAGGCAAACAATGTATGACAACAATTCAAAATATCAAGCCATTGAATACGTCTTCTATGAAGAAAGGAAATTATTCTTATCTTTACCACATATTCAATCACTGCAATGAAGTTACATTTCACTACTGAATAAACTTCTATCACAAGAATCAATATTTTGTATTCTTTTACTAAGCATGAAGTAACGTCTCTTCCACACACAATCAATCATATTTATGACAACATACACAATATGCTTGCACAACCATGCACAATATGGTTTCTTTCCCTACTATGTCACATTCCTATACTTCTCAGATCATCGATTATCACTAATAGAAAAAGGATATTTGTTCTTTGATTAGTTTATGTGTTTATCACTATATTTAGATGCTCATCATCTCAATGTATTGGTATCATTCACCATATTATAGAGAGGTATCATAACAAGATGTTTCTACTAAACCTTCTAGACATTGAACAATAAATCAACTCTAGATTACATACTTGTGCTACAAAATTCCCACAAAATGTTATTCAAACACCCCCCGAGTTTTTATTTCTCTTTCACTATAACATTTTCTACTCAAATAGATCATTTCTATTCGAAAACATTCATTTTCACTAGTTAAACAAAGACACAACAATATAAAGTCTTATCTGGTTTGAAAAACATTTAAATAAAACCAAACCATGAAAGCAAACAATGCATTTCCCAAAAGAACCTGGTTTCCTTCTGTGTCTTCCAAGCTTATCTTCGATGCTAATCCGCTTTCGTTCCTAGCTCTCCTTCCACACCTTTCATCGCTATCCTCTCATTCGATCCTTCCTCTTTTTCCTCCTTTGGCTAAGTTTTTTATAATCCCACTTGACCAACCAGATCTCCCTCGGTTTCCACTCACTTAACAAACTCCCTTTAATTCACCACTCGCTTACCATGAATGGGAAAGTCCGACTATCCGCAAGGTATGATTAAGCAAGGATCACTCCAACATATTTCCTCATTAAAACTAAAATTCACTTCTAGTTAATAAGTTCCAACTCTTACTTAAAAGTATACTCTCCACTTATGCCCCTTTGGATTCCTTTTTCAAAGTAGTTTTCGAATTCAACAACATTCATTTTATTTCTTCTAAAATGATGCTAATAATAATAAAAGAAAACCATTTCTTTATATTTATAAAGTCACAAACTTCTTTCTTGACATCCATTGTAACTTTAACAATTAAATGAATTCTTTTAACTATTTAAAAATAAGATACTTAAAGAGGTTAGCATTATTTTCTTGCAATAATGCCATTTTCAAATAAACTCATTCATAAAGAAAACATGATGCAAGAAGAAATTCAACTGAAACTTAAGATATCTTTTCTTATGCAAAATGATATGCAACTCCATAAAAGAGGGCATTCATCCATGTTGCCTCTCCAATATTTCGATAAATAACCCATCACATAATTTCCCTTGGGCAATCCTTTCTTGGTGGTTATTTCTTTCTGCCACCATAAGAACCTATACCTGCAAGAATGAAAACCATTAGCAACACCTTATCCTTTCATAAAATATTTATAGTCACAAGCTAAACATGAAATAGTCTATCATTTCATTAAGGATACATTTACATCTTCCACAACATACATATGTTCTCATAGAAATAAACACATAGTCAAGTATCTCATCCATTAGACATCTATTCAAACATATGTTCAAAATTAATAACAAGTCTACCAAGGGGTGGGTCATGACACAACATCACCAATGAACCACACAATAAATGGGAGTACCATATAAAGATAGATCAACCTAAATATCCTAAATCAATTGAATATCCATAATCTAAAATTTCAATGCATGCATTAGTTGAGATTTCTATTCCCTAGACAATGAAGGTGATGGGGTATTTCAAAGGCCATCTACTTATCATCCTCATTGATTCTAGAAATACCAAGCATTATATTTATCTTTGGGTAGCTAAACAAGTAGCTTGTTACATCTATTAGTGTAATTCATTTGAAGTTATGATTACCAATGGGGGTAATCTAACATGCAAAGGATAATGCACACATATAAAAGTGGTAATGTGTGACTACAACCTCAAAATTTTCCCTAGTAATATAAAAAAAGTTAAAGTCTCAAACCTTAGAAGAGTAGCAACAAATCTAAATCTACAACTTGGTAGCCACTCATTCACTAGTGACAACCACTCATTCTATGGAACTTGGTTTCCTTTGATTGATCGGAACCCTGTTGTTTTTTTTTCTTTTGGTTGGGGTTGAATAAATAAGTAAAAATTGTGATATTTGTTTCAATTAAAAGCCATGTTGGTATGCACCTTAACCAAACATTGAGTGAGAAAATATAAAGTTGTGTAAGATTATAAAGGAGAGAATTCATATATAGACCTATGAGTGGCCAATTTTACAAAAGGAGCTCAAGTGGGAAGCAAGATAATCAGGTCCAAAATGAGATAAACAAATGCACAAAACTAGTAACTAGTTAGAGTTGACAAGAGAGATGAGATTGGGGTCTTAGTAATAGCCTGAAGCAGTGATGCACACAACCATAAGAAAAAATGATCTAGGCATTCCTACCCAATATGAACATTCAATAATCATAGTTGATGGTAGTAACCAAAACATAAAAAAAATCATATGGGAAGTCAACAATAGGATACATAGATCATATCAGGCATAGAAAACTAGAGTTTCAAACAAAGAGCAAAGGAAGATTTTTCAAACAAATTTTGGTTAAACTTGCACCACCTAGGATCCAAAAATTTAGGAGGTCAAGTTTTTATTTAGGGTATCTAATCCCAAAACCCTTGTGTGGAGGGTCACTGACCCCCCATAACCACTAGCAAAGGCCATGACCCCAAATCCTACAAATTGTGCTAAGGTGTTTGGTCCCCCAAAATGCATGATCCTCCCTCTGCAATGAAAAGTATAACATTAAAACCATCATTGTGAGACCTTTAAAGGAGCAACCATGGACTTGAGATAATTAATTATAAGATATCTCTATGGAATATCTCTAGCATGGATAGAAAGATCTTACCTCAAATAGCTTTGAAACCCAAAGATCTTAGGATTGTACACCATCAATGTGGGGGTATCGTAGGTAGGAATTTTAAATTTTGAGAAGGGAAAACTCCATAAAGTATTTATTAATATTTATGTTCTCTTTATTATAAATTATCAAAGTCCAACCATATTTGTATGGGGTTTTCCTTTATTCTATTATGTATCGCGGCTTGGCTTGAGCTTTGCATTATTTTGACTTATTAGTTTTTGAGCCTCTTTTCCTAGCATGTATGTAATATAGAGTTCATATAAATAAGAAACTGTGACTACTTTAGTATTCCTATCCCAGTTATTGTGTGGGTGTTCTATATTATTCATGATTGAGGAGACCATGTTCCTTATGGATTATGGATTGCTATACATGTGTTCACTCAACCTCCCTCAGTATAAAGAGTCTCTTAGATATTTGATACATTGCCACCTATTGTTTAGGCTATTTAGATTTACATTATTTCCATATAATTTTTATTTGTTTTTTACATTTTTTCTCTTTCCCTTTTCCTTTTAAAAGCACCCAATAAAGTAGGCTACCTTAATAGGAGGAGCATCAAAGATCTCACCCAATCAAGGAGCCAACCTTAGCAAAAAATTCTAAAGGTTTCCTAAATGAGTTGTGTTCCACTCTCCCTATACTTCCCAAGAATGGTTCTCAAAGTGAGGCATAGGGAATTGAATGCACCCATTCAAAAGGAAGATACCACGTCCATGGGAATCATGGCACCCAAGGCACAATGGTTTTTTATGTCCCCCAATAGTTCAAACTACCACATCCAATAGGACCTGAATTATGATATTCATCTCCTGATCAAAAGTTAGGTTGGGGTTCTAGTGAAGGCCTCAATCCTTTTCTTGTTGAAGCACCTTGAAGATTCACTTGGTGACGCTACTATAGATGAAAACCCTAAAGAATTTGTCTTTACAGGCCAAGGCTATGGTGGAAACCTATGTCTTATCGATAATAACTCCCCATATGGTGGCTCTATTGAGAAAGAAAATCTAGAAGAAGCTTCCTAGAAGGACTCAGAGTAGGATTTTGATGAAGGTCCCAATCTATCAACTCTTAGATAAAATAATATTCACTTGATTACTCTTCTAAAAGTGGAGGACCTAGAAGATCATAAGGATACTACTACCAAATCTATATGCCTAAACATGGATACTTCCCACCACTTAAGCTTTGCCACATGTAGCAAAAATAATCCCTTGTGGCCTCTATTACCATCAAATGCATGGGACTACAGTCCAATGTCAATTCTTGAAACTATACCACATTATGTTGGTGAAGATATATCAAATACATTGATGCATTTGTGAGTTATGGTCTATTTCTATCAACTACATAATATCATGAAGTAAAACATAGCTTTAAGGCTACTTGTAGCATCATTCAAAGGAAAATATTGTGAGGGATATGACTTTCCCTCCCCACATTAAATAAATGAACGGGGCCATATTGCTTCCTTATTCATTGATGGATCTAAGGAAAGAGAGCAACCTACCCCAATTGCCCAACCTTTCACTCCCAATCCTCTCTCATTCAACAAATTTCTATCCCCAACCAGATTACAATAATATGGGATGAGGGGGAAGAGTATGAGGAGGCATAGGGAACAATACACAATGGGTGACCAAGCCAAACTAATAACTTGATAGACCAAGAGATAATAGAGGTAGTATTTTCCACTCCCTCCAAGGTGCTCAAGCAAACAAGAAAGTGTACTCAATAGTCTAAGAAGGAATCCCATCCACCTCTGGTAGTATAGAGAAAATAAAAAATCTGATTTGGGGGTTATAAATGTACTATGACTAGATCAAGAGCAAAAAAGGAGCCAACACTAGTACCGACCAACCTGCATCAAAGAAATCAAATGGCCTTGGTACCAATTAAATTACAGCAAGGGAGCTACTCAAGAGCCCTAGTTCCATAAGGGTGAAGGTATTTTACCCCAAAATTAAAAAAAGAGAAATAAATAAATAGCTTAAACAACCACTTGAGGGGCATTTTGACTCCATACCCAATGGATAAAGGCCACCCATTGTATATATCCATTATAGTTTCCTTTTGTTTTATGCAAATACTGATATTTATAGGTCATATTAATTTTTTTGAAGTTGTTGAGGCGTGAGGTTGTAGATTGAATGATGAAATTCCTACCTCTACTTCCATTTCATTTTCCATCATAGTTTTGACTCCATACCCAATGGATAATATGGTGGTTCCCTGGGTTCCTCATCTTCATGAAGTTAAATATCCCCTATGAGCCACTAGAACTGTAGTGAGTTCCTACTACACTTTGGAGGAGTGAGCACTTTTACCAATTTTGCAAAAGGATCTCAAGTGAGAAGTAAGAAAACTAGTTCTAGAAGGAGATAGATAAATGCATGAAATCAATAACCAATCAAAGATGATATCAAGAAGGAAATAAAGTCTCAATAATAGACCAAAGCAATGATGCACACATCTAGAAGAAAAAATAATTTGAGCATTCCTAGCCAACATAAAAATCTAGTAATCATGACTAAAGATAATAACTAGAACATAAAAAAACTATATGGGAAGTCAACATCATGATACATTGATTAGACTAGGCAAAAAAACTAGAGTTCTAAATGAAGAGCAAAGAATATTTGTCAATCAAATTTTGGTTAAACTTGTACCACATGAGGTTTGGGGTCTCCCACCTTTGAACACCTGCATGAAGGGTTATTGGACCCCATAACCACTAGTTGGGGGCATGGCAATAGACCTTGTAGATTATGTAGATGTTTTTGGTCCCCCAAATGTACAATCTTCCCTCTACAAGGAAAAGTACAACACCAAAAGCATCATCATGAGACATTCAGAGGAGAGGCCATATATATAATGATAGGAAATATCTATGGGATATCTCTAATATGGGTAGAAATATCTTATCTCAAATAGCTTAAAAATATAGAGACCTCCAAAATGTGCACCATCAATGTGGGAGTATCTTGGATAGGAATTTTGAAGTGGAAATTTTAAATTTTGAGAAGGGAAAAAATCATAAATTGTCTACAAATATTTATGTTCTCTTCAATATAAATTATCAAAAACAATCCATCTTTGTATGGGATTTTCCTTCTTTCTCTTTTGTATCATGGCCTAGCTTGAGCCTTCCATTATTTTGGACCATTAGTTTTTGAGCTTCTTTTCCTAGCATGTATGTAATCTAGAGTTAACATAAATAAGAAATTCTGACTACTTCAATATTCCTATCTTGGATCTTACGTGGGTTGTTTATATTATTCATGATTAGGGAGATCATGTTCCTTGTGTGTTGTTAGTTGCTATGCATATGTTCACTCAACATACCTCAATGTAGAGAGTCTCTTAGATATTTTGTGCATCATCACCAATAGTTTAGGCTAGTTAGGTAGTTAAGTTTACCTTCATGCCATATAATTTCTAGTTGTTTACTGTTATTGATCTCTTTTCCTTTTCCTTATCAAAACACCCAATAGAGTAGGCTAGATTAGGAAGAGGAGTGTTGAAGATCACACCTAGTCAAGGAGAAAACCTTGGTAAAAAAATACCAATGGTCATTTGAAGGAGTCGTGTCCCATGCTCCCTAGACTTCTTTGATGAGCAAGGTGCAGCAATAGTATTGTCATTGTTGTCAACACAGTTAGACAGATCGGTTGATGCAGTGGACAGGAGTTAAGAGGTTCTTCAGAGTATGTATAGTGACTTTCTAAAAGATCGAAGTGGCCCATATGCTAAAAGTCAAAAGAAAATCACAAGGAAGAAAACTGTCGCGATATCGCGACATGTTGAGCAAGAAAGAAAAATTGTCGTGATATCGCGACATGTTGAGCAAGAAAGAAAAACTATCGTGATATCGCGACATGTTTGAAAAGAAAGCGCAAGCAAGAAAAACTGTCGCGATTTTGTGACATGTTCGAAGAGAAAGTGCAAGCAAGAAAAACTGTCGCGATTTTGTGACATGTTCGAAGAGAAAGCACAAGTAGGAAAAATTGTTGCGATTTTGTGACATGTTGGAAGAGAAAAAGGCAAGTAGAAAAAGTGTCACGATTTCGTGACATATTGCAAGAGATATTGTACGGAAGAAAAAGTGTCACGATTCGCGACATATTGCAAGAGAGAGAATCCGAAAGATAAAGTGTCGCGATTTCATGACATATTGCAAGAGAGATTGTACGGAAGAAAAAGTGTCATGATTTCATTGCATATTGCAAGAGAGAGAGTCCGAAAGAAAAAGTGTCATGATTTCACGACATATTGCAAGAGAGATTTTACGAAAGAAAAAGTGTCACGATTTCACGACATATTGCAAGAGAGAGAGTCCGAAAGAAAAAGTGTCGCGATTTCTTGACATATTGCAAGAGAGATTTTACGGGAGAAAAAGTGTCGCAATATCGCGACATGTCGCGTTTTCATGACCCAAAGGCAAGAGAAAGAGAAAAGGAGAAAAAGTGTTGTGATATCGTGACATGTCGCGTTTTCACGACCCGAAGGCAAGAGAAAGAACAAAGGAGAGAAAGTGTCACGATATCGCGACATGTCGCATTTTTGTGACTAAAGGAGGAGAGAGAGTAAGAAGGAAAAAGTGTCATGATATCACGATACAAGTAAAGAGGAAGAGTAAGGAGGCAAAAGTGTCACGATATCGTGACATGTTGTGTTTTCACGGGTTCAAACCAAGTAAAGTAGCAAGGAGGAGAAAGTGTCACGATATCGTGACATGTGTTTTCGTGGGTTCAAACCAAGTAAAGTAGCAAGGAGGTGAAAGTGTCACGATATCACGACATGTTGTGTTTTCACGGGTTCAAACCAAGTAAAGTAGCAAGGAGGCGAAAGTGTCACGATATTGTGACATGTGTTTTTGTGGGTTCAAACCAAGTAAAGTAGCAAGGAGGCGAAAGTGTCACGATATCATGACATGTGTTTTCATGGGTACAAGCCAACAAAAGAAGCAAGGAGGCAAAAGTGTCGTGATATCGTGACATGTTGTGTTTTCGCGAGCTAAGAAGAGAACCTAGTCGAAATAAGATATGTGACAGTTAACTGAAGTTATACAACAGTTATAGGGGCCATTGCAGAAGAAAATCATGCAACTAAAATAAGAAGAGTTAATTGAAGTCAGTACGTTAGTTACAGGTGCAGTTATAGAGAAAAATCATGCAGCTAAAATAAGAACAATGAACTGAAGTCAGAACGACAGTTACATGAGGCTAGTTACGGAGTGAAATCATCGAGCGACGGTTAAACCGAAAGTCATCGATCGAAGATCAAACAAAGAGCCATAACTATTAATAGGATGCATGAGAGAATACTGTGTGATAAAGGAGTTACATATAGAAGTTTCTATTAATAAGTTGCATGCAAAAATATGGAAGCTAAAAATAGAATCAGAACTTTGTTATAAACGGAGGTCTGCGTGGAGAATTACTTGCTGGTGAAATAGTGTGAAAGTGCTACAAAAAGAGGGTTGGAAGAGTGCCGTAAGAGAGCATTAAGCAGAGCCGTGAGAGCCGTAAAAGTGCAGTAAGTAGAGCCTTAAGTGTGTGTGGTGTTTTGGTGAATAGCGAGAGAGGTTGGGTTAGCAATAGACCAGTCAGGGTCTTGAATAAGCGAAGGAATTTTTATGTCAATCTTATAGTTTCAAAATTGCAGTCCAAGTTGGTGCTTGGAATTAGGGGTTGGTGCTCCTTTCTGTTGGTGCAGATAAATTAGGGGTTGGTGCTCCTTTCTGTTGGTACAGAAAAATCAGGGGTTGGTGCTCCTTCCAGTGGGTGCTGGTAAATTGATTGTAAAATTGGTATTTGTAAAGGCTGGATTCGGATGGGAATCCAAGCAGTCATTTTTGAGGAGGAGCCAAATTGGTGAACCTCGTTACATCGTGTGTTGTGGAATGCTATCTTGTTATACTTGCTTTATCTAATTTAAATCTTCATTGTTTCGGCATTAAGAGTTGTAGATTTGAATTTAAATAGCTACACTGATTCACCCCCCCCTCTTAGTGTCATTGTGAGACTAACAATTGGTATTAGAGCCAAATTCCTGAACAAGCTTAATCAGCTAAGGTGATCTTGGAAAGTGAGACAAAGGCAGGTGGTGAAGGATTCTCATCAAACAAAGCACCATTGTTTGATGGAACTAATTACTCATTTTGGAGACTCAGGATGCAGACATATCTATGTGCTTTGGGATATGACATTTGGGAGTCAGTAGATAGTGGATACACAATACCCACCACTCCTCCAACCGATGATGTCGGTAAGAAACTATTTGAGAATAACTCTAAAGCAAAGAATGCTATCATGTGCGGTTTAGTGGACATCTAACTGATAAAGATTATGAGTTGTAAAATGACAAAAGACATGTGGGACAAACTAAGGAGCATTCATGAAGGAGACGACAAGATCAAGGAGGCCAAGTTACAAACGCATCGAGCTCAGTTCAAAGCATTAAAGATGAATGACGATGAGAACATAGAGGCATACATGCTGAGAGTCAATGGAGTCATTAATGCGGTTAGAGGACTCGACAAGGAAATGGAAGATGCTGTCGTCATGAGAAAGGTACTAAGATCTCTTCTCCAAATATTTGATTCTAAAGTTTTAGCAATAGAAGAAGCTAAAGATCTAAATACTTTTAGTATGGATGAGATGCATGGTTCTTTGACTACATATGAGATGAGAATAGAAAAAACTAAAACCACAGACATAGAAGCTACTTTTAAAGCACATAAAAATATAAAAGAAAAACAAGAATCCGAGGAAGAAGAGACATCAGATGAAACAGAAGCAAACTTTTTTCGAAAACTAATAAGGGGAAAAGGAAAATACAGAGGAAAGCTACCATTTAAGTGTTTCAACTATGGAGGCATTGGGCACTTTGCAGCTAAATATCCACTTAATGAGAAAAACAAAAGTGATGAAGGTTCACACCAAGAAAGAAGTGACTGGAAGAAGAAACCAAATTTTAGAAAAGGCAACTTTAAGAAGAAAAGTTTCATATCCAAGAATGTCAGTCCTTCAGAAGACAACTCTGGTGAGGATTCTGAAGAATAAACAGGTGAAGCTCTTTTCATGGCATTCGAAAAAGAAAATATAGAGGAAAAATAGGAATGTGATAAAAAACTTGAGGCTGAGGCTGAAGTAGATATGGAAGGTGAGTTGGTTGCTGCACTTAAAGAGCTAAGTATAGAAAGGAAAAAGAATAAGAAAACTTCAAGAAAGCTTGAGGATACCAATGAAATCATAACCATCTTGAAAGTACAGATAGACAAATTTAAGAAAATATCTAAAGATATCAAAGTACAATTAACCGTGAAAATAGATGAGTGCAGCAAGCTAGAAGAAGATATTGTTTGTTTAAGGATGCAGCTAGAAGAGATGAATAGAAAAATGAGTTGCTATCACAAACTTGAAGGAAGTTCTGTGAAGCTGGATAAGATTATAAATAACCAAAGGACTACATGCATCAAATTTGGTTTAGGCTTCATCGAAGGAGAATCATCAAATGGATTAAAGGCCATAACTGTAGAACCCATAAAGAATGAAGATAAGGTCAGGGTTGATCAAGAAAAAATGAATCATGCTAAAGAAAGCAATAATGTCAGGCACGAGAGGAGTATTGACAATGATGGATTCACCAATGTCACTCATCAAAGGAGAAGATTTATGGATTCCACTACAAAATGGCAAAGACCATCACCCAGGTTCACTCATTCCTTTTCTAGTTATTGTTTTAAATGCAATTGTTATGGACATAAGATTTTAGATTGCAAGTATAATGTAGGACAAAGGAACTTTACCAGTAGAAATGTTTTTTCACTGTTGATGGATTATGCAGTAGAATGTTATAACTGTCATAATTTTGGGCACATTGCAAAAATTTTTTGAAGTAAATTTGCAGCAAATAAACATCAGGGAAGAAAATTTCAACCAAATGGTTTGAGACAAAATAGAAAATTTCCTGAAAAACATGCACAAGCTACTGACAAAGAAAAGTCAAAACAAGTGACCAAAACTGTAATCAAACCAGAGTGGAAAGAAAAGGAGTGACCCAAGGAAGAAAAGGAATCCTTGATCGTACAGACAACATTTAAAGCATAGAACAAATCTACACCATGGATACTTGATAGTGGATGCTCCAGTCATATGACAGGTGACAAACAAAAATTTGAGAAGTTACAAAAATATGAAGGTGGTTGTGTAAAATTTGGAAATAATGATGGAGCTAATATAGTTGGCAAAGGATCAGTTAAGATCAGTGACGGAAAAATCAAGTCAAAAGAAGTCTTGTTTGTGATTGGTTTGAGGCATAACTTGTTAAGCATAAGTCAGATTTGTGATAGAGGTCAGAAGTAATTTTCAAGAAGCAGGGTTGTGAAGTCAGAACAACAAACTGTGGAAAGTTGATAGCAACTATTCAAGGACATATGGCAACCTGTATACTCTCTTAGAGACTTTAGAAGAAGCATGCTTGATTGGACAGGAAGAAGAAAATTGGCTGTGGCACAAGAGGCTCGGTCATATCAGTTTTGACAATCTAGTAAAAATCAGCTCAAAAAGGGCAGTGAGAGATATTCCCACCATTGGCAAACCATTAAATAGAATTTGTGCTTCATGCCAAAAGGGGAAGCAAACTAGATCCACATTTAAAACAAAAGAGTACTTCACAAGCAAACCTTTAGAACTAATACATACTGATTTATGTGGACCCATGAGAATGCAAAGCATAAATGGTGACAAATACTTTATGTTGTGCATAGATGACTATTCTAGGATGACATGGGTACTATTTTTGAAGCTTAAATTAGATGCCTTTGAGATGTTCAAGATTTTCAAAAAAAAAGTTGAGAATCAAACATGAAAAATGATTAAATGTTTAATATCAGATAGAGGAGGAGAGTTCATTTCAGAGGAGTTTGTAGAGTACTGTGAAAAATATGGGATTAGGAGACAGTTTTCAGTAGAAAGGACACCTCAGCAGAATGGTGTGGTAGAAAGAAAGAATAGGACAATGCAGGAAATGGCATGGACTATGTTGACTGAGAGCAAAATAGCAAACAAATTTTGGAAAGAGGCAGTCCATACTGCGGTATACATCCAAAATAGGTGCATGTTGAGGATGCATGAAAGCAAAACTCCATATGAGTTGTTGTTCGGTAAAAAGACAACAACAAGATACTTTAAAGTTTTTGGAAACAAGTGTTACATCAAAAGAACTAAAGATAATCTTGGTAAGTTTTAAGATAGAGCCGATGAAGGTATTTTTCTTGGCTATTCGACAAAAAGCAAAGCCTACACATGCTACAACAAGAGGCTAAAGAAAATTGTGGAGAGTGCCGATGTTAAAGTTGATGAAGGTAGGGAACGAGAAATAAGCTATAAAGAAAACTACCCAATTTATGAAGAGGTCATTGAAGGAGATGAGGAAAAGGAAACGGAAAAGAAATAGAAAATTGACTCAGATGATTTAAGTAGTGATTCAAAAGATGAAGAAAACAAGAAATTCAAAACAGGCAGCTGGCAAAAAAATCATCCTAGAGAGCAAATAATTGGAGACCCCATAGTTGGTGTTTAGACAAGAAGAAGAGTAGTAAGTAACTACTCTCTATTATCCAACATTGAGCCCAAAAATGTTGCTGAAGCAAGCAAAGATGAAAGTTGGATGATGGCAATAAATGAAGAATTAGATCAGATCGAGAAAAACAAAACCTGGGAGTTAGTACCAAGACCTGCAAATAAAAATATAATCGATACTAAATGGATTTTTCAAAAAAAATTGAATGAAGATGGATAGGTAGTTAGGAATAAAGCAAGATTGGTCTATAAAGGCTATGCATAAGTTGAAGGTATTGACTTTGAGGAAACCTTTGCACCAGTGGCTAGACTAGAGGCAATTAGAATGTTTCTGTCTTTAGCAGTTCACAAGAATTTCAAAGTTTATCAAATTGACGTGAAATAAACATTTTTGAATGGAAAACTTGAAGAAGTCTATATTGAGTAGCCAGATGGTTTCCAACTCGGTGATAATCCCAACTTCATTTGCAAGTTGAAGAAAGCATTGTATGGCTTGAAACAGGCACCCAGAGCCTGGTATGCAAGGCTAGACAACTATCTTACTCAAGAAGGATTCAAAAAGGGTATGGTGGATAGCAATTTGTATGTCAAAATAGATAATGGCCATCTCATTGTCCTTGTTGTATACATAGATGATATCATTTTTGGCAACAACAATGATGAGTCGTGTAAAGATTTAGCAAATAAGATGCAGAAAGAATTTGAAATATCAATTATTGGTGAACTTTCGTATTTCCTCGGACTGCAAGTTAATAAAAATGAGAAGGGCATATTTATTTTTGAAGTTAAATATGTGAAAGAGATGCTAAAACAGTTCACAATGGAGGATTGTAAGCCTGTTAGCACTCCCATGATGACAGGTTGTAAGTTGAGCAAGGATGAAAAATCTCCAGATGTTGATCAAACCATGTACAGATCTATTATTGGGAGCCTATCGTATTTGATAGCTACTGCACCGGATATCTTGCAGGCGGTTTGCATGGTAGCACAATTTCAGGCTAGTCCCAAGGAGACTCATGTGACAGCAGTGAAGAGGATTCTTCGATATTTGAAGGGTACTATGGAGTATGGGTTATGGTATCCGAAAGGTAAGGACTTCACCCTTATTGTGTATTCAGATGCAGATTGGGCGGGATGTGTCGATGACAGAAAGAGTACTAGTGGAGGTGCATTCTATCTTGGAGACAAAGTTGGTCGCATGGCACAGTAAGAAACAAGAGTCATTCTCCTTATCCACAGCAGAGGCAGAATATATTGCAGCAACTACGTGTTGTACGCAGGTCTTATGGATGAAAAAAACCCTGAAAGATCTTGGCATTAACTTCAGGGAGCCCATATCAGTTAAGTGTGATAACACCAGTGCCATTAACATCTCAAAGAATCCGGTTATGCATTCTTGCACAAAACATATTGCTATCCGATATCACTTTTCGAAGGAGAAAGTTGCGAAAGGTGAGGTTAAGTTGGATTTTGTCCCAACTACAGAGGAAGTAGCAGATATCTTCACAAAACCACTGCCCAAAGAAATTTTTGAGTACCTTCACAATAAATTGGGAGTGGTCACGTTGCCCAAGAACTGACTAGCTATCGAAACCACATTCTCAGGGGGAGCATTTATATATTTGATTATATTTTTGCTCATGTTTGTAAGTTTTGCTAATTGTAATAATTTGTGCCTGAGAATGTTGTGCATGGACTCAGGGGGAGTCTGCAGCAGCCCTTTGGTATTATTATCAAAGGGGGAGAAGAATTACAGGAAATTGCATGTGTGTTGCCAACAATTCCAAAGGGGGAGATTGATGAGCAAGGTGCAGCAACAATATTGTCATTGTTGTCAACACAGTCAGACAGATCGGTTGATGCAGTGGACAGGAGTTAAGAGGTTCTTTAGAGTATGTACAGTGACTTTCCAAAAGATTGAAGTGGCCCATATGCTAAAAGTCAAAAGAAAATCACAAGAAAACTATTGCGATATCGCGACATGTAGAGCAAGAAAGAAAAATTGTCGCAATATCGTGACATGTTGAGCAAGAAAGAAAAATTGTCACGATATCGCGACATGTTCGAAAAGAAAGCGCAAGTAGGAAAAACTGTCGTGATTTCACGACATGTTCAAAGAGAAAGCGCAAGCAAGAAAACTGTCGCGATTTCGCGACATGTTCGAAGTGAAACCGCAAGCAGGAAAAACTGTCACGATTTCGCGACATGTTGGAAGAGAAAAAGGCAAGTAGAAAAAGTGTCATGATTTCGTGACATATTGCAAGAGAGAGAGTCCGAAAGAAAAAGTGTCACGATTTCGTGACATATTGCAAGAGAGATTGTACGGAAGAAAAAGTGTCATGATTTCGTGACATATTGCAAGAGAGATTGTACGAAAGAAAAAGTGTCGCGATTTCATGACATATTGCAGGAGAGAGAGTCTAAAAGAAAAAGTGTCACGATTTTACAACATATTGCAAGAGAGATTGTACGGAAGAAAAAGTGTCACGATTTTGTGACATATTGCAAGAGAGAGTCCGAAAGAAAAAGCATTGCGATTTCGTGACATATTGCAAGAGAGATTGTACGGGAGAAAAAGTGTTGCGATATCACGACATGTCACGTTTTCATGACCCAAAGGCAAGAGAAAGAGCAAAGGAGAAAAAGTGTCACGATATCGCGACATGTCATGTTTTCGCGACCCGAAGGCAAGAGAAAGAGCAAAGGAGAGAAAGTGTCATGATATCGCGACATGTCGCATTTTCGTGACTAAAGGAGGAGAGAGAAAGTAAGAAGGCAGAAGTGTCGTGATATCGCAACAAAAGTAAAGAGGAAGAGTAAGGAGGTGAAAGTGTCGCGATATCGTGACATGTTGTGTTTTCATGGGTTCAAACCAAGTAAAGTAGTAAGGAGGCAAAAGTGTCGCGATATCATGACATGTTATGTTTTCACGGGTTCAAACCAAGTAAAGTAGCAAGGAGGTGAAAGTGTCACGATATCGTGACATGTGTTTTCGTGGGTTCAAACCAAGTAAAGTAGCAAGGAGGCGAAAGTGTCGCGATATCGTGACATGTTGTGTTTTCATGGGTACAAGCCAACAAAAGAAGCAAGGAGGCGAAAGTGTCACGATATCACGACATGCTATGTTTTTGTGAGCTAAGAAGAGAACCTAGTTCGAATAAGATATGTTACAGTTAACTAAAGTTATACAACAGTTATAGGGGCCATTGCAGAAGAAAATCATGCAGCTAAAATAAGAAGAGTTAATCGAAGTCAGTATGTCAGTTACAGGTGCAGTTACAAAGAAAAATCATGCAGCTAAAATAAGAATAGTGAACTGAAGTCACAACGATAGTTACAGGCAGCCATGTGAGTGAAATCATCGAGCAACGGTTAAACTGAAAGTCATCGATCGAAGACCAAACAAAGAGTCGTAACTATTAATAGGATGCATGAGAGAATACTGTGTGATAAAGGAGTTACATATAGAAGTTTCTATTAATAAGTTTCATGCAAAAATATGGAAGCTAAAAATAGAATCAAAACTTTGTTATAAACGGAGGTTTGCGTGGAGAATTACTTGCTGGTGAAATAGTGTGAAAGTGCTGCAAAAAGAGGGTTGGAAGAGTTTCGTAAGAGAGCGTTAAGCAGAGCCATGAGAGCCATAAAAGTGTAGTAAGCAGAGCCTTAAGTGTGTGTGGTTTTTTGTTGAATAGCGAGATAGGTTGGGTTAGCAATAGACCAGTCAGGGTCTTGAATAAGCGAAGGCATTTTTATGTCAATCTTATAGTTTCAAAATTGCAGTCCAAGTTGGTGCTTGGAATTAGGGGTTGGTGCTCCTTTATATTGGTGCAGATAAATTAGGGGTTGGTGCTCCTTTATGTTGGTATAGATAAATCAGGGGTTGGTGCTCCTTCCAGTGGGTGCAGGTAAATTGATTGTAAAATTGGTATTTTACAAAGGCTGAATTTTTTTTGATTGGTAGAAAGGGTGTTGAAAGGTCCCTGAACCTTGTACAAGAGAGATTACAAGAAATCCATAATGACCGAGGTGGTCCAAGAAGAAAGTAATAGAGATTTGGCAAACCTTCGCACTAGGGAAGGTGTTGCGAAATCGTGACCAAAATGGTGATGCCACGATATCTCGACATGTTGAAAGGTGTCGCGATATCGCGACAAGTTGCTAGGTTGGAGCCGGATGAGAAGAAGAGTCACGAAATCGTGACAAGAATGAAGACCACAGCCGAAATGGAAAATGAGTCACGAAATCATGACGAAAGTGGAAGCCTGCTGCCGAGAAGAAAAAGTGTCGCGAAATCGCGACAAGAATGAAGACCACTGCCGAAGAGGAAAATTGTCGCGATATCGCGACAAATTAGGAGACCGCTGCCAAGACGAAAAAGTGTCATGAAATCACGACAATCTAGAGGACCACAACCGAGGACAAAAAGTGTAGCGAAATTGCGACAATCTGAAGATCCGCAGCCTAGGAGGAAAAGTGTCACGAAATCGCGACAAGAAGGAAGACCGCCGTTGGAGAGAAAAGATGTCGCGATATCATGACAAAAAAGGAAGACCGCCGTTGGAGAGAAAAAATGTCGCGATATCGCGACAAAAAGGAAGGCTGCCGTTGGAGGGAAAAAAGGTCGCGATATCGCGACAAAAATGGAAGACCGCCGTTGGAGAGAAAAAAGGTCGCGATATCGTGACAGAAAGGGAGGCCGCCATTGGAGAGAGAAAAAGTGTCACGATATCACGATAAAAATGGAAGACCGCCATTGGAGAGAAAAAAGGTCGCGATATCGCTATAGAATGGAAGGCCGCCGTTGGAGAAAGAAAGGGTGTCATGATATCGTGAAAAAAATGGAAAACCGTCGATGGAGAGAAAAAAGGTCGCGATATCGCGACAGAATGGAAGACCACCGTTGAAGAGAGAAAAAGTGTCGCAATATCGTGACAAAAATGGAATACCGCCGTTGGAGAGAAAAAAGGTCGCGATATCACTACAGAATGGAAGGCCGCCGTTGGAGAGAGAAAAGGTGTCGCGATATCATGACAAAAATGGAAGACCGCCATTGGAGAGAAAAAAGGTCGCGATATCGCGACAGAAAGGAAGACCGCCGTTGGAGAGAGAAAAAATGTCGTGATATCGCGACAAAAAGGAAGACCGCCGTTGGAGAGAGAAAAAGTGTCGTGACATCATGACAAGAAGCAAGGGAGCGTCTGAAGGCCAAAAAGTGTCGCGATATCGCGACAAGTTTGCAAAAAAGCACCCGGAGAGAAAAAAGGTTGCGATATCACGACAGAATGGAAGACTGCCGTTGAAGATAGATAGAAGTCTTGGTAATATGGCAAACTGAAATTTTGTAACCAACTGTGAAAAGTGACGCGTCCAAGATGCCAAGACGCAGCCACAGGGGGAAAACCCGAAGCCTAGAAACCCACTCACATTGTGCAAACATTGGAACTTGAAGAAGCGTCCCTTAGGCCGATTGGGAAGGAATATATCCAAACCTAAAAGTCTGTTGCGTCAACTCCCTTGTTAGAAAGCCAGTCCGCAGCTTTGTTTCCTTCCCGGTATTGATGTTGAATGATTAATTCTGGGTAAATGCCAATTAGTGTCTTGCATTCTTCAAAATGGAAACAAGGGCCCAGGGAGGCACAGATGTTCCTTTGAGCCAGTTGATGCAATGCAATGAGTCTCCTTCTATGATGTGTTTATTGATAGTCAAGCCTTCCAAGAGAATCAAGCTTTGGAGCAAGGCCCGAGCCTCGGCCATATTATTAGACTGAATTCCTAAGTTTTGAGCAAAGGCCAAAATTATTTCTCCTCTGTGATTTCTAAGAATTCCACCTCCGCCAGCCGCTCCAGGGTTGCCTTTGGCCGCGCCATCGAAGTTAAGCTTGTGCCACCCAGAAGGAGGTAAGGCCCACTTGATTACAGACCTATCGACAGAAGTACGAGGAGTTGCAGAAAAATTGAAAAGATTGAAATGATTTGTTAAATCCAATTCAAGGCCCGGAGGGGGGGTTTGGATGATGAGACAAGAGAGGCATTCTCCGCAGCAAGGGCCAATATTTTGGCAACAACAATCTTCTCATTCGTGGCAAGGTTTTTGAAAATTCTGGCATTTCTCTCAAGCCAAATCTGCCACAAAAAAATGTGAAGGCAAGCTTGCCACATGAATTTGAGTTGGCTGCTCTTGAAAGGCCTAGGCCATTGTTGAAAAAGGAGGGGAATGGAATGAGGGAGGGCTACGGAGATGGCAAAAGTGTTGAAAACCTGGTTGAGCACTACAAGGGAGAAGGGACATTCTAGAAAAACATGCGCAGTAGACTCACAGGCGTTTTTACACAGGATGCACCAATTGGGGATGAGAAGCCCTCTGGTTATCAAATTGTCAGTGGTGAGGATTCTATTTTGGATGGCCAACCAACAGAAGAATTTGACCTTGGGAATGATCTTGGGAACCCAGACCAGATTAGATAAGTCACGGCCATCACTCGGGAACTTCTTGGCCGTAGTAGGTAGATTTAACGGTGAAATGCCCCGAATCTTCAAGGTTCCAAACCATGGAGTCATCTTTGTGAGAGTCGGGGATTATGCAGCTCCTCAGTAAGTTTTGTAACCGCCTAAGCGCCTTGGTGATATGTCTAGGCCCATTCAGATCCAGGTGTTTCCATTTGGGTCTTGTAATGCCTGGGTTAATGAAATGACACACCTTATTGCCAAAGGTGGATTCAATCACTGTCTTGAGCACAACAAGATGAGGATCTTGGCTGAGAGGTTTGTCACGGATCCACGGGTCACAAAGGCTGAATTTGGACGGGAATCCAAGCAGTCATTTTTGAGGAGTAGCCAAATTGGTGAACCTCGTTACATCGTGTGTTGTGGAATGCTCTGTTGTTATACTTGCTTTATCTGATTTAAATTTTCATTGTTTCGACATTAAGAGTTGTAGATTTGAATTTAAATAGCTACACTGATTCACCCCCCCTCTCAGTGTCATTGTGAGACTAACATTCTTAGGACTGGTATCCCAAGTGAGGTGTAGGATATTGGATGCACTTGCTCGAAAGGAAGACATGACATCCATGGGGGGTCGTAGTGCCTAGGGTGCAAGGGTCATTTTTGATCCCCAATAATGCCCCTTTGAGGAAACTCTATAGTGATCTAAATATATAAATAGAACTCGCAACAAAAGATAACATCAATATGCAATAACAAGTAAAATAGATAACACTTGCACACCCAAGCGATAAGTGAGTGCTCAAACCTGATGGGATCTATACTCAACAAGGGATAAGAAGGGAGCAATGCTCAACCTAAAAGTCTCATTAAGAGAAGAATAAGATGTATGAAGACAAAGACACAACACTTAAATAATAACAAGAAATCAAATAACACAAGGAAATACAAAGATTGCACAAATGGATGTATTCAATAAAATTGGGGGGAGCCAATGAACTCCTTTGTTATAATCAGTACTCAATGTGAGTATTTGATACAATGATTTTACAATGGCACTAGGGTTCTCCAAAACCCTAGTAATAACAACAAAGTGTCTTCATATTTAGTGTGTCCTTGCTTCCAATAGGTTGAGTGGGCTTTGAGTATCTAGTGTGGGGCCACTCCAGCTTCAACAACCGTTCAACAATGTGTAGAACTTACAGATCTGCATACACAAAAATAGAATAAGGGAGTTAGTAATACCTATGAGGGCTCCATAGTGTGACAACATTAGACATCAATAAAACCCTAGTTAACAATGTAGTCAAAAAGTATGCCAGATCAATAAATTATGAGATAAAATACATTCAAATGAGATATACCTTGCTTTCCTTTCGTTGTTGAAGATGATGTGGTGTAGCAAGCTCATATTCATGATTCTATAGTTGCAACAGGCTTGAATGGGCACTTGGAAGGCTATGACATGAGCTTCATAGGCTCTGGTGTGCACCTATGGGATACATTAGGCTCTGGAGAGAACCTATGGTATACAATAGGCTCTGGTGAGTGCTTCGTAGGCTCTGCAGCAAGCCTTACAAGCTCTGGAGGGCACCTGCAAGTTAGGGGAAAATCTGTAGAAGTAGATCTGAGGGATGACGATGAATGTGGCAGATGGATGGGGGATGTGATATCAGAGGATTAATGGGTGATAGATTGAACAACAGAAGTCTTATCTGTGAGCTAGGGCTTCAGATTTTTAGGATTCTATGCTAGGGCTTCACCAATAATTCCTCTAGGATGCAAATGTCTAATTCTCAAGGTTCTAGTGTTCCAGGGTTTGGGCATTTGCAAATGCCCTTATTTATAATCCAACCTAGGGTTTTCTTAGGGTTTTAACCTTACACTTTTGATCATGTGGCTAAGATTAAATTAGATCCTAAGGTTGAGATTACTTTTTGAATGTGACATGGATTAATAAATATGGACGGTGGAGATTACAATGGATCGGATGATTGTGGTTAATTGAGTTTATAAATATATATTTTATAATAAATATATTATAATATAATATAAAATATTATATTAAATATTAAATAATATAAAATAATATTAAAATAATCCCAATTAGGCTATGAAATGGTGGGAAAGTGTTAAAATGGTGGAATGGATGGC
Organism: Wollemia nobilis; assembly: GCA_028583015.1. NCBI lineage: Eukaryota > Viridiplantae > Streptophyta > Pinopsida > Araucariales > Araucariaceae > Wollemia > Wollemia nobilis. Next base: position 19,162,178 of record JAQPPZ010017228.1, read on the forward strand.
GGGAAAGGTGGATTTGGGCCAAATAATTGGCGGGAAGGGTGTATGGTGGACAAGTGGGTGGTGGAATGGTTAGGATGGAGGATTAGTGGTTGTAATTTGGTGTCTACAGATGCCCCTTTTTGTACCATATTGTGTAAAACACAATATGGTGCAAAAAACGAGACACCTACCTGGGCTATGGATGTAGAAGCAGCTTCTCTCTGTTGTTGGATTTGATTACTGATGTTGAAGACAAAATAATAAAGAATTTTTAGAATTTTGTGTAGCTTACCCACTTAATTGGCAAATGAGTTACGAATGTATCTCACAAGCCAATTGAAAAGTTTGTGCAAATAATGAATGATGTGGTGGATTTGTGCAATTGATGAATGAATGATGTGAAATGCAGATGTGATACCATTTTTTCCCCAATGGTGGAAAAGGGGTTGGTGTATAATACCATGTGATTGTGGACGATATGAATGATGTAAAATGTGATACCATTTTTGCCCCAATGATTGAGAAGGGGATTTGTCCAGTGTATATGCCATGATAATGTGAGATGTATCCCGTCAAGGGAGAATCATAATATAATGTGGTTGACCCAAACTTTGGGTTGATTCGATGATGTTGAATAATTTGCTGCAAAGGTGTCATTGAGTATGCAAAATATGAAGATGTAGGCTGACTAAGCCAACGCAGGGGTTGGGTATTGACTGTGGAAATTTCTTTGCCAATTCCATGATGGAACCAATCAAATTTATCGGTGTCCAATATTTTGATCGTTGTCAAATGAATGAGTGTTTGTGATTGTTGTTTATCTACATTTTCTTGCCCCATAGACAAGGACATCAATGACTGATTGCGAGAAAATTGTTCGTGGTAAGGTTGTACTCAAAGTGTGAGGTACAAAATATGATTGTGATTTATGATGATGAGATGATGATAATGATCATGTTCAATGTCCTTATTGTAGGCTATTCATCTTGACGAATTGCATGGATTACTATCGCCACAATCGCCAAGTTTATAGAATAACATACTGGATACGAGGTTCACTTATTATTGACTTAACTAGACAAAATGTGTTGTGTGATGAGTGATATATGAAAGATGATGATGTAAGAATGGTTGATGGAGTCATGCAATGTTGTGATTGATTGTGGATTTGATTGATTTTTGCTTTTGGTATTTGCGGTGCTTTGTGGTAAAGATGAGTGATTTAGAAGACGAATCAACTCCAACATGCACCAAAGTGGATGGGATGATGAAGCATATGATGATGAATTGTGGAATGGCGATTTTGTGAAATTTTGACCTTGATTGTTATGTTTTGCAATGCGATATGTGTTTGTATAGAAATTGGTCTTGTTATCACCAAATATGCATGCAAAACTTATTTGTGTTTTCACAAAATTAAATTTTATGATGTGCATGATGTGTGGATGAAATTTGGTGCATGTTGGATGAGGGGAGCTACCATTTTGAGGTCTTTTATCTTCATGATTATTAGTTTCCAGGCACGCAGTTGCGCTTAGCGTGTTCTATAGGTACCCACATGCGCCTGAGTGCACCTGTAGGTGCACCACCATGCTCATAATTTGTAGGTGCAGGTCTGCACCTGAATGTGCTAAGGAAAGCTATACATAGCTTAATGAGTGAACTTTTTGGCTCATTCATGCGCTGTTGACTTTGAGGAGCTGCGTCTGAGGAGTGGAGTGAGTTTGTGAGGCTAGTGAGTGTGTAGAGTGAGGTGATGGTGGTAGAGGGCTTTGATGCTGCTGGTGGAGTGGGGGCACCCTTTGTCCTGGTAAGATCATTTGTTCCCTTTGTGTAAAAAAAATTTGTTGTATTTTTTTTTGAACATAGTTTTAATGCTAACAAAGTGTTTTTGTTATTGCAGTTAAGGGATATTGAGCCTCAACATCGTTTCTCTCCTCTCATTCTGGAAATGAAGAAGAAGCTTTCAGATGATGAGTGGGGCTTGTTGGGTAGGGTGGGTTTGGAGGGTGTGGCAAGTCTTGATGTAGTGAGGGCTAATGAGGGGTATCTCTCTACTTTAATAGAGATGTGGGACCTGGATAGGGGGACGTTCTAGCTGTCGACTAGGGAGGCTACTGTCACTCTTGAGGATGTATATAACATTCTCAAGGTTCCAGTAGAAGGGGATAATTTGGTGGTTGGGAGGGATAAGGAGGATATGGAGAGAATGTTTGGGGATCGATGTCGAGAGGCCCAGATGGGAGATGAAGGGATATGCTACTTGAGCATGTACAAGACAAAGGAGTTGGATGCACTCCCTGCCTTGATCATGTTCGTCCTAGCGAAGATAGTGCTACCTAATAGCATTGGCTACAGGTTCCCTTGGAACCTATTGGGGTTGGTGAGTGATTTACTCATAGACCCGAAGGAGTATGCATGGGCTCCTACCTTGTTGGCACAACTGTATTGGGAGCTATATGAGGTGATTCAGAGAGAGAGGAAGGGGATTGGTTGTAGCTTCCTCCTACAATGCTGGGATTGGGAGAATTTTATGATAGCTCGGCTTGAGGGGTTGCCATGTGAGTCATGGTAGATGGGGGAGCCCTATGCTAGGATATGGGTGGTGGTTGAGGAGGTTCAACCGAGTTAGGAGGTACACACTAGGTAGTGGTACTGGGACATGTGGTCGATCTTGACTCGGGTAGATGCGATATGGAGGCCATGGCGAGGAGCTATATGGGATGGAGATAGGAGGTAACTGCGTCGAGTGAGGTAGGCTCAATGGCTGGTTGGGTGGAAGGATGAGGAGGTGGAGTACTTCCAGTACTCATGGGTTTTGAGGCAATTTGGATTGCCTCGGGATGTTCCAGATGAGCCAGTGTTGTATCAACATTGACGATATGAGGGGATGCTGCCATGTGCGGAGCTATGGCGAATGGTGATTGAGGATGATGAGGAGATTGAGATCCCTGACGTGGATGATGCTGGGGTGACTACAAAGTATGTGGAATGGTTTGGTACCAAACCGGTATGGGTGCCAAAGGTTATGGGTGTGGGTGTGGTAGTTGCGAGGTCAAGGATGACTCTGAAGAGGGTGAGGCCCTAGAGATCGACGGGTCAAAGGTAGTCGAGGGGAGTAGCCCAACAGGCTCCCGAGGTGGGCTTGGTAGAGGGAGAGGTTGAGGATGATGATCATATGGGTGAGATATTTGAGATAGCCAGGCTAAAGACGTAGCTGGAGTAGCTAGGCGAGGAGCGAGAGACTATACTTGAGTCTCAAAGGGAGGTCAGGGAGACTATAGCTTAGCTAAAGGTAGAGCGGGTAGCGATAGTGGCTAGTGATCAGGAGATAGTTACGAGGTTTCAGGTAGATATTTTAGCGAAGGAGTGATGATATCAGATCGATTTATGGTGTCTTTGAGCTAGTGACACATATGTACATTCCTTGGAGGATGTGTGTATGCAACACCATATTACATTTTCAGATCCTCCTTCTTCTGTTGCTGATTCATCTAGGCATACGAAGTCTAGGTAGAGTACTAGGTCGAGGGCTCCTACTAGGTCTCAGGAGTCTTCTCATGTATAGTAGACTTAGTGCTTAGATGCACTATTTTGTATATATGAGCCTTGGTGCTCCATTGTAGCCTTTTGGTATTGATTGTATATGTGATATTTATATATGTACATGGCTTTTTCATATATATATGTGTTATCTCTTGTGTGGATGCCTTTATGTTTATTTTATTAATGTTTGATGCATGTTTATGAATAATGTTTGAATATTATGGATGTGAAATGTAAGTTAATAATGATTTATATGCCTAATGTTATATGAATGATGTATGCAAGCTATGTGCTATGGATGCTTAATGCAAGTAAATCTATGATTAATCTAAAACGCAAGCTATGTGATTTATTATTAATGATGATATGTTATGGATGATTAATGGAAGTAAATGAATATAAACTATATGGAAGGAATGCATATTTATGGAATTATCTTTTACAGTTCAGAAATTTTATTGACCATTTTTGTTGTCCATTGTTTGGCAATCGGGGGTACCAAATTTGGTGGTGTTCTGTAAGTTGACTCACTATGAAGACATGGGTGTTTATACACAAGAGGATATGGATGTTTATATGGAAGAAGATATGGATGTTGATATGGAAGATGATACCGATGTTGATATGGAAAAAGATATGGATGTTGATATGGGATGAGTACTACAAGATTTTCAAAGACTCAAACATACTAGTATTATCAATCAAACTTGCTAGGGTTGTTGAACTTTATTTACGACCAATGTGTGTGCAAGTGAGGTTCATATACCAAATATTGAGTGTGAAAATGACCCTATCCAATCAATAACCAGTTTGTGTGCATGTCGAGTTTATTGACCTATTATGAGTAAATTAGGCATGACCTATAATGGAGATGACCTGAAGCTAGCATGTACTTATGTGCGGTCAGAGTTCTTCCTGTTTGCCAAGGAGACATGTCAACCCGCATGAGCTTACTCCACTGCCAATCAGGCATCTATAGCCCCGGTGAAGATTCACTTCATAGTCCAATGGGATTTTATATTTTAAGCCTTGGGGATGACTACCCATCCTTGTTAGGGATATGTAGTACGATCCTTACAACTTTAGGGATCAAGGGTGTTTGGGATTCTATCTGTTAATTTGGTATAGAGCTTTGGGGAATCAGATTCTCAACCGAAGTATGATGAGAATTTTGACCCTATCCTTACTAATCTATGTTTTTATGTTTATTTTCAAAGAGTAATTGTGGTAGTGGTGAAAACCACTACTTTGGACTATGTTGCGTAATGGGACAAGTGAGGGATATCTCATTTTCATCTCAAGGTACTACCCAAGTATGGTACTAGCCCTCCTTGGCTCATAATGTTTTTAAGATGTGGTGGAATGTGATTGGTTCAACATTGTATTTGGGTTCAATTGGCAATACTCAAGATCTTCTTAGTGTGTAAATTGTGTTTTTGGTCCTAAAGAAAATCGAACATCCAATTGGAGGTTGTTTGTTACACTAGTAATGGTTGAGTGATTGAAAATTTAGGCTGTTGTGACATGTTATGTGATTGACATATGCAGTTTTGTCAAATGTGCATGATTTTTCCAAACTAGGTACCCCCAATCATTAAAACTTGACTTTTTGTTGTATGGTCATATCATCATTACTATGCAAAATCATTGGATATGGGATGGTATGAATGCAAATGTATATGCCTAAGGCAATGGAGTGTTGATATGCAAGTGGAAATTGTACAATGCAATGGAATATGGATGATGTAGTGTATACGAATGAAAATAAAAATGAAAAATGCCTAGATGTAAATGAACATGCAATGTGAGTCATGGCGGATGGGGGAGCCCTATGATAGGAGATGGGTAGTGGTTGAGGAGGTTCAGTTAAGTTGAGAAGTACACACTAGGCAGTGGTGCCGGGACATGTGATCGAGCTTGACTTGGGCAGATGCGATATGGAGGCCATGGCGAGTAGCTAGATGGGATGGAGATAGGAGACAACTACTTCAAGTTAGACAGGCTCGATGGTTGGTTGGGCAACAAGATGAGTAGGTGGAGTACTTCTAGTACTCACGGGTGTTGAGGCAATTCAGATTGCCTCAAGATGTGTCAGATGAGCTGGTGTTGTATCGGTGTCGGTGAGATGAGGGGATGCTACCATGTACGAAGCCATGGTGAATGGTTATTGAGGATGACGAGGAGATTGAGATCCTTGACATGGATGATGTTGGGGTGACTTCGAAGTATGTGGAGTGGTTTGGTGCCCAACCAGTATGGGTGCCAAAGGTTATGGGTGTGGATGCAACAGCTGTAGTGTCGAGGATTACTCTGAAGAGGACGAGGCCCCAGCGATCAACGGGTCAGAGATAGTCTAGGGGAGTAGCCCAATAGGCTCTTGAGGTGGGATTGGCAGAGGGAAAGAGGAAGGATGATGATGAGATGGGTAAAATATCTAAGATAGCCAGGTTGCGAGTAGAGCTGGAGTAGCTACACGAGGAGCGAGAGACTATGCTTGAGTCTTAGAGGGAGGCCAGGGAGACTATAGCTCGGCTAGAGGTGGAGCAGGTAGTGGCAGTGGCTAGTGATTAGGAGATAGTTACGAGGCTCCAGGAAGATATTTTAGTGAATGTGTAATGAGATTAGATGGATTTGTGATGTCTTCGAGCTAGTGAGGAATACGTACATTCCTTGGAGGATGTGTGTATGTAACACCATATTACATTATCGAATCCTCCTTCTTCTTCTGTGGCTAGACATCTAGGCATATGGATTCTAGGTAGAGTACTAGGTCGAGGTCTCCTACTAGGTCTCAGGAGTCTTCTCATGGATAGTATACTTAGTGCTTAGATGCACTATTTTGTATATATGAGCCTTGGTGCCCATTGTAGCCTTTTGGCATTATTGTATATATGATATTTATATATATACATGGCTTTGTCATATATATATGTGTTATATCTTGTGTGGATGTTTTTATGTTTATTTGATTAATGTTTGATGCATGTTTATGAGTAATGTTTGAATATTATGGATGTGAAATGCAAGCTAATAATGATGTATATGCATAATGTTATACGAATGATATATGCAAGCTATGTGCTATGGATGCTTAATGCAGGTAAATCTATGATTAATCTAAAATGCAAGCTATGTGATTTATTATTAATGATGATATGTTATGGATTATTAATGGAAGTAAATTAATCTAAACTATATGGGAGGAATGCATATTCATCGAATGATCTTTAACAGTTCAAAATTTTTATTGACCATTCTTGTTGTCAATTGTTTGGCAATCGGGGGTGCCAAATTTGGTGGTGTTCTGCAAATTGAATCACTATGAAGACATGGGTGTTTATATGCAAGAGGATATGGATGTTGATATGGAATAAGATATGGATTTTAATATGAAAGAAGATACAGATGTTGATATGGAAAAAGATATGGATGTTGATATGTGATGAGTACTGCAGGATTTTCAAAGACTCAAACATACTAGTATTATCAATCAAACTTGTTAGGGTTGTCGAGATTTCTTTAGGACCAATGTGTGTGCAAGTGAGGTTCATATACCAAATCTTGAGTGTGACAATGACCCTATCCAATCAAGAACCAGTGTGTGTGCATGTGGAGTTCATTGACCTGTTATGAGTAAATTAGGCATGACCTATAATGGAGATGACCTGAAGCTAGCCTATCCTTATGTGTGGTCAGAGGTCTTCCTGTTTGCCAAGGATACATGTAGGCCCACATGAGATTACTCCACTACCAGTCAGGCATCTATAGTCCCGATGAAGATTCACTACATAGTCTAATGGTATTTGATATTTTAAGCCTTGGGGATGACTACCCATCCTTGTCAGGGATATGTAGTACGATCCTTACAACTTTAGGGATCAAGGGTGTTTGGAATTCTATCTGTTAATTTGGTATAGAGCTTTGGGGAATCATATTATCAATCAAAGTATGATGAGAATTTTGACCCTATCCTTACTACTCTATGTTTTTATGTTTATGTTCGAAGAGTAATTGTGGTAGTGGTGGAATCACTATTTTTGGACTCTGTTGCGTAATGGTACAAGCGAGGGATATCTCCTTTTCACCTCAATGTACTACCCAAGTATGATACTAACCCTCCTTGGCTCATAATGTTTTTAATATGTGGTGGAATGTGATTGGTTCAACATTGTATTCGGGTTCAATTGGCAATACTCAAGATCTTCGTAGTGTGTAAATTGTGTTTTTGGTACTAAAGAAAATCAAACATCCAATTGGAGGTTGTTTGTTACACTAGTAATGGCTGAGTGATTTAAAATTTAGGCCATTGTGACATGTTATGTGATTAACATATGAATTTTTGTCAAAGTTGCATGATTTTTCCAAAGTAGGTACCCCCAATTGTTAAAACTTGATTTTTTGTTGTATGGTCATATCATCATTACTATGCCAGATCATTGGACATGGGATGGGATGAATGCAAATGTATATGCCTAATGTAATGGAGTGTTGATATGCAAGTGGAAATTATACAATGCAATGGAATATGGATGATGTAGTGTATGCGAATGAAAATAAAAATGAAAAATGCCTAGATGTAAATGAACATGCAATGTGGTAATGCCTATGTGAAAGCATACAATCTGTTTTTGTTTTTTTTGTTTTTAGCCATGTATATATACATATATAGTCATTATTAACAATGAAATGCCTTTAAATGAAGAACATTAAGGGGTTTGAGGTCCTCTATTCTCTCTAAATCGGCAAGCCTACAAGTACCATTACCAAATTTTTGAGTGATTATGTATGGACCTAACCAATTTGCTGCAAATTTATCACGAAGATGTGGCAAAGCATTGGTGTTTTGTTGGTTCTCTTTGAGGACTAGATCCCCTATGTGAAATTCTTGAAGATGGACTTTAGAATTGTAAGCACGATTGAGGCAGTCTTGATAAACTTTTAAATGCTCTAATACATTGACACGCCTTTCATCTGGGAGCGTGAGTTGGTCAAGTCATGCTTTTCTAGCTGTATCATCATCTATGAATTCTTGCAAGGAAATTCATAAGGAAGGAATATCAAGCTCAAGAGGCATAATAGATTTAACTCCAAAGACCAGAGAGAATGGTGTTGCTCCTATTGGCGTTCGGATGCTTGTTCGATAAGCCCAAAGAGTCAACAGAATTTGTGTATGCCAATATTTATGATTTTCTTTGATAATTTTCTTCAGAATGGCAATCAAGGTCTTATTGGTAGCTTCAGCTTGTCCATTTGCTTGTGGGTAATAAGGAGTTGAGAAACTATGTTGGATATTATACTTCTCCCAGAGTGCTCGAACATACTTTTTCTTAAAATACTTGCCATTATCTGAAATGATTTTAGAGGGAATGCCAAAGCGACAGATGATATGATGGAGTATGAAATCCACAATTCGAGGTCCTGTTGTACTGGTTAGAGGTATTACCTCAACCCACTTTGTGAAGTATTCTTTTGCGGTTATGATGAATGTGTGTTGTCCTGAAGAGGAGGGAAAAATTTTTCCAATTAGGTCGAGGTCCCATTGTGAAAAGGGCCAAAGACTTTGTATTGGTTGTAAATCTTGTGATGGTACATGAGTTAAATTGGCATGTGTTTGACATTGTTTGCAATTTTTGACATATGTGCAACAGTCATGTTCCATTGTGGGCCAATAATAACCCATGCATAATAAGTGCTTTGCAATGGCCATTCCACTAAAATGACCACCACAAGTACCATCATGGGCTTCCTCGATGGCCCTTTGAGTCTCCCCAAGTTTGAGGCATCGAAGCATAATTCCATCATAACCTCGTCACCCACAAGAACGAAACGGGATACCTTTTGATTGAAAGCACATTTGGTAGACGAAGCCATTTCTGATGGGAGTGTTCAAAATTTTAAGAAGGCTACAATGGGGTTGAACCAAGAATCACATGATTCCAAGTTGATAAATCAAACTTATTTTCCATATTTTGGATCAGTGCAAACAACTGCTGCTTTAGAGATTGTTGATATTATTAGGGGCTGTACCTCTCCTAAGTCATTCTTTGGAATCAAGGATCCAAGAGAGGCCATTGCATCTACAAATATATTAGTCAAACGAGGTAAGTTATTGATTTCATAACATTCGAATGTTGAGAGCAATTTCATTGTTACTTCATGATAAAGCTTAATGGTAGGTTATTTGCATTGGTACTCTCATGTTACCTATTTTACAACAAGTTGAGAATCCCCAAATATTCGAATATGCTTGATTCCCATAGCTATAACTGAATGAAGATCTAATATTAAGGCTTCATACTCTGCTGTGTTGTTTGTGCATGAGAAGTCTAACTTGAATGATAAAGATATGGGAATCCCTTGTGGTGTGTGAAAGAAAACTCTTGCACCTTGACCTTTCTCGCACTTAGATCCATCAAAGAATAAGGTGATATCGATGTCTTCCTTGGGAATGACATATTTTTCTTCTTCAATGACTGAAAATACTGAATCATCTAGGAGATCAATAATCAGAGGATTATCACTAGGTAGTTGAGCTTCTGTAAGTTGATCAACGATAACCTAACCTTTAAATGGATTTTTGGCTAACAAACTCAAGATCAAACTCTGTAAGGAGCATTATCCATTTAGTGGTACGGGTGTTGTTATAAGTGCAAGATATCATGTAGCGCAGAGGATTTTCTCTAGCTATGGCATAGGTTGTTTGGCTTAGCATATAATGTCAAAGTTTTTTAGTGGCTAAAACCACCACTAAGCATAGTTTTTCTACATAAGCGTATCTTGTTTCATAACTTAATAATATTCGACTAATGTAATAGATTGCTTGCTCTCAATTTTTTTCATTTTTATGTGCAAGCATTGTCCCTAAAGTGACTTCTATAGCTGAGACATAAAAATGAAAAGGGACCCCCGACCCAGGAGGAGTTAAGACTGGTGGTGAAGTTAGATAGCGTTTGACATCATCAAATGCTTTTTTGATATTCATCTGTCCATACGAATGCTACCCACTTTTGTAGCAAGTGATTAAATGATCTACATTTATTGAAAAGTTGCACAATGAAGCGTTTGATCGATTGAATTTTACCTTGCAAGCTACGCAATTCCTTGATATTAGTTGGGGGTGGCATTTCTATGATGGCTTTAAACTTATTTGGGTCCACTTCAATGCTTCTTTTAGATACAATGAATCCTAAAAGTTTACCAGAGGTAACGCCAAAGACACACTTTTTTGGATTTAATCTCACCTTGTATTCTAATAGCCGATCAAAAATATTTTCCAAGACATCAATATGTTCTTGTTGGGTTTTATATTTATCCAAGAGATCATCTACATAGTCTTCAATTATTTTGTGCATGTAATCATGAAAGATGTAAGTCATGGCTCTTTGATCAGTAGCTCCTACTTTTTTGAGGCCAAAGGGCATAACCCTGAAACAAAATGTTCCCCAAGGTGTTGTGAATGCCGTTTTATGTTGGTCATCAAGATTTATTCGAATTTGATTGTATCCTAAAAAACCGTCCATGAAGGAACGCATTTCATGGCCTGCACAGGTGTCAAAAAGAGTATCAATGTTTGGTAGAGGGAAGTCATCCTTAGGACACACTTTATTTAGATCTCGAAAGTCATTGCAAATGCATATTACCCCATTAGGCTTGCAAACAGGTACCATGTTTGAAAGCCACTCAAGATAGTCAATAGGAACAATTAAGTGAACGTCTAGTAGTATTTATATTTCCTCTTTGACTATGAGTGCTATGGTAGGATGCATTCTCCTAAGTTTTTGTTTGACCATCTTGGCATCAGGACGTAATGTGAGATTGTGGACAACAAGGTCAGGATCATGGCTAGGCATATCCTTGTAGGACCATGCAAACACCTCTTTCTTTTTCTTGAGGAGAGCAATGAATTGATCCTATTCATCTGATGTTAATATTTTTCTAGGTTTGAAAATTTGGTGATTGTCAGGATCTGAACTAAGGTTAACGTTGATGGTATCTTTAATGGACTTATGTGAAACTTAATTTTATGTGGTGTTGGGATTAGATTAAGGTTGTATAAAATGACATCTAACCTTTCTTGCTTATCGTTGTCTAATTATGCTTGAAATACCTTGGGACTACTGGTAGAAAATGATGGAGGTGAAGGTGGCGGTGAAGGAAGAATGTAGTAGGCCGAAGCCCTTAGAAATTCCTCAGATAGGATGAAATTCGAGAGGGAGGGTGAGGAGGAAATCTGGTCCAAATCAATAAGGCTGACGTCAATGGGAATTGGCTTTGCCAAATTGTATGGATTACGAAGCAGGGTGAATAAGTCAATAGGGTTCATATTGACTTAGTGGAAGGAAATATGGTCTGGTTGAATGGATAGATGGAACAATTGAAATGGAGCCGATGTTGAGGTGTGGTATCCCTGTAATAGTGAATGTGAAAACATCAAAGCAACATTTTTTTTTTGATGATTTTTTCTTCTTTTTTTTCATCAGAAGAGGGTGCCATTTCTGGTTTTCAACCAACTTCTGTCATTTTTTTCAAGTGCCTCAATAAAAGAGAATATCTCTCATGAGGCTACAATGAGAGAGAATGTCTCTCATTCTTATTTGGATAATGTGAATGCAAGAAGACAACACTTAAATAATAACAGGAAATCAAATAACATAAGGAAATACAAATATTGCACAAATGGATGTATTCAATAAAATGAGGGGAGCCAATAAACTCCTTTGTTACAATCAGTACTTAATATGATTATTTGATACAATAATTTTACAATGGCACTAGGGTTCTCTGAAACCCTAGTAATAACAACAAAGTGTCTTTAGATTTAGTGTGTCCTTACTTCCAATAGGTTGAGTGGGCTTCGAGTATCTAGTGTGGGGCCACTCCAACCTCAACAGTCGTTCAAAAATGTGTAGAACTTGTAGATCTGCATACACAAAAACTAAACAAGGGAGTTAGTAATAACTATGAGGGATTCACAGTGTGAGACCCTCAGAAATCAATAAAACCCTAGTAAAAAATGCATTCAAAAAGTATGTCAGATCAAAAAATTATGAGATTAAATACATTCAAATGAGATATACCTTACTTTCATTTTGTTGTTGCAGATGACGTGGTGTAGCAGGCTTAGATTCATGTTTCTATAGTTGCAGCAGGCTTGAATGCACACTTGGCAGGCTCTGATGCAAGCTTCGTAGGCTCTGGTGTGTAGCTGTAGGATATAGTAGCTATGGAGAGCACCAACGGTATACAACAAGCTCTGGTGAGCACTTCGTAGGCTCTGCAGCGAGCCTTGCAAGCTCTGGAGGGTGCCTATAGGTTAGGGCAAAATATGTAGAAGCATATCTAGGGGATGGCAATGAATGTGGCAAATGGATGGGGGTTGTGATGGCGATGGAAGATGAATGGGTGATGGATGGAACAACATAAGTCTTATTGATGAGCTAGGGCTTCAGATTTTTAGGATTCAATGCTAGGGCTTCACCAATAATTCCTCTAGGATGCAAATGTCTAATTCTCAAGGTTCTAGTGTTCCAGTTCCAGGGTTTGGGCATTTGCAAATGCCCTTATTTATAATCCAACCTAGGGTTTTTTTAGGGTTTTAGCCTTACACTTTTGATCGTGTGGCTAAGATTAAATTAGATCCTAAGATTGAGATTACTTTTTGAATGTGACATGGATTAATGAATATGGACGGTGGAGATTAGAATGGATCGAATGGTTGTGGTTAATTGAGTTTATAAATATATATTTTATAATAAATATATTATAATATAATATAAAATATTATATTAAATATTAAATAATATTAAAATAATCCCAATTAGGCTAGGAAATGACAAGAAAGGGCTAAAATGGTGGAATGGATGGCGGGAAAGGTGGATTTGGGCCAAATAATTGATGGGAAGGGTGTATGGTGGACAAGTGGGTGGTGGAATGGTTAAGATGAAGGATTAGTGGCTATAATTTGGTGTCTACAGATGCCCATTTTTGTACCATATTGCATAAAACACAATATGGTGCAAAAATATGAGATACATGCCTCGGCTATGGGCGCAGAATTAGCTTCTCTCAGTTGTTGGATTTGAGCACTGATGTTGAAGACAAAAGAATAAAGAATTTTTGAAATTTTGCGTAGATTACCCCCTCAATTGGTGAATGAGTTATGAATGTATCTCACAAGCCAATTCAAAATTTTGTGCAAATACTGAATGATGTAGTGGATTTATGCAATTGATGAATCAATGATGTGAAGTGTAGATGTGATACCATTTTTGCCCAAACAGTGGAAAAGGGGTTGGTGTATAATACCATGTAATTGTGGACGATATGAATGATGTAAAATGTGATACCATTTTTCCCCCAACAGTTGAGAGGGGGATTTATCCAGTGTAGATGTCATGATCATGTGAGATGTATCCCGTGAGGGGAGAATCATAATATAATGTGGTTGCCCCAAACTTTGGGTTGATTCGATGTTGAATAATTTGTCGCAATGGCATCATCGAGGATGGAAAATATAAAGATGTTGGCTGACTAAGTCAACGTAGGGGTTGGGTATTGACTGTGGAAATTTCTTTCCCAATTCCATGATGGAACCAATCAAACTTACCAGTGTCCTATATTTTGACTGTTGTCAGATGAATGAGTGTTTGTGATTGTTGTTTATTTGTGTTTTCTTACCCCATAGACAAGGACATCAGTGACTGATTACGAGTAAATTGTTCATGGCAAGGTTGTACTCAATGTGTGAGGTGCCAAATATGATTATGATTGGTGATGATGAGATGATGATAATGATTATGATCAAGTTTCCTTATTATAGGATATTCATCTTGACGAATTGCATGAATTACTATCGCTACAATCACCAAGTTTATAGAATAACATACTGGATACGAGGTTTCACTTATTATTGACTTAACTAGACAAAATGTATTGTGTGATGAGTGATATGTGAAAGATGATTATGGAAGAATGCTTGATGGAGTCATGCAATATTGTGACTAATTGTGGAGTTGATTGATTTTTGCATTTGGTATTTGTGGTGCTTTGTGGCAAATATGAGTGATTTAGCGGTCGAATCAACTCCAAAATGCATGAAAGTGGATGGGATGATGAAGAATATGATGATGAATTGTGGAATGGCAATTTTGTGAAATTTTGACCTTGATTGTTATGTTTTGCAATGTGATATGTGTTTATGTATAAATTGGTCTTGTTCTCGCCAAATATGCATGCAAAACTATTTATGTTTTCACAAAATCAAACTCTATGATGTGCATGATGTGTGGATGAAATTTGGTGCATGTTGGATGAGGGGAGCTACCATTTTGAGGTCTTTTGTCTTCATGCTTATTGGTTTCCAGGCAAGCAATTGCACCTGGCATGTTCTGTAGGTGCTCGCATGCGCCTGCAGGTGCACCACCATGCTCGCAATTTGCAAGCATAGTTCAGCTCCTGAATGCACTAAGGAAAGCTATAAAAATCTTTCTGAGTGAACTTTTAGGCTCATTTGTGTGATGTTGACTTTGAGGAGCTGCGTTTGAGGAGTGGAGTGAGTTTGTGAGGCTAGTGAGTGTGCGGGGTGAGGTGATGGTGGCAGAGGGCTTTGATGCTATTGGTGGAGTGGGGGAACCCTTTGTCTCGATAAGATCATTTGTTCCCTTTGTGCAATTTTTTTTTTGTTTTGTCTTTTTTTTTTAACATAGTTTTAATGCTAACAAAGTATTTTTGTTATTGCAGTTAAGGGATATTGAGCCTCGACATCGCTTCTCTCCTCTCGTTATAGGAATGAGGAAGAAGATTTTGGAGGATGAGTGGGTCTTGTTGGGTAGGGTGGTTTTGGAGGGTGTTGTGAAGCTTGATGTAGTGAGGGCTAATGAGGGGTATCTCTCTGCTTTGATAGATCGGTGGGACTCGGATAGGGGGACATTCTAGCTATCGACTAGGGAGGCTACTGTCTCTCTTGAGGATGTATATCACATTCTCAAGGTGCCAGTAGAAGGGGAGAAGGTTGTGGTTTTGAGGGAGAAGAAGGCAGAGATGAAGAGAATGTTTGGGGATCAGTGGCGAGAGGTCCAGATGGGAGATGGAGGGATATTCTACTTGAGTATGTACAAGTCAAAGGAGTTGGATACACTCTCTGCCTTGATCATGTTCATGCTAGTGAACATAGTGCTACCTAATATCATTGGATGTAGGTTCCCTTGGAACCTATTGGGGTTGGTGACTGATTTACTCATCGACACGAAGGAGTATGCATGGGCTCCTGCATTTTTGGCACAGTTGTATCAGGAACTATATGAGGTGATTCAGAGGGAGAGGAAGGGGATTGGTTGTAGCTTCCTCCTACAATGCTAGGCTTGGGATAATTTTATAGTAGCTCAACCCAAGGGTTTTCCATGTGAATCATGGTGGATTGGGGAGCCCTATGCTATGATATGGGCGATGGTTGAGGAGGTTCAACCGAGTCAGGAGGTACACACTAGGAAGTGGCACCAGGACATGTGGTCGAGCTTGAATTAGGCAGATGCAATATGGAGGCCATGGCGAGGAGCTATATGGGATGGAGATAGGAGGCAACTGCTTCGAGTGAGATAGGCTCGATGGTTGGTTGGGTAACAAGATGAGGAGGTGGAGTACTTCCAGTACTCGTAGGTGTTGAGGCAATTCATATTGCCTCAGGATGTTCCAGATGAGCTAGTGTTGTATCAGTGCCAGGGAGATGAGGGGATGCTACCATGTGCGGAGCCATGGTGAATGGTTACTGAGGATGACAAGGATATTGAGATCCTTGACATGGATGATGCTGGGGTGACTCTAGAGTATTTGAGTGGTTTGGTGCCCAACCGGTATGGGTGCCAAATGTTGCGGGTGTGGATGCGACAGCTAAGAGGTCAAGGATTACTCTAAAGAGTATGAGGCCCCAGTGATCGACGGGTCGGAGGTAGTCTAGGGTATCAGCCCAATAGGATCTCAAGGTGGGCTTGGAAGAGGGAGAGAGGGAGGATGATGATGATATGGGTGAGATCTTTGAGGTAGCCAGGCTATGAGCGAAGCTTGAGCAGCTACGCGAGGAGCGAGAGACTATGCTTGAGTCTCAGAGGGAGGCCAGGGAGACTATAGCTTAACTAGAGGTGGAGTGGGCAGTGGTAGTGGCTAGTGATCAGGAGACAGTTATGAGGCTCTAGTCAGAGATTTAAGTGAAGGTGCGGCAACATCAGATGGATTTGTGGCATCTTCGAGCTAATGAGGCATATGTACATTCCTTGGAGGATGTGTGTATGCAACACCATATTACATTGTCGGATCCTCCTTCTTCTGTGGCCGAGTCATCTAGGCATATGGAGTCTAGGTAGAGTACTAGGCTGAGGGATCCTACTAGGTCTCAGGAGTCATCTCATGGATAGTATACTTAGTGCTTAGATGCACTATTTTGTATAGATGAGCCTTGGTGCTCCATTGTAGCCTTTTGGCATTTATTGTATATGTGATATTTATATATATATACATGGATTTTTCATTTATATGTGTTATCTCTTGTGTGGATGCTTTTATGTTTATTTGATTAATTTTTGATGCATGTTTATTAGTAATGTTTGAATATTGTGGATGTGAAATGTAAGCTAATAATGATGTATATGCCTAATGTTATATGAATGATGTATGCAAGCTATGTGCTATGGATGCTTAATGCAAGTAAATCTATGATTAATCTAAAATGTAAGCTATGTGATTTATTATTAATGATGATATGTTATGGATGATTAATGGAAGTAAATGAATCTAAACTATATGGGAGGAATGCATATTGATCGAATGATATTTTACAGTTCAAAAATTTTATTGACCATTTTTGTTGTCCATTGTTTGGCAATCGGGGGTACCAAATTTGGTGGTGTTCTGCAACTTGACTCACTATGAAGACATGGGTGTTTATACGCAAGAGGATATGGATGTTGATATGGAAGAAGATATGGATTTTAATATGAAAGAAGATACGGATGTTGATATGGATGAAGATATGGATGTTGATATGGTATGAGTACTATAGGATTTTTAAAGACTCAAACATACTAGTATTATCAATCAAACTTGCTAGGGTTGTTGAGATTTCTTTAGGACCTATGTGTGTGCAAGTGAGGTTCATATACCAAATCTTGAGTGTGACAATGACCCTATCCAATCAATAACCAATGTGTGTACATGTGGAGTTCATTGACCCGTTATGAGTAAATTAGGCATGACCTATAATGGAGATGACCTGAAGCTAGCCTATCCTTATGTGTGATCAAAGGTCTTCCTGTTTACCAAGGAGACATGTCGTCCTGCATGAGATTACTCCACTACCAGTCAGGCATCTATAGCCCCGATGAAGATTCACTCCATATTCTAATGGTATTTGATCTTTTAAGCCTTGGGGATGACTACCCATCCTTGTCAAGGATATGTAGTATGATCCTTACAACTTTAGGGATCAAGGGTGTTTGGGAATCTATCTGTTAATTTGGTATAGATCTTTGGGGAATCAGATTCTCAACCAAAGTATGACGAAAATTTTGACCCTATCCTTACTACTCTATGTTTTTATGTTTATGTTGTAAGAGTTATTGTGGTAGTGGTGAAAACCACTATTTTTGGACTATGTTGCGTAATGGGACAAGCGAGGGATATCTCATTTTCACCTCAATGTACTACCCAAGTATGGTACTAAACCTCCTTGGCTCATAATGTTTTTAATATGTGGTGGAATGTGATTGGTTCAACATTGTATTCGGGTTCAATTGGCAATACTCAAGATCTTCTTAGTGTGTAAATTATGTTTTTGGTCCTAAATAAAATTGGACATCCAATTGAAGGTTGTTTGTTACACTAGTAATGGCTGAGTGATTGAAAATTTAGGCTGTTGTGACATGTTATGTGATTGACATATGACTTTTTGTCAAATTTACATGATTTTTCTAAACTAGGTACCCCCAATCGTTAAAACTTGACTTTTTGTTGTATGGTCATATCATCATTACTATGCCAGATCATTGGACATGGGATAGGATGAATGCAAATGTATATGCCTAATGCAATGGAGTGTTGATATGCAAGTAGAAATTGTACAATGCAATGGAATATGGATGATGTAGTGTATGCGAATAAAATTAAAAATGAAAAATGACTAGATGTAAATGAACATGCAATGTGGTAATGCCTATGTGAAAGCATGCAATTTATTTTTGTTGTTTTTGATTTTTTTTTAGCCATGTATATATACATATATAGTCATTATTAACAATTAAATGCATTTAAATAAAGCATATTAAGGGGTTGGCAGTCCTCTATTACCTCTAAATCCTCAAGCCTATAAGTACCATTACCCACTTTTTGAGTGATTATGTATGGACCTAACCAATTTGCTACAAATTTGTCACCAAGATGTGGGAAAGCATTGGTGTTTTGTTGGTTCTCTTTGAGGACCAGATCCCCTATGTGAAATTTCATAAGATGGAATTTAGCTTTGTAAGCACACTTGAGGCGGTCTTGATAAACTCATAAATGATCTAATGCACTAACACGCCTTTCCTCTAGGAGCATGAGTTGGTCAAGTCGTGCTTGTCTAGTTGTATCATCATCTATGAATTCTGGCAAGGAAATTTTTAAGGAAGGAATCTCGAGCTCAAGAGGTATAATAGCTTCTGCTCCATAGATCAGAGAGAATGGTGTTTCTCTTGTTGGTGTTCGGATGCTTGTTTGATAAGCCCAAAGTGCCAAAAAAATTTGTGTATGCCAATATTTATAATTTTCTTTGACAAGTTTCTTAAGAATGGTAATAAAGGTCTTATTGGTAGCTTTAGCTTGTCCATTTGCTTGTGGGTAATAAGGAGTTGAGAAACTATGTTGGATATTATACTTCTCACAGAGTGCTCGAACATCCTTGTTCTTAAAATACTTGCCATTATTTGAAATGATTTTAGAGGGAATGCCAAAGTGACAGATGATATTATGGAGTATGAAATCCACAATTTGAGGTCTTGTCGTACTGGTTAGAGGTATTGCCTCAACCCACTTTGTGAAGTATTCTATGGCGGTTATGATGAATGTGTGTTGTCTTGAAGAGGAGGGTAAAATTTTGCCAATTAGGTTGAGGTCCCATTGTGAAAAGGGCCAAAGACTTTGTATTGGTTGTAAATATTGTGATGGTACGTGAGTTAAATTGGCATGTGTTTGACATTGTTTGCAATTTTTGACATATGTGCAACAGTCATGTTCCATTGTGGGCCAATAATAAACCATGCGTAATAAGCACTTTGCAATGGTCATTCCACTAAAATTACCACCACAAGTACCATCATGGGCTTCCTCGATGGCCTTTTGAGTCTCCCCAGGTTTGAGGCATCGAAGCAAAATTCCATCATAACCCCGTTTATACAACACGTCACCCATAAGAACAAAATCTTCTACCTTTTACTTGAAAGCACATTTGGCAGTCCGAGTCATTTGCGATGGGAGTGTTCCAAATTTTAAGAAGGCTACAATGGGGCTTAACCAAGACTCACATGATTCCAAGTTGATAAAGCAAACATATTTTCCATATATTGGGTCAGTGCGAACAACAACTACTTTAGAGATTGTTGAGATTATTAGGGGTTGTACCTCTCCTAAGTCATTCTTTGGAATCAAGGATCCAAGAGAGGCCATTGCATTTGCAAATATATTAGTCGAATGAGGTAAGTTATTGATTTCATATCATTCGAATGTTGAGAGCAATTTCATTGCTACTTCATGATAAAGCTTAATGGTAGGTTCTTTGCATTGGTACTCTTCTGTTACCTATTTTACAACAAGTTGAGAATCCCAAAATATTCGGATACGCTTGATACCCATAGCTATAGCTGATTTAAGATCTAAGATTAAGCCTTCATACTCTGCTGTGTTTTTTTTGCATGAGAAGTCTAACTTGAATGATAAAGGGATGGGAATCCCTTGTGGTGTGTGAAAGACAACTCCTGCACCTTGACCTTTCTCGCATTTAGATCCATAAAAGAATAAGGTGATATCGACGTCTTCATCGAGAATGACATATTTTTCTACTTCAGTGACTAAAAATACTAAATCATCTGGGAGCTCAATAATCAGAGGATGATCACTAGGTAGTGGAGCTTCCGCAAGTTGATCAGTGATAACCTAACCTTTAATGAATTTTTGGCTAACAAACTCAATATCAAACTCTGTAAGAACCATTATCCATTTAGCGGTACGGGTGTTGTTATAAGTGCGAGACATCATGTAGCGTAGAGTATTTTCTCTAGCTATGACATAGGTTGTTTGGCTTAGCATATAATGTCAAAGTTTCTTATTAGCTAAAACCACCGCTAAGCATAGTTTTTCTACATAAGTGTATCTTGTTTCATAACTTACCAATGTTCGACTAATGTAATAGATTGCTTGCTCTCGATTTTGTTCATTTTTATGTGCAAGCATTGTCCCCAAAGCGACTTCTATAGCTAAGACATAAAGATGAAAAGGGACCTCCAGCCTAGGAGGAGTTAAGACTGGTGGTGAAGTTAGATAGCGTTTGACATCATCAAATGCTTTTTGAAATTCATCTATCCATACAAATGCTACTCCCTTTTGTAGCAAGTGATTAAATGGCCTGCATTTATCGAAAAGTTGTGCAATTAAGCATTTTATTGATTGAATTTTACCTTGCAAGCTATGCAATTCCTTGATGTTAGTTGGGGGTGGAATTTCTATGATGGACTTAACCTTATTTGGGTCCACTTCAATACCTCTTTTAGAGACAATGATTCCTAAAATTTTACTAGAGGTAACGCCAAAGACACATTTTTTTTGGATTTAATCTCACCATGTATTCTAATAGCCGATCAAAAATATTTTCCAAGACATCAATATGTTCTTGTTGGGTTTTAGATTTAGCCAAGATATCATCTACATAGTCTTCAATGATTTTGTGCATGTAATCATGAAATATGTAAGTCATGGCTCTTTGATAAGTAGCTCCTACATTTTTGAGGCCAAAGGGCATAACCCTGAAACAAAATGTTCCCCAATATGTTGTGAATTTTGTTTTATGTTGGTCGTCAGGATTTATTTGAATTTGATTGTATCCTGAAAAACCGTCCATGGAGGAAAGCATTTCGTGGCCTGCGTAGGTGTCGACAAGAGTATCAATGTTTTGTAGAGGGAAGTCATCCTTAGGAAACGCTTTATTTAGATCTTGAAAGTCATTGCAAACGCATATCCCCCCATTAGGCTTACGAATGGGTACCATGTTTGAAAGCCACTCAGGATAGTCAATAGGAAAAATGAAGTGAACATCTAGTAGTTTTTGTATTTCCTCTTTCACTATGAGTGCTATGGTAGGATGCATTCTCCTAAGTTTTTATTTGAATGGCTTGGCGTTAGGAGGTAAGGTGAGATTTTGGAAAAGAAGGTCAGGATCAAGGCCAAGCATATCCTTGTAGGACCATGCAAACACCTATTTATTTTTCTTGAGGAGAGCAATGAATTGCTCCTGTTCATCTGATGTTAAACTTTTTCCAAGTTTGATAATTTGGGGATTGTCAGGGTCTAAACTAAGGTTCACGTCGATGGTATATTCAATGGACATATGTAACCTTCCTCAAGTTTATGTGGTGTTGGGATTAGATTAAATTTGTCTAAAATGACATCTAACTTTTCTTGCTTATCACTGTCTAATTATGCCTGAAAGACCTCGGGACTGCTGGTAGAAAGTGATGGAGGCAAAGGTGGCGATGAAGGAGGAATGTAGCAGGCTGAAGCCCTTAGAAATTCCTCGGATAGAATGAACTCCGAGAGGGAGGGTGAGGAGGAAATCCAGTCCAAATAAATAAGGCTGAAGTCAATGGGAATTGACTTTGCAAAATCGTATGGATTATGGAGCGGGGTGAATAAGTCAATAGGGTTCATATTGACTTAGTGGAAGGAAATATGGTTTGGTTGAATGGATAGATGGAACAATTGAATTGGAGCCAATGTCGAGGTGTGGTATCCATGTAATAGTGAACGTGAAAACATCAGAGCAACATATTTTTTTTTTATTGTTTTTTTTTTTTTTTTGATTTTTTTTGAAATATATACATATGTTACAATTCTTGTCTCATGTGGGTGGCTCAAGACGGATTACTAGGTGGATCACCTTTTTCTTGTGGAAGAAGCAAATGAAATATGAGATGATGGATGGGGAACATTCGGAGGTAAAACTCTTCCTGTTGGGTGATGGGGACAATGGGTTGTGACCCATCTTCAGAATCGTCAGAAGCGTTTGACATGACTTCAAATTCTTCATAACTTTCATCATCGAAATAAAATATAGGATATGAAAATTTTATGGGGTCATATTCGTTTACTTTTTCCATGCGAAGTTCTTGAAGGGTTTGTTTAAGAGAATATGTTGAGGGTAGTGGGTGGATGGGGTGATCTTCATCATTGAGTGTAAGATTTTTAAAGGCTTGCTCAAGAGAAGCGATGGAAGACAATGGGGTATAGCCTAAACCGGATCGATCATGGGCACCTATATATATAACCTGTAAGATATCATGCATCCCTTGTTCATGGGAACCTAGTCCTTGACCTTTCCAATGGAATATATTAAAGTACTGAGCTGGAAACTCCTCTATATTAGGTATAATGGCACGCCTAGGCTCTTTTGGTTCTTCAGGTGGGTTCGCCCCAGTTGAGCAATCCAACCCTCCATAAACAAAGTTAATTCTATTTGGAGTGGCACTCATGTCATAAACAATATCTTAGGATAGAGGATGGTCTCGATGACGTCCAAAATCCTTAGCTGTGAGAATGGCTAGGGGTGTAATGGTGACGTCTTGGACCACATACTCACCAATGCTTGGATTAGTGATGTGGACTTTGAATTGGGTTGATGAGGTGGATGGTGAATGCTCAAGTAGCTCTAGATTGGTTGTGGTCGGTGCTGAGTCAAATATGGCACAATCTGAAAGTTCAACTTGTGACACATCAGTTGATGGAGCGGGATTGGATGGCAGTGTGGAACGATGATATGGAATAATAGAAGTGGTTGTATAAGAAGGGGTAGATGTGATGTTCAATGTGCTAACAATAGACTAACTATGACCACATGTACAAGAAGAAATGGATTTTTGACAAGGTGATGTGATGGGTAGCTCCTCTATGATGGGAGTCTTAGAAGAAGATGGAGACAGATTAGAAGAAGGTGGATTAAGAGATGATGTGGATGTATTCGATAATGGAACCAAAAATATATGAGTGGAAGGTAACATGGATTCATAAGTATTTGAAATGAAATTACAATACTTAAAAGGTTCGACATCCACGGGGATGCAATGGACTTGTCCATCATGAACGTATTTCAAGCATTGGTGGAGAATTTATGGGACACATTTCATTTCACTCATCCAAGGTCTACCAAGGAGTATATTATATGCCATGGATCCTTCCAATATGTGAAACATGATGTGCAAGTTTTTGGCCCCTAATTCTATAGGTAAAACAACAGTGCCAACTGTGGTACACAAAGCATCGTTAAATGCTTTGAGGGTGAATGATGATTTTGAAATGTGGGATGGAGGTATTTTGAGGTGGATAAGATAAGCGGTAGTAATGATATTGATTGATAAGCCAATATAAATTAATACTCGTTTGAATGTCTTTCCATCTATTAAGGCCATGATATGCAGTGGAGGATCCACCAATTCTAAACTCATTGATTTTATCTCAAATTTATAGAAGGCAATTGATGGTTCCATGAATGTTCTAACACTCCCTACAAAATTGTTAAAGGCATTAGAGTCTTGGGAATCTAACTCAATTGACTTGAGTATTTTCATTAAAGCTTCTCTATGCCTAGGGGATTGTTGGATAAGCTCATATACATAAAGTTTTGCTGATGCCATTTTCAAACTAGTGGTTAACTGACTGGTTAAAGTTACCACTGGCCTTATTGGACGAAGGACGGGTGGATTGGATGGGTTGGATATATATATATATCCAAATAGAATGAGGTTTTCTCCTTTTATAGGAGTAAAACCTAAGCTACATAATAATTAGCATACTTTCTAAGTGAACAACTCTTATTTTCACATACAACTGTTATCTTTTTCACTTTAAAAAATTCTATTTTATCCACAAGCTAACAACTACCACTTACAATAATTATTTAAGTAATATTGTGTTTAGGAACACAACATGCCCTCCTCCTTAAAGAGCTTTGGCCCCAAAGCTAGAAACAACACCAAACAAGAAGCCCTAATTTGGGATCCCCAATGGGGAAGTTCCATGGTTTGCAAACAAAATGATGGATAACAAACTACATAAATGAAAAAGTGGCCTCTCTCTCTCTCTCTCTCTCTCTCTCTCTCTATCTCTCTCTCTCTCTCTCTCTCTTTGAATCTGTTGATATATTGTAAAAACTACATGCTATCAAGTGCCTATGGCTACAAATGTGGAAATTTTAAGATGTTTGTTGACTCCCATGTTGCTTATTTAATTGGGTATCCCTTTCACTTGAACTTGTACCATTGTACTATTTTGTTTTCTAGTTGCATTGTTTCCACTACAAGGAAAAACTCTGACTCTATCATGAGTCTTCATCATCTGTCATGGGAATTTTGGTTTGTGGAACATGGGTCTTTCCAAGTTGTTTCTTTAGATAGGAAACATAGAAGACATCATGGAGTTTTTTTTTATTGGGAATATCTAAGGCATATGCAACTTCTCCCACTTATGCCTTGAGCCTATATGGCCCAGATATTTTGGCTGCAACTTGAATTTTCCTTGTTCCAATATTGATTATTTGTAAGTTTATAGAAGCACAAACACAATGTCACCAACAATAAAGTGTCACTATATTCTATGCTCATATAATTTCTAATTCATTATATTTGTTTCCATAGCAAGATTATCTTTAAGCTCTCTAAATATAGCTCACATATCTTCTAAGGCATCTACTATGACTGGGATTTTAGCATTATGGACTACCCAAATTCTTGGAGGAGGGTCATAAATATATAATGCATTGAAGGGACTCATATTTGTAGTAGTAAGGTATGTTGTGTTATACCAATACTATACCATATGTAGTTATTTAATCTATCTCCCTTGTTTGTTGCTAGAAAATATTCATAAGTAGCCCTCTAGAAACTTGTTCACCACCTTTGATTGACCATCAATTTTTGGATGATAGGTTGTGTTCATGTTAAAAGTCACTCCTTCCAACTTAAAAAATTCTTACCAAAAATGACTAAGAAACTTAGGATCCTTGTCAAAAATTATTTTATGAGGTATTCCATGCAACTTGTAAACATGTTTAAAAAATAGGTCAGCAACGCCTGCAATTGAAAACTTAATGGTCAAAGGAATAAAATGGGTATATTTTGTAAGCCAATAAACCACAACAAAAAATGCATCCTTACCCTCTAAAAATGGTAGACCAGTGATGAATTCCATTGATATGACTTCTCATTTTTGGTTTAGAATACCATTCAGTTGAAGAAATTCTGGATGAGAAAATAATTTTACCTTGTAGTGTTGGCAGAAATCTTACTCAGACACAAATTTCTCCACATTAACCTTCATAAAGAACCAATAGAATAGAGATTTTATATTCTAATAGGACTTCACAAATCCTACATGGCCGATATATGGAGAAGAATACCCATACTCAAGAGCCTTAATGATGAGCGATGATCCACTTATCAAATATATACTTCCATTGAAAATATGACACTAGTCTTGAATGTCCAAGAATTGCCCTTTTTTCCCTTGCAAAATATTATGTTGAAGTTGTACAATACTTGGATTTGCATTATATTATTTTAATAAGTCATTGAACCAATTAATTGTACTCAATGAAATGGCATTGAGGGTTGGTCCTTCATCCCTTTGAGATAGTGCATCATCCACAATGTTTTCTTTCCCCTTTTTATATAAGATCTCAAAATCATAAGCCTACACTTTATCCACAAACTTTTGTTGCTTGTTAGACAAGGTGCCTTGAGTTAGTAGATGCTTGAGGTCTAAGTTGAAAATTTTAATGATAAAATTACTACCCAATAAAAATTATCTCCACTTTGCTACCACATGTGTGATTGCTAGCATTTCCTTACCTATAAGTGGATAAGCATTTTTCTTTGTCATTTAGCTTTTTGCTTTCAAAAGCTAGTGGATGACTACCTTGAGAGAGTATTGCACCAATGCCTGCACTTGAGGCATTACATTCTATAACAAAGGGCTCAATTGTTTTTGGAGTAGATACAATTGGTGTAGAGGAAAGAGATACCTTGAGGGCTTCAAAGGCTTCTTGTGCTTTAGTAGACCAATGAAAGATACCCTTCTTTGGTAGGTCTGTTAGGGGATGAGCCACTATGGAGAAATTATGCATAAAGTGATGGTAGAATCCAACTAACTCTAATAATATACGAAGCTTATTTAGGGTGGTAGGGTATATATGTAGTAATTCTATAGAAATGATATGCCCAAGGTATTCCACAGAGGACTTGGAAAATCACATTTAGACTCCTTAGAAAACAAATGTTCCTTTTTCAAGATTGCAAGGATAGTATCTAAATAGACTAAGTGGTCCATAAATGTCTTGCTGTAAATAAGTATATCATAAAAAATATGAGAATTTTTTTAATATACTAGCAAAATACCTTATTCATTAGGGCTTGAAATGTTGTTGGAGCATTGCAAATGCCAAAGGGCATTACCCAAAATTGAAAATGACCCGACCTTGGTGGGTTCAAAAAGTGGTTTTCTCCTGATCTTGTATTCTGATAGGAATTTGATAGTAACCTGATTGAATATCAATCTTATAGAACCACTTTCCCCATGTAGTTTATCTATATTCAATACATATTCTATATGACCTATCTTTTTTCCTGGCCAGTACCATAGGTGCATCATATAGGCTTTTGCTAGGAGTTATTATCCATGCATCCAATAACTCTTAAATAAGCCTTTTAATTTTTAATTATTGGAAATTTCCATATCTATATGGTTGAAATACCATAGGTCCTTTACTTGTATCAAGTTCTATTATATGCTCTAAATCCCAATCTGGTGGGAGTTGTTTAGGTAGTTCTTGAAATAATGATTGATAGCCTTTAAGAAGATGTGATAAGGCTGCTTCTTTAAGGAATGATATGCGTCTTTCGAGATTGTCTAAAATAATAGAAGCATCCATGCAAAAGAGGTAGGCCATGAACCTAAAGTACCTTTTCTTCAAAATCTTGGCCATTTGCTATGGATCCATAGTTTTTATCCCCTTGCTGGTGGAGATCGGATGCAATACTATTTTTCATTTTTATTAAAAGACAAAAACCTTTCTTGATGGTTCATACAATATGTTGTTGGCAATTTTGGGTACCTTGGGTACATTGCATTTTCTCAAGTGAATAAGTTGTCATTGATGTCAAGAAGTTGTTTGAAGGAATTTGATTTGATGTAAAATAATTTGTTTTGATGAAGTTTCGGCTTGACAGGTTCGAAAGAAAGTAAGTTGGAAAAATGTCGCGATATCATGACATGTCGCATTTTCGCGACTTAAACAGGAGAGAGAAAGCTTTTTGAAAAAGTGTCGCATTTTCGAGACTTACGCAGGCGAGAGAAAGTTTTTTAGAAAAGTGTCACAATATCGCGACATGTCACAGTTTCGCGACTCAAAGAGGAGAGAGAATGCATGGAGTCAGAAATGTCATGATTTCGTGACATGGAAAAGTGTCGCGATTTCGCGACATGTTGCAGGAGAGGGAGTTCGAAAGAAAAAGTGTCACAATTTTGTGACATGTTGTAGGAGAGAAAGTCCGAAAGGAAAAATATCATGATTTCGTGACATAATGCTGAAAAGAGAGTCCGTAGTGTGAATTGTCATGATTTTGTGACAAGTTCGAAGAGAGAGAAAGTAGCAAGACAAAGTGTCATGATTTCACAACATGCTACAGAAGTCAAAGTGAGAACTATCACAATTTCACGACATGCTGCAGAAATCGAAGTAAGAACTGTCACGATTTTGTGACATGCAGCAAAGGGAAGAGTAAGAAATGAGAACTGTCATGATTTCGCGACAGGTTGCAAAGAAGACGAACGAAAGCTGAAAGAGTCACGATTTCGCGATAGGCTACAAAGAAATCGTACGGATGCAGAAAGTGTCATGATTTCGTGACAGGTTGAGATGGCAGCTTTCAATTGGAGAAAGTGTCATGATTTCACGACAAAGATAGGAAGCAAGTCTTCAATAGAAGAAGCGTCGTGATTTCGTGACAAA
The DNA here is from genome assembly GCA_028583015.1 of Wollemia nobilis. Classification (NCBI taxonomy): domain Eukaryota; kingdom Viridiplantae; phylum Streptophyta; class Pinopsida; order Araucariales; family Araucariaceae; genus Wollemia; species Wollemia nobilis. Next base: position 19,190,991 of record JAQPPZ010017228.1, read on the forward strand.
TTCAAGAAGGAAGAGCTCGAAGGCGAAAGCATCACGATTTCGTGACATGTTCCAGTTTCGCGGGCATAAGGCAGACAAAAGCATAAGGCAACGAAAGTGTCACAATTTTGTGACATGTTCCGTTTTCACTAGTGCAAGCCAAGAAGATGTTGAGAAAGCAAGAAATGTCATGATTTCACGATAGAAGTGAAGATGGCGTCAGCAAAAGACAAAAGTGTCGCGATATCACGACAAGAGCTTAGATGAAGTTGTTAAAGGCTAAAGTGTCACATTTTTATGACAAAAGGCAAAAGTGAAGTGTACGGTCGCAAAGGTGTCGCGATATCGTGACATGTTGTAGTTTCGTAGCAGAAGCTACAGGAGATTTACAGAGACAGTAAAGCCGACAGAGTTAAATTTGAGCCGACGTAGTTTAGGGTTATAGCCGACTAAGATCAAGGTTTTGATCTTGAAAATGTTAGTATAAAAGGAGGGCTGCTTGGAGAGTTAAGCATCCATTTTTGGTGGGGGCATTCGAAGTGTGAAATTCATAGATAGAGTGCAGGAGAGGAGTTCGATCGTCGAGAACAGAGTGCATTTTGTCGAATCATCTAAGTGAGAGAGATCGCAAGGAATCAGAGTGCATGAAGATGATGCCGTTGTGTTTGCACAAAGGAGCAGAAGTGATCGTTGGATGCGTCATTGAATGAGCATCAGAGTGTGTGAGATACAGTCGAAAGAGTGTAGTTAGCGCAGAAGTGGGGAGTTGATGTTCAAAGTGTGCGAAGACAGTGCACAGTGTGTGCAGAGAGACACCTAAGAGAAGGCAAAGTGCAACTGTAAAAGCACAAAAGTTGTGTATGTATTAGAGCAGTCTGGGCAGGTTCTAGTGAGAACTTGCAGAGCAGATCTGAGACAAGTCTTGGTGAAGACTTGGGTGAATATCAAGCAAGCTGTAGTAAAATCTTGTGAAACCACTTTTTGTGAACCAGACTTGAGGACAAATATTGGTGCAGATTTGAGGACAGATTTGTACCCAGACCAGAGAAATATTTGAGGACATTTGTGCCAGACCGAAGGACTATGTTTGGTGCAGACCTGAGAAAAAGAACGAGGAAATTTGTGCTAAATCGAAGGACTGTGTTTTAGTGCAAATTCGAGGACCAGCTTTGAGGTGATAGAGTTGAGGACAGAGGTCTCCAGCCAGAGCAGGGAGGACAGGCGTCTTCTATGGATAGAGTTCCATTTGCTAAGGGCAGCGGAGGTAGAGGTCTTCTAGAGGATCACCAGCCAGAGTAGAGCTAGGGGATTGGTGTCTCCTTTGGTTTTGTGCCCATAAACATTGTAATAGGGAAAGGTGTTCCCAGAATTTTGTTATGATAAAATTTAGTGAAATATTTTATCCATGTATGTGGTTGATTTTGTGCATTGCTTTGATATTGCTTTGGGTATATTGCATTACTATTTTGTAATATAAAGGAAAAAGTAGAAAGAGGTCTTATACTGTTAACCCCCCCTCTCAGTACAAGCTTGTGTTCTTCAATTGGTATCAGAGAGAGTGTCTTCAAAAATTTTAACAGCTTGAAGGAAAAGCCAGTAAAGAACATAATGGATTATTCAAGTGGCAATGCAACACCTATTCTTGATGGATCAGATTTTGGTCTTTGGAGTGCAAGGATGAAGGTTCATCTAATGGCACTTGGGAATGAGGTTTGGAAAGTGATTGAAGACGGGTACACTATTCTTGAACATGGTCCTTATACTAAAGAAGACAGGCTCCTACATCACAACAATTCAAAAGCAATGAATGCAATCCTAAAGGGTTTACAGAAGCGAGATCTTACCAAGGTGATTCACTGCAAGACAACTAGTGAAATGTGGAAACAGTTGCAGGTGGTTCACACAGGTGATGTAAATGTTCGAAAGGCTAAGTTGAGACACTTCAAAGGTATGTTTGAACAACTCAAGATGAATTATGATGAAAATATTAGTGACTACATGCTTCGTATGGATGAGGTTGTTAACTCCATGAAAGACTTAGGTCTTGAGCTTGCTGAAAATGATGTTTGTGATAAGATTTTAAGATCTCTTTCTAATAGATTTAGTGAAAATATTTCTGCTATTGAGGAAGCTAAATATTTGGATAAGTTGAAAAAGGATGAGCTCCATAGTATACTTGCAGCATTTGAGTTGAGAACTCAAGTGAAGGTTGATGTCAAGAAAGAGGCAGCTTTCAAGGCTACCAAGAAATCCAAAGGTAAACAGCTTCAAGAGAGTGATGAGTCTTCCAGTGATGAAGAGGCCTATTATAGCAAGAAATGCAAGTTCTCTAGAAAGCACAAAAGCATAAAAAATATAAGATGTTTCAATTGTGGAAATTTTGGTCATTATGCTACTGACTGTACTGTTCCCAAGAATGAAAGTAATGAAGATATACAAGATTCTAAAATCAAGGATTCTGAAAAGCACAAGCATCACAGGAAAAACAAAGATGAGCACAACAATCAAGGAAAGAGGTATTCTCACAAGCACAAGAAGAGTTTATACTTACACAAAACAAGTAAGTGTTCTAGTAGTGATAGTGAAAGTTCTTCAAGTGATACTGAAAATGAGATGTTATTCATATAAAAAAAAAAGGAAGAACCGAAACATAGATTCATTATTATGAAATGTCTTAGATGTGGAAATTTTGGTCACCTTGAGGATGATTGCACAAATAATGATTTGGTTTCTAGTATGTATGAGGATGCTTTAGAAAACTATAAGGAAGATGCATGTATGGTTTTTGAAAAGGTAGCACCTTTAGTGATAGGAAATCTGAAAAAGGGTTTGATGATTCAGAAAGCAAACAAATAAAGGATCTAGAAAGTGAACTTACTAACGCTCTTAGTGTTTTAAAAGGAAAGAAAGAAGAATGCTAGACTCAAGGATAAGTTAGATGAATTTTGTATGGAGAGAGATGATCTTATAGAAAGTCTCGACGTCTCTATGGCTAAGACACAAGAACTCAAGGATGAGTTAGAGTCTAAGGTTCTTGAGTATAGTGAGTTAGAACAGAAAATGGCTTCTCTAAAAGAGGAAACTAAAGAGTACAAGGACAAGCTTTACAGGTTTCAATATATCTCCAAAAAGGTTAAGTCACTCATCAAAGGTCAAAGAAAGACAACGGATAAAACAGGCCTTGGTTTTGTCAAGGAACAAGCTGGAGAGTCTAGTAAGAGACTCCAAAAGGAAGAGAGTTCTGATGAAGAAAGTATTTTAGATTATGAGTCCTTGGATGATAGATGCACATAAATAGAAAATGAGATTCAGAATGAGAAGAAGAAGTTTTTAGGACCCAAGAGGTCGAATAAAGGTAAATTTCATGGCAGATGTTTTGCGTGTTACAAGTTTGGTCACATGGCTACACATTGCATGGCTCAAGTAAAGAAGGTGAACGACAATTTTAGAAGCGGTAGTTTCTTTCGAGGGTATTGCTACTCTTGTCAACAGTTTGGGCACAAGGCAGTCTATTGCAAGGTAAATAACAAGAATAGGTTTGATCAGAACAGGTTTAGGCAGAATTGACGAATTCAAGGAAAAGGTATGCTTAAAAGAAATAACATTGTTACTTGTTATAAGTGCAACAATGAAGGTAACACAGCTAGACAGTGTAGAGCTGAACCTTTAAGGTACAGGAATAGAAATAGTGGTATAATCAGGTCCAAGGATCAAGGCATGAACAAAAATAGGGATGAGAACAAGAACAAGAATAGTGACAAGAACAGGAATGATAATAGGAAAAATAACAGTGACAAGAATAGGAATACAGGCAAAGAGTTCAAGAAAAGGCCCGACAAGGAAGTTGTAGACACTGATGATGATCAGTGCCTAGTGGGAGTTTTACTCCCACCCCAGAATTAATCACCTCATCAGGAGGTAGGGGGAGGGACTGAGCTAAGAGGCTCATTCTTAGTCCCGAGCCGCAAAGGTGACACTTTGCCATTGATGACAAAGGGGGAGAAATATAAGTAAGGGGGAGAGCTTCAAGTGAAGAGGAAAGCTTCAAGTCAGGGGGAACAAAACCTCAAAGGCAGTTTCTCAGTTGTTAGCATAGTTGGTTTTAGTTTTGGCTCCTAAGACGTGTTTTTAGTAAAGGTTTGCCATCAATGACAAAGGGGGAGATTGTTAGCAATTTTGGGTACCTTGGGTACATTGCATTTGCTCAAGTGAATAAGTTTTCATTGATGTCAAGAAGCTGTTTGAAGGAATTTAATTTGATGTAAAATAATTTGTTTTGATGAAGTTTCGGCTTGACAGGTTCGAAAGAAAGTAAGTTGGAAAAATGTCACGATATCGTGACATGTCACATTTTCGTGACTTAAATAGGAGAGAGAAAGCTTTTTGAAAAAGTGTCACGATATTGTGACATGTCGCATTTTCGCAACTTACACAGGCGAGAGAAATTTTTTTAGAAAAGTGTCGTGATATCGCGACATGTTGTAGTTTCGTGACTCAAAGAGGAGAGAGAATGCACAGAGTCAAAAATGTCACGATTTCGCGACATATTGCAAAGAAGATTGTACGGACGAAAAAGTGTCATGATTTCGTGACATGTTGCAGGAGAGGGAGTCCGAAAGAAAAAGTGTCACGATTTCATGACATGTTGCAGGAGAGAAATTTTGAAAGGAAAAATGTCATGATTTTGCAACATAATGTTGAAAAGAGAGTCCGTAGTGTGAATTGTCATGATTTCGCGACAAGTTCGAAGAGAGAGAAAGTAGCAAGACAAAGTGTCACGATTTCACGACATGCTATAGAAGTCGAAGTGAGAACTATCACGATTTTGCGACATGCTGCAAAACTCAAAGTAAGAACTATCACGATTTCGTGACATGCAGCAAAGGGAAGAGTCGGAAATGAGAACTGTCACGATTTTGCAACAGGTTGCAAAGAAGACGTATGGAAGCTGAAAGCGTCACGATTTCGCGACAGGCTACAAAGAAATCGTACGGATGTAGAAAGTGTCACAATTTCACGACAGGTTAAGATGGAAGCTTTCAATTGGAGAAAGTGTCACGATTTCATGACAGAGACAGGAAGAAAGTCTTCAACAGAAGAAGCGTCACGATTTCGCGACGATTTCAAGAAGGAAGAGCTCGAAGGCGAAAGCGTCACGATTTCGTGACATGTTCCAGTTTCACGGGCATAAGGCAGACAAAAGCATAAGCTAGCGAAAGTGTCACGATTTCACGACATGTTTTGTTTTCGCTAGTGCAAGCCAAGAAGAGGTTGAGAAAGTGAGAAATGTCATGATTTCATGACAGAAGTGAAGATGGCGTCAGTAAAAGACAAAAGTGTCTCGATATCATGACAAGAGCTTAGATGAAGTTGTTAAATGCTAAAGTGTCACGTTTTCATGACAAAAGGCAAAAGTAAAGTGTACAGTCGCAAAGGTGTTGCGATATCGTGACATGTTGTAGTTTCACGACAGAATCTATAGGAAAGTTATAGAGACAGTAAAGCCGACAGAGTTAAATTTGAGCCGACGCAGTTTAGGGTTACAGCCGACTAAGATCAAGGTTTTGATCTTGAAAATGTTAGTATAAAAGGAGGGCTACTTGGAGAGTTAAGCATCAATTTTTGGTGAGGGCATTCGAAGTGCGACATTCGTAGATAGAGTGCGGGAGAGGAGTTCGATCATCGAGAACAGAGTGCATTTTGTCGAATCGTCTAAGTGAGAGAGATCACAAGGAATCAGAGTGCACGAAGACGATGTTGTTGTGTTTGCGCAAAGGAGCAGAAGCGGTCATTGGATGCATCGTTGAATGAGCATCGGATTGTGTGAGATACAGCCGAAAGAGTGCAGTTAGCGCAGAAGTGGGGAGTTGATGTTCAGAGTGTGCGAAGAAAGTGCACAATGTGTGCAGAGAAACACCTGAGAGAAAGCAAAGTGCAGCTATAAAAGCACAAAAGTTGTGTATGTATTGGAGCAGTCTGGGTAGGTTCTAGTGAGAACTTGCAGAGCATATCTGAGACAAGTCTTGATGAAGACTTGGGTGAAGATCAAGCAAGCTGTAGTAAAATCTTGTGAAACCACTTTTTGTGAACTAGAATGGAGGACAGAGATTGGTGCAGATTTGAGGACAAATTTGTACCCAGACCAAAGAAATATTTGAGGACATTTGTGCCAGACCGAAGGACGATGTTTGGTGCAGACCTGAGAAAAATAATGAGGACATTTGTGCTAAACTGAAGGACTGTGTTTTAGTGTAAATTCAAGGACCAGCTTTGAGGTGATAGAGTTGCGGATAGAGGTCTCCAGCTAGAGTAGGGAGGACAGGCATCTTCTATGGATAGAGTTCCATTTTCTAAGGGCAGCGGAGGCAGAGGTCTTTTAGAGGATCACCAGCCAGAGTAGAGCTAGGGGATTGGTGTCTCCTTTGGGTTTGTGCCCATAAACATTGTAATCGGTAAAGGTGTTCCCAAAATTTTGTTATGATAAAATTTAGTGAAAGATTTTATTCGTGTACATGGTTGATTTTGTGCATTGCTTTGATATTGTTTTGGGTATATTGCATTACTATTTTGTAATATAAAGGAAAAATTAGAAAGAGGTCTTATACTTTTCACCCCCCCTCTCAGTACAAGCTTGTGTTCTTCATATGTTCCAAGGGAATATAGCCTTTGGATGCCCAATACAACATCCACTTCTCTAATTTCAACCACATAAAATTTATTCTTGAGGAGATAATTCCCAATTGATAGATTTAGACCCCTTATTACACCCTCACACTGAAGTCATCTATTTCCTAGAACTTGAATTGAAAATCTCTCAGGCCCATCTATATAGAGGCCTAAATGCTTAGCACAAGTTTTATCCAAAATATTCAGTGTGCTCCCAGGATCTACCATAGCTAAGAATTTGGTCTTTTTGATAAACCCAAAAAACTTGAATATATCTAGCTGATCTAAACCAACCATTACTGCTAAAGAGATTGATGGTTCACCAATGTCAATAACAAGGGTTAGTTTATTCTCAGATTTAGACTTTGGTTTAAATTCTATATGTGGCTCCTCCATTTTAGGTTATGATTCTAAATCACCAACCTTGCGATCTTCAACCATGAAGAGTCATGTGGGATTTTAGGTATATCCCCCGGTCCATGGTTGAGAGCATATACAACAAAGATTATTGATTGTAGTATATTTTTTCTCAAGCTGATGGTTGCCAAAATTAGTTTGATCTTTGTCACCCTATTTTTCTTCTATGAATCTTGTATAATTTCTTTTTATAATCACCAAAATTCTATTTTTTAGTGTATCAATATACAACTCAGTCCTGAGTAATAATAAAGGTTTTCTCTAAAGTTTTTGGTTCAAACATTCACACCTTAGTACAAATCTCACTTTGTAGATTGGAAGTAAAAATATTAAGCACTAGATCTAGTAATAAATGTGCCTTTGACTCAACCACTTGAAATTTATCAACATACTCTTCAGGAACATGCCCTTTTGAAATAAGTGCAAGAGCTGGAAATCATATGGTTCATCCCAATTTTGGTTGGTCATCTATATTAAGGTATTTGTAAAATATGTAAAGTCCTCTCTTGGGTATTTTTCAACCCATATTGCAACCCAAGTATGAGTTGAGCCATCCAAATATTGAAAGGCTATACTTATTTTATCATCCTGATTATCAATTTGATGTGCCCTCAAGGCAAGCTTGATCACTCAACAAAGTATGGATTATCACCTCTCCTTCAAATTTAAATTATGGAAAATTCATCTAAAGATTAAATAAAGGCTTAGAATGATTTTGTGCATGTGGTGAATGCGATGGAGAATGCATTTCATTTCCCCATGGGTTTGTTTTAACTTCCTCCTCATCAGATATGTCTGGTATTGACTAAAGCCACCAGGTTTTGAAACTTCTATTTTTTTCCTATGGCCAACAAGTCCCTTCTCAAGTCTTGAGCAAAAGTAGTAAACATTTCCCTCAACTCTGTCTTGGTCGTAAATTTAGTTGTCTCCATTTTTCTCCATCCTCTAGATATTTTTTTCTCTTTCTTTTTCCTAAAAAAAAACATTGTAGTAAAAATGATGTGAATATAGCTCTGATACCACCTTATAATATTCAAAATATGCAAATAGAACTCATAATATAAAAATAACATCAATATGCAATAACGAGTAAAATGGGTAGCTCCTGCATACCCAAGTGACACATGAGTGCTCAAATATGATGGGAGCTATACTCAACAAGAGATAAGAGGGGAGAAATGCTCAACCCAAAAGTTTCATTAAGAGAAGAATAATATATTGATATATATTCAACATAATGGGGTTTCCTCATTTTATAGGAGTGAAACCCAAGCTACATAATAATTAGCATACTTGCTAAGTGAACAACTCCTATTTCTACATATAATTGTTCTCCTTCTTCACTTTAGAAGTTTATAATTTATCCACAAGCTAACAACTATCACTTACAATAATTAATTAAGTAATGTTGTGTTTAGGAACACAACAAACTATTTAATGATCTACAATCCAAGAAAAGACTCCATGCAGGGAGTTCTAAACCTAGATCTTCACTACCAACACCTTATGACAAATTAGTACCCTTGTGAGTATTTTTGTAACAAGAATCATGGAAAAATAAAAATCACACTTTGTCAAAAAGAGGAGGGAGTGGGCATCAAACCCTTGAATTCTTTGAGCAATTCTCTACAAAAACCTCTAGTGTCCAACTCAACATCCATAATGGGTAAGACCATAAGCCATATGTTTTTTAAGACAACTAATTGTTTTTGCCTTGAGAGAGATGCAAGAAATTTTATGTGGTATCCCATATGCAATAGATTTATGTTGAAGTTGTAGACTATTCAATAAATATTCCATTTATGGCCTCACTTGGATGGAGGAAATAATGTTTGAATCTATAGAATTGATAGCTCCAAAAAACCTCCATTCTTACAGTTATTTCATGCACCTGATTGAAAATAGACCTATAATGAGAAATGAGACAAAATGGAGGAAAAAGTGTTGTGAAATCCTTTTTCAAAAATTTGAATTTGAATTTTTCCCTCCATAAAATTCCCTTTGCCAAAAGACTCATACATGTGGCAATAAAAAGGAGATATAAAATAAAATTATTTTTCCAATGACTCTTATGCCATACCTGACTTAAAAAACTTTGGAGGATAATTCATGCAAGAGATTGGAAGAAGAATTAGAGGCTCTAATCACACTTCTTGCATGATAAAACGATGAAGATCCATACATGCTTTGATATCATGTTGGAATTCACAATAATTTTGAAAAATGAGAAGCAATCCATCCATTGAAATCTCATACATAAAGCATAAAAGGATGAAAGAAATAAAAATAGACATAAATATTGGGGTATACTTATAGGTACCATAAATAATCATTATGATAATATTCACATAATTCTGATGAATAAATGAGTGTTGGTGGGTATTTATACCAATACCAAAACATGAAATTCATAAATTATCTTAACCTTAAGTCAACATAACAAGAAAAATTGAAGGTTAATTACAAGTTGATAAGGTGGGTTTAACCATAACAAGGTTAATCATGGTCTGTAGGGTTTACATAATAAGATATTACAATAAACTCAATACATTGTACAATGAATTCCCTTACACCTATACAAGATTACATCATGCAATGTTAGCCTTGGCCATGAATCAAATTACACTTTCAACAAATTAATGGACTAGACTAGAAGAGTGCATGAGAGAGTGGGTATCATAGCAATCTAAGCCAAGGTAATGGTTAAACGTAGCCAATATTTTTTGAAAGATAGATATACTATGGGGGATTTTGTCAATGGTCTATAAAATTAAGGTAAATTGGAGTTGTAGGCATATTTTGACCGTATATATAAATTTTGATATTTATTTATATATAATGGTTCTTTAATATGATTCTCCATAGTTTTGGATTTTTTTTTTTTAATTACATGGTTTGAATACCATTCTTTTAATATAATGATTTTATATATGTTTTATTATCATGTATGAATGATTGATCATTTTTTTAACTTATGCTTCCAAACAATTGACTATATAACTTAATATAGACTATAAACTAAAACTCTTTTTGGTAAAAGGATCGTTAGGTCATATAAAAATGAACATGGATGATGACTTAGGACTTCCAAAACTAAGTTACTGATCAAAATATTCAGAGAAGTTCAATAATTTAGATTAGTAGATGAGGAGTCTTTCCTTAATATTTCTGAGATGATCCAAATTAGGAAAAATTTGGTATATGATGACTAAGACACAAATGAGAAAGGGTTCTCTATCCAGATCAAGTATTACTTGCCCCTAAAATTTCTTAACATATTGGAATATATATACCATTTTTAGTATGATAAAGGGAGGCATCCCCCAAGTAACCTAAGGACAACTTCATTAGGTCTTACTCATAGATTATTATAATATTAACTTTATTTTTTTTCTAATATTATACATGATCAACTTGTTATATTTTAGAGAAAACAAAAAATTTATAGTGGGTAGCATTAAGCAAATAAATGAGGCTAAAGTTCCAATCATATAAATAAGCTTAGGTTGATTTCTATGTTCTATAATTTGAGGTATTTTCTAATTGTGTCTCTATACCCAATACTTTAGTAAAATGAGGAGGTGTTATTAATGTTATGATTGAGTATATAATAAACATGCTAAGAATAACTTGATGAACAATACAAGTGAATTTTGGATCATTAAATAATGAAAAATGGAAACCATAAGGAGTTATTTTCAATGTCATCATTTTTTTATGGATGCCATATTCATAGTAGACATTCAAATTGTAAAGGATGTAAAAGTCACTCAACAAATACTATTGGAAATAAATGACAAAGATTGGTTAACTACCTAAGGCGCAATTGGATGTAGTCAATATTTACATTATAGGATATATTAATGGATGAGAGAATTGAAGTGAGATTTGATTTCAAACTAGTCATTAGTTGTTGAGGTCAAAGGTCTTCTTTATAGGGATGTTGTGTTGAAGAATCCATTCAAGACAAACTATAGTCTTTCTTGCAAATTGTTTTATCTAATACAAGAGTGGATCATGTACAAATGAGTGGATATAATGCTAGGAAAGATCTTTAACTATATGAAGAGATCTAGAAAACATGTTTGGTAAACTATTACATGTCATTGCATTATGGATTGGGCTTAAGGGTACATCCTTACATATTTTCCCACCAGGTGGTCAAGGCATATTTTAAGGGACACACCCTATGCCATATAATGGTTAACATAGGTAATGTGACCCCCAAAGATTATGGATTATTTCAATTTATTTCTTAAACATGAAAGATGTATATAAAGGTCTTTGGTTCAAGCATAGATGATTGCTTTTTCTATTACTATATAGGAATTGCTCTCACTTACAAATGGTTGGCTTTGTATATTTTCAATCATGGTGGCTCAATTTCATTCTTACTTTAGATAATGTTATTCTTATTATTGATTACTCAATAACTTACCTCCAACCTCTTTATATATAATATAGTTTACATACCTTTCCCTTAACATTAATAATACCTTTATCCTTACTTTTGATCAACAATCACTGCATGAATCTTATAATACCTCAATACAATTTCATATATATATATATATATATATATATATATATTTAATATGTGGTCCATCCTTTCCATAACTTATCATCACTTATCAATTTTACATTATTTTATCTTAAATATGCATTGTGTATAACCTAGAGACTAACAAACCTAGCTTCAAAAACTCATAAAAAAGTTTAATTTTCTAATTAAGATCTAAATAATAATAATAATATATTTTGTTTCGCGAGGAAAACAAAATGGTTTGAGGTTTGGCTCTTCTTTGGGAGGTCTAAGGTTCAAACTGTGGTGTGTGTGTGGTTGTGTTAATCCTCTATTGATAAGTTTAGCTCTTGGCCTTACGAGAGGTCATGGTTGAGATGGGAATGCTTAGTCCTAAGCATCAATCATAGGGGTTTCTCACACTAACCAAATAATATGTATATATATAATATAACATTAAAATTGATACATAATTATGGGTATATTTTATAATAAATTATTTACATATATTTTCCACAAAATATAATTTTGTTTCAGTAATATATATTAATGAAGTTGTCAGTTATAAGATGTAAAATCTAGTTAACAAATGATACTACTTCAATCAACTAATTCCTTGAATTTCAAAGAGGAGACCTAAGTTTGAATATTTCCAAAAATACATGTATAATAGATAGTCTAGTTATCAAATGATATTAATTCAGTCAACTAAATTCCTTGAATTTCAAAGAAGAGACCTAAGTTCAAATCTTAGCAAAAGATACATGTATAATAGCCAAGTTGATATAATACCATTATGTAATCATGATGTAAATGTAATACTACTTGACTTATTTTAATCCTATATAATAAATTAAAAAATATATGAAATCTAATTCTATGTATTTTAACCATCTAACAATATTAAACATATATTTTATAACAAAAACTATTATATAATCATAACATAATATAGATAAATAATTAGCACTTGAGTGCGAGCACGAGCCTTCGAGAGGGAGTGCAGCCGAAAGTGAGTGCGAGCGGAGCTTGGAGGGAGTGCAGCTAGAAGCAAGTGCGAGCACGAGTCAGGAGGGAGTGTAGTAGCAAGTGCAAGTGAGATCTGGGAGTGAGTGTAGTTGAAAGTGAGTGTAATCATAAGCCAAAAGTGAGGAGTGAGGAGGAAGTGTGAGCAAGAAATAGAAAGCAAAATGTGATCCAGTTGAAGAAAATATAGTTCGAGCCAGGAGGAAGTGCAATCTAAGAGGGATTACAAACCAAGATTCAATCATGGTAGAAGAGTAACGGGTTCATCCGAAGTGCATCAATGCTTCAAATCCTTACCACGAATGCGTGAAACATTGTTTCCAAAAATTATTGAAGCGAAGGAACATCGAGAAAAAGAAGAGATAATGGCTATTGTAATTCAACAGGGAGTGCAAGTTGAGAGCGAGTGCGAGGCAATATAGAGTGCAAGATGGGACCGAGTTCAAGTTGAGAGGGAAGGTGAGCCAAGAGGGAGTGCAAGCCAAGAGTAAGCCCCATTAACTAGTATGGAAGGAAATTTATATTTGAAAGCCCTAATAGGAAGTCAATATGCCTTAATTGGAAGTATGGAGGCCCAAGTTGGAGATAAGCAGAAGAAAGAATACATGGCAAGTTTAATCTAGGTAGCAGATGTTACACCAAAAGTGAGTATCAAGGACGATATGATTGAGCATGATATAATGGTTTTTAAAAGTAGAGGATTAATATGTAAGTTCCATAGATCATGGCCAGGGTTTTTGGAGATTCAAAATTGGATCAAGTAGAAGTTGAGATTAAATTCAAATTACTCTGTGATTTTTATTCCTAAAGGTTTTTTTCTCATCATCTTTTCCAAAGTTCAAAAATTAGGGATAAAATAATGGTTGGTGGTCCATGGTTTAGGAGAAGAGATGCACTTTATTTGAGACCATGGAATGAAATTTTTCTATTGAGACAAACTATTAATAAGCTTCCAGTATTGGTTAGGATTTTTGGACTTCCATATCAGCTTATAAATAAGGATGTTATGAAGAATATTAGAAATACCTTAGGGGAATTCATCAAGGAAGGACTAACTACTAAGGAGCAAAAGCATGCTATATATAATTGAATATGTGTTGCTATGAATATTTCAAAACCTTTGTCACAATCCATTAAGATAAAATCTGAATAAAGAGAATGGATTCAATAAGTAGATTTTGAAAATACCGTATTTTGCTACCACAATAATTATGAGATTAGACATATGACAAGAGTTTGCAAAGTGAAAACTATGAAGAAAGAAACAAAAAATTCTAGCCATTAGATAAAATTCAAAGCGAAACAAGGAAATCATTGGGTAATAGAAGCTAGATCAGATCAAGGATATTCTACTCCCAAATAAGAGGTAAAGAAAGTATATCTACAATATCATTCGGCAAGTTAAGAATGAATTAAAGGTGCAAAAGAAGATGTGGAGAGCAATCTTAAAACAAAGCCAACAAAAGAGGTCTTTTGAATAAATCATCTTCATTTTTTGTAAGTAGTATAGAATCCTCTCCAAGTAATAAGATTGAAAGGGATGAAAATGTTATCCCTTGCACTTCAAGGTTTCAAGAGTAGCATAATAAAGAAATAAGAATGGAGGAAACCCATAACAATTTAGGTTTTTTAGAGCATAATAAGAAGGTAATTGCTACATAAGAGCATCCTTGCACTTTAGGGTTTCTAGGGCAACATAAAGAAGATTGTGCTTTTGAGGTTATTCCTTATACTTTAGAACAAGACAAACCTAAAGATAATAAGTCTTACTATGATCAATGTGAGAAGATTGAATATTGATGAAGATGAAAGTATTGTTGGGAATTAAAGAAAGAGAGAAAGTCTCAAGAAGAAAAACAAAGAGAAAAAGAAACCCAGAGGGATATTGATATGGGAAAACAAAAACAAATATCACAAGTGGTAACAAGAAGTGGGGCTAAACCCATAAATAAATAAATAAAATATCTTGGAATATTAGGGGAATGGATAAGACCCCTAAAAAGAGTATTAAGAAATTGTGAGGTTGTTATAGATAAATATCATATTTATAAATATATAAGTTGGGCAAAAAATATTTTAGCTATTAGCGGTGTTGAATTTCATCTTGACATAATTTAAATTTCAAAAGGCATTTGATTTAAAAGGAGTTGATTGTAGCCGACAGGCAGTTGCCCTAGTGGCTAAAGATGGTGGTTGTTTCTTAAGTGGTCTTGTGTTCAAACCCCTTGAGGGTGGTTGTTGATGTAATTTGTAAACGTTCTCCTAAAAACAAAAAACGAGTTGATTGTGAAAAATTTAGTAGTTTAAGGAAGATGAAGATTGATAGAAAGGCAAATGAAGAATATTCAAAGTTGGATATGCTTTAATTAACTTGATAAAAATACAATGTTTTGTTTTTGCAATGGAAGTGGCACTCAATAGAAGCCACACACTTTATTAAAAAATATATAGATATAAATTTTATTATTATTATTATTTTTAAATTAGGGTTTTGAAAGGGTTTTCCTTTTCTTTTACATCGATTTGGTCAAGTTAAACTATTTTATGCCATCGACATTTAAACCTTGGTGTGGGCTACATCAACTATTTATCCTTGCTCTTTATCTAATTATTAAATAATATTAGCTCAATCAATAATATTCTTCAACTATTAAGGGAATCCAATTTCAAATCATACTAATAATATATACATAATTATCAAACTATCATACTACTATTATCATAATCATAATATAATAAAATATATATCATATTAATATAATATTAAAAAAAAACCAATTCAATTCCATCTAAAACCAACATCCACATGCCTCTACAAAGGCCTTATACTATTTAAAGGGACTTTGTATAAATACATAAAGCGACATAAGGGACAACGCGTGCGTGGTGTTCGGTCCAATGCCGGTTTAGAAAATATTTAATAGTTCACTAACTTTGTGGGTATGTGATTATCATTAGCAAATATTAAAAGTAAGTGAAGTGTAGTTGGGCTACATTTTAATGTGTTTTTAATTTAACTTTACATAACTTTGAGTAATAATTTAACAATAATATATATTTTTAAATTATTTAATATTTTAAAATATATTATTAAATACTAAAAAAAATTAATCATAACCAATGTTCCCCGTTTGCTAAAACTTATCTTATAAAGATGGCACATCTCACTAACGACTTCACCAAGACCTACCTCCTTGTGGATAGTGTCTGCCATAGATATTTAAAATTTAAGTAATTAAAACTATAATGATGTTTGTTAGGTGGCATGTCTCTTGGAAAATTGGCACAAGGATCTTGCCTAGGCAAAGTAAGGAACATAAGGAACAATTAG
Organism: Wollemia nobilis; assembly: GCA_028583015.1. Taxonomy (NCBI): domain Eukaryota; kingdom Viridiplantae; phylum Streptophyta; class Pinopsida; order Araucariales; family Araucariaceae; genus Wollemia; species Wollemia nobilis. The sequence goes on from JAQPPZ010017228.1 coordinate 19,206,932, forward strand.
AGATGTAAATTATCACAATATATAATAAGGGAACTGTTCATGGTCAGAGGGAACAATGTGTAGGTTTATGGGATGATTCCTTAGTAGGGTGCATTATCACATGTGGGGAAAGAGTTTTTTAGGTTATTATAAAACTTTTGTAAAGGACCATGCACATGTAGGGAATGTTGTTACTACATGGAAACCTAAAAACATCATATGCATTTTTGTCCATCTTTTATTTTATATTAAAATATAATGATACTTAGGTTCATGAAAGTATGAAAGGGAACTAATCTACCATCTATTTTATCATAGACAAATGCAGATGCTATGAAGTGTTGAGATTTTAGGGACTTGTCTCTTGTCTATGGTGGAGACTTTCTATAATGTAAGCAAATATTTTTCTTTAAGTTATGATGGTCAATATTTGGGGGCATAAATTATTTTTTAACATGTAATATTTATAAAGATATTGTCTCTGTAGTATTTGTATATTGGGTATATCCACGTTCTAGGGAACATGAATGTCCAATGCATAACAAGAGGACATATTTGACTAATGTTAGCTATGTAAAGACACAAGTTCTAATGGATAAGTTCTGACGAAGTTGTCTTTGAATCTATGACAATTCATTTTATTTGCATATTTATGTGTGTGAAATCCAGGACAATGCATTTTATTTGCACATTTATAAGTGTGCTAAAAATACAAGGAGGTTTTAGTGGAGTGTGAATAGGGATATTAGTAATAAAGAAGTAAAAAAAAATTAGTTTTGTTAATATTTAATAATATTTTTTAGTCTGATTTCCAAAGTTAGGTGGATTGGTAATTGTTTGTTGGGTGAGGCATTTATCAAGAAGAGACATAGGTTCAAATCTTGGAGGCATTCCTATTGCAAAGGTAGTAGTCTGAATCTTTTGAGTGCACGTTAGACCGACAATGATGATATGAATCCTGAACGACCGGTGGTCTCCCTCACATCAGGTTATCAACAACGAGGTGATATAGGCTTGTTGTGGTTTGAACCCTGCACTTGACAGTTACTAAAAATAGTGTAGATGTAACCAAATTTCCTATGTATCCAAAAGAAAAAATTAGTCCCTAGGGGTTAATGGATTGGTATGTTCTAGTATCCAAAAGAGACTTAGGTTCAAACCTTGGGGTATGCTTGTTTGTGCAAAGATAGTAATATGACCTACGCCTACTGAGTGCGCACCAACCCAATAACGATGGTACCAATCTTGAGCCCTTGGTGATCTTTCTCATATTGGGTTAAATAATAATAAGGTAAAATAGGTGGAATAGGTATTATTGGAGGCAACCCAAGATTTGAACCCTATTTAATAGTAGAAAAGGACTGTAGATGTAACCAACTCCCTTATATATATATATATATATATAGGATATTCATTATGAAAAGATGATATATATAATAATCTTTTAAATTGAAAACTATTCTTGGGACATATTTTTATATGAGAGATTCTTATACACATTTATATGGTTTTTTTTTTTTTAAGTTATTTTAGAATTCCATATTTTTTAGATGTTTATATAAAATAGATATAATAAAATATAATAACTTTTAACATCTTTTAGATGATTTTTACAGAGGATGTTGTTTATTTAATATATATAGTTATCTAACCATGCTTTAGTTATTGAAGCATGGTGTACCTTGAACTATAATGTATAATCCTACTTTCCATAGGATTTGAACCTTGGACCTTCTTTTTAGAGTTACAAGGTCTTCACCATTAGGCTTATTCAATAAAATATTAGAGCTAGTTTATTTTATATGGTTGTATATTATAAAATTATATATATATATATATATATATATAAAATAAAGTTATAATAAGATTGGTATATAATTGTTTTAATTATAGATACAAATTTTGGAAGTAGAGTAAAAATAGTTTTTAGTAGAGGATTATAATAGGAAATGTTATGGAGAGAGGGTTTTAGGGAAATGTTGCAAGTATTGAGGGAGATTATGACCCTTTAAGGTAAGCAAATCAGTTATAGTGTAATTTGTTTGAAGCAATGTTCCACGGGGACGCGTCCCCCCGTTTCCCACATCCCCCAGGACGGGGGGACAACAAGGGGGACGTTTCCCCCCGTACCCCTTTTTGGGGGACGGCTGGGAAATGTCCCAGGGACAGCTGAGGCCTGTGGCCTCCCGTCCCCGGGACGTCCCCCTTTTTGGAGCATCCCCACCAAGGGGAAAAAAAAAATTTAACTTTTTAACTTTTTAAAAAGGGATGGGGTGGGACCCATTTTGAGTCTCACCCCCCCTCCAAAACCCTAAACCTAAAACTAAGTTATATAAAGTGAAAACAAAAAAGTAAAAACTACTTACACTCATCTTTCATTTTTCAAGAGTAGAAAAAGAGAGCTGGAGAGCAAAAGGAAAAAGCAAGAAGAGCAAGGGCAAGCATAGCAAAGCAAGCAGAGGGCAAAGAAAGGCAAGAAGGGCAAGATAGCAAGACAGCAGAGAGCAAGCAAGGGCAACAGTAGTAGGCATCAGTAGTAGGCAGCAAGGGCAGCAAGCAATAGCAGAAGGTAAGGGCAGCAACAGTAGGCAGCAAGCAACATCAGAAGGCAACAAACAACAACAGAAGGCAGCAAACAACAGCAGAAGGCACTAGGTTTTTAAATTTTTTTACCTCTTCCAAGTCGTTAGGGTTTTGAAGTTTTCAAATTGAAATTTTATATTTTAATTTCAACACAAAACATGGCCAGCAGCAGCATCGTGGTCTTTTGAGGTTGATTTGGAGGAGGAAAACCAAACTGAAAATCCAAACATAAACATGAATACTGCTGCTGTTAGGGATTCATCCTCTAACATCCAACCCCAAACTTCCAAAGGGGATAGCACTGCTTCTCAACCTAGTTTTGGCTGCCCATCTTTGTTACTTAAAGAATATGCTAGGGGTCCATTTAATATAAAAAAACCACTGCTACAATTTGTAACTAACTATGACCAAGGGAAAAAAAATTTTGGGGGCTCAAGAACATGGTTGTGTAATATTTGCAAAACTACATTTAAGGGCAGCTATACTAGGGTTGAGTCTCATCTCACAGATAAGGCAGAACAGGGGTTAGGGCTTGCCAAAAAATGACCCGGGCACAAGTTAATGAAATCCATAAGATTGTGCAAGAGTCTAGATTTAAAAATTTTGGTTTGTCTTCATCTACAAGCAGCCCATCATTTAGAGAGGACGTTGGGGCCTCCTTAGAACAGCCACAAGAATTAACCCAAACATCCAGTATGCCATCGCTGCCCTCAAATAAAAGGGGAACTGTAAGTGAAATGTTTAATGTGCAAGGAAGAGAATCAGCAGATGATGCTATAGCAAAATTATTTTTTGCACATGGGCTGCCTTTCCATATTGCATGCTCCCCCTACTTCAAGGACGCAGTAATAGAAATAACCAAGGCAGGGACTTCATATCTACCGCCTGGAGAAAATAGGCCGCGTACCTCTCTTTTAGACAAACACTATTCCAAATGCAAGGGTGGTTATGGAGCAGATGAGGAACACATGGTTGACTCATGGATGTTCTATCATCATGGATGGGTGGACTCACATTCGTCAACGTCCACTCATCAATATCATTGTCACATGTAAAGCGGGTCCCTATTTTCTCAAAGCCATTGATTGCACGGGAAAAAAAAATGATGCTGAGTTCCAGTTCCTTCAGTTGAAGGAGGCTATTGAGGAGGTTGGATCCTCCAATGTTGTACAGGTAATCAATTCGATAATTTTTGTTTTACTTTAAGTTTTAAGTTTTAATTTTTTCAGATTTTTTAAAGAAAATTAAAATCTTTAAATTTTAAAATTACAAATCTAGATTCTAAATGGCCGTTAAAAACTTAAATGAGACCATTTTAATTTTTTGTTGTACACTACAGGTAGTTATAGATGCAGCCCCTGTTTGCCAACGTGCAGGCAAAATGATAGAACAAGAATATAAACATATTTTTTGGACCCCGTGTTGTGTTCATGCATTGAAAAATGCATTGAAAGACATTGAGAGGATAGATTGGGTGAAGGAGATGGTTGCACAAGCCAGAGATATGCAAATGTTCATTTGCAACCATCACACTTCGTTAGCCCTCTTTCGGTCCTTCTCAAAGAAGGAGTTCATCAAACCGGGAGACACTAGATACACCACCTACTTCATTTTATTGGAGAGGATGATTGAGGTGCAAGATGCTCTACAATCCATGGTAGTATGCACGGAGTGGAAGAGGTGGCCAGAATCAAGGACAGAGGAGGGCAAAAAAATTAGAGACAAAACATTGGATGATAGTTGGTGGTCTCAAGCCAAGTAAGAAACCAAAATGTTATTTTAATTTATGATTTTTCAATTTTCATTGTTTGTTTCAAATTGGAGTGCTCATATGACAATGTGAGATATAAGTTTCTAAATTTTGTTTTTGATTTCTTGTAGGTATATTGTGTCTTTTGTTGCCCCTATTGTTTCTGTCATCAGATATGCTGACACAGATGCTCCTAGTCTAGGAGAAATATATGAGACTTTTGACAACATGTTGGGGGAGATTAAAAAAGTCATTTCTGCTAGAGATCCATCCCTGTTATTCTATGAGGCCTACATCAGGCCTATTATACAAAGGAGGTGGGATAGGATGAACACCCCCCTTCATATGGCAACATATGCAGTAAACCCAAAGTGGTATGAGCTTAGGCCTGGGAGAGTGCCTCCCCATGAGGATCCATAGGTGAGAGAAGGGTTTTTGGAGGCCATTAGAAAGATATATGTGAAGGAGGAGAGCTCAAATATTAGAAATGAGTGGCTCAATTTTGCTAATCTCGAGGGCCCTCGCTTCAGCCACCCAGAGTGTAGGGAGGATAGGGCTACCATTGCCCAAAGAAATCCCATTGGATGGTGGCAGCTATATGGGGACAACACACCTAACTTGAAATATTTTGCAATTAGGGTTCTTTCACAGGTTGCTAGTTCCTCTACTGCTGAGAGGAATTGGTCTACATACAGATTTATCCACAATGTGAGGAGGAATAGGCTTACCTCTCACAGAGCGGAGAAGCTAGTTGCAGTGCATAGCTCTCTTCGTATTCGTGAGAGAGTTAAGCCAGAGTACAAGCAATCTCCAGCTACACGATGGGATGTTGATCCAGAGTATGCAGGATTGATTGATGAGGATGAGAGTCATGAGGGGTTGGTTGGAGTTTCATTGGAGGATCTTCACTTAGATGATGAGGGCATCTCATCAAATAGTGATACAGATTTTGATAGTGATAGCCCAACAGAAGTTCCATAGGAGTTCTATTATATTGTATAACTATACTCCTTTACTATTTTAGTTTTGAGTCTTTTTGTTGCAAATGAGCATTGATACTATGACTATTTCAAATTTCTTATTGCTGTCATATTTGAAAAGTTAGTGACTGAAAATTTTTAAACATGACAGTCTTTGTTTGAACATTGGTGGCTGAAAAAATGATGATTGTTATTACTTAAAATGATGACTGTTTGAACATTGTTTGCACTTGATATCCTTGGCTGAACCTTCAAGTTATAGTTGTTGAACTTGAAACAATTAAATGGCTGCAAATTAGTAACTAATATGAACATGAAAATGTTAAATGACTCAATTATGGCTGCACTTATGTGTTAGTAACTAATCCGAATATGAATGGCTGCACTTACATAATTGATTAGTAATATGAAATATCATTTTTGTTGGGTGTAGAATTTTGAATGTGTAGATTATTCTAAATTTCTAAAAAATTTCATTTTTTATAGTATTATACCAGCCGTCCCCCCCAGCCGTCCCCGAGCCATCCCCTAAAATTGACCCGCCGTCCCCCGTCGTCCCCGAAAACCAGTCCCCCCGTCCCCCAGGCTTGTGGAACCTTGGTTTGAAGAAAATGTATAGAGTTATTTGTTGATATCAAGGAACATAGAAGATTTAAAAAGAAATTAAAAAGCCTAATTTTTTTCCAGCATCCTAGTTGCTTTTAAGAATTTTAGGATTGAGATCATGGAGTTACCAATTTTTACTGGAAATGATGACATTGATGTTAGAGAATGGTGGATGAAGTTTAGATCTCTATTTTCTAGTGACTGCTTTTGGGAATGTAAATTTTTCTATGTTTTAAGAGAGGAAGCTTATGATTGGTGGGCAATTCTTGCTAAGGAAAAGAATGGTAGTTTCACCTAGGATGAAATGAAGCATGTATTCTTGAGTCAATAGAACCCATATAAAAATATAGCTAGTTTGAAGGTCACCATCAAAGGATATGAAGGAGAAATAAAAAGGCTTTGAGAAAACTGAAAGAAAGAAATAAAGAGGATATAATAGAAGAAAAAAATATAGTTGACAATGTGTAAGTTCACGGTCATTTCCAGAAGGAAAATCTTATGAAGCAATGATATAAGGAGAAGCAAGAAGCAGTTATGGCACAACAACAAGTTGAATAACCATTAGAAAACTCAAAAGTTGAACTTACAGTAGTAACAACAATAGAGTCCATGGAATAAGCAACAATAAAGTCCAGGAAAACCTTGTCAAAAGTGCATAAGGATGCACCAAAAGAAAAGCATAAGAGAGAATATTGTGAAGAAAATTTTAAAATAGAAAATAAATTGTTGAAGAATCAAAGGAAACATAATTTCAGGTTAAGGTTGTAGCATATCGACACCTACACCACCCTGAGTGGGAATAATCTTGGAGGCATGACTTAAGGAATCAATATTATAGATCTACATGGAGTGGGAAAGGTATCAAGTATGACAATTTTTGGTAGAAAAATAAAATATTTCTAGATTTCAAAGGAGTGTAGTAGCATCAGTGAACAATAGGACCAATCCTTCAAAATATCAGAGCAAAGCGGTAGAAGCATGGAGTCAACAGAGCAGTTATGGATATTCAAGTAGTACAATGGCAGCTTGGTATCATAAAAGACCACCACTAATCAATATTTTCCTTGGATGGATAGGTGAACAAGATTAGAAATTGTCAAGAAAAAAGAAGTTGAATATTTGTATTTACAAAAAAATTGAAGAAGATCTAGAAAATGAATATAAAAAATTCAAACTTTTTGTGAAAAAAGATATAGGTATCTAACTATAGCATCTCAATTGAGATGATAATTGAAAATGCTGGTAAAATATCAAGATTTACAAAAGAGGGTTTTATTTTGTCAAGGATGGGGGACCCGAGTACAACCCCTTTTTCTCAAGAAAAAAAAATGCTAAAGCATTATCTGTTTCCTCCCTATCATTTTCAATAAAAATGTCAAACTATTAACAAAATATAAATTTGTTGAGCATCCTTATTGGTAAAGGGATATAATATGTATTAGTCCAACATGGAAACTCCTCTCAAGCATATATCATAGTTCATTAATAAATATAACCTACAAGAAAGGAGCAAGAGGGCAGTTCTAAGGGATGGGTCTTTCTAAGATGTTAGTAGCCTAAAGCGAGTAATGAATTTCCATTCTTGCCAAAGCATCTTCAAAAAATAAGACCAGTTGAATGAACTTGGGACCAAACCCAACCATATCATCATATGGAATATGAATTACCATCTAAGATTTATGAGAGACCATTTAAGATTTATTAAAATCTAATTAATAAAAATAGTATCCTAGCCTTATTGTCCTACCCATTCCATTACTTCCCAAGCAAAACAAGGTTATCCAAACTTATTTTGTTTAAACCTAATTGTTTGATATGCTACACGTGCAATTTTATGAGCTAACACTTTAGCAATGATTTTGTAAAAAATATTAAGTTATTGACCTCCATACAAAACTAAGTCATACTCGGTTTCTTTTATGATGATTTTGATAAGTACTTGGTTAACAATATCATATAAGGATCCAATACTCTCCACTTACTTATACATCAAATAGAGATATCATTTAATAATAAACCAAGTGTTGAATATAGGTAATATGTTTACTTTGTGTAATCTTTATTTTCATATATAGGGATAATTGCTATTATTAGCATTTGCATTATGCATTTTTTTATCACATAATATTTTCTTTTGCATATAGAATACCAAATCCATGTGCCACACAGATAAAATAGACTATAAAATGAAACTCTTCTTACTAAAAGTATAATAGGATAATAGAGTAATGGACATGGATTGTGACTTAGAATCTTACAAAACCAAATGACTTACTAGAATATTTAGAGAACATGTGACTTTAGATTGGTGGATGTGGAGTTTTCCTTTGAGATTTCTTAGATGATTGAAATTATAAAAAATTCAACAAATTAAGACTAATATATAAATGGTAAAAGAGTTCTCTATCCATATCAAGTACTATATAACCCTAATATTATTTAGAATAGTGAAATTTACACAAATGTTTTAACTTGATAAACAAAAGCATCCTCCAAGTAATCTAAGGACAAATTTATCAACTACTAATCATAGATTATCATACATTATATCTAACCCTTTTTAATATTTTGTATGGTCTAAAGAGTTTGATATACCTATTTAGAAATATAATGTGAACATAATCATAAAATATAAGGAAACAATAACCTGCATTCACAGTAAACACAAAGATTTACCCTGGAAACCCTTGATATAAAAACCAATAAAAACTCAAAGGTGCACCTCTTTCTCTATTATTATTCACTTTTAACAAAGCACTTTTACAATATATATAGGTGTTATACAACATCTAATAATCCTAAACCACCAAGTGGTATTAGAATACAATGGGTATAAAACAATGGGCTAATACCACATATACTCAATAATTGAGAAGCCAACCCTGATAATTAAGGAGCCCAAAAAAATTTCTTGCAAATGATACAACACATCCAACTATATCCCTCTTGTTGAATAATTTGTAGTGGAGCCTTACAAATAAAAAAATCAACTACTTGGGTTACCTAATCCCATTGTCTCCCTACACCAAGAAAAATTCTTAGTACTCATATATTTAGTTATTGAATCTCTAACATTCTTCAGGTATCAAATTTCTCCTATGATACCTTCTTGTCTTCATCCATGTATTTAATAAAATGGTATTATACTACAATATGCTTTGTCTTAAAATGATAAGTAGGGTTCTTTACCAGATACATTACACTTTGATTATCATAAATTATCTTTACAACTCCCTACAAGAATCTAACATCAACATATAGGATTTGTAACCATATTGCTTCCTTACTTGCATGAGTGGTTGCCATGTACTCAAATTCTATAGTTGAAAGTTCCACTACAACTTACCTCTTGCTCATCCAATTGATTGCTCCACCAAATAAGTGAAATATATAACCACTTGTGGATCTTCTGTTATCATGATATTCATCCCAATCCACATCAATAAAACCTTGTACATTCAATACCATATTTGGTTTAGCCCTTACTTGATAGAAGAGTGTATAATCTAATGTGCCACAAGTATTTGAAAACTTGGTTTACAATAGTCCAATGTTCTTTTCCTGGTTTTGATATATCTGCTTAAAACTCCCACTACATGGGCAATGTTTGGTTTGGTACATACCATCACATACATCACACTCCCAACAATGCTTGCACAAGGAATATAATACATTTCCTATTCCTCTTCTTGCATTTTTAGATATTTTTTTGTAGATAGATTTACACCTAAATGAATGGGAGTCTTGATTGGTCTACAATAATGTTTATTAAATATCTTTAATAGCAACTCAACATATTTTTTTATTCATCTAGAGTCTCTTGTTTGATAGATCCCCCTTAATTTTCATGCCCAAGATGAAATTTGCAAGACCAAGATCCTTCATATCAAACTAAGATAAAAATTGAGACTTAGAATCCTTGATGATTTTCTATTTTCAATTAACAACATATCATCAATATACAACACCACAATAACAAAGTGTTCATCAACTTGATTGGTGTACACACAATGGTCAACTTTACTTTGTGAAAAAACAAGTACCAATACGTAAGTATCAAACTTTTGTTATCACATCTTAGGTGATTTTTTTAGACCATACAAATATTTCTTCAGCCTACATACCAAGTCCTCCTTTCCTCTTACAATAAAACCTTATGGTTGAGACATATAGATTTCTTATTCTAGGTCCCTATGTAGGAATGTTGTCTTCATATTCATTTGCTCTACTTCTAGGTCAAATGCAACAACAATAGAAAAAATAAATATAATAGAAGTTATTTTAGCAATAGGAGAGAAAACCTCATCAAAATCAATTCCTTATACCTAGGAATATCCCTTTGCTACTAGGAAAAAATTGTACTTCTCCACTTTACCTTCTACATTAAACTTCTTAAATGCCTATTTTCTATCAATTAGTTTTCTTCTAATAAGCAACTTCACCAAATCCAATGTCTAATTTTTCTAAGGCCTTCATCTCATCAACCATAACCTTTTAAAATTTTCATTCTTATGCATCCATTGCCTCCCTAACAATTATGTTAGGAATTATTACATCATAGTAGGTATTTATATAAGTTGAGTAACCACTCAACACATGGTTTGTATGGTCTACTATAATACAAAGGTATAACCACCATCATAGTCCATGTGATAGCTCATTAGATCTAACCATCCTTCACAAGGTCGATGCATGGTATAGGACAAAAGTTATTGTAAGTTTGTTATGCCTAAAAAACGCATTCTATGTACTTTAGGTTCCTATCATTGCATAGTTCAAAGCACTCAAAGCTTAAGTTCTAACATGTGGTATCAGATTAGGTAGAAGGAAGAAATAGTTTGTGTTATATTCCTCGTCTAGCTTTAACATAGAGAAAGCCAAGGTGCACTCTGTTTGAGAAAAAATTCAAGATTGAGATAAGAGGTTTCAAGGGTAAAATTACCCTATGTTAAATCATCACCATGATTGAATTAAAAATATTTTAGGGTGGAAAACCCTTGCTAAAAGGAATATTTAGGTAATAAAAATGAAGCTATTAAAAATTCCATAAAATAATGAAGGAAGTTATTGAAAGATCCACTAAATATTAAAATAATCTATTTGAAGCTCTTTTGTGAAATTTGCAAAGCAGTTTGAAGAAAAGTTGAAATAGCCTATTGAAAAGGCATTGAAAGAAATTTAAAAAATATTTAAAATTAAAGGCTCATAGAGCTAATTAAAATTTTGAAAAGATATTTGAGAAGAATGCTAAAAATACAACCCATTTAAGACATCTAAAAGGCATTCAAGAGAAATCTTGAAGAAATTTTAAAAAGGCTAAAAGTTAGCCTATTGAAGTTTATTGAAAAGAAAACTGAAATCGTTTACTGAAACCAATTGAAAACCATTGAAAGGAAGCCTGGTGAAACTTTTAAAATGTATTTTGAAGAAGTTTTAATAGTATTTTTTTGAAAGGTATTGAAATCATTTTGTAGATAAAGAAGCCTAAATCTTCTTAGATTGAAAATCCAAAACAAGGAAGAGAACCTCTCAAAGATTTAAAATTAATGAAGTCTTGATTTGACAAAGTGTAAATGTTCCATGGGAAAAACATCTTGAAAATTTATTGAAGTCTTGTCAAAAGAAAAAGTGTAAATATTTCTAGAGAATATTGTAAAAGCATCCCATAAATTTACCTGCACAAAGACTCAAATCACATGGCAGAAGCCAAAGAGCAAGGATCATAATCAAAAAATGTTTCACTATTATGTAATAGAAGGATAGCATGAAAAAGGCATAGATTAACATGTCATAAGAATACATTTAACTTTGACATCAGTGAAAATCCCATGTTTCTTGCAACAAGGAATTATGGTGAACTCATAAAATAGGTTGTTATCATCCAACCTCAAAACAAGGACTATTGTCCTAATTTAGCAAGTAGTTTATTAAAAAAGAAGCCTATAAAATTCCTCAATTGAAAGGTATGGAATTTATAAATTTTTAAATACGGAATAAAGGTCTCTATCTTGGCAAGAGAGATTAGAAATTTTTAAAGTGGCATGGCAATAGAGCAACAAGAAGGTAGACTTATAGGATGGCAATCAAAAAGGCAACCTAGATGGCAACTTAGATGATATTTTCATCCAGTGTTAACTTAGAAATTGAGAATTCCCAAGAATATTGAGTAAGAAATCAAGCAGAATATATGATTAGATAAGAATACCTTGACTACATTAGTTGGAAAATTCTACCATCGTGTCAACTTGGCTGAAAATCCAATAGAATTGCAAGTGTAGAAGATTACTAGGGAAAAAAATCTTTTAAATGTGTTATGATAGAAAAATAAAGGACCATTGCCAAAACTTGGAAAGTAAAGGTGAGAAAATTTCAAGAAAAATTAAAAAAATGATAAGGTGTTGATCAAAGGTTTAAAAAGGGCACAAGAATAAGCTAACATATCTTCCAAGGTGCAAGATAAATTATTTGAGTTAATTTAAAATTGAAGTATTATATTCTTATGAGATAGAAATAAAAGAATAAAAGTATTCTTGATGGAAAGAGGTATAATTTTTTTCAATTGGTTATATGGGATTGAAATGGGCCCTACCGTATTACATCATCACCACTTAGTGGTATTACATCAGTTTGGATATTATCTAGGTGTCACTTGGCAAGATTCAAACCTAGGTATCGTTTTTAAATGTTGAGGAATATAATCAGTTGAGCTAATGCTATTTTATAACCTTTGAGTTTACATGAGTTTTCATGAGGGGTCTCAGTCCCCTCATACTAGGAAAATTTAGAGTAAAACATATGTTTTTGAAAGGGTCCCAGTCCCCTTGTACCAGGAAAATTTAGAGTAAAACATATTTTTAAAGGGGTCCCAATTCCCTTGTACCAAGGTTTGAACTTGGATCTCCTAGATGAAAACATACCACTATGATATCCCTCACAAGACATTGAAAGAGGCATAATTACTCTTTCTTTAAAAAAATTGAAAGAAAATATTTAAAAAGAGAAAAAGAAGGAAGGAAATATTCCATAAGAGGAAGTAGCATTCCCTCTATTTAGCAAGACAATTCTTTCTCATATTTTAGAAACATCAATTAAAATCTGAGTATAGGCATACACATATATATACTTGTTAGAAAGAGATTTTTGAGGTGGACTAAGTAAAAGAAAAAAATAGATTTTGTGAAATTTTACCATGGCTAGTTGAGCACCAAGGTTCTTTTTACTTGATTCCTAAATGTTGAGGTGAAACAAAAATGCTTCTTGGAAGACCAAACTCATGACACAACTTGATTTTGAGGAAGTTTGAAAAGTAGAATATGGAACTATTATCCATCCTACTAAAGGAGAAGATAGAGAAAAGTTTGACAAGGCATACAAAAAATTAGGACTCATCATCATGTTCAGAGTAGTATATGAGGTCTAAGAATACATTAGAGATATGACCAGATCTAAGGATGCATGGAAGAGGCTGAAGACATTATTTGAAGCCAAGAATAAATGACGTATTCTATTCCTCTAAATTTAGCTCCATTGTCTAGAAATGAAGAATGGAGAAAGTTGAAAGGATTCATGAGAAGAATAGAAAACTTATGAGCATCATTACAAGCATTAGGAACTCAAGTATATGATGAAATATTAGTTCCTATTATTTTGAGATCACTCCCATCCAAGTACAATGTTTTTGTGACTACACTAAATGTTATCTAGCAAACATCAAGCTTTCAAAATATGGTGAACCTACATTAAAAATAGAGGCCTCACATACTAGAAAAGCAAAAGAACAATTACTAGTTACAAGTCAAAGAGGAAAGCAATCATTCAAAAGAGGCACGGGACCTCCACAACGCTTCCAACAAAAAACAATTTTTAAAGATTTCATAATCAGAGAAATTATTCTCAAAGAAGTATTTTCTACACACAAAAGACATGTGAAAATTATGGAAGAAATGGACACACCATGAAGGATTGTTGGTACATTCCACTCATAAATGGATCCCCTTCATGAGAGATGAAATGGTAGAAAAATAGGTCATCTTCAAAACAAAAAAATCAAAGTTGGAGAAGGCACATCAAATTAATGTAGTTAAATAAAATCAAATCAAAGAAGAAAAAAAATTAGAAAATTGAAGAACAAGAACATGTGTTTGTCACGCAAGCACACTTGAGATAGTCAAATAATGTTTGGTATAATTCTAAACATATGATAGACCAAGAAACTTGAAAACATCCAAATATTCATACAAGAAGAGTTCCATTGATTGGTCACTTCAAGCTAAGGAACCAACAAGAGGCAAAACTGTGTGGATATAAAAGGAAAAATTACAAGCATAAGCCATGTGACACCTTTGAGGATAAGAATTTTAATACATCATGGAACAAATATAGTAAATTCAAATTAAATTCATTCTCTACTCATTTTTCCAAGTACATAGAAAAGCATCTATAGGATGAATGGTCTATTATAAAGAAAATATTAAAAAGGCATGGGATAGCTTACAAATTAGATCTAGTTGAAAGAATATTATCTATATTTACAACTTACACAAAAGATACCTACATCATTATCAAAGCCTAGGATCTCATAAAACTATTGTCAAGAAGTGTACTAGCACTACAAGCTATCAGGATACTAGATAAGATGCATTGTGATATCATCAAAATTGATAGTATAATTTGTGATAAAGGTGGATTTTTTAGACAATGAAAACAACTATTAGTCCCTAATGGCTCAAATCTAAGGACCATAGAGCAACTGATAGGATACTACATTCTAGTGCAAGGAAAATTGTGGCAACTATGGGATCATTCAAAGGAATAAAATAAGTGTATAGAATTACTATAGATTGCATTTGAAATATACATCTTATTTATCATATCATAGAGCTTATGATAAAAGGAGAACTTGGAAAGAATCTAGGATTTGATCACAATAAAAACAAAGAAAGGGAAAACAACAAAATAAGCCTTACACAAATTTCATTCCACCATATGCAAGACAAAAATTAACAGGCAATCAATTCAACAAGCGACATTGGATGTGGTAACACATGCTTCATTTAGAGATATTGAGAAAACACACTTCAAGAATTAAGTATTGGATAAAGAATTTTTTAATAAATGTATTTGGAGTGCATTATTGGTATAATCCTATAATCCTAAGTATTCAAAGTAGTATGTCTATATTATGGGGGATCTATCTCCAACATTCCTACATCACCTTTGAATCAAGTCAAAAGATCTAAAATAGAGATTTGACCATGATGTAATAAGGGGGGAATATTACATCATAGTAGGTATTTATATAAGTTGAGTAACCACTCAACACATGGTTTGTATGGTCTACTATAGGACAAAGGTATAACCACCATCATAGTCCATGTGACAAGGCATGTGATCTAACCACATTTTATAATATCCATGCATGTGCTATAGGATAAAAGTAGTTGCAAGTGTTTTATGACTATATAAGGCATCCTATGTACTTTAAATACCTCTCCTTGTATAATGCAAAGCACTTGAAGCTTTAGTTCTAACAAATTCTAAGATCATCATCAATATCAAATAAAATAAAAGTAGAACAAAAATCAGGTGGATCATACCTTTCCAGTTGCCATATTTCTTGAATCGATCTCCTCATGATTGGGGTTTGAGTATCTGGTTCATCATCTTCAGTTGGTTTAGATTATTCATTTATAAAACCAAACTACACCTTTTCTAGTTATTTCTCTCTTGGTTCTTGTTTTGGAGCACTTCTAAATTGTTTGCATATTACATCTCAACTTTATACAACCTTCCTTATTTTTGGATTTCATATTTTATAGCCTTTTACACCATATTTGCAACCAATAAAGACATAATTTTATGATTTATTATCCAACTTTCTCCTTTTTCTCTTTGGAATATGCATATAAGCATCACAACCAAAAACTTTGAGATGTCCAAGAGAGGGTTTCTTACTAGTCCATGCCTCATACAAAGTTTTATCAACCAATTGAAGAACACAAGCTTATATTGAGAGAGGGGGTGAACAATATAAGACCAATTTTTAATTGTCTTTCTTAATAAATATTATGCAATGTATATATAGCAATATCAACAATAGTAATCAAAGCAATATCAGGTAGATCAAAGCAATATCAGGTAGCTACTCCACGGGGAAAATATTTCACTAAAATTTTCTCAATCAATCTCTTAGGAATCATTTCCCTATTGCAATATTTATGGACCTCTATTCAAAGGAGACACCAATCCCCTAATCTAGTTCATGGATATCTATCTACAGGAGAACTCTTTCTCCTCTGCTATGGCCGGTGATCTTCTAGAAGAACTATTACCTCCACTGCTCTAGCTAATGGATCTCTATACACTGAAGACACCTGCCATCACTACCCTACCTAATGGATCTCTATCCACTAGATACTATTGTCTTGTATACTTTGTCACCTCCAAAGCTTGCTCTTAGCTCTATCTCAAATCTGCACTAAACATAGTCCTTTTTTCTAGCACAAATCTTCTCAATTTTTGTCTCTGGTTTGGCACAAACCTATCCTTAAATTTGCACCAAAATCTGTGCTCAAATTTGTACTAAACACAGTACTTTGATCTAGCACAAATATATCCTCAATATCTATCCTCTAATTTGCACTAAAAACAGTCCTTCAGTCTAGCAAAAATATGTCCTCAATCTTTGTCCTCAAGCCTTAACACAAAGCTTGACTCAATCACAAATCAATCTTGCTAGATCTACCCCAAATCTTAACTCAAGGTTTTAACAAATCAATTAATCAACTCTACTCTCAAATATTCTCAAAGACTTATCTCAAATATTCCTTGTAATCTTCCACAAAATCTCACACTAATATGTCCACAAGTCCTCTCTAGAACTTGTCTAAATCTGCTCAACAAGTCCTCACTAGAACTTGTCCAAATCTACTCTCAATCTATATCCTCAAATATTTATTGTAAGCTTCTACAAAAGCTCACACAAATCTGTCCACAAGTTCTCTCTAGAACTTGTCCAAATTTGATCAACAAGTCCTCACTAGAACCTGTCCAAATTAGCTTTCAATATTTGTCCTCAAATATGTATTGTAAGCTTCCACAAAAGCTCACACAAATCTGTCCACAAGTCTTCTCTAAGACTTGGCTCAAATCTGTTCAACAAGTCCTCACTAGAACTTGTCCAAATATCATAAAAATGTAAAGAGACTTGTTAGAGACTCAATATGCTTCACATTCACCATAATTCTCAATTACTTTCAATCATTATTTTTACCATAGAAACATATATAGAATTGTTAGAGACTCAATATGTTTCACACTCACAAATACTCAACCTCTTTCTCAAGTCAATTTAGAATATAGAACAATTTGTTTCATAGAAGAACTATCACATCAACATATTCACTTGACTAGGCTCAACCAACTCTACTCAACCAATCACTCAATGAAATAATCCTTGCTCACAAACCCTAGTCCCAACTCATGAACATTCACTCAAATATTTCCAACAATGCTCATCAATCAATCTCACATAACAATGATACTCATAATCTTTGCAAACCCTAGTTCAAGTTCTTCACTCAACCAATCACTTCAAAAACAATGCTTATAAAACAATATTCACATAACAATGATACTCATGATCTTTGCAAACCCTAGTTCAAGTTCTTCACTCAACCAATCACTTCAACAACAATGCTTATAAAACAAGGTTTTATCAACAACTCTTTATTCCAAAAAACCTTGAAGCATTAATTCAAAATATACTAAAAAATGCTTACCAACAAATCATTTTCACTCCAACTTAGCATTCATAACATTCAACAATCATTCACTAGGAAGATGTGCCCATACCTTTTGTTTGATGTAGAAGTACCCTTAGAAAACCTGTCTCAATCACAATTTTCTCTTTTGCCAATTTCAATAGTTAGATGATAAAATATCACACTAACCCCTTTACAAAATAATTCTCAATTGCAAAAATAATCAAACTTAGTTACACCTTATTACTCCTTTGAAATCAAAAATCATCAAATCATACATGAAAAATAATTATTTTGATACACCTTATAATCTCCAACTTAAAATAATATCCAACACCACAAAACTCAAACAACCTTCCTTAAACACCTTATTACCCTTTTCAAACACTAAAGCACATATCACCAAAAAATTATTTTGCATCAACCTTATAACTCCCCTTAGAACCTTACAAACCAACTAAATTATGCAAAAAATAATTTTAATGGCTCAACTATAGTGTTTTTGAAAATTTCGGTGCATACCTTTGTCTTATACCCAAAAAGGGTTTCGACGTGATTTGAACCGTCATCTCCCCAAGTGCCAAGTGCCTTAGTGCTTTGGTTCCCACCGCATGGGCTACAAGTGCCCACGTAAAGGAAGGAAGGCTTCCTTCTTCTTGGTGCCTTCAATTGTTGTTAATGCATTTTAAAAACAAAAAGGCCACACCTGCGGATTCGAACCTCCGCCTCACATTGCCACAACGTATTGCCTTCATCGAAGTTGCCAATTGTACTTCTAGTGCTTAGTGACCAAGGTGCCTTGAATGGTGGATAATAAAATCTCACCTGCTGCTTGGTCCTTTAAACAACAATCAAACCTTTGTCTTTCTCATCGAATAGTTCACACAATTCGTATTAGCATGGAGATTAAAATCGAATGCAATAATATTTGGCTAAGGTGGAGGAGTCCCCTTTATATACACTTTGATTTATTTTCTCCCACGTCGGTGCTCGAATTCAAATTCAAAATTCGAATTAATAACCCACCTTAGGGTTATTTAAAATTAACATAAATTAATATATAATTAATATTAAGATAAATTAATAATTAATTTAAATAACATAAATTTAAGTAAATTAATTACTAAATTAATTTAATAAAATTATATTAATTAGTTTATAATTAATTTAATCTTCCTTGTATAATATTATAAAGAATTATTATAATATTATTCACTTAGGCTTCTTATTTTTACCTTGGACCTTATCTTGACCTCTTGGAACGAATTTGATCAACTAAAAATGGACTATCTTATTGCACTGATTGGAGAACCTAAAACTGCTACTGCCCACTGAATCAACCACTCAATGGTGCTGAAAGCTTGACATCAATGACCACTCACTCTTGACATCAATGAAAACTTATCTAATCAAAATATCCAACACCAATGTTGATGTAGGAGATTTTTTTACCAATAGCATATAGTATCCACTAGCTTTGATAATAATTAGTGTGCTAACCTTACACCATTGACCACACTTCTTTATTTTTCTATTTAGTTGAGGTGTGTATGGAGTCGTATTTTTCCTTGATATTAGACACTACTTACATAACTCCTCAAATTTATTTTTATAGAAATCTCCACCATTATCTATCTACAACACCTTTATCTTCTTCTCTATTTGGTTTTCTACAATAGACTTAAACTCTTTGAATTTTTTAAAGACCTCATATAAATTTTGGAGGAAACATATCCATGTGTATCTTGAGCAATCATCTATGAAATAAATATAGTACAATGATTTTCCAAGTGATGGAATAGGTACAAGTCCAAATAAATCATTGTGTATCAACTCCAAAATTCCTTTTGCTCTTGTAGCACTAGATGAAAACTTTACCCAATTATGTTTACCATATACACAATATTTACAAAAATTAAAATCCTAAGAGCAGACATGAATACCTTCAACCATACCTTTAGTGTATAAATTTTAAAGGCTCTTTTCTCTAGTATGTTCCATATTTGATGCCCTAACATTGTCTTTTCTATAGGAAGAGTAGGTATTTTGCTTCTTTTATTTCTAGTAACAACAAAAATGTTACACCCATTATTCATAGTGTTGCCCAATAGCTTGTACATTATTCTAATTTGAACTTCTCTTGCCAACACCATCACTTCTCAAACCATCCTATATGTATCCTTTTCAAATACTATCTACACACTTGCATCACTTATTTTACCCATAGATATCAATTTTTTGGCAAACCCTAGAATATGCAAAAGACTATGGAGGGTTTTAACCCTTACAACTTTGAGAAACAATATGACCCTTTCATGTCCTATGACTCTAGTTGTTGAGTCATCTCCTCTGAAGAAATCACCTGTGTTATACTTTTTATATTCACAAAACCACTCCTTATGAGGATTCATATGAAAATAAGCCCCTAAGTCAATCAACCATGCATCATGATCTAAGTGTGTACTTGAAGATGCCAAGTTTACATCCCCTCCTTTTATGAAGGTATTTTTTTCTATGGAAGGAGAATATTTAGATTCCTTAATTTTATCAATATTATTTGATTTAAAGTTCTTTAAATGCCCAACTTTACAATATTTCTAGCATTTCTTTATATATTTTTTGGAAGATTTAGACGTCCCTCTTGATTTTGAACTATCTCCAAAATTATTATTATTTTTGTATTGGGAATGACCCCTTACAAACAAGGTATCCGAGTCCTCCATGTATTTTTATCTCAATTGTTTTGATAACAAGGATGCAACCACATTCTATAATTTTAAAGGAGTTGTAGGAGTACTACTAATATCCACAACTAGAATATTCCATGAACCTAGAAAAGAATATAAAAAAGTAATACACTTATATTCTTTAAACATATTAATATCAACAAAGGATAAATAACTTACCATAGTGTTAAGTGCATTGAGATATTTTGCCACAAAATCCCCATTATTCATCTAAAGGAGATATAGCTTCTTTCAAAGAAATAATTTGCTTATCAAAGACTTTGACTAATATAAAGCCCCTAAATTCTCCCATAACTCCTTAGCACTATTTCTCCAAAGACAAATAAATTTTGAATCTACATGGTACAAACAAATAGTACTCTTTGCCTTGTTATCTAGCTTCTCCCAATCTTCTTGTGTCATATCCATGGATTGTTTTCTTAACACAACCCATTGATCTCTATCCATAAGTAGATCTTCCATATTTAGCTTCCATAACTCAAATATCTTGTTGTTAATATTTTATATCTCAATCCTTGAATTGCTAGCCATTTTTCTTCATAAAATATTCACCTGCATAAAGCTTCCACTCAAAAATAGGTTTATCGTAAACCCAATATGCCCATTGATCTTTTTGAACTAAGCTAAACCCTAGCAACAAAGGTGTCCCCATGAAGTCAATAACCTTTCTCTAATACTAAATAATATTTTGATGAACCTATTCTAGAAATATAATGTAAAAATAATAATAAAATAGAAGAAAAAAATAACACACATTCATAATAAACACAAAGATTTACTTTGGAAAACTTTGATAAAAAACCAGTAAAAAATCAGTCACAATTATTTCTCTATTATTATTCACTTTTAACAAATCATTTTTACAATATATAGGTATTTCACAACAACTAAAAATCCTAAATGACCAAGGGGTATTAGAATACAATGAGTATAAAACCATGGCTCATGACCTCAGTTGGCCCTCCCATACACCCCAGTTAGGATCGTGATCCTAGATCCTACACATTGTGTTGAGGTGTATAGTATTTTATTGAAAAAGATACAACACATCCAACATGGTCAAATTTTTGCTATATCTTTAGAGAAGATAAAAGAGTTACATAATGGGACCAAACAAAGCAAAGGGAGGAGGCTAAGGTTCTAATCATAGAACATAGCTTAGATTGATTTCTATGCTTCATATATTGAGATATTTTATAATGGTGTCCCTATACCTAATGTTTTATTAAATGGTGGAGATGTTATGGTTGAGATTATAGTTAACATGCTCATGTTGAATTTTTTGACCAACCTTGTTAGTGAATGTTGAGATTATTTACTGAAAGAAAATCAAATCCATGAGGAATTAATTTTAAAAGTGGTCATTTTTATGTTATATGCATAGTAGATTTTTAAGTCATGTAGAATTTAAGATTCACCTACCTACCTAATTCTATTACAAATAACATGATCAATAAGGGTTCATAAAAAAATATTATTGAATATGTGTAATTTGATCTTGTTTAGGCCAAGGCCAAAAGTGAGAAAAAGTGTTTATAAGTGCTATGAATGTAGCCTACAAGCATGTTATTATGTAAGTTTGTGGCCACTCATCATTTATGTAATCATATGGGTATAATCATGTAATCCTTAGAGTCCTTTTCATATTTCACCTTTAGTGGTATTGGTTATTCCACCGTTATGGATAACCTACTTAAAGGGTAATTTGTTATTATTATATTGTAATGTTAACTAAAAGGTTAAGTTAATGTTGACCTAAGGTTAACCTATCGTTAGGATTTTGGTGTCAATATAAATATCCTTACATAAGGATTCATTTGTATCACAAGTATGAATAAAATATGATATATTGGGGTGCTCGCAGGCACCCACCTTCTACTTGTCATCTCTCTCTATTTCTCTCTCTCCATTTATTCCTTTTGTTTCTTAGTGTTATCTTTGATTTGTAACTATATCTTTTATGGATATTATCATGGTGAATGCATGTTTTTGAACATTTATGGTAAATATTATGAATTCCAACAAAACGACATAGCACACTAATTAATGAAATCCTTATTTACATGATAAGATGTGTTAATGGAATGATAAAAGAAAAGTGAGACTCAATGTGAACATATTAGTGATGGAATATCAAGGTTTAGTATATTAATTATAGGGATCTAATCTTGAGTGATGCATTCAAAATAGAATATAGGTAACCCTTTACTATTTCTAAACGATATGATAAGGATGATGCTAAGGGATATGCCCTACATTATAAAATGGATATGATTGATAGATATGATGCCCTCGAATCTCATGGATAATTCTAATTGATTTCTTTAACATAAAAGGAGTATTGTTAGGCATTTGACTTAAACATGAAGGATTGGTTCTTTCATCATTATCAAGGGATTTCTTTTACTTGCAATTTTTTTGGATTTGTAACTATTTTTTATCATGATAACTCAATTTCTTTCTTGCTTCAGTTAATGTTAGTTTTATTATTGGACAATTGAAAACTTACCTAGTACATGCTGTTGGAAATTTTGAGTACATTGGTTGTCATTGATGTCAAAGGTGAAAAGGTTGAAATATTATAGTGCAAGGCAAGCATCTTCAAAGGATACATGAGGCAGAAAAATTAATGTCAAGGCAAAGCAAGGTGACATGGCAAAAATAATATATTCCATGGATAGCAAAGCAAGATATGGTGGAAATAATATTTAAATGCAAAATTTAAATATTATAAGGGAAAAGGATTAAAAGTTTGTGGAAAAATATTTAAAACACCACCATGGGCATAGAGGTCTAAGGTTATAATATTTAAATCTTCTTAAGATTTAAATATTTCATAAAGAAAAAGTTTGGGCACCAAAATTCAAAGGAAGGCATTTGAAAATATTAAAAAATCATTTCAATGGGAGGCACCGACGTCATGACAAAGGGAGGACACGATTTGCATATAAATCAAGGTTCAAAACCTTGGCAAAGGGGTGTGGTGTGAAAAATCGAATATCCGCTCATGCATTTCGTTCGATGAATAGAAGAAGATGAAGGGCACAATTTTAGGCAAAAAGGATAGAAAGGTCAAAGGCGAGGTGCTGGTCAAGAAGACACAACTAGCAGGCTAGCGCAGCTGGTCATAGGGGCAGCGCTAAGGCACTGGTGCAGAATAGGTCATTGGTTTGATTCCCTTGGAGGGAGGTTTTTGCAAGGTAGTAAAAGGAGCACGATTTTCAAGGAGAGGACAACGAAACAAAGGGGAGACTGCACACATTTGGTTCCAGCCAAGCAGCTAGCCCAGGTGGTAGGCGGGTCCTGCGTAAGGCGTTTGCAATGGACAGGTCTCGTGTTCGAATCGTGATGGCAGTTGTTTTGTGATTTTTGACTGGGCAAAAGAAAGGGGATAAAATTATTTTTGTGCACATTCATTTCTAGTGGGTGGGCCAGCCTAGCTGGAACTCTAGCTCATGCTAGAGCATGGGCTCCGTGAGGTCTCGAGTTCGACTCAGTGGTGGCAGTGGTAGACGTGGTAAGAGCAATAATTTTTTTATTAAAGTGTGGCATGCTTAGCGTTTGATTTAGGGAGACATAAGGTTTAATTTTTGCTTTGGAAGAAGTGCATATTGTTTGACCTAGGGAGACATAAGGACGATGCTTTGAAATCAAATATTGTATGCAATTTCATATTTTTATGTGGCTCTATAAAGTTAAAATAACTTTAATTTTGGAGATATAAGGTGTATGAAAGTGGATTTAAACTTTGTTATGAGAACTTAGGGTTTTGGTTGATAATATTGAAATTGCTTGTGGTTTTTATAAGTAGGAGTTATAAGGTATGTTGTGGTTGGTTATTGTGTGTAATTTTTGCATGGTGAAAGAAAGTTTGAAGGAGTTGTAAAGCAATATTATTGTGCACAAAAGGTTTTTCATGTGGATGGTTGAAAAAGTGCTATGCTAACTAACCCTTGAAGTGGCATAAAATTGAAAGATAAGTTGTTTGTGAGACAAGTCTTTGAGGACACTTCTTCATCAAAGCAAACTAAGAGGTATGGTGACATCATTCTTTCTCTAGGTGGTTGTGTTTTGAGAAAGTAATTTTAAGGTGGAGATAAAAGGTTTGATTAGTGTGCATTGTTGGAAATATTTGAGACCTACATGTGCTTCATTGTTGAAATAATTAGTGAAGAATTTGGGTATTGATGTGAGTGACATTAGACCATTTTTGTGAAGAAATTTGTGCATTATTGTGTTTGATCATTGAGAGTAAATTTGCAAAGAATAGAGACCAGTTTTGTAAATTTGATTTGAAAGGGATTTGCAAGAGGTAGAGATTGTATTAGATGAATGCAAGATTTGTGAATGTGAAGAACATATTGGGTATTTGATAGTACATATCATTCTCTATATGTTCAAGAGGTTAAACGAATTCTAAGTAGAATATGTCTGAATTGCCTAGTTGAAGAAAGCATTTATGAAAGAGATATAAGCATTGTTTGTATGCAATATTTGGGAATATTTAAGTAGGTTCTGTGAGCAGCATTAAGGATAGATTTGAGAAAATATTATGAGAAGACTTGGGATAAAATTTAGAACATATTTGAGAGAAGACTTGGATCCTATTTGTGCTAGCCTTGTAACAAGGTTTAGTGTAGATTTGAGGCAGGATTTGTGAGCAGAGTTGGAGCAAATTCGTGCTAGCCTTGTAACGAGGTTTGGTGTATATTTGAGGTAATATTTGTGATTAAATTTGGAGAATGTTTGTGCTATCCTTGTAATGACGTTTGGTGCAGATTTGTGATAGAGTTGAGAGCAAGATTTGGAGCAGACCAGAGCATAGGGGATAAAGTTCTCCTCTGGATAGAGATCCATAAACCAGAGCAGATGGGATAGAGTTATCATATAAAGAAAGATTCAAAAACTAGAGCAGAGAGGATATAATTCTCCTATGGAGAGAGGTCCAAAAACCAGATCAGAGGGGATAGAGTTATCTTATGGAGAGATATCCACAAACCAGAGTAGAGGGGATAGAGTTCTCCTATGGAGAGAGATCCACAAACTAGAGTAGAGGGGATAGAGTTCTCCTATGGAGAGAGATCCACAAACTAGATTAGAGGGGATAGAGTTCTCCTATGGAGAGAGATCCACAAACCAGAGTAGAGGGGATAGAGTTCTCCTGTAGAGAGAGATCCACAAACTAGAGCAAAGGGGATAAATTTCTCCTATGGAGAGAGATCCACAAACAAGAGCAAAGGGGATAGAGTTCTCCTATGGAGAGAGATCCACAAACCATAGAAAAGGGGATAGAGTTCTCCTATGGAGAGAGATCCACAAACCATAGTATTGGGGATTGAGATCTCCTTTGGATAGAGGTCCATAAATATTGTAATAGGGAATTGATTCCCAAGAGATTTGTTGAGAAAATTTAGAAGAAATATTTTCTCTGTGGATGTAACCCACATTGGGTGAACCATGTTAAATTTATGTCTCTCATGTGTGTGATGATTTATGCATTACTTTGTTACTACTATTGATATTACAATTGATAACATTGGATAATATTATTTGGGAAAGAAAAGTAAAAGTTGATCTTATATTGTTCACCCCCCCTCTCAGTATAAGCTTGTGTTCTTCAATTGGTATTAGAGTGGGTTCCTTCGAAAAAGTCTAACAACTTGAAGGAAGATATTATAAGAACACAGATGGCATCTCAGAATGGATCTTCATCAAATAAGGCTCCATTGTTTTATGGGAATAATTATGCTTTTGGAGTATGAGGATGAAGACTTATTTGATGGCACAAGGATATGAAACATGGCAATCTATTGAGGATGGGTTCACACCTACAACTACTCCTCCCACAGATAAGGATGGTAAGCAATTACATGTGAATAATGCCAAGGCTATGAATGGAATCTTAAGTGGATTACGTGAATCAAAATTTGTGAAAGTTATGCAATGCAAATTAGCAAAAGAGATATGGGACAAATTGAAGCAAACATATGAAGGAGATAACAAGGTCAAGTTGGCAAAATTGCAAACTCATAGGAGAAGGTTTGAAGAGTTGAAGATGGAAGATGAGGAAGATATTGCTAGATACTTACTTCATGTTGATGAAGTTGTTAATACCATGCGTGGACTTGGATTCAAAATTGAGGACTCTAGTGTTTCTCAAAAAGTATTAAGATCACTCCCTATAAGGTATGATGCAAAGGTTTCAACTATAGAAGAGATGAAGGATATTGATAAGTTGACTATGGATGAGTTACATGGAATTCTCACAACTTATGAGATGAGAACAAAAAAATATCACAATTCCAAGAAAGAGGCAGCTTTCAAAGCTTCAAAGAAGAAGACAAACAATACTGAAGAAGCTAACAAGTAATGAAGAAGCTAACTAAGTGAGAAGGAATAATAAGGACTCAAGAAAACACAAAGATATAAATACTGTGAAATGCTTTAATTGTGGTGACTTTGGTCACTATGCATCTAATTGTCCACAAGCTAGAAGTAGTAGCAGTGAAGAGAAACAAGATTATAAGAAAAAGGAAGAAAGAAAATTTAGGCATGAAAAGAAAAATAGGTATGGTCAAGGCAAGCAAGAAAAGAAGTTCTTTCAAAGACACAAGAAGAGTTTCTATGTTAAAAATGCAAGCAGTGCTTCAAGTGATAGTGATGAAAGACTCTCAGATAGTGAAGAAGAAGAGATTCTATTTTTGGAAATAGAAGAGGAAGAAAACACTCCTATTGAAGATCAAGTAGAAGAGTATGAAGATGCTCTTGAAGACCTAGAGAAAGAATCAGAAAAAAGAAGAAGGCACAATTGATCTAGAAGAAGAACTTATTGTTGCTCTCAGAGAGTTGAAAAGAGTTAGAAAGCAGAATTCAAGACTGAAGGCTCAAGTTCAAGAACATGAGGAAATAAAATAAAAGCTTCTACAAGACCTCACAAACTCAAAAGCTAAGGCAAGGAGATTTAAAGAAGTCATGGTTGAAAAGTTAGAGGTAAAAGAGTTAGAATGTGAAATATTAGAACATGAAGTGGTTTCTCTAAGGATGGAAGTGAAATATTCTAAGGATAAGTTGCACAGGTTTGGGAAAAGTTCAAAAGCTTTGGATAAAATTATCAATTCACAAAGATCTTCATTTATCAAAATAGGACTTGGTTTTGAAGAAGGACAAGGGAAACAAGAAGAAGGGTCAAGCTCAAGCTCAAAAGAAAAGGAAGTTTTAGAGGAAGAGATTGAAGAAGAAACTAAGACCTATGCGGATAAGTTGAAGAATGGAAGCTTCACTAAGAAAGAAAACAATGCACAAACAAGAAACAAGGATCATCACAGAGAAGGCAAAGAAAGGACTAAGAGACCAGATGTTTCAAGACAAGATGAATATTTCTTCAAAGGGCATTGTTTTTCATGTAATCATTTTGGTCACAAAGCTATGCATTGTAGGGTTCATGGAAAGAAGGAGTATGGCTTCACTAAGAGGAACTTCAACTCATTCAAATATGGATATTTCTTTCAAGGTTATTGCTACTCATGTAATCACTTTGGTCATAAAGCGATCCACTGTAGGGTTCATGACAAAAATGATTATGGCTTCACCAAGAGGAACTTCAAGTTATTTGCACCTTCCAAGAACTACAACATCAGGTGTTACAAGTGCAATAATCTTGGGCATAAGGCCAAGTGGTGTAGAACAAAGTTTTTGAAACTTCCAGAGTCAATCAAGAATAGGGACACTCAAAAGGATCAAAAGGGTATGATTACAAAGGTGTTGAAAAAGAAGGTTGAAAAAGAAAAAGAGCATTGTATGTTGGGAGTAGATTTACTCCCACCCCAAAATTAATCACCTCAAGGAGAGGAGGTGGGGAGGGGGCTGAGCTAAGAGTCTTATATTTAGCCCCAAAGGAGTCCCTTTGCCATTGATGTCAAAGGAGGGAGAGATTTGAGTAAGGGGGAGAGCATTCAGTCAGGGGGAGAAGCTTCTCAAGGGGAGCAAAGTTGGAATTCAATGGTTGCAAAAGAAATTTTTAGAAAGGGTTGCCATCAATGACAAAGGGGGAGATTGTTGGAAATTTTGAGCACAATGAGTTGTCATTGATGTCAAAGGTGAAAAGGTTGAAATATTATAGTGCAAGGCAAGCATCTTAAGGATAATAGAAAATTCAAGGCAAAGCAAGGTGACATGGCAAAAATAATATATTCCATGGATAGCAAAGCAAGATATGGTGGAAATAATATTTAAATGCGAAATTTAAATATTATAAGGGAAAAGGATTAAAATTTTGTGGAAAAATATTTAAAACACCACCATGGGCATAGAAGTCTAAGGTTATAATATTTAAATCTTCTTAAGATTTAAATATTTCATAAAGAAAAAGTTTGGGTGCCAAAATTCAAAGGAAGGCATTTGAAAATATTAAAAAATCATTTCAATGGGAGGCATCGATGTCATGACAAAGGGAGGACATGATTTGCATATAAATCAAGGTTCAAAACCTTGGCAAAGGTGTGTGGTGTGAAAAATCAAATATCCGCTCATGCATTTTGTTCGACGAATAGAAGAATATGAAGGGCATAGTTTTAGGCAAAAAGGATAGAAAGGTCAAAGGTGAGGTGCTGGTCAAGAAGACACAGCTGGCAGGCTAGCGTAACTAGTCGTAGGGGCAGCGCTAAGGCGCTGGTGCAGAATAGGTCACTGGTTCGATTCCCTTGGAGGGAGGTTTTTGCAAGGCAGTAAAAGGAGCATGATTTTCAAGGAGAGGACAATGAAACAAAGGGGAGACTATGCACATTTGGTTCCAGCCAGGAAGCTAGCCCAGGTGGCAGGCGGGTCCTGCATAAGGCGTTTGCAGTGGATAGGTCTCATGTTCAAATCACGATGGTAGTTATTTTATGATTTTTGACTAGGTAGAAGAAAGGGGATAAAATCATTTTTATGCACATTCATTTCTAGTGGGTGGGCCAGCCTAGCTGGCACTCTAGCTCGCACTAGAGCATGGGCTCCATGAGGTCTCGAGTTTGACTCGTGATGGTGGCAATGGTAGACGTTGTAAGAGCAATAATTTTTTTATTAAAGTGTGGCATGCTTAGCATTTGATTTAGGGAGACATAAGGTTTAATTTTTGCTTTGGAAGAAGTGCATATTGTTTGACCTAGGGAGACATAAGGATGATGCTTTGAAATCAAATATTGTATGCAATTTTAGATTTTTGTGTGGCTCTATAAAGTTAAAATAACTTTAATTTTGGAGATATAAGGTGTATGAAAGTGGATTTAAACTTTGTTATGAGAACTTAGGGTTTTGGTTGATAATATTGAAATTGCTTGTGGTTTTTATAAGTAGGAGTTATAAGGTATGTTGTGGTTGGTTATTGTGTGTAATTTTTGCATGGTGAAAGAAAGTTTGAAGGAGTTGTAAAGCAATATTATTGTGCACAAAAGGTTTTTCATGTGGATGGTTGAAAAAGTGCTATGCTAACTAACCCTTGAAGTGGCACAAGAAAGATAAGTTGTTTGTGAGATAGGTCTTTGAGGACACTTCTTCATCAAAGAAAACTAAGAGGTATGGTGACATCATTCTTTCTCTAGGTGGTTGTGTTTTGAGAAAGTAATTTTAAGGTGGAGATAAAAGGGTTGATTAGTGTGCATTGTTGGAAATATTTGAGACCTACATGTGCTTCATTGTTGAAAGAATTAGTGAAGAATTTGGGCATTGATGTGAGTGACATTAGACCAGTTTTGTGAAGAAATTTGTGCATTATTGTGTTTGATCATTGAGAGTAAATTTACAAAGAATAGAGACCAGTTTTGTGAAGTTGATTTGAAAGGAATTTGCAAGAGGTAGAGATTGGATTGGATGAATGCAATATTTGTGAATATGAAGAACATATTGGGTATTTGATAGTACATATCATTCTCTATATGTTCAAGAGGTTAAACAAATTCTAAGTAGAATATGTCTGAATTGCCTAGTTGAAGAAAGCATTTCTAAAAGAGATATAAGCATTGTTTGTATGCAATATTTGGGAATATTTAAGTAGGTTCTATGAGCAACATTAAGGAAGATTTGAGCAAGTCTTATGAGAAGACTTGGGACATAAATTGAGAACATATTTGAGAGAAGACTTGGAGCAAATTTGTGCTAGAATTGTAACGAGGTTTGGTGTAGATTTGAGGTAAGATTTATGAGCAGAGTTGGAGCATATTTTTTCTAGCCTTGTAATGATGTTTGATGTATATTTGAGGTAGGATTTATGAGCAAGGTTAAAGCAAGTTTGTGCTAGCCTTGTGATGATGTTTGGTGTAGATTTATGATAGAGTTGAGAGTAAGCTTTAGAGCAGACTAGAGCAGAGGTGATAGAGTTATCCTATGAAGAGATATCCACAAACTAGAGTAGAGGGGATAGAGTTATCCTATGGAGAGATATCCACAAACTAGATCAGAGGGGATAGAGTTATCCTATGAATAGAGATCCACAAACTAGATCAAAGGGGATAGAGTTCTCCTGTGGAGAGATATCCATAAAACAGAGTAGAAGAGATAGAGTTCTCCTATGGAGAGAGATCCACAAACTAGAGTAGAGGGGATAGAGTTCTCCTATGGAGAGAGATCCACAAACCAGAGCAAATGGGATAGAGTTCTCCTATGGAGAGAGATCCACAAACCAAAGCAAAGGGGATAGAGTTATCCTGTGGAGAGATATCCACAAACCAGAGCAAAGGGGATAGAGTTCTCCTATGGAGAGAGATCCACAAACCAGAGCAAAGGGGATAGAGTTATCCTATGGAGAGAGATCCACAAACCAAAGCAAAGGGGATAGAGTTCTCTTGTGGAGAGAGATCCACAAAATAAAGTATTGGGGATTGAGATCTCCTTTGGACAGAGGTCCACAAACATTGTAATAGGGAATTGATTCCCAAGAGATTTGTTGAGAAAATTTAGAAGAAATATTTTCTCTGTGGATGTAACCCACATTGGGTGAACCACGTTAAATTTATGTCTCTCATGTGTGTGATGATTTGTGCATTACTTTGTTATTGCTATTGATATTGCAATTGATAGCATTTGATAATATTTTTTGGGAAAGAAAAGTAAAAGTTGATCTTATATTGTTCACCCCCTCTCTTAGTATAAGCTTGTGTCTGATAAGGATGATGCTAAGGGATATGACCTACATTATAAAATGGATATGATTGATAGATATGATGCCCTCAAATCTCATGGATAATTCTAATTGATTTATTTAACATAAATTGTTAGGCATTTGACTTAAAACATGAAGGATTGGTTCTTTCATCATTATCTAGGGATTTCTTTTACTTGCAATTTTTTTTGGATTTGCAGCTATTTTTATCATACTAACTCAATTTATTTCTTACTTCAGTTAATGTTAGTATTATTATTGTACAATTGAAAACTTACCTAGTACATGCTTCTCTATCACAAGTTCAAAAGATGTTTCAAGAGTTTTATTTATATTTTTTTACATGAAAGGATGAGTTGGTTTAAAATCTATCAAAAGATGGTAGATCCTTGGTAAAGTTTGGATATGAGGATTTAGAGAAATAAAAATTTCCTACATCCAAATATTTTTCTTATAATAATGCTTGGACACTAGAGGATCTCCCTAATTCCTCAAACTTCCTTTAGTTAGTAGTTCAAAGTAAGATTCTTATAGAAGAGAGTCTAAAAATAAGAGGATATCATAAACCTTTTAGATATTCCTTGTATGAGAAGAATTTAGAAACATCAGACCATTACTTCTTCATTGTCCCTTGGCTTACACCATTTGGGGTTACTTTTTTAAAAATATAAAAATATGTTGGGTGGCTTCATCAACATTGAAAGAGTTAATGAAATGTTGGAATAATTATTTTACAACTAAAGAATTATATATTGTGTGAAGGATTGGTCCTACCATTATTTTTTGGAATTTATGGCTCGAAAGAAATAATAGATTTTTTTAAAATAAAGCTAAAAATCACACCCAAGTTTGGAACTCTATTATTACCTCTCTTGAAGAATGTTTACAGATATGTTTCTCATCTTAGGAAGTCTCATGTTTAAAAAAAGATGTGGTAGCAACTTGGTTACATGATTTGAATATACATGGAAGAGCCATCTACAATAGCAACATCGAAACAAAGGATTTACTTTGATTAAAGGTAAAATAGAAATGTCCAGAAATTGGGTTTATCAAATTTAATTTTGATGGTGCTTCTAAAGGAAATTTGGGAAAATTTGATGGAGGTGGTATTTTTTAAAATATTGAAGGCAAAATTCTCCTTAATTTCTCATAATCATATGGAACTTCAACTAAAAAATATGCATAGGCTCAATATTTTTTGAAGATGGATATTAAAAAATTATTAATCTTCCCAACCCTATTCTAGGGGAAAGAGATCCAATCCCAATTTTTGTTAATGGACATATTGTTATGGTACTTTCATTCTAGATTTTTTAGGGTATTTTGGTCATGTCTTTTGTTTAAATTAGATCCCACTAAGGTTTTAGAAACAAGGTTTTTGGTTTGAGCAAGATTTTTTTATTTATTTTGAATCAAGCATACATTTGTTTTTGTCCCTCGAGATTCAACATTGGTTTTGAATCATGTTTTTGCAAGTTGCCAAAGTTTTCAAAATCTAGGGCTATTGGTTTGGGTGGTAAGATCTTGGTGGCATATTACCAATATTCTCTCATTGGTATGCTCAATATTGCTTTTGCTTGTGCGAAGGACATAAAGGTTATTCCCCTACTATACCAAGGTCTAAATTTTGATAGGGGTGATGGATCCCATGGGGTGTGAGGTCATATAATGTGACTTCTATAGTACCCATTTGATGGTGCTCCTAATTTGTATTAGGGTTTGTGTTTCAGCCAGTACCTACCTATGTTGTTTTGTCTCTTGTGCCTCTTTTTTAAGATGGTGCCAGTTTGCTTAGTGTTGGGTGTCCAACAATTGTATTTTGTAGTTGTTCTTATCTTTGTGAAGTTGGTTTTTTGTGAAGTCTTTTAGGACTTCTCATAATGTATAAGGTTTGGGGACCCTTTCATAAACCTTTTAGATATTCCTTGTATGAGAAGGATTTAGAAACATCAGACCATTACTTCTTCATTGTCCCTTGGCTTACACCATTTGGGGTTACTTTTTTAAAAATATAAAAATATGTTGGGTGGCTTCATCAACATTGAAAGAGTTAATGAAATGTTAGAATAATTATTTTACAACTAAAGAATTATATATTGTGTGAAGGATTGGTCCTACCATTATTTTTTGAAATTTATGGCTTGAAAGAAATAATAGAGTTTTTTAAAATAAAGCTAAAAATCACACCCAAGTTTGGAACTCTATTATTACCTCTCTTGAGAATGTTTACAGATATGTTGCTCATCTTAGGAAGTCTCATGTTTAAAAAAATATGTGGTAGCAACTTGGTTACATGATTTGAATATACATGGAAGAGCCATCTACAA
The DNA here is from genome assembly GCA_028583015.1 of Wollemia nobilis. NCBI lineage: Eukaryota > Viridiplantae > Streptophyta > Pinopsida > Araucariales > Araucariaceae > Wollemia > Wollemia nobilis. The sequence continues at coordinate 19,240,803 of JAQPPZ010017228.1, forward strand.
TAGCAACATCGGAACAAAAGATTTACTTTGATTAAAGGTAAAATAGAAATGTCCAGAAATTGGGTTTATCAAATTTAATTTTGATGGTGCTTCTAAAGGAAATTTGGGAAAATTTGATGGAGGTGGTATTTTTTAAAATATTGAAGGCAAAATTCTCCTTAATTTCTCATAATCATATGGAACTTCAACTAAAAACTATGCATAGGATCAATTTTTGTTGAAGATGGATATTAAAAAATTATTAATCTTCCCAACCCTATTCTAGGGGAAAGAGATCCAATCCCAATTTTTGTTAATGGGAGACATATTGTTATGGTACTTTCCTTCTAGATTGTTTGGGGTAGTTTGGTCATGTCTTTTGCTTAAATTAGATCCCACTAAGGTTTTAGAAACAAGGTTTTTTGTTTGAGCAATATTTTTTTATTTATTTTGAATCAAGCAGACATTTGTTTTTGTCCCTCGAGATTCAACATTGGTTTTGAATCATGTTTTTGCAAGTTACCAAAGTTTTCAAAATCTAGGGCTATTGGTTTGGGTGTTAAGATCGTTGTGGCAGATTACCAATATTCTCTCATTGGTATGCTCAATATTGCTTTTGCTTGTGCGAAGGACATAAAGGCTATGCCCCTACGATACCAAGGTCTAAATTTTGATAGGGGTGATGGATCCCAAGGGCCATGAGGTCATCTAATGTGAATTTTATCCTACCCATATGGTGGTGCTCCTAATTTGTATCAGGGTTTGTGTTTCAGCCAGTCCCTAGCTATGTTGTTTTGTCTCTTATGCCTCTTTTTTAAGATGGTGCCGGTTTGCTTGGTGTTGGGTGTCCAACAGTTGTATTTTGTAGTTGTTCTTGTCTTTGTGAAGTTGGTTTTTTGTGAAGTCTTTTAGTACTTCTCCTAATGTATAAGGTTTGGGGACCCTTTCAAAACCCCTTCTATATCTAATAAAAAAACTATGCATAGACTAGGGCATTTCTTACATGAATTAAAATTATAATTAAAAAAGGATGGAAATATCTTTCAATTGAGATGGATTCACAAATTATCATTAATGTTATCAACAAAAATGGATTTGCTTATTGGATAAAAAATAATGTTATTGTTGATGTTCATTATCTATTATTGGAGGCAATCTCATAGAAACATGAGCATATCTATAGAGAAGGAATTGAGTAACAAATAATTTAGTCAATTGTGGTGTTGATCTTTATCTTGGTGAAATTCAATTAATGGTGTTGATATTTATCTTGGTGAAATTCAAATTTTAGAAGACAACTGACCGAGTGAGATTTTATTTCTTAATGAAAATGATATCAAGGAGTTGATTGTGGAAACATAGCACTTTGAGGAAGATATTGAATATATTTGATAGAAAAAGAAAGGAAAAATATTTACAACAAAAAATATGTTGGATATGATTTAATTGACCTAGAAACATATATAATAATTTGGTATTTTAATGGGTGTGGCCTCATAGAAGCCACATATAACTTATTAAAAAAACAATTATATATTTTTAATTCCCTAAAATTAATTTGCTATTTATTTTTTCAAAACATTATATATATATATATATATATATATATATATATATATATATATATATATATATATATATAAATAGATAAATATATGTAAATAAATAATATTTTTTAATATATAAAAAATTTACCATATTAAAATTAAAAATATAATCTAAAGAATATAAAACACTTAATCTCAATTTATATGTGGCTTTTTTTAATTGGAGAACAAGGGGTTGCACCCGGGTCGCCCACCTCTGAAAAATCACAAATATCTCCTTTAGAGTTTGAGAGTTTACAAATATATTCAATTCTCATCTCAATTGAGTTGCTATAGCTAGATGCCTTCAAATTTTCAAAAAAAATCTGAATTCTTTAATTTCATTTTTTGGATCTTCTACAATTTTTTTGTAAAAAAAAATATTCGAAAATTTAGCATCCTTCTTGAAATTTTTCTTCAACAACCTTTACAATACCAAAAATCCACCTCTACTACCTACGCATTACATATTGGTATAGTAATATTTTCAAAACTTCGCTCTATCATAGTTTGCTTTACCAGATTTGGATTGCTAGTTTCCTTCTTGAGGCATAAGTTGCTAGTTTCCTTCTTGAGGCATAAGTGCAACCATAAGAATTTGGACTGCTAGTTTCCTTCTTGAAGCATTACTGCAACCACAAGAATGGTAATAAATATTTTATATAAAAACACATTAAATTTATAAAATACAACAAATATTACCAATGGAAAACATTAAAATAAATCTTAATCGCTATTTGATTCAGACAAACAATATTTTATTGTAAACTTACCACTTCTTCTAACCATAGAAAATCGAATTTAACTTCATGATCCTTTATTAAAACCCCTCTATTGGTTAGCCTATCTACACATTTATTCCTTTACCTTAACATGTGTATAAACTTGATTTCTTCAAACTCTATAGCAAGGTCTTGAATTTCCATAATTATGTCTTGTACATTCCATGGAGCCATTTCTTTTCTCAAAATTACATTTATTATAATGAGTGAATCACCTTCCATCCATACTCTATTCCATTTCATTTGTTTGTATATTTTTAACCCTTCCAAAGCCACCCAATATTCAACTTCATTATTTGTATTAAATCCACTATTGAAAGCATAATGAGATAAAATATCTCCCCTATTATTTCTAATTATTCCTCTTCCTCTTGTTGGTCCTGGATTTCCTTTAGATGCTCCATAAAAATTTAATTTGACCAACTTCACTTCCAGTGGTTTCCACTTTATAGTCTTTTCCTTTATTTTGTTTCTCCTATACCCAACATCATAAATATATTTATTGACTTGACTCCATCTATAAAGGCTCTCTACTTCAATATTAGGGATTGGATGAGTTAATATGATTGGATTAGACTCCACCACAACTAAACAAATATTCCTTTCCATTATCTCTAAATTGGTTTTATTTCCTTTAAATAGTATTTTGTACCTTTCCATCCATATAGTCCAAATTATTGTATCTTTCAATATATCCTATATTGTCTATAATGCCTCACTTTTAAAAGTGCTTTGGCATTGCTTTAACCATTCTTAAATTTTATCATTCATCACCATACATTTATCAAAAATATTAAGAATCAATTTCCATAGTTCCTAGACTATTGAATAGTGTGCCAAGAGATGGTCTATACTCTCCTCCTCCTTTTTACATAGACCACATTGTGAGGGGCCATGAAAACCCCTTTTCATTAGGTTATCCCAAGATAAAATTTTCTTATGACTTACCAACCAAACAAACATTTTGAATTTTAGAATGCTTGAGCTATCCCAAACATAGTAAAAAAATATGGAGTTTTGAGGATGAGAGGGGCAAGAGGATGGTGGGAAGAGAGACAAGTGGAACATTATCCTTCCATTATAGGGAGTAGGAAGTTTTTGTTGCTCTATACAACTAACCTCATGAGGTCCTCTCCACTCTAAGCTACACGACCTAGACTAAATAGGTCCCCCTTTGAGGGACGACCATGTAATAACTCTCCACTTGGATCAGGGTACACCATATTTCATGTCACACATCTTCCCTCCTCTTGCTCCACACACTATTTCTCCACCTTTTGTGCCCCCACTTACGTCACAAGATCTCTCAACTAAGCTTGTCATCTTAAATTATGTGTTACTTTTGAACAATAAATCTATTATTAATATAAACATGTAAAAGGTGGAGACTTTGGAGTTCTAAATAGAGTTTCAAGGTTTAAATCTTATAAGGTTTGTACACTATGTTTTGATAACTAAAGTATGGTTGAAGATAACCATGGAATAACTATATATTATGTAATCTATCCCATATGGTCTATAGACAAACTATAAAAACTATTATTTCTATCTCACTTTAAAAAGTAATGTTTAATAAAACCTATTAAAAATATTAAATACTAAAAAAAACATGATAACATGATGTTAGATTAATCCTATATCAAATATTAAAAAAACAAATTTCAATTAATTAATAAATTAAAAATGAACAAGAAGGTTACATCACCACCCCTTCCAAACAAACATGGCTTTTTATTCAAAATATAATGCTTAAGCCAGAGAAAGAAGTTGCATGCATTAGGGTTTCAAGTTCTTGGTGCCATACTACCTCTCCACTCTGGAGTGTGTGCGAGACACCTCTTAGGGTATTTTTTTGCTACTTTCATCGACTTTACTTTGTTTTTTGGCAGGTTGAAACTTTTTTTATGGATGGAACTCAATCAGCAACTCCAACTTTTGTTGAAGCTGCAGAAGGGATCAATGACACTAAATATGAACAATAAACCATGAAAGTATATTCCCAAATTTTATCATGAGGTAATATTTCTCCTCTGAATGTTGTTATCCTGTTGAGTGAGTTAAATACTACTTCTTATTGGCTGGAAAGCCATACGCTGGAAGGGTATTTTCTGAATCACATCCCTAGTGAGACCCTCCTTAGAAATTGGATCCAATAAGCTTGGCATGGTATCAAGATTTATGGTATCTAGAACCTCATCAAAGGGTTTTTTTGTTTTGTTTTTCTGATCCTACATAGGCCAAAGCGGTCCTCAGTCGTGGGTCTTGGTCTGTTCATAGCTCCTTGTTGATTTTTTAGCCCTGGACCAACAATTGTTTGATCACTAATGATGTTTCCTTGTGGGTTCCAGTTTGGGTTGAATTCCTTTGTCTTCCTCTGCTGCTCTGGACTTAATATTAGAACCTTATGGCTTCCATTGGTAAATTTATCTATTGTGAAATGGATAAATTTTATATCTCACACCCTCAAAAGCATTTTTGTGTCAAACTTGATCTTTCTAAAGATCTCAGGGAGACTGTTGATGTCCAAGTTGGTGACTATAGGTTCAAGCAATATGTTGTCTACATAAACCTACCTAACACATGTTACCATTGCCAATCAGCTTCCCATAAGATAAAATATTTTCCTTTAATGGTGGACAAGATTAAAGCTAAGGAGACGATTATGACTCTTGTTACTACTAGCTCTGTACCTACTTCCAAAGGGGGGTAAGATGAATGGAAGGTAGTCTAGAAGAAGGGTAAGAATGGGATAAATATAAACCCTACGGTTGGTCCTAGAAACTTGCCTTAACCCCTTGTGTCTTCTACACCAACTAGGCATTGTGTGGTGATGGAGAAGCATACCATGCAACCGGTGATACCCAGTGCTAGGGATTCATAGATGGTTGCTAATGTACCATCGACTAGTGCTTCCTTTGCCAAAATTGTTACTTCTTCTGCTCCTACTCAGTCTTTAGATTATCCAATTTTGCATATCAATGGGTAGTCTTCCTCAAGATTCATGGAACCTGAATGGGCTTCTATCAATGGTTGAATATCCCATAGCCCACCTCGAGGAGACTCCCTGGTTCACCAGGACAAAAGATGTGAAATAGAGTTTTGGAAAGTAGATCAAGAGCATTTTCTTAGTAATATTTATGATTCTCTTTCAAACCTTGGAGACGTTGAAGATGTAGCCGGACATATGAGTCTTGATCGATCTCCATGATTTTTTAATCATGGAATGTCAGAGGGATGATAGACCCAGTCCATAAATACTTGGTCCGAGATGAGATTACTTTATGCTCTAGGTTTTATGGTAATCCTGACTTTCTCTATCTTCAAGAGATTAAGATTTTTGACTTTATTTTACAATGTACTTGCCATTTTCTTTGGCTAGGTTGCTTTTTTTATGCCACTAGTCATTCCCCTGGTAGAGGGGGAGCTATCATTCTTTTGGTATCTAGGTGGAAAGATAGTTTTATCTCATGGGGTGTGGACCCCTCCAATCATGTAGTTTGGATTTTACTTGAGGTTGGTGGGTTATCTTTTGGTATTATTAATGTCTATGCCTCCAATGATGCTCAGGAGTGTTGTAGCCTCTAGCGATGGTATGCTTTTTATTTACCACCTGTTGTTTGGGTTATGTGTAAAGATTTTAATATGACTAAAAATCCTAGAGACAATATAGGACAACTTCCCATGCGATGGGATACTAGGGAAAGAGAGGCCTGGTACTTCATAAAAAAAAATTGGGTTTGTCTGACACCAATTCTTGTTTTTATCCCCAGGTTTTTATTGAAAATTTGTGGTATATGTGGTCATATTTCCAGGTTGGTCATGCAATAATTCTGAGAAGGTTGGATAGAGCCATGCTTTCAAATCATGTGTAGTTTTTCTTTCATAGGAGAAATGTTTCAGCTCTGTTTATGGAAACCATTCTTGGTACCACTACTTCTGACCATTCACCCATCATGTTTAATGTGTTGATGAAATCCTTGCCTCAAAGACACTACAAGTCACAATTTTTTTCAATACTTCCTTTCTTCAACACCCTTCCATGGTCTGTCATATCCGTAGAGTCTGGAATCTAGTTCCTAGACCTACTAGAGAGTTGGGTTGGATAGAATGGTGGAATGATGCCATTTTTTGTACAACTATCTTGCTCCATACTTTGGGGAAAAATGTGGTGTAGTTCAAAAGATATTCTAATGTTGTCCTTCATGATGAGATTGCTAAAGCTTCTCTTAAGATTGAGGCCTCTCCGTTTAATCCTTAACTTCAGTCTCATGTTTCCAAAATGAGGCATGAACTTAAACTTGCTAAAATTTATGAGGCTCGAGGAGCTTGAATTAAAGCTCAACTTCATTGGCTTAAAATTGGTGATAGGGTCACCAAATATTTTTTTCAAAGGCTTCACCCTCCCAGGCAAGCTACTCAATTCAAGGCCATTCAAGACAATGGAATAAGACTTACCTCTCTTCCTAAGATGATTGATGATTTTTTCAAGCACTATACTAATGTTTTTGTTGCTCAAGCTTATTCCCTTGAGTGGGAGCAAGCACTGGCAGCTTGTATGGTAGTTGTACCAGTTAAGGTTTTAGAGTCTCAAAGAGTAAGGTGTGATAAACTACTCTCCCTTACAGATCTGGAGGATGCATTGTCTCAAATGGCAAATGATAAAGCACCAGGTTTGGATGGCTTTCCTTGTGAGTTCTACAAGGGTCTTTGGGACTTAGTTGGTCTTGATCTGCATAAAGTTTATCTAGAGGCTCTTCGAGTAGGCTCTTTGGGAGAAATTATTAACATGGGAAATATCAAATTCATACCCAAGCAAGGGGATCCATACATGATCACTAATTGGAGGTCTATTAATTTTTTGAAAGTTATTTACAAGATCATTGCCAAATATTTGGCTCTTCGTCTTAGGTCTCTTCTTCCTTTGATAGTCAAATTAGAGCAAATTGGATTTATTCAAGGAAGGTACATCCTCAATAATATTTTGGCTATCTGGGAGGGCATGGAATGGGCCCGGATGTCAAACTAGAACATGTTTTTTATTAATATTTATTTTGAGAAAGCTTATGATCGCATTGAATGGAGATTTATTCTTGCTATGCTCAAAGCTTTAGGATTTAGGCCAATTTTCATTCAGACTATTGCTATGCTATTTAGATATGCTTCGACTATTCTCAATCTAAACAATTCATACTAAGCAGTGGGTATTTTTAGGTCTATTCAACAAGGGTGTCCTATTGCTCCCTCTTTATATGTGCTTGCTGTTGAAGCCTTCGACTATATTTTAGTTGCTCAAGCTTCTGTAGGTCTTATTAAAGGAATTACTCTTTCAAATGATCAGGGACAACTTATTAATGGTCACTTTGTTGATGAATCCTTTATTACTATAAGGGAAGAGGAGAAATCTATTTCTAATGATCTATTTTGTCCGAACACCTTTTGCACAACCTCTGGTTCTAGCATACAATGGAGGAAGACCTCTTACTTCAAACAGTATTCCTTGCCTATGTCACCTTGGCTTCAAGGGTATCATTGGAATTGGATCCCTCCTAGAGAAGTTTTTAAGTTTCTTGGTATTCATTTTGCCTTTCAAGGCTCCCCTACTCAGCTTTGGAATTATGTGCTTCAAAGAGTTGAAAAGAAACTTGAATTTTGGCTTACTAAGAAGCTATCATTAGCAGGTAAATTTTAGATTTTCTCTAAAGTTTTAGTTGCCACTCATGTATACTATTCCTCTTGTTGGGTTCCTTCATAGGCTTGCTATAAGAATATTGAGAAACTCCTTTGAGATTTTCTTTGGAATAATTCTTCTGAAACAAAGGGATTTCATAGAGTTGCCTGGGATATTTGCTATCTTCCTAGAGAATCTAGTGGAATGGGTCTGCTGGACTGTAGACGGTAAGGTATTTCTTTGTGTGTTAAGTGGGTGGTCAGGGCTCTGAGGGGAGCTAAAGCTTGGAAAGTTTTGGTTTGACATTTTATTTCCTCTGGTATTTCCTTAAATCGTAGAGCATGGAGAGGGTTGGATTTTCCCTCTCTCATTGTTGCTCCAATTTTTGTTAATATTTCTGGCTCCTTTGTTATTAAAAGTATATGGAAAGCCTGGTAGCAGCTCACTCCTTGGATCTTTTGGAGAGGATATGGATTTTGTAAAGGCTTATCCATCAATTATATGAATATTTGGTGGTCCCCCATGTTTCTTCATCAAGGTTCTCCCTTAGCTTGGGTGCAATGGATTCATGCTCAATGATTTTTCAAAAAGGGTATTGTTACAATAGCTAATTTCTTTTCTCACCAAACCAGGGATTGGATCCCATGGAATGAGTTCAAATGCACCTTTAGGCTGAATGGTGCGGATAAATATACTTATGATGTTGTTATTTCTCTCACCCCTTTTTCTATGTTGCACAATATTGGTGTGCGCTCGTAGCATCCTTGGTGGTCAGACTGGAGATGGCATGTTGACACTCCTTTGCTTAATTATAAGGTTCATTTGGGGTATAAATGGTTATCTCCTCATATTCCTCTGGTGCCTAAGCTCAATCAGCATTGGGACTTATTTTCTACAAGGACTAGATGGAATTCTAGATTTTAGAATGTTTGGGCTACCTATGTTGAGCCCAAGCAATCATTTTTTGCATGGAGCTTGTTGTGTCAAGGCCTTCCCTTGGGGGAACGTTTGAAGCACCTTGGAATTCCTAATCCTAAATATCATTTTTGTGGTGTACCCAAGTCTTGTACTCACCTCTTTTGGAATTGCAGAAGATCTAGGTAAGCTTGGGAATGGGTTCTTTTCTTTTTTTTTCCCATTTACAGCTGCAAGAGTTTCTTGGCCCCAAGATCTTCTTGGGGACTCTTTTACTTTATCTCTCCCACTTTTTGAAGTGTGGCAGGTTTTCAAGATTAGTCTGCTCTTTCATATTTGGAAGGCTCATAACATAATTATTTTTAAACAGTATACACCTTCTATCACATTTACTCATGCTGAAAAATTAGAAGTTTTTAATGACATGTGGCTACATATATGTACTCAAGCCAACAAAGTTGCTATGGAGTTGGATCACCTACAAGTTCTTCTAGTGCACTGGGCCAATGCTCCATGTATAGTCAATCGGATCCCCCTAGAGCTCTCTTCTCAAGAGCATTTTTTATCCCACTCTCGTCGTCGACCTCCTTCATATGCAATAAGTGCTCTCGTAGATAGGCACTGGTCCTAGCCCTCACCAGTCAGGAAGTGGCCTAATATTGACATTGCTTGTTCATCCTGCCAGGTTGGGGGTGGGATGATGTTCAACCAGTTTCACCTAGGCCAGTTGTTGGTTGGAGCAATACGGGTACTGAAGGCCTTAATCACGATGTAGAGGGGTGGATTCCCATCCCATAATCACTAGAAATTTATGTAGGACAACATGCCAAGGCACATTACTCCATATGATATGCTTTCTTTGATGTAATGATCATAAATGATCATGATTGGTAAAATTGTGTTTTGTTGGTGGCTTTGTTTCCTAACCCTTGTCAATGAGGGTTAGTTTGATTCCCCATGGGATGTGTTAACCCACCCATTTTTTTTATTGTAAAGGCTTTTATCTTAATTTAATGTAAATTTATTTTTTTCATCAAAAAAAATATAATGCTTTAATTACATTAAGCTATTGCAAAGAAAAAATTATTAATTCAAGATGCAAGATATTAAATATTAAAAAGTATATAAAATATATAATGTGATAAAGTGATATTCATGTTTAATTTGAGATTGAGACTCGTATTTATTTATTTATTTTTAATAATACTTCTTATACACATACAACATGGGGATTGAACCCTGGTCACATCACCGATAATGACGTACTTGTCGTAGACCACACTCACGAGGATGTATTTATTTATTTATTTTTAGAGACTCATATTTATTTAACTTATTGGGTTCACAATGAAAATTTTAAATTTTTAATAAAGATACTACAGTTTCCAAATTCTAAAACACATTCATACATAATACCTTAATAATCATATATTAAATAAATAACTTCTATAAAAATCAACTCTTATATCCTCGTAATATTAAAAACTAATTTGTTTTTACTTCGTAATTATACTCTAAAATATATTCACTATCTTTTAGATTTGAAAGGCAAGGTTTATTAAGTTACTTTTATTTTACTTAAATCCATGAAGTTACTTTTATTTTACTTAAATCCATGAAACTCGTGTCCCTACACCATGAAGCCGGTGACTCCAACAAAGAACATCTACGATGACATCCAACTCTTAAATCATTCACTTATCTTAAGCTTTGAATATTGGGAGTAATCCTTGATCCACAGATCTTGTATATCATATGTCATCATGTTTATTGTTTTTCTTACTTTATTTTCTCTGGATCTGCATTAGGCACTCCCATTGCTTTGTATATGTCTTACTTTATAGTCCTATTGACCTATTTTGGTCACCGATGGACATTAATACAAATTCTATTCTATTCTAATATCCATATTATTATTCAATTTGTTCATGTAATGATGTAGAAAAATATTATATTAAATAATTAATAGAATATATTTTAAAAATTGGATAAACAAGTCATGTGGCTAATGTCATAGACCAAAAAATAATCACGATCCGAAAACCCAAATAAACAATTAACAACTAATCAACAAAAATTATAATACATTTTCATACTAATTGATTTTTGATAAGTGACACTTTTTATAATATTATATAGTGTAAAAAACTATTAAAAATATATTATTCTTTTTATTAAAATAATATAATATTTTATGTTTTAAAATGTTTAATTAAAAATAAAAATAGATATTATCAGAAGGTGGTTTGGGGTTCAAGCCTAGAAACCTGTGTTGGATACCAAAAAACTCTCTCAGCTAGCCTGAGGGATATACTTATATGGGACAGACCCCGTGGAACCAAAAGTCTTGGCCCCCAGGGGATACAGGGAATGATTTTCCTTAACATAAGGTTTTCCTATCCACACCAGGTACCTTACTGACAAGTTCCCTCAATCCTCGGAAGGAGTTTCGAGGTTCAAGCTTGGAAGCCTGCACCAAATACCAAAAAATCCTATCGACTAGCTTGAGGGATATACCTCAATGGAAAGTCCTAGCCCCCAGGGGATACAAGAAATGGTTTTCCTTACTTAAGGTTTTATCTATACCAGGTACCTTACTGGCAAGTTCCCTCAATACTTAGAAGGAGGTCCGGGGTTCAAGCCTGGTGACCTATGCTAGATACTAAAAAACCTCTAACTAGCCTTCGGGGTATACCCGGATGGGATAGGGCCTATGGAGCAGAAAGTACTGGCCCCCAAGGGATACATGGAATGATTTTTCTTAATTAAGATTTTAATCCACACCATGTACCTTACTAACAAGTTCCCTCAATCCTCGGAAGGAGGTCTAAATTTCAAGCCTGGCAACCTATATCAGATACAAAAAAATCCTCTGGCTAGCCTAAGGGGTATACCTGGATGGGACATGCCATGTGGAATATAAATTCCTAGCCCCTAGGGGATATGAGGAACAATTTTCCTCAATTAATTTTTTACCCCCAAAGGCTAGGTAGATTGGTAAGTGCAGGTGTTGCTGGGCACTTACCGAGAAGAGACCTAGGTTCAAACCTTGGGGGAAGCCAACCCTTTGCAAAGGTAGTAGTCTACTCCGAATACTTTTAGTGCACACCAGATCAACGATGATGGTACGGACCCTGAGTGATTAGTGGTACCTATCTCACGTTGGGTCAATAAGAACAAGACGAATAGGTTTTTTGGGAGTAATCCATGTGGTTTGAACCTTGTGCTGGTTAGTTACTAAAAATAATGGTTATAACCAAATCTCCTATGTAATAATAAAATTATATGTTATAACTGGAGAAAGAATTTTTATTTGTATGGATATGTGGTGTGATAAAAAACAACTCAATATAGATCAAGTTTTGAGATTATGGATGAGATTATTTCAAGACAAATATGGTGATAGATTTTCAAACATTATATGCAAGGACCAGGAAGGAAGATACAAATGGAAATAATATTTTTTTACAAGTATACAATACATTGATGTTAGGAGGCAATTGAGCAGAAAAATAACAAAAATTATTGTTTCGAGGGGAGTCAAGGATAAGTTGATTTAGGAGTTGAATGGCTTAGGAGAATACATAATAAGTGGATATAATATAAAGCACCAACAAAATAGGAATATCATGAGAATATGGAGAGAGATTTGGGATAGCTCGAGCATTCATAAATTCAAAATTTTTGTTTGGCTAGTAGGTCATAAAATAATTTTATCCTAGGATAACCTTATGAAAAGGGGTTTTCATGGCCCCTCATAATGTGTTCTTTATAAAAATGAGGAGAATATAGACCATCTCTTTGGACACTACTCAATAGTTTAGAATATATGGCAATGGATTCTTAATATGTTTAGTAAATGCATGGTGATGAATGGCATAATTGAAGAATGGTTAAAGCAATAGTAGGTAACTTTTAAAAGTGAGGCTTTACAGATAATCTGGGATATATCAAAAGATACAATACTTTGGGATATATGGCTAGAAAGGAATAGAAGGATATTTAAAGGAAAGAAAATTAGTTTAGAGGTAATAAAAATGAAGACTTGTTTAGCCATAGAGGAGTCTAAACCAACTTTATCAACTCATCCAATCCCTAATATAGAAGCAAAGAGCCTTTATATATGAAGTCAAGTCATCAAATGGAATTATGATGTTGCATATAGGAGAAACAAAATAAAAAGGCAAAGAATATAAAGTGGAAACCACCAAATGTGGAGTTAGTAAAATTGAATTTTGATGGAGCATATAAAGGAAATCCAAGACCATGAGGAAGAGGAGGAATAACTAGAAATAATAGAGGAGATATTTTGTCTCATTACGCTTTCAATAGTGGATTTAAGATAAACAATAAATTTGAAGCTTGGGCAGCTCTAGAAGGGTTAAAAATATATAAACAAATGAAATGAAACAGAGTATGGATGGAAGGTGATTCACTCATAGTAGTAAATATAATTTTGAGGAAAGCAAAGGCTCCATAAAACATACAAGAGATAATTTTTGAAATTCAAGACCTTGCTATAGAGTTTGAAGAAATCAGGTTTATACATACGTTAAGGGAAGGAAATAAATGTACAAATAGGCTAACCAATAGAGGGGTTTTAATTGAGTATCATGAAGTTAAATTCTCTTTTCCATGGTTAGAGGAAGTAATAAGTTTAGCTAAAGTTGACAAGAAAAATGTTGATTGCCTGAATCAAATAATGGTTAAGATTTACTTTAATATTTTTCATTGGTAATATTTACTTTATTTTATAACATTAATGTGTTTTCATATAAACTATTTATTACAATTTTTTTGGTTGCACTTATGCTTCAGTGAGTAAACTAGCAATCCAGATCTAGTAAAGCAGACAATGATACTACAATGACTTAGAAATATTACTCTCCTAAGATGCAATGCATAGATAGTAGAGATGGATTTTGGTATCGTGAAGGTTGTGAGAAAATATTAAGAAGGATGTTAAATTTTGGAATATTTATCTTCACACAAAAAATTGAAGAAGATCCAAAGAATGAAAATGAAGAATTCAAACATTTTATGAAAAATGATGTAGGTATCTAGATATAGCATCTCAATTGAGATGAGAATTAAATCTATTTGTAAACTCTCAATATCTAGAGAGAGTTGTGATTTGTCAAGGATGGGGGACGTGATTCTAACCCCTTGTTATCTAGCAAAAAGAAAACATATAAGTTCTATTCTTATAATATATCAATATTAAAATTCTCACACAATGATATACACAAATATTTAATAAAATAGATAAAATTACTATATTTCCACATATCACATAATATGTATTCCAATATCAATAAAGTACTAAAATTTCTCATTACATTATGTTGGTCAAATATCTGCCTAATTAAACAAACCTATGTTTTTACGCCCTAGACATGGACAAAATTAAAAGACTGAAATAAAGGAATATCCTCCGCACCAATATCCAGAGAGGGATGTCTCCCTTACTAAATCCTACACTAGTTACAGTCTAGAGTTGCAAGAAAGAAATTGTAAATAACAGAAAGAAATGGGAAATATGGCCACAGGCCAAAGGTGTAGGATTGGGAACATACTAGCAACAGGAATTCCACCCAAGCATTGAATCAACATATAATAAAATAAGGCAACAGGATTCACTTACAACCTTGTAGAGACAACCTCCAGGATCACACTCCAAAACTCACTCTCTCACCAGTAATGTCTAAATTTAAATGTTGAATTTAAACTAAATAATAGACAATGAATATGAGCATAAAATACAAATGCATAAAATAAAAGGAAATCACACACAGGATCACTTGCAAATTTAGAAGCCAAGTATCTTCTATTGGTGTAGAGAACTTGAATAGTTTTTCTACAGAATGTCTAACCTCCTTCTTACATAGAAAATGTATAGTATTTATCGATATTTTTGCCTCTTTCATTAAATACACAAAAAGGCAAATGTTCCCAGATTAGGAACCTACAAGAGGGATTTCCTTATAAATCCTCCTTTGGTGATAGTGATCCAATTTTAATGGGAAAGAGTTTGAATGGTTAATCATCTTGAGTACAAGTACACAGGAACATGTTGAGAACAGAGAAAAATAGGTGAATAATTATTGAATTTTGGCCACCTTCGTGCTTTGGAAATTTGCGCTTACCTAGGCAATCCACCCGACATTGAACCCATTTTGAAAAGGGGTGAAACTGATAGGGGGTGCCCTTGGAAATCATGAAAATCATCCATAAATCAGGGAACATAGCTTCCTTTTACCACAATCATTAAATTTTTGTATTCATCTAACCCAAGCACCTTTGACCAATTTCTATCAACATTTACACTTCAAAATCACTCAAAATAGAGATATAAGCGAAAGTGCTTTCTTTAACTATTATTGTTTTCCTTTTATTCATGCTTTTTTATGCAATGTGCACGCCATTACGTTCCATGAAAAACCTCTATTTTGATGTTCATATTCCCTCTTGATTTAGCACTTGATGCTTAGAACAAATACACTTTGCTTTAGCCCCATGAAAAGGCGATTAAGGACTTCAAATACCTCCTAGGGAGGAAGCGCTTCACATAATAAATTATTTCTTTTAAAATATACGTTTGCCTTAAAGAAGGGCGAAATGCACTATCACCTTTTACTTTAGGTGAACACATCCTGGACTTTTCAACATTGCTTCTTAGCACTTGGACCGAAACGAAACTGGGTATATTAGTGGAGTGCTTTCATGTAGCTTCACCCTAGGAAGGGGTGAATAGGAATTTCACCCCTCACCTGGGGTGAAAGTATATTTGAATTTTCAACGTCGCCTGCTATCCTTTTGGAAATTTGCCCAAATCCATCTTTTTGGTGATATTTCACCTCAAGGAGGGGCAAATGAGACTTTTGCCCTCCTATTGGGGCTAAAGCACCTTTGACCATTCAACACTTTGGTTGGGCATGTTGCCTTAAACTTTGAAGATGTTCACCCAAAAATGGGGTGAACGATGCTTTTACCCCAACTTTGGGGTGAACACGTTTTTTAATAGCACCCTTATCAACTTCGGTTCTGCCCCAAACTTTGAATGTTGTTTTGGGTGAAAGTCATTGTTTTTTCTTCTTTGTTTACATTCACCCTGAAGCTAGATGAACGAGGCTTTCACTTCATGCTTCGGGAGAACGCAATTATTGACCAAAATTTTTCATTCAAGCAAAAGGGTCGTTACGTTTACCTTCTCCATTTACTTTTCAAGCACATTTTATTTTCAAGCAAAGAGGAACAGAAGGAACATTAATTTCAAAATGTTGTAAATATAGGCCAAAAATATTGTATCATAGATTAACACACATATATATGCTATTTTACAATAAAAAATCCTTTGATAAAACTTGATCAAAACAAAAAAAATCCCAATGTGGCATATGTCAAAATTGTCAATATTTTTGGATGCTCACGGGGTATCTAGATCACATGGATGCAAGTGATCCCAGGCATTTATCCATTGGGCTTCTATGGATTATTTTTACTGACTACTTTGGCTGGCAGTTTTGATGTAGATACCTTTGCTTGTGCATGTTCTTCTGCTACCTTATCAGCTTTAGCCTTTGCTGCTACTTGGAGTACTTCGACCCGTTCTACTTCTTTTGTTGATTTTTCTATCATGGTTTTTTCTACTATGGCTCATTCCTCCTATTCTTTGAGGTTTCGAAATTCACTTCATAGACTGCAACTACCTCCTCCCAAGCATGTGTAGTGAAGAAACAAGGAACACTCAATGACTCATACACATACTGCAAGTTCTAGATGTCCTCCAAGCTGAGGCACTTCACTCGTTGGGCTAACTCAAACAATACCAGTTCCATGCGAGTGAACATCTAAAGAAGCGACAACACCTGCTACTCTATTATGGGCTCCTCCTAGGTATCAATCTTTGAGGTGTCCTCCACAAATTTCTTCCAGACTGCTTCTAATTGGTACTTTGGTAGAGGTTCACCCCACTCATCTATAAAATTTGGAAATTCCATATCAACAAGAGCATCAAAATGAGTCATTGAAATAGTATGCTCTCGCTCAATTTCATTAAGGATCTTTCGGCCTTATCTCACTAGGTCCATCCTATAAAAGTAACTACATAGTGTGACTTTAGCAGCAAACCAAGCATGATTTATTTCACTCAAGGGGTGAATATGCATGTTGGAATAATCCAGGATCTAAATTTTTACCGCCATCTCCATGTAGGGCTCAAACATTTTCTTAGTGTTATCAATCAAATGCTGATATAGATGAATCTAAATTAGGGCCATCCACAAATAATGCAAGATCTGAACTGCCTACATTACCAACTTCTCGCAATTTTTATCTAAGTGAAGGCATGCCTCAATTTTTTTTGAAGAAAATCCTGTAGCCTACATGGATTTCTCTACCAATTGATTTTTTATGGCCTCTAATTGCATCCTAAGTGCTTGCATCTCCAGCCATGTTGTGTCTCTTTATTTTAAGTGTACTCCCACCTGTTGGTAAAAGTATTCATTCTTTGTGGTTGTCTTCACCTCCTGTGCTCTACTTGTTGCCAAAGAACTTTCGAGTTTGATAATTTTATTTTCATTATCAAAATATCTCTACTTATAATATTCGTCGTGCAAATAGACCACTCATATCAACCTGTATATTGTTCATTTTCTCTGTGGGATTAATCCTAGTTAGGTGCTCTGTTATAGTCTCACAAGTGTAATTGCTCGACATTATTTCTCCTTGCAACTTTTGGACCAGGGAAGTGAGCTTGGTTGTATGAACCTCCATGGCAATCGGATCAAAGGTAACCTTCTTAAGCAGCTGAGTTGGAGCTAGTGCTTCTTTCCATCTATGACTTTTCAACCACTATGATGAACTGAGGTGCACCCAATTGATTTTATCTGTGTTAGGCTGCTTTGGTGCTACCTCAACTTCTATAAGTACTTGTAACTCCAAAAATGGTGTGAAAGGTATCAAAAATTATGAGTGATCAGGATCAAAGGAAGCAGATGATATGGCTAGGAGGGGAGGGACTGAAATGACAAAGTTGGTGGAGGAACTAGGTTCAATTGTAGTTACGCTCACTCTAGAAGGAGCTTGCGTACTTATAGCCTCGACAAAAGTAGTAGTAGTGATGGAAGGGGAAGGGCACAAAAATGGATTTGGCACTAACGTACATGAACTAAAATAAAGGGAGTCCAAAGATAACGAAATGGAAGGAGTAGTAGTGACTTGCAAAGAAGAAGAAGAGGGAAACAAAATGGATACGAAGGGCATACCAAAGGGGAGAGATATTGACGTAGAGACTAGGGAAAATAAGCTAACAACCACTACATGCTTCAAAGAAGAAGAAGAAGAATAGGGTAAATAATATGTACCTTCAGGTATGGGTACCATGTGTTCTAGTGATGGAAGCAGCTGCAAGATAATTTTATCCTATTGCTCCCCCAATTCCTCATCAAGGTTAAAAACCTCCACCTATAGGTTCTCTATATTCTAGTCCTCCTCTTGTTCATGAATCATTGGAAACATCTGGGCAACACTCATAAAAGCATCTATCATCGACAGAGGGAAATTAGCAATCACCAAAACAACTACAACTATGGGAATGATAACAGTCAAAACTACATTACTATAGGAAGAAGTAGTACCAATCCTTGGTTTTTTTCAAAACTTTTAGGAATGGGGGTGCATCTCAAATAGTCGGCTTCTTCGACAAAGGCATATCATCAACTTTACACTTCATTCGTTGTGACCTCCACTGAAACACATACTATTTTTTCTTCTTCTTTAGGGGTATCTTCTTCAACTGTTAGGCACTCGTATTTTGTTTCACTTTCACCACTATCATAATGTTGAAAACTTTGGGGTAAGATCTTGGTGAAAGTGATGGGTTGATAGGCATTAAAAAACTCATCATAGGTATCTAAAAATACCTCATCCATATTCAACCCATAAGGAGACATGATTTTTTATCTGTGAACTCGCGTTATCCACCAGTTCGTAATTTTTTCCTTGATCCACAGGGACTGAATTTATTTTACTTCACTAAACAGTCTAGGTGGAGGAATCTAATTTTTATATACCGTCAAATTATACTCCACCTCCTTTTGTAATAGTCATGCGAAGGTGGGAGTGATGTCATATTTTGAATGTGCTACTCTAAGTCAAGACCATAAAAATTATTGCACCTATTTTGTATGTCAAGCCACAGAAAACAATGGAAGTTCTTGTCCTTGATTATTTCTAAAAATTTGCCCAATGGGTCATATCTCCATTGTTGTGATAGTTCTATCAACCCCATGTCTTGTAGTTTAATTGTGAGTAGCCTATTTTTCTTGACCTAGCTTACTTCTATACTGCCAAAATTGAAAGGCATATTACAATTCATCCTCTTATTGCACCATGATCCATACACATCATTAGCATAATCTATTTGGCACACCTCTTCCATGGTTTTGAGTGATGTTTTTGCCCAGTTGTGAAAGCACACTCTCCGGTAGGATCTGAGTCCCAAAATCCTCTGCTTGCAAAGAAAATAACTTTCTCCAAGGTTCCTGTTATGTTTAAATGATGTTCAAATGAAATGCCAGGAATGTCTTAGGGTTTGCAAGTGGATGTTAACAAGGGGCACTGATGGTTTATTTAATTTTAATTTCTAGTGGACTCAAAGTGAACAAACCTATTCTAATATTCATTTCTGATGGATTTTCAGTTGCTTATTCAAATACAGTAATTAAACTGCATGAAATAAAGTAAGGGTTTGAAAAATAAGTAAATGGAAATAAAACTAACTACAGTCAGAATGCTGTCATCAACTCGATGAAACCGAAGATATTGAGGTTTTATGCATGCAACCTAACCTAATGAACCTACAAATTTGCACAATCCAAATAAATTAGGTACTGGTTTCTAGGGTTTCTACTGTAATTCCATATTTAGGCATTTGCATGAAGCAACCAAGCACACTTGCATTAAACTTCACCTAAAAGCCTTAGAAATCTGGAATGAATGATAAAACATTAAATCATGCATGCACAAAATGACTCCTTTCTCATCAATGAGATGCCAATACTCTATATTTCTATATTAAATGATTTATCAATTACATTTACAGATTGTTCCAGGCATAAATTTTCCAGAACAAAAAGAAGGAAATTGCCCAAGTGCAGGCCCAGAATGGTATAAAGCCTTTGTCTCTGCAACTCTGCAAGCAGCAATTTCCCACCCCCTTCTTTCAATCTATGCTTTTGATTTTATACTAACTGAAATGGCTCTTCGATTCCCTTTGTCGCTTCGTTTCACCTTCCTGCAAGTGACCTTTCAAATTCTCACTTTTTCCTTACTTTCAATTCATCTTTGGATGCCCAAACGTGCGAAATCTTCCATTGCATGTAACATTCCTGTAATTCCGACACCTGTACGCCACGTGTCCTACATTTTTTGTGCCTTCTGTAACGTTTTCCTGTGCAAATCATGACAAAAACTACAAGCGGCGTGTTCACCTTCTTAGCCGCGAAAACGTGACATGTCGCGAAATCGCGACATGTCACGATATCACGACGCCTTCCTCGCCCGTGCGCCCTCGGCAGCTACTTGTAGCGATATCGCTACCGCTTCTATTCTGAGCCTTCCTTCCACAAACTGTAGCGAAATCGCTATCGTTTTCTATTTTGAGCCTTCCTTCCACAAACTGTAGCGAAATCGCTACCGTTTTCTATTTTGAGCCTTCCTTCCACAAACTGTAGCGAAATCGCTACCACTTTTGCCTTCGGACCTTCTTGCCGCAAACTATCACGATATCGCTACCACTTTTGCCTTCGGACCTTTATGTCGCTTTCTGTCATGATATCACGACGTTTTTCACCTTCGGGCTCTCTCGCCACAAACTGTCGCGATATCGCTACCGCTTTTGCCTTCGGACCTTTATGTCACTTTCTGTCATGATATCGCGACGTTTTTCACCTTCGGGCTCTCTCGCCACAAACTGTCACGATATCGCTACCGCTTCCCCTTCGGACCTCTTTGGCAACCTTAAGTCACGAAATCGCGACCATTATCACTCTCTTGCCTTCTTTCAACAAGCTGTCGCGATATCGCTACCGCTTCCCCTTCGGACCTCTTCGGCAACTTTACGTCGCGAAATCGTGACCATTATCACTCTCTTGCCTTCTTTCAACAAACTATCGCGATATCGCTACCGCTTCCCCTTCGGACCTCTTCGGCAACTTTACGTCGCGAAATCGCGACCATTTCTTCGTCCGTACACTTTAGCTGCAATCGGTCATGAAATCGCGATGCCTTTCTGCTTCGAGTCCCTTCGTTGTTTCCTGTCACGATATCACGACGTTTTTTCACTTTCGTACACTTTTCCAAAACATGTCACGAAATCGTGACACTTTTCATCATCCGTACGCTTCGGCAAAACACGTCACGAAATTGCGACCATTTTCATTCTTTTCCAACGGCATGTCACGATTTCGTGACACCTTCTCTTTTCTTCTCAGCGGCATGTTGCGATTTCGCGACACCTTTTCTTTTCTTCTCAGCGACATGTCGCGATTTTGCTACACCCTTTCACTCTTTTCCAGCGATATGTCGCGATTTCACGACAACTTTCAATTTTTCTTTTCTTTCTCCTTTTCGGCAGCGATGGAGCTACATGTCGTGATTTCGCGACACTTTCCTATTTTCGGTAGCGATGGCGCGACAAGTCACGATTTCGCGACATGTTGCGATTTCACGACACTTTCAACACTTATGCATTTTTTCTCTTTTCTTCAATTTTAGCATTTGGGTCACCGAGATTCTTCTCTGCAAGCCTGCCAAAATGTGGGTCCCCAATTTTGGGGTGTGTTGTAGATCAACCACAACACATGGCAAAAATGTGCTCGATGGCAAAGTATGAGAGCAGGAATGGCTTTCCCGTGAAGCCATAGATTCTTATGACCATACCCTAAGTTAAAAAAAATATGTCACTCTTTTTGGTTGTAGCTACTGCTTGTCTCATATCCCATGGAACGCTTTCACATGCACCACAAAATAGTTCTATTGTAGGTCCCAAAAATAAATGGTTGAAACTATAAAATGACTCCCAACTTGATAGAGCAGAAGTCGACATATATACTGGTAGAAGCTCATATTTCTCATCCATTTGCCTTACTGCAATGAAAAAAAATACTGGTGTAGATGGAAAAATAAATACCATACTAGAAAATAAGTATGCATGAATGACGCCTCTTCTCCAGTATGCAACCTCTCTAGCTGAAAATGCAGTTTCCAAGATAAAAAATTAGCCTAATCGAAGTAAATTGGATTGGTGCCCTGCCTCATGGCCAACATTGCATAAAAATCCACCTGGAATATGCATTGTGCTAGGGCTACCTTCCACTTATGAATGATAGAATCTATCGGTAAACCAACAACCCACGCTAACATTGAGTAAATATTTAGGATTTTGAAATCCGAAAGTGGCTTCAATAGGTTTGAAAGTTACCCTAGTTGTGGCTCTTTAATAAACTATGTTTCCATAAATCGATGCATCATCACGGTGGACACATATCTATCCTCCTCCTCATTGATATGTAGCTTATTACTAATAACATATGAAGGAGGCTTCAAACCACAAGCAAATGCTTCCCTCACTTCATCTGCGATAATAGAAATAAGTGCTTCTTTGTTTGCTTTCAACACTGTCCTGGTAAACGGATTATAAAATCGAGTGATTAGCTTCACCAACACTGGAAAAGGGTGTACATGCATACACATATACCAAAATAAATATGCATGGTAAGACATTCAAAGGGATATCTATTGTCAATCCTTGATTTATCACAAACTCCACATCTTGCCACAGTTTCTCCACGCCTTTGTTGGTAATCGCATAGTCTTCAATATCTACCATAGTTTCAGGGTACGAGGCCAAATACAAATTCTTGTTTCTTCAGGCCTTCTTGGATTTAGACCCACCTTATTCTTTCTTTCTAGATTTCTTGGGCTCTGTAGCCTATTTGGTCTCTTTGCTTATTTTTCCCATTATATCCCTCTAGTGGCTACCCTGAATTCTCTCTATAATCACTTCAACAAAATCTTTCGAAAACACAATTGCAATAACATATTTTTTAAAAATTAAACTGAGAAGCTTTTACTTGTTCCTTTATATAAAGTGCCCTTTCAACCACCATAGTAAATGCTAAATTTTCCTCAAGTGATTTCTAAAGAACGTGCGCTTTGTTTCATCCACCCGTCACTTTTCCCAATGTTCAAATAGTATCAATTGTTATCCATGACAAGATAATCCTTGAAAAATGTTTCCTTCTTCAATGTATTATGCCCTTGAGAACTATGCCTTAGATATTAAAACTTCTTCGAGAACAACAAACTTGCCACCTACAGATTAATGGACCCATTTACCTCTAACGTGGTGAAATTTTGGCTCTCAAGAAAGCAAAACGCCTCCCAATGCAACTTGAGCACATGTTTTACATTAACTGCTTTGGAAATGCGTCATTTAATATTCCCACTTTTCTTCAAACTTTTTCACGTTCTAGGCAAAACCATTTTGAGGGTTCTCTTAATCTTCTTTCACCTTTGAAAATCATCACACTTCGAAGGACAATGAGGGCAAAAACACCACTGAAGCACACTTGATATTCCTCTTTTTCGCTCTGAAAGTGCTCTTTATCTGATTGATGAACTTCGTGGTGAATATCTTCCTCTTTTAAAGCCATTTCTTCTTTAACCCAAAATTAGAAAAAGCATGGATTTTATCTTTTCCCCAAAAAACCTAATTTTATGGTTTTTTTATCCTTTCTTTTGAATTTGCCGCATGCCAAACACCTTGTATAACTCTTGATTTCACGTCCTCTTCATTATATATATATATATATATATATATATATATATATATATATATATATATATATTGACGTCCTATATTAATGTCCAAATATTGCATTATAATTTTAAATGCATTCGCAAAAAGGGGCGCACGCCTTTTACGACTTCAAGGGCGCCGCATATTTTCTTTATTTATTTTTTTTAACTTATTTACCCCCAACGAGAGGTGAATGGGATTTTCGTCCCTCGTTGGGGTGAAAACCCTTTTTACTTCTATTTAACTTATTTTGCCCTCTTTTTTTTATTGAGTAGTGAAAGATAAAAATTGCTTGCAAATAAAAATATGTACATATTTATAAACTGGTATCTCTTGTACATATTTATAAACTAGTATCTCCTGAATTCATTATTGAATGTATGCCTTTAGATGAAGATAATTTATAGGAATTGGAATATCCCAACCATCCATGTCCTGAAGATGATACACATTTGTTGAATTCACTGCAGAGACCTGAAATGGACCTTTTCAGATCGTATCAAACTTGTGGTGCTTCCTCGGCTTATAGTTGTTCTCATTCCATTTGAGGACTAAATATCCAACCTAAAACTTGTGCTCTGTTGAATTTTTTCCGAAATATTTTTGCATCACTTTAGTGTATTCGATGAAGGCTTGATACGCCTTTTCTCTTTCTTCTTCCAACTACAATAATTCAGCCAACCTTGTGCTCATTCGATCATACTCATCATCTTCATATTTAAACAACTGTAAGGTTTTAAGGATAGGTAGATCAATATGGGTGGACAAGACTACTTCTTTCCCATACATGAGGGAGTAAGGAGAAACTTTAATAGACTTTTTATAGATATGTGGTCTGCCCATAGAGCCTAGTTCAATAGCATGTGCCAACTTCTCTTGTTGTTTCCTAGCGTTATCTTCAAGATCTGCAATAAATTTTTATTTGTGGATTTGGACAACCCATTTTCCTATAGATAATAATTCAAATATACCTTGAGGTAGATACTATTAGCATATACTAGGGGGTATTACATTATTTTCATGCATTATAAAAGTAGCGCACGTAGGCACTCTCTAATTCATGTTATGTTGGTTAGTTGGTTTCTCAACCATATGGTGGTTCCACAACCACCCG
The DNA here is from genome assembly GCA_028583015.1 of Wollemia nobilis. Classification (NCBI taxonomy): domain Eukaryota; kingdom Viridiplantae; phylum Streptophyta; class Pinopsida; order Araucariales; family Araucariaceae; genus Wollemia; species Wollemia nobilis. The sequence goes on from JAQPPZ010017228.1 coordinate 19,265,710, forward strand.
AATGTATTCATAAACCCATCTTGGAATTCAATCAAACTACTATGTACTTTTCTACATGGTATCAGAGCTGGGGTTAGGCAAGGAGGTGGTGGGTGGTTGGTTAAGGCAGTTGTGACCAATCCAACTTTGGTTCCTCTCTAACATAGCATGGTTCTTGGCAAGACCAAACATAGGCGGACGTAGCACAAACATGGCAAGACACAAATCAACTTTGATGCATGCCAAGACTTGGAAATATCAGATAGAGGTGAATGCAACACAAATACGGTAGGACACAACTCAAATTTTGATGCATGACAGGACTGGACGAACCTGAATGACAACACACAGATCGAGAAACTAGACCTTGGAATGCAGAATGGTTCAACTCTGACCCTGATTGATAGCACATAGACCAAGAACTAATGATGTGGTAGGTAAGTCATGAGTTGGACACTAAGTTGGCATGAAGGTTATGTGGCAGAAGTTGGATGCTGAGTTGGCATGAAGGTTACGTGGGTGATTTCCTGAAGGTAATCACTGTGATAGTGACATGATTCAGTTTAAAAGTCGATTACAACGCATCCACACGATGCATGTGGGATAATTCCCACTTGTTTTTAAAAAACAAAACTCAACTATTGTTGATTTATCATATTTCTCATGCTCTCTCCTTCATAGCTAGCTTTGTATCTTGGATGGTTTGCACACCCCATGTTATTATTGAGGTCTCCAGTTTGAATCCTATGGGTGACCCTGGACGTTATTAATTTTTTTTGACACCCCTGTTCGCCATTGACTCCTGGAATAGCCGATTGACGCTTGTTCGCAACAATAATGTCCGGGATAATCGTTTGATGCCTGTCCACAATAGTGATACCCAGTATAGTTGATTGATGCCCGTTAGCAACAGTGATACCCTGTGCATGCATTTTGATGGTTTATTTGACACCCTAGCAAGATTTTTTGATGGCAGCAACAATTTTACAATTTTTGTCATTTTTTTTGGCATTTTTTTTGCAAACTTTTGCCTAACAAGTTTTTGTCCTCAGAGGGTACATTTTTTTGCTTACAAGGAGCATCCACCCATCCCTAGGTGAAGCACATTTTTTGAGGTATTCTTCCATACTTCAATCTCTTCCTTTCAAAGTTTTTTTTGGAGAGATAAGTAGTTATTTATTGGATTTAGAAAGGCTCTCTATTTTTTGTTTCCTACTTTCATTTTGCAACAACAAGGGGGGATTTCTATATGCATTTCTTTCTTGCAAAATTCTAAGACAAAGGGGGGAATACAATTATGGAAAAAAATTGGCATTGTAATAGGTGCATTTTCGATGGAAACCGACACCTAAGATAGTAAAATTTGTGGGCATTTATGGTTGTTTTTTTGCATTTAAATTCCTTGTTTTCTTGCATTAACAATCATACACTAAAGCAAAAGAAAAGACCCCAAATTTATACACCTATTTGTGCAATTTATTGCACAACAGCGTTCGATATATGTGATACCTCTGGTCCACACTTACAGGTGATGTTGTCATGCTTTGGACTATTGTATCTAACACCTAATATAGTTGCAACAACGACGTCTGAGCTTGTTCTCTATCAATCATCGGGGAGAAATAAGGTAAACCAGTTCTGATATTCACTTCATTTCATACCCACATCATGATTGTTGTTAGGCGTAAATCCTGATGAAGGCCTTTCCAAAGTGTTTAGGGGAAGTTACGCCCCATGCATGAGGAATAGACTTTCTATGGTAGGTGTCATTAACAACACGATGCCCTTTCAATATCACCTAAGTTCAATATATCATGCTGCTCATATGTACTTATAGTCTCCCTCATGTAAGGGCGGGTACATATTGAGTAGTGTGTTCATATATGCCTACAGTCTCCCTCACGTAAGGGCGGGTATATATTGAGTGGTTACGATATATAGATCTAGTAGGTATAAAGAAAGGGAGACCAATTGGTGATATAAGGAACCTTCACAATGGCCACTGTTCACAAATATCTCTCAGATTCACAATTGCTGAAAGGTCCTAACTTTGTTCCATGGAAGACAAAGATGAGAGCCATTCTTCAGGTGGAAGATTTATGGGATGTAGTGACTGGCACTACAAAACGCCCTCAAACAGCAGGAACAGATCAAGAAGCATTTGATAAGAAGGACAAAAGAGGTCTCATGTTTATCCTGCTTGCTACTACAGATGAGGTCCAACCTCATATCTGTGATGCCAAAACTAGTAAGGAAGCTTGGGATGCTTTGATTACTGTGTATGAAGGAAAGAATCAGTCCACTATTCTACACCTTCAAACTCAACTACATACCCTCAATATGAATTCTGGGGAGACAGTTGATCTATTCCTTTGCAGAGTGGCAGAATTGAAAGCCAAATTAAATGCTATGGGAAAACCAATGGATGATGATATCTTGAACTCTGTCATCTTGAGAGCATTGCCAGAATCCTACAAGATGTTGATCACTTCCCTCAACATTTTTGGTAGACAAGTATCTTTTGTGGAGTTGGTAAATTTGCTTCAGACTGAGGAGGCAAATCAGGTTCAGAAGGATGAAGTGCCAGATAATGCCCTCTACACCCAACAAAAGGGTAAGAAACAAGGTCAGTTTCAAAAAGGGGGTTCTTCCTCCAAGGGAAAAGGGAAACAAAATCAGCAGAAGGATAAACAATATTGCAAGATTTGTGATATGAATAACCATGACACCAACAGGTGTTGGTTCAAAAACAAGCAACAAAATGACCAACCTCATAGGAAGAAAGGCAAAGAGAAACAAAAATATAAAAAGAAACATAAGCAACCTAAGGGACATGTTGCTTATGCTTGAATCCAACTTAGACTCAGATTCCCCTAGGTCCGATTCAGATTATGACTCTAAAAGAGCACACAAGGTGCTCATGACCCATACTTCATCTTCCCAGATAGATGTTGTATGGTATATTGATTCAGGAGCTAGTAAGCACATGACTGGGGACAAATCATGGTTTGAAACATTTGAGGAGAAAGAAGGTAAGCCAGTCACAATTGCTGACAATCAAGTCTACCAAGTAAAGGGTGAAGGGGATGTTTCTGTCACTCTTCCAGATGGTAGATGTCAGATAGAGAAGGTCCTCTATGTCCCTGGATTAGCCAATAATCTATTGTCTGTTCCTCAGATGTTGGATAGAAATATGGATGTTGTGTTTCGAGTTGTGAAAGGCAAGAAGAGATGTTTTATAACCCGAAAAGGTAAACATGTCGCAACCGGCTCCTACAAGCATGGCTTGTTCATTCTAGATGCTCTTTCAACGCCTCATGTTGCTCTAGATGCAACTACAAAGGAGGCTACTTCTCTCTGGCATAGAAGATATGGGCATCTAAGTTCAGGATATTTGCTCGAATTGCGCAAATATGAGATGGTGAGAGGACTTCCCCACCTTTCCTCCATCTTACCAGTTTGCTCGGATTGCTTAGCAGGGAAGCAACATCGGGTACCTTTTGAATCTAGCTCTTCCAGAGCTAAGAAACCTTTGGAGTTGGTACACACCGATCTGTGTGGTCCTATGCCAACCAGTTATGGTGGAAAGAAGTACTTTCAATTGTTCGTTGATGATTACTCACAAAAGATGTGGGTTTTCTTCCTTCAATTGAAATCAGAGGTATTTTCATACTTTCAACAATTCAAGAAACTTGTTGAAAAAGAGTCAGGATGTTTCATCAAATCCCTCCGCTCAGATCGAGGGGGAATATACTTCCAAAGACTTTTCATCATTTCTGAAAGAACATGGGATTAAGAGACAACTGACTACAACCTATACACCTCAGCAAAATGGAGTTGCAGAGAGGAGAAATCATTCCATTATGGAAATGGTTCGATGTATGCTAAAAGGAGCACATCTTGAGGATCAGTATTGGGCAGAAGTAGTAAATACAACATCATACCTCCTGAATAGAGCACCCACAAGAGCTCTACAGGGTAAAACTCCACAAGAAGCATGGAGTGGTAAGAAACCCTCCATTTCTCATCTAAGGGTTTTTGGATGTAAGGCATTCATGCACATCCCAAAACAGAAAAGGAAGAAGTTAGATGAGAAGACCCTGCAATGTATCTTTCTTGGTTATGATGAGCATTCAAAGGGATATCGCTTGATAGATCCTATAACCAAGAAGACACATATAAGTAGAGATGTAGTATTTGATGAAGCTTTCACATCCAATAACACCTCTACAATAGTATATCATGAGGATGATGAGCCTAAGAAAGAGATTTCACCTCCTCAGAACAAGATTCCAAAATGGTATACCAACACATTGAGAGATTTCAAGTTGACATCACTTCCAGATCTAACTCTAGATCGACCTTGTACTCATAGTATGACTCAACAGAAGAGGGCAGAAGCATCAACTTCAAAAGTTGATGAACTTTATCAACAATTTGATGAACTATCTATGGATGCAACGGAAGATAGAGAAATGGATATAGAGGATGAAAGGGTTTATTTGACAACATTGGATGAAAATGAACCCACAACAGTTCAGGATGCACTTAGTAAGCCTCAGTGGAAGGCTGCTATGGAAGCAGAACATACATCTCTCATGAAAAATCATACATGGAAGCTAGTAAATCTGCCTTCAGGAAAGAAGCCCATTGGCTGTAAGTGGGTGTTCAAAGTAAAGTATAAGGCAGATGGTACTATTGATAAGCATAAAGCCCATCTTGTTGCAAAGGGCTATGCTCAGAAAGAAGGCATAGATTATGAAGAGACTTTTACCCCTACTACAAAAATGACTACCATTCGAGTACTGTGTGCCATGGCAGCCCAGTTTGGGTGGAAGTTACATCAGATGGATGTAAAAAGTGCCTTTCTGAATGGTGATCTACAAGAAGAAGTATACATGACCCAACCTGAAGGATTTGTTGTCGAAGGGCAAGAACAGAAAGTTTGTAAGTTGATCAAATCCTTGTATGGGCTGAAACAAGCTCCTCGAGCTTGGTACATCAAAATTGATAGTCACCTATTGCAACATGGATTCCAAAGAAGTTCGTTAGATGCGAATCTCTATATAAAGAACAATGGTTCTGACATAGTGATTCTGGTGCTATACGTAGATGATCTGATCATAACAGGTAGTTCAGAAAGTATGATTGATACAATGAAAAATGATCTAAAAACATCTTTTGAAATGATAGATCTAGGACTTCTGCACTACTATCTTGGTTTAGAAGTAACTCAAAAGAAACATCATATCAGAGTTACACAAAAGAAATATGCCAAGACTTTGATTGATAAATATCGCATGACTGACTGTAAGTCAAAAGCTACTCCAATGGAAGCAGGACTTAAGTTATCTAGATATGATCAATCTCCACAAGTAGATGGCACTCTCTATCATCAATTGATCGGGAGTCTCATATACCTAACCAATACCAGGCCGGATCTCAGTTTTGTTGTGGGTTATCTTTCACGGTTCATGCAGGACCCAAAGGTGAGTCATTGGAAAGCAGCAAAAAGAGTTCTTCATTATGTCCGTGGTACAACATATTTTGGCTTGGAATACAAAAAGAATAACAAGTTCTATCTACAAGGATACACAGACTTCGACTATGTTGGATCCATTGATGATCGAAAATCAACTTCTGGATACATTTTTCATCTTGGATCTGGTCCTGTCTCTTGGCATAGCAAGAAGCAGCAGGTGGTTGCTATCTCTTCTACAGAGGCAGAATATCATGCAGCTAGTGGAGCAGTCTATGAGATAATATGGTTACGTCGCATTCTTACAAACATGGGTCTTCCAAAGAATCTTCCACTTCATTTATTTTGCGACAATCAAGGTGTTTTGAATCTTGTCAAGAATCCAATCTTTCATGATCGCACCAAACACATTGACACTAGGTGTCATTTCATTCGATGATGAAGTTCCAAAGCATAATATACAACTCCAATACATTCCCACTGATGCGCAAGTTGCAGATATCTTCACCAAGGCACTTGCACGTGTCAAGTTTGAATTGTTTTGCAATACTCTTGGTATTTGCCAATAATGTAATAAGGGGGGATGTTAGCATATACTAGGGGGTATTACATTATTTTCATGCATCATAAAAGTAGCGCACGTAGGCGCTCTCTAATTCATGTTGATGTTGGTTAGTTGGTTTCTCAACCATATGGTGGTTCCACAACCACCCGAATGTATTCATAAACCCATCTTGGAATTCAATCAAACTACATATCTGCTCACAAATTTAGTGATCTTTGCCCCAACACATGGAGTCCCATTATTCATTACAATTGTATTTGGAACATCGAAACAGGTGATCACTCCTTCAAGGAAAGAGATGACTGTAGCTTGATTGGCTTTTTTGGTAGGGATGGCCGCTGCCCACCTAGTGAAATAATCTGTTACGATTAGGATGTATTTATGCTTAGATGATGATTGAGGGTCTATGACTCCAATGAAGTCCAAATCCTATTTCTAAAATGGTGCTTCCACTTGGATCGGGTATAGGGGCAATGATCCTTTTCTAGTCCTTCCAACATACTGCTGATAGTTATAATAGTTTTGGCTCACTCTATGTGCATCTACGAAAGGATGGGCTAAAAGTAGCTAGCTTGAATGATCTTCAAGGCCATAGGTCTTCCTTCATAATGGCCATTGGATAGGCTAGAATGAAACTCTTCTAATATTATCTCCTTTTATGACTCCTTCACACACCTGAGAAGCACTCTGTCTATATTATTATGGAACAATCCACTTGCAAATAAGACATATTTAAGCACCTGTAACCTGAACCTCTGACACTATGAAGCATCAATATATGATGGACATTTCTTCGAGGTAAATAATTTGACAAGGTCCTCAATCCAGTCATGATCGCTTATAGCATGATTTACACAAATTATTTCACATATATCCTCTTCCTGTACTGTAGCCAATGATTCGTATGCTACATTTTTGGCTAATTCCTAGCAGAGAGCTCATCCATGGACTAGTTTAGTCAATCGTATCTCCAAATCATATTCTTGAATATTTGAGACCCAACCCGCTCTTTTGTCACCCAATTCCCATTGAAGAATGAAGTTTCTAACATCTGGGTGTATAACATAGATGATTTTTTTGCTCTATGATATGAAATGCCAAAACTTCTTTAGTGATTTCATAACTATGTACACTTGTTTCTCGATGAAATTATACTTCTGCTAATGTGGTGCAATAACTTGGCTCAAAAATGCAATCGACTTTTGATATCCATCTTCTTGCTTCTATGTGAGAACTATGGCTTAACTTTCCTATTTTTCTACTACATATAGAATGAAGTCTTTCGAATAATCGAGGTTAATTAATAATGGTGCTTGATGAAGAACACAAGCTTATACTGAGAGGGGGGGGTGAATAGTATAAGACCTCTTTTTACTTTTTCTTTTATACTTTAAAACAATAAAGCAATATACCCAAAGCAATATCAAATCATCACACACACATGAGACACCAATTTACGTGATTTGCTCAAAGTGAGCTACATCCACGGATAAAATCTTTCACTAAATTTTATCAATCAAAATTTTGGTAATACCTTTCCCGATTACAATGTTTATGGGCACCAACCCAAATGAGACACCAATCCCCTAATCTCGAGTTTGTGGGCACCAACCCATAGGAGACACCAATACCCTAGCTCTGCTCTAGCTGGTGATCCTCTAGAAGACCTCTACCTCCGTTGCCCTTAGCAAATGGAACTTTATCCACAAAAGACACCTATCCTCCCTGCTCTGGCTGGAGACCTTTGTCCTCAACTCTATCACCTCCAAAGCTGGTCCTCGAATTTGCACTAAACACAGTCCTTCGGTCTAACACAAATGTCCTCGTTTGTCTTTGCCTATCTGCTCTCTACGCCCTTTTCTCTCTCTATGCAAACACACCCACACTTGGTTGAACTTCAACCCTTGCACTGTCTGCACACACTCTTCTTCCTTTACGATATTTCACACTCGATGAAATGCACTCTACACACTATGATCAAATTTTGCACTCTGCTCTCGATGATCGAACTTCTTGCTCTGTGCACTATCTCTGAACATCGCACATCAACAACACATATGATTCTCCTTCAACTCTCCAAATAGCCCTCCTTTTATAACAAAATTTTCATGAAGAAAACTTTAATCTTAGTCGGTTGTTATGACAAATGCAAACCCTAATCTACGTCGGCTGCAAGACCTAATTTTTGTCGGCTAAAATTTAACTTTGTCGGCTTCACTGCCTCTGGAACACTTCTATAGCTTCTGTCGTGAAACTACAACATGTCGCGATATCGTGACACCTTTGCAACCGTATACTTTCTTTTGGATTTTGTCACGATATCGCGACACTTCAGCCTTTGTCGACTTCAACTAAGCTCTTGTCACGATATCGTGACACTTTTGACTTAGTCAGCATCAACTTTGCTTTTGTCATGATATCGCGACACTTCTCCCTTCATTGACCTCCTTTCTGCTTTTGTCACGAAATCGTGATACTTCTGTCTTCATAGCCTTCCTCTCTGCTTTTGTCGTGAAATCATGACACTTCTCCTATAGAAGGCCTACATTCTATTTCTATCGTGAAATCGTGACACTTTCTCCAACCGAACATTGCCATCTCAATCTATCATGAAATCGTGACACTTTCTCTTCCTTGCACTCTTGTCTACTTGCACTAGCAAAAACGAAACATGTCACGAAATCGTGACACTTTCGTTGCCTTGTGTTTTTCTCTGCCTTATGCCCATGAAAATGGAACATGTCACAAAATCGTGATGCTTTCACCTTTGAGCTCTTCCTCCTTGAATTTGTCATGAAATCATGACACTTCTAGCTTCCGTACGTTTTCTTTGCAGCCTATCGCGAAATCACAATGCTTTCAGCTTTCGTACGAATTCTCTGCAACCTGTCGCGAAATTGTGACAGTTCTCATTTTTAGACGCTTCCCTTTGCTACATGTCACAAAATCATGACAGTTTATCTTGCTTCCACTTTGTCTTCTGACTTGTCATGAAATTGTATCGCTCCAAATTTTTTGCATCCCTACCTTCAGGCTATAGGATCCGCTCCCGGAAGGAGGATGGGAAAAGGATGTCGCGATATCTCAGACTGAGAGGACTTTGCGAAGGTCCCGCCTCTCAAGGGAGGTGTATTTTGGTGATTTTTCGACGGATGGTGGGTTCACCAGGAAACATTTAGCGGCAGTTTCCACGCCTAGGTTTTGGAATGTGTTTGATGAGTTCGTTTTAACCTTAAGCATTCATATCCTAGGTTTGGCCGAATGAATCTAAATTAAAACTACATGAAAATGCAACTTTCATGAATACAGCAAACAGATTTGAAAGCAGAAAATAGAGAATTTTATAGAATGACAATGAAAAATACTGATCCGGATGTCTGCAGAAGATTTTGACGTTTGAAGCAGTCTGGATCACCTGTAATCTGACAGAATCGTCTGTAATCTGACAGAATCGTCTGAGACTGACAGATTCATCCGAGATCTGACGAATTCGTCAGACGAATTCGCCAGAGACCTACAAGACAAAAAATAGATGCAAAATACAAGAAATTCTATTGTGCTAATAGAGGCAAATTACACCAAATAGCAATATGAATACTGAACAATATTTAAGAACATAATTTAAAGCCAATTACTGTACTTTAATAGCGGATCATGAACTTAGCATGCAATCTAAGCTAAATGGGTGAACTCCAAATGCAAAATAACATAAAAACTGAATAAATAATCTAATTTACAGAATAAAATGACAGAAACAGAGTTGAGAAAAGCAAACTCCAGGCACTGATTGCCTCGATGTGGGCTGCGATCGAGATCGTCTCGCATCGATACGAAATCGTCTCGCATTTGACGGGATCGCCTCCGATCCGAACGAGGTTCGTCGGCGACGATGGATCTTGGCTCCGGCTGAAAAACAATGATGTACCCGCAATAAAATCGATGTGGAACTAGTGCAAATGCAAGATTAGGATGTTCTAATGTAGAGGGAATCACTTTGCGAGAAAATTTCAGCCGGGGGTTGGGGAGGGAAAATCTTAGAGATTAAATAGGCTTAGGGGGAGTAGGTAGGAGGTTGGAGATCATCCCAATTTGGGAGATCTCCAACGGGGAGGGTCCCAACGGCGCGGACACGCTTCGCCAGATTGGAGACCCGTTGGAGCAGATTCCAACTATGCAAATTCAGTTTTGCGACAAGATCGTACGGACGTCCTAGTCCGAGACGAAATCGTCAAATACAGGGCGATATCGTACGATCGGCGACGATATCGTCAAACGGTCAAAACAACCTCTAAAATTGGCACGAAAAAGGGGAAACGGAATACCCGGCGGTTAACGGGCGGTTTGGGAGGTTAAATTTGATTTTAAAATTATTTACTAAGGTGAATGTAAATTTTATAATTTTACTGCGCCAATTTTAGGGTGCTACATTTTGCCCCCTCTTTAGCGAATTTTCCGAAGAAAATGCGTTAAAGATGAGTTCTTCTCGATCTACGAGAAAGCAAAAAATTATACCCATTTTTAGGCGACGATTCTTGGTCGAATCGTACGACGACTTACTATGGTGCCCCCTCCGTGTTTTTACCCAAATCGAACGTTTGAGGTAAAAAGCGAAAAAGCAAAAAAATTATTGTTGAATAAAATTAAGAAAAATAGGGTAAAACCCTAATTCATTTTCTTGTTCATTTTCTGGTTTTTAGAGCTACGAAGCAAAAATGGTGGAGACGACGCACGAGATCTGCGAGAGGTCCGGCGCGGTCTACGGGTAAGAGCCTAGACTTAGCTAGAAGCGATTTAATTTAATTTTTACATGCTTTTTAAGTGATTTTTAGGTGAATTTGGAGCATCGCGGCCGTTTTTGGCCGTCGACGTCGTCGGGACGAAATCGTCCCGATTTCGACGAAATCGTCTCAATTTCGTCAATTTCGCCCAAGGGCGAAATCGGCGAAAGGGGACGATTTCGTCAATCTAGAGACGATTTCGACAAGCGAGATCGGAGACGATTATGCTCAAATTTGGGATGATATCGTCCAATAGTGGGCGATATCATCAATTACATGAAATTGATCTTTAAGTTGCATTATTAATTCTTGGAATTGTTATTAATGATTGTTTGTTGTTTTGTTGTTTATGTTGCAGAGAGGATTACTAAAGAGCAAGGAGTGGAAATATGGAGGTTTGAGAGATGACTTGGCCGCTCTGACACAAGCAAAGCGAGATCTGCTGGCACAGGCCGGCTTACTGCATGTGGCGGAGATGCCACAAGTATCCATAGACATGGGGCTTCTAACAGCCCTAGCAGAGAGATGGTATCCGGGTTCTTCCTATTTTTGGTTACCGACAGGGGAGATGGCTCCCACACTAGAGGATGTATGGAGGATTCTGAGAATCCCCATACAAGGACGGATGATCACTCCTATGGCCAATCAGGGCCACGCTATGGGACGGCTGTGTGGTGACCCGAGCTTCGCCCTGGAGAAGGGCGGAGTGAATATCGAGGCACTACGCCAGATGCCTAGGGCATCCAGACTCACACGAGTTCTAGCTGGAGTGGTTGGTGGACTTATGCTGTGCCACCAGAGCGGGTGCAGGGTACCATGGATGCTCGTAGATGTGATCTGCGATATGAGAGACCATGGGTACGAGGTTTTGTTGGGGCGATTTTGTTCTATGTCGGTTGTACGGGATCCTGTATGGGGTCGTGTACAAGGGCGGGCGATGTCTGGTGATGACATCGCTCCTACAGGTTTGGTGTTGGGAGCACATTGCAGTGCGGAGGCCGGTAGGGCTTCCACTGACAGGGGTGGACGGGGAGAGGCCCCGAGTCTTCTACTGGTGGCTCCGGAGAGGGTCACAGTGGCGGATCGACCTACCGATGTCCCGGAGGCTATTGGATGACTTGGTCCCGGATCAGATCACCTGGAGGCCATGGAGAGGGCACCCAGGGTGGGCCGAGGATGGACAGGAGCTGGCTCGCATCAGGCGAGTCTGCTGGCTACGGATGGAGAGAGGAGAGGTGGAGCTCCACCGCTATGACCGAGTTTTGAGACAGTTCGGTCTGCAGCAGGGGATCCCATCTCTGAGGGACTACGAGTTTTCTCGGACTATCCGGGATAACACCACGGTTAGCGGGGCTCCTGACATGCAGCGCTTACGGAGCCGGGACGCGAGACGATGCCCCCATCCGGCCGGTGGATGGGGACGACGCGAGGGTAGCCGATGGCTACGATGCATGGTACGTAGGCATCCGCCCTCCTCGGATGACGAGGGCACGGGGTCTGATTCATGCGGTTGTGCGTCGGATAGGGAGGCGGTGCCAGGCGGTGATAGAGGTGGCCCGGGGTCACGGTGGGAGAGAGCGAGAGGAGGCCACGAGGCACGGGAGAGGCCGCGGCGGCGGGAGAGGAGGGAGGAGAGACCCCCATCTCCATAGAGAGAGAGGCCACCATCGCCCGATAAGGGCAAGGGCATTGACACAGGAGAGAGCAGCGAGACGGTGACTCTTCGGATGGAGAATATCCATCTCCAGACATAGGTGCAGACTCTGCAGGACGAGGCTGCACGACATCGAGCTGAGGTGACATAGCTCAGAGACGAGATTGCATGCCTCAGGGCACGGGGCGGAGGGGCGAGCACTCAGGAGCTGATGCGGTCGGTTGCTCAGACCGCATTCTACCAGGGGATCTATTTTTAGATGGTGCCCGAGGGCCAGAGGGTACAGCTGTCGGTTGCTATTGTAGATCCGATCAGGACAGGGTCATCGAGGAGCTCATCCCGATCGACGACGAGGACTCGCAGTACCACACATACTGCGATGGGGCCACCTCGTCCTCCGCAGGGCGGGGGAGGAGATGAGGCTGAGAGCTCTAGGGGCTCTCGAGACACTGCTCGGAGGACATTTGATTGAGTATGCCAAGATATGGATTGTGGCATACCAATCTAGCTGATATGATGTACATATATTTTTGAGATATATATGATGATATATTTTTGATCATATGACTTGTGTCTTGAGTATGTTTATGATGATTTTATGTTTTGATTGATTGATTTGAAAATTCATGTAATTATGTCGTTGGAAATATTATAATTTGAATGTCATGCTATAAAATTTTAAATGAAATAATCGATGTAACAAAGTGGTTGTATGTGATGCAATAATTTTGATAAAAATAAAAGGGGACTTTTAACAATAATTTCAAAGGACATTGTCGCTATTATAGACCATTTCATGGAGTCGCCGCTCACTCGGTCGTCAAGCTAATCCCCGTATAGAAATATTGCGAAAAGTAAAAGAGTGCTTAAGAGACTGTCTTAAGACTTTGTTGTGATAGTGCAAATGATGATGATGATGGTTGGTTTGTTTTCAGACTTTCATGAAAAATATTATGCATGAAATATTTTTAAAATGATTTTTGCTAGGCATAAATTCCTAAGTGTGATAAAATTTGTGAATAATTCCTTAGGAATTATACCATCATTGCAAAGTTGAAGGTTGACATAATGACATAAAAATAGTGAAAAAAATGGGTTTGCTTTTGAAAAGCATAATTTGTGTAAAATGAAGTCATATGGTTTTTATGATTTTTGATAAAATGGGGAATAAAAATTGTTACAATGGTTTGCGCTAGGCATAGAATATGTAGGTATAGACTTATACCATCATCGCGAAAATCCAAAAAAAATAGTTTTATTGCATGGTTGATTTTTTGATGAACGGAAAAGATGAAAATGAGGACTTGCGCTAGGCATAAAATTCCAATTTTGGTTTTGAAACTATACCATCGTCGCGAAAGTCAACCGGATATATATGATTTGATTTGTGTAATTTGGAAGAAATTTTTGATTTTTCTAATTCTATAGTTGTCTTTGTGAAAAATAATTGTACTTGATTATTCCAAACAAGTTGCAAAAATAATATTTCAAAGTATTTTGAAGACAAAAGTTAGATTTATAAGGAATCCCATGTGCATATGTGCATTCATTTCCGATCTTGATTTATCCTAATGATAAACAAAATCTCTCAAATACAAATGTGTGTGCAATTGCATTGTTCATTTACCAATTTTGAGCAAGATACTATGATACAAGTGATTTGAGGAAACCAAATAAATGTTCATTAACCATGATGTAGATGCATATAACCATATTAGACTACTATGTAGGTCGGATTATCAAGAGCTAGCTAATCCATAAGCAGACATAGGTCTGTACAAAAGAAGGTCGCTAATGTGACCGACATATCGCCACGCTAGGAGTTACCCAAGGCCAAGCGGGTTGGGCACAAACCACTGTTATGGGGCTTACCTCACAGTTTTCGAATAATTGAGAATTCCAGGGATTCAAGCTCATCAACCCTTCTTTTCTTTTCAAAGGGTAGGGAAAGGGATTTTATTGCTTTCTTGCTTTCTTTTGAACTTTGCTTATTTTTCTTTTTGTATTTCTTTTGCTTGATAATACTTGGAACATTGCTGAAATAACATTTTTCTTTTCTCTTCTTTCTTGAATTTTTCTTCTCTTTTTCTTTGCTAGGGATACTTGCTCGGATTAGCTGTAGAGCAAGGGATTTTTATTCGGGTAGGGGTGAGCTTGTCCTTTTGCCAATTCTCAAAGATTCTAGACCATGTGCATGATAGGATAGCAGGGGAAACTTTTCACTCAAGAAATCGGTTCTACTATGTAGCAAAACATGGAAATTACAAATATAATCATTTTATTGTGAAAAGATGTGCTTGGTTTAGGTAAATAACAAGATCAATTCTCTATGCTCAAACTTTATTTAATTAAATTTTGTGAACTTTGATATAAGAGAGATTAGTAATCATGCCAGATAAAAGCAAGATATTTATTTTTTTGTGAGTGTGCAAGTGAGGGATTCAAAATAAATGCTAATTTATCCAAAATAAGTTGAAACATATAACTGCAATAATTGTAAGAAAATATATATAAACACTTTTGAGAAGTTTTGAGAATGTTGACTCTCTCTTTCTTCTGTATATTGTTTTGGTTTCGAAAGAGTCAAGCATATAGTTGTTTTTAGATTTTTATTTTGATTTTAGTTTTTGAGCAAAAGGAACTTAACTAGTGCTTTAAATAAATGCAATAGATAGTTTTTGAAGAGTTTTGGAGATTTATGAATGTTTTTGGTGTTTTTGAATAAATTGAAAGAAATACAAGATAGTAATTTTGAACAAATATATACATGGATGAAATGACCAAATTTATGCATAGTAACGTTTAAGATGCAAAATATTCATGGGTTCTTTAAGTTCTTTACCATCTAAGGTAGATAATTTATATGCTCTTGATTCAAATTTAGCGAGTAATAATGTATGGTCCAAGCAGGTTGGGCTCAAATTTACCTTTAAGGTCCTTAGTTGCATTTGTATTTTTTTGAAGATTTTGAGGATTTTGATTTTTTTGTATTTTGATTTTAATTTATGAATTGAAATTGGTGGTATATACAAGATGATCTATATACACTATACAAGGTTATTTGAGTATAGCATGTCTAAGGTTGCTTCAAAATCAAAGGAGGTTTTGAAGGATAATCTAGTTGAGGTGAAGGTAAGAATAGAAGGTGATGAATAAAAGGTAGTGATAACAAAAGCTTTGTTATAATGTAGAATAATGTAGCAAAAGATTTGACTTTTATATGTGGAAAATTGATCATGTTACAAAATAAAATGTAAGAAGGATAAGAAAGTTCTTCATTCTTATCACTATATTCCAAGTCTTGATAAGATGGAGAAAGTATATGTGAAAGATATGCATGGATGTTATTTGGTAAACAAGGATGATCATATATGGATGAAGAAAAGTGATGGATAGAAGATAATTGTGACAATAGAGAATGTATAGAACTTGATGTTTCAACCATTAAATATTCTTCAAATGGTGTTGGGTCACCATGTATGGTAACAATTTTATTTGCAATTTCAAACTTCAAACATTGGTGAAGAGTGGAAGGGAAAACCCTCATCGTATGAATCCAAGGACTTCGGAGAAGTAGGTTGTAAGGTGAAGGACAATATCCTACATAGAATAAAGTATCCAGGATCTTGGATCCAATATTAAAGGGAAGAATTATAGTACCTTGAGCTTCTTGAATTTCATTGTTAAAAGATTTTATAATAACATTTGATTCATTAAGATCTTCTTCCTTTGATTTGAGTTTTTGGAATAATTGATAAGTGCATAAATTAAGAGAGGAGTCATTATCTACCATGATAGTTCTAACAAGTGTTTCTTTACTAGATCCTGTAATGTAAAGATAGGAGTCTTCTTGTGGAGTAGAGGAAGGAATATCCTCATCATAGAATGAAATATGGTTAACCTCAAGAGGGTTTACACCATTAATTATGTTCTTAGAGAAAATATGATGAGGAACAAATTGTTGGCTAGGTATTTTGAACAAAATTTCCTTGTGATAAATTTGTAATACTTCTAAAAGGGATATCTTTGCTTGAGGATTAATCACTTGTTGTTGGTTATCAAAGTGGATTTCAGATTGAGATTTTGATTCTAAAGATGAGCTTTCTATGCTTACATTCCATTTTGGATCATTCTCTAGAGCCAAAGATAGTTTTGAAGGTTGGTCAAATGAGGAATCCATCTCTTGAATATCAGATTGAGTTGATTGAACTTGAGGTTGCTCATTTGTAGTTTTTGTTACAATATTAATAATATCATCATGATGGGACACATTAACATGCAATATTTGATTGGTTTCTTGTTGTTGATAATTGAATAGGGGTTCTTGGGAGATCCCCATGTCTTGATTGATTATTGGTATTTGTTGTGTAGGAGTTTGATTGTTTACTGGAGATTTATAATCGGTTGTAGATTGTAATTCCTTTATATTAAAAAGACCCTTATCAATCAAATCTTGAATTGCACATCTTAAATCTTTACAATTTTGTGTCATATGTCCATCTACTCTATGATATTCACAATGTAGCTCGGGTTTAAACCAATCTGATGTGGTATCAGGTTGTCTTATGGAAGGAAGTTCAATCTTATTTGTGTCAAGTAAATACTTGAGAATTATATCCATTGGTTGATTGAGCTTAGTAAATTTACGTGATGAAGGTTTTTGAGAGGTTTTTGATAAATGCCTTAGGAATTTCGTCATAAAAGGACCTAATGGTTTCTCACCTCTACTTTCTTTATTATGGGTAGAATGATGACGGGAAGATTGCGATGTAGGAGGTGAGTGCATGGTAGAATTGGAAGAATAAGTATTTTCTTGTTGAAATGGATGTGTTGTATTGAAAGAAGAGTATTGAAAAGGTGGAGGAGGATTATATGTGGATTGATAGACATAATATGGATATATGGGAGAATAGATAATATCATTATGAAGAGGATTGGCAAAGGGATTGTTTTGTTGGGTTATGGATGAAAAATAAGAAGAGTGTGATGGAGGTGGTGTTGAATAGGGATGAGGTTGGTCATAATCAACAAATGTATTTGGCTGAATTCTTCCAACATTACTGATGGGCTCATATTGATTTGAGTAAAAACTCATGGTTTCTTTAGTACTTCTAAAAGTAATATTTAGCATCTACTATTTAGAATTGAATCTAAAACATACAAACTTGAAATGATGATTTTGTTTTTGTTTTTCTTGTATACATATATATATTTTTTGTTTTTGTTTTCAAAAGGTTATAAATGCATTCACGTCGGGTTCACCAAAATGTATCGCTCCAAATTTTTCGCATCCCTACCTTCAGGCTATAGGATCCGCGCCAGAAGGAGGATGGGAAAAGGATGTCGCGATACCTCAGATTGAGAGGACTTTGCGAAGGTCCCGCCTCTCAAGGGAGGTGTATTTTGGTGATTTTTCGATGGATGGTGGGTTCACCAGGAAACATTTAGCGGCAGTTTCCACGCCTAGGTTTTGGAATGTGTTTGATGAGTTCGTTTTAACCTTAAGCATTCATATCCTAGGTTTGGCCGAATGAATCTAAATTAAAACTACATGAAAATGCAACTTTCATGAATACGACAAACAGATTTGAAAGTAGAAAATAGAGAATTTTACAGAATGACAATGAAAAATACCTGATCCGGATGTCTGAAGAAGATTCTGACGTTTGAAGCAGTCTGGATCACCTGTAATCTGACAGAATCGTCTGTAATCTGACAGAATCGTCTGAGACTGATAGATTCGTCCGAGATCTGACGAATTCGTCGGACGAATTCGCAGAGACACGCAAGACAGAAAATAGATGCAAAATACAAGAAATTCTATTGTGCTAACGGAGGCAAATTACACCA
Source organism: Wollemia nobilis (assembly GCA_028583015.1). NCBI lineage: Eukaryota > Viridiplantae > Streptophyta > Pinopsida > Araucariales > Araucariaceae > Wollemia > Wollemia nobilis. The sequence goes on from JAQPPZ010017228.1 coordinate 19,284,015, forward strand.
AATAGCAATATGAATACTGAACAATATTTAAGAACAGAATTTAAAGCCAATTACTGTACTTTAATAGCAGATCATGAACTTAGCATGCAATCTAAGCTAAATGGGTGAACTCCAAATGCAAAATAACATAAAAACTGAATAAATAATCTAATTTATAGAATAAAATGACAGAAACAGAGTTGAGAAAAGCAAACTCCAAGCATTGATTGCCTCGATGTGGGCTGCAGTCGAGATCGTCTCGCATCAGTACGAAATCGTCTCGCATTTGACGGGATCGCCTCCGATCTGAACAGGTTCATCGACGACGATGGATGTTGGCTCCGGCTGAAAAACAATGATGTACCTACAATAAAATCGATGTGGAACTAGTGCAAATGCAAGATTAGGATGTTCTAATGTAGAGGGAATCACTTTGCAGAAAATTTCAGCCAGGGGTTGGGGAGGGAAAATCTTAGAGATTAAATAGGCTTAGGGGGAGTAGGTAGGAGGTTGGAGATCATCCCAATTTGGGAGATCTCCAACGGGGGAGGGTCCCAACGGCGGAGACATGCTTTTGCCCAGATTGGAGACCCGTTGGAACAGATTCCAACTATGCAAATTTAGTTTTGCGACAAGATCGTCCGGACGTCCTAGTCCGAGACGAAATCGTCAAATGCAGGGCGATATCGTACGATCGGCGACGATATCGTCAAACGGTCAAAACAACCTCTAAAATTGGCGCAGAAAAAGGGGAAACGGAATACCCGACGGTTAACGGGCGGTTTGGGAGGTTAAATTTAATTTTAAAATTATTTACTAAGGTGAATGTAATTTTTATAATTTTACTGTGCCAATTTTAGGGTGCTACAGAAATCACGACACTTTTCCTCCTTAGCATTTTTCTTTTCTTCGGGTCGTGAAAACCCGACATGTCGCGGTATCGCGACACTTTTTCTATTGGACTCTCTCTCCTGCATTATGTCATGAAATCGCGACACTTTTTCTTTCGGACTCTCTCTCCTGCAACATGTCATGAAATTGTGACACTTTTTCGTCCGTTCAACCTTCCTTGCAATATGTCACGAAATCGCGACATTTTTGACTCCGAACATTCTCTCTCCTCTTTGAGTCGCGAAACTGCGACATGTCGTGATATCGCGACACTTTTCTAAAAATCTTTCTCTTGCCTGCTTACGTCGTGAAAATGTGACATGTCACGATATCATGACACTTTTCTAAAAAGCTTTCTCTCTCCTGCTTAAGTCACGAAAATGCAACATGTCGCGATATCGTGACATTTTTCTAACTTACTTTCTTTCGAACCTGTCATGCCGAACCTTAATCAAAACAAAATATTTTACATCAAATCAAATTCCTTCAAAAGCTTCTTGACATCAATGACAACTTATATACTTGAGCAAAAGCAATGTACCCAAGGTACCCAAAATTGCCAACAATCTCCCCCTTTGTCATTGATGGCAAACCTTTACTGAAAACACGTCTCAAGAGCCAAAACTAAAACCAACTCTTTCAAAGAAGCCATTTTCTGTTCTAACTCACTATACTCAAGAACCTTAGACTCTAACTCATCCTTGAGTTCTTGTGTCTTAGCCATAGAGAAGTCAAGACTTTCTATAAGATCATCTCTCTCCATACAACATTCATCTAACTTATCCTTGAGTCTAGCATTCTTCTTTCTTTCCTTTTTCAAAACACTAAGAGCGTTAGTAAGTTCACTTTCAAGATCCTTTATTTGTTTGCTTTCTGAATCATCAAAGCCTTTTTCAGATTTCTTATCACTAGAGGTGCTACCTTTTCCAAAAACCATACACGCATCTTCCTTATATTTTTTTGAAGCATCCTCATACATACTATAAACCAAATCATTATTTGTGCAATCATCCTCAAGGTGAAAAAAATTTCCACATTTAAGACATTTCATGATAATGAATCTATGTTTCGGTTCTTCCTCTTTTTTTGATATGAACAACATCTCATTTTCATTATCACTTGAAGAACTTTCACTATCACTACTAGAACACTTACTTGCTTTGTCTAGGTAGAAACTCTTCTTGTGCTTGTGAGAATACCTCTTTCCTTGATTGTTGTGCTCATATTTGTTCTTTCTATGATGCTTGTGCTTTTTAGAATCCTTGCTCTTAGAATCTTGTTTATCTTCATCACTTTCATCCTTGGGAACAGTACAGTCTGTAGCATAATGACCAAACTTTCCACAATTGAAACATCTTATATTTTTCACGCTTTTGTGCTTTCTAGAGAATTTGCATTTCTTGTTGTAATATGCCTCTTCATCACTAGAAGACTCGTCACTCTCTTAAAGCTGTTTACCCTTGGATTTCTTTGTAGCCTTGAAAGCTACCTCTTTCTTGACGTCAACCTTCACTTGAGTTCTCAACTCAAATGCTGCAAGTACACTATGGAGCTCATCCTTTTTCAACTTATCCAAATCTTTAGCTTCCTCAATAGCATAAATCTTTTCACTAAATCTATTAGGAAGAGATCTTAAAATCTTATCACAAACATCTTTTTCAGCAAGCTCAAGACCTAAGTCTTTCATGGAGTTAACAACCTCATCCATACGAAGCATGTAGTCACTAATATTTTCATCATCATTCATCTTGAGTTGTTCAAAAATACCTTTGAAGTGTCTCAACTTGGCCTTTCTAACATTTGTATCACCTGTATGAACCACTTGCAGTTGTTTCCACATTTCACTAGTTGTTTTGCGAGTGAATTACTTTGGTGAGATCTGCTTTCTGTAAGCCTTTCAAGATTGTGTTCATTGCTTTTGAATTGTTGTGATGTAGAAGCCTTTCTTCTTTAGTATTTGGACCATGTACAGGAATAGTGTACTCATCTTCAATCACTTCCCATACCTCATTACCAAGTGCCATTAGATGAACCTTCATCCTTGCACTCCAAAGACCAAAATTTGACCCATCAAGAATAGGTGTTGCATTGCCACTTGAATAATCCATTGTGTTCTTTACTAGCTTTTCCTTCAAGATGTTAAACTTTCCGAAGGCACCCGCTCTGATACCAATTGAAGAACACAAGCTTATACTGAGAGGGGGGGTGAACAGTATAAGACCTCTTTTTACTTTTTCTTTTATACTTTAAAATAGTAAAGCAATATACCCAAAGCAATATCAAATCATCACACACATATGAGACACCAATTTATGTGATTCACTCAAAGTGAGCTACATCCACAGATAAAATCTTTCACTAAATTTTATCAATCCAAATTCTAGGAATACCTTTCCTGATTACAATTTTTTTGGGCACCAACCCAAAGGAGACACCAATCCCCTAATCTCGAGTTCATGGTGACCAACCCACAGGAGACACCAATCCCCTAATCTCGAGTTCATGGTGACCAACCCACAGGAGACACTAATCCCCTAGCTCTACTCTGGCTAGTGATCCTCTAGAAGACCTCTGCCTCCGCTGCCCTTAGCAAATGGAACTCTATCCACAGAAGACACCTATCCTCCCTGCTCTAGTTGGAGACCTCTGTCCTCAACTCTATCACCTCCAAAGCTGGTCCTCAAATTTGAACTAAACATAGTCTTTCGATCTAGCACAAATGTCCTCGTTCTTCTTTGCCTGTCTGCTCTCTACACCCTCTGCTCTCTCTGTGCAAACACACCCGCACTTGGTCGAACTTCAACCCTTGCACTGTTTGCGCACACTCTTCTTCCTTTGCGATCTTTCACACTTAGAATGATTCGACGAAATGCACTCTGCACACTATGATCAAATTTTGCACTCTGCTATCGGTGATCAAACTTCTTGCTCTGCACACTATCTCCGAATTTTGCACATCAACAACACATCTAATTCTCCTTCAACTCTCCAAATAGCCCTCCTTTTATAACAGAATTTTCATGAAGAAAACTTTAATCTTAGTCAGCTGTTATGACAAATGCAAACCCTAATCTACGTCCACTGCAAGCCTTAATTTTCGTTGGCTAAAATTTAACTTTGTCAGCTTCATTGCCTCTAGAACACTTCTGTAGCTTCTATCACAAAACTACAACATGTCACGATATCGTGACACCTTTCAACCATATACTTTCTTTTGGCTTTTGTCGCGATATCGCGACACTTCAGCCTTTATCGACTTCAACTAAGCTCTTGTCGTGATATCACGACACTTCTGACTTAGTCAGCATCAACTTTGCTTTTGTCACGATATCGCGACACTTTCCCTTCGTCGACCTCCTTTCTGTTTTTGTCGCAAAATCGTGACACTTCTGTCTTCATAGCCTTCCTCTCTGCTTTTGTTACAAAATCATGACACTTCTCCTATAGAAGGCCTACATTTTGTTTATGTCATGAAATTGCGACACTTTCTCCAACCGAATGCTGCCATCTCAAACTGTCGTGAAATCGTGACACTTTATCTTCCTTGCACTCTTGTCTGCTTGCACTAGCGAAAATGGAACATGTCGTGAAATTGTGACACTTTCGCTACCTTGTGTTTTTCTCTGCCTTACACCTGTGAAAATGTAACATGTCATGAAATCATGACGCTTTCGCCTTTGAGCTCTTCCTCCTTGAATTTGTCAAGAAATCGTGACACTTCTAGCTTCCGTAAGTTTTCTTTGCAGCCTGTCGCGAAATCACGATGCTTTCAGCTTCCGTACGAATTCTCTGCAACCTATCACAAAATCGTGACAGTTCTCATTTTTAGACTCTTTCCTTTGCTGCATGTCGTGAAATCATGACACTTTATCTTTCTTCCACTTTGTCTTCTGACTTGTCATGAAATTGTGACACTTTTCCTCCTTAGCGCTTTTCTTTTCTTTTGGTCACGAAAACCCGACATGTCACGATATCGCGACACTTTTTCTATCGAACTCTCTCTCCTGCATTATGTCATGAAATCGTGACACTTTTTCTTTCAGAATCTCTCTCCTACAACATGTCACGAAATCGTGACACTTTTTCGTCCGTTCAACCTTCCTTACAATATGTCACGAAATCGTGACATTTCTGACTCTGAACATTCTCTCTCCTCTTTGAGTCGCGAAACTGTGACATGTCGCGATATCGCGACACTTTTCTAAAAATCTTTCTCTCGCCTGCTTAAGTCACAAAAATGCAACATGTCGCGATATCACGACACTTTTCTAAAAATATTTCTCTCTCCTGCTTAAGTCGCGAAAATGCGACATGTCGCAATATCGCGACATTTTTCCAACTTACTTTCTTTCGAACCTGTCATGCCGAACCTTCATCAAAAAAAAATATTTTACATCAAATCAAATTCCTTCAAAAGCTTCTTGACATCAATGACAACTTATATACTTGAGCAGAAGCAATGTACCCAAGGTACCCAAAATTGCCAACACTTGAGTGATTCTTTTCTTAATTTCTTGAAAATTAGGATCTCCTCGTCTAAGTACATTTGAAATCTACTTTCATTTTTAGGAGCTCAGTCATGGGTTTCACTACCTGAGCAAAATTAGTAATGAACTTTTGAATGAAATTTATTTGGCCAAAAAATTACTACAGGTATTTTTTGTTAACTGGCAACGACAGTTTCAAGAGCACCTCGGTCCTTGTAGGATCAATCACCAGTCCTTCTTGTGAGATCACATGACCTAACAATTTTTCTTCTTTAATACTTAATATAGACTTTTTTGGGTTAATGGAAATCCTAAAATCCCAATATTTCTCAAACACCTGCCTCAAATGAGAAATGTGCTCTTCTCTACAATGCAAAAACATAATCATATCATCAAGGTAAATCACAATAACTCTATTTAATAACTCATCGAAAGTGATATCCATGGCTCTTTGAAAGGTAGCACCAACATTTGAAAGACCAAACAATATTCTTTGATAGGTGAATGTGCCCCACTTAGTAGTGAATGTTGTCTTGTGCTCATCCTCATATTTTTTCCAAATTTTGTTATAATCAGAGAAACCATCTAGCAATGAAAATTGTTGTGCTCCAACAACTACATGAAGGATTTGATCAATATATGGTAGAGGGTAGTGATATTTTAATGATGCCTGATTCATGTTTTAAAAATCCATGCACAGATGGATATCTCATTTATTTTTTTGAATTGGCATTAGGTTCATCACTCATGTCGAGTTCTTAATTGGATATATTATCTTAGCTTCCAACATATTTAATAGTTTTGCCTTCATGAGCACCTCAAATTTAGGATTGATAGGCCTCTGTTTCTATCGAAAATTTTTTACTCCCTCCTGCAGTTCAATGGTATGTTGGATTATATTCTTGTCATATCCCTTATAATCATGATTGCTCCATGCAATGATATCAAAAAAATTGTAACATAGGGTCTTAATATATTCCAATTCTAGTTAAGAACAATCGGTTCCGATTTTTATGATCTTATTATCTAGCTGCAAATCCTTATATTCCTTCATATCTACCTTAATTTTATGCTTCTTAGCCCTATCATTTTGGTCAAAAAAACTTTCCAGTAAAATTGATCCCCTGGGAATGTGGTTATTCTTCAATTGAATCATTCCTTCCATCTCCTCCTCAACAAGTATTCTATCATCTACGCTTGCATCTTCCTTAATTATAAAATTGACTATTTGCTCATCATTTTCAAAAAATTGCCAATAGAGATTCTTATCAGTAATTGAGGGTCTATAAATTATCCTAATAGTCTTAGGTTTCTTGACTACTTGCTCCACAGGAGAGTAATTTGCTCCAAGGGAAGTTAAAATAGCTGCATGTTTGTTTTGCTCTCACGAGATCGCTTGGATATTCAAAATAGTAAATGACTCAAACAAGTCCCATACTTTGTTACATTAGGTCTTCAAGTAGTGCTGCTTTGACACACACTTGTTTGTAGTCTTATTGAATCTCCAAATATTTGCAGTTGTTTTATGCCTAATTTTTCAGCCTTTTTCAAACAAAGACACATCACTTTGTATTCGACAATATTATTTTTGCAACTCCAAGTTAATCTATATGAATAGGTTTTATGCAACCTAGTAGGAGAAACAAGAACAATACCAGTCCCTATGCCATTTTTACACCTTGCACCATCAAAATACAACTTCTATAACTGATCTGCAATAGGGTTTGGTGAATCAGGGACATTTTCTTCAATCTACTCAGGTTTGGTTATAGTGTAACAACCGATATTAGTTTCAACCATCACATTGAAATCCATGAGTGAGAATTCATCCTCAAGATAGAGCTCACCAAGTTGTATCTCTATCAAATCAGCTTCTTGTAATTCTTTAGTCATCATGTTAACTGCACCTATAGAATTTTATTCCTCTTCTTCTAGTTTCTCTATATGAAAAGTAGAGGGCTTCTCATTATAGATGCGGATTCTTCTTCCCTTGAATAGAATCTCCAAATATGAATAGTCCAATGAAAGGTACCATCCTAGTTTCATTGTGAACTCCCTTGAAAGACACATGTTCAAGCATGGTTCCAAGTCAACCACCACTACTTCTTGAATAACAGTGATATGTGGTATACTATGTAGAATAATAGGAATATCTTTGATTACTACCACTATTTTGACTAGAATCCCATCCAAATACAATACTCCTAGACTAATTTTTGTATATTCCATTCCCATGACTTTGCATACTACCTTTGGTATGACAGTGGTTGCAGCACCAAAGTCAAGCATACAATTATGAACTACCCACCCTTCTATCCTGAGAGACAGATAGAATGGGGGTGGTCTATTCTTATTGGTGGCTGAGGTAGGTAGGGTTTATGCTAGCACAATTTGAGAATGACTTTTCTTTTGGTATTTTTTAGTCTTGAGAGACTTCTGAAGCAGGTCAACTTGCCCTAGTAATTGCAGTGTATTGTATAAACTCACTTTTGTTGGTGTCTTCTTCATCTCCTCCACAATGTTATAACTAGAGGTACTAGGAACCTTTTATTCTACAACCTGCTCATACTTATTTTGGTATTGCTAAGTAGCCTCCACCATTTGTCTCTTTGTCAATGATGGGTACTTGAGGTGCTCCTTGGCTTGCTCTTTCACTTCCAATTGCACTTGAGTAACTGTAGACTATGAATCTGATGCCTTTGTCTTCGCTTGATATTGCTTGGGTAGTAAATATTTCAACATGATAAAATCATGTTGCTTCACTATCACACTAAGCACTTTTATTGACAGTTGCATTTTTTTATTTTGTGCCTTCTTCTCAATGGGGACCTTCAAGGGTTCCAATTTCGCTGGATCTACAGTCACTAGTTTCTTTATGGTCTTCGTAAGAACTAAAACTTGATCCAAATATGGGACCATCAAGTTATGATCCAATTCCATTATCATATTAACTTTTCTACCAACAAAAATTTCTGCTAAAGTCTATACATAATTCAAATGCACCATACACATGTCTTCTCCACGAGGATCATTATAGGTGGAGAACTAGTATGCTCTCTCTAATGTATTGGTTTCTTTATTTTTCAACACAATTATGTTTCTTTCAAGATCATTTCTAGTAGATGCTTGCTCTTGGGTAATCGGTGATGTTTGAAATATCCTCGATCAAAAATTAGCTTTAGCTTGCTTCTTTCTTACCATTGTGATTTTGTTTGACATTGTTCTTATGGCTAAATTAGTATATTGCACATCTTGTAATAACTTCATATAAGGATTAGGATTCTAGGGCATAGGAGATGTTGATAAAGTTAGAGGTGCTCATTGGGCAGGCAATGATAGTGGAACTAGTGGCACCGATAATGTTAAGAAAGGGACGGTTGCTAAAAACTATGGTGTTACTAGTGTGGGTAACTACAAAAATCTTGGAGCAAAAAGTTGTGGGATATCAATCGAAGCGACTTGAGGTGGACCCGAGCTCCATGAGGGAACTAGATACATAGAAAGCATAGGCTATGAAAATGCACTAGAATATAAGTGTTGTGGAAGGTCTGGAAGAAAGGGCATGGTCACTTTTGAGGGAAGTTTACCTATGGTGATCAAGTCTAATTCGATATTTTGTGCCTATGTGTACATATCTGGGAATTTATTTACATTGGCCTACCGAACAACCATACCAATATTGGAATTGAATGCTTTGAGGTAGTAAAACATAGCTTGTTCATGCATGGTTCGAAGACCATCAGGAACCCTTTGCCAAATTTGGGTGAACCTAACGTTGAAAACCACTATCTCCTCTTGCAAATGCCTTTGAATTATTGTAAATTGATCCAGCAAGGAGAATAAATTGGCTTTCTCATGAAAATTATTGATTAGCAATTCTGCCAATTGATCCCATGTGGCGATAGTAGCAAGCAACAAGAATTGATACCAATACAACAACTTCCTCTAAGCGACAACACCATTAGCCTTACCATAATGTCTTCATCTATGATGTCATGGATTATCACCAAAGAAGCCATATCCTAAATATGCTCATAAGTGGTCTTACCAGTACCATAATAGGTAGTAAAAGCCTTCAAAGCTGCTTGGGGAACTGGATTTTGTGCTTGTAAATTTAAGGCTCCTAAGCTATTCAATGCTGGGAACTACCTTGGTGGTTGTGGTTGTTGTGGTGGTGGGTTCTGAGCCATTTGAATTGGTGTATGAGGTTGTGGAGGTGGGATACTAGTAGCATTACTAGCTAGACTTGATGGACTTAAAATACACCAGCTATCTATGAAGATGTTGCAGATGACGTATAAGGTGAAGGAACTAACCTGGGATGTTCACCTAATCTTTCGATATCAAATTTGTAAAACTCAATGGGATATTTAAGATTTTTGGCCTTTGATATTGTAATAATGAAGCATAAATTTCATTGCCTTCATGTTTGGAGGCTTCTAGGTATTATTAAGTCGCCAGATGTTTTATCTATACAATACGAAGGTGAACATCAAACCTCAATACTATTGAAAGTGGAACTTTTGGTGTCCCATTAGGTGTGCCAAAAAATTTTGGTCAAATATTTTTCTAATTAAACAAATCCACATTTGTGCACCCTAGACATGGAAAACATTGAAAGGCCAAAGGAAAGGAATGTCCTCCACAACAATATCCAGAGAGGGTTGGCTCCCTTACTAAATCCTACACTGGTTACAGTCTAGAGTTGTAGGAAAGAATTGGAAATAACAAAAAGAAATGGGAAATATGGCCATAGGTCAAAGGTGTAGGATTGAAGACAGACTAGCAGCAAGAATTCTACCCAAGAATTGAAGCAACATGTAATAAAAAAAGGCAACAGGATTCACTTACAACCTTGCAGAGACAACCTCCAATATCGCACTCCATAACTCACTCTCTCACCAGCAATGTCTAAATTCAGATGCTAAATTTAAACTAAACAACAGACAATGAATATGAGCATAAAATAGAAATTCATAAAATAGAAGGAAATCACACAATATCAGTTACAAATTTAGAATCCAAGTATCTTCTACTGATGTAGAGAACTTGAATAGTTTTTTTTGTAGAATGTCTAACCTCCTTCTTACATAGAAAATGCATAGTATTTATAGAGGTTTTCACCTCTTTCATTAAATATACAAAAGATAAAATGTTCCTAGATCAAGAACCTGCAAGAGAGATTTCCTCCTTGGAAATAATCATTTGGTGATAGGGATCCAATTTTAATGGGAAATAATTTGAATGGTTAATCAATTTGAGTACAAGTGCACACGAATGCGTCGAGAACAGAGGAAATAGGGGAATAATTGTTGAATTTTGTCCACCTTCATGCTTTGGAATATGTGCTTATCCAAGAAATCCACCCAACATCAAACCCATTTTTAAAAGAGGTGAAACTAATAGGGGGTGCCCTTGGAAATCATGAAAATCATCCATAAATCAGGGAACATAGCTTCCTTTTACCACAATCATTAAATTTTTGTATTCATCCACCCCAAGCACCTTTGACCAATTTTTGTTGATGTTTACACTTCAAAATCGCTCAAAATAGAGCCATAAGTGAAAGTGCTTTCTTTAACTCTTACTTTTTTCCTTTTATTCATGATTTTTTCTACAATGCACACGTCATTGCGCTCCATGAATAACCTCTATTTTGATGTTCATATTCCCTCGCAATTTAGCACTTGATGCTTTGAACCATAGCTCTTTGCTTTAGCCTATTGAAAAGGTGATTAAGGAATTCGAATACCTCCTAGGGAGGAAGCACTTCGCATAAGACATTATTCCTTTTGAAATATACGTTCGCCCCAAAGAAGGGCAAAAGGCATTGTCACCTTTTACTTTGGAAGAACACATCTTGGACTTTTCAACATTGCTTCTTAGCACTTGGCCTGAAACGAACCTTGGCACATTAGTGGAGCACTTTCATGTAGCTTCACCCTAGGGAGGGGTGAATAGGACTTTTGCCCCTCACCCAGGGTGAAAGCATGTTTGACTTTTCAATGTGCCTGCTATCCTTCTAGAACTCTGCCTAAATTCATATTTTTGGTGAGCTTTTACCCCAAGAAGGGACAAATGAGACTTTAGCCCTCCTGTTGGGGCTAAAGCACCTTTGACCAGCCAACACTTTGGTTGGGCATGCTACCGTAAACTTTGAAGATGTTCACCCCAAAATGAGGTGAACGATGTTTTCGTCCCAAATTTTGGGTGAACACATTTTTTAATAGCATCATTCTTGACTTCAGTCCCACTCCAAACTTTGAATGTTGTTTCGAGTGAAACTCATTATTTTTTCTTCTTTTTTTATTTTCACCCTAAAGCGATACGAACGAGGATTTTACCCCAAGCTTCAGGTGAATGCACTTATCAACCAATTTTTTTCATTCGGGCGAAAGGGTTGTTACGTTTTCCTTCTCCATTTACTTTTCAAGCACATTTTATTTTCAAGCAAAGAGGAACATGAAAGGACATTGATTTCAAAATGTGAGAAATATAGGTCAAAAATACTGTATCATAGATTAACACACATATATATACACTATTTTTATAATAGAAAATCCTTTGATAAAATTTGATCAAAACAAAAAAAAATCCCAATATGAAATATGTCAAAATTGACAACACATTCATATGCTTGTATTACATATAGCCTCTAAAAAGACTCTTCACATTTCAACTTCAACTAACTATTCATCTCCTTAAACTCATGAGAGATATGACTCTTCATATTTTCATAAGAGATATATTTTATTGACTCTCTAATAATGAAAAAACTCTAATGGTGGCAAACCATAAATAACTTATATTTACAAGACTTCTTACATCAAATATTTATAAAGTATTTATAAGGTTCTTGCATTGTACTTGCAAGGTTCCAAATAATATAATAGTTCCAACACCCCCCCATTACATTATTTGATATGCTTTCAATATTTGATTTTAGTCTTGGTATTCTTGCTCTAACCCTACTTGAGGCATTGATTTTGTCCTTTTGGTTTTGGATTGAGTTTTATTCCTGGATCAATTGCATGTTCTTTGTTTAAGTGTTATTTCTTTTATAGGATCATTTATGGATGAACCTATGCTTATAAAAATATTTTTCTTTTTAGAGAACAATTTTAAAATTTCTATAATTCTATTCCATTATGTTTTATTTATCCATCCATAGTATACTTGAAGAACACAAGCTTATACTGAGAGGGGGGGTGAACAATATAATACCACTTTTTACTTTCTTTAAAAATCAATATCAATTAATGTCTTTAATTGCAATAACCAAATATAGCAGTGTGCATTAATAACTGAGATAACAATAGTAAGTAAGAGCACAAGTCACCACACACAATTGAGACATAAGATTTAACGTGGTTCCCCCAATGTGGGGTACTCCACTATATAATCTCCTTATAATATTTCACACAGAAATAAGGATCCTTATCAAATACAATGATTTATTTGATCTGCTCAAAGCTAGGTAATAACAAGTTCACATAGAACTTGTCCAAATATGAATAACAAGCTCACATAGAACTTGTCCAAAACTAAATAACAAGTTCACACAGAACTTGTCCAAATCTGAATAACAAGCTCACACAGAACTTGTCCAAAACTAAATAACAATCTCACACAAAATTTGTCCAAAATTGAATAACAAGCTCACACAGAACTTGTCCAAAATTGAATAACAAGCTCACACACAACTTGTCCAAAACTGCTCTAGCAAGCTCACCAAGAACTTTCCCAAATTTGCTCTAGCAAGCTCACCAAGAACTTGCCCAAATATGCTCTAAAAATCTCACCAATAACTTGTCCAAATTTTCTCTAGCAAGCTCACCAAGAACATGGCCAAACATGCTCTAGCAAACTCACCAAGAACTTGCTCAAATATGTCCACAAATCTATCCTAAAACTGTCCACAAAGCTGTCCATAAAGTTGTCCACAAAGCTGTCCAAAACTGTCCACAAAGTTGTCCCAAAACTATCCACAAAGCTGTCCCAAAACTGTCCACAAAGCCTTCTCAAAGGCTCAATCAATCATGCTCAAGTAGTACTCAAATATCATCCACAAATCTATCAAGTCAAATCTCAAAGATGAACTCAATAATGAATGACAATGTACTCTTCAATGGATGACAACAATGATCCACAATGATATCAACTCAAATCAACTCAAATCAACTCATAAAAGCATAAAGAGAATTGTTAGAGACTCAATATGTTCTAAGCTCAATATTCAACTCAAATCAACTCAAATCAATCTCAACTCAACTCAAGTCAACTCATAGAAGCATAAAGAGAATTGTTAGAGACTCAATATTTTCTAATCTCAATCTCAACTCAAATCAGAATTATGGAATAGTTTGTTTCATGGAACTTGACCAATCACCTCACACAATCACTTGACTAGGCTAAATCAAGTCATCTCAACCCATCACCACAAGGGACTAATCTTTCTCACAAAAACCCTCGTCCAAGCATGTATCAACCAACTCAAATGTTTCCAATAATTCTCAACCACAAATCTCACATAACAATGATACTCATGTTATTTTACAACCAATGGGCTTCAATGACTATGCTTATAAAACAATGTTTAAACACAACTCTCAAACCAAAAAACCTTGAAGCATTCAACCAACCACTTTTGAAAAGGAAACCACAATCAATCCTTTTCACTCCAATGATATTTTAGAAATCAACCACCATAAACAATCAATAGGAGAATGTAACCATACCTTTTTGATGCCAAGAAGTTATCCACAAAATCTGCCACACTAAACACAACTTTCCTTTCCAATCTCAACAAGGGTTAGTGGACTTCAAATAATAATCACAAGATAAGCATAACTCAATTTACACCTTTTTACTCCAACTTAATAAACACATCTACCAAAGACCTTTTTAATAAAAATCCTTATCAAAAATAATAATCAATAATGCTCTCAAAAATATTTTATTACAACTCCTTATTCCTCCTAAATCTTCATTTTCAATTTCATGAATATCAAAATAAATCAACAACTCATCCACCTCTAAAATAATAATCACAGCCCTTATGAAAATAAAGTTTAATTAAAAACTTTAATTATTCCTTAAACCACCTTATAACTCCTATCCTAGGGCATCAACGAAATTAATTAGAGCAAAAAATAATTACCTCCTCAAGGGGATTCGAACCCCTAGCTTGCACACACCACGAGTGCCTTAACCGCGGCTAAGGTTGCCACACGAGCTAGCCGCTCATTCAAAATGAAAAGACACGATGTGCCTTAATTCCTTCCTTCCTTCCACGCAAACCAAAAGCACTTCGAGCGCTTTCCTTCCAATGCATTCGAATGTAGTCAAGGAGATTCGAACCTTGATGTAAAGTGCTGCCACACACCTTAAAAAAAATCCAATTGCCAATGCACCACTTTGCCCACAATATCTTGGGCTTTCAACCAACCTTGGATTTATTCGCTATCTCCCTTTTCAAAAATATTTTTGCACGAGCTCTCTTCGGATGCTATCCAACGATTAACACGACCAAGGATTAATGTTTTTCAACGAACCTTAGGATCCCCTTGTTAGGGTAAAATAGGTAGTATATTGCATTATACTACATAGGTTATTACATTTACTTTTTTTTACTGCATTACCATTTAGATATTTACTGTTCCATAATATCTACTAGTTAACCTAGGTTAGATACCTACAATATCCTAGGTTAGATATTTTAGGTTAGTGATTAATTCATGATTCGCTATCCTAGGTTAGTTGTTAGCATCACACATCTTCAACTATTGTTAGCATGATTTGTTAGCATCATTAGCATAGGTTGTTTAATATCCTATTTTGTAATCTATTTAAGACCTACCTATCCTAAGGTAAGGCTAATGCTTGATTGGAAATTATTGGCTAATCATTTGCTCTCCATTTTCTTGCATCATTGGTATCCGAGCCATACTTTTTTACCACCATACTCGGCATATGGCGGCAGGCGATTCTCGCTTCACCCTGGCTAGGTCAATCTGACCTACCAGGGCCTAGGAGGTGAGTCGACTGGCCAGGCTAGATCGACATCGACCTATGTGGACAGGTAGATCATTTTTACGTGATCTCCATCCTGGCCTTCACTGTGGGAGCCCACAGTCGATAGCAGCACTATTGATCGGCTCTGCGGGCCTACGCAGACCACTACGGCCACACGGTGGCAGCTAGAGGCTTCCCGCCTCGGCTCCCGTAGGCCCATACGGCCCGTAGACCCACGTGGGCCCAGGAGCCACGTGGTGGCCGCTTGAGAAAGCTGTGAGGGTAGGTGCACCCTCTCTTTCCCAGCACGCCACATGGGTTAATCCCCATCGGGATCCATGAGGGCAAGAGGCCCTCCGATCCCTAACCTCTGCATGAATTTTGAGGTGAACCCCGAGCCGACACATGGACCGAGCGGTAGGTGGCCCTCATGAGCATGCATCTTGAGGTATCCATTCTAGCCCTCATAAGGTGACACGTGGCACTCTGGGCCATGAGCCACCCAAACTCCACCTTGACATGTGGCGGACTGCCACTGGACAAACTCGACAATTGGACAAACCCTTTGGCACCATGTGGCAGTGACCAAAAAGGGTGGATGCTCTAACGTGGATTGCTCATAGGCAATTGACCACTTAAGGGAGGGTTCAGGCTTATAAAGCCTTTGCATCCCGCAGCGGGCTGCATGTGGGATTAATCCCACGAACCTTCCACTGCAACGGGCGGCTTCGATAACACCAAGCGCTGTGGCTTAGCTTCCAAGCTAGGAGGTAGCTTGGTTGGCCAAGGCGGCCACCTTGCGCCCACCAGGTCGCGAGATCGACCCCGAGCGCGTCCCATAAGCAAGGTTTTGCTTATTTTACAAGGTTTTATTTATTTTTTTAATTTTTCATGTTTTCTAAAGTTTTTTATGGTTAAAATTATATGTTTTTTAGTATTTTTTTTATAATTAAGCATTTTTTTTTGGATTTGAAAGTCAATCTGTTTTTTTTCCAAAAATTGCTTTATTATAGAATTAATTTAACTATTAAATATATTTTTTAGCATTTTAAACTAGGAAATTTGAGAAATAAGAAAAATCAAAACCTTCCTTTTTTTTTGCAACTATAGCCCAAATTTTCATTTGTTTTCTTCACACATGGAGATAAAGAGACAAAGACACAATTTTTAGGTTGCAAAACAAAAGGATTTCTTCAACACATTTTTTTTGCAATATAATCCTCAAAAATTTCTATAGTTTTCTTCACCCATTTTGGAGATAAATAGACATAGAAACTCACAAATTCTATTGCAAAACAAAGAGCAAGCCATCATTGAGGGAGCTTAAAAGGAAGTCTCATTTTTCCCAAAACAACAAATTTTGCTTTTTGTTCTCTCCTTCACGAAAGGAGACATAAAAACATTAAATAGCACATTTTTTTTTGTTGTAAAATTTGAGCTCCATCAAACCAATTTTTGCTCCTCATGCTAACCTGTTGAAGACAAAACCAAAGTCGTGTGTCGACTGGTCTGGAAGCCTTTCAAACGCGGGTCGTGTGTCGACTTGTCTTGAAAGGAGTGCTCTAATTTTTCAATTTTGTAAAAATTAAAGGGGGGATAGAAGTCATATCTTGTGATTCTATTTTTTTTGCAAAATTGTAAAGAGAAAGGGGGGATATTTCAAAGCAAGAAAGGTGCATTCTCGATTGTACTCGACACCTTATTTAAAAAAAAAAAATGACTATTCTAGGTGCATTTTCGGTTGCATCCGACACCTAGAGTGATAAAAATTTGGGTTGCTCTCTTGTTTTTTATTATTGCACTAACAAATCATGTTTTTTGTGTGCAATTAAACAATCAGATAGAACATTGAAGAAGCATTTCACAAAACCCAAACTTCACTCCAAATCGTGCTACACCTTGCACAGGTTAAAAACAAGTCAATTTTATTCCCCATCAAAAGGTCAAAATTCAAAACACCTTGATTAACTCTCTTTGTTTGGCTTAATTTCCTCAAACTTTCCATCCTTCTTGAAGGGTGTTAAGGCAGGTGCCATTAAATATCCTAGAGAGCATAATCAGAAGTCTTTCAAAACCTACCCCTTTAATTTGCTCTATTTGTTTGGCTTAAAAACCTCAAACTTTTCATCCCTTGTTAAGGGTGTTAAGGCAGGTGCCATTGAATATCTTCTAGAAGAAAATTAAAACATCTTCCATATACTATTTTGAGGGTATAGTGCAAGATACAACCATCTTAGTCCTATCAAATTTGAAACCTTCACCATGGCCATGATGCACAAGTATCTCACTGAGAGCCAACTGCTCAAAGGTTCAAATTATTCTGCATGGAAGACTAAGATGAAAGTTATCTTAACTATAGAGGATCTTTGGTCTATAGTGGATGGAAGTGAAACTAGACCTCAATCAGCAGGAGCAGATCAAACAACATTTGATAAAAAGGATAGAAAACTATCCTTAATGATCTTGCTAGCTATTACTGATGATATCCAACCTCATATCAGTGAAGCTAAGAATGGTAAGGAGGCATGGGATGCCTTAACCACCATCTTTGCGGGGAAGAATCAATCAACCATTCTTCACCTCCAAACACAGCTTCATACTCTTCATATGAAATCAGGAGAAACAATAGAGCTATTCCTCTGTAGAGTGGCATAATTGAAAACAAAACTGCAATCCTTAGGAGAAAAAGTGGAAGACCAAGTCTTGACCTCTATCATTTTGAGGGCTCTTCTTGACTCCTACAGAATGTTGATAACTTCATTACAAGTCTCTGGAAGGACAATGACTTTTGTCGAGTTGGTAAATATGCTTCAAACAGAAGAAGCTAATCAACTCCAAAGAGATGAGGCATCCAACAATGCTCTTTTCTCAAACAGACAAGGTGGTAAGAAAAAGTGGAATCAACAGAAAGGTTCTTCTTCTAATAAATACAAGGGTAAAGGCAAAGAGACTAAGAAGAAGAAGCAATATTGTAAGATTTGTGACAAGGACACTCATGAAACCAAAAGATGTTGGTTTAAGAACAAACCGCCCAATGAACAAGGAAACAAAAAGGGCAAAGGCAAACCAAAGAACAAGAGTAAACAACAACAGAGACACATTGTAGTTGAAGATTCTAGTTTGAACTCTGAACAAGCACACAAAGTGCTCATGACACATACAGATTCCCCTCACAAGGACACTGTGTGGTACATAGATTCAAGTGCTAGTAAGCATATGACTAGCGATAAGTCCTGGTTTGAGACATTTGAGGCTCGAGAAGGTAGACCGGTCACCATTGTTGATGATCAAACCTATCGAGTTCAGGGAGAAGGAAGTGTTTTTGTCTCCCTTCCAGATGGTGAATGTAAAATTCAAAAAGTTCTTTATGTACCAGGATTGAAAAATAATCTCTTGTCAGTTCCACAAATCCTGGACAATCACATGAATGTCAATTTCAAGGTGGACAAAGAAAAGAAACATTGCTTTATCACCAAGAAAGGAAAACAGATAGCAACAGGTTCATACAAACATGGTTTGTTTGTCTTAGATGCAATTACCTCAACCCATACTGCAATGGTAGTAACCACAAAAGAGGCCACATCTCTATGGCATAAGAGATTTGGGCATTTAAGTTCAGGATATTTACTTGAGCTCAGTAAATATCAAATGGTGAAAGGACTGCCTACTCTTTCATCTACTTTGCGAGTGTGCTCAGATTGCTTGTTAGGCAAGAAACATAGAGTTCCCTTTGAACCTAGCTCCTTTCGAGCTAAGGGACCTTTGGAGTTGGTTCACACAGATTTGTGTGGTCCCATGTCTACTAGTTGTGGAGGAAAAAGGTATTTTCAATTTTTTATTGACGATCACTCACGCAAGATGTGGGTCTTCTTCTTACAGTTGAAGTCTAAAGCATTTACCTATTTTCAACAATTCAAAATGCTTGTTGAGAAAGAATATAGATGCTTCATCAAGACCCTCCATTCAGATCGAGGGGGGGAATACACATCAAAGGAATTTTCCTCATTTTTATAGACTCATGGGATAAAAATACAGTTAACCACAACCTATTCTCCTCAGTCAAATGGAGTTGCTGAGAGAAGAAATCGGTCCATTATGGAAATGGTTCGATGTATGCTTAAGGGAGCGAATCTTGAGCAAATATACTAGGTTGAAGCTTTTCAAACTGTAGTATATCTTCTAAATAGAGCACCCACAAGGGCTCTTGAAGGTATGACTCCTTAGGAAGCATGGAGTGGAAGGAAACCCTCCATATCTCATCTACGAGTATTTGGGTGTAAGGCTTTTATGCATATACCTAAGGAGAAAAGAAAGAAATTAGATGAGAAGTCCCTACCATGTGTTTTTCTTGGATATGATGAATTCTCAAAAGGCTATCGATTGATAGACCCATTTACCAAGAAAATACATATCAACAGAGATGTAGTGTTTGATGAAGCTTTCACACCCAACACTACATCAGTATACCTAGATGATGAGGAGCAACAACCACTTCCTTCTCCACAACAAAAAAATCCTCCCAAATGGTATACAAGCACAATGAAATATTCCAAACTCACTTCCCCACCTGATCTTACTCTCAATCGTCCAAAGACACGAAGCATGACTCAACAAGAAAATACTGAAGCATCCACTTTAGTTGATGATATTTGTGCAGATTTTCAAGACCTTTCTATTGATAGAGAGCTAGCAAGGGAAGATGATATGGAAATAGATGAGGAGAGGGTTTACTTGTCATCATTTGATGAAAATGAACCTTCTACAGTTGATGAAGCACTTAGAATACCTCAATGGAAGGCAGCTATGGATGCAGAACATAACTCCCTCATCAAGAATAAAACGTGGAAGCTGGTAGATTTTCCTAGAGGAAAGAAACCCATAGGCTACAAATGGGTTTACAAAATCAAATATAAGGCAGATGGTACCATAGACAAGCATAAATCCTGTCTTGTGGCAAAGGGCTATGCTCAAAAGGAAGGCCTTGATTATGAGGAAACCTTTGCACCCACTTCAAGGATGACCACCATTCGAGTTCTTTGTGCTATGCAAGCACAATTTTGATGGAAATTACATCAAATGGATGTAAAAAGTGCCTTTCTAAATGGTGACTTAAAAGAAGAGGTATACATGACTCAACCTCCAGGATTTGTTGAGGAAGGCCATGAGCAACAGGTTTGCAAATTGGTCAAATCATTATATGGGCTTAAACAAGCCCCAAGAGCATGGTACATTAAAATGGATAGTCACCTATTGTAGCACGGATTCAAGAGAAGTCCATCTGATGCAAATCTCTATATCAAGAACACAGGTTCTGAAATAGTGATTCTTGTATTATATGTAGATGATCTGATCATCACTGGCAATTCAGAGAAATTGATTAAAGCCATGAAATATGACTTGAAAGAGTCATTTGATATGACAGATCTAGGACTTCTCCACTACTGTCTTGGTCTTGAGATAGAACAGAAAAAGAATCATCTTAGGGTGACTCAAAAAAAATATGCCAAGACTTTAGTAGAAAAATATCGTATGACTGAATGCAAGCCCAAGGCAACACCGATGGAATCAAGTCTTCAGTTATCATGGTATGATGACTCACCACAGGTAGATGGCATGCTATACAGATAGATTATTGGAAGCCTTATCTATCTGACCAATACTAGACCAGACATTACTTATGCTATAAACTATCTTTCTCGGTTCATGCAGGAACCAAAAGTTTCTCACTGGAAAGCAGCTAAGAGGGTTCTTCACTACATTCAGGGTAGTGTAGATTATGGTCTAGAGTATAAGAAGAATAACTCATTCTTCTTATAGAGTTATATTGACTCTGACTATGTTGGATCCCTAGATGACAGAAAATCAACATCAAGATATGTATTTCATCTTGGATTTGGTCCTATCTCATGGCATAGTAAAAAGTAACAGGTGGTTGCTTTATCTTCAACAGAGGTAGAGTATTGCGTTGCACGTGGAGCTGTGTATGAAGCGATATGGTTAAGTCGCATCTTGGCTACAATGGGCCTACCAAAGAAACTTCCTATTCACATGTTTTGCGACAACTCAGGTGTTTTGAACTTGGTCAAAAATCCAGTCCATCATGAACGCACAAAGCATATTGACACAGATTGTCATTTCATTCGTGATGAGGTTCCTAAACACAACATCAAGCTCCAATACATTCCCACTGACGAACAGGTTGCTGACATCTTCACAAAGGCACTTGGACGTGTCAAATTTGAGCTATTCCAAAATAAACTTTGTATATCAAAGTAATGTAATAAAGGGGGGATGTTAGGGTAAAATAGGTAGTATATTGCATTATACTACATAGGTTATTACATTTACTTTTTTTACTGCATTACCATTTAGATATTTACTATTCCATAATATCTACTGGTTAACCTAGGTTAGATACCTACAATATCCTAGGTTAGATATTTTAGGTTAGTGATTAATTCATGATTCGCTATCCTAGGTTAGTTGTTAGCATCACGCATCTTCAGCTATTGTTAGCGTGATTTGTTAGCATCATTAGCGTAGGTTGTTTAATATCTTATTTTGTAATCTATTTAAGACCTACCTATCCTAAGGTAAGGCTAATGCTTGATTGGAAATTATTGGCTAATCATTTGCTCTCCATTTTCTTGCATCACCCCCTTTATATAGTCTTCTCCTCATTTTCGATGACGTCGGCGCATTATTGATTTTCCCTCTTTCTTTAGACGTCGGCGCTAACTTTAATTTTAATTTTAAAATTTAAATTTAAATTTTAAATAATTAAAATTTAAACTAAATATTTAAAATTAAATATCTGCATCATCGGGGTATATTTTTTGATGAAATGAAAGGCCAACATGGGTTTTAATAAAAACCCATTTCAAATCTGCCATCCATGGTTTTAATTAAAACCTCTTTTTTGCCTGCCTTGGTTTTCACAAAAACCCTAATTTTATCCATGCTTTCCAAAATATCATTTGCCCACCAAAACTCAAAGTTATCCATATGACATCAATGATTCATATGACATTAATGAAAATATAAAATAACTCAAATTGCCAACAATCTCCCCCTTTGTTATTGATGACAACACCTCTAAATCAAAAACCGCGATCACTGCAAAAACCATCTATGAGAATCAAAGTTGGTCCCCCTGACTCAATACTCTCTATGGAGGTTGCTCCCCTTAACTCAATGCTCTCCCCCTTACTCAAATCTCTCCCCCTTTGACATCAATGGCAAAAGGGACACCTATGGGGCTAAAATATATGACTCTTAAACTTAGCCCCCTCACCACCTTCTCTCTTGAGGTGATTAATTTTGGGGTGGGAGTACTTTTACTCCCATATTACATTTTTTCTTTCCTCTATCAAATTCCTTCCATATTTTTATGATATCCTTCTCTTGATAAATTACTTGATCTTCTTGTCTAGAACTTGTTTGACCTTCTTGCCTTGAACCTGTTTGAACTTCTTGCCTTGAACCTGTTTGGAATTGAGTGCTACATCATTTTGCAATATGCCCAAAGTTATTGCAATTAAAACACTTGATATTGTAGCCTTTGGATGATGCCCATGTCATGAATTCATTCTTAAAATAATTTCCATATCCATTCCTTTCCTGAACCCTATATTGTGAAGCTCTGTTTTCATGACCATTATGACCATGACTTCTGAATTGTGAATCTCTAAAACCAAAACCATGTTGCTCATTTCCTTTGCACTAAAAATATCTATGACCAATCTTGTTGCATGAGAAGCAATGTCCTTGAAAACCATACCTTCTTCCTTTGAGGTTTCTTCTAGCAAAATTAAACTTCTTTGATCCATAGACCCTGCAGTGTATAGCCCTATGTCCAAATCCATTACAAGAAAAACAATGTCCTTGAAAAGCCCTTTGTTCATGCCTTGGTTCTTCATACCTTTCTTGACCATTATACTTATGATCATTTTCAACTTGTGCATTGCATCCTTGAACATTCTTTGTAGTATCTAAATCCTCTTCCTTAGTTTCTTCCTTGCTTTTCTCTTCAAGTATTTATTTTTCTTTTGAACTTGATTCACCAATCTCAAAACAAGAACCAAACTGAATATTTGGAGCCATATGAACTTTGGAACTTTCCTCACAAATCTTAGGTGCTTCCTTGCTTTCATTTTTTAGAACTTCCTTTCATTTTGAGTGTGATTTTTCTTGTAAGTAAGATACAACCTTAAAATAAGTTTCCACTCCTTTTTGAACCTTGTCATCTAATGTATCATGTCTTGTCGTGGTTACCTTTAGTTCTTCATTCATCATTTCTTCTATCCTTTTTGCATTTTGAAGCTCTTCTATGAGATTACTGATTGTTTGAAGTAGTTCTCTGATTTTGACATCTATTCGAATCTTTTTTTCAATATTCTTGTATTCTTCTTTTAGAATTTTGATTTCTGATTTTTGTTTACTTGGCTCATCCTCTTCCTTTTCTATTACCAAAAGTGAGACTTCTTTGTTTTCACTGTCATTGATACCATTATAATCTTCTAAAGAAAATAAAATTTCAATATTTCTTTGACCATGCTTGTTTCCTTGATGTGTCATCTCATATTCACTATCATTGAAACCATTGCAATATCTTGATATGTGATCTCTTTGACCACACACAAAGCACTTCTCTCTTTCACCTTCTATTCCTAGGAATAGATGTTCTTCCTTTTCATCATCTCATTTGTCTCTATCACTATGATATGAGCTATAATATTTCTTTGACTTACGAAAATTTTTCTTTTTCTCATACCTGTTTTGCTTGTATTTGTCATCTTTGTCATGCTTATGCTTTCCATATTATTTTCTTCTTTGATCCTATTTTTCATCATCACTATTTTCTTCATGTGGGCACTTGTATGCATAGTGACCAAGATCACCACACTTGTAGCATCTAACTTTCCTTATATCTCTAAAATTACTTGAGTCCTTATTCCTTTTGATGAAGTTAGCTTCCTCATCATTATCTAAAACTCTATCTATCTCTAGAAATTTCCCTTTCTCTTTCTCTTAAGCCTTGAATGCAATATCTTTTATTGGAACCTGATGCTTACTTACCCTGATCTCATAAGATGTGATAGTACCTTGCAATTCTTCCATTGTTAGCTTGTTGATATCCATTGTCTATTCTATTGTTGAAACCTTAGAATCATATTTCATGGGAAGTCATATCAAAACCTTTTGAGTAACTTTTGATTATTTCATATTAGAACCTAGGTCTCTCATGGTGTTAGTAATCTCATCAACATGAAGTAAAAACTTTGCAATATCTTCAGAATCTTCCATTTTTAATTCCTCAAATATTTTTCTATGAGTTTGTAGTTTTGCCAACTTTACCTTAGAATATCTTTCATAAGTATTCTGAAAATTGGTCCACATTTCATTAGCTGAATTACATACCATGACCTTTGAAAAATCTATCTCATGAAGCCCACTCAAAATATAATTCATTGCTCTTGCATTGATCTCAACCAATTTCCTGATAGTCTTATCTACCTTGGGATCACCTTCAACCCTATACTCTTTTTCAACCATTTTCCATATCTCATATCCTTATGATATCAAGTAGTTCTTCATCCTCATGCTCTAGAAAGCATAATTGTTACCATAAAACAATGGAGCCTTATTTGTATATGATCCATTCTATAAAGCCATCTATGTTCTTATAGAATCTGCCCTCAAGATGTTATATTTTCCAAAGAAACCTGCTCTGATACCAATTGAAGAACACAAACTTATACTGAGAGGGGGGTGAACATTATAATACCACTTTTTACTTTCTTTCCAAATAAATATCAATTAATGTCTTTAATTGCAATAACCAAATATAGTAGTGTGCATTAATAACTCAAATAGCAATAGTAAGCAAGAGCACAAGTCACCACACATAATTGAGACACAAGATTTAACGTGGTTCCCCCAATGTGGGGTACTCCACCAGATAATCTCCTTATAATATTTCACACATAAATAAGGATCCTTATCCAATACAATTATTTCTTTTATCTGCTCAAAGCTAGGCAATAACAAGTTCACACAGAACTTGTCCAAATATGAATAACAAGCTCACATAGAACTTATTCAAAACTAAATAACAAGTTCACACAGAATTTGTTCAAATATGAATAACAAGGTCACATAGAACTTGTCCAAAACTTAATAACAAGCTCACACAGAACTTGTCCAAAATTGAATAACAAGCTCATACATAACTTGTCCAAAACTGAATAGCAAGCTCACACAGAACTTGTCTAAAACTGCTCTAGCAAGCTCACCAAGAACTTGCCCAAATTTGCTCTAGCAAGCTCACCAAGAACTTGCCCAAATATACTCTAATAAGCTCACCAAGAACTTGTTCAAATATGCTCTAGCAAGCTCACCAAGAACTTGCTCAAATCTGCTCTAGCAAGCTCACCAAGAACTTGCTCAAATCTATCCACAAATATATCCTAAAACTGTCCATAAAGTTGTCCACAAAGCTGTCCCAAAACTATCCACAAAGCTATCCCAAAATTGTCCACAAAGCTATCCACAAAGCCTTCTCAAAGGCTCAATCAATCATGCTCAAGTAGTACTCAAATCTCATCCACAAATATATCAAGGCAAAGCTCAAAGATGAACTCAACAATGAATGGTAATGTACTCTTCAATGTATGACAACAGTGATCCACACTAATATCAACACAACTCAACTCAAATCAACTCATAGAAGAATAAATATAATTGTTAGAGACTCAATATGTTCTAAGCTCAATCTTCAACTCAAATCAACTTAAATCAATCTCAACTCAACTCAAGTCAACTCATAGAAGCATAAAGAGAATTGTTAGAGACTCAATATGTTCTAATCTCAATCTCAAATCAAATCAAAATTATGGAATAGTTTGTTTCATGGAACTTGACCAATGACCTCACACAATCACTTGACTAGGCTCAATCAAGTCATCTCAACCCATACCACAAGGGACTACTCTTTCTCACAAAAACCCTAGTCCAAGCATGTATCAACCAACTCAAATGTTTCCAACAATGCTCAACCAAAAATCTCACATAACAATGATACTCATGTTATTTTCAAGTTCTTTCACAACCAATGGGCTTCAATGACTATGCTTATAAAACAAGGTTTAAACACAACTCTCAAACCAAAAAACCTTGAAGCATTCAACCAACCACTTTCAAAAAGGAAACCACAATCAATCCTTTTCACTCCAATGATATTTCAAAAACCAAACACCATAAACAATCAATAGGAGGATGTGCCCATACATTTTTGATGCCAAGAAGTTATCCACAAAATCTACCACACTAAACACAACTTTCCTTTCCAATCTCAATAAGGGTTAGTGGACTTCAAATAATAATCACAAGATAAGCATAACTCAATTTACACCTTTTTACTCCAACTTAATAAACACATCCACCAAAGTCCTTTTTAATAAAAACTCTTATTAAAAATAATAATCAATAAGGCTCTCAAATATATTTTATTACAACTCCTTATTTCTCCTAAATATTCATTTTCAATTTCATGAATATCAAAATAAATCAACAACTCATCCACATCTGAAATAATAATCATAGCCCTTATAAAAATAAAGTTTAATTAAAAACTTTAATTATTCCTTAACCGCCTTATAACTCCTATCCTAGGGTATAAACGAAATTAATTAGAGCAAAACATAATTACCTCCTTAAGGGGATTCAAACCCCTAACTTGCACACACCACGAGCACCTTAACCATGGCTAAGGTTACCACATGAGCTAGCCGCTCATTCGAAAGGAAAAGACACGACGTGCCTTAAGTCCTTCCTCCCTTCCACGCAAACCAAAAGTGCTTCGAGCGCTTTCCTTCCAATGCCTTCGAATGCAGTCAAGGAGATTCGAACCTTAATGTAAAGCACTGCCACACACCTTAATAAAAAAGCCAATTTCTAATGCGCCACTTTACCTACAATGTGATGGGGAGCCCAGATTCACCACCAAAAATGTAGATCCCCTCCTCTCCTTTGATCATCGAAAACAAATTTCAACACTAGCCTGCAGGCGTAGCTTTCCGAGGTCCCTACCCTCTAGGCCATTAATCACCCCCTGGAAGAATACCTCCTCAGAATCTCAAAAGTTGACTCTTCCCTCGGCCTTTGTGACTGAACCTTCACATATTTTACCCTAACTGGCAACTGCCACTGGGTCAGCCACAGAAACATGCATTGATGAGCCATCTGAATGTCTCTGACCTCTGGGCGCAACATTCGAGTGGCTGCCATTCTCAGCAAGCTTACCGGGCAAGAAATCATGCATTAATGAGGCTTTGACTGCCTCAGGAAACATCGTATGGGAACACGTGCCTTTTTGAATTGTGAACCAGCAGTATGTCGCGATATCGCGACATGTCGCGATATCATGACATTTTTATTCCTCGTTGCCTTTCTCTTCTTCGAGTCGCGATATCGCGACATGTCACGATATCACGATATCTTTCCTTTTCGGCTCTTCTTTCTCCTTTTCGGTCATGAAATCGTGACATATTTCCTTTCTGCCTCCTTCTCGCCTCTCGGGTCACGAAATCGTGACATGTCGCGATATTGCAACATTCTTCCTTTCTGCTTCCTTCTCGCCTCTTTGGGTTGTGAAATCGTGACATGTGATATCGCGATAGCTTTTCTCTCTTCTTTCTCTCTCTGTTTTGGGTCACGAAATCGCCACATGTCACAATATCGTGACAGTTTCCTTGCTTTCTTTCTTCTCCTTCGGTCGCGAAATCGCGACATTTTCTTCTTTGGCCTTTCTTGTCTTCTTTCGGTCATGATTTCGTGACATGTCGCGAAATCGTGACATTTTTGCTCCGTGCCTTCTCTCTCCTTGAGTCGCAAAAACTTAGAATTTTTTTTTTTGATGTAAGATTGCTCTGTTGCCACCGGATGCTCCTGCATCACAATGTCTTGGGCTTTCAACCAACCTTGGATTTATTTGTTGTCTCCCTTTTCAAAACAATTTTCGCACGAGCTCTCTTCGGATGCTAGCCATTGATTAACACGAGCAAGGATTAATTTTTTTCAACGAACCTTAGGATCCCCCTTTATATAGTCTTCTCCTCATTTTCTATGACGTCAGAGAATTATTGATTTTCCCTCTTTATTTAGATGTCGGCGCTAACTTTAATTTTAATTTTAAATTTTAAATAATTAAAATATAAACTAAATATTTATAATTAAATATCTCCATCACCGGGGTACCTTTTTCAACGAAACAAAAGGCCAACCTGGGTTTTAAGAAAAACCCATTTAAAATTTGCCATCAATGGTTTTAAATAAAATCTATTATTTTGTCTGCCTTGATTTTCACAAAAAACCTGATTTTATCCATGCTTTCCAAAATATCATTTACCCACAAAAACTCAAAGTGATCCATATGACATCAATGATTCATGTGACATCAATGAAAACATAAAATAACTCAAATTGCCAACAATACTTTCATTTTTTTTTGACAATTGAGACTGATTATTTTCTTTAAAAAATTTACAACTAAAATATCCAATGTTTCTTTTTTTGTCCATGTATGTTATAATTTTTTTCAATGGTTATATGGGATTGAAACGAGTCCCACCCTTATTACATCATTGCCATATAGTGGTATTTTAATAAATCTTAGATATTATCCATATATCATTTGGTAAGATTTAAACCTAGGTCTCCTCCTTGAATGATGAGGAATATAATGAGTTGAGCTAATGCCACTTGATATCCATGTATGTTATATTTGTTCATTGTTTCCGTTTTAATAAATTTTGTTTTGTTATTAATATTACTTGTGCCACCATTCCCTATAATAAAACCATTCTCATTAGCTTATCCATATCCATTATATCATTTTTTTGTTCTAACTGCCTCTATGTGCCTTTTAAGTTCTTTATTGTCTTGACTTAGATCATTATTGATAATTTTTATTGACCATTATTATCCTTATTACAAATGTAAGACTTTAGTTCACCAATACACTATCTATTGGTTTGGTCCACACATTCTGTATATTCAAATCAAATATTTTCTATACTAGCATTTTCATAAACATCTCTAAAATTATCATTATCAAATATGGATGGATCAATAGTTATTTTTTCCCATAAGTGCTTTGTGATTTGGTTCAAATTTTTCTTCATCATTATACTTTGTTTCTTGTACTTCTTGAATCATGTGCCCTATTATTGTTGTTGTGTTTGTGTATATTGTTGCTAATTTGGTTTATATTATTTGTGTTGATATCTTTGAAAAGGTCTATGCATTTGATTTTATTAATTGAGTAAATTATATTTGTGATATATGGTAATGTAT
Source organism: Wollemia nobilis (assembly GCA_028583015.1). Taxonomy (NCBI): domain Eukaryota; kingdom Viridiplantae; phylum Streptophyta; class Pinopsida; order Araucariales; family Araucariaceae; genus Wollemia; species Wollemia nobilis. The sequence goes on from JAQPPZ010017228.1 coordinate 19,313,741, forward strand.
CCATCTTTTTTATATATATGATGAATTTTTTTATTTAGGATGATGTTGTGATGATGAGGTAGAAGAGGTTCTTGGTGATAATTTTATCAAATGAAAGCATTGTTTGTCTTTCCATCTCTTACTTGGTTTTCTATTTCATATTCCTAAAGAATATTAACCAATGTTTAGCACTTAGAGAGATGTGACCAATGTTTTAAATGATTCTAAAAGTGTTCTAAGTGTAACTTGGACAAAAAACTTATCTTCTACTTTCTCTCTCATAGTTTATAGCCTTGATTTCAAATCTGCTATCCTTTTAAGAAAATGTTCTATATTTTCACCATCTTGAACTTTTAGTGAATACAATTGTGATTGCAAATGCAAAATAATGACTTCTTTCTTTCTATCAAATATAGTGCATAGTTTATCCTAAGCATTTTTAAAGTTTCATCTTCATTGATACGTGCTTGTAATTCATATGATATCCCAAATGTTACTAGCATACGTACTTTTGCATCTTCTTATTTATATTTTTGTTTACCTATGGCATCTTCTAGAATGGTTTTATTTCTAGTTACTATTTACAAAAGCTTTTCAATGATAAGTATTGATTTCATATTATTTTTCCAAGGGGTGAAGTTTGGTCCTTTTAGTAGTTTAGATTTGGAAAGGAAAATATTTGTATTTGCCATGGTATTTTATAAAGTTTCTTAAAGTGGGTTCTGATTTATTTTTGCAATTTGCTTGAATAATGACAAGTTTACAAAAATTATTTTAATTGTCAAGTAGAATATTTTTAACTTCTTAATTCAATATTTTCCTTCTTTTCCTCAAAATAATTCTTGAACAATATTTTCCAAAATATATTAATTTCTTCTCCTTTAATAATTCTTCTCACTCTAGTAATTTTCTTTCCTTTAACAATTCTACTTTCAAATAAATTTCTTCTGATAAATATTCTTCTCTCTAACTTTTCCTTCTTATAAGATTTTTTTTTCCTTTCAATACTTTCCTTGTAAATATTTCCTTTCTTCTCTGATATTTCCTTTCACTATTATCTTGATTTTTCATATAATTTTCTAGCAGTCTTCTATATTATTTCACCTTTAATATTTCAAACTTCTTTCACCAACCTTATAACATTCCTCTCTTTATATATCTTAGATTTTTCTTTTTTTATTTCAAACTACGCTTCTAAATATTAAACTTTCTTCATATGCTAGAAATAAATTATAAGAAGCAAAGATTTTGTACCTTCATATTGTGAAATAATTTTCCTTCAAACCTTTGACTCTAATGATGTCACACCTCAACGTAGCTTTTGCAATTAATATTTAATCCAAACATCACACCTTTTGCACATGATTATAGCCAGCTTTGAGCATTTTATCTACTCAAAATACCTCAAATGTTTTTGTTTGCTTTGACCAACCTACTAATCCTTGCCCATTCTATACTATTTTTTGCTCGAATTTCACTATCATCTATGCATTTCTAGGTCTAAAACTCTCTATCTATCCATTTCCAGGTCTGCAACTCTCTGCCTATGCATTTCTAGGTTTGCAACTCTTTCTTCACTTCTTCAAGATTTGAAACTACCTTAATTTACTACTTTATTTCTTTCTCGAATATTTTATTGTCACCAAAATTCTTCTCAGGTATCTAATCTGGTTCTCTTTAGGCATGTACTTTGATTCTCCATTCCTTGAATAGGCTTACTCGAATGTTCACATTTTTCCTCCAACTCTAGAAATGGGTAGTATGGACTCCTCCTTGCTTCTCCATGTAAAATATTCTTTGCAATAGGGCTTCACAAGAAGTAGCTATCTATGTCATCTTGGATTTCTCCTTCAACAATTATCCTCTCCAAGGGACCACAAAAATACTCATACACAATCTCAAAAAACTTGGACAGATTCACACAAAAGTTTTTTGACTCCTCACAACAAGCTCACTCAACTTCATGGCTCTCCAACTATGACTTTTCAACTAGGCTCTCTCTCTTATCGAACGTTCTTATCTTTTCAACCCTACCTTTGCTCAAACGTAGCTTTGATACCACTAATAGCATATAAGCTATTTTATCATAATAAATCAAGATTAAAGTTCTCACACAATGATATACACAAGTATTCAAACAAATAGATAAACTTACTATATTCCCATGGATCACAAACTTAGTATTCCAGTATCAATAAACTACTGAATTTTCACATTAAATACTTCTCATATGCTTGCTCCACATAGCATTTACAAAGACTCTTGAAATTTCAACTTCAACTAACTATTCATCTCCTCAAACTCATAGGAGATATAACTCTTCATATTTCTCATAAGAGAAATATATTTTATTAACTCGCTAATAATGGCAAAACCTAAATAGCTAATATTTTTTTTTTTGGTAAAAATTTATTGAATCAATAAACCTTACAAGAAATAGAGAATCCCATAACAATAACCCTTACAAGGGCCAGAAGAAAGAGACCCCCAATACCATCGAGCACCCGACCAAAAGATATCCAACAAACAACAACCTCAACCAGGCATATCCACAACAAGCAAATTAGCAAGATGATGAGAACAATCCAATGGAAGTTGATCCCATTCCCTAACATTCTAGTCTTCTTGAAACTCAGAAGCCCATTTTGCCAAGCAATCAACCACACCATTCCATTCCCTAGGAATATGAACAAAGGAAATAAACTCTAGATGCTGAAAAATTTGAAAGATCTACCAAGCCACTAATGCCAACTGCCAATGAACATTAGAAATATTATGAGTCTTCAATAAATTAATAATAATCTGAGAGTTCGACTCACAAATTATCTTCTACCATCCCAGAGCATAACCTTTTTTCAAAGAAAAAAATAGCAAGGGCCTCCATATAATTATTAGTCTGCTTCCCCTTATAATAGGAAAAAATGAAAAGAGTTGCACCACTACTATCTCTCCCAACACCACCAATACCTGCATGCCCAGGATTCCCTCTAGAAGAGCCATCAGTATTAATCTTAAACACCCCCCGAGGTGGAGGATGCCATCTGCCATCTCTCTGCACTTTTTTATTGAGGCCTCTCCTCCCGATCGATAAAGAAGGACGAGGGTCATTCTCCACTAAACCCAGGTCCTGCATCATCAAAATCTTAGACTGCTCCAAAGGAATACTGATCTGACATTTAGAAGAAATAGTTTCTTGGATCATACCAATAATCCTCTACCAAGTCTGATAAATAGTTAACTTCCTACCTTGAAAAATTCTTTGATTTCTTTCAAGCCAAATCTGCCATATAATACATGAGGGCCCAATACTCCATGCAACTTGAAGAAAGAAAGCCTTAGCAGGAGGTCTTCCTAAACTCCTCCAAAACTCAACAAGAGAAGAGGTATGAGAACAAGACTGTTTCCACACCCTCCACCAAAGATGCCAAATTTCCTATGCAAACGAACACTGTAAGAGCAAATGCCCTACAGATTCATCACTATTCTCACAAAGGAAACAAAATGAAGGGCCCTGAAAACCTCTCTTTTGGAGATTATCCTAGGTAGGACATCTATTTCGAGTAGCCAACCACAAATAGAAATTGCATTTGGGCTAGGAAACCTTATTCCAAACCTGTTTCCACCAAGGAACCTCCTCATCCCCAAAATGTTGCCTATCTAAAACACGGTAACCAGAAGCCACCGAGAAAACCCCTCTAGGATCCAGACCCCAAGCCAAGACATCATCATCCTGTAAAGAAGAGCACTCCCTAGTAGCCAAAATATGAGCCAACTCTTCTCTATCCTGAACAGAACCACTTGCCGACCAATCTCTAGGATCTTTCCATTGAACTACCTCCACCTACCCAACTCTTTTGGCAACTTTATAATCCATCACCTTGTACCAACCAACAACCAAGAAACAATTACATAGCTCCTGAAGATGAGGAAACATAGATAAAATTGTAGGGAAACCATCCCAAGAATCATGCTAGAAAAGAGCCTTCGAGCCTTTGAGACAAATCCAGAACAAACCTTGCTTAACAAGAGATGCCCCCTTCTTAAGGGTGTTCCAGATCAAAGAACCTTTACCAGATAAACTGTATCTAGGTATCTCAGAGTCCGCAACCCCATTAAGATACTTAAAGGAAATAATTTTAGCCCAAGCATGGTCTTGAGAAATGCACCATCTCCAATAAAGCTTGGCCGCCAATGCCTGACCAGAAAGAGAAGTCAAACGAAGACCCAAACCACCATCCTATTTCGATCTACAAATAGTCTCCCACTTAACCAGACTCCATTTTGAAGACTCCAAATTTCTAGCCCATAAAAATCTTCTTGACATAGATTCAAGCTCATGAATAAAACTAGTAGGAGTAACCTAAATCATGCATCGATAAATATATGAAGCTTGAACCACCGACTTAAGAAGCAACACTCTGCCAACAAAAGAAATCCACTTAACAATCCAATGAGAGACTTTAGCCCTAAATTTATCCAAAATATTATTCCAGATGCCTCGAGGTAGAGGGCCCATAGAAAGAGGAATTCCCAAATAAGTTAAAGGAAGAGCTTCAATATGAAATCGAAGAATCTGAGCAATTCTAGCCTATATAAGAGGATCAGTATTGAAAAAGAATATGGAGGATTTTCCCTCATTTATCTTCTACCCTGAAGCAGCCAAATAAATATCCAGATATATTCTAAAATTAGTTGCTTCCCTAATAGAGGCAAGACCCATCAAAGTAGTATCATCCACAAATTGAAGATGAGAAGACACAGGTAAACTATTACCCCACCTCCAACCATGAATCAACCCTTGACTGACATGCGATTTGAGAAGTCTACCCAAACCCTCAGCCATAATAATAAACAAATAAGGAGACAAAGGATCCCCTTGATGGAGACCTCTCGAAGCCTGAAACAAAGTAGAAGGCTCACCATTGATAAGGATAAAATAGGATGGAGACGTAATACAACTCATCACCCAACTAACCCAGTTGGAGTCAAAACCAAAAGCAAGGAGAATTTTACTTAAGAAAGACCATTTAACCCTATCATAAGCCTTAGCCATATCCAATTTTATAAACATAGCTTTTTCTTTAGAAATTCCCATAGAATGAATGGCCTCAACAACAATAGCCACACCATCAAGGATTTGTCTACCCACCACAAAACCTCCCTGTTCATCAGAAATAACCTTACTGAGCCAAGGCTTAAGTCTCTCAACAATCAACTTGGAGATAATTTTGTACACCACATTACATAGTGCAATAGGTCTGAAAATATCCAGAGAATTGGCTCCTTCCCACTTAGGAATAAGCACCAAGAAGGTAGAATTCATAGCTCTCAACATCTATTTAGTTCTGAAAGACTCCTGCACAATAGACAAAAGATCCAGTTTGACAATCTCCCAGAATTCTTGGAAAAATTCCACAAGAAAGCCATCAGGCCCCGAGGCTTTCCCTTTCTTCATCTGGAAAACAATACCCTCCAAATCTTTGATTGAAACAGGTCTCATGAGCAACTCATTCATCTCAGCAATGACAACTGAAGGAATACAATCCAAAATACTATTTTCTTCAGCAACCGCCAAGGGAGAATCCTCAGAATACAAAGAGGAAAAAACCTTACAACCTCCCTTGAAATATCCTGAGCAACAATCAACTGGACCCCAAGAGAATAAATAAGAGAAGAAATAGCATTACCATACCTTCTAGCTTTAACCGAATTGAAAAATAAAGCAGTATTTTTGTCTCCTTCCTGCAACCAATCAATTCGAGCCTTCTGTTTCCAATAAATTTCCTCCCTCAATTCCCACTCAACTACCTCCTTAAGAGCATCAAATTCCTCTTTAAGATTCCTTTATGTGAGGCCATAATCCCTAATCTATCTTGTAATAGCATCTAACTTCTCTTGAGCAGCCAACTTAACCCCAAAAATATTACCAAAACTCTGCCTATTCCACTTCTTAAGCTGATATTTCACATACTAGAGCCTCTTAACAAAGGAGAACATAGCAGTTCCATGAGCAGGCCTACCATGTAACCACCATACTCTCATTAAATCATGTAGAGAAGGCTCCCAAAGCCACATTAACTAGAATTTAAAGCAGGGTTTCCTATAAACTCCCTGGCGAATGGCATTTAGCTTTATAGGCCAATGATCAGAACCTCTCCAATCCAAAATTTCTGAGCTGATTTTCCAATTATTACTGATCCAATAAGGAGAAACCAGAAAATGATCCAATCTCTCAGAAATAGCCTCAGTACCACATCTCCTGTTGCTCCAAGTAAACATACCATTACCAGGTTTAATATCCACAAGGTTTAAGAAAAGGATATTATCATTAAGGGCCAAAGATGCCTGTCCAAGAGAACCCACACCACCTCTTTTCTCCTCCAAACTGGTGATAGCATTAAAGTCTCCAGCAACAATCCAAGGATAGTGAGGAGCCATTAACCGCACCACCCGAATATGATTCCAAAGATAAATTTTCCCAACAAGATCAGAGGGAGCATAAACATTAGTTAATAAGACCACTTCACCAGACTCCTTACAAGAAGCAACCATAGAGAGAGAAAATTTATTAGAAACCCACCATATAGGAGAGAGCTTTTGAGGATTCCAAAAGCTAACAATACCACCAACACTGCCCTAGGCACCAATACACTGACATTGCCCACGAGCCCACAATTTGGAAGCAATACTAAACAAACAATCAACTGATAATTTTGACTCCTACAAAAAAACAATATCAGGCTTATGCAACTTAATCAACTCGCGAATAGCTTTTTGTCGAGGGGTGCTATTCAATCCCCTCACATTCCAAGATAAAACAATCATTTATGAGGAGTGGAAAAGTGAGAGTCAAGGGGCCTAACCAACCCTGACTCAACCAAGGACTCCCCCTCAAGTTTAATTTTCTCCACATATTTCTTCCTACCCACCTTAGAAGACTTTTTAGGTACCCCCTTTTTAAAATTCTTTTGATGCAATCCCAACATAGAACTCACCTTAGAACCTTTTCCATGATCGAAACCCACCAAATCAGCCAGCAACGGATCATCTGCCACCACACCATCCTCCTGAACAACCATATTTTCCTCAGAAGGAATAGAAATCTGGTTCCCCTCAATAGTCTATGTCGCACAATTCACCAAAACTGGAACAATCACATTACCCAGAGATTGATCAGTGTCCATCTGAGCAACAGATAGATCCCTTTGCAAATTAACCCCAACAAGCTGGTCCAAGTCATCCAAAGCATCAAATCTATTATGTAATCCATCAACTGGCCTCTCATTAAAGGATCTCTTCAAACCCCTACCTTTATTGTGGGACTTAACAGGAATGAAACCCTCCTTATCAGTCCCACTATCCTGCATTGGAGCTTTCCCCTCAACAGACCCATTAACCTGCTTAGGAGCTTTTCCTTTATCTATCCCACTATCCTGCTTAGGAGGTTGAGGCTTAGATGACAAATTCCTAGGTAATTTTGGGTATTTTCTCTGAAGGTGTCCATATGCATGACACCAACGACATCGAAATGGAAGGGTTTCATAGTCCAACTGTTGAATCCAAGAAGAAGATCCAACACAAATTTCCATAGAATCTAGCAAAGGCTTATTTAAATCTATCTCAACACAAACACGGGCACAAGAAACTACCTTTTTATCCATCATTTGTTGAGAAGGACCCACCGACTTCCCCAACAACAACGCAATCATGTGAAGAATATCGTTCCACCAGAACTCTAGAGGTAACCAAGGGAGCCGAACCCAAACCGACACCCGCGATGGAATTTCCTTCGCAGGGTTAAAACCCACATGCCAAGGCTTAATGAACAAGCCAACCTGGTTATAAAAATAAGGCCCTCCTTCAAAAACTTTATGTCGATCCTCCATGCAAGAGAAAACAACCATGAAAAAATTATTTGCCCCTAGCATGATCTCCATATCTCCAATCGGGTTCCATACTTTTCGAGCCCAAGATTCCAATGAAATGAGAGGGACCCGAATTCCTAAAAATTTGCAAATTAAGGTATGATTAGCCAGGTATTCAACATCCTCTACAATTGAATCTGGTTGAATCACCAAGACAGGCCTATCCAGAGTCCGTTCAAGACAACCATTCACTTTTGTAGCTCTAAAAACCCCAGTCGAAACAGCGCCAACTAGGCTTGATGATTTTTCTCCAGATGCATGCCCTGAAGAAGATGGGTCGGAGCCCATGAGGGCCTCTTGGAAGGACAATATTTGCTTATCATTCAAATCCCCTGCCATTATGATTTCACTACCTCTACCATTTCACGTATACCCTAAATAACTAATATTTATAAGACTCTTTTGCATCACATATTTACATCACATAAGACTCTTTTACATCACATATTTACAAAGTATGTACAAGGTTCTTGCATTGTACTTTCAAGGTACCGAATTTTGTAATACTTCCAATAGGATAACCATATATTGAGTAAACAATATCTTTTATGAGGATCATCTCATATGATCTATGACCTTGTGGATGTTAAAAACTACTTTACTTTACCTTAAAAGTTAGACTACCAATATTTTAGAATTAAAATGTTTCAATCAAATAATAATTAAGACACTAATCTTATATATATATATATATATATATATTAATATATTATTAAATTATTTAAAATAATTTATTTATTAATTACAATATTACATAATGATATTACTAATCAAATGACATTAGCTTAACTAGTTAGATTCTTCAACTTTCAAGGAGGAGACCAAGGTTTGAATCTTGCCAAGTAATACATGCATAATTGTGAAGCTTGTTATAATACCATCATATGATTATGATGTAATACAATGGACATATTTCAATCTCATATATATATATATATATATACTTCTATACTTTTCACAACCTTAATTAAGGTTCAAATTTTATGGTGAAGTTTAACATTTGTCTAATTGATGGGGAGTGAGGATTTGCACACCTTAAATTAAGTTTAAATCTTATGGATAAACCTTAATATTTAATCAAATGACATTAGCTCAATCAATTAAGTTCCTTAACATTTATTGAAAAAACCCAAGTTCAAATCTTGCCAAACTATACATAAATAATATTCAAACTATTGTAATACAATTAAATGTTAACGATGTAATATAACTCATTTTAATTCCATACAATCAATTTCTATCTCTATATTCCTTTTATAAATTTAACAACTCATTGTAATTCCTTCCAAAATGTTAATACATGTTAACTAAAATAATAATAATTACATGTCTAAAAAATTATTTTATTATAAAATATTTCTATATATATATATATATATATATATATATATATATATATTCCTTTTATATCTTAATTTTTTTATACATAGGAGAGTTGGATACAACCACACTATTTTTAGTTATTTTCAAGCGCAAGGTTTAAACCATAGGGGTTGCTTCCACCAAACCTATTCCACCTCATTATTGATCTAGCGTGAGGGGGACCATTGCTCGCTTGGGATTCATATTGTTGTCGTTGGTCTAGCGCGTACTCAGAGGATTCAAATTAGACTACTACCTTTGCAAACAAGCTCCCAAGGTTTAAACCTAGGTGTCTTTTTGGTAAGTGCCTGGACAGACAAACAACTACCAATCCACCTAACCCTTTGGGAAAAAACTTTTAGATTAGAAACAAACTTCAAGAGCTACTCTTAGATGGTCAATAATATCATCCCATTCAATATACCATTATCTAGAGGGAAGCCACAGGAGATTTGAACCTCACAGACAATTGCATAGGTTTGAACCTTGGATCTCCCATTCAATAGGGCCAGGCTCACCTTTTCCACTTGCGCTACAAATGCAGACCCTTTTATACCTTAATTATTACTATGTAAAGTTACAAAATCATAGTAATTCCCTCCAAAATGTTAATGCATGCTACCTAGAATGATAATAATTACACATATAAAAGAAAACTTGTGTTATAAAATATTTTGATTTTATATTTGAGCATGCAAAATTAGATTAATTTCTTAGAGACTTTGAAACTCTATATAAAGGTTTATTGTTTGAATCTTGTAGGTGATGGTGGAGAGTGGTATTGCTTTACAAAGCATTTAACACGTGAAACTTACTTTAGATTATATGGTCCTATACATTTTTTTTTAGTACACACATTCTATTGTGGTTTGAACTTAGGTTTCCTATATGAGAGCCTAAAACCATACCACTATGGTCTGCCCAAAGGGACATGGGCCTAGACTTTTGGTAAAGTGGTGAACAAAAGGGGTAATATGATTTTTAAGATCATCTTAAAAGATTTATAAAAATATAAACTTTAATACAATTATAGATGACCAAATGATATCTTAAAAAATTATAAAAATATAAACTTCAATACAATTATAGACAATTACATGGTATTAGTTCAATTAGTTAGATTTTTCAATTTTGAAGGAGAAGACCTTCGAGGAGATTAAAGTTTTAATCTTGCCAAGTGATACATGTATAATTGTAAAGCTTGTCATAATACCACCATGTGATTAAGTGATACTTGATAAGTTAAGCAATACATACATAATGATCAAGTTTGTCTTAATAGTTAATCCTATATAAAGAATTGGAAATAATTACAATTATAAATTAAATTAAAAAAAGTTGATCTAAAATTATTTTTTAGATATATAAACATGAGAAATAAAAAACAAAGAATATAAATTTAATCAATTAAATTTTTATGTTAAAAAACTATATTTAAATCGGGTTAAATAACACATTTATAATTAATAATCTATTATAATATCATTCTTCCATCATATTATAATCACAGATAACACATGTTACAATTCTATATTACCAATTAATTAAAAAATCATTAAAAAGTAAAAGCATCCACATTCATTAAGTATTGTACTTGTAATTCGTCTCCTCCTCTTTTTTTTCAATTGTTTTGAGAGTGAATTTACCTTCATAAATCATTACATTTAGTCTCTGTATAATGCATGATAGCCAATTGTCTATTTATTTATTTTTAATCATAAGGTTGTACATGGTCCTAAGAAATTATTTATTTGTGATTTTGCTACGTGGACAAAACAAAGAAAGTCATCATTCCCTTACCTCCAATCACCATCAATAATGCATAATTATAGAACGAATGTAATAGTCTTTCTATCATATATTATATACACACATTTTTTATTTTATTTGATAGTGAAAGGAAAGTTTCTAACACATCTCACATGTCGTAATTTTGTGAGAATGGCAATGTCCTAAGAAATAAGGTAATGATTAAATTAACTTCTTTTCTTTCACAGGTTTTCAGTCCACCATGGTCTTCTACAAAATTATTAACTGTGAATCTCTTTACTTGATTCTTCCATGCTTTACAATTGAGGTAATGGAAATCGCATAATTACTTTATTATGTAACAATTAGCCATGCAATTAAAATTTTATTTTAATCTTATAATTTTTAATTTTTTATATAAAATTGAAACAAGTTTTATTGTTACATAATTACTTTATTATGTAACAATTAACCATGCAATTAAATTTTTATATTAATCTTATATTTTTTAATTGTTTATATAAAATTGAAACAAGTTTTATTTGTATTAAATTATAATAATGAATTTTTTTATATAATTTAATTTTATTAAATCGTATATATAAAATGGAAAGGAGTTCAATTATATTACATCATTAGCATATTATAGTATCATGGTATTTTAATGAGTAACATAATAATATTATATGATTTAACCATGGTCACTTCATTGGAGGTGGTGTTTTTAATCAAATGAACTAATAACATTATAGTTTAATATCACAATTATAATTATTAAATATGTAAATAAAAATAACAAAAAATTAATCTTAAGACAATTTAAAATGTATTATTTTAATGTGAACTTTGGTTATATGATCCAATCTATTATTAATTTTAAATTATAACTTTGATATAAAACAATATGTTTACATGTTTTTTTTTAATTATTTTTATTTTTGAGTGTGAAAAATTACAATGCTACGGTATGAAGTATCCTAAAAAATTCCAGTTACATATTATCTAGGAGCTGGCCTAGAGGAGTACCAACCTCGTTGTAATAATCTATAGTCAGCCTACAATCTAGAAACATAATCCTAATAATAGGATTGAGGTAGAAAACAAGAGTAAATTATTGATCAATCAGAGTTCTTAAATGACTCTTGCATAAGTTCCAAAATCGAGAACTCGAGTTTTAATTCTAAAGACTAACATTATTTTGAAGCCTATCTTCTTATAGAATAATGCCAAGGGTCCCTTTCAAAAACTAATGATGTTAAGTGATCTTGATATTGACCAACTCATTATTGAAGGACACTCCTTGTTTTCCATTAACTGGCTTAAGGGAAACCAACATCCACCGTGGAACATCAATAACATCATCAATGAATGCAAGAGAATGTTGGGCAAATATTTGAATGTCACCATTTAGCACATGTACATTGAAGGTAATAAGGCGGCTGACCTGTTGGCTAACAAAGATGTAATGGGGATGCATGACCAAATTTTTTTAACATATATTGGACCTGGATATATGGGAGGGTGTTAATAATAACAAAGAACAAGAAGGGATGAGGAGCGATGGAGGAAACGAAGGAAGCAGTGGAGGAAGTGGAGGAAGCGGAGGAGGAGCAAAAACGACAGGCAAGAATTTTGAACCAACGGAAGGAGAAGATCCAAAGGCAGGGCAGAATGCTATAGCTGGAAAGAAAAAGGATTCCCTGTCAGCTTAGTTCGAAAAGGCTAAAGTTACAGATCCTCTAGATAAACCCTCAGACAAAGGGTCCCATTGGGGTTTGGGAGCTGGCAACAAGGGCCCAACCTTTTTGGAAATGTTGAAAGGGAAAAAGAAGGAGCCAGTCAGTGAACTACCGCCCCTAATACCAAACAATAACAGCTTAACTATGCCAATGGAGATTATGGAAAGATTCTTGGATATGGAGGCATCATCCTTAGTTGGTAAGTTTTTGGGAGGAAGGTCGGACATTGAGACTATTCGCTCATGGGTCGCGGCAAAGTGGAAAACTTTAGGAAGCTTAGAAATCGTAGCCATGTCAAGAGGTTTTTTTATGATAACACTCAACAACAAAGATGATGCAGAGCGCATCTTGACAGGAGGACCCTAGTTTCTAGGAAGGCGTAGTCTCTTTCTAAGGAAGTGGGGGGAGGATTTCAACCCTAAGAAGCAGAACATTAATATAGCACCCATTTGGGTCCGCTTACCAAACCTCCCACCCTAGTTTTTTAATGAGTACTAGCTTAGTGGCATAGCAAAGATGATAAGAGATCTCATGGCAATAGACCATTCAACCCGGGCAAGGACTAGACTAGCGCATGTCAGGATCTGTATAAATGCAAACTTGGATTTTGATCTACCTTCTCATGTGGAACTAGCATATGGAGAGTTTATAAGGATTCAGCCTGTGGAGTATGAGAACAAGCCGATATTTTGTAGCGTGTGCAAAACCCAGGGCCACCTTCAAGCCCAATGTCTGACAATAACTGCAAACAAGGAAGCCACGCGTGAAGGTTTTCTGGGGAAAGCTAATGGGAGAGGGATCCCAAAGTTTCAAGGACCACGTCTTAACTTGGAAGGATACAAACAAGTTAAGAATAACCAGGCTGACCAAGCCAACACAGAACTGGAAAAAATCCAGGAGAAAGGAAAGCAACATAATGAGGGAGGCAAAAATCATAAGGTATGTAATAAAGATCCCAGCTTGAACATGTTTGATATCCTATCAAATCTAGAAGTTGAAAAAGAAAACAGTAAGGATGATACCATTTGTGTCAAGTTTCCTGAAATACTATACTCCCCATCCAAATCGAGACCATCCACAGTTATGACAAAAAGCCCCAAAAGCTATGCTCAAAATGAAGAAAAATCGCCAAGTCATTTTAGCTTAAACATGGAAAAAATAGAGTCAAGAGTCGAAGTTGTGGAAACAAGAGGCAGGAATGTAGCTCCTAATCCGGTAGTGGAGCAAATTATCCCTTATCAAATGAGCCCAACGGTAAAATGTTCCTTGAAGGAAAGCCCCCTATTTAGGAACCAGATAGGAGAGGTGAACCAAAACAAGGCTGAGGATGAAGAGGGAATTGAAAACCCCCAAAATTAAGAAGAAGGTTCAAGCCCTAGACTATCATAGTATATGCCCCCTCATTTCAATCCAAAATAGACTAGAAGCACTACCAAGCCTCCAATAGATTATGGACGTGAAATAAATAAAGGGATAATATCTACAACAGAGCACTATAGAATGAGAATTAATGAAGAAATTACAAACAGAAAGCAAAGAACATTGTTACAACAAGCTATTCCTGGCCAGGATGATAGCAAAATTGACAAACCCCCTTTGGCTCAGGGAAAGGGGTGGGCAAAAAATATCAAATAGTCTAAATGAAGGTTCTCTCATGGAATGTGAGAGGCCTAAATGACCCACCAAAACAAAGGATGGTGAAGTCTATAAGGAAGGATTGGAATCCTACTATCATTTTTCTTCAAGAAACCAAAACAGATGTGGCACAATCAACACTTATAGCTAGAAGGATTTGGAAGCAAGGGGAAGTGGCCTTTCAACAGGCGAGAGGAGCATCTAGGGGCCTCATGATATTATGGTATCCTATTAAAATAGAAGGAAGTATTATTCAGGCAAATGAAAGAGTCTTAAGCATATTATTTCATGATTTTGATACTAATAAGAATTGGATTATGTCAAATGTTTATGCCCCCACCTCTGTCCAAGGGCGGTCTAAACTATGGGAGTTTTTGGGGCATTTGAGCCAAGCTTTTAAAGACATTCCTTGGGTGATTGGGGGAGATTTCAATACCCCCCTTTACCCATCTGATAAGAATGGAGGATCTGGGTTACCCTCAAGGAGCATGGAGGACTTCAATGAATTTATTAACACAAATGAATTGATGGATGTAAGACTAAAAGGAGCCAAATTTACATGGAGTAACAAGAGGATAGGAAGTCACTGATTCAAGAAAGGTTGGACAGGGTTTTTTTATCCAAGGAAGCTACAACAATGTTTGGTGATTCAACGTTACAAGCCCTTCCTAAATGCGCTTCAGACCATAATCTTATTCTATGGGAGGCATTTCAGGATAACTCCTTTAAAAAGCCATTCATATTTTTGTCAATGTGGGTTAAACATTTGGACTTCAAGAAACGAATAGAGGAATGGTGGCAGCAGCCTATCCAGGGAAGTGCTTCCTTCAAACTATCTCAAAAACTTAAGATGGTGAAAAACAACCTTAGAATTTGGAATAAAGAAGTCTTTGGAAATATTTTTGAGAATAAGAGAGCAGTGGGGGAAAAACTGAGAATAATAGAAAGCAAAATCCAAAATGGAACCTATGATGAGGCGACAAGGACTGAAGAGAAGGAAACCCTTTGTGAGTTTTATAATATTTTAGCTTGTGAAGAGATGTATTGGAGGCAAAAATCAATGGCATAATGGCTAAAGGAAGGGGACTCTAATTCAAAGTTTTTCCATGTTACCACATTGAGCAATAGAAGAAACAATAATATTAGAAATTTAACTAAGGTGGATGGATCCTCAACTCAAAACATTCAGGAGATCAGGGACGAGGTTGTTAATTTTTTTAGTTCATTATTGGGTGAAGAACGGGCCTGTAATGCCCAAGAAAAGGACTCTCTCCTTCAATTCATTCCACAAATCATTTATGAAATGATTAACAAGTCTCTTACAACAGCTTTTTTAGACAAAGAGATCAAGGAGGCTTTGTTTAACATGGATCCTGACAAAGCTCCTGGGTCGGATGGGTTTTCACCATGGTTTTTCCAAGTTTGTTGGGATATTGTTGGAGCAGAAGTTATTGCTGCAATCAAGGAGTTCCAAAGTTCAAATCATATTCCAAGGGATTTCAATTCAAATTTCATTGCTTTGATCCCTAAAGGCCCCAACCCCAAGACTATGGCTAACTTTAGGCCGGTTAGCCTATGTAATATATCCTATAAAATTATGTCCAAATTTTTAGCCAACCGTTTGAAGAAAGTTCTACCTGTTATCATTGATCCAAGTCAAGGAAGTTTTGTATAAGGAAGATCAATCTTAGATGGAGTTATTACTGTTCATGAGGCTCTTCATACAATCACTCAGACCAAAAAAGCAGTCATGGCTTTAAAGTTAGACATGAACAAAGCTTATGACAGGATAAATTAGGAATTCCTAGAGGCAGTTTTATTAAAATTTGGCTTCAACATGAAATGGGTCAAGTTAATAAGAGAGTGTATTTCTAAGCCTTGTTTTTCAGTTTTGGTTAATGGGTCTACTGCAGGTTTTTTTCAAAGAAAATTTGGTCTAAGACAAGGAGATACCATAAGTCCTATGTTATTCATCATTGTAGCTAAGGCCTTGGGAAGAACCATTAAGGCAGCAACGGTAGCTGGACTCATATCAGGTATCAAGGCCACGTCGCTAACTACCCCGATGACACATCAACAATTTGTTGATGATACATTGCTACTAACTTTGGCTTCTGTGGTTGAGGCAAGAAGGATTAAAAATATTCTCATAATGTATGAATAAGCGGCTGGACAAAAAGTGAATTTTGATAAGAGCAAACTTTATTTCATCAATACCCCCATTACTAGGCAAAACAACATAGCAAGGATCATGGAATGTCAGATTTCATCCCTTCCTACCTCCTATTTAGGTCTTCCCCTATTTACGGGGAAACCTGAAGGATCAATGTGGAACATAGTTTTGGAGAGGATCCAAAAAAAGCTAGCAGGTTGGAAAGGACATATGTTATCTCAAGCAGGAAAAGTAGTTTTAACTATGGCTTCACTTCAAAGTATACCCGTTTACTTCCTATCAGTCTTCAGAGCTCCCAGCAAGGTGTATCACAAAATTGAGCAACTTCAAAAAAAATTCTCTGGTCAGGGACTAAGGATAAGAAAAGGATCCATTTAGTAGGTTGGAACAAGGTTTACAAACCTAAAGCTGATGGGGGGTTAGGATTGAGGAGAGTTGCTCATCTCAATACAGCTTTGTTAGCCAAACAAACGTGGCGGTTATTGACTAAGGTCGATAATGAATGGATCGCCATAGTTAGGAGGAAATACCTCCAAGGTGTGAACTTCCTTAATGACAACTTAGCAAGAAGGGGGTCTACTTTTTGGAAGGCAATCCTCATGAGCAAGGATCTTGTCAAGAAAGGTCTTAGATGGATTCTAGGAAATGGACAAACAATAGACTTTTGGAAGGATCGGTGGGTGAGAGCCGAGTTATCCCAGAATCCTCGTTTGTCTAAGATTCAATATCATATGGAGCAACATAGTGGGAATAATGTTGCAAATTATATGTGGCAGGATATAAATATCAACAGGTGGAAACACATCAGAGTACAGGGTTTTGAAGCGGAGTCTGAAGAGCTTTATAACATTTTAACTCAACAAATTATTCCCTCTGGAGAGGATGAATATCACATTGTTTGGGCTGAGAATGAAAGTGATGACTTCACAGTTAAGTCTGCCTATAATTTGCTTCTCAATTTGGAAGGTCAACAATTTCAACCAAGTTTGGTTTGGATCAAAGGCTTAATTTCTAAAATATCCTTTTTTTCATGGTTGGTGATTCAAGGAAAAATCCTCACTATGGACAATATGTTATCCAAAGGTATGGTTATTGCTAACCGTTGCTACATGTGCAGGGTAGGGTGGGAAACAACCCAACATTTATTTTTGGAGTGTCCGGTAGCGGAGTCCATCCTCGATGAAATTTTCCAAGCCTTTAGGATCTCGTGGGTTAAGCCTGCTCTTATATCCGAAGTGTTCCATAAATGGCCTCAACCCTTTGTTAGCCTAAAACTTAAGTACCTATGGAAAATCTGTTGGCATCATTTTCTCTAGAAGATTTGGCTAGAAAGGAACCATAGAGCCTTTAAGGATACCATTCATAACCCAAAAACCATCCTCAACAGGATTATTGTCTTTGCGAAAGAAAACGTTAGCACCTTAGTGGATGAAAACCACTCAATTCCTCCCCAAGAAAAATAATTAGCTCGGGCCTTAGGTATTGAGGACAAACCTTCCATTCCTTTGCCCAATCCTAGAAATGGGATTTCTTGGGAGCCACACCCCCAGGGTTGGTTTAAACTAAATTTTGATGGTGTAGCCAAGGAGAACCCGGGAAGAGCTGGAGCTAGAGGAATAATCAGGGATCATCAAGGAAATCTAGTCAATGCCTTTGCTGAACCATTGGGAATCAGAACTAATAACGAAGCAGAAGCTAGAGCCCTTTGGAGAGGGTTGCAAGTAGCCCAAGCAACTCAAGGTAACTTGATGATTGAAGGTGATTCTATGAACATCATCAACCTATTAACCAATGGCAAAAAACCTCCATGGAGAATCGAGGGAGTCATCCATGAAGTGAGGATCCTTTTTATGGCAAGACAGAATAGGAGGGCTCGTCACATGTATCGTGAGGCCAACAGGTCAATTGACAAATTAGCCAACATAGGTGTTGATGTTGGTAGTTTGGTGACATGGACACAAGGTGTGCCACGTGAAGTGGAAAACATTATTAGTCATGAAAAGAAACCTACCCGTTAAGGAGAAAGATGAATGGGTGTTATTTCCCCATGGAGCTGGTAATAACTATGGGGTTTCCCTCTAAATCATACCAAATTGGAAATGAAGGTAACAGGGTGTAAGCCTTGGAATATTCCGACAATGAATAGGAAATGGGCAAGCAACAGGTTTCACAAGTGCAAAGTTCCAAACTTCAATTTCCTGTCAATGTAAGTAATGTTTACAGTTATGTTTAGGTAAGGGTGTGCCTTGTTAGTAGGGTGTTGTAGGGGATTCAACACAAGTTCTGGTAAGAAAGTTTCAAATATGACTAGGATCTACAATCTCAGTAGAAGGTTGGATATTGTAATAGGTTTTGGGTTAACCTGCAAAACTCGGTAATTAATGAAGACTTTTATTTACCAAAAAAAAACAAAGATGTAATGGATCAATTCTTTCTTGTGTGGTAAACCAACGTTCCACCGGGGCTCATGGATGATAGCAATGGAGGTAAAATATAATATTGGTAAGTTATTTAGGCCCATCAGCCATCAAAATATGCTCCATGGTTGTCTCTTACCTTTCAGAAGGTGTGGCATCTTAGGTCTTTTTGGCAGTTTCCAAAATCAAAAACCTCCTGTCTTGGTGGCAGCGATGAAGAGAAAAATGTTAAGCCTGACCAGATGGTGTAAGTAACCTGGATATTGCTTTCAGGTCTCTGTATTTCATAATCTGCTTAGTTTATGGTTGTCTGTCTTTAGGAGGGTGTGCTGGGAGTACTTTTCTTTTGTTCGTTTGTTGTTTAACTGTGTTGTTTTTCAACCTGTTGGTTTCTATTTTTTTGGTAGTCCCTTTTGGATTTTTAGTTTAGCTTTATAAAACGTTTTGGGTCCTTTCAAAATCCCTTCATCAATAAAAAAATAAATCTATGATATTATCCTTAATAAAAAAAGGATTGCGAGGAAACCCCAAGTACTCTAACCACTTATTTCCTCTACCAAGTGCTTGCTAGAAAGTTCAAACCATATTTTGAAAGGCCATTTGCTTCTACATTTAGTTTCCTATAGATGTGCTTGTATGAAATTAATGTTATAGAAGATTCTAATAATTTCACTTGCTCATAGAAAGGATTGAGGAGCAAGATTTTCATCTACTAGAAAGTTCAAACCATCTTTTGAAAGGCCATTTGCTTCTACATTTAGTTTCCTATAGATGTGCTTGTATGAAATTAATGTTATAGAAGATTCTAATAATTTCACTTGCTCATAGAAAGGATTGATGAGCAATATTTTCATCTCAACATAATCTGCAACTCAAGTTATCACGAATTTTGAATCTCCATATATCTGGAAAGTTGAAGTTCCTTACTTCACTTGTTTATATATATATATATATATATATATATATATATATAGATAGATAGATAGATAGATAGATAGATAGGTAAACATGAATAATATGAATTTTATAGAAATTTGTTTTAAGTTATAAAAATTTAACTCAGGATGTAACATTATTCATATAATTTATAGATTTTTGATAAGCGAGGCAATGTTGTTCACATACCTAATTATATATAATTGGTTTTATATCTATATTACATAATTTGAATTTCTATAATACCACTACTACATTTTCATATTATAGCATCAATATTTACATCAAGCTAGTGTCATTAATTTGACTTTTTAATTATTTAGTTGTTTACACTATAGCATTGATTGTCACAAATGATGTTATGATGATGTTAATTCTATGTAAAATCAATGCTATAAGTGATATTGACTTCATGCTTGCTAACATCATTGTAGCATCATAATAGCCAAATAAAATAAAATTACTATTCAATATCTTCAAAGAATTTGTAAGGTAACATCATGAGTACTACTAAGTTAAATAAACACAAATACTTGCTAAGGTAGTATTATAGCTAATACCTAGTTAATTTTATCTATGAGAATAAGTTAGGAGGAAACCATATATCTAGTCTCTAAAAATACAAAGAGTCACTCTTCTAACTTGTATCATTTATGTTTTATTGGGAGAATATTTTAAAAGTGATTTATTACTTTGTAAGTTTTTTTCTCTTACTCAAACTAATTGATATCAACTAATTTTAATTTGTAAATCTATTCTTCTACCATTTCGATAGGTCATTAAAATTAGTCAAGTTGATTAAATTTTGAGAGTTGGACAAATTGAATAATGTTATTAAAAAGAGATAACCTAAGCATAATGATTTTGTTAACTAATTACCTCTAATCCCATAAGGAATAGGATCAAAGAGTGTTACACATACATAGATAAACTTTCAGTTGGTGAAAAAGCATTATTTGACATTAAAAAACTATAATTATCATATTAAATTTTAATGATTTCAACTCATCCTAAAAAAAATCAAGGATTTCTATTTTAGTGTGTGATTCTATTTTGACATTTTGGATGAGTAAGTTCATTGTGGAAGAGAAAATATTTTCTATTTCTTTCTTTAAATAAGGAAATAATTTGAAAAGAGATAAAAGAGAGTTGTATATTTCTTTTTGCTATCATTTATTTAATTATTTATAGATAATTTTCTTAGGAAGTAATGCTAAGATAATTTTGATCATAAATTTGTTTAATAAAATGTTCAAGGTGAAATCATTTAAAAAACAATTAAAATGAACTAAATAAGAAGACATATTATATTTTGTAGTTAAAAAAAATTGTTCTAGGGAATGGGTGGATGAGTTGTTCAAAGTACCTAATACACACCCTTAGTATTTATTTGAAATTAATAATCATCTATTATTTACATCTCACACTAATATTCATACTAATATTTAAATAATAACATATAGTATTTATAACCAACAATGTCCTAATTCAATGGTTGGGACAAATAGATGATATAGCCCACACCAAGGTTCAAATATCGATAGCACCAAGTAGGCTATATAGATCAATGTGACTAAGTTTATGTAAAAAGGGAAAGGGAAACCCTTTCAAAATGTTATTTTAAAAGAAAAAAAATTTATAGTATTTATATCTTCATTTTGATAATTAAATTATTTTAATGATTTTATATTCAACAACCAATAATCACATATAACATATAGTATTTATATATTCATTGCCAATAATATAAAATATTATACACTATATTCACGTCCCTAATTGCCCTATGTAACATTATGTTTCATCCTCCCACATCCCAACCTTCCATCCTAATATAAGTAGTCTTAAAATTTATAAGCTCCCTATCCCATAAAAATATGTAAGTATAAAACTTCAAGTTTAATGCACATGTCCCTCCTTATATTCCCCTCTAGCCATTGTGCCCTCTATATTTGTTATTTAAATATTATTTCAAATGTGATGTTACATTAACATTGAGTAAATTATATCCTACTAAAAAACACTATTATTCGCAATATTTTAAAAGGTGAGCACCGACTAATCATAGCCCAAGCCACACATTGGATGGGCAAAAAAAATTTAACCCAATCTCTAGAGTAGGTTGGTTCCTTGTCAATTTACTGGATGTTGACTCATTTAAGCATAGTTAAATGAACAAAGGATAAGGATAGAAATGAGAAAGGGTTAAGAAGAAAAGGGTTAGAAAAAAATAAATTAAAGGTAGACGGATAAAGATAACAACATAGATGTCTATAGAGAATCTCTCACATATCAACTTCAAGAATAATACTTGGAATTGACAACATTCACAGCTAACCATCTTCAAAATTAAGAACAATTGCATACCTCAATAATCATTCCAAACATCTAGGGTATTAATAATCTAAATTATCATAATTAGATTAACATGCTGACTAACATAAATGAATTCTTCCAAGCATAAATTCATTTATGAATCATTCCAATTTGCTCTAAGTTAGCAATCCAAATTAGTAGAATAAACTAACCATAGTAGTAGTAACATAAATGACTTCACAGGTTTGTTAGCATAAGTTAATGAATATGCAAGTCTGATATAAACATCCAAGTAGTTCTCCTATTAATTTTTTTAGAAAGTGTACAATAGTAGTGGAAGCAAACACTTTAGAGTTAACCCTTTGAAATGAGGGTACGACCTCTACTTATAGTTTTATAGTAGATTTGAAAAAATTAGAGCATTATAAGGAATTTGGAGTGTTAATATGTCAATATGTTGATGTGGCAGTCTCCTATTCAATCAAGGAAAGAAATGCACTCTCACTCCATAGATCTTCTGAAACTAGCTTTTACAACTTGTCTGGCCTTCATAGCTTCAGCTATATGAATTTCACCAAGAATGCATCCAAGTCTTTCCTTGTTCTTATGGTCACTCTTGGTCATAGATCTAGAACTGAATCTATGTAGGAATCTTGAATATTTGACATTTCATATTCTAGGCCTGATAATTTTATCTCTTTAAACTAGATCAGAGAGAGACACCTCAAGCTCATATTATGCCACAATGGAATCCTTATTTTGTGGATGTCTTAAGCTAAATTCAACATCATCCAATGATTTACCATTGAACCATTGAGATCAAATATTTTAAAAATATTGGTGAGCTTTCATCATGACCCAGGGACACTTATCATTATTGTTTTTGGAGTCTCAAAATCATGATCATTTATTCTCTTTAGGAAGATTTTAACCAGGTTGACCACAACCTAGAGCCTGCTCTAGGCTAGGATATGATGTTGCCAAATTGTAGGTTTGACCAAGTATGACCGTGACCTAGAGCCTACCCTAGGACGAGAAATACCTTAGAAAATTTCTCTGTTTGAATCCTTTGATCATGACACAAAGGTATCCGTCGACCTCTTTGCTTGATGTTATCATTGAATATTTAGAAGTTTCTCTGGGATGTGATTCTTTTTGCATAAACAAGCCTTTGACCAATATTGACCATGACCTAGAGATTGATCTAGACTAGACCTTTGCTCCTTTCGATGCTCTCCTAGTTGGGCAACTCACGACATAGAACCTATTGTTGGGTAGCGATTTACTTTCCACTTTAGTGTGCATTGGCCAATTCTAACCGCACCATAGAGAGTGTTTGAGTGTTACACGATTGTGAATTCCACATATTTGTTTGCCCCAGAACAAAATTTGATCATGGTGTAGAACCCTCCTCTTGATCGTGATTCAAATTTTAAAATAGTTCATTTAACCGCATTGACCACAACTTAGATCCCATTGGCATTGGGTCGTGATCACGATTGTGAGACACCTTTCAAGACTTAGTAGTTTTTTTAGGATTTTACAAATTTTTTAAGGATGTAGCCTTTTGGGCCTACATTATAGCACCTTCCAAGGAACTTTGCTAGTAGATTTACAAAACTTAAAGCCTTATCCTTTGGGTATATGGAGTCAAAACTTGAATGGATAGGAAAATAGGAAACAATAAAAGGAAATAACATGAAATAATATGGACAGATAGAAAATGATAGGTGAGAATGAAAAAATGAATGAAATGAATGGATAATTGGATTGAGTGGAAAGAATAAATTATGATAGAAAATGAATGAAGGAAAATGTAATGGGAGAATGAAATCCAATCAATTACAAAATTATATCTCAAACTATTAGCTCCTCATGACTATCACCCTCTTGAATATTTGAAAATATATTTAGAGGATAACGGTTCATATGGAAGCAATGTAAAAGGTAAAACATCTATTTCATTGATAGGGAATTAATCCTCTTTAAAAGTATCAGTTGCATGACTTCCTTATGATGTTTGAAAGGTCATTTTTTTCTTGTTGTATCTGATGACTGCCAGAGTTGAATTCATTCATAATATATGTTTTGGACCTTATCCCAATTGTGATGCTCTTGAATGTTCAATTTGCTTTGGAGGTGATCCTTGTTCTTCCTATTCCCCTTCTTGTTGAGTTTTCATCTCTTTGCCTTACTATTCAGGCTTCTCAATTACTTCCACATTATCATCATATTCTTCTTTGTATCTCTCTTCAACATTATTTTCCAATTCTTCTTCATCTTCAAAATCATCTTCTTCGCATCTCTCTTTTATATTTTTTTCTATTCTTCATCTTTAGAATAACCTTCTTATTCTCTCTTCCTCATTGTCTTCCTCTTCATCTACTCCATCTTCATGTTTTGCTTCTTCACCAAATAGTTGATTCATATAGTCCAATGTTTTTATATATTTATCCCAAGCTACTTGAGTGGGATTTTCTATCTCCATCAATTGTTGATGAGTGAATTGAAGCTCAGCTAGTTTTTCATAAGACATAAACTATCATTTATCCACTATATCTTCCATAAAATATCTGACCTTGGTCAAGCCTTTCACTAGTTGGATCACTTGATCTTATGGAATGGGTTCCATCCAAGCTTCTATCTTGAAATCATCCTACACAATTGATGTCAAGTTTTCTTGAAGGTCTTCAATTGTTAAGAGCAACCACTCTTCATCCTAGAACCCTTGGAAACCATATTGCATCATTTCTTTGGTGGTTTCTACAATTTTATGGATCTTCCCTTCAATTTTATCAGTTAATAGCCATCCTTTCTGAATCAACTTGTGTCTTCTAAGGATATTCTTGGCTACTAATCTTGTAATATTCTATTTTTTGCTGGGAATAGGCTTAGAAAAAAAATTACATCTAGCTTCAGATAATTTATATATTCTTACTTCTTATGGCACCATTGGTTGAACTTCACCCTAAGCAGTTTCAGTATCTATTTGGGTATTTAATAACAACCGACTAGCTTCTTCTAAGAAATCAAGTATAAACTGAGTCTCCAAATATATTTTTTATAATTTTAGTCCACATCTCCTTTCTGATCTATTTGACATTATTCTTGGGGAATCATACAACTTTGGTCTTTTCTACTTGAATTTTTTATTGTAGAGATTCTATCTGTTTGACTTGAGCCTGGCTCTATTTCTTCACTTATTTAGCTTCTTGTTTGAATTTAGCCCTTTATTGATATTTTTCCTACCACTTATTTACCTTATTTCTCAAAGCTCTCTCCACACTCTTCTAATCCTTGATCATTGATTCTAACTCTTTTACCCTTTCCTCTAGCTTTTCATATTTCTCTATAAATGTCACTTTATACATAAAAGTATCAAGATGAACCTTGACAACTACAACTTCATCTTCCAAAGGCAACTGATTGATATCTTCAGTCTACTCCTCAAGTTGATAGTCTTCTAAAGTCATGTCCTCTTCTGGCTTATCAACTAGAGGAGTAAGAGATATTTTTGTTCTCTATCGAGCAACTGGATCTACTATCATAGTTTTTCTTGGATGAGCAACTTTTTTGGAAGGTTGAGAAAACTTCTTACTCCAGTAATTCTAAGCATTTATTAGAATAATTTTTACTTTCTATAAAGAAGCCACAATAAGATGAGTGGAAGGTGTGGAGGTAGTGATAAGTGATGGTAAAAATAGGACTGGTGAAGGTGGAAGAGGTGAAATAGTCATGATAGTAGAATCTATGTTTATGGTAGGAGTTGCAATAGATGTTGCAACAGTAAGAGTTGTTGCCACCATAGAGGATGGTGGAGAAGATGGTAATGTTTGTTTTTCTAATGAAATGAGAGGTTATGATTTTGGGGATGAAGAAAAATGAAATAGAGGTGATGAAGTTTGAATTTCTAATGAATGGGATAGAGAAGGTGTAGAGTGAGATGGAGGAGGATTATGTGGTGGTGATGATGTTACTTGTGCTTCTGTTCTTCAGAAGGGGAAGGAGTATTCTTTGGGGAATGAGAAGGAGAAGGAGAAGAAAGGGTAGAAATCATACATGAGCCTACTAGAGTAGACTATTGAAAAATGTTATCTATACTTAGCTACTAAACTTGCTCAGTTGAATGTTCTATTTTTGAAACCTATGCTTATTCAGTTGCATGTTGTGCTTGGTCCAACTTCTTATTTTTAATGACATCTTTAGTAGCCTCCCCAACTGAATATTTTGCTTTTCTCTTGAATACAATGGGGGATGGCAGGTTAGCTATTTGATCATTGTCATGTTGTTGCAATAGAGATGATACACCTTTTTTGATAGGACTTGGAGGTTTATAAGGGGCTGTAGAAGTGAATCTAATAAAAGAAGAGGTTGAATTATAATCCACCCTATTTTTCGTTAACTCTTGTGGAGTAGCTTTTGCCCCCAAGGTTAAACACTTTGGCTTCTTTTCTATCTTAATGCCCTTTGTAGGTCCTAATTCATAGTTTCCAAGTCCACCACCAGAGTATCCCAACTTATTCATCATTATAGCCCCTTTAATATATTACTACAACTATTCCTATGAAGTGTTAAGTACCCAAGATAGGTACTTAATAATTTATTATTGTATTGTATAATGGTATGAGCCATAAATTAATTATTGAGTAAGGAAGACCACATGTCAAATTAGAAATAGGTATGTCATAGAATCATATATGTAACCATTGGGAAATATTATCATATGTAACCACAAGGAATATTATCATATCATTATGCACTTTGTAACTCATGGAAGATGAACCATCACACTCTTGTATAAAGAGAGATGTACCCCCATTGTAAAAGACATCTATGATGTATTCTTGGAGAAGTATTAGCTCATGGAGCTAGAGATCTTGTGGAGTGGCTTCCTTCCAAAAGGAGCATTGTATGGTGTTGCCCTACCTCAAGGGTATAATCAATCATTATTTTATTGTGAGCAATTTATTGTGCAATTTATTTATGAATGCATGTTGATATTTATGCAAATTATTGAATTATTTATGGAATGAGAAGATAGGTTCATAACATTTGGTATCGGAGCAACGATTTGGGTAAAGTGGTTTAATATTTGCAGAGCTATGACACATTTTTTTAGAATAAATATAACTTTTTACAGAGGCCATATTTTTTATTTCAACAATCATTTTCAGAAGATGTTTATACCATTGTCTAGATATTTTTGAGTAATACAAAAATGACTGTTCATTTTTAAATTCTGATCATTTTTGAGAAAGTTATGGCTTTTTGAAGTTGGGTTATTTGTGTTGTTTTTTGGCCAATCGATTTTTTTTCAAAAAATATATTAAATCTTTTACCAGTAATTTTTAAAATATTTTTGCACTAGCATGTATATTATTCTCAGTACTATAAAAAAGACTACTCACTTGTAAAATTTTGATACATATTGATAGAGTTATAGCTATTTGAATTTGGGTTGTTGAGGCTATTTTTTGGCTGCACAATTGTTTTTCAAAAAGAAAAAAAAATCGTATTAATTTTTTAATTAATTCATTTTTAGAATATTTTTGTATCAACATGTATATTATTTTGAGTAATACAAAAATGGCTACTCATTTGTGAAATTTTAATAAGTATTAAGAGAGTTATAGTTGTTTGAAGTTGGGCTATTGAGACTATTTTTGGGTTGCGCAAATTATTTTCAAAAAGAAAAAAATCATATTAATTTTTTTAACAATATTTTTAGAAGATTTTTGCACCAACATACAGGTTATTTTGAGTACTCCAAAAATGACTATTCACTTGTTAAATTCTGATAAATATTGATGGAGTTACAATTGTTGCAAATTGGGCTTTTGGTGCTATTTTGGAGCTGCATGGAAAAGGGAAAAAATCATAACTCTCAATCCGGGTAAGAAAATCAGTTGCATTTTGTTTTTTTGAATAAAATCTATAGATTTAAGTGTTTGAAGAAATAAATAGATGAGATCTCAAAATTTTAATTTTTGAGAAATTATGGTTATTTCAAACCCTAGCTTAAAAAAATTATGGAGTTGCCAATATTCACTAGATGGGATGATATTGATGCTAGAAAATGGTTCATGAAATGGAAAAATCACCCAGGTTTTCTAGATGAGTTGGAGAGGAGAGGGCAATCCTCAAAGGAAGGTCCCAGGTTCGAAAATCCACCCAACTAAAAAGTTGAATTGGGTACCCAAAATCCAATTGATAATGTTGGTGCAGGCAGGGTCAAGTGCGACTCCTAAGTAACTTTGATGGTGTAGAACCCCCTGGTCATGGTCTCTCATACCAAGGTAGCCCCGCAAGGGATTTTTTTGCTTAAAAATAAATAAATGGAAAATTCTTTCTTTAAATATTTTTGAGAGAGAATGGAAAGTGAAGGATTACTTGAGAGGGAATGTTTCTTTATGGTTTATAAACTTTGTTGTTACTCATAGATACAAATATACATGGGAAGAATTTGAAGTTGCATTTTTAAGCAAATGGGGTTCCAAGCAAAAGGATAATGATGTGCAAGCTAAAGAAACTACATCTTTTATGTTAGGGCCAAACAATGGTAAAAAATATTTGTTTGAATGTAAAAATTCTATTTTGCAAGTTCATGGGTGCATTCAAAATAAAAAAAATATTGTTTCTATTAATCCTAATAGCAAATATAATTTTATCAATATATCTTTGACTAAGAGGTTGCAAGTCCAAGCAAAGAAAATCAAAGACATACAACTTAAGGGTCAAAATGTTTGAAATTTTGAATATTTAAAAATCACCATGGATAAATATGTTTTACATTCAGATTTTCATGCTATTGAGATGAAGGATGTAGATATTGTTCTTGGTTATCCTTGGTTATATTATTTAAGTACTATTAACTTAAATATGAAAAATAAATTTATGAAGTTATGGTACCAAAAGAAGAATATAACATTACAAAATATTTCTCAGTGTAAGAAAACACATGTAGCTATTACAAAGGAACATAGTGAAGAACAATCAAAAGAACCTAAAATAGAATCTCAAGGGGAGGTCATAACAGAAATCAAGAAAGTAAAAGTAAGGGAAGAATCAATGGATGGGAGCATAACAAAAGAGCACAAAATAGAGGCACAAAAGATTGAAGAGTCAAGGAAAGTAGCACATAGGACTAAGGTTGGAGCATATCATCATCCACATCATCATGAGAGGCAACAATCATGGAGACTGAGCACAAAGAAACAAAGGAGTTATGATGGACATACATGGAACCAAAGGGTTAATTATGGATATTCAAATGGCATAAGGGCATATCAACATCAAGGAACACCCTTAGTCAAAGTTTCACTCGGATGGATGGATGCTCGAGATTGGTACCAGTATTCAACATGGCTCAAAAGATCATATTATTTAGCCTCTTCTAATGTATTGATGGTAAAACATTTGTATGGGGGATGGAATGTTAGGTAACCAAAATAGGTACTTAATAATTTATTATTGTATTGTATAATGATATGAACCATAAATTACTTATTAAGGAAGATCACATGTCAAATTAGAAATAGGTTTGTCATAGAATCATATATGTAACCATTGGGGAATATTTTCATATGTAACCATTATGAATATTGTCACATTATTATGCAATACAATAATAAATTATTAAGAACCTATATTGGGTACCTAACAATATTTAATACAATTTTTTTTTATCTTGGGTTCAAAAATAGGTGGAGTTGTTGCAGTATAATTCAGTTGTTGGGGTTGAGGGGATGTAGGAGTTGGAGGTGGTTGGATTTCCTTCTATTTTTTCACTTTTGACCTTGTTCTTGTTGTATTAATTTTCCCTACTTCTTCCCTTGTTTTAGCCCTTTTAAAACTTAATGCTAAGATTTTTCATTATTGGCATTCCAAGTTTTATAGTGTTCATCATATTTACTAGAGAAATATTTATCATATTGGCAACCAAACTTAGAGCCTATAGTATTTGTCTCAACCCTCATTTTCCACCAATCTAGAATCTTAGCCTCATCCCAACTGGTCTTTTCCTGAATGGTTTAAATTTTTTACTCTTTTAACTCATGTGTTTTTTTGTGCTTAGGATCATAATCTACCAATTGATCATAAAAATCTCTCCAAGGAGGCAGTGGTTCCATTTTTCCCACATTCCATTCCAATGGGGAATCTTCCTTGTTATTTTTGAATTTTTCAATGTGTGGCCTCAGAGTCCTTTCAAATTTTGGAGCCTTAGCAACATTAAGAGCTTTTAGCTTTTCCAAAAATTTATTAGCAGGGTCATACCTCCATCTTTGTGGGAGCTCTCTAAGCCCTAGTATTTCCATTACCTGAGTAATATCCTCACTCTGGCCCCTCCTTGTTAAGGTAATATCTTCCACATTAAAAGGATAGTTGATTGTGCTTTTTCTCCTTACTCTAGTGCCAAAAGTGGAGTTAATGTAGTTGACTTATCTATAATATTCCAATGCCAACATCCAATTGGTGACAAAATGCAATAACAAAAATGGTTTCCTTGTGAAGCCATATAACCTAATCATTGTGCCCTTAGTTAGAAGATACCATACTCCTCTAGATTGATCTATTTGTAACAATTCCTATGCTAGAGGGAGTATTATAGAAAATTATCCATACATAATATTAAGGGCTGGCCCTAAAAGTTCCCTATTAAAATTATAATAGGATTTAGACTTACTTAGGACTTTTGTCCATACATAAATTGGTAGAGGGTTCTCACTTTCATATTTTGTCGTCATTGCTATCCAAGGCATATCTTGCATGGTAGCACTAAAAAATAGCCATGCCAAGTTAGAACAATGTCTAAACGAGGCAGCTTGAGAATCCTTCTTCATTTTAACCAATTGCTCATGGATCCTTTTGCAAAGGAAAGAGGGCCAATCAAAATAAATGGGGTTGGTATTGTTGTCTATTTGAGACATATCATACATTTTTTATTTGAAATGTAGTAAGTTGTAGCTATCTGCCAATTTTACACATTTATATCAGAATTCAACCTTGCTAATGTTGCTAGCATGGAAAAAAACTTTGGGTTGGTAAAATGCTTAGTGGCAATTGGGGTTGTTGGCAAATGATCTTTGATTACTAGGCTTTTAAACTACATATTCACCCAATTCTTAAAATGTTCCCCATTCTTAGGATGCCCCTTCAACGTATAAAACTTAGCCTATTCTTCTGGGTGAAAAGGCTTAGGGCTAACATGGGGAGTTCTACCCATGGCAAAGAGGTTACAATAGGCTTCAAGAGTTAGCTTAAAAAGGAATCTACCCTGAGCTATTTTTATTGCCCTATTCTTTGGGTCATAAAATTTGATAATTGTAGAAACTAAATCTGGGGCATGGGTGGATAGAGACAAATATAAAAAATAAGAGAGAGTAAATAGCACAAGAACCTAAACTCAAAGTTGAGAGTCCCCTGAACACTCTATTATCAATGTCTTTCCTCAGTTGGTCCCTCATCTTCCATGTCATTATGGTGTTAGCTACTAAAATAGCTGCATCTAGAAACATGCATAGGCTTGTTGCTCTCAACCTCAATGGTCTTCTTTGGAGCTGGGGATGCCATTGTAGTCAATTGAACATTTGAAGAAGTTTTTGTAATTGCTCTTTCAAAGCCTTTGCAAGTATCTCTGGGTCTCTCTACAAACGCTCTCTGAAGCTTAGCAAACTTCGCAAATAGAATTACTACCAAAGCCCTAGCTTAAATAGCTTGCATGCACATCTTCCACCATTAATGCGGTAGTTGGACTACCACTTAGTCGCACACTTCAAATTCTTGAATTGGAAGCAAAACAGGTGAAGCTTGCATGAGAAGCTTTTTGTTAGCCACTTCTTCCATTTTGACTATGCTTTGCCATGACATGGAGTCTCTCGGTAACCACACTCTCTATTTTCTTTTTATCTAAAAATTAAAAATAATGAACATATAATACAACTATGTACATATAATACAAGGGGAAGGATTTTACTTGAAGTACAACTTAAGATGGTATCCATTGACCAGGATTGGATGCAACCTCCCTCCCTGATCTTGTAGCTAAAAAGCATTGTTCTATTTGACTACAATAATCTTATATGGACCTTCCCAAAATGAATCAAACTTTTGATGATTGCCTGGTTTTGCTTTCTCTTCATTCCATCTTAGGACTGAGTCTCCAATCTTGAATTTTCTACATGTGGCCCTTTTATCAAACCATCCTTTAGTCTATGTCAAATATTTCTAAAATTGTTCATAGGCTTTATTCCTCTATTCCTCTATCTACAACAATTGCATTAGCCTTATCTCTATAGGATTTTCATCTGATGAATCATCCTAACTGGCTAACTTTAGAGTAAGTATTTCAAGGTGTGTAGGAAGAATAGCTTCTTTTCCATACACCAAGGTATAAGGAGATGTGCCTATTGAATTCTTCATTGTGATCCTATCTACCCATAACACCTGTTTTATAAGCAAATGCCAACTCCTTTTGTTATCCTTCAAGGCTCTCTTCAACATTCGAAGCAAATTCTTATTGGTAGATTCTTCTAGGCCATTTCCTTGTGGATAATAATTTGAAGAATTCTTCAAACATATACCATATGTACTGGAAAATTCAATGAACCTTGCTCCTATAAAATATGGACCATTATCACTTACCAAAGCTTCAGGAATGCCAAACCTTGTGATCAAGCTTTCAATAAACTCAATTACTACATCCTAATCAAACTTCTTAGTTGGAACTACCTCAACCCATCGGGTGAAATAGTTAGTAGTAGTCAGGATGTATTTGTGACCTACTGAAGAGTTTGGATTTATCACTCCAACAAAGTCTAGCCCCCACTACTGGAATGGTTGTTCTACCTATATTGGCTTGAGTGGCAATGATGCATTCTTGTTTCTCCCCATATATCTCTAACATTTATCACATGATCTAACAATTTTGAAAGTGTCAAAAAAATATTAGGCCAATAATAACCAGCCCTTATTATCTTCATTGCAATTGTTCTACTTGAATAGTGACCTCCTGATAGTCCTTCATGGAATTCTTCTAGAATATTTTATTTTTTATCATCTTTAATGCATCTTAAAAGAACTCCATCTAGGTTCTTTCTGTATAATCCTTCAAGCAACAAAACATAATTCAAGGCTTGGAGCCTATATCTTCTTCTTTGTGAAGCATTGAGATTTCTAGGGCATATCCCTATTTGAAAGTAACTTATAAGCTGATCAACCCAATCTACTTCTTCTAAAATATTGTCATCCTTCTGCTCTGATTCTGATGTTTGACAAGCTACCCTTTCTTCTTTATTTGCTTTGGTAGCTAATTCTTGACATAGGGCTCTTCCTCTTACCAATTTGGTAGGATGAATCTCTACATCATATTCTTGAATCTTAGTAATCCACCCTGCTCTTTTATCACCTAGCTCTCCTTGTAGAATGAAGCTTCTAACATCAGGGTGTACTACATATACCAAAGTCTTACTCTAAGTCAGATATTTGCCAAAAAAATTCAATGATTTCATAACTACAAAAATCTACCTCTCAATGAAGTTATATTTCATTTGGTATTCATGGAGAGTTTGACTCCAAAATAATATGGGATGTTCATTATCTGCATCATCTTTCTAAGTTAGTACCATAGCATAACTCTCATCAGCTCCATAGGCATATAGGATAAAATCTTTGTTAAAATCAAGGTTGATTAACATAGGGGAAGTAGCAATGGCTTGCTTAATCAGCTAAAAGGCTTGCTTTCTCTTATCAATCCATTGGAATTCAACATTCTTCTTTAGAAGCTCTATAATGGGTTTGACTATTTGAGCAAAATCAGAAATAAATTTTCTTACAAAGTTGATCTACCCAAAGAAATATTGCAAGGCCCTTTTGTTCATGGGAAGGGGAAGAGACAATATGGATTTGATTCTATCTAGATCTATTGACATTCCTTATTTGGATACCACATGCCCTAGTAGATTTTCCTTCATGAACTACAAATATTGACTTCTTTGGGTTAAGAGATATACCAAATTCTCTACACTTCTAAAAGACCTATTCCAAATGCTTGAGGTGTGCTTGTTTTTCATGAGAAAATATTGTCATGTCATCTAGATATATCAAAATTATTCTATTAATTAATTCTCCAAAGGCATAATCCATAGCTCTTTGGAATGTAGCTCCTGCATTAGACAGACCAAATGGCATTCTTTGGTAAGCAAAAGTACCCCACTTTGTAGTGAAAGTTATCTTATATTGATCTTCATATTTTACCCATATTTTATTATAACCAGAGAAGCCATCTAATAGAGAAAACCTTTTAGCCCCAGCTACTATCTACAAAATATGATCTATTTGTGGCAAGGGATAATGATCTTTGAGAGATGCCTGGTTTAGATTTCTAAAATCCACACATAGAATATCACCATTTTTTTTCTCACTGGAACCAGATTGGCAACCCATGTGGAGTGCTTAATAGGATAAATGATTTTTGCCTTTAACAATTTAAGCAACTCTTGTCTCATGATTGCTTCAATCTTGGGATTTACTGGTCTTTATTTTTTGGTCTTGCTTCAAGAACTAATTCAATAGTATGTTGGATTATGCTTTTATCATAGACTTTCAAATCTTCATAGGTCCAAGCTATTATGTCCTGATATTGAAGACACAAAGCCTTAAATTCTTCAACTTCCTTTGGAGTGCATTGGATACCAATTTTAAGTTTTTTTTCATTTTCTATTTCTATTTCTTTATAAATATTATCATCTACTTGCATTTGCTTTAGTTTTTTCCCATATTCATTGTCAAAAAGACTTTCTAAGGTAATCAACCCCTTAGGTATGTGATTATTTTTTAACTGTATAATTTCTTGTTGCTCAATCTCTTGAGATATCTCACCTTGTGAACTGATACAACTAGCCTCTCTAACTAAGAAATCAAAAATTTGATCATCATTTTCAAATACCTACCAAAATATTTATCTACTTGGCATTGAAGGTCTAAAAACCAATTTAACTCTCTTATTCTTAGTTGATCCATAATATAAATATGGAGAAAAATTAGAACCTTTGATAGCCAAAGCATCTACTAAAATATTATGTTATCTTGGAACAACATGTAGGTTCAAAGCATCAAAAGATTCCATTAAATCCTAGACCCTATTTCTATAAGTCTTCAAATAATGATGCTTGTTGTTACACTTCTCTGTAACTTGATTTACTATCAATTCTGAATCACCATAAATGTCTAGTAATTTAATACCCTTTTTCGACTTGCATCAAACCTAAACATAAAGCCTCATATTCAGCAGTATTGTTTGTGCAAGACCAAGTTAATCTATAGGAAAATATTTTGACTCCCTCTGAAGGTGATTTTAGAACTACTCCTACCCCAACTCCATTCTTGCATCTTGCTCCATCAAAATGCATAGTCCAAATTTCAGATTCTCTTAAAATTTGATTAGAAATTATAGGAGTTGCTTTCTGATCTTCAGAGGAGATGTTGTATGTGCCTAGTCTAGTTTCAAATAAAATCTGACTATCCTCCGATGGTAAATCATCCTCAATCTCTAAATATTCTAGTACCTCTACCAATTCTAGTTCCTCCATGATAAATTATTGTACATATCATCTTCTATTTTCTCAATATGATAGGATATTGGCTTCTCTAGGACTATTTTTATTCTTTTACCCTTATAGGGGATCATCATGTGAGAATAGTCCAAATACATGTATCCTCCTAGTTTGGTAGTAAATTCCCTTGATAGGCATAGGCTAAAATATGGTTCTAAATCTACTACAACTATCTCTTGAACAACAATAATCTCTAGGGATCTATGTAATCTCATCATAACATATTTGACTACCCCAATTATTTTAACTAGTAGTCCATCCAATTGTAGGACTCCTGGACAAGAATAAGTATATTCCATACCCATTTCTTCACACATTAATTTTGGCATAACTGTAGTTGAAGCTCCTAAGTCTACCATGCAATTATGAACTACCCACCCTTCTATCCTTAAAGAAATATAAAAAGGATGTGGTTTATTCTTTAGGATATGTGGAGTCACTTTCTATTATTCAGGTGATAGGTTGTATATAGTAGGATTCTCCTTTTCTTGAGATTTACTCTTCAGAGAAGCTTTCAGTAGGTCTATCTGACCAAGAATGAAGAGAGTATCATATAAACTTGCTTTAGAAGGAGTTCTCTTCAATTCTTCCACAATATTGAAATCAGATTTCCCTAAAGTTTTACTTTCACCTTCACCAAATTTTCTTTTAAATTGTTGAGTTGCCTCAATTCTTTGTTTCTTGGTGATAGAAGGAAATATTAGTTTCTCACTAGCTTCCTCTTTAGATTCAACTTGTTCTTTCCCATTTTCTTTATTAGCTTGTTTTGGAATAAATTTCTCATTCCCCTATTCCTTAGGAATTGAAGCCCTCTTTTTCCCAACTTGAGAAATTGGAAATCTCTCATTGCTTGTTGAAGGTTGATCTCCCTTATTTTGAGAAGGTACTTGGAATTGTCCCATTTTTTGTGGATTGACTTGCAATGGATTTTTTCCTGATCTTGTGAGGATAGAAATAGCTTCTTCCTCTAGAGAATCTTGGCCAACCATGATCTATTCAGGTTGCCACAACATATTGATTTTACTCTTTTGGGATCTTTCATCCTTTTCCATAGCCTGTTGCACATGATGTTGATACATAGCACAAGTCTCTGGACTATGGGGGTCATTGCAAATTAAACACCAAATATATCCACTAGTTTCAAGGATTGACTCATGCTCATCAATATTGGCATTAACCCTAGGCCCTATGTTACTACTAGTAGTAGACCTTTGATCTCTATTTATATATGGGAATATTTTTTGTTGAGACCTTTCCATTTCTCTTTTTTCCATGGTGTTTACCTTGTTATTAATTGTCTTCAAGGTATTTTGGATATCAAACAATAGAGGTGATTCTTGGGGATTTTGAGATGGAAGAGGAGGAAAAGGGATTGAAGTTGATGATTTTTTGGGAGGAGGAATTGGAGCCATTTGGGGAAGTGGCGATGACAATGGTGGGGGATCCATATATGAGGGTGTTGATGTCCTAGACTAATATGTAAACTGAGGGATTTTAGAGCAATAAGGCATGACCATTTTGTGGTAGCCTTCCTACAACAATCAGAACATTCTCTACATGCACAACTGCATGGTAAACTTGTGGAAAGGTAGTTATACTTGACTGCTAAGTTTGTAACTCTAGGTCTGAACCAAGAGCTCTAATGTAATACATATATTCCAGGGGAGAAATCGGTCTAGCTTCAAGGGGGATCCTTTTCCATGTCCTACTCAACCTCAAATTAAAGTCAAAGACTAACTCTTGTGGATGTCTTTGCATAGCGGTGAATTGATTCAGAAGCAAGAAAGGATCAACTGACTCATTAAACTCTTCCATGAAAGGACTAGCCAATTCAGCCCATGAACGAATGTTGTTGTCTTCTAGGGTTCTAAACTAGTGAAGGATTTTACCTCTAAAGGATAGGGCTAGAAGCCTGACAATAACATCTTCATTTATGATATTGTGAATAGTTGCTAAAGTCAATATATCCTAACAATGCTCATAAGTAGTCTTTCCTGAACCATCATATGTAGGTATGGATTTTAATGCAACTTGAGGGATATCATTCATATGAGGAAGTCCTAAAGGACCAGAGGTATCCCAATCAGGGTAATTTTATGGAGGTTGATTTTGATTTTGGTTTTGAGCCATGATTACTGGGGTATTTAATAGAATTGGTTTTGAGGGTACCTAGTGATCTGATGGTAATTGGACCTCTTCAAAAGGTGAATCTAGAGATAGAATTCTTGTATACCTTGATCTCTTGAGTGGTAACTCAAAGAATGATACTGGTTCTTGACTATTCTTAGCAGATGACCTAGTAAACATGAAATATGAGCTACTAAAAAGGGTTTCTAGGTTCTTATACTCAAGGAGTCACCAAGTGAATTTGCTTTCGCCGCTTAGTGAGGTCAAGACAATTCATTGAATCTTGATTCCTTTAAGAAAAATGAAAGAAAATATCTAGTGGAAAAATGATATCTTGTGAATGGTCCCATTGGGTATGCCAAAAACTATTGTGGCTTAGATTGACATCAAGATAAACTCAAACTATAACTATTATCTGTAAGATTTTGAAAGGCGAGCACCCACTAATCACAGCCCAAGCCACACATTGGATGGGTCAAAATATTTTAACCCAACCTCTAGAGTAGGCTGGTTCCTTGTCAACTTACTAGATGTTGACTCATTTAAGCATATAGTTAAATGAAAAAAGGATAGGGATAGAAATGAGAAAGGGTTAAGAAGGAGAGGGTTAGAAAAAAATGAATCAAAGGTAAAGGAAAAAACAAACAACAAAGCTCCAAAAAACCTATGACATATCAACTTCAAGAATAATACTTGGAACTAACAACATTCACAACTAGCCATCTTCAAAATTAAGAACAATTGCATACTTCAAGAATCATTCCAAACATCTAGGGTATTAATAATCCAAATTAGCATAATTAGATTAACACTCTGACTAACAAAAATGACTTCTTCCAAGCATACATTCAGATATGAATCATTCCAATTTGCTCTAAGTTAGCAATCCAAATTAGCAGAATAAACTAACCATAGCAATAGTAGCAGAAATGACTTCACAGGTTTGTTATTAGAAGATAAAGAAGATGCAAGTCTGAGGCAAACATCCCAAGTAATGTTCCTTCTATTAATTTGCAGAAAGTGTACAATAGTAGTGCAAGCAAACACTTTAGAGCTGATCCTTTGAAACGAGGGTACAACCTCTATTTATAGTTTTTATAATAGATTTGAGAAAATTAGAGCATTACAAGGAAGTTGGAGTGCCAAGCTAGCAATATGTTGATGTGGTAGTCTCTTGTTCGATCAAGGAAAGAAATGCACTCTCGCTCCATTGATCTTCTACAACTAGCTTCTACAACTTGTTCGACCTTCATGGCTTCCAACTACATAAAGTTTGCTAAGAATGAATCCAAGTCACTCCCTATTCTTGCAATTACTCTTTGTTGTAGATATAGAGCTAAATCTATTTATTATTGAATATTGGATGTTTCGTCTTGTAGGATCAATAATTTTATCTCTTTGAACCAGCTCAAAGAGAGACACCTCAAAATCATCTTATATTGTGATGGAATCCTTATTTTATGGATGTCTTCAACTAAATTCAACATCATCCGTTGATCTACCATTGAATGATAGAGATCAAATATTTTGAAAATATTGGCAAGCTTTTAGTGGTCATGGCCTGGGGACACTTATCATTCTTCCTTTTGGAGTCTCAAAACCATGATCATTTTTTGCTTTAGGAATATTTTGACTAGGTTGATCGCAACCTAGAGCTTACTTTGGACCAAGATATGATTTCATCAAATCGTAAGTTTGACCATGGCCTAGATCCTATCCTAGGATGGTATCTAACTTTAGAAATTTCTTAGTTTAACTTCTTTGATCACGACATAGAGGTATCCGTGAGTCTTGACCTCTTCGCTTGATGTTATAATTGAATTTTTAGAAGTTGCTTTGGGTCACAATTATTTTTACATAAACATACCTTTGACCAATATTGACCATAGCCTAGAGCTTGCTCTAGGTCGAGCCTTTTCTCCTTTTGGTGCTCTCTTGGCTGGGTGACTCATGACGTAGAACTTGTTGTTGGGTCGTGATTTATTTTCCACTTTAGTGCGCATTAACCAAGCCTAATTGTGGCCTAGAGTGTGTTTGAGTGTCGTGTGGATGTGACTTCCACCTCTTTGTTTACCCTAAACCAAAATTTGATCATGGCATAGAACCCTACTCTAGACCATGATTCAAATTTTAAAAATAGTTTGTTTGATCGTGTTGACCATGACCTAGAGCCCATTGGTACTAGGCCGCAATCGTAGTTGTGAGACACCCTTCAACACTTAGTAAATGTTTTGGGATTTTACAATTTTTTCTAAGGATGTATCCTTTGGGGCCTACAAGTATGAATATAAAAAAGAGGGGTCCAAATCTCTTTCATTTTCACACTTGTTACATTTTCCCTTATAAAATTACAAACAATTCTTTACAAAATTTCAAGGGTTTTTAATCATATTTTAAATAAGATTAATTTTGA
This sequence comes from Wollemia nobilis, assembly GCA_028583015.1. Taxonomy (NCBI): domain Eukaryota; kingdom Viridiplantae; phylum Streptophyta; class Pinopsida; order Araucariales; family Araucariaceae; genus Wollemia; species Wollemia nobilis. The sequence continues at coordinate 19,354,122 of JAQPPZ010017228.1, forward strand.
AATTTTATTAATATTAAGTCCTTAAAATAATAATTGAAAATATTGATGGGGAGCAGGAGACCTACCGCTCTGGGTGGGAGGTCATATTTTCAAATTCTTGCTCCCTCCATGGTTCCTTCTAAGGATTTTCAGGTGGATCTCATATTTTTATAGGCTTGTCAGGCCTTTCGATTCTTAGCTTGGTGCTTCGAGTATTGTTCCAAGACCTCTATATTTTTTGGATTGTTTTAGGAAGGTTTTATCTTGGTGTTCCTACTTTATGGTTCTACTTGGTTTGATAACCCTAGGTTTTCTTTGATGTGGGTTGTTTGGGGGGGCTTTATTTCTTGTTTGGTTTGGGAAGTGGACCGACGGTGCTCTCCCCTATGGTTTTTTCTTTGGCCTTGGGAGGGGACCATGCACTTTCTGGTTTGTAGGGGTGATTGTTCTTTCCTGAGCCTTGTTCTGTTTTAGGATGGGCTTCTGTTCTCTCGTTCTAGTTTTTCCTAGATGGTCTTTCTCTATGTTTATTTTTGGTCTTTGAGAGGAGACCATGGTTTTATTACCCATAGATGAGAGGCTCTGGTAGTTGACTCTGGTTTAGGGTTTTAGTGGCTATTCTGGTTTAGGGGTTTCTTGAAAGTTATTTTCTCTCCATTCTTCTGGTCTTGGAGGGAGGATATTGTGCTCTTTCATGTTGTAGAAGGATTTTTTTAGTTTCTTCTTATTCCATGGTAGGATTGGGCTTCTTGTAGATCTATTGATGTTTATTTTGATGGAATTATTTGCATTTTTTTGATCTTGGGGGAGATAATGTGTTGATTGTTTGCTATAGTGGAGGGCTTCCTGAAATCTAACACTATGTATGATCTACTTCATAGTTTGAGGCTGTCGTTTCTTGGCTAGGGATTTTTGGATCTGGCTGTGCATCAATTTATTTGCAGGATGACCTTGCAACCTATATTTTGGGTTCTTGCAGATATTTTTTCTATTTATTTTGATGAACCTACCTGCAATTTTTTTTTACCTTGGGGGAGATCATGTGTTGATTGTTTGCTGCAGTGGAGGGCTTCTTGAAATATAACGTCATGTATGATCTACTTCATGGTTCAAGGTATTGTTTCTTGGCCATGGTTTTCTATATATAGCTATGCATCACTTTCTCTACATGATGACCTTGCATCATGTGGATCCTTTCTTGGGTTGTTTCATTTCCAGACCTCCAAAGACTTAGTGTGGGTTTTCTTTTGGATCTTGTGTTTTGCTTACTTTGATTTTCTCTGTGTTGATATTTCTGTGTTCTAGTGGGTAGACCTATGAAGTGTCTGCTCTTTGCTCTGGATTATTTGGTTTTATCCTGGATAGAAAAACCTTTCCAATTTTAGTGTATGGGATTGTTAGATTTTCTCCTAGGTGGAAAAACCTTTTCAAATTTTAATGTACGAGATTGTTTGGTTTTCTTGGTGGGAAAATATTTTTTAAATTTTAGAGTACAAGGAAGCCTATCTCTGTGATTGTGAGGTTTTCCTTTTATGGGAATACCTATTTAAATTTGTGTGGGGATGTTTCCTAGTGGGTCAGTAAACCTGCTTCTTGTCTTTGTTCTTGTCCAGAGATAGTTTTGAGAAGGTCGTATTTGGGTGTCTTCTTTTGGGATTGTCTCCCTATTTTTGAGAGGATATTTATTTTGTTTTTCCTCATTGTAAAATATTACGAGACCCTTTTAAAATCCCTTTTACCAATAAAAATAATAATTAAAAATTATTTGAATTTATTATACTTGTAGAAACTACTAAGGAAAACCTTTAACAAAGTTTCATACTTTGTCTAATCTTCTTGAAGATTCACTTATCAAATAACTCACATTAATTTGAATTTTTTTATACCTTGTATTTGAATGAAGACTCTAAATTGCTTTATATTAAAAAAATTATAAATCTGTTAAGTATATTGAAAAGTCAAAAAATTCATGATCACTCTTGACTCCTCCACCTACAAAACTTTGTTCATTGTCTCTAGATACTTATTCATCACCTTCTCCAAGACCTTGTTGACCATTTCCGTCATCACATGAAGTAAGAAAGTTGTGTATTTTAAAATCATTTTATTTTGGTTTAAATTATTAATTTATTTCAGTCACCTAACTAAAGCATTTTTTAGTTCAATATGATATAAGAGACTCTTCACATGCCCATTAAAGTAGATATATACATAGAGGAAGAGAAATAGGGGGACAAATTGGTCATACTAGATCATTAGGTGATCAAAACAAGGTAAAAAGGCAAATCCACTTCAACACAATAGTTGGTATGATGATAGTGTACAATCCTAAAAAGCATACACCCTAATATTGTAACAATTGAAAATCACACAAAAGCATACAAGAATTGATAAAATTGAAATAACCAAAAGAGAGGTATCTTTATTAAAATTGAATCAATTCATGGTTACAAATTCGTCCCTCTTAGGGATATCCAATGTGATACAATATTACAATCATAAGAAATCCCTTACAAGGGTAGGTGTAATCCGTAGACTTTTCAGAATGACACGAACTGCTCCAGGTCAAGTATGACTTTCTCTCCTGTGAAGAGACATTTGTTGCCTTGAAGGCGTTGACGAAGGAGTCCTGAAAACCCTATGATCAAGAAACAACAAGAAACACGTTAAAAGAAAAGGAATCCTGTATAAATGATGATATAGAAAATAAGAAGCATGTAAATCTATGAAGATTAGCATAAGATCATAAAACTACTACAAAGCATGTAAAGGAAAGCATGAAATCTAGCAATTAGGAAGCCTAATTAACCACAAGAACTTGAAAAGCATGAAACTAGTCTAGATTGACAAATGCAAGAAAAATGGAAGCAAATCTACCACTAATTCCTAAATTTAATCGGTTAGTTGTCTACTAAAATGTTAATCTATGCTGGATTAAACTAATTGCATAACTAGAAATGGAAATCTACTGCTAAAATTGAGGAAAGAAAGCATCAAACTCTAGATGTGGGTTTGTGGTGCAGCTAGCACTTTTAGCCATGGCTGACAGCCACGACTATAGGAAAAATTCCCTTTCTCTTGAAACCAGGGCCAAAAACTCTCAAATCCTCCAAGGAATTGATGATCAAGGGTCGCCTGTATCTTAGAACATGAAATTGGTGGCGTATTGGGTTGAATTCATGGTTTATCGGTGGAGAATGACAAGCTTACTCCTCAAGCTTTTGGAAGCTCCATTGATGCATGCACAATTGTCATTGGTCAATTGGACAACACTTCATTACTCCTCAAGGGGATATGAAATTGCTCTCCAATCCGACAAGGTTCCGCTATATGATTGACACATTAATTCTCCATATGGTTTCTCTTTGAAATTGAGGTCTTAAATAGACTCCCAACATCCTTGCTCTAGCTTCATGGAGAAGCCAAGAACAAGATTTGGCACTTGGGAGGAAGTTTTTGGACGCTTCCAAACCCAAAATGGTCCAAACACTATTGCAAATGGTCGTTGCAATTGATTTTACTTAGTTTTGGTCGCCCGAGTTTGTTATAGGGCTAGTCACGGGTCTCAAGCATGGCTAAGAATCCTAGCTACGGGTGACACCAGCGACTAAGGTTAGATAGGCCAAAATACCCAAATTGAGTGGTTAGAACCACTACTTTTGCCTTGGAGAGGTCCAAGATCATTCATATGGTCTGCAAGGATGCCTATATGAGTAGTCCCCTACACATGATGTATTTTAGGTGTCTACAGATAGTGACAAAGAAAATTATAGTTAAGAGGAGGTGCAAAGTAATATTGAAAGTAATATAGAACGATTGTTATAATGTAAAAATTATTTTGAAATAAAGGGAAAGTTTTGTATAAACTTTATGAGTTTGAGTCTAGTGAAGATAATGAGCTTTCATGTTATCTTTTGAGTGCATATAAATTTAAATTCTTGAAATAGATATTGCAATGCATGGCCCATGGATAAGCCTCTTTTAGATCCTCATAAAGTGTTTACTTTTTAGGGGTAAATATATATGTCCATATATACTATCCCTAAACAAATTTGGGTCTTTTCATTTTGATAGCTACGAATTTTGGTTTAGCAAATAAAGTTAAATATTATCTATGTATACCTCCTTACTATGGTTCCATAATACACTATTATAGAATGGACCCAATAACTGTAGGACCATGCCTAAATAAGATAACATCCTATTAGGGAAGTTCTAGAATAAATTGAATGAGATATAATAAATGAGGTCATGCAAACTATCATACAACACCTTGCTTATAGATTGGACAAAATATGTATCTAAGTAGTTGCTCCACCAGTGACTGAAGTCAATACTAAAATACTTATCTTATGCATCCAAATAGGTAAGGATAAGAGGATGTGAGCCCCTTAGCTTATGGATGATTCTTATTAAGGGATATTCATAGATATTTTATTCAAGCATGAAGGAAGGAGCAATTTTTGTATCATCATCTAGGAATATTTTGATCATGTATCTTTTATTTTAATTGTGGTGTTTCAATTGCATTCTTACTTCAATAGTGTTAACACCATTATTGATTGACTGACAACTTACTTTATATCCTCTTCCTTTGTAAAATAGGTTTTCATACCTCACTTTTGCTATAATAATAATTTTGCCCTTGTATGTGGCTATGTTATCATGCAAATCTCTTAATGCCTTAATGCAATCTCGTATAAGTCCTTACTTTATTGGATGTGTGTGCAAATTATTATACACCACCTTGCTCATGGATTGGGAAAAAGAGGTGTATCTAAACTATTGCCCTACCAAGTAATCAAAGATGATACTGAAATACATGTCCTAGACCATCAAATTGATGGGATAAGAGGATGTTAGCCCCTTAAAACTTATAGATTATCCTAATTAAGGTATATTTGTATGTCATTAACCTAATTATGGAGAAGGAAATTTTTAATACTTTAGGTTGGTTACTTTTGACTATCCTTTTTTGGGATTTCAATGATATTGGCTCTATTGCTCACTTCAATAGTGTTAATATTATAAATAGTTGATTGACAGCTTATTATGTATCCTCTTTCCTTAAAATATAGCTTTCATGGATAGATTTTGTTACTAATAATATCTTTGTCATTTTTTATGATCAAATATCCATGCAAGTCCTATAATATTGTAATACACTCTCCTATAAGTCCTTGCTTTGATGGATGTATGTTTTCCCCACCATTACTTTCCTTTAGATATTAATTTTGATCTATTTATCTTCAATATATTGGATATAATTTAAAAGTCAACACACCCACATTTGAAAACCTATAAAAATTATATTTTCATTTTTATTAATAAAAATAAAGTTTAATATTTAAAACATTTCAAATTTTAATATATTTTTTCATATACTAGAGAAATTGGTAGCTCTTAACATTTTTCCATTGTCTTGTTGCGGGTTCAAATATTATTTCTTGCTATCACTATAACTTCTAGTTGCCTCGGATAAGCTTTTTAACAGAGTTAGCAATGCGTTGTTTAAATCTTGTTTTTGTTATCACTATAACTTCCAGTTGGGTCTGATAAACTTTTTAACATAGCTGATAATGTTGATAATGTTGGCGACACATTCTTTAATTATATAAGGTACGAGGGATTCGAACGAACCATGCTCTCTACCCTCCCAAGGGAACACTTTAACCACCGAAACCCTCCAACCTATTTCAAATTTCAATACATATTAAAAAATTATTATTTTTTATAACATATATACTTGAATAGTTAATATTAAAAAATATTTAGATGTGTGAAACTTATAATTTTAAATTAGCAAAAAAAATTGTACATATATTTTGTACCATGTCTCTTCTTTAACCACTATTAATATATTATAAATTAAATTAAATATTTTTAATTTAAAAAAAAAAAAGATTTTTGTTTTTTTTGGATTTGACTAGTGTGAGAAACCTCTATAACGAACGTTCAATGTTGGGTATCTCCATCCTACCATAACCTCTCGTAAGGGGAGGGGAGAGTTGAACTTATTAATAAAGAATTTAACACACCCCACACATATCACGGTTTAAACTTTAAATCTTTCGAAAAAAAAACAAAACCCACCGTTACGCTCTTCCTAAACGAAAAATAAATTTTCTAAATCCCATGTAATTTACTTTCTCAACATTGCTAATTTAGTTAGCTAAAACCATATGCTTTCTCCTTATAAATCTTGTGAGTGCTTTACAAGAAATCCCTAAATCTATCCTTAAGATGTAATAAACTATTTAGCTACCCTCTTCATTCAATATCAAAATGGATGGCCTTTGGTGGATGCTCATCTTCTCAAAATGAATACAAGAGAATATGCCAGCCTCCCTTACATCACATACGTGCTCTTGAATCAAGAGACTCCCTAATTTCCTCTTCAAGGACCACACAAATACGTATTCAAAAAAAAGCTCATAAACAACACAAATTTTAATAATAAAAATGTAAAATTTGAATAAATTTAAAATTTAAAAAATAAGTTTCTAAGTATTTGTTGATAGGTTATTTTAATTTGATTTTCTAAACGTCCAACGTTTTGACTTCATTTGTTACCTATAACTTTTTTAACTAATAAACAACACCTAAAGCCAAAGGAAAATTGACTATACACAATATGCTTTCTTCATAGATATCCTCTTGGGATTGACCCCTATTGGAATCACTTCCATCCATGACAATGATCATAAAAGCCTTTGGCCCTTTTCCTTTGCTATGGACAATGCTATGGACAAGATTGGCCTTCAGGTGTGCTTGTCTCTATGCCTAGAGAACCCAACATCCCACGTGTCTGTGACAAACCCCATAAAGGCCTTACAACCCCATAAATTGGGCATATGAGAATAAACTAGAGTTAATATTTTATTTTTATTTTTAAAATTGTAAGCCAACACGTAGTAGAATAAAAATTAATCCACCACCATCGTGGATATGTGATATTATTAGAAAATTTAGATCATGAATCAGGTGGTAATTATAATAATTTTAATGGTTGATTAATGATAGGTTTAAATTTAGTTTTAATTTATTATGTGTGATTTTTATTGGGGTTATTTTTGAAAACAAAACATTATATTTTTTCGTTACATTTTTAATAAGATAATTAAAGCATATTCCACTTTATCTTTTTATCAAAGATATTTTTCATTTACCTACTATATCTTCCTCTAACTACTAAGTTTCCACACTCAACTTCTTTTATATCAAATGTCTTCAAAAAATTAAATTTTTTCAACATTGCAAATGACTAAAATATTTATTGCACAACTTCTATATCCAAAAATATCTTGTCTATAACACCCTCACAATTTTTTACTAATTTTTTTAGGGTTCTTATGCATTCTCCTAATATTTCAAGATACTATTTTCATTGTTATTTTTTTATTTTATTTATGGGTTTATCTCCACTTCTTGTTAACACTTGTGATATTTGTTTTTATTTTCCCATATCAATATCCCTTTGTGTTTCTTTTTCTCTTTGTTTTTGCTTCTTGGGTCTTCTTCTCTTTTTTCATTCCCAACAATACTTTCCTCTTCATCAATCTTTTCAATCTTCTCACACTGCTCATAGTAAGACTTATCATCTTTAGGTTTGCCTTGTTCTAAAGAATCTAAAGTGCAAGGAACAACCTCAAAAGCACAATCTTCTTTATGTTGCCCTAAAAACCCTAAAGTGCAAGGAACAACCTCAAAAGCACAATCTTCTTTATGTTGCCCTGAAAACCCTAAAGTGCAAGGAAGCTCTTCTATAACAATTACCTTTTTATTTTGCCCTAAAAATCTTAAATTGTTATGGGTTTACTCCAATCTCATTTCTATATTATTTTGCTCTTGAAACCTTAAAGTGCAAGGGATAACATCTTCACCAATTTCACTTTCATTACTTAAAGAGGATTCTATACTACTTGAGGGAAATGAAGATGATTTACCTGGAATAAAATTAACCTCTTTTGTTGTCTTTGTTTTGGGTTTTATCTCCACATCTTCTTTGGCATATTTAATTCCTTCTAACTCATCAAATGATATTGTAGATAGGCTTTATTTACCCCTTATTTTGGAATGGAATATCCTTGATATGATCTAGCTTCTATTATTGTATGATTTCCTTGCTTCGTCTTGAAGTTTATCTCATGGCTAGATTTTTTTGTCTCTTTCTTCATAGTTTTAACTTTGCAAACTCTTGCTATATGTCCAATCTCAAAATAATTGTGGTAACAAAATGTAATATTTTCATATTTACTTGTTGATCCCATTATTTTGATTAAGATTTAATATTAATGGATTGAGGCAAAGGTTTTAAAATATTCATAGCAACACATATTCAAGTATATATAGCATGCTTTCACTCCTTAGTTGTTGGTCCTTTCTTGATGAATTCCCCTAAAGTATTTCCAATATTCTTCAAAACATCCTTATTTATAAGATGATATGGAAGTCCAAAAAGCCTAACCCACACTGGAAGCTTCTTAAAATTTCCTATAACAACAAAAAAAATTCATTCCATGGTATCAAATAAAGTGCATCTCTTCCCTTGAACCATGGACCACCAACCATTATTTTATCCCTAATTTCTAAACTAGAAAAGATGATGAGGAAATAACCTTTAGGAAGAAAAGTCACAGAATAATTTGAATTCAATCCCCACTTCCACTTGATCCAATTTTGAATTTCCACAAACTCCATGGTCTATGGAACTTACATATTAACCCTCTACTTTTAAGAACCATTGTATCATGCTTAATCGTATCATCATTGATACTTACTTTTGGTGTAACATCTACTAACCTGGATCAAAATTACCATGTATTCGCCCTTCTGCTTATCTCCAACTTGGGCCTCTATACTTCCAACTACGAGATTTTGATTTCTAGTGAGGGCATCCTAACTTCCCATTAGGGCTTTCAAATATGAATTTCCTTCCACAATAGCTAATGGGACTTGCTCTTGGCTTGCACTCCCTCTCTATTCATACTTGTTGATGCTCCTAGCTTGCACTCTCTCTTGTCTCACACTTACTCTCAGTTTGCACTCCCTCTTAGCATTTCTTTGCTTTAGCAATTTTTTGGAAACAATATTTCATGCATTCGTGGTAAGGTTTTCAAACACTGATGCACTCTAGATGAACATGCCGCTCTTTTGTCATGACTGAATCCCAACTCACACTCCCTCTTAGTTTGTACTTGCTTTTGGCTCGCACTCACTCTTGGCTTGCACTCTCTCCTACCTTGCACTCACTCCCAACTTGCACTCCCTCTTGGCTCACAATTGCCCTTGTCTCTTCTTTTTGTCGGTGTTCCTTGGCTTCAACACTTTTTTGGAAACAATGTTCCATGCATTCATGGTAAGATTTTGAAGCATTGATGCACTTTGGATAAACTTGTCATTCTTTTACCATGATAAAATCTCAGCTTGCACTCCCTCTTGATTTACACTCCCTCTCTGATCTCATTCATTCTTGGCTTGCACACTCACTTTAATATTGCACTTGTATTCACACGCTGCTGCACTTACTCTAACTCACACTCGCACTCAATTTTGGTTGCACTTACTTTCAGCTACACTTACTTTCGGTTGCACTCACTCTCGACTCATGCTTGTACTCACTGATATGCTTACTCTTACATCGTGCTCACACTTGTTACTACACTCACTCCCAGCTCATGATCACACTTCTTGTTGCACTTACTCTTGGCTCGTACTCTCACTCGTGTTGCACTTAATCCCATCTTGCGCTCTCACTCGCTATTGCACTTACTCATGGCTCGCGCTCGCACTCACTATTGCACTTACTCCCGACTGACACTCACACTCACTACTGCACTTACTCCTGGCTCAAAAAAGTTTAATGATATGTTTAATTATTTTTATTTATATTTTTAATATTTGTAAGTAATGTTTCAATATATTTGTTTTTGTTTTAAATATAGTTTATAATATCATTCAAAATATAAAATATAGATTTTTAGTTTATATTTATATGAAGATAATTTATTTGGGATCAAGCAACCCAAAATATTTTTAGGCCATGTTTTCAAAACTGATACTTAGGTATAATTTGTAACTTACCTAACACTCATTTATAATGCAAAAGACAAGCATTTGTTCTTTTGAAACTTAATAACAAATCACATTTGTAATGAATAAAATTTCACTTTTCTTAATTATTATTCTTGTCTTATTATTATTCCTTTATTATTGAAAACCTTTTACTAAAACAAAGGAGGAACAAGAAGAAAGTTATTATACAATTATCAAATAGCATTAGCTCAACTCGGCTTTTAAGGAGGATACCCATGTTTGAATATTGATATATACATAATAAACAAGCTAAACCACCATGTGGTCATGATGTAATTTTGGGGCTTATTTCAATCCCATATAATCATTAAAATTTATAGTAAAAAATTATCATAGTTAAAAATAATTATACAAAGAATTAGGAATGTGTATGCTCTACAAAAGTATAGACACTAACTCTTAGAAACCCCTTTCATATTTTATACATATCATGAGCCATTGAAGTATATAAATAGATCAATAGTAAAGAGGAAGATTTATAGGTGGTTGCTTTTATTATAAGAATTTACTTTCAAGAATGCAATTAAACCATGCATATGATATTTTTGTCTATATCATTTATCTAAGATATAAAAAGGGAAGAGGGGTGCTTAATAATAGAAGATGTTTCTAGCACCAAGATTTTAGACTAGAGGTGTCACCAAAGAAGCTAGAAGAAATAGCAACATTTCTATCAAATGGAGAATTCCTAGAGATATTAAACAAATGGAAAGAAAAAAATGGTACTAAACTCCATGTCATACACATTAATATATGGTCACCTTTATAAGTTGAAAAATTTAGTGATTAGAATAGCACTATCCTATGAAAGGGCAAGATATACTAAGAGAAGACCATGAATAGATGATGGGAGGACATTTTGGAGGGAAACTTACTATGAAGAAAATCTTAACTGTAAGACTATGGTGTCCATCATTTTTTAAAGACCTACAAGTTTGCAAGGGTAAGTTGTAACTACGAAGGAGTAAAAAAACCAAACAAAATAAATGATGTGCCCTTACACCCAATACTACCTTTTTAACATTTGAATACTAGGCAATCAACTTTTAGGGCCTACACATACAACAAGGAGGTATGGCACTAGGTTTATCATAACTCTATGCCAATAAAAAGTTGTACAAAATAAATAGCAACAAAGTTTCTCTGCTTTGATTTTCCTAAGGTTGTCATAAGCAATTATAGTACAAATTTTGTTAAATCCAACATTATGGAACTCTTAATGACCTTTATGATAAAAGAGAACTTGAGCTTCCCTTATCACCCTCAAGCTAATGGTATCATAAAGACCTTAAATAAAGTGTTAGGAACAATATTGTCTAAAGTATGTAACTAGGAGGAACCAATTAGGACAAAAGAGTTCCAATTGTACTTTAGGTATACCAAATATCATATAAAAGGCTAAATATGTTTATGTCAATCAACTTATGGGATAAAAGACAACATCCTTGTCATCTATGTGGTGTCTAGTTTAAGAATTATCATTACAATGAGGACAAATGACCAAAAATCACTATAGGAAAGACTAATGAACATCCTTAAAATGGATGAATCTAGAAGAGAAGTGATCCATTAGCTACATGATGAAAAACATAAAAAGCATGACATTATAGGAATTTGAAACAAAAATATTACAAGGAGAGATATGGCCACTACAAACACAACCCACAAGAACTAAAAATCTATTATCTAGGGTCTTGCAGGATAGTAAATATCTATAAGATGATAGTGGGACAACCAAATTAGAGACTTCAAATGGACAACCATTTAAATAATTGGTCAATCGATAAAGGTTAAACCCTCACCAACCCAATTAATAAGACTAAATGAAAATAGGGTATAACCACAACAAAGAAAATGTGACACCATGAAAAAATAGTTGATAAGCCAAATAACCATCCAAAAAGAAAGTAACATGTAACTAGATGTAACACCAGGAAAGGTATAATTCTAAGACATTCAAGTAATAAAAGTTGATGCCATTAGATAATAAATCCGATGGGAGTAAAAATACCTAAAAGTACTAAATATATTTATATCTAAAGGTTGACCTTAAAAAAATATGAATTGTGTACTCTCATCAATTATAGTAAGTCTTATGATGAAGAAGTAAAAACAAACAAATCACACCAAAAAGAAGCAATAATGCACCAATAGTATGTGGAATGAATTCACCAAAGAGAGGTGTGGCTATACTAGTAGCAATAGAATGTATGCACTAGAGAGAGGCACGGGCATGCCATTGTAGAATGGTTAGGATGAAAATGGTGTGTAAGACTCACTAGTAAAGGGTTGTGTAGATGTAAATAGTAGAAAATACTCGTCAATATAGGATATTGTTGAGGCATTTATGGTGGATCTAAGCATGGAATGTTAAGAAAGGTGTCAGGTAGAAAATGGTATATGTAATTCATATCCCTTATTACTTTAAGAAAATATAAGGATGTATATTGAGAGAGATATAGAAAGAGAATTGGTAAGGGTTAAAAAAATATGACAAGGATCAAGAATCAACATATAAAAAAATGTGAATCAATCTACTAAGGTAGCCAAACCATAGAGATCATACCTTACTAAGGAACATTCCCTATGACTTAGAAAAATGCTTTCTACCCTTAGAATCTTAAAAAAAAAAAGATGAGGTTATAATATTATCCTAGGAAATTTAAGTAAGAAATTTGAAATAAAGAACACTGAGATAAAATAAATAAGTTAGCACCAAAGAAGAGACAATACCATAGGAGAATTGGAACCATAAAGGAGTTGGTGCAAGGAAGGAGTTGGATCCATAAAAGTATTAAAAACATAGAAAGGGCTTGTGACAAAATGCTAGATAAGGATATGATGACATTAGAGTAAAGAAAATAAAAATAGCTGAAGCCATCGAATGAAAAGATAAATAAAATAGATCTCCAAAGGTAGTATGACATCAAGAATCAATAACAAAGATGAAAGAGATATTAGAATTACAATGTTTCAAAATTATATTTTATAACATATAAGATATAATATTTATGGAAGTGGATTAAAAATAATTAAGATATAATTTTTAGGATTTAAATTAACCTTAAGCAACATACCACATTGAAGGGTTAATTAAGAAAAAATAAAACCATCCCATCCTAGGTATGGTTTTCACGTGATTAGTTAACATGGTGAACATACTAATTATTTATGAAAAATATGAGATCAACCTATTAATAAACAAGAAGGGATGGAAGGATAATATTTGTTCAAATTTCAACCCACTATTAGTCATAAGAACCATAAATGAAATTTAATGAAACCAAAGAATACATAATGAGTGGAGAGCTCTACATATTGTGAGGAAATACTATGATACGGTCTAAAGTATAAATTCTAAAAACCTAGAGAATATCTTGTTGTACCAATGGTGTCATCTAATGATAAAGGGACGCAAAATATATAGGATTTGTATGGGAGCTCATGCATTTTGGTACAAGTTGTAGGCAAAGTGAATGCAAAAATACTTATGACATTGTCATTGACTAACTTTGGGATCCATTTTTTAGGGATGGCCATTACAACCTATAAATTAAGGGGCATAAAATACTATGCCTTAACATTGATAGGGGAAATCTATCATGAGTACCTTTAGCATGATGTGAAAAGGATACCCTCACTATTCATGGAGGATCAAGGATATTTTTTATGCAATAGAAATGTAGTTAATATCATGGAATAACATTCTTGATTTCAACTTATGTTCAAATTTAATGACCTTTCTATTGAGAAATTACCATAATGGTGGGTTGTGTCTAGACCACTACTACCTAATAAATGAATACATCACAATAGGAGTGTTGGGACAATGCAATCATGGCATAGACCAAAACAATTATGATATAAAGGAGGTCATAACAATTCAAGAATTTTACAAGTATACTAAGGACAAATCCATCAACTAGGGCTATTGTAGATGAATTAGCACAACATAGAGAAATGTGGTTCAATCTAAAGTCGTTAGCCTAGAAATTCTACTTCAAATATAAAAAGATTCAATTAAGTTATACAAGAAATATCTTGTATGATATTGCTATAAGGGGTAATTCATATGACTTGGCCAAAATATTCATCACTAATTTTTTAATTACTATAAAGCACATCTAGATAAAAAGGATAGGAATATGTTCAAATGCAATACCTTCCTTATTTTGGAATCTATGTACTTGAATAGGGCTATCTTGCAAAAATAAGGGCATCATCAATTTTAAATACAATATTACATAGTTTTATAGGTTACTATTATTTTAAAGATAACCCTAGAACTTATTTTGCTATAAAATTCATAATGTATGAAGTAATTATTTCTAGCATGGTATGGTGATGTAAGAGGATATCAATTACAACCAATAAAAAATTCAAACAACATAAATAATGCTTGTAGAATAGTTATGACATTGATAACTACTATTTTTACAAATCCAAAGAAGTAAAGCCTTTGCACATAAACCCATTGTCATATGATTTTGATTATGATATCATTCAAACATTCACTCTGTAAGTGCATCCTACTAGAGAGGACATAGGGAACAAATCCAAGGATGCCAATATTGATGATTGGATCAAGTGTGTCCAAACTTATTGAGAGGTTATGGTGACACCAAACAAAAAAGAAGGTAAGGCTAGTGGTATCAAGGAGGAGACACCAAATTAAATACTATCCACCAATAATAATTTTATCTTAAGAAATGAAATGACATAGGACATTAATGAACATAGGGGAAAAAAAAACATCACTATCAAGTGTTTTAATTCTGAGTAGTTACTAGCTCGTTTTTTAGATGAACCAAAGAGGTATAAGAATACTCCCTCCTCATAACAAGTTGTAATATATTCTAAGAGTGATTAGGAAGAGGAAGAGAAATGTGATAATAATATATCATTCAGATAATATGATCCAAATAAAATCTATGGGTTGAGCAATTCACTTACAATAGGAGGAATTATAGGGGGGACTGTTCCTAAAATTCTCTTCAAAATTCCTCAATTGAGGGTACAAATAGTAACAATGCTTATCATGGAGGCACAAACATAATTGGGAATCCACATACTAGATGTGCTAGAGTAGTAAAATTTAATGCTAAGTTACTAATAGGAATTAGAACCATTGTTGCCATTGTTGTTGGTTGGCACTTCATTGTAAGCATAGCTAAATTTTATAGGCGTTGGATTGAGTTTATATGCATGCCAAATTTTATCTATTACAAGGAAAATAAAAAATAAAAAGAGGAGAAGGAAAAATAAATATACTATGCCAAAAACCAATCTTGTCAAAAATGATTATGATATAATTTATGGAAGTGGCATCATAGGTTGTCATCATTCCACCAAGGATCCAAATAGAAATAGTTATTGTAGTATCAAAATTAAAAGTACCCTACACCATGAAAGAGGAAACATAAGGAATAGAAATAATAAATATAGTGGAGACCTTGATGTGGGTGGTTACAAACATATATGCAAAGGTGGTAACAATCTAAGTTATCAATGGAATTACACTTGTTTTTACTAAGGTAGTAGTTACCACCAATCGTAAAACCTCAGCCACAATATAGACTTTGGCATAATGCATAGTAGCTATAATGCCAACCATCATAAAATAGTTTCAATGCTAGAATCTAGAAGCATAACTCCACCAACTAAGCATGCTTCAACAATAATACTTGGGATGTCTAACATAAGGACTCCAATTAATATAATAGAGGGAAAGATTACGCCTCCATATATAATAATAAGAGCTTCTTTGGGTTACCCTACAACTCTTATCTACATAGGGGTACTTGAATTTAACAAATAAAGATAGAATCTAGTTGAGTCACCAAGAGGACAACCAATAAGGAAGAAACTTAGGACATACTAAATTTTACAAAGATGAACCCCCAATGTAAAATATATATAAAAATTTTAATGTAGAAAGTGCATATTAATTTTTTTTGGAGGTAGTATGGCATCAATAAAATGATGATTAGGTAAGATGCCAACTATACTTACTTAAAGGGTAGAGCTAGGGATTAGTATGGGGACTTAACCTCTTTCTAAATTCCAGTTGTAAAACGTGTTATTAGACCTATACTATGAGGTAAAAATGAACATTGCATCATATAAAAATATATATAGGATGCCTAAATCCTATGATAAAGACCTACACTAGGTACTATATCACTTTGATGACTATTGACAAGATGCTAAAAACATCTTCAATGTATCTCAAGAGGGAGATACCCATACTAGCCTTCTTAAACAAATTTAGTAAACCTAGAAAAATAGATATAGCAAAAATGGAATACCACCAAGGTCACTAAACCTTACTACCATGAGTTTTAAACCTTAATTTAAGAGAAGAAAAACTTGCTTGATGAGTATAGTGATGGTGATGTCATTATTATCTAAGATGAGGGTTAGAGTGAGTAAATACCAAGTGATATGGATAAAATTATTTTTATATACCAAGGTAAAAGAGTATAATTGGTGGAAAGCAAGATGAGGGGTGATCATATAAAGGATGAGGTGCAATGAATTATTACTTCATGAGTGTTATTGCAAAGAAGAATCATCAAAGACATTGCAATTAGGTCATCTACTAGTGCATTTCAAACCTTAATAGCCAATGACTTGAAGACCCAACATATTGCTTATTTTTTAGTCCAAAAATATGATTTTAAGGTTATCTCATGATGAATCAACCATATAATTTGGGGAGAATATTAACAAGGGGCTTATTTAAGCTGAAACCACCCCATATATTAGTACCATAGGCTAGCACCACATGTATGTATGATGTCATAGATATTAGTTAATAACAAATATTATTTGAACTAATTCTTTGTTAGTTATGAATCCTAAGTAGGAACATTACCTCTAATGTAAACCTAACAACTATATAAGGTTGAATGCCTTCATAATTTAAAAATTGAGGGTATATTTTGATGATATGAATATATATATGGTTAATATAATATATAATTGGTGGTGTGTTGTATTTTTTATTTTCTTAATGGTAAAGGCATAAGTAGACTGGCTATTGCAATATAATGCTAAAGGATTTTCCATTATTAGTCCTAAAAAGAGCCAAAAACTTGTGGTTAGGACATAAAAACTAATGATTCATTTGAGGTTCATGTATAGGAAAGACTTTGTGGAAGGAATTCCTTCATCACTTCCTCCTTCTAGTGATGTGTTCAATGGATGTATTCTTAGAAAACATAATAAAAATTCGTTTTAGAAGGGGAGAGCACATTGAGCTTCAAAAGTGTTGGAGTTGATCCATTTATATTTGTTGGTTCCTATGCATGTCTTCTTATATGATAGATCAAGATACATTTTCAGATTTACTGATGACTACTCTAGAAAGGCATGGGCCTACTTATTGATATTGAAAAGTAAATTCTAGAGTATTTTTAGGTCTTCAAGGCAATGATTGAGAAACAATATGAGAAATACATCAAAACTCTAAGGATTGACAATTCTGAAGAGTATTTTACTAATGACTTTGATTCTATTTACAAGAAACAAAGGATCATCCATCAATGTACTATATCTTATCATCCCTAGAAAGATGGTATGGCTATATGGGATAATAGGGTAATTTTTGAGGTGTATAGGTGTATGTTGAATGACATAAGTCATAATTTTAAATTTGTGGAGTAAAGTGGTTAATTGTACAAGCTATATCATTAACCATTCACTAAATGAACCAGAGGATATGATTCTTGAAGAAAATTGAAGTGGAATAAAGCCTAGTGTGGAGCACTTATGCATGTTTAAAGGTGATGATTGAGTCAATATTTTATATAAAAAGGATCAAGCTTGGGGCTAAAGTACACATTTGTAGACTATATAAAGCTTCTAAAAGATGCTGGCCTTTTGGTCATATTACAAAGGATGTTGAGGATAATAGAGACGTGATATTTGATGAGAAATTTCCTACTCTCATGGTTGAATCTTCTTCTACATAAGAATAATTTGTTTTCACTTCAAAAGATAATGTGTCTTCATATTTTTAAGTTGATTGTTTGAATGGTCAATAAGAAACATCTTCTACTCATAGTATACATAAGGGAGTACATGTTAAGAATATTTATGATGGATACATTAATCATGTTCAAGTGAATGAGGGCATACATAATAATTATTTTTTTGATGTGATATTTGTTATTGTTATTCCATGGTACATGATATAGAATTTGGCCCAAGTGAAAAAATAGGTTTTTTGAGGCTACACTTAAGGATCCATTGGATCTCCATGAAGTGAATGAGAAGATTTATGGATAAAAGGGTGGTGAAGTTAACATGACCATTATTAATAATATTAAGGTAGGGAATGAGACCTATACATATAATAATATTTATGGTAAACCACAATCACAAGATAAGATAAGAGAGGAATATGAAACCTTGTTGAGGAAAGACACATGGGAGTTGGTTCTTAAGCCTCATGGAAAGAAAATTTTGGGGTGTAAATGGGTATAAGAAACCAAGTATAATATTTAGGGTGAATTGGATACATATAAATCTCATTTTATGGCTAAGAGATTTTATTAAGAGAAAAATGTTAACTAAAATAAGATTTTTGCTATAGTTGCCTATTGTGATGAGGGGGAAGGGAAAAGGTAGCATAAAGAACCTCTTTAAAGTGTTCTTCTTATCTTCTCTATGTTACTTCAAGAATAGGAGTAGTTTTTGTGCATTTTGTGTTTAACGGATTAGTTGAAGAACACCTACATTTCTCCTAAGATGCTTCTTAGTCTAAGCTTAACCCTAATCTAGCCCTAATGCACATATAAATTCAACAAACAAGGCCTAAAGCAAAAATGCTCTTTACTTTTAATGAGGAAGGAAATAACAATCTCTTTTAAAATAAGAGGGTACAAGAATATATAGTAACAAGTCTTAAATTTAGCTACATGTTATTTTGATTAAATGCTAAGGATTACTGACTACGTTGGTCCCTTATATGATTAAGACTAAACTTGTTCTTTATTTCTTCCTTATCTATTTTTATAATCAACAAAAAATACAACCAAGTTTAAGCCAATATCCAAGAGAATCTAAGTCCTAGATTATTAAATGATAGATTTTGGGGGTAGAAAAACATATTTCTACCACAAAGGAAAAATCATCACCAATCCACAGAAGTGTCACCAATGTTATTACCTATCAATGGTGATATCGCTTGACCTACAAAATAGATAGAAAAATATATAGTCAATAATAAAGGGGTATTTCTAAGCTATATGAGGATGTTATAATTCCTTGATCAACAATCAAGACCCTATTAGATAGACAAAAATGATAAAATGATAGAATGCATGAGATTGTGGTTAAAGCACCATTGGCGCATGATAGCATTATTGGTACTTTTTCTTAGTGTTGGTACCTTTACTCTATGTAAACCAAAAATCAATAGTGCCATTGACCTATAGTCTAATGGTAACTTCACTTTTAAAAGTAAAGTGGCAAGATTAAATTCAAGATAAGCTAAGTTTATGATAGTTATGATGAAGGGCTCTAAATTGGGAGTATAGAGGCCCTATAAAACAACAAAAAGATAAATATTTGCTTGTTTAAAACTAATAATAAATGAAAAATGAGAGATTAATTGAATGCAAGTTCCAAATGTAAGATTAGTTCTATATGTAACAATATAAATCTTAAAGCTACAAGGATAAGGAAGAGCCAAACGAACATAATGGGAAAGAGTACAACCTAAGAAACAAGGTTTTTTTACCCTTGTTGGAAGTTTATTGAAAGCTTACTAGCTTGCTTGTTGATGACACTTGAATTCTTGAGCTTGTGGTATTGATGCTTGATGCTTGAAGACTTGATGATTGCTTGAGATCTTGTAGACTTTATTGGAGACTTTCTTAGAGAAATATTGGATGCTTAAATTTTTACAAGAACCAAAGCTTAATTTCTTGAAAGCATGGCTTTCACATGATTGTGGTCATATTTTATCATATAAATATCATGCAAAATGCTTGATTCATATTATTCTAGAGATATTTTAGTAGAATTTTATTGCTTTAAAAATACCATGTTTTGATATCTTCCAAGTGATAGCTTTATAGGAAGTCATGGCTCCTTGGGGAAAGAATTCAATTGAAGAAGACAATATTAGAGATGATAATAATTTGAAAGGCATCAAGGAACCATTAATTAATGAAGATGAGAATGGTAATTCATGGATTCTGGATTCCTTGAAGAAGCTACAGATCAAATTTTGTGAGGTGGGTGGCTTGAGAGGGAATAAAAGTCAAATATTTTTATTTTAGTGCATGATGGTCAAAAGTGCTAGGAGACAATAGCACTGATGATGATTTTTTAGTGGCACTTTTTTCCTCATAACCATTAGAGTTCAAAAAAGGTGAAAATTGAAAGGGTATGTAAAAGTTCCTCCAAGTCACAATAGTGTTGTTGACACTATTAATTTTGGAGAAATAAATACCTTAAATTTGGACATAAGAAAGGTTGATTTAATTTGGATGATTGATGAAGGAATTGACAAGCTTGAAGATTAGCCCTACACATAAAATTGGGTGTCTACATATACTCCTTTTCATGTGTTTATTGCATAATAAATATGTCAAAAACTAACATAAATGTCCCAATTTTGAGATAAGAATATTTTTTGTTGCTTATTATCAATGATGCTAAATTACTGATGCTATGATTGTTTTCCTAAAAGTGATGTTAAAAATTATATTTTGAGCATTACATGTTATCAAGCCTCAATGT
The DNA here is from genome assembly GCA_028583015.1 of Wollemia nobilis. Lineage (NCBI taxonomy): Eukaryota > Viridiplantae > Streptophyta > Pinopsida > Araucariales > Araucariaceae > Wollemia > Wollemia nobilis. The sequence goes on from JAQPPZ010017228.1 coordinate 19,374,951, forward strand.
GCCCGCTCGAGTTTTGGAGGGTAAATCAAATTAGACCAACAAAACTTGACTTGATTATGATCAATATATGTGTAGTGATGAAAGATTATGATATATTTTATTTGGATTTGATGTGAATAAATTAAGGTAATTTGTTAGACGTTAATTATTTGTGATTGACTAAAATATTTTAAAATCTAAAAGATTAAAATGATGAAAATATTTGGATAGTGAGATATGCATGATGCATGATGCATGGATATTCCCAAGAGGGTGTTGCTATAGTAATATAATGTATAAAGTATATACAACTATATACATAGATTTTTCCAAGGGGACTTAAGTTATCTTTTAGGCTTACCCAAGGGACTTTTGTTAGCTTTTAGACTTTACCGGGGGAACTTTAGTTATATTTTCCTAGAGGACTTTTTTAGTTCCTATGTTACAAAGATATGTACAAACATGAAAAGAAAATAATTTAACTTTATACAAATATCTAAAGAAATTTTATCTTGCACATTGAAATTTTTATTTAGCCTTACCAATAGGACTTTTTATTTACCATTTTCCATAGGAATTTTTGATTTGGGATTCATATTTTAGTAGATGCCTAAAGGACTTTTGTGTTGCCTTGAAACAAATGCCAAAAGGACTTTTATTTAGACTAATTTACCTCATAGAGAAATTCCATAGAGTAATTGTGATTGATTGGTGTGGCAACGAATGATGCCCTCAATTGAGAAGATAAGTTTGTTGTTGACCATTTACCCCCATACAAAGTGGTACATGGAAAACAATAGATGATGAGGGCTATTAGCACTGATAAACTTTTAGTATTCATAATGTAGTTATTGATGAGATAGATAAGTTTATTTGAATTTACCATCAACACCTACAGACTTCAAATTATTTATCATGTAGTAGGATATGTGTGATTTAAAAGACTTGATAGATACAATTTAATATAAACCTATTTAAGATAGAAATATTGGTGTTAGAGATAGATGGTTGTGCAAACCCTGGTTTGGTTCACAAAGATGGGACTAGAAGTATTTTCTCACATCAGTCACCTATTGTAATGGAAAATAAACTATCTTGAATAGGATCATCATTTGCAGATCATTCCAAATCCCTAACTCAATATGCAACACGCAATCCAAACATAGATAAGCCATTGCATGTAGGTAAATATAAAATCAAGAAAGATGCAAGAAAGTAGTGCACAAGCTACTAAAAGAAACATGTAGCCAATGTAAAATCAAATGTAATACCTTTTAATATGTATTATATTCATTTGTATTTTAATTTATTTTATATTGAACATGAAAAGGAGGTAAGCACCTAAACCAAACTTGGTGGTTATGTTAAATGGACCTAGCCAATTAAGATCAATATTACCTTCAAGATTAATTTTTTTATTGGTGTTATTTTGATTCTCTTTAAGAATAAGATCACCAATCTCAAAGGAGTATGGTTGTACCTTTTTCCTATAAGCACACTTAAGCCTTTTCTAGCAGATACATAGCTTCTCTAGGGTATAGATCCACTTTTAATCATGTAGTTACATCTAGTTTAAATCAGTAAGATGATATCAATCACTGATAAAGGATTCCTACAACAAAATATACAAGAAAGACACCTCAATATCAAAAGAGAATATGACTTAAATTTTTTAAACTAAATAAAAGGGCATCACACTATGGGAGTTCAAACACTAGTGGGATAAGCCTACAAGAAGTGATAAAGTCAAAGGTACCAATATCAACTAGTTTTATTGATGATATTCTTAAGGATCTTAACAAGGGTCTTATTAGAAGATTCAGTTTGGTCATTACCTTGAGGATAGTAAGGCATTTATCATTTGTGCTAAATCTTGTATTTAGCATAAAATTTCTAGATATTCTTATTCTTGAAGGGTGTTCCATTGTTAAATATTATCATGGAAGGGATGCCATAATGACTAAGGATTTGATTAATAATAAACTTGGAGACTTGGAATCTAATGGTTGAGGTTAAAGACATGGATTTGATCTATTTATGAATTTATTAGTAGCCTTGATGATGAAATTATACCCATTATACAATACCAAGTTTATCTTCCCAATGATGTATAAGTCCCAAATTAAAAATGACCAAGGAGAATTCAAGGATTGAAGAGGTTGGTAACACTTCTTACACTTCTTTACATAGTCACAAGAGTATTTTTCCATGGAGGGCCAATAATAACCCATCCATAGAAGTTTCTTGGCAATGGAAACATAGCTAAAGTGACCACACATGATCCATCATGGACCTATTTAATGAAATATTGGGATTTGGATGAGTTTAGAAACCTAAGGAGAATTCCATCAAGGGAAAACTGATACAATATATCACCAATTATGATATATCTATAGGCATGTTGCTTAAGCTTCTTGAACTTATTGTTGTTCAAACAATCAGGAAATGTGTCATCCCTAAGGAAGGCAAATATATCCTTTTACTAAGGATTAAGATAAGGAGACACTTCTATAAATAATAATACCAAAGGAATTTGGATAGAATACAAGGTTTAAGACTCCTTAATTTATCAAATGATTATTATGGTATGTTTTTCATCTAGCTCTAAGAAAATCAAGAATGCAACTACGACCATTGCATCGACATAGTAGTTGTTAAACCTTAGGATAGCTTCAATGGTGATTCTATCAAAATTAGCCATTAGTTTAGTGATGATGTATTTGTTATGCTTAATATTTGTGTCTTTAATTTGGTAAACACCATTGAATTCATTGACTACAAGCTAGAAATATCCAAAAATAGAGAGAGTTCTAACTTGCAAAGATAATATTGTGTGAAGCCCTAAGATAAGGACTTCATAATTAGTAGTATTATTAGTATAGGAAAATTTGAGCTTAAAGTACAAATGGATAAGATTTTGTTGAATGGTAACCAATATGACTTCCATATTCACTCCTTTGACACATCAAGCACCATCAAAGTATAGGGTCCAAGAATTATGTTGATCGACTTCTGGGCTAAATACTAACTTGTCTAGGAAGTCTATAGCTAAAGGATGACTAGCTTTGAAGGGTGCAACTACTATTTGATCAACGATTACTTGATATTTCATAGAATTTTGGCTAACAAGCTCAAGATCAAATTTACTAAGTATGATAACTTACTTAGAAATATGTCATAAGAGGTGAGGCTTAGACACTAGATATCACAAGGGATTAACCCTTGCAATGATAAATGTCTTATAGATAAGCATGTAGTGTATAATATTTTGGGAATAAAACACTGTAGCTAGGAAAATATTCTCTAAAAGGATATAGAAAAATTTCTAATTGACCAAAGTCCTACTAATATAGAAATAGCTTGCTCTCTATAATGGTTATGGTATTGCTCCAACATATCTCCTAAGGCATGTATTGTTATGTATAATAACAAAGATCTAGAAGAACTAGGAGATACAAGGATGGGAGGAGATATAGGATTTTAAATCCTGATGGTCACTTGGAAATCAATGTCCCAATTGAAGACTACATCCTTCATCAAAATCTTGGAAAAGGAATGATACTTATCAACAAGCTAGGAGATGAATCTATGAATGACTTGAATTTTACCCTGGATACTCCTAAGTTGGATTACATTTTGATGGGGTGGCATATAGATAATAATAAATATCTTGTCAAGATCAACTTTGGTGCCATGTTAGAATACAATTAGTCCCAAATTTTTTTCTAATATAATCCAAAAAAATCACTTTTGAGGCTTGAGGTGTGCCTTATACTCCTGAAATCACTCAAAGATATACCTTAGATATTGAACATGATCTTATTTGTTTAAAGATTGACCAAGAATATCATCAACATAGTTTTTCATTATGTCATGCAACATGTCATGAAAGATATATGTCATGGCTCTATGATAAATAGCACTTTTACCTCATGACTATTAGAGGTCAAAATGGGTAGAAAAGATCAAAATTGAAATGTTTAAAAAATTGACTCCAAGTCATGATAGCATTGACATTATCATTTGTGCCTCAATGTTATCACTTTTGGAGCAATAAATATCCTAAATTTGGGCACAAGAAAGGTTTATTCAATTTGGTCAATTGAAAGAATGTGATGAAGGCGTTAACAAGGTCGAATATTATACCTACAAGAAAAATTGGGTGTATACACCTACATGGAGTCTATTAGACTCATTCTAGCTATTACTTTTTATTTTAAATGGGAGGCACATGAAATGTATGTAATGATTACATTTATCAATGGAGAATGAAAGTAGATATATGAGGAACAACCTCATGAATGTGAGAAGGATACTTCTACTTTTATTTTTAAGTGAAATAAGTTGTTAGATTGGCCCAAGCAATATCCCATAGCATGGTATGATAAGATGGATAATTTTTCTTGATTCTAAATTTAAGATATACATATAAGAATAACATTTATGTATAAAATCATGCTGAGGATATCCTGATTATTGTACTTTATATGAATGATTTGGTTCTCATAGAAACTTTCCCCAAGGATATTTTGGCATAAAGAATAGGTTGAAGAATATTTTCAAGATGATACAATTAGATCTTTTACATCTATTTTTTGAATTGTAGGTTTGTCAATTAACAAAGAGCATTATTTTGTATTAACATGGATATGTCTTGGATCTATTGAGAACATTTGAAATCAAGGAGTGTAATCCAATTATGAATCTTATAGATTTAGGAATGAAGTTTATTAAATATTCTTTTGATGATCTAAAGATAGATGCTACATAGAATAATTCATTTGTAGGTAGATTGTATTTGACTCACAATTGGCTAGATATTGTATTTGTCATGACTATGTTGATCAAATCATTGCAAATCCATGAGATAGACACTTTGTTATAGCTAGTAGGATTTAAAGAGATATGAGGAGCACTTTGTATATGGAAATGATCTATGGGAGGTCTAGAACACCTAGATAGGTTGGATACTTGGATTCTATTTATTCTAGATATGAGAAGTAAAGATAATTAGATTTAACATATATTTTTAGATGGTGGTGGTCTAGTCACATGGATAAGTAAGAAGCAAGGTGTTGATTCCAAATCTTCTATGGACATCCAATAAAAAAGTATTAATTAGGTGAAAAATAGTTATAGTAGTTGTGTTCTCTTCTTGGGGAGCTTGAATATCTCAATACGGATAACTCCCATATTTGTATAGAGAAATAGAGGATATCCAAATGACAAAGAATCCAATGTTACACTAGATGTCCAAGCACATTGAGAATGATTATCACTAGATCTGAGAGAATGTGCAACATGGAAATATAAATGTCTAATATATCTTAACAAAGGCTAAGTTGGAAGGTATTTTCACCAAAATATTAGTAGAGGATCTATTTATTTTTCACTAGTAGATGATTGTGATGTAGGATGTTATCATCAAAGGAAGTTGTTCATATGATGAAACCTCAAACTCCCTTTGTCAATATTAAGGTAGGGTTTTGAGGGTTAAAATTGACTTATGTATTGAGTTTAATTAAACTTCATATTGACTATAACTAAAGTCTCATTCTATTGTACATTTTAAAATATTTTAATGTGAACAGTCTTGATTCATTCTCATGATTGGTTAATCTATGACTGACATTGATTTGGCACATCCACATAGATGGTTAGCTTGTTGAATTAGTTATAAATGCACCACTCACATAAGAATCTAAATCATCTTGTGTTATTTATTTGTTATATCATAAATTATTTATGCTATGATATAACATGTGTGTTTCTTCTTTTCTTATTTTGTTTCTTTTATTTTTTTGTGGTGTTTGCTAATATATTTTTTATTAGGTAAAATCATGGATAATTTATTGAATTTTTTTATCACAATAATCATTTTTACAATGGATATTTTTTACCATGGTAAGAAAAAAAATCTATCGAATCAACAAAATTAGTAAATGTTTTCAAAGGATCATATTCTTGTAAGCAACGTATAGATATGAAAATATTACTGTGGTGTTTTATGGTTCTTACTTTATTATGGTAACTATTATATTGAAAATTATTTTGAAGGATAGGTGGAAAGCATAAGAAAATAAGCTTGCCTAGAAGCTATAGTGAGAATTGATGATATTTTCTAGCCACATTTAATTTTAGAAGCATATGAACTTGATTTATTTGACTAAAGATCCTCTTTTTTTAAGTTCTACTGGTGTTGTAAAGGTAGAGGATGAATAGCAAAGTGTTTTTTTCTAAGACTACAACAATTAAATCAAGATCTCAATAGAAGGAAATTTAGGTATGCTTATGATTTTTTTAGACTATTAAAATGATATTTCCTTCACTTAAGTATGTAAAGTCTTAACAATGATTGATAACAAACAATGGGTAAATTTGTGTCCTATACTTTGGGATAATTCTATATTATATACTAATAGGATAAATATAAGAATTAATAGGATGCTATAATTGAAAATATTTTTAAATTATTTTTTCCAAAATAATACCTTATAATTAAGAAATACAATACTATAATAGGTTACAAGTGAGAAATTTAGATATTAATATATCTTTTCTCAAGAACTATAAAATAAGTTGGATGGGAAAATAATGGAGACAAGCTTGTAAAGATGATTTGATAGGTGTTGATGATATTATCATAATCACTTTATTTAAAGAATGAAGCATGTGATTAAATAATGGATCAATTAGAATCAAACCAAAATCATCATGCAAAGGACATGACTATGTGATACAAGGAGAGCTTTGAGGTGGATCCGATTAATATTTTTAATAATTTCATAAGGTTTATACATTAAATCAATTTAAATATCACCTCCAAGTGATATAAACACTTATATCTTCCTTCCAATTATATAGCTAAATTTTATGATTTAAGAAATATGGGACAATAGATCATATTTTGCAAGAAAAAAAGATGATTCTTATATCTTTGTATGAATGAGATACAAGATATAAATATTTATTTTGCCAAAGTTAGTCTTCATAAACTTAATAAAAATAGTACTATAAATTTAAGTGTCTTAAGATAACATGTATCTTAGAACTAAGGATAACAAAAAAAATAAAGCTCTCGTTAATATATATTTTTGGGTTAAATAGTAAATAGGTAATATATCCTATCACCATAAAAAAACATGGAATTGAATAATGAGTATGATAGAGAAGCCAAAAAATGGAAGAGAATATCAAAATGCCAAGGAGAGGGAAATTAAGGGTCCAGGACTTTCTAATTTGATAGGATCAAGCACCATGTTCAATAATAGAGGACCTTCGTAAGTGCACCACCAATATTCCATATGGTTCATTTCATGCTTTATCTCCAAATAGGAAAAAAATATTTATATATTGTAAGTAGTACCAAACAAAGGGAGGAGGTTAAGGTTTTAGTGCTAAAAATCAAGATAACATTTAATCATCTTAGTTGCTAATATCTTATTAGATGGTGGAATAAATATAAATATTGTAGTTGAGTTTGTAATTAACATGTTAAGAGTGATTAAGTGAATATTGATATAATTAAAGTAAATTAACTTTTAAGGTCCATAAGCATTACATGTAATAGACCACCACATACTCCTCTAGATTCATTATATGTTGGAAAAGAAAACTCAAAATAAGGGTTATTTTAAGGTAGCCATTTTTTATGATGGATATTATATATCATATTTTCAAGTCTTGAAATATGGAAGAGTCAATTACCTAATGCTATTGGGTAAACCATGGCTAAGAAGGATTCACACTAAAATATATATAGTGGCCAATGGCCTTGATAATAGAGAAGTAGGACTAGATATTTTCAATATAGGACTATTGTATTCGAGGATCCATTTGAAAGAGGAGAAAACTATGAGAGATGAAGAGTGAAGCCTTGCTTACATTAGTGAACATCATGTTAGGGAAGTTCAACAAACAATTGAATGAGATCTAGAAATCGATGTTAGGATTATTATTATAAATTTCATTACTCATGAACTGGTTATAAGCCTAAATTCTAACCTATTACCTAACTAAGTGATCAAAAATGACTCTAAAAGATATTTCCTATACTACTAAATAGATAGGATTGGGTATGTGAGCCTCTAAAATCTTATGGGTGATTCCAATTAAGGGATATTTATAGGTATTTGTCTTGAGCATGGAGTAACTTTTGCATCATTATCTAATATTTTTTTGACTATTTTTTTGGCCTTGTGACTTATTAATCATGTTTGATTGGTTACTTTCTTACTTCAACAATTTGTGTCTACAACTATTGGCTAACAACTCACCTTTATCCAATTTCCTTATCAAATAGTTTTCACACCTCATTTTTATATTAATAATAACTTGGTTATTATTTGTGATAACTTAGTCATGTGAGTCTTCTAATACCTTAATGTAATCTCATATAAATCCTTATTTTGATGGATATATATAGCCCCTCTTGCCATACCTTTCCTTTGGCTATTGGATTTGATTTATTTTTATCAACTGGATATATGGGATTAAAATAGGCCCCTTATGTAATACATCATGACCACGTAGTGGAATTATAACAATTTGATAATTATGCATATATTTCTTGGCAAGATTCAAACCTTGGTCTCCTTGAAATTTGAGGAATATAATTGGTTGAACTAATGCCATTTGATTATTGGATTTGATATATTTATTTGAATTAATTATATGGGATTAAAGTGAGTTGTATGTGTATTGCATCATGGCCATATGATGGTATTACAACAAGATTGGAAATTATGAATGTATCACCTGGCATAATTTGAACCTGGGTCTCCTCCTTGAAAGTTGAGGAATCTAACCAGTTGAGCTAATGCCATTTGATATTGGATTTAATATTATTTATCTTCACTATGTATAGGATATATTTAGGATCAATACATCCACTTTTGAAGACTTGCTAGAAAATACATATTTTTTATGTATTTTTAAATAAATTTTAACAGTAAAAATATTTTAATTTTAATACTCAATTAAAATAATTACTCATTGATAATGTTTTATAGTAATATGATATTTTTCAGTTAAATATATGGTTTTGTTTATTAAAGGATGTAAAATTTTAATGTATTACATGTTATATATATATATTTTTTTTGGTGGTGGCCACAAGGGGTAAACAGACTGTGACCACGAGGGAACCATTACATAACATATCCGCAACATGTGAGGGGAGAGAGTTGAACCTGGGCCTCTCAGCAACTAGATAGGTTTAACTACCCACTTGCTCTCCAACTCCTCTACATGTTATATTATTGTCTTTAAAAAAAATGGTTATATGGGATTGAAACTAGTTCCACCTGCACTACATCATGATCACATAATGGTATTACAACTTGAAAATTATATTGCTTATCAATATTTAAGATTATTATTATTTTTTAATTATATTTCATTTAAAAAATAAAAAATAAAAAACTAAAACTAATATATATTTATATATATATTTTTTAAATTGTAAAGCAATGACAACTATTTTAGTCTTTTAGACAAATATTTCTTTTGCTAAAAGTTAGCAAATATATTTTTAAAAAATCTCCATATTTGACCTTTTAATATGTAATCTAAACTCTTATGGTTAAAGTGTGGGTATTTTATATTAAAAAACTATGTTTTGAAAATGAACAACAAATATGAGTAGCTCCTTCCATGGATAGTGAGTCAAAGGTTTGAATCTAAAAGGTGTAGAGTGTACATAAATATTGAATCTAAGAATATAGGTGCCTTCTCTCATGTATAATGGACTTAAATGTCTCCTCTCATGCATAATGGACCTTGATTTTGATCTCAAAGAAATAAAGATACATATAGATGTACTTTATCCCATAAATAATAATCCTAAAGTTTGAATCTTAACAAAATAATATATAATTATAAACAAATAACATAACATAAATACAACCCTGTGAAATTAGCCATTTGAAACAAGGGTAGTGATGATTTTTCAAGTTGCAAAAAACAAATTTACAAATATTTTCTAGCTAGGTTCAAATGATGAGAGGAGCAATGGAGGGCTAAGGAATCAGTGAGGCAAGACATACTGTCTAGGCATAGAATTTTTCATCTAATTTATTTTTTCTCTTTATTATATTAGAATTTTTGCATGCAAATTATTATAGGTTTATTTTAAAATATTATAATTACTATAGGATATACTAGTAAATTCTAGTATTTTTTGAGTTATACTTTCCTTCTCATAGACCGATTTACAACTAAATCCTTAAAATCATCCCTTGTAGAAGAGGTTAGTAAGGACCTCATAGAGCATCGATCCTTGTTGCTCAAATATAGGATAGTTATTAGTAAATTTAATGGGTTTTGGCCAAGGGTTTAGCCTCAAAAAAATGGATTGATAGGAGTTGGAAGTCTCTAGGAGGGAGTCTATCCTTTCTCACCAAAGGTTTTTTCTAGCAATTTTTTGTTCTAAGAAGGAAAGAGATAGAATTCTGAAAGGGGTCCTTGGTTTATGGGAAGAGCATGATATTTCCTTACCCACTGTTATGAATGTTTTGCACCTAAAAATATAAGTATATCTATAGTACTATTTTGGGTTAGGATGTATGGGTCACCCATTGAATTTTGAGAAAATGATACTTTCAAGGCAATAGGAAACATTATGGAAGAATTCCTTAAGATTTCAAAAACTACAAAATATGGATTCTTGGTTATCTATTCTTGGATATTGGTCATGATTGATATAAGTAAATCTTTACCAAAATTAATCATTGTTAAGAATGAGGGAATTTGTGGACCCAAACCATAGATTATGAAAACATATATTTTAGATGTAGAATATGTCATGAGATAGTGCATATTGAGAGATCATGCCCTAATAAGAGTCTAGCAGAAACATATGTAGAAAATTGTAAGAGACACTTTCAAATGGTTATGGATGAGGACATTTTTCAACTTCCAAAAAATAGGTCTAGACATAATAAATAAATTAAACATTTTTCATTTCAATCTTCAAAGTTCCTATTTCTGTTTGCAATAATATTGAACAAATTCAAAGGATGTTCCTTTGGGCTGGAAATAAAAATCAGAATAGATCCCCTTTAGTTGCTTGGAATAGAATCTGCAATAAAAATACCAAGGAGGGTTAGGCTTTAGGGAAATCCATAAAATGAATTTGGCACTCATGGCAAAGCAAGCCCGAAGAATTATCACTGAGGCTCAATCTACTTGGATTGATTTAGTAAAAAATAAATACCTCCAGCAAACCTCTTTCATTGATAACCAACCTCTTCCTTAAGGTTCATGCTTTTGGAATTCTATCACTCAATGCAGGGACATAATTAGGAAGGGAATGAGATGGAAACTTGGTTGCGGTAATTTTATCAAGTTCTAGGAAGATGTTTGGATTAAGGATAACCCCCTCATATTTGAGCCAAATCTAGAAATTCTCAAGCCCTTCACGAACCAAACATTCAGAAGCAAAGTAATTAACTTCATTTCTTAGTCTCCTAACTGACGTCTCTATAAATACATTCCCACCAATGGTCTAGATTTCAATTCCACCTCTGCTGCTAGAATCCTTCAAAATTTGTTACGAGTCTTTGTTATTCCAAACTCCCAATCAAAAGACAACCTCATATGGAAGCTTAGTGAGTATGGCAAGTTCATGGTTAAATCTTCTTCCTATATTCAATATAACCCCTCACCTAGTTGGACCCTTGCTATGTATGTCTGGGTTAAAAATTGATTCTAAAAATTGACTTCTTTTCCTGGATCGCTTCTCAAAATCAAATTTTAACTATGGATAATTTAATCATCGGGGGTATTTTTATTCCTAAATTTTTTCCTATTTGGAAGTCCAATTGGGAATCAACTGTCCATATTTTCTTGCAATGCCATTTTTCTCTTTCCATTATGAATTCCCTATTTGATTTGGTCAACATTTTTTGGGTTCAACCATCTTCCATCGTCCTTTTGTTTGAGAAATGGCCTAACCCTTTCTTTAATTTCTAGTTAAAATTCCTATGGTCCACATGTCTACACCACTTCCTTTGGTAGATTTGGTTTGAACGTAACAACATAGTTTTCAAAGGAGTTGCCAAAGACTCTCAATCCATCTTCCTTCGCATAACTACCTTTGCCTCTAAAAATGCTTGTCTTGTCTCGTTGAATGGGGCCCCCAAACCTGGTCTCAAATCTTACCTATTTGCAAGTTAAAATTTAACAAATTGTGTTGTAGGAACTCCTTGACCTGTTGTTGATAGATCAGGCATTACTTGGACCCCTAATCCTGTAGGGTGGATAAAGTTCAACTTTGATGGAGATGCTAAAGGAAATCCTAGAAGGGCTGGGAGTAGAGGCGTAATCAAGAATGACAAAGGAAAAATCATTGCAACCTATGCAGAGAATATCGAAGTTCAAATAAAAAATTGGCTAAGGCAAGATCTCTTTATCAATGCCTGTTTGTCCTAGAAGACTTTGGCTCCAACAACTTAATCATTGAATGAGATTCCTTTTTGATCATGAACTATCTCAAAGCTTATCAATCTCCTTCCTGGAGCCTTTACAATATCATTTAGGAATGCAGGAGGTTTGTTAGTAGGTACTCTAATGTCATTATCCAACACATGTTAAGAGAAGAAAATAAAGTTGTGGACTCACTTGCTAATAGAGGTGTTGAGGAAGATACCCTTTGGGTTTGGCATACTTACCTCATAACCTCAGGTCTACCTATTAGGATGATGATATTTGTTTACTCTAAATTTCCTTTTGGTATTTTTGTAGTTCTTGGAACTGGTTGTGCTTAGGTTTATTTGGGTTTCTTTCCTCTTTCCATTTGGTTTGAGATGTTGTTTTAGTTGCTCCATTTTTTGTTTCTTCTTGGGTTAATCTTGTTGATTTACCCAATTTCACTTTTATGCTTTGTAAAAGGTTCATGGTCCCTTTCAAAACCCTTTCCCATAAATAAAAAAAAGTAGTGGATACCAATAAGAAAGGATATTGGAAGAAATATCAAAATTTTAAGGCTTTATATTATGAAGAAAAATAGATCAAAGCTTAGAGATCACAATTCAATAGGATAAGAATATTAACGAGGAACTGTCTATTCAGTATGATACTTATTTAAGGATGAACATTTCCACTAAACCTAAGGAATGTGCCTCATCAAATATTGAAGACTTTCTTGAAGTACCATACACTATTCAGGAGAAGAAAAATGGTAGATAAAATATAGTTTTTTTTAATAGGTTATATGTGGCTTCTATTGGGGGCCACTCCCATCACAATATCAAAATATTACATTTGTTGTAGCATACATTTTTATCATAAATTTTTTCATTTATTTTTTCTCTAAAATATATTCTTCAACTTCCTCAAAGTGTTGTTTCCATAATCAACTCCTTGAAATCATTTTGATTAAGACATAAAATCTCACTTGGCCAGTTACCTTCTAAAATTTGAATTTCACCGAGATGAAGATCAACACCATAATTTGCTAATTTATCTACTACTTAATTTTATTCTCTATAAATATGCTCACACTACCAGGAGATTTCCTCTAGTCATAGACAATAAAAATCAACAATAATACTATTTTTTTATCCAGTCTCCACATCCATTTTTGTTAATAGCATTGATGATAATTTGTGAGTCCCCCTCAATTGAAATATTTTCCATCCTTTTTTTTTTTTTGCAATTTTAATCCTTGTAAGAAGTGCCCTAGACTCTACATAGTTGTTAGTTGAAGTTCCATATGATTCTGAATAAGTGAGGAAAATTTTGCCTTCACTATATTTAAAAAAACCACCTCCACAAACTTTTCCTAGATTTCCTTTAGAAGCACCATAAAAATTAATTTTGATAAACCCAATTTCTAGACATCTCCATTTTACCATAGATTGAAGTAGATCATTTGATTTAATTCCATTGTTGCAAATTAATACTCCATGTATGTTCAAATCCTATAGCCACATTATTAGCACCTCTTTTTTTTTTTGCAATTGAGACTTCCCATGATGAGCACCATATTTTTAGACATTCTGCAAGAGGTACTAATATGGTTCTAAACTTGGTCATGAATTTGATATTTATTTTTAAAAATTCTATTATTCCTTTCAAACCATAAATTCTAAGAAAATAATGGTAGGGCCAATCCTCCAAATAATACATAATGCTTTAGCTTTATTATAATTTATCCAACATTTTATCAACTCTTTCAATGTTGATGGAGCTACCCAATATAATTTCATATTTTTTTAAAAATAATCCCAAATGGTGTGATCAAATGAACAATGAATAAGTAAATGGTCTGAAGTTTCTAAATCCTTCTCACATAAGGCACATATGAAAGGGTCCATAATATCCTCTTCTTTTTAGACTCTCTCCGGTAAAAATATTACATTGAAATTCTAACCAAAGAAATGTTGAGGCCTTAGGGAGAGCCTCTAATCACCAAACATTCTTCCAAGGAAAATTATTGGGAGAAGAAAATTTTGATTGTTCTAAATCCACATATCCCAAATTGATTGACTATCCCCAATCCTTTGATAAATTCTAAACCAACTCATATTTTCATGTAAAAATTGGCAAAAAAAACTCTTGAAGCATATTTTGAAGTTTATCTCCAATTTGTTTGATTTCCTCTCATTCAACTAGGTTACTAAAATAAATCCATGTTCTAGATTTTTTGCTCATATTAATAAAATATTTGACCTTTGGACCTTTACATGCTATGCACGCTTGAGCCAACGGTTTCCATTTTGATTCAATGATAAGAGGATAAGGTTTCAACCAAGCATCAAACCAAAAATTTGCATAACTCCCCTCATTTACAGACCATGTAATATGTTTCTTTATAAAATGCAAACTCTCTTTTATGAAGTTCCATGTTGACGATCCTTTGAGTAGAGTTCTTTTCCTAAACAATTTTATTGCATCAAGATAATCAATATATTTTTGAAGTAATATTTTTGCCCAATTCTTTCTTTGATCTCTGTATAGTCTCCACCCAAACTTTGCTCCTAATGCCAAATATATAAGTCTGCAATTTCGCAAGCTTGCTCCTCCAATATTCTTTACTTTGCAAACCCTATCCCACTTACAAAGAGGAAACCTAATTTTTTTCTTACAACCTTTCCATAGAAAGTCTCTTTTAATTTTATCCATTATTGATGCAATACCTGTTGGTAGTCTTGAAAGTGGTCATATAAATAGGAATAAATTGTAAAGTAGTCTTTATGAGTTGTAGCATTACTACCATGGTTAAGAACTTACCTTTCCAACCTTCCAAGAAAGCTTTAATTTTATCCAAAAAAGAGATCCAAAGCTCATTTTTATTCCCTTTATTAGACAAAGGAATATCCAAATAGATTGATGGAAAAATTTTAATTTTGAACTCTAAAATATTCACAATAATTTTTTGTAAATCTAAGGCATTATTAATGAAAAAATCATGGATTTTGAAGTATTTACCAACTATCCAGTAGCCTTATCATAACATGATAATATTGATTTGAATTCCATGGCCTCACTGACAAAGGAATGATCCAAAATAAAAGTATCATCAACAAATTGGAGATGAGATTCGAAGGGACAATTTTTTGCAACTTGAATACCCTTGATTTTTCCTTCCATTTTTAACTTTGAAAAGGCTCTCCCTAATGATTCTGCCAGAATATTGAATATATTAAGAGAAAGACGATCACCTTGATGAAGTCCACAATATGACTTGAAGTACCCAGTAGGAGAACCATTAATCAAAATATAAAGTTTTGCAGTGCTATAACAACATTTAACCCACTCACACCAACTATAATCAAAGCCATACTTTCTTATTATAGCATGTAAAAAATTCCAAGAAACCTTATCATATGCTTTGTTCATATCTAATTTCAAAAGCATACTTGGTTTTTTCATAGAATAAAGAGAATGTATGGCCTCTTGTGCAATAATTATACCATCAAGAATTTGTTTACCCTGAAAAAAGCCACCTTGTTCCTCTTAGATAAAACACCCTATAAAACCCTTTAAATTGTTTGCCATAATTTTTGAAATGATCTTATAAATCATATTACAAAGGCTTATTGGATGAAAGTTATCAAAATAATTTGTGTCATATTTCTTGGGAACTAAGGTAATAAAAGTAGCATTGATCTCACTTATTATAGCCTTTCTTTTTTTAGCCTCTTCAACCGCATCTAACATATCACTCTTCAATAAATCCCAAATGTTTTGAAAGAAAATTGTAGAAAATCCATCGAGACCAGGTGCCTTGTTAGGATGGAAAGAGAAAACTACTTCATGGAGCTCCCCCATAGAAATATTCTTCATCAAGATTTCATTTTGTCCCTAAGTGATAGTGATGTAAAATTTTGCAGAAGTATTTCTTGTGCCTTATTATCTTACCTGGAATCTGATAAATTTTGAAATAATTTATTGCTTCCTTCCTTATATCTTCTTCATCTTCAATATTTCTTCCATATGGAGTTATAATATCTTTAGTATGATGAACCAAAAAACTTGTTTTTGTTGTAGCATGAAAAAATTGTATTTCTATCTCCTTCCTTGAGCCATTTCTCTCTAGATTTTTGGAACCAATATGACTCCTCCTCCTTCAATGCATTATGATAATAAGAAAGTAATTGTTTTTATTTCACATAATAATCCTGGTCCATTCCATTAATTTCTACTATCTCTTGTAAATTTTTGAGCTTGGATTCAATTTTTTTTTCTTTAAAAATATTATCAAAATATTTGACATTCCATATCTTCATTTACTCTTTTAAATATTTCAACTTTTGAAAAAACCTATACATAGATGATCCTTCAAATTTTGATTCATCCCACCACAACATAACCATTTGGAAAAAATCAGGGTCTTGGAGCCACATAGACTGGAAGAAAAATGGCTTTGGATGACCTTTGTTAGCTAACTCACAACTCAAAATAATGGGTTTGTGATATGATCCTGCTCGCAATTAAAAATATGAAGAGATTGTATACTTTATTTGCAACCATTTATTGGATAACAAAAATCTATCTAATATTTCTACTATATGATTTTTATCAATGTGTCTATTATCCCATGTGCATTGAAATCTTGAGGAACTAACATTCCAAAGGTCATTTGAATTGACAAATGAAGTAAAATATTGCATTTATTTCGACCATCCTAGAATGCCACCCTTCTTTTCCAAAGGAGATATAACAATATTAAAATCACCCCCAATAATCCATAGATCACAATGAATCATCATTGTATTTGAAAAAAATATACTAATGTCCTTCCAACATCTTTCACAAGGAGTAACTATAGTTGGAGCATATACATTTATAACCCCAACTTTGATGTTTTCCTCTTTCCCTGCAAAATAATCCAGAAACCCAATTATTTTTTGCTTCTAATAGTTGTCCATCTCATTTGCATTTGTCCCATATTATTGCAATACCACCTAAAGCTCCTGTAGAAGAAACTACTAAACAATCACTTGTCTTCCAAATATTCTTAAAAGCATCCTTACATTCCTCACTACTTAATTTTGTTTCTTGTATTAAAATAAACTCGGGGTTATAACAACCTATTAATTCCTTAATAACTCTTTTTTTAGGGGTTTTATTTGTACCCCTAATATTCCATGATATCATTTTCATCATCAACACTTTTTATTTTTATTAGTGGGCTTAAGCCCACTTCTTGTTAACACCTATGATATTTTTATTTGGCTTCCTAAATAAATATCATTTTGAGTTTCTTTTTCTCTTTTTTCTTTCTATTATAGCCTTCCTCTCCTCATTCCATTCTTGCCACTACTCTCATCTTCATCAATCTCTTCCATTTTTCATATTATTTAAAATGGAACTTATCTTCTAAATATTTATGTTGCCCTAAAGAGTCAAAAGTGCAAGGAATAGCCTCAATAATATTTTCTTCTTTATGTTGCCCTAATAATTTTAAACTACACAGATGATCCTCCATAGTCATCACTTTCTTATGTTGTACTAAAAAACCTAAATTTCCTTAGATATCCTCTACAAGGTTTTCTTTACTATACTGCTCTTGAAATTCTAAAGTGCAAGGAATACACTTCGTACTACTTATTTTTTTGTAAGGAGAATATTTTAAGCTACTTAAGGCTAATAAAAGTGATTTACTTGGATTAAGCTTGACCTCCTTTGCCTCATTTTTTTGTCTCCCCATATTCCTTTATATTAAAAATTGTATTCCCCTCTTCCTTCACACCTTTAGCTCCTTTTATATTTGAACTTGTGCATTGTACTTTCTCATCTCCCATATCAATTTTTCCTTCTAATGATTGATTTGAGTGAACTATAATAGCCTTTGTCATCTGATGATGTAGAGGGATTTTATATAAACTTTCTTAGGAGTGTAAAATCCTTGATTTGACCTAGATTCACTTGTGATATGGTCTCCTTGTTTCAAATTGAAACTACCCTCATGCCTAAAAAATTCCATCTCTTCCTTAATTTTCACTTTGTAGTCTCTTGTCATGTGCCTAGTTTCATGACATTTACAACATCGAAAGACAATGTTTTCATAATCCACTTGTTTAGCCCATTCTATTGATTTAGATTTAATCATAATCAACTACAATAAATGATTAGAAATATCCATGGCAACACATATTTGAGTGTATACAACATGCATTATCTCCTTAGTAGTTGGCACCTCCTGGATGATTTCACCTAGGGTATTATCAATATTCTTAAAAACCTCCTTATTGATGAGTTGATAAGGAAGTCCAAAAAGCCTAATCCATACTGGAAGCATTTTAATAGTTTCTATGTCCACAAAAAAATTCTCACTCCAAGCTCTTAAATATAATGCATATTTACCCCTAAACCATGGACCTCCATCCATTATTTTATCCCTTATTTTTGAGCTAGAGAAAATAAAGAGAAAAATTACTTTTGGAAGAAAAGTCATGGAGTAATTTGAATTCAATCCCCATTTCCATTTAATCCAATTTTGAATCTCAAAAAAACCTAGCCAATATCCATGAAACTTACAAATTAATCCTCTAGTTTTAAGAATCATTATATCATGCTCAATCATCTCATCCTTGATAATCACTTTTGGTGTAGAATTTTCTACCTGGACTAGGTTTTCCATAGATTCTCTCTTATTCTTATTGCTAGGTAGGGCATACAAACTTCCAACTTGGTCATTCACAATTTTAGTTAGCACTTTTACAAATGACTTTCTTTCCATGTTACCTAATTTTTTCACACTCCCTATCGATTGCACTCACTCCTAGCTCATGCTTACACTTGCTATCGACTACACTCACTCCCAGCTTACATTCACACTCGCTACCCGCTACACTCATTTCCAGCTTGTGCTCACACTTGCATTCAAAGAAAAAATACAGTGTTAAATGCTAATACCCCTACAATTAACAAGGAAATACAAAAAATGAGAAGGACAAATCAAAAGCTTTCATAGTAGAGCTAGGAGAGGATAAATCTAATGAAACTAAAAGTTGTGAAAGAATATTGAAGAATAGAATAATAAGACCTACTTCTAATACAAGCAAGGAAAAAAGAGAAAAAATCCTCAAATTATCAAGCAAGAGCTAGTGAAGCAAGAACAAACATAGAGAAAGGGACACAATCTAAGTTGGTCTAACTTCTCTTTATCAAATAAAAAATGATATTGGTAATTAATAGGTAGAGATAGTATCCCCTAATAAAACATGATTACCATATTATGGAATATAAGAGGTGCTAATGCCCCTCAAAGATATGTATTAGGGACCTTTTTTTAAGTAACAAGCCTAATATTATATGCATCTAGGAAACTAAAATGACAAAGAAATAAGTTTCCAAAATTATGAAATAAGTATGGCCAATATGTGAATGGGATATTATGGATTTCGAAGGAGTGAAAGAAAGAATTCTAGCATGTTGGAATTCTGTTAGAACCTCCTATGAAACCATTTATGAAACTAGGCATTGGATAGCCTTATTAGTTGCATGCTACTTTAGAGATGCTTATTTTATCATTATCCATATCTATTGACCTACAAATCAGTTAGACAAATTAGAAGTATGGAGTGGGATTGAAGCTTTTATAAGAAGTAAAGACCAAGAAACTTGATTTGTGATCATAGGATATTTTAATGCCATAACCAAGTTGGATGAAAATTTTAAGAGAAGTAGGAAAGTAACCTAAATTATGAAAAATTTCTTAGCTTTTATTCAAACAATTATTTATGGAAGGTTAAGTTTGAAGAGTACAACTATACATGGACCAACAATAGGGGAGACCAAAAACTAAAAGCAAAAAAAATAGATAGATGCATTCTCTAAGATGATTGGCTAGATGAAGTGACTTGTGCTAAAATCAAAATATTTACAAGGATTGGTTCATATCACTAGCCAATAAGAGTTAAAATGGTGGTAAGTGATTTCAATAAAAGATCATATTTAAATATGGGTATATGTGAGAATACCGTCCTCAAATTTTTGATATGATAATGCAAACATGGAATTCTTCAAGAAATAGTGGGTTGTATAGACTTATAAAATAAATTAAAACAATGACATCTAGATTAAAAGAATGGAACAAGAACACTTTTGGAAATATTTTTTAAAAGAAAGAAGAACTAAAAGAGAAATTTTTAAAATTTTAAAAAGGTGAGCATAATAATCCAAGCTCATAGAAAAGGGAATTTATTAGAGAATATTATAATATTTTGAGTAAGAGAAATTTTGAAAATTAAAATTGATATAGACTTGGTTAAAAGGAGATAAAAACACAGTTTTTCATAGGATGACAACTATATAGAGATCAACATCTAGAATTAGTAGAATTAAATCAATAAAATGGGTTTGGAATGAAGACTATAGTGAAATCAGAAAGGATTCATGGATTTTTTACCAAAATATTTTAGGATCGAAGGAGTTTGAATTTCTTAATGATAAACTACTAGAGGAAGTACCTTCAATTATGAAAAATGAAGACAATAGGAAACTGATAGAGCCTATTACTCTAGAATAAGTTCATTTAGCTCTTTTCTCTTTTGATAAGGATAAATATTCAGGTATGAATGTGCTCTCTATAGCAATATATTAGCATAATTGGGATATAGTGAAGGATTATTTATTGTTGGTAGTGGAATAGTCTAGGATAAAATAGTACATACATTATAAAATAAATGCAATATATCTTACCCTTATTCCAAAAAAGAAGGATGTAAAATTAATTCATTCATTTAAGCCCATAAGCCTATGCATTATGGCATATAAGATAATCTCCAAAGTAATGGTAAACATGTTAATACCATTGCTAGATAAAATTATTTTAGATGATTAGGAAGGATTTGTGAAAGGAAGACATATTTTGGATGGGATCATAGTAGTTTATGAAGTTATGCATTTAGCAACTTCAAGAAAAGAGAGCAATAATTTTAAAACTTTGAGTAAAGCCTATGATAGGTTTAAATGGGATTTTTTATTTGCAGTATTAGAAAATTTTAGATTTGGAAATAAATAGATCAAATGTATTAAATTTTATCTCTACAATATCATATTCAATGTTGGTCAATGGGTTAGTAATAGAATTATTTAAATCCAAGAGAGGTCTTAGACAAGGATGTCCTCTATCACCATATTTTTTCATTATTATGGAAGAGGTATTGGGTAGGAACTTGAATAAGGCTAACAAATATGGGCTAAAAATGGATTTAAAGCTAGTAATAACATCGAAAACATCACTCATTAATAGTTTGTAGCTAATTTAACCATTTTTGCAAGGGTAGGGATAAACAAGGCTAGAGCTTTAAATTGAAGAACACAAGCTTATACTAAGAGGGGGTGAACAGTATAATACCACTTTTTACTTTTCTTTCCAATCAATATTATGCAATGTAAAGATAGCAATATCAACAATAGTAACCAAAGAAATGCATAAATCATCACACACAATAGATACATCAATTTAACGTGGTTCATCCAATGTGGGTTACATCCACGAAGAAAATATTTCACTAAAATTTTCATAATCAATCTCTTGGGAATCCTTTCCCTATTACAATTTTTATGGACCTTTGTCCAAAGCAAACACCAACTCCCTAAATCAAGTTTGTGGATCTCTATCCATAGGAGAACTCCTTCTCCTTTGCTCTGGATGGTGATCCTCTAGAAGACTACTACCTCCACTGCATTGGCTTATGGATCTCTCTCCATTGAATACTTGTCCCCACTCAGAAGACCTGTCCTCACTGCCCTGCCTAATGGATATATATCCACTAGATACTATTTTTCTCTACTCTGTCACCTCCAAAACTCTATCTCAAATCTACACTAAACACAGTCCTTCGGTATAGCACAAATCTTCTCAATATCTCTGTCTCTGGTTGGGCACAAACCTGTCCTCAAATATGCACCAAAATCTATCGTCAAATCTACACTAAACACGATTTTTTTGTCTAGCACAAATATATTCTTGATCTTTGTCCTCAAGCCTTAACTCAAGGCTTGAATCAACTCTACTGGATCTACCCCAAACCTTAACTCAAGATTTGAACAAATCAATCAACTCTGCTCTCAAGTCTTCTCAAACACTTGTCTCAAATCTACCTTGTAAGCTTCCATAAAACCTCACGCTAATCTATCCACAAGTCCTCTCTAGAACTTGTCCAAATATGCTCCACAAGTCCTCTCTAGAACTTGCTCAAATTTGCTCTATAAGTCCTCTCTAGAACTTGCTCAAATTTGCTCTACAAGTCCTCTATAGAACTTGCTCAAGTTTGCTCTACAAGTCCTCTCTAGAACTTGCTCAAGTCTACTCAATAATTCCTCTCTAGAACTTATCCAAATCTGCTCTCAAACTATATTGTAAGCTTCCACAAAAGCTCACACCAATTCTATCCACAAGTATTCACAAAGACTTACCTCAAATATGCTCAACAAGTCCACACAAAACCTATCCAAATCTACTCAATAAGTCCTCTCAAGAACTTATCCAAATATGCTCTCAATCTATATTATAAGCTTCCACAAAATCTTACACAAAATCAATCCACAAGTCTCCTTAAAAGCTTATCTCAAATCTGCTCAACAAGTCTACACATAACTTGTCCAATCTCATAGAAACATAAAGATAATTTTTAGAGACTCAATATGTTCTACACTTATCACAATGCTCAATTAATTTCAACAACTCTCTTAGAAACATAAGGATAATTGTTAGAGATTCAATATGCTTCAAATTCAACTCAATGCTCAATTACTTTCTCAACTCAATTTAGATTATAGAATAGTTTGTTATATGGAACTTGAACAATCACTTCACACATCCACTTGACTAGGCTCAACCAAATCTACTCAACCTATCACTCAATGATACAATCCTTTCTCACAAACCCTAGTCCAAGCATATATACACCAACTCAAAATATTTCCAACAATGCTCAACAACAAATCTCACATAAAAATCAAACCCTAGTTCAAGTTCTTTTCTCAAAAACTCACTTCAACAACAATGCTTATAAAAAAATCCTCACATAGAAATGATACTCAAACCCTAGTTCAAGTTATTCTCACAACCAATGGCTTCAACAAAAATGCTTATAAAACAAGGTTCACATAACAACTCTTTATTCCAAAAAACCTTGAAGCATTAACTCAAACACTCTCAATAGGAAACCCTAATCAATTCCTTTTCACTCCAAACTTATTTTCAAAAAACCAATCAATCAACTCAACTATGGAAGAATGTGCTCATACATTTTCTTGATGATGAAGGAACTTCAAGAAACTACCACAACAATAAACACTTCTTTGCAAAGCTCCAGAAGGTTAGTTAACAATATAATGCATATAATAATTCATGAATACACCTTATTACTCCAATATTAAAATAATATCCAACACCACAATAATTTGAATATTCACTTCTCAAAACCCTAGGACATCACAAATTGATCTCAATCAAACATATTTGTCATAAGCCACTTCAGAATTTTATTCTTCAAAAATCAATCTACTTTTCTACTTATGACTCCCTATTTTATTATTGCATTTTAAAGATAAAACCTTTAATAAATAATGCAATAACTAATATTTTTTTTTCTAAGGTAAAAGAGCTTTTATCCACCAATTAAAATTTCACCTAACACTTTTATAAAACCCATAAAACTCATTTTTTAACTTAGGCATTGATCAAACCATTTACCTACTTATTTCTCCTAAGTCTAACCTTAGCCTAAGTCAAAAATCAAATATTAAATAAAAGAATGTTATCACTTTGGCTTTGCACGAAGCGCTTATCTCCTTAAGCGCTTTCACCTTGACTCCCAATGATGTGGAGCCATGTGCTCCCTTGGAGCATCCACTCTCTTGCACCCTTTGATTTCCACAATCCACAACTTGGCTTCTTCTCTCACGCTTCCCTAAGTCTACGCATGAACTACTGTTTCACGAGGATAAATTTTGCAAAGCTCGGAGATCAATTATTTTGGTGAATGATAGGATGCATAATCTTTGAGAAGGCTATGGTATTTATATATCATGAGCCTTTTTTCTTTACGTCGGCGATGAGAACACGGTGACGTCGGTGGAAGAGGGGCAAACCTTGCCCATGAATAACCCGACACTCAAGATTTATAAGATGTGCCCAAAATTTATTAAAGTTCCCAAACTTTAGCTTATTTAATTTATTAAATATAATAAATTAAATTCTTTTGAAGAATTTAATTATTATTATTTAATAATTAAATGGGCTTTGGTATTTTAAACCAAAATTTAGGGCATCCTCGGTTTTTAGAAAAACCTTGCAACTTGCCCACATGGTTTTAATGAAAACCATTTAACTTGACATCATTGGTTTTAATAAAAACCATTTAACTTGCCACCTTTGGTTTTAATAAAAACCATTAAAATTACCACCATTGGTTTTAATAAAAACCATTCAAATCTGCCATTCATAATATTGCGAGGTGTGCTATGATGTCTTTTCACTTGCACCTTTCAACCTTCTGGTGTCAGTGGTGATTTGCTTCTTGGAATCAATGACAACTTCATGTTTTGACATAAATCAGCAATGCCATCTTTCTATCTTGACATCAATGACAACTAAATGAGTTCAAAATATCCAACATAAATAACTTATTAAAGAAACATGAGAGAGCGTCAAGGTGAAAAGTTAGTAGGATGAAATCTAAAATTTACTTTCTAAACACTCTAGATAGAATCAAAGCAAGGATATGCAGGTTAATTCAAATGGAGGAGCTAAACTTTTCAACAACTTATCTAGGGATACCATTATTTGGGGGAAGAATGAGGATGGAATTGTGGAATCTAGTTATAAGTAAAGTTTAGAATAAACTACCGGCATGGAAAGGTAGATGGTTATAATTAGTAGGAAGAGTGAAACTAATTAAATTAGTCTTATAGGACATTCCAACATATTATATGTCCTTGTATACTATGCAAAAATTGATAGAAAAAAGTTTAATTTGTATTATGTGGTTATTTTTGTGGTTAGGATTACAAGTTAAAGGATATTTCCTTTGGTGAAATGGAGCAAGGTGTGTGATGATAAAACTAGGGGAGGTCTTGGTTTAATAGTTCTTATGGATTCAAACTTAGCTCTTAGGGGAAAAGTAATTTGGAAATTATACAAAGAGAGTGAAAGACAACGACAAGAATTCTTCTAAGTACATTGATCATAATATTTATTACATTCTCACTTTAAAATGGTTTTGCACTATGGAACAGTGTTAAAAATTCAATTGATCTAATGAATTAAGGTCTAAAATGGGTGGTGGGGACTAGAGAATTTTTTTTTTTTGAATGGATACATGATGTGATAAAAAATCACTCAATCTAGATCCAATTTTGAAACCATAGATGAGATTACTTCAGGATAAATATGGTGATAGAGTTTCAAATATTATATACAAGGATTGAGAAGGAAGATACAAATGAAAAGAAGATTTTTTTACAAGTATATAAGACATTAATGCTAGAAGTAAATTGAGAAAAAAAATACCAATAGTGATTTTTCTAAGGGGAGCCAAGGATAAGTTGATTTGAGAGTTGAATAGATCAGGAGAATACACAAAAATAAGTGGATATAATTTAAAGCACAAACAAAATAGGAATACTATAATAATATGAAGAGATATTTGGGATAGCTTGAGCATTCCTAAATTCAAAATTTTATTTGGTTATTAGGTCTTAGAAGAATTTTATCTTGGAATAACCTTATGAAAGGGGGTTTTCATGGCCCCTCATAATGTGATATGTGTAGAAAGGAGGAGATTATAGACCATCTCTTGGGACACTGCTCAATAGTCTCGAAACTATGGAAATGGATTCTTAATATGTTTGGTAAATGCATGGTGATGAATGGAAAAATTAAAGAATGGTTAAAGCAATGGCATGACACTTTTAAAAGTAATGCATTACAAACAATCTAGGATATATCTAAAGATAAAATACTTTACATTGTATGACTGGAAATAAATAGAAGAATATTTAAAAGAAAGGAAAGCAGTTTAGAGATAATGAAAATAGAGGAGTCTAAACCAACCTTATCAATTCACCCAATCCCTAATCTTGAATAAAATAGAGTCAAGTCATCAAATAGAATTATGATATTGGATATAGGAGAAATAAAAATAAGGCAAAAAATATAAAGTGGAAACCACCAGAAGTGGAGTTGGTCATATTGAATTTTTATGGATCATCTAAAGAAAATCCAAGATGAACAAGAGGAGGAATAATTAGAAATAATTAGGAAGATATTTTTTCTTATTATGCTTTCAATAGTGGACTTAAGAAAAATAATAAAGTTGAAGCTTGGGAAGCTTTGTAAGGGTTAAAATATGCACACAAATGAAATGGAATAGAGTATGGATGAAAGGTGATTCACTAATAATAATAAATACAATTTTGAGGAAAGCAAAGGCTCCATGGAACATACAAGAGATAATTGTAAAAATACAAGACCTTGCTACATAGTTTGAAGAAATTAGGTTTACACATACATTAAGAAATAAAATAAATGTTCAAATAGTCTAGCCAATAGAGGATTTTTAATTGAGGATCATAAATTTAAATTATTTTTTCATGGTTAGAGGAAGCAATAATTTTAGTTGAAGTTAACAAGAAAATGTTGACTACCTCAATCAAATAATAATAAAGATTTACATTAATGTTTTTCATTGGTAATATTTGCTTTGTTTTATAACATTAATGTGTTTTCATATAAACTATTTATTACAATTCTTATGGTTGCAGATATGCTTCACGAAGGAAACTATACAATGCTTAAATTGATTTATCTTTGAATAACATAGTACTACTAAATTATTGTCAATGTGCAAGATAGGTATGCTCGCAGGTGGAAGAAATAGAACCATCCACTAGAAATGGGGTACTTGAAACAGGAGAAGTGATGATTAATATTTTTGGGGATAACATGGATGACTACCCTCATATAGGCATGCATTTTTTTAAAGAATAATCATCAACTAGCCAACCACCTAGAGTCGTAAGTTGATAGCCTAGTAGCTATTGTAAATTATTCGGCTGATATGGATGATTGGGTTGATGGAAATATTCCCTTTCTACTTGTTGCATATGATTGCTTGTCTTTTACTTTATCACTTTGCTACATCTTTGGTTTTGGGAAAGTATGCATAAATTTGGTTACTTAAAATTACTAAATTGTTGTAAGAATAGCATGTTACTATTGTTAATTAAAAGAACCAATATACATACATACATACATATATATGTATATATATGAGAATCTATTTTAAATAATAATAGAATTCTATTTAGTAATATATTATAAAGAATAATATGAATTTATCGTAATGGATAATAAGAAATTTATTTTAATATAATGGCAGGACCATGACTTAAATGATGGAAGAACATTATTTAAAATGGTGAAAGTCTCAATTTAAAATAATGAAAGAACATTATAAAAAAAAAAGAGTCCACATTTCCTACCGACAAGGGAATATGAGAGCTTCATTTCTGATAGGATTTCAAAGCAAGGGAGAAATAAATTAAAAAATAAAAAGTCGCCTACCTTGCAGATGGTAAAAGGAAAAAATGAGTAATGGTAGGTAGGTGAAGTTAATGAGAGACAAGATGAGGTGTAAGAAGAAGGAACTCTCTTGTTGTTAAGGAAGGGGGAACAAAAATGAGAAGAGGAGGGGAGATAATTAGCATTACGAATGGAGAAAGAGTGGAGGAACACAAAACCGATGGATAGTTTTGAAGAATGCATCAAAGTAAAGATAAAACTAATTTAAATATTTATAGGTTGGTTTGATATGCTTTGAAATAGGTTTTTGTTGCTAATTGGGTGTGGGATGTTTGCTCTCGTTAGTGTAAACAACATGGTCTGTTGTTTTTTTTCATAGGATTTTGATGTTCTTCCTTAGAATGTGGTTGGGCATCATCTAATTAGAATTGCTTATTCTAAATTTTAGTTGGATTGCCCATGCCTTGGTAGGGTCGAAACCTCCTTTGATTTTCCTAGCGAGTGATAATCTCATGACTTAGTGGTTATCTGCATTAGCAGGCAATGTGTTTCAAAGCCTATTGTGGTTGTGATAGTGCTTCAAAGACATCGAGTGTTCTAGAATAAACCTATAAAATGCTTCATTATTAAGTGTCATGGAGGTTTCATTGTTATCTCTCTAAGTGTTGTGCATGAGCTTATTTACTGCCTACCCAAATAGGAGTTTTGTCTTTCCTCCTAGTCGGGCTTGTTGTTTTAGCTCACTCTCCACTAGACATCATAAGGATAGTATTAGATAGAGTTTGGATGAGTATTCCTTGTCGTAGGTGGTTTATTTTATCTGTGTTGTGTATCGGTTGGCTTGATTTGAATAAAATTGCTATGGATTCTCTGTAGAAGTCGATGTCTCCCTATGAGTAGGGAGACAAATTATCTACCTAGCCATGGTGGGTCATTGTCATGAATACATAGATACTCTAGGATGTAGTAGTCATAGTGTGGTTTCACCCCTATTACCATGACCATATCGCCTATTTGATAACCTCTTGTGTCATCGAAAAACCCCCCTTACCTAGTCGGTTGATTGCCAGTTTGTTTCGATGTTTCATAGTGGTAGGTTTTGGTTAATAAAATTGATTATATTGAAGTAAAATGATATGGTCTTCTAGTTGATAAAACTGATTATATTAAAGTGAAATTATATAGTCTTTTATTTAATGAAATTGATTATATTAAAGTGAAATGATAGTCTTTTATTTAATGAAATTAATTTTATTAGAGTAAGATGATATAGTATTGCAATTAATAAAATTAGATTATATTATGGCAAAGCAACATGGTTTATGTTTTGTAGTTTATTTTGTTAATTAAAGGAATTCAACTTTGATTAATGTAAATAAATGAATTATAGTTTACTTTTTTAATTAAAGGAATGAAACGTTGATTAATGTAAATGAAGGAAATATAGTTTAATTGGATAATTAAAGGAATGAGACTTTGATTATTTTGAATAAAGGAAATATAGTTTTTTTGGATAATTAAAGGAATGGGACTTTGATTATTTGAAAAAAAAAAAAAAATAGTTTCTTTAGATAAAAAAAAATTGATTGGTAAAGAGGGATTTTGAAAGGATTCTGTAACCTTTTACAAAAGGAGCAGGTTAGGAGAAGAAATACCAACGACAAAATATTTGAAGAAATAGAATCTTTATGGGATATTGGAGAAAAACATATGAAATAGAGAAATATAAGCCCACGCAAGAGCAAGAGATAAAGCCACACCAGTTGAGAAGATAAGCCCTCACAGGGGCAGCAGGGAAAACCTCAAAGGTAAACATAAAAAATAAAAAGGGTTATGTTGTAAAGGAAAAGAACTTGCACCCAAAAGAAAAGGGTTTTCCCACATAGGAGAAAACCTTATACTTAGAATATCAACCTCCATTGAATCAAAATTGTCCATAGATGCAATAGGACCACCCATAGAGATGAAACATGACCATACACCAATCGAAACAGGACCATCCATAAAGGAATCAAGAGCAACCAAAAACCACACAAGACCATCCACAAATGAAATAGGACCCTCCACAATAGAACAAGGACCATCCAAAAACCAGCATAGGGCCATCCACAAAATATCCCAGGTCCATCTATAAACCAAACTAAACCATCTGCAAAATCCCCCATGTGAACTCCCAGAGAAGAAGGTGAAGCATAGTCGAAGACAAACCATGGAAGGAGGACACCTAGTACCACCAACAAAGAAACCATGAAATACTTCTACCATACATGGTACCTCCTAAGACCAAACAAATATGAGAAGCAATCCAACATAAACCCCTGGACATGAGCCCCAAAATGCCATCCACAAGAAGCACTCAACTATGAATCTGAAGCCTCCCCAAGACCAGAGAAGGTAGTGAATGACCACCCTGGAAAGTAGAACAAAGAAATGCATTCATCAAAAACCTTGAAATGCTAGCCATAAACTACAAATGATGGCAAACTCTCAACTGGGAATAAAAGGGACCTCCCCCAAGCCCAAAAACCAATGAAAGGCCATATTGGCAAGTAGGACAAGTGAAACAAAGCCACCAAAAACCCTAAGCTAACATCCAAAAAATGCAAACCAAGACAAATACTCAAATGAGAAAAATTAGGGCCTCCCTCAAACCTATAAGCCAATGAATGACCCTCTCGAGAAGCAAAATGAAATAAATTGGATCCCACTCCCAAGAAAAGCAAACTCCCACTTGATACCACCAACCAAGTTTGTCTGATCATGCAGCACCATCCAAGAAGACTTCCTAGAACACCTCAAGAAGAAGCAAAGAAGGCCTTGGAGACCCTCCAAACATCAAGCAACAATAGGAAGGGCAAGAAATCCTAGGAAAAATAGGAGATCTACTTGGAAACCATAACACATCAATATATCCACAAGAGAACCCTAGTAAGAGCCGAGGAGGGAGCAAGAAGATGAATAGGTGACTTCTCACTCATAATGAGAGGTATCTTGCTCTCACACAAGGGCTTCTCCTAAGAGTGCTTTGAATCTGCTAAAAGAAAAGAATATTTGCCTCCTCAAACCTGGAAAATCTCAAGAAGAAGCAGAAAAGGACTTTGAAACCCTCTAGGCACCAAGCAACAGTAGTAAGGGCCAGAAACCTTAGGAGAACTAGAAGATCTACCTGGAAATGCACATCAAAGCAAGAAATCCACTAGGGATTCCAAGGAATATCTTGAGAGAGAGCAAGAAGATGGAGATATGACCTCCCACCCATAGTGGGAGGTCTCTTGCTCCCGCACTGGGGTATCTCTTGAGCATGCTATAGATTTTCCAAAAGAAAAAGAGATTTACCTCTTATTTCTTAGAACACCATAGGAAGAAGCAAAAATGGCTATGGAAACTCTCTAGGTACCAAGCAGTGGTAGGAAGAGACAAAAACCCTAAGAGAACTAACAGATCTTCCTAGAATGCATAGCAAGGCAAGAAAACCGCTAGAGAGCCTAAGGAAGATCCAAATATTGAGCAAGAAGATGAAGAGGTCACCTCCTACCCATAGTGGGAGGTTTATTGCTCTTTTGCATCGAGGCATATCTTGAGTGTGCTATGGATCTTCCAAAAGAAAAATAGATTTACCTCCTCTTTCCTGGAACACCATAGGAAGAAGCAAAAATGACCATGGAGATCCCCCAAGCACCAGGTAGTAACAGGAAGGGCCAAAAACCCTAGAAAACAATATCTGCTTGGAAATCCACAACATAGTAGGAGTTCCACTTGAGAGCCCTAGGAGGAGCCAAGGAGCGAGCAAGGATGCGAAAGGGTGACCTCCCACCCAGAGCGAGAGGTCACTGGAAATAGTTTTCATGTGATCAGTTTATTTAGATAATTAAAATAATGAGACTTTGATTATTTTGAATAAAGAAAATATAGTTTATTTGGGTAACTAAAAGAATGAATCTTTGATTATTTGAATAAGGAAAAATAGTTTATTTATATAACTAAAGGAATGGGAATTTGATTATTTTGAATAAAGAAAATATAGTTTATCTGGGTAATTAAAGGAATGAGACTTTTTGAATAAATGAAAAATAGTTTATATGGATAATTAAAGGAATGGGACTTTGATTATTTTGAGTAAAGGAAATATAGATTATTTTATTAGTTAAGGAAAGAGACCTTAGCTATTTGAAATAATGGTTTTGTAATGATTTGATTAAATTAAGGCTTGTGATCTATTTGTAACTATTGAATAACTCTCTTAGAGTTATTGAGATATAAGAATGGAAATGAAGAAATTCTTCTGAGTTCAACTAGACAATAGATGGTCGAATGCTTTAATTAATTTTGTACAGTTGCATTTTGACAAAGTAAATAATAAATGGATTACTAGTATATGCATTTAGATGCATGTTTTTCATAGAATAATGAGTTGTCCTGATCCCCTACTACCCTTCAAATGAATTATGGAAAGATAAGGAGGACCAAGAGGACAATTGGAACCAATGCACCAGCTTTAATTTTAATTGCAATGATTTATTTATGTTCAAGTAGGCTAGACTTGTGGGGAGAAATCCCTAGATGAACATGAATGTAATAACTTATTCTTTTAAAGTATGGAGGTTTTACCATACTTAGATTTATGTAAAAGTAGAATGATTGAATAAGAAATGAGCCTTTAATTTAAGTTATGGATTATGCAAGTTTTAACTATTTAGCTTTTCCTTTGTTCAGTGTTTATCTTTATTCAATGTTAGTATCCTTTAAATGATTCTTGTATGCCTTGTAGATTTTTTTCTTGATTTAAAAAGTAGATAAATTTATTCTTGTCTTATTTCTAAACATAAAGGTAACCTAAGAAAATGATGCCTCTTAGGGTTAACACAGAAAGGATCTAAGATATTGAGATCTCTTAGGGAGAACATAGAAAGATCCTAAGGGATTAAGACCCCCTTAAGGTGATGATAATTAAGTAAACTGATTGCTTACATTGGAGTTAAGATAGCTCATCATAAGATGATATGGATAGCTTAACTTGCAATACGTGTAGCATACCTACACAAATAGACTTGTGTATGGTATGGTGATGGATGTATACCTTCAATTGTATAGAAGGTGATAAGTCTAGCTCATAAAAAAGGATGATATGGATAGCTTATTTGTAGGATATATAGTATACGTACACAGACAAACATGTGCAGGGTATTAAATACGATGTAACTCTCTAGAGAAATTGGGAAAACTTAGCAAAATTAGACCATAGATTAACTAAATATAGGATATGGATTTATGAATCACTCTTAATAAAAAATATTTTATTTCCTGTATTATTTTTATAGCTAGTTATGTCAGGATTGATGTTGAAATGAACAAAGATGAGATAAGATTATACATGAAATGAGTTACATATATAGGCAAAAGGCCTATATGATAAACTGACAAGTGTCAAGAGAATATGACAAGTGTCATGAAGGCATAGTGCACATTACATTAATTCTAACATTCCCCCTTAATGTGCACTATCCTAACTAAAGAAGAAACAAAACAAGTCAACATTAGGTAACATTCCCCCTTAATGTTGACTTCTCTAAAACAACCTATCATCCTCCCTTATTGCTGATTTGGTCTAGGCTCGTGCTCTTTGCGCTTGACTCTCCAACTGTGAATAATGCTAGATTCACTATGTTTACATCTCGGTCTATTGCCTTAGGGTCAGCCACTTCCACGGGTCTGTTGCCATTGGGTCAGCCGTCTAAGTGCCTTGGGGTCATCATGGGTGCCTCAGGGTCAGCCACTTTTGGGTCTGTTGCCTCTGTAGGTCATCCTCAGAGGATGTTGCCTCTCGTAGGTCACTGACTAGATTCACCATAAATATCTAATCCCTCCTTATGGTGAACTCAATCTAGAAGGTGTCGGTCTCTGCCGAAAATGCACCTTAATACAAAGGAAAAAGCGAGCCATATAAGAGTGTCGGTCTCTGCCAAAAATGCACTCAATACAATAAAATGAGTCATAGATGCCAATTATGGAGGAGAATAAGAGAAGAAGAGAATTTTCTGAAGTGTCTTCGTCTATAGTCTTCAGAAGTAGATCCAAAAAAATCCTCGGATAGAATCTAGGGTGTCTATGTCTGGAGTCCCTAGAATAAGTGTCCTTATGGTAGTCTCCTCATATTACCAAAATGCATGGGTAACCAGCCGCTGCATCCACCAAGTAGAAAGGGGAGACTACTAGATACTAGGTTCACTTATAAGTGCCTTGGGAGTGTCGGGTACAACCGAAAGTGCACTCCAAGGTAGAAAAAATTTGAGGCTAAAAAACTTAATTGAAATAGCCTCAAAATTACAAATGGACACCACCAATGTGTCCATCACGGAAAACCGTTTCCAACGACTATAAATACCCCTATACTTGGGTTTGAATGGGGCCTTCAACTTGCTAAAAAAACAATAGCATGCCTCTCTAGGCAGCAAAATAAACAACATCGCTCAATGGCGGCATCGCTCTCAGGCGGAATAAAAATAGTCTTAAAATTTCCCTCGCAGGGGAATTACATTGACCATATAAATTTAAAATTTCCCCTTACAAAAAAAATGGTCCTCTTCTTTATACTGTTGGCTTAGCAAAATGTAAGTCCCTAAATATTAAATAAAGTGGCCCCATCCACTTTAATAGAATATTCCCCCTTTTAAAGTAAATGTCTTTCATCGGGATTCCATCAGCACGGGTGAAATGCACCTGATTTATCGGATATCAATGGTAGCATTCACTCCAGTCACTCTACTCCACACGGATCGATCCTGGGACGTTATGGGGGTTTTTCGCTAACCCACGGGCTAAGGGGCTAACAACACAAAGTAATAAAATTCATCACCACCATTCATTTCGTCTAGGCATGAAGAATCCCTTGGTTCAACATCGACATTGAAAATTAGGGTTTGCTAAAGGGATTCTGTCAAATTGTGAAGTTCTGACTTCCTTATGTGCAAATCCACTGCCAGGTAGTCTTTGCAAAGCTGAAGGTGTCGGGTTGCACCGGTTGGAACATCGCGCAATGTTCCTCCGACAGTCCAGTAGCGATTGTAGTTCAGGAATGTGCAAGGAATGATGCTGGTGCAGAAGGGCATCGCAGCCTATCTCCAAGCTAATATCAAACCCGGAGGCTTCCATTTTTTCTTCCTGCTCTCTTCTGCGCTCCCTTGCCATGCTTTTGCAAGCTGTAATCCGTCAGCCGTAGAAAACCATCTCAGCCAAAATGTTCCCATCAGGAGATGAAAACAGAGATTCTAACAAGACCATCGATGCCGCTAATATCGTTGGGCTTGGTGGAAAACCTATCGTATTTCAAGAGCAGGTTCTAAGGCCTGCCAATGCACATGGGGTCATTGTCCCCAGACTCATGGGTGATGTCGCATCATCAATATCGTTGTCGTCTCCGCAGACAGGGAGGAAAAAATTATAGCGACTGCGAGAGAATGGAGATCACATTCACGAACCTGTAGTGGGCGATGGAAGATATGCCGAGGCCGCGACTTATGGGGGACATGTTCATCCAACCCACAGCAAAAATTTTGATAATCAATAACGCTGGGGCCAGATCCGCAGGCTACCAGGACTCTAGGGAGCCCGTGCTGAATCCCTGGCTGTACAGAGCCCAAGAACCCCTGGGGAACTATTTCACTGTCCTCGATGCCATAATGTTGTTGCTGGTTCACAATGGACTGGAGCCGCACTCCGTCTTAAAGCTGGAAAATGGATTTACATTGGAGGAGGAAGCCGAGAGCACCAGGGCTGTCGTGATCTTCCAAAAAAACAGCAGTAGGTTGTAGAAAAAAATATGGTTTGCTGCTGCCCAGGTTGTTGCTAGCTGGATATCACGTAACTCAGATTCAATAACCCCACAACCACAGTTGATCGTCGTCTTCAATCTAAAAAATAAATCGTCGTCCTCACACAGAAAATTAAAAACAGAAATTCCCCTGGAAACGCAGGCCCTGTAGCTCCGCCACCAAATTTTATTGTAGAAGCTAAAACTCAACAAATGCAAACCCTAAAAAAAACTTAAATAAATAACCTCCCAAACTATTTTTTTTTTAAATCTTACCATCTGGTTTCTGATCCATCAAATGATGGAGAGCATACTCCCTCGGTAAAAAATTAAAAAAAATAGGAAAATAAAAAAAATCAGGGGGAGGGAGGATTTCCATGAGGGAAATCCCCCCTCAAGGGGTTTCACAGGGCAGGGAAAGCCTGCTCTGATACCAAATGTCGGGACTGATGTTGAAATGAACAAAGATGAGATAAGATTATACATGAAATGAGTTACATATATAGGCATAAGGCCTATATGATAACATGACAAGTGTCAAGAGAATATGACAAGTGTCATGAAGGCATAGTGCACATTACATTAATTCTAACATGTTAGAATTAATGTAATGTGCACTATACCTTCATGACACTTGTCATATTCTCTTGATACTTGTCAGTTTATCATATAGGCCTTCTGCCTATATATGTAACTCATTTCATGTATAATCTTATCTCATTCTGTTCATTACAAATAAGTCCCATCAAGTTCATGGGTTGTTACATCTGTTATCAGAGATCTAGGTACGAGGATATAGAGCTTCTTAATATGCTTAAGGGATTTAGATGTCTTTTTTAGGCTTTGGGACAAAGTCAATATTCTTACTTTCTAAGAATCTAATGGCGACTAACCCTAGGGGTGGCTATAATGTTATGAAAATTTTCTTATAATAAGAATGGGCATATGCATAAAGGCTACTTCATAAATTAGCATACCACCCTAATTAGATCATTGTTTTTTAGCAACAGAACTTTGTGTTGAGATTCAAATTAGTAGTGCAAAATTAGGTTGAATTTGTAATCTAATCTTCTATTTTTTCTTATAACTAGGTTAGATAGCACCTAATGCTAGAAAAGAGAGACCTACGACTTTAACTAGGTGGACTCGATAGAGTAAATTCAAGAAATTCCAATAGAGAGGTAGAAAACCTCACTATTATGGTTACCACCATGTAGGATTAGATGAAGCAAATATTGGAAACCATTGCAAATAAGAATTCACAAGCTAGAGGTTTAGAGGTTAGCCAAGCCGATGAACTAACTACAAAAATTTGGAAGCTAGAGCCCTTTTGGAAAAGGAACTGGCTAAGGATCTAAAAAATGTTTGCATCTCTAAATTTGGTGGAGAAGGAGATGGGGTAGTATCCTAATCCTGGCTAAAATAATTAGAAGTTTATTTCATAGTGAACGGCTACTCCCCAGGAACTAGAACAGTTTGGGCAACAATATACCTAGATGGGGTTGCATTAGATTTGCAGGAAAACTACCATAAGAAAATTAATATCGAATCTATCGATCTTAAATGGAATGAATTTGTGGTAATCTTCAAGAAAAATTTCTTCATAGAGCATTTCTATGCATTAAAATTTGAAGAATTTACCAACCTTTAGTAAGGGACCAAAATAGTGGAGATATACTATAAGAAGTTGGTTTGGTTGCTTAAGTATGTGTCTACTTATGATGAAAATATGAGGACCCTGATGAGCACCAGAAATGCTCATATTTTGTACATATTTCTTTGATCAATATGCGGTTGTATAATAAGGATTGCGTACTTTTATGAATGATTATATAGATATTTGATATAATTATGCGTGTTATCTAATTTGTGTGCTTTTAGTATGTTTTGTGGAATTGCAGTTGATTTAGTTAGATTTGGAACGGTCGAGGTCCTTTTGATGGACCTGGCACTTTATTTCATCGGGGGTCAATGTAGAGAACATAGGCGCCTCCCTGCAACCGAAAGGCGCCAAGGGAACAAGCGCCTCCCTGCAATCGAAAGGCGCCAAACCAAAGACGAGCGCCTCCCTGCAGTCGAAAGGCGCCAACTGAATACGAGTGCCTCCCTGCAGTCGAAAGGCGCCAACTGAATACGAGCGCCTCCCTGCAGTGAAGGCGCCAACTGAATACGAGTGCCTCCCTGCAGTCGAAAGGCACCAACTGAATGTGAGCGCCTCCCTGCAGTCGGAAGGTGCCAACTGAATACGAGCGCCTCCCTGCAATCGGAAGGCACCAACCAAAGACAAGCACCTCCCCGCAATCGAAAGGTGCCAACCAAAGGCAAGCGCCTCCCCACAGCCGAAAGGCGCTAATAGAAGGCAAGCGCCTCCCCACAGCTGGAAGGTGCTAATAGAAGGCAAGCGCCTCCCTACAACCAGAAGGCGCCACTGATTCTTTGCCCATTGACCAGATTTGAACGACGTGGACGGTAGCGGCTGGTGTAGTTCCAGCTCTGCGTCATGCAGAGCTAAATTGGAGATAGCACCAACGTATCAAAACGTCTTACTGATGCCAGGCAAAGCATGAACCAAAATGAACATGCCGCCATTAGAACAGAATGCCAGACGTCGATTGCATTTGCCAGACTGTTCTAATTTAGTCTGGGAAGAATCGACTGTTGTAACCACTTCTGTAATAGAAGTTCTACGGGTGTGTTATATAAACACACGCAGATCGTTCTGAGAATATATAGAAATAATTAATAAAGATCCATTTTGAATTACAGAAGATAGATTGTAATACGTTGATAAATATATTCCAGTTCCAGAAGTTCTAAAGCGCGTGTTCGATCGGGAAGAAGCTGCTGGAGCCTGGGCCCACTCCAAGCCAGTATTTCTTCCCCATTTCCTTTTTGTTTATTTATTTTAATTAGTTTATTGCTTTCATAGGAACGTTCATTAGTTTGCTAGTTCCAGTATTTGCAGTAGATTTATTTTCAGGAATGTGTACATGATTTATTTTTGTAGATTTAATTTTGTTCTTCTTACGTAATTTATTGAGGAGTGCGGGAATGATTGACAACCATTTCAAGAACACCCCCCAAATGTAGGATTAGCAGATTCACCTCCAGTGGTATTGTAGTAACCTAATTTCGACTCTTCGCAAGTTTACGAAGCTCCCTGGGTTGATAATTAAATGCACGGGCATGTGACAAAAATAGGAAACCATTCACCTTGTTTGGCCCGCAACATTTTGGCACCGTTGTCGGGGAAGCGTCTTAATTAGATTACTTACAATACCCTAAAACCTTCCATCTGACCTTGTATGAGTTCTTCGAGAAGAAGAGGACCTGACGGTCGCTTTATAAGAACTAATCCATCAGGACCTGAGTCAGCCGAGCATTTTGGATTTGAGTTAGACTCGCTCGACCTACCAACAGTCCATTGGAGTGAGGAACCGCACTTTGTGCAAAGTGCCACCTCATCCCATCAACAAGGGGATGAACGAATCATCATAAATCCCCTGTTTAATAGGACTCCTCTAGAGGAAGCCCTATTGTGGAAGGCTGTGGAGGATCAGACGATCTCGCCAGACAACCTTAGAGCATTGACTCAGAAAGTTTTAAATGACCGGAAGGCCATAAACGCTGCATTAGAAACCACATTTCCCAAAAAAATGGTAGATAACGATGAAGTCTCATCTGGATTTAGTTTCCCAATAGAGGAGGGAGTAGGAGATACCAAAATGAAAAACATATCCCCTGCTCACCTCCCGTCCTTCAGAGGACACCCGACTGAGGACCCTGACCTATTTTTATTCAAGTTTGATGTTTTGTGCAGGTCTGTGGATTACAAATCAAACACGCAGAAGTTGAAATTATTTCCTTCTACATTAGACGATGCAGCTCTGCGATGGTTCATCGGTCTGGGAGACAAACACATCACCACCTGGGACCAGATGAAGAAGCTCTTTCTAGAGCAATATCAAGATTTCGGGAGAGCAAGAGACTCCAGGGAGGAGGTCCTGAGCATGACACAAAGAGAAGATGAGTCTCTCGAGGAGTATTGGGAGAGATTCAGCTTTAATCTTCAATGGTCCCCTCACTCGAAGCTATCCGATAAGTCCCTCAAAAGCATCTTCTTGAGGGGACTTACCAATGAGTCACCGGAGGCTCTCAACATGATCTCTGGAGGTGATGTCTATCAGCATGCTATGGACGACATCCAGAAATTATGCCGGAACTACTCGAGAAGGTGAGGCAAAATCATCGCCAGGACCATGAAGGCGACTGCTTCAGTCACCAAAACAAAAATAGGCAACATGCTGGAGGATTTGAAGAGCGAAATGCTCTCATCTCTAGCACTGCAGATGGATACGCTGCTGTTAGAAAAGAAGAAACAAGAAAATGATGCAACATTAGCCTATTTCTGCCCAAAATGCAGAGGAAGGCATGCAAAGAATGCATGTCCAGAAAACAAGGTCAGAGTATGCATAGTTTGCAGGCTGAATCATAAAACTCGATTGTGCCCACAACTGCCCGATAACCAGGAAGCGGCTGAGAGCACGGAGGCCTACTTCATAGGCAATAGGAAGAGTTGGCCACAGCCCCCCATGGGGAATATACCAACCGAAATGCCATCATATGGGGGAGGGTCATACATGCACCAAGGACCCCCTCAACCACCTAATATGGGGTGGTGGGGACCATCACCCTGGACTAACGCACCCCCAGTAGCATTCTCGAATCAGTAGCCATGGATGCCATATCCATATCCTAGGCAGCAATGGAGAGGCCACAATGCGTGGAATCAGACTCCATAGAGTGCAGCTCCTGCTCACATCCAACAGAACTTACCAGCATTGCCAACAGTGAGACCTGCGCAGCTACCAGCACAACCGACAACAAACCCGAACAACAGAGTAAATCAGTCGGCATACAACGTAGAAGGTGAGATGTATCATATGTACAATATTCAGCTTAGATCAGGTAGGCAACTAGGAGTAGAGACACCGCCTCTGGTAGAAGAGGAGGAAGAAATAGTAGAGACACCTCCACTGGTAGAAGAGGAGGAAGAAATAGAGGAGACACCTCTGGTAGAAGAGGGAAAAGCACTTGAGAGAGCGGAGGCTCCATTTCCTAGCCGGTTGCAGGAACAAAGAAAAACAACACAAGCCAAAATTCGACATCTTGTCGAGCTTGAAGAATCTCACGGTGACAATCCCATTATTTCAAGCAATTCGAGATGTCCCCATTTACACCAAGGCAATTAGAGAAATGTGTCTAAGGAGACCGGGATGAAAAGCTACCCAGACTATCAACGTCGTGGGTAAACTGGCAGATCTAATGATGGGTGGAACACGTCATCCGAAGTATGCAGATCCAAGCAACCCAGTGTTGACCATAAAAATTGGAGGACATTCCCTGTCCAACACATTGGTTGACCTCGGGGCAGCCATCAACGTGATGCCTCAAGAGACCATGCAGAGGTTGCGGCTCATGAACCTGAAGCCAACCACGACAGTGCTGCAGTTAGCCGATCGATCAACCGTGTCATCGGAAGGGATGTTGGAAGATGTGATCGTAACAATCAGTGCATGGGAATATCCAGCCGATTTTTTAGTTTTGCAAACCAAGACCAGGCTGGGCGGTTACCCGCTCATTTTGGGGAGGCCATGGCTGGCAACAGTTGACGCTTACATCAGCTATCGGGATGGGCTAATGACCATCTCCAATGGGCAAAACATCAAAAGGCTGACCATTTCACCGCCAGCTCAGTCTATGGACTCGACAGAAGAACCCAGGATCACCGAGCATGGAACTACGGAGTTGTCCATAATCCAATCGGTGATGACCTTGGAGGAGGTGGTAGAAGAGGATGAGGATGGTGCTATCATGGAGTTTCTCCATGGAGAATCATCCACCCCCACACCTGGATCGCCGTTGACTGGCGCCCAAGATCAGCACATCCGACAAATACACGTTGGGCCAGGGAGGATATTAAACGTCAACAACAGGTTGACGCCCACACAGCTAGAAAAATTGGAAGAGCTTCTGGTAAAACACCAGCAAGCATTTGCATGGGACTACGTAGATATGCACGACATCAGCCCAAAAATATGTACCCATCGGATTTATTTAGATGACCAGGCAACTCCTAGTCGACAACCACAGAGAAGGATGAACCCAGCAATGAAAGACATTGTCAGAGAAGAACTGCACAAAATTTTGGCTGTCGAATTCATATATCCGATTTTTGACAGTGAATGGGTATCACCATTAGTGGTGGTCCCCAAAAAGAATGGGAAATGGCGGATCTGCGTGGACTACCGGGCATTGAACAAGGCGACTAAGAAAGACCACTTCCCGCTCCCGTTCATCGATCAGGTCTTGGACACACTCTCAGGAAGAAAATACTTCTCCTTTCTGGATGGTTTCAGTGGTTACAACCAGATCCAGATAGGGGAAGAAGATCAAGATAAAACAACGTTCACCTGTCCATGGGGAACGTTTGCCTATAAGGTATTGCCTTTTGGACTGTGCAACGCACCGGCCACCTTTCAAAGGGCGGTGCTTAGCATATTCTCTGATATGATAGGAGACGGGGTGGAAGTATACATGGACGACTTCACCGCCTATGGAGAAACCTTCGAGGAGGCAATGACAAATCTGGAAAGAGTGCTCGACGGGAGCAAGGAAAATCATTTGTCCCTAAGTAATGAAAAATGTTTTATGATGATGCGGGAAGGCATCGTGTTGGGACACCACCTCTCTGCAGAAGGAATAAAAGTAGACAAGAGGAAGATCGAGGTCATCAGAGACCTACCTAGCCCCAGAACGCAGAAGGAGGTAAGAAGTTTCCTTGGATCAGCCGGGTACTATCGGCGATTTATCGCCGAATTTAGTAAGATTGCCAAACCACTGCACACCCTACTTTCTAAGGACGTAGAGTTCAATTGGATGGGAGATTGCGAAGAAGCGTTCCAATTGCTGAAAGAAAAATTGATATCTGCACCGGTCTTGAGAGGACCGAATTGGGCCATACCGTTCCATATTTACTGCGATGCATCTAACGGTGCGATCGGAGCAGTCCTCGGGCAGAAAGACGATGAAGAATTCTATGCCATCTATTATGTCAGTAAAAACTTGGCGGGAGCAGAGCTCAACTATACAGTGACAGAAAAAGAATTCCTCCTAGTTGTCCATGCAATAAACAAATTCCACCACTATATAACGGGATACAAGGTCTTCATCCATACGGACCACGCGGCTATCAGGTATCTGATGAGCAAGCCGGCCATTGGTGGCAGAATTATCAGATGGCTATTGCTATTGCAGGAATTCGACATCACTATAGTCGATAAACCGGGCAAGGACAACGTCGTGGCGGATTTTCTGTCCAGATTGATACCAACAGATCATCAAGCAGTGGAAGATCAATTTTTGGATGAACATCTGTTCGCTATTAGTGAACAAACTCCGTGGTATGCAGACATAGCCAATTACTTGGCCATCGGAAGGACCTCACCTGCTCTCTCCTACCGAGAAAAGTAGGCGGTCATAGAGAAGAGTGCATCATTCCTTTGGATGGATGGTCTCCTATTTAAAATAGGACGGGACCAAATTATAAGAAGATGCATAGCAGAACAGGAGTTTTTAGAAGTGCTCAAGGCATGTCACGATGAGCCATGCGGAGGACACTTTGCAGGGAAATGAACTGCCTACAAAATCCTGTAGGCTGGGTATTTTTGGCCCACTCTGTTCAAGGACGCGACAGCGTATACCGGCAAGTGTGACGAGTGCCAGAGGATGGGTAGACCAACCCACCGAGATGAAATGCCCCTGCAGCCCAGGTACACCTGGAACCTTTCGATAAATGGGGCATGGACTTCGTGGGACCATTTAATCCACCTTCGATGGGAAGGAGGTTTATTCTGGTCTGCACGGATTACGTCACCAAATGGGTGGAAGTGCAGGCATTAAGGGACTCAAAGGAAAGAACGGTCGCCGATTTCTTATTTGCCCATATTTTCACATGATTTGGGGTTCCTCGGGAGATAACAATAGACCAAGGGCCCCAATTCACCTCCAAATTGATTGAGGAGCTGATGGAGCGAGTATAGAGTTCGGCACAATAAAACCATGCCCTACCATCCGCAGGCGAACGGGCAAGTAGAAGTGACAAACAGGGAGATAGAAAACATCCTGACCAAAACCGTGCAGCAACACAAGAAATATTGGGCCACACGGTTGTCGGAGGCAGTTTGGGCATACAACACCACGTGGAAATCCACCACAGGATGCACACCTTTCCAACTGGTCTATGGAAAAAATGCGATGATGCCCATCGAGTTCGAAATCAAAACTCCGAGGACGGCTTCAGAATTAAATTTGAGCTTGGACGAAGCTCAAAAATAGAGGATTCGCCGGCTAGATCAGCTGGACGAAATCCGACTGGATGCTTTGCAGAGGACAGAGATTATACAGAAGCAGAGAAAGAAGTGGCATGATAACCACATCAAGTTGAAGAAGTTCCAGGTAGGGGAATGGGTACTGTTGTACGATTCCCGGT
Organism: Wollemia nobilis; assembly: GCA_028583015.1. Taxonomy (NCBI): domain Eukaryota; kingdom Viridiplantae; phylum Streptophyta; class Pinopsida; order Araucariales; family Araucariaceae; genus Wollemia; species Wollemia nobilis. The sequence goes on from JAQPPZ010017228.1 coordinate 19,419,276, forward strand.
TCCAGGAAAGGAAGGGCAAACTTATGCAGAGGTGGATGGGGCCGTATGAGGTGGCAGAGCTCATTAGGAATGGGGCGGTGCACGTTAAGACAATTGACGGCAGCAACACCATGTTCACAGTCAATGGCCACCGACTACGCCCCTATAATACGTCCGAAACGTTACAGGTGGAATCCAGAGTAGGCGTGGGGGAGACCCCATCTTGCTAGATCTGGACCGAACTCTCATAGGTGAAATGGTGGGCACGAAAGTGCTCACCCAAATTTTTTTAGTTAATATAGTTTTTTTTTTAATGTGTGTTTTTGTAGGGACGACGCCCGCATGCAAGCTGTAGGCATCCTAATCCAGGGCCTAACAGGCATGGAACGCGTCTAACTACCTTTATTTTCCTTTCTTTTTTGGTTGCTTTTTGCAGGTGGAGGACCTGACAGCACGAGGGATAGGTATCTGGGAAACCAGGCCTGATTCGGCTCAGCATTCCGACACCGGCTCGTAGGTAGAATCTGGGCAGCGTGAAAAACTGGGAAGGCTTGATCACCCTTTTTCCAGTCAAATCGCCATCCAGAAGAAGGTGCCTTACTGCATCCAAAAGGTGCCAAGTCCAGAAGAAGGCGCCTTACTACACCCGAAAGGTGCCAAGTCCAGAAGAAGGCGCCTTACTGCACCCAAAAGGTGCCAAGTCCAGAAGAAGGCGCCTTACTACATCCAGAAGGCGCCAAGTCCACAAGAAGGTGCCTTACTGCACCCGAAAGGCGCCCATCCAGAAGAAGGCACCTTCCCTTCTACAATATATATATATATATATATATATATATATATATATATATATATATATATATATATATATAGGCGCCTTCCGTGGCAGGAAGGCACCAAGTCTTAAAAAAAAAAAAAAAAAAGCCAGCCAAATACGCCTTCCAACATCAAGAAGGCGCATTCATCCAGCCGAATACGCCTTCCAACATCAGGAAGGCACATTCATCAAGACGAACGCCTTCCAACATCGGGAAGGCGCGAACCAGAAGGAGGCGCCTCCCACATTGGGAAGACGCATGCAGGCAAAAGTGCCTCCCACCAATCAGAGGCACCTCGTAGCATCGGAAGGCGCATTCATTCGAAGAAGAGCACCGACAACGTCGGAAAGGCGCTACAAGGACACCATCCACATGGGGAAGGTACCAAAGAATGCCTCCCACGTGCAACATTTACATCTACCGGATGCCTCGAGCAGAACGAAGCATCGCACGAATGAGTGACATCAAAGGACCATACCCCTCCCTCGTGTCACAAGTCAGCAAATCAGTGGCTACCACGATGACTGGAATGACGAATCAGGTACGTGCATACTAAATCAAATCGTTTATATAATTATTTATAAATACGTAGTACCGAAAAATACAGCTGTCATAGAGATCGTATCCCCCCATAGCCGAAATCGCGTGCCAATGATAGGGCATCTTCCATAACTGCTAGGGTTAGGCATATTTTCTATAAGAAGGCACCTTCCTAAAGGAGGAAGGACAGAGTGACACAGAGATAGACGTTGTCGCCCAAACCCTCCAAGAATTAATGAACCAGAGCCCACGAAATGAAGGAACTTTCAGGAGTAACGACCAGATCGATGCGGCCTTGGAGGAGGCGCTCGAATGGCAAACCGATTGTTGGATGGCACAGCAGATTCTGGAAGATTGCCGAACCAGCATAAAAGGGAATTGGAGGAAAGGGATAGACGAATCGCTCAACTCGAGCAGCTAGTCCGATAGTTGCAGGAGGAAAATCAAATGCTACAGGACAAAGGAATAGCAAGACAGGAGGCGTCCACTCAGACTGATTGGGTAGAAAAATTTCTGACGAACTCTCCCACATCCGTCGAATGAGTATTCTCTTTGGGTGAGATTCGATCAGACTCCCGACAGAGCAGCCCGGAGGCAGGGGAGGATTCCTCTATTTTTAGGGGTGAAAAGGAAAGAAGTCCTACGATGCCCCCTATCATTGTCCTGAGTGACACAGAGCAGGACGAAGGTCTCCAGCAACAGATAAGACCAGAGGATAAGGAGGACCTCCCCAGGCCTGAAGAAGGAGAAGAGCTTGAGGGGTCGACACTAGGTAGACAGGAGAATGAAGGATCACCCCCGAAGATAGCAGCATAGCCGATCCTTCGGAGTAAAGAGAAGTCCCCAAAGGAGAAAGGAGAGACCCCTGTCCAAGCCACCACATTTTCTATAGAGGCCAAGGCAAAGAGGCCCAGGACGGCTCGACAGAAGGTGAAAGTGACCTTCGTCGAGTCAGAGGAGGACGAATGGGACATGCAACTATTCATCGAAAGGCAAAAATATTTTGAGCAGTGGTGCAACGAAATGAAAGTAGCCAAGGAGGCCAGGAAGGCATCCTCGAGGGTAAAAGGAGATTCTGGCATCTACGTCAATCCGACAGAAGACAACCAATTTTGGGACATCTATGGTTCATCCCGAGGGTGGCCTTCCATGATGAGGAAGTACTTGGAACGGTGGGGAGTATATGGCCCACAATTGGAGGCCACTGTAATTGCAAAGGAGAATGCAGGGCTTACCCCTGAAGTGGCCGGATTATACAAGGCCCAAGTAGTGCCTTCTAGAGGGGATAACTCGGATATCCCTCTGGCAGTGGTCAGACCTCCAGACGCCGACCTCTGGCAAGCTGCCGAAGCTGCATTTCAATCGGCAGGAACAACGCTGGCTAGACCACCACCAGTAGCGGCCAGAACAAGAAGAGGACAATTGATAGCCACAGTTTCCCATAGGCAAAGGCGAACCACACCTTCAAATGCCGACACAAAAAGATAGACTCGGGCCGCAGGGGCAGCAGAATCCTCCAAGAGATGGCGACGATGAAAAGTCAGAGGGCTACCTACAGCTTGGATGCCACGAGGGCATGGCATATGTTAGGCATGGGGGGATGATGAGCACCAGAAATGCTCATATTTTGTACATATTTCTTTGATCAATATGCGGCTGTATAATAAGGATTGCGTACTTTTATGAATGATTATATAGATATTTGATATAATTATGCGTGTTATCTAATTTGTGTGCTTTTAGTATGTTTTGTGGAATTGCAGTTGATTTAGTTAGATTTGGAACGGTCGAGGTCCTTTTGATGGACCTGGCACTTTATTTCATCGAGGGTCAATGTAGAGAACATAGGCACCTCCCTGCAACCGAAAGGCGCCAAGGGAACAAGTGCCTCCCTGCAATCGAAAGGCGCCAAACCAAAGACGAGCGCCTCCCTACAGTCAGAAGGCACCAACTGAATACGAGCGCCTCCCTACAGTCGAAAGGCACCAATTGAATACGAGCGCCTCCCTATAGTCAGAAGGCGCCAACTGAATGTGAGCACCTCCCTATAGTCGGAAGGCGCCAACTGAATGTGAGCGCCTCCCTACAACCGGAAGGCGCCAACCAAATACAAGCGCCTCCCTGTAGTCGAAAGGCGCCAACCAAAGGCAAGTGCCTCCCCACAACCGGAAGGCGCTAACAGAAGGCAAGCACCTCCCCACAACCGAAAGGTGCTAATAGAAGGCAAGCGCCTCCCCACAACCGAAAGGCACTAATAGAAGGCAAGTGCCTCCCTACAACCGGAAGGCGCCACTGATTCTTTGCCCGTTGACCAGATTTGAACGACGTGGATGGCAGTGGCTGGTGCAGTTCCAGCTCTGCATCATGCAGAGCTAAATTGGAGATAGCACCAATGTATCAAAATGTCTTACTGATGCCAGGCAAAGCACGAACCAAAATGAACACGCCGCCATCAGAACAGAATGCCAGACGTCGATTGCATTTGCCAAACTGTTCTAATTTAGTCTGGGAAGAATCGACTGTTGTAACCACTTCTGTAACAGAAGTTCTACGGGTGTGTTATATAAACACACGCAGATCGTTCTGAGAAATATATAGAAATAATTAATAAAGATCCATTTAGAGTTACAGAAGATAGATTGTAATACGTTGATAAATATATTACAGTTCTAGAAGTTCTAAAGCGCGTGTTCGATCGGGAAGAAGCTGCTGGAGCCTGGGCCCACTCCAAGCCAATATTTCTTCCCCATTTCCTTTTTGTTTATTTATTTTAATTAGTTTATTGCTTTCATAGGAACGTTCATTAGTTTGCTAGTTCCAGTATTTGCAGTAGATTTATTTTCAGGAATGTGTACATGATTTATTTCTGTAGATTTAATTATGTTCTTCTTACGTAATTTATTGAGGAGTGCGGGAATGATTGACAACCATTTCAAGAACACCCCCCAAATGTAGGATTAGCAGATTCACCTCCAGTGGTATTGTAGTAACCTAATTCCGACTCTTCGCAAGTTTACGAAGCTCCCTGGGTTGATAATTAAATGCACGGGCATGTGACAAAAATAGGAAACCATTCACCTTGTTTGGCCCGCAACAGACCCACAAGTTTATTCTCAAGTTTGAATCTAGAGTGACACATAATGCAAACATGCATGAACCCAAAAAAATACAAAGAGCATATGGCCTAGCAAAGAAGGTAGAGTCTCACTTATAATTCTACTATTCCATCCTTTATGAATAATATTAGCAAGCACTTAGGAAAAGGAATAGTTAGGGATTCTTGAAATGGGAAGAGGAACAAGATCAAAAGGCCAAGAACCTCCTAAAATCTAAGAAGATAAATTATGGGAAATGGAGAAGGTTTAAGAAGAAATTTCAAAATAAAACCAACAACAATCCCAACAATGCTAAACTTTAGCCTCAAAAAATGCAAACATCAACCCTATTAAGGTAGGGGAACAAAAATTTGAAAAGCGTTAGGGGCCCAAGGATGGGTGTTATAATTGTAGATACCATCACTATGCTAGTTAGTATCCACATCAAGCAGAGCCAAGTACATCTAGTGACAAAGGAAAGAAACCCACCCACTAGATTTATGTTGCAACAAGAAATCAGAAGCTAGAAGGGCAAGCTATCTCATTGCTTATAAAAGGTAAGATTTTTAATAATAATTAAATATTTTAATTTATAGTGGTGCCACCAATAGTTTTATTTCTTCTAGTTTGGTAAGAGATATATTAGAAAGGCTAGGATATTTTACCCATGAGTGGAAGGTTGAGTATGGTTCTGGATAAACCTACTCAGTGAACCAATGTTTTCCAATGGAAAAGATTACTCTAACTAGTGGTACCAGTGAAGATTGTTTGTATGTAACTCTACTTCATGCTTTTGATGTGATTCTAGGAATGGATTGGTTACTCATAAAGCCTTGATCAATTTCTAATATATATGGATCGAGTATTCAAAAAAGGGATCCTCACCCATCTACAATTTCTCTAGTCAAGTACAACACATCCCATCAACATTGATCTTGCCTTCTTAACCCATTTCATCTTGTTACTTCTCATTTTTGTCTTTTCGACCTATGTTTTCCTGTTCAGGTTGTCCTAACTAGATCCATTCATGCTGGCCTAGTTTGACCTATTTTGGCTTACTCAGCATCTTCTTGTATGTTTTGGCCTATCATGGCCTACTCGAATCATTCTGGAAATATTGAGAATTCATAGTGAACAAGGGTCATTTAAACCCTATATGTTGTCGACTATGCAACTAAAGAAAGACCTCAAGAAAGGAGAGATAGTCTATGTCATAAAAATAAATGAAGTTGGAGAAGATAAAAAATGAAAGGTTTTGGAGAAACACCCAATTTTATAGGAATTTAAAGATCTATATCCTGAGGATTTACATAGAATTCCTCCTATACTAGAATTTGATTTTACTATTGAATTTATGCTAGGAGCATAACCTATCCATAGATCTCAATATAGGATGAATCCTATTAATATGCAGGAATTAAAAGTACAAGTGCAAGGGATGTTAGAAAAGGGATTGATAAAACCAAGTGTGTCACCATGGGGTACATCGATATTATTTGTTAAAAAGAAATATGTTTCATTGATATTATGTATTGACTACATAATGCTTAACAAGGCTACAATCAAGAACTAATACCCTTTACCTAGAATCAAATATTTGTTCGACCAATTGAAAGATGCCACAATATTCACAAATATTTATTTAAAATTAGGGTACCATCAATTAAGAATACGTGAGGAAGACACTCACAAAATGGTATTTAAAACTAGGTATGGGAATTATGAGTTTACAATCCTACCCTTTGGATTGACTAATGCCCCAATTACATTTATGAACCTAATGAACAATGTGTTCATGAGGCATCTAGATCAGTTTTTCCTCATATTTTTAGATGATATCTTAATATACTCTTGATATAATGAGGATCATGATAAACATCTCAAGATCATGTTAGATTTGTTAAAGGAAAATCAACTCTATGGAAATCTATCAAAAAGTGATTTCTATGCCTCAAAGGTACGATATCTAGGGCACATCATATATAAAAAGGAATTGCAATAGATCTAGAGAAAATTAAATCCATTTTGAATTGGCCACCCCTACCAATGTGACAGAAGTGCAAAGCTTCATGGGGATGACATGATATTATAGACGTTATATAAAGGATTACTCTATTATTGTAATTGAAATAATTAACTTCCAGAAAAAGGGAAAGGAATTGATGTTGTCCAAAAAATGTGAAGCTACATTTACATTGCTAAAACAAAAATTGTTAGAGTACCTAAGCTCATGTTCACCTAGGTAATATATTTTCCTTTTATTTAGTTATTCCATGTATTTTCCCCATCCACTTATGTGTGGATATTTTATTTATCTTATTTAGATATTATGAGATGTTACATATTTATTTCTTAGATATTATGGGGATATTTTTAGGTTTGACTATTCCTAGGAGTTATGGGGATATTTTTAGGTATATTTGAAGGGTTGAGATTCTTTCTCCCCATAGTGGTTACAGATCTATGGACCATATCACTTATTATTTTTATACGATGGATATTTATCCTTAGCTTGATCATACCGCTATGGTTGATTATCCTTGCCTATATAAGCAAGGCACCTTCATTGTACTCAAGGAAAAATTCATTATTTAGGTTTAATATATGATATTTTTGCTTATTTTTTTGCATATCCATTTGTAAGCTTATGCTATCAATTTGCTTTCAGATTCTTGTTATGGTTGAATGTGGTATTTTGTTAACACTTGATATTCTTGCATCTTGGAATGATATTATTATCATTCCTTTCATAAACTCACTACAACACCAATATTAAATATTCTAGACCCTCAAGGAAACTTCTTAGTATGCACAGACACATCACTAGAATGGTTAGGAGGAGTACTCTTACAAGATGAATCAGTAGTGGCATACACTTCAAGGAATCTTAAGAATAATAAAATTAATTATGATATGCATGGTTTAGAGCTAGTTGTAGTGGTGCACACTCTAAAATTCTTGTGACATTACTTGGTGGGAAGGCCCTTTGAACTAAAATTTGACCATCAAATTCTGAGATATATATTCACCCAACCTATAATCAATGCAAGATAAAGGAGATGGGTATAGTTTCTTATTGAATATGACATTGATATTGAGTATATCAAAGGGAAATAGAATAAGGTTGTCGATGCCTTAAGTAGGAGAAATTGCATAGAATCCATAGCAGCAGTCATATTGGTCTGATAGATTAGATAAGGAGTAGTATCAATATGAGTATCGCAAGGAAATTCAAGCAAAATGAGCAAGGATCCTAAGGGTAATAAGGAGTTCAGCATGAATGATGAGATTTTATGCTACCAATGTAGTATCATCATACCAAAATGGGAGATTTAAGGAAGCTAATAATGCAAGAAATCCATAAATTCCCTTATTCGGCTCACCCTAGAGGGACCAAAATGAGGGAAAACATGAAAAAACCTTATTTTGGATAGGGATGAAGAAGGATATTACCAATATTATCATTTTATGTCTCTAATGTTAGAAGTTTAAGGCTAAGCATAAGCATCCTCCAGGATAATTTTATCCACATGATATACCTATGCAAAAATATTAGGTCATATCTATGGATTTTATAGTAGGTTTATGCAAGACTAGGTATCAACATGATGAAATCCTTGTAATAGTCAACATATTGACTAAGGTTGTACATTTCATACCAGGGAACATCAAGGATGATGCTGAGGTAGTCACTAACAGATTTTCCAAAGAGGTATTTCGATTACATGGGTTTCCTAAATCATTTCAGATAGGAATTCCATATTTACTTCTAAATTTTGGAAATCTCTACATCGTGTTGTAGGCATGAAATTAAATATGAGCTTGGAAAACCACCCTGAGATATATGTTCAAACAAAAAGGGTAAATCAAGTATTAAATACATGCTTCACATGTATTGCATGAATTTAAATTCTCATTGGGAAGACTACCTACACCTCGTAGAGTTAACCTACAATGATGGATATTGCTCTTCTTTGGGGATGGCTCCCTTTGATGGCTTGTATGGTTGAAAGTGTAGAACACCATTATCTTGGGATAATATGAAATATCGAGTTATGATCAGACCATATATGGTTAGAGAAATGGAGGATCAGTTGAAAGTGATCAGATAAAGGCTTAAAGAAGCTGCTAATCAGCATGAAAGTTATGATGATCTGAAAATGACTCCAATAAAATAAATTATAGGAGACAAACTATTCCTAAAGGTATAAATAATGAAAAGTGCTATCAAATCCACAAAGTTGGATCCTCAATTTGTACGATCCTTTGAGATCATAGAAAAGATCAACCTGGTTGCATATCGACTTGCATTACTACCTAAATTGTCAAAGATCCATGACACCTTCCACATATCCCTACTTAGAAAATATGAGAATCCATTTTAAATAATAATAGAATTTTATTTAATTATCTATTATAAATAATAATAGAACTTTATCGTAATGGATAATAAAAAATTTATTTTAAATATATTAGTAGGACTATGATTTAAATAATGGAAGAACATTATTTAAAATGGTAAAAGTCTTAATTTAAAATAATGAAAGAACATTATCAAAAATAAGAGAGTCGACGTTTACTACTAAAAAGGGAAGATAAGAGCTTCATTTATGATAGGATTTTGAAGCAAGGTAAAAATAAATTAAAAATTAAAAAGTCTCCTACCCTGCAGATGACAAAAGGAAAAAATGAGTAATGGTAAGTAGGTGAAGTTAATGAGATAAAAGACTAAGGCGTAATAAGAAGGAACTCTCTTGCTATTAAGGAAGCGGGAACAAAAATGAGAAGAGGAGGGGAGATAATCAATCATGAACAGAGAAAGAGTCAAGGAACACATAACTAGTGGATAGTTTGGAAGAACAATACCTCAAAGTAAATATGAAACCAATTTAAAGATTTATAGGTTGCTTTACTATGCCCTGAAATAGATTTTTATTGCTAATTGGTGTGGGATGTTTGCTCTCATCGAGGTAAACAACTTTTGTTTGTTTTCATAGGATTTTGATGTTCTTCCTTACTTAGAATGTGGCTAGGCATTGTCCCCTTAGAATTGCTCCTTCTTAAGTTTAGTTAGGTCTTCCATGCCTTAGTAGAGTCGAAACCTCCTTTGATTTACCCAATGAGTGGTAATCACATGGCTTAGTAGTTGTTTACGTTAGCAAGCGATGTACTTTAAATCTTACTATGGTTGTGACAATGCTTCAAAGACATCGAGTGTTTTAGACTCAACCTAATGAATACTTCATTTTTAAGTCTCATGGAGGTTTCATTGTTATCTCTCTAAGTCTTGTGCACGAGCTTATTTACTACCTACCTATATAGGAGTGTTGTCTTTCCTCCTAGTTGGGCTTGTTTTTTTAGCTCACTCTCCTCTAGATATCATAAGGATAGTATTGGTTAGAGTTTGGTTGAGTCTTCTCCATCGCAAATGGTTTATATTGTCCACATCGTGGATCGGTTGGCTTGGATTGGATAAAACTGCTACATCTTCTCCTTGGAATTCAACGTCACCCTGCAAGTAGGGAGATGAATTGTCTACCTAGCCATGATGATTCATTGTCATGAATCCACAAATGGCCTAGGTTGTAGTAGTCACAGTGTGGTTTCACCCCTGATACCACAACCATGTCGCCTCTTTAAGAACTTCTTGTGTCACCAAAAAATCCCCATTTCCTAGTTGGTTGATCATTGATTTGTTCCATTGTTTGATAGTGGTAGGTTTGGTTAATGAAATTGATTATATTAAAGTAAAATGATATAGTATTTTAGTTAATAAAATTTATTATATTAAAGTGAAATGATATAGTCTATTTTTAATGAAATTGATTTTATTAAAGTGAAATGATATAGTATTTTATTTAATGAAATTGATTTTATTAAAGTAAAATGATATAGTCTTGTAGTTAATGAAATTAGATTATATTATGGCAAAACAACATGGTTTATGTTTTGTAGTTTATTTTGTTAATTAAAGGAATGAAAATTTGATTAATGTAAACAAATGAATTATAGTTTATTTTGTCAATTAAAGGAATGAAACTTTGATTAATGTAAATGAAGGAAATATAGTTTATTTGGATAATTAAAGGAATAAGACTTTGATTATTTTGAATAAAGGAAATATGGTTTATTTTGGTAATTAAAGGAATGGGACTTTTATTATTTGAAAAAAGAAAAAATTGTTTATTTAGATAATTATAGGATTGAGACTTTGATTATTTGAATAAAGGAAATATAGTTTATTTGGGTAAATAAAGGAATAGGACTTTGATTGTTTGAGTAAAGGAAAAATAGTTTATTTAGATAATTAAAGAAATGAGATTTTGATTATTTTGAATAAAGGAAATATAGTTTATTTGGATAATTAAATGAATGGGACTTTGATTATTTGAATAAAGGAAAAATAGTTTATTTAGATAATTAAAGGAATGGGACTTTGATTATTTTGAATAAAGGAAATATAGATTATTTGCTTAGTTAAGGAATGAGACCTTAGCTATTTGAAATAATGGTTTTTGTAATGATTTGATTAAAGTAAGGCTTGTGATCTATCTGTAAATTGTTGAATAACTCTCTCTTAGAGTTATTGAAAGATAAGAATGGAAATGAGAAAATTCTTATGATTTTAACTAGACAATAGATGGTTGAATGCTTTAATTAAATTTGTATAGTTGTAATTTGGTAAAGTAAATAGTAAATGCACTGGTTTCATGTTACTAGTAGATGCATTTAGATGCATGTCTTTCATAGAATCATGAGTTGTCCTGATCCCCTATTACCCTTCAAATGAATGATGGAAATATAAGGAGGACCAAGAGGACAATTGGAACCAATGCACCAGCTTTAATTTTAATTGCAATGATTTATTTATGTTCAAGTAGGCTATACTTGTGGGGAGAAATCCCTAGATGAACATGAATGTAATAACTTATTATTTTAAAGTATGGAGGTTTTACCATACTTAGATTTATGTAATAAGTGGAATGATTGAATGAGGAATGAACCTTTAATTTAAGTTATGGATTATGCAAGCTTTATTATTCAGCTTTTCCTTTGTTTAGTGTTTATCTTTATTTGATGTTAATATTCTTTAAATGCTTCTTGTATGCCTTGTAGATTTTGTTTCTTGATTTATTAAGTAGATAAAGTTATTTTTGTCTTCTTTCTAAACATAAAGGTAACCTAGGAAGATGAGACCTCTTAGGGTGAACACAGAAAGGACTTAAGATATTGAGACCTCTTAGGGAGAACATAGAAATAACCTAAGGGATTAAGACCCACTTAGGGTGATGGTAATTAGATAAATTGATTGCTTACATCGAAGTTAAGATAGCTCATCATAATATGAGATGGATAGCTTAACTCGCAATACACATAGCATACCTACACAGATAGACTTGTGTATGGTATGGTGATGGGCATATACCTTCAATTGTACAGAAGGTGATAATTCTAGCTCATAAATAAGGATGATATGGATAGATTATTTACAGTATACATAGTATGCCTACACATACGTACTTATGTAGGGTATTAAATACAATGTAACTCTCTAGAGAAGTTGGGACAACTCAGTAAACTTAAACCATATATTAACTAAATATAGGATAGGGGTTTATGAACCCCTCTTAGGAAAAAAAAATATTTTCTTTCTTGTATTATTTTTATAGCTATTTTTTGAGTCATTACAATTGGTGTAATTCCATACTGTGAATTTTAAAAGCAAAAGTTGTATACTTTTCATCTAGTGGGACCGGGTACTATGCTTATAATTTTTCTTGTTTTTTTAATTTATTTTTTGGAAATTTTGAGTCCCTAATATAAAATGTTGTCATTGATGTCAAAATGTTATTTGATGTCAAAAGGATCTATGATGGTATGCACTATGTTTTGTGAAAGTGCAAGAAAGGGTTTTTATCAAAACCAAGGCAGGAAAAATAAAAGGTTTTATTTTAAACCATGGATGGCATATTTGAAATGGGTTTTTCTTAAAACCCAAGTTGGTTTTTTGTTTCATCAAAAAATTTGCCCCGGTGATGGAGATATTTAATTTTAAATGTTTAGTTTAAACTTTAATTTAATTAAAATTTAAATTTAAATTTTAAGATTAAAAAAATTGTTTTTCCCTCCATTTTCCACCGACGTCGACATTATTTCTTCCCCATATACATTGTGTATAAAATGTGCCTCTTTATCAAAGGAAAAGACCTCCAAAATTTGAATGAAAGAATCCTTATTGCCAAGGTTAAACCACCTCTAAATCGTGCACTTTCGATTGCCGTAGGATTGGGTGAAGCACTATTTTAAAATTTGTGTGCAATAATATGAAGCATCATGAGCATGAGGTGGAATATATTCCATGTGGGAAGCTTAGCCCACTTGGTGTGCAGAAGCAGTGCAAAGGCGCACTCGCTGTAGGTCTTGGGTTCGAGTCACCCAAAATTCATTTTTCGCATGGTTTGCTATCGCCATAATTTTTGGAGCCAAAAATAATTTGTTTTCAAAGGTATGCCCATCACCGCAATTTTTGAAGAATGAAAAATTAATGTTTTAATTTTTCAAAGCTAAGGTTTGATGCACCATTATTGAGAGTATGCTATGGTGATGTGATTTATGAGTTGTGGCTTATATTTTGCACTATTTGATGTGGGATTTTTTGCATTAAGGAGCTTAGTGAGTTGTGCATTAGTGCAAAGTGATTTTTAGGAGAAATAAGGGAATGGTAAATGGTTGTGGTGATATTCATCCTATGCTTAATTAAATAAGGACATAATTATTTTTAATTATTTTCTAGTGGTGGATGTGATTTTTGACTAGGATAAATAAGGTGTAAAAAGTTATGATATTTGTTTTGTAATTTCTCCTAACCCTCATGAAGATTGGGAAAGAATATTGTGATTGTGGTAGATTTCCAAAGAGACTTCTTCATCTTCATAAAAGTTTTGTGTGATCTTGTTGAGCATATTTGGATAGGTTCTGTGCAGACCTGTTGAGCAGATTTGAGCAAGTCCTAGAGATGACTTATTGAGCAGATTTGGACAAGTTCTGTGTGACCTTGTTGACCAAATTTGGATAGGTTCTGTGTGGACATGTTGAGCAGATTTGAGCAGGTTCTATGTGGACCCGTGTTACATACCTAAAATAATATAGCGTCGGCTATATTATGAAGCATTACATTTAATCATTATTTATCCAAGTGTAGAGTAAATAAATTATCATCTCTTATTATCATTTTTTATACTTCATTTGCGATCTTCACATATTTGCCTTTACGACGAGGGTGTGCCCACCTTAAGTGGCGAACCATTTACTTCATTATTGCTTTAATTGCTATTATCCATTCCACTGTGTTTGTATTGGTTTCTAGATATCTACATTGAGTTTCTGAGCATTGGTGGATTATTGTTGAAAGGAACGTTTGTTCCTTTCCAAGTGGTATCAGGATTCAGCGATCTGAAAGGGAGCGTGGGAATTGTGCCATATTGGGTCCTGCTTCGAATTATCCAGAAGGGAAGGTGGTGGAGTACATCTTCTGTGAGTGAAACCAACACCCAAGAAGCACACGGTGTCTCCGTTAATACCAACGTGACGTCTCCGTTGAATACCAGCAGATCATGGGTTGCAAGTGTTGAACGGTAGGCAGAAGAACCTACGACAATTCTGAGGAAGACAACACGTCGCGGGGGTCATTTGGTAGGCCAGAACACCACTCTCTATGGGTAGAAAACACCTACAAAATCTCGGTGATACAGGACGGGCGCGACCCGACATACCAATCGTGATTACACGCAGAGAAATCCAAACTCAGACGCAATTAGCAGAACGCACTGCCAGCCAATCAACGAACACAAAAATAAATATTTCACGTTATAACATAAGGTACAAATTATTTTTTATTAAATTCTCTGGGCAATTATCCCACATTCGTAGGGGATTTACTTCATTGTGCTTTATAAGCCACAACGAGCGCATAGTACTTTGTGGCTTGGTGCCACATGAGCTTCCTCCTGTGCATAGCCAAATCCTCCCACGTGTCCTCATGTTGTACCATCCTAACCTTGTCGTGTTGTGTCTGGTGTTAAGTTCCTTCAGCATCATGTCACATCTGGTGCCGTAAGTTCCTTCAACGTCGTGTCCTGTCTATGTGTCGCATCATCACATCGCCTCTGGTGTCGTAAGTTCCTTCAGCGTCGTGTCCTATCTACGTGTCGCATCTGGTGTCGTGTGGTGTCCCTCGTGTCACGTCGTGTCTTGGTCTAGTCGCTGTCATGTCTTAGCAATTGTCCAAACTTGCTCAAGTTGTCCAAGTCATCAGGAACTTGTCAAGAAATTGTAAACTTGCTAAAGTTGTCCAAAGTCGTCAAGAACTTGTCAAGAAGTTGTCAAAATTGTTGAAAGTTGTCCAACATTGTCAAAATTGCTGAAAGTTGTCAAAAGTGGTTGTTAAGGAGGTGAGCCAACAAAATTCAAATCCGTGTCACAGTTGGAGCGACAGTTGAAGCGGAACACAAAATTTTTTGCCAAATTCAACCGAATTGTCGCAGAAATCGAAGCTCAAGGATTACTAAGCAAGAAATTTTGAACAGTGCATGAGTAGAAGTTGGATCAAAGGACCTGACGGTCGACTATCAAGCTCGGAGATGACCAATAACAACACAAGAAGACCTCATCGAAGCCCAGGTACAAAAAATTCTCCTTCTCCTTTCAAAATTGGCAGTTATAATCCGCATCATCCACTGGTAGACCCCATGGCTACTAACCTTTCCCCAACTCACGACAACGTCACACAAGGAGAATCAGGCAACTCTGCCATTACCACTGATGAAGCTCTTCGACAATTACTAGATGGTATGCACCAAATTAATGTCACCCTAACTAAACTATTGAGCGCACAAAACCAACCTAATCCCAATACTAATCCCCAAAATCACTCCCATGAACAAAGGCATGAAGAAAAGGACGACCAGGATGAAGATTGGGAGCAACAAAGAGGCAATCCGGATAATTACGGGAATCACTATCATAGACAACGATATAACCAAGATCAGGATAGGGATATGGGTTATCACCAATCGAGAGGCCCTAATAATTTTCCACGCATTGATATGCCCACTTTTGAGGGTCATGATCCTCGTGGTTGGATAGCCAAAATGGAAGGCATTCTCGACTTATACCAAATTAAGGATTTTGATAAAGTCCCTTTCGCTGCATCAAAATTAGGCACTGAGGCTTACCAATGGTTCGTATGGCTTAAACGTGAGAAAGGAGCTACTGTTTGCTGGAATAATTTCACTACCTATTTTTTAGAAAGATTTGATGAAGGAGCTACATCATCATACACAGTAAGACTGTTATCTCTTAAACAAGAAAGATCAGTTAGTGAGTTCGTCTCCGAATTCACCAGTTTACTACCGTATGCATTACACCTCAGTCCAGACACAGTGGTAGGAGCTTTTCGCAATGGTTTGAAAGAAAATATTAAGGTGGAGGTGGACATTCAAAATCCAACCTCGTTGAACGATTGCATAAGACTAGCCAAGCTAGCTGAGAAGAGAATTCAGTTGTATACACAACATGAAACTTATAGTCATCCTTCGTATGGCAACAACTCTTTTCGTAGAAATGATCAACCATCAAGATACTTCTGCTATAAATGTCGCAATCACCATCCCAGAGAACAAGCATGTGCACAAAAACAAAACTTTCATATTGAATGCGCTCAATATGAAGGAGAAGAGGAAGAAGCATACCACCAGGAAGAACCTATTCAAGAAGAACTATCGATTGTTCTAGAAGAAAAGGAAGAGGATACAATGGCTATTTCCATGCATGCCCTCATGGGGTTAACAGCCCACCATACAATCAAGGTACCGGGATTTCTCCGCCAAAAAAAGGTAAATGTGCTAATTGATTCAGGCAGTACCCACAATTTTATCGACATCAAAACAACAAAAGCTTTGAATTTATTCATTAATTCTTCCAACAAAGACAAATTCCAGGTTCTAGTAGCCAACGGGGTGAACGCTCAATGTGTTGGGAGAACATCTCAAGTCTCCATTAAAATGGGAACTTATACCTGGTTTGGATCTCTTTTCGTAATGAATTTAGGGAACTCTGATGTTATTTTGGGAGTTGAATGGTTGGAAACACTAGACACGGTCAGCTTCAATTTCAAAAAATTATTTGTGGAATGGAAGGAAAATGGATGGGTCATTTGCTTACAAGGTATTACTACTCCCCCATCACAGATGGTGAGCTCTCATAGTATGGAGAAAACATTAAAAAAGGTTGGATACGGATTCATAGCTCAAATTAATTGTTTGGAAAAGCAATCTCGAGCAATTTTGGGTATTTTTGCTCTAGATTTACGGGACATAGTAGCACATTACGAAGAGGTCTTCCAAGAACCAAAGGGACTACCTCCCCAAAGATCCCATGACCATGCCAGACAGTGTCTCAAGAAGGTGATCGGCCAAAAAGTGAAATCTCAGTCAGAATTACCAATACTAGATGCAGAAGGGTGTATATATCTCCAGCCAGAAGCAATTCTACAAAGTAGAACACGCATATGGAGCTCTCGTCACATCCAAGAATTTCTCATCAAATGGCAGGACCTACCAGAAGAAGATGCAACCTAGGAATCTGAAAGTATTTTCCAGTCATTTCCATCTTTGAGGACAAAGCTTTCCGAGGAGGGGAGTCATGTTACATACCTAAAATAATATAGCGTCGGCTATATTATGAAGCATTACATTTAATCATTATTTATCCAAGTGTAGAGTAAATAAATTATCATCTCTTATTATCATTTTTTATACTTCATTTGCGATCTTCGCATATTTGCCTTTACGGCGAGGGTGTGCCCACCTTAAGTGGCGAACCATTTACTTCATTATTGCTTTAATTGCTATTATCCATTCCGCTGTGTTTGTATTGGTTTCTAGATATCTACATTGAGATTCTGAGCATTGGTGGACTATTGTTGAAAGGAACGTTTGTTCCTTTCCAAAATGTTGAGAAGATTTGGACAAGTTTTGTGTGGACCTGTTGAGTAGATTTGAGCAGGTTCTATGTGGACCTGTTGATAATATTTTGACAAGTTTTGTGTAGACCTATTGAGCAGATTTGAGTAGGTTCTATGTGGACTGTTGAGCAGATTTGAGCAGGTTCTAAGTGGACCTATTGAGCAAGTTTGTGCTAGACTGAATGAACTATGTCTAGTGCAGATTTGAGTGGACTTATGCTAGACCGGTTGGACTGTGTTTAGTGTAAGAGATTGAGCAAATTTGTGCTGGACCAAATGTACTATATTTAGTGCAAGAGATTGAGTAGAGTTGTGTTAGACTGACTAAACTGTATTTAGTACAATATTGAGATAGAGCTTTGGAGGTGAAAAAGTATAAAGGACAAAGTCTCAGTGGATAGTTATCCAGCAACAAGGACAATTGAAGAAATATCTGAGTGAGGAGTATTCAAGTGGAGAGATATCCAACAGTCAGTGTAGAATAGAGACAGAGTCTTCTAGAATATCACAAGCCAGAGCAGAAGGGGAAATATTTCTCATGTGGAAGAGATCCACGAACTTGATATTAGGGGATCAACATCTCCTTTGGATAGAAGTCCATAAACATTGTAAATTGGGAAGGATTACCAAGAGATTATTTGAGAAATATTTAGAAGAAATATTTTCTCTGTGGAGGTAGCCCACATTGGGTGAACCACATTAAAATTTGTGTCTCTATTGTGTGTGATGTTTTGTACATTTCTTTGGTTATTGCTATTGATATTGTTGTTGAGCAAAGTGTAGCAAACAATATTGTCATTGTTGTCAACACAGTCAGACTGATTTATTGATGCAATGGACAAGAGTTTATTGAACAGCAAGGTGCAGCCAAAGTACAATGGATAGGAGTTCGGTGTTGAGCAAGGTGTTGCAGGAGGATTGTCATTGTTGTCAATACGATCGGTTAGATCTAATGATGCAATGGACGAGCGGTTCGAAGTCACTCAGATGCAGAGGATAAAGTTTAGAAGTTAGTCAGATCATGAGTCCTTAAATGATAGATTCACAGAAATAGAAAACATAATTCAAAATGAGAAGAAGAAGTCTTCAGAACCTGAGATGTCAAGAAGCGAAAATGTTTTTTTTGTGAAAACCAAGGCAATCAGAATAAAAAGTTTTATTTAAAACCATGGATAACAGATTTGAAATGGGTTTTTCTTAAAACCCAAGTTGGCTCTTCGTTTCGTTGAAAAAGATGCCCCGGTGATGAAGATATTTAATTTTAAATATTTAGTTTAAATTTTATTTTATTTAAAATTTAAATTAAATTATTAAATTAAATTATTAAATTAAATTAAAAGGGCCGACATGTTACTATTTCGCGACAATAAGCTACAGGAAAGTGACGAAGGTGGAAGAAGTGTTTGAGGCTGACAAAGTTAAATCTGGGCCGACGGATTTTAGGGTTTGGCAGCTGACAAATTCTAGGGTTTCTCAACAGACGTTCTTTTAGGGTTTGTTCCTAAAACTTCTTCTATAAAAGCAAGGGTACTTCGAGTTTGAACAGATGGGGTGAAAAGATAAAGTGCGAATGCGAGCATAGTGTTTGTGAAAGTGAAGTTCGTGTTGATCAGAGAGCAGAATGTGAAACAACACAGAGTGTGCAAAGCGTGTGCGCAAAGAAAGCAGAGTGTGCAGAGAAGCGCAAAGGGCAAAGTTGATTGCAAATTCTGGCTGTAGCAGTGCAGCAAACTGTGTGAAGTGATTGTGCAAGAGAGAGCAGAGTGCACAGATATTGCAAAGGTGATGTAAACCAGTTAGAGTCTTGCAATAACAAAGGTATATGTCAAACATTTTTTATTCAATATTGAAGTCCAGTTGGTGCTGGCAAATTAAGGGGTTGGTGCCTCTTTCCAGTTGGTGCTGGTAAATAATTTGTCCAGTTGGTGCTAGCAAATTAAGGGGTTGGTGCCTCTTTCCAGTAGGGTGCTCGGTAAAATAGGAGTTGGTGCTCCATTCTGTTGAAGCAGATAAAGTTAAGGGGTTGGTGCTCCTTCCAGTTGGTGCTAGTAAAGGATTATGTAAAGTTGTAGCTTTGCATTGACTGGATTTGGATGGTAGTCCAAGCAGTCTTTTTGAGGAGTAGCCACATTGGTGAACCTCGTTAAAATTCTATGTTATGTGTGATGCTTTCTTGATGCATTTAGTATCTCTTTTATCTGCTTTAAAATACTGCTGGTTTTATAATCTAATTGTTTTAGAAGTTTTTAAAGAACACACTGATTCACCCCCCCTCTCAGTGTCATTGTGATTACAACAATTGGTATCAGATCCAGGTTCCCAATTTTGGCTAAATCAATCAGGGTTGATCTTGGATTAATACACAATGGCTAAGAAGAATAGATCCTCATCCAAAAAGGCATCCCGATCGGTTTTGATTCTCGTAGAAGAGAAATTTGAACCGAAAAAGGTAGAAGAAGTGAATCCTGAAGTTTGTGATGAAAATCTTGAGGTTGAAGTAGATTTTGAAGGAGATTTGATATCTGCTCTTGAAGAGTGGAGAATAGAAAAGAAAAATAACAAAATACTGTCCAAGAAATTAGAAGAATATGAGGATGAGATTGAAGATCTCTTCCTACAAGTTCAAAAGGCCAAGAAATCAGAAGAAGCCGTGAAGACACAGCTGGATAATAAGAATAATGTATACAGCACAAGTGAAGAGGAATATAAACAGGTTATTGTTTATCTAAAGCTGCAAGTAGAATAGAACAAAAGGATTGAAGATATTCTTAAGTCTCAGATCAATGAGAAAGAGATTGTATGCTGCCAACAAGAAGAAGAGATTGTTTCATTGAAGAAACAACTAAAAGAGGCCAATATAAATCTCAAATTTGAGAAGAGCACAGAGTTGCTAGATACAATGATAAATCAACAAAGAAGCTCCACAACTAAGTTTGGTCTTGGATATGAAGCTGAACAACCTTCATCCTCCAAATATGTAGAGAAGAAGAAGTCCTTGATTGAAGGATTGAAACAAGAAAAGTCTGAAGCTGAATCCTCAAAAGAAAGAAAATATCAAAGACGATCTACAGTAAAGCAACCACAAAAAAAGAGGTTCTCTCACTCTCACTCTTTTAATAATAATGCTTTTTATGGCTATTGTTCTAAATGCAACCACTTTGGTCACAAGGCAATTTATTGTGGATCGAACAATAGATCAAAGAGTTATGCTGATAAAAATACTTTTGTTTTTTTGAGTGAACACCCTGTGTAATGTTTTAAATGTAATGGCCATGGGCACATAGCAAGGTTTTGTTCAAGCACTTCTGTATCCAATCTAAGGCAATACCATATATTTCATCATACACATAGAATGCAATACAGACAGGGAATAAAACATGTGCAATGTTTTAAATGCAACGGTCAAGGGCACATAGCAAGGTTCTGTCCAAGCACTTCTATATCTAATCTAAGGAAAAACCCTAGATTTCATCAGACACAAAGAGGACAACACCGACAAGGAACATATCATGTGCATAAAAGAAAAGAAAATAATCATCCATCAAGAATGCACAAGAGACAACCCCACAAGAGAAATGTTCAAGTTCACGAACAGGAGCAAAATAGGGATGTTGTTGAAAAACCCAAGCCCAAGTTCAGGAAAGTCTGGAGAAAGACATAAGAAATGAAATTGTGTCTCCTTGGACTGAAGGAGGCTACTCTGCCATTGCTCTAAGCAACTCCGGGTGGCACATCCTCAGGAGGAGCAATATTAAAGTTTTATTTTAATGCTCCTATGTATTTGTCTAGGTATCTGAGGATGAAAGGTAAGCAGTCGAGTTAATGTTGTATAGTTGTTAAAGTGTGTTTTTCAGTTTATATAGTGGTTTGTGGAAATGTCGTGAAGTGTGGTGTTTAATTTGAGAGTTGTCACCATTGGTAGTTTTGAGATATGTCAATGTTGTACTGTTGATGATTCTTAATATCATTGTTCAAAATTACGAATCATAATAGTCCAAATAATTTTCTCAATGAAATAATGCTTGCCCTAGCTGTGTATTTGTGTTTCGAGCAGCATGTATTTGTTTTTACTCTTTGATGTGAAGATTGCCAGATCTTTCATGACACCTTGGTGAATATATTTAATTCACAGACAGTTTTGTTTTAACTATTGATTTAATGCCAGTCCAAGGATAAGAAGTTTGAGGCTGAGTAAGGTGCACTACGGTTGGCCATAAAGTGTTTGAAAAAATGTCTTCTTCCGACATGCATAGTTGAAAGTAAGAGTTGGCAGCAAAATTGCAGTGCTGGACAAAAATTGGTACAAATGTGAGTCACTTGTCAATTTTTTTGACAAAAGTAAAATCAGCATGTTGAATGGGAAGATTGAAGAAAAAAGTTTTTTAATGAGTAGCCAGATGATTTCCAGCCTGGTGATGAATAGTTGAGTTGCTTTCATAGTGGTTGTTTTGATCAAGTTAATGCTTTTCTTGATACATGATTTGGGATTACTCCATTGAGTTTGATTTGAGCAAGTTACTCTTTGCCTTGGTGATTTATGTTGGTGGCTATCTTGTTCAAATACCTTTGGAAGGAAAAGGATGTCTACTAGTTTCCTTTTCATGTAGTGATTGATTGAATGCTTCAAGGTTAATCTTGAGTTGAATGATGTTGGTTAAACCTTGTCTATAAGCATTGTTGCTAAAGCCCTAATTGGTTGAGAAAAGATGTTGGTTGTGTTGTGGTACAGTTTTTGGTACTTGCACAGAGTTGAAAGTGGATTGAGGTAGCCTGCTGGATTCTCACTATAGAGAGAGACAAACAGCTGTCATTGGGTTCAAGCTTGTTGAGAATATATCCAAGATGCATGGTGAAGTTGTATGCAGATGTTGCTGGCATTACAGAACAAAAAGTTGGCTATATAAGATTATTGTATGCCTTCACTAACAATGGACAAGTTTGAGTTTGCAAGGTAACAGAGGGTAGTTGCATAGAAGACAGTGGTTCAGTCATGTTCTTACACATGTTATATTGGTGAAGTTGACGGTGATGGTGTCATTCATCGGTTATTGCTGCTATTCACATTGTTGATTTTATTGATGCCTATTATGCTTATCATGATGTTGTCAATAAGTGAAATGAAGTGGTCTTGGACTCAGGGGGAGCATTTGTGTATTTATTTTTCTTCTTGTTCATGCTTGGAATATTTGCTAATTGTAATAATTTGTGTCTAAGAATGTTGTGCATAGACTCAGGGGGAGTCTGCAGCAGCCCTTTGGTATTATTGTCAAAGGAGGAGAAGATTTACGAGAAAATTGCACATGTGTTGCCAACAATTCCAAAGGGGGAGATTGTTGAGCAAAGTGTAGCAAACAAGTATTTTCATTGTTGTCAACACAGTCATAGATTTATTGATGCAATGGACAAGAGTTTATTGAACAGTAAGGTGCATCCAAAGTACAATGGATAGGAGTTCGGTGTTGAGCAAGGTGTTGCAGGAGGATTGTCATTGTTGTCAATACGATCGGTTAGATCTAATGATGCAATGGACGAGCGAGTTTAGAAGTCACTCATATGCAGAGGATAAAGTTCAAAAGTTAGTCAGATCATGAGTCCTTAAATGATAGATGCACAGAAACAGAAAACATAATTCAGAATGAGAAGAAGAAGTCTTCAGAACCTGAGATGTCAAGAAGCGAAAAGGTTTTTTTGTGAAAACCAAGGCAGTCAGAATAAAAAGTTTTATTTAAAACCATGGATAACATATTTGAAATGGGTTTTTCTTAAAACCCAAGTTGGCTCTTCGTTTCGTTGAAAAAGATGCCCCGGTGATAAAGATATTTAATTTTAAATATTTAGTTTAAATTTTAAAGGTTTTTTGTGAAAACCAAGGCAGTCAAAATAAAAAAATTTATTTAAAACCATGGATAACATATTTGAAATGGGTTTTTCTTAAAACCCAAGTTGGCTCTTCGTTTCGTTGAAAAAGATGCCCTGGTGATGAAGATATTTAATTTTAAATATTTAGTTTAAATTTTATTTTATTTAAAATTTAAATTAAAATATTAAATTAAATTAAAAGGGCCGACATGTTACTATTTCGCGACAATAAGCTACAAGAAAGTGATAAAGGTGGAAGAAGTGTTTGAGGCCGACAAAGTTAAATCTGGGCCGACGGATTTTAGGGTTTGGCAGTTGACAAATTCTAGGGTTTCTCAACAGACGTTCTTTTAGGGTTTGTTCCTAAAACTTCTTCTATAAAAGCAAGGGTACTTCGAGTTTGAACGGTGTGGTGAAAAGATAAAGTGCGAATGCGAGCATAGTGTTTGTGAAAGTGAAGTTCGTGTTGAGTAGAGAGCAGAATGTGAAACGACACCGAGTGTGCGAAGCATGTGCGTAGAGAAAGTAGAGTCTACAGAGAAGCGCGAAGGGCAAAGTTGATTGCAAACTCTGGCTGTAGCAGTGCAGCAAACTGTGTGAAGTGATTGTGCAAGAGAGAGCAGAGTGCATAGATATTGCAAAGGTGATGTAAACCAGTTAGAGTCTTACAATAAAAAAGGTATATGTCAAACATTTTTTATTCAATATTGAAGTCCAGATGGTGCTGGCAAATTAAGGGGTTGGTGCCTCTTTCCAGTTGGTCTTGGTAAACAATTTGTCCGATTGGTGCTGGAAAATTAAGGGGTTGGTGCCTCTTTCCAGAGAGGTTCTGGTAAAATAGGAGTTGGTGCTCCATTCTATTGAAGCAGATAAAGTTAAGGGGTTGGTGCTCCTTCCAGTTGGTGCTGGTAAAGGATTATGTAAAGTTGTAGCTTTGCATTGACTGGATTTGGATGGTAGTCCAAGCAGTCTTTTTGAGGAGTAGCCACATTGGTGAACCTCGTTAAAATGTTGTGTTATGTGTGATGCTTTCTTGATGCATTTAGTATCTCTTTTATCTACTTTAAACTGCTGCTAGTTTTATAATCTAATTGTTTTAGAAGTTTTTAAAGAACACACTGATTCACCCCCCCTCTCAGTGTCATTGTGATTACAACAATTGTCATTGATTATATTGATTAATACTATTTGGGAAAGAAAAGTAAAAAGTGGTCTTATAATGTTCACCCTCCCTCTCAGTATAAGCTTGTGTTCTTAAATTGGTATCATAGCTTGTTCCTTCGAAATAAGTTTAATAGCTTGAAGGAAGATCCTACAAGAACACAAATGGCAAATAAAGGCAAGAGTAAAAGCATGATACACAAGAAGAAAAGAACACCTATGGTCATGAAAGAAAAGGAAGATGAGTTTAATATTATTGTGTTGGAAGGACACATGGAAATAGATTCAATAGATGAATCAAGTAATGGAGAAATATCCAAACTGATAAAGTTTTGTACCAGATATGGGAACACAGGTCACAATGTAGATGATTGTCCACAAGAATTTTTTATTTGTGGTCAAATTGGCCATGATGCAATATATTGTAATGGGTTTAGTAGCAGTGAATATGAAGATGATATTCTTGGAAATGAAATCCTAGATATTGGTTCAAGAAAGGATAACAGGGACAATCAAAATAGGTATGAATAAGAAACTCTACTTTCAGTAATAGAAGAAAAATAATATGATTCAGAAAAATAAAAAAGGGAAGCCACTCTTAAGGAGATTATTGAATTGAAAAGAGAGAATTTAGAATTGAAGGCTCAAATACAAGAATATGAGAAATGTAAGATAAAGCTTCTACATGATATCTCTGACTTGAGAGATAACGTTGAAAAAGCAAGAAGAGTTGAAGAAGGTATGATTAAATATTCAAAGGTAAAAGAGATAGAATTTGAAAGGCTTATGATTACTCTTGAAGAACTAAAAAGGGAGAACTCAGGATTAAGAGTTCAATCTCAAGAATATGAGAAAGAAAAAGTAAGGTTTCTACAGGAACTCATTAAATTCAAAATCAAGGTTGAAGAGAAGAAAAATTGAAGAAGATATGGTCAAAAAATTAAATATAAAAGATCTAGAGTGTGAAAGATTGGAGCATGAGATAGTTTCACTAAGGATGGAAGTAAAAGGTTCTAAGGACAAGCTACACAAGTTTGAGAAAAATTCAAAAACCTTGGAAAGGACTATCAATGCAAAAAGGTCATCAGTAACTATAACAGGACTTAGTTCTAAAGAAGAACAAGGGAAACAAGAAGCAAAAAAAAGAGAGACAAGCTCAAACACCAGAAAAGAAGAAGAATCAAAAGAAGTAAGTAAAAGATAGAGTGATACCTCTAAAGATAAGTTGTACAATAGAAATTTCAACAAGGAAAGGAACAATGCACAAGTAAGGAACATATGGAATAGGAAATAGGTAGAAGAGACTAAGATACCAATGGGGTCTAGGCAAGGTTTCTTCAATGGAAGATGTTTTTCATGTCACAGGTTTGGGCACATGGCTTCATAGTGTAGGACACATGAAAGATAGGAATATGGGGAAGGACAAATTTTCCATGGGTATTGCTACTCATGTAATGAGTTTTGTCACAAGGCAATGGATTACAAGGTTCATGACAGAATAAGATATGGCTTCACTAGGAGAAATCATAAGATAGTTGCACATACAAGAAATAATAATATTATGTGTTATAAGTGCAATAATTATGGTCACATAGTATGATCTTGTAGAGCAAATATTATAGAAACAAACATGAACAGGAACAGGAATATGAACAGGAACATGAATATGAACAGAAATAGGAACATGAACAAAAACAAGAAGATGAACAGGAACAGAGACTCAGAAAAGAACAGAAATAGAGACTCAGAAAATAATAGAGACTCAAAAAATAATGAGAATAGGAACAGGTACATGAATAGGAAAATGTATGAGAACAAGAACATGAAAAATAATAGAAGTGATGACAGGAATAGGGATTATGACTTGGAAAGAAACAGTGAGAGGATTCAGAAAACTCAAAAAAGAAGAGATAAAGATAAAGGTAGAGAATAGTGCTTTTGGGGAGTAGAAATACTCCCACCCTAGAATTAACCACCTCAAGTGGAGGTGGGGGAGGGGCTAAGCTAAGAGGCTCATTCTTAGCCCCGATCCCCAAAGGTGACCCTTTTCCATTGATGTCAAAGGGGGAGAGATTTGTGTATATTAGGGAGATTTTTTGATATGGGGAGAGATTTGATATTTGAGAGAGCATTAAGCTAGGGGGAGCAAAGTCCGAGGGGAAGCAAAAAAGAAGGTCAGATTTCAATAAAAGGATATGGGTTGCCATCAATGACAAAGGGGGAGATTGTTGGACATTTTGAGTCCCTAAGATAAAATGTTGTCATTGATGTCAAAAGGTTATTTGATGTCAAAAGGATCTATGATGGTATGCATTATGTTTTGTGAAAGTGCAAGGAAGGAATTTTATCAAAACCAAGGTAGGCAAAATAAAAGGTTTTATTTTAAACCATGGATGGCAGATTTGAAATGGGTTTTTCTTAAAACCCAAGTTGGATTTTTTTTTCATTGAAAAAGGTGCCCCGATGATGGAGATATTTAATTTTAAAGGTTTAGTTTAAATTTTAATTTATTTAAAATTTTAATTTTAATTTTAAAATTAAACAAATTGTTTTTCCCTCCCTTTTCTGCCAACGTTGACATTATTTCTTCCCCATCCGTATCGTGTACAAAAGGCACCTCTTTAGCAAAGGAAAATATCTCTGAAATTCAAATGAAAGAATCCTTATTGCCAAGGTTAATCCACCTCTGAATCGTGCACTTTCGATTGTCATAGGATTGGGTGAAGCGCTATTTTAAAACTCATGGGCGATAAGAGGAAGCATAAGGAGAACAATGTGGGATAGCTTCCATGTGGGAAGCTTAGCTCACTTGGTGGGCGAAAGGAGTGCAAAGGCGCACTCGCTGCAGGTCTCGGGTTTGAGTCACCCGAAATTCATTTTTCACATGGTTTGTTGTCGTCACAATTTTCGGAGCCGAAAATAATTTATTTTCAAAGGTATGCCCGTCGCCGCAATTTTTGGAGAATGAAAAATTAATGTTTTAATTTGTCAAAGCTAAGGTTTGATGCACCATTATTGAGGGTATGCTATGGTGATGTGATTTATGAGTTGTGGCTTATATTTTGCACTATTTGATGTGGGATTTTTTGCATTAAGGATCTTAGTGAGTTGTGCATTAGTGCAAAGTGATTTTTAGGAGAAATAAGGAAAATAAAAAATGGTTGTGGTGATATTCATCCTATGCTTAATTAAATAAGTAAATAATTATTTTAAATTATTTTCTAGTGGTGGATGTGATTTTTGACTAGGAGAAATAAGGTGTAAAAGGTTATGATATTTGTTTTGTAATTTATCTTAACCATCATGAATATTGGCAAAAGAATATTATGATTGTGGCAGATTTCCAAAGAGGCTTCTTCATCTTCATAAAAGCTTTGTGTGAGTTTTTTGAGCATTTTTGGATAGGTTCTATGTGGACCTGTTGAGCAGATTTGAGCAAGTCCTAGAGAGGAATTATTGAGCAGATTTGGACAAGTTCTGTGTGAGCTTATTGAGCATATTTGGATAGGTTCTGTGTGGACATGTTGAGCAAATTTGAGCAAGTTTTGTGTGGACCTTTTGAGCATATTTGGACAGGTTCTATGTGGACTTGTTGAGGAGATTTGAACAAGTTATGTGTGGACCTATTGAGAACAGGTTCTGTGTGGACCTATTGAGTAGATTTGAGCAGGCTCTATGTGGACCTGTTGAGCAGATTTGAGTGGACCTATTGAGCAAGTTTGTGCTAGACTGAATGAACTATGTCTAGTTCAGATTTGAGTGGACTTGTGCTAGACCGACTGGACTGTGTTTAGTGCAAGAGATTGAGTAGATTTGTGCTAGATTGAATGTACTATTTTTAGTGCAAGATATTGATCAGATTTGTGCTAGATCGACTGAACTGTGTTTAGTACAATATTGAGATAGAGCTTTGGAGGTGACAGAGTACAAAGGACAGAGTCTCAGTGGATAGAGATCCAACAACAAATAAACTTGAAGACAGATCTGAGTGAGGAGTCTTCAAGTGGAGAGAGATCCACCATTCAGTGCAGCATAGAGATAGAGTCTTCTAGAAGATCACTAGCCATAGTAGAAGGGGAACAAGTTATCCTATGGAAGATATCCACAAACTTGAGATTAAGGGATCAACATCTCCTTTGGACAAAAGTCCATAAACATTGTAATTTGGGAAGGATTCCCCAGATATTATTTGAGAAATATTTAGAAGAAATATTTTCTCTATGGAGGTAGCCCACATTGGGTGAACCACGTTAAAATTGGTGTCTCTATTGTGTGTGATGATTTGTGCATTGCTTTGATTATTGCTATTGATATTGTCATTGATTATATTGATTAATACTATTTGGGAAAGAAAAGTAAAAAGTGGTCTTATACTGTTCATCCCCCCTCTCAGTATAAGCTTGTGTTCTTCATTATTTAAATAATGGATGCAATTGCATACAACACAATTTCTAATGTAATAGGAAATCTATTACAAATTAAAACAAATTCAAATAGTTTTTTCTAGATTAGATCAATTTTTATAATAAGGAAACACTTTAAATTGTTGCATAATATTATGCTTGAAATTTATTTCCTTTCTGAAGTCTCATCCAAATAAATATTGAAATTTTAGGTTGAACGCATCACATTTTGAAGCTATGGAAATATGGGTGTTGCAATTTTTGGACTCAAAGCAAAACTCTTGTATTATACCTGAGCAAAAATAATTATTTTATATATTTTACATTATCCTAGAGTGAGGTCTTTTTATTTTAATAATAGATTCTAAAATAAAAAATTTCCTTAAAAAAAACTTGTATGTAAAGTTGAGGAGCCATTTTATCTTAAAACTTAATGGATATAATTATTTTATGTTTTGCACTATCCACAACTTTGGTAGTCTTGAACTTCTGCTATATTGAGGTATTGTTAATATAGGCATGATCTATGCTTGTGAGGTTAGAAGGTATGAGAAATTTAGCAATCAATGAAAATCATATATAAAAGTGAAGCAAAGCTTTAGTCCTTATTTTTCTTCAAGTGTTGTTAACAATATATTTGTAGTTGATCATATAGAGATGTGACACAATCAATATATCTTCCTAAGGCCTCCCCTCACTATGGTATGTTATGCTTGTGATAGAATTTGCATGGTGATGGAAAAAAAACACACAATACTAATTCATCATGAATTATACACAACATAAAGAAAAGTAAACAATGGTAACAATGATAGCACAATAAGAGAAACACAAAGAAAATAATACATACAAAATATAAGAGGACATCGGTTCTCACTAGAATACCTTAATGAGTGAATGTGACTTGATTATTGAATTATATGTAATCTAATCTTGTTAGACCAAGGTCAAAAGTGTGAAAAGTTCTTATGAGCACCATTTATGTAGCCTATGGGCATGTGAGTATGTAGGTTTATGGGTGTTTATCATTTATGCAAGCTTACGGGCATGTTCATGTAAGCCTACCAGCCCCTTTCACATTTCACTATAAATTTCCATTAAAATAGAAACAATAAGCTTCATGGGTTGAAAAAGATAAATTTGATCCCCTCCTATAAGAGATTATAGCAATTGCTTAAGTTCTTTTTAGTAAAAATTTAAATTTATTACTAGATATAGTCTAGTTTAATTTTGATACTTTATATCATTTGCATTTGTTTCTTATTTTTAAGGATTTGATTAGTATCTATAGTGTTATAATTACTTAGAAATTTAAATAATATTTATTTCATATGCTGCTCTCACTTTATGATAATGATATATAATAATTTAAAAATTTATATTTCATGGTTGTGTTGATTTTGATTGGTCAGGCCTTCTTCGTATGAATTCTTGTACCTAATTACTTGATTTATTGAATCTTGTTTACAATAATATATATATATATATATATATATATATATATATATATATATATATATATATATATATATATATATATATATATATATATATATATATATATATATATATATATATTCTTTTATCTCTTTGATATAATGCATTCTAATTTAATAATGTGTGTTGTATATTATGATTTTGCCTATATAATAGAGGAATTTTTTCATTCAATATATTGTCCCCTAAATATATCTAAGTTCTTGATTAACAACATTTTTTCACTAAATGTCTTATTAGATTAGCATTGTACCTCATTTATAGCTTGTAAAATCCCCTTTCCATCCTTAGAAGAATGATTATAATCCCATTAATAGGTTGCAACATTATATTTTCTTAAAATCTTACACTTTGTAGAGCCTCTAGTATATTTTGAACTTAAGAAAGCTATATCAAACTCATTTTCAATCCATAATCTCAGCACTTCATTTTTTTCTCATCACTTCAAAAATATATCATCGTTGACATTTCTCTCATATTGAAGAGGTTTAATATAAAGTCTAATATGACCCATCACTTCATTTGGTTAAAGGCAAGGGTACGTTACTTTATATCACAAGTAAAAAAAAACTCCTTTTGGGTAAATGTAATGTCCTTTAAACATTATTATTAGACTTTTGGTTCATTAGTTTTCTATTTCTTTTTTTTAATCTTATGTTTATCTTAGTTTGTTTTTTATCTTTCTTTTTAGATATTTATGTGCCACATTTAACTTAGTCTACATTTTAGCTTTATGATTTTCCACTTTCTTATTTATTTTGGTACACCGCTTTTAGCCTTTTTCCAACAATATTTATTTTAATTGGTAATATAACCATCTTTGTATTTCTTTTATGAGTTCTAATTCTCTATTATAAAAATGTTGTGAGAAGAGTCAATTATACTCTCTTTTTACAATAATTTTAAAAAATACACATACAAGTATATTTAACTTAGTTTATACTTTTTTCTAATTTATCTTGATCTATCTTAATCTAATCTAGGTTAACTTTATCTATTCCTTTCCCTTTATTTTACATTTTTTCTTATTTTCTTGCCTCTTCATTTTATTATCATGTCTTTCCTTTGATTCTCGCTATTGGATACCAATCCAATTGTAGAAACATGTGAGGTTGTTTGGCTTGTAGGACTTTCATACATCATATATCATATCCATTGGTTCCAAATATTGTGTGATACATAGTTGAATTTATTAAATGCCTAAAATTTTATTTGATAGTCATTAGGGTAAAACAATATATATTTATAAAATTTTAAGATATCCTTGGCCTTCTAGGGTTTTCCATAGCCCCCAACCACAATGGCCCAGTAATTACCATTGGTGCCATAAGAAAGAAGGCAAATAAAAACAACACCCATGGAGTGTCCTAGAAAATTAATTTTTATGGAGATTCATAAGGTACATTCGGTTTTCTTCTACCCAGGTTTGATAATGTCTGTTAATGGCTAGAATATTTTACCTTGGTTGGTTGTTTTAAGGGATACATTCCCAACAAAGTGACGTTGTGGTCTTGGGTTAGCTCAACTTGGTATCCTCATGGATTCGAGCTGGATTTGATATAGAACCTAACAAATGATTTTTTCTCTTATAGTTTGTAGATGTTTCTTATGCAAAGATAGTTTATGAGCATGGGCCTTGTTCCATGAGAAGCTCCTTAGTGGTTTTCTTTCCATAGAATCAATATTTTCTAGTTTCTAAGGAAGTAACCTCCATGATCCTAGTTTGGGTTGAGATCCTTAGTATTCCCCTCCCCCTTGGATAATTTTTGAATCACATGGTGGTAACCTTAAGGCGTATCTTATTGGTTGAAGCCAAAAAAAAATTCAATGCTTGTCCATAGAAAAGGGTTTGTATTGGAGGTCGATCTATCCAAGGACCTACAATAGGTTACAAAAAAAAAATGTGGGGACACCACTATTTCACAATAAGTGGTGTATATTAACATGTTGAATACCTACTTCAAATATCAAGCATTACACCACAAGGTCAAGGATTGTCCACTTGTTCCTTGCAATAAGCCAAAGTCAGCCCCATGCCAACCACTCTCTATCCACCCCAATCCAAATAGGATGGTTGGACCATGGTGGGAGGGCACAAAAAATCATATGCCCCTTTAGCCAAATTATATCACCCCCAACTAGCAATAAAGGAGGTTGGTTTTTTTTAATCCCATAGTCCTAAAAATGGTGGAGAGCAACAAGGTGTAGGGCCTCCAATGACAAAAATGGTGGTCACTAAGGCTCCTCTACCTCCCCAAAGCTACACCTCAATAGCTAATATATAAATGGATGAGGCTCCTCCCCTTATCCTCCTACTAGTTCTCATTATTCCTATAGTCCCGGGTAGGAGAAATATGCGAGGGCCTTCCTACCAGAGAAATGATGTCATATTTCCAATCCTTGGCTGAAGAGTTCTAGATATAATAGATTTAGGATATTGGAGTTGCTTGAACAAAATTAGGATGAAAAAAATTTAGTGAAGATGACATATTTTATATTTACTCCTAGGGGTTCCCCTTGGACTAATTGGACTAACTTCAAATTCTCGTAGGCAGTGCATGGTGGTACACGACTTATTAGTAGTTTTTATATCTAAATCTAAGGTTGCTAAAATATATAGAGTTTTTTCTTTTCAATTTATCAGCTTATAGTTTAAAATTGAATGCTTTGTTTTAATTTCAAAATTCTTTGTGTAAGCCTCAGATCCCTATTTTAGGTTTTGGGTGGAATCTCAATTTGAAAGTTTAGGGTGTGCTTCCATACCACCTACCTTTATTTGTAATCAGTGTAACTAATATTATTTTTAGTAATACTATATATATATATTCTAAGATAAACTAATATCATTTTATCTTGTTTCTATATTTATTGTAAATAATCTTAATATAAGGATAACTAATCCCCATAATTTCTACATGCAAATTCAACCCTTTTAGAGTCAGTCTACTTATGCTCAAAATATTTTTCCAACTTTTAAATCTAATTGATAAATTACTTAGGATTTAAAACACTTCAACACTTGGAACTTTTTTTTCTTGGACTAATTACCATATTATCTATTGTTATGATGACCTTATAGTTCTTTATTTTTGGTACAATGTTGGTTTCTATTCTATTTTTTCACCTTTTCACTTGTTTATCTCGTTTTTCTCTTCTCTAAAATAATTTTGATGCATTGATTCTTTTCTATGTAGTGATTTCCATACCTCTTTAATTTTCCCACCTCTAGTTGATCACTTGACGTATGTCTTCCTCTCTATTATATTAATTTTGACCATTGTAATAAATCCATGATCAATTAACTATAAACTTGTTATAATATGAAGGTGAAGGTGTAACAGAGGTTCAAACAGATTAACAACTAATTACTTAACATTTTCCAAGTGCATAAGAATCCATGATTTTAAAACAAGGAATATGGAATGGATTATGAATATCACTTAATGCATAAAATGTAAACAAAATTTGCAAGAAATATAATAATAAAAAAATGTTCAATCCCAATTATCGATGATGTGACCCGGGTTCAATCCCCATGGTGGATGTGTATAAGAAGTATTTACTCAATAAAATAAAAATAAAAATAAATGTTTAGTATAACTTCAAATTTTCTTGATATTCATTTTGATTTTCTACTTTCTTGATTAACCTTTTAGACCTATTTCTTTCTTCTAAATCTCTCTTCTCATTTTTTATTTTATTGACATTAATATATCAAATGCATTTGAAAAAATACTAATAGAAACTATAAAACAAAAAAAATAGGAAGATGGATTACATCATATCATTATAATAAAGGTAGTGTTAACATGATATAAAATGGATAATATTTTTTTGGTAAATTAATATTATTGGAACAAAGGGGGGGGGGCATTTGAAATGCGCCCCAATGCTTTGTACAACAATGGAACAAAAATAAGGACAAAAAAGGAACCATGAAACTAAGAAACTTAAAGGTAAATAGCCTGCAGGAACAAAAAGCTACATCCTATGACTAAAAGGAACAAAAATAAGCAGGCAAACAACCGATAAATCCCAAAAAGGAACAAATCCTTCACCATGAAGGATCTAGAAACCGGAGGAACAATAGTCACTCTCATAGGGGAAGGTCTGTCTGCATAGGTGACGAAGCGGTAACCTCTAGAATGGTATCTTTCACATCAGCTTTAGGAGTTTCCTTTGTGTTGTCCTTTTGAACAGTAGTGCAAGCATCCTTAGAAATATCCATAATCTCATCATCTTTGGCATCAATATTGGTATCCAAGGATGCCTCAACAACCGACATAGTTGGGATATCTTCAAAGTTATCACAAAATAATAGGAGGCTTAGTGCTTGGCATTGTTCTTTGAGTTTTATTATTGCCTTTTTGATGGCCAAGTAAGCAGTCTCAAGATGGTCAATAGTAGCAAATGTTGCATAGACAACCAATTTATGGAGATACTTTTCAACAAGGTCAAGAGAATTGGACATTTCCTTTGATAGTTTTCACAGACGTGGATGGAGGTGTTTTGGCAATTTCTTTGTGTTTAAGTCTTTGAGAGCTACGGATAGGGGTTTTTTCAACTTTGACCTTTTTCCTAATATTGAAATCAGAATGGGATTTATCGCTCTTGTCTTTCCTTTTAGGTCTAGAAGCTTTCGGACTAGGGGTTGAGGAAGAATTTTCTTCCTCAGACTCAGGGGTAGGGATGTTACCTTTGGGGAAATTTAGAAGGAGGAACTTGTACAAGACTTTGAAAAGACCTTGATGACAGGGTTTAGCCTCTTCCTTCTTAGAGCGAGTAGATGTGATAGTATAGTCCATGGACCAAAATAACGTAGCAGGAATGTTCATCATTTTGGAATCACGAAAATGATTTACAAAAGCTAAATGATAACAATAAATTTGGGACTCAGGGTTATCGTAAGGTATTGCATGATATATTTTAAGATTTATTTCTAGAGCATTGAAAGGTGATGGTGATACAAAAAAATTTTGACCATCTTGTGGATTGGTGATTTCTTCTCAAAATGCATCAACTCTGCCTCCCAGTTATGTTTATTTCTTCTAATCATCTTGCCATCCAGAGCTTGTCTTGTAAGATTCACCAGTAGCTCCAAGTAAATCTAAAACTCGATGCCATGGATAGTAACGATGCCCTTATCCTAGGTAGTCATGAAGGCTTTGGTAACCTCCTCATCAACTCCAAAAAACAACTTGAAAAAATTGATAAGCCCATTTTTATCCTTAAACATGTCAGTGGAAATGGAATCCAACTCAAATATCTCAAGCTCAATGAACACAACATTTCCTTCCTTCATGATTGTGAAATGAAGTGAGGAAGAAAAAAGGTTAGGGCAAGGAATAAACAAGGCCAGTAGGATAGAAATGGAAATATGTGCACACTGAGCAAGCCATAGATAAAATAAATAGAAGGTAAGGTTGCAGCTCTCGAATTTGCAGGACAACAAGTAAGAGCTTTTCGAAAAAGGAAAAATCCACATAGAGTAAGTAGATTGGTTAGGGCAAAAGGCACAGCGGATATTGGGGCAATAAACAAGGATGAAGGTGATAGGGCATATAAAATGGATAATATAATGTTAATAACATTGATGTTATTTTTGTCTAGTCAAATGTCATTATTAATACTATAACATGTGTTTATTTCTCAATTCTTAATAAAATATATTATCATGTTTTCAATACCAAGAATATGGTGTTGTGCCTACTAGGATATAAATAAATATCATTAATCCATGAACATGTGATATCCCACCCATTAAGGCAACATTATGGTTTCATAGTTGGCATACCATAATCACATTTTTTAATAGTATAAGTCACACAAAAAGATTCTAATACTAAAATTTAAATACATGTTAAATAAATATATGAATCTCCAAAAATGTCTTAATTGTAATATCACAAAGTGAGACCTCATAGATGGTATCATAGTTGATATACCATACTTTTAATGATTTTATACTACATTTGATTCTTGTAAAAAATATTTGTTGGGTCAATAAAGGGTGCTAGACAAATTGTATTAATATGAAACTATACATTTTTACATTCAAGATTTCTAGTTGTCATAACAACCTATAACTGTAACCACCAAAAAGGATCATACTCGATGGCATACTATTGCAATAAATGATAGAAGTATAACATGCATACAAGAACAATAAAATGACAAAAAATGAATCAAGAAGAAATACACTTTATTCCATTGTATTCGAAGTCAAAATCAAATTACAAGTACATCCCTCTTAGGGATAATCATTTTGATACAATATTAAAATAGGAGTGTGTAATTGTTCCCTCTCAATGGTAGGTGTGATTTTCAAATGCCTTTCAGGATGACACAAACTGCTCTAGGATGGAGATTCCCTCTTCTTCGCGATGGGGAAGGAACTTGATAGTTGGTTCTCCTTTGAAACTGTTCCCTACGGTCAAGAAACAACACAATAATGTCAAAAATATAAGTAGCCTCTCATGATGAGGCCCTTTTAGGTAAATTGCATAATGACATCATTAAACATGCGTAATCAATAAAACATGAAAAGTGCTTCTAAGCTATGCAAATCGAATCAAGATTCATATAATAGTGTCAAGATAAGTAGCAGCTACACTATGAATGAATCAAATATATAAAATGAAGCATAAACATGCATAAAGAAACCATTTAAGTCCTAATTTAAGCATAAACATAAAGAAGCTAAACTAACCTAACTCTATGGTCAAAAGTATGTTAAAATGTATTTAAACCGTGAAAACAACTAATCTAAACTAGTTAACCAGACAAAAATGAAAATAGGAAGGTGGTTATACCTCTGCTGCAAACTACAACTCTGGTGCACGGTCTGCACTGTAAACCATGACTGAAAGTCACAGTTAGCACTTTGATAGGCTTACCCTCAATTCCAAGGGAAGTGGGCTTGACCTCCTTGTCCAATAGATGTTCAAGGGTCACCTTCGATGTCCTTCTGAGAGGTTTGGTGGTTGAATCACTGTGATGGGCCTTCATTTACCCAAATTTGTGTTCTTAGTTCTTATAGGCTCCTAGAACTTCCATGGCAAATTGATCTTTGGATGAATAGCAAAGTGGCCTTCTCAAATGCATGAATTTAGTATGCAATTCGATAGGGCTTCGCTGCTCGCTTGATCAATTCATTCTCTCTCAATAATTCGTCAGCGCTTCACTATACAAATCATCTATATCTTTCTCCCCATTTGGAGGGGGTATTTATAGGATGCCCTAGGACTGGGGGTGGCTTCCTGGAGAAGCCAAGATCAAGAAGAGGTGGTTAGGACAGTTGGAATGGAAGCCTCTAGAATATTTCATTCATTAACCGCCTTCTTCTAGATCAAATGGCCATTCCAACCGATTTGGCTTGAATTGAAGGCCAACTAAACTTCAGTTAAAACTGTATGTCACAGCTATTGTCTAGACTATAAATCATAGGTCTCAGCCATAGTTCAGCTATAAACTATAGGTATGGGCTATGGTTCAGACTGATTAGTCCAAGGAGCCTAAATTGAGTGGTTAGAACCACTGCTTTATCTTGGAATCTTTCCAAGATCTTCCATATGGTCTTGTAGCATGTCCATATGAGTAGTCTCCCTCGACATGACATGTTTTAGGTGTCTACAGATGCCCCTTTTGAGATGTGTTGTGAGATTGAACAACGTTGAGCAAAAATAGACCTCCTAAAACAATGTTGAAGGTTCTATGATGATCATTAGTTAGATCAACATTAGATGCCCCAACTCTAGCAAAAGGACGTGCATCCTGGAATCATTACTTCCAACTCTTTGGAGGCTTAAACTTGAAAATCTTGCACTTGCCATCAGTCATTCAGGTAGCATTTGATGCTACAATAGGAGTTAGGCCTATATAACCGAAAGGAGATGAGATACAAATAAATTATCATATTTGCTATTTTTCCCAAGCAAAGGGGTAAGATTATTGTAGCTATTAATAATAATTCACAAGGATGAACGCCATTTTGACAAGATCAAGGGATCTACGATTTTAGGGATCTTCTATTGATTTTTATTATGATTTGATATTATGACTACCCCCTCAAGCGATGAGTCGATGAGGGTAATGACAATGAAGAAAGTGATGATATCACTTGATCACCATGGACAATTTGAACAAATTTATATTTGAGAAAATTAATGCACTGGCTAGGCCTAGTTCAGATTTTGATTCCAACAGTTAACAATATTTGCACATTTTTATCCCATGGAGCAGTCGAGCTGCAATAGCCATTTTAGGGAATTGAATTGATACAAATCTAATCAAATTTGTGTTGAATCAAATTATTGATGATTTGCTGAAAAGAGGTCATAGAAGAAATGACATGCAATGCTTCGTTCCCATGGAGCAGTCTGACCTCGAAGGCCTTCTTAGGGATTGAAATGAAACATATCATATCAACGATGACAATTTTACCCCAAATGTCCTTATGGTAATTTACTCATCCTGTCGGATTTCATGGAGCGCAAGTCGCTGCAACCGCCAAGTGTATAGGGTAAATTACTAAATACGAGGCGCATTTGGTGTTTTAAATTATTTGATTTTTTTTAATTTTTTGATTTATGAATTGAGTTTATTTATTTGGCTGGGAGGTGCGTCGCTCCATGAAAGGATTTTCATAGTGATGACATCGGTTGAATGTACTTTATAATCTCAGCCAAATTTTTGATTTTTGATTTTTAATTGGATCCCGATGCTTGATTATCACCAAATTTCCAAATTAAATTGTTTTTATTGAGTTCTAACCCAATGGGAGGCATTAATTTATCTTTTTGGACCTTTCCATGGTGGGAATTTTCTAAATTGCTTGCCAGTTGCAAACCGTGGCTAGGGTCTGTGATTCCCATTTACAATTTTGGGAACCGCGGCTAGGGCCTGCGGTCCGCGCGAAACATGAGAGGCCTATAAAAAGCTCAATTTTCAAATGTCTCTAATTATTCCCTGATAGCGACTTGCAAATCTGGAGCTCTGACAGTGACAACTGAGAGCTCACTTGAAATCTACCAAACTTTACCTGTACATCTACTCATAGCACGATGGCAGAGCGCGGGCAAGCTTCTTCGAGCCATGGCAAATGAGGTGAGGGCAAGGTAATTCAAAAACCAAGACCTCACATGCATTACCACTAAAAAACCCAATTAATTAATTGGTAAATCAATATCATTAAATTGTTGGCAATGAACCTCACCTTAGACTAGGGTAGCTTAGAATTTAATTTTTGGCCGCTGTATTGCACCCAACATAATCTCAATTGGAGACCGCAAGTACCAGCTGCGGTTCTCAATTGGTCAATTTGGGACCAAAGCTGCCAGTTGCGGTCAACATTTGAAATCCAAACGGTCAATTTTTGACCACATGCGAAACATAGGGTTGACCCGCGGTTCACCAAATTTAGAAAAAAATTATAAATTTTTTAATTTTTCTAAGTTTTAAAAGGCAATTAATATAATTTAATACATTTTTGACCTATCTGATTGAAAATTTTGATTTTTAGGCTTGCATGATGACATGTTTTTGCAATTTTATCAGTTTTTAACTGTTTTTGATGATTTTTAGACCAGTTTTAAATGTTTTTGTTTTTTTTAGTTAGCTTTTTCCTTATATCATGCTATTTATTTCAGAGGTTGACCTCTAGAGCTTGAGAGCTTGATATTCTTAAGGATATCCATGGAGAGCTCACTACTGGTGAGCGAGAGTGGTTCAAAGTTGTCGGCTTTAGCTACGTACTAGATCTACCCACTATTAGGGTAGATCAAGCCTATTTGACTGTGTTGGCCCGATGTTGGAATGCGTGGACCAACACATTTCACCTGCCTACAGGTGAAATGATAGTTACCTTAGAGGATGTTTACAAGATCTTTAGGATCCCCATTGATGGTGAGGTCATCGTCTCTTCGAATTTTGGAGCTAAAGAGTCTATATTTGATGCCATCTTCGATGCTCGGAGTGAGGAGGCTTAGCACACCATTGACCACAGAGGGTTCCACATCAGCTATTGGTAGGGGAAGAATGTCTTCTCCATGTGTGAGGCCATTTTCATGCACCTGGTGGTGCAAGTTGTGCTTCCAAACTTGTCAAGCGTGAGGATTCCCTGGAACCTCTTAGCCATCATGCGTAGAGTTGTTCAGAGCTCTATCTTACAACCACTGCTCCTAGCCTGGGGGAGTACTCTACTATATCAGTTGTATCGAGAGCTCTATCATATTACTGACAGAATTCATCAAGGGATCAACTACAGTTTGCTTCTTTAGATTTGGGTCTAGTAGCATATCATGATAGAGCATCCTGGGGAGATGCCATTGCACATTACAGAGATCGATGATGTACATCAGTGCTATACTACCTACTAGCCTTGGTAGGAGGAGGGCTTTCAGAGTAGGACTCATGTTGGTGATGTCTAGCATTACATTACACAGTTTGCAGGACTCGGGCTAGATGATATCAAGTGGCTACCCTACATGGAGTGTCCTGACTATCCTGAGGTTGATGAGCAACTTTGATGGGATCACCGAGACAGATGGTTACTCAGTTGGAAGGTCAATATCAAAGAGTACCAATTTTTCTCTTATGTCCTATATCAGTTCGACATGGTGTAGGACATCTCGGAGATCCCATTTGCCTATAGGCACTTGGATTTGGAGAGGGATCTACTGTGGATCCAGCCTTTGACTCTAGGGAATGCCCTAGATGACTTCTAGGAGACTAGAGTTGAAAGAGCTACGACCACTCCAGAGTACAATGGATGGTGGTCTCTGTTCTGTTGGTATGGGACAGGGCCTCTAGGTTGAGCTACATATCAGGTAGGGGCATAGGTGGATCCTGATGGGCACAACATGCACTAGCATACAGAGGGTGGTTGGGGCACAGAGGCTACAATTGAGGATCTCTTGAGATTGAACCTGATTAGGAGGCTTTCGAGGAGGGTGAGGTCCCTCCTGACAGTGCAGAGGAACTTCTATTGGCACAGGTGGTTGACCTACAAAGTCAGCTGGGGTGATTCTAGACACACCAAAGAGATCAGAATACTACTATCATTAATCTGTAGGTACAGTTGAATGACAGAGATCATCGACTAATATAGGTAGAGCAACAGATTGCTAGCTTGACAAAATGGGCTATAGTAGTAGAGACCCTGGTTGGTGAGCTCACCAGTGCTTAAGACTTGACACTGGCATAGAGGGATGTAGCAGTAGTAGAGTGGGATCTACTTAGGGCATAGAGCGGGGATCCTCCATCCTCTTAGGTAATTATGGGGCCTCTAGTGGCACCAGTAGCAGCACTACCAGGTGGTCGGGATCCTATGGTAGAGATCCAGTGCTTGCAAGGTTTGCTGATGAGTACCAATGATAGGTATGCATCTAGGGTTGCTCGGGTGGACCAGCTAGTTGGATATATACAGATGCTAGGTGCAAATGTTCCTAAGGATCCATATACTCTAGAGTCCCAGTGGACTAGATCTAGGACTACAATACAATCTACTGCTAGCTCGATCCATCGCACTCATTAGAGCGAGAGGACACATAGGTCCTCTATTACACATGGTGGTAGAAGTCACACCAGGACTAGGGAGGAAGGGCAGTCTACAACAGCATCCAACCATAGGTCCCAGTGCACATAGGTGCCCAGTACCCAAGTGGTTTTTGGGCAAGTGCTAGGCCTTTTCAGGTTAGGTGGTACTTAGGGCTCTCAGCAGGATCCACAATAGATAGCAGGGTAGTAGGCAGAGTAGGCTCCCGAGCACAGTACTAAGGGAGGCGATGAGAGCTCCGGTATAGGGGGAGCAGATCAAAGCTAGAGCTCTACTATTATAGGATACATTTTTGATACATATCATTTTTGGTGCAAGGTCGAAGACCTACACATTTATAGCCTATGGGTATTTTTGTACTCCCGATGTACTCAGAGACACATATTTATATATGATATGACTGATAATTATTTTATGGCTCATTCTTGTGTACTCATTTATTTTTTATTTTATGTTAATGTGATGCACATGGATGCTATGCTTATGTTATGTTGATGCTATATGATGTGATTTATGGATGACATGCACTAGATAATTATTTGATTTATGATGATGATATGCAGTGATCTAGATGCTTAGATGTGCTTTTTATGATGGATAAGATGTTCTTTTCTGAACACATATTTGATATTGCTTTCTTGTATGCATTAATGTATGTAATGATTTATTTACACAATGCAAATCTAATATAAATGAACCTGTATGCTTTAATCACTTTAAAAATATGGAATAAATGCAGCTATGTTTATCAATCTAATGTATGACACCATAGAATGTATAAAAATCATGAATGTAATTGAAAATCCTTAAGATAAGAATTTAATCAATTAATCACCCATATATGAAATGCAATGGTATGCGATGTTTATGGTGCGAATGATATAATGTGTCATTCTATTTTCTTTCTTTTGCACTTTGGATGATATGCACGATATAGTCAGTGGCCATCTAAATATTATTGCTAATATCCATTCGATATCTATCCTACATGTTGAATGTACTTTATATAATGATATGTCATGGATTCGATACTTTGCAATTTGATGATTTATATGGTTGCAATATTTGACATTTTGTTGCTATGGGAGAAATTTTTGAGTTTTTCCATGAGACTCAAACATCCTAATAGACTTATCAAAAGTTGCATACTAACGACACTAGACTTCTGAGATAAAAGGCTTTTACTAGGATAGACCCTAACTGTTCATTATCTCTATGTGTGCACATGATTATTTTAAGATAAGACACAAGCATTCCCTGATGTCAAGCGGGATTCTTTTAGGCCATTGCTAATATAGGGTTCCACAAATGTCTTATCCAATCTCAATTTTATATTTTAGTTGGACTAAGACACTAGGCAATGCAGGGCACCTGAAGCTACCTCTTCCACATTCAAACATTGGTCTTGTTCATAAGCGAGATGCTAATGCATCAGACATATTGTCATGCATAAGGTACAGTAGTGTTGATAATTCCAGGGATTCAGGCTCATTCCTTTCTATCCTTCAATTTTTAGGATACTTTCTCATATGTAGTGAAGCAAGGGAGTCGATTCCATATTCTTTTTGAACTATTTTTTTATCTTCATTTAATTTCTATTCGAACTGGATTTTGGATCTTCATTTGATCTCCACTCAAACTTTTGATTTATGATCTTCATTTGATATTCACTTTTGAACTTCACTTTGAACTTTGATTTAAGTCTATTTTTTTATCTTCACCCGATCTTCACTTTTCAATGTTTACATTTGATATTTTTCTTTAGAAACTTTCCTTTGGGGGGATTTACTTGGAAAAAAAAAATTTGGTATATCGATTGAGAATATCGATCTTATGATATCAATATGGGATATCACTCTGGGCAGTCGATCTATGATATCGATCTAGGGTATCAATCATGAGGATTGATGTGGGATATCTCTTTGGGATATTGCTCATTTTATCGTAAGCAAGGGATTCTGAATAGGGAACTAACCTATCATTTTGCCAACTGCCAATAGTTCCCATACCATCTGCACAAAGGTATAAGCAAGAATAACTCTTTTTACTTCAGGATAACCGGTCCTAATTCATGGATTTCATCTTCACCTAGTTCTTGTTAGGATTGTTTAAATTTGTTGATTAGTGATAGGCAATCGATATGCTAAGGGCTATACTAATTGAACCTTAGC
Source organism: Wollemia nobilis (assembly GCA_028583015.1). Lineage (NCBI taxonomy): Eukaryota > Viridiplantae > Streptophyta > Pinopsida > Araucariales > Araucariaceae > Wollemia > Wollemia nobilis. The sequence continues at coordinate 19,463,374 of JAQPPZ010017228.1, forward strand.
TACAAAAGCAAAGTAAGCTTTCTACCAACTCTTGATAAGACCAATGGGTATGGTTGAATGACCTAAAAACCCTAGTATATCTCCATTGCAACATTATAGGTTGTGTTGAAAAATATAATTACTCACATGAATGATGGATTATGATAAATGCAGAGATGCATGATTTAAACACAAACATGGCATCATTTGTAAGACTGACAAACACAATGCCTTCTATTATGAAATGCAACGGATGACAAATGCCTATATGCAATGCAGTAATCTAGCGAATGCATGTGTAAATGCAAAATGAAAATGCAAATGCAAATGTTTTTGGGATTTTATGCTTTACCATTTTTTTTGGATTTTATTGATTTTATAATTTTTATGGGTTTTGAGCCTCATAATTGACCAAATGGTGAGTACATGCCTCTGGAGCCTTTAGATTGACCAAGCGATTTTTAAGAATCCTTGGAGCTTTTAGGATTGACCAAAAAGATTATGTGTACCTTTGGGGCATTTTGGGATGATCAAACAATTTTGAGAATCCTTGGAGCCTTTGGGGTTGACCAAGCAATTTTTTAGAAACTCTTGGTGCCTTTTGGGTTTGACCAAAGGGCTTACAGATGCCTTTGGATATTTTTAGGATGATCGAGCGATTTCGACCAAACACTTGGAGCTTTTGAGGTTGACCAAAGGGCTTACAGATGCCTTTGGAGCTTTTTGCTGACTTGACCAAGCCATTTTTAGGAACCCTTTGAGCCTTTTGGGAAAGGCATGCTGCCCTATATACCCCCACTGATTTTGCCATTCAACAATGGTGAGGAAGGTGCAATACCTCTAGATTCCTCATTTTTTCGTATCAAATTTGGCATGGCTGGTGGGAAAGGTATGCTACCTTGAATGCCCCCAGCATACATGCTATTTACTAAAAGGTAATTAGCTTGTTTAGGAAGAGTGACAAAAATTGACTCCCCCAAGTGAATATTAGACCTCACCGATGTGCCTATGCTTTGGTACGAGTGAACGAGAGAACCATCCTTGTAGATCTCATACCGTTCTACTAGGTCTTCAACGACCATCTTAAATGACTGGAAACTTTGAATATCGTGTCCATGCACTCGATGGTACACACAAAAGGGACCCCTATCAGGTGAACCAATCTCGGATGCCCTATGCTTGACTTTGAGCAATATGAGTGCTTGTGCCTCGTGTAAATTTTGAAATAAAGTTAGAGTAGTCATCTGAAATGAAACTACTCATTGCATTGGCCTATTGGGCCTACGAGGTGACTGATGACTCTACGGTCGCTCTTGAGGAGGCATGACCTCCACTTCAACATGCTAGGGTATTCTAAGAGAACCATCTACATGATAAACCCCCTTATCTATAAAATTTTGCACCACACTCTTAAACTCACAATAATATCGAATGCCATGACCCTCTATTCGATGATAAAGATAGTAGTGATGCTCCCTATAACCCATAGGCTTAACTCTATTTGGGTTTAGAGGGATGACATTAGGTAAGGTGATGACCTTAGCCTCTTGCAGATTTTGAAAGATATTAGACATAGACTCTTGTAACGGAGTCCCACTATGCTGTGACTATTTTGGACTCTTGCCCCGTATTGGTTTGCTTTGAGAATCCAATGGTGGGGTTGGTCATATGGGATTTTGCTTTTGCCGAGGCTTTTCCTATACTTGCATAAAAATCAATTCATCCTTAGGCAAGGGTTGCTTTTGTAATTCCAGATTTTTAGTCTAGTTCTTGATAAAATGTAATGCCTTATCTTGCTCGTCCATTCGATGCTCCATCCATTCTAGTCGACTTAAAATGGATTGCAAGACTGATAAATAATTCAGATGTATTTCCAATGGTTTATTTGAAATACCCTTGTCATTTGAATGAAATAAAAAAGTGGATGCTATGGATCCATTAGGTAATTGCAAATCACCTATTTCCTTCACTTGAGTTGATGTGGAAGCTTCTTGATAACACACTTCGTCAGTGTTTTCCACGTGCTCATGCATATGACTCAACTCAAGCTGTTGTTTCATTTCATTGTGTTGAACTGTGTCATATACGGTACCCCCAATATGATGTGAGGAACCTACTTGTTTGTGCTCTTAAGATGGTGCCATGAGAAATTATTTAGGAGTGACCAATTTCAAAAATTTTGGCCCTAGAAATGTGGAAACACCACTGGGTTACCCCATATCTTGCTCTATGTGATTAAGAATCACTTGATAGTCTGGCCTAATGTTAACCATTCCAACAAACTCATGAGAAAACTCCACAACTACTTGCATCGTAGGTAATTCATCAACATACTGAGGTTGTTCTATTTTAGTCATGATAATTGAACCTTCCTCATACTCATACGGTGTCTCTAGGATAGGATCCACAGGTGGAGACTCGATGAAAAGTTGACCTAGATCCTTAGTGGACTCTATGGTGGGAAACATCATAATGCTGGCATCTATAAGCTCTTCATATTCACCATCCTCCTCATGAGAACTATCTGGTGACCTTTCGAATGAAGAGGGTGTGATACACTTAGGTACATCCATGACCATGCTCGGTTCCTCCTCCTTGATAGGAGTGCGAAGATCCTATAATGATACCTTCGAAGTGGTTGTGAGCAACTTCGTAAGGGTATTCATTAATCCTTCCCTGCTAAGTAGTGTCGAGAGTGCAGGGGTTGTAGGTGACTCCATAGGTGACAACGGTGGGGATGGTAACTCCACCACAATCTACGAGGTTGTATCCACACTTTGGATAGACTCATCCAATTTATCCTACAGATGCATAGGCGTCTCACCTGGTTCCTATGGATTATCCTCAAGCTTATAATACTTGAAGGAATCTGGGTCTACCTCAACTACATGAACTTCACGTCCATGAGTGTACTTAATGCACTATTTATGGTACACACTCCATGGTTCTTATCCACGGTCTACCAAGCAGCAGATTATACTATCTTGATCCCTCTAAAATGTAGCACAATGTAGGAATAATCTTTCTTCCCACCACGATGGGGAGGAATATTGTGCCTCATTTAGGGGATTCCACATCGTTAAAGGCTTGCAATATGAAATTTGTTTCCTTGATGTGAGAAAGTGGAATTTTGAGATGCTTGAATGTTGAGGTGGTAATTATGTTAATCGATGATCTTGTATCCACCAGCACTTTCTTATATGCAATTCGTTGCATCCTCACTATGATATGCAATAGAGTATCAGATTCCCTAATAGGGATAGGTTTGCCTTCCTATTTATGGAAAGTAATCACTCCTTATATGGTGGAATAGACTGTATATACCCCAAGTATTGTGATGACTTTCAAGCGTTGAAACTGCTCACCTATCGGACTTGACTACTCTCAACCTCACACTTACACATGGGATACCTAGATGTCTCTTTTGGTTGCTCTTCGATAACCTTAGGCATGTCTATTTGTCTATAAGCATGACTATCTACTCGCTTAATTGGTAACTCTTGACGATGCACTAGGTGCGTCACATTGACTTGTTGCCTGAACACTCTAGGTATGAGCTTCTTTACCTCACATGATTGTTCCTCATGCACTTTATGTTGGTAAATCCTCTCTTCACATCGTTTGATCTCATCCAACCTTTGTTGATGTGCTTTCTTTCTTTCTACGGACTCACGCTCTATACGTTTATGTTGATGGTGCACCTCCTCCAATTGGTCTTGGAGTAGTTGCCTCTCATGGGTTGCATGAGACTCAGATTCCCTATAGGACTAACTCATGGAGTATGATCCATGACTCTCTATCTCCCTAGGCTGATACCTAATGACTTGGGTTCTCACCATATGTGAATAAACCCCATGCTCAGTATGGGTGAACCCCTTGCATGATGAAGGGAGCTTGCGATGACTATCAGAATGTCACACTAGGAGGATTGGATCCTCAGGTGCACAATGAGGGCGACACCTAGTAAGGAGGCATACGATATTTGAAATATCCTTAGGAGAACATCAAGAGCATTCAGAACCCCTCCATGAACTCTTCGACTCACTAGCTCGTGATTGAGCTCTATCATGCCTAGTCATCATGATGAACCGATTGAACAAGCTCCTAGAGGTTTCCTCTCTTACTAAAAATTGTGGCCTCAAGGAGGGCCTTATCTTGATGTATTAAGCAATAAAGAAGCATACAAAGTAAACAATGTGATTATCTCCTTTAAATTTTAAAATTTGAGCCCTAAACTATTTAATGTGTTTTCAATATTTGTTGTATCAGTGTAGAAACTCTTATCATGTTTTACAAAACTTGTTGGATTTTATTCTCAGTTTAATGGATTTCACTTGTACGCTTACAACTCAACAACTTGGCTATGAACTCCAAGTCGCGTAAATCCCCCATGTGTGGTAATGAAGCCCACACCCGGACAAGGAGCACAGGTCCTCCCATATCCTCACCCATTTTCCCCTAGTCAGTATTATACCCTTCAAAGAGAATACATGCAAATTTTCCAGGGTACGAAAGGTTCTTGGATCTTGTATTGGTCTATATATCAAGGGTTTGTAGGATTTGGGCCAATGGATGGAAGTTATGCCCACCGTCGTTGAACCCTACTAGTGGTTGGATGTCAATCCCAACTCACTAGCATTTAAGTGCCAAGTGGTGTGTGTGTTTCCTTTTAATGTACATAAAATAAATGCATCATATAGCATACATGCTCTTTTTCTAAATGCTATGCAAATGAAAGATGTTTCAAATTTATAAAATGTAAGCTATTCTAGATGCTCTTTAAGATTATGCATGTTATGATGCTAAATGGCCACTAATTGGACCTCACACATGCAAACCATCCACACATTTCTATCAAGCATGTTGTAGCCTAGGGTGGACTGCAATCAGAGGTCCACTATTCCTAGCAGCTCCTTTCTATTGGAAGCAAAACACAAAAGCAAACTAGGACGATTGATTTACCCTTTTCTTAATTATTTTCCTAATTTGCATTTGAATTAACCTTACTATAAAAACATAGAGAGCAGAAAAGTAATAGAGGCTTGAAAATAGGACCTACCTCAAGTCCTGCATTGGCTAATATTCTGAATATGACTATCTGTGTTTTCAGTATGAGACTGCAGGTCTGATCTACGGTTCTGACTATAAACCGTGCTTTGTACCTATAGTTTAGTTGTTGGACTATAGCTGTTAGCTGCAGTTTGTACCTAAAAGTGTAAAAAAACAAGAAAACATAGTCAGATCCTAAAAATATGTGGTTCCATCATGATCACCTTCTGTAACCACCAAAAAGGCTCACACCTAATGGCATCCTATTGCAATAAATGATAAAAGTATAACATGCATACAAGAACAAGAAATTGACAACAAATGAATCAAGAAGAAATACGCTTTATTCCATTGTATTCGAAGTAAAAATCAAATTACAGGTACATCCCTCTTAGGGATAATCATTTTTATACAATATTACAATAGGAGTGTGTAATTGTTCCCTCTCAAGGGTAGGTGTGATTTCCAAATGCCTTTCAGGATGACATGAACTGCTCTAGGGTGGAGGTGCCCTCTTCTTCATGATGGGGAAGGAACTTGATAGTTGGTTCTCCTTTGAAACTATTCCCTGCGGTCAAGAAACAACACAAGAATGTCAAAAATATAGGCAGACTCTCATGATGATGCCCTTTTAGGTAAATTGCATAATGACATCATTAAACATGCGTAATCAATAAAACATGAAAAGTTTTTCTAAGCTATGCAAATCAAATCAAGATTCATATAATAGTGTGAAGATAAGTAGCAACTACACTATGCATGGATCAAATGTATAAAATGAAGCATAAACATGCATAAAGAAACCATTTAAGTCCTAATTGAAGCATAAACATAAAGAAGCTAAACTAACCTAAGTCTACGATTAGAAGTCTGCTAAAATGTATTTAAATCGTGAAAACAACTAATCTAAGCTAGTTAACTAGACATAAATAAAAAGAGGAAGGTGGTTATACCTCTACTGCAAACCGTAGCTCTAGTGCACGGTCTGCACTATAAACCATGGTTGAAAGTCGCAGTTAGCACTCTGATAGGCTTACCCTTAATTCAAAGGGTAGTGGGCTTGACCTCCTTGTCCAATTGATGTTCAAGGGTCACCTTAGGTGTCCTTCTGACAGGTTTGGCAGTTGAATCACTGTGATGGGCCTTTTTTTACCCAAATTTGTGTTTCTTGGTTCTTCTAGGCTCTTAGAACTTCCATGGCAAATTGATCTTTGGTTGAATAGCAAAGTGGCCTTCTCAAATGCATGAACTTAGTGTGAAATTCGATAGGTCTTTGTTGCTCGCTTGATTAAATCACTCTCTCTCGATAATTCGTCAGTGCTTCGCTATACAAATCATCTATATATTTCTCCCCATTTGGAGGGAGTATTTATAGGATGCCCTAGGACTGGGGGTGGCTTCCTATAGAAGCCAAGATCAATAAGAGGTGGTTAGGACAGTTGGAATGGAAGCCTCTAGAATCTTTCATTCATTAACCACCTTCTTCTAGATCAAATGGCCATTCCAACCAATTTGGCTCGGATTTAAGGCCAACTGAACTTCAGTTAAAACCACAGGTCACAGCTACGATATAGACTGTAAACCACAGGTCTCAGTCATGGTTTAGTTGTAAATCAAAGGTCTAGGTTGTGGTTCAGACTGATTAGGCCAAGGATCCCAAATTGAGTGGTTAGAACCACTGCTCTATCTTGGAATCTTTCCAAGATCATCCATATGGTCTTGTAGCATGTCCATATGAGTAGTCGCCATCAACATGACGTGTTTTAGGTGTCTATAATAACCAACTCATGTATATATATGTACCCCATGAGGACTCATCTAACATCTTATAGGGAAATATGATAACTCTAACATTCCCTTTTTATTAAAGCAATGTTTAATACAAGGGTAAGAATTATGAAAACTATATTAGGGTAGTACATTACATTTTATTGATCTTACAATGGGAATTACCTCATTGTATTACAAACTCAAATATGAACATAATCATAGAGCATACACCCAAATATAAATAACATCAAATACAATTAGAGAAATCAAATAAGTCAACTATAATCTATTGGATTAGCAAACAAAGTGAATAATAAAGGTAGATCTCTACTCTTCTCACAATCACAAATTTCATGACCATCAAACCAAAAATATAGAAACGAATTCTCCTTGCAAATCATAATCATCAAAAATACCTTGAATTATTCCATCGAGCATCCACTTCATGAAGCATTATCTCTAGTAGATAATATAATCAACACTTGGTATGCATATTATGTACCCCTAATTGTGTGACTATCAAATTACTTCTGTTGGCAATTTTGGGTACCTTGGGTACATTGCCTTTGCTCAAGTGTAGAAGTTGTCATTGATGTCAAGAAGCTCTTGAAGGAATTTGATTTAATGTCAGATTATTCAGAGCATGGACAGTGAGTTTCCAGGAAGATCAGAGTAGCCCATTTGCAAAAGATCAAAGAAAAAGACAAGTAAGAAAAGGTATGCAGCAGGCAAGAAAAACTGTCACGATTTCGCGACATGTTTGAGGAGAGAGAAAGAGCTGGCAAAACTGTCATGATTTTGTGACATGTTGGAAGAGAGAGAAGAAGCAGGAAAAACTGTCGCGATTTCGTGACATGTTGGCAGAGAAAAAGGCAAGTGGAAAAACTGTCATGATTTCGTGACATGTTGGCAGAGAAGAAGAGCAAGGTGGAAAGTGTCACGATTTTGTGACATGTCGCATTTTCGTGACTCGAAAAGTGCAGGAAGGCAGAGAAGGAAAAGTGTCACGATTTCGTGACATATTGCAAAGAAGATTGTACGGACGGAAAAGTGTCACGATTTCGTGACATGTTGCAGGAGAGGGAGTCCGAAAGAAAAAATGTCACGATTTCATGACATAATGCTGAAAAGAGAGTCCATAGTGTGAACTGTCATGATTTCATGACAAGTTCGAAGAGAGAGAAAGTTACTCGAAAGGTGTCATGATTTTGTGACATGCTAAAAAGCTCAAAGTGAGAACTGTCATGATTTCGTGACATGCAGCAAAGGGAAGAGTTTGAAATGAGAAGCGTCACGATTTCATGATAGGTTGCAAAGAAAGCTTTCAGAAGCTGAAAGCGTCATGATTTCATGATAGGATGAAAGAAAAGCGTACGGATGCAGAAAGTGTCACGATTTCATGATAGGCAGAAGTGAAGAAGCCAACGGATGAAGATGTCATGATTTCGTGACATGTCACAGTTTCGCGACCAGAAGGCAAGTGAAGACGCCAGCGGAGGAAGATGTCGCGATTTCGTGACATGTCGCAGTTTCATGACCAGAAGGCAAGTGAAGGCGCCAGTGGAGGAAGATGTCACGATATCGTGACATGTCGCAGTTTCGTGACTCAAAGAGGAGAGAGAATGTACAGCAAAGGGAGTCTAAAGAAGCAAAAGTGTCGCGATATCGCGACAACAGGCAAAAGAAAGTGTACGGCTACAAAGGTGTCGCGATATCGTGACATGTTGTAGTTTCACGGGAAAAGCTACAGAACCAGAGGCGGTTGAAGCCGACAGAGTTAACTTTGAGCCGACGAAGTTCAGGGTTGTGCAGCCGACGGAGTTTAGGGTAACAGTCGACTATAGTTTAAGTTTTGGTCTTGAAATTTATACTATAAAAGGAGGGTTGTTTCGAGATTGAAAGTATCGAATAAGTATCGAATAGTGCAAGTTAAGTCCACGGTGCGCAGAGACCGAGTCGAGTCAAATCGAGCTAAGTGCGAAGCAAGAGCGCACAGAGAGTAGAAAAGCGCAAAGGAGCAGAAGTTGTTGGTGTTGCGACATTCGCAGATAGAGCGCATAGTAAGAAGTTCGATCGTCGAGTGTTGAGTGCTACTGTGTTTGTGCAGACAGTGCATAAGTTGGTTTCGACCAAGTGCGGCTGTGACAGAGCAGAGAGAACTGTTGGACAGATTTGAGCAAGCTTTTGTTGAGCTTGTGGAGCAGTTTGGGCAGGTTCTCTTGAGAACTTGCAAAGCAGATCTGAGACAAGTCTTGGTGAAGACTTGGGTGAAGATCAAGCAAGCTTTAGTGAAAGCTTGTGAACCACTATTGTGAATCAGAGTTGAGGACCTGTTGAGGACAGAGATTGGTGCAGATTTGAGGACAGATTTGTACCCAGATCAGAGAAAGAGGAAGAGGACATTTGTGCCAGACCGAAGGACTGTGTTTGGTGCAGATCAGAGAAAAAGATCGAGGACATTTGTGCTAGACCGAAGGACTGTGTTTAGTGCAAATTCGAGGACCAGCTTTGAGGTGATAGAGTTGAGGACAGAGGTCTCCAGCCAGAGCAGGGAAGACAGGTGTCTTCTGTGGATAGAGTTCCATTTGCTAAGGGCAACGGAGGCAGAGGTCTTCTAGAGGATCACCAGCCAGAGCAGAGTTAGGGGAAGGTATCTCCTTTGAGCCGAGGCTCATAAACATTGTAATTGGGAAGGTTTCCCAAAGAATTTGAGATAAAATTTTAGAGAAAAGTTTTGTGGACGTAACCCAGACTTTTTGGGTGAACCACGTTAAAATATGGTGTCTCTTTGTGGATGATTTTGTGCATTGCTTTGATATTGCTTTGAGTATTTTGTTGTACTGTTTAGTAGTATAAAGAAAAAGTAAAAAGAGGTCTTATACTGTTCACCCCCCCTCTCAGTATAAGCTTGTGTTCTTCAATTGGTATCAGAGCGGGTTCCTTCAGAAAGTTTAACAGCTTGAAGGAAAAGCTAGCAAAGAACACAATGGATTATTCAAGTGGCAATGCAACACCTATTCTTGATGGATCAAATTTTGGTCTTTGGAGTGCAAGGATGAAGGTTCATCTAATGGCACTTGGGAATGAGGTTTGGGAAGTGATTGAAGATGGGTACACTATTCCTGAACATGGTCCTTATACTAAAGAAGACAGGCTCCTACATCATAGCAATTCAAAAGCAATGAATGCAATCCTGAAGGGTTTACAGAAGGCAGATCTTACCAAGGTGATTCACTGCAAGACAACTAGTGAAATGTGGAAACAGTTGCAGGTGGTTCACACAGGTGATGTAAATGTCCGAAAGGCCAAGTTGAGACACTTCAAAGGTATGTTTGAACAACTCAAGATGAATGATGATGAAAATATTAGTGACTACATGCTTCGTATGGATGAGGTTGTTAACTCCATGAAAGACTTGGGTCTTGAGCTTGCTGAAAATGATGTTTGTGATAAGATTTTAAGATCTCTTCCTAATAGATTTAGTGAAAATATTTCTGCTATTGAGGAAGCTAAAGATTTGGATAAGTTGAAAAAGGATGAGCTCCATAGTATACTTGCAGCATTTGAGTTGAGAACTCAAGTGAAGGTTGATGTCAAGAAAGAGGCAGCTTTCAAGGCTACCAAGAAATCTAAGGGTAAACAGCTTCAAGAGAGTGATGAGTCTTCTAGTGATGAAGAGGCATATTACAACAAGAAAGGCAAGTTCTCTAGAAAGCACAAAAGCATGAAAAATATAAGATGTTTCAATTGTGGAAAGTTTGGTCATTATGCTATTGACTGTACTATTTCCAAGAATGAAAGTGATGAAGAGAAACAGGATTCTAAGAGCAAGGATTCTGAAAAGTACAAGCATCACAGGAAGAACAAAGATGAGCACAACAATCACGGAAAGAGGTATTCTCACAAGCACAAGAAGAGTTTCTACCTAGACAAAGCAAGTAAGTGTTCTAGTAGTGATAGTGAAAGTTCTTCAAGTGATAGTGAAAATGAGATGTTGTTCATATCAGAAAAAAGAGGAAGAACCGAAACATAGATTCATTATCATGAAATGTTTTAGATGTGGAAATTTTGGTCACCTTGAGGATGATTGCACAAATAATGAATTGGTTACTAGTATGTATGAGGATGCTTCAGAAAACTATAAGGAAGATGCATGTATGGTCTTTGAAAAGGGTAGCACCTCTAGTGATAAGAAATCTGTAAAAGGCTCTGATGATTCAGAAAGCAAACAAATAAAGGATCTTGAAAGTGAACTTACTAATGCTCTTAGTGCTTTGAAAAAGGAAAGAAAGAAGAATGCCAGACTCAAGGATAAGTTAGATGAATGTTGTATGGAGAGAGATGATCTTACGAAAAGTCTTGACTTCTCTATGGCTAAGACACAAGAACTCAAGGACGAGTTAGAGTCTAAGATTCTTGAGTATAGTGAGTTAGAACAGAAAATGGCTTCTTTGAAAGAGGAAACTAAAGAGTACAAGGATAAGCTGTACAGGTTTCAAGATAGCTCCAAAAAGGTTAAGTCTCTCATCAAAGGTCAAAGAAAACCAACAGATAAAACAGGTCTTGGTTTTGTTAAGCCTCACAAGGAACAGGTTGGGGAATCTAGTAAGAGATTTCAAAAAGAAGAGAGTTCTGATGAAGAGAGTATTTCAGAGAAAGAGTCCATGAGTGATAGATGTGCAGAAATAGAAAACAGAATTCTGAATGCGAAGAAGAAGTTTTCGAGACCCAAGAGGTCAAATAAAAGAAAATTTCACGGTAGATGTTTTGCGTGTCACAGGTTCGGTCACATGGCTTCGCATTGCATGACTCAAGTAAGGAAGGTAAATGATAGTTTCAGAGGTAGCAATTTCTTTCAAGGGTATTGCTACTCTTGTAATCAGTTTGGGCATAAGGCAATTTTTTGCAAGGCTAATAACAGGAACACGGTTAGTCAGAACAGGCGGATTCGAAGAACAGGTATGCCTAAAAGAAATAACATTATTACCTGTTATAAGTGCAACAATGATGGTCACACAGCTAGACAGTGTAGAGCTGATCTTCCAAGGTACAAGAACAGGAACAGTGGTATGAACAGGTCCAAGGATCAAGGCATGGACAAGAACAGGGATGAGAACAAGAGCAAGAACAGTGATAAGAACAGGAATATGGACAAAGAGTTCAAGAGAAGGCCCGAGAAGGAAGTTATAGACGCTGATGATGATCAGTGCCTAATGGGAGATTTACTCCCAACCCTATTTTAATCACCTCATCAGGAGGTGGGGGAGGGACTAAGCTAAGAGGCTCATTCTTAGTCCCGAGCCCCAAAGGTGACCCTTTGCCATTGATGACAAAGGGGGAGAGATATGAGTAAGGGGGAGAGCTTCAAAGTGAAGAAGAGCTTCAAGTCAGGGGGAGAAAAACTTCAAAGGCAGATTCTCATTTGTTAGCTCAGTTGGTTTCAGTTTTGGCTCTTGAGAAGTGTTTTCAGTAAAGGTTTGCCATCAATGACAAAGGGGGAGATTGTTGGCAATTTTGGGTACCTTGGGTACATTGCCTTTGCTCAAGTGTAGAAGTTGTCATTGATGTCAAGAAGCTCTTGAAGGAATTTGATTTAATGTCAGATTATTCAGAGCATGGACAGTGAGTTTCCAGGAAGATCAGAGTAGCCCATTTGCAAAAGATCAAAGAAAAAGACAAGTAAGAAAAGGTATGCAGCAGGCAAGAAAAACTGTCGCGATTTCGTGACATGTTTGAGGAGAGAGAAAGAGCTGGCAAAACTGTCATGATTTCGTGACATGTTGGAAGAGAGAGAAGAAGAGGAAAAACTATCACGATTTCATGACATGTTGGTAGAGAAAAAGGCAAGTGGAAAAACTGTCGCGATTTCGTGACATGTTGGCAGAGAAGAAGAGCAAGGTGGAAAGTGTCACGATTTCGTGACATGTCGCATTTTCATGACTCGAAAAGTGCAGGAAGGCAGAGAAGGAAAAGTGTCACGATTTCGTGACATATTGCAAAGAAGATTGTACGGATGAAAAAGTGTCACGATTTCATGACATGTTGCAGGAGAGGGAGTCCGAAAGAAAAAATGTCATGATTTCATGACATAATGCTGAAAAGAGAGTCCACAGTGTGAACTATCATGATTTCATGACAAGTTCGAAGAGAGAGAAAGTTACTCGAAAGGTGTCACGATTTCGTGACATGCTGAAAAGCTCGAAGTGAGAACTATCACGATTTTATGACATGCAACAAAGGGAAGAGTTTGAAATGAGAAGCGTCATGATTTCATGATAGGTTGCAAAGAAAGCTTTCGAAAGCTGAAAGCGTCACGATTTCATGACAGGATGAAAGAAAAGCGTACGGATGCAGAAAGTGTCACGATTTCATGACAGGAAGTGAAGAAGCAGGATGAAGATGTCATAATTTCATGACATGTCACAGTTTCATGACCAGAAGGCAAGTGAAGACGCCAAGGAGGAAGATGTCATGATTTCGTGACATGTCGTAGTTTCATGACCAGAAGGCAAGTGAAGGCGCCAGCGGAGGAAGATGTCATGATATCATGACATGTCACAGTTTCATGACTCAAAGAGGAGAGAGAATGTATGGCATCAAAAATGTCACGATATCGCGACAAAATAAAAAAGGAAGTCTAAAGAAGCAAAAGTGTCGCGATATCGCGACAACAGGAAAAAGAAAGTGTACGGCTGCAAAGGTGTCACGATATCGCGACATGTTGTAGTTTCACGGGAAAAGCTACAGAACCAGAGGCGGTTGAAGCCGACAGAGTTAACTTTGAGCCGACGAAGTTCAGGGTTGTGCAGCCGACGGAGTTTAGGGTAACAACCGACTATAGTTTAAGTTTTGGTCTTGAAATTTATACTATAAAAGGAGGGCTGTTTCGAGATTGAAAGTATCGAATAAGTATCGAATGTGCAAGTTAAGTCCATGGTGCACAGAGACCGAGTCGAGTCAAATCGAGCTAAGTGCGAAGCAAGAGCGCACAGAGAGCAGAAAAGCGCAAAGGAGCAGAAGTTGTTGGTGTTGCGACATTCGCAGACAGAGCGCATAGTAAGAAGTTCGATCGTCGAGTGCTGAGTGCTGTTGTGTTTGCGCAGATAGTGCATAAGTTGGTTTCGACCAAGTGCGGCTGTGACAGAGTAGAGAGAACTATTGGACAGATTTGAGCAAGCTTTTGTTGAGCTTGTGGAGCAGTTTGGGTAGGTTCTCTTGAGAACTTGCAAAGCAGATCTGAGACAAGTCTTGGTGAAGACTTGAGTGAAGATCAAACAAGCTTTAGTGAAAGCTTGTGAACCACTGTTGTGAATCAGAGTTGAGGACCTATTGAGGACAGATATTGGTGCAGATTTGAGGACAGATTTGTACCCAGATCAGAGAAAGAGGAAGAGGACATTTGTGCCAGACCGAAGGACTATGTTTGGTGCAGATCAGAGAAAAATATCGAGGACATTTGTGCTAGACCGAAGGACTATGTTTAGTGCAAATTCGAGGACCAGCTTTGAGGTGATAGAGTTGAGGACAGAGGTCTCCAACCAGAGCAGGGAAGACAGGTGTCTTCTGTGGATAGAGTTCCATTTGCTAAGGGCAGCGGAGGCGGAGGTCTTCTAGAGGATCACCAGCCAGAGCAGAGTTAGGGGAAGGTATCTCCTTTGAGCCGAGGCTCATAAACATTGTAATTGGGAAGGTTTCCCAAAGAATTTGAGATAAAATTTTAGAGAAAAGTTTTGTGGACGTAACCCAGACTTTCTGGGTGAACCACGTTAAAATATGGTGTCTCTTTGTGGATGATTTTGTGCATTGCTTTGATATTGCTTTGAGTATTTTGCTGTATTGTTTAGTAGTATAAAGAAAAAGTAAAAAGAGGTCTTATACTGTTCACCCCCCCTCTCAGTATAAGCTTGTGTTCTTCAACTTCATCATCCGCATCATCACGATCTTCAATAAGAATAAAAGTACATTTGATGTGTCAATTTTGGAAAGAGATTCTAGTTGAATACCCATAATCTTATATTTTTTACAAAAATTATGCAAAATAATTTATGTTTATGAAAGTGTCCCAATCCATTATCCTATCCTATAAAATTTATTTATTATTCAAAGTAATAAATAAAAGTATTTATAAACTTCTAATTTATCCCTTGTGCGACACATGTGGTATGATCTTTTTTTATCTAGATGCAAAGGCAACAAATAAATTACACTTCTAACTTATCCTTTCAAACATGCATCCCATAACATATCACATTCACCACATACCCCAAGAGTAATGTCCACCATATGATGTCAAATATTATACAAATAAATATAATATATCAAAGTCAAGAAAATGCACTCACAATACATGTGGTTCACAATTATTTACCCTTCAAAGAATAATACCACTTGGATGAGGAAATCTACACCATTAATCTTTTAGATTGAATAACTTACATTTGCAGTGCATTAGGGTTAAAATATCTAAAGACTCTTCTAATTTTCACATTAGGCTTTTCATCCCTTCCACTAGGATTTAACATCGTCTTAGTTATCATTCCCAAATTACTTCTTAATGCTATCTCAACTAAGTGTGAAATTCTTATCTACCCTCTTCTATATCCAAAGGTACTTCCTCTACATTCAACACCCTTTGTTGGTCCAACTTTAGGATTTGCATCCCTTCCATTGGGATTCAATGTCTTCTCAACCACCATAATTAAACTCCTTCTTGATGCTCTCATAGCTAAGGAATGGAAATACCTACTTCAGTAACCCTCTTCTATGTTTAAAGGGTAGTTCCTCGTCTACATATAAAGGTACCTCCCCTATGTCTAGTGCTCTTCATACATCATCTCACAACAAACACTTAGTTTTTATTGTAGTCATCTCATGGTATTTCTAGGCAAAAATGATAATCAATGCCTCACTCACCTCATGTCCAACATGTACCAAATGCCTCATAGCTAGTATACTTTCACCTTAACTTGTCAATGACTTAGAAATTGTGCCTATGCCATTAGACTTGGTGTAGTATCACACTACTAAAGAGCACCTCTAAACTATTTATTATGTATCATGATTCATGGAGGAATATCATATTTTATCAATACAAGAAGCCAAAAAGAGTCATTTGTTGACAAATGAAAGTAGGGGTTTATCCCATCCATAATCAAACTAAATTTTATGCTTCAATGGATGTTTTTGAAATTTTAACCTATAACTGTTTAGTATGCTTCATTGCTTCTTAAGCAATAGGAATATATATTATGTTATTATAATGCCATGTTATGATTGTGCAAATTGCTTACAATAGAAAAGATAATTTAAATATTATTGTGAGAAATTGTTGCATAACCTTATTTAGAATTATTTTTTGATTAAAACCTTTATGATATCAAGGGTATTACATTTAAGATACTAAAATTCTCATTTCATGAATAGAATGCAAAAATTTGTAAATGTATCATAGTTCACATATACATTCCCTAGAACTAACAATATTTTTTTATTATCTCTATATGGTGACATAAGGTTATTTTGTTCACATAAAAAGTTATATTTTAATAATGTAAAGATAGAATAATTGTTTTCAATGAGTTTACACAATTTTTTATGAGGGGTCTTGGTCCCCTCATACTAAGTGGGGTTTGAACCTTAGACCTCTCAAATAAAGGCCAAAGCCCTTACCACTGCAGTAATATTACAATTTATTTAAAAATATAATAATTATTTAGTTTATGGAATACATTTTCATAAGAAAAATAAAATATATAATAAAATAATTTGTACAAGTTGCATCTAAATTGCTCTTTTACTTGAATAGTATAGTCATTTGTCCATTCAAAGTAGGATTTAAAATCAATTAATGGCAATATGGCACATAGCATTGATATTTGAGAGTTTCCTAGTATAAAGTAGAGTTTTACATATTTTTCTTATTCATCCATAGCAACTTGGTCATTTATGTGATCATCCTCCATGGAATTGTCACTAGTATCATAAGTCAAACCAACTTCACCTTTTGTAGTAAAGTATACATTTATAGTATTATGAATTTTTTTTCTCTCTTGATGATCCTATGAATTATATGCATTAGTGGCTTATGAAGATATCTGAAATAAAATTTCAACTATGAAAGGGTTATTTTCTCCAATAATTATACACATCACTAAGTAGGAATTTCTTGAGTTTTCATTTGTCTCTTTACTTATGTTATTAGGATACTAATCGCTCTTAGAACCATACTAAGACCATTGTATTAGATTCATAGCCATCATAATCATAAAATTCTACATTTTTAGTAAGAGCTAGGTACTTAATCTTACATGACATGCAACTGATGTCTTCATGAATTAATGCAAAAATTAAAAATCAAATATTATTATAATTTTAACTCAACCATATCTACTTACAAAAAGAAAAAAACAAATTCAATTGCATATTTTGAAAAATAATATCAAACCTAATTCCCTTCATTACAATATCAAATCATTTAGGATCCCTTTTCTTTGGGTTTTTCTTAGCACAATTGAAGTGCATCTTCTAAATCCATAATTAATAAGCAATTCTTTGGTAATCTTAATATCTCTTATTGCCTCAATCATAATGTAGCAAGGTAAAATTCTAGGGATATCTTCTTTTAATTGTCACATTCTACACATTGAAAATATGGAGAAGCAAAATTGTTGCAATCTACAAAAAAAATAATTAAATTGATAATACTTTTAAAAGCATACTAACAACCATGTATAAGGGGATCATGTATCCAACTCACAATTTTAGGATGTAACTTGTTTTTTCTACTATTTTTATTGCATTTGAACTTATATCATATATTGACATACTAATATTGAGCCTACCCAAGTTGTATTATTATACAAATATGTACTCTAGACCATAGAAAGAAATTATACGTAGACCATATTCAGCCTTAATTTTTAATCAAATATTCATATATGACAAATTAAAAGGTTCAAATTAGATCAAGGACAGTAGATAGGCATATCATATATATTTTACTCTAAAAATAAACACCTCAAAGGAGTTAGAAGAATATTATCCATAGACATGCATAAAAGTTTATGTAATTTTTTAATTGCAATTAATTTATTCTCAACATATTTTTTAGAATCTCATTATCTCCACTAGATTCTAAATCATAAGGTTTGTATCCATCCCTCTCATGATTTATAAATATGTTTTTGAGAATAATAATCATTCTCCTCATATTGGCTAAATTACTTTGTACCTCCTCTTTACTATCATTAGCTTTGTTGTTATTGCCATGCCAACCATTGGATAAGGAGGTTGGGGTTTCATATGAAAGTGATTTGTCTTTATTTATGTGATTAAGATCAATACATGACATTTTATAATTATTAGAAATCTTCCTCCTCTTCCTCTAAGTAGACATGTAATTAGAGGGTCTTATGATGACTTTGGTAAAATAATACTTTTGTTAGGTCAACAAGGATAAAATAGTTAATAAATCAATGATATTAAAATATATATATTAAAGAATAACAATAATTATTACTCCATGATCATATGGCATGAGCTCAACCAATTAATTTCCTCATATTTCAATGAGGCCTAGGTTTGAATCTTTCCAAGATCTATATTCATAATTGTCAAGTTGTTATATGACCATTGTGTGGTCATGGTGTAACATGAGTGGGAACTATTTCAATCCCATATAACCAATTGAAAAATAATTATAATTCTTACTCCATGTAGTATTTATAGAGGTAGTGAAATAATTTCTAGAGGTTTTGAACAATCATTATTTCAGGTGGTGCATAATCTTTCTCAGGTGGGATGAATAATCCTATCAAAATTTCAATATTTTTGGTATATCCATAAAATAAAATTAAGGAAAAGCTTGAAATTTGACAAAGGTTTCACATAATATTTTTTAAATTAAGGATAATTTAGAGGCATTCAAATATCTTGATAAAGAATTCAAGGTTTGGGGTTTTAGTAGAGATAAAATTTGTAAAATACACAAGCTAAATATATTTAATTTGACAAGTAAAAAAAATGCAAGAGCATAGTATTACCTTGAAATTTGATACAAAATCCCTTATCAAGTTGTCCTTTAGATATTATTTACTTTATGATATTCTTACCAAGTTTAGTCTATAGGCTTTGAAGGCCCTCCCCTTTTTATTATATGACTTTGGTAGACATTTTTAGGAACACATAGTGTATTTGAACACTACAATCAGTTTTTGCATTCATGTGATAGAAGTATATATATAAGTGTAATCAAGAAGGTGCAAAGGTCAGGAGTTACAACTACTTTCCAAATTCCCATAAACTTTGTAACAATAGGGTGAATATGTCAACATGACATAATATTCACAATAGTTTCCTTATTATTACATCAATGCTCAATCAAAGTATATACAAGAAAATTTCTAAATTTGTTAAAATTTACACGTATAAGAGACTTTGTCAAAATATTTGCATATTGCTCTATGGGATAAAATTGGAGTTGCACATTATGTTCTTGAACATGCTTACGTATAAAATGACACTGAAGTTCAATTTTTTTTGTGCGCTCGTAGGAAACTAGATTATGAACAAGCTTTAGAATTTCAATATTGTCACAACTTAGGATTTTTGGTGTCTTTTATGGAATATCCATTCTTGACAAGATGTGATATAACCATATTACCTCACAGACAACTCCTCCTGTAGCACATTATTCAACCTTAGTGGAATAATGAGCAACAACATGTTGCTTCTTACTTTCCCAAGAAATCAGACAATATTCTAGGAAAATACATATCCAAATGTAGATCTCCTATTATTAATGGATCCCACATAGTTCACATTCATGAAAATAGTATAGAATAATTTATCATTTTTCTTATATAGACCATTTAGTTATACCACAAGTAAACTTGAGTACTAGCTTTGCTAATTTCCAATGACACACATTTAGTTCTTGCATGAACCATGAAAGATAGATCACACCATCAATGATATCAAATATGGTGTATGTTATATAAATGATTCTCTCAATCAACTCATAATAAAGGTATCCATTCACCTATGGATATGGATCATAACACGATAGTTGCAACCCTACTTCTGTTGGAGTATCCATGGGATTACAATCTATAATTCAAAACTCTTGGCATACTTTATTTGTGATGTGAACACAAAATTCTTAGTTTTCCAAACCTCCAAGCTAATATAATAATGCATTAGCCTAACATTAGTCATGTTGAATGAATTCTTCAATGCTTTCTTGGTCTTTTCAATTAGGTTCATTGAACTCCTAGTGATGACCAAGTCACCAACATACACAATGATGATAATGAACTCTCTTCATTTTCTTTTTAAGTATAGGTTCATATCATAAGGACTATGATGGAATCCATGTTATAGGAGATGATCATCAATATTCACATGTAAATTTGTAGGTACCTTCTTTAGCCCATAGATATTTGATGAGCCTCCATACTAGTTTCTCTTGAAAAGGTATGATGAATGGCTCTAGTTGTGTCATGTAGAATTCTTAATTAAGGTCACCATTGAAAAATACACTCTTCACATCCATATGATGCAAATTCCATCCAAACTATGTAGCCATTGTAAAAACCATCTAAATGGTCTTGATCTTTATTGTTGGTGCAAAAGTTTTATAATAGTCAAATAATTCCTTCTATGCATATCCCTTTGCAATAATTATTATTTTATATTTATTGATGCTTTCATCAACTGTGTATTTTATCATAAATACCCACTTGCAACCAATGGGTTTATTTATAGGTGGAATAACAACAAGTTGTCTTATTTTTTTTCAATGCTTAATACTCGATGTTCATGGTATTATTCCACTCCTTTGGTGAAAGAGATTCATGAACCATTGAAGGTTCATATGTCCACACCACAATGTTCATTAGGACTAATTTGATCTTAGTTTGAACTTTGCTCTAATTTTTTGGTGTAGAACTAGATGTGTTTGGAATATAGTCCAAGTTTACATCATGAATTATAATGAGATGCCACTTGGGTTTGTAAGTGGTACTCAAATTGGATATTCTGGGTTCATTAATTTAATTAGCCCCATCAAGAACATCTCCTTCATATTTATCAAAATCAACATCCTCTCTCTCAAAGGCTTCATCATAATTAGACAAGAAAATAATAGGTGTTTTATCAATAGCACGTGGCTTAGAAGAAGAGGTACACTCATTATTCTTATCAAAAACAACATATATATTTATATACAACTTCTTAGTGTTGGGATAAATGATATAATATCCCCTAGACTCACTACTATATCCAATGAATATACATCGCTTTGAATTATCCTCTAGCTTCATCAACTTCTACTTTAGAATGTGCATGAATGTAGTGCATCCAAACACATGGATATGTGACACAAAAAGTTTATTTCCCTTACATACCTCTTCAGGTGTAACACAATTCAATGCAAGTGTAGGTGCCTGGTTTAGCAAGTAGACCACAGTACAAACATTTTTTTCTAAAATGTTGTCTCAAAATTGGCATCACTAAACATACATCTCACCATCCCCTAAATAGTATAATTTTATCTCTGTAACTCCATTTTTTAAGGAAAGTATAAATTTTTCAACTATCATTTGATGTCATGTTTCTTCAAGAAAGAAAAAAATTGATTACTAGTGTATTTTCCCTTTGATTTGAGTAGAATGTACAAATGGAATAATCGGAAATCTTCTCCACACAGGCTTTAAATTCTTGTAAACAGTGGAAATCTTCATCCTTTGTATTCATGAAATACAACTACATTTATCTTGTATAATCATCAAAAAATAGTTAAAAATATCTATAGCCACTAAAACTTGTATCATAAATCCACATAGATTGGTATGAACCAGGTCGAGTGGACTAGTTGCTTTATGACTACTTGAGGTAAATGGAGATTAATGTTGCTTCTTGATTAAAATACTCATACAAATGTTATAATACTTTATCAAATATAGAAGTCCACATACCATGGTATGATGTAGGAATTGATTCAAATGAATAAATCTTAGATGACCAGATTTCTTGTGCTATAATGAGATAGCTTCATCTGCTTTTACTACCAATGCTTGGTTGTTCTATATTACAATCACAAGAAAAAACATCTTGTCTATACTAGTAGGATAAACAATTATTATTGAACCTATAGATTTACTTCAAATAAGAAAGTTTCTTTGCACTTGTTTTCAAAAATTCAACATGCAAATTGTGATCAAGCAAATAATTCATAGAAATTAAGTTCTTTGAGAGGCCAAGAACATAAAGAACTTGAGTCAAGCAATAGGTATGCCCTCCAACATGCAATCAAACATAACTAATTCTAGAAATAGTGCATGTCAAATTGTCACAAATTATTACTTTCCCACAATAAGACAAATGTTCAAGGATCATGAACCATTTATTTTGGCCTTTCATGTGTCTAGTAGCTCTTGAATCAATATTCCAAGTTGGGTTTGATTTTAAAATGGAATCAAAATATTGCACTGAATAGACATAGTTTGTTAGGACCCCATCCTAATATTATTATGTAATCACCCCCTTTATAACATGGGTACCCCATCCTAATGATATTATGTAATGATTTATGATATTTTGTGACACTAGAGGCACCTAGATAAGTGGGTCTACTTAATCTAATTGTTATAAATAATGTAACTATTTGTTGGATATAATTTTATCTTGAGTAAAAACTTGCATGTGAGCTGACCCTTAAGTGTAGATTTAGGGTTATGAATAGTATTTAAAAAGGCAAGGTTCATAGATGGATGTATCTCTTTTTGCATATTGAATCAAAGTTCTTTTTAGTAGGATGCCCCTTTGAAGAGGCCCATGATTTTGTATTGTGATTCTATTGAGATTAATATAGATTTTTGCATTTCAATTTCATATTTCAATATTTTTTTCTTTCATGATTTACTACTTTTATTACAATATCTATGTGGATATGATTATTTTAACTAGAAGGTCTACTAAGTGGTAACAAAGCACTTTTTAGGGTCATGTTTCACTATGACTGCATTGTTCCTACCTTGCTATTTTTTGTTATGTACAACCATACACACACACACCCCCTCACACACTCGTCCACACCATGGTTTGAACCTTGGACCTCTCAAAGAAGATTCAAAGCTCAAATTTTTGCAGTGTCCCCTTGGGAATACCTTGCTATTTTGACTTGTTAGGTATAAAGTTTCTTTATTTTTATTTTTTGTTTATTCTCCTATAAAAAATAAAGCCATTTTTCCCCTCTATTTTAGTTTAATAGGTTAGAAAACCTATTCTAGGGGTTTTAAAATGTCACAGAGAAGTTGTCATTATTGTCTAAGGTATATTTCCCATAAAACATCTTAGTGAAGTGATGGGTGATCATAATTCAATACCCAAGCCTCTGAAAGCACCCATATACAGAATTGAGATCCCATGCATATTTAGGTGTATCGAGAGACCCACCTAGGATTAGGAGAAACCTTTAGTTAGAAGAAGATTTTTAATCATGTATCTATTTATAATGCATCAAGCACAACACTCAAGAAGATCACCCTCCTGTACTATCAAAGAGGTAGGTAGTGCGCTTAAAGGCATGCATGGAATCCTTCTTGAATAGTGGTATAAAATATTAGTCTAAGCATTATCATTCATCACTACAATATAATAGAGGGCTATGGATAGTGCACACACCTTAGCCTATAATTACCTTGCTTTTATTGTAAGTTAAACCTTAACACCAAGAATGCTACCACATATATAGGCATATTGAGGAGACTACACTATCCTAGAATTGGCTATGCTAAAATAGATGAAGGTTTATGGAGGAAGTAAATTTAAGATAGGGCCTTCCATGGCAATTTTTAGTTATAGTCGGGTATTGTAAGCACAAAAACAACACCCTAGCAATGAAAGTACAAAGCAAGCCAAATTCAATAAAAATAATGTATATTGTATTGTTTGAAATGATGTTCCATGTTCTCTTTTATACAAAATGCTCGATATGTAGGGGTTAGATTGCAATAATGCTTGTTTTGATACAATAGAATAAAAAGAGGGAGAAATTGTTAGCTTTTGAGGATATATGCAATATGATAGATCTAACATAGGTCCTAATAAGCTACATTAAATATGAGAGAAAGTGATTCTATAATATGACTAAAATATACTATAAATAGAAAAGATGAAATTACAATATAGTGTGGAGGTAATGGTCACTCCATTAATATCATCTAGATAACTACATTGTAATACATATAGGATTTCTATTCCTATCTCCTATGCACTTGATAGGAACTTGATATAAGCTTGATATGAGCTTGTTACTATGAGGCCCTTTATATAGGAATATAGATTCCTTGGCCAACACCCTACCTAGTTGTACAAGTAGTGCATTTATTACATTGCTTGAAGTAACTAGATAACTTCTCCCTAAAGTAATCTCCTATTCTAACTATTTAATAAAGGTGGTACATTTACATGACCCAAATGATGTATTATATTCTAACTCTAACACCTCCCTATATTACATTATTTGGGTATTGAAGATTTCAATCTTTAATATGGATCTTCTTCTTTCAGATTTTCTTTGGCTTTCTTAGGTTCTTTCATTAGTTGACTTTTGTATTGTAATCCTCCTTTATCTAGTTCATCTTCCTCTTATTCTTTATCTTTGCCTTTGAATTTGATCTTTGCAATCTTATAGGTGGTAGCATTTATGATTTATTTATGCAAATATGTTTCTCCTTGTCTATACTTACCCTATACAAAAGCTTCCAAAAAACCTCTCAAGACATCAAGATAAGATCTTGAATTAGTATATTTTGAAGTACCAATATTGCATGAGGATTGAAGTATCTTTTCTAAGTATAATTCATTTGGTTCTGATTTCTTTTTATGAGCTACTATCAATCCTTGTAGTTCTACATTCTCATTATTGTAGCATTTGTATGTAAGTAATGCCATATACAATATGCTTACAAAATCTAAGGGAAGTGGAATGTCATCCTTTCCATCTACAATTGCTTCATTGAGTTGAGCTTGTAGATAATGTTCCATGGTATCAAAGTCATCATCTAAGGCTTCACTATGAATCATTTTTGAAGTAATATCTAAATATGCTTCACCCTTTATAAGTAGATTCATGATTCCAATTTTTATGGCACTTACTTTTTTCCTTTCTAGAGATATTTTTCATGTACTTTTTTATTGTATTATTTAAGGTAGACATCCTTATATCTCCCTGGATTAGAGTATAAAGTGGTTTTTATGGAGATTTTATTTGATTATATAGAATCTTATAAGTGGTCTACCTTACGACTCCCTAGTTTAGAATGTGAGTTTTATTTGATAAAATATATATAGAGCTTAGGTTGTGTAGGCTTTCTTATATCTCCCAAGTTATGATATGTGAATTAGATTTATTAGAATCCTTGTAGAATTGTAGAAACCTTATGACTCCCAAATGGATTAAGTAGATAATATTTGATGAATGCTATTATTATCAAGTTTTGTAGAATGCCTTATGTCTCCCCAGTGTTTTTGGATATACTTTATTATCAATAAAGTGCTCTTTGAGAATAGTAGTTCAATTTTGAGTTGATTCTGTAATGTTTTGTAAGTAGAAAAAATCAAATTCTATTATACCTTATTACTCCTATTGAACTTAAGCACTTTCTAATTTTATGAGGTTCTATTGGTTGGATTTATTTTGTCCCTTTAATGTGGTTTTGAGACAAGTATGCCAAATAATTTCCAAATCTTGATTTTTCGTAATAAACCTCCTTTTATAGCCTTTGATATTTTGATATTTAATGTTTCTAAAATCCAATTGCCTACTTTGATGTAGTATTCCTTATAACTCCCTAATATAGAATATCAAAAAACAATAATATTTGCAATACTAGATGTTTCATTTATCTAGGTAGAAATCTTGATTTCTCTTATGTTTTAGATTGTAAATATTAGTCTATTTAATATATATTTTTATTTTAATATTGCTTTCAAATATGGTTGATTTCCATTTTTTTTTCAACCTTATATTATATCCTTATAACTCCCTTTTAATGAAAGCAAATTAGACAAGGTAAATTCTTACCTTTATGATGATTCAAATCTCTACATATTTGATGGGAAATTCAAATGTGTATGGCAATACTATTCAATATTTCTCTTCGACACAGTAATAAATGGTAGACTTTGATTCTCCCTTGACTTCAATGCCTGAATGGTGGCACCCCAATTCTAGCCTCTTTTTGAACTACCTTGACCAAGATATTTTAATGTTCTTCTTACTACAACTCATTATTGCTCTAAATTCTTCTAAATGATATGAATGTTGACCTCCTTAGTCTTTGGCACCTTTTAATAGAAGAAGAATCTTGAAATGTGTGACAAGTGTCATGGCGGTTATCTTTGAGTGCTTGAGGGATAAGAAGATTCTTATTGCCAATTGTAATTTTTTTATAGGTAAAGGATGAGTGTTACAGTCTTGGATAAGCACTCATTCTTTTTTATGATATGTGTATTATTTCCATATTCTTCCCTATAATATTTTATTATTAAAACTTGCAATGGATGGACACTCGTGTGGTAAATTTTAGAGTTTCCTTCTAGGTGACAAGTGTCGCCTTTCATTTTTGCATGAGCTTTCTACATAATGCCTCTTCAACATGTCTTTGCAATATCCTTATTAACAATGCATCATAATCAGCTCTTCCTTTATTTAATGGTGCTTGGTATGAGTTGGTTCCAGTTAGAGTGGAGAGGAATACCTTTGGATATTTGGAGCTAGGATTTGAGCAACGATATTGAATGCTTCAAAAAATGCTATGGTGGAGTTTGAAATACTCCAATGATGCTCCTTGGATGTATGTCTAGTGTAATATTTTGTTTACTTTCCTTTTTTCAACCTGTTATGAAATCCTTTTTGTAGATAATATTTCCCTTGAATTTAATTTTTCTTTATTTGTATTATGTCTTTTTTGTTTGCAGGTTCGGCTGTCCAAATCATAGAAGATATGATCCTTTTAAGAGGCTATATTCCCTTGCATGGAGTGTGCTATTATACGACTACCTTGGGTTGTTTTACCCTGATAAGAATGTGCTTTTAAGGCACTTTAAACCTTACATTTTTTTTTCTATTTATGGGAGATTAGAATAGTGTATTATAATGTAAAAATATTTGTATATAAAATACCTTTGTACACCTCCTTTTGCAATCTCTTTTTTCTGTTTTTAATGATGGCTTTCTTGTAGGCAAGGGTAGATTTTATGTTGTCTCCTTTGCTGGAAAACTCTCTCCTTTTTCTTGATTAATCTGGTAATAGCCACATAGATAGAATCTCTTGTAGAAGTAATTTTTGCACTAATTTTTCACCTATATAAAAACCTTTAGTGCACCTCAAATCTGAGACTCACCAAGTCTTGATTTGTAACTTCTTTTGCTGATTTTGATGGTGTCTTTCTTCTCCACTCCTTGGAGGAATCTGATCTGATTTTGGTGGCTTCTTTGGATCACAAAATGTTGTAGGTTTTGTGCATCAAATAGTGTCTCTAGACACTTTGATAATATGTTGGTTTTGTGCCCTTGATCTTTAACAATCAAAGAACACAAACTAATTTTTTTGAGAGTGACTCGTTAAATATTAACTAGTGTAGTGTTAATTGATTAATATTTCCAAATTTATACACGTTAAAGGTAAAAATAATATCACCCTATTGCTCTTGTAAATGAACTCTCAAAATAATTTCAAATGAACTTAATATTATGTACAAATTTTAATAGTAATCTATAATGAAGCCTTAATGAATATTCTACAATTTTTCACTAAAATCAATATTGTAGGATATAGTCTTCTTGATTTATAGATAGATAATAGGTAGGTGATAATTTTATTTCTTTCAAAAAATATCCAACTCCTATTTAATGTGCAAATATATCTTAAAATGAATTATCCTTTTTGCACTTTCTTGAATACTATAATATGAGCCTTTCTCTTTGCAACTTTAATCCAAATATGGTGCTTAATGGAATTTGATAATGAACCCTAATTTGAAGTTAAACTAATTGCACCCTAGTTTCTTACCTTTAATGAATTTTGTATATGATGTAGATATTGGTTTTTGATTCACAAAATTTCTACCTTGTAATGGATGAATTCCTAGCTTCTTGTTGACTTTCCAGAATAGCTTTCTACTTCACCAAATTGTGGTCTTGAAATTTTTGTCTTGAGCATAGATTTTGGTGGCTTAATCCTTCCAGTGATATTTTTTTGTTGTTGTATATTCAGAGAACTCTTTTTTATGAATTGTGACTCCTTGTTGTGAGAGGTAATCTCTGAATATCCTATATTTGGTAGGCTTCTTCTATATGAATATTTATTCAAACTTCTTGTTGAATTCTGACTTCAAATAGGATCTTATTCTTCTCAATATTTTGAATGTCTTAAGGTCTTCACTGGATTCTTCTTCTGGTATTTGACACTCCTTACCAAATTCTTCTTCTCTTGGGATTTTTATCATATGGAAATAATTGTCCCAAGTCCTTCACTATCAAGAGCTTCTCCTTGGTAGTGTATTTCTCCAATGAGTTCTCCTAGGAACTCTTTTTATGATGCTTCTTCGAGATCTGCAATAAGGCTCTCCAACCCTTCTTATTTTTACTCCTTGATACCTCCCTAAGGTCTTCTATCTTGTAGTTTATTTTGTCTTCCAAATGAGACCTTTTTTTCAACCTTCTACTTCTAAAGGTTTTTGTGATGATATTTTCTTCTCGAATCTCTGAAACCTACTACTTTTGGATTTGAAATAGACCCTCCTAGTCCTTCTCTTTCTTCCAATAATGGAAATTATTCAATGAGATCTTCTCTTGATCTCTTCAGCTTCTTTTTAAAGAAGTATTTAATCAATAAAGGAGATTACCAATCTCTTATTTTGTGGACTCTTCTCTAGAGTCTACTTTAGAAACTATTATTTGGAGTTTTCTTCTGAATCAGGAATTCTTCTCAAAATTTTTCTTTATAATTAAGACTTCTATGCCCTTCTATTATGGATTAGGACTTCTATGGACTCTTCTTCTATATCAAAGCTTCTAAGGCATTTTATTCTGTATAAAGGCTTTTGTGGCTTTTTCTACTTCTACACTCTACAAGTATTTATATTTAATGGAGATCACCAATCTCCTATCTCCTCCTTCACTCATATTTTATAATATCTTTTTCCTTGAGTCTACTATAAGGCTATTATGGTCTTTTATTCACTTTTGTAGTTTGCAATATTACAACTCTTGTAATGGGACCTTTTTTTTAGTTCTTTGAAATATTTAAACTTCTCCTTATTGTTGCAAGTGCTAGAATGATTCCAAGAAGATATTCTTCTTAACTTTCTTGTAGGGAGATTCCCAACTTTTTCCTGAATCTCCCTTTCTTAGAAACAAGTTTTTAGAAACTAGAATAGAATAATTTATAAGTATGGAGATAATAATCCTCACTAGTTGATCTCTCAAAGTAGTGGAATGAATATTGAGTCCTAGTATTCACAAGTTTTTTGCAACTCTGTGAAAAGACTCTAGCCAAATGTAATCTCAGAATTTATGTAACTGATATTTATCTTAGTCCTCACTTGTGACTCTCTCTATTGACTACTATGGCTCTCCCTATTCCTCTTGACCTACTGGACTTCTCTTATGATGACTTTTATAAGTGGTGGTGCACAATGGCAAATCTGATTTATAAAAATACAAAGAGGAATTATGATGGATGTAGGTCCTCCTATTCTCAATTCACCATGGCTCTAATACCATTATTATATTTTGAGGATATATGTAGTAGGAGAGATCTAACATAGGTCCTAATAAGATGTAGTAAATATGAGAGAAAGTGATTTTGCAATATGACTAAAATATACTATAAATAGAAATGACAAAAATACAATACAATATGGAGGTAATGGTCACTCCATTAATATCAGTTAGAGAACTACATTGTACTCTATACAAAATTTCTACTCCTATCTCCTATGCACTTGATAGGAACTTGATATAAGCTTAATATGTGCTTGTTACTATGAGGTCCATTATATAGGAAGATATATTCCTTAGCCAACACTCTACCTAGTTGTACAAGTGGAAACATTGCGCATTACAACTTACACATTGACACATGCATTTATTATATTGCTTGAAGTAACTAGCTAACTTCCCCCTAAAGTAATCTCCTATTCTAACTATGTACCAAAGGTGGTACATTTACATGATCCAAATGATGTAATTTACTCTAAATCTAATGAAAACTCCTTTTACAAAACAATGAATGTTTGGGTATCAATGTATTTGTGCTATAATCAAAAACATTTAGGTGGTATTGTGTATCCTTCTAGACCATTTTCAGCCTCAGTAGCCTATAAACCTATTACATACATGCAATATCAACAAAAAATAATCAATATCATGGGTAGGGCCTTCCTAGATGAGGCCCATAAGCATAAATATGCAAAAACCTAATGTAATTAAACATAACATATCATGAAAATCACATACAGATATTAGGTAGAATAAAATAGAAAGTTTCCTTACTAAAACTTATATATGTTGATCTAATTTTAGATGTTGGTTTTTTTTGGTTTTGCAAACACAATAGGGTGTGTTTCTATAGGTTCAAATACAATGGGATATATTTATTATGTGCAAATACATCAGGTTGTGTTTCTTATGTGTAAACATAGTAGGTTGCATTTGGGGCTTCTCGATGGGAAAGCTTGACTAGTTCTTGCAGGATCACTCCTAGACTTCTGTAGCTCATACTTTGGATGGTATGCGATCTTCTTATTGTGAATCTGGTAGTGTAACGATATACATTTTCCTTATTTCTTATTGTATGAAGTGATAGGGATACTTGTAGGATTATGGGAGGTGAGAGGTGTGAGGATAGGTGGTAAGATAGGGTAGCCAAGTGGCAAGGGTAGTTAGAGTGGGACACTTGAGGTGTCTCACTTAGGAGAGAGAGGTGGAAAGTAGGGTATTGATGAGGGCTAGGAGATGTGGCAAGGGGAGGGGTAGTGGTAGTTAGGACACATGGCAAAGGGAAAGCATCCTAGGATATATTTTCTAGATTTTATTAAATCTAGAAAATGGAATAATGTGAGAAGAAAATAATTTGATGTCTACAGATGTTATGCGAGTGGTTAGAATTTTGTGTCTATAGATACCCCTTTTTGTATCATGTTGTGTAAAACACAATGTGATGTAAAAATAAGAGAAAATTGGTTTATTGGGTAGAGGAGTTGATTTTATTGTTCGAGTGTGAGGATTGAATGACCAATAAAAATTTTAGTTTTATCTTACCCCATCAAGTGGCAAATGGATGCAAGATAAAACAAATGAGACCCATGATCCAATTGACCAATGTGGATGGTAGATAGGAGTGGTTTATGGATGAGTATGTCACAAATAAAGATCAATATTAACTATCCCAAGTGTAGAGTAGGCATGTGTCTTCAAAAAAAATTCCTTTGATAGAATGATGAGAACTTGTGATGTGGTAGATGGACTAGCCAATGGGGATATGTGTGTTATACTGGAATTTTTTAGAGGTGGAGGTCATGTTTACCACCTTAATTATAGTCACCACATGTAAACATATATAGTAATTAACATGGTGCATACCAAAGTGGTTAAAAAAAAATTGCTATGTGCCCCAATAGAAAGAGGTTTGATGATAATATTTGGAAATTTTTCTTGGACATATGTGACTCCAAAATTGGGTTCTTGAATATTGAACTTGATTCAAGATATAATTAAAAAATTTCATAGAATGGATCATCATAGGTTGGATATGAGATGATAAAAAATGGGAACGTGGCATTAATGGATGGAGAAATTATAGAATTTTATTTTTTTGAACAAGCGTTCTTATGGTGATCTACCCATCCTACCTGATTGCATGGATAACTAGTCGCTACAACAAATTGGTGGCTAGAGTAGATTACTAGGTACAAGGTTCACTTGAGAATCTAGGCTAGTTGATCTACAACAAAAGAGTAAATCCTAAGCTAGTGTAGGAAATAAAAATCTATTCTAGATATTGACTAGAGGGGTTTGGTGTCTCTAGAGCCTTTTGAACTGAAAGTGTCCAAAGGGGTTTGGTTTCTTTGGGACCTTTTGTATTGAAAGTGACCAAATAATTTTGGTTCCTTTGGATCCTTTTGAGTTGATTTGACCAAAGGGATATCTCCTTTGGAGCATTTTGAACTGAATTAACCCAAGGGATTGGGTTTCTTTGGAGTTATTTTTGAATTTTGATAGAGTGAGGCAAAGAATGTGACCTTAAAATATTGCAATAGATTATGGATGATGATGAGGCAAATGGTGCAACCTTAAAACATTGCAATGAATTTTGGATGGTGATGAGGCAAATTGCACTACCTTAAAACCTCATGGTTAAACATGTGATGGAATGAGTAGATGTAGATGAAATGCATATTAGATGATAATGATTCACATAGATTAGCACATATTGGGTGAATGAATGTTGATTCTTTAGTGATTATCCTTCTAGAAAGTTGTGGAATATTCATTAATAAACTTAGATTGAATTTCTTAATCAAGGGTACCAAAACAATGGAACTATTTTTACTACGAGTTACATGGGGACTTAAAACATGAGATATGAATGGGATTATGCTATAGTGGTTTTGGTAATTATGGTGATTGTCCAATTGTTCATCTTAGGATCATATAATCTGAAAGTGTTTTCCAAAGACTCAAACATCCTACAACATCAAGCCAACTCATCTAGTAATACCACAAACCCATTAGGTACTAAGGATGTCCTAGTGGAGTCAAGTCTCTAAAGGACCAACTTTGTGTGTAGTAAATATCCATTTTCAATATGAGCAAGGGTAGACTAATCAATTGTAATATATGCCAATAAGCTATCTCATTTTTAAGTGTATGTAGACCTATAAAAAATAAGGTCTCTAATGTGATAGATACATCACCATGCATGGTGTACTCCATTGACAGTTAAGCATCCATAACCTCAATGGAGGTTATCCCCATGATCTAAGGACCTAAGAATTATAGGGATTCAAGATCTTATTTGATGATTATTTTTTTGAAGACTTTTATCTTTTACTTTGTGCTTGTCGTTTTTTGAATTCTTAGGGTTAGACCATGTGCATGATAGGATGAGCAAGGTAAACTGTTCACTTTATGGAAATAGCCATGCATGAGTTCATCCTTTCAAGGCATCACAATATGATTAATATGTGATAGATGTACGTGGTCTAAAATAAAACCTAATTTAACCAAGAACAACCTATAGCACTTAAGGACTATTTGATGTTCAATGGAGGTTGCATGAGACATTAGGAGTGGCTAAGTAACCGAAATTACCTAGATATTTTTCAAGCTAGAGACTATAAAAGAGACAAGGTGTAATGCAATGCAATATTGATGAAAATGAACTATGCATGGCATTATAATACCAATACTAAAATGAAGGTGCCCCTCATTAAGGTAACAAACCAAGGATACCAATAAACATGGAAACTAAGTAAGTGAAAACCAATGCGATATTAAGAACATGTAGAAAATTTTGATTATCCTTATTATATAATATGATATTCAAATTCCATAAGGCCCACAAGCAGATATGTGAGCTCTAGTAGACTCACCACTTTGTCCTTGGATAACTTGGTAGCTAAACAAGCTAGGTATAGACACCCTAATATAAGATTATGATGATATTTATTAAACAAATACGCCTAACTAGATTAATATAACATGTATAAAAATAATATTGACCAAGCATATAATGAAAGCATTATATCAGTTAAAGCAGATTTGTGCCTTATCCATTTGGGTTATCATAGAAATTTTAATCATTCACATGAAAAAAAAAGAAGATAAAAGAAATATTGATTAATAAATATTCATTCGGATATCTCAATCAACATGGATTTTAAATCAATGAGAGAAACATTACCTGCAGATTCAAATAATGTAATATACAGGCAAGAAAACATACACATTGCACCAAAAAATGTAAAAAAGTGAAAACCAGATGATTTGTATATATTCAAATTAACATTACTATAATGATAAATCCTAAAAGAATGCTTAGGTATTTTATTGAATATAATATAGGGTTTATCCCATTCAAATGACGTAATAAGGGAAATGCTATCTATTGTCCTAATTATAGTGACACATAGACTCTTGTTCCCTGGAGCAACTCCTGGAAATCATCTTAGATAGACTACTCAAATTTCGGTGATACCTGCACAAAGGTGGGAAGAACTTAAGAGAATGGAAAAAATGAAGGAAAACCAAGAAGATATGTTAACCCTCACAGAAACACTAAAAATACCTCTCACAAGCTTGCTTCGTTATTGCTTAGTAATAAAGCTTAGCCTCTTCAACTCCTTATATAACTAGACTTTATGAAAAATGTTACAATTGCTTGGTCCTGGTTCATCCACGTGTGTTGTTATTGGTCTTGTGTCTCTTAAGCTTCTTCAGTATGTTATAGAAAATACAGTTGATGCCAACTATCAAAATTTTCGTAAGGTTATTTTTGGCTTGAGACTACACCATTTGTTACTGCAACTCATCTCTTCAGCTTTCTTAACTCTAATTGTTTCTGGTTTGAAGGGGGTCCTTAATAGTGGTGGGCTAGGAATTTTATCATGCCTTATAATTTGTACAAAAGGTAAATTTATGTATATTTCCTTTATTCCTATTATCCTAGTCATTTGTCTTTTTGTCTTTTGATGATCTTTGACTAGGGTTGATGCAGATACGATTTTAAGATAAAATAGATGGGGATCCAATTTTATGATGAAGGAAGAAAATAAAAAACACAATGAAATGAAACGATATGGGTAACAGTATGGATGGTTTTGGGAATAGTTGGACACAATGGATGTAGAAGGCTACAAATAATGATGGTGATATGGTGTTTTGTGGAACAAACAGTGATGGTGATCAAGAGAGAATACCCAGAAAGAGGAGGACAAAGGGGAATGAGAGGAAAGACAAGGAAAATGAGACCTGGAGGTGCACAAAATGATAGGAATGATAATAAAGGTGCACCTACATAAATATAATCCATTGGGGTGAGACCTCTGTAACTATATTTCATCGAGGCTCTTATCTTTTTCTAAAGCTAGCAATATGCTGAGGCTTCAGGATTTTCTTCTTTTTATCGTGTCTTCTACATCTTTTAGTGATGAAACATAGTAACTTTTTACATTACTTGCCATACTTGAAGATTATTATCCTTTGCATACTTTGGCCCATCCTTTCTAATGGATCCTTTACTCTACCCACTACCTTCATATAAAGTCATGTTGAGATCATCCATTTTGTCATTTGATGGTTGTAGTGTCATGTTTTGTAGATACAAATGGATCTGGATATCTTGGACCTGCGTTGGGCCTATCCTTTGAGTTGCTCATTTCATAAGATTACCTTATTAGTATAGTCTTTGATATCTTCAACTTATGTGGTGAATTTACTCATGTGGTTTGATACTTTCTCCTTTGAGCAGCTTTCAAGTTCACCGGGCTTCGTTGCCTATCCTTTGAACACCCTCAAGTTGATGGTATTTCTTTATCACTTACTTAGGCTTTTGTACTTTTTTCAACCATAATTTTGAAAACTACCTTGAGATATTTGTAGATATTTGTATGCTTCAAAGAGATATGTTCATCTTGGGACACCTAATTTCATTGCTTCTGGATCTTGGACCATTCAACCCTTTATGCCTTCTTTCAGTCTTCAAATAGTGAACCATATAACTTTCTAGGTGAAATACACATCATTGATCTTCTTTGGAATGATCTGAGCCATTTATACCTTCATTGCTCTTCATAATAGCTTATCACTGATGCATTGTTGATGGGCTTCCTTGATGAGCGATGAAGACTTAAAAGAAATAAATTATCATTGATTTCATGGGGCTATCACTAATGAATCGATGATAATGCATTTGCGAGGGTGATGAGTAAAATTATTTGTTGATGAATTATATTTTCACTGATATATGAGTGAATGGGAAGGGTGATTGATGATAGGTGAACCTTTATAAATATTAGACATACTTAGATGGATGACCTAGTAGACCTGATGTTTTCTTAATGCACGATGGGAGGAAAAAAATCTAATACAAATGATGGCCTGACCCTTGAATGACTTACAAAAACCTTATCACTGATGGTATTACCTTATCATTGATGGAAGAGTGAAAGGAAAGAGCAATCAATGATGGATGAGCTTTTTACACTTAAGTCATTTTATGGTCACTAATGAGGGGAAATTTTTTGTTGATGGATTAGTGATGTGCTTTTGATATTGACGATGGACCAAACTTAGACTTGAAGGCTAAAAACTTAGGTGTGAATTTATGCTTAAAAATTAAGCAGGTGGGAACTAAGTGGAAGGCTATAGGACTTGGGACTAAGACATTTTTGATGGGAATCAGCTACCGTTGATAGATCGGTGATAGTGTATTCATATGAGTGATGGTTTACTTTGTGTTTTACACTAGTACTGATTGAAATGAATGATCATTGATGCATCGACGATAAAGCTTTTAGGTAAATAATGACTTTTAAAACAACTTGGCATGACTAACTTCATCGAGAGGGGGAATGGTTAGGCTAACGATAGAGAGACCCTTACTTTTGGACTTAAGAAATTCTATCACTGATGAGACTCAACAATCGTTGATGCATCAACGATGAGGCTTTTACAAGAGTAAATTTGATTTATCTTTATACCTAAAATTTACATGGTTTCTAATTGAAATAGTCTATCAAATATGGATCAGTGATGGAAGGTTTGGATGAGTGACTATGTATTTTAGGTTTATATTATCGTCGATGACTTACTACGATGGTAGAAGGATTGGTGATGGGGTTTCAAAAGGGTAATGCAGACTTAGGATTATTATACCTTAGCAAAAAACTTTGGTAAAATGTTAATATAAGTGTCTATATGGACTTAGGGACTTAGACTTATAGAAAAAATTTATCAAAATAGACTACGTGGTAGTTTTTGCCATGGTCTAACTTAAGGGTGTAACCTGACTTTTGACATTATAATATGACTTTTAAAATTTTTTGCAATGGTTAGATATCTTAGATGATACGGGATAAATGGGGCTATGTATATGGATATGTTTATGGACCAAATATATTTAAAGGGCGTGGATCAACTAATGAAGACAAACTAGATGATATAAAACCAAATGGATGAATTTGAGAAAAATGAATGAAATAACTAATATGGTGAGGGTGATGATATGAAAAATAAT
Source organism: Wollemia nobilis (assembly GCA_028583015.1). Classification (NCBI taxonomy): domain Eukaryota; kingdom Viridiplantae; phylum Streptophyta; class Pinopsida; order Araucariales; family Araucariaceae; genus Wollemia; species Wollemia nobilis. The sequence continues at coordinate 19,500,480 of JAQPPZ010017228.1, forward strand.
GTTCTCATTAATGGATGGATGGATAGGGATGACTTGTGGAGGGTATAATGAGTTAATTGTTATAATAATTAGACCTATTTCTTTACTAGCCATGAGGACTCTTTTTTTGTATTTAAATGACTTTCTCAAAACCCTCATATTTTTTGGACTTAATACCACATCCTAAAGTCACCTAGTCACTCATTTTTGTAAAATTTTGAAAATTAGGGGTGAAAACTAAGTTGGGATTTTTGAAGTCCAACACAGGCTCTGCCTGGGACAAGAGAAGTGTTTGATTTGATAGGATTTAAAATTTTCTTGATAAATCTAGAATCTTTGATTGACTTAATTATTCCCATTTCTTTTTGGACCTCCAGTAAAGGACTTTTGGCAAGTGTAACCCCTGTAAACATGACTTCTACCTTTGGCCTTTATAGACACTTTTTTACTTTAGTTCTCATGACTAACCTAACCAAAACTCCATTGGAATTTATTTAACATCCAAGACTAATAATAAAATCCTAATAACCTAAGAATATAAATAAACTAAAAACTTATTGGACTAAAGTTGATTGAAATGAAATATACAAAGCTAAAATAGACAGAAATAAAACATATACAAAATGTTTTTTTTTGTATATGTACAAGAGATGGATAGAAATAGTTCACATGAACTAATCTCCATCACAAGGATGATACATCTTCATATTTTGGCCATTTATAGGAAATTGTATCTCTTCTTCTTGCAGGGTCTACAACCTGTAGGTATGATGGTATGTTCTCTAGATGACTTGGTAAGGACCCAATCATTTTGGTTCTCGTTTACATTTTTTTCATGGTTTTTCATTCTTTGGATCCCAGTATAATACTGTATCGCCCAAATTTTTTGCACCCTTACCTTCAAGCTAAAGGATCCATGCCCGGAAGGGGGATGCGAGAAGGATGGGACAATACCTCGGACGGAGAGGCCCTTTGAAGGTCGCGCCTCTCGGGGGAGGGGTATAAGGGTGAATTTTCGATGGATGGTGGGGTTCACCAGGAAACTTTAAGTGGCAATTTCCATGCCTAGGTTGAGAATGGGTTTGATGTGTTCATTTTATATTCAATCATTCATATTCCTAGGTTGGCCAAAATGAATCTAAGCTATTCTATATGAAATTTTGGGTTTATATGAAGACAAAAAACATGAATGAATCCTAAATACAGAGACTATATGAAATGGAGAGGAATACACCTGATTCCTGATGTTTGATGAAGATTCTGAAGCTTGTAGGAGTCCAGATCATCCCGGATATGACAGGATCATCTGTAATTGCATAGAATCATCCCAAATCATAGGCGATCATCTAAGATCAGACAAGATCATTGAAAACCTGATGAATTCGTTAGACGAATTCATCGAAACCTGCAATCATGGAAACAGACACCAAAAACCAAAAATGCAATTGCGAGAATGATGCAAAATGATAGAAATAATAGTATAGATGCTTAAATAATAAATCCAGATTAGCAAATCAAATGGGATGCACTGTTTTAATAACTTATTTTAAATTTTACCATGCAAATATGCTAAATGAGGTGAACTCCAGGATGCAAAATAGAAATAAATCGATCTAATGCACAATTAAATAAGAAAGAAAGGTAGAAAATGCAAACTCGGGGCTCTGGTTGCCCCCAATCTGAACTGTAGTCAAAATCATCTGCAATCGTACGAGATCATCGTCGATCTCGATAGGATCGTCCAAAATCGTGTTGGATCACCTGTGACGATCCGAGCTTCCTTCGACTGAAACACAGTAAAATCTTGCAATAAAACCTGAAAATACAAATGCAAATGATGGGGGCGAGGATGTTCTAATACAACAAAAACTAGAGTTGTAGGGAAATGATCAGCCAGGGGGATAAACTGGGAAAATCCCAAGTTTATATAGGATTAGGGGGAGGTTAGGAGGTTGGGGATCATCCCAATCTGGGAGATCTCCAACGTAGGAATCTCCAACCGCACGTACACGCTTCTGCCCGAGTTGGAGAGGTTGTTGAAACAGAAGCTAATTATGAAAATTTGGTTTTGGGACGAAATCGTCTGGACGTTCTATTCCAGACGAATTCATCCGATTTGGGACGATATCATCAGATCGGCGACGATATCGTCCAACGGTCAAAACAAATTCTAAAAATGGCACAAAAAATGAGGTGAGCGGTTAACGAGCGGTTTCGAGGTTAAAATTCAAATTTTTATCTTTTTACTGATGGTTTAACTACGCCAATTTTAGGGTGCTACATTTTGCCCCCTCTTTAGCAAATTTTTTGAAGAAAATGCATTAAATACGAGTTCTTCATGCTTTACGAGAAAGCAAAAATTTATTCCATTTTTTAGACGATGATTCTAGGTCGAATCGTACAACTGCTTGCTATGGTGCCCCCTCCGAGTTTTTACCCAAATCGAACGTTTGAGGTAAAAGCGCGAAAAAGCAAAAATTTAAAATGTTGTTTTTAAATAAAATTAAGAAAAATAGGGTAAAACCCTAATTCATTTTTACTGTTCACTTTCGCTGTTTCAAAGCTTGTAGGCGAAATGGTGGAAACGGCACACAGATCGACAGAGGTCCGACGCGGGTTGCGGGTAAGGATCTAAACCTGATACATTATGTTTTTAACTTGATTTGTTTAATTTTTTACTTTAAATTTTAATTGTTTTTGGTCATCGCGGCCGTTTTTAGGCCGTCGACGACGTCGGGATGAAATCGTCCCAATTTCGTCGAAATCGTCCCTATATCGCCGATTTCGTCTAAGGACGAAATTGGAGAAATAGGGGCGATTCCGTCCAATAAAGGACGATCCCTAAATTGAATAAAAGGGAGATGATTTATCCTAGTAATGATGATTTTGCTAAATTTGGTATGATATCGTCCAATAATGGGTGATATCATATTTTTATGAGATGAAATTAATTTTAATCGATTTTAATGATTATGTACTAATGATTTTGTTTTTGTTGTTTTATTGTTTATTTTGCAGAGGGGATTACTAAAGAGTCGGGAATGGAAATACGAGGGGCTCAGAGACGATGTAGCCACGCTCGATCAGGCCGAGCGGGACAGACTAGCAGAGGTTGGACTATAGCATGTGGCAGAAATGCCACAAATTCCTACAGACATGGGGCTACTGACAGCCCTAGCAGAGAGATGGTATCCGGGGTCGTCCTGCTTTCGGCTACCGACAGGGGAGATGGCTCCCACTCTAGAGGATGTATGGAGGATCTTGAGGATCCCCATACATGGGTGATTCATGACTCCTATGGCCAATCAGGGCCATGCTATGATGAGACTATGTGTGGACCCGAGCTTCACCCTAGAGAAGGGTAGAGTGAACATCGAGTCTTTGCGGTAGATGCCTGGGGCATCTCGATTGACTCGAGTTTTGGTAGGGGTGGTAGGTGGCCTACTTCTATGCCACCAGAGTGGTTGCAGGTTACCATGGCTCCTCTCAGATGTGGTCTATGACATGAGAGACCACGATTATAGGTTTGCTTGGGGTAGTTTTGTACTATGCCGCTTGTATAGGATCCTTTACGGGGTCGTATACAAGGGAGGTCAATGTCTAGTGCTGACATCACTGCTACAGGTTTGGTGCTGGGAGCACATTACGATGCGGAGGCCGGTAGGGCTTCCACTGATAGGAGTTGACCGAGAGAGACCCCAGGTTTTCTATTGGTGGCTCCAGAGAGGGTCACAATGATGGATAGATCTGTCGATGTCCCGGAGGTTGCTAGACGACCTCATCCCAGATCAGATCACCTAGAGGCCATGGAGAGAGCATCCAGGGTGGGGAGAGGATGGACAGGAGTTGGCTCGCATCAGGCGAGTCTTCTAGTTGAGGATGGAGTGGGGAGAGGTAGAGCTCCATCGCTATGACCGAGTTTTGAGGTAGTTCGGTCTATAGCAGGGGATCCCTTCTCTTAGGGATTACGAGTACTCCTAGACTATCTAGGATAGTACCACACTGAGCGGGGCTCTAGACATGCAATGATTCTAGAGTCAGGACGTTGATGATGCCCCCATTCAGCCAGTGGATGGGGATGACATTGGGGTAGCAGATGGATATGATGCCTGGTATGCAGGCATCCACCCTCCTCGGATGACGAGGGCATAGGGTCCGATGCACATTATTGTGCAATGGATGGGGAGGCAGCAGGCTACCATCGATGCAGCGAGGAGTCACGGAGGGAGGGATCAATGATGGCCTCCTCAGGAGAGACATAGAGAGTGCCATAGGCTCTGGAGAGACCACAGCAGCCAGAGAGGAGGGAGGAGGGACTCCCTTCTTAGTAGAGGGATAGGCCACCATCACCCGATAAGGGCAAGGGTATCGAGGTGGGGGAGAGCAATGAGATGGTGGCTCTTCGAGTGGAGAATGCCCACCTACGAGCTCAGGTGCAGACGCTGCAGGATGAGGCTACATGACTCAGGGCTCGGAGCGGAGGGGCGAGCATGCAGGAGCTGGCATGGGCTATTGCTCAGACCATGTTCTATCAGGGAGTATACTTCTAGCTAGTTCTAGAGGGCCAGAGGATACAACTGCCAATCGACATTATAGAGCCAATCAGGATGGGGTCATCGAGGACATCCTCACGATCGACATCGAGGACCCACGATACAGCATGGACCTCGATGGGACCACCTCCTCCATGTCAGGGTGAGAGAGGAGATGAGGCTGAGAGCTCGAGGGCTTCTCGAGACTAGCTGCTTTTTGTACATAGACCATATATGTTTGAGAGGATTGAGTATGCCAGGGTATAGATTGTGGCATACCAATCCATTTTGATATATGATGTACATAATTTTATATATATATATATATATATATATATATATATATATATATATATATATTTTTGTGATATGACTTGTGCATATGTTTTATGATGCTTTAATATTTTAATTGTTGATTGATTATTCATGTAATTATGTCATTGAAAATATTATAATTTTATGTCATGCCATAAAATTTAAATGAAATAATCTGATGTAAACAAATTGGTTGTTGTGGTGTGATTTGATGAAAAAATAAAGGGACTTCTAACAATAATTTCAAAGGACATTGTCATTGTTACATGACCATTTCATGGAGTCGCCACTCGCTAGGTCATTAAGCTAATCCCGGTAGAGAAATATCGCTAAAAGTAAAAGGGTGCTTAAGAGACTTTCTTAAGACTTTGTGTTGTGATGATGAAAATTGATGATGGTGATGATTTGTTTTCAGATGTCCATGAAAATATTATGCATGAGATATTAAAAATATGATTTTTGCTAGGCATAAAATTCCTAAGTGTGATAGAAATTTGAACAATTGCCTAGGAATTATACCATCGTCGCAAAAAAAACTGAATGTTGACATAATGAAATGAAATAGGAAAGTTTTCGTTCTTTTTAAAGCACAATTGTGTAACATAATGATTTAAGCCATATGCTTTTATGGATAAAAATGGGAAATAAAATTAAAACGATGGTTTGCGCTAGGCATAGAATATTTAGGTATAGACTTATACCATCATCACGAAATCCAAAGAAGAAATTGATATAATAGTTTTATTGCATAGTTGAGTTTTGAGTTTGAGATAAACAGAAAATATAAGATGAGGACTTGCACTAGGCATAAAATTCCAATTTAGGTTTAGGAACTATACCATCATTGCGAAAGTCGAAAATATATAAATGTGACTTTATTGCTAGATTTTTGAACATGTTTTGAAAGAAATTTTGGATTTTGAAAAAAATGTATGTAATTGTTTTTACGCTAAGCAGTTATTCTCAAGTAAGAAAATCAAATTATTCCAGAAGATTTGCATAAATATTTTAAATTATCTCAAAGACAAAATTTAGATTTATAAGGAACCCCGTGTGCATATGTGAGTTCATTGCCGATCTTGATCTATCATAATGATACAAAATCTCTCAAATACAAATGTGTGTGCAATTGTATTGTTCACTTACCGATTTTGAGCAAGATAATTTGATACAAGTAATTTGAATTAACCAAATGAGTGTTCGTTAACCATGATTTATATGCATATGACCATACCAAACTACTATGTAAGTCAGGTCATCAAGAGCTAGCTGATCCATAAGCAGACATAGGTCTGTACAAAAGAAGGTCGCTAATGTAACAGACATATCACCACGCTAGGAGTTACCCAAGGCCAAGCGGGTTGGGCACAAACCACCTGTTATGGGGCTTACCTCACAGTTTTCGAATAATTGAGAATTCCAGGGATTCAAGCTCATTCACCCTTCTTTTCTTTTCAAAGGGTAGGGGAAAGGATTTATTGCTTTTTGCTTTTTCTTTTCTTTTGCTCTTTTTATTTTATTTTTTTTGTATTTTTGCTTGACACTGAGATAATGCTGGAAATATTGCTGAGATGGTACAAAATGATAATGCTTCTGAATAATTTTCTCTTTTTCTCATGATTTTTCTTGTTTTTCTTTTTCTTTTTCTTGCTATACTAGGGATACTTGCTCGGATTGGCTGTAGAGCAAGGGATTTTTATTCTGGGCAGGGGTGAGCTTGTCCTTTTGTCAATTCTCAAAGATTCTAGACCATGTGCATGATAGGATAGCAGGGGAAAATTTTTGCTCAAGAGACCACTTCTACTATGTAGCATCATTTTGAATTTGCAATGAAATCATTTTAATGTGAAAAGGTATACTTGGTTCAAGTAAATAACAAGATCGGTTCTCTATGCTCAAAACTTTATTTAATTCAACTGTGGACTTTGATATAAGAGAGATTAATAATCATACCAAATAAGATCAAGATATTTATTCATGTGAGTGTGAAAGTGAGGGATTCCAAATAAATGCTAATTTATCCAAAACAACTAAAAATATAACTGCAATACTTCAAGAATTGACAGGTGCAAAAATAAAAGATGTTTTTGAAGATTTTGATGATTTTGATGTTTTTATATTTTGATTTTGATTTATGAATTGAGAGAATACATAATATTACTATTTTTTTGAAATTTTTATATGAATTTACTAAAATGAGACAAGATGTACAATATATACAGTGACGAAATTACCATAATTATGCATAATAGCGCTTAAGATGCATAATGTTCATAGGTTCTTTAAGATCTTTACCATCTAAGGTAGCTAATCTGTATGCTCCCGATCCAAATTTAGTAGTGATGATATATGGCCCAAGCCAGTTAGGTTCAAATTTACCTTTAAGGTCTTTAGTTGCATTAGTATTTTTTTTATTTTCTTTTAAGACGAGGTCGTCGATCTCAAAGGATCGGTGATGAACTTTCTTAAGATATGCTCGTTTGAGCTTGTTCTGGTAGGCTCGAAGATGCTCCAAAGCATTGATGCGCTTCTCATCTAGGAGTTCCAGCTGACTAAATCTTCCAGCATGATATTCATCTCCTACTTCAGTATCTTGAAGTAGCAGAGCCAAAGAAGGAACTTCTAATTCAAAGGGAAAAATAGCTTCAACGCCATAAACCAAAACAAAAGGTGAAGTGCCCGTGGGAGTACGAACGCTAGTTCGATAAGCCCACAAAGCAGGATATAATTGAATGTGCCAATCTCGGCCAGATTTATTGACCAGTATTTTGAGGATTTTAATTAATGTTTTATTAGATGCTTCTGCTTGGCCATTACCCTGAGGATAATAGGGAGTGGACCAACGATGTTGAATTTTATATTTTTGACATAGTTTCTTTACATATTTATTTTTGAAACAAGTTCCATTATCCGAGATGAGATTTGCAGGAATTTCGAACCTACAAATAATTTGATTAAAAATAAATTTGGAAACTTGGGTTCCAGTGCAAGAAGCTAAGGGCATAGCTTCAACCCACTTCGTAAAATACTCGATGGCGGTTATGATGAATTTGTGTCCATCAGATGACACAGGATTGATTTTTCCAATAATGTCTAAGCCCCATTTTGAAAAGGGCCAAGGAGATGAAATAGCCTGCAGTTCTTGTGCAGGTGCATGGACAAGGTCAGCATGTTTCTGGCACTTGTCGCAATGGTGCACGTAATCATGTGCATCATTCTCCATGGTAGGCCAAAAATATCCTATCCTAAGGAGCTTCTTAGCAATGGTGCTACCACTAAAGTGTCCCCCACAAGATCCATCATGGGCTTCACTCAAAGCTGATCTAGACTCTTCTAGATTCAAACATCTCAGTAGGATACCTTCAAAAGATCTCCTATATAAGGTATTGCCAATTATGATGAAGCGACTTGCTCGTCTACGTAATAACCGATGCTGGTTTCTATTAAAACCTTCAGGGAAGGTTCCATTGTGAAGAAAATTGAGGATATCAATGTACCAAAGTTTGGGAGTAGTTTCATTGATTAGAAACACGTCCAGAGGTTCCAAGCATGTTTTAATTGAAGCGGGTTCCTGGAGTCGATGAATAATGATGGTAGCATATTCATCATCTAACTCCAAGGGTAAAAGAGATGCAACTGTGGCCATAGCATCAGCCGCATGATTGCTAGTTCTAGGAATAGCTTCCAAGGTAACTTGATCAAATAAAGATATTAATTGTAATACATATGCTTTATATGGGTGCAATTTATCATCTCTGGTCTGATAAACATCATTAATTTGATTTATAACAAGTTGAGAATCATCGAAAACTAATAGATTTTTAATTTTTAGTGCCATGGCTGCTCGTAATCCAAGGATGAGAGCCTCATATTCAGCAATGTTATTAGTATAAGCAAACATTAATTTAAAGGATAGAGGTATGAGATGTTTCTATGGAGATATCAAAATAATACCTGCACCAGCCCCACTCATGCATCGGGCTCCATCAAAGTATAAGGACCATTGCTCTGAATGATCTACCTCTAGTTTAAGGCATTCGTCAAGAAACTCAATGACGAGGGGATGGGTGGACTCTAAGGGTGCAACAGCTAATTGATCTGCTATGATTTGACCCTTAACAGACTTCTATCCTATAAACATGAGTTCAAACTCGCTTAGGGAAAGAACCCACTTTGTTGTGCGACCAGATAAATAAGGTCGACTCATGAGATACCGCAAGGGATCGGATTTAGCAATAACGTACATTTTTTGACTGAGCATATAATGGCGTAGTTTCTATGTAGAAAATACGACTGCTAAACATAACTTCTCTAATGTTGTGTAGCGGGTTTCATAACTAATTAATGTTCTGCTAATGTAATAATTAGCACGCTCTCTCTTCTCATCATCAAGTTGAGCTAACATAGCTCCTAAAGCAAAATCTGAAGCAAAAATATACAAGATAAATGGGCGATCAGGTTTAGGTGGTGAAAGTACAGGTGGGTTAAGAAGATATTGTTTGAGGAGTTCAAATGCTTCCTGACATTCGTTGTCCCAATGGAAAGAGACATCCTTCTTAAGAAGCTTAAGAAAGGGTCCAGTTTTATCCGCCAACTTATCGATGAAGCGACGGATGGCTTGAAGCTTACCTTGTAGACTCCATAATTTCGATATATTCGTAGGTGCGGGCATATCAGTGATAGCCGCAATCTTGAGAGGGTCAATTTTGATGCCACGTAAAGAAACTATAACCCCCAATAATTTACCAGACTTAACTCCGAATATACATTTGGCTGGATTCAATCGGATAAGATATTCCCTTAACCGATCAAATACTTTTCTCAAGTCATCTAAATGGTCATCTTCTTCAAGTAGAACGAGCTATAATGTCATCTACATAATCATGTAGTATATCATGCATCATATCATGAAAGATATAAGTCATGGCTCGTTGATAGGTTGCACCTGCATTCTTTAAACCGAATGGCATCACTTTCCAACAAAAGGCTCCCCAAGGGGTAATAAAGGTTGTTTTAGCCTGATCTTCAGGAGCTATCCTGATCTGATTATAACCAAAAAATCCATCCATTAAGGATATCATTCCACTCCCAGCAGTAAAATCAATGATCTGATCCATATTGGGAAGGGGAAAATCATCTTTAGGGCATGCAACATTAATATCTCTAAAGTCTGTACAAACCCTAACCTTAGTAGCTTCTTTCTTAGTTACTGGAACTACATTCGAGATCCATTCAACATAATCAATGGCTTGTATAAAAATAACATTCAGGAGTTTTTCTAACTCTCCTTTGACTAGTAAGGCCACTTTAGGATGCATTTTTCTAAGTTTCTGTTTAACAGGTTTAGCATCCGGGTGCACTACTAGGTGATGCATAACTACAGAAGGGTCTAAACCTGGCATATCTTCATATGTCCAAGCAAAGACATCTTCATATTCTTTAAGAAATGCAATGTATTTATCCTATTTTTCTTGACTCAATTCTGATCCGATGTTGATTATGTGAGGGTTATCCTCGGTTCCAATGTTAATTTTTATGACATTTTCTACTTCCATGTGTAGATCTCTCTCAAAATTAGGTGGGGCGGGTGAAACGCCCAATTCCTGTAATTCTTCCAAGGTTAACTTGGATAATTCATCTTGAGGAGTCGTGGCCTCAAGCTGGGCTATACTAGGTATAGAGCCATCAAAATAAAATCCGTTATGTAATAATTCCTCAATGGAGACATCATGGAAGATATCTCCCTCCAACTCATCGTCGGATTCAGCGATCATCTCAGGATAAGCTATAGATAGCATATTACATGTGAATGGCTTATTCGTTAAACATGAAGCATCGCGTTCATCTAAATAATCTTGGTAACATATAAGATGGTCATCATCCTCAAATGGCTGACCCTTACTAGAAAATAGGCCTACACCACATCGGGTGGGCCACGGCTCTACCTCAAAAGGTTCTTTCATACCATTCTGGAAAGGTCCCAAACCTTTCCCTTTATATCCCAATTTAAGCATTATAGGTTTGGCTTTAGTATACTCATTAGTAAAATAACATCGAGCATATCCATCATAATGAGTTCTGATGTTTCTGGGTATTCTACCCCAATCATATCCCTTATAAATAAAGGCACAACTCCCGACTTGGTAAATACTTCCCATAGGCTGTGGGAGGCCCAAGGTACGAGGAGATGGTGGCAAATTATTTAAAATAAGGGAATCTTGCATAGAAACATTCGTTTCTTCTGATATAAGAATTTTAGATAGATCGGGTAAGAGCTCGTCAGTAAGAGCATAAGAGGTAGAAGGAATATTTCCTACATCTTTTGATGTGGAGAATATGCATTTGGTAGATATAGACGGTGTAGAGGTGTCAATAGATGGGTCTTTTATAGGTATGGAAGTTATAGGAGTAGAACAAGAGACATTGGTTGTGGGATTGGGATCTTTCTTAGGTCCTAATGCGGTTTGTTCAGAAGATGGTTGAGCTATATGTGAAGGTGCATCTGATGGAGAAGAAGTAGATGACATTGTGGGTGCGAGTTTCACACGTTTAGATGGGTAATGAGAATTAGGATGTGTGGATGACAAAGCAGGGCAAAATTGAACTCCAATAGGTTCTGCCAAAGCACACATATCAAAGGGTCTTGGATCACCATGAATGGTAACCAACTGATTCTTAAATTTGAATTTAACACATTGATGTAAGGTTGAGGGAACAACTCGCATTGCATTGATCCAAGGGTGACCCAAGAGTATATTGTACGATGCAGGGCAATGTACAATAAACACAGTCGTATCCAAGGTTCTTGGACCAACCTGCAATGGAATGGTAATAACTCCACATGTTTCTTGTGTTTCGTCATTGAAATATTTTATGATCATATCAGTTCTTTTCATTTCCTCACTTCTAAACCCAAATATTTGGTAGAAGTCAAAAGTGCAAATATTTAAAGATGAACCATTATCAATCAAAACTCGTTTGACTGCTACATCTCCAATTAAAGCAGTAATATACAAGGGGTTATCTTTATGTAAACTATGTTGAGGTATGTCTCTATCCCGGAAGTCAATACAATCAACTTCACGAGTTATTATAGTATTGGCCATGGCTTCGGGTTGAATGTCTTGTGGTACCATCATCTGGCTTAATGTGAGCATTAATTCATCTCTATGTGTAGGAGAAGATCTTAAGAGGTCCAAAAGGGAAATTCTAGCTGTAATATTTGATAATTGTTCATTAATATTATAAGGAGGTTTAGGTTGAACATTAGGTGCATGATTCCCTTTATTAGGAACCTTCAAAACAAATGGAGTTGATCCACCATTCTGCATTTGATCTTGTTGAGAATTTTGAGCCTGTTGTCTAGTAACAACTCCGATGGTACCCACAATATTATTCTGTGGATGATGAATGGGTCTTGGTCTAGCGTTTATAGCTAACTCATTAGAAAGTAATTGGTGAGACGATGGTCTAGTAGTGATTCTTCTTGGAAATGGTTCTTCTGGAACCATATGACTTGTGATAGGGTGAATAGTATCCGATTCATCTTCAGAACTATTCGATTGATTTGATGTGATTTCCATATCACTCTCAGTCTCATATTCTGTATCACTAAGATCAGGTATCTGAATATTATATAGAGGCCTGGTTGTAACCATGGATAAAGTTGTGTCAAATATTTTTGGATCATGAACAGGTAAATGCCCACTAATAGTTCCGACATATCGGGCAGGAGGAGGAACATTATGATGTTCAATTTGATTAGCCACCTCCTTACCATGTTTTGGTAAGGGATGTTGAAAGATGTCTAATGACTGATTGGCATTCTGATTCTGGTTTTGTGTGGTGTTCTGTTGAGCGTTATTAGGAGGATTTTGCTTAGGTTGAAAGGCTTGTACCTCCATCTCATTGTTATCAATCAAGTCCTATATTTTATGTTTTAATATTTTACAAGAGTTGGTAGTGTGTCCAGGTCCTCTATGGAAGTCACAATGTAAATCTGCTCTGTATCCGGGTATAGTTGGATCAGGTTCCCGGATATTTGGTAATTGAATCAAGCCTCGTTCTAATAATTATGGTAGAATAGTTGATAAAGGTTGATTTAACCTAGTAAATTCTCGAGGAGGTCTATCAGGAGGTTTCAGTACAAACTTCTCTGTTGTCTTTGTAGCATTAACATTAGCAATATTTTTGCTATCAGTGACTCCATCACCCACAACTTGTTTATTCTTATATTGATTTCTGGATGTTTTCTCATCGTCTTTCTTTTTAAGCTGACCTCTCCTAATGAGAGCATCTTCCACTCTTCGGGCTAAGTCTATAGCCTGATCGAAGGTGGTCAAGGTAGCAGTTGATAATTCATAAGATAGTTGCTCTTGCAAATTATTAATAAAGATGTCCAACATCTCCCTATAAGGTAACACAAAGTGCAATTTTCCTATCAATTGTCTCCACCTAGCTAGGAAATCAGCAAAGCATTCATCTTTGTCTTGTTTTAAGTTATACAAATCTTTAATGGTCACATGTCTTTCGATATAGGCACTAAATTGATGAACAAAAGACTCGGTAGTTTCTTCGAAATTCCTCAAATAATTAGTGGGTAATTGATAATACCACTCTAATGCCATTCCTCCCAAGCTCTTCGGGAACATTTTTAGTAATAACAAGTCATCATGTGATATATCATGACATGCTATCCTAAACATACGAAGATGCTCTATGGGATCTTTCGTTCCTTTATATATGGGCAGGATAGGCATAGGAAAATGTTTAGGATACGGCTGTGCTACAACTATAGGATCTAAAGGCTGACTACACATCTCTCGATAATTGTACGAGGGACGGTAGGGATCTATCTGGTCCATGCGGGAAACTAACTGTTTCACCATGGTTTCAAGATTACTAGTTTGTCCACCATATTGGTTCGGTGGGACATAGGTATGGGATTTATGAGTGTATGATGGTGTGACATAAGGATTAGATGCTATATTGCTATTATGCAAAGTGTTGGTAGGAAGAGTATTATGAAGGGGATTTGTAATAGTATTATGTTGTATCCCAGATTGTTGGTAATTGGTGTTTGTTTTTGTTTTGGGCTTTTGTTGATTTGAGGTATGTTGCTCAATAGTTTGGTGAAATAGAGCAGTAAATGATGGTTTCTTTTGTGCGGGAATGACCCTAGGCTTGTTAACAGGCACTTTAGGTGGTTGGGTAACCTGTTGTTGTTGCATGTTCCGGATCGTAGCTACTATATCCAAATTGGATGGTCCAGCTTGATCACTCTCTTGTTCAATAAAGGACAAGGGATTAGTGTGTGTGTGAAATACGTCTTCTAGAGTTTCTTGAGTGTCACTAATTCGATCCTTGTCCATATGGACTGCTCTATTAAAAACACCGATATTTGTGTTAATGAACTTCCAAAATTGTTCCATGTTTTCAAAAGTGATAGCTCCTCCCGAAGACATTTTAGGGGATGAGGATCCTTCCTCTCTATTAGTTTCTTCTTGTTCATTTGCTACAACAAGCTCTTCTTCTTGCTGGTCTAGGATTTCTTCTTCCTGAACTTGGTCCTCAGGAGGGACATTTTGGTCAATTAATGGTCTTCCTAACCAATCTTCATCTTCTTCGGTTTGTTTTCCATTCCTAAGTCTAGGCATTGTGCTACACTTAGGTTTTAGCAAATATATATACTATATATATATATATATATATATATATATATGCGGTAGGGTTGAGAGGTATATATTTTAACTATATACCTACTATAATACTTAAAAAGGAAATGTTTTGTTTTTTTTTTTTCATTTTTTTTTTGTTTTGTATTATTATTTCATAAGTATAAAAATAACAAATAGTATGCTAGTTGCAAGAAATAGTAAAAATAATGACTTAGTTTTCTATAAATAGTTTATGGATATCGTTGATAGGATCAAGTTCATCAGGAGTCATGAAATGCTCCTCTTCAAATTGGAAGTGGTTTTTCAAGAACTTGACAAAGTGTGCTATGGTAATATGATCTACTTCAGACTCTGACTTATAAAAATAAAGTTCATGGCAATACTCTCGATACAACACAGCTCTAGGAACTCTATTCCATATTTTTCTATCCGTAAGAATGACTTATTGATCCTCTATACGAGATAGAAACTTATGTACTACAACTGCATTCTCAAGGTATTCCTCAAAGGTGTACAATTTTGAAGACACAAGCGCTCTTTTATCTGCTAACCACCTATGGCAAGCTCTCTGAAGTTCATGGTACAAAGTCACCTGATCGGGATCCAGGATTCTATCTAGGACAAACCTCTTAATTCGCCTAAGTTCTGCAGATCTAGATTCAATAATACCCAATCTCCTATCAAGTTCATCCCACAAAGGTTGGACTCTATTTTTTTGAGGTATTCTAAGCATAGAAGTAATCTCTATGGTCGTTAATTGATTTTCAACATTTATGGTGACAACTCGTCTTCTATTATAATCTACCATCTAAATATGATATGCAAATTTAACAGTTTTCTAATGATTCTAGATGTTCTTAATAATGTGTTTTTTTTTTTGGATTGTTTTCAAAAGGTGTTTTAGTTTCACGTCGGGTTCACCAAAAATGTATCGCCCAAATTTTTTGCACCCTTACCTTCAGGCTAAAGGATCCGTGCCCGAAAGGGGGATGCGAGAAGGATGGGACAATACCTCGGACGGAGAGGCCCTTTGAAGGTCGTGCCTCTCGGGGGAGGGGTATATGTCAGGAGTAATCAAACAGAAGAGATATATTATTGATAAAAATGTGTTACATATATAGGCAGAAGGCCTATATGATAAACTAACAAGTGTCAGTATAAACTGACAAGTGTCAAAACAGAGGCATAGTGCACTTTAACTCTAACATTCCCCCTTAAAGTGCACTATCCTAACTAAAGAAAAAAACAAGTCAACATTAGGTAACATTCCCCCTTAATGTTGACTTCTCTAAAACAAACTATCACTATTGATGATTTGGTCTAGGCTCGTGCTCTTTGCGCTTGGCTCTCCAACTATGAATAATGCTAGATTCACTGTGTATACATCTCGGTCTGTTGCCTTAGGGTCAGCCACTTCCACGGGTCTGTTACCACTGGGTCAGTCGTCTAAGTGCCTCGGGGTCATCATGGGTGCCTCAGGGTCAGCCACTTCTGGGTATGTTGCCTCTGCAGGTCATCCTCAGAGGATGTTGCCTCTCGTAGGTCACTGACTAGATTCACCATGAGTATGAAATCCCTTCTCATGGTGAACTCAATCTAGAAGGTGTCGGTCTCTACCAAAAATACACCTAATACAAAGAAAAAATGATCCATATAAGAGTGTCGGTCTCTGTCGAAAATGCACTCAATACAATAAAATGAGCCATAGATCAAAATAGGAGGAGAGAAGAAGAGAAGAATCTTCTGAAGTGTCTTCGTCTATAGTCTTCAGAAGTAGATCCGGAAAAAACCTTGGATAGAGTCTAGGGTGTCTATGTCTGTAGTCCCTAGAATAAGTGTCCTTATGGTGACTATGTCATCCCACCGAAATGCATGGGTAACTAGCCGCTGCATTCGCCAAGTGTATAGAAAAAGTCACTAGGTACAAGGATCACATATGAAATTACCTTAGGAGTGTCGGGTACAACCGAGAGTGCACTCCAAGGTAGAAAAACTTTGAGGCTAAAAAAATCAATTGAAACAGCCTCAAAATTATAATATGACACCACCATTGTGTCCGTCGCGGAAAAACGTTTCCAACGACTATAAATACCCTTATATTCCACCATCAAAGGGGCCTTCATCTTTCTGGAAAAACAATAGCATGCCTATCTAGGCAGCAAAATTAACCTCAAGAATAAAAAATTCCTGACATCGCACTTCGGCGGGAAAAAAAACAGCATCAATATCTCCCTTGTGGAAAAAACATCATCGCACAATGGTCCATGTGGGCAAAAAATATAGACTCCATACATTTGAAAGTGGTCCCTCCACTTTATAAGCATGCCCTTTCAATGGATTCTTTTTAAATGAAATGCCCCACTAAATATTTTTAATAAAATACCCCATGATTTTTAAATATTAAACCCCATATGCTTTTAATAAACAACAACTTGGGCATTTAAAAAATGACAAACACACATTACGTCCCTCCACCATCACCGTGATTGCCTTCTTGACTGAATTTGATGCGAAAGGGGATCCGTAGCTCCGGCATTCTTCACATCGATGACGTGGAAGGAAGACGTTACCTCAAGTGTCTCCACTGCCTGCATCTCTCCACCAATTTTTGCCATGCCTAGCGCACCAAAAAAAACTCCTCCAAAATTATGCCATAAATTTAGCGTGCCAGGCCTCGCAATACCCGGACTACTAGAAGTTAGTTTAAATGCAACATAATCAAGGGACTGGTCTCCATCCCGAGGGCCCTCTTAGATCAGTGAGAATGCTTGGTGAAACTGCTCCTCCTGAGCATTCGTTTACTGGACATCTTTTATCAGTCCACCATGGTACAAGCAGCATTTTCAATGCCACCCTTTCCTGGCTCTATTTTTATTTTTCAATCAAGCAGAGGATTGTATGTTAATGCATTCTGTACCTACGGCTTCTTCCCGATCTGGCACCTGCAATGTCGACGTACCTCAAGAAACTTCACACCTACATTCAGTGGTTACTGGAAGAGAATACGGCCGATGATCTTCATCTCCCAACTCAAGAAATACGACCATGATGTCGCAACTATTTTCTTGGTGCCAGAGTCATCGCCATGACTAGATTCCCTCAGTCTCCCTCTGCTCGATTTGTTAAAGAAAAACAAAAAAAAACTCTGTAGCACCACCTGCTAAAAGTATTCCTCCGTCCGGGAGAGCAAGTTCCCGACCACGATTTGACGGCCCTGGCATCGACGATAACATCTCGCAAAGGAAAAACTATCTCAAATTCATTACCGAAAGCCCGCACAAATATTACACAAATCGAAACTCTGATTCGTTACCAGAATCCTGATTGCCCCAAGTAGCAAACTTTGATTCCATCCACATTTGAATTGCTCTTCGATTTAGAATTTCAAATGGCAATGCTACACTGTTAAATCTTCGCGGGCGCCATGGCCAATAAAAAAATAGAGCCTCCTTTTTGCTCTCCCAGTAATCCTACCAAAAATCTTGCCTGGATCTTAATTTTTGGGGGGTCTCGAGGTGTATCCCTAGCAATGGCATCCATAGCACTGCCCTCTGAATCACAGATCTCCTTAGCAACATCATCGTCATCATGCAGACACAGATTAGTACCGCTTCTGTCTGCCAGGCCTACGGTTTCGCATTGCGACCAGGGGTCGACCGACATATTCAGCTACGCTCTCTCCCCCGTCTCACTAAATCCGTTGTCACTGCTCCCTTCGTCAAACTCGTTCTTCCTGGGGAATCCAACGGATGCTAAAAGTATAGAATGAAATGGCAAAAATGTGGATGGATCACTGGATCTCCTGCCCAACAAAAAAAAGAAATGCACTTCCTTGGAGTGCGCTTCAAACGACAGGAACGTTCGCGAGCTTCGACAAGGGCGACGGAGATTTAGAGTTTCCAGCCAACATTGACGAGGAGAAAGCATGTTGTAATCTCCGATGATGATAAAGAGATTGGGCAAAAAATAGATTTGGCAGCCATGAATTTTTTTCAAGCTATCTGGTTTCTGATCCATTTTTAAAAAATGGAGAGCATACTCCCTAGGCTTGGAAAAAAATGGGGGAAAGGATGAGGGGGAATTTCCCGAGGGAAATCCCCCCTCAAGCTCACAAGGCCAGAGAAAGCCTGGAGCTCTGATACCAAATGTCAGGAGTAATCAAACAGAAGGGATATATTATTGATAAAAATGTGTTACATATATAGGCAGAAGGCCTATATGATAAACTAACAAGTGTCAGTATAAACTGACAAGTGTCAAAACGGAGGCATAGTGCACTTTAACTCTAACAGTATAAGGGTGAATTTTCGATGGATGGTGGGGTTCACCAGGAAACTTTAAGTGGTAGTTTCCATGCCTAGGTTGAGAATGGGTTTGATGTGTTTATTTTATATTCAATCATTCATATTCCTAGGTTGGTAAAAATTAATCTAAGCTATTATATATGAAATTTCGAGTTTATATGAAGACAGAAAACATGAATAAATCCTAAATACAGAGACTATATGAAATGGAGAGGTAGACACCTGATTCCTGATGTTTGATGAATATTTTGAAGCTTGTAGAAGTCCAGATCATCTTGGATGTGACAAGATCGTCTGTAATTCCACAGAATCATCCCAAATCATAGGCGATCATCTGAGATCAGACAAGATCATCAAAAACTTGATGAATTCGTCATACGAATTAATCAGAAACCTTCAATCATGGAAACGGACACCAAAAACCAAAAATGCAATTACGAGAATGATGCAAAATGATAGAAATAATAGTATAAATGCTTAAATAATAAATCTAGATTAGCAAATCAAATGGGATGCACTGTTTTAATAACTTATTTTAAATTTTACCATGCAAATATACTAAATGAGGTGAACTCTAGCATGCAGAACAGAAATAAATTGATCTAATGCACAATTAAAAAGGAAAGAAAGGTAGAAAACGCAAACTCAGGGCTCTGGTTGCCCTCAATCTGAACTGCAGTTAAAATCATCTGCAATCATATGATATCATCACTGATATCGACAGGATCATCCAAAATCATGTTGGATCGCTTGTGATGATCCTAGCTTCCTCCAATCGAAACATAGTAAAATCCTGCAATAAAACCTGAAAATACAAATGCAAATGATGGGGTCGAGGATGTTCTGATGTAGCAAGAACTAGAGTTGCAGGGAAATGATCAGCCAGGGGGATAAACTAGGAAAATCCCAAGTTTATATAGGATTAGGGGGAGGTTAGGAGGTTTGGGATCATCCAAATCTAGGAGATCTCCAACGTAGAAATCTCCAACCGCACAAACACGCTTATGCCCGAGTTGGAGAGGTTGTTGAAATAGAAGCTAATTATGAAAATTTGGTTTTGAGAAAAAATCGTCTGGACGTTATGTTCCAGACGAATTCGTTTGATTTGGGACGATATCGTCATATCGACGACGATATCGTCCAATGCTCAAAAAAAATTCTAAAAATGGCATGAAAAACGAGGTGAGCGGTTAACGGGCGGTTTTGGGGTTAAAATTCAAATTTTATCTTTTTACTGATGGTTTAACTGCGCCAATTTTAGGGTGCTACAAATACTATGTATCCTTCTACAAATGGCTTTCCTCTGGCCTTCTTTTTGGATATTTACATTATTTTTGAGTTTCTTGGGTCATTCTCTTGAAAGCTTCTCTTCTATCTTCTTCTAGTTTGACAATTTGATCCATTCTCCTTTACCAACTATCAAGCTTCTCGTGGTCTTGCAGTAATAAGGTTAGAGCCGGTATTTCAACTTATGGAGGGAGTAAGGAATTTTCTCCATACACCAATTTATAAGGTTTTTTTATTTTAGCTCTTTTAACAAAAAAAAATTCAGCCCATAGAGCAAATTTCAATTCACTATCCTAGCTCTTTTTATTTCTGCCAAGAGATCTTTTTATCCTAGTTATGAGGTTTTTTTTTTAATATTCTACCAAGCCATTCCCTTGGGGATAGTAATTAGCTGAATGAGACAATTTGATGCTATATCTACTACAAAAATCTACCATCTCGTATGAAATAAACTATTGTCATTATTAGTCACTAGCTTTCTATTCCTCCTCATCTGGTTAATATATTCTCCTCTAAAAACCCGATGATTACCTCAGTGGTTCATCTCTTCAATAGGTAAACTTCTACACATTTAGTGAAATATTCCACAGTAGTTATTATCAATCGATGGCCTCCTAATTAATTTGGGTCAATTTCTCCTATCAAGTCTAGACCCCATTGAGTGAAAGAATCTTCTACTATCACAGGTTTTAGAGGTATTACAAGCAGCTTTTTCTTTCCATAAAATATTTAAAAATTCTAAAATTTTCTCACAAATTGATGCACGTATTTGAATATGGAAGGCCAATAGTAGACTTCTCTCCTGATGTTGTTAACATTTGTATTTGGTCCAAAATGCCCTCCACAAAATCTATCATGAAATTCATCAATTATTATAGGTATCTCCTCTTGGAAAGGGTAGAGCAATAATACACCACTTGGATGTCTTCAATATAGTTTATTTTTCTGAATGTAGTATTTCTAAGCTTGCAATTTAATACTCATCATTTTTTTATAATAGCCAACTAGGAAATGTTAATATCTGCAAATAATTCACCACATATTTATATGAGTCATCTTCAAATGCTTTATTTTTAGCTATCTATTATGTATTAACCATCACCACTATATTTTTTAAGTCTTCCCCTCATTTGGTTGCCATATACTTGGCAAAACCTTACCCTTTAATGGTTTTCACAACCTTGAACTTGAAGTAGGGGAAAAACGGTGCACCTAACAATGCTAAACAAGATGCATCTATCACTAGTGTTGAATAAGCATTACAAAAGGAGCATTCAAGTAAGCATGATAAGACAAAATAAATGCATGAAATGGAGTTATTCTTTATTATTTGATGGATCAAATCATGGTTACATAAATGTCCCCTTGAGGGCTCTAGATTGATACACTTGTTACAAAATGGTGCCCAAGGATCAAATCCTTTCAATAACTCGGGGTGCACTTCCAATGTTCTTCCTCGTACCCACGATTGAAGTGGGTGGGCCTATGATGCCGCCACTTTGGTTCTTTGATATTCTGATCCTATGCTCCTTCCTCATGCACTGTTATACCTGCACCTACACACAAGGAAACCAAACAGATTTTAATTAAAAAGAAGAGGGGGTTGGGGAAGAAAAGCAATAATAGACTAGAAAGTGTAAATATGCAATGGACCATCAAAAAAACTCCAAATAATTCCAATTTTTATGAGAAGATAAAATTTGTTTTTTGGAAGGTTAATTGAAAATAGTAAATAAATTGCAGCCTAATTCGTGTCGATTATGCGGTGTGCCTATTAAGCCTACAAAACCCAAAACGAGTGATTTCTGGTCCTAAACATCTCCAAATCAAACCAAACTTGGACAGCATATATAAAATCATATTTAGAGAGGACCCATGTGAATATATTAGCAAAATTGGTCACATATTCATGTGCATCTTCAGATGGGCCAAGTAGACCTGCAAAATACTAAAAATATGATATCTCACTCAATATAACTCCAAATTGCATGAAATTTGAATAGTAGGTTCCTAATCTATCCTAGAATAAGCCTATTTAAAAATAGTAGAAAAATCATGCTTCAATCTATGACCATCCCTTGCAGGGATGGTGGTGACTATCACAAATTGGGGACCATCCTGGGGTGGGACGACCACCGTTTTGTTGATTTTTTACCACCAATTCCTTTGTGAATTGGTCAAAAACTCTCTCAAGGGTGTTGTCATCAAATTTGGGGGTGAAATTCACTCAATTGGTTCGGTTTTGTAAACAAATTGCGCCTCTTGAATCACTCGAGAACCTCCTTCGCTAGGTAGATATTTCGAGGGAAAAGGCACAAAAGGTTGAGGGGAAATCTTGGCAGCACTTCGTTGCAATGTCACAAAACTCCTCTCTATATTTTGGGTGGAAAATGGATCCACTTTATAGCCCAAGGGGGCCTATGGTCAAATGGGCATGCAAGGACATGCGAGGCAAGAGGTGCCATTTGTCCAAAACTTGGCATGCATTGGAGGGGGAAGAGAATCTCCCTTTTTGGCCTCCATTCTACAACATGTCATAAGGATTCTATGCACCCTCAGGTCTGCATGCTTGAATAGGTGGGATAAATGGTAGTTTTTGGGTGCCATTTGTCCTAATTTTGACTTTTTGAGGGTCAAAGGCCCTGGCCATCCCACCTAGGGATGGTTGCTTGTGACCATCCCTGGGTGGGATGATCATGAACTGTGATCATCCCAGGGTGGGACGGTCATGCCTATATGGCCCAAAACCTCCCAAAAAGTGGGGTAGAGCCTTCCAAAAGTGGTTAGGACCACTGTGTAACCTCTGAGGGTTGCCCAAGGGGGCCATATGATGTCAAATTAGCCATTGCTTTTGGTCGCCTAATCGGATTGACATGATTTTAGTGTCTACAGATGCCCCTTTTTGAGATGCGTTGTGTGCAGCACAACGCTGAGCAAAAATAGATGACTAAAATATTAAATTATTAAGGTTATTCAGTAACCTAACCAACTTTAGATGCCCCAATCATGGAAAGAGCATGTGTTCTTGAATCCTTGCTTCTGACGAGCTAAGGAACTTGCTTCAAGTACAACCTTTCAAGTAAGGCTTACTTGATCTTGGATATTTTTCATTCATGAAGCAGTGAAGCCTGAGTTCCTTCATGATTCTATAATGCCAAGCATTTGTTTAATTGAAATTTTTGCTTGTTTGCTGCCCCAAGCAGGGGCGTGATTGTCTTTGTCAATGATTCATTGAACGAACACAATTTGCATGATTGAGTGTTTGATTATTGATTTTGATTATGAATTTGTTAAGTATGAATACCCCCTCAAGAGATGAGTCGATGAGGGAATGACCAATGATAAAAGTGATGAGTCGCTTGACCCATATGACTTGGTTAGGGTTTCCTTCAGTTTTACCCATTGAAAAATGGAGCATTTTTTAGAGGATTTTGATGATTTTGTTGATGCTTCATGGAAGAAAGGAGTTGAAAACCTCATTCCCATGGGGTGGTCTAGCCATAATGGCCTTCTTAGGGATTGAAGTAAATACATTTCCATTCATCCATGAGCAATTTAGTTTCATCTTGATCCATAGTGAATTTTGACCAAATTTGAGTTATTTTTGGTGGGTTTTGGACCCTTTTTGGTGCATTTTTGAGTTGTTTTGATGTGATTTTTTGGTGGCCATCCTAGGGTGGGATGGATGCATATTTTATGACCATCCTAGGGTGGGATAGTTAGCCAATTAGCTGACCATCCCACCCAGGGATGGTCATGCCTCTTGGAGGTCTATTTAAGCCAAAAATTTGGAAATTGGGCTCATTTGTGCATTTCTAACTTGGCAGTTTGAGAGGTGAGGAGGAGGAGAGTGATTCTACATAGTAGAGTACTACCAAAATCATCCTATAGTCACCATGAGCCAATGTGCAGACTCATCCAATGATGGAGCCGATGTGAGATGGGTAAGGATTGAATTTCCTACTGCACTTTGCTAGTGTTAGAAGTGTAATTATGGTTTTTTTTTTATTTTTTAGTAGAGCACACTAAATATTTGGTAATTGAACCTAATTAGTGATGTCTTGCAATATTTTATGCTTTTATTTATGTTTTTGTGCAATTAGATTGCTTTTTCTTGCATTTTTTTGCAATTTTTTTACTATTTTTGGTGGTCTGGAGGGCCAATTTTGGTCCAATTTGGGGGTCATCCCTAGGTGGGACAGCTAGCCTAGGCTATTTAGGGGTCATACCTAGGTGGGATGGTCATATATTTGGGGGTCATCCCTAGGTGGGATGATCATAAATTGGCCTAAAAAAGAGGCCTTTTTGGGTCTTTTTTGGGTATTTTTGAGCAATTTTGAAGCATGTTGGGTGCTTTTTATTAACTTGCTTACCTCTGCCAGGTGGTTAAGAGTTGGTATAAAGTTTTAAATCTCTTTTAGACCATGAGAGACTTATTGATAGAGGTAGACTGGGAATGGTTTGATGCCATTGGCCTGAAGCATGTGATACGGTTAGAGCCTATGGTGGGTGACCATGCTTATTTGATCGCTCTTATTGACTTATGGGATCCATGCACCAACACCTTCCACCTACCGATAGGGGAGATGATGGTGATGCTTGAGGATATCTATCAGATTTTGTACATTCTGATAGAGGGGCGACCGATTGTATCTACTCACCATGATCTGAGAGATACGATGATGGAGAGATACTTTGATAGGGACTGGGAGGAGGCAGTACATGACTCACTTAGTAGAGGTATACTGGTGGGGTTGTGGTATGAGGCTAAGGTATTGACCACTAGGCATGCTTTATTGATGACATTGATCTCTAATATGTTGCTACTAGACTCATCAGGTAGGTTTCCCTGGAACCTTTTGGAGTTAGTGTTTACTCTAGTAGAGTGCACCATAGAGCAACCACTAGTGATGGCTTGGGGGATGACATTACTAGCATAGTTGTATGATGAGCTATATAAGATCTACTCCCATGGGTAGAAGGGCTTAGGATGCAACTTTCTACTATAGGTTTGGGGATGGCAGCACATAGTTATGGATCGACCATAGGGATTACCTTGGACAACATGGGCATAGCTAGCAGATAGGGAGATAGGCTATGAGATCCTATGGAAGTGAGCCTAGGAGGTAGGGTAGAGTCATCACTTTATAGGTGATGTGGACCATTATGCATAATATTTTTCATAACTTAGGGTAGTAGAGGTGCTTTGGAGACCTTACAGGGATTGTCCAACATGGTCTGATGTTGAGGTACAACTCCATAGGGTGAGGCAAGGGAGATGGTTAGTTGGGTAGCATGGGATCGAGTAGGAGTACTTTCCATATGCTTAAGTCATATGATAGTTTAGGCTACATTAGGGTTTCCCAGTGAGCTAATGGTCTACCAACACCATAGGGATGAGAGGAAACTGAGTTGGTCGATAGTGGAGGTAGTGGAGGAGGGGGCAGATCCTATAGTGGATATTCTTGATTTAGATGATGTCAGGACTATAGAGGAGTATGACTCATGGTGGGTGATGCACCAATGGTAGGGAGAGGGACCACTAGAGGGTGATTAGCTAGGTAATGAAGGAGGGTCATAGGGATGCTCTTGATGAGGGTAGGAGATGAGGTGAGACATGTGCATCATCAAGTAGAAAATGAGTGGGTAGACCTCCTTGAATTAGAAGATCTAGGGGATGACTTTGATGAGGATGAATTTGAGGATATGGAAGTGCCAACATAGTGGGTAGCATGAGGTGGTACGAATACTAAGCTATGGGATGAGATGATCAGGGTTAGGCAGGAGAGAGATCTCCTAAGACATAGGTAAAGTGCATAGTAAGATTGATAGGTAGTGATAGAGATAGTAACTCTATAAGCATAGGTTAGATCACGAAGCCCTAGTCAAGAGGGATCTAGTAGTGGTGAGATGGCCAGGCTACAAGAGGAGGTGGCACAACTCTAGGCCTTAGTGGGAGTCTTCCAAGATTAATATCGATAGGAGTGGACCTACACTAAGGAGTTGGAGGATGAGATAGTGCACCTTAGGGGGCACTTACCAGCCCATCCATCTGCTAGTGGGTCACACCAGAGTCGAAGGAGTGGTACAGGGTAGTCTTCGATGAGGATGGGGGTGCCTAGCTCTACACAAAGGTTAGATAGGGTAGGGGGTAGTAGATCTAGGAGTTCTTAATGGACTTCGACTGAGGGTGGGGGTGAGAGTCATAGTGTCGGTCCTACGTGACCATGGCTTTGGAGACTCTGATGGTTCTTTTTGTTTTTGGATTTTTAGAGTGTGAGGTCTGAGGACCCACTTTATTGTAGCCTACGGGTAGTTCAAGGATTATGATGTATCTTTTTACCACATATATATATATATATATGAGATTTTCTATTTATCATCATGTGTTTCCTTACTACTTTATGAGATGTATGCAATGTATGTATTTGCTTTATGATATTGTGATGGATGCTTATCATGTATGCATATGTTTTTGTAATATGATTTTTTTGATGATATGTATATGTGTGGATGCATAATGAGATGGATGATTTATTGATCTATATGATGAAATATGGATACTATTTGACATATTATGTTAGCACCATAGACTGTATAGAATTCATCGATTCATTTGTAATGTTATTATGTGATGGATTTATGGAAATGTAAACTAATGAAATGTGATAAAATGGAATGAATGAAATGAATGTTATAGAATGTCTATGAGGTTTTCATGAGACTCAAACACTCTAGTTAATTGATCAAAAGTTATATACTAACCATGCAAGACTTTTTGACAAGGTATGAATCTACTAGGATGACCAAGATACTCAATATCCCTGTGTGTGCAAGTGAGTTCATTGTTGTGAGACGCATAAGATTACCCTAGTGCCAAACAGGATTGATGCAACCCATATGTACTGAAGATCACCCTATGAGTATCATGATCCTAGGTTTTGTACATAGTTGGATTAGACCACTAGGTAGTATAGGCTACCAAAAGCTAGCTCATCCACATGCAAACATTGGTCTGTACACAAGCAAGATGCTAATGTGATAGACATATCATCATGCGTAAGGATACCACCATTGCTAGGAAGGCTTGATGCCACCTAACCTGTAATGAGGATCACCTCATGGTTTGTCAAATGTTGAGAATTCTAGGGATTCAAGTTCAGTACTCCCTTATTTTCTTTTATTTGATTTGGGATACTTGCTCATACTTAGTGATGAAAATCACTATTTATTTTGTATTTTGTTTTCTTTGAGCAAGGGATTTGTTTAGTGATGAAAATCACTATTTATTTTGCTTTTGATTTTTGCTTTTTGGGATTTTGCTTTATTGATAGTGGTGAAAACCATTATTTATTTTGGGGAATTGGGTAAGGAGGAGCTTGTCCTTTTGTCAATTCTTAACATTTTTGAACCATTCGCATAGGGGGATGAGCAAGGTAAACTTTTCACTTAAGGTAACCTAGACCACTTTGTAGGTTTCATCTTTCCTTGTGCAAAACTTGGATTTATTAGTGTGAAAATGTGTTGGGATTTTGATGTATACAAGGTACAATCAAAGCAAGACTCTACCTTCTAAAAATCGGATAGCTTTCTACAAAATCTGAAAAGAAAACTAGAGATGGCTGAGTGACCGAAAACCCTAAAGACATTCTAGAACAAATGACTAGGTGAAGGGAAACAGACACTAATATGAAAAGTGGGAAATGTAGGTGGAAATGATAAGTGAAATATGAAATGATGTGAATGATGACTTTGACAACATTGATTTTGAATGATGACTAGTGTACAGTCTTAGTGCTAGACATGTATGAGCAACTCTAAAATGCAAAGTGCAATGATGAGTATGCCTAATGCAAGTGATTGTATAATGCAATGGTATGAATGTGATGCAATGCAATATTTTTGTATTTTTGATATTTTGATGATGTTTTTGAGTTTTGATTGATATATATGTATATACATGTGACCAATGGGCTTATTAGATGCCATTGGGGATTTTTGGTTGACCAAAGGGTTTATAGATACCTTTGGGTATTTTGGGTTGACCAAGATGGTTGTAGACACCCTTGGAGCATTTTGGTTTACCAAATTTTAGATACCCTACTAGGAGCATTTTGGGTTGACCAAGTAGTTTGTAGATACCCTTGGAGCATTTTAGGGTGACCTAGATTGTAGACCACCTAGAGCATTTTGGGTTACCAATATTTAGAAACCAAGAAAAGTTAGATTGACCAAGAGTTTGTAGATACCCTTGGAGCATTTTGGGGTGACCTAGATAGTCGTAGATCACCCTTGGAGCATTTTGGGTTGACCAAGCGGTTTGTAGATACCCTTGGAGCATTTTGGGTTGACCAAGATGGTTTGTAGACACCCTTGGAGCATTTTGGGTTGACCAAGAAGTTTGTAGATACCCTTGGAGCATTTTAGGGGATCATAGTGCTCTTAAGCATAGAAAGGTCATAGATGAAGGATGTTCAAGGGTTTAGGATCCTTGATTCCTTCAAGGGAGGCTAGGTGGTAAGTTTTGGGTCTGATCTGACTAGTGATGATGAAAGGACCTAACCAGTTTACTAAAAACTTATCCCATAGATGGGGTGGACAATTAGAATTTTGTTGGTTCTCTTTTAGAATGAGGTCACCAACCTAAAAGTCTCTAGGATGGACTTTCATATTATAGGCTCTCTTAAGTTACTCTTGATAAACGTGTAGGTGCTCAAGAGCATTGATGCATCATTCATCAAGCAATGTAAGTTGGTCTAGGCGAGCCTACCATGTAGTGTCATCATCGATGAACTCTTGCATGGATATGCATAGCGATGGGATTTCTAGCTCTAGAGGCATGACTACCTCGATGCCATACACTAGTGAAAATAGAGTTGCCCCAATGGGCATCTGAATACTAGTGCGGTAGGCCCATAGAGCAAGGGGTAATTGCATGTGCCAATATTTGTGATTCTCTTTAACTATTTTCTTCAGGATGGCAATCACTATTTTGTTGGATGCCTCAGCTTGCCCATTTTCTTGTGGATAATAGGGCATTGAAAAGTTGTGTTGAATATTATACTTCGCTGTTAAAGCACACACATCTTTGTTCTTGAAAGGTGTCCCATTATCAAAAATTATCTTGGATGGAATACCAAAATGACAAATGATATTATGCAATATGAACTCCATGATGTGGGGTCCTATCATAGTGGTAAGGGGAATTGCTTCCACCCATTTTGTAAAATACTCGATGGTCATAATGATGAACGTGTGATGGCCCAAGGATGCGGGTGAGATTTTCCCAATTAAATCAAACCCCCATTACGAGAATGGCCAAACTGATTGAATCGGTTGTAAGGCCTGAGAAGGTACGTGTGTCAAGTTAGCATGGTGTTGACACTTTATGCACTTCTTAACATAAGCACAACAATATCACTCTAAGGTTGGCCAATAATAGCCCATGCGAAGAATGCACTTTGTGATGGCCATGCCACTGAAATGGCCACCACATGTACCATCGTGTGCTTGGGTGATTGCCCAAACTGACTCTTGATGCTCTAAGAAATGAAGGAGGATACCTTCATAGCTTCGACGATACAAAATATCTCCCAATAAGACATACTTTGCTACTTTTTGTTTAAATATCCATTTGGTAGCATGCGACAACCTAGAAGGGATATTACCAAGCTTTAGGTAATATTTGATTTGAGTAGACCAGTCCTGATGTGAGGAAGCCTCGATTGCATGAATTTCCTGATCCTTTTGAAGTTCATCCCAAGTGAATGCTGATTGGGAGAGAACTTGTAAGAATAGCATTGTGCTGCTATCAAAAGGAGTTTGAGGGAATAGAGTCCCCCAAGTGGCATGATTCAAGCGATCATGAATTTGTGAGAACCTTTCCTGAGGAGGTTCAATCTGAATCATGTGGACTTCTGGCATGGATTGAGTGTTCTCATGCTCAATCACAGATTGTGATAGTATTTTGACCTAAATGGTTGTCATATCATTAGTAGGGTTCTATGGGATTAAAGACCCCAAGGAGGCCATTGTATCCACAAAATGATTAGATGAGCGAGGGAGTGCCTCGATGTCGTACCATTCAAAATTTACCAGAATTTTATCCACAAGGGCTTTATAGGCTTGTAGAACTGGACACTTGCATTGGTAAATCCCTTTGACCTAGTTTACGATGAGCAAGGAGTCACCAAAAATGTTGAGCTTGGTTATTTTCATGGTGATAGTCATTTGAAGACCTATGAGCAAGGCTTCATACTCAACATTGTTGTTGGTGCATGGGAAATCAAGTTTGAAATATAGGGGTATAGGAGCCCCTTGAGGTGTGAAAAATATAATTCCCATGCCACCCCCTTGCTTGCATTTGGAGCCATCAAAGAATAGAGTCATATCGGCCTGTGACTCAAGCTCGTCAGAATCAGGTGATTCTGATATTTGGAAGACTCCATCATCAAGAAGCTCCATGCTAAGAGGTTGATCATCCTAGAGAGGAGCCTCTACGAGTTGATCGGTGATGACCTGACCTTTAATTGATTTTTTTCGATGAATTCTAGGTCAAACTCCATCAACAACATGATCCATTTTGTCATGTGACTATTATGATAAGTACGACTCATCATGTATCACAATGGATTCTCTTTTGATACAACATACGTGGTATGACTAAGCATGTAATGGCATAGCTTCTTGGTGGTGAAAACCACTGCTAGGCATAACTTTTCAATGTATGCATATTTGATTTCATAACTGACCAAGGTGCGGCTAAGGTAGTAAGTAGCCTGTTCCTTATGCAATTCATTCTTTTGGGCCAACATGATGCCCAATGCAATCTTAGTAGCTGAGATGTATAAGTGGAATGACACTCCTGGTCTGGGTGGAGCCAATACTGGTGGTGAAGCCAGATATTGTTTGATTGCATCAAAGGCAGCTTGACACTCATCATCCCAATGGAATGTGACCCCCTTGTGTAATAGTTTGTTCATGGGTCGGTATTTATTAGATAACTACGCTATGAAGCGCTTGATAGATGTGACCTTACCCTACAGGCTTCATAACTGCTTGATGGTAGTTGGGGGAGGCATCTCAAGGATTACCTTGACTTTATTGGGGTCCACTTTGATGCCTCTTTTAGAGATGATGAATCCCAAGAGTTTTCTAGATGTGACATCGAAGATGCACTTCTTGGGGTTCAGTCTCATGTTGTGTTCAATAAGGCGATCGAGGACTTTGCGCAAGACATCGAGATGCTCATGGCATAATAATGATTTGGCCAATAAGTCATCCATGTAATCTTCCAAAATTTTATGCATATAGTCATGGAAGATGTATGTCATGGTGCACTGGTAGGTAGCACTAGATGTTTTTAAGGCCAAAAGGCATGACCTTATAGCAAAATGTCCCCCAAGGCGTTGTGAATACCATTTTGAGTTGGTCTTCTGGATTGATATGAATTTGGTTGTATCCAGAGAAGCCATCCATGAGGGATAACATTTTGTGGCCCACTGTGGCATCTACCAGGGTGTCGATGTTCGGCAATGGGAACTCATCCTTAGGACTCACTTTGTTCAGGTCTCGAAAGTTAGTGCAAATATGAATCCTCCCATCGAGCTTCTTGATGGGAACCATGTTGGATAGCCATGGTGGATAGTCCACTGATATGATGAACTTGGCATCCAACAACTTTTGTAGCTCATATTTTACCATCAAGGCTACTATCGGATGCATTTTTTGTAGATTTTTCTTAACTGGCTTGGCCTTTGGGTCAAGCATTAGATTATGCGTGACTAGATTTAGATCTAGTCCTAGCATATCTTTGTAGGACCATGCAAAAGCTTCCTTCTTCTCTATGAGAAGGGCTATGTAATCGGCTTGCTCGATGGGGGATAAGCTTTCCCCTAACTTGATATATTGAGGATTCTCAGGATCTGAGTTGATATCCTTGTCAATCATTGGCTCAATTGACATATGCGACCCCTCCTCCAACTGATGGGGAGTAGGGATCAGATGAATGTCATCAGATAGGTTTAGATCATCAATTGGAACTTCAGGTTCAACCTCAACTTGAAATACATCTTGAGTAGGCCTTGGAGAGAAATGAAATGGTTGTAACATCTCATCGCAAGGCCAGTACTCGGAAGGCGATGGGGGAGAATATCCTCGATCAAATTCAATTACCCCCAAGTCAAGGTGCAGTGGCTTTGATGGGTTATTCGGATCTCGTAGGGGCTCAAAAAGGT
This sequence comes from Wollemia nobilis, assembly GCA_028583015.1. Taxonomy (NCBI): domain Eukaryota; kingdom Viridiplantae; phylum Streptophyta; class Pinopsida; order Araucariales; family Araucariaceae; genus Wollemia; species Wollemia nobilis. The sequence goes on from JAQPPZ010017228.1 coordinate 19,532,810, forward strand.
CTATGGAAATCATGTTGATGGATGGATGATTTCCCCTAGGTGGTTGATGGTGTCTATTGACATCAGGGTGTCGCAAGACTTGTGGAGGTGGTTGTGGTGGAGGTGGAATGACCGGAGGTGGTTGATGCGATTGTGGGTGAACTTGCTCCTCTTAAGGTAGAAACTATCACTAGATAGGGTGTTGTAATGGGAACATACACAGATAGCCCTCATGTTCATCATCCAATAGGGATAATCCACACGTACTCGACATGCAAACTAGAAGAGTTGATAGATGCCACTTCATAATCTGACTCATCATCAGATGTCCATTCATAGGGAGACCCTTGATCTTCTTCCTCACTATCATGTGGAAGGGTATGCAAACTTTCACCCCTTTCATAGGATTGGGTGACATTGCAAGATATCTCTTGATCTCTCATGGGTGTAGGGAAGTAGTCCCCCAGTGAATAGGCTCGATTGGGGTTGGCATAGGGATCACGCGTAAGCTCATCCCTATAGTTTAGGCTCATGCACTCTAAACTATCAGTGAGGACCTCAAGGGGCATAGGCTTGTTGTGTCCCAAACCAGACTTATCATAAGGTATTTGATATTATGGTTGGTAAGGAATGCGGGTGCCTTGCTCATACAAGCCCAAACCATAGCCATGCCAATTGTAGAGATGAAGATATCTCATGGTGAATTTAGGATTGGACATGTAGTTAATATCCTCAAAAAAGGGCTCTTCATCCTCTTCCTACTGTTGATAGGGCTCTATGCCATAGTCAAGGTCCCTATAAATTAAATTTATCTTATATGGAGGTAGGCCAAGAGGTATGATAGTGCCTATGGGAAGACGAGATTGACCCATGTCTTACACCGACTCAATGGTAGGAGTGGCTATGATTTTCCTAACCAGGTATTACGAGATCGACCCATGTCTTAATGAAAGTTATCTATTTTTACTTTTCAATGTGAATGTTCAAATAAATTTTCTTGTAAGTAATTAGTTTTAGATTATGGTAACATTTAAACATCAGTATTGTAGGTTGGTAGGTACAGATCATGGACGTGGTTAAATATTAGCGTTCAGGGTAAATTTGTTTTCACTAGTTTAGCCCACATCTATTACTAACTCAACTTAGGGATGCCATTCTAAAGGGAATAATTATCATTTTATCATGCAGTTATCATCACTTATATTGTGAGGAGTCTAAGGGTCATCGTTTACTACTATATCACCAACCAATACTTAAAGAATATGGTCATCATCTAGTTAAACCCATAAACATGAGTTATCAATGCAGTTAGACTCTCTCAGTTTAGTTGATATCGATACATATCTATCGTTAGAGTTACTACCATCATCATGACATTTTCTACATGAGTTCTCCATAGTCAATTATTGTCATCATAAAGCTAGACAACATAAGACCTACATTGCAAAGCTAACCAACTAAGTCAAAGTGGTAGAAGGGATTTGTTACCAATTCTATCATCAAATATTTATCAACTAGTTGGTGTCACCATAACCAATGTCATAATTGTTGAAGAAATTTTTGATGAATTGAATACCATCCCAACACATGCCATCATTTGACTAAAGATATTGTTTCTTGAGAGATAATTTTTTAATTAAGACCAATTTCACCCTATGTCATTGCATCAATTTTGGTATTAGAGCTAAAATATCACTGAGGACATATTGAAGGAATGATGGAACAATGTAAAATATGAATACCATGAGGACCTTCACCTACAGACATAGTTGAGATGCTAAGGGAAATTACTACCCAATTTGATACAATCAAAATTTCCCAAAGGAGAGGCATTCATCTTGAGATGATTAGTGATAGTGAAGAAGAGGAGATTCCTCACATGAAAGCTAAATATGAAGAGTGAGGGGAAGAGTTAGAGGAGAGATTCATCTAGGAAATTTCAAACATGGATCAAAAGCCAAAGATAGAAACCCCATCATAAAATGCAAGCTTGAATCCATAGGAGCTCATAGATTGGATTACCAAAATACAGGAGTACTTTTATTTTGAATCAATAGAAGACCCCAAAAGGGAGAAATTTACCTGCATGAAGCTAAAAGAGAATGTGTCGTTATGGTGGAACCATATTCAAACTAAAATATGGAGAAAAGGAAAGGAAAGGATCAAGACATAGGAAAAAATGATCACCAAACTAAAGGTCAAATTCTTGCCATTAGACTACAAATTTAGTCTTTTTAAAAAATTGTAGAACCTATAATAGAAGGATATGAGTGTGAAATATTACATGGAGGAATTCTACAGGATCACCATTCAAGTCAATCATGTAGAAAATAATAAAAATAAAGTGTCAAAGTACATCAATATATTGTAATTATCCATACAAGATGAAGTTATGATGGGGAGCCAATTTACCACAAATAAAATGACGCAATTTTATTTGAAAGTCGCAGTATTCTTAATTTCAAAACAGGGAGCTTTTACAATAAAATGTCATGAAAAAACATACACAGTGCTTTAAACGTAAAATACAGTCGCAGCCTTCCTTTCTCTCCCCCGGCCTTCTCCATCCATCAAAGAAATCCTTTTTATTCTCCATGGTTCGTGCTGCACCGCCGTTCATAACCGCCTTAACGGTTTCTGAAACGGTCATATGGAACGGCCTTAACGGCCTTTGGGAACTATCGCTGGAACGACCTTCATGATCTCAGGCACAGCCACTCGGAACTGCCACGTGGAACACCACCTGGAACTGCCACTTGGAACGCCACCTGGAACTGCTACTTTGGCTTTGTCTTTCTTTGCGTTTTTGGCTTTGACAGCAAAGTGTCACGATATCGCGACCTTTCTTTGCGTTTTGGCTTTGGCGGCCAAGGTGTCGCGATATTGCGACACTTATTTGTGTTTTGGCTTTGCCGGCCAAGGTGTCACGATATCGCGACACTACTTTGAGTTTTGGCTTTGTCGGCCAAGGTGTCGCGAAATCGCGACACTTCTTTGTGCTTTGGCTTTGCCGGCCAAGGTGTCACGATATCGCGACACTTCTTTGTGTTTTGTCCTTGGCGGCCAAAGTGTCGCGATATCGCGACAACTTTGGTGTCACGATATCGCGACCAAAGTTACACTTAGTCGTTTTTGCAATTTTTTTTAACTTTCGACCGTGAGTTGCATTTGCCATGGTGCTTCAGAATACGTCACGATATCGCGACGACATTTGCGTCGCGATATCGCGACCAGAGTTGTATTTGCCATGGTGCTTCGAAATACGTCACGATATCGCGACGACATTTGTGTCGCGATATCGCGACCATTTGTCGCTTCGACCACGGTGCTCGAAATACGTCGCGATATCGTGACAACTTTGGTGTCGTGATATCGCGACCATTTTTACACTTGGTCATTTTTTTTTTAATTTTGAACTTTTTCAACTTTGAACTTCTTTTTTTGGTGATGCAAGATTGTTGCACTGCCCGAGATGCTCCTGCATCAGACACCCGGGGTAGATGTTTAGAAGTGATCCTCACTTCTGGATGGTCAGAGGAAAACCCAAACGATCAACCTCTGATTTGGACAACCATGTGGCATCTTCGACAAGTCTGTTCTTGCACTTGACCAAATACTTTGAATATTGCTTGTTTCGGGTACGTCTGCCTGTACGAGTGTCGAGTATGTCTTCAATTTCTTCTTTGTCTGAAGTGGATGTAGGAATGTTCCATAGATCCGGACTGGGTGGTTCACTACAACTTCCTGCATGATATTCAACCAAGTCTGAAATATTGAATATAGGTGAAATATTCAGCTCACTTGGGAGATCAACTTCATAGGCATTGCCTGAATCTCGTTTTCCTATGTTCCGGCATGATCCAAACTTCTTCATCTTCAACTTATTATAAGTTTTCTTAGGAAAACGTTCCTTACGTAAGTGAACCATGACTTCATCTCCTACTTGGAATTCTTTGAAACGCCGCTTCGATCCGCTCCGGCCTTGTAAGTAGCATTCATTTGACTGATATCTTTGTTGTACCTCTTCATGTAAAGTCTTCATGTGTGCTTGCAAAGTCTTCGACTTCAGCACTGCACTTGTCTGTTTTATCCATCGGTCTCAACTCAGACACGTTTCTAGGGCTATATCCATGCACAATCTGGAATGGTGATTTACCAGTACTGCGATTGACAGAATTGTTGTAAGCAAACTCTGCCTGGGGCAAAATCATATCCCATCCCTTCGATTTATCTCCTACCAAACATCGTAGAAGATTACCCAATTCTGTTGACTACCTCGGTCTGTCCATCAGTCTGCGGATGGTACGCAGAACTGAATTTCAAGTCTGTTTTCAGCTTCTTCCATAGAGTCCTCTAGAAATAACCCACAAATTTGGTATCTCTATCCGAAATAATGCTTTGGGGTAGACCATGAAGTCGGACTACCTCCTTGAAGAACAAGTCGGCAATGTGAACCGCATCACTTGTCTTCTGACATGGAAGAAAATGGGCCATTTTCGAAAACCTGTCAACAACAACAAAAATGGCATCATTTCCACGTTGTGTTCTTGGCAGACCAAGAATAAAATCCATGCTAATATCTTCCCAAGGTCTTCCTGGTACAGGCAATGGCTAGTACATTCCTATATTTTGATTGACTCCTTTGGCCATCTGGCACACTCTGCAACCCTGCACAAATCTGGTCACATCTGGCTGCAACTGTGGCCAATGGTAATTCTCACTAACAATAGCAATGGTCTTATCATGGCCAAAATGCCCTTCTAGTCTGCCACTATGCTTCTCTTTGATCAAATTCTCCCTCATGGAACTTCTGGGAATGCACAACTGATTCTGCCGAAACAGCATCCCATCTTGGATCATGAAATCTAACCACTTAGTGCGATCCACGGTAGTAGGAGACACACATGCGATCCATGCCTCCGCAAAATCCGGATCTCGTTGGGTATAAACTCTTGAGTTCCTCAAACCCAACAACCTGCACTCTCATTTCCATCAACAAATTATGCCTTCTACTCAAGGCATCTGCAACTCTATTAGATTTGCCACTTCTATGCTTTAGTACAAAGGTATAACTCTGCGAGAATTCAACCCACTTCAAATGTCATTGGTTAAGTTTACCTTGACTATTTATATACTGCAAATCTTGATGGTCGATATATAAAACAAACTCTTTGGTTAGCAAATAATGTCTCCATTTCTTAAGAGCCTGAATTATAGCATAGAATTCTTGATCATAAACGAGTATTTCTTTCTAGCATCATTCAATTTTTCACTAAAATATGCAACGAGTTTACCTTCTTGACTCAACACAGCTCCAATGGCACTCGCCACTAGCATCACGATCAACCTGAAACACTTTATTAAAATGCGGAAGTGCCGAATGGGTCATTCTGTCACTTTCTTTTTCAATATATGCATGTTTGGTATCTGCTTTGGCGATCCACTTAAACTCTCTCTTATCCCCTCTCATAGTTTCTGTTAGGGGTGCACAAATACTTCTAAAGTCTCTAATAAACTTTCTATAGAAACTTGCAAGACCATGAAATGATCTTACCTCTGTCACATTCCTTGGAGCAGGCCATTCAAGGATAGCCTTCACTTTCTCAGGATCCATTTTCAGACCCTCCTCTGAGATAACAAATCCCAGGTATATCAACTCTTTCTGTACAAAACTACACTTATGTATATTGATCAATAACTGCTCCTCACGCAGTTTTTCAAAAACTGTCCGAACATGCAACAAATGTTCATCCAATGTGGTACTAAAAATCAGAATATCATCTAGATACACTATCACGAACTTTTCCAAGAAGTCATGCAATACTTCATTCATCAACCTCATAAATGTACTGGGTGCATTAGTCAATCCAAACGGCATAACTAACCACTCATGCAAACCCTCTCTGGTTTTAAAGGCTGTCTTCCATTCATCACCCTCTCGAACACGTATCTGATGATATCCACTCTTAAAATCAATCTTAGTGAAGTATTTAGCTCCACTCAAGCAATCCATGATATCGTCCATTTTGGGTAATGGAAAGCGATATTTAATAGTAATTTTATTAATGGCTCGGGAATCGGTACACATTCGCCATTTGCCATTCTTCTTTGGTGCAAGTATTGCTGGCACTGCACAAGGACTCAAACTTGCCCGAATCAAACCCTTCATCAACAATTCTTGAACTTGTCGGTTCAATTCTTCATTCTCACCAGGAGACATTATATGAGCTGCTTTGTTGGGTAAGCTAGATCCTAGTATTAATTCAATCTGATGACTAATATTCCTCATAGGCGGAAAACCCTCAGGCACATTGTCTGATATTATATCAGGAAATTCTGCTAACAGATGTTCAACTTCTGCGGGAATGTTAGTAGTATCTTCTCTTTTTACATTAGGAATTAATGCATAACACATTGAATCCCTCTTCATACCATCCAAAAAAAATTTGCCATCTACTAAACAAATTCTAGCATTATTGCATACCTTTTCCTCAACCTCCTTTAATGGCTTCAGTTTGTGGCGTACTCCATATTTTGTCAGGGAATAGGTATTTGCATGTCCATCATGCGCTGCACGTCTATCAAATTGCCATGGTCTTCCAAGCAACAAATGGCAAGCATCCATCGGCAAAATATCACACAGGACCTCATCCTGGTACCTTCCAATTTTTAACTTGACCAAGCATTGTTCACTGACCAATGCTCTATGATCCTTCTGCAACCATGCAATCCGGTATGGATGCGGGTGCTGTTTTCTTTCTAGCTTTAATTTAGCTACCATTTCCTCAGAAACCAAATTATCTATACTACCATTATCAATAATAATATTATAGATTTTACCTGAACATTTACACCTTGTGCGAAACAGGCTTTTCCGTTGATCTGGTTCCTTCTCTTCATTCAACAAAGTTCTTCTGGTAATCATCACTTCTCCGTGCTCGGCTTCTTCAGAGCGCTCGGATTCAACACCATCCTTAGCAACTGCAGCTCTAGCATTTCCTTCAGGCCTTCTGTTTGGTGCTTCTTGGTGTTTGGGACACTCATACGATCGATGCCCTTCTTCTTCGCAATTAAAATAGGTTCCACGAAATCGGCCTCTGCCATATCCGCATCCACCTCTACCTCTGCCCCTTGATAATCATTGTTCCGATTACGGGTCCGTAAGCATTCTCCTCCTTCCGTTCTCGGCGGTTGCTGGTTTCACCATTCTGTTTCTGATCATCATATTTAATTCCACTGGTTCTTCCACCAGTTCTTCCACTACGACCTCTTCCTCTTTGCTTGTTGTCAAATCTGCGATTCAGTTTCTCTTCTATTTTTAGAGCAAATTGATAAGCATCTTCAATGCTGTTCATTCTAACCAAACTCAATTCCTCTTGCAAGCTGGTTCGCAACCCATTTATGTAAAGGGCTACTCTTTCCTTAGTTGCTTCCGTATGACCGGTTCTAATAGAAATTTTAAAAAAATTCCTCGGTATACTCTTTGACAGTTTTGCTGGACTGTCGTAAACTCTGCATTTTTCGCAGCAGATCTAATTCGTAATCTACTGGAATAAATTTCCGTTTTAATTTTTCCACCATGCGATACCATTTGGAAATCTTCTCTTTGCCTCTACAGTTTCTTTCTAATTTCACTCCTTTCCACCAAATGCCAGCATGTCCTTTTAATTTTGTTCTGGCAAATTTTATTCGATGAGGGTCTTCAACATCCTCATAATCAAAATATTCTTCCATGTCATTAATCCAGTCGATTAATTCTTCTGGATTTAAATTTCCAGCATATGTAGACACGTCAATTTTTTGTCTTTTTCCAATCTGCGAAATGGCTTTTATCATTCACGATTCTGCGGCACTCATTTCCTCTTCTTTCACTTCAGACGGATCTTCAACACCGTCATCATCGCCGCGATCTTCTCCTCTCAGCTCTATTCCCCTGCGCAACTCTTCCTGCAATGCTAACACTTGTCGCTACAATGCACGAAAATCACCTTCAGGAACCACGTTCCTTCCAGCGCCACAATTTCTATGCGGTGGCATTCTGTCTCACGTTTCTCAGACAAACCCATAACCCCGATCCTAGTGTGAGCTGCCTCCCGTTCGGCGCTTCTGCTTGACACGCTCAGAATCTTACGGCTCTGATACCACTTGATGGGGAGCCAATTTACCACAAATAAAATGACGCAATTTTATTTGAAAGTCGCAGTATTCTTAATTTCAAAACAGGGAGCTTTTACAATAAAATGTCGTGAAAAAACATACACAGTGCTTTAAACGTAAAATATAGCCACATCCTTCCTTTCTCTCCCCCGGCCTTCTCCATCTGTCAAAGAAATCCTTTTTATTCTCCATGGTTCGTGCTGCACCGTCGTTCAGAACCGCCTTAACGGTTTCTGAAACGGTCATATGGAACGGCCTTAACGGCATTTGGGAACTGCCGCTGGAACGACCTTCACGATCTCAGGCACAGCCACTCGGAACTGCCACATGGAACACCACCTGGAACTGCCACTTGGAACGCCACCTGGAACTGCTACTTTGGCTTTGTCTTTCTTTGCGTTTTTGGCTTTGACAGCAAAGTGTCGCGATATCGCAACCTTTCTTTGCGTTTTGGCTTTGGCGGCCAAGGTGTCGCGATATCGCGACACTTCTTTGTGCTCTGGCTTTTCCGGCCAAGGTGTCGCGATATCGCGACACTTCTTTGTGTTTTGGCCTTGGCGGCCAAAGTGTCGCGATATCGCGACAACTTTGGTGTCGCGATATCGCGACCAAAGTTACACTTAGTCGTTTTTACAATTTTTTTTAACTTTCGACCGTGAGTTGCATTTGCCATGGTTCTTCGGAATACGTCGCGATATCGCGACGACATTTGCATCGCGATATCGTGACCAGAGTTGTATTTTCCATGGTGCTTCGAAATACGTCGCGATATCACGACGACATTTGCGTCGTGATATCGCGACCATTTGTCGCTTCGGCCACGGTGCTCGAAATACGTCGCGATATCGCGACAACTTTGGTGTCGCGATATCGCGACCATTTTTACACTTGGTCATTTTTTTTTTAATTTTGAACTTTTTCAACTTTGAACTTTTTTTTTTGGTGATGCAAGATTGCTGCACTGCTCGAGATGCTCCTGCATCAAGTTAGTATGATAAGAATAAGGATGGTAGAATAAGCCTACCGGTATGCCTTAAATATAGGATAGAAGTTATTATGTAGACAAAAAACAATAAAAAAGGATAAGGACAATGACAAGCAAACAATTACAGAAGATAGAAGGAATAGGAAAAATAAGTTAGTACTTCTCATAGTGATTTCATCCAAGACACCAGAGGAGGTGGATATTCCTCAAGAGGAAGAGGTGATTTTGGTCAAGGAATGGGTAGAGAGTTCTTCAAAATAGGTTATAGATGCATAGAAGATGGTCATCAAGCATTTGAATGTTTAACCACACAATAGAGTAGCAATAAGGGAAAGGATTACGTAAGATGAAGAAGTGTTTTTTTCCCAAGATATACAAAGGAGCTTGAGTAGGGATAATCTCTCATGATGAAGAGAGTGCTATTGAAACCAAAGAAGAGGAAATGTGAACGTATCCAAAGGATAAATATTTTTAGAAAAGTGTGAAAACATGGTGGTAAATATTGCAATATCATCATAAATCATGGGAGTACGGATAATTTAGTATCTACCAAGATGGTAGAGAAGTTGGGTTGAAGAGTCTATACAAGGTATATTGGCTACAAAAGGGACACCATATTCTAGTAAGTGAAAAGTACAAGGTGAATTTTTAGAAAGGATCATACAAGGATGAGGTCCTATGTGATATTTTCCATGTGTGTTGGGAAGACCTTGATAATTTGATAGGAGGTAAGTACACAATGGTAGGGAAAACACCTACACCATTGTGAAGGATGGTAAGAAGCATATATTGATTCCATTAAAGAACAAGGACAAAATAGAGGACAATGGTCCTAAAATATGTTTGGTTTTAGGAAAATAATGTTTGAAAGAGATGGCAAAGAAGGCATGTTTTACCTTAATTTCTAAACCTACAAAGTGTGGAATGATAGACAAGGAGGATATTTCAAGTGAAGTGAAGGATTTGCTAAAGTATGTAAGAATTTTATCCAAATAATTTCTAGATAGATTGCCACTAATAAGAAGTATTACCCATCACATTGATTTCATTCATGAATCAAGTTTACCCAATAAAGTAGCATATAGGTTGATGCCAATGGAAAATAAAAAAATAAATAGACAAGTTCATGAGATATTGGAAAAAGGACTGATCAGGGAGAGCTTGAGCTTGTGTGTAGTACCAGTTATGCTTACACCAAAGAAGGGTGTAGAATTTTGTATGTGAAAAAATTCAAGAGCTATCAATAATATAACTATCAAGTATCAGTTTCCATTGTCATGTTCGGATGATTTGATGGATTACTTGAGTGGATCAAAGTACTTCATAAAAATATATTTGAAGAGTGGTTATCATCAAATCTAAATTAAGTAAAGATATGAGTGGAAGACCACATTCAAGACAAAGGATATATTGTACAAGTGGTTGTTTATGTCGTTCGGATTGACAAATGCACCTAGTACCTTTATGTGGTTGATGAATGAAGTTTTGAAGTCGTTTCTTGGCAAGTTTGTGGTTGTCTATTTGGACAACATTATTTTTGAAGTAATATGAAATACAACAAGTGGAAAAACTAGAGGGCACACTCCCTAAGGGCATAGCAACAAGGGGCCTCCCTCCCCATGATTTGAACTCAGGTCACCAAGATGAAACACCAATAATATACTGTTCGGGTGTCCCTATAGGGACAATATTTTGATATTTAATACGAGCAAGAAGGACCACTTCGCACATCTAAGATGGTCTTGCAAAGACTAATGGCATAAAAGTTACTAGTTAGCTTAAAGAAATGTAATTTTATGAAGAGGAATTAGTGTACTTGGGTTTTATAATTTCCGAATAAGGGTTACAAATAGACCTTGATGTAACAACCCATTTTAAAACCAACCCAAGAGAGATAATTTTTTCTTTTTCATTATTAGGTTCACAAATAATTTCTAATATTATTTTTCAGCATTCTCAAGGTTTCACCACATTTGAGCTCAATGTCACTATAGATGAAACTCAGTGGATAATGTCATGTATTTTTGGGGTTCACCTTACTAAACCTCATCCTTTAGAAAGATTACAAAGTGGTCCTCCACCTTTCCTAGACCCTCACCAATATAGGATAATTTTACCACAATTTAGGGATTATCCTTTAAGGTCCATAACACTTAAAGGGGATGCCTATTCCCTAGTCTTATCATAAGTCCATCTGTGTAGGTTATTTTGGTGTAGAGCCTTGGTTCTTAGTTACCACACCTTTGTGGGCTAACTAAGGTCATCACCACTCACTTGGTAATGAGTATGGTTTTTAAACCTCATTGTTCAAGGTACCACCATAATTGTCTCGTAATTGATTCCATTTAACCACATAGTTGTGGAACACCCTATCCTTAGCATTCAATGTGTTTCAATCATGAGGATATGGCTATTGCATCACCACAAATCCTTCCATATTTATGAGTTCCTGTTATAGCATCATTGTAAATCATTTTAGGACTTACATCTACCTGGTTATTGCATCCTCACAAATTCTCCCATGTGTTGAGTGATATTTTTGTCCAATCACAAAAATTACCCAAAATTAAGATTCTTCCTGGATATCCTCTCTTACAAGGAAATATTTGTAATTTCTCCAAGGTTCTTTTCAATGTGTTAAACTTGCTTGCAATGCTTAGTAAAATATGAAATGCTAAAAATTTTATGGATATATCAGTGTTGCATATACCTCTTAACAAGGGGCCTGTTTTGGTATTGATTCAATTTGCAATGATTTTGTTGTTATTGTAATTTATGAAAATGTGAGATTATTGATCAACTATCTACTTTGAAATAACAATATTTGAAAGGTGATTTAATCAATTTTATCTCAAATTGTTAATCCGATTTTATCTTTGATTGTTAAGCCAATTTTTATCTTCTTTTGTTAACCAATTTTATCTTCTTTTGTTAACCAATTTTTATCTTCTTTTGTTAACCAATTTTATCTTATTTTATTAACCAAATTTTATCTTCTTGTGTTAACCCAATTTTATCTTTGATTGTTAATATTTTCTTAAAACTAAAAATAAAATGATTGAATCTAACTTTGCAATGTAGGAACTTTGGAATATCATATTAATTATTCATTTTAATGAAAGGTTGGAATTTATTGAAATTTCAATTTTTATAAAATGAAATTAATTTGACTATTTGGAAAATGTGAAAAGTTTAAAACCTCAAATTTTTCATTAAAAAATGTGTGAATTTGCGTAAATATAAATTTTTGAATTTTAATTCATGAAATTCATGTTTCTCTTTTTGGAGTTTTAATTTTTTAATTCATGAAATCCATGTCTCTTTTTGGAGTTTTAATATATATATATATATGAAATTGATTTTTAAAAATGTAAAAAGGCTAGGGTTAGGAAACGAAATAAAAGAACAAGTCTCTGATTTTTTTAAATTTTGACCCGAATTTGCATAAGTGAATATCCTACACTCAACCAACATTAATATGACCAGTTTCACACAGTCCAACATTAGTGCGGTACAATCTTCAAAGGGAAAAAAAGCACACCATATTAAGAAAAACTAAATAAGTCTACCATCCACATTTGTAAAACTTATTGAAATTTCCAACATATCACCAACATGAATGATTTTAAATGAATACACTTGCAGAATACCTTTGCTTCAATAAATTACAATGGTGAAATTTGGTGTAGTCCAGCTTCTTCAAAAAACAATTTCTAACATGCAATTCACTGCCCACAATTCTTCGACCCATTTTCCTGTGTCTCAATGGATTTTTATAATTTTCAACATTGGCTATTCAACTTCATTTTCCTTCCTGCTCATTTGGGTTTCCTAATGCTTCTTTTCTAATAATGCATTTTCATTTTGGTACCTTTCTTTTTAACTTGTAACTGCCATATTCAACAACTCTCGCATTGCCCCTCATTGGCTCACTTATGAAGATATATAATTTATGACATACAACGTATTAAATGGGTAAACTGCATTTCCATATCATGATATCTTGTATGGTTGATTTGAATTTTGAGGACATCCAATAAGACTGACAGCCCGGTCCTTCATCAATGTTTGCATCCATGCAGCTTCAAGATTTCTAATCAATACCCTTGACGACTGCGCTCTACTGGTAGATGGTCACACAACCAAGAAAACTTTTTGGGCTTCAAATCATAGTGGTACAACATAGTCACCTTCTCCAAATTTAAGACTAGAAATATTTACACAATGCTGCTCACCCTAATTAACTCCTTAAGGTACGACATACCAACATTATTTCCATCCTTATTCTTGGCTCTTGAATGCTAGTGAGGATGCATCCCAAGGCTTTCTTATATTGTGAAACATAAGCACCTATTATTCAATGCCTCCTACACTTCTTGAAGTGCGATCCACAATAGTGATTATAGATTGTGAATCCATTAATTTTCCACCCAACGATGAATATCATGAATAAATTAACTATTCTATTTAAGTGAAAACATGGACACTGTTGAATATTTGTTTTCTCTGTAGATTTTGACCAAAACATGTGACATCATTGGGATATCTTTATTTTTAGGGTGGCACTGGTGATAATAATAGTTAGTCATGACAACAAAGGATGAAGTTGCATGGATCTTGAGACTTTAAGCTAAATTGTGAGACACATATCCTTCCACCAAAATAAATGAACCAAAGCATGATTTTTTGAGGGATATTTCAATTTTATGATTTGTGGATGGTAATATTGCCCCCAATGACATTTCCAAATATAAATAAGACAACATTGACAAACTTCGGATAAATATTTGAGAGTAACAAAGATTAGATGAGCACCTTCACAAATGCCATGTGATCATGCAGCGAACAACATGACATTAATTCCCATCACAACTCCATTAAGCACACTAAAAATGAGAGATTTGTAGGAAATTTTAGTGAAGTGATTTGGAATGAAACCGATGTGATTTATTCATTTGTATGCACTTTCATTATCCCAAGGCTTCATCAAAATACTTTGTCTTATGACTATCATCGATATTCATACCATAAACTCAAAACTATTGCTTTCACTGCATCAGTAGTGATGATGTCTTAGCAAAGTATAACCACTCTTTTATCTTTCTACCATCTAAGGTAAAAAACCTAGGATTATTCCAGTGCTTTCAAAGGGCCCATCATGGTGGTCAATATCTTACTCCATAATTTAAATCTTTTTAATTAATGTTGCTTGGTGAAATACCATCGTTGGAGGTAAGGCTATCGTCAATGACACTCAATATTACCATCTCATAAAGACAATATCTACCATGATCTTCAACCACATCTTCAAAACCATCATCATCAGCCATATCATATGGAAATATGCCAACGCATCAAATGTAATGCTTATGTTGGAGGTGAGTCATGGTGAATGAAATATTGTGACACTATTTTCTCATACCTCTCACGATAGTGATAGCCATCGTCCATCCCCTTTTTCTTTTTTAACTTTGATAAAGTACCTACATTAAATAAGATCATAGCATAATCAATAATTAATATAAACAAAAATTAAAGTAAATAACATACCTCTTGTTTCGTCCTTCAAATGGTGACTCGCAATAATATTTAATTAATCAATTAAATATAATATTAGAGTTGTTGCTTGGTTTAAAAGGTGAATCACAAGATGGAGGTTAAGAATTCTAATTTTACAAGTTTATTAAGGTATTTGAATGTGAACTATGAGGTACAACTTAAAACTCAAGTGGCTTTAAAGGTTAAAAATTTAACAGTCTAAATAGAAGGTATAAAACAATTTTACTTTGTACAACCAGAGTGAGCCTACTAGTAAGTGCTTTAGATCAAATTTCATGGATGCTTAAACAACAACCACTTTACCTTTGTAACTTTTAAGTGGGTCTGGCAAAGCAGAAGATATCCTACGAGATGTCCGGATTCACTTCCTTGCTTCCCCCTTACCTAGATATATCCCAGTAATTTGGCACTTTTTGAATCATCCTATTAGTTGACTATGGCTACAGATGATCTCCTTGGGGTGGGAGGTCTTTTTTTGCTTGTTTATCCCTTTCCTCATCAGTTTGAGGGTTTCATTCCTATGCTTATAGACTATGATATCCTTGGCTCTATCCCAATACCATTTTTTTGTGCTTCAAATATTCATTTTTTATTCTACTCTTTGGGACGTCCTTGGGTCTATTCCTATGTTTATTTTTTGTGCTTCAAGGATTTTTCCCTTTTGCTCTTTAGGTTGTACCAAATTTTTGAAATTTTTATTCATGGTGTGGCTCAGATCTGTCTTAATTCCTTGGCACTTTTTGGATCCTTCTCTCTTAGCTATCTATGGTTTCAGACGATCTCCTTGGGGTGGGATGTCACATTTCCACTTGTTTTCCCTTTTCCCAACCATTTTGAGGGTTTCATTCCTATGCCTATGTTCTAGGATGCCCTTGGGTCCCTCCCTAGATTTTTTATGGTGCTTCTAGGATGTATTTTCCTTGTTGGTCTTAGATATAGCCTAGATATATTGTAGGTTTCTTCTTGGAGCTAGGTTTTAGCAGTTCTTCGATTACGGTGCATCGTGGCTTTGGAAGTGCTTCTTAAGCAAGTTTTCATAGTAAATTTTTGGCCTGTGGGACCACATGTTTCTTTTTTGTGGATATGCTCTTCGAGTACCTGGATCTAGTCTACTTGGGGGGTTCTCATCATTTTTCTTAGCTTGGGGAGACCTATATTTTGATGTTTGTTTATTTCCCATTGGTCTTCCTTTTCTAGTTTCCTTAATTTTTTTGGTGGTAGATTTGGAGGTTATATTGGGTTTCTTGTTGCATTTTTTGGTCTGGGAAGGACCCTGTGCTTATCCTTTGTAGCATATTTGCTCATGGCTCCTTCATCTCACATCCTTGGGACCTTCTTTCTACCTCTATTGCTTCCTCTATTTCCTATGGTTTACGAGTTGTCTAACCTTGCATGCAAGAGGATTTTGTGGCCTATGGAAATCTTTAGTTTTGCTGCTCCATTTTCTAGGTCTATGTGAGATGTTATTTTGGTCTAGTTTTTAGGGTCCCTACATTTATATTGGTCTTCCCTAGACAATATGATCCATCTCGATGCTTCCTCTACTCCATCCAGTTGTTTGGGATGGTCATCATGCTTGGAAATTTTATTTTCCAATTTTTCCTTGGTGGGATACCGATTTTTGGTTTTCCCCCTGCGTAGGATTTTTCAATTTGTACTCTTCCTGCATAGGCGAGAATTTCATTTTTCTTGCTTTAGGCGAGATTTTCAATTTTCTCGTTGGGAAATATTTTTAAAATTTACCGTTGGGTGGGATTTTCAATTTTTAATTTTTTCTCTAGGCGGGATTTTTCAAATTTTTCGTTGGGCGAGATTTTCAATTTTTTTGTTGGGTGGAATTTTATAGGCTATCCTTTGGCATTTCCTTTGGCCTATCCTTGGGCCTTTCCTTTGGCCTTTACTTTGGCCTATCCTTAGGCCTATCTTGTGGCCTTGTATTTTTTTTGGTGACCTATTGTAAAAAGGTTTTGGGGCTCTTTCAAAACCTCTTTTTAATGAAATTTTAATCTACCAAAAGAAAAAAATTTTAAGTGGGCCTCAAGGTGACTAAAAGAAAACTAACAACAAAATACCCATTGTAGATAAAAAATCACATTAATATAAAATAATCAAAAATCAAGTGGGTCCCCAAATTTGGGATGTGTTGTGTGATAGCCACAACAAATGACGACTCTTCTGGGAAATACTTCTGAGTATTTCGAGTGAAGAACTCAATTTGAAACCAAGAAAACCATAGATCATAGAAATAAACATCATCTATAAACATCCAAATAAAGTGGGGTAAACCTCTTCAAATAAAAATAGATTAACTATTTACTTCTGCTCAGTGTGTGAATTGTGGTTCATTTTGCATTCTTGAAACAATTCAGATTCCATCATTTGTTTTGCATTTGGGTTATAAAATGTCACTCATAAAGATGTGCCTCTGCATTACTCCACTGTCATTCAAGAATCCATAGCTCTGATAAATATAACCTTGATATCTTCTATACCTTGCTCTACTACCAATCAGGTGTTTATAGCCCCGGTAGATATTGTATGAATCACCCAGGCATAAGATTTATTTTGCATTTTTTTTATATTAAGCATTTAATTGCTTTGCAAAATTTGTATGCCAACTAGGTTAGAGACAATTTAAGACTAAATATGGAGTGTATTAGATTTCACCTTAATCTGCAAACCATAATGACTTTATCCTTCAAGTTTTCAAATAATACCCTTTAATATAGTGATCTGCATGTGGAGCTTTAGCAAAATGTTTCATTGTTCTAAAATCTAAGAATGATTACTAAACAATTTTATTTTCTTTTCCTCAATTTCACCTGATTTTGAATTAGGCGATCCATCCTAAATGAAAAAGGAACAACTATCAACAAAGAGACTAGAAGTTAGTAGCTATCATGAATCACTACCTCAATCAGAGGAACCAACACAAAAGTGTGCAAATGCCAAAAGTGAAATTTTCAAAATGGAAGAAAACCAAAATTGCAAGAAAAAATTGATAAGCAAGTGAGAACCTACTCCCTAAACCTGAAGAAAAAATTGATAAGCAAGTGAGAACCTACTCCCTAAACCTGAAAGCACTGACAAGAAAGCAAATAACAAGATCTTGTGAAAGCAGATATTATGCATAAAAGAGTAAAAAAATAAAAGGTTAAATACAAAAGCATGAAAACCAAAAGTATATACAATAATATACAATAAAAGTACAAATGATGCAAGAATTTAGCTACTTCATGGGTGAAAATAATGCTTGAGAAAATTCCCATTAACAAGCAAATGAATGTCCTCCCCACCCAAAGTTTTCAATTGAAAAAGTGTTTTCTCCGAAAAAATTGAAATCTGATAAGGACCAAGCCAAATATTGTCAAGTTTATTATGATTATATTTTTTCTTGTGTGTCTTATCCATAATAAAACAAAATAAGAGATCCTAAATACCTTAATCTTAGCTCATTTGTTGAACCATCTTTTAACAATATCCTGATGTTTACTAAAATTAAGTAAAGCATCATCTCATTTTTCATCTATATGCGTAAGGTTAGCAAGACGCTCCTCACTATTGTCATCTGTTTCAAGGTATTCCTTGATAAATTATAAAGTTTGTAATTTAATATTTAAAGGAAAAATTGTATGTTGACCATAAACTAAATGATAGGGCAATGTTCCTATGGACTCTTTAGTTCTTGTTCTATCTACCCATAATGCAAATTTCAATTTATTATGCCAGTCCTGAGGATTATGTTCAAGTAATTTCTTAATAATTGATAACAAGTTCTTATTAGATGATTTTGCTAAATTATTACCTTGTGGGTAATAATTTGAAGAAAACTTTATGCTTACCTTATTATCATATGTCCATTCTACAAATTGAAGTGAAGTGAAATAAAAACCAATGTCACAAACAATAGAATATGGCATATCAAATCTGGTGACAGTGTCCTAAAAATTGAATGACTACTTCAAAAGTACAGTTCTTGGTGGGAATGGACTCAATCCATCTGGTACAATAATATATGGTGATTAAAATGTATTTATGACCAAGTGAAGGTTTTGGGTTTATAAATCCTACAAACTCTAAACCCCATTGTGTGAATGGTCTACCTCAAATACGTGTAGTAAAGGCATGGCAACATTTTGTTCTTTTTTGGCGGTAATCTAACATGTATGGCAAGAATGAACATGGGCATAGGCATATTTGAAAATGTGATGCCAATAGTAACCAGATCTCAAAATCTTATGTGTTGTGACATTATCTTATTCATTCCCAATCCCATAGTTACCATGAAAGTCCTTAAGTATTTGCATAGACTCATCCTTACTCAAACATCTAAGAAAAAATCCTTCGTGATTTCTTTTGTATAACACACTAGATTTAATCATAAAATTAGAGCTTTTCAATCGAAGTGCTCTTTTTTGCATAGCATTAAAGTGATCGGGGTACTTACCATTCAAAATAAAATATACAATGTCATTATACCATTCATATGTGGTGATGCTTTCCGTAGTGTATTGATGATATGTGATTTGAGGATCGATTTCAGCTAGAGACTTTGTCAAACCTTGTCCTCTAGACAACTTCATTGAACAGATCTCTAAATCAAACTTCTACAAAGTAGTCAACCATTTACCTCTCCTTTCTCCTACTTCATTTTGCATCAACATTGTTTTGACAACTGGGTTAGGTACTATTGCAAAAATCCTACTGTGCAAACTATAATGTCTAATCTTCTTCACAAATTTGAATAGAACATATACCTGTTTTTCCAGAATAGTTAATTTCAACTGTGCATATTTTAGTTGTGAAATAAAGAAAGCAATAGGATTTTCTAAATTATCTTCGTTCTTTTGAGTCAATACACTAGCAAACGAATGCTGAGAAGTAAATGAATAAATATATAAAGGTTTCTTGTAATTAGGACTCACAAGCATGGGTGCAAAAGATATTGTATTTTTAACATCCTAAAAAGTTGCTTTAGCTTCACCAATCCAATTAATGTTAGCATCCTTTTTCAACATATCATTTAATGGTTTGACTATTTCAGCAAATCCTAAAATGAATTTCTTGACAAAGTTGATTTTTCTAAAAAATTATCGTAATTATTTTTTACTACCAGGTAAAGGGATTTTCTGGATGGCTTAAATTCTTTCAAGATCTATGGAAATTTTGTATTTTGATATGACATGGCCTAAAATTTTACCTTTAGTTACTTCAAAAATACACTTTTTATAATTTAGGGAAATGCCATGCTCTCTGCATATTTAAAGAATATTCCTCAAGTCATTAACATGGTTAGATCTATTCTTTGAGAAAATAGGAATATCATCAACATAAATAACTACGCATTTACATATAAAATATCTAAATGCATAGTCCATGGCTCTCTAAAATGCGGCACCTGCATTAAGCAATCCAAAAGGCATTATTTTGTAAGAAAAAGTACCCCACTTTATGGTAAAAGCAGTTTTCATTATGTATTTTGGGTCAATAAGAATTTGGTTATATTCAAAATAACCATCAAGAAAAGACATCATCTCAGAACCATTCACTATTTTTGAGAAGCAACACACCCCCATTGAAAAAATGAAATTCCATCCTTTGAAAATATTTAGCTTTCATTTTGTAGTAGGGACCCTCTTGATGTTTTTCGGGTTTTAATTCCAAATTTTGCTTGCCTCCTTTTTCAAGTTTTGCATATACCAAAGTATCTAAGTAGTCTTGCATGTGACTTTAATTTCAATTTAGAATTCACTTCTTTAATGTTAGAATCATTCTGAGTAAAAAGATCTTTCACAGATATGTAAAGTGCATAATACAGATGAATGAATTCATTTAAGTCAACCTACAATTTCTGGGAAATTTGCTAAGTAATGAAAGCATCACGATTTCGCGACATTTTCGTTTTTGGAAACGTCGCGATATCGCGACATTTTCATTTTTGGAAACGTCGCGATATCGCGACATATTTTGGAAGAGAAAGCCAAGTTTCGAAAACGTCGCGATATCACGACAGGTTTGAGTCGGAAGCCAAACTTGATGAAAATGTCACGATTTCGCGACGTGTTTTGGAAGAAAAGACCAAGTGATGAAAGCGTCATGAAATCACGACAGGTTTTGGAAGAGAGAGCAAGGGCGAAGGAAGGTCGCGATTTCGCGACATGTCACGATTTTGCGGCAAAAGGGGCAAGAAGAAACCAAGGCATGGTCGTGTCGCGATTTTGCGACATCGCAAAATCGTGACACGACAGAGGGAAAAACCACCAAGTGCGTCACGAAATCGTGACGCATTTCGAAGAAGGGGCCCAAGGCACAAGTGCATCGTGAAATTGCGACGTCACGAAATCGCGACGTCGCGAAATCGCGACGCGTTCCAAAGAAAGGGGCCCAAGGCACAAGTGCATCGCGAAATTACAACGTCACGAAATCGTGACACATTTCGAAGAATGGGCCCAAGGCACAAGTGCATCGTGAAATCGTGACGTCGCAAAATTGTGACGCGTTTCGAAGAAGGGGCCCAAGGCATAAGGGCGTAGGTCGCAAAAAAAGACAAAATAAGCACGGATTAAATGAAGGTCGTCAGATGGAAATTTGAGATGCCGAGAATTTCTGGTCCATCCAAATTTTATAGATCTGGCCGCAAAGAGACTTTACGGTGACTAAGCAGCTGCCCATTTAATGGAATATGTCGGCAATTGACCGAAAAATGAAAATATCTACACACAGTTATCGAAATTTGTCGATGGACGCATTTAACAGGAGAATTTATGGTGAAAGTAATGGCATGCGGAGAATTTCAACTCAGAAGCGGCTCTGCAAAGATAAAATGTCAGAGAAACCGGTGACTCATCCGAATTTCTCTAAGGAATTAATGAGACCCTCCCGGCAGATGCACCAGAAAGATGAAGATACCTTCACACGCAGTGCCCATTTATGGAATATATCGGCAACCGGCCAGAAAACGAAGATATTTACTTGCAGTTACAGATGGATGAGAATAATATCAGATCATGCCTTCTCCATTTATGGCAAGTAATTGCACTAAGATTTGCAGAGTGGTTAGGGTTTATTCAAAACTCTATTTTTAAAGGGCCTTATATTGTAAAACCGAGGTAGTAAGGTTTAGAGGATAAGATTTAGGGTTTGAGAAGAAGATATTTCTGAAAAGATCAGGGTCTGTCCTGAGTCTATAAATACTTCTTTTGAATGTAAATTCAAAGGAGGCGAAAACTTAGAAATACAAGCTATTGGAGCAATTTCCTGCAAATCTTGTTTGAATGCTTTGTTCTGGACTTAGAGTTGGTGTGACTTTCATTTTCTGTGATAGCGTGGCCAGGAGCCTAATCTCTTTTAGATTGTGATAAGTTCATCTTCTTTTGTTTTCGTTTCATTAAGGTTTATTTAATTTATGTTGTAGATCTGTGTTACCAGGATTGGATATGCTGCTAGGCTTCATTTTCTTTATTGTATGTTAGGGAAAATTACAGATTTAAGGTTCAAGCCTGTTCTAATTGCTCTGTCCTCACTGTGCGAGCTAGGCTGCTGGTGAAAGATACCAATTTTAACCGACTTCCCTTCTGTTTGTGATTTTCTTTTAGATCTATTGTTGTCTTTGTCTTATGCTCTTAGTGGAAGGTGATCTTAGAAATCTGGACACTTTCCTCTTTGATTTGTTCTATTGTGAAGCTAACCGGTATAACTAAAATTGGTAGTTTTGGTTTTGCAGCTAAGTTAGATAAACTTCTCTTTCTGCCCTACCCTACTCTCTCTGTTCCACCGTGAAATGATCCATTTTTATTTTCTTTTAAATTTGTCTTTTATTTAAATCTGCTAACACATAAAGAGCTAGATCAAAGAACTGATTGTAAATCTGATTGTCCACCAAGATAACCAACTCCAAAAACATTATTGAACAAGTTCAGAACCCGTTGTAAGGTAACAGACAGTCCACTTGAAACTATTCCAGAAGCGGAAAAGAGTGAATAGACATTCGACCCAACTCTGTAACTCACACCTTGGATATCCAGCAAGATCCTAAAGTGAGTGGGATTTATCCCGTATAAGTGTTATCGGGATTTTATGCTCATTCTTCATAGGGTGTGTATAAAAGTCGAACCAACATTTAAAATTGGCGCTAGAAGGAGGGCCAGAACTTACGTTCTTAGTGCGCTTGAGTTGAGAAATATGATTGTATGTGGTATTTAACAAATACTATGTTTTATCCAGAGTTTGGTAGCCTTTTTCCCTCCTCTTTAGCTCTTTTAAAATTTTGTTGTTTGAGTTTTTGCCTAAACAGCGGAACTCAACACCAACATTTAAAATTGGCGCTAGAAGGAGGGCTGAAGTTCAGTAGTTGTTAAAGATTGTTTTATCACCACTTGTAGTTACTCCAACTACAACTGAGAATATCATCGCTAATCAAGTAGTAATGGCAAGCTGGTTGGGTTCCACTGCCTTAAATATCCCTGGTGCAGCCCATGATCTACCCAGGAATCCTGAGAGGTATCTTCCCAGATACAAGCATGATGGAACTAGAACAGCAGAAGAACACCTGATGGCATATAAAAATGCTCTAAAATTGTTAAATATACAGCATGAAGATGTGGCTTGCAGATTATTCCCGTTCACTCTCCAGGAGGGAGCATACGATTGGTTTTTGAATCTCACTAACGATTCTATTACTAGTTGGGATGACTTAGAGAAAGTTTTTGTATCACAATTTGGGGAAGTGATTGACCCCAGTGTGTTATATCAACAATTCTCCAGCATTAAGAGAGAGTCTGGTGAAGCTATCAGGTCGTTCAATATGAGGTTCCAAAGAGCTTATGGTAGAATGACTGGTCATTACATCCCAAATGCAAATCTAGCCTTAGAAATCTATAAGAATGCATTGGACTCGGTGACCTCTATTTTCCTCAAGAGAGACATCAATATCACAACCCTGGCAGGAGCTTATAAGGAAGCTTTAATTCTTGAAAGATAGTTAGGACCTCAAATTTTGAGCAGTCCTTTGATATCCTATGTTACACAAAACATGCCTATTTTGAATCCCATTCCACATCATGAGTTAGTGCCAACATGTCACGCTCTACCCAAGGAAACTCCGTTAACCGTGACACACACTCAGCATGTGCAAAATATAGAGAAAGATTCTGACAAGTTCAAGGTGGAAGTGCTTGAAGTAAACATTTGTGACCTAGCATTACCCAACTTTGAAGCTTTTCCTGGTGAGTTAAATTTTCTTGAAAATCAGAGAAATATTGGTAGTTCTGGTTCATCCAAAAATAGTACGACTATGGTTTCAGATTCATTCACTTTTCCCAAAGAGTCAGAAAATGTTGTAGAAATTCCTATGGATGAAATACAAGATTTTCAACATTTCCAAAGGGACAGTTATAATTTGAGATGTGAAAATCCAGAACCTACTCCTGATGATGATCCTCCCTCACCAAAGGATGATGAAAATAAGATTCAATATCACTATGCAGAAGTAACTAGGAAGGAGTATAACATCATTGAGGATATGGAGAAAATTAAAGCTAACATCACCCTCCATGAGCTGGCTCAGATTGTTGAACAAAAGGATAACTTGATTGAAACTTACTCTGGACCACCTATTGAATTTCAAGAAAAGGAGAAAAAGATAGTAAATGTGAATGTGGTCAACCAACTCGGAATAGATAAAGAGTCTCAGTATAAGCCTGTGATTACTGAACATAATATCAAAGAAAAGGTTGTAAACCGTGTTGATGCAGATATTGGAGTTTATAATTTGACAACTGAGAAGGTGAGACCAGTTATAGCTCTAACCAATCACAACAATGATATTTGGACATTACACATTGATGGGGTTAAATCTAAGCAAGGCTCAGGTAAAAGAGCAAATTATGAAAATTCTACTGGAAGGATAAAAATTGAAGTCTTGGATATTGAAGCAGTGGAGCAACCACAAAATGTTCGAGTTATTAAGAACTATGACATACAAATAAAATGTGATCTCTTTGAGTTATTACATAAGTCTGAAGATGTGATGATCTGGGTCTATGAAGGCTTTAAGGTATTTGATCCTGGGGGGTTTTTACTTTTCGTCCCTTTGAAAGGATTCTGCAAGCCCCTCAAGTAGAAGCATAAACATGTTAATGCCTTGATTTTGAAGGAGGCATATAAAATTGTATGTACACGGGCTGATAGAATAAGACATTAAGCAGGGGTTGAAAAATTCACA
The DNA here is from genome assembly GCA_028583015.1 of Wollemia nobilis. Taxonomy (NCBI): domain Eukaryota; kingdom Viridiplantae; phylum Streptophyta; class Pinopsida; order Araucariales; family Araucariaceae; genus Wollemia; species Wollemia nobilis. Next base: position 19,557,712 of record JAQPPZ010017228.1, read on the forward strand.
TGTTATTATATGATTTGACTAATTTACAGGGTGAAGGACTTGCAGATTTGTTTTTTCAGTGGGACAAGATCCATATAAAAAAAAAAAAAGAGCGGTAAGACGGTAAACACAAGTCTTTCCCAAGTAGCAAAAAAAAAAAAAAATTTTGGGAAGCATAATCTGGAGTGCATTTCGTCAACAGGACCTGAAAGGTATATTTTTAAATTTACCTGCAAATGGTCAATAATTTTTAAAGGCACTATTTCTCTGCTTTTCCATTTGCTACATTTTTTGAGTAATTGAAGGGACTTTGTGCATATGTATATATTGTAAATAAAGTTTGAAGTAGTGTGTTCTTATTTGGTTTTATTTAAAGTTTGAAGTTTTGTTTTGTACAAATTTCTCTTTAGCTTTTAAATTTGATTTCTCTTTAGCTTTTAAATTTTGTTTGTTTAAGTTTTTGCCTGGGCAGCAAAGCACAAATCAACATTTTAAAATTGGCCTAATGTGTTTTCATTTTTGTTTCCTTTTATTTAACATTTGAGATAGTCTGCTTAAACTGAACAGTGGAACTATTTTGTTATTCAGAACAACAGTAGAAAGATGATTGGATTTTGTGTCTTGCTTGCCATAATTATTTTAATTATAAAGAAACTGCTATACTGTTTGGCTGGAGAAACTCCCAGGGAATCCAAGAAAAGTTGATCGTAAGAGGGGACTCTGACTCGTGAAATTATTTGAGTATCCAAAGAGGCTATCGGTACCAGGCTGAAGCAGTTCCAGATCGATGAAATATTAAAAAAAAATTATTTTTAGCAAGGCTTTTCAGATTTCGGTATATTTCAAAGGAGAGAGAGAGAGAAGGTGAAAGTTGAGCAAGACAACATAAAACTGGCACTCTGTTATTTCCCACACAAAAAAAAAAAAAGGGAAGGAAGAAGTTATGTAATGAAAGAGATAGCCAAGGCTTCAGAAGATGTTTTCTTTTACCAAGTTGTAGATACTACTTCACAGTTGTGGATCAGGGTCGTGAAAATCTAAAGAGTAACTTTGTCGGGGCTATAAAAGGCTAAACTAGTAAACAGAGCCCTACTCGGTTTCCCCTTTCACAATCTAGAAAAGCTGATCAATCCAGAGTACAACATTCGAAGGCCCAGTCATTCTTGAAGAAAGTTTTATACGCTTGTAATTGCACATCAGAAATCTTCCTTAAGTGATTCAACCTAGTATGTCCTTGGGAAATTTTGACAACTATCAGGTAGTAGTTAAATTATTTTGAAGAATATTTGTGGCAAAGCATGGTACATGGTCTATATTGTTTTGAAACTAGAGTCCTGGATTCTAAAATAGTGCTACTATTTTCCCCGTAGATATCACCATTTGTTGAGAAGCAACACACCCCCACTAAAAAAATGAAATTCCATCCTTTGAAAATATTTAGCTTTCATTTTGCAGTAGGGACCCTCTTGATGTTTTCCTGGTTTTAATTCCAAATTTTGCTTGCCTCCTTCTTCTTCAAGTTTTGCATATATCAAAGTATCTAAGTAGGCTTGCATGTGGCTTTAATTTCAATTTAGAATTCACTTCTTTAATGTTAGAATCATTCTGAGTAAAAGGGATCTTTCACTGATATGTAAAAATGCAGAATACAGATGAATGAATTCATTTAAGTCAACCTACAATTTTTGGAAAATTTGCTAAGTAATGAAAGCATCGCGATTTCGCGACATTTCCATTTTTGGAAACGTCGCGATATCGCAACATTTCCATTTTTGGAAATGTCACGATTTCGTGACATTTCCATTTTTGAAAACGTCGCGATATCGCGACATTTTCGTTTTTGGAAACGTCGTGATATCGCGACATATTTTGGAAGAGAAAGCCAAGTTTCGAAAACGTCGCGATATCGTGACATTTGACTCAAACCAAGCTGAAGAAAACGTCGATGATATCACGACGTGTTTTGGAAGAAAAGACCAAGTGATGAAAGCGTCGCGAAATCGCGACAGGTTTTGGAAGAGAGAGCAAGTGCGAAGGAAGGTCACGATTTCGTGACATGTCACGAAATCGTGACATGTCGCGATTCGCGACAAAAGGGGCAAGAAGAAACCAAGGCATGGCCGTGTCGTGAAATCGTGACATCGCGATTTCACGATGTCGCGAAATCGCGACACGACAAAGGGAAAAACCACCAAGTGCATCGTGAAATCGCGACGTTGCAAAATCGCGATGTCATGAAATCGTGATGCGTTCCGAAGAAGGGGCCCAAGGCACAAGTGCGTCATGAAATTACGACATCACGAAATTGTGATGCGTTCCAAAGAAAGGGGCCCAAGGCACAAGTGCATCGCGAAATCGCGATGTCACAAAATCACGACGCGTTCTGAAGAAGGGACCCAAGGCACAAGTGTGTCACAAAATCGTGACATCACGAAATCGCGACGTCATGAAATCATGACGCGTTCTAAAGAAGGGGCCCAAGGCATAAGGGCGTAGCGAAATCGCGATGTCACGAAATCGTGACGCGTTCCAAAGAAAGGGGCCCAAGGCATAAGGGCATAGTGAAATCACGACGTCGCAAAATCGTGACGCGTTTCAGAGAGAAGCGCAAAGTGCAGGGAACGTCGCAATTTTGCGCCATGTCACGAAATCACGGCATGTCACGATTTTGCGATAGAAGAGACAAAGAAGCCAAAATGAAAAACAGCTAGAGGAAAGCGTCGTGTTATCACGACACGTGTCAAAAGAAATAAAGCCGACGTATAATGAACATTAGGATTTTAATTTAATAGTATTTAAAATACTAATCCTTGTTTGTCTTTTGTAGAAAGCGAGCTGGCAGTTGCATACTAGCGAAAGTAATGGCGAAAAAAGACAAAATAAGCACGGATTAAATGAAGGTCGTCAGATGGAAATTTGAGATGCCGAGAATTTCTGGTTCATCCAGATTTTACAGATCTGGCCGCAAAGAGACTTTACGGTGACTAAGCAGCTGCCCATTTAATGGAATATGTCGGCAATTGACCGAAAAATGAAAATATCTACACACAGTTATCGAAATTTGCCGATGGACGCATTTAACAAGAGAATTTATGGTGAAAGTAATGGCATGCAGAGAATTTCAACTCAGAAGCGGCTCTACGAAGATAAAATGTCAGAGAAACCGGTGACTCATCCGAATTTCTCTGAGGAATTAATGAGACCCTCCCGACAGATGCACCAGAAAGATGAAGATACCTTCACACGCAGTGCCCATTTATGGAATATATCGACAACCGACCAAAAAATGAAGATATTTACTTGCAGTTATAGATGGATGAGAATAATATCAGATCATGCCTTCTCCATTTATGGCAAGTAATCGCACTAAGATTTGCAGAGTGGTTAGGGTTTATTCAAAACTCTATTTTTAAAGGGCTTTATATTGTAAAACCCGGGTAGTAAGGTTTAGAGGATAAGATTTAGGGTTTGAGAAGAAGATATTTTTGAAAAGATCAGGGTCTATCCTGAGTCTATAAATACTTCTTCTGAATGTAAATTCAAAGGAGGTGAAAACTTAGAAATACAAGCTATTGGAGCAATTTCCTGCAAATCTTGTTTGAATGCTTTGTTCTGGACTTAGAGTTGGTGTGACTTTCATTTTCTGTGATAGCGTGGCCAGGAGCCTAATCTCTTTCATATTGTGATAAGTTCATCTTCTTTTGTTTTTGTTTCATTAAGGTTTATTTAATTTATGCTGTAGATCTGTGTTACCAGGATTGGATATGTTGCTAGGCTTCATTTTCTTTATTGTATGTTAGGGAAAATTATAGATTTAAGGTTCAGGCCTGTTCTAATTGCTCTGTCCTCACTGTGCGAGCTAGGCTATTGGTGAAAGATACCAATTTTAACCGACTTCCCTTCTGTTTGTGATTTTCTTTCAGATCTATTGTTGTCTTTGTCTTATGCTCTTAGTGGAAGGTGATCTTAGAAAGCTGGACACTTTCCTCTTTGATTTGTTCTATTGTGAAGCTAACCGGTATAACTAAAATTGGTAGTTTTGGTTTTGCAACTAAGTTAGATAAACTTCTCTTTTTGCCCTACCCTACTCTCTCTGTTCCATCGATTGAATGATCCATTTTTATTTTCTTTTAAATTTGTCTTTTATTTAAATCTGCTAACACATAAAGAGCTAGATCAAAGAACTGATTGTAAATCTGAGTGTCCACAAAGATAACCAACTCCAAAAACATTACTGAACAAGTCTAGAACCCGTTGTAAGGTAACAGACAGTCCACTTGAAACTATTTCAGAAGCGGAAAAGAGTGAATAGACATTCGACCCAACTCTGTAACTCACACCTTGGATATCCAGCAAGATCCTAAAGTGAGTGGGATTTATCCCTTATAAGTGTTATCGAGATTTTATGCTCATTCTTCACAGGGTGTGTATAAAAGTCGAACCAACAACTATTTGCAAAATATGATCAATGGAAGGCAATGGATAATTTTATCTTGTGAGGCCTTATTGAGATTCCTAAAATCAATACACAAACCTATTTTACATGTTTTCTTCCTAACTGGTAAAATGTTTGCTACCCATGTAGAGTGTCTGATTGGAAAAATAATCTTAGCATCTAACAATTTCTTAACCTCATTTTGTAAAAGAGGCTCTAGCAATGGGTTAACTGGTCTTTTTTTTGTCTAAATGGTTTGGAATTTGGCTTTAAAGGAATAGAATGTGTTATGATATTTTTATTATAAGTCTTTAAATTTTCATAACTCCATGCTATTACATCAATGTAATATTTAAGAGCCTAAATTATTCCTTATTGTTACTAATGAGAGCAAGCATTTCCTATGAGTACATTATGTGGGCCTTTACCAATTACAAGATCAATGGAATTATAGGCATCCTACAGGAGTGAGGTTTTATTACAACTTTTGCTTTTATAGTCAATGTTAAAAAGCTTCTCAAGAGAAAAAATACCTTTTAGAATAGAATTGACCTTATTTTTTACCTCATGATCCTCATTTTCATCTTCTTATAATTTCATCCTCATCGATCACCTGATTTTCAAAAATGCCTGAATTAGTTACAAAATCAAAAATGTGCCTATGACTTTCAAATACCTGTAATTTTTTCACATTTTCAGGTATAGAAGGATAGGGTATCAACTCAATTGAAAACTTCTTTAGCCTCCTATTATCACTAGGCTTAAGAGTACCTATTGTAGCAACTAAAGAATCAGAAATTCGATTGTTCTTCCTGGATATCAATGAAATATTGAAAGCATGAAATTCATCAATCAAATTCCTAACTCTATTTATGTAATGAATTAACATTTTATCATGACATGTGTATTGGCCTTTCAATAGTTTAAAAACCAATTATGAATCTCCTATAACTTTTAAACATTTAATATATTCCTTTAAGGCTAACTAAAAACTGAATATTAAAGCCTCATATTTTGTAGTATTACAAGTGCAATAAAACTATAGTCTATAAGCTGCCATAGATGACTTACCTTTAGGACTTATCAATTCCACACTATCTCCACTACCTTTTTTGGACTTAGATCCATAAAATTTAAGCATCCAAACAAGATTTTCATCCTTAATTGGATTAATAAATGGTATTTCATTTTCATATTCACCTACATCAAATTTTATTTCCAAACTTTAAACACCTAACTTAGACTCATTGTAAATAATTTTATTTATTTTGTTATATTCAGTAATCATATCCTTGATTCTAGGTTCTCTTTCAAGTTTTATTTGGTTAGCAACACCCTTCCATGGTAGCCACATATGCGAACAATCTGTGGCCATGTATCCATTTAAGTTTCTAGACTAATCTCTGCTCAACAACATTCCATACCTATCAGGTATATATACAACCTATATATCAATATATTGTTGTATCCTAGGTTCTAAGACTAGATGTATGTGAAAATTCTTAAGCATTCCAACCACATTGACTTCACATTTATTTAGTTGCACAACTATCCTGTTAGAAGGGATGGGTTTCAAACCCAGTTTTTGACAAACAATGTGAGGTATGATATTATCGGATGCTCCTAAATCTATAATACAATTGTGCAGATTTTTTCCTGTAATTATTATGGTTAAAAGAAAGGTAGGAGTGTCTCCTTTGTCCCTTCATGAGGCAATTTGAGCAACCATGGATTTCTGGGATTCATTTTTCTTTTATTACTTAAAGGTTGTATCAAAAATTCTTGTTGATTAGTCAACATAGCAACATCAAATAAAGATATATTTGCCTTTGTTTTCTTTAAATCCTTCACAATATTATATGTAATTTTGTCATGTGGTGGTTAAGGTAAATCAAACTTGGATGGAGGAATGGGATTGTTACTAGCCCATGTGTCAAGAGGAATGATGGTATTATTTGGAGGATTAGAAGTAAAAGGAGCTTTAGTCTTACTCCTAAGCCTATAATTATGATTCCCCTTTTTAAATTGTCTAAAATTTTGAACTTCCTCTTATATAGACCCATCATACCCTTCTTCGTATTCTTAAATTGGTTCAAATTTTTCAACTACTAGCTCTGATTATTTCCCTTTGCTAGTACTAGCATATTGGGAAGGGTCTTCATCTGAAATAATTTCCATGTTATCCATATTCTTTTGTAGAATATCTATCGTTGTTTTGAATTCAAGGCACTCATTCTCACTATGTTGTGTCATATAATGCACCCTACACCAATTGTTTAAAGCCAAATACTAAAGATTAACAATGGTGCTTGGAAATAGTGGTAGAATTGTTCTGATTAACCAGGGGACTAGGTACTCCATTATTTGTATGAGTGTTCTATTTTTTTCTCGATAAATTGAAATTTATATTTCTATGAGAATTTTGAGGCAATTGTTTTTGCATTTGAACCATATCACTACTAATTTTTTGAAAAACCCACTATAGGTCATTTACCTAAGAATTAAATTCATTGTTTTATCCTACAGTAGCTTGAATGGTTGTGTTACTTGTAGTGGTCGTGGGATACAGAAAACTTGGCAAATTTTGATTTTGGACAACCTGCAAAAACATTTTGCGATTTTGATGAAAGGTTGATGCCTTTGGAGTGGGTGTTGTATTAAATAATGTAGATATACTTTGAGCATTTGTTTCCACCATTTTATGAGTGGTGAATTGATTTTCTAAATATAGCAAAGTGGTAGGATAAGTGGGTATGATAGGTGGATTGTATGGCAAATTTAAATTGTTGAATGGCATGGCATTCAACATAGGTATTTGTTGTGACAAAGCTTGATTGATCATAGGCACTTGATTATAAGCACCTAGATATTCTATGGAAGGCAACTATCCTATTCTAAATCCTTTTGGCATCAATTGTTGTTCTACAGTCAAAGCCTCACTATATGCCATGGGAAGGGTAGTGATTTGAGGAGTTCTCCTTACAAACATAGATGTTAAAGGGTCCAATGCCCTAAAGTACATATGTAAGGCAGCATCTACCTGAATAGTATAACGAGTAACTAGCCTGCTATACAACTTATGAAAACTAGTATTGAACATTCTTAGGGGTTCATTAGGCTCTCTGTTGGTTGATACAAATTGATGATAGATTACAGCATGATATATGGGTAGCCTAAATTGATTCACAAAAGTTGTTTTCAAATGAGCCCAAGACATAATGGAATTGGATAGTAAATTAATGTACCAATCATATGGTATTTCATATAATATGGGAGGAAACATTCTGCAAGCTACATCCTCATGTTCAAATTGTAGTCTAATCATTGCATATTTGTAAGCTTGAATATGCTCTTCAACAATTCTAATCCCATCATGTTTATATTTAGGTAAATACCTTTTTGTATTTTTTGGAATGTCATGGAAAACTCTAGCAATGTTTAAAGGATTGCTATGAGCACCAACCAAGCTGCAATTCCTACAACTTTTACTATTGGAGTTACTAGTGGAGGAAAAAATGGAATGATGGGTAGCAATGAATCGCTATTGGATGGAATAACAATTGACTAACTCTTGGACCTTCTGATTCTCTTTTTAAGAGAAATGCTATGGAAAATAGTATCTTGAAATTAGGGTTTTTGGTTCCAACCTTAACAATGAATACAACAAATGCTTAGTACTCTTGAAATGAAATTATTTTTAACTTTCAAAATTTTAACTGATAAGTCATCATGTTCATTAAAAATGCATCAATTAAACCATAATAATAAGGAACATTCTCAAATTTGTAAAATGTTAGCATCAATGCATCATCAATTAGAGATTTTTTCAACAATGAATGTGAATAAATTGAAACTAAACACTTCATAAATCATGTCAATTACCTTCGAATGGCCCTACTTCTAGCACCAATTTTGTTGAGTGATATTTTTTTCCAATCACAAAAATATACCCACAATTAGGATTTTGCCTGGATATCCTCTCTTGCAAGGAAATATTTGTAATTTCTCCAAGGTTCTTTTCAATGTGTTAAACTTGCTTGCAATGCTTAGTAAAATATGAAATGCTAAAAATTAATTGGATATCTCAGTGTTGCATATACCTGTTAACAAGGGGCCTATTTTGGTATTGATTTGATTTACAATGATTTTATTGTTCATGTAATTTATGAAAATGTGAGATTATTGATCAACTATCTACTTTGAAATAACAATCTTTGAAAGGTGATTTAATCAATTTTATCTCAAATTGTTAATCCGATTTTATCTTTGATTGTTAAGCCAATTTTTTTATCTTCTTTTGTTAACCAAATTTTATCTTTGATTGTTAATATTTGCTTGAAAATAAAAATAAAATGATTGAATCTAACTTTACAATTTAGGAACTTTGGAATATCATATTAATTATTCATTTTAATGAAAGGTTGGAATTTATTGAAATTTCAATTTTCATAAAATGAAATTAATTTGATTATTTGGAAAATGTGCAAAGTTTAAAACCTCAAACTTTTCATTAAAAAATGTGTGAATTTACGTAAATATAAAATTTTGAATTTTAATTCATGAAATTCATGTTTCTCTTTTTGGAGTTTTATTTTTTTATATAATTCTTTTTATTTGATGAAATTGATTAAAAATGTAAAAGGCTAGGGTTAGGTAAATGAAATAAAAGAACAAGTCACTGATTTTGTTTTAATTTTAACCCAAATCTGCATAAGTGAATATCCTGCACTAAACCAACATTAATCCGACCAATTTCACATAGTCCAACATTAATGCGGTGTAATCTTTAAAGGGAAAAAGGCACAACATATTAAGAAATAACTAAATAAATCTAACATCAGCATGCATAAAACTTATAGAAATTTTAAACATATTGCCAACATGCACTTGCTGAATACCTTTCTTCAACAAATTACAATGGTGAAATTTGGTGCAGTCTAGCAACTTAGGAGGAGAGTTCTTAAAAAATACAATTTCTAACATGCAATTATTTGCCCAAAATTCGTCGACCTGTTTTCCTGCATCTCAATGGATTTTTATAATTTCCAATATTGGCTATTCAACTTTTTTTTCCTTCCCGCTTGTTTGATTTTCCTAACACTTCTTTTCCAATAATGTGTTTTCCTTTTGTTTCCTTTCTTTTCAACTTGTAAGTGCCATATTCAACAACTCTCGCATCGCCCCTTGTTGGCTCACTTATGAAGATATATAACGTATGACATACAATGTATTAAAGGGGTAAATTGCATTTCCATATCATGATAGCTTATATGGTTTAACTGAATTTTGAGGATGTCCAATAATATTGACAGTCTGGTCCTTCATCCATATTTGCATCCGTGCAGCTCCAAGACTTATAATTAGGACCCTTTATGATTGTGCTCTATCAGTAGATGGTCACACAACCAAGAAAAAGTTTTGGGATTCAAATCATGGTGGTACAACATATTTACCATCTCAAACTTCAAGACTGACAATATTTACATGATGCTATCCACCCTAATTACCTCCTTAAGCTACAACATACCAATGTTATTGCCATCCTTATTCTTGGCTCTTGAACACTAGTGAGGATGCAATCCAAGGCTTTCTTATGTTGTGAAACATAAGCACCTACTATTCAATACCTCCTACACTTCTCGAAGTACGATCCACAACAATGATTACAAATTGTAAATCCATCAATCTTTCACCCAGTGATGAATATCATGAACAAATCAACCATTCGGTTTAAGTGAAAGCATGGACATTATTGAATATTTTTTTCTCTATATATTTTGACTAGAGCATGTGATATTACATTGGGATCTCTTTGCTTTCAGGGTGATGTTGGCGATAATCATAGTTAGTCAAGACAACAAGGGACGAATTTGCATGGAGCTCAATACTTTGGACTAACTTACGATATGCATATCCTTCCACCAAAACGAATGAACCAAAGCATAATGTTTTGAGGGATATTTCAATTTGATGGTTTGTGGATGGTAAGATTACCCCTTGTGACATTGCTAGAGATGAAGAAGACAACATTGACAAGCTTCAGATAAATATTTGAGAGTAATAAATATTAGAATGAGTGCCTTTGTGAAAGCCACGTGATCATGCAACAAACAACATGACATTGATTCTCATCACAACTCCATTGATCACACCAAAACTGAGAGAACTGTAGGACATTTTAGCGAAGTGATTTGGAATGAAACCAGTGTGATTTATTCATTTGTATGCACTTTTATTCTCCTGAGGCTTCATCAAAATACTTGTTCTTATGGCTATCATCGATATTCATACAGTGAACTCAAAACTTTTGCTTTCACTACATTGATAGTGATGATGGCTTACCAAAGTATAACCACTCTTTTAAATTTTTTTCGTCTGAGGTAATAAACCAAGGATTATTTCAATGCTTCCAAAGGGCCTATCACATTGGTCAATATCTTACTCCATCATTTTAAGGTTTCAATTAATGTTGCTTGGTGAAATGCCATCATTGGAGGTAAGGCTCTCATCTATGACACTCAATATCACCGTCTCATCAATACAACTTCTACCACGGTCTTCAACCACATCTTAAAAACCATCATCATCAACCACATCATATGGAAAGATACCAACACTTAAAATGGAATCCCTATGCTATAGGCGAGTCATGGTGAACAAAACAGTGTGATACTATTTTCTCCAATACCACTACCTCTCACAGTAGTGATAGCCACTGTTCATCCCATTTTTCTTTTGTAACTTTGATAAAGTACCTGCATTAAATAAGATCATAGCATAATCAATAATTAATATAAAAAAAATTAAATTAAATAATATACCTCATGTTTCATCCTTCAAATGGTGACTCACAATAATATTTAATTAATCAATTAAATATAAGATTAGAGTTGTTGCTTGGTTTAAAATTTGAATCACAATATGGAGGTTAAGAATTCCAATTTCACAAGTTTATTAAGGTATTTAAATATGAACTATGAGGTACAATTTAAAACTCAAGTGGATTTAAATGTTAAACATTTGAAATTCCAAATAGAAGGTCTAAAATGGTATTACTTTATACAACCAGAGTGAGCCTACTAGTAAGGGCTTTAGATCAACCTTCATGAATGCTTAAACAACAACCACTTATCTTTGTAACTTTTAAGTGGGCCTAAAGGTGACTAAAAGAAAACTAAAAACAAAATACCCACAATTGATAAAAAGTCACATTAATATTAAATAACAAAAAATCAAGTGGATCCCAAACTTTAGGGTGTATTGTGCTACAACCACAACACCAAGATTGTATTAACTCTTTAAATTAAGGATCCTAAAAAGGATTTAGTTCAATGTCCAAGAACCCCTTCCCAAATCCATGCTTAACCTAAAAATTAACAACTCTCTTATAAATAAGTAAATAAAGTGCTATAACAAAAACAACATGCATAGTTATAACACAAGGCTAGATATAGGATGAAATAGATCATACATATTACCATAAAGCTAGCATGAAAGAACATCTTGCTCAGTTAAAACATGATTAATCATAATGTTATCTTCTAACATAATTCTAGCATAAAACATCTATTGGTTTAAGCTTGTAAGCAACCCTTAATAGATCAATACTAACATATAATTTTCCTTTTTCTCCATAGTGAAAAAACATCATCAAAAGAGATCAATACTAACTCATAATTTCATTCATTCTAAGCCAAATAATTCGTACAATTGTGAAGACTTCCAAACCTTAATTTTTTTTAGTAATAAGGGATTATCCAAATATTACATAACAAAACTCTCATTTACATAACATCTTGTTAGTCCCAAATACATTAGAGCAAGTGCACACAAGTGGCCTTTGTACCATATTCTCTCTACAATCCTCTTCATGAAGGGAAATCCATGAACTTTAAGAGATCTTAGGGATCAAGACAACTCTTAATGCAATGCAACTTAACATGCTCTATGTATAAATGCAAACATTCATGCAAAAATATATTCCAAGTAACACAGAGAGAATCCCATACTTATCTCTATAAAGGTTTCCCTATCTACTCAAGCCTCAAGAAACCCTTATAAATATTTACCAAAAACCAAAGCTCTTTTTTATTTTTTTAATTATTAATTAGAAAAGAATATCATTTTCTATTTATTAAAAATACAACCACATAAATAAAAGATCTTTAACTTTCTTTATCCATAAAATAAAACTAACAATTTCTTCTTTTAGAACAAAGCACCAATCATAATGAAGTCCTATATAGATAGATAGATAGATAGATAGCTAGATGGATAGATATTAAAAAGGACATCACTACCTTGCATGGATTCTCCACAAAACAAAAAATATCTTAGGAAAACCATAGGCTAATCCATCAAAAGACAAGGCTTCATTTTTATTATCAAAATATCAATTAAGGAAACATCTAAAAGACTTTCTAATGTTTTAATACATTCGTTAAATCCTTTCATCCAAAATATTAAAATTAAAACATAGATATAAACCACACTTAAGCCCATGCACAACAACAATACCTAATGGAAGCTTTCTAGAGCCGGTAATGCCTGAAACCCAACCAAGCTTCCTTAAGCCAACAATAGTCTTGAATGCCTCTGCGTAGGTAAAAAAAAAAGACATAAGAAGAAAACTCAACATAGATCAACACAACGAATACCAAACACAAAGGCTCAGCAAACTCCCACTTAGGCAGATACATGCAGATCTGAGTGACGATGCCCACCTTGGGAATGCAACCCAAACCTAATTTCTAACAACAAACCCCAATGCACTCTTTACGCAACATGAATAGGAATAATAGACCTGAACATGCATGGGTTCTATCACTTAGAAGAGCAACCATACAAGATGTTCACAACAAAGGACCAATTCCAAAATTTAGAGTTTAAAACAATAAAAGCTTTAACCCCAAATCCAAGCCCTAAGCAAGTGGCTAACAAGCATCAAACACTAATAAGATCTTATGGAAAATAAATTAACATACTGAGCAATGAATACCAAATAACGAAGGTGGTTCATGTTACTCACTACAGTATCTCATAGACTTAGTCGTCTGATTATGCAGAATGCTCCATGCTCCTCTTTTGGCTTTCACTTTCCTTCACTGCCAACCCCTCACCGAAGAAATATTTTATCCACTTATAATCTTGTTTCTTCTAAGGTGTAGAAGTTTCTCGATATTTCTTTCAACATTGGTGGTCCATGATGTTTCAACCAATGCGTTCTTCCTTGAACATTACCAAGAATCGAAGGCAACACCTCAAATTAATTTTTAATAGCATTATTTCCTTTAATCAAATCAAAACATTAATATTTTCCCATAATGTTTTCTACATAACAAACCTTCAAATAAGAGTTAAAGCTAATTAATCCCTTCTTTCATTTGAAGCTTTGCTAAACAAAGGAAAAATATAAGTAATTAATCTAAATTTCATCCACAATATTATTACCTTTAACCATAGGTAAATTAGATTAATTACTTTCAACTTAATACCAAATGTTAATATTAATTATTAACATTGATATTAATAGCACAAGTATTAATATCACTAGCCATATTAATACTTTATTGGATCAATCAAATAAATCTATGCTTTTCAAAACTTAAGCAATACAAGGACTTTCCAAGCAATAATACACCATGTTGCTTTATCCTTTAGTAGGTGGCTTTTTAAGATAACCAAAATGTTATCCCCACCCTACTAAGGATGAATCCTTTTTCCTAAAGCAATCTCATGGTCCAATAGTGTATTCAAACACAATAATATATGCAATGCATCTAAATGAAGGGTATTTTACCCTTGAGCTATCGATGAACAAGTCATCAGCCATCATTTTCCAAATTTCTCTCAACTTTAGAGGTTGTCCCATATCAATCCATTGGTGAGAGTACTTGGTCCTACAACCATAAATTCCATCAACAATATCATATTCTAAAGTAGCATAATCAATTATTAAATGCACTTTTCAAACATAAAATGAAACTATGTATTAGATATCCACTCATTAATACATAATTCAAATGTCAAGAATAAGTCCTGCCAATGAGGGTTATTACATCTAAGAAGGTCAAGGCCATTGTGAATTGGCCATCACCTAGAAGTATGTTTGAGGCTAGGAGTTTCCATGGTATCGAAAAACTTTAGTAGCATTTGTGCTCCAACCATAGAAACGATGAAAATAGGAAAGCATGAATTTAAGTGGACGACTATAGTAGAAAAAAGTTTTTGAATCCTAAATGAGAAGATAACAAAACATCATGTTTTGGCTTTTTCATATTTCAACAAGGTCTTTCAAGTGGATTGTGATGCAAGGGGGATAGTAAATGAGGAATTTTGATCCAAGAAGGTAGACCCATTGCTTATTTTAGTGGGAAGATAAATTATGCAAAGAGAAAATACTCAACATATGACCAAGAGTTTTATGCTATTGTTCAATCCTTGGAGAAATGGAGGTATTATTTGTTGTCAAAAGAGTTTTTCTTATTCATAAATAATCATGCTTTACAGTTTATCAACAACCAAAGTAAGCTGAATCAAAGACATATGAAGTTGATGGAATTTTTGCAAGGATATATATTTGTCTTGAAGCATAAAATTTGTCATTTAAATTGTATAGTTGATACCTTGACTAGAATAAATATATTACTAAACATGATGCAGATTGAATTCATTGGTTTTGATGCTATGAAGGAACTTTATGTTGATGATATAGACTTCAATGAAGCTTGGGAAAACATGAAATAATCCTACTACAAGGGATAGGAAGCTATGTTTGGATTACTTCATCTAAGAGGGACTATTGTTCAAGGGACAACAAATGTGTATGCCATAAATTTCAACATAGTGGATAACTTGTTGGACATTTTGGAGTAGATAAAACAATGGGATAACTTTGTGCAAGTTACTATTAGATAAGAATGAATGCAGATTTTAGAAGGTTTGTGAAATATTGGTGTGTTTCTTAGCATGCAAAGAGGAGTCAAAATACAAGGTTGTATCAACAATTACCAGTACTAGAGAGGCCATAGGAGGATGTGAGCATGGATTTTGTTCTTGGTTACTAAGGACACAAAAAGGTAATGACTTTATTTTTGTTGTTGATAGATTCTCGAAGATGGCACATTTCATACCTTGCAAGATAACGAGAGATACTACTCATATTTTTGAATTGTTCTTTTGAGAATTTGTAAGATTACATGGTTTTTTGAAGAGCATTGTGTCGAATAGGGATGCACAGTTTGTAGGTCACTTTTGGCATACCCAATGGAAGAAGTTGGGCACCAAATTAAGATTTAGTTTAGCTTCTCACTTCCAAATAGATGGATAGGCTAAATTTGTGAATAGAAGCCTTGGGAATTTAATGTGGTGTCTAATTGGTAAGAAGTTGAAGTTGTGGGATATTATGTTGGCACAACCAGAATTTGCATACAACAATTCAATAAATAGAAGCATGACAAAAAGTCCATTCTAGATTATGTATGAAAATCATCCCCAAGGAGTGGATCATTTGCAGAGCATAGCTAAATTGTAGAAAACTAGTGCTATGGTGGAGGATTTTTCCAAATATATGTAATATTTACATCATGAAGTGAAGTTTAATTTTGAAAGGAATGTCATTGTAGACACGAAAATTTGACCCACTTGAGTGAATCATTTTCCCTAGACCCTTAGGGAGACCCTCCAACTTGCCCTAAACAAGTTTGGACCTCCCCTTCCCTCTTCTTTCCCTTTTTTTTCCTCTTTATGCGAAATCATGATCGGCTTTTGCAAGGTGCAATTTTTCATAGCTAGGGTTTTCACCTAGGAAACCCTATTTTTCAAAGTTGATCTTTTTAAGGTTAGCTTTTCTTGGTTTTTCCCACCTATTTTTATTTTAAATTCTTTATAAATAGAGGGCTTGAAGTCTTATTTTCCCTTTAAAGTCCCAAGCCAAGAAGAAGCATTAAGAAGTTCTTAAGAGATTTTTGCAAGAGACTTTTATGAAGTAATTTTACAAGTAAGCTAAAGTGACCTATTGAGGCTTTCTAACCATTGAGGAGTTTTTCTTCTACTGCATTGTTTGTGTTCATTGTTTTCAGTGGACAAGTGTTGAATCCCTAAGGAGAAATATGCTACTTGAAGTTCTTCATACTTTGGTTCACTTTTTCGCTATAACCAGGTTGTTTTCACTCATCTACATTTGCATATTAGTTAGATTTTTGTTTTGCATCATTTGAGGATTTTCTTCTTTTGTTGCAAAATTATGCCTAGAAATTTTGGGGCACTATATCACCGCTTTGCAAAATCACGATTGCTTCATATGAAGCACAATTTTGCTCAAGCTAGGATTGGGGGCAATCCATTGTCTCTAAACTCTAGGCTTGCATTTTAAGTTGCATCCTAATAATAATAGTATATTTTACACTTTATTCATTATACTATTATGCTACATTTTATTTTGTGTGTCCATCTTCCAAAGATCAACTTTCACTTTTATACTTCAAAGTTCAACTAAAAGGATCTAAGGGGCTTGACTATTGCACCTTCGATCATTGTCATACAACAGCCTAAGTAAGCCCCCTAATGTTGATCATATTTTTCAAGCGGTTGTAAATTTATTTTGTAGGAGTAGAAATCGTGGGATATTGTTGGATGAAATATAAAGCTTGGATCAACCACTAGATGAGATTGTTAGGATCCCATCCTAACGTTATTTTATAATTCTCATTATTATGTAATGACCCACTTCCAACATAGGGGATTATATTATAATGTTATTTTATAATACCTTATAATGTATGTGGTAATTAAGGCACCTAGCCAAGTGGTACCATCGCATGTAACTATTATCAAGATTGTAACCGATGTTTGGTAGAATATTCTAGCTTGAGTGGCATTTTGCATGTAAGCCAACTCTTGATCCTTTAGATAGGATTACATATAGCTTTCTCTTTAAAAGGCATGAAGCCATATACAAATGTATCTTTTTGCAAGTTAATAAAATATTGAAGGAGGTTTCCCTCTCGAAGAGGCCTAGGATTCTGAGTTATTTGTGAGATTATTTCAATTTTACAATTACTTTCTACATAGTGTTATTCTATTATTGCATGTATTTTAGTTATCTTTCAGTATTTTGTGTGTGAGCTTTATTTTAATAGTAGATTTCTTACAAGTGGTTTCATAGCACTTTCCAGGGCTAAGTTCTATTGCGACTGCAACAAATATTGCTCAAAAATTTCCACTTGTTAGGTATAATTTTTCTGTGTTTTCATTCTATTTTCCTTTATTCATAAAGATACAATCTATTTTTTCAATAGTTGAGTAGGCTAGAAACATTGTGTTGGGGATTTTAAAATATTGTGAAGGAGCTATCGTTATTGGCTAAGCTAGATAGCTCATAAAAAATCTAGTGAAGTGAGGGGATATTAGGCTCCAATACCTAGGCCTTAGACAACACTCACACATGAAATTGAGCTCCCATGCATCTTCGAATGTATCGGGATACCATTCTAGGTTGAACAAAATTTAACCATTAGGAATATATTCAGTCTTATCTCATCCATAGTCCACAGGATACATCTCAAACAATCACCCTCTTGTACTATCAGAGGGGAAAATAATGTGCTCAAGGGTATGTGTGGAATCCTCCTTGGGTAGTGGCCTAAAATATTGTTTTGAGCATTATTTTTCATCACTGTGGTATAACATAGGGCCTATGGGTGTTACATACTCCTCTACCTAGCATACCATGGTTCTGTTAAAAACCTCAATGTGCAAAAACACACATCTCACTATTCTGTTGAACCTGCATTCACAATCTCAAAAAGTGAGCATACGGAGAAGGACTTCCCTATAACAGAAGAACACACTTTGCATGCACCAGTAGTTAGGAAATATTCTACAAGTGTCTATAACAATCTAAAATATTATGTTGTCATCCAGATAAGTGGCAATAACAGGCGGATCAGTGACAATACCAATCAGGTCAGTAATAGTAACAGTCAAGATAGAGACAATAATAGTTGGGTCAACAATAGTGTTAGTAATAGTCAGGAAAATACAGGTGGTCAAGGTCAAAAATAGAACCATCAATGTTAGTAACTATAGTATAGGTTACAAGATAGTGACAAGGTGGTCAGTTGACAGAACGCACAAATCAAAGACATTTGATCTAGTACCCAACTTTTGAACTATAGCTCCAAATCAAAAATCGACTACATTAGTAGACTCATTAAAAAATAGTATTTTGCTACTTTTTGATTTTACACTCAAAAAATAAAAAATCATGCAAATCGAAGCTATAATGAAGAAGTTGTAGTGGTTTTATCATTACTCTATTTTGAGTAATTTTTAAACCAAAATATGGAAATGTTGGCATTTTTGCCACATTTATTTTGATTGCTGATTATTCATGCTTAAGCTGTTGAAATTCTAACTTCTCTACAGGTTTTGATGCAAAAAATGACTAAGTCCGAAATTTGTCACGAAATCGCGATAAAAAACAGCATGGAGAGCCAAGTTGGAAAACCATCGCAATATCGCGACATGTCACAAAATTGCGAGTCGGATGAGGAGAGAGAAAACAAAAACAAAATTGTCATGATTTCGCGACGTGTCGCAAAATTGTCGTCAACGCAGTCAACGGTAGCAGGTGGGCAAAACCGTCGCGATATCGCGACGTGTTAGATTTTCGCGGTCAAAATGGTCAACGAAGGTTGAGCGACAAAGTTGTCGCGAAATCGCGACAAAACCAAGCCAAGGGCGATGAGACTCAAAGTTGTCGCGAAATCGCGACACAATATGGCACAAGGCACATAAGGCAAAAGACGTCGCGAAATCGCGACGCGTCGCGTTTTCGCGGCGTGGGTAGGCAGAAAGGCTCAAAGAGTAAAATGGTAGCGATTTCGCGCCAGTTGTATGATGAAGCTAAGCCAAGCAAAGAATTGTAGCGAAATCGCTACGTGTTCCGTTATCGCGGTTCAGGTGAATGAAAAGAGTCTAAGGCAGAAAACCATAGCGATATCGCGACACTTTTGAGAAAACATTCAAGCAAGGCGAAGACGTCGCAAAATCACGACAGAAAGTGAGAACAGTGAAGAAGGCAAGAAATGGTAGCGATTTCGTGACACATTGTTGAAGAAAGACTAAGTGCGGAGAAATGTAGCGAAATCGCGCAGTGTTCCATTTTCGCGGTTGGCGAACAGCAAAGTCCAAGGAAAGCAGAAGTGGTAGCGAAATCGCGACGCTATTGAGAATGAGTCCAAGCAAGACGAAGACGTCGCGAAATCGTGACAAAAAGTGAGAATCGTACAGAGGGCAAGAAATGGTAGTGATTTCGCAACACATTATTGAAAAGAGACTAAGTGCGGAGAATTGTAGCGAAATCGCGACATGGTGGAAGTTGAAGAGACACAGAGGCAAAAGCGTCGCGTTTTCGCGGCTTAGAAGCAGGACCGTACAGCATGCAGAAAAGTGGTAGCGAAATCGCGACATGTCGGATTTTCGCGATGCAGAAGGGAAGATAGAGCCAAAGACAGAAATTGTAGTGAAATCGCGCAGCGTTGTGTTTTCGCGGTTAAGGGTAGCGAAGGAGATATAGAAGCTGAATATGTAGCGATTTTGCGACATGTTTGGTTTTCGCGGGTTCAAAGCGACAGAAGCGTACGGAGCAGAAAGACGTCGCGATTTCGCGACCTGTCGCGTTTTCGCGACCTATCACAGTTTTGCGCCAGAAAGCGGTTCAAATGGTCCGATGCAGTTTTGTGAGTTTCGATGATTCAGAGCACTCCAGAATTAAATGTGTTGCTGCTTTCCGATGCGGTCAAGGTAGAAGAACGTGCCCAAGCTACCAGAATTGAAGATTTCCAGGATTCGAAGCTGCTGTTCGCGATTTTTCTAATGGTTTCATGCACATTTCCAAGAACAACCATTTAATGAAGACGACCAACTCTTTCTTATGGCATTTAATTTCTGGTTTCTCCGAGATTGTTTAAAGGGATCATCTCCTTGTTTTCGTTGCATAATTTGTAGATCTCGAGGAGGTCCGTCGTAAGTTTTAAATGCTGCAAAGAGGCCAGACCTCTATATAAATCAATGTAAATCTCAAGAACAAGTATCGGGAGTTTGAGAGATACTTTTGCTAAAAGCTTTTCAAGTACTTTGCATGAATATATGACATTCGGCTCTTTGATTTTGCAGGCAATTTTCTGTGTGTTGTCCCTTCTGTATTCTGTATTCCTAATTTGTGTTCGCATTTCTTATTTGCTGCTCAGTTTTAATTCTGTATTGAGTTTTAACATTTGCTAGTAAGGGAGTGAGTTCTGGAATGTTATTTTGGAGGTCATCTGTGCAAGGTTGCGAGTGGATCACATCATTGTCTTCTGTTATTTGCTATTGTTGTACTTAGAGTTATCTGTTGTTGTTCTTTCCCGATCAGATAAATTCGGCCTACGACCATATTTCTCGTTTCTTTCTGCAGCTTTACAATTTCTTTCCTGTAACTTTGATCTAAAAACAAATTTAGAATAGTAAGGGAACCAGCCCACTCTGGAGATTGGTCTGGGAGACATTTCTTTCTCCCAGCCTTTCAATGTTGGCCGGGTCTAGGGTGCATTTTTTTGTAAAATCCTTTCCTGTGGCAGATTCGTGACCAACAGTTTTTGGCACGCCCGGTGGGACAGACTTCTTCTGTCTCAAAAGATCCATAATCGGTGAGATTGTATGTTTCATTGTTTAACACCCGGAGGTATCAAGATTTTGATGAGTTGTCTTGACCTCATAGCGAAGATTTGTAAGTTCATCTGGCGACTTTGCTGAGTTGAAGATCCAAATTTCTTGATCGTGGATGCCTGCCTTTTTCAAGCTAAAAGAAGATACCCGGAGGAATCAAGGTTTGGGACCACTGCTATAATGGCGAGGGTTTGTCCTAGATGGGATGATCCTGGCCCTCTGAATCTCCAAATTTGGCATGAGATTCCCAAAGGTGCCCTGAAAGCTCTAACAAAATATGATGGCACCGAGGGCATGGCTCTAGAGCATGTTGAAGATGTTGTTGCTTTGTCAACCATCCATGGCATAAACCATGAGGATGTCATGATCAGACTTCTGGTTCTGTCTTTGGAAGGAAGGGTGTTGCAGTGGTACAGACTGCTCGGGCGTCAAAGCATCAGCTCATGGGATGATCTAGCGGGAGCACTAATTAGAATATTTGATGAAGATCCCTTTAATGGCTCTCAGGATCCCTTTCAATTTTTAATGTACATCACAAGAGCACCTCTAGAGAGCATCACGGACTTCAATGTCCGATTCTTGAGAAGCTGGAAGAGAATTCCAGAGAAGATCCGACCGACACCCACCCAAGCCCACCTCTTCTATGTTCGAGCTTTCCATTCTGACATAGGCCTCCTCTTGCTGCAATCAGGTGAACGAAGGTTCCCTCAAATCTTTGAGGAAGCAGTGCGAGCGGAACAGCTTCTGCTCCTATCAGGAAAATTACCGTGGGAAGAAACTCCATCACCTTATCCGGTAGTTGTTGTTCCTGATCCAACGCAGTATTCATCATGGCAGATCCCACATATTGTGCAGAGACCTGAGATGCAGCTGTGTGGAATTCAAGAGGCAGCTTTCATCCAAGACCCACAATGGGCATATGCAAGTACTTTCCCAGCAATGAACCATATGGTTGCTTGCAATTTCTATCAGGAGATGGGCCAAGGAGAGGAAC
Source organism: Wollemia nobilis (assembly GCA_028583015.1). Taxonomy (NCBI): domain Eukaryota; kingdom Viridiplantae; phylum Streptophyta; class Pinopsida; order Araucariales; family Araucariaceae; genus Wollemia; species Wollemia nobilis. The sequence goes on from JAQPPZ010017228.1 coordinate 19,579,830, forward strand.
AGATTCAAGTTCCAGGACCTGAGCACCAAGAGGGCACTATGCACAACATGCAAGTATCTAGCCAAAACCTATTGAGCATGCCTCATCAAGAGGAAGAGTCTGAAGAGATCCTGGAGAAAGGACTATTGCTGGACAATTTTTGTGATCGGATCCAAGAGTTGGAGGAACCTGTTCTCAGTCCACAACCAGGGAACCCTTCAAGATGGTGGTATTGGCTTCAGTCATTACTACAATGGGTACCTACAAGAGCCCGTCATGTGGCAAATTTCTTTGCTACATTATTTGTCGATTGTATGGGTATTGACATGCAGGATAACTTGCCCATGTCTGCAACATGGAGAACTTTAGGAAGAGGTCATCCCAATTTCAAGGACCGACTCAAGTATGATCGGATCTGGTCAGGACACTGTCGATTTATCGGATAACCCCTTGAGACTGGGTTTGTGGTGGCGGCATGCCAATCATGTCGTAAACTTGTATATAAACAAAAAAAAAAAGAAAAAAGAGAAAAAAAAAAAGAGTATTGTTTTTATTTTTCCACCTCGGCTCTTTTTGCATGCGAGCCGTAGGTGCCTTTTTTTTGTTCTTTTCTTTTTCTTCTCCTTTCCCAGCAGTTGGTGGCTTTCTAGCAATTTCTTCCTTCCCCTTCCCTTTTTCTTCCCTTCCCTTCTTCATTTTCCTCCTTCTTCTACTCCTTTTCTTCTACAGTAAAGAAAAAGCCACTGTTGTTGTTTCTTTTCCCCTTTCTATTATTCCCGCTTCTTCTTATCCTTTTCTTCTAAGTTCTCTACCATTTTCAGCATTTATCGCATTTATTTACAATTTAGTTCATTCTCATTCCACTTCCATTCCATTATTTCATTTACTTCCATTCCACTTCCATCGTAGCTGGTAGCACAGAAGCATTCTATTGTTGTCTACCACATCCCTCCACCATTCCATCATATCACTATTCCATTTGCATTTCACCGCCTGCGCATCCGTAGGATCTCATTCCATTCATTTCCATTCCATGATCAGTTGAGCCAAATGCAGATTCTTTAAGTTTCAGTCATTCAGCAAAAGATGTTGCAGCAGTCCACCAAGATGAACCCTAGCAGCTAGCTTTCTGTTCTAAGTTTTATGACTCTGTTGCCCAATGGATTCAGGCCTGGGATTCTTGCATACAGCAGAACTGTATACCCCGCGAGCCGCCAAGAATGTTGGCATTTTTGCCACATTTATTTTGATTGTTGATTATTCATGCTTAAGCTGTTGAAATTCTAACTTCTCTACAGGTTTTGATGCAAAAAATGACTAAGTCCGAAAGTTGTCACGAAATCGCGACAAAAAATAGCATGGAGAGCCAAAGTTGGAAAACCATCGCGATATCGCGACATGTCGCAAAATCGCGGGTCGGATGAGGAGAGAGAAAACAAACGCAAAATTGTCGCGATTTCATGACGTGTCGCAAAATCATGGTCAACGCAGTCAACGGTAGCAGGGGGGCAAAACCGTCACGATATCGCGACGTGTTAGATTTTCGCGGTCAAAATGGTCAACGGAGGCTGAGCGACAAAGTTGTCACGAAATCGCGACAAAACCAAGCCAAGGGCGATGAGACTCAAAGTTGTAGCGAAATCGCGACACAATATGGCACAAGGCACATAAGGCAAAAGACGTCGTGAAATCGCGACGCGTCGCATTTTCGCGGTGTGGGTAGACAGAAAGGCTCAAAGAGTAAAATGGTAGCGATTTCACGCTAGTTGTATGATGAAGCTAAGCCAAGCAAAGAATTGTAGCGAAATCGCTACGTGTTCCGTTATCGCGGTTCAAGTGAATGAAAAGAGTCTAAGGCAGAAAACCATAGCGATATCGCGACACTTTTGAGAAAACGTTCAAGCAAGACGAAGACGTCGCGAAATCGCGACAGAAAGTGAGAACAGTGAAGAAGGCAAGAAATGGTAGCGATTTCACGACACATTGTTGAAAAAAGACTAAGTGCAGAGAAATGTAGCGAAATCGCGCAGTGTTCCATTTTCGCGATTGGCGAACAACAAAGTCCAAGGAAGGCAGAAGTGGTAGCGAAATCGCGACGCTTTTGAGAATGAGTTCAAGCAAGACGAAGACGTCACGAAATCGTGACAAAAAGTGAGAACCGTACAGAGGGCAAGAAATGGTAGCGATTTCGCGACACATTATTGAAAAGAGACTAAGTGCGGAGAATTGTAGCGAAATCGCGACATGGTGAAGTTGAAGAGACACAGAGGCAAAAGCGTCGCATTTTTGTGGCTTAGAAGCAGGACCGTACAGCATGCGAAAAAGTGGTAGCGAAATCGCGACATGTTGGATTTTCGCGATGCAGAAGGGAAGATAGAGCCAAAGACAGAAATTGTAGCGAAATCGCGCAGCGTTGTGTTTTCGCGGTTAAGGGTAGCGAAGGAGATATAGAAGCCGAATATGTAGCGATTTCGCGACATGTTTGGTTTTCACGGGTTCAAAGCGGCAGAAGCGTACGGAGCAAAAAGACGTCGCGATTTCGCAACTTGTCGCATTTTCGTGACCTGTTGCAGTTTCACGCCAAGAAGCGGTTCAAACGGTCCGATGCAGTTTTGTGAGTTTCGATGATTCAAAGCACTCCAAAATTAAATGTGTTGCTGCTTTCCGATGCGGTCAAGGTAGAAGAACGCGCCCAAGCTACCAGAATTGAATATTTCCATTATTCGAAGCTGCTATTCACGATTTTTCTAACGGTTTCATGCACATTTCCAAGAACAACCATTTAATGAAGATGGCCGACTCTTCCTTATGGCATTTAATTTTTGGTTTCTCCGAGGCTGTTTTAAAGGATATCATCTCCTTGTTTTCGTTGCATAATTTGTAGATCTCGAGGAGGTCCGTCGTAAGTTTTAAATGCTGCAAAGAGGCAAGACCTCTATATAAATCAATGTAAATCTCAAGAACAAGTATCGGGAGTTTGAGAGATACTTTTGCTGAAAGCTTTTCAAGTACTTTGCATGAATATAAGACATTTGGCTCTCTGGTTTTGCAAGCGATTTTTTGTGTTGTCCCTTCTGTATTCTGTATTCCTAATTTGTGCTCGCATTTCTTATTTGCTACTCAGTTTTAATTTTGTATTGAGTTTTAACATTTGCTAGTAAGGGAGTGAGTTCTAGAATGTTATTTTGGAGGTCATCTATGCAAGGTTGTGAGTGGATCACGTCATTGTCTTCTGTTATTTGTTGTTGTTGTACTTAGAGTTATTTGTTGTTGTTCTTTCCCGATCAGATAAATTCGGCCTACGGCCATATTTCCCGTTTCTTTCTGCATCTTTACAATTTCTTTCCTATAACTTTGATCTAAAAACAAATTTAGAATAGTAAGGGAACCAGCCCACTCTGGAGATTGGTCTGGGAGACATTTCTTTCTCCCAGCCTTTCAATGTTGGCCGGGTCTAGGGTGCATTTTCTATAAAAATCCTTTCCTGTGGCAGATTCGTGACCAACAGGAAAATAGCACTAAAAAGTCATAAAAATCCCTAGACAACCCCAAAAATCCTCAAATTTATTGTGTTATCTTAGTTAGTCCCTTTTGCACCTTTCACATAATGTTTTAGTCCTAACTCCTTATCTTCTCGAAATTCCTCAAATTTATCCTTTTTCCACTACTCCTTTTTGGCCAAATATTCCACAAATACAAAATTTGATCCCGAAAACATTTTTTGAGTCCTAGCCCATTGTGATAAGCTCATCGCACTAATAATTTTGATATATCACACCCAAACACTTTTTTGGCCTCCTTACTAAAAATAGTAACTCCTAAAAACCACAGTTCTATTTTTAGTAATTCAGTTAAAGAGGTTCAAGACTATCCAAAATGGTTAGTGGCACTCGTGGACAACAAAAAGAGATAGATTTTGTCATCTTAATGATTGAAAAACTCCAAAGCACCATTGATAACATGTAAATTTCAAGTCAACGTGATGATAAAGCTTTAAAATATTAGAACTAATCACACTAACTCCAGAGCCTGCATAGAAGAACAACTTGCAAAAATTAAATCCAAATTGCAAGGTAGTCCAAGCAATATTGAGTACCATACTGAACACTTGTACTTTAATAGAGGTAAATAAATGACAATAGATGACTCTCATCCTCACTATGATTGTGATCCTACCTTTAATATGCCCAAATTAGACTTCCCTAAGTTTAATGGAAAGGATGTGGATGGGTGGTTATGTCGTGTTGCTCAATACTTTAGCCTCCATGATGTTCCCATATATCATCGAGTTCAAATAGCTTCCTTCAACTTGGAATATAAAGCTTTGTAGTGGTACCAATGGTTGTGGAAAACTCACCCTAATTCTTTGTGGGAAGACTTTGAGTCTCAATTACTCACTCACTTTGGCCCTAGTGAGTATGATGATTTTACAGGACAGTTGACAAAGTTGAAACAAACTTTGACAGTTAGATATTATCAAATATAATTTGATAAATTGGCCAACAAAACTATGGTAATGAATGAAAGTTTATTTATAATTTGTTTTATTAGTGGTTTGAAGGAGGATATCCAAGCTGAGGTCACTATGTTTAAGCCATAATCCATGATGCAGGCTATCAAGTTGGCTCATTTGGCTAAAACCAAATTTGCAACTTAGAAGCGGATATCTAAATTTCCACAAGCTAAAATATCTTTTCCTCCTATATTCAAAAATCAGAATCAACACAAACCTATTTCACCCATTGTTGCATCTAAACGTCTCACCACTATCGAAATGGATGCATGACACACCTAGGGGTTGTGTTACAATTTTGATAAAAAAAATTCTCGTGGGCATAGGTGCACCCAAAAGAAGTTGTTCCTCATAGATGTTGATAAGCCTAACACTAGTGACCATAGTGATGATGTCACAGAATTAGTTGAGGAACCATCCAACCCACTGGAAGATAACCAAGATGAACCACGGGCTGAGATTTATGTTCATGCTCTTGTTGGCATTACTACTCCGCAAACCATAAAAGTTGTGGGATATTTCAAGGACCTCTATCTTACCATCTTAATTGATTTTGGTAATACACACAATTTTATTGATCCCCCCATTTCCAAATAGAAAAATTGTTACGTACATACATGTAATTCCTTTGAGGTTATAGTAGCAAATCGCAGGACCTTACCTTGCAAAGGTAAATGTCATAATGTTAAGGTCAATATTGGGGAGTATAAGCTCATATAGGATATGTTTTCACTTCAACTAGGGGGATGTGATATCGTGTTGGGAGCTCAATGGTTGAGCACATTGGGGATCATCTCATGGCACTTTGTCAAGCTTTGAATGTGATTTTCATAGAATGGACAGTCCCACACTCTCCATGGCTTAAAAGTAGGGCCTTCACAAATTATTAGTTCTAATAGGATGGATAAATTGTTAAAAAATCATCTCAATATTTCATAGCTTAGATTTTTGTGATCCAACCTCATCCTTCAAAGGAGGATTCTATTCTTGAATATTTGCAACTTATTTTGACCAAGCACTATTGAGCCATTAGAATTACCACCTCACCTCTCTCATGATCATGCTATTTCTTTGTTACCTGTAAATGCACCATCCAACATTAGACCATATCAATATCTCATGCTCTTAAGTCAAAAATCAAGAAGTTAGTACAATAATTGTTAAAAATCGACATCATTCAACCAAGCAATAGTACTTACTCTTCTTCAGTTTTATTGGTGTGCAAGAAATATGGGTCTTAACAGTTGTGAATTAATTACCAAGAGCCCAATAAACTCACCATCAAGGATAAGTTTCATATCCCAATGGTGGATGAATTACTAGATGAACTTCATGGGACTATGTATTTTTCCAAACTCGATCTTCACTTGGGGTACCATCAAATTAGGCTCAATGATGAGGATATTCCAAAGACTACTTTATGTACTCATTAATGTCACTATGAGTATTTGGTAATGTTATTCGGCTTGACTAATTCCCCTTCCACTTTCCAAAGCCTCATGAACAATATGTTTTACCCATTCTTTTGAAAATTCATCCTAGTCTTCTTTGATGACATTTTGGTGTATAGTCGCTCATGGGAAGAGCATCTTATTCATGTGAATTAGACTCTAGCTATTGTCACAACATCAACTCTATGCTAAGCATTCCAAGTGTTCTTTTGGGTTGATAGAAGTGGAATATTTGGGGCACATTATAACTAAGGAGGGCATCAAAGTTAACCCCAAGAATATCCAAGCAGTTCATGAATGGCCGAAACCTCACACTCTCAAAGGTCTTAGGGGATTTTTAGGGCTTACAGGTTATTACTATAAATTTATCTGTAACTATGGTAAAATTGTAGCTCCCCTCACTTCAATGTTAAAGGACTCTTTTACTTAGATGGACCTGTTGAACAGGCTTTCCTATAATTGAAGCATGTTATGACCACTATATCTATTTTGGCCATGCCATATTTCTCCAAACTATTCGTCATTGAAAGCAATGCTTCAAGTCATGGTATTGATGTCATGTTGATGCAAGAAGGGAGACCCTTGGTCTTCACTAGTAAAGCTCTCTCCAACCATTATTTGGTAAAATACACTTATGTTAAGGAGATAATGGTAATTCTACATACCGTAACCCATTTGCGATCGTATCTCATTGGGCATCATTTCTCCATTAAAAAAAACCATTACTCTCAAATAATTTTTGGAGCAATGGGTTTTCACCCCTAAACAACAAAAATATGTCTCTAAACGCATGGGATATGATTATGATATCACCTATAAAAAGGACAATAAGAATGTTGTGGTTGATGCTCTCTTCAACCAATTTGAGGCTCTCAATATGTTGTGTGCCATTTCATTGTTGGTTCCCCAATGGATTGATTCCTTATGCTAGGAGGTACATCAGGATTCTAAATTGCAGACTTTAGTTGATTCCCTACACATTGAGCCTAATTCATGTCCAGGATACACTTGGGATAGCCAAGATTTGCATTACCACCAATACCTTGTTCTTTTCCATAATTCGCTACTATGATAACTTCTCATGACATAACTACATGCTACCCCATTTGTCAGCCATTCAAGATTTCTCAAAATATATAAACAACTTAAGCACACTTTTTTTGTAAGGGTATGAAAAAGGATATTCAAGATTTTGTGGCAGCTTGTGATACCTTTCAACAGATGAAAGATGAAATTATGCATTCTCTAGGTACTCTTAAACCCTTGCCCATTCCTGACTAGGTTTGGATGGATATTTCTATGGATTTTATTGAAGATTACCAAATTCTAGGGGTAAATATGTTATCTTCGTGGTAGTGAATCATATTTCGAAATATGCTCACTTTTGTTTCCTCTCCCATACTTACACAACTTCCACCATTACCCAAATTATTTTTTATTCTATCTTTCATCTTCATGGTATACCCTCCTCCATAGTGTTCGATCGTGACCCAACCTTTACTAGTCACTTCTGGAAAGAATTGTTCAAGTTGCAAGGAACTCATCTCAAAATTAGTTCATCTTATCTTTAGCAAATGGAAGGCTAGACAGATATTGTCAACAAATGTTTAAAAACCTACCTTTGTTGCTTTACCTTTGATCATCCTACGCACTGGTTTAAATGGTTTCCTTTGTTCGAGTGGTGGTACAACATTTCCTATCACATAGTAACCAAGGTTACCCCTTTTGAAGTAGTTTAAGGGTGCCCTCCACCCATGTCTTCCTCCTACATTCTAGGTAGCTCCAAGGTCCATGCAATCAACACTACTCTCAGTCAGCATGTTGATGTCCTTTTTCAACTAGAGATGAATTTGAATGAGGTCTAGAATCATATGCACCAACAAATGACCAACACCATTTTGATTGTAATTTTGATGTGGGTGATATGGTTTTCCTTTGCTTGAAGTCGTACAAAAAATTGTCCCTCAAAATTTGTAGATGGTAAAAACTTTCTATGAAATACTATAGAACCTACCAAGTGTTATAGTGGATTGGTGCCACAGCCTACAAATTGTCCCCTCCACCTACATCGAAGTTCCATCCTATTTTTCATGTTTCTTCTCTCAAAAAGGTGGTGGGAAATTAGGTACAGGTTCAATCTACACTCTCAAAGTTAAATGAAGAAGGTTCTATCTTGCTTGAATTCGAACAGTTGTTGAATCATCGGATTCATACTCTCTGCAACCGCACCATTATTGAAGTTCATGTTTATTTGTATGGACTCTAGAAAGAAGATGCTACATGGGAGTCTCTCCATCAGTTCCAGCACTAGTTTCGTCACCTTCAGCTTTGAGGACAAAGCTTTTTGAGATTGTTCCAATTTTACAATTACTTTATGCATAGTGTTATTCTATTATTGCATGTATTTCAGTTATCTTTCAGTATTTTGTGTGTGCGATATTTATTTCAATAGTAGGTTCCTTATAGAGATAAGTACCTTGATAAAATTTTAGGTTGTTTGTTGGGTGATTTATGTTTTATCAAAACTCTAGATCTATATAAGATGAAAAATATATAATCAATTTCTAGGCATTTAAAAGGACAAACAACATATAGTGTGCATTTAGGGTTTGATATTATTTATGTGTTTTCTCTTGAACCATTGCTCAAATATTTTATTTGCAACCTTAGAGTTAGATATCATTGAAACAAAGAGCTATTCTAGGGTTAGCTCTTATTTATTTGCATCTTGCATCTTACGTTATCCTTTCATTTCATAGCTTAGCTATAGAAAGGCCAAACATAGGTGATTATCCTAAATTGAACAAATTAAACATATCCCATCCTGAACTTGGATCAAGTCCTAAAACCATTCCTAGTGAACCCTTTCCTCCCCCACACCAAGTGTAGAGTTATAACAGCCATCGCTATCACCTCAGGGCTTCCCAAAAAATCCATCCCTGAGAATCACACTTCGATGTGTAGTTTTCCCCCTCTACATATTTGGTTAACCCGACATGAAAACACGTCTTAGTGGCCAAGATAGGAAGCCTCTTCCTTTTGCTTTTCTTTTGAAAATTTTTAATAAGACCACTAATTCTATTTGTTTAGATCATAAACATTTTTAAAATTCCTTAAAAAAAAATTGGTTGTTTTAGTTGGTCTTTACCTTTCTTCCTTTATCACTCCATCCTTCATCCCTATCCTAATGGCTTCCAACCATGGGAGTGGATGAAGGCTTTTTAGGCCTGATGAGATATTCCAAGAAGAAGATCATATTGATAAAGAAAATCATAATCTAGAAGAAGAGGAGAATGAAGAGATTGAAAATATTCTTAATCCTATTAAGGGTACCAATGGAAACCTTATATTTAAATCATTTGAACATGTTTGGATTTTCTACAAAAATCATAAGGATACCCTTAATAAAACTATAGAAAAGGAATCCCAACTTAAGGAGGTTGGAACATCTCATTATCAAACCATTTCCCCTCGAGATGTTCATAATAACCCCTTGACTGAATCTTTGCATTATGGTAATATTATCCATCAACCAACTCATGTCAATGCTGTAACCACCAACATTGGAGGGAGTCCAAATATCCCTCCAACTAGTATTGTCACTCAATATTATATTTAATTTCCTCCTCAATCTGCTAATATCAACACTTTTGCTTCTATTCCACCAATTTTTAATTATCCTCTCCAGCAAGATACCACATGTCACAATAGTATCAATACCTTCAACATGGTCCAAGTATCCTTTCAACAACATACCTTAGGGAATCTAGGGGAATCACACAACAATAATTTGAAAATACAAAGTTTAACAAATATAGTGAAACTATTGGTTTTGAAAGTGGAGATGATTCAGCCTTCTAGTTTCACATACAACTATAAAGAAATGTGCAATCAGCTCTTAGATCCTATTGTTTCTACTAGACCTTATCCCAAGAATTTTCCCATATCGGTTTTGCCTATATATAAGGGAATAGAATATCCAATTGAGCATTTTAGAAGATTTAGAATACCTTGACATGATATCATCTATGATGATATATTATTGCTAAAGATATTTCCTAAGAGTATTGCTAGCATGGCATTAGAATGGTATTATCAATTGCCCAGTAATTCCTTGAGGAATTTTGAAGAAATAGTTGAATTATGTATTCAATATTTTGGTGCTTATGTTGAAAGGAATGTATCTATGAAGCATGTTCACAATTTGAATTAAGGTAAAGAGGAAAGTTACTCAGATTATCTATCTTGTTGGAGAAGTCTAGTTGGACATTTGTGATATACCTTACCTCAATGCATGCTTGAAATATTTATTGGAGACTTGCAACAAAAATTAGCTTATGCATTAGATATAACAACTACCACATATTTTGATCAAGCAATTGAGTTAGCAAGAAAAGTGGAATGGGCTCTTATCAAAAGAGGATAGCTCAAGGAAAAAGAAGATAAAACCAATAAGTCACAATATAAGAATAAACATGTGGCAGGTGATGGTGTGATGGATAGTAGGCCTATTAATAATGTTATTAACAACCTATAAAAGATAACAGTTCAAAAACCTCCACAAATAATTTTCACAAAACTTAATATGCCTATGGAAGTGGTACTGAAGTAGCTTTTGGAAGCCAATATGATTTGATTTTCCTTCCATAAGGTAACCAGATACTAAAACTAACTAGTACAAAGCATGTTGACATTGTGCATATCATAGGGTAGGACACTGCATGAATTCTTGTAAAAATTTGAAACATGTGGTTCAGGATCTGATTGATGTAGAACACCTTGTTATAGAAGATTCTCACCTACCAAAGAATCAATCTCCTAATCAACAAGGATCCATGAATAAGAAAGATATACCTAAGCATAGAAAATAGGTAACTAATGAAGTATCTTAAAAGAATGTATCATCTCTCTATGGTAATATAGTTGGTATGATAGCATCAACTTTAGAACAGCAAATGCAAAATCAATAGATCCAAAATTGTTAGCAAGAGAAAAGTTTTTTAACCAAGATTTCTCTCTTAGACCTTTTGCAAAATTATCCCATTCATGGGGAAGCCTTGTTGAAACTTCTAAGGCAACAATCCATCCCAATGGACATTTCCCCTAGTGCTATGGCCAATGTTGTAAGCTCTCTTGAGATACATCATATCACATTCTTAGATGACGATATTTCTTCCTTAGACCTACGTAGAGATTCTTCTCTCTACATATTTATTGGGGATACATTTATCAAGAGGGTTATGATTGATAATGGTTCTTCCCTTAATTTATGCACATATCATTTTTTCCAACAGTTTAGATTAAAATAAGAAGACCTAACTAAATCAAATGACATCATTAAAAAATTAAATGAGTCCCAAGAACCTTACAGCATAATATCTCTTCCCCTTAAGGTTGGACCCAACATTTTAGATACATTGTTCTATGAGGTGTCTTGCATTGCATATTTTAATATTCTTCGTGGACATCCTTAGATTCATGCAATGAAAGCCTTCCCTTATACTTTTCATCAATATTTGAAATTCGAATTTAAAAACCAACTTGTCACCATTTTGGGTGATCCTCACCCATTTGAATATTTCTCCCTAGATGAACTAGATGAATTTAATTCATTAGATTCCTCACTTGAAAATAAAAAAATAAGAGAGGAATCCTTAATTAATATCTCATCATAGGATCAAGTCAATTCTTCTCATCAGGAGCCTCTTCTAGATGAATCTCATCAAGATTTAGAGTGGAGTATCGAGAATGAGGGGGTCCCCTCTCCTTATCTGTTGGTTGCTACCCTAGAGTAGTATGCTAGATATGAGGATGTCCATTAGAATAGCATCTACTTTAACAGGTCTATCCCTTGCACAGTGCAGGTTGAGTATTCTAGTTCTTAAGAGGACTTTGATTCTATGTCGCCCAAGGACCTTGAGCAACTACGAGTAATTCTTGTCGTACCTCCTCTTGAGGATGAATCAGAAGTTAAGAGCATTTTAGTAACCGATAGGGGGAAGTTTTTTCCTGAGTAGATCAGGGATTTATACACCCGCAATGATTCCTAAGTACTCGAGTACAAATGTGTAAGAGAAATAGTGTACTGACCAGGTCCATTTATTCCATGAGTCAGGAGAGCGATCGAACCGCCAATATAAAAGATTTTTGTTCTTCCTTATGACGAATGAGATCTTTGAATAGAGAATCTTCAGATAGGGATTTTCTATTCTGTCCCGACCAGATCGCACCATGTAAAATTTCATAATCCAAGAAGTTATTATAGGGCCATAGCCGAGGTTTTTTTAATGAATGAGTTCCAAAGAGGTGGAATATAGGTTTTTTTATTCTCATTAAGGAGACCATAGATGTGAATATAGGTTCTAAGGAATCCCCTAGAATCCTTAAGTTAGGTAAATCCTTGTTCATGTATGAGCAAGAGCAATTGACCATTTTATTAAAATAATTTCAATATTTCTTTGCTTGGTCATATGTCGACATGCCAGGGCTTGATCCCTCCCTTGTCATGCATCATTTGGTAGTTAAGCCTAGTTCTAAGCCTGTTAAGTAAAAACTTAGGAATATGCATCCTAAGGTCACTCTTTTAGTCAAGGAAGAGATCCAAAAACTTCTTGACATCGGTTTTATAAAAGCTATCGATTATTCTGGTTGGATCTCCAATATCATTCCTATGGCTAATAAGGAAGGAACAATCAGAGTATGTACTAGATTCTAAGGGTGATTTTCCCTTGCCTGACATAGATTAGATCATAGATTTTACCACCAAATATGGAATGCTCTCACTCATGGATGGTTTCTCAGAATATAATCAAATTATGATTTCCCTTGAAGATCAAGCCAAGATGACATTCATAACTCCATGGGGTACCTTCTATAGGAAATTTATGTCTTCCAATGGGATTTTGAGTGTCAAAAATATTTTTATGACCTCAAGAAATATCTCACTTCTCCATTTGTTCTAGTTCCTCCTATTCCTGATAAGCATTTGATGCTTTACATAATTGCTACAACTTATGCTCTGGTATCTATGTTGGCTCAACACTATGATCAAAATAAAGAGCAAACTATCTACTATATCAGTAGAAATTTGGTCAACCATAAAACCAGGTACACCCCCTTAGAGAAGCTTTGCCTTGTCATAGTGTTTGCTTCCCATAATTTAAGACACTACATGCTCAGCCATAAGACATTTCTAGTTGTGAAGTTTGATCCTCTACATTATTTGATGTCTAAGCCCCACCTTTCAGGTCGATCTGCTAAGTGGGTTTTGTCCCTTAGTGATTTTTACCTAACCTTCATAAATCATAAGGATATCGAGGGTCAGGTAATTATTGATTAGTTATCCTTCGCTACCCCAAAAATTTTCCATCCTTTGGTTGTCGAGTTTTTCGATGAGTGCTTCAATTTCGAAGTTGAAGAGTCAGAGTCTTGGACTTTATTTTTTGATAGAGCCCAATGCACGAAGGGAATTAGTGCTGGAGTCATCCTAGTTACCCCATAAAAATAGCTCTCCCCCTTATCCTTCAAGCTTCATTTCTCTGATACAAACAATATTGCAAAGTATGAAACTCTGATCCTTAGCCTTAGAGTAGCCTTAGCTTTGCAGGTTAGGGTTATTTCGATCTTTGGTGATTCTCAGCTTGTGGTCAATCAGATTAACAATGTTTATTAGACTCAGGATGATCAACTTAAACCATACAAGGAGATTATCACCAATATTTTGTCCTCGTTCGATAAAAAAACTATAGATTCTATCCCTAGATCCTCAAACCACCATGCAAATGCCATGGCTTCTACTACATCCTTGTTTCCATTGGAGTTGGAAGATGATCAAGCATCAATTATCATTAGATAACTCTAGAAGCCCATATTACTTGGTTCTTGTCTTATCCTATTAAATATTTTTACCATCATAGATTCCCCATCTAAGCCATGGTATACTGACATCTTTAATTTTCTTAAGGATGGATCAATGCCTAATGGTTTAGATCGCAATAAGCGTAAGATTTTATGAAAAAGAGTATGTCGATTCATCATAATCGGCAATACTTTGTATCGATGTTCTTTTGAAGGGATCCTATTACGATGTCTTAATTTTTATGAAGCCCCAATTGCTCTTAGTGAGGCTCACGAAGGTTTATGTGGAGGCCATTTCAGTGGCAATGTCATTGCCAAAAAGCTCCTTCAAATGGGGTACTATTAGCATTCCATGGATAAATATACATGCGACCATGCTCGATGTTGCGACAAGTGTCAATGCCATGACCATCTTGTCCATGCTTCTTCTCAACACCTTTAGGTTATCTATTTCCCTTGGTTATTCTCAATGTGGGAATTGGACATCATTGGGAAGATTAATCTAGTGTCATCTGAAGATCAAAAGTTTATCATTACAGTGGCTGAGTACTTCACTAAATGGATTGAAGCCATACCTCTAGTCATAGTGATTGGAACTCAAGTTTCCAAGTTCATCTTCAACTAGATTCTTTGTAGGTTCAGTATTTTTTTATTATTATTTCTTACAATGCCACTTCTTTCAATAATAAGGATATTTGTAAACTTTGTGCTAAGTACAAGATTCAGCACAGGTGGTCAACTCCATACTACCCTAAGGGTAATGGATAATTCGAAGCATCTAACAAGTCCTTGATCAAGATATTGAAGAATTTGGTTAGAAGACCGATCATAACTGGCATACCCAGCTTTACTCTGCCTTGTGGGCTTATCGTACTAGTGTGCATACTCCCACAGGTGCATCACCCTATATCTTAGTATATGTATCTAAGGAGATTTTTTCTTTCAATATCGAGGTTCCCTCATTGCACATCTTACTACAAGATGCCTCGATTGACAATGATTATTACGCTAACCATTTGCACTAATTGGAGCTATTGGATGAAAATTGCATTCATGCCTTAGAGAATTTGCAAGCCTATCAGAATATGCTTGAGTGATCTTATTCTAAGAAAGTTTGCAACTATTTTTTTGAGGTTGGGTACCTTGTTCTCAAGGAAAACCAATAGAATACCAATGCTCATTCTGATATTTGAGGAAAGTTATAGTCCAATTGGTTAGGGCCCTTTTTCATAACGACCAATTTTGGATCATGTGCCTATTGTTTAGCTTCTTTAGATGGTGAAGAGCTTAAAGAACCAATGAACATAATGCATCTCAAAAGATATTATGCATGATCCGCCATTTGTGCTACATATTGTATTTAGCATAGGTCATATTGTATTTAGTTTGCTTTCTCATATTGCATGATTTTCTATCATACTTTACGTGATTGCTTGACATTATGTTCCTCTTGCATCTCTACTTGTCATAATTGCATTGTTTCTTGCTCATGACTGCTTGGTCATATATATTTTCAAGTATTTTGTGATAATTGTGTCAGTTAGGTCATAGGTCATGCATTGCACTCTCACTAGGGCTTTGATGCCTAGCAAAATCCCCAACCTAGGGCCCATGTATCTTCATCCCTTCTTCTCTTCTATTTTTCTCTATTCTTTTCTTCTTTTCTATTTTCTTCTTGTATTTCTTGACTTTGAAAGTTTTTACAGTGACTATCATTTCTCTCCAAAGTCAAGAAATAGAGAAATAGAGAAATATACGTTCTCTCTCTCTTCTTTGTTTTCACATTTCTTCCTTCTTGACTTTCAATTGTTAAGTGGTCCCCGTGAGATAGATTAGATACTGTATGAATGTCATGTATAGTATTCATATGGCTACTGACTATCTTACGCACACTTCTTAACCATTGAAATTTCAATATGGGGGTACATACACACACATTTGCTCCTTGCTTTCTTTCTCTCTTTTCTTCAAACATGTAATACCCTTAAAATGAACCACATTAATTTACCTAAGTTAAAACATTCGAAAATTTACCCCAAACCACCTAAAAACCACCTTCCTCATTTTTTGTGCCAAAAATACACTCTATTATGACCGTTAGACGATATCATCGTCGATTTGACGATATCGTCCCTAATTGAAAGTAATTGTCTACCGAAAACGTCTAGACGATTTCGTCCAAAATGGAAACTTGCCTGGTTAGATACATGACAAAAGCAGCTCTAATACCCATGCTTATCAGGGGATAAGCATGTCTGGGTTGTTAGCCGCCACCCCCTAGAGATCTCCCAGATTGGGATGGATCCCAACCCCTCTAACAACCTTCTAGCCCTATAAAATCCTTGTTTTTCCATTGAACCTCTCCTGGCTGATCCATTTCCTGCAACCCCGAATTCATTAAGTTATAGAACATCGCAAGTACTTCCATTATCACCATTTCTTATCAGTTTGTTTGTAGGTTTTCATTGTGCATCAGTAAAAGGTATACAAAATCGTCTCAGACGATTTTGTTCAATTCATATACGATCTTGTATCGATTCGAGACGATTTTGTCGGATTGGAGACGATTTTGCCTACAGCCCACTTGGGGGTAATTACAGTCGAGAGTTTGCACTTTCTTCCTTCAATCTCAATTTCATTTGCATTATATTAGCTTGCTTTATGTTATGCATCTGGTGTTCACCTCATTTAGTTATTAAATTGCATCTTATTGTCATTTCAGATTAGGATAAGCATTCATTTCTTCTGATTTATCTTAAATTCAATTTGTAAATCAGATTAGTCATTCATCTCACATTGTTAAGCATACTTTAATTCATCTTGTAGCATATTCCCCTATTTTTGGTATCCATTTTTGTTGTTGCAGGTTTTTGACAAAATCGTTTCAGAAAATTTTGTCTGATCACAGACGATATCATCCAATCTTGGACGATTTTGTGCAATCACAGGAAAATTTGCAAAATTGCAAACGATTCTATTAAATTACAGGTGATTTTGTCATATTACAGACGATCTAGACTGCATCAAGCGACATAATCTTCATCAGACATCTGAAATCAGATAAGTTATTTCAAATTTCTTCAAAAGCACTACATTAGTTCATGATTAATTATTTTTCTATTTGTTGTTTGCATTTAAATCGTAAATCACATATAGATTAAAGTAGATGCATTTTGGCCAACCTAGGTGTATGAATTAAAATGAACACATCAAAACACATCCTCAACCTAGGCTTGGAAACTACCATAAAATTTTTCTTGGCAAACCCACCATTTGTCAAAAAATCACCACAAGAATGCACGATCAAGTGCCTCTCTTTCGAGGTGTAGACCATCCATTCTCCCATTCCCCTCTAAGGCGCAGATCCATCTGCCTAGAGGAAATGAGTGCGAGAATTTTTGGGCTACATTCTTTGGTGAACTTGATGTGAAACATAGGCATTTCTTCTGATATTCTAAATAGTTACAAAAAATCAAAAACAAAAAAAAATCATTTTATATTTATTTAGTTAGGTATATATATAACATATATACCACAAAATTTTAACATATATATAAAATATATATCTGCAAGAACAATTATTATAAATAAAATGCCTAAGTTAAGAAGTGGAAAACAAGTAGAATATGAATATATAGGAGAGCAAGACTCAGATAAATCTGAGGATGAAGGTAAAATTTAAAATTATGTGACTTCAAAATCAAAGGAAGAAAATCATGATAAGGAAGAAGAGATTTTCTATCATAGACCTCAAGTAGATGAAGAAGGAAATCTTTAATATACATCCACACATCATTTCACTAAGTTCCTAAAAGAAAATATAGATGTCATTAACCATGTTATACAAACAAAATCTCAACTTCCTATGGGATATTATTCTACGAAAGCTTCCATAGAAGCTGTTCTTCGATTGAATGGAAATCCATTAACATACATGGAGAAAAATAAAAATCAAGCTGGTACATCCCATAATATGAATCAAAATTTGAATCAGAATACAACACAACCACCACTTATAACACAACCACCACCAGTAGTAGATTCAAACTCTAAACAAAAATAATCATCTTCTGCTTCCCAAAAGGTTGCGAAGAGAATTAAGAAGATGCACAAACTTAGTCAGAATCAGCAAAAGGTTCAACAAAACAAAATTCCATATCAACTTCATAATAATCCACCTACTAACACCTTGCATAATAGTTTTTCAGTTGGGAATCAATATACAACAACACCAACGCATTATCCAAGACACAAAAACAACATGATGCAATAATTTCAAGTTGGTGGGCAACAACAGGGACTTGAAGCCCTGGTCAAACAATTAGCCTCAATACTAGATCATATGGATCCTTACCATCCCTCTTATAGTTATAGAAAGATGTGTAGCCAACCCTTAGATCCTATTGTAGTAGCTCAACCTTATCCTAAGCATTTTCCCATGCCTGTCCTCCCAATATATAAAGGGACTAAAGATCCTATAGAGCATATTCACATGTTTAGGACGACATGTCATGATATTTCTCATGATGATTTGTTGTTGCTAAATATGTTCCCCAAAAGTCTAGGAGGCATGGACCTATAGTGGTATTATCAATTACCAAATAACTCTCTACAGAATTTTGAAGAAACAGCAGAGTCGTTTGTCCATCAGTTTAGTGCCTATATAGAAAGGCATGTGACCATTAAATATTTATATAGCTTGAAACAAGAAAAATATGAAAGTTTTGCAAAATTCTTGGTTAAATGGAGATAACTTTTGGAAAAATTACACTTTGCATTACCTCATCGAGAAATTTTGGACATATATATAGGTAATTTGCAAGAACAGTTATCTTATGAACTTTCTACTGCCACAATAACAACCTTTGACCAAGCCATTGATTTAGCAAGGAGAGTATAAAATGCCCTCATTAGAAGAGGTCAATTTAAGAACAAAGATGAAGATAAAACTCCTAAGAATCAATACAAAAATAAACAAGTAGTAGGTGACAGAGTTATTGACAGTAGAAACAATTCAAATATCAATCTTACAGAAGTTGTAAAGAAATTTGTACTAAAAATGCTTGATAAACCACCACAAGAATTTGCAAGATTGAACCAACCTCTGCATATGATTTTACCACAACTATTAGAAGAAGGTTTGATACGGTTGCCTGAGATAAGACAATCTGATACAACTGTGGCTGGATTTAGAGTTTATCTGCATTGCAACTTCCATAGAACTGAGGGTCATTCAACAAACTCATGTAAAATATTGAAACATATGATACAAGATTTAATTGACAATGGGAAAATGGAGGTAGAAAAATTCCCACCAAGAGATGCTCAAAATAACAAGCAGAAACCTCAAAATCAAAACGCAAATCAAAATTTGGACATTTTTCAACATCCTTTACCAAAGCATGGTAAAGAAGCAGTAAATCAAGTAGAACACCATAATGTTCCTCCTCCTACTAGATATATGGGAACTATTAGTAGTTTTCTACCCTATCAAGATTTGCAAAATTTATGTGTAACTACTGAATCTCAAGTTACTATTAGACCCTTAAGAAGTTGTCAAATTACATCTGTAGAAAGTGAAATAGAAAGTGAAAGAGGAAGTGAAGCAGAGATTGATTCAAATAGTTTCGAATATGGATCGGATCAAGTCACACCTATCACCGATTTGTTAGTTCCAGAGGAACCATTTCGAGAAGGATAACTTCTAGACCATCATCTCAACAATGGCTTTCTAATGAGCAAGCATAAAATGCTAGACCCCATTTTGGTAATCCATGATATAGCCACATTATAGGTACCATTGGAGTTGTTACAAGACAACAGGCACAAAACCAAAATTCTCAAGATCAAATTCAAATGAGAAGACAAATCCATTCATATTAAAAAATCCTACTAAAAAAAATAATGTAACAAGTTCCCAAAAAATATCTCCATATGATATTAATGAACAATTAGCTACTATTAAAGCAAGAATATCTCTTTTGGATCTCCTAAGAACTTCCCCCACACAGAGAAGAATTGATGAAAACTTTGAGCAATATGATGGTACCTGAAGATATTCAACCTAATGTTGTAGTAAATGTCGTAACTTTGGATGAAACAAATTTCATAGATTTTCGTGATAAATATATTCCTCCTCAAATTATGTATGGGGATAATCCTCTATACATCACAACATTGATTGGAGATGTAGGAGTTAAGAGAGTTTTAATCGATAACGGATCATCACTATATATGTACATATGATTTCTTTCAAAGGTTTGGATTTAAATAAGAAGATATGAAAAATACTGAAATGATCATTAAAGCATTTAATGATGAAACTCAAGAGACATGTGGAGTTATGAAAATCCCATTGCAAGTTGGCCCAAGAATTTTAGATACTACTGTGTTTGTTGTACCTTGTTTTGCATCGTACAACATTCTTCTAGGTCGACCTTGGATCAATGTAATCAGAGCAGTACCTTCCACACTACATCAGTGTGTTAAATTTGAATTTAAAAATCAATTAGTCACCATTCATGGTGATCCTAGGCCTTTTGACATGTGTGTTGTGGCAGAACCTGTAGGGGTTCCATTTTGTCCTGCTATGTCTTATGTTCATCCTAGCACACCTTCATCATCAAAAATTTCTAAATCAAAGTCACCTTTTAAATCCAAATCATGTTCTAAAACACCAATATCAACAAACTCTACATCATTATCATCATCACCTTCTGAAAAATATACCTAACCCCTTTCCTAAACCTATAGTAACAGATACACCTCTCGAGTCTATAGTGTTTAAATTTACAGCATCTAAAGAAACAACTACAGAGGATAATACATCTAGTTCATATGATGTTTCAGATGAGGTATTACCGGATTTATCTTCAATACTTGCAACCACGGAAGAAGTTAATTTTGCTATGCAAGATTCTTTAGTGCTATCTAAATTACCACCATCCCCTCGAAAATTAAGTTTACCTAAGAAATGGAGCATTTGTCATATTGGGAGTTGTGAATTCGTGTATGCAGGATATGATTGGGGAAAATTTTCAGTCATGCAATTCACAGATTTCCATCACTTTTCTTCATCTACATATATTTATCATTCTTCATCACAACAATCTCAACTATCAACCAATCAGCTTCAATATTCAAAACCTTCTTTGATTTTAAATCAACCTTAGACATGTTATATTCAAATAACCCTGTATAGTGTATATAGATCATCTTGTATATACCACCAATTCCATCATCAAAAAGTAAAAAAAAAAATCAAAATCAAAATCAAATAAAACAACTAAAAAAAATCAAAAAAATATCAAAATCTCAAAATTATTTCAAATCATTCTGCATTGTTATTTATTGTTGTATTTAAAAATTTTGAAGTTATATTTTCATTTATTTCAGATTAGTTCAGAAGTTATCTTGAACCATGCACTAAAATTCACATAATTAATAAATTTTGGTTTTGTTATTTTGATTATAAATCTCTCTTGTACCAAAGAATGCTACTACTTCACTAAATAATTTTGAGTTTTGAGAATGATCTTGCTACTATTTGAACCAAGAGCACACTTTCACATCTTAAAATGATTTGTTGTAAATTCGAAAGAGATACTACATAGTAAGTCTTAATACCTTAAGCGAAAAGTTTCCCTTGCTATCCTATCATGTGCATGGTCTATAATACTGAGAAATTGGCAAAAGGACAAGCTCCTCCCTACCCGAATAAAAATCCCTTCCTCTACAGCCAATCCAAGCAAGTATCCCAAAAGAAAAATCAAGAAAAGAAAAAATCAAAAATCAAAAGAAAAAGAAAGAGAAAAAAATTAAAAAAGAGAATGAAAAGAGAAAAAGAAAAGCAATAAAATCCCCTTGTTCAAAACAAAATGAACAAGAAATACCTATTCCAAAAATTCGAAGAAAAGAAGGCAGTATTGAACTTGAATCCCTGGAATTTCTCAGTTATTCGAAAAATCATGAGGTAAGCCTCATAATAGGTGGTTTGTGTCCAACCCACTTGGCCTTGGGTAATTCCTTATCGCGTGGCGACATGTCTGTCATATTATCGACCTTATTTTGTGCAGACTTATGTCCGCTTATGGATTAGCTAGCTTTTGGTAATTTGATTTACATAGTAGTTCAGTACCAATGCATGCACAAAATCATGGTTAATGAACATTTCACATGCACACACATTGGTTCATTCAAGTTCGCTTTATCATTACTTTACTCAAAATCGATAAATTAACCTCACAAACCACATACATTTGATCCTTGAGAGATTTTGTATCATTATGACAATCTAAATAAATAATAAATTCACTTTTCACACACTGGTTCTAGATAAATTTGAATTTGTCTTTGAAATAAGTTAAAATATTTCTTTGGAAATCTGTTAGATAATTAATTTCAATCCTTTACATTATTCCATGCAAATTATGGTATCATCATAGAACAATAATAATAGAGCAAAAAACCAAATATTTATATCAACTTACATTTCTTTTTTATTTTCGCGATGATGGTATAATTCCTAAAGTAATTATTTCTCTTTAAATTGTACACTTAGGGATTTTATGCCTAGCGCAAGTCATATTTCTAATTTTTCATGTTTAACAATGATTTCATAAGCACACAAGAATAATATCATTCATCTTACATTCCATTTAACTTTCGTGATGATGGTATTATTCTTAAGTAATTAAGAATTCCTTGCCTAGCGCAAGTTATCCTAAATATTTTTCATTCCCAAAAAAAAATCCATATAAATCCTTTACAAAAATTATAAAATATTTTGCACATGTGACATAATGGTATATCCAACATTTTGCATTTTAAAACAAAATTTATTGCATTTTGATTTTTTTCGCGATGATGGTGTTATTCTTAAGGAATTAGGAATTCTTTGCCTAGCACAAATCATCTTTCAAATTTTTCATGTCTCAATCAAACAAAATTTCACAAAACACTTATTAAACACATTATTCTAAAACAACATCAAACATATCCTTTTTACCACAAAAGCCTTAAGATTATTCTTAAGCAAACAACTATTTTAGCAATATCAAAACATTCCTCACAAACAGGATTAGCTTCGTGACTTAGAGAGCTGTGAACTCCGACAACAGTCACATAACAACATAACATCCTTAGAGGTTTATTGCTAAAATCCATCAAAATTCATAATCAATCCAACAAACACATTTCAAAAATAAAATTTTTCTACTTATTCGATTTATCTCAAAAGCATGATCAACGACATCTTATCATTCAAAAATTAAAACGCAAAATGCAAACAAAACACATGAAGTCACATAAGCGACAAAAGATATATATATATATATATATCATCAAAATTATATACAAATCGAGTCGACTGTTATGCCACAGTATCTATTATCAGCATACTCAATCATCAAAATACAAAAAGAACTACATAGATCATCCCCTAGAACCTCTAGAACTATGAGTATCATCATCTCCACCAAGAGATCGAGGTGCTCATAATCCTCTTTCTCCAGTAGTGTTAGTCGTCCTAGTAGTCGAGTGTGGTCTCGAGCGACTCAAGCGAGTTTAATAATTACCTTTCTGAGTTTTTACCAAACGGCCAATTTGGGATAAAAAATTAAGAGGTGGGGTACCACACATAAATCAGTTCTACGACTAGACTCAAAGTCGTCAACTAAAAACTGTAATAAATTTTTGTTGTCTCGTAAAGCATGCTATATTTTCTTTAACACATTTTCCTTCAAAAAATTCGCTAAAGAGGGGGCAAAATGTAATACCCTAAAAATGAACCACATTAATTTACATTAATTTACCTAAGTTAAAACATTCAAAAATTTACCCCAAACCGCCTAAAAACCACCTTCCTCATTTTTCGCACCAAAAATACACTCTATTATGACCGTTAGACGATATCGTCATCGATTTGACAATATCGTCCCTAATTGAATGAAATCGTCTGCTAGAAACATCTAGACGATTTCGTCCAAAACCAAAACTTGTCTGGTTAGATACGTGACAAAAGCAGCTCTAACGCCCATGCTTACAAGGGATAAGCGTGTCTGGGCTGTTAGCCGCCACCCCCTGGAGATCTCCTAGATTGGGATGGATCCCAACCCCTCTAACAGCCTTCTAGCCCTATAAAATCCCTATTTTTCCATTGAACCTCTCCTGGCTGATCCATTTCCTGCAACCCCAAATTCATTAAGTTATAGAACATCGCAAGCACTTCCATTATCACCATTTCTTATCAGTTTATTTGTAGGTTTTCACTGTGCATCAGTCAGAGGTATATGAAATCATCTCAGACGATTTCGTTCAAATCACAGATGATCTTGTACCGTTTCGAGACGATTTCATCGGATTGGAGATGATTTTGCCTACAGCCCACTTGAGGGCAATTACAGTTGAGAGTTTGTACTTTCTTCCTTCAATCTCAATTTCATTTGCATTAGATTAGCTTACTTTATGTTATGCATCTGGTTTTCACCTCATTTAGTAATTAAATTGCATCTTATTGTCATTTCAGATTAGGATAAGCATTCATTTCTTCTGATTTATCTTAAATTCAATTTGTAAATCAGATTAGTCATTCATCTCACATTGTTAAGCATACTTTAATTCATCTTGTAGCATATTCCCTTGTTTTTGGTATCCAGTTTTATTGTTGCAGGTTTCTAACAAAATTGTTTCAAACGATTTCATCTAATCGCAGATGATATCGTCCAATCTTGGACGATTCTATGCAATCACAGAAAACTCTACAAAATTGCAGATGATTCTGTTAAATTGCAGGCAATTCTGTCAGATTACAGACGATCTGGACTGCATCAAGCGACAGAATCTTCATCAGATACTCGAAATTAGATAAGTTATTTCAAATTTATTCAAAAGCACTGCATTAGTTCATGATTAATTGTTTTTTTGTTTGTTGTTTGCATTTAAATTGTAAATCGCATATAGATTAAAGTAGATGCATTTTGGCCAACCTAGGTGTATGAATTAAAATGAACACATCAAAACACATCCTCAACCTAGGCTCAGAAACTGCCACAAAATGTTTCCTAGTGAACCCACCATTCGTTGAAAAATCACCACAAGAAGGCACGATCAATTGCCTCTCCTTCGAGGTGTAGACCATCCATTCTCCCATTCCCCTCTAAGGCGCGGATCCATCTACCTTGAGGAAAGGAGTGCAAGAATTTTTGGGCTACAAAACACATGCACACACTCACGTTGTGTTATTCTTAGCTTGCTTGGTCCATCCAAATTTTTGCTCACACCACACCCCTATTGGGTAGGACTTGCTAAGACATCAATTGCACACATAACACACCCCATATGGGATCGCTTCATAGCCACACATAAGGAGTAGCCTCCATCTCGGTCATTTGCAAGCATACATTCTAGATGGTATATTTTGACCATATGTTCATCTTTGCAAGCATTGCACCCATCGCGAGTCATGCTTCACATTTGATCATTTGTCCATCTTAGCGAGTAATACACCCATAGTATATTTTCACTCTACATTTGACCATCTTTTTTAGCATAACACCCTACATCCAGGGTTTTGACCATTTTATTTTGCTTTCTATCTCTTTGACCTCTTTGGAGTTTTGTTTATTTTTTCTTCTTCTTCATCTCATTCTTCTCTCCTTTTTCCCTCTTCTTTCTTTCCCTTTCTTCTTTCATCCATGCATTGCATCTTAGGTAGCTTGCATTTCGTGCATTTTACATTTTGAATTTACCTAACTTCAATTTGTACCTAGTTTCCATTGTCATGCTTTTAGTTTGGTTGCTCTATTTTATTTTGTTCTTATGTTCTGCTATCATTTCTTTGCCTTTTTTGAGTTTCTTAAATAATTATCCATTCCTCTTGAAACTCGAGGGGGCATCCCATATTTAGAGGTATTAATGGTAGTAACTTCTTGCCTTGTGTGCAAAAGTCTGAAGTATCCATCGTGATATCCCTTTTGCACCATCCCTTTGTCCAAACTTGGCCACTTTTATGTGTTTTTCATCTTTGCGCATAGGGGTCTACATCTTTCTTTGACGTATTTACTTGGCCATAAATGCATCAAAAAGGGGGTAAAATGTAGACACGAAAAATTGACCCACTTGAGTGAGTCATTTTTCCTATATCCTTAGGGAGACTCTCCAACTTGCCCTAAACAATTTTGGACCTCCCTTCCCATTTCTTTCCATATTTTCTTTTCTCTTTATGCGAAATCGCGGTCGGTTCTTACAGGGTGCGATTTCGCATAGTTAGGGTTTTCTCCTAAGAAACACTAATTTTCAAAGTTGATCTTTCTAAGGTTGGCTTTTCTTGGTTTTCCCACCCATTTTTATTTCAAATCCCTTATAAATAGAGAGTTTGAAGTCTTCTTTTTCTCTAGAAGTCCCAAGCCAAGAAGAAACATTAAGAATTTCTTAAGAGATTTTTGCAAGAGACTTTTATGAAATAATTTCGCAAGCAAGCTAAAGTGATGTGTTGAGGCTTTCTAACCATTGAGAAGTTTTTTTTATACTATATTGTTTGTGTGTTCGTTGGTTTTGGTGGACAAGTTTTGAAGCCCTAAGGAGGAATCTGCTACTTGGAGGTCTTCATCCTTTGTTCTACTTTTTTGCTACCACTAGGTTGTTTTCACTCATCTACATTTACATATTCGTTAGATTTTTGTTTTGCATCATTTCATCTGCATTATTTGAGGGTTTTCTTCTTCTCTTGCAAAATCATGCCTGGTAATTTTGAGTTGTTATTTCATCGCTTTGCAAAATTGTGACTGCTCTGTATGGAGCGCAATTTCACTCAACCTAGGATTGGGGACATTTCATTATATCCAAACCCTAGGCTTGCATTTCATGTTGTATCCTGATCATAATAGTATATTCTACACTGTTCATCATACTGTTATGCTACATTTTATTCTGCTTTTCCATATTCCAAAGTTCAACTTTCACTTTTGTATTTCAAAGGTTAGCTAAAAACACCTAGGGGGTTTGACTGTAGTGCCTTTGAGAATTGTCTTACAGTGACCTAAGTAGGCCCCCTAAAACTGATCATAGTTTTAAAGTGTTTATGAAGTTGTTTTGAAGGATTAGGAATCATGGGATATTATTGGATAAAAGATAAAGCTTTGATCAACCAGCAGATGAGATAAGTGCCCTAATAAACTTTTAGGTTGTTTGTTGGGTAATTTATATTTTTGTCAAAACCTTAGATCATATATAAGAGGAAAAGTATTTCATCGATTTTCTATGCATTTAAAAGGACAAACAACATATACTGTGCATTTAGGGTTTAATATTGTTTGTACATTTTCTCTTGAACCCTTGCTCAAAGATTTCATTTTGCAACCTTAGGGTTAGAGATCATTCAAACAAAGAGTCATTCTAGGATTAGCTCTTTTCTACTTGCATATTGCATTATTCTTTTATTTTATAGCTTAACTATAGAAAGGCCAAACATGGGTCATTGCTCTAAATTGAATACATTAAACATATCCCACTCTAAACTTGGAGCAGGTCCTAAAACCATTTTTGATGAACTCTTTCCTCCCCCACATTGAGTGTAGAGTTATAACAGCCACCGCGATCACCTCAAGGCTTCCCAACGGATCGAGCCTTGAGAATCATACATTGATGCATGGTTTTTCCCTTTACAGTCACGAAATACAAGCAACGTGCTGACCTCAAGCATCTAATGCAATAATTCTAAGTTGGAGATTTGGTTTTGACATATTTGCAAAAGGAAATGTTTCTCAAAGGCACTTACAATAAGCTCAATTGGAAGAATAATTGACCTTGTAAGGTCTTGAAGACCTTTGTCACTGATGCATATGAAATTGAGCTTCTAGAAGGCATCAACATTTTTCCAATTTTTAATATGTTAGGCTATAGTTAATATTTATTTCATTATTTGATAAATATGTATTAACCGTGATATTGTCATTCTAGATTAACGTGCATATCTGTAATGTTTAGCTAAGGCTAAACTTAGGAGTGTTATTATTAGGAGTGAATATTTTATTCATTCATATTAGTTGCATCAGTTATAGTCTAATTTTAGCTTATCCATTGTATATATTCATTCACAAATAAATAAAATATGGTTCAATTGCTTATATTGGTATCAAAGCAGGAATTTATGGCGCTTGCAGTGAGAATTATCTCTACTAAAAGTTGTGCTCATATTAGCGAATCTACACCTGGGCATAGAAGGCATAAAAATTCTCCTATTATCTTGTCCTATTGCTACTGTTTGACCAGTAACCCCTGTTCTTGAATTCTGTGTAGATGCCCCTATTTGTGATAGCAACAAGATTAAAAAAATTAAAAAAATTGATTGCGTGCAGCCCCAAGCATGCCACAACCACAGTAGCAATCTGCTGCAGCTAGGGCCAAGAGCGGCCCCCAATCCAATGCACGTCAGATCTAACACGCGTAGATCCAAAGGACCGCACAACCCCAGACGCACTCAAACCGCATGGTAGCCCATCATAGGTTACATCCCACGTAGGGTGCAGGCCACAAGGTCATCGCCGCATAGAGAAGGCCGTAGCTAGGTAAAATCATCCAGTCGCAGTAGTGACCAAAGAGGACTGCAACCCACGCATAGCCCACACAGAGCCTGCACACCAAGCCCGCATGCAAACTCAGATTTGACACGGGTAGCTAGGACCGTGTAGCAAAATGGTCATGCTGGCATAGATCTAGTGCCTTGCGCACTGTTCTGCCAAATTCAATTGACGTAGCAAGCGATTGCAATGGGAAAACGTAATCCAAAAAAATCATGTATAGCAAAACTTTCATAGTTGCACATCAAAACAAATAAAAATTTAACCTATTTTCAAAGGTTTTTCAGCCAATAAAGGAGCACCAAGTCAAAACTTTTGATTTGCACCATGTGGAGGGGAATCATTTTTCTCATGTTTAAGGCTAAAAGCACAATTTAAATCCATTATTGTGCTCTCCTTATCCCATTGGACTGCTCAGTCTATTCGGTCAAAGTATTGGTGATAAGACCTTATCTACCAAAAGGTTGCAATTTCAAATCTCGACGACATATTTTAAAAGAAGTTTAATTTTTAGTTTATTTTTCTTGGTTTAATTATCCCACATGCAAGTTGTGTGAGCTTGCAAAGTTGTTTAATAGTGCAAAGGTGCACTATTGGCTTCGACTAGTTGTTCAAAAAACCCTACCCATTGGAAATTATAACCATGTGTTATTGGGATGCATGCCTCATTATCTGCGCATGCACCTTGCAATCAAGGATTACCTCAAAAACTATGTTCATTGATTGATGCCTGCGCCTTGCCTCAAAATTGTGACAGTTGGTGTTGACTTATTGGAGGCGACTCTTTTGATTGAAAGGGCCACTCCTAGGTTTGATAAAATAAAACTCATTTTTTAATTAAATTTTTTTGCATTCAAAAGTTTTAATTATTATTTTTTTTTAAAGCGAAAAACCCCTTGTGGGGCCGCCTTAGTCTAAGAGACCACAAACAAGGGGTTCTACACCGTCAAAGTCACCCGGGAGTTGCACCCGACCTTGCCCACACCAACATTATCAATTGGATTTTGGATACCCAATTCAACTTTTTGGTAGGGTGGAGATTTGAACCTAGGACCTCCCTTGGAGGATTGCCCTCTCCTCTCCTCTCCAACTCACCTACAACACCTAGGTAAAAGTTTTAATTATTTGCATTACTTAGTTAAATAATTTTTTTTAGTTAGTTAATTCAAATTAATTATTTGATTAACTTAATTTATTTTATTAAACTTTGCAAAATAAAACTCATTTTTTTATTAAATTTTTTTGCATTCAAACGTTTTAATTATTTGAATTACTTAGTTAAATAATTTTTTTTACTTAGTTAATTAAAATTAATTATTTGATTAAATTAATCTATTTTATTAAACTTTCCAAAATATTTTTTTTTAAAGTGGGGTTTGTTACAGAAAAATCAAAAGGGAGGCACAATATTTTGCAAAACAAAAATCATGCAAAATCCAAACATTATGATTTTTTGCAAAACTTAAAGGCACATTTCAAGAAAAGAGGGCTACTACAAAACAAGTCATACCTACTAAGCTTACTCAAACTCAACGGGATTTTTGTGATGTACCTTTAACCCTGGAGGATCTCAAACAGGCTCCGTCTCAGATGGCAAATGACAAAGCACCTGGATTAGATGGTTTTCCTTGTGAATTTTATAAAGAATGTTGGGACTTGGTGGGTTCTGATTTGTTGCAAGTGTATAAAGAGGCTATGCTTACTGGTTCATTGGGGAATCTCATCAACAAAGGTAATGTTAAGTTCATTCCAAAAGGGGGATACCCTGAACTTATTTCTAATTGACGGTCAATCACCTTGCTTAATGTCAGTTATAAGATAATTTCCAAGGCTTTAGCTCTTAAACTCAGACCTATCTTCCTGAGATAATTAGGCCTGAGCAGACTGGTTTTGTTCAGAACAAATATATTTTGGATAATGTTATTGTTGTTTGGGAAGGGATGAAATGGGTTAGATCCTCTGGTCAGGATGTTATTTTCCTTAAGATTTATTTTGAGAAGGCTTATGATAGAATAGAATGGTTCTTTATTACTTCTATGCTAAAGGCTCTAGGGTTCGGCCCTTATTTTATCAGTATTGTACTTATGTTATTCCAAGATGCTTCTGATGTGTTAACTCTGAACAAGAGACAATCTCAAAATATTCAATTAACCCGTTTTGTCAGACAAGGTTGTCCATTGGCGCCTTCTTTGTTTATTCTTGCTATTGAGGCCTTTGGTTATATTCTAGGTCATAGATCTTCTCAAGGATTGATCAAGGTAATTTATCTCCCTTCCTCCCCCAAGCAGTTGATTAATGGTCATTTTGTAGATTATTATTTCTTGACTATTACAAAAGATGAGATCTCTATTACTCATGCTTTAGATTGTCTTCAAACATTCTGCTTAGCTTCTGGCTCTAATATTCAATGGAGAAAAACTTCTTGCTATAGACAGTCTGGAAAATATATGCCTCCCTAGTTAGCTGATAAGTCTTGGAAGTGGATTCAACCTGGGGAAACCTTTAAATTTTTGGGTATTTCTTTTGCTTTTTTAGGTTCTCCTACCCGTTTGTGGGATTATGTTGTTCAAAAGGTTGATAAGAAGCTTCTATACTGGTGTACCGAAAAATTATCCTTAGCTGGAAAGTTTCAGATTTATTCCAAGGTATTGGCCTCTACTCATGTGTATTACTCTTCTTGTTGGGTCCCTTCCAAGACTTGTTATGCCAAATTGGATAAGTTGCTTCGAGATTTTCTATGGTCCAATGTTGTTGGTAAGAAGGGATTTCATAGGGTGGCTTGGAATATTTGTTGTCTTCCTAAAAAATTTGGAGGAATGGGATTGTTTTACTATTAATGACAAGGCTTTTCCCTCTGTGCTAAATGGATTGTGAGAGCTTTAAAGGGGGAGGAAGCCTGGAAACTTTTAATTCGTCACTGCCTCTCCACGGGGCTTCCTTTTGGTAAGAAGCTGTGAAAAGGGCTTGATTTACAAACCATTCTTACAGCCCCTGTTCCAATAAATATTTCTGGATCCTTTGTTATGCAAAGCATTTGGAAGGCCTGGGAGGCCATTAAACCCTAGATTTATTGAAGTCGGGGGCTTCAATACGTTTGCTTAATATCTGGTGGTCTTCGACCATCACTTTGCAGGGGACTCCCCTTGCTCAAGTCCAGTGGATACTTGCTCATAAATTTTTTAAACAAGGTATTGCTCAGTTATCTGATTTCATGGATTTTCATTCAAGGTCTTGGATACCTTGGGAAATTTTTAGGAATTTTTTAGTTTATCTTCTGCTGATAAGACTACTTATGAGGTCATTATTGATTCCACTCCTTTATCTCGTTTGGGGTAAAGTTTTTTGATATTATCGAAACCTTGGTGGACTGATTGGTCTTGGCCCAAAGATGTTTCTCTCACAAAGTATAAACCTCATATGGGATACTCTTGGCTTTCCCCTGTTGTGCCTATGGCTGAGAAGCTTAATTCTAGGTGGGATGTAATATCTCTTCAATCCAGATGGAGTCTTAGATTTAATACACTCTAGGCAAAGTATCTTGAACCTAAGCAAACCTTTTTTTCTTGGAGTTTATTATTTCAAGGGCTTCCTATTGGTCAGCGGCTTAGATATTTGGGTGTGAATGATATTTCCTACAAATCTTGTGGAGCAAAGGAGGATGTGCATCATCTATTTTGGTCTTGTGTGAGAGCTCAAGAGGCTTGGCGGTGGATTTTCTCTTTTTTCAGACCATATATGACAAGTCCTTGTTCTTGGGTGAATATTTTGTTAGGGGATCCACTTGAGTTTTATGAGAAGCTTGTTCTTGTGTGGGATATATTTAGAGTGGAGATTCTTTTTCATTTGTGGAAAACTCGCAACAGAGTAATTTTTAGCCAGCAGGAGCCTTCTCCTACTTTTTCTCTTACTGATAAGTATCAGGTTTTCTATGATTGTTGGTTGTAGTTTTCAGTGCAAGCAGAAAAGTGAATATAGAGCTTCATCACTTACAGGACCTTATTGATCATTGGGGTAATGCTCCTTGTGCAGTGAATCATGTTCCTCCAACCCCTACACAGCAATGATGTATAGTCTATTAGTTGTTTTTTATGCAGTTCCCTGTTTGGTTTTCTTGTGAACTTATGTAAGTTATTTTGGTAGCTCTGCTAGCTATTTAGCACACAGTTAATGTGTTGGTTGTGTGCTTTGGGTGTACTAATTCCACTCACCCTTTTTTGTATGATTAAGCCATTTTAATATAGGGTTTTTTTCATCCAAAAAATTTGCACAAACCTTCTTATTTTTCAAAACAAAAACACAAAGAGGGGATGCCACAAAATTTGTTGTTTTTTGCAAATAAAATTCAAAACAAGGGCAAAAGAAGTGAATATCACTCTTTTTTTATAAAAAAGCTATTTTAATTATAAAAATAAAAGTCCTTTACAGCCAAAAAAAGTGTGGGTGGAGAAAAAATCACACCCCAAATGCCATTAACTTATCCTAATAGCGGATAAAGAAAAACAAACTGCACCACACGGGCACCATGACCATCAGCAAACTAGAAATATTCTACAGCCAAAAATGTTTTAAAGAAGGGGGTTCATGGCATACAAAGCCTTATCCTTTTTAAGTGGGTAGTTCCCCCCACCCATCAAAGCGCTCCTCACCCCAGCCTTGAGCATGAGTAATTGGAGAAGGACGAGACCAACCAAAATATGCCCATGGATGCTTGAAGCCCCCAACCATCATTAGGCATAGGTGCATATTGCAGAGTGATCTCAGGCGTAGAATGTTGGGAGGTATACATATTCGAATGCTACAACGAGCCTCCATAGTCATGGGATCTTCTTCGAAGAGGATGATGTCATGCACAATCAAGGCATCAATGTGAACGGGATTTGGCTAGATGAGGAGGTGAACGATCAAGGGCCTCTCTACTGACAGCACAAGGGGTGTCACTCTAATATTTTAGCAAAGTCTGCAAATGGTCCAGCTCCATAGCCACCTTTTTAGCCTGGTCATAGATCTGAAACCACACCATGAAAAATTTTGAGCTTGTCAGCAAATGAAAAATCCTAAGACAGATCAACCTGCTTGAAAATAATCTTATTTCTAGATTTCTAAATGTGAAATAAGAGACCGACTCTGAATAATTTCCACTTACCTCAATGAGAGAGAAAACCGAATGGGATCACCCAGGAGGACATGATGCTAGGAAAGCTATAGGGACATAAATGGGGCAAATAAAGAACCCACCCAACTCTAAGAGAGACTGGCCCATCTACATGTCGATAAAATATGCATACAAGACTCTGGTTCTTGACAAAATGGGCATCGGGGCTCTGGCACCCCCATATAAGAAATTCTACGACCAAGGGATAAACCCTGACACAGTAAGCTCCAAGGAAAAAAAGCTTTATTTAGCTCCAGATAAGACGCCCAAGCAAAATGAAATATGATTTTCCACCTAGAGGGTGATGATAGAAGGTCTCATTTGACATTGAATTTGAGCACCATGGGGCAGTTGGCGTAAGCCAGACATAACCCTACCTAGCTTTGTAGCTGAGCAAGGAAGTGCTCTTATACTAGACCCAATATTTCCACCATGGTTTCTAGGATCTGACTCCTAATTTTTGCCATAAGTAGAAAGGTGTATGTTCCAAAATAGCATCATACGTAGCCTTGTCAGCGTTGGACAAGCGAAACATCCTTTTAAAATCATTCCAATGAATCCAGTGTTTTCCTTGGAGTAAAAATTTGCAATGGTGGAAATACCTCACTTAAAAAAAAAATGGACATGGACCCAGGTAACTTGGCCCAATGGCTTACCCTAAATCTTGAATACAGGGGGCCACCAGACATTGAGAATATTAATGAAAAGGCCTTTATATGAACGAACCCCTTTTTAAACAATCCAAGGGTTTAATTGTTGCCAAGACTTCCATATGCTTTTGATGACAAAGGATCCAGGGATTTTAATGAAAACTGGGACCAAAATTAGAGAGGGCAAATCCATTCCTACCCAGGCTCGATGGTTAAGGGGAAGCCCAATCAAGATGCAATGTTTGATAAGAACTTTCCATGCTTCAGGTCCTTTGAGAGCCTGCACAATCCATTTAGCACAAAGGGCTAACCCTTGATACTTACAGTCCAGTAAACCCATACCCCCTGCTTGTCGTGGGAGATAGCAAATATCCCAATCCACTCTGTGAAATCCCTTTTGTTCAGACCCACAAGATGACAAAAAATCCTACAGTAATTTTTCAAACCGTTTGTAATAAGCCTAGGAAGGGACCCAACAAGATGAGTAATAAACATGCATGGAATCCAACACTTTCAAGCAAATTTGAAATTTTCCAGCAAGAGACAGCTTCTTAGCATTCCAATATTCTAGCTTGATTTCCACTTTGTTGATGACATAAGACCATAATTGGGATGGAGAGCCTTGAAAGGTAAAATAAATGCCTAGGCATTTGAAGACTTGTCCAGGTTGAATCCAACTCCATTGCACATGCTGAAGCTAGTGGGGAAGAGCCTGCAGGGATTGTCTGTAACAGGAGGTTTTCCTCTATTGGATACTAGACCCGAAGGCTTTGCAGAAAATATCAAGACAAGATAGAGATTCAGAAAGGGATTGCTCATCCTCATTCAAAGTAATAAAGAAATCATCAGCAAAGTGGTTGTTAATGAGTTGACTAGCATTCCCAGGAAGGAAAATACCCTGAAGCATCCCAAGAGAAGCACGATGAGCCAAAATATAACCAAAGGCTTCTACTACTAAAATGAATAGCGAGGGGGCCAAAGGATAACCCTGCCTTACTGACCTATGCAAGCCAATAGCATCAATTTGAAACTTGTTGAGAGAAAGCACAGCTAATGCATCCTGAAACCTGTCAATAGTATACATCTGACTGCCAAGCCATAACATAGAATAAGTAGATTGCAAATTGAAACCTGTCACTTTGACTTCTTGTAAACACACAAAATCTAGACAACCATAGAGACTGGAACAGGTAGTGAGTTCATCCTGAACCATGTAACAAAGATCAGGGTTTGTCAACCCACGCACATTCTAGGAGAGAAACAACATTAAAAAGAGTTAATTTACATACCCCCATTGGCCTCAATCGTATTATCTAATAATAGGTGATAGGGGTTATTCTTGAAGGCATCCATAGTGGTGAAGGAGAGAGAAGTTTACTACCGCTTACCTAAATGAGCAAGCCGCTCGTCTCGTAGGGGGCTACGGGACTGCCATCCTAAGTTCTAATAGAAACTTCCTTCAACCCATGCCTCGTCTGGAGAACCCAAGGGCACAGTGGACCGAATCCCTTCATCATGGTCTACAGGCTCGACGACCAGCAGAGGAGAGTGGACAGGGGCTGACTCCATAATCGACGACTGCATGGGAGGCTTAGGCGCTAGGGCCTGAGCATACGTGGCCACTGTGTGTCTTTCCTGAGTGGGCTTGCCACCTTTCCTTTTCTTGCATGAAATCTCAGTCCATTCACCATCTTTTGATGAAGGGTGCTGGGTAGTGGGAGATAATACAATACCAGTTGTTGGGGTAGATGACTTGGCCTTGAATTTTTTAGCCATCAAGGGGCAATCCTTAATGCGGTGGGAGGCTGACTAGAAACGGTAACATGTATTAGGGAGGTTGATATAAACCACCCCTTGATGAATACGGGTAGAACCAACCTGAATGTCAGTATACTCCTTCAAGGTTTTAGCTAGGTCAACCTTGATACACATTCTCCTACTAGGGTGGACTAACATGAACCGAGAGGGTTCATCACAGATAAATTCACCAAAGGTGGATACTAATTTTTCTAGAAAGGGTCAGCATGCAGTGGGGATGTCTAGGATTTCTACCCAAACAAGCACGACCATGGAAACATAATTAGAAACCGTGAAATCCTGGCTCTATGACTAAAAAATGAGCAATGAACTATTAATGTAACTAGGACCCTTATTGAGGATCTTCTGGGCTTGGTCGAGACTACCAAATTAGAAATTAAAAAAACCCTTAGAGATATTTTGGACATGGTCGACTTGAATCCCATACAGACGCCAATACTGCTCAATATAGTTCCTAAGGACATGCTTAGGGGGGATTCGATCCAAAAAATACCCTATAAGAGTATTTTTTTCAAACCAAGAACCTGCCTGATTTAATTCATGCAGAGGAATCACAAAATCAGGTTTAGAATTACCTCAAGGTGCACCTTGGGAATAAATTTTGTAACAACCCTACACATTTGATATTCTTTTTCATATGCAAGAATGAGGTACTGCTAAGGTCTTTTGTGGATGCAGGGACAAGTACCTACATGGACGGGAGAAAGTCTAAAGAGATGAATCCGCTCGGAAGTTGAAATTCGATGGTAGGTAAGTCAAGGGAAATGATGAGCGACAAAGTATTCGCTTAAAACAAGGGATCATGGAATCTCTACCGATAATGCATCCGCCAACGGCACATTTAGTTGCATTCATGTAGTTGCATTTTCTTTAGGAAATTTTTGTGTATGCTTGCTTATGAAATTTTTAGATATAGATATTTAGCAAATAAAATAACAAAGTAATAATGTATAAAACAATAAATATTATAGGTACTAAATATGGGAACATAATAATATTAAAAATAGAAATTAGTATATAATAAAATAAACATTTTAATAATAATAAAAATATTACAAATAGCATTGCTAAGGCAAAATAATAATAATAATGTTAATACCATATTAACATAGCCAAAACATTTTATAATGTTAAATTAAAGAATAAAACAAAATAAATATGGGAATAGTGACCCTGCGGATGTCACGTGGCAAATGGAGGAAGGAAAATCAACATAAACGTAACAGTTGTCCAACCCATCATCTATAAAAATGAATGGAGAGAAGGAAAGAAGGG
Source organism: Wollemia nobilis (assembly GCA_028583015.1). NCBI lineage: Eukaryota > Viridiplantae > Streptophyta > Pinopsida > Araucariales > Araucariaceae > Wollemia > Wollemia nobilis. The sequence goes on from JAQPPZ010017228.1 coordinate 19,617,101, forward strand.
GGGTGGAGAAGGAAGGTAAATCCTTCGCGTTGCGAGCAGCTTGATGTTGAGCAAGGACGACGGTAGAAGCGCCTGTGAATTTTGTGATAACTATAAGGTTGGTGTTCTTATTTTTGAGTTATGCCCTAGTTAAACATCAGAATTTCATGTTGTTGGTATGTTGTTGATTTAAAATAATATTAAGTAAAAACATAACTTCTGAGACGATATGCTACTGGTATAATGTTTGATTAAACCAAGCAAATACATAGACTTTTGATTTGATATGTTGTTGGAATGATGTTTGTATAATTTGATGTCGAATAAAATGGATAATTGGTCTGTTGTATCATGAGAAAGTAGAATGCATATGTTTGATAATTAATAAAGGAGCAATGAATCTATGCTAGCTGCATGTGGCGCCTTGTTTGCATTAGGCTTAGTTGCATTACATTTCCTAGGGGTCGTTCTGATCCTTGGAAACCATTGGCTTTCATTGGTCCAAATTTTCGTCAAGACTTCATTTTGACATGCAACTTTTGCGACAAGCGAAGGGGTGTACTAAAGGCTAAGTCTCTGAAATCATTTGTCCTATAATGCATACTTGTTCTAAATGTATGTGAATTTTATATATATATATGAAGGACTGCCGTCATTGATGGATATGAGATATGAAAACCTAAACCTTGTATCATTGATATACCATTTTCATTACAATTTTTACTTTTATTGAGTTCAAATTGAAAGGATATTTGTGATAAACTTTTATATGGAATGCAATAGAAAGATGTGTTGTATTGTTTAAAATTCATGGAGGAAGCTATTTCCATTAACAAATATGAGATTATATAAATTAGAAATTCTTGTGGTGAAATTAAACTAAGCTTCGGCTTCGTGGAAGAAAACCTTATTAATTACATTTCATTGAGTACAGAATGAATGTGTCTCGGTGATGACATTTGTATGGAATTCTATAAATAGATGTGTTGAGCTTATTGATTTAAAATAAGGACCAAGTTTAAAATATAGAGATACAAGAACTTTGAAGTAGGATTCTTTCATTTTAGAAATTGCGGAATGAATTCAAACTGAAGGGAATTGTTTTAGCCCAGATATAAAAGAAATAAGGAAAACAGTTCGATATTTATATTTGCTGGGAAACAAAACACCTATGGGAGCATCTCTAAATAAATATTTTATTATTTAGAAAACCTTACTATTTGCATTTCATTGGTACAGAATGAATGTGTCTCGGTAATGACTTTTGCATGGAATTCTATAAATGGATGTGTTGAGCTTATTGATTTAAAATGAGGAACCAAGTTTTAACTATAGAGATATAGTAACTTTGAAGTAGGATTCTTTCATTTTAGAAATTGCGGAATGAATTCAAACCAAAGGGAATTGTTTTAGCCCAAATATAAAATAAATAAGGAAAACAATTCGATTTTTATATTTGTTGGAAACAAAACACCTATGAGAGTATCTCTAAATAATAATTTTATTAACCTTTTGGGCATTTTATAACTAGTATGTAACCTAGAAAACTCAATCGTTGACTTTTTGAAAACCTGGATAATGTTAGGGCATAATTCTCATCATCGCAAAGGGGATAGGTTGCTAAGTTTCAAAGATAAAATTTTAGTCTCAAAATAATGAAGTTTATTCCATCAATTTCTTTGAAGGTTAAGTCATAAAATGGGCAATTAAAGGAAAGGCGAAACATTATGTGAGAAGCCATTAAGCATTTTCTCCACCATTGTAAAAGCTGATAAATCTTCTAGAATAGGGATACGATTTAGCTTACTGTTGCTTTCATTTGCCAATGATTCTAAAAACGAGATGAAAGTCCAAGCCTTAAGTGGACAATCGAAGGTGGGGTAAGTCGCAGTAGGTAAAGATTTAAAATTATTCAAAATAAAACCCAATGTATTGGAAATCATTGTCATCGTAAATCATTTAACAACAGCTCAAAAAATAAAAATAAAATTAGAGAAGGTCCTTGGTTGAAGCACCTGGAAATCATAGTCGTCAGAAATCATTTAATAATAGCTCTGGAAAATAAAAATTAGGGAAGATCCTTGGTTAAAGCACTTGTAATCATTGTTGTCGAAAATCATTTAATAATAGTTTTGGTAAAATATATATATATATATTAGGGAGGTTCCTTGGTAGAAGCATTTGAAATCTTTGTCGTCGTTCATCATTAAACAACTCTGGAGAAATAAAATTCAGCGAAGGTCCCTGATCGAAGCATTTGAAATCATGACTCACGCATTAAATTCGGGTGGCTAAAATGTCTTCTAGTCATGAGAGAGCAATTATTAAGGGAATTAAAATTGGGCAGAATTTTATAACAGCACTCCTTTTGATTTTCCTCATGACATCAAACTGCGTATTGTTATGTTCTTATCAACCTTAAAAATTGACCCTTAGCAGCTGTAAGTATTATATGGAAAACAAGATAAACTTAGAAATAAAGAGGTCCTTTTTAATATAGAAGTTATAAGTTGGATAATAGGAGATTCAACTGTAGGTTTTTCAAACCCATAATGTAGTAAACAAACTCTTTATGTTTACTTAAATGGTGTTGGTTGAGATGTTTTAATTCTTTATTTAGTAAATCGTTATCTTTCTATATATATACACTTTAGAAAATGATTCTTTATTTATTGTTTTGCCTTCACCTTTTTATATTATTTCTTTAAATAATTATTTAGGGTAAGGTCTTTTATTTAAATTAAAGTACCCTAATGATTATTATAAGTAATTCCTTTATGAGGTTTAGTTCTCCGCTTGCGATTGGAAGTTTTTCAAGATAGATGAGTAAATTTTAAGATAAGAGCTTGGTTTATATCAATAAATGTTCTAGGTTTTATTTTTCTATTGATTATGATATATAATTATGGTGGGTTTTTAAATACTTAATGGAATTTTTAAATCGTGATTTTGGCTATCTTTATTTTTCTTATAGAGAATATGATATGGGTAGTAGTCTTACAAAATAGCAATTAATGAATGTTTGATTAAAAGTATTAATGACTAGATTCACTTGAGCACAAGGGAAACTATAAAATTAATACCTTAGATCATACGGAAAAACATAAGACATTAAATTAATAAAAATTAGAGTTTGATTTTGGCTATCTTTAATTTTCTTATAGAGAAGATGATATGGGTAGTAGTCTTATAAAATAGCAATTAATGAATGTTTGATTAAAAGTATTAATGACTAGATTCACTTGAGCACAAGGGTAACTATAAAATTAATACCTTAGATCATACGAAAAAACATAAGACATTAAATTAATTAAAATTAGAGTTTGATTTTAGCTATCTTTAATTTTCTTATAGAGAATATGATATGGGTAGTAGTCTTATAAAATAGCAATTAATGAATGTTTGATTAAAAGTATTAATGACTAGATTCACTTGAGCACAAGGGAAACTATAAAATTAATACCTTAGATATATGGAAAAACATAAGACATTAAATTAATAAAAATTAGATTTTGATTTTGGATATCTTTAATTTTCTTATAGAGAATATGATATGGGTAGTAGTCTTATAAAATAGCAATTAATGAATGTTTGATTAAAAGTATTAATGACTAAATTCGCTTGAGCACAAGGGAAACTATAAAATTAATACCTTAGATCATATGGAAAAACATAAGATATTAAATTAATAAAAATTAGAGTTGTGGGCAGACAATCTAAATGCTAAAGTTAAGGATTGCAGGTAGGCAACCTAAGTTTTCTTTGAATGTGGGTAGACATTCAAAATTTCCAACCATCGGGTTGATGAGGGATTTAATGCTCACAACCTGCTTGGGTTTTCCGATCTCCAATAATTAAAGGTGAATGGAAAGTGCAGGAATTATGATATGGGGCATAATTCCTGGGCAACCCATCTAGTTCTCGAGGCAGAAGATCTTATGGGCACTTGCATACTAATATGGGTTTTATGCAAGATAAGGCTTTTGGAGCATCACCAGGATAGTGGTAAACTCGTGATGTAGTTCAAAGAGGTGATTGTACATCAACCCAGGCATGCATATGCTAAATATCTTAAATATATGGGGAAGTAAGCGTTCAAACCCCAGGTGTTATGGGCCCTGGAAGGTGAAAACCCCCACCAATACTTGGGATCTTGGGTAGGAGAGGAAGTATAATAAATGGTAAATCAAATGAGAAATGGCCAATCTCAATCTCACAGATATTTTGACTATATCAAAATGGTATCTGTGAAGATTTAGCATGCAAAAACTAGATTTAACTAAGTTGGAAATTGAAAATTTCACTTTCGCGTTACAAAACCAAGTGGGTAGACTTGGGTTGTTACAAATTTCTTGGGCCATTTGTTCACCTCTAGAGCCATTCCTCTCACCGTCAGCTTTAGACGAATTCGGGGGAGGAGAAGTCGACATAATAATACCCACGAAGCAAGCACAGAACGAAGGCCGACACAAGCTCCCAAATAATGAATAGAAACTACCAGAAACCCTAGGACAACACTCAGACTGACATGCACGTAGCCACCCAAAGCAGGTCCTAATTTTTCACAAATATCACTTTTGCAAATTTATACCCATTTTTTGTGCAATTTATTACATAAAGTAGCGTTCAATATTTACAATACCTTTGGCCCACATTTATAGGTGATGTAGTCATGCTTTGGACTACTATATCTAATGCCTAATATAGTTGCAACAATGATGTATGAGCTATTGTTCTCTATAAATCATTGGAGAGAAATAAGGAAAGCCAATTTGATTGATATTCACTCCATTATTATCCCATTCACTACTATTGCTTGGCATAAATCCTCCAACTAAATCATCTTCCAAGTATTTAAGGGACTTGGCACCCTACGTATGCAGAAGGTTTTTTATGCAGGTTTCAACGATAGTAGTGAATCCCTTTCAGTACTGCTTTCGTGGTATAAATAAAGGGGGACCAATTTGGTGTTATAATGAACCTTCACAATGGCCATTGCTAAAGCATACTTGTCAGATTCACAACTTCTCAAAGGTCCAAATTTTGCTCCATGGAAAACAAATATGAGAGCAATACTATAGGTTGAAAATATGTGGGATGTTGTGACTGGAAAAGTCAAATGTCCAACTATAGTAGATGATAAACAAGAAGCATATGATGATGTTGATGTGAGAGCACTAATGAGGTTCAACCGCACATTTGTTACAAAGAGCACGTAAAATATTCATGGGAAACATTGTGCATAATATATGAAGGAAATAATCAAGCCATGATTCTTAATCTTCAATCTCAACTTCACACTCTTAACATAGAAAATGGAAAAAGTATAGAAGTATTTCTTTGCAGAGTTGCAGTACTGAGAGCTAAGATGAATGCAATGGGTGAGAAAGTAGAAGATAAGCTCTTAACCTCAATTATTTTGAGAGCTTTACCAGATTCCTTCATAATGATGGTCACTTCCCTTCAAGTGTCTAATAGACAAGTCACTTTTGATGAGTTAGTTAATTTGCTTCAACAACACGAAGCAGATAACAACCACAGATAAGTGTCCAACAATGCAATGTTTTCTAAGAAATCTAAAAATAAGCAAAAAGGCTACTTTCAGAAGGGGTCTTCCTCGAAGGGTTCCAACACCAATTCCTCATAAAATACACCTCAACTGCAATATTTGTGAGATGGACAATCATGACACCAACCAGTTTTGGTTCAAGAACAAGCAACCGCAACAGAAAAAGGACAAAAACAAACCACCAAGAAGAAATAGAAAACAAAAGAGAAATTTTGTTATTGAAGATTCATATTCTAATTTTGAGAGGGCACACAAGGTGCTAATGACTCAAACGAATCCTAAACATAAATATAATGTTTGGTACATTGATTCTGGAGCCAACAAACACATGACTAGTGACAAAATGTGGTTTGACACATTTGAGGCAAAAGAAGGCAAACCAGTAACAATTGCCAATGATAAGACCTATAAAGTCCAAGGAGAAGGCAATGTTTTAGTAACTCTTCTTGATGGAAATGCCAAATTGAGAAGGTCTTATATGTACCAGGATTGGCCAACAACTTGTTGTTCGTGCCTCAAATTCTGGATAAACATATGGTGGTTGACTTCAAAGTTGTTAATGGACAAAAGCGTTGCTACATTACCAAGAAGGGTAAACATATCACAACGGCTTCCCACAAACATGGTTTGTTTGTATTAGATGCTATCTATACTCCTCATGTTACCATGGCTGCAAACACAAAAGAAGCTACTTCCTTATGGCACAAAAGATATGGGCATCTAATTTCAGGCTATCTGCTCGAATTGAGTAAGCATGAGATGGTATTAGGTCTGCCAAACCTTTCCCATACTTTGCCTGTACACCGAGTACCCTTTGAATTGAGCTCTTCAAGAGCCAAAATACCATTGGAGTTGATACACACCGATCTGTGCATATCAATGCCAAACAGTTGTGGTGGAAAAAAGTACTTTTAGTTCTTTGTTGATGACTACTCACAAAATATGTGGATTTTCTTTCTACAAATGAAGTCAGATGCATTCTCGTATTTTCAAAAGTTTAAGAAGCTTGTTGAAAAAGAATCAATATGTTCAATCAAGGCCCTCCTCATAGATCAAGGGGGGAATTTACCTCCAATAAGTTTTTAGAGTATCTCATTAAACATGAGAAAAAAATATAGCTTACTAATGCCTATACCCCTCAGCAAAATGGAGTTGTTGAAAGGAGGAATCGTTCCATCATGGATATGGTTCGATGTATGCTTACAAGTGCACATCTTGGGCAATAATATTGGATAGAAGTCGTCACTATTATTGTGTATCTATTGAGTCACACCACAAGAAGCATGGAGTGGAAGAAAGCCCTCCATTTCTCATCTTAGAATATTTGGATGCAAAGCCTTCATGCACTCTCCAAAGGTGAAAAGGCATAAGTTAGATGAGAAAACTCTATAATGTATCTTTCTTTGTTATGATGAAGAATCCAAGGGGTATCAATTTATTGACCCTAAAACCAAGAATATTCGTATAAGTCGAGATGTGGTATTCTATGAAGCTCCTAAGTTGGATACACCAGAAATAAGCAAAGACACATCTCCTGCTATATACCTATATTTTGAGGAGCCTAAGGAAAAGACTCCCCCAAAACAGAAGAAAACTCCAAAATGGTATATTGGCACTATAAGAGACGCAGAATTGGATGTACCCCCTAATATCACTTTAGAACGATCATGTACTTGAAGTATGTCTCATCAGGAAATAGAAGAAGCCAAAGATGTAGATGATGCAGATGATGAAGAAGAAGATAGGAGTGAATAAAAAGACTACAATTTCATGACTATAGTTGTGGAGCATGAACCCACTTCAGTGCAAGAAGCCCTTAGTGTGCCTCAATGGAAGGCAGCTATGGATGTTGAAAATATGTCTCTTATGAAGAATAAAACATGGGAGTTAGTTGATCTGCCTATTGGTAAGAAAACCATTGGCTACAAATGGGTATACAAAGTCAAGTATAAGATAGATGAAACTATTGATAAGCATAAAGCCCCCTTGTTGCAAAGGGCTATGCTAAAAAGAAGGCCTGGACTATGAAGAGACATTCGCACCAACTGCTAAAATGACTATTGTTCATGTACCCTATGCAATGGCAACACAGTTCAGATGGAAGCTTCATCAAATGGATGTGAATATAGATGAAACTATTGATAAGCATAAATCCCCCTTGTTGCAAAGGGTTATGCTAAAAAGAAGGCCTGGACTATGAAGAGACATTCGCACCAACTGCTAAAATGACTATTGTTCATGTACCCTATGCAATGGCAACACAGTTTAGATGGAAGCTTCATCAAATGGATGTGAAGAGTGCCTTCTTAAATGGTGATTTAAAAAAAGAAGTGTACATACATCAACTTGAATGCTTTGTTGTACAAGGATAAGAACAAAAAGTTTGCAAATTGATCAAGTCCTTCTATGGGTTGAAACAAGCTCCGAGAGCTTGGTACATAAATATAGATAATCACCTTTTGAAGCATTGATTCAAGAGAATTCCATAAGATGTCAATATTTATTTCAAGACAATTGCTTCTGAAATAGTGATCCTTGTGCTCTATGTAGATGATTTGATCATCACTAGCAGTTAAGAAGAGATGATTGCAGCAGTGAAGGTGACTTGAAAAGGTCATTTGAAATGAAAGATATTGGACTTCTCCATTATTATCTTGGCTTAGATATTGTGCAAAAAAAGAACCACATCAGGGTTACACAAATGAAGTATGTCAAGGCAATAATTTAAAAATATCGAATGACAGATTGTAATCCAAAAGCAACTCCAATGGAAACAGGGCTACAACTGTCTCGTTACGATACCTCTCCTCATGTAGATGGAAATCTCTATCAATAATTGATTGGGAGTCTCATAAATCTGATGAATACTATGCTGGATATTAGCTTTGTTGTAAGCTATATTTTGAGGTTCATGTAAGAACCTAAGGTCAATCATTGGAAGGCAGTAAAACGAGTTCTTCACTATATCCGTGGCACACCAGAATATGGTCTGGATTACAAGAAGAATGATAAGTTCTTGCAAGGATACGTAGACTCAGATTATGTTGGATCTATAGATGACAAAAAATCAACGCCAAGATACATATTTCATCTCGGATCTGGTCCTATCTCTTGGTACAACAAGAAGCAACAAGTTGTTGCAATTATATAAACAGAGGTAAAGTATCGCGCAACATGAGGAGCAGTGTGTTGTAGGCAGCAAAGCCACCTCCTAGAATAAGAAGAAGTGATCAAAAGGGATTTGCTTAATTTTGACAGTTTTGGCATAAGTGACATTTTGCCCAAGTTTTGTAAACTATACAGGTAGGGGCAAACCGTACATCTGTATGGACAAACCGTACAAGGCAGTAACAAATCGTACAAGGTGCACCAAAATTCATCCAAATGCATGAGAAATGTAATTTCATAGTGAAATGGCGCATATATTTTCTAACTAAGGTGTTAAACTTAGTAAAAGGGCCAAATTAATGTATTCATTTGTACATGGGCAGTTGTAAATAACTAATTGCCTCAAGAACCGCTTTGGAACGGCCTGGGCAACGTTATATAAGGCCCCATTTCCAAATTTGTAAGTCTGGTTGCTAGGAGGTAGAATAGAGTACTTATTGGTTGTAATAGCTGACTTATATCTGAGTTATTGCATAGATTGATAGAATAACCTTGTTGTAATGGCATTTATGCTATAATGGAATATAATTGTGTCATTACACATTGTGTACGATCCTAGCAATGATGATTGATGATATGTATTGGAATCTTGATGTATGTGTGTTTTTTGTTTATTGTTTAACTTAGTTTTATGCATTGTTGCAACTCCTAAATAGAGGATAACACTGGTGAAGCCTGAAGAAGGATCTGGAAGCATGGTTGCATCCTAAAATATGTCTTGGATAGTTTTGTACGATTTCTATGTGTAATTAGTGTTGGAAATCTCTCCCAAGTCTGATTAAAGATGAATTGCATGATATGGAGAAAGTATTGATTGGTATATCAAATCATTACCAAATTGAGCAAAGATAGATTGAGAGGTTAGAGCAACTAATTTCACCCTTGGATGTACCTTTAGTTCATGCAGATCGTACATCCTAGACCATACAAATCGTACAGAGAAAACTTACCGAATTTGGTAAAATAGGTGATTAGAAGAAATTTACCCAAATTGGCAGTTTCAAGAAATCGACTTGTACGATTACAAAACTATGCACGATAGCCTCCAAAATCGATTCTATCAATTTTTCTGATTGTAAGATCATACAATCTAGGTCATTGTATGATTTTGGATCGTACAGTGTGTGTAATTGATGACCGTACAAGCTAATCATTGAGTGTCAATTGATAGTTTTGAGGATTGTACGGTTGTACGATTTGGCAACCAAATTGGGATTGGTATTTTGATCATCCTAAACCTTAGAATACACCTCCCAAATGGGAATACTCCACCCCTGTGCTACATTTAGCATCGTTGCCTTATAGAACCTGGCAATTTTGTTAAAACGGGTCAAATTGACGAAGTGTGAATACTACAAAGCTGAAGGTGAATGACGAACACCAATGCACGAAACCGTGGGATATAGGAACTAAGAGAGAACATTCTACTAAGAAGGAGCACAAGGATTGATCAAAGAGAAAACACAAGTAACTCATACCGTAGTACTCAAGAACCAGAGATAGAGCAAGTTTGGACATATGAGGAAGGAGACTTTGAGGCATTGTTGATAGAGACGGAAGATGAGGAAGTAGAACCGCCAAGTGTAGAGGCAAGGGTGACACAGGAAAAGTGCAAGACGATGGAGAGTGGATGGTAACACCTGAGAAAGTTGTAGAAGGGTTGCAAGAGAGTACGGAGGATGGGAGTCAGACACCAAAGCAATAGGACACAAGGTCTCAGGACGAAAGACCAAGACCATCTCCCTCACATCAACGAAGGAGGTCGCTAAGTGAAGATGCACGAGATTTTGGTCATCAAGTGGCGAGACAAAATAAGATACCTCAAATTTACATTTCTGATGAAAACAGGAGTAAGACACCCAAGGAAGAATCAGTCAGCAATTCCACAAGACACCTCAAGCGAGAGTGATGACTCTCCTAAGATGGCTAATAGGCTAGCCAAACAGAGATGTCCATCGTTTTCAAGTGAGGGTAAGGAAGACCCCACACGGCATATAGGAACTTGCATCACCATTTGGAAAGCAAATGGATTAGACAGACAAGAATATTGGGTAATTCTATTTCTTGCTACTTTGAGAGGATTGACAATTGATTGGTATTTGAAGAGAGAAAATACCATTGATTTTCAAACTTGGAATCAGATAAAGGAGAAATTCATTCAAGAATTTTGACCTTTAAAATATGATGGAGACATTGTGACAGAACTTTGTGTGACAAAGCAAAAAGTTGATGAAGATGTGAAGGCCTATAACTGCTGACTAAAGCAATTAGTCGATAAAATGCAGATGCCTCTGGAAAATATTCTAGTAAAGCGATGGTTTGTAGATGGATTACTCCCAAAGTATAAGAAAAATACGAAGGCAGTACCATCAAAAACATATGAAGAAGCACTGAAGCACGCAAAGAATTTTGAGAGTGAATCAAAACAAACGTATACAGGAATTTTGTCTCATCCCAAGTTGAATTATTCGGATAGTGGCGAAGACGACACCATACAGCGAGCAGTGGCATCATTTTGCAAGGATTTTGATAAACTAATAAAAGAACAAAAGATCAAACCGGACCAAAATGACATGTGGTGCACGGAATGCAAAATGGAAAGCCATACAAATGTGAAGTGTCTGAGGAACGACTATTGCCACATTTGTAATGTGATGGGACACGAAGTAATTTTATGTCCATATAATGCAAGAGTACGACCACAAGTGTTGTCAATCCAAGAGCAGGAAGAGAAACCGAAGGCCGAAGGAAGCATGAAACAAGCAACAAGTGGCAGTTATAGAAACAACAGACGAGGTGGAAGGCCGAATCAAGGTAATCGGCAAGGAGGACAAAGTAGTTTGCAGTATGACTCAGAAGGAAGACCAATCATACAATGTCACAATTGCCACGAATGGGAGAATTTTGTGAAAAATTATCCTGCACCTCAGAGGCAAGAAACACCGTAAGCAAGCACTACACATATGTGTATATGGTGTGGTTCGAGAAACCACAAAGAAGAGAATTGTCCAAAGCTAGCGAGTTCGAGTAACCCACAGAACTTTAGTTATTTGGACATAGAGGCTCCTCAAGTTAAGCAGGATATCCAAGAAGTTTTAGCCGTGATGAGGAATCAGGCTAAGAAGGATAAGTATCCAGAGCCAGCAAAGGAAAAGCAACGCTGGCAAGTAGCAAAGAAAATATTGCAATAGGAAGCTGAGAAGACTAAGCGAGAAGAGTCAACAACTTATAAGTAACTTAGGAAACCATCATACTAGAAAATAGTTGAGCAAAATCTAGCAGCACAGGTTTTGGATACCACAATAGAAGTTAAGGTATCAAACCTGTTGGAAGCTATTCCAGCATTACAGAAGGCAATGGTGGAAGAAATACAACCGCAGAAGGTGATGGAAGTGCATAGCCAACCGATTCAGGAGAAGAAATGAAAGGATCAATTTATGGATCCAACGATATTAATGATCGATGTGGGGAAGAAACCTACATTAGTTCACATGGATATCATAGGGCACAAATTGAAACAAGTTATTGTGGATGGATGATCCAGTGTCAATGTGCTACCTGAAATAACATGGCTAGAACTAGGCGCTCCATCTCTATGGGCATCGAGCTTCCTATTATATGGTGTTGATCATAATGGCATCAAGACAAAGGGAGTCTTGACCATACAACAAGTGGTGATAGTTGACCAAGAATTCGTCTTGGATTTCGTTGTGATTACAATGCAGAAACCTACATACGATGCTCTTTTGGGGAGAGGATGGCTACGAGTAGCCATAGTCAATCACAACTGGAGAAAGAATCAGATCACTTTTAGGAAGGGACAGCATAAATTTATGATTAATCTAGCTAATCAAAGAGTTAGCGAGGATGTAGCTATGACAGATGAATCAAAAAATTCCTCAAGGGATGAAGGGCATGAACCCGATGGAGAAGGAATGTTGTACCTAGATGAATGTAGCGAAGATGAATCTAGATCTGATAGCGGACTCCTTCATTGGAAAATAGAGGAGTACGAAATTTTTCAGCCCAAATACCTCTATACTGAGTCAAAGGAGATCAAGGAAAAACAAGACAAATCGAAGGTTAGCAAGGAACCTAAGAAAGAAGCAGAAGAGAAATGGACATTTTCGAAAAGCTTTGTAGAGTATACAGTAGGAGATGCAGATATCAAATATAGAAATGGACACACCCCGAGAATGTAGCAAAAGCTACAAGTGAGCCAAAAAATATCAAATATGAAGGACCTCGGATAGTGGACATCAATCTGGGAACAAAGGAAGAACCTAGGATGATCCATTGCGACGATGATTGGAATCTGGTATTGAAGGCGATAACTTTTAAGATATTCTTGGAATATAAGGATGTCTTCACCTGAACATATAAGGACCTGAAAGGAGTACCACCATAATTGTGTGTCCACAAGATTACACTAATGCCTGAAGCTCAACCGTTAAGAAGGAGACCATATAGAATGAACCCCAAAGTATGTTGCATTAGTGAATGCGGAGATAGAAAAGATGTTGGAATCAAGAATTATCTTTAGAGTGACAAATAGTGAATGGGTTTCACCCACAGTGATCACCTTGAAGAAAGAAGTAGACAATATCAGAATATGAGTGGACTTTAGAAGTCTAAATGCTGAAACTATTAAGGATCCCTTTCCCATTCCCTTCACATATTCTATATTGGAAGAAGTCACAGGGCACGAAATTTATTCATTTTTGGATGGGTTCTTCGGATACAATCAAATTAGCATAGCTGAGGAGGATAAGCTAAAGACCACATTCATTGTGAAGAATGGCATCTATGCATACAATTGAATGTCATTCGGGCTCTGTAATGCACCAACAACATTCCAATGTATCATATTGTATATATTTGATCAGTTAGCAACGAGGAACTTTAAAGCATTTTTGGATGATTGGTCCATTTATGGGAAGATCAAAGAGCATCTTTCTGCCCTCAGTGAATGTATGAGTAGGTGCAAAAATGTACATATATCATTAAACCCAGGGAAATGTTTTCTGATGGTACCATATGGAAAATTGTTAGGATGCATTGTGTGTAGTGAAGGATTGAAGACAGATCCTGATAAGATCCGTGTGATATTATACATGGAAGAACCATTTTATGTGAGTTCACTAAAAACCTTTCTTGGATCGACGGAGTACTATTGAAGGTTTATCAGGAACTATGCACATTGTGTGTAGTGATGAAAAGGAATGTTCCTTTTAGATGGACAGAAGAGCACCAAGGAGCCTTCGAGGAGCTGAAGGCTAAGCTTGTGAGTAGCCCGATTTTGGTTTTTCCTAATTGGGACAAGGAATTCCATGACCATGTTGATGCTTCGAATTTCGCAATTGGATGTGCTTTAGCACAAGAAGGACAGTTTAGGCTAGATCGGCCTATTTTCTTTGCTAATCATCTTTTATCAAGGCCAAATAGGAATTATAGTACAACAGAGAGAGAAGCTTTAGGAGTGGTATATGCAGTTTAGAAGTTTAGGCATTACCTATTAGTGACTCCCTTTGCCTTCTATGTGGATCACCAAGCCTTGTTGTACTTGATAAATAAGCCGATGATACAAGGACGAGTCAGTCGGTGGCTTGTCACCCTCCAAGAGTTTGTATTTTGAGTAGTGGTGAGACCTGGTAAGAAGCATGTGATTACAGACCAGTTGTCTCAGTTATGATCAGGAGAACCTACAAGAATAGGAGTCCTTGATGAATTTCCAGATGCACAATTATTCGCCATCAACGTTGTTCCGTCGTGGTACAAGTTGATTAGCCAATATCTATCCACATGAGAGTTACCACAAGAAATGACGGCAATCGAGAAGAAGAAAGTAATAATAAAGTCAGCACCCTTCCAAATAATAGTAGGATTGCTATATAAAATGGGAAATGAAGGTATCTTATGAAGATGTGTGATGGACGAAGAAGTCAAAGTGGCATTGAAAGAAGCTCACGTAGGCTTAGCAGGAGGACATATGGGACCAGATGCAACTGCCATAAAAGTATTGCTAGCAGGACTATGGTGGCCCACACTGTATAATGACGCAAAGGAGCATTTGAAAGCATGTGACACTTGCCAAAGAGTAAGAAAGCTGATTAAGAGGGACTTTATGCCTTTCCATCCATTGCAACCACAAGAGTTATTTGAACGATGGGGATTGGACTTTGTAGGACCATTGAAGACATCTCAATAGAGGAAGTGTAGATACATAGTAGTAGCAATAGAATACCTGATGAAATGGGTGGAAGCAAGAGCATTACCTGATAACTTGGCGAAGAGCACAGCAAGATTTTTGTATGAACAGGTAATCACAAGGTTTGGTATTCCGCTAAGGATAACAAGTGATCGTGGAGGACACTTTGTTAATGATATTATCAAGACGCTGACAACAGAGTTCAAGATTTTACACTCATTGTCTAGTTCGTACTACCCTAGAGCAAATGGGCAAGCAGAGGCAACAAATAAAGTCTTAGTATCTACTCTGTATAAAACTTGTGGAATAGAGGGAGCAGACTGGGAGGAAAGGCTACCATCCATTTTGTGGGTATACAGAACAACTTTTAAACCTACAACGAAACACACACCTTTCCAACTAATGTATGGACAGGAAGCAGTGGTACCATTTGAATTCTTGATACCAAGTTTGAGAGTTGCGGTAGAGCATCGCTTGGGCGATCAGGAAAGTTTGGAAGAATGAATGATGGCACTGATTAAGTTATATGAATGAAGAGTCATGGCACAATGGGCAATTGAGATAGCTCAAAGAATATGGAAGTCGTGGCATGACAAACATTTGAGGAAGTTGGAACTTAGTTCAGGTGACTTAGTTCTAAAGTTTAATGGAAAGATGGAAATCAAGTTGGGTAAGCTGAAGACCTTATGGCTTGATCCTTACAAAGTAGTTGAAGTAATGGATAATGGAGCAGTCAAGTTACAGAACTTGAATGGGACAGAGGTTCTTGATACTGTAAATGGCTCAAAGTTGAAGCCTTACAAGGTACAGTGTTTATTCATTGCTTCAGAAGAGATTGAACGATGAAGATGAGCGAAAGCTCAAGACAAAGCTCACAGTGAGCCAGGTCCATCACAGGAAGAACCTAACATAGGTCTCACACACTTATTTGCAGAAAGGGAGGAACCACGACCAACCATAGAACAACGGGAGTTGGTACCCCGACCTGGAGAAAGAATATTACGAGTACATGTCAGATTTGTTGATGGGACCGAGCGAATTGAAGAAGTAGATGGGGAACGGATTTCCCCAAACGAAAGAGAACATTAAGAGATAGTATTGTTACCTAGAAATAGAGGAAGGTTGGACGAAGAAACCCCATTAAATAGAAATAGAATGTATCCTCAAGTAGAACGGATAGAACTACCACAGCAAAGGGACGGTTGAATAAGGATACGGCTGATAGTACGATATGAAGATAGAGTGGACACATTTGAAATGGAAGTCCCAGAAGAGGAAGGAAATGAGACTACTGATCAAGAATTGGTAGAACTTACTCCATTGGTTGGCTCAGATAAAGCTGTTACAACAAATAATGCGGGTCCAGACTTAGCAATTGCAAGAAGAATATCAAATGTTGAGAGGTCATAATGCAATGTTGAGAGAGCAAATCATCCAGGATTTGGATGGCACAATGTGAAGGTTGGAAGAACAAAGGGTATCTAGGCTACAAGAAGATGAAAGGGAACTAGAAGAGGTGGAAGTATTAACTCCAAGAAGTGGTGGAGGAAATGAGGGCGCTCGCACAAGCTCACAAGTACCACCAAGTGATCCACCTAGGACAAACAAATATGTGGAGATACTGTGGCGAGATATTGAAGAGGCAACTACATCACTCGAACCACAAGGAAAAACACGATTAAATTTGACAGACTCTAGTAGCGAAGGTATACCTTGGCTTGTACTGGAATCTAGTACAGGAAGTAGTGATGAAGATAATTGCCAAGAGAACCTTCAGAACCCTCAAGGTAATCGTGATTCTTCAACAGTTACATGGACACAACGACAAGTGGGGAGAACACAGGGACTCCAAACCAACCTTGGACCAAAGATTATATAATAGCCTATCAAAAGTTGTGAAGACAACAAAGAGAAGTACGAAAAGTGGAGAGAAGGATGAATTTGCCAACCAATTGGGTGAAATAGAGAGGAGAATCAAATTCATTCAAGTTCTAAGACGAACTTTCCTATCGCTTATAGAGAAGTTTTGGCAACATCATCACCACAAAGAAACTTTGAAGAAATAATATGGAGACGTCACCTAGCTCGTGCGGATCAAAGGATCAGGGCACTATGACAACTATCACCAAGCGCAAGAAAAAATAGAAGTCCACTAGCCAACATCGAGTTGGTAGAAATAACTCCTGATACCTTGAACAAGGGGAAGAAAAAATAGAGAAAAACCCTTAAAACTTCATCTAGGAAGAGGGACAGGTGGAGGTCGCCAATATCACATTTGTACAGCATGGGGCAGATACCTGTAGAAAGTGGTGGAGTGATGAGAAAAATAAGAATCATCCTTGGAGGAAGACGTTCGAGTATTCTTGTGTAGCAGTGATTGCACAAATCCCACCATTTCACAAATCCTTCTTCCATAACTATCTATTGCAGATAGTTCAGGCGTATAACCCTACAACTCGAACTACCTATGTCAATGTGGACAAGAGGTTGGTGAAGGTGGACATTTCGGTGGAGGCATTTCAAAAAACATTTGGCTTGTTGGGAGGTGGCATGGAGGTAGTAAAAATATTGGTAGATCCAGTAGAGGCATACCACCTCGTCACTACCCTTACCACTATCACATCACTGACTGAGGCGAAGATCTCAGGTGCAGGAACATGTGGAATCAAATAGAGCCAGTTGAAAGGAGAACATTGACTGTGTGCTATGAATACAATTATGGCCCGACTGATAGGAGATATAAGGGCCATGAAAATGCCAATGTGGATGGCATAATATGCAGAAGGTATCACCAAAGGAATTTCATATGATTGGGGTACCTTTCTGGAAAGAAGAATGCATGAGGCACTGAAAAAGAGGCCGAAGAAATTTGGAATGACTTTCCATGCTATTGGATTGTTATTAAATGCAGTCACAGAAGCAAAAATTCAATTTCCAAGATTGGCGTCACCTCGGGAGGTCAGGAAGGGCAACTGACAATATTGAGGTGGGTGAAGTCAGTGCCAATACCAAAAGTGACCCCGGAGAGACCTCAGACGAGGAGTGAGCGATAGATCAGTGGAGCTCAAGAAGATACCACTCCGTAGAAATATGTTGATGTACACCATAGGAGAAAAATGCCTAGACAGTTGGAACCAGAGCTAGAATAGCAAGCACCTAGGCAACGGCAGTAGGAGCAGCAGTCCATTCAAGAAAGGAAGATAAGGCAACGAAGCCCAATTCAAATAATGACAAGAAGGCAGAGTGAAACAATGGAAAGCAAACCAGTTCCAAAATTACAAGAAAAAAAATAGTCATACTCGAAAGCGATGAAATTGGATGAGTTGTGTTAGATGGAGGTAGAAAGAATAGTGCAATATCTGCAAATCTTCCAACAGTTTGAGAAGATAGACGCTTTTAAAAAAATTTAAGTTTGAGATAGGGCAAGAAGGAATAGCCACTACTCAGGAGGAAAAGCCCAAGAGTAAGCCTCATTACAAGTTTGTGATGGGAGGCTCAAGTAAGAAAGATGCATCAGAGAATACGGAGGCATCACAAGATAAAGAAGAACTTATTGAACATATCACAACAATGAACACCCAACAAGATCAGGAGGAAGAAGTGATGTAAGAACAACAAGTGGGCAAGACAGAACAAGAAGTGGCCCAGGAAAATAAAGAAGAGCAACAGGTGGGCTCTTTGAACCAGAAAAGGTTCAGGAACAAGGGGAGCAGCAGCAATCTCAAGAGGAGATTATAAATATAGAGGATAGCGAGGAGGAGAAAATTGTAAAACAATCTCCACCTTGGGAAAATATAGATACAGTGAGAGCACTTCAGGAGCTTGGGGGAATATCTAGCCACCATATGGAGGAAGAAGATGTACGAAATCCTACAGAGGAAGAACGACAAGGAATGCAATCTAGTTATCTTCTGTAAATACCGCGGTTCGGGAGAATTACAACTGAAGAGGAGGCACGTGGAATAGATGATAAGGTGGAACACTTCTTTTCTCAATTGGGCCATGTCATGAATAGTGCCATATTGGAATTTTGCATCGACCATGTGGGAGAATTGAAGTTGTGGAAAGAGCAAGTGTCTCTCGAATTGAAAAATATAATAGAATGGGTGAGCAGTGCAAAGCATACAAGGAGGATAGCAGATATTCATGCACAACATCCATGGAGGTTACCCAGGGAAGAGGTGACAACAATGTTGGGAAGAGAAGACTTACCTGAAGGGGTGGTACAAATTACAAGAAATATCCAAGGATGTACTTGGATAGAGCCAATCATTCAACATGTCCTGCAAATATGGTAGAGTTGGGGTACAAGAGGGTTGCTACAGGATTGGTTATCACCCTGAGGAAGTTTAACTTCCTAACACACTGGATAGAGTGGCTGAGCATTGGATTGGAACAAATCCATCAGCTCAAGGAGGCTCAGAAGGAGGAAACTACAACCACTCAAAAGGAATTGGTTGCAATGGAAGAACTGCAAAAAGGCAGAATTATGTGAAAAGAGAAAATAAAGAAATTAGAGGAATATCTATCAGGCCTCATAATTGAGTCTGAAGCCATAATTAATATGCTTGAAGAGGAAAAGCGACAGATCTCACAGACGGTAGAGGATAGGATTAGGGAGTTGTAGGCATAACTCAAAGCAAAGGAGGAGCTGATGACAGCTCAGTTGGCTGAAAAGAGTGAGCAAATGGCAACAAAAGCCAAATAGATAGAGGAGCTGACGAGGGATAGTAGAAAGGTTGAATGAAATGGTCCTAGAAAAGCAAACTCAATTGAAAATTAAGGACGATAGTGTTCGAGCTCTGGAGGCAGATATCAGTCATCACCTGCAGACCATTACTGAAAAGAATGAAGAACTACAGACAGCAGCTCGAGCAGAAGCTCACTGAAATGAGAAGTTGAAGAAGAGTGCCTCGGACCATGAAAAGTAGATGATGGAGTTCCATAAGACTGCCAAATAAAAGGCCAACTTCCACGAAGCGAAAGTAGTAGAGATGGGAAGCTACGCAACCAAGTTGAAGAACGAACGAGAAATGTATAAGTCACAAGTCAAGGACTTACAGGCTATAGTTGTAGACTACGAGGTAAAGTGGAAGAAGTAAAACGAGTCGACGAGGACACCGACAAAAGTAAAGGGGAGGGAAGATGTAGGCAGGAAATCCACCTCCCAGAAGAAGAAGAAGTGATCAAAAGGGATTTGCTCAATTTTGATAGTTTTGGCATAAGTGACAGTTTACCCAAGTTTTGTAACCGTACAAGTAGGGGCAAACCGTACATCTGGATAGACAAACCATACAATGCAGTAGCAAATCGTATAGGGTGCACCAAAATTCATCCAAATGCATGAGAAATGTAATTCATAGTGAAATGGCACATAGATTTGCTAAGGTGTTAAACTTAGTAAAAGGGTCAAATTAATTTATTCAATTGTACATGGGGTTGTAAATAACTAATTGCCTCAAGAACCGCTTTGGAATGGCTTGGGCAACGTTATATAAGGCCCTATTTTCAAATTTGTAAGTCTGGTTGCTAGGAGGTAGAATAGAGTACTTGTTGGTTGTAATAGCTGACTTATATCTGAGTTATTGCATAGATTGATAGAATAACCTTGTTGTAATGGCATTTATGCTATAAAGGAATAGAACTACATCATTACACATCGTGTATGATCCTAGAAATGATGATTGATGATATGTATTGGAATATTGATGTATGTGTGTTTTCTGGTTATTGTTTAACTTAGTTTTATGCATTGTTGCAATTCTTAAACAGAGGATAACACTGGTGGAGCCTGAGGAAGGATCTGGAAGCATGGTTGCATCCTGAAATACATCTTGGATAGTTTTGTACGATTTCTGCATGTAATTAGTGTTGGAGATCTCTTCCAAGTCTGATTAAAGATTAATTGCATGATATGGAGAAAGGATTGATTAGTATATCAAATCATTACCAAATTGAGCAGAGATATATTGAGAGGTTAGAGCAACTAATTTCACCCTTGGATGTACCTTTAGTTCATGCAGATCATACACCTATACCGTACAAATCGTATAGAGAAAACTTACCCGATTTGGTAAAACAGACGATTAGAATAAATTTACCCGAATTGGCAGTTTTGGGAAATCGACTTGTACGATTACAAAATTGTGTATGGTAGCCTCCAAAACCAAGTCTGTCAGTTTTTCTGATTGTAAGATTGTACAATCTAGGTCACTTCACAATTTTGGATCATACAATGTGTGTAATTGATGACCGTACAAGCTAATCATTGAGTGTCACTTGATAGTTTTGAGGACTGTACAATTGTACGATTTGGCAACCAAGTTAGGATTGGTATTTTGATCATCCTCAGCCTTAGAATACACCTCCCCGACAGGAATACTCCACCCATGTGCTACATGTGTGAGGCAATATGGTTACGTCGCATTCTTTCAAGTATGGGCCTTCCAAATAATCTTTCAATCTACTTGAATTGCAATAACCAAGGTGTTTTGAAACTTGTCAAGAATTCAGTGTTCCATGAACGAACAAAACATATTGACACTCAATGTCACTTTATTTGATATGAAGTTCCAAAGCACAAGATTTAGCTCCAGTACATTCCCAATGATGAACAGGTTGCAATATTTTCACTAAGGCACTTGTACGTGTCAAATTTGAGTTGTTTCGCAATTCTCTATGTACATCAAATAATGTAATAAGGGGGGGATGTTAGGCTATAGTTAATATTTATTTCATTATTTGATAAATATGTATTACATGTGATATTGTCATTCTAGATTAACATGCATATCTATAATGTTTAGCTAAAGCTAAACTTAGGAGTGTTATTATTGGTAGTGAATATTTTATTCATTCCTATTAGTTGCATCATTTACAGTCTAATTTCAGCTTATCCATTGTATATATTTATTCGCGGATGAATAAAATTGGTTCAATTGCTTACATAATATCACTGACTTATATCCATACTGTGATCCACTTAGAGATGCGGATGAAGATCATACAATTGATGTTTCAGCAAAGCAATGGATAACACAGTTGCTAGAGAAGGAATGAGACAAAATTGAAGCAATCATAGGCTCCAAAGTATCAAAGAGAATGAGAAGTAGGGTCTATTATGAGTACTCAATAAAGTGGAAGAACCAATCGATTGAAGTGGCAACATGGATGAATGCTTTCGAGATAGCTAAGTATGCAATCTTGGTTATGAAATCTGAATAAATTCATGAGCTTCGCTTATGAAACATTTCCTCTTACTCAATGAGTATGATGCAGACATCCACATGGGAGAAGAAACAATAGGACAAATCAACTAAGGCAAGAGGAAGGTAAAATGATTGGACAAGAGAGAAGAATCAAAGTGAAGACGAGTAAGAGGTTGGGGCTAGTGAATAGAATTCAAGGAAGAAGATAGAGAAGAAGGGAGATTCCAATAAAAGAAATTGATAATATATTGCAAACATGAGATGCTTTCTAATTGTTGTCAATGTGCAACTTAATGAAAGCCATCCATATCTAATTTTTGTGTGAGCATTCGTATGAAGTTTCTTATAAGCAATTAGTATTACAGATTGGTAGGTACATATCGTGGACGTGGTTGAAGCTTGATGTCTAGGGTAAATTTGGAGTCACCAATTTAGCCCACATCTATTGTTAACTATGTAATAGACCTGTTGGCTAAGGGACACCATTTTGAAGGGAAATAGCTATCGTCTAATCCTGTAGTTGTCATCACTTATCATTGTCTTGTGAGGAGCCAAATTTTTGACACCAAATACTAGATCGTCGACCAATACTTGAGGAATTTCATCGTTATTTAGTTAAACCCACTGACACAAGTTATCGATGTAGTTAGAGCCTCTCCGTTTATTTGATGTCAACACAAGTTTATCGCTAGAGTTACTGTCATCATCATGACACCATCTACGTGAGTTCTCCATAGTCGATGTTTGTCGACATAAAGTTAGTCGATATAATACCTCCATCACAAAGATACCCGACTGAGATAGAGTGGTAGAAGGGAGTCATTATTGATTCTATCATCAAAGATTTGTCAACTGGTTGGTGTCACCAAAACCAGTTTTGTCATTGTTAAAGAATTTTTCGATGAATTAAATGCATCCCAACACACGTCATCATATGACTAAAGATATTGTCATATAAGAGTTATTTTGTTGATTGAGACCAATTACACCCTGTGTTGCTACATTAGCTATGGGAGTTGTCAGACAAATAGTAGCAAACAAGGCAGTTGTCATGAACAAAAAAAACTCAATTTTCTTGGTAAAACTAAAAAATAAAAAATGTAAAAATACATTTAGACCTAGACCGAGGCTACCAAAAACTTCATTGTGAGATATATCCCATTGTGATCATATTGTTGAGTTGATCATATTGGTATATAGCACCCATACACTTATTTTGTGTGCCAAAAAAATGGCATCTAGAGGCCTAGTCCATTATGACCGTCTTTCCAAGCTGATCATTTTGATATATAGAACCCAAACACTTTTTTGGGGCCATTACCAAAATTAGTACTTTTGTTTTTAGTAAGTATCCTTAGAAGGTCAAAAATCATAGCATATGGCTATAGGCACTAGGGAACAACAAAAGGCATAAGAAATGGATCAAAAAATTGTTGCTCAAGTAACTCAATGGGGAGAGCATTTGGAAAATCAATTAAGGGATGAACTCAAAACTTTACATGATTCCATGGCCTATGTGATAAGGGAATAGAAGGAGATGAAGGAGGAAGTAAATAGAAAAATTGTAGACTTGGAAGGTCGTTTAAGTAGTAACACCCACACATATGGTCTATTTGGTTCTTTTGACTATAAGGGCAAAGAGCCAAGTAATTAGGAATAGGAAACACGCAATAATAATGGATATAAATTGCCCAAATTAGACTTTCCAAAGTTTAATGGAAAGGATCTAGAGGGATGGTTGTGTCAAGTAGAATAGTATTTTAGTCTTTGTAACGTCCCACGGTATATACATCTCACAATTGCATCTTTCAATCTTTAATAGGATGTCTTGCAATGGTATCAATGGCTTAGAAAAGCACTTCCTGAGCTTACTTAGAATGAATTTGAGCAACAACTACTCACTTGATTTGGCCCTAGTGAGTATGAAGATTTTATAGGCGCTCTTTCTAAACTCAAAAAAACTTCAACTATTTAAGACTATCTAACCTAGTTTGAAAAACTAGCCATTTACACCGCTGGCTTGAGTCATGAATTCTTCCAAAGTGTTTTGTGAGTGGTTTGAAGGATGACATTAAAGTTAAAGTTAAAATGTTAAGGCTACAAGCATTATATCAAACAATATTATTGGCTAGACTCGAAGATAAAAAATTTAAGGCTTAAGGACGTACCTCCAAGTCTGCCTAATCCTGGCCACATTTTTCATCCAAGCCAACATCAAATCCTGCCAACAAATTTTCTATTATTAAAAATTTGACACGAGAAGAGATGGATGCTAGAAGAGCCCAAGGGTTATGTTATAATTGTGATGAGAAGTACTCCCCAAGACATAAATGTGTGCACCAAAAATTGTATTTGCTTGATGTAGATGAGGCAACAACCATAGAATATCTAGAGGTGGAAGAGGATCATCACGAAGAGGAACACACATAATTGCTAAAAACCCTAGAAGAATCCCACCCAAAAATTTCAATGCATGCCTTACTGGGTATATCAACTCCCCATACCGTAAAAGTGATAGGACACTTCAAAGGACAACGAGTAATAATTCTAATTGACTTTTGAAGCACACATAACTTTATTAACCGAAGAGTGGCAAAACAGGGAAATTGTTATATAAATACTTGTATCTCCTTTGAAGTCATGATTGCCAATGGAGGAACTTTGCCTTTTAAAGAGAAGTGTCAAAATGTTGAAGTACAAATAGGGGAGTATAATCATAAGGTGAATATATTTTACTTACCCCTAGGTGGGTGCGATGTTGTTTTAGGAGCATAGTAGTTGAGAGCATTAGTCTAGTGTTGTGGGATTTTTCAGAGCTATAGATGAAATTCAGCCAGCAAGGAACAGAGTACACCTTATGGGACATGAAGGTTGGGGCTACTCAACTTATTTTATCTCATAAGATGGAAAAACTATTGAAAAAGTCATCCCATGGAGTTGTGACCCAACTATTTTCTATACAAGCTCCAAATGACCAAGACAAAGACCATCAGGAGGAGTTACAACTTTTATTCCAAAAGCATGCCTCAATATTTAAGGAACCTAAGGACTACCCCCTTGTCATACTCATGACCATGCAATTTGGCTTATTCCAAGTAGTCTTTCTCTAATTATTCTCCCTTATAGGTATTTATATGTTTAGACATCAAAAATTGAGAAGATGGTGCAGGAAGTGCTTGTTGTAGGGGTTATTTGCCCTAGTGTTGGTCCCTATTCTTTCCCAGTATTGTTGGTGCAAAAAAAAATATGGTTCTTGGTGTTTGTGTGTGAATTTTAGAGAAATCGAAAAAATAATTATAAAAGACAAATTTCCCATTCTAGTTATTGATGAGCTATTAGATGAGTTGCATGGTGCCCAATTTTTCTCAAAAATCAGAGCAAGTTTATTCTAGTCTTCTTTAATGATATTATAATTTATAGTTGCACTTGGGAGGAGCATCTCCAACATTTGGATAAGACCTTATAGATTTTGTCCAAAAATCAGCTTTATGTCAAACTATCAAAATGTACTTTTGGTCTACATGGAGTAGAGTATTTGGGTCATATAGTCTCCAAAGGAGTTAAAGTAGATCCTAAAACAATGCAAGTTGTTTAAGAATGGCCAAAGCTTCGAACCCCCAAGGGACTTCAAGGATTTTTGGGACTCACAAGGTATTACCAAAAATTTATGAAGAACTATGGAAAGATAGTAGTTCCTTTAATAGCCATGTTGAGAAAGAATTTCTTTATTTGGCCAGAACCAGCAGAGCAAGCTTTCAAGGAATTAAAATAAGCTATGACAACCACCCCGATGTTAGTAATGCCTTATTTTTCTAAACCTTTTGTAATTGAAAGTGATGCTTCTAGCAATGGAATTGAGGTAGTTTTGATGCAGGAAGGAAGACCATTGGCTTTCACCAGTAGAGCACTATTAGGCATAAATTTGGGCAAATCCACTTATGAAAAGGAGATTTAGACATTTTACATGTTATAATCATTGGATACCATATCTCATTAGGTGTAACTTTTCAATAAAAACCAACCATCAAAGTCTTAGGTATTTCTTGGAGCAAAGGGTAGCCACATCCAAACAAAGTTGGGTATCTAAATTGTTGGGCTGTTATTATGAGATTAGATATAAAAAAAGGAACGGAGAATGTAATGGTTGATGCACTATCCCAACAGTATGAAGATCAAGGTATGTTAAATGTTATATCTACACCACTTCCTCAATGGATCAATCAACTCAAAGAAGAAATGGCCAAGGATTCCAGTTTGCAAAATTTGATCCACAAACTCCAAGCAAAGGCCAATTCATGCCTTGGATACGCCTAGGATGGTCAAGACTTGAGATATCATGATCGACTTATCATTCCACAAAATTCACAACTACAAGAATTCATCTTGCAGGAAATGCATGAATCACCAACGATGAGACATTTTGGGTTTCTAGAAACCTATAAAAGGACCAAAAAAACCTTCTTTTAGGAAGGAATGAAAAGGGATATTCAATATTTTATGGCAGAATGTGATAGGTGTCAAAGGATGAAAGGAAAATTTGTGTGCTTCCCAGGAACCCTTCAACCCTTACCAATTATGGAACAAGCATGGACAAATATTTCTATGAATTTCATTAAAGGGATACCCAAATCAAGAGGCAAATCAATCATTTTAGTGGGAGAGGATCATCTCACAAAGTATTTTTATTTGCATTCCTTATCCCAACCCTATATTGCCTCCGTAGTTGTTCAAATATTTTTAGACTCCATCTTTCAACTTCATGCCCAAATCTATTGTGTTAGATAGGGGCCCTATTTTTACCAATCACTTTTGGCAAGAACTATTTAAGTTGCAAGGCACTCAATGCAAAATGAGTTTGGCCTATCACCCTCAGACTTATGGCCAAACTGAAATTGCTAACAAGTGCTTGGAAACATACCTTCGTTGCTTTGCATCATAACTTCCTACACAATGGGCTAAATGGATTCCTCTAGCCAAATGGTGGTATTATACTTCATATTATACCACTACCAAGGTTAGACCATTTGAAGCAGTTTATAGTCTTCCTCCATCCACACCCTCATACATTCCAAGAAGCCCCAAGGTTTAAGTTGTCGATTCCACTCTCAGCAAGCATGTCGTCATCCTCCAATAACTTAAGGCAAATATTGAATTGACCATGCATCATATGCGTCAACAAGCTAATCAACACAGTTTTAAGCATAGCTTTGAAGTGGGCGACATGGTCTTTCTCTACCTGCAGCCCTACAAACAATCATCACTCCAGCTCCATGGATGCTAGAAACTTGCTACCAAATACTATGGTCCCTACCAAGTGTTACAACAAATTGGTTCAATGGCTTACAAATTGGCCCTTCTGACTACTTTTAGGATCCATATAGTCTTTTATGTATCCTCCCTAAAGAAGGTTATTGGCAACAAGGTACAGGTTCCATCCACATTACCAGAGCTAGATGAAAAAGGATCCATCATTCTCGAGTTTGAATGAATTTTGGACCAGAGATCATGCACCCTTCGCAATTATGTCATCATTGATGTTCTTGTTCAATGGCAAGGATTATAACCTAAAAAGATGCCACATGAGAGTCCCTCCACCAACTACAACAACAGTTTCTTCCTCTTCAGCTTTGAGGACAAAGCTTTTTGAAAGAGAAGGGTATGTTAGGACCCCATCCTAACATTATTATGTAATCACCCCCTTTCTAACGTGGGGACCCCATCCTAATGATATTATATAATGTTTTGTAATAGTTTGTGGCACTAGAGGAAGCTAAACAAGTGGACCTGCTTAATATAACCATTATAAAAAATGTAACTATTTGTTTGGTAGAAGATTCTAGCTCGGGTGGCAACTTGCATGTGAGCTGACCTTAAGCATAGATTTAAGGTTATGAAGAGTCTTTAAAAAGGCAAGGGACATAGATGGATGTAATTCTTTTTGCATATTGAATCAAAGTTTTGTTTAAGAGGTTGCCCCCTCAAAGAGGCCCGTGACTTTGTATTGTGATTTCTGTTGAGATTAATATAGATTGTTGCATTTCCTTTTCGTCTTCCAATATTTTGTTCTTTCATGATTTACTATTTTATTGCAATATTTATGTGTGCTTATTTTAACTAGAAGGTTTCTAACATAGTCTTATCCTTATGCATTATGATTAGCATCCTCAACTACATTGTCATCTTGGCATTGAGGTGCATTCATATTTTGCCAATGAGAACTCTTATGCTTGCCTCCTAATGAATTCTTCAATTGATTCTTGGATGATCCTTGTGAGAATGTGTTGTGCCAACACTCCTAAAAATGATATGATCATTTTTATCATATCAGATGCTCTATGGCAAGGGTCCACATCATGCCTTGGTTGCCCAATCAATAGTATTTGAGGCAATGGGCATGCATCCTTGCATGTCCTTGTTGTAGTGTTTACAAAACACTTAATTCAACAAGTTTCCATTAATCCCATCGTTCCTCATTGGCTCCCCCCCTGGCTTGGATTTGGAGTTGAGCTTGAAGGATTCGGTTCATTGCTACCAACGACAATTCCATGGCCCTTACTTGAAGAATCCATCTATTTTTTCAAAGAGGCAAAAAGAAAATAAATAACTAAACAAATGTCCTACCGCCTAGCCTACATACTTTAGGAGCAACAAACAAAAAGAAAACATTGGAAGAAGAAAAAAACTAAGAAAACCCAAGGTACAACATTTATATGGGATTAAAATTAGATTTTTTAAGTAGAATTTATAGATATGCAATATAATGAATATCAAACAATACAATGAAGACCACAGGCAATAAGGATTCTAAATTCATTGATTGGTTCAAGCTCCAATTACATAAACAAAATGCCAAGGTGAAAAACCAATAACACTGAAAGTGAAGCACTAAACAACGAAACATTAAATGTCTAATGAGGCAATGACGCTAATTATCAACATCCTCATTTGCACCATCATGTATCATATTTGAATAGATGCTCTAATCGTCATTGTTATTTGAACTAAGAAGCTCATATAAGGTGCATCCAAACAATCCTCCCTCCCCCCCCTCATCAATATGTCGCACATCCTTCCGAGGAGGAGTTTTCGAGAAGCCCAAGCATCCACTGGATTTCGTGAGGACGTCTAAGATGTTCCCACGACTTCTCAAGGGCATATAAACATCCTAAAATGGTATCCTAGAGCACCTTGTCTTCAAGACAACAGTCCAAACCCCAAGACATCCTAAGGTCCCCAATTTCGGGGACATCCTCGACCCATCCAAGATGCACTGGGATGGGCAAGACATTAGGACAAGTCACCCTAACCCTCGAGAAACTCGCAACCAGTCACCCTAACTCTCGAGAGACGTCCCCGTGTTTCAATGAAGAAAATGAACTATAAAGTATAAGGGCTTACTGAAAATGGTCAAGGACCAAGAGACACTAAAGTGATTACAATATTGGAGGCTTGGTTACTTGAAGAGGGGAAAGATCCCAATAAACAATGTAGGAGGCATGTCTTTGCAGCAAAGTATGAATGAGGGAGGTGATGATCCCCTCAAAACAAAATCCAAAGAAAAGTGCAAAGGTACTTCACCAAAGGAGGAAACATTACCAACACATTGGACAAGCCCAATGTAAGCCTCAAGGGAGGCAAGCACATAGGTAAAGAGGTACAAACATCAACCTTCTAAATTTCCATTTTCTTGTGATCATTGGGGAAGAGCTCACAAATCTTTGTCTCGTTAAAACCATTTGGTTTCTATTAGTTAAAAAATGTTTTCAGATGGAAAGCAAAACTGGAGAAAACATCCATAATTGCATTGCAAAGTCAACGAGGATGAAATATGATAGCCGCTACAAATAGAAGGAGAACAGCTTCTACCCGTCTAATGGTTTATATGTTCTCAAGTAGTCTAGCGTCAAGAGGACATAACACCCTTCACACCATAATAAACGGGATAGTGCCCAATCAACATAGCAGCTGATTTGGGAAGAACAACCAATAGTTTGGGCATAACATGCATAACCTAGCATATTCGTTGATTTAGATTGTTGTTGGAATCTAGACAAGACATTGAATTGCATGATATAATGTACTATAGAAAACAAGTTGTGGGAGCGAGAGAAAAAACAATAGATGGACAAAGAAACCATTCACATGAAAAAAGAGTGAAAAAAGAGAGATGAAGAGGCAAGCAAAAATTAAAAAATTATTTATATAGAAACTTCATAAAATGGATCTTTGACGCAAGATACAGAATCAGTGCATACTATCTTTCCATGATCAAGCGATGTAATTTTATACAGCTATGTACAATGAAAATGAGAGACATCATTGAGAGATAAACTCCATATTCTGATGGGTTACTAAAGGTTTGACACTGTACGTCGACCATTTGCGTTGAGTTGGTACTAACATGTACGCTTCAGTGGCAGACCATAAGAGATGAGGCCCAATTTTAGGAAATTATTTTGCTTCACAATTGTCATTCCTTTTGGAATGGATAACATCCTTTCATCATATTCTTTACTTCAACTTTTCAGTAATATTTGGATCACCTAGTTTTGAGCTACAGGCGCAGAGGTATGCCCTTTGCAAGTTTAAACTGATCCAAAATTATCACTGACTAGAGTGGGATCATCGGTGGAGGAGAAGAGTTGTTTTTTTGCTTGATGCATGAGAGAATACTTCAGCCATCAAGGGCAGCTAATATTCATCATATTCATTACTTCAACTTTTCAGCAATATTTGGATCCCCTCTTTTTGAGCTACAGTCATGGAGATATGCCCTTCACAAGTTTCAACTGATCCAAAACCATCACTGACTAGAGTGGGATCATTGGTGGAGAAGAAGAGTTGCTCTCCCACTTGATGCACAAGAGAACACTTCACCCATTGAAGGCAGCCAATATTCATCAGTGCAAGTAAGGTAATCAACTGGTTTTCTGCCATGCAAGAGGTTAAATCTCACTTAAGTAATAATACTTGTGCTATCTCCAAAGACGGCATCTAAAGCATATGTGCTTATTGTAATGCATCTCCAAAGAGAGAAACAGTAATCTTCCATCATGTACAAGAAATTAATAAAGAGGTATGCTTACACTTTTCAAGACTTGTGCAAACTCTAACATGAAAGTAATGTAAGGAGAATCCAATGATGCCAAATAAACATTCCACCAACAGTGAACATAACATATCAAAAGGCATCTATAAGGTATGCAAGGCAACGTGGAAATTGTTTTGTCATTTGTTCTCATTCCAAAGAGCAAGAGGTCATGCATTGTATTATTGATGAGATACGACAACATTAATGAAGGAGAATGAATCAAATTGTCATACCAGCCATAAACATTCTCATGTACCTTGATCATTTATAAAGCTGATAAAATGTTTATTCCAAAGTGAAATCACAGTCGTGGACATCGTAGTTGGAAAACCTAGACTTTATATATATATATATATATATATTCATTCATCCAAAAAAAGTCCTTAAAAAACTATTCCTGTCAAAAACTATGCCCTGTGAACATCGTAGTTGGAAAACCTAGACTTTATTTATATATATATATATATTCATCCATCCAAAAAAAGTCCTTAAAAAACTACTCCTGTCAAAAACTATGCCAAACTCAGCAAAAACATGGTCAGACTAGATTGGCTCAAATTTGGCCAAGTTCTGGTGAGTTTTTTTACGACTACTCATTAGTTCATCAATGAGTACTCACCAAAACTCGACACCTAGTAATTTGACGACTAACTCAGCGGGGCAAAAAAATCGCAAGAAATTGGTGATTTTTCCAACTACGATGGACACCATCATATAGTATGGGTAAGTAACACATGAGGTATGTGCATTTCAACAAACAACTAGATCTATCACTTCAGCCAAAAAAGTTGGAAAAGACTTCAACCAAAGTTTAGTCAATCACGTGCTTCATTAGGAAGGAAAGTTAGCATCCACATCAAGGAATCAATGCACAAGGAGAGCGAGCTAGCGACTATTCACTTATAAGCAATAGACACAATGATGGAAGGAGATAAAGCAAGGATCCAACATATAGGAAAAGATAGCAAAGCGAACAAACCAAACAAAAGGCATTAGGTTTTAGCACCTCCAATGGTATTGGCCATGTACAACTAAATGGCTTGTTATGAACAATTAAACAAGACATGTCCACTTGTATGCGATTGGTAAACCGTCCTAGCAAGTACAAAGTCATTATTACATTATTTATTGGAGTACAAGCAAGATACTTGTCAATATAATAGAGAAAACGCTTTGGGTGGCTTGGAGTCCAAGTTTCCAAGAGGATGCAAGGATTTGAGGCAAATTTGGACATTATGTGGTGAAAGTATGGCAGAACATACTGCACCACTACGTTGTAAATACTGGATGGGCGAAGAGAAACGTTTTATCGTTCACAGAAGGTTCCAAATGCTATATACTGCATTTTGTCCAGCCCAGAAATTAAGAGATTTGCTTTACCTTTACCATATGAAAGTTGTATAAGGGCAGGGTCCTCTGGAGGAGGTTACCGCTCCACAAAAGACTGTATAGATGGAAAAAAACAGAATCTTCACTCTTAAAGGCATAGCACCATTTATGCTGAAAACTACTAAAATTTCTGAGCAGCACTTGCAAATAAATTTTAGTTAACCCCTCTCCACAGGACCACTGCCTAAGAAGTACCAACCCTCACATGAACACATCTTGCTTTTAAAATAATCAAAGAACTCACCAGGACAACTTCTTTACACTCTTCACTGTACACTGTTGATGTGGACTGCTGTATTAGATTACCAATAGCCCTGCCATGAAAATGTCCTGCTTTTAAAATAATAGAAGTTGTCACCAATTGTTGATGCCAACAACTTTACACTCTCTAATATCAACTTACCATTTGTAATGTCACAGTCATCAGGGACACAACCGTTCTTCATCCTCATATTACTACTCAAGGAGGGAAAGGACACGCATCTTCTAACAATCACAAGTGTAAAATCCAGTTGGACCATGTGGCTGCAAAGAATATGATACTTCTACTCATCCACATCCTGCATTAGAGAGCTTGTATCGGGAACATAACCAATTTCTTTCATATGCCTAAGCAATTCATGTAACATTGCATAAATTTCCTCCGTTTGGGGATGCGACCTATCTTCTTGGACGAAGGCATGCACTGTGCCCTTGACATGGATCCAACTGCATCCAGGCTCCTTTTTAAGTCCTCTGTTTTTCATCATTAGCCTCACCTTTGACACATCATCCCACATGCCGCCTGCAGCATAGATACTGGATAAGGCCATGTATGGTCCAGCATTCCTCGGTTCCAACTCAAATAGGTGGACTGCCGCAAGTTCTCCCAGAGCCAAATCACCATGGGCTCTGCAAGCACTAAGCAAGGCCCCCCACACACCACCACTTGGCTTGATTGGCATCCTAGAAATAAACTCATAAGCCTCTTGCACATACCCATTGCGCCCAAGAAGGTCCACCATGCAGCCATAATGCTCAACCCTTGGTGTTATGCCATGATCTTCACTCATGGAATGAAAATAGCGCCACCCATCATCCACCAGTCCTGCAAGGGAAAATTTTAGGGATGATATTTTTTTCTACTAGTACAGAATAGGAGGCAAATCTTTTGATTTCAAATAACACAAAGAATATGTGCTATATAATAAAAGAAAATGACAAAATTTAGTCGTATTATATGCAAAATTTAACAAATCTACTGCTTTTATTCATGTTTCATGCATAGTTACCAGGTTTGTTCCGATTCTTACTTTTCGGGCTGGTTGGATTGTGTCTTTTTTTTTAATTTACAAATTTAAAATTGATAAAATATTTAAATAATATAAAAGATGACTCATAAAATATACCTTATACATTTAAAAAGTATAAAATATAATTGAATGCAGTGAAAAAAAATTCTATATATATATATATATATATATATATATATATATATATATATATATATGGGTGTATAATAAGTATAGTCTATATTTTTTGCATGTACCCGAAGTTCCCTGAAAAAAACATACCTCCAAACTTTTTTGGCCTTCTGAAGCTCTAAATCATACCTAATAACTCTGGTTGTATGTAAAATCTTTGCAAAGATGTTTTGAAATTTTTGGTAAAAAATTTGACAAACATGTTTTTTTTAATTTTGATCATTAGCAAATCTTGAAAATAATGTTAAAAATTAGCCAATTGCATAAAAAAAGAAAAAGAGTCCATAAAAATACCCTGACCTGCATGGCTGCACGCAGACAAAACCCCAATGAAAGTAACATCATCGGGGCTTTCGCCTGCCTGATGCATTTGTTCAAAGAGTTGGAGGGCCTCCCTGCCCTGCCCATGCCTCCCACATGCAACGATCATTGTTGTCCATGACACTATGCTTTTGTTGGGCATCTCTCCAAATATTCTGTGGGCATCGTCCATGATCCCACACTTTGCATACATGTCAATAAGTGCATTGTGCAACATCACCTCTGACCTTGATGCACTTTTGATTATGCCACCATGAATCTGCCTGCCCTGGTCCAGGGCTGCAAGGCCAGCACATGCTCTGACAACGCTGACAAATGTGGGCCGGTCCGGCTTCAAACCGGCCACCTGCATTTCACAAAACAGCCTGAGAGCCTCTTCCCCCTGCCCAGCCTTGGTGTATCCTGCAATCATGGCAGCCCACGAAATCAGATTCCTTTGAGGCATATCATCAAAAAACTTACTTGCATTTATAACATTGCCACACCTAGCATACCCTGTAACAATTGCAGTCCACGACACAACATCTCTTGCAGGCATCCCATCAAACACTCTTCTAGCACATTCCATCTTCCCACACTTGGCATACATATCAACTAGAGCATTCATTGAAACAAGATGACACTCAAATCCATTCCTAGTCAAGTGGGTTTGTACCTGTTTAATCCCATCTGAATGTGCCAACCCAGCACATGCTCTAAGCACATTCGCCATCGTTATCTGGTTTGGCTTCTCACCCTTCCATTGCATTTGCTTGAAGCATTCAACAGCCTCGCTTAACTCTCCATGCTTGACATATCCCCCAATCATGGTAGTCCATGACACGACATCTCTCTGAGGCATTTTGTCAAACACTTGGCATGCATCCTCGATATTCCCACATTTAACATACATATCAACTAGGGCATTTTGCAGGACTACATCAGAATCCAACCCACTATTTTTTATGTCATAATGAACCTTCTTACCCTGACCAAGGTGCCCCAATTGGGCACACGCATTTACGATGCTCGCATAAGTAAACTGGTCTGCCTTCGTTCCTTCCAACTGCATTTGCTCAAACAATTCCAGGGCCTGATCACAGAGACCCCGCTTGGTATACCCTGCAATCATGGCGTTCCAAAGACCAACATTTCGTTGAGGCATTTTTTCAAACACTTGTCGTGCAGCCTCCAAACTTCCCTGTTTGATGTGCATTACAAGCAACTTTGCACCAAGGCGATTGATGGAATCAAAGCCACGTTTAATCATATGTAAATGAACGAGTTTTCCCTCCGCCATGGCTTTTTCTTGGAGGCAGCCCTGCAAGAGAGAAGCGTAAGTGGAGTATCCGGCTTGAATGCCGTTCTCGTCCATAAGGGGTAAGACGTTCAATGCTTCCTTCAATCGGCCTTCTGTGCAGAGATTTTGAACGGTGGCAATGAGATATTCGGCACTTGGAGATGCCCTTTCGGTTTCTTGGGCCATATCGCCATAAATGGTGATTGGGCTGGTGCCGAAACTGGAATTTCTGGAATTGGGATTTTTGGGCTTGAGAAGATAATGCAGATTTTGGCTTGCTGATAACGACGGACATCGTTTCATGGCTCGTAGCCCTTTGTCCCTTGGGGTATGCAGCCTTGCACTCATGGCGCATCTACAGTTAATTGATACACCTGTGAGCACTAATATATTTAGTCCTCTATTCACTGTGAGCAATCTCTGAGTAAGATACCAATGGGCGATTACCTAGGTTTTAAAAACTAAAAAATAAACATAGGTTTTGTTTAATGGAAAGAGAATAAAAAATATAGATAGGTTTTGTTTAATGGGTAATTTAGGAAACCTTAATAATTTTTTTTTTTTTATATATAAAGTTGAAGTTAAGGGAATTTCGAAGCGGGAATAGGAGAAATTTAAGGGCAAATATTTTGGAGTTACTAACTTAAAGATTTATTTTATCTTCAAAGGTTAGATAAAATAAAATTGGTAACTGCTAGAGAAACCCAAGTTCAAACCTTGGAAAAGTTGGGGAAGTGTGTTCTAAAGGTAGTAGTTCGATCCAAATTCTTTGAGTGAAGGTAGTATAGTATCCTTTAAATGTCAAATTGACGATGGTACGAATTTCGAGCTCCTATGGTCAATTTCATGTCGGGTTTCGGGTTATAAAACAACGAGGTGGATTTTGAACACCCTATGGTCCATTTCATGTCGGATTATAAAAAAACGAGGTGGATTCCGAGCATCTTATGGTTCATTTTATGTCGGGTTATAAAACAATGAGGTGGATTCTGAACACCCTGTGGTCTATTTCACGTCGGGTTATAAAACAACGAGGTGGATTCCGAACACCTTGTGGTCTATTTCACGTCGGGTTATAAAACAACGAGGTGGATTCCGAACACCTTGTGGCCCATTTCATGTCGGGTTATAAAACAACGAGGTGGATTCCGAGCACCTTGTGGTTCATTTCATGTCGGGTTATAGAACACCTTGTGGTCCATTTCATGTCGGGTTATAAAACAACGAGGTGGATTTCGAGCACCTTGTGATTCATTTCATGTCGGGTTATAAAACAACGACGTGGATTCCAAACACCCTGTGGTCTATTTCACGTCAGGTTATAAAACAACATGGTAGAATAGATTTGGTGGATGCAACCCCTGTAGTTTGAACCTTAACTTGCCAACTACTAAAAATAATATGGTTGTAACCAACTCTCCTATCAAACAAAAAAAACTTAAAATTTATTTTCTAAATTTAACATCATAGAAAAATAATTTCAAACATACAAGTTTTTAATATTATTTCGTACATTTTAAATCTAAAAAGCTACTAAAAACACTCTTTATCCTATTATTACAACTTTCTTATAAAAAAACTTAAGATTTATTTTCTAAATTTAACATCATAGAAGGGTAATGTCCTATTATTATAACTCTCTTATCAAAAGAAAACTTAAAATTTATTTTCTAAATTTAACATCATAGAAGGGTAATTTTAAACGTATGAGTTTCTAATATTATTTGTTTTTTTCTCTTTAGGGTTTCGCAGAGAATAGGCAACAATAGTTGTTTTATTATTACTAGGTACGTTTTGAATTTAGAAAGCTATTGTAATATCAGTGTTTGTCCTATTATTACTACGAGTATATTTTGAATTTAAAAACCTATCACTAAGTCTCTGTTATTATTTTTGTGGCCACGTTTTGAATCTAGAAAGCTACTACTAAGTCTATATCGTATTATTCCTGTGAGCATGTCTTGAATTTAAAAATTTGTCATTGCAACCTCTGCCTCCGCTTCGGTAAATTTTTATTCCAAGTGAGGGCACCTCGGAGAGGTTTGAGATTGGAATCGCAAACCTCAAGCTAACAAACACTCAATGAAAACCAATCGATCTATTACCTCGGTCCAAATAAAAGAATGTATTTATTCTATACTATTTGTTTAGAAAATATTTTTAATTTCAAATTGCCTACACAAGGACCTTTGCGACTGTTAGAGAATCTCAATCTCAGCAAAGGTAGTAGTTTGATTTAAGCTAGTCGAGTGTGCTAGCTTAACGACAACGATACCAACCTTAGTCACCGAAGGTCTCCCTCATTCTGGATCATGTTTATCAAGGAAAGGTAGAGGTTATAGAGGTAGCTTGAAAGATTTGACCGTATTCAGAGGCAAGGTAAGGGTTATAAAGGTAGCTTGAAAGATTTTACTTGTATTCGGAGGCAAAAACTTCGAGCAGAATGTATGTTCCCCGTGCCTAGTTTTTAAGGATGAAAGAATGTTACCGATTCACCTCAATGATAATGTTTGTTCCCCATGCCTAGTTGTTAAGGATGAAAGAATGTTATCGATTCACCTCAAGGATAATGTTTGTCCCTCGTACCCAGTTGTTAAGGATGAAGTGATAGGAGAATGTATGTTCCCGGTGCCTAGTTGTTAAGGATGAAAGAATGTTACAGATTCACCTCAATGATAATGTTTGTTCCCCATGCCTAGTTGTTAAGGATGAAAGAATGTTATCGATTCACCTCAAGGACAATGTTTGTTCCCCATGCCTAGTTGTTAAGGATGAAAGAATGTTATCGATTCACCTCAAGGATAATGTTTGTCCCTCATACCCAGTTGTTAAGGATGAAATGATAGGAGAGGCAGGGGTTATAGAGGTAGCTTCAATGATTTAACCTGTGTTCGGAGACAAAAACTTTGGACAGAATGTATGTTCCCTGTGCCTAGTTGTTAAGGATAAAAGGATGTTACTGATTTACCTCGAGGATAATGTTTGTCCCTTGTACCTAGTTGTTAGTTGTTAAAGATGAAATGATGTTACCAATTTGCTTTGATAAAAAAAATAATAATAAATAAATAAATTTATGTTTCCGCCTCATATTCTCCTGTTCTTTCTAACCGGTTAATGTGATGATTGAAATCTAGTGACATATTTCATGATTGGAATTTCAGTTCACGTTAATACCTATCTATCTAAATCAATTATGTATGGGATAAGACAATTCATATTGTGTTATCTCTATAAAACATAAATACCTTACTTTTTTATTTGAACCTTAAACTTTTTGTTTGAAATGCTTATGGTTGAGTCTACTTTTTCCTCCCTACGGGGCTCAAGTCTTCATAACCAATCAAATATTTTTTTATTGAGATAAATACAGGGCTTTTTGAAAGGTTTTTTTATTTTTTATTTTTTTTTCTAGTTAGTAGCACAACAAAGACCATCTTTCTCGTGATTTGAACTTGGTCTCGTGAATGAAAGCTTAAAGACATTAATTTGATGTATATTTTATTCACTTCGGAGAATGTTTGTCCTCGTACCTAGTTTTTAAATATGAAATGATATTACGGATCCCCCAAATATTAAAAAAATAATAATAAAAATAAATTAATTAATTTATGGTTCCACCTCATATTTCCCTCTATGGGATAAGACAATCCATATTGTGTTATCTCCATAAATACCTCACTTTTTTTATTTGAACCTTTAACATTTTGTTTGGAATGCTTATGGTTAAGTCTACTTGTTCCTCCTTAAGGGGCTCAAGTCTTCGTAACCAATCAAATATTTTTTTATCAAGATAAATACAAGGCTTTTTGAAAGGGTTATGACTTTTTCTTAGTTAGTAGCACAATAAAGGTCATCTTTCTCGTAATTCGAACTTGGTTTCGTGGATGAAAGCTCGAAGCATATTAATTCCATGTATATTAATTTGGTGTCTCCATGAGACATCAATCAAATTTATTTATTAATGTTTTAGGAGGAACAAAGGGCAACAATTCGGATTTTTGGCTCTTCTTCGGGAGGTCCAAAGTTTAAATTGTGGTGTGGGCGAGTGTGTGAAGGGGTGGGTGCGTGGTGGGTGTGTTATAAATTTTCTATTGATAAACATAGCTCTCGACTTTAGGAGGGGTCATGGTTGGGGAAGCTCTTAACCTTGTGTGTTGATCGTACAGGTTTCTCTCACTAACCAAATCAAAAAATATATATTTATTAATGACATTTCTCTCACTAACCAAATCAAAAAATATATATTTATTAATGACATGTCACTTAAATAATAATTATTTTTTATTTGGTTAGTGTGAGAAACCTTTACGACCAACACACAAGTTTAAGCAGTCTCCTCCCAACCATGAGCTCTCGTAAAGTCGAGAGTTATGCTTATCAATAGGGATTTTAACACACAACCACCACACACCCACCTCCTCGCACACTCGCCCATGCTACACCCACCTCCTCGTACACTCGCCTATGCTACGGTTCAAACCTTGGACCTCTTGAAAAAGAGCCAAAGCTCGAACTGTTGTGATGTCTCCTAGGACAAAAAAACATTTTTTTAAGGAAAATTGTTCCTCGTATCCCTTAAGGGCCAAGACTTTTCATTCCACATAGTCGGTTTTTTTTGTATCGACGTAGCTCGTCAGGATTGAACCTTGGACCTCTTTTAAAGGATTGAAGAAACTTTCCAATGAAAGTACCTGATGTTAATCATGTCACTTAAATTTTAAATTTGAAATTTGAAAAATAAAAAAATAAAAAATTATATATATATATATATATATATATATATATATATATATTGGCAACAAGTTTACTCACACAACTACTTGTAGTTTGAAAAGAAGGCCCAAAGCCTAAGCACTATGGTGTCTCATAGGGACTTAATTATATTTAAGTCATGTCACTTAAATTTTAAATTTAAAAAATAAAAATAATATATATATATATATATATATTTTTTTTTTTGGCAACAAGTTCACTCACACAACTACTTGTAGTTTGAAATTTGGTCTTTGAAAATAAGACCCAAAGCCTAGGCACTATGGTGTCTCACAGGGACTTAATTGTATTTAATTATTTTATTAAATCCTTAAAGTTAAATAAAACAATTAAATGGTTCAAACATAATTGGTTAAAAACTATAATTTTAATGGTTCAAACATAATTGGTTAAAAACTATAATTTTAACTATGTATAAAAAAATAAAATAAATTGTAATTTTCGAATAGGATAGGAGATTGAGGTTTGAATCGTGCTAGGTGATACATCCATAATTGTCTAGTTGTCCTATTACCACTATGTAATGGGTGGGATTGTTTCAATTTTTTTATTTTTTGGTTAGTGTGAGAAACCCCTACGGTCGATGCTCTGTGCTTAGCATTCTCATCCCAACTATGATTTCCCTAAGACCGAGAGCTAAATTTATTAGCATTCTCATCCCAACTATGATTTCCCTAAGACCGAGAGCTAAATTTATTAAGAAAGGATTAATACACAGCCCCACATACAATGTGGTTTGAACCTTAAACCTTCTGAAGAAAAGCCAAACCTCTAAACATTGCGTTGTTGGCTAGAGACTTTTCAATCCTATATTAGCCATCTAAAAAACAATAATTAAATGAAACAAAAAAAAAATTTAAGTAAAACAAAGTAAATTCAAAGGTTTAAGAACATTAAGCATTTTAGATCACTTTGTACTCTTTTAGATATTATGTTTAAGAGGAGGAAATCATGTTGTGTTATTCACCTATAGAGTCAAATCTCATATTACTAATTTAAAAGATAAAAATTAAATGAAATAAAATATTTTTTTTTAGTATATTAGACTATTTTATATCCTTCCATGGGAGATGGTATTCATGTTGTGTTATCCACCTACAGGATATAAATAGCCTACTCCTTTCAGATTTGAAGCTTAAATTTCTTGTTTGGAGTACTTAAGTCTTCGTTATCATAATTTTATGGAAACAAATTATATGATAAAATTATGGATAGAAAAACCTTGTATACATGTAAATAAAATATAATGGTGATAATTGTCTTATTATATTAAATATCGATACATTATATATAAAAGTTATAGATTTTATATCTAATATCATTAGCTCAATAAATTAGAGTCCTTGACTTTCAAGAAGGCGATCAAGGTTTGAATATTGCCAAAAGATACATACACAATTACCCAGATGTTGTAATACCACTATGTGGTCATGATATAATAAGATGGGATCAATTTCAATCCCATAAAACTCAATTATTAAAAAAATGAGAGATTTTAAGTCTGCGGAGTTTGGGATAATTGGATGGAAATGAAGAATTTTATACCATCAACCATAGTTGCAATCTTATAAATGAACCTTAACATTTAAGGATCTAGTGTGAGTAAGGAGTGAGCCTCACCTATTATTTCTCCAAATCTTTGGAGAAATTTAAAAAGTGAAGGAATTTTACGAGGAAAAACTAGATAAAATGGAGGGTAGCTCATTTATGGGAGCCTTAAAAGCAAGGGTTCTCTAGCTAGAAGTATGGATTCCGTAGTTAGGGGTAAAAGGAAAAGTGAAGATATGATAATCCTTGTCCAAGCAATAAATGTTTAACCAAAAGTAATTAACAATGATGAGATGATTGAATATGATAAAATGGTTATGTAAAACAAAGGGTTAATATACAAATTCTATAAATACTGATAAAGTTTTTCGAAGATTCAAAAATGAATTAAATTTAAGTGGGAATTGAATTCAAAATACTCCATGATTTTCCTTCCAAAGGAAATTTTTCTTGTTGTCTTGTTTATATAGGAAATCATGGATTGAACAAGTGATGGTGCCCAATTATTTATTGTGAGATATGACCTACATTTAAGACTATGGGTGAGCATCTTTTTGTGGAGAGATAAACTATTAAAAGACTTCCAATGTAGGATAGAATTTTTGGACTTCCATATAATTTCATCAATAAGAAGGTTTTGAATTATATTTATAACACTCTAGTGCAATTCGTTTAGGAAGGACAAACAACTAAGTAACAAAAGCATGTTGTGTACACCTAAATATGTGTTGTCATGGATATTTCGAAATCTTCACCAAAATGTATTAAGATTAAATTTGAATCAAGATAATGGGATCAACAAGTGGAATATGAAAACATTACATTCTAATGTCACAAATGTTATGAGACTATATACATGGCAAGAGATTGTGAAGTGAAAATTACTAAAAAAAGTGATGAAAACTTTTGGTCATGAGACAAACTTCAAAAATAATAAAGGAGATTATATTGTAGTAGCTTGTCTCAAAATTAATTAATTAGATTATATTGTAGTAGAAGTTGACTTAAAGGATTTTTCACTCCTAAAGAAAGTCCTTTGTGTCATTAGATGGCAAAGGCCTTCACAATTCACTTGGAGCAAACACTAGAAGAAACTAAGAAAAGTTTGAGGGATGAGGAATTATAATGTGCAAGTTTAAATTTATAATGAATTAAAGGTGCAAAGGAGGATCATGGGACATATTCTAAAACAAACATGGTAGAAGATATTAGGTAAATTGTCTTTGTTTTCCTCGAGTAGTAGAAAATCATATCCTTGTAATAAAAAGGGAAAGTAGCATAGATTTCATCCATGCACTTTAGGGTTTCAAAAGCAACATAATTAGAAAATGGAGTGTGGAGGATATCCATTATAATTTAGGAGTTTTAGGGAAGCACAAGAAAGTAAGAACTATGAGGATGGTCCTTGCACTTGAGGTTTTCTTGGGTAGCATAAAGAAGAAATAAATTTTTAGGTTATTCCTTACACTTTAAATTCTCTCAAAAAACATAAACATATAGATGATAAGTTGTATTATGAATAGTCTAAAAAAATAGAAGAAATGTATGAGGATGAAAGTGTTTATGGGATAGAAGATGGCGAACAAAGGAGCTCAGGAAAAATCAAGCGGGAACTAGGGTTTGATGGGAGGGATAACTTCTCGGGATCCTAAACCAGGTGAGATCATCGAATCTGCTATAGGGGATGGTGCAGGGGGACCAGACCCAGATCTAAAATACGACAAATCCCCTCGAAATGAGGAAAAATATTTGGGAAAGAAACCCCCGAACAAACCCAATGGTAATGCCAACAAATATGGGCCCCTTCATATTCCATTTTCATTTAGATCATATGTTGAAAAGTTCAAGAGAATCAACACCTAGATTATCCCTGAAGGTCGCAGTCCTTTAGTCCTTGTAGGAGAAGATCTAGTGATCCCAGAAACCTGAATGACCGATTACCTATCTTTGGAGAACCATTGCCTGATCGAGAAATTTGTAGGAGGTTGATCGGATATGGAGTCCATTCACAGATGGGCATCATCTAAGTGGATAACCTTAGGGAACCTTGAAATCGTAGCCCTCCATCAAGGATTTTTCTAGATCTGGCTTAACAACCAAGAAGATGCAACCTATATCCTAACCGAGGGATTGTGGTTTTATGGAAGGAAAAACTTGTTCATTCGTAAATGTGGTGAGAATTTCAATGTTGAAACATGAAGCATCAACTTTGCATCGATGTGGATCTGACTTCCAGGTCTACCCAATTAGTTTTGGCATGAAGATATCCTACAAGGGATTGGAAGATACATAGGGGAAATGGTTGCCATTGACCCCACCACTAGAGCCAGCACATTCATGATCCATGTCAGAATTTATGTCAATACCAACCTAAATTCTCAACTTCCAACACTAATCAACCTCATCTATGGATCCTACCGCAGATGTCATGAAATAGAATATAAAAATAAACTAGCATTATGTATTGAATGTCAAGCCCAAGGATACCTCAAGATCCAATGCCCCTCTCTTATGAAACAAAAAGAAATGGATAGCAATGACTAAATAAATAGAGCCCAAGCTGGACGACAAACAGACATACCCACACCCAAAAGGGCAAGCAAACAAATAATGGGAATCACTACCAA
The DNA here is from genome assembly GCA_028583015.1 of Wollemia nobilis. NCBI lineage: Eukaryota > Viridiplantae > Streptophyta > Pinopsida > Araucariales > Araucariaceae > Wollemia > Wollemia nobilis. Next base: position 19,661,724 of record JAQPPZ010017228.1, read on the forward strand.
CAAGCAATAGTTCAGAATCCCCTAACAAACAAAGGAGACCAAAGCAAGGTAAACTCCCTTTTTGTTCATCCCAATCATTTTGATATTCCATCTAGATACACCAATCATGATTATGAAATAAATGAATGTTTTCTTACTCACCCAAATGATGACATCCTGGCCACTGAAAATGAGTTCCAAAACCTCCCCATTGAAGAAGGTTCCCAACCCTATCCCCCTTAAAATGTTGGTTTTTCCCCTTCCAAAGAGTTCTGTCCACCCCTCTCCCCATCCCGATCAGGACCTTCTAACCCTCCCCTCGATTCCCTCCCTACCTAAGAGCAACCAAAAAACTTCCCCTTAGCCAAAGCTGATTTCAGCCCCAAAAATACTTAGAGATCCAAAAAAACCTTGGTGGATTATGGATCGGATAAGAAAAGGGGAAGGCCAAGTCTACAGGAGCAAAATAGGAAAGAAACTGTAGAAGATATAGCCAATGGAGTTCAATTTTATTTTTCAAAAAATGTTCAACTAGGAGAAAGATGATCCCAAACTATCCAAACCTCCCTTGCAACATCCAAAGGGGGGCAAAAAATGAACCAAATTTTCCAAATGAGAATCCTCTCATGGAACATGATAGGGCTCAACAGTGCGACCAAGCAGAGACTTGCATACACTATTAAGGAAAGAAATCAAACCAACAATCCTCATCATGCAAGAAACAAAAATTGATCAGACAAAAGCTCATAAGGTAGCCAAAACCATATGGAAAAATAGTGACAATGCTTTCAGTCCCACCCAAGGCTCATTTGGGGGTTTAATGTGCCTATGGGATTTGGATAAGGTGGAAGGTAGAGTTATTTCATCTTCGGATAGAGTAACAAACATAATATTTTTCTGCAAAGACAAAAAATTATGGTGGATTATATCTAATATCTACACCCCCAATAATCCTCATAGTAGGAGCTCATTATGGGATTCCATGAGCCAAATGAGAAATGCTTTCAACAACTACCCTTGGATCCTGGTCGAGGATTTTAACTCCCCCCTTTTACCTTCTGACAAAGCAGGCGGTAGCGATATCCCAGTCAAAAGCATCCAAGACTTCTATGGCTTTGTCACTGATAACGAACTTTTGGACATCCAAATTATAGGATCTCACTTCACCTAGAGAAATAGAATAATAGGGAACAAGCACATCCAAGTTAAACTTGACAGATTATTTTTATCCAGAGAAGTCATTCCTCTCTTTGGTGATGTTTCTCTCAATTCCCTACCCATAATTGGATCAGATCATCGCCCTTTTACATTCGAAGCAAATAAAGCCCATATTTTCAAGATCCCCTTTAGATTCGAAGCAACATGGGTCCAGCATCTTGATCTACGAAATAAAATTTTTGAGTTGTGGCAACAGCAAGTAAGTGGATCACCCATATCCCAAGTCTCCCAAAAACTCAAAATAATCAAAGAAAACATCAAATTTTGTAACAAGGAAGTATTCAAAAATATTTTTTAAAGCAAGGAAGAAATCACAAATAAACTTGTTGAGTGGTATTTTCACCCGGTTGTGAAAACACACTCTCCGATAGGATTTGGGTTCTAAATCCTCTGCTTGCAAAGAAATTTAATAAACAATTTCTCCAAGGTTCCGCTATATTAGCATTTTGTATCTGTGTATTAATAATCTCAACGAAAGATATTTAATTAAAAATGCTTGGAACACCTTAGTGGTTGCAAGTAACTGAAAACAAGGGGCACTGTGGTTTATTTTACTGTGAAATTTAATGATTGTTCATTGAACCCTAATAAAGTAAATGTGATTTGGTCTCTATATGACCATGCTGTAACTTCAAAACAAAAATTAATGAAATGCCATAAAATGAAGGAATTATTTATGGATTTTGAAGTTTTTTAATTTTTTTATTTTATTTTAATGCTTGAAAAATAAAATTGGAGTTTCTGAAAAATAAATTGCAGCAAAAAGAAAATAAAATGCAAAGAAAAAGAAATTAAAATTGCATCCAGTTTGATGCTATCCCGTCCTGGCAAAACCGAAGACAATGAGGTTTCCATGCATGCAACCTAACCTATTGAACCTGCAAAACACGCACAATCCAAATAAGTTAAGTGCTGGTCTCTGGGGTTTTACTGTGATTTTTCAGATTTAGACATTCGCATGAAGCAACCAAGAGAACTTGCATTAAACTTCACCTATAAGCCTAGAAATCTGAAAAGGGGAAAGATAAAACAATTAAATCCTTGCATGCAGAAAATGACTCCTTCTTTCTTGCCAACAAGATGCAAATTTCTGAACACTCCTGCATTAAAAATAAATCATGTTACAATAGCAGAATCTCTGGTTTTCTCAAAACCAGAAAAAAGGAAGAAAAACACTCCCGAGCAGGCCCAGAATGGCTTCTCGCCTTAGGCACTGCAACTCTGCCCGCAGCGGTTTTCGACCCTTGTGCCAATCTGTGCTTCTGCTTTTATACTTTTTGGCAATGCTCTTTGTTTCGCCTTGTGACGCTTCGTTTCATCTTCCCGATCGATTCGTTTCGTCTTCCAGATTGCTTCGTTTCACCTTCCTCGCTTTTTCACTGCTTTTGAATTCATGCTCGAGATCTTCTCTGTGAACTGTAACGCCTCTGCAGCCTTTACACATGTACGCCACGTGTTCCGCACTTTTCTGCATGTTCTGTAACGGCCCCATGAAAATCGTGACAAAAATAGCATGTAACTCTGTTCCTCTGCCTGCACAGCGAAAACGCGACATGTCGCGATATCGCGACATTTTTCTATCGCCTTCTGTCTTCATGCACAGCGTAATGGCGACATGTCGTGATATCGTGACATTTTTCTCCACCTCCTACATTCGCAATCGCAATTTTCTTCTACACTTTGTTGCCTTCCCAAATCCTTGACACTTTTCATTCGTACACTTTGCTGTTTTTCTCGCGAAATCGTGACGCTTTTCTCTTTCAGGCTGTCTTGCTGCTTTTTGTCGCGAAATCGTGACACTTTTCTGTTCGTACCATTTCAGCTTTTCATCGCGAAATCATGACGCTTTTCTATTTCGGTCTACTTTTTTGTTTTGCCGAAACGCGACATGTCACGAAATCGTGACGTTTTTCACTTTGTGCCCCTTTGCTGCTTTTTTGTCGCGAAATCGCTACGCTTTTCGTGCCTTGCCCTGTTTGACTGGTTTGACCCATGATTTTGTGACATGTCGCGATATCGCGACAATTTTCATTTTCTGCCAGCGACCGCGCAACACGTCGCGAAATCGCGACACTTTTCATTTTCTGCCAGTGACCGCGCAACACGTCGTGAAATCGTGACACTTTTCATTTTCTGCCAGTGACCGCGCAACACGTCGTGAAATCGTGACACTTTTCATTTTCGCGCTGACCGCGCAACACGTCGCGAAATCGTGACACTTTTCATTTTTTGCCAGCGACGGAGCGACATGTCGCGATATCGTGACACTTTTTCATTTTGTGCAATTTTGCCTTTTTCTTGATTTTTAGCATCTGGGTCACTGAGATCTTCTTTGAAAGTATGCAAAAAAGGTGGGTCCCCAATTTTGGGGTGTGTTGTGGATCAGCCACAACAAATGGCGACTCTACTGTCAAATGCTCTTGAGCATTTTAGTGAGAACCCTATCTGGAAGTATATAAACTCGAAAACATGTGTTAGCACATTATAAATATAAACAAATGCCCATAGATCAAAAATACATGAATCATCAGAATTGTTAAGTATCAGCTCGGTGTGTGCAATGTGTTTTCATTCCCTATCGTTTGAAATTGATCAACATTCCATCGTCAGTTTTACATGAATGCATATGTGAGATTGTGAATGATTTGTGTAACCTAATAAATATGCTAAGAGATTTTGCTTTTATAAAAGACATAGTCTTTCTTCTAGTATCATACACAAACATTCAAGATTATCAAACCCTCTTAGGATCAACTATATGTATAATGAATTGCTTTATTAGATCCCAAAGTTGGTTATGAGTCCCTACTATCTTGAACCCATGTGCAAGTGAACGTGAAATCAAGCTTTGGGAAATCAGACTCCCAACCTAATCGAGATGGGAGTTTAAACCCTATTCTTACTACTCTGATTTGGAATTTATTACCTCACTTTGAGCAAAATAATTTAACCAATTATGGAAGAAATGGTCATGCTAGTCTAACCCTTTGGACAATCAGTGGTCTTGTTTTTTAGACAAGACATGTTGCCATGCATGGGCATACTTAACCCCATAATCCATTATTTAGCTTCATTTATTTGGACCTTGGGGATGACTACCCATCCTTGGGAGAGGACAAGTAGTACGATCCTTCCAATTCCAATATAAATATGAGATGGGAAAAATTAATTTTTTACTTCTTGGACCTTGGGGATGACTACCCATCCTTGCTAGGGACATGTAGTACGATCCTTCCAATCCAAGCTTTGGATAAAAATGGAAAATATTAATTTTATTGCTTAGACCTTGGGGATGACTACCCATCCTTTGCCAAGGACAAGTAGTACGATCCTTCCAATCCAAGATTTATTATGAAATGAGACATAGGAGCTTTGGGGAATCGGATTCTCAACCTAAGCGAGATGAGAATTTATGCCCTATCCTTACTACTCCATGTAGGTCAAATCAAAGCTTTGGGGAGTTGGATCCTCAACCTAAGTTCGATGAGGATTTAGCCCTATCCTTACTACTCTGATTTTAGGCTTTAAGCTTTATGGAAGTGGTCAAAACCATTGTTTTAAGGATCATGTTGCATAAATAGGATAGACATGAAATACTTCTTTCGCCCAACCTTTTCTTCCAAGCAAGGTTTTGATCATTTTGCTCAAGATCCTTTTTAATGTGTATAAAATGTGCTTGGTTCTAGATATCTCAAGACTCAGTTCCCAACCTTAGGATTTTCTTCTTATTTATGTGATAGCATAACCTTAAGAGGATTTGACACACTTTAATGATTTGTATTTGAAATGCATTTGCAACTAAGATGGCATGTATGTGCAAAGTGAGATGTAATATGAATGCATTGTCTTTTGAAATGCAAATGAAATATTGCCATATAAAACTGACTACTTCATGCATCACAAGTTTCAAACGATATTACTTAAAATGTTTGTGTTACTTGTGGAGCTTTTTACAAGACAATTCCAATGTTTCATATTCTCCCGATCTAGAACATAAGTTAGCATCTCAAGGCAACTTTTTCATCATTTTTTTTTTTTTTTATAGACAAACAAAACATGTCAAATAAACACACAACTTTAAATTAAAACTTATTCAATCCAAAACCAAACTGCAATCCCAAAAATGAAAATTTGAAAACACAAACCAAAACCAAACCCAAAGTAACTTCAAAAATGATCTTGAAAACACAAACCAAAACCCAAAAAACCAAAATCTATATACAAATGTACAATATAATACAAGATGATGCAAAGCTTGGATTATCACTTTCCTGGATCCCAAACATGATTAGAACATTTCAACAAAAATATAACGTGATATGCATGCCAAATGTTGTGGGAATCCAACAAAAACAAGACTAGACCAAACAATGCAACAAATTTCCACTTGCCATGCTCACCATACCAATTTGATTTAGTTCCAATAATACTCCCATAGGTGAGCATCAAATTACTAGAATGATTAGACAATAAATGATTTTCAATTTTATCATGTCTATTCTTTAAAATGTAAACTTCATAATTCCCTCCTTGATTTAGAATTAGGCTATCCTTTTCAAATATGCAATTTTGTAAGTAGGAGCCTATTTCTACAAATTTCAAAGCCAAATCATTTTCCAAATTTGTAGGCCAATCAAATTTGTGTAACAATTTACAAGCATCTAGGATATTTACTAAATTAGGATCATTAAAAGTTTTTATCCTAGATTCAATTAGTAATTGTTGATGAATTTGGTTTAACAATTCAAGTGCATCAACTTCTTTTCCATTCATTAAAACAATGTTATTAAAGGTGTGATTAAAAATTATACCTTGTTTTTCATTTACCTTTAATGACATTTCATCATTCAAATTCAAAACATGGTCATGCAAATCCTCAACCCTCAAATGTTTTTGGTCAAAGTGTATGTCCCATGACTCATCTTGATGATCCTTCATTTGAGTTGCTTCCAATTGATCAATCTCTTTGTCATTTGGTTCTAATTCTTTGTTCACTATCCATGGTATCTCTTCATTTGAATCCTCAAAATCATCATGCAAACTTGCATCCACACTTTCAATGAATTTATATTCAACATGATCAAATTTTGTCACCTTTTCAAATCTTGTGAATATGAGATCTTCGTATGATGTAGAAGGTTCAACATCCCGCATATCAAGTGAAATATGAGTTTCATCTATAGAGATGTGAGAAAAGAATGCATCATCATATCTCCCCCAACCATTGTGAAAATTGTCATCCAAATCCATGGCATGAAATTCCATGATATTTGTGACATGATCTTTTGATTCATTCATCAATTCATTTTCTTCTTTGTCCTTGGTAATAGAATCATTATAATCTTCCAAAATTTGATGAGATTTGAAACCCTCTTCCAAAACATCCTCAAATTGTACAGGAGTTGTAATATCTTCCTTTGAGTAGGCAATTATGTTGTCCTGTATATCAATGGGCACACAAGTTTCATTAGTAGTTTTGGATTGAGTGTAGTCCTCCCACTTCTTCCAAGCATCATAATAATCATCTTTCAAAATCAAGTGGTGACGTTCAACTACTTCTTCAACATCTTCCAATTCATCAATGTGTTTCTCATCAAATTCATCTTCACCTTCCTTAGATGGTTCAATTATTTCCAAAAGTGGGTTATTTCTTGAATTCAAATTTATAAGGCTATCATCGTCCAAATTAGTAACCCATGATTCAATTTTATCATAATTTGGAGGGTGAAGAATTTCTTGATCCTTAATTTTACACATCTCATCAATAGTATCTTCCAAGAACAAGTGGTGAAATTCTATCATATCTTCAAATTCATTTATTGGTTTTCTTCCAATTTCACTTTCAACCACTTCATTCAATTCTATGGTGGGTTCCGTCCTATCACATATATCAAACATTGTTGAATTTAGAACCCCTTCATCCGGATAATCGTGTATCTCTATGAATGAGATCATTTCTGCATAATCCTCACTAGTGGATGTTGGCTTAGCAATTTGCACCTCCTCGTGGACTACATCTAAGGTGGTTGTAAGATTTGGATATTCAAATTCATCCCCTTGATCATTCACCTTAGGTATCATTGGAGTGGAGGGTGCTATGTTTGATGGTTGGTGTAGGTTGGCATCAAAAGAACAATCTCTCATGTGAACATGTTGTGCCTTTTCTTCTTCAAGACCTTGTCGTTCTATCTCTTCTAAGACCTCATGGATTTTCTCTAGGGACAAACCACTCAGTTTTTCCTCAATGAGTGAAGCAAGTGTGGGGTGTATGGCTCCTAGGTATACTTCCATGGCTTCCTCTTCTAATGTGTTAAAATTTTCCCACATTTGGGAGTGCAACTCACGAAATCTTCCATTGAATTGACTCAAGGATTCATTAGGCTCCTTACATATGGAGGTAAACTGATTTTTCAAGATTTCTAAGTCAACCTGATTACCAAAATGGTAAAGATAGGCTGCTTCTAGTTGTATCCAAGAAGTCCTAACCTCCATGGGTAGTTGGCTGTACCAAAAGAATGGTTTATCATCCAAAATGTATGCAAATAACTTACAAGCCACCTCCTCATAGAAAATCTGGAATTGACATAATGTATCCTTGTAGACATGCAGTTTTTGCAAGTATCCTAGTGGCACCTCTTGATTAAAACACCGTAAAAAATCCAATAACATTTTAGGAATTTGATAGGGTACCACAGGTATAGATAAACCCTTATAATGATCCTCTATCATTGATACCATTCTCTCTCTTAGAGACATTATTTCAGCTCTTAGGGATACCATTTGCTCCTCAAGTGTTGCCATTAGTGAAACTTAAAATGTAATTTTAGAACCAAATCGTTGAATATTCAACCTGCAATGTAAAAAAAAATCAAGTTAGCATCAACTAAGAGATGTACTTATTAAAATCAAATGTCAAGTAATTGCATGAGACCAAAATTTTCAAAATTAAATCAAATCACATATTTCCGTATGAACAATCGAAAAAGTGTTAGAATAATATACAACATACCCGAATTGCTTAAAATAGAACAAGTAAATAAATTCGAGCCGTCCTTTTACAATCGTCGAGTGTTAGAGGACTAAAGCATAAAAAATTTAAATTTAAATAACACTAAAATAAACCCGTTCGGCCCTCCTAGCACCAATCCGTTGAGTGGTGTTAGAGGCCGAAGATGCTAATCAAATGGACTTGAAATATTTAGCAATGTAAAGCTCTTAAACAATTATAAACCCGTAACATCTAAAATCACGATAAAATAAACCCCTCAGGCCCTCCTTCTAGCGCCAATCTGTTGAGTGGTATTTTCACCCGATTGTGAAAACACACTCTCCGATAGGATTTGGGTTCTAAATCCTCTGCTTGCAAAGAAATTAAACAAGTAATTTCTCCAAGGTTCCTGTTATGCTAGCATTTTGCATCTGTGTATTAATAATCTCAAATAAAGATATTTAATTAAAATGCTTGGAACACCTTAGTGGTTGCAAGTAACTGAAAACAAGGGGCACTGTGGTTTATTTTACTGTGAAATTTAATGATTGTTCATTGAACCCTAATAAAGTAAATGTGATTTGGTCTCTATATGACCATGCTGTAACTTCAAAACAAAAATTAATGAAATGCCATAAAATGAAGGAATTATTTATGGATTTTGAAGTTTTTTATTTTTTATTTTATTTTAATGCTTGAAAAATAAAATTGGAGTTTCTGAAAAATAAATTGCAGACAAAAAGAAAATAAAATGCAAAGAAAAAGAAATTAAAATTGCATCCAGTTTGATGCTATCCCGTCCTGGCAAAACCGAAGATAATGAGGTTTCCATGCATGCAACCTAACCTATTGAACCTGCAAAACACGCACAATCCAAGTAAGTTAAGTGCTGGTCTCTGGGGTTTTATTGTGATTTTTCAGATTTAGACATTCGCATGAAGCAACCAAGAGAACTTGCATTAAACTTCACCTATAAGCCTAGAAATCTGAAAAGGGGAAAAATAAAACAATTAAATCTTGCATGCAGAAAATGACTCCTTCTTTCTTGCCAACAAGATGCAAATTTTTGAACACTCCTGCATTAAAAATAAATCATGTTACAATAGCAGAATCTCTGGTTTTCTCAAAACCAGAAAAAAGGAAGAAAAACACTCCCGAGCAGGCCCAGAATGGCTTCTCGCCTTAGGCACTGCAACTCTGCCCGCAGCGGTTTTCGACCCTTGTGCCAATCTGCGCTTCTGCTTTTATACTTTCTGGCAATGCTCTCTGTTTTGCCTTGTGACGCTTCGTTTCATCTTCCCGATCGATTCGTTTCGTCTTCCAGATTGCTTCGTTTCACCTTCCCCGCTTTTTCACTGATTTTGAATTCATGCTCGAGATCTTCTCTGTGAACTGTAACGCCTCTGCAACCTTTACACATGTACGCCACGTGTTCCGCACTTTTTTGCATGTTCTGTAACGGCCCCATGAAAATCATGACAAAAATAGCATGTAACTCTGTTCCTCTGCCTGCACAGCGAAAACGCGACATGTCGCGATATCGTGACATTTTTCTGTCAGCAGCCTTTCTGTCTTCATGCACAGCGAAATGGCGACATGTCGCGATATCGCGACGTTTTTCTGTCAGCAGCCTTTCTTGCCTTCATGCACAGTGAAATGGCGACATGTCGCGATATCGTGACAACTTTTCATTCCGTACACTTTGCTGTTTTTCTGTCATGAAATCGTGACACTTTTCTCTTCGGCATCACTTTGCTGTTTTATGTCGCGAAATCGCGACACTTTTCTGTTTCGTACCATTTGCTATTTTTCTGTCGCGAAATCGTGACGCTTTTCTATTTCGGCATCACTTTGTTGTTTTGGCCGTGAAAACGCGACATGTCGCGAAATCGCGACGTTTTTCACTTTGTGCCCCTTTGCTGCTTTTTTGTCGCGAAATCGCTACGCTTTTCGTGCCTTGCCCTGTTTGACTGGTTTGACCCGCGATTTTGTGACATGTCGCGATATCGCGACAATTTTCATTTTCTGCCAGCGACCGCGCAACACGTCGCGAAATCGTGACACTTTTCATTTTCTGCCAGCGACCGCGCAACACGTCGCGAAATCGTGACACTTTTCATTTTTGCCAGCGATCGCGCAACACGTCGCGAAATCGTGACACTTTTCATTTTCTGCCAGCGACCGCGCAACACGTCGCGAAATCGCGACACTTTTCATTTTCTACCAACGACCGCGCAACACGTCGTGAAATCGTGACACTTTTCATTTCTGCCAGCGACGGAGCGACATGTCGCGATATCGCGACACTTTTTCATCCTTGTGCAATTTTGCCTTTTTTCTTGATTTTTAGCATCTGGGTCACTGAGATCTTCTTTGAAAGTATGCAAAAAAGGTGGGTCCCCAAGTTTGGGGTGTGTTGTGGATCAGCCACAACAAAACTCAAAACTATAGAGCAACAAATCCATCCAGATCAAAAATGAAGAAAAAAAAACTCCTTGCAGAATATCACAATATCTTGGCCAAGGAAGAAATATTTTGGAGACAAAAGTCCAGAGCCCTGTGGCTCAAAGAAGGGGATTCAAACATGAAACTTTTCCATGCTTCCACTCTTTGCCACAGAAGCTCTAACAAAAATAGAGAGCTAAACAAAAGTGATGGCACAACAATGAGAGGCATCCTCAAAATTTATGAAGAAGCAACCACTTTTTTTTAAAACATGTTGGGAGCTAGTGCTCTCTATCCTAGGCAAGCCCAAGATCATCTCCTCCAACATATTCCCAATATGGTCACTCTAGCAATGAATGCCCTGCTTATCAAGGACCTCATTGATGATGAAATAAAGCAAGTCATGTTCACCATGGCGCTAGACAAAGCCCCAGGTCCTTATAGGTTCCCCCCTTGCTTCTTCCAAACCTTCTGGGACATCATAGGAGAAGATATTTGCAATGCCATAAAATACATGCAAAAATCTAAATCTATCCCAAGAGGCATGAATTCCACCTTCATTGCTTTAATCCCAAAAGGGCCTGAGTGCAAATCAATGAATGATTGCAGATCCATTAGTCTATGCAATGTAATCTACAATATTTTACCTAAAGCAATGTCAACAAGGCTCAATGAAATCCTCCCCCACATCATAGATACTTGTTAGGGTAGTTCAATCAAAGGAAGATCTATCAATTATGGCATCATTTCCTTGCATGAGGTCCTTCACTCAGCATCCCAAAATAAGAAGGCTATCCTATTTCTCAAGTTATACATCAACAAAGATTTTGATAGAGTTAGCAGGGATTTTCTCCTCGTTGTTCTTCAAAGATTTGGGTTCCACAAGGAATGGATTGACTTAATCAAAGGATGCATCTCAAACCCATGGTTTTTAGTTTTAGTAAATGGATCCACTACAGGATATTTCCCAAGTGGTAGAGGCATCAGGAAAGGTGACCTCCTCTCCTAATTCTTTTCATTATGATTTTTAAATCTTTGGGAAGAACCCTTAAGAATGTTGTCTCGAAGGGCACCGTTTCAAGAATCAAAGTTGCATCGAATCTAAATCCCCTATCCCACCAACAATTTATGGATGACACAATCCTCGCCACCCATGCTTCAGCTGTGGAGGCCAAAATAATCAAGTGCATCCTAGACTTATATGAAAGTGAGATAGGGTAAGAGATCAATTATACCAAAAGCAAAAGCTTCTTCATCAACACTTCCCACCCTAGAAAGGTCAAAATTGCCAAAATTCTCAAGTGCAATATTACCAGGTATTTTCAAACCGGGATTTGCCTCTTACAATATAGTTTTTTTCATCGATATTATTACACTTCCCTACCCACTACTTGGGTCTCCCTCTTTTCACAAACCACCCCAAAGATTTTATGTGGAGCTACATGATAGAGAGGATCAACAAAAAGTTGGCAGGTTGGAAAGGGACTTTTCTCTCTCAAGCTACCAAAGTGACACTTACTTTAGCTTGCCTCCAAATTATTCCAGTCTACTTCATTTTCATTTTCAAAGCTCTCACTCAGTCTACTTAAGAATAGAGTAAATTCAAAAAATATTCCTTTGGGCTGGCTCAGAAGACAAGAAAAAGATTCACCTAATCAGATGGGAAAAGGTACGTATGGCTAAGAGCCAGGGAGGGCTGGGCCTTATAAGAATCAACAACATGAACACTGCTATGTTGGCAAAGCAAGCGTGGAAATTTTTTACAAAATCTAATTTATTTTGGGTTTCAATTGTCAAAAGGAAGTATCTTCAAGGTAAATATTTCATGGATGATGAAGAACACAAGCTTATACTAAGAGGGGGTGAACAGTATAAGACCACTTTTTACTTTTCTTTCCCAATCAATATTATGCAATGTAAAGATAGCAATATCAACAACGGTAATCAAAGCAATGCACAAATAACCACACACAATAGAGACACCAATTTTACGTGGTTCAACCAATGTGGGCTACTCCATGGAGAAAATATTTCACTAAAATTTTCTCAACAAATATCTTGGGAATCCTTTCTCTATTACAATATTTATGGACCTCTATCCAAAGGAGACACCAATTCCCTAATAAAGTTTGTGGATCTCTATCCATAAGAGAACTCCTTTCTCCTCTTGCTCTGGCTGGTGATTTTCTAGAAGAACTGTTATCCCCACTACTCTAGATAATGGATCTCTATCCACTGAAGACACTTGTCCTCACTACCTTGGCTAATGGATCTCTATCCACTGGATACTATCATCCTCTATACTCTATCACTTTCAAAGCTCTGTCTCAAATATGTACTAAACGTAGTCCTTCGGTCTAACACAAATCCGCTCAATCTCTATCTTTGGTCTGGCACAAATTTATCTTCAAATCTGAACCAAACTCTATCCTCAAATCTACACTAAACACAGTCCTTCGATCTAGCACAAATCTATCCTCAATATCTATCCTCAAACCTTAGCATAAAGCTTGATCCAATCAATGTTGCTAGATCTGCCCCAAACCTTAACCCAATATTTGAACAAATCAATCAATCAAATTTGCTCACAAGTCTACTCAAAGACTTGTATCAAATCTTCCTTGTAAGCTTCCACAAAATCTCACACTAATCAATCCACAAGTGCTCTCTAGAGCTTGTCCAAATCTGCTCTACAATTCCTCACTAGAATTTGTCCAAATCTGCTCAATAAGTCCTCACTAGAACTTATCCAAATTTTCTCTCAATCTGTATTGCAAGCTTTAACAAAAGTTTACACAAATCTGTTCATAAGTCTTCTCAAATACTTACCTCAAATCTGATCAAGTCCACACTAGAACTTGTCCAATCTCATAGAAACATAAAGAGAATTGTTAGAGACTCAATATGCTTCACATTCACCTCAATACTCAATTACTTTCAATCACTCTTTTAGAAATATATGGAGAATTGTTAGAGACTCAATATGCTTCACATTCACCTCAATACTCAATCACTTTTTGAAACATACAAAGAATTTTCAGAGACTCAATATGCTTCAAATTCACAAACTCTCAATCAATTCCAATCTCTCTTTTATCATATAAACCTATAGAGAATTGTTAGAGACTCAATATGTTTCACACTCATCAACTCTCAATCTCTTTCTCAAATCAATTCAGAATATAGAATAATTTGTTTCATAGAACTTGAACAATCAATTCACACATCCACTTGACTAGGCTCAACCAACTCAACCAATCACTCAATGAAATAATCCTTACTCATAAACCCTAGTCCAAGCATATGAATACTCACTCAAAATGTTTCCAACAATGCTTATCAACCAATCTCACATAACAATGATACTCATGTTCTTTCCAAACCCTAGTTCAAGTTCTTCACTCAATTACTCACTTCAACAACAATGCTTATAAAACAATCTTCACATAATAATGATACTCATGCTCTTTTCAAACCCTAGTTCAAGTTCATCACTTAAACAATGTATTCAACAACAATGCTTATCAAATAAGGTTTTAACAATAACTCTTTATTCCAGAAAACCTTGAAGCATTAATTCAAAACACACTCAACAAGGAAACCTAATTAAGTCCTTTTCACTCCAAAGTTGTTTTCCAGGAAAACCAACCAATCAACTCAATCAAGGAAGAATATGCTTATACCTTTTTCTTGATGTAGAATCATCTTCAAAAGCCTAGATCAATTATCACAACTTTCTTTGCCAAGTACAAAGAGTTAGATGAATATTACGAAGCTTTTTTACCATCAACATTTTGCATTTCTCCTTTTGACCTTTTGGCATCAATGATGGTTTATTCCTTGACATCAATGACAACTTCATGCCTTGGAATTAATGGCAACTCCATGGAATCAAAATGTCCAACAATCTCCCCCTTTGTCATTGATGGTAAACCAAATTTGTTTTACCAAACACTTTGACCTTTTTCTTGTTATGCTCCCCCTAGGACATTGCTCCCCCTGACTCAATGCTCTCTTCTTAAATCAAATATCTCCTCCTCACTCAATTACTAAATATCTCCCCTTACTCAAATCTCTCCCTCTTTGAAATCAATGGCAAAGCATCACCTTTGGGGCTCAAGGCTAAGAATGGGTCTCTTAGCTTAACTTCTCCCCCACCTCCTCTTGAGGTGGTTAATTATGGGGTGGGAGTATTTCTACTCACAGTAAGCACTGGTCTTTACCTTTATCCTCTTTCCTTCTCATCTGATTCTTCTAATTTCTTTGACTATTCCTATTTATATCCATACTCTTGTTCCATTTCTTATCCATATTCTTGTTCCTACTCCTATTTCTGTTCATGTCCATATTCTTGTTCCTATTCATGTTCCTATTTTTATCCATGTCCATATTCATGTTCCTGTTCCTGTTCCTGTTCATGCTTGATTCTAGAATGTCTCCTCTACACCACTTTGTTGTGTGTCCATCATTATTGCACTTATAACCCTTAATGTTATTATTCCTTAGAGATCCAAATACCTTAGGATTTCTCCTGATGAAGCCATATCCCTTTCTGTCATGAACCCTGCAATTCATTGCCTTGTGACCAAATTGATTACATGAGTAGCAATACCCATGGAAAAGCTATTTGTTCTCATATTCCTATCTTTCATGTGTCCTACACTGTGAAGCCATGTGCCCAAATCTGTGACATGAGAAACATCTTCCATTGAAGTTTACTTGTCTTGACCTCATTAGTCTCTTAGTCTCTCTTAACCTATTCTTATTGTTGTTCCATTTGTTTCTTCTTTGTGCATTGTTCCTTTCAATGTTGAACTTTTTATTTTCCAAATCATTCACAAAAGTGTCACTTTCTCTTATACTTTCTTCTTTTGAATTTTTTTCTTCTTATGTCATTTTTTCTTCTTCAGAACTTGAGGTTGACTCTTTTTCCTATTTCTTTTGAGCTTGTTCAAAACCAAGACCTATTTTGTTTGTTGACCTTCTTTGTACCTTGATCATTTTATCCATAATATTTGAACTCTTTCCAAACTTGTGTAGCTTATTCTTGGAATCTTCTAAATCTTCCATTAGTAGAGCTACTTCTTCTAACTTTTCACATTCCAAGACCTTTGCTTCTAGCTTATCTTTGAACTTATTTATCTTAGCCATTGCTTTGCTTAGATCCTCTATAAGCATTCTTCTCTCTTCATCACAATATTGAAATTGAAATTTTAGTTTAGAGTTTTGCTTTCTTACCCTTTTTACTATGTCAAGAGCATAAATAAGTTCTACCTTAAGATCATATCCTTCTTTTTCTGATTCTTTCTCTATTTGTTTACCTTTGATAACATCTCCATTCTTTTATATATTTTCTTCTTTAGGATCATATTCTTCTTCTAGTGCCATTATAAGATTCTCTTCTGGTCCTCCTAGTGCATATTCATATTCATCATAACTAAAACTAAAATCATTCCTTGTACAACTGTCTTCAAGATGTCCAAAATTACCACATCTAAAGCACTTGAGAATTATTGGTGTCATTTTATTAACTTGTTTTTTTACTTCAATCATATATAGGACTTCATATTTATCATTATATGAAAAACTATTATCACTATCACTTGAGTACTTACTTGCCTTATCTACATAGTAGCTCCTATTTTTTATTTGAAAGAACTTCTTTCCTTGTCTACCTTGTCCATCCTTGCATTTATTTTGGTGCCTGTATCTTTCCGATTCCTTGTTCTTGTGATCCTATTTTTCTTCATCATTGTTGTTTTTAGCTTCTTGATAATCAATTGCATAGTGACCATACTTTCCACAATTGAAACATCTAACAAATTTTATATCTTTAAATCTTCTTGAATCCTTATTCCTTCTACCATAATTTGCTTCTTCATCATTGGATGACTCATTTCTTGATTTTGACTTCTTACCCTTTGTCTTCTTAATTTCTTTGAAGGTTGCTTCCTTTTGAATATTAGGTTCCTCTTTTGTTCTCAATTCAAATACTGTAAGAATACCAAGTAGCATATCTCTTGTCAAAGAATCACCATATTTTGATTCTTCTATAGCAGAAATATTTTCACTAAATCTTTTTGGAAGAGATCTTAAGACCTTATCATAAACATCTGATTCTTCAACCTTAAGTCCAAGTCCTTGCATGGCATTAACAACCTCATATATCCAAAGTAGATAAGTACTAATGTTTTCCTCATCCTTCATTCTTAATCCTTCAAATTGTGCTTTGAGATTTTGTATCTTTGCCTTTTTGAAACTTTTATCTCCTTCATATATACTTTGCAACTTATCCCAAATTCCTTTTGCATCTTGGCAATGCATAACTTTTATGGACTCTGTTTTATGCTAATCTCTCAAAATTGCATTCATTTCTTTTGAATTTTAATGCTATAGAAGCTTACCTTCCTTATCTGTATGTGGATCAACTGGTGGTATGTATCCATTTTCAACTACTTCCCAAATTTCATTGCCAAGTGCCATCAGGTAAATATTCATTCTCATACTCCAGTATATATAATTAGTTACATCAAATATTGGTGCTAAATTATATGATGATCCATTATTAGAATCCATTGTGTTACTGTAATATTTAACTTCAAGCTATTAAAATATTTGGAAGGAACCCGCTCTGATACCAATTGAAGAACACAAGATTATACTGAGAGGGGGGTGAACAGTATAAGACCACTTTTTACTTTTCTTTCCCAATCAATATTATGCAATGTAAAGATAGCAATATCAATAGTAGTAATTAAAACAATGCACAAATCACCACACACAATAGAGACACCAATTTTACGTGGTTCACCCAATGTGGGCTACTCCACGGAGAAAATATTTCACTAAAATTTTCTCAACAAATCTCTTGGGAATCCTTTCCCTATTACAATATTTATGGACCTCTATCCAAAGGAGACACCAATCCCCTAATCAATTTTGTGGATCTCTATCCATAGGAGAACTCCTTTCTCCTCTTGCTCTAGTTGGTGATCTTCTAGAAGAATTGCTATCCCCACTACTCTAGATAATGGATCTCTATCCATTGAAGACACTTGTCCTCACTGCCCTAGCTAATGGATCTATATCCACTAGAGACTATCATCCTCTATACTCTATCACTTCCAAAGCTTTGTCTCAAATATGTACTAAACACAGTCCTTTGGTCTAGCACAAATATTCTCAATCTCTATCTTTGGTCTGGCACAAACCTATCCTCAAATTTACACCAAACTCTGTCCTCAAATTTGCACTAAACACAGTCCTTTGGTCTAGCACAAATCTATCCTCAATATCTATCTATAAGCCTTATCATAAAGCTTGATCCAATCAATGTTGCTAGATCTACCCAACCTTAACCCAAGGTTTGAACAAATCAATCAATAAACTCTGATCGCAAGTATACTCAAAGAATTGTCTCAAATCCACCTTGTAAGCTTCCACAAAATCTCACACTAATATGTCCACAAGTCCTCTCGAGAACTTGTCCAAATATGCTCTACAAGTCCTCACTAGAACTTGTCCAAATTTTATCAATAAGTCCTCACTAGAACTTATCCAAATATGCTCTCAATCTATATTGCAAGCTTCCACAAAAGCTTACACAAATATGTTCACAATTCTTCTCAAAGACTTGCCTCAAATCTTCTCAATAAGTCCACACTAGAACTTGTCCAATCTCATAGAAACATAAAGAGAATTGTTAGAGACTCAATATGCTTCACATTCACCTCAATACTCAATTACTTTCAATCACTCTTTTAAAAACATATGGAGAATTGTTAGAGACTCAATATGCTTCACATTCACCTCAATATTCAATCACTTTCAATCACTTTTTGAAACATATAGAGAATTGTTAGAGACTCATTATGCTTCACATTCACAAACTCTCAATCACTTCCAATCTCTCTTTTATCATAGAAACATATAGAGAATTGTTAGATAATCAATATGTTTCACACACATCAACTCTCAATCTCTTTCTCAAATCAATTCAAAATATAGAATAATTTATTTCATAGAACTTGAACAATCAATTCACACATCCACTTGAATAGGCTCAAAAAACTCAACTAATCACTCAATTAAATAATCCTTACTCATAAACCCTAGTCCAAGCATATAAATACTCACACAAAATGTTTTCAATAATGTTTAACAACCAATCTCACATAAAAATGATACTCATGTTCTTTCCAAACCCTAGTTTAAGTTCTTCACCCAATTCCACCAAAAACAACTAAAAAACAACACACAAAACAAAACTTTTCAAACCCAATCCCCACCACCCACCAACAACAACAACAAAATAAAAAAATCACAAAAACACAAAAAACAAAAAAAAAAAACACACACAAAAAAACACAAAAAGTCCTTTTCACTCCAATGTTATTTTCCAGAAAACCAACCAATCAAATCAATCAAGGAAGTATATGCCCATACCTTTTTCTTTGATGTAGAATGATCTTAAAAAGCCTAGATCAATTATCACAAATTTCTTTACCAAGTACAAAGAGTTAGATGACAAGAATTATCACCTTAAATACAATGAATAATTAAATTCCAAATACACCTTATTGCTCCATCTCAATAATAATTTTCAACATCATAATTTTCATTAAATACCCTCTTATAAAATATAACACAATTTCTACTTATAACTCCTTTCTTAAATTGCACTTATCAAATAAAATGATTTATAAAACAATGCAATTTATTCTTCTAAGGTAAAAATTAATTACCCTAGTTTTACTTTATCAAAAACAACCTTTTATCATGCCCAAAAATCACTTTAACACATAGGTAATTATCCCAACTTTATTACCACCTTATACCTCCCAAATTACTCACAAAAACCTTAGGGTAAACAAAAATTAAATCAAAAATGTACCTTTTCCCTTAGTGTGTTTTGAACCCACAATGTTGCCTCCTCAAGTGCTTTAGCCATGACCTTTTCTTCCACGTGAGCTAAGCGCTCAAGTGGGAGCTAAACTCCCCATGTGCTCCTTATTCCTTTTGTTGGC
The DNA here is from genome assembly GCA_028583015.1 of Wollemia nobilis. NCBI lineage: Eukaryota > Viridiplantae > Streptophyta > Pinopsida > Araucariales > Araucariaceae > Wollemia > Wollemia nobilis. Next base: position 19,681,380 of record JAQPPZ010017228.1, read on the forward strand.
ACCAAAACCAAAATGACAAAAGGGCTTCCCAACACTACTGCCATCGGGTTTCGAACCGGTAACCTTCCCTTTGCAAACACTAAGCACTTGCCACCTATGCTAGACATCAGACGGTGCTAGAACCCAAGCGCCTTATCTCCTTCAATACTTAGAACTTTGGAATAAACACAACACACGAATTTCTCTATCTCTTTCTTACAAAATGCAACATGTTTTCAATTGTGAATAATAATTGGATTTCTCTTGGCCTTAGCAAGGCAATATTTATATTGCTAAGTGCCTTGCTTTATATTTCTTCCAACACGTCAACGGAGTGTTTTTCATCTTGCACATTGGTGGGGTAACCTTAGGGTTATACCATGTCGAATAAATAAATATTTATTTATAAAATTTAAATTCAATTTGAATTTAAATATTTATAAATTAAATATTTAAACCTTCCTTAGACTTTTTAACTTGGAATAAAAAGCCTCCTTGGGTTTTTATGAAAAACCTTTTATTTTGCCAATCCATGGTTTTTAATAAAACCTTTTATTTGTGCTTCCTATAATATCAAAGATGAATATTATGAAGCTCTTTTACCATCAACATTTTGCATTGCTCCTTTTGACCTTTTGGCATCAATGATGGCTTATTCCTTGACATCAATGACAACTTCATGCCTTGACATTAATGACAACTCCATGGACTCAAAATATCCAACAATCTCCCCCTTTGTCATTGATGGCAATCCAAATTCATTTTACCAAACACTTTGACCTTTTTCTTGTTCTGCTCTCCTTGGGACATTGCTCCCCCTGACTCAATGCTCTCTTCTTAAATCAAATCTCTCCTCCTTACTCAAATACCAAATATCTCCCCCTTACTCAAATCTCTCCCCATTTGAAATCAATGGCAAAGGGTCACCTTTGGGACTCGGGGCTAAGAATGAGTCTCTTAGCTTAGCCTCTCCCCCACCTCCTCTTGAGGTGGTTAATTTTGGGGTGGGAGTATTTCTACTCCTAGCAAGCACTAGTCTTTACCTTTATCCTCTTTCCTTCTCATATGATTCTTCTGATTTATTTGACTGTTCTTGTTTATATCCATATTATTGTTCCTATTCTTATCCATATTCATGTTCTTGTTCCAATTTCTATCCATGTCCACAACCCTGTTCCTATTCCTATTCCTATTTTTATCTATGTCCATATTCATGTTCTCGTTCCTGTTCTTGTTCATGCTTGATTCTGGAATGTTTGCTCTACACCACTTTGTTGTGTGTCCATCATTATTGCACTTATAACACTTAATTTTATTATTCCTTGGAGATCCAAATGCCTTAGGATTTCTCCTGATGAATCCATATCCATTTATGTCATGAACCTTGCAATTCATTGCCTTGTGACCAAACTGATTACATGAGTAGCAATACCCATGGAAAAGTTTTCTGTTCCCATATTCCTATCTTTCATGTGTCCTACACTATGAAGCCATGTTTCCAAAAATATGACATGAGAAACATCTTCCATTGAAGTTTCCTTGTCTTGACCTCATTGGTCTCTTAGTCTCTCTTAACCTATTTTGATTGTTGTTCCATCTGTTTCTTCTTTGTGCATTGTTCCTTTCCTTGTTGAAATTTTTTTTGTCCAACTCATCCTCAAAATTCTCACTTTCTCTTATGCTTTCTTCTTCTAAAGTTTCTTCTTCTTATGTCGTTCAAAATCAAGACCTGCTTTGTTTGTTGACCTTATTTGTACCTTGATCATTTTATCCATAGTCTTTGAATTCTTTCCAAAATTGTGTAACTTATTCTTGGACTTTCTAAATCTTCCCTTAGTAGAGCTACTTCTTGTTCTAAATTTTCACATTCCAAGACCTTTGCTTCTAGCTTATCTTTGAACTTCTTTGTCTTAGCCATTGCTTTGTTTAGATCCTCTATAAGCATTCTTCTCTCTTCATCACATTATTGAAACTGAAATTCCAATTTAGAGTTTTGCTTTCTTACCCTTTTTACTATTTCAAGAGCATAAATAAGTTCTACCTTAAGATCAAATCCTACTTTTTTTAATTCTTCCTCTATTTTTTTGCCTTTGATAACATCTCCATTCTTTTTTATATTTTCTTCTTTAGGATCATCTTATTCTTCTTCTAGTTCTATTAGAAGATTCTCTTATGGTCCTCCTAGTGCATCCTCATATTCATCATCACTAAAACTAAAACCATTCCTTGTACAACTATCTTCAAGATGTCCAAAATTACCACATCTAAAGCACTTGAGAATTATTGGTGTCCTTTTCTTAACTTGTTCTTTTTCTTCAATCATAAATAGGACTTCATCTTTATCATTATCTAAAAAACTATTATCACTATCACTTGAGTACTTACTTGCCTTGCCTGCATAGTAGCTCCTATTTTGTCTTTGAAAGAACTTCTTTCCTTGTCTACCTTGTCCATCCTTGCATTTATTTTGGTGCTTGTATCTTTCTGGTTCTCTGTTCTTGTGATCCTATTTTTCTTCATCATTGTTGTTTTTAGCTTCTTGACAATCAGTTGCATAGTGACCATACTTTCCACAATTGAAACATCTAACAAATTTTATATCTTTAGATCTTCTTGAATCCTTATTCCTTCTACCATAATTTGCTTCTTCATAATTGGATGACTCATTGCTTGATTCTGACTTCTTACCCTTTGTCTTCTTATTTGCTTTGAAGGTTGCTTCCTTTTGAATATTAGATTCCTCTTTTGTTCTTAGCTCAAATACTGTAAGGATACCAAGTAGCATATCTCTTGTCAAAGAATCACCATATTTTTATTCTTCTATAGCAGAAATCTTTTTACTAAATTTTTTTGGAAGAGATCTTAAGACCTTATCACAAACATCTGATTCTTCAACCTTAAGTCCAAGTCCTTGCATGGCATTAACAATATCATCTATATGAAGTAGATAAGTACTAATGTTTTCGTCATCCTTCATTCTTAATCCTTCAAATTGTGCTTTGAGATTTCATATCTTTGCCTTTTTTACACTTTTATCTCCTTCATATATACTTTGCAACTTATCCCAAATTCCTTTTGCATCTTGACAATGCATAACTTTTATGGACTTTGTTCTATGCAAACCTCTCAAAATTGCATTCATTGCTTTTTAATTTTTATGCTATAGAATCTTACCTTACTTATATGTAGGTGGATCAACTAGTGGTACATATCTATTTTCAATTGCTTCCCAAATTTCATTGCCAAGTGCCATCACGTAAATCTTCATTATCATACTCTAGTATATATAATCAGTTCTATAAAATAATGGTGCTTAATGATCTGATGATTCATTCTTAGAATCCATTGTGTTCTTGTAAGCTTTTCCTTCAAGCTATTAAACTCTTTCGAAGGAACCCGCTCTGATACCAATTGAAGAACACAAGCTTATATTGAGAGGGGGGGTGAACAGTATAAGACCACTTTTTACTTTTATTTCCCAATCAATATTATGCAATGTAAAGATAGCAATATCAACAGTAGTAATCAAAGCAATGCATAAATCAGCACACACAATAGAGACACCAATTTTATGTGGTTCACCCAATGTGGGCTACTCCATGAAGAAAATATTTCACTAAAATTTTCTCAACAAATCTCTTGGGAATCCTTTCCCTATTACAATGTTTATGGACCTCTGTCCAAAGGAGACACCAATCCCCTAATCAAGTTTGTGGATCTCTATCCATAGGAGAACTCTTTTCTCCTCTTGCTCTAGCTGGTGATCTTCTAGAAGAAATTTTGACCCCACTTCTCTGGCTAATGGATCTCTATCCACTGAAGACACCTGTCCTCACTACTCTGGATAACGGATCTCTATCCACTGGAGACTATCATCCTCTATAATCTATCACTTCCAAAGATCTATCTCAAATATGTACTAAACGCAGTCCTTCGATCTAGTAGAAATATGCTCAATCTCTATCTCTAGTCTAGCACAAACCTGTCCTCAAATTTGTACCAAATTCTATCCTCAAATATGCACTAAACATAGTCCTTTGGTCTAGCACAAATCTATCCTCAATCTCTATCTTCAAGCCTTAGCATAAAGCTTGATCCAATCAATGTTGCTAGATCTACCCCAAACCTTAACCAAAGGTTTGAATAAATCAATCAATCAACTCTGCTCACAAGTCTATTCAAAGACTTGTCTCAAATCTACCTTGTAAGATTCCACAAAAGCTCACACTAATCTATCCACAAGTCCTCTCTAGAACTTGTCCAAATATGCTCTACAAGTCCTCACTAGAACTTGTCCAAATCTGCTCAATAAGTCCTCACTAGAACTTATCCAAATATGCTCTCAATTTGTATTGTAATCTTCCACAAAAGCTTACACAAATATGTTCACAAGTATTCTCAAATACTTACCTCAAATCTGCTCAACAAGTCCACACTAGAACTTGTCCAATCTCATAGAAACATAAAGAGAATTTTTAGAGACTCAATATGCTTCACATTCACCTCAATACTCAATTACTTTTAATCACTCTTTTAGAAACATATGGAGAATTTTTAGAGACTCAATATGCTTCACATTCACCTCAATACTCAATCACTTTTTGAAACATACAGAGAATTGTTAGAGACTTAATATGATTCATGTTCACAAACTCTCAATCACTTTCAATCTCTCTTTTATCATAGAAACATATAGAGAATTGATAGAGACTCAATATGTTTCACACTCATCAACTTTTAATCTCTTTCTCAAATCAATTCAGAATATAGAATAATTTGTTTCATAGAAATTGAACAATCAATTCACACATCCACTTGAATAGGCTCAACAAACTCAACCAATCACTCAATGAAATAATCCTTACTCATAAACCCTAGTCCAAGCATATGAATACTCACTCAAATTTTTTTCAAAAATGCTTATCAACCAATCTCACATAACAATGATACTCATGTTCTTTCCAAACCCTAGTTCAAGTTCTTCACTCAATTACTCACTTCAACAACAATGCTTATAAAACAATATTCACATAACAATGATACTCATGCTCTTTTCAAACCCTAGTTCAAGTTCCTCACTTAACCAATGGCTTCAACAACAATGCTTATCAAATAATGTTTTATCAACAAATCTTTATTCCAAAAAACCTTGAAGTATTAATTCAAAACACACTCAACAAGGAAACCTAATTAAGTCATTTTCACTCCAAAGTTTTTTTCGAGAAAACCAACCAATCAACTCAATCAAGGAAGAATATGCCCATACCTTTTTCTTTGATGTAGAATGATCTTTAAAAGCCTAGATCAATTATCACAACTTTCTTTTCCAAGTACAAAGGGTTAGATGACAAGAATTATCACCTTAAACACAATGATTAATTAAATCCCAAATACACCTTATTGCTCCATCTCAATAATAAATTTCAACATCATAATTTTCATCAAAAACCCTCTTATAAAATATAACACAATTTCTACTTATAACTCCTTTCTTAAATTGCACTTATCAAATAAAATGGTTTATAAAACAATGCAATTTATTCTTCTAAGGTAAAAATTAATCACCCTAGTTTTACTTTATCAAAAACAACCTTTTATCATGCCCAAAAATCACTTTAACACATAGGTAATTAGCCCAAATTTATTAACACCTTATACCTTCCAAATTACTCACAACAACCTTAGGGAAAACAAAAATTAAATAAAAATTTGTACCTTTGCCCTTAGTGGGTTTTGAACCCATGACGCTACCTCCTCAAGTGCCTTAGCCACGACCTTTGCTTCCATGTGAGCTAAGTGCTCAAGTGGGAGCTAAACTCCCCATGTTATCCTTATTCCTTTTGTTGGCACCGAAACCAAAACGACAAAAGGGCTTCCCAACACTACTACCATCAGGTTTTGAACTGGTAACCTTCCCTTTGCAAACACTAAGCACTTGCCACCTGTGCTAGCCACCAGATGGTGCTAGAACCCAAGCACCTTATCTCCTTATATACACTGAACTTTGGAATAAACACAACACATGAATTTCTCTATCTCTTTCTTACAAAATGTAACATGTTTTCAATTGCGAGTAATAATTGGATTTCTCTTGGCCTTAGCAAGACAATATTTATATTGCTAACTGCCTTGATTTATATTTCTTCCAACACGTCGATGAAGTATTTTTCGTCTTGCACGTCAGTGGGGTAACCTTAGGGTTATACCATGTCGCATAAATAAATATTTATTTATAAAATTTAAATTCAATTTGAATTTAAATATTTATAAATTAAATATTTAAACCTTCCTTAGAATTTTTAACTTGGAATAAAAATCCTCCTTGGGTTTTTATGAAAAACCTTTTATTTTGCCAATCCATGGTTTTTAATAAAACCTTTTATTTATGCTTCCTATAATATCAAAGATGAATATTATGAAGCTCTTTTACCATCAACCTTTTGCATTGCTCCTTTTGAACTTTTGGCATCAATGATGACTTATTCCTTGACATCAATAACAACTTCATGCCTTGACATTAATGACAACTCCATGGACTCAAAATATTTAACAATCTCCCACTTTTTTTATTTATGGTAATCCAGATTTATTTTACCAAACACTTTGACCTTTTTGTTGTTATACTCTCCCTGGGACATTGCTCCTCGTAACTCAATGCTCTTTTCTTAAATCAAATATCTCCTCCTTACTCATATACCAAATCTCTCTCTTACTCAAATATCTCCCCCTTTGACATCAATGACAAAGAGTCACCTTTGGGGCTCAGGGATAAGAATGAGTCTCTTAGCTTAGCACCTCCCCCACCTCCTCTTGAGGTGGTTAATTTTGGGGTGGGAGTATTTCTACTCCCAGAAAGCACTGGTATTTACCTATATCCTCTTTCCTTCTCATCTGATTCTTCTGATTTCTTTGACTATTCTTGTTTATATCCATATTCTTGTTCCTGTTCTTATCCATATTCATGTTCATGTTCCTGTTTTTGTCTATGTTCATATTCCTATTCCTATTTTTATCCATGTCTATATTCATATTCCTATTCCTATTCATGTTCATGCTTGATTCTGGAATGTCTTCTCTACAACACTTTGTTGTGTGTCCATAATTATTGTACTTATAACACTTAATGTTTTTATTCCTTGAAGATCCAAATGCCTTAGGATTTCTCCTGATGAAGCCATATCCTTTCTATCATGAACCTTGCAATTCATTGCCATGTGACCAAACTGATTATATGAGTAGCAATACCAATGGAAAATTTGTTTGTTCCCATATTCTTGTCTTTCATGTGTCCTACACTATGAAGCCATGTTCCCAAATCTATGACATGAGAACCATCTTCCATTGAAGTTTCCTTGCATTGACCTCATTGATCTCTTAGTCTCTCTTAACATATTCTGATTGTCGTTCCATTTGTTTCTTCTTTGTGCATTGTTCCTTTCCTTTTTGAACTTTTTATTGTCCAACTCATCCTCAAAAGTCTCACTTTCTCTTATACTTTCTTCTTCTTAAATTTTTTCTTCGTCTTCAGTACTTGAGGTTGACTCTTTTTATTTTTTCTTTTGAGCTTGTTCAAAACCAAGACCTGAATCCCACCCAATTCGACTCCCACAATTTGAATCTATACCACTAGTTTAGATATGTGAGGATATTAGTATGTGTGATGGGTTATTTGATGAAACCCATAGGCCATGTGGCATTTTGATACCACCACAACAACACAAGAAATCACCATGGACACTTAGTCCATCAAACCTCAATGCTAGCAATCCACATCAGAAAGTGACTTGAGGAGGCATTGAAGTTCCTTGTAGAAAATTGTATTAGCACAACCTAAATTGGCAATACAGATTTATTTTTGTGAATCCATGATGAAAACTAATAAGGGTAGGGGTAAAGGAGCCTGAAGACTACCACAACACTTGCCACTAGAATGACCTCCATAAATCAAGAGGTAACGATTCTTTTTATGAACTTAGGTTCTCTTTTTCATGTTAGAAACATAGTCGACATTCACCAATGCTTTGCTTATTAGCTGTGTGAAACATTCCAACATCTACTTCATGTCTAGATACATACTGACATCCACATTTAAAAATTGATATGGAATTCCAAACATAGACAAAATGCAAGCAAATAATAAAACTAGCCTAAGATTTCCATTAACGAACATGGCCTTAAAAAGCCTTTTACATAGCTGGATGGGTGGCCATGTAGAAAATTACAAGGACAATTGAATTTCCATGTTATTGGTTACATGGTTGATGGATTAGGTTAGCTTTTGATGCTAAATACTTAATGTAAAATCAACCACAAGATATAAAATGAGCATGCAATAATAAATATATGATAATGACAATATACTAAGCATTGAAAACTCATAAGAAACTTTTGTTGGAATTATGTTGAATATATTTCCATGTTATTTAGGAGGGGTTAACTCTGAAAGGACTTTACACTCTGTAAATATTTTCTCATAGGGTTTCGGGGCCAGGTCGGGCCTCGAGTGGGGGTACAGGGGTAGTAGCTCCTGTTTGGGGGTCCATGGGTTTTAGTCCTTGAGATTTTTTTTGGGAGGGGGTTTAAGTTATTTTTAGACCCATATGGGCATTTTTGGGTTAATGTAATGTCGGTCCATGGTTTTGCACCCATGGTATTGTAAAACCCCTTCTTGTGTTGTTGGTATATAAAGAAACACTTGCATGAGGGTTTGGTAATGAATTTGTAAGAAATGTAATCGCAAGCGAAAAGTGAGTGAAAGGATATTATTATATTGGAGACGATCAAGTTTATAAAATAAGGAGATATGATTGTTGTATTTTTTTCCTGAAAGGGTTGCCAAGGATAAATTTTTGTGTAATGTGTTCTTCGTCTCTATTTTTCCTTTGATTCTACAATTACTGCTTTTTTAAATTTTGTTTATCAGGGTATTGTTTCTCTTCAAATTCTGTAATAACTCATAAAACTGCCATTAATGAAAGCTCATGAAAATAGTATCTTCATACAAAATGTGGAGATATTAAACTCTCCATACTTCTTACATGCTCTACATTGTATCTACTACTTATTTACACTATGCTCTCTATCTTCTCATCTTCTCTATCTCTTTTACTACAAAGGCCAATATATAATGAGATGTGACTCTTGGTCTTCCACCTACCTATGACTCTTCATCTTCCTATTCTATAGACTCATGTACACATGGAAAACATGCACATTTACATCATTGCATATTCTAATAATACTTGTGCATTTATTACATTGCATAAAGTAAATACTCAAATCCTAATTTAAGACACACTCCTAATCTAAACATGTACCCAAGGTGGTACATTGGCAAGTACCAAATAATGTAATATATTTCAACACCCACCTGTATTACATTATTTTATTATTGAAGACTTTAGTCCTCAATATGGTCTTCATTCTGGTTTTGGAACTTGAGCTCTTCTTTTCTGCTTTCTAAATTTTGCTCTTTATTTGTATCTTGATCAAGTAAATCATTAGTATCTTCATAAAATACTATTTTTGTTGAAAGAGATTTAAATTCATGTTCATTTGTAGGTTCTTCCAGTTATTGAATTTCTTGAATCTCTTGAACTAAGTGTCCTTTTTGTTTCCCTTCTCTATATTGTAGTTGAGGATGATTGTATTGATTATGAGAAGTATATGGATGCTAAAATTATTATTGATGCAAATTATATTAATTCTGATATTGTCTTGGTTGGAATGGCCTATTTGATTGGCTTCCAAAATTTTTTTGATTTCCTTGATAATGATTTCTTGGATTGAATCTACAATAATTGGTACTATATCCTTTGTTTCTGCATACTTGACAATATCTATTATTCCATATTGATTTACCCTTTGAGAATGAAGTAAAATTTACTTGTGGATTATCTTTTGATACTAAGGTATTGTTAGTTATTTCATATTTCACTAAATTCTCTACTTTATATTCTTACAGTATATTGACTAACTCATCAAGTGATGTATCTTTACTTAGAATTTGTAGAGATGTGACTAAATGCTTGTAGCTTTCTAGAAGTGCTCTTACAATCACTTGGACAAGAAACATGTCTTCTATCTTTTCTCCTAAGGTTAATAATTTTCCTTTTATATTTGCTACTTTTCTTAGAAATAGTTCTATACTTTCACCTCTATTAAATTTTAAAGAAAGCAATTGAGTTTGAAGATTCAATATAGTGGCTTTAATGCTTACTTCAAATATCTTGGCTAAAGTTTTTCAAGCTTCTATAGAATTTGCTGCTAAACTAATGTATGTTTGTATTTCATTTGTAATTACAAATGTTATTATCATAAGTGCTTTTGCTTCATCTTCTTAATAATTTTTAATCTCTCTAGCATCTACAAAAGGTTTGGTTTTTGCTCCTTTAACAATATCCCAGAGCTTTTCAACTATCAATATTGACCTCACTTCGTTTTTTCATGAAGTGTAATTAGGTCCTTTAAGAAGTTGGGATTATGAAAGAATGAATTTATTTGTTGCCATGATGATACTTGTAGACTACCTTATGACTCCCTAGCTTTGATATTTATTTGGTTAACATGGAATTTGATTATAGGATCAAATTTGATATAATATTTTCAATTCTCAAAATTTGTAGAATACCTTATATCTCCCAAATGTTTTGAATATAAAATGGTTTTGATAAAGTACTTAGATTTCTTAGTTTTCCTTTGAGTTGAATCCCTTTTGTCTCCCTAATGTTCAACTTCAAGACAAGCACTTTGTAAATGGAAAGCTAAAGATAATTTTGATGCACTTTCAATTTTGATAAGGTTCTCTATTTTCAAGACCTTAAAGTTGGATTCCTTATGTCTCATTAATTTGAGCAAGATACTAATACCAATGTAATTTTTCAACTTTTCAATAACTCTCTATTTTGTTTCTTGTAACTTTCAATTCTTGATAATATAATTTCTAAATTTCAAAAACTTAAATTGGTGTTGAATTCATTATAACTCCTTAATTGGAAATTTAGAAAACAAATGTATTTGCAAATTTAATATTTCTATTTCAAAGTAGAAATCCTTATTCCTCCAAGTTTAAACTATTTGCAAATATTTCTATGTAATTTGGATTTCAAAAATTGAATGAGGTAATTTAAAAAAAATTCAAAATGCTTCTTTCTTCAAAAACCTTCTAAGGCATTCAATAATTCCTCTAAGGTTATAATTCTTTACCTTATTTCTCCTTCTATTCAAATAACCTTAAGTATAATGAAATAATTAACCTTGACTTCAATAATATTATACCTTGTATCTCCTTAGTCTTTGCAATTTAAATCAAAATAAATATTTCTTACCTCCTTTAATATGGTGCGTCAAGACTTCGAATTGCTTCTTTTTATTTTGCAACCTACGATCTCAAGATACTCTTTACTTACTATGATGCATTTAATGCTCCTTGATGCTCAATATTCAAGAATTTGACTCTTCAATGTGTCCTTTTATTCCTTCTTGCATCGCTTATGCAATATCCTTATGCACTTCACTCTCCTCTACCGATTGGTATTCTAACCCATGCATTTATTGATATTTGAGATGTTTCAATATTCTTACAATATGGTTGTCACTCCTCCTACTTCAGCACATGACACTCTTTCTCTTCATATTTTGGATGTTAGATAGGGCACCTTGATTCTCTAATGCCCTTCCTCACTGTATATTGTATATTAGTACTTGGTCTGAGGCATTTCTAAGGTATTACACTATCTTTAATGTTACAATCAACATGTGGCAACTTATCACTTGCAATCCCAACATATACTTGAGCAATAATTGATTCCTTGGTGCTCAATATAATTTTGCTTCAACGTTACACCTACCAGAATTTATCTTTATCAAACGTATTCTTTGCTACCTGTTCGTATGCTCTTCTTGTTCTTCTTGAATGGTGTTAATGATGATGTTGAGGCATTGCTCCTTCTCCTCTACTTGATGGCTATACCTTAATGGTTATTTTTTAATGTAGGTATCTTCTCTTCCACGATGGCAATATGGTTGCTTCTTGCAACGTAGGCATCATCTCTTACATTGTGGCTATGGTGGCTCCTTTCAATGTAAGTATCTTCAATTCCACAGTGGCTATACAGTGGCTTTTGTAGGTGTCTTATCAACTATTATATTGTAATGTCGAAGAGATCTCTCCAAAGTTAGCTCTTCTAATGGTGGTTTGATGTACTTCACCAATGCTTCTTTGGTGGTGGTGCTCTTCTTGAGCTTTGCTTTTGGTCTAGTGGTGATTGCGCTCTATGTTACTTTCTTTGATGATGGAAAATCCTCAACATAGGCTCGATGGTCTTTATCACTTATTTGGTTGCTTACCGTTACCATGATATTTTGCAATATTTTTTTGTCCTACATAGGCTTCCAAAACAATGTTCTATTTTTAATATTATTATCTATCTTTTCTCCTTATTACTCCTTTCAGGTAATAATTTTAAATCATCTTTCTGTTGTTTACATTTTGTAGGTTCCAAGATAATTTTTCCTTCCTTGGCTTGGAGATACTTGAATCAAACTAGCTTTGATCCTTAAATAACTCTAATATTATACCTTTAAAAAAACTTATAATGGATAATTTTTAATGCTTAAATAATGAATTGTCATAGCACCATTTTTACACACCTTTTTGGCCTCCTTTTGTAGCTAGTCTCTTTGGTGATTTACTTCACCTTTTTGCGGTTTTACTTTTGCAACCTTCCTTTATTTTGTTTTGCAAATCTAAATTTATCAAATTTGCAGCTCTAGTTGTTACCCAAATATCAGCTTATTCTTTGTCCACTTTTCTTTCAACTTTCTCCTTATTTCTCCTTCAAATGTGTTATCCAAGACTATGCAATTTGCAGCTTCACTTCCTTCTACTTTGTTGCTCTAAGCTTATCAATTTTGCAACTCTAATTGTTACCCAAATTTTTTGCCTCTTAGCCTTTGAGCTATTACCTTATTGTTGTCCTATAAATCTATAGTTTGTAGCTTCAAATGTTGCTAAATCCTCATTCACTTTGCTATCCAAAGCTCTCTCAAATTTGTGTTGGACTCTACGAAATCACAACCCTCTCTTATCTATCTTAAATAGTTTTTCTTTCTTATTTCTTCAATCTATAGTTTGTAGTCTTCAATATTCTATGAGGACGTCCTTCTTGGGTCTCCTCAATCTTCAATCTTCTCTTTTGCTACAACCAGAAACTATTCTCTTGCAATAAACTTAGATAGCAACAAGCAAATGCATCTAAATATCTAGATCTCTACAAATCAATAAACTTCACTAGTTATCCTTCAATCTAGTGGAAATACTCTAGCCAAAAAGTAATTCTAAATTTTTTGAATATGAGATATCCATATCTTCTCTCAATCTCTCTTGTGGCTCTCTCTATCTCCTATCAATATCCCTTGTGGCTTTGATACCAATGTTAGATTTTGTTGCTAAATACTTAATGTATAATAAACCACAAGATATAAAATGATTATGCAATAATAAATATATGATAATAATAATATACTAAGAATGTAAAACTCATAAGAAAATTTTGCAATAACTCATAAAACTACCATTAATGAAAGCTCATGAAAATAGTATCTTCATACAAAATGTGGAGATCTTAAACTCTCCATACTTATTACATGCTCTACATCGTATCTACTACTTATTTACACTATGATCTCTATATTCTTATCTTATCTATCTCTTTTACTACAAAGGATAATATATAATGAGATGTGACTCTTGGCCTTCCACCTACCTATAATTATTCATATTTCTATTCTATAGACTCATGTACACATGGACAACATGCACATTTACATCATTGCACATTCTAATAATACTTGTGCATTTATCACATTGCATAAAGTAAATAATCAAACCCTAATTTAAGACACGCTCTTAATATAAACATGTACCCAAGGTGGTACATTGGAATGTACCAAACAATGTAATATATTCCAACATAGGTGGCCACCGAGAAAATAAAAAAGTTTGAAATTTTTTACATGAATAAAAGGTGGTCATGCACCTATTTAATAAAAGTGGCATTTTTATGATTTTATATAAGATATTTACATATTTACACTTATTAGTTATTGATATTTATATTTTAGATATTATTTCCTTATCATTACTTCCCACCATAGAAGCATTAGACTTCAATGCATAAAAAAGGAAAAAGAAACATGTCGAACAAATAGAACAATTGGAATTAAAGTGGCAACAAAAGCTGTAACAAGAACAATCAAAGTGAAAGAAACAATCATTGAAGCAATTGAGGTTGGAAGAATAAGAGCAACAACAACAAGTGCAAAAGCCACAACAAGAGAAGGTAATGAAACAACCAGAACAACAACCAAAGTATGTGGAGTATTTGGAACAATTTGAGCATCAAGAGGAGGAGGAGTAATAGGAACTGAAGTAGGAGTACGAAGAATGGTTAAAATTATATCAAGATGAGGAACAAGTTCTCAGTGAGTATTTACATGCAAATTAGTAGCATATCAAGTGGAGAAAAGGGCATTGAGTTGGGAACAATGAGGTTGTAGGTGACTAAATACTAATACAATTTTAGGCAAGTGATATGGAGAAAGATGATATTGTGGTCAACTACAAATGAGGAAAGAGTGATGCTCATACTGGAAGGTATAAGTATTATAATATGCATCATAACGAGCCCTCTTATCGTACTGATAAGACTTACTTAACAATAGACCACAATAGTCCATAGGAGTGACATTACAGATAATAGTGTCAATATACTTAGGGCCAAAAGCAAAGGACTGTTGGAACAATTTCTTGCATTCATAGGGTTGAGATATCATGCTACAAGAAATCATTTGGAACCAACGAACTATTACAGGCTTTGGTCAACCTATCTCTTTATTATGATAAAAGATATATTGCTAAAGAAAAAAATTAGAATGGGTAAGGAAACCCCAATGATAAACTTAAGATATTGCAAGTTTAAGCACTCCAGATTTTAATTATAAACTACTTCTATTAAATTGACCAAGCAAGAATAAAAATCTTAATTATGCCTTATGTGTAGACCGGTGCCTAGATTCATTGGGTTGTTATAGAAATTTTAACACTTCAAATTGAACAGAAATAATGGGGAAAAGAAGAAATTGGCTTAGTTAAACTCATTCAAATATCATAATAAATCTAACAATTTGACCAAAAAAAGAAATGTTCATAACACATTCAAATAATGTAATATACAATGAAGTCACATATAAAACTAAAGATAAAAATGATAGAATTGACCCCCAAAATTGTATTAATTGTTAAAAATTACATGCAGAGTTGGTAGATTGCCATTAAAATATGTTAAAAGCTATTAATACAAAGAAAAATTTGTTCAAATAATGTAACAAGACTTCTTCAACTTCTCCTGTTCTAATATGGTAATAGGAAAAATCTCTAAGTTTCAGGCTCAATAGATCTAGAAATAATCTCAGCTTCTTGAGCACTGTTCTACCAAAACCTGCAAAGCAAAGGGTAAGAATGAGGGATGAAAAAGTAAATAGACACAAAGGGGATACAACAACACAACTACAGGGCACTCAAGTATACCTCTTTGCAAGAATTTGCTATATCTAATGCTTGATGCTGATTCTGATCGTAGCTAATGTTTTTATAGCTACAAGTTATTAAATCTATTATTTTTGACCTGATCTAGACCTTACACCTATCACTCTCTATTTTAATCTTAAAATACTTGTATATCTATCTACCATTATCTCCTTTTGTTTATACTTCATAATCTATTTAGATTTTTCAATTAAACTGTTTAACCAGTGATCTTAATGCTTGAAGAATATTTTTCTTTTGTTCCTTCTTCATCCTCTGGCTGATTTCTAGCTTTTGAAGTCTCCCCTCCTTAAGCAATATTTATTTCTTCACTTGGAAGTGTATTTAGATTCAGCTATAGACTACATACTCTAATTTCTTTCTATTTCTTATTCTACTAAAGCCTTTTGATTTATTTTTCAATTAACCCCCAAGCGTCAGTATTAAAGGTTACTACAAAATTCACTGTATTCATTTTTTGTAGGATTCTACTTTTTTGTGAGCTAATGAAAACTTTGTTCTTTTCATATTGAGTAACAAGAGAATCTATAGTATTAACCATAATAGTAGTTAGTCTAGCCATGCCTTTGTCATCATCAAGCTCATAGTCAAACTCTTCAATCTTGTTCATTAGGAGGTCTTCTATGCCAGCAGTTTCCAAAAATTATTCCAATGATAACCCAATATATGTCAAATTTTCTCTTATATAATTTATCAAAGCAAATATTTCTGCAGCATCATTATACCACCTTTCTCTGTTCGACTCTGAAGAATACAAACTTATACTGAGAGGGGGGGTTAACAATATAAGACCACTTTTTACTTTTATTTCCAAATCAATATTATGCAATGTATAGATAACAATATCAATAACAACAATCAAAGCAATGAAAAAATCACCACACACAATATATACACCAATTTAATGTGGTTCACCCAAAGATGACTACCTCCATGGAGAAAATATTTCTTATAAAATTTTCTCAAATAAGTTCTCTTGGGAATCCTTTCCCTATAATATTTATGGACCTTTGTCCAAAGTAGATACCAATACCCTAAATCAATTTCATGGATCTCTATCCACAACAAAACTCCTTCTCATCTGCTCTAGCTGGTGATCCTTTAGAAGACTACTACTGCCTCCACTACATTGGCTTGTGGATATCTCTCCACTGAAGAGTCTTGTCCCCACTCAGAAGACCTATCCTCACTACCATGGCTAATGGATCTCTATACATTAGAGACTATTGTCCTCACTTCTCTGTCACCTCCAAAGCTTTGTCTCAAATCTATACTAAACATAGTCCTTCGATCTAGCACAAATTTTCTCAATATCTATCTTTGATCTAGCATAAAATTATCCTCAAATCTGCACCAAATCTATCCTCAAATATTCTCAACAAGTCCAAAAAGAACTTGCTCAAATTTTCTCAACAAGTTCACACAAAACTTGCTCAAATTTTCTCAACAAGTTCACACAAAACTTGCTCAAGTCTGCTCAATAAGTCCACTCAAAACTTGTTCAAATTTTCTCAACAAGTCCACTCATAATTTGGTCAAATCTGCTCAACAAGTTCACATAGAACTTGCTCAAATATTCTCAATAATTCCACACAAAACTTGCTCAGATCTGATCAACAAGTTCACACAAAAATTGCTCAAATCTGCTAAACAAGTTCACATAGAACTTGCTCAAATTTGCTCAACAAGTTCACATAGAACTTGCTCAAATCTGCTCAACAAGTCCACTCAAAACTTGCTCAAATCTACTCAAAAATTTCACATAGAACTTGCTAAAATCTAATTAATAATTCCACATAGAACTTGCTCAGATATGCTCAACAAGTTCACACAAAACTTGTCCAAATCTGCTCAACAAGTTCACACAAAATTTGCTCAAATTTGCTCAAAAATTTCACACATAACTTGCTCAAATCTACTCAAAAAGTCCACTTAGAACTTGCTCAAATATGCTCAACAAGTCCACATAGAACTTGCTCAAATCTTCTCAAAAAGTCCACACAGAACTTGCTCAAATCTGCTCAACAAGTCCACACAAAACTTGCTCAAATCTGCTCAACAAGTCCACACAAAACTTGCTCAAATCTGCACATAGAACTTGTCCAATCTCATAGAAACATAAAGATAATTGTTAGAGACTCAATATGTTCTAAAATTATCACAATGCTCAATTACTTTCTCAAGTCAATTCAGAATATAGAATGGTTTGTTTTATGGAACTTGAACAATCACTTCACACATCCAATTGACTAGGCTCAACCAACTCTACTCATCCAATCACTCAATGAAACACCCCTTTCTTACAAACCCTAGTCTAAGCATATAAAAACCAACTTAAAATATTTCCAACAATGCTCAACAAAAAATATCATATAAAAATTATACTCATGATCTTTGCAAACCCTAGTTCAAGTTCTTCACTCACTAACTCACTTCAACAACAATGCTTATAAGACAAATCTCACATAACAATGATACTCATGTTCTTTTCAAACCCTAGTTCAAGTTCTTTGCTCAATAACTCACTTCAAAAAAATACTTATAAAACATAGCAATGATACTCAAACCCTAACTTAAGTTCTTCACACAACCAATGGCTTCAACAACAATGCTTATCAAACAAGGTTTTATCAACAACTCTTTATTCCAGAAAACCTTGAAGCATTAACTCAATACACTCAATAGGAAACCCTAATCAAGTCCTTTTCACTCCAAACTTATTTTCCAAAAAACCAATCAATCAACTTAACTATGGAAGAATGTGCTCATACCTTTTTCTTGATGATGAAGGAATCTCATAAATCTGCCACAACCAAAAACACTTCTATGCCAATATCAAAGAGGTTAGAAGATAAATCTTTCTCACAATGTAATGCAAAAACTCAATTACACCTTATCACTCCAACTTTCAAAACAACCATCAACATACATAAAATATTTATCCAATAACACCTTATAATCTCCCAACTAAAATAAATTTAACATCCACCAAAATTAACTCAAAATCTCTTTATTCAGATTTAATGAAAAAAAGAACTTTGGCAAGAATAAAATCCACTTTCCTTATAACTCCAATAACATAAATCAATTATCAATAAAACAACCTTTCATAAACCCTTATAACTCCAAATAATCATAAATCAAATATCAATCAAACAACCTCTCATAAACCCTTATAACTCCAAATAACACATTAGGAAAATAAAATTTTAATTAAAAATACCTTTGCCACTAGTGGGATTTGAACCCACAATCTCTGCCTTTGCAAGCGCTCTAGCCGCGGGCTTGACCACCACGTGCGCTAGATGCACATTTGAATACTTAGGAGCACTTCCTACTCTTTCTCCTAAGTCTACCACTCAAAATGAGTGTGTGTCAAAAGGCTCTCCCCTTGGCGCTTAAGACGAATAGACCAACTAACGTCCATGTGAATCGATCGTGGACTCTTCCACTTCCAATGCTCTCACAAAACACGTTGTACCAATGGACCACTGTGTCCAATGGGAGTGAGGCCTTCTCCCTTTTCATCCTTTCCCTGGTTCTAAAGACAACATGAGTTTATCTTCTTCCTCAATGATTTGCACGAATTATCTTTCTCTTTGGTCGCATGAAATTAAATCAAAGAAGGTAAGGTTTAATGATCTTTGGCATGGTATTTATACATGCGTTCCTCATTTTGCCATGGATATCAGCGCTCCCACTTAGTTTGATGATGTCGGCGCTTTCTTTAAAACATTTTATAATTTATAAATTATTTAAATTCTAATAGAATTTAAATTTTATAAATTATATTTATAAACCTTTGACTTTAATAAAAATTAAAGCCTTAATTGGGATAAAATTTAAACCTTCCATTTGTACTCCACTGTTTTGATGAAGATTATTCTGCCACCATGGTTTTAATCAAAAAACCTTGTAGAATAATATTTTAATAACTTTTCTTCAACTCTTCACATTGCTCCTGGTATTAATGATGGCTTCATATGTTCACTTTGGCATCAATGACAACTTATCACCTTGACATCAATGACAACTGAATGAGCTCAAAATGTCCAACAACCTCAAACATTGTTGCTTTCATGAATTCAATATTGTTTTTGACTTCAGAGCCATCCTTTAAGATCACTTCTTTATTTTGCATTTCTTCAAAATATTCTACCATTAGGTAGAGAGTGGGATGGATGACTTCCAATTCTTGTTCTTTTTGGTATAACAAGCTCTCCATTTATTTGGCAGTAAATTGGATCACTTTGATCTGCCTGAACATCTCTATGATCCCATCAATCCTGTCCTGAATTTTAAATGATATTGCTTTTCTTATTTTATCCAGATAGTCTGCATAGTCTATTATTTTCACTAGTGGAGACTCTACTGGTGTGGAGGTTGCCTTAGCTAACTGTTCTTGTAGGTCTTTGATCAAGGCTTGCATTTATACCTTCTTCTTATCACTCGTTTCCAATTGACCCCTTAATTATTTATTTGCCTGGTGTAGAGGGTCTATGACGGGGACCCAAAAAAATCACACGTAATACCCACTCAGCAAATCCAGAAAATCTCATTCATTAAATCTGAAAATGCTTCTACAAATAGCCCGCAGGCTTACAATGACCAGCGCTCGGCTTGGTTCTTCCTCACTCACACTCTGCGTGCAATCTTACCCGAATCCACCGTCCCGACTAAAACAACAAACTAGGTTTTTATAGAGGCCCCGACCCTCTCACGCATTAAACCACGCATTAATCGGGACACCAA
Organism: Wollemia nobilis; assembly: GCA_028583015.1. NCBI lineage: Eukaryota > Viridiplantae > Streptophyta > Pinopsida > Araucariales > Araucariaceae > Wollemia > Wollemia nobilis. Next base: position 19,701,718 of record JAQPPZ010017228.1, read on the forward strand.
CCCGATTAATTACATTAACTAGGTTTTTATAGAGGCCCCGACCCTCTGAAACAAAAACACGAAAATCGGGACACCAACCCGATTAAAGACCCCTCTCCGCACGGTCCCTGTCATCTCTGAATCCGTCAGAAAATTCTGCGCGCCCATCCTTCTCGTCTTTCGCGCTTCTGGGTAGTCCCCCACTTTAACTTCAATTCGTGCCACGTGTCATTTTTGAATGGTCCTCGAAAATGTCGTTCTCGCCATCTCTTTCTCCTCCCGCGCCTTTTTCTCTCTTCGTCGCAATATCGTGACATGTCGTGATATCGCGATATTTCTGTCTTCCTACGCTCTTTTCCAATTTTGGTCGTGATATCGCGACATGTCGCGATATTGCGACCATTTTGCCTCCGAGCCCCTTGCCTTGAATTATGTCGCGATATCACGACAAAACTGTCGCCTCACCTTCGTTGTCATTTGACGTCGCGATTTTGCGATGTCGCGATTTCGCGACGTCGCGATTTCGCACCCCTTTTCGATTTCTTCCTCTGCCTCGCCAAGACGTCGCGATTTCGCTACAGCTTTCCGACTTCACCTCTGCCTCGCCAAGACGTCGTGATTTCATGATGTCACAAAATTGCTACGTCAAGATTGCGATTTCGCTACAGCTTTTCGACTTCACCTCTGCCTCGCCAGGACGTCGCGATTTCGTGACGTCGCAAAATCGCGACGTCACGATTTCGCTACAATTTTTCTCCTCCGCTTTCGCCTCGCTGAGATGTCACGATTTCGCTACTATTTTCTGCCTTCACTTTCGCTTCTGCCCTTACGTCATGATTTTGCGACGGCCACGATATCGCGACATGTCACGAAATCGTGGGTCGCGATTTCACGACATGTCGTGAAATCGTGGGTCCCGATTTCATGACATGTAGCAAAATCGCGGCCACTTCCTTGGCATTTTCTCTCTCCTAGAAACTGTCTTCTATTTTTTTTTCCTTGGCCGACTCTTCAGCACTGGCTTTCCCGTAACTAGATGCCTCTGCATCTGATGCTGTCGGATGCTCCTGCATCAGACACCTGGGGTACGTGGAGAAGTGATCTTCACTTCTGCTTGGTCTTGTTACTGCCTCCGACAACACTTCCAGACTTTTCTCTGCCTCTATAGTCTGTTCTAAACCCTTCTTCGGGTCCACATAATTTTTGTCTTTTATTGGACAGATTTCCTCATTGCTGCAAACTTCTGCTGTAGCCAGCTTCAACTCCTCCACTTGCACAGAAAAATTTGTGCCTTCTTCCGGGCAGGTCTCGGTACTGCTGCATTCTTCTGCAACCTTCTTCACCTTTTCCTCTTTCTTCCTCTTTCTTTCTTCCCGCCTTCTTTGCTGCTCCTCTTGCTCCCGCAACTTTATTTCGAGCCACTCTTTTTGCAGGGCCTTCAGCTATTTTTGCAAGGCTATGTATTCTTCTTCCGTCACCATATCTTCTTTGTTGTCCCGTCTTCTTCGGGAATGCATTTTTCTTTCTTTGCTTTTCTCACAAGCTTTAACGATCCGGTGTAGCTGCCTCACGTTCGGCGATCTGCTAACACACTCAGGGATCCTAAACTCTTTTTCTCTCTCACACTCTGCCACAGATCCTGGCGTAACTGCCTCACATCTGGCGATCTATTATGCACTCAGGAACTTCTGCTCTAATACCACTGACGGGGACCCAAAAAATGCACGCATACTCACACTCAGCAAATCCAAAAAATCTCATTCATTAAATCTGAAAATGCTTCTACAAACAGCCCGTAGGCTTACAATGACCAGCGCTCGGCTTGGTTCTTCCTCACTCACACTCTGCGTGCAATCTTCCCGAATCCACCGTCCCCACTAAAACAACAAACTGGGTTTTTATAGAGGCCCCGACCCTCTCACGCATTAAACCATGCATTAATCAAGACACCAACCCGATTAATTACATTAACTGAGTTTTTATAGAGGCCCCGACCCTCTGAAATAAAAACACAAAAATTGAGACACCAACCCGATTAAAGACCCCTCTCCGCATGGTCCCTGTCATCTTTGAATCCGTCAAAAAATTCTGCGTGCCCATCCTTCTCGTCTTCCGCGCTTCTGGGTAGTCCCCCACTTTAACTTCAATTCGTGCCATGTGTCATTTTTGAACGGTCCTCAAAAATGTCGTTCCCGCCATCTCTTTCTCTTCCCGTGTATTTTTCTCTCTCCGTCGTGATATCGCGACATGTCGCGATATCACGACGTTTCTGTCTTCCTGCACTCTTTTCCAATTTTGGTCGCGATATCAAGACATGTCGCGATATCGCGACCATTTTGCCTCCGAGCCCCTTGCCTTGAATTATGTCGTGATATCGCGACGTCGCGATATCACGACAAAACTGTCGCCTCACCTTCGTTGTCATTTGACGTCGTGATTTCGCGACGTCGCAAAATCGCGACGTCATGATTTCACTCCCCTTTTTGATTTCTGCCTCTGCCTCCCCAGGACATTGCGATTTCACGATGTCGCAAAATTGCGACGTCGCGATTTCGCTATAGCTTTCTGACTTCACCTCTGCCTCGCCAGGACGTCGCAAAATCACGACGTCACGATTTCGCTACAATTTTTCTCCTCCGCTTTCGCCTCGCTGAGACGTCGTGATTTTGTGACGTCGTGAAATCACGACGTCGTGATTTCGCTACTGTTTTCTGCCTTCACTTTCGCTTCTGCCCTTATGTCGTGATTTTGCGACGATCGCGATATCACGACATGTCACGAAATCACGGGTCGCGATTTCGTGACATGTAGCGAAATCGTGGCCACTTCCTTGGCATTTTCTCTCTCCTACAAACTGTCTTCTGTTTTTTTTTCCTTGGCTGACTCTTCAGCACTGGCTTTCCTGTAACTGGACGCCTCTGCATCTGATGCTGCCGGATGCTCCTGCATCAATCTATGGTTTGTGCATTCATGGCCTTATTTATTTTGACCATGTCATCTTCCTTTCCATGCATTGAAATCTTCCCTATTTCAACGTCAACTTGGAGAATGAAAGGTTCTTGTGGGATAGGTATGGTTATTTTTTCCATGGATGCTCTGTACATGCCTTCCCTTGTTCCCGAAGTATGTCTTTCTTCCATTCTACTTGTTCCATCTATTATCTGTAGTTCTCTCTCATTAGCAACATTGAAAACCATTTCTTCCTTGACCCTTTCTAATGTAACTTTTATCGAGGTCATAGCTAGCTTAGGCTTATTTGCTTCAGGGGTAGATACAACCTCTTACATTTTTACCCTATGATCTATCAAGATTCCCCAAAACCACCTGCTTTCCTCATATTCATTTGTATTACAAATGAAATTAGTATTTCTTTTTCATTAATATTTAGTGAGGTGGGAATGGCCTAAGGGTCTAACTTCTTCACACTAGTTAGGGCCAATAGTTGGTCAAAAATAGGGGATTCAACTTGTTTTCTTGAAATGGTAAGCTCTTGGGATGACACTACAACCATTTATTTCCCTTTGTCTGCATCAGGCCCTGCGAGAGTTTTCTATGAAGTACTAGGCGTTGCTTTTATCTAGGGTTGAAATTTTTTTGGAACTTGTATTTGGTGTTCTACTATATCAGTAGCACCCACTATAACATCCACTTGATGTATGCCTTGTTCTTCTATAATCTATAATAGTGCATCCTCTCGAATGGCTTGAGTGGGAGTAGGGAAAATTGGGGTTGCTAAATCTATAGTAATCCTCCTTATTGCATCGAGCTCCAGGGGGTATTCATACGGTCTATGAATTTGTGAATTTCCCTCTTCTCAAAATGAAAATCCTTCCATACTTTTCGTAAATTTTCTCCTTTCAACATGGCTTCTAATAGTGCTTCCTCATATTGGTATTTTCTATATTCGACCTAGGCATATTCGTGATTCATCATCCACATATATTTTTTATGGGGATCATATGATCTCCAAGTTATCTCTTTGAAATCCAAGTTTTCTAAATCATACATGCCTTTGAACAGGGTTGGGTATCCTGTAAAGGTGTGATATACAAATTTTCAAGGGACATTGAGCCAGGGAACTCAGCCATGCTTCTTTGCTTGCCTCATTTTAGCTTCTTCTATGACTTGCCTTACCAATTCTAAGGCGGCTAGGGAGAAAGGGCAGTACATAGGTAAAATTTTAGGGAGAATTTTAGCCCCAAAAAGCCGCGTATACATGAAATCTTCTGAGAAGAAGTAATCCCCTATTTATTTTTCTTTGATGAAATCTTTTATCCCTGGCCCTAATCTCTCAAGCATGTCACCTGTTAGAATCTAGTGAATACCATGAAGTTGTCACAAAACCAACGTAAGTGGGTGTGTCCCTCATGTATTCTCAAAAATATATTTTGTACATATGGACTGTCATTAGCTCCTAGTCTATGCTGATTGTCATATCCTAACTGTCCCACCAAAATGTGCATGAAAATTGAATAATGAGAAAAATAGGGCATCTCTTTCCTTTGTTCCAAGATTACATTTTTTAATTCTGACAACTGCCTGTGCATTTGTCTACTCAATTCCTCCTCCCAAGCATATATGGGGGTGTTTATTATTTTATTACTTTGTGTTACTAAGTACAGAGTATCTCTCCCTACCACACTGAGTTTTTGTACCCCAAATTTAACGTTTATCATGTCACAAAAATCACTGACCCAAGGTTTGAATGCGATCTTTCTAATGGGGAATTCATATTTTACCTCCTCATATGTATCAAAAAGTATTTTAAAGGAATATAAATCAGTTAATTTGAGAAGATTACATTTCAATTACCTGGTAAATTAAACAGGTGTTTGAGGGCTCCAGATGAAAGACTTCTTTGATGTGCCTAGCTGCTATGCTAAAAAATAGCCATCCTTTATTATCTTTGAAAGTCTTGGTATTTTCATCATAGGCTACTGCTAGCCATGCCATCAGGTCTGCACAATAATACACTCTTGGGCATATTAATTTACCTATATTGTTGGTCCATCTATTTCTCTTGGGGGCTCTCTGGTTTTGCAATTTATTTGCTTTGTAGAATAAATTAGCTAGTAACCAAGGAGAGCACTACCAATTTTCCATTGTGGCCTTGAAGCTCCGAACACATGTATTTTCAATCTCGTATTGTTGGGTTGGTGTGAGATTTTTGTTTTCCTCAGACTTTATTAAAAAATCATACATCCCTATTGCAACCATTACTCCTTTGGGGAGCTTTGTGTATAGAGACTAGTTAGTAATGAACTTTATTGCCTCTTGAGTGTCTTTGGGTATGAAGGTATTTCCCCAGGTGGCCATTATGCTCATAGGAATTACTTTGACTCACCGTGATATGCACTATTTGGGTTTCTTCTCACTCTTTTCTTGTTCAAACCGGTTCTTCATTCTAAGATAACCAGGGTGGCAATATCACTCAATAGTGGGGTTTTAAGTAATTAAGGGTAAAGTAGCTTTACTAGTTTTGCATAGTGTTTCATTAATGTAGTATCACCAACTTCCTTTTGAAATTGACCAATATATTTCTACCACAGTATCATTTCTAAAATCAGATAGTTGTGGTAGGTGATCTTCCTTGGCCTGCATGTCCATGAGGTCCTTGGTCTGTGTACTCACAATCATTCATAGTGTTTCTATTGGCTGCTACGCAGCTCTCCCTTTTGATGTGGTATTATAAACATGGTAGTGGTGGCTTTATGTGAGATTTTTTTATAAAACTCTCTGCATCCTTGGCCCTGTATAAGATTAGTTCGAAAAGAGATATACCGTTAAAAAATGGTCATTATTTTGGGGATCAGTTTTCAGATCTGCTCATGGAGGTGTGTGCCCTTCAAAATTATTTTATATACAAGTTGGTTAGTCCTAAGGAAAAACGTATCATAATTGGATTGTATTAACCTTAATATTTATTATAATCAATCAAATACTAATCAAGGTTTAAGGTGTCTTATTCGTAATATTTATCTTCTCGAGCATCGCACACCATGCTTACCATTAGATCTTGTTGGTTTTAAATGTTGTCATTGATATATATGAACCTGCATAATTTTTAGCCATACAACATAATAGACGTATGTTATGGTATTCACATGTATTAAATCCAAAACTATGGTTAGAGTCAAATAAATCGTAATTACTTAAGATTGAAAATATAATTGTTGCATTTACTAATCATAGTATTAACCATGTGCATAAATCCATCTTATTAAGGTTAATCATGTGATTATAGTGTTAATAACCTCAAAATAAAACATGGGACCTTATAATCTGGTCACATCTCCAAGCGCTCATCATTCAATAAAATAAAAGGTTGTCCGTGATCGTCTGATCTTCTAGTTATGCATCGAGGTTAACCAAGAAAAAGGGTATCATTAACAACATATTAGGCCCTCCCCTAATCTTAATTAGGCATAGGATTTTGGATTTTATTAATATTAATTAATCATCCGACCAAAATGCTTGACTAAGTTATCCTTCAGACACCTTGGAAACGCGTTATCGCAAGATTTGAGCGGGATCAAGTGCTACCGTCAAAATAAAAAGGAGATGCGTGCTTCATATCCCAATGAGGAAACATTAATATGTTCTTAGACTTTTTTAATCATGATTTACACTTATATTAACCCTTCATTACCTTATTACCTTACCTTGATTACCTTTTGGTCATCTCAATGAAGCACTACCATCGGATCTGGGCAAAAATAAGTGTGACCGTCAGATCTTGTTTAACCACAACTCTTTTGATGATTTCCTTGTTAATATTTGACCACTTTTGGGAAATCTCTACCATAAGATCTAACATGGATTGGTACCACCATTGGATCAAATAATGATGTGTGCTTTATATCCCTTTGATTATTTCAATCAAGCACAACCATCGGATTTAGCAGGATCCAACACTATCGTCGATTTTATTTAGCCTTTAATTGTTATGGAAGAGCACTATCATCAGATCTAGATGGGATCAGGTGCTACTATTGGATCAACTTGTGATGTGCACTTTCATATCCCCCATATTTGACTTTTCAATATTTTGTGACTTCGTGGAAGTGCTACCGTTGGATCCAATTTGGAGCGGGCATGGTCGTCAGATCCCATGAAGGTGCAAGCATTTTATTTACCTCTAAGAAGGAGTATTTTAATATTAAGTTAAATTTTTTGATGTGCCACCGTAGGAGCATCTTGGATTAAGTGCAACCATTAGATCTGTCGAGGATGGTAGGTAGTTATCCTTCGTTAGGATGAACAAGAATTTTATCGGTTGGATGATATGCAATGAGTGTAGCTGTCAATATCTTTAGAATTGCAAGATTATTAATTAAAGAGGTGCATGATTGAACCTTAAATTATTCTTGATTAAGCGAAAGGGGGATAAATTAGTAATATATCAAGACCATCACTAATCATGATTAGCGGTTTAATTAACTTAGGATTACCTAACCTTTTAACTTTTAATGATCATTAATATAAGTGGTGTGCAACTATTTGATTAGGCTTAGATCAAGCACAACCATCCATATTTATCAATTTGTTCAAAGCTTAAACAAAAGGGGCGCATACCCTTACTTGGTTTTGATCAATTAAATGGTCTAATACCTTAGGTTATACAACTTTGACCATGGTCTTACTTAACTTAACCTTTGGTGTTAGGATTCTATTCCTAATAATCATCCTAGTCTTTAACTAATTTATTAATCACTTTTCACTAGTTGTGACCCTTGGTCACAACTCCACAAGCGTAGAAATACACACTCAACTTGGTAGAATTAATCATCAAGGAATATACATTTTATTACTTAAGGTGTACTACCTACTAACTACGATTTCATATTTCAAACTGTGATTCTTTCATCCATTTGCATTCTTATCTACTAATTTTCATAGCTACAGAACTCGGGTTCTAGCAACTGGTATCAAAGCAATAAAAATTCTACACCTATATCTGCCAGATTTATCTCTACCTGCATCAACTAGTTTTCATTAAACGAACATACTTCCACTGTAGCAAACAACCACCTCTCATCGCCCATAAGATGCAACACAACCTCTGTCTATGCCTGCTAACCAGGACTACCACGCTCGTCGATGCACAAGTGATGATGTAAGGCAGTAGCACCAGGTCCCATCCAATAAATTCTTCATCCGCAAGCAAAAACATCCAATTTGATGAAGCAAAAAATAAATAAACGATTGAAATCGAATTTAGGAGAAAAAGAACGTGAAAAACAGCCTTAAAAATTTGCCTACAACGTTTTCGGCATTCTATTGCAATTTTTGGCAAGCAAAATTAATTAATTAAAACTTAATTTAATTTTTTCTAACTTTTTGGCATCGGAAAATTTTCTCGCAAAAAAAAAAACAAGCGATGGCGTTAAGGTTTTAAGGTAGGGGAATTATCCCACATTGCTCATGTGAAGGAGCAAGTGGGGTTTTTAACCACCCCTAGGCACCTTTAGAAGTGCCTAGCTTGCTATGCACCACGCTAGCGCGTGGTAACCGAGCTGGACCACTGCCAAGCACACCCTTCTCCCCTTGATTTCTATGCCAAACTTGCCTCCCACTGCCTGCCTTACCTTCGAGGAGTTTATCTTGCAAATAAAATAAAAAATGTGCTTACCCATATGAAGATCTTAGTATGCATATATAAAATTTGATTCTACTTCATATAATGTGGACCAATTGAAAGTCTCGTGACCATAGGAAGCAAAAATTATGGAGACTATTATGCTTGGATGTTGGCTCAAACAATTTGTTGTTGAATTTACACTTCCTTTCTTATGCTTGATGATCATTGAAAACTACTATAGATATGTGGACCACTTATTATGTCTTTTATTTTTTAGATTATCGTGTTTGAATAAACTTTAAATGTCTATGATCGTTATGGATTATGGTTTCTTTCCCAAGATGTAGTGCTTTCATTGTTTACATATTTGGACAATGGCATAGAGATCATTATCATATGTGGATTATTATTAAACTGCTTTATTGATCATTTCATTATGATAGTTATCTAGATATTCATGCTATGTGAGGAAAAATCCCAATGCATACTCTAATGTATCAATAATTACCTCAAAAGGCTATTGTATATCATGTAGAAAAAGTGTATTAGTTGAACATAATTCATCCTTCAACTTCTCAAATGTTCTCTACTATGTGTCTCCCCAATGGAACTTGACTTTGGCACCTCCTTTGGTAACTTAGTGTAGTGACTAAGAAATGTGTGAGAGAACCAATATAAATATTTGATAGAAATTGTAAATATCCAAAAATCTATGAAGCTCTACTAGAGTCTTTGGGGTAGGCCAATTTCTAGTTACCTGAATCTTCTTAGGATCAACATTGACTCCTTTTTCAACAATGTACTTGAGGCACTAAATATTCATCATGCCAAATGAGCACTTATCCAAATTAGCATATGGATTTTATTTGAAGAGTTTGAATTACCCATTGAACATGCTATATATGATCCTCCCATGTCTTACTATATATGATAATGCCATCTTAGTAAACTACCACAAATGAGTTGGTGTAGGGACTCAAGATGTCATCCATCATACTCATGAATACGGTAGGTGCATTGGTTAATCCAAAAGATATAGCCAATCACTCAAATAAATCCTCCTTAGTTTTGAATATAGTCTTCCATACATTAATGAATTCTATGGATATTTGATGATAGCTATATTTGAGATCAATTTTGGCGAAGAAATTTTCACCACGAAGTTGGTCCAACAAGTCATCTATTAGAGGGAGTGGATAATGATTTTATTCAAATCTCTATAGTCAATATCATGTCTTCATATTTTGTATTTATTTAAACCCAATAAAATTAGACCACTACATGGTGAAGCACTTGGTTTGAAGTGTCCCTTCTAAATCAACTCTTGGTCCTACCTTCTAATTTCATTATTTGTAAGGACTAATTTATGATAAATAGATGCATTAGGCAAAGGAGTGACAAAAAATACATCAATGAAATACTTTACCTTACAATGAAGTGGAACCCCACTTGGTGACTTGAATAAGTCATCATGTTAAGATAAAATCCAATGTATTTTATTTTGTTGTGCATTTTCTATGATTGATGTAGCAATAGTCCTCTTTTTACTTTACAACTTGATCATAAATAAAATTAATTTCCTTGTTTTGGTTAGCATCTTCCTACATTATTTGGAACTAATTAAGTAAATAGAGGTAGGAAGAGATATTTTTAGTATTCTAAAGCACTAACCTTTAACAGTGATGATGACACTCTAAGATCTAGATTCATATGCACCATGCCTCTTCCACATGAATGGTTGGCCCAAAATCATATCATGAACATTGGGTGCATCACAAAAAATATCAATTTTAAAGGGTTTGATGGCATAAGATAGGATATATTGCTGAGTGACACAAACTTATCTCCCCTATTGTAACCATCCAATATTATATGGTTATGGGTGTGGTGTGATACACACATTCAAATACTTTATAATACGAGTATTAATCACATTCTTTTGACTCCCACTTTCAACTATAAAATGTAATGGCTTACCCCTCATCCACACTTATGAGCAAAATATATGTTTCTTTTCTTGTGACCCTTCTAGTGTAGCATGTGTTATGCCAATGGTCACACTTGTTTTAGATTCCATGGTACACTTCCCTCTATCCTCAACCTTTGGATGTGGAGGTGGTGGTGCAATGGATGGAGAGGGTTACAACTCAGTAAATAATTATTTTAATTGCTTGAAACTTCTCTCTCAAATATTGATTGCTCTTGTGATAATAGCACCATTTGTGAGTCTTGGCCTTTTGGGGATTCTTTTCTTGGGAGTATTTTTTTGATTCCAATTATAATTTTGGGCTTGACCCCCTTTGTCTTATTTTTTGAAGTGTTAGTATTGCATTTCATTGGATGGTACTTAGTGTTCTAGTTATTATTATTTGCTCCTTATTTTAAGTTTTTGCCTTTGTACTTCTACTCTGATTTGACAAAAAGCTTGTATGCCTCTCCCAATATCTTGAATTTGAATAGGTCCACATCCTCTCAAATATACCATTGTATCCCACTATGGTGCTTAAGGATTTGATACTTTTTAGTATTTTTAATACTTATTTTTATTGTCATTGAATAGAAAGCATCAACATAATCTTGACTAGTTTTCCAAGAAAGGCAGGATATCAAAATGGATTTGTATAAGCTGATTAGTTTTTTTGAATAAATTTTTACCTTTTACTAAAAAAAAAACATAATCTTGACTAGTTTGATCTTTACCTTACAACAATTGTTGTCATCTCATTTATTTGTATTCATAAACTCGTATGGGATAATATTGTTCCATGAAGGCTTCTATGAAATAATCCCACATGAGCACTACTTCTTCATCTACATTCTCCTCCTTGAACTTGTTTCCCACCAATTTCAAATAGGTAATGAAGCTTTCAAGAGTACAAAAGTGGTTTTATGACTATAGTGAATTTACTTTTAGATAAGTATGAAGGTGATTGATCCAACTAAATATCTAGGGTATAAACATTAGTTTTTCCTTTAGAAGTAGGAATATCAAAATTCACCTACATATGAAATGGTGTGGGCACTCTAAATGGCACTTGGTCAATGAGAGATCACACGAAGGAGGTTGTAAAATTTAAAGTAAGAATTCATTGAATAATTTAAGAAAATTGATCCATCATCTCATTCCTATGTTTCATAAGGGTTTCATTCAACACCTCCTTGAAAGGATCAACTATCTCAATATTGTCCATCCTATTTTCCATATAAGATCATTTGGAATGACAAGGGAGGTAATAAACATGATCCCATGTTTGAGACCCAAACTCTTGATATTCTTATATAGTGTTTATGGATGTACACTCAAAACATAGACCACTATGATACTACTAATCTAGAATTCAAAATTTTGAGTTAAGGAAGATCAAGAAAGAGTTCAATTAAAAAATAATAAAGTATAACAATTTAAAACATAAATATATAAGCAAAATAACATAATTATTTTAATTTCTTAGAAAATAGAGTACAATACAAGCAATCTCTAAGAAGAGATGTGAGGCTATAACATTACATCCATTACTCATGCTTTTTACAGTCAAGAGTGCATCTCTCTTTATACAATATTTTTAGTGTGTTGGAAATCCATTGTATTGAATATAAAAGGTCACCCATATGAAAATGTGGTGGTTCACCTTCCATGAGTTAGAATGTTACCCATATGGAAATGTGGTGATTCATTTTACACAAGTTACAAAGTGCATGTTGAATGAAAAATTATATAAATATGACTTACAATTTTGTGTTTTATCTTCTATTTATGTGTCAACATTGGTAGAGATGTGTTTTGGCTATGAAAAACTAAAAATAAAAAATATATATTTTAGTAAATATTTTATTTTTCATTTTTGAGGGGCTTCGTAGCATTTTTTATGCACCTACTAAAATTGTTATTCTCTCTTTTATCTTCCCACACTTCTTGAATGGATCAAAACAAAGTCTCAATCACAAATTATGCCCTTGACAATGTGGTTAGGATGAAAAATAGTTTTTTGGGCATAAAGTCATGCCCTAAAAATGTCACATACCTAGATAAATAGGTGTGCATGAACTCAATATATTCATGTCAAACTCTATTTTGATTCACAATTGTAGGTTGTGGCTTCCTGAAGGGACTTTGACATAGTTATGTCTCCTAAAATGAAGGTAATATTGGTCAAAAAAATCAGTGGAGGATTTTGTTACTTTTGTTAATTTAATTGGTCTTTAGGATGTCATCCCTTCAAGTTGTTAATATACATGGGATAATTGATGTATTGGGAAATATCATCGTGCAAGTAGATCAAACATATTTTAATTACAAATATATCTTATGGTATTTTAAAATATTCTTATGTATGCCAGTTTAGATTAGAAGCTATTTTTTAGATTTGACATTACCAATAATGGCCACTAAAAATCATTTTGATTTTAGTCAATGTAGCTTCAATATCGAGACTTCTTCCACATAGTTATACTTTGGTGATACAAATCAAACTTGAAAAGTCTTACATATATAGGCTTGTCCAATTTAAAATACTTAAATAATGGGATGAATATTGTTGAACAATAAATCATTTTCCTTTTGCAATATCTTAGGGAAGGTTGAATTCAAGGACTTACAATATATTTTATAAAATAAGGGATGAACCAACAAATATATATGTTGAAAATGTTGCTACTAGTACATATTAATCCTTTCACTATGATTAAGAAAATTATAGTACTAGAAAAAATTTATACCAAGGAAGAAGAGGAGAATAGGTATGAAGTGATAGACGATTTATTTGAGGTAGATCTACTCTCCCATGCCAAATCTGAGACCATATCTACTCTTATTGTTGTAGTTTCACACCGGATCTAGTGTAGATATACCCTCTTGAGCCAGATTTGAGGTAGATATACTCTCCTACACCATATCTAAGGCCAAATATACTATCATTGTTGGGCTTTAGTCCTTCTTGCATGTTGTGTTGTTGTAGCCTCTTTGGGCTTCTAGATATGATGATGAGTAATGACAAGGGGGCGGATCATGTACCTAAATATTAGTGTAGCTTATGCCCAAAAATATTTATTTCAAAAAAGTATCTAGACTAACATTGTGATAATAATTAGGACCCATGAGGGATACCCTAGTGTTAAGTCCTTAGGTTTACATCTAGGAGATCCAATTTCAAATCCCGGTAAGAGGGGATTCAGAATCCTCATAAAAATCCATGTAAAATTTAAAAGTTGCAAGCTTACTGCAATGTTAAGGGTTGTGGCCTCTCCTTGAGAGGTCCAAGGTTCAAACCCCACTAAGTATGAGGGGACCAAGACTCCTCATAAAAACCTATGTAAAATCATTGAATCAAGTGGTATCATCTCAACTAATTAGATTCCTCAATATTTAAGAAGGAGATCAAGGTTCAAATCTTGCCAAGTGATACATGGATAATATCCAAGATTTTTTGTAGTACCACTATATGGTGATGATATAATATGGGTGGGGCTCATTTAAATACATTATAATAATTTTCATCACCATTTTTTAATAGTGTACCAAGAATGGAAAGAAGTAGCAAGAAGATAGACAACATGAACCAGGGTTTGTAGGACCTAGGGTTTAATCTGGGGGTGGGTCTTTTGATAGACACATAACAAGCCCCAAGAATTGTGATAAGCAACAAGGAGGTGAGCGACACAAACCAGGGTTTAATCTGGGGATAACACAATAGACCCAAAAAATAGTGAGAAGTGACAAGGAGGTGGATGACATGAACTAGAGTTTACAAACCCTAGAGTTTGATCTGAGGGTAAGTCTTTTGTTAGGCCCACAAATGGAGAACTCAAGTTAGGGAGGCAAGCATGATTTTTAGGGTTTGATTGGCATTCATGGTGGTAGTCAAAGAGGCTCAAGTGAAAGAAACAAATAATAGATATTATCACCCTTTTGACCCAACAACCCTTCCTAGATAAATATTCTTAAATAATAAAAAAAAAACTACATGAGGGGTGTTTCAACTTGCAACCGATAAATGATGAGTTGGTGATTCTAGATGTCATGGCAGATCTAGTGGTTGATTAGGGTAAGATATATCTAGTTAAAAATTTATTGGTATAAGGCTAGACCTTGATGCCATCCAAAAATGGGCATGGGAGAAATGGAGGCCCATCAGGCATATGGATATTGTCACTCTAATGAAGAGATTTTTTGGGTTAAACTCAATTGTCTGATGGATAACAAATAGATTCTATAGGGAGGACCATTATTCTTTGGCCACAAAGGCCTCTTCCTAAAGAAATGGAGCCTATATTTTGATCCTTACACTCAAGGTATCAATTTGGAACCCATTTGGGTGTGCCTCCCAAGGCTCTTGATTCACTTTTGGCATGAGGAAATCCTCTTTGGGATTACTAGGAATATAGGTCAATTGGTGGTGGTGGACCTTGCTTGTTGAACCAAACTTACATGTTACATGCATGCTTCTAGATGTATGTGGATTTTAAGTCAAGAGCTCCCCATATCGATTAAGCTGACTTCCAAGTATGGGTCTTGGACCTAGATTTTTGAATATGCAAATTTGGCTTTGAAATATGGTGTTTGTAACAAAATGAGGCATCAAAGTTATCACTACATTACTCAAAGGAAAACCCCTAGAACAACCGAAGGTGGGCACAACGCCAAAATTATATAAACCCTTATCCAAGAAAAGAAGGAAATATGGAGCCTATAGAATGGACTAGTAAGGGGCAAGAACCAATCTTGCATCCCTGAAAGAGTGAAAGGAAGGCAAATTCATCCTATGCGATCCAAAAAAGTCTCACACCTATCATTTCCTATTGCAAAATTGATAAAATATGAAATGCGTACAATAAGCAATTAATTGACAAGAAGTTTACAACAAAATACGTTTTTATTCCATTATGTTGAAAGCCAAATTCTAATTACAAGTACGTCCCTCTTAGGGATACCAATTTTGATACAATTGTTACAATAGGAATTATAATTGTTTCCCTCGCAAGGGTAGGTGTGATTTTCCAAGTGCCTTCTAGGATGACACGAAATGCTCTAGGGTGTCGATGACCCTCTTCTCTGTGATTAGAGGCATTTGTTGCCTTGCATCCCAAAACCCTGTTAGTCCTGCGTGCAATAAACAACAAGATACATTAGAAACAAAGGAGGCCTCTCTTGATGAGGCTTTTAAAGGGGATTTGCATAAAAATATAACATGATAACAAGAAATCAAGAAACTAGTTAAATGCATGTAAATTGATCTAAATTATGATAATCTACCATTAGAAACATAAAAGAAATTAGGATGCATCTATCTAAGCTTCTAATTAATCAATTGAAGACATAAAAGCATGAAAAATATTCATTATGCCTAACTATGCTAATGAAGGGAAATTGTATTTAATTCCTAATCTATCGGTCAGAAATCTCTAGAAACTTGAACTGAACCTAAAATCTGATTAATCTAATCTAATTAAACAAATTGCAAAATAAAGAACAAGGAGGTCAGTGATTACCCTCTAACCACGGGTCCTTTAAGCGGTGAGCACTGTTAACTATGACTAATAGCCACAGTTGAGCCTCAAATATGTTTGCCCTCCAAATTAGGGCCAATTATTTGACTCTCCTTGTGGAATTGATGGTCAAGGGTTGCCTTTGTGTCCTCTGATAGGTTTGGTGGTTGAATTGCTTAGATTGTGCATGGATTGCACGAATTAGCGTTTCTTGGCTCTCCTAGGCTCCTAGGACATCTATTGTGATATGATTTCAATTGGGTGGCAAAAGGGCTCCTCTCACTACATGTAATTGGGTATGCAATTTGATAGGGGCTCGCTATGTTCAATTAAAAGTTTCTCCAAAATTATCCCCAATTCAGAGGGGGATTATACAACATTGGCCTAGGTCTAGGGATGGCTTCCTCATGAAGCCAAGATCAATATTGGGTGGTTGACCTTGTTGGATGGAAGAATACATAACCTTCCTCTCTCAAACCGCTCCAATATATAACCAATTGGCCTTTGCAACCGATTTCGGGTCGGATGAAGGCCAACTGATTCTAAAGCTTAACCATGGCTAATAGGTGCAGTTAGCTCTGCTAATAACATGTGTCAGTAGTAGTTAGCACTGACTAGGTAAAGGTGCCCAAATAAGTGGTAAAAAACCACTGCTATACATTGGGATTTGTCCAAGGTCTTTCATATGGTCTTCTAGCATGTCCCATATGAGTAGTTGCCTTGGAATGATGCGTTTTAGGTGTCTACAGATGCCCCTTTTGAGATGCATTGTAAGATCGAACAACGCTGAGAAAAAATAGACCTCCTAAAATGATGTCATAGTTTGGATGATGATCATTGATCTGATCAATATTAGATGCCCCAGGTCCAACAAAAGCATGTGCATCATAGAATCATTGCTTCCAACTATATGGAAGGCTTAAATTTGAAGGGTTTGCACTCGTCATAAAACATTTGGGTAGCTTTGGTGCTACAATAGAAGTTAGACCTATATTTTTTAAAGGAGGAGAGCTACAAACTAACTATCATATATGCTATTTACTTCAGTATAAGGGTAAGCTTATGATGGTTGTTGGCAATGATTCGTAAGGATGAACACAATTTTGACAAGATTTAGGGATCTACGATCAAGGGATATTTTGTTGATTTTGATTATGATTTGATATTATGACTACCCCATAAAGTGACGAGTTGATGAGGGTAATGACAATTAAATGAAGCAACGAGGTCACTTGACCACTATGAATGATCTTGAACAAATTAATATTTAGCAATTGAAAACTTGGCAAGGCCTAATCAGCTATGATTACACCATTTAGAGTAATTGCATATTCCTATCCTGTGGAGCGGTCTAGCCATGAAGGACTTTTTAGGGAATCAAAATGATAGCAATTTCAATTATTCTTGTGTTGAATCATATTGTCAATGATTTATTAAAAATATCATAGGGGAATTACGATGGATATCTCGTTCCCTTGGAGTAGTCCGACCGTCTAGGCCTTCTTAGGGATTGAAATGATGCATAGCAGTTTCACAATGATGGATTTGCCCCAAATGTTCTTATGTTAATTTACTAATATTGTTGAACTGCATGGATTGCAAGTCATTGCAACCGCCAAGTGTATAGGGTAAATGACTAAATACGAGGTACATTTGACTTTTGATTATTTGATTTTTTTGTTAGTTTTGAAATTGTTGTTTTATTTGCTGGGAGGTGTTGTGCTTAAAGAAATGATTTCCATAGCGACGATCTTGATTGAATGTACTTTATGATCTCTACCAGTTATTCTACTTTACCTTATGATGACATTCTTCAATGTCATTGTGCATTATTTGGCTCATTTTGATGATTCTGCATCACCAACTATGCTTATTTTATGCTTTCTATGGTAATTCTTGTCTGATGAACAATTTTAATTTGATCTTTTAAGGCTCTCTACGATGGGAATTATGAACATTTATTATAGTTTGCTAACCACATTTGTCAAAAGCAGTGGGAAAGTCCAACTTCCTTGACCGCGTCTTAGATCCGTAGGCGAAAAACCCTAATTCGGGGACCGCGGTTGCTAGGCATAGGTCGACCTAAATTTGAAAACTATATAAGATTTTTCCACTTTGTAAAATTTCATTATTTTCTTGCAACTGCCAGTAAACTAAAAGCTCTGAGAGGTAAATAGTAAATTCTACCACGAAACACTAATGTAAACTTGACCTACTCACTTCACACCCATCCAGATGGCTGACCAGTCAGAGGCTTCGACCAATAGAGGAGTTGGTGCCACTAAGGTAACTCGAAAACTGAGACCACACAAGCAAATTACCAGATTAAGAATTAACCACACTAAATAATGGGTTAACAAACCACATTAAAATGTCGATAACGAACCTCACCCTAGTTATGTTTAGCCTAGGTTAGACTAGAGGGAGGGTTTACTTTTTTTTAGGGCTCATTTGGGGAAGGACATGACCCTGAAAAGGTCATGCTCCTTAGTCATGGGTGGCAGACATGGTTTCCAATTGGCATATTGGGGACCGCGACTGTTAGTCATGATGAGATCTAAATCTCAACGATTATCTTTTTGATCGCCAATTCGACCGCGATCCCAACCCGCGGTTCGAAAACCTTAGAAAAATTTTCAAATTTTTTTATTTTTTGAATTTTGTAGGCAATTAATGTCATTTATTGCATTTTTGAAGTGTTTTTTTTTTTTTTGAAATTTTTAACATGTTTATACATGTTTTTGTGTTTTTATGAATTTTTCAGATTTTTTTGATACTTTTGAATTATTTTTAATTATTTTTCCTATTTATTTGATTGCTTTCACTCAGTCCTTGACGTTTAGAGCGAGGGAGACTGATATTATTCGAAGCCTATGTCACACTCTCATTCACGAAGAGCGAGAGTGGTTTGTTTTTGTGGGGTTTAGATATGTCTTGAACCTCCCCACTATCAGAGCAAACCAGGCATATATGGCAGCATTAGCTCGTCGCTGGGATGCATGGACTAACACATTTCACCTACCGATGGGTGAAATGATTGTGACCTTAGAGGATGTCTACCACAGCTTCCTCCTACCGATCGATGGTGATCCCATGACTTCCTCTCCAACCATGTCCAAGAAGGTCGTGTTTGATGCTATTTTTGGTGATCGAAGCATTGCAACATAGGGGCGCAATGATCATGGAGGCATCCATGTCGGGGAGTGGCATTGGGCCAAATTCTTCTCACAATGGGAGGCTATGTTCATGCACCTGATCATCCAAATAGTCCTCCCACACTCATCAAGTGTGAGGTTCCCATGGAACCTCCTAGCTAGGACCAGAGATGTCATGGTCAGCACTACCGAGCGACCTCTGATTTTATCTTGGGGAAGTGCCCTTATTGCACAACTCTACCATGAGCTATTCTAGATTACACATCGTAGTAGAGTGGGCATTGGCTATAGCATGCTACTTTAAATTTAGGGCTAGCAACATATCTTGATAGAGAATCCCATGGATTTGCCACTGGTGATCACTACTATCCCTATGGACCGTGAGTGCTATGTAGCCTGCTAGCCTTGGAAGCAGGAGGGCTTCAGGAGTAGGTCTCATGCAGGATACCTAGACCACTACATTGGCATATTTGCATAGATCTACCTTGTGTAGATAGTGTGGCGATCATACATGGACTGCTTGACCTGGATAGAGGTAGATAGATACTTGCATTGAGCACATAGAGATAGGTGGATCATCGGTCGCAAGGTCGATTGGCACGAGAATCATCACCTCTCTCGTGTCCTGAGGTAGTTTTGGATTTGATAAGATGTCCCAAATATGTCTATCATCTACAGATGTTTGGTCTTAGAGAGGGATCTAACCTGACCCTAGATGCCTAAGTTGGGGGATGATGATGATGACTTTAGGATTCGGGCTTGGCAGACACGGGCACCACTGTTGACTATGACATATGGTGGTCTGGGCTGCAGTGGCATAGAGAGGGACCTCTAGATCATCCATTGGCTGGCTTCATAGTAGATGGCACATAGGTGGACCCTCATGGACACAGGGTCCATCAAAGGACTAAGGGCACATAGGGCATAGGGGCCGCTACAAAGGAGGGCCCATAGGTAGAGGTAGAGGAGGAGGTATCCAAGGAGGGTGAGGCACTTCCAGACAGTGAGATTGGATAGCTGAGGGCACAAGTTTTCAACCTACAAAATTAGATTGGGAGACTCTGCACTCAGCTCCTATAGAGGGACACTTCTATCGCCACTATAAAGGCGAAGCTAGCTCATGGTCAGTGGTAGTGGCATAACTACAAGGAGGAGAGAGCAGCTCTCCAGGCATAAGTAACTATAGCAAACACCTAGATTGGGAATATCACTGGTGAGTGTGATGTTCTATAGGTACAACTGGTTGTAGTGACTATTGAGTGAGATCTTCTTAGGGTAGTGAGGGGAGATCCCTCATCTTCACAGGTTATCATGGTACCTCATGCGATACCATCTACTTCAGTGCCACCAGGTTTTGACCTAATGGTAGAGATCAAGAGGCTATGTACCCTCATGAAGGATGGGAATAACTAGCACACAGTAGTTGTAGGTCACATCACCTAGCTAGAGGGTACTATTCGACTGCTAGGTGGAGAGGTTCTGGAGGAGACCACCACTATAGGGACACATAGGAATAGGTCTAAGACCAAAGAGACAGGGCAGTTGTCTGCTAGCTCTAGCTGTAGGACTCATAGGATAGAGGGGGTTTTTTCTCGTGCACTAGGCATATTCAGCATAGGTCGAGCACAGGATCCATAGCAGGCCCCACAGCAGGATCCAAAGCATGTTCCAGAGCTGGTCCCTAGGGATGGGTCTAAGGGAGGTGGATAGAGCTCCTTCGTAGGTGGATTAAGGGGTGCAGGCTAGATCTAGCACACTGCTATGGCACAAATTTTTCTTTTTGCACCATTTTGGTGTAAGGTTCGAGGACCTACATAGTTGTAGCCTATGGGCATTTTGATGTACCCTTATATTATGTACTCTTGACACACACACACACACACACACACACACACACACACACACACACACACACACACACACACACACACACACACACATATATATATATATATATATATATATATATGTATATGATATGACAGTTCAAATCATTACATGTGTACTTTATTTTTGGTATTTTATGTTTATGTTATGCACATGGATGCAATACATATATTTGATTTATTGCTATATGATGTGATGTATGGATGACATGCACTAATAGCTATGTGATAGATGATTAGATGCTATGAATTATGAATGTATATGGACTACTTATGATGGATGCATATGAATGTTGTATTTTGATTTTAAAATGTATATATGATTTGCTTTGCTTTGTATGCATTTAATATATGCTTTTATGACATAATTTATTCCATGTATTATATTTTTTCTATGATGAATGCTATGCAAATGAACATGTATGTTTTAATCATTAAAACATAATGTATGAATGTAGTTTGAATTGAACAATCTAATGGATAACACCACAGAATGTATAACAATCATGAATTGTAATTGCTATATATTTTTATAAAATTGATAGATTTACACCTATATGTGAGATGCAATGATATATGGTTTCTATTTATAAGTTTTTGTAAATTAAAAGAATTAGAATAACATAGTAAATGGTCGTCTAAATATCATTTCTGACATTCATCCGGTATCTAACATATATTACAAATAGTTCTAATAAACAAACTCTCATAAAAGAAAATGATTTTTGATGATTGCATGAAATTTGATTATTGCTTTTTGGGAATTTTTGAGATTTTTCATGAAACTCAAACACCGTAGTTGACTTATCAAAAGCTACATACTAACTAACTAGGCTTTTGAAAAATAAAGCTTTCACTCCAACTAACCAAGCTATTAATTACCCCTATGTGTGCAAATGAACATATTAGATAAGGCATAAGCATACCCCAGTGCCAGTCGGGATTCCTTCAACCCATTGTTGTATTGGGGATCCTCAAATGTTTATCCGATCCTAGGTTCAAAATCAATCAAACTAGACCACTAATCAATCCAGGCCACCCCAAGCTAGCCCACTTGTAAATTGCGTAGAACTACCCCTTCAATGGCAGGCGGGATTCTTTTAGCCCATTGCTATTATTGAGGATCACCCTATGGCTTTCAAGCATTGATTATTCTAGGGATTTGAGCTCCCCCCTTATTTTCTTCAATTTATCAAGATACTTGCTCATGTATAGTGATAAAAATCACTATTTATTTTCTCTTTTAGTGATAATAATCACCATTTATTTTGATTTTTATTTTTATCTTTCTTTATTTTTCTATGAGCAAGGTATTTGAATCGAGAGATGAATTTTGAACTTGACTTGATTTGGATTTACTTTGAAGTTGAACTTTTGATGTTTGAATGTGGGATTGTGGAATTTTTCTCCCTCATTTTTAAGTAAGGGATTTGTACGGGTAGGGGATTATGCTCGTCCTTTTGCCAATAACCATTACCCTAGACCATTGCTCCTCACAAGATAGGCAAGTAACAAAACCTTTCACTTAACGTGACCTGGATAACTTCGCGGCTTTCATCCTTTTGCACCCTAAATAGGATTTTTTTAGTGTATTTAATTAGTGATAGGATCCTGATATGCCCAGTGCTATCAAAACTAGACCTCACCTAAAAAAACAAAGCAAGCTTTCCACTAAGCTCTTGATAAGTCCACTAGGTATGGTTTAATGACCGAAAAACCCTAGTCTATTCCTATTAGCAACAAGATGGGTGGTGTTGAAAAACATAATTACTCACAAGGTGATGAATGATAAAGATGCAAAGATGCATGATTGAAATACAAACATGGCATAGTTTGTAAGATTGCAAACACAAACTATCCTATGACGACGTGCAACAGATGGAAATACCTAATGCAATTCAAATAGATGAGTGTATGTAACATGCAATGCAATATGCAAATGAAATGCAAATGTTTTTTGAATTATATATTTTATAATTTTTTTGGATTTCTATTGCTTTATATCATTTTTTTATATTTTTCTTATATTTTGACCAAGGGATTTTAAAAACTATTGGAGCCTTTTGTGCTTTGACCAAAGGGCTAAATATACCTTTGGAGCCTTTTTGAACTTGACCAAAGGACTTATAGATGCCTTTGGGGCCTTTT
This sequence comes from Wollemia nobilis, assembly GCA_028583015.1. NCBI lineage: Eukaryota > Viridiplantae > Streptophyta > Pinopsida > Araucariales > Araucariaceae > Wollemia > Wollemia nobilis. The sequence continues at coordinate 19,724,949 of JAQPPZ010017228.1, forward strand.
TGAACTTGACCAAAGGGCTTACAAATGCCTTTAGGGCCTTTTTGAATTGACCAAAGGGCTTATAGATGCCTTTGGGGACTTTTATTGGTCTTAGGCATAGAACACTTTAAGATTAAGGATGTTGAGAGGTTCAGACTCTTCAACTCCTTCCAACGATGTCAAGTGATATGTCTCAGGTCCGGTATTCTTAGAGATCATATAAGGACCCAACCAATTAGTCATGAATTTGTCTCGTATTTCTGGAAGTAATTAATTTTTGTTGGTTCTCTTTTAGCATAAGATCACCAACCTCAAATTCTCTCAGATGGACTTTGTTATTGTAATCTCATTTTAAGCGCTCTTGATAAACATGGAGATGCTCAAGAGCATTCACACGATGTTCATCAAGTAGCATCAATTGATCTAGGTGAGCTTGTCGTGCGGTGTCATCATCAATGAACTCTCTTAATGTGACATGCAACATTAGAATTTTCAACTCAAGGGGCATAATGGCCTCAGTGCCATATACTAGTGAAAATGGAGTTGCCCCAATGGGCATCCAAATGCTAGTTCTATAAGCCCATAATGCAAGGGGCAGTTGGATATGCCAATCTTTGTGATGTTTTTATACCATCTTTTTTAAGATGGAAACCACTGTCTTATTTGAGGCTTCAGCTTGCCCATTTTCTTGCAAATAGTATGGAGTTGCAAAACTGTGTTTGATCCTATACTTGGACGTTAAAGCCCTCATAGTTTTGTTCTTGAATGACGTTCCATTATCCAAAACTATTTTGGATGGTATCCCAAATTGACTTATGATATTGGTGAGTATAAACTCAGTAATATACACTCTAGTTGTCGTTGTTAAGGAAATGAATTCCACCCATTTAGTGATATAGTCAGTAGCCATAATAATAAAAGTATGTCGACCCGATGACGAAGGAGATATCTTACCGATGAGATCGAATCCCCATTGAGCAAATGGCCAAGCCGCTTGGATGGGTTGTAAGGCTTGTGATGGCAAGTGCGTAAGATTAGCATGATGCTAAAATTTGACATATTTCTTGACATACACATTACAATCCTTCTCCATTACGGGCCAATAATAACCCATGCAAAGGATGTGCTTGATGATAGCCATGCCACTGAAATGGCCACCGCACATACCATTGTGAGCTTTCTAAATTTCCCAAGATGACTCTTGGGACTCAAGAAAACAAATGAGAACTCCATCATAGCTTCTACGGTACAGGATGTCTACTAACAAGACATACTTTGTCACTTTTTGTTTAAATGTGTGTCTTGCAGTACACAACAATCCCTGAGGTATTAAACCAAGTCTAAGAAATTCATGTATCTATGATGTCCAATTATGATAAGCTTCAACCTCTACTGACAAGACGACATGCTCCCCCTGTGGTTCTACATTTTTGAATGCATATTGGAAAACAACCTTGTGGTGAATGGTGATACCACTCTCCATCGGATCCTACGAGATCATAGACCCCTAGGACGCTCTCTTGAGGAAGTCTGTGGCTCTGTAGAACCATTCATGGTTTGGTTCTACATGAATCATGTTGATTGACACTTTGTTATCCAATGCTTCACGCTGCACAGTAGTCTATGACAATGTTTTGATATGGATGGTAGTAAAATCAACAAACAAATTATGAGGGATTAAGGATCCCAAATATGCCATAGTGTCTACAAATCCATTAGACGAATGAGGGATTGCCTCGATGTCGTACCATTCCAGTTGAGCTAGATATGTGTCAACAAGATCCTTGTAAACTTTCAATATTGGGCATCGACATTTGAAATAGTCCCTTAACTTGGTTAACAATAAGAAGGGAATCACTGAAGATATTCAGCCTTTTAATCTTCATGGTAACAATTTTTTGGAGACCCAAAATTAGGGTTTTGTATTCAGCATTATTGTTAGTGCAAGGAAAGTCTAATTTGAATGACAAGGGCATTGGAGCACCTTGTGGCATGAACAACACTATTCCTACACCACCCCCTTGCTCACACTTTGAACCATTTAAGAACAAGGTCATATCGGCTTGGTTATCTAGTCCCTCGGGTTCAGGTATTTCTGATAAAGCAAATACTACATCATCAAGAAGATTTATGGTGAGAGGCCTACTATTTTTGAGAGGCACCTCAACTAGTTGATCGGCTATGAATTGTCCCTTAATGGACTTTTCGCTTATGAATTCCAAATCAAATTTCATCAGTAGCATGATCCTCTTCACAGTACGTGTATTATGATATGTCTTGCTCATCATATACTGCAAAGGATTTTGTTTTGATATGACATACGTCGTATGACTTAACATATAGTATTACAATTTCTTTATAGCGAACACTACTGCTAAACACAACTTCTCCATGTATGCATATCCTAGCTCATAACTCACCAAGGTTTGGCTAATATAATATATTACCTACTCTTTGTCTTGTATATTCTTTTGGGCTAACATGGTCCCTAGTGCAAAGTCGATTGCCGATATATACAGCAGAAATGACACATCTGGCCTTGGTGGAGCTAGCACTAGCGACATTACTAGGTAGTGCTTGATTTTAGCAAAGGCTACTTGACAGTCCTTGTCCTAGTTGAATGGGATCCCCTTGTGTAGCAGTCAATTCATGGGTCGACATTTATCCGATAATTATGCGATAAATTGCTTTATGTATGCTAATTTTCCCTGTAGGCTTCTTAATTCCTTGATGTTTGTGGGAAGACATATTTCTAAAATAGCCTTGACCTTTGTTGGGTCAACTTTGATGCCTTCTTTTGAAACAATGAATCCTAAGATTTTTCTTAAAGTTATGCCAAATACGCACTTCTTAGGAGTCAACCTGACATTATACTCTATCAGGCGATCGAATACCTTTCTCAAAACTTCAGCATGCTCTGAACATAGTAATGACTTTGCCAACAAGTCATCGATATAATCCTCTAGGACCTTCTACATGTAGTCATGAAAGATATATGTCATTTCCTGTTGATATGTAGCACCAGTATTCTTAATACCGAATGGCATAACTTTGTAACAGAATGTTCCCCATAGCATTATGAACATGGTTTTATGCTGGTCTTCGAGCTTAATCCAAATTTGGTTGTAACTAGAAAAATTTTCCATTAGGGAGAGCATCTCATGACCCATAGTTGCATCTATGAAAGCATATATGTTGGCAAAAAAAATTAATCCTTTGGTGTTGCCCTATTTAGGTCTCTAAAATCTATAAAAATACGGATCCTTCCATCAGGTTTTACTACAGGCACCATATTTGATACCCATTCTAGATAGTCGATGGAAATGACAAATTCTACATCTAGCAGCATTTGCAATTCATATTTAACCATTAAGGGTACTTTTGGATTCATTTTCTCTACTGACATATAAGATCCCTCCTCAAGACGATGAGGCTTAGGGATCAAGTGGAAGTCATCTTATGGGTTTATAGGTTCCTCATTAGAAGCATCCTCAACATGATAAACATCATGTGCATATCCTAGTGCAAAATGGAAAGGTTACAACATTTCTTCATTAAGGAAGAAATCTTCAGGCTCTAAAGGTGAATCAATGCGGTCCCAATCAATAGCATCTACATTAAGACACAACAGTTTGGAGGGATCGACTGGATTGCAGAGTGGAGTGGTCAAATCAATGGAGATCATATTGATGGAATGGATCATATCTCCAAGACCACGTGCACATGCCTCAACATTAATAAAAGTTTCATCCCTGATATGTGGTTCTAGTGGTATGGGGATATCCAGATCTGGTCCATGAATAGACTGTCAGATGGGATCATTGGACTCGAGGAGCTCCATATAAGTTGGCAGATCGGGAAACACCATGTGATAAATCACATAAAAATTTGGTGGTCTTCCCCTAAGGTGAGGATGAATATTGATCTCTCTGTGCATATCCTCGATCATATATGGTGTGTTACGGTGATGTAAGTAAGGAGGTCCCAAGTAGGCTCTCTTCATCTCATCCTCATAGTCACTATCATAAATGAATCTCTTGCCCCTACCCACTAGAATTAGGATATCAATAAGATGAGGCCCTAGGTAGGCCCGCTCAGTTTCATCCTCATAGTCACTCTCAACTATGAAGTGCTCTTAGATCTCATCCAATTGTTCCATGGTTAGTAGATGACACAAGTTGAGCAGGCCTAAATAAGCCAACTCAGTCTCATCCTTGTATGATTCATTGTTTGAGTATGACTTAGTATCATCTAATCCAGAATCATGGTCCGATCCATCGCTTTTGGTGATGGATACTGCATGTACGTCCTCAAAAATGACTTTTGATTCGGTTTCCATAACTTTATCTAGACTCTAAAAATGCATACCAATATCGTTGATAGCTCCACATCTTTGATTGTCCAAGTTGGCTCTTGGAATTTTTTCTAGACCAGCTCCCACCAAGATGTCTTCATGGTATCTTTCGGATGGTTCAATAGTGACGTAGGACACTAACCGGTTATCCTTTAGAAACACGGAATGATTAGGGTGATAAGGATTGAAATCAAATTCACCTCCCAAACTGAGGTACAGTTGGTCTAGATATGCCACAAGAAGTTCATCCTAACCTCGAATATAGTATCCTAACCCAAATATATCAGTTGGAAACTGATACTATGGCTCATATTAAAGAAAATGTGTTTATATTGAGAGGGGGGGTGAATAGTATACAATAAAACTTTTTGCTTTTTAATCCAAATAATAGCATCAACATTATTAAAGTAGTAAACATCACATAAAACATCACACAAATGAGAGACATGATTTTTACATGGTTCACCCAAATATGGCTACCTCCATGAAGAAAATATTTCTTATAATTTTTTCTCAAATAATCTCTTGGGAATCCTTTCCCTACAATGTTTATGGACCTCTATCCAAAGGAGATGTTGATCCCCTAAATCAGCTTTGTGGATATCTATCCATAAGAGAACTCCTTCTCCTGTACTCTTGATGGTGATCCTCTAGAAGACTACTACCTCCATTACACTGGCTTGTGGATCTCTTTCCACTAAAGACTCTTATCCTCACTTAGAAGACCTGTCCTCACTGCCCTGGCTGATGGATATCTATCCACTAGAGACTATTGTCCTCTCTGCTCTATTACCTCCAAAGCTATATCTCAAATTTCTCAACAGGTCCACTTAGAACCTACTCAAATCTGCTTAATAGATCCAATAAAAACCTGCTCAAATTTGCTCAATAGGTCCACTCAAAACCTCCTCAAATCTGCTCAATAGCTCCACTCAGAACCTACTCAAATATGCTCAATAGGTCTACTCAGAACCTGCTCAAATATGCTCAACAGGTCCACTCAAAACTTGCTCAAATTTACTCAAAAGTTCCACTTAGAACCTGCTCAAATCTGCTCAATAGGTCCAATCAGAACCTGCTCAAATCTGCATAACAAGTCCACATAGAACTTGTCCAAATTTTCTCAATAAATCCACACAGAACTTATCCAAATCTTCTTAGTAAGTTCACATAGAACTTGTCCAAATCTGCTCAATAAGTCCACACAGAACTTATCCAAATTTGTATTGTAAGCTTCCACAAAAATCTCACACAAAATTAGTCCACAAGTCTTCTCAAAGACTTGCCTCAAATCTACTTAAAAAGTCCACACATAACTTGTCCAATATCATAGAAGCATAAAGAGAATTGTTAGAGACTCAATATGTTCACTCAATGCTTAATCACTTTCTCAACTCAAAACAAAATATAGAATAGTTTCTTTTAAGGAACTTGAACAATCACTTCACACAACCACTTGACTAGGCTCAATAAACTTTACTCAACCACTCACTTGATGAAACACCCATTTCTCATAAACTCTAGTCCAAGCATATATCAACCAACTCAAAATGTTTCCAACAATGCTCAACAACAAATCTCACATAACAATGATACTCATATTCTTTTCAAAAACCTAGTTCAAGTTCTTTGTACAACAACTCACTTCAACAAAAATGCTTATAAATCAATCTTCACATAACAATGATACTCAAGTTCCTTTCAAAACCCTAACTCAAGTTCTTCACACAACCAATGGCTTCAACAAAAATGCTTATAAAACATCAACTCTTTATTTCAAAAAATATTTGAAGCATAACTCAACCACTCTCGAAAAGGAAACCCTAATCAAGTCCTTTTCACTCCAAACCTATTTTCCAGAAAACCAATCAAACAACTCAACTATGGAAGAATGTGCTCATACCTTTTTATTGATGATGAAGGGGTTTCATAAATCTGCCATAATCACAACATCTTCTATGTCAATATCAAAGAGATTAGAAGATACTTCTTTCTCACAATATAATGTAAATACTCAATTACACCTTATCACTCCACCTTTCAAAAACAATCATCAACATACATAAAATATTTATCCAATAACACCTTATAAACTCCCAACTAAAATGAACTTAACATCCACCAAAAATTATTCAAAACCTCTTTAATTTAATTTAATGGCAAGAGAAACTTTGATAAAAATAAAATCAACTTTCTTTATAATTCCAATAAAATAAACTCTCATTAATCCTTATTACTCCACAATAGTATAAAACAATTATCAAATTAACAACCTTTCTCAAACCCTTATAGCTCCAACAATAATATGAATCAAACACACAACTTTTCACAAACCCTTCTTACTGCAACTAGATCCTTTAGAAAAACCTTAGGCAAAAATTAATTATCAAAAATTACCTTTGTCTCTTAGTGGGTTTCGAACCCTTAACCTCTGCCCTTGCGAATGCCCTAGCCACGGGCTCAAAAACCACGTGCTCTAGACGTACGTTAAGAGCTTAAAATCTCTTCGTGCAATTTATTCCTCTCCTAGCACCCAAACAAAAAATGCAACCCAAAAACTTTTCCCTTTGGTGCAAACACTCCATGGGATTCGATCGTAGGCTATTTCTCCACCAATGCCTTCGTAAAATGTGTGCTACCAATGGACCACCATGTCCAACGTGTCTTAAGTAATAAACCCTCTCTGTTTTAAACTTGGCACATAAGACAAAAACCTTTTTGTCTTCTTCCTCAATCAAAATAGTGAATCGCATGAAATAGTTCACCTTAGTCACATTAATCAAATCGATGAGGGATAAATTCAAAATTCTTTTGGCCGCCATTTATACACGATTCCTCCATAGGCTTTGAATGTCAACGCTCCAATATTCTCGATGACGTCAATGTATTAAAACAAATTTATGTTTTATAAATGGCGTTTTATAATTTTTGATGACGTCAGCACATTTAAACCTTTGTAATTTATAAATGATTTAAATTCTAAGGAATTTAATTTTATAAATTATAATCATAAACTTTAGTTTTTAAAGCCTTCCTTGGATTAAAATTGAACCTTTAACTTGTACTCCATTGGATATTATTCTACCACTGTGTGTATTTTCAACTTTTAACTACCATCTCGAAATGTAAGTGGTCTTAATAAAAATAATTTAATCTTCCACAATGGGTTTACCACAAACCCTCATAAAACATTCCTGGTGCTATTTATGATGTTCTCCATGGTATTAATGATGAATTTTCATCTTGACATCAATGAAAACTAAATGAACTCAAAATTTTCAACAATCTCCCCATTTTTCATTGATGGCAACCCAATTTTCTTTTACTAAAAACTTGACCTTTCCTTTATTTTGCTCCCCCTGGGACATTGCTCCCCCTGGCTCAATGCTCTCTCAAGTATCAAATCTCTCTCCCTTACTCAAATATCTCCCCCTTTTACATCAATGGCAAAGGGTCACCTTTGGGGCTCAGGACTAAGAATGAGCCTCAGCTTAGCCCCTCCCCCACCTTCTATTGAGGTGGTTAATTCTGGGGTGGGAGTCTCACTCCCAGTTTTCCTCAAAGATACTCAAAAGTTTCCTTTGAAAGTGGCTTAGTGAAAATATTTGCTATTTGTTCCTTTGTAGTGACATTTTCCAATCTGACATGTTTACCTGTCACTTGTTCTCTCAAAAAATGGTATTTAATCGAAATGTGCTTTGTATTGGAGTGCATTATTGGATTTTTTGAGATACTTAAGGCACTAGTATTATCACATAGTATAGTAATGGGATGATCATGATTTATCTTGAAGTCTTCTAGAGTTCTCTTCATCCATAATACCTGTGTACAACTGGCTACTACTGCAATGTATTCTCCTTCTACTGTAGATAAAGATATTGAAACCTGCTTCTTACTTAACCAAGAGACTAGACATTCTTCAAGAAAGAATGCTCCTCCACTTATGCTTTTTCTGTCATCAATGTTGCTAGTCCAATCTGCATCTATATATGTTGTTAGTGTGAAGTTGTCACTTTTGGGATACTATAGCCCAAAATCCATAGTCCCTTTTAGATATCTAATTTTTTTTTTTACTGCTACCACATGTGTTTCCTTAGGTGCTGCTTGAAACCTTTCCACTAATCCCACTAACTGTACTATGTTTGGTCTTGTAGCTGTAACATATAATAAGCTGCCAATCATAGATCTATATAATCTTTGATCTACCTCTGGAGATTCATCATCCTTACTCAACTTGCATCTTGTAACCATGGGAGTACTTACCGGTTTACAATCTTCTAACCTGAATTTCTTTAAAATTTCCTTTATATACTTGGCTTGTGAGAGAAACACTCCCCTTTTTTATTGTGAAATCTAAATTCCAAGAAAGAAGGACAATTCATCAAACATAGACATCTCAAATTCATTTTGCATATTCTTAGCAAATTCCTTACACATCTTATCATTGTTTCCCCAAAAAATTATGTCATCAACATAAACAACCACTATTAGAAGATCACTCCCTTCATTTTTGATGTATAAATTATTGTCTACTATTCATTTTATAAATACTTGTTCCTGAAGATACTTATCCAATATTGAGTACCATGCTTTAGGAGTCTGCTTTAAACCATACAATGCCTTCTTCAATTTGCATACCTGATTTGGTTTATCTGCTAGTACGAAGCCCTCTGGCTGTTCAATATAAACCTCTTCTTCTAGAACCCCATTTAGAAATGTTGACTTGACATCCATCTAATATACCTTGAAGTTCTTGAAACTTGATAAGGCTAAAAACATCCTTATAGCTTCAAGCCATGTAACTGGAGGAAAATTCTCTGATGCGTTGTCATTATACACATCATTAATTCTCAATGAATTTATCAATCCAAGGTAGTGTACAAGGCTATCTACGGAAGAAGGGGTGAACAGGGTTATAACTTAGGTCAATTTAGAGCAATAGGTCTTATTGGTGAAACCGATTGTGTGGGGATTTAGGACATTCCTATCTCTAAATTGCATGAATTAAACCTTAATCTAAGTTGCATAAATGGGAACTAATCATTAACTGCAAAAATGAAGTCCTAATTACAATTGCAAAATGTGACTTAATTATGTTGCAAAAATAACAATTGCAGAATTAAAAGTCTGATTATAATTGCAGAAAGGAAATCTATTTACTTTTGCAGCAATGGAAACCTATTTATAACATGGAAATAAAACCCTATCAAGGCTTTGTAATAGAAGGTTGTCAATATTCTGTGCAAGGGTTGACAACAACACAAAATGCAGGAAATTACAAAAAATAGTAAATTCTGGAATTGACAGTCTGCAATAAATTGAAAGCTTTGCTGAAATTGGGGATTACAACCAAACCATTAATCACAAAACATAAAATAAGCTAAGATTGCAAATATCATTAGTTGTTTACAAAGGAATGAAATGACAAGTTCTACAACTCATTCTCGCTGCAAGAAAATCAGAATAAAAACCTGCTGTTAGTCCTCCTCCTAGGTCTGGAAGTGGCCAGCCTCCTTGTCCAGAAGAAGGTATGAGTCTCTCTATCTTTAGATCTTACTCACACTCATTTACAAACAATATGAAATAGAAATAGTACACTTTATTGATTCAAGCACATGATTACAATAATTCTACTGAAAACCTGTTACAGGACTGTAACAGTCACTTTTCTGGTTATTGCTTATTTTTACTTTTTGCTTTCTCTATCTTCTATCTCCACTCTCTCTACTCTACCCTTACTAGCTCAACCTGAATGGGAGCCATATTTATAGATGTCCTAATATCTACTAACAAGCTGAGAATATCTCAAAAGATCTAATCCTATTATGCTGCAACAATTCATGGTTTTATCCTAGAAGAAGATCAAACTTGATCTTTCCATAAATGGTGGCTTTGGTCGACAAGGACGGCAAAGGCAGATCTAAGATATTTTCCCTTACCCTTTTCAATCTTTATTTTCCTTTTTCCAGCATCAAAATTCGGTCAATAAGTCAAAAAGCACATTCTGTTTTCATTTTGAAGATAAGTGGCTCATTTCGAAGATACTACAATTCTCATTTCGAAGATCCGCTCATTTCGAAGATACTGCAATTCTCATTCCGAAGATCCGCTCATTCCGAAGATACTGCAATTCTCATTTCGAAGATCCGCTCATTCCGAAGACATTGTGTTTTCTCATTCTGAAGATATCTATTCATTTCGAAGAGACTTCAAAATGAACAAATATGGGCTCCTTAAATGATCTCCTCTGCATTTCTCATGTGGGTTACTTCTCAGGATCATATTCCAATGGTTTTCATCTCTTTCCACATGTGAATTCCATGCCTTGCCATTCATTGGTAGCTGGCTGGAATTTACATGGAAAAAACCAGTTTTTGCTGCATAGTAACAGTTTACTTGCACTGTTGCAAGATTTAGGTAAAACAAATGCTTGAGACATATCAAAATATGATTAGTGAAATGTTGCTATCAATCTAAGCATATCTCATTTAACAAGTCATAACAAAACAACATAAAACTTATGCAAAAAGCTATAAAAATCATAATATAGTATTTCAGATACATTCATCATGCAAATAGTTAATACAGATCATATTGAATTAACTTAACTAGCATATTAGATTAAACATAAGAGTTTATAGGCAATTTCAATGTTCAAAACATGTTATGATTGAGGCATTTTCAGGCCTCATCATTTTCCCCCCAACTTATATTGATGCATGTCCTCATGCATTCTGTTGGGCTATGGAATCACATATGTCCATGGTCAAATTCCATGACCTGTAGAACAACTTCTTGCCTATATAAAATCCCTTGTTCTTCTGAAGGTCCCTAAGCCATTATTCAAATTGTTCATTAGGTTGGGCATCTTCTTCAAAGTAGAATGGAACTGGAGTGATGATGGTTGGAGGCCTAAATCTGATACCTATCCAATTATGTTGCATGAGTTCAATCAACTGTATTACTCCTTCTGCCCTTCTTCTGGACCATTCTAAGTTGATGGGGGAAATGGGTTCTCTTTTCTACAAAGACATGGAAAGTTCAGCCCATCTGTTTCTACAGACTGATAATGCTGGCAAAAAATTATCATCACAAAAATTTTGGAATCTATTTACACAGTCCCTCAAGTTTGTCAAGTACATTTTCTTCACATCATCCATGTTCATCATGGTGAAGTGTTGTCTTGTGATAATGGGGTGGTTTTGCTGAATTACTCTGACTAACAATTTAGCTCTTATTTCAATATTTTTGTTCTATCTTTTCTCCTGGTCCCAATAAAACTGATTCTGCAAGGTGGACATGAATGCCCTCAATTGAACATCTCCAATGTAGATCTACGGATGAAATTCTACTTCTTCTAGAAAAAAGAAGCTATGTAAAAATAGTTCACACAAGAGATTTTTCTACTCAATAGGGCTGTCAAAATATGCTTCCAGGAAATCTGTAGTGGTGTCTAATTTACATGGAAGACCTGAGCTAATCCGCATGACCTGCCATCTGAGGTATTTCTCCTTCAGAGTAAGACTATAAAATCTGGTTGGTCGTCTGAATTGGACTAAAAATTTAGAAATTTGACATAAATCAGAAACCTTTTCTTTCAATGCTTGAATCTTTGTTTCCTTGGCCTCTAGTTGTTTTCCTTCCAATTTGATTTTTTTAGTCTTAGTGGCAAGCTTCTCATTTCTAATCGCCCAACTGGCTATGTCTGCATTGTATTGTTCTAAGGACACAATATTAGGTGGTCTGACTACAGGTGGAACTCTAGGTAGTAGATCTACCTGAACCCCTTTTTCTGCCACTTCTAGTGGCTGATCATCTATCAATAATTCTACCTATACTCCCTTATCTGCTATTTCTATTGGGTTGTCATCAGACAGTAATTCCACTTGCACCCCCTTATCTGCTACTTCTACTGATGGTGTAATAGTTTGAAATATAGGGACATCAATAGAAGTACTTACTTGATCTATTTCATGCTGCTGCTTGGACTATTTTTGTGTTGGTGACTCATCTCCAATGTTTTTTGCTATGCTTTTTGCCAATTCTGAAGCATCTTCAGAATGAGAAGGTGATGCTTTGGAATGAGAAGGTACTTCTTTAGAATGAAAGGGTGCTGCTTCAAAATGAGCACCTATGTTTGCCTCAACAGAGTCATCTACCCTAGATAAATCCATAAGCAATTGACCCAAATCGTCCTCATCAATGGATATAATTGGTTGTTTTTCAGACTGTGACAACATTTTTCTCAATTCTGCCACTTCCTGTTGTAACTCTACAATTTTTCTTTCCTGCATCTTAATGATGTTTTCTCTCTCTTCAATCCATATGGTTTGTGTTTTGACAACACTCCTTGCTGCTCTCAGCTGCTCTATGATGTCTTCCTCCTTTGTTTTTGCTTCAAAATTAGATGCATACAAGTCAGCTATAGTAGGCTATGCAACAGTTGTCTCTTCCTCTGCAACATCTATCTGCTCTTGTTCAGGAGACTCTATGAAACTGTCTATAATTGCATCTACCATTTCTATGGCTTGTTGAACTGTAGCTACCTCCAAATTATCCTGCCCAGCCTCTTCCTCAATTATCTATTCAGAGAATTCTGAAAAGTTTTCAGGGGTTGGTTGTATCTCTGTGACATCTGGACTGCTTTTTCCACCTTCTTGTTCTATGACTTGTTCTGCCATTTCCCTCAAGTGGAGTCTTGTAGACCTCCTAGTTCTAGATGCAAATTTCTTCTTTTTGCTCTGTTTTTTGGTGACAACAGGGGTTGTGGGGTCAGTTTCAGATGCTTCTGTTTCCCTTGTTGTTTCTTCCCCTATTGGGCTAGCTGCTTCATTTTCCTATTCTAAAAAATTAATTGCAACTTCAAAAAATTAGACCTTCTTCTAGTTTTATGTTCTGCTGCCAGTTCCAGACCCTTTTTTATTTTGCTTCTTGACTCGCGAAGTTGAAGGTTTTGGAGCAAGGTCTATTGCTATTGTTGGTTGTGTTTCTTTTTCTGCAACAGCTTCTACAGTAGTTTCTGTTTCATCTTCTACAACATCTTCTGCAGCAGTTGTTTCTTCTTCTGCAACAACATCAGTAGTATCTCTTTTTTTCTCTTCATCCTCATCTCCAAAAATTAAATCATTTAAGGTAGAGTAAAACCTCTCAAAACTCCTAGGGTTTCCTCTAAAATGGTGTTGGCAAACTAGTTTGATGAGACCATGGTGGCGAAGACTCCATTTTCCTTCCTGATATCTTTTTGCCATGTTTTTCAATTCCTAGTGCAGGTATAGGGGAAGATTTACCCTAACGTTTGGTTGTTGCCTACCATGTCTGAGATGGTTTAAAATTTTTATATGATGCCCTAACAATAGTACATACTGCCCTTCACAGGTTAGAAATTTAATCACCCATGTGGCCACTTCATCCCAGGGTTCCTGCAGGCTGGCCCTTTTTACCCCCTTGCATGTGTTATTATGTGTTAAATATTCTGGTGCCCTATCGTTTTCTTTTAGAAATTGATTAACTGTATTTAACAATGTATTTCAAACTGTATTGGTGACTGGAATGAATCAAACACTCGCAGTGGCGTTTCCACTCGCAGTGGCGTTTCGCAGTGTTTAGAAACGTTTGCATGTGTTTATATTTTAGGAAAATAATTTTCATTTGATCCTAACTGTATTGGTGACTGGAATGAATCATAGTAACTGCGACGGCTAAATGTGGCTTGGAGGAGACTGCAGAGTGCAGATGAAAGCTATGGCACCGGTTGTAGTGGAAACACCACTGCGAGTGGCGGTAACGTCTTGAAAAATGCCTGCAACGGTGCTGTGAGACGCCTGCGGATGCTTTAAAACCTTGCTGCGATATGCTTCAGAACCTGCCTGCGAAATTTGGAAAATGACGAATGACTTAGGACCGAATGACAACTGATACCACTTTGAAGGGTTTTCCTTCTACGGTGAACGGAATCAACAATAGATATGAAATTCTATAACCCGAACGAATAACTAAATCGAATGCGAAAGCGAAGAATATAAATATTAATAATAAATCGTCTTGCCACTAGGAGGGCAGATCCCGCCGTTGAGGCAAATGTAAAAATGCAGATATAAAAATAAAAATATGATATCCATCCATCAATGAAAACTATTCTAATAAATATGAAGTTTTATACAATTGGATAACCTAGCCGACTGCTAGGTTTGGTCTGTAGCATGACTCCCCTCCTCGGAAAGCTTTGTCCTCAAAGCTGGAAATGTCTGGAAAATACTTTCGTGTTCCCATGTGGCATCTTCCTCCGGTAGGTCTTGCCATTTGATGAGAAATTCTTGAATCGGGTGTGATCTTAGTCTTCGTATTCTGTGTTGTAATATATCTTCAGGTTGGAGATGTATGCGGCCTTCCTCATCGAGCACTCGGTAATTCTGATTGACTTTGCACCTTCTGACCAATTACCTTTTTGAGACAGGAAACATGGAATACCGGGTGTATTCGTGATGATGAAGGAAGTTCTAACTGATAGGCTGCTTCTCCAATGCGGCGCACAATTTTGTAAGGACCATAGAATCGTGGTGCCAACTTTTGACTGGTCTTTATCCTTAACGATGCTTGTTTGTAAGGTTGCAACCTTAGGAAAACCTTGTCACCGACATTAAAAGTTTGTTCTGAACGGTGCAAGTCATGTTGTTGTTTCATGCGATTTTGTGCTTGGAATAAATTCTCCTTGAGGATGGTGAGTGTCGACTGCCTTTGTTGAAACCAATCATCCACTTTGTCTACTTTGGATGAACCGGGAACGTAATCTGCTACGATTGGAGGCTTAGTTCCATACAATGCTTCAAAGGGAGACATCTTAATTGAATAATGGTAAGAAGTGTTGTACCACCATTCCGCCATTGCTAGCCATTGGCTCCATTGATATTGTTTATCTTGAGCAAAACATCGTAAGTATGTACCCAAACATTTGTTAACTACTTCTGTTTGACCATCTGTCTGGGGATGGTAAGTTGAGGACATGTTCAATTTGGTACCACTAAGTCGAAATAATTCTCGCCAAAAGTTACTAGTGAAGATGGGATCTCTATCACTTACAATATTTTTTGGCATACCATGTAATTTGAAAATTGAATCCATAAATACCTTTGCCACCTTGCTTGCGGAAAATGGATGTTGTAAAGCCTGAAAATGAGCGTATTTGGATAACCGGTCTACGACGACGAAGATAACTGTCCTGCCTTCTGATTTTGGAAGACCTTCAATAAAATCCATAGATATATGTTCCCACTGTCGTTCAGGGATGGGTAAAGGTTGTAACAATCCTGGTGATTTGACTGTTTCTCCTTTATTGCGCTGGCAAATTTCACATTCTGCTACCCATTGTTTGACTTCTGCTTTTAATCCTTTCCAAAAAAATGATTGTTTGACCCTTAAATATGTTTTCAAAAATCCGGAATGTCCTGCTGATGGAGAAGCGTGTGATTCGTCTAGGATCTTCGATTTGAGTTCCGAATTGTGTGGAATGTAAATGCGATTCTTCTTTCGGAGGATTTTATCTTCATAAGAGAACAAAGGGTGTTTAGAGGACCCTATAGATAATTCTTGAAGTATCTGAGCAGTTTCGCTATTGGACAACCATTCCTCTTGTAGTTGATTCACCCATTGGGAGCAAGGACCTGAAATAGCGTTAATGACTACTTCATCTTCATATTTCCTGGACAGCGCATCGGCTGCTATATTTTCCTTCCCCTTTTTGTATTCGATAACAAAATCATAACCCAATAGTTTGGTTAACCACTTATTTTGTTCCGGATAGGAAAACCGCTGCTCAAGAAAATGTTTGAGACTACTATGATCTGTTTTGATAATGAAGCGACTACTGATTAGGTAGTGTCTCCATTTTTCTACTGCATGAAGAATAGCCAACATTTCTTTTTCATATGTCGATCTTCCCAAATTTTTTTCGGAGAGCTGTTTACTTTCAAACGCTAAAGGATGACCTTCTTGCATTAATATAGCCCCAATTCCTGTTCCTGATGCATCACATTCGATAATAAATGGTTTGTGAAAATTGGGGGTTGCTAATACTGGAGTTGTACACATGGCCTTCTTAAGAGCTTCAAAAGCTAGAGTAGCCTCTTCCGACCAACGAAAAGCATCCTTTTTTGTGAGTGCTGTGAGAGGTGCTGCAATCTTACCATAATTTTGTACAAACTTGCGATAGTAGCCCGTGAGACCCAAAAAACCCCGAAGTTTCTTGATGGTTTTAGGTAAAGGCCATTCTTGAATTGCCTTAATCTTATTGGGATCAACTTTGACGCCCTCGTGTGAAACTATATGACCCAGATATTCCACTTCTTGGACACCAAAGGAACATTTGGAACGTTTGACAAATAGCTTTTCTCTGTGTAAAATGTGAAGGGCTTTATCCACATGATGTAAATGGTCCGTCCATGTTTTGTTGTATATGAGAATATCATCAAAAAAAACTAACACAAACTTACGAAGGAGTGGACGAAACACTTGGTTCATGAGACTTTGGAATGTGGATGGTGCATTAGTGAGACCAAAAGGCATGACCAAAAATTCGTAATGACCTTCATGAGTACGAAAGGCCGTTTTGGGAATATCTTCTTCTCTAACACGGATTTGGTGAAATCCGGAGCGAAGGTCTAATTTTGTAAAAAAATTTGCACCATGCAACTCATCTAATAGGTCATCTATGACAGGGATAGGAAATTTGTCCTTGATAGTGAGTTTATTGAGAGAACGAAAGTCAGGACACATACGCCAAGAATTATCTTTTCTTCTAGCCAGGACTACAAGTGAGGAATAAGGACTAGTGCTGTGACGAATGACTCCATGATCCAACAAATCCTGAATGATTTGTTCGATTTCTATCTTTTGTGGTTGAGGATAGCGATAAGGACGATTGTTAGGAGGGACACTCCCTGGAATCAAATGGATGGCATGGTCATGAGATCGTTTAGGTGGTAATCCTTGAGGTTCTTGGAAAACCTCTTCGTAATGTGTTATGATGTCTTGCGAAGTTGCTGGGGATTGTTTTTCCAAACAATTAATTTGAGCTATAAACCCATATCCACCCTTTTTTAACATCTTCTCCATACTATGAGAGCTCACCATTTGTGATGGAGGAGTAGTAATGCCTTGTAAGCGAATGACTCGTCCATTTTCCTTCCATTCCACAAATAATTTTTTGAAGTTGAAACTAACCGTGTCTAATGTTTCCAACCATTCAACTCCCAAAATGACATCCGAGTTCCCCAAATTCATGACGAAAAGGGATCCCAACCAAGTATAAGTTCCCATTTTTATGGAAACTTGAGATGTGCGACCAACACATTGTGCGTTCACCCCGTTGGCCACTAGAACCTGGAATTTGTCTTTGTTGGAGGAGTTAATGAATAAATTCAAAGCTTTTGCGGTTTTGATGTCGATAAAGTTGTGGGTACTACCAGAATCAATTAGCACATTCACCTTTTTTTGACGGAGAAATCCTGGTACCTTGATGGTATGGTGGGCGGTTAAACCCATGAGAGCATGCACGAAAATCGCCATTGTATCCTCTTATTTTTCTTCTATAGTACATGGTAGGTCTTCTGACATAGGTTCTTCTGATTGGTAAGGCTCATCCTCTTCTCCTTCACATTGATCACCTTCAATATGAAAGTTTTGTTTTTGGGCACATGCTTGTTCCCTGGGGTGATGAGTGCGACATTTATAGCAAAAATATCTTGATGGTTGATCATTTCTATGAAAGGAATTGTTGCGATATGAGGGACGACTATAAGTTTCACGCCTTGCAGACAACTGATGTCTCTTCTCGGCCAACTTGGCTATTCTTATACAACTATTTAGCAAGGTTGGATCGTGCATGTCTACCTCCACTCGAATATTTTCTTTCAAACCATTGCGAAAGGCTCCTACCACTGTGTCGGGACTGAGGTCTAAAGTGTATGGTAGTAAACTGGTAAACTCCGAAACGAATTCACTAACTGACCCTTCTTGTTTAAGAGATAACAGTCTTACTATGTATGATGATGTAGCTCCTTCATCAAATCTTTCTAAAAAAGAGGTAGTGAATTTTCTCCAATTAATAGTAGCTCCTTTCTCTCGTTTAAGCCATACAAACCATTGGTAGGCCTCAGTGCCTAGTTTTGATGCAGCGAAAGGGACTTTGTCAATTTCCTTAATTTGATATAAGTCAAGAATGCCTTCCATTTTGGCTATCCAACCACGAGGATCATGACCTTCAAAAGTGGGTATATCAATTCGTGGAAAATTATTATTATTAGGACCTCTCGGTTGGTGATAACCCGTGTCCCTTTCTTGATGTTGGTTATACCGCTGTCTTTGATAGCGATCCCTGTAATTATCTGAATCACCTTGTTGTTGTTCCCAATCATCATTAGGATCGATATTGTCTTCATCCCTTTGGGCATGGGAGTGATTTTGGGTATTAGTATTGGGATTAGGCTGGTTTTTTGCTTTCACAAGGTCTTTTAGGAGGATACCAATTTCGTTCATACCATCTAGTAAGAGTCGAAGAGAATCCCTATCGAAAACGGCTGAGTTACTTGAGTTTCCTTGTGTGATGTTTTCGTGAGTTGGGGAAGGATTATTAGCCATAGGATCTACTAGTGGATGATGTGGATTATAACTACCAATTTTAAAAGGAGAAAGAGAATTTTTAGTACCTGGGCTACGATTAGGTCTTCTTGTGTTGTTATTGGTCGTTTTCGAGCTTGATAATCGACCGTCAGCACCTTTTGTCCACTGTTTGCTCATGCACTTGTTACATAACTTGCTTGGGATTCCGCTTCAACTATCGCAAAATTTGGTTGAATTTAGCAAAAAATTGTGGGTTCCGCTTCAACTGTCGCTCCAACTGCGACGCGGATTTGAATTTTGCTGGCTCACCTCCTTAACCACAACTTTTGACGACTTCAGCGACTATTGACAACTTTTAGCAACTTTTGACGACTTTTAGCAACTTTTGACGATTTTTAGCAAGGCACGACGGAACAACTTTGACACGTGAGACACCTGCGACGACACGACCCCAAAACCGAGAACTGAACAGAAGACTGACTGACACGTGAGACACCTACGATGACATGACCCCAAAACCAACACAGAACTGAACAAAAGACTGACTGACATGTGAGACACCTGCGACGACACGACCCCAAAACGAATGGACGAAAGACGCGACGCAGACGCTAGACCGAGAATGAATGGACGGACAACCGACAGATGACGCGATAGCCCCCAATGACTGAAAAACATGACGAACTGGAACGACAATACGTGAGGGACACGAAGCCTCGAGCAATGACTAGACCGAGGGACACGAAGACAGAACTGACGGAAGACGCGAAACGCGACAACGGACGATAGACTACCACGCGCGGAGGAGCCAGATGTGTGACCGCAGTCACGATGAAGAAGGGGTGACAACGGTTTTTTAAAGACTACCACAACCAAAACACGGCATATGTGGGATAAATAACACTGTCTAAATGAATGAAAAATTTGGAACTGACGTCAGCGCCCGAATTAATGGAGAAACCTTAGGTTTGTGGCACAAATTAAATAAAATCGCGAACGCTGATTGGTTTAAAGGCTGCGAAAGGATTTGCGGGTAAAAACACCAAGTTTTTGACGGATTGGTGACTGGAATGAATCACAGTAACTACGGCGGCTAAATGCGGCTTGGAGGAGACTGCAGAGTGTGGATGAAAGCTATGGCACCGGCTGTAGTGGAAACGCCACTGCGAGTGGCGGTAACGTCCTGAAAAATGCCTGCAGCGGTGCTGCGAGACGCCTGCGGATGCTTTAAAACCTTGCTGCGATATGCTTCAGAACCTGCCTACAGAATTTGGAAAATGACGAATGACTCAGGACCGAATGACAACTGATACCACTTGGAAGGGTTTTCCTTCTACGGTGAACGAAATCAACAATAGATATGAAATTCTATAACCCGAACGAATAACTAAATCGAATGCGAAAGCGAAGAATATAAATATTAATAATAAATCGTCTTGCCACTAGGAGGGCAGATCCCGCCGTTGAGGCAAATGTAAAAATGCAGATATAAAAATAAAAATATGATATCCATCCATCAATGAAAACTATTCTAATAAATATGAAGTTTTATACAATTGGATAACCTAGCCGACTGCTAGGTTTGGTCTGTAGCATTATTTTGAATGCTCTTTTCAAAGATTATGATCTATTGCAAAAACAAAACTTCATTTCGAAGATTATGACTTCATTTCGAAGACAAGTCTTCATTTCGAAGATTATGTTTTCATTTCGAAGACAAGTCTTCATTCCGAATATCATGCTTCTTTGCGATGTCAAATCCTCATTCCGAAGATAAATCCTCATTTCGAAGACAAATCCTCTTTCCGAAGATCAGGCTGCATTATGAAGGCAAATCATTCCAAAGACAGAACTTTATTCTGAAGACAATTCCTACTGCATTCTGAAAACAAATCCTGCTTCATTCTAAAGACAAAGTTTTATTGTGAAGACAAATCATCATTTCGAAGACAAAGCTTCATTCCGAAGACAAATCGTCATTCCGAAATCAAAGCTTCATTTCTAAGACAAATCGTCATTCTGAAGACAAAGTGCAACATTCATTCTGCTGTCATTTCGAAGACAATTTCAATCCGAAGACAATACAACAATTAGTCTAAAAAATATAGCAGGCACTATTTTTGGAATTCTTGTTCCGAAGATTAGGCAGAAATCAATATTACCATTCTCAAAACATGTTTTAAGTATGCCAAATCTTATGGATACCTTTTATGCTAATGCTTAATTGTTATATACTAAATATCAATCATTTACAATGAAGAAATGTAAGAAATATATACCTGATTAAAATAAGTTAATGCAAGTTTTTGAAAGATGACTACTTCTGTTGATGTTCTGCCGAGATTTTTTGCAATATTTCAAAACAAGTGCAGTTGGTGAATTTGTACAATGATGGTTCAAAAATTTTCAAGGTTATGCATGCTATAAAACTGGTTTTCATGCATACCAACCCAGTAGTGCCTTGGAAAAGGTTTTCACTACTGAGTTATTCATTTTTCTCTCTTCCTTTTTTTTTTTTTTTACCTCTCCTTTTCTCTCTTTTTTCTTGATTTTTTTTCTTGATTCTGACTATGCCCATGAAGGAATTCATGATTTCCCTGAAATCATGTCCATAAAGGAATTCATAATCAAAATTTATTCATCTTTTTGTTTTTTGCTTTTTTTGATTTTTTTTTGTATTTTTCTATTTTTTCTTGAAATCCATGATCATGCTGATTGTTTTGAAGTGGAAAAGGAAATTTCTTCCACCTATTGTGCATCCAAACTGTCAAGCTACTATAAGAAATCCTCTTTAGTCAGAGGTGTATGGTACACCCTGAGGTGATTTCCATTCACTACCAACTTTCTCTGTGACCCATCAATAGAAGATAAACGAGTTGCTCCATTGTCAAATACCTCTTCAATCCGGTAAGGTCCAAGCCATCTAGTTCTTAGCTTTCCAGGGAAGTCCTCATAGTGAGAATCAAACAATAAAGTCCAATCTCCTTGTTGAAGTTTCCTCTGCTGAATGTGACTGTCATGCCACAAATTCCTCTACTCCTGGATTACTTCAGTTTGGTGCAAGGCATCCAACCTAAGTTCATCCAATGCATTCAGCTATAGAATCCTGTCTATCTGTGCCTGTGACAATTTAGTTTCAATTTCCAATGTTGTGCACAGTGTTAGTAGCTCAAATTCAATAGGTAAGAGAGGCTTTTTACCAAATATTAGTTCATAAGGTGTGAATCCAGTAGTGGATTTCCAAGTAGTATTGTAAGCCCATACTACTTCAGGTAATTTATCTAGCCAGTTTCTCTTATGGAAAGCTACTATTTTTGTTAAGATTCGTTCTAGTTCCCTATTTGTTACCTCAACTTGGCCATTTGCTTGTGGGTGATAAGGTGATGATTTTCTATGTTTGATTTCATATAATTTTGTAAATGCCTCAATGACTTTAGATGTAAATTGAGGTCCTTGGTCTGTGGTGATAGACCGGGGAGCTCCAAATCTCTAAAAAATCTGAGAATATAAGAAATCAGCAACCTTCTCTTCACGAGCATGTTTGAAAGCATGCACCTCTACTCACTTTTTCAAGTAATCAGTGCATACTAGAATATGCACCTTTCCTTGAGAATGTGGATCAATAGGTCTTACAAAATCAAGCCCTCACCTCTCAAATGGCTCTAAAACCAATTGAGGTTGCAGTGGCATTTCATTTGTATGAGTGGGTTTCCCCATTCTTTAGCATGCATCACAATGCCTGATGTACTTTTTTACATCCTTGTGAAGAGATGGCCAATAATATCTTGTCCCTAAGATTTTCCTAATTGTGCTTTTTACAAAGTAGTGTCCACATGAGGGTTCATCATGACAAGCCCTAAGGGTATCATACACCTCATCTTTTTGGATGCACCTATGTAACACATGGTCAGGACTGCACTTAAAAAGTATACCCTTAATCCATTCAAAAGAAGAACTCTGTTTGATCAATTGTTTTTCTATTTTGAAGTGAAATGTGGAGGAACTTTCCTTGTGACCAAGTAATTGGCTATATCTGCAAACCAAGGTGATTGAACTAATATAGCAAATAATTTTTCATCAGGAAAGGTATCTTCAACTAATTCCCCTTCATCTGTGTTCTATAATCTGGATAAGAAATCTGCTACAACATTAGCTTTTCCTGGTTTGTTGATTATAGTGATATCAAATTCTTGTAGCAATGAGTAACCAACAAATAATTCTTGCACTTACCATAGGCTTATTCATCAAATATTTAATGGTTGTGTGATCTGTGTGAATAAATATTTGATAACCTATGATGTAATGCCTGAATTTGTTGATGTCATAAATTACTGCCAATAATTCTTTCTCAGTTGTGGTATAATTTTTCTCAAATCCTATCAAATTCTTGCTAATGTAGTAGATGGCATAGTGTTCACCATTGTCAATTTGTCCTAATGCTCCTCCAATTGCAGTATTGGAAGCATCAGCCTGTATGTGAAATGGTAATGTCCAATTAGGTCCTCTTAACATAGGTGGAGTTACTAATTTCTCTTTTAGAGATTCAAATGATTCCTGACACCTTGCAATCCAGTAAAATTTAGAATCTTTAGTCAATAGGGCAAACATGGTATTGGCTATTGTGCTAAATCTGGGAATAAACCTGTGGTAAAAACCAATGTGTCCTAGGAAGCTTCTGGCATCAGTCTAATTTTTAGGAGGAAGGAGGTTCTTGATAATTTCCACCTTCTTTGGATCAACCAGGATCCCTTGAAGAGAGATGTGATGGCCAAGAACTATTCCTTCCGTCTGATGAGGCCTAGAAATGCCTCATTATTACACTATGATTGACATATAAAAATAGCCATAATATTAAATATGACAAAGTTAAAGTGCCAAATAGTGATTAGAATATGTTATTTGTTACATGTTTGCATGATTTTATGTTTGGAACATTATACCTCTATTTTGACTATTTTCAGCATTTTATGCATTGTTTCAGTTGATTAGGTAGTAAATAAAACATGTATTGCAATTACATTCTGATGGCATGAATAGATTCCTCTCATCAAGAACTACAATTTTGCTTTTTGAAGCAAGTAAATCCGAGCTATAGATAAAAAGTTATGAAGGTTACATCATTCCTGCGCTCATTGTTCATTCCTACGCTCATTGTTCATGCCTTAAGTCTTTTATGGAGCTGTTAACAGATGCAAATCTACGTTAAAGGGAACATTGGCAGATCTACTGGGAATGATCCAGAGTGAGTTAAGGTACCAAATTCATACCAATGGTACTTCATAATATAGAGAAAACATGACCCAAATTTGAAGGCATATGGACAAGTAACCTGGAAGTTATGGGGCCTGCAAAATGATAGTTTCACTCTTTTTGACAACTGGAAATGTTGGTAAAAATCTGTGTTAAAGGCCAACTTGACAGCGATGCAAGGAGTAATTTATGAGGAATTAAGATTTGAAAATTGAACCCAATTTTTTTCATATAACCAATAACACATTGAAATAATTTGGTAAAAAATGGAGTTACAATGAACAAGTTATGAGCACTCCAAAAGGGCATCTGGGCATGTTTTGGCAGCTGGAAACAACAGGTCACAGTCCATACAAATTCCAGCCACCTGTCACTATGAAGGAAGGCATGGAATTTGTCAACTAAGAAAAGGTAAATGCTTGGAAACAGTTGAGTGAGGATAGGCATGACTCTTTCTCCACCTGACAACACTTTCACGTGATGCAAATGGGAGCAGCAATTCAAAAGGCAGAAATGCAAGAAATTTGATAAAAGCAGGACACAGTCATGCAAATTCTAGCCAGCTGTACATGTACAACAGGGCTTGGAATCAGTCACTCCAGCACATGCCACCAATGCAGAAGGGTGTACAAGATAAGGTAAAATAATCCAAATGGTCAACAACTTCCTATGCGTTTGGAGCGCAGATAAGCAATGAATTGTCACCTACCTGTTATTTTGGAGCAGCACAGGAATAAGCGATGCAGGAATAGGTAATATCGCAGGAACAACCGAAAGTGGTCAAAAAGCAAAAAATCAATGGAGGAAATTATTGGCAATTGACCAGGAGGTTGTCCCAACTCATCTTAACGTGATTTCCTCAACAAATGCAGCCCAACAAGGATGAATGGATAAATTTTTGACAAAGCAAATTCCTGCATTCTAGGAAACAGTTATGCAATCAGTTGTAAATCCCTACAAATCAGTAAACAAGCATATCAGCATTATATTATAAATAAGAAAGCTCCTAGATGGTAGAGCATATAGATAGATAGGCAATAGAATACCAAAATTAGCATAGAGTGAAGTTTCTTTGTAGCAGAACAGTAATTTGTAGGTTTTTCCTGCATTACTGTAATGCAATTTCAGATTGAATAAAAAGGTGCAATCTTCATATATCAATTGGCATTTTGAGGTTGATGATTAGCATCTAGATTTTCTTAGCATAACTTCTCACCTTCTTCTGGTTTTGGAAGCAAGGGCCACTTGCAGGGCCAGAGGAAGGCAATTTCTAATAGAATTTCTTGTTGATTTCTTGTTGCAGCAGATTAGCAGAATTCTACCAGTTTTCCATTTCTTTAGTAGTTTTCAACACAGTTTTCAGCCTTTGACAACATTTTCTGCATTTCACAGCAATTTCCAAATTTTTGTCATTTTTCAATTTTGCAGTAATTGTTGATTTGGTTTTGCAGTAGTTAAAATTCTATTTTTAAATTCTTTAGTTGATTTACTTTTCATGCAAGTGTGTGTGTATTTTCAATTCTGCAATTTACTTTTCTGTCACTCTCAATTTAGCAACATTTCATTTTCTGTCATTTTCAAATTCTGCAATTTCATTTCCTGTAATTTTATTTCTGCAAAGGTAAATAGGAGTTAATTTCAATTCTTAGGAGTTAGAGGTCACAACAACCCCCCAAATGCTAATTGATCCATCAATAAAGCTTGTTTTCTGAATGAACTAATATTTACCGTGTTGGATCCTTCTTTCGTATATAGCCTTGGACATCGCCCTGGATTGACACACATAATGATTAAATGATGAATGAACAATGACACTCATCACCTTCATCATCATAAAACATTTTTTTGGATTCAAGGATAACTGGTATGTTTCATAGCGAGTTAAAACTTTTTCAAGGTTTTCTAACGTAAATTCAAAAGTCTGTCCACATACTGTGAAATCATCCATGTATATCTCAACACTGTTGGGAGTCAGATCAAAAAAAATTGCTAAAACTGCTCATTGAAATGTTGTTGGGGCATTACACAAACCAAAAGGTAAAACCCTATAGGCAAATATTCCCCATGGACAGGTAAAGGTTGTTTTCTCTTGATCTTCAGGTGCAATCTAAATTTGATTATATCCACTAAATCCATCAATAAAACAAAAGTATCTCTTTCCAACAAGGGTATCTAACACCTGATCTATGAAAGGTAATGGAAAATGGTCTTTGTATGTCACTTTATTCAGCTCTCTATAGTCTACACATACTCTCATTTTTCCATTTTTCTTAGGAACTATAACCAATGGAGAGACCCACTGGCTATCAAAAATTGGATAAATGAATCCTACCTCCATAAGTTTTTCAATTTCTTCCTTTACAATATCCCTTAGGGCAGGATTCGATCTTCTCCGGGGTTGTCTTACCGGCTTGACTTCTTCAAGTATAAATTCTATAGGTGCATATATCAGGGTGAACTCCTGACATATCTTTATAGTCCCAAGAAAAAGCATGAACATGCTTCTACAAGACAACTATCAATTTGTCTTCCTCTTCCCTAGTAAGCCAGCTGTAAATATTCAAAAAATTGCCTGGCTATACTTCTATTTGTTTTGTATTTGGAAGGACTGAATTCACTTCTTCATACTTAGTGATTAGGGAGTTAAGAGGACATTGTTGAGATGGAAGGAAATAAGAAGTTTCTATTTCATTGTTTTTTGATGGAAGCATATCCTGTATGGAACAGTGAGAAGGAAAAATCAGGTGATGGTGCCACCCATGTGGTAGTGAAATAGAGTTTTCTTGTAATAGTACAGATGGTTCACCTTCAGAGTTTTGGTTCTCCTCATTCCTTAACAATTGTTGGATATTTACTACTTCCTCTTCTAACCCTTGTTCATGCAGAACATTCATTAGGATAGTTTCATTTTCTAAGTTTTCTGTGTCATGGAGGTCTTCTGTGTGTTCCCTTACTACCAAGGTGGCTAGTGTGGAAATAACCTCCTCTGATTCTTCATCTAAATCAGGAAACCATAACTGACCTAAAAAATTGTTGGAGGGTCTTACAGGAGGATACCGATAGATCTGTTTTAGATCAATACCATTTGAAATAGTCATTTTTCTAGATATGCAGTCTATGAAGGTTGTTGCAGTTGCAAGCCAAGGTCTTCCCAAAATTATGGGATATCCATGTGTTGAATTTCTTGGTTGTAAAACCAAAAAATCTGCAGGGAATTCCCAAGAAGAAACTTCTATAGGAACATCTTCAATGATACCTTCAAGTTTTGCAACTGACCTATCAGCCATTTCTAAAATTGTAAATGTGGGGCTGAGATGTTTGAGCTATAATTGTTTCATTATATCCTTGGTCATGACATTTATTGTAGCTCCTAGATATACTAAGACATTTGATATTGGTACTAAACCTATGGTAACTGTGATAACTGGACTTCCTGGGTCACTATACTTTGGAGGTACTAGTTTTCTAGATAAGAGATCAGCTATCTTTCCTTCAACCTGAACAGTCTTGGGAAATGCTTTCTTTTTTCTTCCTGCTCTTCTAATGCACAAATCTCGGACAGTACTTTTAATCACTGGTATATCCTTAATGGCTTGTAATAAGGGCAATGATATAGTTAAATTTTTAAGTTCCTTGACCAGGTCTGACTCAGAATTTTTTGTTGTGGTATTGAATCTTTCAGGATATGGAATTATCCTTGATGAAGGTAATTGTTCTGCCTGTGGTTCTGTTTGTTCTTATTATTTCTCTATTGTTGGTTCAACTCTAACTGGTTCCAAAGGTTCTTGCTCTTCATTTTCCTTGCTTTTATTTGAAATAGGTTCAGGTACAACTTTTCCTGAACAAAGTTGAATGTTACTACAATCAATAACATTTATTTCAACATTTTCCTCAGCTTCTACCACATAGACAGGGGATGCTTGTCTCATGTTGTTTGGATTAGTGACTGATTGAGCTAGAAGTTGAGGTTGTTTCACCTGTTGTGTTTGATGTGGTTGGTTCTATTTTTCTTGAAATTTTTGATTAGGTGTAGGCAACAAATGTTGATTTTGACCTTGATTTCTTTGATGCCTTGGATAGGACTGGTATTGTTTATTCCACTAAGGTTGATTTTGCATCCAATGTGGATTAGTCTGATTTTGATTCTAGGGTGGGTTGTTTTGATTCCATGACGGGTTGTTTTGATTCCATGATGGGTTGTTTTGATTCCATGATGGGTTGTTTTGATTCTGATTCCAGGCTGAATTACTCCAATTTGTTTGTGGCCATTCTTGGGAATTTGTCCATTGAGGATAATTCCAAGGACGTTGGGGTGGTTCTGATTGTCCCCAAGGCATAGTCCTAGGATTATGCCCCCAATTTGTAGGAAAACGAGGGGGATTTTGGTATTGAGAGAAATTTCCCCCTTGTTTTGGTCCAACATAGTTGAGTTCCTCAGTCTGAATTTCTAACACAGCTTTGAGTTGTGGTAGCAGGTTGCATTTATCAGTTGAATGCTTCTTTGAACAGATACTACAAATGGCTGAGATGGATGTTTTATTCAAAGGACATTCCTGTAAAGCATGTTTATTTCTACATCTTGGGCAATAAATTGCCAAAGGTTCTGTGGTTTTTGCTTTTGTAGACATTTCCCCCAAATTTGTGTTTAATTGCACTAGAATATCAGTTTTAAAATTTGCAAGTTCCTCTATTAATTCCTTCACATCAGTGCCATTTGCACTTTTTTTTCTTCTTCCCTGCTTATTGCGAGAGTAATTCCTATAGAGATTCACAATTTCCTCATTACTGAGAGTATTTACATCCCCTTTTCACATCAAATCCAATACGTCTCTGGATTCATCTTGTAATCCTCTCAAAAAGATGATTTTGCATAACTCTGGTTCTACAAGTCAAGATAATCTTCTAATGTTTCATCATCTTCTTGTTTAATCCTGAATAACTCATCTTTCTATTCCTTACACGGCAATACTCCTGATATTTTTCTAAAAACACAGTTTCCATTTGATCCCAAGTTCGGATGGAATTTGGTTCTAAGTTCATGAACCAGCGTAATGTTGAGTCCTTAAGTGTTGAGGGAAAAACCTTAAGTTTCTGATTGTCATTTACATAGTCATAGGTTTGACACACTACTTTGAATTCAAATAAAAACTGATTAGGATCTTCAAATACAACACCTCGAAAGGAGAGACTTCGGAATGAACAAATGTGGGCTCCTTAAATTATTTCCTCTGTATTTCTCATGTGGGTTACTTCTCAGGATCATATTCCAATGGTCTTCATCTCTTTCCACATGTGAATTCCATGCCTTGCCATTCATTGGCAACTAGCTAGAATTTACATGGGAAAAACCAGTTTTTGCTGCATAGTAACAGTTTACTTGCACTATTGCCAGATTTAGGTAAAACAAATGCTTGAGACATATCAAAACATGATTAGTGAAATGTTGCTATCAATCTAAGCATATCTCATTTAGCAAGTCATAACAAAACAACATAAAACTTATGCAAAAAGCTGTAAAAATTAGAATATAGTATTTAAGATACATTCATCATGCAAATAGTTAATACACAACATATTGAATTAACTTAACTAGCATATTAGATTAAACATAAGAGTTTATAGGAAATTTTAGTGTTCAAAATATGTTATGATTGAGGCATTTCCAGGCCTCATCAGTCTCATCAAAGTCAATTCCTTCTACCTGTGCATAACCTTTGCATACCAACCTTGCTTTATTTCTGATCACTTGTCCATCTTCATTTAATTTATTTCTAAATACCCATTTTGTGCCAATCACATTTTTGTCCTTTGGTCATGGAAAAAGTTTCCAAGTTTTGCTCTTCTCTATCTGATCCAATTCCTCATTCATTGATTTAACCCAAAATTCATCCTCACTTGCTTGAGTGAAGTCTTTTGGCTCAATCTTAGATAGCAAAGAAAAATTTTCTTATTGAGATGGTTTTATTATTCTTTTCCTTATCTGTCTTTCATCTGGATTCCTGATGATATTCTCTTTTGGATGATGTTTTTGTACATATCTGGATGGATTTTTGGGAAGAAGACTTCATGTTTCTTCTTCTTCTTTATCTGATTCCTCATAAAAAAATTCTTAACAACATCCATCTTCTTGATACACAATTTGATGAACTAGTTCTCTGGACTCTATCTTCTCTTCGATTGTTACATTTATACTTTCCACCATAGTGCATGTTCTTTTGTTGAAGCATTTGTAGTTTTTACTCCTTATGGAATAACCAAAAAAAATTCTCTCATCACATCTTGGATAAAACTTGCCTAAGGTTTGGTCTTCCCTTCTTATGTAACATTTGCTTCCAAAAATTCTGAAGTGCTTTATAGTGGCAGGTCTTACTTTCCAAAGCTCATATGGAGTCTTATGATGATTTGCCCTTATTTGAGCCCTAGTAATTATGTATACTGCAGTGTTTATGGCTTCTCTTCAAAAACCATCTGATAACTTAGATTCATTTAACATAGCTCTAGCCATGTTTTCAGCAGTCCTATTTTTCCTTTCAACTACCCCATTTTGTTGAGTTCTTGTTGCTGAGTACTCTCTCTTGATTCCATATTGTTCACAAAACTCTACAAATTTATTTGAATTAAATACTCCTCCCCCATAAGATCTTAGACATTTAATCCTTCTGCCAGTTTTATTTTCAACCAATTTCTTGAATGCTTTGAATTTTTCAAAGGCCTTTGACTTCTCTTTTAGGAAGGTTACCCAAACCATTCTGGAACAATCATCTATACACATAAAGTAGCTTTCATCTTGAATGCTTTATGTTCTTATAGGACCACACAAATCAGTATGTATTAGGCTCAATTGCTCAGATGACATATAACCTTTTGGCTTAAAGATTGTTCTAGTTTGCTTTCCATGTTGACAGGATACACAAATTGTATTTTGAGGTCTTCTTATTTTGGGTAAATCTCTAACTGCCTGTTTATTGCTTATATTGACTATGTTGTCAAAATTCAAGTGATCCAATCTTCTATGCCACAACCAACTCTCATATTCTTGTGATGAAAGCACTTTTCACCTTTGATCTCATTGAGCATGTATAAGTTGTTTGGGGTTCTTCTTGCATTGGCAATGATTTTTCTAGTTTTTGATTTCCTTATCCCACATCTATATGGATGGAAAGTAAACATGTATCCTTGATCACAAAGTTGACTTATACTCAACAGATTGTGTTTTAACCCTTTAACATACAAAACATTCTTTGTTTTTGTTTTTCGATTGTCTAAACTTAGAGTTCCTTTTCCACCAATCCTTGTTGATCTATTATCACCAAAACTTATTGATCCTCTATTTGTTTCTTTTAGTACAATGAATTTGTCTTCATCTCCTATTATGTGATTAGAGAAACTGCTATCAAGATACCATTGTTCTTATTTATCCTGAGCATGAAGGGTTGTTTGCACTAACATTGATCTAGCCTTAACATTTTCTCTTTCATATTTCCTAGTTATTGAAATTATTTTTCTAGACTCAGGAAGTATCATTTTACACCATCTAGCCTTGTGCCCAAAATTATTGTATTTGTAACATATAACATCATCATCCATGAGAGGTGCAAAGGAATTGAAATTTCTATTGTATCTTGCATGATGAATATAGTGTATAGCTCTATGACCATATTTATTGTAAGAAAATCAATGACCATAGAAGATATTATGTAACTTGTTTGGATGTCTTGGAATTTGTGGAGAAGTCATATTCCTTTTGTGATTAACTCTTTTCTAGGGTTCTCCTTTGCTTTCTTACTTTCTGATATCCTTTGCTTGCTTATCCTTGTTTGAGGTTTCTACTTTCTGAAGACTTAATTCCTCTTTATGTTTCTCATATTCTATATCTTGTAGGACCTTGGTCCTTTCAACTTTATCCCTTAGGTGAACAATTTTTGCTTCTAATATTTCACATTCTATTTCCCTAACTCTCAATAGATTTGTCATGTCTTGCTCAATCTTCTTTCATTCTTCCACCCTAATCTTGATTTCTATAATATTTTGTATAAGTTCCATCCTTGCTTCTTCATCTTCTTGAACTTGTTCCTTCAAACTTGAATTTTTCTCTCTAAGTCTTTCCAATTTTTTTAGAGTAGCAAAGAATTCTTCTTTTATGTAAAACATAGTATCTTATTCATTTTATGAAGTCATGTGTGCTATTGATGGATCCTTTTCCAAGTTGTTAGTCTTTTCATGGAGAGACCCTCTTTGATACCAATTGAAGAACATGTGCTTATACTGAGAGGGGGGTTGAACTATATACAATAAAACTTTTTGATTTTTAATCCAAATAATAGCATCAACATTATTAAAGCAATAAACATCACATAAAGCATCACACACATGAGAGACATGATTTTTATGTGGTTCACCCAAATATGGCTACCTCCATGGAGAAAATATTTCTTATAATTTTTTCTCAAATAATATCTTAGGAATCCTTTCCCTACAATGTTTATGGACCTCTATCCAAAGGAGATGTTGATCCCCTAAATTAGGTTCGTGGATCTCTATCCATAAGATAAATCCTTCTCCTCTACTCTGGATGGTGATCCTGTAGAAGACTACTACCTCCACTGCACTGGCTTATGGATCTCTCTCCACTAAAGACTCTTGTCCCCACTCAAAAGACCTATCCTCACTACCCTGGTTGATGAATCTCCATCCACTAGAGACTACTATCCTCTCTGCTCTGTCATCTCAAAATCTATGTCTCAAATATGCTTAATAGGTCCACTCAGAACCTGCTCAAATCTTCTCAATAGGTCCACTCAGAACCTGCTCAAATATGCTCAATAGGTCCACTCAAAACCTACTCAAATATTCTCAATAGGTCCACTCGGAACCTGCTCAAATCTGCTCGATAGGTCCACTCAGAACCTTCTTAAATCTGCTCAATACAAATTTGCTCAATAGGTCCACTCAAAACCTACTCAAATTTGCTCAATAAGTCCACACAAAACTTATCCATATCTTCTCAATAATTCCATATCCAAATATTTATTGTAAGCTTCCATAAAAGTTCACACAAAATCAGTCCACAAGTCTTCTCAAAGACTTACCTCAAATCTGCTTAACAATTTCACACAAAACTTGTCCAATCTCATAGAAGCATAAAGAGAATTTTTAGAGACTCAATATGTTCTAAACTCAATGCTAAATCACTTTATAAAATAAAAATAGAATATGGAATAGTTTATTTTAAGGAACTTGAACAATCACTTCACATAACCACTTGACTAGGCTCAATCAACTTTACTCAACCACTCACTTTATGAAACACCCCTTTCTCATAAAACCTAGTCCAAGCATATATCAACCAACTCAAAAATTTTCCAACAATGCTCAACAAAAAAACTCACATAACAATGATACTCATGTTTTTTCAAAACCCTAGTTCAAGTTCTTTGCACAAAAAATCACTTCAACAACAATGCTTATAAATCAATCTTCACATAACAATTATACTCATGTTCTTTTCAAAACCCTAACTCAAGCTCTTCACCACAACCAATGGCTTCAACAACAATGCTTATAAAACATCAACTCTTTATTTCATAAAACCTTTGAAGCATTAACTTAACCACTCTCGAAAAGGAAACCCTAATCAAGTCATTTTTACTCAAAACTTATTTTCTAGAAAACCAATCAAACAACTCAACTATGGAAGAATGTGCTCATACCTTTTTCTTGATGATGAAGAGGTCTCATAAATCGACCATAATCATAACTTCTATGCCAATCTCAAAGAGGTTAGAAGATAAATCTTTCTCATAATATAATGTAAATACTCAATTACACCTTATCACTTCACCTTTCAAAAACAATCATCAACATACATAAAATATTTATCCAATAACACCTTATAAACTCCCAACTAAAATGAACTTAACATCCACCAAAAATAATTCAAAACCTCTTTAATTTAATTTAATGGCAAGAGAAACTTTGATAAAAATCAAATCAACTTTATTTATAATTCCAATAAAGCAAACTCTCATTAATCCTTATTAATCCACAATAGTATAAAACAATTATCAAATTAACAACCTTTATCAAACCCTTATAGCTCCAACAATAATATAAATCAAACACACAACTTTTCACAAACCCTTATTACTCCAACTATATCCTTTAGAAAAACCTTAGGCAAAAATTAATTATCAAAAATTACCTTTGCCTCTTAGTGGGTTTTGAACCCTTAACCTCTGCCTCCAAGAATGCCCTAGCCACGGGCTCAACAACCACATGCTCTAGACGCACGTTAAGATATTAAAAGCTCTTTGTGCAATTTATTCCTCTCTTGGTGCCCAAACGAAAAATGCAACCCAAAATTTTTTCCCTTTGGTGCTACCACTCCACGGGATTCGATCATAGGCTATTTCTCCACCAATGCCTTCGCAAAACGTGCACTACCAATGGACCATAGTGTCCAACGTGTCTTAAGCAATAAACCCTCTCTGTTTTAAACTTGGTGCATAAGACAAAAACCTTTTTGTCTTCTTCCTCAACCGAAACAGCGAATCACACGAAATAGTTCACCTTAGTTGCATTAATCAAATCAATGAGGGATAAATTCGAAAGTCTTTTGGCCATAATTTATACACGATTCCTCCATAGGCTTCAAACGTCGGTGCTCCAATATTCTCGATGATGTTGGCATATTAAAACAACTTTACGTTTTATAAATTGCACTTTATAATTTTGATGATGTCAGCACATTTAAACCTTTGAAATTTATAAATGTATTAAATTCTAAGGAATTTAAATTTTATAAATTATAATCATAAAATTGAGCTTTTAAAGCCTTCCTTGGATTAAACTTGAACCTTTAACTTGTACTCCATTGGATATTATTCTGCCATCGTGGGTCTTTTCAACTTTTAACTGCCATCTCAAAATGTAAGTGGTCTTAATAAAAATAATTTAATCTTCCACAATGGGTTTACCACAAACCCTCATAAAACATTCCTGGTGCTATTGATGATGTGCTCCATGGTATTAATGATGACTTTTCATCTTGACATCAATGAAAACTAAATAAACTCAAAATGTCCAACAAATATGGCCTCCTATGCCCTTGCTTGAATAGTTCAACACCATAACCATGCCAATGGTAACACTTGAAGTATCACATGGCGTATTTCAGGTTAGATAGATAATGAACATTCACAGCGAATGGTTCATTATCATCCTCATCCATGGGCGTGGGATGTGCAATCTGGTCTAGCCCTCCATAGATGAAGTTGGTTTTGTTAGGTAGCACCCCTAATGGCGCCATCGTCCCTATGGGAAGGTGATGGGCCCATGGTCGGCCCATGTTCTATGCAGTCTCAATGATCAGTGTAAACATCACATTCTACATTATATATTTCCCTAAGCTAGGATTAACCAAATGGATGGTCACCTGCAATGTAGATGACCTGCTGAAGATGTAGGTAAAGCATGGTGAGGTATCTCTTCGACTTCTTCTTGAATTTCTTCTACCTCCATGGGATTAGGGGCTTCAATGATGACTGGCTTGGGTGCTGACTTAATCTCCTTTTTTCCCATTTTAGCTTTAAGCTTCCTATCATCCCAATGCATTATAGATGTAGACGGTCTAGTAGAAGCAGTTGTGTGCTCTGATATTTGGGATACAGACATTGTAGGCTTAGTACACACTTCTTTGATATTACCTCTTGGAGCTCAAATTAGCGATGTTGATCGTACATCCAGGTGCATTGAGGTAAGTATGAAATCCCCTGGTAAATCAGCTAGATTCACATATTTAAAAGGTTCTTCATTTGAAGGTACCACGTGAACCTGTCCCTAATACACATATTTGATGCATTGATGTAAAATAGAAGGGATGCAACGCATTTCTCTAATCCAAGGTCTACCTAGAAGCATATTATATTGCATAGCACCTTTGATGACATGACACATCATGGGGATGGTCTTCAGTCCTACCTGGATGGGTAAAACTATAGTACCTACAGTCGAGCACAATGTATCATTAAATGCTCTCAACGTGAAGGTTGAAGGTATAATATGCGTCTTTGGTAACTTTAGGTAAGTTAACGCCATGGTAGTAATGATATTGATTTACGATCCCGTGTCAATAAAAACTCGGTTGAATGGTATGTGGTTTACACATGCGATAATATGGAGTGGCAGGTCAGCTATAATAGTGGCAATCATCTTGACTTCATGATCATGAAATTGTATGACCAATTTTTTACACTGTTGCACATGTCCTACAAAGTGAGTGAATGCTTCGGGATCCTGGGACTGAACATCAATGGACCTTATAATTTCCATAAGCATCTCCCTATGCTTAGGAGACTGCTGGATAAGCTCATATATTAACAACTTTGTTGGATTTACTGTAGGTTTTGAACCAACCTAGTTTTGATGGTCACCACCAGTCTAGTTGGTGGACCAGGCACATTTTGGACTGGCCTTAGAGGAGACGCAGCTTGGACTCTAATAGGTATCGAATGTTGAGTGGATCGTTCATACCTCACATTTCTCATGACAACGTTGACCATACCAACAAACCCATGGGTAAGTGGTTCGATGTGCACTTGGTTGACCTGGCTAAAATTGTTCTTGGTAACTCGTGATTAGGTAGAGGATTTTTGTAAATCCCCATATTTTGATATTTTGGTGCTTGGAGGTTGTCAACAAGAAGTGTACCTCTCTTGATCATGTTTTGCACAAGATGTTTGAAAGACCAACATACTTTGATGTCGTGGCCTTTTGTCTATTGGAAGATGCAATACTGATCATCTTTGTAGCCCTTAGGCTTATGCTGATTAGGGTCTATTAACATGACCTCGAGTAAGCTTATGGTCTTCACCTCGCATAGATGATGAAAAATCAAAGCCAACGACTCTGTTAATTGAGTGAATACATGAGGTAGATGTGCTTCCTTATCCTTACCCCTCTGCCTATTGTTGTGCTTCTTGTATTACGCAGGAGGAGGTTGGGCTTGATAATTTTGCTTTTGCTGCCCCTTATCCCCTTTCTAGAGGTTCAACACTACCTGATTGACGTGGGCTGGCTTAGCCTGTTGTCGCTCAATACTTTTTTTTTTCCACTCTTTTTTGTTCCTAAGCTTCAAGTTACCCTCCTACAACTTGATATCCTTGATTACCTTGGCTTGCACCAAAGCCTCCTCGAATGTCTAGTACTACTACAACTGCAAAAATATCAAAATGTGCTTTGTGCAACTCTTTGTAAACATTTAGGTCAATTATGAGGATGGGATGGGGAATGGTAGCTTTGCCATCATCTTCCTCCATCACTTTCCATAATCCATCACTGGCTCATCATCATGCTGCATTAAATCCACCAAGTCTAATAGATTAACCTTTTTTTGATGCCAAAGGAGAAGCATTTAAGAAATGCATCAGCTAGTTGCTTAAAACTAGTGATGTTGTGCCTCTGTAATTGGTTTAAACACTCTCGAGCTAGACTTGAGAGGATCATGATGAAGGTGCACAAAAGCAAGGCATCGTTGCTTTCAATATGAAAGCACATATCTAGAAAACTAGTCACATATTCTTGTGTATCCTCCTCTCCTTGAAATATCTCTAGCCTAGGCATCTTAAAATGCTTAGGGTATGATGGAGTAGGCACTGACATGCGTAGAGGTTCATTATGTATTTTTTTTAAGGTTAGATTTTGGTAAGTTATCCCTTGCTTCTATATGGCTTGGACCTTCTCTACTAAAGGCCTTGAAGGCTTGTGAAGAAAGGATCTCCTCTTCTCAAGATCATCTTGGATGTGGTTTCAGAGGCAGATTCCTCTTATGTTGATGTGGAGGACTAGGCTCATCATCCTCCTCAACTAGGGAGACTTCTAGATATTCTTGATCTACTTTCTCTCCCACTTCTTCCTCATGCTACCTATGCGCATGGTACTCAGGCACTGAGCACCGACTTCATTGTGGTGAGCATGATAAGTATGCAGGTTTACATACTTAGGGTATAGTTCAGGTAGTTAAGCCTATAATCTCTCAATACGCTCCCTGATCTCATTACGAGGGTGCAAACCGATGCTAGCCAGTCGTTCCTCTCTCTCGACGTACTCCTTTTGGTCAAGGATGTGTTGTTAATGCATACGTTTCTCATATAAGCGATGTCTCAAGAGATTTTGCCCTTGAGTGTTCTCATGCTCGAGGTATTCTCATTCTACATGAACATCCTCCAATTGATCTTAGATTATCTGACATATTTGTTTCGATACCAGTCTATGTGCTATGTGAGTATGATTGGTCATGTGAGGCCTTTGGTGTGTGCGCTCTGTACGAGCGGCTTTATGTGTGTGTCCCACAATGGACTAATGCACCACACTTTTGCCCTTGTTTGTAAAGATGACATTCACATCAGGTTCTCTAATATACTCAATGCCTACATGGGATGCAGGAGTATGTATGTCGTGAGAATGCTTGGAGCACTCTCTAGGTTCTCTAGCAGTTATAATGGTGCTTGTTGGTTCGACTTTTATACACACCCTGTGAAGGATGAGCACAAAAATCTGATAACACTTATACGGGATAAATCCCACTCACTTTAGGATCTAGCTGGTTATCCAAGATGTGAGTTACAGAGTCGGGTCGAATGTCAATTCACTCTTTTTTGCTTTTGGAATAGATTTCAATATGGACTGTCTGTACCTTACAACGGGCTCACTGAACTTGCTCAGTAATGTTCAAAAATTGTCACTTGTTGACAATCAAATTTAAAATTAATTTTTTGATCTAGCTCTTATGGGTCAGCAGATTTAAATAAAAGACAAAATTTAAAGAAAATAAAAATGGATCATTTCACGATAAAACAAAGAGGGTAGGGTAAGGCAGAAAGAGAAGTTTATCAAACTTAACTGTAAAACAAAACTACCAATTTTATTTATACTATCAGCTTCACAACAGAACAAATCAAAGAAGAAAGTGTCCAGTTTTCTAAGATCACTTTCTACTAAGAGCACAAGGCAAAGATGGAACAGATCTAACAGAAAATTATAAACCGAAGGGAAGTCGGTTAAAATTGATATCTTTCACCGGCAGCCTAGCTCGCACAGTGAGGACAGAGCAATTAGAACAAACTTGAACCTTAAATCTATAATTTTCCCTAGTATACAATAGAACAAATGAAGTCTAACAACATATTTAATCTTGATAACATCGATTTACAGCATATATCTAATAAACTTTAATGAAAAGGATAACAAAAGAAGATGAACTTATCATAATCTACAAAATATTAGGCTCCTGGCCATGCTATCACAGAAAACAAAAGCACATCAACTCCAAGTCCAGGAACAAAGTATTTAACAATCTTTGCAAGAAATTGCTTCAAAAGCCTTTTATTTCTAAGTTTTCGCCTCCTGCGATTACATTGAGAAGAAGTATTTATAGACTCAGGACAGACCCTGATCTTTTCAAAAATATCTTCTTCTCCAATCGCAAATCTTATCATCTTAAACCCTAGGACCCGGGTTTTACAATATAAAGCCATTTAAAACAAAGTCCGGATAAAACTTAACCACTCTACAAATCAGTGCAGTCACTTGCCATAAATGGAGAAGATAGAATTCGAATGCCACTTGCATTCACCTGCAACTATGAATAAATGCCCTCATTAATTCCCTCGGGTAATCTGGATGAGTCACCACTTCTCCGACATTTCATCCCCGTAGAACCATCCCTGAGTTGAAAATGTCTGCAAGCTATTAATTCTGCCATAAATTTTCATTAAATGCATCCATCGGGAAATTTCGGTAACTGAGTGTAGATATTTCCATTTTTCGGCCAATTCCCGATATACTCCATTAAAAGGGCAGCTGCTTAGTCACCGTAAAGTCTCTTTGTAGCCAGATCTGTAAAAATTGGATGAATCAGCAATTCTCGGAATCTTTTATTTCAATATGGCCGTCTTTGATTAATTTGCACTAAGCTTTAGCTTTATGGCCATTTCTCCGCTATTATGTAAGTGCCAGATGGCATCCTGCATGAAAGGACAAAAGATGGATTAGTATTTTAACAATATTAAATCAAGACCTTAATTATTAAATCAGATTAAAAACCCTAATGTTTACTTGCATGTCGGCCTTATTAATCTGATACGTGGCCTGCAGTGCTTTGACACGTGTCACAGAATCGCGACACGTGTCATTTCCAGCTGTTTCCATTTTTTGGCTCTTTGTTGTCAAGGTCGCGAAAATGCGACATGTCGCGATTTCGCGACATGTCGCGAAATCGTGACCTGCTTCTCTGTCGCTGCCCTTCTGCTCACATATGCCGCAAAAACGCGACATGTCGCGAAATCACGACATCCCCCTGCCTTGGCACCTTTTAGCTCCTTCCGTCACGAAAATTTCGCGACATGTCGCGAAATCGCGACATCTTTCTGGCAACTGCTTCTTTTCTTCCTCATGGCCACGAAATCGTGACATGTCGCAAAATCGTGACCACTTCTGTCCTTAAGCGTTTCTGGCTCTTCTTTGTTATTGGCATCTCTCGGCACTTTCTTCTGAATTTTCCACCATGTCGCGAAATCGCGACATGGTGGCTCCTTTGCTGCCTTCCCTCACTTGTGTCGCAATTTCGCGACGTCGCGATTTCGCGACACACTTGGCACTTAGTCGATTTTCATTTTTGTTTCTCCTTCGTCCTGGACCCGTCGCGATTTCGCAACATGTCGCGAAATCGCGACGGTCCGTACATCTGAGCCCTCCTTGCCAAAAAACGTCACGATTTCACGATAATCGTGACCATTTCTCCCCTTGCTTCCTTTTCTCCTTCTGATGCCATGAAAACGTGACATGTCGCGATTTCGTGACATGTCGCAAAATCGTGCCCATTTTCATCCTTAGCTTCTTTTTCACCTTGCTTGCCGCAAAAATGCGACATGTCGCGATTTCACGACATGTCGCGAAATCGTGACCTCTCTCATGCCTTAGTCGTTTTTTCTTCCTCGCATCCGCGAAAATGCAACATGTCACGATTTCACGACATGTCGCGATTTCGTGACGTTCCGTACAACTTTGCCTTCTCTCTCCTAATCGGTCGCGATATCGCGACATTTCCAAAAATGAAAGTGTCGCGATATCGCGACATTTCCAAAAATGAAAGTGTCGCGATATCGCGACATTTCCAAAAATGGAAGTGTCGCGATTTCGCTACGTTTTTCTGACTTAGCCGATTTTCTTGTCGCGAGTGTCGCGATATCGCGACATTTCCAAAAATGGAAGTGTCGCGATATCGCGACATTTCCAAAAATGGAAGTGTCGCGATATCGCGACATTTCCAAAAATGGAAGTGTCGCGATATCGCGACATTTCAAAAATGGAAAGTGTCGCGATTTCGCTACGTTTTTTTGACTTAGCCGATTTTCTGAAAACCTGTCGCGATTTCGCGACATTTCCATAAATGGAAGTGTCGCGATTTCGTGACTTTGCCAAAAAAGGAAAGTTTTGATTTCTAATGAATTTATCTGATCTGTTTTCTGCATTTTTCTCATACCGGTGTAAAACTTTTTTTATCCATGAATGATTCTAGCATATAAAAAGTGAAGTCTGAGATAACAAAGCCAGAATACAAGAAAACTTGGATGCTTTGACACAGGAAAAACTTGAAGAAGAAAGAGGCAAGTAAAAATTTGGGATTAAAACTGAAAATCATCAAGAGGGTCCCTACTGCAAAAATGAAAGCTCAAAGTTTTCAAAGGATGGAAATTCATTTTTTAGTGGGGGTGTGTTGCTTCTCAACGAGTGCTTATGCTGCACACACTCATATAATAAGAAGGTGCAGGCGTAGGCTTGTATCCTAGAAGACCTAGGACTTTTTCTAATTTGTCTAACTGATTACTATGCCACAACTCATGAGGTGGCGTGCCTTTAGCTCCCACTTTGGATATATCTATTGTGATCTTGCATGCTTCACCTTTGTGGAAAGTCTTCTTGGGTATATGCTCGGAAGCAGCCCCATCTATTTACCCCTGAATGGGCAGGTATCGAGCCTATCTATGCTTGGATGGTGTAGGTCATGAGCCTCCCTTAGCTATAGGTCAAAGAGGTATCAATCTAGATCCCTCGATGACATATTCTTTGGCATACCCTGTGGATGCACGAGGAATGCGGTCATGGTACATACTACCATATTGGGAAACCCCCATGCTGGTAAGCCTTAAGCTATGATCTATGCCTAGAATAATATCTAGTACTCCCTCTAATTGGGGTATTCTCGATGGAGGGGAGTTGTCTCCTCTAATGTTCATCGAACGACATTCAGGAGGATTTTTTGATTGAGGACGTTCTACATTGTGTTGTGCATTAGGTGGAGCTTGGGCTTCGATTTGGGGTCTATGCCCAGATTGGATCCTCCATGTTTGCACCATTGAATTATCTTTTAAGTAAATTATGTTCTAGAGCAAGCAAAGTAAACAGTGATGATTATCTTATTTTAAGTTTTGCTTGTGAACCCTA
Organism: Wollemia nobilis; assembly: GCA_028583015.1. NCBI lineage: Eukaryota > Viridiplantae > Streptophyta > Pinopsida > Araucariales > Araucariaceae > Wollemia > Wollemia nobilis. Next base: position 19,767,646 of record JAQPPZ010017228.1, read on the forward strand.
AACTGTTTGATGTGTTTTGCAAATGTGTTGTATCAGTTTGAAACTCTCATCATGTTTTCAACATGTTGATGATATTCTCAGTTGTTAAAGGGCTTTCACCTATATACTCATAGCTCGACAACCTGGCTATGAACTCCAGGTCACGTAATCCCCCCGAAATGTGGTGATGAGATCCACACTTGGGTAGGGAGCACAGGTCCTGCCATACTCTCACCTGTTTTCACCCAGTCAGTGTTATACCCTTCAAAGAGAAATACATGCAAATTTTCTAGGCTACAAAAGGTTCTTGAGTCCGACCTTGGTCTAGAACATAAGGTACATGGGAGTTGAGCCAACGGATGGAAATAACCTCCACCATTGTTGAAACCCTACTAGTGGTTGGATGTGATTTCCAACTCACTAGCATTTAATTTGGAATGTGGTGTGTGTGTTCCTTTTAATTTGCATAAAATACAAATGCATAAGACCACTCTCATGATTACTCTCTATATGTAATGCAAAAGAAGGAACATTTTAAATTTAGAAGTATGCATGATTAATCTACATGCTTTTTAGAATATGCATACTAATGATAATGAGAAGGTGGCAACTAGATGGGCCTCATGAAATTAAATCTAACACACAATAAGGGCCTATATTGTTGGATACTAGGGTGTACTGCACTCAGAGATCCCATGTTCCTAGCAGTGACTAGCAGATCCTATGAAAAATACCTAAGGACTCAATGCATTAACATTCTTCAATTGCCTTCCCTAATTATGCTAACGTTTTGAACTCTCTAGAAAAATATAGATAGATAACAAAAAAGCACAGAGTGACAGTGGGACCTACCTTAGGTTCTCATCCAATTAGGATTTTTCTCCCTGCTGTCTAATTGGTCAGATTCTAACCACGACTCTATGGCACGATGACCATTGTTGCTCGCGGGTGTTAGCAGCGGTGACAACTTTTGACCATGGTTTTCAGCCACGGTGAGCACCTGTTATAAAAAATAGAAAAATTCAAAAATATAAGGCTTGAATTACGGAGGTCCCATCGTGATCACCTTCTGTACGATCCAAAAAGGCCTCACACATATCGGTTCCTATTCCAAAATTGATAAAAGACGAAATGCATACAATAAACAAGAAATTGACAAGTTTACAACAAAATACATTTTTGTTCCATTATGTTGAGAGCCAAATTTCGATTACAAGTACGCCCCTCTTAGGGATACCAATTTCGATACAATTAATACAATAGGAATTATAATTGTTTCCCTCGCAAGGGTATGTGTGAGTTTCCAAGTGCCTTCTAGGATGACGCAAAATGCTCTAGGGTGTCGACGACCCTCTTCTCTGTTATTAGAGGCATTTGTTGCCTTGCATACCAAAAACATGTTAGTCTTGCATGCAATAAACAAGAAGATACGTTAGAAACAAAGGAGACCTCTCTTGATGAGGCTTTTAAAGGGGATTTGCACCAAAAGATAACATGAATCAAGAAATCAATAAACTAGCTAAATACATGTAAATGGATCTAAATTATGATGATCTACCATTAGAAACATAAAATAAATTAGGATGCATCTATTTAAACTTCTAATTAATAAATTACAGACATAAAATCATGAAAAATATTCGTTATGCCTAACTATGCTACTGAAGAGAAATTGCATTTAATTCCTAATCTACCGGTCAAAAATCTCTAGAAACTTGAATTGAACCTACAATATGATTAATATAATCTAACTAAACAAATTACAAAAGAAAGAACAAGGAGATTAGTGATTACCCACTAACCATGGGTCCTTCAAGTGGTGAGCACTATTAACCGTGGCTGACAGCCATGGCTGAGCCTCAAATATGTTTACCCTCCAAATCAGGGCCAATTCTTTGACTCTCCTTGTGGAATTTATGGTCAAGGGTCGCTTATGTGTCCTCTGACAGGTTTGGCAGTTGAATTGCTTAAATTGTGCATGGATTACACGGATTAGCATTTCTTGGCTCTCCTAGGCTTCTAGGACATCTATTGTGATATGATTTCAATTGGATGGCAAAAGGGCTCCTCTCAATGCATGTAATTGGGTATGCAATTCGATAGGACTTCACTGCATTCAATTGAAAGTTTCACCAGACTTATCCCTAATTTGGAGGGGGATTATATAGCATTGGCCCAGGGCTAGGGATGGCTTCCTCATGAAGCCAATATCAAGATTGGGTGGTTGAGCTTGTTGGATGGAAGAATACAAAACCTTCCTCGCTCAAACCACTCCAATATACAACCAATTGGTCATTGCAACCGATTTTGGGTCGGATGAAAGCCAACTGATTCTGAGGCTTGACCGTAGCTAACAGGCATGGTCAGCTCTGCTAATCGTAGGTGTCAGTAGTGGTTAGCATTGACTAGACAAATGTTCCCAAATGAGTGGTAAAAAACCACTGCTATACCTTGGGATTTGTTCAAGGTCTTCCATATGGTCTTCTAGCATGTCCCATATGAGTAGTCGCCTCGACATGACGCGTTTTAGGTGTTTACACATCACAAGAACCATGGAGGAAAATTCCCAAGGTCAAACTATAAAAAAAAGGTGTGATTCCCATTTCATATTTCTTTTCTTGTTTGAATTTGGTTGTAGAAAATTTGGAGCATTTACTCAATTCATCTCAATATTCAACTTTGCCCTCAAGCAAAAACTTGGGGGAAGAGGGTCTTGTCATGGGGCTCGCTCATTTAGAGCCTTTGGATTTAATAGAAGCCATCCCTAGGAAGAAATAGGATCCCACAAGGAAGGGTTTTGAGGTGCCAAAAATTTTCACTCGCAATCATTCAAAAATTTTAGTAGATGTTGGTTTGAGGGGTAAACTTGGAAAGCCTTCTACAATAGTAGTTTTGCAGAAAGATACTGCTAGGGAAGTGGCCAATGGGTTAAAAATTATTCTAAATTTTGGGGGAAAGGTCTAAAGGGCTAAACACAAAAATGAAAATCATATCTTAGAATATAAGGAGGCTTAATGCCCCCTCTAAGAACTGGGTAGTTTATACTTTGAGAATGGACCATAACCTCGACATGCTTCTTCTTCAAAAAACTAAGCTTGATGATAATAAGGTAGAAATAATTAAAAACTTCATCTAGAGAGATGCAGAAGTTGTTTTTAATGTGTGAGAGGGTTCATTTGGATGCCTTATTTTTCTTTGAAACAATAACTCTATAGAAGGAATATTAGTCATTAGTTCTATATGGTTCATTACCCTATTACAAAATTGATCATGGAGAGTAGATTAAACTTGGAGAAGCTTGAACAAGTTAAGATCCAACGTATTTATCGAGAAGGTAATAAAGTTGTAGATTGGATGGTGAACTTGGGATTGGGGCTCCAAGTATTATAGGATTGACAATTTGACTTGTATCCTACTCGCATGGAACTAGCGAAAAAGGAAAGGAAGGAAGAATGTTTGTTAGAGTGGTGGGTTGATAATAGGTTAGATGGTCTGGTCTAAATCTTTTGTCACAGTGATATAGCTAGCTAAGCTCACGTGGAGGTCCTATCATAGTAGGGACTCTCCTTGAAGACACTTATAGTAGGTTGTGCTCCATTGGGTCTAAGGAGACACTAGACTTTCTACAGTACCTAGATTGTGTGCACTAATTCTCTGTTTAAGGAGTTTCTATCTCTAGTTGATTTGGTTTTGAGGTAGTGTTTGAATTTCAGTTTTCATTAGTGTGTTGTCTTAGTTTTATCTTACAAAATCTTATGGTTCAACAAATGTTTTTTTATTTCCTTATAAACAGGTTTTTGGGTCTATTGAAATTTTTTACAACCTAATGTAAGGTTTAGGGACCCTAAAACCCCTTCTACCCCATTAAAAAAATAGTATGAAGCAATAGACTACATTTAACATATTACAAGAAATGTATGGGATAGGGATGCTTGGGTCAACCTAGTATAGAATATTCCTTCCACTATATCCCAAATATAGAATGAGTTTGATATAGAAGATTTTGATGGAGGATATGTAGGCAAAAAAATTCTCTTCCCATCCTCACAAGGCATCCAGTCTCGGTAGATGTTTTATTGTTTTCATAAGAAGTTTTAAGATGCTTTGAAGAGATACATGTGGATTACAAGGAAATAGGAAAGAAAAGATGATATAATAGTGATTAAATATACTTTTATATATTTGGTTTGTAAGAAAAATGAGACTAAATACTTTTAAAGTTTTGTTTGATTAGTATTTGTAACATTATTTATAAGATAATCTACAATTATTTTTAATAAAATATGTGTTTCTTTTATTTAGGGCCACTCCCATAAAATGCCAACATATTACATTTATTGTTAGGTCAATTAAACCATATCCAACTTGCCCTTTTATCAAATATATTCTTCATTTTTTTTGGGGGGGGTGATAACAAAGGGTTGTACTCAAGTCCCCCACCCTTGATAAATTAAAACTCTCTTCTTTAGAGCTTAAGAGTTTACAAATAGGTTCACATCTCATCTCAATTGAGATGCTTTAGCTAGAAACCTACATCATTTTAACATCATTTCATATAAAATGTGTGAATTCTTGATTTTTATTTTTTGTATTTTTTCAATTTTCTGTGTGAATACAAATATTTCATAATTCAACATCCTTCTTAAAAAATTTCTATAGCATCCTTCACAATACCAAAACTTCACCTCTACTATCTATGCATTGTATATTAATAGAATTTTTTTTCAAAACATCGCACTATCACAATCTGCTTTACCAAATCTAGATTGCTAGTTTCCTTCTTGAAACACAAGTGCAACCACAAAAATTATAATAAATAGTTTATATGAAAATACATTAATGTTATCAAATATAGCAGATATTACCAATGTAAAATTAAAGTAAATCTTAATCATTATTGATTCAGGCAGTCAATATTTTCTTATCAGCTTTAGCTAAACTTACTACTTCCTCTAACCATGGAAAAGAAAATTTAACTTCATGATACTCAATTAAAACCCCTTATTGGCTAGCCTATTTGCATATTTGTTTCCTTCCCTTAATGTATGTGTAAACCTAATTTCTTCAAACTCTTTAGCAAGATATTAAATTTTCATAATTATCTCTTGTATGTACCATGGAGCCTTTGCTTTCCTCAAATATGCATTTATTACTATGAGTGAATCACCTTCCATTTATACTCTATTTCATTTCTTTTTTTTTTATATTTTTAACCATTCTAAAGCTTCCTAAGATTCAACTTCATTATTTGTCTTAAACCCACTATTGAAGGCGTAATGAGACAAAATATATTCTCTATTATTTCTAATTATTCCTCCTCCTCTTGTTGGTCCTATATTTCCTTTAGATGCTCCATCAAAATTCAATTTGACCAACTCCACATCTAGTGGTTTTCAATTTATATTATTTGTCTTCTTTTTGTTTCTCTTGTACCAAACATTATAATTACATTTGATGACTTAACTCCATCTATCAAGACTCTCTACTCCCAAATTAGGGACTAGGTGAGTTGATAGAATTGTATTATACTCCTCTATGGCTAAGCATATCTTCCTTCTCATTACCTTTAAACTCTTTCATTTTCTTTAAATATTCTTCTATTCCTTTCTAGCCATATAGTCCAAAATATTATATCTTTTGATTTATCCCAGAATGTTTGTAAAACTTCACTTTTAAAAGTGCTTTGACATTGCTTTAACCATTCTTCAATTATGTTATTCATCACCATGCATTTACCAAACATATTAAAAATCCATTGCCATAGTTTTGAGACTATTGAGAAATATCCCGAGAGATGGTCTATACTTTCCTCCTCCTTTTTACAAAGAACACATTTAAAGGGGCCATGAAAACCCATTTTCATAAGGTTATCCTAGGTTAAAATTCTTCTATGACCTACTATTCTTCTATGACCTACTAGCCAAACAAATATTTTGACTTTAGGAATGCATGGTTGTCCTAAATATTTATCCACATTCTTGTGATATTTATATTTTTTTTATGATTTATATTATATCCACTTGTTATTGTGTATTCTCTTGACCTATTCAACTCTTAAACCAATTTATCCTTGGCTCCCCTTGGAATAATCACAACTGTTATCTTTCTACTCAACTGCCTCCTAGCATCAATATCTTGTATACTTGTAAAAGAATATTCTTTCCATTTGTATCTTCCTTCCTGATCCTTGTACATAATGTGTGAAACCCTATCACCATATTTATCTTGAATTAATATCATCCAATGTTTCAAAGTTAGATCTAGATTGAGTGGTTTTTTATCACACCAAGTATCCATCCAAATAGAAAAACTTTCTCTAGTTCCCACCACCCATATTAAACCTTTAAGCACTAGATCAAAAAAAAAAATTAAACCATTCCAAAGTGCAAAACCATTTGGTAGAGATAATACAATAAATATTAAGCTTAGGTCATTGGGCTCAACATACTTAGAAGAATTCTTGCCCATTGTCTTTGACTCTCTTTGTACAATCTCCATAATACTTTTCCCCTAAGAGCTAAGTTTGTATCTATAAGACCTCTTAAACTGAGATCTCCCCTAGTTTTATCATCAAACACCTTACTCCATTTCACCAAAGAAAATTTATTTTTATCATGTAACCTTGACCACAAAAAGGATTGCATAATATTCCTTTAATAAGTTATTCAAAGCTTTGGCCCTGTTTATCCTTTCCCTTACAAAAAGGGTTATATCATCTATAAACTATTGATGGGTGATGTTTTCGATGTTATTACTAGCTTTAAGTCCACTTATAAACCCATATCAATCATTTATTATTGTTGAAAATAGATTATATTCTGTGAAAAATGTCTCCCGCTTCCTCTGTGTGCCCTACGTCCTCTGCCCCTGCCCCTGCCTGCTAGCCTGCTGCTGGTGGGCCTTCGCTCGATGCTCCCTCCTTTGCCGTGCTGGAGTTTGGGGAGATTCCCCCGGATGACCCACCCTTTGGGCCCGACCCGGGTGGGACTCTTGCAGTGTCGTACATGCAAAAGGTAGTGGGCCTCCATCGACCCCTTCCCTCCTCTGATTCTGTTTGCCCTATAGTGTATGGCAACAACTTGGTCCTCCTGGACTCCCTCATGAAGGAAAAGCTTTCCCTCGAATCTCTTTCCCTCGTGGGAAAATTTATTGGAGGGCGTCTCGATATGGAGTCCATTCAGAAATGGGCTGGCTTCAAATGGCGTGTGCTCGGAGACCTTCAGCTGGTGGCCCTCACCAGAGGTTTTTTCCTGATCTGTCTGAATAACCAAGAGGACCATGACCGCATCTTGACTGGAGGCCCCTGGTTCTTTGGCAGGAAAAGTTTGTTTTTAAGGAAATGGGGAGAAGATTTTTGCCCTAGCACACAAGACATCAATTACGTGCCTATTTGGGTTTGTCTTCCGGAGCTTCCCATCCATTTCTTCCATGAAGACATTCTCCGCTAGATTGGTGACTACATTGGGAAAACAATGGCCCTAGACCCTGCAACAAAATCCAGATCTCGCATGGCTTGTGCCCACCTTTGTGTGAACACCAATCTTGCGTCTAAGCTCCCCACTCGTGTCAATCTCATCTATGGCAATTTCAGTTGGTGCCAGGCTATCGAATACGAAAACAAACCCCCATTTTGTATCGAATGCAATTCTCAGGGCCACCTCCGCTTGCAGTGTCCTTCCCTCAAGCCTCAGCGACCAACTCAAAGCAAGGAGCTCCTCCATCCGAGGCACAATGATTGACCATCAAAATTAGTGAATAGCAATGGGAAAGAGTTTCAAAATGGTCTGCAGCAGTCTTCTATTCCCTCTTCTTCTGTGCATCTTGACCAGGTATGCTCCATGTTTGCCTTTCCTAATAAGTTTGGCCCTCTCTTATCGGAGGATAAGATCCTCTTCCCCAAATCTATCTCCACACCCAAACCTTTGCCCTAAGGCCTGTCATCCCAGTTACCTTCTGCATCAGGTTCCCCTCGGCCTATTCCTACAACCTTTATCAATCCTTCCCCCTCTGCAGAACCCTTGCTTACCCCTTTCCCCTCTTCAGGCACGCCTGTTGAAAACCCCCTTTCTCCCTCGGGTTCAGACTCGGATTCCTCGGGCCAACCCCCTCCCATCATCACTAGAAGCAAAAAAGGCTTGGTGGACTCTGGTGCTGAAAGGAAAAGAGGGAGACCCCCTAACAGTGAGCTTATCAGGAAAGAGGCTGACGACCAAGTGGCTGATGGAAGGCAACTAACCTTGCCTGAAACCCTTTTCAATCAATAGAAAGATGATAGTAGAAGCTCCAAACCTCCTTCCACCCTCAACAAAGGAGGAAAAAAACCCCCCAAATCATCTAGATGAAGATCCTTTCATGGAACATTAGGGGCCTCAATAGCAAGAGCAAAAAAAGGTTAGCTCGATCCATAAGAAAAGATCACAATCCATCCATTCTTTTCCTTCAGGAAACAAATATTGATGATGATAGAACCACCAGCATTGCCCCTAAGATTTGGAAAAAAGGTCAATGGGCAGCATCCCCAGCTGAAGGAACTGCTGGAGGCCTTCTGTGTATGTGGAACCTAGAAGTTGTTGAAGGAAGAATCATATCCTACTCTAGCAGATCCCTAAACATGGTGTTCTATTGTAAAGAAAACAAATTTACATGGGTTCTCTCCAACATCTATGCTCCCAAAAATCCTATGGACAGAAACAACATGTGGGCCTCGCTGTCTCTCATGAAGAGTGCGGTCTCTAACCTCCCTTGGATGGTGGCCGGAGATTTCAATTCCCCCCTTTGTGCGGCAAAAAAAAAATGAGGAACCAGTTTGTCGGCTAAAAGCATCAGTGACTTCCAAAACTTTGTTCGTGATAATGAACTCATGGACATTCAACTCTGAGGACATCAATTTACATGGAGCAACAGGAGGGTCGGAGCGGACCACATTCAAGTCAAGCTAGACCGTTTCTTCCTATCCCAACAAGCTATTCCCTTGTTTGGTGACACTTCCCTCATTCCCCTTCCGCGCATTGGCTCAGATCATTCCCCTCTTCTTCTTGAGTCCAATAAAGCCCCTTCATTTAATACCCCCTTCCATTTCGAAAACATGTGGATCCTCCACCTGGAGTTAAAGCTGAAGATTCAAGAATGGTGGTCCTCCCCTGTTCAAGGGTCAGCCATCTCCCGGGTGTCTCGAAAACTGAAAACCATCAAAGAAGGTCTCAAAATCTGGAATAGGGAAGTGTTTGGGGACATTTTCAAAACCAAAAAAGATATCTCTACCCACCTCTTGCAGCTGGATCTCCTGGGTCAGCATGGGCAGTGGACCCTTGCGTTGAGGGATGAAGAAAAACACTTGCTTGCTGAGCACCACAACATCTTAGCCAAAGAAGAATCCTTTTGGAAGCAGAAGTCTCGAGCTCTGTGGCTCAAGGAAGGGGATGCCAACACCAGTTTTTTTCATGCTTCCACCCTCAGCAACAAAAGTACAAATAAAATAAAGGAGCTCCTTCTTGCAGATGGCACTGCCACTCAGGACATTGTCAGGATTCGTCATGAAGCCTCCTCCTTCTTCAACAACTTGCTGAATTATGAGCTTCCCCTTGATGGGCCCGCCCAAGCTTCCCTCCTCAGCAACATTCCCACTCTCATCACCCCAGAGATGAACCAGTTTTTGACTCAACCTTTGGAGGCCAAATAAATAAGAGATGTCCTCTTCACCATGAAGGGTTACAAAGCCCCAGGGCCCGATGGGTTTCCACCTCGCTTCTTCCAAACCTTTTGGGAGGTGATTGGGGACGAGGTCGTCTATGCCATTCGTGAGATGCAGTACACTAAATTCATTCCCTGTGGGACCAATTCCACTTTCATTACTTTGATTCCTAAGAGCCCCCTTTGCAAATCCATGAATGATTTTCGACCCATCAGCCTTTGCAACATTATTTATAAAATCTTAACCAAATCCCTGGCTCAGAGGCTCAAGCAAATCCTCCCATCCATCATTGACCCTTGTCAAGGAAGTTCTGTCCAAGGGCGGTCCATTACTGACAGTATCATCTCCCTCCATGAATCCCTTCACTCCTCCCACTGCAATAAGAAAGTTGCCATGTTCATCAAATTAGACATCAGCAAAGCCTTCGACAGGGTTGACAGGGACTTTTTGCTAAAAGTCATGGAAAAATTCGGGTTTCACAAGGACTAGATTACTCTCATAAAAAGCTGCATTTCAGGTCCTTGGTTCTCTATGTTAGTTAATGGGTCGACGGCTGGCTACTTTTCAAGCTCAAGGGGGATTCGTCAGGGCGATCCCTTGTCTCCTTTCCTCTTTATCATTCTTGCTGAATCCTTGGGTAGAGCTATCAAAAATGCTGTCACGGATCGAGATATTTTTGGGATCCAGTCATCCTCACGCTCTCCCCACTTATCCCACCAACAGTTCGTGGATGATACTAGCATTGCAACTTTGGCTTCTATCCCTCAAGCAAATTGCATCAAGCGGATCCTTGATACCTTTGCTTCTGCTGCAGGCCAGGAGATTAATTTCATGAAGAGCAGTTGTTATTTTCTCCACACTCCGGGTCCCAGACAATAGAAGATTGCTTGCACCCTTCAATGTTCAATTGGAGATCTCCCCACGACCTATTTGGGCTTACCACTCTTCACCAAAATCCCCAAGGCTGCTATGTGGGATGGGGTTGTTGACAGAATTAGGCGTAAGTTAGCTGCTTGGAAAGGCTCCCTTCTCTCCCAAGCTGCTAAGTCCACTCTCACTATGGTGGTTCTCCAAAGCATTCTCGTCTATTTTATGTCAATTTTCAAAGCTCCTGTTACAGTGCACTCCAAGATCGAGCAAATTCAGAGATCCTTCCTGTGGCGTGGCCCTAAAAATTCTTGCAAGTTTCATCTGGTCATGTGGGAAAAGGTGTGTCAACCTAAGGCTCTTGGAGGCCTGGGATTGAGAAGGTCGACTGATATGAATATTGCCTTGATAGCTAAACAAACGTGGAAGGTGCTTACTAACTTCAATGTGGAGTGGGTCTCCATGATTGATGACAAGTACCTACAACACAACTCTTTGCTTGATAGTAACATCCCTTCCAATGGGTCAGCCTTTTGGAAAGATTTTCTCCATGCCAGACCCCTTGTCTCCAAAGGAATCCGATGGCTGTTAGGGGATGGTTCTTCTATCAGCTTTTGGGATGACATTTGGATCAAAGAAAAACCTCTCAATGACTACCCTTGTTTTTTCGTGTTACGTCATGACTCGGAGAGAGTTTGGGGATGGCGAGTGAAAGATTACATTGACGATCAAAAGCAGTGGAGGAGCTTCCCTGGCAGGGCCGGTGCTCGGTTATCTAGGTTGTTAAGAACCGTCCTTATCCCCACTGTTGCTTCGTGTGATCGTATGATCTGGGCCAAGACTGACAATGGTGAGTTTTCTGTCAAGTCTGTGTTCTCTCTCATTAGGGATGCTCCCAGAACGTCCTTTCCCCCTGTTGTAGTATGGATCAAACATATCATCCCAAAGATTGGGTTTTTTGCTTGGATTGTTATTCATAATAAGGCACTCACCACTAACAATTTGATGAAAAGAGGGATTCCTGTCCCCAAAATATGTCACATGTGCTTATCTGCTTGGGAATCTGTCAACCATATGTTCGTGGATTGCTCGTTCACCAGAGAAGGCCTTGAATTCTTCAATTCATCTTTTTAGATTTAGTGGGTCCATCCTAATTCCCTGTTGCAACTCTTCGCCCAGTGGCCCACCCCCTTCCGTCATCCCAAGCTTGCCTTCCTGTGGAAAATTTGCCTCCATCACTTTGTTTGGCAAGTTTGGCTCGAACGCAATCGTCGAGTTTTTACAGAAACCTCCATTGACCCTATCTCGATCGCCATCAAATCCCTGACTTTTGCCATCAAGAATTTCTAGCTTATCCCCTGGGCCTATGCTCCCCTTAGCCCCATGGAAGCCTCCATCCTCACCTCCTTCGGCATTCCCATCCCCAAGTGGGACTCCCCTACCCCCCATCCCTGTTCCTTAGCCTTGTGGCTTCCCCCCGTTGCTGGTTGGATCAAACTTAATTTCGATGGTGCTTCCAAGGGAAATCCTGGGTTGGCCGTTGCGGGTGGTGTTGTGCAGGATCATAATGGCTCCACTATTTTTGCCTTTGCGGAGAACCTCCACCACAAGACCAATAATGTGGCTGAAGCCTGGGCTCTGTGGCGTGGCCTCCAGCTCACCAAGCACCATCGTTCTGGGCTCCATATCGAGGGTGATTTTGCCATTGTCCTTGGCTACTTGACTTCTAACAAGATCCCCCCGTGGAACATTAGAACTTTGATTAACGAATGTCGGGCCCTCCTTGATAGTCGTAGCCAAGTGAAAATCAATCACGTGTTTAGGGTGGTGAATAGGATTGCTGACAGGATGGCAAACATTGGCTTGGGTAAATGTTCGTTGGAGCTATGGCAACATTCCTTTCTTCCAGATGTACTTTGGGTGGCACGCTTAGAAGCCTGCGATAGACATACCATTATTAGCTCTGTGCCCTGACGATTTTCCTAGCTCTGACGTTCATGTGTTTTCTGCGTTGCTGCATCCCAAAGTCCATCTATGTTGTGTCCCAATGGGTTCTATGCCCTTTAATTGCTTACCACGAGGCTCCCTCTCCCTGTTTCTTTCCCCACCAATCCATGCCTGCCTCACTATCATCCACCTCCACCCGTGTGGACCTTTCCCCAAGGCCCTTACCCCCATTCTCCCATCCCCTTTTTGGCCACCATTCCACGTGCCACCGCACTACCTGTATTGAATTGACCTTCCAGCCCCTCCCAACTCTTTTAATTTACATCACTAGGCCAATCCTGCGTCGTTGGCCTACGTGTGTTTCCGAATTTGCCAACCCCCTTTCCACCTTTCGCTTTCCTTCCATGGCGTATATTGAGCCTAGTTCCATCCATTTTGATGCCACCATCTCTGGCTACTTGCATGGCTATTAGTTGATGACTCTGATCTCCAAATTCCATGCCTCGAAGAAGGACATCACATCCGATTTTGTTCGTTCTTGGTCCAATGGCCAAGTTTGTGTTCGCAATTTCCATTTTGAGGTGACTCCACAGTTGATTGGCGACATTGCTGCTCTTCCAGTTGAGGGTCACTTGGTCCGTAGAGACAAACACTGTTGGGAGCCAGAGCTTGCCGGCTTTCCCAATTACCAAAATTTTTAGTGGGATAGTCATGCCCTAATCCACGATTCTCTCCTTGATGCCTTTCCTTCGATGGTTGTTCCCCTTATGCAGTATCTTGCCTACGATGATCCTTCCAAAACCATGGTCAGCTTCCACCTTGCCCTTGTCAATCACGTCTGTGGCTATCGCCCCATGAACATTCCTGGGTTCCTCCATCGCTCCCTGTGCCTCTCCATTGAAGCAACCCGTAGCAAGTCGACCACCCCTACCCACCAAGGTCTGTTTGCCATCATTTTTTACCACATGATGGCTAACCCCCCTATCATTGCTTCTCCCCTGAACTCTGTGGCTTCGGATCCTGATGCTCCTCCTAGCCCTGCTCTTTCGCTTTCCAGCGATAAACCTGACTCTGATGTCGCCACCCCTGCTCCTGTGGCCGGTCGTGCCTCCTCAGTGAAGTCCCCTTCTCATGGAAAAAACTAGGGTCCCCACCCATCCTTTGCTTCCCCCACCAATCCTCCTCCTTCGTCCAATTTCATTGCCTCTCCTCCCAAAACCACCGCTCCCTCGCATGCTTCAATCCCCCCTGGGCGCAGGAATCCTGTCAAGCACAAAGTTAATCCTATCGAGGTCAATCCTTCGGTTTGTCATTCGGTTCGCATCAAGAGGCCCAAGGTGGAGTCCAGCCAACCTTTCCCCTCCCATGGCGAAGGAGGTCTCCCTAGCGATTCGGCTCCTCTATCCGGCCTTTCTAATCAGATCAGAAGGATGTTCTACCATGTCTTAATCACTGCCTTCACCAGCGCCATCGAAGGTCTGAAACATGCGATCAAGCAAAACATTAATGAGGATGTCATGGATGTTGATCCGTAGCTTGGGGTTGACCTTTTTTGGGAATCCTGCGGGTTTCTGTTCTCATTCGTGTATGGCTGATGTTTTCACCTAATTTTTTGTGGGTCTTTCGGTCTTGTTGGTTATGTACTATGGCTGGTCTCAATTTTGTTTCTCGATGCTGGTTTATCTCTACCTTTCTCTTTGGGTGGTATGTTTGATTTTTTGATGTAAATCTGGGATAGGGACCCAGTTAAAACCCTTTTAATGCCATTTCTAAACTTACCAAAACAAAAATAAACCCATATTTGTTAGACTTCTTCAAGTTCCTACCCAAGACCTCTACCATAATAATGAAAAAATATGGTGATAGAGGATCTCCTTGTCTTAGGTCTCTATTGGCTTTAAATGATTTTGTTACCAACCCATTGACTAAGACTGAAGACACAAGCTTCAATCCATCCAACCCATTTCTTCCCAAATATAAACTTTTCTAATACTTCCATGTAACCCTACCATAGCCTTTACTCATAAAGTTTTAATATCATTGATTTCTCTTTTCTTGAAGTTGATGAATGTATAACTTAATGAGCTACTATGATCCCATCCATAATCTATCTCTCTTTCACAAATCCTCCTTGCTCTTCTAAAATAATTTTTACTAACAATGGCCTAATCGATTTGCCATCACTTTGGAGATAATCTTATATGCTATATTACATAGGCATATGGGTCCAAATGAATCAAACAATTCATCATCCTTCTTTTTTGAAATTAGCATGATATATGTTGCATTTATTTTATAAGGTATATATTTCTTTACCCTAGACTATTCCACTACTAGAAATACCAATTATGTTGGTAAAATGTTGTAGAGAGCCCATATGGACTTGGGGATTTATTCTTATTAAAAGAGAAAATAGTTTAATGAACTTCTTTTAGAGTAATTGTTGGTCATCAAATCTGCCTAGGAAAGGATCTGGGTAAGTGTATGCACCCTAGACCTGGACCAACATTGAAAGGCCGAAGGGAAGAGATGCCCCTTGTGCCAATCTTCGGAGAAAGGCCGGCTCCTATGCTAATCTACTTTGGTGTTTTGAGATAAGGGATGCAGGAAAGAGATAAAAGGATTTAGATTTAGAGAAAGAAATAAAAAAGGGGTAAGGGAAGAGAGATCGGTGATTTAAGGTGGGAGAGAACAGGAAGCACAATCACTAACTAACAACTTGAATAGCAGCAAGGAACACCAAGAATAAACAAAAGAAACGCTACATTAACCTTCCTATGTATCCTCTAGGCAAGCTCACAGGGATTCTCCTTCTCCCTTTCATCGAAATTTAGGGTTCAAAGTAAAGACGATTAGGAAAAGCGAATGTAACAGAAACCACAACCCACCAGGCAGCATAAAAGAAGACCAATATAGCGTTTTTCCTTTCCTATGTATCCTTCAGGCGAGTTTTAGGGTACAGTCCCCAATCGCACACTAGATTTAGGATTCAGAGTCTCAGTATATAATTGAAGAAAGACAAAAGAATCAAGCGCAGGAGGCAGCATAAAAGAAAGGAATGGAGGCCAAAGCTCTTTAGTATTAATTGTAGGACATCAAGTTACAGCAGCTTTCTAGCAGATAGTTCCCCCCCCTTTTTCATTATAATGCCTGGGTTTTTATAGAGGACCCGGCCCTCTTAGTCATAATTACATAGAAAGGAGAAGTACGTCCTCGAGCCCTGAGAAGATGGCTTCTTGAGGCTCTCGTGATCGAGCTCTCAAATCCATTACCAAAATTGGCAACTGTGACTGGGTCAACCATGGAAAGGTGCATTAATGAGCCGTCTGGACATCCTTGGTCTCTGGGTGCAGTGCTCGAGTGGCCGCCATGCTCGTCGGGCTCTTCATCATGGCCTGATACTTCATTTCCAATTGCCAAAAATGCGCAGCTAGTTTCCTGGGCACATAAAAATGCATTTATGAGGCGCTTGATCGCCTCGAGAAAATACCCAACTTGGAACGCATGCCTTTGAATTACTTCGCTAGTTTTTTAACTTCGCTTTGCTGTGGTCTCGAGCCGAAGCAAAACTCCTCTTTGATTTGTACTTCGCAAAATGTTGCTTCGCAAAACTGCTTCGGGGAAGGTGAGTGCCGAAGTAGATTTCCTTCACAAAACCGATCAAGCAACAGTATTGTCATTGTTGTCAACACAGTCAGATAGATCGGTTGATGCAGTGGACAGGAGTTCAGAGGTTATTCAGAGTATGAACAGTGAAGTTAAATGCTTATGAGGATGTATTTGATGTTTGGGTGAAGTTGTTACAGGTTGTCCAAGAAGACCGAAGTGACCCATATGCTAAAGAAGCAAAAAAGCAAGGAAGAAAAAAGTGTCACGATATCGCGACATGTTGCATTTTCGCGGCCAAAAGAGAAGAGAAAATGCAAGGAGAAAAAGTGTCGCGATATCGTGACATGTTGCATTTTCACGGCCAAAAGAGAAGAGAAAATGCAAGGAGAAAAAGTGTCATGATATCGCGACATGTTGTATTTTCGCGGGCCAAAGGAAAGAAAAAGCAAGGAGAAAAAGTGTCGTGATATCGCGACATGTTGTATTTTCGCGGGCCAAAGGAAAGAGAAAGAGCAAGGAGAAAAAGTGTCGCGATATCGTGACATGTTGTATTTTCGTGGGCCAAAGGAAAGAGAAAAAGCAAGGAGAAAAAGTGTCGCGATATCGCGACATGTTGCATTTTCGTGGTCCAAAGCGAAGAGAAAATGCAAGGAGGAAAAAGTGTCACGATATCGTGACATGTAGCATTTTCGCGGTCCAAAGCGAAGAGAAAGAGCAGAGAGAAAAAGTGTCACGATATCGCGACATGTAGCATTTTCACGGTCCAAAGCGAAGAGAAAAGCAAGGAGGAAAAAGTGTCGCGATATCGTGACATGTCGCATTTTCGCGACTCGAAAAGGGCAGGAAGGAAGAGAAAGAAAAAGTGTCACGATATCGCGACATGTCGCATTTTCGTGACTCGAAAAGGGCAGGAAGGAAGAGAAAGAAAAAGTGTCGCGATATCGCGACATGTCGCATTTTCATGACTCAAAAAGGGCAGGAAGGAAGAGAAGAAAAAGTGTCGCGATATCGTGACATGTCGCATTTTCACGACTCGAAAAGGTGAGGAAGGCAGAGAAAGAAAAGTGTCGCGATATCGCGACATGTCGCATTTTTCGTGACTCAAAAAGGATAGGCAGGAGAGTAAAAAAAGTGTCACGATATCGCGACATGTCGCATTTTCCTGACTCAAAGGGGAGTAAGCAAAAGTGTCACTATATCCGACATGTCCGACTTTCCGACTCAAAAAGAATAAAAGTGTCACGATATCGTGACATGTCGCATTTTTGCGACTCAAGAAAAGCCTCAAAATAGAAATGAACAGTCATTAAAAAGAAAATGAACAGTCATGAAGAAGAAGACAAATAGTCATCGAAGGAGAAAACAAATGCATGCACAAGGGAAAAGAAAATGAACAGTCAGACATGCAAAGAGAAAATGAACAGACATGCAAAGAGAAAAATGAATAGTCATGACCGAGAGAACGAACAGTCATGGTAAGAGAACATGGTGTCAATTATTTGCATGTGACGTGTTTGACGAAATGCCTTCTCAAAATATACAAAAGGAGTTACAACTGGAGTTACAACTGCAGTTACAAAGAGAAAGGATGATTATAAAAGGAGTGTTGCTTGGAGAATTTAGTAAGCGCTCGGGATTAAAGTGTCATGGATTTAATCTTGCGAAGAGAGCGAGAAGTGCGAGAGGAGCGTGAGAGGTGAGTGAGAGGCGAGCGAGAAGGGTGTGTGTTGTGTGAATTGTGGGCGATGTTGAGTAAGCAATAGACCAGTCAGGGTCTTGTAAAAGTGAAGGCATTTATATGTCAATCTTCTAGTTTCAGAATTGAAGTCCAAGTTGGTGCTTGGCATCAGGGGTTGGTGCTCCTTCCTTTGGGGGTTGGTCTCCTTTTTGTATAAATGGGGTTGGTGCTCCTTCCATTGGTGCTAGTAAATCGGGGTTGGTGCTCCTTTCTATTGGTGCAGATAAATCAGGGGTTGGTGCTCCTTTCTGTTGGTGCAGATAAATCAGGGGTTGGTGCTCCTTTCTATTGGTGTAGATAAATCAGGGGTTGGTGCTCCTTCTAGTTGGTGTTGGTAAATCAGGGGTTGGTGCTCCTTTTTATTGGTGCAGATAAATCAGGGGTTGGTGCTCCTTTCTGTTGGTGCAGATAAATCAGGGGTTGGTGCTCCTTCCAGTTGGTGTTGGTAAATTGATTGTAAAGTTGTTGCTTTGCAAAGGCTGGATTTGGATGGAAGTCCAAACAGTCAATTTTTGAGGAGTAGCCAAATTGGTGAACCTCGATACATCTTGTGTTGTGTGATGCTCTCTTGTTATATTTTCTTTATTGGGTTTTAAGTTTTCATTGTTTCGGCTTTAAGAGTTGAAGATTTAAGTTTTTAAGAGCTACACTGATTCACCCCCCCTCTCAGTGTCATTGTGAGACTAACAATTGGTATCAGAGCCAGTTTCCCTTATCAGGCTAAATCAGCTAGGGTTGATCTTGGATTAGTACGCAATGGGTAAGAAGAATAGATCCTCCTCAAATAAGGCATCTCAGTCAGTTTCAGTTCCTGTGGAAGAGAAAATTGAACTAGAAAAGATAGAAGGAGTGAATTCTAAAGTATGTGATGAAAACCTTGAGGGTGAAGTATATCTAGAAGGTGAGTTGATCGCTGCACTTGAAGAGTTGAATATAGAAAGGAAAAAGAACAAAATACTATCCAAGAAGTTGGAAGAATATGGGGATAAGATTGAAGATCTCTTCTTACAAATTCATAAAGCCAAGAAAATAGAAGAAGCCTTGAAGTCACACCTGGATGATAAAGTCGATGTATGTAGCAAACGTGAAGAGGAATCTAACAAAGTTATTAGTGATCTAAAGCTGCAAGAAGAAGAGTCCAAAAGGATTGAAGAAACTCTCAGGTCACAGATCAATAAGAAAGAGATTGTTTGCTGCAAACAAGAAGAGGAGATTGTTTTATTGAAGAAACAACTAGAAGAGGCCAATACAAATCTCAAATTTGAGAAGAGCACAGAGTTGCTAGATGAAATGATAAGGCAACAAAGAAGCCCCATGTCTAAGCTTGGTCTTGGATGTAAAGCTGAACAACCTTCATCTTCCAAATATGCAGAGAAGAAGAAGTTCACTGTTGAAGGATCAAAGCAAGAAAAGTCTGAAGCTGAATCTTCAAAAGGAAGAAAATATCAAAGGAGATCTACAACAAAGCAACCACAACAAAAGAGGTTCTATCACTCTCACTCTATTCATAATAATGCTTTTAATGGCTATTGTTTTAGATGCAACCATTATGGTCACAAGGCAATTTATTGTGGATTGAATAATAGATCAAAGAGTTATGATGATAGAAATACATCTGCTTTTTCGATTGAACACCATGTGCAATGTTTTAAATGTAATGGTCATGGGCACATAGCAAGGTTTTGTCCAAGAACTTTTGTATCTAATCTAAGGCAAGACAATAGATTTCATCAGACACAAAGAATGCAACACAGACAGGGAAGAAATCATGTGCATCAAAGAAAGGAAAATAATCATCCATCAAGGATGCACAAGAGACAACCACCCAAGAGAAATGTTCAAGTTCACGAAAAGGTTCAAAATAGGGATGCAGTTGAAAAACTCAAGCCCAAGTTCAAGAAAGGTTGGAGAAAGAAAGAAGAGAGGAAATCGTGTCTCCTTGGATCGAAGGAGATTACTCCTCTATTGCACTAAGCCGCTCCGGGTAGCACATCCTCGGGGGGAGCAATCTTAAAGTTTTATTTTAATGCTCCTATGTTGTTTGGTTATCTGAGGATGAAAGGCAAGTAGTCAGGGGGAGTTGTCGTATAGTTGTCAAAATGTGTTTCAGTTCATGTAGTTGTTTGTGGAGGTAATAAGCAGGAGCATGAGACGTTGGCTTGACAGAGCCATTTTTTTATTATTGTGAAATCTCTCTGGTGATGGCGGTTACAATAGCAAATAGTGTCAAACTGATGTGCTTCAGTAGAACAACATGGTGAACAGCTAGGTTTTCGATGCAACAGCTGATAGGCGTTATTCGAGATAGAACATGCAAGCACAGGTCGTCGTGTCATGGAAGCATAAGCTGGCAGGTGCTGGTTTTGAAGCCTGTAACATTCCCAATCTATAGATAACATAGAATCCGTGTTGTGAGTACGTCTCGATTCATCTACCAATATCGAGGGAGGACTATGGTAAAGCTCTTCATGATCATTATGAAAATTACTGCCAACGTGTAGCTGGGAAGGCGTGCGTTTCTTAACCAAAAATACAACACATCGTTTGGTATAAGAGAGCATTAATTTTCTCTAAAGAAGTAGCCGTTATCAAAGAGATGCCAGAGTCAAAGCAAACAGTAGCACTAGCACCCAGTTCGTCAAGAGTGCCAAGTGGCACATGCAAGGCAGAGACGTTGAGAGAATAGCGCCCAGGTGGTGAAGCGCCAAGGAGGACAAGATGCCTATGCACCTAAGAAAGTCTTGCATTATTTGAGGAATGCGAGATATTGCCCGAGGAATCCCTTGATCGCAGCGAGGAGAAATGCTCCCTGGAATCGCGTGAAGAACGTTCGCCTAAGACATTGAGTAGCCCTGACATATGCCCTAGCAAGAAGCAGAATACCGAGTGTTGATGACTGCACGTAGATTGAGGTTCCAACGCTAGAGGTAACGGTCCACTGTCAATACCTGCGCAGGCGATGAAAACATTCATGGCAGCCATTAGAAACCAGAGACATTGAACTGCACAACGGATGCGAGGCAAAGTCGTCAGTCACGGAGGAGGTGGCAGTCAAAAGGATCAAGCTATACTAAATAAGTAAAAGCAAGGTACAACAGGAATTATAATATGATGAGTAGAGATTAGAGTGCTTATCCAAGAAGACTTTATGACAGAAAGAGTACCAGTGGAGGTGCATTCTATCTTGGAGACAGGTTGGTCGCGTGGCACAGTAAGAAACCAGAGTCAGTCTCCTTATCCACAGCAGAGGCAGAATATATTGCAGCGACAACGTGTTGTACGTAGGAGAAAGTTGCGAAAGGTGAGGTTAAGTTGGATTTTGTTCCAACAACAGAGCAAGTAGCGGATATCTTCACAAAATAGTTGCCCAAGAAAGTCTTTGAGTACCTTCACAATAAATTGGGAGTGGTCACGCTTCCCAAGAATTGACTAGCTATCGGGATCACATTCTCAGGGGGAGCATTTGTGTATTTGTTTATCTTTTTGCTCATGTTTGTGATTTTTGCTAAGTGTAATAATTTTTGCTTGAGAATGTTGTGCATGGACTCAGGGGGAGTTTACAACAGCCCTTTTGGTATTGTTGTCAAAGGGGGAGAAGAGTTACAGGAAATTGCACAAGAGTTACAGGAAATTGCACGTGTGTTGCCAACAATTCCAAAGGGGGAGATTGTTGAGCAAGGTGCAGCGACAGTATTGTCATTGTTGTCAACACAGTCAGATAGATCGGTTGATGCAGTGGATAGGAGTTCAGAGGTTATTCAGAGTATGAACAGTGAAGTTAAATGCTTATGAGGATGTATTTGATGTTTGGGTGAAGTTGTTACAGGTTGTCCAAGAAGACCGAAGTGACCCATATGCTAAAGAAGCGAAAAAGCAAGGAAGAAAAAAGTGTCGCGATATCGCGACATGTTGCATTTTCGTGGCCAAAAGAGAAGCAAAAAAGCAAGGAGAAAAAGTGTCGCGATATCGCGACATGTTGCATTTTCGTGGCCAAAAAGAGAAGAGAAAATGCAAGGAGAAAAAGTGTCGCGATATCGCGACATGTATTTTCACGGGCCAAAGGAAAGAGAAAGAGCAAGGAGAAAAAGTGTCGCGATATCGCGACATGTATTTTCAGGCAAGAGGAAAGAGAAAGAGCAAGGAGAAAAAGTGTCGCGATATCGCGACATGTTGTATTTTCGTGGGCCAAAGCAAAGAGAAAGAGCAAGGAGAAAAAGTGTCGCGATATCGTGACATGTTGCATTTTCATGGTCCAAAGCGAAGAGAAAATGCAAGGAGGAAAAAGTGTCGCGATATCGTGACATGTAGCATTTTCGCGGTCCAAAGCGAAGAGAAAGAGCAAGGAGAAAAAGTGTCGCGATATCGTGACATGTAGCATTTTCGCGGTCCAAAGCGAAGAGAAAAGAGAGAGAAAAAGTGTCGTGATATCGCGACATGTAGCATTTTCTGGTCCAAGCGAAGAGAAAAGAAGGAGAAAAAGTGTCGCGATATCGTGACATGTCGCATTTTTGTGACTCGAAAAGGCAGGAAGGAAGAGAAAGAAAAAGTGTCACGATATCGCGACATGTCGCATTTTCATGACTCGAAAAGGGCAGGAAGGAAGAGAAAGAAAAAGTGTCACGATATCGTGACATGTCGCATTTTCGTGACTCGAAAAGGGCAGGAAGGAAGAGAAAGAAAAAGTGTCGCGATATCGTGACATGTCGCATTTTCGTGACTCAAAAGGGGAGAGAAAAAAGTGTCGATATCGACATGTGCATTCACTCAAAAGGAAGGAGAGAAAAAAAGTGTCACGATATCGCGACATGTCACATTTTCGCGACTCTCAAAAGGGAGGAGAGTAACAAAAGTGTCACGATATCGCGACATGTCGCATTTTCATGACTCAAAAAAGGCATAGTAACAAAAGTGTCACGATATCATGACATGTCACATTTTCACGACTCAAGAAAAGCCTCAAAATAGAAACGAACAGTCATTAAAAAGAAAACGAATAGTCATGAAGAAGAAGATGAACAGTCATCGAAGGAGAAAACAAATGCATGCACAAGGGAAAAGAAAACGAACAGTCAGACATGCAAAGAGAAAATGAACAGACATGCAAAGAGAAAATGAACAGTCATGACCGAGAGAACGAACAGTCATGGTAAGAGAACATGGTGTCAATTATTTGCATGTGACGTGTTTGACGAAATGCCTTCTCAAAATATACAAAAGGAGTTACAACTGGAGTTACAACTGGAGTTACAAAGAGAAAGGATGATTATAAAAGGAGTGTTGCCTGGAGAATTTAGTGTGCTTGGGATTAAAGTGTCATGGATTTAATCTTGCGAAGAGAGCGAGAAGTGTGAGAGGAGCACGAGAGGCGAGAGAGAAGGGTGTGTGTTGTGTGAATTGTGGGAGATGTTGAGTAAGCAATAGACCAGTCAGGGTCTTGTAAAAGTGAAGGCATTTATATGTCAATCTTCTAGTTTCAGAATTGAAGTCCAAGTTGGTGCTTGGCATCAGGGGTTGGTGCTCCTTCCAGTTGGTGCTGGTAAATCAGGGGTTGGTGCTCCTTTCTTTGGTGTAGATAAGGGTTGGTGCTCCTTTTATGGGTAAATTCAAGGGTTGGTGCTCCTTCTTGGTGTAGATAAATCAGTGGGTTGGTGCTCCTTTTAGTTGGTGTCGATAAATCAGGGGTTGGTGCTCCTTTTGTTGGTTCTGGTAAATCAAGGGTTGGTGCTCCTTTCTATTGGTGCAGATAAATCAGGGGTTGGTGCTCCTTTCTATTGGTGCAGATAAATCAGGGGTTGGTGCTCCTTCCAGTTGGTGCTGGTAAATTGATTGTAAAGTTGTTGCTTTGCAAAGGCTGGATTTGGATGGAAGTCCAAACAGTCAATTTTTGAGGAGTAGCCAAATTGGTGAACCTCGGTACATCTTGTGTTGTGTGATGCTCTCTTGTTATATTTGCTTTATTGGGTTTTAAGTTTTCATTGTTTTGGCTTTAAGAGTTGAAGATTTAAGTTTTTAAGAGCTACACTGATTCACCCCCTCTCAGTGTCATTGTGAGACTAACAAAGAAAGGAATGGAGCCCAAAGCTCTTTAGTATTAATCGTAGGACATCAAGTTACAACAGCTTTCTAGCAGATAGTTCCCCCCATTTTCCATTACAATGCCTAGGTTTTTATAGAGGACCCGGCCCTCTGAGTCATAATTACACAGAAAGGAGAAGTACGCCCTCGAGCCCTGAGAAGTCGGCTTCTCGAGGCTCTCGTGATCGAGCTCTCAAATCCGTTACCAAAACTGGCAACTGTGACCGGGTCAACCATGGAAAGGTGCATTGATGAGCCGTCTGGATGTCCTTGGTCTCCGGGTGCGGTGCTCGAGTGGCCGCCATGCTCGTCGGGCTCTTCATCATGGCCTGATACTTCGTTTCCAATTGCCAAAAATGCGCAGCTAGTTTTCTGGGCACGTAAAAATGCATTTATGAGGCGCTTGATCGCCTCGAGAAAATACCCAGCTTGGAACGCGTGCCTTTGAAGTACTTCGCTAGTTTTTTAACTTCGCTTTGCTATGGACTTGAGCCGAAGCAAAAACTCCTCTTTGATTTGTACTTCGCAAAACTTCGCTTCACAAAACTGCTTCGGGGAGGTGAGTGCTGAAGTAGATTTCCTTCACAAAACGGGGCCTTCACTTCTCGCTGCTTCGCTGTTCCAAAAATGCCTCGACGAGGTCCTTTGCCCGAAGTAGATACTCTCGAAATGCTTCACCGCGATCCTTCTTCAAAACTGCGGTTCGGGGATGTTTCGGCCGAAGTGCATCTTTGCCTTCAAAATGCATCTTCTACTTCGGGTGAAAGTACTTCGCATGAAAGTTTGCCGAAGCAGATGCTTCGCAATGATTTTCGGTGAAGTAGAAATGGTTCACTGATGCGGGGCCCGAAGTGGATGCTTCGACGGCTTTTTTGGCGAAGTGTTTTCAGTACTGCGTTCTTTCACAATCCGCTTCGCAAAACTTTTGCCCGAAGTAGCCTTTTGAAATACTTCGGGTGCGAAGTAGTTTCATTCTTCTCCATTTGTATCTTACTTCGGCAACACCGCTTCGCAAAATTCTTGCCCGAAGTAGCTACTTGAGATGCTTCGGGCCCGAAGTAACTTTCCTGCCTTAGCCAATTCGGACAGCGGTCTGGACTTTCCTTCTTCGGCGAAGTTGTTCTTTTGAATGCCGCTTCGCACAACTTTCGCCCGAAGTAGTGGTTTGAAGCGCTTCGGGCCCGAAGTCCTTTTTTATCGCTTCCCTTGTATTCTTCTTCGGTGACACTACTTCGCAAAGTTTTTTACCCGAAGTAGTGCTGGAAATGCCTCGGGTGCGAAGCTCTTCTCGTTTTCTTTCGGCGAAGCTCTTTCTTTTTCTTTTTATGTACAAGGGGGTGGCAGGGAAAGCCAAAATTGCTGCAACTTTGCAAAAAAAAAACAACAAAGAAATACTTTACAAAAACACTATACAAAATTTTGATTTCTTTTCTACCCCTTGTGCAATGTGACAGAATTGTCAACATTCTTGGCGGCTCGCGGGGCAACGAGCTCGTCTCGGTGGGAGAACCCTTAGCTTTGATCCATTGGGCCAGAGTCATCTTCAGATCCTTCTCCACCTTCTCCCTCTGGGAGCGCCTCCGCAGCTGGTTCTCCTTCTTCTGCTCCTTCTCCTTCCTCTTCTGCCCCTTCTTCTTCCTCTTCTGCTCCTTCCTCTGGCGCGGCCTCCTGCTGCGGCGATGGGACAAGATGATCATGGATTTTCCTCATGGTTCGATGGACGTGAGCCCAGACCCCTTTCTGAAATGGCTCTTGGTCTTCGAGTGCCTTGACCAAAACATGGAACCGATCAATCTGCCCAATGTCGGCATGTTTGATTCTTACACTTAGGTCATTCAGGCAAGCCGCAATTTTGCAGTGTCTCAGGATGAAGTCGGTGACCTATCCTTCTGTGACCGGCTCTTCCCACTCGTCTATTTTGGAGACGTCACTTTCAAAATGAAGCCACGCCGACTTGAGTTCTTCCCGGGTGAGAAGGTTCCCATCATCGTCTATGAAACTCGAGAAACCTAAGGAAGAAAGGTCCTCGAAGTAACCCATTGATGTGCGTTGCTCCTGCTCAAATATATCTAGGAGGTCCTTCGCCTTCTGCACTTTCTTCACCTTGGAGAAGAAGGCGCGAATAGTGGCTTGGGCTATAGACCAATCCCTAGCCGTTCGACTCATAGCAGCAACCTGTAGGTCCTGATATCTAATACTTTGGACTTCAAAAGCCAGCTTGAGTCGCCTTTTGATTTTTTGGATAACTTCATCTACTATTGGCCCTTTCTTAGCAATGGCATGTTGGGCTTCGGTGACATAGATTAAAGTTGACAGGGCACTGGAGGCCCGCGATCTGAAACCTTTGAGCAAGTGTGAGCGGATTTCCTTGATTCTGCCTTTGTCGAACAACTCCAGGTTTGCTTTTTCGAACAATTGTTGTTGAGCTTGCAAGATCTTGCTTTCGAGCTCTTTGGCTTTTAGCTCATTTTTGGCCTGTTTCTGTGCTTGGTGCTCAGCCGAAGACTGCAATTGTAGTATCTGCTATTTCAGGGCATGTGTTTCTTTCTTCATTAGTTTACACTGCTCCTGTGAATCCTCCAGCTCAGAGCGAATTCTAGCCAGCTCTTCCTCCAACTTGATGTTGGCGCTCTCTGCTTCAAACCTGCGTTGATTGGCAATATTTGCATGCGCTCGAAAAGTCTCGATCCCGACATGCATGGATGCGGATTCATTATCTATATTCAAATGCTCCAGGTCCTTGGTCTTCTCCTGGTAATCATAGTCAGCTGGAGTCATTTCATCCAGAGGCTTCTGGACCTTAGGGACCTTCTTAACCTTATGTAACTTTTCGCCCTTCAAGTCGAAGACAACACATTTTTCAACCTGGGCCAGAGATCGCCCTCTTTTCTTCCTTGCCTCCTTCAACATTTTCTCTGTGTTTTGTCGAGCTAAGAGTAGCTTCTCGGCTAAGGGGCATTCCTTTATTAAAGATAGATCTATTTCAAAAAAGGCTGGATCTCCAGCCAAAGGTGTGAACAAATATAAAGAATTAACGGGGAATGATTCCCCAGACGGTTCGGAGACGGGTGTAGCAGGGGCTTTGGCAAGCGGGACTATGTTGTGAGCGATGGGAGAGTGGGCTACGGGGCTTGGCATTGGGACACTACCTTCGCCTTGACTTAGGACTGAAGGAACAGCGGCGTGGGTGGGCAAAGTGGTTTCAATAGGCTTGCCCTGGTCAGACGACTCGGGTGGAGTGGAGCTATGCAGGGTTGGACTGGCAACGGGCAATACCTGAGTGGGTGATTGACCTTGTGGGGGAGGGAGAGATTGATGGGGACCTTCAATCGGGACCACAGTGGACGTGTCAGAGACCAAGGCGAAAGGAAGAGAGTGCATACCTACGTGCCCTCCTGGCAGAGCGGCCGTGGTGACAACTTGGGTGATTGGCTCTTGTTCCTTTTGGGCTTCAACACTCTCGACCTCCACAACTTCTACTTCGATGTCTCCTTCTTGTTGGAGGAGCTCCTCCACATCAATGACGTCTATATCAGGGACCGTCTCAGCACTTGGTGGCCCTGCATCTTCGACATTTGCTTCAGCCGGGCCTGATGCAGGTGGTTCGACAGGAGTACTTGCGAGCTTCGTGCGAGGTCGCTTTGGGTGGCTCGGAGGCACTTGAATTTGCTCTTGCCTTTTTCTTTTCTTCCTTTCCAATGGTTGCTCTGCCTCTTCGATGCTTGTGTCATGGCTCTCCGATGGTCCCTGTGGTAGTGCCACTGGCGTAGCTTCGGCCTCTACCTCTTCCTCTTCTTTCGAGGCATCTTCAGCTCCTCCTGGGCTTTCGCCTGATCCTAGGGTAGTCTGGGGAACAAAATCTGCAAAGGATATAGACTTCCAAGTTTCAACATTGGTGTCATAAAGAATCATGAAGTCTTTATCTGATGCCAAGAGTCCATAAGAGTTCATTTTTTGGTGATGGACTCTCATTATCCACCACTCCCGAAGCTTTTCCTCGCTCCAATTCTTCAATTCCTCCTTTAAATCGTCCTTTGCCTTTCTCCAAAATGTGGAGCTTGGAGTTGGGAGGGGGTACTGATCAGGGTCGAACTCGACCTCCATGGGGTAGAACTCATGCCAAGGAGGCAATGTCCTCATTCTCTCCAAATGCCACTCCAGATATTTCCCATTGGGGTTATTCCTTTGTTCCACAATTTTGGGGTGGGGGCAGATGTGGAAATTCTTGAATTTTAAATGATCCCTCATCACTCCCAAGGGATCATAGAGCCATTGTTGAGGAATCTGGAGTAGGCCAAAATCGGCAAGCTTTTCCTCCAGGAAAACGTTCTGTTTTAGGGCAAAGACTTCGATTACACCCATCCTGAAGGGGAAGTCACAGGTATGTGCCCATTTTTGGCCGTGACCGTATACTGCATTTGTAGAGTCGCTCTGTCGAGCGACTTCCAATGCGAACTGATATTCAGAGGGGTAGACTGGTAACAGGAAGGGCTTCCCTATGAAACCAAACAAGCGAATCACCAGGCCCTGTGTCAATTGGAAAACATCTCCTCTTTTTTCTTGTACCACTCTATCTCTCAAACTGAGGGGGACCCGAGGACAAGAACCCTTCAACAAATGCATAGCGGGTCCCAAAAATTGTTGGTTAAAAGAATAATAGGACTCTGTCCTCAATAGGAGGGGAGTCCACTGGTACATCGATAGAGGATTTCCATCCTCGCCGCTTGGAGTAATGGCGATATGGGGGAATCGCTTATGAACCTGGTAGAAAAACAACCAGACAAGGAAAGAGCAGGGTGCGAAGTACTGGCCCGTTGCCGAATTCTTCATGCTGGTGAGCCTTGTATGCAAGGTTCGGGCCACCCATTCCGCCCAATCGAAGAAGACTGGGTTGGTGTTTGGTCTTGAAGCATCCGGGGCATAGAATTCCCCTCTCGAAATACATTCGGCCAAAGACACCTGCCAGGGTTGCACTGAAGCATCTGTTGACAGGCCCACCACCCATGCAATGATGGAGAAAATATCGATGTTTTTGAAGGCCGCCAAGGGTAAGGGCATTTGGGGCAGCTTGTTTGAAGGTAGCCCGCCCTTGAGATTCTCGCGCAGGAATTTCAATATGTAGCTGTTAGAGGTGAACCTCTCCATTTGTTCACTTAAGATGACATTGCGAACAGAATAGCCCTTGGGCGGACCTTGCTGTGGCGCGAAGGCTGCTTGTACATCTTCCTTCAGGATGGAAAACAATTTGTGACCCGAAGCGTCCAACACTTGCCTGGATGCAGGCTGGTAATTTTGCGCGATAGCATAGATTAGCTCAGGACAATGGTGAGCGAGCGGGGTTAAAAACCAGTAAATTTGAGAGTAATATGCAGCAGCTCTCTTATTCTCTGGGGTGAGTCTGCTTGTCATAAACTCTATGGTGCGTCGGAGGTCGGACACACCCTTAGAGAGCTGTGTGTCTCTAATCTTCTCCCACCCATCAATTGGTGGTTCTACAAGTTGTTCCTCCTCCGAATCGTCCCCTTCTTCTATTGGCTGCTTTTCGGGCGAGGGGTGAGACTTAGCTTCTTTGGAGTTCGCTTTTTCTCTTCCTTGCCCTTCTTTGTTTTTTTAGGGCCTGCAACTTCGGGCTCTTTCCCCTTTTCTTTGGAATTCTTCTTCCCCATGATGGCGGTCGAGTCCTTGATACAGAGGCTTGATGTGAAAGACTTAGATGCAAAGGGCAGGAGAATTGCAGAGTAATTGAAGGCTCTTAGTCTAGCTCGAACTGATGGATAAATAACCTCCTTCTTGCTAGGACTTCATGTTTTATAACCTAAAAAGGCAACCACCTGAATTTATGGCACCTACTAAAATTAAATTTACACCTCGGACAGAGGAGGTTACCGTATCCTTTAATTGGTTCTGCATCGACGTGGTACGCAGGGCCACATGCTTTGATGATTACGCTTTGTGTTGGAGAAGCAACCTGCTGCCACCTCGTACCTGGGCGCGCGCTTTTTCTTTCTAACCAAATTGCCTCGGGATGTGCCCCATCACTTTTGCCTTAAATTCACCCGCTTCGAACCCTTTTCGCGGTTGTTGATTGCACGTTCTTCGAGGCACATTTTAAATTCTCCCGTCTCGCGCTTTATTGGTTCGGCGAAGTAAAAAAAACAACATTGAAAATGCTTCACGGTGAACCTTTGGTGCGGGCCGCTTTTCGACACTTCGGGCCCGAAGTACTTTTCCTTTGTCGTGCTTCGCAAGGACCACCTACCGAAGCTTGCGTTCTTGAAAATTACTTCGCCAAAGCCCCTTTCAAAATTTACTTCACAAAATTTCTACCCGAAGTAGCTGCTGGAAATGCTTCGGGTGCGAAGCTCTTTTGTGCCTTTGTTTGAATTTTGGTTCGGCCCTTTTGGGGGTAAAGTGCTGTGAACCTCCTTGCAACTGCTACTTCGGATTAAAAATCCCCGAAGGAGATTTTGGAGTGTAGTTCTTGGCTTTTGCATCTCGAAAAAGGATGTATATACACAAATGAAAATAGATATATACAAAGGCACATATACATACATTTTTTTTTTTTTACAAGAGTTTTACCTCAACGATGAAAAGTCTTCAGATGAAGACCATTGACAGAGATCGGCAAAACCTGGCCATCTGCATCTTTGAGGATGAAAGAGTTGGCCGAGTTCACCTTTACAATTTCGAACGGCCCATCCCAGAAGGCATCCAACTTGTCGTGATTCCCAGGCTTTGCCTTCCAGGAGTCCCACTTCCATACCAGATCTCCCACTTTGAACGTGCGATCGGATGATTTCCTTTTGAACCAGTCTCGGGTGATCTGAGCATGCTTAGCGAAGCTCTGGTAGGCTTCCTCGTGATCTTCCTCTAGCTGCAATAGCTGAGCTAATATGTTTCTCATTGGGCTAACTCCATCTTCTTCTGCTAACAGCTGCAGTGCAGGTATCTCCACATGGGTGGGCAAGATGGCCTCCTTACCGTAGACCAGGGCATAAGGTGAAGTCTTGATTGACTTCTTGATTGAAATTCGATCGGCCCACAAGGCACGATCTAGAAGAAGATGCCAAGTCCTTTTGTTTGTCTGTATGAGCTTCCTTAGCACCCTCAATAAGGTCTTGTTGGTGGATTCTGCCAATCCATTGCCCTGCAGATAGTAATTGGAGGATACTTTATGATATATCCCATACTTGTAGAAGAAATCATTGATCTTGGTGCCTGTGAAGCCAGGACCATTGTCCGTGATGATTGATTCGGGAATGCCGAACCTGGTGATCAAACCTTCTAGGAAGGCGATTACAGTCTCTTGATCCGCATGCTTCGTGGGGATCGCTTCGGACCACCTGGTGAAGTAGTCAGTTGCAGTCAATATGAACTTATGCCCAACGGAGGAGTTCGGCGATATGACCCCTATGAAATCTAGCCCCCATTGTTGAAAGGGCGTCTCTACTTGTATCGGTTGGAGAGGCATTGAAGCATTTCTGCTTCGGTCGATGAACTTCTGACACTGCTCGCACCTGCGACAAACTGCGAAGGCATCGACAAAGAGTGTGGGCCAATAATAACCCGCCTTGATGATCTTCAACGTCGTTGTTCTCCCTACGAAGTGACCTCCAGATAGTCCTGAATGAAATTCTCCCAGGACTCTCCTTTTATCATCATATTTTATGCACTTAAGAAGAACACCATCAATGTTTCTGAAAAATAGGCCTTCGGGGCGCAGAGTGTATCGGGAGGATCGCATTCTGAAATGTCTTCGCTGTGATGCATTTAGATGCGAAGGACATCTGTCGGTGTTGAAGTAGTCAACTATTTCACTAACCCAATCCTTCTCGTCTTCCTCCTGGTTCGTGAAGCATCCTTCGACTAGTGAGTTATCCCATTGATATTCTGTTGCTTGGGCCGCTACGCTTTTTGCCAATTCTTGACACAATGCGCGACCGCGAACCAGTTTTGTGGGCTTGATCTCAATGTCAAATTCCTGTATCTTGTTCACCCAACCGGCTCTCTTACTTCCCAATTCCCCTTGGATGATGAAATTGCGCACGTCAGGGTGAATGACAAAGACCATGACCCGACTTTGGGAGATGAACTGCTTGAACTTCCTCAGAGACTTCATTACTGCATGCACCTGACGTTCTATGAAATTGTATCTCTCTTCATGGGGATTGATCACCTGGCTTAGAAACGTGATGGGACGCTCTTCACCATCTTCCCCCTTTTGTGTCAGGACCACAACATAGCTTTCGGGCTCCCCTATGGCATACAGGATAAAATCTCGACTGTAGTCAGGGTTGATCAAGACCGGCGCCTGAGCGATTCGAGCCTTAATCTCTTCGAATGCCTCCTTCCTTTCTTTCGTCCAGATGAATTCGGTGCCCTTCTTCAAAAGTTTGGACATCGGCTTGATGACTTGGGTGAAATCGGGGACAAACTTCCTCACGAAGTTGATCTGGCCAAAGAAGGATTGGAGTCCTTTCTTGTCTACGGGTAGTGGGAGCTTCGTTAGAGCCTCGGCTCTGTCGGGATCTACAGTGAGGCCCTTTTTAGATATCGCATGTCCCAGCAACTTTCCTTCGTTGACTGTGAATATGGACTTCTTCGGATTGATTGAGATGCCAAACTCTCGATATTTTTCAAAAATTTGTTGTAGGTGTACAGGGTGATCCTCCCTTCTTCGGGAGAAAATGGTCATGTCATCTAGATAGATGACGATTACCTTATTCAGAAGCTCACCAAAAGCTAGATCCATAGCCCTCTGGAAAGTGGCACCAGCATTCGAAAGGCCAAATGGCATTCGTTGGTAAGCAAATGTCCCCCACTTGGTGGTGAACGTTGTTTTATGTTGGTCTTCGTTCCTGACCCAGATCTGATTATACCCTGAGAAACCATCGAGCAAGGAGAAGCGTTGAGCCCCAGCCATCGAGTGCAAGATCTGATCGATTTGCGGAAGAGGATAGTGGTCTTTGAGAGAAGCCTGGTTCAGGTTGCGAAAGTCCACGCATAGACGTATATCTCCATTCTTTTTTTGATAGGGACTAGGTTTGCTACCCATGAAGAATGCTTGATGGGATAAATGATCTTTGCCTCGAGCATCTTCAGGAGTTCGGCCTTCATCAGGACCTCGATCTTAGGGTTAACCGACCTTTGCTTTTGTCGAAAGGGTTTGACTCCCTCCTGTAATTCAATTGTATGTTGGATCAGCTGCCGATTGTATCCCCTGAGGTCTTGATAAGACCAAGCAATTATGTCGGGATACTTCCTGCACAGAGTCTGGATCTGTTCTATTTCTTTCGAAGTGCAATCGGTCCCAACTTTTATTGCTTTTCCAGGTTCAAGCTCTAAATCCTGATACTACTTTTCATTGACCTTAATCATGTGAGAAAGTGCTCGATCATTCTGATCAAAGAGGCTTTCAAGGGTGATCAGTCCCTTGGGAACGTGGTTATTCTTCAATTGGACCAGCCCTTCATATTCTTCTTCATCAGGGCTTCTGTCTTCGATTGTGGTGGCTTCTTGAATCATGAAATTTACAATCTGCTCATCATTGTCAAAGACTTGCCAATGTAGGTCTCTGTCCGGGACAGAGGGTCTATAGATCATCCTCACAGCTTTGGGCTTGTGCACCATGTCTTCTATGGGAGAATACTTGGCTGCGATAGATGCCAGAACATCAGCATGTCGATTCTTTTCTCATGGGATAAACTACAGATTGAGAGACTCGAACTGGTCACACAGGTCCCATACCCTATTGCGGTATGACTTTAGATAATGCTTCTTTGAAGTGCACCTGTTTGTGACCTGGTTGCACACCAGTTTAGAATCTTCGAAGATTTGGAGGTGCTTTATGCCTAACTTGTCAGCTTTCTTGAGTCCTAGGCATAATGCTTCATATTCTGCTGCATTGTTGGTGCAGCTCCATAGCAACCGGTAGCAATACTCCTTTTGCTCTCCGGATGGTGAAACTAGAAGAATCCCTGCCCCAGTGCCATTTTTACATCGGGCACCGTCGAAGAACAACTTCCATAGTCCTTCTTGGGCACTTGTTCTATTCTCTGGTTGGGTGCGTTTCTCGGGCTTGGTGATAGCATAACACCCCATCTCGGTCTCTACCATGGCATTAAAGTCTGCTAATGAGAACTCATCTTCATAACTTAGTTGCGCAAGAGCTTTCTCGACCAAGTCCACCTGCTCTACTTCCTCCACTATTGTATTCACTGGATCGTTGCTTTCTTCTTCGGACATCTTCTGTACAAGGAAGGAGGAAGGCTTTTCATTGTAGATTTTCACCTTCTTTCCTTTGAATGGAATCTCCAGATGAGAGTAATCCATAGACAGATATCCGCCCAGCTTTGCTGTGAATTCTCTTGACAGGCACATACTGAAGTATGGCTCCAGGTCGACGACCACTACCTCTTGTATGACCGTGATCTGAGGCATCTTATGTAGTCGGATAGGAATGTCCTTGATCACTCCTACAGTCTTCACTGGGGTTCCATCCAACTGGAGTACACCTTGGCTGCTTCGCGTATATTCCATCCCTATTTCTTCGTAGACTGCTCTCGGCATGACTGTTGTAGCGGCTCCAGAGTCGATCATACAGTTATGTACAATATATCCTTCCATCTGTAGAGACAGGTAGAATGGAGGTGGTCTATTCTTCCCCGTAATGGATGTGGATAGGGTCTGCACAAGAGCAAGCGGTGCTACCTTTTTTGCTTTAGTCATCTTCAATGATTCTTGTAGTAAGTCCACTTGTCCAGGTAGTTGCAGTGCATCGTACAAGCTGATCTTGGCTGGAATCCTCTTTAACTCCTCTACAATGTTGTACGTCAGGGAACTGAGCACCTCGGGTTCCCTTCTCGGCTCATATCTAGTGTGGTACTACTTTGTAGCTTCAACTCTTTGTCGCTTAGTTAGTGAAGGGAACTTGAGCTTTTCCCTAGCCTGTTCCTTAGTTTCTGCCTGAGGTGGTTCGGCAGAGGACTTTTGAGCTTTTTCTTTGTTTGGTGCAGGCGGAGGAGCTTCGTTCGGGGCCGAAGAAGATGGTTGTCCCTTCTCGGGTCGAGTTTGCACTTTCAAGGGAGCCATCTGGGTAGTATCCACTTCTATCGCCTTTTTCCCCCTCTGGTAAGCACTGCGATCGGCTCTTCTTCGCCAATCGCCAGGTTCTGACTCGTTTGCATGATGACGTTGACTTGACCACCATGACTACTGCTCGCCAGCATTTGTACATAGTGTTGGTGCAGCATGCAGGTATTCTCTTCATGCGGATCATTGCACGTAGAGCACCAATATACATAATCGAAAGTGCTCGGAGCTTCATCAATCGCAGCGTTTCTCGTCGAAGCCTTCCCTTGCTGGACTGCTTGATCTTTGGTAAGCGCAGGTGTAGGATAAGACCTTCTTGGTAGGAATTCTTGTTGCACTTGCTTCTTCTTCACAATGGTCATGTCGTTGGACAACGTCTGAACTGTGGAGTTCAGAGACTGCATCTCTTGCAGGATTTTAGCTTGCATATCATCGGCTTTTGAAACGAGTGGCAATGAAGCCATCGTCGGTATTGGGGGTAGGGCAGGGGGTTGAAATGGTGCTGGCAGTACAGGGAATGCCGAAGTGACAGTGGGCTACGGAGTTGAAAATGTGGGAAAATGAATTTGTGGAGCGGTGATTTGAGACACAATAGGATTCGGGTTCCAAGGTGAGATCGGGAGTGCAGGGGTTGCAGAGATCTACGAAGCGGCTGCGCTTGCATACTGGGATTGAGGAAACTCGGGAAGTATTGGCATCGACATTCTCTGGGGAAGCTTGCCCACAACTATCAAATCTATTTTCGCCTTCTTGGCCAACCCATATAATTCGGGAAAAGTATTGATGTTAGAATACCTTACCATGATACTGATATCAGGGTTGAAAGCCCGAAGGAAATAATATGTTGTAGCTTCATCGGTTGGTCGAAGTCCAACTGGTACTCTCTGCCAGGTTCGAGCGAACCTAACATTGAAGTCTGTGATCTCTTCTTGTGGATGTCTCTGGATTGAAGTGAATTGATGCAGGAGAGAGGTAGGGTCGGAGGACTCATTGAAGTTTCCCATCAACTGCCCGGCTAACTGGTCCCACCCCGTAATAGTACCGGGTGGTAAAGATCTATACCAATAGAGGAGTTTTCCTCTAAGGGAAAGAACCAGAAGTTTTACCATAACTTGCTCCTCTGTGATGTCGTGAATCGCCGCCAGAGAGATTATGTCCTGGATGTGCTCCAGAGCAGTCTTCCCAGTGCCATCGAATGTTGGGATCTTCTTTATAGCAGCAGGTGGCACTTGCCCTTGTCCCGCTAGATTCAGTGGTGACAAAGAATCCCATGTCGGGAACCACCTGGGTGGCGGTTGCTGCTGCATTTGTTGTTGTTGTTGTTGTTGTTGTTGTTGTGCCATACTTGCTCCTAGATTTTGAGAAACAGGAATCCCCGAAGCTCCTCCTTGATTGCTAATAGGATGACTAATAGGAATGGAGGCACTAGGATGCTTCGATGAGTTGGGAGGATTGGGAGGAAAACTAGATGCTATGCTATCAGAAGTCAGGCCTTGTTCGTCAACAATAGCCTCTTGCGAGGATGTTCCACGTAATAGTGATTCGGGGGTGACCAACCTTGATCGCTCCCCAAAGGCGTCAATATCTAGCTCAAAGAACTCGGTTTCCTCTCCTCTATTCTTAACTCTCCATCTCGTTTGCATGAAGACACAGACTTTGGTACCGGTCTTTTCGACTTAAATATTCTCGGGTAAACAGAGTCGCCAGATGCTAAGAGTCTTTCGGTAATGAGAGCATCGGTTCTCACTACCACTAGTCAGGTGGGACTGACCGGGTCACACCAGGAACTGGTTAGAACTATTGGCCCCGGTGAAGACGGGTTTGAGATTTGCGCTTAAAATATGGGACCTTGGTCCCACCGGGCGTGCCAAAAACTGTTGGTCATCAAATCTGCCTAGGAAAGGATCTGGGTAAGTGTATGCGCCCTAGACCTGGACCAACATTGAAAGGCCGAAGGGAAGAGATGCCCCTCATGCCAATCTCCGGAGAAAGGCCGGCTCCTATGCTAATCTACTTTGGTGTTTTGAGATAAGGGATGCAGGAAAGAGATAAAAGGAGTTAGGGTTAGAGAAAGAAATAAAAAGGGGTAAGGGAAGAGAGATCGGTGATTTAAGGTGGGAGAGAACAGGAAGCACGATCACTAACTAACAACTTGAATAGCAGCAAGGAACACCAAGAATAAATGAAAGAAATACTACATTAACCTTCCTATGTATCCTCTGGGCGAGCTCACAGGGATTCTCCTTCTCCCTTTCATCAAAATTCAGGGTTCAGAGTAAAGACGATTAGGACAAGTGAATGTAACAGAAACCACAACCCACCGAGAAGCATAAAAGAAGACCAATATAGCATTTTTCCTTTCCTATGTATCCTTCAAGCGAGTTTTAGGGTACAGTCCCCAATCGCACACCGGATTCAGGATTCAGAGTCTCAGTATACAATTGAAGAAAGACAAAAGAATCAAGCACAAGAGGCAGCATAAAAGAAAGGAATTGAGCCCAAAGCTCTTTAGTATTAATCGCAGGACATCAAGTTACAGCAGCTTTCTAGCAGATAGTTCCCCCCTTTTCCATTACAATGCCTAGGTTTTTATAGAGGACCCGGCCCTCTGAGTCATAATTACACAGAAAGGAGAAGTACGCCCTCGAGCCCTGAGAAGTCGGCTTCCCGAGGCTCTCGTGATCGAGCTCTCAAATCCGTTACCAAAACTAGCAACTGTGACCGGGTCAACCATGGAAAGGTGCATTGATGAGCCGTCTGGACGTCCTTGGTCTCTGGGTGCGGTGCTCGAGTGGCCGCCATGCTCGTCGGGCTCTTCATCATGGCCTGATACTTCGTTTCCAATTGCCAAAAATGTGCAGCTAGTTTTTTGGGCACGTAAAAATGCATTTATGAGGCGCTTGATCGCCTCGAGAAAATACCCAGCTTGGAGCGCGTGCCTTTGAAGTGCTTCGCTAGTTTTTTAACTTCGCTTTGCTATGGACTTGAGCCGAAGCAAAAACTCCTCTTTGATTTGTACTTCACAAAACTTCGCTTCGCAAAACTGCTTTGGGGGAGGTGAGTGCCGAAGTAGATTTCCTTCACAAAATGGGGCCTTCACTTCTCGCTGCTTCGCTGTTCCAAAAATGCTTCGGCGAGGTCCTTTGCCCGAAGTAGATACTTCGCTGATGAGTCCTCGAAATGCTTCGTCGTGATCCTTCTTCAAAACTGCGGTTCGGGGATGTTTCGGCCGAAGTGCATCTTTGCCTTCAAAATGCATCTTCTACTTCGGGTGAAAGTACTTCGCATGAAAGTTTGCCGAAGCAGATGCTTCGCAATGATTTTTGGCGAAGTAGAAATGGTTCGCTGATGCGGGGCCCGAAGTGGATGCTTCGAGGACTTTTTGGCGAAGTGTTTTCAGTACTGCGTTCTTTCACAATCCGCTTCGCAAAACTTTTTCCCGAAGTAGCCTTTTGAAATACTTCGGGTGCGAAGTAGTTTCATTCTTCTCCATTTGTATCTTACTTCGGCAACACCGCTTCGCAAAATTCTTGCCCGAAGTAGCTACTTGAGATGCTTCGGGCCCGAAGTAGCTTTCTTGCCTTAGCCAATTCGGACAGCGGTCTGGACTTTCCTTCTTCGGCGAAGTTGTTCTTTCGAATGCCGCTTCGCACAACTTTCGCCTGAAGTAGTGGTTTGAAGCGTTTCGGGCCCGAAGTCCTTTTTTATCGCTTCCCTTGTATTCTTCTTCGACGACACTACTTCGCAAAGTTTTTTACCCGAAGTAGTGCTGGAAATGCCTCGGGTGCGAAGCTCTTCTCATTTTCTTTCGATGAAGCTCTTTCCTTTTCTTTTTATGTACAAGGGGGTGGCAGGGAAAGCCAAAATTGCTGCAACTTTGCAAAAAAAAAACAACAAAGAAATACTTTACAAAAACACTATACAAAATTTTGATTTCTTTTCTACCCCTTGTGCAATGTGACAAAATTGTCAACAAGTAACAAGCTCCATCAGTTTCCTATTGTCTTTATTCATTATAACTAAAGGTATTTCTTGAAGAAGTTTATCATTAAGAACTTCAAACTCCTTTGATCCTAGAATATTTTGATAAAAATACCTTGCCTCTTTTCTAATTTCATTTTGGTCTTCAATCCAAACCCCT
Source organism: Wollemia nobilis (assembly GCA_028583015.1). Lineage (NCBI taxonomy): Eukaryota > Viridiplantae > Streptophyta > Pinopsida > Araucariales > Araucariaceae > Wollemia > Wollemia nobilis. Next base: position 19,806,787 of record JAQPPZ010017228.1, read on the forward strand.
TCTATTGATTTAATTCTATTAATTCTAGATGTTGATCTTTGTACTATAGCCATCATATTAAAAAACTTTGTATTTTTATCTCCTTTTAACCAAGTTTGTCTTGATTTAATCTCCAAAATTTCTCTTCCTTACTCAAAATATTATGATATTCACTAAGCAACTCCCTTTCCTCTGAGCTTGGGTTATTATGATCACCTTTTTGGAATTTTGAAAGTTTATCTTTTAGTTCTTATTTCTTCTCAAAAATATTTCCAAAAGTGTTCTTATTCCATTCTTTTAATCTAGGTGTCATTGATTTAATTTGTTTTGGAAGTGTATACAACCCATCATTTCTTGAAAAATTCCACATTTATGCTATCATATCAAAAATTAATGATGGTCTCCCACATCTGCTCATATTTAAAATATGATTTTTTTTAATTCACTTATTATAATTTTTACTTTTATTGGCCAATGATCTAAACCATCCTTGTTAAGGTATTAATTTTAGCACAAACTCCATCATCTAGCCAATGATATGAGAGTATGCATCTATCTAATTTTTTTGCTATTATGTTATGGCCTCTCCTGTTGTTGCTCCATGTATAGTTTTCTTCTTCAAACTCAACCTCCCATAGATTATTATTTTGAATAAAAGCTAAGAAATATCTCATACTTTGGGTTAATTTTCTAATTCCCCCAAAATTTTCATCTAGCTTGGTTATGGCATTAAAATTTCCTATGACAATCAATCAGGTTTCTTGGTCTTTAGTTCTCATAAAGGCTTCAATCCCACTCCAAACTTCTAATCTACTTTATTGATTTGTAGGTCCATAGACATCGATAAGGATGAAATGAATATCTCCAAATTAGCATATGACTAAAGAGTGTTGATAAATGTAGCCAGGATAGGAACTTCTTACACATGCTTCAGTATGAATGTGCTAGAAGTGGTTTGAGATATTTCAAGGATGATATGGCATAGTGGGACCCACAATAGAGAGTGGGAGAATCTACATGGCACTTGGTGGATCAGTTCAGGAGAAGTACCTCATAAACAAAGTCAAGTTGTATCTTAGGTTTAGATATCCTATTTAATTTCATTTCCTCTCATTATTTGTAAAGTGACCACTAAGGAAAAGTGAGAACTAATTTTATTTTGTAACTCACTTTAGAAGGGGTGAAAGTCTTTTATCTTGAAGTTGACTTAAACTAGGATTTAATCTAGTCCATACATCTCAAGATGAGATAAGATCTAATCTTGACTATACTTCTAAAGAGATTAGGGTTAAATAGATTAGGGTTTCTATGAAAGCATAACAGGAGAAGGGCAAGAGTGTTTAGAAGAAGGAAGAAGAAGAAGAAGAGCAAATTGTTGAAGATAACTGCAAGGTTAGGAGGAGAGGAAGAGTGATTTGTTGTCTAAGAAATGCATAAATAGAGCAGGCCATTTTGTTGTAGTTGTACCCTCATATATTGTGTAATACTTGTATGTTCAAAAAAAAATTGCTTTCTCTATTCATTTTCTAGCTATTGTGTGATTGTTACATGTATTGAATTTATTTAAGTTTAGAAACATAGGACAACAGTCATCTAGGATTAGGAAAATTTACAAAGAGGCTATCAAATGTTGAGTTTTTTGAATGGTTACATAGGATGTCTTGCCACTAAGACTAGGAGGAAGAGTGATTTGTTGTCTAAGAAAGGCATAAATAGAGCAGGCCATTTTGTTGTAGTTGTACCCTCATATATTGTGTAATACTTGTACGTTCAAAAAAAATTGCTTTCTTTATTCATTTTCTAGCTATTGTGTGATTGTTACATGTATTGAATTTATTTAAGTTTAAAAACTTAGGACAACAGTCATCTAGGATTAGGAAAATTTACAAAGAGGCTATCAAATGTTGAGTTTTTTGAATGGTTACATTGGAGGTCTTGCCACTAAGACTAGGAGGAAGAGTGATTTGTTGTCTAAGAAAGGCATAAATAGAGCAGGCCATTCTGTTGTAGTTGTACCCTCATATATTGTGTAATACTTGTACGTTCAAAAAAAATTGCTTTCTTTATTCATTTTCTAGATATTGTGTGATTGTTACATGTATTGAATTTATTTAAGTTTAAAAATATAGGACAACAATCATCTAGGATTAGGAAAATTTACAAAGAGGCTATCCAATTTTGAGTTTCGTGAATGGTTACATAGGAGGTCTTGCCACTAAGACTAGTAGGATTCCAATAAGTTAGAATTTCCCTTGCCACTCCTTCAAAATCCATAACATCGCATTCACATCTTGGCCATACTGTTTTCATAGTTTTTGAAATTTCTTTTGTCATTTAAGTTTTCTGGATACAAAATATATCAAGCTTATTACTTAAACAAAGATCCCTGATAAACCTTTGCTTTGAGGGGGCATTAGCACTCCTTATATTCCATGATATGATAATCATATCTCATTAGGGGCTAGTGGCCTCACCTATGAATTACCAATATCATTTTGTTGTTTGGTAAATATAAGTTTAACCAACCTAGTTTGTATTCCTTTCTCTATGTTTGTTCTTCCTTCCCTGGATCTTGCTTGATAATTTGAGGGTTTTCCTCTTCTTGCCTTGCCTATATTAGGAGTAGGTTTTATTATTCTATTCCTTAATATTCTTTCACAACTTTGTTTTTCATCATACTTATCCTCTCTTGGCTCTGCTAAAGAAAATTTTGACTTATCTTGCTCATTTTATGGCATTTTCTTATTAATGGAAGAGGTATTAACTTCTAAAACTACATTTTATTTACTATTTTTTTCTCTTTAATGGTGCATGGTACTTAAAGAGAGTTCAAAATATGATGAGACACATTCCTTGGTTCATAAATAATGTTCATCCCTAAATCAGGATCATATTGAATAGATAGTTCCTTGTTAATATGTTGAACTTGTTGTACTGTGTCCTCTAATTTTTTATCTACTTTTTCTTTATAGGTTAAAGCCTCAAAATATTTGGTGTTTCTTCCAATATCCTTCCTTACTAGTCTCCACTATTTATTTAATTTTATTTTATTATATCTATTTTTTGGAAGTTGAAAACCATCTCCATCCATATCCATTTGTAATTTTCTCATGCGGTTTTCTACATATAATTCAGTTGGGCTCTTCTTAGGGCATGATCTCTCAATACGCCCCACCTCATGACATATTCTACATCTAAAAGATAAGTTTTCATAATCTATGGTTTGGGTCCACATCTTATCTCTATAATTAAGAATTATTAATTCTAGTAAAGCTTTACTTATATCATTCATGATCAATATCCAAGCATAAATAGCCAAGAATCCATCTTTTATAGTATCTAAAATATCAATAAATTCTCCTAGAGTGTTGCCTATTGCCTTGAAGGTATATATTTCCCAAAATTCAATAGGTAACCCATACATCCTAACCCATATTAGTACTAGGGATAGATTTACATTTTTAGGTGAAAACCTTCATACCAATGGGTAAGGAAGAGTCTTGCTTTACCCATAAACCAAGGACCCCCTTTCAGGATTCTATCTCTTTCTTCCCTAGAAAAAAAAAGGCTAGGAATAAACCTTTGGGAGGAAAGGATAGAATCACTCCTAGAGACTTCCAACTCCTATCAATCTATTTTCTCAAGGAAGAAGCCCTTGGTCAATACCCATTAAATTTACCAAAAATTGCCCTATCTTACAGCAATGAGGATCAATCCTCTATGATGCACTTACTAACCTCTACCACTAGATATGATTCTAAATATTTAGCTATAAATCGGTCCATGGAAAGTAAACTAAAACTCAAAATCTATTGATATTTACCATAATATCCTATAGCAAATATAATATTTGATAAATTTTTTATAATACTTTTCATGCAAAATTTCTAAGATAAATAAGGGAAAAATAAACTTAGCTAAAAAATTATATGCCCATATAGAATGTCTTGCCTCATTGAAGTCCTAGCCCTTCATTGCTCCTCTCATCATCCAAACCCTAACTGAAAAATATTTACAATTTTGTTTTTGAGACTTGAAAATCGTCATTGTCCTTATTCCAAATGGCTAACTTCATAGGGTTGCATATCCCTCAATATTTTTTGGATTCCATCATATGACCACTCATTTTAAAGCTATTCAAATTTTGTATAAGTTGGTCCAACAATCAGCTGAATTGGATAACCCTTCGTGAAGATATCATCATTTTTTCTATTAAATATATGCTTCGTCTTCCTTAAAGTTCTATGTTTTTGCAATGAGCTTCTTGACATCATTTTTGTTAAGAGATAAAATATCTCTACTAGTGGCCTTCTAAAATTTAGATTTCATGAAGGCAAAGATCAACACTATGATTGGCTAAATTGTTTGCTATTATATTTCCTTCTCTATAAATATGCTCACATTTCCATAAGATTTCCTCTAATAATAGATGATGAATATGAAGCTTAAAATTATCTTTTATTTAATCCCCACATTCAATTTTTTTATGGCATTAATGATAATTTGTGAATTCCCCCAATTGAAATATATTTTCATCCTTGTCCAATTACAATTTTAATCCTTGTAAGAAGTGTCTTATCCTCTACATAGTTGTTAATTGAAGTTCCCTATGATTTTGAGTAAGTGAGGAAAAATTTACCTTCATTATTTCATAAAAAAACAGCCTCCACTGACTTTTTCTAGATTTCCTTTGAAATCACCTTCAAAATTAATGTTGATAAATCTAATATCTAGACATTGCCTTTACCATAGATCAAATTTTGTGCCAAATCCATTGTCAAAAAATACTCTTCCATTTATTTTTCATATCTTGTAACCAAGAGGCTAAGAACTCATTTTCTACACGCAAGATTTCCTATGATGGCACCACGTCTGTAAACATTCTATAAGAGAGGCAGTAGTATAGTTTCAAAGTTGGGCATGATTTTGAGATTTATTCTTAAAAGTTCTATTATTTATTTCAAGACATAAATTCCAACAAATAAAGGTAGGAACAATCCTCCATAAAATATATAATACTTTAGCTTTATAATAATTAATCCACCATTCATCAACTCTTTCAATGTTAAGGGAGCTGCCCAATATATTCTCATAGAAAAGTAACACCAAATGGTCTAAGGAACGAGATAATGAAGAAGTATTTTATATCCTTATCACAAGATATATCTAAAAGGTCCATGATATCCTCTTCTTTGTAGAATCTCTCATATAATAATCTTGCTTTGGACTACTAACTTAAGGAATTCTAAGGCCTTAGGGAGGGATTCTAGAGACCAAACAATATTCCTAGAGAAATCATTAGGAGTAGAAAAATATGATTGCTCTATATTCTCGAATCCCTCATTTTTAAAAGTAGAAAATATGATGTTCACCTATGATATAGGAGGGTGGATCAAGATGTCGGGTTGGAGGTTGACCTGATACAATCAGTTATCTAGATGTGGATGTTGATGATACCCCTAGTGTAGATCCATGTGTCGGCGATCCTAAGGTAGGGCCAAGTTGCATGAGGTGCTATAGATAACTTCAACAAGCAAATATTTATTCATCCATGATAGTTAGGCCATCATCGATGAGTGTAGATTTTTAGAAAGCTTAGAGATCTATCTAGAGGAGGTATTGGGAGAAGTAGTAGGATGAGGTAACATCAAGTTTATAGCTAGAGAGGGCACTATTGGTAGCATATATTGTAGTGTTACCCCCTATGTTAGAGGCAAGAGCATAAGAGGGAGGATAAGTGGAGGTTAGGCCTATAGAGGAGAGAGGAGTAGAGGCCAGGTCAACCAAGACCCAAGGGAAGAGAGGATCGACTGAGATAGATGTATTATAGTAGAATAATGAGATGTTGGAGGTCTAAATAAAAGGATGCAATCATACAATGGCCTCTGAAGAGGAGGTTCATCAGATTAAGTTTTCTGAGGTGTAGACCCATCTAGTAGTCATGATAGCGAAGAGAGATGAATTTTATGTAGATAGGATGCAAAGACTAGCATAGTTGAGGCTAGAGATAGACCTCCTTATGACCAAGAAACATACCCAATAGATGGCCATGGCTGCTTTGTAGGTGCTATATGACCAAATGGTGGTCTAAAATGAAAGTGCATAAGGACAATTGATAATGGTTACTACAGAGAGGGACACAATATATGGTCAGTTAGCAAGGGAAATTATGGAGGATACAACACATGCTAAGGTAAATTGATTGAGAGGAGAGGTGACTTGACTATGATGAGAGAGATATAGTGCTTAGGTTTAGGCAAGGGTAAAAGCAAGGCAGAGTCATGATTTAGTGGTATGATAGTTGTTGGACAATTTAGAGGTAGCCTAAGAGGGTGCTAAGCAAGTAGAGTACTACAAAGGCTTGTACCATTAGGTGAAACTTGAGAACTAGAGATGACCTTCCCCTTATAGCACATAGTCTAAATATTGTTTGAGGTCAAGGAAAGTATCACAATTGGTTGGGATGCTAGCACCATAGTAGTCACCAAAACAACTTATAGATGAGAGCCTAAAGAGGGTAGCTCTTAAAGTTTATGGGATTTTGAGGCATTAGTTTTTGTATTATTGTATAGGGATAGATGTGTCAGTTTTGACTATGGCACACTAATCTTGAGGTATATGTACATGGTTGAGTGTACCAATATTGCTATTGTGGTACATTGATCCTCGATTATTGATGTACATGATGAGCTTTTGATGATATGTAGACTCAATTTTGGTAGTTTGATATCTTATGTTATGGGTTATTTGTGTGTGATGTATGATAAAAATATCGATTAATTATATGCTTTAAAAATATTTTATGTAACAAATGTATATGATCATGATTTGTAGTGTTTGATTATGGTAGTATTTTTGATAAGTTTATATTTATGAGGGTTCATTGGGAATAAGTGACTAAAAAAGAAAATTGAGAATAAATAGGTAAATGGTGGATTTTTATGAGAAGTTGTAGGACAATGTATTTGATGTTGGAAGATATGTGGGGTTTTGCAGAGATTTGATATTTTTGATAAATTTTTGAAATAGTATTTTGAATGGTTGTAGTGAAAATTGTCATATGGTAATCCCATGAGGGATACCATAGTGTTATGTCTCTAGATTTTCATCCAGGAGAGCCAAGTTCAAACCCTAGTACAAGGGGACCAAGACCCCTTTCAAAAAATTGTGCACACTGTGTTCCTATATCAAATGGCACTAGCTCAATAGATTAGATTCCTCAAGATTCAATGACAAGATCAAGGTTTGAATCTTGCCAAGCGATACATGGATAATATCCAAGATTTGTTATAATACCACTATGTGGTGATGATGTAATATGGGTGGGGCCCATTTCAATCCCATATAACCAATTGAAAAAATAAAATTATCATATGGTAAAAAAATTGAAATAAATGGGAAATGTTAGGTTATTGGGTAGAGGTGAGCACATGGTGATTAAATTGATACAATGAAAGTGTAGGAATACTAATTTGAGGATTTTTTGAATGGTTTGCATTTTTAGTGAGTTTATGTGTAGAAGGGTTTGATGAGAACCTTAGCAAATGGAGTTGAGTTTAAAAAAGCAAAGTGAAGGTGAAGAATAGAATAGAAGGGATTAATAAGTATATGATATGTCAAATTTTTAAGACCATATGTTTTTTGAAAGGTTTAGGTATTTGTGTGGAATTTTGTGAGGTTTTAGGTGGATTCTTTGAGAAGGGCACATCAAAGCATGTGAAAAGGATACATGATTTGACCATTGGCCATTTAAGGCATATAAAATTGAACAATGACCAATTAAGGCCTAGGATTGAATCACCTATAATATGTATAAAATTTTTAACAACTACCAATTAAGGCCTATATTGGACAAGTTTGAATTATGTACAATATTTACGATATCATGTAGAAGGGCTAGTTAAGGCCTAAATTGTAGCTAGTGTAAATGGTGACTAGTTAAGGTGTATGGTGAACAACGACCAATAAAGACCTATGGTGAACAAGTTTAACACGACTAGTAAATACCTATAGTGAACAAGTTGAAAACAACAAGTTACAGCCTATTTGAACAATGACTAGTTAAGGCCTAAAGTGAACGAGTTTGAATTAAGGCTATCTAAGGCTTAAAGTGAGCAAGTTTGAATGAAGTCTAGCTAAGGTCTAAATTGAACAAGTTTGAATGATAGCCAATTAAGGCCTATGTTTGAACAATGATCAATTAAGGCCTAGATTTGAACAAGTTGAACAACAACCAATTAAGGCCTATAGTGACAAGTATGAATATTTGTAAGATTATGTATAATATTCACATAGAATATTTACAATATTTATAGTACTATGTACAACAACTAGTTAAGGTCTATTTTGAACAATTAGAGTTACAAAATTATGTACAATATATAAAAATATTTATAATATTTACAAGAGTATGTACAAAAACCAATTACGGCATAAAATTAAACAAGTTAAATGATAACCAATTAAGGCCTATATTGAACAATGACTAGTTAAGGCATGTTTTTGAACAAGTGTGAATGACGACTAGTTAAGGCCTATATTGAACAAGTTTGAATAACGACTAGGTAAGGCCTATGTGAATAGGTTTGAATAGTGGCTAGTTAAGATCTATAGTAAACACTGGCTAGATAAGACCTATTGAGAATAAATTTGAACAATGATCGATTAAGGCCTATAGATATGTATAATGGCTCAAAAAGATTCTAAAATGATAAATGATGGGTTACAATTAGTGATATGAGAAGGATTTCAAAATTTAAACATTCCAAGCACACCCTAGTTGACTTATGCATCAAGAGGATGGTGATTGTATCGATTATTGCCTATTGGGTGCATAGCGATTATGCACTTACTAGGCATCAATTAATATAATCCCATCATCCACCTAATACAATATTTAATGAGGGAAGGTTTGCATAAGGTTGTATGAAATGGTTTGAAAATTTTTATAGAGAATGGAAAGAGAAGGTGATAGGGTTAAAATTAAAGGACCATAAGTATTCCAATGAAAGGAGTGAATATGTCGAGTCATTAGAGGGAAAATTCATACTATTTTATATACCTATTAGGATTCAAATAAACATCCCACTACTTTCATTGTTATGGTTATGTATCATTATGCATATAAGGTGGTAGACATGAGGGAAAGACCTAGGTTGGTTGTAGTGCCCATGGGAGATGTGTTTGGCATTAATTGTTAATGATGAGTTGCATAATAATATTATATATTTGTCAATTATCAATCAATGTCATCCTTACCTCCTCGAAGTCCCACAAGCTAATGAGGGGCATCAAAAGGATAGTAAGTGAAATGTGTGTTTCCACTTAGTAGAAGGGTCAATGAGATATGTGGATAGGATAACCTAATACCTAGTAGGTATATGTAAGATGATAATGTGTTTGTTATATACCCAACTTATCCTTTCCCGTCATCTTGGGGATCCATAAGCTAACAAGAGGTTTGACTAACTAGCAAAGGATGGCTATCAGTTCACCTAGATGTTTTTATATATCATTGTAACGTGTGAGCTATATTGATCTATTGTCTTGGCAACTACAAAGCATTAGGTTCAATAAATCATGTTACATATATAGGTTTGTAAAGGTACTATGGGGAACTAAGTATTGTTTTATTATAACAAACCACAAAAGCCTACCTAAGAGAGAAGTTTTTTTTAACACAAGTAAGGTTCTCAAGGGTCCCAATATATTTTTAGCATTCTCAACGCTTCACCACATCGATTTCAATATCGTTGCAGATGACACTCAGTGGACAGGAATGGCCAATATCCCATATTTTTTGGGGTTCACCTTACTAAATCTCAACGTTTAGAAGGACTCCAAACTGGTTCACCCACCTTTCCTATACCCTCACAAATATAGGACAATATGACCACAATATAGGGATTATCCTTTAAGGCCTATAACACTTAAAGGGAGACACCCAATCCCTAAACTTACCATAAGTCCATCTATGTAGGTTATTATGGTGTGAAGCCCTAGTGCTTAGTTACCACACCTCCATGGGCTAACTAAGGTCATTACCACTCATCTAGAAATAAACATGATCACCTAAACCTACATGTTTAAGGTATCACCATTGCTATCTTGTGAATGATTCCTATAACATTTTAGATATGGAACACCCAATCCTCATCGTTCAAGGTGTATCAATTCATAAGAATCTGGCTATTGCATCATCATAATTTCTTCTATATTTGTGAGTGCTTAGCTATTGCATCCTTACAAATCCTTCTAGGAATCACTTCTACCTAGTTATTGCACCATCGCAACTCCTCCCAGGATTGGGTTAATTCCTTGACTCAAGGTCTAAAAGAAGTTCTAGATCCAACCCAAGAACCCCTCCCTTAACCCAAGAGAATTTTAATCAACAAATAATAATATATATATATATATATATATATCAATTCTCTCTAGGAATAAATGCTTAAATTGTAAAAAAGCCTAAACTATAGCACAATATTGAATCTTAACTGAAATATTACATCTCAAATTTAGCATAAGCTTCAACATAGTGCTACCACTAAAAAGCATCTCAATAGTTTTACCACCATAGTTAAATTGATCAAGGTGCTAAAGTAAAGCTATGTAAAATAAGCATTCTTCATGAAATAAAAATTATTATTCACAATGGTATCATCATCATTTAATGAATACATACACATTTATATTGTAAAATAGATTATAATATGATATTTATTCTTTTTCACAAGAAAACATTTTTCATGACAAATATCAAAATCCAAATTATTCCTTGCTTATGCTGCAACAATCAAGCATTCTCCATATTACAAAATTGTCATGTTTTTTTACATAAATTTAGAAGTTTCATCTAAATAATAGAAAACAAACTCTTATTTACGTAACAAATTTTCAAACCAAGGTCCATTAGAGTCATTTTACCTAAGTGGTCTATGCACCCTCTTCTTTTCATGATCATCTTCATGAATGGAATTTCCTACAACTTGAGGAACACTTAGGGATTAGGACAACTCTTTATGCAATGCAAATTAACATGCTCTAAGTAACATGCAAGCAACCATGCATATAAACATTGCTAAGACAACAAGGAGAGAATCCCATACTTCTCTCTATAATGGCCCCTTTACCTACTCAAGTCTTAGGAGTCCATTATAATTTCCAACCTAAATTTGAACATGCTCACAAAATAAGATGTAAGCATACAAACCATAATAACAAGGAGATAATCCCATACTTCTCTCTATAATGACCCCCTTACCTACTCAAGTCTCAGGAGTCCATTATAATTTCAAACCAAAATTTTAACATGCTCCCAAAATAAGATGCAAGTATACAAACTATAACAACAAGGAGAGAATACCATACGTCTCTCTATAATGCCTCCTTACCTACTCAAGTCTCAAGAGTCCATTATAATAAAAAACCAAAGCTCAACTTAATTAAACAAAGTAACTATTTTTACTCAACTAACAATCAACAAGTAACTATAGAGGCACTAGCTTCCCTTATCATAACAAAGCAATAATGTTTCTTTAATAAGAACACCTACATAAGCATAAATTCAAAAGAAACATCATAACAAGCTTCTATTTTACTTTCCACTAACCATTATCCAAAATAATGATTTCCAAAAATAACTTGGTAACTAGTTCCATTTTTTATTTTCCATTAATCATTATTCAAAGTAATAATGATTTCGAAAAGAACCTTATAACTAGCTCCATTTTTTATTTTCCACTTACTATTCTATTAACATCCAAAACAATGTTGATTTCAAAAGGAACATTATAACTATAACATGTCGAACATATAGGAACAACACTTGGATGAATATAGAAACCAATTCACAAAATATTTAACCAAAAGCTCTTACCAAAACCAATACTACTAGCAAGCAACAAAACAATCAAACTCAAGTAGAATGGCTCAAAACACCATGCAAACTAAAGTGGTATAAAACTTCATAAGGACATTGTTGAGTGGTATTTTCACCCGATTGTGAAAACACACTCTCCGATAGGATTTGGGTTCTAAATCCTCTCTTGCAAAGAAATTAAACAAGTAACTTCTCCAAGGTTTCGTTATGTTAGCATTTTGCATCTGTGTATTAATAATCTCAAATAAAGATATTCAATTAAAATGCTTGGAACACCTTAGTGGTTGCAAGTAACTGAAAACAAGGGGCACTATGGTTTATTTTACTGTGAAACTTTAATGATTGTTCATTGAACCCTAATAAAGCAAATGTGATTTGGTCTCTATATGACCATGTTGTAACTTCAAAATAAAATTTAATGAAATGCCATAACATGAAGGAATTATTTATGGATTTTGAAGTTTTTTAATTTTTTATTTTATTTTAATGCTTGAAAAATAAAATTGGAACTTCTGAAAAATAAAGTGCAAAAAAAAGAAAATAAAATGCAAAAAGAAAAAAGAAATTAAAATTGCATTCAGTTTGATGCTATCCCGTCCTGGCAAAATCGAAGATGTGAGGTTTCCATGCATGCAACCTAACCTATTGGACCTGCAAACACGCACAATCTCGATAAGCTAAGTGTTGATTCAAAGGGTTTTGAAATAAAATTCAAATTTCGAATATTCGCCTAATGCAACCCACAAAAGTGGCATTTAACATTATCTATAAATCCAAAATCTGAAAAATGAAAGAATAAACATTAAATCTATAGCATGCACGGAAGATCTCCTTCTTTCTTGCCCACAAGATGCAAATTTCTGAACACTTCTGCATTAAAAATATGTCATTTTACAATAGCGAGAATCTTGTCGGTTTCCTCAAACCAGCATGGAAGAAAAGCTCAAACAGGCCGAAGGCCCCCGCCTCCCCCAACCGCACCAACACCAGCCAAGACGGAAAAGTCCAGACAAAGTGGAAGAAAAACACTCCAAAGCGAGGCCCGGAATGGCTTCTCGCCTTAGGCTCGACAACTCTGCCCGCAGTGGTTTTTTGACCCTTGTACCAATCTGTGCTTCTGCTTTTATAGTTTACGGTAAATTGCTCTCTCCTTCCCATGACGCTTCGTTTCATCTTCCGGATCGCTTCGTTTCACCTTCCCCGCATTTCCATTGCTTTTGACTTTATGCTCGACATTGAGACGCTTGATCTTCTCTGTGACCTGTAACGCTTCTATAGCCCTTACACAGTTATGCCACGTGTTTCACACTTTTCTGCATGTTTCGTAACGGCCCCCTGTAAATCGCGACCAAAAATAGCATGTCGCGATATCGCGACGTTTTTATGCATGCAGCTTTGCTCCTTTACTTTCACCGCGAAAACGCGACATGTCACGATATCGCGACATTTTCCTGCCAACAGCCTTGTCCGCCTTCATGCACCGCGAAAATGAGACATGTCGCGAAATCGCGACATTTTTATGCCCGCAACCTTTCCTGCCTTCATGCACAACGAAATGGCGACATGTCACGATATCACGACAACTTTTCATTCTGTACACTTTGCTATTTTTTTGTCGCGAAATCGCGACACTTTTCCCTTTGGCATTACTTTGCTGCTTTCTGTCGTGAAATCGTGACACTTTTCCGTTTCGTACCACTTTGCCAGCTTTCCGTCGTGAAATCGCGACGCTTTTCTATTTCGGGTGCTTTTGCTGTATTTGGCCGCGAAAACGCGACATGTCACGAAATCGCGACATATTTTCCTTCCGTACCACTTCACTGCTTGGAGCCACGAAAACGTGACCTGTCGCGATATCGCGACATTTTTCTGCTTTGTACCCCTTTGCTGCTTCTTGTCACGAAATCGCGACGCTTTTCATCTTTGGCATGTCTTGCTGCTTCAGGTCGCGAAAACGCGACATGTCGCGATATCGCGACAACTTTAGTGCCTTGCCCTGTTTGACTGGTTTGACCGCGATTTTGTGACATGTCGCGATATCGTGACAATTTTCCATTCTATCTTTCTCTCTCCTCTCTGGACCGCGATTTCACAACACGTCGCAAAATCGTGACAATTTTTGATCAACACCTCATCCTGCTTGCCTGGGCCTCTAAAGCTTGACATGTCGCGATATCGTGACATTTTTTCATTTCTAGCCGTGACGGAGCAACATGTCGCGATATCGCGACAACTTTTCATTTTTGACCGCGACGGAGCAACATGTCGCGATATCGCGACAAATTTTCATTTTCGACCACGACGGAGCAACATGTCGCGATATCGCGACAACTTTTCATTTTCGGCCGCGACGGAGCAACATGTCGCGATATCGTGACAACTTTTCATTTTCGGCCGCGACGGAGCAACATGTCGCGATATCGCGACAACTTTTCATTTTCGGCCGCGACGGAGCAACATGTCGCGATATCGCGACACTTTTTCTCTTTTGTGAAATTTTGCCTTTTTTCTTGATTTTTAGCATCTGGGTCACTGAGGTCTTCTTTGAAAGCATGCAAAAAAGGTGGGTCCCCAATTTTGGGGTGTGTTGTGGATCAGCCACAACAAATGGCGACTCTGCTATCAAATGCTCCTGAGCATTTTGGTGAGAACCCAACCTGGAAGTATACAAACTCGAAAACCAGCATTAGCACATAAGAAATATAAACAAATGCCCATAGATCAGAAATACATGAATCATCAGAATCATTAAGTATCATCTCGGTGTGTGCAATGTGTTTCATTCCCTATCGTTTGAAATTGATCAACATTCCATCGTCAGTTTTACATGAATGCATATGTGAGATTGTGAATGATTTGTGTAACCTAATAAATATGCTAAGAGATTTTGCTTTTATAAAAGGCATAGTCTTTCTTCTAGTATCATACACAAACATTCAAGATTATCAAACCCTCTTAGGATCAACTATATGTATAATGAATTGCTTTATTAGATCCCAAAGTTGGTTATGAGTCCCTACTATCTTGAACCCATGTGTAAGTGAAAGTGAAATCAGAGCTTTGGGAAATCGGACTCCCAACCTAATCGAGATGGGAGTTTAACCCTATTCTTACTACTCCGATTTGGAATTCATTACCTCACTTTGAGCAAAATAATTTAACCAATTATGGAAGAAATGGTCATGCTAGTCTAACCCTTTGAACAATCAGTGGTCTTGTTTTTTAGACAAGACATGCTGCCATGCATGGGCATACTTAACCCCATAATCCATGATTTAGCTTCATTCATTCTTTTTCTTTTATTTCTTGGACCTTTGGGATGACTACCCATCCTTTGCAGAGGACAAGTAGTACGATCCTTCCAATCCAATATAAATATGAGATGGGAAAAATTAATTTTTTTACTTTTTTTAACTTCTTGGACCTTGGGGATGACTACCCATCTTTTACAGAGGACATGTAGTACGATCCTTCCAATCCAATACTTATGATGAAATGAGACATAGGAGATTTGGGGAATCAGATTCTCAACCTAAGCGAGATGAGAATTTATGCCCTATCCTTACTACTCCATGTAGGTCAAATCAAAGCTTTGGGGAGTTGGATCCTCAACCTAAGTTCGATGAGGATTTAGCCCTATCCTTACGCTTTAAGCTTTATGGAAGTGGTCAAAACCACTGTTTTAAGGATCATGTTGCATAATAGGATAGACATGAAATACTTCTTTCGCCCAACCTTTTCTTCCAAGCAAGGTTTTGATCATTTTGCTCAAGATCCTTTTTAATGTGTATAAAATGTGCTTGGTTCTAGATATCTCAAGACTCAGTTCCCAACCTTAGGATTTTCTTCTTATTTATGTGATAGCATAACCCTAAGAGGATTTGACACACTTTAATGATTTGTATTTGAAATGCATATGCAACTAAGATGGCATGCATGTGCAAAGTGAGATGTAATATGAATGCATTGTCTTTTGAATTGCAGATGAAATATTGCCATATAAAACTGACTACTTCATGCATCACAAGTTTCAAACGATACTATTAAAGCTGTTTGTATTTCTTGCGGAGCTTTCTACCACATAATTCCAATGTTCCATATTTCCCCGATCTAGAACATAAGTTAGCATCTCAAGACAACTTTTTCATCATTTTTTTTTTTTATAGACAAACAAAACATGTCAAATAAACACACAACTTTAAATTAAAACTTATTCAATCCAAAACCAAACTGCAATCCCAAAAATGAAAATTTGAAAACACAAACCAAAACCAAACCCAAAGTAACTTCAAAAACGATCTTGAAAACACAAACCAAAACCCAAAAAAAACAAAATCTATATACAAATGTACAATATAATACAAGATGATGCAAAGCTTGGATTATCACTTTCCTGGATCCCAAACATGATTAGAACATTTCAACAAAAATATAACGTGATATGCATGCCAAATGTTGTGGGAATCCAACAAAAACAAGACTAGACCAAACAATGCAACAAATTTCCACTTGCCATGCTCACCATACCAATTTGATTTAGTTCCAATAATACTCCCATAGGTGAGCATCAAATTACTAAAATGATTAGACAATAAATGATTTTCAATTTTATCATGTCTATTCTTTAAAATGTAAATTTCATAATTCCCTCCTTGATTTAGAATTAGGCTATCCTTTTCAAATATGCAATTTTGTAAGTAGTAGCCTATTTCTACAAATTTCAAAGCCAAATCATTTTCCAAATTTGTAGGCCAATCAAATTTGTGTAACAATTTACAAGCATCTAGGATATTTACTAAATTAGGATCATTAAAAGTTTTTATCCTAGATTCAATTAGTAATTGTTGATGAATTTGGTTTAACAATTCAAGTGCATCAACTTCTTTTCCATTCATTAAAACCATGTTATTAAAGGTGTGATTAAAAATTATACCTTGTTTTTCATTTACCTTTAATGACATTTCATCATTCAAATTCAAAACATGGTCATGCAAATCCTCACCCAAATCTTGGATACTTGAACACAAAAGGTTAGATTCTACCTTTTGAACATTTTTATTTACCAAAAATTGGTGAGAACTCATAATTCCCTCTTTTACCTCATGGTCTTCATACTCTTCATTGATTACTTGCTCATTAAACATACCAAAATTGGGCACCCAATTGAAAACATGCCCATCCTTTTCAACCCTCAAATGTTTTTGGTCAAAGTGTATGTCCCATGACTCATCTTGATGATCCTTCATTTGAGTTGCTTCCAATTGATCAATCTCTTTATCATTTGGTTCTAATTCTTTGTTCACTATCCATGGTATCTCTTCATGTGAGGTGGAAGTTTCCATATCTTGCATATCAAGTGAGATATGAGTTTCATCTATAGAGATGTGAGAAAAGAATGCATCATCATATCTCCCCCAACCATTGTAAAAATCGTCATCCAAATCCATAGAATGAAATTCCATGATATTTGTGACATGATCTTTTGATTCATTCATAAATTCTTTTCTTTCTTTGTCCTTGGCAATAGGATCATTATAATCTTCCAAAATTTGATGAGATTTGAAACCCTCTTCCAAAACATCCTCAAATTGTACAGGAGTTGTAATATCTTCCTTTGAGTAGGCGATTATGTTGTCCTGTATATCAATTGGCACACAAGTTTCATTAGTAGTTTTGGATTGAGTGTAGTCTTCCCACTTCTTCCAAGCATCATAATAATCATCTTTCAAAATCAAGTGGTGGCGTTCAACTACTTCTTCAACATCTTCCAATTCATCAATGTGTTTCTCATCAAATTCATCTTCACCTTCCTTAGATGGTTCAATTATTTCCAAAAGTGGGTTATTTCTTGAATTCAAATTTGTAAGGCTATCATCATCCAAATTAGTAACCCATGATTCAATTTTATCATAATTTGGAGGGTGAAGAATTTCTTGATCTTTAATTTTACACATCTCATCAATAGTATCTTCCAAGAACAAGTGGTGAGACTCTATCATGTCTTCAAATTCATTTATTGGTTTTCTCCCCATTTCACTTTCAACCACTTCATTTAATTCTATGGTGGGTTCCATCTTATCACATATATCAAACATTGTTGAATTTAGAACCCCTTCATCTAGATAATCGTGTATCTCTACATGATCCTCACTAGTGGATGTTGGCTTAGCAATTTGCACCTCCTCGTGGACTACATCTAAGGTGGTTGTAAGATTTGGGTATTCAAATTCATCCCCTTGATCATTCACCTTAGGTATCATTGGAGTGGAGGGTGCTATGTTTGATGGTTGGTGTAGGTTGGCATCAAAAGAACAATCTCTCATGTGAACATGTTGTGCCTTTTCTTCTTCAAGACCTTGTCGTTCTATCTCTTCTAAGATCTCATGGATTTTCTCTAGAGACAAACCACTCAGTTTTTCCTCAATGAGTGAAGCAAGTGTGGGGTGTATGGCTCCTAGGTATACTTCCATGGCTTCCTCTTCTAATGTGTTAAAATTTTCCCACATTTGGGAGTGCAACTCACGAAATCTTCCATTGAATTGACTCAAGGATTCATTAGGCTCCTTACATATGGAGGTAAACTGATTTTTCAGGATTTCTAAGTCAACCTGATTACCAAAATGGTAAAGATAGGTTGCTTCTAGTTGTATCCAAGAAGTCCTAACCTCCATGGGTAGTTGGCTATACCAAAAGAATGGTTTATCATCCAAAATGTATGCAAATAACTTACAAGCCACCTCCTCATAGAAAATCTGGAATTGACATAATGTATCCTTGTAGACATGTAGTTTTTGCAAGTATCCTAGTGGCACCTCTTGATTAAAACACCGTAAAAAATCCAATAACATTGTAGGAATTTGATAGGGTACCACAGGTATAGACAAACCCTTATAATGATCCTCTATCATTGATACCATTCTCTCTCTTAGAGACACTATTTCTTTTCTCAAGGATACCATTTGCTCCTCAAGTGTTGCCATTAGTGAAACTTAAAATGTAATTTTAGAACCAAATCTGTTGAATATTCAACCTGCAATGTAAAAAAAAAATCAAGTTAGCATCAACTAAGAGATGTACTTATTAAAATCAAATGTCAAGTAATTGCATGAGACCAAAATTTTCAAAATTAAATCAAATCACATATTTCTGTATGAACAATCAGAAAAGTGTTAGAATAATATACAACATACCTGAATTGCTTAAAATAGAACAAGTAAATAAATTCAGGCCATCCTTTTTACAATCTGTTGAGTGTTAGAGGACTAAAGCATAAAAAATTTAAATTTAAATAACACTAAAATAAACCCGTTCGGCCCTCCTAGCACCAATCTGTTGAGTGGTGTTAGAGGAGGCCGAAGATGCTAATCAAATGGACTTGAAATATTTAGCAATGTAAAGCTCTTAAACAATTATAAACCCGTAACATCTAAAATCACGATAAAATAAACCTAATTAGGCCCTCCTTCTAGCGCCAATCTGTTGAGTGGTGTTAGAGGAGGCCAAAGATGCTAATCAAATGGACTTGAAATATTTAGCAATAAAGCTCTTAACAATTATAAACCCGTAACTTCTAAAATCACAATAAAATAAACCTCATCAAGCCCTCCTTCTAGCACCAATCTGTTGAGTGGTATTTTCACCCGATTGTGAAAACACACTCTTCGATAGGATTTGGGTTCTAAATCCTCTCTTGCAAAGAAATTAAACAA
The DNA here is from genome assembly GCA_028583015.1 of Wollemia nobilis. Classification (NCBI taxonomy): domain Eukaryota; kingdom Viridiplantae; phylum Streptophyta; class Pinopsida; order Araucariales; family Araucariaceae; genus Wollemia; species Wollemia nobilis. The sequence goes on from JAQPPZ010017228.1 coordinate 19,826,353, forward strand.
GTAACTTCTCCAAGGTTCCGCTATGTTAGCATTTTGCATCTGTGTATTAATAATCTCAAATAAAGATATTCAATTAAAATGCTTGGAACACCTTAGTGGTTGCAAGTAACTGAAAACAAGGGGCACTGTGGTTTATTTTATTGTGAAACTTTAATGATTGTTCATTGAACCCTAATAAAGCAAATGTGATTTGGTCTCTATATGACCATTCTGTAACTTCAAAATAAAATTTAATGAAATGCCATAACATGAAGGAATTATTTATGGATTTTGAAGTTTTTTAATTTTTTATTTTATTTTAATGCTTGAAAAATAAAATTGGAACTTCTGAAAAATAAAGTGCAACAAAAAGAAAATAAAATGAAAAAGAAAAAGAAATTAAAATTGCATTCAGTTTGATGCTATCCCGTCCTGGAAAAATCGAAGATGTGAGGTTTCCATGCATGCAACCTAACCTATTGGACCTGCAAACACGCACAATCCCGATAAGCTAAGTGCCGATTCAAAGGGTTTTGAAATAAAATTCAAATTTCAAATATTCGCCTAATGCAACCCACAAAAGTGGCATTTAACATTATCTATAAATCCAAAATCTGAAAAATGAAAGAATAAACATTAAATCTATAGCATGCACAGAAGATCTCCTTCTTTCTTGCCCACAAGATGCAAATTTTTGAACACTTCTGCATTAAAAATATGTCATTTTACAATGGTAGAACTTGCTGGTTTCCTAAACCCAGTCTATGGAAGAAAACAGCCTCAAAACAGGCCTAGAATGGCCCTCTGGCCTTCAGCTCTACAACTCTGCTTATAGCAATTTTCTACCTAGTCCAATGTACAGGAAAAGTCCAGACAAAATGGAAGAAAAACACTCCAAAAGTAGGCCCAGAATGGCTTATTGCCTTTGGCTCAGCAACTCTGCCTGCAGTGGTTTTTTGACCTTTGTACCAATCTATGCTTCTGCTTTTATACTTTCTGGCAATGCTCTCTGTTTCGCCCTGTGACGCTTCGCTTCATCTTCCAGATCGCTTCGTTTCACCTTCCTCGCCTTTTCATTGTTTTTGACTTTATGTTTGACATCAAGACGCTTGATCTTCTCTGTGACCTGTAACGCTTCTGTAGCCCTTACACCTTTATGCCATGTGTTTCGCGCTTTTTTGCATGTTTCGTAATGGCCTCCTGTAAATCGTGACCAAAAATAGCATGTCGTGATATCGCGATGTTTTTTATGCATGCATCTTTGCTCCTTTACTTTTATCGCGAAAACGCGACATGTCGCGATATCGCGACATTTTCCTGCCAACAGCCTTGTCCGCCTTCATGCACCACGAAAATGAGACATGTCACGAAATCATGACATTTTTATGCCCGCAACCTTTCCTGCCTTCATGCACAGCGAAATGGCGACATGTCACGATATCGCGATAACTTTTCATTCCATACACTTTGCTGTTTTTCTGTCACAAAATCGCGATACTTTTCCCTTCGGCATTACTTTGCTGCTTTCTGTCACGAAATCATGACACTTTTCCATTCCGTACCACTTTGCTAGCTTTCCATTGCGAAATCGTGATGCTTTTCTATTTCGAGTTGCTTTTGCTGTATTTGGTCACGAAAACGCGACATGTCATGAAATCGTGACATATTTTCCTTTCGTACCACTTCGCTGCTTGGAGCCGCGAAAACATGACCTATCGCGATATCATGACGTTTTTTTGCTTCGTACCCCTTTGCTGCTTCCTGTCACGAAATCACGACGCTTTTCATCTTTGGCATGTCTTGCTGCTTCAGGTCGCGAAAACGCGACATGTCACGATATCACGACAACTTTAGTGCCTTGCCCTATTTAACTGGTTTGACCCGCGATTTTATGACATGTCGCGATATCGCGACAATTTTCCATTCTGTCTTTCTCTCTCCTCTCTGGACCGCGATTTCACAACACGTCGCGAAATCGCGACAATTTTCGATCAACACCTCTTCCTGCTTGCCTGGGCCGTGAAAGCTTGACATGTCGCGATATCGCGACGTTTTTTCATTTCTGGCCGCGACGGAGCAACATGTCGCGATATCGCGACAACTTTTCGTTTTCGACCGCGACGGAGCAACATGTCGCGATATCGCGACAACTTTTCATTTTCGACCACGACGGAGCAACATGTCGCGATATCGCGACAACTTTTCATTTTCGACCGCGACGGAGCAACATGTCGCGATATCGCGACAACTTTTCATTTTCGGCCGCGACAGAGCAACATGTCGTGATATCGTGACAACTTTTCATTTTCGGCCGCGACAGAGCAACATGTCGCGATATCACGACACTTTTTCTCTTTTGTGAAATTTTGCTTTTTTCTTGATTTTTAGCATCTGGGTCACTGAGGTCTTCTTTGAAAGCATGCAAAAAATGTGGGTCCCCAATTTTGGGGTGTGTTGTGGATCAGCCACAACAGACATTAACTTCACTTAGGTTAGATCCATAACAAAAATGATATGACTCCCAATAAAAGCCCCTAGAAGGAGGCACTTCTAGATCATCAACAATTCCATGATTTTTCCCAAGCCAACACAAGTCTTGCAAGCACTAACCAAGACAAGATTCTACACTATCCAAGCATACAAGAGAAGAATAGAACACAAAGAAAATAACCCATACTCAAATTCGAACCAATGTTCGCTCGACATCAAACCCAACATAAAACCAAGCACCTAGGAGAGGACACCAAATGACTTAGATCCATATCCATAAACTTGCTTATGGGAATGTTTCTCAAACCTTAGTCTTCAGGTGAAATATTAAATAAATTAAACTGCATCTACAAGGCACAAAACAACCATACACAAACCAAAACTGCCCAAAAAACATAACGATGGTGGAGCTATAGAGCCACTAAGCTACCAAACATGGAAAACCAACCCAATAAGTTGAGAAAAAATAGAAAGCACTCACATCTAGGTAGCTAAAGAATACAACAACACAAAAAGAGAAAGCACTCACATATTCAACACTGCAACATAAGCAAACTAGAGCCTACCTCTTAGCACGAAGCCTCTAATACAAATCTTGCATTCTCCAAGCTTTCTTGCTTCCCTTTGATTGCTAGCAACCTCCAAAATAGCCCATTGAGCCTTGCAAATAGCTCTTCTGAATCCTTGTGATAGGTGGAAGTCCTTTCCCATCCATTCTTGGATTTGTTGGCCACCATTGTCATCATGCTCTAGCCTAATGGTAACCTTCGAAGGGCTCCATCAAGAATCATTGAGGCCAAGCTTGAAATTTGTCGATCATGCAACTTAATGAAGCAAACTTTTATCCTTTATATAAATTTTATTTATAATTTTCCAACATTAGAAACTCTTGGATTAATTAATCTTCTATCAACTTTTATTAATGAACATGTCTATAAAGGCAAACAATTTAATTACAATGGATAATAAAAAATACTATTACTTCTAACATAGTGAAAGGATACATTATTTTTAGATTAATACCATATGGCAATATGATTTATTAACACTGGTATTAATATTAAAGCATTAATGGTATTATCCTTATTAATACTTTTATTGGGCTAACTACCCAATCCAAAGTCTTCAACACATGCAAAACAAGGATTTGAAATTCAATTCAATATTATACAATGTTGCTTTATATTTACGTAGATGGTTTTTGTAAGATAACTATAATGTTATTCCCATCATACTAAAGATAAATACTTCACCAAAGCATCTCTTGGCCCAACGTTGTATTTATCAAATAAGCATAAATGCAGTGCAACTAAATGAAGGGTATCCTTTTACTTGGAGTCGTCGATGAACAAGTCATCCATCATTTCCCAAAATTTCTCTAAACTCACGTGGTTATCCCATATTAATCCACCAGTGAGAGCCCCTGGTCCTACAACCACAAATACATTAACAATGCCATATTCTAAGAATAAAATTAAAGCATAAATTACAACTACCTATTCTTATCGACATAAAATAAGACTATACATTAGATATCCACATTCCAATACATAGTTCATTGTCAAGAATAAGGCTTGCCAAGAAAGGTTGTTACATTTATGTGAAGGTTAACCTAGCAATTGTATATGTTCATAATAGAGGTCATATGTAGCATCAACCTACCCCATGGATACATTTCGTTACGCAAAATTTAGTAAACAACTACCACTACATGTGATGTCCTCTCATAAGCACAAAGGATAACTATATGATCCTACTTGATGAATGAAGAAAAATGGGTAGGAATTGAGGGAAAGTATGAGAAGACAAGTTGAGGTAGTGTGTAGAGGTCCTATGTAGCTAGTTTAAGTTTGAATGGGGATGAGGTACATAAATAATGTTGCTTTATGAGGGGTTTATGATAAACTTTCTCATTTGTAGATAACACATACTTCATCCTCTTGAGAGTCTCAACATGCAAAATCTAGTCTATTTTATATGGTCATGATGAGTTGGTACACGCATTGACAACCATCAAATGGATATCCATATTTGCAATGGATTAACTAGATAGTAGAAAATGTGTGGTACAAACTCATCTTGAACAAGGGATAGTTGTGATCCTTGGGCATCTTATAGGCTCATGAGAATGAGAGAGCAAAGAAAAAATGTTGATGGATAGAATAAAGAGATGAACTAAGAAAACAAACTACTATTGTTATGATGCCATTGTGAAAGCATAGAATAAAGTCAAACAAACATGCATTAAAGTAACTATGAGGAGATTTTCTAGCTCAGTAACCTAGGATCACCAATGCATCTTAACAAATCTCCTTGATACAATATATAGCAAATGAAGTAGGCCCATGCTAGTATGATATTAGTCATATATATGCAATGTATGCAAAGTGAACTTTTAAGTAGGTAAAATAAAATGGGATCTTTATAGACCAGAATACACCTCACAATTTATGTATAAAAAGAGATATGCTAGCACTAGTTACCTAGTACTAGTGTGATGTAAAATGACTATCCAAATTAGGATCATCATTTTGCATCATTGCGGATCATTTAGATTGAGTAGTAAGTGATACAAAAAATATGTAGAGAAAAGGTAGACAATACCTATTGACATCTTCAAAAGTGAAAAATGATAAAATCATCCTTATATTCCTTGCTTTTGGGTGTGTTCATAGAAAATTATAGATGAGGTTATGCCAATGTCATGTCACCTTCTAAGGATGTCAAGGGGTACTTATTGAAAGGGAAGAAACAAAAAGGATAGATATAATAGCACAATAGCATCATTGTGGTTGATCATCATTATGAATTTAGACAAATGTTTGATAAGAAAAATATAGAGAAGAATTAGGATGAATGAGAAAATTTGTCCTGATATCTTTATAAACCAAGAAGGAATGTAAGTGAATTTTTGACCAATGCTTGGGGTATCTTGGGATACAAAACTTTGATAGTTTGGCTAAATATTGAAATGACAAAGCATCGACTCTCCCTAAGGTCCTAAAAGGATGTGAGAGTGACAGTATGATAAGGGACAACAATGCAAGAAATTAAGTGATGAAATAAGGTATGAGTTCAAACTATGACAAAAGAACTAGTGGACTAATGAGGGGAGACCCACTAGCATCAATGACCTAGTGCAAGTGCAATGCATGTGAGCTAACTTGTCTAGTGTCATCCTCACATCCTGATGGATACCCCAATTCTATATGTAATGAGAAAACCATGTAGGTACAGCCAAGAAATAATTATGGTAATATTTTATGAAATCACGAGAACAAGAAAGTATACAAATGAAACAATCTATCATGTAGATCAAGCAACGTGCAAAGATGCACAAGCAAGCAAAGCAAACTTATGCATAATATCATTTGAGATGCATGAATTTTATAGACTCTTTAAATTATTTTCCATCAATAATGGCTATATGATAGGCTCTTGAGCCAAATTTAGAAATTATGATGAATGGTCCCAAGTAGTTGCTCTCAAATTTACCTTTAAGCTCACTTTAGGCATTGGTATTCTTTAGATTTTCCTTGAGGACAAGGTATCCTACTTCAAAAGAGCGAGTGCACATCTTCCTAGTGTAGGTATGTTTGAATTGATTCTGATAGGTGTGAAGGTGCTCTAAGGCATTGATATACCTTTCATCAAGTAGTTCTAACTGATTAAGATAGGCAAGGTGATATTTATCACCAATAAATGAGTCTCGCAACAAGATTCACAAGGAGGGAACTTCAATTTCAAATGGGAATACAATTTTAGTTTCATAGACCAACATGTATGGTTTTATGCTAGTGGGCATCCGAACACTGGTACAAAAGTCCATAAAGTTGAATAAAGTGGAAGGATCTTGATCAAGGTTTTGTTTGATGCTTCAAGGTTGATCATTACCTTGAGGATAATAGGGGATTGACCATTTATATTATATCTTGTATTTGGTATAAATTTATTGGACATCTATATTCTTAAAGGATGTACCATTGTTAGAGATAATGATAGATAAAATTCCATAATGACAAAGAACTTTGTTATAAATGAACTTAGATACTTGGACGCTGGTGACTGAGGATAGAGGTATAGCTTCTATATTTTTGGTGAAGTATTTTGTGGCTATGATCATGAATTTATGTTTGTTGAAGGATGTGGGTTGATATTTTCAATGATGTTAAGGCCTCATAAGGAAAATGTCCAAGGAGAAGTGATAGGTTGAAGGTCTTGAGAAGGGGCATGAATAAGGTTATAATGGCGTTGACATTTATCAAAACATCACACATAGTTCCAAGAGTCTTTCTTCATGAAAGTCCAATAATATACTAAACATAGAAATTTTTGGTGATGGTATTTCCACTAAAATTACTACTATAGGATCCCTCATGGGCCTCTTGAATGACTACTTTAGTTTATTCGAAGGTAAGGCATTGAGGGAGAATGTCTTTGAAAGAGCATAAATATAAAACATTGTTGATAATAATAAATTGATAGGCTTGTTATCGCAAATATTTTTTCATTATGATTCAATCCATCTAGCTTGGTGGCATCCTTAAGGAATAAAAATATGTCCTCATATCAGGGGAAGGAAAGATTTTTTTGCAATAAACATTTCTAAAGGTAATTGAATAGAATTGAGGCTTGTTTTCTCTCTAATTTGGTGAATGACAATCGTTGCTTGATTGCCATCCAATTCTAAAGGGATAAGAGATGTCATTGTAAGCATATCATCAACATGACAATTGCTAGATCATGGGATGGCCTCAATGGCTATCTTATTAAAGGTAAATATAAGTTTTGCAACAATATCTTTATAGGGTTTAATTTTCTTGTCTTTGGTGTGGTAGAAGCCATTTACTTGGTTAACCACAAGCTGGAAATCCCCAAAGATAGAGAGAGTTTTTATGTTTAAGGCCAAAGTGACATGAAGTCCTAAGATAAGGGCTTCATATTCAATCATTTTAGTGGTGCAAAAAAATTATAGCTTGAAGATGTGGGAATTGGTTGCTTTTTAGATGCAACCAAGATGATTCTTACCCCTATTCCTTTGATATAGTGGGTGCCATCAAATATAAGGTCCAAGGATTATCAGGGTCAACCTCTATGGAAAAGATAGATTTATTCAAAAAGTATACAATAATAGAATGGGTTTCTTCTAGAGGCATAACATCCAACTAATCAATAATAACTTGGCCTTTGATTGTTGGCTATCAAATTCTAGGTCAAATTCACTAAAGGTAATAACACATTTGGAAGTTTTTCTTAAGAGGGAAGGTTTAGACATGAGGTAGCGTAGAGGACCAACTCTTGCAATGACAAAGGTATTATGACTAAGCATGTAATACCATAATATTTGGGATGTGAAAATTAGAGTAAGACACAACTTCTGTAAAGGTGTATAATGGGTTTCATAACTAACTAGGGTTCTGCTAATATGGTAAATTACTCTTTCCTTATGTTGGTCATTATACTAAGATATCATCGGACCTAAGGCATGGATGGTTGTAGCAATGTACAATATCAAGGGTTTGGAAGGGTCAAGAGGAACAAGGACAAGAGGGAATGTGAGGTATATTTTTAGAGCATCAAAAGTTTCATAACATAAGTCATCCCATCAAAAATTTACATCCTTATGCAAGAACTTGGAAGGTTAGCACTTGTCAGTGAATTGATAAATGAACTTCTAATAGTTTGGAGTTTACTTTGAAGACTAAGAAGTTGGGTTAAATTTGTGGGGGAGGCATATTGATAATAAATAATATCTTATTGGGGTCCACTTCAATGCCTCATCAAGAAATGATAAATCCTAATTGTAACAACCCTCCTTGGCAGAACTCTTTATTGACAATGAATTATGTACTGGTGTGAATGTTTAATTTCATAGCTTTATTTAATGATTTCTATATGATGGAATGATTGCATTATTTTGAGCTTGGAATATGGTACTACTAACATACTTGTGGGTGTAGGACTAGGTGCTCTCTCTGGTGGGAACATATGGGTAAACCACCTACAATGAGATCTATTTTGGGAAATGATGGTGATGACTTGTTCATCAATAGCTCAAGGTAATAAAAATACCTTTAAGTAGATGCATTTGCATTTTGCCTATTTTTATATTCACACCATCTGGTTGGAAAGTTGATAGTGCAATAAGTCTCCTTAATAGGTTGGTGATAGTACTAGACTATCTTAAAGGAGGTTGCCTACTTAAGGATAAAATAATGGTGTGTAATATTATTGGTGTGAATCTATGTTTTTTGTGGTGTGCATTGAGTTTTTATTGGTCAAGAATTATCAAGTGTTAAGTAAATGATGGCTTTAATACTTTAGACTAGTAAAGTATTAATTTGGTGACATTAATATTTTGGAAAAATAAAATAATAATAATGTCTATACCAAAAGCTAATATTAGTAATTGAAATTATTAAGTGAATTCTTGGAAATGCTTTTATTATTGCTTGTCCTCTAAGGTTTAGTTTTAAATTAAATGGCTTGCAATTCAAATTTAGCCTTCTTTTTGTCTTCCATGCTTGGGTGGCACCTTTATTGGCATAAAGGTGGCATTAGACGTAATTTTTTCTTGTGTTTGAGAAACACCACCTCCTTCATGCAAAGAGAGTGCCTTGTTCTTTTTGAAAAGGGAGTGTAATGTGAAAAATTACACGCGCTTCAACCACCACGCACTCACACGATTCAAACTACATTATCTGTTGGTTTTCTTGGAGTGAAAAAAGATAGATGAGACTTTTTTCGCAATACTGCCCAAACTGCCGAACTCGTTTCGGCCATATCTCACTCATCCGGACTCGGATTGAGCTAAAATTTTGAGGGTAGATGCCTAAAAAACCCTAGAACGTCTCCACCAATTTTCATATCATTTGGAGCAACACAGATCCTAGCGCATCCCTATGTGTGAACGACATATTTGGCAAGCGGCTATGCGAGGGTTTCATCTGGGTTGAGTGCAAGCAGCTCCAGAGGTTGGTTTTTAGGGCCTTCGGGCCCTAGCGGCCAATATTTTTGTGGTTTATGCTCAATATTTTAGCAAGAAATGTTGTAGGGGATACAAGATGGGTTAGAAATTTGTCTTTCAACAGATCATACTATGAACTTGAGTGACAACGGCTTCCAATTTGCTGCACAAAAGAAAAGTGAAAACCATACCTTTCCACGACGTCTAGGGCAAGGATTAAAGAGATCACGAAACAAGTTTCAAGCGAGTTGATCAAAAAATGGCTCATATCTCAAGTGAATCTGGTGCTAAGGTGCACCCACAAAATAATTCTACTGTGAAAACCCCTATCAAGGGTAAGAATTTCGAAGACTCAGTCCCAAAAATGAATTTTAGGGATGCCCTTCATGGTGGACAGCCTCAGACCAATGCTAATATCAATATTAGGGCTTCCCATAAACCTCTAAGAATGCCTAAGATTGATCCTAGGAAAATGGAGTCTGGATGTCTTAAAGCAAGCTGATGGAACTCCTATTGTTAAGCTTGATATGGGTAACATTCAGAGCGGCATTGAAGATTTGGAAAAAAGAGGACTAATTTGTCGGTTCGTGGGTTTTCGTCCGAGTCTATCTCCTTTCAAAGTCTGGGCTGCAAAAAGCTGGAAAACTAAAGGTGAGTTACAAATCTCTATTTATCCAAATGGTTATTTTCTTGTTTTATTTGCTAATAATGAAGATAGAGAGAAAACTTTTCAAGGGGGTCCTTGGTTTTTTGGAAGGGCAGGGCTTTTCATGAAGCCCTGGCATACTAAATTTAAAGTCGAAGAAGAGATGCCTTCTATAGCTCCCGTGTGGGTTAGACTCTTTGGCCTCCCTATTGAATTTTGGAATCCTACTATTTTTTCTTCAATTGGAAACTCTTTAGGAACTTTTATGATGATTGTTGATTGTACTCAAAATTTTGAACATATTATTTATGCTCGGATTTGTGTTTTAATGGATTTTGACAAACCCCTACCTAAAAATATCACATTACAATTTGGGGAAGACACTTGGGAGCAAGTAGTGGACTATGAGAACATTCCTTTTCATTGTAGAATTTGCCATGAATATGGTCATTTGGCCAGTGCTTGCCCAAATAAAATTCCTGATCAAAAGAAAGAAGATATAAACTCAACAAGTTTCCAAATACCTAAGAAGAAGAACACTCAAAAAAAACCAGTTATGAAGGATCAATCAAAGTCATCTCGCTAATATGTTTGAAATCCTTTCCACAAATGATGTCCCAAGTGAGGAAGAGGAAATAATGGAAACTAAAATCTTAGAAACACAATTTAAATATGAAGGGAAGAACTCAGAGACAAACCAACAAATCAAAGGTTTTCAACAAAAAAAAAAAGGAGAAAATTTACACAAGAAAAACAATATTTCAAATGTCAAAACTTCAAATAATGCAAGTCCCAATATAGACTCCGTTGAACCATCTAGTAAAATTTTGGTTGTGTACGAGCATTCTTCAAGGTTAGAAGCCATCTCAGATTCAATTGGAATAAGTCAAGAAATAGGGAAAAAAAATTGAAGATGGATTCTAATCAAAAAGTAGGTCGCAAGACCAATCAATATCATATGGTAAAAGAAGGTGAAAAGCTTGTAGAGGAAGGTAAGATTAATGCCCTTCCCAACTTTTTTAGCCCTGGTATTAATGAAGATCATCACTTGGAATATTAGAGGACTCAAAGGGAGTCTTTCAAAACAAAATGAAATTAGAAGAATGATTCGGGTAAATCATCCACATCTTGTTTTCCTTCAAGAAACAAAGATGTCAATGGAGGATATGGACTTAATTGCCAATAAAATTTGGCCAGCTAGAAAAGTGGTTTCCCTCAGTTCCCAAGGGACTTCGGGTGGCATTGCTTGTCTTTGGGATCCAAAAGAGGTAGTTATTCACCATATGGTTGGTAGTTGGGGTTTGTTGGCTATAGCTATTCAAAGTAGACATTCCAACCAGATTATGCTCTGCATTATTGTTTATGCTCCGACTTCTTTGGAGGAAAAAAGAAGACAGTGGAAGGATATTACTCATATTATCTCTCATTTTCCTAAAGCTTGGATCTTGATCGGAGGAGATTTCAATACCATCCTCTCTCTGGATGAGAAAAGGGGGGAAATAGAAATTTGGACAAAAGCACTGACCTCATGAGCGAATATATTGCAAACCTCCATCTTGTGGATATCCAACCGGATAATGGCCTTATGACTTGGTCTAACAGAAGGCAAGGCTTAGCTTGTATAATGGAGAGATTGGATAGGTTTTTGCTCTCTAAAAATTTCTTAATCCATGGTCACATTCCTAAAGTGAAGACTCTTAATAATGTTGGTTCGGATCATTGGCCAGTCATGGTGGAAATGTGGAAAACCAATGTGAGTTTCTCTCCTTTTCGTTTTCAATTAATGTGGCTTAGAGACATTTCCTTCAGACCTCATGTGCAACAATGGTGGAAGGAAGGTAAACCTAGGCATGGGACTAAGATGTTCTGTTTTGCCAAAAAGCTGCAATACATTAAATCCAAAATCAAGACTTGGAACTGGAAAGAGTTTGGGGATGTTCATAAAAAAAACATGAAGTTATTGCTCATCTTGAAAATTTGAATAAGAAAATCCGTTTAGATGGCCTCACAGAGAAGAGAAGTGCAGATGAAATTAAACTCACAACTCAGTTAGAGGAATGGGAAAAAAAGAAGAAATCTTATGGAAGCAAAAATCTAGAATTCAATGGCTCAAAGAAGGAGATCGAAACACAAATTTCTTCCACAAATCTCTTCTAGCTCGAAGATCTCACAACTTTATTTCTTCCTTAAAATCAGATTCTGGAGATGTTGTTTATACTTGGGATGGCATGAACTCTATTGTTGTTGATTACTTTTCCAATATTTTTGCTGCTACTCCCCTTGACTCAACTTCACAATATAATGTTCTTCAAGCAATCCCTTCTCTTATCACTTTTGAGGAGAACTCTATTTTGACTGCTCCTGTTACTATCAATGAGCTTCAACAAGTAGTTTTTAAAATGCAAAAAGGGAAAACCCCAGGTCCTGATGGTTTTCCTATTGAGTTCTACCAAGAGTTCTGGGATATCCTTCATGTTGATTTATTAGAGGTGGTGGAAGAAGCCAGGAAAGCCAAAGAAATTTTGAAGGTTATCAATAAAACTTATATTACTCTTGTTCCAAAAGCTCAAGAGGTTGATCATATCTCAGCTTTTAGACCTATTGCTTTATGTAATGTTCTTCTCAAAATCATTACTAAAATCATGGCAGAAAGGTTGAAGCCTCTTTTGCATAAGATTATTTCCCCGAGCAAGGGGGTTATGTGGAAGGACGTCAAATAGTAGATGAGATAGTTCTTGCTCAGGAAGCCATCCATTCCATGGATATGCAAAATTCTCCTTCCATGTTCATTCGGTTAGACTTATCCAAAGCTTATGACAGAGTGGATTGGCACTTCCTTATCAAAGTTTTGAGGCAATTTGGTTTCTCTAAGGATTGGATGGATTGGATTATGGGATGTATCTCTTTAGTTTCCTACTTAGTTCTTATCAATGGCAGGCCTTCTCGGTCTTTCCCAGCTTCCAGAGGTATTAGGCAAGGTGACCCGCTATCCCCTTATTTATTCATCATTCTTGTTGAATGCTTGGGTAGGACTATAACCAAAAAGAGGGAAAACAAAACCCTTGAGGGAGTTACCATTGCTCATGGAGCTAGACCTATCTCTCATCTTCAATTTGTGGATGACTCTACTCTTTTAGGTAAAGCTACGATTAAGGAAGCTTCTAATATTAAGCAAATCATTAGTTGTTTTTCTAAGGCTACTTGGGCAGTTGATCAATGAAGACAAATCTAAAGTTATTTTCTTTCACTGCTCTGCTAGACAAGAATCCATGGTCTTGGATAAACTAAGATATAAGAAGACCTCTCTTCCAATCACTTATTTAGGTATTCCCATAAATATTCAAAGGCAGAAAAATAAATATTGGAATTGGTTGTTGGACAAAGTCAAGAAGAAAATTGGAAAGTGGACCAACAAGTGGCTTTCTTCTGGGGGTAGAATCACCTTGGTAAAATCAGTCCTTCAAGCTATTCCTATTTATGTTTCTTCCGTTTTGAATATCCCAAAGGCTGTTCTTCGAGAATTGGATCAAATCGGTCATCGTTTCCTTTGGAGTGGTACTAAGGAGAAAAGAAAATGGGCCTTGGTGAAATGGGATACTTTATGTCTTCCTAAGAGTGAAGGGGGGTTAGGATTACGGTCTTCAATTAATAACAACAAAGCTTTAGCTGCTAAATTATATTGGAGGATGTTGCATAACCCCAATGCTCTTTGGGCCAATAATCTTCGTGCTAAATATGCTCAGAACAAAAGTCCTGAAGACCTTGTTCGCTATCAACTTCCTACCAAAGGTTCTCCCATTTTAGCAGTTCTTAAGACTGGTGAGGATTTGATAAAGAAAAAATTATTTTGGATCATTCATAATGGTCAACATGCAAATTTTTGGACAGATTCTTGGGATGGTCACAAGCCTTTGATAACTCGGTTTCCCGATTGGAGGCCTTGGATGGAGGAGCTTCACCGAGCTAATTGGATAAAGGTGGCTAATTACTGTCGGTACCATACTGGTAATTCAAAGGTTGGTAGATATTGGATCCCTATTGAGGACTGGCCTATTCAAATCCCAGAAAGGCAAAGACAAGATATCCAAGGCATCCTTCATATGAGATCCCTCTCTTGGTCCCATGAAAAAGATTGTTTTGGATGGAACAACACTACTAAGGGTGAGTATTCAGTTGCTCAAGGTTATTTGACCTTATGCCATAATAATCCCAACCATTCTTCCGACATATTTTCTCGATTGTGGGCTCAAAAGCTCCGGCCTAAGGTGAGGTTCTTTAATTGGCTTTTATTGCATCGTAGGGTGCTTACTGGTGAGCAACTTATGAAGCGTGGTTTTCATGGCCCTTTTAGATGTGAAATGTGTGAAGAGAATGTAGAAAATATCAACCATATTTTTATTGAGTGTACTTTAGCCTCTGAGCTGTGGAGGAGAATGGCCACTTTACTTGGCTTATAGTGGTCCAATTTTTTTACTTTTGAACAGACTTTGGAGGGATTGGCCTAATCAAGAGGGTGTTGATCATTTTATTAGGTAGTTAGTTTGGATGGGTTCTACCATTCTTCTTTGGAATATTTGGAATGAAAGGAACAACCAAATTTTTAATCAAGATAGGAAGGATATTCACTATATTTGGCAAAAGACCATAGCCAACTTAGTTGAATCAGTCCATCATCTCCTTAATCACCCCCAAAACTCCCACCAAAGATGGGATCAAGTGATGCAAAGATTGAAGATTAAACCTTCTAAGGGCAACCAACTTAAAGGGAATGTGAGTATTAGTAAGATGGATAGGAATAGAAATTGGCAACCTCCTCCTAAGGATTTTGGAAAAGTCAATACTGATGGAGCCTCTAGAGGGAACCCTGGAAAAGCCAGTGTGGGAGGAATTGGTAGACTTTTAGATGGCTCCCTGGTTTTTACTTTTGTTGAGAATTTGGGTATTCTTTCCAATAACCTTGCTGAGGGGTATGGTATCCTCAGAGGCCTTCAGGAGGCTACTAAGGTTGGATGGGAAAAGGTGTTAGTTGAGTCCGACTCTCAACTTATGATTAATCTCTTGAAGAATCCTTCTAAGAATCATAAGGTGGATTGGAGAATAAAAAGAATTATTGAGAAGATTCGAGTAATCCAGATGGGATTTTTGAAAGTTGATTACAATCATGTGGTCAGAGATCAAAACAAGAGTGTTGATGCTTTAGCTAATTGGGCTTTGGACAAAGGTGATCTTACTTGTTATGGCCACCCTCCTATATGGTGGGCTTCTCAAATTAGGGAAGCTCTTCTTTCTATCATTTCTTTGGATGGCTCCAGTTCGAAGGTACCTAGTTTCTTCTTGTTTTTTTTTTTTTGCTTCTCTTTGGTTCATTCAATTTTTTTTAGTTCCCTAGCTCATTCTATTCTTTATTTTGTTTCCTCTGTTGATTCTTGCCTTAATAGTCTTCTGGTCTAGATAGGTCATTGTTTTGTTCATTTTTTATTTCTTTTTTTTTTTTTGTTTTTTTTTTTAGTTTTTTAAGGTGGGTGGGTTTTTTTTTTTTTTTTTTGTGTTCTTTGTGTTGTTTTTTGTTGTTCTTGTGTTTTTGTTGTTTTGTTTTTTTTTATGTTTTTTGTTATTGTTCTTGTGTTTTTTTCGTTCTTGTTCTTGGGTTTCTCTTTGTTTGTGTTATTTCGTGTTTTTATGTGTGAGTGTTTTCTATGTTTTTTGTTTTTGTTTATTGTCTGTTGTTGGTTGTTTTTTATTTTTATTTTTATTTTATTTTTTAATTTTTTAGGTTTTGGTTGTGTTTATTTTTCATGTTTTTTTTGGGTTATGTCTTTGTAGTGTTATGTTGTTTTTGTCTTGTTTGTGTTTTGTTATGTGGTTCTTGTGTTTTTCTATGTGGTTTGTGTTGTGGTTTCTTTTATCTTATTGTGCGTGTTTGGTTGTGCTTTTGTTTTTGACACACTCAAGGAGCATGTTTTTTATTTTATTTTATTATTTTTGTTGTTATTTACTTATTTTTAAATTGGTTTTGTGTGTTTGTTTGCTCCTTGAGTATGTCAAAGGTGGTAGGCCAGGTCCGAGTCCTGGGCGTTTTTGGTGGAATGGATACCCTTGCCTCCTTGGGTCTTACCCGAAAGTGGCATCCCTTTTGGGATGTTTTCCACAAATAAAAAAAGAAAAGGGAGTGTAATTCATGAAGGTGGAGGAATTTTTTGGCTTTGGGAAGCGAGAGGAAGGATCGAAGGCAAAGGAGGAGTAATTAGACAATGTTATGTCAAACCAGAAGATATTACACAAATCGATTTTGTTTAGGTACTTTCTTTAATGTAGATTGTTGTATGCTATGCTTGGCTTAGTTGTCCCCCTAGTGGATATTATTTGTGCATTATTATTGTGTTGTTCAATATTCTCCTATGCTATCGAGATTAACCTGTGTGTTGTTTGGAGGACATCTTGAGTGTTGGTTCCATTGTTTATCCCCTTCCATGTTAATCTTAGATGTTGTATGGCCAATGGCATGCATTATTTTGCTAATATTGTTCTTGGTTTATAGGTAGTGGTTATATGCTCTTCACTTTACCTATTCCTCATGGTTGTCTTGTCGGATAGCTTTGTCTCAATTGAGCACCTTCATTTTATCTTATCCTGTGTGAAATTATGAGTTGTAACCCTGCAAACCTTACTTCCAATTATAGGATGTTGGCTTGAGTCACTTGGATTCATCTAACCTATGTTCGAGTGTTGGCTTGCATTTAGCCTGTAGGTATATGTTTTGTTGGCTGGGAAACATTGACACCATAGCTTAGTCAAGTTTAGTCTTTTGTTTTAAGGCTTTTAATTTAATCATTTATAAGGTTTGTGGAATATTCTTTGGTTTGAAAATTTTAGTATTATGTTCTCATTTAGGTATTTGCTTTATTATGGAATATAGCTTTAAGAAAATATGGACCTTTCTTTGATTGTTTATGCTAAGGAAAATGTGGCCTTAAAGTGGTAGCTAATTATTTTTTTATGCTTTAGTTCCACTGTAGTCTTGAAAATAAATATGAGAACCTTTGCTTAGTAAATAAAATGTTGTTAATTGCAATTTGAAAGTTGAATTTATAAAGGTTTTCTTTAAGTTTTATGCTTGGATTTTAGAAGTGAATTTTCTATGGTAATGGTTATTCTCTTCTATAAGTTGGTTTATTGTATGTTGGTTTTGAAAGAGAAACTATATAATGATTCCTGAGACTTTTGTGAGTTAAGGGATCATTATAAAGAGAAGTATGGGATTCTCTTTTATAAGATGGATTTTTGTATGATGGTTTTGAAAGAGAAACTATATAATGATTCCTGAGACTTTTGTGAGTTAAGGGATCATTATAAAGAGAAGTATGGGATTCTATTCATGTTGGCTTGTTTTTATTATGTTTTTATGCATGGTTATTTACATAAATAGAAAATGGTATATTTTAAGTTGCATTGCATTTAGAGTTGTCTTGATCCCCAAGTATTTATCGAGTTGTGGGTGGATTCCCTATCATAGAGAAGCTTGCAGATTTATGGATAGCTTGAAGATATTTGGCAGCGGCTTCATAGTACTTTGAATGTATAGATGTTGTGGAAAAATAAAGGGTATGCAGTGATTTTTATAAACTTGATTATTGTACAAACTAAAAGATTATATTACTTTAAAGATATCTTGGGTTTTGTACATTAAAGTTATTTTATTATTATTTTATTTGAATAGTTAGTATCAAGTTCTATCAATTATAGGAATGCATCTTTATGTTAGATACTTAGTTAATTATGTTGTAGCATTTATGTTAAATACTTGGTTTATTATGTTATAGCATTTATTTTACAGAGAGTGCATATTTTGAAGCTTATTTCATGTAAGCAAAATGTGGCTTTATTTAAGAGGCTTCCTTGTTTATCTATTATAGCACTTTGGATAAATGAAATATAACTTGAATTAAAGTGCTTTTGATGATACAATGTTTGTTGCTTTACTTTAGAATGATGTTTTGAAGTGTGAGAATTATTTAAAATAAGATTATCTTGGGGTGGTTAGAATATCTTGTGGACCCGAGTCAAATAAATTAAAGCCTAATCCTGGGAGGAGTTCTATGAATGCAATACCCAAGTAGCCATGAGCGTAGAATGAATTGCAAGAATACAATAGTGAGGGACTCATAAACCTGGAAGGAGTTGTGTGAATACAATAGCCAGGTTTCTTGTGAATTCATTGCACCTTGAATGAGAAGGCTCAAGTGTACTCCAACTAAAAGTTGTGGAACCATTCACAAGATAGTAGTGGTGATCCCTTGAACGTGTAGGATCGGGTGATCATGTTCATTTCCAGTGAAGTGGTAATGACCTTAGTTAGCCCATAGAGGTGTGGTAAATAAGAACAAAGGATCTATGCTTGATTAACCTACCTAGATGGATCTAGAGTAAGGTTAGGGAATAGGCATCCCCCTTTAAGTGTTATGGGTCTTAAAGGATAATCCCTACATTATGGTCACATTATCCTATATCGGTGAGGGTATGGGAAAGGTGGGGGGACCACTTTTGATGTTCTTATAAATGTGTAGGTTTAGTAAGGCAAACCCCAAAAACCATAGGAGTTGGCCACTCCTGTCAACTGAGTGTCATCTATAGTGACTTGAAACTCAAATATGGTGAAGTCTTATATGTTGGAAAGATAAAATAAAGGTTTCCCCTTTTTGAAGCTTTGCTTGTAATTATTCTTTTAAAAAAAATGGGTTGGTAGTTTTGCATTGTTACACTAATAGCTTACCTGATGTTACCCTAAAAATAAACTTTGAAATTTGAAGGAAAACTTTATACTCCCATAGTTGTTTGAATATACACCTTAGGTCATTAATGTGATATTTGTAATTTATGGATCAACCAAGGAGATCATCAGCATAATCTTCCATGATGTCATACATCATATCATGAAATATATATGTCATGTCCCTTTGATAAGTGGCTCCTGCATTCTTTAAGCCAAATGTCACAACTTGATAGAAAAAGGTGCTCCATGGAGTTACGAATGTGGTCTTAGCTTGATCTTTAGAAGTAATTTTAATTTGAATACATACCAAGAAGCCATCCATCAAGGATAGCATACCACTTCTAGTGATAAAATCAACAATCATGTCAATATTAGGTAAAGGGAAATTATCTTTAGGACAAGCCTTATTAATGTCCCAAAATTTGGTACATATTCTAATAAAGTCCTCTTTATTGGCAACTAGAACAATATTAGATATCCAATAAAAATAATCAATAGTTTTAAAAAAAAATTACTTCGAGGAGATTTTGGAGATATTTAATGAGCAAGGTGACTTTAGGATGCATCTGTTCGAGCTTTTGATTAACAAGTTTGGCATTAGGTCAAACTATAAGGTGGTGGAAAACCAAGGAGAGATATATTCCTAGCATGTTTTCATAGGATCAAACAAATACATCATGAAATTTAGTCAAGATCTTGGTATGTTCTCATTTAGCCAAGGTGAGGACCTTACCTAACTTGAAAATATTAGGAGGATCGGGTCTTCCAATATTGAAATCAATGGTCTCTTCCATGAGGATATGTGATTCATCCTCAAATTGAGGAGGAGCTGGCAAGACCCCTAGGTTCTCAAGGTCATCAAGAATAAGGGATTATTGATCACCAATCTCTAGTTGGGAAGGTTCAATATTAGTTATGTAGGCATTAGATCCATCAAAGTAAAAGGTGTGTAAAAATAAGCTATCATGGGAAAAATCACATAGAAGATACCCTTTTTCACAATTCTTCTTAGTGGATATTAATCTAGGAAGTACTAAGGTTACAAGGTTCACACCAAAGAAAGAAGGTCCTTCATCAGTCTCATCCCAATCCATTCCATTATTTGAAATTATATCTTCATAGACAATAGTTTAATTATGATCATTAGATGACAAGGAAGTACGTAGGAGTTGATTCTTATTAAGGATATACCCTATCCCATAGTGATCAGACCAAGATTCAACTTCTAAAGGTTCTTTAATTTCATGATCATGGGATTCAAGGCCTTTCCCTTGATATCCCATGTTTGTGAGCATTTTATTAGGAAGGGGATATGAATTGGAAAAATAACATGTAGCAAATTATCTTTCAATTAGATATGGGTTACTTCCATGAATTTGCTCTTCATTGGTAGTGCCAACACTAATGAAGGTACATAATACTATTCATAGTATTTTACCTTATTTAGAGGACAAACCTAGCGTTCAAGGACAAAGTGGGAGTTTGGATAGATTTATAAGAGGCTTGTTATTAAGATGGACTGGATTATTGACCTTAGAGTGGTCACTTATATTTTTTGGGTTATTAATTTGAATTTTAGTTTGATTGGCTTGATCATTTAGAATCAAAGAATTAATGCATCATTAATTTGGGAAGAAGAATATGTAGTATCTAATGGAACCAAAGTACGAGAGGAACAAATATTGACCTTATAGAGGTTAGCCTCAATCATTATACAATAGGCGAAGGATTGAGGATCAGATTAGAAGTGGATAAATTTGCTTTCTTAGTCATATTTGAGGTACTAATGGAGGATATAGGGGATAACTTTCATTGCATGTATCCAAGGCCATACTAGGAGAATATTATAAGTGAGTTTACAAGGTATGACATAAATGAGGGTATTAAGAATACAAGGTTTGACTTTAAGGGGTAAGGTTATGGCTCCACTAGCTTCATGGACCCCATTATCAATGGCTCTTATAAGAAGGTCAGATTTTGAAGGTCTTGTTCATATAGACCAAATCTACAAATGAAATGAAGGCTACAAATATCTAGGCCCAATCCATTATCAACAAGGATACTTTTGATAAATAGATCACTAGTGTGACTCATAATATAAAGGGAGAGTTCCCCATGTATGGGTGGTGAAGGAAGATTGTCCTCATAAAAGGATATTGTTGCATGATTTATCCCAATAGATCATACTATATTAGCAAATTTGTTAATATAAAGATCTTAAGGTACAATTTGCTATTAGTAGCTTCTCTATGGGTTGAAGAGGATTGGAGAAGTTTAAGAAGAGAAAATATGGCTTGGATACTTGCAAGTTGTTGTTTAAGATAAAAAGCATGCTTAGATTAACTTTTTTATTTCAATATGAGTAAGGGTCCTTTAGTTGAAGGTATTTTCTTCGCATGAAGGACCGAAGGTGGTTGAGATGGTTGATCAAAAAAATTATTTTCTTTTATCGTTTTGTAGTGACACAAATAGAAGAAGAAATCATGCCCACCATATTCTAATATGGAAGTGGAATATTATTATATGAGACAATGTTTGATACCTTCTATTTGTTATTAGGTAGTGGGTTTTAAAATATACCCATGTCTTCTTTAGCAAAAATATTCGTGTTTAGATCCACCAATGACAACATGGCCACCACTAATGACAACACGACTACCATCTATCAAATCTTGGACAAAGTGTTTAACACACTTACACTTATTGGTAGTGTAGCCATAAAATCAATGGTAATCACAATGTTTATTTGGATTATAATAATTTGTAGTGGTATCTATAGGTCTAATGGATGGAAGCTCAAATATCTTGGCATTGAGTGGTGGGCAAGGTGTTGTCATTGTTGTCAACACACTCAGTTGGACTTGGTTGGTGTAGCGGTAAGGTGTTCAGTGCTTGTGAGGACATGTTCGATGCTCAGGTGAAGTTGTTGTAAGTGGTTTGTGTGAAATTGCAAAATTTGTCAAAAAGTTTCAAAAGTTGCAAATGTTGCAAATGTTGCAAATGTTGCAAATGTTGTTCATAAGTGCCAATGGACTGTGTTGGATAGCTCAACACATTATTTGGAGCATTGTTTGATAGTAGTGAGTGTAGTCACAGTGTTGGTGCAGTGTTGAACGAAAGACGGTACAGTGTTGGACCGCTTGACAACTTTGTTGGAATAGGACAATTTTGTACTTTATGTGATAGGTGTAAAATCAACATCGAAGGCCACTTTGTTGGAGGTATATTAAGCAATCCATGAGGAATCAAACTTCAAAATTTTTACTAGAGGTAGTCGGATGTACCAAGAGCATACGTTTTAAATTTCAGTCCAAACGGATATCTGAGGAGGAAACGGTAACAGTTGCAAAACGGCTTCGGAGCACTTTTTCCAGTTTTTGGCAGTTTTAGACGTGTCAAATCTACGTAAAAGGCCATCTTGTCGGAGGTACTGCGAATAATCCGTGAAGAGTTAAAATATAAAATTTAAACTGGAGGTAGTCGGTTTATCCAAGAATATATGTTTCAACTTTTAGCCCATTTGGAAATTTGAGGAGGTAGTTATGACTGTTACAAAAATCCCTGTCAGCTCTTTTTGGCAATTTTGGCAGTTTCTAAGAATATAACGATGGAGTGGTGCTTTTGTGTAACTGAAAGATAAAGAGCTACATTTTTCAATGTGAAGTATATATATGTTTTAAAAGAAAATGGAGACGACTATTTTTTTTGTAGAAAGGACTGCCAACGCATGTTGTGAAGAATTTTTTTTGGCATTATGATTGAAAAAGTGTGCAGTGTATGAGACTGTCAATGTGCAAGGTGTGATATTATCATTGTGTAGGGTGTGAGATTATCTGTGTGTAGAGTTGAGAAGATTGAAAAGGTTAGACAAAAGATTTTAGAGGAGAAGATTTGTGAGCTAGACCACTCAGGGTCTTTTGACAGGATTTCAAACTTTTATCAGAGTTTTTAAAATTTGTCGGGTCGGTGCTTGGGAACAGGGGTCAATGCTCCTTGCAATTGGTGTTGCTAAAGTCCGGGTTGGTTGGTGCCATTCCCTATAGTTGGTGCTACAAAAATATTTTAAAGACCAAATATTTTCGAGGCTGGATTTGGATGGGAGTCCAAATAGTCCATTGGCACAGTGGTTTTTCCCACATCGGGTTTCCACTATAAATATGGTGTTATGTGATGCATGTTTGTGTGATTGCTCATTTTGATTTGATTTCGTAGTTGGATTAAATTTTTAATACACACTAATTCACCCCCCTCTCAGTGTCACGCTTAGTTCAACAAATGGTATCAGAGCAAGGTTCCTGAATAGGCTCAATCGACTAGGGTGATCTTGGAAGTGACACAATGGCAAGTGGTGAAGGCTTCTCCTCAAACAAAGCATTATTATTTGATGGAACCAACTATGCTTTTTGGAGACTCAAAATGCAGACATATATTTGTGCTTTGGGATACGATATTTGGAAATCAATAAATAGTGGATATACAATACCCTCTACTCCTTCGGTTGATGTTGTGGCAAAGAAACTGTTTGAGAATGATTCGAAAGCTAAGAATGCTATCATGTGTGGATTAGTTGATAGTGAACTGGTAAAAGTTATGGGATGCAAGACCACTAAGGAAATTTGGGATAAGTTGAAGAGCATTCATGAAGGAGACGATAAGATTAAGGAAGCTAAATTGCAGACACATAGAGCACAATTTGAAGGGCTAAAAATGAATGAAGATGAGAATATAGAGGCATACCTGTTAAGAGTAAATGAAGTCATCAATGTTATCAGAGGACTTGGAGAGGAAATCAAAGACTTGGTAATTGTCAAAAAGGTATTAAGATCTCTTCCTCAAATATTTGATTCTAAAGTTTCTGCTATAGAAGAAGCAAAGGATTTGAATAGTCTTACTATGGATGAGATGCATGGCTCTTTGACTACTTATGAGATGAGAATAGGAAAAGCTAAATCTATTGATAGAGAAGCAACATTTAAAGCTCAGAAGAACATCAAAGCTAAACCAAAATCCGATGAAGATGAAATGTCAGATGAAATGGAAGCTAACTTTGTGAGAAAGCTAAAAAAAGGTAAAGGAAAATACAAAGGAAAATTACCGTTCAAATGCTTCAACTGTGGAAGTGTTGGAAATTTCACAGCTAAATGTCCTTACAATGAAAGGAATAGCAATGATGAAGGATCGCATAGAGAAAGAGGGGACAGGAAGAAGATGTCAAATTTTAGAAAAGGCAAATCCAAGAATAAAAGTTTCATCTCCAAGAACTCTAGTGAGAACTCTGAGGAAGAAACAAGCGAAGCTCTTTTCATGGTATTTGAAGAAGAAAAATTGAAAGAAGAAGAGGAATTTAATGAAGAAGAAATAGATGCAGAAGTTAATCTGGAAGCATAATTGGTTGCAACTCTAGATGAATTGAAAACAGAAAGAAAAAGCACAAGAAAACTTCAAGAAAGCTCGAGGATGCAAACAAAATCATAGCAAGTTTGAAAGTGCAGTTAGAAGAATCCAAAAAGATCTCTAAAGATCTCGAAGTACAACTAACCATGAAAGTAGAATATTACAACAAGTTAGAGGAAGAGATTATTGGTTTAAGGATGCATTTAGAAGAGATGAATTAGAAAATTAGCTCTTATCACAAACGTGAAGGGAGTTCTATGAAGCTAGATGAGATCATAAAGAACCAGAAGACTACAGACATCAAATTTGGTTTGGGATTTGAAGAGGGTGAATCGTCAAATGGACCAGAGATTACCAAAGCAAAATCTATGAAGACAGAAGAAAAGAAACCACAAGAAGACAAGAAAGTTGATCAAGCAAAGTCAAATCCAGTGAGAGAAGACAACGAGCCAAGGCATGAAAAGAATGTAGATAGTGATGGATTCACTAATGTTCAAAGGAGAAGAAGATTCGTGATGCCTGCAACTACATGGCAAAGACCGCAAACCAGGTTCAACTATTTCTTTTTTGGTTACTATTTTAAATGCAATGCTTATGGTCACAAAATATTAGATTGTAAGTTTAATGGTGCACCAAGAAATTTTGTGAGTAGAAATGCCTTTGCACCATTGATGGATTACTTCGTGGAATATTATAAATGTCATAATTTTGGGCACATTGCAAAATATTGTAGAAGTATGTTTGCATCTAATCCCTTTTAGGATAGAAGATTTTAGCTAGATGCAATGAGACAAAATAAAAAAATATCATAAAATCATAAGACAATACAAGAACCCAAAGCAAAGGACAAACAAGTTTGGAAAGAGAAAGAACAACCAAAGGAAGATGAAGAGTCTCTAATTGTGCATACAACACTAAAGGCACCGAATAAACCAGCACCATGGATACTCGACAGTGGTTGTTCTAAACATATGACTGGAGATAAGAAGAAATTCAAAAAACTAGAGGAATATGAAGGTGGTTCAGTAAAATTTGGAAATAATGATGGAGCCAAAATTATTGGCAAAGGCACTGTCAGGTTGGTTAACAACAATATCAAGTCAAAAGAGGTACTCTTTGTTGTTGGTTTGAAGCACAACTTACTAAGTGTTAGCCATATCTGTGATAGAGGTTATGATGTGATTTTCAAGAAGCATGGATGTGAGATAAGAAATGTAGATAATGGAAAATTGGTAGCTACTAGTACTAGAACAACTGGTAATTTATACACCCTCATGGAAAGAACAATAGGATCATGTTTATTTGGACAAGAAGATGAAAACTGGCTTTGGCATAAGAGACTTGGTCATATCAGTTTCGACAATTTGGTAAAAATCAGCTCGAAGAAAGCGGTTAGAGACATTCCCAACATTTCCAAGCCATCAAACAATATTTGCGCATCATGTCAAAGAGGTAAGCAAACCAGAACTTCATTCAAAGCAAAAGAGCATTATACTGGTAAACCTTTGGAATTAGTGCATACAGATTTGTGTGGGCCTATGAGAACTCAGAGTATAAATGGTGACAAATACTTCATGTTGTGCATAGATGACTATTCCAGGATGACATGGGTACTATTTTTGAAACATAAATTAGAAGCTCTTGAAATGTTCAAAATATTCAAAAACTTAGTTGAGAATCAGACTGGGAGAAGAATTAAATGCCTGAGATCAGACAGAGGAGGTGAATTTATTTCAGAAGATTTTATAGAGTATTGTGAAAAATTTGGTATCAGGAGATAATTTTTTGCTGCTAGGACACCTCAACAAAATGGCGTTGTGGAAAGAAAAAATAGAGCAGTGTAGGAAATGGCTAGAACAATGCTAACCGAGAGCAAAGTAGCTGATAGGTTCTGGAAAGAGGCAGTTCATACAACGGTTTACATTCAAAACAGGTGCATGTTGAGGCCAAATGAAAGCAAAACTCCATATGAGATGTGGTTCGGTAGAAAAGCAACAACGAAACATTTCAAGGTATTCGGTAGTAAGTGCTACATCAGAAGAACCGAAGACAATCTTGGCAAGTTCGAGGATAGAGCGGATGAAGGTATCTTTCTTGGTTATTCAAAAAAAATCAAAGCATATAAATGCTACAATAAAAGGCTAAGAAAATTTTTTGAAAGTGTTGATGTCAAAGTTGATGAAAGGTCCACCATGATGAATTTATTCATTTTTATAGGTCCGAGGGGAGACAATGGTTCAACAAAACCCAAAAGGGGGGGGGGGGGGAAAAAAAAAAAAACCGCCCCCCCCCCACCCACACCCCTCCCCCCCCCCGGGCGCGCGCGAAAAAAAAAAAAAAAAAAAAGGGGGGGGGGGGGGGGGGGGGGGGGGGGGAAGAGAAAGGAGGGGGGGGGCGGCCGCCCCAAAAAACAAAAAAAAACAGGGGGGGGGAAAAAAAAAAAAAACACAACCCCCCCACCCGGCGGGGCGCCCCCCCACCCAAAAAAAAAAAAAGAAGGAGAGAACTACCAACAAGCAATGAAGAAAACTTTCCTATTTATGAAGAGACAATCGAAGGAGAAAAGGAAGAGAAGAAATATGAGGAGACAAAAAGTGAATCAGAAGAGGAGGAATCAGAGGAAGACAAAGAAAAGGACAAGAAATCCAAATCCATAACTTGGCAAAAATATCATCCCGAAGAACAAATAATTGGAGATCCCAAAGTTGGTGTTCATACAAGAAGAAAAATTGTAAGAGCCTATTCTCTATTATCCAATATTGAACCCAAAAATGTTATGGAAGCAAGTAAAGATGAAAATTGGGTAAAGGCAATGGAAGAAGAGCTAAACCAGATTGAAAAGAACAAGACTTGGGAGCTAGTGCCAAGACCAGTAAACAAGAACGTGATAGGTACCAAGTGGGTTTTTCGAAACAAGCTAAATGAAGATGGATAGGTTGTCAGAAATAAGGTAAGGTTAGTATGCAAAGGATATGCACAAGTTGAAGGTATTGATTTTGAAGAAAATTTTGCACCTGTAGCCAGGCTAGAAGCAATAAGGATGTTTCTTGCATTAGCGGTTTACAAAAATTTTAGAGTTTATCAAATGGATGTAAAGTCAGCCTTTCTAAATGGTAAGCTTGAAGAAGAGGTTTACATTGAGCAACCAGATGGTTTTCAGCTAGGAGATGATCCTAACATGGTTTGCAGATTGAAGAAATCTTTATATGGTTTGAAACAGGCACCCCGGGCATGGTATGCAAGACTAGACAACTATCTTCTTCAGCAGGGATTCAAGAAAGGTATGGTGGACAGCAATTTGTATGTTAAAACAGAAAATGATCATCAAATTGTTGTTGTTGTGTATGTAGATGACATCATATTTGGAGGTAGCAAAGATGAATTGTGCAAATATTTTGCAAGTAAGATGCAAAACGAGTTTGAGATATCAATGATTGGTGAGCTTTCTTATTTTCTTGGTTTGCAAGTTAATCAACTAGAGAAGGGCATATTCATTTCTCAAATCAAATATGTGAAAGAGATGTTAAAGAAATTTACAATGGAAGATTGCAAGCCAGTCAGTACTCCCATGACAACAGGTTGTAAGTTAAGCAAGGATGAAAAATCACCACCCGTAGATCAAACAATGTACAAATCCATGATTGGGAGCTTGTTGTACTTAACTACTACTAGACCAGATATTTTGCAAGCAGTGTGTATGGTTGCACGATTTTAAGCCAGTCCTAAGGAGACTCATGTTATAGCTGTAAAACAAATTTTCAGTACCTTAAAGGCACAATGGAGTATGGGTTATGGTACCCAAAAGGTAAGGACTTCACTCTTATTGCATATTTAGATGCAGATTGGGCTGGATGTGTTGATGACAGGAAGAGCACCAGTGGAGGTGCATTTTATCTTGGTGACAATCTTGTAGCATGGCACAACAAAAAAAAAGGAGTTAGTTTCCTTGTCTACAACAGAGGTAGAGTATATTGCATCGACATCATCTTGCACACAAGTACTATGGATGAAGAAAACTCTACAAGACCTTGGAATTCATTTCAATGAGCCTATTTCAGTCATGTGTGATAACACAAGTGCTATTAACATCTCGAAGAATCCAGTGATGCATTCTCGCACGAAGCATATAGCTATCAGGTACCATTTCTTGAAGGAGAAAGTTGTAGAAGGTGAAGTCAAGTTGGATTTTGTTCCTATGACAGAGCAGGTAGCGAATATTTTCACAAAACCATTGCCCAAGGAAATTTTTGAATATCTTTGCAAGAAATTGGGAGTGGTTACACTTCCCAAGCACTAGACCGCTATCGAGACCACATTCTCACGGGGAGCAATTTTTCACCTTTTTATCTTTTTGCTCCTATTTGCAATTATTGCTTGGTACTAATTTTTGCCTGAGAATGTTGTGTATGGACTCAGGGGGAGTTTGAAGCATCCCTTTGTCATTGTTGTCAAAGGGGGAGAAGAGTTACAGGAAAATGTTTGTGTGTTGCCAACAATTCCAAAGGGGGAGATTGTTGAGCAAGGTGTTGTCATTGTTGTCAACACACTCAGTTGGACTTGGTTGGTGCAGCGGTAAGGTGTTTGGTGCTTGTGAGGACGTGTTCGATGCTCGGGTGAAGGTGTTGCAAGTGGTTTGTGCAAAATTGTAAAAGTTTCAAAAGTTGTCAAAAAGTTGCAAAAGTTGCAAATATTGTTCATAAGTGCCAATGGACTGTGTTGGATAGCTCGACACATTGTTTGGAGTATTGTTTGATAGTAGTGAGTGTAGTCGCAGTGTTGGTGCAGTGTTGAACGGAATACGATACAGTGTTGGACCGCTTGACAACTTTGTTGGAATATGATGATTTTGTACTTTGTGACAAGTGTAAAATCGATGTCGGAGGCCACTTTGTCAGAGGTATATTAAGAAATCCATGAGGAATCAGACTTCAAAATTTTTACTGGAGGTATTCGGATGTACCGAGAGCATACATTTTAAATTTTAGTCCAAACGAAGATCTGAGGAGGAAACGGTAACAGTTGCAAAACGGCTTTGGAGCACTTTTTCTAGTTTTTGGCAGTTTTAGACGTGTCAAATCTGCGTAAAAGGCCATCTTGTCGGAGGTACTGTGAATAATCCATGAAGAGTTAAAATCTAAAATTTAAACTGGAGGTAGTCGGTTTATCCAAGAATATATGTTTCAACTTTTAGCCCGTTTGAAAATTTGAGGAGGTAGTTATGACTATTACAAAAATTATTGTCAGCTCTTTTTGGCAATTTTGGTAGTTTCTAAGAATATAACGGTGGAGTGGTGCTTTTGTGTAACTGAAAGATAAAGAGCTGCATTTTTCAATGTGAAGCATATATATGTTTTAAAATAAAATGGAGACGACTATTTTTTTTTATAGAAAGGACTGCCAACGCATGTTGTGAAGAATTTTTTTTGGCATTCTGATTGAAAAAGTGTGCAGTGTATGAGACTGTCAATGTGCAAGGTGTGAGATTATCAGTGTGCAGAGTTGAGAAGATTGAAAAGGTTAGATAGAAGATTTTAGAGGAGAATATTTGTGAGCTAGACCACTTAGGGTCTTTTGACAGGATTTCAAACTTTTATTAGAGCTTTTTAAATTTGTTGGGTCGGTGCTTGGCAACAGGGGTCGGTGCTCCTTGCAGTTGGTGTTGCTAAAGTTCGGGTTGGTTGGTGCCATTCCCTATAGTTGGTGCTGCAAAAATATTGTAAAGACCAAACATTTTCGAGGCTGGATTTGGATGGGAGTCCAAATAGTCCATTGGCACAGTGGTTTTTCCCACATCGGGTTTCCACTATAAATCTGGTGTTATGTGATGCATGTTTGTGTGATTGCTCATTTTGATTTGATTTCGTAGTTGGATTAAATTTTTAATACACACTTATTCACCCCCCTCTCAATGTCACGCTTAGTTCAACATTGATGAGTTTTTTAAGGATAGAGAAAATAGGTTTATCTAACTTAGTGAAGTTCTCCCTAGGCTTTTATTATTTATTTAAAGCTAAATTTTGAAGGGTTCCTATAGTATTCACATTATTGCTTTGGCAAGAATCAGTAACACCAATGCAAACTACATGCTTATTCTTATATTAAGACCTAGAGGGCTTCTCCTATTCTTTCTTAAGTTTAAATTGTTCTCTCCTTAAGATGGTAGCTTCCACATGTATAGCCAACTCAACCGCTTGTTCAAATTATGAGATAGTGGTTATTTCTAACTCATAAGATAGCTAATCATGTAGGCTACTAATGAAGATCTCTAAAATATCGTTTGGAGGGGGATAAAAAAAAATATCTCCTACTAACCTTTTTCATTTCATTAAGAAGTTGATGAAGCTCTCATCTTTGGTTTGCTTGAGTTGATATAAATTGATAAGGATGACATTCATTTCAATATAGGCTAAGAAATGTTGTACAAACATTTTGGCTAAATCCTCAAAGCTTATAAGGAGTGGAATGGTAGTTGGTAATACCACTCAAGAGTAGGGCCACTAAGGATTTTAGGGAAATTTTTCAATAACATTCTATCATAAGTGATGTTGTGGCAAGTGGTTCAAAAGAGTCTAATGTGCTCAATAGGGTCTTCCATATCCTTATACATTAGGAATTGTGGTGCTTGAAAATTTTGAGGGTAAGGAAAAATTGCTACCATGGGATCTAGAGGCTAGTTACACATGCCTTGGTAAGAATATTTATAACTAGGGGCTTTGATGGTGTCCATTGGTTGCACAATTTGCTTTACTATTATGGCCAAGTTTAGGACCTCAAGATCATATTAAATACAGGGAGTAGGTTGCAAGGCCAGAGGTGCTTGATGAAGATAATATTGTGACATGGGAATGGTATTAATTATTCCTTGATTATTTAAAACAAGTGGGGGTTGTTTAGGAATGGTAGATGTGGGGTTTTGATAAAAAAAATATTATTTATGTTGATAAAATTGGGAGGATTAATAAAAGAAATTGCATTTGAAGGATTATAGGATGGTTTTAGATTAGGAGGATAACTTGTACTTGGTTGTTGAGTCATAGGGTATCTAACATTAACCTTTAATGGCTTTTCAAATGGAGATATAGAGGTAGGGTTTTATAAAGTGAGTGGGACATGTGATGTTCCACCTCCCATGGAAGTAGTGGTGGTTGTAGAGTTAATATAATTAGTAGTTAATGCATTAGGATCTAATGTATGCTTATTAAGGTTTACATTTGTAGGACTAACATTAATAGGTGGTTCTCTTGATTCAATGGGAAAGAAACTCGAGTAGGAAAATTCTCAATGAATTATGGTCCTTCATCCCTCTAAACCTATTTTGGGCTATATGGAAGGAGAGGAACCGCTGCATATTCCAAAATTGTAGCAAAACCAAAGCGGAGGTATACCAGATTGTTAAAATTTGTGTTAGTGAGAATTATTCTATTTTTAGGCCACCAAGGGATGGAAAGGATGGTGAAATGATTGAGGTGCTTCAACTTCTCTCCCATGATGAGGTGGAGGACCCAAAGGAGGTGGATTTGGACTAAAAAAGGTATGGGTTATATAAAAAGGGATTAGTTAATGGGGATAACTTAGAGAGAATGAAAGCTAAAGAAGAAGAGAAAATCTAACATCAAGAAGAAAATATTAAGGAGACTGATGGAAACCCTACTCATATTGAAGGAACTAGTGGTGAGGAGGGAAGGGAAGAAATTCCTATAACTCCCAAGCTTAGAACTAATTAGCCAGTGGTACAAATGCCGTAGAGTCAAAGAATCATAAGGGAAATGAGGGAAGTAGCAAAGGGATTAGCAATCCTGAAGTATGGGGTGCTACCGCCCAACCCAACTGTCAAGGAGAAAATGTAGTATGTGGTTTTTAGAACCTTATTTAAAAAGAATAAGATGTAATGCTGCTATTTTTTGGGTTCCTTTTTGTACTATCTTGACTAGGTATGCTTCAATTTTGCTAGGTCTTCATTGGGGTTTTGTTGTAGTATGATAAATGTATGTAACTTATTATGATTCAATTTTATTGAAGTATCATTGGGGCTTTGTTGTTTTATGTGGATGTATGAAATTTTTTTATAAACAGATTTTGGGGATCCTGTTAAAAAAACCCACCTCTTTATTTATCTAATAAAAACCATTAATACGTGATTGATTATATAATGGGTTATTACTTATATTAGGTTTATTAAGAGATATAACACTATAATTAGGTGGTTGGGGATGATTTGAGGGTCCTTCTTCTTCAAAAGAAATATCCTTATTAACAATTTTTTATATAATATGGTTATTGTGTTTGAAGAAGGATATTATATGATTCATGAGATTAATAGTTATCCTACCTTGAACATCCTTTTGAGGGTTGAGGAAACTCGTGGTTGAGGTATCATCATCCTCACCCTCAGATTTTTCCTAGAAACTTGATATTCATTATCATCCCATACAAGAGAGAGATTATAGGGATTCATTGTTTTCCACTACGAAGGTAATACCCTTTTTGGGCCATAAGTTTAATGGTTTGTGCAAGGAAGTAAATAGATATTAATGTATTAAAGGTAATAATTAAAAGGGTAGAACAAGATAATAGAAAGTGTGGCTAGCACTTTTTTCTTCTCCTCTCGTTATACCTATCCTACCGATATACCTAAGGAGAGTCTCCTTAGATACCTCAACCTACCCGGTATACTTTCTCTCTTGATATACTCGTTGATACATGGAAGAAGCTTGGTCCCCTTGATATACATTATCTTACATGAGGGAAGGCATTGAGGTACATGGATAAGGAATAATATGCAGATCAACCACACCTAGATATGTGACTATAGATGATATGTGAGAGGGTAAACTTCATTTGTTAATCTTAATTAACATAAGCTACTCTACTCAAACAAAATTAGACGGTATTGTTTAAAGTTAAAATAAATTTTATCTTCAATTAGGTTAAGATTAAGATTAATAAGGCATTCACATTGGGTTCACCAAAGATGTAGGCATGCGAGATTAGGGATCTGGTCTAATCCATGGGGGTATTCTCTCAATGTACAAGTATTCTTTCATGAATACCTAAGTTTAGTTTTTTTTTTGCTTGAGAATAAGGGGTTGTACTTAGGTCCCCCACCCTTGAAAAATCAAAAATTTCTCCTTTAGAACATAAGAGTTTACAAACAGATTCAATTCTCATATAAATTGAGTTGCTATAGCTAGAGACCTACATCAATTTTCATAAAATGTCTAAATTCTTGATTTTCATTTTTTGGATCTTCTTCCATATTTTGTGCGAATACAAATTTTTCATAATTCAACATCCTTCTTCTTGAAATTTTTGTGCAACAACCTTCATAATATTAAAAATCCACCTCTACTATCTATGAATTGCATATTAGTAGAGTAATATTTCCAAAACAGTGCACTATCATTGTTTGCTTTACCATATCTAGATTACTAGTTTCACCTAAATTTTATTGTGAAAATTGACATTAATATCTTATAATAACCCTTAAGTTAAGATGCATTCAAATAAGATGCATGCATACAAAATCTCGCTTATATGACTTTTTACTTTCAATAAAAGCTATTAATTACAAGAAATTAAAATTATATTTTCCTTTCAAGCAAGGGTTTAAGGGAATGTGTAGCATACAATCTAGCCTAATGCAAGCTACATGCAATTTAAATTTAAATGCCTAGAATGGAAAATAAAGCTTTATGTTAAGCCTAAATTACATTTCCTTTATTTTATATTATTTTAGTGTCCTAAAGCAAAAATAGAAAATTAAAAACACACTGGAAAAGCAAAAAAAGACTAATTAAGAAGAGAAAAGCAATAGAAACAAAAAGAAAGATATCTAGATGCTTGACTATGACAAAAATGCTACCTAAGATTGGATGTTGATAATTCTATGAGGTCATCGCTTGTGAGTAACCATCGATAATTTTGCTTTGTACCTGAAACAGACTTGGATTGGTGTTATTTTTAAGGGATCTACCAAGCTTGGGAGAACATATAACTTCCTGAGCTAAATTATCATACCCCCAAGTCCTTTAGAAAATAAAAATATTTCCAAATAATAAAATAAGTAACATGAGCCGTGAAATCACTACTTAGAATCTAGGAGTAGTGACATCATGTCTACGAGCTAAAATTAGGTTGCAAAGTATTTTGTGCTTAAGAAACATTAATGATAAGTAGAATCACTACCTACAACTCAAGGGTATAATTTTTGCTCTATGCACAAGTGCAATAATGGATAGGGAATTTAGATTATAGGAAGATGGTTCAAAAATTAATAGAAAGACATAATCAAGCGATATCTAAATGGGGTCAATCAGGAGTGGACTATGACAAGGCTAGAGTTGTTAAAGCATTGGGCCCATGAAGTCACTGCTTGGGTAGGGAATGTAGCATTTTTACCATAAGGGGATGTATAATAGAAGGTAGATATGGAAAGTACTTGGGTTAAAGTCATGAGGTAACATTTATATTGAAGTGATCAAACACTGGGACCAAACCTATCCACAAGGAGGTTAAAACTATGTGAAGTATTGTAGCTGATAAAATCATTGCCTATGCAATAAAGGTAGTGTTTCCTCTCTAAGAGTCTGGATAAGAATATGTAGAGACAAAGTGTTGGAGTTATAACTATAAGTATTTCTAAGGGATGTTTCAAAATTGGTTGCATAGGGGACCTTGAAAACACTACAAAATAAGCAAATACAAGGATAAGTGTTTTAAAATAAAATAAAAACCAAAATAACAAAATGCAAGTGATGAGGATTTTATAGGAAACTAATCAAGTAAATGTTAGCAAACTAAAAACATGAATGCAAAGAGGATAAGGAGAGAAGGCAACAACCCAAGGAGATTAAGGTAGAATCTCCTTTCCCTCAAGCATGAATTCCTCCAAGCCTCAACATGAGAGAATAGTAATATAGCAAGAATCTTAGAGCAAGTGAGCAAGAAAAATAGTAGAGTTTTGTTAGCATATAACTTATTATTGTGAGAGGCACCCTATAGGGTGGATAATGCAATGGTACTAAATCTCGTCCAGAATAAGAAGAAGGCCCATCACTTGGGTGGGCTATGTTGGGGCAGATTTTTTTCCCACAAAAATATGTTCTGCCCCAACCAAAACCCCACCCCACCTAAGGTGGCAAGCTCCAAATGGGCAGTTGAAACAAAGGAAACCATAAGCCCCCGCCCAACTTGGATGGAAGTTTGTGACAACACAATGGGTGAGTTCATCCCAATTATCCCACTCCAACTTGGGCAGAACCATTCGTAAGCACCCACCCTAGTCAGGATGGCTATTTTGAAGATCCCTAAGGGCGGAAGTACCTCAAAAAGCCACCCACATGAAATGACAAAATGAAGGTGAGTTGTCATCTACAAAGGTGCCCAAACTATCCCATACAAGGCTAAGTTTCTACAAAGAAAGGTAAGGGTTGGTCAAAGTTGATGATAGTCTAGGTCTTGAGCCTATCTCTTAGGCATTATCGTTTGCATTCAATGTTGGTCACCAAACACTATGGTGTACCTATTGAATCCCTACATCAAAGCACGAGGACAAGGTTCCCCACCAATATGATGTAGTCAAAGAGAGACATGTTGTAGGTATAATTAATAACCCACCACTGTAGATAGGACCATTATTGAGAGAGGTACAATCGCACCAACAAAAATAGAGCCAAGCAAAGGGGATATAATTAATAAATATCACCTGACAACATACCTAGTTTCTCGAAATTCTTGATCAAATGTAGTAGGTAGTCAAAGAATTAATGTTCCACCATCCAGGAGGTACAACGTGCATGAATGAACACACCCAACGTAAGAAGGAAGCCCTATCTTTCAGCTATAAAAAATTGAATATAACCCATTCAAAGGGTCGTCTCTAAGCTATTACAATTTATATGCAAGATTGGAAATTCATTACTATAGACAGAGCATTATCTGGCCTTCGGATCGTTCTACTTATATGTATGTATTTTCATGTTTGTGCTTTCCTGCTAGAATTGATGAATGAATTAGTTACTATTCTACTATCTGGATTTCGACTATTGGTTTATCAGTTGGAATTTATAAACATAGTGTGAAGCGTGAATGATAATAGTTGGAATGCATTAATTGGTCTATTAGATGGTTGTATATGTCAATGTATTCCCATTATTGTCTGCATATGTCTTGATGCAGCTTATTCACCTAGTTTACCCCAAAATCATTTAATTTTATTTACTTCCTTCTTTGCTTTAACGAAGTTCCATTAATTTCCACTGAAATCACAAGAAACTGACCTTATTTGAAGATTGGTCACAATATTTTGTTTACCAGTGACCTCTAGATGTTGGTCTAGTCTGCAAGGTGCATAATCCTTCCGTTAGGTGCAAATTATCGACCAACACTTTTTGGCATACCCGGTGGGACCGAACAGTCCCACATTTAGAGAAGCATAGAGTTAGGTGATTCTCTACACCACTCAACTATCCAATAATCACCTAGAGGTTCTTTTGGACCATTAACCCAAAAAGCCTTGTAGTGGAAGTGTTTCATGATTACAAGGCATAAGGTTAGTCTATCTAAGGAACCCATCGAATTATTTGAACTAAATTTATTAAGGTAGTGGTTCTCGGCCTCTCCTGAGCCCATTTCATTCCGCACACCTCTGAAGGATCAACAATATTTTTATCCTCATACTCAGGAGCCAGATACCCCAATTGAAGTCATGGCCCAAAATCAAAACCATAATCAAAATATGGGATATCCCACCTAGAACAACACAAGTCCCATCAACCTCACTAACCAGAATGGTATTCCTCCCATAGTCCTAAAAGCATTACCTACCTATGATGGCACTGGAAAAATGATATTTGAACACTGCCAAGATGTAGCAACCCTAACCACCATTCATAGTATTGTTGATGAGGATGTTATGATTAAGTTGCTTATTTTATAGAAGGGTAAGATGTTATACTAGTATAGAACCCTTCCTAATGGAAGTATCACTTCGTGGGTTGATATAGCAGGAAGGTTGGTTGCCAAGTTCAATGAATAGACCGACCTCTTCTCCTCACTCATGCAGTTCATCACCATTCAAAAACATCCCCATGAAGAAATAAGTGATTTTAATATTAGATTCACTCACTCCTAGCATAGGATCCCCGAAGGTCTTAGGCCAACTAATGAACATGTTGTATATTATTATCTTAGAGCCTTTAGCCCTGATTTGAGTTTGATGATAAGGCAAGCTAATATCCTGACTTTTCCCTAGATTTTCCAAGAAGCAATGAAATCTGAAAACTCCTGATAGTTGTGGGGTGGCTTCCTCCAAAGCCAACTATACCTTTTTTCCCTGAGTTGCCCCACAGCCAGCCGCCATTGGTGTCCTCAATGCCATCCTACCTAATGAATTCTTCTCCAGTAAGTGCACCACAAAGGCACACTACCCCAGCGCCACCTGCTCCTCCAGTAATATCTATTGCTAGCTCTCCTATCTCCTACAATACTAGCACTCCCTGCTCCATATCCTTAGATTAGATATGTTGATGCTTTAATAGTGAAATTAATGTAGGATTTGTTTAAAAAGAATAAAGTAAAGAAAGTAGGAGAATTATCTCTCAAGCCTTGTAGACTCAAAAGGTGTGTTGCACTAGCACCATCGACTACATTAAAAAGTTTACCCGATGTAATTGGAGGTTATAATGGCAGTAAGAAGTAGGATTTAAACCCACGACAAAGCAATTGAAATTGTAATAAGTTATAAATTCCTCTAATAAACGCAAAAAAAAATGAAGAAAAAAGTAAAAAAATTCATCAAAATAAGTAACAAAAGATATAAGAAGATGGGGTTATTTTTATCAACCATGTTTTTTTGTATCATCGTTGGTCCACAAACTCCTTTTAATTTGGTGGAGGTTGAAAACCTTCAATTCTATTTTATAGTTACATGCACTCAATTTTTTTAATACACGTCCAATATAAATTTAAAAATAAAAACATTAATTAATTTAATATTATTTTATTTAATGTATTTAATCTCATTTAATAAATATATATCTATTTTTTTAAATATATTAGAAAATAACTTTACTTGATAAATCCATGCAAAACTATGATAACCCTTTGTGAGAAACCTATAAGTTCATTGTCCTCAAACACACATAGAAACAAAAATGTGGAAACTTGTTCAAAAGTCTTAAACTTGCTTTCTCATTTTTTTTTAAAAAGTTTCTAACATTCACTTTTATGCGCATGCACAATAGAGAATTTAAAAATTTAATTACTTGTTTTATTAATTTAAAAAAAATAATTTTAGTTGTAATAATTTTTATTTATTTTTTGGTTATAGAGTAATTGGTAAACCTATTCGTATCGTTCTTGTTGACTCGACGTGAGATGGAAACTACCGGTTGTTTGGGGTTTGTACTGTCGTCGTTAGTTTGATTATTCGTTTTGTTCTTGTTGACCTGACGTAAAATAGAAACCACCGGTAGTTTGCGGTTTGTACTATTGTCATCGGTTTGACGCGAACTTAGAAAATTTAGAGCAAACTACCACCTTTGTAAAGGGTTGACTTCC
Source organism: Wollemia nobilis (assembly GCA_028583015.1). Taxonomy (NCBI): domain Eukaryota; kingdom Viridiplantae; phylum Streptophyta; class Pinopsida; order Araucariales; family Araucariaceae; genus Wollemia; species Wollemia nobilis. The sequence goes on from JAQPPZ010017228.1 coordinate 19,865,158, forward strand.
TCCCAGGTTTGAACCTAGGTTTTTTCTTGGTAAGTGCCCAACCACACCTGCATTTACCAATCCACCTAGCCCTTATACGAGTTAACTAGCAACTGGTTAATAATTTTTTTGAATAATAATTCTTATACACATCCTCCAACTAGTTAATAATTTTTTTTGAGTAATAATTCTTATACACATCATCCGTGGAGATTAAACCCAGGTCACATCACGCAAACTACACCATGCTTATAACTAGTTAATAATTATAAATGTTGTTCAAGCAAACCCTTAATATAAAATCAATAATATTGTTTTCTAAATCAAATTTATAAATATCTATTCTCTTTAACATAAGCAAATGAACCTTACAATTTTATATGAAACTTTATTAAAGTTGAAGAACTCCTCCCATTAACGAAATAAGCCCAAAAACTATCATTACCGATTAATTTATCTCTTTCCTTCTATGTTGTTAAATTTATAAAAAAGGTATAATTTCCTCTTCATTCACCCCAATAGCCCTTTAGTCCCGGCTGTTGAAAGGGGCAAGATCGTGTAAAGAAAAGATTGAACGCCCTACTTATTAACAACTACGGTTTCTCTCATTTGATTAAGAAGGGCCTTCTTATAAAAGATCGTGATATGGCCCCAATTAAAGGTTTTGAAGGCCCCGACCTAAAGTTTTGAGCAACAAGGGAACCTAAAACCCTAAAATTAGGGTTTTTGTTGCAGGGAGATAAGGTCCCGAAGAGGGTTTGGCCTAAACATCTGCGTTCTCGATATTTCATTCATAGCAAAGCCAAGTCGGCTACTTTTATTGTTAGGGATTTGGTAAGATTTAAAAATAGAAGAAAATATTCGTCTCCATCGATTCACAGTTCGTTTCGTACTCGTTCGGAGCTGTTTTTGCATTGAAAAAATCTGGAAAATCAGCCAACTCGTTTGAAGAAAGAAAGAAAGAACGGAACTCGTTGGATTTGAATTAGGTTTGCAGCCATATCTGCAGAGCTGCTGTAGTTATGGTAAACCCTAAAAACTCTGGTACTCCGATAATTAGGGTTTCATCTATATGAGCATGTATGGGAGATTTTTCTTCTGTTTTTATTTTTGGTATTTGGGGTTTTGTTTGTGCAGGCGTTGTATATCTTGTTCGAATTTGCATCTGGGTATGGGCTGTTCGAGGCCTATGGCATTGATGAAATCGGGCAGAGCACGGAGGCCGTTCAGAACTCCATTGGCGACCTCAATCGTTTTGGAAAAGTTGTAAAGTTGGTTGCCATACAACCTTTCAGTTCTGCATCGGATGCTCTCAACCAATGCAATGCAGTTTCCGAAGGTTAGTAATAGTTTTACCCCTCCATGCTTTGTTGTTATAACTGAATTTACAGTTCTGAAGTTATGAGTTGCCTTAAGGGGATTTTAGCCCGGAACACCACTTGGTAAAAAATAATAATGAAAAGAGAGCCAGCAGTCAGGGTAAAAGAGAGGTATAATGCTATTAGAATGCAAAATCATCTGGGAAGTAATCCCTTTGCTAGAAACTTTGAGAGATTTTTGACTGTTTTTGTCTGTGCTGCAGGGATGCTGACAGATGAGTTGAGAAACTTCTTGGAGCTCAACCTGCCTAAAGTTAAGGAAGGGAAGAAAGTGAAGTTCAGCTTGGGAGTTGCAGAACCAAAATTAGGTTCACAAATCCTGGAGGTTTTGAGGATTCCTTGCCAGAGCAATGATTTTGTGCTGGAACTTCTTCGAGGCATCCGCCTACATTTGCATACGTTCATTAAGGATCTCAAGGTTTGTATTATAGTCTTATGTCTGTTGGAATAGTTACCTCTCTACTATTGAAAAATTTAACAAACTGGAATCATATTCTGAAAGTTCTGCCCTTTTATGTTTCTCTTTCAGGAGTCAGACTTGGAGAAGGCCCAGCTGGGACTTGGGCATAGTTACAGCAGAGCCAAAGTTAAATTCAATGTCAATAGAGTTGATAACATGATCATACAGGCTATTAGTCTTCTCGACACCTTGGACAAAGATATAAATACCTTCTGCATGAGAGTAAGGTATAACTAATTTTGACTTAATTATTCCTCTGTGCAGGCAAACAGATTATGATACTACGTAGTTAAGTCTTATAAAATTGATTTGTTTGTTTCCAGTTTTGGGCTTTTCAATAGCGTTTATTTCATTTTATGTATCTGCCTACTTTACAGTCGATAGTTTCTGTTCTGTTTGACAGCATGCGCGCTTCTTTCTTGTTTTGACATTGATATCACATAATACTTTCTTATCTTCAATTTTACCAAAAATTGAAAAGCGATCACTAACATTGGATCCAGCTGATTAGTTTTAGAAAAGGCTAGGAAGTGCCCCTTTTTCTACTGTGAAATAATGGCGATGACTAAAATGCTTAATAAATCAACTTATTTCAGTAGTCATCTCATTTTTTTGTTTTATCAGGTTTCTTGAAATTTGATCCTTTTTTGGACATGTTTTTATCAGTTCTTTTAAGTCCTGCTAGCCTTGGCTGAGACTATGGGTAATTGATAAAACGTACCCGCGGTAATAATAGGAAAGGAAGAAAATGTTGTAAGAAAGATACTTACGTTATGGCATCATGTCACCTAAAGTACTGTACAAACAGTACTTTAAAGTTTGTGTCGAAGTGGGAGGAAGTATTTAGTGATTCTGGTGATTCCAGTGTTTATCTTGTAATAATTAAAGGAGGCACATTGCTGTTGTAGTTAGCACAAGGTTACAGGTAATAATTGGAGGGGGAATTTCGTAGTTGGCCAAAGTAAAATATGGTTGACATGTTTTTGCCAATATATTCCCTCTTAAAATTAAGAGGGAAAAAACAAATTATATTTTTAACTTAAAAGCTCTTTTTCCCCAAAATTATCCACCTGTGAATTTTCTGATATTTATCCTTGTCAGATACAAATGCAAACCTTGTTAGTAAATACCTATATAAAAATCACCTTGCGCATGTAAATGAAGTTCTTGAGGTGAGACAGTTTTTCTCTTCATACATATTTATATAATGAATATCTTGCACAAGGTTTAGAAAAATATTATTATTGTGCTTGGTTTAAGTTGTTTTGTTGCTCTGTTTGATAAATTTTGAGTCATTTCTATTCTATTAATGCTCTCGACCTTAAGGGTGATGTGTTGTCTGGTTTCAGAAACTGATAACTCGATCAGGAAAATGTCTTCATTATTTTAATGATTTAATGGTGTTTTTTCAACCTAGTTTCTATTTCCTTCTGAAGTTATATAATGAATATATTGCACAAGGTTTAGAAAAATATTATTATTGTTCTTGGTTTAAGTTGTTTTGTTGCTCTGTTTGATAAATTTTGAGTCATTTTTATTCTATTAATGCTCTCAACCTTAAGGGTGGTGTGTTGTCTGGTTTCAGAAACTGATAACACGATCAGGAAAATGTCTTCAATATTTTAATGATTTCATGGTGGTTTTTTAACCTAGTTTCTATTTCCTTCTGAAGTTATTCAGTAAGCTTTTTGAATGAAAGTTTAGATTGTTTGATTGCATGCCATCTCATTATTACATAATTTGGGGCATTAATCCGTTGAACATTAACAGGGAGTGGTACTCATGGCATTTTCCGGAGTTGGCAAAGATTGTTAGTGACCACTATATATATGCAAGAGTGGCAAAATTTGTCAAGGACAAGTCTATGTTAACTGATAGTGCCTTAACTGAGTTGACTGATATAACTGGAGACGAAGACAAAGCTAAGGATATCATAGAGGCTGCTAAGGCTTCCATGGGTACATATCTCCCAAAAAAACTGAATAATTTTTGATGTTGATATAATGTTGGTTGCATTATTCATTGATATTTTTACATTTTTCATAAACAAGTCCTGATTGTGTTTTATGATATCAGGGCAAGACATATCACCCATTGATTTGATTAACATTGAACAGTTTGCACAAAGGGTTATTGAACTTTCAGAGTACAGAAAGCAACTTCATTCTTACCTTGTGTCAAAGATGCATGATGTTGCTCCAAACCTTGCAACTTTGATTGGTGAAATGGTAGGTGCCCGACTCATATCACATGCTGGGAGCCTTACAAATCTTGCAAAATGCCCGGCATCAACTCTTCAGATTCTTGGTGCTGAGAAGGCTCTTTTCAGGTTATTATGCAATATCCTTGGTCTTCTGTTGTTAAAGAGTTTGTGGATTTAAATATGAAAGCTAAAGCACTATAAGTTTGTCAGGGCTCTTAAAACACGTGGTAACACCCCAAAGTATGGACTTATTTTCCATTCCTCTTTTATTGGGAAAGCATCTGCTCGGAATAAGGGGCGTATATCTCGGTACCTCGCAAATAAATGTTCAATAGCTTCTCGTATTGATTGTTTCTCTGGTAAGTCTAGGTTTTGCATCTAGAGTTTTTGTGTTCATATGTTAAGTTAATAATTTAGGTTTATTTATTTATTTGTGTTTACTGTTACTTAGCTTTTAATTACTGTTGTCAGAGATAAATACATGCATTTTTGGTGAAAAACTTCGAGAACAAGTAGAAGAAAGATTAGACTTCTATGACAAGGGTGTTGCTCCAAGGAAGAATCTTGATGTTATGAAAGAAGCTATAAAGAATGCTGTGGACGAAAATGGTGTTGTGCCCGAAGTAGAATGTAAGTTTCTTGTAGAATTAGTTTGTAATTATGTCATGTGATTGAGTTTTGCAGCTCATATTTCTGTGTGTTAGCAGATAAGCTTTGTTTTCATATCTTATACTTGGTGGTTCTAAATTCCAGCCAGTTGTTATGACTTTGTTCTTTATAAGGACTAGCATGTGGCTGTGCTGCAGTGGCCCATTTTTTTTTGTAAGTAATAGATATCCAGAGAGGCATTTTTCTGGCCTTAATTTTGTTTGCATTATTTTTTTTTATAAATTGGTTATATGGGATTGAAAGGGCCCCACCTGTAGTATATCATGACCACATAGTGGTATTACAACAGCTTGACAATTATGCATGTATCACTTGGCAAGATTCGAATAAGATCTCCTCCTTAACAATTGAAGAATATAACCCGTTGAGCTAATGCCATTCGATATATAGCATACTTAATTTGGGTTTTGCAATATAATTTTGTGTCGACTCTTAAGATCTCCTCCTTAACAGTTGAAGAATATAACCCGTTGAGCTAATGCCATTCGATATATAGCATACTTAATTTGGGTTTTGCAATATAATTTTGTGTCGACTCTTAAGTACGTGTGTGTTCAACTGTTAGTTTTTTATATTTTGATTATGCAATGACCTAACAGAATTTAGTAGGCTTTTAAGGTACTTTGGCTATAGTTGTTGTTTGTATTTATCTGAGATGTTGCTCTTGGTATTAAAGTATAATACCCTAGTTTTTCAAATTGAACAGTTGGAAATGCATCAGAATAAGACTTTTCATCTTTGAGGGAATGTATAACCAGTCATTAAAACATGTAAGATTTTTTTTTTTTTGGTATAAGGTAGAGGTGGTTATAAGGTCCACAAACCTTTTACAAAGTCAAAATGGGCTGGTTCTAGCATCAAGCCCGTATAATCAAAATACAAAATGGATCTTTCTAAGACTCACATTAAGCCATACTTAGAGTCCACGGTCCTATACTTGTCGCTTGACTATTCGGGATAAAACAAAAACCAAACAACACCTAGCACTTACTAACACTAGGTTGTTTGTCTTGTACACTTGTCACCTCCCGAGCCCCGACAAATGGGATGCCTTTTCCGCCTAATTCCATCCGTCGGATTACTCATCATCAGCCCCTCCGATCTCCTGATGCTCTAACGGGTTTGATCTTAGCTCTTCTCTAGCGACCAACACCAATAGTTCTTGAGGGAAGTTATCCTTCCAAATTTGCATCTCCCCAACGAAAACTGCAATATTTGCCATTAGATCCGCCGCTTTGGTTCCCTTCTCCGAAGGTGTGTTGGATTCGGGCATTAACCAAATGAGATTTATGAATCTTTGCTTCTAGGATAAGCTCCAATATGGTCCAGTTGGGGTCTTTATCCTCCTTAATTGCCTTGATTATATTAAGCGAATCCCCTTCAAAGATAACTTCCTTATAACCCTCAAGTCCGGCAATTCTCATTGCTCGCATGCGAGCTCGGGCTTTCTGCAAAATGATTTGTTTGAGTTCCCAAAGGCTCTGCAAAGGCAAGGACCACTTTTCCTTCCTCATTTCTCAAAACTCCTCCTGCTCCTGCAGCCCTCGGATTTCCTTTAGCTGCCCTGTCAAAATTAAACTTAACCCACTTTTGTGTGGGGGTATCCACTTGACACCATCCCGTGGGTTGGTTGTAATGTCTAGGTCCGGAAGTTCCTCTCCCCGGTTCCGCAAAATCCTCCTTTCCCTTAGAGACATGGTCTCATTTTTGAAGAAGAAAGTTTTCCAGTTTTCTTTCAAAGCTATGATTATTTTATTACCACATAACACAGGATCTTTCTTACGTCCTTTAAATACTCTCTTATTTCTCTCATTCCATATCCCCCATAAAAAATGGGGTAAGCTGAGCTTCCGAGCCAAGTCAAAAGCTTTGCCGGAAGGGGGAAGCCCATTGTATGCGAAAGTCAGACATGCTATTTGGACGGACCCAATCTATATGAAATTTGGACGGGATCATTTGGAAGAGCGTACAAGAAAAATCACAAGTTAGAAATATATGACTTACTGATTCTATTGCTTTCTCACACAAGATACATCGATTGATGAATTGGAAACCTCTCCTTTGCAGATTATACGTTGTCGGGATCTTATTTTGAGCGCCAACCAAAAGAAGAAAGCTATTTTTGGGGTTAAATTATTTAACCAAATAACAGAAGTCGGAGTCCGGCCATTGAATCCTGAGTGGATTAACTTATAGGCAGTTTTTCTTGAATAGATCCCACTTGTAGTTTTGCCCCAAATTGCCTTGTCTCTTCCTCCCCCAGGAATGATCGGGAACACCCTTAAAGCATCATTGAGTTTGGTTAGGGCCACCTTCTCTTGCTCCGACAGATTATGAGCTGTGATTTTCTTCCAAGAAGAAGTTTCTGTGCTACGACAATAAAATCCCCTACTTTTCCTCCCATTTCCTTCGAAAGTTTATGTTGGAGGACACAGAAGGTCTAAGTTATCTTTCGGAGGGGCCTCTTCCAACCACGGGTCTTTCCAAAAGTCCACTTGTCTTCCATTACCAATTCTCCATCCGATGCCTTTCCGACTACCTCCCGACATTCGAGCAAACAATTCCAAAAATAGGATCCTCTAGGAAGATTATCGACTTTCGGGAAGTCCCGATTATTTACGATATATTTTGCCTTAAGAAGTTTTACCCATCCCAATTGATCATTATTGATAAATCTCCATACTGTTTGCCAATCGGAGCTTGATTCAATTCTTTCATTCTCTTTAACCCCGAGGCCCCCAGATCCTTGCTTGCACACACCGATTCCATGCTACCAACGAAATTCTCTTTCTCTCCTCCGAACTTGACCACAAGAAGTTGCGTTGAATTAGCTCCAATGTAGCTCGGACCTTTGCGGGCATTCTAAATAGAGACATGCGATGAAATTGGAATGCTCACGTAAAGTAGTTTGAACTAATAAGGCTTTTCTGCGGAGCTGAGAAGGCTGCCCTTCCACCCTGCTAACTTTTTGGAGATCCTGTCAATGACTGAGTTCCACAAAGTAGCCTTCATTCTTCCTTCGAACATAGGCATACCTAGATAAGTTGCTGGTAGAAGCTCCTTTCCACAACCGAAGAGGTTAGCTATTCTTTCCTCCCTCCCACCGGGCGTGTTAAAGAAATAGATGCTACTCTTCTTATAGTTTATGTCTTATCTCGTCTGTCTCATACTTGGTTAGAATTCTCTTCAACTTCCTAGCTTGAGGCACCGAGGCTTTGGACACAATGATTGTATCATCCACAAAGCTGTTGGTGAGACAACGGCCTGCTTGTTGAGGCTGGTTTGAAACCTTCCAATTGACCATATGCCACCGCTGCTGAAATGTTCCTACCCAATGCTTCCGCTAAAATAATAAACAAGTATGGAGACAAAGGATCTCCTTGTCGCAACCCCCTTTCACTCTTAAAGTAACAGGAGGGTGACCCATTCACCATGACGAGAAAATCTTGTAGTAGAGATACAACTAAAAATCAACTTAATCCACTGGGGACAGAAACCAAACTTACCCAAAATCTTGGTGAGGAACCGCCATGAGACCCGGTCGTAGGCTTTATTCATATCAAGCTTTAGTAACATACCTGCTTCCTTACTAGTCACCATTGAATGAATAACCTCATGAATTGTGATGATACCATCCAATATTTGTCGCCCTTTCACAAAGCCACCTTGGTTCATATCAATGATGAAAGGAAGGATAACCTTCAGCCTATTGGCGATTGTTTTTGTGAGAATCTTCATCAGAGTGTTACATAAGTGATAGGGCGAAAGCTGGAAAATTCCATTGCTCCCACTAGTTTAGGGATGAGAACTAAAAAAGTAGCATTAACTCCTTCTGGGATTTCCATGTCCTTTTGAGCCTCAATTATAGCTTCCACTACATCATTGCCTAGGATATCCCAAAACTTATGGAAGAAAGGCTGCGGGGAAGCCATCCGGTCTGGGGAGGCTGTTACCATCCATGTCAAAAACGACCTTCTTGATTTCCTCCTTTGTGAAAGGACTAAGTAAGAATCCATTAAGATTATCGATTACTGAGGGGTGGAATGGCTGCCAACGAGAGAGTCCTCTTCTTCAATAGTCGGATTTACATCTTCTAGCAACGATTTAAAGTACTCAACCGCTTCCCTCCTTATGTCTTCCATATCTTTGGTGTTAGACCCATCGGCCATCTTGATCTCCTTAATTTTGTTAGTACTCCTGTGGCGAAGAGTAGAGACATGGAAGAACTTTGTAATTCTGTCACCCTCCTTTAACCAACGCGATCTAGATTTCTGCCTCCAAAAGGTTTCTTCAAATCCTAGCATCGTGTGGTATTCGGCTAATAGCTCCCTCTCCTGGTTTCTCAGATCCTCCGTAAGCTGCTCTGACTTCAGCTTCTCCTGTAGTTCATTGATCTTGTCTTTTAGTTCTGCCTTTTTAACAAAAATATTGCCAAAGGAAGTTTTGTTCCACTCTCTAATGTTAGCCTTCACATTCCTTAGTTTACATGCCACTTGGGCCGGTTTCGAACCATTATACTTTTTGTCCCACCATTGGGCAACCGAGATCCTTGAGATCCGATGTTGGAACCACATAAGTTCGAATCGAAAGGGTCCGATGTATCTTTTCTTAGAGTCCTCCCCTGTTTCCCACGGAATTGGGTTGTGATCGGACCCGATTCTTGGGAGTGCCGTTAATGAAGAGTCCCCAAACCTCTCCGAGGCATTCTTGAGAAAGAAGAAACCTATCTAATCTTATCCGAATTTGGTTTTCCTTCAATCTTTTGTTAGACCATGTATAGGAGAATCTACGCGAGTCCACATCCATCGGCTCATGTTGCTCAACAAAATCTCTAAACTCGTAGATATCGGCAGTTATTCTTTGAGAGCCCCCCAATTTATCTACGGGATTAAGGTAGCAATTGAAATCCCCCGCCACAATCCAAGGGTAGTTGGGGACCGTCTCCCTCAATTCAGCTAGGTGACTCCAAAGAACCCTTCTCGGTCCACTGTCTAAGCTGGAGCATATACATTCGTTAAGATCCACTCTTCTGTGTGGTTTTATCCACACATAAGAGACAAATAAACCAACTAGACATCGGAATCACTCTACTATCAATCACATTTTTGTTCCACATAACCGGTAACCCTCCTGCTGTTCCGGTGGCCTCTTGGCCTACTACTTCGACTTCTCGCCAAGTCCTATTCTTAAAAGGAATAACTCTACTCTCCTCCATTTTAGTTTCTTGCTGTAAAATCATATCCGGTTTGTGTTCTTGTCTAAGAGCATACAAAGCTCTTATTTTTGTAGGATTACTCCCACGAATATTCCATGAAAGGATCTTCATTTATGGGCTTTGGATCCTCGAGCCTTCGCCCCAAAGAGCAATCCTTGCTTGAGTGCCATCGGCCACTCCTCGCTGCTGCTTCTTTACGCCTTAAGGCGGCATTGCTAGGTTTCCCTCTTCCTACCGAACCATATCCCCATACATCCGCTCTAGGTTGAAGTTCCTTGGGATTCACTTGGCTTCTAGTAACCATCTTGGGTAGGTCGGTCTTGGTATTTGGGGTAACAATCGGCTTTCCGGGTTAAGCTGGTCTTTTTGACGGTGGAGATGATTCCGTGCTCTTAGCTTCTTGATTAGTAGATTCTTTTTCCCTGCTTTGGGGTTACACCGATCTTGGTGGTTCACCTCTTCCTCCTGAGTATCCTTGCTGTATTATTAGTTTCCTGCTCCTTCCTCCGATTTTTCTCCTCTAAATCCTTCTCTTGAGTCTCCTCTACCTCAGATTCCACTTCTTGGCTGTCCATCTGATCTCCCTTCAAATGATTTAATGCATCAAAACTGTTCTCCATTGGGATGTTGATCTCCTTGGAATTTCTTCCCATAAATTCCTCTGCAGTACATGGGACCACTTCCACCAGAGCCTCCATAGGCCTCCCGTATCACCCAATCAAACTTACTTGCCCCGGGGCGTTGATCTATGGGGTTCTTTCCTTTGTGATTTGGCTACGAGGCTTGCTGTAACATCTTAGGAGCAGGTTGAGCTTGAGGGTTCCCATCAAAGGGACCAGCTCCCCTGTGAGAGGGTTTTGGGGCATAGGAATTTTTGGGAGGAGGGTTAAAACGTTGCCTCTTGCTTACAATAGGGCGAACAGGGTCTATGATATTCGGATTTCGAGCTCCACGTCCTTGAGGCCCGGGTTGGGTAGGAATGGAGATGCTGCGGGGGAGGGATATTATTCGGGTTTGAGGATCGGTATTTTGGAGTGGGGGCTGGTTCTTGGAAATGCGGTGGATACCCTGGTGCCCTACCTTCCCACAAACACTACACTTAAAAGACATATTTTCATATTCAAATACACGAGTATGAAGGCCAAACATAGACGACAAAATAATGGATTTAGGGAGCTCTTTACTCGGGTCCGCCAACACACACATGCGAGCAGACAGGAGTCTTGTTTTGCTCAAGGTTGCAGGATCAATAGCTATTAGTTCTCCAATCTCCGTAGCTATCCCAACCAATATTTGTTCGTTCCAAAAAAGCAGAGGTAATCCTGGCATCTTAACCCAAATAGGAGCCAAATCCAGCACCTGAGTGCAGGGGTTGAAATCGGGGGACCAACGCTTCAGATACAAGCCCCTTTTCCCAAAAAACCAAGGACCTCCTTGGAGAGTCCTTTCCATGTCCTGTTCACATTGAAATGTCACCAAAAGAAAACTCTTGGGTAAAGCCTTAATCATCATACCGGCCCTTGGCTGCCATTTTTGGATGGCCCATCTCCTTATGACTTCCATGTCTGGCCTCACCCCCATAAATTTAGCCACCAAAGATGTTCTGCCCTCCATAGCCACATGCTGAGCTAAGGAATCCGGGACGTGCAACCTACCATTGACAGATTTTAGATTAAAACAAGAGTCAGATAATTTTTGCTTACCGCGAAGAGCATTAAGATATGAAGGTCTCCAGTTGCCAGGTTTCTCTTTGTCTCCTTCTTGGGTCTTCCTTTGATCCTGACGCATAGAGTCCTGGTCCCCCTCAGAGAAATCTTCAACCGCATCCGCCCAACGCCCTTGGACCGGTTCCAATAGAACTTCCTTGTCCACATCCTCCGCCTGGGGGCCTGCTATCTCGCCAGAGCCCCCACCTGCCGCGTCTGCTGATCTGCCCTTTGAAGTCCCACACCTAGGGTTTGATGCCCCTAGACCTCTCGCTCCTCCTCCTTGCTGCTCCATCCGTCCAGTGTTTAATAGCTTTTAAACAACATTAATACCTTGAATTAAAACTCCAACAACAACGCTAAAAGATTGGAGGTGATCTGATCTTAATTCCTCTGTTCACATGTCCAATCCTGTCCCTTCCCAAAACATGTAAGATTTTAACTATAAACAGATATTGTTTTATCATTAGGCTAGAGAATGTTCTCAAAATTGATATTTATACTGTAATGTCCTTGAAAAGATTTTACCTTCTATTTTTGGCTGGACATGCCCTGGGATTTTTTTTTGTATTAGAAAGCCTACAGGAACAGGAACTGGTCTAACCATATTCTTCTGATCTGAATATGGAATGAAATATGACAAATCCGCATCATCCTTTTTTACAAGGCTTCTATATTTTAACTGTTTTGTAGATGAACGTGTATGGTTTGTTATGCAAATTCTTACTGGAATTAGGAATATAACTGTTGATAGCCTTCAGATAACTAGCAAATTGGGAAAGCTGGAGGAGTATCTGTGTTCTAATCACTTCCCTAGTTGAACTCCATATCCTGATCCAATTAACTCATCCCCTGATAAAAGAAATTCTCCAGCCCATTGTTCCCATCTCCATAATCACAGGGTAGCAGGAGTGGCTGAAACTGAGACACTGGTGTTGGTGAAAATGAGAGAGGTTGGTGGGCCAATAATGAATGGAGCCCTTGTCCTATTTACCACAATGATCAACTGGTATGTGCTTAAATTGAATCCTACAAGTCATAGTTGATGCCAAATTGAGGAATTTGGCATTTGAATGGTAATTGGACCCAAATGTTAGAGGAGTGATGCTATAGCATGGGAGTGGCTGCAGGACATGCTCTTCTATAAGCTGCCCATTGGCACGATTAGAAATCAAATAGAAATCAAATGGGCTTTTAATAACCTGATGTCTGTCCTCTGTGTTTACCCAATTATGGAACTCCATATTTCGGAGTGCAGCAAAACCTTTTTTGGTTTTCAATGGCATAGTGTGCAGAGTATGATGCTCAAACGCTTACCATATGTAGACAGCTGCTAACTTTTCTTACCACAAGGCTCTTGCACAGGCATAGGAGCAGCAATTTAAACTTACATCATGTGGGCTTGCCTCTTGTTGTATTTTGATGGACAATACTGCCTTAAGTTAAGTTTTCTTAGACGTCTAAGGGGAGATTGTAACTCATTGGTGATTATATATGGTTTAGCTACTTTTTTTGTCACCCTTTTCACCCTTAACCTACTTTGTTCTTTAGCGTCGGACCCAACCCATCAAAGTGACCCCTAATATTTCTTTGGTCCAGGATGGGTGAGCGGAGTGTTCGTTTCTGATCCGTTCCATTGGCTTTTTTTTGACCTTGCATCCTTGTCGTGCAATTCTCCCTCACTGAGAGATGCCCATCACTAAGGCAAATAGCTTTACGTTTTCTTGATAGGGAAGATTCCACCTCAAATGCATCTCTTGGTGCTACAACTAAGGGGGAATTGATTGATGAGCTATCGCTCGCCAGTCGGAATGACCCAAATCCGTTTGCTTGTAAGAGGAATTTACACAAAACGCTTCAAGCTCACAATGACTTTTAAGGAGGAGAAATTGCTACTGGAATGGACTCATTGCATGACTCGCCTTATGGATAGAGGGATCATAGATAAAGAGCGTTTTTCTCCCTCTCCTTTTAAGGTAAGCGATGCTCTCTCCAACATGCATCTAGAGTTAAACCTCTCTATTTGTAATGGTTTATGAATCGATTTGTAGAGATAGATAGCTGCCCCCAACCCCATTTTTATAAGGTAAGGTAAGGATAAGCACTTTTAAGAGAACTTTAATGATCATTCGATTGGCCCCAAGTATAATATTGAAGGAGGTCGAGTACATAAATGAATGATTGACCAAGAGTACATAAATGACCTATTAAGATAGGGGCTTTTGTCCCTTTTTTAATAAAGAAGAGGTGGGCACTCAACCAACCTTTTAAACACTTCAATGCACTCTTAAGATATGGATGAATTTTTACAAGGTCCCTTTTACTCTTAAAATAGAGAGGTAAGGGGCTCTTAAAATAGACAACTGAATCTTATATTATAAAGGAAGCTCTTAAGACTTTTCGAAATATTTGCTTTGAAGACAAACCCCCTCTCTAATTTAAAAGGATAAGTTCCGCTTGGGGCTCTCCCCTCCCCCTCGGCTTTTAAAGGCCCTTTTAAACATGGGGCTCGGTTATAGATAGAGAGCTCTTAAAAATATGGTCTTTTGAAAAGTGCTTGGTTATAGATAGAAGAACTTTTCTCTCTCTAAAAAGATAGAGAGAGCCTATTTTAAAGTTGTTAATACGTATATAAGAGAATCGACTCCGCTCTTTAATTCTTTAATTCGCTTTCCCTCGATTGGCAATAAGATCGTCTGAATTCTCTTAAGCTCTTCCCTTTTCCGAATACGATGAATGGGTTTAAGAGCCTGGGATTGCTCTTTAATTCTTCAATGACCCCTTCAAAAAAACAGTTGCAGTCAATCAAGGCAAGCTTCTTGTTTAACATGCTTTTTCCAGGTACAGATCAACCCCTATGGTTCATAGAGAATGGATTCGATCCTTGTTCGTAATCGCATCCATCGGGACAGCGGGGCATCCTATAGCGTGACCTGCTGTGTCCTACTCTCCTCTAAAGCTTTTCAAAGTCCATGAGTTTTTAGTAGAAGGGCGGAGCCTCTGCATCCCATGTGTTTGTCAGATGCTCTTAAGATGTGTCCAGTGTCCTCTGGACTAAACCAGGGTCATTTAGACGCTCGACCGAGGGATATAGAGATAAGGTCCTTTGGTTGGTCATTGATCGCGCTCGACCTTATTAATTTAAAGAGAGGGGCTTGAGAGGGCCTTTAGGCGGGAGAGGGGCATAAAGCTCCTCAAATTAAATTAAAGTGTACTCTCTTTCTTCTATTTCAGCTCTTTCAAATAGCCATAAAAAATAGAGAGGTCGGAGTGAAGGTTGAGCCTTCAAAAAAGGGGCTTAGCTCGGCTGCCATATAACTTTAATTTAATTTCTATTGATAAGAATAGGATAAATATGTAATAAAAGTGTATAGGTCGAGCCCCTTAAACAAGGCACAACCTCTTATAACTTTAATTAGGATGGGTAGGCCAACTTATAGGGAGGCCTACTGCTAGGTTTCTTAAAAGGTTGTTTGAAATGCCTCTTAAAAGTGAAAGGATCCTTATTAAAGCTCTTAAAAGGATCCTTATTACTCTTAAAAGGTTGCCTTAAATGCATCCCTTAAAGTAGTGTCTTGGTCTGGAGTGAAGGCCCAACTCTCTTTCTCCATTGGGTCGCTTATAACTTTAATTGGGATGGGTAGGGTGATTGATAGGGAGGCCTATTGGGTTAAAAGCCTCTTTCTTAAAAGGATTGCTTCCCTCTCAAAAGGCTTTGTTCCCTAGCTTCCCTTAAAAGGTAGCCTCTTTCTTAAAAGGCTCCCTCCCTTAAATGCTTCTAAAAGGTTCCCTTAGAAGGCGTTCCCTTAAATAGGGGAAAGCTGTAGTGAAGGCCGAGCCCTTTTATATTTAGCCGGGCTTGACTGCTTATAACTTTACTTGGGATGGGGTAGGCCGACAAATAAGGAGGCCTACCTGGCTTTAAGTTAATACGCATATAAAGATGTCTTATTTAGCTGTAAAATAGTCTTAAAAGATGAGATAGAAATCTTAAATGATATAACGTAGATAAAAGGGTCTCTTTCTTTTTCTTTCACTAAAAGCCGCTCTTTCTTTATTGAATTCTGGAATCCTACTGTTTTTTCTTCAATTGGAAACTCTTTAGGAACTTTTATGATGACTGTTGATTGTACTCAAAATTTTGAACATATTATTTATGCTCGAATTTGTGTTTTAATGGATTTTGACAAACCCCTACCTAAAAAGATCACATTACAATTTGGGGAAGACACTTGGGAGCAAGTAGTGGACTATCGGAACATTCCTTTTCGTTGTAGAATTTGCCATGAACATGGTCATTTGGCCAGTGCTTGCCCAAATAAAATTCCTGATCAAAAGAAAGAATATATAAACTCAGCGAAGTTTCCAAATACCTAAGAAGAAGAACACTCAGAAAAAAACAGTTATGAAGGATCAATCAAAGTCATTTGCTAATATGTTTGAAATCCTTTCCACAAATGATGTCCCAAGTGAGGAAGAGGAAATTATGGAAACTGAAATCTTAGAAACACAATTTAAATATGAAGGGAAGAACTCAGAGACAAACCAACAAATCAAAGGTTTTCAACAGAAAAAAAAGAGAAAATTTACACAAGAAAAACAATATTTCAAATGTCAAAACTTCAAATAATGCAGGTCCCAATATAGACTCCATTGAACCATCTTGTAAAATTTTGGCTGTGTATGAGCATTCTTCAAGGTTAGAAGCCATCTCAGATTCAATTGGAATAAGTCAAGAAACGAGGAAAAAAAAATTGAAGATGGATTCTAATCAAAAAGTAGGTCGCAAGACCAATCAATATCATATGGTAAAAGAAGGTGAAAAGCTTGTAGAGGAAGGTAAGATTAATGCCCTTCCCAACTTTTTTAGCCCTGGTATTAATGAAGATCATCACTTGGAATATTAGAGGACTCCAAGGGAGTCTTTCAAAACAAATGAAATTAGAAGAATGATTCAAATAAATCATCCACATCTTGTTTTCCTTCAAGAAACAAAGATGTCAATGGAGGATATGGACTTAATTGCCAGTAAAATTTGGCCAGCTGGAAAAGTGGTTTCCCTCAGTTCCCAAGGGACTTCGGGTGGCATTGCTTGTCTTTGGGACCCAAAAGAGGTCCCCAGAGCAAGGGGGATATGTGGAAGGACGTCAAATAGTAGATGAGATAGTTCTTGCTCAGGAAGCAATCCATTCCATGGATATGCAAAATTCTCCTTCTATGTTCATTCGGTTAGACTTATCCAAAGCTTATGACAGAGTGGATTGGCACTTCCTTATCAAAGTTTTTATTCAATTTGGTTTCTCTAAGGATTGGATGGATTGGATTATGGGATGTATCTCTTCAGTTTCCTACTTAGTTCTTATCAATGGCAGGCCTTCTCAGTCTTTCCCGGCTTCCCGAGGTATTAGGCAAGGTGACCCGCTATCCCCTTATTTATTCATCATTCTTGCTGAATGCTTGGGTAGGACTATAACCAAAAAGAGGGAAAACAAAACCCTTGAGGGAGTTACCATTGCTCATGGAGCTAGACCTATCTCTCATCTTCAATTTGTGGATGACTCTACTCTTTTAGGTAAAGCTACGATTAAGGAAGCTTCTAATATTAAGCAAATCATTAGCTGTTTTTCTAAGGCTACTGGGCAGTTGATCAATGAAGACAAATCTAAAGTTATTTTCTTTCATTGCTTTGCTAGATAGGAATCCATGGTCTCGGATAAACTAAGATATAAGAAGACCTCTCTTCCAATCACTTATTTAGGTATTCCCATAAATATTCAAAGGCAGAAAAATAAAGATTGGAATTGGTTGTTGGACAAAGTCAAGAAGAAAATTGGAAAGTGGACCAACAAGTGGCTTTCTCCTGGGGGTAGAATCACCTTGGTAAAATCAGTCCTTCAAGCTATTCCTATTTATGTTTCTTCCGTTTTGAATATCCCAAAGGGCTGTTCTTTGAGAATTGGATCAAATCAGTCATCGTTTCCTTTGGAGTGGTACTAAGGAGAAAATAAAATGGGCCTTGGTGAAATGGGATACTTTGTCTTTCTAAGAGTGAAGGGGGGTTAGGATTTCGGTCTTCAATTAATAACAACAAAGCTTTAGCTGCTAAATTATATTGGAGGATGTTGCATAACCCCAATGCTCTTTGGGCCAATAATCTCCGTGCTAAATATGCTGAGAACAAAAGTCCTGAAGACCTTGTTTGCTATCAACTTCCTAACAAAGGTTCTCCCATTTTAGCAGTTCTTAAGACTGGTGAGGATTTGATAAAGAAAAAATTATTTTGGATCATTCATAATGGTCAACATGCAAATTTTTGGACAAATTCTTGGGATGGTCACAAGCCTTTGATAACTCAGTTTCTCGATTGGAGGCCTTGGATGGAGGAGCTTCACCGAGTTAAATGGATAAAGGTGGCTAATTATTGTTGGTACCATACTGGTAATTCAAAGGTTGGTAGATATTGGATCCCTATTGAGGACTGGCCTATTCAAATTCCAGAAAGGCAAAGACAAGATATCCAAGGCATCCTTCATATGAGATCCCTCTCTTGGTCCCATGAAAAAGATTGTTTTGGATGGAACAACACTACTAAGGGTGAGTATTCAGTTGCTCAAGGTTATTTGACCTTATGCCATAATAATCCCAACCATTCTTCCGACATATTTTCTCAATTGTGGGCTCAAAAGCTGCGGCCTAAGGTGAGGTTCTTTAATTGGCTTTTATTGCATCGTAGGGTGCTTACTAATGAGCAACTTATGAAACGTGGTTTTCATGGCCCTTTTAGATGTGAAATGTGTGAAGAGAATGTAGAAAATATCAATCAAATTTTTTATTGAGTGTACTTTAGCCTCTGAGCTATGGAGGAGAATGGCCACTTTACTTGGCTTACAGTGGTCCAATTTTTTTTACTTTTGAACAGCTTTGGAGGGATTGACCTAATCAAGAGGGTGTTGATCATTTTATTAGGCAGTTAGTTTGGATGGGTTCTACCATTCTTCTTTGGAATAGTTGGAATGAAAGGAACAACCGAGTTTTTAATCAAGATAGGAAGGATATTCACTATATTTGGCAAAAGACCATAGCCAACTTAGTTGAATCAGTCCATCAACTCCTTAATCACCACCAAAACTCCCACCAAAGATGGGATCAAGTGATGCAAATATTGAAGATTAAACCTTCTAAGGGCAACCAACTTAAAGGGAATGTGAGTATTAGTAAGATGGATAGGACTACAAATTGGCAACCTCCTCCTAAGGATTTTGGAAAAGTCAATATTGATGGAGCCTCTAGAGGGAACCCTGGAAAAGCCAGTGTGGGAGGAATTGGTAGACTTTCAGATGGCTCCCTGGTTTTTACTTTTGCTGAGAATTTGGGTATTCTTTCCAATAACCTTGCTGAGGGGTATGGTATCCTTAGAGGCCTTCAGGAGGCTACTAAGGTTGGATGGGAAAAGGTGTTAGTTGAGTTTGACTCTCAACTTATGATTAATCTCTTGAAGAATCCTTCTAAGAATCATAAGGTGGATTGGAGAATAAAAAAAATTATTGAGAAGATTCAGTTAATCCAGATGGGATTTTTGAAAGTTGATTACAATCATGTGGTCAGAGATCAAAACAAGAGTGCTGATGCTTTAGCTAATTGGGCTTTGGACAAAGGTGATCTTACTTGTTATGGCCACCCTCCTAGATGGTGGGCTTCTCAAATGAGGGAAGCTCTTCTTTCTATCATTTATTTGGATGGCTCCAGTTTCGAAGGTACCTAGTTTCTTCTTGTTTTTTTTTTGCTTCTCTTTGGTTCATTCAGTTTTTTTTAGTTCCCTAGCTCATTCTATTCTTTATTTTGTTTCCTCTGTTGATTCTTGCCTTAATAGTCTTCTGGTCTAGATAGGTCATTGTTTTGTTTTTTAAGGTGGGTGGGTTCTTTTGTTTTGTTTTGTTTTTGTGTTCTTTGTGTTGTTTTTTGTTGTTCTTGTGTTTTTGTTGTTTTGTTTTTTTTTTATGTTTTTTTGTTATTGTTCTTGTGTTTTTTTCGTTCTTGTTCTTGGGTTTCTCTTTGTTTGTGTTATTTCGTGTTTTTATGTGTGAGTGTTTTCTATGTTTTTTGTTTTTGTTTATTGTCTGTTGTTGGTTGTTTCTTATTTTTATTTTTATTTTATTTATTTTATTTTTTAGGTTTTGGTTGTGTTTATTTTTCATGTTTTTTTTTGGTTGTCTTTGTAGTGTTCTGTTGTTTTTGTCTTGTTTGTGTTTTGTTATGTGGTTCTTGTGTTTTTCTATGTGGTTTATGTTGTGGTTTCTTTTATCTTATTGTGCGTGTTTGGTTGTGCTTTTGTTTTTGACACACTCAAGGAGCATGTTTTTTATTTTATTTTATTATTTTTGTTGTTATTTACTTATTTTTAAATTGGTTTTGTGTGTTTGTTTGCTCCTTGAGTATGTCAAAGGTGGTAGGCCAGGTCCGAGTCTTGGGTGTTTTTGACGGAATGGATACCCCTGCCTCCTTGGGTCTTACCCGAAAGTGGCATCCCTTTTGGGATGTTTTCCAAAAAAAAAAAAAAAAAAATCTCTTTTAAAAGCTTTTTGATTGAAATGATATAAGACGATTTGATTAGAGATCTTTTGAAAAGTTCAAGATCGTCTGATTCCTCTCCCTTGTTAAAGAGGTCTGCCCTATTTCCCAATTTTCTTCCTTTTGGCTTTGTCCTTATTCGCAGTTCCCTCTCTCTGCTCTGAGTTGTCCTCTCTCACCAGAGGGCTTATCAAATAAGCCTTGTAAGACATACTCTCTCTTTTGTTTCAATCCAAAACCCTATTGCCTTTAAAACCCTTTTCCCTTTTAAATGAGGGGGGTGGGGGTGGGGGTGGGGGTGGGGAAAGGTTGTTATTTGTTTGTATAGAATTGTCCTGGTAGTTCCCTCTTCCATTCATGCTCAAAATGGATAGGGAGAGGGGCCAACCAATTTATTTAAAAGCTTTCAAAGCTCATTACTAGGAGAAAAGAGATTACTAAGATTCTCTTATATACGTATTAACAACTTGAAAATAGGCTCTCTATCTTCCTTTTTAAAACAGACTATTAAATGTCTCCGAAACATGATCTTAGGCGCGTGTACCTCTCAAGAGGTGCATCGTGCCTATCGACATAAGTTTGTTTTTTTAGTCCCAGAGAAAGAAACCATAGATATTGTTGCAAGATGAAAGGCCATCTTTATGGGACACATGGTGAAGTATCAAATCTCTCCCCTTGGCTTTTAAAAGGCAAAAAACCCCTTGAATCGAAAGGGGACTTTAATGGGAGGTCTCACGCCCCCACTCTTAAGTGGGTTGGAAGAGATCTCGAAAAGCCCTGAAAGCCGAGGTCGGGACGAGGTCGCTATGGATGAGGTCCCCAAAAGCGAGTGCCTTTCAGCTCTTTGAAGCGGGCTCCCCAGGTTTTCCAAAGGGCTTCTCTATTTTAAAAGGGTTCATAAAGGTCTCTCTATTCTGATTAAAGGTCGGGATCAATATTTATTGGGCTTCTGAAAGTTTCTATCGCTCAACCTTTTTATTTCAAAGAGGTCTGGTCGCCTCTACACCTCCAAAATGAATAACACCTCCCTCGCCTCTGGGGCGAGTGATCAATCAAAACGAGTGCTTAAAAGCTCTCCCTCGCTTACCTTAAAATGCTTCCCCAAGTCAAGAAATATTGATTTGATCCCGACCGAAGGGATGGGACGAGGTCGCTCTCGCCCACACACTCGACCTTAAAAGGCAACCTCATATCATAATTTTGAGGGGGTCCGAAACTTAAAATGAAAAGGTTTTTCTCTATATTGTACTCAAAACTATGTTCTGGGCCTCTCTATCTATAAGGTTACCAAACCCCTTCCCCCTTTAAAAATGGAGAGGACCACGGAAAGCCTTCCCAGAAGCTCGATACAACAACTCACCATTCTGCCCGCCTCTCTATAATCGGGACCCGTAACCTTGAAATGAAGTCGAGCGCCTCAGCTTAAATAAAAATTTCCTCCATTTTCTCCTGTGCTTTTTGGAGTGGTGCTAGCAGGCTAAGTCCAGGGCCGGGTACCCCGATAAATCAATCAAGCCTGGGGCGCCCCTTCCTCTCCCTTCTGCGATAGAAAACTTACTTTCCATTCTCCTCTTAAGATTAAAAAGGGCTGGCTTCCGATGCGGCATTTCACCATAAGAACCGAGTCGTTTTATATTTGAGCTCTCATCTCCATTTTTAAAGTAAATAAAGCGCTTAAAGGATTGGGGCTCAACTCAAGTTTTTCTTCTAGCCTTCCTGCCCCTTTTAAAATAGAGAGCGAGTGCAACCGAGAAGAGCAAACTTTAGTGTAGCTAGCCCGATGGAGTTTAGGTGTTACATCGGTGTACCTAATCCGATGGGGTTTGAGGTCTACCCAACGGCAATGGTGTAACCTTATCCAGATGGATATCTTATTTGCCAGAAGATATGAGGTTATCTTTTCCCGTGGGTCTAAATTGGATCAACAGTTAGACCCAATACTGGGCACCCTTTGGGGAACTCTAGATTTATCATAGTATTTTCTTAGTTGCGTTCGCCTAATAAGATAAAAATAGGATCTATCAACTGTATAGAGAACTGGCTCAACTGTGTATAAAACTTAAGTTTTTAAGTTTTTAAGGTGTAATCCACGCCTTCGTACGCAAATTATTCGAGGGGATCTTCGAATACTTCTTTGAGACCACTGTTTAATAAACACTGGCGGTAGATTTCTTCGTCGCTTTTTTTTCCTTTCGTAGATCATCCTCATCTATGAAGACTTCTTCATAGATGAGGATGGTGAGCTTGGAGCCCCATAAGAACATGAGTAGAGAGAGCCACAATATCATCTTCATATTCTGCCTCGTCTACTTCTGTTTGATGCTCTTGCTGCAATGAATCTTCATATAATCTATATCTTCACCTTCCACTTGAAAGTTATGATGTTCTTCACAGGCTTCATGGGGATGGTGAGAATGACATTAGAAATAAGGATGAGATAACCACCGTTGGATTTAATTGTTGGGTATATATGAGAAGATGTGAAATGACATTTGAAATAAGGATGAGACAACCCCCGTGGATTTAATTGTTGGGTATAGGTGAGAAGATGTGAACTCGAAGCAATACTTCGTTGTTTCTGTTTGCTTTGTTTGCATAAGTTGGACCACATATGACGTGGAAGATCCTTTGTCAAATCTTTGGAGAAATTGTTCTTTGAAGTCAAGGCTATAGAATAGGACCCCATTGTTGGCGGAGCTGCCACAACAACCATTGATGAGCTTGGGTTCCTAATTTAGAAGCTGCCAATGTGACACGACCTGCTTCAGGAACATGGTACAAATAGATAAGGCTTTCCATTTTGGCCAGCCATCCTCGAGGATCGACACCTTTAAAGATGGGCATGTTGATGCAAGGAACATGAACATCATGAGGCCATTCAAGGAAATGAGAAGCACCTCTTGTTGAGGAATTCAGATCAGAAGCGAACCCTAGGTCGCAGGCACTTCCATAGGAATTTGAAGGACTATGGCTAGGTGGAGGTTGTGGAAGAATACTTGTATTTGGTGTTCGATGAGTGATTAGGAGTTGTTGCCATGTGGTTTGGTGTGAGCCTTGGACAAGGGGAGGGGTAGTGGTGGGTATTTGTTGGCCTTTTTGGATTCTATCCAAGGTCTTGGCAATGTAAGAAATTGTTTGTGCCAGACTATCCAAGGACTTGACAATGGAATAAATCGTTTGTTCTTGATGCAATAGATAAGAACACGTATCAGGGTCAATAATATTGGGCAGTGTAATACCAATTGGACATGTAGCGGGAGGAGTGATTGGGTTATTAGGAGTGACTAGGGGAGGGTTATTGGGAGGAGTGATTGGGGGAGGGTTATTGGGAGGAGAGGAAGAACTCGAGGTGTTAGGAGGAGGCGAAGCCATGGCGTTTAAGGAAGAAAGAAGATGGTCAAAACTATTGATATTTGGGGGAGTGTTGTGATGCTTACCAGGATTTCTGGGTTGGCTTTTCTTTCTGCTCGTACGCACATCCTCTAATTGAACAATGCACATCAACCAACTGTTGTCTCACAACCAACCAGTGGTGGCAGCAGGTTCATTCATACACGAGGGCACATGAAAAATTCCCAAAAAAGTACTTGAAATGCTACTGAAAAAAGAGTTGTGAAAAATACGATCAGCTTGAAAAGATGATCACAATGGGATAGGTCTTCCAAAAGGGTCCCAGGACACTCCTGAAAAATGTTGTTGGAGATGTTTCTTGTTTTGACTATCTCGAAGAGATGATCGCAATGGTATAGGTCTCTCACAAGGGTCCGGTGACACATGATACTCCAGCAGCAAGCTCTCAATATTCTAGAAGATAATTGCATTAAGAGATGGACCGATTTTTTTGACAAATATATTACCAGGTCATAGGCAATAGTGATGTCCGAAAGAGGGTCTGGAATGGTTCGCACACCCTTCTACTACAAATTTGCACCCCATAGGGAATTGAGATCGATGCTTTGATACCACATTTTATGAAACAACTTCAATAATTATGGCAATAGCAATTGCAATCCAGTGATGTGAAATTAACAATACCCATTAATATCAATAAATCAAATCCAGTTGCCATCAAATCCAATATGCAAATATCAATTCAGATTTAAATCAATGCAAACCCTTAGCCACTTAGAGAGGGTGAAGTCTCATATGCGGAGCAGATGCGATTAAGAATCGGATATGAAAGATGTTCTCAACGACCACCTAACTCTTCCTATTTATAGACTAAATCATTTAGTACCCTAACCCTAATGCTCAAAGGCCGACTCCATACCTAGGGCCCGAGCTAAATAAAAGTGAAGATAGCTGATGTGGATATATTGGAGCCGTTTCATAGAATCAAACTTGCTTGCTATATGATGAGTATGCTATGGTTCAGTTTACTTTGATAGTACTTTTTTTTTTAATTGGTTGTATGGGATTGAAATACCTAGGGGCCTGAGCTAAAGAAAAGTGAAGATAGCTGATGTGGATATATTGGAGCCGTTTCATAGAATCAAACTTGCTTGCTATATGATGAGTATGCTATGGTTCAGTTTACTTTGATAGTACTTTTTTTTTTTTAAATTAGTTGTATGGGATTGAAACGGGCCCTTGTATTACATCATTACCACGTAGTGGTATTATAACAAAGCTTGGATATTATCCATGTATCACTTGGCAAGATTCGAACCTGGGTCTCCTACTTGAATGTTGAGGAATCTAACCAGTTGAGCTAATGCCATTTGATAAGATAGTACTTTCTAGTTACTACAGTGCATTGTAACAGTTATTTTTGAGAAGTCCCATCATCCGTGCCATAAATAGAATTATTTTATCGGAGTGATTGATGATGTACCACCCTAGAATCATGGGCCCTATTTCATCTGGTCAAGTACTATCAAAACATTTTAAGGTTTCAGGTATTTGGTTCTCGCACTAAGTCTGATAAGGAGTAGTCGACAAATCAATGCTTCCTAGATAAAAAGAACTTTGTTTCTAGCATGTCTAATATTTTATTCATCCTTTGGTTGGTATACTGTACTGGGAATGTGAGATTCCTGATGTTAATAACCATCTTTTTGTCAGTCCCTTTAATCAGGTGTAATGGAGGTCAAAGGAGACTTCTAACCTTTTATTATATCTAGGAAGGTCTCTCATGTTGGTTCATGGGTTGTATATCTAGGAAGTGTTATAGTCTGCATTAAATTTCTGTGTAGGATGTTACAAGTTCAACTCTTGTATAATTTCTTTGTCTGACTTCTACTGACGATATGTATCTGATACTTGCAGCTGAGAAAAAGAAGAAGAAAAAGAAGCACGAGGATCTAATGGATGTAGATGCACATGAAGATGGAGAGGCTGGTGGAGCGGAAGAGAAAGGTAGGAATGAAGAAATGGGCAGAATTTCACAAATTGTAGTTAATTGGTTATTACTTTAAACATAGTGGCAGATAGAATTATCTGTTCCTGTAAACAAGTCAATATAATATTATGGAAAATTGATCTTCCGTTAAGAGTGTAACTTGAATTTATGAATTATATATTTGAACAAATGTGTTTCTTGGCAGTTGAGAAGAAGAAGAAGAAAAAGAAGGATAAAACAGAAGTTGGTATGTTTAACCAAGTAGCAGAAGGTGAAGAGGGTGCTGAGCCAGAGAAAAAAAGTAAGAAAGAAAAGAAACGGCCTAAAGAAAGTATGGAGATTGACACACAAAATGGCATCACCGATGTAGAGCAGATAGCATCCGAGAGGAAAAAGAAAAAGAAGAAAAAGTTTGCTGGTGATATGGATATTGATTCTGGAAAAGAGATTGCTCTTAATGGGTCACAGACTCTTGAAGATGGGAAGAAGAAGAAGAAGAAACATAAAGTAGATCAAGACATGGACTGACTTTGGAATGTTAATATGTATCATTCTGTAGAGCTGTATCCATGCCTTTATGAGTGATTTTATCTTTAGATCTATCAACAATTATTGATGTTTTAGTAATGAATTTTGATGAGCTTCAGTTTTGGAACCTCATTGAATGAGGAAAGAATCACACTACACATCTCCTGAACTCCAACATCAGTTGATATTTTTGTGAGACTTTGTTGGATCAGAATTTTGTTGTTTAAGTGCTTGCTTTTGATGAGAACTGTTAATTAACAGTATTAGGCCAGGTATTCTATATTACGTTTGATTGTATCTTGTTAAGGAAATCCAAACTACATATGATATGAAAAAGTGCTACGTTCTCATTTTTTTATTATTATATCTATTATTGGTTTTCAGTTTCTATATGTTCTTTATATCTAAAAATCATAGCATCCAGGCTTATAAAATTTCTTGGGGGCTATGCAGTAGTGTGACCAACACTTTCCTAGTTTCTGTTAAAAAGAACTTGCAACACCTGTAAAAAGGATGTTTCATAAAGTGTGCAGCACCTTCAGTTCCTTTTTTGTTCCTTTTAAATGGTTACTCTGGTATTTCAACAAACCACAGTGGTATTGATACACCGATGGGATTTGAAATGTTGTGGACTCTTTCTGAGCCAAACACTGACCAGTTGAACTTAAACCCCATGGACACAAAATCTACAAGGCAAGAAAACATATTAATATCGTTAACTCTTTGCAGATTAATATAATATGGATATCATGGTGACAGGGAACCACTTCTGTGGAAAGGAATATGACTAATGAGCTTTACGCTATTGCTGTAAAAGCTCCCAATGGTATCTTCATGCTGGAAGAGAACCCCCAGTGGTATCATGCTGGTCACAGCTATAATAACTTAATGCCTGCAAAGGATAACCAAAATCACTTTTCCTTTGGCACAAGTTGGCATGAAACGGCGGGTACTTTGGGAGAAATAGGAAGTGATGTAGGGAACAATGGGCTCCAAGCATACAACATGCACGATGGTTTGGAAGGATATAGGGTTTCTTTGCATTTTCCTGCATACTTATCTAAAGATGATATCATTATGCATTTGGGAATGTAGATTGCCCTCCTGTTCTATCCAACAAAATAACAATCCTGCTGCTGCAATTGGAGCAATGCTAGGCATATATGTCTCGGGCACAGAATAAAATATTGTTGACTGTCTGGAGCATTGATGCAGATGGAGTTTCATTAGCTGCTTTTGCTTTTGGAATGCTTGTTGGATTACAGTTTTGATGGTGATGTAGTGAAGGGTACAGTTCTGGAGCTGTTATGATATTTTGTTTCACGCAGTTTTGAAGTAGAGTTTGGTTTCGCTTTGCACATACCCAGAAATTTTAACAATGATTTTGGATTGGTTAGAATTCGTTGGTGGTACATGCAACATAGTTTTGGATATCACTATGTACAGATGCTTAAGCTGATTTTGTTTAGCATGGATAATGAACATTTTGATATGGTTATTAGTTTTTTTTGTTAGTAGTTGCATCATCATTGCCCTTTTTGTTGTGTTAAACCTGCAGAATTTTACCACATGAGCATGGATGTATTCAATTTCCTTGCAATTTTCCGTACTTACGTCAGTCTATGCAGCAAGGAAAGTGGACCTCTGCCATTTCGTTCTGCCGTCAGAGGCAACTTATGGTCTTTACAATGATACGGACAATGTGGTGTTTTTTGTTTATCTGGGGGCACAACATGCACGGAGTGTTGGGTGACTTACCCAATTTGATTGAACCAAACAGCAAAATTTGCAAATGTTTAAAGACTATTAAGAGCTTCAAAGACAGGCGCACATGCATAGCCTAGGTCACCCAAATAATGTATTATTGGATAATCATCTTTGTCTCCAATACATTAGTTTATTATACATTATTAAAAAGGCTTAATGGTACCATGCCGAGTATGTGGATGAATGGAATCATAATTGCTTTTTGTTGTAGGTAGAGTAGGCATCGGGTCCATATCCTGGCAGCTGATTCATAGGGTTAACGAATTTATTTTAATTTAATTGAATTATAAATATTGGGACATTGTGAATGATATATTCAATTGCAAAAAGTTAAATTTCAAATGAGATGTAGGGTTAACGAATTTATTTTAATTTAATTGAATTATAAATATTGGGACCTTGTGAATGATATATTCAATTGCAAAAAGTTAAATTTCAAAATGAGATGTCAAAGTTTTGTGAATTGTATTTATATTAGTTATGTAAATGCCAAATTTCAAATGAGATGTTTGAAATTATGGGAATTAATTTTTCCTTGATGTGAATGTGTTATTAAAGACAAATTTCAAATGAGATGTTCAAAATTAAGTGAACTAATTTTCCTTGAATTGATGTGTTACCTAAGGTTTTGAAGTGTGAATTGTATTTATATTAGTTGAATTTATTAGATGAATTTAAATGTTAGGAACTTAGGAAGGATATAATACAATGTGGAGATGCCAAATTTCACATGAGATGTTTGAAATTATGGGAATTAATTTTCTCTTGATGTGAATGTGTTATTAAAGTCAAATTTCAAATGAGATGTTCAAAATTAAGTGAACTAATTTCCCTTAAATTGAATGTGTTATCTAAGGTTTTAAACAATTTTGATTACTTTATTTTGATCTGATGTAAAATTAATTGAACAAAGATCAAGATACTATAAGATGTTTTAAGGCATTGGATGTTGGTGTTGTTGCAATTTCATTCCTTTTTTATTTTACATTCAATGATATTATTTTTTTATTTTTTTTTAAGATTTTCGTACCACCATGACTTCTCAAACTAACTATACCGTATCTATGTGTTGTAAACATAAACTCATTTTTAAAGAACTTTAATAATTTTTTAAAAATATTCTTGCCGGACACTACAATGATAAAGGCATTGGGCTCTCCTAAAAGGAATACAAATTCTATTCATGAAGAGGGTGGCCCCCAACAAAAAAAAAAACGAATAAATTAAAAAAAATTAGAAAGCAACTTTTCGTTCATAATTCTCTAAGCCTAATACCACATAACCCATTTGACATGGAAAAAGGTTATAATAGATAGAAAATAACAAAATAATAATAACAACATTTTATTGTATGGCTTCTATTGGGTCATTCCCATTAAAATAACAAATCATTTAATTGTTTTCTTACCTTTCTATAAGGTTAAGAAAACTATAGCCAACTTGCCTTTATATCAAAAATAATTTTTATTCGTCTTTAGTAAATATTTGTCATCTATCAAATTAAAAAAACTATTGACCAACAAGTGAGTGAGAGCGAAGAGCGAGTGTGAGTTACAAGCAAGTGTGAATCACAATTGACCAACAAGTGAGTGAGAGCGAAGAGAGAGTGTGAGTTAAAAGCAAGTGTGAAGCACAATTGACCAACAAGTGAGTGAGAGCGAAGAGCAAGTGTGAGTTAGAAGCAAGTGTGAAGTGTGAGCAAGAAGTAGGAAGCAAAGTGTATTTAGGAGTGAGCACCACTTCTTATTCCATATCTTAGGAGAAGTTAAAAAATTAAATGATTCTTATGAAGAAAATCTAGGTAAGATGGCAAGAAAGTCATTTTTGAAAGGCCTTATTAGAAATAGAACGTCCTAGTTGGAAGTAAAGATGCCCTAGTTAGAGACAAGAAGAGCAAATTTATGGCAAACCCTATTTTGATAGCATATACTATATTGGAAGTGATTATCAAGGATGAGATGATCGAGCATGATATAATGGTTCTTAAAATTAGAGGGTTAATATGTAAATTCTATGGATATTGGCTAGGTTTTTTTGAGATTCAACATTGGATCAAGTGGAAATGGGGTTTTACTTCAAATTTCAACATGACTTTTCTTTCAGAAGGAATTTTCCTTATTATCTTCTGAATAAGGAATAAATAATGGATGAACCCTTAGTTTAGAGGCAAAGACGCATTATATTTAAAAAAGTAGAGTGAGAATTTTTCTATGTAGATAGAGACTATTAAAAAGCTTCTAGTGTAGATTAGGCATTTTGAACTTCCTTATTAACTCATCAATAAGAAGGTTTTGAAGAATATTGGCAATACTCTAGGCGAGTTCATTTAACAAGGACCAACTAGTAAGGAGAGAAGGCATGCTATATACACTCAAATAAGCGTTGCCATGGATATTTCAAAACCTTTATTGCAGTCTATTAGAATTAATATGAATCAAGCAAATAGGATCAAGTGGATTATGAAAACATTGCATTCCAATGTTGCAAATGTCATGAAACCAAACACATGGCATTGCAAAGTGAAAATGATGGAGAAAAAGATAAAATTTTGGGCATGAAGCAAATTTCAACATGAAACAAGATCATATCATAGGAGAAGCTGAGTCAAATTTAAGGATTTTCCACTCCTACGAAAGTGGCAAGAAAAACCCCTCTAAATCATCAAATTTGAAAGACCATTATAGTTCACTTGAATAAACCATTAGAAGAAAAAAATGACACAAGGGATGAGGAAGTGCAATGCACAAGTTCAAATATAGGAGTTAAATATGTAAAGGAAGATGGGGAGACACATTTTAAAGCAAATAAGGTGAAGGAGGTCAAGGTTAATGCAGGTAAATCATCTTCACTTTCTTCAAATAGCATAAAATATTCTCCTTGCAATAACAATAAAAGTAGTATATAGTGTATTCATTACACTTTAGGGTTTCAAAAGCAACATAATAAAGAAAAGCATAAGAAGAATACCCAAAGAAATTAAAGGTTTTGAAGGTAGCATCAGAAAGTAATGGCTATGGAGGATCATCTGTGCACTTTAGGGTTTTCTTGACAACATAAAGAAGGAAGTGTTTATGAGGCTATTCCTTGCATTTCAGATTCTTTAGGGCAACATAAATATCTACAAGATAAGCCTTGTTATGAACAATATTGAAAAATAGAAGTGATTGATGAAGATGAGTGTTAGTAGGAATGATAAACGAGAGGAGAGCCATTAAAGCATGAACAAAGAGAAAAGAAAACTTAAAGGGATATCAATATGGAAAACCAAATAAAAAATATCATAGATGTTAACAAGAAGTGGGGTTAAGCCTACTAATAAAAATAAAACATGATGATGATGAAAATGATATCATAGAATATTAGGGGTATGAATACGATTTCTAAAAAACGAGTTAATAAGGAATTAATAGGTTGTAGTCCTGAGTTTATTTTAATACAATAAAAAAAATTAAGTAGTGAGGAATGTAAGGGTACTTTTAAAAAGATTTGGTATATGGGTGATTGTCTAGCAGTTTCTTCTACAAGAGCTTCAGGCAATATTGCAACAATATGGGATAAACACAAATGGGATGGGTAATTGTTAGAAGCACAAACTAAATGGGTTGCTGAACTATTTGGGAGAAAAGAAGAAAACATCAAAGTTGGGGTTACAAATATATATTATCTAACTATAGTTACTGCTCATGAAAGATGTTGGAAGAACCTTAACATATTTTTGTCAAACACAATGATAATTCATTGTTATCTATGATTCTTGGGGGTGGTTTCAACACTATTGTATCTTCTTTGGAAAAGAAGGGTGGTACTCCAAGATGGTCTAAATCAATGCACAATTTTGCTTCATTTGTCAATTTAAGTGGCCTTTGGGATATTAGTTCTTCAAGTTTCCAATATACATGGGATAATAGACACATTGGACAAACTCATATAGTTGAAAGATTGGATAGATTCTTGTTATCCAACAAATAGTTACAAATATAATATACAATCTCTTCAGATATTTTATTGCAAGCAGGATCAAATCCCAAATCTATTCTTTTGACTTGTGATTTACCCAATAATGGTTATCCAAAGCCATTTTGCTTCCACCCTATGTGGCTCTAAGACCCCAATATGGTGGGGTGAAGCAAATTTTGAAGCATCATATATGTATAGATTAGTTCAAAAGATAAAATATTAAAAAAAGCAAATGAAGATTTAGAATGCCAAATCTTTTGGTAGCATTTTTAAAGAAAAGAAAGAAATTGAATCCAAACTCAAAAATTACAAGAGATAGTACAAATTAAAAGAATGGATTAGGATTTTTATGTGAAAGAAAAACATTTACTTTTTGATTATCATAATGCATTTAGAAAGGAGTCATATTGGTTCCAAAAATCTAGGGAGAAATGACTCAAGGAGATAGAAAGACATTTTTTTTCATATTACAACAAAAGCAAATTTTTCTTTTCGTTACATCAAAAATTTTAACTCTAGATGAAAGAAATTTCAAGGAAGAAGAAGATATAAGAAAGCAAGTAATTAATTATTTCAAAAATATTTTTTTTTCCAGATATTATGCAAGATGAAGAGGCACAAGATAAGCTTTTGCGAAATATTTCGTCAATTATCATATAAGGATAAAATGAAAGCTTGATGAATAAGATATATGGAGGAACTACATGAAGTAGATTTCTCTTTCCATCCTAATAAGGCACATGACCTTGATGGATTTCCTTCAATTGTTTTCATTTTTTTTGGGATTTATTGAAGAGTGGTATGTTAGTTGAGATTGAAGAGGTCACGAAAAGGAAGACTATAAATAAGTGAGATCAATGCCGTTTTTATTAAGTTGGTTTGCACGAAAGACAAGACAAAATAATTTTATAATTTACATCCAATAAGCCATTGTAATATGATTTATAATGTCATTTAAAAATTATGGCAAACAGGTTGAAAAACATTCTAGGTTGTGTTATCTTAGAGGAACAAGGTGGTTTTGTTTGTGGTAAACAAATTCTTTATGGTATAATCATTGCACATGATGCCATACATTCTCTTCATTCCATAAAAAAACCAAGTATGCTTATGAAATTAGATATGAACAAAGCATATGGTAAGGTTTCGTTAAATTTTCTAGATGATATTGTAAAAACGTTTGGTTTTGATTACAATTGGTGTGAATGGATTAAATATTATTATATAAAAGCAAAATATTTTAATTTAGTCAATGATTCTCTTGCTAGTTACGTCAAGTCATTATCTAGACCCCTTCAAGGTGATCCACGATATCCTTACCTATTATTTATTCTTGTGAAGGCATTAGGGAGAGCTTTCTCTAAGGTAAAATGGAAGAAAAAATCAAAGGTATTCAGGTTGCAAAAAATGGTCCCTTCAAATCTCATCTCCAATTGTTGATGATACTTTACTTTTGGGCCTTCCATTAGTCAGTGAGGCCATGATGATTAAATTAATGTTATCATGTTATGATAAGGCTACTGGTTGGTTAATACTGCAATATTTATCTTTAATATTGACCTAGATTTGCAATAAATTATTATGGATATTCTAGGGTTTAAAATTGAAAAGTTGCGATCAACTTGCTTGGGTATTCCTTTATCTCATAAAGGAAATAAAAAGGAGCTTTGGGTCTCTTGTTTGGATAAAATGAAAGCTTGTCTGGTAGGTTGTAAAGATAAGTTCTTAACCATGGCGGGAATGCTACAACTCATAAAGACTATATTACAATCCATCCCTATTAATATGATATCACTTTCAAGATTGCTAGTAGGTATAGCATCAAAAATTGATAAAATTCAAAGAGACTTTCTTTGGAAAGGATGCAAGGAAAACTTTAGGCTTCCTCTTTATAAGAGGGATAGGATTTGCAAAGGAGAAAATATTGGAGGAGAAGTGTTGCGTAATTGTAGACTTATGAGTTTGGACTTAGGGGCAAAGCTTGGATGCATATTATTCAAAGATCAAGGAAAGAAATTGACAAAAAATTTACTTCAAAAATATAAATGTTCTATTGATGCAATGAAATTATTTAGGAAAATAACCCCACCCAAAGGATCGTCGACATGGAACTTCATATAAGATAACTTACAATTGATAAAGAAACATATTAAATGGTTAGTCAATGAGGAGAATTATGCAAATTTTTGGTCTGAAGCTTGGTTGAAACCTTATCCTCTTATCTTTGACTCAAAATGACAACCATTGGCTTAGGCATGCATAGCTTGTAAAGGTCAAAAGGTCAAAGACTATATCAATATAAACAACTAGATCATGGATTTCTATTAGTAATCAAGTTGAAGGAGAGGAACTCAAACAAATTGTAGATGAACTTTAAAAGATACTTTAAGATTTTTATTTTCCAATTTTTAAATAAAAGGATGAGTTGGTTTGAAATCTATCAAAATATGGTGGATACTCGATCAAGTTGAGATATGCAGATTTAAAGAAACCAAAATTTCTTACTCCCAAATATTTTCCTTGGAAGAATGTTTGGTCATTGGAGGCTCTCCCTAAGACCTGAACATTTCTTTGGTTAGTAGTTTAAAGTAATATTTTTATAGGAGATATTCTACAAAGAAAAACATATCATGGACCTTTCAGATGTGCTTTAGTTAAGAAGAATTTAGAAATATCAGACCATTTGTTTCTTCATTGTACCTTTGCTCACACCATTTGGGGTTGCTTTTTTAAATAAATGAAATTATATTGGTTAGCTTCATCAACATTGAAAGAGTTGATGAATGTTAGATTAATTATTTCAAAGGTAAGGTGTTAAGTATTCTATGGAGGATTGGCCTTGTTATTATTTGTTGGAACTTATGACTTGAAAGGAATAGTATAATTTTAAAAAATAAATCTCAAAATCATACCCAAGTTTAGAATCATATTATTACATTTCTTGCATAATATTTACAAATGTGGTGGTCATCATAGGAAGTCTCAAGTGTAGAAAAAGAGGTGGTAACAACTTAGTTATAGGATTTGAACATATATGGAAGAGTCATCTGCAATAATGACATTAAAAAAAAATATCTACTTTGATCTAGGGTAAAATGGAAAAGTTCAGAAAATGGGTTTATCAAAATTAATTTTTATGATGATTCTAAAGGAAAATCAAGAAAATCCGATGGAGGTGATGTTCTTCAAAATAATGAAGGTAAAATTCTCCTCATTTACTCAAAATAATATGGAACTTCAACTAACAACTATGGAGAGGCTAGGGCACTTCTTACAAGGATTTAAATTACAATAGAAAAAGGATAGAAATATATTTTAAATGAGGGGGATTCACAAATTATCATTAATTATATCATTAAAAATAGATGTGGAAATTGGATTAAAAATAATATTATTGCTAATATTCATCATCTATTATTGGAGGTAATATCTTGGAAACATGAGCGTATTTATAGAGAAGGAAATCAATAGCAGATGATTTAGCCAATCCGAGTGTTGATCTTCATCTTCGTGAAATCCAAAATTTAGTAGGTAATTGGCCAATAGAGATTTTATCTCTTAACCAAAATGATGTCAAGGAGATAATTGTGAAAATATAACACTTTGAGGAAATTAAAGAACATTTTGATAGAAAAAAAGAGAAATATTTATGATAAAAAAACATGTTGGATATGGTTTAATTGACATAACAACAAATGTAATATTTTTGTATTTTTATGGGAATGGCCCCCAATAAAAGCCACATATAACTTAAAAAAAATTGTCATCTTCCTCAAATTGGTATGTTTATGCAATCAAATCCTTGATATCATTTCTATTAAGAGATAAAATCTCACTTGTCTAGTTGCCTTCTAAAATTTGAATTTTGTCAAAATGAAAATCAACACTTCAAATGGCTTAAAAATTTGCTACCCATTTTATATGTCTATAAATATGTTGTCTATAGCAACTTGTCAATCCTCTAATATCTCTTTTTTAGGGGTCTTATTCATACCCTTAAAATTTCGAGATATCATTTTTATCATCACTTTTTATTTGTGGGTATAGACCCACACTTGTGATATTTGCTTTTGTTTTCCCTTATAAATATCCTTTTGAGTTTTTTTTTTCAATTTGTTATTGCTGCTTGGGTCTTCCTCTCTTTTTTGAATTTCCATAAACACTATATTTTTTATCATTCTCCTCATTTTTTTTCATATTGATCATAGTGAGGCTTATCATCTATGGGTTTGTATTGCTTTGAAGGATTCAAAGTGCAAGGAATAACCTTAAAAACACTTTCTTCTTTATGTTGTCCTAGAAACCTTTAAAGTTCAATGACACTCCTTTATAGCAATTACCTTCTTAAGTTTTCATGAGAACCCTAAATATCTATGGATTTCCTCAATCATCATTTCCATATTACGTTGCTCTTGAAACCCTATAGTTCAAGGGTTAACCTCTACACTAGGAGAGGATTCTATACCAATCGACGAAAATAAGGACAATTTACCTAGAATAAAATTGACCTCTTATGTTATCTTTAATTTAAAATTTTCCTCTACATATTCCTTTGTACCTTTAATTCCTTATGAATTTGAACTTGCACATTGTACTT
This sequence comes from Wollemia nobilis, assembly GCA_028583015.1. Classification (NCBI taxonomy): domain Eukaryota; kingdom Viridiplantae; phylum Streptophyta; class Pinopsida; order Araucariales; family Araucariaceae; genus Wollemia; species Wollemia nobilis. The sequence continues at coordinate 19,901,527 of JAQPPZ010017228.1, forward strand.
TCTCATTCCTTGTATCCTTCTTTGTTTCTTCTCACAATTGATTTGAGTGAACTATGGTGGCCTTTGCCATATGATGTTGTAGATAGGTTTTCTTTGCCTCTTTGTTTGGAGAGGAATATACTTGATCTAATCAAGTTTTATTACAATATGATTTTATTACAATATGATTTCCTTGCTTTGTCTTGAAGTTTGTCTCATGACACATTTTTTTTTTTTTATCATTTCATTTTGTAATCTCTTGCCATGTGCCCAATATCATAATAATTACAACATAAAAATGCAATGCTTTCATAATCCACTTGTTGATCTCATTATCTTGATTTGGATTTAATATTAATGGATTATGGTAAAACAATTTGAAATTTTTATAATGAACACATATTCGAGTATATAGAGCATGCTTTCATTACTTAGTAGTTGGTCCCTCCTGGATGAATTCTTATAGGGTATTTTCTTCAAAACATCCTTTTTGATAAGTTGATATGGAATTCCAAAAAGCCTAACCCACATTGGAATATTTTTAATAGTTTCTCTCTCGACAAAAAAACTCACTTCATGGTCTTAAATAAAGGGTATCTTTCCCCCTAAACCATGAGCCACCATCCATTATTTTATTTTTGATTTTTGAATTGGATGATGAGGAAAAAACCTTCAAGAAGAAAAGTCATAGTGTAATTTGAATTCAATTCCCATTTCCACTTGATCCATTTTTGAATATTTCAAAAGCTTGGTTGGTATCCATAGAACTTACATATTAACCCTCTAATTTTAAGAACCATTATCTCATACTTGATTATCTCATCCTTAATAATAACTTCTAGTGTAATATTTTTTCCATGGATTGAACCTGCCATATATTCGCTCTTCCTCTTATCTCCAACTTCATCCATATTTCTAGCTAGCTAGGGAATATTTCACATTAGGGCTTTCAAATATGACTTTCCTTCCATTCTACCTGGTGGGACTCGCTCTCGTCTTGCACTCGCTCTCGCCTTGCACTCGCTCTTGCCTTGCACTTGCTCTTGCCTTGCACTCGCTCCCATGAACATCAAAACTAGTTAATATATAATGATACACATATTTTTGAACTTATAGATTGTTAATATTCCACCCGCCTTCAAAACATAATAAGAGTATTTGTATGAATATATGAGTATTGTTTGAGGTCCACACTTTGAATACCAACCTATAATGATCATATGCGTGTTTGTCTATTGAGTCTGCATAATAAGTTTACTTAAAAACTATATAGTTCCAATGTTATTATGTTGTTTCAACATACATTATCACTATATTATCTATCAAAATTTAAACTTAAGTTTTCATTTGGGAAGTTTATATTTTTAATCATTTGAGTTCATATCATTTGATGACAAAAAGTTAAAGTTTTACTAAGAATAGCAATTTTTTAATTGTTTATGTGGGATTGAAATAGAGCCCACCTGTATTACATCAATGAGCAAAATGTTATTATTACAACTTGACAATTATGCATGTATTGCTTGCCAAGATTCTAACCTGGGTCTCCTCCTTCAAAGTTGAAGAATTTAACCACCTAAGCTAATACCATTTGATTACTAAGACAAGTATTTTTACTACATGCTTTTCTATTTCCCCCTACTGTATTGTTTCCAATGTCTTTATTTAAACAACAAATCTTAGGTGATTAATTTTGTTTAATATTATAATTGAATTCTATTCCCACACTCCTATATGTAATTACAATCTTTTGTTTTAAAATATATACACCAAGTTACTTCCATGAATTATTTGAAATTTAAAATTAGCTTAAATATATAGAACATATATCTATTATTAAACACTGATTGATATCAAAATCAAGGTGCTTATTGTGAACTTTTTGAAAGCTAAATAAATTAATGTAAAACTTTTCCAAAGCTAATTATATAACATAGACACCTTGAGTTTGATATTTCCAAATGTTTAATGGACACATATACTATACATATCTAAGCATAATATATACTCAAATTATGTGATCAAGAGGTTAATACCTTTTTTTTGCACTTGAGACTTCGCATGATGCAAACCATGTCTATAAATATTATGCGAGGCAACAATATGATTCCAAAATTGGATATGATCCTAAGATTTGTTTTTGAAAATTCTATTTTTTCTTTCGAGCCATAGATTATAGCAAAAATAATGATAAGATCAGGTCTTCCAAAAATACGTAATGCTTTAGCTTTGAAACAATTAATTCAACATTTCATCAAATATTCGAGTATTTATGGAGCTATATAGTATATTCTCATTATTTTTGAAAAAATAGCCCTAATTGATGCAAGGAAAGAGATAATAAAGCAAATAATGTGATGTTTCTAGATCCTTTTTAAACAAGATATATCAAAAGCTCCATGATATTGTCCTATTTATAGAATATCACCTATAAGAATTTTGCTTTGGACTCGTAATCAAAAGAATGGCACTATATTTTGATAGATTAAAACCATCTTATTTTCATGTTAAAATGGGCAAACAAAACTCTGAAGAACACAAGCTTATACTGAGAGGGGGGGTGAACAGTATAAGACCACTTTTTAATTTTTCTTCCAATTCAATATTATGTTGTGTAAAGATAACAGTATCAATAACAGTAATCAAAGCAATGCACAAAAACCATACACAATAGAGACATCACAATTTACGTGGTTCACCCAATGTGGGCTACTCCATGGAGAAAATATTTTACTAAAACTTTCTCAATCAATCTCTTTGGGAATCACTCCCAATTAATCTGTTTATGGATATTTGTCCAAAGGAGATGCTGATCCCCTAATATCAATTTCATGGATCTCTTCCACAGGAGAACTCTTTCCCCTTATGCTCTGGCTATGTGATCTTCTAGAAGACTCTGTCTCTTTGCTGTGCTGATTGGTGTACCTCTCTCCACTTGAAGACTCCTCACTTAGATATGTCTTCAACTATACTGGCTGCTATATCTCTATCCATTGAGACTCTGTCCTCTATACTCTGTCACCTCCAAAGCTCTGTCAATAGGCTCACTAATAACCTACTCAATAGGCTCACACAGAACCCGCTTAACAAGCTCACATAGAACTTGTCCAATGCTGAATAACAAGATCATACAAAACCTGTCCAATGCTGAATAACAAGCTCACACAGAACCTGTCCAATGCTAAATAACAAGCTCACATAGAACCTGTCCAAATCTGCTCCAACAAGCTCACTAAGAACTTGTCCAAATTTGCTCTAACAAGCTCACCAAGAACTTGCCCAAATATGCTCTAGCAATCTCACCAAGAACTTGCCCAAATATGCTCTAGAAAGCTCACCAAGAACTTATCCAAATCTGCTCTAGCAAGCTCACTAAGAACTTTCCCAAAACTGCTCTAGCAAGCTCACCAAGAACTTACCCAAAACTGTCCACATATCTGTCCCAAAACTATCCTCAAATTTGTCCCAAAGGCCTTCTCAAAGGCTCAATCAATCATGCACAAAAATTCCACAAATCTGTCTAGAAATCTATCCCAAAAGCCTTCTCAAAGGCTCAACCAATCATGCTCAAGTAGTACTCAAAACTCATCCACAAATCTATCAAGGCAAGGCTCAAAGATGAACTCAACAATGAATGGCAATGCACTCTTTAATGAATGACAACAATGATCCACAATGCTCTCAACTCAACTCAACTCAACTCATAGAAGCATAAAGATAATTTTTAGAGACTCAATATGTTCTAATCTCAATCTCAACTCAACTCAACTCAAGTCTTGTAGAACCATAAAGAGAATTGTTAGAGACTCAATATGTTCTAATATTACTCTCAACCCAAATCAGAATAATGGTATAGTTTATTTCATAGGACTTGAACAATCACTTCACATATCACTTGACTAGGCTCAATCAACTCAACTCAACCAATCACCACAAGGGACAACTCTCTCTCACACAACCCTAGTCCAAGTATGTATCAACCAACTTAAATGTTTCCAACAATGCTCAACCACAAATCTCACATAACAATGATACTCATGTTCTTTTCTAACTCAAGTTCTTTCACAACCAATGGGATTCAACAACTATGCTTATCAAAAAAGGTTTAGACACAACTCTCAATTCATAAAACCTTGAAACATTCAACCAACCACTTTTGAAAAGGAAACCACAAACAATCCTTTTCCCTCCAATGATATTTCAGAAATCAACCACCATAAACAATCAATAGAAGAATGTGCCCATACCTTTTATGAAGATGAAAAAACCTCTTTGTAAATCTGCCACAATCACAAAATTCTTTTGCCAATATTCACAAGGGTTAGTAGATCATAAAATAATAAACATTACTCCACTTTCCAATAATCATCATGAAGGCCTTTAATTGCACAACTTCCTTATCTCTCCTAAAACCACTTGTACCATAAAATAAAATAAATCAAAAAATTGCATAACCTTTTCACTCCCAAAACCACTTATACCATAAAATAAAATTAATCACAATATTGCATACCTTGTCACCTCATGAAAGAATTAATCCTCTTGAAAAAGAACAAGGCAAAATTAACTTTTGGAACCCCTTTGCAAAATCAGAAATATCTCTTTACACACATCTTATTTCTCCTTCTAAATAAGTTAGTCAAATAGCCCTCGAAATAAGCTTTCCGATGATATATAATATGCCCCATTTCCAAAATAAATTGAAACCTTTACACACACACACACACACACACACATATATATATATATATGCCACCCTCCATTAATTGCACATAGGTCGGCCCTCCATTAATTTAAACTTAAACTTTAAAATTTAATATCTTCATCACCGGAGGTCCTTTTTCGATGAAACAAAGTTCCACCTTGGCTTTTAAGAAAAGCCCTTTCCACATAAGCCCACCATGATTTTAAATAAAACCTTTTATTTTGCTTGCCTTGGTTTTCATAAAAACCCTGTAAATAGCCATGCTTTCCAAAATATCATAAATGCTTATTTATGAAATATTTTGGCCACAAAAACCAAATGTGATCCATGTGACATCAATAATCCATGTGACATCAATGAAAACACAAAATACCTCAAATTAACTCAAATTTCCAACAAACTCTTGAAGTATCCTTTGAGCCCATCTATTGTTTGTTTCAATTTTTACTTCTAAATTATTAATTAAAATCTAAGGTTATCTAGATATGTGAGCTTTTTGGGGCATGACTTTATGCTTGAAAATAATTTTTTTTGGTCCTAACCACCTTGTTAGGGGCATAACTTTGTGCTTGGGAATTTGTTTTGATCCATTCAAGAAGCATTGGAATTCTTAGAGGGAGAATAAAATTTTTAGCGAGCAATGTCATAAGTTGGGTTGCCAACATTTACATGGAAAAAATACTCTAGAGGCTCTAAAAAATGCAAAGCAAAATATTTGCTAAAAATAATAATTTTTTATTTTTAGATTTTTAAACCCAAAATATATCTCTAGCCATGTTGGAATATCAGTAGAAGACAATGCACAAAAATACAAGTCATATGCATGTAATTGTTATTTAATACACCCTTTGTAACTCATGGAAGATGAACCACCACATTTCCATATGGGTGACCTTCTAAATCATGATGGTGAACCATCACATTTCCCTGTGCGTAACATTTTATTTTAAATAGGGTGGATTTTCAACACACCAAAAAAATATTATATAAAGAGATGCACCCATAACTATAAAAAGCATGATTAATAAATACAATTTTATAGCGTCACATCTCTTATGAGAGATTTGTTGCATTGTACTTTGTCGTTAAGCAATAAAATTATTTTAGTGTTATACTTATTTTTCTATGTTCTAATTTGTTATACTCTCATTTTTAAATTACACTTTTTGTGATATTTCTTAATTCAATATTTCATGTTTTGGATCAAAGTTATCAGAGCAGTCTATCCTTTGAGTGTATATCCATAAACAAGAGATCAAGTTATTGAAAGTTTGGATATTAGATATGACATCTATTTGATTACCTTCCTTGTCACTCCAAATGATCTTAGATGGGAACTAGAACGAATGACATTGACACAATCAATCCTTTCAAGAAGATGTTGAACAACACCCTAGTAAAATAGAGGAATGAGATGATAAATCAATCTACACAAATTCTTCAACGACTCCCTACTACAAATTTTACAACCTCCTTCACATGACCTCTCACTACCCTAGCATAATTTAGCGCTCCCACACCTTTTAAGAAAGGTGAATTTTGATACTCCTACTTTTGAAGGAAAAATAAATGTTGATGCCCTAGAAAATTTGGTTTCATAAGTTATCTTCAAGCTTATTTATAATTAGATTCATTGACAATGAAAAGATTGCTTTTGTTGGAGAATATTACATTATTTGGTACATGCTAATGTACCCCATGCTAAGGACCCTGTGGCCTGGGGTGTTCCTTTTGCTGTTGAACCATTACAACACCATCTTTCAGGCTTTTGATATATTTTTGCTTTGGTTCGAGCTCCCCTACATGGGATGCTTGTTTTCCTTCAGATCTTTATTTTCCAAGGGTGGTTTCTGGTTTTCCCATCCTTGGGATGTTTCAAATTTTAAAATTCTGGCTTTGTTTCCTTTCCCGACTTTGGGAAAGTTTCAAATTGATTTCAGTGGTTAGGGTGGTTTGACGCTTTCTCCTACCCTTTGTTTGATTCAAAATCTTGTTTGGCACCTTTTGATTCAAATTTGGTTTTCTAGCGGGCTTTCCCTTCCTGCCCATTTTTCCTTTGGTGCAAAGGAAGACGTCTTCCTCTAGCACAAAGGAAAGTGCCTTCCTCTGGCGCAAAGGTTCCTCTAGCGTGTTCCTTAATTGTTCCTTTTGGTTATCCTTGCCTGTCCTTGTGTCCATCCTTGGACGAGATTCCTTTTGTTTCAATCTGATGTAATGTGTTGTAATCTGATCCTTTGTAATCAGGTTTTGGGATCCTTTACAAAAACCCATTTTTAATATAACCTACAAAAAAAAATGTACCCCCATGGTACATTCATGGTACAAATGTAAATATGTAATAGATTAGGATTGAGTCTATAGTTTAGATGAGTTATTTATATTTTCCCTTTTATGTAAGTGTCAATGTGTAAGAAATGCACAAGTGTCATGTAAGTAAGAGTGCAAGTGTGTATTAAGATAATGTGCACAAGTTTCTTGTATCTAAGTATGCAAATATGTATTGTGAGGATGTGCACAAGTGTATTTTATTAGGAATGCATGTAGGAGAGCAAGAGTCATGTAGAAGTGTGCAAGTGTCATAGAGTCAAGTATGCATGTAAGAAGAAAGTGAAGTGTATAGTATGCAAGTGGTAATATGACAAACCAATGGTCATGGGAGTTGTCATATGGAGAGCAATAGTCAAGTATGTGAAGAGTCACATTACTATATCTATTTTATGAAGATAAAACTTAATACAATGTAATAAAATAAAATATAAACAAGGAGGTGTGAAATAAGCATTGAAAATAAACTTTATTGGAATATATTATATTATTTGGTACATGCTAATATACCACCTTGGGTACATATTTAGATTGGGAGTGTGTCTTAGATTAGAGTGTGAGTATTTACTTTATGTAATGTAATAAATGCATGAGTATTATTAGAGTATGCAAAGTATTTAATGATGTAAATGTGCATAATAGTCCATGTGCACATGAGTCCATAGAATAGGAAAGTGAAGAGTCTCAAAAAGAGTGGAGGCCAAGAATACTCCATATGAAGAGTAACATTCCATTCTTTATATAGGTCTATATGTGAGTGTGAAAGCATAATGAAGAGACACAATGTAGATTGAGCATGTATGAAGTATGGAGTATTTGAGATCTCCATTCTATATCAAAATACTATTTTTGTGAGCATTTGTTAATGGTTGTTTTCTATGTAGTTGTAGAATTTATTCATGAGTTTTATATGTTTAGAATATTATCATTATCTTATATTTGATATAGCATTCTTATTTTAGATCTTGTGGTTATTTTACATTAAGCATTTAGTATCAAAAGCTAATAGTGGTATCAGAGCCACAAGGGATATTGATAGGAGATAGGGAGAGCCACAAGAGAGATTGAGAAGAGATAGGGAGATTTAATTTTTAGAATTTTAAAGTTGCTTTTTGGTTAGAGTCTTTCCACAAGGTTGTAGAAAAATTCATGAAGACTAGGACTCAATAAAGATTGCTTTTCCACTAGATTGAAAGATAACTAGTGAAGTTTAATGATTTAGAGATCTAGATATTTGGATGTATTTGATTGTTCTTATCGAATATTTACTGCATAGTTCTCAAAAGTTAAGAAGCTTCCTACAATGGATAGAGAATAATTTCATCTTCGATTGTCTAAAATTCTATGTGCTTTCCTCATGTAGGGATTAGTTTTTGAGTTGCATCAAAAGAGTAGACATTAAAGATTAATGTCCAAGAAAGAGGTCCCATTGGATATTGAAGATTGAGGAGACCTAAGAAAGAGGTCCCCATAGAAGATTGAAGATTCAAGAGACCCAAGAAAGATATCCCAATAGAATATTGAGGAGACCTGAGAAATAGGTCCACATAGAAAATTAAATATTGAATATTGAAGAGACCCAAGAAAGATATCCCTATAGAAGATTGGAGATTGAAGATTGAGGAGACCGTTTCCCGAGAAAGAGGTCCACATAGAAGACTAAATATTGAATATAGAATATTGAAGGAAGGAGAAAGAAGCCAAAAAATGTCTATTAAAGGTTGAGAAAGAGGAGACCCAAGAGAAGAGGTCCCCATTGTAGATTTGAGAAAGGAGATAGGAGATTTGAGAAAGAAGATTGAGAATTTGAAGACTTAAAAGAAGAGATCCCAAGCAAACTTGGAAGGAGAAAGAATAAGGCTAGAGAAGACTTATTGAAGAAGTTGAAGAAGTGGCCATTGGAGGAGATTTGAAGAAAGCTTGAGGTAGAATATTGCAAGTAGGAGAAACTCCTAAAAAGAAGAATTTGGGATAATTATCGCCATCCGAAAACAAGCCCAAAAGGAAGAAGGATTTGGCAAGAAGTTTACCAATTTTTGAAAAGGATTTTTGAAGACCTCAAGACATTAAATTTCTTAAGGAAGAGGCCAGCGAAAGAGTTCATATTTGAAGATATAACTCAGCGAGAGCTAAGGAGGAGAAAGGAGATAGAAGATGCCACCATTTTGAGAAATTTTAAGATAACCTTTAATAATTTGAAGGTTGATTTGTAGAGGAGAATATTATTGATTTTTGTGATGTAAGTTGAAGGGTCATAGGACAAACAATTAAATGTGATGTACAGCTAAAAATTGAAGAATATTTGGGTAGATTTTAAAGTGTACTTGAACAACCAATTGAAGGAAGGCTTGACAACAAAGTAAGGTAGTGGATTGGAGGAGTTAGAGACTATTTTTGAATAACAAGATACAGGATAAGAAAACAGATTTTTGGAGCAGCAATTTAAGATATTTGGACTACAAAATTGGGCATCATTAAAGGGAGATAGTAGAGCTACAATTTAAATAATTTGGAGCATATTTGAGAGAGCTTTGGATAGCAAAAATGAAGGAATATTTAGAAGCAATTGAATCTGAAAATTGCTAAGATTTTGGACAGCAAGAAGACGATTTTTGGAGCTGCACAAATCAGATAATTTGAAGATAAATAAGGTTGATTTGAAACAAAATTTGAATAGGAAGAAAGGTTGAAAATTTCAGCATACTATAATAGCTTTTTGGCAAGGAGAAAGAGAAGATTCGAACAATGTACTTTGAAGACGATAGATGTTGTTTTTAGGGCACAAAAGTAAAAGGTAGTGAAGCTGCAAAAATTTATAAATTCAATACAGAAAATGGTGAATCAAATCACTAAGGAGACTAGCTTCAAAAATGAGGATAAATAGGTTTGTAATATTGGTGCTATAAAAGTTCATTATTCAAGCATTCAAATTAGATTATTATAAAGTTTTTGAAAGCACCATATTAGATTTATTAAAGCCAACAAAATATAGTTTAAGCTAAGTGTCTCCAATCCAAGGAAGGAGGCATCATTATCATCTTAGAATCTAAAAAATACAAAAACAAAAGTAAAGTTAAAGATTGTTTGAAAGAGAGTAATAAGGAGAAGGAAAATTAGTATATATAATGTTCTTATAATCCAAGGAAGTGCAGAATTTTAAAGTCTTATTGAATAAAATAAATAGATCAAATAGTGCACAAGAACAAGGTAAAGTTTCCAAAGACATCATACCAAAGGAGTATTAGAACCATCATCTTGGAGGAGTTGCCACCATAGTGAAGAAGAACCACCATGTTGGATGGAGGAAGCAACATAAAATAGGAAGATAGAATGTCATTGGAAAGAGAATTTAAGCACCATAGGAGGCAACATTATTCGAGAGAAGTTGAGATGTCGTTGAGTAGAGCTTGAGCACCAAATTAGAGAGCAAGCATCATTAGTAAGAAATTTTGAGCATCAAAACCATGGGTCGCTTGGAGTGAATCATTGAAAGAAATCTAAACACAATTAGAAGGAATTCAAACAATAATTTGTTGTTACTTCATTTAGAAATACATTGGAAAGAAGATGTTGAGTGTTGAGGAACTGAATAGTAGAAGCATTAGAGGTAAATAATTGAAGTTGCTACCAATTGTAGAGTAGAAGTAGTGCATTACCAAGCGTAGAGAAGAAGAGAAGCGTTACCAAGAGAAGGAAAAATGTTACATGAAGGAGAAACGCCAACCATTTGACTTAATTATCACTTGGGAGGACATAGTATATTTGCCAAGTGTCACAGTGCAGAAGGTAGCTCCAACCAATGCCATGGAAGTGAAACATCTCCTTGTATCCATAAGTGCATGAGGAATAATTCATACAAGCACATTTGTGAGAGTAGAGAGTGGTGCAAGTTAGTGGAGCACTGCACATTAATGGTCATAGAATCCAAAAAGTACACAGAGGAAGGTTAGAGTATTGAATATTGAATTTAATGAGCATCATACACAAGGAGAAGCATTAAATACATTGGAGTGAGAGAAAACATTTTGAAGTTCATTTTTGGAGAATAGCGCCTAAAATAGAGTGCATATTATAGAGTTGGAAAGTCTCATGAGGAGTAAGCTAAAACATAGTGCGCCATATTCAAGAAGGTACATAAAACATTTAAATTAATTTTCTTTTTACAAAGGTTAAGGAGGTATAAGGAATATCAATACTAAGGTTAAGATTAATTAATCTATTATTCTTGAGATTAATTGAATGAATGGAGGTATAAGGTAATGAATTGATAAATTATAACCTTAGAAGATTTGTTGAATGATTTGGAAGACTTTTAAAGTGAAGAGAATTTAATTTGAAAGTCTTTGAAATTACTTTATTTGAATTTTTTATTGGTAAAAGGGATTTTGAAAGGGTCCCATAACCTTTTACAATGAGGAAAAAACAAAAGAAACAACCTCCCAAAAATAGGGAGACGATATCCAAAGAAGACACCTAGAGATGATCTCCTCAGAACCATCTCTAGATAGGAATAGAAATGAAAAGCGAGTTTCTAGACACACCAAGAAACACCCCCACACAAATTGAAATAGGTATTCCCATAGAAGGAAAACATCACAACCATAGAGATAGAATTCCATGTATACTAAATTTAAAATTTTTTTTCCTTCCCAAGACAAAACCAAACAGTCTTGTACACTAAAATTTGAAAAAGGTTTTCCTACGTAGGAGAAAACCAAATAATCCCTTACACTAAATTTTAAAAAATGTTTTTCTAACCAGGAGAAAACCATATAGTCCAGAAAGGACCAAATAGTAGAGACCAGACACTCCACATGTGTAACTGCTAGAACCTAGAATGACCAGCACTGAGTAGATAAGGAAAAAGCAAAAACATAAGATCCAAAATATAACCCACATCGGGTCTTTTGAAGGTCTGGAAATGAAACAACTTGAGAAAGAATCCATAGGACATAAGGTCTTCCTGCAGAGAAGGTTATGTACAACCATATCGAGAAAATCTTGGCTAAGAAATGATACCCTCAAACCGTGAAGTAGATCAAACATGACATTAGATTTTAGGAAGCCTTCCAATGTAGCAAATAATCAACACATGATCTCACCTCAAGACTAGAAAAAATTGTAGGTAAGTCCATCAAAATAAATACCAAAATATCTACAAGAAGCCCAACCCTACCATAGAACAAGAAGAAACTTGCAGAACCCTTCTGCAACATGATAGAGGACAATGTCCTCCCTCTAAGACCAAAAGAATAAAGAGAAGGAAAACACTAGGAAACCCCTAAACCAGACTCATGAAACAAATCATACACAAAGTTAGATTTCAAGAAGCCCCTCCATTGCAACAAACAATCATCACATGATCTCCCATCAATACAAAAAAAAATTGTAGGTAATTTCATTAAAAAAACACCAGTAGATCTATAAGAAGCCCAACCCCACCATAGAACAAGAAGAAACCAGTAGAACCCTTCTACAACACAAAAGAGCATAGGGTCCTCCCTCCAATACCAGAAGAATGAAGATAAGAGAACCAATAGGAAACCCCTAAATCAAAACCACCATTGAAACCCTAAACCAAAGTCAACCGTGAGAGCCTCTCATCTATGGGAAATAAAACCATGGTCTCCTCCCAAATATAAAAAAAAAACATAAAGAAAGACCATCTATGAATTATTAGAATGTACAAATAGAATTCCACCCCAAAACGAAGCAAGACTCAGAAAAGAACAGAGAGCCACCCCTGTAGACCAGAAAGTGCGTGGCCCCCTCCTAAGGCCAAAAGAAATACCACAAGATAGAGATTTAATGACCCACTTATTGAACCAAGCAAGAAATAAAGCCCCCAAAAAACCCATGCCAAAGAAAAACTAGGTTATCCTGCCAGGCAACACTACTCAAGGAAAAAGAAGGAACACTAAGAAAAATCTTCCTCAAACAACCCAGAAAAACGTAGAGAAGGTCCTGGAGCAACACTCCAGGCACCAAGAAGAGACTGGAAAGGCCTGATAGCCAAACCTTTGTTAAGGAAAATCGTTCCTTTTGTTCTTTGGGGGCCAAGAATTTCTATTCCATAGAGCCTGTCCCATTTGGGTGAACCCCCTAGGCTACCCAGGAGGGTTTTTTTATATTTGACTCAGGCTTCCAAGCTTGAACCCTGGACCTCTTTTAGAGGATTGGGGGAACTTGCCAGTGAGGTACCTAGTGCAGATACTTTATTTGAAATTCAAGCATAGAAATATTTGCAAATAATTTGACTTGGAGGAATAAGGATTTCTACATCGAAATAGGAATATTGAATTTGCAAATAACTTTGTTTTCTAAATTTCTAATTTTTGAGTTATAAGAAATTCAACATCAACATAGGTTTTTGAAATTTAGAAATCATATTATTGAAAATTGAGAGATAAAAGGAATTCAACCTAGATATTGGAAGAATTGAAACTTTTATCAAAATTATTGATTGTTCATTCATTACTAGGGAGATATAAGGTAGTGTACAAGTGTTGTTATGGAAACAAATAAATTCTTTCTTTCAGAATCCCAAATTTTTAAAGGCCCTAATTTCACTTCATGGAAAAACAAAATGAGGTCAATATTGATCATTGAAAAGCTTTGGGATATTGTTAAAGGAACACAAATTAAACCTACTAAAGATGCTAGAGATATTCAAAAGTATGAAGGAGATGAAGCAAAAGCACTTATGATGGTAACATTTGTAGTTATAGAAGATATACAACCATACATTAGTTCAACAACAACTTCTACAGAATCTTGGAATACTCAAGATATTTGAAGGAAAGAATATAGCCACTATCTTGAATCTTAAAACTCAATTGCATTCTCTAAAAGTTAAGAGTGGTGAAAGTATAGAATTATTTCTAAAAAAAAAGGCAGATATAAAAGGAAAATTGTTAACCATAGGAGAAAAAATAGAAGACACGTTTCTTGTTCAAGTAATTCTAAGAGCACTTCCAGAAAGCTACAAACATGTAGTCACATCTTTACAAATTCTAAGTAAATATACATCATTTGATGAGTTAGTCAATATACTACAAGAATATGTTGAGAAAATTTAGTGAAAGATCAAATGACTAACAATGCCTTAGTATCAAAAGATAATCCACAAGTAAATATTGCTTTATTCTCAAGAGGTAGATCAAAATGGAATAATAGATATTTTCAAGGATGCAGAAAGAAAGGACATAGTACAAATTATTGTAGGTTCAATCCAAGAAATTTGTATCAAGGGAATCAAATTTGTTTTGAAGCCAATCCAATAGGTTATTTCAACCAAGACAATATCTGAATCAATATAGTCTACACTAGCAACAATTTCAACATTAGTATATTTCTCAAAATCAATATAGTCAACCTCAGTTACAATAGCATAAAATCTTCTCCTTGCAATAACAATAAAAGTAGTATATAGTGTATTCATTACACTTTAGGGTTTCAAAAGCAACATGATAAAGAAAATCGTATGAAGAATATCCAAATAAATTAAAGGTTTTGAGGGTAGCATAATAAAGTAATGACTATGGAGGATCATCTGTGCACTTTAGGGTTTTATTAACAACATAAAGAAGGAAGTGTATGAGGCTATTACTTGCATTTCAGATTATTTAGGGAAACATAAATCTCTACCAGATAAGTCTCGTTATGAACAATATTGAAAAATAGAAGTGATTGATGAAGATGAGAGTGTTAGTAGGAATGAAAAAGGAGAGGAAGGCAATTAAAGCATGAACAAAGAGAAAATAATACTTAAAGGGATATTGATTAGGAAATCCAAATAAAAAATATCATAGATGTTGACAAAAAATGGGGTTAAGCCTAATAATAAAAATAAAACGTGGTGATGATGAAAATGATATCATAGAATATTAGGGGTATGCATAAGATTTATAAAAAATGAGTTATTAAGGAATTAATAGGTTATAGTCCTGAGTTTATTTTAATACAATAAACAAAATTAAGTAGTGAGGATTGTAAGGATACTTTTAAAAATATTTGGTAGATGGGTGATTGTCTAGCAGTTTCTTCTACAAGAGCTTCAGGTAATATTGCAACAATATGGGATAAACACAAATGGGATGGGTAATTGTTAGAAGCACAAACTAAATGGGTTGCTAAAATATTTGGGATAAAAAAGGAAAACATCAAAGTTGGGGTTACAAATTGACGTAACCGCAGAGCGCTCACCCAACTAGTGTACTGATCTATACCGTCATAAAACACAAAGATCCACACAAAAATTCACAAATCGAACAAAGAAAGCCAACTAATGTAAAGTTTTCTTGTATTGATATTTCAAAGGATCTCGGGTTACAAAAATTCCCCCTCAAGGTCACTCCAAAGATGATACAAATGTTTACAATTGCCAATGCCCTCAATAGGGTACGCGCGCTTGTACTTTGCTCCGGTGATTACTCACAAAATGCCTTGGGGTAGAGGTAACCCCCTTCTCCACAATGTGGAATGATTATGATATAGGCTCCTTTCTGCACCTTTCTCCCTACGAAAAAAAACAACAGTGCACGGTTATAGATATTGATAGCCATCATTTGATGAGTTAGTCAATATACTACAAGAATATGAGGGAGATAATTTAGTGAAAGATCAAATGACTAACAATGCCTTAGTATCAAAAGATAATCCACAAGTAAATATTGCTTTATTCTCAAGAGGTAGATCAAAATGGAATAATAGATATTGTCAAGTATGCAGAAAGAAAGGACATAGTACAAATTATTGTAGGTTCCCAATCCAAGAAATTTGTATCAAGGGAATCAAATTTGTTTTGAAGCCAATCCAATAGGTTATTTCAACCAAGACAATATCTGAATCAATATAGTCTACACTAGAAACAATTTCAACATTAGTATATTTCTAAAAATCAATACAGTCAACCTCAGTTGCAATAGCATAAAATCTTCTCCTTGCAATAACAATAAAAGTAGTATATAGTGTATTCATTACACTTTAGGGTTTCGAAAGCAACATGATAAAGAAGAGCATATGAAGAATATCCAAAGAAATTAAAGGTTTTGAGAGTAGCATAAGAAAGTAATGGCTATGGAGGATCATCTGTGCACTTTAGGGTTTTCTTGACAACATAAAGAAGGAAGTGTTTATGAGGCTATTCCTTGCATTTCAGATTCTTTAGGGCAACATAAATCTCTACAAGATAAATTTCATTATGAACAATATTGAAAAATAGAAGTGATTGATGAAGATGAGAGTGTTAGTAGGAATAAAAAAGGAGAGGAAGGCCATTAAAGCATGAACAAAGAGAAAAGGAAACTTAAAGGGATATCAATTTGAAAATCAAATAAAAAATATCATAGATGTTAACAAGAAGTGGGGTTAAGCCTACTAATAAAAATAAAACGTGATGATGATGAAAATGATATCATAGAATATTAGGGGTATGAATAAGATTTCTAAAAAATGAGTTATTAAGGAATTAATAGGTTGTAGTCCTGAGTTTATTTTAATACAATAAAAAAAATTAAGTAGTGAGGAATGTAAGGATACTTTTAAAAATATTTGGTAGATGGGTGATTGTCTAACAGTTTCTTCTACAAGAGCTTCAGGTAATATTGCAACAATATGGGATAAACACAAATGGGATGGGTAATTGTTAGAAGCACAAACTAAATGGGTTGCTAAACTATTTGGGATAAAAAAGGAAAACATCAAAGTTGGGGTTACAAATTGACGTAACCGCGGATCGCTCGCCCAACTAGTGTACTAATCTATACCGTCGTAAAACACAAAGATCCACACAAAAATTCACAAATCGAACAAAGAAAGCCAACTAATGCAAAGTTTTCTTGTATTGATATTTCAAAGGATCTCGGGTTACAAAAATGCCCCCTCAGGGTCACTCCAAAGATGATACAGATGTTTACAATTGCCAATGCCCTAAATAGGGTATGCACGCTTGTACGTTGCTCCGATGATTACTCACAAACTGCCTTGGGGTAGAGGTAACCCCCTTCTCCACGATGTGGAATGATTATGATATAGACTCCTTTCTGCACCTGTCTCCCTACGAAAAAAAAACAACAGTGCACGGTTATAGAGATTGATAGCCTCTCATGATGAGGCCCTTTAAAGAATCATACATGTAAATACCATTAAAATAATGAAATAAGAAAGCATAAAGGTTTTAAGCTATTCTAATTGTATCAAGAATTATACTACAACATACAAGACATGAATAAACGCATGATGTATTAAACAAATATTGAATTAGAAGCAATAAAACATCAAAAAGATCCAATATACTCCTACCCACTACAACGCATAAAATACCTAATTCCTACGGTCAAAGTTCCTCTAAAAATGTAATTAAACCTATGAAAAGACTAACATGACTAATCTATGCGGTAAAAAGTGAACTGAGTAAGGTGATATCTAACCTATTGCAAATCGTAGCTATGAGGTGTGGTCTGCATTGTAAACCGTGGCTGACAGCCACAGTTTGACCTTTGATGTGTTTACCCTCAGAATTAGGGGCAGTGGGCTTGACCTCCTTGTCCGGATTGATGTTCAAAGGCCGCCTTTGTTGTCCTATGATAGATTTGGTGATAAAATCACTGTGATGGGCCTTCGTCCACTCGAATTTGTGTTTCTTGATCCTCATAGGCACCTAGAGCATCCATGGCTAATTGGTA
This sequence comes from Wollemia nobilis, assembly GCA_028583015.1. NCBI lineage: Eukaryota > Viridiplantae > Streptophyta > Pinopsida > Araucariales > Araucariaceae > Wollemia > Wollemia nobilis. The sequence continues at coordinate 19,919,221 of JAQPPZ010017228.1, forward strand.
TTTGAATGGATAGCAAAGGGGCTCTCATATGCACAAGGTCATTATGTAATTTGACAGGGCTTTGCTGCTCTCTTGATCAATTAGCTCACTCGATAATTCACTAGTGCTTTGCTATACCAATTATCTCTCTTTCGTCCTTATTTCCTATTGAAAAATGGGGGGTACTTATAGCATGCCCCTAGGGCTAGGGGTGGCTTCATGGAGAAGCCAAGACCAAGAAGGTTGGTTAGGACAGTTGGGATGGAAGCCTTTGGAATTTTCTGTCTTCCAACTGCCTCCTTATAGATCTCTTGGCCGTTCCAACCGATTTGGCTCGAATGGAAGGTCTAACTGAACTCTAGTTTAGACCGTAGGTCATAGCTGTGGTCCAAACTGCAGATCGTAGGTGTCAACTGCAGTTCAGAATGGAGACTGTAGGTTTGGGCTGTGGTTCATACTGCTTAGGCTAGAATGCCTAAATTGAGTGGTTAGAACCATTACTCTATCTTGGAGTCTATCTAAGATCCTTCATATGGTTTTGTAGCATGTCCATATGAGTATTCACCCTCGACATGACACATTTTAGGTATCTACAGATACCCATTTTGAGATGCATTGTGAGATCGAACAACACTGAGCAAAATAGACCTCCTAAAATGATGCCGTAGGTTCTATGATGATCATTAGTCTGATCAACATTAGATGCCCCAGGTCCAGCAAAAGGACGCACATCTTGGAATCATTGCTTACAATGTAGGAAGGCTTAAATTTGAAAGGTCTACACTCGTAATCAGACATTCAGGTAGCTTTGGTGCTACAATAGGAGTTAGGCCTATATAACCGAAGGATAAGAGCTACAAATGAAATTTCATATTTGCTATTTACCCCAAGCATAGGGGGAAGCTTATGATAGCTGTTAGCAATGATTTACAAGGATGAACACAATTTTGACAAGATCAAGGGATCTACAATATCTGAGATCTTCTATTGATTTTGATTATGACATGAAATTATAACTACCCCCTCAAGCAATGAGTCGATGAGGGTAATGACAATGTCTGAAGTGACAAAATCGCTTGACCATAATGAATGATCTTAAATAACTTTAGATTTGAGACGTTTAAACAATTTTTCATTATTTTCTTGCAACCTTTAGCAATTTGAGAGCTTTGAGAGAGAGAAAACATTGCCTGATACGGAACACTGTCAAACTTAACAACCTATACACTCGTTCTTCCCTGATGGTGGATTTTGATCAGCCATCGACTAGCTGGGGGCAGGGTGCGGACAAGGTAACTCGAAACTGAGACCTCGCACTCTATATGAGTAAAATAAACCACACTTAATAAATGCAAAAATTGAACCTCATTAAATTGTCGATAATGAACCTTACTAGTTTAGGTTAGATTTAGAATTTAATTTTTATGCATTAGTGGTCTAGGAGGGTACCCGAAATGGGTGCCGCTCCTAAACTGCAGCTGGTAGCTACAGTTCCCAGGTGGCAAAATGGGAACCACAGGTTTCAGCTATGGCTCCCAATTTTACAAATTGGGGACCGCAAGTTGCAGCTACGGTTCCCAATTTGCAAATTGGGGACCGTAATTTGCAGCTGCGGTTCCCAATTTACGAATTAGGGACCGCAAGTTGCAGTTGTAGGCTGCAATTGCTTGTTTTTTTTTTGTAGCTTTGCTTAGCTAGATTTAGCTTACATTATGTTTTTTTGTTTTTTTTTGCTTTTTTAAAAGTTAACTTCTAGAGCACGGGAGCCTGACTTGATGAGGACTCTCCGCGAGGCCTTTTCGGATGATGACTGAGCATGGTTTTGAGCTGTTGGGTTCGGTTATGTCATGGATCTACACATCATTAGGATAGATCAGGCCTATATTACTGTGTTGGCCCGGTACTGAAATGCGTGGACCAACACATTTCACCTACCTCCTGGTGAGATGACCATCACACTAGAGGATGTCTACAAGATATTTAGGATCCCTATCGACAGTGAGGCTATCGTTTCCTCTGCCTACATGAAAAAGGATGCCATTTTTGCTACCATCTTCGATGGTCAAAGCATCGACACATAGGATGATGCAGACCATGGAGGAGTGCACATCAGGGACTGGTATCGGGATGGCATCTTCTCTACTCGAGAGGCCCTTTTAATGCATCTCATCGTTTAGATTGTCCTTCCAGACTCCTTGGGCATGAGGATTCCCTGGAACATGCTAGACCCTACTTGGAGGGTGCTTCAGAGCTCGATGGAGGAGCCACTGCTACTAGCCTGGGGGAGCACTTAACTATGTCAGCTCTTCTAGGAGCTGTACTAGATTACGGAGTAGAGCCATAAGGGCATCAACTGTAGCCTTTTGCTATAGATATGGGGGTGGTAGCATATCCAGATCGAGCATCCTACTGATCTACCTCTGTGCATCACTACCCTAGATGCCACTCATCAGTGATACGTCGCCTACTAGCCTCGTGCTAAGGAGGGTGTCCGTAGCAGGGCTCATTCTAGGGACACACAACATTACATCATCAATTTTGTGGCTCTTGGGCCAGGGGACGTCATCTGGTGCCCCTACATGGATTGTCTTGTATGGACAAAGGTGGACGAGTGGTTACAACGGGCCCACCAAGATAGATGGCTCATCTGGCATAAGCCAGAGGTGAGAGAGTATCATTTTTTCTCTCGTGTCCTACAATAGTTTGGCATGGTGCAGGACCTACCAGATATGCCCCTGAGGTACAAATGCCTAGCACTGGAGGGATATCCCACTGATAGTTCCTCCACTGCTAAGAGATGCACCTAACAACTTCTAGGAGGTAGGAATTGAGGCTACTGGGACCATGATTAACAATGATGGGTGGTGGTCTCTATTTAGATGGCATAGTATCGAGCCTCTGGGTCGAGAGCCAGCAGAGGCAGAGGCATAGGCAGATCCTGATGGGCATAGGGTGTGCTAATGTACTAAGGGTGGTTGGGGCATAGAGGCCATCATTGAGGACCTACCAAAGATCGACCCTGAGGAGGACGCTCTAGAGGAGGGTGAGGTCCCTCCTGACAGCACAGAGGGATAGCTGCTAGTATAGGTTGTTGACTTGCAGAGTTAGATTGGGTGATTTCACATACAACAACGGGAGAGAGATACCACCATCGCCACTCTGGAGGTGAAGGTGGCTGACAGGGAGCGATGCCTGACTGAAGCACAGGGCTAGATATAGGAGCTCATGACTTGAGCTACTAACGTAGAGGCCCAGGTGCAGAGATTGCAGACTGCCTTAGAGTTGGCATAGGCACAGTGGATTACAACAAAGGCAGAGTGGGATCTCACACGAGTAGTGAGGGGAACTATTATGGAGTCTCCTATGGTACCAGCAGTAGGTACATCAACTATACAAGATTCGACTACTGAGGTGATGTGACTACGCGGTATGGTCATGAGGACCAATAAGATGCACGCAGCCCGAATTGCCTGCATTGATCAGCTGGTTAGCTACATAGAGATGTAGGGGCTACCAGTTCTTGAGGATCCTTTTGTAGTAGAGTTGTAGCATACCAGGTCCAGGACCTCAAGGCAGTCCACAACGAGCTCGAGTCATAGGAATCACCATACTGAGAGGACGCATAGGTCCTCTAGCATGCACACAGCGAGGTCGCAGGCCAGGGCTAGAGATCCAAGGCAGACATTAGGGACCTCTAGCCAGAGGACTAGCCTACTACAGTTACCAGTTTCTTGTGTGTTGGTTGCATTAGGCTTTGGTGGTAGGAAGGATCCACAGAAGGATCCACCACAAGTGCCAGGTCATCCAGGAGAGCAGGCTCTAGAGCATAGTGCAGAGGGAGGCGATGAGAGATCCAATACATGGGGAGCAGCCTAGATCCAATTTATAGCAGTTGCCTACTATATTTTTGATGTATCATTTTGTGTGTAAGGTCAAGGAACTACATAGTTGTAGCCTAGAGGAATTTTGTACTCCCTATGTACTCATTTGGACACATATATATGATATGATCTTTTATGGCTCATTATGTGTACATGTGTATTTATTAATTTTTGATTTTATGTTTATTTGATGCACATGGATGCAATATGTATTTAAATGCTATGTTTATATGATGCGATGTATGGATGTCATGCACGAGATAGATTTTATACTTTATGATGATGATATGCAGTGATCTGGATGATTAAATGTGCGACACATGATGTATGTAGATGGATGTGATGTTTATTTTTAACGCATATTTATTTTTTCTTTGTGGGAATGCGTATATTTTATGCAGTTTATGATATGCTATGCAATGTATGATAATGCATTATGTACGAAATCATAATCTAATGGAGATGAACCTGTATGCTTTAATCACTTAAAACATAATTAATGAATGTAAACTGTGTATATCAATTTTTAAAATATGACACCATAGAATGTATAACAATCATGCAAAATTATTGATAATTCTCATTACAAGAACTTAATCAATTAATCACCCACTTATGAAATGCAGTGAAATGGATTGGTGACATGCTAATGAATGGTTATTTCATTTCATACTATATAATCAGTGGTCGTCTAAACATCATTTTTGATCTTCATGCGATATCTATCTTATATGTTTGATTGTACTTTGTAAAATGTATTTTGATTAATGAAAGACCCGTATTTTTGTAGTCTAATGATATGTGGTATCTTGTTTCTATTGGAGCATTTTTTTTTGGGGTTTTCCTTCAGACTCAAACACCCTAGTAGACTTCTCCAAAAATCACATACTAATTGTACCAGGCTTATATTGGATAAGGCTTTTGCCGTGATAGACCCAACTATTCATAATCCATGTGTGTGCATGTGAGTATTTTTAGATAGATCGTAAACATACCCCGTATGTCAGTAGGGACTCTTTCAACCCATATGTGAGATAAGGTTACTCAAAATATTGTATCATCCTTGTTTCAACTTTGATTAGACTTATACAGCTAGACAATACCAAGTACCTAGAGCTAGTTTATCTTGCAAATTGATCAGGGCTACCCCTCCAAATGCAGGTGGGACTCTTTCAACCCATTGCTACATTTGGGGATCACCCAACAGAACTACCCTTTCGATTGCAGGCAGGACTCTTCCAACCCATTACTGCTATTAGGGATCACTCTATGGATTTCAAAAAGTGTATAATCCAGGGATTCAAGTTCTCACCCTTCTTACTTACTTAGATGTAGTGATAAAAATCACTGTTAGTGCACGTGTTACCATTTTATTTGAGCAAGGGATTTTTATAGTGCTTTTGATTCACTATGTCACTTTATATTTTGAACTTGAAATTTGTATATATATATATATTTTGCACTTTGTAACTTGGGATTTAACTTTTATGAATTTGGGATTTATAGGAGAAATTCTTGTCCTTTTGCCAAAGTACACCTTTCTGAACTGACTATTTGAAATATAAGCAGGTCATGAGACCCATCTCTCTAAATACATAAGATTGCTTTCATGGTTTTCATCCTCTCTCGTCTTAGCAGGATTTTATATTGTTTTGCTTAGTGACGGGATTCTGATATGTTGGAGCACTATTCCAACTAATGACCTTGTCTATAATAGCAAAGCAATATTTCTACAATATCTAAAGAACCCACTAGGTATGGCTGAGTGACAGGAAAAATTAATACACATACATAGGTCTCCACAACAGGTATCGTGCAGGAATGCAATAAATTATGATAAATGCAAGGGTGCATGATTGTCATACAAACGTCTTATTGTTTGTAAAATTTTGATAAACGCATTACACTCTAATGTGGAATACAATGGATGAAAAATGCCTAAATGCAATATGATGATGTAAATGCATGTGTGAATGCAAATGAAAAAGCAAAATGCAAATGCGAATGTTTTTGAATTTTTTTTTTTGATTGGTTGAAAGGGTGTTGAAAGGTCCCTGAACCTTGTACAAACCAGCCGTGGGCCTCCGAAGAGGGAGGCAAAGGGGAAGAACGGTGGCAGTAGAATGAGAAAACCTAAAAATAGTAGGGGCTATCTAAGGTAGAGGCGCCCAGAGGAACCAACTAGAAGAACTTTTTTGCAAATGCTAAAGATCAAAGAAAAAGCAAAACACCACAAGGGGAAAAGTTTCACGATATCGCGACATGTTGCATTTTCATGGTCCAAAGCAAAGGGAGAAAGTAAGGAGGAAAAAGTGTCGCGATATCGCGACATGTTGCATCGTCGCGGCCAAAGGAGGAAAAAGTGTCACGATATCACGACATGTTGCATCATCACGACCAAAGGATAAAAAGTGTAGCGATATCGCGACAAGTTGCAACGTCATAGCCAAAAGAGAAAGAGTGTCGCGATATCGTGACATGTTGCATCATCATGGCCAAAAGAGAAAAATTGTCACGGTATCGCGACATGTTGCATCATCGAGGCCAAAGGAGAAAAAGTGTCACGATATCGCGACATGTTGCATCGTTGAGGCCAAAGGAGAAAAAGTGTCGCGATATCACGACATGGTCAATGTTTTTGGATTTTAACCTTTATCAATTTTTTTTTTTTGGAATTTTATATATTTTTCTTGATTTTTATAGATTTTTGAGCTTTCATATTTGACCAAATTATGAGTACATGTCCTTGGAGCTTTTTAGGGTTGAAAAAGCAATTTTTAGAAATACTTGGAGCCTTTTAAATTGACCAAAGGTTTTACAGCCGCCTTTGGAACCTTTTAGTTGACCAAACTCTTTGCAAGAGGACGTGGAGCCTTTTGGGATGATTGAGAAGTTATAGGAACTCTCAAAGCCTTTGGGTTGACCAAGCGATTTTTTTTAGAAATCCTTGGTGCCTTTTCTTGACCAAGCTTCTTAATCAGAGAGCTTGGGGCCTTTTGGGATGACTGAGAGATTTAGATGAAACCCTTGGGGCTTTTGGGTTGACCAAGGGGCTTACAGATGCCTTTGGTGCCTTTACTTGACCAAGCTTCTTAATCAAAGAGCTTGGGGCCTTTTGGGATGACCGAGCGGTTTAGACAAAACCCTCGGAGCTTTTGGGTTGACCAAAGGGCTTACATGATGCCTTTGGTGCCTTTAATACACTCTAAAGCATATAACACCTTAAGATGGATGATATTGAGAGGCTTAAGCTCTTCCACACCCTCTAGTGATGTTAGATGATAGGTACCTAGACCAATATTTTTAGATATGATGTAAGGCCCTAGCCAGTTAGCCATGAATTTGTCTCGCATGTCAGGCGACAAATTAGAGTTCTGTTGGTTCTCTTTCAGCACAAGATCCCCAATTTCAAAGTCTCTTTGATGTACTTTGATATTGTAAGCTAATTTTAATCACTCCTGATAAACATGGAGATGCTCAAGGGCATTCACACAACGTTCATCAAGCAACGTCAATTGATCGAGGTGAGCTTACCGCATGGTGTCGTCATTGATGAACTCTTTCAATGTGATGCACAATGTTGGAATTTACAACTCTAAGGGCATAATGGCCTCAATGCCATATACTAGTGAAAATGGCGTTGCCCCAATGGGCGTCCGAATGCTAGTCCTGTAAGCCCATAATGCAAGGGGCAGCTATATATACCAATCCTTGTGGTGTTCTTGCACTGTCTTTTTCAATATGGCTACCACAGTCTGGTTTGAGGCCTTTGCTTCCTCGTTTGCTTACGGATAATATGGAGTTGCAAAACTATGTTTAATGTGGTATTTAGACGTTAAAGCCCACATAGTTTTATTCTTAAAAGAATTTCCATTATCTAAAATTATTTTGGATGGTATCCCAAAACGACATATGATATGCTCGAGAATAAATTTTGCGATGCAAGCTCTAGTGGTCATTGTGAGGGGAATGGCTTTCACCCACTTTGTAAAATACTCAGTAGCCATGATAATGAATGTATGTCGAGCCTGATGATGGAGGGGAAATATTACCAATTAGATCTAGTCCCCACTGAGCAAATGGCCAAGCCGCCTAAATGGGATGTAAGGCCTGTGATGGCAAGTGTGTAAGATTAGCATGATGCTGAAATTTAACACATTTCTTGACATAAACATTGAAATCCTTCTCCATAGTGGGCCAATAATAACCCATGTGAAGGATGCATTTGACAATAGCCATGCTACTGAAATGGCCACCGCATGTACCGTCATGAGCTTCTAAGATTTCCCAAGATGATTCTTGGGGCTCAAGACATCGAAGGAGGACTCCATAGCTACGTCGATACAAAATGTCTCATATCAAGACATACTTAGTCACTTTTTGTTTAAATGTGCATCTTGCGACACACAATAATCTTTCTGGAATCATACCAAGTTTTAGGAAGTCTTGGATTTGCAACATCATGCTTTGACAAGCCTCAGATTTGATTACTAAGACAACCTGCTCCCCCTACGTATTTAGCTTTGTAAATGCAGACTGGGAAACAACCTTGTGGTGAATGGTAGTACCACTCCCCGTAGGACTCTGAGAAGTCAATGACTCCCAGGGTGCCTACTTAAGAAAGTCTTTTGCTCTACTGAACCAATCAGCTATTGGTTCCACAAAAATCATGTTGACTGACTCTTTGTTATCAAAGGTTGCACTCTCCACTGTTGGATGCTAGAGCATTCTAACATGGATGGTAGTAAAATCGGTAGACATATTCTGAGGGATCAAGGACCCCAAAGATGCCATGGTGTCTATGAACCTATTTGACGAACGAGGGATTGCCTCGATGTCATACCATTCAAGTTTATCCAGATAAGTGGTAAAAATATCTTTGTAGGCTTTTAGCATGGGATATCGGCACTGAAAGAGCCCCTTAACCTGGTTGATTATGAGCAGAGAATCACAAAAAATGTTCAGTCTTTTAATACCCATGGTGATGGCTGTGTGGAGGCCCAAAAGTAGGACTTTATACTCAGCATTATTATTGGTGCATGAAAAGTCTAACTTGAATGATAAGGGCATTAGAGCTCCTTGTGGCATGAAAAACACTATTCCTACACCACCCCCTTGCTCACACTTCGAACCATCGAAGAAAAATGTCATATCAATATTATTCTCTGGTTCCTCGGGTTTGGGAGCTTCAGATATTACGAAGACCGCATCATTTGGAAGCTCAATGGTTAGAGGCCTACTGTTGGATAGTGGTGCCTTAGCCAGTTGATCAGCTATGACTTGTGCCTTGATGGACTTTTGGCTAATGAATTGCAAATCAAATTTTGTCAATAACATGATCCACTTTGTAGTATGTGTGTTATGATATGTCTTGCTCATCATGTACTGCAAAGGATTCTGTTTCAATATAACATATGTGGTATGACTTAGCATGTAATGCCACAATTTATTGGTAGTGAAAACTACTGCTAAACAAAGTTTTTCAACATATGCATATCCTGACTCATAACTCACCAAGGTGCGATTGATGTAATATACGACTTGCTCTTTGCCTTGCACGTTATTTTGGGCTAACATGGTCCCTAATGCAAAGTCGATTTCCAATATATATAGTAGAAAAGGCTCATCTGGCCTTGGTGGAGCTAGTATTGGTGACGTTGCCAGGTATTTCTTAATCTCGGCAAAGGCTACCTGGCAGTCCTTGTACCAATAAAATGGGACCCCCTTGTGTAGCAGTCGATTCATGGGTTGGTAAATATCTAATAATTGAGCAATGAATCACTTTATGGACACTAATTTTTCCTAAAGGCTTCTCAGTTCTTTGATATTAGTGGGAGGATGCATCTCTAGAATAGTCGTGACCTTTGATGGGTCTACTTTGATGCCTCATTTAGAAATGATGAATCCCAAGAGTTTACCTGAAGTTATGCCAAATACACACTTCTTAGGATTCAACCTGACATTGTGCTCTATCAGGTGATCGAAGACCTTCCTTAAGACCTCTGCATGCTTTACTCGTAGCAACGACTTAGCTAGTAAGTCATTGATATAATCTTCTAAGATTTTATGCATGTAGTCATGAAAGATATATGTCATAGCCCGCTGATATGTGGCACCAACATTTTTAAGACCAAATGGCATAACTTTGTAGAAAAATGTCCCCCATGGCATTATGGACATGGTTTTACACTGATCTTCGGGTTTAATTTGAATCTGGTTGTATCCAAAAAAATCATCCATAAGGGAGAGCATTTAATGACTTATAGTGGTGTCTACCAAAGCATCGATATTTGGCAACAAAAATGAATCTTTGGGTGTTGCCTTGTTGAGATCTCTAAAATTCATACAAATACGGACCCTTCCATCTGGCTTTCCTATGGGCACCATATTGGACACCCATTTTGGATAGTCGATGGAGATGATGAACTCTACATCCAAAAACTTTTGTAACTCGTCTTTCACAATTAAGGCTACTATTGGATGCATCTTTCTGAGTTTTTGCTTGACTGACTTCTTCGATAGATCTAGAAAAAAGTTATGAGTAACAAATTTTAGATCTAGACCTAACATGTCTTTGTAAGTCCAAGCAAAGAGATCAGGTCTCTGTTTCAGTAGAGGGATGATGCTATCATGCTCATCGAGAGTGAGACTCTCTCCAAATATAACCTTCTTTGGATTGGTGGGATCTTTACTGATATCCACATCAAAGGTTTTATCTACTGACATGTGTCATCCCTCCTCAAGATGGTGAGGGATAGGAATCATATGGATGTCATCAATCGGGTTCACATGTTCCTCCTGGGAAGCATCCTCAGTGTGACAAACATCATGAGCATAGCATGGTGAAAAATGAAATAGTTGCAGCATTTCTTCATTTGGGAAGAAATCTTCAGGCTGGACTGGCGAGTCAACAAGATCCCAATCGATAGCATCCATGTTTAGATGCAGCAGTTTGGTCGGATCTACTGGATTATAGAGTGGAGTGGTCAAATTGATAGAGACCATATTGATGGAATGGAATTGTTCTCCAAAACCACACGGACAAAACTCTATATTTGAAGTGTATCTTCCATACCAAAGATCTGGCTCGAATGGTACAGGCACAAATGGATCCTCTTTGTGGGATGCATGTATAACTGGATCCTCCTAGTGCACTAGCTATAGAATGGGATATCTCGGCTCAAGGAGCTTCACGTACATAGGCAGATCGAGAAAGAGTTACTGATACCTCTCTTCGAGCTCTATTCTTTCCCTCAGGCTACAATGGATATTAATCTCCTCACACAAACCTGCAGCTATAATAGGTGGGGGACCTCTAGGTGGAGGCTTGTTGCATAAGTGGTGAGGTCCCAAATAGGCCATCTCCATTGAGTCCTCATCATCGTTGTATAAATACAATCTGTCACTTCCCCCCTCTTCTAAGGAGCGATTAGGCAGATGTGGTCCCATGTATCTAATTCTACGATCACTATCATCACTATCCGGATAAATCTGATAGAATGATCGTATATATGATACTGCTACATAAAATGGCACTACTCCTTCCTCAGAGCATTCAGTTTTTGGAGGGACTTCCTACATAACACGCTCTGATTCCCTAGGCAATAGATATTGTAGATACATGAGCCTGGAATTGATCCTCTCATCTACATCACTATGGTCACTACCATGGATGGGCCACTCTATTGTGTCCATGTGTAGTGGAAGATCTGTTGGGCGAGGCTTTAAGTAAGCCTCCTCTATTTCATATTTATAATCACTATCGACTATGAAGAGCTCGTTTTTCTCGTCCACTTGTTCCATAGGCAGTAGATGGCATATGAATGTCAGACCTAGAAAGGTCGACTTGATTTCCTCTTTAGATTGATCATCGTTTGAGGACTCATCATATGCATCATAACTAGGTCCACTCATCTCGGAGGTGGACTCCTCTCCATCATCATCGTAAATATCTCCTAACTCGAGATCACCTACAACATGGGGATCATACCCTTGCATACCAATGTCGTTGGTAGCACCACAGATTTGATTACCTAGGTTGTATCTAGGGTTGTCCTCTAAGGGGCCATCATGGTATGAATCAGGTGGCCCTATGGTAACAAACAACACCATCTGGCGAGTCCTCCAATAGTTGGAAGGATCGGGGTGATATGGAGTAAAATCCACATCATCCCCCCAGACTCAAGTATATGTGATATAAGGATGCAGTAAGCAAATCATCATGATCATGTACTTGTAACCCTAACACAAACCTATCAGTAGCTAACTGATAATGAGGTTTGAGCGAAGTTCTGTGTCCTTGTTTGAAAAGACCCAGGCTATGCCCATACCAATGATACGACTCAAAAATGTGCATGGCATATTTCTGGTTGGAAAAATAGTGCACATTCACAGTGAATGGCTCATCATCATCCTCATCTATGGACATTCTGATGGGCGCTTGATCCAGCCCTGCATAGACGAAGTTTGTTTGGTTGGGTGGCTCACCCAACAACACCATAGATCCAATCAAAAATCGATGGGCATGCGGTCGGTCCATCTCTTGTGTAGTTTTTAGGATAGGTCCGAAAGTAACATTTTGCACAAGATACTCACCCAACCATGTGCTAGCCAAATGAATGGTCACCTGCGGTGCATATGACCCTGCTAAAGATGCAGGTGAAGAAGGCTGAGGTGCATCCTTGACTTTGTCTTGAGGTTCTTCTACATCCATGGGAGTGGAAGTCTCATTGGTGACTGGTATGGGCACATGATTTTCCACTTTATCACCCAATTTCACCTTTAGCTTCTTGACTTGTTGGTGCATTGTCGATGTAGTCAGCTTTAGAGAAGTTACAGTCGTATGCTCAGATCTATGTGACATAGATGTCGATGGTTGAGAACGGGCTGCTGGTTTGCCTATTGGAATTTTAACCAACAAGACAGGTCAGATATCCAAGTGCATCGATGGGAGTACAAAACCCCCAGGCAAATATGCTAAGTTCATGAACTTGAATGGTTCTTCATCTGAGGACACTACATGAACTTGTCCCTCATGAATGTATTTCACACACTGATGCAATATAGAGGGAATGCAATTCATTTCATGAATCCAAGGCCTCCTGAGTAGAGTGTTGTACTACATGGCGCCCTTTATCATGTGACACATTACAGAGATGGTATTGAGTCCCACTTGAATAGGTAGAACAATTGTACCAACCATCGAGCATAGCACATCGTTAAATGCTCTCAATGTAAAGGTGGTAGGCACAATATGTGACTTGGGTAACTTGAGGTGGCTCAGTGCCTTGGTCCTCTATTCCCAATAATGACTTTCCACTGAATAGAAATCAAACGCAAACTAGGACTTGTTCATTGACCCCTTATATTTTTTTTCCTAGTTTGCAACGATTCGATGATCTCTGGAAAGATGCAGAGTATAAAGTTCAATACAAAAGGTGAAATTGGGACCTACGTCAACTCCTACTCTATTGCCCATTGATTTCATTGCTATCTGCTTCTTCCTCTATGAACTGTAGGTTTGACCTGCGGGCTATAGTGGAGACCGCAGGTTACAACCGTGGGCCAAAAAATAACCACAGTTGAAAGCTACGGTTAGCACCCGTGGAAAGAAAAAGCCAAGAATAGTCAGAATTCAAGGCTAAAATTATGGGATCCCATCGTGATCACCATTTGATATAACCACATAGCACTTGCCTAGCTAGTGTACTGATCTATACTGTCGTAAAACATAAATATCCACATAAAAATACACAAATCGAACAAAGAAAGCCAACTAATGCAAAGTTTTCTTGTATTGATATTTCAAAGGATCTCGGGTTACAAAAATACCCCCTCAGGTTCACTCCAAAGATGATACAGATGTTTACAATTGCCAATACGCTCAATAGGGTAGGCGCACTTGTACGTTGCTCAGGTGATTACTCACAAACTGCCTTGGGGTAGAGCTAACCCCCTTCTCCATGATGTGGAAGGATTATGATATAGGCCCATTTCTGCACCTGTCTCCTTGCGAACAAGAAACAACATCGCACGATTATAGATATTGATAGCCTCTCATGATAAGGCCCTTTAAATAATCATACATGTAAATGCCATTAAAATAATGAAACAAGAAATCATAAAGAAAAGTTTTAAGCTATTCTAATTGTATCAAGAATTATACTACAACATACAAGACATGAATAAGCGCATGATGCATTGAAAAAATATTGAATTAGAAGCAATAAAACATAAAAAAGATCCAATATACTCCTACCAACTACAACGCATAAAATACCTAATTCCTACGGTTAAAGTTCCTCTAAAAATGCAATTAAACCTATGAAAAGACTAACATGACTAATCTATACGGTAAAAAGCGAACTAAGTAAGGTGATATCTAACCTATTACAAACTACAGTTGTGAGGGACGGTATGCACTATAAACTGTGGCTGACAGCCATGGTTTGACCTTTGATGTGTTTACCCTTAGAATTAGGGGTAGTGGGCTTGACCTCCTTGTCCGAATTGATGTTCAAGGGTCACCTTTGTCGTCTTCTGATAGATTTGGCATCAAATCATTGTGAAGGGCCTTCGTCCACCCAAATTTATATCTCTTGATCCTCCTAGGCACCTAGAGCATCCATGGATAATTGGTATTTGAATGGATAACAAAGGGGCTATCAAATGCACAAGGTCGTTATGCAATTTGATAGGGCTTCGCTGCTCTCTTGATCAATTATCTCGCTCGATAATTCGCCAGCTATACCAATTATCTCTCTTCCATCCTCATTTCTTATTGAAAAATGAGGGGTACTTATAGCATGCCCCTAGGGCTAGGGGTGGCTTCATGGAGAAGCCAATACCAAGAAGTTTGTTTAGGACAGTTGGGATGGAAGCCTTTGGAATCTTCCATCCTCCAATTGCCTCCTTCTAGATCTCTTAGCTGTTCCAACCGATTTGGATTGGATGGAAGGTCTAACTGAACTCTAGTTTAGACCATAGGTCACAACTGTAGTCCAGACTGCAGACCATAGGTGTCAACCGTGGTTCATATTGGAGACCGCATGTTTGGGCTGCGGTTCAGACTGCTTAGGCCAGAATACCTAAATTGAGTGGTTAGAACCACTGCTCTATCTTGGAGTCTATCCAAGATACTTCATCTGGTTTTGTAGCATGTCCATATGAGTAGTTTCCCTCGGCATGACGTATTTTAGGTGTCTATAGAAATATATATGCTCCAACTATAGTTACTACTCATGAAATATGTTGGAAGAACCTTAACATATTTTTGTCAAACACAATGATAATTCATTGTTATCTATGGATTCTTGGGGGTGATTTCAACACTGTTGTATCTCATTTGGAAAAGAAGGGTGGTACTCCAATATGGTCTAAATCAATGCAAAATTTTGCTTCATTTGTCAATTTAAGTGGCCTTTGGAATATTAGTTCTTCCAGTTTCCAATATACATGGGCTAATAGACGCATTGGATAAAATCATATAGTTGAAAGATTGGATAGATTCTTGTTATCGAGAAAATAGTTACAAATATAATATACAATCTCTTCAGATATTTTATTGCAAGCAGGATCAAATCCTAAATTTATTATTTTGACTTGTGATTTACCCAATAATGGTTATCCAAAGCCTAATAATGGTTATCCAAATCCATTTTGCTTCCACCCTATGTGGCTCCAAGATCCCAATATGGTAGGGTGAAGAAAATTTTGAAGCATCATATATGTATATATTAGTTCAAAAGATAAAATATTTAAAAGAGCAAATGAAGATTTATAATGCCAAATATTTTGGTAGCATTTTTAAAGAAGAGAAAGAAATTGAATCCAAGCTCAAAAATTACAAGAGATAGTACAAATTAATAGAATGGATTAGGATTTTTATGTGAAAGAAAAACATTAACTTTTTGATTATCATAATGCATTTAGAAAGGAGTCATATTGGTTACAAAAATCTAGGGAACAATGACTCAAGGAGATAGAAAGACATTTTTTTCATATTACAACAAAAGCAAAATTTTCTTTTCATTACATCAAAATTTTTAACTCTAGACGAAAGAAATATCAAGGAAGAAGAAGATATAAGAAAGCAAGTAATTAATTATTTAAAATATATATATATTTTTAAGATATTATGCAATATGAAGAGGCACAAGATAAGCTTTTGCAAAATATCCCATCAATTATCATATAATTATAAAATGAAATACTGATGAATAAGATATATGGAGGAGCTACATGAAGTAGATTTCTCTTTCCATCCTAAAAAGGCACATGACCTTGATGGATTTTCTTCAATTTTTTTTGTTTTTTGGAATTTATTGAAGAGTGATATGTTATTTGAGGTTGAAGAGGTCAGGAAAAGGAAGGCTATAATAAGTGAGATCAATGCCATTTTTATTAAGTTGGTTTGCACGAAAGACAAGAAAAAATAATTTTATAATTTACATCCAATAAGCCTTTGTAATATTTTTTTGGTAAATAAAAGTCTTCATTAATTACCGGGTTTTGCAGGTTAACCCAAAACCTATTACAATATCCAGCCTTCTGCTGAGATTGTAGATCCTAGTCATCCTTGAAACTTTCTTACCAAAAATTGTGTTGAATCCCCTACAACACCTTACTAACAAAGCACACCCATACCTAAACATAACTGTAAACATTACTTACATTGACAGGAATTGAAGTTTGGAACTTTGCACTTGTGAAACCTGTTGCTTGCCCATTTCCTATTCTCTGTCGAAATCTTCCAAGGCTTACACCCCGTTACCTTCATTTCCAATTTGGTATGATTTAGAGGGAAACCCCATAGTTATTACCAGCTCCATGGGGAAAGAACACCCATTCATATTTCTCCTTAACGGGTAGGTTTCTTTTCATGACTAATAATGTTTTCCACTTCACGTGGCACACCTTGTGTCCATGTCACCAAACTACCAACATCAACACCTATGTTGGCTAATTTGTCACAACTGACCTCGTTGGCCTCACGGTACACGTGACGAGCCCTCCTGTTCTGTCTTGCCGCAAAAAGGATCCTCACTTCATGGATGACTCCCTCGATTCTCCATGGAGGTTTTTTGCCATTGGTTAACAAGTTGATGATGTTCATAGAATCACCTTCAATCATCAAGTTACCTTGAGTTGCTTGGGCTACTTGCAACCCTCTCCAAAGGGCTCTAGCTTCTCGCTTCGTTATTAGTTCCGATTCCCAATGGTTCAACGAAGGCCTTGACCAGATTTCCTTGATAATCCCCGATTATTCCTCCAAGCTCCAGCCTCTTCCCCGAGTTCTCCTTGGCTGCACCATCAAAATTTAGTTTAAACCAACCCTCGGGGGTGGCTCCCAAGAAATCCCATTTTTGGGATTGGGCAAAGGAATGGAAGGTTTGTCCTCAATACCTAAGGCCCGAGCTAATTGTTTTTCTTGGGGAAGAATTGAGTGGTTCTCATCCACTAAGGTGCTAAGGTTTTCTTTCGCAAAGACAATAATCCCGTTGAGGATGGTTTTTGGGTTGTGAATGGTATCCTTAAAGGCTCTATGGTTCCTTTCTAGCCAAATCTGCCAGAGAAAATGATGCCAACAGATTTTCCATAGGTACTTAAGTTTTAGGCTAACAAAGGGTTGAGGCCATTGATGGAACACTTCGGATATAAGAGCAAGCTTAACCCACGAGATCCTAAAGGCTTGGAAAAGTTCATCCAGGATGGACTCCGCTACCTGACACTCCAAAAACAAGTGTTGGGTTGTCTCCCATCCTGCCCTGCACATGTAGCAACGGTTAGCAATAACCATACCTTTGGATAACATATTGTCCATAGTGAGGATTTTTCCTTGAATCACCAACCATGAAAAAAAGGATATTTTAGGAATTAAGCCTTTGATCCAAACCAAACTCGGTTGAAATTGTTGACCTTCCACATTGAGAAGCAAATTATAGGCAGACTTAACCGTGAAGTCACCACTTTCAGCCTCAGCCCAAACAATGTGATCTTCATCCTCTCCAGAGGGAATAATTTGCTGAGTTAAAATGTTATAAAGCTCTTCGGACTCCGCTTCAAAACCCCGTACTCGATGTGTTTCCACTGTTGATATTTATATCCTGCCACATATAATTTGCAACCTTCTTCCCAATATGCTGCTCCATATGCTCTTGAATCCTAGCCAAACGAGGATTCTGGGATAACTCCTCGACTCTCACCCACCGATCCTTCCAAAAGTCTATTGTTTGCCCATTTCCTAGAATCCATCTAAGACCTTTCTTGACAAGATCCCTGCTCGTGAGGATTGCCTTCCAAAAAGTAGACCCCTGCTTGCTAAGTTGTCATTAAGGAAGTTCACACCTTGGAGGTATTTCCTCCTAACTATGGCAGTCCATTCATTATCGACCTTAGTCAATAACCGCCACGCTTGTTTGGCTAACAGAGCTGTATTGAGATGAGCAACTCTCCTCAATCCTAACCCCCCATCACCTTTAGGTTTGCAAACCTTGTTCCAACCTACTAAATGGATCCTTTTCTTATCCTCATCCCCGACCAGAGAATTTTTTTGAAGTTGCTCAATTTTGTGATACACCTTGTCGGGAGCTCGAAGACCGATAGGAAGTAAACGGGTATACTTTGAAGTGAAGCCATAGTTAAAACTGCTTTGCTTGCTTGAGATAACAGATGTCCTTTCCAACCTGCTAGCTTTTTTGGATCCTCTCCAGAACTATGTTCCACATTGATCCTTCAAGTTTCCCCGTAAATAGGGGAAGACCTAAATAGGAGGTGGGAAGGGATGCAATCTGACATTCCATGATCCTTGCTATGTTGTTTTGCCTAGGAATGGGGGTATTGATGAAATAAAGTTTGCTCTTATCAAAATTCACTTTCTGTCCAACCGCTTCTTCATACATTATGAGAATATTTTTAATCCTTCTTGCCTCAACCACAAAAGCCAAAGTCAGTAGCAATGTATCATCAACAAATTGTTGATGTGTCACCAGGGTAGTTAGCGACGTGGCCTTGATACCTGATATGAGTCCAACTACCACTGCTGCCTTAATGGTTCTTCCCAAGGCCTCAGCTACAATGATGAACAACATAGGACTTATGGGATCTCCTTGTCTTAGACCACATTTGCTTTGAAAAACCTTACAGTAGACCCATTAACCAAAACTAAAAAACAAGGCTTAGAAATACACTCTCTTATTAACTTGACCCATTTCATGTTGAAGCCAAATTTTAATAAACTGCCTCTAGGAATTCCCAATTTATCCTGTCATAAGCTTTGTTCATGTCTAACTTTAAAGCCATGACTACTTTTTGGTCTGAGCGGCTGTATGAAGAGCCTCATGAATAGTAATAACTCCATCTAAGATTGATCTTCCTTGTACAGAACTTCCTTGACTTGGATCAATGATAACCGGTAGAACTTTCTTCAAACGGTTGGCTAAAACTTTGGACAAAATTTTATAGGATATATTACACAGGCTAACCGGCCTAAAGTCAGCCATAGTCTTGGGGTTGGGGCCTTTAGGGATCAAAGCAATGAAAGTTGAATTGAAACCCCTTGGAATATGATTTGAACTTTGGAACTCCTTGATTGCAGGAATAACTTCTGCTCCAACAATATCCCAACAAACTTGGAAAAACCATGGTGAAAACCCATCCGGCCCAGGAGCTTTGTCAAGATCCATGTTAAACAAAGCCTCCTTGATCTCTTCGTCTGAAAAAACTATTGTAAGAGACTCGTTAATCATTTCATCAATGAGTTGTGGAATGAATTGAAGGAGAGAGTCCTTTGCTTGGGCATTACAGGCCTGTTCTTCACCCAATAATGAACTAAAAAATTAACAACTCGTCCCTGATCTCCTGAATGTTTTGAGTTGAGGATCCATCCACCTTAGTTAAATTTCTAATATTATTGTTGCTTCTATTGCTCAATGTGGTAACATGGAAATTTTTTGAATTAGAGTCCCCTTCCTTTAGCCATAATGCCCTTGATTTCTGCCTCCAATACATCTCTTCACAAGCTAAAATATTATAAAACTCACAAAGGGTTTCCTTCTCTTCAGTTCTTGTCGCCTCATCATAGGTTCCATTTTGGATTTTGCTTTCTATTATTCTCAGCTTTTCCCCCACTGCTCTCTTATTCTCAAAAATATTTCCAAAGACTTCTTTATTCCATATTCTAAGGTTGTTTTTCACCATCTTAAGTTTTTGAGATAGTTTGAAGGAAGCACTTCCTCTATTCGTTTCTTGAAGTCCGGATGTTTAACCCACATTGACATAAATCTGAATGGCTTTTTAAAGGAGTTAGCCTGAAATGCCTCCCATAGAATAAGATTATGGTCTGAAGCGCATTTAGGAAGGGCTTGTAACGCTGAATCACCAAACATTGTTGTAGCTTCCTTGGATAAAAAACCTGTCCAACCTTTCTTGAATCAGCTGACTTCCTATCCTCTTGTTACTCCATGTAAATTTGGCTCCTTTTAGTCTTACATCCATCAATTCATTTGTGTTAATGAATTCATTGAAGTCCTCCATGCTCCTTGAGGGTAACCCAGATCCTCCCTTCTTATCGGATGGGTAAAGGGGGGTATTGAAATCTCCCCCAATCACCCAAGGAATGTCTTTAAAATCTTGGCTCAAATGCCCCAAAACTCCCACAGTTCAGACCGCCCTTGGACAGAGGTGGGGGCATAAACATTTGACATAATCCAATTCTTATTAGTATCAAAATCATGAAATAATACGCTTAAGACTCTTTCATTTGCCTGAATAATACTTCCTTCTATTTTAATAGGATCCCATAAGATCATGAGGCCCCCAGATGCTCCTCTCGCCTGTTGAAAGGCCACTTCCCCTTGCTTCCAAATCCTTCTAGCTATAAGTGCTGATTGTGCCGCATCTGTTTTGGTTTCTTGAAGAAAATGATAGTAGGATTCCAATCCTTCCTTATAGACTTCACCATCCTTTGTTTTGGTGGGCCGTTTAGGCCTCTCACATTCCATGAGAGAACCTTCATTTAGACTGTTTGATATTTTTTCCCCGCCCCTTCCCTGATCCAAAGGGGGTTTGTCAATTTTGCTATTATCCCGGCCAGGAATAGCTTGCTGTAACAATGTTCTTTGCTTTCCGTTTGCAATTTCTTCATTGATTCTCATTCTATAGTGCTCTACTGTAGATATTCTCCCTTTCTTTCTTTCACTTCCATAATCTATCAGAGGCTTGGTAGTGCTTCTAGTCTATTTTGGACTGAAATGAGGGGGCATATACTGTGATAGTCTAGGGCTTGAACCTTCTTCCTCATTTTGGGGGTTTTCAATTCCCTCTTCATCCTCAACCTTGTTTTGGTTCACCTCTCCTATCTGGTTCCTAAACAGGGGGCTTTCCTTCAAGGAACCTTTTACCGTTGGGCTCGTCTGATAAGGGATAATTTGCTCCACTACCGGATTAGGAGCTACATTCCCGCCTCTTGTTTCCACAACTTTGACTCTTGACTCTATTTTTTCCATGTTTAAACCGAAATGACCTGGGCAATTTTTCTTCATTTTGAGCATAGCTTTTGGGGCTTTTTGTCATAGTTGTGGATGGTCCCGATTTGGATGGGGAGTCTAGGGTTTCAGGAAACTTGACACTGATGGTATCATCCTTACTATTTTCTTTTTCAACTTCTAGATTTGCTAGGATATCAAACATGTTCAAGCTGGATCTTTATTACATACCTTATGATTTTTGCCTCCCTCATTATGTTGCTTTCCTTTCTCCTAGATTTTTGCTACTTCTGTGTTGGCTTGGTCAGCCTGGTTATTCTTAACTTGTCTGTATCCTTCCAAGTTAAGACGCGGTCCTTGAAACTTTGGGATCCCTCTCCCATTAGCTTTCCCTAAAAACCTTCGCTCGTGGCTTCCTTGTTTGTAGTTATTGTCAGACATTGGGCTTGAAGGTGGCCCTAGGTTTTGCACACGCTACAAAATGTCGCTTGTTCTCATACTCCATAGGCTGAATCCTTAGAAACTCTCCATATGCTAGTTCCACCTGAGAAGGTAGATCAGAATCCAAGTTTGCATTTACATAGATCCTGGCATGCGTCGCCTAGTCCTTGCCCGGGTTGAATGGTCTATTGCCATGAGCTCTCCTATCATCTTTGCTATGCCACTAAGCCAGTACTCATTAACAAACTAGGTTGGGAGGTTTGGTAAGTGGACCCAAATGGGTGCTATATTAATGTTCTGCTTCTCAGGGTTGAAATCCTCCCCCCACTTCCTCATAAAGAGGCTACGCCTTCCTAGAAACCAGGGTCCTCCTGTCAAGATGCGCTCTGCATCATCTTTGTTGTTGAGTCTTATCATAAAAAACCTCTTGACATGGCTACGATTTCTAAGCTTCCTGAAGTTTTCCACTTTGCCGCGGCCCATGAGCGAATAGTCTCAATGTCCGGCCTTCCTCCCAAAAACTTGCCAACTAAGGATGATGCCTCCATATCCAAGAATCTTTCCATAATCTCCACTGGCGTAGTTAACCTGTTATTGTTTGGTATTAGGGGCGGTAGTTCACTGACTGGCTCCTTCTTTTTCCCTTTCAACATTTCCAAAAAGGTTGGGCCCTTGTTGCCAGCTCCCGAACCCCAATGGGACCCTTTGTCTGAGGGTTTATCTGGAGGATCTGTACCTTTAGCCTTTTCGAACTGAGCTGACAGGGAATCCTTTTCCTTTCCAACTACAACATTCTGCCCTGCCTCTGGATCTTCTCCTTCCGTTGGTTCAAAATTCTTGCCTGCCATTTTTGCTCCTCCTTCGCTTCCTTCGCTTCCTCCACCGCTCCTCATCTCTCCTCTTCCACTACTTTAAGCCTTTGTAATATGATTTATAATATCATTTAAAAATTATGGCAAACAGGTTGAAAAACATTCTAGGTTGTGTTATATTAGAGGAACAAGGTGGTTTTGTTTGTGGTAAACAAATTCTTGATGGTATAATAATTGCACATAATGACATACTTTCTCTTCATTCCATAAAAAAAACCAAGTATGCTTTTGCAATTAGATATGAACAAAGCATATGGTAGGGTTTCCTTGAATTTTCTAGATGATATTGTAAAAAAGTTTGGTTTTGATTACAATTGGTGTGAATGGATTAAATATTATTATAGAAAAAAAATATTTTATTTTAGTCACTTCAAGTCATGTTGTAGACACCTTCAAGGTGATCCACAATATCCTTGTCTATTAATTATTCTTGTGAAGGCATTAGGGAGAACTTTCTCTAAGGAAAAAATGGAAGAAAAAAATCAAAGGTATGCAGGTTGCAAAAAATGGTCCCTTCAAATCTCATCTCCAATTGTTGATGATACTTTACTTTTAGGCCATCCATTAGTCAGTGAGGCCATGAAGATTAAATAAATATTATCATGTTGTGATAAGGCTACTGGTTGGTTAATACTATAGGATTTATCATTAACATTGACCTAGATTTACAATAAATTATTGTGGATATTCTAGGGTTTAAAATTGAAAAGTTTTGATCAACTTACTTGGGTATTCCTTTATCTCATAAAGGAAAGAAGGAGCTTTGAGTCTCTTTTTTGGATAGAATGAAAGTATGTCCGGTAGGTTGTAAATATAAGTTCTTAACCATGGTGGGAAGGCTACAACTCATAAAGACTACATTACAATCCATCCCTATTTATATGATGTCACTTTCAATATTGCTAGTAGGTATAGCATCAAAAATTGATAAAATTCAAAGAGAATTTATTTGGAAAGGATGCAAGGAAAAATTTAGGTTTCCTCTTTGTAAGTGGGATAGGGTTTGCAAAGGAGAAAATATTGGAGTAGTCTTGCGTAATTGTAGACTTATGAGTTAGGACTTAGGGGCAAAGCTTGGATGCATATTATTCAAAGATAAAGGAAAAAAATTGACAAAAAAATTACTTCAAAAATATATATGTTCTCTTGATGCAATGAAATTATTTAGGAAAATACACCCACCCAAAGGATCATCGACATGGAAATTCATATCAGATAACTTGCATTTGATAAAGAAACATATTAAATGGTTAGGCAATGAGGAGAATTATGCAAATTTTTGGTCTGAAGCTTGGTTGAAGCCTTATCCTCTTATCTTTGACTCAAAATGACAACCATTGGCTCAGACATGCATAGCTTGTAAAGGTCAAAGACTATATCAATATAAACAACTAGATCATGGATTTCTATTAGTAACCAAGTTGAAGGAGAGGAACTTAAACAAATTGTAGATGAACTTTAAAAGATACTTCAAGAATTTTATTTTCCAATTTTTAAATAAAAGGATGAGTTGGTTTAGAATCTATCAAAATATGGTGGATACTCGATCAAGTTGAGATATGAGGATTTAGAGAAATCAAAATTTCTTACTCCCAAATATTTTCCTTGGAAGAATGTTTGGTCATTGGAGGCTCTTCCTAAGGATAGAACATTCCTTTGGTTAGTAGTTTAAAGTAATATTTTTATAGGAGAGATTCTACAAAGAAAAAAATATCTTGGACCTTTCAGATGTGCTTTAGGTAAGAATAATTTAGAAATATCAGATCATTTGCTTCTTCATTTTCCCTTTGCTCACACCATTTGGGGTTGCTTTTTTAAATAAATGAAATTATATTGGTTAGCTTCATCAACATTGAAAGAGTTGATGAATTTTAGATTAATTATTTCAAAGGTAAAGTGTTAAGTATTCTATGGAGGATTGGCCTTGTTATTATTTGTTGGAACTTATGACTTGAAAGGAATAGTATATTTTGTAAAAATAAATCGAAAAAATCATACCCAAGTTTTGGAATCATATTATTGCATTTCTTGCATAATTTTAACATATGTGGTGGTCATCATGGGAAGTATCAAGTGTAGTAAAAGAGGTGGTAACAACTTAGTTAAATAATTTGAACATATATGGAAGAGTCATCTGCAATAATGAAATTAAAACAAAATATCTACTTTGATCTAGGGTAAAATGGAAATGTTCAGAAAATGGGTATATCAAAATTAATTTTTATGATGATTCTAAAGGAAATTCAAGAAAATCCAATGGAGGTGATGTTATTCAAAATAATGAAGGCAAAGTTCTCCTCATTTACTCAAAATCATATGGAACTTCAACTAAAAACTATGGAGAGGCTAGTGCACTTTTTACAAGGTTTTAAATTACAATAGAAAAAGGATAGAAATATATTTTAATTGAGGGGGATTCACAAATTATCATTAATTCTATCAATAAAAATAGATGTGGATATTGGATTAAAAATAATATTATTGATAATATTTATCATCTATTATTGGTGGTAATCTCTTGGAAACATAACCTCAAACACTTTCTTCTTTATGTTGTCCTAGAAACCTTAAAGTTTAAGGACACTCCTTTATAGCAATTACCTTCTTATGTTGTCATGAGAACCCTAAATTGCTATGGATTTCCTCAATCATCATTTCTATATAACGTTGCTCTTGAAACCCTATAGTTCAAGGGTTAACCTCTACACTAGGAGAGGATTCTATACCACTCGATGAAAATAAAGAATTTTTCCTAGAATAAAATTGACCTCTTATGTTGTCTTTAATTTAAAAATTTCCTCTACATATTCCTTTGCACCTTTAATTCCTTATGAATTTGAACTTGAACATTGTACTTTCTCAATCCTTGTATCCTTATTTATTTCTTATCAAAATTGATTTGAGTGAACTATGGTGGCCTTTGCCATATGATGTTGTAGATAGGTTTTATTTGCCTCTTTTTTTTTGTGTGCAAAAAAATCCCAAAAGGGATGCCACTTTCGGGTAAGAACCAAGGAGGCAGGGGTATCCATTCCGCAAAAAATACCCAGGACTTGGGGTTTTCTTTGCCTCTTCATTTGGAGAGGAATATACTTGATATAATCAAGTTTTATTACAATATGATTTCCTTGATTTGTCTTGAAGTTTGTCTCATGACAAAAATTTTCTCTTTTTTTTATCATTTCATTTTTTAATCTCTTACCATGTCCCCAATATCATAATAATTGCAACATAAATATGCAATGATTTCATAATCCACTTGTTGATCTCATTATCTTGATTTGGATTTAATATTAGTGGATTATGACAAAACAATTTAAAATATTTATAATGAACACATATTTAAGTATATAGAGAATGCTTTAGTTGCTTAGTAGTTGGTCCCTCCTTGATGAATTCTTGAAGGGTATTTTCTTCAAAACATCCTTTCTTATAAGTTGATATGGAATTCCAAAAAGCATAACCCACATTGGAATATTTTTAATAGTTTCTCTCTCGACAAAAAACCTCACTTCATGGTATTAAATAAAGGGTATCTTTCACCCTAAACCATCAGCCACCATCCATTATTTTATCTCTAATTTTTGAATTGGATGATGAGGAAAAAACCTTCAAGAAGAAAAGTCACAATGTAATTTTAATTCAATTCCCATTTCCACTTGATCCATTTTTGAATATTTCAAAATCTTGGTTGGTATCCATAGAACTTACATATTAACCCTCTACTTTTAAAAACCATTATCTCATACTTGATTATCTCATCCTTAATAATCCATTCTAGTGTAACATTTGTTCCATAGATTGAACTTGCCATATATTCACTCTTCCTCTTATCTCCAACTTCATCCATATTTCTAGCTAGCTAGGGAATTTTTCCCATTAGGGCTTTCAAATATGAATTTCATTCCATGCTACCTGGTGGGACTTGCTCTCGCCTTGCACTTGTGATGAGCAAGGTGCAACCAAAGTATTGTCATTGTTGTCAACACAGTCAGGTTGATCAGTTGATGCAATGGAAAGGAGTGGATAGGAGTTGATTGATGAGCAAGGTGATGGACAGGAGTTCATTGATGAGCAAGGTACAGCCAAAGTATTGTCATTGTTGTCAACACAGACAGAGGATCGGTTGATGCAATGGATAGGAGTGCAGAGGTCATTAGATAGATCGGTTGATGAAGTGAACAAGAGTTCGAGAGCGATCAGAGCATGTACAGTGAATTTCCAAGAAGACAAAAGTGGCCCAGATTCAAAAAATCAAAGAAAAAGTCAAGTAAGAAAACCTTCGCGATATCGCGACATGTTTTCTGTCGCGATTTCGTGACATCTTGAAGGAGAGAGAAAATGCTTTCAAATTTATCACGATTTTGCGACAGCTCGGAGGAGAGAGAAAATGTGGTCAAAATTGTCGTGATTTCGTGACATATCGGAGGAGAGAGAAAATGTTGGCAAAACTGTCGTGATTTTGTGACATGTTTGGAAAGAAGGCGCAAGCAAAGAAAACTGTCGCAATTTTGCGACATGGATGAGGAGAGAGAAGGTGCAAGCAAAAATGTCATGATTTCGCGACATGGATGAGGAGAGAGAAGGCACAAGAAAAATTGTCGTGATTTCGTGACATGGCCGATGAGAGAGAAGGTGTAAGGAAAACTGTCACGATTTCGTGACATGTTGGCAGAGAATGAGGCAAGTAGAAAAATTGTCATGATTTCGTGACATGTTTGAAGAAGAGGCGCAGGCAAAGAAAACTATCACGATTTTGTGACATGCTCGAGGAGAAGGAGCTCGCAAAGAAAAGTGTCATGATTTCGTGACAGGTTCCAAGAGGAAGCATTAAGAAGAGAAAGTGTCACAATTTCATGACAGGTTCAAAGAGAAAGCGCCAAGGAGAGAAAGTGTCATGATTTCACGACAGGTTCGAAGAGAAAGTGCCAAGGAGAGAAAGTGTTGCGATTTTGCGACAGGATCAAAGAGAAAGTGCCAAGGAGAGAAAGTGTCACGATTTCGTGACAGGGTCGAAAAGAAGTGCAAGGAAGCGAAAAGTGTCACGATTTCATGACATGTGTTTTCGTTGGCCAAAGACAGAAAAGGCACAAGGTAGCGAAAGTGTCGTGATTTCGCGACATGTTCCATTTTCGCGGGCGAAAGGCAGAAAAGGCACAAGGCAGAGAAAGATGTTGCGATTTTGCGACATGTTCCATTTTTGTGGGCGGAATGCAGAAAAGGCACAAGGCAGAGAAAGATGTCGCAATTTCGTGACATGTTCCATTTTCGTGGGCAAAATGCAGAAAAGGCACAAGGCAGAGAAAGATGTCGCGATTTTGTGACATGTTCCGTTTTCGTTGGTGCATGCAAAGAAAAGTGTACGACAGCGAAAGGTGTCACAATTTCATGACATGTCAAGTTTTCGCTAGTGCATGCAAAGAAGAGTGTACATCAACGAAAGGTATCACGATTTCGTGACATGTCATGTTTTCGTGGGTGCAAGCTGAGAAGAGGACAAGGAGGCAGAAAGAGTCACGATATCGTGACATGTCTTATTTTCACGGTCAAACACCAAGAAAAGTCAAAGGGGTAGAATTGTCACGATTTCATGATAGGTCGCATTGGCATGAAGGAAGAAGAAGAACCCAGCCGAAGTAAAGTTAACTGAAGTCTTGCAGCAGTCATTACAAAGGAAAATCATGCAGCCAATATTAGAAGAGTTAACTGAAGTCAGTGCAATAGTTAAAGGTGCAGTTACTGATAGAAATCATGCAGCTAAAAGAAGAACAGTGATCTGAAGTAATTACAGCAGTTACAGGGGCAGTTATAGTGACAGTAAATAGAAGTCTTTACTGCAGTTACAGGAGCCGTTATACAAAAATTTAATGCAGCGATGGTTACTAAAAGTCGTCAGAAGAAGACCAAGAGTTGGACAGAGAAACGTTTCAAAGAACCGTTCTATTAATAAGATTGCATGTGAGAATAAAGAAGCCGTTACTATTAATAAGATGCATGCAAAAATATAGAAGTTAAAATAGAAAGAGAACACGGTTATAAAAGTAGGTTTGTATGAAGAATTTATGTTGAGCTCCGTGCATGAGGAGAAAGAGCAGCGTGCTGTTGATAGTGAAAAGTGCCGCAAAAATAGAGAGAAAATGTGCTGAGAAAAGTAGGTTGTAAAAGTGTGTTGTAAGAGAGCGTTGAGCTCTGTGCGGGTACAAAAAGTAGCGTGTTGCAGAATAGAGAAAAAAGAGCTATGAAAAAGTAAATACAAAGCACGGTTGAAATGCAATGGAGAGTCTACAGCAGATAAGATGCAACAGAGAGTGTGCAACAGATAAAATGCAGCAGAGAGAGTGCAGCAGATAGAGTGCAGCAGAGAGAGTGGAGTAGATAGAGTGCAGTAGAGAGAGTGTAGTAGAGAGAGAGAGGCTGTTAGTGAGCATACGAATTATGTGTTTCATGAATTGAAACAGAGATTGGATGAGCAATAGACCAGTGAGGGTCTTGTAAAAGTGAAGGCATTTTTATGTCAAAATAGATTCAAAATAGAAATCCAAGTTGGTTCTTGGAATTAGGGGTTGGTGCTCCTTCCAGTGGGTGCTGGTAAAGTGATTGTAAAGTTGGTGCTTTGCAAAGGCTGGATTTGGATGGGTGTCCAAGCAGTCTATTTTTGAGGAGTAGCCAAAACTGGTGAACCTCGTTAAATCTTGTGTTGTGTGATGCTCTCTTGTTACACTTGCTGTATCTAGTTTTAAGCTTTCATTATTTAAGCATTAAGAGTTCCAGATTTAAGTTTTAAATAGCTACACTGATTCACCCCCCCTCTCAGTGCCATTGTAAGACTAACAACCTACTCTCGCCTCACACTCGCTCTTGCATTTCACTCACTCTTGCCTTCCACTCACTCCCATGAACATCAAAACTAGTTAATATATAATGATACAAATATTTTTAAACTTATAGATCTTTAATATTCCACCCGCATTCAAAATATAATAAGAATATTTGTATGAATCTATGAGTATTTTTTGAGGTCCACACTTTGAATACCAACATATAATTATCATATGCGTGTTTTTCTATTGAGTATACGCAATATGTTTACTTAAAAACTATATAGTTCCAATGTTATTATGTTATTTCAACATACATTACCACTATATTATCTATAAATATTTAAACTTAAGTTTTCATTTGATAATTTTATATTTTTAATCATTTTAGTTCACATCATTTGATGACAAAAAGTTAAATTTTTACTAAGAATAGCAATTTTTTAATTGTTTATATGGGATTGAAATAGACCCCACCTGTATTACATCATTGAGCACAATGTTATTATTACAACTTGACAATTATGTATTTATTGCTTGCCAAGATTCAAACCTGGATCTCCTCCTTCAAAGTTGAAGGATTTAACCACCTGAGCTAATACCATTTGATTACTAAGACGAGTATTTTTACTACATGCTTTTTTATTTCTCCCTACTATATTGTTTACAATATCTTTATTTAAACAACAAATCTTAGGTGATTAATTTTTTTTAATATTATAATTGAATTCTATTCCCACACTCCTATATGTAATTACAATCTTTTGTTTTAAAATATATACACCAAGCTACTTCAATGGATTGTTTGAAAATTAAAATTTGATTAAATATATAGAACATATATCTATTATTAAACACTGATTGATATCAAAATCAAGGTGCTTATTGTGAAATTTTTGAAAGCTAAATAAGTTAATGTCAAACTTTTCCAAAGCTAATTATATAACATAGACACCTTGAGTTTGATATTTGTTAATGTTTAATGGACACATATACTATACATATCTAAGCATAATATATATTCAAATTATGTGATCAAGAGGTTAATACCTCTTTTTTGCAGAGAATTTCCATGATGAAAACCATGTCTATTAAGATTATGCGAGGCAACAATATGATTCCAAACTTGGATATGACCCTAAGATTTGTTTTTGAAAATTATATTTTTTTTCTAAAAAAAAAGGTAGATATAAAAGGAAAATTGTTAACCATAGGAGAAAAAATAGAAGACACATTTCTTGTTCAAGTAATTCTAAGAGCACTTCCAGAAAGCTACAAACATGTAGTCACATCTTTACAAATTCTAAGTAAATATACATCATTTGATGAGTTAGTCAATATACTACAAGAATATGTTGAGAAAATTTAGTGAAATATCAAATGACTAACAATGCCTTAGTATCAAAAGATAATCCACAAGTAAATATTGCTTTATTCTCAAGAGGTAGATCAAAATGGAATAATAGATATTGTCAAGTATGCGAAAAGAAAGGACATAGTACAAATTATTGTAGGTTCAATCCAAGAAATTTGTATCAAGGGAATCAAATTTGTTTTGAAGCCAATCCAATAGGTTATTTCAACCAAGACAATATCTGAATCAATATAGTCTACACTAGCAACAATTTCAACATTAGTATATTTCTAAAAATAAATACAGTCAACCTCAGTTACAATAGCATAAAATCTTCTCCTTGCAATAACAATAAAAGTAGTATATAGTGTATTCATTACACTTTAGGGTTTCAAAAGCAACATGATAAAGAAAATCATATGAAGAATATCCAAATTAATTAAAGGTTTTGAGGGTAGCATAATAAAGTAATGACTATGGAGGATCATCTGTGCACTTTAGGGTTTTATTAACAACATAAAGAAGGAAGTGTATGAGGCTATTACTTGCATTTCAGATTCTTTAGGGAAACATAAATCTCTACAAGATAAGTCTCGTTATGAAAAATATTGAAAAATAGAAGTGATTGATGAAGATGAGAGTGTTAGTAGGAATGAAAAAGGAGAGGAAGGCAATTAAAGCATGAACAAAGAGAAAATAATACTTAAAGGGATATCGATTAGGAAAGCCAAATAAAAAATATCATAGATGTCGACAAAAAATGGGGTTAAGCCTACTAATAAAAATAAAACATGGTGATGATGAAAATGATATCATAGAATATTAGGGGTATGCATAAGATTTATAAAAAATGAGTTATTAAGGAATTAATAGGTTGTAGTCCTGAGTTTATTTTAATACAATAAACAAAATTAAGTAGTGAGGAATGTAAGGATACTTTTAAAAATATTTGGAAGATGGGTGATTTTCTAGAAGTTTCTTCTACAAGAGCTTCAGGTAATATTGCAACAATATGGGATAAACACAAATGGGATGGGTAATTTTTAGAAGCACAAACTAAATGGGTTGCTAAACTATTTGGGATAAAAAAGGAAAACATCAAAGTTGGGGTTACAAATTGACGTAACCGCGGAGCACTCGCCCAACTAGTGTATTGATCTATACCGTCGTAAAACACAAAGATCCACACAAAAATTCACAAATCGAACAAAGAAAGCCAAAAAATGCAAAGTTTTCTTTTATTGATATTTCAAAGGATCTCGGGTTACAAAAATTCCCCCTCAGGGTCACTCCAAAGACGATACATATGTTTACAATTGCCAATGCCCTCAATAGGGTACGCGCGCTTGTACGTTGCTCCAATGATTACTCACAAACTGCCTTGGGGTAGAGGTAACCCCCTTCTCCACGATGTGGAATGATTATGATATAGGCTCCTTTCTGCACCTTTCTCCCTATGAACAAAAAACAATAGTGCACGGTTATAGAGATTGATAGCCATCATTTGATGAGTTAGTCAATATACTACAAGAATATGAGGGAGAAAATTTAGTGAAAGATCAAATGACTAACAATGCCTTAGTATCAAAAGATAATCCACAAGTAAATATTGCTTTATTCTTAAGAGGTAGATCAAAATGGAATAATAGATATTGTCAAGTATGCAAAAAGAAAGGACATAGTACAAATTATTGTAGGTTCAATCCAAGAAATTTGTACCAAGGGAATCAAATTTTTTTTGAAGCCAATCCAATAGGTTATTTCAACCAAGACAATATCTGAATCAATATAGTCTACACTAGAAACAATTTCAACATTAGTATATTTCTCAAAATCAATACAGTCAACCTCAGTTACAATAGCATAAAATCTTCTTCTTGCAATAACAATAAAAGTAGTATATAGTGTATTCATTACACTTTAGGGTTTCGAAAGCAACATGATAAAGAAGAGAATATGAAGAATATCCAAAGAAATTAAAGGTTTTGAGAGTAGCATAAGAAAGTAATGGCTATGGAGGATCATCTGTGCACTTTAGGGTTTTCTTGACAACATAAAGAAGGAAGTGTTTATGAGGCTATTCCTTGCATTTCAAATTCTTTAGGGCAACATAAATCTCTATAAGATAAATTTCATTATGAACAATATTGAAAAATAGAAGTGATTGATGAAGATGAGAGTGTTAGTAGGAATAAAAAAGGAGAGGAAGGCCATTAAAGCATGAACAAAGAGAAAAAGAAACTTAAAGGGATATCAATTTGAAAATCATATAAAAAATATCATAGATGTTAACAAGAAGTGGGGTTAAGCCTACTAATAAAAATAAAACGTGATGATGATGAAAATGATATCATAGAATATTAGGGGTATGAATAAGATTTCTAAAAAATGAGTTATTAAGGAATTAATAGGTTGTAACATTAAATATTATTATAGAAAAAAAATATTTTATTTTAGTCACTTCAAGTCATGTTGTAGACACCTTCAAGGTGATCCACAATATCCTTGTCTATTCATTATTCTTGTGAAGGCATTAGGGAGAAATTTCTCTAAGAAAAAAATGGAAGGAAAAAATCAAAGGTATGCAGGTTGCAAAAAATGGTCCCTTCAAATCTCATCTCCAATTGTTGATGATACTTTACTTTTAGGCCGTCCATTAGTCAGTGAGGCCATGCATATTAAATAAATATTATCATGTTGTGATAAGGCTACTGGTTGGTTGATACTATAGGATTTATCATTAACATTGACCTAGATTTACAATAAATTATTGTGGATATTCTAGGGTTTAAAATTGAAAAGTTTTGATCAACTTACTTGGGTATTCCTTTATCTCATAAAGAAAGCTTTGAGTCTCTTTTTTGGATAAAATGAAAGTATGTCTGGTAGGTTGTAAATATAAGTTCTTAACCATGGTGGGAATGCTACAACTCATAAAGACTACATTACAATCCATCCCTATTAATATGATGTCACTTTCAAGATTGCTAGTAGGTATAGCATCAAAAATTGATAAAATTCAAAGAGAATTTATTTGGAAAGGATGCAAGGAAAAATTTAGGTTTCCTCTTTGTAAGTGGGATAGGGTTTGCAAATGATAAAATATTGGAGTAGTCTTGCGTAATTGTAGACTTATGAGTTAGGACTTAGGGGCAAATCTTGGATGCAGATTATTCAAAGATAAAGGAAAGAAATTGACAAAAATTTTACTTCAAAAATATATATGTTCTCTTGATGCAATGAAATTATTTAGGAAAATACCCCCACCCAAAGGATCATCGACATGGAACTTCATATCAGATAACTTGCATTTGATAAAGAAACATATTAAATGGTTAGGCAATGAGGAGAATTATGCAAATTTTTGGTCTGAAGCTTGGTTGAAGCCTTATCCTCTTATCTTTGACTCAAAATGACAACCATTGGCTCGGGCATGCATAGCTTGTAAATGTCAAAGACTATATCAATATAAACAACTAGATCATGGATTTATATTAGTAACCAAGTTGAAGGAGAGGAACTTAAACAAATTGTAGATGAACTTTAAAAGATACTTCAAGAATTTTATTTTCCAATTTTTAAATAAAAGGATGAGTTGGTTTAGAATCTATCAAAATATGGTGGATACTCGATCAAGTTGAGATATGCAGATTTAAAGAAACCAAAATTTCTTACTCCCAAATATTTTCCTTGGAAGAATGTTTGGTCATTGGAGGCTCTTCCTAAGGATTGAATATTCCTTTGGTTAGTAGTTTAAAGTAATATTTTTATAGGAGAGATTCTACAAAGAAAAAAATATCTTGGACCTTTCAGATGTGCTTTAGGTAAGAAGAATTTAGAAATATCAGACCATTTGCTTCTTCATTTTCCCTTTTCTCACACCATTTGGGGTTGCTTTTTTAAATAAATGAAATTATATTGGTTAGCTTCATCAACATTGAAAGAGTTGATGAATTTTAGATTAATTATTTCAAAGGTAAAGTGTTAAGTATTCTATGGAGGATTGGCCTTGTTATTATTTGTTGGAACTTATGACTTGAAAGGAATAGTATATTTTGTAAAAATAAATCGCAAAATCATACCCAAGTTTTGGAATCATATTATTGCATTTCTTGCATAATTTTAACATATGTGGTGGTCATCATGGGAAGTATCAAGTGTAGTAAAAGAGGTGGTAACAACTTAGTTAAATAATTTGAACATATATGGAAGAGTCATCTGCAATAATGAAATTAAAACAAAATATCTACTTTGATCTAGGGTAAAATGGAAATGTTCAGAAAATGGGTATATCAAAATTAATTTTTATGATGATTCTAAAGGAAATTCAAGAAAACCCGATGGAGGTGATGTTATTCAAAATAATGAAGGCAAAATTCTCCTCATTTACTCAAAATCATATGGAACTTCAACTAAAAACTATGGAGAGGCTAGTGCACTTTTTACAAGGTTTTAAATTACAATAGAAAAAGGATAGAAATATATTTTAATTGAGGGGGATTCACAAATTATCATTAATTCTATCAATAAAAATAGATGTGGAGATTGGATTAAAAATAATATTATTGCTAATATTTATCATCTATTATTGGTGGTAATCTCTTGGAAACATAACCTCAAACACTTTCTTCTTTATGTTGTCCTAGAAACCTTAAAGTTTAAGGACACTCCTTTATAGCAATTACCTTCTTATGTTGTCATGAGAACCCTAAATTGCTATGGATTTCCTCAATCATCATTTCCATATAACGTTGCTCTTGAAACCCTATAGTTCAAGGGTTAACCTCTACACTAGGAGAGGATTCTATACCACTCGATGAAAATAAAGAATTTTTCCTAGAATAAAATTGACCTCTTATGTTGTCTTTAATTTAAAATTTTCCTTTACATATTCCTTTGCACCTTTAATTCCTTATGAATTTGAACTTGAACATTGTACTTTCTCAATCCTTGTATCCTTATTTATTTCTTATCAAAATTGATTTGAGTGAACTATGGTGGCCTTTGCCATATGATGTTGTAGATAGGTTTTATTTGCCCCTTTTTTTATGTGGAAAACATCCCAAAAGGGATGCCACTTTCGGGTAAGAACCAAGGAGGCAGGGGTATCCATTCCGCCAAAAATACGTAGGACTTGGGGTTTTCTTTGCCTCTTCATTTGGAGAGGAATATACTTTATATAATCAAGTTTTATTACAATATGATTTCCTTGATTTGTCTTGAAGTTTGTCTCATGACAAAAATTTTCTCTTTTTTTTATCATTTCATTTTGTAATCTCTTACCATGTCCCCAATATCATAATAATTGCAACATAAAGATGCAATGATTTCATAATCCACTTGTTGATCTCATTATCTTGATTTGGATTTAATATTAATGGATTATGACAAAACAATTTAAAATATTTATAATGAACACATATTTAAGTATATAGAGAATGCTTTAGTTTCTTAGTAGTTGGTCCCTCCTTGATGAATTCTTGTAGGGTATTTTCTTCAAAACATCCTTTCTTATAAGTTGATATGGAACTCCAAAAAGCATAACCCACATTGGAATATTTTTAATAGTTTCTCTCTCGACAAAAAACCTCACTTCATGGTCTTAAATAAAGGGTATCTTTCACCCTAAACCATCAGCCACCATCCATTATTTTATCTCTAATTTTTGAATTGGATGATGAGGAAAAAACCTTCAAGAAGAAAAGTCACAATGTAATTTTAATTCAATTCCCATTTCCACTTGATGCATTTTTGAATCTTTCAAAATCTTGGTTGGTATCCATAGAACTTACATATTAACCCTCTACTTTTAAAAACCATTATCTCATACTTGATTATCTCATCCTTAATAATCACTTCTAGTGTAACATTTTTTCCCTAGATTGAACTTGCCATATATTCATTCTTCCTCTTATCTCCAACTTCATCCATATTTCTAGCTAGCTAGGGAATTTTTCCCATTAGGGCTTTCAAATGTGAATTTCATTCCATGCTACCTGGTGGGACTCGCTCTCGCCTTGCACCTGCTCTCGCCTCACACTCGCTCTTGCATTTCACTCGCTCTTGCCTTACACTCACTCCCATGAACATCAAATCTAGTTAATATATAATGATACAAATATTTTTGAACTTATAGATTGTTAATATTCCACCCGCATTCAAAATATAATAAGAATATTTGTATGAATCTATGAGTATTTTTTGAGGTCCACACTTTGAATACCAACATATAATTATCATATGCGTGTTTTTCTATTGAGTCTACGTAATATGTTTACTTAAAAACTATATAGTTCCAATGTTATTATGTTATTTCAACATACATTATCACTATATTATCTATAAATATTTAAACTTAAGTTTTCATTTGAGAATTTTATATTTTTAATCATTTTAGTTCACATCATTTGATGACAAAAAGTTAAAGTTTTACTAAGAATAGCAATTTTTTAATTGTTTATATGGGATTGAAATAGACCCCACCTGTATTACATCATTGAGCACAATGTTATTATTACAACTTGACAATTATGTATTTATTGCTTGCCAAGATTCAAACCTGGGTCTCCTCCTTCAAAGTTGAAGGATTTAACCACCTAAGCTAATACCATTTGATTACTAAGACGAGTATTTTTACTACATGCTTTTTTATTTCTCCCTACTGTATTGTTTACAATGTCTTTATTTAAACAACAAATCTTAGGTGATTAATTTTTTTTAATATTATAATTGAATTCTATTCCCACACTCCTATATGTAATTACAATATTTTGTTTTAAAATATATACACCAAGCTACTTCAATGGATTGTTTGAAAATTAAAATTTGCTTAAATATATAGAACATATATCTATTATTAAACACTGATTGATATCAAAATCAAGGTGCTTATTGTGAAATTTTTGAAAGCTAAATAAGTTAATGTCAAACTTTTCCAAAGCTAAATATATAACATAGACACCTTGAGTTTGATATTTGTTAATGTTTAATGGACACATATACTATACATATCTAAGCATAATATATATTCAAATTATGTGATCAAGAGGTTAATACCTCTTTTTTGCAAAGAATTTCCATGATGAAAACCATGTCTATTAAGATTATGCGAGGCAACAATATGATTCCAAACTTGGATATGACCCTAAGATTTGTTTTTGAAAATTATATTTTTTTTCTTTCGAGCCATAGATTATAGCAAAAATAATGACAAGATCAGGTCTTCCAAAAATGGGTAATACTTTAGCTTTGAAACAATTAATTCAACATTTCATCAATTCTTCGAATATTGATGGAGCTATATAGTATATTCTCATTATTTTT
This sequence comes from Wollemia nobilis, assembly GCA_028583015.1. Classification (NCBI taxonomy): domain Eukaryota; kingdom Viridiplantae; phylum Streptophyta; class Pinopsida; order Araucariales; family Araucariaceae; genus Wollemia; species Wollemia nobilis. The sequence continues at coordinate 19,957,372 of JAQPPZ010017228.1, forward strand.
AGAAAAATAGCCCTAATTGATGCAAGGAAAGGGATAACAAAGCAAATGATGTGATGTTTCTAGACAAGGTATATCAAAAGCTCCATGATATTGTATTATTTATAGACTATCACCTATAAGAATTTTGATTTGGACTCCTAATAAAAATAATGCCACTATTTTTTGATAGATTAAAACCACATTATTTCATGTTAAAATGGGCAAACAAAACTCTTGAAGTATCCTTTGGATCCCATCTATTGTATGTTTCAATTTTTATTTATAAATTATTAATTAAAATCCAAGGTTTATCTAGATACGTGAGCTTGTTCGGGCATGAATATATGCTTGAAAAACTATTTTTTTGGTCCTAACCACCTTTTTAGGGGCATAAATTTGTGCTTTGGAATTTGTTTGTATCCATTCTTTAAGCATTGGAATTCTTAGAGGGAGAATAAAATTTTTAGCAAGCAACCTTGTCATAGGTTGGGTTACCAACATTTACATGGAAAAAATGCTCTAGAGACCCTAAAAATGCAAAGCAAAATATTTGCTAAAAATAATAATTTTTTATTTTTATATTTTTAAACCCAAAATGTATCTCTAGCCATGTTGGAATATCGGTAGAAGACAATGCACAAAAATACAAGTCATATGCATGTAATTGTTATTTAATACACCCTTTGTAACTCATGGAAGATGAACCACCATATTTCCATATGTGTGACCTTCTAACTCATGATGGTGAACCATCACATTTACATGTGCGTAAAATTTTATATTAAATAGGGTGGATTTTCAACACACCAAAAAAATATTATATAAAGAGATGCACCCATAACTATAAAAAGCATGAATAATAAATACAATTTTACAGTGTCACATCTCTTATGAGATGTTTGTTGCATTGTACTTTGTTGTTAAGAAATAAAATTATTTTGTTGTTATGCTTATTTTTCTATGTTGTAATTTGTTATACTCTATATTTTTTAAATTACACTTTTTGTGATCTTTCTTAGTTCAATATTTCAAGTTTTGAATCAAAGGTAACAGAGCAGTCTATCCTTTGAGTGTATATCCATAAACAAGAGATCAAGTTATCAAAAGTTTGGATATTAGATATAACATCTATTTTATTACCTTCCTTGTCACTCCAAATGATCTTAGATGGGAACTAGAACGAATGACACTGACATAGCCAATCCTTTCAAGAATATGTTGAACAACACCCTTGTAAAATAAAGGAATGAGATGATAAACCAATATACACAAATTCTTCAACAAATCCCTACTAAAAATCTTACAACATCCTTCACATGACCTCTCACTACCCTAGCACCATTTAGCACTCCCACACCTTTTAAGAAAGATGAATTTTGATACTCCTACTTTTTAAGGAAAAATGAATGTTGATGCCCTAGAAAATTTGGTTGCATAAGTTATCTTCAAGCTTCTCTATAATTAGATTCATCAAGAATGAGAAGATTGATTTTGTTGGAGAATATTACATTATTTGGTACATTCTAATGTACCCCCATGGTACCTTCATGGTACAAATGTAAATATGTAATAGATTAGGGTTGAGTCTATAGTTTAGATGAGTGATTTATATTTTTCCTTTTATGTAAGTGTCAATGTGTAAGAAATGCACAAGTGTCATGTAAGTAAGAGTGCAAGTGTGTATTAAGAGAATGTGCACAAGTTTCTTGTATGTAAGTATGCAAATCTATATTGTAAGAATGTGCACACGTTTATTGTATTAGGAGTGCATGTAGGAGAGAAAGAGTCATGTAGAAGTGTGCAAGTGTTATGGAGTCAAGTATGCATGTAAGAAGAAAATGAAGAGTATAGTATGCAAGTGGTAATATGACAAACCAAAGGTCATGGGAGTTGTCATATGCAGAGAAATAGTCAAGTATGTTAAGAGTCACATTACTATGTCTATATTATGGAGATAAAACTCAATACAATGTAACAAAATAAAATACAAATAAGGATGTGTGAAATAAGCCTTGAAAATAAAGCTTTATTGGAATATATTTAATTATTTTGTACATGCTAATGTACCACCTTGGGTACATATTTAGATTATAAGTGTGTCTTAGATTAGAGTGTGAGTATTTAATTTATGCAATGTAATAAATGCATAAGTATTATTAGAATGTGCAAAGTATTTAATGATGTAAATGTGCATAATAGTCCATGTGCATATGAGTCCATAGAATAGGATAGTGAAGAGTCTCAAGAAGAGTGAAGGCCAAGAATACTCCATATGAAGACTCAAATTCCATTCTATATATAGGTCTATATGTGAGTGTGAAAGAGCATAATAAAGAGACACAATGTAGATTGACCATGTATGAAGTATAAAGTATTTGAGATCTCCATTCTATATCAAAATACTATTTTTGTGAGCATGTTAATGGCAGTTTTCTATGTAGTTGCATAAGTTATTCATGAGTTTTATATGTTTAGAATATTGCCATTACCTTATATTTGTTATAGCATTCTTATTATAGATATTGTGGTTATTTTTCATTAAGAATTTAATATCAAAAGTTAACAGTGGTATCAAAGCCACAATGGATATTGATAAGAGATAAGGAGAGCCACAAGAGAGATTGAAAGGAGAAAGGGAGATTTCATTTTTAGAATTTTAAAGTTGCTTTTTGGCTAGAGTCTTTCCACAAGGTTGCAGGAAAACTCATGAAGACTAGGACTTAACAAATATTACTTTTCCACTAGATTGAAGGATAACTAGTGAAGTTTAATAATTTTAGAGATCTAGAGATTTTGATGTATTTAATTACCATTGTCTAAGTTTTTATCGTAAAAAATTATTTCTCAAAAGTTTAGAAGCTTCCTACAATGCATAGAGAAGAATTTCATATTTGATTGCCTAAAAGTCTATGTGCTTTCCTCGTGCAAGGATTAGTTTTTGAGTTGCAAAAAAATAGTAGACATTGAAGATTAAGGAGGTCCAAGAAAGAGGTCCCACTAGATATTGAAGATTGAATACTGAGCAGACCTAAGAAAGAGGTCCCTATAGAATATTGAAGATTGAAGATTGAGGAGACCCAAGAAAGTGGTCCCCAAATAATATTGAAGATCAAATATTGAGGAGACCCAATAAAGAGGTCCCCATAGAATATTGGAGATTGAAGATTGAGGAGACTCAAGAAAGAGGTCCACATAGAATATTAAAGACTAAAAATTGAAGATTGAAGGAAGGAGAAAGAATCCAAAAAATTTCTATTGAAGATTGAAAAAGAGGAGACCCAAGAGAAGAAATTGCTATTGTAGATTTGATAAAGGAGATAGGAGATTTGAGAAAGAATATTGAGAATTTGAAGATCCAAGAGAAGATGTCTCAAGCAAACTTGGAAGGAGAAATAAGAAGGCTAGAGAAGCCCTATTGAAGAAGTGGCCATTGGAGGATATTTGAAGAAAAATCAAGGTAGAAGATTGCAAGCAGGAGAAACTCCAAAAAATAAGAATTTGGGACAATTATCACCATATGACAACACACCCAAAATGAAGAAGGATTTGACAAGAAGTTTGCTAAATTTTGAAAAGGAATTTTAAATATCTCAAGACATTTAGATTCTTGAGGAAGAGGCCATTGAAAGAGCTCATATTTGAAGAAAGAACTCAGTGAGAGCTAAGGAGGAGAAAGGAGATAGAAGAGGCCACCACTTTGAGAAATTTAAAGATAACCATTAAGAATTTTAAGGTTGATTTGTAGATGAGAAGATTGATGATTTTTATGATATAAGTTGAAGGGTCATAGGACAAAAAGTTGAAGATAACATAGAGTTGCAAATTATAGAAGGTTTGGAAAAATTTGAAATGCCCTTGTGTAGACACTAAAAATAGGTCAATCCGATTGTTATACTATAAGTAGTGACTTTGTGACACACCAAGGCTCCTAGGGCAGCCCTCAAGAGGTATACAATGGTTCTAACCACTTAATTCAAGGTTCTGAAAGGTTCTAGGTCACTTTTGTCACCTTTTGGACATCTTGCTACTATTCATGCTACCTTGGGATGAATACAAAACCTATTCATCCCACCCAAGGGTGAATAGCATCATTCGCTCTGGGGTGGAGCGAATAGCAAGGTTGACTAGAAAAAAGTCAAATCTGGACAAATGGTGCCTGCCAACGATTAAATTTTTGGTCCGTAATGGCTAAGAGATCAGGGCACGCAACATATTAATGCTCCAACCCATAGGGGAGGCCAATTTGGGAGATTCTCTTCTCCCTACAATGCATGCCACCCTGGTGGCCAAGTGGCACCTCATGCCTCACGTGCCCTTGCATGCATTTTGACCCCTGAAGCCTCCTTAGGCTATAAAGTGGAGATATTTTACACACTAAATAGGAGAGGAGATTTTGAGGACAAAGCAACGGATTACTGCCAAGATTTCCTTCCACCCTTTTGCACCCATTTTCCCTCGAAATCTCTTCATAGCGAAGGAGGTTTACGAGTGAGTTAGGATGCTTAATCTATTACAAAAACAAATTAATCAAGTGAATTCCCACACAAAATTTTATGAAAACACATATTATATAGTTTTTAATCATTCCCAAGTGGAATTGGTGGTAAAATTTAGGCAGATTCTGTGGGCGTTGCACCCCGGGACGCCCCCAATCTGTAATAGTCCTATTTGCTCCACCCAAAAACTAATAGATATATGTGGTTTATTTTATAACTATTTTTAATTAGATATTTTAGACATGCTTATATGATGCTGTAGTTTAAAAATCATGTTATTTTGAGCTATATTGGCCGAGATATTGCATTTTTAGTGTTTTGTAGGGTTTCTTGCAGGTATACGACGGTCATATGAGAGAACACCCAAAATGTAATCTATCTCAAAAATATAATAAAATGGTTTTTCTTATAATAGTATGTTATGTATTGTGTCCAATTTGTATGCATTTTGGATATGCGTATGATAGGAAATTGCTTGCTTTGGGGTTTGCAGGTTGTGAACGGTCGCCCTAATTTTGAAATGTGCTCAGATGCAATTTCAACATGATTTCTAGTGATATCTTCCCAAAACCCATTTTTCTACATACCCATTTCATATTTTATCATTTGGAGTTGGTTTGATGAGTTTTCTAGCTATTAGCTATTTTGCCCTTGTGGGGATTACATGCTTTTTACCATACGCACTCGCTATTTGATAATTTTGGTTTCCTTGTGTGTAGGTGCAGGTTATTACAATGCATTGGGAGGCAGACTAAGACATCAAATATCAAAGACATAAGCGGTGATAACTTTGGCCTGCCCACTTTGATTGTGGGTACGAGGAAAGACATTGGATGTGCACCCAAATTCCTTGAGAGATTTGACCTTTGGGCACCCGATTTGTAAAAATTTGTATCACCCATTTTGAGCCCTCAAGGGGACACATTGTAACCTATAATTTTGGATCATTTTTATTAATAAGAGATACACTTATTTTGCTTTACTTCTTGTTAGTTGTTATCTTTCCATTTTTCTTGCATGCTTCCGTTTGGCACTCATTAGAGATAAGGCATAGATACATATATTTTTATCATTAATTTAGTACACCATTTTTACCTACTTCAGTGGTGATCATGGTGTTGGTGTGTGGATCCCATAGGTTAATCAACGTCGTCAAATAAGTTCGGTCGCCTACCACAGGCTCCAACCGAGTAACTTGCTTGAGCCCTAGGGCATCAAGCCACTTCCAGTTAGCATCAGTAAAGACACCCTATGTGGTCTTGAAGAGCTTTGGTTTGTGATACCAACTCGTCACCTAATAAAAAAATCAAAACATCAAAAAAAATCAAAACAAAAACAAAAAGAACAAAAAATAATCGATATTACACTTGTAATAAACGAGGTCATTTTGAGTTAGCATTTTACATTCTTCGTACTGGTCCCTTTGTTGTATACTCCCACTTTCTGACTCATGATGATGTAGGATGATTTTGACAGTGCTTCGCTACGCAAAATCACTCTCCTCCTCCTCACCTCTCAAACAACAAAAGAAAACTTGCAATAATGAGCCCAAAACTGGTTTTTGAAGTTTATATAGGCCTATAATAGTCCTATTCATCCCAGGGTGGGGAGAACACACTTTTGGACATTTTTTACACCTTGGTATGAGTACAAAATTTGTATTCACTCCACCCCAGGGTGAATACAGGGTTTATAGGGCAAAACAATTTCAAAAGGCACCAAAAGGGTCTAAAAACCCACAAAAATAGCTCTACTTTGGTCAAATTTTTGTAGTAATCAAGAGGCAAATAATAAAACTCCTGTATGCTTGGAAATAATTTAAATTCAACCCCTAAGAAGGCCACCATGGCTGGACCGCCCCATGGGAGCGAGGTTTTTCATTCCTTTCCTCTAGGAAGTCACAAAGAAAAGGGTTCAAAACCCACCAAAAATAAGTCAAATATGATGGAATTCATTCAGGGTCAATATGGAATATAAATATTTCATGGATGCATGGATAAATTATTACTTTAATCCCCAAGAAGGCCATTGTGGCTGGAATGCCCCATGGGAATGAAGTTTTCAACTTCTTGCTTCCAGGAAACCTCCATAGCATCATTAAAATCATTTCAAAACTGTGCCATTTTTCAATGAGTACAACTGAAGGCAACCTTAAAAACAATCATCTGGATCAAGTGACTCATCACTTTTCTCATGAGTCATTCCCTCATAGACTCGTTGCTTGAGGGGGTAATCATACTCAATTCAAATCAACAAGCACACATTCAATCATGCAAATTACGTTCGTCCAACAAATATTTGACAAAGACAATTACGCTCCTGCTTGGGGCAGTAAACAAGCACAAAGTATCAAATTAAATTTCTTGACATTTAGTAAGCATGTGTAACATTGGAAATCCCCACATCATGATCGAATAACATACAAGATAAAGCAAGTTTCTTAGCTCATCAAAAGCAAGGATTCAAGGACACATGCTCTTTCCAGGATTGGGGCATCTAAAGTTGGTTAGGTTATTGAGTAACCTTAATAATTGAACAATTTTAGTCATCAATTTTTGCTTGATGCTATGCTACACAATGCATCCCAAAAAGAGGTATTTGTAGACACTAAAAATGGGTCAATCCGATTGTGCTACCATAAGTAGTGACTTCGCGACACACCAAGGCACCTAGGACAGCCCTCAAGAGGTATACAATGGTTCTAACCACTTAATGCAAGGTTTTGAAAGGTTCGAAGCCACTTTTGACACATTTTGGACACCTTGCTACTATTCGTACCACCCTAGAACGAATACATAACCTATTCATCCCACCCCAAGGCAAATAACAACATTCACTCTAGGGTGGAGTGAATAATAGGTTTGACTAGCAAAAAGTCAAATCTGGACAAATGGCACCTACCAATGGTTAAATTTTTGGTCCATAATAGCTAGGAGATCAGGGCATGCAACATATTAATGCTCCAACCCATAGGGGAGGCCAATTTGGGATATTCTCTTCTCCCTCCAATGCATGCCACCCTGGTGGCCAAGTGGCACCTCATGCCTTGCATGCCCTTGCATGCATTTTGACCCCTGAAGCCTCCTTAGGCTATAAAGTGGAGACATTTTCCACACCAAATAGGAGAGAATATTTTGAGGAAAAAGAAACAAAGTGCTTCCAAGATTTAATTCCACCCTTTTGTGCCTATTTTTCCCTCAAAATCTCTTCATAGCGAAGGAGGTTTGCGAGTGAGTTAGGATGCGTAATATGTTACAAAACCGAATCAATTGAGTGAATTCCCACACTGAATTTGATGAAAACATATATTATATGGTTTTGCATCATTCCCAAGTGGAATTGGTGGTAAAATTTAGGCAGATTTTGTGGGCACCGCACCTCGAAGTGCCCCTAATTTGTGACAGTCCTATTCAATCCACCCCAAAAAAAATTCAATCCACCCCAAAAAAAATAGAAATTTGTGCTTTATTTTTTGACTATTTTTAATTAGATATTTTATACATGCTTATATGATGCCGTAGTTTAAGAATTATGTTATTCTGAGCTATACTGGCCGAGATATTGCATTTTTAGTATTTTGCAGGGTTTCTTGTAGGTATCTGGTGGTCATCTGAGAGAACACCCAAATTGTAATTGATATCACAAATCTAATAAAATGGTTTTTTCTCAGAATACGATGTTATGTATTTTTTCCAATTTTTATGCATTTTGGATATGCGTAGGATAGGAAATTGCTTGCTTTGGGGTTTACAGGTTGTGAATAGTCGACATAATTTCAAAACATGCTCGGATGTAATTTCGACATGATTTCTGGTGATATCTTCCCAAAACCTAATTTTCTACATACCCATTTCATATTTTATCATTTGGAGTTGGTTTGATGCATTTTCTAGCTATTAGCTATTTTACCCCTATGGGGATTGCATGCTTTTTACCATACACACTCGCTATTTGACGATTATGGTTTCCTTGTGTGCAGATGCAGGTCATTATAGCACATTGGGAGGAAGCCTAAGACATCAGAGATCAAAACAAGTTGTGGATACTTTTGCCCACCCACTTTGATTGTGGGTACGAGGAAAGACATTGGGTGTGCACCCGAATTCCTTGAGATATTTGACCTTTGGGCACCCAATTTGTAAAAATTCGTATCACCCATATTGAGCCCTCAAGGGGACGCATTGTAACCTATAATTTTTGATCATTTCGATTAATAAGAGATACACTTGTTTTGCTTTACCTCTTATTAGTTGTTATCTTTCCATTTTTCTTGCATGCTTTCATTTGGCGCTCATTAGCGATAGATACATACATTGTTTATAATTAATTTGGTGAACCATTTTTCCCTACTTCGTATTGAACAACCAATTGAAGGAAGGATTGACAAAAAACTAAGGTAGTGGATTGGAGGAGTTAGAGACTATTTTTTGAACAACAAGATACAAGAGAAGAAAACATATTTATGGAGCAACAATTTAAGAGATTTAGACTATAAAATTGGGCAGCATTAAAGGAAGATAGTAGAGCTACAATTTAAAGAATTTTTGGAAATATTTGAGAGAGTTTTGGATAGCAAATACAAAGAGAGATTTTGTAGCAATTGAAGCTAAAAATTGTAGATATTTTGGACAACAAGAAGAAAGCATTTGGAGTTGTAAAATTTAGAGAAGTTGAAGATAAAGAAGGCTAATTCCAAACAACATTTGAAGAGGAATAAAGGCTGAAAATTTTAGCATTCTATAATATTTTTCTGGCAAGGAGAAAGAAAATATTCAAACAACATACTTCAAATAGGATAGAAGATGATTTTGGGTCAATAAATTAAAAGGTAGTGAAGCTAAAAAATTGGTAAATGAAAGACAACAAAAGATGAATCAAATCCTCGAGGAGACTAGCTTCAAAAAGGAGTACAAAGAGGTTTGTAATATTGGTGCTATAAAAGTTTATTACTAAATCATTCAAATAAACTTATTAGAAAGTTTTTGAAAGTATCATATTAGAGTTATTAAAGCCAACAAAAGATAGTTTAAGTTAAGTATCTCCAAGCCAAGGAAGGAGGTATCATTATCATCCTAGAATCTGTAAAATACAACATGAAAAGTAAAGTTAAGGATTTATTGAAAGAGAGCAAAAAGGAGAAGGATAATTAGCATATATATATTGTTCTTATAATCCAAGGAAGTGCAATTTTTTTAATTTTTATTGAATAAAATAAAGAGATAAAATAGTGCACAAGAACAAGGTAGAGTTTCCAAAGACATCATACCAAAGGAGTGGTAGAACCACCATATTGAAGGAGGAGCCACCATAGTGAAGAAGAGCCACCACATTGGATGGAGGAAGCAACATAAAAGAGGAAGACAAAATGTCATTGAAAAGAGAGTTTAAGCACCATAGGAGGTAGCATTATTTGAGAGAAGTTGAGATGTCATTGAGTAGAGCTTGAGCACCAAAAATAGAGGTGCCATCAAATTTGACAAGTGTTATTACTAAGAATTTTTGAGCATCAAAATTGTGGGCCGTTTGGAGCAAATCATTGAAAGAAATCCAAATGTCATTAGAAGAAATTCAAACAGTTATTTGCTATTACTTCATTGAAGATACGCTAGAAAGAATACATTAAGTTTTGAGGAACTGAAGAGTAGAAGCATTGGAGGTGAAGAATTGAAGTTACTGCCAAGTGTAGAGGAGAAGCAGTGCATTACCAATCATAGAGAAGAAGAGGATCATTACCAAGAGGAGAAAAATACGATATGTGAAGGAGAAGAACCAACCATTTGATATTTTTATCACTTGGGAGGACATAATATATTTTCCAAGTGTCACAGCGTAGAAGGTAGCTCCAACCAATGCAAGGAAAGTGAAACATCTCCTTGTATCCATAACTGCATGAGGGATAAGTTATACAAGCACATTCATGAGAGTAGAGAGTGGTGCAAGTTAGTAGAGCACTACACATTAATGATCAAATAAGCCAACAAGTACATAGAGAAAGGTTAGAGTCTTGAAGACTGAATTTAATGAGTGCCATACACAAGGAGTATTAAATACATTGGAGAGAGAAAACATTTGGAGGTTAATTTTTGGAGAACAACACCTCAAATATAGTGCAGGTTGCACAGTTGAAAAGTCTTATGAGAAGCAAGCTAAAAAAGTAGCATGCCATATTCAAGAAGATACATAAATTTTTTAAATTAATTTGATTTTTACAAAGGTTAAGGAGTTAAAAGGAATATCAATACTAAGGTTAAGATTAATTAATATATTAAGCTTGAGATTAATTGAATGAATGGAGCTATAGGGTAATGAATTGATAAATTATAACCCTAGAAGATTTATTAAATGATTTGGAAGAATTTTGAAGTGAAGAGAATTTAATTTAAAAGTTTTTGAAATTACGTTATTTGAATTTTTTTATTGGTAAAAGGGGTTTTGAAAGGGTCCCATAACCTTTTACAATGAGGAAAAAACAAAAGAAACAACCTCCCAAAAATAGGGAGACAATATCCAAAGAAGACATCAGAGATGATCTCCTCAAAACCATCTCTAGACATGAATAGAAATGAAAAGTGAGTTTCTTGACACACCAAGAAACACACCCACACAAATTAAAATAGGTATTCTCATCGAAGGAAAACCTCACAACCATAGAGATAGGCTTCCCCGTACACTAAAATTTGAAAAAGGTTTTCCCGCCCAAGAGAAAACCAAACAGTCTTGTACACTAAAATTTGAAAAAGGTTTTCCTGCCTAGGAGAAAACCAAATAATCCCATACACTAAATTTTGAAAAAGGTTTTCCTAACAAGGAGAAAAAAAAATAGTCCATAAAGGACCAAAGAGTAGAGACCAGACACTCCACAAGTGTAACTACTATAACCTAGAAAGACCATCATTGAGTAGATCAAAATAAGCAAAACACAGGATCCAAAATATAACCCACATCAGGTCTTTTGAAGGCCTAGAAATGAAACAACCCAAGAAAGAATCCATAGGCCATAAGGTCTTCCTGTAGAGAAGGTGATGCACAACCAGATCCAGAAAACCCTGGCCAAGAAATGATGCCCTCAAACCGTGAAGTAGATCAAACACAACATTAGATTTCAGGAAGCCTTCCACTATAGCAAATAATAAACACATGATCTACCCTCAAGACTAGAAAAAATTATAGGTAATTCCATAAAAATAAACACCAAAAGATCTACAAGAAGCCCAACCCTACCATAGAAGAAGAAGAAACCAACAAAACCCTTCTGGAACATGATAGAGCACAATTTCCTCCCTCTGATACCAAAAGAATGAAGAGAAGGAAACCGCTGGGAAAAACCTAAACCAAAATCATGAAATAGATCATACACGATGTTAGATTTCAATAAGTCCTCCATTGCAACAAACAATAATAACATGATCTCCCCTCAAGATAAAAAAAATTGTAGGTAAGTTCATCAAAAAAACACCAGCAGATCTACAAGAAGCCCAACCCCACCATAGAATAAGAAGAAACCAGTAGAACCCTTCTACAACACAAAAGAGCATAGGGTCCTCCCTCCAATACCAGAAGAATGAAGAGAAGATAACCAATGGTAAAACCCATGAATCAAAACCACCACTGAAACCCTGAACCATAGTCAACCATTAGAACCTCTCATCTATGGGTAATAAAACCATGGTATCCTCCCAAATATAAAAAAGAAACACAAAGAAAGACCCTCTAGGAAATAGTAGAACGTGCAAATAGAATCCCACTCTGAAATGAAGCAAGACTCAAGAAAGAATAGAGATCCACCCTTGTAGACCAGAAAGTGCATGGTCCCCTCCTAAGGCCAAAATAAATACCACAAGGTAGGGCTTCAATGAACCACTTCCCAAACCAAGTGAGAAAAAAAGCCCCCCAAAAAAACCATGCTAAAGAAAAACTAGGTTATCCAGCTATGCAAAAATGCCCAAGGAAAAAGAAGGAACACCAAGAAAAATCCTTCCTCAAACAACCTAGGAAAATATAGAGAAGGTCTTGGAGCAAAACTCCAGGCACCAAGCAGAGATTGGAAAGGCCTGATAGCCAAACCTTTGTTAAGGAAAACCATTCCCCGTATTCTTTGGGGGCCAATAATTTCTATTCCACAGGGCCTATACCATTTGGGTGAACCCCCTAGGCTAGCCAAGGGGTTTTTTTTTATATTCGACTCAGGCTACCAGGCTTGAACCCTGGACTTATTTTAGAGGATTGGGGGAGCTTTCCAGTGAGGTACCTGGTGTGGATACTTTATTTGAATTTCAAGCATAGAAATATTTACAAATAATTTGACTTGGAGGAATAAGGATTTCTACATCAAAATAGGAATATTGAATTTGAAAATATCTTTGTTTTCTAAATTTCTAATTTTGGAGTTATAAGGAATTCAACACCAATATAGGTTTTTGAAATTTAGAAATCATATTATTGAAAATTGAGATATATAAGGAATTCAACCTAGATATTGGAAGAATTGAAACTTTTATCAAAATTATTGATTGTTCATTCATTACTAGGGAGATATAAGGTAGTGTACAAGTGTTGTTATGGAAAAAAATAAATTCTTTCTTTCAGAATCCCAACTTTTTAAAGGCCCAAATTACACTTCATGGAAAAACAAAATGAGGTCTATATTGATCATTGAAAAGCTTTGGGATATTGTTAAAGGAACAAAAACTAAACCTACTGAAGATGCTAGAGATATTCAAAAGTATGAAGGAGATGAAACAAACACACTTATGATAGTAACATTTGTAGTTATAGAAGATATACAACCATACATTAGTTCAACAACAACTTCTACAGAAGCTTGGAATACTTTAGCCAAGATATTTGAAGGAAAGAATAAATCCACTATCTTGAGTCTTCAAACTCAATTGCATTCTCTAAAAGTTAAGAGTGGTGAAAGTATAGAATTATTTCTAAAATAAACGACAAATATAAAAGGAAAATTGTTAAACATAGGAGAAAAAGTAGAAGACACGTTTCTTGTTCAAGTAATTCTAAGAGCACTTCCAGAAAGCTACAAACATGTAGTCACATCTTTACAAATTCTAAGTAAAGATACATCATTTGATGAGTTAGTTAATATACTACAAGAATATGAGGTAGAAAATTCAGTGAAAGATCAAATGACTAACAATGCCTTAGTCTCAAAAGATAATCCACAAATAAAAATTGCTTCATTCTCAAGAGGTGGATCAAAATGGAATAATAGATATTGTCAAGTGTGCAGAAAGAAAGGACATAGTACAAATTATTGTAGGTTCAATCCAAGAAATCCGTATCAAGATAATCAATTTTTTTTTGAAGCCAATCCAATAGGTTATTTCAACCAAGAAAATATCAGAATCAATATAGTCTACACTAGCAACAATTTCAACATTAGTATATTTCTAAAAATAAATACAGTCAACCTCAGTTACAATGGCATAAAATCTTCTCCTTGCAATAACAATAAAAGTAGTATATAGTGTATTCATTACACTTTAGGGTTTCAAAAGCAACATGATAAAGAAAATCATATGAAGAATATCCAAATAAATTAAAGGTTTTGAGGGTAGGATAATAAAGTAATGACTATGGAGGATCATCTGTGCACTTTAGGGTTTTATTAACAACATAAAGAAGGAAGTGTATGAGGCTATTACTTGCATTTCAGATTCTTAAGGGAAACATAAATCTCTACAAGATAAGTCTCGTTATGAAAAATATTGAAAAATAGAAGTGATTAAGATGAGAGTGTTAGTAGGAATGAAAAAGGAGAGGAAGGCAATTAAAGCATGAAAAAAGAGAAAATAATACTTATAGGGATATCGATTAGGAAAGCCAAATAAAAAATATCATAGATGTTGACAAAAAATGGGGTTAAGCCTACTAATAAAAATAAAACGTGGTGATGATGAAAATGATATCATAGAATATTAGGGGTATGCATAAGATTTATAAAAAATGAGTTATTAAGGAATTAATAGGTTGTAGTCCTAAGTTTATTTTAATACAATAAATAAAATTATGTAGTGAGGAATGTAAGGATACTTTTAAAAATATTTGGTAGATGGGTGATTGTCTAGAAGTTTCTTCTACAAGAGCTTTAGGCAATATTTCAACAATATGGGATAAACACAAATGGGATGGGTAATTGTTAGAACCACAAAGTAAATGGGTTGCTGAACTATTTGGGAGAAAAGAGGAAAATATCAAAGTCGGGGTTACGAATATATATGCTCCAACTATAGTTACTGCTCATGAAAGATGTTGGAAGAACCTTAACATATTTTTATCAAACACAATGATAATTCATTGTTATCTATAGATTCTTGGGGGTGATTTCAACACTGTTGTATCTCCTTTGGAAAAAAAGGGTGGTACTCCAATATGGTCTAAATCAATGCAAAATTTTGCTTCATTTGTCAATTTAAGTGGCCTTTGGAATATTAGTTCTTCAAGTTTCCAATATACATGGGATAATAGATGCATTGGATAAAATAATATAGTTGAAAGATTGGATAGATTCTTGTTATCCAACAAATAGTTACAAATATAATATACAATCTCTTCAGATATTTTATTGCAAGCAAGATCAAATCCCAAATCTATTCTTTTGACTTATGATTTACCCAATAATGGTTATCCAAAGCCATTTTGCTTCCACCCTATGTGGCTCCAATACCCCAATATGGTGGGTTGAAGCAAATTTTAAAGCATCATATATGTATAGATTAGTTCAAAATATAAAATATTTAAAAGAGAAAATGAAGATTTAGAATGCCAAATATTTTGGTAGCTTTTTTAAAGAAGAGAAAGAAATTGAATCCAAGCTCAAAAATTACAAGAGATAGTACAAATTAATACAATGGATTAGGATTTTTATGTGAAAGAAAAATATTAACTTTTTGATTATCATAATGCATTTAGAAAGGAGTCATATTGGTTCCAAAAATCTAGGGAACAATGACTCAAGGAGATAGAAAGACATTTTTTTCATATTACAACAAAAGCAAATTTTTCTTTTCATTACATCAAAATTTTTAACTCTGGATGAAAGAAATTTCAAGGAAGAAGAAGATATAAGAAAGCAAGTAATTAATTATTTCAAAAATATATATTTTTTCAGATATTATGCAATATGAAGAGGCACAAGATAAGCTTTTGCGAAATATTCCATCAATTATCATATAATTATAAAATGAAAGCTTGATGAATAAGATATATGGAGGAGCTACATGAAGTAAATTTCTCTTTCCATCCTAAAAATGCACATGACCTTGATGGATTTTCTTCAATTTTTTCATTTTTTGGGATTTATTGAAGAGTGATATGTTAGTTGAGGTTGAAGAGGTCAGGAAAAGGAAGGCTATAATAAGTGAGATCAATGCCATTTTTATTAAGTTGGTTTGAATGAAAGACAAGACAAAATAATTTTATAATTTACATCCAATAAGCCTTTGTAATATGATTTATAATATCATTTAAAAATTATGGCAAACAGGTTGAAAAATATTCTAGGTTGTGTTATCTTAGAGGAACAAGGTGGTTTTGTTTGTGGTAAAAAAATTCTTGATGGTATAATCATTGCACATGATGCCATACATTCTTTTAATTCCATAAAAAAACCAAGTATGCTTATGAAATTAGATATGAACATAACATATGGTAAGGTTTCGTTAAATTTTCTAGATGATATTGTAAAAATATTTGGTTTTAATTACAATTGGTGTGAATGGATTAAATATTATTATAGAAAAGCAAAATATTTTATTTTAGTCAATGATTCTCTTGCTAGTTACTTCAAGTCATCATATAGACCCCTTCAAGGTGATCCACGATATCCTTACCTATTATTTATTCTTGTGAAGGAATTAGGGAGAGCTTTCTCTAAGGCAAAAATGGAAGAAAAAATCAAAGGTATTCATGTTGCAAAAAATGGTCCCTTAAAATATCATCTCCAATTGTTGATGATACTTTATTTTTGGGTCGTCCATTAGTCAGTGAGGCCATGAATATTAAATCAATATTATCATGTTGTGAGAAGGCTATTGGTTGGTTAATACTACAGGATTTATCATTAACATTGACCTAGATTTGCAATAAATAATTGTGGATATTCTAGGGTTTAAAATTGAAAGGTTTCGATCAAATTGCTTGGGTATTCCTTTATCTCATAAAGGAAATAAAAAGGAGCTTTGGGTCTCTTGTTTGGATAAAATAAAAGCTTTTCTGGTAGGTTGTAAAGATAAGTTCTTAACCATGGTGGTAATGCTACAAATCATAAAGACTACATTACAATCCATCCCTATTAATATGATGTCACTTTCAAGATTGCTAGTAGGTGTAGCATCAAAAATTGATAAAATTCAAAGAGAATTTATTTGGAAAAGATGCAAAAGGAAAAATTTAGGCTTCCTATTTGTAAGAGGGATAGGGTTTGCAAAGGAGAAAACATTGGAGTAGTCTTGCATAATTGTAGAATTATGAGTTTGGAATTAGGGGTAAAGCTTGGATGCAAATTATTCAAAGATCAAGGAAAGAAATGGATAAAAAATTTACTTCAAAAATATATATGTTCTATTGATGCAATTATATTATTTAGGAAAATAACCCCATCCAAAGGATCGTCGACATGGAAATTCATATCAGATAACTTGCAATTGACAAAGAAACATATTAAATGGTTAGTCAATGAGGATAA
Source organism: Wollemia nobilis (assembly GCA_028583015.1). Classification (NCBI taxonomy): domain Eukaryota; kingdom Viridiplantae; phylum Streptophyta; class Pinopsida; order Araucariales; family Araucariaceae; genus Wollemia; species Wollemia nobilis. The sequence continues at coordinate 19,974,550 of JAQPPZ010017228.1, forward strand.
TTATGCAAATTTTTGGTCTGAAGCTTGGTTGAAGCCTTATCCTCTTATATTTGACTCAAAATGATAACCATTGGCTTAGACATGCATAGCTTGTAAAGGTCAAAAGGTCAAAGACTATATCAATATAAACAACTAGATCATGTATTTGTATTAGTAACCAAGTTGAAGGAGAGGAACTCAAACAAATTATGGATGAACTTTAAAAGATACTTCAAGAATTTTATTTTCCAACTTTTAAACAAAATGATAAGTTGGTTTGGAATCTATCAAAATATTGGTGGATACTCGGTCATGGGAGGATCTCCCTAAGGCCTGAACATTCCTTTGGTTAGTAGTTTAAAGTTATATTTTTATAGGAGAGATTATACAAATAAAAAAATATCATGGACCTTTCAGATGTGCTTTAGTTAAGAAGAATTTAGAAATATCAGACCATTTGCTTCTTCATTTTCCCTTTGCTCACACCATTTGGGGTTGCTTTTTTAAATAAATGAAATTATATTGGTTAGATTCATCAACATTGAAAGAGTTGATGAATGTTAGATTAATTATTTCAAAGGTAAAGTGTTAAGTATTCTATGGAGGATTGGGCTTGTTATTATTTTTTGGAACTTATGACTTGAAAGGAATAGTATAATTTTAAAAATAAATCTCAAAATCATACCCAAGTTTGGAATCATATTATAGTATTTCTTGCATAATGTTTGCAAATATGGTGCTCATCATGGGAAGTCTTAAGTGTAGTAAAAGAGGTGGTAACAACTTAGTTACAAGATTTAAACATATATGGAAGAGTCATATGCAATAATGACATTAAAAAAAAATATCTATTTTTATCTAGGGTAAAATGAAAATGTTCAGAAAATAGGTTTATCAAAATCAATTTTTATGATGATTTTAAAGGAAACTCAAGAAAATTCGATGGAGGTGATGTTCTTCAAAATAATGAAGGAAAAATTCTCCTCTTTTACTCAAAATCATATGGAAATTCAACTAAAAACTATGGAGATGCTAGGGAACTTCTTACAAGGTTTTAAATTACAATAGAAAAAGGATAGAAATATATTTTAATTAAGGGGGATTCACAAATTATCATTAATTCTATCAATAAAAATAGATGTGAAGATTGGATTAAAAATAATATTATTGCTAATATTCATCATCTATTATTGGAGGTAATATCTTGGAAACATGAGCGTATTTATAGAGAAGGAAATCAGTAGTAGATGATTTAGCCAATTCGAGTGTTGATCTTCATCTTCATGAAATTCAAAATTTAGAAGGTAATTGGCCAATAGAGATTTTATCTCTTAACAAAAATGATGTCAAGGAGCTAATTGTGAAAATATAACACTTTGAGGAAGTTGAAGAACATTTTTATAGAAAAAAAAGAGAAATATTTATGACAAAAAGGCATGTTGGATATGGTTTAATTGACATAACAAAAAATGTAATATTTTGGTATTTTGATGGGAATGGCCCCCAATAAAAGCCACATATAACTTAAAAAAATTTGTCATCTTCCTCAAATCGATATGTTTATGCAATAAAATATTTGATATCATTTCTATTAAGAGATAAAATCTCACTTGTCTAGTTGCCTTCTAAAATTTGAATTTTGTGAAAACAAAAATCAACACTTCAAATGGCTTAAAAATTTGCTATCCATTTTCCATGTCTATATATATGTTGTCTATAGAAATTTGTCAATTCTCTAATACCTCTTTTTTAGGGGTCTTATTCATGCCCTTAATATTCCAAGATATCATTTTTATCCAAAATACGACCTAAGACATTGAAGATAGATTTTAGAGTTTTAGTCCAAAAGATTGAGAAGCATTGTAGTTTCTAGGAGATAGAGGAGCATTCAAAGCTTCTAGAAGATATAAGATAATTTAGGCTTCTAGAAGATAGAGGAGATAGAACTTGGCTTCCATATAAGGAGAAGCATACAACACTTCTATATAATAAAGAATAAGTAAGCACATAGAAGAAGAAAACATTATAAGATTCTAAAGATAAAGAAATATTAGAGAACTAGACTTATTGAAAATACTTACATTTCAATCTTGGTCATGGATAAGATTTTTGGTGCAGTATTCAAAAAATAAACCATATTAACCATTGAAGTTATTAGTGCAACAATGCACTATCATATAGAGGTCAAGAGGCCACCATAGAAAAAATTACTAAGACAACACTTTAAGAGCACAAATATGGATATAAAATGTTGTTAAGACAGAGTTAGACTCTAGTGCTAGGAAGACACTATCTTTTAAGGAAAAACAAAGAGACTTCAATAATATTAGAGTACCTATTCTTTAAAGTATATTAGAGTATATTAGAGTGTTATTCCTCAAGGCAAAACACTATATTATAGATAGAAGATATATTGTAACCAAAGAACTATCTTCAAGGTAAAAGACATCATGACCATAGCACTATATTTAAGGTAGAGGATATTGATAACACTATATTCAAAGTAAGATAGGAAATATTTAGTGCTAAAGGAAAGAAGATCACTACCAAAGTGCTAAGAGATACGTATGCTAATTGTAGGCCCAAAATGGCCACATACTTAGTAAAATTTTGTATGATTTTTACTAAGTGATAAAAATGCCATTCTGCTCCGGAACAAGGTTGATAAGACGAATCCGCTCAATAGTCATGTAGTTTTTCTTGTTTAAAATGATTTCGGGGAACTCCATTCCGGGTTCGGATTGGAGTAGGATTGCAAAATCCACAAAATTTTGTGAGAGGTGGAGATGTCAGCAAGAAAAAAGTGCAAAATGACCCTTTTCCATATACCCGATTCCGAAAACTCTTTTGCTCTCCATCCTGGATTAGCGTTATCCTAAAATCCACAAAAGTCTCAAGAAGATGATGACGTAAGTAGAGGAAAAGTATGGATTGATAATCTAGAGAATAAACGAGTCTTTTTCTAACATAGAATGAAGATAAGGTGGAATGGTGGAATGATGTAAGAACTTGACTCCGAATCCAGGCTAAGGAAGACGCTCATTCTATCCGAAATGGAATCCATACAACTTATAAAGAAGAGGTGACATCATCAATTTTTTAATGTGGATTAGAAAAGATAAAAGCTTCGGAGCAGATTCAAGGTTTAAATTTTCAAGATTCGGATTGGATGTTCTGCTGCTAATTAAAGCGACGTCATCCAATGGATGGGCTCTCAGCTTATATCGGATCTAATCTGGACCATGGGATTAAGAAGATCAATGGTGGAGGTTGGTCTACTAAATATGGGTCATTTAAAAGGATGTTCCTACACCAGAACTATAACATATTGGTTAGAATATGAAGCGTCAAGAGTTTCTAAGAAGATCAAACTAGAGGTAGTTGTAGATCTATAGTGGCGCTCTACTCCCAAGAAAGATCTATGAAAGTGCATGATCTAGAATGTTCTGAAATGTAGTTTTAATAAGAGACCAACAAGTTGCAAAGAACCCGTGTTGCCATGGCGGTTTCCCTTTCAGTGGATTTCTTGAAGGTTTGACAAATGAGCTAATGTCAGCTAAGTTCTTTGCTGAGCTGTTATAACAAGATTTGATGTATTGTTTCCTGATTTGTAGTATGAAAAACTATAAGTAGAGGTCAAAACCTTGTTTTTAAGGGTCAGCTCTAGCGTGTTTTCCTGTACCATTGTAAATATTTTTGAAGAGCTGAATGAAAGGAGCAATACATTGATTTTTGCCTCAATGTTGTGTTTCCATGCTTGATGTTAGAGGTTCAAATTTCATAGTTGTATTTCTATGAATACTTAGATGGTTAGTTTGTGCCTATCTTAGATTACTAGTTGTTATGAGTAATTGAAGTCTGCTTTGAATTTTGTTCTGTATTATTAATAAGTGCATTTCTATAAAATCTAGTTTTAGTGAATTCTGCTTTTTGGATTATCATTTCTTGGATATTGAAATTGCTTACTATAACCCTTCTCTGTTATGCATTAATATCTAAAATGAGCTATCTTGAGATAAAGGTTGATCTGAATGTATGTCTTTAATATGGTTTTTTGGGAGCTTTTTATGGTGATGCAATGTTGTTAACCTATTCATCCACTTATATCTACATCTCTCTAACCTTAACCGTATATTATCCTAAACTCTAAGCCCTAATTGAGCATAATTGTGTCAACAATCTGCTAAGTTGACAAGGAACCAACCTACTCTGGAGGTTGGATCAAAAACCCCGATTTTGGTCCTTCCAATGTTGAGTGCTGAGCTACAGCTATTGGGTGCAAGCCTAAACAAAAATTAGGAAGATAGACAGCTATAGTATCAAGTAAAACTTGATGTAATTCAGTGCCCAATTTTTTTTTGGCACGCCTAGTGGGACCGTTCACAAGGAACACGAAATCCATCTAGAAGAGTTAATATTATCTCATCCCAAAGGAATCAAGATTTGGTGAATTGTCTTGACATTATTAGTGGAGAAAAGAAAGTTCACTTGGCGACTCCATGGTCAGAAGACCCTAAAAAAGTATTGTAGACCAGTACCCTTTCATGTATACTAGGTCTTATAAGAGGAACAACCTTGATTATTTCTTTCATTGTGAGTTAAATTAGAGAGGGGATATTGTTATCAAAAGTTTAGATCAATATTTTATTAAATAATAAGAACTTCTAGAAGGAAACCCAACAGTTCCCCCAAGAAGACCTACAACCAAAAATATGGCACAAAATATGGCTCCCAATCAGCCACTACAGAAGTACCCTAATTGGGATTCAAATGGGTCCCTTAGATTAGCATAAATGGATACCATTCATCAGGCTGTGTCTAAGGCAACCCCCACATATGATGAATTTGGGAAAACATCTTACGAGCACTGCTAAGATATCTTGAATCTGGTAGCAATCCACAACATAAAAGAAGAAAATGTTATTGTCAAAATTCTAGCCCTATCCTTTCATGGAAAGATATTGCATTGGTGTATAACTCTAGAAGATAATTATATCACTTAATGGCAATATTTAGCTGAGCCATTCATAGAAGAATTTAATAAATCTGCTCACCCCTTTTCTCTGTTGAATCAGTTTACAACCATGCATAAAACTAAGCAAGAAACTATCTGACTTTAATTTCAAATTTAGCAGAACATGGAAGAGAATTCCCCCTACTGCTAGACTAACTACTTGTTTGGCTTATATGTATTACATCCGTACTTTGGGATCAGAGCTAGGTTTGCAAATACAACAATCTAGAATTGAAACTTTCTCTCAAGTTTATAATGCAGTTGTCCATATCGAGAATATCCTAATCAATGTAGGAAGAATTCTTGTAAATACTGTGTTACCCTACAATTCAAAAACCAGTAGTAGCCATGAGCAATCCACAAAATCTTCCTACATGGACCCCCTTTCTTTACCATCTCCATATCCTAAGATAAATCCGATTCCTGGACCTAAACCTGTGTCCTCCATGCCCTCTTTTCCCCCTCTTTCTTCTCAACCTTCTCAAGAATTGTCTGCTATTATGGACATACAAAATACCATGAAAAATATGAGTAACATAATGAATTCAATAGAGAAGAGAGATCACGAAAGGTTACAACAGAGGAGATTCCCATATGTAAACAAATATCAAAGGTATGGCCCTAGTAATAGTATCGGGGTTAGGGTGAATGCAACATATGAAGATTTAGAATGTTCTGCAGATACCACTCTTGCAAATGTCTGGTGTTTAGTATGCAACGACCCCCATGACTCATAGTCTTGTGTGATGTATCAAAACCATGTTTAAAAAGCCATGGATCAAGCTAAAAGAAATTAGAAAGGGAGAGTTAATATGTTATGACACCTTGATCAGATCATGGTTGGAAAAGAGTTGGAGGAAGAAAGCCCAATTGCTATTATGACAAGGTCTGGAAACAAAGCTTTACAAGTAGACCCTCAGAATATGGGACAATTCTAGGTCCCTTCTCAAAAGAAGGCCGACTTCCCTCCTCAGAATAGTGATACTTTTCCTATTCCTCGAGCCAAGGGAAAGGAGAAAACTGATAATTTCCCTAAAAATATGGAAAGAGTAACATAAGGAGATAGAATGAAATCCAAAGGTGAAGAACAAGAAAGACTCAGGTTCCCCTCTATTACCAAAAGACAAAGGTTACAGGCAACCCAAAAATACAAAAGGAGGTATGGTGAGCCAGTCAGAGGACTAGAAAGACTATCCCTAACCAAGTCTGAGTATAACATTATGGAAGAGATGAAAAGGATTCCATAAAAAGCTAGCCTATATGATACCATTTTCATCCTAGGCTAGATTGACTTGCTTAAAGCTTCCCTCAGCAAAAATCCCCAAAACAGACCAGCCACTACCACCCTTAGTATACCATCAGAAAAGAAAGAAATGACACCTGATGTACTAAAGAACAAACCTCCCCCTTTTTATATATCCCTAAGAATGGAGGGATGGGTAGTCCAGAATTGTATGATTGATTCAAGAGCATTAACCACAGTTATGCCTAAGGCGATCTATGAAGAAATGGGTATGGAATATACCCGATCTTGTCCTGGAGTGTTACAGTTAGATGGGACACCTGTAAATATAGTTGGGGTTATTAAAGATGTAATGATGCGGTTGCACAGAGCCCCTGAGGTGACAATAGTACAAGAAATATTGGTGGTAGATTTAGAACCCTATTTTAGATTATGTCTCTTAAGAGAATTTACTGCAAAGCTAGGAAGATGTATGTATATGAATTATTCTAGCATGGTAATACATTTTAAGGGAAAGAGGATAAGGATAACTCCTGAAAAACCAGTTGCTTATCATATTGAAAAAATTGAAGAAGATATGTGCAACCTTAACCCTTTGGAGGAATTTGAGCTAGTAGAAAACATTGAGGAACTAGACATTGAAGATGAGTTACCTTTCAAAGAATATTATAGTCAATTTGGAACTGGTATGGGTACATACAACATCACAAATAAAATTGGAAAAGAAACTCCCTGATATTTCTAATAAATCCCTAAGAAACAATGAAACATGGGTTATGCACTTTGACGGTGCTAAATGTAGAAATGGTGTGGGGGCTGGTGTGGTTTTACAATCATAGTTCGAAGGAACGAATAATTTTTATTATAGACTGACATGGTCATGTACCAACAATGCTATCAAATACGAGGCTTTGTGCCTTGGATTAATGCAAGCTGAAAGCATGGGCATCAAGATTTTGAACATATATGGCGATTCTGAGTTAATTGTACATCAGGTAAGGAATAAGTGTAGCAGTAAACACCATTACTTAAAGGCTTACAGGAATAGAGTATGGGACCTAATGGATTCATTTGATGCCTCAAACCTAACTTTTGTACCTAGAGAAGAGAATCACTTGGAAGATACATTGGAAACAAAGGGAGCTAATTTTAATCCTCCTATGGATTTTGGGATTAAGAAGACCAAGGGAATTAAAATGGTTTTCAGACCTGCAGTGCCAGATAAGCAAATATTTTGGCATGTTTTTGAAAGTGATGAACATATTCTAGACTATATGATAAAAGAAGCATGCCTCACAAATGTCCAAGAGGAAAACTTGGAGGAAATAGATCAGCAAGATTTCATCCATCTGAGGAACAATCATATCTCCAGGGGGTTGGTCACCCTTTAATGTTTGTTCGATAATGAATATAGAAAGAAGGTTGGAGCTATGAAGGTTGGTGAGAAGATCTATAAGGAGGTAGAAGTTGGAATAGGAAATAAGCTAAATATTGGGATCCAATGTTCTCTTGAGGAAGCAGAAGAAATCAAAGCTTTGTGCTTAAAATACCAAGACATTGTGGCTTGGTCATATGAGGACCTTAAAGTTTATGAAAAAAAGATTATCCAACATACTATTGAGTTAGAACCTGATGCTAAACCATTTCGGAAAAAATAAAGGCCTATCAATCCAAGGATATAAGCCATTATGAGAGAAGAACTTTTAAAGCTGTTAAAGGCTAGGATAATATATCCGATAAAACATTCCACTTAGGTAGCCAATTTGGTACCCATAAGAAAGAAAAATGGAGATATACGCCTATGTGTGGATTTTAGAAATCTGAATCAAGATTCCCCCAAAGATCACTATCCCCTTCCTCAGATTGACCAGATCTTACAAGTGGTAGATGGAGCAGAGAGATTCTCACTATTGGATGGTTATTCTAGATATAACCAAATTTGGGTAAAAGATCAAGATCAATACAAAACAACGTTTACTACAAAATGGGGTACATTTACCTATCAGAGGATGCCCTTTGGTCTATCTAATGTAGGAGCTACATTTTAGAGGGCCATGGATTATGCCTTTGGTACACTTATAAATAAAGTTATTCTGATTTACCTAGATGACATGATTGTGTTTTCTCATGATAAAAATGATCATCTATCTCATTTGGAATAGGTTTTCAAAAATGCAAGGAATTTGCTATTTCACTAAATCCTAAGAAGTCGTTATTTGTAGTACATAAGGGAAAACTACTAGGAAATATGGTCTCAAAGGAAGGTATGGCCATAGAGCCAGATAGAATTAGAGTAATTCTAGCTATTTCGTTGCCTACTAATCAGAAGATGCTACAGTCTTTCTTAGGTCAGATAAATTTTGTCAAGAAGTTCATTTCTGATTTTGCATAGAAGGTGAGACCTATATCTAAACTACTCAAGAAAAATGTAGAATTAAAGTGGATTGAGGTTAGGAAGTAAGCTTTTGAGATCATAAAGCAATCCATTTCCATAGCCCCAGTTTTGATAAATCCTGATTTCAGCAAAGATTTTATTCTCTATGCTTACGGAGTTGAACAAAGTTATGCTTCGATGCTCACCCAGAGAGATGATCAAGGGGATGAACACCCTGTATTATTTTGGAGCCATAATTTACATGACTATCAAGTAAAATATAACTTTATTGAAAAACAAGTGTTTGTTGTGATGAAGTCACTTAAAAAGTTTAAACAATATCTGGTACAAAGAAAATTTTTGGTGTATGTGGTTCATCTAGATGTGAGAAGTTTTATCTTACAGGGTGACCTAGGAGATAAAAGGGCTGGTTGGATTACTAAGATCCAGGAGTACAACATGGAAATACACCCCACCAAGCTGGTAAGAGGTAGGGCCTTGTGCCAAGGATTGACAGATACTTCAACATTGACTGGAGTGATAGCTTGTCAGATAACATAAGAGGATCAAGTAGAGATTGTCCACACTCCGAATTCTGATTGGATCGAACAAATGACAAGGTATTTCCAAACGGGAATTTGCCCACCTAACCTAAATCCATATCAAAGAAGGAGGTATAGACTTCATGCTCTAGAATATGTATTACTTGCTAAAGGTTTATTCAAAATAAACCTAGATGGTATTCTCATGAAATTTTTGAAGGAGGACCAACAAAAAAGAGTCATTGAAGAATTCCATGGAGGGCCAGCAGGTGGCCATAACTCAAGCAGAACTACAACTTTGAAGATAATAAGAGCAGGCTATTATTGGCCTACTGTGTTCAATGATGCTTTTAAAGTCACCCAGGTCTACGATAAGTGTCAAAGATATGTTGGAAAAACTACAAATGCTGCATCCACCCTAAAGCCTATTCAAGTTGAGGAGCCTTTTAAACAATAGGAATTAGATTTCATAGGAGTCATAAATCCTAATTCTTCAACAGAGCACAAGCTTATCTTGACAACTACAGATTATCTTACCAGATGGGTACAGGCTATTCCTACATAGAAGGCAAACCAGGAAGTTGTGATCAACTTTATGGAGAGTTTAATTTCTAGATTTGGAGTTCCAAAAGCTTTGGTGAGTGATAATGGCCCTTATTTTATAGGGGCTAAGTACATTGAGTTTTCCAGCAAGTATGACATCACTCTTAAAAATACTTCAAACTATTACCCACAAGGTAATGGACTTGCAAAATCTACCAACAAGAACCTATTAAGGATTTTGAGAAAGTATCTGGAAGGTAACAAAAGGAGTTGGCACCTATTGCTTGACCATGCTCTATGGGCAGACATGATTACTATTAAAAAGTCTATCAAAACTTCTCCTTATGCACTAGTATATGGAAAAGAGGCAGTACTGTTGATTCAACTAGAGATTCCAACACTTAAGCTTGTCAGTATAAAAGAAGAATTGGAGGATGATCCAGTAAAAATTAGGTTGACACACTTGCTACAACTGGAAGAGAGCATAACTCAAGCATATGATCATTTTTAGAAGTATTCATCAGACATTAAAGCATGGTTCGATAAAAAGGCTAGGTTCAAAAAACTTTAAGTAGGAGACTCAGTTCTCAGGTGGAATGTGGACAGAGCAAATCCGGGTAAGCATGAAAAGTTTGATTTCTTTTGGGATGGTCCTTTTGAAATCATGGAAGCAAAAGAGTCTAATGTATTTCAGTTGAAAGACTTAGAAGGAAACATACAACCAATTTTGGTGAATGGTTTCCACCTTAAGCTTTACTATATATATGAGAAATAGGCTCATTGTAACATATGTATATACATTGTACAAATATTTCTCTCCTTTTTTCACTTTCTATTTAATTTTCTTTCTGCACTTTGTAATTAGTTCTTTTTCAGAGAAATGCTAAAAAAAAAAGAAGAGAGATAAAGAAGTTTTGCAAGAAATGACTAAGTATTGGCCGAATTCATGGTAATATTCCATCCCGCACATTGTGTCGTGTGAAACTTCCCAGAGTGACATTCCGCCCTCAAGAATGCATGTTTGGATCCGGATTGGCGATTTCGCAAGAAAGGTCCATCAAAAGAAAAATGAAAATGGTACTAATCCGGGAACCTCTCAAAGCTGAAGATAGCCAGAGCGGAATCAGGGTAAAGCCGAACAACAAGTTCTAAGTTGACATGTGGAGGCTAAGGATTTCTCACACATTCAATTCTAAAAAAATTGTGTGAGGATTGAAGAGTAGCCGAAGGGATGCGATGAGTTGGCAACACGATTTTAAAATTCAGCCAATGATAAGGAATGATGCCATTTTCTTTAAGCCACCAAAGAAATAAAGGAGGGGATGGTGAAGTGTGCCAAAAATATGTCATGTAACTTCTATATTTATGGCAAATTATACACATGTTCCAGATGATGAAAGTGACGAAGTACTACATGGGATTCATTTTACAACCACTAGATTGTAGAGAAGCTTAGTAGTGTTTCAAAGCCCTCCTTGCTTTTTCAAGTGCACAAAATATTACTGTTATAAAATGGCTCCTAAGAAATATCCCACAAAAGTTGTAGAAGATGTCCCAGAATTCAAAACTCTAGATGAAAGAACTGTATTTGGAACAAAATATAACTTAACCTCACCTTCCTGAACTTTCTCCTTCAAAAAGTGTTACCTACGTACAACATGTTGTCGCTACAATATATTCTGCCTCTGTTGTCGATAAAGAAACTGACTCTTGTTTCTTACTATGCCACGTGACCAATCTGTCTCCAAGATAGAATGCACCTCCACTGGTACTCTTTCTATCATCGACACCTCCTACCCAATCTGCATCTGAATACGAAATAAGGGTGAAGTCTTTACCTTTCGGATACCATAACCCATACTCCATAGTACCCTTGAGGTACCAAAGAATCCTCTTCACTGTTGTCACATGAGTCTCCTTGGGATTAGCCTCGAAATCGTGCTACCATGCATACTGCCTGCAAAATATCTGGTTTGGTAGCTGTCAGGTACAATAAGCTCCCAATCATAGATCTATACATGGTTTGATCAATAGGTGGAGATTTGTCATCCTTGCTCAACTTGCAATCTGTCGTCATGGGAGTGCTAACTGGCTTACAATCCTCCATTGTGAACTTTTTTAACATGTCTTTTACATATTTAACTTGAGAAATAAATATGCCCTTCTTATTTTGATTAACTTGCAACCCAAGGAAATACGCAAGTTCACCAATCATTGACATTTCAAATTCTTTCTGCATCTTATTTGCTAAATCTTTACACGACTCATCTTTTCTGCTGCCAAATATGATATCATCTATGTATACAACAAGAACAATTAGATGCCCATTTTCTGTTTTGACATACAAATTACTATCCACCATACCTTTCTTAAACCCTTGTTGAGTGAGATAATTGTCTAGCCTTGCATACCATGCTCGGGGTGCCTGTTTTAAGCCATATAATGCTTTATTCAACTTGCAAACCAAGTTGGGATCATCACCAAGTTGGAAACCATCTGGTTGCTCAATATAAACCTCTTCTTCAAGTTTCCCATTCAAAAATGCTGATTTCACATCCATTTGATAAACTTTGAAATTCTTGTAGACTGCTAAAGCCAGAAAAATTCTAATTGACTCTAGTCTAGCTACTGGTGCAAAATTTTCCTCAAAGTCAATGCCTTCAACTTGTGCATAACACTTACATACCAATCTTGCTTTATTTTTGACTACCTGTCCGTCTTCATTCAATTTATTTCGAAAAATCCATTTAGTCCCGATTATATTTTTATTTGTAGGTCTAGGTACTAATTCCCAAGTTTCATTTTTCTCGATCTGATCTAATTCTTCATTTATTGCCTTCATCCAACTTTCATCTTTGCTTGCATCAGCAACATTTTTAGGCTCAATGCTAGATAATAGAGAGTAGTTACTTACTACTCTTCTTCTTGTCTGAACACCAACTTTGGGGTCTCCAATTATTTGCTCTCTAGGATGATTTTTTTGCCAGCTACCTGTTTTGAATTTCTTATTTTCTTCCACTTCTGAATCACAACTTAAATCATCTGAGTCAATTTTTTGTATCTTTTTTGTTTCGTTTTCCTCATCTCCTTCAATAACCTCTTCATAAATTGGGTAGTTATTTTCATAGCTAATTAATCGTTCTCTACCTTCATCAAATTTAACATCGACACTGTCCACAATTTTCTTTAGCCTCTTGTTGTAGCAATTGTAAGCTTTGCTTTTTGACGAATAACCAACAAAAATACCTTCATCCACTCTATATTCAAACTTACCAAGATTATCTTCAGTTCTTTTGATGTAGCACTTGCTTCCAAAAACTTTGAGGTATTTTGTTGTTGTCCTTTTACCGAACCATAACTCATAAGGAGTTTTGATTTCATGTGTTCTCAGCATGTACCTATTTTGGATATACACCGCAGTATGGACTGCTTCTTTCCAAAATCCATCGCTACTACTCGATTTCAGCCAACATAGTCCATGCCATTTCCTGCACTGTCATGTTCTTTATTTCTACCACTCCATTATGCTAAGGTGTCCTAGCTGCTGAAAATTGTCTCCTAATACCGTATTTTTCATAGTACTCTGTAAACTCCTCTGAAATGAATTCTCCTACTCTATCTGATCTTAAACATTTGATCCTCTTTCCTGTTTCATTCTCAACATGGTTTTTGAAAATCTTGAACATTTCAAAAGCTTCCGATTTATGCTTCAAGAAAAATATCCATGTCATTCTAGAATAGTCATCAATGCACAACATAAAATATTTGTCACCATTTATGCTATGTGTTCTCATGGGTCCACATAAATCAGTGTGTATTAGTTCCAAAGGTTTGGTTGTGTAGTACTCTTTTGTTTTGAATGTGACTCTAGTTTGCTTCCCCTTTTGACATGAAGCACAAATGTTGTTTGCAGGTTTGCTGATGGTGGGAATATCTCTCACTGCCCATATCAAAACTGATATGACCAAGTCTCTTGTGCCACAACCAATTTTCTTCTTCCTATCCAATAAAACAAGCCCCTTTTGAAGTCTCTGAGAGCATGTACAGGTTGCCAGATGTCTTTGATCCAGTTGCTATCAATTTTCCACTGTTTGTTTTTCTGACTTCACAACCCTGCTTCTTAAAAACTACTTCATGACCTTTATCACAAATCTAACTTACGCTCAACAAGTTATGTTTCAAATCATCCACAAACAAGACTTATTTTGACTTAATTTTTTCATCACTAATTTTAACTGAACCTTTGCCAACTATCTTAGCTCCATCATTATTTCCAAACTTTACTGAACCACCTTCATATTTCTATAACTTCTCAAATTTTTGTTTGTCACCTGTCATATGATTGGAGCATCCACTATCAAGTATCCATGGTACATATTTATTCCGTGCTTTAAATGTTGTTTGTACGATTAAGGATTCATTTTATTCCTTAAGTCGCTCTTTTTCTTTCCACTCCATTTTGATAGTAGTTTTGGGCTCTTGTTTTGCCTTTACCTTATCAATAGATTGTGCATGTTTTTCAAGAAGTTTTCTATTTTGTCTCATCCTATTTGGTTGAAATTTTCTTCCCTGAAACTGATTTGATGCAAATGTACTTCTACAGTTTCTTGCAATGTGCCCAAAATTATGACAGTTATAACATTCTACTGTATAATTCATCAAAGGAGAAAAAACATTTCTACTCGGTGAAATTCCTTGGTCTTACATTATATTTGCAGATCCGAGATTTTATGTCCATAGCCATTGCATTTAAAACAGAAACCTAGAAAAGGGATAATTGAACCTGGGTGATGGTCTTTGCCATGTTGCCGTAGGAGCCATAGGTCTTCTTCTTCTTTGATGTGTGACATTGGTGAATCCATCATTGTCAATTCTCCTTTCATGCCTGGCATTATTGCTTTCTTTTGCATGAGACATTTTTCCTTGATCAACCTATTTCTTATTTTCATTCTTTATGGATTCTACATTTTTGGCCTTTGATCCATTTGATGATTCTCCTTCGACGAAACCCAAACCAAATTTGATGCCTTCAGGCCTTTGGTCATTTATAATCTTATCTAGCTTCATAGAACTTTCTTCGCATTTGTGATAACAACTAATTTTGTGATTCATCTCTTCTATTTGCGTCCGTAAACCAACATTCTCTTCTTCTAGTTTGTAGCAATAATCTATTTTCATGGTAATTTGTACTTCAAGATCTTCAGATTTTTTCTTGTATTCTTCTGTCTGTACTTTCAGAATGGTTATGATTTCGTTTGCATCCTCAAGCTTTTTTGAAATTTTTTTATTCTTTTTCCTCTCTATTTTCCACTCTTCAAGTGCAGAGATCAACTCACCTTCTAAATCTACTTCAGCCTCAGGGTTTTCACCACATACTTCAGATTTCACTCCTTCTTCATTTTCTGAGTTTACTTCTTCAAATGCCATGAAAAGAGCTTCACCTGTTTCCTCTTTAGAATCCTCACCGGAGTTGTCTTCTGATGAATTGGCATTCCTGGAGATGAAACTTTTCTTCTTGAAGTTGCCTTTTCTGAAATTTGTTTTCTTCTTCTAGTCACTTCTTTCTTGGTGTGATCCTTCATCATTTTTGTTCTTCTCATTAAGTGGACATTTAATTGCAAAATGCCCAATGCCTCCACAGTTGAAACATTTAAATGGTAGCTTTCCTCTGTATTATCATTTTCCCCTTTTTAGTTTTCTAACAAAGTTTGCTTCCATTTCATCTGATGTCTCTTCTTCCTCGGACTCTTGTTTTGTGTTTTTATTTTTAAGGGCTTTAAAAGCCGCTTCTCCGTCTGTGGGTTTAGATCTTCATTTTTCACGACGATAGAGTCTTCAATATCCTTGTCGAGTCCTCTAATCGCATTAATGATTCCATTAAATCTCAGCATATATGCCTAAATGTTTTCATTGTCATTCATATTTAATGCTTCGAACTGAGCTCGATGTGTCTATAACTTGGCCTCCTTGATATTATCATCTCCTTCATGAATACTCCTTAGTTTGTCCCATATTTCTTTTGCCGTTTTACAGCTCATGATATTTACTAGTTCATTGTCTGCTAATCCGCACATGATAGCATTCTTTGCTTTTGAGTTATTTTCAAACAGTTTCTTTTTGTCAGCCTCTTTTGGAGGAGTGATGGGTATTGTGTATCCACTGACTACTAAATCCTAGATGTCATATCCCAAAGCATAAAGATATGTCTACATCCTGATTCTCTAGAACGCGTAATTAGATCCATCAAACAATGGTGCTTTGTTTGATGAGAAGCTTTCACCACCTGCCATTGTGTTACTTCCAAGATCACCCTAGCTGGTTAAGCTTGTATAGGAACTTAGCTCTGATACTAATTGTTAGTCTTACAATGACACTGAAAGGGGGGGTGAATCAGTGTAGCTCTTTAAACTTGAATTTACAACTCTTAATATCGTAGCAATTAAAACTTATTACTAGATACAACAAGTATAACAAAAGAGCATCACATAACATAAGATTTAACGAGGTTCACTAATGTGGCTACTCCTCAAAAATTGACTACTTGGACTACCATCCAAATCCAGCCTTTGCAAAGCACCAACTTTACAATTAATTTACCAGCACCCACTGGAAGGAGCACCAACCCTTGATTTATCTACACTAACTGATTTACCAGCACCAACTGGCCTGATTTACCAGCACCAACTGGAAGAAGCACCAACCCCTGATGCCAAGCACCAACTTGGACTTCAATTATGAAATTAGAAGTTTGTCAGTAAGATACATTTGCTTTTGTAAGACCTTGACTGGTCTTCTTCACCTTTGCGTTCTTTACGCACTGCTTTCTCTGCACAATCACAACACCTGGTCGAACTTCAACCTTTTCACTCTTTGCACACTCTGCTCTCTCTACACAATCACTTTGCCTACTCTACTTCGTTACAGTCGAACTTCATGATCGTATTCTCCCTTTTGCGCACTCTGCTCTCTTTGTGAATTTCGTACTTAGCATGATCCGACACGACTTGCTCTCTATGCACAATGACCGTATTTCACACACATTCAACTGCACTTCAATTCTCTAAACAACCCTCCTTTTATAACAATATTTTTTATGAAGAAAACCCTAATCTTAGTCGGTTGTAAATCCTAATCTTAGTCGGATTTTATAACACCTGTAAACCCTAATTTTAGTCGACTGTCATCGGTCTTTGTCAGCTTCAAATCAAGAAGATGTTCGGTTTATCCATCGCTTGATGATTTCATTCTGGACAGACACTGTAACCGCCATATTGACTTTTGATCACTCTTCGTATTTTAGCAGTATGAAATCACTCTGTAATTGCCCCTGTAAATGCCGTAGTGATGTCGGTCCACTTTCATACTTCTCATTTTAGTCGGGTTCTCCTTCTTGACTTGCGTATTTATGACCTATCGCGAAATCGTGACATTTCTGCCTCTGTATCTTCTTTTGTTGTTGCCACGAAAATACAACATGTCGCGATATCATGACACTTTCACCTCCGTACGCTTTCTCTATTATTTTGTCGTGATATCACGACATTTTTGCCTCCGTAGACTTCGTCTTTTCTTTTGTCGCAATATCACGACATTTTTGCCTCCGTATACTTTGTCTTTGCTTTTGTCACAATATCGCGACACTTCTGCTTCCATAGACTTCGACTTTGCTTTTGTCGTGATATCGCGACACTTTTGGCTCCGTAGTCTTCAACTTAGCTTTTGTCATGAAATTGTGACACTTCTGCTTCTGTACTTTACTTCTTTGCTTTTGTCACGAAATTGTGACACTTCTGCTTCTGAAGTCTTGCTTTCTGCTTTTGTCACGAAATCATGACAGTTTTGCTTTTGTACGCTTCCTCTCTTTCTTTTGTCGCGAAAATGTGACATGTCACGATATCGCGACACTTTTCAAACTTACTTTCTCTCTCCTATTTTAGTCGCGAAAATGCGACATGTCGCGAAATCGTGACACTTTTCCAACTTACTTTCTCTCTCCTATTTTAGTCGCGAAAATGCGACATGTCACAAAATCGTGACACTTTTCCAACTTACTTTATCTCTCCTATTTTAGTCACGAAAATGTGACATGTCATGAAATCGTGACACTTTTCTTACTTGTTCTCTTTCTTCGAACTTGTCACGAAATCGTGACACTTTTTCTTGCTTTCTCTTTCTCTTCCAACATGTCGCGAAATCATGATAGTTTTTCCACTTGCCTTTTTCTCTTCCAACATGTCGCGAAATCACGACATTTTTTCCTGCTTTTTCTCTCTCTTCCAACATGTCACGAAATCGCAATAGTTTTTCTTGCTTTTTCTCTCTTCCAACATGTCACGAAATCGTGATAGTTTTTCTTGCTTTTTCTCTCTTCCAACATGTCGCGAAATCGTGACAGTTTTTCCTGCTTTTTCTCTCTCTTCCAACATGTCACGAAATCATGATAATTTTTCATACCTACTGTATATGTCGTGATATCACGACACTTTTATTGTATTTTTCTTTGATATTTTGCATATGGGTCACTTCGGTCTTCTTGGAAAATCACTGTACATACTCTGAATAACCTTTGAACTCCTGTCTTATGCATCTGAATAGTTTTTGAACTTCTTGTCCACTGCATCAACAGATCTATCTGACTGTGTTGACAACAATGACAATACTGTTGCTGCACCTTGATCAACACTAATATGGACCATAAGATTAAGAAGATCAATGGGGGAGGTTAGTCTGCTAAATTTGGACCATTTAAAAGGATGTTCCTACACCATAACTGTAATAGATTGGCTAGAAGATGAAGCGTCAAGATTTTCCAAGAAGATCAAACCAGAGGTAGTTGCAGATCGACGGTGGTGCTCTACTCCCAAGAAATATCTATGAAAGTGCATGATCTGGAATGTTCTAAACTGCAGTTCTAATAAGCGACCAACAAGTTGCAAAGAATCCGTGCTGCCATGGCGGTTTCCCTTTTAGCAGATTTTTTGAAGGTTTGACCAATGAGCTAATGCCAGCTAAGTTATTTGTTGAGCTGTTGTAACAAGATTTGATGTATTATTTATTGATTTGTAGTATGAAAAACTATAAGTAGAGGTTGAACCCTCGTTTTGAAGGGTCGACTCTAGCGTGTTTGCCTGTATCATTGTAAATATTTTTGAAGAGCTAAATGAAAGGAACAATACATTGATCTTTGCCTCAAGGTTGCGTTTCCATGCTTGATGTCAGAAGTTCAGATTTCATAGTTGTATTTTTGTGAATACTTAGATGGTTAGTTTGTGCCTATCTTGGATTACTAGTTGTTATGAGTAATTGAAATCTTCTTTCAAGTTTATTCTGTGTTATTAGTAAGTACATTTCTATAAAATATAGTTTTAGTGAATTCTGCTAATTGGATTATCATTTCCTGGATATTGAAATTGCTTACTATAACCCTTCTCTGTTACGCTTTAATATCTAAAATGAGCTATTTTGAGATGAAGGTTGATATGAATGTATGTCTTTAATATGATTTTTTGGGAGCTTTTTATGGTGATGCAATGCTGTTAACCTATCCGTACACTGATATCTACATCTCTCTAACCATAATCTTCTCTTACCCTAAACTCCAAGCCCTAATTGAGCATAATTGTGTCAACAATCTACTAAGTTGACAAGGAACCAGCCTACTTTGGAGGTTGGATCGAAAACCCCAATTTTGGTCCTTCCAATGTTGAGTGTTGAGTTGTAGCTATCGGGTGCAAGCCTAAATAGAAAGTAGGAAGATAGACAACTGCAATATCAAGTAAAACTTAGTGTAATTCAGTGCCCAACACTAATAATAGCATATTAATCAGTAAGTTATTAGGCAAGAGCACATACAGACCCATTCTCCAAGCTACCAAGTGAGAGCACATACATTGATATATCACCAAGCTACCATGCAAGAGCACATACAACAAGCTATTGACAAGATACCAGGTGAGAACACATATAACAAGCTACTAAAGGAGACTTAGAACATCACTTTAAGACAATAATGAGATGTAGAGGGAAGATGCAACAAGTGGCACTTGAGAAAGAACATCACCTAAGGACAATAAGGAGACGTAGAGCGAAGAGCCAACATGTGACACTTGAGAAAGAATGACGAGACAAAGAGTAGAAGAGCCAACAAGTGGTATTTGAGAAAGAATGATGAGGTAAAGAGCAAAAAATATATTAGGTAAAATTCAAGAAAGGACGTAGAAGGTTTTCTTCACAGGCAAGAAAATCCAAGCATTAGAAGAATGCTAAAAATTTAAACACGTTGAGCAACATTGAGTAGAGTTGAGCAACAATAAGGAGTGTTGATGAGAGTTAAGCAATGTTGAGGAGCATTGATGAATGTGAGGAATGTTGAGGAGCATTATATTTTTTGATACCATATTAGGTAACATTTATACATTACACTTATTTTTTGGTGCATATTTAATACTTTGGAGGGAAAGAACAAATTTGAATTAAATTAAGTGGAGTTAAAGTTAATGCACCTTGATTAATTCTTCAAAAGGTTATTTTTTGAATCTATAATTTTAGATATGGAGTAATAAGGGTTGCTACAAGGTTTAATAATGTTAGGCTTGCAGAATAGTAAATTTGAAGTTTATTAAAGTTTTTAAAGGATTTGAGAGTTTTAAGAATTAGAGATTTAAGGAGTTAAGTTTTTTGAAGATTTTTGAAATTTGAAGGATTGATGTTATTTGAAGGTTTTTAAAATATTTTTTAAAATTTGAAAAATTAAAAAACTTTGAATTTTGCAAATTTATTTTTAGTAGGAAGTTAAAGGATTTCTACATTAAAATATTAGAAAATTTTAAAATTTTACAAATTTTTTATTTGAGTGATTTCTAACTTGGGAGATATAAGGTTTACAACTTCAAAGGAATTGAATTACAAACTTAAATTATCATGGAAAAAATGATTGAAATGCATTAATTAAATATAGTGAAGAAATGGTAAACAAGTTAAAGGTTGATTATAAAAACTTGATAGATGTGAAGCAGAAAATACCAACATGGCTTAGAAATATACTTGAGGACTCAAATCTAGATCTTATTACTATAGAATCACAAACTTGAAGTTTAACAAGAATAAATTCTATAACAAAATCTTCAACTACTAAGAGTGTTATGGATTCCAATAACATGTGACTTATTTATAAATAAAATAAAGGAAGAATGACCTTAATAGTGCATCAATGATTATGTTGTTTTCTTAAGAAAATAAATAAACACAAAGTATTATCATGGAAGCATAAATCAAAGAAAGAACATTGTAATTATTACAATAGAATTGGGCATGAAGAAGCTAATTGCTAGAATCTTTATCCATGTAAATTTTGTGGAAGAAAATATCATTCTCCAACATTTTTTTGGTATAAAAGGAAATATTATGAGAGATTTGAAATAATGCTATTATTCAAATTAGACATTTTTCTTCAAAATCTTATTTATGAAGCAACTCCTAAAAATAGAGCAAAGTGTTATATTTTTTAAATACATGACAAAATTAAAGGAAAAACATTTGATCTTATTAATGATGAAGTATTTATTTCTTCAAAAAAACAAGAATTAAGGAAATAAGATCAAATATGGTCCAAATTTATCTTTTAGAGTAATAAAAATGAAGCACATGATCCAAACGTTAAGGACAAAGAAAAATTTCAAGCTATTCATGCACATGAATCAAGAGCACATGAACATGAGGTCAAAGAAGAAGCTAAAGTATGACTCAGTTAAAGAAGATACAAAGTCTAAAGAACCAAAGAATAAATATGAAGGAGAACTCAGAGTAAAAATCAAACAAGAAGATGAACCCGATGGATTTCAAATTGAAGATCATGATCAATGCAAGGTTACATGAATATTGAAGACTAAAGTCTTCAATAACCAAATAATGTAATACATGTGAGTTTTGGAGAATATTACATTATTTGGTACATGATAATGTACCCCCATGGTACCTTCATGGTACAAATGTAAATATGTAATAGATTAGGGTTGAGTCTATAGTTTAGATGAACGATTTATATTTCCTCTTTTATGTAAGTTTCAATGTGTAGGAAATGCACAAGTGTCATGTAAGTAATAGTGCAAGTGTGTAATGTGAGGATGTACACAAGTGTCTTGTATTAGGAGTTCACGTAGAAGAGTAAGAGTCATGTATAAGTGTGCAAGTGTCATAGAGTCAAGTATGCATGTAAGAAGAAAGTGAAGAGTCTAGTATGCAAGTGGCAAGATGACAAACCAAAGGTCACGAGAGCCATCAAATGGAGAGCAATATTCAAGTATGTGAAGAGTCATAATACTATATCTATATTATGAAGATAAAGCTCAATACAATGTAACACGAGAAAATACAAACAAGTTGTGAAATAAGCATTGAAAATAAATCTTGTATACAGATTTTGAGCAATCCATATTATACATATTCTTCATTCTTGTACATGAATGGTATTGACCATTTTACATTCATATTTGATATTATAAGTGAATGTTATTTTCATTATTATATTGGCCTTGATATATATTTGATTGCTCATATATTTTTCAATGAGTTTACACATGTTTTTATGAGGGATCCTGGTCCCCTCATACTAAGTGGGGTTGGAACCTTGAGCCTCTCAAAGAGAGGCCAAATATCTTACCACTATAGTAAGCTTTCAACTTTTTGATTGCTCATATATTATTCTACTTTTCATTATTGATATTATGATCTTTAATATTGTGGCTTATTTATTAAGGGACATGAAATATTTTGTGGTAGTAAGGCTTAAAAGCCAATAAATTTTGCACTCTTAAGAGCTTAATTATCTACAAAAATGGTAGGAAGTATATTGTAAAAATGTCAATAAATAAAGTGAAGATGAAGAAATAACATCAAATTATTTCATGGAGGCTATAAAGGAAGAGTATTTTCTTGTGGGAGCCTATGAAGACCAATATATACAATGAAAACAATTGTGTCAAGGTAAAGATCAAAATTTTCATGATTATATTGATGTTTTCCATTCCATGGCAAAAAAACTAGGTATTCAAGATACCAAAATACATCAAATTATCAAGTACCATAATGGGCTACAATGGCACATTTGAGAGGACATGAACCTATTCAAATTTAAGACATTAGGAGAAGCATAATAACTTGTCAAATTAGAGTAGAAACATACAAAATAAAAATAGAAAATGAGGAGTAAATAACAAGAACTATAACTCTAAGTACCATCCAAAGAAAGGCAAGAGTGACACACCAAAGAATCAAGAAAAATGGAGTCAACCTCAAAAAAAAAATTAAAAAAAGAGACTCCCAATAAAAGAACCCTATCAAAGGCAAAGATTGACAAATGGTGTGATTATCAAGAGTACTCAATATTTAATGGAGGAGTTTTTAGCAATTTAGTCATTCTTTATTGAGTCACAACCCTCTACATTTAATGCACCATTGCATTCACATCCATAGGCTAAGGATAAAAGGGAAGCAAATCATGGAAGCTAAACCAAATGTGACCATTACCAAAACACATCCTGCACCAAAGGGGTTAGAACAAATCCATAAGAAGAGTACCTATTTCACTCATAAATGTGGGTCCAAGGTAAACCACTACCTTTCATTATTTATAGTGGAAGTCAAAATAATCTGATTTCTACTTAGATTATAAAGTATTTGAATTTGTCTATCATACCATACCCACAAACACATAATGTTGGATGGTTATAATAGGGGAGAGATACTCATGTCACCCAAAAATATCTTCCCTTCTACTTGTGTTTCCTTAATCAATGGAATACAATGAAAGAAGATGACAACCAAAATAAGGAAATTTATTTTCAGTGATGATAAATTTGTAAAGCAAAAGGAGGAATGTTGCTACATCAATCACAAGATTTGTATATCAAAATAAAATAGATCAAATTGTAGAAAAATAAGATGATTTGCTTAAGTCACCAATTGGGATTCTACTTTATTGCAAGATAAATCATTCCATTGATATAGTTTTGGGTTCTCCCTTTTATAGTTTATATGTGTATCATAAATTAGTCCTTGAAAATTGATGAAATCATGAGGTGGATCTAAGAATCGATTCAAAGGGGACATATTAGACCAAGTGCTTCACCATGTGGTAGTCTAATTTTCTTAGCTCTAAAGAAATATGGAATTTGGAGACTTTATATTAACTATAGGGATTTGAATAATATGACTATCAAGAACCACTATCCACTCCTTCAAATAGACAACTTGCTAGAACAACTCTATGGTGCAAAGTTCTTCACCAAAAATGATCTCAAATTTATATATCATTAAATATGCATTGATCCCACAAAAATATGGAAGAATGCATTCAAGATGTATTTGAGTGACTGGTTATACCTTTTGTATTGACCAATGCACTTGCCACATTTATGAGGATGATGGATGACATCCTATGTCCCTACACCAGTTTGTTTGTGGTAGTAAAAAATTGATATTCTCATCCATAGTAAGATATGGGAGGAGCATCTATATCAAGTTTGATAGGTACTTTAGACTTTTCAAAGACACAAGCTATATGATAAGTTGGAGAAGTGCTCATTTGACATGACAAAAGTCAAAACCTTAACTACACTTTTTACAAAGGAGGCCATATTGATTCTAAGAAAATCTAGGCAATTAGATATTGGTCTACCCCAAAGACTAACCAATATTTACAATTTTTTTTGATATTGTAAATTTATATCAAATATTTGTATTAAGGTTCTCACACATTGCTTTGCAACTGCATTGAGTGACCAAAAGATGTCCCAAATCCAGGTTTATTGGGATGATACACATCAGAAAATATTTAAAATTTGAAGTAATTGTGTTCAAATCTTATACTTTTCCTACCTAATCTGCAACAACCTTTTGAGATAATGACTATGCATTAGAATATATATTGAGAGCAATACTAATACAACACGGACATCTAGTTGCCTCTTATAGTAAAATATTCAATAAATTAATTAAAAAATACCCCACATATGACAAAGAGAATTATTCCATTGTTGAAGAATGTAAATAGTGGAAGCACTACATCTTGGGTAAGAAAGAATTATCCATAAAAATTATAGAACTTTAGAGTTCATTTAGACGTAGAGTAATCGATGAAATAAAATACATCAAAAGTGGATCACATATCTACACCAATTTTATATGGTCTTAAAGCATAAGGATGAGAGTTCCAATTTAGTGACAAACTATTCGAGTTGATCTCCAATCATAGCACTCGCCACCATTGTTGATTCTTTTAGGTATAAGACTTCCAATTGGAAAACCTTGTGCAAACTAGGCTATGATTTTGTAGATCCTATCAAACTCTTAATATGGGGTAATCATGTTTCTAATTTGTAGATGTAAGATAACATTCACTATTACTTGCAACATATTTGTGAACCATCTAATGAGTGTTCAAAAATTTTTGGGAGGCACACTTCAACAAAGTAATAGGTCACTTTGGGGTGGAGAAGACATGGCAGTTCTTCAAAAGTACTTCTATTGGCTCAAAATGAGGAATGATTCGAGAGGTACATCAAGACATGTACCCCTTATGATGTTTCTAAAATAACCCACAAGAAGTAAGAACTATACATATATTTCCAGTGCCATCCAAGCATTGGGAATCCATCTCCATGGATTTCCTCTTAGGCTTACCCACATCTAAGCATGGTATTGATTGTATTTTTAGTAGTTGGTATTTTTCAAAAAATGACCATCATGATTCCTTAGAAGAAATCTATTTTAGTTAAGAATACTACTAAGCTATATTTCAGTCATGCATGGCTTAATTTTGGCTTAAAAAATTCCATTGTCTTTGACAAGGATAATAGATTTATAAGCATATTCTAGTCCATCCTATGGAGCATGATGGACACCAAGCTGACCATGTCCACAATATTCTATCCTCATATTGATGGCCAAACAAAGGTTGTGAATCAATTGATTGTACATATTTGAATATACAACTCTAATTGTCCATTTACATGGGATGAGATCCTCTCTTATATTTGTATGGGTACATTTGAGCTCTACATAACTATACCAAACACATTCCATTTCATGTCTATTTTGGGTTCCAACCCTTGGAACCCACTAATGTAGCTATCCCTATGCGACCCATGAAGCACTCACATCATGGACAAAGAGAAGAAAAAAAGGTAGCATGGTTTGTAGAACAGATTCAATATATCCAAGAATAGGTCCATGACCTATGGGAGAAGATAATTATAAAATACAAGCAATCCCATGACCAACATGAGGTCCCACATCAATTCAAGGTTGTAAATAAAGAATGTTTATGTAAAAACTTGAACAATTGTCCATCACACATGGAGTTTAACTGCAAAATCTATGGTATCTATCATCATCAAAGTCCAAAATGCTGCCATCTACCCTACAAACTGAGCCTTCCAAACGAATATACTTAAGGCGCTATGAAGACTATTAATAATAATATTAGCTTTAGGATAGCTATAATAATTAATTATTAATTAATTATTATATGAGGGATAGTATAGTCATAATAATTAATATATTAATTATTATGAACCGTCATATTAAAAGTCCTAGGGTTAGGGTTAGGGTAGATATAAATTGTTGTACAATCGTTCATTTGAAATGATTCATGAAAATATAAAATATATAATCAAAACATTGAAGGGACTTCCAATACAAAAGTGATTCTTTTAGTTTTAGGTTTATTTATTTATTTATCAATTTATTTGTGCTAGGAACTTTAGGTTCCTATCTCATTATGGACCATACACATTCACCAAGCAGGTGGGAGAGAATGCATTTGAATCAAATCTTCCATATTATCTTGGTTTACATCCAATCTTCAATGTTGAACTTCTTAGGCCCTATCATCCACCTTTGTTAGACATTTTTGAAATAGCAAAATAGTTGAACATTGAAGAACTCAATCTACATAGTTTGTAATAAGTGGACGAGAATCATATTATTGATACATGGATTAAGACCACCAAAAGATATCCCATTTAGATGTACAAAGTGGTCAAGGTAGAACAACTTGGTCACAAAGGGGAATAACTCACAAAAAAGCATATAAAGAAGCAATTTGTACACTTGATCTCAAAAGTTGATGTAAAGGGGACCATTTCTTTAAAGGGGGATAAATGAT
This sequence comes from Wollemia nobilis, assembly GCA_028583015.1. Classification (NCBI taxonomy): domain Eukaryota; kingdom Viridiplantae; phylum Streptophyta; class Pinopsida; order Araucariales; family Araucariaceae; genus Wollemia; species Wollemia nobilis. Next base: position 20,001,409 of record JAQPPZ010017228.1, read on the forward strand.
CTCAACATGTGATCTTTTTGGGGTAAGTATTTATGCCCCACATTGCTTGAAAATCTATATTTTTTGGTCCTAACCACATTGTTAAGGATATCACTTTGTGTTAGGTATTCCATTTTGATTTGTTCAAGAAACATTAGAAATATTAGAGGGAGAGAAAAAATTATAATAGGAAAGCCTATCATAGATAGGGTTTCCAACAATTGCATGAAAAAATTCTCTAGAGGACCTCCAAATTTTAAAATTAAATATTTTCTAAAAATGATAATTTTCTATTTTTGGATTTTTGTAGCTAAAATGCATCCCTACCCATGTTGATACACCAATAATTTACAAAGTACAAAAAGAGAAGTTGTATGTATATAACTTTCATTTAATATACCCTTTGTAACTCATGTAAGATGAACCATCATATTTCCATATGTGTAATCTAACTCATAGAAGGTGAACCACCACATTTCCATATAGGTGACCTTCCATATTCAATGAGTGGATTTCCAATCAACCAAAAAATATTATATAAAGTGATATGCATCCTTGACTACAAAAACATGAGTAATGAACACAATGTTATAGCCTCACATAGTTTATTAGATATTGGTTGCATTGTACACTATTTTTTGAATAGTAAAATCATTTTATGTTTTTCTTATATTTCTATGTTTTAATTTGTTATACTTAGTTATTTCTAAATTGCACTCTTTATTGATCTTTCTTAACTCAGAATTCTGAGTTTTGGATCAAACATTTGAAATTGTTACTCATATCAATATAATTTGTGACCTGTGAACCTTTCTAAGTTAAATAATCCTAAGCCAATGGTTTCCATTTTGAATCAGAGATAAGAAGATAAGGCTTAAACCAATCATTAGATCCAAAATTTGTGGAGCCCTCCTAATTGATCGACCACCTAATATTATTCTTTATCTATTGCAAAATCTATGATATGAAGTACCATGTTGTGGAACTTCCATGTGGGGTTTGTTTACTTAACAATTTTGTTGCATCAAAGCCTATATAATTTTCAAAGTAAATTTTTAATCCAACTCTCTAATTGATCTTTGAAAATATTTTTTTGCCCATAACCTTAAGTGATCAGGCTCTCAATTCTTCCTCCCATACACACCTCAATAGAGATTTTGGATAAGCACTATCGATTGAAAATATGCACCTAAGGGGAAACATAAAATATAAAGTGGTGGATTTGACTCTCTATTTCAAATAAAAGGTACTCTTCTCCACTGGTTCAAGGAGAACACCTGATTGTTCCAGGTTTGAGAACCAGCACTGCTTGCATGGCTTGAATAGATGCTTGCATTAATACAAAATATTGGTCCTCCTATGCCAAGCTCACAAGTGTAGAATTTCACGAGATTGCCCCTCCAATATTTCACAAGTCAAAATTATATTGTTGCTCAAATCGATATAGATTTTGGCCTTGGAGCCTCTACAAGCTAAATAGGCTTGAGCCAATGTTTCCATTTTGGATAAAAAAGAGAGGATTAGACTTCAACAAAATATGGAACCATATATTTATAGAATGCCTCTAATTGACTAAACACCTAATATATTTTTAATCAACTATAAACTCTTTGATATAATGTTCATGGTGCTAAAACCCAAGGTAGGGTTTTTTTTATTTGACAATTTCGTTTCAACCTAGAACCAATATATTTTTTATTAAATGTTTTTTATTCCAACTCTCTCCTTGATCTTTGAATAATATCCAACCAAATTTTTCAATATTACCAAAATCATAAGTTTATAATTTCACAAGCATGCCTCTCCAATATTCTTTTCTCTGCAAACGTTATACCACTTATAGAGGAAACCTAAAATAGTTCTCATATCCTCTCTAAATAAAATATCTTTAAAATTTGGTAAATTTAGATGCTATAGTTGATAGCAATATTGAAAATGACATCATATATATGTGTGTGTGCGTGCGTGTGTTGTAATATAGTCTTTTGGCTATGGTTAAGAACTTAATTTTCCAACCTACTAAACAAGATTTCATATTTTCAACCTTTAAAATCTCCAAAACAATCCATTGTAAACCTAGGGCAATTTTAATAAAAATGATCATGCAATTTGTTATATTAACCTAGTATCAACAACCTTATCTTAACATAATAATATTGATTTGAGTTCCATGCACTCACTAATTGAGGGGTGACCTAAAATAAAAGTATCGATAAATAGGAGATGGTATTGAAAGGAACTATTTATTGCAACTTGATTATCTTTGATTTTTCCTTCAACTTTCACCTTTGAAAAATATTTTCCTAATATCTCAACAACAATAAATAAGCAATAATCTTTAAAATATCCAAAATAATCCGTTGTAAACCTAGGGCAATGTTAATATAAATGATCCTGTATTTTGTTATCTTTACCACTCCACTTGGGCAACATGTCAAGGAGTGGATGTGGAGGTTATATTGATAAGAGTTGCCTAGCCATACAAGAATTAAGAATGCACAACTAGTGAATGTGAGGAGAGAAGTTTCCCATTCAATTAAAGGAAAAAAGGGAAAATATTTGTTTCCAAAATTTTTAAAAATTATAATTGTTTTTTCTCCTCTCTAAAATGGAACCTACATAATTGAATTTCCACACAAACAAAAGAGGCATGAAATTATCCATGAAGATAGCCATCCACCATTCTTATGCCTTTTTGACCTATGACCCAAAAGATGTTAGTTTGCTCTAAATTTTAGAAGAATATTGAAATATCAAAATAAAAAAATCCTCCACACAACTAGACAGTGACACTTCATACTTGCTTTGATAGTATATTGGATTCCATAACAATTTTTAGAAATAAATAGAAATAAACATTTATCAAATCTTATAGAAAAGAAAAATAGAGAGCAAACCAAAAGAGTAATTGCAAAGAAGATTGTAAAATTTTATATCATTATGAGGGAGGTGACATTACCAATCCAAACTACTTCTAGGTGAAAGCATGATGCTATAAGTTTGGAGTGAACACCATGTGACGATTCACCACCAACGTAAAAAGTAAATGATGTTTTAGAGGGTGTTGAGAAAACATTTATGTAAAGAATAAAACTAATGAATCATCATACAAAAGGAAAATGCATATAAGAAAATGAAGATATCTTCACAATTATGGTAACAGAATACATGAGGACCTTTGCTGCCACATTTTATAAGGATGCCCATGCTTATTTATTGGGAAGTAGCATTGAGCATTATTTTATTTTCATTCTAATGTTAAAAAAATCTTTGCTCTCTGACAAGTTGCCAAGAAGTTAAGTGCACAAATTTGAGTATGTAAATACAAGAAGGTTACAATTTGTCTCCCGATAAGAAGTTTTGGTAAAGAACCCATTTATTTAAGAAGATAACTTGGTAGATATAAAAAAGGATAAGTACAATGTCAAATATATAATTTTGATGGACACTTTTCTTGATTGAGGGAAAAGTGTCTTTGACACTATGGAAGATCAACTATTGTTGAGAAGCTCTAAGGGCAATAATTTTGTAATCAACAAGTCAAGCTCTAGTGATATTGATTAAAAAGTATCTATGGGATGTTGTGAAGGGGAACACACTAAAGCTACTAGATATTGACAAAGTGGACTGTTAAAGATAAAAATGATGAAAATAATTGGTTTTGGATTATCTAATGCATATCTACATCATATATATCTTTCATAGACCTCAAAGTAAGTTTGGGATGATCTAAATGCCTTATTCATCTCATAAGCATCAAGTGCAAAAATGGCCCTAATGTAGAAAATATTTAGACTACTAATGAAGGAAGGTGGTGATATTGTCCAACACATAAGTATGTTTCTCTCCGAATTAGCTCAATGAAATTAATGCCAAGGTAGATAACGATGGTGCTAAAGTTGTTTTGTTAAGCAACATACTTGTTTTTTTGCTTTTGGTGTAGAAAAAAGGGGTTGTACAGGTCCCCCACCCTTGATAAATTAGAACTCTGTTCTTTAGAGGTTGAGAGTTTATAAACATATACAATTCTCATCTCAATTGAGTTACTATATCTACTTGTATTCCCACAATGATCTCTTGTATGTTCCATGTAGCCTTTGTTTTCCTCAACATTCAATTTATTACTAAAATCAAATCACCCTCCATCCTTGATTTATTCCATTTCATTTATTTTAACCCTTCCAAAACCACCAAAGTTTTTGCTTCATTATTTATCTTAAGTTTATTATTGAAAGCATAATGTGACAATGTTAGGATCCTATTTTATTCACTAATTAACTTAATGGACCATCATGTCTCTTCATTCACAATGTTTATTCCTAAGCGTCTTTTCACCATATTACGTTCAAAATCTGCATACATATTCATTTTATCACCTCATTTCATTCTGCAAAAGACACTCAAATATTAACGTGACAGCGTCGTTTATATTTCCATCATCGAATTCCAACCCAAATAGCATCAGTAAGTGACAATTCATTGTGGAAAAAATGGTCATAGAGGGACATAAGACTCTGCGGAAAAATTTCAAAATCCAACGGACAACAATGTATATCAAACTCTGCAGATCACAAATCTGAGCTTTTAGGGAGTCAAAACAACAAAAAATAATTTCAATCTATGATGCACTGGTTAACATCCGGTGAACGCCCAGTTTAACGACGAGAAAATATAAAAAATTACAAGATAAATCAGATTTACTACCAGAACTAGACCAGACAAATCAAATTTTCAATTTTCTTAACGATTCAACACGAAGGAGACACGTGGGCAATTTACGTAAATTTTTAAAATTCTATTCGTTCGGCGTTCATCTTATCCGCTGTCTTACCTGGCCGTGTGACGTGTTCTATCCGCTCATAAGTGTTGTAAAAATCCCTTGCCAAACTGTGGTGAAAATTCTCTGTCGCGTAGATCGTTTACCGTCCTCTCTTGACCGCGCGTCCTCTCTTGACTGCTTAAGTGACCATTGAAGGTGCCAACAACCGGATATTCGGTCCTGGCAAGCATTGGAAACTTAGTGAAAACCGACAAAACAAACAACAAAAAAAAATCAAAAAAATTTAAAATTTTACTGAAGTTTTGCAAAATTTCGGTCATCGGTTAAAATTTTGCAGCGCTGGATTAACGCAAATTTATAAATCCCACATTGAAGGGACCACAGGTTTAGGTTTAGAGTGCTATAAACTAACATACGCGCTAAGAAGTGGTTGTGACTACCAACCGATAGTCATACACGTGCAACCTCATCCCGCATAGCGAAATCTGTGACATGTTTGTGTTTTTGACAGACTTTTTGACAAAAAAAAATTTATCGATAACTTTTTGACAACAAAACTTGACGATAAATTTTCAATGACAAATTGCGAAACTTTACGACGATTTTTTTAGCAACATTTGTTGATGATTTTTGCAAATATTTTGTCGACAACTTTTTGTGACAAATTTTGACGATAAGTTTTAGCAACTTTTGTCGACGATTTTTGACGATAGTTTTTGTGACATTTTTTAGCAAATTTAGTGACAACTTCCAACGACAACTACGAAAATGGCCAACGATGAAAGATCTCATGACTACAACATGCTTTCGCCGATTAACCTCACCATACTTTGTCAAATTACTTCCGTGCATGCATATTGAAATCAGTTCCAGGATTTTATCAATCACATCTCAGGGTTAGATGAATTGTTTCTCATAAGTTGCTTCGTCAGTGGATTAAATGATGAGATTAGGAAGGAGATGGAAATATTCCATCCTCGCACCTTGATGCAGACCTTTGGATTAGCTTTGTTATCTGAAGACAAACTCAATGTTCAACGTTGATTAGGAAAACCACCTATGGGGAAATCACAAAACGTTTACACCATCGCCAAACCTAACTAAACTTTACCAATTAAATGTCTCAATTTTGAGTAAATGAAGGAACGACAAGCAAAAGACCTTTGCGATAATTATGATGAGCAATTTGGACTCTGCCATAAATGTGCTACACTAACGCTTTATTTATTGAAGGAAGTTGATCCTTGTCAATCCATAACAGGTGAAGATGAGGTAGATGTACAATTGTTGAATGTAGTTGATCCCTGTCACTCCATAGAGCAAGAATATGAGGTAGTCATGTCTGAAGTGATTGACGCACCTACTCACAACAATGAAGACAATGAGGTCGATATGCAAGAAGTGACCAAAACACCTGATCATAGCCATGGAGACAATAAGTTCGATGTGCAAGAAGTGATCGATGCACCAAGAAAAGATGACGTAGACATACAAGAAGTAACCACTGAAGACCAGATATGCACTCGATGAGACCTACATACAAGTTCCTTACCAACTATGAGTTCTCATCGTATGAACAAACTAATTTAGAAAGGAGGTAAAAGAGTGAGTGCACATTTATTTTCCCTTCATTCTACACAGGAAGAACCAACTAAAGTGGAAGCCCATCGTCATCACGATCCTTCAATTTTTTTGGCCACCCACCACTAAAGCTTCAACCTTCAAGATATCCTTGCCTCCAAAAAGTGATATTAAACTTGTGCAAGAACTTGTGCAAATACTACTTGGAAAGCGCCTCATCAATTTCAACAACAATTTCCTTAGTCTCAGCTTTGAGGACAAAGCTGATTTTAAGGAGGGTGGCATGTTATGATCCTATTTTACTTCGCTAATTAACATAAGGGACCATCATGTCTCTTCATTCATAATGTTTATTTATATTTATATAGTCATTTGATTGGATGTATTAGGCATCAAATCAATACATTTTATATACATTCCTATTGCTGGTGTTCCAACAATATCAAATGAGATTTCATTAACACTATGATTTCCTTCCGACTTGTAGCTGTGAAATTATTTTGAAAGCGTATTATTGACAACGACACTATTGGGAGCAGAGGTACCTAACAGACAAAATATTATCTATGTTATTTTTAATTATACCCCTCCTCCTGCTGGTCTTGGATTTTCTTTAGATGCTCCATCAAAATTCAATTTGACCAACTTATTTTTGGTGGTTTCCACTTTATATTTTTTGCCTTCCTTTTATTTCTCATATACCCAACATCATAATCCATTTGATGAATTTTCTCCACCTATCAAGACTCTCTACCTCAATATTAGGGATCGAGTGAGTTGATAGGGTTGGTTTAGCCTCCTCAATGGCTAAACAAATATTCCTTTTCATTACCTCTAAATTGATTTTATTTCCTTTATATATTCTTTTGTTCCTTTCTAGTTGTACAATCCAAAGTATTGTATCTTTTTGTGTATCCCATACTGTCTATAATAGCTTATTTTTAAAAGTGCTATGCCCTTGCTTTAATCATTCTTCAATTCTACCATTCATCACCATTCATTTACCAAACATATTATGAATCCATTGCTATAGTTCCTAGAATATTGGACAATGTCCTAATATATGGTCTATACTTTCCTCCTTTTTATATAGAACATGTTGTGAAGGGTCATGAAAACCCCTTTTCATTAGGTTATCCTAGGATAAAATTTTCCTATGACCTACTAGCCATACAAGCAGTTTGATTTTGGACTGCTTGGGATATCCCAAATATCTCTCCATATTCTTGTACTTTTCCTATTTTATTGGTGCTTTACATAATTTTCGCTTCTTGCTATATATTCTCTTGAGCTATATAACCCCTAAATTAGCTTATCATTGGCTTCTCTCAGAATAATCATTTTGTTATCTTTCTTCTCAATTACCTCCTAGTAACAATGTTCGATATACATGTAAAAAGATCTTTGCATTTGTATCTTCCTTCCTAATCCTTGTACATAATGTTTGAAACCCTATCACCATATTTATTTTGAAGTAATATCATCCATGGTTTCAAAATTAGATCTAGATTGAGTGGTTTTTTATTACACCAAGTATCCATCCAGATAGAAAATTTTCTCCAGTTACACCATCTATCTTAGATCTTTAATCACTAGATCAATTGATTTTTTAACTTGATCCATAGTGTAGAACCATCTGGTAATGAGAATGCACTAAATATTAAGCTTGGATTATTGGGCTCAATGTACTTATAACAATTTTGTCCCATTGTTGTTGAATCTCTGTGTACAACTCCAAATTACTTTTACCCTTAAAGATAACTTTGCATCAGTACAGACCCTTAGACCAAGATCTCCCCTAGTGTTATCATCATTCACCTTGCTCTATTTCACCAAAGTATATTTTATTTTATCATGTAATATTGAGCATAAAAACTACCGCATCATATAGATTAGACTTTTTTTACTGATTTTGGCATAATATACAAGGATATATAATATGTTAGAATGGCCTGTAAGACTGAATTAACTAGTTGCACTTTTCCTACTGATGATAACCATCTACCTTTCTATGTTGATAGTTTGTTATAAACTTTATTTATAACTATATTCCATAATTTTATCTTAATTCTTCTCTAAAATAAAGGCATCCCTAGATATGTTGCTGGCAAATTTGCCTTCCTCTATTTGAAGTAACTTGCATATCCTTGCTTTGATTCTATATGGAGAGTTTAGGAAGTAAATTTTAGATTTTGTCCTATTAAATTTTTACCTTGATGCTCTTTCATATTACTTTAATAAGTTATTCAAAGCTTTGGCCTTGTTTTTCCTTACCCTCCCAAAAAGGTTTGTATCATCTACAAATTGTTGATGGGTGATGTTGTCGATGTTATTACTAGCCTTAAGTTTGCTTATTAGCCTATATTTGTATGCCTTCTTCAAGTTCCTTCTCAATACCTCAATGATAATAATGAATAAATAGGGTGATAGAGGATCTCCTTGTCTAAGACCCTGCTTGGCTTTAAGTGATTCTATTACTAGCCCATTTCTTTCCAAATCTAAAATTTTCTAATATTGAAAAAAAAATCTCTTTTTACCCTATTATAGGATTTATTTATACCAAGTTTTAAGATCACTGCTCTTTTTTTTCTAGAAGTTGTTAAATGCATCACTTATTGAGCTACAATGATCCCATCCAAAATCTATCCCCCTTTCATAATTCCTCCTTGCTCTTCTAAAATATTTTTGTATAATAGTGATCACCAATTTGCCATCACTTTGGAGATAATTTTCTATGTCATATTACATAGGCTTATGGGCCTAAATGAATCAAATAATTTTACATCATTCTTTTTTGGAATTAGGGTAAAATATGTTGCATTTATTTTATAAAACATGTATTGTTTTACCCTAGACGTAGAATGCTTCACTATTTCCTTATTATACTGATAGAATGTTGTAGAGAGTCCATCTAGACCTAACACTTATCCTTATCAAAAATGAAAAGGAATTGAATGGACCTCTTCCAGAGTAATAGGCTCCATCAATTTGCTATAGTCTTAATTTTTTATAACTAAAGGTATTTCTTATGGTATTTTATCATTAAGAACATTAATTTCCTCTAATCCTAGAATATTTTGGTAAAAATGCCTTGCCTCCTTTCTAATTTTGCTTTGGTCTTCAATCCAAACCCCTTCTACTAATTTAATTCTACTAATTCTCAATGCTGGTCTATGTACTGTTTCCATCTTATGAAAAACTGTGTTTTTATCTCCTTTTAACCAAGTCCATCTCAATTTTAATCTCCCAAATTTATCTCCCTTACCCAAAATATTATGATATTCTCTAAGCAACTCCCTTTCCTTCGAGCTTGGATTATTGTGCTCACCTTTTTGGAATTTTGAAAGTTTCTCTTTTAGTTCTTCTTTCTTCTCAAAAATGTTTCCTATTGAGTGGTATTTTCACCCGATTGTGAAAACACACTCTCCGATAGGATTTGGGTTCTAAATCCTCTCTTGCAAAGAAAAAAAAAATTTCTCCAAGGTTCCGCTATGTCAGCATTTGGTATATGTGTATCAATAATCTCAAATAAAGATATTCAATAAAAATGCTTGGAACACCTCAGTGGTTGCAAGTAACTGTTAACAAGGGGCAATGTTGGTTTATTTTACTGTGAAACTTTAATGATTGTTCATTGAACCCGAATAAAGCAAATGTGATTTGATCCTTAAATGACCACGCTGTAACTTCAACATGGAAATTGATGAAATGTCATAAAATATAAATCCTTCAATGAAAATGGAATTTTCATGAAGGGAATGTCACCCTCGGCTCATGAATGAAAAACAAAACTGAAAATGAAATTCTGGCCTTGAAATGGAAATTTTCTATTTTCAGACTTTGGAATTTTTTTATTTTTATTTTTTTATTTTAATGCCTGTAAATGAAAATAAAGTGCAAAAAAAAAATAAAAACAAAATGCAAAAAGAAAAATGAAATGCATTCAGTAGTGATGCAATCCTATTCTGACAAAACCGAAGCTAATGAGGTTTTCATGCATGCAACCTAACCTATTGAACCCGCAAAACACGCACAATCCAGGTAAGTTAGGTGCTGGTCTCTCGGGGTTTAAACTGTGATTTTCAGATTTAGACATTCGCATGAAGCAACCAAGAGAACTTGCATTAAACTTCACCTATAAGCCTAGAAATCGAAAAGGGGAAAGATAAACATTCAATCCCGCATGCAGAAAATAACTCCTTCTTTCTTGCCAATGAGGTGCAACTCTCTAAATTTTCTCGTATTAAAAATTGGTCATTATACAACAACAGAATCTCTCGGTTTCCCAAACCCAGTCTATGGAAGAAAACAACCTCAAAGCAGGCCCGGAATGGCCCTCTGGCCTTCAACGATCGCAACTCTGCTTACAACAATTTCCTACCTAGTCCAATGTAAAGGAAATATCCGGACAAAGTGGAAGAAAAACACCACAAAAGCAGGCCCGTAATGGCTTATTGCCTTTGGCTCTGCAACTCGCCCGTAGTGGTTTTTTGACCCTCTCGTACCAATCCTGTGCTCTCGCATTTTATACTTGTCGGACAAATTGCTCTCTCCTTCCACGATGGTTCGTTTCATCTTCCAATGGCTGCTCGTTTCACCCCCGTCTCATCGTTATCTTTGACTTTGTGTTCGACGTCGAGACGCTTGATCTTCTCTGTGACCTGTAACGCTTCTGTAACCCTTACACCTTTATGCCACGTGTTCCATGCTTTTTTGCATGTTTCGTAACTGCCCCCTTGTAAATCGTGACAAAAATAGCATGTCGCGATATCGCGACGTTTTTCTGCATGCAACTCTGTTCCTCTGCCTGCACAACGAAAATGAGACATGTCGCGAAATCGTGACATTTTTTGGCCAACAGCCTTGTCCGCCATCATGCATCGCGAAAATGAGACATGTCACGAAATCGTGACATTTTTCCCATGTCCGCCATCATGCACAGCGAAAATGCGACATGTCGCGAAATCGCGACATTTTTCTGCTATCGAGCCGTGTGGGTGCAACCTGTCGCGAAATCGCGACGTTTTTCTCTATCGCTGGGTTTTGTTGCACTTAGCCGTGAAAACGCGACATGTCGCGAAATCGTGACACTTTTCTCTTTTGCACCATCTTCTACTTTCTATCACGAAATCGTGACAATTTTTCATTTTGTACCACTTTGCCAGCTTTCCGTCGTGAAATCGTGACGCTTTTCTATTTTGGGCTGCTCTTGCTATATTTGGCCGTGAAACGACATGTCACGAAATCGTGACATATTTTCCTTCCGTACCACTTCGTTGCTTGGAGCCGCAAAAATGCGACCTGTCGCGATATCATGACATTTTTCTGCTTCATACCCCTTTGCTGCTTCCTATCGTGAAATCGCGACAACTTTAGTGCCTTGCCCTGTTTGACTAGTTTGACCGCGATTTTGTGACATGTCACGATTTCGTGACAATTTTCCATTCTGCCTTTCTCTCTCTTCTATGACCCGTGATTTCACAACACGTCGCGATATCGCGACATTTTCTCTTCATGATGCATTCTGTTGCTCTTAGCCGCGAAAACGCGACATGTCGCGAAATCGCGACAACTTTTCATTTCTAGCCGCGACGGAGCAACATGTCGCAAAATCATGACAACTTTTCATTTCTAGTCACGACGGAGCAACATGTCGCGAAATCGTGACAACTTTTCATTTTTGCCGCGACAGAGCAACATGTCGCGATATCGCGACAACTTTTCATTTTCGGTCGCGACGGAGCAACATGTCGCGATATCGTGACAACTTTTCATTTTCGGCCGCGACGGAGCAACATGTCGCGATATCGTGACAAATTTTCATTTTTAGTCGCGACGGAGCAACATGTCGCGATATCGTGACAACTTTTCATTTCTGGTCGCGACGGAGCAACATGTCGCGATATCGTGACACTTTCTTTTTCTTGCTATATTTTGCTCTTCCTTTGATTTTTTAGCATCTGGGCCACTGTGGTCTTCTTTGAAAGCATGCAAAAAAGGTGGGTCCCCAATTTTGGGGTGTGTTGTGGATCAGCCACAACAAATGGCGACTCTGCTGTCAAATGCTCCTGAGCATTTTGGTGAGAACCCAACCTGAAATATAGAAGCTTAGATACAAGCGTCAGCACATAAAGGATAAACTAATACCGATAGATCAGAAATACATGAAACATCAGAATCATTAAGTATCAGCTCGGTGTGTGCAATGTGTTTTCATTCCCTATCGCTTAAACTTGATCAACATTCCATTGTCAGTTTCACTTATGATTTGTATGCAAGGCTATGAATAATTTGTGCAGGATTTAATGCATGATGAAGATGCTAAAGATATAACAACCTGCATTGCAAAGGCTCAACCCTTCTAATATCATGAACAAACATATTAAAGTTGTCAAACCCTCTTAGGACCAAATATATGTCTACTAAATTAATTTACTAGATCCCAAAGTTGGTTATGTGTCACTACCATCTTGAACCCATGTGCAAGTGTAAGTGAAATCAGAACTTTGGGGAATAGGATTCCCAACCTAAGCGAGATGGGAATTTAACCCTATCCTTACTATTCTGATTTGGAGTTCATTACCTCATCTTGAACAAAATAATTTAACCTGTTATGGATGAAATGGTCAGGCTAGTCTATCCATATGAGCAATCAGTGGTCTTGTTTTTAGACAAGACATGTTGCCACGCATGAGCATACTTAACCCCATAATCCATGACTTGGCTTCATTCATTCTCTTTCTCTTTTTTTTTTTTTTTTACTTCTTGGATCTTTGGGATGACTACCCATCCTTGCTAGGGACATGTAGTACGATCCCTCCAATCCAATATTAAGATGAAAATGGAAAATATTTTTATTTCTTGGACCTTTGGGATGACTACCCATCCTTGCTAGGGACATGTAGTACGATCCTTCCAATCCAAGATGAAAGATGAAAAATATTAATAATTTTTTTTTTTGTTTCTAGGACTTTTGGGATGACTACCCATCCTTTGCAGAGGACATGTAGTACGATCCTTCCCATCCAAGTTTTATGATTTAATGAATGATGGAAGCTTTGGGGAATCGGATTCTCAACCTAGGCGAGATGAGAATTATGCCCTATCCTTACTACTCCATGTGGGTCAAATCAGAGCTTTGGGGAGTTGGATCCTCAACCTAAGTACGATGAGGATTTAATCCTATCCTTACTACTCTGGTTTTAGACTTTAAGCTTGATGGAAGTGGTAAAAATCACTTTTTCAAGGATTATGTTGCATGATAGGACAAACATGAAATATTCTTTTCACCTCACCTTTTCATCCAAGTATGGTTTTGACCATTTTGCTCAAGATTCTTTTAATGTGCATGGAATGTGCTTGGTTCAAGATAGTTTGGACATCAGTTCCCAACCTTAGGATTTTTTTATTATATGTTATGTAATAACCCTAAGAGGATTCGACACCTTCTCAATGATTGCACATGAAATGAAAATGTAACTAAGATGACATGTATATGCAATGTGGAATGTGACATGAGATATGAATGCACTGCTTCTTTTGGAATATATCATCTACTTTACCATAATGTGTAAAACTGACAACTTCATGCATCACAAGATTCAAACGATATTACTTAAAATGTTTGTGTTACTTGTGGAGCTTTCTACAACACAATTCCAATGTTTCATATTCTCCCGATTTTAGGCATAAGTTGACATCTCAAATTTTTCTCTTTTTTATTTTTTTATTTTTTTTATTTTTATTATTATTTTTTTATATATAAACAAACCAAACATGTCCAAAGGACCAACACACAACTTAAATCCAAATCCAAATAGCAATCCCAAAATGAAACTTGAAAACACAAACCAAAACCAAAAACCAAAATCTATATACAAATGTACAATATAATACAAGATGATGCAAAGCTTGGATTATCACTTTCCTGGATCCCAAACATGGTTAGAACATTTCAACAAAAATATAACATGATATGCATGCCAAATGTTGTGGGAATCCAACAAAAACAAGACTAGACCAAACAATGCAACCCACTTCAACTTTCCTCTCTCACCCCACCAATTAAATTTAGTTCCATTAGTATTCTCATAGGTGAGATTCAAATTTTCAAATTGATTAGACAATGATTGATTTTCAATTTTATCATGTCTATTCTTTAAGGTATAAACCTCATAATTCCATTCATGATTTAGAATTAGGCTATCTTTTTCAAATATGCAATTTTGTAAGTAGGAGCCTATTTCTACAAATTTCAAAGCCAAATCATTTTCCAAATTTGTAGGCCAATCAAATTTGTGTAACAGTTTGCAAGCATCTAGGATATTTACTAAATTAGGATCATTAAAAGTTTTTACCCTAGATTCAATTAGTAATTGTTGATGAATTTGATTTAACAATTCAAGTGCATCAACTTCTTTTCCATTCATTAAAACAATGTTATCAAAGGTGTGATTAGAAATCATACCTTGTTTTTCATTCACCTTTAATGACATTTCATCATAAACATCAATCACCAATTCAAAACATGGTCATGCAAATTCTCACCTAAATCTTGGATGTTTGAACACAAAAGGTTAGACTCTACCCTTTGAACATTTTTATTTACCAAAATTTGATGGGGATTTGTAATTCCCTCTTTTACCTCATGGTCTTCATACTCTTCATTGATTACTTGTTCATCAAACATACCAAAATTGGGCACCCAATTGAAAACATGCCCATCCTTTTCAACCCTCAAATGTTTTTGGTCAAAGTGTATGTCCAATGACTCATCTTGATGATCCTTCATTTGAGTTGTTTCCAATTGATCAATCTCTTTGTTATTTGGTTCTAATTCTTTGTTCACTATCCATGGTATCTCTTCATGTGAGGTAGAAATTTCAATATCTTGCATATCAAGTGCAATATGGGTTTCATCTATAGGGGTGTGAGAAAAGAATGCATTATCATATCTCCCCCAACCATTGTAAAAATCGTCATCCAAATCCATGGAATGAAATTCCATGATGTTTGTGACATGATCTTTTGATTCATTCATAAATTCTTTTTCTTCTTTGTCCTTGGCAATAGGATCATTATAATCTTCCAAAATTTGATGAGATTTGAAACCCTCTTCCAAAACATCCTCAAATTGTACAGGAGTTGTAAAATCTTCCTTTGAGTAGGCGATTATGTTGTCCTGTATATCAATTGGCACCCAAGTTTCATTAGTAGTTTTGGATTGAGTGTAGTCTTCCCACTTCTTCCAAGCATCATAATAATCATCTTTCAAAATCAAGTGGTGACGCTCAACTACTTCTTCAACATCTTCCAATTCATCAATGTGTTTCTCATCAAATTCATCTTCACCTTCCTTAGATGGTTCAATTATTTCCAAAAGTGGGTCATTTCTTGAATTCAAATTTGTAAGGCTATCATCGTCCAAATTAGTAACCCATGATTCAATTTTATCATAATTTGGAGGGTGAAGAATTTCTTGATCATTAATTTTACACATCCCATCAATAGTATCTTCCAAGAACAAGTGGTGAAACTCTATCATATCTTCAAATTCATTTATTGGTTTTCTTCCAATTTCACTTTCAACCACTTCATTCAATTCTATGGTGGGTTCCATCCTATCACATATATCAAACATTGTTGAATTTAGAACCCCTTCATCCGAATAATCGTGTATCTCTATGAATGAGATCATTTCTGCATAATCCTCACTAGCGGATGTTGGCTTAGCAATTTGCACCTCCTCGTGGACTACATCTAAGGTGGTTGTAAGATTTGGATATTCAAATTCATCCCCTTGATCATTCACCTTAGGTATCATTGGAGTGGAGGGTGCTATGTTTGATGGTTGGTGTAGGTTGGCATCAACAGAAGAACAATCTCTCATGTGAACATGTTGTGCCTTTTCTTCTTCAAGACCTTGTCGTTCTATCTCTTCTAAGATCTCATGGATTTTCTCTAGGGACAAACCACTCAGTTTTTTCCTCAATGAGTGAAGCAAGTGTGGGGTGTATGGCTCCTAGGTATACTTCCATGGCTTCCTCTTCTAATGTGTTAAAATTTTCCCACATTTGGGAGTGCAACTCACGAAATCTTCCATTGAATTGACTCAAGGATTCATTAGGCTCCTTACATATGGAGGTAAACTGATTTTTCAAGATTTCTAAGTCAACCTGATTACCAAAATGATAAATATAGGCTGCTTCTAGTTGTATCCAAGAAGTCCTAACCTCCATGGGTAGTTGGCTGTACCAAAAGAATGGTTTATCATCCAAAATGTATGCAAATAACTTACAAGCTACCTCCTCATAGAAAACCTGGAATTGACATAATGTATTCTTGTAGACATGCAGTTTTTGCAAGTATCCTAGTGGCACCTCTTGATTAAAACACCGTAAAAAATCCAATAACATATTAGGAATTTGATAGGGTACCACATGTATAGACAAACCCTTATAATGATCCTCCATTATTAATACCATTCTTTCTCTTAGAGACATCATTTCTTTTCTTAGGGATACCATTTGCTCCTCAAGTGTTGCCATTAGTGAAACTCAAAATGTAATTTTAGAACCAAATCTGTTGAATATTCAACCTGCAATGTATAAAAAAAAATCAAGTTAGCATCAACTAAGAGATGTATTCATTAAAATCAAATGAAAAGTAATTGCATGAAACAACACTTTGTTAGTCAAAACCAAAATTTTCAAAATTAAATCAAATCACATTGTTTCGTATGAACAATCAAAAAGCATTAGAATGATATACAACATACCTGAATTGTTTAACATAAATAGAATAAAGTAAACCAATTCAGGCCCTCCTTTTAACAGTCTCACGAGTGTTAGAGGAGTAAAGATAACAATTAACAGGGCATGAAATATTCAAAATTTAAATCCCTGTAGCACTTAAATCATAGTGAAATAAACTAGCTTGAGCCCTCCTTCTAGCGCCAATCTGTTGAGTGGTGTTAGAGGAGGCCGAAGATGCTAATCAAATGGACTTGAAATATTTAGCAATGTAAAGCTCTCAAACAATTATAAACCCGTAGCATCTAAAATCATGATAAAATAAACCTTTTCATGCCCTCCTTCTAGCGCCAATCGGGAAAAACGAAAAACAAAAAAATCATCACTAAAATAAACCCATTCATGCCCTCCTTCTAGCGCCAATCTGTTGAGTGGTGTTAGAAGACTAAAGATAACAATCAGTAGGGCATGAAATATACAAAAATTTTAAATCTCACTAAAATAAACCCATCCGACCCTCCTTCTAGCGCCAATACGTTGAGTGGTATTTTCACCCGATTGTGAAAACACACTCTCCGATAGGATTTGGGTTCTAAATCCTCTCTTGCAAAGAAACAATTTCTCCAAGGTTCCGCTATGTCAGCATTTGGTATATGTGTATCAATAATCTCAAATAAAGATATTCAATAAAAATGCTTGGAACACCTTAGTGGTTGCAAGTAACTGTTAACAAGGGGCAATGTTGGTTTATTTTACTGTGAAACTTTAATGATTGTTCATTGAACCCGAATAAAGCAAATGTGATTTGATCCTTAAATGACCACGTTGTAACTTCAACATGGAAATTGATGAAATGTCATAAAATATAAATCCTTCAATGAAAATGGAATTTTCATGAAGGGAATGTCACCCTCAGCTCATGAATGAAAAACAAAACTGAAAATGAAATTCTGGCCTTGAAATGGAAATTTTCTATTTTCAGACTTTGGAATTTTTAGTTTTTTTATTATTTTTATTTTTTATTTTAATGCCTGTAAATGAAAATAAAGTGCAGAAAAAAAATAAAAACAAAATGCAAAAAGAAAAATGAAATGCATTCAGAGTGATGCAATCCTATTCTGACAAAACCGAAGCTAATGAGGTTTTCATGCATGCAACCTAACCTATTGAACCTGCAAAACACGCACAATCCAGATAAGTTAGGTGCTGGTCTCTGGGGTTTTACTGTGATTTTTCAGATTTAGACATTCGCATGAAGCAACCAAGAGAACTTGCATTAAACTTCACCTATAAGCCTAGAAATATGAAAAGGGGAAAGATAAACATTCAATCCTGCATGCAGAAAATAACTCCTTCTTTCTTGCCAATGAGGTGCAACTCTCTGAATTTTTTGTATTAAAAATTGGTCATTATACAACAACAGAATCTCTCGGTTTCCCAAACCCAGTCTATGGAAGAAAACAGCCTCAAAGCAGGCCCAGAATGGCCCTCCGGCCTTCAAGACTCGCAACTCGCTTACAACAATTTCCTACCTAGTCCAATGTAAAGGAAATATCCAGACAAAGTGGAAGAAAAACACCACAAAAGCAGGCCCAGAATGGCTTATTGCCTTTGGCTCTGCAACTCTGCCCGTAGTGGTTTTTCGACCCCTGTACCAATCTGTGCCTCTGCGTTTTATACTTGCTGGCAAATTGCTTCTCCTTCCACGACGGTTCGTTTCGTCTTCTAGTGGCTGCTCGTTTCACCCCCGTCTCATCGTTATCTTTGACTTTGTGTTCTACGTCGAAACGTTTAATATTCTCTGTGAACTGTAACGCTTTTGTAACCCTTACACCTTTATGCCACGTGTTCCGCGCTTTTCTGCATGTTTCATAACTGCCCCCTTGTAAATCGCGACAAAAATAGCATGTCGCGATATCGCGACGTTTTTCTGCATGCAACTTTGTTCCTCTACCTGCACAGCGAAAATGAGACATGTCACGAAATCGTGACGTTTTTTGGCCAACAGCCTTGTCCGCCATCATGCACAGCAAAAATGAGACATGTCACGAAATCGCGACATTTTTCGGCCAACAGCCTTGTCCGCCATCATGCACAGCGAAAATGAGACATGTCACGAAATCGTGACATTTTTATGCTATCGGGCCGTGTGGGTGCAACCTGTCATGAAATCGCGACGTTTTTCTCTATTGCTGGGTTTTGTTGCACTTAGCTACGAAAACGTGACATGTCACGAAATCGTGACACTTTTCTCTTTTGCACCATCTTCTGCTTTCTGTCATGAAATCGCGACAATTTTTCATTCCGTACCACTTTGCCAGCTTTTCGTCGTGAAATCGTGACGCTTTTCTATTTCGGGCTGCTCTTGCTGTATTTGGCCGCAAAGTGACATGTCGCGAAATCGTGACATATTTTCCTTCCGTACCACTTCGCTGCTTGGAGCCGCAAAAACGTGACCTGTCGCGATATCGTGACGTTTTTTTGCTTCGTACCCCTTTGCTGCTTCCTGTCGCGAAATCGCGACAACTTTAGTGCCTTGCCCTGTTTGACTGGTTTGACCATGATTTTGTGACATGTCATGATTTCGCGACAATTTTCCATTCTGCATTTCTCTCTCTTCTATGACCCACGATTTCACAACACGTCGCGATATCGCGACATTTTCTCTTCATGATGCATTCTGCTGCTCTTAGCCGCGAAAACGCGACATGTCACGAAATCGTGACAACTTTTCATTTTCGGCCGCGACGGAGCAACATGTCGCGATATCGCGACAACTTTTCATTTTTGGTCGCGATGGAGCAACATGTCGCGAAATCGCGACAACTTTTCATTTTCGGTCGCGACGGAGCAACATGTCGCGATATCGCGACAACTTTTCATTTCTGGCCGCGACGGAGCAACATGTCGCGAAATCGTGACAAATTTTCATTTTCGGCCGTGACGGAGCAACATGTCGCGATATCGCGACAACTTTTCATTTTCGGTCGCGACGGAGCAACATGTCGCGATATCGCGACACTTTCTTTTTCTTGCTATATTTTGCTCTTCCTTTGATTTTTTTAGCATCTGGGCCACTGTGGTCTTCTTTGAAAGCATGCAAAAAAGGTGGGTCCCCAATTTTGGGGTGTGTTGTGGATCAGCCACAACATTTCCAAAATTATTTTTGTTCCATTCTTTTAATCTTTTTTTTTGGTAAGTAGATTAATTTATATACAAAATGGGTTTTTTAAGAGGATACCAAAACCTTATAACAAGATAGGTCGTAGCCTTTACCATTAGAGAGAGCCCTTTGGGCTAATACATTAGGTACCATATGAAGATTTCCCAAAAAAAGCAAAAAAACACAGTGATGCCCATGAGGGCTACATCAACCCCTCCCAACAGAGGTCAAAAAATAGCTGAAAAACCATAAAAGAACACATAACCATCCATTATATAGATCGCTTCCACTAGACGACAAAAAGAAAACCGTCCTAGGAAAATTCCTTACACGTTCGGATCCTCCTGATCCTCCTGGGTCTCACTCCCCTTGAAGCACTTGAGGATCCTCACCATTGCATTTGTAGAGGAGAGTATGTTGGCCGTCATGTATAATAGAAACTAGGGAGACAACCCCTCGACTTTGCTCTCAGTGTCAAAGTTGATTTGCTGCGGCAGGGTCCCTTTGTCCTTCTTCACCTTCTTAAGCTGCAGAGATGATCGAGATGGTGTCGGAGCGTCAGTTTGCCCTCTCTTGGCTGGCTTGCTATGGGAAACTCTTTGAAGGGACGCAGGATTGGCCATTTTAGGGGGACTATTATGGATAGAGATGGAAGTCTCATCCTCTTGGACAAAACCAGGACTACCCGAGGCTTGGGTAGCAATAGGAAGGACCGTCTGGGGCAGAGGATGATTCACAGTGACATGGCAAAAGATGACACTCATTAACCCTTGGTGGATGGGAGGGTAAGACGATTTCTTGCTATTTTTGATAGTGAGGCCAAGGGAGTAGACAAGATAGTCGGGAATACAGACCTATTTGGCATCCCTCAGGTGGTTTACAAAATTGATGTGGAAACTGCAGAGAGGCTTGTCGGGATCATCGCAAGTAACATATTGAAGGATGAGGATGATGGCAAGATTCCAAGGTTCAGGGAGGGTCGAGTGAAGGAGGGCCGACTTATCCCACCCAAGGTTTCATCCTTTGTCATGGAATTGCTCCAATTCCTCTTCCCAATTGTGACGATCATGTCGAATGTTACGACCTACCACCGACAACCCAGTGATCTCACTCATAAGCTCAATGGATTTTTTAAAATTTAGCCCCCTCACCACAACCTCGTCTCGGTTCCAGGAGTTCACAAAGGCACGGGTGACATCGTATTCAGGTCCTTGGAATTTTTGGAGGAAAGGAAGCATACCCTTGGCCTTCATAAACATCGTGTCTTTGTCACACAGGGAAAGATAAACCGGCTAGACATAAGGAGAATCCATAGATTCAGGACAAAAACACACACCAAGAGGGAAGCCAGACGACTCTAAACCACACTCCAGAGGACACCTTACACCAAAAGACAAGGCTCGCCCAAACACCACTAGATCAAGTAGATTTTCTTTGGATATGATCCTCGCATGCATGCAGAGAGAGCCATAATTACCAAAGATAGCGTTAGATCTAGGATGATGGCAAATATTGATGTTGAGTTGGACACGCAACCTTCGAAGGTGCCACGTGTTGCCGAAGGTAGTGGCGCATTTGGTAGTTATGTCTAGAGAGGTGGGCCGGAGTGTCCTCTCGATGTGCCTGAGAGAGGGCCAATGGTGATCTTTGCTTGGATGTGCCGAGCCCATCCAAATCTCAGTAGGGGATATGAACAAAACATCCACCTGTCTTCGACCTTTGCCAAGCATGAGGGACAGGATCGAAGATCTGCTAGACCACCTTTCGAGGGGCTTTGGGAAAATATTGTTCCCATCATACCTTACATGAACCATCATGACAGGTGTGCCTATTAGGTTCGGTGGCGCAGGTGTCATGGCTCTCCCCGAGCCCGACCACCTAGGCCCGGTCCTTACATCACGCTTATGTGGAGACATTAATAATATCTTGGCTGGCGATCTTCTCAATGTCCACTGGAAAACTCTGATGCCACACCACAAGACATGTGGAATTTAAAACTTTGTTTACTAAGTGGTCAGCTAGACCATTGCCCTCCATGTATGTATGCTTGAACTGAACCTGGTTCCTCCAACAAAGGATGCTTCTGGCCTGAGTGATGATATTGTAAACTTTCCATGCAAGAACCTTGGAATTTGTCATGTAGTTGATAATGCTCAAAGAGTCCCCTTCAACAACCAAGGGACGAAGATCCTCCATCATGAGCTTGAGTCCTCTCAGCAATCCTCTAGCCTCTACGACCAAAAGTTTTCCTGCCAAGAAGGATTACCTCCAATCTTATTCCATTCTTTTAATCTAGATGCCATTGAATTAATTTGTTTTGGAAGTGTATACAACCCATTGTTTCTTGAATAATTCTATGTTTGTATTATCATATAAACAAATTGTGGATGGTCTTTCCAAATCTGCTCATATTTAAAATATGATATTTTTAAATTCACTTAACACTATTTTAACTCTTATTGGCCAATGATTTGAACCAATCCTTGTCAAAGTATTAATTTTAGCATAAGTACCTTCATCTAGCCAATGATATGAGAGTATGCATTTGTCTAATTTTTTTGCTATCAGGTTGTGGCCTATCTTGTTATTGGTCCATGTATAGTTGTCCTCTTCAAACCCAACCTCTTATAGATTATTGTTTTGAATAAAATCTAATAAAACTCATACTTTGGGTTATTTTACTAATTCTCCAGATTTTTTATCTAGCTTGGTTATTGTGTTAAAATATCCTATGATCATCAATTCGGTTTTGTGGTATTTACTTCTCATAAAGGCTTAAATCCCACTCCATACTTCTAATATTCTTGACTAAGTTGTAGGTCCATAAACATTGATAAGAATGAAATGAATATATGCAAAGTAGCATGTGACTAATGAGGCTATCCAATGCTTAGTTTTATGAATGGTTTCATACAAGGTTCTAATTGGATTCCAACATGTTAAAATTGTCCTTGTTACTCCTTTTGAATCCACAACATCCCATTCACATATTGCCCACACTATATTCATAGTTTTAAAAACTTCTTTTGTTATTTTAGTTTCTTAGATATAAAGAATATCAAACTTATTACTTAACTAGAGTTCCTATAGGTCAATTTTATGACCTCATTTGTAAAGCAAGAGGTTAAATTGGCTAGGTGTTTCAGAGACTTGAAATCTTGCACGAAACCATGATGTCCAAAGCTGAGATTACCTCAACAGTGATGTCAGAGTAATACCACAAAAGCTCAAAAATGCATAAGGCCACGATGTACAAAGCTGCAATTCTCAAGTTCGAGATTACCTCAATAGTCACATAAACACTCTTGAACCAAAGCCCAAGATTTTTTAAAAAGGAGAAAGGTGAATACAACCAAGACACATAAGGTCGGGTCACCTAAGCAAGTAATATTAGAACAAAATAAAAAGGGTCTAAAATCATGCAAGTCAAGTGCCCAAGGCTAAGTGCACAAGGTTGTGATGAATGAAATCAAGAGAAACAAAATTGGGCCTCTCCTAGTGATGATGCAAGAACTTCCACATCAAATCCTGAGAATGCACAAGAAGAAATAAAATACATAAAATTAGGATAGCCCTTGCACACAAATAGGATGTAGGAATCCAAAGAGCACAAAATCAATAGTCCTCCAACAGTGATGTCAACATCTCCAAGCTAAGGCCTAGGATCATGCAAATAAAGTCAATACAAAAAATTAAGATGAACAAAGCTGAAGCACATCTTGGAGTGATATCATCACAATAATTGTAAATCACATTTTCGTTCCAAGAAGCTCTATGAATACAATAGCAAGCTTGAATTCAAAGCAGACATCCATGAAACATCGCTTTCAGACCTACAACCACCATGGTGCCTTCCAAATATTTTAGTTAATGACACCAAGGCACAAAAAATGATAACTTTGACAAATTAGTTGCAATAATGTAGCCACTTATAGTAGACAGTTGTAGATCAATGGAGTAGGTTTCATGAGAATTCAAATTTAAATACAAGATAAAATATGAAACAACCACCTCAACATTTTGATTTCTTTACCAGGTTGTTCGCTTAACAATATTTTTACTAATTATAAAATCTTACGCTTCAATATTCAAAATATAACTTATAAAAAAGTTGTCATACCCCAATTGAGGGATCAACTTTGTAGTCCTTTCCTAGATTTGCTATGTAATATTACTACCAGTTAATGAAGTGATAGTTGTTTGGCCTCCATTACTATTTGATTGTAGGTTTTTATGAATATATCTTTACTTTAAGTCATTTTTGTTACACTTAAATGCTTAGTTTATTCTGTTAAAGCAAATTCTACTATTTGAATCGTTTTTGGATTGCTATTCATTTGAGTCTTTGGAATGATTAGAGCAAATAGTTCAAGTTGAGTAAATCCATGATTATATTGGTAATGGATGGTCTATTAAGTAACATGTGAATTGGATATGTTAGCATATTACTTAGTGAAATCCAATTTTGTTACACTATACCCCATCCATTTTTAAAATTTCTCTAAACCCTTATCTCTCCTTAACCCTTTTCCTGTTAAATACATAATCACTCTAAAGGAGCTGACCTTCTCTAGAGGTTGAAATTGAGAGAAATATCATTTTATCCAATCTAAACCATTGGCTAGAATCTAGAGTGGACTTCCTATCCTTAGTTATGACAAATTATAGTCCAACAGTTTAGTTTTTTGGCACTCATGGTGGGACAAATTATATCTTTTTATCTCACTTTATTAGAGAGCTCAAGATTTGGTGAATAGTATTGACCTCATAAGAGAAGAATTTATGTTCATCTGATGACTCCCCTAAATATTGAACCTAAAGTTCTATCATAAGAGACCATTGAAATTGCTTGCACCATGACTCCCTTACTTTGAAAAGAAATTATAAAGTCTAGTTGCTATTACCTCATAGTCTATGTATTTCATTTTGTCCTTATATGATTACAAGATCTACAAATAAGAAATTAGAGAACCCATCACCATTTCTAGAGCTACTTGCTTATAGACCAAGGCATACTAAGTCTTTGCCCCCTGAATCTTGTTTAAAAAGCATAGATTCCTCATTTTCTAGCTATCTTGAACCCTTAAGAATGTCTAGTTATGAAACCATGGCTCACAATCAACAATAGGTTCTTCCAAATTTCCTTGAATGGAACACCACTAGACCATTAGGTCTAACACATGCAAATAATATTACTCGATGATTAAAGCCCTTCCCACTTATGATGGTATAGGCATTATTGTCTCTGAATGGTAGGGTACCTATGAATAGATATTTGGGGATATATTATTATATTGTATAAGGGTTGGCATGGGCCACACATAACCCAAGGTTGATTTTATTATAATATTATATTATATTATAATATAATATTATATTAGTAGTAGGCTCTCCAAAGTAGAATAAGAATATGGATATATAAAGAAGAGATATTTGTCATTGTAATCATTCATATCATTGAAGAAGAATCTTATGTAATCGTTGTGCCTACGAAGTGACCTCTCATATTGGGAGATATTGTGGAGTTATTCCTTCCTTAAGGAGTATTATTGGTGTTTCCCTACCTTAAGGATATTATCTATCTCTCTCTCATTTGTGGATTGTTATTGTGGATGAATGATTTGATATTTTTGCATATTGGTGAATGATTTCTATTAATAATAATAAAAGTTATGCAACAAGTGGTATCAGAGCAACGATTTTGGAAAAGTGGGGATTTTTGTGTGAAACTCTAGAAATAGGGCAAATTTTTTCTAGAAAAATGTCTCATATTTCAAAATCCATATCTCTGCAAACGTTTATCCAATTCAAGCGATTATTGGACCAGATTGTGAATAATTTGAAGAGCTTTAGAATGAGTGGTTATATGAAGGAATTTGAGCAGTATTGAGGGAGATAAAACCTTTTGAAGTTAGTCATCCGAAACAAAGATAGTGACGAATTTCGCAGATTTTTTCTGGAAAAGCATCTCATCTTTCAGAAGCCATATCTCTACGAGATTTTATCCAATTCAGGCGATTCTTGGATCAATTTGTGCAAAAATTGAAGAGCTTTAAAATTAGTGGTCATATAAAATAATCCAAGTAGTATTGAGGGAAATATGACCATATGAAGTCAGCTGTTTGAAACAAGGGTAGTGACGAATTTTCAAGTCGCAAATTTTTCAAAAGACGAAATTTGTTTAGTTTGGGTAAGTAAATCGGTTCCAATTTATTTTTTTTGTAAGAAGAATTTTAGATCTAGTTTTCTATGTGGATTTTTAGCTTAAAATAGATGGGATTATATTTATTTCCATAAAACCCTAGTTTGCATTAGGGCATGATATCTATTGTCAAAAAACCCTAGTTGCATTAGGGTATCAACTATGGAAGTCCAAAATTTTTTTGGAGCATATGATATTGATGCTAGAGAATGGTGGAAAAATTTTAGATCTCTATATCATAATAAACTATTTTGGTAATTCTTCCTTATCCAAATATTGCAAGGGGAAGCTTGTTCTTGGTGGAGAAATTTTTTTAAGGGAAGGAGTAATGAATACACTTGGGTTGAAAGAGCATGCATTATTGAGTAAATGGGACCCATATAAAAAAATAGCTAGTTTGACGGTCACCATCAAGGGATATGAAGAAGAAATAAACATGCGTCAAAAATAAAAAAAGGAAATTAAAAGAGAGTAGGAATTTTTCAAGAAACATAATGAAGACTATGATTAAAAAGAAATAAAATTACTCAAGGAAGAGAAAGAGAAAAATGTCAGGAAATATAATAAGAAGAATGTAGAAGGTACATCTTTGGATTTACAAAAGCAGGAGAAGGATCAAAGGGTTTAATTTCATCTAAAAGTTCTATTTTGCAGGTTCAGAGAAGCATTAAAAAAGAACAGGTTATTATTTCCATTGACCCTAGTACCAAATATAATTTTATTAATATTGCTTTGGCTAAGAAGTTGCGAGTTCAAGCAAAACAAATTAAGGACATACAACTAGAGGTGAGAATGTTCAAATTTTTGAAGATTTGAAGATCACCATGGATAAATACGTTTTACATTTTTATAAATATCTATGCTATTGAGATGGAGGATGAGGATATTGTTCTTAGTTATCCTAGATTAGATTCTTTGGGTACTTTTAACATTAATGTACAAAATAAGTTTATGAAGTTATGGTATAGGAAAAAGAAGGTAACATTTTAGGATATTTCTCAGCTTAAGGAGCAAGGATGCAAGGAAAATCAAGAAGTGGTTGTAGAGAAACAAATTGAAGAACCTGAAACATAATCCAAGAAGGCATTAGTAGCAACAAAGTCCATGGAAGAAGTAGCAGCAATGGAGTCCATGAAAATAACAACAACATAGTCCAACAAAGTTTTGATAGAAGAGTACAAGGACACAACAAAAAAAGTGAACATGAAAGGACAATGTGTAGAAAAATTTAAAACAATGGAGCCAAATGTTGAGAAGTCAAATAAGGTATAACATCAAGTTAAGGTTGCACCATATTGCCATCCACACCACCATGAGCATCAAAAATCTAGGAGGTATGGTTCAAGGCAAAAATATTATGGTTCTACATGGAATCATAAGGACACTAACTATGGCAGTGTTTGGCAGAGAAAGCATAGGGATCCTGGTTTTCAGAGTGGATCATCAACATCAAGGAAAAAGTGGATCCATCATTCAAGTTATCAAAATACAATAGCAAAAGCATGCGGCCAACGAAGCAGATTTGGATACTCAAGTAACAAAATGGCATACCAACATCATCGGGTTTCACTTGGACGGATGGATGATCGAGATTGGTACCGATTGCTAACATTGCTTAGCAAATCATACTATCAGGTTTATTCATATGTTTCGAGGATGAAACATTTGTAAGGAGGGTGGCATGGTAGGGTACCTAGGAATATATATTTGGGGATATATTATTATATTGTATAAGGGTTGGCATGAGCCACACATAGCCCAAGGTTGATTGTATTATAATATTATATTAGTAGTAGGCTCTTCAAAGTAGACTAATAATATGGATATATAAAGAAGAGATATTTGTCATTGTAATCATTCATATCATTGAAAAAAAATCTTATGTAATCGTCGTGCCCATGAAGTGGCCTCTCATCTTGGGAGATCTTGTGGAGTTATTCCTTCCTTAAGGAGTATTATTGGTATTTATCTACCTTAAGGGTATTATCTATCTCTCTCTCATTTGTGGATTGTTATTGTGGATAATTATTTGTGGATGAATGATTTGATATTTTTGCATATTGGTGAATGATTTGTATTAATAATAATAAAATTTATGCAACAATGAACACTATCAAGATTTGGTTTCACTAGTTGCAATTCAACATAAATGAGAAGAAGATATTATGGTCATGCTCCTCGTCTTGTATTTTAGGGGGAAGATACTACACTAGTATCAAACATTGGAAGATGGAGGTATCCGCTCATGGGCTGATTTAGCTAGACCCTTTGTTGAAGAATTCAATGAACTAGTAGACCTCTTCTCATTGCTAACTCAGTTTACAGTCATTCAATGACACCCTCAAGAAATAATCACTAACTTTAACCTTATATTTAGTAGAACTTAGAAAAGGATCTCAAAATATATTAGAACTTTGATCTCCTTAGCATATATCTATTATATTAGAACATTAGGTCTTGACCTAGGTCTACAAACATAATAGTCTAATGTAACAACTTTTTCCTAGGTGTACCAAGTTGTTGTTATTGCTGAAAATACATTAATCTCTGTAGGGAGGCTACCTCCTAGAGTTGTGATGTTGTATTTCCTAGAGATAGCCCAACATACTCATAAAAATGATACTCCCATAACTTCTTTTATGATCATGCCTCTCCCTTCAATTACTCCTATCCATGCCCAAGGTATTGCCTACACTACCTACTTTCCCAACGATACCAACATTTAAGCTAAAAGTATCACCAATAATGATAGATGTATTGTCTACATTGAATAAACTAAACAATAAGGTGGCAACTAATGCAAAGAGAGAAGCTGAAAGATATTATCCTAGGATATTTTTATATGTTATCAATAATCAAAGAGCTTCTAGTAATAATACCATAGAGAAGGTTAACAATAGTTGCCAAGATCATGAAGTAGAACCAACGGTACCAGATCTTAAAGGTCATCCTTGGTGCATAGTATGAAACAACCCTAATAATATAGATACCTGTGTAATGTATCAACACTAGGCTCAACTAGTCATAGAAAAGGCTGAAAGAGCTAGAAAGGTCAAGTTAATATGCTATAGGAGCCAAAACAAATCATGATCATTCAATATCCTTTGGAAGGAGAATGTATATTAGTGTTAACCAGGCATGGAAGGAAGCCACTATAGGTGGATCCATAGAAATTAGAGCCATTATGAGTCCCAAACCAACCTAAAAAGCCTACAGAGCAAACCCTGCATGATATTGAGAAAGCTCCATCTAAGCTAAAGATAAATAAATTTCCTCTTATATCAAAACTGTAAAAAGAAAAATCAGGTTCACAACAAACAAAAAAGGAAAAATAAAATTTGTTTGAGTCAAGAGAGTAAGCTCAAGATAAGCTCAAATATCCTTATGTAACAAAGAGGTAGATGATAGAAGATACTAAGGAGTAAACAAGAAGGTTTGATAAATGAAATAAAAAATGAAAAGAAACAATTAGAAGCATCCAACTTCAACATAGTCAAAGAGCTTAAGAAGACCCTTTCTAAAGCATGTATGATGCCATAATTATTCCTAGATAAAAATATTTACTCAGAGCCTCATTAAAGATGACAAACCTAGGAAACAAATCAAGTTTAGAATATAACCTCACTTAGGACTTAATAAATCTAGGGACTGTAAAAAACATCTCCTTTTTACATATCCCTAAGAATGGAGGGGGTGGGTTGTGCATAATTGTATGATTGATTCTAGAGTTGCAACCACTATAATGCCTAAGGAAGTATATGAAGATATGGGAATGGAGTATACTCATTCATGTCCTAGAGTTCTATAACTAGATGGTACTCTCATAAAAATAGTAGGGGTTATCAAAGATGTTCCTATGAGGCTACACAAAATGTCAAAGATTACTATAATTAAGGAAATAGTGGTCATTGACCTTGAGCCATATTTTGGTCTCTACCTTTTCTAAGAATTAATAGCAAAATTGGGAGGTTATATGTACTTAGATTACTCATATGATAATACCACATAAGGGCAAGAGGGTCAAAATCATCCTCGATAAATCGACAAATTACCATATTGAGAATATGGAAGAAGATGAATGTATCAATACAATTTTTGAAGAATTAGATCCTATGGAAGATATTCTAGAAGAGTTGTAGACTGAAGATGAATTCTCTTTGAGGAACTATAATGCCCTAGTCGAAACAAGAATTGGCACATATCGCATCACAAACCCATAACATAAAAAATTCCCAACTGTGACAAATCAAGAACTATGGAAAACAAAGCTTTGGAAGCTTTACTTTTATGGAGTGATGTGGAAACAATGGGAAAAAGATATAAATTTGGAAATTCAATGCCAAATAATTTTATTCACTATGTTTCAATATAAATAGTACATTATATGAATAGGCACAATGTTTGGAACGTGCCTTTACAATTAATCTTTTCATAAAGTTATATTAATTATTAATTAATTAAAAATTAAAAATAATTAAATGATTAAAGAAATATTAATTTTTTTTTATTAGTTGGATGAAAGGAGTTTTGAAAGGACCTCTAAACCTTATAAAAAAAAGAAGCTAATCTCCAACCACTAGGAGACTGAGGACACTTCAAACATTAAAGCCAACCAACCCTTGAACATAAATACCTACACCCAGACCAACATATACTAGCCGAACAAACCCAGACACCCAAACTGAGATAAAAGCTGGACATGCAGGCCTGCATGGATAAAAAAAGATAAAAAAATGGGTACATAGGCCCGACCAAACTATTTAAAAAGCAACATCCAATGGGGAGGGTTATAGCCACCCGTCCTAAGTATTCTAACTTGAGTTTGACCTTTTCCTAAATTCTTTGTCCAACGATATAAGGCCATATAGGAAATTACCTATCCAAATGTGAAGATATTGCTGCATAAGACCTTGATTAGCTAGGAAGTCCGCAACTTTTTTACCTTCCCTAAATTGGTGCTTGAATTGGACTTCTAAATTTTGAATCATTCTCTTGGCTTTAATTATAAAATTTGTAATAGTCTAGGAGGGATTTTGGTTGCCATTAATCATGTTGATAACATTGAGTGAATCTCCTTCTATGATTAGATTCTTGCAATTTACCTAGTTCAGTTGGGAAACACCCTGAAATAATACCCAAGATTTAGTGAAATGGTTGGTTTGGTGACACATATTTTTAGCAAAGACAATAAGGATTTTACCCTCCGAGTTTCTAAATAATTCCCCTACACCTGTTAGACCTAGGTTCCATTTAGAAGCTTCGTCAAAGTTGAATTTCAGCCAACCCAATGGAGGGAGTTCCCAAATCATGCTAGCCCTGTCCTGACTCACCTTGCTCACTGTATTCTGAGGTTGAGTTAAAAAATCCAATGATCTCTCCAAACTGATCTCCCCTTCACAAATTATCAAATCCAATTTTAAATCTTTCACATTTTCCACTGTATCTACAATGGTCCTCGAGGAGCCTAGTGACTCAGGATGGCAATTATTTTTAAAGGTGCAAAAATTTATTTCCTTCCACACCCACCACCAAATATGGAATAATTTCCAAATTTGGTGTAGGTGGGGAGAGGAGAAGGGGGAGACCCATTAAACAACCGAGTCCTCCAATGAGTTGGAAAGAATGCAAGCAACACCCAGCTCCAAAAATAATTGATAGAAGACTTCAAGGGTATAGGCACAACAGGAAAATAAGTGGAAAGGTGATTCAAAAGCCCTGCCACACAAGAAGCACCTATTAGGAAAAATCATTCCCCATTTTTGAATATTACCAAGAGTAAGGCACTTTCCCTGAATTGCCAACTAGAAGAACACATTGACTTGAGGCATCAAGCCTTTAATCTAGACTTGATTCATCAAGAACCAGGGATCCGAATCATAGTCCAAGTAGCCATAAGAAGACTTAATTGAAAATTGTCCATATTTCTCAAGATCCCAAACCAACCTATCGTGAAGACCAGTACCCGAGGTTAAGAACCATTTTATGGAGTTTTTTAAATTTATAAAATCAAGTTTCTCCTCTTGAGAAATATTTGGAAAGTCAAAGGACTTCCATCGAAGATGACCATTGAATAATTCTAAATATCAAGAAACTTTAGGACCAAAGAACCTATATGTGATTATATTTAGACAGGCGAAGGTTGGGCAATCTTCAATATGGGATGGTGAGGCCCAAGAATCTCCCCAAAAGTTAATGGAATAACCATCCTCCACCATCCAATTAAGGCCTTTATGCACATCCGAACGAATACCAACTATGCTAGACCAAAAAGTAGGCCCCGTCAGGAGAGCTTGAGATTTTAGAAAATTGCTACCACTGCCAAGATACTTAGCCTTCACAATCTTAACCCAACTGACATTTTCATATTGAACTAATTTCTAAGATTATTTTGTAATCAAGGCTTTGTTTAATGTTCTCAACCTTCTCAAACCTAAGACTTCTTCTCTCCTACTACAAACTTTATCCCATGCCACCAGGTGGAATCTCTTCTTCTCTTCAACCCTTGACCATAAGAAGGATTGCTGGATTTGCTTTAACTTATCGATAACTTTAATCAAAATCTTGAACAAGGAGAGTAAGTACATCAAGATGCTTTGTAAAGTGGCTTTGACCAATAAAATATTTATCACTTGTATTAAAAGGCACATTTCCACCCTGCTAACTTCTTTTGAAATATTTCAACTACTGACTCCCATAGCAATTGTTTTGATGCACCTTTTAACAATGGTATCCCAAGGTAAAATGAGGGAAGGGAACCAATGTTGCACCCAAAAATATCTACTATATTCCTCTGCCTATCAACCAAGGTGTGAAAGAGAAAAAAATACTTTTTTTGAAATTCACATTTTGACCTACCACATTCTCAAAATCCACCAAAATTGATTTAACCGCTTTAGCCTGAGGGATTGATGCCATGAAGGAAATAAGAGTGCCATAAATGAATTGGTTATGGGATACGGGATCTATCAATTGGGCTAGCTTAAAACATTGAATAAACTAATTAGCTTTGATGGACCTTCCCAATGCCTTAGCCATAAGAATAAAAAGGTAGGGCGATAAAGGGTCTCCCTGACGCAGATATCTATTGATACGAAAGTAGCCCATAGAAGATCAATTAATAATTACTAAAAATATGGTTGAATATATACAATATTTAATCAGTATCAACCAGTAATGGACAAAGCAAAACCTATCAAGGACCCTAAGAAAAAAATCCCAAGACACTTTGTCATAGGCCTTATTCATGTCCAACTTGAGAAGAGTCTCGGGCCTCCCACTTTTATCAGTAGAGTGGATGATCTCATGAACAACAATAACACCATCCAAAATATACTATTGGGGCATGAAACCACTCTACGGAGCATCAATGATTGAAGGGAGCAAAAGTTTAAGTCTATTGGCCATGAATTTAGTTAGAATTTTGAAAATCATATTACACAGGCTAATCAACCTAAAATCTATAAATACTTTGGCACTCGATGATTTAGGTAGTAAAACTAAAAATGTGGAAATTACATCGATTAGGATAAAATTAGATCTTTGGACCTCTCTGTTTGCATTACAAATAATAGGACCCAGAATATTCCAAAACCTCTAATATTCTGTTACAGAGAAGACAATTTTATGCTTGCAAGTTTCTGGGAATTGAGGAGCATAACAAGTATTTGAAAAACTCCACAACACTTTCCCTAATTTTGTTAATTTTATTAGTAATCTCACCATCCACCTTTTTAAATTCCTTGATCCTATTGTGACTCTTATGCCTCAACATAGACGTATGAAAAAATTTGTGTTTTGATCTCCTTATTTAAGCCATAAATTTCTTGATTTTTGATGCCACATAATCTCTTATTTAGCCAAGATATTGTGCAAATCCATAAGTAGACTTCTTTCATTGGATATCATCGCCTCCACTACCTCTGACCTAGCTAAAATGGCTTCCACTTATTTGAGCTGCTCAATGAGTTCATTTTTCCTTAACAAAATATTACCAAAAATGAATTATTCCATTCCCTCAACTTTACCTTAATATACCTCAACTTAGATGCAACTTGAGCAATAGGGTGGCCCAAAAATACCTTAGCCCACTATTCATTGATATTACTTTCTAGGTCTGGGTGAGGGAGCCACACAGCCTCAAATATGAAGGGCCTACAAAAAAATGGATAATTCTAAACTTGCTCCAACACCAAAGGATTATGATTGAAGGCCACTTTAGGAAGAGACTGCAAAGATGCATCTCCAAAAAAATATAGCCCTTCCTTCAACATGAGGATTTTGTCCAGCCTTACCTAAATATTTTGGCATCCCAATCATCGATTGCTCCACGTATACCTAGACCCCTTTAGATCCAATCCATAAGCTCTTGGAAATTCACAAGAGAGTTAAAGTCTTCCATGATTTTGTAGACTTGAGTCCATTCTTTCTTATCAAATTGGTATAAAGGGGTATTAAAGTATCCTACCAAAATCCATGCTTCCTTGTTAAAATATCTCTCATAACTCGCAATGAGTCCCAAAATAACAACGTATTCTGAGAAGATTTAGGGGCATAAATATTCAAAGTAACCCACTTGACCCTTGAGACTTTGGAAGAAAATAAAATATTTATAACTCTATAAAAAACTAGTAGAGTTGATCCTTCAATAGATTTTGGGTTCCACATACATAATAGACCTCTTGAAGCTCCATTTGTTGAGTTGGCAACAAAATTTGATTCTCTCCAAATTTTCTTTTTAACTAATTCAACATTGTAACTATCCATTTTTGTTTCTTGTACAAGAATAATTATCGGCTTAAACTCTTTCCTTAGAGAGGCCAACACTCTTTGTTTAGCAATCCCATTTAGGCCTCTAATATTCCATGTGATGAGTCTCATTTATGATATTTGGAGTGATTTCCCCCCTCAAGAGAATGGGGCAAGCGACAAAATAAATCTAGTTTAAGTTGCTTCCCTTTAGACTCTTTCTCAATTCTCAATTCGCTTTGCAAGCCATTTGAAATATCTGATTATACCTCCCCTATTTCTTACATTTTTGTTAGAGGGCTTACCCACCTTCCTCGGTACTCAAACATTAGCTAATACCTTTTGAGAACTTATTTTTGGACAATAATATTTTACCCCTGATGAACCTTCTCCCCACCTCGATGACTTGGCCATATTTTGCTTGGGAGAAGAGCTAGAGTCTTTCACCATATTTTGAGGTGAGACAAACACCTTTGGCTCATATTGATTTCCTTTCTCCTCCTTAGGGTTAACATCTTCAAGATTTAAGCATTCAAAGGAATTATGAAGAAAATTTGATAGGATACCTATTTTAGTCACTAGCTCTGCTCTGTCCACCTATGGGAGGCCAGAATAAACACTGGATTGATTGATAGAAGTTGAATCTGGGTTTCTAGCTTCCATCACCCTAGAATAATTCTCAATTTTTTTTGGTCCCATGTTCTATGAAGCAAACTAGTTGGGGCATGATGCCTCAAACAACCCTGATTGAGGATGGCCCTAAGACTTTAAATTTCCCTGCTTTATAACCCAATTTCTCTTTGGAACCTCCTTTCTATCCAGACACAAAATAGACGAGTGGCCCAGCATCCTACAAACTGAACACTTAAGAAGCATATTTTCATAGAATATCATTTGAGTCCATATACCATGTTTGGAAATATTATTTTTTATTACTTTAATTATATATTTTATTATTATTGAAAAGTCATGGTTGAAAAGTCATGGTTGAAAAGTCATGATTGAAAAGTCATGATTGAAGATTCATGATTGAAAATTCATGATTGAAAGGTCATGATTGAAAATTTTTATATATATGATATGAGAGGAATCCATATCAAATTATCCATGAAGAAGAATATATAATTGTTTATTGAATGCATTGGAGGGACCTTCCTACCAGTGAAACAATGATTCTTTATAAAAGTGATTCTTTTAATTTAGATGCTATTTTAATTATTTATTTATTAAAATTATGCTAGAACCTTCAGGGTTCTACCATAATGATATTATGTTACAGTATTCTCTTACATACACAATATCTAATCCTATGCCGAATACCTCCAATGCACTCTACACTATCTCCTAGCATACACAATGCAGCTAAAATGGACTCTCTTCGATATATACAAGGTCTCTTATGCATGTGTACCTTATAAAATGAATGATGAGGTTTTATTTAAACTATGGGGATAGTAGTTACAAACAAATACCCCAATACCTCACCTCCTAACTAAAAGATAAACTAGGTGTTGACTACCTTTGCATGACTACATTCACACATATCTCCAAATTAAGTCATTATTACATGCATAATATAACATATATTTTATTTAGAATCACAAAATTTAACATGTGTACTTGACATCCACACATTTTATTTTTAACTTTATTTCTTGTGTTGAGGTGAAAACTCATAACTAGCACCTACAACTACCCTTCCCTCTAGATTGGTTGATGTTCTTGTTAAACATTGTTGTTGCTTCTAGGGACTCTATTTTTTGAGGTTGATATGATTAAATAGGTATTCCTCCAAGCTCCTATAGTTGTAGCTTCAAGGCTTCATCCTATCTCTTGAGCCTCTTGGCATAGGCTTGGTAATGAGCCCATTGGAAGCCATAATGATGTGAATTTTGCTCGACTTATTCTAGCCTAGCCTTTAGTTCAACCTCCCTCTTCACTACTTTGACTTTCTTTCTCATAGCTACTTCCAACTGATCATCCCATTCCATGATCAATTGATCTTTATGAGCAAGCTGTTTCATATTGACTTCTATAGTTTGCTTCCTCATCACACATTTAGATTTCAACTAGTCCTATTATTCCGATGTTTGCATCATAGCCTCTATTTCCTTCTCCAACTTTACTATTTTACCTTTGACATCCTCCTACACTTGCCAAAGTTTTTCTTCCACTATATGCACTTGGTTAGCTTAATCTTTCTATTTTAGCTTTAAGCTACAAACCATATTTCAAAAATATTTCTAAACTTGCCATTAACCATTGAATAAGATATACAAAAAATTTCATTTTGGCATAAAAAATTTTCAAATCAAGTGCCAACTTCATTATACTAAACACCTAGAATTTTAGGGTAAGGTGTCATATTTCCTTCATCAACATAAACCTATAGTGGATATCGATAAAGTACTTGAGTTCTTTCTAGCATATTCATAATCTCTAGCATTGAATTAACACTGCTACTACAAACTCCTAGCTCCCATGGCTACATTTAATATATTTTTATAAACTTCATATGCTCATCACCATGAACCTAGTCTACCAGTTTTCACATTCCATTATCAACTGCCCTAATTGTGTCTCCAACACATCCATCTCTAAATTCACTACAAAGCCTATCAAACAATATACTCTTTCAAAAAATGTACCAACCTACTTATTATTATTTGCTCCTAGAACTAGAGGTTTCCTCAAGTTTGACACTTCTATAATAAAATTATTACTTTTTTCCCCTACAAATTCTATATCTATGTCATCCTCGATGGCAATCTCCTCCAACTCCTCCCAACCATGACATGTTAATTTGATTTAATGTTTGACTTTCTTCCCTTCCTAAATATCTTAAATATTTTGTCCACCTACATTAGTAGTCTTCTCCATTGTTTTCACCATCTCCTTACCTTTATTAGAAATTTCCTACATTGGTTGACTACTTTAACATTCTTGCCATAGTCTATACTTTGATGTAGGTTGTTTAGCTTTCTCTCAAATCTCCTAAAAAACTCCTAAACTTGGTTCCATAGTCTGTGTTGTTGTATACGTAAAATCCATTGGTGATACATCATCCAAAAAAGGTGATCCACATCTATCCATAAAATTTTCATATTGCCTAAGTGGTGAGGTATTGTAAAGTTTTGGTGTACCAATATTGTCACCTATATTGAAACATCACTAGAAAAGTATCCTCATCTTGGTTCTCCCTCTAGTGGTGGTGATGCTTCCATCGCATCAACTACAATCTAAGCTTCCATATCTACATCTACAATCACCAATTATTTCCTCATAAACAGTTTTATAGCTTTCTTATCCAATTGTTGCATTGTTTTCTCCATATATTTCATATTTTACACAATAGTTTCTCATAAATTTGGTTGTTGTCTACTCATGGAAGCCTCACTCAAAGTCATCTCGATACCTGCAATGGCACCTATAGTGCCTCCTCACACAACTTGACTTTGTGGTTGTGCTAGATTTTTCTTCTGCACTACTTGCTAAAACATTCCATGCTTTTCAGTTTACTCACCCACCACTATATTATATGCATTTCACCTTTCTTCTTTCCTATGGCTTGTTGTGGGGGTTCTTGAATCATTGGCTATTTTTACTGTAATTGTATTCCCATCCATTGCCATTATTACTCCAAATTTATTTACTTCTCATCCTTTCTACCCAACTCCTTTGAATTTGATAGTTGCTCTTTAGCCCCATTAGACTTCTCACTCCCTTTAGCTACAAAATCCATCTCATCACTTGATGCTTCTTGTGCCTTTATCTTCTTTTATGCACTTTTATTTGTCTTCCTCAAAATATTGACTTTCATCAATGGTATATGTACCCATATTTAAATAGTTGGTGCATGCTAAAAAATTATATAAGGATATTTCAATCCTAGAAATTGAATCTTCTCATGTAACATTGCATCCAAAATAAGGGTAATGGTATGGAAAGCCATTAAAAACTTCTTGATAAAGTGCATTAATTTTTTTGAATGTAGTCTAACAAAAATATAGTTTTCATAACCTAATTTTCAACCGCTATGTTTTTACAATACTATTATTTAAACTTATAGGGTTTCCATACAGAGTACACCAATCTCTACTGCTTACATAAATCATCTTGTGCAAGAGTACTAGGAGTAGAAATAAGTTAAGCTATCATTATCATGGCCATTGAGTCAGCTTATCCCTTTCATTCATTCGAAAGAGTGTGTGATAATCACCACTCCACACTTAAGTACATCTATGTGTGTGTTCTTAGCACACCAAGCGAAGACTATCCATATCATCTACCTGATGAGCTAGTCTCCATCCGTAGGAATTATCTTTACCATATTTCTTCCCTTAATTTATCAGCTAAATCATGATAGTCTCTTTATACTATAAGGGTCTTAGAGAAGGGTAAACCTACAACAATATACAACAATCTTGTTTTTTATTGATAACCAATATCTTATAATCTAGTAATAGGAGTTAGCAACTCTTTTTAGTTAAGATAATGCGACACCACATTTCAAGTGGCTATCCAACACTTTAATATAGATAATATAAGCATAAGCAAATAATCTACCAATTTTTAACCCAAATTCAATAGATAATTCTAATTAAGTTATCATTCTTTAACCCTCTCGAATTCTACCTTTGAAAGAGCTTCCATAAAGAATGAAACCCAAGCTAAAAATTAATACAAACACCCACAAGTAGATAAAGTATGCTATCCACAATGTTAGAATGAACTATCCAAAATAGAATATCGATTGCTCTAAATTCAAACATATAACTTGAAGGATATTATTGCTAAGATAATTTGAACCTTAAAATAATATTCATATTTTAATAACCAAAATAAAACATCCATTCTTAATATTACTGTAACAACTCAAGAAGTGCTAAATAAATACAATGATTATAATACTTCGTATGCCAAATAACCATTTCTTTTTTTGCTTATTTTCTACAAAGTAATTTGATAGGCTTAGCAATATCACAATCATATTTGCTTTCATATTATACTGGGACGTGCTACTACTTGGTCAACATGCATTATTCATCTCCAACAAATACATTTGGTTTTTGGTCCATTAGTTTCATAAGAAATTTCCAATACAATAAACTCTTTTGAGTGCTTTACAATAATACTCTTTAATGCATTAGCATGGACGTTTTCCAAAACGCTTCTTGAAACACAGCCCAATGCTCAACATCCAAGACTGTTACTTCCTTTTGTCAGCCATATATGCATCAATCCACTTTTTGGGTTACTTTTTTAATCACCAAGAAGGGATTGTCTATTCATAGGGATCAGAGAAAGCCTCCAGTAGTAATATCACAAATGCTTTGCATCCATTCAATCTCAATATAGGAAGATCATAACAATATCTCTTATAATATTTCAGCATACATTTTACAATGTAGGTAATTTAAACTTCTCTCTATGGAAAATAACAATACCAGAGAAGGAAATTAAATTCATAAATATATTCCAAAAGCTTTAAAACTTCATTCCTACACTATTCAGAGCTTACACATCCTTTATAATTTAAGAACAATATTTAAGAATACTCCTAGATGTATATCCGTTAATCAAACACCACAATATTACTATCTAATGGGTAAAGTAAATCAAGCAAGCATAATAGAAGTTTCCAAGAAATCCTATTGTATGGAAATCAAATCTATATTCTCATGCTATTATAATATTCTTCAATCTACAAGACAGAGTCTCACATGAACAACCAACAGTTTATCACACACAATCCTCCATACAACATAGTAACTTAGTACTTTGAACCAACGACATTAACCAACTAATCTATATGGTTTGACAGTTCTCTTTGATTTGGGTGACTACATGTGACCACATGCAATCGTTCAACTAAAATATAACTAGAGAAACATATTACCATAATAGCTATTCATCAAAACACATGTCTTATCAAATCTACATGGAAATTTTATTGGCACGGACTCAACTTATCTGATTTTAAAAGTGGTTTATCTAAAGTCGAAGATACACAAATCAACACTCAAGACAAGTTGAGATTCCATAGCTTCTAACTGATGGTTCATATTAATTAAACCATTGCAAACATTTCCAGTCTTCTAATATGGTCAATTGTATTTTATAAAATTAATCATTCAAGGTTTCTAAGAAAAAACTAGTGGCGACATAATTTCAACTGCAAGCCAAGTCATTGATATAATAGCTTCTATTCCTCATTCCGACTAATATACAAAATTCATAAACTAACATATCTTTTAAAAAGAAACATATTTTATCAATCTAAACAAATTTTACTCGATCAAACAGTCAGTTTTATTTTGAGTCTACCTGAAATCGTCTGACACCTTCCAAGTCTTTTTCTTAGCTACTATTTTTTCCTTTATCCGGTGCTCTACGATATCTTTTCTCTCCTCCACTTATTTCTAGCCAAAAAATTTCTTTTTTCCTTTCTTTCCCACTTCTAGTGAGCTCTCCAGGATCAGTGTATCTCCCCGACTACTTGGAGCACTCTCCCCACTCATTCGGCACATCAAAAACTTTATCCACCACAAGGAGGCATTAATCCTAAGTTTTTGAACACATGGGTGAAGGTTTCTAACACTTCAACATTTCATTTTAATTGTGTAACCAACAACATGCTTAAGCATAACTACGCACGATGCTAAAGACTTCCAAAACATATTAGTATCGAATTCATTCTCTTGAATTTTCAAACAAACAACATAAAGCTCAATGAAAAATTTAGTAATACAATTCCACATTCATTATTGTCCTTCTAACCTTTATAAAACCATTCCTTACAATAACTACACTAGTTTTGTTAGTCTAAGATGCATTTCCTAGTATGTTTTCTTTCTTTTTTTTGAAAGGAACATCAACAATCAAACATACATTTCCTTTGCAAGGAATAATTTCCATAAAATTTTACCATAATAATCATTATGCAACAAGCATTTTTATCTATGGTTTGATATTTATTTCCATATGCAAATCATGTTATGCATTTTATTATAGTTTGATATTTCTTTCCATATGCAAATCATGTTATGCATCTTCATGAAAGGAGCACATATTCATGCTGCCCCAAATATTCCGTCAAATAACCCATCACATCATTTCCCTTAGACATCCCTTTCTTGGTGGTCAATTCTTTTTACCACAATGAGGAACTTGTTCCTACAAAAGTGCAATTCTATTAGCAACATCACATTCTTCTTCTATACATATATTGCTAAAAACTTTCAACATGAAATAATCAGTTATTCCATTAGTTAGATACAACCTTTCCATACAATAAATATCATGTGTAAATAAAAATAGGAGATAGTCATTCATTCCATTTTATGAAACAACACAACAAAACATAGTTCCATTCAAACAAAAAGTCTACCAAGGGTGGGTTATGACATCCTCCCCCCTTAGGCTTAACACAGTCCTCTATGTAACATCAAAGTTAAACACCAAAACATTAATTACAATTCATTCTCAAACAAGAATGGAAAATATTTTTGCATGTCTGCTACTTTCTCCCAAGTAGCATTTCTTTTTGAATAATGGTCCCACTGGACCTTGCACTGCTCCAGAGTTCCTTTCCTCATCTATTTAGATCGAAACTCAAGGATTCTTACTGGTTGAACCTCTATAGCCTCTGGGTTCACCATATGCAAATTAGAAAAATCCCACACATGCTCAAGATTAGCAATGTACTTTTTAAGCAAAGAAATATGAAATATGTTGTGAATCTTGGATAGATTGGGTGGTAAGGCAAGTTGATATGCCACAGGACTAATCTTCTCTATGATTTCAAAGGGTCTGACAAAGTGAGGATCTAGCTTTGTGGACTTAATTGCACTCTTTCTTGGCTTTACCCTCAGAAACACTCTATCACCTACAACAAACTCTTTTGGTGATCTCTTAAGATCAACATAGCTTTTTTGATGGTCTACAACTTCCTTCAACCTCTCTCTGATCACCCTCAACTATTGTTCCATTTATTTGACCATGTTTGGTCCAAGAACAATCTCGGTATTTTGGATTATCCCATGACAATGGTGTTTTGCACTTTCTACCATACAAAGCTTCGAACGGAGCCATGCCTATGGTCGAATGGTGACCGTTATTGTAGGTAAATTCTACAAGGTGCAAATAATCCTCCCAATAGATTTTTTGATCCATACAATACATGCGAAGCATGTCTTCTAGCACTTGGTTCACCCTTTTAGTTTGCCCATCATTTTTGGATGGTAAGTAGAACTGATGTTTAATCTAGTACCAATGGCGCGATGCAAGGATTGCCAAAACTCAGATGTGAATTTTGGATCCCGATCTGATATGATTACCTTTGAAAAACCATGAAGCCAAAATATTTCTTTGGAAAATCTGTTAGCCACAACCACGACATCATCCTTGGTGTTCTCGGGTATAAAGTGCATAACCTTGGTTAGTCTGTTGACCACTACTAGAATTGCATCATGCTAAAACCTATTTTTAGGCAGACCTACAATGAAATCCATCAAAATCACTTGCCATTTTTGCATAGGCACATCATGCGGATACAAAAAACTAGCAGGATGTCTATGTTTTGCTTTTACCTTTTGGCACTTGAGGCATTGAGTGACAAACTCAATTATGTCTCTCTTCATTCCTAGCCAAAAGTATGTATTTTTCATATTCTCCCTCATATTTGCTCCTCCTGGATGAGAAAAATATGGAGATCTATGTGCTTCACTCATAATCATCCTTCTCAAATTTTTGGTTTTAGGAATTACTACCCTATTCTTAAAACATAAGAAACCATCCTTGATGTCAAAGTCCTTGTTTTCATCAGGTTTCCTTTCCATCCTTTCCTAAATTTGGTTGTAGTAAGCATCCTGATCTTGCATTTCCTTGACTTGTTCCATCAAGTTGACATGGATGCGAGACAAAACTGCTATATATCTCCTCCTACTCAGTGCATCAATGACTTTATTCTCTTTTCCTTTTATATACTCGATGCCAAAATCATATTCTACGAGAAATTCCATCCACCTTCTCTGCCTAGCATTGAGTAAAGGTTGAGTGAATATATATTGCAGACTCTGATGGTTTATCCTTAGCTCAAAGGGTCTCCTGACCAGATAATGTCGCCAACTCTTGAGAGCAAACACTACAACTACCAATTCTAAATCATGGGTTGCATAATTAACCTCATGTCTTTTCAGTTTCCTAGATCCATAGGCTACCACTACTTCTTCTTGGGAGAGCACTCCTCCCAAACCTTCTAATGATGCATCAATACATACATAGAAACTTCCCTAAAGATCAGGTACTTTTAGTATAGGAGGTGTGGTAAGCTTTTGCTTAAGCAAAATAAAGGCTTCCTCACATTTATTTGTCCACTTGAATTCTTTTCCTTTTCTCTGAAGGTTAGTTATTGGTGAGGTGATCTTGGCATAATCCCTCACATATCGCCTATAGTATCTAGTTAAGCCCATGAAAATTTAAACTTCTATCACATTTGTAGGAGGTGGCCAATTCAAAAT
Source organism: Wollemia nobilis (assembly GCA_028583015.1). NCBI lineage: Eukaryota > Viridiplantae > Streptophyta > Pinopsida > Araucariales > Araucariaceae > Wollemia > Wollemia nobilis. The sequence continues at coordinate 20,046,131 of JAQPPZ010017228.1, forward strand.
GGCTTCTATTTTCCTAGGATCCACTGTGATCCCTTCAACCGAAACAATGTGTCCTAAATATTGCACTTCTGACACATAAAATTCACACTTGGATAAATTCCCATACAACTGATTTTTCCTTAATAGCTCTAGCACAATCCTGAGGTGCTCGTCGTGCTCTATCTTGTTTCTAGAATATATCAAAATATCATCCAGAAATACCTAAACAAACCTATCCAAGTACTTCCTGAATATGTTATTCATCAAATTCATAAATGTCGTAGGAGCATTTGTTAAACCAAAAGGTAAGACAACAAAATCATAATGTCCATAACGAGTTTTAAAGGTTGTCTTGTGAGTATCCTCCTCACGGATTCTCAATTGGTGATATCCTGATTTCAAATCAATCTTTGAAAATATTGTGGCATCTTTGAGTTGATCGAAGAGATCTTCGATTCTCGATAGAGGATATCTGTTCTTGATAGTTGCCTTGTTCAACATTCTATAATCTATGCATAATCTCAAGGAACCATCCTTCTTCTTTACAAATAGTACTGGTGCACCCCAAGGTGATACACTTGGTTTGATCAATCCTTTCTCCAGTAACCCTTGCAATTGCACCTTCAACTCTTGCATTTCTATGGGATTCATTCTATAAGGAGCTCTATGGATGGGTTATGTTCTAGGTTGAAGCTCAATAGTAAAGTCAAATTCTCATTTAGGAGGTAATCCAGGTAAATCCTCTAGAAAAACATCCCTAAATTCCTATAGAATTGGGTGTTTCTCAAACACCTCTTCCTTCTTCTCTTTATCAATTTTTTTTATCTTTACTACATAGACCATTCCTCCTTTCTTTATGGCCTTCTTAAGTTGCATTGTCGATAGAATTTGAGGTTGAAAAACCCCTTGTAGGCTATACACCCTTTGCACAACACCCCTATCTTCTATGTACTCAATCCATCTATCCTAAAAATTGAGTACTGCCTTATGCGCTTGCAACCAATCCATTCCTAGGATTATGTCAAAGGCATGCAGAGGTGCTACATACAAACATCCTACAATTGTTCCACTAGGTAAGGTGATTTCTACCATAGGGTAACATTGATTAATAGAGTAGGTTTATCCTAAACCATACTCGACCTTCCACCCATGAGCCAATATTCTTGGCCTTTCTAAAATATCTTTAGCTAAACTAGTGGAAATAAAACTATTTGTAGCACCACTATCAATCAAGATTTTAACATTCCTACCAAAAATCTTACCTTTAATCAATAGTGGCGTGGCTTGACCATCAAGATTCTGGTTTCCTATAGCTGCATAAATCTTGTGCGTGGGCTCTTTAGGTGTAGTTTCTTTGTACATTGGTTCTTTTCCTTTTGAACTCATTCCTACTCTTTGTGGGCAATTGTTGGCATAATATGCAATCCTCTACAAAGATAACATCCTTCTTTCGGTCCTGGATGTTCTTTCTATTTTTGTCCCTCTTCTATTTTATCTGCATGTGGAGAATTAATCTATCCCTATGATGGTCTATTGTTTCCTTTGTCACGGTTGTTGGAAGTATGATTCTTTCCTTGGAACCTTCTTCTAAACTTCCCCTATTTTTGGTCATTCCTTCTATCATGCTTAGAGGAATCATTATTTGCCTGTTCTTTTTCCCACTTAACAAAACTTGCGCTATTCATTTTCCTTAATGCTTCCCTACCCTTGCTCATCTAACCCTTCATAGTCAAAATAGGGTTTGAGATATGTTTTAGCTTTCTTGGCCAAATCATAGGCCTTTTGCAGAGTAGTAGGTTCCCTCATATCTACTTCTTACCCTATTCTAGGATCTGCTCCTAGTATAAACTTGTGAATCTTCATTTTCTCATTATAAGTAGGCACATATTTTAGCAACTTGACAAATATTTGATAGTACTTCTCCACTATTCTAGTTCCATGTCAAAGCTTAGTGAACTCCTCAAAATTCTGGGAATAGAAGTGTTTCATGAGAAATCTATCTTTGAAGGCTTTTACAAATTCATCCCATTTTAGATCGACTATTGTTGCTAGTTTTTGATCTGCACTAAAATTTTCCCACCAATCCAAACCATCTCCTTGCAAATGCAATGTGGCATAGGATGTCCGAGTACCCAAGGAAAAATTATTCATATTGCAATAGGTTTCTATTTCCTTCAACCATACCTCGACCTTATCACCATCTTCCTCTCCATTAAACTTGGAAGATTTCAAATGTTTCATCTCTTTTCCCAACTCGACCTCAAGTCGAATCCTGGCCAATTGTGCCTTAGTAAGGGGTTCATTTTCCTATCTCCTATTAGAGTTCCTAGTCTGTGTTTCCCAATTCAACATGGCATCCAAAAACTATTTTTGTGTTTCTACCTATTCCCAAAGTAGAGCCACTATCTCAGTGAGATTCTCATTACTAGGAATCTCCCTTTCATTTCTAGGGTTCTCTGAACCTACATTTGGATTCCTATCCTCCACACTAGTCCATCATGTTTGCCTTGTCGATGGGGTAGCACTTCCTCTTCTTCTCTTTGGTGGCATTGTCCCTGGCCACACACAGAAGAGATAGTAGGAATTTCATTAACAATTATTTCTTTCAAATTGCTCCTCCTACTAATAAGTATTTACCTAGTCAACTCAAATAACCAAATAAGTTTACTCCTACTAGTTTTCTCCTTTTTGACATTATTTAAATATGACTTCTATCACATATTGTAGCTAGCCTTATGCAGTGAACCTATTCCACTACGAACCATGCTCTGATACCAAATGTCATAACCTAATTTTCAACCACTATTTTTTTTTACAATACTACTGTTATACACTTCTAGGGTTTCCATACGGAGTACACCAATATCTACTGCTTACACAAATCCTTTTATGCAAGAGTACTAGGTGTAGAAATAAGTTAAGCTATCATTCTCATGGCCATTGAGTCAGCTTATCCCTTTCATTCATTTGAAAGGGTACATGCTAATCACCACTCCACACATAAGTCCATCTATGTGTGTGTGCTTAGCACGCCAAGCGAAGACTATCCATCTCATCTACTTGATGAGCTAGTCTCCATCTGTAGGAATTCCCTTTACCATTTTTCTTCCCTTAATTTATCAGCTAACTCATGATAGCCTCTTTATACTATAAGGGTCTTGGAGAAGGGTAAACCTACAACAATATACAACAATATTGTTTTTTATTGATAACCAATATCTTATAATCTAGTAATAGGAGTTAGCAACTCTTTTTAGTTAAGCTAATGTGACACCACATTTCAAGTGGCTATCCAACACTTTAATATAGATAATATAAGCATAAGCAAAGGTTCTGCCAAAATTTAACCCAAATTCAGCAAATAGTTCTAATTAATTTATCATTCTATAACCCTCTCGAATTCTACCTTTGTAAGATCTTCCATAAGAATGAAACCCAAGCTAAAACTTAATACAAACACCCATAAGTAGATAAAGTATGTTATCCATAGTGTTACAATGAACTATCCAAAATAGAATATCGATTGCTCTAAAGTCAAACATCCAACTTGAAGGATATTATTGCTAAGATAATTTGAGCCTTAACATCATATTCACATTTTAATAACCAAAATAAAACATCCATTCTTAATCTTACTGTAACAACTCAAGAAGTGCTAAATCAATACAATGATTATAATACTTCGTATGCCAAATAACCATTTCTCTTTTTGTTTATTCGCTACAAAGTAAGCCGATAGGCTTAACAAGATCACTACCAGATTTGCTTTCATATCAGATCGAGACGTGCTACTACCCGATCAACATGCATTATTCATCTCCAGCAAATACAGTTGGTTTATGGTCCATTAGTTTCATAAGAAATTTCCAATACAATAAACTCTTTTGAGTGCTTTACAAGAACACTCTTTAATGCATTAGCATGGTCGTTTTCCAAAATGTTTATTGAAACACAGCCCAATGCTCAACATCCAAGACTGTTACTTCCTTCCATCGACCAGATCTACGTCAGTCCACTTTTTGGGTCACTTTCTTTTCGACCACCGAGAAGGGATTGTCTATTCATAGGGATCAGATATGGCCTCCAGTAGTAATATCACAAATGCTTTGCATACATTCAATCTCAATACAGGAAGATCATAACAATATCTCTTTATAATATTTCAGCATACATTTCACAATGTAGGTAATTCAAACTTCTCTCTATGGAAAATAACAATACCAGAGAAGGAAATTACATTCATAAATATATTCCACAAGCTTTAAAAACTCCACTCCTACACTATTCGGAGCTTACACATCCTTTATCATTTAAGAACAATATTTAAGAAAACTCCTAGACGTATATCCATTACTCAAACACTGCAATCTTACTATCTAATAGGCAAAGTAAATCAAACAAGCATAACAAAAGTTTCCAAGAAATCCTATTGCACAAAAATAAAATCTATATTCTCATGCTATTATAATCTTCTTCAATCTACAAGGCAGAGTCTCACACGGATGGCCAACAATCTGTCACACACACAATTCTCCATACAACACAACAACTACATTTTCTTAACTATTTTAGTACTTTGAACCAACGACATTAACCAACTAAGCTATATGGTTTGATAGTTCTCTTTGGTTTGGGTGACTACGTGTGACCACACGTGATCATTCAACTAAAAGCTAACTGGAGAAACAGATTACCGCAATAGCTATTCACCAAAATACATGTCTTATCAAATCTACATGGAAAGTTTATTGGCACAGACTTGACTTATCCGATTTTGAAAGGGGTTCACCTAGAGTCGAAGATACACAAATCAACACTCAAGACAAGTCGAGCTTCCATAGCTTCTAACTAATGGTTCATATTAATTAAACCATTGCAAACGTTTCCAATCTTCTAAGATGGACAATTGTATTTTATAAAATTAATCATTCAAGGTTTTTCTAAGAAACAACCAGTGGCTAAAAAATTTCAACTGCAAGCTAAGTCATTGATATAATAGCTTCTATTCCTCATTTTGACTAATATATGGAATTCATAAACTAACATATCTTTTAAAAAGAAACATATTTTATCAATCTAAAAAAATTGCACTCGGTCAAGCAATCAGTTTTATTTCGAGTCTACCTGGAATCGCCTGACACCTTCCAAGTCTTTTTCTTAGCTGCTATTTTTTTTTTCCTTTATTCCATGTGCTCTGCGATAATACTATCTATCTATCTATCTATCTCCCCTTCCTTTTTCTTTCCAACCAACACTTTTCTTTTTTTTTTCCTTTCTTCCCCACTTGTTGGCGAGCTCTCCAGGATATGCATATCTCCCAAAATACTCAAAGCACTCTCCCCACTCATTCGGCACATCAAAAATTTTGTCCACCACAAGGAGGTGTTAATCCTAAGTTTTTGAACACGTGGGTGAAGGTTTCTAACACTTCAAAATTTACTTTTAATTGTGTAACCAACAACATGCTTAAGCATAACTACACACGATTCTAAAGACTTCCAAAACATATTAGTATCAAATTCATTCTCTTGAATTTTCAAACAAACAACATAAAGCTCAATGAAAACTTTAGTAATACAATTCCACATTCATTATTGTCCTTCCAACCTTTATAAAACCATTCCTTACAAGCACTACACTAGTGTTGTTAGTCTAAGATGCATTTCCTAGTATGCTTTCTTTCTTTTTTTGAAAGGAACATCAACAATCAAACATACATTTCCTTTGCAAGGAATAATTTCCATAAAATTTTACCATAATAATCATTATGCAGCAAGCATTTTTATCTATGGTTTGATATTTCTTTCCATATGCAAATCATGTTATGCATTTTCTTATAGTTTGATATTTCTTTTCATATGCAAATCATGTTATGCATCTTCATGAAAGGAGCACACATTCATGCTACCCCGAATATTCCATCAAATAACCCATCACATCATTTCCCTTAGACATCCCTTTCTCGATGGTCAATTATTTCTACAAAAATGAGATGCAAAAGTGCAATTCTATTAGCAGCATCACATTCTTCTTCTATACATATATTGCTAAAAACTTTCAACATGAAATAGTCAGTTATTCCATTAGTTAGATACAACCTTTCCATACAATAAATGTCATGCGTAAATCAAAATAGGAGATAGTCATTCATTCCATTTTATGAAACAACACAACAAAACATAGTTCCATTCAAACAAAAAGTCTGCCAAGGGTGGGTCATGACAATAGTTCAATCATATAATTTTATAGCCATTATTCCTTCCATATAGGGTATGATCCAAGTGAGCATATTCAAAGCCCTCTACTTGCTGGATAGTCTTGACATGATCACATTTTTTGTACACTATAGTTCATACTTTAGATGCTACATTATCAGTATGTGGCTCCCATACTTTTTAAGCTTAGCCACTTCTTGTGGACTAAGATTGGAAATTTTATCAACAAAATTTCTTAATCGGTGTAGACACGAAAAATTGACCCACTCAAGTGAGCAATTTTTCTTGAGTTCTCCAAAGAGACCCCTTAGACCTATTTAGGGCAAGGACTAGGTTTCTCCTCCCTTCCTCTTAGTTTTTCTTCCCTTTCGATGAAATCGTGGTCACCCTTGATGGGGTGCGATTTTGCATAGTGTAAAATAGTGGTCGGCCTCGACGGGGTGCAATTTTACATTTTAGGGTTTTCTTCCAAGGAAACCCTAATTTTTGAAGTTGGCGTGTTTGGCATCATCTTTCCTTGGTTTTTCCTACCCATTCCACTTTCAAATCCACTATATAAGGAGGGTTTGAAATCACCTTGAGAGCAATACAAGTGAACAAGAATTCAAGTGATTCTTACACACGATCTAGCTCTCCTCTTCTTACACACTTCTTCTCTCTAAGTGAATTGTTTTCTTATGAAAGCAAGCTAACTCACAATTGTGAAGTGTGATATGTTTTTTGGTGCATTGGATTATTTGTTGCTATTGTTGACTTTGGTGGACAAGTGTTGAAGCCCTAAGGAGAGATCGACTATTCGGAGGTCTTAACCCTTATGTCTACTTTTGCGCTATCTACCAGGTGTTTTCACATATTTACATGCATGCACTGATTTTATTTATGGTGTAATTGAGATCTTGCATCATTATGTTATTTTTTACATAGCTTCTGCAAAATCATGCCTGGTCTCTATGGGGTACGATTTTGCTGATCTACAAAATCATGGTTGCCTATTACAGGGTACGATTTTACCTAGAATACATCTGGGGGAAATTTACTATTTCCAAACCCTAGGTTTACATTCTAGATTACATATAAGATATACTATTGCATTCTATGTTGTTAATTTATCATTATGTTTTGCTATATTCTACTATGATTGTTCATCTTCCAAAGGTCAACTTCCTCTTTTATTTTCAAAGTTAAACTAAAAGGACCTAGGGGGCTTGATTGCTACGCCTCCAAGAATTATTGTACATCAACCTAAGCAAGGCCCCTAATGCTAATCATATTTTAAAAGTGTTTGCTAAGTTATCTTGCAGGAACAGGAATTATTGGATATCGTTGGATAAAGGATAAAATCTTGGATCAACCATCGGATAAGATAAGTGCCCTAATTTAGTCTTTAGGCTATTTTATGAATGTTTGTTATTCTTTTTTGAACCCTAGATATGATATAAAAGGAATATCTCTTGATTTCTAGGCATATGAAAGGAAAACAACATATAGTGTGCACTTAGGGTTTAGAATTATTTGTGCATCTTCTCTTGATCCCTTGCTTGAAGGTTTTTTATTTTAAAACCCTAGGGTTAGAAAGCATTCAAACAAAGAATCATTCTAGGGTTAGATCTTGTTTTCTTGCATATTGTATTTTTGCATTGTCCTTTATCTTTCATAGCATAGATCTAGAAAGGCCAAACATAGGTGATTATCTTGAAATGAATACATCAAACATTCTTGAAAACCAGTGGACTTGGAATGAGTCCTTAAACCATTCCTGGTGAACCCTTCCCCCTTATTTTACATTGAGTGTAGAGAACAACATACCCTCGTGGTCACCTTGGATTTATATTATAGATCCAACCAAGAATCGTACGCAATAGGAAAATTTTCCCCCTCTACATCTTTGGTGAAATCGACGTGAACACCTCCTTTTCTTCTAAAACTTTAAACAAGATCATTAATTTATTTGTTTGGTTTTAAAATATTAATAATATATTTAAGAATCTATATTTGTGTGCTTGTTGTTAGTATTATATTCTATCCTTTCACTTCTTTTGATGGCTCCTTTCCTTAGAAGTCAGTGGAAGCATCTTGAATCTGATTATGTTCCCTTGAAAGATGATCACATTGATAGAGAGGATCCTAACATAGATCCATAAGAACAAGATAATGTTGAAACTAAGATGAGTTTTGATCCTTATGAAGGACCCAATGGTGGGTTCATCTTTTCATCATTTGAGCATATTTGGGGTTTTATGAAAGCTAATAGAGATAAAATATTAGAGGGTATGGAATGGGAGGCTCATCTTGAAAGAGGCGGGACCCCTTCGATTCTCTCCTCTAGTAAGTTCCCTTGGACTTGAATAAAATAACCCCTTATACAAATATTTGACTCTTGATAATTTGAGAAACCAAGCAACTGATGACACTACTATGACCACCAATGTTGGCAAGAATTTACAAGTTCCTCTAACTAGTGGTATCACTCAAAATTATTTTCAATTTCCTCCTCAATCTTCTAATCTCAACACTTTTGCTTTCATTCCACCAAATTTTGGTTATCCCTTTTCACAAGGTAACACATATAATAATAGTGTCCATGCATCCAACCTGAGCCAAGCACTTGCTTCACAACACACCTACATCCCTCCCTTAGGGAATCTAGGGACATTGCATAACAACAATCCAGAAGTGCAAAATTTAACAAATATGGTAAAGCAGTTGGTTTCAAAAGTTGAGATGATTTAGCCTTCAAGTTTTACTTATAATTATAAGGAAATGTGTAACCAACCATTGGATCCTATTGTTGTTGTAAGGCCTTATCCTAAGCACTTTTCTATGCCAGTTTTACCTATATATAAGGGGACAAAAGATCCAATAGAGCATCTAAGAATATTTAGAACAACTTGCCATGATCTCATATATGATGACATGTTACTAAAAACATTCCCTAAAAGTCTTGGTGGCATGGAATTAGAGTGGTACTATTGGTTACCTAATTATTCCTTGAGGAATTTTGAAGAAACAACAAAATTATTTGTTCAACATTTTGGTGCTTATGTTGAGAAAGATGTAACCATAAAATATGTTTATAATTTGAAACAAGGTAAAGAGGAAATTTTTTCAGAATTCTTGGCTCGTTGGAGAAGTCTAGTTGGACGCTTGAGATATACTTTACCTCCCAAATATATGCTTGAAATATTTATTGGAAATTTGTAAGAACAATTATCTTATGCATTGGAAACTACTACTATCACATCCTTTGATCAAGCAATTGAATTAGCAAGGAAAGTAGAACAAGCTCTTATCAGAAGAGGCCAACTCAAAGTTAAAGAAGATAAACCTACTAAGTCTCAACACAAGAGTAAGCATACAGGAGGTGATGGTGCAACGAATAGTAGGCCTATTAATAATGTTGTTAACAACCTACAAAAGATAATACTTGGAAGCCTCCACAAAGGAATTTTATAAAACTTAATATGTCTATGGAAGTAGTTTTGAAACAAATTTTAGAAGCTAACACAATTGAATTACCTCCTATAAGGAAACCAAATACTACAACTAATTGGTACAAGGTAGGTCAACATTGTGCATATCACATAGTAGAAGGACATTGGACAAATTCTTGTAAGAAGTTGAAACATGTGGTTCAAGATTTGATCGATGCAGGATGTATTGATATAGGGAGCTCTCAATCATCAAATAATCAAGCTCCTACTCAGCAAGCTTCAACAACAAATCAAGATATGGGAATATTCAAGGATCCATTACTAAAACATAATCAACAAGCAACTAATCAGGTGGCTCATTAGAATGAGCCTCCTCCCTATGGTAATATGGTTGGCATGGTTGGGGTAACTACAAGAAGACAAGCTCAGACTCATCCTACTTAGCATTCTCAGCAAGAAAAAAATTCTACATCACAACCCACTTTGGTTTTGAGGAATAATCAAAAAATGATCTCAGAGACAGGAACTCCACCTTTAATATTGAAACCCCAACCTAGAGTTTCATTTGATCTCCAAAAATAGTTGGCCAATACTCCAGCTAAAATTTCCATTTTAGAACTTTTGCAAACTTCTCCCAACCATAGAGATGCTTTGATGGAATTTTTAAGACAATAATCTATTCCTCCAGATATTTCCCCTAGTGCCATAGTTGATGCCATAGGATATTTTGGGATACATCACATCTCATTCTCGAATGATGATAAGCCTTCCTCAAACCTACAAGAAGACTCTTCACTTTACATCACAACACTTGTTGGGGATACCTTTATCAAACGAATCTTGATTGATAATGGTTCTTCTCTCAATTTGTGTACTTATCAATTATTTTAAAAATTTGGATTAAAAGAGGAAGATTTAACTAAATTCGATATTATCATCAAAGCTTTCAACAATGAGTCCCAAGAGGCTTGCGACACCATATCTCTTCCCCTTAAATTTGGGCCTAAAATATTGGATACTTTGTTTTATGTGGTACCTTATCCTGCATATTTTAATATTCTTCTTGGATATCCTTGGATCCATGCAATGAAGGTCGTCCCTTCTACTCTTCATCAATGTTTGAAATTCGAGTTTAAAGAACAAGTTATCACCATTTCGGGTGACCCTCAACCATTTGAGTTTTTATCAAATGTAGAGTGAGCTCAATATGAGTTCAACCTTTGTCCTTCCATTTCTTCAATGGTTTCCCCACGTTCCTCATTTTAGATATCAAAGCAATTTCAAAATTTAAACATGAGTGAGGAACATCTCATAAATTTCTCATCTTAGGATCAAGATAATCAATTTCTTTGAGAACCTCTTATGGATCTTGCCAAGCTACCACCTTCACCTAGAGCTATGGGTTTTCCCCATAAGAAAGGTGATGTTGTACACATTGGCACGTGTACCTTTATCTTCATAGGAACTACCTTCGAAGAAAAGATACGTGGTAGCAACCCCTCTCTCATTGAGCATTATTTTGCTCATTGTTACCTTTCCAATGACTACCCACTTCTTAAAAAGATCCTATCTAGTATGGGATATGTAGGTAAAGGTATGGGACCACAATATAAAGGTATTCAAGAGCCCTTGGATGTCAAAATCTAGCTTGGGAGATGTGGCATAGGTTTCATACCTAGCAAAGACCAACCTTTACCATTTGATGATGATGATCATCTTATGACTTATGCTGAATACATGGATTATCAAAAGTCAAGAGTGGGTGATGAGGATGATGGTCCCCCTTATTCTTCTAAGATCTTGTTTTGTAATATGATTGATTCTATGTGCCCCAAATATAAGATTTTTGTTTAGAAAAGGATCCTACTTCATTGTCCTATAGGGATCTTGCAAAGTTAGGAATTGCTCCTCCTTATGTTAAGAATAATGGTTGTGTTTGAGAATGTATTGATTATTGTGCTATGGCCATAAAAGAAAAAGCTACGAAGGAGCCTCTCCATGATTCTAATCATCAATATGGCTTACCTCTTAGAGATTTCTTTGATGAAACAGTCCATGGTACACCTATTATTTTTGTTAAGATAGGAGACACATTCAAAGTTTTGTGTCGACTATCATCCTACTTGCTTAAATTAAAAAAAAAATCACATCAAATCAATCATCATCATTTAGCTATGCATTTGCATTTTCGTTGCATCCATCTGCTTGTTCATATTGCACTATTGCCTATCATTTTCTACATGAGTTGCCTGATATTTAACACAACCTACATGTTTGAGTGTCATATTTTGCATGATTGCTTGTTCATGACTGCTTGATCATATATATTTTTGGGGATCTTGCGATAATGGCATGTGATGATACCTAGTTAGGTCATAACTCACATGCATTGCACTTTCACTAGGGTTTTGATGCCTAGAAAAATATCCACCTAGGGATTCTTCTCCAACTTCTTTATGACTTCTTATTCTTTATTTATTTGCCCTTTTACTCTTCCTTGATCTTGAAAGTATTGTTCATGTTCATCATTTTCTTAGGTCAAGGATGATAGTTTGTCAATATGTCCTTGTCATATTTTTTTTCTTAAGCTTTTTATTTGTCTTTTTGCTTAGACAAGGATGTATGTTTCTCTTTCTATTTCTCAAAGATTGTTCTATTTCTCTGAGTATTTGCACACACTCATAAAGTGTTTTCATGGTTGTATCTCTCACACCCCTATCGAGGGTAGCACTCGCCTACTAATTCTCATCTACATATATTGCACCCCACATGGGATAATATACATCCTAGCAGGTATCTTATTGGACATGATCCCCTATCGGGTTATACTCCTTTTGACTCAATGGGCTCAACACCCCATTATAGGATAAGCTCCTTGGCAATTTTAGTAGGCCTCAACATACATCCTAGTGGGTAATCACCCCATAACATTAAATTAGTGAGCAACCACCCATAGCGGGTCAGGATCCAACACTTCATCACTCATAGTGAGTACTACACCCATAGTGGTTTTAGCTCCCTTTTTATGATTTGATTCATAGTGTTTGGTCACACTGATCTACCATGATCTACGCTGATTCAAATACTATGTTTCACTCGCTCTTCTCTATTTCTCGATGGTTGACCTTTGGTTCTTATTATTCCTTCTTCCCTTCTTCCTTATATTTCTTCTTCTTCCATTTTTACATCCATCTCATCCATGCATTTCATATAGTTCTTGCATTAGGTAGTTTTCATGCATAAAACATCATAAATATAAATCAAGAAACATATAACACTTAATAAATTTACATCACATACACACACATTAAATAAAACAACTTAGTATTACTCGATAAAAGAGAGATACATAAGTGTTTGGTTGGTGTACCACAATCCAATCCTGGTACACTCAACCAATCCCTAGGGATGCATACCACAATCAAAACTAGTATGTCATCCCGATCCCTAGCCCTAGCTTTGAGAGCCCATCTCCTCTCGCTCCGCTCGACAGAGGTGGTCCAAGCAGCCTCATACCCATGGGTGGTGAGGCTGAGACCATTTGTGACCGAGATCGTGACCTACTAGCTAACTGTAGGGATGGAGGAAGTACCACCCTCTAACCCTTTGGTACCACCTAGTAGTACATGGCCTTGTAAAAGGTAGCCCATTGAATGGCCACCTTCAACCTCTCCCCTATCCTTCATAGTTTTTCCTGTAGAAGGTGGATCCCATTGCTAGCCCAGTAGCTCTCGATGATAGCCATCCCCTCTACTAGAGCCCTATGATGCTCTATATCAAATAAAATCACCTACCCTTATATATGATCAACCTTTGCTTAAGCTACATCCCTCTTCACCTTTGTAGTACTCAAAGTGCTTTGTAGTCCTCAATCCTATTGGACCTATCCTCCTAGAGTAGTAGAGTTGCCACCTATGCTTGTAGCACTTTTGCTTCCTACCTAAAGTCCCCTCAATATAAGGATTGGCCTTGGCTAGTTTTTTATGTAGAGGTCTATCCAGATCCTCTACTCATTGGTAACCTGACCATTGTAGGGCTAGCTCTAGATACCCCTACCTCCCTGATCCTTGCAGCACTAGTGGCCTCCATAACTAGATCGATTTAGACCAGTGCTTGTATTTATCTTAAGGCCACCCGACCCTACTACTCCCTCTTTTTGGCCCTATGAGTTACCTCTTGGAACACTCATTGCATACCTAGGACCATCACCTAGCGCCTCTGTATTGGTACTAGAGGGGAGACCCTCCAAGGCATGACTCCTCTATACCACCTTCGGTATCCAAAGGCTACTCCTATATCATCCACCATCGGATCCATGTAAGGAGGATCATCCAAGTCCTCCTCTACCCACCTCATCAAGTTAGGCTTGTCCTCAATCCCTGCTAGGTCTTGGTACACTCTCCTATACCAATAGTCTCCTAGGTCGAGGATCCCTTACAACATCTTAAACTACCTCAAGACTCTATAAAATTGGAAGATATTTGGATCCCCTCTCTTTGTGGTAAACCATATGATCCTCCTCACCCTAGCTAGCTCCTATATATCCTCATCCCATCCTAGGTATATATGTTAGGGTCACCATATAATTTGGGCCTTCCTCAACTCATCTACTACCCTCCTTGCTAGTGGTAGATTCCCAACGTATGTCCTCATGACTTGCTCAAAGGATCTGGACCATCTATATGCAATTGGTCACTCTGGGTTGGGAAATGGTCCTAGTAGTGCATCCAGTATCTACACCGCTATGTGCTCCCAGCTCCATACATGGAGAAATGTCGTACACACAATCCTAGTATACCACTTGTACATGATATTGTACAATATCCTATACAAATGGGCTAGCACATATGGACCCCATGCGAACCGCACCCTTTGGTCTTGTATGTCTACTACTACATATGCCATTGTCCATGGAAGATGTCACCTGCTAGTATGAAATATCAACATGTCCACTACCACCTCACAGAGCACGATCGTCAATGGGTCTACCCCATATCATTCCACCAAGTCATCTATGACTATCATTCTCTCTCGCACCTAGTGGGTCCAGCCTCTTGATAATCACTGCAAGGTCATTGGCCACCCTAGAGCTCTGTAAATTGTCCTCTCCTTTATGGGGATGCGTAATATGCACCACATGTCCTCTAGTGTGATGATCATATCTCCTATGGGTAGCTAGAAGGTTGATGACTTTAGGTACCACCTCTCTGCTAGTGTTGTCAGTAGTACCCTATCTACCTCCACCCGAGGCATCCTCGCTAGGTGGTATAGCCCCACCACTCCTAGTGTGTCTCTCTCCACCTACCTGAGCTCACATAGCTCCACCTCTAAGGAGCCTGCTCACCACTCGCGGCTCTCGAGTACCCGAAGTTGCATTCACAAACATAACAAAATATCTCATTAGTTTCATTAATCAATAATTCAAATTAATTACTAAATAAAACTTTGCATTTCAAGTGATAGCTTGCTTGCTTGCTCTCTTTCTTCTCTCTCTTCCTTCCTCTTCTTTTTAGTTTTTTTTCTTTCTTCCTTTCTTTTCTCTTTTTCTCTCTTCTCGATGAAATCATGCCTAGTTTTTTAGGATAGCGATTTCACCTCTGTGAAATCACGTCCCATTTTTGTGAGGCATGATTTCACGAAAATCACATTCAGTTGTTTTCATCGAGCATGATTTCACCACTACAAAAATATTGAAATCATGATCGGGCCGCAAAATCATGCCCAGGTCGTATGCGGCAAATCCACCAGATTTGGCAAAAAATCCTACAAATTTTAAAAATTTGAAAAAATTGATAAATTTTGGAAGGGTTTTTGACCTTATCTCTACTTGCTATGCCTTCGTGTTGGCCTTGCTCCTCCCGATAATTGATAAGTGCACTGGTAATGCCATATCCCATTTTCTCTAGAGCTTTTTCTCCTCTCCTTGCATGGTAAAAATGAATTAGGGTTTTATCCCTTTTTCCCTTTTATCTTTATTTTTGTTCTTGTCTTTCTTCTATTTTTTCTTCTTCTTTGTCTTTCTTCTATTTTTGCTTCTTCTTTGTCTTTTCTTCCTCTGAGTCTATCATTTCAAGTTTCATTAGGGATAGGTCCTCCCTTATGAAACTCGAGGGGGCACCCTAGCCTAAGAGGTATTAATATCCCTAATACCTCGATTTACGTGTAAAACAAGAAAGTGTTCAGAATAACACCATTTTTGCACCACTCATTTCTTCTAACCCAACCACCCCTTTTTTGCTCGCTATCTCTTGCTTGTAAGTGTTTACATATTTTTTTGATGCATTTACTAGGCCATAAATGCATCAAAGAGGGGGTAAAATGTAGACACGAAAAATTGACCCACTCAAATGAGCAATTTTCCCTGAGTCCTCCAAAGAGACCCCTTAGACATGTTTAGGGAAAGGACTAGGTTTCTCCTCCCTTCCTCTTAGTTTTTCTTCCTTTTCTATGAAATCATGCAATCGCCCTTGATGGGGCACGATTTTGCATAGTGTGAAATCGCGATCGGCCTCGATGGGGCATGATTTTGCATTTTAGGGTTTTCTTCCAAAGAAACCCTAATTTTTGAAGTTGGCATGTTTGGCATCGACTTTCCTTGGTTTTTCCTGCCCATTCCACTTTCAAATCCACTATATAAAGAGGGTTTGAAATCATCTTGAGAGAAATACAACAAGTGAATAAGAATTCAAGTGATTCTTACACACGATCTAGCTCTCCTCTTCTTGTGCACTTCTTCTCTCTAAGTGAATTATTTTCTTCTACAAGCAAGCTAACTCATAATTGTGAAGTGTGATTGTTCTCTTGTGTATTGGATTATTTGTTGTTGTTGTTGATTTTAGTGGACAAGTGTTGAATCCCTAAGGAGAGATCGATAATTTAGAGGTTTTAACCCTTATGTCAGCTTCTACGCTATCCACGAAGCGTTTTCACATCTTTACATGCATGCACTAATTTTTTATGGTGTAATTGATATCTCGCATCATTTTATTAAGTTTTGCATAACTTATACAAAATTATGTCTGGTCTCTATAGGGCACGATTTCACCGATCTACAAAATCGTGGTCACCTATTACAGAGTGCAATTTTGCCCAGACCACATCTAGGGGTAAGTTAGTGTTCCTAAACCCTAGGTCTACATTCTAAACTACATATAAGATATATTACTACATTTTATGATGTGAATTTATTATTTTTTTGTGCTATATTCTATTTATGATTGTTCATCTTCCAAAGGTCAACTTTTACTTCTGTTTTCAAAGGTTAGCTGAAAGGACCTAGGGGGCTTGACTGTTGCACCTGCAAGAATTATTGTATAACAACCTAAATAGGTCCCCTAATGCTAATAATATTTTCAAAGTGTTTTCTAAGTTATCTTGCAAGAACAAGAATTATTGGACATCACTAGATAAAGGATAAAATCTTGGATCAAACATCGGATAAGATAAGTGCTCTAATTTAGTATTTAGGCTATTTTATGGATGTTTCTTATTCCTGTTTGAATCCTAGATCTAATATAAAAGGAATATCTCTTTATTTCTAGGCATATGAAAGGAAAAGAAGATATAGTGTGCACTTAGGGTTTAGAACTATTTGTGCATCTTCTCTTGAAACCTTGCTTAAGGTTTTTCTATCTTAAAACCCTAGGGCTAGAAAGCATTCAAACAAAGAATCATTCTAGGGTTAGCTCTTATTTTCTTGCATATTATATTTTTGCATTGTCCTTTATATTTCATAGCATAGATCTAGAAAGGCCAAACATAGGTGATTATCTTGAAACAAATACATCAAACATTCTTGAAAACCAAGTGGACTTGGAGCGAGTCCTTAAAGCCGTTCTTGGTGAACCCTTCCCCCTTATCTTACATCGAGTGTAGAGAACAACATACCCCCACGGTCACCTTAGATTTCTATTGCGGATCCAACCAAGAATCGTACGTGGTAGGGCAAATTCCCCCCTCCATAATAGGTAAGGCTAAACTCCTTTCTTCTTCATTGATCTTGTCAAATTTAGCAATAAAAAAATTCTTCAAATATTGCTAAAAGAAAATGATAATCAAATATCTCTGCTACCTATTATTATTTTGGTTTGATTTCGGTTAGAATCATAGGCCTTCCATTGTTCTAACAAGTATAGCTTAAAAATATCTTTGTCAAAGCTTGACACCTGTAGAATAAATTGCACTCCTACACTCTAAAATGTAGTCTTCAATGGGTGATCCAACCACCATGTTCTACAAAAGTCTCCTACTGGTGTTATCTAGGTTATTTCTTCTAAGTGGGTCTACATCTTCTCCTTCCCCTTATTTTTCACCTTCAATGAAGTTGCTTGCTCCTTGCCATGACATTCATCAAGAGTGTCAATTCATGACCTTGATTGTGGCTCCATTCGATGTTACCTTACTCTCCTTCACTTTGTGTTCCTACCACATTCTCTCTCTCTCTTCCACATATGTGGTTTGATAGACTTATCCCATAAGTGCAAGGTTCTTCCTATAACATAATCTTAGATGGAAACCTCCTCTACACTTCCATCGTTTCAATCTACTTCAAAGTTGATGGCCTTCTCTTCATCACTTCTTTAATTAGTATTTTTAGCTCTAAATTTTGCCAAATTTTGGCAAAATTAATTTGCAATTGTCTTCTTGATAACGTGTTGTTGTTACGTAGCTCCACTTGGCACATGAATTGATTCCTTCTCTTGTGCCTACATTTAAAATTTTCTATATGACCTTGACTATCCTCATAGAGTAACTACCGACACCCTACCTCTAGACAACTCCACCTTAGATAACCAAAACTTGGACTACCTGGTCTCTAACTAATCTATCCTTGATGACTAAAACTTGGATGACCTTCTTGCATCTCTTAATATTTTGTATGATACTGCTTGCAAACCCTCAAATAGTCCTTACATTTCTATTCAACTTCTTCATTGCTCTTACATCTACATTCCTTATGGCTCATTTGAATCATACTTGAAATATTTTTATTTTTCATAACTAAACCTTTCTTCCTTTGCTCTTATTGGCTATGGTTGTCTTCTCTATGTTTCCTTTTGGAAATGTTGAACTGCAACCCTTCTACCTGTAAATGAAAATAATTTTATGCCATCACTAAGGAAGGATTTTTTGCAAAAACCCTTTTTGACACTTCTTGATATTTTTTCTTGCAATGTAGTGTCATGCTTCAAGGTTTTATTCTTGCATGTTCCTACTCTAGTCTAATAATTTCACAATATTTACTTCCAAAAACCTTCTCATATATACGGTTTGCACAAGCTATAACTCCTTCATGCTTTAGCTGATTCAACTTTGATTGGTCTAACTCCTTTGGCTCCTTTTGACATTGAGAATTTGAGTGTCTCATGGCCATCTCCCATCATGTATTTATAATATGGAGGTGGTAGGAGGAAAACTATCTTGCATGCAATAATTATTTCTCAGCTACCACTTTGTCACCTTTAACTACCATAAGTGGATGTTGTGCTTTTTTGACTTATCATTGCCATCTCATGCATGTTTATTTCCCACTTTGTTCTTATCTCTTTGTGCATGTTTATTTTACACAGTCCATTATATGACCATAATTTAATTGCTTTTTACCCTTATCCATAACGTTCATTCAACTATTCTATAAAAATCTACCAATGGCTCCTTGTATGAACATCCTTGACTATTTTCATGGACAACCTTCTTTGATCGTTTACTATCATGATCTCATGCTCTATTTTGTATGATCCATTTGAATTTACTATGGACAAAATCGTCTAGACTACCTTCTTTGTCATTGGTTTCTTCTTGATGGTCTTGTAGGTTCAAATTCAACTCTATCATTCTATCTATTGGCTAGCATTCCCATAACTTTTGTTTTGATGACCAACCAATCCTTCTCTTTCTTTTCTATTAGACAATCTTAGTGCTGGTTGGACTTATTCTTGATTTGGTATAAGTCGCATTCAACCCCTTATTTTTTCTCTTAGATTGCCTTCAACATGCTTTGTTGGCCTGATACCTAGTTTAGATGATCTAAGGATCATTTGGAGTCTCCTATATCCTAGATGACCATGGGTTGGTTCATATGATCCACCCTATTGGTTGTATGGCCTAGGGACTATTTAGATAAAAAAACCTTCCTTTTAGATGACTAGGAAGGAGGCCAGATGGCCTCTCCCTTTACATGGCTTATCTAGACAACTAGGGGGTCCTAATGGCCTTCCCAAATTGACTGCCTAAGTCATAAGCATGACTTGGGATATATGAGTAGTCTTTGTAGGCTACTTTGACTTCCCAAGAATTAGTTTAAATTTGGTAGACCCTGATTTCTCCAACTCATTTGCCTACCTTCCTCAAAGGTATTTTGGTTGTGAGTTGATTGTTGTTGTTCATTCCCTATGAGTGATTATCTTAGTGCTATCATGGTGTCATTTATCTTGCTCAATTCCCAAGTTCCAATATTGAAATATCACTACTTTTATCTTCTTCATTGTTGCTTGAACTTGTCAAGGATACACTACTTGACTCTTGCCTTAAGTTCTCAACTTCTCTCCATATTTTTGTCAATGGTACTTTTAGTACATCTCTCTATACTTCCTCACTTATAATAAGTCTTCTTGCATAGTTAGTAGTTTATTTCCAAAAACTCATATGTCTTTGCACATCCATTAGCAAGTCCTAGCACCTCTTTGCTATGCACTTCTTAAAGTTTCTTCTAGATTTATTCCATTTCAAAAAAATTATCCTACCCATTGCTTGAATATCTTGTCACATTCTTAATGAATTTTGTGCATGTTGTCTCCTTAGTTATTCCATTCCTCTATTCAATTGCTCACTCTACTCTTGCAACTATTGCATTTATTCCCTCATTTGTTATTGTGCATGACCAATGCTTGTAAGTAAACTCATACCTTCACACTCATTGACCTCACTATGAGGCTCTTGTTCTGGTGGTTCTCCTTGCCCCACATACATTGCTACCGTTTACTACATTTAATGACCTCAACCATTTTATATTTGGAAATATAATGTGTACCTAAATCAATCTACGCTTTGTAGATTAAGGTTGTGATTCCTCTTTCTTAATCATAGGTTGCATAGTTTCTCCTTCATACAATTAAGCTAGGTACTCTACAAGTTCATTGTCTAAGTCATTGCTTTCTACTACACTATCTTTCTCCTTGGTTTAACCCAATTTCCTAAATTTTTTAATTGATATTCCCTCAAAATGTTCCAAATACTGATTTAGTGCCATTGTCAATCTTTTCGTACTCACTCCTTCTCTAGTTGATTCAAAATTTACCATGTTCACTTGGGATTTCATCTTATATTGTTTCAACTTCAAAACACTAATTATTTTAGGGCACAATGCCCCTTCTAGTAATTTCAATATTATTGCACCATTGCTCATCACTTAATCTACTTACAAGGGTCCCAGCCATCAAGTTTTCAACTTTCTTAAATCGATTTCTCTTTTACCTATATATTTCAAAACCAAGTCATATGACTTCAAATCCATCTTCTTTAGGTGCTTGTTATGCCACAAATTCATATGATGTTGGTCAATATATATGGTCCATTGAGGTATTACTCTCCTCTTATCTAATTGAATTAGTGTCTTTGATATCTCTTCTAGACTCTCATGATCACCTAGATAGTTATGTATCACCACTCTCGAACTTGGGACCAAAAACTCCACCAACACAACTGCCTCCTAACCAAACATTAGTTGGAATAGAGTGTGATTCATTTTTGGCTTGAACATAGTATTGTATACCCATAATAATACTAACAATATCTCCTCCCAATAAACATATTCAATTGCACTTCTTATACATTATTGACACAAGGAACTTATTCATTGCTTCTACTTGCCCATTTTCTTTTGGGTAATGAAAGCAAATGCAAGATCTTAAATTCTATGGTTGAATTTTGGATTATTTTATTGAGAAAATGTCCTTTGCCATCACTCATAAACCAAAGAAGTATGTCAAATATTGTTATCACATATTCATACAAGAAATATACAATAATATTTGTAGAATTATTAGGCAGCGCTCTTGCCTCAACCCACTTTGTCAAATAGTCCACGTTTCCATAATGTGTCTACATCATCTTTTACTTATATTTAATGGTCCAATAAAATCAAGAGCTTTTTGTTTAAACAATTCTTGTAGCTATGATAAGTACAATGATATGAAGTCCATCCTCAATGGCTTCCTAGCTCTTTAGCACGTATCCCAATGTGGTCACAAACTCCTAAGTATCACAATAGATGGTGGGCCACCATAGCCCTATTAAAAGCACCTTTCTCACGGTCATGTCTGGTCTCATATGCCCTCCTACTAGCCTCTCATGAACTTCCTTCAATGTTGCATTCACTTCCTTGTTCATCACACCTCCACAACACTCCATTAGGTCCAATCTTGTATAACAATCCAACTATCAATTAAAAAGGTGATGATTTTACAATTATCTTCTTCTTAGCTACCATCAACTGATGTGGCAACTTTCCCATCAACAAGTATTCTCCCACGTACTTGTACAATGACAATAGTATGATGATTGAAAATAAATGAGCATCCAAAAATTTATTCAAAACTCCTTTTCTAGGCTCTTTTGAGCAAATACTTGATAACTGATCCATTATCATGTGTTCCGTTTTTAGTCTAACTACCACTTGAAGTACAAATTCCTACAATGTGATAATATAATTGCTAACTTGTTCATGGATAGCCAACTTTTTGAGTAAATACAACAATGCCTGATGGTATACATAGAAGGCAAAATAACTGGCAAGCAATTAATGTATAAACTTCTATATCACATACGCTATCCCCAAGGCTTCTAACTCTATAGTGATATAATTTTTCTCTACATGAGACAAAAATTGATTGGAAAATTATATGGATTTATCCAACCCATACTATCCCTCCTAGGCCAAACCACATCCAATTGCAAAATTGGACACTCCAACATGGACATGGAACTTCTTTTCCCAATCTAGAAAGACCAGAATAGGTGCACAAACCAACTTTACCTTTAACTCCCAAAAGGTATTTTGATGCTCCATCTATAAGAAGGAATAATCTTGTATGTCACCACATCTAAATGGTGCAATACTTGTACAATTTTTTTTATGAAGCGTCGATAATACTCAAAATGTCTCAAAAAATACTTCAACAAACTCACATCATATGGATCCTCCATGCTAATCATAATTTGTATATTGTTGAGATCAGTATTCAAACCCTCCTAACATGCAACATGCCCAAATAATTGACCATATGGTACCAAAAATTTACATTTCTTTAGGTTCAAGGATAATCACACATTCATACACAATGTCGTGAATTCTTCCAATGGCTTCAAATGCTTGTCCTTACTCTTGTACAATGACCAATCATCTATGAATACTTTGAATTTATGCATGGATATTTGTTAAAAATATACATAATTATCCTTTGAAATGTGGCAAGATAATTACATAAATAAAAAAATATTCAATTATATGGATAGAGACCATTCCATACTATGAAAAGTAGTCTTCAACCTATCTTCGTAAGCTATGTTGATTTGGTTATAGCTTGAGAATACATCAAAAAATGAATAGATTGCATGTCCACCTACCTCTACCAATATTGAATTGGTGAAGGGTATAGAAAAGATATACTTAATAGTCACTACATTTGAACTTCTAAAATCAACACAATTCTAGATATGATTACTCTCCTTGAACCTAATCACAATTGGTGATATCCACTAAATCATAGTCACCTTAAAAATGATTCTAGTATCCAACATATTTTCAATTTATGTATCGAGTAAGACCGCATACTTTGGATTAATTTTTTATGATCTTATTTGTATTGGTTGTGCACCCAAAACCAATGAAATCCAATGCACACACAATTCAAGGGGAATACCCTTCAAATCCTTATAGGTTCACACGAAGACCTCCTTATATTGCATGAATATTTTGAAAGATATTGCTTTCAAGAGTGGATCATAGTCATCCCTACATTGGATTATCTTCTCTTCATCTCATTCATTAAGGTTTACCTACATCATATTTGGTTCTTCATATTGTATGGTGTCAAGTTTTTTGCCACTTTCTCCACATCAATTGGATGTGTTGGATTTTGTCAATCAAGGTATTTCCAACACTATGTTCTACAAAATTTTGTAGAAAATCCCACTTCTCTTCTTCAGCCTTGGATACAAAGTTTGTATTCTAACTGTATTTGTCAATCTCATATACACCCTATACTGGTTCATCTTGGTCTTCTTCTATGTTGATACACATACAATTTGGTTGGAAGAATTCATAGTCCTCTATTTTCCAATGGAAAAGTCTACTTTCAGAGAACTCCTTATCCTTTGTGTATTCCTCTAACTAGCACACCTTTGTTTGGTTCTTGTCAATCCTCATCCTCCTATGATGAATTCTCAGACTCATCAAATATCACAAATTCTTCACCTATGGACTGATTCTTCAAGTCAATCACATACTTGTGTTGGCCTTTCTTGAATGTCAAACAATCCTTCTCCTAGTTGTGGTTTACACTATCATGCGTAGTCACCCACATCCCAAAAATACATCATGGGCTGGTTTTTGCATAGCAATTACCACAAAATCCATGATGAACATTTGAAAAACAATATTCACTTTTTGTGTAGTCAAAACTCCATCTCTATCCCATATTGGTTTGTGCCATACAACTATAAGTTGGGAGACCACAAAAATGGTGCTTCCAAATCTTTCCAACTTTTTATAGGCAACACACACTTACCCCTCCATCAATGATTACTTGAGTCAACTTGTGATTTAGCAACTTGATATGAATATGTGTTGGTTTATTCCTAGCATCTCTCATCAAGAGTGTTGGATCCATATACTAATCCTTATTCATGTTGCTTCCAATTGGCATTGTAGCTCCTCCATTCTTCTTGTCTACACCATATCTCCTACAATTGCATACAACTCTGGTATTGTATCTAGTAAACTGGATACTCATATTTAATACTTGCATGGCTAACTAGGTCATTACTATATCCTCTTCTTCAATATCAATGGGTTTCTTTAATTTATTTTCCTAGAGCAATCTTTCCTGATTGGGTTTTTTGTCTCTTCTTCAATTTGGACATGCGCTTCTTGCCATATATCCTCTTTAGTAGGATTTGGGTATTGTTCTTTCTTCTTCTCTTGTGCCCAAGTTACCACTAGCATGTGTTTTTCTTCTACTACTAATCTTGTAAATATTTTTCAATGTTAATAAAATTGAGATTCTATAAGTTACTTATACATGCTTTCTTCGAGAAATTCACCTCCTTGTGATTACCTTGTGCAAACCATCAACACATCATTGCATTATTGTTTTTTCTCCCTCCTACTTAGGCATTTTTATAGTTGCATGCGAAGTGTTCCCACTCTTGACATATTCAACATTGAATGATTGGAATCCCATCTGAATCATACTGCAATTGACCCTCTCCTCCTACAAATTGATTTCCTTGTTGTAGTTGCATTCTTCCTTAGTGGTTATTTTGATATCTACCACTTGTTGCTCCTTGTCCATTCTTTGAAGTGCTTAGATTTTCTTCCTTACTCTCCTTTTATACCATCAATGTTTGGTGTTTGACACTTTTGAGATTGAACGAACAGTTGATAACAACATACCCCACAACTTCACAAATATTGCATAATGCTTTCTTTAGAAAATTGACATTGGTGTGTCCTAATTTGTAATTAGAACACCATATATTTTTTTCTCAATTTTCTTTTCAAATTTCATATCATTAATCATACCCTCTAGGTCCTTCCTCATGGCTTGAATTATCATGCTCAAGTCATCTTGATCACTATTTGAATCATCATCTCGATTGTGGATTGCACTTCCTCCACCTACTACGATTGTCTTTATGTCACTTTCTAAATTCAATGCTCTATCAAATGATTCTTGATAGATAGTTGATGAAACTACTTGTATCTTCTTCTTGTACTGTGACAATAATCCATCTAGGAACCATCATTTTTGTAACTTATCCGCTAGTTTTGCTTCCATATTATCGATAAATTTCTTCAATTGACAATATATTATTTGATATTCTCATCCTTCTTTTGCTTTGTTGAGTAGATCTCTCCAATGATCTTCGCATCATCTCAAAGAAAACAATTTTTTTTACTGAATGTAGTCTTCAATTCATCCCAAGTTGTAAAGGGTTCTCATTTTTAGTGCCAATCCATTTCTATTCCATGTATTATGGCTGGAATATAGACATGAAACTTCATCATCTAAACCATTGGCTTTCCATATTGTTTCACATGTTTTGACATGGTACTTTGGGTCTTCCTTCCCATTAACCATGTACTTTGGGCAGTTCTATTTGTCTACAACTATAACAATATTAGCCATTGGTGGTTGTTTGACTCCACTTGATAAACCTTTATTTACAAACAATATTCGATCGCTACCTTGTGCTCCCATACTTCGTGATCTCCTCCATGAATACACAAGCATTAGATCTGGTCTCTTAAGCACACTTTCCTATGGTTTCCTTTATGATTGAATCTCATCCTTTGCATCTTTAGATGATTTTCCTCGCACTTGTTCTAGCGTCACCAATTGCTCTACCTTGTCTTGCGTACGCTTCATGTTTGTGCCTTTTCCACAACTCATGAATGTTTTTCTTGGCTTGAACCTTGTTTTCTCTCTATGCCTCCACTTACGCTCCATATTTTGCTATTAAAAATAATATTTACCAACTTCTTTGTTCCTCGTTTGAACTATCCAACACTTGAGGATTTCAAACTCATTCAACTTTGGATATTTGTAGCTTTTCACCAACACGCTTTATCACTATTCTTCCTTCATGCAATCCTTTGTTAGTAACATGCAAGTCTTCCTTATTTCACCCATGTTATGCAATCCCTTAGACTTCTACATATTGGTTAATCTCTCACACTTTTGCATCTATGTATCCCACATCCTCATGATGAGTTATTTTTCATGCACCTCTCCAAGATTCATGGAGTGCTAGTTCAAACTTAAATAAGAATGATACCAAATGTAGCATGATGGTGGTATTCCACCCTTGGAATAATAATCTGGATTGAAATATCAACTATTTACAACTTATAATGATGTAGTTGTACGACCTACATCATCTCCTTGTCTCTAACGACCTTATGCAGTACTCTAGATGACCCACTATAAGAATCAGATGGTTGGCACTAGCTGGATGACTTGCTTTTGGTCTTGATGGTTTGAAAATTGCATTGTACAACTTGGAAACTATGTTGGACAACCTTGTAACTACCCAGATGACCCTATATGACAGAATGTGGAAGATAATATAAATGACAATATTGGATTTAATCTACTACAACAATCAATCAATAACAATACATGCAAATTACACACAATAATAATAGAAAATAATAAACAAGTATAAACATATATTGCATTAATGATATCCTGTTACGACATTCTCTTACATACACAGTATTTGATCCTGTACAAAATACCTCCAATGCACTCTACACTCTCTTGGCATACACAATGCAACTACAATGGACTCTTTTCGACATATACAATGTCCCTGTGTGTGTACCTTTTCAAATGAATGAGGGGATCTTATTTAAACTATGGGTATGGTAGTTATTAACAACTACCACCCTCGACACCTCACCTCTTAACTATAAGAAAAAAAGGGTGTTTGGCTCTGCATGACTATGTTTGCATCTATCTCCAACTTGATTCATTATTGCATGTATTATTACAACATATATATTTTATTCAAAATTATAAAACTTAACATATGCATACTTGAAATCCACACATTTTATTTCTAACTTTATTTCTTTTGTGTTGAGGTGGCAAGTCAAAACTAGTACCTACAAATACCAATGATGGAGTTTAAGAAACCAAACAAGGCAAAATACAATGAGGAATATTATAAAATTAGTTATGAAACCTTGGTTCTTAATTCCAAATAAAATATACATAACATTAAACTGGGTAAAATGAGGAACAAAATAGTATAAAATCTAAACCTTATGAGTCATTTAACAAATAACGCCTTCAAAAATTATTACATTTAATAGATTGGTCCCATGAACAACATAAACTTTACTTCTTTCTTCCCAATGCTTTATCCACCTAAAAGCTACAAGCATAGGCTACTTTCTTATCCCATACATGCATTTGATGATGTTGACTCTTATTGTAATAAATAAATAAATAAAATAAAGGGAAAAAATAAAAATAAAATACTTGAAAATTGAGGAACATTAAGGACTTCTATAGGGTTTTTTAAGGGCTTTAATATTTTAAAAGGAAAAAAGGAAAAAAGAAAAAGAAAGGAAACAATAACATTAAGAGAATAAAATATTATTAATAAATTGATAAAGCTAGTCATTTTTCAAGATTGATAAAGAGTTCATATAAAAGAAAAAAGGACAGTAAAAGGAACCATTAAGAACATTAATTGAATTTGATTATTAATAAAAAAAAAACTCAAGCAGTCCAATTTGGAGCATATATAAAGGATAAAGCAAAAATTCAACCTATCTAATTTTCAAGTTCTTTAGTATGGTTTGCTTCTTGACAAGTTCGTGGAATAAAGCTACATCTAGATGCTCAAATTGTTGTTTTATATCCCAACTAAAACAATATGTCAATATTGATGTCTAGTGAAGGTAAACTTGTCAAGGAAAAGAGGAGAAAGAGGAATTAGATACATCAATTGCAATCTATTCCGTCATGACCATCAACACCCTTACTGTTTCTCTTATATAGGGGAATACTATAAATATGTTTCAAGTCTTATTTGAGGCCAAAACCATGGTAAGTGTGGTACAAGTTTGTTAATCTAGTTATAAAAAAATACCATTATAAACAGGATTATAACAAATTTTTACCAATTCTTGCCTTTTAAGTTTTGCTTCATAACTAATTTGGAAGTCACAAACCAACTCTTCTTTAACTTTCCCAATGTCAAAAATTTTATGATACAATGCCCTCTAGCAAAATATTGATGTGTTAATCCATACAAAACCTTACCCTTACCCAAAGGGGATAAATTTTGTTTCCTTGAAAAAATCTGCAATTTTTATTTTAGTTTGAAAAACAATTACAATGCTACAGGTATGAAGTACCCTAAAAAAAATCAGTTACATCCTATCTAGGAGTTAATAAACTGAATTGAGAGGAGTGTTGGTCTTCCAACTGTAATATGTTACAAACAACTTACAATCCATAAACAAAATTCTAATAACATGACTGACAGGTGGAGAGCAGGAATAACAAAATAACATAATCCTGATCAATCATAGTTCTTGAGTGACTCTTACATGAGTATAATAATTGAAGACTCAGGTTTCAATTCTAAATACAAATGCTATTTGAAGCCTATCTTTCTATAGAAAAAAGGCAAGGGTCCCTTTCAAATTCCCCTTATTTTTTTCTCTTTTCTTTAATAGATCTATGATATGATCCTTAATAAGAGAAGGACTGTGAGGAAACCCCAAGTCATCTAACCATTATATCCCTCTACCAAGTGCTTGTTGGAAGATTCAAACCATTTTTTGAAAGACCATATGCTTCTACATTTATTTCCCTATAAATGCGCTTGTATGAAATTTCTATTATAAAATATTCTAATAATTTCACTTGCTCATAGAAAGGACTTAGGAGTAATTTTTTCATCTCAACATGATCTGCAACCCAAATTATCACTAATTTTGAATCTCCATAAATTTATAAAGTTGTAATCCTTGTGTCATTGTTATTCTCATCAATAGGATCAATGCTTTGCCATATTATTTGTTCCTTCCCTTAAACCTGCCTGCCCCACATCTACTTGGGATGCCATGACAAGCTTCATCAAAGAAGCCTGTGGCTTCAAAGGATCCACTATTAGTGTACCTATAAGCCTCCTTAGTTTTTATTTTGGGGAGATTTTGAGACTTTAAAAAATGGATTTAATCAATATTTGTAGCTAAATCAATGGAATTCCCTTACCTTCAAACAACCTAGAATTTCTAGCTAGTCATAAGCCCCATCCCACTATCAAAAGGACACATCTATACTCCTTTAATTCTTTCTTTAAATCATAATAGCATGCTATTTGAAATATTCCTAGGAGACCATTGTCCTTTCCCTTGAGTAAAAATAAGAATTGAATTCCACACTTCTCTTGCATATGGTCAATGAAATCAAAATATGATCCATTATTTCTTCTTTCTTTTTGCACATGACACATTGACTTGGGCCTTGCCAAGATCTCCTTTGAAGAACATCCAATGTTAGTGCTTTTTTCACTAGAGTTAACTAGACAAAGATTCTAGTTTTTAGGGTAACTTTTACCTTTCAGATTCTACTCCACCACCAAAGTTTTTCCTCATTTTTGTTGTCAAAGCTTACCTTATACACTTCTCTGTCTGTGTACTACCCACTTGCTAGATTCTTGGATGATATTAGAAACTTTGCTAATTTAGTCTTATATTTGCTCTTTCCAATTCCTTTGTGTAATCATGCCAAATATATGCATTATTTTCTCCTAGTGTTAGCTCTTATGTTGTAAGCCATACTTGTTTCCATAAATTAGTACTACTAATACCACATGTGTTAATACCATATTTTCTTGTCTGTGGAAATAATCTATTATGTTTTGTCGAAGCTGACAATCTCCTTTGCTTCCTAGCAAAGGATCTTTGCCTATCCTTACTTCCTTTCCATTCTCTATTTTCCAAGCCAAGAAATTCCCAACTAATGGAAATCTCTCACTAGTGCTTTCCAAATAACTGTGGCTTTTGAAACCAATTTATTTTGCAGTCTAATTCAATCTACAAAATACAATGTGCCTAAATATTTCCCTTGAATTACATACTACCAGAATCCTTTGTCGGTTATCAATCTCCATAAACTTTTGCTGCTAAAGCTTTTCCAAAAATATGTATATTTTTTAAACCCCATCCTATATTTGATTTTGGTTTAGCTATTATGTTCCATTTAATTAGTGTCATTGCATCCTTCTATTTGTTCCCCGACCAAAGAAATTAGAAACAATTCTTCATGTAGACCAGGGAGTGCCAATAGACTAGGGTGGCTTCCAAAATTGATTTCACCAACGTAAGACAACCACCCAATGATAACCACCTAGTGCACCAAGTGTTGATCCTCTTCTTTATTTTGATGTAACTAGATCCAATCCTAGTACCCAAAGTCATTAGGTTTCATATGAACGCCTAAATATTTTAGCCCTTTATCAATGTCTACTTGTTTGAAATAAAAAATTCTCATTACTGCTTCTATTTACCCTAGTTGAAACCTATTGAAGGCTATTTCTGTTTTTTGTATATTTATTTTCATTCCCGTAGCCATACAATATAGGTCCAACATTTTTTTTTTACTTTAAGGCTTCCTTCAATGTCTTGTTTCCAAAAAGTAAAACATCATCTGCAAATAGCAAATAGGTTACCTTCAAAGAGTTGCCAATTTTGATACCCTTGACCATTTCCTAACTTTTATGTTCCCTCATTAGTCTCCTCAAACCTTCTGCTACCAAAATAAATAAAAAAAGAGGAAAAAGAGGACACCCTTGTCTCAAATCTCTAGAAGCCTTGAAAAAACGGGTAGTTGAGCTAGAAGCTTGGCTTGCTCTCAGGCGGGCCACATCAACAACATTACTAGGTGAGAATCCATCAGTCGCCGAATTGTCAGCCCTAGAACTGGAACCTGATTTCGAAACCACTGCTTAAAATGCCCAATCCATAAAAAAGCGGAGGATTACTTCTATGTTTCCTTGCCTCCTTGTTCTAAATATGTCTATAGATGTATTGAATGATGGGATATAGATCCCTTGAGTCTTAAATAGATGGCTATAGATGCCTTAAATGAAGGCTATAGAAGCCTTAAATGAGGGCATTATATTTATATACGTGATACAGATTCTTTCCATTACTTATTAGTAGGTGCTTATAGGACTCCCCTCCCCTGGTTTAACTCTTTCCAGGTTTCCCGGTAGAGATTTGGGGCTTTTGAAAGAATGATTGCATTCTCTCGAGCCCGCTAAATCTCTACTTTCTACCGGTGTAACCAATTTGCTATATCCGAAAAACGATATCCGGATTATAGAGTTCAGCATAGAGCTATCTCAACCAGTAACGGAGTGGGTAGCCAGTAGAATGCCCCGAGAGGAAGCGACAAGCCTCTGCTTTTCAGAGTGCCTCGTTGCTTTCCGGTCAACATATACACCATCTAGCCCTGTATGAGCTTGATCCCCGAATGAGCCTCCCCATAGCGAGCCGGTACAACTACGTGCACTCGAAACGCACATCCCTCCCCTGGCCGACTGGTAATACGTATAGTATTTCGGTGGGTGAGGGGGATCCTAAGCTCTTGAAGTAAATAGCCCGAACTCTGATGGTCTCTCCAATCCATGATATAATCCACTCTACGATAACTGCTAGGGCACCCCCTACCTTTAGTGGGAGACCGCCGCTAAAGGCAGTTCTAGCATGCGTAAGATTACCGCCCTATCAAGCTTTAAAATACGAATTACTGACCGCTTTAAAGGGGTGTGATTATATCGAGCAGGTCGCCATTGGCATGCAGGAATCTCTGCAAGGCAAGGGGGCCCCGCCGGACTCCCAAAAGGGAGGCGGGGATCCCGATCCAGTTAACAATCTCGATTCATATACGTATTAACAATGTCGATTATTTAATTGATATTATTTAATTGATTTCTCAATTTCCATTTCTCATTTATCGCATTCCTATTTCTCAGATTTGGTATTTCAATTATTATCACGGATTTCCGATTCTTATTTCTCGGATTCCTTATTTCCATCATTTGGATTTTGAGGGACATTATTCTACGTATTAAAAACTATCGATTTATCGGATTCGGTATTTCAATTATTCGGATTTTGAGGGACATTATTCTACGTATTAAAAACCAAAGGAAAGTAAAGAATCCGGTTATGGTTCAAGGGGGACCCGTCGTACTTCCAAAAAGGAAGGCGGGGAACCCGATCCCTTCTTGTCTTGGTAAAGCCCCCTCCCACTCCGGCAAATAGAAAGACTAAACTGAATGGATACTGGATCTCATTCGGATGCTCCGAAGGGATATTGAAACCACCCCGACCGAAGGGAGGCTTACTTCCCCCTCCCGAAGGGAGGATTACTTCTATGTCTCCTTGCCTCCTTGTTCTCAATATGTCTAAATCTGTCTATAGATGTATTGAATGATGGGATATAGATCCCTTGAGTCTTAAATAGATGGCTATAGATGCCTTAAATGAGGGCTATAGAAGCCTTAAATGAGGGCATTATATTTATATACGTGATACAGATTCTTTCCATTATTTGTTAATAGGTGCTTATAGGACTCCCCTCCCCTGGTTTAACTATGTCCAGGTTGCCCGGTAGAGATTTGGGGCTTTTGAAAGAATGATTGAATTCTCTCGAGCCCGCTAAATCTCTACTTTCTACCGGTGTAACCAATTTGCTATATCCAAAAAACGATATCTGAATTATAGAGTTTAGCATAGAGCTATCTCAACCAGTAACGAAGTGGATAGCCAGTAGAATGCCCCGAGAGGAAGCGACAAGCCTCTGCTTTTCAGAGTGCCTCGTTGCTTTCCGGTCAACATATACACCATCTAGCCCTGTATGAGCTTGATCCCCGAATGAGCCTCCCCATAGCGAGCCGGTACAACTACGTGCACTCGAAACGCACATCCCTCCCCTGGCCAACTGGTAATACGTATAGTATTTCGGTGGGTGAGGGGGATCCTAAGCTCTTGAAGTAAATAGCCCGACCTCTGATGGTCTCTCTAATCCATGATATAATCCACTCTATGATAACTGCTAGGGAACCCCGTACCTTTAGTGGGAGACCACCGCTAAAGGCAGTTCTAGCATGCGTAAGATTACCGCCCTATCAAGCTTTAAAATACGAATTACTGACCGCTTTAAAGGGGTGTGATTATATCGAGCAGGTCGCCATCGGCGTGCGGGATTGGATTCAAAGACGGCGAGG
This sequence comes from Wollemia nobilis, assembly GCA_028583015.1. Classification (NCBI taxonomy): domain Eukaryota; kingdom Viridiplantae; phylum Streptophyta; class Pinopsida; order Araucariales; family Araucariaceae; genus Wollemia; species Wollemia nobilis. Next base: position 20,079,798 of record JAQPPZ010017228.1, read on the forward strand.
AGGGGGCTCTCTCAGCCCCGCGCTACCCCTCTAACTATTTACCTCGTTTCCGGTTCAGAATGGCTTCTTGTCACTACTGGAGCTCGTTATTGTTGATATGGGTAATTAAGACACCTCCCATTTTTTGTAAAAGGATAAATACAACAAAAGAGGCTAAATTGATACATCTTATCACTCAATTCACAAAGGGAATGCTACATCTAATTTGAATTAGACTCAACCTGATATATAATCAATTTACTTCATCAAAATATTTTTCTTGATCCAATTTTATTACCATTGCTTGTTGCTTCCTTGTCTTTATTGAATGTAGTCCTTCTTGGGCTACCCCTATTGCTTCACAAATCTACCTTTAATTACAAACCCAAACTGTTCTTCTGAAAAATTGTTTGAGAATATCCTTTTAATTCTATTAGCTATAATATTTGAGATGATTTTGTAGAGGGTATTGCATAAATAAATAGACTTATAATCCTCGAAAGATTCTAGATAGTCTTTTTTTGGAATCAAAGCCAGGAAAATGGAATTTATGGATGCTAGAAATTGCCCCTTAATCCCTGATTCTTCTACCACTTTTAAAAGATCCTCCTCCAACAGTTCATAAAAAATCAAATAAAAATCAACTGTCCATCCACATAGACCTAGAATTTTTCCTTTTTGGAATGATTTGACAGCTAAATGTAACTCCTTGGTAATTTCTGAGAACAAAGCTTCTTTTTGTTCCTCATTGACCATCTTGGGAAATTTAGAACTAGTTTGATCATCTCTACTATATTTGCTCTATTTGGATTTTGATACAAGTCTTTGAAGTAATTTACTACTAATGGTGCCAACTCTTGGAATCTTCTCAAAGTGTTTCCATTCTCCTCTTTCATTTTCCAAATTGTGTTTGTATATTTCCTTTGTTTTGCATAATTTTGAATTTTTTTTTGTATTTTCATCCCTCTATTCTAGCCATAAAGCCCTGCTTTTTCATTTTCCATTTTGAGTCTATCTCAATAAACTTCCAACTTGGTAGGAATGAATTAAGAATAGATGTTGCCTTTCCTACCTCTAACATGGTTTCCTAAATCAAGATAATATTAGGCTTTTGAAGTTTAACAAGTCTTCTTAGGGCTATTTTTTTTGTGAGGAGCCCCCAATCCTCTAATATTTAGATATTATTAGCATGGATTGTCTAACTCAAGGAATTGTCTTGTTCTAAGTACCCCAAAATTAGATCTTTGTTTACCAAAAATAATTTCTTTCTCCTCTTTTTTGGGCTATTTTTAGATAGGAAATCCTTCCTACTGAGGAACCCTCAGCTTGACTAGCTTCAAAGCTCAACCCCTTTTGAATTTATCCAAAGCTCTTACCTAATTTACCTTTTTTTTTAGATCTTAAAGCATATTTTCCCACAAGACGCAAAATTTTACATTGAGATGAGGGGCTAGAGGGATATGAAATCCTGTTGATGGCGGATTTCCTTAGTTTACTTCTTTTTCCTCTATTTTCTCCATGATCTCAGAGAGAGTTAGCCCTCTTCCATCCCAAACTAAATCCTTACTTGATCCCTCTGTCTATCTATCCTCCATTATCTTCTTACTTCCACCTGTTGAGGGTAAAACACTATTTTCTATCCTTCTTCTCTCAAGACTATTCTCTATATTGTCCTTCTAAACCAATTTCAAGCCAGATTTGAATAGGAAAATAAATTTATTATTTGTATAATTGAAATCATCATGGAGAGATTACCTGAATCTAGTCCTCTAGGCTCTTTGTCAAAAAACTACAAAGCCTCTCTTCTCTTTTGCAACACCCACGAATATTTGTCTAGTTACCCGATTCTTTTCCTTTTGATGATTAAGTGATGCCTGCAATTGTTCTTCTAAAAATCTTGGGATTGTTGCTTGTTCCTTATCTGCTTGAAATTCTATTACTAACATCTTCTCTATTGCTTTTACCAATGGGAGTTTCAACTCCTATTTGCTCCATTCTGTGTCTACTACTTCCTTATTTACATTTTGCTTTGAGATGACCATCCTGGTAGCAAAAACTGCATCGAATTGGGACTCCAATGCAAGCTAACTTTTGTATGTGAGACCAACTTCCTATTATGAATTCCACATTCTCACGTAATCCTAGACCTAGGTCCATCTCCACTAAGTTTCGACCTAAAGGGCATACATGTGTAAAAATATAGGAACAATTTATATACTTTTATAGAATTTAATTATTTATAAAACTTTTATAAAAGCATAAGGCATAATCCTTCACTGAATTTATCTTCTTGTTAGTTATTATGTTATTAGTGTTGTCCTCTTATTTTTATGTCAAATATAACTTGCATTTTTAAATGGATTAAGCACAAGGGCATCCCACATAGGATGGCACTGCATACTTATAAAAATAAAAAATCCAAGAGAATATCCTAATATAAAGCTATAAAACCTAAACATTCTAGAAACCACTATAAAGCCAATAAACTAACCATTTATATGACTAATTTAAATAACTAAGTTACTATTTCATTCATTTTAACCTCATTTATGTCGTATTACTTCTTACAATTGATTTCAATAACTTTTAATTTATTTAATTTTTAATAAAAAATAATAAAAAAATCACCTAATAAACTCAAATACTTATATAACGTCTCACTCCATCTGATTTCATAGAAGCATCCACTTTATTTTCCTTCTTTTCTTAATACATAGAAACTTATCGTTATGGTACTTTATATTGATGATTTTTTAGCCCGAGAAAATCACAAATCCCAATATTCAAGATCTTAATCAATGACTACATTGAAGCATATAATTCTTTGATCAATATCAATGAATATAACATTCATGAAATAACAACAATATTTCAATAAAACTCATAATATTATTGAACAAATATATAAGCTCTATCTTACATTTTTCTTCAATATTTCTTGATTTATCCAATACATGCAACTTTCTCTCAATAATATAACCTTAGAAGATGACTTTTCAATACTTGACCATTGCTTTCTTCACATATCTAGGAGATGCAAACCTCTTATGTCGCTTGAATTTACATCTTGCCACATACCATGTGACTCTTCATTTGTATACTTGACACCTATATATATGACTCGACTTACATAACACTCCAGACATTTACACACTTTATTACATGACACTATGCACACTCACTCTAAATGATTGCACACTTTATTACATGATATTTGGACTCTTCTCACACATTATCACATACTTTAAAGGAAATATAATCACACTCCTAATCTAATAGTTACAAATGTACAATAGTAACATGTGGGTATATTTAGATCTACCAAATAATATTATATCTCCAACATATATACAGTTGATAGAACTAAGTCAAAGACTTAAAAATAAATAAATTAAAAAAATGACACCAATGTGAAAGACTCAAAGGAGCTATTGTAAAGTGAAAATAGAATTAGAGTGATAAATATTTAATTTTATTTTTTTCCAATTATTTAAGAGTATCATTGCAGATTATTTATATTTCTCATTTTATTTTTATTTATTAAAAAAATTATTTAAGTTCTTATTTCACATAGAGGCATTGCTATAATCACTTCAAATTTAAAAATACCTTGCTTCTGCTAAAGAAATTTAAGCTCAATATAGTTTCCAAATATAAATTTCATGAATTAAGTTGGAGTTTTCTTATTTGAGATATTATGAACAAACGGTTCAGCAAGAAATTGGAGTGCAGTGGTTCTAATTTCATCTATGATATAGATGAAATATATAAATATAAAATATAAACAATTATTAATCAAATGGTAGAAGCTCAACTAGTTAAATATGTCAACTTTCAAGGCAAAGGCCAAGGTTCTGATCAAGAATATATGCAAGTAATTGCCAAAATATTGTTGCAATACCACTATGCCGTCATGATGTAATATGAGTAGGATTTGTTCCAATCCCAATATAACCAATTTTTTTGAACAATTATGAAAATAAAACTTATCTATCAAGTTGAATTATTTTATAGAGATTTAACTTATTTCTAGATACAAAACATAATTATCTTTAATTCTAAAATATTTATACGCTCATCTAAAATTACAATCCCAATATAACAAATATGAGTAATAATTCAACTTAATATTTTACTCATATTACAATGATGTAATATGAGTAGGGCTAGTTCCAATCCCAATATAACCAATTTTTTTGAACAATTATGAAAATAAGACTTATCTATCAAGTTGAATTATTTTATAGAGATTTAACTTATTTCTAGATACAAAACATAATTATCTTTAATTCTAAAATATTTATACGCTTATCTAAAATTACAATGCATTACATAACTAAAGTCGATAACATACTAACTAGAATCTAAAATCTAATATACATGATTCAAGTGATTCTGGTTTAAACATACAATGCACTGACAAAAGTCTTGTATTTATGGTATACAAGCGGGAGGGATTATATCAGATATCCAAGTTAAGAATCCAGTTCTAGTATTTAAAATCATTAGGAAAAAAATTTTCAAATCTACAATCATTTATACATGATTCAAGTGATTCTGGTTTAAACATACAATGCATTCACAAAAGTTTTGTATTTATTGTATACAAGGGGGAGGAAGTATATCAGATAGTCAAGTTAAGAATCCAGTTCTGGCAAATAAAATCAGCGAGAAAAGTGTTTACAACAATGTCAAATTGGATTTTGCTTTGGGAAAACTTTACGCAAAATGTGTTTAATGGTGTAACATGTCATTTCCGGCCTTCATTAAATTGTAGATGTTTAGACTTCATAAATGGTGCTGTCTTGGTGTTTTCCAACTTTGCAAGGAGTTCAGCAAGGTTTCACGCTTTTAGGTGTACCCCTTCTTTTGGATTGTAGCTTTCTTAGTTTGTTTTTCTGGTTTTTCTCTTCAATGTTTCTGCTCCTAATATTTCTCCTATATTAGCACATTATACTATAACATGCTATTCGTCTAGTTTTCAGTCTCATTGACCTTATTTGGTCATTTGCAAATATTAATATAACTTCATTTCATTTCTATAGATGCAATGTAAAATTTCTTTGAGTGGTCAAAAACATTAAGACTTAAAAGAATATCGCGGTTGTTGAATATCTCTTTGCAATTTTAGTTGTTTGCAGATGACACCTTTAATTTAGAAAGGCCACGGTGAAGAACAATTATGTTTGGTTGGTTTCAGGAGGAGAATTAATTCATAACACGCACGCTACTCGTCGCCTCTACATGAGTCATCATAATCATGCACTTTCTGCTGTATTTGGTGTTGAATTGAAGGATACTTCTCAATCATTAGACACCTTGGCATTCCTCTTGCCCATAGGAAGCACTGAGTTGCATTTTGACTGGATGAACAGTGGTGCTCAACCTTACTTGATTGCAAATACCAACGTATCTTTTTTTTGTTTTGGTAGATAAGAGTAAAAATTCTGTTAGAATATATAGTACAAACATTGCAGAAAGAAAACTCCTGCTAATTTCTAAAAACACTAAGGAGCATTTTTATGACCTGTAACTTACAAGATACTGAAGTACATTACTGTCTAAATTCCATGTTGAAAACAAAATATAAGCTATTCTGTAGCAGCTATGTTCCTCGTCCAGTCCTTAAATAATTGGAAAGGATTACACATATTTTCCCTGATTGATGGACACTAATGATAATTATAGTAAATCCAAAAATTTATATCAGTCAAATTCTCAGATCATAAGAGGCCTGTGCACATTGAACACAAAACAGCTCCCATCTGCTGCAAACCCAAAAGACATGTCGCATTCTGGATCATAACAGCTGACTCGTATCTTTCTGTTTCAATTCTCACCATTCAAAGTCTTTGTTGTAGGAGGATAGAATGCTGAGTTAAAAGTTCAAAATCTGAAACCTCTAGAATCATCAACTTTTGCAAAATGAAGACATTGAGATCCTTTATGTGGAGGTCCAGTATCCCGCCACCAATTACTTTGACTAGATCAATCTCTTAGATGAAAAGCTCATCTCTCTTGCCTCTCACAAAAAGAATGGAAAAGTAATTTTAATGATAATTTCTTTTAATGATAGTTTTTATGTCTTTTAATGATAATTTCTAGCATATTTTCTTAGATGTCAAAATATGCAAATGGTTTGGAAGCCAATTGTTCAATGCTTGGTTTTACATTTTCGTTGTAACCAATTTAATACTCATAATGTGCAAAAAAGTGATCCTTATGCAGGTAGCATGTGGGAGGATTCAAAGAAATGGTTAAATAGGTACGATTATGTGAGGCAAATCTTCTTGCTGTCAAATTAAGTTTATCATATTTAGGCTGTAAGGGAAAAATTATGCTTTTTAAAGAATTTAGTTTTTCTTCAAACTCCAGTTTTGGGCAAAGATGAAACACTGGATAATCTGAGGAAAAAAATTTGGAAGTGGAAAGTTTGAAAACAGATTGGATATTAATTTCCTATGTGAGTACCTTCCAGTCATTGCTCATTTTAAACTTTACAACCGTATACTTCTAACAATGTTTAGGAGCTTGTCAAAGGTTGCTTCCCCTTCTTGTCTTACTGATGCAGTTTTTTGAGATTGGAAGGGATGGGTGGTAAGGGAACATATTACTCCTAATGTTCCTCTTTTCAGCAATGACAAGATCATCATCGATAGGTTTATGCTATGTTGATCGACAGAAGAAAATTGATGTTTTCTCCTCTTTTTTTGTTTTTTCATAAACTAAAACCTAAGGCTTTCTAGCTATCATTTTTAATATGTTTACACCCAATCTCACAAAGATAGTAGTAATTGCCTCAAGGAATTATAGCTAATTGATTTACCTATCTACATTTCAAAATTGCTATCTGTCAATTTTGTATCTCTTTATCATGGGAATGTGTTGGAAAATTTAATAAAATGCATTAAGATCTTTTTCAAACTCATCAAAACTCAAATGGAAATTTTTAATATGTTTACACCCAATCTCACAAAGATAGTAGTAATTGCCTCAAGGAATTATAGCTAATTGATTTACCTATCTACATTTCAAAATTGCTATCTGTCAATTTTGTATCTCTTTATCATGGGAATGTGTTGGAAAATTTAATAAAATGCATTAAGATCTTTTTCAAACTCATCAAAACTCAAATGGAAATTGTCAAACTGGAAGTGTGATTAGCCAAATTAAATCCAAACTGGCTGGGAACCAAGAACAGGGACTTGATGATGAAGAATGTAACATGAAAGAAACAGTTTCTGAATACACGAGTTAGATTACCAACCACATGCTGTTGTATCTCATAAGTGCGTTGTAGGTGTCCATGTGAAATGGTTGTTACAGCATAAAGTTGATGATTGGATTCTGGAGCAACTGTAGATATTCTATGGCTTTCTGGTGGAATTGAGGAAGCAACTGCAAGAACACCATCCAATTCCACCAACCAATGAAATGGTTGTGACTGGTCTTTCTTTGGGTTGGATTACATTGCTGTATTTAGCCTCACTTTTGTCATAGTTGAGATATATGGTTATAATTGTCAAAATTTTGGGAATCTCATATTAGTATGCAGGGTTTTGATGAGGTGGTTCTGACGGGTTGTTTTAACTCCAGCATTTCTGAAATATTTACAATAAGTTTTTACACATGCTCTGTAACATATATTCCGAATTGAATGCCTTCCAAAAATAAATAAATAAAAAGAATAAGCAAGTAATACCAATGATCTCAAGATTTTGCAGTCTTAAGAGATAGAAAGCCAGCTTGTGCCAACTTCAAAATAGTCTCATTAGTAATAGACAAGTCCTTGATTTTGTTTATTTAGAGTGTTGCCAAGATACATCTACCACGTCGGTGACTCTCTCAATTGACAAAGTTGACGAATACTTGCAAGATTTTCTACTTTTTTCCGGCTAAGTGAGCGCAATTTTACTTGGTATAACTTTGGCCACAGTTTTCCGGTGACTGCAATCACAAGGAGCAACACACACATCATGATTGTTTTGATGTGATAAAATGATAAACCTAAAAGCTTCAAATATCAGATTTATTAAGCACAGATTACTTGTTTGACCATATCAAACATTTTAATAGAAAATTTCAGCATTGATACCTAGAAAGTCAAAGACAATGAAACTCAGCGAGATTACTTTTCAGCAACCTAGTGAGGCCATACCATAAGGAAATGAAATCTGTAGGAAAAATGAAGGACAAAAATCTTGGAAATCCTTGGAAATGTCAAGAACTACTTTTATTAAATATGGAATGCTAAAGTAGTTTTGGGTGTGCATAAATCAAGAATTGATGGACACTACAACTTTAAGTGAAAGAATTCATATTTTGGTTTGAGTAAATAAGTGTGCAGTTTAGTAAGAGTTTCATTGACCAAACGAAAAGAAAAAACAATCTATTAAATAAATTGAGTCCATCCACACTTACCAAATAAGCGATTCTTCCTTTTATCCCATGCAATCCCATTGAGCACATTTATGTTCTGCATACCATAATTCCAAAGCAGAGACATAAGGAAAGATGCACCAGCAAAACTGCTACATTTTACTAGCAAAATCTGTTTTCTTTGACTCACTTTCCAATAAAGCCACACAACATTTAATTAAAAATAGACAGCACTTGTTCTAGGGTTTTCTTTACTCTTGCTATGAAGAATGTGCCATATGCATATGCAGTGAACAAAGATTTCGGTTTGGATAAAGATTTATTTAAAATATTTTATAAACAAGTTATATAGAAGAATGCTAATAATCTATAATAAGGTATCATAGAAAAATGAGTAAGCTCTATTTGGTTGAATGAAACTTTATCATGGTTACTGAATCCTGCCGAATATTGATCAAATCAGATCCGACTTACAGGCTGTTTGGATTAGTCTGACAGGATTTGTACCTTTGTAAAGTTTTAAGTAATTTCCAACATTACTAGAATAAAAACATGAGCAAGAAGACCTTAAACCCGCAGAATGTGCATAAGAATAAGGGGTAGATGACTTGTAGTTTTCCTGGCATCTACCTGTCATCCTCCTTTGCAGATTATTGTTTGGTGATTATTCTTAGAGAAAGAAAGTTAGGTTCAATGTATCCTTCTCGGCACAAGTAAAGCCCTCCTGCAAATAGTAGTGTGCAGGTTAGACTAGGACTGACTACAATGCTCTGATTATATAAAATCCAACTCTGCACTAGATAGCATTTATTATATGTAATGTACTTCTATAAAGTTATGCTCATGAATTTTTGTGTTTTTCTATTGGATATATGTTCTTATTGTTCTCAATTGCGTCCAAATTTTCCAAATTTCTTTGGAACTTTTGAATGTTGTTATTTGAGTTTTTAACCTTGTTATTACGATACTAGAATTAAAAATAAAAAATAAAAATATCAAATAGTTAATCCGGACAAAACAGATTTTTCAAACTTTGTTAAAGACTCCCAAATTTTTCGATTTTTGAACCTTTTCAACAAATCGAATTTTATAAACGTGGTAACCATGAATTTTATTATTTATTTTTGCTAAAGTACAAACACGTGTCCAGAGAAATTTATGAATGAATATTGGTCGGTTGCCACAGGCAATGCTAAACAATTGAAGTATGGTTTGTATCATGTTCACATGACTCTCCATGTTTAGGGCCCCAAAAAGCAAATTATAAATTTAATTATAATTTTGTATATTGTATATGATTAGATGTTTTAGGAACTTTTTAGCGACCATAGAACTCGGAAGCAACTTGCTGATATTTTGCTGCTTAGGTGAAGCCTGTCTGTTGGCTGGAGATGTAGAAAGTTCTAATCTCCAACCTAAAAGTTCCTTGCACTTCCCGTGTTGGTGTGGTGCTTGCTCACAGTAAAAAATGCTTGCTGGTGTTGCTTCATCCTATTTTGTACCACTACTAAATTATCCCTTAGATACTGCAAAACTGCTTGCTGATAAGCCTAATGATCCTCGACTGCTTATGCCTTGGAATGACTATTGAAGTATGATGTAGTCAATAGTGGTGGATGGCCTTAAGAGCTTGAAATGGGGTCATTTTAGTGGATGTATAGTAAGATGTGTTATACTGCTATTTTGCTAACCTCTTGACCATTGTGTTTACTTGTCAACCACAAAGGACCCCAATTATCCTTCCAAAAACTTAGGTGGGCTGAACTATGAGCTGATTGTGTTCCCCATGTATTAAACAATTTTGTCCCAAAGTTGCAAGTGAAGATGGGATCTCAATCACTAACTATATTTTTGCCATGCCATGCAACTTTTGCACCTTGTCCATAAAGGCTTGAGACACCTTGCTAGCCAAAAATGGATGCGCCAAGGTAAAAATGACAATATTGAACGAGTATTGTTAACAACCACCATAATTATTGACATACCTTTGAATGAGTATGAAAGTCATTGAAATTTCTTCCAATATTTGAGTAGGCATGGCAAGAGGCAGTAACAATCCTGGGGTTTTGGAGGTTTCTCCATTTTGGTGCTGACAACTCTCACATTCAGCTACAAACTTTTCACTGTAGACTTCATTCCCTCCCAAAATAAATCCTTCTTGATCCATTGGTATGTTTTGAGGAATCCCAAGCGGACACTAACCAGGGATGCATACAATCCTTTTATAATGGTGTCCTTCAATAATGACTGCTTACAGATGTAAAACTCCCTTTAAACCATAAGGAGTTATCCTTCCAAGAGCACATGTCACAAGTGGATAAATCTTGCAGCAATTGCTGAATAAGGCAAGAAGTGTTTAGATTATGATCCCACTCTTGCCTAGCCACATCTACTCAATCCGGTTGTACCATTGGCATTCCACGCAATAAGGTTTAAGCCTTGTCTTTGTTAGGGTAAAAAGTAGTATTTACCTTTTTACCATTATGTTATTACATTATTACCTAGTAGGTTAGATTGATTAATTTATCTTTCTACATTAACCATGAAGATATTCATGTTGAATATCTTATGGTTATCACATGCTATTGTTTAGACGTGATATATTTCATATTGTTAGTGATTAATAATTTGTTAGTTGTTAGCATATAATCCTAGCGGGTAGCTACCTTTAAGGGGGGACTACCTATTAGGCTATTCATAGCCTATTCCTATTGTTATTTAAACTCTATTCAATATCAATATCAAGCTAATGGTTCACACATTATTTTATATATTGCACTTGCTAACATTGGTATCAGAGCATTTCTCTTACCTGGGTATACTCGGCACGTTTTTCTAGGCGACTGGATAACAGGGGCACAATTCTTGAGACGGGACCCCGTCCAGCACTCTGTTGCTCGAAATGGATCCCAAGGCGGATCCTGAGCAGCACGCATCCCGTACTAATAATTCCTTGGCACGGAATTTCTCAGGGCTCAAAACGGAAATCGAGGCACTCGCAATTGCATCTATTGCGATGTGATTTGACGCGGAATTTCTTGTTTCACGTGTGGTGGAATTTCTTGTTCCATGGAACTTCTGTCATATCGGGCGCTGAATTTTACGAGGGCACCAAACATATTGACACAGTGTCATTTCATTCGTGACGAAGTTCCTAAACACAACATCAAGCTCCAATTCATTCCACTAACGAACACGTTGCAGACATCTTCACAAAGCCACTTGGACGTGTCAAATTTGAGTTGTTCAGAAGTACACTTTGTATTTCAAAATAATGTAATAGAGGGGGGATGTTAGGTTACAAAGTAGTATTTACCTTTTTACCATTAGGTTATTACATTATTACCTAGTAGGTTAGATTGATTAATCTATCTTTCTACATTAACCATGAAGATATTCATGTCGAATATCTTATGGTTATCACACGCTATTGTTTAGACGTGATATATTTCATATTGTTAGTGATTAATAATTTGTTAGTTAGCATATAATCCTAGCCGGTAGCTACCTTTAAGGGGGGACTACCTAGTAGGCTATTCATAGCCTATTTCTATTGTTATTTAAACTCTATTCAATATCAATATCAAGCTAATGGTTCACGCATATTATTTTATATATTGCATTTGCTAACAGTCTTTGCAGAAGAGGGCATCTACCATCACATTTTCTTTGCGTTTTTTAGATGATCTTAAAGTCATACTCCATTTTTGTGACCCACTTTTGTTGTTCAAGTGATGACAATCACTGCTTTGAAAAAATAGACACTTAAAACTTTCATAATTGGTGTTGACTTTTAAGAGTCTTCCCATAATATACTGGTGCTATTGTTTAGCAACATGAATTATGGCTAACATCTCTTTTTCATAAATAGACCTAGAAAAGTTTTTCCATATATATGTGTGTGTGTGTGTGTGTTCGTAACTAATAATGCAGGAAAGACAATAACGGAATATTTTGGTGGAAACGAAAGACACACTTCTTTATCATTAATTTATGCAAAATGATGGCTACAAACAAAATACTAGAAAGAGTGACCCGAAAATAGTCCTAAGAAGATTGTCTCCTTTTTGAAACCGAACCATGGGTGCACACCCAACTTCTCCTAATCATGGTAGAAGTTTGTAACAATGCCCAAGACATTCTCCTTAAGAGAGCGTAGTGTGCATTTAAACAAGAGACTGACTAAAGTCTAATACTCACAACAAATGTCCAACAAATACAAAAATATTGAATTCCTAATACCACATAGGTACTTTTATAGTGTAAGTAGTTTTTTCTATTATGATTTTTTATTACATTTTATTGATTCAAAGTAAAACCATTCTAAAGATTTAAATACACAAAACGAAAACATTACAAGTCTGCCCCACTAGGAATCGCTTGTTCCCAAGCAATGCATGTTGGAGGCCTTAGAATATCCTCAAGTATCATCCAACTTCACCAAAATAAGGCGAAAGGACTACCGCTTTATGTCCCTCTCAATTTCCTCGTTATACAGCTGTGGATGTACGTAAGGGAAACTAATAACTGGTCTTGAACCTGGTTCCAACTCTATTGCATGCTCTAAACCCCTTTCAGGGGGCAACCCTGCTGGTTGTGACAGTTGCTTTCCTGACTGAAGCAAGCCTGTACGAGGAAATAATCTTTGCCCAGAAACAGAATTCATAACTTGCTCTTGCAGCTAGATTGGATTTGAATTTCCAGGCACTGAGCTAAGCACATTAGCTTGACCAGGATGTGCCGACATGTTTGGTGACAGAATTGCCTCTCTTATTAACCCTTTTGACATTTTAGTCTGTGGCTACTGCTACTTTTGTAACTGACTTTGGCACTGTGATTTTGACTGAGCAGCAGCCTGTAAACTTTGTCCAGGCATATGTGATAGGCTTATATGTTGCTGTTTAGGGCTTTGCAATAATGCTGGATTCGAAGATGAAGCCACACACTGCTGACGTGCAGGTTGTGCACAGTTGGAGATAACTGCAATGTTTGATTCTTGATTAATTACATTTTGTTGTAGAACAGATCGCTGCTGGTGTTCTTGTGAAAGATGATGTGGCTGAATTTGCACGCTATGCTGCATATGAGAAACAGGAAGTGGCCTTGACTGCTGCAATTGAGACAAAAATGGACTTGTAGAAGGAAACTGAGATTGTGTTCCTGCTGCTGTTGCAGATGCCTAACTACTTCCATATAGGTTTGATCATGATTTTCAGTGTGAGATTGAGTACAAAGCTTGTTACCATGCAATTTTGCCAGCTGGTGATTGTTGGTTACAAATCTGCCATGAGGAAAGGATTTGATGTTGTTGCGCCCTCGATTCGCCCAACAGCTTGAAAGGCCGGAAGGAAGGAATGCCTTCCGGGCCAATCTTCGGAGAAGGCGGGCTTCCTATGTAACTTTTTGGTTTTAAGATAAGGGAATTGGAAAGAAATAAAGAGTTAAGGGATAGAAACGGTGATTTCAGCTTTGGGAAAGAACAAGCAGCACAGTCACTAACTAACAACTAAACCAACAGCAATCAAAACAATACATGTAACAGAAACCAGTTCTGAAATTCTTCCCTATGTATCCTTAAACATGCATTCCAGGCTCAGATAATTGCCAATGCTGCGATCCAGATTTCAGAATGACAGCAGACAGAAAATTAAATGAGTAAATGCAGAAATGACATAGATGAGGCAGCATAAAAGAAAGAGACACAATTGGAGCCAATATATGTATTGTATTTGAAGCAAACAGTCTTAGTTACAGCAGCTTTCTTTAGCAAAATGTTCCCCCCCTATTACAATATAAAAAACTGCTATTTATAGCAGAATTTCCCCCCAAATTACGTGGACACAAATACCCAAACCTGCAAAAGCTGCAAAAAGCGGCCAGATGTGATCCTGGTCGGCCGTATCTGTACCTGCAGTGCTTTTCCTTGATGATGGTATGGCCTCTGACAGATTTGGTAGCTGGGAGGGAATGGCTCATCAATGTGGTGGGTGTAGCTGCATTTTGACTCAAATGCCTGCTACTGTTTGTCTTCAATGGTGACCCACGCTGTCGCTGAAGTATGGCCTTGGCTGTACTTGGATGAGCCCTCATCCCGACAAACCTTGATTTTTTTACCTTAGGGGAAAACAACTGCTTAGCCGGCAAAAATTGGGCAGGAAACAATATAAAAAATGCTCAAAAAGAACCGCTGCAACTACCCTGGAGCTGGTTGGCTGCCTCAAAATTGAAAAAGGAAAAGTTGCCCTGAAGCGCTCCGAAAAGAGAGATTTGCCCTCTAGCGCTGCCAGACGACAGCGCTTTAGAGCGCATTTTAGTCCTTAACCAAAAACTGGCCCTCTTCATCTTTTTTACTAAGTGCCGAAAATAACCCCAAAGCGCTCAACCTTGGGATTTTTGCCCTGGAGCGCTCAAAACTAGAGCGCTTTGGGGCTCATTTTACACTTAGAAAATTTCGAGCCTCCTTGCTCTCTTTTGGGCAGCACCAAAATTGCTCCAAAGTGCACCAAAAACGGAAAGTTGCCCGGGAGCGCTCCAAAATGGAGCGATCTGGGGATGATTTCTAGACTTAGACAGAAAACAACATTTCTTGAACATTTTTTCAATTCGGCCAAAAAGTGCTCCAAAGCACCCGGGAAAGGAGAATCTGCCCCGGAGCGCTTCTAATCTGCAGCGATCTAGGGCAAATTTACACTTGGTAATTTTTCATGGCAGCCTTTTACCTTCTTTCTCCCGGAAATGCTCTAAAGCGCTCAAGGCCGGCGAAATTGCCCCAAAGCGCTCCAAACTGCAGCGCTTTGGGGCGGATCACACTTAGACAAACCAACAACAAACAACAATTTTCAAACCCTCCCAGATTCACTCTGAAGCGCCCTAAACCGGAAGATTCACTTCGGATTGCCGCCCAGCTGCTGCGATTTAGGGACGAATCTGGGAGATAACTGATTTTTCAGAAAAGAAATAAAATTATGCACCCCTTGAAAAATGGCAACAAGTGATTCTGATATCAATGCTGACTACAAAAATTCTGATTTGCTGAAGAAACCATCCGATTAGCAAAAGCATTGTTTAAGGTAGTAAATGGAGCTGGAACCTGACCATTGCTTTGTCTGGCCTGAATCTGAATTTCTTGCATACGCATCTGCCTCTGATTTTATCCAGGCTAAGATGTAGCCTGATTTTGCTGCCTGCAGAATCCTTACAAATCCGTGGAGAAACATGTGATCCAACAGTAGACCCTAGTTGGCATTGTTAGTTTATAATGGATGGTCTGTTGGGAATCTGGGATTAAACTGCCCTCTACTATTGCTGTCATGAAGGTAAGAGAATACAAACAGTTGTTAGTGTTGGTCACAAATCTGCCACAGGAAAGGATTTTGTACGTATACACGCCCTAGACCTGGACCACCATTGAAAGGCCGGAGGGAAGAGATGCCCTCCATGCCAATCTCCGGAGAAAGGCCGGTTCCTTTTCTAAACTAACTAGGGTTTTAAGCTAAGAGTACAAGAAAGAAATAAAAAGATAAGGGAAGAAATATATAAATGATTCAGTGGGAAAGAACCAGCAGCACGATTACTGGCTAATACCTTGAAACAGCAGCAATGAATATAAAGAATAAAACTTAAATAAACAACATGCTAGCTTCCCTATGTATCCTCTGGAAGAGTTCCAAGATTCAACTATTTTCCTACGCCTAAATCCAGATTTCAGAATTACAGCAATTAGGAAAATAAGAGAATTTAACAGAAACCACTAACCACAGGTAACATACAAAGAATTTCACGCAGTATTAACCCCCTTATGTATCCTTCTAGAGCATTCCAGAGTTCAATCCTCAATCACACACCTAAATCTAGGATGCAGAATTACAGTATGCAAATAAGGAAAAAGAATAACAGAAATAATCACAGAAGGCGGCATACAAGAGAGAAATTGAGCCCAAAGTCTTTAATATCGATTGCAAGAAAATCAAGTTACAGCAGCTTTCTAGCAAAAGTTCCCCCCCCTTTTTCATTACAATTCGTGAGTTTTAGAGGACCCGACCCTCTGAACCATCAATGCACTAGATTTGGCGGTACGCCCTCGGTAACCTGGAAAATCCGCGTCCGCTCCTTCTGCGACTGAGTTCTCACATCCCTTTCCACAATTAACAATTACGGCCGCACCATCCGGGGAAATTTGCATTTATGAGCCGTCTGACTTGTCCTGGATTTCTCTAGGTGCGGTGCTTGAGTGGATCCTCAAGTCCCTCTGGCTTTTCTTCTGCAGCTGATATTTCTTTTCCTGTTGCCACAAATGGGCACCGGGTCTTTCGAGCAAGTAAAAACGTATTTATGAAATACTCAATTGCCTTGGAAAAATATCCAGCCTAGGGATGTGTGCCTTTGAAGAAAGCACCCTCGAAGGAGCTTCGCCAAATTCAAATTCGGGACTTCGCTTCGCAACAGATGTGAGCCGAAGCGGGTATGATAATCGTGTATGAGTGCTTTGCGCGAAGGGGCTTTCAAAAACGGCTTCGCGAGGACTTCATGCCGAAGCAGATATTTCTCGCCAAAAAACAAGGCTCCTAACTATCTATTACTTCGCCGAGAAAATAGGTTGAATGTTGCTTCGCTAGGGATTTTGTTCGAAGTGGCGGATGATCGCCAATGGACCATAAAATACTTTGCTGTGAACCACCTCAAAGATAGTCGTTCAGGAAGTTTTTAGCCGAAGCATATTCCTGCCTTAGAACATTTCTTTGATTTTTTTGAGGGCAGCCAAGCTTTGAATGAGGGAGCTTCGCACAAAAGTTGGCCGAAGTGGATGCTTCGCAACGGCTTGGGGCGAAGTAAATTTTGCTTGGAAAAGTGGTTCGCCAGGAGAGGGGGCCGAAGCGGATGCTTCGCTTAAATTCTAGCGAAGCACTTTTAAACACTTAGAAACTTCTGCATTCGCCGCTTCGCAAAATTTCGGCCCGAAGTGACTCTTTTGGAAGCTTCGCTTGCGAAGCTTTTTCTATGCCTTAGGAAATTTTGGGTTTGCATCTGTGTCCTCTTGTTTTTCCTTTGCGAAGCTGTTCTCCCTTCTTCCTTTGCGAAGCTTCTTGCATGCACAGTTTATTTACAAATAGGGGGCAAAAATGACAGCCAAAATTGTTGTAATGCTATTAACAATAAGAAAGAAAGAAAACAAACAAGAAAATCTTTTACACAACTTCAATTTTCATTACCCCTTCAAGCTATGTGACAAAATTGTCAACATTCCTGGCGGCTCGCGGGGCAACGAGCTCGCCTCGGTGCAGGAACCCTCAGCCTTTATCCGTTGGGCCAGAGTTGCCTCTAGACCCTTCTCCTATCTATCTTTCCTCCTCTGAGAGTGTATCTGCAGCTATTTCTTTTCTCCTTTCTTCTTCTTCTTCTGGTGCTTGTTCAAACTGCGGTGGCGGGCAAAGGCGATCACGGATGCGTTCCATAGTTCGGCGAACATGGGCCTAGGCACCTTTCTGAAAAGGTTCCCGATCTTGTAGTGCCTTAACTAGAACATGGAACCGATCAATTTGCCCTATGTCGGCATATTTGGCTCTTGCACTCAAATCATTCAAACAAGCCGCGATCTTGCAATATCTAAGAATAAAATCCGTGACCTGCCCCTCCGTGACTGGCTCTTTCCATTCATCTATTTCTGAAACATCATTTTCAAAGCTGAGCCAAGCTGGTTTGAGTTGTTCTTTAGTTAAAAGGTTCCCGTCATCGTCGGTGAAACTCGGGAAACCCAATGCTGAGAGATTCTGGAAATACCCCAGAGAAGTACGCTGCTCTTGCTCGAACACGTCCAGGAGTTGCTTCGCCTTTTGAGCTTTCCTCACCTTGGAGAAGAAGGCGCGGACCGTGGCTTGGGTAGTGGACCAATCCCTTTCTGTCCGACTCATAGCAGTGACCTGCACATCCTGGTACTTGATGCTCTGTACCTCAAAAGCTAAATCGAGTCGGCTTCTTATTTCCTGTATTACCTCATCCACTATGGGTCCCTTTTGTGCAGCAGCTTCTGGGCTTCAGTGATATAAGACAATATTGACAGGGCCCTGGAGGCCTGGGATCTGAAGTTTTTAAGCAAGTGCGAGTGGATGTCCTTAATTCTGCCTCTATCAAACAGCTCTAAACTCTCCTTCTCATACAACTGCTGCTGCATCTGCAAGATCCAATCTTCAAATTCTTTGGCCTTTACTTCAGATTCGGCATGTATCTTGCTCTGATTTTCTGCTGCGACCTGCAATTGTTCTACCTGTTGCTTCAAGGCATCCATTTCCTTATTCATTTGCTCGCACTGCTTCTGAGCATCCTCCAATTGTGAGCGCGTCCTAGCTAGATCTTCCTCTAGCTTAACGTTTGCGTTCTCTGCTTCATAACGGCGTTGGTCGGCAATCCTCGCATGTGCGCAAAATGCCTCTATCCTTACATGCATAGATTCAGATTCATCATCTAGGACAAACTTCCTCACGAAGTTGATTTGGCCAAAAAACGATTGTAGCCCCCTTTTGTCAACTGGGATGGACAAGCGAAGGAGAGCTTCTGCTCTGTCAAGATCGACTGCAAGGCCCTTCTCAGAAATAACGTGTCCTAGCAGCTTGCCTTCACCGCGAAGACTGACTTCTTCGGGTTGATGGAAATGCCGAATTCACGACATCTCTCAAATACTTGCCGCAAGTGGGAGGCATGGTCCTGTCTTTTATGTGAAAACACAGTCATGTCATCCAAGTAGATGACAATGACCTTGTTGAGTAGCTCTCGGAACGCCAAGTCCATAGCCCTTTGAAATGTAGCCCCAACGTTAGAAAGGCCGAAGGGCATGCGCTGATATGCAAACGTTCCCCATTTGGTGGTGAACGATGTCTTGTGCTGATCTTCGTCTTTCACCCATATTTGGTTATAGCTGGAGAACCCGTCCAAGAGAGAGAATCTCTGAGCTCTAGCAACTACGTGGAGGATTTGATTAATTTGGGGGAGCGGATAATGATCCTTCAGTGAAGCCTGATTGAAGTTTCTGAAATCCACGCAGAGGCGGATGTCTCCATTCTTTTTCCACATAGGGACCAGATTTGCGACCCAAGAAGAGTGCTTGATGGGGTAGATGATCTTGGCCTCCAGCATCTTCAAGAGTTCAACTTTCATCATGGCTTCAATTTTTGAGTTCACCGCCCTCTGCTTCTGTCGGAAAGGCTTTGCATTATCTTCCAGTTCTATAGTATGCTGGATCATCTCTCTGTCGTACCCCTTCAGGTCTTGGTAGCACCAGGCCACAATATCTGGGAACTCTTCGCATAGAGATCGGATCTGCTCTAGCTCCTCATCAGTACAATCCGTCCCGACCTTAATCACTTTTCCAGGTTCCAGTTCCAGGTCCATGTACTGCTTGGGGTCCACTTTGATCCTGTGGGATATGGCTCTATCGTTCTGATCAAAGAGGCTCTCCAGAGTAATCAGTCCTTTCGGGACATGATTATTTTTTAATTGTATCAACCCCTCGTATTGCTCGTCATCAGGGTCTCTACCTTCGATTGTACTAGCTTCATTTATCAAAAAGGTGACGATATCTTCGTCACAGTCAAACACCTGCCAGTGGGTGTCCTTGTCAGGCACAGAAGGCCTGTAAATGGTACGAACCGGCTTCGGCTTCTGGACAGTGTCATCTTCCGGGACATACCTGGCTCCGACAGACGCCAGAATGTCAGCATGCTTATTCTTTTCACAAGATATGGCTTTGACATTCAAAGAGTCAAATGACTCCATCAGATCCTAGACACGATTGCGGTACGCCTTGAGATAATGCTTCTTGGAGGCGCACTTATTCGTAATCTGGTTGCACACCAGCTCTGAGTCGCCAAAGATCTGCAAATGCTTTATCCCAAGTCTCTCTGCCTTTCTCAAACCCAAACACAAAGCTTCATACTCCGCCGCATTGTTAGTGCAACTCCAAGCCAGCCTATAAGTGTAGTCCTTTTGGATCCCGGATGGGGAAACCAGAAGTACACCTGCACCGACGCCATTCTTACATCGGGCGCCATCAAAGTACAACTTCCATAGCTTTTCTGGGGAAGGTCCAACATCTTTCTTTGCAGACTGATCAAGTCTTTCAGGCTGGGTGACAAAGTAACAACCTTGTTCGGTCTCAATCATGGCATTGAAGTCTAGTAAGGAGAACTCATCCTCCACTTGTAACAGCTCGAGGGCTTCTTCTGCCAAATCTACCTCTACCAGTTCTTCGGTCGTCAGATGAACCATGTCGCTCTGCTGTTCTTCCCCAGGTATCTTCTCGACCAGAAACGTGGAAGGCTTTTCATTATAGATCTTCAATCTCCTTCCTTTAAAAGGCACTTCCATATGTGAATAATCTAGCAACAGATATCCACCCAACTTCGCAATGAACTCCCTAGAGAGACACATGCTGAAGTAGGGCTCCAAGTCAACCACCATGACCTCTTGGACGACCACTATGTCGAGTGCTTTATGCAATCGGATTGGGATGTCTTTGATGACACCAAATGTCTTGACAAGAGTACCGTCTAGCTGCAGCACACCTTGGCTGCTCCTTGTGTATTCCATACCAATCTCTTCGCAGACAACCCTCGGCATGACAGTAGTGGAGGCACCAGAGTCCACCATGCAATTGTGTACTAGATGGCCTTCCATTCGCAAAGACAGATAGAAAGGTGGCAGCCTGTTTTTCCCAGTAGCTGATATTGTCAAGGGCTGAGCTAACACAGCAGGCTGCGTCGGCTTTCCATCTTTTACGCTCTTCAAGGATTCTTGCAACAGGTCTACTTGTCCTGGGAGCAGAAGAACCTCATACATGCTTAGAATCTTCTTGAGCTCATCAACTATATTGTAAGTTGAAGTGTCGACTCCCTCTATCTCTTTCACTGGCTCGTACCTGGTTCGGTATTGTTGCGTGGCTTCAACTCTCTGTCTCTTCGTCAACGATGGATACCTCAGCTTTTCTTGAGCTTGTTCTTTTGTTTCGGCTAGAGGTTGGGCCACGGGAGCCTTTACTGCGGGAGCCTTGAGCGTCGGGAACCTTTCTTTGGTTGTAGGAGGTAAAGGTGACTTGTCAGGTGCTAGCACAGCGAGTGTGCCCTCTCCCTTTTGGCGTATACTTTCAACGGTTTCATCTGGGCCGTGGGGGCCTCAATGGGCCTTTTATCCTCCTTGGTCAAGACAGACACGAGATCTTCTTCTGGGATTGCAAAGTTACGCTCTTCAAGGATCATGTATGCTTCGTCCTCCATGGCGCTGCCCGCAAGGGTCTGAATATAATGCCGATGCAACATGCAACCCTCCTCTCCATGTGGATCGTTGCATGTAGAGCACCAGTTAACATGGTCAGAAGTGCCTGGTTGAACCTCATTGGCAGCATTCCTCGCCGGGGGCCTTTGCGCTTGAGTAGCTTGATCTTTTGTCAGCGCAGGGGGAGGATATGGTCTCCTAGGAAGAAACTCCATTTGGGCTTGTTTCTTCTTCATGATTGTCATATCGTTGGAAATAGTATGGTAACCAGAGGCCAGTGCCCGGACCACCTGAAGGATCTTATTCTGAATATCATTATCAGCTGGCGCCGGCCGGACCGGAGGAGGTATTGCAGCTAATGGTGGAGGTGCAGAATATGCCGCGTAATGAGGGGGAGCTGGGAGTGCGGGATATTGTGGAGGTGGAGGTGGTGGATTAGGATAATGGATCTAGGGTTGACCATACGGGTTTATAACTGGCGCTGGATTCCATGGCTGCTGGGGGTACTGATTTGACGAGGATGGCGTCACACCAGACGCGGGTGGGTATTGTGACTGAGGGAAATCAGGGTAGATGGGAGGCTGCATTCTATGAGGAAGTCTGCCTATAGAAATTATGTCTAATTCTACTTGTTGAGCAGCTTCATATAATGCAGGAAAAGTGTCGACCCGGGCTATCTTGAGAAGCAGACAAATGTCTGAATTGAAAGACCTCAAGTAATAGTGCGCAGCTTGTCCCGTCAGAGGTCACAGCTCGCAAGGTACTCTCTTCCAGGACCTCGCAAACCTCACGTTGAAGTCTGATATCTCCTCTTGCGGATGGCGTTGAATACTTTGAAACTGGTGTAGCAATGAAGAGGGATCGACGGACTCGTTGCATCCCTTCACTAGCCTGCCTACTAACTGGGGCCATCCCGTGATAGCTCCTTCTGGCAAAGATCTCCACCAGTAGAGAAGCTTCCTTCTCAGAGAAAGGGCTAATAGACGGGTCTTAACACTCTCACTAGTGATAGAGTGCAGTGCAGCCAAGGCCGAATATCTTGGATGTGCTCGTATGCTTGTTTTCCCGGAGCCATCGTAAGTAGGAATGGATTTCAAGGCAGCAGGGGGTACAGCTTCTTGTCCAACTAGAGCCAAGGGCCCTGTGGAATCAACTGCTGGGAAGAGGTCGTCATCATTTTGTTGGGCAGCCATGTCCTCCTCCTCTTCAATAGTATAATCAATATCAGTGTAGTCCGAAGTTGTAGGCTGTTCTTCAATTTCGGCCTCTCCAACTTCAGCTTCAGCTTCGAGTTTGTTTTGGTGAGCTTGGTAGTCAGCCAGCCTTATGCGCTCTCCAGGAGCATTGATGTCGATTTTGTAGAGATCAGGCTGCTGTCCTGGGTTCCTTGCTCTCCACCTTCTTGTATGCATGAAGGCGCTTTTGATATTGGACCAGTCTCATGGACTCGGATAATATTCAGGTACTGTAGAGTCGCCAGGTGTTCTGATTTGACAGCAATGAAGGTTACACCGATGCTTCGATTCTGTTTTGGGGTGGGAAACTCCCGTGTCCCACCGGGCGTGCCAGAGAAACTGTTGGTTACGAATCTTCCACTAGGATAGGATTTAGTGTAATGCACCCTAGATTCGCCCAGCAGATTGAAAGGCCGGAAGGAAGGAATGCCTTCCGCACCAATCTCCGGAGGAGGCCGGGTTCTTATGTTTTCTCAATTTGGTTTAAGCTCAGAGTGCAAGAAAGAAATATAAATGTGATTGTTCCGGGTGGGGAGGATAAGCAGCACAGCAACAACCAATCACCACTACTAACAACAATTAAACACAAAATATGTTGCAGAAACTATCAACACCATTCATCCTATGTATCCTCTACTTTTGCATTCCAAGAATACTTAACTATCAAATACCAATATCCAGAAAGCAGAATAACAGTAAGCAATAACATAAGCAACATGAGGCAGAAATACTCAGTAAAGGCGGCATACAAGATAAAGACAATCAATAGAGCCAAGTATATTTTGTATTCAGAAGCAAACGCACAGCTACAGCAGTTCCCTAGCAATATATCCCCCTTCCACCCTTTTACAATGATATGGCGGAGCTATTTATAGCGTAATTTTCCCCCCATTACAACTTTGGGCACAAGATCCCAGACCTGACAATAGCTGACAAAGCTGACAAAAGCGGCAAAAGCGGCTGATGTTGACCTCTGCCGGCATGGAACGTACTTGCAGCAAGGTCCACCTGAAAACTTAGCAGCTATGTGGCAGTGCGGTAGATGACGCTTCGAGTCGGCTTGACTGAGGGCAGTTGAGGTACAATAAGTCAGTTCACGCTCGCACACCTCCCGTCGCATCTCTGACTCAAATGTCGGAACCTAATAAGGGAAAAAATCTGCCTTAGAAGCTCATACTTTCTCTCCTGCCCGACTTCGCCCAAAATTGGAGCGCAACCGGGCAGCGTAGGGGGGAAGTAGCGCAGTTGGGAAGGCCTTCGTGCCTTAGAAATTTTTTGGGCAGGTTTCAACGTTCTTTGCCCGAGTGTGCGCAGGTCAGTGAGCGAAGCCCGACTTCGCTGCGAAGTTGGGCGGCTCAGCACTTAGCCAATTTTCTGGAGTCACCATGATAAGTCGCCCAGCTGCGCACTTCTTCCAGGGCGAAGCCCGACTTCGCTGCGAAGTCGGGCAGTCCTAGCACTTAGGGAAATTCCTGCTATCTTCAAGTGAGCTGCCCAACTGCGCACAAGCTTGAGGGCGCCGCCCGACTTCGCTGCGAAGTCGGGCAGTCCTAGCACTTACTGACATTGCCCAGGTGCGCACAAAATTGAGAGCGTAGCCCGACTTCGCTGCAAAGTCGGGCGGCTCAAGACTTAGTATTTTTTGGGCTCAGCTACACACATCAGCTCCCCAAGTGCGCATGAAACTAGGTGCAGCCCGACTTCGCTGCGAAGTCGGGCTGCAGCAACATTTAGAAAATTTTGGGCTCTTTGCCCTCTCAGAGAAACAACAAGAAGTATTGGGGGGGGGGAATGGAGAGAATGAAACTGATGGCAGGGAAGATAGGGGATAGCGGAGAAAGGGAGATAAGGAAGAGGGAAGGGAAAGCAGCATCCTTACAAAAAATCCGAAGACATGGCACCCCGTGCAAAATATGGCAACACTTCCTTTCATACATAGGGAACAATCCGTCTATGAACCACATAGTCTTCAATTCCTCTGAGTGGCCTTTCTCCACATAGTCAAACAATCTACTCACCCTTCGATTGTAATAACAAACAGGCTCCTTCTCTCCTTGAGTGTTATAATTTCCGTCAGTCTCATATGATCCACAAATGCATCACGTAACTCTCCCCATGTCTGGAACTTGACTTGCGGTAAGTATATGTACCAGTCTATTGCAGATTCTCGAAACATTGCAGGAAACCACCTCCTCCAATCTTCTTCATTGTTTTGCCCAATCGCTTTCCACTCCATACGGGAAATTCTCCAATGCTTAATAGGGTCTTCCTTCCCTTCTCCTGTGAAAAGTGGCAAATTCTCCAATGCTTGGGTGTCTATGTTATCCATTGGTGGGGTTTCTGCTATGCTGCTCTTCGTCGGACGTTTTTAGTCTAGGTACCTTGACTCTCACCAAACAGTCATCTTTCAACTTCCTTACTTCGCGACTTCCTTCGCAAGGATATCGATTGTGGCCTTGGTCTTCCTTCCTGAGCCCTCGCATGTTGTTGCTCTGGTGCCTAACTCCCGTCCTCTGCACTCCTCTGCAACCTTCCTACCGCTTGTTCAGGTGTTACCATCCACTCAACATATCTCTGCATCGATCAACATTTTCCTTGACTCCTGGTGATCCTTGTACCTGTTCTGTCGTTCCTCTCCGCAATGTGTCGTTCCACTGTAGATGTCTTAGCCAGCAGACGTCAAGCCTGCAGACGTCAGGCCTGCAAACTTCTGCAACTTCCCACCTGCAAAATCTCACTTAGATTTTTCCTCCGCTTGGCGTATACGTCCTTTAATCTGCAACCACAAAAAAATTCTGGTACGTCTTCTCCGTCTTTGCACTGGGTTGATCTTCGTTTGCCCGTCTTCCCAAGGGTTTCACTTCTCCAAACCCTATGCCACCAATTTAGACCCAATTTCGTAAAGCAACGGCGCCAGAATGTAGAAAGGGTTTTTACATATTTTCAACAGTTCCCTTTCCACAAAATAAATTACAGGTCTGCAAGCATTGTAGTATAGCAATAATAATACGCAGAATTTCTGCAACAATAAATAACAGCAGTAATGGCAGAAAATGCAGCAATAACAGTTAACAGTAATTACAGCAGTTTGTATTAATAATGGTAGGTGTGATACAACATTACAGTTTCTTAACCACCCTAGACGTACTTTTTTTTTTTTTAACTTCCATTTTTTTTGGGCCAGTCGAGTCCTGAAGTCGGGACTCGGGAGTCCGGATCGGACTCGGACTCGACCCAGGACTCGGAGGAGTCCAGAAAAAAAAGGAGTCGAAGTGGGCTCGGCGCGGCTGAGCCCACTCGAACTCGGACTCGGCGGAGTACTCGGGAGTCCAAAAGAGTCTGACTACTATGGTCTAGACTGAGACCTGAGACCGAGTGTTACTTAGACTATATGTTGATGAATTGTTTTGCTAATCCCCTCTGTCATTCCTTCTTTGTTCCTTCAACTGCAGAATACCACCACTGTGATACATCAAGGCCCAACATATGGAAGACTGCATTCAAATCCAAGGCTCATCTGAGTGGTTGGTTATGCCTTTTGGCTTGACCAATGCACCTACCACATTCATGAGGATGATGAATGACATCCTGTGTCCCTACACCAACTCATTTGTGGTAGTCTACTTAGATGACATTCTCATCTATAGTAAGACATGGGAGGAGCATCTACAACACATTCTATACGTACTTCAGACTCTTTGAAGACGCAAGCTATATGCAAATTTGAAGAAGTGGTCATTTGGCATGACAAAGATTCAGTGCTTTGGGTACGTTGTTGACAAAGGAGTTCATGTTGATCCTTAGAAGATTCAGGTAATTGGAGATCAGCCTACCACAAACACTTTGACAAAGCTTCGCAGCTTTCTAGGTCTTGCCAATTTCTATCGAAGATTTGTATTGGGATTCTTACACATTGATGGCCACTACACTGAGCGACCAAATGAGGTGTCAAATCCAAGTTCCATTGGGGAGATACACAACAAAGAGCATTTGAGAAGTTAAAGCACCAATTGTGTTCAGCTCCTACACTTTCTCTACCTCATCTATAACAACCTTTCGAGGAAATGACTAATGCATCAGAGTATGCATTGGGAGCAGTCCTCACACAACATGGGCATCCAATTGCCTATCATAGTGAAACATTCAATGAAGTAGCTCGAAAACACCTTACATTTGACAAAGAGCTTTGTGCCATTGTCCAAGCATGTAAACAATGGAAGCACTACATCTTGGGCAAGGAAACCATCATCCATATAGATCATAACATCTGGAGTTCATTCAGACATAGAGTAAGCTAAGAAATGAAAGACATCAAAAGCGGGCCACATATCTTTGGCAGTTTCATATGGTCACTAAGCACAAGAAAGAAAGTGCCAATTTAGCAGCAAATTGTTTGAGCCGATTCCCAATCATAGTAATCTCCACCATTCTTGATTCCTGTGGACATGTGACTTCCAATTAGTCCACCTTGTATGAAGTAGATTCTTATGTTGCAAATACATGTCAAGCTATTCATGTGGGTAAGCATGTTTCTGATTTTTATTTGCAAGGTAACCTTCTCTATCACATGGGACATTTTTATGTACTAGCTAGGGAGTGCTCAAAGATGGTTTGAGAAGCACAGTTCAGCAAAGAAGCAAGTAACTTTGGAGTGGAGAAAACATTGGTAGTTCTTCATAAGTACTTCTATTGGCCCAAAATGAGGAATGATATTGAGAAGTACATCAAGTCATGTACCCCCTATGATATTACCAAATCAACCAACAGGAAGAAAGGTTGTACACAATGCCAGTGCCATCCAAGCCTTGGAAATCTGTCTCCATGGATTTCCTATCAGGTTTGCCCACATCTAAGCATGGTAATAATTGTGTTTTTGTAGTAGTTGATTGTTTTTCAAAAATGGCTATCATGATTCCTTATAAGAAATCCATTTCAGCTAAGAAGACTGCTAAGCTCTATTTCAGTCATGTGTGGCTAAACTTTGGTTTGCTAAAGTCCATTGTCTTTAACAAGGATAGCGTATTTCTAAACATTTTCTAGTCCACCCTATGGAGCATGATGGACATGAAGCTGACCATGCCCATAGCCTTCCATCCCCAGATTGATGGCCAAATAGAAGTTTTGAATTGACTGATTGTACATCTTCTCTGAATGTACAATTCCAAGCATCCATGCACATGGGATGAGATCCTCCTCTACATTTAGCATGGGTACAATTGAGCTTTGCATAGCTCTACCAAACACACCTAGTTTCATGTTTGTTTTAAGTTCCAACCCCTGACACCCAATGATGTAGTTCTTCTTGTGCAACCCATGGACTACTCACCTCATCGATAAAAAGAAGCAAAAAAGACAGAATGGTTTGTGGAATAAATTCATTATATCCAACAACAAGTCCATGACCTCTTGGAGAAGACAAATAAGAAATACAAGCAACGCCATCACCAGCATTGGTTTCCACATCAATTCAAGTTTGAAGATAAGGTATGGTTACGTCTTCAGCAAGAGAGACTTGTAGGATCCCATAGGAAGATCAGACCTCTTTGCTATGGACCATACACCATCACCAAGAAGGTGGAAGAGAATGCTTTTGAATTGAATCTTCCATCTTATCTTGGTTTGCATCCAATCTTCAATATTGAATTTCTCAGGCCCTATCATCCACCTCTGTTGGACACTTCTACAGTAGTAGAACCGTTGGACATTGAAGAACTCAATCCAAATAGGTTAGCACCAGTGGAAATTGTTGATACTTGGACTAAGACCACTATAAGACAGTTCATTCAGATATAGCATGGTCAAGGTAGGACATCTTGGTTACCCAGAGGAATGACTCACAAATATTCAAATAAAGAATTTCCACACCTGATGTCAAAAGTTGATGCAATGGGGACCATTGCTTTTCAAGGGGAGACAAATGATCTAGGCATGTAACCTTGTTGGGGCATGGCTTTATGCCTGCAAATGTCCAAAACCCTATTTTCTGGTCCTAACCACATTGTTAGGGGCATAACTTTGTGCTCAGGACTTCGTTTTAATCCGTTCAAGAAGCGTTAGAAAGCTTAGAGGAAGAACAACAATTTCAGTAGGCCTGCCAGCAACTGCGTGTAAAAAACATTCCGGAGGCCCTAAAAAATGCAAAACAAAATATTTGCTAAAAATAGTAATTTTCTATTTTTAGATTTCCATTGCCAAAGTGCATCTCTAGCCATATTGAAACATTATTAGAAGACAAAACACAAAAGGCATGTCATATATATGTAATTTTAATTTAATATGAATTTTGTAACTCATGGAAGGTGAACTACCACATTTCCGTATGGGTGACCACGTAACTCATGGAATATGAACCACCACATTTCAATGTGGGTGACCTTCCATATTCAATACGGTGGATTTCCAACACACCAAAAATATTGTTTAAAGAGAGATGCACCCTTGACTGCAAAAAGCATGATAATGTCATTGCTCACATCTCTTCGCACAGATTGCTTGCACTATACTTTGTTTTTGAGCAATAAAATCATTCTGTTATTTTGCTTATATTTCTGTGTTCTAATTTGTTATACTCTTTTATTTCTGAATTGCACTCTTTCTTGATCTTCCTTAACTCAAACTTCCGAGTTTCGGATCACAAACCAGCTATAATTGGTAGAGCTCTTCGAAGCTGAAATGAATCAGCAGCATGTATTATATGTGATGTATGTAGTAGCTTGGGGTTTGATGGATCATAAAGGCTTAATTCATCATACTCCTGGTTTAAAGGGTCAAAACCATAAGAAGTAGAAAATTTGAACAATAGATATAAGGTAAAATGAAAACTTCTTGTGGTCCACATGAGGTCACACTTGTCAATATGCATGGTGGTCACATTAGGATAAAAAAATCAACGTTTTACAAATGTATGAATAGGAGTCATAGATGAGACTCATTTTGTGTATGATGGAAATTTTTGTTCTTCCTTAGATGGTCTCTTTTGTATAGGCATACTTTGACCACCATACATAAACATAACAAGTTTTAAGCTGTCTTTTAATAATAGGTTAGTTCTTTCTGTAACTGATTGTCATTCACAACCGCTCCTGAGTGATGGATCACTGGTATTAGAGCTAAACTGTATGCATTTGGTTTCAAATTTAAGAAGTGTTTATATGCAGAAAGCATTCCTTCGTGTATGCAAGTACAACCATTACAATGTCAAGTCAGCCTCAATATTGGACTACTTGCCAGCTAGAAGACCTAGGCTAAAGAAAATGACAGAAGAAAAGGTGGAAATACTCCTGACAAAGAATAAATGATTTAGGAGGTTCTGAGGCAGCAAGGGGAGGAAATGTATCAACAATCTGCAGTTAAGTTAAATAAATTCCTCCAAAAAAGGATTTCTTCAGTTGGAACATTTGAGATTCACTTTGAAAGAGGCAACCTATTCAAACTCTAAATAAAAAAGGATGTCCCAAATTTGAAAGAATAGCTACACATTGAATCCATAGATAATTGAATTCAATTGAATAAGTCCTATTTCATAGTAATCACTTTTGAGATCAAGAGTATCAAACATTGTCATGATCTTCGAAGTCCTATTTTGCAGTGAATTATTCAGATCAAGTAGCAAATGATATCATGATCAGAAAGTAAAGAGCTACAAATCAACAAGATAATAAAAATGAAGATAACTAGACAATAAGGTCTCAACAAGACATGCAATGTGCTTTGAAAATAGAAAATTGAGAGAACATTGAGCTGCATGATGTCCTTTCAAAGTGGAAATTTTCAATAGAGGTTGGTTGTGTAGTTGTAAATACCAACTCCTAATTAGTAAGAATATTAAAAAGTACTAGTGATATATATCAATCTAATAGAAATGGACATTCTCCCATTCAATGCCTCTCTCACTCTTTCTTAAACACACATATGCACACACAGTAGATGCAGGTTATCCATAATTAATTCCTTTGCACTTGCTTCCTTTTGATAGATTGAACCAACAATGAGATAATGGAAAATGTTAAAGAGGAAAGTTCTCCGAGCCTCTCTTGTCTGAGCTGTAATTGATCTTTCTCCTGGTTATAAACCCCAAGGGTTAAACATTGATTCCTAAATTTGAATAATTTGAATCAAATACACTTGTCTTTGGAAATGAACATGCCTATAACCAGGACCCCAAGCAATACGTAGAGAAGACCAGTTATCAGTTGTTTTTCATCACATGAATCAAGCATTTTGTTTCAAGTTCAATCACAAGTATCAGATTAAAAAATACAAGTGCAGTAGAATCCCAAAATGATTCAAACATAGTATCCTATGTTTCCTTAAACATGTAATATAAAAAAGAAAATATTAAGAACTGCATGGTTATGATGAAGTTTCAATAAGAACCTCCCAAGTTCAAGAACAAAAATTTCAATGAACAATTTATCTAATTTCTATAATTACATTGATATGAGAAGAAATTTACGCATCCCAAGAGTCAAAGTTGAAATTCCTCTGGAAAGAATTGCAGACTACCATATATAAACAATCATGTTTACCATATACCTTGAAGCCTGACGAAATTAAACTTTGCCTACAAAACAATAATAACGAAAAAAGAATTCAATATCATAATATAGTTTTTTTAATATCGTAAATGCTTATCTCAATGCAAAAGATGCAAAATATAGTTATTTTTTGCAATTTCATCAGCCCAGGAAACACTGGAAGCATCCAATCACTTTATCCAATATTACTTGAAGCAGTAAATGTATAGTTCAGGCACAGTTTTGAAGTATAGATCTTACAGACTGGACAGTTTGTCAAGCATTTACCTCAGTTTGTGAAACAGGATCCATCCAAGCACAGTTCCATCTTCTGGTGAAATTCTTGCAATGCAGTCAGTCTGCATCGGTTAAATGAGAATGTCTTGAGAGAAAATAAAACAATCCCTGATGATGCAGATTTTTGTTTTAACTTTCTTTTTCTTTTTTTCTTTTGAAATTCTCCACCTCTCCCCACCAAAAAAAAGGTAAAGGAAAAAAAAAAAAGAGAAAAGTTAAATAAACAAAACATACAACCATGACTATGAGAACTAAATTAATTGGGCACAAAAGCCAACCACCCAATTATGCTCTAGAAACTACAATAACAAGCATGAAAACTAGACAACCCTAAATTAATTTTAAGTCTTTTTAGCTTGTAGGGTTTTATTACAGAAGTCTATGAGAACCACATTATTGATGACAATAATTCTAGAAAACAAACTTAAAGCTGCAATCAAAATGCAAAATGACACTCCAAAATTAAGGATATAAAAACTGAACAAAAGCATAACCATGCTTATATTCAGCCACATGTAAAGCTGTAAGACAAGATTTCATAACAATACCCAATTAACTTAGCAACCTATGACAAAATCAAAGACATAAGGAACAAAATATCCATCTCAGACCCAGGGATATATTATCAAATACTTCCAAAATTAAAAGTTAAATGACCTACATTTCAAAGATAACTGATTGACATCTGACAATAAAACCTTATGGATTCAGAATGGTGGTCCAGCATACCAAATATTATAAATCTATAATTTTTTGAAGAAAAATCAACCACAGTGATGAGAATTATCTATGGCAGTTGAAATAGTTACCTGTAGAAATTTTGGAAACAAGTAAAACATCCTTTCACACCTTGCTTACATTAGGTATGGAATATCAAACAATATTTTTCGCTAAATTCAAATATAAAAAAAAAACTCATATCACACAGCTCATATTTTTTCAAAAAATATTTGAGATGGGTTAAAATAGAATTTAAATCTAATGGTTCAGAAGCCTTGGACCTCCAGAGAAACACTTTAAAAAACTAATATCACACATACACAGAAGCAGATGCTTCCGATCCTTCAAGCCCATTTCCCTATGCAACACAATATCATATCTTCAAAATTATTGTCAATCAACTTTAGGTGCTACTACAAAAATAATATATCTTTCCATGCTAGATATCTTAAAAGTTGACATATGTTGGATGAATTATAAATTTTCAGTAAATATTGCACTCATGAATGCCAATAAAAAAGCAGGTGTGCTTCTTAAGTTAGATATGCCCAAGGTATTTGTCATAATAACTAGAAATTTACCCTTTATATTTGATAACTATGTGGACTTGATCCTTAAAGGATTCAGTGAATGCAAACTTGCATGCATACTACTACATTCTTGGTATTGGTTAATGGATCTACAACCCGATTCTATTCATCAAGAGGATTATGGGAAGGAAGTCACTTATCATCATACTTCATTATTATGGAAGGTTTAGGAAGAGAATCAAGTTTTCAAACAACAGCACTGGCTGTTTGGATTAAGAGCTGCAACTATCACTGAAGCCCTAAGTCACCTGTAATTTATAGGTCACACACTAATGATGGCTATATACATATATACTATGCATGAGCCTTCTATAGAATTTCACAAGACCTAAAAACTTCTAATTCTGTGAGCACTATTTGTCGTTTTACAATCACAAATGTCTTTGATTTTAATAGGGTCAAATAAGACCTTTATCTGATACTATGTCCTAATTTTTCAATTTTATTCTTGAAGAAGCCACACTTGTATAATTTGATTACAGCTTGTTTCCTCTAAATTTTATCACAGTTGTAGATGTGCTCTTCTTCAATGTTATTAAAAATCAGTATATCATCTAAGAAAAGACTCATAAAGTGTTCTAGACAAGAGCAAAATATGGCATTCATCATCCTCATGAAAGTTGCCAGACTATTTGGGTCCAAAAGGCATCACCAATAATTCATATTAGTTATTCTTAAGGCAAGTCTCAAATATATCCATTTCCTTAATATTAACTATGTTATAACCACTTCTAAGGTCTATCTTTAAGGAAATTGTGGCTTTCTTAAGGGCATCTAAGTGCTTCATGTTGCTGGAGCTAACATTCCACCCAAAAAAGAACATTTACAGAAAATTCAAGAATATCTTGGGTGGACCTTTAATGGGCTTAATCCTCTACATAACTGACTGGGAGGAGGAGTCAAGAGTGCAGATGCTTAATTCAATCTCAAGAATAATGGGGTGAATCAACTATATAGTTATTTTTGTTCTTTTTTAACTCATTCAAGGTGCACAGATTCTTCAGCACGCCTTCTGTTGTCTGGGGACTTCTGCACTATGCTTTTGAATTCTTGGAAGCCATTTTTTCATGGTTTTGTCTTAAATGTGTTGTATTCAAATATCATACTGGAATGATCTGAGCCATAGTGATTCCATGGGCAATTTTGACTAAAGAAGGCTGGAAGTTAAAAGTGCAGATTGTTTAATGTAAATTGTCCAAAGAAAGCATATTGCAACATTTGTGATATTGCAGGTCATGCTATTGCAGATTGCACATTCAATCTGAGAAGTGCAAGGCACCATACAATGACAGTGCAAAAGGAGGAGAAACAGGGAAAACCCAGCACTTCAAAGAGTGGACAAGGAGCAAGGAGTGTCGGATATCGAAATAACTGCCAAGGGAGAAGACAACCACAGCAAGGGAATCAAATTGCAGGAGGTGAAGGATGATTACAATATGATTTTGATGGCAGGCCAGTTATTCAGTGTAGAATATGTCAAGAGTGGGGACACTTTGCACGCAATTGTATGAATGCCCCAACCAGAGGAGGAAGTGGGAACAATAATGCAATGATGTGTAGATAGTGCAGATCTGGCAACCAAAAGGAGGCAAACTGTCTAAAGAAGGCATGCACAAGCAACTTGCAAAATGTCAATTTTATTGACATAGAAGAGCCTCAAGTAGACCAGGAACAAGCACAGAAGGATAAGCACATGTTGGCGGTGACTCAAGCACAAGCACAGAGGATGGACCATTACCCGAACCCTGCTAAGGATGAGGAGAAATGGCAAGAACCATGTGTACAAATAAAAGAAGAAATGTGAAAGACCAATTAGGAGAAGATAAGTCAAGAGAATAAGTTGAAAGAACCCATCACCATTAAAGACAACGAAATGTCAACAAAGTAGTTGGCACTACAAGTATTGGATACAAATGTTGAAGTGAAGGTATCCAGCTTACTGTGTGAAATACCAGAGCTATATGCGAGGGTTGGAGAAATGGTGCAGACTAGGAGAGTAGAAAGCTATGACGCCAACTAGAGGCAAGGAAAGTAGCAAAGGATTAGTACATTGACCTGACATTCTTTATGATCAATGACCAGAAGAAACCAGTGCTGATCCATATTGAGTTGTCGAATTACAAGTTGACGCAAGTGATTGTTGATGGGGGATAAAGTCTAAATGCCTCAGAAAACGTGGAAGGACTAGGGGGTACCATTATTGTGGTTCCCAAAGTTCGATTGTATGGTGCAGATCAGTATGGCATTGAAATGAAAGGAGTCTTGACTGCATAGAGAGTGAAGATTGCTGACCAAATGTTCATCTTGGTTGTGCTTATTGCTATGCAAAAACCAGCCTACGATGCATTGCTGGAACGTGGGTGGTTACACATGGCAAAATTGAACCATAATTGGCAAAAGGACCTTCTAACTTTCAAGAAAGGACAATACATGTAATAAATATAAAGAATTGGCAATGCCTGACAAATTGGGAAGTCGAAAGAGGAATATCGGACAAACGGATGAGAACCTAAAGGAGGAGTGTTGGAATGGGAGTGCAAAAAAGATAAAGGGCATTCAGACAACAAACTTCTACGTTGGCAGATGGAGGACTGTGAATTTTTCCAGCCTACCTACATGTGCATTAATGCAAAGGAGGATGTTTAGGATGAAGGACGTCAATGTGTGTACGAGGTCGGTTAATGTAGTCAAAATGCCAAGCCAACAGTGAAAGTTGGAGATGAGAAAATTACCTTTCCACAAAAGTTTGCAAAATACAGTGTTGTCGAGGCACAGATTGATGAAACGCCAACATATCCTTTCAACATGAGAAAAGTGGCGAAGGAACCCGACATCATAAAATATGGAGGACCGAGTGCAAGTGAACTTGGGCGAAGGAGAGAAGGAGAAGATAATCCATTGCAAGGATGAGTGGGATCTAGTTTGAAAAGCAGCAACTCTTAAAATTTTCATGCAATACAAGGTCTTTGCATGGACATATAAGGATTTACAAGGGATTCCACCTAAGTTGTGCGTGCATCAAATTCCGTTGATTCTTGGCGTGCAACCTTTAAGGAGAAGGCCATATTAAATGAATCCAAATTATGTGGCCTTGGTCAACGCAGAAATAGAGAAGATGCTAGATGCGGGAATAATCTTCAAGGAGATGTTGACAAATGGGTGTCAACTATCGTCATCAATTTGAAGGAGAGTAACCAAATCACATTTGTGTGGATTTTTGGAGTTTGAACGTGGTGACAATCAAGGATCCCTTTCCAATACATTTTACTAATTCAATCCTGGAGGAAGTAGTAGGTCATGAGATCTATTCATTTTTGGATAGATTATCAAGGTATAACCAAATTAGTACTGCCGAGGAAGATAGATTGAAAACTACTTGTAGGAGCAAATGGGATTTATGCATATAACCAAATGCCTTTCGATTTGTGCGATGCCCTTGCCATGTTTCAAAGGATTATTCTATACATTTTTTAACAAATGTCAAAAGGCTAATTAAAAGTATTCTTGGATGATTGGTCGTTGTATGGGAGAAAATATGAGCATCTGAAGGCGTTGGAAGAATCCATGTGGTTGTGCATAAATGCTCAATTGTCCTTAAACCCAAAGAAGTGCAAATTGTTGGTGTTTTTGGAGAATATTACATTATTTGGTACATGCTAATGTACCCCCATGGTACCTTTATGGTACAAATGTAAATATGTAATAGATTAGGGTTTGAGTCTATAGTTTAGGTGAGTGATTTATATTTCTCCTTTATGTAAGTGTCTATGTGCAAGATATGCACAAGTGTCATGTATGTTAGAGTGCAAGTGTGTGATGAGAGAAAGTGCACAACTGTCATGTATGTAAGTATGCAAATATGTGAGGATGTGCACAAGTGTCATGTATTAACTATTAGGAGTGCATGTAGAAGTGTAAGTGTCATAGAGTTAAGTGTGCATGTAAGTAGAGAGTGAAGAGTCATGTATACAAGTGGCAAGATGATAAGCCAAAGGTCATGAGAGCTGTCATATGGAGAGCAATAGTCAAGTACTTGAAGAGTCATCTTCTATGTCTTTATTATGGAGAAAAAGCTCCATGTATTGTATTGGGAAAACGGTCTGTAAGTGATCACCAACAAGCATTGATAATATTGAAGCTTGTATGCATATTTTGAGCAATTCTATTGTAAGTTATTACATGAATGATTTTGGCCATTTACATTCATATTTGATATTATTTTGAATGTTATTATAATTTATATTGGCCAGTAGATATTTTGATTGCTCTTATATTTAATTCTACTCTTGATTAATTATATTGGGACCTAAGATACAATGGCTGAAATATACTGGGACCTGAGATAATTTGGGTTAAAAGCCAACCGGTGCCGAATGAAAAATTTCTAGGGCACCTGGTATGTAAAGAGGGGTTGAAGACCAATCCTGACAAAATTTGTGTTGTGAGGAGCATGGAAGAGCCATACGACGTAAGTTCGTTGAAATCGTTCTTGGGGCATGTCAGGTATTATCTATGCTTCCAAAAACTTTGCACAAGTTTCACACCCTCTTGACATGTTGATGCAAATGTGTTCCTTTCAAGTGGATGGAGGAACACCAAAAGGCCTTTGAGGAGCTAAAAGCGAAATTGGTTTGCACATCCATCTGGTATTCCCAAATTGGGAAAAGGAGTTTCATGTCTAGGTGGATGTGTCCAATTTTGCGATTGTATACAGGCTTGCTTGTATGGGCAATATGGGTTAGATCAACCCATATGTTTTCCATGTCGATTTTTGTCACGAGCAGAGAACTATAGCACCACGAAGTGGGAAGCTTTAGGGATGGTATACGCGGTACAAAAATTCAGACATTATAAGCTTACCAACCCTTTTGCATTCTATGTAGATCATCAAGTGTTGTATTTGATCAACAAGACGACCATTCATGGACAAATTAGTAGGTGGCTCATTACGTTGCAAAAGCTCATGTTTCAAATGGTGGTGAGACCAAGGAAGAAACACCTGATAGCGGATCAATTGTCAAGGATTCGCTCTGGAGGACATGTGGAAGGAGTGTTGGATGAATTTCCAAACTCATCTATTTTCAATTACTATGCTATCATCATGGTACAAATATGTGGGTGAATACTTGTCGACGGGAGAGCTGCCAAAGGAGTTGACGACAACAGAAAGCAGAAAATCATCATCAAATCAGCACTATTTCAATTAATAGCTGGTTTATTGTACAAGATTGGACTTGATGGGATTTTGCAAAGATGCGTAATGAACAAAGAAGTGAACTCAGCGCTGAAGGAAGTTCATAAAGGACTAGCAAGAGGGCATATGGGGTTGGACACGACCGCGAGGAAGGTGCTTTTGGCAAGGTTGTGGTGGCCCACCCTCTATCATGATGTGAAGGGGTTTGTGATAGCATGCAATATGTTTAGAAGAGCTAGGACGCTGCTATGGAGGGACTTGATGACATTCCATCTATCTCAGCCACAAGAGATATTCGAGAGATGGGGTCTAGATTTTGTTGGACCGTTGAAAACTAATATGACAAGATGTAGATACATTGTGGTAGCAACTAAATACTTTATGAAGTGGGTAGAGGCAAGAGCATTGCATGATAATTCCGCAAAGAGCATTGCACAGTTCTTATACGAACAAATCATTACGAGATTTGAAGTGCTTCTTCAGTTAACAAGTGATCGCAGAGGATACTTTGGTAATGAAAGCATTCAAAATCTGATGACGGAGTTCAAGATCTTGCGTTCATTGTCAAGTTCGTATTACCTTGGAGCAAATGAGCAAGCAAAGGTAACAAATAAGGTCTTGGTATCCATAATGTACAAGACGTGGAATTGAAGATGATGATTGGAAGAAAAATTTGCCAACGATCTTGTGGGCGTACAAGACTATGTTTAAACCAATGAAAAACCATACACCGTTCCAGTTGATGTATGGACAAGGGGCAGTTGTGCTGATGGGGTTTTTGGTACCAAGTCTAATAGTGGGGATGTAAAACCGTCTTGGTGACCAGGATAGCCTAGAGGACAGGCTAACGACACTCATCAAAATGAATGAGAAGAGGGTGATGGAATAGTGAAACACAAAGGTTGCCCAACGTCGTTGGAAGTTGTAGCACGATAAGCACCCGAAGAAGATGAATTTGAAAGTAGGCGACTTAGTGTTGAAGTTCAATGGCAAAAGACAAATCAAGCCAGGGAAGTTGAAGACTGTATGGCTTGAGCCCTTCCAAGTGGATGAAGTGACGAGTAATGGTGCTATGAGGTTGAAGAGTGAATGGGACACAATGTCTCGATCAAAGTTAAAGTCGTATAGAGTAAGAGCACAAGTGAACTTTGTAGAATTTGAACCAAAATATGAAGGTACAAGTACCGACAAACTAATGGTTGCACCAAGTTGAAGAGTCAAGCCACACAAATCTCGATACAGGAAGTTGGAATGTCAAGCCACACAAAAGAAGAGGATGGTGCGGAAAACATAAGTGACTTGGATAATAGCAAACTTGCGAAACAACTAGGATGGTTGTATGAAGATGAAGAAGCAAGTAAATGGGAAATGGAGTGCAACCAACAGTGCAGCAGGAATGGTACAACCTCAATCCAAGTGTAGATGAATCTGTGTGCATGTTAGGTTCTTGGATGTTGAGGAACAAAGACTGAGATCACTTAATCCTAAGAACATACAATGAATGGCAACAATATATGTTGGACGAGAGGAGCTGCCAAAACATGAGCCTTGAAGTGATGGAAGTGAATATGAGGGGAATGAGTTTTCTAGCAGCCAATGGACGTGCACAACAAAGAATGCGTTATGAAATGTAGCAGTTGTGTGAATGGAGTGAGCAACTGAACATCAGAATAACTGAATTGTAAAGACAACATGCACAGGAATTATCGAGGATGCACCAAGATATTGAAGCAATTGGTAGAAGCAGCTTTTTCGGCAAAGGGACAAGTCTGGAAGAGACCCTCGAAGGTGCATGACAGACAAGCAAATGTTGGGAATTGCTGATAATTGTGCATAGGAAGTTGAGTTTCTGGAAGAAGACTATTAGTTTAGCTAGTATAACCACATCAAGAGAATCTGAATGGCGCAATATCCATGAAGTACCTTGACAGACATTGCCAAGTGAGTAGACAAGTGTTGGGAAACGAATCTAATAGTGTGTCCCTGACGAGTTCAAGCAGTGGTGAGGAAGACTGGAGCAATGCTAGTTCAAGCTCAGAACTCGAAAAAAGAGTGAGTCAAGGAACACCAAGGAGGCAACAAGCTAACCAACCAACAGGTAATGTAAACTTACTACTGAATGTTGTGTTGTAGGAAGAACCTCGACAAGAAATTTAGAACACTTATGAGGACGAAGAATTAAGAAGGCAGATGAATAGGAAAAGGCAAAATCTACCAAGCAACTTGAACAGATCCTTGGGAAGTTGAAGTGGTATGCAAAGGCCACTTGATGACTCAAGGTGGGAATTCGATTGAGACTACTCAAGTATTCTGGTGGGCCATTAGGACCCCCAGGCCATCTAAGTTAGTCTGGCCAAGAGGGGAGGTTGTTTTGCCTCTTTCCCAACCATCTTGGGGGGGGGGCGAGGGGGGGAATCTACCCAAAACGGTCCAAAAATCGTCTAGCTAGAAGGGAGGGTTGTCTAGGCCACCCCTAGCCGTCTGGCAGAAACAAGACCCCAAACAAGCCTTGGGCCATTAGGACCAAGTATCGGGCCATCTAAGGAGACTATTTGGAGTACAGATTGTCCCTAGGAAGTCAGAACACTTAGTCCAACAAGCAACGAGAGAGGAATCGTCCGATAGTCATATGGATATGGAAGAAAGAGATGTTGGGCCGTTTGAAGAAGAAAATGAGTTGCTATAGGACTGATTGGTTGAAGGGAATTAAACAAAACCAAGGAGGCAATCACGACGAAGTAGACAATGAAGAAGACAGTTAGGATAGGGAGGTGGGTCGTCTAGCCACCTAGGACGTCTGGAACAAACCAATGCTAGACCAACAAGATGAAGGAGGCAATCATACAAAACAGGCCATTTGGATCTACAAAGGAGGGTTGTCTATGCTTGTGAATTGCCAAAATGAGCAGTTGGAGGGGTCGTCAGGCTGCCTAGGTTGTTCGAGCCAAAAGTAAAAGTAATCCCAAACACAAAACTATATGGTATTAAAATGGGCCTAACATGCGCAAGGTGGTAGAAGCAAAGAAGACAAGGAAAGACATGCAAAACAGTTAGTTGGATGTGAATTAGTTATGAAAGGTGAAGTGGCAGTTAAGGGGCAGTTGCCACATGCAGGCCAAGTGTCCTCTTACCTCTTTCATCTTATAAATAGATGCCAGGAGCTTGCATTTGCTCATTCAAACACCCAACGCAAAGGAGAAGCAGGTGCATGAAGAAGACGTCATTGGTATGAAGTTTTGCAAAGTGTGCAGAGAGTCTTCAAAGGTACTTTGGAGTGAGGACAAGTATCAACCCATTGTGCAGAAGTTACAGAAGAAGAAATATTCTGCCACAAAGAAAGAAGTTGCAATGGAGGGAAAAACGTGCCGAGAAGGGTTTTGCTGAAAATCCCTCCCCATTGCCAATAAAATTTGTTTTTCTTGTGCAGGTGGAAAACTTCTAGTAGCAGCAAGAA
This sequence comes from Wollemia nobilis, assembly GCA_028583015.1. Classification (NCBI taxonomy): domain Eukaryota; kingdom Viridiplantae; phylum Streptophyta; class Pinopsida; order Araucariales; family Araucariaceae; genus Wollemia; species Wollemia nobilis. The sequence goes on from JAQPPZ010017228.1 coordinate 20,121,422, forward strand.
GGGGTTGGAGACATAAGAAAGGAGACAAAATCTATTGAACTTGCACATAACGGAGTTCAAAGGAGCAAGGATGACAGTCGTACAATTGTTATAGACAATTTTTTTAAACGACTGTATAGGCCATACGACATGTCGTTTGAACAAGAGGAGTGTTGGAGCATGGAGGTGTACGGGTCATCTAAGTTGATTGAGAAAACTCCATTCGAACAAGAAATCTCGAAAAGAGGGCCATCCGAGTCAAGGCCATCCAAGCATCAATCGTTTGGAGTTGGACTGTCCAAGACCTAGTCATCTAGAGTCGAGTTGTCCAGAGTCAATCATAGGGGTCGTTAGAGCCATACAAATAGTTGTGAGAGGCACGCGAAAGAAGGCAACGAAGGACACAAAGTACGAGTGTGCCATGTTGAGCTGCAAGTTGGAGCCAAGTCAACAGGAAAATGGTTGGGACAGTTGGAATTAACTGTTGTCAAAGGATTTAAAAATCTGAAGCCAAGGAAGCAGATTGCAAAAGGAATGCAACGAAGGCCAAGAATTGCTGAGAGGATAGAATGGGTCATGCTACAGAGTTATCCTCCAATATTTGTGACGAAGTTGTGTTGCAGTAAGTACCCTGTACCCGCAGAGGTGTCGGAGATGGCATTCTAAGAAGCCACGAAGAGTGCACACATGGAAGAGAAAGGAAGCGTGAAATGGACACTAAATGGGAGAGAACGCAACATGGAGACCAATCAAAATCAAGGTCTAGAACCAGAACTCCAAAAGATAGGCGAGCTAAAGGGAAGTAACAAGCAGCAAATTTACCACAATAGAGGACTAAAGGGAAGGTGTGCATGTAAATTCCTTAGAAGAGATTACCTAGATGATGCCTGCAGGTGAATTTTGCAGGACATGGCGGTTGGAGCATCCAGGGGACCCACTAGTTGAAGACGACATTTCAAAGCATGAGAGTTCAGTTTATTTTGCAAGTTCCCAACTTCGACAAATATTTTTTCAAGTCGTACCTATTGGAGATGTTGTAGACGTATGATGCGGAGAAAAATCGAAGTTGAGTGATGCTAGGTGACAAGGAGGTGTGGGTATCATTCTCCCTTAATAGGTTTCAAAGGGTATTTGGATTACCTACTGCAACAAAGGTAGTGAAGCCCTACCAGTTGAAGAACTTTGTTGATAATTTCACCAACCTTAGTCCAGTAGAAGAAGTGAAGCTGACCAAGCATGGAAGTCGCAGATTGAAGATACAACACCTGAAGTCGGATGAATTGAGGTATGCAATGAATGTAATCATGTCCAAGTTGTCCAGCGAACAAAGAATATTGGATATGCCCACTTGGCTCATATCATACATGGAAGGAGTGATGTCTAGAGAAAAATATGATTGGGCAGCTTTCTTGTTAGACTGCGTACAAAATTTTCTATCGCAGTATACAAAAAAAATTTCAATGGCATTCCATGCCATTGTGTTACTTCTAGATGCCACAACATACGAAAATATTTAGTTTCCCATATTGAATCCCTCACAAACAATACTAAAAGAAGTGCCTACTATTTTCCATTGGGTAGATGTAGCCCCACTGATGAAGAATGGACCGACGGGAAAAGCAATGACAAAGAAGAAAAAGGCGAGAACGAAAAAGCAAAAGGTAGCAAAAAGTTTGTCATTGGAGTCGTTAGAAGATGGAGGAGATACTAATGCACGGGATGAAGAGAGTGCAGATTCTAACAGAGTAGAGGAGCGTTTGCCAAGTGCTAGGAAGCGGTTCAGAGAAAAGAGACAGAAGCAATTGGAGCAGCAGTGGAAATAGATGGGAGAGCAAATGCAACAACAGCAGCCCCGACAACAACAATAGTATCAACCAATGAGTCAAAGCATCAAAGTGTATCCACCTTTGGGACTCCCACAAGACGCCACCATGGTTGGGACAATTGGCAGAAATCTGCAAGGAATCATGGTGGGTTAGCATTATAAGTTGCGTGGAATGACTTACGTTGTAGTGCCATCGGGCACTCCTACACAATCAGGAGGCCAAACCATGTGAGGACGCACCGTAGGTACCATTGCAGGTACTGGGAAAGTGGCTTCGACTGAAGCTACCAAGGGAGGATAGCAGACGAAACAATAAGAAGCTGATGCGCGAGGAGTTTGGTGTGTCAGAGAAGGAATGCAATAGCTAGAGAGATTAAGAACTGTGTAGAAGCAAGCACAAGATACACCAATGATTGTAGATGTGGACAAGGACTATAGACTATAGTTGATGCAATGGAGGCATCACCGCTGTTGAATGAAGCATCGATGATAGATGAAGGAGAATATACAGGTAACATCACAATGATGATGAATGTGGATATGTTGGAAAGCTATCCCACAACACCACTATGACAGTTTGTGGAGGAGGTGGAGAGGTGTGGTTCACCTCCTTTGGATGAGGACAACCAATAGTGATTGCATCTATGACAACCCAGACTATGGCATCGACTTCATCAGTGTTGGAAGCAAGTAGAGGAGACAAGGGAAAACAACCTCCATCAAAGTATATAAGGTGGTAGAAGGGCTAGGGTAGTCAACTATCTAAGGACGAACCAAACAAGGGTAAGAAGATGACGTGGTGCCATTCCAAGCACCACCTCATACATAATGTAGTGCATAGGAAGTCATGTACATGCACAATGCAATTCTGAATGTAGTAGTGTTGTCATTTGTAATGTTTTGTTATAAGTACGAAAAAGTGTTTGGTTAAATGTACGTATAAATAATAAGTAATTTAGTAAGGTATGAAATGAAATGTAATGTAAGATACATGCATGACAAATGTAATGCAAAATATGAAGTGTCGGGTAGGTACTTGAGGGAGTAACTACATCCCAAATGTATAAATAGGACCTATCATTCATTCGAAAGGGTACACGGACACAAATATACATAGTAAGAGTACGAAGAATAGAGGAGTTGCATGCTATCAAGAGATACTTGCATTGTATACCAGACATGTATTCTTACAGATAAGAATAATTCCATTTAGTCATTGTTGCATAGACTATGTAAGCATTATGCATGTGATTGCAAGTAATTTTCATTGTTATAGATAGATTATCTGAACTATTCCCACTTTATTTACTATAGATGTACAAACTCGGTTGTTTGGAATGTTGACCTAGGTTGTCCCATGCAAAGCCAACGACATCTGAACAAAAGACCAATCGTATGAACTATACCATTACCCAAAGTTGTCTGAATTGCAAATAGGGTTGTTTGACTTGTGTTGTGCAGGGCCGTCAAGAATAAATTAACTATGCATAGGCCGTTTGGAGTGAGATACGAGACTATTTTGAGCAATGTTTGATTGCATGTTGATGAATTGTGTTGCTGATTTGCTCTATCATTGCATGTTGATGAATTGTGTTGCTGATTTGCTCTATCATTCCTTCTTTGTTCCTTCTTTGTTCTTTGTTCCTTCTTTGTTCCTTCTTTGCTTCACTTCCGAGCGATTCCTAGCATCACCCCGCTCGCCAGCGAACCCCAGCATCAGCACCACTTCGAGCGAGTTGGCACCAAGGTCAAGCCCTCCCGAGTTCACTCCCTTTCCGAGCGACTCTCGAACTCGCTCCTTCCCTTGTGCGACTCCCAGCTTCGCTCCGTTTCTGAGCGATCTCCAGCATCGTTCCCATTTGTCGGCGAACCTTAGTCTCGGGCGATCTTCGGAGCTCATGGACTTGGCAGGACTTCTAACTTCGGACCATAGTTGAAAAGCAGGGTAGGTGGGCATCTGAGGCACATTAATGATACACGAATCCAAGTCTCATCCCATCCCTTCAGGACGCCCTGTCAGGTCCCATAAACACTTCAAAGGGCAAGTTGCACCAACCGCATTGATGAGATATGCTCTCCCAACTGCAGAAATAGTCCGGAGCCACTCCAGACATGGGTGGACCATATTCCAGGTACACTGTCAGCTGACAAGGGTCAAGTCTCAACTGCCCCGGCAGTTTTGAGATCTGAGCATTAATGTAATTGGGGGGAAATTCATCTATAAAAGGCAGATCAATACAATGTAATAGGGGGGGGAACAATTTGCCAAAGACCTGCTGTATTTGGACTTCTTGTATTACTATTACGACTCCTGGCTCTGATTCTACACTTTTTCACTGTGTATGGCGCCTTTTATGCTGATTTTTGTTAATTCTTTTTCTTCATTTGCATACAGTAAATTCTGAAATTTGGATTTAAGTTTGTGAATTAGGAACGAAGTCTAGAATTGCTAAAGTATACATATCAGTGTGTGTTCAGTGTTAGTTTCTTCTATGTTTATAATATTTATTGTTGTTGGTTCAAGTAGGAGTTAGCAATTGTGCTACCTATTCTTTCCCTTGAAACAATCTACATTTCCATTTATTTCAGTTATTTGCATTTCTTTCAGCAATTTCCTGATTCCTTTCCTATTCCCATCTGAAACCAAGTATAGTATAGTATAGGAGCCGACCTTCTCCGAAGATTGGCACGGAAGGCATCCCTTCCTTCCGGCCTTTCCATCTGTTGGGTGGGTCTAGGGCGCATAGATAGACCAAACCCTTTCCTAGTGGCAGATTCTTAACCAACAATAATTATCCCACATGTATAGATAAGTGATAGTGATAGGTAGTTGAGCATTATATAATGTAGACAAGAGGCTCATATGGGGGATATGGAAAGAAGAATATTGTATTGTTAGGATCTCATATTGAGATATATTGAGTGGCTTCCTTTCAATAAGGAACATTGTATGATGTTGCCCTACCTCAAGGGTTTGGTTTATAATTTAAAATACATTGGAGTAATTTGCATAAATTTTATTGTATGGAATTATTTATTGTGGCTATTATTTAATATTTTTTGCAAATTATAATAATTTTTGTAAATGAACAAGGAGGTCCATAACAAGTGGTATCAAAGCACTTTCCAAGGCCATGTTTTGTTGCAAGAAGCTTCAGTTATTCTAGAGCATTTTTTAGGGTCGTGATACGTTGCAGAAGTTTTAGTCGTCTATTCACTGTTTGGATCTGAATTTGGGTGCTTAATAAGCACCTGCATTAGGCTAAAAACCTCTTGTAGGATCAAGTGTAAGTCCCAACCACTTAATTGGGGGAAGTACTTGCGCTAATAGTTTCCCTAAAATTCATTCTGAGGAGTACCCCAAGAACCCTAGAGTAACTAGTTTGAGTGTGTCACCAGTAAAAAGGGTCAACAGACCCACACTCTATTAGTAGTATTTGCATCCTGAGAGAGTATACAAAGAGTTGTTGTCTAGAGGTAAACTCGTGGCTGGTTTCTCAACAATTATTCCCTAGTGGAAATATTGTTGTAATTAGAGAGCAATACTCACTTAGACAGCCTTTGTGGCCGGTGAGATTTACCTTAAGCCACTAGGAAGCCGAAGTCTAGGGCCCAATTTATTACCAAGATTTTCACAAAAGTGCCACACAGCCGTTAACAACAACTTCAGCAACAATTTCTGCATAGTTTCCATAGTTTGCAATAGTTACACAGCTTTAACAGAGGAAACAGTTGCAAGTTAGTACAGAAAATAACCAGTTTGCAGTTGGTAGCAGTTTGCCAAACCAAAAAAAAAAATCCTGTAGACCAAGATATTACCAATGCTAGTCTAAGTGCAGAAAATACCAAGTCCATAAAGCAAGCCACTATCAGTTAAAAAAAAAAAATCAGTCTGTAGAGGGGGTCATTATTAGTCGTCGGAAGTATATAGTCTGCAAGCCGTTAACAGTTGTTAAGCTGAGTGCCAAAAAAACAAAAGTCAGCAGAACAGGCCGTAATCAGTCTAGAAGTTCACAGTCTACAAGTTGTTAAAAGTTGTTAAGCTGAGTGCAAAAAAAAAAGAAGAAAAAAAATAGTCCATAGAGATGGCCATTATCAATTGCCAAAAGTACCCAATCTACAGGCCATTAACAATTGCTAATTTGAGTGCAAATTTGATTGTTTATTGAAAGGAATAGAGGATACTCGAGTAATTTTTTTTTTTTTTTTAAATCCAAGTTCTAAAATTTTGGGAATGGAGGACATGGAGTTGCCATATTCACTGGAGAGGATGATAGTGATGCTTGGGAATGGTGGAAAAATTTAAGTCTTCAAATTTTTCTAACGTGTCATGGAGACATAAGATTTTAATTTCTTTGTAAAGGGAAGCTTTAACTTGGTAATGGAGCTTTAGATTTACCGATGATATTTTTTAAACAAGGGAAGAATTTAAAGTTGCATTTTTAAGCCAATGGAATTTGGAAAAAAATGAAAAGATAGCTAGGCTACATGACGAACAAAAGGAATTGAAAAGAGAATGATAAAAATTGAAGAAACTGGAAGAAAAAGAGAAGGGGAATAATATGCAGGTAGAAGGAAGCACATCTTTGATGTCAAATAAGTCAAGCAATAAGCAGGAAGAATTGTTTGAATTTTAAAAAATTATTTTGCAGGTTTTTGGCTGCATCTAGAAGAAAAATGTTATTATTTCTATAAACCTTAGCATTAGATACAATGTCATTAATATGTCTTTGGCTAAGAGGTTGCAGGTTTAGGCAAAGAAAGTCAAAGACGTACAACTTGAGGGTACGAATGTTCAACTTTTTGAAGATCACCATGGACGAATATATTTTACATTTAGATTTTTATGCTATTAAGATAGATGATGCTGACATTGTTCTTGGTTATCCTTGGTTAAATTCTTTTGGTACTGTTAATATTAATGTACAAAAGAAATTCATTAAGTTCTGGTATAGGAATAATAAAAATAACAGTACAAGATATTTTCCAGTGTAAGAGGCAAGGATCCAAGGAAAAACAAGAATCTCTTTTTATGATGGAAAAACAAAAATTTATTGAGGGAAACAAATTAGGAAAGAAGCATCAGAACCTGAAACAGAATCCAAGAAAGAAGTAGCAATAGCAGAGTCCATGGAAGAAATAGCAACAACAAAGTCTGTGGAAAAGACAATAGCAAAGTACAAGAAAGACATAAAAGAACACAAGGACACATCAAACAAAGGGCACATGAGAGAACATCATGCAAACGAATTTAAAACAAAGGAGAAAAATGTGGAGGAGACAAAGAAGGTAGAACATTAGGTTAAGGTTGCAACATATCGCCATCCACACCACCAGGAGCAGCAACAATCTTGGAGGCATGGCTTAAGGCAACAATATTATGGTTCTAAATAAAATCAAAAGGGCACCAAATATGGCAGTGTTTGGAAAAGAAAGCATAATGACTTTGGTTTTCAAAGTGGTGCAAAAGCACCAAGGAACAAATGGACCCATCATTCAAGTTACCAGTAGAGCAGCAGAAGTGTGGAGCCAACAAAGCAGTCCCAGATACTCAAGTTGCAAAAGAAAGCATGAAGGAAAAAGAGTGATATTTATTGCCAGTAGAAAGAAGCCTCCAACACATGGAACCAAGGGATTCATTTTAAAAATTCAAATGGCCAAATGGCATATCAGCATCAGCAAAGACCACCACCACTCAAAGTTTCATTGAGATGGATGGATGATTGAGATCGATACCAATTCATAGTAACGCTCAGACGATTATAATAATTAGTCTCTTCTTATGTTTTGAGGACAAAACATTTTGTAAGGAGGATGGAATGTTAGGTACCCAAGATAGGAATTTAATATTATAATATTGTACTTAATATTATAATATTATAATAAATGTATTTATCCCACATGTATGGATAAGTGGTAGTGGTAGGTAGTTAAGCATAGTATAATGTAGGCAAGATCTCATATTGCAATATATTTAAGAATGGCTTCCTTCTAATAAGGAGCATTGTACATTGTTGCCCTACCTCAAGGGTTTGGTTTATAATTTAAAATACACTAGAGTAATTTGCATTAATTTCAGAAATTGTATTGTGTGGAATTATTTATTGTGGCTGTTATTTAATATCTTTTGCAAATTATAATAATTTCTATAAATGAACAAGGAGGTTCACAACACTTAACAGTATCTTTGTACTGTAAATAGTGGCAGACACTGCCAGCAATCAATGTTGATAAGACCCCACTCTACCTTTGTACACTAAAAGAAAAGTATAATAATATCCCACTTTTGTAAATGAGAATAGTGGCAGACACTGTCAGTAAGAAAACTGGTAACACCCCACTATATCTCTCCTCTATCCTTTGTAGATAAGTATCCCATCTTTTAGATAAGATATCTATGTACCATAGAATCTTCAGATCCAGAGAGAATGTAAGTCTGCACAGGAACGTGTCCTTATAAATAAAGGTTCTTCCCTTGTTTTAGGCATTGCGGGCTTTAGAAGCTGAAATAAGAGGAGCCCTGTCTGCAAGTAGTTATCTCTTTGCTTTAATCTGTTTTCAAAATGAATAAAATCAGCACGGCGGTGTGCTTTTCTGTAAGGTCAACATCATCCCACCTTCTCAAGCATTTGTATATTAAGTTCTAAAATTTAGTAGCAGAATATAAGATTGATCTAAGTATGCTCTCTGCCTGCCTCAAACTGGAATTGGTGCATCAGAAAAGTGAAAATCTTTATTCTGACTAATAGAAGAGGATTGTTATTTAGTGTTAGGGTTTAATCCTAAACAATAGCATAAAAAAGTTAGCATATGAAAAATAAATTCTGAGGGAAGGGTTTTGGTATCATAGTTTATGGGATTCTGACCCCTCTACAACTAACAAATGCAGAGGCCTCCTATTTAACTGTATCCATTCATAATTTTGATTTCTTTAGCATTGCCATATCTATTACTTTTTTATACTACAAGTGGAAAACTTAAATTCCAAATAAGTTGATCTTGAACAAGATTTTATTATTTTCTTAAGAACACAGCTGCGGCTGATATTAGTGAGCAAGAAGCCAGAAGACATGCATCAAACAGCCTCGCAAGTCAAGTACAACTTGGCATGGAACAATGTTTTTGGTAAGGAGAGAGAGTCAATTTGAGAAGAGAGAAAATGATATTATTAGAAAGTTGAAGGAGAAGGATAGAGAAAAATATATGGAAAAGTAAACTGATAGACAGGAGGAAGATGACTCCCTCCAACAATGCTAAAGGACTCTCTGTTTTAGACTCAACAAATGAAACCACTACTGGTATAAGAAAGACAAGTATGGAAAAACATAGTATGAAGACCCATCGAGACATTCAGCATGTTTGTTCAGACAAGGTCAAAGGAAGCACAGGTTAAGATAAGATAATTTTATAAATGTGCAGGGATGAACAAAGAAGGCCAATGGAACTTTTAAAAAAGAGCTGGTTTAATGCACTGTAGTAAGCAATAAGTACTATGAAAATAAGCTAACCTACGGTAAAGTGAAACAATTGGATGACATTAAATTACAGCTTCAAGGGTTGGACACAAAAATGGGTAAATCAGAAACCCTGACATGCTCAAAGTAATGATAAAGGGAAGAGAGAATCAGCAACCAAGGTAAAGGAGGGATAGAAATGAGCTCAAGTGGATCCAAGCGCTGACCTAATCTGTTTTGGGACATAAAGCAGAAATATAGTTGTCATCATCAACCATCCCAAAAGGGCCAACATAGAATCTAACGATGCTCCCAAGGCAGATTGCATCAAGGCAGAGTTTATATAAAAGTGCATTTAACACTGTGTGAAGAGCAAAATTCTATTGTGACAGTGAACAAAGGAGTTTTAGCAGGTTTTAACTTTCTAGGATGAAACAAATTGAGGGCTGATTTTGTGGATATTACAAGGAAACTATGAAGATGCCACTTGATGTGTACATTGTGAAAAGTGGGTTGAAAAGATTGCTCAAAGCATGGAACGACGAGTTTGGGGTGACCAGGCTCACATTATCCAGCACAAGCACATCCCACACTATTCTCCCAGAAAAATAGGATACTGCAGTGTGCAGACTATAAATAGAATAAATTTGCAAAAGAATTGATCGAATAAAGAATAAACTAGATTAAAATCTAAGTACCCAGTAAAAACCTCTGTTTTCTTTTCTTGTGGTAAGCATAACAGCAAGTCCAATTCCTACAACTAAACATCATTCAGACAATGTGAGTGAGGTACAGAAATTTCAGTCAAACATCTACACCAAGGTCATCACCAATTCTTTTTCCTCTTCCCAAATGTTAAAATGTTAGTAGCTACTAGCTAGCACAGCCTTGATATAACATCACCAATGTTGATATCTTCATACATCTTTCTTGATGCTTATATTGATATTTTGTTCCTTCTACCCTTTCTAGAATTTCTTTCCTTCAAAGGTTTCCCTTGTATTTTTCTTCTGTAAATCCTTTGCAGGAGATGCATTAGGTATTCTTACTATCTACATTGACCATTGTCCTTTATGAAATTAATTTTTTCCATATTTGATATTAATGATTGAATTACATTAAGAATAGTAATCTTGAGGTTGTGAAATCACGAGTCATTGTTATCCTTTACTCAAAAAGAGAATTGGAATGAAGTTGAAATCAATGGCAACGATTATGAATATTACAAAGATGGAAATAAAATATGTGATTCCTTTTGTGATATCTTCCTTTCTTCTCTATTTCTCTTGCATATGTGTCTGAATGGAAAATATACAACATGGTTTCAAAGCCACAAAGGATGAAAGGCATGATAACATGGAAAATAATTATGAGATCAAGATACAAGTTCAATGGATACATATAAAACCAATTCACAATATGTTGAAATGTTAAATAAAAATTTTAATCAGATAATGGTCATCAATCGCTTAACTTGTTACAACTTTGTTAGAACAATTTAGAAGATTAATTTTTTCATTAATTCAAAAAAATTTAGGTTAAGAAATTTTGCTCAGATATCAAGCTGACTTGAAGCAATGTAGTTCATGATAAAACAATGAAAACTTGTTTTGTTTCAAAAAATAGCTACCAATTGAAGGAGGAGCTCAAACAAAACCAGTGTAACACCTACTCATAAGTACATCATAGCTGCCTGGCAGTAAAAGGAAAATTTTGCATACCTGCCAAACATTTGCCCAGACTTCACCATTTATGTACTCAAGTTCATTCACATCAAACACCTCAATTCCTTCATACTTCACAGTCACTCTATGCTTTTCTGAACAATACATAAACAGAATAAGATGTCATATATTAGCATTACATTATGTACAAACTACAAACTATCAATAAATATTATTTTCAGAAAATCCACTTCGAAGAAATGTCGTTCACTGCAAAATTTAAGACGTTTGTCATGTTTACTAAACTGCGGTGTATGCAATTGCCAATCTTCAGACAAAATGAAAAAGCCAAAAATAATTAAAAAACACATTTTAATTCAATAAATCATTGACAAATGTATTAGTTGCACAACCTTTGAATGTAACTGAATCAAAGTAATATAGTTTCGAACTTCCATCACTTCCAAATAAATTTTTTCCATCATTTGCCAATCCCCAACCATCTTTCATAGGGTGGCGAAAGGTCTTCACCTATGTCACCGGTCAAAGAATCAATTAGAAATAGAGAATGTCCAGAAATAACAGCCAATGAAAACTGTGGTCCAATATTTAAAGGACAAAAAGTCACATCTAATTAAAAGTTGCAGCAAAACAAAATTTTCCTTCTCAAAACAAGATCTTAATGTTGCTTTAGTATGCCAAACCATACAATTAGAGATATCTGTCACAGACAATGGACTGATATTGGAATAGAGGCACTAAGTAATGTGATGAACACTGATAATAACCAAATCTGGGTTTAAAGAAGATCAAGGCTAATGCACATGATGCCATGCCTGGGGAATATTCCAATATATTCTTAAATTGATGTTTAAGAATTTTTGCCACTATAAAGTGGTCCAGAGACACATTTTTTATGTTTAGAATATATGTTTCATTATTATAAAAGCATGATATAGGAAACGATGCCAAGAAATACAATAGATGTCAAATATATACACGTGAAAGAGATGCATCTTAGAAGAAGCACACCCATTACAAAGGTTGATGATTATCAAATAATTAATTAAATTCATAACATCTCTTCCCATTTTAAAATGCTTTGCCCTTATGACATAGGAGAAGCAAGAAATTTATCAACAAAAAGAATTATTTGCAAAAGTTGCTTCTTAAACAAACTCATCCATTTAAATAAATATTCTTTGATCTGTCTAGAATGTAAATTCTTTACACTGCTAGGATTCTCTCAAGTTCCAGTACAATTAGCTTTCATTTTCTGCTTATGATGGTAAGGATATTTATACAGTTTAATATTTGACTTTTGCAGATCACAGAATGTCACATTTTGGAAGTAACTCCACTAAATATGTATTAAAATAGTTCTTCATTTTTGGCAATAAGATTTTCCATTTTCCAGCTGTTTTTATCTTTCAGCTAACTGACAGCTTCTACAGTGTAGCACTTGACAACAAAAGTAGGTACTGCCCTCCATAACATCTTTATTCAGTGTGCTGACAAGAACTGAATTGATGGAGCCTTAAATAGTTGAAGTATATGTATCCAAACCTACTAGTTACAAAACCAATGAACTATTCATTGAAATTCACTTTGATAATGTTGATAACTTGCAATCACTCAACACTAAAACCATGTTCTCTCCACCCAAAGGCAAAGCATATAAATTCTTCTTGACCTCAAGATTTGCATAGATATTTTAACCACATGGCCCTTCCTTTGGCAAGACCGGGTGGCACCATCTGCCATCATAAAATCAAAGTCTCTATCAGGGTGCATGAACAAATTAAGAGTTCAGGCCATAGGTGCGTCAACCAAATTATGATTATTGCCCTTTACAATTAGGACCATTACCTTCTGTTTGTTGATGTATCCCAGAATCAAGGTTTATGGAATCTGTAAAATTGTTGCTAATGATACACATGATTCTTTAGGAGCATATTTTTCGTGCTCGAAATCAGGAACTCATTGAGCCAATAATTTCACTGCTTTCCTCGTCAGAATAACGTTTTTCCTGATATGTCCCTTCCCAAAACTGTAACTTCATATTATGTAGGTTCTAAATTGTTTTTTCATCTTTCCCAGCATCACTCTTGTGCAAATTTATTTCACATGGTTGGAATGGTTTTGGATTTCTAATAATCAATCTTTTATCTAGCTTTTATTGATGAAGGCATTGCAAAATACATTTTGATTGCACTAGCCAACCTCGTACACACTTCTCTGATCATCACGGTTGGCTTCTTCTGCATGAATACACATACAGTTTGGCTGGAAGACTTTATAGTCTTCCATTTGCCAATGGAAAAGATTGCTATCTGAGTGCTCTTTGTCTTTTGTGCACTCCTCTAGCTCCAGCACACCATCTTCATTTGGCTCTTGTCTATTATCATGTTTTGATGACAAGCTTCCTGATTCATCAGATGTCATGTGATTTTCGCTATCGGACTGGTTCTTCAAATTTATCATGTATTTGTGCTGGCCTTTCTTAAACGTTAGGCATCCTTCTCCCAGTTGTGATTAACCTTCACCATGTGCAACCATCCTCGTCCCAACAGCACATTATATGCAGGTTTCTACATGGCAATAACCACAAAATCCATGATGAAATCCTGATCAACGATCTTCACTTTCTGTATAGTTAAAACTCCCTTCATTTTAATACCATATTGGTCTGCACTGTATGGTCTGAAATTTGGAGACCATAAGAATGGTACCCTCAAATCTCTCCATGTCTTCTCTGGTAACACGTTCACACTTGATCCTCCATCAAAAATGACCTGCGTCAACTTGTGGTTTAGCAACTCAATATGAATCAGTGTCGGCTTCTTTCTATCATCAATCATCAACAATGTTGGATCAATGAACTGATCCCTTCTTATCCTAGTTGCTTCTTGTTGGCATCACCGCTCCACCACCTTCCTTGTCTGCATAATTTCTCATACTATCGCATAAAGCTTTGGTATTGTGCATACTAATCTGGATACCTTCACCTCCACACTCGTAATTAGTACTTGCACCACCAACTGTTGTGTTAACCTCTCTTTCTCTTTTGCAATTGTGATGGGATTTTTTAGCTTTTTCTCTTGCAATAACTTGTCTTGAGTGGCCCTTCGCATTTCTTCCACTACTTGAACATGTGCTTCCTGCCATCTCTCCTTCTTTGTGGCAGGATCCAGCTATTGCTCAGTCTTCTTTGCTTGCGCTCGTGTTACTACTAGCACATGCTTTCCTTTGTTTTGTTGGTCTTCTAGAGGCTCTTCGATGTCAATAAGATTGACATTCTGCGAGTTACTTGAACTCGTCTTCTTTGGGCAATTGGTCTCCCTATGATTCCCCGGTCCACATCATTAACACATCAACCCATTGTTATTTTTGGTGTTGCCTTCAACTAGTGCATTCTGACAATTTCTTACGAAGTGCCCCTACTCTTGGCATCTTCGACATTGTAGTCACTATCCAGATCTCTATTGTTCTTCAACAAAATGTAGTTGCATACATCTGCAGACGTCTAACTACAGACGTCCAGCTGCAAACGTCCAGATGGGTAGCTGCAGACGTCTAGTTGTAGATGTTCATACGGGTAGCTGTAGACGTCCAAACGGGTAGCTACAGACAAGTAGTTGCAGACGTCTAGATCCAGACATTTAGACGAGTAATTCTAGACGTCTAGCTCCAGATGGGTGGTTGCCAGACTGCCAGACGTGTAGCTCCAAAATACGAAACGAACAATTTTCGGAGTCTTCCTTTGGGAGAGGAAACGAACAGTTTCGGAGCCTTCATTTATCTATAAAAGGTGAACAACCCTTTGCATGTAAACAAGTAGTGTGAATGTAAAGTTTGCTGAAATCAATAAAATAACGAAGCTGCCATTGCCCCATGGATTTTCTTGCACATTGCAGGTTTCCACATAAAATCTCTGTGTTACTGTTATTTTTATGTGTCATGGTTTCTGCTTGCAAGTAAAATTTTAAGATTTAACTAACATTTGGTATCAAAACCTAAGGTTTTGTGTGAGGGGGAGCTGAAACAATGACAGGAGGTGTAACCAAGTTCGAGATTGAGAAATTTGATGGCAGGATCTTCGCTCTATGGAAAATGAAGGTGGAGGATTTGTTGGTTCAAAATGACCAAGCCCTAGCCTTGAAAGGGGTCACGAGTAAACCAAGCAACATGAAAGATGAGTGGGCAACGCTGGACAGGAAGGCGGTTTCTACAATCCATCTCTGTCTAGCAGACTCTGTCTTGTTCAATGTTGCTAAAGAAAAGACCGCAGAAGCCCTCTGGCAGAAGCTTGAAAAGTTGTATGAAACAAAATTAGCAACTAATAAGGTTTTTTTCTGAAAAAACAACTTTATAGCCTAAGGATGAAGGAAAGTTCATCTGTGGCAGATCATTTGAATGAGTTTAATACCCTTATCAGTAAACTAGTTTCAGTTAATTTGAAGATGGAGGATGAGGATAGAGCTATCACCCTACTTTGTTCCCTCCCAAACACCTGGGATCATATGGTGATGACCATCAGTAATGCATCATCAGAAGCTCTAAAATTTGATGATGTGGTAGTTGCTTTGTTGGCAGAAGAGTTGAGGCAAAAAACGTCTCTAGAACCCTCAACCAATGAAGCCCTATCTGTGAGAGGTCGATCTTTCGAGAGGAGTAAACAAGGCAGATCACAGTCGAAATCTAAAGTCTAAAGGACACAAGCAGAAAGGGAAGTGCTAGCATTGTGGGAAGCCAGGGCACTCAAAGAAGGATTGTTGGCAATTGTAAAAGGAAAAGAATGGTGAAAAGCAAATTCAGCCATCAGCTGAGGCCAGTACAGCAGATTCAAGAGAGACGGCAACATGTGAGGCTTTATGTATCAGCAACAGCAGATCTGTTTTATATACCTAGGTATTGGACTCGGGTGCATCTTTCCACATGTCTCCTCACAGAGACTAGTTTGACAAATATCAGCCATACTATGGTGGGATGGTCTACTTAGGTGATGATCATCCTTTAGAAATTGTGGGAAGAGGGGATATAAGGATCAAGTTGGACGATGGTAGAGAAAGGATGTTATGTGATGTACAACATGTGCCTGATTTGCGGAAGAATCTGCTCTCAATCAAGATGATGGATAAGCTAGGGTATTTTGTCACTTTCGGTAATAACTGCAAAATTACCAGAGAGCTCTTCTAGTAGCAAAAGGAGAATCTTATGGGACCCTATACTATATATGCGGTGATACGTTGCCAAACCATGCAGCAGCAGCAAATTCCATAAATGCTCAGGATGCAGTAATGCTATGGCATCAACGCCCAGGACATATGAGTGAAAAAGGTCTAAAAATTTTGCATGACTGAGGTATGCTTTATGGGATTAAGTCTTGCAATTTAGACTTGTGTGAGCACTGTATTTTTGGTAAACAAACAAGGGTCGGTTTACTAAAAGACCTGGTAAGAGTTCTAATTTTCTGCAACTTATACATTCGGATATATTTGGACCAGTCCCCACTCAGTCCTTGCTATCTATTTTCTCACCTTTATAGATGATTATTCTAGGAGACTGTGTTTATTTTCTGAAAAAGAAGTCGGAAGCTTTGCAGAAATTTAAAGAGTTCAAAGCACGAGTAAAGTTTGAGCAAGCCTATTTTATGTCTCAAGTCAGATAATGGGGGTGAATATTGCTCGAAGGAATTTGATAAATTTTGTACGTAGGAAGGTATTAAGCACCAGAAGACTATACCATATACTCCACAACAAAATGGTGTGGTTGAGCGGATGAATTGCACAATCATGGAACGTGCAAGAAGCATGCTCAATGCATCCATGTTGGATAAAAGGTTCAAGGTAGAGGTTGTTAATACAATTGTTTATCTTATTAACAGCTCACCTACAACGGCGTTGGATAGATAGATTCTGGAGGAGGTTTGGTGTTGTAAGCCAGTTGATTACTCTCATTTGCGTAACTTTGGCTGTGATGCGTTTGCCCATGTGCCTAAAGTAAAAAGGTCCAAACTTGACCCAAAGTCAAGCAAATGTGTTTTTCTTGTCTATGGAGATACAATGAAGGGGTATAGATTGTGGGATCCTACTGCCCACAAGGTAATTAATAGCTAGGATGTTACTTTTGATGAAAAATCCATGCAAATGGAGGTACAACAAACTCCTAATGTTGTACCAGTTCAAGTAGATATGAACGAAGATGAATATGAAAATCAACATGCTGAAGTTTTTGATCAACATGCAGAACAACAAGTAGAGCAGCCACAACGGTCACAAGACCAAGAGCCACAATCAACAAATCATTGGGTTAGAAGATCTACACGTCCACAAAAGTGTCCGGAAAGGTATTCTTCTGTTCATCGGTCCTCTTTTGCTTTGTTAACTGATGATGGTGAGCCGATTTCATTTCAGGAAGCTAGAGAATCTGAGAATGTAGAAAATTGGAGGAAAGCCATGGAGGAGGAAATCGAGGCACTTCGTAAGAATAAAACATGGGAACTTGTGGATCTCCCACCTAGAAGAAAGGTTGTTGGAAACAAGTGGGTGTACAAAGTAAAGAAGAACAACGATGGGTTTTTGGAACACTATAACGCTCGCTTGGTGGCAAAAGGTTATGTGCAAAGTCAGGTATAGACTTTAATGAAATTTTCTCTCCAATTGTGAAGATGACTATTGTTAGAGTTTTACTTGCACTTGTAGCAAGCTAGCAGCACAGGAATTAGAACTGGAGCAGCTTTATGTAAAGACTGCTTTCCTACATGGTGATCTCGAGGAGGAGATTTATATGGATCAGCCTGAGGGCTATAAAGAAAGAGGTAAAGAACATTTGGTTTGCAGACTCAAGAAATCTCTGTATGAGTTGAAACATGCACCAAGGATGTGGTACAGAAAATTTGACACCTTCATGAAGAGCCAAGGTTTCAACATGAGTGAAGCTGACTATTGTTTATAATATAAGAGGCTTGATGATGGCAGTTTTATTATTTTGTTGTTGTATGTTGATGATATGCTGGTTGCAGGCCCTAGAATGAAGAAAATCAATTGATCTTAAGGCTCATTTGGCTAGGACATTTGAAATGAAGGATTTAGGAGCAGCAAACCAAATTTTAGGGATGAAGATACACAGGGACAAAACAGAAGCAGCAGCAGTTCAATATGCAAAATGCAAAACCAGTTAGTACCCTACTTCTTTCACATTTAAAATTGTCTTCCGAACAGTGTCCTAGAACAGAAGCAGAGAAGACAAGCATGTCTCGTGTACCGTATTCATCAGCAGTAGGAAGCCTCATGTATGCCATGGTGAGCACCAGACCGGATATTGCCCAGGCAGTGGGTGTAGTCAGTCGGTACATGGCAAATCTTGGTAAGGAGCATTGGAATGCAGTGAAGTGGATACTTAGATATTTAAGAGGCAATTCAGATGCTGCTATTTACTACAGATTGAATAATTTGCAAGTTATAGGTTTTGTGGATTCTGATTATGGTGGAGACAGAGATGGGAGAAAGTCCACTACAGGATATACTTTCACTCTTGTTGGTGGAGCTGTGAGTTGGACTTCTAAGTTGCATTTTGTGGTGGCTTTATCAACCACTGAAGCAGAATATATTGCAACAACTCAGGCCAGCAAAGAGGCAATTTGGCTAGAGCGATTGTTGGGTGACTTCAAGATAATGCAGGAGAAAATTACGTTGCATTATGATAGCCAAAGTGCTATTTAGCTAGTGAAGAACCCAACATTCCATGATCACACGAAACACATTGATGTTAAGTACCATTTTATAAGAAATGTGGTGGAAGAAGGTAGGATCATGTTGGAGAAAATTGATACCGAAGTGAATCCTGCAGATATGCTTACAAAGCCAATCAAGACAGAGAAGTTTGAGTGGTGCAAACTTCTCTGGGCTTGCTGAAAATGTAATAAGGGGCAGCATTGGGCAATTCGCACTATATGGAAAAACATAGGCACAAAATTCCTGTATACTGACTTCAAGTGGGAGAATGTTAGGAGATGATGTCACAATCCAGATCTCTATTGCTCTTCAGCAAAAGGTAGCTGCAAATATCTAGCTGCAGATGTCTATCTGTAGACATCTAGACGAGTAGCTGCAGACGTCTAGTTGCAGACATCTAGACGGGTAGCTGCAAAAGTCCAGACATCCATACGGGTAGCTGTAGACGCCTAGCTCCAAACATCTAGACGGGTAGTTCCAGACGTCTAGCTCCAGATAGGTAGCCGCCAGATTTGTAGCTCCGGAAGACGAAACGAACAGTTTTTGGAGTCTTCCTTTGGGAGAGGAAACGAACAATTTTCGGAGTCTTCCTCATTTATCTATAAAAGGGGAACGACCCCTTGCATGTAAACAAGTAGTGTGAATGTAAAGTTTGCTGAAATCAATAAAATAACGAAGCTGCCATTGCCCCGTGGTTTTTCTTGCACATTGCAGGTTTCCACGTAAAATCTCTATGTTACTGTTATTTTTCTGTGTCATTGTGTTTTCTGCTTGCACGTAAAATTTTAAAATTTAACTAACATGATCGATCTACCATCCAAATCATATTGTAATCGACCTTGCCCACCTTGTGGTTGATTCACTAGTTGCAATTGACGTCTTCCTTGGCAATTGTTCCTATACCCTCCTCTTTTTGCTACTTTCCAGATTCTAGTACTAGGCTTCTCTTCTTTCTCCTCATTCTACACCATTAAAATTTGATGTCTAGTGCTTCTCAAATTTAATAGACAGTCCACAATAGCATGTCCTGCAACTTCACAAATATTGCAAAATGCATTCTTCAAAAAATTTACATTTGTATGTCTCTTTGACTTGGACATTAGAGGTATTACAATATTTGGTTTCATTGTAAATATTTGGATTATGATGTGAGTTTGATATTTGTATATAGTATGTGTCAAGTTAGTAGGAGTGTGCATGTGTCATGTATTTGTAGATAGGCAGATTGATATGTCTGCATTTGATGCATAAGTTTTGGTATTCGAGTTATTTTGTAATTGTATGCAAAGTGTTTGACGAAATGTGCGTACATATATTTAATAATGTTATAAAGTGGCAATTTAATATTGTACGTAATAATAGGATGTTAAGTCATGTATGTCGGCAAAGTCAAGTCATAAGTTAGTTTGTCTTGTAGTGGGAAATGTCATGTAAATGCAATCTTAAATGCATATGAAATGATTTAGGAAAATGATGAGGTGTTAGGGAGTTGAAGGGTGTAACTAATTCCTAGGTGTATAAATAAGCCCTCCCCTCATCCATTCAGTCATTCTGGGATTGATGGTTGGAGAAGCATTGGTACGTGAGAGAGAATGTTGTTGCATATCTGCGTAGGGCATAATGCAGTCAGGCTATGGATGCAGTTATGAAGAGGATTCTGCATAGGGTTGCAGACTGCAAGATTGTAATGCTGAAACTATATATGCCATTGTTAATATAAATCTGCTTGTATTTATTTGTCATCTGCCATTGTTGTTGCTATTGCTGTTTTGTGCATTGTTATTGCTAATGACTGCAGATCTGTAGAATTATTTAAGTAGAAATGGAATTGTGTGTAAGCATGTTAAATTTCATTTCTACATTTTGGCGTTGTTGCTTGTACAAAGTTGGGTCTAATCTAGTGACATGGAGTTCTGAGAAGCAAAACCCTTGGGAAGATGCGCAATGAGAGCATTGGAATGTAGCCAAAGAAGTAGGTGAAGATGCAGCAGATTTGTTTGTTGACGCAGACGAAGGGCCATCCAATGAAACAGATGTGCAGACGGGAAGCAGGGCATACTACCATCCAAATGCAGATGAAGACTTTGCAGATAGAAGATTTGCAGTCACAGACGAAAAAACTGCAGCCACAAAAGTGATAACTGCAGTCACAACTACGAAAACTGTAGTCAGAGACAATCGTCAATCAGTCAGCAGCATAACCAAACGTCAGTGTCATGTCCCCTTCTAATGTGTAACCAGGAACCATCAGCTTATTTAATTCCCGTAAGCTAATTTGGGTGAAAGGGAATTATTTTTAAATTAATTATTTTAATATTCTCTGTTTTTAACTTTGGACGAAAATATTATTTAATTCATTTAAATGTGGAGCTCAATGATATATTTTAATAAAGTGAAATTAAATTAAAGAGCGGAAAAAAGGAGATATAAGGGAAAAAAGGAATTCATTTTGAGGTTATGCTTATGTTATTTTCTCTTATTGGAATTTTTGGAGAGCTTCTTCAAAAATCAAACCCTCGGACGAAACCCCATAGGAGAACCAGTTTCGGCAGTGTAAGATTTTGCCCTAGTTGGTCAGTTGGAGAAATCACCCAGGTTTCTCAGCTAGCATTCACAAGAAAATCTACCATTGTTGGAGGGTGTTTTCTGCAGGGTCTATCAGATATAACCTAAGCCTACATCAAACTATAAGCTAGGCGCCGTGGAAATTGAAGGTGACATGGAGGAGTTGTATCATACACCGCCGATTTCATTTGCTCGACCTGCTTTATACCAACCACCGCCGACTTGGATAGTGGAGTCTTCCTTGGTCGACTAAGATTCATACTAGCCACGCGGAACCTTGGGTGACCGCGGCTTTCCATATCGCCGCCATTTTCTATATGCTCAGCCTCCTTGTACTAGTTGTCCAGCATCTGGAATATAATAGGTCAGAAATTTTGTTTATTGTTGGTATTGAATGAATGTTAAAAATATATATATAATATTTAGCATTAATGAATTCGGATCTTTTTCACATAATTATCTGCACATTATA
Organism: Wollemia nobilis; assembly: GCA_028583015.1. Lineage (NCBI taxonomy): Eukaryota > Viridiplantae > Streptophyta > Pinopsida > Araucariales > Araucariaceae > Wollemia > Wollemia nobilis. The sequence goes on from JAQPPZ010017228.1 coordinate 20,143,117, forward strand.
AATATGTGAAACTTGCAACTATCATCAATATATTTGAATATGGTTGAGCACAGCTCTGGTTATTGCGAAGGCTGGGAAATATATCTATATCCGTATTAAGGGTGTCAAGACAATGAACTGTTGATGTTGGGTCTGCACACAATCCATCCATAAAATCGAGAAAAAAAAATTGCTTAATAAATTGTCCAGGCTATTACAGTCAGACTGATGACAACAGTGCAGTCAGTCATCAGATTGATGGCAAAAGTGCAGTCAACCATCAAATTGATGGCAAAAGTGCAGTCAGCCGCCAGATTGGTGGCATAAGTGTAGTCAGCCATTAGACTGATGGCATAGTGCAGTCAACCATCAGACTGATGGCAAAAGTGCAGTCAATCGTCAGGATGATGGCAGAAGCGCAGTCATCTATCTGCATGACGGCAAAATAGGTGTTGATGAAAAGTTGCATGCGAACGCAAAATGTTTGGCGTTGAAGCAATTGCAAGTTGTGGTGCACGATGGTGAGCAAGACACGAGTCCGACATCAGTGCAAAAGACAAATGACATCAGTGTGTGAGACAGGAGTCCAACACTAGGGAAACTGCAGGTTAGTGTGCTCGATGGGGAGTGGGACAAGAGTCCGACATCGGAGCAATTGCAGGTTGGAATGTTTCATGGTATGAACGAGAGTACAATGGAAGAGCAATTGCAAGGTGATGCGCATAAGGATTTGCATAAGGGAGAGATATGCAAACAACTGCAGCCAATACTAGGCCAACCTATCAAACCAAAGGCCAATTTGGGCATATGGTGTAAGTGTCCATTATTTCATGGAAAATCACGAGAAGACCTAATAAGGCATTGGAGAATTTGTCGCATGATGTGGAACGCAACTGGACAGAATAATGAATTCGACTGGCGGAGGTTATTTCCAGTGACATTTCATGTATTTGCAATGGATTGGTACCTGAAATTCCTTGCAGAAAAGTACTAGACATGGGAAGAATTGCGTGATGCTTTTGTGCAAGAATTTCGGTTGTTTGACAATGATGATGCAGTCATTGCTGAAATCTATGGATTGAAACAAGGTGAGAACAAGTTTGTTTGTTCCTATTGAGTGGGTTGTTTGACCATTTGGAGAAAGACCAATCAAATGCATTGAAGAGGAGATGGTTCATAGATGGACTTCTTCCTCCATATTGGAAGAAGATGAGCATGGTCCCTCCGATGTCATACCAAGAGGCTTTGAAATACGCCTTGATTTGGGAAAGTGATGCAAAAACATCGAAGTATTGGCATCATGTTAATACCGATGAGAGTGATTCTAAGGATGGAAGTGATTCTGATATGGAGACTGACTCAAACACTAAGAATGATGCTTTTGAGGAGGAGAGTAGTTCATCGCTACAATACTGGGGTCGAGAACTCAAGGAACGAAGCAACTCCAAAGAGACGAATGATGACTCTAAGGACAAGTATGACTTAGAGAGTGCAAGATCATCGCTACAAGTATATGCGACGCCAAGGGAGATTGTACAAAGGAGGGATACCATTGGTAAAGTAATCTGTGACAAACGTCGAAAAACTCACAGGCGAAGAATGCAGTATGACAGTAAGGGAAGACCTATTGTGCAATGTTGGTGATGCCAATTGTGGGGCACTTTGCACGTGACTGTCAAAATATTGCAAAGCAAGACGAACCAATGATTCATCAAGAGTTTGAAGAGTTAGAGGAGAGTTATAGCCCTTGCTAGGAAGTAGAGGTGGTGAAGCCAATTGCATTGGAGGAAGTGAACCTACTTGAGATGGTTAACTTGATGAGCTTGATTCAAATTGAGCAAGTGAATTTGATTTCAATTGAGGACGGAGACTTTCTACAAGAAGTTGAAACGGTTCAGGAAGTTGCAAAGTGTCGTCAAGACGATAGTCTAACGATAGAGTCCAGTCAAACAGGTCACCAGACAGAAGAATGCAATTAGTCAAGTCACCAAATGGAAGAATGCAGACAGTCAAGTCACCAGACGAAAACCTATAGTTAGCAAGAAGACCAGACGACAGAGTGCAATCAGGAAGGAAGCTAGACGACGGGGCTTTGTCAAGAGGCTGGTCAAACAGATGAGGATAGGATGGTTGGAGGTTGCAGTCATCTGACGGAGGTGCAAGTGTTGTCTGAGGGGTTGCCGTCTGAAGTGGAGTCGTCTCAGGAGGAGACGTCTGAGGAGGATTCGTCTGAGAAGTCATCAAGCCTGAAGCCATCAGGACTAATCTGCCTGAAGCAATCCGTCAGACCTCATCAGCCTGGTTGAGAAAATTGGCAAACTCCCAATTTTTTACCGATTTTATGGAACAGCGATGCAATCAGCAAAGAATCGCCAATTTATTCTGCAATTTTTTTTTCTTTTTATTTTTAGGCTATGGCCGATTTAGGGTTTTTTTATGCAAGCTCATTTTCAGCTGTTAATGTTTGAACTTCGAAATTTAAAGTTTAAACCCTAAATCCAAAACCTTAGCTTAGGGTTTTGGGGTTTTTTTTTCCCTCCTCTTTTTAAGTAAATATTGTTGCCTGATAACTATGTATGCAAGCCCATTTTTCAGCTGTTAATGTTTGAAACTTTGAAGTTTAAACCCTAAACCCTAGGTCTAGGGTTTGTTTTTTTCTCCTCTTTTTAAGTAAATAAGTAAATATTGCTGCTTGGTAACTATGTATGCAAGCCCATTTTTCAGCTATTAGTGTTTGAAATTGAAACTTTGAACTTGAAGTTTAAACCCTAAACCCTAGTCTAGGCCCTAGGGTTTTGGGTTTTGGGTTTTGGGTTTTGGGTTTTTTTTGCCTAATAACTATGCATGCAAGGGCATTTTTCAACTGTCAATATTTCAATTTTAAACCCTAAACCCTAGCCTTTTCGTTTTGGGTTCAGGTTTTTTTTCCTTTTTTTCAAGTGATTGTAACTTTGTTGTTACTTGTTTTCATGTGCAGGCATATCCTTGTTACTTGTTAATTTGTACCTTTTCATATTACAAGCAATACAAGATGTGTTTTGTCACTTTCATGTGTAGAAAGTTTGAGCCTTGTATGATGTCTTGACATGAATTATTGCTTTTATTGCAATATTTGATTTGCATAATGTTAATTCATTGTATATGCATGAAAAAAATGTATTTTCAACGAAAATTTTCATTTTCTTCAGTTTTACTTTTTTGCCGATTTTTCCCCCTTTTTTTTGCCGATTTCCGATTTTGCTGATTTTTTAAAATGCCGATTCCAATTTTCTCAACTATGCTCATCAATCATCCGTGAGGACTGATCCGTCTGAGCCAATCCGTTAGGAGGAACTAGTCATCCGTCAGGATTGATCCGTCTGAGCCAATCCGTCAGGAGGAACCAGTTATCCGTCAAGACCAATCCGTCTGAACCAAGCCATCAAAGCTTATTAGTCATCCTTCATGTAGTCATCCATTCTAATCTATCATTCATCCGTCATAGACTAAGCCGTCAGGGATTGTCGTCATGGAGTTTGTCGTCAGAGATGTTGCCATCAAAGGTGTTGTTGTCTGAGACATTGTCGTCAAAGATGTTGCTGTCAAAGGTGCTACCGTCTGAGACATTGCCGTCAGAGGAGCTTCAATCAAAGAAAGTGTCATTTGAGGTAGTGCAGTCAAAGAAGTTATCGTCAGCAATACTGTACGACGAGGGAGATGTCCGTCAGAGGCTAACAAGTAGTCAATTGGATCAAGAAAATAGTGAATTAGAGTTGAGGGGAAGTTTTTTTAGTGAGTCGAGTGAAGGCTCTCAAAATGTTGAAGGGTACGCACGAAGGGTACTGCCCCTAGACCGTGCAAGGGATGCTGCCCCTTGACCCTCAACACAAGTGACAACGGACGTTACCTATCATGTTGATGATGTTGTTCATCTTGATCATGTTGGTCATGAAGGTTATATTCGTCATGTTGGCTATGTTGGTCATGTTGTTCAAGTTGATGATGTGGTTGATTGCAATAAGTGAAGTGAACAATTAGAGCATAATGGTCATGTTGATCAAGTTGTTGTTACAACTGATTGCAGCAAGTGGAGTGCACAATCAGAAACAAGATGTTACGAGAAGCAGTTTGAAGTGAAGTTTGTTGCAAAAGATGTATGGAATAGGAGGAAACGGAAGGAGCGTGACAAGAGATTTTGTTACATTGTTTAGTGCTTCTATTCCCAATGTTCAGTTCATGTGTCATCGAGGACGCTGACCAGTTTAGAGGAGGGGATAGATGTAGATAGGGAAATTGATATGTCTACATTTGATGCATAAGTTTTAGTATTCGATGTTGTTTTGTAATTGTACCCTAACTGTTTGACGAAATCTGCGTACATATATTTAATAATGTTATAAAGTGGCAATTTAATATTGTACGTAATAATAGGATGTTAAGTCATGAATGTCGGCAAAGTCATAAGTCATAAGTTAGTTTGTCTTGTAGAGGGAAATGTAGTAAATGCAAAGAATAAATGCATATGAAAAATAATTTAGGGAAATGATGAGGTATTAGTAGTTGGAGGGTGTAACTAATTCCTAGGTGTATAAATAAGCCCTACCCTCATTCATTCAGTCATTCAGGGATTGATGGTTGGAGAAGCATTGGTACGTGAGAGAGAATGTTGTTGCATATCTGCGTAATTCATAATGCAGTCAGGCTATGGAAGCAGTTATGAAGAGGATTATGCATAGGGTTGCAGGCTACAACACTGAAATGCTAAGACTGTATATGCCATTGTTAATATAAATGTGCTTGTATTTATGTGTCATCTGCCATGGGGGCCACTCCCATCAAAATACCAAAATATTACATTTGATGTAGCATACATTTTTATCATAGTTTGAGAAGATTATGTGGGTTGTCACAATGACGATGAATGTGGATATTCCAGAGAGCTATGCCACAACACCATCGTGGTAGTTTGCGGAGGAAGTAGAGAGATGTGGTTCACCTCCGTTGAATGAGGGAACACCAATCGAGATTGCATCTATGACTACTCTGACCACAACACCGACTTCATCAATTTGAGGAAGAAGAGAAAAGGGGAAACAACTTGCATCAGAGCACATATTGTGGCAAAAGGGCTAGAGTAATCAACCACTTGAGGTTGAGCATGAAAAGGGCAAGGAGACGACAAATACTGTTGAAAAGCAATTTGATGAAGAGGGAGGAGCAAAATCAAAAATTCAAGAAGGCAAAGCCACCAAGCAAAAAATCAACCTGAAGAGTCAAGATGGCGAAGACATTGAAGATATGATCGCCTTAGTTGACACCAAGGATGAGTTGAAGCATGGTGAAATGTATGAACATTTTCTGATCGAAGAGCCTAACTTGAGGTAGCCTCCATTTCCCAAGGAACAAATAAATGACCAGGTTAATGAATTTTTTTAGAAAGTGAGCGGATTGTTTGATAGATTCTAGAATGAGTTCGGACTTGGTTGTGTTGGTGACTAGCAACTGTGGCAACTAAGGATGGCAACAAAATTAGGTAAATTGGTGAGTTAGACCCAAAACAAAGAAAGAATGAAGAAATTTGCAAAAATTCATCACATGCAGTCATGGGAGCTTGGTGTTGGCAGTAGCAGTATCCAATCAATGATGGAACGGAACTGCCAGAAGAAACTCGGGCTTTGTATCAACATCCACCAAGAGTATATATTGGCAAAGGAGTCATGAACAAGTATCCTGAATTTTCAAGGGCCAAGACAATTAAGCTGGCACCAGAGTTGAAGTCATGTGCTAGAATAAATTTCTTGCCATATCAGATTCAGTGGTTAGCTGCAGGTCTGGAGACCTTTCAGTAGATGGGTCACAGCCTGAAGCTGAAAGAAGAAGACCAAACCAACCAGTTACTAATTGTGGAAAGACAGTTTCAACAGGTGCAACAAGACACCAAAGCAGAACTACCAATGATGAGGACAAAAATGGATAGAATGAGGCAAGCACATGTGCAACAGGATCAACTGATTGGTCAGCTAAAATCAAAATATGCGGTGAGGGAACAAACTCTTGAAATGAAGATGCAGGAAATTATTCATTGGGACCAGCTGATTGCAGAGCATGATGAGTAGTTCGGAGAAGCTACAAGGAAGGAAGCTAAAGCGACAAAAAGAGAGGCTGAACTAAAGGCTAGGCTAGCTGAATTCGAGCAGAAGTCACATCATTATGGCTTCTAGTGGGCTCGTTACCAAGCCTATGCAAAGAGGTTGAAGGGAGAGACTGAAGCCTTGAAGCTGCAAATCCAAGAGTTGGGTGGAGTACCTGCACCAATGTCTCATCCACAACAAAGTCAGAGCCCTTAGGAACAATAGTAGTCGTCAACAAGGACGTCTACCAATCGAGCGGGGACAGCAGATGTAGGTAGTAGTTCTGACATGGTGTCATCACAAGTGCCACCTCATACATAAAATAGTGCATCAAAAGTCAAGTACATGCACATGCAATTTTGAGCATAGTAGTTTTGATTTATTATAATATTTTGTTATGTGTACGATGAAGTAACAGTTATCGTCGTACGTCTAATTAATTTGTCATGTAGTTAGAAATGAAATGAAATGAAAATACATGACAAATGTAATGTAAGAGATAATGAGGTGTCGGGTAGGTAGTTGGAGAAGTAACTACTTTCCAAAAGTATAATCAGGACCCCTCATTCATTTGAGAGGGTACATGCTAGAGGGAACGCACAGGAGAGTACGGAGAAGATAATTGTATTGCATACAGACATGTATTCTTGCTAATAATAATATTACCATTCAGCCACTGTCATGAAAATTGTGTACTATTTGTGCATGTGTTTGTGATTATCATTGTTGTAAATAGATGATCTGAATTGTTTCCACTTTATTCTGTTTGTTGTAAATAACTATACTAGGCCGTCTAGATCTTGGACCCAAGTCGTCCCATGCAAGGCTTAGGCCATCTGACTAAGATGCATCTGGAGTATGATCAAGGTTGTTTGGATTGCAAACAAGGCTGTTTGATTTGCTATGTTGTGTAGGACCGTCAGGGCATGATTAATTGTGTTGCAGACCATCTGGACTAAGACCTGAGACCGTTTGAGTGTTACTCAAACTGTATGTTGATAAATTAGTTTGTTAATCCACTCTGTCATTCTTTCTCTATTCCTTCAACTGCAAAATACCACCATTCTGCTACAGATGAGGCAACTCCATCAACCTCTTCATGTAGAAGGGTACTTCTTGAACCCCAAATTCATGGTTCTCCCAATTTTCATAATGATGAAGAGGTCTAGAGGGCCTTCTATGCTTGCATTGAGAAGATGATAGATGACCCAAATAAACATCATTTAATCCTTGCCAGGTTGCAAGCCTCCAAAACAACTTGAGGGAGGTTGTTTTCATCCCATTTTTGTGTTGAATCAAAGATGACCTTGTGGGCAGGTAAAAATTTTAAACTTTCAAACGTTTTAGCTGAAATTTGCTTGCCATTTACAAAATTACAAATGCAAAACTATGATTTACAAAAATTCATTTCTGTAGCGTTGTGGTGGAAAGAGCATGGTGCTAGAACACAAACTCTTCAAAGGATTGCCATCGACATTTTGAGTTAGCCTTATAGCACTTTTGGGTGTGAGCGCAATTGGTCTCTATTTGAGGTTATACAGACCAAGAAGCACAACAGGTTGACCCAAGAGTGCCTCAATGACCTCGTCTTTGTAAAGTACAATCTCCAACTTTGCATCAAACAAATGGAGGGAGACTGAATCCTATGATGCAATTGACTTGGATGACATAGATCCACTTTTAGATTGAATTTCTAGAGGTGTGAAGGATACTATGTTCATTGAGGAGGATATTGAGGCGTTTCCGGCAGAAGCAAAACATACTCAAGGATTGAAGGAACTAGAAGATCCTATGTCTAAAAAGCCTCAAGTTCAATCACCTATCCAAGTAGCTAGTTCAAGGACAAGGGAAAGCAAAAAGTAGCTTAAAATTGCTTAAATATGTTGTATCTTGTTTTTTGATGATCATTCATAATCATGAATTGTAATCGTACTCTTTTATTTTAAATCTAATAGAAATTTGACTTTCTTGCTCTTTATTTTTTTAAATATTATTTTTGCAAATTATATTATTTTTTCGATGTTATTTCTGGTCAAATTTTGCCCATTTGTCAAGAACTTTCTCAAGTTTGCTTGCCAAGTTTTGTCTAGTTGCAATTTTTTCAACTATGGTTCATATAACAAAATGAGCTTCAAAAACAAAACTGAAGCATCTCTTGGAAACACTTGTGATTCAATATACATAGTGAGAAACCTTCCCTGCCAACTTGATAGAGGGCTATAAGGCCAGAACTTGATAGAAGATTTCATAAGAATACTTCATATGAAATTTTTTGATGGTATAACTAATGATTTCAGAAAATAAAATAAAAGTACTCCAGAAGGAAAAGACGATGCTTAAAACCATAGTCTTATCCTTGTGTGGTTTGTGGCCCCATAGACTTGGCCTCATGGACATCAAAATCATTCTATTATATAGCTGAAACATAACAAACCTTTACCATACAAAATTCAGATACAATATCTTAGCCAAGAAAAAAGAATCATACGCATGGCCAGGATGTTTAAATACATGAATAGTGAGAAAATGTCTAACATCTTATTGGTCAGCAGGGAAAGTTCTAATTTCAGTAATGCTTTAAGGATGATTGATTCTAAGGAGATAGTTTAGTAATAAACAAAGAAAATAGAGCTCAGAAAAAGTCAAAAAAAGGTCAACAATAAGCTAAATGATACTCAAAATTAAAAGAATAGGTAAAAATGACCATAATAAGGTTTTATTCATTTCACTGTATTATTGATATGGAATATAACGCACAGTTTTTGTCTTAAAACCAATATGAAATCATCACGATTCCTTATCTTTAGTTAATTAGAAGTACAAGGTTCATGGTTGGCATATTACTTGGAAATGAAAAATGTTAGACTTCAGCTAAATTAAATAAAATAATGATGCCCCAATACATATGAAAACAATATAATCATTCATGTTAACAAGAGAGGTAAAGAATCAAATGGCACTAGTCCGACCAGTTAAATTCCTCTACTTTCAAGGAGGAGACCGACGTTTGAATCTTGCCAAGAGATACATACATAATTGCCAAGTTGTAATATTACTATGTGGTCATGATGAAATATGGGTGGGGCCCATTTCAATCCCATATAACCCATTTAAAAAAACAAGAGAGTTAAAGCACTCACTTTGCTGAAGTTGAGTTGATCATATATGTATCCCACATTAGTCTGCCAATTCACTTGGTATAACCTGCCAAAGACAAGTACGCGTATAAGTTACAAATTGTACTTCAAGAAATAAAATTGACTATAGCATTTTCAAAAATTACTGGCAATACACCAATATCTACTTTGTGATATTTTCAAATATTTGTTCCTGGAGATTAAAACTTTCTCTTGCTTTAATACAACAAGATCATCTAGTACATTTTTTCATCTTTTTTTTTCGATTGATTATAGAAAAATCAACCTTTCTAAGTTACAGCATGCTACATAAACAGTTTTTTGCTTTTCTAAAAAACAAACTTCCCTAAATCACTCCTACCTTTACATACTTTCATTTTCTACAAAGGAAACTTTCTAAATTTTTTAGGCTTTCTAAAAAGCAAACTTTCCTATATCACTCTGCATTTTCTTTTTCCTGCCTTTACATACTTTCTTTTTCTACAACGGCCTAATCATCAGATAGCTGTGTGTATGGTTACAATGCATGCTAAAATTTTAATGTTAGTTTTATGATAATGATTAGTCTAAGTGAATTTGTGATTTTTACAACAGGAAGATAAGACAGAAAAAGACAACCAAAAGAAAAATAGAGCATGCTACATAATACTATTAATATCCATATTTAGTTTACTTGTATTTTTTATTATTCATACTTGACAATTTTCTTATTATTCATACTTGACAATTTAAAAATATTAAAAATTTGAGAAAAAAAAAAAACAGAACATGCGGCATAGTAGTATTCTCACTATCTAAATGGTTATCCTTAATGTATCAACCAACCTTCCATGCAACTGTGTCAAACCTTCTCCAAAGTCAGTGTCCTTCATTTGACGTGACCTCTGAACCTGGCAGCAAATAAGAATGCCTGTTAGGATAGAAACATTTAATAATCTCAATAGCTATTAACCTCTATTTGATTGTAATGGTTGCATACAACTAACAATGTTTTCCTACTTTCCAACCAGTAAGCATTACATTTCAAACATTAATATCTTAGCTGCAAAGTAGGGCATAGTGTAGATGGCTAAATTTACTTCAAATTAATAACATTAAAAGCATACACACATGATTATAGAGTTTAATTCTACCAACTATATAATATACTAAGAGAACACATCAAACACAACCTTAGGAAATAGGAATGCTTTAATCACTATGAAATGCAATGTGCATGATCTCCACGTATTATCAGGCCTCTATAGGATGGAAAGTTCTGTTAAGTACCAATAACAAAGATACATATAGGATGAAACCATGATAGACACATCAGTTGAACATAGGTAAATATATGTAGCCACATTCCACCTAATATAAATCAATAAGACAATGAAATGGAGTGATCCCGGGCCTCTTTGCCTTAGAATTTTTCATTATCCCCCTGCTGCTGTTCGCCAAAAAACGATGCGACGCCGGGGTTCGTCGGGCAGCCGGAGCGATTCCGGGGTTCGCTTGCTGGGGGAGCGATACTAGGGAGCCCAATGCCTTAGCCATTTTTTGAAATTCCTAGAATTGCTAGCGATCGTTGGAGACCGGAGCGATACTGGGGGTTGCAGGATAATTAGGGCGAACTCGAGGATCGTCGGAAGGCTGTTGCGACGCCGGGGATCGCTCCGAAATGGAGCGATCCTCGGAGTTATCCGGCCTTAGAAAAAACTTGACATCCCTCTGCGCCTTGCTGATGCCTTGGGCGAATTTGAGACTGGCTATTTCTGTGTGCGACCCTGAAGGCTATCTGAACTGATGCTTGGAGAGGAGAAAAAGGAGAGGATTTGAACATAAAAAGTGCAGCAATTTTTCAAAATTTTACCACTTAGCAAAATGTAGCAACAAGGCCCAACCAACAAAGAAGACGACGCCGGTGAAGAAGATTCGGGTCAAGCAGCTTTCACACAACCGCATCAGGAGAAGCTGGTGGCTGCACTAGAAGGAGAGGATAAGGGCGTAGCACAAACTGGGGAAGAAGAAGTACAAGAACAGAAGGAGGCTCAATCTCCAAAATAGCCCAGACGAAAGAAGGGGCGATTTGATGTGCCACCCCAAACTTTCTCCCACGAAGCACGGCAGAAAATAACAAAGAATTTGGAGGCAATTCGTGCTCAGGAGCAACATCAGTCAGCACAGGAGGAAGTGGATTTTGCCATACCTCCAAACCTCCATGATCAGACAGTCGGAACCACTTCGGCTAAACGGTTTGGACCTATAGAGTACCTAGCAGAGGCAAAACACTTAACCCACACAAGATCGCCAGATTTGAGTGAAGTACCATTGGCGAGGCCGACTTCACTAGCGGCTACCTTAATGGGCACATTTTCAATAGATGGCATGTTTGCCACAGCAGCAAGGGAATCAGCCGCCACTGGTAATACAGAAACAAACAGTAATCCTGGGGTAGAGGAGGGCCTACCACCAAAGGTTACAAAGCAATTGACACATGGGGCAGAAAAGCCTATTTTGGAGGAAAGCACAGTGTCTAGAGAACAGCCCCCAGAGATAATAGATTTAGAAAAGATGGAGGAACAGGAAGGGCGGAATAGCCAGAGTCCAGTACAGTCTGGAGCAATAGACAGGTCACCTGTTCACCACACAGGAAGAGGAAAAGAAATTGCACAGGAGGAGGAACAAACAGATACTTGGTCCCAGGAATTCCTTATCCGAGTACCCAATTTTATGGACCCCTCAGATAAGATGGACGAGCAAGCGGCAGAATGTTTTGAGAAGTTGGAAAAGATCATGAATAGTTTTAGCTTGCAGTTCAACAGTGCATGTATGGGCCAATGGAAAAAGTGGCAAGGCATGGTAGAGGAGGAAATAGATCAGCTGGTTAAGTGGGCGGCACAAGGTCCGTGGCGGAAGGAGATCTCAAGCATTTATGCAAAACAACCATGGTCACTACCCACTACCTACTTGCAAACAATGGAAGGCATTGAGAAGCTGCCAGAAAAGACACCAAGCCTCTATCTGGAGACAAAGTAGGTATACATTTGCGGCCACGGTAAAAATCCTCCTCAGCATTCCGTGGAACATGGCACACAAGTGGAAGTGGTGCCAGAATTACTGCCATTGTACACACAACTGAATTTCCTCGCACACTTGTTGACTTGGTTGGGAGAAGGAATCAAGCATGTGGATTCAGCAAAAGAGGCGGTGGAACAAGAAGCCGCAGAAGCTTTAAAAAAAAAAAGGCCAGCTCTTAGCAGAAGGAATGGAACGAATGGAGAGAGTTACAGAAGAACTGCGGGAGTTGGGACGAACTATGGAAAAACTGAAAGCTGACTTGGAGGAAAAGGACCAGCAGCTATCTGAATCAGCAGCAGAAATAGCCCAACTAAAAAGTGCGAAGGAGCTTCTGATTAAGCAAGCAGAATCATTTTCAGCCAATAGGAGCCAGCAGGAATGTGCTTGGGCTCAGGAAAGAGAGAACTGGCAAAAAGAAAAGGCAGCCTTGCAAGAAGAACTGCGGCTGGCAAAACAGCAGAAGGGTACAACAGTTGCACCAGTTTCAGAACAGCGGTTGAAGGATATGTTTCAAAGTAGGGAAACAGAACTGTTGTCCAACCTGAAGCAGACTGAAGACCAAGCCAATGCCTTAGGAGTGGAATGGGCCAAGTACTACAACTATTCTAAGAGGCTCAAGGACGAACGAGATCACTACTGGGAACAACTCCAGGAGTACACGAAGGCATTGCAGGCTGCCAATCCACAGAGCTCAACACCCACGGATGCTGGAACTCCTATAGCAGAACGGAGAAAGTCGCTGAGGACATCAACTTCTTCGAAGGGGAGGATAGATGTAGACAGCAGTTCTAAACCCTAGGATTGGCTGGAACATTGTGTCCATCAATTTTGAATTGTACATAGCAATTTTGGTATGTTCATGTTTTTATTTGATTGGAAAAACAACCAATGAGATGAAGGCTGGATTGTAAACGCATATGGCATAAAAGGACAAAAACAACCGTCATTGTAATTGTTTTGATTAAGGATGTAGACGCCTAGTTAGACGTCTAAGGGTAGACGTCAAGTAGTTAGACATCTTAAGCGAAATTAGTTAGCAGACGTTAAGGCTGACGGTTGGGGTGGTTTTAGGAAGTGGTTGGGGAACTACTTTGCCCCTCCTATTTAAGCCCCCCTTTCAAACATTGTATGATCATTCTACTATAATGCCAATGTTGTTATGTTGTTTACGTATTCTGCGTGTATGGTGATCTTGTGGTTGTGCTATTGAGTACAGGTTGTGATGCATTAATGGATGAGTTGCAGGTTGTGTTGTACTAACTTACATTGCAGGTTTTTCCCCTTGAGGAGTGTTGAAGACCAGTTGCTGCAGCAAGGAACAGAATCTGTGATGCTATTGCAGGTTTATGGAAGGAAGACGGAGGCAGTCCTAGACGTCTAGCCCCTGACGTCTGGTAGCCGTCAGACGGCTAGCCGTCCAACCTGGAACCTGACGTCTAGTTCTACCCCTGTGACGTCTAGAGCCCTGACGTCTAGTTCTGCTATGACGGGTAGCACCCTAACGTCTACTCCTACAACTGTGACGTCTAGACCTGTGACGTCTAGGCTTGCTCACCCGACGTCTAGGCCCTTGACGTCTTATCCTGGACGTTTACCGACACTGTTAGATAGTTTATCTTGTAGCCTATGTACTTATTGCTTATAACCTGAAAACTGACTTGTCATCACCCCATCCCGGGAATGTACTCACCCCTATATACACATTTGAGGGTATGGCCACATAGAACCAGGAGAGGCATAGGACAGCAAGGAAGGTCATTGGCAGTTTTTGGTATTTTTCCGACCTTTCCTTCAATGTGCAAGGAATCCATACTGGTGGAGCATGGTAGATGCCATCGCAAGTTGCGACGTATGATTTAAGCAACCAACTTATGACGACATTAGGGGCCCTATCCTTTGTGAATGAGTGGACAACATTCAGGTTGCGCTTGAAGACCAGTGCAGGGTGTGGAGGAAGAATAATTGTACTATCATGTTTGATGGGAGGGGAAGAACCTTAATTAATTTTTTGGTTACTTTTGCAAGAGGAATTGCATTCCTCAAGTCAGTGGAAACATTGGCACAAGTTAAGAGTGTCAAAATGCTTCCAAGGTTGTTGGGGGAGGTTGTGATGGAGGTCAAGGGGGAGAACGTATATAGTAGCTGGTAAGATTTTGGAGGGATTTCCCACCATTTTTTGGTCCCCATGTGTAGTCATTGTCTCGATTTGCTCTTTGAAGACATTGGGAAATTACCTTGGGTGTCAGAAGTTGTACAAAAGTCTAGGGCTATTACAAAATTCACCTACAACCATGCATGGGTCCTCAACCTCACGAGGCAATTTATTGGTGGGAGGGAGCTAGTGCCGGCTGGAGTTACACACTTCGCCACAAATTTCGCGATATTGCAGAGCCTCTATAATGTAAGAGGATCATTGAAGTAGATTTTTGTGAGCAATGACTGGAATTCCGAACAAGCTGCTAGATGTTGATTCTCCAGTGAGGGGCGTAAGATATATGACTTTGTTTGACAAACCCTTTTGGATAGCCATGAATGAGGCCATCAAGGTACAAGACTAAGTGTTTTAATTTATTTTATCATTTATTTTTTAAATTTAAAACATTTTTCCATTTGCAAATCTTGTATTGTAAATTTTTTTTATTTAAATTATTTTTCCTTCTTTTCAGGTGTCAAAGCCTTTGGTGAGGGCTATTTGTCTTGTTGATGGAGAACAATCACTAATGGCATATGTATATGAGGCTATGGATAGGGCAAAAGAGGCAATTGCTTCATTTCATGGACATGTCCACACCAAATACAATCTCATTTGGGATATCATTGACAAGCGATAGACATCTCAACTCCATAGCCCTCTTCATGCAACGAGGTACTACCTCAACCCCAATTTCTTTAATGCTAATTCATTCTAGGCCAACTATGAGTGATGAGGGACCTTTGATTATGCATTGACCGCATGTACCCTTAAGAAGAAATGCGTGTTAACATACAGTTTGACATACAAGCTTATAAGAAATGTGAGGTCATCCTTGTCCCATCCTCGATGTGCATTCGATCAAGGTCGACTATAAGGCCAAGTAACCCTCATTGAATTTATTATTTATTTTATTTTTAAAAATTTTTTTTTTAAATAATCTCAATTTATGATTTTACGTGTGTATTAAATTTCATTTTTCTTGGTTGTTTCTAGATTTATGGTGGGAGGACTTTGGTGCATATACGCCTAATCTACAACGCTTAGCCATCAGAGTTTTATCTCAACCATGCAACGCTTCAAGTTGTGAGCGCAATTGGAGTATGTTTGAGCACATACACTCCAAGAAACGCAATAGGCTTACACAAGAAAAGTTGAATGATCTTGTGTTTGTTCATTACAACCTTTGCCTCCAACATAAAAAAATTACAAGAACAAGTATTGAGGCCATTGACTCTGTTGGCAATTTTGCCACATTAAATTTTTTGATAAACTTTGGCCTAAGTATGGAGCTTTAAAGCGGCAAAGAGCATGCGGAGGTGTTCGGGTTTTCGCGGGCCATAAACGGGGGCGATAAAATGGATGAAATAAGCTTTGGATATTTTATCATTGCAGATCTTCTCGCTAGCTTTCCGACGATATATTATAATAGGCGATCGGGTCAGCGGATCAAAAGTTATGGCCCCGGGAAGCAGGACCAGGAAGCTCAATTTCGGGCCAGAAAATTGACTAAGTGTCGGGCCCCGCCCGACTGCGCTCATCCTCCCGACTGCGCTCATACAAAGGCCCAAAATTTTCTAAGTGTTAGTGTTGCCGCAACCCGACTTCGCTGCGAAGTCGGGCTGCGCCCTTAATTTTGTGCGCACTTGGGAGGCTGACGTGCGAGAGCTGAGCCCAAAATTTGACTAAGTATTGAGCGAACCCCGACTTCGCAGCGAAGTCGGGTTGCGCTCTCAGTTTTGTGCGCACCTGGGCATCAGTGGAGCCCTAAATTTTCTAAGTGTCGGGTTGCACCCTCAAGTTCATGCGCAGCTGGGCAACTTATTTGAAAAACGGCTAAGTGTTGGATGAGCAACCCGACTTCGCAGCGAAGTCGGGGTTCGCTCACTTACCTACGCGCACTCGGGCAAAGAATGTCGAAGCCTGCCCATAAATTTTCTAAGGCACGGAGGCCTCCCCAACTGCGCCACTTCCCCTTTGCGCTGCCTGGTTGCGCTCCGATTTTGGGCGAAGTCGGGCAAGAGAGAAAGTATGAGCTCCTAAGGCAGATTTTTCCCCTTATCAGATTCCGACAGGTGTCCAGCCTCGAGATTCGAGTCAAAGATGTGACAGAAGGTGTGCCGCCAGGGTACCGGACAGATGAGCGTGAATTGACAGATTGTACCGCATCTGCCCCCATTCAAACTGACTCAACTTCCCACCTACCGGATTTCCACGGAGCTGCCACGTTTTCAGGAGGACCTTGCTTGCGAGTACATTCTTTACCCGCAGAGGTCAACATCGGCCGCTTTTGTCAGCTTTTGTAGCTTTTGTCAGGTCTGGGATTCCCGTGCCCAAAATGTAATCGGGGGGAAAATTGCGCTATAAATAGCAGCCTCATTTCATTGTACAAGGGGTGGAGGGGGGACATATTGCTAGAGGACTCTGCTGTGACGGACCACCTTCTAATTAATTCAAAGCATCCTTGGCTCTGCTTCTTGTCTCTGTCTTTTATGCTGCCTTCTGCTAGTATTTCTGCTTCATGTCCATTTATATTTTTGTCTGTTTGAATTCTGAATCCTGGATTTGAGCATTGGTGATTATTTGGATCTGGAATACAAAACAGAAGGATACATAGGATAGAATCGCAGTTGCAATTTCTGTTACATGCTTTGTTTTAATTGTTGTTGGTTCGGATGCAAATTTGCGATCGTGCTGCTTGTTCTCCCCCACCCGAAACGCATGATATTTACATCTCTTTCCTGTTCCCTTATCTTTTTCAATCTCTTTCCAGTTCCCTTTACCCCTTTTTTAATCTCTTTCCTGCACCCTTATCTAAAAACCCCCAAGTAGGTTAGGAAAGGAGCCGGCCTTCTCCGGAGATCGGCACGGGGGGCATCCCTTCCTCCCGGCCTTTCAATGTTGGTCTGCGGGTCTAGGGCGCATTGACACACCAAGTCCTTCCCAGGTGGCGGATCCGTGGCCAACAGTTTTTGGCACGCCCGGTGGGACGAACAGTCTCCATATTTTAAGGAAGCCCGAGTTTGGTGAATCTCTGGCTTGCCTTCATCTGGCAAAATCACCTGGCGACTCTGATGAGCTGAAGATCCAGATTTCTTGATCGCAGGCGCCTTTTTTTAAGCTAATAGAAGACACCCCGGAGGAATCAAGGTTTGGTGAGCAGCCTTGACCTCACAAGCGGAGAAATGAATGTTCACCTATAGTCTCCATATTTTCAGGAAGCCCGAGTTTGGTGAATCTCTGGCTTGCCTTCATCTGGCAAAATCACCTGGCGACTCTGACTGAGCTGAAATATGGAAGCCCGAGTTGGTGAATCTTTGGCTTGCCTTCATCTGGCAAAATCACCAAGGCAAATCCCTCATACTATGCAAAGCCCTAGAATGCAGTTGTGTGGAGCTCGAGAGGCAGATCTCGTCCAAAGTCACCAGTGGGAATATGCAAACACCGCCCAAATGATGAATAATATGGTTGCTTGCAGTTTCCATCGGGAGACGGGCCAAGAGGAGGAACAAAATCCAGTGGCAAATTCTGAACACAAAGAGGGCACATTTTTGCACCCTTTTTGTGTCCCAGGGCATAGCACGCAAGCATTCAACCAAAGCCCAATAGGCATGCCTCACCAGGAGGTTGATCCTGAGGAGACCCCGGCAAAAGGCCTATCGCCGGAAAGCTCCTGCTATCGCATCAAGGAGTTGGAGGAACTCGTGCTCGAGAGCCCACAGGTGGTGGACTCTCTAGAGTGGTGGTATTGGCTCCAACCATCACCGCAACCGGTACCCGAAGAGGGCTCCTGTATGGCAAATCTCCTTGCCACATTGTTCATCAATTGTATGGGTACCGACATGAATGATAACCTGCCACGTTGCACCATGTTCGCGACCTGGCAAACTTTGGGAGGCCAGCCGGACTTCAAAGATCAACTGAAGTACAATCAGATCTGGTCCGGACACTGCAGGTTCACCGGATAGGCAACCAAAGCTAGATTTGTGTTGGCGGCATGCCAATCATGCCGCAAACTTTTGTGTAAATAATATAAATAAGCCGGCTAGTATGCAAAGTTTTAGTTGTTTTCTTAGTTTAGTTTGTGCGGTGTTTTTTTTAGTGTTCCAAGAGGGCCATGGGTGCCAAGGGTTTGAGAAAGAGGTTGCTGCCGGCAGTGAGTATCAAGAGGACGGCGAGGGTGACTCTGTTGCCCAATGGATAAAGGCTTGGGTCCTCACATTGAGGCGAGCTCAATGCCCCGCGAGCCGCCAGGAATGTTGGCAATTTTGCCACATTAAATTTTTTGATAAACTTTGGCCTAAGTATGGAGCTTTAAAGCGGCAAAGAGCATGCGGAGGTGTTCGGGTTTTCGCGGGCCATAAACGGGGGCGATAAAATGGATGAAATAAGCTTTGGATATTTTATCATTGCAGATCTTCTCGCTAGCTTTCCGACGATATATTATAATAGGCGATCGGGTCAGCGGATCAAAAGTTATGGCCCCGGGAAGCAGGACCAGGAAGCTCAATTTCGGGCCAGAAAATTGACTAAGTGTCGGGCCCCGCCCGACTGCGCTCATCCTCCCGATTGCGCTCATACAAAGGCCCAAAATTTTCTAAGTGTTAGTGTTGCCGCAACCCGACTTCGCAGCGAAGTCGGGCTGCGCCCTTAATTTTGTGCGCACTTGGGGAGCTGACGTGCAGAGAGCTGAGCGAACCCCGACTTCGCAGCGAAGTCGGGTTGCGCTCTCAATTTTGTGCGCACCTGGGCATTGTCAGTGAAGGACATTCCAAAAATTGTCTAAGTGTTGGGTGAGCAACCCGACTTCGCAGCGAAGTCGGGGTTCGCTCACCTACCTATGCGCACTCGGGCAAAGAATGTCGAAGCCTGCCCAGAAATTTTCTAAGGCACGGAGGCCTCCCCAATTGCGCCACTTCCCCTTTGCGCTGCCTGGTTGCGCTCCGATTTTGGGCGAAGTCGGGCAAGAAAGAAAATATGAGCTCCTAAGGCAGATTTTTCCCCTTATCAGATTCCGACAAGTGTCCAGCCTCGAGATTCGAGTCAAAGATGTGACAGAAGGTGTGCCGCCAGGGTACCGGACAGATGAGCGTGAACTGACAGATTGTACCGCATCTGCCCCCATTCAAACTGACTCAACTTCCCACCTACCGGATTTCCACGGAGCTGCCACGTTTTCAGGAGGACCTTGTTGCAAGTACATTCTTTACCCGCAGAGGTCAACATCAGCCGCTTTTGTCAGCTTTTGTCGGGTCTGGGATTCTGTGCCCAAAATGTAATCGGGGGGGAAAATTGCGCTATAAATAGCAGCCTCATTTCATTGTACAAGGGGTGGAGGGGGGACATATTGCTAGAGGACTCTGCTGTGACGGATCACCTTCTAATTAATTCAAAGCATCCTTGGCTCTGCTTCTTGTCTCTGTCTTTTATGCTGCCTTCTGCTAGTATTTCTGCTTCATGTCCATTTATATTTCTGTCTGTTTAAATTCTGAATCCTGGATTTGAGCATTGGTGATTATTTGGATCTGGAATACAAAACAGAAGGATACATAGGATAGAATCACAGTTGCAATTTCTGTTACATGCTTTGTTTTAATTGTTGTTGGTTCGGATGCAAATTTGCGATCGTGCTGCTTGTTCTCCCCCCACCCGAAACGCATGATATTTACATCTCTTTCCTGTTCCCTTATCTTTTTCAATCTCTTTCCGAGTTCCCTTTACCCCCTTTTTTAATCTCTTTCCTGCACCCTTATCTAAAAACCCCCAAGTAGGTTAGGAAAGGAGCCGGCCTTCTCCGGAGATCGGCACGGGGGGCATCCCTTCCTCCCGGCCTTTCAATGTTGGTCTGCGGGTCTAGGGCGCATTGACACACCAAGTCCTTCCCAGGTGGCGGATCCGTGGCCAACATGACCTAGATGAGATTGATCCATCATTTGAATGGATCACAAAGCCACAACAACAACAACAACAAGATGATCTCTTCTCCATGGATGAATTTGAAAACTTTGAAAACCTAGTGAAGGAGATAGCAGCCAAGGCACAAGAAGAGGCATGGGCACAACAACAAAGAGAGACTAGAGCTTCTGCTAGGACAAAGAGCAAAGGCATTCAAAGACCTTGAGGCATTGTATTTGACATTTGTCATGACTCATGACACATTTTGTAATTTGTACCTTTTTATATTACAAGCAATACAAGATGTGTGTTCAATTTCATGAGTAGTTCAAGGCTTTAAGCTTGTATCAATTGCCAAATTCATGTGTGGATTAAGCTTGTATCACTTACAATATTAATTTGATTTGCACAATGTTAATTGATTGTGATATGCATGAAACTAACTTTTTTTCAATGAAAATTTGCATTTTCTACAGTTTTTTCTTTTGCCGATTTCGATTTTCTCAACTATGGATGAAACAAACATCTTGGGAACAATCTCTTACTAAACTAAACTTGCTCTTTTCCCATGCACATACTTGGCTTTTGGGTCCTGTTAAAAGCTTGCATGCTTGGACATAAACAATGCCTTTTATTCATTTTATTTTCCTTATGAAGCCTTGTATATTTCAGATTTGTGTTCCCAGTTTATATGTAATTCATATCATGCAAAGCCCTAATATGTCCACATAATTCAAAATTAACAAATATTCTTTCTCATGGGCAATGTAGAAAAGTCGCATTGTCTCCTAACGCATTTGAGAAAAGAAAAATCTAGAAAAAGATGAGTTTGTATTGCACCTTGAAAATCTTTCTTGCCTTTTCCAATGGAAACCGAAGCTAGGGTTTGATTCGCTTTTGCACAGGAAATTCTTTGTGCTTGGTCCAGCAAAAAACACAACTAGGGTTTGCTTTGCTTTTGCATAGGAAATTATTTTGCCTTCTCCAACGAAAAGCGTAGCTAGCGTTTGCTTTGCCTTTGCATTGGAATCTCTCTTGCTTGTTCCAACAGAAGATAGTACTAGAGTTTACTTCACCTTTGCATAGGAAATTCTTCCACCCACTCCAGTGGCAATTGAAGTTGGAGTTTGTTTTGTCTTTGCACAAAAAATTCTCCTACCTATTCCAATGGTTTCCAAAGCTAGGGTTTGCTTCAACTTAGAACAAAAAATTTTCTCATCTGCTCCAGCAATGACCAAAGCTATGGTTTGATTTGCCTTTGAACAAGAAATTCTTGCCCCTGTTCAAATAAAAACCGGAGCTAGGTTTTGCTTTGTCCTTGCATGAAAAAATTCTCCTATCTATTCCCGTTAAAACTAGAGCTAGAGTTTGCTTCGAGTTTGCATAGAAAATTCTTCTTGCCTGTTGATCATGAAAAGGCCAATAGTTTTGACTCTAAAACTCTCAAAATTGCTAGATCAGGGCAAACTTAGAGCAGGAGTATAGGCTAGTTTTAGAAGTGATCATCAGACCATTGATCATAATTTCACTCTTAGGGCTATTATTGAGGAGGCTTGTCAATGGTCTTCTAAAATATTATTTTGTTTTGTGGACTTTAGAAAGGCCTTGGACACCGTTTCCAGGCATCTTTTTATTTCAGAGACTACATGACATCAGCATCTCAAAACTCTTTATCACTGCCATCAAAAAACTATACGAGGTAGTTACTGGTCATTTTCAGTCATCTTTTGGTTTCTTAGTCGATGTCCAGACTCCAAAGCACCATTGGCATCAAACAAGGTTGTCCTCTTTCTCCTTCACTCTTTGGGATCTATATTTATGGGTTTGAAAATTTTATTTGTCATGACACATTTTGATAATGGTTGCCTTCTATGTCCTGTTTTGATAGCTACATTGCTTTTTGCAGATGATGCAGTTCTTGCTTATACTCCCAAGGGCCTAAAAAGATAGTTGGATGCTCTTGCTTGCTTCTGTGACCTATGACAGGAAAAAGTTAATCTTACCAAGACTAAGGTGGTGATCTTCAACACATCAAAGAGTACCACATCTAAGTTTCAATTCTTCTATAAGGACAAATCCATTAATATCACCACTACTTACACCTACTTGGGTGTTCAATTTACAGGTCCTTCCCGTAATCTTTTGCGAGCTTCACAGTCATGGATTTGCAAGGGATGCACATCTCTCTCATTCTTGGAACACTAATGTTTCCAACAACACTTCCAAGACATACATACAAAGATGCACCTCTTTGATTGCATCATCAAACCCACAGGACTTTATGAATCTGAAATTTGAGGTCTAAGTCTAGGGTCTACTGATTGGGCTTGCATTGGGAGGGCCCAAACTATTTTTCTTCAATGATATATCCAATGTAAAAGAATAGTTACCCAATGTATCGTTTAGGCTGAGTTTGGCATGAATTCTTTTCGCCTTAAGTGCATCTTCAGAATTATTTTTCAGATTCATCGCCTTAGATCCATGAGAGTTGCATCTCGAGCCGAGAGAGATACCATATTTAGCGCTCTGCTTCTCAAAATAGATCCCCTCCAAGAGCACTTTTGGTTGTCATCATGGATGGTTTAGAATCTGTTTCTCTTCTTCAATTGGTTGGCATCTCCATAGATCGATTATCTCCATTCAAACACTCTTTGAAGACTCCTCCCTGCCTTCTTCCTACTAAGAGGGTGATTAATCAAGCAGTCAGAAATGATATTTATTCGCAATATATTCAGATCACTTGGGTTGCTCCATCTCAGACTTTTAGTCCTATTTTGGCCTTCTACACTAAACATTTCATGAGGATTGAGAATCGCATTATTATTTGTCTTGACTATGTCCAACGACATTGGACAGACAACCTTAGGATTCCTCTTGGTCAACTCAGGGTGTCCTCACATTAATTGCGAGTTGAGACAAAGCACCATATTCCTTGAGAGGATAGCGTATGTCTTCTTTGCTCTATTTGGGATGTGGAGATTGAAAAACATTTCATCTTTAGTTGTCTTGCGATTATGAGATTCAAGGGAGGTACTACATGTAGCACGATGGTGAGATTCCCAATGATGAAGATAGAATGACAGGGTCTAGAGGCCAACAAGTCTGTAGTCAACACACTTGAACAATGTCAACTTGATCATGGCAATGCATAATTTCGCAAGTTGAACTAATGACGACACTCTATAGTCAGGACTTCATGTGGTGGCATCAACATGACGACAAGTCTTCCATACGACATTCTTCAAGACGGCAACTCTCTTGGACCACAAGTCTCTCAACGGCAATTGCACTCATAATGACGACAATTCTGGTACGACGGTTATCCTCAGCAATTGTTGTTAGCAACATCTGACTACAGTCTGCAACTTCTGACTGCAACCTTCAACCTGCAACCATAATATCTTGACAATGCACAAGTCTAATAATCTAGCATACTAGTATCAACACACAGACATCCAACACATAGAGAATGGATAGATTGCATTGATAATCTGCCTATACGACAATTACAGATTACAACACTTGTATACAGACTCACAAGATGCTCTCGTATGCACTTGCACATATGCTCTCATCTCTCTGCCTATACGACAATTACAGATTACAACACTTGTATACAGACTCACAAGATGCTCTCGTATGCACTTGCACATATGCTCTCATCTCTCGTCTATGCCTAGTATGCATATGGTGATATGCAACAATGAATGGGGGGTCCCTTTTATAACTCAGTCCTAGTCGTTGTTGGCAACAGCTTCCAAGACACCTAAGCGCATAACTACTTCCCCCTTCCAATGCACATTAGACACATGCCAACTTTATATTATATGCAATGTATTAACTTATGATGGCCGTAACATTTACATTTTATTTCAATTACATTTCAATGGCATTTGACTAATCATTTATTTACATTGCACTTTGACCAAAACTTAGTGCGTATTGCACTCAGAAACTTTTGCAGATAGTGTTACTTTTGTTTTTGTTGTTTTTGTCCAAAACTAGCATCTACACTATTGCTTGTATAGAGACTCAGGTGGATTGCTGGCCACATTTTCAACTATCTTGACCAAAGGCGCTTGGATCTATACCTTAGGGAAGCTATTGCTCTTCAACATCGGTTATTACAAGGGATATGGACTATTATTTGATTAATCACTATATTTTTTCACTCAATCTCGACAGTTGACAGCAATAAGCATTTGTTTAAAGCCACAACTCTCTAGAATGTTAATGACAAATTTGTGTGCACTTGCCTGCATACAAGAGTGAATACTAGGGATTCAATTCTTTCTTCTTCTTCTTCCATGCAACAGGACAGGAATGCATTTCTTGGGTGTCGGGTTTTGACCACCTCCCACGTACCAAGGAGTTATAGACAAATGCAACTTACTAGTTTCCTATCCACTTGTATTATTTCCACAACCACGGATGATAGAATACTCTTGAGGGGTCAAACTCCATGTCCTCCAAGGATTATCCAACCAAGCCCTATTAGTCATGGCCATTCTCCTAGAAGCATCATTAGATCTTGTTTTGGCCCTGTTGGGATGGTAATGATGACAATTGTGCTTCTACTTCACATTCCACTACAAATTGGTGTTGGTGCTTGGATCCACTAGAGATCCTTTCTATGTTTGTTTTACCTTGACTTTTGGCTTTCTATTAATCGTTACTTTTAGCATGTTAGGGTTTATTCATTTGGGTAACTCTCGAGGCCATAATTTTATGGCATATAATTGTTTCACTTCAATGTAGTTTACACTAGATTCTTAACTCTAGTTTAGCTTATTTTTGTAATACTTTTTCGTTACCAAAATGCATTGTAACAGCAATTTTCAACGAGTCACATTGAGCTACTTTGGTGATTAATAGAATTATCTCGGCTGTTCTAGCTGAAACTAGAGGTAGGGTTTGCTTCACATTTATGTAGAAAATTCATCCCATCTGTTCCACTCGAAACCAAAGCTAGGTTTTCCAATCTAACATGGAAACTTTGCCTTTGCATGCTCTTTGAACAATGTTAAATCTCAAAAATCAACTATAGTCAACTCACCAAATGGATGGCAAAAGTCAAGCACTTTGGGATTCAACTTTCAACGCAAACATCACAACTCCGAAAACAACTTTGCGAGGACACCACCATTAAGGCATATAGCATCAAGTCCAAAAACAAGGTGAAAGTTCATCATCTCCAACAACTCGTTCATAATATATAACACAAGTATATAGAGATCCTCATCAAATATGAGAATCTCAAAAACAAGACAAATGCTCATCAACAATAATTTCAAAAACAAGTTGGAAAATAAAATTCATGGGTTCAAGAGGTCAAGGGCAAAAACACTCCTCCCATTGTGGAGTTAGTAGTGCAAGCTAAATTTGATGAGGAAAGCGCACATCAAGCCAAAGAACTCAACCTTCAAGTTCAACTTCTTCCAAAGCCTATTGATCCCTTAAAGGCAAACCATGATTTCTTGCATAGCATATTGGATATCAAGGATATCATCCTTGATCGGGTTTGGGTAGCTCTTGACAACACTCTTCTCATCCGATTCCCCTCATCTAAGAATGTTTGAGGCCTTTAAGAGCCAAGAAGTTTTTTACTCTTTCCACAAAAATTTACTTGGATGAGGACCTCATGCATCTTTAGAAGGAGGAAATATACAAAGCATAAGTGCAAGCGATAGTTGCTTGAAAAGAAAAGTGGGAAGATATTTGTGATTGAAAAGCAGTGAAGGTGGTCTTGTCCATGGCCTATAAAATGAAGGTGTTCTCGGGTCCCAAAAGATAATAGTAACCTCTTTGTTGCCTATTAGAACTATAATGGGGAGATATGGTCTTCCCTGTTACATTCTAATATGTTATTTCTTTATAGCCTTTTGTTTTTATCACAAATGTAGACAGTAGTTCTAAGAAGAAATGAAGTGTTTGTCAAAATGTCTACGCATTCAAATATTGTAATTGTTTTTACGTATACATGGCATGCAATATAGTCAAAGATGTGTAAATTGGTCAAATGTAATGTCATTAAGGTAATTAGCAATGTCAATGCAATGTAATCAAACGTATGTAATCAACCGTCATTGCAAGTGGTTAACTGTTTTGTTAATCACATTGTTAAGGCTGAGTTGAGAAAGTAGTTTTGGTAGTTGAGGCCTGGTTGGTTACAGTAACTACCAAAGCCACACTATATATAGGACCCCCTTTCAATTTAACAAATATCCATTGCATGAGGAGAGCAGCCATTGTAAAGGAGAGACGTCAGACTGATAGTGTTGTACGTGAGATTGTTGCAGTCATACGACTGGGATGTATTTATCTCCATGATAATACAAGAACACCATTTTGTGCCAACTATGTCTTCATGAATGCTTGTAGCATGTTAGATTTCTATGTTGTGTTACAGTGTTGCAAGAAGGAGCGCTCAAATGGAACGTAGGAGGCTAGCGGTTACAGGAACCAACGCCACCTAGATTGACCAAGGGGAGCCGACACAAGACTTGTCGTCACGCCTGGAGCCAACACAAGACTTGAAGTCTCACCTGGTGCAGACATAAGACTTGTCGTCACAAGACTAGCGGTTACATCTAGTGCCGACATGGAACATGTCTGCATGTCATCTTGTTGAGGTGTCGACATACCGTCTTGTCGTCATGCCAGTGCCATCATAGGAAGCCAACATGCCATCATAAGCCATCCGACATCAGCAGTTGTCATCATACTAGTGTCGTCTTGGAGCAAGCCGTCATAAGCTAGTCGTCAGGATACTTGTCATCTAAGTGACACTAGCATAAGGAGTATTGAGCCAACATTGACATGTTCTTCACCATGTATTGCCAATTCCCCTCCCACTAAACTATCATTCCCTCGTCTCGGGAAGTCCTCACCGCTGTCTACATTTGGCGTCGTTGCCTAGATCAAGTTTGGGTCAAGAGAAGAAGTGAGCGTGATAAGACGAGGTGAATGACAAATTCAAGGTTGCAAGGCCAATGAAGGAGGAATCAAATACAAATTGTGGAGCCACCAATAGGGAGAAATGCGAGATTGGCAAACCAAGGAACACAAAGTAGAGACAAAGTTACGCAACCAAAAGTGGAGAGGGTGTGGAACCCCTTGGACAACGAAAATCCAAGAGCTGAAATAGAAAGGTGGCAGACATTGTTACTGACAACAGAGAACGAGGTGCAAAACCAAATAGTCGAAGAAGATACTAGTGTAGCAGAGGAAGCTAACATAGCAAGCAAAGAGTGGATGGTAACACCTGAGCCAGCGGAGAGGAGTTTTCCAATGGGTGCGGAAGATCGGAGCTTGGCACCAGAGCAACCACACATGGATACTTGGGGAGGAAGACCAAAACCGCATATCATTTACTCGCGAAGGAGGTTGTGAAGCAACGACGCACAAGAGTTTGGGAGAAGACTATTTGAACAAGGAGCACCAGAATAAGAAATTGAACCACCTACAGTCGAAAGAGAGTGGAATAGAACTCCACAAGCATCGTCATCAAGTGACGAGGAGGTCGAGAGAGACCCAATGGCACACATTGCTAATAGAGCGGGCAAACAAAAATGCCCACCCTTCACTAGGGAAGGGAAAGAAGACCTAGCACAACACATTGGTACTTGTACCACAATATGGAAAGCAAATGGAGTAATGCAACCTGCTGAATGGTTGCAATTGTTTCTTGCTACCCTGTGAGGAATGGCAATTGATTGGTACTTGAAGAGGGAAAGTACACAACCATTTGGGCGATGGGAGACAATGCAGGATGAGTTCATAAATGAATTCCGACCACTACGTGATGATATTGAAGATCATAACAGAGATTTACGCCACGAAACAAAAGCTAGACGAGGATGTCAAGAATTATAATAGAAGATTAAAGCAATTGGCCGATAAAATGCAAATGCCACCCACAGATGGACTAGTAAAACGATGGTTCATAGATGGACTTCTACCTAAATATAGAAAGAAGATGAAGGTTGTTCCATCCTCCACATATGTTGAAGCTTTGGAAAAAGCAAAGAATTTCGAGAGCGAAGCAAAACAAACGGCAGCCGGAATTGTGGGGCATTCAAGGAATGAAGATTCCAATAGCGATATGGAGGACAAGGTGCAAAGCGCTATCTACTCTTTTAGAAAAGAGTTTGACAAAATCATGAAAGAAGTCAAAGGAGAAGCACGAAAAGAACGAAAAGACATCTGGTGTTCGGATTGTAAAATCAAGTCATACGAGTATTAATTGCCCTAAGAACACATATTGTAACATATGTGATGTGGCAGGACATCTAGTCTCAGATTGTCCATTCAATTTGAAGGAAGCAAGGCACCAAACCATGACGGTGCAATAGGAGGAACAGACAAATACTTCAAGAAATGGACAAGGCATAACAAGTGGTGGATATAGGAATAACCGCTGAGGAGGAAGGCAAGGAGGACAAAGTCGACTTCAGTATGATTCAGATGGAAGACCTATCATACAATGTCGAAACTGCCAAGAGTGGGGACACTTTGCAAAAAACTGCCCCAAGCCGCAGACTGGAGGAAACACAAATGGGAACAATGTTACTCACATGTGTCGATGGTGTGGACCGGGTAACCACAAGGAAGTAAATTGCCCAAACAAAGCAAGTACCAGTGGTGCACAAAATGTCAATTTAATTGACATTGGTGAAGTAAGTGACAATCAAGAAAAAGAAAAGCAAGTGCTAGCAGTGACAAGAGCTCATGCTAGAAAGATGGAGTAGTATCCAAACCCTGCTAAAGAAAAAGAACGATGGCAAGAAGCCCACGAGATGGTAAAGGAAGAGCTTGAGAAGGATAAGCAAGAAAGATTACTCCAAGAGAAAGCCCTGAAAAAGTCGGAGATAATGACAAATAAGCAAGCATCGATGGAACGCTTGGTGACACAAGTACTAAGCACAACCATGGAAGTTAAAGTATCAAATCTACTTAGTGTAGTACCCAAATTATACACCACGGTTGGTGAGATGATAAAGACGAGGAAAAGAGAAGAAGTTCAGGAAGTAGCCAACGTCAAACAGGAGCAATTCATTGATCCCACAATATTAATGATCGAAGCCAGAAAGAAACCAGCCTTGGTTCACATGGAGATATTGGACCACAAGCTGACTCAAGTCATCGTAGATGGAGGATCAAGTGTGAACATGATGCCTACAAAGACTAATTGCAGAAGTGATGCAGAGAAGGCCACCAACTTTGAAGTAGATTGAACGGGTGGAAGCATAGAGGAGGTTTCCACCTAAGGTTGTGTTATAGGAAGGACCTTGCACTCTGGGAGAAACCTAGCAAACTACATATGTGGAAGAGAGAGAGAGAGAAAGAGAGAGAGAGAGAGAGAGAGAGAGAGAGAATGTGTTAGGGACACAGAGTGATGGAGAGTAAGGCAACTTGGAATGGAGCCACAATCAAGGTCACGAACCAACACTCCTGATGAACGTCATGGCAAGGAGCAAGCAGCTTCATTGAAGGTGAAGAATAAGGGAAAGGAGAAGATGTAGATTCCCTTGGAAGAAATAGCTTGGACAACACCAGCAGGAGACTTTTGTAGAACATGGTGGTTGGATCACCCGCTGAAGACCACATTTTGGAGTCAAGATTTGACAAAGATCTCTTTAAGTTATACTTGTTAGAATTATGGCAGACTTATGATGTTGAGTGGAATCAAATTAGAATAATAATTGGTAACAAAGAGATTCGACTGTCATTTTCTTTTAGCAATTTTCGAAAAAAAATTGGATTGCTAAATTCCACAAGACCGATGAAGAAGAAAGGTGTTGAGCCTTACTAATTAAGGAATTTTGTTGATAAGGTTGCCAATCTCAGTCCACAAGAAGTGGCTAAGTTGACAAAGCATGGGAGCCACAGATTGAGAATGTAACATCTAAAGTCTGATGAACTACAGTGTACAAAAACTATGATCATGTTGAGACTATCCAGCGAGCAAAGAGCCGCGGAGATGCTTACTTGGCTCATACCCTATATGGAAGGAATAATGGCTAGAGAATTGTATGATTGGGCTATATTTTTGTCAGACCACTTCCAAAAAAAATTGATGCGCTTTACGAAGAATTTTTCAATGGCTTTCCATGCCATTATGCTGATTTTGGATGCAGTGTCATATGAGAAGATTCAATTTCCAGGATTGAATTCTCCTTATACAATTTTGCCACATGCACCAACGATTTTTTCATGGGTACATGTCCCATTGATGAAAGTCAATCTTTGAGGAAGAAAAATAAAAGTGCATCAAAGAAGAGAAAGGCACAGGAAGCATCAAGTGATGATATGGATGTTGTAGCTAAAGGAAGTGAGGAGTCTGATGGGGCTAACGAGCAGCTACCAAATTTAGAGGAGTTGGGTCGAAAGGATGAGAAGAACAAAAAGTTGGACCAGTTATGACCACAGATGGGAACACAATTGCAGCAACAATAGCCTCAACAGTAGCAACAATAGCCAGTGAGTCAAGAACCCCCACAACAAGCCATAGGAAAGAAGAAAGGTGGCAATGCACAAAAGATAGTGGTAGGCCAGTAGAGTGAAAAGCATGGAATATTGCAGCAAGCACTGCAGAGGAAAACTCTAGCACAACAAAAAAGTCAAGTTGTGCGAGGAGGCACTACACGTATCAAGGTGACTTTGAGAGAGGCTGCCACGAGTGGAAAACAGCCAAAGTTACAAGAACCTATTGTGTGAAATGTGCAATGTATGGAGAAAAAAATGCAACAATTGGATAAGAATGCTATGCAACAGTCTGTGGAGTAAACAATTGGTGATTGCATATGTAGATGTGGAAGCTTAGATTGTAGTTAATGCGATGGAAGCATCACAACCACTAAAGGGAGCACGAGGGGGAGGATACTTTGCTAGTGATGTTTCAGTACAGGTGAACAATGTTGATACACCAAAAAGTTACAACACCACACCGCTTAGGCAATATGCCAACGCTATGGATAGATGTGGATCGCCTTTGTTGGATGAGGGATCACCAATGGAGTTTACATATACAACAACATAGACTATGGCACTAAGTATAGGAGTGCATGAGGAGAGTCGAGAGAAAGGTAAACAACTTGCATCAAAGTATAGACTGGGATTGTCAAAGTAGTCAACCGATGTAGGAAAAAATTGAGAAAGGTAAGGAGATAGTGAAAGCAATGGAGAAGACTACTAATGTAGATGGAGAAAAGATTTAAGAGATTCAGGAAGGGAAGGAAGCCAAACAAAAAATCAACTTGGCAGGTCACAGTTGGGAGGATGTGGAGGAGACTGCCACCGAGGACTGCATAGATATAGAATTGGCAGAGGAGGAAACAAGCAAGCATTTCATTATAGAAGTGCCAAACTTGAGGAAACCACTAGTTCTAGGAGCAAATACTAATGAGCAGGTTGATACATTTTTTGAAAGAGTAGAATGTTTAACAGGCTTTGTAGTGAATTCAAAGTTGGATGTGTTGGAGATTGACGATTATGGCAATTGAGAATGGAATTTGAGTTGAGCAAACTGGTGCAGTAGGCTCATGGTGATGAGCATATGAAGTTTGCAAAAATAGATCAAATGCAGCCATAGGAGCTAGGAGTTGGTAGTAGCAGTGTCAATTCGATGCTAAAGATTAGAAATATGCCAGAAAGAACTCAAGTACTCTATCGATATCCACCATGGGTTTATGTTGATGAAGGAAATATGGCGCCTTATCTTGAACTTCTAGGTGTCAAGTATATGAAGCTAGCACCTTATTTGGTAAAATCTTATGCCAAAATGAAATTTTTGGCATATCTTATTCAATGCTTAGCAGCAGGTTTACAAACATTTCTGAAAGATGGTTTGTAGCTTGAAGCTAAAAGAGGAAGAGAAAGCTAACCAAGTGCATATAGTGGAAGGAAAAATTTGGTAAGTGCAGTAGGATGTCAAAGCTGAAATAGCAAAGTTGAGGAAGGAAATAGAGGCTATGAGGCAAACATAGGAACAATAGGACTAGTTGATAGGACAGTTGAATTCTAAATGTGTGATGAGGAAGCAAACTCTAGAAGTCAAGATGAAAGAGCTTGCTTATAAAGATCAACTGATCATGGAATGGGATAAGCAGTTGGAAGTAGTTGTGAGGAAGGAAGCTGAAACAGCGAATAGGGCGGTTGAGTTAAAGGCTAGGCTGGAAGAAGTCGAACAGAAGTCGCATCATTATGGCTTCGAGTGGGCTCATTACCAAGCCAATGCCAAGAAGCTCAAGGGAGAGAATGAAGCCTCACAATGGGAGTTTAACAATTCAAAAAATATGGAAGAAAAGGTAAACTTAAGAAACAACGATTAACAATTGAAAACAAATTACCTAACTTTGATTCAAGATTTTTTTCTAATACATATGGATATGTGACGTGTGTGTATGTATATTATCTTTTTATTATTTAATTTACCATACACATGCATTTTAACAACCATGTGACCTTGAAGTTTGGACAATCCTTACTATAAGAATCAATCAACCATCTCCAACTCATATCTCTATAAGTCTCTTCAAAAAGATATGATTGAGTTACATGTGTGATGTTCTTCAACTTCTTCATACGTCCTCAAAATGAAAATATATATTGTATTTCTCAACGTTATCTTTTATAGAAATTTTACTCTTTCACACTACAGTCCTTGTGGTCACAACCTACATCATATGTTAGAATACAAACAGATTTTTCACATGTTTTCAAATTCAAAATATATAAAGTGTTTGAAAACATTGTTTCTTATTGAGAATTTACCCTTCACAATTAAGTCCTTGTTACAAACTACAATGTATGTTAATATACAACCATATAATTGTAACACACATCTCACCCTTAAGAGTGCCATTGACTAAACCATTACGAGCTTACCAATTCTTAAGCCTTAAATAATACTATAGTACAGTGGTGGTATTCCACCCTTGGTGGAACAATTTGGATTGACAGATTAACTATCTACAACTTCTAGTGATGTAGTTGTACGACCTACATCATCTCCTTGTCTTTGACAACCTTATTCACTACTCCAAATGGCCCATTTTGAGAGTCAAATGACCTACACTCTTCCCATACAGCTGGCATTATCTAGACAACTTGCCTTTAGGCTTGATGGCCTGGTACCTGCACTATACGCCTTGGAAACTATGTTGGATGACTTGGTAACTGCCCAAACAACCCTATATGAGAAAATGTAGGAAAAAATACAAATGAAAGGATTGAATCTAATCTATTGTAGCAATCAATCAACAGCAATACATGCAAATCACACACAATAGCAATAACAAATGACGAACAAGTATGAACAGATAGATATTGCATTAATGATAGCCTGTTACAACATTCCCTTACATACACAATATCTAATCCTGTGCAAAATACCTCCAATGCACTCTACACTATCTCTTAGCATACACAATGCAACTAAAATGGACTCTTTCTGACATATACAATGTTTCTTGTGCATGTGTACCTGCTCAAATGAATAAGGGGGTCTTATTTAAACTATGGGGATAGTAGTTACAAACAACTACCACCCCCAACACCTCACCTCCTAACTACAAGACAAACTAGGTGTTAACTACCTTTGCATGACTATGTTCACACATATCTCCAACTTGAGTCATTATTACATGTATTATTATAACATACATATTTTATTTAGAATTGCAAAACTTAACATGTGTACTTGACATCCACGCATATTTTATTTCTGACTTTATTTGTTGTGTTGAGGTGGAGACTCATAACTAGCACCTACAACTACCCTTCCCTCTAGATTGGTTGACGTCCTTGTCAACAATTGTTGTTGCTTCTAGGGACTCTGGCTTTGTTGAGATTGAAGCAAGTACTCCTCCAAGCTCCTAGATTTGCAGCTTCAAGGCTTCATTCTCTCCCTTGTGCCTCTTGGCATAGGCTTGGTAATGAGCCCACTGGAAGCCAAAATGATGCAACTCTTGCTCGACTTCTTCCAGCCTAGCCTTTAACTCAACCTCCCTCTTCGCTACTTCGACTTCCTTCCTCACACCTACTTCCAACTGCTCGTCCCATTCCATGATTAGTTGATCTTTATAAGCAAGCTCTTTCATGTTGACTTCTAGAGTTTGCTTCGTCATCACACATTTATACTACAATTGTCCTATCAACTGGTCTCGTTGTTCCTATGTTTGCCTTATAGCCTCTATTTCCTTCATCAACTTTGCTATTTCAGCTTTGACATCCTACTACACTTGCCAAAGTTTTCCTTCCACTATATGCACTTGGTTAGTTTGCTCTTCCTCTTTTAGCTTCAAGCTAAAAACCATCTTTCAGAAACGTTTCTAAACCTGTTGCTAACCATCTTTCAACTCACATTCCATTCTCAATTGCCATAATCGTCAGTCTCCAACACATCCAACTCTGAATTCACTACAAAGCCTGTCAAACATTCCACTCTTTCAAAAATATATCAACCTGCTCATTAGAATTTGCTCCTAGAACTAGTGGTTTCCTCTTTGGCACTTCTATAATGAAATGCTTGCTTGTTTCCTCCTCTGCCAATTCTATATCTATAGCGTCCTCAATGGTAGTCTCCTCCACATCCTCCCAACCGTGACCTGTCAAGTTGATTTTTTGTTTGGCTTCCTTCCCTTCCTGAATCTCTTAAATCTTTTCTCCATCTACATTAGTAGTCTTCTTCATTGTTTTCACTATCTCCTTACCTTTCTCAAATTTTTCCTACATCGGTTGACTTCTTTGACAATCCTAATCTATACTTTGATGCAAGTTGTTTACTTTTCTCTCGACTCTCCTCAAGCACTCCAATACTTAGTGCCATAGTCTATGTTGTTGTATATGTAAACTCCATTGGTGATCCCTCATCCAACAAAGGCGATCCACATCTATCCATAGTGTTTGCATATTGCTTAAGCGGTGTGGTGTTGTAACATTTTGGTGTATCAACATTGTTCACTTGTATTGAAACATCACTAGCAAAGTATCCTCCCCCTCGTGCTCCTTTTAGTAGTGGTGATACTTCCATCGCATTAACTACAATCTAAGCTTCCACATCTACATATGCAATCACCAATTGTTTACTCCACAGACTGTTGCATAGCTTTCTTATCCAATTGTTGCATTTTTTTTCTCCACACATTGCACATTTCACACAATAGGTTCATGTTACTTTGGTTGTTGTCTACTCGTGGCAGCCTCACTCAAAGTCACCTTGATACCTGCAGTGGTACCTGCAGTGCCTCCTCGCACAAATTGACTTTTTTTTTGTGCTAGAGTTTTCCTCTGCACTACTTGCTGCAATATTCCACGCTTTTCACTCTATTGGCCCACCACTATCTTTTGTGCATTGTTACCTTTCTTCTTTCCTATGGCTTGTTGTGGGTGTTCTTGACTCACTGGCTATTGTACTCTTGAGGCTATTGTTGCTGCAATTGTGTTCCCATCTGTGGTCATTACTGGTCCAACTTTGTTTTCTTCTCATCCTTTCTACCCAACTCCTCTGAATTTGGTAGCTGCTCTTTAGCCCCATCAGACTCCTCACTCCCTTTAGCTACAACATCCATCTCATCACTTGATGCTTCCTGTGCCTTTCTCTTCTTTGATGCACTTTTCTTTTTCTTCCTCAAAGTACTGACTTTCATCAATGGGACATGTACCCATCAAAAAATCGTTGGTGCATGTGGCAAAATCATATAAGGAAAATTCAATCCTGGAAATTGAATCTTCTCATATGGCACTGCATCCAAAATCAGCATAATGGCATGGAAAGCCATTGAAAAATTCTTCGTATAGCGCATCAATTTTTTTTTGGAAGTGGTATGACAAAAATATAGCCCAATCATACCCTATATTCCTTCCATATAGGGTATGAGCCAAGTAAGCATCTCTGAGGCTCTTTGCTCACTGGATAGTCTCGACATGATCATAGTTTTTGTACACTGTAGTTCATCAAACTTTAGATGCTACATTCTCAATCTGTGGCTGTAATGTCCCCTTTTCTACGCAGTCAGGTGCAGAGCAGATTAGCCTATACACGAGCTCCCGTAGGCTAAGTCGGATGGCGGGGAGCCATTGGAGATATCAGAATCTTTGTCAGTACCCAGAGAGCTAATGATTGATGGTCGTTTGGGCTCATTCGGAGATTTGTTTGATCAGAGTTACTATTTTTAGCCATGTCCGTTTTTAGGGTTTCGGTGGACAACAGACAGTGCAGTGATATTCTTTAGTGAAATGGGTGTCCAAAACCATTTGCGGATTTCAATTCGGATGGGCAGAGGTTGGAAATTTTAATGGTCGAAGATAAAATTAATAAAGTGATGATTTAATTTAATTTTGTAAAGTCAGTGACTTTATTTTATTATAAAATCATTTTATACTTAAAAGGGGCCATTTTAAGTGACGACTTAAAAAGTCGTTAAGCCTAGGCATAAGGGGATGAATAAATTAAGGAGAAATAAGGTGGAATTAAAAATTGATAAAAGTATATTTGCTCACCCTAAAAGTGACCTAACCCTAGGTCGACCTATGGAGGAGATAAAAGGAGGTTTTGAGTTCATTTGGATTATGCGAAGATTATTATTTTTCTCTCTGGTTTTTTGGAGGACTCTCCGGCGGAGCCATTTACGAGAGATTCTGGAGCTTGTGAGAGATGACAACCTCTTACAGGGACATTGGCTTCGAGGTTGCAAGATTACCCTCGGGTCAATCTGGGCATTTCCACACAGGGATTGCAGTTGGACTTCAGTTTTAAAGACTTCTAGAGTTGGGTTACCACACGGGGTCATTCAAAGATTATACAGGGAATATTTGGAGCTAGGACACCACACAGCATTCACATCAGAAGGGCTGAGCCTTCATCATCATTTATAGAGTACGGAGCAGCTAGGGTTTCATCAGCATTTGAGGTATTTGCATTGTAATTTGTGCCCTAGTTTTGATATAAGAATTAAGCAATATTTTCGAGAATTCTGGATTGCTCTGTGTTTGTGATTTTGTATATCAAAAATTCACGAAAAAGGTTAAGAATTGGCAAACCCCTAGAGAACTAGATAGGGAGGGTTATTACAGTGGTATCAGAGCTGGTTTTTTCTGCTAGCCTGTTCAGGGTTTGATGAAAATTTCAGAAATGATTTCAGTATTGTGTGAAAAAAAATTGCAGCAGCCGTGAGTATTTTTCAGACTTGGAAGTTAGGGTTTGGTTGCCGTTTCAAATCTAGGGTTTCCAGTTTCTGGGTATTGGTGATCTGAATACCCATTTGGTTGATTTTGAGCTTTAAGAGTTACAGGTATTGTTAATTCAGAGCTCAACTTATTCTGCCAGCCTGTGGAAGCCTAAGTAAATTTCAGATTCATGGAGTCTTATAATGATTGGTCTAGGAGACAGCGTGATTGGGATAGGACTCAGAGTGAGATACAAAAATCCATCAGTCAATTAAGTGCAATGATGCAAATTTTTCTACCTACAATTCTTCCTAAGGCAAAGGTTGAGCCTACAGTCATTGAATTATTTGCTCAGTTCCAGCAAGAGTGGAGGGCTCATGATGATGATTTTCGTGCCCTTATGTCTAATGAAGATTATATTGATATGCGTATGAGGCAACAACCCAATGGAAATGAAAAAATGAACCTTCTTGAGAAGATCAAAAATTCGAAACACAATGAAGAGCCTGCTGTCCCAAAAAAGTTGGAGAAGCCAGTTGATAGTGACGTAGATTCCCAATCAGATCATGATGATATTCACCCATCACATTTTAATGGTGATAGTTCAGAAGAACTTGGGTTGGATATTCACATTGAACCCATTATGATGCATGCACCGGATAGCTATATCTTCTTCGGAGATTTGCAGAGTGAGCTGAATATGGAATCAGTTATGCATGATACACATGATGGTGTTGTTACAGGTTACGTGGCAGCCCCTTCTGATGAAGACAGGCATGATTTTTCAGATTATAACACAATTGAGGTTGTTGCTGATTTTAAATCAGCTTATGATGATATTTCATTTCACCAGGACAGCCATGAAAATTCAATGCATGATGAGTCTAGTGCTGATTTACAAAATTTGAAGGCAGCCTTAGAAACTATGAAGTCATACTTCATGAGCACTCTTGCAGACAGAGATCACTATGCCAAGCTTGTTGAAGAGACCCCTAGTGCATACAAGAGCAAAGAAGAAGTTAGTCAGCTAACTGAAGAGCTTGAGCAGACTAGAAGATCTTTGTCGGAGGCTCGTCTTTCATTGCATGAGACAGAGTTGAAACTCAATTCTGTTTTAGAATCCAATGAACAACTGAATCGGGAGAGAGCCAGGAAGATTGGGTGGATTGTTGTCGAACTAGATTGCATTCAGGAGGACTATAACTTAACACATTGTCCCATGAGATCAGATTACACAATTTCGGATCAGTGGATTGGCTGTGATATGAACATTAATCATTGGAAGTGAGCAAAATGGGTTCTGAGGTGTATACTGGATATAACAGGTTTTGGCATTTGGTATGGGTATAAGTAATACCTTTCTGCTTGGTGGGTTCACTGTTAGTGATTTGGAAGGTTTGACATACGATGCAAAATTCACATCTGGATATGTATTTGGCCTTGGAATAGAAGTTGTTCCATGGTCTAACATGAAGCAGCAAAGAATAGCTCTTTCTTCCACTGAAGCAGAGTACAAAGTTGTTGTCTTTTTATCTTCTAAAGCGTTTTAATTGAAGAGACTGCTTGCTGATTTAGTGGGATCAAATAGAAGCAACACTAGTTTATCATGATAGCCAGAGTATAATAAAAAGTTACCAAGAATCCAGTATTCCCTGCATAAATTGAACATGTTTTCACATACATTTCAAGTTTTATTTTAAAAAAATTTAAAGACTAATTGAGAGAGAAAGAGAGAGAGAGAGAGGGAGGCAGGGAGGGAGGGAGCCACAATCAAGGTCACGAAGTGACACTCTTGATGAACATCAAATAAGGGGAAGGAGAAGATGCAGATCCCCTTGGAAGAAATAACTTGGACAACACCAGTAGGAGACTTTTTTAGAACATGGTGGTTGGATCACCCGCTGAAGACCACATTTTGGAGGGTAGGAGTGCAATCTATTCTACAGGTGTGAAGCTTTGACAAAGATCTCTTTAAGCTATACTTGTTAGAATTATGGCAGACCTATGATGCTGAGTGGAATCAAACCAAAATAATAATTGGTAACAAAGAGATTCGATTGTCATTTTCTTTTAGCAACTTTGAAATTTTTGGATTGCTAAATTCCACAAGACCAATGAAGAAGGAAGGAGTGGAGCCTTACCGGTTAAGGAATTTTGTTGATAAGGTTGCCAATCTCAGTCCACAAGAAGTGGCTAAGCTAACAAAGCATGGGAGCCACTGTAATAACCCTCCCTATCTAGTTCTCTAGGGGTTTGCCAATTCTTAACCTTTTTTGTGAATTTTTTATATACAAAATCATAAACACAGAGCAATCCAGAATTCTCGAAAATATTGCTTAATTCTTATATCAAAACTAGGGCACAAATTACAATGCAAATACCTCAAATGCTGATGAAACCCTAGCTGCTCTGTACTCTATAAATGATGATGAAGGCTCAGCCCTTCTGATGTGAATACTGTGTGGTGTCCTAGCTCCAAATATTCCCTGTATAATCTCTGAATGACCCTGTGTGGTAACCCAACTCTAGAAGTCTTTAAAACTGAAGTCCAACTGCAATCCCTGTGTGGAAATGCCTAGATTGACCTAAGGGTAATCTTGCAACCCCGAAGCCAATGTCCCTGTAAGAGGTTGTCGTCTCTCACAAGCTCCAGAATCTCTGTAAATGGCTCTGCGAGAGTCCTCAAAAAAACGAGAGAGAAAAATAATAATCTTCGCATATCTCCAAATGAACTCAAAACCTCCTTTTATCTCCTCCATAGGTCGACCTAGGGTTAGGTCACTTTTAGGGTGAGCAAATATAATTTTATCAATTTTTAATTCCACCTTATTTCTCCTTAATTTATTCACCCCCTTATGCCTAGGCTTAACGACTCTTTAATCGTTACTTAAAATGGCCCCTTTTAAGTATAAAATGATTTTATAATAAAATAAAGTCATTGACTTTACAAAATTAAATTAAATAATCACTTTATTAATTTTATCTTCGACCATTAAAATTTCCAACCTCTGCCCATCCGAATTGAAATCCGTGAATGGTTTTGGACACCCATTTCACTAAAGAATATCATCCTGCACTGTCTGTTGTCCACCGAAACCCTAAAAACAGACATGGCTAAAAATAGTAACTCTGATCAAACAAATCTCCAAATGAGCCCAAATGACCATCAATCAATAGCTCTCTAGGTACTGACAAAGATTCATATATCTCCAATGGCTCCCCTCCATCCGACTTAGCCTACGGGAGCTCGTGTATAGGCTAATCTGCTCTGCACCTGATTGCGTAGAAAAGGGGACATTACAATCCGCCCTTCCCAAAGATTGCTTGTCCTCAAGCAATACGTATACATACTCCAGTCAGATGCTACATCCCGGCTGAGATCACATCAAATCCCCTGGATCCCATAGCAACCTCAAAAAGGAACCGCCACGCTGACGCTGCGCCACTCTGATCATCACTACCCCTCTGACATGGTTAAGTGGCAGAAGTCTCAACTGCAATAGCATGATGAAATCTTTCTCCTGTCTGGCACTGACATGTCTATCTAAGCTGAGATGTAATATCATGTACCACGACATACCGAAGGAATCAACGTCATAGATTACTGCAAACACAATGCTGGAAGTGCCTCCATAGTCATCACCTAACCAGCTCAACTCGGCGTTCACACTCCTGGAATCTCATTAAAACATCATCAAATTAAAGCAGGAACTCATCAACTTCTTTGAGTAACCATTGATTGAGAACTTCAGACCATCCTCCTTTATAAGTTACCTGCCTACAAGCATCCGTACGAAAAAATTTCAACAAATTTTGGCATACATCATTTGTGAAATGAAAACACCAACGTCTATTTGCCAAAATTCTATCCCTTCCCATTAATGCATGAGATCTAAGTCTATCATGTCCACATCAGGGCTTATTTTACTTATTGAATAGAACCAATTTTATTCTATTTAGCATTAATACTTTTGATACATACATTTGGATCAAAATGACTCCTGATTCTAAATTTAGTGAAGTGCATATCCAATTTTATGTACCAGGCTCATATAACTTGCTTCAATCTGTAAATAACCTTCAACAGCCTACGTATGACGTGATCCTTTTGTATTCATCTATGCTTCCTCCACAACTCGAACCTCTATGGCTGATTCATATATGCTTCCTCCACAACTCGAACCTCTATGGCTGATTCATATATGCTTCCTCCACAACTCAAAGCTCTATGGCTGATTCACATGCACTTACAAAAATCTCCATTAAGAAATGTGATCTTCACATCCTTTTGGTAAAGCTTCTAGCCAAACTATGATGTAATGGCTACAATCTATTCATTATCATCATTTTTGTTTTTGAAGAAAAGGTCCCTTCCAAGTCTATAATTTCCCAATGGGAAACCCTGTCACCACCAGTATCACCTTGTGCTTATCTAAGCACACATCAGCCTTAAAGTTGTTTTGTTTACCAATCTACACCCAATGGGCTTCTTTCCCAGAGCAATTGAGTAGGAACCAAGGTTTTGCTCTTCATCAAAACATTATCCTCCTCCACTTGTATCATCCTTTTCCATTCGTGTTTCCCATCGAAGTAAAGTTACAAAATGTTAAAACATCATCAAATTAAAAGAATCGTATAGTCTTACTATTTATCTTAAGGCTTCCACCCTAAGTGACTCTTGAGATCTCTCCTTTGTTCCTTCTATCATAAAATAATACTATTTACACATACTTTTCACCCATGCAATCTGTTAGTCTGTAATGTCAATGGTCTACTAATCTGAACTACCAACAACCTCTACATAAGGCAGTTCAGCCTAAAAATCAGTCTTGCTATCATCTTGAGGCTCCTGCACATCAGTTCTACTTTCAATCTATGCCACTCACATCTCCACGTCCTGAACTGCTTTTCCTACTGTTTTATTAACGTCAAACAGGCATGTAGAATCCGAAACATGTTGAAAAAACTACAACATTCCTTCTAATTGTCACCTCATTTGTAGACATGTCAATAAGCCTGTATGCCTTACGAAATAATTATACCTGACAAACATCATGTTCTTGCAGCAGGAATCCAACTTAATTCCCTCTTTATGAGGAACAAAAATGTCTGTTACTGAACAAAATATAGGGAAAGTGTATTACTTTTGGTTTCCTTCCTGTCCATGCCTCTTCAGGTGTAGTGCCTTTAGGTGCTTCCAAAGGGTTTCTGTTGAGCAATTAGACAACCATTTCTTCAAATGTTATGACCCTAATCCAAGTCATGTCTCAGATTGAGGTGTTTGACCATATTCTAAGTTAAATCAGAACGGGCATGCCAAAGAAGTGGGCATAGGTGACTTTTCTTTACATTCTTCAACAAAATTTCCCCTCTAATCAAAATTAACCACATATGCACAGATATGATGTTTTTTCTTTTTTGTTATGCAGTTGTTATTTTGGTGTAAGAAAAGATTTCATTGTTTTTTGTATTTATAATCTCATAATTTTTATTAACTATTCCCAAGGGAAATATGGTTTTTGTATGATGCCCTTTTCTCCTAGCTGGAGTTTTAGCAGACTTCACAGTCATCTGCTATTTGTACTCTTTCTATGTACA
Organism: Wollemia nobilis; assembly: GCA_028583015.1. Classification (NCBI taxonomy): domain Eukaryota; kingdom Viridiplantae; phylum Streptophyta; class Pinopsida; order Araucariales; family Araucariaceae; genus Wollemia; species Wollemia nobilis. The sequence goes on from JAQPPZ010017228.1 coordinate 20,186,256, forward strand.
AATATAATTTTGTATTTGCATGTGAACAAAACAAGAAGACATAGTGGATTGTCAACTGTATTAAAATTAGCATTGCTTTGCTGCTGCTCATTGAGAACTTCATAAAGAAGAGCCTTCCATGGGCAATCATGAAGAACAAAGACCAATATTACAGTATGGGGCAAAGTTTAAAAGCCCTAAGACTTGTATCATCAAAGTAAGATAGCATGGAATGCAATTTAGATTCACTCTTATCCAAGTTGTCTAGTTTAATTTTGTTTATACTTGTTACAACTGTCAAGGCGTACAGTCCTACAAATTGTATATGTTTATATAGATAGATAGATAGACAGATTTGTTTCAAATTTTCACCTCTTTAGTTTCAACCTTCAACAAAGCTCATGGTAAATCTGAATTTTCCAATCTGTTATATTATATTGCAATTCTTAAAGTTGCTGATAATGCAAATAAGGTAGATAGGGTCTACATGGAAACACTTCGAATTTATTAAATTTGTTAGAATGTTAGACCAGAAACCTTGACTTGGATGATGTTTGTCAATATACAAATGTGTACAGCATGTAAACAATGTGTTCAAGGTATGAACTTATATAGCATGTCTTTCATCTCTGCAATATACGATACTCACATTTTCAAGTCTACAGTTTGTTATTTCCTTGATATTTGATATTAAATCAAATTAAAAAAAAAAAAAAACATTTCTATCGTTTTGTCCCTGCAGGTTCCAAAAGTAATATGCATTGATATATTATATTAGGTTCCCAAAAACCCATTTACATGTCAACTATATTCCCATAAAGAGCAACAAACGGTAAAGACTGAACTTCAAAAACCATGAAACCTGTCATTAGGTCATACATAAGTGAGAGAAAAGGATGTCCATTTTTATACCTTTCCAGTTTGAAGATGCACCTCACGAACTGAAGACTGTAAGGTAAGAATAACAATCCTAACAAAGTTAGAATGTAATGTCCGCTAGACATGAATATATCAGAAAACAATCACATAACAATGTAGCTTAATTAATTATTTTATTTTAAAAGGAAGATAAGATTAAATAATTCTATTAATATCCACAAATGGCCAAAGTAGGCCAATGGGACTCATTGAAAAGAGCTGTTACAAATTACAATGCATTGTAGTAACCACAAACTACTACGAAAATAAGCTAAACTAGAGTAAAGAATCTAGTGTAAACTACTCTAAACTGGAACAACTGAACGGCATAAAATTACAGCCTCAACAGTTACCCAAAATAGATAAACCCTAACATGCTAAAAGGAATGATTAAGAGAGAACTAGAAGTCAAGGCACAACAAAAATAGAAAGTTGCTCCAATAAATCCAAGAACCAACATTAATCTATTGTGGGATGTAAAGTAAAGGCACAATCATTGTCGTCGCCACCTATCCCAAAAGGTCCAACACATGATCTAATGATGCTTTCAAGAGAATGGCTAGGACTAAGAGGACCTGGTTGGATATCCTAGGAGGACATGGATGTAGGCGGTAAATCTGCTTCTCAGAAGAAAAAGAAATAAAGTGTATAAATTGTGAATTTTTGACAAGTTTTGTGCAATTTTGACAGAGTTTTGTAAAACAAAATGTAAATGAAACGATATATAATTAATACGAAATGCAAATTAGGCTTAAATAATATTAGATATGAAATTAGCCGAAATGAGGGAAATGAAAAAGAAATCGAATTTACTAAAAATTAAAAGCAACCTTTCGAAAAATTAAAGGTACATGTTATACGATGGTTGCGGGGTGGCAGTTGTGAATAATGCGCCGTCTCAGGAACTGCTTGGAACGGCCTGGACAGGCATTATATACCCCTGCTTCATTTTTGAGCAATATCCTTTTTGTTGTGCATGTAAGAGAACAACGGTATAGAGTACAAGATACTATCATATGCAATTGGAGAGTTACCAGGGTCAATGGACCTGGCTAGTTTGTATTGTCTATGCATGCTACGTTCTGCAGCCATTATCAATGCAACTATATCTTTGGTCACAACTGTGTGTGCATGTGGTGGGACTTGAATGCTTTTATGTATAATTGGTATTGTTTTGTGCAATATATAATGGATAGTGCAGGTGAAAGTCCTTTATAGAGCAAGTGTTTATTGCAGGTTTGGATGAGTAGGGTTACTACCAAAAACCATACATATGTTGCAAAAAATATAATATCCAACTGACGAATTCAAGATGATTTGTAGCGTTGCATAGGTCGTGCTATTAAAGTGTTGGCAGCAAATTCAAGCGCTAAGTAAATCATGCAGACTGTTGGTAAACGTGTAGTTTAACTTTAAACTTTAAACCAAAGTTGAGGAAGAATGGTAATCGTACAAGAAGCATAACTGCTGTGAATATTATGCTAAGTTAAAGAACTTACTATGGCTATGGTGAATTGCTAATCTGACCAATTGTACAGTCAACAAATGTCAAACTCCAGGAATCCGAGAATGGTGAAGCTGACCCCTTGTACGATTTGCTAAATCGTACGACTATACCATTGAACGGTTTTGCATAAACTGTACAATCATTAGACTATATGATTTAGTGAAGATTGTACGTGCACTAACTGTACGGTAGTGGACCGTACATTTTGGTAGTATCCATTGTATGTTTGCTAAGATGAAGGGTTTGAGATTGCATGCCTGAATCTGTCACCACCTCCCCCTACTGGGAATATCGTCGCTCGTGCTACATTTGGCACCGTTGTCGTTGTTAGGAACAAGGAGGGTCCGATACAATAAGCAGCGTGAAGGAAATTGGGGTGGATGACAGATACAAGTCTGCGAAGACGTGGGAGACGAGATTGTTGAGACGAGTAAGTACTAGTAAGGAGCACATGGATTGCTTAAAGAGGAAATGTGAGCAATATAGAAGTTCCAATCCAAGAAACGGACGAGCCAATATTGGAACAAGTGTGGACTTCAGAAGGAGGAGACACTGAGAGGTGGGAAACATTGATGTTAAGTATGGAAGACAAGGTACAAGGAGAACAACCAATAGCCAAAAAGACGTTAGTAGAAGGAAAAATGCCAATGTAGGAAGTGTGTGAGGAAACAAAGGGTGGATGGTGACACCTGAGGAAGTGGCAGGAAGTTTACCAAGGGGTGCATGGGATGAGAGTCAAGCACCAGAGTAATCACACGCAAGTACTTGAGAAGATAGACCAGCACCAAGTTTTGTATATCAGCGAAGAAGGTCGCTTAGTGAGGATGCACAAGAAGTAGGAAGAAGGCTATTTGGAGAAAACAAAGTACCAAGGACAAAAACATTAGAATAATTATAGCAAGACGAACCACCAACAGTAGAGAGGGATCAAACAAAAATCGCAAGGGAGCTATCATCAAATGACGAAGAAGGAGGAAGTACACCAATGGCTAATGTTGCCACCAAAGCAGGCAGACTAAAATGCCCACCCTTCACGAAAGAAGGGAAAGAGGTACCACCATTTGGAAGGTGGATAGAGATTGTGAGTTATCCCTGAAGAGGCAATGGAATCTACCTCAGATCTCATAGTAGATGGGGCATCGAAAAATAAAGTGATACAAGGTTTCTACTTCTCCCAAGAAGCAAAATATGTAGATCCACTCCTCCCTCAGACGATGGTGATCTAACTCAACACGAAGCTGGTGGGAGCACACTCTGAGCTGGCCAATCGGGATCCGTATGTTATGCATCGTAGGCTGCTGAAGGTACTGTGGGGGGACTATCCAATCGTCTTGTATTTGAAGGAAGTGCTAGTGGTAGAAAGGCAACTTGGGGGAGAGAGGGGTGACGGGAGAGATCCATGTGCAACTGGTATACTGGAGGCTAATGTCCTTTCGGATCTCGTGGAGTATCTTCTTCTTATTCCAATATGGGAGGTGAGCTCCCAGGGAATAAGGGTGAATTTTATCAAATTATATCTAAATGCTGGCCAGAAGTGTAGAGACCTGAGAATAACAACCCCTCTGACCCCCCCAAGGGTTCGAAGAGAGGTCCATCAAGGAGCGAAGGGCAAGGTAAGGGTATTGTCTACATCCCGAAGGGTTATCCCCCAAAGTACGGACTCTGTGTAGATAGGGGATGATCGAGAAGATGATCTCGAGCCGAAGAGGGGAAGCCCCAAACTCTGCTAAGATAATGGAATGGGGGACCGTGCCCTTGCAACGAATGAATCTTCGAAGAAAAAATGTCTGCACTCGTTCAACACGAGACCATTCAATTGGGCCAAGACTAGGACCCCATATCACTGACCCATAGGTTACAATTGGTTTGACCAAGGTATCAAAGATTCTCATCTTCACTAGAATATCCTGGAAATGTGCTCTGAAACAACTCCTCTCAAGCAAAGAAAGAGCTGCATACCCCTTACAAACTCAGGCCTAGGTGGCGGGTTTCAACCCAAAGGTGGGTCCAATGAAGAGAACCCCCAAGTATACGTAGGAGGTGGTGATCTCAACCTCTCGCCCCTGAAGATTGAAGTGGATAAGGGAAAGAGCCTCTTTGGTAGTATTAAACACCATAACCTCGATCTTAGAGAGGTTCATTGTCAACTATCTCAAGGTACAAAAAGCGGCTAATGTATCCAAATGACACTGAAGCCCCTCAAGGGTCGAGGTTAGAAGGATGACATCATCGGCGAAGAGGAGGATAGAAATCAGCACATGGTGGAGTAGGCAATTGTTCTCTGCCTGTGTGTGCTCTCCAATAAATGACTCAAGCTCATCTATAAAGATCCCAAAGAATGTCAGAGAAAGGGGGCAACCTTGTTTCACTCCTGTGGTGTTGAGAATGGTGTCTGAAGCAGAATCGAAGAGTTATCTGAGCATTCGGAGCAGGAGGAACAACAGGAGGAACGGTTAGAGGCACAACAGGAGCAGCACGAGCGGCCAGGCGAACAAATGGCAGAATCCAGCCATGCTGCCAAAGAAGATGTGCAGCCACCTAAAAAGGAAAAGGAAAAGAAAAGGAAGAAGGTTGTCAGTGAAGTACAAATGTCGCCTCCCCACCCAAAGAAGCCTCGGACTAAATCGTCCGGTTCAGCCAGCAAGCGCCTTTCAGAGAGCCCTGCCAACGCGGGCACAGGCGAAGTTGTATCCGCCGCCCCACCACAGAAGGAGATAGAGGTCGTCGATGTAGAAGAAGAGATCGTCAATGTGGAGGACGACACTCAAGAAGAAGAAGGCGGCAAAGGACAAGAAGGGGAGACTAGTCAAAATCCCGCCACACAGGAGTTTTCTTCCATAGCTCTCTTCGAAGAGCACGCAGGTACGCACGCTCTCTCTCCTCTTCACTCTTCTGAAACATAAAATATTGTAGCCTCGGTCGACGAGCTCCTAATGTCTGCCCTGCCTCTCGGCAGCGAACCCCCATTGACCGTTCCCCTCATAGTTTCTCGCTCGTTAATTGAAGAGGTCCAACTTTCCGTTGCTTCCTAGTTTACCCAAGCAGCATTTGGTTCATACGCTACTGCCCTCAATGCCTTCGCAGCTTCTGCATCACTCGACCAGGGCACCCCAAGTGAACCACCGTCTTTCCCCCTCAATCCCACGCCTACTGCACAGGCCTAGAGTAATCCTTCACTCCCGAGCCCTAGCAGCCCTGTCGCAGCCATCCAGACCATTGCTCCTCCTTCAGCCACTGAAACCCCCATCATCGTTGTTTCCAACCCATCCAATGAAGCCCATCCTCAGCAAACACTGTACCTGTTCTCGTCTATGTCTGGAAATCCAGCACCCCTAAATACGGAGTTGGAGCTGATTAAAGAGCGCCCCCTTGCGGAGAGCCTACATCAGGTGCGACAAAGTACAAACAAATGGCTCAAGGATGTTAGGAAGAAGAAGGCGCAAACCCCCGCCAAAGTCGAGAAGTGCACCATATTCGACCCACAAAATATGGAGCTCCACAAGGTGAAAAAGGTGCCAAAAGTTCAGAAGCCCGTGGAGGAAATGGCACCTTCGGACTACACCTATCAGCAGACCATCAAAGACCTAAAGGTGCTCGACGTGGGGCATGAAATAGGGTCCATGCATGTGAAGATTGATTCGATCTACCTCCACACTGAACACATCAAGGAGCGCTGCTACGAAGCAAAGAACGCGAATTTGAAGTTAGAGGAAAATCTAGTGAAGGCTCACGCCCAGCTGGAAGATGCACAAAAAGAATCGGAACAGTTAAAGCTGGAGGTGGCAGCTCTTAAACAACAAGTGAGTGAACTCCAGACCGCTACCGAACACCACCTGAAGGCGCATGAGGAGGCAGAAGGCAAAATGGAGAAGCTGGAGGCGCGAATGCAAGAGATGCAACAACAGTTCGCAGAAAGAGAGTCAAAAATGGAGGTCTTTGCCAGAGATCAAATAAAAGACATCCACACCTATCTGTTAAAAAACTTCAGGTCCAGAGCATCCAGCACCCTGTCTGTTCTGTTGTATATTACTGAGGCCCAGCGTGCATCTTTGCAAGATGAGCCCGTTGTGGAAGAGGTAATGTAGGAAGTACAGCGTCGGCTTAGCTAAGCCATTGAAGTGCAATGTATCAAGTATCAGGACCTGGAGGTCTCGGCTATGAGCCGAACTGCGAGGGATTGGTCCATCGTCCAATCGACCCTTCGCGCCTTCTTCTCCAAACTAAAAAAAGCTCAGAAGGCCAAAAGGTTGATGGATGCTTTCGAGCAAGAGCATCGTACTTCGCTGGCATACTTTCAAAACCTCTTGCAGCTAGGTTTCCCCTGTTTCACAGATGACGGGAACCTCCTAACGAAGGACAAGCTCAAGCCAATGTGGATCACTTTCGAGAGTCATACGTCTGAGATAGATGGCTAGGCGGATTCCATCACGGAGACACAGGTGAAAAATTTCATATTCAGATACTGCCAAATCGAAGCTTGCCTGACAAACCTAAGTAACAGGGCCAGACACGCAGATATTGATAAAATTAAAAGATTCCACTGTCTGGTAAAAGCGCTCTGTGACCGCGAACCATTCAAAGAAGGGGCTTGGGCCCACATTCGATGCACTCTGGAGCGCATCCGTGCACGTCTCCCTCCCCAGCCGCAAGAACAGGAGCAAGAGCAAGAACACGGTGAAGAGGAAGGAGAAGAAGGAGAAAGATTGAGAGAAGAACCCCTGAAAAGCGATGAACAATCTGAAGAAGAGACGGGCGATGACTCCGAGCCCAATGGATGAAGGCTTAGGGTCCTTGCATTGAGGCGAGCTCAATACCCCGCGAGCCGCCAAGAATGTTGACAATTTTGTCACATTTTGTCCGAGGGGTAAAATTTTGAAATATCACTTGTTTTTCATGTTTGAATTCTCCTTCTCCATGTTTAGTTTTCGTCGCTCTTTAGGCATGTCCATGGCGCTCCGGCACAACAAGTACCCGCCTCCCGCTCGCCTTCATGATCATTTCAGGTGCAGGGGCCGCTTCGCCAACAAAAGAAGGCAAAAAGGGACAGCTTCGCTGAAAAAAGGGGTTAATAGGCAGCTTCGTCAAAGAAATCAGCATCAAGCCCCTTCGGGCTTGAAAATCGGCTAAGGTATGAGGAGTACTTCGGCCAAAATCCCCGGCAAACTACAGGTTCGGGTCATAAAACTGCCGAACCACAACTTCGGCTCCAACTCCAGCGAACCTCCCCGTCCCGGTAACGAAAAAGTCTAAGGCAGTTGGCTCACTTCGCCCAAAAAGTAGCCGAAGTGACACTTCGGCCAGTGTTTTCAGCGAACTTCCTGTTTTGGCAAAATGCCAGTTCGGACTTCGGGGACAGCGAAGCAGCACTTCGGGGCATGAAGCTGTCGAACCTTAACTTCGGCCCCCTATTCTGGCGAACTTCCAACCAGGCGACGAAGAAAATTCTAAGGCAAGTGGTCCGCTTCGCCCAAAATGCTGTCGAACTGCAACTTCAAGCCAACTCCCTCCGAACTTCCACTTCGGGCTGACCCTCCAGCGAAGCTGCACTTCGGGCTCGATCTCAGCGAACCACCTCGAGCGAAGTTTGTTTTAGACTTAGGCGAACTAATGCAGTCAAGGGCCTCCCTTCCCCCAGCCTCAGCGAGCTGTCAATTCGACCAAAACTCCCAGCGAAGATGCACTTCGGGTGCATTTCTGGCGAACTTCTATCCCAGGCACGATTTAGGCCAATGACACCGATGCTACTCTCGAGGGGCACACGTCCATAGGAAAAGTGGGTGGGGTATAAATCCAAGGTGTCTTCATGGCGCACAAGCGCAAATCTTCCGCCCGTCCCATCAGAGCTACAATGCAACGACCAAAGAGATCCCCTCACCAACTGCAGTAATGAGACAGGAGGTCTCAGCTACAAAATTCATTAGGGATCAGGTCTCATAATGGCTAATATGAGCTCCCAACGGCGAATTTCAAGTGCACCATGCCTGCGCACTTCCCCAGAAGGTCCTCGACCCGCGCTACACTTCGTAAGCTCCCGGCAGAGGTCAAATCCCAGCTACCCCAGCGACCTTGTGTGCTTTGTCATTAATGTTTCAGAGGTGAGATCCTCTATAAAAACCCATGCATTGTAATGAAAAGGGGGGGAACATATTGCTAGAAAATTGTTGTATTCAAACTTTTGCATCAATACTAAGAATTCTTGGCTCTGACTCTGTATCTTCTTTTTATGACGCCTTTGGCAAGCATTTCTACTAATTTCATTTATTTTTCTGATTGTTGTAATTCTGTTATCTGTATTTAAGCATTAGGAGATAAGTGAACCTGGAATTTTTCCCAAAGGATACCTAGGGAATTAAGCGCAGTGTTAGTTTCTGTTTCATTCTCTGTATTGATAGCTGTCGGTTTAGATATAGATGATTGATTGTGCTGCTTGTTCTTCCCCGCTGTTACTGCTATGCAATCTATAGGAGCCGGCCTTCTCCAGAGATTGGCACGGAAGGCATCTCTTCCTTCCGGCCTTTCAACCTGTTGGGCGGGTCTAGGGCGCATAGATAGACCAAATCCTTTCCCAGTGGCAGATTCGTAACCAACAGTAACAAGCTCCAGTTCTATGCATTCTACTTTTGTACAGAGATTACGTTTATAATAATACAATACAATGATTTCTGCTTGTCATGCTTTGCTTATGTGCATCCTATTTCAGTTCTGTTATAGTTGCTAGAAATTTGCTCCTGAATCTTTTAGAGTTCAAGTCTATAATCAGAACTATGGTTTACTCTCATATAAAATCTGCTTTCTTCACTATAACACACATTAATCCAACAACTGATGTCTTGCCTCTGAGCTTGACCTGGGTGCTCAGAATAAATGGTCCTTTCTTACAGCTTGCATTGTTAATACAATAATGATAGTCACTAAAACATTGTTAAGAAGTTAAACTCGAGGCAGGTTACAAAGGATAATGAGGAGTCTTCAATGAGAAAAATCCACAATATGTGGTTTACTGCTATGCTTGTAAGCTTATAATTCTTCTCGGGTTATTATTCGACTTAAAGGCTGCCTTGCAAACACAGATTATGCAATGCAGTGTTAGGACGGATCTTAGGAGTACGAAGTTGATGTTCCTAAATTACTTAGGTACTTCATGCCAAGCCTTTGTTGTTTAAGAATCATATAGCAAGCCACAATCAAACATGCTAGCAACCCCTCAGGAAGAAGAAGTACTCTTGTGATGCCCCAAAGTAGGAATATGAAAACTTCTGAAGCCCCGTTTTCAAAGTAATTTATTTTCTCACATGCAATGTCTTAAAAATGGATTCAATTAAAGTGATACATAAATAATGGTTAAATAATGCACCATAATATTGCTCAAAGAACTTGCAGTTAGGATAGATTACAAATCACCTTTTCAAACATACAATATTGGTTTGCTTACCTGTCCATAAAGGCCAGTTGATTCATAGAGCGTATCATTTTCACCATATTCAAGACCCTACAAAAGCTCAACCATGAACCATAAAATGGTTAACAAATAAAGGTGATACCTCACATATATTAGTACTACAATTGTCAAATGGTGTGTGTCAAAAAAAAGTCTAAGAAGTTCAATGTGATATAAAACTTGGTCGTGATATTCAGAAAAGAAAATTAAATATGTCCATGAGAACTGGAAAATTTCACACATTAAATAAGTCTTCAGTAATATTGAAAACATTGAAATATAAAGACAACAACATATAAATAGTTTTCTTCACTCCATTGCTTAACAATTGCCACTTTCTTAGCAACCCCAAGAAACAGCTCAAAAGTATGTCTAGACAATACTGTTAATAATAAGAAATTATTGATTGCTCTTCATGAGATAAATCACTGAAATGACAAATGTAAGACAACCTATAGTTGACTCTAAAAGAAACAACAATTCCATCATGCAAGAAAATACACGTACTCCTAAAAGTCTAAATAATAAAGCAATTTTTTTTTTCTTTTTTTTTGTATTGAAATATAGCAAATACTCTTAGTGATTAATGCGAGTCATAACTACCATCACTGCACATATATCACATAATAACTTCCCTCAATGGTGTAATCTACTACAATGTTTACACCCCTTAAAATCATAAATACAACCCTAGTTCAGTCCCTTGGAAAGTATGATCATCCATCAATTATAAATTTTCTCTATTGCCTTGTTTCTCTTAGTTTCTATCATCCATGCAATTAGTATTAATTACTTCTAGCATAGCTCAGTCTCCTCGGTGCATAAGGCCTCTCAAATAACAACCATGTATTGCAATTACATCACTATTAACTACCCCAGGCCAACTACCCACATTTAACTTGGACTATACATCACACATGTGACTCAAGTTTTGAGTGATAATGACCAGAGCTTTTGCTTCTCAACAACTTCTTGTTCACAATAGCATTAATTCCATACCAAACTTGTAATCAATGACAAATTAGATGCCCAACCACTTCCACAACTTGGGGAAACCAACAATGCACAGAATTAATGACATGACATTGTATTCTTCTTTTCTTTAGAAATGAAATGAAATGAAATATTATTAATGTCCGCGGTGGGCCAAAATAAGACCCAAGGGACTATAAGAAGGACAATAATGACTGCCAGCTAGCAGGCTAAAAAGCCCAACAAAGAAAAGAACTAAGATAAATACAAGATGAAACCCGACAAACGGGCCAAAGAGAAAGGGAAAAGAAAAGAAAAGGGAGAGCAGAGGGGGGAGGGCTGCAATCCAACAGAGAGGAGTGCACGCCAAGAAGAACGGAGAGAGAGGAGGGGGGAGGGAGCAGCCCAAGGGGGGCAAGCTCCAAGAACCCGCCAGAAACTAATCTCTCCTAACAGTCGAGGCCGAAGTACCGGAGCTGAAGAAGTCCATGATATGTCTCTGCCCATTGCTAGTTCGAAACCCTGACAAACTGTTGGTGCGCTGTCTAGTGACCCTACTTCTGTCCGAACTGGATGATGTGGGGCGTTTCCGATTGAAGTCACCTGGTCCGTCGGAGTTGGTGAAGTATGTTGTGATGAGCCGATGTTGAGGAGGGTGAGATCCATTTGGAGAACTTTTATGTCGTCGAAGCTGAGTTATCTCCCTAAGAAAGAGTGCGAGACAACGCTGGTCCGAGTATCTGAAGAAGGTAGAAACAGATCGAGAGTTGTCCCTGAAAAGGCAATGGAACCTACCTCGGATCTCATAATAAATGGGACAACAAAAAATAAAGTGATGAAGGGTTTCAACTTCACCCAAGGAGCAAAACAAGCAAATCCGCTCCTCCGTCGGAAGATGGTGATCTGACTCAATCCGGAGTTGGTGAGAACACACCCCGAGTTGCCCAATAGTGATCCGAAGACTATGCATTGTGTGTTGTTGAAGGTATTGTGGAGGAACTATTCTGCCTTCCTGAATCTGTAAGAAGTGCTCATGGTAGAAAGACAGCTTGGGGGAAAGAGGGGCAACAGGAGAGATCCATGTGCATCTGGTGTACTGGAGACTAACATCCTTCCGAATCTCGTGGAGCATCTTCTCCTTACTAAGCCGAGAGGGGGGAGAACCCCCAAAGAATAAGGCGGGAGCCTGTCTATCCGTATCTGAATGCTAGCCAAGAGAGCAGAAACCTGAAAATACCAGCTCCTCCGGCCTCCCCGAGAACTCGGAGAGAGTTCCATCGAGGAGCAAAGGGCGAGGTAAGGGTACCGCCTGCAACCCTCAAGGGTATCTCCGAAAGTACGGATCCGGTGAAGATAACCGATAATCAAGAAGATAATCTCAAGCCGGAGAGGAGAAGCCCCAAACTCTACCAAAATAATAGAGCGGGGGATTGTGCCCTTGCAACGAATGAATCGTCGAAGAAAGAGTGTCTGGACTCGTTCAACCCGTGACCACTCAGTCGGGCCAAGGCTAGGACCCCAAACCACTGACCCATAAGTAATAGTTGGCTTGACCAAGGCATCAAAAATCCTCATCTTCACAGGTATATCCTGAAAATGTGCTTTGAAGCAATTCCTCTCTAGCAAAGACAGAGCTGCATATCCCTTACACACCCGGGCCTGGGCGGCGGGTTTCATACTAAAAGTGGGACCGGTGAAAAGAACCCCCAAGTACACATAAGAGGTGGTGATCTCGACCTCCCGACCTTGGAAAGAGAAGTGGAGATGAGATAGAGCCTCTTTGGTAGTATTGAATACCATAACCTTGGTCTTAGAAAGATTCACCGTCAACTGTCTCGAGTCACAAAAAGCGGCAAGCTTGTCCAGATGGCGCTGAAGTCCCTCAGGAGAAGAGGCCAAAAGAACAACATCATCAGCAAAGAGGAGAATAGAAATCAGCACATAGTGAAGAAGGCAACCATCCTCTCGCATGAGTGTTCTCCTTAATAAAAGTCTCAAGCTCGTCGATAAAGATCCCAAAAAGTGTCGGGGAAAGGGGGCACCCCTGTTTCACTCCTATGGTGCTAAGAATACTGTCTGAAAGCCCTTGAGGGGAGCGAAACCGACCTTTCACAGTCTCATATAACCGTGTAACCGCTGTCAAAAGTTGCCCAGAGATGCCAACTGACCGTAGTCTCTCAAGAAGTAAATGCCGAGGCACCGTGTCGAAGGCTTTCCTGAAGTCAACAAAGCAACAATAAACCTTCGAGGACCTGGAACGCGCCTCCTCAATAATAGCTCTGAGGACTAGAATGTGATCTGTGGTCTGGTGATCTTGCCGAAAACCAGCTTGGCCAAGAGCCCCGAAACCCCCTCCTCCAACCTTCGGGAGAGAAGCACATCCAATGTTGTGGCATAGAGCTTGGCAAAGATATGCCCAATCATGATAGTCCTATAGTTATTGGGTTCATGGGGATCACCTAACTTATGAATGGGGTGAATGATATGCTGAGTCTAGGAATCAGGAAACCCATAACAAACAGAGAGATTGAAGAGATCGGTGAGGGGCCCAACAAGAGGGTCAATACCATGCTTCAAAAATTCTGCCTGTAACCCATCCAAATCTGCTGCTTTGCTCATACAGAGTTTCCGGATAGCCTGCTTGACAAGACCAGTAGAAAAGAGGTGGCACGAAGAAGGGGGGAGGGAACAGTAATAGGAGGCTGATTTGGGATGGTATAGAGGGAAGAGGCATGAATGGTCCAAGAGGAAAGATCGATCCCATGAGTAATCCGATCACGAGGGAGGATAAGGCGCCAAAAGGATTTAGGAGACTGCTGAAGGGAGTGGATAAGATCAAGTCGATGTCGAGAGAGGAAGAGACGCTTCTTCTTTCGAAGAAGCATCCTGTAGTCTTTGTGAGAAATGGTATCGAGCTGGGAAGGATTCTGAATGGCATATTTCAACCTTCGGTGGGCAGACTTACATTCCTCATCATACCAGATGTTCATGGGGCAATGACCAGGGGGACAAGGATGAGGGGGAGGGCGAATAGTGTGGGGGTATGAGTCCAAAGCATCCTTCCAAATAGTTTGGACCAAGCAAGCAGAACGATTGGAAACATCGGGAAGATAAGACACCTTGGGGAGAACTTGACGCAACCGGTTTCTTAAAGACTTTAATAAGAAAAGTTTCTTTTGGTTGCTTGCAGTTTTGTTTTTCCTCTGGGGTAAATGGTTACAAAACATTTGCACTAGCATGAATTTTCATGAATCATATTGCACATTATTATACAGGTGGAACAGTTAGAATGGGATCTATGACAATTTTGTGTTCTATTTTATGCAAGCAAGATAATCAATGTAAGGAGGATGGTTTGAAAGTGCAAGACATTCTGAATTAAGGAGGATGACCTACATGTGCAAGATGATCAGGCTAAATTAGGCAATCCACATATGCAGGGACAATAATGAGAGTCAAATGAGAAGGATGATGGTAACAAGGATGTTCAGCACAAGGAGGATGGCTAACATTAGATGCTGGTAAATACCACGTCGATAGCAAACAGCACAAGGACAGTGAGTGGAGGAAAGTTGGCATGAGTTATGTGGTCATGTTTCATCCAAAGGGATCCTCAAGATCAATAAAAGACAAAAGAAAAAGGAAAAAATACCCTCACTAAATTCGGAGCAAGCTTGGGCGAAATGGCCTTTGACTTTTCCCACTCCAACGCCACTCCCAAGGCAGCAAGGCGTTTCGCTCCAGTTTTCCAGCGCAAGGGAATTTTGGGCCTAGTAAGGGAGAAAGCGCCTTTGACTTTTCCACGCCGACGCTACTCCCAAGATTGCAAAGTAGTTTCGCCTCATTTTTGGGAGCGCAAGCCCTTTTCGGAGCTTGCATGGGCAAAACGTAGGTGGGGCCTGCATCCGCGAAGCGTCTGTTTCCAGTCTAACTCCCCTGCCTCAGCCAGAATTCCTCATAAATGCTTCTCATCGATGAAACAAGTTGCGCCCTCACCAGTTTAATTGCAGTCGGTCTGAGAAGCTTCCAGATTTGATTTTCTCGGATTTCAGAATCCGATCTTCCGTTGAGGCAGTTCCAGCAAGTGGGGAGGCGGCGCTACAGGTGAATCATATCGCCACATTGAAGCCATACAGCCGCTTCTCCATGAGTCACCCAATTCACCATGCCTCATTACTGTTTGATGAGTGCTGAAATCCAATCTCTTCTGCCGCCACAATGTTTTGTGGGTGAGAATTTATATCTCAGAGGCGGAATTCTCTATAAAAACTAGCAATTTCAATGTAAAAGGATGGACGTTTTGCTAGAGACTTGTTGTACATGAATTCTGCTATGAATACAAAGAAACCTTGGCTCTAATTCTGGACTTCTTTTTATGTGTATGTCTTCTATCTGCTATTTCTATCAAATTCTCTGCTTTGTCTGTGGGCTATAATTCTATGTCTGGATTTAGCTTCTGATAGAGGGTGGATACTGGAATAAATCTGGAGATTGCACATATAAGTTGTACGGTTTTAATTTCTGTTACTTTCTTTGTGTGAAGTGCTATTAGTTCAGAGTACAATTAAGTTATCGTGTTGTTTGTTCATCACCCCTGTTCATCTGGCCTGAGGCCATATTTCCCATTCCTTTCAGTTATTTTTAATTTCTTTCTTGTTCCTTAATCTCAAATCCCCAAGTTAAAGTAGTAAGGGAACCAGCCCTCTCTGGAGATTGGCACGGGAGGCATTTCTTCCTTTCGGCCTTTCAATGTTGGCCGGGTCTAGGGCGCATGGATGAAACATTCCATACCTAAGGCGGATTCTTGACCAACAGTTTCTGGCACGCTCGGTGGGACGCAAACGTTCCATGTCAAAGCAATATTAAGAATTGATGTTCATCTTGTTGTTGTTCAATTAGGAACATCTGGCGACTCAGTTGAACTCAGAAGCCTCCGAATCTTGAAAACTAGTTATAAAGCCTCACCTTCATGTTCACGACATCAAAGACTAAAAATCCAGAGGAAGCAGTTGAATTCTTCGAGCTCAACATCGACGCTTTGGGAGAGCATCCTACAGTAGTCCCCTCGACTATCCCGTTGGTTCAAGCACCCTCGCAAGTAGCTGTTATAGTTTCGCAGACTCCAAGTCCTGCCAGCACTGCAACTAGCTTGCCACCTCAACAAAACATTCCAAACGTTTCGAACAAGATGATAATGATGGACCTTGCATGAATCCTGAGTACACCATCGATAGAGGCAAAAAATTCAGATAATTTTTGTTTTAAATTAATAAAGTACAATAAAGTTTTAAATTTCTCAAAAAAATTAAACGTTACCAAACCTGCATAAGTTCAGAATGTTCCTCTAGTGAAGATGACATCGAACATGCTATGGAGTCTGAACAAGGACATCCAACACTAAGACCCATAGACAGCAATAGAGATAAACAAGAGCGGGAGGATAACGATTATAACTATTGTTCGAATGACAGCAACTTTAACCATAATTTGAAAAGTTCTCTCCGTGTTCAAGATTACTATCACTTGGAGAGAAAGTAGTTTGTCAACCATGCATTAAAACTTTGAGTTGCAAAGAGAAAAGTAACGAGGAAACAAGGGCAAACCATTACTATTTAGATGACATCGTCCTCATTCAACCACCCACTCGACCAAATTAATCCGAGAGTTTTGAAGCTTCATGCATAAGGGGGGCATTAGAAAGAGAGTGAGCAGTCTTCCAAAACAATGAACAAGAGATTCGAGCAACAAAAGGGTTTTATCACATTGTGTAGGCCATCCAAGGGTATTTGCAGGCCACTTGTAGCAAAGAGGTAGTCATTTGGAGCTAAGATAAAGTCGTCTATGGGAAAGACCCAACTATTTTCAAGAAGGAGAAGACCATTGGTGCGTGAGAGCAAATGGTTGATTGGGCAATGGTTATCTTCCCTTACGATGCCATATATCAAAGGCACGTTGTCTATTGGAGGCATATTAATTGCCTTCATGTCATTCATGCACAAGCCCACATCATCTAGTTGTATAACCATGTCATTCAAGCCATTGTTGTCAGAGAAGAAAACCATGCCATATGGGAGTTAGAGGGTGTCGTCTAGTAAAAAAGCACATCATTTGTTTTAAAGTGCAAGTTGTTCAACTGAAAAAGAGAGTTGTTTGGCCCACAACGTGTGGCTTTAGAACCATTATTTTTGTTATCTTTTTTGTTACCATTGTCTGTCTAGCACTCGTTTGTCTGGCCCTATTATTATTTGGGGTAGTAATCCAACCATTCGCTTGGCCCTGTTTTTATCATTTGGGGTAGTCATTTGGCTGTCAAAGATACCCCCATTGCCTCCATTAGAGTTGTTCTTTTTGGGCCTACTGAGCCTATTATATGGGCCTAGACAACAGAGCTTGTCATATAGGCAAAGTAGTCTATGTGTGTTAGTTGGGTCACGCCAACAGAGATTGTCGTTTGAGGCTGGCTGTCTAGGCCTCTCATCCAGGACTAACTGAACTAACTGTCATAGGATGCAATCCAAGGCTTGCCGTGTGGGCCTTCACCAAGGTAACCAACTAGTAGAGTGTATCGATCATCTGGAGGGTGGTGTTGTTCGTCTGCATGACAAAGGCGATGTTTGTTTGCACGGAGTTGACCATGTGGAGTGTGCGGTTAATCGTTTGGAGTGTGTCAACAAGAGATGGCACGTTAAAAGGGTTGTCTACTAGAGTGTCCTTAGAGATTTGACTAAATGAAGAGAAGAAGAGAAGTGCAATCCTGTAGTGTGTTTAACGTGCGGTGAACTCTAGCCACTATACGTCAAGGGGAATGAGGGATTGGCAGCAACAAGTGCGTGAAGGGTTTAAGGAATTGGTTGCGTAGGAGGAACATGGGAAGGATTCCACTGCACAAGGCACTACAAGGACACATGACTCACTGTTGAATTGGTTCCCACAATGGTTACAATAGCTATTAGGGGTTGTCTGGTGTCAAACCCTCAAATGGTTCCAACCAATACAATTGCAAATTTCAACCTATGAGGATGCTACCATATGGTCGAGAATAGCTATGATGGAACGCAACAGGGGCCCAAGACTATAGAGAGTCTAGCCATAGAGGTCATATGTGCATGCATCATCCCAAACAACACTCCAAAGGGACATCATGCACCAAGATGACACTGATCAACATATTTCATCATCTCACCATTACAACTACCCAAGCAACCTAAAATCCAAAAGGTGTTGACAGCACACCAAGATAACAAAAGGATGCATTCCACATTGGCTCATAGAACCTCATTTGTCCAGCAGTAGGTTGGGTGGCAAAGCAAAGAGACATCACTAACAGCCAAGGGTGGAAGTGACAAGCCATAGGTCAGCATTGAAGAGATCACATCAACCTCAACAATAGGAAAAAGATGCATGAATCAATCTTTCAAGGAGGTTTTTATGCATTACATTTTACAGGTACCATATTTTGATCATGATGCATTCAAAAGGTACATGATAGAGTTACTATGCATGTACAACCCTTTGATAAAAAGAAGCAAATTCCAGATAGGGATGCACACATTGAGGGTGGCATTCAATCCTTAGGACTTCATGCGATTTTTTAGAGTTCGAAGACCTCATAGGCATGTTAGGCATGAGGAGTCAAGATAGTGAAGACTATAGGATAATCTGAAATGGTATTATACTATTATGAAATGGACTCCATGATGACTAACAATGACATAGTTGTTCTCTAACTAGCTTAGATATAAAGGATATATATCTAAAAACGCCGAGAGTTATCAATCTCGAGGCGCCTATCTCATTTCTTGGGGGTGTGATCTCCAAGATAGGCGCCTCGGGATTGATAACTCTTGGCGTTTTTAGATATATATCCTTTATATCTAAGCTAGTTTAAATGTTTTTGTTAATGTCGGCTTTTTTTAATAAATAAAAAAATTGTTTACGGCGTGACATGTATGACCTCTTTGCCTCCCACCCCCGTCTGCCATTGTAGGAACGCCTCTCGGCATAATTAGAGCTAAAGATGATTTATTGCACAACGAAGAGCTCAAGTGTGCAATGTGTCTCGTCATGTCACAATTGTCATGCAAGTAGAGGGTTGTAGGGAAGTTGACATGCTCGTCCCATACATGCAAGATATGATGGACGAGGTTAGGTATGAGAAGGCCTTGTGCCTATCAGAGTAGATACATAATTTCCAGCAATGCAACACACAGAATTTTTTGATAGGTTTCGACACCATAGCCCTGATGTTTGACACAGTGCGAAGACAAAATGTGAGCATACCAAACTTGGGATAGACACTCAGTATCACTGAATAAACACCTATAGTGTTCCACTATGTGAATGTCGCACAAACATTGCAGCATCCCCAATAGCGTACAAGGGGAAATGCAACTAGGGTGAGCGGTTTACGTCACAAGACAAAGAAGCCATGAGTGGAGCCCTTGGAGGATGAATCTGCACCAAAAGAGGAGGGAGAAGAAGAGGATGAATACAAGGAGGGATTAAGCATCCCTTACAGCGACACAAACACTTTATGAAGGTCATCTCACCTTCACTTCTCCAAGAGGAGAGATAAGAGCCGCCAACACCTACATAGGGAGCAAAGGAGGATAAGCCGATGGTGGAGGATAAAGAAAATGCGCAAGAGATTAAGAAATCATAGGAGATGTGCAAATGGAAATGCAACTAAGAGGAGACCGTGTTGACAATGGATTGCATAATAAAGACTACATAGGCAGTCTAGGAGACATGAGCTAGAGGAACCGCTAACCATGATAAATATGGAGGATCATCATAATGGGAGCAACATACAACCCATTGATCATAACAAGGAGCCAACCATGGCAGTCGACGACTCAAATGAGGATGTAAAGTTGGTGTCACCTCCACGATACAATATAGAGAGATTTTCAAAGGGTGTAACTCCCTATCTAATGTCCCTTGCTTTTGAGGCACCTATACAAGACAAGTGAGCAGGAGATCCAATAGTCGTACAAGAGTGTCAGTCAAGGATAAGCAATAGCCATTGCAGCATGGCGCATAGAAGGGTAAGATTGTTGCTTCTAAAGGAGAATAGAAGGATGAGGTACTTTAGCAATCGAAGTAGAGACAAGGACTGAGTCAGAGATTAACCATCCCTATGTGTAGAATATGGAGTTGCCTACACCAAGCAAACCAAACATGTCTAGAGGGGTAGTAGATGTGCGAGTAGTCAAGTTTTGTAATCATATGATAGATTTGATGGCAAGCATGAATTCTTAGCCAGTCCTCTTGAGGAATGGTGAATATGGGCAATGTGCTTGACAAGTGAGATTTCCAAGTTGAACAAATGGTTGCACAACAACACCAAATGCAACCACTTGGAGAATTGAAGCAAGGTTTGCAAATGGAAGAAACAGATTCTAACCATGTCACATGGCCAAGAGTTGACACTTGTCATGCCATATTATAAAGATGTCACCTAGCCATATACTTGACGGATGCTTAGGCAATCGAGTATCCAACTCCATCTAGGGTGAAGAGGTACCCGATTGCAAAGGACCTTTAGTTGCCTTGTTGGCAACTCAACTTACATTACAAACATGATTTTGTATGAGTTAACATAAAAGGTTTGTGTCGATCTATGCTAAAATGGAAATGTCTAAAAGTTGAGTTCATCAAATTAAATATGGATAGTACCTCCAAAGAAAATTTGAGAAAATCTGGCAGAGGTGTTATTCAAAACAATGAAGGCAAAATTCTCCTCGTTTACTCATAGCCATATGGAATCTCAACTAACAACTATGTAAAGGCTAGGGCACTTCTTCCAGGGATCAAAATTGTCATTGAAAAAGAATAAATGAAGGGGATACAAAAATTATTATTAATACCACAAAATTGTTTAAAAAAAGCATTATTTTTTGTGTCCATTGGTTAATGTTGGGGGCAGTATCTTAGAAATGTATGCATATCCATAAAGAAGGAAATAGAGTTGCAGATAATTTAGCCAACTGCAATGTTGATTTTGTTTGTCTCAGTGAAACTCAAATTTTATAAGGCAACTGGTCAACTGAGGTTTTATCTCTTAATGTAAACGATGTCAAGGAGTTGATTGCTTGATTGCAGAAACATATCAGTTTGAGGAAGATGAAGAACAGCTTGGACAGAAAGGCAGATGAAAAATATTCTTTACCAAATATACATGCTGAGTATGGTATTCTTTGCTAAAAAAACACGATGAATATAGTTTAACTGACCTGATAGCAATGTAATGTTTTCTCCTCTTGAAAAAAGTGACCTTAATAAAAACCCCACATAACATATTAAAAAAATAATAAAATAAGAGTACAATCTAAGTTTAAATTTTGTCCGTATGTAATCCAACAACATCTCATCTAGGCTGTGAGGTAAGAAAGTGTCGTGCATTTGTAAAATGACATATAATCCAACTTCCCTTCAACACAAATTTAACTATTATAAAAAACAAAATTCAAAGAGTCGACCCTATGATTGTGAGAAGGCTCATTGCCTCGGTGAAAATGTACAGAATTTATTAAAAATAAACAATCAACAAGTGCAAATTTAACAATCAAATAAAGAGTCCCATGCCTTTAACCTCTAAAATAATTCTCCCATTTGGAAAACGACGATTGGGAACTGGTTTTTGAGCTCTGGCGATTTGGCGGTAAACTTTCTGAACTGTCGTCGGCCGAGGCTCTAGGGTTTCTGGTGGGAAGATTCTACCAGGGACTCAGGTGGTTTGTTGTTGTTTTTCGCTGACGGCTCTTTCGTTGCCCCGGAGGGCCCAATGGGGTCTCCTCCAGGATTTCTCGATGGGAAGAAGACCTCTTATGCCGAGATATTAAGAGAAAACCCCTCGCGTCTTCCTCCGATGAAGCTCAGCCGGAGTGCTTACCATTCGCTATCCAGGAATGCGGGCAAGGGTTCTCCCGTGCACGGAGTCAATGGATGTCTCCCGCAATCCGCTTCCGCACCGAAGATTGTCATAGAACCAAAGCCGGTCGAGGATACGATCAACTACCGTGCTACTCATGACCTGATTTGCAAATTCATGGGTATTCGACCCACCCTGCACTTTCCGCACTCTTGGGTGAGACAAAACTGGGAGCCTATCGGTGAGTACTCCTTATGGCCCATAAGCAATGGGTATTTTATTATTAGTTTTTCCTCCTTAGCGGATAGAAACAGAGCATTTGAATCATAAAAGAGGAGCCATGGCCCGACAGGGTTATTTGTCCAACCGTGGAGAGCGGGCTTCGACCCTCGCATTGAGCCCACGGCTGTCCCGGTTTGGATCCGGCTGTATGCTCTCCCGATGGAGTTTTGGGGTGAGCAGATTCTTGAATTGATAGGTAACTCTCTAGGTAGATATTTGGGAGTTTCCAAAGATACCATAGAAGGAAACACTGCTGTTTATGCTAGAATTTGTGTAGAACTGGATATTAGCCAGCCGCTACCAGCTGAGATGGAACTGGAGTTAGCAGGACAATCCTGGATACAGCAGTTAGACTATGAAGCCCTACCTTTCCGATGTAGAGTTTGCCATAAGCATGGCCATTTGGCTAGGTTCTGCCCAAATATCTTGAGCACCAAAGCGGATGTTCCACAGGGAATGCCAAATCGCCCCCGAGAGGGTAAGCCCACTCCGGTCAAGGAACCACCCATCATTCCCCTTGGTTCTGATGCCCAGAAAGATGGCTTTGAACAGCAGAAGAGAAGAAGAAACAAAAAGAGAAATGGCAAGGAGCAAGCTCAACCCAAGCCAACCAACCGGTATGAAATCTTCAAATCTCTTGTGGATCAAGAAGACCAAATTATGGAAGGAGCAGATGGGAACCTTGAGGATAATATCATCCATTCTCATGCTCCTCCCTCACCAACCCCTGTCCTAGAACAGGTGATTGACTCCTCTGAGATTTTGCAGCCTAGAAAACCTGTGGGCATTGGTAATCCACTCCCCAAAGACAGCCGACTATTAAGGATGTCACCATGGGAAATGCAGAAAAGATCAGAGAAAGACCAGCTCTAGGGATTACCCAGTGGAGAAGAGGTCGAAAAATAGTAATTCCCAAGGGGCGGGCAGGAAATCCAATAAGGATCTAATTGCAATGCAAGGAGATAAGCTAATCAATGGAGGATTGGCGAGAACAATTGATTCTTATTGCTCCCAAGGTTTCCAATGATTATTCAATCTTGGAATGTGAGGGGTTTAAACAAAGAGAACCCATCAATCTGCTGTTCAAAGACTTTTAGAGAGAAGTAAAACAGACTTTCTGCTCATTCAGAGACAAAAATGTCTTTAGACCTTATGAGTAAAACTGTCAGTCGAATCTGGAGGGGTGCTGGCCATATGGCTGTGGCTGCTCTAGGTGCCTCGGGAGGGATTGCTACTCTTTGGAACCCTTTGGCGTGGATAGCAATAGAACATATAGCTTGGAGGGGTGTCCTCACATCTCTTTTTAGGAACATTGTTACAGCTGAACAAGTCTTAATTACAAACTTCTATGGGGCTCAGAACATCGATGGTCAGCGGTTTCAATGGAAAGTCGTTCAAAACATGAGGTCCTCCCGGGAAGATTTTGATTGGATTATTGTTGGGGACTTCAATGCCAAATTATCTCGCCAGGGATCGGGAAGGTGGCATCCCAGCTTTGGATACAGGGGACCGGCTTTTAATTGCCCAAGTCCAGTCCTTTAACCTTGTTGATATCAAAGGCCCCGGCACAAACTTTACCTCGGACTAATAAGAGAAGAGAGCCATACAACAGGAGGGTTAAGCTTGACCGGTTTCTCGGTCTCTGAGGAAGCTTTTGTTAGATGGAATATCAAATTTCAGATTTTGGATGGCCCAGTCTCAGATCACTCTCCCATTTTGCTGGAGGGAGGGACTATGTCAGGGCAGTATTACAAACCATTTAAATTTGAAAATTTTTGGTTGCAAAAAGAGGACCTCCGAAGGAAAATTCCACAGTGGTGGGAAGAAGGTCGTCTCCCTTTTGGGACAGCTATGTTCAAATTTCATAAACAGCTTCTTTTTGTTAAGAGTAAACTAAAACAGTGGAGGCAAACTAACAAATCTGATTTCCAGCTCCAACGGGCTCCCTTGTTGACCAGATGGAACGAGGTGCAAAAACAATTCAGGGAAGGAATCATTTCTGAGCATCTTAAATCCGAGGATGATGCTTTACGCAAAGCGGTTGAGGACATTGATAATCAAGAAGAGATCTACTGGAAACAGAGAGCAAGAAACACATGGTTATTAGAAGGAGACAGAAATACAAAATTTTTCCATCGCCTCGCTCGTGCTAGAAGACAATTGAATAACATGGAACTCCTTCAAGACGAGAATGGAAACTCTTTTGACACTCTCCCTGGTATGCACTCCCACTCAATGGAGTATTTCTCAAACCTCTTTAAGGAAAGTATGGAGCATGATGTGGAAGCCCAAAATGAAGTCATTGATGGCATTCCCTCTATTATCTCTCATGAAGAGAATCAGGCCCTTCTTAAGCCCATTGATCGTGATGAACTCAAGAAGGTGGTCTTTGGGATGTGCACTGGAAAATCGCCTGGTCCTGATGGCTTCCCTATTGAGTTTTTTCAGGCCTTCTGGGATACCCTGGAGGAGGATGTGCTGGCTGTCATTGAGGAGTCCCGAACTAATAAAAGAATGCTCAAGGCTCTAAATCACACCTTTATTACCTTAATTCCAAAAGGAGAGGGGGGGGTTCACATTTCTGATTTCAGACCTATTGCCTTATGCAATGTGATTTACAAAATAATCACTAAAATTATGGCTGAAAGACTAAAACCTCTTCTTCATAATATAATCTCCTCAGAGCAAGGGGGTTTTGTTGAAGGGAGACAGATCTTGGATGGAGTGATCTTGGCTCAGGAGGCTATCCATACTATGCACAATTCAGGTAACAAAGGAATGTTCATCAAACCGGATATGTCTAAGGCTTATGACAGAGTAGAGTGGGGCTTCTTGGTCAAGATGTTGGCAGCCTTTGGTTTTTCTCAGACCGGATTGCCCGGGTCATGAGCCGTATCTCTACGCCTTCATACTCTGCTTTAATTAAGGGGCTTCCCTCGCCACCTTTTGGAGCCTCTCTGGGTCTTCGCCAAGGAGACCCTTGCTCTCCTTATCTCTTTCTCATCTTGGTCGAAGGATTAGGCAGACTCCTCCCCGAGAAGAAGACTTCAAGGACGAGTAACAGGAATTAAAATCGGGGCTGAAGTTTTGACTCATTTACAGTTTGTGGATGATACTCGATTGGTGGGAGTGGCCAGCCTCAGGGAAGCAAGAGGAATCGGAGATTCTCTTAACGTCTACCTCCGGGCCTCTAATCAAGTCATCAATGAAACAAAATCCAAAGTGGTCTTCTTTAATCTTGATCAAAGGTCACAAGACAGAGTTATTGAGATCTTGGGATTCACTAGGACCTCTCTTCCTGTAGTTTACCCTGGGGGTTCCTCTCGCATTTCAAAAACCGAAAGCTGATTTCTCGGAAGGACCTTTTGGATGGCATCAAAGAGAGAATGAATCACCGGTCTCATAGATGGTTAAGCTATGGGGGCCGACCGACTTTCCTGCAGCCTCGTTATTCAGTGCCATGCCAATTTATAAATTCTCTATCCCGGCTGCCCCTCCTTCAATTTGGAAAGAGCCGGACAAAGCGGCTAGAAGTTTTCTTTGGGAAGGTGCCAAAGGAGAGAGGAAATGGGCCTTGGTTGGATGGGATAAGGTCACCCAGCCCAAGGAAAAAGGTGGGTCGGGATTAAGAAGCTCCAAGTTTAACAATCAGGCTTTGGCTGGTAAACTGTATTGGAGGTGGATTTCCCAGCCAACGTCCCTCTTCAGCAGAATCCTCTCTAGTAAATACTTGGGTCTTGTTCACCCCAATGACTTGGGCCGCTTTCCTTTGGAGGGTAATGGATCATTAGTGTGGCAGGCTCTCAAGCTTGGATCTCGCATTATCAAAGATCAATTGTTCTGGAAAGTTGGGAGAGGGGAGAAGGCCCGGTTCTGGACTGATTCTTGGGATCAGAATCCTCCCATTCTTGCCGTGTTTCCCGAATTGCATCCGTTAAAATCAGCTCTAGAAGATAAGGGATGGATCCATATTGAGAGCTACTTCAATACCACCAATTGGGGGAGTATAAGATTCAAAAGTTCAAGCGGCCGGGTGAATGGCCTATTCCAATCCCCCTGAGCCGTGCTCCAACTCGGAAAAATCTTGTCGAACGGTTTCTTACCGGGAGAGATGAGGAGGATGAGCTTGCTCGGGGCTTTGGGAACCTTGGGGTTTATACTGTGAAGGAGGGCTATGATTCGATCCTTCCAGAGCCCCCCCACACTCTTTTCCAGTTCAAGAATGGAGGAAGATTTGGCATCCCAAGGGCTGGCCGAAAGTGAACTTCTTTGCCTGGCAGCTGATGCACAATGGAATCCTGACCTTTGACAATCTCAGAATCAGAGGCATCATTGGTCCTTCCCAGTGTGTTTTATGCTATAGGAATGAGGAAACTGCTGATCATCTTCTGTTTGATTGTCCTTTCACACAACAGATTTGGCATCGTTGGTTCTCCCATTTTAAACTTCAGGCTATTGGAGACTTGTCTCGGACCAATTTATGGGAAAGCTGGAAGAGAGGTAGATTTACATCTAAAGCTCTTCGAATTGGCTGGGAGCTTGGTTTCCTTTTTATTTGGTGGCAGGTGTGGTTGGAAAGAAATGCTCGTATTTTCCGTGAAACCTTCTCTTCGGTGGATGGGATATGGCAGGCATCCTGGAGCAAAGTAGTGGAAACCGTTGCCATCTATGCCGAGGAGGAAAATCAGCCTCGCTTCTAAGCCTCTCGGAAGAGAGAGTCGCTGATCTTGAGAGACAGTAAGAAGTTGTTGGAAACCTCCCCGTAAGGCCGGATCAAAATCAACACCGATGGAGCCGCAAAAGGCAATCCGGGCAATGCCGGGAAGTGGAGTAATCTGCCGTGATCATGTCGGGGCTGTGCTCTATTGGGAATTGCAAGGTCCGGGATATGCCACAAACAATGAAGCCGAGGCCTTTGCTATTAAATCTGCTTCCATCCGGGCCGTCAAGGTGGTCATAGAAAGATAATCATTGAGTCCGATTCCCAAATCCCGGTTGGCGCTCTTGATTGCATGAGGAACTTTGCCTTAAAAGCTTGGAGGCCATGGATTCTCGGTCTCCCAAATCAAAGAGCTTTGGAAGGAATTAGAGGATGTGATACCCGTTTATGCTAGCAGAACTCTTAATAAGGCGGCTGATTTCCTTGCTAAGATGGGTGCTGAGAGGGAGGTTGGGATGCATCTGCATAGTGATATGCCTGTGGAGGATGCAGAGATTAGACAAGGCCTTGAACAAATTTTGAAATAATGTGCAGTGTTTTTTATGCTAAGGAAATTTTGTAGTGTTGTCGCGGCCTCAAGCCGGAAGCTGTCGCGATATCGCGACAGGTTGAGCCTCCGCGGCCTTTGGTGGGTTTCTGTCGCGATATCGCGACATGTCGCGCTATCGCGGTCCTTGTTGAGATCCTGTCGCGATTTCGCACCTCTTTTGAAGTTGAAGAGCAAAGTTGAAATTTCGTCGCGATATCGAGACAAAGTTGGAGAGTGGGAAGTTGCAAGGTAATCTTGTCGCGATATCGCGACACGTTTGGCACTTAAGCGGCTGGGAGGAAAATTGTCGCGATATCGCG
Organism: Wollemia nobilis; assembly: GCA_028583015.1. Classification (NCBI taxonomy): domain Eukaryota; kingdom Viridiplantae; phylum Streptophyta; class Pinopsida; order Araucariales; family Araucariaceae; genus Wollemia; species Wollemia nobilis. Next base: position 20,213,794 of record JAQPPZ010017228.1, read on the forward strand.
ACCCGTAGCGCCGTCGCGGCCTCGAGCTGGAAGTTGTCGCGATTTCGCGACAAGTTGAGCCTTTGCGGCCTTTGGCGGGTTTCTCGTCGCGATATCGCGACATGTCGCGCTATCGCGGCTCTTGTTGAGATTATGTCGCGATTTCGCGCCTCTTTTGAAGATGAAGAGCAAAGTTGATAATTCGTCGCGATATCGCGACGCTTGGTAAACCGGAAGTCGCAAGGTATTTTTGTCGCGATATCGCGACACGTTTGGCACTTAAGCGGTTGGGAGGATAATTGTCGCGATATCGCGACCCTTTTGTGGCATGAGAGTCGTTTAGAAACTTCGTCGCGATTTCGCGACGCCTTTGTTGGTTGGATGATGCGGAGACATACGTCACGATTCCGCGACCTTTTGGCGCTTTGGTGCTCTTTGGAGTTGTAGTCGCGATTTCGCGACGCCTTTGCTGTTTGGCTGCTGGAAGGTGCTGTCGTTGCGATTTCGCGACTCCTTTTGCGTGCGGCTGCCGAGGGCCCTTCCTGTCGCGATTTCGCGACATGTCGCGATCTCGCGACATGTCGCGTTATCGCGACTGTTGGCGCCGACGCGGTCGAGATGGGGGTGACTGCCGCGATTTCGCGACATGTCGCCTTTTCGCGCCCTGTTGTTTTCTTTGCCCTGTGGTTGTTAGTGCTGCCTTTGTGCTTTGCACTTGTTGTGTTGCTCTTTGCTCTGGGTCGGGATGTGTTCTCTCCCGTTTGTAATTGTTCTTTGTATTAATACAAGTTTTCATTTTTTTCAAAAAAAAAAAAAACAATCAAATAAAAAATAAATAAATAAACAAATAAAAGTACAAATTTACATAATTTTTTTACAAGTAAACAATCAAAAAGTGCAAATTTAACGATAAAATAAAATTCAAAGAAAATAAATAAATTCTAGGTGGAAATTTTCCAATAAATTTTAAAAAGAAAAATGAATAAGCAAAGATTGGAAGACTTGCCTGCGTAAAAGCCATCGGATCGTGAGGAAACTCGTTCAAAACCTCGTAAGTATGAAACCGAGCATTGACGTCGAAATCTTTCAACGCACCTGCCTCAATTGCAGAGGATTCTGTCTGCAAGGCAAGGAACCGAAGAATAGCTAACAAAATAATGCCCAATAAGACCATGAACAACATTAATAGGGGGTTTCTGTATGTTTTCCGAAGGTTGCTGGCTTCATGCTTATTATCTGAAGATCGATCGATGTCCATGCCTCTTCCTTGAGAGTAATTATTGTTCTTCTTCTTCTTCACTGCCATCGGAAGAAATTAACTTCAGATTTGTGAATATATTTCATTTCCAAGGCCAGAAGGCCGTGTAGTTCTTGTTATTATGCGTAGGCGTGGGGCACGGGAGAGAACACATGACCCGCAACACTCAGTCGTTGGACAACAGGTGTGTCATGGAACACACGATTTAAAATGTGCTCATTTAAACATTTGTCTAAGACAACCACCGACAAGTATGCAACTGCTACCGATCTACGTCTTTTTAAGCTAACGAATAAATTATTCGCTCTGACTTCGGATTCCTGACCCGCTAAATTTCATCAGCTCTATATTCTGGTAGGTAGTTATGTGTCAAGTGGAGTTTTGTTTGGTATTAAATAATTTAAAATTAAATTGTATTTTTTTAATTAAAGTCTAAAATATACCACTCCTTAATACAGGGGTTTTTAATTTAGTTTACTGTTTTTAAATAAGTTTATTTTGTAGTTTGAATCAGACGTTAATTTTTTTAAATATTTTTTATACATATCTTAGTGGAGTTTGAATCTGGGTTACATTATTCATAATGTTATAAAAAAAATTTGGTAAGAGAGGTCAAAGTCTTCGTTCGAATTTGAATTTGAGTTTGTTTAAAAGAGGTCAAAGTCTTAACAATTAATGTATTTCATAAACATTGTTTAATACATTTTGTATTACATCTTTCTTTAATATAGACATTAATTGTTATATAAAAAATTAAAAAAATTACGTCAAAAATTAATGATTTAAATTTAATAAATTTTGAAAAGATTTAGTTTTTATTTATTGATTATTCTTGTTTTAATAAATGTGAAATGGTATTAGTTTAATTAGTTATATTTTTCAAATTACAGTTTGTAGTAATGGTAAAGGCTTTGGCCTTCCTTTGACAAGGTTGAAGGTTCAATTCCCACTCAATACAAGGAGGACGACAACCCCACGTAAAAATTCGTGCTTTACTCTAACATTTAAAGGAAACCTATCTGTACCCATGTGTTGTAGGTGAGTTGGAGAGGATAGGACAATCCTTCAGTTGATAATGTTGGTGCGGTCAGGGCCGAGCATGACTCTTGGATGATTTTGATGTTGTAGAACTCCCTGGTCGTGGTTTCTCAAACCTAGGCGGCTCGTGGTTTCTCAGACCAAGGTAGACCCGCGGGTTTTTTTTTTTTTTTTTTAAATTCAAAAAAAAAAACCTATCCTCGTAAAAACCTTGTACTTTACCCTAACATTTTAAAGGAGAATTAATTTCAAATCTTGCCAAGTGATACATATAATCGTTAAACTATTCTAATACCAAGTTATACCAATTGTGTGGTTATGATGTAACACAAGTAAAGTTTGTCTCAATCCCAAATAACCAATTTAAAAAAAAAAAATCAATCATAAATAACCACTTTTTAAAATATATATATTTAGGACTATACCAACCATCCCAAGTAACATTTAAAAAAAAATGTTAAATACTATAGCAACTTATAAGTATAACAACTTATAAGGAAAGTGAAGTCCATTTCAATCCAAATAACCAATTTAAAAATATATATATTTGAGACTATACCAACATTTAAAAAAAAAGGTTAGAGACTATAGCAATTTATAAGGAAAATGAAATCCATTTCAATCCAAATAACCAATTTAAAAGACTATACCAACCATATGATTATGATATAACACAAATAAAATCAGTTTCAATCTCAAATAACTAATTTTATTAAAATCAATAATTATATTCAATATAAAAATAATAAAAATTAAAATAAAAGATTTTGGTTTTGGTCTTCATAGAAAAAAGTTTCACCCATTTCATCCAGTTCCAACACTTTAAAGGCGTTAACTTTGAACAAATAACCAATTAAAAAAAAATGTTTTAACATATTGAAATGGGACAATCCTCACTATCTTTGCTAAAATGTAACTAACCTAATCTATTGTATGAAATTAACTACAGAAATTTTGAAGAAGTAAACCCCGGCTAAGGACTAGCACTCTCCATGGAACATAATTGTACCCCCTCAAATTGGTTGTGCGCCTAGTGTGACAATAATCTGAGATGATTTAGTCTGGTAGCCTCTTGATGTTGTAGTCCCATCCTGCTCTGGTAAATCTTTTTCTGAGGTTTATATTGTTGGTTTGCGATCAACCCATGGAGAATCTTCCACTTCCATGTAAAACATGCAGGAAAAACTGTTACAAAATCCACAATTGGAATGAGGAGTATCAGCAGTCTTCCTACTACTTCTTCAAGGTCATGATTGGGGAATTTGCACAAAGACTAGTAAGTCAAGTGAAAGGTCAATGAATTGATTTCATTTCATGATCTTCCTGCATATACATTGTATACCCATTTGTTGGAATTTGTTGCAGCGCATTCCTCCAGCGTTCATTGCAAAACTTAAAAATGATGGGATGTCCATTGACAACACCGTGGTTCTACAAGGTCCCACAACCAACAGATGGACTGTGGAATTAAATGTCACATGCAAAGAATTCGAATTTGTTCATGGGTGGGACACATTTGTTCGAGACCACAGGATTGAGATAGGTGATTTTCTGGTCTTTAAGTATGTTTCAGGGTCCTACTTCAAATTCAAGATTTTTGGAACAACTGGTTGTGAGAAGAATTATTTTCAGCAGACTCGTTAGATCATTCAACAAAAAGACACCAACAGTTTTGGATGATGAAGAGGAGAAATCTGTAGACCCTAAGGCCCCCTCTTCTAGTGGACGGTTTGCCAATATTTCTAAGCATTTTCAGAATTTTGGAGAAGAGAGTGGAAAAGAGAAATATGGAGGAACTTATGTTTCTTGCAGGGCTCTTGTAAGCCCAGAAGAAAGGGACAGGGCCCTCCAAGCTGCCAATTCCTTAGATCAAGCAATCCCTCCTATATGATAGTCATGAGCCCATCTCATGTATACAAAGGATTCTACCTTCATCTTCCACAAAGATTTCTAGATCTTTTTCAGTTACCAAAATGAATGATTGAAGTGACTCTTGTGGATCCCAACAATAAGGAATGGCCTGTACATTACCATGGGGATAGTTCTAGACCTGCCCTGCGCAAAGGTTGGAGATTGTTTTCATTTGAGAATCATCTTGAAGAAGGAGATGTTTGTGTGTTTGAGCAGGTAGACAGCATTTCATACAAGTTCATAGTTCATGTTTTTAGGGTTGTCAAGGATTGTGTTCCTTACAAAACAATGGAAAGAAGCAGTAAAAAGAAGAGAGATGGCATTACATTGCCTACAAACCAATCTAATAAGAAGATGAAAATTGGTATTGTCAACAAATTGTCTTCACCAGATGTAAAACAATTGCAAGGGAAGGATGAGGAGGGAACCATTGGAAGTGGAAGCAATTCTCTCTCTCAAAATATACACCTGTGGGGTGGAGGCGTAGCCCAAGATTTGCCCAAAAACTCAGTCTGTCTCAGTCTGCAAAGAAAGAGTTGCCGCCCAAAAACTTTGGGCAGAAGTCAATTAGGTTATCAGAACACAATGAATGTGCAGACGATGTGGTGATTATTTGGGACAGCAGCAAACATTCCACTCAGCAAGGATGATAGCACGAGGAGACGATGTATGAGGGATATGAAGGCATACGTCCTATTTGACCTCAGATCTAGTGAATATTTTTTTATAATTCTAAGCTTTATGTCAGAAGGGAGAGACACATTTTTCCAGATACCATGCAGTTGAATGCTCTACAGCATTTTTTTTTTTCTTTTCATGCAAGTTGTATGTTGACAATCCATGCTCATATAACTACCAGTCCAGATCTGGTAAAGCAGGTTATGATAGTGGGATGTTTTGAAAATATTACTCTACTAAGATGTAAAGATAATAGAGGTGAAGTTTTGGTATTGTGAAGGTTGCTTAAGAAAATGTTAAGAAGGATGCTGAACTCTCTGGAATATTTGTATTCATACAAAAAAATTGGAAAAGTTCCAAAAAAATAAAAATCAAGAATTCGGACATTTTATGTAGAACCATGTAGGTTTCTAGCTATAGCAACTCAATTGAGATGAGAATTGAATTTATTTGTAAACTCTCATGCTCTAAAGAAGAGAGTTGTGATTTGTCAAGGGTAGGGGATCCAAGTACAACCCCTTGTTCTCCAATCAAAAATAAAACTACAAAAAAATCGATTTCCGACTATCTTTGTTAAAATATGACTAATTTAATTGTATGAAATCAATTATGGAAAATTAGGGTGTGGAAAGTAAAAACTTAAATTAAAATGCATGAAAAATAAATTTAGCAATGTGGGATGAAGAGATTAAAAGTAAATATATTTGTATCTATGACAAGGAGAATGTATGCTCAATCAACACATGAGAAAATCAAATAAGAACAATGTAGTCTCGTGCATATGAAATAAAATTAACAAGGAATTATAAGAGGATAGAAGACCAGTGTCACAATTATCATGCATTCCACAATATAGGAGGACAATGCTACTGATAGAAAGCAAAAAGTCCTCTCAATTTCTTTTTAACTTCAAGAGGAAATAGCAAGTACATTTTGGGTCTCACAAAGTGTAGCTCTAATTTTCTCGAAGTCAAAAGTTGTTTAGAATGAAGGTCATGGATCCTATTTATACAAATAATTCTCCCTTGAGTTTATCTTAGGTGTTTTTTTTTCTTTGGATTTGGTTAGTGTGAGAAACCCCTATGACCAATGCTTTGGGCTAGGCACCCCCATCCCCCCATGACCTCTAATAAGGGGGAGAGATGAGCTTATTAATAGGGAATTTAACACAGCCACACACACACACACCGCGGTTTGAACATTTGAACTTTATACGTCCTAAAGAAGAGCCAAAGCCCAAATCGTTGTGTTGTTCCCCTCGGGGAGAATTTTACACTTAGTAAAATTAAAGATTTGGGGCATCTTTGGAAAAATGATATACCTTTAAATGTTATATACCTCTAATTGTGCTTCTAAATTGCTTAACATCCTTCTAAAATACATGATGACATCATCACATCCCAAAATATTATTTTCTCGAAAGGTCCTTCAGATCCGTGCACCTCTTTTTATCCCTTTATCTATCCGTGAACAGTTCCCTCTAAGAGGGAGCAAATTACCCCTGTATAGGACCACTTCTCTTGTGAACCAATTGTTCCTTGTTGGCTAGCACTTCGCTCCTCAATAACCAATCAGATCATCTTGAGTAAATTGCTCCTTAGGTCTTCACTTTGCAAATTTTGGATTTTGGAGGTCTTAATTGATTGATTCAAAAGGTTTTGAACATTTCCAAAATAGATGGAATCCTAAGGTAGTAACATGTTACTACAGTTAAGGTGGCTTCATGAGGCACCAAGCTCAATTGGTGAGAGATCCCACATCTTGCCTTTATCCCTAGGCACAGAGTACAAAATTGGGGTTCTCTGCCAAAAAAATACAAAATTGTTAGTTCTCATGGTGCACTTCAAGGCAATACCTTCAACAACTCTTGTCATTCCTCATCCCTTGGTAGCCTAAAGTCTATGAGATATTTTGCATCTCTTGTTAGGTCCTCATATGATTTTTTGAATAACTCATCTTAGTTTCCTACCATCACTTGCAAATTGTTAAGTATAATCTATAATTGTTTAAATTTTTGTTGATATTTTGGCTTTAGCTCTGGCCTTCTCCTATTTGATCATCAAGTTGATGATGTCATCATCGAGGAGCTTCTTTTGATCATCAAATACATTTACAAATCTAATGTTGATTAACCCCTAAATTTCTTTCTCCATTTCATGCACTAGGGTTTCCAAAGAGACCATTGTATCATTGTAGGTTTACAAGTTCCTCTAGGCATCAAGGATCTTCTTCAAATTCTTGATAATATCCTTTTCTATCCCCATCTATTGCACCGACAATGTTGACATTGTGGTCAGTTGCTTGAGTACCTCCTAGCACCTTTCCTTTGCAGCCAACTCATCCTCGGTTTGCTTGATGATCCTCATCACTTGGTTGAGGATGCTTTGAGTGTTGGTCATAAACTCAAAGTACCTTTTAGCAATTGTGATCTTAATTCTAACATTGTCCCATAGAGACTTCACTTTTTCAACTTTTGAGGTTCATCCTAGGTCAACTACTGCTCCTTCAATTTTATAATCTCACCTTAAAGATCAAATATTTTCATATATTTTCCTTGTTGGGCCACTTGTGGTTTTTCCACTTGTTTCACCAATCATGAATTTTATTGTTCAAATTGTTGTCTTAGTTAGTCCTACCCTTGAACAAGTTGATGTGAAATATTTTCAAGTTGTTTCTTTTGCTTATTACTCTCAACAAGTTGGGATTTGAGGTTCCCAACCTCTTGTTACAACTTAGCTCCTTCTATAGTGTCCTTCCTAAGGGTTTTATTTTCTTGATGTAGCTATAACTTCTCTACCTTCAGTTGTGTTATCTTTGCTTCACATTCTACTACTTTTCTCTATGTTGCATCATTTTCCATTGCCAATTGGACAAACTACATCTCACTTCAATGGAGAGTTGGTTTGTGAGTTGGACCATTTGATAAGAATTTGTTCTAGATAAAGTTATCTTCTATATTCTAGTAGTGAAGTTAGTAGGGGCAATGGTGTGTTTGGAAGGGTTTTTTGGGATTGCTTCTACTATAAATACCCTTTCGTCATCAGATGCCAATTGTGATCACATGATGACTAGTGTCTTTGAGGTTTGGTCCTCAAACTACTAGTATTATTTTCTGATATTTCTTTACTCTGTTTGAAGGGAGTTAAATGCCTCTTGGACATTAGTTTCCTCCACAACATTGATAATTTTTTAGACAAAGACCTAGGTAGAATTTATGTCACTTATTTTAAAGGGTTTGCGTTCTTTTCCACCTTGTAGCTCCTCTTATACACAAAATGTGTGCAAACCCTTGACCTTTAGTTGTTATCAAAAGTATCCCTTAGGTTCATAGCACCAAATACCCATAATTTGGTTGATACCATGCTTCTAGGTTTATCTTTGATAATGTAATGGAACTCTCACATCTTGGTGGTTATCTACATGATTTGTTATTTGAGAGGGTAGAACATGGCCATATTTTGATCCCATAAGTACTTTTGATTGATGTAGTCTAACTTGACATAATCTAAAGTTGAATAGGGTGTTGGGCACATGTGTAGCCAACTCAAAAGGTATGGTTGAGAAATTAAACAAATGAATGAATGATCTGACCTTGCTCAAGTAAGAGTCTTCATTCAACCACTCCTCAAATGTTAGTAGATTTTTGGGGGCCCTCTAATAGCCTAGGCACCCTCCATTTTAGCTTCTAAATTATGGGATATTAGATTGCAGCATAGAAGTGATAGGAGATTTTCCTACTTCTCGATAAGGTATGTTTGTGCAATCCCCTACTGAAAGTGCCTTGACATATGGCCTAGTCTCGTTTAGCTTCATGGAGGGGAACCACCCTTTATTCTAGTAAATTATCAACTAGACTAGGTAAGAAGCATAAGTAAACTTTCCTTCTTCCTTGAAGTATTGCAATTATCACTTCATCTAGTCGATGATGTATTTGATGTAATTAACCGTCAATGAGTGGCCCAAATAGTTCTTTATTGCATGTAGGAACATATTGTGCTCCTCATAGGCTTGTGCATCAGTCTTCTCTCCCAAAATTATTGTAATCTTTTATATGACTAGCTAGATGTCATCCTTGAACCACTCTGTTGAAGTCAATAGCTTTATTTAGATCCTTCGGGTAAAGGACCAAGAAGTCTCTTGAGTAGTATTGGTCAAATTTGTAGTAATAATACTTCTAGCCCTTGGGATTGCATGTGACCCATATTAGTAAAACATCCACTACATTCAACATCTTCCTAACGTTGTCCTCCCTAATGTAGATGGACTCACCTACCCACTATGGCAACCTAATGTTTCTTCCATCAAAATCATGCCTTTTGGCACACACCTCTACGACACTAAATTCATTAATAATCATGATACCCACACCTAGACAATGCTTTAGAAGTTGGTTCTAGGGTCTGGATTTAATCTTCTTAGAGCTTCCTTTCTCACCTCCATAGAGGGTGCTTGTTTTTCCCTTCTCCACCTTTTAGAAGGTTCATCAAACAATTATTTTGTCCACCTGGGTGGAGGGATGGGCTTCTTTCTTCTCTACTCTTTCTCATCCTTCCCCTTTAAAACATCTTCTTTAGGCACCTCAACATGTGCTTATGTCATTGGGTTGACATTAGATAAGTGGTGGTTGTGGTTGGTGGTGTAATAGGATTGTCCTCAAACCTGGAGGGACTAGTGGAGGCAAACACAATATCCATGATGAAGATATGAGGGGTGATGGAGGAGTTTTGGAAAAAATAAAGGAAAATTTTAGAAATCCTAGGCAAGGGAGCAAGTCGCTTTATAACAAGAATGATTCACTAGGTACATGGAGTGAATTGCTAACTAGAAAAAAATTGGGGACCAAGTGAATTGCTCGATGAGAAAACCTTACGTAATTTTTTATTTTAGGTCAAATCAAGCCAGTTGTTCGGTATTAGAGGATAGATTCACTTGAGGACTTGATTTTTCTTTAAAGCTTAGAGGGGATGGTTGATTCACTTATTTTAGAGTAGCACAAAAGCATAGTTTTTATAGCACAATGCACTTAGTTGAGTCATGGCCTAAAGGATTTATGAGGAGCCCAATTTGGGTTCAACTCATCTCTTTGGTTTGTTGTATGAAGCACTTTGCCTAATGGTGCATGTAATGGTTTTCCCTTGGATGGGGAGAGTTATTCACTACTTGGAAGGAAGTGTGCACACAATTAAATAAAGGTTGGTTGGTGGTTGTAGTTTTGATGGGCACAAGGGGAATCATTTATAGTTGCTAGTAGTCAAGGTCATGCGCAAGTGTGCAAAGAGAGGTGTGAAATGTGATTAAAGGAGGGTTTCATACCCCTTGCCTAACCACAACAAAAATACATGGGTTGAGTAGGTAGTTGGCCTATTTTTGGGCCACTTTACCTGCTCAACTGATTTTATTTTCTAGGGTGTACCACAATAAGTGAATCGCTCAACGTTAGGAGTGATTTGCTCTCTCCTTTCACCTTTGTTTTTTTGGTGTCTGGAAGAGTCAATAGAAAAGGAGAATGAAGAAGTAATATTAATTATAAATAAAATAATGATATGCATATATTTACAGTTTCCTTCATATTAGACATTTCTTTATATGGACCCCAAGTGTTGCCCATTAGTTGAAAAGGACTACCCCATTATCCTTCCCCAAGCTTTTAGGAAAAAAACTTTTATGAATCTAAATAAAGCATCTTTTCATCCTTCCTCAAGTTGATACAATGCTTCATATTCAACCACATAATTGGTGTAATCGAACATCCTACAAGTGAAATTAGTCCACACATATTATGGGTTACTTATTTGGATGCTTGCACTAGCCCCATTTGTAGTTCTAATGTCATTGAAATGCATGATTTATGTTCCTTCAAATCCTTGTGGATGTTGACTAGCTAGAGTTGGGATCCTAGTTAGTTCTTTAGATATTAAATAATTCCCTAGTCCAGTTTCTTCAAAACTTACTTTTGAGTCTTCATCATCCTAAAGCACATTGATGATCATATAAATTTTGAACATCTTATAACCTCCATGATTTTATTGTCTATAGTCTCAAGCAATTCATTCCAATTTACCATCCCATATTCATCTAGATTATGCATTGAGTACTTATATGGAGGTTCACTTTTAATCTAAAACATATTCCCATCTTAGGGTGCCTTCATATGGGTATAATCCATCACCAAGTATCCATCCCTAGACAACTTATGCATCCATTCTCTTGACAACAACATGTTAAAATATGGGGAAAGATCAACAACTATAACCTCATAGACTAGCACTAACTCAGGATTTTATGCTACAATCATGATTCAATCTTTCAAAACTCCCATATTATTCACTTGAATGTCATCCCTAGTGGTACTTGTATAGGTATGACCCATTTCTTCATATATAGCCTTAGGCATCACTATTATAAGAATTCTTGAATCTATTATGCAACTCCTCATTAGATAGTTTTCGATTTTTTAAATCACATAAAATGGAAATGCTTTTAGGGTTTTAGGTTTTAAAGAGTTTAGAATATTTGACACATTAATCTATATGTCCAATGAATCCTTTGTTATTAGGTTTTATTGCTCTATTGGATTGGACTAAGTTCGCTTAGATTATCCATTCTTTATGTAGCTTCTTTCCTTATCCTTGAGGGATTTTTAAAGCATATCTCTTTGCTTGGGTAAGGATAAAACCTCTAGAAATATCACCTTTGTTGGAGTCTTCTTTATTTCTCTTGCTATATTAAATTTGAATTCAAAAGAGCTATTTTCATTGTGTAATGTAAATGTTCTATACTACTTGGTGGTTATCGCATGTTCTTCATTGGTGAGGGATGGGTACATAATGTATTGTTCAATCTAATTTTGTAATTTATCCCTTTATTTCTCATTCCTTACCTTCATGTTATTTATCATATTATCTACCTCTTTTGGTTTTTGCTCCTTTTCCTTTATTTGGTTGCTTTTCCTTTTTAGTTGGTTTGTTTGTTTGAAGGATGTTGGTCAAATCTTTTCTAGCCTTCTCATTTTGTTTATCCTATTGGGTTGTGGTCATTGGTACCTTATATTTTATATGTAGTGACAATATTCCTCTCATCCACATTATGGACCCTTCTTTAGCCAATTTCTAAATCAGTGCTTACTCTTCTTATACCTTTCTTTTGTGGTCCAACCTCTTGTTGACTAGTATATACAACATTGTCTTTAAATGTGAGGTCTTCATCTCCCTTAATTGCATTGAAGTTGAAAAAAAAAATTATTGTTAGGATTTGGTAAGGATGGGACTACCTATTGTACTAGATCTAGAACCTAATAAATTGATTTGTCTCATAATGGATGGCTTGTAAATGGTAAGATTTATCATTAAGGATTGAATCATTACTAGTACAATTTGCCTCATGGTGGGAGTTTGTTGGGATTGGCATTGTTGATCATATTAATTTGTTTGTGAATGCCTAATAACCACTACATAATCTATAGGATCATGCCCACATTATATGCTAAAAACCATAACATGTTGATCTATGAATTTACATACCATATTATCTTACATTTGATTTGTGCTTTATCCAACATTTTGATGTGGTATTTGATCCTATGTAAGGTAAGGGATTTTTCTTGGTTGTCAATTTTGTTGTCGCCATATTCTATTTTTTTGCCACCATCTATTTTCCATATTGTTCTAATAAACCATCGTATTTACTACCTCTTCCATCTCCTTCAAATTGAGTTGACATTGGTCTATAGCATTAAGCGATGGTTATAGTATCATCACTAGTTTGTGTGGGGGTGGGTAAAGTTTGCAGTTGCAACTAGAAAGGGATAGTGGATGACAAATTCTATCTTGGGTATGTCATTATATATGGAGAAGGTGATGAATTGACAAATGATTGGACATTTAGAAAGGGAGAATGGTGGGTGTGGATCTAGGAATATGAGGGTTATAGGTGATATGAGTAGTCTATAGGCTAGGTAGATGGCAATTTTCCTACTCTAATCAAGATATCTTCTATGTGGGCTACCTCTTCAAAATATACAAATAAAGTAACATGGTTAGTGTTACAAACCATCAATGCCATATGAGATTACAAGCCTCTAATGTAGTACGATAGTGACTATACCTCATTAGGTCTAACATTTAGAGGAATTAAATGCAAAGTTCTTATGAATCTAGTGTTATAATCATGGATGCTTTTTGGAGGATGTCTTTGCATAGAATTTAGTTGAAACAAAACAAGATATCCATTACCCCTGTTATGAAACCTACACATAAATAATTTATGCTTAGTTAACGATAAAATATATGGTAATCTCCTATACCATGAAATAAATTATCTCACAATGAATAAATAAGCAAGCATACCATGATGTATTCCTCATAAATATGATGGATTAATTTTTACTGTGAAAATATTATTCAAGTGATCCATCATCATTTTGGTCCCATTTTATCAAAGGTAGGTAAGGCCTTCATAACAATATCTAAAATAGAGGAGTAATCTCTTAGATTTAATAGCCCTTGATAGCTCCAATTCAAAAGTTGATTTTGGGGCCTAGGCAATTGAGGTGCTAAATTGATTTGGGGAGGTTGACCATACTAAATAGATAGGAGTAAATTGCATAACCTCGAAGACAAGACCACATATGCTAGATATGGAGGCATTTAAAGAACGTTTTGTTGGGGAAAACCTTATGGATACTGTTGCATAGCATAATATGGTAGCATAAAAGGAGTATTAGGATTAGAAAAGGTGGCATATTGGAATAATTCAACTATTGACTTGGCAAAGATTGTAATTTTTGAATTTAATGAGGATATTGTAAGCCATATTGAGGGACTTGGTTTTGAAGAGGGTATATTATAGATTTTTTAATGGTTTATTAGTTGGAGGTGACATTTGGCTCAAAGGGTTTCCCTGAGCTTCTTGCACCCCCATTTGACTAGCTAACACTTGTAAATTATAAGCAATATCTTGGATTTGGACTGGGATATAGATTTATCTTGAAGAATTTACATTGGGTGGCATAGTGATGAGGTTTCTATGTTAGACATATTATTTTTTTGAATAGATTAGGTAGAATTTGAGTCAAAACCATACATGTAGGAGGTTTGATTTGAGCATTAGATAATGGAGGTTGACTCACATTGATTATATTATTGGAGGACACTAAAATTTGGTTATTTTAATGATTATGTACACCAATCATGAGGATCCCATATAAAGAGTTAGAGTGAGCTATGGTAGGTCCAGCAATGGCCCAAGCTTGACTTGGAAAACTAGAGACAATGGTGGGATAATTGTAATACAATGGGAAACTATAGAAAATATATTATGAAGACACAAGGTTTTGACTAGATTGATCATCTAGTGGACCTTTTTCTTTTGATAGAGTGGGATTTGGTGTAGGATCTTCTTCAATCTCCTCATCTTGCTGCACCTATGTAACAATGTGTTATTTTTTCCTTTTGAATTCCTTCTTTGATATGCTATCAAATCAATCTATTAGGACCCTTTGTCTGATCATTGCATTTTTGAGCACTTATTTACAAGCTTGGGTTCCCTCATGTACATACATGCATAGGTAGAGTTTCAAGGTCAATTTTGAAAAAAATAAAATATTTTAAAAGTAGATCAAATTGCTTCCTCATTGGAGATAATCACTCTGAGAACTATAACTTAGAAAAAATTGTCAAAGGAGAAGCCAATCAAATCACTATAAGCAAATTGCTTCAATTTTGGGGTAAATCACTCCCTTGGAAGGAGTTAGGAAGATTCTTGATCTTCCTTAACAAGTTTCTCCTACTATATGTGAATTGTTCTTTGGATTCAACATGAATGAATTTTATTCATTTGGAGTGAATCACTAGTTGATGTGGAATGAATATCTAGTTTAATTGGAATTTGAAGATTTTCCAATTCTCTTAGGTGATTGGTCTCAAATGGAGTGGATCACTCCAATATTGGAATGAATCATTTCCTAAGCAAGGACTTGGCAAAAATTTCCCAAAATTAGATCAACTATTGTTTGCCAATGACAAATGCAAATTTGGAGTCAAAAATGAAAAAATTAACTAATTAGAGGTCATTTTGCTTTTTTTCCTCATAAATAATTTAGAATTTGGAGGTTCATAATGAAGTTTCCAATCAAAAATCTTCTATAAAATCTAACATAAAGAATATAATATATGAAAGTTAAGTTCAAATAAGGACTAGAATTGATCACATAATGGAAATCAAATCTTTAATCCCTTGGGGCATGCCAAAAATATGTTGAATCGAGAATGTGCCTACAGTTTCATTTCAACAAATTAGAAGAGAGGGGCAATGCCTCCATTGACATCTAAATTTAGATTGACTTTCTATTATCCTTGCTAGAATGTAACTAATTTAATATAATTGCATGAAATTAAATATAGGAAATTAAAGTGCAAAAAGTAAAATACAGAAATTAAAATGCATGAAAAGTAAATTTAGAAGTTTAGGGCATGAGAGATTAAAAACATATATGGTCTTAACCATAGCAAGGAGAGTGTATGATCAATCACCACATGAGAAATTTGAATAACAACAATTTAGTCCCATGTGATAAGAGGACAAAGGGAAATGCTACAATCATCACATATTCCACAATATAGAAGGGTAGTGCCACTAATGGAAAGCAACAAGTCTCATCATTTTCTCATTAGCTTCAAAAGGAAAGAGGAAGTAAAATTTAGGTCTCATAAAGTGTATATTTAGTTTTCTCAAGGCCAAAAGATGTTTATAATGGAGACCATGGATCGTATTTATAGGAATAATTCACCCCTGAGTTACCTTGGGTGAGAAATTCTTACTCCTGGTAAAATTAAATATTTGAGGGCATCTTTAATACAATGTTGCACCTCCAAATGTTACATGCCTCTAGTTATGCATCTAAATTGTTTAGTAGCCTCCTAAAATGCTTGATGGTGCTACTATATGCCAAAATGATCCTTTTCAAAATAAATCCTCAAGATCTACACATCACATTTTACTCCTTTACCTATTCATGAGCGACTCATTCCAAGAAGAGAGCATATTGCTCTTGTTTGTAATCACTTTGTTCCATTCTACTAGCACTTCACTCTTGTGAATTAATTGTTTCTTTCTAGCTAGCACTTCACTCCTTCAAAATCAATCATATCATCTTGAGAAAATTGCTCCTCAAGTCTTCACATCACAAAATTTGGGTTTTAGAGGTCTTAATTGATCGATTCAAAAGGTTTTGTATATTTTCAAAATTTGTAGGATCCCAAGGTAGTAACTTATTATTGCATTTCATTTAGATTATATTCAAATTGCCTTTTAATCAAAGATTCATTTTTTATCAAATATATTTTGCATATTTTATCAAAGTCTATATTTCCATAATTAGCTCATTGACATCATTTTTGTTAAGAGAAAAAATCTCACTCAATGAGTTGCCTTCAAAATTTTAAATTTCACTAAGACAATATCAACACTACAATTACCCAATTTCCTTTTATATAGATATACTCAAATTTCCAAGATATTATTTATAATATCAATTGATTAACATTAGTAATAATGTTATTTCTTATCAAATCTCCTCATCCATTTTTATTGATAGCATTAATGATAATTTATGAATCCCCCTAAATTGAAATATTTTTCTAGCCTTATTTCAATGCACTGTTGACCCCTTTAATAAATTCCCTAACCTCTTGATAGGTATTAGTTGAAGTTCCATGTGATTCGTAGTATGTGAGGAGAATTTTTGTTAGAGAATATATTACATTATTGGGTACATATCAATGTACCAACTTTGGTACATTACTAGAGTAGGAGTTTACTTTAGAGTAAAGTTAAGTAGTTACTAGAGATTTCAGACCTACAGAGTGCAAAAGGAAAAAAGACTATAGGAGCCTTGTTACAAATTCAAGCGAGAGAAGAAGACTCCATTGAAGAGTTCTAGTGAAGATAGAGATTGATGATCTTCAATGTAGATTGAAGACTTCACCCCGAAGAAGTTGAGGAGACCCTTAGAATTTCTAGTTAAAGAACTCCCAGTTTTGGAAGATTGGAGATTGGTGATCTCCATTGAATATTGAAACCTGCATATTGCAGAAGAAAATGACACAACAATCTTACAACGAAATCTATGAATAAGAGACTCTAGAGAAATATTCTAGGAGAAGATTAGAGATTGGTGATCTCCATTAAATATTGGAGCTTACAGATTGTATAAGGAGAGAATAGCTCAAGAAGCTAAAAAAGACCTACAAGAGGTCCCATTGAAGAAATTCCAGCCCAGGAAGATAGAATACTGAAGAAGAATAAGCAAAAAGTCCCATTCTAGATTCCAATAGTAATAGATTTCAAATATCCAAGAAGGAGATCTCATTTCCAACACTTCCATAGTAGAAGGTTAAAGGAAAGGTATCATTGGGAAGACTAGAGAATATGCAAAAGTGAAGACCCTAGAGAAGAGGTATCAAAGAGAAATAAGGAGAAGGCTTGGTGAGCCTCATTAAAGGAGATCCAAAGAAGGGCATTATAAGAGTTCTTAGGAGAACTCATTGGAGAAATTTACCACCAAGGAGAAGTTCCTAAATGAATGAAGAACTTGAGATAATTATTGCCATTCGACAACAAGCCCAAGGGAGAAGGATTTGGTAAGATGTTTATAAAATTTTGAAGGAGATTGTTGAAGATCTCAAGACTTCCAAATTATTGAGAAGAAGGCCTTGATTGAAGTCAGAATTCAACAAGGATATTGAAAAAGAAAAGAGCTAAACATTACTACCAAACCTGAAAGGTTTGAAGATTGCCTTTGAAGGTTAGAAGGCTCATTTGAACATAGGGGTTTGTTGAATCTTCAAAAAAATACTCAAAGTATTCTTGAAGGAAAAATTGGTTGTGATTTGGAGGAATTCCCTACCAAAATTTTGAGTTTCAAGGACAACATTTTAGTGCAAAAATTTATTTTGAAAGGGCAGTAATTAGGACAACATTACTAGCTGTAGAACTTCAGATTTATAAAGATCATCCTGAAGGAGAATCAAAACCACCATACTATAGTTTCAAGTAGCAAGATAGAGGAGTTACTAAGTTGTGAATTGGTGAGTTGAGGAGCTATTTAGGACAACCAATAAGAGTGCAAGTCCATCCAGTAAAAGGGCAACAATTTGGTCAATTGAATCACCAAGACATCCACCATCTTCAAAGATCTTAAAGGTAAGCAACTTGGGTGCAAAAGGTTCATTAGTTGAACTTTAGTTTTTTGGTTTATTAATATTTGTTAAGCACCATATTAGTTTAAAATTTGCAAGGAGTGGATTCATTTTAAAGTCTTCAAGGGAGTGCAAAAGAGAGTTTCTTTTAAGGTTATTACCTACACATTAAAATAGGAGTTAGATATATTTTGACAAAAAAAATATCATCTTCCTATTATCTAGTTACAACAAAGAAGACTACATTAAGTTACATAGATTATAGCATTTAGGAACAATTACTAGTGCATGATTTAAGGTTCATTTGAAGGAGTAATAAGGTGAGATCAATATTGCACTATACTAGTTGTTCTTAAAGAGTTTTAAGGTGCACTAAGTATTTTAAGTTGCAATGAAAATTAAGTGCATATTTCAAATTACTTTGAGGGTTCATTTATAGGAGCAATAAGGTGAAATTATTATTATCCTTAAGTGCATTGAGTTAGAGATATTACTGGTACATTAAGGATTGATTGCACTATTCTAGTTATTCATTAAACTAGTTACTCTTAAAGGATTATTATGTGCATTGATTGTTAAGTTAAGGTTAAGATTAAGAGCACAAAAACTACATACTATCAAAGTGTCTAGAGACACTATTCGATGCATAAAACCTACAACATTTTTGTGGTCTAGAGAAGCCACAAAACAAGGTTATATTCCTCCAAGGTGTGGAGAAGAAAGCTGCCATCAAAACTAGTGAAGAGAGCTACAAAACGAGACTAGGAGAGTCTCAGGTTTCAAGTGCAAATAAGGAGGTATTACAAGTTGTTATTTGAGCACCAAAATTATCTTCTATTACATCAAAGGAAGATAAAAGATAAGTATCTTAAGGACACTCTACGTAGCCTATCATCCTAACTACAAGCGACCACCATTGGTAGAGGAGAAGCACAACCAAAGTGCTCAAATAGGAGCCATCCTAAAGGGCTCAACATCCAACATCAACACTACCAAGGTGCTTGAAAGAGGAGCCATCCTAGAGGGGTTCAACATCCATCATTTACAAAGGATAAGCACTAGCAAAGGTGCTTAAGAAATGAGCCATATGAAGGGCTTGATATCCGCCAATTGGTGCTTGAGTAAAGAGCCACTCATAAGGCTCAAAAGCTAACTCGTCATGGTGTTATATGACACCATCATCCAAAAAAATGGTGATGACAACCTACAATGTACAAGGACTACGTAAGGACTTATCATTCATAGCATATCTACAACACTAAGGGCCTATGTAAGGTAAATATTATCTACATAAATTCATAGTGCTAAGGACAATATATTACAAGGCAAAAGCAATGTGCATTACCAAGCTCAAATGTGGATGAACAACCAACTAAGAGGAAGAACCATAGGATATCATCCATCTTCGTTGGAGAAAAGGAGGAGCCATATCATGATTTACTATCACAAAGGAGGTAAGGAAAGCTTGCAATAGTTGGTAAGAATACGTTGAGAAGCCTTATGAAAATGGTACATCGAAGGAGAGAGCACATGCAAAGAAGGCTCAAACACTTGTCTTAACAAGGAGGGAATATTGTGCCACTTGGCACAAAGGTGTAAGAGAATATTTAACCCTAATTTCTACACTCAAGGAAGAAGAGCACTCAACTAAGTAATGCTCTCATCTTCAAACCAACACTCAAAGAAAGCATCTTGAGTGCTCACCTACATTTTCAATGCTCAAGAACTTCTGCACCATGTGTCATATCACCTAACAAGTCCTTCATCAACATTGCACCACCTAAGGAGGAGATCAAGTCTTGAGAAATGCTTATGCCACTTGGTGCTTGTGTCAAGAACATAGACACATACTTATAGGTGCCCAAATTAGAGCGTGGAAGCATATTTTAAATCAACATTAAGTAAGAAAGGAATTAAGGCACAACAAAGCACAAAGTGAAAGAGTCAAAGGAGTTTTAAACTCACTACCACTATCATACGTCCGTCATAAAGGAAGTACAACACCCATTTTTTAGGGAGATACAACATTAATAGGGTAAGCTTTCACTTTGATTTAAATTGCTTTCATTTAGGAGTAATAAGGGGTATATCTTAAGGTTGAGTTTATTTATCATTTATATTGGAGAAACAATCAACCTTAATACATTTGAAAGCAAATCAAAGGAGCTCATATCCATAGTTTTTCAAATCACTTTAGTGGAATATTTACAATTAAATACCATAGGAGATATAAGAGTTTCTACTTGGAAAATTAATATTATTATTGCAAATATTATTAATGTCTAATATTTCAAAATTAGGGAGTTATAAGGTATACTACATCAAACATAGATTATTGGAATTTAGAAACATTAAACTATTGGATATTAAGGGGTATAAAAATAAGTTCATTATTTACGTAAAGGAGTTAGAATTATTTACTTACACTTGTCTCATACTCATACTAGAGGGACAAAATAAATCATGTTAGAATATTGATGTGCACTATGCCTTCTTTCAATTTAACACTTGTCACATTTTCATATAGGCTTATGCCTATATTGTACTCTTTCGTATCAATACAATATCACATATTTTCCCATTCCCATTTGGTATCAGAGCCCAGGCGCTCTCCTGAGCTTGTGAGCTTGAGAGGGGATTTCCCTCATGGAAATCCCCCCTATTTTTTCCTCTTGTCATTTACTCCTCCATTCCTTTCCTCTCCAAAATGCTCAGGGAGTATGCTCTCCATATTTGTGGATTAAAAACTAGAAATACAATTAGAGAAAGAGAGGATTTCATGCCTGCCATTGAAGCTTCAATGCTTGGGGCCATAAAATTTTGTCAGTTTTTTATTTTTCTTTGATGCAGGTATCAAGGCTAAAAAATGGAGAAGTCGTTACACTTGCTAACTAAACAAAGAAAATGTTGGATCCATTTAAAAATTTTGATAGCACGAGGGTAGGCCCTGTATCTCCTACTGTGTGTGAGTCCTGCTTGGTGCAAACCCAAGACCAAGTGCTCCTTGATGGACGGATCAAGCCATGTATAGATGGTGCAGTCGACACGATTCGATGTCATGATATTAGTCGTACCGCTCCACACCATTGCTGTTAATCTCATCGTCATTATGTATATCACTACTATGTAAGAGGAGTACTCATTCAGATGAGTGCATAGAGTGCACAACATTAATGGCCCTATTACCTAAGCCACTCCCACTGTAGAAATAATCTAAAGACAATCTATGCATAGTTTTTCGTGATGCAGGTCACAGTGGAGAAGATCTAGGGAGACGGGGGTTCACGATTGTAGGTGGTAGCGATATCATGGAGACAAAATATATGTGGAGCCATTAATGGATAAAGCGAGGGAAGGTTGCTACTTCATCACCAAGGGACCTATTTGCGAACTATCATCGAGGGACCTATTTCCAATAACACGACGGGTTCGATATCATTGCAGTTGTCATTTTTTGTTTTAATGATCAAGCATATAGGGGCAAATTCACCAGAGTTTGGAGTTTGCTATTAGTGAAGTTTATAGAATGCCATTGGATATCATAGAAAGAGCCATGATACTGAGCCCACATTGGAGAAATTGATTTTTGAATCGTAGTCATCTGTTGTCTTTACCTAGTTGTACGAGAATTTTTACAATAAATTTTTTTTATGAAGGCCATGGCTTATCTATATATCATTTAATGTGGGATCACCTTGGCCAAACCATCCAAATATAGCCACCTTTCCAATAGTTTATTTTAGTCCCGCAACCATAAACAACTATGTGCTGCCTAATTTGTTGGAGTTGGGTGATAGATTGCAGGAGTCAAGTGATAGCGGGTGAGCATGCATGTTTTACTGTGGGCCCAATATATCTATTGATTTATTTTTTGGTGAAGGACTATTTTTTGATATCGATGCTCTACGAGGAGTTTTTCAGGCGATCTGCAGGGCTAATGAGGCTGAAGATGATTGGAGATTTCATCCAGTTAAGTTTTTATTTTTTTAGCTTTCATTTTGTCGTGATACCTAGCAAGGATAGAATGCATGAGTCTAATAAGATCTACGTGCTATCTAGCCACCTGCACAACCAACTGGATTAGATCTGGAGCCTCCAATATATATTTTTACAGAATAATATGCAACTGTTGGCATTATGTTCACCTCTATCGTAGTCTGGAAGCGGTACCCACTAGACGTGTTTGGAGAATACAACTAGTAATAGAAGTATTATGGGTTTGAGGTGTTTTTCATCTTGAATGCCAACGTAGACGTAGTGAAGACCATCAAAAACTATGTGGACGATGATGAAGACACAGTTGGAGAGCCAGAGAAGTGCAGTATGTGGATGTTGAATTTTAGGGTCATTCATTGACCACTCATTCGTGATTGAGTCTTTAGGACATAACGTCAGTAGTTGTTCAATAATGCATCATATGTATAATCACCAATAGTTTGCATGGAGTAAAAACCCCCCATACGTGTGGTGTTGTTATTGTTGATCATATGCATAAGGGAAAAATCCTTCATCTCGGGAAGGAAGAGCAAATATTTTTTGGTTTCATATTTATTTTGAGTGTATACGTGGGCCAATTTGGCTATGTTCCCGTCGAGCATGGAGAGAATCGTTGTTGTAGTGATCATCGATCGAGATGTTTAGCGATGAAGTTTGCAATGTAGAACAGTGACTGTGCTTTGTTTCCTAAGTTTTTGGCATGATATTAGAGTGTATGGAAAATAAGGTTGTTTCATAGAACATGAGGGGCTTTGTGAGGTAATATAGTTCATCTTCATCGCATGTTTTGCAAATGAAATTTTTTTTAGCCTGTGCCCATCAGATGGGCCCTGCTCTACCAATTCTACAAAATGTAGATGCACATGGGCTCAACACACTCAACGCATGCAATTAGAAGAGACCGATATGCGGTCCTCATTTTGACGGCCATTGATATCGCTATACGCCCAATTGGTAGCGCCTTATTTTTTAGCATTTCAAAATTATTATTTTTAACCCATATGCAGCATGGGCCGACTATTTGTAGCCTTATAAAAAGTTTTTTTGTTCATTACCAAACTACAATATAATTGTGAGGGCATTTTTTCCACATGGGAAGTGGAAGGCAGGGGTCAATGTATTTTTCAAATATGATGCTCGTATGGTCCTTGTAATTCCATTACGAGGGAAATTTGAAAATAATCTATTTTTTTTGCCTGAGTGCGATGCCAAGAATATTTTATTCTTGATGTTTATTTTGCTGCCTAAAGAGGCATGCTGTTGTTTTTTCTAATAAATGAAGGCCCCATTGATGGTGGAACATAGGGGTATTTATAGTTATAAAAATTTTGAGACAGACACATTGGTGGTGCCCATTTGTAATTTTGAGGTCGTTCCATTTGTATTTTTAGCCTCAAAGATGGAGTGCACTCTTAGTTGAACCCGACACTCCCAAGGTAATTTTTATGTGATCCTTATACCTAATCACCTTATCTGTAGCACATAGCAGATGCAATGACTGGTTACCTATGCATTTCGGTAGGATGAGGAGGTCACCATAAGGACACCTGCTCTAGGGACTACAAACATAGACACCCTAGACTCTATCCGAGGACTTTTTCGGATCAACTTTTGAAGACTACAAACGAAGACACTTTAGAATATTCTATTCTCTTATTTTTTTCTTCTCCTCCAAATTTGGATTCTATGGATCATTTTTTATTGTATTTCATGGCTTGTATTTCTTTTGTATTAAGGTGCATTTTCGGTAGAGACCGACACCTTCTAGATTGAGTTCACCATGAAGAGGGATGATATTCATGATGAATCTAGTCAATGATCTATGAGAGGCAACATACCTTAAGGATGACCTGCAGAGGAAACAAACCCAAAAGTGGTTGACCCTAATGCACCTAGTATGACCCTAAGGTACTTAGACGACTGACCCAGAGGCAACAAACCCATGGAAGTGGCTGACCTTGAGGCAATAGATAGAGATGTATACACCATTGATCTAGCATTATTCAAAGTTGGAGAGCCAAGCACAAAGAGCATGATCCTAGACCAAATCATGTAATAAAGGAGGATGATAGGGTTCTTTTAGAAAAGTCAACATTAAGGGGGAATGCTATCTAATATTGACTTATTTTTTTCTCTATAGTTAAGATAATGCACATTAAAGAGGAATGTTAGAATACTAATGTGCACTATGCCTTCAGTTTTAGTTTGACACTTGTCATGTTCCTTAACACTTATCATGTTTTTCATATAGGCTTATGCCTATATATTGTACTATCTTGTATCAATAATATATCTCATCTCTTTGATCTCATTTAAAAAACAAAATTCAGTCCTTCTTTTGGTTCATCATTCAAAAAATATTGGGAGTTGTTACTATAGAAGGCGGTGTTGCCAGCATCCATCATCGCATCATCTTCTCCATGTTTTCTGGATCAATTTGTTGTCACAACCAATTTTCTATCACAATGATTTTCTTGTACGCTGATGATTGCACTTCTCTTGTTCCATGTAGAAGTTTCATATTTCAAATTTTGAGATCGTAAAAAATATTTCATAGTGTATTTCTCTTCTGCTTTGAGTTCTTCGACAATCATCTCTATGGTCTTCTTAATCACAGCAAACATCGATCTCGTGCCAAAAAAATTTCATCTCTCCAATGGTGTGTCCTTTGCATTCGATCTGGAGGAAAATGAAAAAATAGGAGGATATCCATATAAAATAGTCACTGCTAGCCTTCAAGAACAACTCTTTTACCACATATCTCCTTCGACTGAGTGTGTGCCAAACCTGAAAAATATGCTTGGTGCATAGTAAAACAAAAATATGGTGCAACTCTTCAGTGTTCCAACAAACAACAACCATAACATCATCGGGTAAAAGCAATCTGCAAAAATGGCATCACTTAAATCTTCGAACAAGAACTCGATCGATGCATTTTTTTATCGTGGCCATCAAAATATCTGCTACAGGATCCTCTCATGCGATGATGAATTTCACCATTATTTTGGTTGAAGAGAACACATCAACAACTGCCACAAACGCGGGAGTGTTGACTTGATGATGTGGTCTACAATTTGGTGCTATTTTATGGGGAGGGAGAAAAGGTAGATTTGTTCCAGGGATCTGATTTTACCTTCCTTCACTAGGAAGCCTAGCTTTGTGATAAGAATCCCTTTAAAAATTAAAGTCTCACGATCGAATCCTCGCAGCGAAAGTGGACCTGTAAAAAAATAATAAAAAAAATAACAGGAAATTTTGGCCAACCCCATTTCAACATAATGAAACAAAATTTTAAACAACACATGCTCTATGTATCCCATTTTTAGTTTCTCTATGGAGAAACTACTTCTTCGAACAGATACAAAACAAACTCAGCCATGATTTTTTTTTCAAACTTCTAGTTTCTGATCCATCCATGGATGGAGAGCATACTCCCTGGTTTGAGAAAAAAATGGGGGAAGAAAAAATGTGAGGGGGAAAAAAATGAGGGGGGAAAATGAGAGGATGACCCTGAGGCACTTAGACGACTGACCCATAGACAACAGATCCAAGGAAGTGGCTAACCCTGTGGTAACAGACCGAGATGTATACATCATTGATCTAGCATTATTCACAGTTGGAGAGCCAAGCACAAAGATCATGAGCCTAGACAAAATCATGTATTAAAGGAGGATTATAAGGTTCTTTTAGAGAAGTCAACATTAAGGGGAATGTTATCTAATGTTGATTTTTTTTCTATAGTTAGGATAGTGCACATTAAGGGGGAATGTTAGAATATTAATGTGCACTATGCCTTCTTTTAGTTTGACACTTGTCATGTTCTCTTGACACTTGTCATGTTTTCATATAGGCATATGCCTATATATTGTACTCTTTTGTATCAATACAATATCACATATTTTTTGATTTCCAACAAATCCAACCATTGAGAACTTCAAATTGATAAGTACATAGTTTAATAGAAGAAAGAAGGTGAAATAGGAGTTGATTATTATCATTTCCAAAACATTATAAAAACAACTCAAAAGGTGAACTATTACCAAGATTAGAATATATTCTAATCACTAGGGAGACATAAGGATCCTACAAAACCTAAGTCTTAGAAAGGTTTTATCAAAGTAATTCATATACTATAGACTAGGGAGTTATAAGCTAGTCTACGAGGATCATCATAACAACAAACAAATTCTTCCTTACATAATATCAACTACTTAAAGGTCCAAATTACTCCTCATGGAAAAAAAAAGTAAGAATAATTTTAATAGTTGAAAAGCTTTGGGAATTTGTCAAAGGAACAACAACTAAACCTACTAAAGATGATATAGAGATTTAGAAGTTTGAATAAAGTGATGCAAAAGCATTATTAATAATAACTTTTACCATTATAGATGAAATACAACCTCACATTAGTTTAGCAAGAACATATACATAAGCTTGGAAAACCTTATCCAAAATATTTGAAGGGAAGAATAAAGCTACTATCTTAAATCTTCAAACTTGGTTACATTCATTAAAAATGAATAATGGTGAAAGTATAGAACTATTCCTAAGGAAGGTAGAAAACATAAATGGAAAATTATTAACCTTAGGATAAAATATTGAAGGCAAGTTTCTATTTCAAGTGACTATGACAGCTCTTCCAGATAGCTACAAGAATTTGGTTACATTTTTACAAATCCTAAGTAAAGATACATCTTTTGATGAGTTAGTCAATATTCTTTAAGAATATGAGATGGAAATACAATTAAAGATGAAATGACTAACAATGCATTAGTTTCAAAAGACAATCCATAGGGAAACATTATTTCATCCTCAAAAGGACGAAGACCATGGAATAACAGATATTGTCATGTGTGCAGGAGAAAAGGACATAACACTAATTATTGTAGATTCAATCCTAGAAACCATAATCATGAAAATCAGATAAACTATGGAAGCCAACAAAATAGGGTATTCTAACCAAGACAATATAAAACTCAAAATAATCCTCGTCAGAAATAATTTCACTTTCCATACAATTACCCTCAATTGGAATATCAAGAAGAAAATCAGAAAGGACATCTAGCTCAAAGGGTTCAAGAAATTAAATAATTGGAAGAACCTATTAGCTTTTTATGAATGAATACTCAAAATAATATTGCCTCAAGATCAATAATATAGTTGCAATATGAAATATATAATAATATTGATCAATCAAGCATATAAACTCAAAATCTACTATATAATAAATCAAAGAATGGAAATGCCAAATACTCAAAAATATTTATTGTATAAAGAGATCAAAATACATCATATTATATCACCTTCCATTGTTTACATGGGTGACTCTTTCTCCTTCATCATTTCTCTTTTACATCAATACATCCATATTTATAGAATGGAATGTGACTCTTCATATGGAGGTTTCTTGGGCCTCACTCTTCCTATGACTCTTCATCTTCCTACTCTATTGACACATGTACATAGGGACAACTATGCACATTTACATTACCAAAATATCATTGCACACTTGTGCATTACATTGCATAAAGTAAATCCTAATCTAATACTCTTTTCCTAATCTATAGATGTACCCATGATGGTACATTGACATGTACCAAATAATGTAATATATTCCAACACCCCCTGTATTACATTATTTGGTTATTGAAGACTTTGATATTCAATATGGATCTTCTTCTTGTAGGTAATATCTATCTGGATTAAGTTCACTTTCCCTTTTGATTTGTAGATGTCCTTGAAGAGCAATCTTTTTATGGTCTCTAGTTTTCCTTCGTCTGAAGTCTATATTCCCCCATTTGTTTTATAGGATAATTACCATTTTTCTTCTACAATCTGTTTCTCATTAAATATATTAGTATCATCTTGAACCATTACAAGTTCCTGTGTAAGTATAGTTGGATCTAGAGAATATATTCATTTTTTAATTTATCTTGTAGCCTCAATTTCATTCTGTCTTTTGATAATACATGTGTTCTTCTCATTCACATATATGTATTCTATTGTTCTTCCACTTTCTACCAATTTTGTTACTAAAATGAGATTTATAGTCAACCCTAGTATGTACATTACATTGTGTAATATAAAATGAGGATAAGATGCATTAGGTATAACACATCCATTTCCATGAATTGGGTATTTCTTTCCATCTGCTATTTTTAGACTAGAATTATTTGTTGCTTTTAAGCAACTAAACCAATGTATATTTTCTATCATATGATGACTTGCTCCTGAATCAATATACCAAATATTCTTTTCATTTTGAATATTTGAACTATATTTATGTGAAATAATAGTACATTGTTCATAAGGAGTATGAGAGGTATTTTGATTTTGCATCCTATGATATGGTCCACTTGCTAGCTTATTCATGATTGTTGTGAGGAAATTTTGGTAGAGCCTTTGAAGTAGTCTACCTTATGACTCCCTAGTCTCAATATAGTCCTTTCAATTCTATGTTTTGTAGAACACCTTTTATCTCCCTAATATTTGAAAGGTAATGCAATTTTAATATCAATTCTATCAATCAATGTGTGCAATTTCAATCCTTTACAAATCTTCAAATATCTAATAATTTTGAACTTAGAGATTGATCTTATCAAATGCAATATCTTTATGTAGAACTCCTTTTATCTCCCAAATTTATGAATAAAATATTTTACTCTAAATTTCATAAACTAATTTGAAGTAGGAATCCTTATTCCTCTAACTCTAGAAATTTAGGAAAATAATATTTGCAATATTTTGTAATCCTAATTTGATGTTGTATGCCTTATTTCTCCAACCTTAGCAATTTTGCAAATATCCACTTTGTTTTGTAAATCTAAATATGCAATTTTACAAAACTCAAATATAATACTTCAAATCCCAAAAAGCTCTTCAAAATATGATAAAAGGCTTCAAAAATAATATTATGATTTTTCTAAGGTTTTAAAATACTTATCACTCCACTAATATCTTTAAAATTTTAACCTTAGAATATATTCTCTTAGTTCCTTATTCCTCCTACCAATATAAGCCTTTAATATGAAAAATACTATGGTAAGTATTACCTCAAATATTCAAGCGCTCCTTCTTGACTTGTTGGGCGCTTTTCTTTCTGGTCAACCTTGCTTGGAATCTGCTATGTATGGTGCTTGGAAGATGCTTTGACCCTTTCTTTAATGCTCCTCCTTGAATTTGCTATGTATGGTGTTGGAATTTACTATATAAGTGCTACTTCGACTATATGAGTGCTTCTCCTTTCTTTTATCGAGTTCCACGTATTGTAGGTATTATAAGATGCTTTGAATCCCTTCTTGGTGGCTCCAACGTTTATGAAATAATGAAATGGACACTTGGCACAATATTCCTTTATATTTGGGAGTTACTAGACCTTTCTTGAGTGCTAGGTGATGATGTAGAGCATTGAGCGCTCTTATTTCCTGGAGATTTATGTTATGGCTTATGAGCCAACTTTGACCCTTGTACCAAATGGTAATATTCCTTGTTCTTGCTTAGGACAAGTGTTACAAACATTTATGCATGCGCTCCTTTCTCCAACGTATAAAATTACAAGGCTTTACAATACCTTTTTCCTTTCACTTTTCTCCAACGTATTCTTGTTTCTTTGTAACTGCACTGTGTGAGGTTTCTTCTCTCCTTGGATGATGTTGGACGTGCTCATAGATGGCTCTAGCTGTAATATGCTCCAATGGTGGCCCTATGGTATTTTCTTTGGTAGCTTGATCTATTGATAATATTTCTTTGATAATGCACCCTATATTTTTCTATCCTTTTTACAATCTACCTTGCTTTGAGTAGATAGAACAATAGTGCTACGTAGTATTTATGTAGATTGATCTTTTGTAGGTTGTAGTTGACATCTTCTTGCTCCTTTGGCTGGCCAAATATTGAGCTCTAATGGCTCTCTTCCTTTAGCACTCTTTTAGTGCTTCTTTCCTACAAATGGGTGGATGTTTATTGTAGAGCTTGCCCCCTTGTATTCTGGTGTTGAATGGTGCTCAATATGGTGGTGTTTTTCACCACTATTTTAGTGGTTTTATTTACCACTTTTGTTTGTACATCTGGTGTTTTTAAACACCTAAAATCTACCTTGAACTTGGAGCTCTTCTCTTTCCAAAATCTATTATATGTTGAGGGATATTCTTCCTCACAAATGTAGGATAATTTTGCTTTTACATTCACTTAAAAAACAACATATACTATTCACTTATAACTCCTTTTAAAAAATTAATCTAATGTTGTTATAATATTGTTGACTTCTCTAAAAATGAGAGTAAATCTATCTCACTAATGAATGTAAAATGAATCTGATATTTTTCTATTTCAAAATAACATATATCAAACTCCTTATCACTCCTATTAAACTGTAACTTTTTGTTATTGTAATATGCAATATTTCTATAAAATAAATGGTGTGAAATGGTATCTTTTCTTAGCTTAATGACACCTTAAAAAACTTCCTCTTTGCTAGCTCTAAATGGCTCTAATATTTGATGCTCCAAAAAATCTTAATAGGCACCTTCAAAAACTTTGCAATAATAATCTATATGGCATCAAATTAACACACCTTTTTGTAACTCCTTTATTTGTAGCTTATTATTTTGTATTTTCTACAATTGCACCTTTATTTTGCTGTCAATAGACTCTTCAATTTGCAGCTATAGTTGTTGCTTAAAATCAACTTTCTTCTTCTTCTTCTTCAAATATGCTAGCTATTTTTGTAATTTGCAGCTTCAAACGCTGCTCTTTCACTGTTCAATTATGTAGGAGGACTCCTCCTTAGATGCTACTAAAATCTTCTTGAGATTTGCTATTCAAAGCTATCTCAAAACTATTCCAATTTTTTCTTAAAATGCAGCTCACTTTCCTCTTTCAATGCTGCTCAAAATTGCAGCTTAAATCCCTTCTATTTTTTGCTTACAAAATATTATTTGGTGTTGTCTTCAAGCCTTCAAATCTGCTACTCTTCTTTCTATCAAGCCTTCTCTTAGTTGGTTGTTCAAATTTTTTATGAAAGCTTCTCCAAATATTTCTCTAAACTGCAACTTTTTGCTTCTACTTTTTGCTATCTTTTTAGCTTCTCTTTTAGCAACTTTGTGCTTTTATAAATCAGCCTACAAAACTTTGTGGCTATCTTCAAATATCTCTAAACTGTGACCTATTCAATCTTCTTGCTTTCTTCTGAATTCTTGCTAAATTTTGACTTCAAATTTGACCTCTATCTCTATCTTCTTTCTCAAGAATTTAAATGTCTTGAGTTCTCAAAATCTTCTCAAAATTTGACAAACTTCTTGTCAAATCCTTTTTCCTTTTGGGCTTGTTGTTATATGGTGACAATTATCCCAATCTCTTTTGGTTAGGTGCTCCTTCTGCTTGCAATATTCTACTTTAAATCTCTTCAAATGGTCACTACTTTAGCTTTTACAATAAGGCTTTCTCTTGCCTTCTTTTCTTTTTTTAAAATCTTCTTTAGACCTCCATTCTTAGGTCTTCTAATTTTGTAGCCTTCAATTCTCTTAGTAAATGCTTTTAATGAAATATTACCTTGATTTATTCAATTCTTCAATAAGATATCTTTCTTGGATCTCTATATTCTACTACTTTTATCTACAATAAGACCTTCTATAGTCCTTCTATCTTCAATCTTCCAATCTTGGAAGTTCTTCAATGTGACCTCTTCTTGGGTCTCTTTCTTCAATCTGCAATCTTGCAATGAGAACCTTCTTCTTGGTTCTTCTCAATATTCAATAAGGTCTCCTTATTGGACCTCCTTTAATGTCTACTTTTTTGCAACAAAACTTAGATAGTAATAATCATATGTATTCAATATTCCAGAAATAATAATCTTCACTAGCTATCTTAAAAACTAGTGGAATCAAATCTATACTAAATCCTAGTCTTCACGGGTTTTCCTTTCAACCCTATGGAAAGATTCTAGCCAAATAATTTGGAATCATTTTTTTATCAAGCTTATCAATAGGACCTCTTCTAAGGGTCTCTTAATCAAGGTCTATCTTCAAGACCTATAAATTTTATTCTATTTTGAATTTGCTCTTGGAATAGGTATATTCTCTTTTCAATATCAAGGTCTATCTTCAAGACCTATAAATGTTCTTTTATTCCGATTTTTCTCTTGGAATAGGTATATTCTCTTCTTCTCAATATCAAGGTCTATCTTCAAGACCTATAAAATTTCTTCTATTCTGATTTTTTCTTGGAATAGGTATATCCTTAAATATCATCGGTTTTTCTTAAACATAGTGAGAAATGCTATCTTCTTTGGTTTCTCTTTCCAAAGATATTTTTTTATCTTCTTTGGTTCTTTTCCAGAGGTAATTTCTTTATCTTCTCTGGTTCCTTTTCTAGAGGAAATTCTCTTTATCTTCTTTGGTTTACTTTTCCAGAGGAAATTCTCTTTATCTTAACTGGTTTACTTTTCCTGAGGACATTCTCTTTATCTTATGTGGTTTACTTTTTTAGAGGAAATTCTCTTATCATTACTAGTCTCTTCTTAACCAGTAGAAATATTCTTTCTAATGACTCTTGAGGCTCTTTCAATTTCTATCTAGATCTATCATAGCTCTGATACCACTATTAGCTTTTGATGAATGAATAATCAAAATAATATTGCCTCAAGATCAATAATATAATTGCAATATGAAAGATATAATAATGCTGATCAATCAAGCATATAAACTTAGAATCTACTATATAATAACTCAAAGAATGCTAATGCCAAATACTCAAAAATACTTAGAAATATTTATTGAATGAAGAGATCAAAATACATCATATTACATCACCTTCCATTGCTTACATGGGTGACTCTTTCTCCTTCGCCATATCTCTTTTACATCAATACATCCATATATATATAATGGAATGTGACTCTTCATATGGAGGTTTCTTGGGCCTCACTCTTCCTATGACTCTTCATCTTCCTACTCTATTGACACATGTACATAGGACAACTATGCACATTTACATTACCAAAATATCATTGCACACTTGTGCATTACATTGCATAAAGTAAATCCTAATATAAGACTCTTTTCCTAATCTATAGATGTACCCATAATGGTACATTGGCATGTACCAAATAATGTAATATATTCTAATAGAACCAACAAATGAATATGAAATTTAAGCTCTGACAACAAATATAGCTTTTTATGAAGACACTAACTACTTGCTTGAACAGGATATAAAAAATAGAGAAAGAGAACTCAAATTCTAAAACTAGATCGAAGATACATATTGAATACTAAAGTTTTTAATACCCAAATAATGTAATACAATAGGGTGTTAGATAATATATTATATTATTGGGTACATATCAATGTACCACCTTTGGTACATTACTAGAGTAGAAGTTTACTTCAAAGTAAAGTTAAGTAGTTACTTCAACATGTAATAAATACACAAGTGTTAGAATGTGCAATGATGTAAATGTGCATGTAGTCCACATGTACATAAGTCATAAGATAGAGTCAAAGGTATAGTAAGGGCCAAGGAACCTATCTTCCTATATAAATACCTTATAGTGAGTGAAAAAGAGAGGAGATAATATAGAGAGCGCATAGTATAGATTAGTAGTGTGATACAATGTAGTTCCTTTAAAAATAGTTTGAGTGTTCATGTCATCCATTATACTACATTGTACTATTTTTGTGAGCTTTCATTAATGGTATATTTTTGAGTTATTGTAAAATTTTATCTCCTTATTTTCCTGTATATTATAGTACCATTATCATATAGATATCATAGTTGGCTTATCTTGCATCTTGTGGTTGCATTTTCTATATCATATACTCATCAAAAGCTACATATTTTTTTCTTCTTCAAAATGGTAGAATTCATATTCCTTAGTAAAAGGTATAATTGGAATCGACTTTTCTTCAAAAATATCAGATGTGATTGATATATCATATTCCTCATCAAAATATTCTTCGGAGTCATCATAAAAAATGATGTTTATCATTGCAACATGAGGTCTCATTTCCAAAAAATTCTCATCATCCTCTTCACTATCTTCTTCAAAATCTATAATGAGTTTTTCAAATATCTGCTCAATGGGAAGAGTAGATGATAATGATCTAAAGCCTAAGATAGAGCGGTCATGTGGTTTACAATAGTGAGGTTCAATAATGTCAAGACTACCCTATTCATGTTGTCCTAAGCCATATCCTTGTCAGTGAACCCTTTGAAAGTATCTCATTGGAAAATCTAGTTTGGACAAATATTCTGTGTTGGTACAATTTTGTTGTCTAGGTTCATCATGAGGGAGTGGATCAGATGAAGAATAAACTCCCCATATACAAAGTTAATTGAATTGGGGTTTGAACCCATGTTATAAACCACACCTCGGCTAAAGGTGGGTTACATAGGTGATCATAGTCTTTAATAGTCTTAATGCTAGGTGGATTTATTTTATCTTGCATCTTGTGGTTGCATTTTATATATCATATACTCATAAAAAGCTAACAATTTTTATCTTCTTCAAAATGGTAGAATTCATCTTCCTCGGTAAAAGGCATAATTGTAACTGACTCTTCTTTAGAACTCTCAAAGGTGATTGATACTACATCATATTCCTCATCAAAATCTTCTTCGAAGTCATCATCAAAAATGGTGTTTATCATTGCAACATGAGGTCTCATTTTCAAAAATTCCTCATCATCCTCTTCACTATCTTCTTCAAAATCTATAGTGAGCTGTTCAAATATCTGCTCAATGGGGAGAGTATATGATAATGGTCTAAAGCCTAAGCTAGAGCGATCATGTGGTTCACGATAGTGAGGTTCAATAATGTCAAGACTACCCTTTTCATGTCATCCTAAGCCATATCCTTGCCAGTGAATCCTTCAAAAGTATATCATTGGGAAATCTAGTTTGGACAGATGTTCTATGCTAGCACAACTTTGTTGTCTGGGTTCATCAGGAGGGAGTGGATCAGACGAAGAATCAACTCCCCCATATACAAATTTAATCAAATTCGGGGTTGAACCCATGTTATAAACCAAACCTTGTTGGAAATTTGAGTTATTTTATGTTGTCATTGATGTCACATGAATCATTGATGTCATATGGATCACATTGAGTTTTGATGGGCAAATGATATTTTGGAAAGCATGGATAAATTCATGGTTTTTGTGAAAACCAAGGCAGGCAAAATAAAAGGTTTTATTTAAAACCATGGATGGCAGATTTGAAATGGGTTTTTCTTAAAACCCAGGTTGGCCTTTTGTTTCATCGAAAAAGGTGCCCTAGTGATGGAGATATTTAATTTTAAATATTTAGTTTAAATTTTAATTATTTAAAATTTAAATTTAAATTTTAAAATTAAAATTAAAGTTAGCGCCGACATCTAAAGAAAGAGGGAAAATCATTAATGCACCGACGTCATCAAAAATGAGGAGAAGACTATATAAAGGGGGATCCTAAGGTTCATTTGAAATTAATCCTTGCTCGTGTTAATCATTGGCTAAGCATCCGAAGAGAGCTCGTGCAAAAATCATTTTGAAAAGGGAGACAACGAATAAATCCAAGGTTGGTCGAAATCCCAAGACATTATGGGTAGAGTGGCGCATTGGCAATTGGCTTTTTGTTAAGGTGTGTGGCAGCACTTTACGTCAAGGTTTGAATCTCCTTGATTGCATTCGAAGGCATTGGAAGGAAAGTGCTCGAAGCACTTTTGGTTTGCATGGAAGGGAGGAAGGACTTAAGGCACGTCGTGCCTTTTCCTTTCGAACGAGTAGCTAGCTCGTGTGGCAACCTTAGCCGTGGCTAAGGCACTCGCGGTGTGTGCAATTTGGGGGTTCGAATCCCCTTGAGGAGGTAATTACATTTTGCTCTAATTAATTTCGTTGATGCCCTAGGATAGGAGTTATAAGGTGGTTAAGGAATAATTAAAGTTTTTAATTAAACTTTATTTTTATAAGGGCTGTGATTATTATTTCAGAGGTGGATGAGTTGTTGATTTATTTTGATATTCATGAAATTGAAAATTAATATTTAGGAGAAATAAGGAGTTGTTATAAAATATTTTTGAGAGCCTTATTGATTATTATTTTTGATAAGGGTTTTTATTAAAAAGGACTTTGGTGGATGTGTTTATTAAGTTGGAGTAAAAAGGTGTAAATTGAGTTATGCTTATCTTGTGATTATTATTTGAAGTCCACTAACCCTTATTGAGATTGGAAAGGAAAGTTGTGTTTAGTGTGGCAGATTTTGTGGATAACTTCTTGGCATCAAAAAGGTATGGGCACATTCTCCTATTGATTGTTTATGGTGGTTGATTTCTGAAATATCATTGGAGTGAAAAGGATTGATTGTGGTTTCCTTTTCGAAAGTGGTTGGTTGAATGCTTCAAGGTTTTCTGGTTTGAGAGTTGTGTTTAAACCTTATTTTATAAGCATAGTCGTTGAAGGCCATTGGTTGTGAAAGAACTTGAAAAGAACATGAGTATCATTGTTATGTGAGATTTGTGGTTGAGCATTGTTGGAAACATTTGAGTTGGTTGATACATGCTTGGACTAGGGTTTTTGTGAGAAAGAGTAGTCCCTTGTGGTGATTGGTTGAGTTGAGTTGATTGAGCCTAGTCAAGTGATTGTGTGAGGTGATTGGTCAAGTTCCATGAAACAAACTATTCCATAATTCTTATTTGAGTTGAGAGTGAGATTAGAACATATTGAGTCTTTACAAATTCTCTTTATGCTTCTATGAGTTGACTTGAGTTGAGTTGAGATTGATTTGAGTTGAATTGAGTTGAGATTGATTAGAACATATTGAGTCTCTAACAATCTCTTTATGCTTCTATGAGTTATTAAGTGAATTATTGTTGATAGTACCAAATCATTGTGGACCACATTAAATCTTGTGTCTCAATTGTGTGTGGTGACTTGTGCTCTTGCTTACTACTACTATCCGAGTTATTAATGCACACTACTATATTTGGTTATTGCAATTAAGGACATTAATTGATATTGATTTGGAAAGAAAGTAAAAAGTGGTCTTATACTGTTCACCCCCTCTCAGTATAAGCTTGTGTTCTTCAATTGGTATCAGAGCGGGTTCCTTCAGAAAGGCTAACAACTTGAGGGAAGATTCTACAAGAACATAGATGGCTTCACAGAATGGATCATCTACAAATAAGGCTCCATTATTTGATGGTAACAATTATGCTTTCTAGAGCATGAGGATGAAGAACTACTTGATATCACAAGGATATGAGGTATGGAAAATGGTTGAAAAAGAGTATAGGGTTGAAGGTGATCCCGAGGTAGATAAGACTATCAAGAAATTGGTTGAGATCAATGCAAGAGCAATGAATTGTATTTTGAGTGGGCTTCATGAGACATATTTTGCAAAGGTCATGGTATGTAATTCAGCTAATGAGATGTGGACCAAGTTGTGGAATACTTATGAAGGATATTCCAAGGTAAAGTTGGCAAAACTACAAACTCATAGAAAAAGATTTGAGGAATTGAAAATGGAAGATTCTGAAGATATTGCAAAGTTTTTACTTCGTGTTGATGAGATTACTAACACCATGAGAGGCCTAGGTTTTGAGATGAAAGAATCAGAAGTTACTCAAAAGGTTTTGAGATCACTTCCCATGAAATATGATTCTAAGGTTTCAAAAATAGAAGAGACAATGGATATCAACAAGCTAACAATGGAAGAATTGCAAGGAACTCTCACAACTTATGAGATGAGGGTAAGTAAGCATCAGGTTCCAATAAAAGAGATTGCATTCAAGGCTTTAGAAAAAGAGAAAGGGAAAGTTTCAGAGATAGATAGAGTTCTAGATAATGATGAGGAAGCTAACTTCATCAAAAGGAATAAGGACTCAAGGAATTTTAGGGATATAAGGAAAGTCAGATGCTACAAGTGTGGTGATCTTGGTCACTATGCATACAAGTGTCCACATGAAGAAAATAGTGATGATGAAAAATAGGGTCACAGAAGAAAAGAATATGGAAAGCATAAGCATGACAAAGATGACAGATACAAGCAAAACAGGTATGAGAAGAAGAAAATTTTTCGTAAGGCAAAGAAATCTTACTACATTGTAGAAGCAAGTGATAGCTCAGATCATAGTGATAGAGACAAATCAGATGATGAAAAGGAAGAACATCTATTCCTAGGAATAGAAGGTGAAAGAGAAAAGTGCTTTGTGTGTGGTCAAAGAGATCACAGATCAAGATATTGCAATGGTTTCAGTGATAGTGAAGATGAGATGACACATCAAGGAAACAAGTATGGTCAAAGAAATCTTGAGAGTTTGTTTGCTATAGAAGATTATAATGATCTTAGTGATAGTGAATATGAAGAAGGTTTTTTCTATGGAATAAGAGAAGTAGAAGAAGAACATTCACTCCAAACAGAAGAAGTTAAGCAAGAGGATAATGTCTCAGTTGATCTAAAGGAAGACTTCAATGTTATCCATGAGCAACTACAAGAGGTTAAAGAGAATCTGAAAGAATTGAAATGTTCCTTACTTGAGAAATTTGATCCATCACATGACTCAAAAGGTCAAGATATTTTCACTAAGAAGGAAACATGTGTTTCAAAGGCTATAGAGATGGATGCCAAGTTGCTACTTGACACAAATAAAGAAAAAGAAGAGGAAGATTCCAAAGCACCAAAGGTCTCATATTTCAGGTTTGGGGAATCACACTCAAAAGGAAAGGAAGTTCTAAAATATGAAAGCAAGGAAGCACCTAAGATTTGTGAGGAAAGTTCCAAAGTTCCTATGGCTCCAAATATTCAGTTTGGATCTTGTTTTGAGATAGGTGAATCAAGTTCAAAAGAAAAAGAAATTCTTGAAGAGGAAAGCAAGGAAGAAACTAAGGAAGAGGTTTTAGATGCTACAAAGAAGGTTCAAGGATGCAATGCACAAGTTGAAAATGATCATAAGGATAATGGTCAAGAAAGGTATGAGGAACCAAGGCATGAACAAAGGGCTTTTCAAGGACATTGTTTTTCTTGTAATGGATTTGGACACAGGGCTATACATTGCAGGATCCATGGATCAAAGAAGTTTGATTTTGCTAGAAGAAACTTCAAAGGAAGAAGGTATGGTTTTCAGGGACATTGCTTCTCATGTAATAGGATTGGTCATAGAGCTTTTCAGTGCAAAGGAAATGAGCAACATGGTTTTGGTTTTAGAGCTTCACAATTCAGAAGTCATGGTCATAATGGTCATGAAAATAGAGCTTCACAATACAGGGTTCAGGAAAGGAATGGATATGGAAATTATTTTAAGAATGAATTCAGGACATGGGCACCATCCAAAGGCTACAATATCAAGTGTTTTAATTGCAATAACTTTGGGCATATTGCAAAATGGTGTAGGACTCAATTCCAAACAGGTTCAAGGCAAGAAGGTCAAACAAGTTCAAGGCAAGAAGGTCAAACAGGTTCTAGACAAGAAGATCAAGTAATTCATCAAGAGAAGGATATCAGAAAAACATGGAAGGAAGTTGATAGAGGAAAGAAACAATGTGATATGGGAGTAAAAGTACTCCCACCCCAAAATTAATCACCTCAAGAGAGAAGGTGGTGAGGGGGCTAAGTTTAAGAGTCATATATTTTAGCCCCATAGGTGTCCCTTTTGCCATTGATGTCAAAGGGGGAGAGATTTGAGTAAGGGGGAGAGCATTGAGTTAGGGGGAGCAGCCTCCAAAGAGAGCATTGAGTTAGGGGGAGCAGCCTCCATAGAGATTATTGAGTCAGGGGGAGCAACTTTGATTCTCAGAGATGGTTTTTGCAGTGATTGTGGTTTTTGCTTTAGAGGTGTTGCCATCAATGACAAAGGGGGAGATTGTTGGCAATTTGAGTTATTTTATGTTGTCATTGATGTCACATGAATCATTGATGTCATATGGATCACATTGAGTTTTGATGGGCAAATGATATTTTGGAAAGCATGGATAAATTTAGGGTTTTTGTGAAAACCAAGGCAGGCAAAATAAAAGGTTTTATTTAAAACCATGGATGGCATATTTGAAATGGGTTTTTCTTAAAACCCAGGTTGGCCTTTCGTTTCATCGAAAAAGGTGCCCCGATGATGGAGATATTTAATTTTAAATATTTAGTTTAAATTTTAATTATTTAAAATTTAAATTTAAATTTTAAAATTAAAATTAAAGTTAGCGCCGACGTCTAAAGAAAGAGGGAAAATCAATAATGCATCGACATCATCGAAAATGAGGAGAAGACTATATAAAGGGGGATCCTAAGGTTCATTTGAAATTAATCCTTGCTCGTGTTAATCGTTGGCTAAGCATCCGAAGAGAGCTCGTGCAAAAATCATTTTGAAAAGGGAGACAGCGAATAAATCCAAGGTTGGTCGAAAGCCCAAGACATTGTGGGCAGAGTGGCGCATTGGCAATTGGATTTTTGTTAAGGTGTGTGGCAGCGCTTTACGTCAAGGTTCGAATCTCCTTGACTGCATTCGAAGGCATTGGAAGGAAAGCGCTCGAAGCACTTTTGGTTTGCGTGGAAGGGAGGAAGGACTTAAGGCACGTCATGCCTTTTCCTTTCGAACGAGCGGCTAGCTCATGTGGCAACCTTAGCCGTGGCTAAGGCGCTCGTGGTGTGTGCAAGTTGGGGGTTCGAATCCCCTTGAGGAGGTAATTACATTTTGCTCTAATTAATTTCGTTGATGCCCTAGGATAGGAGTTATAAGGTGGTTAAGGAATAATTAAAGTTTTTAATTAAACTTTATTTTTATAAGGGCTGTGATTATTATTTCAGAGGTGGATGAGTTGTTGATTTATTTTGATATTCATGAAATTGAAAATTAAGATTTAGGAGAAATAAGGAGTTGTTATAAAATATTTTTGAGAGCCTTATTGATTATTATTTTTGATAAGGGTTTTTATTAAAAAGGACTTTGGTGGATGTGTTTATTAAGTTGGAGTAAAAAGGTGTAAATTGAGTTATGCTTATCTTGTGATTATTATTTGAAGTCCACTAACCCTTATTGAGATTGGAAAGGAAAGTTGTGTTTAGTGTGGCAGATTTTGTGGACAACTTCTTGGCATCAAAAAGGTATGGGCACATTCTCCTATTGATTGTTTATGGTGGTTGATTTCTGAAATATCATTGGAGTGAAAAGGATTGATTGTGGTTTCCTTTTCGAAAGTGGTTGGTTGAATGCTTCAAGGTTTTCTGGTTTGAGAGTTGTGTTTAAACCTTGTTTTATAAGCATAGTCGTTGAAGCCCATTGGTTGTGAAAGAACTTGAAAAGAACATGAGTATCATTGTTATGTGAGATTTGTGGTTGAGCATTGTTGGAAACATTTGAGTTGGTTGATACATGCTTGGACTAGGGTTTTTGTGAGAAAGAGTAGTCCCTTGTGGTGATTGGTTGAGTTGAGTTGATTGAGCCTAGTCAAGTGATTGTGTGAGGTGATTGGTCAAGTTCCATGAAACAAACTATTCCATAATTTTGATTTGAGTTGAGAGTGAGATTAGAACATATTGAGTCTCTAACAATTCTCTTTATGCTTCTATGAGTTGACTTGAGTTGAGTTGAGATTGATTTGAGTTGAGTTGAGTTGAGATTGAGATTAGAACATATTGAGTCTCTAACAATTCTCTTTATGCTTCTATGAGTTGATTTGAGTTGAGTTGAGTTGAGATCATTGTGGATCATTGTTGTCATC
Source organism: Wollemia nobilis (assembly GCA_028583015.1). Classification (NCBI taxonomy): domain Eukaryota; kingdom Viridiplantae; phylum Streptophyta; class Pinopsida; order Araucariales; family Araucariaceae; genus Wollemia; species Wollemia nobilis. The sequence continues at coordinate 20,255,532 of JAQPPZ010017228.1, forward strand.
CATTGAAGAGTACATTGCCATTCATTGTTGAGTTCATATTTGAGCTTTGCCTTGATAGATTTGTGGATGAGATTTGAGTGCTACTTGAGCATGATTGATTGAGCCTTTGAGAAGGCCTTTGTGGATAGTTTTGGGACAACTTTGTGGACAGTTTTGGGACAGCTTTGTGGATAGTTTTGGGACAGCTTTGTGGACAGTTTTGGGACAACTTTGTGGATAGTTTTGGGATAGATTTGTGGACAGATTTGAGCAAGTTCTTGGTGAGCTTGCTAGAGTAGATTTGGGCAAGTTCTTGGTGAGCTTGCTAGAGCAGATTTGGACAAGTTCTTGGTGAGCTTGTTGGAGCAGATTTGGGCAAGTTCTTGGTGAGCTTGCTAGAGCAGATTTGGACAAGTTCTTGGTGAGATTGTTAGAGCAGATTTGGACAAGTTCTATGTGAGCTTGTTATTCAGTTTTGGACAAGTTCTGTGTGAGCTTGTTATTCAGTTTTGGACAAGTTATGTGTGAGCTTGTTATTCATATTTGGACAAGTTCTGTGTGAACTTGTTATTCAATTTTGGACAAGTTCTGTGTGAGCTTGTTATTCATATTTGGACAAGTTCTGTGTGAACTTGTTATTGCCTAGCTTTGAGCAGATCAAAGAAATCATTGTATTGGATAAGGATCCTTATTTCATTGTGAAATATTATAAGGATATTATCTGGTGGAGTACCCCACATTGGGGGAACCACGTTAAATATTGTGTCTCAATTGTGTGTGGTGACTTGTGCTCTTGCTTACCTATTTCCGAGTTATTAATGCACACTGCTATATTTGGTTATTGCAATTAAGGACATTAATTGATATTGATTTGGAAAGAAAGTAAAAAGTGGTCTTATACTGTTCACCCCCCTCTAAGTATAAGCTTGTGTTCTTCACACCTATGGCTAAATATGGGTTGCATGGACAATCACAATCTTTAACATTCTGAATGCTAGGTGGGTTTATTTTAACACTCTCAATTATGTACTCACCAATACTGGGATTAATGAGATAAACTGTAACTTTGGTTGGACTGGATTCAGATGGAATGGGTGTAGAGACGGAGGCTTTCGAGATGATTTATGGTTTAGGTGGAGGAAAAGGCATGTGGTGCAAGGGTACCTCATCGATAGATAAATCAATCTATGTGGAATTGGCTAGTTGAGGTGGAGATGAGTCTTTCTAAATAGATTCAGGCTAAGATAAAGTGATGGGAGGTTCTTGTGAAATTGGAGGTGTGGATTATGAAATATGATTGATGATTCAAATGATGTGGAGGCTTGTCCCTCTTGTGTGGATGATGATTGAAATTGACAAAATGTAAATGGTGCAGGTTGTGGTGGAGTGTACAATGTGGAAAGACAATTATGGGGTGTTGAAGTGGAAGCCTGATTTGGATTGGTGATTAGGAGTTTTTCTGATATTGGTGCTTTTAATGAATTATTTTGATGTGAGGTGGATAATGTGGTGAGATGTATAAGGGATACATAGGTAGATGGAAGTGATGGCTCATATGGGTTTGAAATGAAATTGCAATATTTGAATGGCTTAGTGTTAGCTGGTATACAATGGATTTTTATCTAATGCACATATTTTAAACATTGGTGCAATGTTGAGGGAACACTTTTCATCTTCCTAATCTAGGGGCATCCAAAAAGTATGTTATAAGCCATGGTCCATTATAGGATATGGAACATAGTGTAGATGGTTTTGATACCCACTGTCATAGGTATGACTATAGTGTCTATTGTGGAACACAAAGCATCATTGAATACCTGCAAAGTGAAAGTTGATTTTATGATATGATATGGTGGTATGTTGATGTGTTGTATTTCTAAATTGGTGATGACGTTGATAGAGGAGCAGGTATCAATTAACACTTATTTAAAATACTTTTGGTTGATGTGAGATATAATATGCAATTGAGGATTAGGTAACTCTGATGATATAGTCTTTATTTCAAAATCATAAAATAAAATTGAAGGATCCATGCATGTTTGGACGTTCCATACAAAATTAACGAAGGTATTAAGGTTCTAAGTTTGAACTTCAATGGATTTCAAAATTTTCATCAATGCCTCACGATGTGGCGGAGATTGTTGTATGATCTCATAGATTAGAAATTTGTCCAAAGCCAACTTAAGACCATATGTTAATCAACTCTTCAATGTGATGGAGGGCTTCAATGGATGACTTGGAAGATGAATTGGTGGAAGTGGATTGATGTGGTTAGGTTGTTAAGGTCCAATAGATGTTGGTGTCATAGGAGGAGGTACTATTGTCTATGGGTCATTCAATTGTTGTGGTTTGTTATTATTTCTTTGACTTCTAGTGACTATATGAATAACACCAAAAAAACCTTGGTGATCTTGAGCATTATATATATGATTGACTTGATTGGGGTTAACTATAGAAGTTGATGCTCCTTTCATTTTTTGTGCATTCTCATGATTAGGAAGAGGTGTCTAATAGATATCAAAATTCTAACTTTGATGTGCTAGAGGATTATCAAATTTGATAGTCCCTTTCTCAATGAAATATTGTACAATATCTTTAAACAAATAACAATTGTTGATATCATGACCTTTTTGATGATGATAGGTATAGTAAAAATACTCCTTATAACTCCTACCACATTGCTTGTTGGGGTATTTTGGTTGAATATCTAGTAAAATGATGTATTGGGCCTCATACAACCTTTGAAAAATGGTGGATAATGGTTCATGTAATGAAGTATAATTGTGGGCTAACCGAGTATATTGTCTATGTTGACGATTGTCTAATGTTTGTGCTTGAGTTTTTAGCTATTGTGGGGGTGGTACCGCTTGATAATTATGTTGTCATGACAATTGTTGTTGTTGCAAGGGTTGTTAGATTTGGACTTGAGGTTGTTGGATTGGCTCTGCTGGTTGACTCAAGATCACTTGGTTGACTTGACCAATTTTTGATTGGGTTTGGTTATTTTCCCTTGAATTTTTGTCTCACCATTATTTATTTTTAGGTTTTATTTCATCCTCTTGAATTTTAATTTCTTCAATGACATGATCCTAGGCAAGTGCTTCCTCAAATGTTTGATATTTTTGCAATTGTAGAAATAAAGTAATGGGATTCAAACAAATTCTAGTGAAAATTCTCATAAGCTCTTCCATAGGGAGGGTGAATGGAAATTTAGTAATAACCACCCTCAAAAAATTCCCAAAATTATACACTGACTCTTAGTCAAATTATCGTAAGCTGATTAAGTCGGTGAGTGTAGTTTTCTTTCTAATATTCAAAGAGAAATGCTCTAGGAATTGGTCTACCAATTGCTTAAAAGTATAGATGTTATGATGTGGTAAATGGTTATACCAATCTAAAGCATCCCCTCCAAATGTATGAGGGAATATTTAGAGCTTTAAGGGATCATTTTATTGAATTATCAAATATGCATGAATAAATCCACGTATGTGCTCTCTAGGGTTCTCACTCCCTTTGAATTTGTCAAACTTCGGTAACATAAAATCTATAGGATAAGGTGGTGATGGTACTAAAGGATGAATAGGCTGATTTTCTAGAATATATTACATAATTTGGTTATGTAATATCTAGAATAGGAGATTACTTTAGGGGGAAGTTATCTAGTTACTTCAAGCAATGTAATAAATGCACAAGTGTCAATGTGCATGTTGTAATATGCAAGGTGTCCCTTTGTACAACTAGGTAGAGTGTTGGCCAAGGAATCCATATTCCTATATAAAGGATCTCATAGTTCCATTCATATTGTATCACTTAATTCTTAGTAATATATATTGCTTTTCTCTCTTTCTCTCTTTCTCTTGTGATGATGGGATGGTACTAAAACCATTAGTGGTATTAGAGCCACAATGAATCCAGATAGGAGTAGAGAAATATACCATTACTATTATTGGTCTGCATATTTACAAATTGGACCTGCGGTTGTGCACCACTACATGCAAACACTGCTACTAGAAAATTTGAAAAAGAGAAGGCCCTAGAAGCCTTGTTGCAAGACTCAAGGAGAGATCCCATAGAAGTGTCCATGAGAAATAGGAGATTGGCTATCTCCTTGCTAATTGAAGACTACTGAGGTGAATCTTTTGACAGTAAAAGAATTGGGACAATTATCGACATCCAATAACAAGCCCAAAGAAAAGAAGAAGGTCTTGTTTGAAGATAGAATCCAACAAGAAGCTAGGAATTCATCTTTACAAGACAACAATTTGGCCTACATCCATTTTAGAAGCCATTAAAGGTAAGCAACTAGGGTGCAATCATTTGAACTTAAATTAGGGTTCATTATCAAATTCCATTAAGCACCATATTTGGATTAAAGTTGCAAGAAGAAGGGCTCATATTATAGTCTTCCAGAAAGTGCAAAAAGGAGAATTCATTTTAAGATATATTTACACATTAATAGGAGTTGGATATTTTTTAAAGAAATAAAACTATCATCTACCTATTATCTATTTAGAAAGAAAGAAGACAACATCCTACAATATTTATTATAGTGAAAATTGTAGAAGTTTATCAAGTACATTAGAATTTATTCTGATAGGTTCTTATGATTAAAAAGTGCATTATTAGTCCATTATAGCACTATACTAGTTGATATTTGACTAGTAACTCTCAATAAATTTGTTTGTATTGCTAAACGCACAAAACTAGCATAAGAATTTGCAACACTGTGTGGCCAAAGGAAGCCACCATTACAAGCAAAAGGTGAAGAAGAAAGCCACCATTAATATCCTTGAAGGAAGCCTCAAATCAAGACTTGGTGAGTCTCAAGATTCAAGGAAAATATAAGGATTTCACTTAAGTGTAGAGATAAAAAATCCTTACTTCAAAAACATCTCATTAGGTTGGATTAGCTATCATTAAAATATCCAAGGAAGAAGATTAAAATAGGCAAGAAGGATTTCATAAAAAAGGTCCATATTGGTGCAAATATAACTATTACAAAGCACCTCTTTTGTTCCTTTGAAAGGAAAAAACCATTATATTTATAGGGAGTAGTGTAGTTGTCAAATTTTACAGGTTGAAGGGCATAATTAAAGCAAGAGGAAGGAGCCATAAAATAACTCACACATATAAGAATAAAGGTGTTTAAAAACACCATTTCTCCATGTCTAATCCAAGCCCTAGAAGAGAGCATATCACCTACAACATTGGAGTCATAATAAGAAGCCATTACCATTCAAGTCTACGTAGAGAAAAGGGCAACATATAGAGGAAAACTATGTAAGGATACGCACCATCAAAGATAAGCAAAAGGCTAGAAATAAGATATTATAAAAGACATATAAACATCATAGAAGAAGCAATATAAAAGTCAAGCAAAAGGCTAGCAATCAGCTGTTACAAAAAAAAACAAGCAACATATTATAGGCATACGAAAAAATGCTATACCCAATGTTTCTACTTGGAGAGAACGTCCACCATTGAAGAGCACAAGAAGCTACCATAGGACCACCATTGAAGATCACCATAAAAACAAGAAGCAATACAACTGGTGCCATCCATAATCCTATTCAAGACAATGAGAGAACAGGGAAGAGAGATTGCTTGTATTTTAAGAAACATAGCAAGCTAATGCATATTTTCAAAGATATAGGTAAAATATAGGGTATCGTTGGAGCATTAGAATAAAGGAATACATGCATAAGCCATGAATTCCACTTGGCACAAGATCTCTAAGAATTCAAATGTTCACAAATATTCCAATGCCTAGGAGGAGTTACAAGTCTTTGGGAGGTTACCACCAAACTTATCATTGCATACGTTGGAATATCAATGCCTAACAAAGTAACACTCAAGTGACACTTGTTTAAAAGTCACAAGGAAGAATTCCTATTTAAATCATCCATACTAAAGAGGAAAAGTGACAGAGGTCAAAGGAGAATACTAGCATTGAATGGTGTGAAGCATATTTAGAGGAGAAGGCTAATTTAAGCCTATGCACCATTCGAAGGAGAGAGAGCTAGCATTAAAGAAATTGTCATAAAGACCAAAAAATACAACACCACATTCGATCAACAATCCACATCTCACTCATGAAAGGAAGTGGTTCAATCAAAAATTCAATGCATTATTTGTAGAAGGAATATATCATTGAAACCAGCATATCAGCATACTATTCGTAGAGAAGGAAGCACATCATTGAAGGTGAAGATAATACTGAGCATTCTCAAGTTTATATCAATGTCAATTATAGAGAATATAAGCACTACATAAAGTAGAATTCATCACCGATAAAAGCACTACATAAGGGAGAATTCAATGTCAGTATAAGAAAGTAGTGACTGCCATATCAAAGCATTCAAATCTACCATCTCACAACATCAAAGGCAAAGGAATACTAAGCTAAATCAAAGACTATTTATTGCTTGCTATAAATTTTGAAATATAGGAGTTACAAGGGCAATTATATTTACTATTGCAATTCATTAGTAATATATTAAGCAAGCATATTACAAAAGATTTATATTTACAAATAATAAAGGAAGAATAATGAATTTCAACTTGGAAATTAAAAATTATATTATTGCAAATATTACATTGTTTTCTAATATTCCAAATTAGGGAGTCATAAGGAATACTACATCAAATAAATTAATTGGAATTTAGAAACATTAAACATCAAAAGCTATAAAGGAGGTCTATTAAGAAAAATCAAGAGTTGGAAATACATTGGCTATTGGAAATTTTGAGTATAGTGTTGTCATTGATGTCAAAGGTTTGATTTCATTGATTTTCATTGATGTCCAAGATGAAAAGGTTGAGTTTTGTCTTCAAGGTTGAAATAATAAATGCAAAGAAAATGCATGGTTGTGAAAGCAAGCAAAGAGAATTTTGAAGAAAAGGATTATAATATTTAAATATTATTAAGAGAGTTTGAAAGTAACAAGGGCTTCATTTGGTAAATAAAAAACAAAGGGAGATTTTAAATTGCAAAGAAAAGATAAGACTTCTCATTGGTTGAAAAAGACCCAAGGCAAAAGATTTATTATAATCTATTTTTAAAAATATTATAATACCTAAGTATAAAGTCCCATGGTGCCAAAGATAATTTAAATTATTTTAAATAATTTTGAAAGGAGGGTCAATGTCTAAAATGTGCATGGAACGTATATAAATACCCGAAGACTTTGGAAATAAAAAGGTTCACTTTGATTAATTTGATTTTCATGCAATCATGCAAGTGGTGACAGATAATAAAGAAAAGGGGACATCATTGTTTTTGAAGTGCAGAAGGAGAACAAAATAAGTGTATTTCATTTTCTCTTTAACGTCATCCGCTTGGGTGGCCCAATGATGGCTAGATTTGTGCTAAGATGTTCAAGAGACAGTGGTTCGCGGTTTGATTCCCCTTAGCATTTGTTTTAAAGAATTTAATTTTTGGTTCGACGAACGCGCCAAGAGAATAAAGATGGAGGCCTACACGATAGGTCTCAACCACTTGGTTAGCATAAGAAGTCATGCACTACATTAGGATATTGAGATCAAAGGATTGATTCCCGTCCATGTCAACAATATTATTTTTGGAAAAGGTATGTGCTAAGGTTGATTAAAATTGCTTTGCATGGAGTTTGAGGGGTGTGTTATGGTGTAAAGGTTTTTGGCATATAAGAGGAATGAGGGAATTTTTTTGCCAAATATATTGTTTTCATTAAAATTTATTTTTATATGCAAAAGTAGGAGTGATAAGGTGCAAATAAATGATTTAGTATTGTAAATTTGTGTTATGGATCATTAAGTTATTTGGAAATTATTTTATGAAAGTGGGAGATAAAAGGTTTAAAATGTGATTTATTGTTTGTAATATTTGCATTAATATTGAATGACTTGGTTCATGATTTGATATTTTATTTTGAAAAACCAAGAGAGTTATAGAGCATTGGTCTGGAACAAATTATGCACACATTTTGAAAAGGTTTCCCAATATATGAAAAGGTATTGTGCTAATATTTTTGAAGTTGCAAAAGATATCATTTTGTGAGATGAAGACATATCTTCATAAGATCAAATTAAGAGGCATGGGCTCATATTTCCTTATTTAAGGTGTATTGTTGAGTGAATGTTTTTGAAACATAAGGTGGAGATAAAAGGGTTGTTTGATAAGAATTGTTGAAAATATTTGAGTTAGGGTTTAAGACCTACATGTGCATCAATTGTTGAGAGAAAGTTGAAACAATTGCATTATAGTTTGAAGATCTACTTGTACTTCATTGTTGAATGGTTTTGGAAATATTTGGGATAGAGTTTGAGAACAAGTGTGCTTCCATTGTTGAAAGAGATTAAGACATTTGTGCTAGAGATTGTGAACTACTTGTGTTAGTTTTGAAGACAAGTTTGTGAATCATTGTGAAACCTTTTGAGCATTGGTTGAGAGATATTGAAAGTAATTGTAAAATTGTTTGAGATCAATCTTGTGAGGGAAATTTATGCATTAATGAGGTTAATGTTTGACAGCAAATTTACAAGAAATATAGATCAGTTTTGTGAAGCAATTTATACATTGTTTTGATTTGATTTGAAAGGGATTTTACAAGAGATAAAGATTGCATTGATTGAATGCAAGAATTATGAAGAACATATTGGGGTGTTGATAGTGCATATAATTCTCTATATGTTCTAGAGGTTAAATGAATTCTAGGTAGAATATATCTGAATTTCCTAGTTAAAGAAAGTATTTCTAAAAGAGATATAAGCATTTATTTGTATGCAAGATTTGGAAATATTTGAGCAGGTTTTGTGAATAGCATTGAAGGCAGATTTGAGAAAGTATTTTGAGAAGGCTTGAAGGCAGATTTGAGCAAGTATTTTGAGAAGGCTTGAAGGTAGATTTGAGCAAGTCTTTTGAGAAGGTTTAAAGACAGATTTGAGCAAGTCTTTTGAGAAGGGTTGAGAGCAGATTTGAGCAAGTATTTTGAGAAATCTTGAAGGCATATTTGAGCAAGTCTTTTGAGAAGGCTTGAGAGCATATTTGAGCAAGTCTTATGAGAAGGATTGAAGGTAGATTTGAGAAAGTCTTTTGAGAAGGCTTGAAGGTATATTTGATATAGAATTGAGAGCATATTTAGTTGTTGACTTGATCAAGCTTTGTGTTAAGGCTTGGGACAAATTTGAGATAGAATTAAGAGTAGATTTGGTTGCTGATTTGATCAAGATTTGTGTTAAGGGTTGGGGAAGATTTGATATAGAATTGAGAGTATATTTGGTTTTTGATTTGATCAAGCTTTGTGTTAAGGCTTGGGGTATATTTGAGAAGAGTTAGAACATATTTGTGCTAGACTTATGATGAGGTTTGGTGCATATTTGAGATAGAATTGAGAGAAGAATTTCAAGGTGACCAAAGAAGAGGACAAAGGTCTCTAGTGGATAGAGGTCCATAAACCAATGTAGTGGGGATAAATATATCCTATGGAGAGAGATACATGAACCAAAGCAAAGGGGAAAAAGTTATCCTATGGAGAGATATCCAAGAACCAGATCAGAGAGGGAATAAAATTTCCCTGTGGAAAGGGATCCATGAACCAACTGGGAAGATAGAGTTCTTCCATGGATAAATATCCATGAACCGGTTGAGGAGATAGAGTTCTCTTGGATCAAGTTCCATGAACCAGAGAGGGGATAGAGTTCTCTTATGGAGAGAGATCCACGAACCATAGCAAAGGGTATAAAGTTCTCCTGTGAAGAGAGATCCACAAATTAGAGTATAGGGGATTGGTGTCTCCTTTGGATAAAGGTCCATAAATATTGTAATAGGGAATTGATTCCCAAGATATTTGTTGAGAATTTTTAGAAGATATATTCTCTCCATGGACGTAACCCACATTGGGTGAACCACGTTAAATTTATGTCTCTCATGTGTATGATGATTTATGCATTGCTTGATTATTGCTATTGATATTACAATTGATAATATTGGATAATATTGTTTGGGAAGGAAAAGTAAAAGTTGATCTTATATTGTTCATCCCCTCTTAGTATAAGCCTGCGTTCGTCATTGGAATTCTTATCTCAAACCATATTAAAGGGGACAAAATAAATCCAACCAATAGAACCTCATCTAATTAGAAAGTGCTTAAGTTCAATAGGAGCAATAAGGTGTAATAGAAGTTGATTTTTACCACTTATAAAACATTACAAAATAACTAAAAATTGAACTACTATTCTCAAGAAGCACTTTATACATCATACAACATATACAAAAGCACTAGGGAGACATAAGAACTTTCAACAAGGTCCTAGTTTTGTAGAGATACCATGGATTACTGGTATATAGACTCAGGACAAAGAAAATACATGACTGAAAATATTCATTGGTTCAATTCCCTAAAAATTATAAATGAAAAACCAATTGTTGTAGCAAATAGTAAAACATATGAAGTAAAGGAAATGGGGAACATATCAGTGAACTTAAAAGAAGGAAAAGGGGTAGTAAAAAAAGTATTTTATATTCCTGGATTAACTACTAATCTTCTTTCCATCTCCCAACTCATGGATCAAAATGCAACTGTTGAGTTTAAAGTTCTCAATAGAAGAAAACAATGTCACATTTCTAAACAAGAAAATAGGGTAACATCAGGATCTTATAAAAATGGTCTATTTGTTAAAGATACTGCTACTCACTTAGCTTTTTTAGTTGAAACATCTGAGTTGTGGCATAAGCGACTAGGCCGCACTAGTGAGTCCTCAATGAAAGAACTATTCAAGTACCAAATGGTTGAAGGAGTGCCTGATTTCTCTCCAAAAGATACTATATGTCTAGAATGCTTAGTAGGAAAACAACATAGAATTCCCTTCGAACTCCATAAACATAGAGCTCAACAACCCTTGGAAATAATATATACATATTTGTGTGGATCAATGAAAGTTGATAGCATTGGAGCACATAAGTACTTTCAATTGTTTGTTGATGATCACACTAGAAAAATGTGGGTATATTTCATGAATTACAAATCAGAGGCATTTAGCCATTTCAAACAATTCAAACTTCAAGTTGAAAAGGAGTTAGGTAAGACTATAAAAGCACTTCGTTTAGATAGAGGAGGAGAATTTATCTCAAAATAATTTGACTCATTCTTAGAAGAAAATGAAATTAAAAGACAATTAACTACACCATATTCACCACAACAAAATGGGATTATAGAAAGAATAAATAGATCAATAATGGAAATAATGAGAAGTATGTTTAAGGAAGTTGAACTTGATCATTAATACTAGGTAGAAGCAATGCAAACAACAGTCTACATATAAAATATATTACCAACAAGAATACTCAAACACATTACACTAGAAGAAGCATGGTCAGGGCAAAAGCCAAATTTAAGAAAATTAAAGATTTTTGGATGTAAAGCTTACATGCATATTTCAAAACAAAAAAGAAAAAAATTAGATGACAAAACCATGGTAGGGATATTTGTTGGTTATGACAATGAATATATAGGGTACAAAATATTGGATCCATGTAAAAAGAAAATTTACATTAGTAGAGATGTAATCTTTGATGAAAATATCAAGATTAAGACAAAAAAAATTAGCGATGATGCAAAAAGTCCCTCTAATGAAGACACGACAAGTGAGGAGTCAGAATAAAAATCTCAAGAATGAGATACCGATGCATCTACAATCCCTTCAAGGAAAGAACCAATATGGCTCAGAGATACTCTCAGAGAATCAAATCTAGAAAGAATACCAAATCTTACCACCATGAGACCTCAAACTCAAAGCTTGACCATAATTAATAGAGGAATGCTAAGTAGTATAGTGGAAAAAATATCAACACTTCAAGCACTAAATGATCCACACTGGAAAGTAGCTATGGAATCAAAATATACTTCACTTCAAAAGAATAAGATATGGGATCTAGTAAAACTACCTCCAAGAAAGAAAATAGTAGGTTGCAAATGGGTTTACAAGATCAAGTACAAAGCAGATAGAACACTTGAAAAATACAAAGCTCGACTACTAGCCAAAGGATATACTCAAACAAAGGGAATTGATTATGAAGAAATATTTGCACCAACAGCCAAAATGATCACCATCAAAATAATTTATGCACTAGTAGCTCATCAGGGTTGGAAACTTCTTCATATGGATGTAAAAAGTGCCTTCCTTAATGGCTACTTATAAGGAGAAGTGTACATGTTCCAACTAGAAGGATTCATCATGAAGGGATTGGAAAATAAGGTATGCAAATTGAAAAAATCTCTGTATGGTTTAAAACAAGCTCCTAGAGCATGGAATATAAAGATCAACAATCACTTATTACAACATAACTTCAAAAGAAGTAAATAAAATTTGAGTTTATATACGAAGAAGGTTGGAAATGACATGCTTATTCTCATAATATATCTAGATGATATAGTAATCATTGTAAGTTCTAAAAAATTAATAAGTGACATCAAAGGGAATCTAGAAAAAGCATTTGAAATGGTCGATATAGGTCTAATGAACTATTATCTTGGTCTAGAGATTCATCAAGGAAAGGACAAGATAACTATTACTCAATCAAAGTATGCAGAAGCTCTACTCGAAAAGTATAGAATGAAATAATGTAATACTAAAGATACACCAATGGAACAAGGCATTCAATTATCCAAAAAAGATAAAACACCATTGGTCTTAGCAACTATGTATCGCTAGATAATTGGAAGTCTTCTATACTTAACAAATAGTCGACCAAACATAGCATTTGCAGTAAATTATCTTTCATGATTCATGCAAGAACCAAGAGAAAGTCATTGGAAAGCTACAAATATTATATTACAATATGTCAAAATACTACAGATAATGGACTAACCTATATAAGAAATGTCAAATACTTTTGCCTTCAAGGATGTTCAGATTCATATTATGTAGGATCTATCAATGATAAAAAATATACCTCAAGATATGTCTTCTATCTTGGATCAGGACCCATATCTTGGTACAGTAAGAAACAATATACAGTGGCACAATTATCAATTGAAGCAGAATATTAAGCAACATGAGACACAAACTGTGAAGCCTTATGGTTACAATACATATTATCAGATATGGGGATCAGACAAACCCCAACCATGATCTTTTGTGACAATCAAGGAGCACTCAATCTGATCACGAATCCAATTATACATGAAAGAACCAAACACATTAAAGCTCAATGTCATTTCATTAGAGAACATTTTCAGAATCACCATATCATCCTCAAGCATGTATCTACAGAAGATCAACTAGCAGATACTTGGAAAAACCAAGTTCAATCATTCAGAGATCATCAATGCAATTAAGGGAACTTCATACCAAATAATGTAATACAAGGGGGTATTAGAATATATTACATTATTTGGCTATGTAATATTTAGAATAGGAGATTAATTTAGGGGGAAGTTATCTAGTTACTTCAAGCAATGTAATAAATGCACAAGTGTCAATGTGCATGTTGTAATATGCAAGGTGTCCCTTTGTACAACTAGGTAGAGTGTTGGCCAAGGAATCCATATTCCTATATAAAGGGCCTCATAGTTCCATTCGTATTGTATCACTTCATTCTCAATAATATATGTTGCTTTTCTCTCTTTCTCTCTTTCTCTTGATATGATGGGATGATACTAAAAAAATTATGATTGACCAACTATTGAAGAGTGGATTTTTGGTATAGCATTCCAGGTGTTTGCGTGGCCAATTTGTCAATTTATTTTTGCAAAACATGAAGTTTAGGGTCTTCCAAGGGTGGTTGGAATTCCTAACTTACTTGTTGTGTGCACGTTTGATGTGTGGTGGTTGGAATTTGATGTTGGTGGATATCATGTTGGAATTATTATTGTTGATGATGTGGAGATGGGGAGATGATAGTATGTTGAGTTTTTGAGGTAGCATATGTGTTATAGAGTGGACACATTAGGATGATTAAGTTTGGTGGTCTCAAAACCCAAGATGAATCTTGGGTGAAGAAATTGTTTTGATTCAAAGTGGACTAATTATTGAAATCTACCACTTGTGATGGATGATGTGCCATGGGATGAACACTTTGATTGGAATTACCTGCAAGCAATTTTTGTAGGTGATATATTGTTTTTTGTCTGGCAACAATAAATGAGGGTTATGTGATTGCATGGATGGTAGAAGATTTCCTATTATGAGTGTCTACAACAAGATTCGAGGTTGGTAGAGGATAATTTGTAAAAGGAATTGCAATCGAATATGGAACAATATGGTGCATAAGATAAATGGATTTGATTTTTGTAGGTGGAATAAAGATTGGCATTTATGAAGCATCATTGGTTTGTGCCTCATAAAGTGGGTTAGAGTAAATGATGGTGTTGGTGGGTGGAATTGAGGTGTATGGATTGAATGATGATGGAATATTTTGATTTAGGGGTGTGGGTTCGAAGAGGGGATTGATGAAAATATGATTGGTGTTGGTAGGGTGTGAATGAGTGGGTTCTTGCTGAAAGGTAAGAACAGATCAGGGTGGAATATTAAAGGGTATCAAATATGGGAAATCTATACTTAAATAATATTTGAGGGTATCGACATCGATGTAGGTGGTGTTATTATTGGAAGGTGTGGATGGTTCCATGCGGAGAATATCAAAGATAGAGGTATGGATTGCCCTCTGCATTATGTATGCATGAGAGGGTCCAATAGACACATTGGCTTTACCAACCACAAATATGGTTGGGGGATGTTAATTTTGAGCAAAGTAGTCCATGGGTGATGATGGTTGGTTTATGGGCAATTGGCTCATAGCTCTAGCTTGAAATTGGGTGAATACCATAAGCTAAATGAATGCGTGTGTGCAAGGTCTATGTGTGAAGATGTGAAATCTACACTATAAACCAAAAAAAAACTTTAAACTTAGCAAATAAGAATTTTTAAGATTTGCAGTTTTTTGTTTATGATATATATATATATATATATATATAAAGTTTTCAGTGTGTTTTGTGTGAACCCTAGGCCTAGAAAACTATACAAGGTGAATGGTGGAATGAATCTAAGAAGGTGTATTCACACTCACCCCTCTAATGAAGGATGAATCACGAATGACTGATATATATTCCTAGGAGGAGGTTTGGCAATGGGTATAACCTAAGGGAACAAAACACCTCTAAAAGAGGCCACATTGTCTAAGTCCTGCTACTAGCCCAACTGAGAGTTTGTTTTACACTTGGGCATGCTCAGACAAGAACGACAATTGTGATCTACCAATTATTTAACCCCATAGTAAAAGGGCATCTAACCTAGTGATCACCCTAAGCTATTCTCAAGAGCAACCAATCCCTTGGTGATGAAATCCAAGTGACTATCAAACTAGCTATGGTTACACTAGGGCTCTTTAACGGTTGGTTATGAAATCCAAATCGTATAGTAAATGTTTTCCTCGCACTTGTCCTATAGAGGTGCGGAATGATAAAATGTTCAAAGTGTGTGAAATGTTTCATTTTTATTTTTTAGGGTTTTTACAAAAATAGAATACAAACTTACCCTAGGATGCAAATCTATCATGCAATTCTATTTTTTTCCAACGAAAAACATAAATCTTGCAGTAGACAAAAAATGTAAAACAAAAACCCTAACTCAAATACAATCAACAAGTTCCAAATAATCCCTAAATTTTTTTTGAAACATAAAACCAGACACGAAGGGGCATCTAGAATTGAACAGGTGTAGGGCTACATCTGCATAGATATAGAGTCACGCCTACTTAGGCATAGAGCCACGTCTAGAAATACCTAAACATAAATCTACGTCTCTTATTGTGTAACAAAAATCAAAACAAGGTGAATCTGGAATCTTAATGCAACCTAAAATGCACTTTCGTATGTAAGCTAACCCTAGATGCAACTACTATAATTTTTTTTCGATCTAAGAATTAAAGATATGCCCTAAAATACAATTTAATCAATTGATTTTGAAATACCTACAAAAGGTTTAAAAACACTTGATCTACCACCTATAATGAGGATAGAAATAGAAAAAACACAACTTTCTTTCTTTTGCTTTAAAAAAAAATAAACTAGGGTTTTAAAGACGACTTATCCAGAAGCCTTATGCTTTCATTTTCCAGTTCACCAGATGCGGTGCCACACTTGAAAAGGACCTCAGATACCAAGGGGAATCTATTAGGCATAGAGGGGCATCTACCAAGCATAGAAGGGCATCTACCAAGTGCAAATTTGTGTTTACATAAGTTCTCAATAGGCCTGAACAAGCTCCAAAACTCCTAATGATAGAGATCCAAAACCTGCAACCAAGGTTACACAGATTAGTAAAACACATATAACAAGGCAAATATAAAACAAAACCCTTTGGGGGTCTCACCGTGATTGCCATATTGTAAACAGTAAATATTAACATCAAATAATGATAAACAAAAACAAGCAGTATGCAAACAAAAGTAAGTGATTTTTATATTGATATGTGGAGCTTGAATCTCCATTTACAATGCTTTTTACCTCAATATACCAGGAGCTACACAGATGTGCTTGTTATTCAAATATAATGATAAAAAAGGATAAAAACCTTTTTGATATACAAAATAATGGTGGTGCCAACAAATCTTCTCCACTAGAATCAAATTTTTTGATGTGCTTAAGTATCCTTGCAGGTCGTCTTCGTTTCAACAACTCTCCAAAAACCTATTTCTTGCACACATGTCTTGCTAAATGAGGGTTAATAGCATATGCAGGCTTCCACCATGTGAAGCCCTATATAAACAAAAGCTCTAAAACCCTAAAATATAAATATTTGCAAATCATAAAGTGCAAAAAAAGTAAAAACAAATAAAATAAAACTGCCTTGTTTATACTTTATCTTAATTTATGCTTTTTGAGACTAAAAGTGTTGTCGAGTAGGTGTGGTGCTAGATATGGGTTCTGGCTAGATGCAGTGCTATCCCTCTGTAAGCATAGAGTCATGCCTATAACTATATAGGTACCCTACCACATCTGGATCTATTCGCAGAATTGATGCAAATCGATTTAGACATTCGATCTCTCAAGCTTCAAACTTTTGGTTGGGGTTACTCTCACAAACTCACTATGGATTTTTGTGCTTCTATTTTTTTATTTGATTCTTTTCTTCCTCATTCACAAAAGTGAATGATATTTTATAATCTCTTGATAGGTTAGATTTAGGGTTTTGATAGTGCGAGCTAATGTTGCCAAGTGGCAAGTTAGGGTTAGGGTATGAAGAATATGATGAGTAGCTAGGATTAGAATGTGATGGGTGGATGAGATTTATCTATATATAAATATAAAAATATATAAAATATTTATATATTTATATATAAATATATATATAAATAATGAATGGCTAAGATTAAAATGTGGTGAGCGGCCAAGATTTATCTATATATAAATATATAAAATATTTATATATTTATATATAAATAATAAATGGCTAATATTTGGTGTCTACAGATGCCTATTTTTGTATTGCATTGTGTAAAACACAATTTGATGCAAAAACAAGAGACACTTGATTTTTTTGGATGGATCCTTTTCTTTTATGTGCAAGAAGAATGATTTTGAAAATTTTGATTTTAGCTTACCCCCTCAATTGGTGAATGGGTTAAGAATGAAACCCATGAGCCAATTGAACGAATGTGGATGATGAAAGGGGTGGATATGATGGATGCAAATATTGAAAATCAAGAACAATTTGGTTACCCTAAGTTTGAGTTATATCCGTATTGTCGAAACTTTACTTTTAGCATAATGTGCAATTTTGTTGTTGTTTGATGAACCAACCAGTGTAGGTAAGTGTATGGCAGAGGTGGAGGTCTATTTTACCACATAACTTACATAGACCACATTTCAAACCCATATAGTGGCCTGGTTCATACCATTTTATAATTTGTGAAATATTTTTGCTTTTATGATACCCGCAGAGAGGGCTTAATGATAACCTTGGGAAAATTTTCTTGAACATAGTCACACTCAAAAATTGAGGGACCAAACTGATTTGATTTCAAATGTGATGATGTGGGATGATGATTTGGATGCATTGATGGGCTGATTTGATGGTTTTTGTGAAATTTTGGATCATTTTGAGATGTTTTTGAAGCTTTTTGGGCATTTTGTGACTTTTGGTCGCATTCAAAAATTAAGCACCCAAATCAATCCATGTTATCACAAAATTAGATATGATGATGTGATTAATTCTTGGATGAGTTTTGTGATGATTTTGTGGGGTTTTGTACTATTTTGTAGCCTTTTGAAGACCTCTACAAGATGTTGTGAGAAGATGTGGGATTGCGCCTCTGGTCTCCTAGATGCAAAGGTGTACTTGGTTTTTTGTAGATGTGGAGGTGTGCCTGTATGCGCCCTCCAGACCTAAGGTTACATCTGGACACACCTGATAGATGTGGAAGTGTGTCTGTTAGCTCAATTCAACATATAAAAGGATTGCAAGGATCATTTTCACTTAATTATTGTGTTTGAGAGCTTACATCTAAGAGGAGTGAAGGATCTTGGTGATGGCAATGGAGGGAGTTGGTACAACAACTGGAGCTATCATGTAGATGGCTAAGGTATGTTCTTCTAACCTTATTATTGATTTCCATAGTTGCTTTTTATTGTGTTTTGTTTGTTTTATTGTTTTTTTTATGACAAAAAGGGGGAAGGCAAAAAGTTTTTTTTTGGATGAATGGAATGTGAAATGTATGATGTACTAATGCATATATGTCTTTGTTTTATTTTGTAGCTAAATATTTTGGAGGCTTGACACATATTTTTCACCTATCATGCCTAGGGTTAAGAAGGCTTTGACGAAGGTTGAGTAGGAGTGGTTGGAGAAGGTGGGATTGGATGGTTGTGCATGAATTGAGGTGGTCAAGGTGGATGAGAGGTACCTCTCTACCTTGGCAGAGAGGTGGGATATCCAGATAGGGGTACATTCTAGCTCCCAATAGGGGAGATAATAGTGATGCTCAAGGATATCTACATCTTTCATGTACCTATGGAGGGCTTACATATCTAGGTTGGACGAAGAAGGGGTATGAGCTCAATTGCATTTATGGTGATGCTTGGGAGGATGTGGAGATTATGAGTGACATCGAGTATCTGACAATGTACGGGAGGAAGGAGTTGGAGGTGTTATCGATCTATGTGATGTTCATGGTGGCCAACATGCTATTACCAAACAACATAGGATGCAGGTTTCCTTGGAACCTAATTAGGTTCATGTATGACATGATCGATGAGCCTCGTACGTATGCTTGGGTGCCTGATTTACTAGCTCAGATGTACATAAAGTTGTATAAGGTAAAGAGGCATGGGTAAAAAGGATTGGGGTGCAGTCTATTGCTTCAGATCTAGGATTAGGAGCACTTTAGTATAGCTCATCCTGTGGGTTTACCATGTGATTGGGATAGGTCACATCCCTATGCACTTAGGTGGTGGGCATCCGAGGAGATACGATCAAGCCATCCCAATCACAGTTATGAGGAGTACAAGGACTTATGGGTGAGGTTGACACCTGATCAGGTGTATTGGTAGCCATGGTGAGGGGCTAGATGGGATATGGATGGTGAGCAAGTACGAAGGACCAGGTCAGCTAGATGGGTTATTGGGTACCATGGAAATGAGCTAGAGTTGATCCAATTCTCATGTCCTATAGGATACCACAGGGGGTTCCTGATGCCCTGGTGATCTATAGATACCGTAGCGATAAATTGGGCTTACCCTATACAGATGATTGTATGGTGGAGTCAAGGATGATGCTGAGATGGATATCTTGAATGTAGATGATATCGGGAGTACAATTGAGTATGGTGCTTGGTTTATCTCTCAACCTCCTTGGGTGCTGAGTTAGGTGGTGGATGAGTCTAGTGGTGATGATGGGAAGATAGCTACTGAGATAGAGGAGACTCCCTGATGATAGAGATATCATTGAACTAGTGGTGGGGGTAGGTAATCATGGGCCGAGGTGGATCAACCTCCTAATATTGGAGGTGATGGCAAGGGTGGAGGTGATGGTGGGGGTGATATTGGAGGATGTTTCAAAGATTCCTCCAACATGGAGTGAGGAGGATTAGGTTGTGCTCTAGGCTAAGAAAGATAGCTTGGTTGAGGAGCGATATTGGATTCTATAGGATGTTGCAACTCATGATACAGAGTTAGAAACTTGATATGTCAAGATATCTCAGATAAGGAGTGAGGTGGAGGGGCTTTAGAGTGTCCCAAGTGTAGGTGGTGATGGGGTTTAGATTATCACTCTTTGCATTGAGCTTGCAAAGAGGAATGCTTGTTAAAGATAGGAATTGACTCGTATGTGAGCATGGGATGAGTACATTTAGTTGCTCAATGATCACCTTGTTCAACATCATATTCCATTGCTTGTGTGGCCCTCTTCGTATGTATTTGGTGCTAGTAGGTGGAGCGAGTCTAGGCAGAGTAGTTATCGCTCTAGAGTTCCTCAGCATCCTAATCCGTTAGCATCATAGAGTTTTAACCATGAGCCTCATTTTTTACCTTCTAGGGATCGTATTGGTGCTAGTTAGTAGCACTTACTACCTCTTTTGTAGTTTTTGTTGATGAACCTTAGTACTTTTTTGTATACAACCTTTGGACGTGCTTTGTACTTTACAATTCATATATACATGGATTTTATTTTATGTGTCATTTTGTGTTTTTATTTTTATTATGGATGTATGCATGGATGCAGATGTATGTGGTGATATGAATGCATTATGAGCGATGTATGAAAATGAAATAATGGTATCATGCTCTAATGATCATTGATAGACTTTAGACTTTTGCTTGACCAATTTTATCTTTGTTGCTTAATCAGGGACATTGACATCTAATGGTAAGACATGAAGTGGATTGTGAAACTTATGTGATGATGCAATGAAGTGATGGAATGTAAAATTTCTTATGGCTTGGTTTGTGTTAGTGATAAATGATCTAGAGTTGCTTTGTAGAGACTCAAACATCCTAGTGATCTCAAACAAACTGACAAAATAGAGTCAAATTTTTCAAAGACCAATTGTGTGTGCAATGGATGTTCATTTACCAATCATGAGCATGGTAATGACTCAAGCCAATTAAGAACCATTATGTGTGTAAATAGTGAATTAATTTACCCATCTTGAGTAGGGTAAGATTAAACCAGATATGAAGAGAACCAAGAAGCTAGCTTGTCCTTATGTGCATTCAGAGGTCTCTTCAAGAGAGACGTGTCACCACGCATGAGCATACTCCACTACCAATAAAGCATCTATAGCCCTAATGGAGATTAGCTCCATAGTCCAATGATAGAATTTCCAAGCTTTGGGGAATCATATTCTCAACCAAGTTGTGATGAGAATTAAACCCTATCCTTACTACTTGAAGATCTATCATTATTATTATGTGTTTTAAAAAGAGTTAAAGCTTTGGGGAATCATATTCTCAACCAAATTGAGATGAGAATTTTACCCTATCCTTACTACCCACTCTTTCTATTGTTAAATTTAAGTGGTAAAAACCACTATTTTCATTGTTATTTTGGACTATGTTGTGTTTAAGTGGTGAAAACCATTGTTTGTGGACTATGTGCATAATGGGACAAGCAAGAATGAATTTTTTACTTCAAGGTTCAACCCAATCATGGTGTCATCCCTCTCTACCACAAGATGTTATTAATATGTGATATGTGCTTGGTTCAATAATGGTAGAGTCAACTCCCAGAACTCAATATTTTCTTAGTGAAAAATTGTGCTTTGGTCCAAGAGAAAACTTGACATTCAACGAAGGTTGCTTGAAACACTAGGAATGGTTGAGTGACCAAAAACATTTTGATTTGCATGAGTGGTGGATTGTGAAATGTGACTAATGCTAGACTAAAGGTACCCCTAATTAAGGTGACAAGACTTGTTGGACTAAAAATTATCCAAACTGAGCAAATGATAACTATCATGAATGGATGCAAATGATATGAATGTGTTTATGCAATGTAGGTGGAATGTATGAATGATGCATGAAAATAATAATTTTTTTAAACCATGTATATATGTACATATATAATTCATATTAAGCATAGAATGCTCTCAAGTGGATAATATTCAATGGCTCGGGATCTTCTATTCCCTCAAGATTAGCAAGCCTATATGTTCTTGGACCCAATTTTTGTTTTACAATGTATGGACCTAACCAATTAGCCATAAATTTATCACGAATATGTGGTAATGCATTAGTATTTTGTTGATTCTCTTTAAGTACGAGATCCCCTACTTGGAATTCGTGTGGATGGACTTTTGCATTATAAGCACATTTTAGATGATCTTGATATACTCATAGATTATCCAAGGCATTGATTCACCTTTCATCAAGGAGTGTGAGTTGATCAAGTCGGGCTTGTCTAGTAGTGTTGTCATCCATGAATTCTTGTAATGAAATGTGTAGTGAAGGGATCTCAAGCTCAAGAGGCATAATTGCTTCGGCACCATAGACCAATGAGAATGGAGTTGCCTCTGTAGGTATACGAATGCTCGTTCGATAAGACCATAATGCCAAGGGTATTTGAGTATGCCAATATTGATGATTTTATTTGACTAACTTCTTTAGAATGGCTATCAATGTCTTATTGGTTGCCTTAGCTTGTCCATTTGCTTGTGGGTAGTAAGGAGTTGAGAAACTATGTTGGATATTATATTTCTCGCACAATGCTCGAACATCCTTATTTTTAAAGGACTTACCATTGTCAAAAATGATTTTTGAGGGAATACCAAAATGATAGATGATATGTTGGAGTATAAATTCCACAATTCGAGGTCCTATCGTACTAGTCATAGGAATTGCCTCGACCCACTTTGTGAAGTACTCTGTGGTGGTGATGATAAATGTGTGTTATCCCAAAGAGGGAGGTAATATTTTTCCAATCAAATCTAGGCCCCATTGTGAGAAAGGCCATAGAATTTGAATGGGTTGTAATTCTTGTGATGGTACATGAGTTAAATTAGCATGTTGTTGATATTTCTAATATTTCTTGACATAATTGCAATAGTCACTTTCCATGGTGGGCCAATAATAACCCATGCATAATATATGCTTTGCGATGGCCATTCCACTAAAGTGACCACCACAAGTACCATCATGTACCTCAGATATTGCTCATTGTGCCTCTGTAGGCTCAAGACAATGAAGTAGGACTCCATCATAACCACATCTATACAACACATCCCCCAAGAGAGTGAAACGAACTACCTTTTGTTTGAAAGTTCATTTGGCATTTCATGATAGATATGATGGGAGCGTACCAAACTTGAGAAAGTCTTTTATCTAATTAAGCCAAGACTCATATAGCTCTTCTTGAATGAAACAAACATCCTTTTCATCCTTAGATTCAACTCGTGAGATTGCAAATTTAGAGATTGTCATGATAAGCAATGGTTGGACTTCTCCTGGAGTTCTTTGGGATCAATGATCCTAGGGAAGCCATTGCATCTGTAAATCTATTTGTTGAACGAGGCAAGTTATCAATTTTGTACCAGTCTATTTTTGCTAGCAATTTCATTGCTACTTCATTGTAAAGTTTTAGAATTGGCTCTCTACATTGGTATGATCCTTTCACTTGATTAACAACAAGTTGGGAATCACCAAATATTCTCATATGCTTTATGCCCATAGCTATAGCTGCTTGAAGTCCTAATATTAGAGCTTCATATTCTACATTATTGTTTGTGCATGAGAAGTTGAGTTTGAATGATAAAGGGATGGGTATCCCTTGAGGTGTATGAAACATGACTCCTACACCTTGTCCTTTATTGCACTTGGAACCATCAAAGAATAAGGTGATATCAACATCATCTTCAGGGAGAACATCTTCCTCTTGTGTAGTGATATTGAATACTAAATCATCTGGTAGCTCAATAAATAAAGGTTGATCATTAGGGAGTGAAGCTTCTATGAGTTGATCGACTATCACCTGACCTTTAATGGAATTTTGGCTAACAAATTCAAGGTCAAATTCTATTAAAAACATTATCCATTTTGTAGTACGGGTATTGTTGTATGTGCGAGTCATCATATAACGTAGAGGATTTTCTCGAGCTATGACATAAGTGGTGTGACTTAGCATATAATGTCAAAGTTTCTTAGTGGTGAAGACCACTGCTAAACATAATTTTTCCACATATGTGTATCTGGTTTCATAACTTACCAATGTTTAACTAATGTAATAAACTACTTGCTCTCGATTGTTTTCATTTTTTTGTGCAAGCATTGTCCCTAATGCAAAATCTATTGCTGAGATATAAAGATGAAAAGGGACTCTCGAGCAAGGTGGCATTAGGATCGGTGGAGAGATTAAATATATTTTGATGTCATCAAATGCCTCCTAACATTCCTAAACTTATGAAAATGTGACCCCCTTTTATAACAAGTGATTGAATGGCCTGTATTTATCTGAGAGTTGTGTAATGAAGCAATGAAGCAATTGCATCTTTCCTTGTACTCTACGCAACTCCTTCAATGTTGTTGGGGGAGGCATTTACATAATGGCCTTGACCTTGTTTGGATCCACTTCAATGCCACGCTTAGACACAATGAACCCTAGAATTTTACCTGATGTAACTCCAAAAACACATTTCTTAGGGTTCAACCTCACATTATACTCGATAATCTAGTTAATTTTTTTTCCAATACATCAACGTAATTCAAACATGTTTTAGATTTGGTTAGCAAATCATCTACATAATCTTCAATGATATTATTCATATAATCATGGAATATGTACATCATTACTCATTGGTATGTAGCTCCTACATTTTTAAGACCAAATGGCATTACCTTATAGCAGAAAGTCCCCCAAGGTGTTGTGAATATTATTTTGTGTTGGTCATCAAGATTAATTTGAATTTTGTTATATCTTGAAAAATCATCCATTAGTGAAAGTATTTCATGGCCTGTAGTAGAGTCTATGATAGTGTTGATGTTTGGTAAAGGAAAGTCATCCTTTGTTGGCAATTTTGGGTACCTTGGGTATATTGCCTTTGCTCAAGTGTATAAGTTGTCATTGATGTCAAGAAGCTTTTAAAGGAATTTGATTTGATGTAAAAGAATTTGTTTTGATGAAGGTTTCGGCATGACAAGTTCGAAAGAAAGTAAGTTAGAAAAATGTCGCGATATCGCGACATGTCGCATTTTCGCGACTTAAGCAGGAGAGAGAAAGCTTTCTAGAAAAGTGTCGCGATATCGCGACATGTCATAGTTTCATGACTCAAAGAGGAGAGAGAATGTTCGAGTCAGAAATGTCACGATTTCGCGACATATTGCAAAGTAGGTTGAACGGACGAAAAAGTGTCGCGATTTCGCGACATAATGCAGGAGAGAGAGTCCGAGAGAAAAAGTGTCACGATTTCGCGACATAATGCAGGAGAGAGAGTCCGGGAGAAAAAGTGTCACGATATCGCGACATGTCGGGTTTTCGTGACCCGAAGAAAAGAAAAGCGCTAAGGAGAAAAAGTGTCGCGATTTCGTGACAAGTCAGAAGACAAAGTGGAAGCAAGATAAAATGTCACGATTTCATGACATGCTATAGGTGAAAATGTTCCAAGTGAGAACTGTCATGATTTCGTGACATGCAGCAAAGGGAAGAGTCTGAAATGAGAACTGTCATGATTTCACGACAGGCTGAAAAGAAGTCGTACGGATGTAGAAAGTGTCACGATTTCGTGATAGGTTGAAGAGAAAGCTTATGGATGCAGAAAGTGTCACGATTTCATGACAGAGATAGTAAGCAAGTCTTCAATAGAAGAAGCGTCATGATTTCATGATGAATTCAAGAAGGAAGAGCTCGAAGGCGAAAGCGTCATGATTTCGTGACATGTTCCATTTTTGTGGGCGTAAGGCAGAGAAAAACACAAGGCAGCGAAAGTGTCACGATTTCATGACATGTTCCATTTTCGCTAGTGCAAGCAGACAAGAGTGCAAGGAAGTGAAAGTGTCACGATTTTGTGACAGTTTGAGATGGCAACGTACGGATGGAGAAAGTGTCACGATTTCATGATAGAAACTGAAAGCATGTCTTCCATAGGTGAAGTGTCACGATTTCATGACAAGAAAGGAAGGCTATGAAGACAAAAGTGTCACGATTTCATGACAAAGTGAAGACAAAGTCTCGGAGGCTAAAGTGTCATGATTTCATGACAGAAGCAGAAAGGAGGTCGACGAAGGGAGAAGTGTCGCGATATCGTGACAAGAACGTAGTTAAAGTTGACAAAGGCTATAGTGTCACGATATCATGACAAAAGCCAAAAGAAAGTGTACGGAGGCAAAGGTGTCACGATATCGTGACATGTTGTAGTTTCATGGCAGAAGCTACAGAAGAGTTGAGAGGAATGAAACCAACAAAGTTAAATTTGCGGTCGACAAAGTATAGGGTTATGCAGCCGACTAAAGTTTAGGGTTGTCAACCGACTAAGATCAAGGTTTTGATCTTGAAAGTATTAGTATAAAAGGAGGGTTGTTCGAAGAGTTAAAGTATCGATTTTGTGTGTGCGTTCGAAGTGCGACATTCACAGATAGAGTGCAGGGGAGAAGTCCGATCGCTGAGAGCAGAGTGCGAAGACAGTGCTGCTGTGTTTGCGCATAGAGAGCAAAAAAGCGCAAAGCTGTTGGGTGCATCATTTTTGCGACGTTCGGTGATAGTGCACAGGCTTGATGGTTTTGGACAAGTCATTGAGAGGGATTGTTACACAGATTTGAGCAAACTTTTCTTGAGCTAGTGAAGCAGTTTGGGTAGGTTCTAGTGAGAACTTGCAAAGCAGATCTAAGACAAGTCTTGGTGAAGACTTGGGTGAAGATCAAGCAAGCTTTAGTGAAAGCTTGTGAACCACTTTTGTGAACCAGATTTGAGGACCAGTTGAGGACAGAGATTGGTGCAGATCAGAGAAAGATGAACGAGGACATTTGTGCTAGACCGAAGGACTGTGTTTAGTGCAAATTCGAGGACCAGCTTTGGAGGTGACAGAGTTGAGGACAGAGGTCTCCAACCAGAGCAGGGAAGACAGGTGTCTTCTATGGATAGAGTTCCATTTGCTAAGGGCAGAGAGAGGCAGAGGTCTTCTAGAGGATCACCGGCCAGAGCAGAGCTAGGGGATTGGTGTCTCCTTTGGGTTGGTGCCCATAAACATTGTAATCGGGAAAGGTATTCCCAGAATTTGATTTGATAAAATTTAGTGAAAGATTTTATCCGTGGAGTAGCCCACTTTGGGTGAACCACGTAAATTGTTGTGTCTCTTTGTGGATGGTGTTTTGTGCATTGCTTTGATTACGGCTTTTGATACTGCTATCTATACACTGCATAATATTGAATTGAAAGTTGAATTGAAGGAAAAAGTAAAAAGTGGTCTTATACTGTTCACCCCCCTCTCAGTATAAGCTTGTGTTCTTCAATTGGTATCAGAGCGGGTGCCTTCAAAAAGTTTAACAACTTGAAGGAAAAGCTAGTAAAGAACACAATGGATTATTCAAGTGGCAATGCAACACCTATTCTTGATGGATCAGATTTTGGTCTTTGGAGTGCAAGGATGAAGGTTCATCTAATGGCACTTGGGAATGAGGTTTGGGAAGTGATTGAAGATGGGTACACCATTCCTGAACATGGTCCTTATACTAAAGAAGACAGGCTCCTACATCACAACAATTCAAAAGCAATGAATGCAATCCTGAAAGGTTTACGGAAGGCAGATCTTACCAAGGTGATTCACTACAAGACAACTAGTGAAATGTGGAAACAAGTTGCAGGTGGTTCACACAGGTGATGTAAATGTCCGAAAGGCTAAGTTGAGACACTTCAAAGGTATGTTTGAACAACTCAAGATGAATGATGATGAAAATATTAGTGACTACATGCTTCGTATGGATGAGGTTGTTAACTCCATGAAAGACTTAGGTCTTGAGCTTGCTGAAAATGATGTTTGTGATAAGATTTTAAGATCTCTTCCTAATAGATTTAGTGAAAATATTTCTGCTATTGAGGAAGCTAAAGATTTGGATAAGTTGAAAAAGGATGAGCTCCATAGTATACTTGCAAGCATTTGAGTTGAGAACTCAAGTGAAGGTTGATGTCAAGAAAGAGGCAGACTTTCAAGGCTACCAAGAAATCCAAGGGTAAACAACTTCAAGAGAGTGATGAGTCTTCCAATGATGAAGAGGCATATTACAACAAGAAAGGCAAGTTCTCTAGAAAGCACAAAAGCGTGAAAAATATAAGATGTTTCAATTGTGGAAAGTTTGGTCATTATGCTATTGACTGTACTGTTCCCAAGAACGAAAGTGATGAAGATATACAAGATTCTAAAAGCAAGGATTCTGAAAAGCACAAGCATCACAGGAAAAACAAAGATGAGCGCAGCAATCAAGGAAAGAGGTATTCTCACAAGCACAAGAAGAGTTTATACCTAGACAAAGCAAGTAAGTGTTCTAGTAGTGATAGTGAAAGTTCTTCAAGTGATACTGAAAATGAGATGTTGTTCATATCAAAAAAAGAGGAAGAACCGAAACATAGATTCATTATCATGAAATGTCTTAGATGTGGAAATTTTGGTCACCTTGAGGATGATTGCACAAATAATGATTTGGTTTCTAGTATGTATGAGGATGCTTCAGAAAACTATAAGGAAGATGCATGTATGGTTTTTGAAAAAGGTAGCACCTCTAGTGATAGGAAATCTGAAAAAGGGTTTGATGATTCAGAAAGCAAACAAATAGAAGGATCTAGAAAGTGAACTTACTAACGCTCTTAGTGTTTTGAAAAAGGAAAGAAAGAAGAATGCTAGACTCAAGGATAAGTTAGATGAATGTTGTATGGAGAGAGATGATCTTATAGAAAGTCTCGACGTCTCTATGGCTAAGACACAAGAACTCAAGGATGAGTTAGAGTCTAAGGTTCTTGAGTATAGTGAGTTAGAACAGAAAATGGCTTCTTTGAAAGAGGAAACTAAAGAGTACAAGGATAAGCTTTACGAGGTTTCAAGATAGCTCCAAAAAGGTTAAGTCACTCATCAAAGGTCAAAGAAAGACAACGGATAAAACAGGCCTTGGTTTTGTCAAGGAACAAGCTGGAGAGTCTAGTAAGAGACTCCAAAAGGAAGAGAGTTCTGATGAGGAAAGTATTTCAGATTATGAGTCCTTGGATGATAGATGCGTAGAAATAGAAAATGAAATTCAGAATGAAAAGAAGAAGTTTTCAGGACCCAAGAGGTCGAATAAAGGTAAATTTCACGGCAGATGTTTTGCGTGTTACAGGTTTGGTCACATGGCTGCACATTGCATGGCTCAAGTGAAGAAGGTGAACGACAATTTCAGAAGCGCTAGTTTCTTTCGAGGGTATTGCTACTCTTGTCAACAGTTCGGGCACAAGGCAGTCTATTGCGAGGTAAATAACAGGAACAGGTTTGATCAAAAACAGGTTTAGGCAGAACTAGCGGATTCAAAGAACAGGTATGCCTAAAAGAAATAACATTGTTACTTGTTATAAGTGCAACAATGAAGGTCACACAACTAGACAATGTAGAGCTAAACTTTCAAGGTATAGGAATAGGAAAAGTGGTATAAACAGGTCCAAGGATCAAGGCATGGACAAGAACAGGGATGAGAACAAGAACAAGAACAGTGACAAGAACAGGAAGATGGACAAAGAGGTTAAGAGAAGACCCGACAAGGAAGTTATAGACGCTGATGATGATCAGTGCCTAATGGGAGTTTTACTCCCACCCCAAAATTAATCACCTCATCAGGAGGTGGGGGAGGGACTAAGCTAAGAGGCTCATTCTTAGTCCCGAGCCCCAAAGGTGACCCTTTGCCATTGATGACAAAGGGGGAGAGATATGAGTAAGGGGGAGAGCTTCAAGTGAAGAGGAAAGCTTCAAGTCAGGGGGAGCAAAACCTCAAAGGCAGTTTCTCAGTTGTTAGCACAGTTGGTTTCAGTTTTGGCTCCTAAGACGTGTTTTTAGTAAAGGTTTGCCATCAATGACAAAGGGGGAGATTGTTGGCAATTTTGGGTACCTTGGGTACATTGCCTTTGCTCAAGTGTATAAGTTGTCATTGATGTCAAGAAGCTTTTAAAGGAATTTGATTTGATGTAAAAGAATTTGTTTTGATGAAGGTTTCGGCATGACAAGTTCGAAAGCAAGTAAGTTAGAAAAATGTCACGATATCGCGACATGTCGCATTTTCGTGACTTAAGAAGAGAGAGAAAGCTTTCTAGAAAAGTGTCGCGATATCGCGACATGTCGCAGTTTCGTGACTCAAAGAGGAGAGAGAATGTTCGAGTCAGAAATGTCACGATTTCGTGACATATTGCAAGGTAGGTTGAACGGACGAAAAAGTGTCACGATTTCATGACATAATGTAGGAGAGAGAGTCCGAAAGAAAAAGTGTCACGATTTCGTGACATAATGCAGGAGAGAGAGTCCGGGAGAAAAAGTGTCATGATATCGTGACATGTCGGGTTTTCATGACCTGAAGAAAAGAAAAGCGCTAAGGAGAAAAAGTGTCACGATTTCGTGACAAGTCAGAAGACAAAGTGGAAGCAAGATAAAATGTCACGATTTCACGACATGCTACAGGTGAAAATGTTCCAAGTGAGAACTGTCACGATTTCGTGACATGCAACAAAGGGAAGAGTCTGAAATGAGAACTGTCGCAATTTCTGACAGGTTGCAAAGAAGTCGTACGGATGCAGAAAGTGTCACGATTTCATGACAGGTTGAAGAGAAAGCTTATGGATGCAGAAAGTGTCACGATTTCATGACGAGATAGTAAGTAAGTCTTCAACAGAAGAAGTGTCACGATTTCATGACGAATTCAAGAAGGAAGAGCTCGAAGGCGAAAGTGTCACGATTTCATGACATGTTTCTATTTTAGGGCATAAGGAGAGAAAACACAAGGCAGCAAAAGTGTCACGATTTTGTGACATGTTCCATTTTCGCTAGTGCAAGCAGACAAGAGTGCAAGGAAGTGAAAGTGTCGTGATTTCATGATAGTTTGAGATGGCAGCGTACGGATGGAGAAAGTGTCACGATTTCGTGATAGAAACAGAAAGCATGTCTTCCATAGGTGAAGTGTCATGATTTCACGAAAGAAGGAAGGCCATGAAGACAAAAGTGTCACGATTTCACGAAGTGAAGCGGAGTCTACAGAGGCAGAAGTGTCACGATTTCACGACAAAAGCAGAAAGGAGGTCGACGAAGGGAGAAGTGTCGCGATATCACGACAAGAGCGTAGTTAAAGTTGACAAAGGCTGTAGTGTCACGATATCATGACAAAAGCCAAAAGAAAGTGTACGGAGGCAAAGGTGTCGCGATATCGCGACATGTTGTAGTTTCACGGTAGAAGCTATAGAAGAGTTAGAGGAGTGAGGCCAACAAAGTTAAATTTGGGCCGACGAAGATTAGGGTTTGCAGTCGACATAGTTTAGGGTTGTGCAACCGACTAAGATCAAGGTTTTGATCTTGAAAGTATTAGTATAAAAGGAGGGCTGTTCGAAGAGTTAAAGTATCAATTTTGTGTGTGCGTTCAAAGTGCGACATTCGTAGATAGAGTGTGGGGGAGGAGTCCGATCGCTGAGAGCAGAGTGCGAAGACAGTGTTGCTATGTTTGCACACAGAGAGCAGAAAAGCACAAAGTTGTTGGGTGCATCATTTTTGTGATGTTCGGTGATAGTGCACAGGCTTGATGGTTTTGGACAAGTCATTGAGAGGGATTGTTACACAGATTTGAGCAAGTTTTTCTTGAGCTAGTGAAGCAGTCTGGGCAGGTTCTAGTGAGAACTTGCAAAGCAGATCTGAGACAAGTCTTGGTGAAGACTTGGGTGAAGATCAAGCAAGCTTTAGTGAAAGCTTGTGAACCATTTTTGTGAACCAGATTTGAGGACCAGTTGAGGACAGAGATTGGTGCAAATCAGAGAAAGACGAACGAGGACATTTGTGCTAGACCGAAGGACTGTGTTTAGTGCAAATTCGAGGACCAGCTTTGGAGGTGACAGAGTTGAGGACAGAGGTCTCCAACCAGAGCAGGGAAGACAGGTGTCTTCTATGGATAGAGTTCCATTTGCTAAGGGCAGCGGAGGCAGAGGTCTTCTAGAGGATCACCAGCCAGAGCAGAGCTAGGGGATTGGTGTCTCCTTTGGGTTGGTGCCCATAAACATTGTAATCGGGAAAGGTATTCCCAGAATTTGATTTGATAAAATTTAGTGAAAGATTTTATCCGTGGAGTAGCCCACTTTGGGTGAACCACGTAAATTGTTGTGTCTCTTTGTGGATGGTGTTTTGTGCATTGCTTTGATTACGGCTTTTGATACTGCTATCTATACACTGCATAATATTGAATTGAAAGTTGAATTGAAGGAAAAAGTAAAAAGTGGTCTTATACTGTTCACCCCCCTCTCAGTATAAGCTTGTGTTCTTCATCCTTAGGACACACTTTATTAAGATCTTGAAAGTTAGTACAAATGTGAATTGCCATGGTAGAATTACGAATAGGTACCATATTTGAAAGCCACTCAGGATAGTCAATGGGTTGAATAAAACCCACATATAATAACTTTTGAAGTTCTTATTTGACCATGAAGGCTATGGTAGGATGTAACTTTCTTAATTTTTGTTTAACTAGCTTAGCATCAGGACACAAAGTGAGGTTGTGAACTACCACATTGGGGTCAAGACTAGGCATGTCTTTAGAAGACCATGCAAATATATATTTTTTCTTATGAGTACATATATAAAATAATCTTTCTCATCAATAGAAAAACCCTCTACAAGTTTTACAATTTGTGGGTTATCTAGATCTGTGATTAGGTTCACGTCTATAGTATTTTCAATTGACATGTGTGAATATTATTCTAATTGATGAGGCATCAGGATTTAGTGAATATCATAAGCAAAACATCATCAAACTTTGTTGTTTCATTGTATTCCATTTCAGCATGACAAATAGAAGAAGCGATTGTTGAAGGTGAAGGTAAAGGTTGCAGGGAAATGCAAGCAGTAGAAGCTCTTAACAATTCTTTCGAAAGGATGAATTCAAAAATGGATGCGGGTGATGTGATCTGATCCATGTTGATTAGGTTTATATCAATAGGAATGGGTTTTGGAAAATCATATGGATTACGAAGGGGGGTCATCAAGTTAACAAAAAACATGTTGACTTGGTGAGAGAACGATGACTGCAATGTAGAGGGCATTTTTTTTTTGGAGATCAGCTGCTCTGGATTTGATGAATGAGCTTGAAGAGCAGTAAGCGACATGCATGATTGCAAATGATAAAGATACATAAATGCAATATACAAGGAAATGATCATGAAATTCTTGAGTGGATGTACAAAATGCAATGTAAATGGCTATACTAATTTGTTGTTTTTATTTACATATTTTACATCAGATTTACAAAAATATTCAAGGTGGCAGTGGTGGATCAACTCACTCTAGTGGAAGTAGCAACCAGAAGATGGGTTGATGGATGGGAAATATTCCATAGTAGAATTCATCTTCCTTGGTAAAATGTGTAATTAGAACTGACTCTTCTTTAGAACTATCAGATACGATTGATACTACATCATTTTCCTCATCAAAATATTCTTCGGAGTCATCATCAAAAATGGTATTTATCAATACAATGTGAGGTCTCATTTTTAAAAATTCCTCATCATCCTCTTCACTATCTACTTAAGAATCTATAGTGAGTTGTTCAAATATCTGCTCAATGGGTAGAGTAGATGATAATGGTCATGTGGTTCATGATAGTGAGGTTCAATAATATTAGGACTACCCTGTTCATGTCATCCTAAGCCATATCCCTGCTAGTAAATCCTCCAAAAGTATCTCATTGGAAAATTTAGTTTGGTTAAATGTTTTGTGTTGGCACAACTTTGTTATATGGGTTCATCAAGAGGAAGTGGATCAGACAAAGAATCAACTCCCTCATATAAGAAATTAATCAAATTCAGGGTTGAACCATGTTATAAACCACACCTATGGCTAAAGGTGGGTCATGAGGGTGACCATAGTATTTAACAATATTAATGCTAGGTGGATTTATTTTAACACTCTCAATTATGTACTCACCTCTACTAGGATTAGTTAGATGAAATACAACTTTGATTGGACTATATTATAATGGAAAGGGTGTGGAGGAGGAGGCTTTTGAGATGATTTGCGATTTAGGTGGAGAAAAAGTCATATGGTGCAAGGGTGCCTCATTGATAGATAAATCAATATGTGTGATATTCGCTGGTTGAGGTGGAGATGAGTCTTGCTGAATAGGTTCAGGCTAAGAGAAAATAATGGGAGATGCTTATGAAATTGAAGGTGTGGATGATGAAATATAATTGATGATTGATGATTCAGATGATGTGGAGGCTTGTCCCCCTTGTGTGGATGATGATTAGACTTGACCAAATGTAAATGGTGCAGGTTGTGATGGAGTGTGCGATGTGGAAAGATTATGATGGAGTGTTGAAGTGGAAGCTTGATTTGGATTGGTGATTGGGAGTTCTTCTGAGATGGGTGCTTTTGATGAATTGTTTTGATGTGAAGTGGATAATGTGGTGAGAGGTATGAGGGATACATAGGTAGATGGAAGTGATGGCTCATATGAGTTTGAAATGAAATTGTAGTATTTGAATGGCTTAGTGTTAGCTGGTATATAATGGATTTTTTGCTCATGCACATATTTTAAACATTGGTGCAATGTTGAGGGAACACTTTTCATCTTCCTAATCTAGGGGCACCCAAGAAATATGTTATAAGCCTAGCATCTTCTAGGATATGGAACATAGTATGGATGGTTTTGATCCCCATTGTCACAGGTAGAAATACAATGCCTATCGTGGAACACAAAGCATCATTGAATTACCACAAAGTGAAAGTTGATTTTGTGATAGGATATGGTATTATATTGATGTGTTGTATGCTGAAGTGGTGATGATGTTGATAGAGGAGCCTATATCAATTATCACTCATTTAAAATTTTGGTCGATGTGAGATATAATATGCAATCGAGGATCAAGTACCTTTGATGATATAGTCTTTATTTCAAACCATAAAATAAAATTGAATGTTCCATGCATGTTTGGATGTTCCCTACAATATTGATGAAGGCATTAGGGTCTTGAGTTTGAACTTAAATGGATTTCAAAATTTCCATCAATGCCTCGCAATGTGGGGGAGAATTTTGTATGAGCTCATAGATTGATAATTTGATTGAAGCCAACTTAAGGCTATATGTTAACTAACTCTTCAATGTGATGGGGGGTTTTGGTGGATGACTTGGAAGATGAATTGGTGGAATTATATTGATGTGGTTAGGTTGTTGATACCTAGTAGATATTGGTGCCATAGGAGGAGGTACTATTGTCTGTGGGTCATTCAACTGTTGTGGTATATTCGTATTTATTTGACTTTTGGTGACTATATTAATAGCACCAACAAAATCTTGGTGATCTTCAGCATTATATATATGATTGACTTGATTGGAGTTAACTATAGAAGTTGATGCTCCTTTTGTTTGTTGTGCACTCACATGATTAGGAAAAGGTATCTAATAGATGCTAAGATTCTAATGTTTTTGTGCTAGAGGATTATCGAATTTGATAGTCTCATTCTCAATGAAATCTTGCACAATATATTTAAATAAATAGTAATTGCTAATATCATGACATTTTTTATGATGATAGGTATAGTACATATACCCCTTATAACTCCTACCATGTTGCTTGTTGGAGTATTCTAGATGAATGTCTGGCAAAGTGATGTATTGTGCCTCATACAACCTTTGAAAAATGATGGATAATGGTTCAGGTAATGAATTATAATTGCGGGTTGACCAAGTATACTGTCGGCATTGATGATTTTTTGATGTTTGAACTTAAATGTTTAGCTATTATGGGGGTGGTATCACCTAATAATTCTATTGTCGTGATGGTGGCTATTATTGTAGGCGTTATTGTATTAGGACTTGAGGATGTTAGATTGGTTGTGCTGGTTGACTCAATATCACTTGGTTGACTTGACCAGTTTTTAACTAGCTTTGGTTATTTCCCCTTGAATTTTTACTTTTTTAGGTTTTATTTTGCCCTCTTGGATTTTAATTTCTTCAATAACCTGAGCCTGGGAAAATGCTTTCTCGAATGTTCGATATTGTTGAAATTGTAGCAACAAGGCAATGGGCTTCAAAAAACTTCTAGTGAACATTCTCATAAGCTCTTCTATAGGAAAGGTGAATGGCAATTTAGTAATAACTATCCTCTAGTGGTTTCTAGAATCATACATTGACTCTTTATCAAATTTTTGAAAGCTGATTAAGTCAGTGAATGTAGTTTTTTTTTATATTCAGAAAGAAACGCTCTAGAAATTGGTCTACCAATTTCTCAAAAGTATACATGCTATGATGTGGCAAATGGTTATACCAATCTAAAGCATCCCATACAAATATCTGAGGGAAATTTTGGAGCATTAAGGAATCATTTTCTTGAATTCTAAAACATGCGTGAATAAATCCACTTATGTGCTCTCTAGGGTCCTCACTCCATTTGAATTTGTCAAACTTTGGTAAACATAAAATCTACTAGATAAGGTGGTGATGGTACCAAATGATGAATAGGCTGATTGCCAACTATCGTAGAGTGGTTTTTTGGTACAACATTCCAAGTGTTTGCATGGCCAAGTTGTTAATTTGTTTTTACAAAAATTAAATTTTAGGTCTTCCAAGGGTGGTTGGAATCCATGACTTACTTGTTGTATGTAAGTTTGATGTGTGGTGGTTGGAATTTGATGTTTGTGGATATCATGTTGGAATTTTTGTTGTTGATGATGTGGAGATGGTTGATGTGGATATGGGGGGATGATGGTATGTTGAGTTGTTGAGGTAGCATAGGTGTTATGGAGTGGACATGTTGGGATGATTAAGGTTAGTGGTCTCAAAACCTAGGATGAATATTGGGTGAAGAAGTTGTTTTGATTCAAAGTGGACTGATGATTGAATCTACCATTTGTGATGGATGTTGTACCATGGGGTGAACACCTTGATTGACATTACCTACAAGTAATTATTGTAGGTAATATATTGTTTGTTGTATGGCAAAAATATATGGGGGTTGTGTGATTACATAAATGGTAGAAGGTTACTTATTATGAGTGGTTGTGACATGAGTCAATATTGGTGGAGGATAAGTTGTGAAAGGAATCACAATTGAATATGGAACAATATGGTGCATAGGATCCATGGATCCGGTTGATGTAGGTAGAATAAAGGTTGTAATTTGTGAAGTATCATTGGTTTGTACCTCATAAAGTAGGTTGGAGTAAATTATGGTGTTGGTGTATGGAATTGAGGTGTATGGATTGAATGTTGATGGTGGATTTTGATTTAGGGGTGTGGGTTCAAAGAGGGGATTGATGAAAATATGATTAGTATTGTTAGAGTGTGAATGAGTGGGTTCCTGTTGAAGGGAAGGAATAGATCAAGGTGGAATATTAAGGGGTGGAAAATATGGGAAAGATGAGCTTAAATAAGCTCTAAGGGCATCAAAATCAATGTAGGTGGTACAATTATCGAAATATGTGGATGGTTTTGTGTGAGGAGTCTCGAGGATAGATGTATGGATCATCCTCTACATTATATCTGCATGATAGGGCTATCAGTTGCACCATTATTTATCAAAATACGAACATATTTCTTGCCTAATTTTCCTTTTAAGAGAAATGGTGTGACTTACCCTAGAATATTGGGATTATCTATGGCGACATAGATCCTATGTGGGGCTTCTTCTGTTAGGTTTCTCTTATCATCTCTCTATAGGTATTGACTCACATAATGATCTAGAGATCCACAAACAAAGCATACATTTGGACCCTTATTATTTTTCTTGTATCCATATTTATTTTGGTTGGCATTCTTTCCCTTTTCCTGGTATGTAGGCCTTTGTGTAGTTTTCTCTTAAAAATTCCTTATGTGTGACTGTCCCTTATTACCTCAAAATTTTCCTTGGTTTTTATTATCTCCTTTGTAACAACCACTATCCCTATATTTTTTATATTGATACTTACCTCTAACAGGCTCTGGATATTTCATTTTATTAGGTTCTTCTTTCTCAAATTTTTGGTAATAAACCTTTGTATTTTTCTAGCTGATTTCTTCATATCATGCAACATCAAAAGCATTTGTCAAATTTTTAGGTTTTTCTCTTCCAACAGGAGTTCCAATTTTGGAACGTAATCCCATTACAAATTTATGAGCTTTGAATTCCTCACTCTTGTCATATTCTGGTGCATATTTCAGAATTTTGACAAATCTTTGATAATATTCAATTACAACCATATTCTCCTGGTGCAAGTTGGTGAATTCAACGTATTTCTCAATGTATAATTGTGGCATAAGGAATTGATACTTAAAATATCTCTCAAATACATCCCAAGGGATGTTAGAAACTTCCTTCTGAATAGTTTTCTTGTAAGTGGTCCACCAATCTCTAGCCAAACCTGTTAAATTACCCACTGCCCATGTAGTTTTAGATTCTGCACAAAGGGGTTGAATAGAGAAATACCCTTATGCTTCACTTAACCAATTGACGGTTGCTTCACCATATCCCTTACCATTAAATTTAGAAATATCTAGCTTCTTAATTTCTTTTTGCAATTCTACGCTGACCTTCTTCTTTAAAGATCCTTCAAGAAATTCATTTATTCTTTCTGACTCCTTAATTTTAGTTAGATTTTTAATTACCTTCTATTGTTGTGTGATAATTTCCTATTGTTGGAACATCTGAGTCCTCTACTACTCCATATGCTCACATATTTGAGCCCTTTGCATTTCCATTTTTTCCCTCTACTAATTCAGTTGTTCCCGCATTAGTTGAATTATATTTATCATATTCTTATCATTTTGAGCAGCCCTTGCTACTACTAGCTCTTTTTATTTTATTATAATACATCAAGGTACTTCAACTATTTGCACTCATTCTAACTCCCTCATGAGTCATCTTAGTCCCTTTCTAGAGACTTTTGCAATCTCCTCTTGTAGATTAACACTTGATCTTTTTGAGATCCTCACCATAGTGATAAAAGAGCTATGTCAAATTAATAAATCACATTTGCAACCTAGAATTTTTGCAACCTAGGCTCTGATACCAACTGTAACAACCCAGGTCTACTCCCCTGGTTGTCAAAAACACAAATTCAAAAATTCAAAATATTAAACACAATTGTCATGCAATGATGTAAGCACACCCAACCTTGTATTAGTACTTAGGCATAGATGTTCACACTTTGAGATCTTATACCACTGCAGATGGAATATCAAGTGCTTGAGACTAGCCAATTTCCTGCTATAGACTACCATTTATAAGATCCATCTTCTCCTTTATCGAGTTTTAGGTTCTCGACAAAGGGTTATCCTTCTAGGGCCCATATCACCTAGAAGGATGGACGTATATTTTACCTATATCGTAGCATGGAAGACTTAGATCTATGATCCCATTCTTGTCCTACTGGTCCAATGACCTAATTTTAATTCAAGATAACCTTTAGGCCCATGCTAGAGTTAGCATAGCTATGCCAGTGCCTGATTATTAACCTTCATCTAAGGTGTTATCTAGGTCTACCAATACTCTAGCTTTCAGACCAGATGTCTTAGATCATGTCCTAGTTGATGGTAATGTTACCCATACCATCTACCACTTGACCTTCCAACCTCAAGATCTAACTCCTTAGTCTTGAGTTACCATTGGCTATTCTACAATTGGATTATGAGTCATAAGCATCTTTAAATACTACTTCATTTGATAACCTAGAATGACATTCCATTTTGTCATTCGTTACTCTCTATAACAGACCCACTATCCTTCCTTAGTTTCTGGAGAATGGTTTTCCCTTATTCAAAATAGCCACCACTACGAACTATCAGATTTGGGTGGATGACATTCTCCTCAATATCATCAACTTTCAATTTGATAAACTAGGCCATATTCCTCGATCTCTACCTTCCCTTAGAGGGTTGAAAGTTGTCTTTCTCCATGTTTTGTTAACATTCTTCCCAATATATAAGAGGTTTTTCCTTTGATGGAGCACACCTTCCTACTCGAAGGTTATATTTATTGCAACTACTTCCAGGTATATAATATAGTTTGTTTATTCTAGATAATCAAGGTACAATATTTTAAGTTTAAAGCTTATAAATCCTTGAAAATAATTTTTTAAGAACATATAAAGAAAACAAGGGTTCATCTAAAGAGTTTGACAAACTATTCAAATATGATACATTTATTTTAATGAAAGAACATGCACCTATATAATCGTTTAGTAAACTAAAGTCAAATTTGTTTGAAAAATATAAACTTTTGATTAGTCTATGTTGAGTCATTTCTATCAAAAGCTTAAATATCAAATTACATTATGGGCGACCAATTGCTAAAAGTAAAGTTGATCTTTGAAGGAAAAGTCTTAATATATTATATCGTCACTTATTCAAAAACCAATAATCTAAGAAAGCTTATTGACAAAGTATAGATTAAACCTAAAACTCTTTATATGTAATCTGTTTTGATAGATACATATTCCAAGGTGGTTTATTTTTAGCTACATTTACGTCCTAGCTAGACTATTTAATGCTCCTACACAAATTTAAGATTATTCATTTTTATATTACTATTTAAACCATTTTTTCTAGTCACGGTCAAGAGCGAGGTATTGCCTATTAAGAGTTTCTAAATAAAACAAATCAAAGCTTTATAAGTCTTCATTCTGAATTTTTATAGGTTTGATCCTAACTTGTGCTCATAGTACAGAGTTCACTTTGCAAAGTAGATCTACCTTAGCATAGCACACCAACAAAGGAGAAAGGATGGTAAGGTTTGATGATATACATATTGCCACAGGCTATGAAGCAAATGTCTTATTTATTACCTTAATAGAAAAATTGAAATAATTGTTTATCATAATCTAGAGCAAGTTAAGCATCAACGAAATTTCAATAGAACAGTATATCATCGTCGAGCTACAACATATTGAATATCAACATAATTTTTTTCATTTGGAGGAATACAAAAAACAAAATATTAGACAGCTTAAATTAAACTAAAATAAGCTATTTTTTAACTTCACATACATAAACGACCTTTGGATATCAACTTGATTGATTTAAACTTGAAAATTAACTTTAAATTCATGCTATATTCTAAAAAAGTAAGATTTATTCTACTTTTATATCACACACAGATATTACTACTTTTAAAGTCTCTATAAAAGAAAATTCAATCTCCAACGACGTTTGCATACTAAGGTCTTTTGGTTATCAATATATTCTTATCATGACACACATATCAACATTTAAAATGATAGAGATGTAGTTATACATAGATCACCTAAAAGTTTATCTACTGGGTACAAACTTATCAAACATAATGTTGGTTGTATTATTAAAATTTGTAGAATCGTTTACGTTTCTCAATGAACTAAAGCTTGCAAATATTAGCCAAAGCCATGCCACAACATATATTATCATGGTAGAATGATTTATGGTATTATATGCAATACAAATTTAATATGCATATTTTCGGATAAGATATTTTAGAGACGTCATTAGTCAAATTAAATTCTATCAAATTTGTTTTATATACACTACTCAACACGTCCATCCTCAAGATGATTGTTGGGTTATACAAACCCAATGCTACACTTAATTACTATCATAGTTTACCCCTTTTAAATATGTAAAGCCCTTCTCAAATTCATGATATCTTATCACTAA
Organism: Wollemia nobilis; assembly: GCA_028583015.1. Taxonomy (NCBI): domain Eukaryota; kingdom Viridiplantae; phylum Streptophyta; class Pinopsida; order Araucariales; family Araucariaceae; genus Wollemia; species Wollemia nobilis. Next base: position 20,297,270 of record JAQPPZ010017228.1, read on the forward strand.
GACAATATATATGAAAATTTTCTTCAAATCTATACTTCAACATTGGTTACAAATATCATAGTTGTCTCCACATTCTATGTTTAAACTTCCCTATCAGAAGTATGAAAGTCATAAAATCTTTACAAACATAAGAAATATTTAGCAGACTCTTCATAAGTTCCTTATACGACCACTTAAACCAGTGCACATAGTGCCACGCTGCCAAGACTGGTAACGAGTTTGAATACTCTTCTTTTCTTCCAAATGGGCAGAGATAAAATATGATGGGAGATTGTTTGGGTTAGATTGGCCCTTAATATATGCATTTCAATATATGCAAAAAAAATGCAACAACATCCAAGCAAATCGAACAACAATAGCATACACAGATCTTTTACAAGGTTGTTCAGTAATTTTTTTAAATAAAACAAATACCAGCAAATTTTTTCAATCAACAAGATAATTAAAAAAAATACTCATTTTAACCACAGTATGGTCTACTAGCATATAATTTTCTTATAATGAAATAAAGCACACATCTTAGCACACAATCTTAGTCCATGAGCAATAGATGTATAAAATTTCATTAAATTCCTCTTTTATTAAACAAAACTCTTCTCCGTATGACCTTGTATTTAACCAACCATACACAACCAAAGGTTGTAAATATTGACTCACCTATTCTCCAGATGTCATTGATACACACTGATGCCAACCAACCACACATAGCAAAACAATAATACAACATGACCTACTCAAAGATTCAGTCAGCCTTTCTCTAGAATTTCTGTATCCTCTCCCCATTGCCTTTGCTCAACTTCTTCTCTTCGTTATATAGAAAATATACACATTTCTCATGGTGACACCTAAAATATTATCATGCAAAAGGTTGTTTATTTGATTGCCAACTAGTGTTGCCTCCATATCTCGGATGGAAATTACTTAAATATTTTCTTTTCACTTAAATAAAAATATTTTAATTACTTTATTATTGTATGAGTTTTATTTTATTATTTCTTGTATTTATATATATATATATATATATATATATATATATATATATATATATATATATATATATATTTACATTAATTTTTAATTATATATATATTATTAATATGGTGATCATAATTTATATTTATAATTTATAAAATAATTTCCTTTTTAATGAAGAGAAGTAAAATCGGTTCCTCTTTACAAAAAATGCAATCAACCATATGCACAAAATGCAACAATAGGCAGTATGTCCTATATGAAAATTTTTAGTGGGCTTCAATGTACCCACGAGCCAAGGTGCATTACACATGACATCATATCCCACCTTACCTAATGCTTCTAACCACTGTCTCTACCAGGGGTGGGTGATTTTCTTGTTCAGCATACTTGCTACGAAATGGAAACTTGTACCTGCAATCACAAGCACTTCCAACAGTATCATATTATTCTAACATAATGGTAATTAAATAATGGGGATATGACAAATCTATGCCCCCCTAGTGGCATACAAAAAGAAATCCGTACAATTGTATAGTTGTGAGGTACCATGCGACCATACACAATCGCAAGGTACCCAATGATAATACAAATATGGGTATTTTTGGATACCCATTTCCTCATTTTGCACCCCCATGGCAAAAATTTTCAAAAATTCCCTCCCCACACGTGTCAAATCACACCCATGCAAGCACACCGAAAAATGTACCACATCTCAAAAACGTGAACAAATGGTATTTTTTGGATACCCATTTCGCTCATTCGTCCATACATCATAATTTTTTTCACAAACTAATTTACAAACACATGAAAACAACACACAAGCTTTTACACACACGTACCTCAAAAAAGTGCATTTTCCAAAAAAAGTAAACAACAATCAACAAAAACAAACATTGTACACATGCACACACATCAATGCAATTTCACTTTCACATGCATACATTTCTACATCTACATTTTTGCTTTCATTTTATGCATCTCTAAAAAAGACCTAGGGTTATTTTTAAATTTCCACAATTCATACTATACGGGTTTCAAAGTTCACTTACCCATATCACTCGTCCTCCACCTTGACCCACTTGTCCTTCCATCTCATCCTTCATGCCTTGATTCCAAAAACACTTCATTGCAAATTCTTCTCCTCCCACTCTTCTCTCGCTCTTCTCCTTCAATTCGTAGGTGTACAAATAACACATGCAGCCTGCAACCGTGCATTTTATAGTCACATCTCTCAATCACGAGATACCCAATGACTCGAGACAGTCACATGGTACCCTATGACCAAGCCCACACTTCACCAAAACCTACCCTAGGGTCCCCCATGGTACTTTTCACCTGTCTAACATACCATTTCTTTAGAGTTCTCCCATATTCTTACCATTTCACCAGTTATCTCACTTCATCAATCACTTTGTCAAGTGTTTTGTCACCACTTCATTTTCACCTCTCATCACCTCATCGCTTGAAGGGTAGACATCTCACTAAAGTCGCTTTACGTGTGATCAATAACCAAACACTCAATACTATAAATTGTATTTGTCCAAGAACCTTTGTCGAAGATCATCTTACGCCCTCCTTTGCTAGGGTAACTCAAAAACAAAACTTATCTTCTCATAAAAACTCCAATCCAAATAAATATTTGATGGACCAAAATACCTAAGTCTCTAGGCTAATCATGGATTTCCTTCTTTAAGAGTGGCAGTTGTAAGACCACTCATGAATGAAGCACCTGATAAAAACCTACCAAGGGTTGAACGACTTATCAAATCAAATCATGTAATTTGGGTAGCTTCTGAAAATGGGCAGTTCTCAGTCAAATCTGCATACATGCTAATGGTAGATTCTGAGGACCCCATTCTCCAGAATCAGTTGGTGTGGGTCAAAAAGCTTATTCCTAAAGTTGCAATGTTCGTGGATGGCAATCCAAGGCAGGATTCTTACAATTGACAACTTGATAAGGAAAGGTATGATAGTTGCTAACCGTTGTTGTTTGTGCAGGGCCAATTGGGAGTCCACCCTCCATATTTTCCTTGAATGCCCAGTCTCTTCGAGCATCCTCAATAGGTTATTTCAAGCCTTTAGCATTTGCTGGGTCAGACCAACCACCATCATTGACCTCTTCCACCAATGGCCAAATCCCTTCGTTAGCCTTAGGTTGAGATTTTTTGGGAAGATCTGTCTCCACCATTTTCTATGGTAGATTTGGCTTGAACAAAACCATAGAGCTTTCCATGAGTTGAGCCATGATGCCACCTACATCACCAATAATATCCTTACCTTTGCCCATGAAAATGTTAGCCTTATTCCTCATGAAGCTCGCAATCCTCCCCTCTGGGAGAGACTGATCGCTCACTCTTTAAATCTTACCCTGGTTGAGAAACCCATGTCCCCCAAGATCAATCCTAGAGTAGATGTCAGGTGGAAACCACCCCCAGTTGGATGGCTCAAGCTTAACTTTGATGGGGCTTCTAAAGGTAACCTTGGCAGAGCAGGGGCTGGAGGATTAGTGAGAGACCATCAAGGCTTTCTGGTGATGGCATTTTTTGAGTAGTTGGGAACAAGGACTAACAACGAGGCAGAAGCAAGAGCGCTATGGAGGGGTCTTTAGTTGGTTCAGGAGATTGAAGATAATCTTATCATTGAAAGAGATTTCTTGCACGTCATAAACCTTATCAGCAATGGGAAAATTCCTCCGTGGTGGTTTAAGACTGTCATCGAAGAGGCTAGGATCCTCTACCAAGCTAGGAATGAGCGAAGGGCCCAGCACGTGTTTAGGGAAGCTAATAAAACTGCTGATATCTTAGCCAATTTAGGGGTGGAAGCCGATGGGTTGGTCACTTGGGAACTCGGGGTTCCAAGTGATGTGGACAAGATTATTCAAAATGATCGCCAATGATGATGCATCTATGGGGTTTGGAAAAAGGAAGAGGAGCTCTCTGTCTCCTAAAGCAGTCCTGTCGCGTTTTTGCGACAAAAAAAGGCAAGTGCGACCACGAATCAAAACTGTCATGATATCGAGACGTGTCGTCATATCATGATCAAAGTAGAGCAGGAGAGGTTTTGACCGATAATTGTCGCGATATCGCGACTTGTCACGTTATTGCTCTCAAAAGAAGCAGTGAAGAGCATAGAAGGAAACCATCGCGATATCGCGATGTGTCGTCGTATCGCGATCAAAGTAGAGCAGGAGAGGTGTTGACCAAAAAATGTCGTGAAAACGCGACATGTCGCGTTATCATGCCCAAAAGAAGCAGTGAAGAGCTTAGAGGAAATTTGTCGCGATATCGTGGCTTGTCACATTTTCATGACCTGGTGCAGTTTCACGGTGCTCAATGCTGGAAAAAGTTAAGTATGGAAAGTTGTCTCGATTTTGTGACCGACAGAGGCAGATGGGAGCACCCAACAAGAATGTCATGATTTCACGACGTATCGCCGTATCATGGTCAAAGCAGAGCAGGAGAGGTGTTGACCAGAAAATGTCGCGATATCATGACATGTCGTGTTATCGTGCCCAAAAGAAGCAGTGAAGATCTTAGAGGAAAATTGTCATGATTTCGCGGTGTGTCGCATTTTCGTGACCTGTTGCGGTTTCGAGGTGCTCAATGCTAGAAAAATTTAAGTATGAAAAGTTGTCGTGGTTTCGCGACCCATAGCGGCAGTGGGGAGCGTCCAGCTAGAATGTCACGATTTTGCGACGTGGAGGCGACATCGAAGCAGAAAACTGAAAGATGTCACGAAATCGTGACATGTCGCATTTTCACGACTTGTCACAAAATCGCGGAGATGATGAAAATGAAGCAGAAGGCAAAAAGATGTCACGATTTCATGACATGTTGCATTTTCGTGACTAGTCGTGAAATCGCGGAGATGCTACGAATTGTAGCTGAAGGCAGAAAGATGTCACGAATTCGCGACATGTCGCATTTTCATGACCTGTCGTGAAATCGTGGAGGGGCTTGCAGGCAAAGCAGAAGGCAAAAAGATGTCGCAAAATTGCGACATGTCGCATTTTTGCAACTTGTCATGAAATCACGGTGTTGCATGAAGTTGAAGCAGAAGGCAGTTTGTTGTCATGATTTTGTGACATGTCGCATTTTCGTGACCTGTCACAAAATCGTAGAGTTGCTAGCAAAGGAAGCAGTTGGTTGTTTGATGTCGTGAAATTGCGACATGTCACATTTTCACGACATGTCGCATTTTTGTGACTTGTCGCAAAATTGCGGTGATGCTGGCAAATGAAGTTGTTGGCTGTTAGATGTCACGATTTTGTGACGTCTCATTTTCGTGACTTGTCACAAAATCGCGGAGGTGAAGGTAGATGAAAGTAGAAGGCTAAGGTGCATGAAGCTGTATCAGAAGGGGGCTTCAGATGGGTCCTAATAGCGTAAGACAGTCTGTCCCTATTGATTTTTTGATCCGTAACAGCTCTGTGCTGATTCTTGTAAAAGGTTTTGGGTCAACCTAGAAAACCCGTTTGCAATGAATTTGATCCTTAATTACCAAAAAAAAGTATCAAAGGTAAAGTTTCAAAGATATTCACTCCTTTCACAATTAGGGCATATCACATTGATCATGACAATAAGGAAATCTTACATCTACTTCCTTAGCAATTACTATGGCATGACGAAAGCCATCATCATTCACAATCTTCCATCATTGCAATCTTCCATCATCAATTCTTCTTTCTCAAAAACCAAATAATCTTTCGATGTGATTAAATTTTTGCATTGCCTTGTGTCTTCACACACTATAGTACAAAAAGGGGTAAATGTAGACACCCAAAAGTCGCACATGGTCGCTCACTTCTTCTTCACGGTTAATTAAATAGAAAAAGCCAAAAAATTACATTAATTAACCTCAAAACACCTTGCATTTATTTAAAGAGGTATGCATAAGCCCCTTCATCCACTTAATCCCTTTCCTATGTTTAACCTTGGTCCTCATTGACCACCATCAAAATCCTAACCATGGTAACCCTAACCTTGGTTTAAAGTCACTTTATCATTAAAGTGCACTTTAGGGGTTAAACACATGTTTAATTAAGCTTAATCAAGGTTAATACTAACATTTCACTCACACATGTGTGCACCCATGACAGTCATAGATATTTAAATATACTTTAATTTTAAGACATGGGAATGGGTGAGTCACCCTCCATCTCATCCCCTTAACCTTAGTTTAATCCAATATCAACTTAATCAAGGTTAACCTCAACCTTTGTTCACACGTGTACACCTAGGATATTTGTAGATATTTAAAAGATCCCTATTAAAATCATGTGAAAGGATGAGTTACCCTACACCTCAATTTTAACCTCACCATAGTTGAGATTCAACCTAGGGTTCAATCCACCTCACAAGGGACACCTCACCCCCCTAACCTCTCCAAAATACTATAAATAGTAGTACTTTTTCTCATAAATCCATCCACCTCATTTCATATAATAAAAATCTATCAAAATTACATCAAACTTCCAACCATCAACCATCCATAAAATCACCATAACAATCATCTATTTTGTACCCTATTGTATGTTGTTTTGATAGGTTTCAACAGATATAGGAGCATATTCGACGTCGACCAGGAATTGCTACAACCATAGGACAACACTATCTTCTATCAAAATTAGAAAAAGATAGTCATAGTCAATATTGCTAGGTACCCAACGACCCAAACTAATCACACCCTAGGGTCTGACTCTAGATAGAGTCTAGTTCTAGGCAACAACAGGTCACAAAATCCTCATGACAGACACTTTATTGTATTTTAGCATTTAAAGTCAGTTACAACAACTTTTATCATGAATTTTACTCCTTTATTTAGTGTCTTTTGTCTTCATAAATACGAGGCTTGATCCATGATAGGCCCCCAAACACACTAACCTATTTTTGTAGGTCATACAGGTCTTGAGGACAAGTTTGATCAACAATGGCATACTAGCAGTAAGCCCACCAAATTTGAGGATCTTTGGAAGACTTATTTAGGGTATTTTCGACTTGCTTACTGAGAAGAGAAGGGAATTTCACCTCACAAAATTCTACTTTGTAGCCTTCTAAAGAAAATCTATAAAAAGGAGGACCTCTTCTAACCCCTTTTGAGAATATATATCGATAGATATTACACCCATTTTCCACTATGTTCACAATCATTCAAGACAAAGTATGGCACTGATAGTCCCATGCTGACAAGTCATTATGATCAGATAAGTACACTATTAAATAATAAAAATCCTTGGGAATAGTAGGTGGAATTGTCAAATCTAGTTGCAAATGATTTTGGAGGGAATTTCTCCTTATGTAATCTATAAATAGTAGTAGTTTAGACTGTAAAAGAATGTTAGAAATATTAAGTATATTGAGTTGTCATTGATGTCAAAGGATTAATGTCAAAGATTGATGTCAAAGAGAGCTTGGTATTGTAGAAACATTCTTCTATGGTCGGATAATTATGCAAAGGCAAGGCTCAAAATAAAGACCATGGTTTAAGAGAGAAGAGTCAATATTATAATATTTTTAATATCATAATACTTGGGTCAAAAGGTTTTATTAAGAAAAATAAATCAAAGCAAAGATTTATTTTGCAATGGCCAAAGGTTTTAAAAATAATATTATAATATTTGAAATATTATAATACAAGTTTGAAAATATTGGACGCGCTCAAATCATGGAGGGCTTAATAATATTTGAATTATTTCAAAAGTACAAATGTTTCCTTATAAACCTCCCAAATGCATATTTAAGGAGGAAAATAAAATCATTTTGTAAGGTTTTAGAGAATATATGCATGATTCATAACCATTCATTGAGGGTAGAGAGTGAGGAGAAGACATCGCCATTCGTTGAGGGAAGAGAGAGATGGAAATTCAAAGCACACGTGTTTGAAAGCAGAGACAATAAATCAAAGGGGAGACATTGCACAAATTTTTTCTAACAGGGAAATTAGCCTAGGTGGCAGGTGGGTCCTATGTAAGGCATTGGCAATGGATAGATTTTGAGTTTGAATCATCACGATAGTTTGTTTTACGATTTTCATTTGGGCAAAAGAAAGGGATAATTTTATTTTTACACACATTCGTTTCTAGTGGGTGGGCCGACCTAGTTGGCACTCTAGATCGTGCTAGAGTGTGGGCTCTATGAGGTTTCATGTTCCACTCTCAGCGGTGGTGGCGACAGACGTGGTAAGGGCATAAATTTTTGATTAAAATTTGTGGTATGTTAGTGCTTGATCTAGGGAGACATAAGGTTTAATTTTTGCTTTGTAAGGAGTGCATATTTCTTGATCTAGGGATACATGATGATGATGTTTTGAAATTAAATATTTTGTGTACATAATGATATTTCAAATTTTGGTTGTGGCTTTATAAGGTTGAAATAATTTTAGAAAAAAAGTAGTAATAAGGTGTGTGGAAGTTAAATCAAATATGTATTTTGCACTTATGGTTTTTGGGTGATGACATTGAAAATTATTTGTGGCTTTTACAAGTAGTAGTTATAAGGTGTTTTATGGTTTAATTACTATGTGTATTTTTGCATGGTGAAAGAAAGTTTGAAGGGTTTTATTATTTGATTAAAAAGCCTTATTTTGAGAAGTTAAAGGGAGTTGTAAAGTAATATCTTTGTGCACATTTTTGAAAAGAGGTTTATCATGTGGATGATTGAAAAGTGATATGCTAACTAACCCTTGAAAGTGGCATAAGAAAGATAATATTTTGAGCCAGGTTTGAGGGTACTTCTTTATAAAAGAAAGTCAAGAGGTATGGTGATATCATTCCTTCTTTAAGGTGTTTGGTTGAAAAAATATTTCTGAATCTTAGGGTGGAGAAATAAGGATTGTATATGTTCATTGTTGAAATTATTTGAGCTAGTGTTTGTAAAACAAGTTATGCTTAATTGTATGAACTCAATTGATGGATGAGATTAGAAACACATATGCTAGGGTTTGAGAACAAAAGTGAACTTCATTGTTGAAAGAGATTGGAAACACTTGTGTTAGGGTTTATGAACAAATTGTGCTTCATTGTTTAAATCAAGTTTTATGAAGCATTTAGGCATTGATTTGAGTGACATTGAAAGTGATTTTAAAAGTGTTTGAAATCAAGTTTTGTGAAGCAATCTATGCATTAGGTTTAAGTGATCTCGTCAAGAACATATTGGGTATTGGATAGTACATATAATTCTCTATATGTTTAAGAGGTTAAAAAAATTCTAGGTACAATATATCTAAATTGCCTATTTAAAGAAAGCATTTCTAAAAGATATATAAGCATTGTTTTAAAAATTACTTGTGTGCAAGATTTGGGATCGGTTGAGCATGTGCTATGAGTTGTTTTGAGCATGTGGTAGAGTAGAGTTGAGTAGAGATAGTGAGGCATATTTGAGAAAGTCTTGTGAGAAGACTTGAAGTAGGTTTGGGGTATATTTGAGCAAGTATTGTGAGAAGACTTGATGCAGGTTTGAGGCAGATTTGAGTAAGTCTTGTGAAAAGACTTGAAGCAGGTTTTGAGGCAAATTTGAACAAGTCTTGTGAAAATAATTGAAGTAAGTTTTGAGGCAGATTTGAGAAAGTCTTGTGAAAAGACTTGAAGCAGGTTTGAGGTAGATTTGAGCAATTCTTGTGAGAAGAATTGAAGTAGGTTTGAGGCAGATTTGAGCAAGTCTTGTGAGAAGACTTGGGAAAGAATTGAAACAGATTCGTGCATGTAATATGTGTAGATTTAGGATAGAGTTGAGAGTATATTTATGAGCAAACATGAGTAAGCCTTGTGTTTAGGCTTGGAGCAAAATTTAGTAGAGTTGTGTACCATCTTTGGATATGACGAGAACAAAGGAGAGGAGTCTCTTGTGGATAGATTTCCATAAACCAGAGCAAGGGGATAGAGTTCTCCTATGGATAGAGTTCCATGAACAAGAGCAAGGGGATAGAGTTCTCCTATGGATAAAGTTCCATGAAAATGAATAGCAAGAGGATAGAGTTATCCTATGGATAGAGTTCTACGAACCAGACCAGAGCAAAGGAGAGGAGTCTCTTGTGGATATATTTCCATGAAAAAGAGCAAGGGGATATAGTTATCTTATGGATAGAGTTCCACAAACCAAACTAGAGCAAAGGAGAGGAGTCTCCTATGGATAGAGTTCCATGAACTAGCACAATGGGGACAAAGATCTCCTATGGATAGAGATCCATAAATCAGAGCAGTGGGGATAGAGGTCTCCTATGGATAGAGGTCCACAAACTTGAGCATAGGGGATTGGTATCTCCTTTGGACAAAGGTCCATAAACATTGTAATAGGGAATTATTTTCCAAGAGATTTGTTGAGAAAATTTATAAAAAATATTTTCTCCATGGACGTAACCCACATTGGGTGAACCATGTTAAATTTTTGTCTCTCATGTGTGTGATGATTTGTGCATTACTTTGTTATTGCTATTGATATTGTAATTAATAACATTGGATAATATTTTTTGGAAAAGAAAATTAAAAGTTTACCTTATACTGTTCACCCCCCTCTTAGTATAATCTTGCGTTCTTCAATTGGTATCTTAGCAGGTTCCTTCAAAAAAGTCTAAAAACTTGAAGGAAGATATTACAGGAACACATATGGCATCTTGATGCAGGAGCATCCAACGAAAGACAAAATACTGCAAAGTAGAAAAAGTGTCGTGATATCGTGACATGTCGGCAAAGAAGAAAAAGTGTCACGATATCGTGACATGTCACATTATCGTGACCAAAATCCGAGAGAAGGCTCAAGAGAGAAAAAGTGTTGCGATATCACGACATGTCGCATTATCGCGACCAAAAGCCGAGAGGAGGCTCAAGAGAGAAAAAGTGTCGCGATATCGCGACATGTCGCATTATCACAACCAAAAGATGAGAGAAGGCTCAAGAAGAAAAAGTGTCACGATATCGTGACATGTCGCATTATCGCGACCAAAAGACGAGAGAAGGCTCAAGAAGAAAAAGTGTCATGATATCGCGACATGTCGCATTTTCGTGACCAAGAGACGAGAAAAGGTGCAAGAGAGAAAAGTGTCACGATATCGCGACATGTTGCATTTTCACGACCAAGAGACGAGAGAAGGCGCAAGAGAGAAAAGTGTCGCGATATCGTGACATGTCGCATTTTTGCAACCAAGAGACGAGAGAAGGCACAAGAGAGAAAAGTGTCGTGATATCGCGACATGTCGCATTTTCATGACCAAAGGATGAGAGAAGGCGCAAGGGGAAAAAAAAGTGTCGCGATATCGTGACATGTCGCATTTTCATGACCAAAGGACGAGAAAAGGCGCAAGGGGAAAAAAGTGTCGCGATATCGCGACATGTCATATTTTCGTGACCAAAAGGTGAGAGAGGTGCAAGAGAGAAAATGTGACATGTCGCGATATCGCGACATGTCGCATTTTCATGACCAAAAGGCGAGAGGAGGCGCAGGAGAGAAAAAGTGTCGCGATATCGCGACATGTCACATTTTTGCGACCAAAGGACGAGAGAAGGCACAAGGGAGGAAAAGTGTCACGATATCGTGACATGTCGCATTATCACGACTAAAAGAGAAAGAGGAAGGAGGAAAAAGTGTCACGATATCGTGACATGTTGGCAAAGAAGAGAAAAAGTGTCATGATATCGCGACATGTCGCATTTTCATGACCAAACAAAAGAAAAGAAAGGGCAGGTGGTTACAGGGGCCGTTATAGAGGAAATTATCGAGCGGTGGGTATACCGAACGTCATCATTGGTTGATAGGCAGACAGAGTCTACAGTGGCAGCATTGAACAAGCACGTGGCACCAAGGTGCAATGAAAGCAGACGAAGATCAAGAGTCGAAAAGAAAGACGTTTCGAAAGCCAAGACAACGAAGAGGCACGGGAAATGAAACGAAGGGTCAGAAAAGGGAAATGGAGAGTCATGCCGAAGATTTTAAAAGGGGAAGCAAAGGCATGCACAAGGGGTCAAAAAATTTCTGAGACAGTGTTGCAGACGTGAAGGCAAGAGGGCCATTCTGGACCTGTTTGGGCTATTTTTCTTCCAGAGTTGGAAATGCTGTAATATAAAAAAAAATAAACTATCTTTTAGGATAAAGGAGTTTATTTGGCAGATTGCTACCATTTTTGTAAATTTTTCCAAGTTTAATGAATGAGAATTGAGAATTTTGCGTGAGCGATTTTGGCTCCCCATCAAGTGGTATCAGAGCGGGAGTTCCTGAGTGTGTGAGCAGATCACCGAAAGTGAGGCAGTTTGCACCAGGATCTGTGGAAGAGTAAGGGTTCCTGAGTGTGTGAGCAGATCATCGAAAGTGAGGCAGTTTGCACCAGGATCTGTGGAAGGGTTGTGAGAAGAGAGCGAGGAAGAATACCTCCATGAAGAAACCATGGTGGTGGGAGAAATGTGGTACCTGAAGAAGATTTTAGAGCTTTGCAGAGGCAAGTGCAAGCCCTACAAGAGGAGTTGCGAAGAGGGGTTGAGCCAAGGAGAGAAGACCGTAGTGAAGATGAAGCTTGGGAGGTTGATAATCCATCAGATGAAGAAGAAGCAATGGATCCTGCAGAAGCTAGATTAGTTAAGGCCATATCTCGGATCGGGAAGAAGCCAAAGTTTGATGTCTCCACGTATTCTGGGAATCTCAATCCAGAGGAGTTGATTGATTGGATCAATGATATGGAGGAGTATTTTGAGTATGAGGAGGTTGTAGATCCAGATCGGATCAAGTTTGCAAAAATGAAGTTGAAAGGCCATGCTTGCATATGGTGGAAAGAAGTGCAGCTAGAAAGAAATAGAAGCGGAAAGGAAAAGATAACCAGATGGGATCGAATGGTAGAGAAGTTGAAGAGGCAGTTTATTCCTGTAGATTACGAATTGGATCTGTTGAGGAAAATGCAGAGTTTGAGACAGTCAAACAAATCTGTCAAAGAATATACAGAGGAGTTTTACCAGATCTCAATCAGAACTAGCCATTCTGAGGCTAACAAGGAGAAGGTAGCCCATTACATCAATGGATTGAGAACCAATATTCAAGAAGAGTTGAGTCTGGTTAGGATTAGCACCATTGAGGATGCTTACCAGTTTGCTCTAAAAGTTGAAGAGAAGCTGAACAGAAGGTTTGAGGGTAAGCAGAAAGGAAGAGGTCATGGAGAAAGAACTGGTGGAAGAATAGATGGAGGACGAGATGAGAAGAAAGAAGAAGCTAGCAGCAGTCAGGATCAGAAGGGAGATAATGATTACAGATCCCGTAATCAGAATAATGGTTACCAAAGAGGAAGAGGTAGATATGGAAGAGGAGGATTTCGTGGAACCTGTTTCCATTGTGGGGAAGAGGGACATCGGGCATATGAGTGTCCCCAACACCAAGAGAGGATGAATAGGAGACCTGAGGGTCATGCTAGAGCTGCTGTAGCAGATGAAGGTGTTGAATCAAAACATTCTGAGGAGGCAGAGAGAGGAGAAGTTATGGTCACAAGGAGAACCTTGTTGAATGAGGAGAAAGGACCAGACCAGAGGAGGAGCCTATTCCGCACAAGGTGCAAATGTTCAGGTAAGGTCTATAATGTTATTATAGATAATGGTAGTACTGATAACTTGGTCTCTGAAGAAATGGTTACTAAGTTACAGCTAGAGAGGAGGAGACACCCGCATCCATACCGGATTGTGTGGTTGCAGAAGGACCATAGGGCATTGGTCAGTGAATAGTCCTTAGTCAAGTTCAATATTGGGAGATACCAGGATGAGGTCCTATGTGATGTTTTGCCTATGGATGCTTGCCATGTGTTGTTGGGGAGGCCATGGCAATTTGATAGACATGTGGTGTATGATGGGCACGCGAATACTTACTCTCTGACGAAAGGTGGAGTGCACCACAAGTTGAAGCCATTGAAGGAGATGGATGAAAAGAGTTTGCTGACAACAATGAGAGTGGAAGTTGTGGAGTTTGAAGAACTTAAGGGTTTGTACCCTAAAGACCCAGATTTTGTTGAAGCTTGGAGAGCTTGTACAGCCCCAGTTAAAAAGAAGGTGACAGAACAGTATAGAAGTGAAGGTCACTTCTCAATCCACCCCGGTTGTCTGATGCAGGAGCATCCAACGAAAGGCAAAATACCGCAAAGTAGAAAAAGTGTCGCGATATCGCGACATGTCGGCAAAGAAGAAAAAGTGTCGCGATATCGCGACATGTCGCATTATCACGACCAAAAGTCGAGAGAAGGCTCAAGAGAGAAAAAGTGTCGCGATATCGTGACCAAAAGCCGAGAGAAGGCTCAAGAGAGAAAAAGTGTCGCGATATCGCGACATGTCGCATTATCGCGACCAAAAGACGAGAGAAGGCTCAAGAGAGAAAAAGTGTCACGATATCGCGACATGTCGCATTATCGCGACCAAAAGACGAGAGAAGGCTCAAGAGAGAAAAAGTGTCGCGATATCGTGACATGTCACATTTTCGCGACCAAGAGACGAGAGAAGGCGCAAGAGAGAAAAGTGTCGCGATATCGCGACATGTCGCATTTTCGTGACCAAAAGACGAGAGAAGGCACAAGAGAGAAAAGTGTCGCGATATCGCGACATGTCGCATTTTTGTGACCAAGAGACGAGAGAAGGCGCAAGAGAGAAAAGTGTCGCGATATCGCGACATGTCACATTTTCGCGACCAAAGGACGAGAGAAGGCGCAAGGGAGAAAAAGTGTCACGATATCGTGACATGTCGCATTTTCGTGACCAAAAGGCGAGAGAGGCACAAGAGAGAAAAAGTGTCACGATATCGCGACATGTCGCATTTTCATGACCAAAAGGCGAGAGGAGGCGTAGGAGAGAAAAAGTGTCACGATATCGCGACATGTCGCATTTTCGCGACCAAAGGATGAGAGAAGGTGCAAGGGAGGAAAAGTGTCACGATATCACGACATGTCGCATTATCATGACTAAAAGAGAAGAGAAGAATGAGGAAAAAGTGTCGCGATATCGTGACATGTTGGCAAAGAAGAGAAAAGTGTCACGATATCGTGACATGTCGCATTTTTGCGACCAAACAAAAAAAAAGAAAGGGCAGGCGGTTACAGGGACCATTACAGAGGAAATTATCGAGCGGTGGGTATATCGAATGTCATCATTGGTTGACAGGCGGACAGAGTCTACAGTGGTAGCACTGAACAACACGTGGCACCAAGGTGCAATGAAAGCATACGAAGATCAAGAGTCGAAAAGAAAGACGTTTCGAAAGCCAAGACAACGAAGAGGCATGGGAAATGAAATGAAGGGTCAAAAAAGGGAAATAGAGAGTCACGCCAGAGATTTTAAAAGGGGAAGCAAAGGCATGCACAAGGGGTCAAAAAACTGCTGAGACAGAGTTGCAGACGTGAAGGCAAGAGGGCCATTCTGGACCTATTTGGGCTGTTTTCTTCCAGAGTTGGAAATGTTGTAATATAAAAAAAAATAAACTATCTTTCGGAATAAAGGAGTTTATTTGGTAGATTGCTGCCATTTTTGTAAATTTTTCCAAGTGTAATGAATGAGAATTGAGAATTTGGCATGAGCGATTTTGGCTCCCCATCACATCTCAAAATGGATCTTCAATAAATAAGGCTCCATTGTTTGATGGGAACAATTATGCTTTTTGGAGTATGAGGATGAAGACTTATTTGATGGCACAAGGATATGAAACATGGCAATCTATTGAGGATGGGTTCACACCTACAACTACTCCTCCCATAGATAAGGATGGTAAGCAATTACATGTGAATAATGCCAAGGCTATGAATGGAATCTTAAGTGGATTACGTGAATCAAAATTTGTGAAAGTTATGCAATGCAAATCAACAAAAGAGATATGGGATAAATTGAAGCAAACATATGAAGGAGATAGCAAGGTCAAGTTGGAAAAACTACAAACTC
This sequence comes from Wollemia nobilis, assembly GCA_028583015.1. Taxonomy (NCBI): domain Eukaryota; kingdom Viridiplantae; phylum Streptophyta; class Pinopsida; order Araucariales; family Araucariaceae; genus Wollemia; species Wollemia nobilis. The sequence goes on from JAQPPZ010017228.1 coordinate 20,313,120, forward strand.
ACAGGAGGAGGTTTGAAGAGTTGAAGATGGAAGATGAGGAAGATATTGCTAGATACTTACTTCATGTTGATGAAGTTGTTAATACCATGCGTGGACTTGGATTCAAAATTGAGGATTCTAGTGTTGCTCAGAAAGTATTAAGATCACTCCCTATAAGGTATGATGCAAAGGTTTTAGCTATAGAAGAGATGAAGGATCTCGATAAGTTGACTATGGATGAGTTACATGGAATTCTCATAGCTTATGAGATGAGAATAGAAAAAGATCACAATTCCAAGAAAGAGGTAGCTTTCAAAGCTTCAAAGAAGACAAAAGATAAGAAACCAGAATCAAGTGATGAGTCAAGTAATAATGAAGAAGCTAACTATGTGAGAAGAAATAAGGACTCAAGAAAACACAAAGATATAAAGACTGTGAAATGTTTTAATTGTGGTGACTTTGGTCACTATGCATCAAATTATCCACAAGCTGGAAGCAATAGCAATGAAGAGAAAAAGGATTATAAGAAAAAGGAAGAAAGAAAATTCAGGCATGAAAAGAAAAATAGGTATGGTCAAGGCAAGCATGAAAATAAGTTCTTTCAAAGGCACAAGAAGAGTTTCTATGTTAAAAGAGCAAGAAGTGCTTCAAGTGATAGTGATGAAAGACTCTCAGATAGTGAAGAAGAAGAGATTCTATTTTTGGCAATAGAAGAGGAAGAAAACACTCCTATTGAAGACCAAGTAGAAGATGCTCCTATAATTGAAGACCTAGAGAAAGGTTTAGAAAGAGAAGAAGAAGGCACAATTGATCTAGAAGAAGAACTTATTGTTGCTCTCAGAGAGTTGAAAAGAGTTAGAAAGCAGAATTCAAGACTGAAGGCTCAAGTTCAAGAAGATGAGGAAATAAAAGAAAAGCTTCTACAAGATCTCAAAAACTCAAAAGCTAAGGCAAGGAGATTTAAAGAAGTCATGGTTGAAAAGTTAGAGGCAAAGGAATTAGAATGTGAAAGGTTAGAACATGAAGTGGTTTCTCTAAGGATGGAAGTGAAATATTCTAAGGATAAGCTGCACAGGTTTGGGAAAAGTTCAAAAGCTTTGGATAACATTATCAATGCACAAAGATCTTCATTTATCAAAATAGGACTTGGTTTTGAAGAAGGACAAGGGAAACAAGAAGAAGGGTCAAGCTCAAGCTCAAAAGAAAAGGAAGTTTCAGAGGAAGAGATTGAAGAAGAACCTAAGACTTATGTTGATAAGTTGAAGAGTGGAAGCTTCACTAAGAAAGAAAACAATGCACAAACAAGAAACAGGGACCATCACAGAGAAGGCAAAGAAAGGACTAAGAGACCAGATATTTCAAGACAAGATGAATATTTCTTCCAAGGGCATTGTTTTTCATGTAATCATTTTGGTCACAAAGCTATGCATTGCAGGGTTCATGGAAAGGAGTATGGCTTCACTAAGAGGAACTTCAACTCATTTGAAGATGGATATTTCTTTCAAGGCTATTGCTACTCATGTAATCACCTTGGTCATAAAGCTATACACTGTAGGGTTCATGACAGAAATGATTATGGCTTCACCAAGAGGAACTTCAAGTCATTTGCACCTTCCAAGAACTACAACATCAGGTGTTACAATTGCAATAATCTTGGGCATAAGGCTAAGTGGTGTAGAACAGAATTTCCGAAACTTCTAGAGTCAAGCAAGAATAGGGACACTCAAAAGGATCAAAAGGGTATGATTACAAAGGTGTTGAAAAAGAAGGTTGAAAAGGAAAAAGAGCATTGTATGTTGGGAGTAGATTTACTCCCACCCCAAAATTAATCACCTCAAGGAGAGGAGGTGGTGAGGGGGCTGAGCTAAGAGTCTTATTTTTTAGCCCCAAAGGAGTCCCTTTGCCATTGATGTCAAAGGGGGAGAGTTTCAGTAAGGGGGAGAGAAATCAGTAAGAGGGAGCAACTTCTCAGGGGAGCAGATTTGGAATTCAGTGGTTGGAAAAGAATTTTTTAGAAAGGGTTGCCATCAATGACAAAGGGGGAGATTGTTGGAAATATTAAGTATATTGAGTTGTCATTGATGTCAAAGATTGATGTCAAAGAGAGCTTGGTATGGTAGAAACATTCTTCTATGGTTGGATAATTATGCAAAGGCAAGGTTTAAAATAAAGACCATGGTTTAAGAGAGAAGAGACGATATTATAATATTTTTAATATTATAATACTTGGGCCAAAAGGATTTATTAAGAAAAATAAATCAAAGGAAATATTTATTTTGCAAAGGCCAAAGGTTTTAAAAACAATATTATAATATTTGAAATATTATAATATAAGTTTGAAAAGGTTGGAGGCGCCGAAATCGTGGAGGGCTTAATAATATTTGAATTATTTCAAAAGCACCGACGTTTCCTTATAAATCTCCCAAATGCATATTTAAGGAGGAAAATAAAATCATTTTGCAAGGTTTTGGAGAATATATGCACGATTCACAACCATTCGTTGAGGGCAGAGAGTGAGGAGAAGACAACGCCATTCGTCAAGGGAAGAGGGAGAAGGAAAGTCAAAGTGCATGCATTTCAAAGTAGGGACAATGAATCAAAGGGGAGACAACGCATGACTTTGTTCCAATAGGGCAGCTAGCCTAGGTGGCAGGTGGGTCCTGCGTAAGGCATTGGCAGTGGATAGGTTTCGAGTTTGAATCATCGTGATAGTTTATTTTGTGATTTTTGTTTGGGCAGAAGAAAGGGATAAATCTATTTTTGCGCACATTCATTTCCAGTGGGTGGGCCAGCCTAGCTGGCACTCTAGCTCATGCTAGAGCATGGGCTCTGTGAGGTTTCATGTTTGACTCTCGATGGCGACGATGACAGACATGGTAAGGGCATAAATTTTTTATTAAAATTTGTGGTATGTTAGCGCTTGATCTAGGGAGACATAAGGTTTAATTTTTGCTTTGTAAGGAGTGCATATTGCTTGATCTAGGGAGACATAAGGATGATGTTTTGAAATTAAATATTCTGTGTGCATAATGATATTTCAGATTTTGGTTGTGGCTTTATAAGGTTGAAATAATTTTAGAAATAAAGGAGTAATAAGGTGTGTGAAAGTTAAATCAAATATGTATTTTGCACTTAGGGTTTTTGGGTGATGACATTGAAAATTATTTGTGGCTTTTACAAGTAGGAGTTATAAGGTGTTTTGTGGTTTAATTATTATGTGTATTTCTGCATGGTGAAAGAAAGTTTGAAGGGTTTTGTTCTTTGATTAAAAAGCCTTGTTTTGAGAAATTAAAGGGAGTTGTAAAGTAATATCTTTGTGCACATTTTTGAAGAGAGGTTTATCATGTGGATGATTGAAAAGTGCTATGCTAACTAACCCTTGAAAGTGGCATAAGAAAGATAGAATATTTTGAGACAGGTTTTGAGGGCACTTCTTCATCAAAGCAAGTCAAGAGGTATGGTGATATCATTCCTTCTTTAAGGTGTTTAGTTGAGCAAATATTTTTGAATCTTAAGGTGGAGAAATAAGGATTGTATATGTGCATTGTTGGAATTATTTGAGCTAGGGTTTGTGAGACAAATTGTGCATCCTTGTTGAAAGAAATTGGAAACACTTGTGCTAGGGTTTTTAAGAACAAATTGTGCATTCTTGTTGAAAGAAATTGGAAACACTTGTGTTAGATGTTTGTGAACAAATTGTGCATGGCATTATTTAAATCAAGTTTTGTGAAGCATTTAGGCATTAATTTGATGTGACATTGAAAGGGATTTGCAAGTATTAGAAATCAAGTTTGATAAAGCAATGCATTATATGAGTGATGTGAAGAACATATTGGGTATTTGATAGTACATATCATTCTCTAAATTCTAGGTAGAATATGTCTAAATTGCCTAGTTAAAGAAAGCATTTTTGAAAGAGATATAAGCATTATTTTGAATATCATTTGTGTGCAAGATTTGGGATTGGTTGAGCATGTGTTATGAGTAGTTTTGAGCATGTGTTAGAGTAGAGTTGAGCAGAGATAGTGAGAAATTTGAGCAAGTCTTATGAGAAGACTTGAAGCATGTTTGAGGTAGATTTGAGCAAGTCTTGTGAGAAGACTTGAAGTAGGTTTGAGGTAGATTTGAGCAAGTCTTGTGAGAAGACTTGAAGTAGGTTTGAGGTAGATTTGAGCAAGTCTTGTGAGAAGACTTGAAGAAGTTTGAGGTAGATTTGAGCAAGTCTTATGAAAACTTGAAGTAGTTTGAGGTAGATTTGAGCAAGTCTTGTGAGAAGACTTGAAGTAGATTTGAAGATATATTTATCATAGTAATGTGAGAAGATTTGGGATAGAGTTGAGAGTAGATTTGTGCATGTAATGTGTGCAGATTTGGGATAAAGTTGAGATAGATTTGTGAGTAGACCTAAGTAAGCCTTATGAGTAGGCTTGGAGTAGAGTTTAGTAGATTTGTGTACCAAAGCAAAGGAGAGGATTCTCATGTGGATAGAGTTCCATGAACTAGAGTAAAGGGATAGAGTTCTCCTATGGATAGAGTTCCACAAACTAGAGCAAAGGGATAGAGTTCTCCTATGGATAGAGTTCCATGAACTAGACCAAAAGGGGATAGAGTTCTCCTATGGATAGAGTTCCACAAACCAAACCAGAGCAAAGGAGAGGAGTCTCCTATGGATAGAGTTCCATGAACCAGAGCAAGGGGATAGAGTTATCCTATGGATAGAGTTCCACGAACCATAGAAAGGAGAGGAGTCTCCTATGGATAGAGATCCACAAAATAGAGAGGGGATAGAGGTCTCCTATGGATAGAGATCCATAAATCAGAGTAGTGGGGATAGAGGTCTCCTATGGATAGAGGTCCATAAACTTGAGCATAGGGGATTGGTGTCTCCTTTGGATAGAGGTCCATAAATATTGTAATAGGGAATTGGTTCCCAAGAGATCTATTGAGAAAATTTATAAGAAATATTTTCTCCATGGATGTAACCCACATTGGGTGAACCACGTTAAATTTGTGTCTCTCATGTGTGTGATGATTTGTGCATTGCTTTGTTACTACTATTGATATTGCAATTGATAACATTGGATAATATTTTTTGGGAAAGAAAAGTAAAATTTTACCTTATACTGTTCACCCCCTCTCAGTATAAGCTTGTGTTCTTCAAAGGATTGGTAAGTTTACCATTGTGTATATTTGAAGCCTTTCCATTCATTTCTTTTTGTAAAATAGTTGTGGTTCTTGAGCAGTTTGTGGGTAATCTCAAACCCTCTCTTCTTGCATAGTCTATGTAATATTTTTCTTGCATGTATACAAATATGGAAGCTTGTCTATTTTTTAGAATTTGCATATAGACCTGTTGTTGTGTATGTGTATGTGTTTGTGATATTTTACTTGAATATCATATTATATCAAGTGTATATATGTGTGAGGGGGTTGCGTATATTTTAGAATTGAGTCACTAACTAGATTGGTTCTCCTATAGGACCCACATTCTCATGCATTCTTATAATTGATAGGTCTCAATTGCACTTCACTGTGTCAAGGAGAGGAAGTGTTCACCAATGGCACATAATATTCAGCCCTATTTTTATAGGAAGATCTTAGTGGATATCTTGGTTCATCACATTCCTTTTCCTTTTGTTGTTGAGTTTATTTTTATTTCATTTAATTTATCACACCCTTTTCCCTTTTTATTTTGCTATTAAGTTTACTTTTATTTTGTTTGAGCTAAATTAGTGCTTCCTCGATTAAGGAGATGAAGTTCACCTACCAGAAGATAATATCAGTAATTATCTCAGACAATCATTCAAGACAAAGTATGGCACTGATAGTCCCATGCTAGTAAGTTATTATGATCAAATAAGTACACCATTCAATAATCAAAATCCATAGATAAAGTAGATGTGATTATAAAATCTAGTTGCAAATGATTTTGGAGGGAAATTCTCCTGATCTAATCTATAAATAACAATATTTTAGACTATAAATGGATCGACAAGTTTGCAATTGTGTACATTTGTAGGCTTTTATTTCATTTATCTATGTAAAAATAGTTGTTTTTCCTGAGTGGCTTATGCATAATATTGAACCCCCACTTTTGGAACAATCTATGTAAGATTTTACTTGCATTTATATATGCATGGAAGCTTGTATCTATTTTTTGGCATTTACCTATAGACCCATTGCTATGTATGTGTATGTGTTTGTGATATTTTTCCTGAATATTAGATTTTATCAAGTGTATGTATGTGTGAGGGGCCTGCATCTATTTTCAAACTGAATCACTAACTAGCTTGACTCTCCTATGATACCTACCTTCTCATGCATGCTTATAACTAGTAGATATCGATTGCACTTTACTATATCAAGGAGAAGTGTTCATCACTGGCATATAGAATTCATACCTATTTTTATGGTAAGATATTTGTGGATATCTTTACGCATCATCCTCCTTTTCCTTTTATTGTTGAGTTTGATTTTTTTTTTCTCATACCCTTTACCCCTTGTTGAGCAACTAGCACCATGAAGATCACATCCTAACAAGAATTCAACCTTGTGAAAAACTGTCAAAGGCCTCAAATTGATTCAAACCCCATGCTTTTGGTTGTGGCCCATTGTGTTGCTCTGCATGAGGTAAAATTATCTTATATGGGGACAATCAAATATAATAATTTAATGGTATGCTTGATGGGACCCCAATGACACATATTTGCTCCTAAAATTGCAAGGAGTAATACTAAGACTTGGTGAGGGTCTTAGTCTGTTCTCACTTGTTGTAGAGCCTCTTTTCTCACCAAGCAACTTTGCTCCAAAATGGACACCAAATTAACTTGTTGCTAAAAATATCACTGATATTCGGGTGAAGGCATTTGTCTACCATCTTATAGAAGCAAGAATTTGTATTCACCTGGCGACTCTACATTAATAGAGGAAACGTAGAGGTATGTAGATAAAATATGCTTTCAAATTACACTATCATATCTTAAATGGCTAGCCCTTTAGCACATATCCCTTCAAATGAAATAGGATCAAGCCCTCTAAATCCCCAAGAGCCACCTAATGTATGGAAGAAACTACTTGGATATATACTGGCAATACTACTAGAGTATACTCACAAAGGCTTGATCACTTCATTAGAACACCTCAGAGAATTGGTATTCATATACCAAATACACAATATCATGGAGAAATATATGGCATTTAGGTTATTAGTGGCATCTCTCAAGGGGGAGGCACTCAAAAAATATGAATCAATTCCTCCTCATTTAATCAAAAAATAGGATCATTTGGCTTCATTACTCACGAATGACTTTACCATACAAATATAAGAGGAGACAATTGAAGTTAGAAATGAGCTATCCCAAGAGAAAAATATTTTCTCTACCTATCATGATAAACACAACGACCAACCAAATCCTCTAGGGCTTAAAGATAATAAAAAAAATGGAAATAACAATATGGAATAAGTGATCATCCAAGAACATTCAAATCAAGGAGCTAAAGGAGTAAGGCATGAGGTAGACATAAAATCAATAATAAGATAAATCCAGCTAGAAATATTATTTTCCTTACCTCTATTAGTGCAAGAAGATGCACCATTATGGGTAGGAGCATACTGGGGAAAATTCTTAAAGCTTGCATACTATATAGGAGCAAAGGCTACAAAACGACTCCATTTTTATGCTAGCGACAAAAAAAGAAGGTGGAGTTAAATTAAAAATAGTATTTATAAGGGTTTTTTGCATCTACAAAAAACATAAATACCAAATATTTATCCTGATATGGAACCTTGGTTGAAACAAGATTGAATTTGGAGATATCGACTAATCAATAGCCATAGACATAATTAAATACAAAGTGACACATAATCCAAGACAAGTTAACCATATAAAAATTGGGTGAAATTCAAAATGGAGACACTCTCCCACCAAAAAGAAATTTTGGGAAGGAAAGTAGATAGATAGAATTTTTTCATTAAATGCTACCTCAAAATAGAACCTTATTTATGAATAATTACTGAAAAGGAATATTGTAGAAATAAATTAACCTCAAAAGGTGTGAATATGCATTTAGACACTCCTTGAAGAGTATAGAATTATCTAAAAAGCAAGGAGTAATAAATGCAAGGCACATAGGGACCATAAAAATATGAAAGATACAAATAGTAATGACCTAAAAAGATGAATCTATTTCACTCCCTCACCAAATACTTTATAGGTCATTATTCATCTAAAGGAAATATAGTATCAAGCTCAAGATGATGAAAAAAAAGGATTCTCATGTGCAAGAAATACCAAAAGTACCCATGCCCACATATTCTTCAAATATCAAGGTTTGAACAAACATAGTTGAAGACTACTTTGACCCTAAGGTCTACACAGGAGATAGGAAATTGAGAACATACGCTTATGAGTGTTTCAAATCTAGTAAGCCTTCGAGCGTTGGAGTGCAAATATGGACCATATTCTTGGCATAGTATATGGAAATCAAGGTACATTTTTTGCTACAAGTTGATAAGTGTATGTGCAAAGTTTTACAAGTTAAATGCCCAAGAAATCAGGACCCTAGACAAGAAATTTATAGCAAGGATTGATGGCCACATCATCAAGAGAATGTTGTTGCTACCTGAAGGTGAAGTGCATATTAATGAGGAGGAAGAAAAGGAATTTTGCAAAGTGAAAATGATCTTCTTAAGATAAAAATATAAAAAGGAAGGAAAAAATGACCCATTTTTGCAGAAGTTCATTCCCATTAACTATTTCAATAAAAGTGCAAAGGATGCATTGAGTATGATGGCCTCATTTTGGGCATAGAAAATGATAAAATTGTCAGCACAACTCAGTTGGGTATTTTGCATAAAACGAGACAAGGAGCAGTAACTCTAGATTTTACTGCGCTAATAGAAAATCAAATCCAAGAAGGCCTATGTCATTTTTGATCAACACAAATATTTACGTACTCCTTATTTATAGTATACCTTATTTTATATCAACATTCGAGCATGTTCCCAAAACTAGGAGGAGGAAGTAAATATCTGAATGAAAATACCATCCCAATATACAATCGAGTGAAAGAATTAAGAAAATAATCTTCTTATTATATTTTGTTAGATTATTTTTCGACTCCCTTCATATTTGTAATAAAGGGATCTCAAGTCCCAAAAATCTCAAAAGAATATAGGATTTTTTAGAAGGAACGATCCTAGGGGAATGGTTTTTTGTTAAATAAGGGACCCTAGTTAGAATGCATGGTTATATCTATCCTATCTATCTTCTACCAATATATATTATTGATCGAGTATTCGTCCTATAAGACTTTAGTCAGATTGACATTTTGGACTTCAAACATAGTAGTGGTAAATAAAAAACATCATACTAGTAGCAACATCTCAGTTTAGGAGGAATAATTGTACATAGAAAAGGAGAAGCCTCCTTGAAAAAGGAAAATTAAAGAGGTTGGGCCTAGAATTAATAAAAGACAAATGGGAATATGACCATGAGCAAAAAATTGTTGCATACCTAAAGGTTATAAAAGGAAAAAAAATTACTCATGAGCAAAGGCCTAAAATTCAGAAACTCAAAAGCCCTAAGGATGAAACAACAACTCATCCTCTTAGTTAGTTGACCAGACCTCCACCTACCCTAAAATTATATGAATCATTTTATGAGATTAAGGGTACCTTCAATCCATGGAATAAAGTAAAGGAATAAGATATAGATTAATTGAGAAATTGATATTGGAAGATTCCTAAAATAGAGGTATGGTGGAAGATGCGATAGATTAGTGGAAATAAGGAAGCCAAATTTGACTAATAAAAAAGGATATGAAGTTAAAATAATTTTACAATGAAGAATATTTAGATGTGAAAAGCTCTGTGACCATGGAATCTGGTGAAGAAGGAATGACTAGTGAAATACACTGGAAAATATAGGGAAAGCAATGACAAGATAAGAAGAAATTCTCTAATTATTATTCAAACCTCTGGGAGAAGATGCAATTCCTACTACTCAATAAAATAGAGTAATTTATTCTTTTCCAACCCAACAACAGAAATTGTCTAGGTCACTGGAATAGAAAACCTAAAATAAAAGAGAAAAAAATGGGGAACATATAGATAGTTTTGAAAATAGAAAGAATAGAAAGCATGAAAAGAAAAAGAAAGAAACATATTACAGCTGAATATAAGTATCATGTCATGTGTCCCTTCATACATCTAGGGATATATCCTAGAAGTTAAGGAAAACACCTCCTCTAGAAAGGGCCTAAGGTCCCCAGCTAGGCAAGCTACATTATCCCCAACACATGTAGTTACTTATCCTGAACGTGAAATAGGACAAATAATAGCTCTTAAAGTAGTTGCTCAGCCTCATCCCTAGCCACACCAATAGCTTGCAAAGTAGTTCCTCAATCAATAAAACCTGTGGAAACATTTGTATCATCCTTAGGGTTGTAAGAGGAAACACCAAAAAACCTAGAGATCCTCATCTTGCGGTAAAAATTCCAAAGAGTCAAACAATAGACAACTAGATATAATAAAGAGAGGCAATCTCAAAAATATTAGTAGATTTTTACTACTCAAGTGAATTGCAAATTTTCTCCTCAAGAAAGATCATTATTACTATAGAAATGAAGTTCATTGGTGGCTAATCCAATACATTAAATAGCAGAATAGGACTAAAACTCATTAGGAATAGGCATAGATTTGAAAGATGCTTAGCCTCAAGATATGTTGAAGCTTACCAAAGAATACAACATAATGGTAGAACATGATTATGAGCTGGCCACCCAAAAATACAAAGGAAGAAGAAGGATCTTGAACAAATCAAGAAAACCCTCAAGGAATAATAGAATGAATCTAAAGCCCTAAAGAACCAGATAAATTTATTGACTAAATAGTTAAAAGAAAGAGGATCTTAAACCATTCTGAAAAGACAAGAGGAACAATTGAAATAAGTATCTAATCAACTTGTTGAGTAATAGGTTTAATATGAACAAGAAAATGAGACCTTATTAAGAGAGCTAGAAGACATAAAACAATAGAACAAAGAGAGGCAATTGCTTGAAACCAAGAATATTATTAGATAAACTTGAGATACCTATTGGTATGACATCAAAGGTATGGAATTAGAGTTATTCCTAGTCTTTGAATATATAGATTTTGTAGCTTTGTTTGAACTCAAGATAAAAAAGGAAACAAAATCCAACTTATAAAAAATCAACATGAAGATAGGAGAAGCCAAAATATACCAAACCTTGCTAGACAAAACCCCTAACTTTGAAATTTTCACTTTTAGAATACAAGATAGGGAAATCATGACACATAAAGTAGTCAACCTCTTTAGAAGAGAGTGAATGATTGAATATTGCATAAAGTTAGTTGATAATTTATATAACATTGTGGGAATATTGAAGGTAAAAATAGATTTTCTAATAGCAATGGGACTCCATTAACCATTGAACCAAATGAGCGATAAGCTATACTCAAAGGAAAAGTATCGAAAGATGGTGGAATCTAACAAGGATATTTGTTTTTCCTTAGAAGAACAAAATACCCCCTCCACACAAAAGAGTTAGCTCAAACTATTGGGCAATTGGAAAAACTCAAGGTGTTGACTAATGAAGTAATAAATCGAACCAAGAATTTCTCCTAGGATGATAAGCATGAAGTTATTGTTTTGTATGATCAATTATAGCACACTCATTACCCATTGTATGAGTAATGGGTAGAGATTGGGAGAGCACTTGCTAGACTCTCCACATAATATCACAATTTTCTCAACTATTCTTTTAATTTTTTGTGTTTTCTTTTGTAGCAATCATAACATTTTGACTCTGAGCCCAAGGATAAAGGTAATTTTGAATTCTCCTTCAATCATACTAGAAGGCCCCTATTAGCCACCAAAATTTTAGTTGTTTCCCACCACCCACTCATGACTAACAAAAAATATTGATAACTAATTATCATGGTTTTATCTATCTCACAAAAAATAGCCTAAAAGGACTCTTGACAATTGAGACTTATACAAAAGTTAACAAAAGTCCTGATAGACAACCAAAAGAGCACTAAAGGAGCTCACCCCTTGGGATAAGTCTTGATATCAGAGGTTTTATTATCTACAATAAAGCACAACATAAGAAAATCCCAACTAGTTTGTGAGAGATGCCAAAAGCTAAGCAAACATGGATACCCGAGTCAAATAAAAGCCACAAAGGTAGATGAGATGAATTAATTCTTCCTCAATTGAGGAGATGAAGACCACCTACTAGAAGATAATATTAGTAATTGTATTAAACAATCATTCAAGACAACATGATGCTAATAGTTCCATATTGATAAGTCATTATGATCAAATAAGTACACCATTCAATAATTAGAATCCCTAGGAAAAGTATATGGGATTCGTAAATCTAGTTGCAAATGATTTTGGAGGGAAATTATCCTGATGTAATCTATAGATAGCAATAGTTTGGACTATAAAAGGATTGGTAAGTTTATAATAGGCTTCCTTTCATTTCTATTTGTAAAAGAAATTGTGGTTCTTAAGTAGCTTGTGGGTAATTTTGAATCTCTAATTCTAGAACAATGTATGTAAGAGTTTACTTGCATTTTTATATACATGGGAGCTCATATCTATTTTTTGGTATTTTCTTGTAGACTAGTTGTTGTGTATGTGTATGTATTTGTAATATTTTGCCTAAATATCAAATTTTATCAAGTGTACCTGCAATTATTTTATAATTGAGTCACTAACTAGCTTGGCTCTCTTGCAAGACCCACCTTCTCATACATGTTTATGATTGGTAGATCTTGATTACACTTCACTATGTCAAGGAGAGGAAGTGTTCACCACTGGAACATAGTTTTTAGGCCTATTTTTGCAGGAAGATCTTAGCAGATCTTTTGGAGCATTGCCCTCTTTTTCTTTTGTTGTTGAGTTTGCTTTCTCACACCCTTTCCATTTTATTGAGCAACTAGAACCTTGAAGATCGCATCCTAATAGGGATCTAACCTTGTAAAAAAATCTTGGAGGCCCTTGATTGAGCTGAATCCATGCTCTTGATAATGGCCCATTGTATCGCTCTACACGAGGTACAATTTTCTTGTATGGTGATAATAAAAGATAACACTTACAATACTAAAGCTTTATTTGATAGTCACAAAACTGATACACATGATACAAGAGGAAGGAACACAATGTCAAGTTGTAATGTAATAAATCCTTAATATTAGAACATGGACTTGATGATATTGATGATTGATGTTGGGAAGAAACTGATGTTATTCTATATTTAGTTGTTGTGACATAAGTTAACATAAGTGATAATTGATAAAAGCTCTAGTGTTAATGTGTTGCTCATCTGGATATGGAGAGAGTTGGATGCACCATTTTTATGGTCACCTAATTTTAGGTTGTACAAATCATACCAATATAGGATAGATATGAAATGATTTTTGACTATATAGAAGGTGAAGATCACTAAAAAATATTTACTTTAGAATTTGGTATCATCACCATATAAAAGTTGACATATGATGTATTGATGGGAAATGTGTTGTAAAGTGGTGGTGTTCCACCCTTGGAGGAGCAATTTGGTTTGACAGATGCAATGTTCAAGCTTATAATGATGAGGCTATACAACCTACATAATATACTTGTATCTAACTACTTTACTTCTTATCTTAGATAATATAATTTGAGAATATGACGACCCACCCTTTTCTAAATGGTTGGAACTAGCTAGATGATTTGCCTTCACTCTTGATGCCTTGGGATATTCATTATATGATCCAAAAACTTCCTCATATGACTTGAAAACTACTTTGTACAACTTAGCACTAGGCTATATTACCTATCAATTACCTAGATGACCCTACATTAAAAACTCAAAAATAATACAAATAAGAAATTGAATCTAATTGAATGCAATAATCATTAGTAACAATACATGCAAAGAACACACAATGACAATAACAAATGATGAATGTGTATGAAAAAATATTACATTGATGATATCCTATATGATGAAATGCATATGGTATCTTCTACAATTACATACACAATATTTGATCCTATGCAGAATACTTCCAATGCACTCCATACTATCTCTCTTAGCATACACAATGCAACTACAAAGGAATATATTTGACATATATAATGTCTTCAATGTGTCTATATCCTCTTTACTCTGTTCCTTGTATCTTGTGTCTTGCATGTACCCCTTGCAACTTCTTGAATTAATGATGGGGTCCTATTTGAATGTGGGGATGGTAGTCACAAACAACTGCCACCCCTAACATCTCACCTCTTAACTATAGGATAAACTAGTGTTAATAGACTTTGTACATATCTCCACTTATGCCATTAATACATGCACTATTAAAACGTACAATGCTTATCCAAAAGTATAAAACTTATTGTATGCATATATGAAATCTATGTATATTTTATTTATAAATTATTTATTTCTTTTCTTGAGGTGGTATGTCAAAATTAGTACCTATATTTTTCATCCCCTCTAGATTGGTTGATGTTCTCATTAGTTACTATTGCTACTCATGGGAACTCTAGGTCTATTGAGGTTGAGATGATAGAATATGCACTCCTTAAATCTCCTGTATCTATAGTTTCAAAGCGTTTTTCTCCCCCTCAAGTCTTTTGTTTTAGGCCTAGTAATGAGCCCACTAGAAGCCATAGCGATGTGACTTTAGCTTGACTTTTGCTAGTCTATCCTTCAACTCAACTTCAAGTTTTATTTTCTCTACTTTCTTATTTATTGTTTCTACCAACTACTCATATTATTCCATGATCAATTGCTTCTTATGCTCAAGTTCCTTCATATTGCCTTTGAGATTTTGTTCCCTTATTGCATACTTAGACTTTAATTATCCTATCAATTGATCCTTCTGCTCATCCTTTTGCCTTATAACCTTAATTTTAGTTCATATCCTAGTTAGTTATGCTTCAACATATTTCTACACTTTCAAAATTTGACTTTTAGCCATCTCTACTTGGTTAGTTAGCTCCTTCATATTTAAGCTACAAACTATTTGCTAAAAAACCTCATGTCCCATTGCTAACCATTGAATCAAATATAAAAAAACATCTTGGCATATGGATTCACCAACTTATATTCAACCTTCACATTCTTAACACCCAAAATTTTAGGATAAGATGCCAAGTTACCTTAATCAACATAATTCTGTGGTGAATAACGATAGAGTACTTGAGTTCTTTCTACAAATTCTAAATCTACAACATTGAATTGACAAAACTATTACCATCTCTTAGCTCCTATGACTACATTTGGTAAATTTATGCAAATTTTTCATATGCTATTCATCACTAGTTCAATGCACCAATTTTGTTGATTCATATTTCATTTGCAATTGCCATAGTTGTTAGTCCCCAACAAACCCAACTCTAAACTCAAATCGAACTCTATCAAATAATCTACTCACATTTTTAAATAATATGTCAATATGCTTATTGATATTTGCTTCTAGAACTATTGATCTCCTCAAGTTTGGTACTTCTATGATGAAATGCTCACTTGTTTCCTCTTTTACCAGTTTCATATCTATGTCATCCTCAGTGGTAGTCTCATCCACATCCTCCCCACTATGGCCTGTTAGGTTGATCCTTTGTTTGGATGCTTTTCTTTCTTGAATTTTTTATCCTTCTACATCAATAATCTTCTTCATTATTTCCATTGTCTCCTTACTCTTCTAAGGTTCTTACTTTGGTGGTAGACTACTTTGGCCTTCTTGCCATAGTCTATACTCTGATGCAGGTTGTTTACCCTTCTATTGACTCTCCTCTAGCACTACTAAATTGGGTGCCATAGTCTACATTGTTGTAGATCTAAAATCTATTAATGGTCCCTCATCCAATAAATATGATCCATAAAGATCCACAACATCTAAATACTATCTAACTGGTGGTGTGCTGCAACTCTCCATTGTATCAACCTTGTCCACCTATATTGAAACATCACCAGTAAAATATCCTTCTTCTAGTGCACTATCCAATGTTAGTGCTACTCAAATTGCATCAACTATAGTCTAAACCTCCTCATCTAAATCTACAAAAATCACTATATCCTAAGATAACTATTGCACAATGTTCTTACTCACCATTGTCCTATTTTTTGTAAATTACTTATTTTATGCAACATGTTTCTACAATTTTGGTTTTTGTCCACTTATGGCAACCTCACTTGAAGTTACTTGGGTATCTACAATGGCACCTTTAGCACCTCATGCAACATAATTTATTAGTTGTGCTAGAGTTCCCATTTGTACTACATATTATGACACTCCATGCTTTCCACTCTCCTAGCCCACAACCACCTTCTTCACACTACCACTATTTATTTTCTTTGTTGCATCTTATTGTGGAGGCCCTTGACTTATTGGTTGTTATTGCAGTTTCACTACCATTTGTTACAATTTTTGCTCCAATTTTTTTTTCCTCCTTTTTATTTGAATCATTTGTATTTGGTAGATACTCCTCATTCCCATCATATTAATCCCTCGTTTCAACTATAACATCTATTTCATCACCTAGTATTTCTCATGCATTCCTCTTCTTCAAGGCACTTTTCTTCTTTTATGGAGTACTAACCTTTATCAATGGTACAACATGTACCCACTTTAAAATTATTGATGCATGCTTTAGAATAGTGTGAGGAGGGTTCAATCCTAGAAACTGAAGCTTCTCTTGACACATTACATCTAAAACCAGAGCAATGATATGGAAATCCATTAAATTTTCTTTAGTATACTACATCAAAAAATTTTGAATGTGGTTTTATAAGAATATAGCCCAATAATACAACTATTAAACCATTATTTATTCCATATAAGGTATAAGACAAGTGGGAATATTTGAGGCTCTTTGTTCATTGGGTAATATAGACATAATCACATTCATTGTGCATTATAACTCATCAGACTTTAGATTTGATATTTTTAATCTATGGATCCCATGCTTCATAAACTTAACCCCCTTTTATTAATTAAGATTGGTAACACTATCCATTAAATTCAAAATGCAATATTCAATGGATGATCTATTGGATGTTACAACTATGTTCTACAAAAGTCTCCAATTAGTGTTATGGAAGCTACCTCCTCCAAGGAGATCTGCATCATCTTATTCCCCTTGTTCTTTGTGCTTGGTGAATATGGTTACTTCCTACCATGATATTAATTAGGAGTTTTCATTCATGACCTTGATCATAGATTCATTCCATGTTGTCTCACTCTTCCTCGCTCTACATTTCTATCACCTTCTTTGTATGTTCTATACACATGGTTTGCTTGACTTCTTCTAAAGACAAATCCAATGCCACTTCCTCAAGTACAAGGTCTTGCTTGCAACACTGCTTTAGGTGGAAACATCCTTTGCAAATCCACATGTTCAATTTGCTCTAAAATTTATGTCCTTTGCATCACTCCTATGGTCAATCTCTTCAACTTTATATTTTTCTAGCTTTTGGCAACTCCTATTGTAAGACCTTTGTAGCACGATGAGAGTAATCCACACTTGGAGGAATAATTTTAATGACATATTTAATGATTAGCTATGACTACATTCATTTCAATAATTAACACTTCAATTTATGAATAGGAAAGTCCATCCTCTTTAAGATTACTATCCTTTAGTAAAAAACTTAAATGTCCACTATACGACAATCTCCATTGTACAACAACGATGGTGTAGGAGCAAATTTTAACCAACCAAAAAATTAGTGTACATAGAAATAATGATAAGTGTGAAATACATGTGAAATATAATGTTAATGTAAATGAAATGTAAATGTAATACAATTTTGTATAAGACGTCAAAGTGATGATATCATCATTGGTATATTGCATATAATATAATGTTTGATTAAGGTGTGTATTGTACATGTGAAAGGGAGAAAACATTATGTGATGAGGTATCCTAGAAGACTATTGTTGGCAATGACCAAGGCTTGACAAAAAATAGAACCCTCAGTCATTTGTTTGAGGATTCACCATCATGGATATTGCATAGACTCTATTCTAGGAGAGGAGAAACTATGCATAGAAGAGCATATAGTATATGTATCCATTGTGTATTGTATTGTTGTGAGAGATACTCTATAATGTACATGTACAACTGAGTAATACAATGATGATTCATCATTAAACCATGTGATGTGTATATTTTGTACATGATATTGTTGTTGCTTTTAGTTGGTAGATAATGTAGCATTGAGTTCTATTTGTAGTTGTGGAAGTGTTGTAATAAAATTATAGTACAAGAGAGTTGTAGTCCAGGACACTATATGGAAGTCATCATACAAGTGGAATTATTGGTTATGATTTTCTAGTGGATTGTTGTGTTTCATTCTAGTGGGTGAATTCCATATAATTATGTAGCTAACACTTGTCGTTCAAGTGGAATCCAACCTATCATACAAGTGAACAAGTATTGTTTGTTGTACAAGTGTACAAGAGTTGATGTCATACAAGTGCATGATGTGTTGCATAATTATATTGAATACTATCTTTTTTAGCCTCTAAATATATCATTTCATTCCCCAACAATTGAGAAAATCACTATCATGCTATATCTGGCATCATTGTTGTTATCAAATTGAAGTTTGGGTCATTTGTCTTTTGAATTTTGAAGCACGTGCATGGCATAAAGTGGTGAATGATAGATAACTTACCATGAGTATGTGGAAGACAAGGTCATGGAAGTAGTCAAATACTTGTAAGAAGTAGGAGAATTTCTCAATGACATGGTGTTGAGAAAAGTAAAGATTATAATATTGCCAACCAAGTACTATAGTTTTATGAGACAAAACTTGAAGAGCTAGTGGTTGAACGTGTGTGGAGTCCTCAAGAGGAGTAAATTACAAGTGAATCACATGATAGACGGTAAACATTGTTTCTAACAATAGAATGCATACAAGGTAATGCACAAGAAAACAAAATCGAGACCATAGAGAATATTTGTGCAAGTGGAGGGTGTAGGAGGAGATAATGTTGAATAGTTGGTAATGCAAACATAAGAGCAGGGGAGTTTTTCAAGAGGTGTAGAGGATAAGAGTTAGGAACAAGGACAACTACAAAAAATGCTTGGACGAGGAGACTAGAACCGATGTTCATATATTCATAAAGAAGGTCATGAAGTGTGGAGGTACCAAAAGTTGGTCAAAATATTGTTTGATAGTAATGGCGTGTAAGACAAATAAGTGCCAAGTGAAGAAGATAGAGAAGAAAAAAGACGTGTGGAAAATAAAAAACCACCATGAATCACAAATATGACTAATCTTGCAACAACAATAGGCAAGCAGAAGTACCCATTATTTTTAGATGATGGGAAGACCCAAAATTCCATATTGGAATGTGTGTGATAATATGGTGAGTCAATGGAGTTGATGATGAATGATCCTAGTTAGGATTAGTTTTTGACAACATTGCAAGGAATCACAATGGGATGACACTTGAAGAAAGATAAGACAAATTCCTTTGATACATGGGAATGATTGATGACTAAATTTATTAATAAATTTAGATAACTGTAAGACTATATTGAAATCATTAGAGAAATATATTCCATACAATAGAAAATGGAGGATGTTAAATCCTACAATAGAAGATTAAAGGAACTTAGTGATAAGATGGAATTTACACCAATAGATGGTTTGCAAACTTACAAAGATTATGGCTCCTAGATGCATTGATTCCAATATATAAAATGAAGATGAAAGTAGTACCACAAACTGCCTATGAGAGGCATATAATAGAATCATTAGTTTAGAGAGTGAATTAAAGCAGATGATAGCATACTTAAGTCACTATAAGTATTTATATTTTGGTAGTGACCGAGATGATTTACATGTGGTAATCTAGGCAATGCAAAAACACCTAGAGATAATGGTACATGATATGGAGGAAAAGAGAAAAGACAAATAAGATATTTGGTGTTTTGACTACAATATAGGACATACAAATACCAATTATCCAAATAATTTCTTTTGTAACATATATGAGGTTGTAGGGCATGCGGTTGGAGATTTTCCATTTAATTTGAGAATCTCAAGGTGCCAAACCTTGTTGGTGTAAAAAGAAGACACAAAATAGAAACCCAATACTTTTAAGAGTGGGCAAGCAACAACAAGCAACCGATACAAAAAATATCAAGGTGGAGATAACCATAGAGAGACAATCGATAATAGGGAGAACAAAATTGATGATTTAAAAGGAAGACCCATTATATAGTTTCAAAGATGGTAGGAGTGGGGGCATATCACATAAAATAGTTAAAATCAATCAATTAGAGATAATGCCAAAGCAATCACAAGGAGGCAAATTGCCTGAAGAAGACAAGATCAAGTAACTCATGGAATGTCAATTTCATTGGTATAGAGGAGCCTCTTATAGACCAAAAACACAAAGATATGCTTGTAGTAACTAGGGATCAAGAAAAGAAGGCTAAAAAATACATCAATCCTACCAAAGAGAAGGAAATATGACAAGAAACAAATAATGCGATAGAAAAAAATATGAAGAATGCTATACAAGAGAAACTTTTTCAAGAGAAAATGTTGAAAGAGATGGTCACCATTGAATAAGACAAGTTGTCAACACAGGAGCTGGTGACACAAGTATTAATATGAAGGTGGAAGTCAAAGTTTTAAATTTACTTGGTATCATACTAGAGCTAATATGCAATAGTAGGGTAGATGATGCAACCAATAAGAAGCAACTATGAGGAGAAGAGACTAATTCATTGATCCAACAATATTGATGATTAATGTTAACGAAAAGCTAACATTGATTAATATTGAGTTGCTATATCATAAGTTGACACAAGTGATCATTGATGGAGGGTTGGGTATTAATGTATTGCCTAAGAAGACTTAACAAGAGATTGGAGCACAGTCTTTAAATTTAAAATTGTATGGTGGAGACCAGTACATGGCTGAAATGAAAGGAGTCTTAACGACACAAAAAGTAAAAATATTCGATCAAGATTTTATCATATATTTTATTGTAATCACCATGAAGAAACTAGCATATGATGCACTACTAGGAAGAGGATGACTATGCATAGAAAAAGCAAATCACAACTAGGAGAAGGATTACTTCACATAAAAAAAGGAACAACACAAATATATGATTAACCTAAAGAATCAACCCATGAGCGAGGATCTTGTGATGGTTGATAAGTGAAGGAGTTCATCTTTGGATGAGGACAATGAACATGAATGAAACAAAGGAGTGTTGTAGTTGGAAGAATGTATGAAAGATGAAAATCATTTGGATAACATATTTATCCAGTGGTAGATGGAGGATTATGAAGCATTTTAGCCAAACTACCTATGCATTTAAATAGAGGATATTGAACAAGACCATGATGAATGAGGGGAGAACAAGTATAATGTCGACGAAAGTAGTAAAAAGGAAAATTTTGCATTGAAGAATGAAGAGAAGAAAAAGTGAACATTCTTGAAGAACTTCACAGAGTATACTATTGGTGATGTGATCAATGAAAAGTCAGCACACCTGTTCAAAGTGGTTAAAGCAACAAGTGAACTTGACATAATGGTTAAGGTGAATCTTGGTGATGAAGGAGAAGAAAAGATAATCCATTGTAGAGATAAGTGGGATCAAGTATTGAAAGCAATAGCTTTCAAAATCTTCATGCAGTATAAATAAGTCTTCTCATGGACACACAAGGATTTGAAAGAAATATTGTCAAAATTGTGTTTTATATTAGGTTACTTCTTTGATATTGGAAGAGTTGATAAAATGTTAGATAGTTTATTTTAAAGATAAAATGTTAAGCATTCTATGGAGGATCGGTATTGCAATTATCGGATGGAATCTATGGATTTTAAAGCAATAACAAAAAAGCAAAAATTTAGAATCATATTGAAGTTTGGAATCAAATTGTCTCTATTATGTTTACAAGCACAATGCTCATAAGGTAAGTCTCAAGTTAGAAAAATATGTGCTAACCTCTTGGTTACTAGATATGAATATACATACAAGAGCTATCTATAATAATGGAGTTGACATAAAGGATTAACATTGACCTATGTTAAAATGGTCATGTCTAAATATTGGGTTCATAAAAGCTAATTTGGATGGTGTTTCTAAGGGAAATATAAGGAAAGCTAGTGAAGGTTATTTTTTTAAATAATGAAGACAATTTTTCCTCACCTACTCAAAATAATATGGACTTTTAACTAACTACAATGTAGAGGTCGGTGCGCTTCTTATAGAGATCAAGAATACCATTGAAAATATATTTAAATATATTTCAATTGAGGAAAATTCACACATTATTACTAATTTTATTAAAAAAATTGATATGAGAATTAGATCAATAATAATATGTTTTCAATTTCTATTAATTAATAATGGAGGCAATCTTGAAAATGCCAACATATCTATAGAGAAGGAAACAATGTAGAAAATTGTTTAGCCAATTATGGTGTTGATTTTTATCTTTATCAAAGTCAAAACCAATGAAGATTCTATATCTTAATGAAAGTGGTATCAAGGATTTGATAGAGAAAACATAGCTTTGATAGAAAGTCAAGTTGAGCATGGTCTAATTAATATAATACAAATATAATGGTTTAGTATTTTAATGGTATTAATAATTTGTCCAACAAGAAGTAGTTGTTCTATTAAGTCTTAAAAAATAGGTAGTGTGATAAACCCCTACGACTAACACATAGGGTTGAGCAATATCCTCCCAACCATGACCCCTCGTAAATCCAAGAGCTAGACTTATCAATAGGGAATTAACACAACCAAACACCGTGGTTTGAACCTTAGACCTCCTGAAGAAGAGCCAAACCCCAAATCGTTGCATTATCCCCACTTATAAATAGGAATGCCCCCAAGGGTTATCTGGATTGGTAATTGTATGTATGATTAGACACTTGCCAAAAAAAGACCTAGGTTCAAACCATGAGGGCATACCTATTTTTTTGCAAATATGGTAGTCTAATCTAAATCCTCTGAGTGCATGCTAGACCAATGACAACAACATGAATCCCGAGCGATCGATGGTCCTCTTCGTACTAGGTCAAAAATAATGATATGGTATAGGCTTGTTGGGGTTGATCTAAATCCTCTAAGTGCATGCTAAACTGATGACAACGGTATGAATCCCGAGCGATCGATGGTCCCCCTCATATCAGGTCAAAAATTATGAGATGGTATAGGCTTGTTGGAAGCAACCCTTATAGTTTGAACCTTACACTTGGAAGTTATTAAAAATAGTGTGGATGTAACCAACTCCTCTATGTATCAAAAAAAAACTGTCCCAACAAAGACACCACAATAAAAAAAGGTATTAGGCATTCCTAATGGAGACCCAAGGTCAATTCATGAGAAAGGTAACCCTGATTAACCCTCAAATTTTCAACCTATTAAAATATAGTATTAATAATTAATAATAAATACTTATAATAATAAAAACAATCACATATTTAAATTAATAATTAGAATACAATTCATTTTTATAAAAGAAAATATTAAATGACATCAGCCTAAATTAAACGGTTAAATTTCTCATTTTTTTAAGGAGAAACTAATTTTTAAATATTATCAAATAATATATAATTATTAAAATCAAAATACAACCAGGTGTTGTAGGTGAGTTGGAGAGGAGAGGGCAATCCTCCAAGGGAGGTCCCACGTTTGAATCTCCACCCTACCAAAAAGTTGAATTGGGTACCCAAAATCCAATTGATAATGTTGGTGCGGGTAGGGTCGGGTGCAACCCCCAGGTGACTTTGACAATGTAAAACCTTCTGTTCGTGGTCTCTTAGACCAAGGCGACCCTTCAAGAAGTTTTTCGCTTAAAAAATAAAAAATAAAAAATAAAATTCAAAATACAATTAAATAAAACTCATAACAATCTTAAAAAAAATCAACACATCACAATATTTTAAAATTAATAAAAAATAAAATTTAACAATAAAGTAAAGTCATTTAATCTGTATTTTACAACTTTTTTTTCTTTCAAACTAGGTAAGTTTACAAACAAAAGGAGGTAAGATGTCTCACTTAGACTTTAATATGATTTAATAACAGGCTAAGACGTTACCATCATTGAACTTGAAAGTCCTATCCATTCCTCTAACTAAAATCTAAATTTATATAATTTATATATATAAAATAATAATAGTAAGACTTGGATTGTTTAAAATAAAAGTAAAGAACCTTAAATGTTTAAAAAATTAAATCATAATAACTTAATAACAAAAAAAACCTACCAATCAACCTACCTTATAAATTTAGATGTATATTTAATATATTATTAATTATTTTTATTTTTATAATATAAATCTTACTCTATCTAACCTACATTTATTAGCATAGTGTTTATACTTTGATGTCGATGTATTACTTAACATACATGTTCTGGTAACATATACCTACGTCCTCCCTTAAATATCTCCTCACATAGCCATTAAGAAAAAGAAACTAAGCAATCTTAGTTGTGTTGGCCTATTCAATTTTAAAAAGTGGTTGAGAAATCATTTCCTTAGTTGTGCCATAAATTAATTATTTTCTTCAAGTGATATGCTTAGATTTCAAGCAAGCCAATATATGTATTATTTCACAAATTATTATTTTTTTCATAGAAATATTTTTAAGTAAAATATTAAGATAAAGAGCAGGTTTTTAAAAAGGTTATGGTTTTCTTGTATCAAGGTTTAATTTTAACCTAAAAACATGTCACTACAATATCTTTCATGAATATACAAATTTAAATTTCATGCTAGAGTCCCTCTCAAGACAACGCAATGATTAGGGCTTTGGCCTCTCTTTGGGAGGTCCAAGGTCCAAACCGTGGGATTTGTGTGTGCAATTTCATGTGGTTTGATCTTTGATTCTCGTGCACATCATGGAAAATCACTTATTCCAACATGATGGTGTGCATTGTAGAAGAAGAGGTATTAAAGTGGAAAAAATCCAACTTAGCAATATGCCACTAGAAAACAAAAATTCATGCTAGAAAGGAACATGTTTTTAAAAATATATGTAGAATTAATATTATTAATGTTAAAATCAGTCAAGTGGGTCTTGGTTTCTTGGTTTAGTGGTTGGGATATATGGATGATGTAGTACATCCGAAGGTTCAATTTTTTGTAGTATCAAATAGGTTATATAGTTCAATGTGACTAAGTTGATGTAAAAGAGAAAGAACAACTCTTTCAAAACTTACTTAAAAAAATTAAAATTAAAATCAATTCTTAAAATCAACATTGTATCACCAAAAATAAAATCAAATTATGTAGATTACTATTATTATTAATAAGAATATTTGCTAAAAAAATAAAAGCATATTAAAAATTTAAAATAAAAAATATATTATCAAATAATTAGTTAAATAAGTTAACTTTTAAGGTGTAAAACAAGGTTCAAATTCTACTAAGGTATGTATGCTTAATTATTTTTTAATGAATTATATGTGATTGAAACTAGCCTCAACCGTATTACATAGCCACCACATAGTGGTATTACAACAAAGCTATGCTTAGTTATTTTTTTAATGAATTATATGAGATCGAAACCAACCTCAACCGTATTACATCTCCATCACATAGTGGTATTACAACAAAGCTTGGATATTATCTGCGTGTCCTTTGGCAAGATTCGAACCTCAATCTCCTCCTTGAAATGTTGAGGAATCTAACCGGTTGAGCTAATGCCACTTGATTATGTATGCTTAATTATTAATATAGTGTTATAATATTATTATGTGATCTTATGTATAAAGGGGTGATTCATTTCAATTTCATATAACTAATTAAAAAATTAAAAATTAATTTTCAATGAGTTTAAACATGTTTTTATGAGAGGCCCATGTCCCCTCATATTAAGTGGGGTTTGAACCTTGGACCTCTCAAAGAGAGGCCAAAGCCCTTACCACTACAATAAACTTGCAACAAAAATCAAAGAATATTTTTTTTTGCTATTGGTAGATAATAGGATTTTGAAAGGGATCCTTCCCTTTATCAACTCTTGGAAATCCAAGAAAAACAAATGAATCAATCTAGGCACAAAAAACAATTTATCTTCTTACAAATCAAATTTTGCATTTTTTGAACAATACAATTTTTTTCTAACCAAAAGTGTAATGACCAAAATAATAATAGTCTAAACAGACTGCTAGACTACTAGTTATAATTTCCCATCGATAGCAGGAAATTATTAAATTTAGTTTACAAATCATGTGAACAAAATGAAAATAAACTTGTCATTAATCTGCAAACATTGTTCCTTTAGATGCTTCAAATTACATAAAGTCCATAAACCCCTAGACACACCAATAGTAGGAATTGTTTCCATCTAAGCTGTTTTCCAAATTGAATTCTTCATCTTTAGGAAATTGAAATCATCCACTTTAATCTCTTGTAATCAAATAATATCAACCATCCTCTCCTTTCTTAACTCTCTAAGCACCCTATGTTTAACCAGGGTATTCATACCCCAAATATTCCAATATAGAAAATTTATTTTGTATCAAGTTGAAGTTTTCTTCCTCCTAAAGACAAATTTTTTTGCTTCCCATCAGCTACATCCTTAGCAATGGCTCTGGTTCTGAATTCCCAGAGATTGGACCTTTCTCGAGATACTGAAATTCCCAAATCAACCTTCTCATATTTCCTTCTACTTCCAACAAAACTTTTCAGGATGACATTTTCCTTCTTTTCCAACTCCAAATCACGAGTAGAATTGTTTTTCCTCCATCTTCTTCATCTTCAAACCCATTCTAAATAATGTTAATATTTTTATTTATTTTCTCCCATAGACAATCAATGTCATATTATGTTGAGTGATTTCTCCCAAAACCCTCGTTTCTATGCTCTTTTCCTTCAACCTTGCTAGAGAGTGTGGATTTTTCTCAATATTCTCTTCTCCATACAAAGAAGAATTCTTTTTCTTTTCAATCAAAGCCTCAGTAACCGGTTCATTAATACCTCTAGGTTGAGTTTCTGGAACAAAATATCCCCCTTTAACAATGCCATCCCCATAAAGGGTAGCAAGTACCTCAAAGCTATTTGGAGATGAACCCTTACTACTTTCACCAATTTATTTCTGCCCCAGAACTTCTCCTTGCTTAGTTTCCTTTTTCCTCCAAACCCTCAAAGGTTGTCTAGTTCTATTATTCATAACTTTCTCCTTAGGATTTTTTGGGTATGTTTTCCAAATATGCCCTACCCTTTTGCAAAGGTTACATAAGGAAATGAGAGTTTTATACTAAATATCTTGTTCCCATTCCTTGTAATATGAAACTAGCCTAATAGATTTAGGTAGTGGTTCATCCAAATCTGCTTGTACACAAAAATGAGCCATTATCATTATGGTTTGGGATTTAGTAGCTAAATCAAAAGTAATTATTTTTCAATTGCTTTAGCTATCTCGAAAATTATATTGTCATCCCAAAATTCCATTGGAAACCAAGGTAGATTCACCCATAAGGGCATCAATTGAAAAGTGGTTGTGGTTGGATTAAATCCTGGACTCCATTTTTGTAAAAGTAACCCTCTCCTCCCAAAAGCCCATGGGACCCTCATCAAAACATTTACCATGTCCTCTGAATTTGTAAACTTAAACAACAAAAAATCATTAGGCAAAGCCACCATCACATCCTGCCCTAGAAGTTTCCATTTATCATTTATCCCAAACCCACTTCCTTATTGTATTTAAATCTAGTCTATTGCCCAAAAATTTTCCAACCAAAATTTTTTTCTTTCTGAATCACTGTCAGCCAAAATTTTTGGGACCTTAAGAGTAAAACCCTTTTCATTCCGATCTGAAGATAGAACAAATTCCTCTTCTTGCAAATTTTGACTTCTCTTCAAAACATATGCCCAAGAAGTGCCTCCATTTGAACTTTCTACTACTATCAAATTTGGATCTACTACTCCTGGATACAAAGGGTTAGAATATATCCTATTTGCATCCTTAGGGGTTTCTACCGCAGCAAAACCCTCATCTATCGTCTCTCCTACTCCTCATGTACCTGCTCCAAAATATTTGTATACCCCATCCTTTCTCCTCCAGGGCTTCCTTTGGCGGACAATCATTGTCGACATTACCTTCTTATGTAGATCAGGTTTCCCCTTCTTAATAGTGGCCATTACCATATCGTTGAGCAATTACTATCGAAATTACCTTCTTACGTAGATCGGGTTTCCCATTTTTAAGGGTCGCCATTACCATATCGTTGATGCATGTCACTATTGAAATTACCTTCTTATATAGACCAAGTTTCCCCTTCTTAAGGGTGGCCATTACCATACCGTTGATGCATATAATCGATGGAACCATAGTATATTTTATAATTTTTTTAGTTGATTAAATGAGCCCCACCCATATTACATCATCACCACATAGTGGTATTATAAAAAACCGTGGATATTATCTATGTATTGCTTGACAAGATGTGAACCTTAGTCTCCTCCTTAAATATTGAGGAATCTAACCGGTTGAACTAGTACCACTTTATTATGTTTTTATAAATTATTACCATGACATTGTTAAAGATATAATAAGGGCAAACTCATTTCAATCTCCTATAATCAATTTAAATATTGTAAAAATCAATATTATTATTTGTAAAATATTAATTAAAAATACTAAAAACTAAATTAAGAGTTTGTTATTGAAGTATTATTAGTAAAAACATTCTACTCACAAATAGTTCATTATAATTTAATTTTCATATATATAATAAAAAACAATGAAAATTTAGTTCATTGAACTACAATTGTCTATAATACATTAGTTGAAAATAAAAATTGTTAAAATAACATTTAAAAATTAAATTTTGGGTGGGGGTGGTGTTTCAAATCCATGGTGCCTCTTTGGATGTTTGGTTGGGTTCTTGCTTGTCTGATGTGGGAGATGTTCCAACGGGCCCTTTCCTCTACGATTTTGTTTTGGTCTTTGGGGAGAGACCATGCGTTTCCTCGATGTTTATGGAGGAGGGATTCCAATGGTAGTTTTCTAGTCAGGTAATCAGATGGGGTTTTAGGACCCTTTGATTGTCTAATGTGGATTGGTCAGTGGGCCTTGTTCTAAGAAAAGTTTTTAGGTCTCTAGGGGGAGACCTTGTGTTTTCACAATGATCGTGGAGGAAGGGCTCTAGTGACAACTTCTTTGTTAGGTAGCTCAGTTGGTCCTTTACTCGTCTAGCTTAGGAGGTATTCCGAAGGATTGTGTTCTCTGCAGTATTTTTTGGTCTTTGAGAGGAGGCGTTGTGCTTCCATGATGGCTACAAAGGAAGTATTCCAATGAAGGCTTCTTAGTTAGATAGCTTTGGTGGGGTTTGGGAGGCCTCTTGTTTGGTCTAAAGTAGGAGATTGTTCGATGGGCCTCATTCTCTATGAGTGTGTTTGGTGTTCAAGTGTGTTCACGTTAGCCGTAGAGGAAAGGTTTTGAAGATAGTTTCTTGGTCAGGAGTCTTTGAGGGTGTCAGAGGAATCATGGTGGTCTAAGTCTTTCTTGGTCTTTCCTATTTTTAGCCTATGCTCTCCATTTTAGTTGGAAAGGGTTTTTTGCTGGGCTATCTAGTGTGGTGGATCTTTTTTCCTTATTGTTTCCCAATCTTGGCTGTACTTCAAGTGGACCTCTTTTGAGCTAGCTTATTTTCTTGGTTTTCTGGGACCAAATAGCCTCATGGTCAAGCAATTGTTTACACTGTGTAGGTTTTTATCCTGGGTGAGAAACCTTATTTAAAATTTGTTTTAGTGTGTAGGATCCTCTATTTATGCTTTAAAACAAATATTTTAAATTTGTGAGTGGGTCCCTCTCTGTTTAGATGGGAAACCTTATTTCAAAATTGTTCTCGTTTGTGATATCCTCTATTTATGCCTCAAAATAAATATTTTTAATTCATGAGTGGATCCCTTTGTACGGGTAGAATTCTTCTCTCGAGATGCTTCTTAGGTTTTTTTGTGTGGGTTTTCCCTGTTTAGGTGGGAATTATTTTTTTAATTATCTCTATATTTTATTAGTAGTTGATTCTTTGGAGATTCTCTCTCTATTTTAGTTGTTCTTTGTTTATATTTGGGAGACCTTTTGTTGCACCTTTACTGTACATGTTTGGGGTCCCTTTCAAAATATTTTCCAATCAATAAAAAAATTAAGATTATTATTTTAAAAACATTAGCTATTAACTAAAAATCAAAATATCATGCTATAAAATTAAATAATTAATCATAAACTATTCAAGTACCATATTGTATTAATGTGTCAAAAAACATTATTATATTGATAATACTAATTTGTCTAAAAGAGGTTTTTCTTTTTGAAAATTATCTCATCTTTTAGGAGCCATATATTTGTGAAGGGTTATCCCATTTAGCTGATTCTTGGACCAACTTGTGTGAAATTTGAATAGCTTTAAAATAAGTGGTCATATGAAGAAATCCAAGCAATATTGAGAGAGATATGACCTTGTGAAGTCAACCATCCGAAACAAGGGCAATGATAATTTTTCAAGTCGTGAAAAATAAAATTGCAAATATTTGTCAGCTAGGGTTTGGTGGGAAGAGAAATAAAGGGCTAGAACTTCAGTGAGGCAAGAAATTCTATTTGGACATAGAATTTTTTAGCTAAGTTTTTTTCCCTTCTTTATTTTAGAAATTTTGCATGTAGTTTATTATCATTTTTTATCAAATTTTATATTTGCTATAGGAAATTGATTAGTTTCAATTGATTTTGATTTTTAGTTTCCTTTCCATGGACCAATTTATAGTTAAATACTTAGAATCATCTCTAGCGATAGAGGTTAGTGAGTGCACTTCAAAGATATCATTATTGCTCCATGATAGGGTAATTTTGGTAAATTTAATGGGTATTGGTTAGGGGCTTTAGCCTTGAGAAAATGGATTGATAGGAGTTGGAAGTCTCTAGGAGTGATTCTATAATTTTTTCCCAAAGGTTTCTTCCTATCCATTTTTGGTTCTAGGGAAGAAAGAAAAATCCTAAAAGAAGGTCCTTAGTTTATGGGAAGAGCAGGGCTCTTCCTTTCCTATAGGTATGAAGGCTTTTCACCTGAAAATGTAAATCTATCCCTAGTACTAGTTTGGGTTGCTCATTGAATTTTAGAAAATAGATACCTTCAATGCAATAGACAACACTCTAGGATATTTCCTTGAGATTTCAGATACTATGAAAGATGGATAATTGGCTATTTATGCTCTAATATTGGTCATGAATGATATAAGTAAAGCTTTACCAAAATCAATTATTCTTAAGTATGGGGATACAATGTGGACCCAAACCATAGATTATGAAACACATATTTTAAATGTAGAATATGTCATGATGTGGGGCATATTGAGAGATCATACCTTAAGAAGATCCCAACAAAGTCATATGTAGAAAACTACAAGAAAACTTACAAATGGTTATGGATGAAGATGGTTTTCAACTTCCAAAAAATAGATCTAGAAAAATGAAAAAAATAAATAGTGGAGACTAATAAATAAGGATATTATAAGAAATACCAAATATTTTTAGGCTTTAGCCTATGAAGAAAAAGTAGATCAAAACTTATAGGACACAGTACAACATGTTCAACATATTAATAAGAAACCGTTTATTTTAGTATGATCCTGATTTAGGGAAGATCATTCTTGATGAACCTAAGGAATGTGTCTAATAAGATTTTGAATACTCTTTTGAAGTACCATGCACCATTTAGGATAAAAAAATTGGTAAATAAAATGTAGGTTTAGAAGTTAATAACTTTGCCATTAATAAGGAAATACCAAGAAATGAGCAGGACAAGTCAAAAGCTTTTGTATTAGAGCCAGGAGAGGATAATTATAATGAAAAAAAATGGGAATGAATTTTGAGGAATAGAATAATAAGACCTACTCCTAATATAGGTAATGCAAAAAGAGGAAAACCCTCAAATTATCAAGCAAGATCCAAGGAAGCAAGAGCAAACATAGAGAAAGGAACACAAATTAAGTTGGTTGAACTTCTCTTTACCAAACAACAAAATGATATTGGTAATACGCAGGTGGGACCAATAGCCCCTAATGAGACATGATTATCATCTCATGGAATATAAGGGGTGCTAATGCCACCTCAAAGTAGAGGTGTATTAGGGACCTATGTTTAAGTAATAAGCTTGATATTATTTATATCCAAGAAACTAAAATGACAAAAAAAAAAAAGTTTCAAAAACTATGAAAGTAATATGGGCAAGATGTGATTGGGATGCTATGGATTCTAAAGGAGTGACAAGGGGAATTCTAACTTGTTGAAATCCTTATAGAACCTCCTATGTAGCTATTCATAAAACTAAGCATTGGATAGCCTCTTTAGTCATTTGCTACTTTGCAGATATTCATTTCATCCTTATCAATGTCTATGGACATACAACTCAGTCAAGTAGATTAAAAGTTTAGAGTGGGATTGAAGTATTTTTGAGAAGTAAATATCAAGAAACCTGAATTATGATAATATGAGATTTTAATTCCATAACAAAATTGGACGAAATGTTTTGGAGAATTAGGAAATTAACCCAAAGTATGAGAGATTTCTCAACTTTTATTAAAAATAATAATCTATGGGAGGTTGAGTTTGAAGAAGACAACTATACATGGACCAACAACAGGAAAGGCTAGAATCTAATAGAAAAAAAAATAGACAGACGCATACTCTTAAATCATTGGCTAGATGAAGGAACATGTGCTAAAATTAATACCTTAACAATGATTGGTTCAAATCATTGGCTAATAAGAGTTAAAATGGTGGTAAGTGAATTCAAAAAATAATCATATTTTAAATATGAGAAGATGTGGGAAGACCATCCTCAAATTGTTTATATGATAGCACATACATGGAATTCTTTAGGAAATGGTGGGTTGTATGCTCTTCCAAAACAAATTAAATCCATGACATCTAGATTAAAATAATGGAACAAGAACACTTTTGGAAATATTTTTTAGAAGAAAGAACTAAAAGATAAACTTTCAAAATTTCAAAAAGGTGATCATAATAATCCAATATTAGAATAAAGAGAGTTCCTTAGTGAATATCATAACATTTTGAGTACGGAAGATAAATTTTGGATATTAAACTCAAGATAGACTTGGTTAAAAGAATATAAAATACAAATTTTTTCATAGGATGGCTATAGTACAAAGATCAACATCCATAATTAGTAGAATTAAATCATAAGAAGGGGTTTGGAGTGAATATCAAAGTGAAATTAAAAAATAAACAAAGTATTTTTATCAAAATATTCTAGGATTAGAGGCGACTGGAGTTCTTAATGATAAACTTCTTCAAGATGTACCTTTAGTTATAACAAATGAATAAAATAGGAAACTGATGGAGCCTATTACTCTAGAATAAGTTCATTTAGCTATTTTATCTTTTAAAAAGGATAAAACCCTAGGTCTAGATGGGCTTTCTGTAACTTTATACCAATATAATTGGCATATAGAGAAGGATTATTTACTGGTTGAAGTGGAACAATAGGGTAAAACAATACATATATTATAAAATAAATACAACATATCTTACCCTAATTCCAAAAAAGAAGGATGTTTAATTGTTTGATTCTTTTAGACCCATAAGACTATGCAAAATGGCATATAATATTATCTCCAAAGTGATGGTGAATCGATTAAGGCCATTGTTAGACAAAATTATTTTATAAGAGCAAGGAAAATTTGTGAAAGGGAGACAAATTTTGGACAGGATCATAGTAGCTCATAAAGTTATTTATTTAGCAACTTTAAGAAAGAGAAAGCGACGATATTAAAACTTGATATGAGTAAAGACTATGATAGGGGTAAATTGGATTTTCTTTTTACAATTTTAGAAAAGTTTGAATTTGGGAAGAAATGGGTTATATGGATTAAAGCTTTTTTCTCTATAGTTTCTTATTCGATGTTGGTCAATGGGTTAGTAACATAATATTTTAAAGCCAAGAGAGGCCTTAGACAAGGAGATCCTCTATCTCCTTATTTTTTCATTATTATGGTAGAGGTTCTGAGTAGGAACTTAAATAAGGCTTACAAATATGGGATTATAAGTGCACTTAACGTTAGTAATAACATAGATAACATCACCCATAAACAATTTTTAGATGATACAACCATTTTTGGCAGAGCAAGGATAAATGAGTCTAGAGCTTTGAATAAATTTTTAAAGGAATATGAAAGAGCATCACAACAAAAAGTTAATAAGATAAATTCCAAAATTTACTTCCTTAACACTCCGACTAATATCAAAGCAATAATTTATAGGTTACTTCAAATGGAGGAGGTAAATTTACCAACAACTTATCTAGGGATACCTTTATTTGAGGGAGAATGAAGATATAATTATGGAATCCAATTATTAGTAAAGTTTAGAATAAACTACCATCTTGGAAATGTAGATGGTTATCGTTAGCAAGAATAGTGTAGCTAATTAAGTTAATCTTACAAGCCATTACAATATATTATATGTCATTGTATACTATGCCAAAATCAATAGAAAAATGTTTAATCTATATTATGCGATCCTTTTTGTGGTCAGGTTCACATGATAAAAGAAAATTTACTTTTATGAAATGGAGTAAGTTATGTGATGATAAAACTAGGGTAGGCCTCGGTTTAAGAGTTCTTATAGATGCAAACTTAGATCTTAGGAGAAATTAATATGGAGATTGTACAAAGAGAGTCAAAGACAATGGGCAAGAATTCTTCTAAGTGTGTTGAGCCCAATGACCCAAGCTTAATATTTACTGCATTCTCTCTACCAAATGGTTATGCTCTTTGGAATGGTTTTAAAAATCTATTGATCTAATAATTAAAGGTTTAAGATGGGTGGTGGGAACTGGAGAAAAAAATTCTATTTGGATGGATACTTGGTGTGATAAAAAACCACTCAATTTAGATCCAATTTTGAAACCTTGGATGAGATTGCTTCAAGAGAAATATGGTGATAGGGTTTCAAACATTTTGTACAAGGATAAAAAAGGAAGATACAAATGGAAAGAAGATTTTTTTACAAGTATACAAGACAATGAAGCTAGGAGGAAATTGAGTAGAAATATAACAACTGTAATTATTCTAAGGGGAGCCAAGGATAAATTGATTTGGGAGTTGAATAGCTTAGAGGAATACACAAAAATAAGTGGATATAACGTAAAGCACCAACAAAATAGTAATATCACTAGAATGTGGAGAGATATTTGGGATAGCCCAAGAATTCCTAAAGTTAAAATGTCTGTTTCGCTAGTAGGTCATAGAAGAATTTTATCTTGGGATAACCTTATGAAAAGGGGTTTTCATAGCCCCTCTCAATGTGTTCTTTGTAAAAAGGAGGAGAGTATAGACCATCCCTTGGGTCATTTATCAATAGTCTAGAAACTATGGCAATGGATTCTTAATATGTTTGGTAAATGCATGGCGATGAATAACATAATTGAAGAATGGTTAAAGCAATGGCAAAGCACTTATAAAAGTGAGTCTTTACAGACAATATGGGATATATCAAAAGATAAAATACTTTGAACTGTATGGCTATATAGGAATAGAAGAATATTTAAAGAAAAGTAAATTATTTTAGATATAATGAAAAGGAAGATATGTTTAGTCATAGAGGAGTCTAAACCAACCCTATCAACTCACCCAAATCCTAATCTAGAAGCAAAGAGCCTTGATAGATGGAGTCAAGGCATTAAATGGAATTATGATGTTGGGTACAAGAGACGCAAAAAGAAGGCAAAGAAGATAAAGTGGAAACCACCAGATGCGGAGTTCATTAAATTAAATTTTGATGGAGCATCTAAAAGAAATCCAGGACCAGTAGAAGAAGGAGGAGTAATTACAAATAATAGAGGAGATATTTTATCTCATTATGCTTTCTATAGTGGATTTAAGATAAATAATGAAGTTGAAGCTTGGGCAGCTTTAGAAGGGTTAAAAATATGTAAACAAATGAAATGGGATAGAGTATGGACGAAATATGATTCTCTCATAGTAATAAATGCAATTTTAAGGAAAGCAAAGGCTCCATGGAACATATAAGAGATAATTATGGAAATTAAAGATCTTTCTAAAGAGTTTGAAGAAATCAAGTTTACACATACATTAACGGAAGAAAAAAATATGCAGATAGGTTAGCCGATAGAGGGGTTTTGATTAAGGATCATGAAATTAATTTCTCCTTTCCATGGTAGAGGAAGTAGTGAGTTTAGCTGACGTTGACAAGAAAATGTTGATTGCCTAAATCAAATAATGATTAATATTTTCCATTGGTAATATTTTCTTTAGTATATAACATTAATTTATTTTCATATCAACTATTTATTATATTTTCTGTAGTTGTACTTGTGTTTTAGGAAGGAAACTAGCAATCTAGATTTTGTAAAGTGGATTGTGATAGTGTGATGTTTTGGAAATATAATTCTACTAAGATGTAATGCATAGATAGTAGAGGTGAAGTTTTTGTATTGTGAAGGATGCTATAGAAAAATTTCAAGAAGGATGTTAAATTCTAGAATATTTGTATTCATATAGAAAATTGAAAAGATCGAGAAAATGAAAATCAAGAATTCAAACATTTTATGTAAAATGATGTAGGTTTGTAGCTATAGCATCTCAATTGAGATGATAAGTGTATCTATTTGTAAATTCTCAAGCTTTAAATATGAGAGTTGTAATTTTTCAAGGGTGGGGGACTCGAGTACAATCCCTTATTATCCAACAAAAAAAACTATATTGCTAATAAAAATCCATGATCTAGGATATTAATATAAAATTTGACCTGTGGACATTCATATAAATTTTGAGCTGTGAAGTTCAACAAGATAAACATGCAGTGATTAACATTTTGAATCACTAGTAAGAGAGTAAGGCTTCAACCAAGCATCAAACTAATAATTTTTAGAATCTCCCTCTTTGACTAACAATTAATATATTTTTTGATTAACTACAAAATATTTGATATGATGTTCCATGTTGTCAAGCCTTTATGTTGATATATTTTGAAGTAATATTTTTATATAATTATTTCCTTTATTTTTGAATAATATTCAATAAATTTTACCTCTAATGTCAATATTTTTAGTCTATAGTTTCACAAGCCTATCCATCCAATATCCTTTCCTTTGCAAGCCTTATCCAACTTACAAAGAGGAAACCTAAACTTTTACTCGCATCTTTTTCAAGGCAAATCTATATGAATTTTATCAAATTTGGATGCTTTACCTACTAACAATCTTGAAAGTGATATCATACATAAAGAGAGATTAAAATGTAGTATTTATGAGTGTATCCTTCTAGCCATGGTTAAGAATTTACATTGTCAACCTACCAATCAAATTTTTGTTCTATACAGAATTGAATCTCAAAGTTCCTTCTTTTTTCTTTATAAAAAAAAGACATACTAGATATATTAATGGTAAATTTTCAAAGTTAGACCCTAAAATCTCCATAATAATCTATTTTAAATCTAGATCAATGTTAATAAAAGAGATCTTGGATTTTTTATTCGTAACCAATTATCTAACAACCTTATCATAGCATGACAATATTGATTTAAAATCCATGACCTCATTGACCAAGGGATGGCCCAAAAGAAAAGTATCATCAACAAATTGGAAATGAGATTTGAAGGAATCAATTGTTACAACCTAAATACCTTTGATTTTTCCTTTGAGAAATTTTTTTCCAATGCTTCAACAAGTATAATAAATAGATAATGAAATAGTGGACCACCTTGGCTGATTCCACGAGATGACTTAAAGTAATTAGTAGGGGAACCATTGATAAAAATAGAATATTTCAGAGTGATATACCAACATCTAATCCATTCACATCAATTTTAATCAAAACCAAATTTTTTGAGAATATCATAATGAAAACTACAATAAACCCTATCATATTCTTTGTTCATATCTAATATTACAAGTGTACTTGGAATTTTCATGGAATGAAGAGAACATGTGGTCTATTATGCAATGCTTACACCATCAAGAATTTTTTAGCATGAACAAATATAAATTTTTCCTCTAGTATAACACAATTTAGAATGCATTTCAATTTAGTTGCCATCATTTTTTAAAAATATCTTATAAATTATATTGCAAAGGCTTATTGGATGAAAATTATAAAAATACTTTTTTGTGTCTTTCTTAGGAACCAAAAAATAAAGGTGACATTTATCTTGTACCCTTATTTTTCTTGGCCTCTTCGATCATAGTTAACATACCACTCTTGAATAAATCCTTAAAAATTTAAATAAAATTACAAGAAATCTATTGGGGCTTAGTGTCTCATTAGGATGGAATGATTAAATTACCTCATGCAACTCCTCCATAGAGATTTTCCTTGTCAATATTTCGTTTTATCCCTAATTGATGGTATATTTTACAAAAGCTTATATTAAGCATCCTAATATTGCCTAACATATTTTATTTTATCCTTATGTGATAATTGATCGAATATATTTGAAATAATTAATTGTTTCTTTCCTAATATTTTCTTCTTCCCCAATATTTTTCTAGCGAGAGTCAGAATAATTTTGATTTGATAAAACCAGAAATCTAGTTTGTTTATAGCATATAAAATTTTGATATTCCTATCCTCTTAATACATATTTCCCTAAGTTTTTAGAAACACTATGACTTCCTTTTCAATACATTATAATAATGAGAAAATAATTATTTTTATTGAACACAAGTATCTTGGTCCATTCCATTGATTTCTATTATCTCTTATAAATTGTTGAGATTGAATGAATTTCCTCCTTTTATTTAAATATGTTACTAAAATATTTGGCATTCCAAATTTTCATTTATCTCTTTAGATATTTCATTTATTGAACAAACCTTTACATACATAATTCTTTAAACCTTGATTCATCCCTCCATAACATAACCATTTAGAAGAAATCAAGGTCTTAGAGCCACATAGACTAAAATCAAAATGGCTTTAAATGACTGTTATGAAGTAAATCAATCTCAAGAGAATAATTTTGTGATTAGATCATGCTTGCAATAAAATATCTGAAGATATTGTAAAATTTAATTGCAACTATATATAAGTTATATGTGGCTTCTATTGGGGGCCACTCCCATCAAAATACCAAAATATTGCATTTGTTGCAACATACCTTTTTATCACAATTTTTCCTTGAAGTGTTATGTTTCCACAATCAACTCCTTGAAATAATTTTGATTAAGAGATAAAATCTCACTTGGTCATTTACCTTCTAAAATTTGAATTTCATCGCGATGAAGAACAACATCACAATTCTCTATTTTATCTGCTACGTAATTTCCTTCTCTATAAATATGCTCACAATTTCAAGACATTACCTCTAGTAATAGAGGATGAACATCAGCAATAATATTATTTTTTATCTAGTCTCCACATCCATTTTTGTTAATAATATTGATGATAATTTGTGAGTCCCCCTCATTT
This sequence comes from Wollemia nobilis, assembly GCA_028583015.1. Taxonomy (NCBI): domain Eukaryota; kingdom Viridiplantae; phylum Streptophyta; class Pinopsida; order Araucariales; family Araucariaceae; genus Wollemia; species Wollemia nobilis. Next base: position 20,352,564 of record JAQPPZ010017228.1, read on the forward strand.
GAAATATATTTCCATCTTTCTTCTATTGCAATTTTAATCCCTGTAAGAAATGCACTAGCCTCTACATATTTGTTAGTTGAAGATCCATATGATTTTGAATAAGTGAGGAGAGATTTACCTTCACAATTTCTAAAAACACTATCTCCACCAACTTTTCTTGGATTTCCTTTATAAACATCATCAAAATTAATTTTGACAAACCTAATTTCTAGACATTTCCATTTTATAATAGATCGAAGTAGATCCTTTGTTTAAATTTCACTGTCATAGATGACTCTTCCATGTATGTTCAAATCCTATAGCCAATTTATTAGCACCTTTTTTTCTACAATTGAAACTTCCCATGATGAGCACTATATTTGTAGATATTATGTAAGAGAGGCAATAATACAATTCCAAACTTGGGCATGATTTTGAGATTTATTTTTAAAATTTTGTTATTCCTTTCAAGCCATAAATTTCAACAAATAATGGTAGGGCCAATCCTCCAAAGAATACATAATGCTTTAGCTTTGAAATAATTAACTCAACATTCCATCAACTCTTTCAATGTTGATGGAGCTAACCAATATAATTTCATATTTTATAAAAAAAAATAACCCCAAATGGTGTGAGAAAATAGACAATGAAGAAGTAAATGGTTTGATGTTCTCATACAAGAAGCATCCAAAGGATCTATAATATCATCTTCTTTGTAGACTCTCTCCTATAAGAATCTTACTTTGAACCGCTAACCAAAGGAATGTTGAGGCCTTAGGGAGAGCCTCTAATGAATAAATATTTTTCGAAGAGAAGAAAATTTTAATTTTTATAAATCCTCATATCCAAACTTGATCGAGTATCCACCATCCTTTGATAAATTTTAAATCAACTATTTCTTTCGTGTAGAAATCGACAAATAAAACTCTTGAAGCATCTTTTGAATTTCATTTAGAATTTGTTTGGATTTCTATCCTTCTACTAGGTTACTCAAATAAATCCATGATCTAGAGTTGTTGCTCATAATAATTGTCTTTGACCTTTGGATCTTTACATTCTATGCATGCTTGAGCTAATAATTGCTATTTTGAGTTAGAGGATAAGGCTTCAACCAAGCATTGGACCAAAAATTTGCATAACTTATCTCATTAAATTACAATTTAATATGTTTCTTTATAAATTGCAAATTCTTTGTTATGAAGTTCCATGTTGGCAATCCTTTGGGTAGAGTTATTTTCCTAAATAATTTTATTGCATCAAGAGAACCTATATATTTTGGAAGTAATATTTTTTCCCAATTCTTTCCTTGATCTTTGAATAATATCCACCCATGCTTTGTTCCTAATTCTAAAGTCATAAATATACAATTTTGCAAGCCTGCTTCTCCAATATTATTTCCTTTACAAACCTTATCCCACTTACAAAGAGAAAACTTGAATTTTTCCTCACAACCTTTTCATAGAAAGTCTTTAAATTTTATCAATTTATGATGCTATGCCTTTGGTAGTATTGAAAGTGACATCATATAAACGGGGATGGATTGCAATGTAGTCTTTATGAGTTGTATCCTTCCTGCCATGGTTAAGATCTTACCTTCTTTGCAACTATATATTAAATTATGAAAATTTATCCAATTTTTTCTATATAATTTTGCTCAATGTGTTTATTAACCATGTATATTGAATACTTAAAAGAATGACATCCCAAAATCCGTTTGGAGTGACAAATGAAGCAAAATACTACATTGTTTTAAACCATTTAGGAGTATTGCCCTTCTTTTCCAAAAACAATAGATCTGAGATGAAGTCACCCTTAATATTCCATAGATCACAATTATTAATTATCATTGAATTTAACATAAACAAATTGAGGTCCTTCCAACATCTCTCATAAGGTGCAAATTTAGGTGGATCATATCTATTTATAATGACAACTTTGATATTTTCATCTTTCTTGTAAAAAAGAGCAAAAACCCAATTGATTTTACTTCTAGCAATTGGCCATCCTATTTTCCTTTATCCCATATTATTATAATACCTCTTGAAGCTCCTATGGTAGAAATTGCTTGAAAAACCCACATCTACAAATCCTTTTGAATGTATTCTTACATTCCATACTACTTATTTTTGTTTCTTGTATTAAAATAAGCTTAGAACTATAACAACTTATTAATTCCCTAATAAATTCCTTTTAGAGGTAGTAATCATATCCCTAATATTCCAAGATACCATTTTCATCATCACTTTATTCTTATTTGTGAGTTTAGCCCAACTTCTTATTAAGATAATAAGTCTTATAACTTATTAAACATAAAATTTTAATAAAATAAATAAAAAATATAATTAAAGAAAATTACCATTTACATATATAACTATGTTGCATTTTTTTTTGTGTATACACAAAATTTAAAATTTTATTATATATATATATACGTATATAAATTGATTGATTCGGTATTATAACATCTTTATAATTACACATATATCGCTTGGCAAGATTTGAATCTTGGCCTCTACCTTGAAATTCAAGGTATTTAACCAACCTCCTACCATTTAATAACTATATGTTTAATATTATTTTTTATTCAGCTATATGAGATTGAAACAAGTCCCATATGTATTACATTATGACCACACGATAGTATTACAACAAGCTTGAAATTATGCATTATCACTTAGTAATATTTGAACCTTGGTCTCTTTTAAAGTTGAGGAATATAACTAGTTGAGCTAAAGTCATTTGATAATCATATGTTTACCATTAAAAAATTTAATTTAAATTTAATATATATAGATTCAATTGAGTTGAATATACTTAAGTTTTACATTTTATATTATACGAAATCCATAAATTGATTGATTCCGTATTATAATATTGATTGATTGATTCGGTGTTGGATATGAATATTGATAGATTTGAATCTTGGCCTCTACCTTGAAATTTGAGGTATTTAACCAAGCTCCTACCATTTAATAACTATATGTTTAATATTATTTTTTATTCAGCTATATGAGATTGAAACAAGTCCCATATGTATTACATTATGACCACATGATAGTATTACAAGCTTGAAAATTATGCATTATCACTTAGTAATATTTGAACCTTGGTCTCCTTTAAAGTTGAGGAATATAACTAGTTGAGCTAAAGTCATTTGATAACCATATGTTTACCATTAAAAACTCTAAAATATTTAATTTAAATTTAATATATATATAGGTTCAATTAAGTTGAATATACTTAAGTTTTACATTTTATATTATACAAAATCCATAAATTGATTGATTCCATATTATAATAGTGATCGATTGATTCGTTGTTGGATATGAATAATAGAATTTATAAAAATAAATATCAAAATCATGTCAAAGTTTTAAAATCATATAATTGTTTATCTTATATAATGTTTATATACATGGTTCTCACCATGGGAAGTCTCAAATGCAAAAAGAGGTGTTATCCTGTTGATTACAAGATTCAAATATACATGAAACAATCATCTAAAAAAAATGGAGTTAACGTAAAAGATTTGCATCGATCTATGGTAAAATAAAATATCTAGAAGTTGGATTCATGAAAACTATTTTTGATGGTGCTTCCAAAGGAAATTAAAAAAATTGGTAGATGTGGTGCATTTTGAAATGATAAAGGAAAAATATCCTCTCTTAAAATTATATGAAACTTCAACTAAAAACTATGGCATTGTAAAATTATGGAATATATTTTAGTTGGTTCACAAATTGTTATTAATGTTATAAATAAAAGTAAATGTAGGAATAAGATATAAAATAATATCATTTTTATGTCTATTAACTATTGTTGGAGGTATATGAAGAAAGAGACAAAAAAATTTAGTCATAAGATAAAATTCAAGGTGAAGCAAGGAAATCATACATTAATAGAAGGTAGATCAGATCAAGGATATTCTACTTCTAAAAAAGGGGTAAAGAAAGCCTATATACAACATATTATGGAAAAGGCCATCATAACTCACTTGGATCAATAATTAGAAGAAACAAAGAAGGATATAAGGGATGAGAAAGTACAATATATAAGTTCAAGTTTAGAAGGAATTAAAGGTGTAAAGTAAATGTGGAGGAAAATCCTAACACAAATATGACAAAAGAGGTCAATATATTTCCATAAAATCATCTTCATTTTCCTTAAGTAGTATAAAGTCCTCTCCAGGTAATAAAAGTGAAAGTATAGAGGTTATCCCTTGCACTTTAGGGTTTCAAGAGCAACATAATAAAGAAACGAGGATGGAGGAAGTTTGGAAAAGTGCAAAATAAGAAGGTAATTGCTTTGGAAGAGTGTACTTGCACTTTAGTGTTTTGAGGGTAATATAAAGAAGAATGTACTTTTGAGGTTTTTCCTTGCTCTACAAATCTTGCACAACAAGACAAACTTATAGATGACAAGTCTTACTTTGAGTAGTGTGAGAAGATTGAAGAGGTGGATGAAGGTGAAAGTATTGGTGGAAATAAAAAGAAAAGGGGAAGACCCAATAAGTAAAAACAAAGAGAAAAAGAAACCCAAAGGAATGATATGAGAAAACAAAAGCCAATATTGCAAGTGTTAACAAGAAGTAGAGCTAAATCCATAAATAAAAACAAAAAATAACAATGAAAATAATATCTTGGAATATAAGAGGCATGAGCAAGAACCCTAAAAAAAAAGTATTAAGAAACTCTCATATTATTATAAACAATATATTATATTTAAAGATATGAAAAATGGGTAGCAAATATTAGCTATTCATGGTGTTGAATTTTATCTTGACAAAATTTCCATTTTGGTATGAAATGATAAAAAGGAATTGATTGCGAAAACTTAGCAGTGAGGAATATGACAAATCTCTTTGATAATAAAGGTAGATGATTAATATTTTTGATAGAAATGCAGGTTGGATATGATTTAATTAATTTCATAGAAATATAATGAAAGCAATGTAATATTTTGTTTTTGTAATGGGAGTGGCCCCCAATAGAAGCCATACATAGCTTATTCAAAAAACTATTGTTGGAGGTAGTGTCTTAGAAATTTTATCACTTTTATGGAGAAGGAATCTAAGTAGGAGATAATTTAGCCAAATACAATATTGAACTTCATCTTGGTGAATTTACATTTTAGAAGGAAACTAGCCTAGTAAGATTTTATCTATAAAGGAAAATAATGTGGAGTTGATTATAAAAACATAGTTGTTTAAGAAATATGAAGAATATATTTGATAAGAAGGCACGTTGGATATGGTTTAATTGACCTAATAACAATGTAATATTTTTTATTTGGATGGGAGTAACCCCTAAGAAAAGCCACATACAACTTATTAATTAGAATAAACATATTGTTTTAATTACAAATATAAATTTAGCATAGAGTAATACATAATTATACATAATTTTTTATGTAATATATTTATCTTAGATATACAAAAATATAATTATTTTATATCTCAACTTGTAATAATATTAAAAATTTCAATTGGTTACATAATGACCACATAGTGGTATAAGAACACCTTGGTAATTATACATGTATTGCTCAACAAGATTTAGATTTGAATGAAGAATATAATCTTTTAAGCTAATACCATTTTATAACCTCTAAAAATAATAATTATTTTTTTTAAATTTACATGGTGGAATCGGTAGCCACCACGAATCCGGGCAGGTTGTCCAGCTTTTATGGCCACCACGATATTCTACGTTGTCCACCCCAAAAGCCGCCACACAGATCTTCACGCAGTCCGCCCCTATAACCACCATGCCACAATCATTTTAAACCTTTTACGCCACTGAAAGCACCAGGAAAGGGACAAGTGTTCAGTCCGACGAGGCCCAAGATTTGAACCTTGGACCTCCGCCCCCTTATGGGGTTTGGATGAACCAATTGGTCTACACCTCGGACCTTAAAAATAATTATTATTGGGCTTATGTGACCAAATATTCTTTGAAGTGAAATTATTGGAAGTAGGTAATTAAGATCACTCTAAATCCTATAAACCAATTTAACCAAGAATCCATTATATTTTGATAGATTTCAAAACAAGTCACACTTTCAAAAAAAAAATGGGAATAGAACCCTTGAAGCATATTTTGGAGATACTCCAATGCTTCTTTCAAGTCCTCTCCTTCAACTATATTTTTGATAGAAATCCATGCTTTGGAATTGTTGGTCAATCAATATAATGCTTGACTTTTAAACCTTCATAGTCCAAGAGACCCAAGACAATGGTTGTTACTTTTGGATAAAAAAAAGAGAGAATAAGGCATAGTAAAAGAAATTTATGGAACATAACTCATTAAATTTCCATGTAATATAGTTCTTGACTAATTATAAGCCATCTCATATAAAGTTTAATATTGCCAATTCTCTAGGCATTGTCTTTTTCCTTAACCATTTTATTTTTTTGCTGGAGAAAAAGGGGTTGTACTTAGGTCCCCCACCCTTGAATTTTTTTAGGGTAAAGCACGGGTTTGGAAAGGGTCTCAGTCCCCTTGTATCAAGGTTTGAACTTATGCCTCCTCTATGAAAACCCACTACAATATCCCTCACGAGACTTAACCATTTTATTGCATCTATAGAGCCTATAAATTTTTGAAGAAATATGTTTACTTATATTTTTTTCATCTTTCAATAGTATCAACAAAGTTTTACACCTAGTTCTAAAGTCCTAAACTTATAATTTTGCAAACATGTCTCTTTAATATTCTTTCCTCTATAAATATTATCCCATTTTAAAAGAAGAAACCTAAACTTCTTATAGTATTTCCAAGGAAAATATCTTTGAATTTTATCAAATTCAAATGATATACATATTGGTAACATTGACATAGGGATAAATTGCAATATGGCCTTTTGAGTTGTTAGCTTCCAACCATGGTTAAGAATTTATCCTACCAATAAACTATATAAGATCACATTCTATCAAAACATAGCCCCAAAGGCCATTCTTTCTTTTTTTGTTTTTTTTGGTTGCATAGTGAACCTTTATAATCCCTAGCCTACTAGGTAAAGACAAAGTCAATGAAACCATTGACCCTTTAGAAAATCAAACCAAGATAATCCACCGAAAAGCACTCAACCACTACCAACCAACCTATCCCTTTCTAGGCTAACTTTGGGGTAAAACATGGAATTTTAAAAGGGTCACAGTCCCTTATGTAGTGGTTTGACCCTAGGTATCCTAGACGAAACCCAAAGCCATACCACTATGGTGTCCTAACAAAGACATGTCCTTTATTTTATTAGACAGGAAAATACCTTAACATTTTGATGGAAATTTTCTAACTTTAAGCCCAAATATCTAAAGTAATTTTTTGTAAAGCAAGAATAATATTTGAGTAAAAACAGATCGTAGATTTTATTGTATTAACTAATTGTCTAGAAACCCTTATAGTATAACAAAATAAATTTAAGACTATAACAACCTATTGATTCATTGATAACTCTTTTTATGGGGGCCATATTCATACCACAAATATTCCAAGATACCATATTCGTTATCATTTTTGTTCTTATTTATCAGTATAACCGCACTTCTCATTAGCAATTTTAATATTTGTTTGTTGATTCCTAAATCAATCTCCCTCTAAGTTTTTGTTTCTATTTATTCATTTTTTAGGTTCTTCCTCTCATATTTTTATTCATACCAATGATTTCATCCTCATAAATCTCTTCCTTTTTTATAATGTTAATAATTTGGCTTATCGTCTAAAATTTTATAACTCCTTTGAGAATCTCAAATGCAAGGGAAAAATAGAAAATAATTTATTTATTTATTAAATGTTATCCTAGAAACCCTAAACTGCAAGAGGAGACCTTCGTAGTACTTATTTTCTTCTATTTCTTTACAAAATAATTTAAGTATTATTGGAATGTATGGTGGTTAAGCTTCCCTTAAGGCCATGATAGATTATTTACACTTATATTTGTTATATTTTCCCTTTGGGCCCATGTAAACCTTATAAAAGATATATTTGTATTTTTACAATATTTTATTTCTGAAGGTCGGTCTCTTGACCTAAAGGCATCACATACTTTATTATCAAATACCTTTTCATACCAATCACTTTATTATCGATTGGAGTGTGATTTCATTTTCTTTTAGTGAAGATATTTTGGTTTCTATAGACATCCCATTATATATTGTGTTCTTTATGTTATGTATTTTTTTGCCAAGCAATAATAGATAATTATTGGTTCCATTTATTTTTGGAAATTACTATGAAATATAACATGTTATAATAACAAGTGTAAATATTTATTATTCGATTGCTTTTGTTATCAGGAGTTTCTTCTTCCAACTTCACTTGTGGATAGTTTTGTAGGGGCTAGTGAAGAAGTTGTTTTGAAGGTTGACAATATAATTTGAAAAAGGGTTTCTAGTAAAATCCCCTAGAGGACTTAGATCACAAGGATCTCACTAGAATTAGAAAATTTTATGCAAGAGAAATATTCATTGATAAGTCCATCTCTCCTCTCATCGACACTCAATATTGCTTTTTATTTTTCTAACCAGATGGATGCCCTTGTTTCAAGATTAAGTTTTTGAGGTTTTTTGAAAACCTAATTTGTCTTGAACATTTTTTTCAAAAAATCTAATTCCTTTTCTCTTTTGCATTTTGTTGTCCAATATTAGTATTGCTTAGAGGATAGAGTTCTTAATCACCATGAAAGAAGAAAATAGGAGGTTGAATTCTTTTAAATAGACTCTTGGTACTAGAGAAGTCATGGGTAATTTGTTTATTGTATAGGCATGAGAGGAGGACTTGATTGGTTATGTTTGAAAAAACTATTGTGTAAGGAAAACCATAATACATATCGATGAAACATCATCATTTTAATTTTTTTACAAAACTTTAGGGGGTCAATTCAACACTTTTCATTATTTTGCCTCGAGGTATTCTAAAATTGTATTTGAAAATTACATGGTTTCCCTCCAACATTTGAATTTTTGAATTTAAAAAAGGAATATTCTAGTGAATATTTCAAAGTACAAGTGGGAAAGCACAAGGTTTGGCTTATCACCAAGTTTTTCTCTCAATAGAAGAAAGTGGACTATTTTGAGACTTGCATATATGGCTAGGATGGACTCTATCAGAATGATTCTCCCCATTGTTCCTTCCTATGGATAGAAGGTACATTAAATGGACATGAAGATTGCATTTCTACATAGGGAACTTCAAAACAAATATACATGTAGATGTTACCAAATTTTGAGCTAAAGGGACCTACTCCATTGGTGTGTCACTTGATTCCATTTTTTTCATAGTTGTAAATTTTAGCAATGCGAGGCTAAACATGATGTTTACATCAAACATCATGGTGAGACAAATTTGGTACCTGTGTTGTATATTTATGATCTTCTCATTACTAGTAGATCCACTACTTTGATTTAGGATATGAAATTGTGGCTTCATTCCACCTTTGAGATGATAAATTTAGGAATTTTGTACTATTTTATAGAAATCCAAATTGATCAAATAGACTAGCAATACTATTTCTTAGTCCAAGGATACTTTGAATCTTCTTTAGTGGTTTAGGATGGAGTGTAAGCCTACTTAGACCCCTTTTACCTTAGATTTAAAATTTTGGGTTGATTGCACCACACTTTTAGTTGATGCCACCCTATGTTGGTATCTTATAGGATGACCTCTATATTGCACTCATGCTAGACTGAATATAACCTTTCTAGAAATCTAGATTTATCAGACAGACTCTAGCATTACTATTACTTAGTTCAAGTATAATTTGGATCTTCTTTAGTAGTTTAGGATGGAGTGTAAGCCTACTCAAAACCCTTTTGACTTAGGTTTAAGACTTTGGGTTGATTGCACCAAACTTTTAGTTGATGCCACCCTATGCCAGTATCTTGTGGGAGGACCTCTTTATCTCACTCACATTAGACCAAATATAACCTTTGTTATTAGCTATTATTCTAAGTACATGCAAGCATCCCATGAGAGTCATTGAAAAATAACAAAGTAGATTCTTAGATACATTAGAGGGACCTATCACATGGAAATTCATTGTTATATTAGTTCCTTTTTAATTTTGATAGGATTTCTAGATGCTAATTGGGTAGGTGATTATGATGAATTATGATCCATTGTAGGCTTTATGTTTTCCTAAGTTTCATGGTGTTCTAGACACCAATCCACCATTTATCAATATTACATGAAGCTAAATAATGTGTTGTATTTCCAATGAAATAAGTAAACATCTCAAGAAAATGCTAATAATTTTGGAGGATATTGGCATTTATTAGAGATTAATATTTCTCTTTGCTATGATAATTATAACATTATTCAGCCTATCTGTAATCGTATGTTTCATCAACAGATAAAATACAGTGATATGGATGCACTTTATGAGATGGTTTCATGCTCATGGGATGTGATATCCAACTCTTATGCCTTCATCAAAGTAGGTAGTGGATATTTTGACCGAGATAATACTCAAGATCACTCTTGTATGCATGCAAGAGCTTCTTGGAGTTGAAGAGTTTCCCTTAAGGTGGTATCCAATGTGGTCTCTCTTTGTGTCCCCATTCAACTTAAGTGGGGATGTTGGAATATGTGGTGGTTAAGATTATCTTAAGGTCACCATTAACTATTTACACTTGTATTTGTTATATTTACCCTTTTGGCCTATGTAAACCTTGTAAAAGGTATTTTTGTATTTTTTATAATATTTTATTTCTAAGGATTGGTCTCACAACCTTGACCTAAAGGCATCATGTACTTGGGTATAAATACCCCTTCATACCAATCATTTTATTATCAACTGGAGTTTGATTTCAATTTATTTTAGTGAAGATATTTTGGTGTCTATAAGCATCCCATTATATTTACGTTCTTTATGATGTGTATTTCTTTTCCTAAGCAATACTAGCTAATGATTGATTCCATTCATTTTAGAAATTACTATGGTATCTAAAAAGTATAATGGGTGGCATTAATATTACTTTTTTATTATGTTGTCCTAGAAACAGTAAAGTGTAAGAAACAATTGTTGGATGCATCTCATTATTTGCAGAGGAAGTACTGTATGGTAGGCCCCGTCTTCGGAATGAAACAATCACCAAGAATGTGGTATCATAAATTTGATACTTATGTTTTAGGACTTGATTTTGTTTGTAGAAATGCTGATCATTGTGTATACTCAAAGAAAATTGATAATGAACTTCTCATTATAGTTTTGTATGTTCATGATATGTTACTAATTGGAAACAGTAAGAAAATAATCAGGGAAGTGAAGCCTTAGTTAGCATCACAGTTTGACATGAAATATATTGGCCCTAAAAATTTTATTTTGGGCATGTAAATAAATAGAGATCGTTCAAACAGAAAGCTGTGGCTGAAGCAGAAGAAGTATTTTGAGAATGTATTGAAGAGATTCAGTATGCAGGATTGCAAACCAGTGACGGTACCTATTCCTTTCAGGGAAAAATTATCTGCTGAATAATATCCAAAAATAGAAGAGGTATAAGAAATGTCCCATGTTCCTTATGCAAATACTGTATGGAGTTTAATGTATGCCATGGTATGTATTAGACCAGATATTGCCCATGCAGTGGAAGTTTTGAGCAGATACATGTCTAAACATGGTAAAGAGCATTGGATTGCTGTAAAAAAGGGTTTTTAGATATTTGCGTGGTACATCTAATTTTTCAATATATTATGAAGGTGTAGGTAACAAAAAAAAATCCTTGGATATAAAAGGTTTTTTTGATGCAGATTGGGCTGGAGATCTTGATAATAGAAGATCTACTAGTGCTTATGTATTCAACTTGTTTGGAGGGGCTATTAGTTGGATGAGAAAAAGATAAATTATTGTTGCTCTTTAAACCACTAAAGTTGAATACATGGCATCCACTGATGCAATTAAGGAAGCAGTATGACTACAAATACTATGTGCTGATATTGGATTATTTCAAGGAGATGTGAAGATAAATTGTTACAGCCAAAGTACTATATTTTTGGTAAAGAACCCAACTTACCATTCAAGAACAAAGCACATTGATACAAAGTACCACTTTAGTAGGGACATGATTGAAACAAAGAAAGTGTTACTGGAAAAAGTGGATACCAAGATAAATATTGCAGATGCTTTAACCAAGGTAGTTAGCACAGAAAATTTCATGTTTTGTACAATTGAAATGGGTTTGGAAAGACTGAGTGTTGGAACTAATATTGATTACAAAATTTCTATAAAGTATTCAAGAAGTGGGAGAATGTTGGACGTGTCTCATTCTTTGCAGAGGAAGTAATGTACGACAGGCCCCATCTTCGGTGCTCCTACTTTTTTGAAGATATTATCGGAGCTATTTTCAGAGGCATTGGTGGGATTCCCATGATTGGTGGGTATGGGTGGTTTTAGCCCATGGTATTGTGCCTACGGTATTCTAATACCACATTGTGGTTTAGGGTTGTAAGAGTTTCTTTTATATTGATTGTAATATCCCATTATGGGTAAGGAGTGAATAATAATATCAAAGGAGGTGTATCTCTTGTTTGTTGGAGTAGCCCATATTGGGTGAACCAAGGTAAATATCGTGTGTTCTATGTGCATTATTTATTATGAGTTATTTATTTTTGTATTAATTATTCTGGAATAAGTTTGGGTAGAACTCTTCAACAACTTGTATAATAATTTATAATTTTATTGGTATAGATAATTTATACTATTTGAGAAAAATAGATATGATTTAATTGGATTTAATTTAACCTCCTCCCCCTTCTCCACCTTGAAAAAGGACTTCATATCTTCTTTTTAAACCTAGTTTTATTTTGAATTTGATCTTACAAATTGCAAGTTATTATACCATGTATCCTTCTTAGCTTCTTCTAATGTTTGTTCAAAATGAACTTGTGGGTGAAATTTTACATCTCCTCACCCACTCTTATTTTATTTGAAGATGATGACATCTTAGGGTTGGCCAATTTTTGAGGCATTGATGGTTGAATCAAATTTTACAGGCCAAGTGGATGAGCAGCAAAAAAAATCTCTAAATCTGGGATCAGATGGAAGATTGGTAAGGGACATGCTCAAAAGAAGAACCCAAATCCCTACCTTGATTTTGGGTTGAATATTGGGAGCCTAAATCCCTAGATAGAAAAATCGAACCATTGTATTATGGTCACAATTCCCAAGTTTCTATCCCCAAATTTGGATAGAACTTTGGGAAATCAATATTAAAATTTTAAGCCCAATCTTTTATCCCCCATGAAGATATGATGAATGGAATATTGGGAGGGTGGTGCATGAAGGAGCATTCCTGACCATAGCTTATATCAAAATGAGGCCTCAAAAGAATCAAATAGGACTATTAGTGATCATAGCTACCCTCATATGAGTTGATGAAGGATAGTTTGAAGTGTGCAGTTTGAAGTACACGAAGCCTAAAGTAATTAACCATTCCAACTGCTCAAAAGGGTAAAGTATATGAGATTTATTGATTGAATAAGTCCTCTAGAAGTGATCAAGGTTCCAAATATATGTAAAAATACCTAACTTATTATGGACATCCACAATTATTTTAAGAAACAACACGTCAACAAATATTCTAGCCATTCTAGAGTGATTCTTCCCATCGAATGCCATTAGTGCTTGAATTTGAATGTATTGTAAAATATTCTATAAATAGTGGAATGCTCACCATTCCAAAGGGTGGCTCTATGGCCTTTACAATTCATATGTAATTCTTATTCACCTTATAAATAATAGTATATCATTGTTTGGTCTCTCAATCTATCTTCACTTCTATTTTTGCTTAAGTATGGATGTTTATTTATATGATGGCCATCTAAGATTGTTCACTTAATTCTAATATATGAATTTTATGGGTTTGGATTGGTAGTTCTGGAATTTGCATCCATCCTTGGGTGTCAGGGTTTTATTTTTGTTAAAGCTGATCATATGGGAGAGCTCTAATTTTACTATTTGGATTTTATGCACCCTCCCACTGGTTTTGGAATTCACCCTTGCCCTTTGCACCAAATGATAAGTGAGAACACGATGAGCTCATATGTTAGTTGATTTGCTACCAATTACATCGATACCATTGAATGCATGTGTCTTGATGTGGCCATACCCCATCCTTTTTAGTTTTGAATATGACCTCCCTTTGCTTTATTTATCACTCCCTTTTCCTCTTTTCCCCTTTGTGGCATAGGTAGCTAAAATCAAAGGACCCAAACATCTTCAAAGATCAATCACCCCTACCTCTTCCAAGACAGGTAGTCATTCAATGTTGATCGAGGACCACTAGGTATGCTCTTGCTCATCTGGTGCCTATTTTTGTACCAATAGTTTTGGTGACTCTGCTGGGGAACTCATTGAGTTTTTGTATTTGAGGAAATCAGATTTTGGTGATACTCTGGTGACTCCTCTGAGCATAATCTCCAAATTATGAGATTAGTTGTCTTCACGTGATGAAAGATTTTTATTTTCCAGAGGACCCAGGGTTGATGAGTAGCCCTAACCTTGCTAGAAGATAAAGTATGTTCATATGGAAACTCTAAATTTGATGCATGAATCGGGACCTCTGAGAGACCAGTTATTTAATGACCCATCCAAGTTGCATTGGTTAGAATGATCATGACCCCTTTAGTCTTTCCCATATACATGAAATACCTAAAATTATGCTAGAATTCTTACCAAGTTATGATGGTGTCAGTAGATGTGTGAAGGAGAACCTAAAAAATGTGGCTTCCCTGGCCACCCTTCACAATACCATGCATGAATATGTGATGATCAAGTTGCTTATTGCTTCTCTAAAAGGTAGAGAATAGCTTTGGTATAAAACCTTGCAGCATGGGAGCATATCCACATGGGCGTATTTGGTTAAAGCTCTCCTGGATGCGTTTGGTGAACTTGAGGACATCTTCCATATATTAACTCAATTCCCTTTTTTAAGGGAAACTCTCTTGAGAGTATGGCAAATTTTAACGTTCATTTTAGTAGTTGGAAGAAGATTTTAAGTATACTTATTCCATCCTCTACCCAAGTGTATCTATTCTACATCTAGGCCTTCAACGTTGAGATTCTCCTTTGTGAATTTGGGGAAAAGTTATTTCCCTAACTATATGAGGAAGCCACAAAAGTTGAGCAGATGTTAGTAGGGTAATAATGACCATCATAGCCTTGCACGAGCATATCCTCTCCAGAGCTCATGCTAGATCAAAAAATGAGGTCACCGTAAGAAAAAGAGCCACCCATGGGATTGGCACATCAGGCTAGTCTCAAAAACTTGTCCCTTGATAGGTCACCACCAGAAAGGTAAAATAAGGTGGTAAAAGTAGTTTCCACCTTAAGTTTTGAGGGCCTGAGCACTGAAGAGCTTAGGAAAAGCAAGAAGATTTATGATGTTGTTACAATTTTGAGCCCGCATAAATGGTGTCAAAAATAATACAAGTAGAGGCTCAAATTTGACGTACTTTGGTCTGGCCATTACAGATTTAGAGGATGAATAACACAGACATCCTAGGCTTAGGCATTCTTGGCAAGATATATTTTTATAGAAATTAGATAAAGTTGTGTCCTATGCATAGCTATTTGTGAGGTGTCATCATGTTATTTGAGACTTATAAAGAATTTTATCCAATAAAATATTGCCCCCTAGTCAAGTTCCAAAAAGCATCAGAAAAGGTTCCCCAAGATTTGTCTTGGAAATATAACATTCCTTCTCCTTCTCTATGTTCTCTCCCTATTTTTTGTTTCTTCCATTTGTTGTTAATAAAAGAGGGTCGTTGTTGGATTGCGTAAAGAAGAAAACTTGGGAGAAGAAAAGAAAATATTAATGGCAATCTATCTGCTCTTGGAACATCTCAAATATTTGGAGGACTACATTTAAAGGGATTCAATCTAAGAGAGTGCCTCATAGAAAATGGTTTACGCCCTATCAATTTCACTTGATAAGCTTCAGATTTCTTTTTCCTTCGTATCTCCCCATTCATCCATCTTCCCCTTTCTTTCACCTTTCTCTTCTCTTATCCGCCTGTATTTCTTTGGGTTTATGGCAAATGCTTATTTGTCTCAACTATTTCTTGGTCCCCTCTTCCTTATTTTGTCTCCTTACTTTCATTTTTTATTTTTGCTTACTATTTCCACTACTTATCTTCCTGCTGCTTGTTAGCGTATCTAGCATACTATTGTTATTCCATTCTTTGGCATACTGTTGTAACTACGCCTCGGGTGGTTCCGTAACCTCCGGGCTATTCTAGGCATTGTAATGTTCTATATATTTCATCAATACAATGCCCCAATTGCTCCGCATTCTAGCATGGTATCAGAGCGAGGTTTGGACTGGACTGACTGGTCATGGGCATGAATCTCGAGGTCGACTATGGTCTGACTGGACGTAGGCACGAATTCCAAGGTCGACAAACTGGATCGACAAACTTGGGCACATTTCTCGAGGTCGATCGTCGACTGGACCTGACTCGGGCGATCGACGGACTCGAGCATAATTCTCGAGGTCGATCGTCGACTGGACCTGACTCGAGCGATCGACAGACTCGGGCATAATTCTCGAGATAGACTCGACAGACACGTGGCGGACTGACACGTGGCGGAGAGCGCCACCTGGACTGATCGGACTCGACTGACACGTGGCGGAGAGCGCCACCTGGACTGACCGGACTGATCGGACTCGACTGACCGATAGACTCCCCCCTGTCGCATGGCATGGCAAAAGGAGGGCACCGTGATTGCCCGAAGGCAATCACTAACAAAGGGGGGAACCTTCCCTTTTATTCCCCCCTCATCCACCCCGTAGGAGCGATGTGGGACTAAAGTCCCACAACATTTTTTCGCTCCTCGCGAGGGTCGTGAGGGAAGAAAGGGAAAGGATTCCCTTTCCCTCCCATCGGGCGCGCTAGCCCAGCTGGCAAGATCGCCAGGCTAGCGCCCGTGGGGTCGGGGGATCAAGTCCCCGCGGGTCCAACGAAGGTAATTTTTTTTTTTCTCTAATGTTTTTTTTTAATTTTTTTTCTTAGGTTTAATTAAATTTTTTTAATATTTTTTCAATTAAAAAGAATTATTTTAAATATTTTTTTTATTGAAATAATTTTTTTTATGAAAAATATATATATATTTTTAATTGATACCTAGGAAAATTGATTTTTTAAAAAAGGCATTAGTAAGATTTAAAAAAAAAAGGGGGGGGAATTGAGAGTATTTTATGCAAGGGCAAATTTTGGCATTTTTTTTGTAAAGGTGCATTTTCGGCAGCGCCCGACACCTAGTGGTTTATTTCTGTGGGCACTTTTATGTTGTATGTTGCATATTTTCATATTTTTTGCACTACATCATTAAAAGTTAAAATCAAAATCACTCCCTAAGTCCCCGAAATAATTAAAACCCATCCGTGCAATTTATTGCACTGCAGTGTTCGGTATTTGTGATACCTCTGGCCAGCACTTACAGGTAAAGCTGTCGTGATTGCGTCCTGACGTCTGAGCTTGTTCTCTATAAATCGTCGGGGAGATATAAGTTTGCCATTTTGCTATTTTTTTACTCCATCCACTACCCTAATCGTTCTTGTGTTTAGGCGTAAATCCTGACGAGAGTTCTGACATCCACAGTGTTTAGGGGAAGTTACGCCCCACGCATGAGGATTGATGACTTTCTATGGTAGGTGCCATCAACAAGACGATTCCCTTTCAAGTACCGCCTAAATACCACGTATCATATAATCTTTAAAAATTACCTATAGTCTCCCTCACGTAAGGGCGGGTAATTTTTTTTATTTTTCAAAATACCTATAGTCTCCCTCACGTAAGGGCGGGTATTTTGTATGGTATAACGGCCTGGCATTAAGGTATATAGAAAGGGTGACCAATTGGTGATATAAGGAACCTTCACTATGGCTTCTGCTGCAAAGTTAAT
The DNA here is from genome assembly GCA_028583015.1 of Wollemia nobilis. Classification (NCBI taxonomy): domain Eukaryota; kingdom Viridiplantae; phylum Streptophyta; class Pinopsida; order Araucariales; family Araucariaceae; genus Wollemia; species Wollemia nobilis. Next base: position 20,370,441 of record JAQPPZ010017228.1, read on the forward strand.
GACTGATGCTCATCAGTTATTGAAAGGTCCTAATTATACACCATGGAAAAACAAAATGAAGGCAGTCCTCATCATGGAAGATTTATGGGATGTTGTTTCTGGAGCAACAACGAGACCTTCACCAGCAGCTGGATCCACAGCTCTCACTGCTGATCAGATCGCATTTGATAAGAAAGACAATCGAGCAAAAGTGCTCATTTTGTTTGCTATTTCAGATGAAGTTCAACCTCATATAGCTGACAAAGCAAGTGGTAAAGAGGCATGGGATGCCCTTCAAACCATTTATGAGGGAAAGAATGATTCCACCATTCTTCATCTTCAAAAACAACTTCACAATCTGAGTTTGAGACAGGGTGAGACAGTTGAACTCTTTCTTTGCAGAGTTTCTGAATTGAAAGGCAAATTGAATTCTTTGGGAGATACAGTGGACGACAAGCTTCTCACTTCAATAGTCATGAGAGCTTTTCCTGATTCCTTTGATACGTTGATCACCTCCATTCAGGTGTCACAATGACAAATTACCTTTATTGAGTTGGTCAATTTGCTTCAACAACAGGAGGCACGCCAACTTCACAGGGATGATTCTTCTAATACAACCCTATACTCCAACCGACAAGGTTCTAAGAAGAAAGGTAATTTTTAGAAAGGAGGTAATTCTCAACAAGATTCAAAAGGAAAAGGGAAACAACCTCAATAGAAGAAGAGGTATTGCAAAATTTGTGATAAAGACAACCATGACACCAACAGGTGTTGGCATAAGAATAAGCAAAAAGGCCAGAACAAACCACAAAACAAGAACAAGCAACCCAAGGTGAATGTTGTTGTTGAAGAATCTGACTCAGATTCTGAATGGGCACACAAGGTGCTCATGACTACCACAACCTCCAAGGAGAAGGATCCTGTATGGTATGTCGATTCTGGCGCTAGTAAGCATATGACTGGCGACAGATCATGGTTTGAATCATTTGTGGCCAAAGAGGGCAGACCTGTCACTATTGCTGATGACAAAACCTACAAGGTTCAGGGAGAGGGTACAGTTTTAGTCACTCTTCCTGATGGCAAGTGTCAGATTGACAAAGTCCTCTATGTTCCAGGATTGGCTAACAATTTGTTGTCGGTCACACAAATCTTGGATAAAAATATGGTTGTCAACTTTCGTGTTGAGGATGGCAAGAAGTGTTGTACAATCACCAGTAAGGGTAAGAAGATTGCAACAGCTTCCTATAAGCATGGCTTATTTGCCCTAGATGCTATCTCTACTCCCCATGTTGCCATGATAGTCTCTACCAAGGAGGCAACTTCCCTATGGCACAAGAGATATGGGCATCTTAGTTCTGGCTACTTACTTGAGCTTAGTAAGTATGAGATGGTAAAGGGTCTTCCTTCCCTTTCTTCCACATTGCCAGTGTGCTCTGATTGCTTGGCAGGAAAGCAACATCGAGTACCTTTTGAGAAGAGCTCAACAAGAGCACAGAAACCTCTGGAGTTGATTCACACCGATCTGTGCGGTCCTTTCACACCCAACAGTTGTGGGGGGAAGAGGTATTTTTAGTTATTTGTAGATGACTACTCAAGAAAGATGTGGGTTTTCTTTCTTCGACTGAAATCTGAGGCTTTTGATTTCTTCCAGCAATTCAAGAAATCTGTTGAGAAGGAGTCAGGGACTTCTATAAAAACCCTCCACTCAGATCGAGGGGGGGAGTTTACCTCTAAAGAATTTTTAGCATTCTTAACTGAGCATGGAATCTCGAGACAGTTAACTACTGCTTACACTCCTCAGAAAAATGGAGTTGCTGAGAGGAGGAACCGTTCTATTATGGAAATGGTTCGTTGTATGCTCACAGGAGCTACTCTTGGGCAACAATATTGGGTAGAAGCTATCACCACTTCAGTATATCTATTGAATAGGGCACCCACAAAGGCCCTAAAAGGAATAACTCCATAGGAAGCATGGAGTGGCCGTAAACCCTCCATATCTCATCTTCGTATTTTTGGGTGTCAAGCTTTCATGCACATACCGAAAGAGAAAAGGAAGAAGCTAGATGAGAAAACATTGAGATGCATTTTTCTTGGCTATGATGAGCACTCTAAAGGTTATCGTTTGATAGATCCTTTGACCAAGAAAATTCATGTCAGTAGAGATGTTGTTTTTGATGAAGCTTTCACATCACAAAGCACATCTAATGTATACCTAGATCTTGTGGAATCTAAGGAAGAGAAGTTTCCTTCGTCAACACAAACAGGAGGTCCTTCCACCTCTTCTTTATCACCACAAAATAAGAATCCAAAATGGTATACAAGTACAATCAGGGACGCAAACTTATCCACTCCACCAGATTTGACTTTGGATAGACCTCGTACTCGCAGTATGGCTCAAAGGGAAAGAGCAGCAGCAGAGACTAGTGAGGTTGATGATCTTTGTCAATATTTTGAGGAACTTTCTGTAACTCCACATAAAGAAACAGAGGATATGGATATAGATGATGACAGGGTGTTTATGTCTTCAATGAATGAACATGAACCTATTTCTGTACAAGATGCTCTTAGCAAGCCACAATGGAAGGATGCTATGGATGATGAGTACAAGTCTCTGAAAAAGAACAAAACTTGGGAGCTTGTCGATCTGCCACAAGGAAAGAAGCCCATTGGCTGCAAATGGGTATATAAAGTCAAGTACAAGGCAGATGGGACAATTGATAAGCATAAGGCCCGTCTTGTTGCAAAGGGCTATGCTCAAAAGGAAGGCATTGACTATGAGGAAACTTTTGCACCTACTGCTCGGATGACCACAATTCGAGTCATTTGTGCCATGGCAGCACAGTATGGGTGGAAAGTTCACCAAATGGATGTCAAGAGTGCTTTTCTAAATGGTGATCTCCAAGAAGAAGTATACATGACTCAGCCTGAAGGATTTGTACAGGAAGGCCAAAAGCAGAAAGTGTGCAAATTGGTCAAATCCTTATATGGCTTGAAACAAGCTCCTCGAGCTTGGTATATAAAAATGGATAATCACCTCCTACAGCATGGGTTTAAGAGATGTCCATCAGATGCAAACCTCTATTTTAAGAAACAAGGTTCTGAAATAGTGTTGCTTGTACTCTATGTTGATGATCTGCTCATTACAGGGAGTTCAGAAACTATGATCTCTACTATCAAAAGAGACTTGTGTCAATATTTTGAGATGTCAGATCTCGGACTTCTACATTATTGTCTTGGTCTGGAAGTAAGCCAGAAGGAGCACTACATCAAAGTGTCTCAAAAAAAATATGCCAAGACACTGTTGGAAAAATATCGCATGACTGATTGCAAGCCAATGGCAACTCCGATGGAGACAGGAATTCAGTTATCATGATATGATGATTCACCTCAGGTAGATGGTACTCTCTATCGACAGTTGATTGGGAGTCTCATATATCTGACCAATACTAGGCCAGATATCGTATTTGTTGTCAACTATCTTTCGAGGTTCATGCAAGAGCCTAAGACCACGCATTGGAAAGCAGCAAAACGTGTTCTTCATTATGTCCGTGGTACTATGGAATATGGCCTAGAATACAAGAAGAATAACAAATTCTTCTTGCAAGGATACACGGACTCCGACTATGCCGGGTCATATGATGATCGCAAGTCAACTTCAGGATATATTTTTCATCTTGGATCCGGTCCTGTCTCTTGGCACAGCAAGAAGCAATAGGTGGTTGCTCTTTCATCAACAGAGGCAGAATATCGCGCCGCACGTGAAGCTGTGTGCGAAGTGATATGGTTGCATCGCATTCTGACAAGTATGGGTCATCCATCAAAATCTCCAATACACTTGTTCTACGACAACCAGGGTGTTTTGAAACTTGTTAAGAATCCAATACATCATGAGAAAACCAAGCACATTGACACACAATGTCACTTCATTCGAGATGAAGTTCCAAAGCACCGAATTCAGCTTCAGTACATTCCCACCGATGCTCAAGTTGCAGACATTTTCACTAAGGCACTTGCTCGTGTCAAATTTGAATTGTTTCGCAGCTCTCTTTGTATTGCTAAATGATGTAATCAGGGGGGATGTTAGTATAGCTAGTAGTTATCTTATTACCCAAATAATGTAATAAGGGGGGATGTTAGCGTATCTAGCATACTATTGTTATTCCATTCTTTGGCATACTGTTGTAACTATGCCTCGGGTGGTTCCGTAACCTCCGGGCTATTCTAGGCATTGTAATGTTCTATATATTTCATCAATACAATGCCCCAATTGCTCCGCATTCTAGCACTGCTCTTGTTTGCTATAGTTCTATCTACATTTATCATTTCCATCCTATTTTTTAATATATTTTCCATGTTTTTTCCATTTGTCACTGCTTCTAGCATGTTTTCATTTCCTCTTCATTGTTCCCTCCTCTTCTCTCTTTATTTCAGATGTTATATCTCATTTTTCTTTTGGGTTCCTTTTTCACAAGATGAAAAACCCTTGTAAGTTACCATGAGTGTGGCTGAAATATTATGCCTCACCCACTCTTTTTTTCTTCGAATATGATGACATATTAGGGTAAACCAATTTTTGAGGAATTTATGGTTGAAGCGGATTTCACAGAACAAGTGGACGAGCAACAAAAAAATCTCCAAGTCTGGGATTGAATGGAAGATTGGGCAGGGGCATGCTCAAAAGAAGATCCCAAATATTCACCCTGACTTTGGGTGGAATATTGGAAGCTCAAATCCCTGGACAGAAGAATTGGACCACGACATAGTGGTCACAAGTACCAATATCTTGTTCCCAAAGTTGGATGAAACTTTGAGAAAGCAACATCAAAATTTTAAGCTCAATATTCCATCCTCCATGAAGATATGAATGGAATATTGGGAGGGTGGTGCATGAAGGAGAATTATTGACTATAGTTGATGTTAAAAGGGAGGCTTTAAAAGAATCAATTAGGACTATTAATGATCATAGCTACCCTGGTATGAGCTGATGAAGGAAATTTTGAAGTACGTGGAGTTTGAAGTAATTAACCATTCCAGCTTATTGAAAGGGTAAAGTAGATGAAATTTATTGCTTGAAAAAGTCCTATAGAAGTGATCAAGGGTCCAAATCTATGCAAAAATACCTAACTTCTTCTGAACAACCACCATTCTTCTGAGAAATAACACGTGAGTAGATCTTCTAGTTGTTCCAGAGTGATTCTTCCTACCGAATGCCATTAGTGCTTGAATTTGAATGTATTGTAAACTATTCTACAAATAGTGGAATTCTCACCATTCCAAAGGGTGGCTCTATGGCCTTTATAATTCATAAGTAATTCTTATTTTCCTTGTAAATAATAGTATATAATTTTTTGATCTCTCAATCTATCTTCACTCCTATTTTTTCCTAAGTATGGATGTTTATTTTTGTAATGGTCATCTGATCTTGTTAACTTAATTTTGCTATCGAGATTTTATGGATCTAGTTGGGTGATTTTGGAATTCACTTTTGTCCCTAGGCATAGAAATTTTATTTTTGTTAAATTCGATTGAGTGGGAGCACTCTAATTCTGCTATCTAGATTTCATGCACCCTCCCACTGGTTCTACAATTCACCCTTACCTGCTGCACCAAATGAGAAGTAAGGATGAGATGAGAGGATCTGTTAGGTGGTCTACTAATTTTTGCACCGATGACATCGAACACGTGTCTTTATGTGGCCATACCCCATCCTTGTTAGTTTTGGCTACAACCTCATTTTGCTTTCTTTCTTGCTCTCTTTTCCTCTTTTTCTCTTTGTGGCGTAGGTAGCTGGAACTAAAGGAACCAACCTTATCTAGAGATCTATCACCCTTGTCTCTTTTAGGCCAGGCAATCATTCACTACTGGTCAATAATCGCTAGGCATGCTCTCACTCGTTCAGTGCCTATTTTTGTGTCAACAAAATTATAATGGACTTTACCATTTGAAGAGGTGTTGAGGATTTATTTATGATGTTTTTAGAGGAAGTGAAGCATAAATAAGGACTTGTCTAGGACATATTTGTGAATACCATGACCTCATTGGAGAGGTATTGATACTTAACATTACCCTAATGTAGGTTTTGATATTACCACTTTTTGATGGTGCATTTATGGTTTTTTAGTCCTCTAGATTGTATTTATTGAGTTTTCATAACATGACCACATTAGTATAATGTCAAACCACCATTTGGAAACCATTTTTTTCCATTTTTGAACATCTTGCATGCAAGGAACCTAGGGGATAGGGATATAGAATATAGTATTATATTATGTATGGATCTTATGAATAGTTCCATGGGCCACCCATAACCCAAGGTTGGATATATTTTAATATTTTATTATATTAGTGAGTGGGATAAGGGTTTAGAAAAAAGGGTATATAAATAAGAGAAATTGTCGTTGTAAAAGATAAACGATAAATTATTATTTATAATAGTCTTGACTTGTGGAGAAGAGATTGAAGTGATTTCCTTAAGGAATATTATTTTTTGTGTGGAAAACATCCCAAAAGGGATGCCACTTTTGGGTAAGACCTAAGGAGGCAAGGGTATATCTTCCACCAAAATCGCCCAGGGCTCGCACCTGGCCTACCAGCTTTGACATACTTAAGGAGCAAACTTTAAGCAACAAAATACAATAACACACAAACACAAACACACAAAAATATTAAAAAACAAAAAATAAAAAAACATGCTCATTGAGTGTGTCAAAAATATAAAGCACAACCAAATACACACACACAATAAGATAAAAAAAAACACAACACAAACCACACAGATAAAACATAAGAACAACATAAAAAAAAAACAGAACACTACAAAGACACAACCAACAAAAACATGAAAAACAAAAACAACCAAAACCTAAAATATAAAAAATAAAATAAAATAAACAACCAATAATAGACAACAAATAAAAATAAAAATATAGAAAACACTCACACACCAAAACACAAAAACACCAATTAACACAAACATATAGAAACACAAGCACAAGAACATCAAAAACACAAGAACAACAACAAAAAACACAAAACAATAAAAACACAAGAACAACAAAAAATAACACAAAAAAAACAACACAACAAAAAGCACACACATAAATAGAAAAGAAAAAAGAAAAAAAAAAGAACAAAACAATTATCTTTCTAGACCAAAAGACTATTAAGGCAAGAATCAACAAAGGAAACAAAAGAAATATTAGTTTGAGATAGGGAACTAAAATACCCTGAACGAACTAAAGAGAAAAAAAAATAAAGCAAGAAGAAACTAGATACCTTCAGAATTGGAGCCATCCAAAGAAATGATAGAAATAAGAGCTTCCCTTATTTGTGAAGCCCACCATCTAGGAGGGTGGTCGTAGCAAGTACGATCACCTTTTTCCAAAGTCCAATTAGCTAAAGCATAAAAACTCTTGTTCTGATATTTGACCACATGATTGTAATCAACTTTCAAAAATACCATCTGGATTAACTGAATCTCCTCAATAATTCATTTTATTCTCCAATAAACCTTATGATTCTTAGGAGTCTTCAAAATATTAACCACGAGTTGAGAGTCAGACTCAACTAGTACCTTATCCCATCCAATCTTAGTAGCCTCTTGAATGCCTCTAAGGATACCATACCTCTTAGAAAGGCTATTGGATAGAATACCCAAATTCTCAGCAAATGTAAAAACTAGGGAGCCATATGAAAGTCTACCAATTCCTCCCACACTAGCTTTTCTAGGGTTCCCTCTAGAGGCTCCATTAGTATTGAATTTCCCAAAATTCTTAGGAGGAGGTTGCCAATTTCTTGTTCTATCCATCTTGCAATTACTCACATTTCGTTTAAGTTGGTTTCTCTTAAAATATTTAACATTCAACCTTTGCATCACTTGATCCCATCTTTGGTGGGAGTTTTGGGGGTGATTAAGAAGCTAATGGACTGATTCAACTGAGTTGGAAATGGTCTTTTTCCATATATAGTGAATATCCTTCCTTTCTTGATTAAAAATATGGTTGTTCCTTTCATTCCATATATTTCAAATAAGAATGGTAGAACCGATCCAAACTAATTGCCTAATAAAATGATCAACACCCTCTTGATTAGGCCAGTCCCTCCAAAATTATTCAAAAGTAAAAAATTGGACCACTGTAAGCCAAGTAAAGTGGACATTCTCCTCCAAAAATTATAGGCTAAAGTACACTCAATAAAAATATGGTTGAGAGTTTCCACATTCCCTTCACACATTTCACATCTAAAAGGGCCATGAAAACCATGCTTCACAAGATGCTCCCAAGTAAGCGCCCTACGACTTAAGAAATATTATTGGCATTGCCTTACCTCAAGGGTATTTTAATAGTTGTATCTATTTTCTATGGATTAATTTTATGCATAAATTATTATGGATGGATGTTTTTTATATTTTTGCATAAAAGGTGATTAATTTCTAATAATAAGAGTGACAATTTTGGCAAATTGGGGAGTCTATTTTTATGGATTGCTAAATTAGGGTTAATTTTTTCTAGAAAATATCTCATTCTACAAAAGCATATCTTTGCATAAATTTATCTTATTTAGATGCTTCTTATGCCACTTTATTTGGAAATTCAAGAGGTTTGACATAAATAATATGAGTAGTATTGAGGGAGATACGACCATGTGAAGACAGTCATCTAGAATAAAGGTAACATTAGGGTAAATTGTTTTAGTCTCATCTTATAGGAGCCATATATTTATGAAAGGTTGTCAAATTCAGATGATTCTTGGACCAAATTTGTGAAAATTTTGAAGATATTTAATGAATAGTAATGAAGTAATCTAAGCAATATCGAGGGAGATACGAACCTATGAATTCAACCATCTCGAACAAGGGTGATGAGGCCAAGAAATACCTCATTTTTATTGCATTTTTGACATATAAAAACTGTTATTTAACAATATATAATATCATTTTGTGCCAAATATTTGATTAAAGTATATTATTTGTTGATGTTTGCATGATTGAATGTTTAGAAATACTATGCCCCTATTTTGACTATTTTTCTGCATTTTATGTTATGTTTTTGCATGATTTTAGTGGAAAATAGCATAGTAAAATTGATAGCAAATAAAAGTGTTGTGACTTGTGATTGGGTGAAGTATTTTGAATGTTTTCCTACCCTAAAAATGAGCTATTGAGGTGACATGGCACCAAATCAGCTACTCTATTGTGAAACAGGGCATGACAGTTGCACACAACATACAAAAGGCAACCACCTGTAACATTAAAGGAGGGCATGGAAGAAGTCAAAAGCAATGAGTAAAACTAGTTGGAACATGTTCAAGGAGACAAGGGAAGACCTATGATACACCTGGAAGCACCCCCACATGGTCTAAATTGATGATAACAAGATATCCCAATTATTTTGCCTGATATTTCGGAGCTCTCTAGAATGATAGGCAGAAATAGTCCATTCTAACAGAAAATGCATAGATCGCATCCATTTCATGGGGAATGAGAGAGGTTAGCATGAGGACAGGTGTAACAACCATGTTTAACCCATTCTTGGTTGATTCCCACTAGATTGAAGATGCATGGATGACTGCTGCAATAGATTCTATCCTAAAATAGACCAAGTCTGCTGCAACAAAACAACAAATCACGCATGGACAACACAATATTTGATTTTGTAGTTGCAAATGTGTATGTAGGAAATAGTATAAATAGGCCACTCACCCATTGGCTGAGTTAGTAAGAGTAGAAAGTCAGAAAGTCAAAAAGTAAAAGTTGTAAAAGTTATATTTTGTAACAATAGTTTTTAATAAAAGTGTAGTGTTATTCAAATGTGTTGATTTGTGAGTGAGTGTTTAGAATTTAGAATTTTGGAGTGATTATACCTTCTTCTAGACCAGGGAGCAAGGGCCCACTCTTAGGGCTAGAGGAAGGAAGCAATTTTGTAGGTTTTTGACAATTTCTATTTTCAGCAATTTTTGTCAATTTCTTGCTTAATTCCTGTAACAAAACTAACCTCTATTTTTAGCATAATTTTTGTCATGTTTTAAGTGTGATTTGTGTGAGTTTGTTTACATCTAGCTGACCCCTATTTTGTATGCATTTATTACCTCTATTTTTTGCACTTCAAATTCAACAACTTTTTTGATAATTTTTGCAGCATTTTTTAATTGCAACAACTTTTATGATAGTTTTAGCAGTTTCAATTTCAGCATGGTTAAACTTAGTTGGTTTCAATTTAGCATTTTCCATTCATGTCATTTCAATTAGCAAGCGTAAAATAGTTCTTTCTTCAACAATTTCAATTCTACAAATTTAGTTTAAATGTCAATTCTACAATTGTAGATTAAGTGTCAATTCTACAATTTAGAAGTAATTTCAATTTTACAAGTTAATTAGTTTCAATTCTGCAAATTAGGAGTTAGTGTGACCTTGAAAAGACCAAATGAACCTCTGTTTCACTGAATAAATCTTGTGAACTAATGACTGAACTGTAACTTGCCAAACTCCTCTATCGTAGATAGCCTTGGACACTGCCCTGGATTTGACAAACATTGAAAATTAAATGATGATAATAACGACACTCATCATTTTTGGTATCATTTCTAAGGAACATAGGTGTTTTTAGGGGATAAAATAGTTAAACAATTATTGATTATGCTAAGTTGTGAACTTTAGAGTAAAATCCTGAACATAACAAACTTGCATGAAACACAATTGTGAAACTAATAGTTGCAATTCAAAAAATTAGAAACACAAGCACATAATGAATGAATAGGTTAAGGGATAAAAAAGGATGATTTCTTAAGACCCCTTTACCTACCATAAGTAGGTGATATTCACGCCAAGGTGGTGAATTACCTACATTTGAAATTCCTAAAATTGTTAAACAAGAACCACCATCATCATCATCAGGAAGTATATCTCTTGAGAGAGAAATACGAGAGGAGCAAACTGCTAGTACCTCCTCACCCACTCCTAACATATCCTTGAATTCAAGGTAGTTTAAATGAATTTACACTAGGTGTTGGGAAGACATAATGGTAGAAATGCTAGTAAACCCAGATAAGGGCAACAATGTTCATAATCAAATAGATAATCCTACTCCTGCCAGGACTTTTGAATATCCTATTCGATTAAATCCTACACAAAATTCTCCAATGAAAATAATTTCACCTTCGATGCTACCAACCTTTAGGGGAGTTGCATCCGAAGATCCTGATCAATTCTTGTTTGAATTTAAAGTTGTGTGCCAGACATATGACTACATAAATGATAACCAAAAGCTGAAAGTTTTTCCTCCACACTCAAAGACTCAACTTTGCATTGGTTTATGAGCTTAGCACCTGAATCAATACGAACCTAGGAAGAAATGGAGGAAGTATTTTTGGATAAATACCAAGAATACTATAGGGTGAAAAATAGAAAGGATGAACTATTTAGAATCAAACAAGAAGAAGATGAAAATTTGGAGGATTACTTGGATAGGTTTGCCTTTGTACAAAAAAGATGTGGGCCTATTGAACCTAAAATGTGTAAGGCCATATTCTTAAGAGGGTTACAAGATGATTCTAGAGAAGTGTTGGATTTAATGGGCAAGGGAGATGTGAGCACCCTTGACATTGATGAAATTTTGGAACTATGTAGAAATTACTCATGCACAAGACAAAGAAGATGAAAGCGGAGTAATAATGGTAGTGATTTGAAAGAGCTTATGGAAGAATTTACCAATCTAAAAATTGACATCTTGGTACATATTAATACTACATTAGGGGAAATGAATGCCAAAACCAAATCTATAGAACCCCTAGCTATTTATTATCCAAGATGTAGAAACAAACATGCTCTTCAAGACTATCCTTTAAACAAAACCTCTATATCTGCTATTTGTAGCATTTTTTCAAAAGGACATATCACTGACCAATACCATCTACTTCTAGGACTCAAAAATATTTTGGAAACACAAATAGAAGAACTCAACTTTGTTGGGCAAAGACAAGGGGAAACTTTTCACAATATCAAAATACCCCATGTTTTCCCACAAATTGGGGATAAAATCATTGGACTATGCCATGGGGTTACTCAAAACCACCACAATAGTCTTGGAGTCAACCTCCATGGACATATTCTCAAGATTGGTCACAATCTGGGTGGATAAATCCATAATGGAGTCAACCTAATCCACCTTGGATGCAAGCCCAATCTCATGGATAGAATTGGGGATAACAATATCCATCATACCAGGGACAACAAAGATACCGAGGTCAAACACAAAATTTATTGCCTAGTCCTACTCAAAATTTTCCTCAAGGAAGACAACAACAACAACAATAGGTAAAGCAACCACCACTTTCAGCCCAACCTATGGCCAATCCTAATAATACAAGACAGGCAACTCCTATCTATGTAGCTAAATCTGATGAAAATACCATGATCAATGTAATCAATTGTAGTAATATCCAACTACACTCAGGAAAGATACTACATGAGCCTATTCCACCCATTATTGAAGAAATAAAAATCAATGAGACACAAGAATCCTTTAGTCTAGAACCACAGAAATCAACCTTGGATAAAGGAGAAGAAAAAAAAAAAATTTGCACACAAAAAATTTACCTTCTTTAGAGAAGATACCATATCCTGAAAGGTTTAAAAATTCTAAAAACACTTCTAAATCAGACCTAGTAAAAGAACTAAAAAGGTTGACCATTTCACTTCCTTTGTTACAAGAAATCAAGGATGTGCCTTTAATCAACAAAATTGTTTAGGACATTTGCATAAAAAATTAGGAAGAAAAAGAAATCCTTTCCTAAAACTATATAGGTAAATGGAAAATTGGTTGACCTACTTTCTGGAAAGCTTGTCCCACCAAAGTATAGTGATCCAGGAAGTCCAATTATCATAATAACCATTGGATCAATGTAAATTTCTAATGTTTTGGTTGATCTTGGAGTAGCCATTAACGTTATGACCAAAGACACAATGCAAAAATTATAATTAAACAATTTGAATCCTACATCTACTATTTTGGAAATGGCTGATAGATCTATTGCTAAACTAGAAGGGATCATAGAGGATATTCCTATGATAGTCTCCTCATGGGAATACCCTATTGAATTTTTGGTATTGCAACCTCACAATTCTATGAATGGCTATCCAATTATCTTGGGAAGGCCTTGGCTTGCTACTGCAACCACTTTCATTGACTGTAGGTTAGGGGAGATGACTATTTCTAATGGTATTGATCTAAAAAATATTTCTTTATACCCTCCTATGAAACCTTCAACAAAATTTTTAGGTCATTTATGGTTTCCTGATTCTGATGAGGAACACGAAGAAACCATTTCCACACTAGCTACTATAGTAGTGAAAGAACATATAGAAGAGATAGATTCACATGAAAGAGAGGCATTTGAAGATGAAACCATTTTGATAAATACAATGCAGGAATTAGGACTTGAGGATGAACCAATCACTATTCATCACTTGTTATGGAATGATGAGGGTCAAACATCTAAACAAATGGCACCCATTCCATTACAAGAAAGTCCCTTCAAATTACCACATGGGTGGCATCATCATCTTTTGTCCTCCCTTCATTATCCCATATCAGATATGATTCCATCAAGAATTACAATCGATACTGAGACATGAATATTTCACTCTCTTCTACCACACCATTGCCCACTTAACTCCTTAGTAAGCACATACGAAGGAGTTAATTTTGTTCATCTAGAAACCAAACAAATTGAGGTACAACTAGGAAAATTCTTAAACATCAATAGTTGGTTGATCGATAAACAAGAAGCAAAATTATTTGCTATTTTGAAAAGACATGTCAATGCCTTCACTTGGGAATACAAAGATATGATAGGAATTCATCCTGATGTATGTACCCATAGGATATATACTAAATATGTTAAACCTATCCGACAACCACAAAGGTGATTGAATCTTGCTCTAAGAGATATTATCAAGGAAGAAATCAAAAAACTCTTAGAGGTTGGATTCATATATCCAATTTTTGATAGTCGATGGGTCTCTCCATTGGTTATTGTACCAAAGAAAAATGGGAAATTGAGAGTGTGTGTAGATTATCGAGAACTAAACAAAGTCACACATAAGGACCATTTTCCATTACCATTCATCGATCAAGTGTTAGACACACTCGTAGGAAAGAAGTATTTTTGCTTTCTTGATGGTTTTAGTGGGTATAATTAGATACAGGTTGCACCCAAAGACCAAGAGAAAATAACTTTTACTTACCCATGGGGAAATTTTTCTTATAGGGTCTTACCCTTTGGTCTTTGTAATGCCCCAAAAACTTTCCAATGAGCTGTTTTGGCTATTTTTTTTTATTTGACCACTGAAAGTGTAGAAATTTATATGGATGATTTTATAGTTTATGGGAAACCTTTGACTTTACCTTAGAACATCTTGACAAGGTCTTAACCCACTATGAAACTTATCATTTGTCCTTAAATCCTAACAAGTGCTTCATGATGATGGAAGAAGGAATTGTTCTTGGTCATCACATTTCTTCTAATGGGATCAAGGTTGATCCTAAGAAAGTAGAAATCATTAAGAACCTTCCTTCTCCACAAACCCAAACTAATGTTAGGAGTTTCTTAGGACACATTGGATTTTATCGATGATTTATTCAATTTTAGTACAATAGCAAATCCCATGTTTGCATTGTTAACAAAGGATTCTAAATTTAATTGGACCAAAAAATGCCAAGAATATTTTGATGCTTTAAAAGAGAAACTAACCACTCCACCTATGTTACAAGGTCCTAATTGGGAATTACCATTCCATATCCAAACTGATGCATCCAATACTACAATTGGAGTAGCATTAGGGTAGATAGAAAATGGGGAGCATTATGTTATCTACTACATAAGCAAAACCTCACTAGAGCAAAAAAGAATTATACTACTACTAAAAAGGGATTTTTAGTAATAGTATATGCCATTAATAAATTCCATCACTACATCATTGGTTATCAAGTGTTTATCCATACCGATCATTCAACTATTAAATACTTGATGAATAAACCAATGGTTAGTGCAAGAATAATTCATTGGTTATTACTATTACAAGAGTTTGATATCACAATAGTAAACAAACTAGGAAAGGCTAATGTAGTAGCAAATTTTCTATCAAGAATAAAGAGAAGAAGAGTTAGTTGAGGATACTTTTCTAAATGAAAATTATTTTCTATATTAATACAATCACCTTGGTTTGTAGATACAACTAATTATTTGGCTACAAGAAAAATTCCTCCCCATTTCACCTCAAAACAAAAGAAACAATTGGTAAGGCAAAGCTCATCCTTCAAATGGATCAAAGGTCTACTTTTCAAGTGTGGTCCTAACCATGTGTTACATAGATGCATTCAAAAATATGAAGTGTATGATATCCTCCATGCTTGTCATGATGAACCCTCAAGAGGACATTATTTAGTTAAAAGTACAGTTCATTTTTTTTTGAAATTGGTTATTATTGGCCATCCCTTCACAAAGATGTAAAAAAGTACATACAACATTGTGATGCATGTCAAAGAATGGGAAAACCCACACACACAAATGAAATGCCTCTACAACCTCAAGTGGTTTTAGAACCATTTGAGAAATGAGGGTTAGATTTTATGGGACCCATTGACCCACCATCTCAAGGAAAGGTACATATCTTGGTATGTACTAATTATGTGACTAAATGGGTTGAGGTACATGCTTTTAAACATGCTCATGAAGAGAAGGTTGTTAATTTCCTTTACACCTAAAATTTTCAAATATTTGGAGCTCCACGATCTATCACCACAGATCATGGACCCCAATTTGCATCAAAAGTCATTGAAGCTTTTACTAAACTCTATGAAATCAAACATAGAAAATCATCACCTTATCATCCTCAAGAAAATGGTCAAGTTGAAGTCACCAATAGGGAATTGGAAAGAATATTAACCAAAATAGTAGCTTCACATAGGAGAAATTGGTTAAAAAAATTACTAGAAGTAGTTTGGGCATACAACACAACATGGAAATCCACCATAGGTTTCACACCTTACGAACTGGTCTATGGTAAGAAACCTCTTTTTCCTATTGAATTTGAGTTACTAACACTTCACACATCTTTGGAAATTGGTATTGAATTATCATAGGTACAGATGGATAGGATTATGCAACTCAATGCATTGGATGAACTTCGATTGGAAGCATTACATCACATAGAAGTTATCCAAGAACAACGAAAGATGTGGCATGATAGTCACATTCAACAGAGAAAATTTGAGCAAGGAGATTGGGATTTATTATTTGATTCTCGTTATGAAGATTTTCCTGGAAAATTGTAGACTAGGTGGCTTGGACCATACCTGATCGAAGAAGTGTTTAGAAATGGAGTAGTTCATCTTTCTCCCATTGATGATTCAAGGAGAAAGTTAGTGGTAAATGGACATCACCTTTGGGTATACCATGAACCATTAACTAAGGAAGAGTTTTTGAAGCAAATTGCATAGTTGGATGTACACATGATGGAAGAGACTTTCTCTTCCATAATAGATTCAGAGTGATGTTGAAAAGTTTAAAAAAAAAAAAAAACAAGAAAACAAAAAGAGGAATAATCTTGATTGTGAAATTCCTTCATGGGCACAATTTCGAGGGAGATTGTGAAATTCCTTCATGGGAACAATCAAGACAAAAAAAGAGAAAAAAAGAGAGATGAAAAAAGAATGAAAAAAAAGAATAATTCAATAGTGAAAACCTTTTCAAAGGTGCTATTGAATTAAGGCTTACATGAAAATCGGATTTTCGGCATGTTTGCCTTCTTGATACTATCCATCATTATCACCATTGTACAAAGATCACTTACTGCACATGTGTTATATTTTTGGTTTTAGATAATCTGCTAACAATCATCGAAAGCAACGATTTGTAAGGTGTATGATAAATTTTTAGGATAATAAGGTATGTGTTTCTTGCATTTAGTCATAGTAAGCATTTAACATGTAATGTATGATAATTCAGTATTTGGCATAAATTATTTATAAATTGGAAAATAAAAATGGAACATTCTATTCAAAATGTCAAGAAGCACCCTATCCTACCCTTGGTTGCATGAAAAATTCAGATTCGACTGTAAAGAAACAAAAACATTGTAGAGATTTGGAATGAGGTCTAAAAATTTCAAAATTGCATAGGCACATAAATTTTTTGAATTTGACCCTCACGTGCATGTGGATTTAAAAAAAAATCCCACATGATGCACCTCACATGGCTCCCATGAACTTAGGCATGAATCTCTAGATCCACGTGGTAGCCATCAAATAGGTATCATCCAACATATTCCAAAGTGCTTGTTGTACCTAGTTTTCATAACTTGCTCCAAACCCATGTGACTGGGGTAATTCGACATGAGAAATCACATAAATCGAGGAGATGGGCATCCATTGTTCACAAGGTAGAGCTGAGTTAGTTAGATTGGACCATCCAACTTAGTTGACATATTAAACACGTGTATGGTAATATGAAGGTATGTTGACCCACCACTCTCGATGCATGCCAAAAATAAAAATTTTAAAATCAAACCAAATCACCACGTGCCATGTGTTCGATTGATGCATGTGAATCCCAACGTGTTCTATGCACCATATTCTAGAGTTGATTCCTATATGTCAAAGCCATGAACATATGAGCTCTATAACCACCAATAAAATTGTAGAGGCTATTGAATTGAAACAATGCTATAAATCAAACTCAAGCATTGCATTAAAAAAATATTTAGAAAACAAGGAAATTACCAAAAAACAGGAGTTGCTAAAAATTTAAAGCAAAAAGTGCACCATTTCAACACATGGGGAAAAAGAAGGCCAAACCAAACACTCTAGATGAATTCTAGAAGTACCCTAAGGTGGTACAAGTCTTTCAACAAGCAAGGCTGATGCCATTTCTAGAAAAGTTTGATGGGTATTCTGAGGTTTAGTCAAATTCACCTACACTCTCTAAATAATAGAGCAACCATCAATGACATGAGGATTGAGGTAACTCCCTTGATTTTAAGTCAAATCATTGAATTGCCATTACAAGGAATAGTAATTACCAAAACTAAGAACACACTCCTTGAAGTAGTCAAAGCATTTTTATAGAGGGGGATGTGCAACCCATAATGCAAATTAATAACAATATCTACAAAGGGGTAAAAAGTAGTCTTCAACCACCATGGGATCAAATTACAATATGGGTTATTGAATATTTAACTTGTGAGGGGCAATATGCAGTATTATCTAGCCACCACTTGAAACTGCTCACTCATTTGAGGCATGGCACACAACACCCTAAAGTGAGGGTAAATATTCCCTTATATTTACACCAAGAATTGCACAACATGGAAAAAAGATACTAGCAAGGCCAAGGATCTCCTAGACACCATGGCCTCATAAAACTGATCTACAAGCATCATTTTAGGGGAAATATTTAAATTTTCAATAGATTATTTGCACCTTGGAATGAGTAGGTTCCTATTGAAGAAGAGCTAGAGCAAGAAGAAGAAGTAGTTACAAATGAGGTAGGGAAACCTGAAGAGGATGCTAATAAAAGGGTTAATATTGAATCAAAAGAAACCTCTTCATCCCCATGGTCCACCAACTACTAGAACTAGGGCACAAAGGAAGAGGAAATCTAAAAGTAACCCTGTAGAACAACCAAGGACCAAGAAAGTCACTTTTAGTGATAAAGTTACTAAGATTGTTTCTCAAGCAGAAACATCTACATAGTCAGAACCATCAAATTCTAAAATAATTAGGTCATTGGCTGAAATAGTAGATTCATCAGAAGAAGAGGAAATTGATTCTAGATTTATAGTTAGGTCTACAGGAAGAAAAACTATAAGAACAAAACAAACTGGTGAAGAGAATAGGTACACAACAGTTGAGAAGGTCCACCAAGAAAAAAAGAAAAATCTATTATAGAGGAGCTAGTTGAGGTAGAAGAAATAGAGTTTGAAACACAAACACAACCACCTTCACCTCCTCCTAAGAAGGAGTTTAAGGAGGAAACAATAAGATATAGTTACAACAACTAAAACAACATCTCCTACACCATCCAGACCAAGGAGAAGGAGAAAATTAATAATACAAGAGGATGAAGATAAAATTATTGCAAAAGACACACCTAATCAAGAGGAAGAATCATTTACAAGGGGTAAAGAGCATGAAGAGCCACATTCACCACCTGCAATGAATTTACCTACATATTCTTCAGAATCTGAAGAATATGAGGCTTATGAGCCAAAAGACCCAATGAAGGCTGCCAGGGTAATCATTAAGACCTTGCAAACCTAGATTAAGAAGGGTGAAGCAAAAATTAAGGAAAAGGATGAGTATATTGATCAATTGTTGCAAGAAATACATGAATTGAAAAGAAGATTGGCACCATTAGAAGGACTGTCTGTAATCCTTTATTCTGGGAAGGAGATAACAGAAATTTTGTTTGAATTAGCAGAACAAGTTTCGGAAGGGGGCATACAAGAACACATCCCACAATTGCCCCATAGAATTGAGGAAGATACCTTGGAGTAGGCACCTACAATTTTTGTTCCTATCCTGATTGTTGTTACAGTAGAACACCAACATGTAGAAAAGGATATTACACCTGTAAAGAGGGTTGGTAAGGAGCTTATGGATATCATAGAGAGTTCACATTAGAGAGAAGATACTCTGAATATGGGCCAACAACAAAATTTTTAGAAGGGGTTTGAAAAATGAGACGTCCTAGAACTTTCTAATGCAACTCCAAAACCTTTTGAAATAGCTTTAGAATATTTTGAAACTGAACAGGCACATTCTAGAGCAGCTTTGAAATATCCAAAAAATGTGCTAGAATTTCAAGATGGAGCTCTAGAACAATAAAAGGAGCAAGGCACACCAAAAATTGAAGCCCCTGAAGTTCAAGCCACTTCAATACATGTAAGTATATCACTCTAGGAGGATAAAAATCAAATTTTTACAAAATTTATTCAAAAAGTGCAAACTACAAAAATAGGCATTCAGGTTGAATTATTGTCAGAGCATAAAACTCCACCAGTAGTAGTGCATCCACCAGATATGGTCCCACTAGAAAAACACAATGAGGTTATTGTAGGGTGGATTGCACGCTACCAAGCCCTTGAGTTGCACCTTGCAACACTTAAACCCATGGAAGAGCATAATAAGACATAGGCTACAGAAATTACATATTTGTAGGTTAAGGTGAAGGATTTATGTCAGATTATAGAATACCTAGTACAATATAGAAGGCCTACCAGGTTATACAACCTACTCCTCAAGGAAATATTCCTTAGATGGTAGGTAATGCGTATCTGCTCTGGTTTAACATATGATTTGATTACTGCTCAAGATTTTTTAGAAGCATACCTACAGAGTCCCGAGGAGAAAAAAAAATATTGTATGAGTTATTTTTGCACAAATTTGTCATGGTAGAAGATGTATAATTTTTACCACAAATATATACAGGTGATGTACAACTTCGATCCTTTGTCTCTACTTTGCAAAATCAATTATATTGGGATCAGGAGAAGAAATAGAACAAGGAGATTGAATTAGGATTTGGGCTTCTATTAAGGCATATCCAACCCAATCCTTAGCATTAACAAGCCAACATTTTAATATGATGACTAGGCCAAACATAAAAATCACCTATATTTGAAACCTTCAAGATAGTTTGGCTTATTTTCAACAATTTTATAGGGATAATTTTGCAAACTCCTTGGCAGCATGTAAAATAGGTGGGTAGAATTACCCATATCTTTGTAGAAAAGGGAACCCATGTCACCAACAAACCTATTGTGGTCACATAGGAGGGTAGAGGTAGTGATGCAAATGATCTTAGCACTAAAACATCAGTGGATAGGCTTAAGGTTTAGGCCACCCACCATTATCACACCAGTCCCATTTTATTTTGACTTTGATCCTCAACCTGATCAACAATTTTAGAATTGGTTGAGAGAGTTAAAATAGAATAGAGGATATTATCCTAGAAATTACAAATTTTGGAGGAATTGGTATAAGGAGCTAGATCTAAGTGCATCTGTAGCCCAAAAAAATGCATGAGGGCATGCATCAGGTCAAGTTGGGGGGAATGATGAGGCCAAGAAATACCTCATTTTTGTTGCATTATTGACATATAAAAACTGCTATTTAACAATATATAATATCATTTTGTGCCAAATATTTGATTAAAGTATATTATTTATTGATGTTTGCATGATTGAATATTTAGAAATACTATGCCCTTGTTTTGATTATTTTTCTGCATTTTATGTTCTGTTTTTGCATGATTTTAGTGGAAAATAGCATAATAAAATTGATAGCAAATAAAAGTGTTGTGAATTGTGATTGGGTGAAGTATTTTGAATGTTTTCCCACCCTAAAAATAAGTTTTTGAGGTGACATGGCACCAAATCAGCTACTCTATTGTGAAACAGGGCATGACAACTGCACACAACATACAAAAAGTAGCCACCTGTAACATTAAAGGAGGGCATGGAAGAAGTCAAAAGCAGCAAGTAAAACTAGTTGGAACGTGTTCAAGGAGACAAGGGAAGACCTATAATACACCTGGAAGCACCCCCACATGGTCTAAGTTGATGATAACAAGATATCCCAATTATTCTGCCTGATATTCTAGAGCTCTTCGGAATGATAGGTAGAAATAGTCCATTTTAACAAAAAAGCATAGATTGCATCCATTTCATGAGGAATAAGAGATGTTAGCATGAGGACAAGTGTAACAACTATGTTTAACCCATTCTTGATTGATTCCCACCAGATTGAAGATGCACAGATGACTGCTGCAATAGATTCTATCCTAAAATAGACCAAGTCTACTGCAATAGAACAACAAATCATGCATGGAAAACATAATATTTGATTTTGTAGTTGCAATTGTGTATGTAAGAAATAGTATAAATAGGCCACTCACCCATTGGCTGAGTTAGTAAGAGTAGGAAAGTCAAAATAGAATTCAAAAAGTTGGAAAGTAAAAGTTGTAACAATCATATTTTGTAACAGTAATTTTTAATAAAGTGCAATCTTATTCAAATGTGTTAATTTATGAGTGAGTGTTTAGAATTTAGAATTTTGGAGTGATTATACCTTCTTCTAGACCAGGGAGCAAGGGCCCACTCTTAGGGCTGGAGGAAGGAAGCAATTTTGCAAGTTTTTTGATAATTTCTATTTTCAGTAATTTTTGTCAATTTCTTGCTTAATTCTTGTAATAGAACTAACCTCTATTTTTAGCATAATTTTTGTCATGTTTTAAGTGTGATTTGTGTGAGTTTTTTTATAGCTAGCTGACCCCTATTTTGTATGCATTTATTACCTCTATTTTCTGCACTTCAAATTCAACAACTTTTTTGATAATTTTTGCAGCACTTTTCTGATAGTTTTTGCAACAACTTTTATAACAGTTTGAGCAGTTTCAATTTTAGCATGGTTAAACTTAGTTGGTTTCAATTTAGCATTTTCTATTCATGTCATTTCAATTAGCAAGCGTAAAATAGTTCTTTCTTCAACAATTTCAATTCTGCAAATTTAGTTTAAATGTCAATTCTGCAACTGTAGATTAAGTGTCAATTCTGCAATTTAGAAGTAATTTCAATTCTACAAGTTAATTAGTTTTAATTATACAAATTAGGAGTTAGTGTGACCTTTAAAAGACCAAATGAACCTCTATTTCACTAAATAAAGCTTGTGAACTAATGACTGAACTGTAACTTGCCAAACTCCTCTATCGTAGACAACCTTGGACACCACCTTGGATTTGACAAACATTGAAAATTAAATGATGATAATAATGACACTCATCAAAGGGTAATGATAAATTTTCAAGTCATAAAAATAAAAATGTTGATATATCTCAGTCATGGTAAGAAAATAAGTTGTAGTTTAATTTGTTATTGAATAAATTCTATAGACTTATTTGTTGGTAGCAAGGAATAAAAGATATATATATTTTTAAGAAACCTATTGGACTAAAATCTACCATTGTTGTGGAAAGGCATTGCACCTGTTAATCTTAGCCAAAGTGTAGTAATTAGAATAAAATAGGTTACCCTATGTTTCAACCTATGAAGAAGGTTGGCTCCTTGGAGTAGAGTTTTAGGAAAAGATATAGGAAAATATTTTTGTTAGGAAAGGATAAGGGTAAGGAAAGGAGTGTAAAAAGTGGATAGGATATAGTGTAAAAATATTGGATCTCATAGAGTATAACACTATATGATCATTTATATGGCACTTAATAGATCAACCATAGGCACTTGTATTTACAGATTCATTGCGGCTCTATCCATTTACTTTAATCATTCCGAGGATTCAAACAATTAGCAATCCAATAGGCAATCACAAATCACTTTAACATAATAAACTAAGCATTGAATGTAATAGAAATGATTTAAAGTAAATGCTTAAAGGTTCTAATCATTCCAAGGATTGTAAATGTTATCAATCCACTAGGTAATTTATCTATCAAAACTACTTTAATAGAATAAGCTAACATTTTATTGTAGAAAAAATAACTTAGAAATATACATTCATGAAAAACTTGAAAATGTAATATAATAAAGACCAAACAGCTACCACTTCATTGATTAACAACAAATTACAATGTAATACCAGAAAACAACTATAGATCTGACCCTTGTTATGAGATCTTCGCTCATATTTATAGTTTACAATTTTAGATTTTCTTAGTGGGAAGAAGTTGTATGGTTAATTGGATGACAATTTTATAGAAAAACTAGAAATGATGATGTGGCAACTTCTAGTTTCATCTTAAATGCAAATTCAAACCTAGCCTATCGATTCTAACTATTTTTGCTGGTGGTTGCATTATTGAAACTACCAATTACATTATTGGGGGTCCCCATTGTATTATTGGAGCTACCCATTTATTAGTTGGGGACAAGCTGGAATTGGTTGGATCTTAGCTGACAAGTGCTATGATGGTTATAAGCTTGAAAGTGACCTTTAATGAAAATCTACCTTAGTTTGGGCTCTCTATTCGTTTGTAGAGAAAAGATGTAGTAAAATCATGGGTTCGAGCATTTTCAAGTTTGAGCACTTCTCTTTCCTTTTATTATTTTATTTAGGGGTGTAATCCTGGGCTTAAACCTCTATTGATGATGTTATTTGCTTAGTCAATATGGTTTTAGTCATTGCAACCTTGGGACTCTCTTCACTCATTGATTAACACGATCCTGAGTGATTTGTATTTTTGCTAACATGGTCATCTCAGATAGCCCAATTTTGAGATCATCATGGCTTTGAGTGCAACTTTAGTGGAATTATATTTTTCTCCCAACCCCGTATGTTTGCCTTGTTGTGCTAATGTCATTATTGAATTTGACACGATTTCATGCATTTTGACTTGTGCTACTACTTTATCCATTCCCATGATTTTGAGGCTTTTTCTAATATGGTGTTTGGAACATTGTGGTCTTGAAACATATCTAGACCCATTCTAAATTTATTTCTTAGCATACTTTTGAAGGGGATTGTCTTTGCTTGTGTTAATATGATCAAAATTTGACCCACATGTTTGGTGCCTCCTAGGGTTTTTCACTTGCTAAAATTACAAACTCATAAGGCCTTATTTCCATTGGGCATGAAGTCAATATGATGATGGGTTGGAATATGGATTAGATTTATGGAATGGAATGGAATGAATAGAATTTAGAATGGAATATTATGGGAAAGTGACTTATGTGATTTGATAAGGAAGGTGGATTAGTATTTTGACTAAAAATATAGAGTGATATGAATTTGAATGGAAACCAGTGGATGCATTATTTTATCAAACCTTTTGGGTGACATATTATTGTTAACCATTTGTTTATTTCATTTCTATCATTTTTGGCTATCATTTCATCAATTGTTACTTTTGTAATTTTTCCTGCCCGTCAGACACTATTTGATCATCTGAAGGCCTTTGTCATGAGGGAGTTTCTACCTTAGTAATTTCACTTTATTGATCTTCTTCTTCATAGAATACTTATCCTACTTTTCAAATACAACTAGGATGTTTGTCCAAAATTTAGGTGGAGGGTTCTTGATTTGATTGGGTAGCTCTTGTATTATCTTCAACTAATGTATTTTTCATAAGGATACTGATATATTTTGGCCATTTCTTGAAACTTTGATTGCACCTAATCCAATCTATTTAAAAACTCCATCACTTGAGTTTCCTCTATAGGTTCTTACAATTGATGTGTTTCTGCCTCATCATTAGCAATCATTTATATTTGAGCTTTGACTTCTTCTATGGTTAGAATCTATATTTCTTGGTTCTAGAAGCTAGGGAATCCAAGTTTTTTTTTTGGTAATTAGATTAATTTATATACAAAATAGGTTTTTTAAGAGGATCCCAAAACCTTATAACATGAGAGGATGAAGCCTTTACCAATAGAAGGAGCCCCTTGTGCTAATACATTAGGTATCATATGAAAACTTTCCAAAAAAAAAAAATCCCAAAGTTATGTCCATGAGGGCTACATCAAACCCTCCCAATGGGGGTCAAAACAACTGAAAAAACCATAAAAAAAATACATAAGCATCCATTATATAGATCGCTACCACCAGATGACAACAAGGATCACGTCCCAGGAACCTCCCTTACACGTTCGGATCGTCCTGATCGTCCTGCTGGACCACCTTCTGAGAGCCTTTAGGAAAGGATCGTTCTCGTTATGCCTGCCACGAACCATCATGACAAAAGTACCAATTGGAACCGATGGCACATATGTCATGGCTCTCCCCAATCCTGTCCACCTAGACCCAATTCTTTCATCACTCTTATGTGGATACATTAATAATGTCCTAGCTGACGATCTTCTCAATGTCCGCTGGGAAACATTAACGCCACACCAAAAGACAGGTGGACTTTAAACCTTTGTTTGCTAAGTGGTCAGCTAGACCATTGCCCTCCCTGTAGGTGTGCTTGATCTGGACCTGGTTCCACCCTAATTTTTCACAAAAATCCATAATAAGCTTTCCATTGTGATCTCGAACTGAACCCCCTACAGCAGCCGACCCTGGGTTGCCATGAGATGCCCCATAAAAATTTATCTTCAACCACCCATGAGGAGGCCTGACCCACCTAACATTCTTCTTGGAGACTCGCAGATCCTCCGGCTCCTTAATCTCCTCGAATAGCTTCAAGGATTTTAACAATCCTTCTTCAAACACATGTTTGGGCCAAGGACTGGGGATAAGCTTGGCATTCTCAATGGCAAAGGTGATGGCCCTATGAGCGACTGAGGGAGGATCCCTAGGGGGTGACCGAAGACCCGACCATTGCGTTCCAACCATACCTACCATAGAAAGTGGTGGAAGCAAGCATTCCATAGGAAATGGAGCTTAGGGTTTTTAAAAGGATTGACCCATTGGAAGAAAGCCTCCTTGATGGTCTTGGGGGAGACCCATTGGATCTAGAAGGTGGAGAGGATGGCACCAAGTACCGACCCAGTGTAGCTGCAGTGTAGGAAGAGATGGTCAGAGGACTCACAAGTAGACTCGCACAAGTAGCATCTATTGGCCAAAGCAAAATCTCTCTTATGAAGATTGTCAATAGTGAGGGATTTATTCTGAAAAGCAATCCAAGAAAAGAAATTTACCTTTGGGATCACTTCTTTCTCCAGACCACATTGAAAGGAAATCCTAAATTTATCCCTTTGCACTAAAAAGTATAGGCAGTTTTGATAGAGAAACCCCCGTCATTGGCCCCCCTCCAAATCAATTTGTTCAATCCTCTGCTAGTGGGGATGATGATGTCCTTGAGGATGGAGGACAGGAAGTCGACCTCTATCTCTAGACCTTTTGTGTTGATGAATTTCCACTGTAGGGATCCATTTCTCCATTCAATGAAATCGGCCACTTTCTGCCCAACATTGTTATCAAGGAAACTTTTAAGTTGAACCAGCCCGGTATGTTCTGGAAGAGGATCCTCTAGGGCCCACCTGTCCTTCCAAAAGTCTATACTTTGACCATCCCCAAGGATCCACCTGATGCCATTTTGGATCAATTGTCTGGATTGGCCAATGGCTTTCCAAAAATTTGACCCCCCGATGGGTATTCCACCCTCAAAAAGGGGAGTGTTGTTGAGGTATTTCCTCCTGATAATCCTAACCCATTCAACCGGTTCTTCGACTAGGATCCTCCAAGTGTGTTTGGTGATGAGTGCTAGGTTCATCATGGCCATTCTTCTAAGCCCTAATCCATCTTGCTTTTTGCTTCTGCACACTTTGTCCCAGGCTACCAGAGGAATCTAGGACTTATTTTCATTGCCTGACCAAAGGAAATTCCATTGAGCCTGCTCGATCTTGAGAAGAACTAAGGCAGACAATCTGAAAATAGACATGAAGAAGGTCAAAATCAGTTGGAGGTATGCCATGGTAAGGGTAGCCTTGGTAGCTTGGGACAGGAGCTTACCTTTCCACAACACCAACTTTTTGTAGATCCTCTCAATCACCATATTCCACATCCCTTCCTTTGCACACCCACAAAAAAAGAGGGAGGCCAAGATAGGTGGTGGGAAGGTAGTCAATAGAGCAGCCCAAGATCCTTACAATTTGAACTTGACGCCTAGCTAGGGTATTGATGAAAAAAATCTTGCTTTTGATGTAATTTACTTTTTGATCGGTAGCATTCTCATAGAGTCCAAGGATTCATTTTATGGATTTAGCTTGAGCTACTGATGCAATGGTGGACAAAAGTGTGTCATCCACAAATTGCTGATGGGTGATTGCATCAATATCTGAGGTAGGGAGGATACCTTTCACCTTATTTCGATGTTGGCCGTCCTTGAGAGCTCTTCCCAATGCTTCTACAAGGATAATGAAAATTATGGGGGATAGAGGATCCCCTTGGTGTAAACCTCTTGAGCTTTAAAAGAAACCAGTGGAAGAGCCATTGACTAGGACCGAGAACCAGGGAGATGAAATGCAGCCCTGGATGAGATCGACCCACAGGGGGTGGAAGCCAAAATTGAGAAGGATATTCTAGAGGAAACATTTGTCAACCCTATCGAAGGCTTTGTTAATATCTAGCTTAAGAAATAATGCAACCTTCTTAGATATTGAGGTCGAATGCAAGGTTTCATGGATCAAGATGACCCCATCCAGGATGTTCCTCCATTTTACCAAGTTGCCTTGGTATTGATCAATGATGATGGGAAGTATGACCTTTAGCCTATTGGCCATAACCTTGATCAAAACTTTGTAGATGACATTGCATAGGCTGATGGGCCTATAATTAGAGATGGATTTGCAAGCAGAGGCTTTCGGGATGAGGGCCAAGAAGGTGGAAGTGAAACTGTGAGGCATGACTTTGGTTTCCTGAATTTCTCTAATAGCCTTACATACATCATTCCCCACCACATCCCACATAGTTTAGAAGAACCTTGGAGAGAAACCATCTAGTCCAAGGGCTTTATCAGGTTGCATTGAAAATAAGGCCTCTTTAACTTCATCACGGGTGAAGGGATCCACCAGTCTGGAGTTCAAGTCCCAAGGAACGATGCAGGGGATATTAGCAAGAAGAGTATCCTAAGCTTGACTGTCACCCTCTGAGGCACTTCCCAAGAGGTTTTGGAAGAAAGACACTACTTCGGTCCTGATCTCCATAATGTCAGTGGAAGATGATCCATTGCTGCACATGATATCCCTAATCTTGTTGGATGCTCTGTGTCTCATGGTGGAGGCATGAAATAACCTTGTATTGGTATCACCTTCCTTGAACCATAGGTCTCTTGACTTCTACCTCTAGAAGTTTTCCTCTCTAGCCAAGATATTATGGAATTTTGCTAGGAGCTTCCTTCCCTTCTCCCTAGTGGGGCTGTTGTGATCCCCTACTTTGATTTTCCTTTCTATCTCATAAAGTTTCTCAGTAATTGCTTTCTTATTGGCAAAAAGGTTACCAAAGACCTCCCTATTCCAAATTTTTAGGTTTTCTTTGACCATATTCAGCTTTTGAGCCAACTGAGAAGTGGTAGACCCTCTGACATTTTGATGCCACCAAGAGGACACTTGATTTTTGAAATCCTTGTGTTGGGTCCACATGGCTTTGAAACGAAAAGGAGTTTTGAAGGAGGGAGGCCTACCAGATTCAAAGAGGATGGGATTGTGGTCTGATCCAATTCAAGGTAAGGCCAACAAAGTGGCATCACCAAACCATGGGATAACTTCTTGAGAAATTAGGAACCTGTACAACTTCACCTGGATGAGTCCATTATCAATCCTCCTGTTATTCCAAGTAAAAGAGGATCCTTTGAGCTGAACATCCATGAGCTCATTGGTATTGACAAACCCTCTAAAATCCTCCATGCTTCTGCTATAAGAGTCGTTACCTCCTCTATTTTTAGATGGATGCAAAGGTCTGTTGAAGTCCCCTACTAAGATCCAAGGAAAAGTGTTAAAGGTGGCCCTCATTTGATTTACTGTTTTCCACATCATGACCCGCTCAATGGGTGAGTTTGGGGCATAAATATTTGACAGAATCCAAGACTGCTTACTGGTCTTAAAATGAAACAAAATGTTTAGGATCCTATTCAAGGATGATAGAAGCCTTCCTTCGACCAGGGTAGGATCCCAAAGACACATAAGCCCCCTCGACGTGCCTTGAGCAGGACTGATAAGGCAATATCCATTGGCCCAAATGGCCTTGGCAGCCTTTTGAGAATAGAATTCGTCGATCTTGGTTTCTTGCATAATGAAGATGGAAATATTGATCCTTTTCCTTAGGTCAGCCACCAACCTCTGCTTGGTTGCCTCTTTTAGGCCCCTCACATTCCATGAGAGGACCTTCATCTAAAGGGTTTAGGTTTTTTCCTTCCTCCCTTCACCAGCTGGAAGGGGGGTTTGGTTCCTTGTCATTTTCGGACTAATCGGAGAAAAACATCGACTGGGTCCCATTTATGATATCCTCCACTATTTCCTTGTTTCTTTTCTCATTGTCAGTGGGTCTCCCTCTTTTCCTTTCACTACCATAGTCTATTGCCTATTTCTTGCTCCTGGTGTTCCTAGGGCTGATCCTTACTGAGAGAGATGGGCCTTATTTTTTAGATGAAGGAGAAGGGGGTGCTTCTCCCCTATTCAAGCAATTTGGGGATTTTCTATTGCTCGCCAGGTACTCATCCATATAAGAATTTAGAAAAACAATTTTGAGAGGTGGTTGTACCTGGGCCGTTGGATCCTCTATGTTAGGACTAGTGAGAAACAAAGATTTTGGGAGCGCCTCCTGCTCCTTTTGGTTTGGTAGGGATCCTTCTCCTTGCTCACTTGTTTGCTTACCTTGTTCTATAGTGGCACTCTGGCTAGCCTCTTGAGGTGCTCGATGAGTAGGATTACGCAAGATGTGTTTTGGGCCTACCGGTGGTTCCTTGTTGAGAGGTGGGATACCATGGTTCCTCTGCATGCCCTTGGTTGGACCTACCACACTTTGGTTCAGGGTCCTCAAACCAGGGCACTAATTCGGTAGATGACCTTGGGTGTAGTAGTGAGTACAAAAGGTAGGCTTGTTTTCATACTCGATGGGATGCCTCCTGACCATATGAGATCCTCTATACAAATTGATGGAGGGTAGCTCTATTTCCTAGTTAGTGGAGATACAGAAGCGGGCATGGACCATCATGGATCGGACTTCGATGGAAGGATCGATGGCAATGAGCTCACCTATGGAGCAGGCTATCCCTCGAATGACATCCTCATGCCAGAACTAGAAAGGGAGGTTTGGCAACCGAACCCACAGAGGAGCTACATTTATGTTTTGAGTTTTAGGGTTAAAATCATCCCCCCACTTTTGGAGAAAGAGGCTCCTACATCCGAGGAACCAAGGTCCCCCAGCTAAGATGTTGCAACAGTCCTCCTGAGTATTAAGTCTGATGGCAAAGAAATCTTGAGAGAGAGCAATGATTTCCATGTTTATGCTAATTTTCCACTTGGAAAACACCCATTTTCATATGGTCTCCATGTATGGTCTCCCTCCTACAAACTTGCCAATCAGAGTGAAACGCTCAAGCTCCATGTAGCTATCCATTAGGTCTTCAGGGATTACCAGGTCTATTCCACAAGGAAGCAATTCTTGGGAGGGTTACTTTGTTGAGGATCTTGGCCTCAGGACCTGAGCGTAGGACCCTTTTTGGTTTAGGTTTAGCCCGCCCTTTTATCCCTCCTTGTCAAGAGGGTCTTTACCACACCTGTTTGACCCATCTGCCTGGGTCCCTGATGCATTAGCCACTACCTCGTCAACCGTGCCATGACTGGTCCCTCCTGGACTCTCGCTTGACCATCTTGCCTCCTTTCTATCGTGTCCTCCTAGTCGCTCTCCATCCATCGCTTGATCGCTACCTTTCCCGTTCTCCATCTAAACCCCTTCAAGGCATATCTCCTTTACCAAGAATCCATGTTTTTGAGCTTCCCACATGGGTTCTATTATTTTATCTTTATTGGTCTACAAAATACCAATTATCCCCATCCCTTCTTGGATTAACTTATATTTATCAATCATAAATTGGGAGGTACTTCTTACTGCACTCCATTGTAGTCTAGGAATAGCTTTGGCTACTAGCTGAAACCTTCTTTGAAATATTTTCATTACAAATTCAATAAATTTGACCATATTCTCCAATCTAGTTTATAACTGCTCAATTAAGTCTTAGCTTCTAGAATGGTTTACCCACATAAGTCAAGTTAATCTATATAAATATAGGCCTAGAGAGAATATTCAAGGATTTTCATCCATCTGTCTTACCTTAGTTATCTAATGATATCTTTGGATAAGGAGGAAGCCTTGGTATTTTCCTTTTCAGCTTGCACTTGTTATAATCCTTGGATCTGTTCTGATAGGGCTTTATTATTTTCTTGTAACTTTTGAGCTTGTTCAACCATTTTAGAGAACTTCCACTTTTGTGTTTTCTAGTCCAAATATTTCTTTACACTCTAATCTTCCTTTGTTATTTCATCTAGCTCTTTGTACTTTTATTTCAAATATTGGCACTTATCTCTCAATATATCTCCTTGTAAATAAATGGTGCTCACATGGGCTTGAGTATTCAACAAAGAATATTCCAGTGGTAGCTGAGAAATGTCTACCCTTTGAGTTTCTACATGATAGTCATCGACAGTCATTTTAGCTTTAGATTTTTATACTTTTGGGGTAGTTTGAAGAATTTACAATAATACAATAAAACAAAATTGGAGCAAATATTATCTGGAATAATTCTAGCAGAGTTTTCGTACTCTGTTACAATCTCCTCACAGGCTCTGGAAGAGCTAACACACAGGCTACAATGCAAAATTATTATTCTTAAAATAAAACCCTAAAATTGCCTTAAGTGAGAAAAAACAAAGCAAATCCTAACCCTAGAAAATCACATCCATCGGATCTACATCGATGGTGTTTATTACATGTCTTAGTATTTCGATCATAAATTTTGACTCGAGTGTCTATTTGAGCTCGTTTTTATTACATATTGCACATATTTTGAAGCTCTACGATTTTTTTTTGTCTCCTCTAAGAGGAGACACTTTCCAAGGCTAAAAACATCATCTAACAATCCGAATTTTTGTTTTAATGTATGGCTGGATAGATTTCCAGCATTCTTCATCTTGCTGGTAAGGGGACTGACTATCAAGTCCCTTAGAAGTAAAAACTAAGGTTTTACTACTCTCTTAGTAAAAATATCTACTACTTGATCATGTGTGGAGCAATACCTCAATTTAACTTGTTCCTTCTCTACCATATCCCGAATTAAGTGGTACTTGATGTCGAAATGCTTGGACTTGGTATGGTGGATAGGATTATGTCCCAACTTAATGGCACTCTTATTATCACATAATAAAGTAGTTGGAGTCCCTTACTCCTACCCAATCTCTCCTAGAAACTTTCAAAGCCACAATTCTTGTGCACTTGTCGATGTAAGTGCAATATACTCTACTTCAGTAGAAGAAAACGCCAATGTAGCTTATTTCTTGGAACTCCATGTCACCAAACTTGAACCAAGAGAACAACAGTGCCCACTCATGGATTTCTTGTCATCAATATTACTACCTCAATCACTGTCACTGAATCCCACTAACTTCAAATTCTTTTCCTGTGAGTAGTAGATCCCATAATAAATTGTTCCATGAACATACCTCAAAATCCTCTTCATTGCCTTCAAATGTAACTGTTATGGATTAGCCATATACCTGGAACACTATGAAACAACAAAGCATATATCTGACATAGTATTACAAAGGAACATAAGGCTACCAACAATACTCCTGTACTCTATTTTTTTTGCCCTTTCAGCTCCATCCTCCAAACTCAATATATCCCCATATGCAATGGGTGTTGCTACAGGTTTACATTCACTCAAACCAAATATCTTCAGCATACCCCTTACATATTTGGATTGACAAACAAAAATCTCATTGCTAGTTTGATGTACTTCCATCCCAAGAAAGTAACTCATAAAACCCGAATCAGACATCTCAAACTCCTTCTTCATATCATGTTTAAAAGATCATTCAAAGAAGAACTACTCCCCATAAATAACATATCATCAACATAAAGGCATACAATAAAAATATCATTACCTCCCCTTTTGTAGTACAAAGTGGGCTCACTCTTACTTCTTTAAAAATTACACTGTAGGAAGTAGTCATGGATTCTAGCATACCAAGCTCTTGGAGTTTGCTTCAGCCCATATAGAGCCTTCTTCAACCTGTAGACTTGATCTTATTTTCCTTGGAAAACAAAACCTTGTGGCTGTTCCACATATATTTATTCATCTAAATACCCATTGAGAAATGCACTTTTGACATCCATATGATGCACCCTCCACATTTTATGAGCTACCAATGATAGCAACATCCTTATTGTTTCTTGCCTTTCCACTGGAGCAAATGTTTCCTCATAGTCCAAACCATATTTCTGAGTGAAACCCTTTACTACCAACCGTGCCTTGTACCTCTCATTGGATCCATCACTTTTCTTCTTGATCTTGTAGACCCACTTGCATCCTACATATTTCATATCCTTGGGAAAATCACACAACTCCCAGGTATAATTATTTTCAATAGAATGCATTTCTTCTTGCATAGCCTTCATCCACACTTTGTTAGTACTAGCATGCTCAAAACATGAAGGCTGAAAATCATCAACAACTTTAGAAACTTTAGAAACTTGTGAAACAAGTGCATAGTTTACAACATCACCTTTGGAATCTCCACTGACATCATATCCATAAAGATGTAGGTTATTTAACCTCTCTATTACTGCATTCATCTCTGTATGCTAAATCCTTGTCACCCTATTATGGAAATTCTTATCAAGAATTTGAGATTCTGGGTGATCCTTCAACAATATTTTACCTTTTCCTTTTGCTGGTGGTGATGGAGGTGGAGAACTACTGGAAGAAATTTATCTTGGACTTGAAGGTGCACATGCAGAAGATGAACTGGAAACTTTTTCATGGCTGGGCTGAACTGAAACATGGCTTGGTTCCACCTTCTCTTCACCAAAAACATCCTCAAAAAACAATTTTTGTGATCCCCAACTTCCCCCTTCATCAAAAATTGCATCTCTAAATACAATAATTTTATGTGAAATAGGATTAAAGAACCTGTAAGCCTTAGATTTCTCACTGTACCCAATAAAAATACTTTTTTCACTCTTTGCATTCAACTTCTTGCTATTCTCACCATTAACATGCACAAAAGCTACACATCCAAAAACTCTAAAGTGATTTACATTTGGCTTCTTGTTGTACCAACATTCATAAGGGATAATATTCTCAAGACTCTTAGTAGGACTTCTATTTAAAATGTAATTAGCAGTCCTAATTGCTTCAGCCCAATAAAACTTACTCGTACCTTTTTATTGCATCATACACTGTGCCATCTCCACCAAAGTCCTTTTCTTTGTTTCAGCCACCCCATTCTGTTGAGATGTGTAAGGACTTGTTTTCTACCTTTTAATCCCAAACTCACTACAGAAATCATCAAATTCATAAGAATAAAACTCACCTCCTATATCTATCCTCAAAAATTTGATATAATGACCACTCTCATTTTCAACTAGAGCCTTAAAATTATTGAAGTAATTGAATGCCTCATCCTTATGCTTAATAAAATAAACCCAACAATATTTGGAGAAATCATCAATAAAAGTCAGAAAGTAAGAAGCTTTACCCATACTCTATGTTTGCATTGGTCCACAAATGTCACTATGAACCAACTACAATGGATGTTGGACCCTCCATGCTTCACCATGTGGAAAATTCTCCCTTGCATGTTTGCCGAGTGATGAGCCTAAAAAATGCTCATATTTTGTATGGGTTTCATCGATTATTATGCGACAATATAATAGGAACTGTGTACTTTTATGAATGATTATGTAATTATTTAATAGAATTGTGTATTATCTAATTTGTGTGTTTTAGTGTGTTTTTGTGGAAATGTTGTTGGTTTTGACAGATTTGGATCAGTAGAGGTCTTTCATGGACCTGGCACTCTGTTTCTTTTGGAATCAAGTTATGATAAGTAGGCGCCTTCTTCTTCAAGGAAGGTGCCAAGAAAAGGGTAGGCACCTTCCTCTTCAAGGAAGGCCCCAACAGAAGGTATGCGCCTTCCATATACAGAAGACGCCTGACATACTTAGGCACCTTCCGCATAGGGAAGGCACCCCATACAAGGCAAAGCACCTTCCCTATAGAGAAGGCACCCACATTAGCAGGCACCTTCCGCAGGAAGAAGGCACTCAACATTAGTATGCGCCTTCTACATATGGAAGACACATATCAAAAATCACATGAGGAAGGCACCTTCCTCATAGAGAAGGCACCTCCATTCTTCGCTAGTTGACCAAGTAAAGTGACATGGGCAGAGTTGACCAGTGCTATTCCAGTTCCATATCACACAAGATAATTATGGGAGTTGCACCAATGGATAATAACGTCTTACCTATGCCAGCCGAATCATGCACCAATAAGCAAATGCACAACCGTTAGGAACAAAGATTGTTTTTAGCAGATGCCGATTACATTTACCAGACTGTCCCAGTTTAGTCTAGACTAAACTACTGTTGTAACTTATTTGTAACAAAATATCTGTGTGTGTGCTATATAAACACACACAGACCTCTTTGATAATCATCCATAATATCTAGAATTATTTATCATTATGAGGAGATAGAAACATTGTAATAATTATTTGGCGAATACAATAAAGTTCGAGAGTTCCTAACTGTGTGCTTAGCTAGAAGGTGGCTGCTGGAGCCTGGGACCACTCCAAGCCAGTATTTCATCCCCTTTTTTTATTTATGCTTTCCTAGATTAGTTTCCTGCTTTCATATATTTATTTTCTACACTGTTATTCTCATTTTTGTAGTAGGTTTACTTTTATTATGCACATATGAATATTTACATTCTCAAGATTTAATTATTCATACGTAAATTATTATGGTGTGGATGAATGATTGACAATACTTTAAACTCCCCCAATAGTAGAATTAGATAGACTCATCTCAAAGTGGGTATTGTAAGTGATCTTGTCTGAGACACTTATAAAGTTTATGAAGCTCCCTGGGTTGACAATTTAAATGATCGTGCAGTGACAAAATAGGAGCAAAATTCACCTGTGTTTGGCCCACAACATTTTGGTGTATTTGTCGGGAAAGCACCTCTACTAGATTAATTACAATACTTGAAAACCTTCCATCTAAATTTGTATAATTTCTTCAAGAAAAAGAGGACCTGACGATCATTGTATAAAATAAAGTCCACCAAAATTTGAGTCAGTTGAATAGTCCGAGTTTGAATTAGATTCGCTTGAATCATCGCCAATAGTCCACTGGAGTGAGAATCCTCACTTTGTGCAAATTGCTACCTCATCCCATCAACTAGGGGAAGAACAAACCATTGTAAACCCGTTATTTAAGAAGACACCCTCAAAGGAAGCACTATTGTGGAAAGCTATAGAAGACCGGATGATAACACCAGATGACCTTAGAGCCTTGACTCAAAAAGTTTTGAATGACCGTAAGGCCATAAGAACTGCATTAGAGACCACATTTCTTGAAAAAATAGCTGACAAAGAGGCTTCATCTAGATTTAGTTTCTCGATTGAGGAAGGAGTAGGAGAAACCAAAATGAAAAACATATCCCCTGCTCACCTTCCTACCTTCAGAGGATACCCGACCAAGGACCCTAACCTGTTTCTATTTAAGTTTGATGTTCTATGTAGGTTTGTGGACTACAAATATGATATTCAAAAGCTAAAGCTCTTTTCTTACACATTAGATGATGCAGCTCTATAGTGGTTCATTAGTTTAGGAGACAAACACATTGCCACATGGGATCAAATTAAGAGGCTCTTTTTAGAGTAATATCAAGACTTCGAGAGAGCCAGATAATCTAGAGAAGAGGCCCTAAGCATGATGTAGAAAGAATATGAGTCTCTTGAGGAGTACTAGGAGAGATTCAATTTCAATCTTCAATGATCTCCTCACACGAAGCTAGCTGATAAGTCTCTTAAAAGCATATTTTTGAGAGGACTTAACAATGAATCATTAGAAGCTCTCAACATGATTTTTGGAGGTGACGTCTACCGAACGCTATGGAAGATATCTAAAAATTATGCTGGAACTACTAAAGAAGGAGAGGCAAGACCACTTCTAGAACCATAAAAGCAACTGCTTCAGTCACAAAAATAAAAATAGGCAACATGCTGGAAGATTTAAAAAGCGAGATGTTTTTGTCTCTGGCATTACAAATGGACACATTACTATTGGAGAAAAAGAAGCAATAAAACGAAGCAGCATTGGCTTATTACTGCCTAAAATGCAAAGGAAAACATGTAAAGAATTCATGCCCAGAGAACAAAGTCAGAGTATGCACGATCTACAAACTAAATCATAAGACCCAATTGTGCCCGTAATTGCCCAGTATCAAGGAGGATGCCGATGTTATAGAAGCCTATGTTATAGGCAATCAAAGGAGTTGACCATAAATCCCTATGGGGAATACACCAGTAGGAATGCCATCATATAGGGAAGGACCATACATGCCACAAGCCCAACCTCAACCACCTAACATGGGGTGGTGGGGCCATATTCTTGGTCCAACGCACCCCAAGGAGCAAAATTTTTGAACTAGCAACCCTGGATGCCATATCAATATCCTGGGAAATAATGGAGAGGCCATGCTCCATGGAATTTGACTCCATAGAACATAGCACTAGCTCACACCCATCAAAACTTTTTGGCCTTACCTGCAATGAGATATGCGTAGCTACCCGCACAATCGATGACAAATCCAAATAACAGAGTAAATCAGTTGGCATACAATATAGAAGGTGAGATGTATCTGATGTATCATATTAGTTGCAATCCTATTTAGCTTAGATCAGGTAGACAACTAGGAGTAGAGACACCTCTACTGATAGAAGAGGAGGCAGATGTAGAAGAAACACCTCTTATAGAAGAGGTGGAAGAAGAAGTGGCTGAGAGAACAAAGGCTCTGTTTCCTAACTAACTGCAAGAATAGAGGAAACTAACGCAACCAAAGTTTGATATACTTTCTAGCTTGAAAAATCTCATAGTGATAATTCCACTTTTTCAAGCTATCCGAGACGTCCCGATATATTCTAAAGCGATAAAGGATATGTGCCTAAGAAAGTCAGGATGAAGAGCAATCTAGACTATCAATGTCATGGGTAAGTTGGCAGATTTAATGATGGGCAAGACGTGTCATCCTAAGTACACAGACCCAGGTAGTCTAGTGTTGACTATAAAAATTGAGGGACATTCCTATTGAGCAAGGTGCAGCAACAGTATTATCATTATTGTCAACACAGTTAGATAGATCTGTTGATGCAGTGGACAGGAAGTTCAAAAGCTATTCAGATGTAGAAGACAGAGTTCAAAGGTTATTTAGAGTATGTACAATGATTTTCCAAGAAGACCGAAGTGGCCCATATGCAAAAGATCAAAGAAAAATACAAGTAAGAAAAGTATCGCGATATCGTGACATATACAGCAGGCAAGAAAAACTGTCACAATTTCGTGACATGTTGGAAGAGAGAGAAAAAGCAGGAAAAACTGTCACGATTTCATGACATGTTGGAAGAGAGAGAAGAAAAAAAAATTGTAGCGATTTCATGAAATGTTGGAAGAGAAAAATGCAAGTGGAAAATCTATCACGATTTTGCGACATATTGGAAGCGAGAGAAAGAGCAGGAAAAATTGTCACGATTTCATGACATGTTGGAAGAGAAAAATGCAAGTGGAAAAACTGTTGCGATTTAGCGACATGTTGGAAGAGCAAGGAAAAAGTGTCACGATTTCGCGATAAATTTGAAGAAAGAGAACAAGTAAGAAAAGTGTCGTGATTTCATGACATGTCGCATTTTCGTGACTAAAATAGGAGAGAGAAAGTAAGTTGGAAAAGTGTCACGATTTTGCGACATGTTGCATTTTCGCGGCCAGAAGAGAAGAGAAAATGCAAGGAGAAAAAGTGTCGCGATATCGCGACATGTTGCATTTTCGCGGCCAGAAGAGAAGAGAAAATGCAAGGAGAAAAAGTGTCGCGATATCGCGACATGTATTTTCGCGGCCAGAAGCAAAGAGAAAGCGCAAGGAGAAAAAGTGTCGTGATATCGCGACATGTTGCATTTTCGTGGGTCGAAGCAAAGAGAAAGCTAAGGAGAAAAAGTGTCACAATATCGCGACATGTTGTATTTTCGGGGGCCAAAGCAAAGAAAAAGCGTAAGGAGAAAAAGTGTTGCGATATCGTGACATGTTGCATTTTTGCAGCCAAAAAAGAAGAGAAAATGCAAGGAGAAAAAGTGTCACGATATCATGACATGTTGTATTTTCACGGCCAGAAGCAAAGAGAAAGTGCAAGGAGAAAAAGTGTCACGATATCGCGACATGTTGTATTTTCGGGGGTCGAAGCAAAGAGAAAGCGTAAGGAGAAAAAGTGTCGCGATATCATGACATGTATTTTCGAGGGCCGAAGCAAAGAAAAAGCGTAAGGAGAAAAAGTGTCACGATATCACGACATGTATTTTCGAGGTCCGAAGCAAAGAGAAAGCGTAAGGAGAAAAAGTGTCGCAATATCGCGACATGTAGCATTTTTGCGGTCCGATGCAAAGAGAAAGAGAGAGAAAGAAAAAGTGTTGTGATATCGTGACATGTATTTTTGGGGGCCAAAGCAAGGAGAAAGAGAGAGAAATAAAAAGTGTCATGATATCGTGACATGTTACATTTTCATGGTTAAGTTGAAGCCAACGAAGTCCGATGAAAGCCAACTAAAATTAGGGTTTACAGTTGTTATGAAAGCTGACTAAGATTAGGGTTTACAACCGACTAAGATTAGGATTTTCATCATGAAAATGTCGTTATAAAAGGAGGGCTGTTTAGAGAATTTGCGTATGCAGAATGTGTGCGGAATGCGGTCATTGTGCGTAGAGAGCAAGTTGTGTCGAATCATGCTAAGTGTGAAATTTGTAGAGAAAGCAAAGTGCGAAGAAGGGAGAAGACGGTTGTGAAGTTCGACTGTAACGAAGCAGAGTGTGTGAAGTGATTGCATAGAAAGTGTAGAGTGCACAGAGAGCGAAAGAGGTTGAAGCTCAACCAGGTGCTACTGTGATTGTGCAGAGAAAGCATAGGGCTCAGAGAATGCAAAGGTGAAAAATACCAATCAGGGTCTTACAAAAGCAAAGGTATCTTACTGTCAAACTTATAGATTCATAATTGAAGTCCAAGTTGATGCTTGGCATCAGGGGTTGGTGTTCCTTCCAGTAGGGTGCTGGTAAATTGATTGTAAAGTTGGTGCTTTGAAAAGGTTGGATTTGGATGGTAGTCCAAGAAGTCAATTTTTGAGGAGTAGCCACATTGGTTAACCTCGTTAAATCTTGTGTTGTGTGATGCTCTTATGTTATAAAAGCTGTATCTAGTAATAAGTTTTAATTACTACGATTTTAAGAGCTATAAATTCAAGTTTAAAAGAGCTACACTGATTCACCCCCCTCTCAATGTCATTGTAAGACTAACAATTGGTATTAGAGCTAATTTCCTGTACAAACTTAATTGGCTAGGGTGATCTTGGAAGTAACACAATGGTAGGTGGTGAAGGTTTCTCATCGAACAAAGCACCATTGTTTGACGGATCTAATTATGCATTCTAGAGAATCAGGATGCAGACATATCTCTGTGCTTTGGGATACGACATATGGGATTCAGTAGTTAGTGGATACACAATACCCATCAATCCTCCAAAAGAGGCTGACAAAAAGAAACTGTTTGAAAATAACTCAAAAGCAAAGAATGCTCTCATGTGCGGATTAGAAGACAATGAACTGGTAAAGATCATGAGCTGTAAAATGACAAAAGAAATATGGGACAAACTAAGGAATATTCATGAAGGAGATGATAAGATCAAAGAGGCCAAGATACAGACACATCGAGCTCAGTTCGAAGCTTTAAATATGAATGACGATGAAAACATTGAGGCATATATGTTGAGAGTTAATGGAATCATTAATGCAATCAGAGGACTCGACGAGGATATTGAAGACTCTGTCGTCATGAAAAAGGTATTAAGATCTCTTCCTCAAAGGTTTGATTCTAAAGTCTCAGTGATAGAAGAAGCTAAAAATCTAAATTATTTTAGTATAGATGAGATGTATGGTTCTTTGACTGCATATGAGATGAGGATAGGAAGATCTAAACCCACAGACAGAGAAGTGGATTTTAAAGCCCTTAAAAATAAAAATGCAAAACAAGAGTCCGAGGAAGAAGAGACATCAGATGAAACGGAAGTAAAATTTGTTAAAAAACTAAAAATAGGAAACAAAAAATACAGAGGAAAGCTATCATTTAAATGTTTCTACTGTGGAGACGTTGGGCATTTTGAATCTAAATTTCCTCGTAATAAGAATAACACAAATGATGAAGGATCGCACCAAGAAAGAAGTTACTGGAAGAAGAAAATGAATTTCAGAAAAAGCAACTTCAAGAAGAGAAGTTTCATCTCCAGGAATGCCAGTTCATTAGAAGACAACTCCGATGAGGATTCTGAAGAGGAAACAGGTGAAGCTCTTTTCATGGCTTTTGAAGAAGTAAAATTAGAAAAGGAAGAAGGAGTGAATTCTGAAGTATGTGGTGAAAAACCTGAGGCTGGAGTAGATCTAGAAGGCGAGTTGATCTCTGCACTTGAAGAGTTGAAAATAAAGAGGAAAAAAAATAAGAAAATTTCAAAAAGGCTTGAGGATGCAGACGAAATCATAACCATTCTAAAAGTACAGACAGAAGAATACAAGAAAATATCTGAAGATCTCGAAGTACAAATTACCATGAAAATAGATTATTGTTGTAAACTAGAAGAAGAGAATTTTGGTTTACGAACGCAGATAGAAGGGATGAATCAAAAAATTAGTTGCTATCACAAATGCGAAGAAAGTTCTATGAATCTGGATAATATTATAAATGACCAACGGCCTGCAGGCATCAAATTTGGTCTAGGTTTCATCAAAGGAGAATCATCAAATGGATCAAAGGCCAAAAATGTAGAATCCATAAAGAATGAATATAAGAAACAGGTTGATCAAGGAAAAACGTCTCATACAAAAGAAAGCAATAATGTCAGGCACAAAAGGAGAATTGACAATGATGGATTCACCAATGTCACACATCAAAGGAGAAGAAGACCTATGGCTCCTACAACAACATGGCAAAGACCATCACCCAGGTTTAATTATCCCTTTTTTGGTTTCTGTTTTAAATGCAATGGCTATGGACATAAAATCTCAGACTGCAAATATAATGTAAGACCAAGGAATTTCACCAGTAGAAATGCTTTTTCTCCTCTGATGAATTATACAGTAGAATGCTATATTTGTCATAATTTTGGGCACATTGCAAGAAACTATAGAAGTACATTTACATAAAATCAATTTCATGGAAGAAAATTTCAACCAATTACGATGAGACAAAATATAAAAGTTCCTGGAAAACATGCACAAGCTATTGATAAGGGAAAGGCAAAACAAGAGCCCAAAACTACTATTAAAATGGAGTTGAAAGAAAAAGAGCGACTTAATGAAGAAAAGGAATCCTTAATTGTACAAACAACATTTAAAGCACAAAATAAATGTGTACCATGGATACTTGATAGTGGATGCTCCAGTCATATGACAGGTGACAAACAAAAATTTGAGAAGTTACAGAAATATGAAGGTGGTTCAGTAAAGTTTGGAAATAATGATGGAGCTAAGATAGTTGGCAAAGGTTCAGTTAAACTTAGTAATGGAAAAATTAAGTCAGAAGAAGTTTTGTTTGTGGATGGTTTGAAACATAACTTGTTGAGCGTAATTCAGATTTGTGATAAAGGTCATGAAGTAGTTTTTAAGAAGCAGGGTTGTGAAGTCAAAAAAACAAATAGTGGAAAATTGATAGCAACTGGATCAAGGACATCTGGCAACCTGTACATGCTCTCAGAGACTTTAGAAGGAGCTTGTTTTATTGGACAGGAAGAAGAAAATTGGTTGTGGCACAAGAGACTCGGTCATATCAGTTTCGATAATCTAGTAAAAATCATCTCAAACAGGGTAGTGAGAGATATTCCCACCATCAGCAAACCCGCAAACAACATTTGTGCTTCATGCCAAAAGGGGAAGCAAACTAGAGTCACATTCAAAACAAAAGAGTACTACACAAGAAAACCTTTGGAACTAATACACACTGATTTATGTGGACCCATGAGAACACAAAGCATAAATGGTGACAAATATTTTATGTTGTGCATTGATGACTATTCTAGAATGACATGGATATTTTTTTTGAAGCATAAATCAGAAGCTTTTCAAATCTTCAAGATTTTCAAAAACCAATTTGAGAATGAAACAAGAAAAATGATCAAATGTTTAAGATCAGATAGAGGAGGAGAATTCATTTCAGAGGAGTTTACAAAGTACTATGAAAAATACGATATTAGGAGACAGTTTTCAGCAGCCAGGACACCTCAGTAGAATGGAGTGGTAGAAAGAAAGAACAGGATAGTGCAGGAAATGGCACGGACTATGTTGGCTGAAAGCAGAGTAGCAGACATATTTTGGAAAGAAGCAATCCATACTACGGTGTATATCCAAAATAGGTACATGCTAAGAACACATGAAAGCAAAACTCCTTATGAGTTGTGGTTCGATAAAAGGGCAACATCAAAATACCTCAAAATTTTTGGCAGCAAGTGCTACATCAAAAGAACTGAAGATAATCTTGGTAAGTTTGAAGATAGAGCAGATGAAGGTATTTTTGTTGGTTATTCGTCAAAAAGCAAAGCTTAAAAATGCTACAATAAGAGGATAAAGAAAATTGTGGATAGTACCG
This sequence comes from Wollemia nobilis, assembly GCA_028583015.1. NCBI lineage: Eukaryota > Viridiplantae > Streptophyta > Pinopsida > Araucariales > Araucariaceae > Wollemia > Wollemia nobilis. The sequence continues at coordinate 20,414,816 of JAQPPZ010017228.1, forward strand.
ATGTTTAATTTGATGAAGGTAGAGAACAAGTAATTAGCTATGAAATGAACTACCCAATTTATGAAGAGGTCATTGAAGGAGATGAGAAAAATGAAATGAAAAAGATACATAAAATTGACTCAGATGATTTAAGTTGTGATTCATAAGTGGAAGAAAATAAGAAATTCAAAACAGACAGTTGGTAGAAAAATCATTCTAGAGAGCAAATAATTGGAGACCCCAATGTTGGTGTTCAGACAAGAAGAAGAGTAGTAAGTAACTACTCTCTATTATCCAGCATTGAGCCCAAAAATGTTGCTGACGCAAGTAAAGATGAAAGTTGGATGAAGGCAATAAATGAAGAATTAGATTAGATCGAGAAAAATAAAACTTTGGAGTTAGTACCTAGACCTGCAAATAAAAATATAATCGAGACTAAATGGATTTTTCAAAACAAATTGAATAAAGACGGACATGTAGTCAGAAATAAAGCAAGATTGGTATGTAAGGGTTATGCACAAGTTGAAGGTATTGAATTTGAGGAAACTTTTGCACCAGTAGCTAGAATAGAGGCAATTAGAATGTTTCTGGCTTTAGTAGTCTACAAGAACTTCAAATTTTATCAAATGGATGTGAAATCAGCATTTTTGAATGGAAAACTTGAAGAAGAGGTTTATATTGAGCAACCAGATGGTTTCAAACTTGGTGATGATCCCAACTTGGTTTGCAAGTTGAAGAAGGCATTATATGGCTTAAAACAGGCACCCTGAGCATGGTATGCAAGGCTAGACAACTATCTCACTCAACAAGGGTTTAAGAAAGGCATGGTGGATAGTAATTTGTATGTCAAAACAAAAAATGGGCAGCTTATTGTTCTTGTTGTATACGTAGATGATATCATATTTGGCAGCAGAAAAGATGAGTCGTGTAAAGATTTAACAAATAAGATGCAGAAAGAATTTGAAATGTCAATGATTGGTGAACTTTCATATTTCCTCGGGTTGTAAGTTAATCAAAATAAGAAGGGCATATTTATTTCTCAAGTTAAATATGTGAAAGAGATGTTAAAAAGGTTCACCATGGAGGATTGTAAGCTAGTTAGCACTCCCATGATGACAGGCTGCAAGTTGAGCAAGGATGACAAATCTCCACCTGTTGATCAAACCATGTATAGATCTATGATTGGGAGCTTATTGTACCTGATAGCTACTGGACCAGATATTTTGCAGGCAGTATGCATGGTAGCATGATTTCAGGCTAATCCCAAGGAGACTCATGTGACAACAGTGAAGAGGATTCTTCGGTACCTCAAGGGTACTATGGAGTATGGGTTATGGTATCCGAAAGGAAAAGACTTCACCCTTATTTCGTATTCAGATGTAGATTTGATGCAGGAGCATCCAACGAAAGGCAAAATACAGCAAAGTAGAAAAAGTGTCACGATATCGTGACATGTCGACAAAGAAGAAAAGTGTCATGATATCGCAACATGTCACATTATCACGACCAAAATCCGAGAGAAGGCTCAAGTAGAAAAAGTGTCACGATATTGCGACATGTCGCAGAATCGCGACCAAAAGCCGAGAGAAGGCTCAAGTAGAAAAAGTGTCGCGATATCACGACATGTTGCAGAATCGTGACCAAAAGTCGAGAGAAGGCTCAAGAGAGAAAAGTGTCACGATATCGTGACATGTCACAGGATCATGACCAAAATCCGATAGAAGGCTCAAGTAGAAAAAGTGTCATGATATCATGACATGTCGCAGAATCACAACCAAAAATCAAGAGAAGGCTCAAGTAGAAAAAGTGTCGCGATATCGTGACATGTCATAGAATCGTGACCAAAAGTCGAGAGAAGGCTTAGGAGATAAAAGTGTCACGATATCGTGACATGTCGTAGAATCGCAACCAAAAGCCGAGAGAAGGCTCAAGAGAGAAAAGTTTCATGATATCGCGACATGTCACAGAATCGCGACCAAAAGCCGAGAGAAGGCTTAAGAGAGAAAAGTGTCGCGATATCGCGACATGTCGCAAAATCGTGACCAAAAGCCGAGAGAGGGTGCAAGAGAGAGAAGTGTCATGATATCACGACATGTTGCATTTTTGCGACTCAGGAAGGAGAGAGAAAGCACAAAGCAAAAATGTCGTGATATTGCGACATGTCACATTTTCACGACGTAGGGAGGAAAGAGAAGACACAGAGCAAAAATGTCGTAATTTCGTGACATGTCGCGAAATCGCGACCGAAAGAAGACCAAAAGGGCCAAAGAAGAAAATGTCACAAAATCACGACCGACGGAGCAGAAAGAAGGTGAGGAAGGAAACTGTCGTGATATCATGACATGTCACGTTTTTGTGACCCAAAACAAAGAAAGAAGGCAAAGAGCAAAGTTGTCGCGATATCGCGACATGTGATTTCGGGACCCGAAAGGTGAGGAGGAGTCAAAAAGGAAAGGTGTCGTCACGATTTCATGACCGAAATGGAGAAAGAGGAGCTGGAAAGGAAAGATGCTGTGATATCACGACATGTCGCATTTTTGCTACCAAAGGATGAAAGAAAGCGCAAAGGAGAAAAAGTGTCACGATATCATGACATGTCGCATTATCATGGCCAAAATGCAAGGGAAGGTGCACAAGAGAAAAGTGTCACGAAATCATGACATGTTGCATTATCACGGCCAAAATGCGAGAGGAGGCGTAGGAGAGAAAAAGTGTTGCGATATTGCGACATGTCGCATTTTCGTGACTTGTAAGGGGCAGGAAGGCCGAAAAGCAAAAGTGTCACGATATCGCGACATGTCGCATTATCGTGACTCGCAAAGGGCAGGAAGGCCGAAAAAGCAAGAGTGTCGCGATATCGCGACATATCGCATTTTTGCGACTCGAAGAGGGACAGGAAGGTAGTAAAGCAAAAATGTCGCGATATCACGACATGTCACATTTTCATGACCAAACAAAAGGAAAGGAAAGGCAGGCAGTTACAGGGGTCGTTATAGAAGAAATTGTCAAGCGACGGGTATCTCGAACGTCATTATGGGTTGACAGGCAGACAGAGTCTACAGTGGCAACACTGGACAAGCACGTGGCACCAAGGTGCAGTGAAAGCGAACGAAGACCAAGAGTCAGAACGTTTTGAAAGCCAGAACAATGAAGAGGCACAAGAAATGAAATGAAGGGTCAAAAAAGGAAAATGGAGAGTCACGCTAGAGAGTTTAAAAGGGGAAGCGAAGGCATGCACAAGGGTCGAAAAACAGCACAGATAGAGTTGCAGTCGAGAAACTATGGAGACAGAGTTGCAGCCGTGAAGGCAAGAGGGCCATTCTGGACCTGTTAGGCTATTTTTCTTCCAGAATTGGAATGTTGTAATGTAATGTAAAATTTAATAAACTATCTTTCTATAAAAGAAGTTTATTTGGTAGAGTCTGCCATTTTTGTAAATTTTTCCAAGTTTAATGAATGAGAGTTTGTGAGTATTTGGGCTGAGCAATTTTGGCTCCCCCATAAAGATTGGGCAAGATGTGTCGATGACAGAAAGAGTACTAGTGGAGGTGCATTCTATCTTGGAGATAGATTGGTCACGTGGCACAGTAAGAAATAAGAGTCAGTTTCTTTATCGACAGTAGAGGCAGAATATATTGCAGCAACAACATGTTTTATGCAGGTATTGTGGATGAAACAAACCCTAAAATATCTTGGTATTAGCTTTAGTGAGCCAATATCAGTTAAGTGTGATAACACCAGTGCCATTAACATATCCAAGAATCCGGTTATGCATTCATGTACAAAACACATTGCTATCAGGTATCACTTTTTGAAGGAGAAAGTTGCAGAAGGTGAGGTTAAGTTGGATTTTATTCCAACTACAGAGCAAGTAGCAGATATCTTCACAAAACCATTGACCAAGGAAGTTTTTGAGTACCTTCACGACAAATTAGGAGTGGACACACTTCCCAAGAATTGACTAGCTACAAGGATCACATTCTCAGGGGGAGCATTTAAGTATTTGATTATCTTTTTGCTCATGTTCATGATTTTTGCTAAGTGTAATAAATTTTGCCTGAGAATGTTGTGCATGGACTCAGGGGGAGTCTGCAATAGCCCTTTAGTATTATTGTCAAATGGGGAGAAGAGTTACAAAAAATTGCACATGTGTTGCCAATAATTCCAAAGGGGGAGATTGTTGAGCAAGGTGTAGCAACAATATTGTCATTGTTGTCAACACAGTCAGATAGATCTGTTGATGCAGTGGAAAGGAAGTTCAAAATCTATTTAGATGCAGAAGATAGGAGTTCAAAGGTTATTCAGAGTATGTACAGTGATTTTCCAAGAAGACCGAAGTGGCCCATATGCAAAAGATCAAAGAAAAAGATAAGTAAGAAAAGTGTCGCGATATCGCGACATATACAACAGGCAAGAAAAATTGTCGCAATTTCACGACATGTTGGAAGAGAGAGAAAAAGTAGGAAAAACTATCACGATTTCATGACATGTTGGAGAAGAGAGAAGAAGCAAGAAAAATTGTCACGATTTCGCGACATGTTGGAAGAGAAAAAGGCAAGTGAAAAAACTATCGCGATTTCGTGACATATTGGAAGAGAGAGAAAGAGCAGGAAAAACTGTCACGATTTCATGACATGTTGGAAGAGAAAAAGGCCAGTGGAAAAACTGTCGTGATTTTGTGACATGTTGGAAGAGCAAAGAAAAAGTGTCGCGATTTCATGACAAATTCGAAGAAAGAGAGCAAGTAATAAAAGTGTCGCGATTTCGCGACATGTCGCATTTTCGCGACTAAAACAAGAGAGAGAAAGTAAGTTGGAAAAGTGTCGCAATTTCGTGACATGTTGCATTTTTGTGGCCAAAAGAGAAGAGAAAATGCAAGGAGAAAAAGTGTCGCGATATTGTGACATGTTGCATTTTCGTGGCCAGAAGAGAAGAGAAAATGCAAGGAGAAAAAGTGTCACGATATCACGACATGTTGTATCTTCACGGCCAGAAGCAAAGAGAAAGTGCAAGGAGAAAAAGTGTCACGATATCGTGACATGTTGTATTTTCGGGGGCCGAAGCAAAGAGAAAGCATAAGGAGAAAAAGTGTCGCTATATTACAACATGTATTTTCAGGGGCCGAAGCAAAGAAAAAGCGTAAGGAGAAAAAGTGTTGTGATATTGCGACATGTATTTTCGGGGGCCGAAGCAAAGAGAAAGCATAAGGAGAAAAAGTGTCACGATATCGTGACATGTAGCATTTTTGTGGTCCGATGCAAAGAGAAAGAGAGAGAAAGAAAGTGTCCTGATATCGTGACATGTATTTTCGAGGGCCAAAGCAAGGAAAAAGAGAGAGAAAGAAAAAGTGTTGTGATATCACGACATGTTACATTTTCACGATTAAGTTGAAGCTGACGAAGTCCGATGACAGTCGACTAAAATTAGGGTTTACAGTTGTTATGAAAGCCAACTAAGATTAGGGTTTACAGTCGACTAAGATTAGGGTTTTCATCATGAAAATGTTGTTATAAAAGGAGGGCTGTTTGGAGAATTGGCGTATGCAAAATGTGTGTGGAATGCGGTCATTGTGTGCAGAGAGAAAGTTATGTCAAATCGTGCTAAGTGCAAAATTTGCAGAGAAAGCAGAGTGCAAAGAAGGGAGAAGACAGTCATGAAGTTTGACTGTAATGAAGCAAAGTGTGCAAAGTGATTGCATAAAGAGTGCAGAGTGCGTAGAGAGCGAAAGAGGTTGAAACTCGACCAGGTGTTGCTATGATTGCATAGAGAAAGTAGAGTGCTCAGAGAATGCAAAGGTGAAAAGGACCAGTTAGGGTCTTACAAAAGCAAAGGTATCTTACTATCAAACTTATAGATTCAGAATTGAAGTCCAAGTTGATGCTTGGCATCAGGGGTTGGTGCTCCTTCCAGTAGGGTGCTGGTAAATTGATTGTAAATTTGGTGCTTTGAAAAGGCTAGATTTGTATGGTAGTCCAAGCAGTCAATTTTTGAGGAGTAGCCACATTGGTGAACCTTGTTAAATCTTGTGTTGTGTGATGCTCTTGTGTTATACTAGCTGTATCTAGTAATAAGTTTTAATTATTATGGTTTTAAGAGCTGTAAATTCAAGTTTAAAAGAGCTACATTGATTCACCCCCCCCCTCTTAGTGTCATTGTAAGACTAACAATTCCTTGACCAATACGTTGGTCAATCTCAAGGTAGCCATAAATGTAATGCCTCAAGAGACCATGTAGAGGCTACAACTCATAGACCTAATACCTACCTCAAAGGTGTTATAACTAGCCAACCGATCAATCGTAGAACCAAAAGGAATGCTTGAAGATATAATAGTGATGGTTGATGCATGGGAATATCCTATCGACTTCCTAGTTTTGTAGTCTAAAACTTGGATGGGTGGCTACCCGGTTATCTTGGGAAGGTCATGGTTTGTGATAGCCAATGCGTACATCAGCTACCATGATGGGCTGATGACCATATCCAATGGATAGAATGTAAAAATGTTGACCATTTCACCCCTCACGTAGTCTGTTGATTCGTTGGGAGAGTCCATGTTGACCAAGCACAAAGAGAAAGAGTTGTCCATCATCCAACCGATGATGGTATTATATGAATTGGTGGAGGAAGAAGATGAGGATGGTGCTATCATTGAATTCCTCCAAGGAGAATCATCTAGCACCATGCCTGAGTCACCATTAGCTGGTGCCCAGGACCACCACATTCAGCAGATAAACGTTGGGCCAAGAAATACATTGAATATCAACAATGGGTTGACTCCCACATAGCTAATGAAGGTAGAAGAACTCCTAGTTAAACACCAATGGGCATTTTCATGGGATTACTTAGATATGAAAGGTATCAACCCAAAAATTTGTACCCATCGCATATACCTTGAAGAGCAGGCGACTCCAAGTAGGCAACCACAAAGAAGAATGAATCCGAAAATGAAAGACATTGTCAAGGCAGAATTGCAAAAACTCTTGTCTACCAGATTCATCTATCTGAATTCTGACAGTGAGTGGGTGTCACCGCTTGTGGTGGTCCCTAAGAATAATGGGAAGTGGCAGATTTGTGTGGATTATAGGGCGTTGAACAAAGTGACCAAAAAGGATCACTTCCTACTCCTATTTATTGATCAGGTCTTGGATACACTTTCGAGGCAAAAGTACTATTCCTTCCTGGATGGATTCAGTGGATACAACTAGATCCATATAGGAGAAGAAGATCAAGATAAAATTATGTTCGCTTGCCCTTGGGGAACATTTCCTTATCGAGTATTGCCTTTTGGGTTATGCAACGCACCTCCACCTTCAAAAGGGTGGTGCTTAGCGTATTCTTAGACATGATAGCAGATGCGGTTGAAGTATACATGGATGACTTCGTCATTTATGAAGAAACCTTTGATGAAGCAATGACAAACTTGGAAAGAGTGCTCGAAAGAAGCGAGGAAAATAATTTATCCCTTAGTAATAAAAAATGCTTTATGATGATGCAAGAGGGCATCGTATTGGGACACCATCTCTTTGCAGAAGGAATAAAGGTTGACAAAAGGAAAATAGAGGTCATCAAGGACATACCCAGCCCCAGAATGCAATGAGAGGTGAGAAGTTTACTCAGATTTTTTAGGTATTATCGGTGATTTATCATCGACTTTAGTAAAATTGCAAGACCACTACACACTTTATTGTCTAAAGATGTGGATTTCAACTGGATGGAATACTGTGAAAGAGCATTTCAGTCGCTCAAGAAAAATCTAATATTTGCACCTATTCTAAGGGGACCAAATTGGGCCATACCCTTCCATATCTATTGTGATGCATCCAACAATGCAATTAGAGTAGTCCTCGAGCAGAAGGATGGTGAGGAATTTTACGCCATCTACTACATCAGCAAAAACTTGGCAGGGGCTAAGCTCAAATATACAGTGATGGAGAAGGAGTTCCTTGCGGTTGTGCATGCCATAAATAAATTCTGCCATTATATCACTGGATATCAAGTGTTTTTTCATATGGACCATGTGGCTATTAGGTATTTAATGAGAAAACCAACTATTGGTAGAAGAGTTATAAGATGGCTTTTACTATTGCAGGAGTTCGACATAATAATAGTCGACAAGCTAGGCAAGGAAAACATTGTAGCTGATTTTCTATCCAGATTAACACTAGTAGATCATGCGACAGTGGAAGGCCAATTTTTGAATGAACATTTGTTCACCATCAATGAACAAACACCATGGTATGAATACATAGCCAATTACTTGGCCACCGAAAGAACCTCCCTTGCTCTCTCCTCATGAGAAAAATAGGTGGTAGTACAGAAGCGTGCCTCCTTTTTATGGGTTGACGACCTCCTGTTTAAAATAGGACATGATCAGATTATAAGGAGGTGCGTAGCAGAGAATAAGTTCTCAGAAATACTCAAAGCTTGCCATGATGAAATATGTGAAGGACATTTTGTGGGTAAGCGGACTGCCTATACAATCCTACAAGCTGGGTATGTTTGGCCCACTCTATTCAAATATGTGGCCGCATACACTAGCAAGTGTGACGAGTTCCAAATAATGGGCAGACCAACCCATCGGGAAGAGATGCCCCTTCAACTACAAGTGCGTCTAGAGCCCTTCGATAAGTGGGGCATGGATTTTGTGGGGCCAATTATTCCACCTTTGATAGGTAGGATATTTATTTTAGTCTGTAAAGACTATGTTACTAAGTGGGTGGAAGTCCAAGCATTGAGGGATTCAAAGGAAAGAACAATAGTCGATTTATTATTTGCTCATATTTTTACATGATTTGAGGTCTCTAGAGAGATAACAATAGACCAGGGGCCTCAATTTACCTCCAAATTGATTGAGGAGTTGATGAAGCAATATAGGATTTGGCACAACAAGACTATGCCCTACCACCCATAGGAAAATGGGCAAGTGGAGGTGATGAACAGAGAGATTGAGAACATCCTCACAAAAACCATGCAGCAACATAGAAAATATTGGGCTACATGGCTTTCAGAGGTAGTATGGATGTACAACACCATGTGGAAGTTGACCACCGGCTTCACACCCTTCCATATGGTCTATGGGAAGAGTGCAATGATGCCCATCGAGTTTGATATTAAGACACTGAGAACTGCTTTAGAATTAAATTTGAGCTTGGAAGAAGCTCAAAAAGAGAGGGTTCGATAGCTGAACTAGCTAGATGAAATCTGAATGGATGCTCTACAAAGAACGAAGATCATACAAAAGCAAAGAAAAAAATGGCATGATCGACACATCAAGCTGAAGCAATTCCAGGAGGGAGAATGGGTGCTATTGTATGATTCCAGGTTCCAGGAATGGAAGGGCAAATTAATACAAAGATGGATGGGACCGTATGAGGTGGTAGAGCTCATCAATAATGGTGATGTGCATGTCAAAACCATTGATGGTAGCAATGTTGTATTGATAGTGAATAGCCACCAACTACAACCCTACAACACATCAAAAATTTACTGGTTGAGTCTAGAATAGGCATGGGGGAGACCCCATCCTTGTAAATATGGACCAAACTCTCAAAAAATAAAATGGTGGACATGGAGGTATCCACCAAAATTAGTTAGTTTAGGTTTATTTTATTTCTTACGGTGTGTTTTGCAGGGATGATGCCCTCATGTAAACTACAGGTATCCTAGTAGAGGGCCTACTAGGCATGGAATGCGTCTAACTGTCTGTAGTTTTATTTTCTTTTTGTTTGCTTTTGTAGGTGAAGGACCTGAAAGGTCAAAAAATAGGTATCTAGGAAACCAGGCCTAAATCGGCTCAGCATCCCGACACCTGCACACGTAGTTTAGAAGCAACACCTATCCAAGCTCGGGCGAAGGCAACAAACTCTCCTTCGAAGAAAAATCACATGCCAGGCCTGGTAGGAGGACACTGTGGCAACATGAATAAAGTCTGAGGCTTGATCACCCTTGCCCAGATGATCACGATGTGTTGCTAAGAAAAATTCCTTGCATAAAGCCTTCATATTAAAAGTAGACTCTCCACAGGAGGAACACCGCCTTCCTCTTCGAAGAAGACACTTAATGAGGGTGGACATTCCCATCGTGAAGAAGGTATCAAGCTGGAGGCAAGGTGCCTTTCTTATAAAGAAGGCATCCCATAGAAATAAGGTGCCTTCCTTATAAAGAGGGTTCCCCATAGAAATAATACGCCTTCCTTAGAGAGAAGGCGGCCAAGTGAAATAAGGCGCCTTCCTTATAAAGAAGGCATCCACAGGTGAGTTCCTAAAATAAAAAATAAAAATAAAAATAAAATAAAAAAATTATTTTTGAGAAGGCACCTTCCGTGCAAAGAAGGCACCATGGGAAAAAAAAATGATGATCAAGGCACCTTCCATTCCAGGAAGGCACATCCATTCAAAAGCACCTTCCACAATGGGAGGGTGCCACTCTTCAAAAGCACCTTCCATAGTGAGAAGGCACCTTTCTTCAAAAGCGCCTTCTGTAGTGGGAAGGTGTTGTTCTTCAAAAGCACCTTCCGTAGCGAGAAGGCACCTTTCTTCAAAAGTGCCTTCTGCTGCGGGAAGGCACCGTTCTTCAAAAATGCTTTCCGTAGCGAGAAGGCATCGTTCTTCAGAAGTGCCTTCCACCTAGGAAAGGCACCATTAATTTAACGCACCTTCTGCATTGGGAAGGCACCAAAATAATACCTTCCACGTACAACTGGTGCTTTGGTTTCACATGCACCTCGATTTGAATGATATCAACACACGATTGGGAAGCACCAGATTACCACCAGACCCACGTGATGAAAAATCCATCCCAATCAAAAATCTTGCAGAGTTACGGGGTAGGATCTTCGCTCACACCCTAAAGATGATGGATAGATGGCTTTTTTAAGACCAATTAGGAGCTAATATTCAACATCAAACCTCGAACAACGCAGCAAAAAATTCCAACATAATCCACACATGTGAAATACCCATCCTCCGTGTCATAGACCGATGAATTGCTACTCTCCATGATGCATGAAGCATCCAATCAGGTATGCACATAATTTTAATTAAATTTTTATATAATCTTTCATGAATTATGTAGTACCAAAAAATAGCGCCACCATAAAAATCATGCACCCCCCATGACCGAAACATCGTGCCAACGATATGGCTCGAGAGGTGTATCGTGCCAACCCCTAAATTGAATGCTAGGGTTAGATGCCTTCCTTATAAGAAGGCACCTTCCTGAGAGCATAAGGCAGGAACAAAGGAGCAATCAGGGGAGGCACCATGGGAGGGAGATACAAGAATTACACCATCAAGAAGAATGATTCGAGTGACACAGAGGGGATCAGGGGGCGGTAAGGACTCCGTTCAAATCCAAGGGATGGTTTGATTATTATACCCTGGTCTGTCAAAACCAAGATATGGAGGCAACCAAAGAATTTGCTACCTCCTTGAGAGGCGACGTAGCTCAGGTGCATGGAAGGGAGATCCCAGTCACATCGAAATACATCTCCTAGGTGACCGACTTGCCTCTCATAGGAAAGTGCACATACAAGGGAGACATGTTGAAATAATGTACCAAATTACTGCTGCCAGGAGAAAATATTTGATATAATGACCACTCTCATTTTCAACTAGAGCCTTAAAATTATTGAAGTAATTGAATGCCTCATCCTTATGCTTAATAAAATAAACCCAACAATATTTGGAGAAATCATCAATAAAAGTCAGAAAGTAAGAAGCTTTACCCATACTCTATGTTTGCATTGGTCCACAAATGTCACTATGAACCAACTACAATGGATGTTGGACCCTCCATGCTTCACCATGTGGAAAATTCTCCCTTGCATGTTTGCCGAGTGATGAGCCTAAAAAATGCTCATATTTTGTATGGGTTTCATCGATTATTATGCGACAATATAATAGGAACTGTGTACTTTTATGAATGATTATGTAATTATTTAATAGAATTGTGTGCATTATCTAATTTGTGTGTTTTAGTGTGTTTTTGTGGAAATGTTGTTGGTTTTGATGATTTGGATCGAGTAGAGGTCTTTCATGGACCTGGCACTCTGTTTCTTTTGGAATCAAGTTATGATAAGTAGGCGCCTTCTTCTTCAAGGAAGGTGCCAAGAAAAGGGTAGGCACCTTCCTCTTCAAGGAAGGCACCAACAGAAGGTAGGCGCCTTCCATATACAGAAGACGCCTGACATACTTAGGCACCTTCCGCATAGGGAAGGCACCCCATACAAGGCAAAGCACCTTCCCTATAGAGAAGGAACCCACATTAGCAGGCACCTTATATCAAATTACTGCTGCCAGGAGAAAATATGCAGGTAGAGAAGGAGGGGTTGCCAAAAAGCCGACTTCCTATGAACCTACAAAAGTTGTTCGAGCAAATTGCTCACTTTTTCACATGCACAGGGAAATATTCCCACCTGCACGTTAATCATGTGCAGTTCTTAAATCACCTAGTGCATGGGAGGAATATGAACTTGCCCTTCTACCTCTTGGCCCACCACAGGCTGATAATAGTGCTGGTTTGCCATGCAGAAGCACAAAGGGAAGACTCCCATGCAGAGGGATATGGTGGCTAGGAAGGGCAAGAATATTCTGCCACTAGGGCAAAGGAAAATGAAGAGAGCCCCACAGAAGAGGTCAAAGATAGAGGGCAATTGTCATTACCCAATTTTGTAGAAGGAGGGCATTCACCCCTGCCTAAATTCATAGAGGAAGGGGTATGAATGGATAGCATCAGAGCCAAATTATGGTAACTAGAACCAGTTCCCAAGAGAAAGTGCCTGTGGCATCTACTCCTATCATCAGAGGAAGAAGAGGATGACTTGGAGGCTAGTCTCACAACACAGACCCTCCAAGAATTAACAAGTCGAAGTCCACAGGACACCAGGACTTCTACAGGCATTAATCATGAGTTTGATGCAGCCATGGAAGAGGCCCTAGAATGGCAAACCGATTGTTGGATGGCCCAAAAAATGTTTGAGGATTGCCAGACGATGCACAAAAAGAAATTGGAGGAGCAGGTATGAAGAATTACTCAGCTTGAGTAGCTGGTCCAACATCTGCAGGAGGAGAATCAACAATTTCGAGCCAAGGAGATGGAGAAAAGGAATGTGTCGACTCAAACTAACTGGGTGATTGAGGTCCCAATGAATTCCCCTACTTCGTTAGAAAGAGTATTCTCTTCGAGGGAATTCCACTCGGATGCCCGGTAAAGCAACACAAAAGTAGGGGAGAATTCCTCTATTTTTTAGATTAATAGAGGGAGCCCAACAAACCCCCCTGTTATAGACCTGAGTGACATAGAGCCTAGTGTGGAACAGCAGCCACAGACAGAAACAGGGGCGAAGGAAGAATTACCCAGACCTGAAGAAGGAGGGACCGAAAGACCTGTAGGGTTATCACCAGAACAATCAGAGAAAGGAGGGACAACTCTAGGGACATTACAGCAAGACCCTCGTGATGAAGGAAAACTCACCAAGAAGGAGGATAAACCCCTTGTTCGAGCCACCACACTTTCTACCAGGGCCAAAGGAAAAGGTCCCATGATAGCTCGAAAGAAGGTGAAGGTGACCTTCATCGAACTGGTCAAGGATGAATGGGACATGTAGCCATTCACAGAGAGGTAGAAGTGGTTCGAACAGCTACGTGAAGATATGGCAATAGCAAAGGTGGCCAGTGAGTCAGCCTCTAATGTCCAAGGAGACCCAGGTATTTGTGTTAACCCAGTGGATGATGATCAGTTATAGGAGATTTACAAGTCATCCCATGGACGCCCCTCAAAAATATGAAGATATTTTGAGAGATGGGGGGTATATGGGCCCAAATTGGAAGTCATTGCCATTGCAAGAGAGAATGCAGGGCTTACTCCTAAGGCAACCCAATTACACAAGGCCCAGGTAGTTCGAATTAGGAGGGATAATTCTGACATCCCTATTGCAGTGGTCAGACCTCCATATGTTGACCTATGGCAGGCTGTAGAAGCTACATTCCAGGAAGTAGGAACTACACTAGCTATACCACCTCTAGGAGCAGCCAGGGTGGGAACCTCAAATAGGTGGAGCCAACGGATTAAGCAGAGGCAGATAACAGTAGTTGGCTGCCCCAACACCATGCTCCACATAGAAAATAAAGACCGTACCTCCCGATACCATTCCACAGAAGAAACAGTCATAGGCCACAGGTACAACCAGATCCACTGGAAAATGATGATGATGAAGAAGTATGAAGAGCTACCTATAGTTTTGATGCCACGAGGGTGTGGCATATGTTAGGCGTGGAGGGATGATGAGCCTAAAAAATGCTCATATTTTGTATGTATTTCATTGATTATTATGTGGCAATATAATAAGAACTATGTATATTTATGAATGATTATGTAATTATTTGATAGAATTGTGTGTGTTATCTAATTTGTGTGTTTTTGTGGAAATGTAGTTGGTTTTGATAGATTTGGATCAGTCGAGGTCTTTCATTGACCTGGCACTCTATTGCTTTTGGTATCAAGGCATGATAAGTAGGCGTCTTCCTCTTCAAGGAAGGAACCAAGAGAATATAGGCACCTTCCTCTTCAAAGAAGGTGCCAAGAAAAGGGTAGGCACCTTCCTCTTCAAGGAAGGCACCAACAGAAGGTAGGCACCTTCCATATACAGAAGGCGCCTAACATACTTAGGTGCCTTATGCATAGGGAAAGTGCCCCATACAAGGCAAATCACCTTTTGTATAGAGCAGGAACCCACATCAGTAGGCGCATTCTGCAAGAAGGCACTCAACATCAATATGGACCTTTCGCATATGGAAGGTGCCTATCAAAAAGCACGTGAGGAAGGCACATTCCTCATAGAGAAGGCGCCTCCATTCTTCACTAGTTGACCAAGTAAAGCAACATGGGCAGAGTTAACCGATGTTGTTCCAGTTCCACATCACGCAAGATAATTTTGGGAGTTGCACCAATGGACAAGAATATCTTATCTACGCCAGGTGAATCATGCACCAATCAGCAAACATGCAACCGTTAGAAACAAAGCCTATATTTAGCAGATGTCGATTACGTTTACCAGACTGTCCCAGTTTAGTCTAGACTAAACTACTATTATAACTTATTTGTAACAGAAGATCTGTGTGTGTGCTATATAAACACACACAAACCTCTCTGATAATCATCCAGAATATCTAGAATTATTTATCATTATGAAGAGATAAAAACATTGTAATAATTATTTGGTGAATACAATAAAGTTTGAGAGTTCCTAACTGTGTGTTCAGCTGGAAGGGAGCTACTGGAGCCTGGGCCCACTCCAAGCCAGTATTCCTTCCATTTTTTTTATTTATGCTTTGCTATATTAGTTTCCTCCTTTCATAGGTTTATTTTATTTACTATTATTTTCATTTCTACAGTAGGTTTACTTTTATTATGCACGTATAAATATTTACATTCTCAAGATTTAATTATTCATATGTAAATTATTGTGGTGTGGATGAATGATTGACAATCCTTTAAACCCCCCAATAGTAGAATTATATGGACTCATATCAAAGTGGGTATTGTAAGTGATCTTGTCTGAGACACTTTTAAAGTTTACGAAGCTCCCTGGATTGAAAATTTAAATGATCGGGCAGTGACAAAATAGGAGAAAAATTCACCTATGTTTGGCCCGCAACACCAAGTGCACAACCTTCACAAACCTCCTTGGAGTCTTCAACTTTTGGCAACCCATAGAAAAGTGGTGAAAGCATCTTCAAACTCTTATAATTTAAATGCCCAAACCGTAAATGCCATAGCCTCTCCTTACCTTCTACACCAATAAATTCTAGAGCTCCCCCTTGATCTAAAAACTATAATGGGAAGAGTCTGTTCTTGGTCATCTTTACAGTGGTAATCAATTTTCTTCTCTGATCATAAACTTTACATATTCTATCCTCAAACACTAACTTATAATCCTTTTCCTATATTTGACCAATACTCATTAATGAATGCTTCAAACAGGGTGCATAGTAAATATCTTTTACCTTCATTATTTTTTCTCTCCTGGTAGGAACCTCCATTTCTCCTTTCGCAACCACCTCCAAGCTCTTCTCATCCCCAAGATTGATACTAGATTGATAAGAAGAATCAAGATATGAAAATACATCCTCTTGTCGATCATATGGTTTGTGCACCCACTGTCTGGGATCCATGTCTCCTTTGTGCTATTTTGTGTAGAGAGGAAAGTTGTTTGCTCCACTTTTTCTTCAATAATATAGAGAAAAGTATCATCCTCATAGGAATCCTCTTCTCCATAATGTGCTGATTTTTTCAGCCTGCAATCCCTCTCATAATGGCCATATTTATTACAATTATAACACTGCACATTTCTCATATCTTGGCCTCTACCTCTTCCTCTTGCACTGGATCCTCCTCTTGCAGCATGAGCCTGGTCATTGTCTGAATATTGAGATCTTCCTCGACCTCTACCATAATAGGAGCCTCTTCTACCTCCTCTTCCATTTCTTCCTCTTCCTTTGGAACCCCTATCGTGACCTCTTCCTCCATCATTCTCTTTTGCTTAAAAAGCTTGTTCCTCTATAGAACATCCTTCTTTATCCTTCTTCCTCTTGGCAATTCTCTCTTCATGATATGTGAGAGAGCTAATTAATGACTCTATATCCATTTTTGAGAGGTCTTTAGTTTCTTCTACGATAAGGCCTGCACTGTCAAACTTCTCTGTCAAGGTTCTTAAAACCTTTTTAATTACTACATTTTGCTCTATGATCTCTCCAAGTGTGGCCATTTTATTTATTACTATTTTTACCCGAACACAGTAATCTCTTGTAGTTTAATTCTCCTCTTGTTTGAGATTTTCAAAATCTCCCCGTAAGGTCTACAACTTCACCTCCTTAACTTGGGCACTCCCCTAGCAATTCTCCTTTAACGCATTCCAAGCTTCTTGAACTGAAACACAGGCAAAAATTCAGAGAAAGAGACTCTTGTCTAAATCCGTCTGGATGAAATCCAAAGCCAAATTATTTTCTTTATCTTTCTCCTGCATCTCCTTATTTTGATTTGTAGTCAATGCACTCCAGTATTTTGGTTTTGTGAACCCAAATTCAATGATGGCCCAAGCTCCTTTTGCCTTTAGAATCATCATCATCCGGATGCTCCAATATTCATAGTTGAAACCATCAAATTCTGGGATTGGAATTGAATTGGTGTTGTTGGCCATAATAGCTCCCTTAAACATGAACTGAGATCTCCGAGAATCTTCTGTAAAACTTGTAGTAGAAATTCCATAGTTACTCGAACCCAATTTCTCAATTGCCTCACTCTGATACCAAATGAAGAATTTACAATAATAAAATAAAACAAAATTGGAGCAAATATTATCTTCTTATTATCTAGAATAATTCTGGAAGAGTTTCAGTACTCTGTTACAATCTCCTCACAGGCTCTGGAAGAGCTCACACACATGCTACAATGCAAAATTTTTCTTATTAAAAGAAAACCCTAAAAATGACTTAAGTAAGAAAAAATAAAGCAAACCCTAACCCTAGCAAATCACATCCATCGGATCTACATCGATGGTGTTTATTACATGTATTAGTATTTTGGCCATAAATTTTGACTTGGGTGTCCGTTTGAGCTTGTTTTTTTATAGATTGCACATATTTCGAAGCTCTATGATTTCGTTTTGTCTCCTTTAAGAGGATACACTTTACAAGGCTGAAAATATCATCTAACGACCTGAATTTTTGTTTTAATGTATGGCTGGCCAGATTTCCAACATAGTTGTGACTCTCACCTATTAATAGGATCTACTACTATAATTTTCTTGGGAATCGCCAAGCCTAGGTATCTTCTCTTTCCATAATTTTTAGCATTACAACCCATCTTTGTGAGTGTATTGATGGTAGTGGTTTTTGGATGAACTAGTGGGTGTGTAATAGTGAGAAATGGTTGTACAAGCGAAAATGGAGATGTAAAATCTTCTTGGATGGGTTGAGTGGTGATGGTTGGTGGAGTTTGGATGAACGGGATGGATGTGATAATGGGAGTGGATTCTATTTTGGGGGTGTTAGAGGTATATACCTCTACTATAATGCTTTGTGATGGTACAAAAAGGAGAGAATCTCATCAAGGATGGGAGGAGGAGAAGAAGAAAAGTTAGGAAGGTTTATACATGTGTCTATCTCTAAAGGTTGCTCCAATACCGGTTCAATCATTACTTCTCCGATCATTAGTAGAGGCTCCTAAATTTACTGCCTCTTATTATTTTCTTCCTATAGCTCTTTAGATGAATCAACTTTTATTTTCCTTGCTACTTTCTAAGGTGAAGGAGAAGTGGTCTTGGTCTTGAGGGTTTGTTATTGATACAAAGAAGGGACATATCTGATCTTGGGTTACTATTATGTTTCAAGAGGTATGTTGCTTTCTCTAGCTTCATTATTGTAGATGGGTTGGCTAGAAGTTTGTATATGTTTAGCTAACATCTTTTTAGTGGTGATTTGGTAGGAATTTAAGAGGGAAATTTTTAGTTTATTTTACCTTTTGCTTTAAGGATTGAATATTTTGTAAAAGGTGCACCTAGGGCTAGATAGTTAGGTCTTTGTTCTACCTCGATGATTTATTGAGGGCCAATAGGCTTTCTTCCTAAGCCTTGCTCTTTGAATCCCATTCTGGTTAATATTTGAGAGCCCATAGGATAAAAATATTGTTGTAGCTCTGACGGTACAAAGACTTTGGTTTGTGGCTCCACTTGAGGGACTTATTGATTTACTCTTTGTTGTTTTGTAGTATTATTAACGACTATTTTTTCTTCAATTATTACTTTTGTTTCAGTTGATTTCTCTTTTTGGGCAGTTAACTCTATAGATACTATTCCTATTATTGGCATTTTATTCTTCTCCTCTATATTTTGCACTAAAGGAGTTGGATTTGGGGTTCCTATTTGTTTGGTCCTAGTATTGCACGTGTCTACATTATCATTGTACTTTTGTAAAAATTCTTTATCTATCCCAATATAAATTTTGGATTTGATAGCCTTCTTTTCTTCTCAGAATATCCACCATTCTACTACTTTGGGTGTGGGCCATTCTATATTTTTTACGAGTGAATTTAATTTTTTATTAGACAAGGAATCTGTTGGGTTTGCTTCAGGGTCATAATCTTATTCTTGTTCATACCAATCCCTCCATGGTGGAAAATATAGAAATTGGATGGTATTCCATTTTAGCTCATTGTTCTCATGTTTATTCTTTAAAATTTTGACCTCTAGTCTACTTATCTTCTTGAAGGCAAACAACTTACTTGAATTGATTAGAGTAAAATTTTCACTAAATTAATCTATAGGATCATATCTCCATATTTGTGGTACGGTTTGTAGTCCCATATCTTGTAGTTTATGACCTAACTCTTCTGCTTGGATTTTAACATTGATAGTGATTGGGCCATAGGTGAGCAGATATTCATAAGTGCTCTTTTTATTGATCCTTGAACAATATGCCATGTTGATGAAGTCCGTTTATCTACAATATTGCAAAAGTTCTCTTGGTAATGAAATATGGTAATAGGAAATGTTTTTTAGTGAAACCATATAGTTTGATAATCATTCCATTTGAGAGGAAGAACCAATATCCTTCTTCTGCATGTCAATCTTGCAGTAGACTATCGACTTGGTTGGAGAGATGAGGGAGGGCCAAAATTATTTTTAGGGCTAGTCCTAAAAAATCTCTTTTGAAGTGATAGTAGGGTTTTGATTTCTCTAGAAATTTTATCCATTATACCATAGATACATTTCTTCCTTTATCATCAACTTTATTGTGAACTATCCATGGAATAGAGTCTACTGTGTGGTAAAAGAACTAGCACACAAGATATGAACAATAGCGAAAAGTGCTGAATGGGAATAATTGTAGTTGTGTTAGTTGTTCATGTATCTTTCCACACAAGAAGTCAGCCCAATCAAAGAATATAATATTCTCTATGCAATCAAGGTTTGACTCATCATAATATTAAGGATTTGAAATAGTATAGGCCATTTTTATATAGTAACCATGAACTTCCTTGTTGGAAGGTAAATAAAAAATGACTACTAACATGAAATAGAGCTCTTGGTTTTTGAAATTAGAGATTTTTAATGGATTTTTAGGGAGCTTGTCCTTATATGGGGGTTTATAGAGCTGGGAATAAGGCCATTTCCTAAAATAATTATCCTTTTCAAGGTCTTTCCTAGATTCATAATGTTTTCTTTGAGCATGGGTGCTAAAATATTTAGGTGTAGCCTTAGGTTTTTCTCCTGTGGCAAAAGCAAATCTAATGTAATCCAAGGTGAGGTTGAAAATGAATTTTTATTTAGCATCTTCAACTGTTTTTAATTGGATATTATAATCATTTAAAATTTCTAGGATCAATTTTAAACAGGAATGCATAGACTTGTGGATATAAAAGGACAAGAAATAACGATAAGCAAAAGTACTAGGAGTACTAGGGGACACACCTTTGGCTAACCATTGCTCAACATCCTTGCACAATTATTTTGGGCTCTTGAATTTTAATTCAATGTTCACAATGTGGCATTGTTGATCTTGGAGTACCTTCTACATCTTGTTGTTGGCTACTCTAGTGCTCCTAGCCATTATCTCAAAATTGAAAATCTTTTATATCCTCCTTACTTAGTATTTCCAATCTCTATGTACTTTGTGTACAATTTTTGTTTTTCATTGCAATTCTTCTCTATGAAATTAATCTTACCTTTGTGTGGTGAATGCAAAATATTATTGTAGTTGCTTGGATTTTTATTGTGGTAATTACAATTTAGTCATGTTTTCATTGAGCGTGTATTTTCAATTGTTTTAAAATCTCATGCGGATCTTCAATTGTCAGTTAGCTACTTTATTGGCATAATTCATAGCCAATGATTACCTGAAATATTGAAGCTAATGATATTCACTCCCACGTTTGGCCAATCAACTAATTCAAATTCAAACATTTTTTGGGAGAATATGTAAATATAATACATTAGAGCCGACAATGCTTCATAAAAAGTGTTTCAAGTGGTATCTATTTACCAAAATTGGTAAGGTGTGGTCATCTTCATTTGCCAATTCATATGCATTAAACTCTCTCTTGGTGGTAATATGATAAGGCCTCGACCAAAATAAATCAAACTTTTCATGATTACCTAGCTTTGATTTTTCTTCCTCCAATTTGAGGAGGATAAGATCACCAATTTTGAATTCTTGAGGTATTGTCTTCTTATCAAACCATATTTTGGTTGTGGTTGAGTGACTTTGGAAATTGGAGTAGGCCTTTTTCCTTTTTTCTTCCAATAACATCAACTATACTAATTGAGCCTTTGTTGCTTCCATATCGGGAAGTCCCATTTGGTTTAACAATTTTATAGTTGGTAACTCAAGATGGAGTGGGAGAACAACCTCTTTACCATAAACCAATGAATAGGGAGAGGATTTTAATAATTTTTTAATTGTAATCCTATCCATCCAAAGTGAATGTCAAGCAACAAATTCCAACCTCTTTTGTTTTCTATGAGGTTCCTTTTGATAATTCTTAAAATATTTTTATTGGTAGACTTGACTAGTCCATTCCCTTATGGGTGATAGTTAAAAAACATCTTGATATATATGTCATATTATGCAACAAAGTTGAAAAACTTAGATCTAATAAAATGAGTTTCATTATTGCTCACTATTGCATTTGGAATACCAAACCTTGTTATCAAATTTTCAACAAGGTGTCTTGGTTGGCTATATTTGTTACGACTGCTTCGATCCACCTAGTAAAATAATATCTTTTTGTAAGAATATAATTGTGACCAACTGACGAATGTGGATTAATGAATCCAATTAAATCTAGACCCCACTATTGAAAAGGCTCTTCAATCATAATTGGCTGCAAAGGTAATGAAGCATTTTTGTTCCTTCGAACAAACCTTTGGTACTTTTCACAAGACTAGGCTATCTTAAATGAGTCTACAAAAATTGTTGGTCAATAATAACCTACCCTAAGGATTTTAGTAGCAGTATTTTATCCTGAATAGTGCCCACCAAATTGGCCTAAATGAAATTCAATCAACACTTTTTCTTTTTCTTTTTGCTTGATGCATATTAGAAGTACTCCATCAAAATTATTTTGGTACGGGCCTTTTGGTATCAGAACATATTTCAAAGGTTGAATTCTATACCTCCTGATTTGTGATGCATTTAGTCCCTCTGGACATTTCCTTGTTTGGAAATACCTAATCAATTCACCCACCCAATTAATGCTCTCTATGTGTTACCATATTCTGAGCACATTTTTTGTATCACCACTAATGCACAAATTATAGCTTTTTTTGGCAATGTTTCTAATTGTTGATATAGTGCTTTTAATTTTAATGACTTAGTGGGATGGATATCTATATCATATTCTTGTATTTTAGTCATCTATCTAGCTTTCTTATCACCAATTTCTCCTTGAATGATGAAATTTTTTACATCTAGATGGACCACATAAACTATGGTTTTACTTTGAGATAAGTAATGTCTAAATTTTTTAAAAGACTTTATGACTGCATATACTTGCTTTTCTATGAAATTGTAGTTCTTTTGGTAGTCATGAAAGGTATGGCTCATGAAGAATATTGGATGTTCTTATTTTATGGCATATTTCTGAGTTAGCAATGTAGCATAACTATCTTTAGATCCATAGGCATGCAAAATGAAATCTCTGCTAAAATAAGGATTGATTAATACTGGAACCTTTATGATAGCTTTTTTAATTTTTTTCAAATTTTGTCCTCTTGTCTGGATTCCATTCAAATACTACATCTTTCTTCAATAGTTTAGTCATTGGCTTCACAATCTGCATGAAATTTGAAATAAATTTTTGAACAAAGTTAATTTTCCCAAAAAATGATTGTAAGGCCTTTTTGTTTAATGGCGGGGGAAGGGGAAAGATGGCTTGAACTCTCTCTAGGTCAATTTTCATACCTTGTTTAGGGACCACATGGCCTAAGATCTTGCCTTCATGGAAAACAAATATGGACTTATTTGGAATCAAAGATATTCCAAATTATCTACATTTCTCAAAAATATTTTTAAGATGATTTAAATGCTATCACTTATCATGAAAATAGAGTCATGTCATCTAGATATATCAAAATTATTTTGTTGACTATTTATCCAAAGGCAAAATTCATAACACATTAGAAATTTTCTCGAACATTTGATAATCTAAATGACATCCTTTGGTAAGAAAATGTGCCCCATTTGGTAGTAAAATTTATCTTATGCAAATCTTCGTCTTTTACCCATATCTGGTTGTAATTTGAGAAGCCATATAAGAGTGAATTTTTTTGCTCCTACCATTGTTTTAGAATTTTATTGATTTGAGGTAGAGGATAATTGTTCTTCAATGATGTCTTATTCAACTTTCTAAAATCTATGCAGAGACAAATGTCTCTATTCTTATTTCTTACCAAGACTAGGTTTGCAACCCATATGGAGTGCTTAATCAGATAGATGATCCTGGAATTTAGTAACTTAAGCAATTATTTTTTCATAGATACCTCTAGTTTAGAATTTACTGGTCTTTGTTTCTATCTGGAAGGCTTTGAATATGGATATAACTCAATTGTATGTTGCATTATATCTTTATTATAGACTCGAAGGTCATCATAGATCTAGGCTATAATATCTTGGTACTGTATGTGGAGCTATCTAAGTTGATCTACTTATTCATATGTGTAATGCACCCTAATTTTTAGTCTTTTACCTAGTTCAATCTATATTTATTTATAATTTTGTTCTTCTAACTTCATCCTTCGACCTGCATTTCTATCAATGTTGTCAAATAAGCTTTCCAAGATGATCAACCTTTTGGGAATTTGTTTGTTTTTAGCTGAATGATATCTTCTTGATCAACTTGCTAAGATATTTCTTCTTGTTGAGCTGAACAAGTTACTTCTTTTATCATGAACTAAATTATTTGTTGGTCATTATCAAAAAAATTCTAGAATATCTTCATCTAGAATAGATGGTCTGAAAATCAACTTTACCTTATTTTTCTCCATCAAAACAAGTTCTACAATGGGTGCATAATTAGCTCCCCTAGCGACAAGTGCATCAACTAACTCATTTTGTTCTTGAGGAATAACCTTTATATTTAGAGCTTTGAAACTCTCCATCATATCCTATACTTTGTTTTGATATACCTTTAAGTAGTGTGTCTACTGTTGCATTTCTTTTTAACTTGATTAACAATAAACTCTGAATCACCATAAATTGAGAGCAATGTGATTCCCATTTTTTTGCTTATTTTTGCTTACTTCAGGCTGAGGTACAATGCTTCATATTAAATGGTATTTTTGGTGCAAATCCATGTCAACCTATGTGAAAAAATATTTATACCTTCTAATGGGAAAACCAATGCAACTATGGCTTCAACATTGTTTTTGCATCTAGCTCCATCAAAGTATAGTTTCCACAACTCTATTTTATGAAATTCCTTGTTTGAAACTATTGTGATATTTTTATGCTCTAGGCCTATAACATAGTATGTACCAATAAATGTTTCAATTAAAGAATTATAATTTTTTTAAAGAGAATTGATCTTCCATTTTTAGTTCATCCAAGAAATATTCCAACAGATCTATCTCCTTGAAGATAGTGTTTATGTATTTACTCTTCTATTTTTTAATGATATAGGTTATGAGATTCTCTGGAAGAATCTTGATATTATTTCCTTTATGAGGGATCATCGTGTGAGAGTAGTCCATGTACATGTAACCTCCTAATTTTGCTATGAAATCTCATGATAAATAGAGGTCAAAATAAGGTTCTAGATCAACCATAACAATTTCGTGTATCATAGTTATCTTCGATGCTCTGTGAAGTGTCATAGGGACATCTTTGATCACTTCAACTATTGTCACAAGAGTGCCATATAATTGGAGTACTCTAGGACAAAAGCGAGTATACTCAATACCCATTATTTTGCATACTCATTTTTTCATCATAGTAGTAGTGGTTCTAGAATCAATCATGCAATTGTGAACTATCCAACCTTCCATTCTTAAATATATGTAGAAAGACAATGGTCTATTTTTAATAGCTCCTAGACTCATTGTATCCTAAGCAAGAAATATTCAGAGATTAGCTGATATCTTGGGGTGGATTTCTTCATTGCAACTCTAAGAAGATCTACTTAACCAAGGATCATTAATGCATAATACATGTTTGCTTTAGAAGGGGTCTTCTTTAACTCTTCCACTATATAAAAATTAGATGATTCTATTATTTTTAATGTGATAGGTTATGGTATTCTTTGGGAGAATCTTGATCTTCTTGCCTTTATAAGGGATCATAATGTGAGAGTAGTCGAGGTATATGTAACTTACTAATTTGGATGTGAACTCTCATGATAAATAGAGGTCAAAATAAGGTTCTTGATCAACCATAATAATTTATTCTATCATAGTTTTCTTCAGTGCTCTGTGAAGTTTCATAGGAACATCTTGGATTACTTCAACTATTTTCACAAGAGTACCATATAATTAGAGTACGCCATGACAAGAGCGAGTATACTCCATATCCATTAGTTTACATACTCCTTTTGGCATCATAGTAGTAGCAACTCTAGAATCAATCATGCAATTGTGAACTACCCAATATTCCATTCTTAAAGATATGTAGAAAGGTAGTGGTATGTTTTTAATAGCTCCTAGACTCATTGTATCTTGAGCAAAAAATATTCAAATATTGGTTGATATCTTGGGGTGGATTTCTTCAATGCACCTCTAAGAAGATATATTTGACCAAATATCATTAATGCATCATACATGCTTGCTTTAGAAGGGGTATTCTTTAACTCTACCACTATGTCAAAACTGTATGATTCTATTATTTTCTTTTCATTATTTTTTTTTAGGTTTATTGAACCTCATTATATATTCTTGTATAGCTTCAATTCTCTATATCTTGGTGATTGAGATAAATTTGAGCTTTTCGTGTGCTTCCTCTTTTGTATCAGGCCACACTTCTTTAGCCTTATATATCTACTTGGAGCTAGAAGGATATTTTTGTGGCTATGGTGTATATGAAGGGACTTCAGATTCTTTTTGAGTTGGAACCTTCTCGGCATAAGAATATTCTATTTCTTTGACTTTTGTAGCGGGGATGACACTTTATAAGGCTCTAATTTTTGAGGATTTACCTAAATATATTTTTTGCCAATTGTAGTCAACACAAAAATAAATTTCTCCTCTAAAGGATCTTACATAAGCATATCTTGTTCTAGCTCCCATAACATATTGACTTAACCCTTTTGAGACCTTTTGTATTTTTCAACAACTAATTATGCATGATGCTGATTTATAAAACATGTATTTGCATTATGATGATAAATACAAACTAGGCACCAAGGATAGGTATCTAGCTTTGAGATCATTGATACTTCTTGATAGTTGTTATTAGTTTTTTTGTTGTATTGCTACTTGAAGCTCTTTTATCTTTGGCTACATATGGAAATATTTTGAACTGAGATCCCTTTGATTATCTATTTTCAATTTCCATTACTTTATTATTTAGAGTCCTTAATGTAGATAGTACTTCTAAGATTATTGGTAATTCTTTGGACTCTAGCGTTGATAGTGCTAGTAAGGTAGGTATAGAAGGTAATTCTTTAGAATTGGAGATAGGAACAAATTATGGGAAGAGAGGGGAATGTATTAGGAACTATAGATATTTTAGTTTTCTAAGGAGATTGTGGTATTTCTAGAAAGTATGGTATTATTGTTCTCAAGGGTAATCTACCTACAAAAATAAGAATATTTTCAACTGTAATAGTGGTCTGGTAAACTTGAGGAAAATCATCTATGTTTGACTACTGATATTGTAACCCTAAATCATGACCAAACACTTTGGTATAATAAATGTATGCTAATGGACCTGGTGGTCTATTTTTAAATGGGATGCATTTCTAGGTTCTACTAAACCTTAGATTAAAATTAGTAATTAACTCTTGTGGCTGTCTCTGAATAGAAGTAATTGAGTTAAAAGAGAAAATAGATCAACTAGCTAATTGAATTCATCTGTAAATGGTCTAGCTAGGTAAACCCATGAATGGATGCTATTGTCTCCCAGAGTATGATATTAGTTAAGTATATTTCCTCAAAAAGATATGGTAAGAATCTTGACCATGATGTCTTCATCTTTGATGTTGTGAATTGTAGCCAAAGATACCAAATCTTGATAATATTCAATATTTTTACTTGTACCATCATAAGTAGGAAGAGCTTTAAGGGTGACCTATGGAATATCATTCATTTGAGCTATACCTAAAGGTCCAGTAGTGTCCTAGTTAGGAAAATTTTGAATAATATGATTTACATTCTAAGCCATGGTTCTAAGACTTGATGCTACTGATAGTATAGGGGAATTATGAGGGGAAGAGTTTGCACTTTGGTAACAAGACTTTGGCACTGGAATTTCAATGTGTCTTAGACTAAAAGATGATAATTCAATAAATTATGGTGGAATCTCTATTTTATTAGTTGTAGATCTTGTAATCATATAAAGAATAACAACAACTATACAAATGTTACACAAATTATATACAAATATATCGATAATTTTATCTTCGAGAAGATTCTAGTTCTATTTTTTAATAGGAGTCACTAGATGAATATATTTTCTCTACTAATGAGGTCAAGACTATTCACCTAATCTTGAGTTCTCTAGGAAGGTGATATGAAATTTAATTATTTGTGTCCCACTGGGCATGCCATAAATTTACTATACTATTGGACTAAAATCTGTTATTTTTGTGAAAATGTGTCACACCCATTGATCTTAGCCAAAGTGTAGTAATTGGAAGAAACCAGGTTACCCTATGTTTCAAGGCAAACTCCTTAGAGTAGGGTTTTAGGAAAAGGGATAGGAAATAATTAAGGTTAGGAAATGATAAGGGTAATGAAAGGAGTGTAAAAAGTGGATGAGATATAGTGTAACAACATTGGATATCATATAGAATAACACTATCTGATAACTTATACAACACTTAATAAATCAGCCATGGGCACTTGTATTTATAGATTTATTGAGTCTCTATATTTAATAATTTTTAGGATTCAAACAATTAGCAATCCAATAGACAATCATACATTGCTTTTACAGAAAAACTAAATTTTGAATGTAACATAAATGACTTAAAACAAATACTTAAAGGTTCTAATAATTCCAAAGACTAAATATTATCAATCTAATAGGTAATTCATCTATCATAACTACTTTAATGAAATAATTTAACATTTTAGTGTAACAAAAATTATTTAGAATGATACATTAATGAAAAACATAGAAATACAATATAATGGAGACCAAATAGGTATTACTTCATTGATTAGCAACAAATTATTATGTAATACCAGGTAAGGACTACAAAGTTGACCCTTGTTATGAGGTCTTCACTCATATTTATAATTTACAATTTTAAATTTTCGTAGTGGGAAGAAGTTGTATGGTCATTTGAATGACAGTATGGCAAGAAAACTAGAAATGATGATGTGGTAACTTCTAGTATCATCTTGAATATAAATTCAAACCTAGCCCGTTGATGTGCAACTATTTTTATCGATGGTTGCATTATTAAAGTTGCCCATTACATTATTGGGGGTGTTTTTTGTATTATTGGAGCTACCCATTTCTCAGTTAGGGATGAGCTGGAATTAATTGGATCTTAACTAGCAAGTGCTATAGTAGTTATAGGTCTGAAAGTAACCTTTAACTAAAATCTACCCCATTCCAAGCTTTCTGTTGATTTGCAAAGAAAAGATATAGTAAAATTGCAAGTTTGAGTATCTTTAGGTTTGAGCACTTCTCTTGCCTTTTATTATTTTATTTAGGGGTATGGTCCTAAGCTTAAACCTCTATTGATGACATTATTTTCTTAGTTAATATAATTTTAGTCATTGTAACCTTGGGATGGTCTTCGCTCATTGACTAGCAGGATCTCGGGTGATTTATGCTTTTGTTGATGTGGTCATCTCGGATATTTTGGAACCATTGCGGATTCAAGTGTAATTTTAGTGGAATTCACATGTTCTCTTGACCTCACATGGTTGTCTTCCTATGTTGATGTCATTATCAACTTTGACGTGGTTTTGGGTATTTTTACTTGTGTTGCTACTTTACCCATTCTCGTGATCTTGAGGCTTTTTGCTAACATGGTGTTTGGTGCATTGTAGTCTTAAAATATACCCAACCCTATGCTAAATCTATTTTAAAAACTTAGCACACTTTTTAAGGGGATTTTCTTTGCTTGTGTTAATGTGGTCAAAATTTGACCCACAAAACCCTAGTTTTTTCCAAAAATCTAGCTACTTTGAAAAAATATTTTCGATTGAGGTCATGGAGTTGCCAATATTGATTATAAATGATAATATTGATGTTAAATAAGGGTGGATAAAGTTTAGATCTCTATATTTATATGATGATTGTTGGCAAGCCTACCTTAGTAGACATTTAGGAGAAGAAGCTCTTTCTTGGTGGGTAAATTTTGTTAAGAATCATAATATACTTAGGATGAAATGGAACATGCATTGTTGAGTTAGTAGGAACCATATAAAAAGATAGCTAGTTTGAAGGTCACCATCAAGAGATATAAAGAAGAAATAAAAAGGCTTCAAGTGGAATAGAAAAAATAAATAAAGACATAATAGAAGGAAAAAATACAGATGACAATGTGTAGAATAAGTGAACCACAACTTTGGTGTTAGATAAACCAAATAGTATTCACAAGGATCTGTTTGAATAAAAAAATATATTTTTTAGGTTAATGGTTGCATTCAGAAGGAAAAGGTTATTATTTATATAAAACCTAGCAATAGATGTAATTTCATTAATATTGCTTTGGTTATGAGTTGCAGGTTCAAGCAAATAAAATCAAAGATATAAAGCTTATGGGTAAGAATGTTCAATTTTTTTAAGATTTGAAAATCACCATGGATAAATATGTTTTACATTTAGATTTTAATGCTATTGAGATGGACAATGTGGATATTGTTCATGGTTATCCTTGGATACTATTAATGTTAATCTACAAAAGAAGTTTATGAAGTTATGGTACACAAATAAAAAAGATAATATTGCAAGATATTTCTTTTCTTAAGGAACAAGGATCCATGGAAAGACAAGAAGCTATTATAGGGAAACAAATTAAAGGAGAAGCAAAATAACCTAAAATAGAGTCACAAGAGGAAGCAATAGTAGAAATAAAATATGAAATAAAAGCAGAGTCCAAGGATGAACCAAAAAATGGGAGCATGATAGAAGAACATAAAATAAAGCAACAAAATATTGAGGAGTCAAATAAAGTAGAATAGCAGGTTAAGGTTATAGTATATCACCATCCACCCCGCCAAGAGTGACAACAATATTGGGGGCATGGCTTAGAAAAATAATATAATGGATCTATATAGAATCAGAAAGGGACCAAGTATGGTAGTGTTTGGCAAAGAAAGCATAGTGATTCTAGTTTTCAGAGTGGTGCAATGGCATGAAGAAATAAATTAATCTATCATTTAAATTATTAGAGGAAAGCAAAAAAGCATGGAGCCAACAAATAAACTTTGTATATTCAAGTGACAAAATGGTATATCGACATCAATGAAGACCACTATCAATTAGAGTTTCACTAAGATGGATGGATGATCAGGATTGATACCAGTTTCTAGCATTGATTAGAAAATCATATTATTTGATTTCTTCTCATGTTTTGAGGATAAATCATTTTGTAAGGGGGATGGAATGTTAGGAACCTAGGGATTGAAATATGAGAATATAATATTATATTGTATATGAGTATTATGGATAGTTGGCATGTGCCACACATAACTCAAGGTTGCTGATCTTTAAAAATAAAATTATAATAAGGAGTGGGATGATGATTTAATAAGATTGGTATATAAATAAGGATTATTATCATTGTAAGGAGGCAAGTGATATAAGGTATTATTTATAATAATATTATCTCATAGAGCAAGTATGGAGTGATATCCTTAAGGAATACAATATTGCCCTACCTCAAGGGTATTATCTATATTTGTGTTTCATTGTGGAATTGTTATTGTGATTATTATTCATGGATGAATGTAATTATTTTAGTAAATGGTGAATGGATTTTGATAATAAGAATAAAGGTTCATAATATGAAACATGACCAAGGGCTCTGCAGGGGACTTCCCTGGGAAGTTCTCCCTGGAAAGTCCTACACCACTTCCTTGAAGCCCATCCTTGACCTTGTACTAGATCCCTGGCCTTGTCTTGGATCCTTGGCACTTCCTTTGCCCTTCCTTCTTAGCTAGTTGGCATTGCAGACAATCTCCTTGGGGTGAAAGATCATTGTTCCACTTGTCTGCCCCTTTCCTTGCTGCTTGGTGGGATTTTTTGTTGGTGCCTATGATCTAGGATTTTCCCTGGATTCTTTTAGGATGTCCTCAAGTTCTATTCCATTTCCCTAGCACTCCTTTACCCTCCTCCTTGGCTGGATGGTGTTGTAGATGATCTCTTTGGGTTGGGAGATCCCTGATTCACTTATCTACCCCTTTCCATGCCCTTTGGCTAGGTTTTCCTTTGGTGCCTGTGAATTGAGACGTCCCTAGGATTTTTTGAGATGTCCCTAGATTTTTCCTGGGTCTTCCCCTGGGAGTCCTGAGTTCCTTCTGGATTCCTTTTCCTTGGATATTGCTGCTATATACTATTTTATTACAAGGTCCAATTTGGAGCTGAGGTTCGAAGGGTCTTTGGTGCAGTGCTTCATGGCTTGGGAGTTTGGCTTCATGTGTAGTTATTCATAGTTTATTTTTGGCTTTGGTGGGAGGCCTCGTGCTTATTCTTGTGGTGCTACTCTTTGGGTTTCTAGATGTTGGTTTGGTGGTGGGTTTTCATATTTTTCATGGCTTGGGGTGAGCCTTTGTGCTGATTTTTGTTGTTCTCCTGCTTGTCATACTGTTTTGGATCCTTGAAGTTGCTTGTTGGTGGTGTTGAAGGTTGCTTTAATGTTCTTGCTGTATTTTTTTGGCTTGAGGGCAACCCTATGCTTATTGTTGGTAGCTTGTGCTTCATGGCTCCTTCTGTTGAGGTTTTCTGGGACCTCCCCACCTCTTTCCCATAACCTGCTTCTCTACACTATTATTATCTTTGTCTCCTGGATAGTTTTCCTTGCTGCATCAGATTTTCTAGGCCTGGTGATGTTTCTTCTCTGGTTTTTTAGCTGGTTTTTGAACCGTGTTGTTGCATCCTCATTCTTGCTTCTTGGTCTGCATCTTCCTGCTGCATCCAAGGTTGTCCTTGATAGGAATGTTTCATTTTGAATTTAAATTTTAAATGTTAATAGTGGGTGGGATGGCCCTGTTTTATTCATTCCTTCCTTTAGGCGGGATTGGTTTATCTTTTTCTTGCTTTTAGTGCTTTGTATCACATGTATTATTTTCAAATATTTCTAGGTTGGTCAGCCCTACTTCTATATAGGCAGGATGGCCCTATCCCTCTTCTCCTTTCTTCGTGTTGTTAGGTTGTAATTTTGCTCATGTATTATTGGGCTTTTTTGGGTAGGATGGTGATATCCCTATCTTCAATGTAATGTTTCAAAAAAAAAAATTGTCCTTTAAGGCTATCCTCTAGCCTTTCTGTAAGGTTGTCCTTAGCCTGTCCTGAAAGGCTTATGTCTTTCCTTTGGTTTTTGGGGTTCTTTTTCTTTGGCCTTGGGGCCTTGTCTTTAGTCTTATGATTTTTTTAATCAGGTTTTGCGATCCTTGATAAAACCCATTTTTAATTATTTTTAACTGACCAAAAAAATAATAAAGGTTCATAACAAGTGGTTTTAAAGTGATGATTCTAGCAAAGTGGGAGTTTCTTTTTTTAGGTGGATTATAGCATTAGGGCAACCTATTTATAGAAAATATCTCATCTTTTGGAAGTCATATCTTCACAAAGAGTTGTCTAATTTAGATGATTCTTGGACTAATTCATGCAAAATTTTAAGAGCTTTAAAATAAGTAGTCATATGAAGGAATATGAGTAGTATTGAGGGAGATTAAACCCTATGAAGTCATCCATTCGAAACAAGAGCAGTGACAAATTTTCAAGTCACAAAAGAATAAAATTGCATAAATCTATCATCAAGGGTAATCAAATTAGTTGTTTTTGAAGAATCCATAAAATTAATTATTGATAGCCAATAATAGAGGGGAATTGAAAAATCTATTTTTGAGAAATTCTATTTTTTCAAAACTCTAGCTATTGTGGAATTTTTTTTTTGGATTGAGGTCATGGACTTAGAAGAGTTTTTTGAGGAAGAAGAGAGAATATGTGAAAATATGAGAGAAATAAGTGAACAATTGAGAATCATTTTACAGTCCAACTAAGTCTATATAAATTTTTTTGAAAATGTCAAGAAATTGATAGAAGAAAATATAAGGATAATAATGTGTAGGTGGAAGGAAGCACATTTTTATGTTAGATAAGCCAAGCAACGATCAAGAAGAATTTTTTGAGTCTAAATAATCTATTTTGTAGTTTTATGAATATATATAGAAGGAAAATTTTATTGTTTCTATAAAACCTAGTAGTAGATGTAATTTTATTAATATTTCTTTAGCTAAAAGGTTGTAGGTTCAAGCAAAGAAAATAAAAGATATAAATCTTGAGGGTAATAATGTTCAATTGTTTTAGGATTTGAAAATAACCATGGACAAATATGTTTTACCTTTATATTTATATGTTGTTGAGAGGGATGATATAGATACTATTTTGGGTTATCCATGGGTAAATTATTTGGGTACTATTAATATCAATAAAAAAAAGAAGTTTATGAAGCTATTGTATAGGGAAAAAATAACTTTGTAGGATATTTCTCAACAAGGACCCAAGGAAAAATAGAAGGTTAGTGCAAGGAAGAAAATTGAAGAAAAATCAATGAAACCCAAAACAAAATCCAAGAACAAAGTAACAACAACAAAGTCTATGGAAGAAGCAACGACAAAAAAATACATGGAAAAATAGAAGTAAAGTCCAAGGAAGGTATGATGGAATAACACAAAGACATACTAGATAAAGGATGCATGACAAAAAATTATGAGGAATTTAAAATAAGGGAGCAAAATATTGAAGAGTAAAAGATAAACAACCATAGGATAAGTTTGCAACATATCACCATTCACACCACTAAGAGTGGAAACAATATTGGAGGCATGGCCTAGGGCAACAATATTATGGCTCGACATGGAATCAGAAGAGCACCAAGTATGGTCATGTTTGGCAAATAAAGCATAGTGATTTTGGTTTTTTTAGAATGGTGCAACATCAAAGAACAATTAGACCCATCACTCGAATTACTAGAGTGAAATAGAAGCGTGAAGTCCACAAAACAATTATGGTGAAGTCCACAAAACAATTATGGGTGTTCACAGACCATTACCAATCAATATTTTATTAGGATGGATGGATGATCGAGATTGGTACTAGTTGCTAGCATTTCTTAGCAAATCCTATTATTTAGTTTCTTCTAATATTTTGAGGACGAGACATTTTGTAAGGGGGGTGGAATATAAGGAACCTTGGGGGTAGGGATATGGAATATAATATTATATTGTGTATATATTTTATGGATAGTTGGCATGGGCCACCCATAACCCAAGGTTGGATATATTTTAATATTTTATTATATTAGTGAGTGGGACAAGAGTTTAGAAAAAGGGGTATATAAAGAGGAGATATTGTCATTGTAAAACATAAGCAATCAATTATTCTTTGTAATGCTCTTGGCTCATGGAGAGGATATTGGAGTCCTTTCTTTCTTTAAGGAATATTATTAGTATTGCCCTACCTCAAGGGTATTTTTAATATTTGTTTCTATTTTGTGTGGATTGTTTTTATGAATAATTTCTTGTGGATGGATGCTTTTAATATTTTTTCATAAAAGTTGATTAATTTCTAATAATAAGAATAGAGGTTCAAAACATAGTAACTATTTTTCATTTTTAATGAAATGATGTCATGTTAATAGAATATTTTTATTAAATTATATTAAATTTCATAAAATTTTAAATCTAATTTCATTAAAATATAAAACATATTAAATGACATAAGCCCAAGTTGTTAAAACAAGAGCTTCCAATACAAAAGGAAAATTTCAATTTTTGTTGAGTAATATGTAATATCGTGATAATAAGTTTTTTTTGTAATAATACTATGCTGAAATATTATGAGAATATGGCCATAATATAATATGGGTGGGGCCTATTTAAATATTATATTATTAATTAAAAAAGCATACATATCCATAACTTAACTATCTAGAATTACTTTAAAGAGTTAAATACATATCACCCCCTTTTTTTAAGACATGTTACAAATTATAGATATTCAAATTTACCTTAACCTTAATTCATCATCCTAATAAGATTATGATAATATTTTACAATTTTAGTACCTTCCTTAAGTAACATTTTGTATGTATCTATTTTTTTTTGAACTGGAGATCTAGGTTTTGAACAACCTATGACATATAGTGGTATTTAAATAGCTTGTTAATTATGCATATTTCATTTGGAAAGATTTAAAAGTTGGTTTCCTCAAATAATTTAAGGATTAAGATCATATTATTTGATAATATTTTAAGGTTCATCCATGATATTGGAACCTTCGTATATGGTATATAACAACCCTCTTTCTTGACCCAAGGGAGAGAGAGAATTTTTTTTCTACAAGGATTAATTAACTCTCTCAAACGATCCAATAAATTCAATCGTGTTAAGGAATAATCATCTTGAGTTCATTGTCGTTGTAGTTGACACATAGGTGGACAGGAGTGGTCAACTTCCCATAATTCCTAGGGTTCACTTTTCTAACTTTGCCATTATAAAAGACATCATAAGTGGTCCCTCCATTTCCCCACACTACCCTATATGAGATAACTTGACCACAACATAGGATTACCCTTTAAGGCCCATATCACTTAAATGTGATGCATATCCCCTAACCCCACATACTAGCATATGTGTAGGAATATTATGGCTTAATGCCTTAGTGATTAGTTAGTTTCATCTACCCATCAAACTAACTAAGACCATTATCACTCACCTGATAATTATCATGGTCACACTTGCCTACATGCAAGGTACCACTATATCGCCTTGGTTAGTATGAATGATTTGGTGGTTGTCCCATACCAATCCATCGCTAGGTTCACCGAAGCCTCACCGCTAGGATCATCCAAGCCTCACTTCTAGGGTTTATTAAACACATTTACCAAAGTTACCTAGTTGATTTGTCTACCCATAAACTCAACTAAGGTTGGTTGCAACTCAACTCTAGGGTTAACTAATATGGCACTTAACAATCATATCCATAATAACCCCCCTGTTAATCCAAGGGTCATATTCAAATATTTTTGTCTAACTCATAAAAATAGAGTGCTCTAATAAATCATACTAAAATTCAACACACTAATCAACATATCATATTGATAAAGACTAGAGAATTTAGGTACTTCATTCCAATATAACACTAGAATTAGGTATTTCCTTTATTTACATGAAAGGAAGTAAAACATCATCTAGAAATCATAACCAAATTTCATTAATTACTTTCTCCTATTATTCCATCATCTTCTTCAATAAATACAATTTATCTATCTTGCTATCTACAATTCATTTCCAAAGAAACTTAACATAGAAGGAAGGCAATAATTCATATTTCATCTTTTGAACAAAATTCATGACAATACATCAATAATTTTTACAAGGATATCCATTTTTTCATCTTAATAATTATACTGCATAATTTTTACACATGATACCTTTTAAGTAATTCTCATATCCAAATACAATATTATATTTCAATATATAAATACATAATGGTCACTTGTTTTCTTTTTCAAAATTTTCTACTTGATAGGTCTTTTCTCCATCATGCTTGATCAAAAGTATAGGGATCAAGACAACTCTTCGAATGAATATGCAAGCCTAACATGCATCATGCAAATAAAATCATTCAACAACAATGCAATATCTTAGTTACATAATAGACTTCAAGCATTATTTCAATGTGGGTATTCACTCTTCTAACCTCACCATTGGAAAAATATGCCATAAGTGGTCCTCCCATTTCCTTACACTACCCTTTAAGGAATGACTTAACCACAACATGGGTTACCCTTTAAGACATATATCACTTAAATATGACACCAATTCCCTAACCCTACACATCTCTTAAGTTGATGCCCATCACCTTAAGGTCCATATATCTTAAGGTGATGCATCTAGGTTGGATTATTATTAGTCAAAAATGAGAGAAGCTCATACTTCTTTCACTCAATTATGGTTCTTTTTCTACACAAGCCACATCTATCTTCTTGAATTAATTTACTATTCACCACTTGATAGTAAATAATAATTCCTCATTTCTTAAAAATAGAATTATTTCCCAACACAATATTTCCATTATTAAGTCTCACAACTTCCTTATAACATGGATTTATTACTCTTCTAATAGACCCAATTATAATCCTTATTTTTCATAAATTAATATTGATAAACAAAAAATTAATCAATATTAATAAGACAAAATTCTTCAATCTTCTATTAATATTAATTAATAGTTTAAACCCTATGACTTAATAAAACTATTAATTAATTACATAATTAATAAATTAATATTGATAAATAAACAAACACATTATTTAATCAATATTAATAAGACAAAAGTCTTCAATCTTCTATTAATATTAATTAATAGTTTCAACCCTATGACTTAATAAAACTATTAATTAATTACATAATTAATAAATTAATAATAATTAATAAACAAACACGTTATTAAATCAATACTAAGCAAGACCAAAAGTCTTTAACCTTATATTGTTAATAGTTTCAACCTTATTAACTAAAATAAAGACAATAAAAATAATTAACTCTAATTACATAATCACTAACATGATTATCAACCATTAATAGAAATTGCATATACTCGGAACTTACCTTATGATATTTTAGCTATACCTAGCATTTGCAACTATGATAAATAAAACATCACATATGGTTAATAAAACCCAACCCTTATAGCAGCTCTTGAAAGCAAAGCTACTAAAAAGAAAGTAGAAGAGTTTTTAATGTTCATAACACCATCAATCCAAGTCTAAATGATATTTTTAAGTCACCCATACCTGGTGATATTTTAGCTATACCTAGCATTTGCAATTATGATAAAGAAAACATCACATATGGTTAATAAAACCCAACCCTTATAGCAGCTCTTGAAAGCAAAGCTACTAAAAAGAAAGTAGAAGAGTTTTTAATGTTCATAACACCATCAATCCAAGTCTAAATGATATTTTTAAGTCACCCATACCTGGATACTTTACTTACTTTAGTTTGATATATAAAACCTTAGGCTCTTTCAGGTTTGAACCTTAGACTTTGTATTCTGAGTTTCAAAATCTTCACCTTTAGGTCCACTCCACTTATACTCATCCACAATATCATGTTGGTATTGTAGATTATGTGCGAGCATGATTCAAGTTCAAGTCTTCTTTGTTTTAATAAAATAAATTGGTTCACAACCTAAGAAGATGAATGGTGACTTGTAATGTACTAAACAAGGGCTCCATTGAACATTACCTTGGCTTTAAATCTTACCAAAATTAGACCAAACTTATCCCACCCCTAAACAATAAATAAATAAATAAAAACTTAAATATATTTTTGGATCCAACTTCATTCAACCATGGAATGAAGCAATCATTTGATTAAGAAAAATTATATTTTAAATTGGAACATATAATATATTGCAAACTAAAAAATACTTTCATAGGCTTAATGAATATTCTCCTAGTTCGTGGTATGATACGACACAAGAAGTTATTCTCAGTTTCTAAAAGCATCTCAAGAAAAATAGATGATTACTGGATTCGATTTTAGATTTATAAAGTAATTGATTCAAAATAAACAAATTGAAGCATAATTTCTTGTAGCAAGTCTTCAAAAAACTTGAAAATATTGATTCCACTAGATTAATATTGTAAAATATTTTCTAATGAGTATATAGAAGTCTATACTCATAATGGAATGGAGGTTTTTCTTTGCAAGAAAATAGTGGCTCGCCCAACAAAAAAATAAAAATGAGGTTGTTCCCTCCAAATTGAATCTCCAAGGAAAATTTAGGAGCATATTTTTTTTATTTTTATATTTGCACTGCCATTTTTTTGTGCATATTATAAAGAAAAATAATAAATAAAGGCTTTCATGTAGCCTTCCCCACTCCATGTGGGATATATGAGTAACAAC
Organism: Wollemia nobilis; assembly: GCA_028583015.1. Taxonomy (NCBI): domain Eukaryota; kingdom Viridiplantae; phylum Streptophyta; class Pinopsida; order Araucariales; family Araucariaceae; genus Wollemia; species Wollemia nobilis. The sequence continues at coordinate 20,454,103 of JAQPPZ010017228.1, forward strand.
TTCAAATGGTACAAAATGCAGGATTAATCAATTGATATAAATGTTCATGCTTTTTCAAGTGATAGGATTAAATCTATGGTGTGGGAGGTGAACAAATTTGTTAGGAGGGAAAGAAGGAATCTAGTAACCTCCATGAATGAAAAATTAGGTTGCTTGGTTGCTTCCATGCGATTCTCAATCCTTATGATGGTAGAGGAGGAAATACCAATGAGATGGAAATTGAGATCAAGGTAAAGGAAATACTAACACGTGAGGATAGAGCTTGGGGAGGAGGAAATACCACATGGTCAAGGTAGGAAATATTGGTATAATTTCATAAATAATGCTTAGATCCAACTATGGGATGATGATGATATCAAGGAAAATATATTCTTTACATCAAAGCGAGTGTAAGAGAGAGGGGATTAGACTAGACATGTCAGGATCAAATGGTGTCATCAACATCCAACATCTATGGGGTTGTTGGAGGCTATGTTGGAGTGGTTTATAATGGTGAGTATTTCATCCATAGAGGTGGCCATGAGGAGGCCATGATTATGGTGATATAGTAGAAGAAGTTGGAGGTATATGCATGGAGTGGCATGTAGGGGTTGCAAATGCGAGGTTGATAGGTACCACGCTAGGAGTGTCATGATGATGTCTTAGTTAGAAGGTGAAGACTCAAGAGACAATCATAGAGTTATTCCTCAATTTGAGAGTTCTTCCTCTCCTCAACTATAATAAGAATTAATACCTTCAATTTGTTATCTTGCTTTTGGTTCTTTCTTCATTGGAGTAGTTACATAAGGCATGATCACGATCTAGGTTTTTCTCTTCATTTTCCATGAAGTCATGTACTAGAGGAAACCATTCAATGCTACTACTTGTAGTCCTAACAATAGTGTGGGTGAGTCTGGTGGTGGAGCTTGCACACTCTACCATGATAGTAGTAAGAGGAGCCATGCATGGAATCATTTCCATGATATATTTAGCATATATGAGTGCATTAGTGTAGAAGTATTCTTCTTCAATAATCAACTTAGAATTTTAAGGTTTAACAATATTATCCATGGGTTTGGGGTCCTCCACACTAAGGTCCTCATCCATGTCTTCCATTGTAGATACAATCAACATTATCTCAGCATAGAGCTATTTGTCTCATTATACCAAATCTTGCTGAGAGAGATCCTTGAAAGGATCTTAATTAGGCAACATGGTACCTTTAACATAATCAACCCTCAGATGGATAGAGGTGCTTTAATACCAAACTAATATGGATCCGGTCTAAAAATATAATATCTTATTTATTTTTCATTGATCATAAAAACATATTTATAAGCATTATAAAACCATGGAATGGGAAAAACCATTGGCCCAAAACCAAAATTAGAGTGGCCAACAAGATAAGGCATGAAAGATACTTTTTAGAAGCCTAAAATTTTAGAAATATAGCTTTTTAGAAGCTTTGAAGACTAATGAAAATTAAAATCTAATTAATTAAACCTAAATTTTAATTAATATTTAATTAATATATAATAATCCCTATCAAGGCCATTTCAACATATTATGTCCTTGTAAATTATGCCAAAATTGATTAAAAAATTTTCAATCTATATTATGGTATCATTTTTATGGTTAGGATTACATGATATAAGGAAATTTTCTTTGGTGAAATGGAGTAATGTGTGTGATGATAAAACTAGGGGAAGTCTTGCACGTGGGCCTCTATTTTTCTTGTGGTTGTGTTCCTACTGGACTTCCTTATTTGTTTCCCTGAAGTTGTTAATTGGCAGTGCTGAAGGTTTTTTGGGGTTTTTGGCTGCATCTTCTTGGTTTGGGAAGACCTATGCTTAACACTTGCAACTAATTTTCCCTATGGCTCCTTCCTTAGGAACTTTCCCATCTCTTTATTGCAGCTAGCTATTCTATGTATGTTGTTTACTTTGACTAGTGTCTTCATAGTTTCCTCTCCTCTCTACAAGAGGATTTCGTGGCCTATGGATGTCCTCAATTTGTTGTTCCACTTTCCAGGCCTAAGAGGGATGTGATTTCATCATAGTTAATTTGTTATCTAGAATCCTTACTTGTTTCATCCAGATTCTAGTTTTCCCCTGCGTGGGATGTTGCTCTTTCCTAGTTTCTAGTTTCCCCTGAGTGGGATGTTGCATTTTCCTACCTATTGGGTTGTTTAAATTTGTAACTAGGTGGGATTATTCCTTCATTGAATTTTTTTTCCTTTTCTCTTTCTTGCTAGGCAAGATTTTCAATTTTTGGCTTTTTTGCTTTTTTTCCACTTCGGGCATGATTTCCTCGTGTCCTTCTTGAAGGTGGTCCTTAAGCCTATCCTGACGGCTTTCCTTCAGCCTGTCCTGAAGGCTTTCCTCAAGACTTTCCTAAAGTTATTCCTTGGGATTTCCTGTGGCCTTTTTAAAATAAATTCTGGTGACTTGTTGTAATCAGGTTTTGGGTCCCTTGATTAAAACCCACTTTAATTTAAATTTAACCAATCAAGAAAAACTAGGGGAGGTCTCAGTTTTAGAGTTCTTGTAGATGCAAACTTAGCTCTAAGGGGAAAAGTAAAAGATTCAAATACAATCGAAAATAATTCTTCTAAGTACATTGAGCTCGATGATCCAAGCTTAATATTTACTACATTCTCACTACTAGATGGTTCTGCACTATGGAATGATTTAAAAAATCAATTGATCTAGTGATTAAAAGCCTAATATGGGTGGTGTGAATTGGAGAAAAAATTATAGTTGGGTGGATACTTGGTGTGATAAAAGACCACTCAATCTAGATCCACTTTTGAAACGATGGATAATATTACTACAATAAAACTATGGTGATAGGGTTTCAAACATTATGTGCAAGGATAAGGAAGGAATATACAAGTGGAAAGAATATTTTTTACAAGTATATCAAACATTGTTGTTAGGAGGTAGTTGAGCTAAAAGATAACAACAATGTTTATTCTAAGGGGAGCCAAGGATAAGCTAATATGGGAGTTGAAATCTTAGGAGAATATACAACAAGAAGCAAATATAATATAAAGCACCAACAAAATAGGAATACCATAAGAATATGGAGAGATATTTGGGATAGTCCAAGCATTCTAAAAGTCAAAATGTTTGTATGGCTAGTAGGTCACAAGAAAATTGTATCCAAGGATAATCTAATGAAAAGGGGTTTTCATGGTTCCTAAAAATGTGTTCTATGTAAAAAAGGAGGAGAGTATAGACCATCTCTTGGGATGTTGTCCAATAGTTTCAGAATTATGGTAATGGATTCTTAATATATTTGGTAAATGCATGGTGATAAATGGTAAGATTGAAGAATGGTTAAAGAAATGGTAGATTACTTTTAAAAGTGAGGCATTACAAACAATATGGGTTACATCTAAAGATAAAATACTTTGGACTGAATGGATGGAATAGAAGAATATATAAAGGAAATACAAGTAGTTTAGAGGTAATGAAAAGAAAGATTTTAGATAGAGGAGTCTAAACCATTCTTATCAACTAATCCAATCCCTAATATTGAAGGGGATAGCCTTTATAGATGGATTTGAGTCATCAATTGGAATTATTATTGTGGGTATATGAGAGATAAAAGGAAGGCAAAAAATATAATGGAAACCATCAAAAAAATAGTTGGTGAAATTGAATTTTGATGGAGCTTCTAAAGGAAATCTAGGACCAATAGGAGGAATAATAAGATATAATAGATGTGATATTTTATCACATTACACTTTTAGTAGTGGATTTAAGACAAATAATGAAGTTAAAGCTTGGGCGACTTTAATAAGATTAAAAAAATGGAGACATGAAATGGAATAGAGTATGGATGGAAGGTAATTCACTAATAGTAATAAACACAATTTTGAGGAAAGTAAAGGTTCCATGGAACATACAAGAGATCATTGTGGAAATACAAGACCTTGTTATAGGTATTGAAGAAATTAAATTTATACATACGTTAAGGGAAGGGAACAAAAGTGTAGATAGGCTAGCCAATAGAGGGGTTTTAATATATTATCATGAACTTAAATTCTCTTTTCCATGGTTAGAGGAAGTAGTAAGTTTAGATAAATATTATAATAAAAATTTGAAAGGATCATATTCAAAATAATGTTCCAGAGGATTATCAATGCATTCGAGGAAACTATTAATCTAATTTTGGTAAATAAGACTATGATTTCATAAAGTGAGTAAAATTTTTGTATGTTGAAGAAGTAGATGATGTTAGATGGACTTCATGGCTAAATCAATTATTTGAGTTGGTTATTAGTTGGATTATGGGATAGAGTATGGATTGGAAATTTCAATGTTTTAAATTTGCTAAACTATTTATTAAAATAATACCATTATGATTTGTTAAAATGTAATTATAATATGAATAACATTCATTTCATGACTCATTAAAATGATAAAATATATTTTTAATTGGTTATTTGAGATTAAAATGAATTGCACTTGTATTATATAATGACTCATAATTTAGTTATGCATATATTCCTTGATGACATTTAATCATGAAATTTCAATTTTTTAAGACTACTAAACTATTTATTACAGTTCTTGTGGTTGCACTTATGCTTTAGGAAGGAAACTAACATCCCAAAGTTAGCAAATATGATTATGATAACACAAAGTTTTGGAAATATTACTCTACTAATATGCAATGCGTAGACATTAGAGGTGGAATTTTGGTATTGTGAACGTTGTAGGAAAATGTCAAGAAGGATGTTGAATTTTGGAATATTTATATTTACAAAGAAAATTGAAGAAGATCTAGAAAATGAAAATCAATAATTCAAAATTTTTATGAAAAATGTGTAGGTATCTAGTTATAGCAACTCAATTGAGATGAGAATTGAATCTGTTTGTAAAATCTCAAGCTCTAAAGGAGAGAGTTGTGATTTTTCAAGGGTGGGAGGGACGAGGACAACCTTTTTTCTCAAGAAAAAAAATAGACTCTTATTATCTTATTGAAAATTCCTTTGATGCATGGTAATGAAGTTATTTTCAATGATTGGTTGTATCCTTATTTCTTCAATGCTAGTCATAAACATTTTAAAGCACTACAAAGATACACTAATAACACTCTAGAAAGATAGAATTCTAATTATTTTTTAACAAGAGTCATTATGACCACTATCTTCTATGTAGAGAATGCATATAGGAGGATAGAAGAAGGTAACTATCTACTTAAAATATATTTTTAAAACTTGCAGTCAAGGATAATTAATCCTATAATTAATTATCATATCAAATCAAATAATTACCTTAAGAATATATTTCTTTGGTGAGTTTTATTATGTTACATTAACTATTAGAATATGAAATCCTAGAGACTCTTTATTCCATATGACCAATTGACATTTGTGTTATTTACTCTCTTCCATTACAAGTGTTCAAAAGGAAAGAAATTAACTTTCTTTACTAAACATGTAATGAAGAGATTTAGAAAAATACAATATAATTTTGATCCCATAATAATATCTATGGTTTTCTATAAATTATTTCATAACAATTTAAAAAATAGTAATCTAGATTAAAGCTCTTTCAAATTTATGGTTGTCTTCTTGTCCAAAACACCACATTATATTTTCATTTTTTAAAAGAATTAAGATTTTATTTAAATGTTATTTTATTTATAGAAAAATGGTTATATGGGATTAAAATTGACTTCTACCCTATTACATCATTGATTGTGTGACCATAATATTTAAACAAATCACATACTAATATTTTACAATTATGCATGTGTCAATCGATAGGATTTGAACCTAGGTCTCCACCTTGAAAATCTAAAATTTTAACCACCAAAGCTCATGCCATTTGATAAATATTAAGATTCATCCATAGGATTGGAAACTTGGTATATTGTATGAAACATATCACTCCTCACCACTTGCCCAAATCCTATGGGCTAAATCCCTTCCAATTTCACCAAACTCCATGGGTATTATTAATGTAGATTCTTGAGGGAACCTAGAAGTCCTAGGATGGTAGATATGCAAAGATAATATAGGAGAACCTTGAATATTTTATTTTACTCTTAGTACTTAAAAAAAAAAAAATCTTATGAAAATAATAATGATATAATATCTACAAATACTTGTAAATAATATAAAATATATTTTACTATAGAAAAAATTAGAAGATCAAAGAACTTGTTGAAGAAATAGATTGTTTGGAAGTAGTCTTTGTGTATATTCTTATTCATGTGAAATGGTATGATAACTAGGTTAGGAAGCTTCTTATTGGATAATGTTGAAGGCCAAAATTAATATTTTAGTTGCCTTAAAATTGAGATCGAGGATAAAATATTTTAATAATTTTTTTTACAAAGAGAAGAAGGGCATGACTTATTATTTAGAAATAAACAGTTTTCCTTGTGTTTATGCAATGGAAATCAATAATTTGTTAAGAAGTTTATACAAAAAGGTAATGTAAATTAACCTTTGTTTCTCTTTCTTTATATTTATATTTTGAATTGTCCAACTATGAATAGTGTGAGAGTATTTATAATAAGAAAGATAACTATTGGATGAGACCCCAAGTGACTTTATAACATGTGGCTTTGCTATGAGATAAAGGTATTATTTTACAAGACTTAGGATGTAGTGGTAAGGTAACAATGTGGCTCGAATAAGAACAATTTAAAGGCAATATGGATTCATAATAATTATATATAAGTTTGGCTTGAGTATGTTATCCTTACTCACATTGTTAGTCTTGAGTATGCAATCCAAGTATAGGAGATACATATGGTTGCTTTATTGGTACATATTGAGTGTAAATTACTGGTATTTATCCCAAAATATTCCATTTCACCTCCCTCATTGAGAATACTACCACTCGTGCTACATTCCCCTTAAAGAGGCCTACACTATCTATTTTTCTTTACTAATATAAGTTATTGTTATTTCCATTCAGCTATTTTTTGTGAGCACTTATGTTACTTTCATTTGCATGATCATTTAGTTATTTTTAATTCATAAGTATTTACATTAATTCATGCATTACTTCTTTAGTTATACTTATTTTTAGATGAAGGTTCCTAGCAAGTGGTATTAGAGCTATTTTAAAGACTATGTTTTGCAACAACAATAATGATTATTGTCCTTTTGTCCATTTCTATTCTATAATTTCTTGTTTTGTTCATTTTCCATTAAAGGGTAAAGTGTAAAATAGTTTTTAACGTCCACAAGGTCATAGACCATATGAAAAAATATTGTTTACCTAATATAAGGTTATCCAAACGTACTATGGTTTCCAAAGCATGGTATACAACCCTACCCCCTACAAGATTCAAAACTTGGACTTCTATTCAAAGTTCCAAAGTCTCTATCATTAGGTTACTTAGGTTGTACTTAAGTGTAGTAGGGTAGAAACTCTATTCTAGGATTTTTAAGATCATGAAGATCTATCATTTTTGGATGAACACATTTACCCATAAAGTAGTGTATGAAGGAGATGTGATAAAATCACACTAACATCCAAGCCTTAGAATACACTATAAATTTAGACTTTAATGTACTATGAGGTATATTGGAAGATAAAATTAGGTTAAACTAAAATAAAATAGCCCTAGGAAGCCTTTGATCATCTAAAATTTTGGTGCACTAGTAAGAATTTAGCCCCAATAAGTTACTCTCATGGTACCCTAAAAAATGGATTGTGTGGATAAAGGTATAGTGGAACCCTCTATAGTTTGATATCTAAAATATTAGGCTATCCACTAATCACCAATAATATTGTATATTAGAGATCCACAAAATCAGACACACTGTGACTTAGGTTATCCATATTGAAATATTGTTTCAAACCTCTCCCATTCAAAATAAAACTAAATATGAGCATACTATAGAAGAGGCTACCCAAATCATTAGCTCACATCACATGGAAATAGTTATAAATAAATTATCTTTGGAGGTGGTGGCACAATTATTTGCACTACAAGCCCTATACACCAATGATATAGTGTAGTTAGTTGAATTACAAAAAATTTATGGATAAACATACCCCTGTATTTGTAAAACCATAAGGGTTACCACCATGACACTCCTATGATCATGTCATCAAGCTTTTTCTAGAAATCTATCATCGGTAATTCATCCCTACCAATACTCGTATATGCAAAAGACCAAAATTGAGAAGATGATGTAAGAGTTATTAACAAGAGGGGTCATTGAACCAAGTATCAACCCATATTATTTAGGCTTCTTAAAAACTTATAAATGGGATAAGCACACTTTTTTTTGGGTAGGCATGAAAAATGATATCAAGACCTATGTTGTAGAATGTGACACTTCTTGATGCTTTAAGGGAAAATTTGTTCACACACCAAGCACAATCCAACCTCTTCTAATCATGGACACTATTTGAATTTTATTGAAGGACTCCCGAATTCAAGAAGAAAAATAGTCATATGTACCAATAAAGCAACCATATGTATCTCCTATACTTGGATTGCATACTCAAGAAAGTAGTTTTATCTTACACATAAGTATATTTGTCTATTTCGTTGATTTCTATTATCTCTTGTAAATTGTTGAGCTTTTATTTTTTTGCTTTAAATATATTACAAAATTATTTGGCATTCCAAATATTCATTTTCCCTTTTATATAATTTATATTTTGAACAAATATATACATAAATGATCCTTTAATATTTGCTTCATCCCTCCATAACATAACCATATGGAAGAAATCCAAGGCTTGGATCCACATAAAACAAAATCAAAATGGATTTGGATGACCAATATTGAGTATATCATACCTTAAGAGAATGGACTTATGATTTGATCTTGTTTATAACAAAAACTATGAAGCTATTGTATGTTATATTTACAACTATGTATTAGATAAAAAACCCCATGTAATATTTCTATTATATAAATTTTCCCTATGCTAATCTATTACCCCATGTATATCAAAATATTGAAGGAATACCATCCCAAAGACCACTTGAATTGAAAAATGAAGCAAATGTCCTCTATTAATTTAGACCATTCAAGTGTACCACCCTTATTTTCTAAAGGAGATATAACTAGGTTGAAGATCCCCCAAAGAATCCATAGATCACAATTATGTATCATTGTTAAAATTGATAAGAATAAATTAAAGTTCTTCCAACATCTTTCATGAGGAATAAATATAGTTGGAGCATATACATTTATAATCTTAACTTTGATATTTTCTTATTATTGCAAAAAACCTAGCAACACAAATACTTTTTATTCTAGCTATTGTTCATTCGATTTGAATTTATTGCATATTGTTGCTATATATCCTTAGCATCTTATAGCTAGAGTTTCTAGAAAATTCCTCATTTTCCAAATCATTTTGAATGCATCCTTACATTCCTCACTAATTAATTTTTTTCTTGTATTAAAATAAAATCAAGACTATAACAACTTATTAGTTTCTTAATAACTCTTTTTTCTAGAGGTCTTATTGATACCTCTAATATTCCAAGTTTACCCTTTTTTGTTATATTTTATAGTAGTTTCCAGAAATGAATGGAATCAACACACTACCTACAAATGCTTCTTACCATTGGTACATATGACTATTTTACTTATTGACTTTGGGAGGCCTTCAATAAAATCCATAGAAATGTTTTTCCAAATAGTGTCCATGATTAGAAGAGGTTGGATTGTGCTTGGTGTGTGAAATTATTTTCTTAACGCATCGAGAAGTATCACATTCCACAACATAGGTCTTGATATCCTTTTTCATGCCTTACCAAAAAAAGTGTGCTTATTCCATTTATAAGTTTATTAAGAATCCTAAATAATGTGGGTTTATACTTGGTTCAATGACCCCTCTCCCTAATAACTCTTACATCATCTTCTCAATTTTGGTATTTTTCACATATGGAAATTGGAGGGATGAATGTTCAATGATAGCTTTCTAGAACAAGTTTGATGACATGATTATAGGAGTGTCGTGGTGGTAACCCTTATGGTTTTACAAATACAGGGGCATGTTTATCCATAAATATTTATAATTTACCTAACTACATTGTATCATTGGTGTATAGGGCATGTAGTGTAAATAGTTGTGCCACCACCCCCAAATAAATTTATTCATAATTGTTTCCATGTGATGTGAGCTAATAATTTGGGTAGAGAAGAGATGTTTTTCGTAGGACTGCCCAAACTACCAAACTCGTTTCGGCCATATCTCACTCATCCGGACTCGGATTGAGCTAAAATTTTGAGGGTAGATGCCTAAAAAACCCTAGAACGTCTCCACCAATTTTCATATCATTTGGAGCAACACAGATCCTAGCACATCCCTATGTGTGAACGAGATATTTGGCAAGCGACTATGCGAGGGTTTCATCTGGGTTGAGTGCAAGCAGCTCCAGAGGTTGGTTTTTAGGGCCTTCGGGCCCTAGCGGCCAATATTTTTGTGGTTTATGCTCAATATTTTAGCAAGAAATGTTGCAGGGGATCCAATATGGGTTAGAAATTTGTCTTTCAACAGATCATACTGTGAACTTGAGTGACAACGGCTTCCAATTTGCTGCACAAAAGAAAAGTGAAAACCATACCTTTCCACGGCGTCTAGGGCAAGGATTAAAGAGATCACGAAACAAGTTTCAAGTAGTTGATCAAAAAATGGCTCATATCTCAAGTGAATCTGGTGCTAAGGTGCACCCACAAAATAATTCTACTGTGAAAACCCCTGTCAAGGGTAAGAATTTCGAAGACTCAATCCCAAAAATGAATTTTAGGGATGCCCTTCATGGTGGACAGCCTCAGCCCAATGCTAATATCAATCTTAGGGCTTCCCATAAACCTCTAAGAATGCCTAATATTGATCCCAGGAAAATGGAGTCAGGATGTCTTAAAGCAGCTGATGGAACTCCTATTGTTAAGCTTGATATGGGTAACATTCAGACTGGCATTGAAGATTTGGAAAAAAGAGGACTAATTTGTCGGTTCGTGGGTTTTCGTCCGAGTCTATCTACTTTCAAAGTCTGGGCTGCAAAAAGCTAGAAAACTAAAGGTGAGTTACAAATATCTATTTATCCAAATGGTTATTTTCTTGTTTTATTTGCTAATAATGAAGATAGAGAGAAAACTTTTCAAGGGGGTCCTTGGTTTTTTGGAAGGGTAGGGCTTTTCATGAAGCCCTGGCATACTAAATTTAAAGTCAAAGAAGAGATGCCTTCTATAGCTCCCGTGTGGGTTAGACTCTTTGGCCTCCCTATTGAATTTTGGAATCCTACTATTTTTTCTTCAATTGGAAACTCTTTAGGAACTTTTATGATGACTCGGTGATTGTACTCAAAATTTTGAACATATTATTTATGCTCGGATTTGTGTTTTAATGGATTTTGACAAACCCCTACCTAAAAATATCACATTACAATTTGGGGAAGACACTTGGGAGCAAGTAGTGGACTATGAGAACATTCCTTTTCATTGTAGAATTTGCCATGAATATGGTCATTTGGCTAGTGCTTGCCCAAATAAAATTCCTGATCAAAAGAAAGAAGATATAAACTCAACGAGTTTCCAAATACCTAAGAAGAAGAACACTAAAAAAACCAGTTATGAAGGATCAATCAAAGTCATCTGCTAATATGTTTGAAATCCTTTCCACAAATGATGTCCCAAGTGAGGAAGAGGAAATAATGGAAACTGAAATCTTAGAAACACAATTTAAATATGAAGGGAAGAACTTAGAGACAAACCAACAAATCAAAGGTTTTCAACAAAAAAAGGAGAAAATTTACACAAGAAAAACAATCTTTCAAATGTCAAAACTTCAAATAATGCAGGTCCCAATATAGACTCCGTTGAACCATCTAGTAAAATTTTGGTTGTGTACGAGCATTCTTCAAGGTTAGAAGCCATCTCAGATTCAATTGGAATAAGTCAAGAAACAGGGAAAAAAATTGAAGATGGATTCTAATCAAAAAGTAGGTCGCAAGACCAATCAATATCATATGGTAAAAGAAGGTGAAAATCTTGTAGAGGAAGGTAATATTAATGCCCTTCCCAACTTTTTTAGCCCTGGTATTAATGAAGATCATCACTTGGAATATTAGAGGACTCAAAGGGAGTCTTTCAAAACAAAATGAAATTAGAAGAATGATTCAGATAAATCATCCACATCTTGTTTTCCTTCAAGAAACAAAGATGTCAATGGAGGATATGGACTCAATTGCCAGTAAAATTTGGCCAGCTGGAAAAGTGGTTTCCCTCAGTTCCCAAGGGACTTCGGGTGGCATTGCTTGTCTTTGGGACCCAAAAGAGGTAGTTATTCACCATATGGTTGGCAGTTGGGGTTTTTTGGCTATAGCTATTCAAAGTAGACATTCCAACCAGATTATGCTCTACATTACTGTTTATGCTCCGACTTCTTTGGAGGAAAAAAGAAGACAATGGAAGGATATTACTCATATTATCTCTCATTTTCCTAAAGCTTGGATCTTGATCGGAGGAGATTTCAATACCATCCTCTCTCTGGATGAGAAAAGGGGGGGAAATAGAAATTTGGACAAAAGCACTGACCTCATGAGTGAATATATTGCAAACCTCCATCTTGTGGATATCCAACCAGATAATGGCCTTATGACTTGGTCTAATAGAAGGCAAGGCTTAGCTTGTATAATGGAGAGATTGGATAGGTTTTTGCTCTCTAAAAATTTCTTAATCCATGGTCACATTCCTAAAGTGAAGACTCTTAATAATGCTGGTTCGGATCATTGGCCAGTCATGGTGGAAATGTGGAAAACCAATGTGAGTTTCTCTCCTTTTCGTTTTCAATTAATGTGGCTTAGAGACATTTCCTTCAGACCTCGTGTGCAACAATGGTGGAAGGAAGGTAAACCTAGGCATGGGACTAAGATGTTCTGTTTTGCCAAAATACTCCAATACATTAAATCCAAAATCAAGACTTGGAACTAGAAAGAGTTTGGGGATGTTCATAAAAAAAAACATGAAGTTATTGCTCATCTTGAAAATTTGAATAAGAAAATCCGTTTAGATGGCCTCACAGAGAAGAGAAGTGCAGATGAAATTAAACTCACAACTCAGCTTGAGGAATGGGAAAAAAGAGAAGAAATCTTATGGAAGCAAAAATCTAGAATTCAATGGCTCAAAGAAGGAGATCGAAACACAAATTTCTTCCACAAATCTCTTCTAGCTCGAAGATCTCACAACTTTATTTCTTCCTTAAAATCAGATTCTGGAGATGTTGTTTATACTTGGGATGGCATGAACTCTATTGTTGTTGATTACTTTTCCAATATTTTTGCTGCTACTCCTCTTGACTCAACTTCACAACAAAATGTTCTTCAAGCAATCCCTTCTCTTATCACTTCTGAGGAGAACTCTATTTTGACTGCTCTCATTACTATCAATGAGCTTCAACAAGTAGTTTTTAAAATGCAAAAAGGGAAAACCCTAGGTCCTGATGGTTTTCCCATTGAGTTCTACCAAGAGTTCTGGGATATCCTTCATGTTGATTTATTAGAGGTGGTGGAAGAAGCCAAGAAAGCCAAAGAAATTTTGAAGGTTATCAATAAAACTTATATTACTCTTGTTCCAAAAGCTCAAGAGGTTGATCATATCTCAGCTTTTAGACCTATTGCTTTATGTAATGTTCTTCTCAAAATCATTACTAAAATCATGGCAGAAAGGTTGAAGCCTCTTTTGCATAAGATTATTTCCCCAGAGCAAGGGGGTTATGTGGAAGGACATCAAATAGTAGATGAGATAGTTCTTGCTCAGGAAGCCATCCATTCCATGGATATGCAAAATTCTCCTTCCATGTTCATTCGGTTAGACTTATCCAAAGCTTATGACAGAGTGGATTGGCACTTCCTTATCAAAGTTTTGAGGCAATTTGGTTTCTCTAAGGATTGGATGGATTGGATTATGGGATGTATCTCTTCAGTTTCCTACTTAGTTCTTATCAATGGTAGGCCTTCTCAGTCATTCCCAGCTTCTAGAGGTATTAGGCAAGGTGACCCGCTATCCCCTTATTTATTCATCATTCTTGTTGAATGCTTGGGTAGGACTATAACCAAAAAGAGGGAAAACAAAACCCTTGAGGGAGTTACCATTGCTCATGGAGCTAGACCTATCTCTCATCTTCAATTTGTGGATGACTCTACTCTTTTAGGTAAAGCTACAGTTAAGGAAGCTTCTAATATTAAGCAAATCATTAGCTATTTTTCTAAGGCTATCTGGGCAGCTTGATCAATGAAGACAAATCTAAAGTTATTTTCTTTCACTGCTCTGCTAGACAGGAATCCATGGTCTTGGATAAATTAAGATATAAGAAGACCTCTCTTCCAATCACTTATTTAGGTATTCCCATAAATATTCAAAGGCAAAAAAATAAATATTGGAATTGGTTGTTGGACAAAGTCAAGAAGAAAATTGGAAAGTGGACCAACAAGTGGCTTTCTTCTGGGGGTAGAATCACCTTGGTAAAATCAGTCCTTCAAGCTATTCCTATTTATGTTTCTTCCATTTTGAATATCCCAAAGGTTGTTCTTCGAGAATTGGATCAAATCAGTCATCGTTTCCTTTGGAGTGGTACTAAGGAGAAAAGAAAATGGGCCTTGGTGAAATGGGATACTTTATGTCTTCCTAAGAGTGAAGGGGGGTTAGGATTCCGGTCTTCAATTAATAACAACAAAGCTTTAGCTGCTAAATTATATTGGAGGATGTTGCATAACCCCAATGCTCTTTGGGCCAATAATCTTCGTGCTAAATATGCTCGAGAACAAAAGTCCCGAAGACCTTGTTCGCTATCAACTTCCTACCAAAGGTTCTCCCATTTTAGCAGCTTTTAAGACTGGTGAGGATTTGATAAAGAAAAAATTATTTTGGATCATTCATAATGGTCAACATGCAAATTTTTGGACAGATTCTTGGGATGGTCACAAGCCTTTGATAACTCGGTTTCTCGATTGGAGGCCTTGGATGGAGGAGCTTCACCGAGCTAATTGGATAAAGGTGGCTAATTACTCGTCGGTACCATACTCGGTAATTCAAAGGTTGGTAGATATTGGATCCCTATTGAGGACTAGCCTATTCAAATCCCAGAAAGGCAAAGACAAGATATCCAAGGCATCCTTCATATGAGATCCCTCTCTTGGTCCCATGAAAAAGATTGTTTTGGATGGAACAACACTACTAAGGGTGAGTATTCAGTTGCTCAAGGTTATTTGACCTTATGCCATAATAATCCCAACCATTCTTCTGACATATTTTCTCGATTGTGGGCTCAAAAGCTCTGGCCTAAGGTGAGGTTCTTTAATTGGCTTTTATTGCATCGTAGGGTGCTTACTCGGTGAGCAACTTATGAAGCGTGGTTTTCATGGCCCTTTTAGATGTGAAATGTGTGAAGAGAATGTAGAAAATATCAACCATATTTTTATTGAGTGTACTTTAGCCTCTGAGCTATGGAGGAGAATGGCCACTTTACTTGGCTTACAGTGGTCCAATTTTTTTACTTTTGAACAACTTTGGAGGGATTGGCCTAATCAAGAGGGTGTTGATCATTTTATTAGGCAGTTAGTTTGGATGGGTTCTACCATTCTTCTTTGGAATATTTGGAATGAAAGGAACAACCAAATTTTTAATCAAGATAGGAAGGATATTCACTATATTTGGCAAAAGACCATAGCCAACTTAGTTGAATCAGTCCATCAACTCCTTAATCACCCCCAAAACTCCCACCAAAGATGGGATCAAGTGATGCAAAGATTGAAGATTAAATCTTCTAAGGGCAACCAACTTAAAGGGAATGTGAGTATTAGTAATATGGATAGGACTAGAAATTGGCAACCTCCTCCTAAGGATTTTGGAAAAGTCAATACCGATGGAGCCTCTAGAGGGAACCCTAGAAAAGCCAGTGTGGGAGGAATTGGTAGACTTTCATATGGCTCCCTTGTTTTTACTTTTGCTGAGAATTTGGGTATTCTTTCCAATAACCTTGCTGAGGGGTATGGTATCCTCAGAGGCCTTCAGGAGGCTACTAAGGTTGGATGGGAAAAGGTGTTAGTTGAGTCCGACTCTCAACTTATGATTAATCTCTTGAAGACTCCTTCTAAGAATCATAAGGTGGATTGGAGAATAAAAAGAATTATTGAGAAGATTCAATTAATCCAGATGGGATTTTTGAAAGTTGATTACAATCATGTGGTCAGAGATCAAAACAAGAGTGTTGATGCTTTAGCTAATTGGGCTTTGGACAAAGGTGATCTTACTTGTTATGGCCACCCTCCTATATGGTGGGCTTCTCAAATTAGGGAAGCTCTTCTTTCTATCATTTCTTTGGATGGCTCCAGTTTTGAAGGTACCTAGTTTCTTCTTGTTTTTTTTTTTTTTGCTTCTCTTTGGTTCATTCAGTTTTTTTTAGTTCCCTAGCTCATTCTATTCTTTATTTTGTTTCCTCTGTTGATTCTTGCCTTAATAGTCTTCTGGTCTAGATAGGTCATTGTTATGTTCAATTTTTTTCTTTTTTCTTTTTTGTTTTTTTTTGTTTAGTTTTTTAAGGTGGGTGGGTTCTTTTGTTTTGTTTTGTTTTTGTGTTCTTTGTGTTGTTTTTTGTTGTTCATGTGTTTTTGTTGTTTGTTTGTTTTTTTTTTATGTTTTTTGTTATTGTTCTTGTGTTTTTTTCATTCTTGTTCTTGGGTTTCTCTTTGTTTGTGTTATTTCGTGTTTTTATGTGTGAGTGTTTTCTATGTTTTTTGTTTTTGTTTATTGTCTGTTGTTGGTTGTTTTTTATTTATTTATTTATTTTTTTTTTTTTATTTTTTAGGTTTTGGTTGTGTTTATTTTTCATGTTTTTTTTTGGGTTATGTCTTTGTAGTGTTCTGTTGTTTTTGTCTTGTTTGTGTTTTGTTATGTGGTTCTTGTGTTTTTCTATGTGGTTTGTGTTGTGGTTTATTTTATCTTATTGTGCGTGTTTGGTTGTGCTTTTGTTTTTGACACACTCAAGGAGCATGTTTTTTATTTTATTTTATTATTTTTGTTGTTATTTACTTATTTTTAAATTGGTTTTGTGTGTTTGTTTGCTCCTTGAGTATGTCAAAGGTGGTAGGCCAGGTCCGAGTCCTGGGCATTTTTGGTGGAATGGATACCCCTGCCTCCTTGGGTCTTACCCGAAAGTGGCATCCCTTTTGGGATGTTTTCCACAAATAAAAAATAATAATTTGGGTAGATTATTCTATAGTATACTCATATTTGTTTTTATTTTGAATGGGAGAGATTGAAACAATGTTTCAATATGGACAACCTAAGTCATGGTGTGTTTTATTTTGTGGCTCTCTAATAAAAAATCGTGTTTGTGATTAGTGGCTAGCCTAATATTTTATATCTCTAACTAGAGAAGGTTCCACTATACCTTTAGCCACACAATACATTTTTTAGGGTACCATGAGAGTAACTTATTGGGGCTTAATTTTTACTAGTGCACCACAATTTTAGATTATCAAAGACTTCCTAGGGCTATTTTGTTTTAGTTTAACCTAAGTTTATCTTCCAATATACCTCATAGTACATGAAAGTATAAATTTATGGTGTATTCTAAGGCTTGGATGTTAGTGTGATTTTATCACATCTCCTTCACACATTGCTTTATGGGTAAATGTGTTCATCCAAAAATGATAGATCTACATGATTTAAAAAACCCTAGAATAGAGTTTCTACCCTACTACACTAAAGTAAAACCTAAGTAGCCCAATGGTAGAGACTTTGGAACTTTGAATAGAAGTCCAAGTTTTGAATCTTGTAGGGGGTAGGGTTGTTTACCATGCTTTGGAAACCATAGTATGGTTGGATATATTGGGTAAACAATATTGTTTCATATGGTCTATGGCCTTGTGGATGTTAAAAACTACTTTAACCTTTACCATTTAATGGGGACAAAAGGACAATAATTGTTATTGTTGTTGCAAAACATTGCCTTTGAAATAGCTCTGATACCACTTTCTAGGAACCTTCATCTAAAAATAAGTATAACTAAATAAGCAATGCATGAATTAATGGAAATGCTTATGAAGTAAAAATAACTAAATGATCATACAAATGAAAGTAACATAAGTTCTCACAAAAAATAACTAAATGGAAATAACAATAACTTATATAGTCAAGAAAAATAGATAGTGTAGGTCTCTTTAAGGGGAATGTAGCATGATCAGTAGTATTCCCAATGAAGGAGGTGAAATGGAAGATTTTGGGATAAATACCAGTAATTTGCACTCAATATGTACCAATAAAGCAACCATATGTAACTCCTATACTTGGATTGCATACTCAAGCCAAATATAATTTCTTCATAATGTTCCCAAAATGTACAAATAGTGATTATATGATCACAAAATTTTCAATTGTATGGTCACAACTGTACCATGGACCGAATTGTACGATTTGCTAATTGTACAATCTATCAAAGTCAATTTATTGGAAAATAACTCGGTCAATTTGCAAATTTTCACTTGGCAATCATCATTTCTACTTTGGCAAGTACAAAATATGCAATTACAACCCAAATGCAAAGTTACTGATCAATTGTATGGTTAGGGAGGCTAATTGTATGGTTACAATAAACCCTTGTTGCAATTGCTCAATGTTAGATCTGCACTTCAATATGTAGGAATTAAACATAACAGAGATTGAATAACTCTAATGATGGGATTACCAACTTAGTAATCCATCATGCACACTTGGAATCACAATCTCTATTCTAGATCCAACAACATTATTCCTTGCCCATTCCAAAAACTGTACAATACCTTGCAAACATAGCAATTACAATTTACAGGAAGAAATTATGAACAATTCTCCATCCACAATCCTCATACACAGTTGGGTATCAATCAGTACTTTATTTCCATTGTAGAATCATTCCATTACAATGTCATATCTGCAATACTGCATAAGAATGTGCAATTCACATACAACCAATAACATGCATGGATACAACAATGTTGAATTATGCTCTACAATTCTCCTTAGCAATCATCAATCAACAATGCATATCCAATGATCAACTCCCAACAACAACAACAATCATGAACCATGAACAACTATCAACAACCTACAAAAATTGAATGGGGGGCTTATAATGCCTGTCCAGGTCGTTCCAAAGCGATTTCCTGAGACAGTTCATTATTTACAACTACCACCCACAACTTCTCAGCCAACTTAATTTCATTAATACTTTACTAAGGTTCTAATTTGATTTTCATCAAATTACATTTCATGCACATTACAATTCATTTTATTTCATTTCATGCATTCACATTTATTTCCCTACATTGTACAATTAGACAAACCCTACATTGTATAATTAGACAAACCCTACATTGTACAATTAGACAAAATTGTACTTTTACCAAAATTGTGCAAATCCTTATATTATCATTTCTTCTTCTTTTGGGAGGTGGATTTGCTACCTACATCTTCCCTCCCCTTTAAATCAGTCAACATCCTCATCGACTCATTCTTCTTACCCTTGACCATCTGGTCTTGTTGGAGATCTTGAAGCTAAAGTTGGAGGATAGCTCATTCATTTTGTAACTTATTGGCATAGTTACTAAGCTCTATAGCCTTCAATCCATATTTATTGGATTTCTCCTCTATGGTAGCCAAGAGTTATAGCAACTCCTTCTCCTTCTCATATGTGCCCTTGCGTAACTTCTCTTTCAAAGTTACCTCTATTCGAACAACTATAGTGAGCTCCTCATTCTTCTTTGCAATCACTAGATCTCTCTACTATAATTTAGATTGATGAGCTTGTTGAAGTTCTTCCTTGACTTGAAGCATAGCCTTATGATCCATAATTATTTGATTGTAGTGGTTTGCATATTTTTCTATTTCCTCAATTTTATGATCCTTCAATTGTAGTTGCCCTTCATATATCTTCAATTGATCTTCATTCTTCATCAATTGCTCCTTTTGGACTACCAATTATTCTTCCTATTGCTTGAGTTGTTGGTTGTTCAAACTCAACTGCTCCTCATATTGTTTTATCTATGCAACATACCATTGTAACAACTCATCTCATTCCTATAGTTGCTTCTTCTATTCTTCCATTTGGTGGACCATAAGTTATTTTTCCTCCTCTTGTGACTTTAGCTTATCCTCATAGGCTTGCTTCATACTAGTCATTTTTGCTTCCACCTTCTTCAACTTCTCCTTAACTTCTTTCTTGTTGCATTCCAATTCTTCTTCAATTGTAACCATTTATTTCTTAGCCACTTCTACTTCTCCCTATTGAGCTTCCTTAGCTTGATAGATCTATTCTAATCCCAAGCTAAGCCATTCAATCCAATGTGTTAGGAAATTGAATTTCCAAAAAATGAAGGTCAATTTCAGTGATGCCCTCCGATATTCTGTATCTACTGTGTTCAATGGACACCTCTGATTTTTGTCCAAATCTAGATATACCCATGGGTGTGCTCTATAATTTATCTTCATCCCTTCTAGAAAATCATCAATTCCTAACATATTTGTTACCTCCCCTCTAGGTAACTACCATGGGTGTTGTGCATGTATCTATGCTATTCTCCTTGTTTGATCTTCACTGCACACCCACTCCATGACCTTCTCCATTTCCATGAAGGTTCTCTCCCTCCACTACTTCAACTATCCTATACAACCTATTCAAAACTACAATCAGGTACTTAAGAATATTTCACAGATCTATTCTAAGAAATGGTCCACTTGTTCATCTATGTCTTCACCTTCTCCATCCAAAATTCTAAACTATGGTACTTCGAGCAAAAATATTATTCAAAGTGTGTGATCCATCTCCTATGTCTAAGTCTTTTCCTCCTCTTCCTCATCCAGAAGTGATCTTTCCTTGATTTCCTTAATGGGACCTATCGTAGTCTCTTCCTATAGCAAAATTTGAGCTATAGTTAATGCTTTATATTCCTCTTCCTCTAATCTGATCTCATTGACATCAATGATTTCTTTAGTCAATTGTTGTTCTTTTTTAGGTACCTAAACTTCTTCCTATGGCTTCGGTTGTTCTTCTACCATTTTTGTAGGTATAGGTACCAGATCAGATCACTCCTGTGCTTGTATCACATTTTCCTCCATTAGCTGACTATTGCCACCTCTCATAATGATCCGTACTTGTGGCTTCTTCTTCTCATTTTTCTCTTTTGATGGAGCCACCATCACTTATTTTGCTTTCATCCATGGTGGTGTTACCATTCTATCCAACCAATGTTTGGATGCCTCCAATATTTCAAACTCGTTGGCATCGATCAATGTAGGAGATCCCATTGCTTCTCCTAACTAGTCTATTTCCATTGGCACATTGATATTTTCCAACTCCAATACCTCTAGTCCCAAGTGCATCTCCTCAACTAGATCTATGAGCATTATTTGCAATTGCTCACTCTGTACAAGAGATTTTTCTTGCATTCAACTCTCTCATTGCCTTCATGTTCTCATTAGACTTGGTGTTGGTGCTACTACCTCCTCCTCTTTATGAGATAATGGTTACTCCTATAGCCTTTGTGTAGGTGTTTGCTACTCTGAATTAGATTCCAGATGTAGTTGGTAATATATTTTCCTTCGATGGTGGACTTCTTCCTTCGAAGTCTCACTCTCTTCACCCAAGGTAGGTTTTGGTTTCTTTGTGGTCTTCCTCTATTTTGGCTTTTTTAGAGTAGCCTTGTGAATCAGAACTATCTTTACCCATCATAGTATGGAAGGTTGATCCTTTAGTAGATCTTGAGGAGTTTTTAACCCATAGAATGGGATGCCTACCTGAGATACTGCATCCAACATTACAATGATTGCATGGAATATCATTGAGAAATTTTTCCTTATCCTCTACAACAACCGTTGAATCCATTGAGTTAAGTATGTGCCCCAGTCATATTGTACTCCCTTGGTGATGCCCTCCATATACTATGCCATCCAAATTGGTATTTTAGAATATCATGCCTCTCTTGATAGTCGAGACATGACCACATTCATGGCACACATAAGCTCCTTGGTCTTCAACATACTCTGCTTGATCCCTCATCCTCCAGGACTAAAAGACTTAGTGGTTGATGGAGACTTAAGTGATGTCAACTCAATAATTAACCTATGGGTCTCAATGGGATCCACATGTCCTTTCTTAATTGGTAGCCCTTCCTTTGGCAACCCAAATGTTCTTCTAAAATTGGTAACCAAGAACTCCACCTTCAAATGATGATTCTCTATCCTAACAAAGGTGCAATTCTTACTAGCATCATAAGACTGCACCATATACAACAAATAATCATTAAAGAAAACTTTGTCTAGTGGAGGTACTCATGCCAAAACACTCACTCCTACCTGAGTTAATGTTGCTTTCAATGAGTGATCTTCATCATGTTCGCTCCACCATTTTTGACATAATTCACCTACTAGTTGTGTGAAGGTGATGTCCTTCAAGTCTACCTATCCTCCTTCATCCTCACTGGGTAGGTCTATCTGATATTTTGGGGTAGCTTCTCTATGGACTTCACTCTAAAGCTCCCTCTGATGTGCTCTAGGTGGTTCCATCTGAATCTTCTCTATGAAATTGTGGTTGCTCCCTTCCTCTACCACCACACCAATTTTTGTATCCCCTCCATGGCCTATAACCTCTTCCCCTCCAAGGATGGTAGCCATGTCCTCCTCATGGCTGAAACCCTCATCCTTGGTCTTGGGTAGGGTAGGTTACCTCTCCTTGCTTGGGCCATGGATCCCTCTGATGTAGTGGACCTGGTGAGCATTCTATCCTCATTACCACAATCCATCGTATATGAGCCTAGAATTCCTACTCGATGCTCATCCTTCATAGACCTTCATCTTTGTGGAACCACTCTTCTTCACCAATTTTGTACAATTAAATAATTTTTAAACAATTGCACTCAAAACCATACAATTTACCCTAATTCCATACAATTGCACCTAAAAACATACAATTGCTCCTAAATCCATACAATTTGCACTTAAAATCATACAAACTACCCCAAATCCATACAATTGACTCTGAAAGCATACAAATTGCACCAAATATGTATAATTGCACTCCAAATCATACAATTGCACCTAAAATCATACAATTACACTCCAAATCATACAATTACACTTCCAAATCATACAATTACACCCTAAATCATACAATTGCACTCCAAATCATACAATTGCACTCCAAATCATACAATTGCACTCCAAATCATACAATTGTACCCCAAATCATACAATTATACCCCAAAATCATACAATTGCACTCAAATCATACAATAATACCCCAAATTATACAATTATACTCCCAAAATTTACTTCCTTATCAAATTTGTATGATTTACCTTGTGCTTTTTGCTTCCATTGTGCAATTTCTTCTCCAATACGATTTTTGGCTTACTTGTGTAGTTTTCCCCTTTTGAATGTGTAATTATTTAGATGTATAATTCATCCTTGGCAATTTTTATGCAATTTCTTACTTTGTATGATCTGCTTCCTTATACTCTTCCACATGCAATGGCTGAAAACATCTTCTTTATGGCAATTTTCTTGTATGCAAGTTAGGGTTTTAATTTTGTACTCCATCTTTTGCTTTTCTAAAAAAACACAACCCGAGCTAAATTATCCACAACTTAGGATTTTTATCTATAGAAAAATACTTCAAACCTTTTTTCCAAAAACAACCTAGCTTTTCTAAAAAACAATCCTAGCTTTTATGAAAAACAATCCTAGATTTTTTTCAAAAAAAAGCCCTCCATTTTTTCATGCACTTCCCTTGCTACTAGCTTTTTCTTTACAATTTTGGAATAAAAGAAACTCCACTATGCAAATTCATAATGGGTAAGAAAAATTAGTGGTAACTTGTGTTGTTTGCATGCCCATATGGTAATTTCTTCTGTTGCATTGTTCCTTGCTCCCGAAATCACCTAATTTTAGTTGTGCAATTCGTCCAACTATTTTTAAATTTGTCATGGCACCCTCTTTTATAATTAAATGACCTATTGCATGAAAATATACCACCTCAACCTTCTTTGCATGTGTTTTTATCTATTTGTATGGATGACTGCCAACTCAATCCTTTTTGCATGTAAATTTTTTTCTTCCTTTACTTTGCTTTTCCATTATTTTAATATTTTTGCTTTTATTTTCTTTTTATTTTTCTCAGAAGAGGCTGCCATTTCTGGTTTTCAACCATCTTCTATCTTGATTATGTCCCGAAGGGATTTTCACAATCAAGATTATTTTTATATCATTTTTCATTTTTTCAAAATTGCCTAATTTTCTAACTTACCATCATGGGAATCATACAATGACATTCACTTGTATGATTCCTTTTGTTGATGTGTCAACCAAAGGTTCTACCACCTCATTCCATGCAACTAGGGTTGAGTAATCATACAATCTAGTTCCAAGCAATCATTTGTATGATTTGCTACCTCTTGTTGGTCAATTATACGATTTGTAATCATACAATTATCAATTGTATGATTTGGAACCGTACAATTACAAACTATACGATTTGGAATTGTACAATTGCAAATTGTATGATTTGAAATTGCATAATTCCCTCCTTCCAAGGTTGTATTATCTCATTCGAGGCTTCTCCTTTTCCCTATTGGTCGATCATTTGGTGAAGATACCCTTGTTACTTGATTCTCATTTGGGTGACTCTAACTTCTATCACCTCAGACTAAATCTACCTCCAAACTTGGTGAATGAGTCCTTTGTCTACTTTAACTTCTTTCCTCTTGAAATCATATTCTTCCCATGCCAACAAGTTCTCTTCCTCACATCTATCTGCCATGGATTTATCCTCTTGTTGTAGAACCTCTTTGAATATTAAATGGACCTTCTTCTCTATGAAGAAATCCTCTTCCTGCTTCTATTCTTCTTGGTCCTCGTTGATGCATTGGTGGTCATCCTAAATTTCCTCTATGTGGATGCCATCCCCTAAGATTTTGCAAGAATCCACCTCACAAATTACGTCCTCGTTGTGCATTCCTGGTCAAATTTAAGGGTGCATGTGGTGTCTCATTAGGATACCTAGGCCATCTTAGAGTAGGAGGTCGATTCCTTCCCCTCATTCCTCTAGGTAAAGGATCTAAATGATTCCTACCCTCATTCACTCATCACAATCCCACTCTATGACCTTCTTATCATCCTATAGTACTTGGAATTCCTTGTTGGTGATCCTATTGTCGACTTGGTTCCCCTATTTCCCAAGTATTGGGAGTCACATCCATAAACTCTATATTGGCCAGGTGTCCTTCATTACGTTGAGCTCTTAGTGATATTTTTTATAATGCTCTTAGTCTATTCTCCACATGCCTTAGTCACCTTATCCACCTTCACTCTTCAAAATGATGTTGTGGGGTAAAACTAGCTAATGCTTCTCTATAGTCTTCTAAAAAATTAGAACCATGCTTGAATCATTATGATTATCTTCTCATTGCATCGACCACTCTATTGGCAAGTCCATTATTCATTGGAGTCTCCTCACTTCCCTTCTTTTCCTTCTTAATTATCGATATGTTATCACATAGGCATCCAAATTAAGATGGTCATGAGGTTCATGTACTCTTGCCAAGAATTTATTACTACTATTCTCTTGACTACTATTCCTTATGAGTAAGGGAATTCCCTCATCACTAGACTCACTCGAATCTTCATGTAGATTCCCTTGAGGTTCAGGTGATGTAAGGTCTTCTTCAATCTCCCACCAAACTATCTCTGCTACTTCATTTATGATTGGTGGATCATGCATTAAGCCCCTCGGTTCTACTTGTGATCTTTCCTCCTCACTAGAACTTGGACCTGCTTGATATTCTTGTTGTCTTCCTTGTATCTGAGGTTCCTCATTATTTCCATCATCTTGTGATTCAAGTTCTCTTTGTCTTGCAACCTATTGCTCATCAAGTCATTGCATTGTATCATCCAATTCTTGAATGATCTACCCTCAAAGTCGTGCATTATGGGCTTGTAATACTTCATACTCCTCTTGCAACTATTGTGCTTGATGTCACATCCTTTATTGTATCATACCTATCTAAGCTAATGGAGTAAGTCCTGTTAACTCCTCCTCTACAATTCCACCTTCATTTGAATTTAGAATTTCCATATCAAAGGTATTTATTCTATCTTCATATTGTATCATTAGTCGTATCCTACATCATCCTTCTACTTGTTGAGGCAACTCCCTTTGTTCTACTTGTGGATACACTACTACTTCCTCTGATTGGGTAGCTTCTTCTTATCACTCCTAATTTAGTGCTAATGGTACTTGCTCTTGATTTCTTATTTCATTGGGAGGAATCCATTCTTCCTCCTCTTCTTCAATTTATTTTATTCCATCTATGAACCTCATGTGTACTTGCATCCTTCTCCTTTCACTAGGGTGAGGTGCCAATTCCTATTGTTCTATGATTGGTCATGCCTCCTCCCCTTCTAAAAATAGATGTGTAATCCCCATATCATTGTCCCCTTATGGTGGATCTTGATTATTCTAGGTTGTTTGTCATGGTTCGCTAGATTCTACTTCTTGTTGTTGTCTTCATTCTATTTCTTGTAAAGTGATGAACATGCATTATGCTTTATATGGTTTCAACTTTGAACCATTCACTATTTTGGGTACTACTATCCCATCCAAATTTTATAATTTAACTACACCATTGTCCATCACTTCTATAACTCTAAAGGGACCAAGCCATAATATTTTTAGCTTTCCTAGCTTGATTTCTTATTTACCATTAAACTTTAGAACTAAATCACCTTGATTAAGTTCTAATTTTTAAAGATGCTTATCATGCCACAACTTCCTTCACTTTTAGGCCACTTTGATTACCCATTATGCCATGAATCTCCTCTCATCCAACTTGATGAGTGCTACCAATATTTCCTCTAGACTTTCCTAGTCACCCAAGTGATGCTCCATAACTACTCACAAACTAGGTACCAAGAATTCTACTAGCACTACTACCTCCTAACCATACATTAATTAGAATGGCATATGGTCCATTGTTAGTTTGAAGGTTGTTCTATAAGCCCATAGAATATATGGAAACCTTTCTTTCCAATCTGCTCCTTCTATTCCATAGGTTTTATACAGCGTAGAAACTAAGATTTTGTTAGTTGCCTTTACCTACCCATTTGCTCTAGGATAATACAAACTTGACAATGAATGCAAAATCCTAAAATTGGTTGTCAACTTCTTAATAACCTCATTAACAAAGTGACCACCCCTATCACTTGTTATTTGTAGTGAAATTCTAAATCTTGTGATCACTTGTTCATACAAGAATCAAGTTGTACTTTTTGTTGTATTATCTAGTAGCACCCTTGCCTCTACCCATTTGGTTAGGTATTTTATTGCTACCATGATATATCAATATTTTTACCTATGGGTTGTTCTCAATGGTTCAACAAAATCCAAACCCCATATTTCAAACAATTCTTGAGGTTGCGATGGATGCAAAGGCATAAAGTCTCTACGTAGTGGTTTTCCCACTCTCTGACAAGTGTCACATGCCTGCATGTATTCTTTCGCATCATGATACAATGTAGGCCACCACAATCCTACCAAAAGTATTTTTCTAGTAGTAGCATTTAGCCCCATGTGTCCTCCTACCAAACCTTCGTGGGATTCTTTTAACATTGATTTAACTTCCTCCTCCATTACACATCATCATAATATGTCATTTACACCCATTTTGTACAACAATCCAGCTATCAGCTAAAAATGTGTTGACTTCATGATTACCTTATTTTTCTCTATCATTGCCAACTCTTGTGGTAATTCCCCTATGGATAGATATTCCTCAATTAACTTGTACCATGATGGTACAACATTAATTGCAAATAACTATGCATCGAGGAATTCATCTAGAATTCTCATCCCTACAGGTTCCCTTGATCGAATCTGAGATAACTGGTCTACAATCACATGCTTTTTTCCAGGTCTCACCACTACCTAGAATACAAATTCTTGCAAGGTAATGAGCCACCTATTGACTCACCCTTGTATCACAGGTTTATTTATCAAGTACAATAGAGCCTGGTGATCAACGTAGAAGGAAAATGGATTTTCCAATAGGTAATGCCTAAAATTTTGAACTGCATATACCATTCCCAAAGCCTCTCATTCTATTGTACTATAATTCCTCTCTACCCTTGATAATAGGTGGCTTGCAAAGTAAATAGGTTGGTCCAGCCTAAATTACCCTTCTTGAGCCAATGTGCATCCTATTGTAAAATTGGAAGCATCAATATGGACATGGAACTCCTTATCCCAATCTAGAAACACCAAAATGGGGCTACATATGAGCTTTGCTTTTAACTCTTCAAAAGCTCCTTGATGCTCCTCTATCCAACTAAAGGGAACATTATTTTTCATCAATGAGTCCAATGGGTAGGACACATGTGCATAATTCTTGATAAACCTTCGATAATATCCCATGGATCCTAAGAAGGTTTTTAATGAACTCGCATCATATGGCTCCTCCATATGTAGAATGACACAAATTTTATCAAGATTTGTCTTCAATCCTTTGTTGCACACTATATGTCCTAGCAAATTTCCATAGGGCACCATCAAGTAACATTTCCCTAGGTTTAGGGAGATCTGTGCATTCCTACATCGGCTCATACATTCACTTAGAGTTGGTAAATGGTCCTTGATTTTATCGTAAATGGACCAATCATCCAAGAATACCTTGAATTTCCCTGTCACCAATTGATCGAATATATACAAGATAATTCGTTGGAATGTGGTCGGGGCATTACATAGCCTAAATGGCATCCTATTATATGCATAAATTCTATTTTCCACAATAAATGTGGTCTTCAATTTATCCTCTTTGGCTATACTAATCTGATTATAGCTAGAAAACCCATCCAAGAATGAATAAATTTCATGTCCTACGACTTCCTCCAAGATGGAATCCATGAATGGAATAGGGAAGGGATCTTTGATCATTATTGCATTCAAACTATGAAAATATATGCAGATACGAATCTTATCCACTTCCTTCTTTAAGGTGACCACAATAGGAGAAACCCATTCACTTGTGGTAACTCTAAAAATAATGCCAACATCCAGCATCTTTTCTATTTCTGTATTTACCAAAGTTGCATACTTTGGGTTCATCCTATAGGGTCTCCTCCTCACTAGTTGTGCTCTAGGAATTAATGTAATCTTGTGGACACATAATTCTAGTGGTATCCCTTTCAGGTCCTTATATGTCCATGCAAAAACATCTTTATATTCCAAAAATATCTTGAAAGTTGTTGCTTTCAATACTAGATCCCAATCTTCGCCACAATGAATCATCCTAGGTTCATTATCAGTTCCTAGATTTACTTCCACTATCTAGGGTCCTTTTGTGTGACCTCAAGATGCGTGCACCCCTCGGCTACCCTACTTGCAATTTTATTTATTATGTATATTATTACTTGCACAAAAATGAAAGTATTGAAAGCACATGTAACACGAAAATAAGAAATAAATAAAGACACTTTATTTATTGATATCTCAAGTCCTCGGTTACAAGTTTATCCCTCTAAGGGATACCCATCATTTTGATACAAGGATTTACACAATATAGAGTAGCGATCGGATGTATTCCCCGCAAGGGAACGATGCACCTACGTAGGCCTCCTGGTCCCACACACAAAACTATATGGGGGCTTACAGATGCCCCCTTCTCCAAATCTGGTCCTGGAGGGAACTTTGTGCTCCTATTGCTCCAATCTAACCCTGAAGATCTGTACCTACACTCATGGAAATAAAAAAGCATGCTTAATATGATGGACCACATCTCCAGATGAGGCCTTTGTTAGCGGATCTGAATGATCATGATAATAATGAAATACAAGCATAAATAGAATAATAAATGCATGGAAAGCTGAGAAATATGAAATAGATGCATTAATGAAACTAGATCTGAGCTATGACTAATCAATAAATCAAGCAGTAATGAATCTAAACTAAAGCAAAGGGAAATAATGTCTATGCCCTAAAATATGCCTACGGGCCACTGTCCGAGACAATGACCACAATATGAAGCTCTTATCCTCATGAATCAGGGGCTTTTGTGCTATCCTCCTTACTACAATTGATGTTCAAGGGTCATCGGGCATGTCTCCTACACTGATTGGTGGTTGGGAATAATGAATCTAAATATTGGTGTATGGATGTAGCTCATCCGAATGGTGCTACAATACTCCTCAAAGGGACGTAGCTTGGGTCTCCATTTCAATAGGACTTTGCTTCTTAAACTTTGAAACTTCATGAATATTTTGCTCTTTGTGGGAGAGTCCATATGTAGACTTCCCTATCAGATCTAGACCTCAGCTTCCTAGAGAATATTCAATCCAAATTGCATGCGACTGATCATTTTTTGTGGGAAGCATCAGTCATAAAATGGCATTGAAGGGGCAGTTAGTTGGAACTCAAGGAGTTCCTTGCCAAAATCTGCCCACAAAAAATATAAAGGTGCAGTCATACTGCATGATCTAGGCTCGTATTTACAGCCAGACTATGCATGGTGCTAGTCGCTATCAGGTCCAACAACTATGTTTGGTCATTGTAGTCTTCAACGGCCAGGTGGTGGCCACTCTACTTGAGATCAACCAAGCCTAGATGGGCTAGAACTACCATTTTTGGATTGGTTAGGACCACTGCTTACTCTTGGAGAGATCCAAGAGGATTCATATGGTCTGTGAATGTTTCCATATGGGTAGTCTCCTAAATATGAAGTATTTTAGGTATCTACAGATGCCATTTTTTGGGATTATTTATGGGAAAACACAACACAGACCAAAAATAGATCACCTAAGGACATATTATAGGTTGGATGATGATCATTGATCTAATAAATATTGGATGCCCCAGTCATGTGGGAGGGCATGTATCCTAGAATCATTACTTCCAAAAAAATAGAAGGTTTAAATTTGTGGAAGTTTACACTCGTCCATCAAGTGATCGGGTAGCTTTAGTACTACTATAGGTCCTAAAGGGGGAGACCTACAAACTTAACTATCATATTTGCTTTTTGCCCTAGCAAAGGGTAAGCTTATGATAGTTTTTGGTAATGATTTATAAGATGAACACAACTTGACATGATCGAGATATCTTTTGTTGACTTTGATTATGATTGTTGAAAATTTTGACTACCCCCTCAAGCGACAAGTCGATGAGAAAAGGACAATTAATAAAGTGATGAGTCACTTGACCAAAATGAATGATTTGGACCTCTTTAGAGGGTTGCATTTATTGTTATAGATTAGTTCCCATCCAGGTGTGATTTCAACCATGTTTGGTAATTGTACATCTCTATCCCATGGGGTGGTCTAGCCACAATGGCCTTCTTAGGGAATTAAGATGAACGTAATTCTATTTTAGCTTGTGTTGAATCACTATTTTCTATAGGAGAAATGAGATGGATCCTCACTCTCGTGGGGTAGTCCAACTGTTATAGCCTTCTTCGAATTTGAGGTGAAGCATCTTGATTATTCCATAACTATTTTTCCCCAAGTGGCCTTATCAATTTTCTCATCTCGTCAAATTGCATGGACTACTAGTCACTACAATCACCCAGTGTATAGAGCAAATAATTGACTACGAAGCTCATTTGGAATTTTGTTGTTATTTAATTTTTTTTGCATTAATTTGGATTTTATGATGTTTTGGATTTTGATATAT
This sequence comes from Wollemia nobilis, assembly GCA_028583015.1. NCBI lineage: Eukaryota > Viridiplantae > Streptophyta > Pinopsida > Araucariales > Araucariaceae > Wollemia > Wollemia nobilis. Next base: position 20,485,773 of record JAQPPZ010017228.1, read on the forward strand.
GTAATTGTTTTGGTATTTGTGCTTATTTTGGTTGCTTTGGATCTTTAAATGTGTTTAATGACCCATTTTGTGGTGCTTAAGTCTAACAACCAAAAAGTTTGGGTTGCTGATGCCAGTAGTGGCTAAGGATTGAATTGGCAATTTAAAAGTAAATTAGGGTTTTTGAGCTCTGAGGTGAAAGTGACTTCTTGTGATGCAAGATGTTGTTGATTTGACACCATGGCTGAGCAAGGTGAGGCTTCAACCAACAGAGGAGCCGAAGCTTCATGAGTACCTTTCTAAACCCTAACCCCCTTTTGTTACTATGGTAAAATGAACCTAACTAAACAATTTGGTAAAGGAACCTCACTAACCCTATTGGAAATGAACTAAACTAGTAGATAGGCTTACTTTAGGATATAAGCATATGGGTTTCCCTTAGTTTTAGGCATTTTTGCATTTTTTTGTGATTTTTGGCCATGGGGTAACACTTTTGGTGTGTCGCTCATTGGCCGCTACTGCTCAGAGTGGCTAGCTTAGCCGGAGGCTGGCCACTACTATCAAAAATTGGTTTGAAATCCAATGATCAAAATTTTGACCATTGGAAACTAGTCATTGTCAGCTTTAATGGTCGCTTCATGGCCACTCTCTGTGCTAGCGGCCAGGTAATCTTAGAATTATTCTTTTGATTTTTGATTTTAAAGTAGCTTTAATTATATTTTTGAAATTTTGAAGAATAGTTTTTGAGTTTCTTGGTTGTTTAGATGCATTTATTCATTATGCTTGTTGCCTTAAGCGCATCTTAGAGTAGCTTGCACTATTTTACATTTCATGCATTTATTGGTTTGTTAGTGCATTGGATTTATACTTATTTTGCACTCTTAGGTTTTGTCTACATGGGCTTAGGACCCAAAATTTCTTATTGACATTTTTCTTGAGATGGATGATGTAGACTAAGAGTGGCTTGAGGCTCGTGGGCTCCAATATGTTACTAGGCTTCCAACGATTATGTTGGATTATTCCTATTTGACTGCCCTGGTCCATGGGTGGGACTATGGGACTAATGCTTTCCACCTTCCTACTAGTGATATGACCATTACACTAGAGGATATCTATAGAATTTTTAGGATCCCTTTTGATGGAGTACCCATTTTCTCTTCCTCCACTAATGCCCGAGATGTAGTCTTTGCTAGGGTCTTCGGGAGAAATGTCGTTGCTACATTCAAGGATACTCATTCTGGTGGGATTTTTGTTTCTTAGTGGTACTAGGAACATGTCTTCTCTCGAAGGAATTTTGTGTTGTTGATGATCATCTACAACATTCTTATACTTAACTACTCTAGAGTGAGGTTCCCATGGAACCTATTGGTGATGGTACATGACTTAATTGATAGCAAGGCACCTATTATCTATGCTTGGGAGACCACACTACTGGTGTAGTGCTATAATGAGTTATACTACATTCAGTGTCATGGATAGGCCAGTATTACTTGCAGCTTGCTCCTTCAGATATGGGGATGGAAGCATATCAAGGTGGATCACCCAATAGGAATTTTGATGGTGATCACTATGGTAGATGAGTATGTCCATTGCTATGGATCCTTGTGGCCTAGAGCACTTGAGGAGTGCAAGAGTCAAACTTTTGTAAGGGAGCTTTCCCATTACATGGCATCTCTGACTAGTTTGCAGGCCATTGACATTATCTTGAGACCCTACAATGGTGCCTTGTCTGGGATGACCCAGCTATTTTCATAGCTCAGACTCGATGTGATCGATGGTTTATTGACCATAAGGATAGCATTAGAGAGTTATTATACTACTCTAGGGTCATTTGACAGTTCAAAATTCAGTAGGATGTTCCCTTCGAGCTAGTTTTCTATCACCAAATTATCGTAGAGAAAAATATTCCATCACCTCGAGTTACAGTAGTGTTAGAGAAGGATGACCCTCCTGTAGTTGATCCTGGTGTGGATGATGTTAGTGTCATAGAGGCATATACCTGCTGGTGGGTTACATGGTTATGGCACGGTGGTGGCCGCCTGGGTCAGTCTTTGGATGAGGTAGAGGTAGAGGATCCTTATGGGAATTGAGTGCAAGCTCAAAAAGATGCTTGGGGGCAGGTAGGGTAGTAGGAAGCAGAGGAGCAGGTTACCCTCGAGGAGGAGGAGGAGTTGGCTCCTGAGTAATAGGATTTCCCTCTCTAGGATCAACTGCAGTAGGTTGATGCTGAGCTATAGATGTCTTAAATTTAGGTACAACAAAGGGATGCCACTATCACCATTCTTCAGAGATAGGTTGCCCAAATTATTGTCAAGCAATATGATGCTCAAAGCCAAATTACACCACCTATTGTAGCACTTTAGGGACATGGTGGTCTAGACATAGGTGTGAAGATCCAACATTTGCGTAGGCTTTTAACAGATGAATTGGAGCATCACACCCAAGATTCCTCCTACATCTTGGCATTGCAGCATGAGGTCTAGCTTCGGGGAGACAACCTACTAGAGAGGCCTATGGCAAGAGGGTCATAAAGGACCAATCGAAGTACTACAAGGTAGTCATCAGCTCGATCGAGCCATAGGACCAGGTCCTAAATAGAGTGAACTTGGGTGCCAGTTTTATACTGCCTCCTAGAGGGAGCAGTGAGGACGAAGGTGATGCTAGTGGTGTAGGTCACCCTTGAGAACTATGGCTCCTTGGATGTTTTGTACCTCTTTTTGAGTGTAAGGTATACTGATCTACATAGTTGTAGCCTTATTGGTGATTTTTGTACCTACATGTACTTATTTGACACATGTTTATATGATATCTAGACTTTGAGACTCATTATGTGTATCTTTTATAATGATTTTTTTTATGTTTATGTGATGCAGTATCATTATCTTATGTGATATGATGTGATTTATTTATGATGTGTATGTGTAGATGGACTACTTTATGATATTATGCTATATGGTGTAGTTTATATGATTTATGCTTTATGATGTGTGGATGATCATATGGCCTGATCTAGATGATAGTGATGGATGCATATATGGATGTTTTCTCATTGTTAAATGCATGTTTAATTTTATTGTATTGTATGCACCTAACTTATGCTGTTATGATATGGTAAATGAAATGTTTGTAATGCACTATTTATATGATGGTGATCTAATGTAAATGAACATGTATGCTTTAATCAATTAAAACCATGGTTATGCATAAGGGGTAGTATCAAAAAAGAATTTATCAAATCGGGGTGAATCAACGTGAAAACTGTATAAACTATGGGGCGAATTTTTCAAATTTTTGAAGAAATTTTTTCAAAACATGGCAATTTTTTTTTCAACTACAAGTATTAACAAAATTATCAGAAGGTGATTGGTAAAAGGCGACTGATAGAAGGTGATTGATAGAAGGTGACTGGTAGAAGGCAACTGACACAAGGTGACTGTAAGAAGGCGATTGACACAAGGTGACTCGTAGAAGGTGACTGACATAAAACGACTAATAGAAGACAACTAGAATAATGCGACTGACACAAGGCGATTGACAGAAGGTGACTAGCAAAAGGCAATTGACACAAGGTGACTAGCAAAAGGCAACTGGCAGAAGGTGACTGGTCGAAGGTGACTAACACAAGGTGACTATCACAAGGTGACTGGCAAAAATGTGATTGGTAGAAGGTGTATGACACAAGGGGACTGCCATAAGGTGATTGGAAGAAGGTGACTGGCAGAAGTTAATTGACATAAGGCGTCTGGTAGAAGGTGACTGGTAGAAGGTGACTGGTTGAAGGTGACTGGCAGAAGGTGACTAGCAGAAGGTGACTGGCACATGGCAACTAAAAAATTACGAGTGGCACATGGCGACTAGCAGATGGTGAGTGGCAAAAGGTGAGTGGCACTAGGCGATTAGTAGAAGGTGAGTGGCACATGGTGACTAATAGATGGCAAGTGGCGTAAGGTGACTGACAGATGGTGAGTGGCGTAAGGTGACTAATAGATGGCGAGTAGCACAAGGTGACTGGCAGATGGCAAGTGGAACAAGGCAATTGCCATAACCGTAAATAATATGGCACCACGTGTCCTCCCTTTTGCCATGTGTCATTCATGCATTAACTCCTGCCATGCAAAAAATCTATAAATTCATTTGCAGGGTCATTTGTAGCTTTTCCTAGAGTAACTTTAAAACCTTTTTCCAGCATTTTTATGGCATTTTCCATAGTGGTTTTAGAACATTTTTAGAGCATTTCCAATCAATTTTAGTGCATTTTGGCAGTGTTTTGGCATCATTTTTATAAGGTTTTGCCAGTGTTTTCTTGCTTTTTAGATATGGCTAGTTGTTCCTCCCCTCTTCCATCCAAATTTCATTTCAAGTACACCTTCTACCCCAATATCAAGAGCATTTTCAACACTTCTGATAGAGATTCCCAGTGGATTTACACCACTGGACTTGCTAGTGTGCTGAAGATGCTTTAGTTGAACATTAATGTTTAGTTGATGCAACATATCGTTTCTTGTTACAACCATGACGTGTGCACTATTTCAATCCATGTGGATAACAATGAAATTATTTTTTTGGTTAAACCCTATGATGTGTAGCGACTAACAGGGTTGTCATTTTTGGATGGTGTACTGGTGAACAACCATTACGCCTTAACCGACGATGATAAATCCACCCTAGGAAATCTTTACGTTCATCCTGACAATATGAAAGGTATAATTTGAAAATTTATTTTTTATTTAACATTAAATATTTTTTTTCTATAGTTTCATTTCTCTAAAAATGTTCTCCTTGTTTTATTTTTTGTTTTCTAATAATGTTCTCTTTTTTCAGTCAATTCTTCTAAGTCAAAAAGGGGCTTAAACATTTCGAATGTTGGAGACAAATTTCTATATGTTTGCATTCAATTTTTTTAGGCAAGGCTTATTCTGCAGGGGCGACCTACAGAAATGCCTTTTTGGGCACTTTCTTTATTACTTCGTTGTATTGATGGCGATAAATTTGATTGGTGCACGCACATTTCCAACCGCCTGAAGCATGACCTTTTGAGTGCCCAAAAAATTCAAACATTTGCTTACATAGTGACTACTAGCAATTTTATTCTTTGTTTATTTCAAGAAGCTTATTTCAACCTTCAACACAATAGTACTCCCATTGCATTGCACCCCAGTTTGTTGTCTATTGGCATGTCTGATGGTGAGATACAGGTAAAAATATTTGTTGAAATATCTTTATTTTTATTTTTTTAATTTTATTTTTTTATTCTTTAATTTTGTTTTGAAAATAGAAAGGAGCATCTCAGTATTCAAGTAAGAGGGATGTCGCATTTAGGATTTTGGAAGTATCTACTGATTCTGACATGCAATCACAGTCATCACCAATGACTCCCAACAAGCGTGTGAGGTATAATGATGGTAGGATTTAGAATACACCTGCAGCACCTTTTACTAGATAAATAGTTACAATCGACGTAGAAGAGGTTACCTCCAACCCATAAGGTAACCTTACTCTGCATTGTTCAAAAATGCTTTTTTAAATGATTTATTTTTTTGACTTAAAATTATGTTTTTTTAATGTGTTTTACGTATTTTTCATACAAAGGGAAAATGGTTGAAACATCAATGGCTGTAGAGTCTGAGTTAGGTATGTATATTTTGAATAAATATTTTTAATGCTATTGTTATTTACAAATGATTTATTTTATGTTCTTGTGTGAAATTTAATAGAGGGACCTCGTAGATTCAAAAGGCTGAAAAAAAATGATGGCTCCACCATCTGACCCTCCATGACCACAACCACAACCACAACCACAGCCACAACCACAACCACAGCTACAAACATAGCCATAGCCACAGCCACAGTATGTTCAGGTCCACCTAAAGCAAGTTCGGGTCCATCCACTTCAGGTTCCACCTACGAGGAACTAATCATGCATGCATGGTACAATGTTCCTCACACCGCCACCTCACAATGCAAGAAGTGCTATAGAGACACAAAATGTGTCATCATCTAATATTTCTATTGTACCAATATTAACCTTGGAGAATTTTTCAAATGTTGAGAGTGCATCTCAAATGCCCTCGAGAACTCTTGATTGTAACTTTCTTTATCAAGGTATGAATCCTAAAAATTTACCTTTAAAGGCAAGTGATATTCTTGAGGATGAAGAGGGCATTTATGGAGAAGAAGATTATGTCAATGTAGATGCTACCGAAGTTTCCCCCTCCTCCGCATAACAAGTCATCACCCGTACTATTACAGAAGATGATATCCTAAATGTTTTTGAAAATGTGTTATTAGCCGATGCATGTAAAGTTGTAGTTCATAATACTCTTCTTTTGGATATTAATAAATTGAATGAATGGGAATATCAGGCCATGGTTTTGATTAAAGCCATCAATGGTTGATACAAGAATTTTTCATAAAGAAAAGAGTTGTTTCTCAAGATGGAGAATGAGCCCCAAAAGCTCGATGCCTTGCTACATAAAGTAGAATATGGCACTATGGAGGCCGAGTCTACATACAGAGATGAAATTCTTGTCATTGTTATGAATCATTTAGAAAACCTCAATGTAGAAGCCCAAGCATATTTCAATGAATGGGCACTTGATTAGAAAAAATTAGTAGTTGCAGAAACATCACGACTTACAATTGATGTAAGTTCTACATCTAACTAAAAAATATTTATTTTTGTTAAATATGTTTTGTTTATAAATATTAACCTTTTTTTATTTCTATTTTGTAGTCTAATTTCCAACACCTAAAGCAACAAGTCAGTGCCATGAAAGTTTTGATCAAGACTGCAAAAATTAGCATTAATAATGCTATTGAATTGAAGAAGAGGTTACAACAGACGGTTAGAGAAAATAATTACCTAAATAAGGTTATAAAATATGGGGGTCTGGATATCGAGGCTAAACTAAAAGAAAAGGAGAAGGAGCTGAATGCACCTTTCAAAGAAGATCTAGCGAAGGAAGAGAGTGCCTTGTTATCGGGTATCAACACTACAACAAAAAGTTTGGTTAGGGCTGGGGCATTAGAAGAAAAGGATATTGAGGTAGATGTGGGTGGACCTTCAGGAAAATTTGAAAAATAATAGATATTTGTTGTGTTGGGTTTCAAGTGAAACAAAAACTCTTTATATCTTTATATTTTTATAAATATTTAAGACTAGTATTTTTTTGAAAATTGAAATCAATGTTAGAGGCAATTTATGAAAAATTCATATTATCATTTTGAAGTTTTGTTTTTAATTATTGTTATGTTTTAATTTGAAGCGGAATAAATAATGTTTGATATGTTTTGTTTGATATGTTTGATATCCTTTTTGAGAATTGAAATCAATGAATGAGACTATTGTCAAAAATCAATGAATGAGACTATTGTCAAAAAATGTTTTATCTATTGGAAATTTTGTTTTCAATGTTGTTATGTTAAGATTATATGTGTTGATGTATTAAGTAATTTGAAGTGGAAGAAATAATGTTTGATATGTTTTGTAAATTGCAAATGAATGATATCATTTTTTAGAATTGAAATAATGAATGAGACTATTTTTGAAAAATTTGTTATCTATTTGCAATTCTGTTTTGAATGTTGCTATGCTATGATTATGTTTTGATGCATTATGTAATTTTAAGTGGAAGAAATACTGTTTGATATGTTTTGTAAATTGCAAATGAATGGTATCATTTTTGAGAATTGAAACAATGAATGAGACTATTTTCGAAAAATGTGTTATCTATTGGAAATTTTGTTTTGAATGTTGTTATGTTAGGATTATATGTGTTGATGTATTAAGTAATTTGAACCGAAAGAAATAATGTTTGATATATATTGTAAATTGTAAATGAATGGTATCCTTTTTTAGAATTGAAACAATGAATGACTATTTCCGAAAAATATGTTATCTATTGGAAATTTTAAGTGGAAGAAATAATGTTTGATATGTATTGTAAATAACGAATGAATGGTATCTTCTTTAAATATTGAATTCAATGAAAGAGAGTATGTTTTGATTATTTATGATGATGTAAAATTTTTTTGTTCTTAATTTGAAGTGGAAGAAATAATGTTTGATATGTGTTATCTTTTTTAAACTTTGTTTTGAATGTTGTTATGTTTTGATTGTTTGTGTTGATATATTAAGTAATACTGAATTATGTGAATGCGGTAATATGTTCTTTTATGTTATATGAATTAATTTGAAATGTCGGAAAATAAAGCATAGGCAATTACTTTCACGAATAACAAATATTACAAGAAAAATAATGTAACATGTGAAATCAAATCAAATGATAGCATCCTTTCATTTAGATATGTGAAATCAAATCAAATAATAACATGTGAACTCAAATTAAATCAAATGAAAACATCCTTTCATTCTATATGTGAAATCAAATCAAATGATAATATGTGAAATCAAATCAAATAATAACATGTGAACTCAAATCAAAACAAATGATAACATTCTTTCATTCTGATATGTGAAATCAAAACAAATGATAGCATCCTTTCATTCTGATATGTGAAATCAAATCAAATTATAACATCCTTTCATTCAGATATGTGAAATCAAATCAAATAATAACATGTGAACTCAAATTAAATCAAATGAAAACATCCTTTCATTCTGATATGTGAAATCAAATCAAATTATAGCTTCCTCTCATTCTGATATGTGAAATCAAATCAAATGATAATATGTGAAATAAAATCAAATGAATGCATCCTTGCATCATAATGTTGGAATCTAGAACAAACTCTTTTCAAATTGTACAAAATGTTCTGCACTCATTCCCAAAATTTCTGTCGTCACAATCTGACCAGTGTTACCATCATCCTCATCATTATCAATATTCGTTACACCTATTCTCTCTGCCAAATAACTCCAATGTGACAATGTTCTTTCGTAAGGAAACTCCTCCACCTCATAGGCCGACACATATACTCTCAAGCAATTCTCCAAATTTTTGTCCACCCTATTTCGAACTTTAGATTTTATATATGAAAATGCACTGAACACCCTTTCATCTTCCACAGATCCCAAATCATCATTTGACATAATTCATATAAATGAAAATATTCACTCATAGTATGTTTTAATATAGTACCTGGTTGTAATATTCTCCACAAACATGAAATAGAACCTACTTCATGACGGTTAGAGAGCTGTGAAACTTGAGCAGACATTGTTGTTCCAAAATAGTTGTATTGTTTTCTCAAAAGATCTTTGTTCAGAATGCCATTGATTTCAGTGCCATTGACTACAACACTTTGACTAAAATGGCCAACAATTCTGCCCATGTATTTTAGGAAAAAATAATTTGTAATCTGGTATTCATTACAAGGATCCCAAAACATTGGATTTACCACACCCATAGCCTCTAGCAATTCATCTCTTTGGAAACGGTCTCTAATTTCTTTTGTCAATGATTCTGCTATTTGTTTTAGTTTAAATTTTGTATCATCCACAACCACATGAAATCTATTGTAGGTTATGGGCATTTTCTCAACTTCATTTGTAGCTATATCCAATCACACACCATAACAATATAAAGGTATTTCATTTTCGCAAAAATTAATACACAAATGATCATTAATATTGAACTTCAAAAAGCTCCGAGGACTATTCACACTTGTTAATGCTATCCAACTCTCAAATAAGGGATCCATAAAATTTTGACCAAATGCATACATCATATCAGTATGTATTCAAATTTATATTCTTGCCTGGTTCCATGTATTCATTTGTGCCCTGCTTCTGCTTGGTTTACTTTGAGCAGCGATGCGGTAGAGGGTTTATCACCGTTGATTCCTTAGGCTTCGGTTGCCTAAAATCCATAATATAAATCGATCTCTATTGTGCAATTTTGATCAAATTATTCATTTTTTCCAACATTGGAAGAATTCCACACAATGTGAGAAGAGTTTCAAAGTCACTCATTCAAAAAAGTAAATCTTTAGCCTTATCAACCGCCCTACGATTTGCATACATAAAACCTATCAAGGATTGATCTTCTTTGAAAAATCTTAATGCCAATAGATACATCGAAATCCACCTAGTATCCACATCTTTCAATAATTTTTTACCTTCGGTAACTCCTAGTGCAAACTGTTGAAACTCTGAAAATATTTTTGGACTATGTGAAAAATATTCATGAATTTCATGGACAAGCTCTTCCACTCTGGCAACATTTGTAAATGTATCCACAATTTTGTATGCAAGATTCATTTTGTGAGCCATGAAATGAATAGGAATCAAATATGGGGCAACCAATGTTTGTAGTCTAACACAAAGACCATTCCTATGTCCTTGCATTGTAGCAGCACCATCAGCTCCTACACATATTAACTTAGTGGCTATTTCAATTTCATTCATTCCTACTTCTTTTAAACTAGTTACAACAACATTGTAAATATTTTCTGCATTACAATTTTCCACTATTTTGCGTATTCCTAGTAAATTAGGTTGCCTTGAATGATTTTACAATGTGTAAACATGCATGCAAATCCAATATGTATTTTCAACTGCAGTCACCTCATCAATTGAAAGTGAAATGAATTTTGCATTTTTTACTTTCTCTCTGAGGTCATTCTGCTCAACCAATGACAAAAATTTTGCCATTTCCCAACCACTTTGATCTGACCAATGAGCGTTGGGTAAGTTCTACACATTAGCTAGTCGAAATAGAGAATTATAATCTATGAAATCAGACATAGGTCTACCCTTCTTAAGAATAGAAAATACAATAGCAAATTGCAAACTTTTTGAAGCTAAAGTTAACTTATTCATTTTTTGAAATTGGGCTTGAATCGTTGCACCTTTCTCAACCAATGTTTGCTTTTGTTTCATTTCTTTATCATATTCTTCGCATATCTCATATGTGCACACTTTGATGCATACTTCCACCTATAAGTTTTTTGTGTTGCTCGATCACCTTCTTTTGTTTTGATATAAACCTTTCCATAATGTTTTTCTATTGTATATTTCTTAAGTTGCAATCTATGCTCCTTTCCATGTTTCCAATTGCAAATTATGCATCTTAATTCTGTTATATCATCACTACTATTCTTTGGCAGCACTGGCTCAATAAATGGAAATTCTGATATCCAATCAGGCTGAAATGATCTGTTAATTGTCCACCTAGATAACCTTGCACGTTTATTTTTTTAAGATGAAGATTCTCTAGAAGTAGGGATTGCAAAAGAACTATTAGTTTCTTTTCCACTTGGCGTGTTAGATTCAGGAATCTCTTCATGTTGTTGTTCGATTTGATTGATATTATCTTCATGTGTGGACTGTTGATTATCGTGGATATGTGGAAGTGGAGGAATACCAGGGTTAATAGTGTTTTTTGTAGAGATAATTCTAGTGTCAATAGTATATTCATTATCACTATGGCATTTAAAATCATACTAGTGTTTTCTATAGATAAAAGTGAACAAAGCCATCAACCAAAAAACACACTTCTTTATGAATTGAGGACATTATATTTAAAATTAACAAAGTAAAAAAATTAACTAGTGAGTAAAGGTGTTCATACCTTTAGTTTGTGTAGATGTTGATGGCAGACTGGGTTTTAAAATATTAGGAAAGTATTTTAGGATACTCCTTTTATTGGAAGACTCTCCTCCCTTCTTTCCACTACCTGTAGTTGACATTTTTACCTATATGAACAGAAGAATAACATGAACAAAGAACATCATTTTTAAATATGAAAATAATAGGTATAAAATATAACTACTGCTAGAGACAACAGAATCTGTGATTGTCCCATGAATATTGTTCGTAGGCAGAATAAACCTCCTTATTGAATTTCCATTAATAAAATGAAAAATAAAATTTAATGGTAGAAGAAGCATACGGATAAATTGATTCACCTTCAGCCAGTCACCTTCTATCGGTCGTCTTCTGTCAGTCACCTTCTTCCAGTTGCCTTCTACCAGTCACCTACTCCTAGTCGCCTTCTGCTAGTCACCTTCTACCAGTTGCCTTCTGTCATTCACCTTCTATCAGTTACCTTTTGCTAGTCGCCTTCTGTCAGTCACCTTCTCCCAATTGCCTTATGTCAGTCGCCTTCTGTCAGTAACCTTATGGTAGTCACCTTCTACCAATCACATTTAGTCAGTCACCTTTTACAAGTTGCCTTCTGCCAATTGCCTTCTGTCAGTCACCTTCTGCAAGTCACCTTCTGTCAGTCACCTTCTGCCAGTCGCCTTCTGCTAGTCACCTTCTCCAGTTGCCTTCTGCCAGTCACCTTATGCTAGTCGCCTTCTGCCAGTCACATTCTATCAGTTGCCTTCTACCAGTCACCTTCTACCAGTCGTCTTCTGCCAGTCATCTTCTACCAGTCACCTTCTGGCAGATGTGGACTCTAGTTTTGTCAATACTCTGCTTTGTATCTCTCGTTATCCAGAAAAAATGTTGCAATTGTATGGGAGTCGTTGTCAGGGTTAGCTATATATAATGGGGTACAAGGGGCAATTTGGGTAGGATATTTCTTATTTTAAATAAATTTAGGGTGAAAATTAGGTGGGAAACCTTATGACAACGGGGCGAATTTACCCTAAAAAAATTAGATCTCAAAATTTTTGAGTGAACGGGACGACCTCTATGGTCCCAAAAATCGTAAAATTGACATTTTGGAAATCTAAAAATTCATGGTAAATTGCGAAATTCGCCACTAAGCAAAACCCTGCTTAAAACATAAGGAATGAATATGATTATGAGCTTAACAATCTAATGAACAACACCACAGAATGTATAACAATCATGAATGTAAATAATGACTCTTAGCATAAGAATTAATTATTTAAGCATCCAAATGTGAGATGAGATGATGTGATATGTATGTACTTTTCTTTATTAGCTTTTGTAAACTAAAATATATGCACAAAATAGTTAGTGGTCATCTAAATATCATTGCTGATATTCATTCGGTATCTATCATATTTCATGGATACCCTTTAATGAACAGAGCCCCCTAAAGAAATTTTATGATGCAAGTTTGAAGAACACAGGCTTATACTGAGAGGGGGGGATGAATACTATAGCGCTCACTTTTTACTTTCTTTTCAAACCAATATCAATTAGTGTCCTTAATTGCAATAACCAAATATAGCAGTGTGCATTAATGACATAGATAGCAATAGTAAACAAGTGCACAAATCACCACACATAATTAAGACACAATATTTAATGTGGTTCCCCTAATTTGGGGTACTCCACAAGATAATATCCTTATAATATTTTACACATAAATAAGGATCCTTATCCTAATACAAATGATTACTTTGATCTACTCAAAGCTAGGTAATACACAGATCTGCTCAGGTAGGTAATCAACTGATCTGCTCAGCTAGGCAATCCTGATCTAATCAAGTAGGAAATCTACTAATCTACTCAGTAAGGCAATCCTGATCTATTCAGGTAGGAAATCCACTTATCTACTTTAGCAAGCTCACCAAGAACTTGCCCAAATCTGCTCTAGAAAGCTCACTAAGAACTTGCCCAAAATTGCTCTAGCAAGCTCACTAAGAACTTTCCCAAAACTGCTCTAGCAAGCTCACTAAGAACTTGCCCAAAATCACTTTAGAAATTTCACTAAGAACTTACCCAAAATATGCTCTAGCAAGATCACTAAGAACTTGCCTAAAATTTGCTCAACAAGCTCACCAAGAACTTGTTCAAAATCTGCTCAACAAGCTCACCAAGAACTTGCTCAAAATTTGCTCAACAAGCTCACCAAGAACTTGCTCAAAATTTGCTCAACAAGCTCACTAAGAACTTGCTCAAAATCTGCTCAACAAGCTCACCAAGAACTTGCTCAAATCTACTCAAAAATCTCACTAAGAACTTGCTCAAAATTTTCTCAACAAGATCACGAAGAACTTGCTCAAATATGCTCAACAACATCACTAAGAACTTGCTCAAAATCTATCCCAAAACTATCCACAAATTTGTCCCAAAAGCCTTATCAAAGGCTCAATCAATCATACACAAAAATTGCCACAAATCTGCCCAAAAATCTATCCCAAAAGCCTTCTCAAAGGCTTAACCAATCATGCTCAAGTAGCACTCCAATCTCATCCATAAATCTATGAAGGCAAGGCTCAATGATGAATTCAACAATGAATGACAATGCACTCTACAATGGATGACAACAATGATCCACAATAATCTCAACTCAAATCAATCTCAACTCAACTCAAGTCAATCTTAACTCAACTCAAATCTTATAGAAGCATAAAGAGAATTGTTAGAGACTCAATATGTTCTAATATCAAAGTTCAATCTCAACCCAAATCAGAGTTATAGAATTTTTTGTTTCATGGGACTTGAACAATCACCTCACACAATCACTTGACTAGGCTCAATCAACTCAACTCAACCAATCACCACAAGGGACAACTCTTTCTCACAAAACCCTAGTCCAAGCATGTATCAACCAACTCAAATATTTCCAACAATGCTCAACCACAAATCTGAATTATAGAATTATTTGTTTCATGGGACTTGAACAATCACCTCACACAATCACTTGACTAGGCTCAATCAACTCAACTCAACCAATCATCATAAGGGACAACTCTTTCTCAAAAAAACCCTAGTCCAAGCATGTATAAACCAACTCAAATGTTTCCTATAATTCTCAACCACAAATCTCACATAACAATGATACTCATGTTCTTTTCTAACTCAAGTTCTTTGCATAACCAATGGGATTCAACAACTATGCTTATAAAACAAGTTTTAAACACAACTCTCAAACCAGAAAACCTTGAAGCATTCAACCAACCACTTTCGAAAAGGAAACCACAATCAATCCTTTTCTCTCCAATGATATTTCAAAAATCAACCACCATAAACAAAGTCAATGGAGAATATTGCTCATACTTTTTGATGCCTTATTGGATGTCCACTAAATCTACCACACTCAACAAACTTCTTTTTCAACTTTCAACAAGGGTTATATATCGTGATTAATATCACAACAATAATATCCAAATAACACCTTATCACTCCTACTCAATAAGATACAACATGTCCCCTCATGAAAGAATTAATCACCTTTGAAAAAGAACAAAACAACCTTCACTTTTGAAACCCTTTACAAAAATATAAATATCTCTTTACATACACCTTATTTCTCCCTCTAAGCAAATTAATCAAATAGCCATCGAAATAAGCTTTCCAACAATATATAATATGATATACTTTCAAAAGGAGAAACACCAGAAATCTCTTTTTTTCTAAATATGCATCACAACCCTTATTCCTCCTAGCGCAACTTTAGAAAAATAAAATATATTAAAAAAAATTATTAACTTGCCTCTATCCCTGACGATATTCAATCTCGTGACATCTCCTTGCTCAGCGCTTTAACCACAATTAGCCTGTCGTTAGGCAATACACCCTCACGTGTCCAAAGGGACACGAACAAAAACTTATATCATAAACTTCTACACCCTTCAAAAAACTTAATAGCGCTTCAAGCGCTTCAACAAAGCAAATAACCACGACGGGACTCGATTGCAGGACCTCCTGCATAACACACAATGCACGAAATGCTAGGCCAAAGATGCCTATGCATCTTATTAAACTTCGTGAATGATTTTTTAATAGACCAATGTCACACTTCTCTCTCTTTTCGCAATTCGTTCCCCAATAGAAAGCATTTGAAAAATAAGCGCTGAATTTCATAAAGTCTAAGATTTTTTTGGCATATATCTATGCATTTCCTCTTTCTTTAGACGTTGGCACTATAAATTAATATATCCTTTCCTCCTTTATTTAGTTGCGCTAAAATTAATATATTTAATTTTAAAATTTAAATTTAAATTTTAAATAATTTAAAATTTAAATTTAAATTTTAAATAATTTAAAATTTAAATTTAAATTTTAAATAATTTAAAATTTAAACTAAATATTTAAAAATAAATATCTCCATCATCGGGGCACCTTTTTCGAAGAAAAAAAAAGCCAATATAGGTTTAAGAAAAAACCATTTCAAATATGCCATCCGTGGTTTTAAATAAAACCTTTTATTTTGTTTGCCTTGGTTTTCAAAAAAACCCTGTATATATCCATGCTCTCGAAAATATCATAAATGCTTATTTATGAAATGCTTTGGCCACCAAAACTCAATGTGATCCATGTGACATCAATGATCCATGTGACATCAATGCCAACATAAAATAACTCAAATTACCAACTGATTTGTGATATGAATTTTTGCTATGAGATGATTTTTGAGGTTTTCCATGAGACTCAAACACCCTAGTTGGTCCATCAAAATTCATATACTGATCATACAGATATTTTGAAGGATAAAGATTTATTATGAAGCCCTAGATATTTCATTATCCTTGTGTGTGAAAATGAATATATTAGATAAAACATAAGCATACCCTAGTGCCAAGTAGGATTCATTCAACCCATTACTATATTTGGGATCCTCAAATGTTTATCCTGATCCTAAGTTGGACTCAGTTAGATTAAACCATTGGGTGGTATAGGACACCTAAAGCTAGCTCATCCACATGCAAAAATTGGTTTGTACACAAGCGAGATGCTAATGTGATAGACATGTCGTCATGCATAAGGATACCTTACAGCTCGTCCATGCTGAGAATTCCAGGGATTTCCCTTCTTTTATTCATATTTATTTGGGATACTTGCTCATGATTTAGTGATGAAAATCACTCATTTATTTTAAATTTTTGTTTTTCTTTTGAGCAAGGGATTTATGTAGTGATGATAATCACTATATTTTTTTTTTTTTGAATTTTTCTTTGTTGAGGATTTTTTTTGTTTTGATTGAAGCAAGGGATTTCTTTGGGTAGGGATGAACTTGTCCTTTTGCCAATTCTCATCATTTACGAATCGGTTGCACGGGGGGATGAACAAGATAAAATTTTCACCTTAGGATACGTAATACCACTTTGTGGTGTTCATATTCCTTTATTCCAACTAGGGTTTTAGTGTTTTGATTAGTGATAGGATTTAAAAATAGACTAGGTGCTATCAAAATCAAACCTCACCTATTAAAAGCTAAGATAACTTTCTACAGTTTGATAAAACCACTAGGTATGTTTGAGTGACCAAAAAACCCTAGTATATTCCTCATCGCAATAGGAGGGGTTGTGTTGAAAAACATAGTTACACACATGGGTTATGGAAGAAGATGGATTTTGAAGATGCATGATTGACGTACAAACATGGTGTTATTTGTAGGATTATAGACACAACCTATATCTAAATGCAAATGCAGCGGATGTGACATGCCTAATGCAATGCAATTATATGAATGCAAATGCAAATAAAATTGTTTTAGTATTTTTGGATGCTTTCCATTGTTTTTTATTTTTTAAATTTATTCGAGTTTTTTTTATATTTTCTTGATTTTAAGTTGTTTTTGTGCTTTTTATGTTTTGCTTTTGACCAAAGGGCTTATGGTGCCTTTGGGGGTTTTTGTAAAATTGACCAAAGGGCTTTAAGATACCATTGGATATTTTTGTGAGTTGAACAAAGGGCTTTAAGATACATTTAGAGATTTTTTTGAGTTGACCAAATGGCTTTAAGATTCATTTGGATATTTTTATTTTTTATTTTGTTGTTTTCTAATTTATTTTGGATTTTTATGCTTTCATTGTTTTTGAAATTTTAAAATTTATTTGAATGTTTTTGATATTTTGTTGATTTATGTGTGAAATACCTTTATATGAATGATGTTGAGAGGTTCTGGCTACTAAAGACCCTCTATAATTTTTAGGCGATATGCCCCAGGCCCAATCTTCTCAGAGATGATATAGGGACCTATCCAGTTTATCGTAAATTTGTCTCACAGATGCAGTGGTAAATTTGAGTTCTACTGGTTCTCTTTAAGCACAAGATCCCCAACCTTAAAGTCTCTTAGGTGGACTCTATTATTGTAAGCTCATGTTAGATGATCTTGGTAAACACAAATATTCTCAAGAGCATTGATGCACCGTTCATCTAGAAGGGTCAGTTGATCCAGGTGAGCTTATCGCACAGTTTCATTATTGATGAACTCTTTCAATGCGATGTGCAATGTTGGAATTTCCAACTCTAAGGGCATAATGGCCTCAGTGCCATATACAAGAAAAAATGGTGTTGCCCCAGTGGGCATTCGTATACTAGTCCTATAAGCCCATAATGCCAAGGGCAATTGCAAGTGCCAATCCTTATGATTTTCTTTCACCATATTTTTTAAGATGGCTACTATTATATTTTTTGAGGCCTCTGCTTGCCCATTTTCCTACGGATAGTATGGTGTCACAAAACTATATTGAATGTTGTATTTGGTCGTTAAAGATCACATATTTTTGTTTTTGAATGATGGACCATTATCCGATATTATCTTGAAAGGTACCCCAAAACAACAAATGATATTTTGGAGTATGAACTCCACAATCTAAGGACCAATTTTTGAGGTTAAGGGGACCGCTTCCACCCATTTGGTGAAGTACTCAGTGGTTGTTAAGATGAACGTGTGTCAGATTGAGGATGAGGGAGAAATATTTTTTATTAGATCAAAATCCCATTGAGAAAATGGCCAAGCCGCCTGAATGGGCTATAAGGCCTGAGATGACAGGTGTGCCAAATTTGCATGCTACTGGCATTTAAAAAATTTCCTAACATACTCGTAGTAATCCTTCTCTATGGTGGGACAATAATAACCCATTTGAAAGATGCCCTTAAAAATGGCCATGCTACTGAAGTAGCCACTACATGTATCGTCGTAAGCTTACAAAATTACCCAAGCTGATTCTTGGGGCTCTAAGCAATGTAGGAGGACTCTATCATAGCTCTGACAATACAATATGCTTCCTAGCAAGACATATCTTATCACTTTTTTCTTTAATGTTCATCTCTCGAAATGCAACAGTCCTTGTGGGAAAACTCCAAGTCTTGGGAAATATTGCAACTAGGAAATCCAATCCTGATAAGCTACAACCTCGATGGATAAGACTATTTGCTTCTCCTACGATTCGATGTTCACAAATGCAGATTAAGAAAAAACCTTGTGGTGAATGGTGGTACCATTCCCCATAGGACCTTGAGAGATCAAGGACCCCCAAGGTGCCTTCTTTAAGAAGTTTTTGGCTTTACAAAACCAATCATGGTTTGGCTCTATATAAATTATGTTTATGGATTCTTTGTTATCCAAAGCCTCACACTGGATCGTTGAATGTGAGAGCATTTTGACATGAATGGTAGTGAAATCAACAAATGGATTTTGAGGGATCAAGGATCCCAGAGATGCCATGGTGTCTACAAATTTTTTTTATGATTAAGGGATGGCCTCGATGTCATACCACTCTAATTTGGCTAGCTATGTGTCAACAAGCTTCTTGTAAGCTTTCAAGATTGGATCCTGGCAGTCCCTTGACCTAGTTGACTATGAGTAAGGAGTCACCAAATATATTTAGCCTTTTGATTCTCATGGCGATGGCTATTTGGAGACCCAATATTAGGGCATCGTATTCAATGTTTTTATTAGTGCAAGGGAAGTATAGCTTGAATAAAAAGGGCATTGAAGCACCTTGTGGCATGAAAAAGACAATCCATGCACTACATCCTTGCTCACACTTCAAACCATCAAAGAACAAAGTCATGTCAGCTTCATTTTTTGGTTCTTTAGGTTCAAGTGCTTCTGATAGTGCAAAGACTACATCATCAAGAATATCTATGGTGAGGGGCCTACTATTCTAAAGAGGCACCTCAGCCAGTTGATCAACTATGAATTATCCCTTGATGGAATTTTGGCTTATGAATTATAGATCGAATTCTATCAATAACATGATCCACTTTGCAGTACGTGTGTTATGATATGTCTTGTTCATCATATAATGCAAAGAATTTTGTTTGGATATTACATATGTCGTATGGCTCAGCATGTAGTGGTGCAATTTCTTGGTTGTAAATACCATTTCTAAACATAGTTTTTTACGTATGCATATCCAATTTTGTAGCTCACCAAAGTGTGGTTGATGTAATATATCGCTTGCTTCTTGTCTTGCGTATTATTTTTGGCCAACATGGTGCCTAAAGAGAAATCGGTAGTGGATATATACAGAAGTAATGTCACATCTGGCCTTGGTAGATCTAGGACTGGTGGTGTTGCTAGGTACTCCTTGATTTCAGCAAAGGCTTACTGAAATTATTCATCCCACTGGAACGGGACCCCCTTGTGTAGTAGTCAATTCATGGATCGACATTTATCTGATAGCTATGTGATAAATCGCTTGATGGATGCTACTTTACCCTATAAGCTTCTTAGTTATCTGATGTTCATGGGCAGGGCCATTTATAGGATAGCCTTTACCTTTTATGGGTCTGCCTCGATGTCTCTTTTAGAAATGATGAATCCAAATATTTATCTAGAAGTTACGTCAAAGATGTATTTCTTGGATTTCAACCTAACATTTTTCTCAATTAGGCAATCGAAGACCTTTCTGAGGGTCTTAGCATACTCTTATCATAGAAATGACTTGGCTAGTAAGTCATCGATGTAGTCTTCCAAGATCTGGTGCATGTAGTCATGGAAAATGTATGGCATAGCCCGTTGATATGTGGCACCAATATTTTTAAGACCAAATGGCATCACTTTGTAATAGAATTTCCCCCATAGAGTGGTGAATGTGGTTTTGTGTTGGTCTTCAAGTTTAATCCAAATATGATTATAGCAAAAAAAACCATTCATTAGGGAGAGCATCTCATGACCTACAGTTACATCTACAGGAGCATCTATATTGGGCAATGGGAATGAATCCTTTGGGGTTGCCTTATTGAGATCCTAGAAATCCGTGCAAATGTAGACTCTTCCATAAGGTTTTCCTATGGGTACCATGTTTGATACCCATTTTGGATATTCGATGGGAACAATAAATACCACATCCAACAATTTTTGCAACTCATTTTTAACCATCAAAGTGATTAATGGATGCATATTTCTGAAATTTTGCTTGTCCGATTTCTTTGTGGGATCTAGCGAAAGGTTATGGACAACCAACTTTGGATATAACCCCGACATGTCTTTGTAGATCCAAGCAAAGAGGTTTGGTCTTTATTTTAGTAGAGAAATTATGATGGTATGCTCTTCTAGAGATAAGCTTTCTCCAAACTTGAATTTATTTTGTTGAGAAGGATCATTGTTGATGTCCACCTCAAAAGTCTCCTCTATTGCCATATGTGACCCTTCCTCAAGCTAGTGAGGATTGGGGATTAAATGAATGTCATCTTCTAGGTTTATAGTTCCCACTGACTCAGGGTTGAGACCAGCATGATAGACATCATGTGCGCATCCTGATGGAAAATGAAATAGTTGTAGCATTTCTTCATTAGGGAAGAAATCCTCAGGCTCTAGAGGTGATTCAGCATGATTCCAATCAATAGCATCTAAGTTAAGACACAATTCCTCCAAAATTGAATCCACTCGTAGTCCACTCTACATTTTGGACTAGCAGGTTGTTGGATAATTGTATTATCATAAAAAATATTATATTTATAGGTACAGGAATGAGTTACTTATGGTTAGGTGATATAAAAATAGGTGATATAACAACCAAGTAACCAATTCATGTGTACAGGTAGAATTTACTAACACCACATCAAACACCACCTAGCATCCTATTAGGTGATGTTATAATCATAATAGTAACTAGGGCAAATATCTTTGCATAGTCAATTCCCTTCTAAGAGAAACACTCAACAACAAGACATACCTTATGCTTCTCTATCTAACCATATACAATGCACTTGGTCCTATAGACATGTTTACACCCAACAACATTCTTCCATTCAAGAAGAGGAACAAGATCCCATATCTACATAAAAGACTCATACTCAACAAGCATATCATCTTTCCACTCCAATTAGTTCTTATCCTAGGAATATGTGAGAGGATATCTAGAATTATCAACCTTTGAGAGCAATATTTGAGAAGGGACCTATCAATATCATTATATTGAATATTATGAACATCCTACAAAAAGGTACAAACCCACTTGAGTGTTGGATGAACTGTGTAATATCTAGGTATATCTTGAGAATGACTCATTAAAATCCAAACTCAAAGCATTCAAATCTTATTCATTGCCCACATCATTATCCAACATTATTTTACAAGGAACTAGTGTGTCAAGCTCAATATCCCTAGAATTTAATATTTAAGTTTTTAAAGGTGATGCTAACTAATAAGGGGTCAAATCCATAGGCATGAGGTTTTCACTAGAAGATAAATGGAAAGATCCAATAGGAATAGATCCCATAAGAATATCTTAAGAATATGCTAGATTAATTAGATAAATAGAGGATCTTCAGCCAAAATCTTAGGTGGATCATTGGATGGAACACTTGAAAGAACCTCATTAAAAACTAAATATATTAAAATAAGAATCTCATATATCTAAGGATTGTAAATAGGATATGCCATAAAGGTATTTGAATAACCCGTAAAAATGCATATGTGACTCTTTTGTATTTCCTTTTAAAGTTATTTGGGTATGTGAGCCCATGTTAAAGACCGAAAGGTACATAATCATGACACATTAGGTTCATCGCCTATCAACCTCTCAAGTGCTTTCATATCCTAAAATATTCTAGTTGGGACTCTATTTATGATTTATGCTACACAAGTAATGATCTCACCCCAAATTGTATGCTTTATCCACTTTTCATTAATTATACAACAAGCCATCTCCATAATTACCCTATTTTACCTCTCAGCTACCTTTTTCTACTTAGAGTATAATGAGAATTCCTTTGAAATGAATTACCATGAAGATTGAAAATTTTATTA
This sequence comes from Wollemia nobilis, assembly GCA_028583015.1. NCBI lineage: Eukaryota > Viridiplantae > Streptophyta > Pinopsida > Araucariales > Araucariaceae > Wollemia > Wollemia nobilis. Next base: position 20,508,569 of record JAQPPZ010017228.1, read on the forward strand.
TAAATATTGCCCATGTACTCTGCTTCCCTATTTGACCTGAGATATTTTATATTTATTTCTAGATAATTTTTTTGTCAATGCTTTAAATTCCTTGAACTTCTTAAAAGTATCATATTTGGTATGAAGAGTACACAATCATATTTACTGAGAGAAATCATCAATGAAAAAAGAAGGTGCATATTTCCAAAAAAGAAAGTATACCCATGGGTCCACATAAATCATTATGAATGAGCTATAAGGGTTGTGTAGCACACCTTGTCATCCCTTTTGAAATGACTCTCTATGATGTGTCCCCAAAATACATCCCTCACATGCAATATTTGGAAGATGAAGAAGTCTAATGGTAATCTGATGATGACTAATGTACCTCCATGACCTATAGCTAAGATGCCCAAGTCTATGATGCCATCACTAACTCTCATTATCTACTTGTGCCACCATGGCTACAAAATATTTTTTAGAGAGGCAAAAGTTGGTATATCCCCCAGTTGGTATATCTGATCTAACTCATCATAATATTAAGAGGTAATAGTCTTGAAACTATCATTAATGTTCATGATGACCCAATGATTAGGAAAAAAATATATCTTTTTATTTGTATGGATTATTCAATAAATAGATAAAATATTGTTTCCAACACTAGGAATATGAAGAACCTCATCGAATGAAGAAGATCCAATACTAGCATCTCCATGACCTACCACCTAGAAGGAAGATTCATCTCCAATGACAACACACTATCTAAAATGCAATGTGTTGTAATCATGTAGAAGGTGTTTATGCATGGTCATATATTTTATTGCCATTGAATCTACAATCCACTCATTAAAAGAAGTGAATATCCAATATGTTGACTAAACAACTATATGATCTTGTGAAGTTTCACCATCATGATTTTCCTCACATTGTGCATAGAAGAGAGCAATATCAACACCCTTTTTTTAGCTACTTTCTCAAGCTTCTTGATGGAAACTTGAAAAATACTACTTTGTGTGTTTCCTTTTTATAAAACTCATAAGTTGAATTTTGAAGGGTTTCTTCTTATTCAAATTTAGCTTCTTGTTAGTTTGAGCCTTGATCATTTCTTTTGCATGAGCTTGATTGATGAGAGGATGACCCTTATGTTGTTGTTTTTGAGTCTAATAGTGAAGAAGGTATTTGAAAACTTCATAAATTGGATAAGAAGGAGAAGTTGGAAAGTAGACATGAAATATCTTAAACACAATATCAACTATCTCATATATCTCTAAGACAATATTGAAAATAATATTGAGAAGCTCAATGTTTTTTCTTTATCCATTGTCTATTTTTAATATCTTATTCCCTTTGGAGTACCTCTAGTATTCCAAATGCCATATTTCAACTTATTTAATCAAATTATATATTCATCAATGGTATCAAATGAAACCATACTCAAGGTAGCAAGTTGTTCCTCCATTTTACTTATTTTTATGGAATCAATGCCATCATAGTATTCTTGAAATTTGTCAAGTAGACCCTTGGGATCCATAGTGCTCCTAACATCATTTTCATAGATATCTTCAACATGAAGAGCTACCACACAAATTTCCTCATCATTTTTATCCCTATACAATTACTTTATCTCTTCAAAATCAGTGTTGTAAGGAACCTCATTCACATAATTGAGAAATCCTTCACTTTGGAGCAAAGCTTCAATCTTGATTTTCCAAGTGGTATAGTTTGAACCATTCAACAATGATATAATCTAATCCATAATTTTCCTAACAAAATATAAAATCCCACATTCAATTATGACCACAAACAACACTAATAATATAGATATCTCAAAAAATCATGCAATTTAGAAAAAGGGTTCAAAATGCTTCCATATGCAAACATTACGGTCCTGTTGGCATTTTTGCCACATTGATTCTCATTGATGAATGCATTGATGTATTGTTGGGGATCTGACCTTTGATTGATGCAGCTTGGGCGAAAAAAGGAGAAAAAATGAGCAAAAAATGGCTAAGTCCGAAAAGCTGCGACGATGCGGCGACATGTTGCGAGAATCGCGGTCCAACGCGATCCAACGCGAGCGAGGTTGGCGGAACCGTCGCGATATCGCGACGTGTTCCGAAATCGCGAGTCGGTGGGCAAAAAAAGCATTAAGTTGAAAACATGCAGCGATTCGCTGACATGTCAGCGAATCGCGACCGGGCAGCGTCGAAGGCGTTAAGTCAAAATTTGCAGCGCGTCGCTGACATGTCAGCGAATCGCGACCGAAAAAGGCGATTGGTACGGCGACGGAAACATGTAGCGAAATCGCTACATGTTCCGATTTCGCGGGGCAGAGCGCAGGGAGGAGCCAACGGCGGAAACATGTAGCGAAATCGCTACATGTTCCATTTCGCGGGTCAACGGTGGTCAAAGCGTCTTGCATGATAAGACGTCGCGATTTCGCGACCCGTCGCGATTTCGCGACCCGTCGCATTTCGCGACTGCGCGATTTTCCCGCCAAGTGCAATATGAACGGCCGAAAGGGTTTTTCGATTTTCGATGATTTAATGCTAACCCGAATTAAATATTTTGCGGATTTCCGATGCGGTTAAGGTCGAAGAGTGCCCAGGCCACCAAAATTAAAGGATTTATTGGTTCAAAGCTGCGGTTCGTGGATTAATTCAACGGCTTCATGCACATGTTTGAAAAAACGAATTTAATGAAGGGCCGCGAACGTTTCATGGTATTTAATTTTTATTTCCTCGAGGCCGCTATTAAGGGGTCGTGTTCCTGATTTCCAAGTTATTATTGTAGATCACGAGGAAGTTGGTTTTAATTATTTAATGCTGCAAAGAGGACGGACCTCTATAAAAACCAATGTAATTTTCATTTGCAAAGGTTGGAAAAACTTGCTGCTAGAAAGCTGGAATTGTATTTGCGGGAATACAAGGATCGACTTCTAATTTTTCAAGCGTCGCATGGATGAATTTGCTTTCTGTTTTCTGCATTTCTAATAGCATTCGTACTCTTGCATTGCTATTACATTTAAATTCTGCATCTTGGATTTAAATACTGCGGTCGAGTACAATTCTGGAATGTGGGTTTGGAGGGATTTGCGGCATGTGATTGTGCGAGGATGAAGCTGATTTCTTGTGTTACTTCGTTGTTGTTGCGTTTGTAGTTTCCTGCTTGTTGTTTTTACGATCCCATCACTTCGGCTGTGGCCATATTTCCCATTTCTTTACGCAACCTTTTAAATCTCTTTCCGGCAACCCTATCTTAAACCCAATTTTAGAGTAGTAGAGGGAACCGGCCCACTACGGAGATTGGTGCAGGAGCCATTTCTTGCTTCCAACCTTTCAATGTTGGCCGGGTCTAGGGCGCAATTGTAAAAATCCTTTCCTGTGGCAGATTCGTGACCAACAGTTTTTGGCACGCCCGGTGGGACAGACTGTTTCTGTCTCCAAGAATTCATAATCGGTGGGATACGCATAATTTTCCAAAGTGATAACCCCACCGGTGCCAACAGTTTTGGCACGTTTTAACACCCGGAGGTCTCAAGATTTGATGAGCTGTCTTGGCCTCACAGCGGAGATTTTTAAGTTCATCTGGCGACTTTGCTGAGTTGAAGATATGTTCGTGGACGCCTATTGTTTTTATAAAAAAAAAAAAAAAAAAATTCAAAGAATGTTTTTTCGGCGACTACGACTTAATGGCGATGGCCGTGATTCCATAGACCACTGCCACAAAGGCGAGGGTTTTTTCTAGATGGGATGATCCTGGCCCTACGAATCTCCAAGTTCGGCATGAAATTCCCGAAGGTGCCCTGAAGAATCTGGCAAAATATGATGGTACCGAAGGCATGGCTCTGGCACATGTTGAAGATATTGCTATTATGTCCATGATCCATGTCATAGAACACGAGGATGTCATGATCCGACTTTTGGTTCGATCTTTGGAAGGAAGAGCATTGCAGTGGTACAGACTGCTCAAATGTCAAAGCATCAGCTCATGGGACGATCTAGCGGGAGCACTGATCAAAAGATTTGATGAAGATCCTTTCTACAATTCTTTGGATCTCTACCAATTTTTCATGTACATCAAGAGAGCACCTCAAGAAAGCATCACGGACTTCAATGTCCGATTCTTGATAAGTTGGAAGAGAATTCCGAGAGAAGATCCGTCCATCACCCACCCAAGCCCACCTCTTTTATGTTCGAGCTTTTAATTCGACATAGGTCTCCTTTTCTTTGCGATCAGGTGAACAACGCTTCCCACAAATCTTTGAGGAAGCAGTGCGAGCGGAACAGTTGTTGCTCTTATCGAGAAAATTACCGTGGGGAGAAACTCCATTACCTTCTCCGGTGGTTGCTGCTCCTGTTTACCCTGCACATTCATGCCAGATCCCTGACCGAGATGCAGTCATGTGGAGTTCAAGGGACGGATCTCGTCCAAAGTCAAGGATTGGGACATGCAAGCACTTTTCCGAGCAATGAACAATATGGTTGCTTGCGAGTTTTCATCAAGAGATGGGCCAAGTAGAAGAACAAGTGCAAATTCGAAGTACGAGGAGATCCCGAGAATCCGAGTTCTCACTTGAAGAGCCATGTGATCACATCAAGGAGTTAGAGGAACTGTACTCAGCCCACGACCGATAGAAGTCTGCAAAGTGGTGGTGTTGGTTCCGACCACTACATCCAGTTCTGAAGAAGTCTTCCATGTGGGTACTAGTAAGAAGGATAATCTGCTGAATTGCATCCTATCGGCACCATGGAGAACTTCGGGGAAGGAGCCGGCCTAATTTCAAGGACCGACTTAAGTATGATCGGATACGAGTCGGGACATTGCAGATTTCTCGGATAACATTACGAGATTGGGTGTACGGTGGCGACATGCCAATCATGTCGTGCATTATTGTATATAGTATTTTGAAAAAAAACAAAAAAAAATAGAAAAAGAAGAAGAAAAAAAAAAAAAGTGGTATTGTTTTTATTTGTTCATCTCGGTTCTTGTTGCCTGCGAGCCGTAGATGCTTGTTTTTCCTTTGTTTTTCTCCTCCCAACGAGTTTGGTGGCTTTCTAGCACTTTCTTCTTTTCCCTTCCCCGTTTCCTCTCTTTCCTTTCTTCATCTTCCTTCTTTTACTTCTTTTTCTTCTGCATTAAAACAAAATAAGCCACGGCTTGTTGTTTCTTTTTCCCTTTTCTGTTTTTCCCCGTCCCTTCTTATCCCTTTCCTCTAAGTTTAGTCTTTTACGCATTTGCTAACAGTCTAGTTCATTTCATTTCACAGCTTTCCTAGTTCCATTCCCACTCCATAACTTCGTTCATTTTCATTTCATCATTCCATTGCAGTCACCGCTTGCGCAATCGCAGGAGCTCACTCCACCATCACATTCCATTTCTTCAGTTTATAACCGCTTCTATGCAGGTTCTTCCAGTTCTAGTTTTCCGCAGCAGAAGAAGTTTGGCAGCGGTCCACGACATGTTTTACGGCGGCTTGTTTACGGTTCTGATATGACTCTGTGCCCAATGGACTAAGGCCCGGATTCTTGCATACGGTGAGTTGTATACCCGCGAGCCGCCAAGAATGTTGGCATTTTTGCCACATTGATTCTCATTGATGAATGCATTGATGTATTGTTGGGGATCGACCTTTGATTGATGCGGCTTGGGCGAAAAAAGGAGAAAAATTGAGCAAAAAATGGCTAAGTCCGAAAGCTGCGACGACGCGCGACATGTTGCGAGAATCGCGGTCCAACTCGATCCAACGCGAGCGAGGTTGGCGGAACCGTCGCGATATCGCGACGTGTTCCGAAATCGCGGGTCGGCGGGCGAAAAAAGCATTAAGTTGAAAACATGCAGCGATTCGCTGACATGTCAGCGAATCGCGACCCGGGCAGCTTCGAAGGCGTTAAGTCAAAATTTGCAGCGCGTCGCTGACATGTCAGCGAATCGCGACCGAAAAAGGCGATTGGTACGGCGACGGAAACATGTAGCGAAATCGCTACATGTTCCGTTTTCGCGGGGCAGAGCGCAGGGAGGAGCCAACGGCGGAAACATGTAGCGAAATCGCTACATGTTCCATTTTCGCGGGTCAACGGTGGTCAAAGCGTACTGCATGATAAGACGTCGCGATTTCGCGACCCGTCGCGATTTCGCGACCCGTCGCATTTTCGCGACCTGCGCAGTTTTCCCGCCAAGTGCAATATGAACGGCCGAAAGGGTTTTTTCGATTTTCGATGATTTAATGCTAACCCGAATTAAATATTTTGCGGATTTCCGATGCGGTTAAGGTCGAAGAGTGCCCAGGCCACCAAAATTAAAGGATTTATTGGTTCAAAGCTACGGTTCGTGGATTAATTCAACGGTTTTCATGCACATGTTTGAAAAAACGAATTTAATGAAGGGCCGCGAACGTTTCATGGTATTTAATTTTTATTTCCTCGAGGCCGCTATTAAGGGGTCGTGTTCCTGATTTCCAAGATATTATTGTAGATCACGAGGAAGTTGGTTTTAATTATTTAATGCTGCAAAGAGGACGGACCTCTATAAAAACCAATGTAATTTTCATTTGCAAAGGTTGGAAAAACTTGCTGCTAGAAACTGGAATTGTATTTGCGAGAATACAAGGATCGACTTCTAATTTTTCAAGCGTCGCATGGATGAATTTGCTTTCTGTTTTCTGCATTTCTAATAGCATTCGTACTCTTGCATTGCTATTACATTTAAATTCTGCATCTTTGGATTTAAATACTGCGGTCAGGGTACAATTCCTGGAATGTGGGTTTGGAGGGATTTGCGGCATGTGATTGTGCGAGGATGAAGCTGATTTCTTGTGTTACTTGCTGTTGTTGCGTTTGTAGTTTCCTGCTGTTGTTTTTTGATCTCATCACTTCGGCCTGTGGCCATATTTCCCATTTCTTTACGCAACCTTTTAAATCTCTTTCCAGCAACCCTATCTTAAACCCAATTTTAGAATAGTAGAGGGAACCAGCCCACTCTGGAGATTGGTCTGGGAGCCATTTCTTGCTTCCAGCCTTTCAATGTTGGCCGGTTCTAGGGCGCAATTGTAAAAATCCTTTCCTGTGGCAGATTCGTGACCAACAGGTCCTTGGAATTTTGGCCCAAAAATCACACAAGATACCTCAAAAACCTTTGAAATTTTGAAAAAAACATTATTTACATGTAGTGAATGTGATAGTTCCATGTGTCACTATGTAATGGGATGAGGGGGCGCTAATTGGACACTAAATGGACAACATACCAATAAATAAGGTGATGCCACTTGTCACTATCTAAAATAGAGGCTACTAGTTTTATATTGACTATATAAACCACAAGGTAGTGTGCTAGTGAATTACTTTATGTCACTTTTTATGATCTAATTTTTTCTATAACATGTGAACCAAAATATACATCTTGTCGCTATTCGATTCACCCCAAATATTGTGCTTTGCAAAGTATATTGACTTTGTGATTGTATGGTACATGGGTTCAATGAGATGGTGAAACATGATTGTTCAAATCCCTTTTTATATTTACCATATAAAATTATACCTACTATGTTGACCTTTGACATGTCCATCACTTCTATTTCATCACCTACTATGTCATCCTACACCATGTTATCTTGTGACATATAATCAAAGGCCACATCATCACCTTCCATGTCACCACTTACTATGTCATCCTACACCATATCAACAAGTGCCACATTAGTGCTAGATTCAATGTCATCAGGAACCACATCACCATGATCATGTCAAAAATAGATGATTTCATTAGTTGCCACATCATCTTCGTATGTTGCCAAGTTAGATATACTAACATCATCAATCAAGGTGCTAATAGCATCAAGTTTATCCCAAACCATAGCCTAGTGGGGTTTGAAATCTTAGTTTACTAGGCCTCATGCCTTAAGGGTATATCCATTAGCCACCATAGCTTGGGCACCCCTTGATAATATAAGCACCAATGCAAACAAATGAAAGGAATTCCTCTTTTTTACTTCCCATTTTTACCGTCTCTTACTTGCACCCCATGATGACACAACTTTGACTCATGTTGATATAGAAAACTATCGTGCAAGCTCTTTCCCACCATAGTAAGAATATTCTATATGTTCCATGAAATATTCTTTTTTAAATTCAAGAATTTTAAAAATTGGAGGGGAAAAACCAAATTTTCTCAACATAGAAATATAGGTATTTGGAGGTAAAACAAAGAAAAGTAAATTGGGACCATTCCTAATTTTGTAAATAATCTAAAAAAATTGACAGTTCATTCATACCTATCATGAATTTCCCTACACAATTTTTTTTATTGAACATAATCAATGAGGACATCCTCTCATGCCAATGCAACAAAAAAATGCCATTTTAACAACTTTGTCAAGTGGCTCAGAGATACTTGCCATGCAAGAAATTTTACCCATGATTTCATTGGCATTTATAATCTATCAAAAAATGTTCAACCTCTTCTTTTCTTCTTTTATGATGGCTATGAATGTTGTCCTCTTATATATGTTGTTATTAGACATACAATTTTAGAAGAGAAAAGTGGCTTATTTTTTTAAACTCATAAAAGACAAATGCAGTTTTTAAAAAACCTTGAAAAACTCAATCTTGAAGCTAGGCCATCCATTTGGTAAAAAAAAAAAAAAAAATTAAATGAATGGTTTGAATTCCAAGAGAGGAACAAAGGAATCTATTTCTTAATATTTTCCCTAGAGAAAATTTGTGGAACCTAGTAAGATATTTGCAATCCAAGTCCACCTATATCAAAAAGAAACTTTTTACAAATTAACGGTCTTACATAAATTTTTCTAGCTGCTCAAAACATTATTTTCCTTAGGAGACATCATAGGAGTTTATTTTGTGAAGACACGCAATCCAATAATGGATATTTACATCAACTTAATACCATGTTAGATTTTAAAATAGTTTATAAAAATGAATGGAATAAATATAGTACCCAAAAATATTGAAAATTAACACATAGCAATACACATGGTATGGGGGGGTGCCCATAGACACCAAACTATCTGACTAAAGAAAAATAGAATACTGTTAGAAGCCTACTATTGAAATAAAGCTCACACACACAAAATACTGAAAGATAACTGAAATACATGCAATAACAGAATAATACTATGCAGAAAGTAATTACGAAATTGAAATAGTCTTACAAATAACTCAGAATCGTAGGCCTCTTCGAGGGGGCAACCTCCTTCAATATTTCATTAACTTGCAAAAAGATGCTTTGTACATGGATTCATAGCTTTTTAAAAAAGACTTCATGCAAACCCTAACCCTAGGCTCAAGAGTTGGCTTACATGCAAAATGCCACTCGAGCTAGAATCTTCTACCAAATGTTGGTTACAATCTTGATAACGATTACATCAAATGGCCCCACTTGGCTAGGAGCATAATATACCACGTACATTACAAAATAACATTATATGTGGGATCCCCACGTTGGATGTGGGTCATTACATACTAATGGAAATTACAAAATAACGTTAGGATGGGATCCTAACATGTCCTTCCCCTTCAAAAAGCTTTGTCCTCAAAGCTGAAGGTGAGGAAACTGGTGCTGGAGCTAATGGAGAGATTCCCATGTAGCATCTTTTGGCTGGAGTCCACACCACTGAACAAGCACTTCAATAATGGTGTGATTGTGAAGAGTGCGAGTCTGATGATCCAATAGTTGTTCGGGTTCAAGCAAGATAGAACCTTCTTCATCTAACTCTGGGAGTGCAGATTGAACCTATACCTAATTTTCCACCACCTTTTTGAGAGTAGAAATATGAAAAATAGGATGGAGCTTGGATGTAGGTGGAAGAGCCAATTTGTAGTCTATGGCACCAATCTGCTATAACACCTGATAGGGCCCATAGTACTTTACAGCAAGCTTCTGGCATCGACGAAGCTGGAGGGACAATTGTTTGTATGGTTGCAAGTGAAGGAAAACCATATCACCCACATCAAAACTATGCTTAAAACAGTGTTGATTAGCCTATTGGCGCATCCGATTCTAGGCTACCTCCAAATTCAGCTTCAGTTGATGGAGGACATCAGCATGCTGACTGAGAGTAGTGTCGACTGCATGGACCTTGGAGCTACCTAGAATGTAGGAGGAAGACATCGATGGAGGGCACCCATAAACCACCTCAAAAGGGGTAACCTTGGTGGCTATGTGATAGGAAGTGTTGTACCACCACTCGACCAAAGGAAGCCATCTTGCCCAGTGCGTAAGATGATATGAGGAAAAGCAATGAAGGTAGGTTTCCAAACATTTATTGACAATATTTGTATGGCCATTTGTTTGCGGATGATACGCTGAACTCATATTGAGCTGAGTCCCCTGCAACTTAAAAAATTCTTTCCATAAGTGACTAGTAAAGGTTGGATCACGATCGGATACGATGGAGGAGGGTAGACCATGAAGGCGAAAGATAAAATCAAGGAAAATTTGGGCAATGGTGGAGGCTGTGTAAGGATGGGAGAGGGGATAAAAGTGAGCATACTTCGAAAGACAATCCACTACCACAAAGATAACATATTTGTCACCAGACTTAGGTAAGCCTTCAATAAAATCCATAGAAATATCTGTCCAGACCTGGTCATGAATGGGAAAGGTTTGAAGAGTGCCTAGAGAACGCATTGTTTCACCTTTCATCCACTGATAGATATCACGAGATACCACAAAATCATGAATATCCTTTTTCATACCCTTCCAAAAAAAGTGCACTTAAGTCGTTCATATGTTTTGAGAAATCCTGAATGTCCAGCAGATGGAGTAGCATGCAGTTATGTCATGATAAGTTTCCGTAGTGAGGACTTGTGAGGAGCAAAAAGGCATTGGTGGTAACGCAAATCCTGATAATCTCAAGTGTATCCTAGACATGAAGTAGGCTTAGTGGATAGGGAAGCAACCAAAGTCTGCAATTCAGAATCCTGAAGTACCTCTTAGCGTAAAGAATCGATCCATTGGGGGATCGACAATGAAATGGCGCACAACATACTGAGAGCTTCAAATTGGTGAGAGAGAGCATCAACCACAACATTCTCCTTACCCTTCTTATAGGTGATATCATAATCATAGCCCATGAGTTTAGAGACCCATTTTTGTTGTTTGGGGGTGGCAACCCATTGCTCCAAAAAGTATTTAAGACCCTGATGATCTGTTTTAATGGAGAAATGACACCCAATGAGATACGGTCACCAATGGGTTACGACATGGAGGATTGTCATAATCTCCTTGGCATAAGTGGATTTTCCCAAATTATAGCTGGAGAGAGCTTTACTAGTGAAGGCCAAGGGTCTCCCTTCTTGCATCAACACTACCCCAACACCACAACCTAAAGCATCGCTTTCAATAACAAATGGTTTAGAGAAATTTGGCATGGCCAAGATAGGCGTAGTGGTCATGGCATTCTTCAATTCTTGGAAAGCTTGTTCAGTGGGTCCTCTCCAAGTAAAAGAGTCATTCTTTAGCATGGAAGTGAGGGGAGCTATGATTTTACCGTAGTTACGAACAAAATTATGGTAATAACCTGTAAGTTCTAGAAATCCCCAAAGACCTTTGAGAGTGTGAGGTTTTGGCCATTCCTGAACATCTTGGATCTTCTTGGGATCAACTTTAACGCCCTCCTTAGTGACAATGTGTCCCAAATATTCTACTTTTGTCAACCCAAAAGAACACTTGGAATGCTTATCATAGAGTTGATGTTGTACCAACAATTGGAGAGTCTGATTCACATGAATAAGATGCTCTTCCCATGAGCGACTATACACCAGAATGTCATCAAAGAAGACTAGAATGAACTTTCAAAGGAATGGACAAAAAATGTTGTTCATGAGGCTCTGGAAGGTGGAAGGGGTATTAGTCAAACCGAATGGCATTACCAAAAACTCATAGTGACCTTCATGAGTACGAAATACAGTCTTGGGAATATCCTCCTCTTTGAGCCGGATTTGATGGTACCCCAAGCGAAGGTCAAGTTTGGAAAAATACATAGTCCCATGAAGTTCATCTAGTAATTCATCCACCACCGAAATAGGAAACTTATCCTTGATGGTGAGTTTATTGAGCTCTCGATAATCGATACACAACCGCCAAGACCCATATTTCTTGCATACCAGTAAAATCGGAGAAGAGTAAGGATTGTTGCTTGGCCGAATGACCTCGAATTTTGATAATTCTTGTACTAACTTCTCAATTTCTGACTTAAGAGCATGAGGATACCTGTATGGTCTAATGTTGGGTGGTGCATTACCAGGTAACAAGGGAATAACATGGTCATGAGAGCGACGAGGTGGTAATTCTGTTGGCTCAGTGAAAACAGAGTTGTGCTTGGTCAAAATAAGTTGCAAATATTCAAGAATAGAATCCTCCTCTGAAGAATGTGGTTGGATCACAAAAATCTGAGCTATGACACCTCGAGATGATTTTTTTAACAACTTCTCCATTCGGTTGGAACTGATAATCTGTGATGACCCTGATTTTAAGCCATGGAGAGTGTAGGACTATCCATTCTATGAGAATTGCATCCAAAGCTCACAAAAGTGCCAAGAGATGACTCCTAATGTGCCCAACCATTGAGATCCCAACACAATATCACATCCCCCTAATTGAAGTGCAAACATATCTTGTTTGAGCTCATAGTCCCCAATATTGACCTTAACATTATGATATTTTCCCTTGCAAGGTAAAGTCCCACCATTTTCTACCATAACCTCAAAGGAATTACATGTGTGTACATAAAAATTTTCCTGCTTGGTGATGCGGGGATCAATAAAATTGTGTGTACTGCTAGAATCAATCAAGATGGTAAGTTGCATGCCCTTGAAATAACCCATAATTTTCATGGTTTGGGGCATAGTAATGCCAGCAAGAGCATGAACAAAAATTTTAGCCTATGATTCATCTAGGTTTTCTTCCTCTGGTTTAGGTGGTTCCTCTACTGATTCAGTGTCATCATCACTATGGTCATTGGTGTCAGGCTCATCAACATCGATGAGGAACAATTTCTTTTGGGTGCACCTATACCCTCGAGAAAAAATTTCATCACAATTATAGCACAACCCTTGGGTGCATCGCGTATCCATTTCAACAGTGGTTAAATGTTTGGTTGCAGCAGTGGGTGCAACAAGTTTTTGTTCATGTTGATTGTAGAATCTAGGAGGAAAATAGGGTTTAGCTTGTGGAAATTTAGATAACCGCCTATGAGCTAAAAATTTTGACTCGCTCAAACGAGCCAACTAGATATCCTGCATCATGGATTGTGGTTTAAACATTGTGACCTCGGCTTGGAGATCTTTCCGCAACCCACTAACAAAACAACTCATATAGAACCCTTCATTCATTCCTGTAGTTTTGTTGGCCAATCTCTCAAATTGTATTTGGTAATCTCGAACTATCAAAGTTTGTTTCAGCTTTGTCAACTGTCTTGTAAAATCATCATGCTCACTAGAGCCAAAGCGCGTGAGTAATTGAGACTCAAATTCTGCCCAAGAAGGATCAGGGATAGTTTTTTGCAACCATTGGTACCACTGAAGGCTTCATATTCCAAATTGAAAGAAGCCATTTGAACTCGGTGATAAATGGGGACATTATGGAGTCTAAAGAATTGAGCAACAAGACATAACCATCCATCAACATCCTTCCCATTGAACTTAGGAAAGTCTAGTTTTGGCATCTTGAAGGGAGTATCACGATCAAAGTGAAGGTGAGAGTCATCTATTCCCATTTCGTGATGATACTCAAACTTGCTTGGACCACCTTGTATTTTAGACTCAACATCTACTAGGTGTTCTTCTATGCGAATTCTGGAGGTATCTTGGTCAACTCTAAAAGTTTGAAATTCTGTCATTAAGTGTTCAGTTGTTTTTTGCAAGCCAGTAACAACACTTAGTAGGGTATCCAACACTGAAGCAGTGTTTTGTTCTACCTCTTTTTGATGTCCACGAGTGCCACTTGCCATTTGAGATAGCCTTGAAATTTTTTACTCAATTACTAAAAATAGATGTGGGATTTCAGGAGTTACTATTTTTAGTAAAGGTCCAAAATTTAATTTGGGAAATGGATTGCAACACTGATTTTAGGATAGGGTCCACTTCGGTGGCTGTTTGATCTGAGTGCTCAATGAGGAGATATACTGAATTTCTTGACTTTTTGTGATCTCTTGTTGGTTGCAAGGTGATGTCAAGGTAATTTCCTCCACTTGGACTTAAAATTTCACCAGTGAGTCCTTGAGGGTCTTTGGTGTAGAATAACAAGTAGCTTCTATTCCCAAAAATTTGGATCAATCTAATTGACCGTTGAAAAGTTATGGTCTTAGCAAGAAAATTAAAAATTGCTATTTTTGGAAAATCAGTGCAAAATTTGACCAAGGGCTGCTAAGGACAATTTTTTTTGGAATAAAGTGTAGAATTATCTACTAAATTTTTGAGTCAATATGAGATCTGTGTGAAGAGATATCCCTGTTTTAATAAAATTTCAATTTTTTTTTAGGCTCTAGGTCACAAGTGGGAAAACTGAATCAACTATCTCGGATCTATCAACTAATCACCCTATCACTATCCTGTCACCTATACTGTAGTTATACACACTAATAGTTTTGTTTCTAACCCTGACCACCTATATTTTTTGACTATTACAATTGATTGTTACTATTACTACTGTTGATCCGACTATTACTGTCACTAACCGGACTGTTACTACCATTGACCTGACTATTACTATTACTGACCTAAATGATACTGGAATATTGCATACTGTTAAAGACACTTGTGAAATCTGTCCTAACTGCTAGTGCATGCAAGGTGTGTTCTTTTGTGATAGGGAAGTCTTTCTCCGTATGCTCACTTTTTAGGATTGTGAATGCAGGTTTAGTAGAATAGGAAGATGTGTGTTTTTGTAGGTTGAAGTGTTTAACAGAACCAATGTATTCGAGGTAAAGGAGTATGTAACACCCATAGGCCATTTGTTATACAATAGTGATGAACAATAGTGCTCGGACCAATATTTTAGGCCACTACCCAAGGAGGATTCCACACATACCCTTAAGCACACTATTTGCCTCTTTGATAGTATGGGAGGGTAATCGTCCGGGATGTTGTGTCCCATGGACTATGGATGATACAAGACCAAAAATATTCCTACTAGATAAAATTTTGTTAATCCTAGAATGGTCTCCCAATACACCCAAAGATGTGTGGGAGCTCGATTCCGTGCATGAGTGTTGTCTGAGGCCTGGGTATTGGAGCCTGATTACCCCTAACTTCACTAGACGCTTTATGGGCTATCTATCTTAGCCAATAATGATAGCTCCTTCACAATATTTTAAAACCCCTAGCACAGGGTTTCTAACCTACACAACTACTAAAATAAGAACTATATTTTTTGTGTTTTTTGGATTTTGGTAAAAAAAAATGAACTGTATTTTTTTGGATTTTTTTAATAAAGGAAAAACAAAAATGAAAAACACATGGAAATTTATACCTAATAGGCAGAATGGATGGCAAGAATCATCTCAGTTGTAGGAGAACTCAACCCTAGAAAGCGCTCTGATACCACTTGTTAGGAACCTACTATTGAAATAAAGCTCACACACACAAAATACTGAAAGATAACTGAAATACATGCAATAAAAAAATAATACTATGCAAAAAGTAATTACGAAATTGAAACAATCTCACAAATAACTCAGAATCGTAGGCCTCTTCGAGGGGGCAACCTCCTTCAATATCTCATTAACTTGCAAAAATATGCTTCGTACATGGCTTCATAGCTTTTTAAAGAAAGACTTCATGCAAACCCTAACTCTAGGCTCAAGAGTTGGCTTGCATGCAAAATGCCACTTGAGCTAGAATCTTCTACCAAATATCGGTTACAATCTTGATAATGGTTACATCAAATGGCCCCACTTGACTAGGAGCATAACATACCACGTACATTACAAAATAACATTATATATGGGATCCCCCATATTGGAAGTGGGTCATTACATACTAATGAGAATTACAAAATAATGTTAGGATGGGATCCTAACAAATACACTCTATTTGATAATAAAATGGTTGGTAGAAGTGGTATTTATAACTAATTACAAGTTACCTTTAGGTCAAGATTGAAAAACTAACATTTAGGTTAAACAATAAAATATTACAAATACATTTACAAGGTTTATAAGGGCCCAAAGGGATTATACATATAATGCAATACAAATTTATTCATGGACTCAAGTGAATTCTAACCACCACATATTTTGATATTTTTAAAATAATATATTTATGGCTTCTATTGGGGACCACTCCCATAAAATAACAAGACATAACATTGCTCGCATTATATTGCTATCATGGTAACTAAATGATGTAGGAGCCTACCTTCCAGAGGGCATAACTTTTGATCTAATCATTGGATCGACTTAAGATTTTATGAGGGGCTACATAATGAGGAGTAAAATTCAATGGCCAGGCCACAATGAGGCATAGATCACCATTTCTAAGCCTTTTCAAGATTTTATCGGGGCCTAATTCCTTTATCTAGTGCCTTGAAAATGGATTTTAGTGTTTTTTTAGAAAATCCTCATGTAAAAATTTAGTCATGGTTAGGTGTTGATATTTTTTAGTATGCTTAATATGGGTGATACATTGATGTGTATTAATTTATAGGGTTATCCAAGTTTTTTTATTTTTCCTAAAAAAAGGTCATTTTGACTAAAAATATAAATTACCCAAAAATAGTAGTTTCTTATATTTAGGGCTTTAAGATTTAGGGTTTTGTTTTAGGATTTCTTTTGGGATATATATTCCCTTGGTATCACATTGTAAAAGGGGTGAAATATAGGAATGAGAAAAAAAAGTAATTTTTGATTTGTTTTTGTGTATTGCAGTTTTGTGTGATTGGGGGTTTACCACTTTATTTTCATTTATCACAGTTTATGTTATTGGAGGTTCTTTTTATGACCTCTTGTAGCTGGATTTACACCACTAAACCATATCCAAATTGGTTTTTTACAAATATATTCTTCATTTTCCTTTCTACCAAATATATTTTTCATCTTCCTCAAATTGCTAAGTTTCTATAATCAACTCCTTGATATCCTTTTTATTAAAAGGAGAATCTCACTTGTCCAATTGCCTTCTAAAATTTGAATTTTGCCAAGATGAAATCAATTTTGAAAATGGCTACAATATATGCTACCCAATTTCCACATCTATAAATATGTTTTCCATAACAACCCATCAATTCCCTAATAACTATTTTTAGGGGTCTCATTCATGCCCCTAAAATTTCAAGATATAATTTTCAACATCACTTTTTGTTTTATTTTGTGTGCTTAGCCCCACTTCTTTTTAACACTTATATGCATTTGTTTTTCCATATCAATATCCCTTTGAGTTTTTAATTCACTTTTTTTTTGCTTCTTGGCTCTTCATTTCTTTTTTCATTCTTACCAACACTTTCATAATCATCGATCTCTTTGATTTTTCATAGTTTTCACTATGAGACTTATCATATATAAATTTGTCTTACTCTAAATAATTTCAAGTATAAGGAATAATCCTAAAAGCACTTTCTTCTTTATGTTGCCTTGGAAACCCTAAAGTATAAAGATATGCCTCCATATCCATTACCTTCTTATTCTATCCTAAAAACTCTACATTGATATGGATATCTTCCATCATCATTTCTTTATTATTGTCCTCTTGAAACCTTAAAGTGCAAGAGATAACCTCTACACTACTTACATTTTTATTGCTAGAAATGATTTTTATACTACTTGAGAAAAATGAAGATGATTTACTTGGAATAAACTTAACCTCTTTTGTTTCCTTTATTTTAAAATTTTCCTCCACATATTCATTTGCACCTTTAATTCCTTTTAAATTTGAACTTACACATTGTACTTGTTGAAATATATTACATCATTTGGTTCATGCCTATGTACCACCATGGGTAAATCTATAGATTAAGATGAAAGTATTTTTTTTATGCAATGTAATAAATGCACAAGTGTACAAAGTATTTTAACAATATCAATGTGCATAATTATCCCTATGTACATGTGTCCATAGAATAGGAAGATGAAGATTCATAAGAAGAGTGAAGGTCAAGAATCCTCCATATGAAGAGTCACATTCCATCCTATAAATAGGTATATGGATAGAGAGCAATAGATATAGAAATATATAGAGTGATTGGTCATATACAATCATAATGGAGAGTGATGAAGTATGATGTATTTAAGCTCTTTTTTCAATAAAGTTTTTTATGATTTTTATATGCTTAATAGATAATTATCATATATTTCATATTTCAACTTTATTTTAGATCTTGTGATTATTTTATTCTATGCATTTAGCTTCAAAATCTAACAATGGTATCAGAGCTACAATAAGTTTTTGTATTGCATAGGTTTTTGGTTGTAAAGAAGATTTCTATCGATTAAGGAGAAACCACTAAAGTTGAATAAATTACCTCTGGAAAGGAAAACCAGATAAGATAGCTTTTATCACTATGTTGAAGGAAAACCAGTGATAATTAAGGATTTACCTATTCTAAGAGTAAAATTGGAATAAAAGGAAAATCACAGGTCTTGAAGATAGATCTTGATATTGAAGAGATTAAGAGACCCCTAAAGGAGGTCTTATTGATAATATTGATATATATAGAGAGAGAGAGACAATATTATAGATTAGTATTTGGCTAGAATATTTTCACAATATTAAAGAGAAACTCGTGAAGACTAGGATTCAACAAAGATTTGCTTTCACTAGTTTTTGAGATAGTTAGTGAAGATTATTGATTTTAGAATTTTGGAAATTTAAATATATGTGATTATTATTGTCTAAGTTTTTGTTGCTAAATATTAGTTCTCAAAAGTTGAGAAACTTCCTACAACAGATAGAGAAGAATTTTACCTTTGATTACCTAAAGGTCTATGTGCTTTCCTCAAGCAGGGATTAACTCTTTGCTGCAGAAAAGTAGATATTGAAGATTACATGAGGTCCAAGAAATAAGGCCTCATTGAAGATTGAGAAGAACCAAGAAGGAATTCCTCATTGAATATTAAATAGGTCTAAGAAAGAAGGTCCCATTAAATATTGAGGAGAACAAAGAAGGAAGTCCTCATTGAAGATTGCAAACTACAAATTAAAGATTGAAGAGACCTGGAAAAGAGGTCATATTGAAGAACTTCTAGATTTATAATATTGAAGATTGAAGTTTAAATATTGAATATAAAAAGGACTACAAAAAGATCCTATTGTAGAGGTGAGAAGCAACAGATTTTGGAGATCCAAGAAAGAAGATCTCATTGCAGAAATTCCATAATTGAAATATTGAAGAAACCAAGGTAAGGTTACATTAAATAATTGATTAAGAAGATTTGAGTAGCTGCATAATTAGAAGACCCAAGAAAAGAGATCTCAAGAATATTTTTAGACAAGAAGAAGAAGGGTATATAAATCCTCATTGCATAATTAGAAGGCCAAAGAGAAGAGGTCTCAAGAAGATTCTAAAAAATAAGGTTAGAGAAATCCTCATTGTAGATTTTAAGCAGTGGCCATTGGAGGAGTTTTGAAGAAAATTTCATGTCAGAATATTGCAAGAATGAGAAGCTCCTGATAAAAGGAATTTGAGATAATTTTTGCCATATGACAACAAGCCCAAAAAGGAAAGAAGGATTTGGTAAGAAGTTTGCCAAATTTTGAGAAGTTTTGAAGATCTCAAGACATTCAGATTCTTAAGGAAGAAGACAATGAACAAGATCAAATTTAAAGATAAAATTTGATAAAAATCTTGGAGAAAGAAGAAGGTTTGAAAAGGCCATATATTTAATATATTTGGGAACAACCACAGAGGTTTTGTAGGTTAATTTGTAAAAAATAATTTACTGATTTTTAAAGGAGAAGTTGAAAGGTCATAGGATAACAAATCAAGTAAAGTATAGAGCTACAATTTGGATAAGCTTTCAAAATATTTTCGAGTACTTTTGGACAACCAATTAAATGAAGGATTGACGGTAAAAGAGAGTAGAAAATTTGAAGACTCATGGACATCAACAAATCAGATTTTTGTAAGCTACATTTTGAAATATTTTTAGGATAGATTTGGAGTAGCTTTGAACAACAAAGCACAAGTGGATTTAGCAGCATCTAAGCAGGATATCTACTGTAGAAAAAGAGCAAAATTTGTAGCTACAAAATTCAAATATTGAGAGCACATATTTGAAGATAAGAAAGTGGATTTCGGGCAACAACTACAACTGCAAGACAAAAAACTACAAACAACAAGAGAAAAGGAGTATTACTACAAATTCTGGATAGCAAGCTATCAAGAAGGAGAGCTACAAAATAATCCATAAAAGGTGTGTTAAATTGATTCCATACAAAATGTTATTTTATAAACTTTAAAAGTTCTTATTATAAGTTTTTAAGAGCACCAATTTTAGAGCTATTAAGATATAGCAAAGGAATTATTTAGAGTGTCTCTAAGCTAAGGAAAAAGACACCATTGCACACCATTATTATTGTAGAAATATACATATTATAACAACTAGATGTAAAGAGCTTAAAAGGAGTAATAAGAATATTAGTATATATTATTTTCGTAATAAGAAAAATAGTAATTTTATCCTACGTTATAGTGAGACCGAATAGTCATAAAAATATAGGTATATTTAATGTGTTTAAAAATACCAAGCTTACAAATTGCATTGGTGAATAAAATCACCAAAAGTGTGGTAAAATACACCACTGGAATCACTACCAAACTACACAGGTTGAGCACCATTGAAGAGTGAAAAAGTGATGGTATAATACAAGGGGGCAAGCACCCTAACAATTTCTATATGAATAGACATCAAAATAACAATCGGGAAAAGAAGGATCACCATGGAACAACCACCAAAGGAGCGCCCAAGAAAAATAAAACTACCTTAAAATTAGCCACCAAAGAAGAACACTTGAAAGCTACCATTGGTGAAGTTGAAGAGACACCTGCAAATTTGGAAATGTAACCAACAAAGAAGAGGTTACGTTTTTCTATTAAAAACATATCAAGGAGTATAAATATTCAAGTTCATGCATTCACCAAGAAAGAAGACATTCATAACATAGCACTAGTTTGTTAAAGCATATCACATGCATAACCAAGTGTCCAAAATGGAAATGTAACATAGCCAGGGAATATTACAACTTCAAGCACACAAAATGGTTGAAGAAGATGTTATAAATTCCTCATAGAGTGTGGGGAGTGTTATAACAATGTATGAGACACTTGTCACAACAAAGATAAAGCATTGGATACCATCCAAGATTCATAGGACTATTAATAGTAGTAAATCCATTTTTCATAAGGGATAAGAAGCACCACATAGCCATAAGTTACATTAACAAGAGTGAAGGAAGAACTCTAGTAACACTTATCACTCATCTTGCAGATATTACAAGCTTTACCAAGAAAGGTGAAAGGTTTTGAGTGCTCATTTATTGTATGTTATGGAATAGTATCTTTAATCATCGTAAGAAATCCACTACATCAAACAAGAAGCACCTTGACCATTTTGAAGGAAGTTGACCAAAGTAAGAGCACCCAATTTCAAAGGAAGACCAAGCATAGCATTAAGGTAGGAGTGCCTAAAATATCAAAGGTAATATTTAGTACTTTTTGGAATTAAAGTGTAACACATAGAAGTCACCATTAGTGAAATAATAGCTTAAAGGTATTTTATTGATTAAAAAAGGGGTTACAACATAAAATTCTCTCAATAAGAGTTTTCCTCTTTTCTCAATGTGAATATGGTGCATTTGCTAGTGTCTTTTAGTGCTCTCAATGCAGATGGGCTCCTTGTATGTGAGCCATCGCTTGGGTGCTTGAAAATATCTTTTGTACCTATTTGGGCCTACAAAAATGGGTTAGTACATTTGGGGACCTATCATTGATCATATCCCATATTTATGAAGATAAAATCATTCTAAAATGAAAGAAAACATGATGAAATTTGAAAATAAAGCTATATAAATTGTAAAAAACTGATACCTACCTGATCTGTAGCTCTGGAATGGTTGTAGATTAGATTCGCATTACGATGTGCGAACCTTTGGCTTGGGTTCACACGACGATGTACGAATCAGACTAATTTTAACTGATTCTATGGATTTTTAATCTAGATGAACTTCTAGTATTATTGCTTAATGTGCAATGGATCCAAAAGTGACAGAGAATATCTTGGAGTGATTTTTGCAGAGTTTTGGTAAGTAAACCAAAAGAGCAAGAGTTATTTCATGGTGAAAATGGTCATCTATTTATAGAGTGGGCCAAGGCTAGGGGGTGAGGTGTCCTTTGTGAGGTGGAATGAACCTTATGTTAGGTCTCAACCATGGTGAGGTTAAAAGGATGAAGTGGAAGGTGATTCATCCCTTCATATGCCCTGAAGAGGCATCTAGAAATATTCTATGTGCACACGTGTGAGCAAAGTTTGAGGTTAACCCTGATTAGGTAAATCCTAAGTTAGGTTGTGATTAAGTTAGGCATATTTTAAATATCTTAACTAAGTTATGGTTGCACATATGTGTGAGGATAATATTAGGATTAATCTTAATTATCCCTAATTAATCATGTTTAAGTCATAAAGTACACTTTAATGATAAAGTGAATTTTAAACTAAGATTAGGGTTACCATGATTAGAATTTTTAAAGGAGGTCACATGAAGACCATGATTAGATGTAGGAAAGGGCTTATATGGCCTAAAGGGGCTTATGGATAGCCCTTTTGTGAAAATAAGGTGTTTTTGGATCAATTAGTGCAATTTTGTGAGGTTTGCAACTTAATTAATCGTGAAGGATGAACTTATGACCAAATGCGACTTTTAGGTGTCTACATAAAGTTTATGCTAAGAAGGAATTATAAGGTGTAAAGGGATATATTATCTAAGGTTAAAGTTTAAAAATATTTTTTTGGAAAGATAAGCATTATTGAAACCTTAGAAATTTGAATATTACAATTTAAAGACTTTTACAAAGTATTGAAGATTATTTTAAATATTATAGCATTGATTTTGAAGTTTTGTAATTGCACATTTGAATTTACAAAACAAATTAAAAATTTTCAATTTGATAAGTTTGGAGAAATAAGTTATTCTACATCAAATTAGGAATACACAAAACTGGCAAATATTAATTTTAGAATTTCTAAATTTCTAGAGTTGGAGTTATAAAGAATCCAACATCAACATAGTTCATGAAATTAAGAATTGAGAAATTGTAGTATTAAATTTGGGGGATAAAAGGAATTCAACATAGAAGTACTTGACAAAGAAAAATTGAATTAATCTCTAATACAAAATTATTAGAGATATAAGTTTGAAAGATTTGCAATATTTAAAAATTGCATTCAAATAGTTGATTGATAAGAGGAAAGTAAAATTGCTATTTTTGAAAGAATAGAAGTTGAATAATTATATTGTCATATTCATTCACTAGGGAGATAAAAGGTTGTCAAAAATTGAAAATTTATCCTTAACTTATCATTCAAAACTAAGGAGAAAATAAAGAATAGAAAATTTGACTACATTAATTAAACTAGGGAGATATAAGGTAGTCTACTCATGACAACAAATAAGTTATTTATTTTAAAATCTCAACTACTCAAAGGTCCTAATTACACCTCATAGAAAAACAAGGTGATATCAATACTTATAGTTGAAACGCTTTGGGATATTGTCAAGGGAGAAAAATCTAAACCTACTAAATATGATAGGGAAATTCAAAAATATGAAGAAGATGAAGCAAAAGCACTTATGATTATAACTTTTGTAATTACAAATGATATACAACCTTACATCAGTTTAGCAACAACCTCTACTAAAGCATGGAATACCTTAGCTAAAATATTTTAAGGGAAAAATAAAGCCACTATCTTGAATCTACAAACCCAATTACATTCTCTAAAAGTCAAGAGTGGAGAGAGTATAGAACTCTTTATAAGAAAAGTGGCAGATATAAAAGGAAAGTTATTAACTCTAGGAGAGATAGTAGAAAATTTTTTTGTCCAAGTTAGTTTGAGAGCCCTTCCAAAAAGCTACAAACACCTATTCACATCCTTAAAAATATTAAGTAAGGATACATAATTTGAAGAATTAGTCAATATACTATGAGAATATGAAGTAGAGATTTCAATCAAAGATGAAATGACTAATAATGTATTAGTCTAAAAAAATAACTCATAGGGAAATGTTGCTTCAGCTTCAAGAAATAAAACAAAATGGAATGAGAGATATTGTCAAGTTTGTAAAAAGAGAGGTCATAGTACAAATTATTGTAGATTCAATCCAAGGAATCAGTATTAATGGAATTAAACTAAGTCAATTTATCAACCAAATAGGTTGACTCAACCTAGACAATATCAAAACCAATATAGATCACATTAGCAATAATTTTAGCATTAGTACAATCAATCTCAACTACAATATAGAGAAGGAAATAAAAAGGGAAACTTAGATCAAGAAATACAAGAAATAGAAGATACTACAAAATATCATGAAGTTAAGACACTATCAAAAAATGTAGTATTCTATGAAAATACTAATGTTTTACTTGATTAGGATACAAACATGAAGCAGAATGTAGAAAGTGAAAAAGAAGAGCACAGGTTCAAGAAAGAAGATGAAGATCATATTGAAAAATAAAGTCTTCAATAACCAAATAATGTAATACATGGGGGTATTGGAATATATTACATCATTTGGTTCATGTCAATGTACCACCATGGGTACATTTATATATTATGAAAGAGTGTCATAGATTAGGATGATAGTATTTACTTTATGCAACGTAATAATTGCACAAGTGTGCAAAGTATTTTGGCAATGTAAATGTGCATAGTTGTCCCTATGTACATGTGTCCATAGATTAGGAAGAAGAAGAGTCATAGGAAGAGTGAAGGTCAAGAATCCTCTATATTAAGACTCATATTCCATCCTATAAATGGGTATATGAATAGAGAGCAATAGATATAGAAAGATATAGAGTGATTGGTCATATACAATCACAATGGAGAGTGATGAAGTATGATGTATTTGAGGTATTTATTCAATAAATATCATATTTTTGTGAGCATTTATTAGTGGAATTTATATAATTCATTTTTTAAGTTTTTTATGAGTTTTATATGCTTAATATATTGTCATTATAATATATTTTATATTGCAAATTTATTTTAGATCTTGTGATTACTTTATTCTATGAATTTAGCTTTAAAATGTAACAATACTTTCTTATCCCTTATATCTTTCCTTATTTCTTTTAATGGTTGATCCAAGTGAACTATGGTTCCCTTTGCCATCTGATGTTGCAAATAGGTTTTCATTGCCTCTTCTTTTGGAGTGTAATATCTTTTATCTAATCCAGTTTATTCTATAGCATGGTTTTTATTACCTCATCTTGATGTCTATATCATGAACATTTTTTTTATATCTTTCTTCAATATTTTTACTTTGCAATCTCTTATTATATGTCCAATATCATTACAATTGCAACATCGAAATGCCATATTTTCATCATCCACTTGTTCATATCATTGTCTTCATTCAACATTAATCTTGATAGATTGTGGTAAAGGTTTTAAAATATTCATAGAAACACATATATGTATATATAGAATGGTTTTGCTCCTTATAAGTTGGTCCCTTCTTGAAATTCCCTAGGGTATTTTCAACATTCTTCAAAACATCCTTAATGATAACCCCAAAAACACTTTCTTCATGTTGCCTTAGAAAACCTAAAGTGTAATGACCCTCCCCCATAGCCATTACCTTCTTATGCTAGCCTAAAAATCCTAAATTTTTATAGATATACTTCATCCTCATTTATTTATTATGATCCTCTTGAAACCCTAAAATGCAAGGGATAACCTCTACACTACTTTCATTTATATAGCCAATAGAAGATTTTATACTAGATAAAAATGAAGATAATTTACCCATAATAAACTTGACCTCTTTCACCATGTATATTTTAAAATTTTCCTCCACATATTCCTTTGCACCATTAATTCCTTTCAAATTTGAACTTACACCTTGTACTTTCTCATCCTTTGTATAATTTTTTTCTTCTAATGGTTCATCTAAGTGAACTATGGTTCCCTTTGCCATATGATGTTGCAAATAGACTTTATTTGTCTCTTCTTTTGGAGTGGAATATCCTTAATGTAATCCAACTTCTACTATATCATATTTTTCTTGATTCATATTGAATTTTGTCTCATGACCAATTTTTTCTCTTTCTTCATCAATGTCACTTTGCAATCTCTTACCATATTCCAAGTCTCATAACAATTACAACATTGGAATGACATGTTTTGATAATCCACTTATTGATCTCATTCTCTAAATTTAAATTTAATCTTAATGGATTGTGAAAAAGGTTTTAAATACCCATAGCCACTCATATCCAAGTACATATAGCATGATATTTTCCCTTACTACTTGATCCCTCCTTGATGAAATTCCCTAGGGTATTTCTAATATTTTTCAAAACATCCTTATTGGTAAACCCAAAATAATGTTTGTCTTAATGTTGCCTTGGAAATCCTAAAGTGCAATAACCCTCCTTCATAGTCATTATATTCTTATGCTACCCTAAAAACCCTAAATTTCCATGGATATCCTTCATCCTCATTTCTTTATTATGCTTCTCTTGAAACCCTAAAGTGTAAGGGATAATCTCTACACTATTTTAATTTCTATTGGTAGGAGATTATTTTATACTACTTGAGAAAATGGAAGATGATTTACTTAAAATAAACTTGACCTCTTTCATCTTCTATATATTAAAATTTTCCTCCACATATTCCTTTGTACCTCTAAGTCCTTTTTAATTTGAACTTATATATTGAACTTTCTCATCCTTTGTATCTTTTTTAATTTCTTCTAATGGTTGATATCAGTGAACTATGGTTTATTTTTCCATTTTTTTGTTGCAAACAGGCTTTATTTACTTCTTCTTTTAGAGTGAAATATCCTTGATCTAATCAAAATTCTACTATAGCATGATTTCATTGCTTCATCTTGAATTTTGTCTCAAGATCAAAAACTTGTGTCACTTTTGAGTTGAAATTTCAAGTCGGAGAGTGAATATGGTGAGTGGATGGGCTAGTGCGATTGGCGGTGGTGGTATACCAGTGGTAACTGTATGAAAACCCAAGTTGTTTGATTTGCGTAAACTTTTAAAAATTATGAAAATGTATGTATCTGTGTAAATGTATGTTTGCATATGTTGTTTTACTAAAATGTGTGCATGAATTGTAAAAATGGCCAAATGGGTATCCATATGTGTCGTTTGTTTTTTGTTTTGATTGTTGGATTGTGATGTTTAACTTGTGTGTCGAGTAGTGAGTTTGTGAGAGTTGAATTTGTTTTTTTGCATGTTTGATGTGTGTTTTTTAACATCTGAAAGAATTTTTACCATAAAATGGCATAATGGGTATCTAAAAATGTTGCTTGTTTTTCATTTTGATGGTTGGATCGTGATGTTAATGTATGCCTTGTATTGCATGCATGTGAGGGTTGACTGTTTGTTTGTGCATGTTAGACGTCTTGTTTTTGGGTTTTTGAGAAAAGTTTTACCATGAAAGGGGATAATGGGTATCCAAAAATGCCCTCCATGGAAGGTTCACACATCAGTGTTCAAACCAGGTTTGCACGTGTCAACGTGAACCATTTTCTTTTTCTTTTTTGTAAATAATGAAGGATGTGTGTATGCAATGAATGTTTTCAAGAAAAACTAATGATGAATTTATGTATATGTGAAACTAATGATGAGTTTATTTGATGTGTGTGAATGAATGCAGGTGAGGAAGATAGAGTCGTAACATTGCATGTGGATGTTGAGAGGTAAATTAGGGGAGGTGTGGATGGAGGAGGATGGTAAGTGGATGGGTGCTATGGGATTTAAGGGTCTGTGGTAGTTGTGAAGTGTGCATTCCAATAGGGCTTATATATTATTTTTGTGCGAGAGGTGGGATCCAGATAGGAACACCTTCCATATTCCAACAGGAGAGATGAGGATCACACTAGAAGACATATACCAGATTTATTGATTGTTGATAGATGGAGTTATGGTGAGAGTGATAGTATATGGTACACAGGCTGAAATATTGTAGTGGATATTTTATGATAGGTGGAGAGAGGTACATCATGATAAGGGGGTGGATTATAAGCATTATTGGAAGGGCAATATGTTGTCCAACTACCACTACATGGTGATGCTTATGATAGTGATCTATGCTCTACTAGATAGTTTAAGGGTGAAATTCCCCTGGAAAATTATGGGGATTTTTTATGATATGGTGGAATGGGAAGTAGTGTTTGCATGGGCACCCATGTTACTAGCACAGGTGTATAGAGAGTTGTACAAGATTGTGAGGGTAGGGTGATCTAGCATGAGATTTAGCCCATTACTATAGGTGTGCGTGTGGGAGCATATCACAATGGAGCAGCCCACAAGATTGCCTTATGAGGTGCATGCATTTATGGGAGATTTTATACCCTATGCTTGGCACATGGATATGGAGATGTGAGTGAAGCAGGGGCATGAGGGGGATGGTCTATTTTAGAGAAATATGTATCCGATGGAGATCCTGGAGGGGTGGAGTAGTATGGAATGAGGATGAGGAGCAATTAGGGAAGATCCACTGAGGGATATGGTTAGTGGGACGATTTTAGCGATAGGTTGAGTATTTCTCTTTTACTAGAGTGATACATCAATTTGGATTATGATAGGGATGACTATATCTACCTGTCATGATATAGAGGAGGGATGGAGATCAAGGAGTATGACCTATAGTGCCTCCCTTGGATGTGTTGAGAGATCCACCAATGGTTATCCCTAACGTGGATGATGTGGGCATAACTTTAGAGTATGATATATAGTGGGCAATGTAGAGGTGGCAACCAAGAGTCGGGGTAGTATATGGATGGGTGGATCTAATGGAAGGATTTCTTGCAGTGGATGTATAGGCACCAGGTGGAGCTGTACCTATGCCATATGTGAAGTTAGAGGAGGAGGTAGAGGAGCCTCTCTAATGATAGAGGTGATGTTGGGATGATGTGGGAGTATCTCCTAGGGTTGGGTCATCGAAGCGACGAGAGGATAGTGGAGGTCAACCATTGGATGAGGTTATGCCAATAGAGGGGGATATAGGAGGATTGGCACTAGATGATGTGGATGGATCTCTTAGAGCTAGGTTGCCAGAGTGATAGGAGGGTGTTGAGGGCTAGCCACTGGATGGAGGTGTGGCAATGGGGGATGAGAGAGGGAGATATATGCCATATGTGAAGTTTAATTTTTAGGATATACTACTATGGGAGATAGAGCAGGTTTTGGAGGGGAATTTGGTTGAGTATGAGATGAATTAGGCTATCGATAGAGCAGAATTGGTGGAGGAGAGGTAGAATATAGAGGAGACATTGGCGATAGCCATGAGGGAGGTGGGGGATTTGGCCATATTAGATATGGATTGAGGGTATAGCATGATGAGGTGATGGAACAACTTGTAGAAAATTAGGTGAGCTGCATAAAGAGGGATGTGCAGCTACATCACCAAGTGGAGGTGGCTATGAGAGATGCAACATATTTGGCTATTGAGGGATGTGTTGCAAAGAGTACAAGGATATGAGAGTGTAGCTTATAGTAGAGCAGTCGAGTCATGCAAAGTGTGCAGGATAGCTATGATGCCAAGTATATGAGACTATGGTTTTAGAGGAGAGGATGAGATTAGATATCATAGTGATACAGGAGAGTGTGCAATAAGCATAGGAGGCATAGGTAGATACTAGTACAGTGTGAGCTACACATGAGGTAGAGGAAGTATGCTTATGTGAGGAGATAAATAGATATTAGTAGGTGTAGGATTCAAAGAGAGTTGGGATGGTTGGTGAGAATTCTAGATTTGAGATGATAGGCTTACAATTTGAGATCATTTACGATATGCAAACAAATATTTTTCTAGGATGTATACAAAGGAGGCATCGATGAGGGCATAGTGCAAGGTGTAGTTGACGTTGTATGGCCATGGGATCCTAGAGTATATAGGGTCATGATCGATATCATGATATTGATCTCATACATACCCATAGCAAATACGATGGAGTTCCCATTTTGTGGTGTTGGTAGAGCATAAGATGGTGATGCTAGTAGCCTCACAAGTGATTGAAGGTACCCTAGGGTCGAGTAGGGTAATTGAGGAGCAGAGAGTAGAGGTGATATCAATGGTGCAGGAGCAGAGTGAGGAGACTCCCAATGGGTAGCAGGGATGAGATGTATTGCTAGTGCTATTGATTGAGGTGGTGGCTAGGTGGCTAACCATAGATGTATATTATGTACATTGATTTTTGTAGCTCGAGGGAATTTTTGTCATGATACATATATAGATACTTTATTTTGTTTGCAGTCTCACATACATGTGTTATGATTTGTGTGGATGAATGAATATCGTAGGATTATGTGTATGTATGATGTGAAATATGGTAGATGTATGTGAATATAAAATGTGAGAATGGATAGGTATGTAGCAATAGGTATGAATGCATATGAGAAATGATATCTTTGTAGATTAGGAATAATTGATAATGATGTAGTGAAGATAAATGAATCCGAAGGGATGTAGAATAGAGAATGCATGAGAATCAAATGAAATGATCAATATGCAAGTGTAGTGCATATTATGGAGGAAATGTGTATGTGGGTATGGTGAATTCATGGTCACATGAATGTTAATGTGAGTGGATATCCTTGATGAAGGAGGCACTTGTATCATTGCAAAATCAATTGATATGTGATCCATTCTATTATATCAAGGATGTAAGATAGCAAAGGAGCTTTTGTAGTAGATTTGATAATCATAGTTGTAGTAATCAAACCTCATGGAAAATTTAACAAGTTTCAACAAAAACTCAAACTATCTTGACTAATTGGAAGTCGATCATGGACCAGTGTGTGAAATGAGTGATGTTCATTTATTCATTTTGAGAAAATATTGAATGAACCTATTGTAGTTCTATCCACATTCGCTAGCTCATCTATACCACTTGTAAGGCTTATCCCACTACTAGGCAGGCTCTTGGAACCTATTTCTAGTGATAGTAATAACCCCATGATGTTATGCTTAACCTGACGACCTCCAGGATGTGAGCACATGAAATGAAATCTAGAGGCTTTTCCTTTTATTTTCTACGCTTTAAAATTTTCTACTCTTTTTATGAATCTTTTTTTTAGGTGTTGTCTTTTGTTTTTTGTCCAATTTTGATAGTTACTTGTGCTTGTACCTTTTTTTATCCCTAGGTTTATGTTGATCATGCAAGTGATAGGGTGAGTAGGAAATGATGAAATTTTCACAAGGTGTTATCATCCCTAAACCCAAATTTTTCTTAACATGTGAGATGTGTGAGTGGTCCAAGAATGAAATCTAACCAGCCAAGGGAAGTTGTGAGAAGCGTGAGAACCGTTCAACTAGAGGTGATGTTTGATTGGCTCAACTTGAGCATGGTCAAATTATGCAAAATTTCGTGCAATCCAAAATCCTGAGAAGTAGATTGGATATCAAAATGGTGATGCTAGCAAGTATGTATTGTAATCCATCATGAATGTATTTCTATAATAAAAAATGTATGAACATGGAAGCAATGGATATACATATGGATATGTGATGGAGCACCACAAAAGGAATATGCATGGAGGAGAATATGAACAAGAGGAAGGTGTAAAACTAAAAGGGAATAAAGGTGAGAAATATCACGAAGAGGGTGAATATGTGATAAAAAGGTGAAATAAAAGGAAGACTATTAGATGCAGTTGCCCTAGCATGGGCGGATGTGTGAGATGAAAAAGAAGAATGCAAGAGGAGAATGTGTATGATTGGCCTGATTGATATGAGTGACAACCAAAATAAATGATAGATGAAAGCAAAATTTTATGAGGTAGATTGAAAGGAATGAAAGAAATAAAGAAGGAAGAAGAAAATAAAGGGAAAGAAGGAAAATTTAGCACAAGTATGTATCTGTTCAATGTGTGACCATACAATAGTGTGAAATAACAAGAAGATATAATATGAAGAAGGGATATTTAGCAAAGGTATGTAGCCCCTCAAAGCATGACCATACAATAGTGTAAAATAATAATAATAAGGGAAATTCAGAAGACAAGAGGTGACCTAAGGATGGGGGTAATGTCAATGCTCATATTAAGAATGACTAGGCATAGTGGTAATGTGATTAGTGTCCTGAGAGGTTGTGCGACTATGTAGCTACTGGAAATAATGGGATGTGGAAGTGAACAATGCATGTGATGGAGTGGAGCAGGAAACGGGATGAGGTGGGATGCTCTAAACTCCAGCAGGAGAGATGACATGCTTGAAATATGGTGGATCTTCCTCATCCACCATATTGTGGATAAGGCATTCAAAAATATGACAATTATTGATATCATGCCCCTACTAACGATGGTAGATACAAAACTAATGTTCATTGTATCCCCTCAATTTTGGGTGATGTAGGTCATGTGGATTTATCTTAGGTAGAATGAGAAGCCCTACATGAAGCAATTAGTGAAAGGTGTGATAGATAGGCTCCAAGAGTATAGGCATGGGGTAGATGTAAGGTGTGGGATATGATGATTGTATGAGAAGTGGGTTAGGTGGGGGCAAGCTAACAATCGACCTTGGCTTCGATGAAGTCTATGTACAATAATGAGGGACATGTATGGAAGGGGGTATTGGGGTATCAGTCATAATGAAATGATGAGCAAATGATTGACACTAATAATAACTTAAGTGTAACTCAACGTTGTCAAGTCGGGCGAGAATGTGTTGGAGGTCCATGGGTAAAGAAGAGGGTATTGATGTAAGAGAAGAATGGGTACCCATTGGTATGGGTGGATATGGATATGGGTGATGGTGATGTGGTGGTAGTGGATGTTGGAAGTAGGTACTACAAAATGGAGCTAAAGGTATCATGAGGAGATGTGGGGCTCGTGACAATTGTGGAGAGTGATGATGCCAAGATGGGTATGTACACAAAGGGATGGTATGAGAAAGGTGTTGGTGAAGGTCCTAGTAATAGGGTGATATCCAATTGGCTCGAGGTAAAGGTAACCCCAAGGAGTGGGAGAAAGCAGGTGGGTTTCCCTTGTTGGAAGAAAAGGAGACAAAGGAAGTGCATCGATCCAAAGAAGCAAGCATGTACAGATTTATCTCATTGATGAAGGTGGGAGGATATGGGTTCCTCATGTTTGGGTAAGGGGAGGGGGAACATTCCCTTGTGTATACAAATGAGGAAATGGTGGCATTACTATCATTGAAATGAGGAGATATAGGTGAATGTCTACAATCCAGAGGAGGAAGGATTGAAGTATCACGGTCTCTATGGGAAGAGAAAGATGAATTGTGAACATGGACAGAGCTAGGTGGCTCTGTATGTTTGAGAGGGATATTTTATGAAGGGAGGAGCATAGAGAAGTCTTGCATGATGAGATGAAGGTATGTAAATTTGATGTGATGTGTCACAGGAATAATGAACCTGCAATACAAAAGGTATAAACAACATAAAAATGAAATATAAAATAAAACATTTTTATTATGTGACAAAAAGTGAGGAGCGTGTGTCTGGTGTAATATGCATCATGAGTGTACTAGTGATATTATATTTACAACATAATTACGATGGTATGTATAATGACTAGTGAATTATACCTAGCATAGTTAGGCATTGTAAGAATAGAGATGAAAGATGTTTATGTGTTTAATTTATGCAAGACCTTCAATATTATACAATAAATAGACCCTAGAACCAAATATGTGGATGATAATGTAAGGACCTGGCTAATTGGGTGTAAATTTTTCAAGCAACTGGTGGGGTTGGCTAGTGATATGTTGGTTCTCTTTAAAAACTAAGTTGTCGATCTTGAATTCTCATTGGTGTATGTTACTATTGTAGGCACGATGAAGATGGTCTCGATAAAAATGAGTGTGTTTGATGGTATGAATGTGATGTTCATCTAGGAGGGTCAATTGGTTTAGTCTGGCCTAATGAGCAGTATCATAATCGATGAATTATTGCATGGATATGCATAAGGAAGGTATATTGAGTTCTAGGGACATAATGGATTCAACACCATAAACTAGAGAAAATGGTGTTGACCCAGTGGGGGTGCAAATTCTCGTTTGATAGGACCACAAGGCTCATGGCATCTAATTATGGAAATCACGATGAGACTCTACAATAGTTTTATTAAGGATGGCATAGATGGTCTTGTTGGTAGCTTCTGCTTATCCTATGGGTTGTATGGGGTAGAGAAGCTATGGTGGATATTAAATTTGGCTCACAATGTGCGGACATGCTTATTTTTAAATGGTGTGCTACTATAAAAATGATCCGATATGGGATTCCAAAGTGACATATAATGTGTTCAGTGATGAACATCATGTTTTTGGATCCTATTGTTTGAACAAGAGAGATGGCTTCAACCCACTTTGTGAAATATTCAGTAGCAATGATGATGAACTTATGGTTATTGGATGAAGTAGGTGTAATTTGTCCAATAATATCTAAACCCTATTACGAGAAGGGCCACATGGATTGGATAGGCTATAGTTCTTGTGAAGGTAAGTGTATGATATTAGCCTATTTTTGACACTTGATGCATCATTTAATATACTCACAACAATCATGCTCCATTTTGAGCCAATAATACCCAATGCGTAAGATGCGCTTGGTAATGGCCATGCCACTAAAGTGGCCATCGCAAGTTCCATCGTGGGTGTCTTGAACCACTCGCTAAGCTTTGTGTGGTTCAAGGTAACACAAAAGGTTGCCATCATGACTATGATGGTAGAGAATATCCCCTAGTAGCGTGTAATGAATAGACCTTTTCTTGAATGCTCGGTGATGAGTGTGTGGTAAATTACAAGGGAGAAAACCTAGTTTGATGTAATCCTTTATTTGAGAAAACCAAGAATCATGTGGCTCTATGTGGATGGCATAGAAGCCATAATAATTAGTAGAGGGTGAGGGTGAAATGGTAGATTAAGATAAGGTATGAATGGACACATGCATCATGCCAAAGAGTGGATTTTGTGGGACAAGAGATCCTAGAGAAGCCATGGTGTCCACAAAATAGCTGGAAGAGTGTGGGGTGGCCTCAATATTATACCACTCGACCTGTGTGAGTAGTTGCTAAGCAATTTGTTTGTACTATTTAAGTGTAGGGTAATGACATTGCCATAGTTCCTTGACCTGATTAACGACAAGGAGAGAGTCACCGAAGATTTGAAGATATTTAATATGCATAGAAAGTGATTACTTTAAGATGATAATGAGAGCTTTGTATTCGGAATTATTATTTGTGCAAGGAAAAATTAATTTAAAAGAGAAGGTAAGTGGTTCCCCATAAGGTGTGAAAAATATGATCCTAGCACCCCCAAGATGTGCAAAATGGGAACCATTAAAAAATAATGTCAGATCAGTTCGCACTTTTGGATCAACATATTCTTTAGCTTTAGTAATGTGAAAAATGGAATCATCGAGAAGTTGAATGAGGAGAGGTTGATCATCAAGTAACGGAGCCTCATTGAGTTGGTCAGTGATCACTTGGTCCTTAATGGACTTTTTAGAAATGAATTCAAGGTTGAATTCGATAAGGAGCATGATCCATTTGGTGGTACAAGAGTTATGATAACTCTTATTCATCATGTATTGTAAGGGGTTATCACGAGTGATTACAAAGGTTGTGTAGTTGAGCATGTAATGGCATAAATTTTATGTAGCAAAGACTACAACTAGGCATAGCCTTTCTATGTAAGCATATCATATTTCATAACTAACCAAAGTGTGGTTGATATAGTACACAACTTGCTCATGGTTGAAAAAATTCTTTTGGGCCAATAGTATTTCAAGTGCGAAGTTCATGGTGAAAACATACATGAAGAATGACAATTGTTTATGTGGTGGAGAGAGAACTGGTGGAGAAGTGAGATAAGCTTTAATTGTGTCAAAATATTTTTGACATAGAATCCCATTTGAAGGTGAATCCTTTTTACAAAATGTGGTTAAATGATTTACATTTATCATATAATTGAGCAATGAAGTGATGAATTGCTTAGATTTTTCCCTATAGGCTGCGTAGCTACTTGAGACTCGTAGGGGGAGGCATCTTGAGAATAGCTTTGACTTTGTTGGTATCAACTTCAATGCCCTATTGAGATATGATGAATCCCAAAATATTTCTTGAAGTAACACCAAAGACACACTTCTTTGGGTTTAACCACATGTTGTGTTCAAGGAGACAATCAAATATTTTACGGAGGTCTACAAGATGTTGTGAGCGCTCTTTAGATTTGGCAATAAGATCATCAATGTAATTTTCCATAATCTTGTGCATGTATTCATGGAATATATATTTCATAGTGTGCTGGTAATTTGCCCTAGCATTCTTAAGGCCAAAGGGCATGACCTTATAACAAAACATCCCCAGGGGGTCATAAATTAAGTCTTGTGCTAATTGACAGGGTTGATCTTGATTTGGTTATAGCCAAAAAAACCATCCATGAGAGATATCATTTCATGGCCTGCTATAGAATCAACCAATGTATCAATGTTGGGGAGAGACAAGTTGTCCTTGGGATAGGCTTTGTTCAATTCCCCAAAATTAGTGCATACCTGAACATCCCTAGTGGGATTTGGAATTGGGACCATGTTGGACACCCATTCTCGGTAATTGATTGATTGTATGAACCCTACGTCAATAAGCTTTTGGAGTTTATATTTTATCATTAATGCAATAATAAAATGCAAGCATTGCAATTTTCGCCTAATGGGCTTGGTGTCCTCACCAAGTGTAAGGTTGTGAATGACTAACAATGGGTCAAGTTCGGGCATGTCCATGTAGGACCATGTAAATACTTTCATGTACTCCTTAATAAAGGAGGTAAACAAGGCATGCTCCTCTAAGGAGAGTTTGGTGGTAAGTTTAATGATGTGGGGGTTGGTAGGATATTCACAAATATCAACATCGATAGTGTCTTACACAAGCATATGGGAGCCATCTTGGAGTTGAGAAGGAATGGGGATGAGATGGAGATGATTGATAGCCTTGGGTAAATCGAACTCATCATCCAGATATACATATGTATGGTTAATCTAAGGGATATGAGGTAGATCATATGGTGAAGGAGTGTTTGCAGTGCATAGCATGGGTGGCAATAGCAAGAAATCTTGTGATAGGGGTATAAATGATATGTGAGTGAAGTCAATTAAATCTAGTTTGGGTGCATCTGTTTGATTCGGATGAAATGCATAGTGAATCAAGGTGAACAAGTAAAAAATATATATATTAATGGAGGTGGTTGAAGTTGTGAAATATGTAGAGCATGGGGATGAAGACTCAAAAGGATGTGAATGGTATGCTAGAGTTAACGGAGGATGTAAAACCATGAGTGGAGTGCAGGGTTGATCCATAGAATGGTAGACCTACTGGTGATTGTGCAAAGGTATGTATGACTCTATAGGTAATGGAGAGGAAGGTGAAAGGGTGTGATTTGAGTGAGGAAAAGTAAGGGAAAGGATGACAAATCTACTGACCAGATCATCAATGATGTAAGTAGATGTGGCATCATAAAGGGGTGATTCCTAAAATAATATACATGGTATGTTGATGATGGAATGGGGGGAAGGAAAATCATTGAGAACAATAATTTCAATTTCATATTCTGACGAGTGCATAGGAACTATTAAAGTATGAAGAGTGAGGTCTTGAATTTTATCGTCTAGCAAGTGAATGATTGTAGGGTGATAACCCAAACCATACTTGTCCATAGGCAGTTGAACGTAGGGGTTAATAGGTATTCATAAGCCCTATTCATAATGTCCTAACCCAAAACCACACCAATGAAAATACCAAAGGTAGTGTAAAGTGAAGTGTATATTGGATATATGCTCTAAGGTGCCAAAAAATCTAGATTATGGCGGTGGGGGTATAGCTACTAGGAGCGATGATTCAAAGCTTGCATAAATGAAACTTGTACAATTTTTAGGTGGATCAAATGGAATGATGGTATCAATGGTCAGTACCGAGGCATTAGGGTGATCAAATTTATGAACTGATTAGATCGTGGGAGGACACACACAAGTATCATGAATATTGTAGTCATTGACACCATAATTGGTCATAAAAATGGATACCTATAGTGAAGTATGAGGTGGTGAACGAGGTGATGAGTCTGAATCAAAAGAAGAAGAAGAAATTTGGGAGAAATGTATGGTGGTGTGAGGATATTGGAATAGTTGGAAATCCAAACGGGAGGCTCATTGTTCCCAATGATGACATTCAGCTATGGTGGAAGGAATAGGATGAGTAGCATGTCGAAACTACGATATGGGGCAAGAAAGAGTCACACTGTGAGATGAAGTGAAAGATCAAGGTCAAGGATGGAATGGGAGTGGGGGTGTATGAGGAGTAAGGAGGATAGGAGGATCTATAGAAGAAGAGGTATGGGATGGATTAGGAGACCATACGAATGATGGGGAGAAAAGGTACAAACAAAGTAGGAGGATACATAGAAGAATATGAGTGAGAGGGAGTAGAAGGCCATAAATAATATGGTATGAAAGGCATGAAATGAGTAGGGATATTCGTAGAAGAAGATGTTGACATGTGGGAAGTAGACGTAGAAGAATGTGTGTGCATCCTAGGTGGATGATGTGAGGATGAAGCAGGTGGTGGAGTTGAAGTGGATGTCTTCATTTGATGATGTGAAGGAATAGGAATGACTCAAGTATATGATGATGAAGAACCTGATGGAAGATCTGTGATGTTGCAAAATTTGAAAGGATCACCGTCGATGGAAATATAATAGACTAGTCCATTATGCATGTATTTGAGACAATGGTGTAAGGTGGATGGAATACATTGCATATCATATATCCATGGATGTCCAATAAAGAGATTGTATTGCATCTCATCTTGAATGACATGGAATAAGGTAGGCATGGTCCTCACACCCACTTGGATGGGAAGAACGATGGAACCTACTATGGGATGCATAGAACCATAAAAAGCTCAAAGTTCAAGTGAAGGTGTAGCAAAATGAGTAGGTGGAATATGAAGGTGATGAAGGGCAACAGTAGATATTATGCTAATGGAAGAAATGATATCAATGAGGACACACTTGTAAGTGATGTCATTGATGGTTTCTTAGATATGTAGTGGAGGGTCAACTCCTTCACCTATAAGCTTAATAATTTTGTGGTAATGGAAGTTGATCGATGGTTGCAGGCATTATAGAATTTTCCACACAAAATTGATAAATGTATTAGTATCATTGGTTTTGAGCTTGATGGAGTGAAGAATTTTGTTGAGGGTGAGATTGTTGTAGAAGGTCAAAGATAGACAATCGTGTCGGGGCATTGTAAATTTGATGAGTGAGAGGTGGTGAAATATTTGATGTTGCGGGTGAGTGAGGAGAAGTAAATGGTGGTGGAGGTGAAGCAATAGGTGCATCCTGATGTGGTGGATAACATTGATTACGAGTAGTGAAGTTAATCATGCCAACCACTTCGTGTGAGAGAGGAACATGATGGAAATGATTGAATTACCTTGATTGAACCTATTGAGTGGGTTGAACCTATTGAATATTATTCCCCCTATGTTCAGGTAGTGGGTTCTGATAGATACCCAAAACTTGATTTTGTGGTACAAGGGGGTTTGAAACCTGGAGAGTACCACGATTGATAAGATCCTGTACCAAGTCACAAAAGGAGCGATAAGAACTAACATCATGGTCGTGTTGATGATGGTAAGTGCAAAAGGCTTATTAAATATACCCATGAGTTTTGGGTTGATTTAGATATTCAGGTCAAACATCAGGTAAAGTAATATGACCAACATCAAAAAACCTCTAGAATAAATTTGGAAAAGGGTCAAAAATTGATGTCCAATGGCACTATGGGCACTAAGGATGAGGACCATGAGCTTGTTGTGGATTATATGGATGAGGTGCATTAGTTTGAAATAGTTGTTGTTGTGGAGGAGGAGGTTGTGAGATTGAGGAAGAAGATGAAGAAGCCACCGCGACTTGATTGGTTTGTGGTGATTTGGAAAAGGGTGGATTTGGAGCATTGAAATTGAAGAAAAAATTGGAAGGGTAGTATGTCTTTTTCCAAAGTTTGTGTGAAGACAAGAACACGACACTTAAACAATAATAAAGAAATCAGAAAAACTAAGGAAACACAAGATTGCACAAATAGATAAATTTATTCAATAAATGGGGGGGAGCTAATAAAATCCTTTTGATACAATATGTACTCAGTGAGCCTTTGATACAAATATTTACAATACGCTAGGGTTATCCGAAACCCTAGCTACAATAATGAAGTGTCTTCAAATAGTGTGTCCTCACTTCCAATGGAATGAGTGGGCTTTAGGTATCCGTGTGTTCGGGCCACTCCAGCTTCAACAACCATTCAACATTAAATAGAATCTGTAGACTTGCATGCACACAAACAAAGAAAGAGGTTAATAACACTTGTGAGGACTCCACAGTGTGAGACCCTTAGATATCAATAAACCCTAACCAAAAATAGATCAAATGGCATGCTAAATATACATATCATGTAAAAAAATAAAACAAATAATGATATACCTTGCTTGTGATGATATTTTATGTTGTTATTGCAGTTCTAACAGTAGATGGTGTGACGCAGTAGGCTCTAATTTGTGCTTCAGTGATAACATCAGGCTCAGACATGAACTGGGTAGGCTCTAGTGCGAACTTCGTAGGCTCTAGAGCGAGCCTACAATACAACAGGCACAGGCATGCACTTGGCAAGCTCTATAGTGAGATTCACAAGCTCGAGAGGGCACCTACAGTGAGGATAAAATCTATAGAAGCAGATCATGGGGGAAGCGATGAATGCAACGAATGGGCAGAAGTTGCGACGATGGCAATGGAGTAGGGTGAGGTGAAAGGATGGATATGGGGGATGGTTGGAATAGTAGAATTCCTATTGGCTAGCTAGGGCTTTGGATTTTTAGGGTTCTATCTCTTTTTGCTTTGCTAGGGCTTTACCAATGATCTCTTCAAGATGCAAATTCTAATATCAGGGTTCCAGGGTTTGAGAATTTGCAAATGCCCTTATTTATAATCCAACCTAGGGTTTTCTTAGGGTTTTAGCCTTACACTTTTGATCGTGTGGCTAATATTAAATTAGATCCTAAGGTTGAGATTACTTTTTAAATGTGGCATGGATTAATGAAGATGGATGATGGAGATTAGATTGAATCGGACGGATGTGGTTAATTGAGTTTATAAATATATATTTTATAATAAACATATATTATAATATAATATAAAATATATATTAAATATAAAATAATATTAAAATAATCCCAATTGGGTTAGGAAATGGCAAGAAAGGGCTAAAGTGGGCCTTTTGAAGGCGGGAAAGGTGTATGGTGGACCAGTGGGTGGTGGGATGGTTAGGATGGAGGATTAATGGCTGCAATTTGGTGTCTACAAATACCTCTTTTTGTACCATGTTGTGTGAAACACAACACGGTGCAAAAAAATACGAGACACTTGCTTGGGCTATGGGCACAGAAGCAGCTTCTCTCTATCGTTGG
This sequence comes from Wollemia nobilis, assembly GCA_028583015.1. Lineage (NCBI taxonomy): Eukaryota > Viridiplantae > Streptophyta > Pinopsida > Araucariales > Araucariaceae > Wollemia > Wollemia nobilis. Next base: position 20,550,212 of record JAQPPZ010017228.1, read on the forward strand.
ATTTGAGCACTGATGTTGAAGACAAAAGAATAAAGAATTTTTGGAATTTTGTAGCTCACCCCCTCAATTGGCGAATGAGTTACGAATGTATCTCACAAGCCAATTGATTTTTTTTTTGCTAATAATGAATGATGTGGTGAATTTTTGTCATTGATGAATGAATGGTGTGAAATGCAATATGATTGTGAACGATATGAATTATGTAAAGTGTGATATCATTTATGCCCCAACGGTGGAAGAAAGGGGTTGGTGTATAATACCATGTGATTGTGGACGATATGAATGATGTAAAATGTGATACATTTTATGCCCCAATGGTGGGAAAGGGGTTGGTGTATAATACCATGTGATTATGGATGATATGAATGATGTAAAATGTGATACCGTTTATGCCCCAACGGTGAGAAAGGGGTTGGTGCATAATACCATGTGATTGTGGATGGGGGTATATGCTATCTAAGCATGTACAAGGCGAAGGAGCTGGATGCGCTCCCTGCCTTGATCATGTTTGTGCTAGCAAACATAGTGCTACCTAATAGCACTGGTTGTAGGTTCCCTTGGAACCTATTGGGGTTGGTGAGTGATCTATTGATGGATCCTCGGGAGTATGCATGGGCGTCTACCTTATTGGTGCAGTTATACCGAGAGTTATATGAGGTGATTCAGAGGGAGAGGAAGGGGATTGGATGCAGCTTCCTTCTACAGTGTTGGGCTTGGGAGCATTTTGTTGTGGCTCGACCCGAGGGGTTATTGTGTTCGACATGGCAGATGGGGGAGCCTTATGCTAGGCGATGGGTAGTGGCAGAGGAGGTGCAGCCGAGTCGAGAGGTGCATACCAGCTAGTGGTATCGAGATATGTGGTCGGGGTTGACTCGGGTGGATGTGATATGGAGGCCATGGCGAGGAGCTTGGTGGGATGGTGATAGGAGGTAGCTGCGTCGGGTGAGGTAGGCTCGATGGTTGGTTGGGTGAAGGGATGAGGAGGTGGAGTACTTCTAGTACTCATGGGTGCTGAGGCAGTTCGGCTTGCCTCAGGGTGTGCCAGATGAGCCGATGTTGTATCGGCATCGGCGAGATGAGGGGATGCTTCCATGTGCAGAGCCATGGTGGGTGTAGATGGAGGATGATGAGGAGATGGAGGTCCCCGATGTAGATGATGTCGGGGTGACTTCGAAGTATGTGGAGTGGTTTGGTGCCCAACCAGTATGGGTACCAAAGGTTGTGGGTGATGAGGCGGTAGCTGCGGGGTCGGGGGTGACTCTAAAGAGGACGAGGGCTCAGCGATCGATGAGTCAGAGATGGTCGAGGGGATCGGCTCAGTAGACTCCAGATATGGGGTTGGCGGATGATGAGAGGGAGGATGATGAGGGGTTGGGTGAGATATCTGAGGTGGCGAGGTTGCGGGTAGAGTTGGAGCAGCTTCGTGAGGAGCATGAGGTTATGCTCGAGACTCATAGGGAGTCATTGGCTACTATAGCTCGGCTGGAGGCAGAGCGGGTGATAGTTGTGGCTAGTGATCAGGCGATGGTCACGCGGCTTCAGGTAGAGATGTTGGTGAAGGAGCATCGACATCAGATGGACTTACGACATCTTTGGGCTAGTGAGGCATATGCACATTCCTTGGAGGATGTGTGTATGCAAAACCATATTACATTGTCGGATCCTCCTTCCTCTTCTATAGCTGAGTCATCTAGGCATACTGAGTCTAGGCAGAGTACTAGGCCGAGGGCTCCTACTAGGTCTCAGGGGTCCTCTCATGGACATTAGCGTAGTGCTTAGATGCACTATTTTGTATATGAGCCTTGGTGCTCCCTTGTAGCCTTTTTGGCGTTCATTGTATATGCGATTTATATATATATATATACATGGCCTTTTATATACTTGTGTTATCTTTTGTGTGAATGCTTTTATGTTTTATGCAATTTGTGTTGAATGTTTTATGGATGCTTAATGTAGGCTAATCATGATGTGTATGCATAATGCCTATATGGATGATTAATGCAAGCTAAATGACATGTATATGAATGATGTTTATGTAGATGATTAATGCCAGCTAAATGACATGTGTTATGGATGATTAATGCAAGTAAATGTATAATGAATCTGAACTATATGAAAGGAATGCATAGTGTTCGAATGATCTTTTTATAGTTCAGAAATTTTATTGGCCATTTTTGTTGTCCATTGTTTGGCAATTGGGGGTACCGAATTTGTTGGCATTTTTGCAACTTGACTTTTAATGAAGACATGGATGTTGATATGGAAGCATGTTGATATGGAAGAAGACATGGATGTTGATATGGAAGAAGATATGGATGTTGATATGGAATACTGAAAGGTTTTCAAAGACTCAAACATACTAGTGTCATCAACCAAACTCACTAAGTTGTCTAACTTTCTTTAGGACCAGATGTGTGTGCGAGTGAGGTTCAATTACCAAGTCTTGAGTATGACAATGACCCTATCCAATCAAGAACCAATGTGTGTGCATGTGAAGTTCATTAACCCATTATGAGTAAATTAGGCATGACCTATTATGGAGATGACCTAGAGGCTAGCCTGTCCTTATGTGTGGTTAGAGGTCTCTCTTTTTGGAGGAGAGACATGTCGCCTCGCATGAGCTTACTCCACTGCCAGTCAAGCGTCTATAGCCCCGGTGGAGATTCACTCCATAGTCCAATGGGATTGATATTTTAGGCCTTGGGGATGACTACCCATCCTTGTCAGGGGCATGTAGTATGAATCCTTACGACTTTAGGGATCAAGGGTATTTGGGATCTTATTTGTTAATTTTGTATAGAGCTTTGGGGAATCGGATTCTCAACCGAGGTGTGATGAGAATTTTGACCCTATCCTTACTACTCTATGTTTTTACGTTTATGTTTGGAGTAATGTTGGTAGTGGTGAAAACCACTATTTTTGGACTATGTTGCATAATGGGACAAGTGAGGGATATCTCCTTTTCACCACAAGGTACTACCCAAGGATGGTACTAGCCCCCTATCTCATAATGTTTTTAAGATGTGATGGAATGTGATTGGTTCAAGACTGTTTCATGATCGATCGGAAATGCTCAAGACTTTCTTAGTGTATCAATTGTGTTTTTGGTCCCAAAGAAAATCAGACATCCATTTGGAGGTTGCTTGCTATACTAGTAATGGCTGAGTGACTGAAAATCTAGGCTTTTGTGATTTTGGCATGCGATGTGGTTGACATATGAATTTTGTGAGGATTGCATAGTTTCTTTAAACTAGGTACCCCCAATTGTTATAAAATTTATGACCATATCATCATTACTATGTCAGATCATTGAACATGGGATGGGATGAATGCAAATGTATATGCCTAATGCAATGGAGTATTGATATGCAAATGGAAATTGTACAATGCAATGGAATATGTATGATTTAATGTATGCGAATGAAACAATGCATGAATGCAAAATGAAAATGCATGTTAAATGCCTAAATGTAAATGAAATGTGTTATTGATTTTTTTTTTAGCCATGTATATATGATAATCCAATTATGCATAGAAGAGGACCCCAGATAAGGAGGAGCTAGGAGCGGTATCAAAAATTAATGCAAATGTATATTGCTCCATTAAGCTTATGAATGGGTACTAGTCCTGAGAGCCATTCGGGATAGTCTAGGGTGTCATCTAATTCTTCTTTGTTTATCTCCTACTAAGGGGGGAAGGTGGCGATGAAGGAGGAATGTAGTTGGCCGAAGCCCTTAAAAATTCCTCGGATAGGATGAGCTCCAAAAAGGAGGGTGGGGAAGAAATCCGGTCCAAGTCAATAAGGCTAATGTCAATTGGAATTGGCTTAGCCAAATCATATGGATTATGGAGCGGGGTGAATAAGTCAATAGGATTCATATTGACTTAGTGGAAGGAAGGATGGCTTGGATGGATGAATGGATGGAATGATTGGAGCTAAACCGATGTCGAATGGTGTTATCCCTATAATAGACATGGCATTAACATGAGCAATGCATTTTTTTTTAAATATGTACATATGTTACATTTCTTGGCTTATGTGTGTGGCTCAAGGTGGATTTCCAGGTGGGTCCGCTTGTTCTTGTGGAAGAAGTAAATGGAATATGGGATGATGGATGGGGAACATTCGGAGGTAAAACTCTTCCTGTTGGGTGATGGGGACAATGGGATGTGACTCCTCTTCAGAATCGTCAGAAGCATTTGACATGACTTCAAATTCTTCATAACTTTCATCATCGGAATCAAAGACAGGATAGGAGAAGTTGATGGGGTCATCCTCGTTTACTTCATCGATGCGAAGTTCTTGAAGGGCTTGTTCAAGAGAAGATGTTGAGGGTAATGGGTGGATGGGGTGATCTTCATCATTGAGGCTAAGCTTTTTAAAGGCTTGCTCAAGAGAAGCAGTGGAAGACAATGGGGTATAGCCTAAACCGGAATGATCATGGGCACCTCTATATGGGACCTCTAAAATATCATGCATCCCTTGCTCATGGGAACCTAGACCTTGACCTTGCCAATTGAACATGTTAAAGTAGCGAGCGGGAAAATCCTCTATGTTAGGTATATTGGCATGCCTAGGCTCTTGTGGTTCTTCGGGTGGGTTTGCCCCAGTTGAGCAATCCAACCCTCCATAAACAAAGTTAATGCTATTTGGAGCTGCACTCATGTCGTAAATAATGCCTATGGATAAAGAACGGTCTCGGGGACGTCCAAAATATTTGGCTATTGGAATGGCTAGGGGTGTGATGGTGACGTCTTGGACCACATATTCACCTATACCAGGATTGGTGATGTGGAATTTGACTTGGGATAGCATGGTTGATGGTGGGAATTCAGATGGCTCTAGATTGGTTATGGATGGTGGTGAATTAAATATGTCACAATCCGAGAGTTTGACTTGTGAAACATCGATCGATGGAGTGGGATTGGATGGCGATGTGGAATTAGAAGATGGAGGATGGGGTAATGATGAAATAGAAGAAGTGGTTGTAGAAGAAGGGGTAGATGTGATGTACGATGTGCTAATAGTAGACTGATTATGACCACATGTACAAGAAGAAATGGATGTTTGAGGAGGTGATGTGATGGGTAGCTCCTCTAAGATGGGAGCTTTAGAAGAAGATGTAGATGGATTAGAAGAAGGTGGATTAAGAGATGATGTGGATGGATTTGATGATGGTGCCAAGAATAAATGGGTGGAAGGTAACATGGATTCATAAGGATTTGAAATGAAATTACAATACTTAAAAGGTTCGACATCCGTGAGGATGAAATGGACTTGTCCATCATGAACATATTTCAAGCATTGGTGGAGAATTGAAGGAACACATTTCATTTCCCTCATCCAAGGTCTACCAAGGAGTATATTATACGCCATGGCTCCTTCCAAGATGTGAAACATGGTGTGCAACGTTCTGGCCCCTACTTCTATAGGTAAAACAATAGTGCCAATTGTGGTACACAAAGCATCGTTAAATGCTTTGAGGGTGAATGATGATTTGGAAATGTGGGATGGAGGTAATTTGAGGTGGATAAGGGCAGTGGTAGTAATGATATTGATTGACGAGATGGTATCAATAAGGACTCTTTTGAATGGCTTTCTGTCTATTAGGGCCATTATGTGCAATGGAGGGTCTACTGATTCTGAATTCATTGATTTTACCTCAAAGTCATAAAAGGTAATTGATGGCTCCATGCACGTTCTAACACTCCCTACAAAGTTGTTGAAGGCATTAGAGTCTTGGGATTCTAACTCAATTGACTTGAGTATTTCCATTAAAGCTTCTCTATGCCTAGGGGATTGTTGGATAAGCTCATACACAGAAAGTTTGGCTGATGCCATTTTCAAACTAGTGGTTAACCAGCTAGTTAAAGTTACCGATGGCCTTATTGGATGAAGGATGGGCTGATTGGATGGATTGGATAGATTTATTGGCAGAGATGGATTTGGTGATGTTTGGATGGGAGGTGGGTTTGAAGGTTGTTGAGGATTTTTTTGATTTTGCCTTTGCCCTCTAGTGACCACATGGACTGCTCCTACAAAGTTTTGGTATTGTTGGACATGATTTACTTGATTAGGAGGTGGTTGTTGATTGTTACCTCCTACATTATGTTGGACCTCCCCATGGTTAGGGAGGGGGGTTTGATAATTATATGCCCAAATTTTGATTTTGTGGAGCTAAGGGGTTATCCACATTAATGGCCCCTAGGTCTATGAGGTCTTGCACTATGTTTTTGAACATATGGCAAGAATTGATATCATGCCCATTTTGTCGATGGTATGGGCAAAACAAGTGCTCTCTATAATTTTTAGGCCTTTTGGTGGGATCATCGGGCCTAATGTCTGGCAAGGCTAATTTATTGGTCTCATACAACCTTCGAAATATGGATGAATATGATTCCGCTAAAGGAGTGTATTGACGTTGGGGCCGATTGAATTGGCGGTGGGTAGGTTGTTCCACAGTTGGCGTTGTGTTTTGTACCATTGGTGCTTGGGTTACTGATGGGACCGCATGATAGGCAATTTGTTGTTGCACTAGTTTTTGAGCCATTACGGGCTGGCTCATGACCACTTGATTGACTTGATTAGTTGTGTTAGCCATTGAGGCTTGTGTTGATTTGGTTTGGCCAGTTTGATTATTTCGGTATTGGCCCCTATTTTGCCACTCTTTCTTCTTAGGCTTAATGACACCCTCTTGGATTTTTATCTCCTCAATGACACTAGCCTATGCTAAAGCCTCCTCAAATGTTCTATAAGTATTGAGTTGTAGCATCCAAGAGATGGGTTTTAAGCAACTCTTGGTAAAAAGTTTGATAATTTCTTCCATTGGGAGGGAGAATGGCAACTTGGTTATGACTGCCCTCCAACGGTTTCCAAAATCATAGATAGGTTCCTCATCCCATTGTTTCAAATAATATATATCTGATAAGGACACCTTCTTTCTAATATTAAGGGTGAAGCATTCCAAGAATAGATCTATCAATTGATCAAAAGTATAAATACTATGTGTAGGCAATTGATTGTACCATTCAATGGCATCTCCCCCTAATGTTTGAGGAAACGTTTGGAGCATAAGAGCATTATCATCGCTAATCCAAAAACATACATGGACAAATGAACTCACATGCTCCTTAGGATCCTCAGTTCCCCTGAACTTGTCAAATTTTGGTACCGTAAAATCTATCGGATATGGCGGTGATGGTACCGAAGGGTGGATTGGTTGATGGATCAGTTGGCTTAATGTGAGCTTTTGACTCATTATTCCTAGTGAATTTTGCATCAACTGATCAATTTGCTTTTGTATTTCCTGGAATCTAAGATCTTCTACTGGAATGTGAGGACCTTGGATTGTGTGGTGGTTGGTTGATGGGCTGGATGGTAGATGTTGGGGTGTGACCAACATGGTATTGTGAAATGCATTGGGATGGGTGTGTGGTGAATATTGATGGTTGAGGGATGGGGATGATTGATGAGGATGTTGATGGAAGAATGAGTTGTGTGGTTGGTTGGCGGCAATAGTAATTGGTGTGGTTGATGTGTGGATTGATGGTGGATTAGGGATGGACACTATGGAAGGTTGGGGAACCCATGCTAGATTTTGATTGGTGAGTGGAGGTTGATTTGGAACTACTTGGGTCATAGGGTCTGTGTTAACCGGTTGTTTTCCTTTTGTTCATTGTGAAAGCAACCTATTTATGAGCCCTAATGTGTCCGTAAGTTCCTGATTTGACCATGTATCAAAGGATGGGGTTGTGGTTGGATGAGATGATGGGAAGGTGGATGATGATGGATGAGAAGACATGGGTATGGTGGCTAAGTGAGATGATGGAGGGGTGGATGATGATGGATGAGAGGACATGGGCATGGCGCAAGTTGCATTTGATGTGACAACTTGGTGGTTAGGGATTTGTGAGGCAACATTGACATACTCCTCATACAATGGGTTGGAATAGGTGGATGTGAGGTAAGTGTTTGGAACACTTGGGCTTTGTTGCGGTTGGCTCATGGAAGAAGGCATACCATATTCATAACCTGAATTATGATATCCTTGGGTAAGGTGGGCGGTAGCCAATTCGGGTTCTTCAAATCCCTCTTGGCTAAGGGGCTCTAAGACATAGTTGGAGGACTTGTAGATGGCCCTCACTTTGTCCATGTCTATGTGGGTGGTGGTTGTTTCCACATTGTGTGGAAGGGTTCCTACTTGAGGTAGGGATGGATATGATGATCCAGACAAAGTAGTCTGAACCATACTAGATAGGTTGGCTACCGAAGTAGCGGGAGCATGGGAAATGTTTTCCATTAAACTACTTTGATTTATTACTTTCTTTTGTTGTCTCGTTAGTACCATAAAGTAATTAAACCAAAGATTCAAAGTTTAATCTAAATCACACAAACTAAAAACTTTTTCAAAATTTAAAGTAAAGAAAACAATCAATCCTAGGTTTCACCGTGTGTGGCTTACCTTGTTCATTAATTATTTTCTCTCGTTAATGTGAGATTATTTTTAGAATTGTTGGCTTGTGTGTTTTGATGTAACTTAATCTTGTTTAAAGAAAACAAAGGTAAAAAGCTAAGGTTGGCTGAGGCAACGAGATTCTTGTTGGTAATGACCTCCAACAAGTTTGCTCGGGGGTAGTCCTATGGTTTCTAGGGTAGATATTGGTGGATGGAAATCACTGCCACCGTCACCAAATCTCAAGCAATGGTTGGTGATGAAATCCAGCCACTACTATTAAAAATGTGAATCGTGCAAGTGTGTGTGATTAATTTTATTAGATCTCTTATTCTCTATGGTGTGCAAACAATATTAAATATTACTAACTTTACTAATCTAAAATAGAAGCCAACATAAAGACGCAAATTTCACCTAAAGAGTGTAGAGTACACCCTTAAAATCCCCTGCCTACAAGTGATTAAAATCACAAGAGCAACCGGAGGGTTCGTCCACCTCTCTGCCAAAGGGGCCAGCCTAGGGCAGGATTACTTTATGCATCAAGATGTTGTTCCTATTTAGATATGCAAAATTAAAGCAATCTTTAACTCTAAAATGCGAAATCTAGGATGCTTTTCTGTTTCATATGCACTCAAAAATGCAAACAATCACCTAGATCTACAACTTTAGAACAAGAAATGAATTTGGTATAATTAAATACACACAAACCCTAAATGTGACTTGCTAAGGATTCTTTCCCAGATTACTTAGTGTTAAACCCAGAAACAACGAAAAACAGCAGTAGAATATAGAATACGTAAATCACTAAATGGTAAACCAGGGTTATGGGACCTACTTGGAAGCCTTAGCTCTGCTCCAAATCAATGCCAAGCATAGTAGAGTGCATGTGTAGGTGCAAAAGAGCACCTATGGTTGTCTGTAGATGCTTTCGAATGCCTGCGTAATCTCTGAAAGTGCTGCAGACTACTTCAGAAACCCTAGCGATGAAATCGATGACTTTTGCGCTTCTAAAAACTCTACAACAAACAGAAGTAAAATTAAGTTAGCAAGGTAGATCTATTAAATAATGAAACCCTTGTGGGGTCCCACCATGATCACCATTTGTGAAGACAAGAACATGACACTTAAACAATAATAAAGAAATCAAATAACCCAAGGAAACACAAGATTGCACAAATAGATAAATTTATTCAATAAACGAGGGGGAGCTAATAAACTCCTTTTGATACAATCTATACTCAATGAGCCTTTGATACATAAATGCACACAATATAGTGTGTCCTCGCTTCCAACGGAATGAGTGGGCTTCAAGTATCCGATGTTCGGACCACTCCAACTTCAACAACCATTCAACAATAAATAGAATCTATAGACTTGCATGCACACAAACAAAGAAAGAGGTTAATAACACCTGTGAGGGCTCCACAGTGTGAGACCCTCAGATATCAATAAACCCTAACCAAAAATAGATCAAATGGCATGCTAAATATACAGATCATGTAACAGAATAAAACAAATAATGATATACCTTGCTTGTGATGATACCTTGTTGTTATTGCAGTTTTGATAGCAGATGGCATGATGCAGCAGGCTCTGATTCATACTTCAATGATAACAGTAGGCTCGAACGTGCACTGGGCAGGCTCTGGTGTGAGCTTCGTAGGCTCTAGAGTGAGCCTGCAATACAACAGGTGCAGGCATGTGCTTGGCAAGCTCTGCAATGAGCTTCGCAAGCTCGGGAGGGCACCTGCGATGAGGATAAAATCTATAGAAGCAGATCATGGGGGATGCGACGAATGCGACGGATGGGTGGAAGTGGCGACGATGGCAATGGAGGAGGGCGAGGTGGAAAGGATGGATATGGGGGATGGCTGGAATAGTAGAAGTCCTATTGGCTAGCTAGGGCTTTGGATTTTTAGGGCTCTATCTCTTTCTGCTTCGCTAGGGCTTCGCCAATGATCTCTTCAAGATGCAAATTCTAATATCAGGGTTCCAGGGTTTGAGCATTTGCAAATGCCCTTATTTATAATCCAACCTAGGGTTTTCTTAGGGTTTTAGCCTTACACTTTTGATCGTGTGGCTAAGATTAAATTAGATCCTAAGGTTGAGATTACTTTTTAGATGTGGCATGGATTAATGAAGATGGACGGTGGAGATTAGATTGGATCGGACGGTTGTGGTTAATTGAGTTTATAAATATATATTTTATAATAAATATATTATAATATAATATAAAATATTATATTAAATATAAAATAATATTAAAATAATCCCAATTGGGTTAGGAAATGGCGGGAAAGGGCTAAAGTGGGCCTTTTGAAGGCGGGAAAGGTGTATGGTGGACAAGTGGGTGGTGGGATGGTTAGGATGGAGGATTAGTGGCTGTAATTTGGTGTCTACAGTTTGATTTTTCTATATTGGACCTTGATGTCCTCAATGAATTTTACCTGAGTGATGGCTTCATCAAATGTGTGGCTTTGATGAAGTTGCAAAGGTGTAGAAATGTGCTTGTGACAACTCTTAGTGAACAAGGTGATAAGCTTGGTATAAGGGAGGCTATAAGCTAGGTCATGAATGAACAATCTCCACTAAGAAACAAAATTAATGATAGGTTTATCATCAACCTGTCGTAAGGCATATACATCAGAAAAGTTCATCTTCTTCTTGATGTTGATGGAAACGTGTTCTAGAAATGAGTTAGCCAAATGTTCAAACATGAACAGGCTATGGTGTGGAAGCATGTTGTACCAATAAAGGGCTTGTCCTCCAAGAGAAAGAGTGAAAGTGCACAACATGAGGGAATCACTACCGTGAAGTTGGTATCATGCAAAGAGATAATTGTTGATATTTTCATGAGGGTCATCTTTACCCTTGTATTTCTCAAAATTTGGAATTTTGAAATGATAAGTATAAGGAGGAATGAGAACTGAGGGATGAATGGGTTTATTGCATAACTTGTTATATGTGGGTTTTTGGGGCTCATAACTAGTTGTGCGTAGATCCAACATTTTGATTTGTTCTTTTAGAAGTTGAATTTTAGTTGATGGGGCTGAGATGAATTGTGATGAAAATGTGGTAGAATGAGAATGAGGAGGATATTGCAGTTGTTGGTCCTCCCACTATGAAAGAGAAGTATACTAAAATTATTCCTGTGACTATTGTTGTTGGAAAGTGGATAATAAAGGAGCAAATGTGAGGATCTATTGTGGGCCAGGCATTTGCTGTGAATGGAAAAATTATGGCTAAGAATATTGAATTTGGTGCACAATAATCTGTTGTGATGGTTGCATGGTTGATATGGAAGACTAGGAAGAAGGCAATTTGAATAATGTAGGCATAGTGGATTGTGGTGGAGGAAGTGGTGTTTAAATATAGGATGAAGGTGGATTGCAATATGGCGTGCCAAAATATGCAATCTACATTGGACTGGATGAGCAATGAATAGAAAACTTAGGTTGGGAAGAATAGCATGGGGGAATGGGTAGATAATATTTGTAAAGTGGATTATAAGAAGAAAGAGGAATGGAAGGGGGAGCCTAAAATGGATGAGGTGGAGGAAGGTGAAAGGTGGAAGTGAAGTGGAAGATGGCATACCATACATGTTAGCTTTTGATGAATAACCACTCAATAATATGGCCACTAAATCAATAATACTCAACTCAATATGAAGGAAATAATAATGCTAAGCAAATAAGCTTATATTTAGAATATGAAATAACTCAATATTGCTAATGGCAAATGCTGAAAAATACAATAAACTCTTATTGAATAAAAGACCTCAAATACATCATATTACATCACCTTCCATTGCTCCATGGGTGATGTCCCATCTCTTGAACTTCCCTTGTGATACTTCTCTATTACAATTGCACATCCATATATAGGATGGAATGTGACTCTTCATATGGTGTTTCTTGGCCTACACTCTTCCTATGACTCTTCATATTCCTATTCTAATGACACATGTACATAGGGACAACTATGCACATTTACATTGCCAAAATATCATTGCACACTTGTGCATTTATTACATTGCATAAAGTAAATACTTTCATCCTAATCTAAGACACTCTTTCCTAATCTATAGATGTACCCATGGTGGTACATTGTCATGTACCAAATAATGTAATATATTCCAACACCCCCATGTATTACATTATTTGGTTCTTGAAGACTTTAGTCTTCAATATGGTCTTCTTCTTCTTCATCATCTTGTTCAGGTTCATATTCTTCTTGCTTGTCTTCATCATTAGATTGTAAACTCTTGAATGATATCATGTTGTTATTTGATCCCTGTAGAGGTATATTCTTTTCCTCTTTGTTCTTCATATTAGAAGTCTTCTTCCTGGTATGATTTCTTTTCTTTGTCTTCAACTTTTGTTTGGATTTCTTGGTACCATCAACTGTTAGATATCCTTGTTGTGTAAGGGCTTTAATCACTTCTCTGGTCCATCATTGTTTCTCTTGATCTTTGTGTAGTCTTCTTTCCTGTTCTTCATGCTTATATCTGTTGTTATCAAAAGCTTTAAGAATAATCTTTTGAAACAAACATTGTAGTCTGAATGTTAGAATCCTTTCAAAACTTAAGTAAAACTCCTTTTTGTAGTGATAGAAAGTAGATGAATGAGATTCTTTTCCACAGTATGTGCAAGGATGTAGATTCCAACAATCAGCTTTTTCATGACCTTCTCTGTTACAGTAAGTGCACTTCAAGTTTTCCTTAGTTGTTTTGAACAACTTAACTTCTTATGTTTTCTTGATTAACTGATGTAACCATGCATGGATAGTTGTAGCAATTCTATTCTTGCTCCTTTCATAGACTTGTAGAAGAAATTCTTGTCCTATATGCCTTGAGAAGCTTTGAGAATGTTCATTATGTTTGTCAGAGACTTCTATCATATTGTTAGAATATGTCCTTAAAGTATTTCCTTTTGTCGGATAATTGTTACTCCTCTTTGAATCAAGTAAATCTCTAATCCTTGTAGATCTATTAAATCCTCTATATTTGATAAGTTCTTCCATTTTAAATAAATCCTTAAATACTCCTAAACTTTTGAGGTAGACTTCCTTATGACTCCCTAGTTAAATTTGTCTAGCAATTATCAATTTTAAAAGGTACTTCCTTAGTTGTGAGAGATAGACTAAGGATGATATTTCTCAAGTTTCAAATATTGTTCTTTCAATTATATGTTGTGTAGAAACCCTTGTATCTCCCTAAGGTTTGAAAGATAATATTTAATATTATTAATCAACAATCCTTTACAAATCTTCAAATCTCTAATAATTTTGAATTTAGAGATTAATCTATCCAATGCAATCTTTTCAATATGTAGGATTCCTTTTATCTCCCAAATTTATGAATAAAATATTTAATTCCTAAATTTCATATACTATTTTTGATGTAGAAATCCTTATACCTCCAAAATTAGAAATTTAGAAATTTTAAAAATAATATTTGCAATATTTTGTAATTCTAATTTGATGTAGAATCCTTATTTCTCCAACCTTATTTAATTTGCAAATATTTAATTGGTTTTGTAAACTATGGTATGCAATTTTTACAAAACTCCAATATAACCTTCAAATTCTAGAAAATGCTCTTCAAAAATATAATTATAGGCTTCAAAATAATAATATGATTTTCTAAGGTTATAAAAATGCTTATCACTCCACTTTTACTTTTAATAAACTTTGACCTTAGAATATATTCCCTTCTTATTCCTCCTATCAATATAAAACTTTAATATATGGTAAAATGCTATGGTAAATACCTCAATTATTTAGGCGCTCCTTGTTGGTCTTGTTGGGCACTTTTCTCTCTGGTCAAACTTGCTTGGAATGCTCCGTATGACTCTTCAAAGATGCTTTGACCTTCTTTAATGCTTCTCCTCTTGCATTTTCTATGTAAGGCACTGGAAAAATTGCTATATTAATACCTCTATGGCTATATGAGTGCTTCACCTTTCTTTGGATGTGTGCCACATGGTGTAGATGTTATTTGACTCCTTGTCTTCCTTCTTGGTGGTGCTAACATTCATGAATAGAATAAAGTGGACACTTGTCACTTTCTTTCTTGCAACTTGGGAGTTACATAGTCTTCTTGAGTGCTTGGATAATAATGAAGAATGTTTGAATGTTTGAGTGCTCTTTTCTCATGAAGAGTTACGTTCAACCTTATGCACCAACTTCTGTCTTTAGTGCCAAGTGGAGATATTCCCTTATTTTGGAAGAGACAAGTGTAATCAACTCTTTGTGCATGCACTCTTTTTCCAAATGTATGGATTGTAAGGCTTTTGAATGCCTTTGCTCTTCCCAAACTTATTCTTGCTCCTTGTAAAACGTATTCTAGCTTCTTGAAAATGTATTCTTGTTGGATTTTATCCTTCCTTTGGATGATGGTGGACTTGCTCATGGATGGCTTCAACCAAATACCTTCTTGTATGCTTCAATGGTGGCCCTATGGTAATCACTATGGCAGTTTCTTTTTCTTCTTTGATAATGCACCCTGTATTTTCTTTCTCTTGTAATCTGCCCTATTTTGAATGGCTGTAATAGTACTTTTGCAGGTTGTGGATGACGTTCTCTACCTTCTTGGGCTGGCCAAAACTTGAGCCTAATGGCTTCTTTTCCTTATGCTCTTTTGTTGGTGCTTTTTCCTGCAAGTGGGTGGACGTATGATGGAGTATTTTCCCCCTGTAATCTATTGTCGAATGGTGCTTTATATAGTGGTGGTTTTCACCACTTCCTTGGTGGTTTCCTATACCACTCCCAACTGTAAATATGGTGTTTTTAAACACCTAAAATCTTCCCAAATTTGGAGCTCTTTTCCTTTTCAAAATTTGTTGTACTTTGAGGGTTATTTTCCCTCACAAACGTAGAATATTTTGCTTCTTATTTCACTTTAAAATTCAGCATATACTAACACTTATAACTCCTTTAATAAATCAATCTAATGCTGCTATAATATTTCAAATTTCTCAGATAATAAAGTGGTTCTATCCCACTAATCAATGTTAAATAAATCTGATTTTCTCTTATTAAAAAAACAACATATAATCAACTTCTTATCACTCCAATTAAACTTGTAATTTTGTTGTTATAATATGCAATTTTTCTATAAAATCAATGGTGTGAAATAGTGTCCTTTCTTAGCTTAATGACACCTTAAAATATTCTTCTTGGCTAGCTCTAAATGGCTCCAAAATCTGATGCTTTAAAACTCTTAATAAACTCCTTTAAAAATTCTGCAATAGTAATCTATATGGCATCAATTTTACACACCTTTTTGTAGCTTCTTCCTTCGTAGCTTATTGTCTTGTATTTGCTGGATTTTCACCCTTCAATTTGCTATTAGTAGATCCTTCAATTTGCAGCAATAATGGCTGCCTCAAAGCTTGCTTTCTTTTCCTTTAAACAGGTGCTTTCTTCTCCTTCAAATAGGTGCTTTCTTCTTCTTCAAACAGGTGCTTTCTAACTTTGATTTTTACAGCTTCAAATGTTGTCCAAATGCACTCCAAATCTGCAATCAACCTCCTTCGTAGGTGCTACTACTAATCCTTATGCTTTTCTGTCCAAAGCTATCTCAAATATTTCCCAAAGCTTCTTTAAAATGTAGCTAATTTTGTTCTTACAATGCTGCCCAAAAATGCAACTTAAACACCTTCTAATTGTTATTCCAAAATCTGATTTGATGAAGTTTACTAACCTTCAAATTTTCTGCTCTCTTTGCTATCAAGCCTTCTCTTAGTTGGTTGTCCAAATATTCCTTGAAAGCTTCTCCAAAGCTTTTCAATCTGTAACTTTTTGCTTCTACTTTTTGCAGTCCTTTTCCTTTCAAATTTTCTTCTAAAAATCAACAACTTGTGCTTTTACAAATTAGCCTACAAAACTTGTGTGGCTATCTTCAAATTTCTCAAATTTGTGGCTTTTGCAGTATTCTTGCTTTCTTTTGACTTCTTGTTGAATTCTATCTTCAAATCTGACCTCTTTCTCTATCTTCTTTCTCAAGAATCTGAATGTCTTGAGTTCTTCAAAATCTTCTTCAAATTTGACAAACTTCTTGCCAAATCCTTTTCCTTGTGGGCTTGTTGTTGGATGGCAATAATTGTCCCAATTTCTTCTAGTTAGGTACTCTTTCTACTTGCAATATTCTGCCATGAACTCGTTGAGAAGCAACACACCCCCACTGAAAAATGAATTTCCATCCTTTGAAAATATTGAGCTTTCATTTTGCAGTAGGGACCCTCTTGATGTTTTTAAGGTTCTAAGTCCAAGATTTTGCTTGTCTCTTTCCTCTTCAAGTTTTGCATATACCAAAGTGTCCAAACAGACTTGCATCTGGCTTTGTTTTATTTTAGAATTCATTTTGCAAATGTTAGAATCATTGCTGATTAAAGAAAATCTTTCACCGGTATGAAAAAATGTAGATTCCAGATAGATGAATTCATTGAAGGCCAAAACTTTCCATTTTTGGCAAGGTAGCGAAATCGCGACACTTCCATTTTTGGAAATGTCGCGAAATCGCGACGGGTTTCGAAAAAATCGGCCAAGGCAAGAAAACGTAGCGAAATCGCGACACTTTCCATTTTTGAAAATGTCGCGATATCGCGACACTTTCCATTTTTGGAAATGTCGCGATATCGCGACACTTCCATTTTTGGAAATGTCGCGAAATCGCGACAGGTTTGGAGAGAGAAAGCAAATGCGTACGAAACGTCGCGAAATCGCGACATGTCGCATTTTCGCTGCTGTAGGAGGCAAAAGGAAGCTAAGGCATGAAAGAGGGCACGATTTCGCGACATGTCGCATTTTCGCGATGCATCAAGCAGAAAGTGTAGTGAAATCGTGATGTCGCGAAATCACGAAATCATGACATTTTTGGAAAGAGAGCTCAGATACGTACGGACCGTCGCGATTTCGTGACATGTCGCGAAATCGCGACGAGTCCAAGTCAAAGCAGAGCGAAGAGAAAAGCGTAAGGCACGAAATGTCAGAAATGAAGCGATTTCTGACATGTCACGTCATCGAAGAAGAAAAGAAGGGAGGAAAATCGTGACAAAAACAAGGATCGAGAGTGTCACGAAATCGCGACACGTAAAAAGGCCCAAGGCAAAGGTGTCACGAAATCGAAAAGTAAAGGAGGAAGAAAAAAGCAAGTTGAGAAGTGTCACGAAATCGCGACTCAAAAAAGAAGAAAGAAGAAGCAAGAGAAAGTAAGTCCAAGATGTAGTATCGGAAAGAGAAGGCAAGTGAGTGTCACGATTTCGTGACATGTCGGAAGAGAGGGAAGAGGTCGCAATTTCGTGACATGTCGCATTTTCGCGACAGAGACAAGAAAGAGCCCGAAAGTGGAAAACAATGAAGCAAGTGGACAGCGTGCCACGTTTCTGTGACACGTGTCAAGACAAAGCAAGCCACGTGTCAGATAAATAGAGCCGACATGCAAATGAACTTTAGGGTTTCAATTTAATATTTAAGGTTTTGATTTAATAATTTTAAAATGCTAATCCTTGTTTGTCTTTTATGCAGGAAGCCATCTGGCACTTGCATGATAACGGAGAAATGGCCATAAAGACAAAGTTAAGTGCAAATTAATCGAAGACCGCCATATTGAAATGAGAGATGCCGAGAATTGTTGTTTCATCCAAATTTTATAGATCTGGCCGCAAAGAGACTTTACGGTGACTAAGCAACTGCCCATTTAATGGAGTATGTCGAGAATTGGCCGAAAAATGAAAATATCTACACACGCTATCGAAATTTGCCGATGGATGCATTTAATGAAAATTTATGGCAGAATTAATGGCGTGCAGACATTTTCAACTCAGGGATGGCTCTGCGGAGATGAAATGTCAGAGAAGTGGTGACTCATCCAAATTACCCGAGGGCATTAATGAGGGCATTTACTCACAGTTGCGGGTGAATGCAAGTGGCATTCGAATTCTGTCTTCTCCATTTATGGCAAGTGACTGCACTGATTTGCATAATGGTTAAGTTTTATCAAGACTTTATTTTAAATGGCTTTATATTGTAAAACCCGGGTACTAGGGTTTAAGATGATAAGATTTAGGGTTTGAGAAGAAGATATTTCTGAAAAGATCAGGGTCTGTCCTGAGTCTATAAATACTTCTTCTAAATGTAATCGTAGGAGGCGGAGACTTAGAAATAAAAGGCTATTGAAGCAATTTCTTGCAAATCTTGTTAAATACTTTATTTCTGGACTTGGAGTTGATGTGCTTTTGTTTTCTGTGATAGCATGGCCAGGAGCCTAATATTTTTCAGATTGTGATAAGTTCATCTTCTTTTGTTATCCGTTTCTTTAAAGTTTATTAAATATATGTTGTAAATCTGTGTTATCAAGATTAAATATGTTGTTGGGCTTCATTTGTTCTATTGTATGCTAGGGAAAATCATAGATTTAAGGTTCAAGTTTGTTCTAATTGCTCTGTCCTCACTGTGTGAGCTATGCTGCTGGTGAGAAATACCAATTTTAACGGACTTCCCTTCTGTTTATGATTTTCTTTCAGATCTGTTCCATCTCTGCCTTATGCTCTTAGTAGAAAGTGATCTTAGAAAGCTGGACACTTTCTTCTTTGATTTGTTCTGTTGTGAAGCTGATAGTATAAATAAAATTGGTAGTTTAGGTTTTACAATTAAGTTTGATAGACTTCTCTTCTCGCCTTACCCTACCCTCTTTGTTTTACCATGAAATGATCCATTTTTATTTTTTTTTAAATTTGTCTTTTATTTAAATCACTGACCCATAAGAGCTAGATCAAAGAACTAATTTTAAATCGATTGTCAACAAGTGACAACTTCTAAACATTACCGAACAAGTTCAAGAACCCGTTGTAAGGTAATGGATATCCATATTGAAAACTATTCCAGAAGTGGAAAAGAGTGAATAGACATTCGACCCAACTCAGTAACTCACACCTTGGATAACCAAGAAGATCCTAAAGTGAGTGGGATTTATCCCGTATAAGTGTTATCGTAGTTTCATGCTCATTCTTCATAGGGTGTGTATAAAAGTCGGACCAACATTTAAAAATGGCGCTAGAAGGAGGGCCCACCGAACTCCGGTCAGTATTGTAAATTGTCAGTACAATATTTAAAATTGCCAAAGAAGACCTCAAGTTCAGTAGTCTGTTAAGGATTGTAAGGTTGTAAGTGCTTGTGAAAAGCTGGATTCTACATACAGGTTAACAAGGTCCCACCCCAGATCTGGAGAGCTCCTTGTGCCCGAATTAGAAACTCCGAGAAGAAGTAGCCTCGTAAGGGCCAAGTCTCTCGTCTCAAACAATTTTATCACCACCGGTAGTTACTCCAACTACAACTCAGAATATCACCGTCAATCAAGTAGTAATGGCAAACTGGTTGGGTTCCACTGCTTTAAATATTCCGGGTATAGCCCATGACCTGCCCAGAAATCCGGAGAGATATCTTCCCAGATATAAACATGATGGGACAAGGACAGCAGAAGAACATCTGGTAGCTTTCAAGAATGCTCTAAAATTGTTGAATGTACAGCATGAAGATGTTGCTTGCAGATTGTTCCCGTTCACTCTCCAGGAGGGAGCTTATGACTGGTTTCTAAATCTCACTAATGATTCTATCACCAGCTGGAATGACTTAGAAAAGGTTTTTGTGTCACAGTTTGGTGAGGTGATAGATCCTAGTATATTATATCAACAATTTTCTGGTATCAAAAGAGAATTAAGTGAATCTATCAGATCTTACAATGTTAGATTCTAGAAAGCTTATGGTAGACTTACTGGCTATTATGTACCGAATGCAGACCTGGCATTAGAGATCTTTAGAAATTCTCTAGATCCAATGACTTCAGTTTTCTTGAAAAGAGATCCCTCTGTTACTAATTTAACAGAGGCTTATAAAGAAGCTTTGATTCTGGAAAGACAGTTGGGGCCCCAACCTTTAAATGCTCAACAAATTCCTTTGGTTACACAAGCTGCCCCTGTGTTCAATCCCATACCACATCAGATGATGTTGCCAGTGTGTCAGACTCTACCATCAGCAAATCCATTGGCTGTGACACCTGCTGAGAATGTACATAACCCAGGCAAAGAGGCTGACAATGCAAGAGTTGAAGAAGTCTCAAAAATAGTTCAGAAGTTGGCCAATGATTTTTTGAGTTTTAAAAGGCAAGTTTCTACTGGGGACAACTCAAACAGGTATTCATATCAACCGAACAGATTCAACCGGCCCCCATATGAACCTAATAAAGATTACAAAGGTAAAGGTCATGATGTGAATATTTGCGATTTAGCTTTGCCTAACTGGTGCAGAATACATGCTACTTCTCAAAGACGGGGAGTTGGATTGTTTGGAATTTTGTAATGCATTTGAAGCTTTGTCTGGGGATTTGATTTCTCCTAAAAATCAAAGAACTACGGATGGCCCAAGTTCATCCAACCACAGTGCAGCTATGGTCTTGGATTCTTTCACTTTCCCGGATGAATCTGAGAATGTAGTTGAAATGCCTATGGATGAGGTGCAGGCTTTCCAACAGTACAAGAGGGACAACTACAACCTGAGAAACAGAAATCCGGAGCCCAACACTACATCTACCCCTCCGAACAACTCTCACAATGTTCCTCCAGATCCATCTCCAAGCAATAATCCATCTCCACCCAAGGGAGGAAATCTGAGAGGACCAGATGCTTTTGTCCCTCCACTTAATAAGGGATATAACATAGTGGAGGACATGAAAAAGATCAAGGCCAACATTACTCTTCATGAGTTGGCCCAAATTTCAGAACAGAGGGACAACCTGATTAAAACGTACTCTGGGCATACTACAAAATCTTTGGACAAGGGAAAGAAAATGGCAAATGCGAATGTAGCCATGTACAAAGAGAAAACTGAGGTTCCACCTTTTCTACTGACTGTACGTATTTTTGGGAAGAACTTGCACAATTGTCTGGTAGATTCGGGTGCATCTGCTAATGTTATGCCTTTGGCCATTTGTCAGCAGTTGGGTCTGACCCCAATGAAGTCTGAAAGGAGAGTTGTCCAATTGGACAAATCAGAGGTTAAAGTAGTGGGAGAACTTCAAAATATTCATATCCAATTAGCATCTGAGCCAAGGGCTCAACATAAAATTGAAATTCAGGTTGTGGATATCCCCGTGGGGTACGGGATGCTTTTGAGCAGGGATTGGTCGAGATCTCTGAACGGATACTTGGCAACAGACTTTTCACACATGTGGTTGCCGTGGAAGGGAGTGGCAAATCAATTACGGGTTGAAAGAGAACCCAGGTACAAGCATACAATCACGGAGTACAATGCAGAGAATGAGACTGTAAATATTGCGGAGGTAGATATTGGAGTTTACAATTTAACAACGGGACAAAATGAGAAGTTTAATAAAGCCCATCCTGTTCATAGTAATGAAGTCTGGACGCTTCATGTGGATGGGGCTAAGTCTAAACAGGGTTCTGGCATAGGGGCAGTCCTTAAAGGGCCTGAAAGTAGACATATTTTATGTCTTATCGCCTACAGTTCCCTTGTACAAATAATTTAGCAGAGTATGAAGCTCTGGTATTAGGTTTGAAATTTGCTTTGGACAAAAGTGTAAGAAATATTCAAGTTTTTACGGATTCAGAATTGGTGGCTAATCAAGTCAAAGGTAAATTCCAGTGTAAAGCATCTTATTTAAAAGGATACAAACATCGGGCTTGGGATCTTGTAGAAGATTTTGATGCTTTTAATCTGACACACATACCCAGAGAGCAGAATTCACGTGCAGATGTCTTGGCTTCTTCAGCCGCAAGTTTAAAACCACTGGAAGAATTTAAATGGAACAAGTTTTCAATTGAGTTAGTCCCTTGTCCTTCAATCCCAAATAATATAGATAATTTTCAGGTTTTCTCTGATGATCAACAGATTGTAAACTTTTTGCAGAGTACTAACACATTTGAAAATGCTATAATCGATGAGGGCCAAAGGGATACTCTGCTGGAGCAGTTAGATGATGACAGGGGAATAATAAGGTTGAAAGACAACAGAATTCCAAAAGGGATGGTGGAACTGGGAGCGGCTCTTTGATGTTGACCAAATCAGGCAAAAAGTGAATTCTGAGGATTCTATGGGTGCAAAAGACAATGAGACCGAGAACCTGAACGTGGGGACTGAAGAAGATCCCAAGCACATCAAGTTGGCTAAGAACTGTGATCCAAAAATAAAAGGAAATATGATTGATTTTCTTCACAGGTCCAAGGATGTTATGGCCTGGTCATACAAAGACTTAAAGGTATTTGATCCGAAAGTTTACACTCATATTATACCTTTAAAAGAATTTTGCAAACCTTTTCGACAAAAACAGAGGCATGTCAACGCTCTGTTAGAGCCCCTCATCCAGAAAGAGGTAGAAAAACTATTGAGTGCCGCCATTATTTTTCCCATCGTGCATTCTACTTGGGTGGCCAATTTGGTGCCAGTCGAAAGAAAAATGGAGAGATCCGCCCGTGTGTGGATTTTAGAAATTTGAACAAGGCATCCGAGAAAGATAATTATCCTCTGCCTTCTATGGATGAGGTGTTACAGATTGTCAATGGTTCGGAGATGATGTCTTTCCTGGACGGTTTCTCAGGGTATAATCAGATATTAGTTGAGAAGGAAGACAGAATGAAAACTGCTTTCACAACTAAGTGGGGAACTTTTGCTTACAAGAGGATGCCATTTGGATTAATAAATGCCGGAGCTACATTTCAACGAGCAATGGATCATGCCTTCAAGGGCCTTATGGGTAAATGTATTGTTGTTTACATGGATGATTTAACAGTCTTCTCTAAATCTCGGTTTGACCATGTAAAACACTTGGAGTCTGTGTTTAACAAATGCAGGGAGTTCGACATTTCTTTGAATCCGAAGAAGTGCATTTTTGGTGTAACGGAAGGAAAGCTCCTTGGGCACTTGGTCACAAAAGATGGCATTTCCATGGATCCGGACAGAGTTGAAGCCATATCCGGCATACCATTTCCCAACTCCAAGAAAGAGTTGAGGTCCTTCTTTGGAAAAATTAACTTTGTCGTGAAGTTCATCTCCGGTTTTGCAGAGATAGTCAAGCCACCGAATGACATGCTAAAGCAAACTGCTCAGATTGTCTGGACCACGTAAGCTAAAACAACGTTCCAAGAAATCAAGACCGCCATCAAACAAGCACCAGCTCCGGTAAGCCCGGATTTCAAGTGCAGATTTTTATCTCGTACACCTTTTCTTCTCGAACACACACTTGCTGCAGTTCTGACCCAACGGAGAGAAACCGGAGAACATCCAATTGCTTTCAAGAGTACCAATTTAAAGGGGGCTGAGCTGAAATATTCTCGTTTAGACAAACAAGCTTATGCCTTGGTGAGAGCAGTTAAGCTTCGTGCACTACATACTAAGAAGCAGAGTTCATGCTATAGTTTCGGACCCAGCTGTTAAATACCTACTAAGTCAGAACGAATTGGGTGAACTAAGAGGTAATTGGGTTACAAGGCTGCAAGAATATGACTTAGAAATTAGGCCTACAAAATTGATCAGAGGACTTGGTTTGTCCCGACACATTGCCGAAATACCTGTACGGGAAGAAGTTAATCAGTTAAATTCTGAATCTGATGACTGGTATGGAGATATTATTCATCTGCTGCAATTTGGAGTTTGCCCGTCTCACTTGAATAGAACCCAAAGGAGAGCATTAAAACTGAAAGCTGCTCATTATCTCCTCAAAGGAGGTAATTTGTACAGAGAAAATTATGCTGGCATTTTCTTAAGATGCATTTCTCCGAGTGAAGTCAATGAAGTCATGTCCAGTTTTCATGAAAAGTTAGGGGCAGGGCATTCCTCAGGATCTGCTACCACGCATAAAATATTGAGAGCAAGCTATTACTGGCCTACATTATTTAAAGATGCCCATCAACATGTGAGAACTTGCCATCAATGCCAAACTTTTGCAGCCAAAGAGGCCAACCGGGCTCTACCATTGCAGCCTGTTGTAATAAATAAACCTTTTATGCAATGGGGACTTGATTTTGTGGGAGTGATTAATCCAAATTCTTCAGCAGGGCATAAGTATGTTCTAACAGCTACTGATTACTGCACAAGATGGGTCGAAGCAGCAGCCACCACAAGAAGTACAGCTCATGAAGTGATCGAATTTCTAGAGTCAAATGTCATAACCAGGTTTGGGGTTCCTCTTGAATTTGGTGTGTGATAATGGACCAGCCTTCCAATCATTGGAGTTTGCAGAATGGGCATACCAGATGGGGATAGTTATTAGATTTTCATCCAACTATTATCCCCAAGGCAATGGACCTGCCGAGTCCACAAATAAGAATTTAATGAATGCCATTAAGAAATCTACAGCAGACAAACCTAGGCAGTGGCATACATTATTGAAATATGCACTTTGGGCTGACCGGATAAAATATAAAGTGGCTCTTAAGACTTCCCCTTTTGCTTTGCTGTATGGTACCCAACCAATTGTTCCCATCTCTCTAAAATTACCTACTTACCAATTTGTCTTAGACTATTTTGAGGATCAAGCGGATGCAGAGGCTCGTGTTTTGGATCTAACTAATTTGGCAGGATGAAAGACTCCAAGCCCTGGAACACTTCAGTCGGCACCAAGAAACCGTCAAGCGCCGGTTTGACAAGAGGGCCAAAGTGAAAGCTTTCAGATCGGCAGACCTGGTGCTTCTATGGGACAAGGCCCATGAAAAGAAGGGTAAGCATACAAAGTTGCAGCCACTATGGATAGGCCCATACCAGATTGCTGAGATTCTGGGTAATAATGCATTTCGTTTACAAGACCTTGATGGTAATTTTTTGGACCTCCCTGTTAATGGTCAATACTTAAAGCATTATTTCTTAGCTGTTCCATCCAATATATCATTTGAATGAGTCACAAAGAAGTTGTAACATGTGTATACATTGTAAATAAGCTTTAAAGTTGTTTTATTTTTTTTTTTTATTTTTTATGTCTCGTCAGTTTTTATTTTAGTTTTATTTTAAATGTCTGTGCAGTGTTGTTTTATTTTATTTGATCTTAATTGTCTGTGCAGTTTATTTTGTTTGTTGTTTAAGGTCTGTATTGTCTTTCTTTCTGTCCGTAGCTTTTAGTTATTTTAAAGTTCTGTATTTTATTTTTTTAAAGGTCTGTGTTTATTTCCTTTGTTCTCTCAGCTTTATTTTATTTCCTTTTCCTTTGTTTTATTTTAAAGTCTCTTTTTATTTTATTTTGTTTTTAAAGGTCTGTGTTTATCCTTGGAAGTCTGTACAGTTTATTTTATTTTAAGAATTCTGTTCTTTAACCTTTGCCTGAGCATCAATGAAAAAGTCAGCCTTCTAAAAATTGTTTTATTCTGAGTCCTGAATCCAGTGTTCATTATCATAATTGTGAGATAGTCTCGCTTGAACCGAGCAATGGAACTATTTTGTTATTCAGAACAACAGTGGAAGGATGATTGGATTTTGTGTCTTGCTTGCCACAGTTGTTTTAATTATAAAGAAACTGCTATGCTGTTTGGCTGGAGAAACTCCTAGGGAATCCAAGAAAAGTTGGTCATAAGAGGGGACTATGATTCATGTAATTATTTGAGTATCCACAGAGGCTATCAGTGCCCAGGCTCAAGCAGCTTCCAGATCGATGAAATATTAAAAGAAAATTGTTGTTCTTTCTAAGGCTTTTCAGATGTTGATATATTTCAAGAGAGAGAAGGTGAGAGTTGAGCAAGACAGCATAGAATTGGCACTGTTATTTCCAATATATATAAAAAAAAGAAAAAAAAAGTAATGTAATCAAAGAGACAGCCAAGACTTCAAAAGATGTTTTTCTTCTACCAAGTTGTAGATTCTACCTTACAGTTGTGAATCTGGGTCGTGTAAATCTAAAGGGTAACTCTGTCGGGGCTGTAAAAGGCTAAACTAGTAAACAGAGCTCTACTCGGTTTCCCCTTTTACAATCTAGAAAAGCTGATCAATCCAGAGTTCAACATTCGAAGGCCCACTCATTCTTGAAGAAAGTTTTATACGCTTGTAATTGCACATCAGAAATCTTCCTTAAATGATTCAGCCTAGTATGTCCTTGGGAAATTTTGACAACTATCAGCTAGTAGTTAAATTGTTTTGAAGAATATCTGTGGCAAGGCAAGATACATGGTCTATGTTGTTTTGAAACTAGAGTCCTGGGTTCTAAAATAATGCTACTATTTTACCCGTAGATATCGCCATTTGTTGAGAAGCAACACACCCCCACTGAAAAATGAATTTCCATCCTTTGAAAATATTGAGCTTTCATTTTGCAGTAAGGACCCTCTTGATGTTTTTAAGGTTCTAAGTCCAAGATTTTGCTTGTCTCTTTCCTCTTCAAGTTTTGCATATACCAAAGTGTCCAAACAGACTTGCATCTGGCTTTGTTTTATTTTAGAATTCATTTTGCAAATGTTAGAATCATTGCTGATTAAAGAAAATCTTTCACCGGTATGAAAAAATGCAGATTCCAGATAGATGAATTCATTGAAGGCCAAAACTTTCCATTTTTGGCAAGGTAGCGAAATCGCGACACTTCCATTTTTGGAAATGTCGCGAAATCGCGACAGGTTTCGAAAAATCGGCCAAGGCAAGAAAACGTAGCGAAATCGCGACACTTCCATTTTTGAAATGTCGCGATATCGCGACACTTTCCATTTTTGGAAATGTCGCGATATCGCGACAAGTTTGGAGAGAGAAAGCAAATGCGTAGAACCGATTTCCGACATGTCGCGAAATCGTGACATGTCGCATTTTGAGGAGGAAAAGGAAGCTAAGGCATGAAAAGATCGAAGAAGAATGCAAAAGAAGAAGAGGCACAAAGAAAAAACATTCACAGAGAAGCATGTCGTAAATCGTGACATGTCGCATTTTCGCAAGAAAAAAGAGCCCGAAAGTGGAAAAAATATTTTGACACGTGTCAAAAATAATGCAAATAACTTTAGGGTTTCGATTTAATAAAGGTTTTGATTTAATGATTTTAAAATACTAATCCTTGTTTGTCTTTTATGCAAGAAGCCATCTGGCACTTACATGATAACGGAGAAATGGCCATAAAGACAAAGTTAAGTGCAAATTAATCGAAGACCGCCATATTGAAATGAGAGATGCCGAGAATTGTTGTTTCATCCAAATTTTACAGATCCGGCCGCAAAGAGACTTTACGGTGACTAAGCAACTGCCCATTTAATGGAGTATGTCGAGAATTGGCCGAAAAATGAAAATATCTACACACGCTACCGAAATTTGCCGATGGATGCATTTAATGAAAATTTATGGCAGAATTAATGGCTTGCAGACATTTTCAACTCAGGGATGGCTCTACGGAGATGAAATGTCAGAGAAGTGGTGACTCATCCAAATTCCCGAGGGAATTAATGAGGGCATTTACTCACAGTTGCGGGTGAATGCAAGTGGCATTCGAATTCTGTCTTCTCCATTTATGGCAAGTGACTGCACTGATTTGCAGAATGGTTAAGTTTTATCAAGACTTTATTTTAAATGGCTTTATATTGTAAAACCCGGGTACTAGGGTTTAAGATGATAAGATTTAGGGTTTGAGAAGAAGATATTTTTGAAAAGATCAGTGGTCTGTCCCGAGTCTATAAATACTTCTTCTAAATGTAATCGTAGGAGGCGGAGACTTAGAAATAAAAGGCTATTGAAGCAATTTCTTGCAAATCTTGTTAAATACTTTATTTCTGGACTTGGAGTTGATGTGCTTTTGTTTTCTCGTGATAGCATGGCCAGGAGCCTAATCTTTTTCAGATTGTGATAAGTTCATCTTCTTTTGTTATCCGTTTCTTTAAAGTTTATTAAATATATGTCTGTAAATCCGTGTTATCAAGATTAAATATGTTGTTGGGCTTCATTTGTTCTATTGTATGCTAGGGAAAATCATAGATTTAAGGTTCAAGTTTGTTCTAATTGCTCTGTCCTCACTGTGTGAGCTATGCTGCTGGTGAGAAATACCAATTTTAACGGACTTCCCTTCTCTTTATGATTTTCTTTCGGATCTGTTCCATCTCTCGCCTTATGCTCTTAGTAGAAAGTGATCTTAGAAAGTCGGACACTTTCTTCTTTGATTTGTTCTGTTGTGAAGCTGATAGTATAAATAAAATTGGTAGTTTTGGTCTTACAGTTAAGTTTGATAGACTTCTCTTCTCGCCTTACCCTACCCTCTTTGTTTTACCGTGAAATGATCCATTTTTATTTTCTTTTAAATTTGTCTTTTATTTAAATCTACGACCCATAAGAGCTAGATCAAAGAACTAATTTTAAATCTGATTGTCAACAAGTGACAACTTCTAAACATTACTGGACAAGTTAAAGAACCCGTTGTAAGGTAACAGATAAAGTCCATATTGAAAACTATTCCGAAGCGAAAAAGAGTGAATAGACATTCGACCCAACTCTGTAACTCACACCTTGGATAACCAGCAAGATCCTAAAGTGAGTGGGATTTATCCCGTATAAGTGTTATCAAAGTTTCATGCTCATTCTTCATAGGGTGTGTATAAAAGTCGGACCAACAAACTCTACTTCAAATCTCCTTCAATAATGGTTGCTTTAGCTTCTGCAATAAGGCTTTTCTATAGCCTTATTTTCTTCTTCAAAATATTCTTTAGACCTCTATTCTTGGGTCTTCTAATTCTGCAACATTCAAATCTATTTTTCAATGAAACCTTACCTTGATTTCTTCAATTTTCCACTATGGGAAATTCTTCAATGAGATATCTTTCTGGATCTCCAAAATTTGTAATAGGTTTTTCAATAGTCCTATCTTCAGTATTCAATATTCAATTTTTTTCTTCAATCTGCAATAGGACTTTTAGTAGTCCTATATTCAATATTCAATATGCTACTTCAATCTACAATAGGACTTTCAATAGTCCTTCAATCTTCAATATTCAATATGTTGCTTCAATCTACAATGGGACTTTCAATAGTCCTTCAATATTCAATATTCCAATCTTGGAAGTTCTTCAATATGACCTCTCTTAGGGTCTCTTCAATCAATCATCTTGCAATGAGAACCTCTCCTTTGTTCTTCTTAATCTTCAATTAGGGATTTCTTCTTGGACCTCCTTCAATATCTATTATTTGCAATAGAAATTAAGCATCAATAATATATTCAAAGTCCTATAAATAATAATCTTCACTAGCTATAACTAGTGGAATCAAATCAATGCTAAATCCTAGTCTTCACAAGTGTTCCTTCAACCTTGTGGAAACATTCTAGCCAATCAATAATCTAGAATCTATATTATTTTAATCAATCAAATTTATCAATAGGACCTCTTCTAAGGGTCTCTAAATATTCAATATCAAGGTCTATCTTCAAGACCTATAAATTTTATTCTATTCCAATTTTTCTCTTGGAATAGGTAAATATTTAAATTTCACTGGTTTTATTTTAACCTAGTGATAAATGCTATCTTCTCTAGTTTTCTTTTCCAAAGGTAATTTTCTTTTATCTTCTCTGGATTCTCTTTCTAGAGGTAATTTTATTTTTCTCTGGTTTCTCTTTTTAGAGGTAATTTCCCTTATCTTCTATGGTTTCTCTTTCTAGAGGTAATTTCCTTCGTTCCAAACTATATAATAACTTATATCAAAAATATTCAAAGCCAACAACTTTTGCAAGTGGCGAGTCCAAAGTTGTATCCATTTTGTAAAAATGAAGCAATGGTGATGAATGATGAAAAACTAGAATAGTTTAGTGGCTCTCTCAATTCCTATCTAGACCTATTGTGGTTAGATCTACCATGGATCTGATACCACTTCGATATTTTGATGAATAACCACTCAATAATATGGCCACTAAATCAATAATACTCAACTCAATATGAAGGAAATAATAATGCTAAGCAAATAAGCTTATATTCAAAATATGAAATAACTCAATATTGCTAATGGAAAATGCTAAAAAATACAATAAAATCTTATTGAATAAAAGACCTCAAATACATCATATTATATCACCTTTCATTGCTCCAATGGTGATGCCCCATATCTTGAACTTCCCTTGTGATCCTTCTCTATTACAATTGCACAGCCATATATAGGATGGAATGTCGGGTTATGCGTAAGGGGTCAGTCCCAAAATGTATTTATAAAAATTTGGCAAATCCATTTCGAAATCCAAGCGAATTGTGTCCAAAAACATGTAGAAGGTTCACTATTATTAGGGGTAATGTTGGAAATTTAAACTTAAAATGGTCAAATTATTATAAAATTGGGGCGAATCGATCCAAAAAAATTGCGCCCAAATTTTTTTGGCTAATAGGCCGTAGTCAAGGGTCCCAAATATTAGGCCATTCAAATTTAGAAAATCCTAATTTTATCCAATTTGGCTATAAATAGCCACTATGCATAACCCTAAATTGGAATGTGACTCTTCATATGGTGTTTCTTGGCCTACACTCTTCCTATGACTCTTCATATTCCTATTCTAATGATGCATGTACATAGGGATAACTATGCACATTTACATTTCCAAAATATCATTGTACACTTGTGCATTTGTTACATTGCATAAACTAAATACACTCATCCTAATCTAAGACACTCTTTCCTAATATATAGATGTACCCATGGTGGTACATTGACATGTACCAAATAATGTAATATATTCCAATAGTACATCCCAAAATAGGGGAACCTATATGGTGGAAGTGATGAAGAAGGAGTATAATCATTGAAGGTCGAAGCCTAAGAAGGAGTGGTGAACATATCCACAAAGAGTTGTGAAGATGGGACATGTTTATATTGTTGTGGAATGAATTGTTGTGCTTGGGATGGTGGTTGCAATATTGGAGGGAAATATGGAAAATATAATTGTTGTTAAGGTGGTTGTTGTGGTGCGTGTGAGGTGTATTAATGGGATGATGTAAGTGGAGTGTAATGTTGTTATGATGATGACTATTATGGGGTTTATTGTTATGATGGTGCATGAGTTCCAGGAGTGGAAGATTGAGGATCTAAAACCATCCCTACTGTGGGGGTAGATGACGTAGTCTCAGGGTGAAGATAATAAAGCAAAGAGGGATCATCCTAGATAATAGAATGAGATGGATCCTAGAGAAATATATGAGCAGATGTGGATGGAGTCTCCTCATCAATAATGAAAAATGGGGATGGATATCCTAGAGCCATATATATAACATTATTACAAAAAGTTGAATGTGGATTAGGTGGAGGTGAATGAGGAAGAAGAGGATGATTCTCACCAGAAGATGTGGCAAGCATATTACTAGAAATGGAAGTCTCCCTTTGGATCATGGTGTGGATGTGATATGGCTCAAAACTAGTGAGAAGATCAAGTGTGAGGGTGTAAGGTTCCCTCATGAAATGAGAGGGAAAACTATACTGGTTGGAGGTGGCATGGGTAGCCTCCTTAGCAAGATAATCTTACTCGCATGCCTAGCTACGAGTAACAACAAGCATGGTGATGTGTACTACAAAGGAGTTTTCAAAACTGTTTAGAAATAAAGGTTTGAACTGGTGTGCATTCTGTGTAAAATTCTATATTTTTTTGTGTTGAAATAGAGTTCACACACTGCTATAGAACTTGGATTTTGCACATTGTTGTGCAAACCTAGGATAGTGAAAATTTTTTGATAGAAAATGATAGTGACAGACTGTGAGTATCCAACAAAAGGGTTTGCTAGAAAGTGAATGTGCTGAAACTAGTTTTTGTGATGGTGTAATGCAAGAACATAATTGGAATCAATTCTAAACAAATAAAAGTAATTTTTTGTGTAGTTTTGTGTATTTTTATGAGAGTATAATCCTAACAAAAAAATAGAGGAATTGGTGGATGCTAAAACAAGGTATGTCATAGCATAGAACCTTCTCCAACACCCAAAGGCACACAAAATAGAACTATGTGTCCAATGAATGAATGATGACCTAAATATAATAAGGTACAGTAAAATAGTATCCAAAGGGAGGAGACTCAAAATTCTATAATGAGTTAAAATCCTCTTACGAAAATAGGTTGCATTGTCAATGTGCTTCTACTGGCCTAGTCGGACAATCGCTCAACCCTCACGTTTAAGGCATGCACAGTAATGATCATTTGTGTCCACTAATTATTTGAAAAGCCCTGTGGTAAAGGGGATTTCTAAAACTACCCACTCTGAAGGTCCCTTTTGATGATGACATCTAGAAAACTAGTCTCAAGAGTAGGGAATTTTTTGGTGATGAAGTTTGGAAAACTTGTCTTGGGGGACTATTATGGTGACTATAGGGGGGTGAGCTGGTGGAAGGAGATGAAATCCAACATCACCAGTCTCAAGTGGGGATTGGATATGAAGTCCCATCTTACCACTATAAATGAAACGTGAGTGTGTGGTGGTGAGTTAACTATGGATGATATGAAAGCAAATCTAGCTAAATGCCTTTTCAAAAGAAACTAAACCTAGATGCCTTTTGAAATTGAAATCTATTCTAGAAAGCTTGAAAGTAATCAAATATGAGATGCTTGGTGAAATCTATCTAGATGTATTTGAATAGCAGTTTGAAATTTAACCTATTGCTTGGAAAAAATATTTGAAATTTAAGCTAGTGCTTTGAAAAGGAATTTGAAATTTTAATCTAGTGCATGTGAAAGAGATTTGAAAATTGATGAAGTGCTTTTGAAAATAAATTTAAAATTTAATCTAGTGATTTGAAAAGGAATTTGAAATTTTAATCTAGTGCATGTGAAAGATATTTGAAAATTGATGAAGTTCTTTTGAAAATAAATTTGAAATTTAGTCTAGTGATTTGAAAAGATATTTGAAATTTAATCTGAGCATTGTTGAAAGAAATTTAAAATTTAATCTAGGTGTGTTGAAAGAAATTTGAAATTTGATTTAATGCTTTGAAAAGAGATTTGAAATTTCAATCTAAGTTCTTGTGAAATAAATGTGAAATCTAATCTAGTGCTTTGAAAGGGATTTGAAAATTGATGAAGTGTTTTTTGAAAATAAATTTAAAATCTAATCTAAGCGTTTGTGAAATAAATTTTAAATATAATCTAAGTGTTGTTGAAAAAAAATTGAAATCAAATTTAATGCATTGAAAAGAGATTTCAAATTTTAATCTAAGTGTTTATGAAAGAAATGTGAATTCTAATATAGTGCTTTGAAAGGGATTTAAAAATTGATGAAGTGCTTTTTGAAAAGAAATTTGAAATCTAATCTAAGTTTTTGTGAAAGGAATTTGAAATTTGATTAGCTACTTTATAAAAAAAATATAAAATCTGATTTAATGTTGTTGAAATATCATTGCTATAAATAAAATACCTAATGCCAAGTATGTTGGATGATCTTGGTGGTGTCTGTATTATCTTATGAAGCAACAAAAATAGATATCCCACTACAGGGACCTGTTATGAGGTAGTTTTGCAAGGTTTGCATGATGGTGTGTGAACCCAATCTGTAGGTTTGCGTAGTGGTGTGTGAAGTGGGCATAGAAGGTTGTAGCTTTATAGCATAATACCTGAAGTATGTCTCAGGACTGTTATGGACTCTCCTCTAGATTTATAGTGCCTACAACACAAAAGTAGACCACAAAGTACACTAGACAACAATGAAGCTAATCTAAAATGGTTTTTGGGGGTCCCACCAGGTGTGCTAGAATGTAACACACAAAAGTCACCATTATAAAACTAATGAAATAATAGTTGAATGCTATTTTATTTATTAAAAATGGGGTTACAACATAAACTTCTCTCAAGAAGAGTTTTTCTCTTTTCTCAATGTGAATATGGTGCATTCGTTGGTGTCTTCTGGAACCCTCAAAGTGGATGGTCTTCTTGCATGTGAGCCATCTCTTGGGTGCTTGCAACTATATTTTGTACCTATTTAGACTTACAAAAATAGGCTAGTATGTTTGGGGACCTATCATTGATTAGATCCCATATTTATGAAGACAAAATGATGCTAAAATGAAATAAAACATGATGAGAACTAAAAATAAAGTTGTAGAAACTGTAAACACCTGATACCTACCTGATCTGTAGTTCTGGAATGGCTATAGACCATGTTTGCATGGTGATGTCTGAACCTCTAGCTCAAGTTCGCATGACGGTGTGTGAACTAGACTATCATTGATTGATTCTATAGATTTTTGCTCAGATGAACTCCTGGTACTGTTGCTTGATGTGTGATAAATTCAAAAGTGATGGATAATAGTTTGGAGTGATTTATACAATTTTTTTGTAAGTAAACCAAAAGGAAAAGAGTTATTTCATGGTAAAATGGTCATCTATTTATAGAGTGCATCAAGGCTAGGGGTTTGAGGTATCCTTTGTGAGGTGGCATGAAGCTTAGGTTAGGTCTCAATGTTAGCTTTTGATGTGATATGTAAAGGGAGATAACAATCACGAGATGTAAAATATTATGAAAGAAAGTAAATCTACTAGATGACTGAGATATGCAATAAATAGAAATTGTATAAATGAATACAATGTAGCTATGGATGAAGTGAACACTCCATTAATAAAGCTACTAGACTACATTGCATCCATCAGTATTGGATGGTGATCCACACATGTACTATCTATGAAGATGATCTAAGCTATTATATCATCGACTCTCCTTGTTCTATGTTTATCTAACAATGATGCCTTCCTTATATAGTTAAAACATGATACTTGACCAATACTCTATCTATTTTTACAAGTGACACCTTGCACATTTACAACTTGCACATTGACACTTGTGCATTTATTACATTGCATGAAGTAACTAGATAAATTCCCCCTAAAGTCATCTATTGTCCTAAGTATGTACGTTGGAAGATACATTTACATAACTCAAATTATGGAATATAATCTATTTCTAACACTCAACCACGGTGAGGTTAAAAGTATGAAGTGGAAGGCGAGTCATCCCTTCATATGTCCTAAAGAGGTATTTAGAAATATCCTATATGCACACATGTGTGAGCAAGGGTTGAGGTTCACCTTGATTAGGTAAATCCTAGGTTAGGTTGTGATTAAGTTAAGCATATTTTAAATATATTAAATAAGTTATGGGTGCACACATGTGTGAGGATAATATTAGGGTTCATCTTAATTATCCCTAATTAATCATGTTTAAGTTATAAAGTACACTTTAATGATAAAGTGACTTTTAAACTAAGATTAGGATTACCATGATTAAGCTTTTTGAAGGAGATCACATCAAGACCGTGATTAGATGTATGAAAGGACTTAGATGGCCTAAAGGGGCTTATGGATAGCCCTTTTGTGAAAACAAGGTGTTTTTGGATCAATTAGTGTAATTTTGTGAGGTTTACGACTTAATTAATCGTGAAGGATGAACTTACAACCAAATGCGACTTTTAGGTGTCTACATAAAGTTTATTCTAAGTAGGAGTTATAAGGTGTAAAAGGATATATTATCTAAGGTTAAATTTTAAAATTATTTTGTTGGAAAGATAAGCATTATTGAAACCTTAGAAATTTGAATATTACAATTTAAAGACTTTTACAAAGTATTGAAGATTATTTTAAATATTATAGTATTGATTTTGAAGTTTTGTAATTTGCACATTTGAATTTACAAAACAAATTAAATATTTTCAATTTGATAAGTTTTGAGAAATAAGGTATTCTACATCAAATGAGGAATACACAAAACTTGCAAATATTAATTTTAGAATTTCTAAATTTCTAGAGTTGGAGTTATAAATAATCCAACATCAACATAGTTCATGAAATTTAGAATTGAGAAATTATAGTCTTAAATTTGGGGGATAAAAGGAATTCAACATAGAAGTACTTGACAAAGAAAAATTGCATTAATCTCTAATCCAAAATTATTAGAGATATAAGTTTGAAAGATTTGCAATATTTAAAAATTGCATTCAAATCATTGATTGATAAGAGGAAAGTAAAATTGCTATTTTTGAAAGAATAGAAGTTGAATAATTATATTGTCATATTCATTCACTAGGGAGATAAAAGGTTGTCAACAATTGAAAATTTATCCTTAGCTTATCATTCAAATTTCAGGAGAAAAAAAAATTGACTACATGAATTAAACTAGGGAGATATAAGGTAGTCTACTTGTGACAACAAATAACTTCTTTCTTTTAGAATATCAACTACTCAAAGGTCCTAATTACACCTCATGGAAACACAAGGTGAGATCAATACTTATAGTTGAAAATCTTTGGGAGATTTTCAAGGGAGAAAATCTAAACCTGCTAAAGATGGTAGGGAAATTCAAAAATACAAAGAAGATGAAGCAAAATCACTTCTGATTATAACTTTTGTAATTACATATGATATACAGCCTCACATCAATTCAGCAAAAACCTCTACTAAAGCATGGAATACCTTAGCTAAAATATTTGAAGGGAAAAATAAAGCCATTATCCTGAATCTACAAACCCAATTACATTCTCTAAAATTCAAAAGTGGAGAGAGTATAGAACTCTTTCTAAGAAAAGTGGCATATATAAAAGGAAATTTATTAACTCTAGGAGAGATAGTAGAAGATAAATTTCTTGTCCAAGTTATTTTGAGACCTTCCAGAAAGCTACAAGCACCTAGTCACACCCTTACAAATATTAAGGATACATCATTTGAAGAATTAGTTAATATACTACAGGAATATGAAGTAGAGAGTTCAATCAAAGATGAAATGACTAATAATTCATTAGTGTAAAAAAATAACTCACAGGGAAATGTTGCTTCAGCTTCAATAAACAAAACAAAATGGAATGAGAGATATTTCCAAGTTTGTAAAAAGAGATGTCATAGTACAAATTACTGTAGATTCAATCCAAGAAATCAGTATCAAGGGAATCAAACTAACTCAGGAAATCAACCAAATAGGTTGTCTCAATCTAGAAAATATCAAAATCAATATAGATCACATCAACAATAATTTTAGCATTAGTACAATCAACCTCAGCTACAATATAGAGAAGGAAATCAAAATGGGTACTTAGCTCAAGAGATACAAGATATACAATAACTAGAAGATACTACAGAATATCATGAAGTTAAGGCACTATCAAACAATATAGTATTCTATAAAAATGCTAATATTTTACTTGATGGGGATACAAACATGAAGCAGAATGTAGAAAGCAAAAAAGAAGAGCACGGGTTCAAGAAATAATATGAAGACCATATTGAAGACTAAACTCTTCAATAACCAAATAATGTAATACAGGGGGTATTGAAATATATTACATAATTTGGTTCATGTCAATGTACCACCATGGGTACATTTATATATTAGGAAAGAGTGTCATAGATTAGGATGAAAGTATTTACTTTATGTAATGTAATAAATGCACAAGTGTGCAAAGTATTTTGGCAATGTAAATGTGCATAGTTGTCCCTATGTACATGTGTCCATAGAATAGGAATATGAAGAGTCATAGGAAGAGTGAAGGCCAAGAATCCTCCATATGAAGAGTCACATTCCATCCTATAAATGGGTATATGAATAGAGAGCAATAGATATAGAAAGATATAGAGTGACTGATCATATATAATCATAATGGAGAGTGATGAAGTATGATGTATTTGAGGTCTTTATTCAATAAAGATCATATTTTTGTGATAATTTATTAGTGGAATTTATATGATTCATTTCTAAAGTTTTTTATGAGTTTTATATGCTTAATAGATTGTCATTATCATATATTTCATATTACAACTTTATTTTATATCTTGTGATTACTTTATTCTATGCATTTAGCTTCACAAGCTCACAGTAATTTCTCATCCCTTATATCCTTCCTTATTTATTTTAATGGTTGATCCAAGTGAACTATGGTACCCTTTGCTATCTGATGTTGCAAATAGGATTTCATTATCTCTTATTTTGTAGTGTAATATATTTTATCTAATCTAATTTATCTATAGCATGTTTGTTCTTACCTCATCTTGAAGTTTATCTCATGACCATTTTTTAATATCTTCCTTCATCATTTTTACTTTGCAATCTCTTATCATATGTCCAGTCTCATTACAATTGCAACATTGAAATGCCATATTTTCTTAAACCACTTGCTCATCTCATTCTCTTCATTCAAATTTAATCTTGATAGATTGTGGTAAAGGTTATTAAATGTTCATAGAAACATATATATATATATATATATATAGCATGGTTTTGCTCCTTATTAGTTGGTCCCTCCTTGAAACTCCCTAGGGTATTTTCAACATTCTTTAAAACATCCTTAATGATAACCCCAAAAACACTTTCTTCTTTATGTTGTCTTAGAAAACCTAAAGTGTAATGACCCTCCTACATAGCAATTACCTTCTTATTCTAGCCTAAAAACCCTAAATTTTTATAGATATCCTTCATCCTCATTTCTTTATTATGATCATCTTGAAACCCTAAAATGCAAGGGATAACCTCTACACTACTTTCATTTTTATAGCCAATAGAGAATTTTATACTAGAGAAAAATGAATATAATTTACCTATGATAAACTTGACCTCTTTCACCTCATATATTTTAAATATTTTCTCCACATCTTCCTTTGCACCATTAATTCCTTTCAAATTTGAACTTACACCTTGTACTTTCTCATCCTTTGTATCATTTATTTTTTCTTCTAATGGTTCATCTAAGTGAACTATGGTACCCTTTGCCATTTGATGTTGCAAATAGACTTTCTTTGTCTCTTCTTTTGGAGTGGAATATCCTTGATGTAATCCAACTTCTACTATAGCATGTTTTTCTTGATTCATATTGAATTTTATCTCATGAACAATTTGTTTTCTCTTTCTTCATCAACGTCACTTTGCAATCTCTTACCATATGCCAAGTCTCATAACAATTACAACATTGGAATGATCAAGTTTTGATCATCCACTTATTGGTCTCATTCTCTGAATTTAGATTTAATCTTAATGGATTGTGAAAAAGGTTTTGAAATACCCATAGCCACTCATATCCAAGTATATATAGCATGTTTTTTTCCCTTACTACTTGGTCCCTCATTGATGGAATTCCCTAGGGTATTTCCAATATTCTTCAAAACATCCTTATTGGTAAACCCAAAAGCATTTTTTGTCTTAATGTTGCCTTGGAAATCCTAAAGTGCAATGACCCTCATTCATAGTCATTATATTATTATGCTGTCCTAAAAACCCTAAATTGTTATAGA
The DNA here is from genome assembly GCA_028583015.1 of Wollemia nobilis. Lineage (NCBI taxonomy): Eukaryota > Viridiplantae > Streptophyta > Pinopsida > Araucariales > Araucariaceae > Wollemia > Wollemia nobilis. The sequence continues at coordinate 20,589,833 of JAQPPZ010017228.1, forward strand.
TATCCTTCATCCTCATTTCTTTATTATGTTTTTCTTGAAACCCTAAAGTGTAAGGGATAATCTCTACACTATTCTCATTTATATTGGTAAGAGATGATTTTATACTACTTGAGAAAAATGAATATGATTTACTTGAAATAAACTTGACCTCTTTCATCTTCTATATATTAAAATTTTCCTCCACATATTCCTTTGTACCTCTAAGTTCTTTCTAATTTGAACTTATATATTGAACTTTCTTATCCTTTGTATCTTTTTTAATTTCTTCTAATGGTTGATATGAGTGAACTATGGTTTCATTTTCTATTTGTTGTAGCAAATAGATTTTATTTACCTCTTATTTTAGAGTGGAATATCCTTTATCTAATCCAAATTCTACTATAGCATGATTTCATTACTTCATCTTGAAGTTTGTCTCAAGACCAAAAAAAATTCTCTCTTTCTTCATTGTTTTTACTTTGTAATCTCTTACCATATGTCCAATTTTAAAACAACTACAACATCATAATTCCATGATTTTATAATCCACACATTGATCTCATTCTCTTGATTCATATTTAATATTAATGAATTGTGGAAAAGGTTTTGAAATATCAATAACAACACATATTTGGGTATATATAACATGTGTTTTCTCCTTAGTCATTGGTTCCTCCTTAATGAACTTCCCTAGGCTATTTTCAATATTTTTTAAAATATCCTTATTGATAAGTTTATGTGGAAGTCATGGAAAATACTTTAGGGTGGTGGCCCATGGTTTAAGGGGAGAGATACTTTTTATTTAAGACCATGGAGAGATATTTTTTCTTTGTGTTGTCATGGAAACCCTAAAGTGCAAGGATTATCCTCCATGGTAATTACTTTCTTATGTTGCCTTAGAATCCCTAAATTTAAATGTATATTCTCCATTTCCATTTATTTATTATGTTGCTTTAGAAACACTAATGTGCAAGGATGATCCTTTGTCATGGAAATTGAAGAGATTCTTTAGAAACAATAAAGTGGAAGTCATGGAAAATCCTTTGTAATGGAAACCCTAAAATGCAAGGATGATCCTCCATGGTGATTACTTACTTATGTTACCTTAGAAACCCTAAATTTCTATGTATATTCTCCATATTCATTTCTTTATTATGTTTCTTTAGAAACACTAAAGTGCAAGGGATAAGCTCTACATTGCTTTCATTTTTATTACAAGAAGATGATTTTATACTACTTGAGAAAAATAAGATATTTTACGTGGATTAAACATAACCTATTTAATAAAATTTACCTCTACATTTATGTTACATATTTATTCCTTTTGAATTTAAACTTGTGCATTCAACGTCCTTATCTTTTATGTCCTTTTGTTTCTTCTAATGGTTAATTTGAGTAAATGATGGTCTTTGCTATTTAATTATGTAAAGGAGATTTAATTATCATTTTATTGGGAGTGGAAAATCCTTTATCTAATCCAACTTCTACTATGGTTTTATGTCCTTGATTTATCTTGAAATTATCTCATGCCTAGAAAATTTAATCTCTTTCTCCATTGTTTTCACTTTACAATATCGTACTTGTTGGATAATATTATATTATTTAGTACATGTAAATATACCCCCATGACACCTTGATGGTACAAATGTAAATATGTAATATATTAAGGTTTGTGTCTATAGTTTATATGAATGATTTATATTTTATATAAGTTTCAATATGCAAGATATGCATGTGTCATGTAAGAGTGTAATGTGCAGGATATGCACAAGTGTCATGTAAGTAAGAGTGCAAGTGTGTATTGAGAGAATGTGCACGTGTCATGTATGTAAGTGTACATATAGGTAATCTAAGGATGTTCACAAGTGTCTTGTATTAGGAGTATATGTAGGAGGGTAAGAGTCATGTAGAAGTGTGCAAGTGTGATAGAGTTAAAGTATGCATGTAAGAAGAGAGTGAATAGTCTTGTATACAAATGGCAAGATGATAAGACAAAGGTCATGGGAGCTATCATATAGAGAGCAATAGTAAAGTATTTGAAGAGTCATTTTACTATGTCTATATTATGGAGATAAAGTTTTATACAATATAAGGGAAAATAGTCTATAACGATCACCACATAACAAGTATTGATAATAAAGCTTGTATACAGATTTTTGAGCAATTTATATTGTAAGTATTATTCATGCATGTACATGAATGATTTTGTCCATTTTACATTCATATTTGATATTATAAGTGAATTATATTTTATTATTATATTGACCTGGATATATATTTAGTTGCTCATATATCCAATTCTACTCTTGATTGTTGATATTTTGACCTATAATATTGTGGCTTATTCATATTTGGACCTATGATATTTTGAGGTAGGAAGGCTTAAAAGATAATAGTGGCATCAGAGCTACCACTTAACTCTGCCCATTTTTTATAGATTTATTTTCAGTGCCACAATTATATTAGAGTTTTTCCACTTTGAAAGCAATGAAGACTTGAACTCTATTTTTTAAGGTTTGATTGAGTAGATATTGAGGGGACAAGTAAGAGTCACTCTGATTTGGATGCTAGGGTATTTCCACTTGGTTCAAGGAAAACCAATGAAGGCTAGGACTCAACTTAGAAGGAATTTGGACATGCGAGGACATTCATAGTCACCCTAATACTGATTTTTAGATTCTCTAAAAAAGAGGTTAATCATATTTTGTTCTTAGGTGTGACCTAAGACATTGGAGATAGATTTTAAATATTGAGAAGCATGAAATATTCCAGGTATAGAGAAGCATCTAAGCTTCCTAAGTATAGATATGGAGAATATATTGAGAAGAAGTATAAGCTTCTTGAGAAGTACAAAGAAGAAGCCTCCAAAAATAAGGAGAATAGAGGCATTGAAATTCTTGTCATCTAGATATATAGACTAGAAAGATAAGGTTGACTATAAATAGTACAAATATTTCAGCTTTAGCCTTAGAATAAATATTCTTTAAGGTATAAATATAAAACATTCAACTATTAAAAGAGCTATTTTTAGATCAGGACCCCTCATAAAAACTTGTGTAAAATTGAAAAAAATAGCTATTTTTGGAAAACAAGCAAGAGAATGATTAGTGCTATCAAGAAGCACTATCATTCTAAGGTGAGCAAAAAGCTAAGATCTATACTATAATTCTAAAAGGACTTGAGGATTATTCTAAGTGCCATAAGTAGAAGTACATGAGCCATATTCTAATCACCATAAGTAGAAGGACCTGAGCATTATCCTAAGTGCCATAAGTAGAAGGACCTGAGAGCTATTCTATACGATAACAATAAAGAACTAGCTAGGTATTCAAATGCAATCCTAGAGAACTAGACTTGGACTTGAGAGTTATCTAGAGCACTACTCACAACAGAGAACCTATAGGTACTTGAACACCATTTAGATCACTATTCGTAGGTAGAACTAGATGTGAACTTGAGCATTGTCTATAGCACTACTTACAATAGAATAGGATATATATTTAAGTGCTACTTGCAATGTTATCTAGCTGAAGATTAAAGTGTTATCCAAAGTGCTACATGGAGATAGATATCACCTAAATGTTATCACTAGAACAATGAACCTAAGATGTGCATTCAAACCCAAGATGACCATTCGAACCTAAGACGTGCATTTGGATCCGAGATGACCATTTGAACTAGATACGCGCATTTGAACACAAGACAACTATTTGAATCTAAGACATGCATTTAGACCAAAGATGAGCATTCAAATTTGAGATGTGTTTTTGGACCTGAGATGAGCATTCACATATAATACTAAAATCCAGACTTACATGTAACAAGAAGACATCTGAGAGCGAACATAGAACAAAATATGCAAAGAAGCACAAGGAATTCCAAGCATTAAGCCTTTGAGAAATGGAATGTTAGCTTAGCATGCTAACCAAATTAGAAGATAGGAACATTTGATTAGCACGTTGACCAACAACAAATTGCAATGCTAATTTCATCAACTACAATAGGTAACGTTCTATGTTACATTTCTAGCATTGGTATATCATTTAAATTTTTTGGAGGAAAAAAAAAATTGAATTTATTAAGTGGAGTTATAAGGTTTTCCACTTTGATATTTATGCACCTTAATTATTTGAAAGTTTGAATTTATTTTTAAGTTATGGAGTGATAAGGATTACTATTAGGGTTTTATTTTTTTTAAGGTTTGAAAGTATAATAGTTATTTTAAATTTTTTTGAAGATTTAAGTTTCTAAGTGATTTTAGTTTTTGAATGTTTGAAGATTTTAAGATTTGAGTGATTTTAGATTTTAAAAATTTGAAATTTTGATTTTAAAATTTTATGGAGTTAAAAGGATTTAATATTTGAGTTTTTTAGTTTTTGAAGGTTTTTGAAATTTGAAAAAATTTAGTTTGACGCTATCTGAAGCTTTTTAAATTTTCTTGAAGATTTGAATATTTTTGAAATTTTAAAATTTGAAATTATGCAAATTTTATTTAATAGGGAGTTACAAGGATTTCTACTTTAAAGGTGTAAAAATTTAAAATTTGCAAATTTATTATTCTACTTATTATTTAACTTTGGAGATATAAGGATTACAAGTTCAGAGGAATCAAATTGCAAACTTTGATTATCATGGAAAAAATTATTAGAATGCATTCAGTGAAGATAGTGAAGAAATGGTGAACAAGTTAAAGGTTTATTCTCAAAACTTGATAGATGATTTTGAAAGGAAGAAGAAAATACCAAAATGTCGTAGAGATACACTTGGGGACTCAAAGTTAAAACAAACTCCAAACATTACAACTACAAGACCACAAACTTGTAGTTCTATAACAAAGTCTACAACTACTCAAAATGTCATGGATTTAAAAACAAGCAAATTATTTATAAGGAAAATAAAGGAAGAATGGCTTTAATAGTACATCATTGGTTGTATTATTTTCTTAATAATACATATGATCATAAAGTATTAGAATGTAAGCATAGATAAAATAAATGATATTGCATTTAGTTGAAGTGTAATTATTGCAATAGAATTGGGCATGAAGAAGCTAATTGCTAGAATCTTTATCCATGTAAATTTTGTGGAAGAAAATCTCATTCTCTAGCATTTTGTTGGTACAAAAGGAAATATTATGAGATTTGAAAGAATGCTATTATTCTTTATATATAAAATTCTTCAAAAGCTTATTACTGAAGCAACTCCTAACAATAGAGCAAAATGTTCTATTTCTGAAATGCAAGACAAAATTGAAAAACAAATCAAAGGAAAAGTATTTGATCTTATTAATGATGAAGTGTTTGATTTTTTAGAAAAACAAGAAATAAGGAAATGGATCAAATATGGTCCAAATTTATATTACAAAGGAATAAAAAAGTACATGAATCATAAATCAAAGAAATATTTTAATATTCATGAACAATAATAAGAAGCACTTAAACCAAAGACCAAATAAGAAGCTCAAGCAATTCATGAACAAGATAAATAAAATGCAAAGTCTGAAGAACCAAAGAATAAAGATGAAATAGAACTCATAGCAGAACTCAAGAATGAAGCTGAATATGAATCTCAAGCAAAGTTTCATGAACAATGCAAGGTCACATGAAGATTGAAGACTAAAGATAAATATTGAAGATCAAATATGAAGACTAAAGTCTTCAATAATCAAATAATGTAATATAGGGGGTGTTGGAGAATATTACATTATTTGGTACATGCAAATGTATCCCCATGGTACCTTCATGGTATAAATGTAAATATGTAATAGATTAGAGTTTGTGTCTATAATTTAGATGAGTGATTTATATTTTATGTAAGTTTCCATGTGTAGGATATGCACAAGTGTCATGTAAGAGTGCAATGTGTAGGATATGCACAAGTTTCATGTAAGTAAGAGTGCAAGTGTGTATTGATAGAATGTACACAAGTGTCATGTATGTAAGTGTGCAAATATTTAATGTGAGGATATTCATAATTGTCTTGTATTAGGAGTGCATATAGGAGAGTAAGAGTCATGTAGAAGTGTGCAAGTGTCATAGAGTTTAAGTATGCATGTAAGAGAGTGAAGATTCTTGTATACAAGTGGCAATATGATAAGCCAAAGGTCATGGGAACTGTCATATGGAGAACAATAGTCAAGTATGTGAAGAGTCACTTTACTTTGTCTATAACATGGAGATAAAGCTCCATACAATGTAATGGAAAATGGCCTCTAGTGATCACCACATAGTAAGCAATGATAATAAAACTTGTGTACATTTTTTTGATAAATTTATATTGTAAGTATTCTTCATGCATGTACATGAATTATTTTGTCCATTTTACATTCATAGTTGATATTATAAGTGAATGCTATTTTTTTGTTTGGATTATAAGGGGTTGTACTCAGGCCTCTCACCCTTAAATTACAACTCTATTATTTAGAGATTGAGAGTTTAAAAATATATACACTTCTCATCTCAATTGAGATGTTATAGCTAGAAACCTACATCATTTTACATAAAATGTCTAAATTATTTATTTTTATTTTTTGGATCTTTTCAATTTTTTGTATGAATACAAATATTCCAAAATTCAACATCCTTCTTGACATTTTCTATAGCAACCTTCACAATACCAAAATTTCACCTCTACTATCTATGCATTGCATCTTAGTAGAGTAATATTTCCAAAACATCACACTATCATAGTCTACTTTACCAAATATGGATTGCTAGTTTCCTTCATGAAACACAAGTGCAACTAAAAAAATTATAATAATTATTTTATATGAAAACATATTATTATTATAAAATAAAGCAGATATTACCAATGGAAAATATTAAAGTAAATCTTAATCATTATTTGATTCAGACAATCAACATTTTCTTGTCAACTTCAACTAAAATTATTACTTCCTTTAACCATGGAAAGGAGAATTTAACTTCACAATCCTCAATCAAAACCCCTCTATTGGCTAGCCTATATACACATTTTTTTCCTTCTCTTAGTGTATGTGTAAACCTAATTTCTTCAAACTCTTTAGAAAGATCTTGAATTTCCACAATTATCTCTTGTATGTTCCATGGAGCCATTTCTTTCCTCAAAATTATGTTTATTACTATGGGATAATCACCTTCCATCCATACTCTATTCCATTTCATTTATTTGCATATTTTTAATTCTTCTAAAGCTACCCAAGCTCCAACTTCATTATTTGTCTTAAATACACTATTGAAAGCGTAATGAGACAATATCTCCTCTATAATTTCTAATTATTCCCCCTCCTCCTACTGGTCCTAGATTTCCTTTAGATTCTCCATTAAAATTTAATTTAACCTACTCCACATATGGTGGTTTCCACTTTATATTCTTTGCATTCTTTTTGCTTCTCTTGTACCCAATATCATAATTCCATTTAATGACTTGACTCCATCTATCAAGGCTCTCTGCTTCTATATTAGGGACTAGGTGAGTTGATAGGGTTGGTTTAGACTCCTCTATGGCTAAACATATCTTACTTTTCATTACCTCTAAACTGCTTTCCTTTCCTTTAAGTATTCTTCTATTCATTTCTAGTCATACACTCCAATGTATTGTATCTTTTGATATATTCCACATTGTCTCCAAAGCCTCACTTTTATAAGTGCTCTACCATTGCTTTAACTAATCTTCAATTCTACTATTCATCACCATGTATTTACCAAACATATTAAGAATATATTGCCATAGTTTCTAGACTATTGAGAAATGTCCCAAGATATGGTCTATACTCTCCTACATTTTACAAAGAACATATTGATAGGGGCCATGAAAACCACTTTTTCATAAGGTTATCCCAGGATAAAATTCTTCTATGACCTACTATCCAAACAAACATTTTGACTTTAGAAATGCTTGGGCTATTCCAAATATCTCTTCATATTCTAGTGATATTAATATTTTGTTGGTGCTTTACATTATATTCACTTGTTGTTGTGTATTCTATTGAGCTATTCAACTCCCAAATCAATTTATCCTTGGCTCCTCTCAAAATAATCAGAGTTGTTATCTTTCTACTCAATTGCCTCCTAGCATCAATGTCTTGTATACTTGTAAAAAAATCTTCTTTCCATTTGTATCTTCCGTCCTGATCCTTGTACAAAATATTTGAAACCATATCACCATATTTGTCTTGAAGCAATCTCATCCAAGATTTCAAAATTGGATATAAATTGAGTAGTTTTTTATAACACCAAGTACCCATTCAAATATATTTTTTTCTCCAGTTCCCACCACCCATATTAAATCTTGAATCTTTAGATCAATAGATTTTTTTAAACCATTTTAAAGAGCAAAATCATTTGGTAGAGAGAATGCAGTAAATATTGAACTTGGGTCATTGGGATCAACATACTTAGAATAATTCTTGCCCATTGTCTTTGACTCTATTTGTACAATCTCCATATTATCTTTCCCATCAAAGCTAAGTTTGCATCTATAATAACTCTTAAACTAAGACCTCCCCTAGTTTTATCATCACACACCTTGATCCATTTCACCAAAGGAAATTTTCTTTTATCATGTAAACCTGACCATAAAAAGGATCTCATAATATAGATTAAAAAAATTTCAATTTATTTTGGCATAGTATACAATGACATATAATATGTTAGAATGGCTGATAAGAATTATTTAATTGATTACACTCTTCTGGTAAGACCCCAAGGTCTTACTATAAAATTATTAACAAATTAATGTAAATGTAATCGCAGGCCACTCAAAGGGGGCTCCTTTGTAATCGCTTTGCCACTATAGGGGGCTCCCTCCTTTAGAATATATATTATTATTCTTCTTCTTGGATGATTTGATATGGATGGCCAACCTAATATATATATATCTACCCTAAAGCTACGTTGGTGAAGAGACATGATGGTTCACGTATGAAGAGACATGATGGTTCACGTTATGAAGGGTTGTGATGGTTCACTTTATAAGTTAATAATATAATAATTAAATGATTAATAATACTAACTAATACTAACTAATAATTTTAGGATTGAGGATCCTAACATGCCACCCTCCTTAAAAAGAGCTTTGTCCTCAAAGCTCAAATTGAGAAGCTTTGTCCTTTGTTTTCCAAGAAGTATTTGTGTAAGTTCTTGGACTCTTTTAATGGCATCCTTTCGTAGGCAGGGATATCGAGAAGGATGAAGCATTAGCGGGGGGTTGCCAAGAACAATAGTAGAATCTTCGTTAGGAAAATCATGATGACAATGGGAGGGCAACCCTTGGCGTTCCTCAAATACTTCAGAATGATGCATCAAAAGTGATGGTAATAATTTCATATCCTTTTTTGGTTCCTTGGTAGAGCCAACGAAGAAGGAGTGTGTAGTCACTTTGCGTTGGTTTCGAATAGGTTTGGTCATATGGCAAGAACTCACTATTGGTGAGGAAGGTATGTGTAGGTCTTGTAGAGTGTATGTTTGGCTAGCATTGATCACTTTGGGTATGTCTACTTCATCCTTGCTTGGTACATCAATCACTTCTTGCACATCGTCCTCATTTTCTTCATTGCAGTGAGTAGGTGCATTGGTCGCTTCGAACACAACTACCTCATCTGCTTGCTCTATGGAGAGATAGGTATCAACTTCCTTCAATAAATACAATGTTAGTGTAGCACATTTATGGTGGGGTCCAAATTTTTCATCACAATTATCATAGAGTCCTTTTGCTCGTCGTTCCTTCATCTCCTCAAAGCTAAGATGTTTAATTTGTAAATTTCGATTAGATTTGGGGTTGTGTAATTTTTGTGTGCCCTTCCATTATGCATAGGTTTAGGAGCGATGTAAGTGGTCGATGATTTTTCCATAGGTAGTTTCCCTAATCTTTGTTGTGCATTTATTTTATCTTTAGCTAATTTTGCCAATCCATAGGTCTGCATCATGGTATAGGGATTGAACCTTATCACCTCCCTTCTAATTTCCTCTTTCAATCCACTAATGAAGTTATTGATGAGAATTGATTCATCCAACCTTGTGTTGTGTTTGGTGATATCCTCAAACCATGTTTGATACTCACACACGAAAGTGATTTGATGAAGATCCTTGAGCAAATACCACATGTTTGGGTCCCACATGGCTCTGATACCAAATGGTAAGACCCCAAGGTCTTACTATAAAATTATTAACAAATTAATGTAAATGTAATCGCAGGCCACTCAAAGGGGGCTCCCTTGTAATCGCTTTGCCACTATAGGGGGTTCCCTCTAGAATCTATATTATTATTCTTCTTCTTGGATGATTTGATATGGATGGCCAACCTAATATATATATATATATATATATATATATATATATATATATATATATATCTACCCTAAAGCTACGTTGGTGAAGAGACATGATGGTTCACGTATGAAGAGACATGATGCTTCACGTTATGAAGGGTTGTGATGGTTCACTTTATAAGTTAATAATATAATAATTAAATGATTAATAATCCTAACTAATACTAACTAATAATGTTAGGATTGAGGATCCTAACATCTTCTTGCTAATGATAACCATCTACCTTTCCAAGCTAGTAGTTTATTTTAAACTTTACTAATAACTAGATTCCATAAACCTATCCTCATTCTCCCTTCAAATAAAAGCATCCCTAGATAATTTGTTGGTAAATTTACCTCATCCATTTGAAGTAACCTATAAATTCTTGCTTTGATATTAGCTGGAGTGTTAAGGAAGTAAATTTTGAATTTTGTCCTATTAACTTTTTGCCCTTATGCTCTTTCGTATTCCTTTAAAAATTTATTCAAAGTTCTTGCCTCATTTATGCATGACCTTCCAAAAAAGGTTATATTGTCTAGAAACTATTTATGGGTGATGTTGTCGATGTTATTACTAACCTTAAGTCCACTTATAAGCCCATATTTGTAAGCCTTCTTTAATTTTCTACTCAAAACCTCTACCATAATAATGAAAAAATAAGGAGATAGAGGATCTCCTTGTCTAAGGCCTCTCTTGGCTTTAAAATATTCTATTACTAACCCATTGACCAATACTAAATAAGAAACTGTAGAGACACAAGCTTTAATCCATCTAACCCATTTCTTCTCGAATCCAAGCTTTTCTAAAACTGCAAAAATAATCCCATTGAACCCTATCATAAGCTTTACCCATATCAAGTTTTAAGATCATTGTTTTATCTTTTCTTCAAGTTGTTAAAATGTATAACTTCATGAGCTACTATGATCCTATCCAAAATTTATCTCCCTTTCACAAATCATCTATGCTCTTTGAAATAATTTTGTCTAACAATGACCTTGATTGATTCGCCATCACTTTGGAGATAATATTATATGTTGTATTACCTAGGCTTATGGGTCTAAAAGAATCAAACAATTCAATAGTCTTCTTTTTTGGAATTAGGGTAAGATATGTTGCATTTATTTTATAAGGTATGTATTCTGCAAAGAGCCCATCTAGACCTAAGTATTTATCTTCATTAAAAGAGAAAAGATCTAAATGAACTTCTTCTAAAGTAATAGGCTCCATTAGTTTCCTATTGTCTTCATTCGTTATAATTGAAGGTACATCTTGAAAATGTTTATCATTAAGAACTTCATTCTCTTTTGATCCTAGAATATTCTGATAAAAAGACTTTGTTTATTTTCTAATTTTGCTATGATATTCAATCCAAACCCCTTCTATTGATTTAAATCTACTAATTATGGATGTTGATATTTGTACTATAGCCATCCTATGATATTTTTTGTGTTTTTTCCTCCTTCTTTTAACCAAGTCTATCTTGATTTTAATCTCCATAATTCCTCTTCCTTACTCAAAATATTATGATGTTCACTAAGAAACTCCCTTTCCTCTGATTTTGGATTATTATGATCACCTTTTTGGAATTTTGAAAGTTTATCTTTTAGTACTTTCTTCTAATTTTTTTCCAAAAGTATCTTTGTTCCAATATTTTAATCTAGATGTCATAGATTTAATTTATTTTGGAAGAGCATACAACACACCATTTCCTGAATAATTCCATGTTTGTGCTATCACATCAACAAAATGAATATGATCTTCCCACATCTATTCATATTTAAAATATGATCTTTTTTGAAGTCACCACCATTTTAACTCTTATTGGCTAGTAATCTGAACCACTCCTTGTTAAGGTATTTGTAAACTTAAATCAAGCAACACTAATACAATATATAAAGTAATAAAAAACATAGTAATAACACAAGATTGCACAAGATGAATAAGCTTTTATTAACGTGAGCGGATCTCAAAATTATACAATCAATGTGCTCCAATATGGGGTTTTACAATGCTTTTGTGATACAAATTTTACAAATACTAGGGTTTTATGAAACCCTAGGTCAATACAATGTTGGTATCTTCGTTCTTGCCTTCGATCCAAACGAGGTTGCGGGTGGGCTTGTGTATCTTAAAAGGGCTACCCTAGCTTCAAAAGCTTCCAAAAATATGATCCCTGCACCTGCAAACAGGAAAACAACAAAAGAGATTAGAAGCACATATGAGAGCTCCACAATGTGAGGTCCTCATAAAGATAAATCAACTAAAACCCTAGATGTTAAATATAATACTAAAAACAAAAGTGCAATAATGTAAAATAAATGCAAAGAAACTTTTTACCTTGTAAACACTCTAATTGTTGTCTTTGCTTCTATCGATGATGGTTGTGAGGATGTCCAAACGATGCTCAAGGATTAGAGGATTGCAGATCTATTATGAAAAATGTCCAAGGGTGTTTTGAGAAGGTTGTGGATACACTAGAGAGTTCTAAAAATGCCTAGGGATTCTCAATTATCTTTGGGGTGCATTTGGGGGTTGAGGAGAATGTCACAAAACTAGATCTAGTTTTGCATGGGATTGGTTGTGGTGAAAAAGGGCGATGTGATGGTGGTGGTGAGCGATGAAAGTGGTGGTGAAGTGGCTAGGGTAGAATTTTATGAGAGCTTAAGTATTTCTCCAAGGAACTCTTAGGAACTGGGATGCTTAAGGATTAGGAGAACTTAGAGTTTAAGAATTCTTAGAGACTAAGAATCTTCAAACATTAAGGTTTGATTCATCAAAATGAATCCTCTTTTATAATCTACCCTTGACCATGTTAGGGTTTCAACAACACATAATGAGTGGATGAGACTAAAACATGAGGAAGGGTGGAGATTAAATTTGGGCAAGTGGCATGGATTGAGATGGATGAATGGCTAAGATTAAAATGTGGCGGATGGCTAGGATTAACTTATATACATACATATATATTTATTAAATATATAAATATAATATATAAAATATTAATATTTAAATATATATTAAACAAATACACACACACACACACATATATATAATGGGTGGCTATGATTGGAGGATACATATGGATGACAAGTGGCTAGATTTTGGTGTCTACAATATTAATTTTAGCACAAGTTCCTTCATCTAGCCAATGATCTAAGAGTATGCATCTGTCTAAATGTTTTACTATTAGGTTTTGGTCTCTCCTGTTTTTGGTCCATGTATAGTTGCCTTCTTCAAACTCAACCTTCCATAGATTATTATTTTGAATAAAATATAAGAAATCTCTCATACTTTGGGTTAATTTCCTAATTCCCCCTAATTTTTCATCCAACTTGGTTATGGCATTAAAATATTCTATGAACATGAATTGAATTTCTTGGTCTTTACTTCTCATAAAGGCTTCAATCCCACTCCAAACTTCTAATCTACCTAACTGAGTTGTAGGTGTATAGACATTGATAAGGATGAAATGAATATATGCAAAGTAGCAAGTGACTAAAGAGGCTATCCAATACCTAGTTTTATGAATGGTTACACAGGAGGTTCTAGAAGGATTCCAATAAATTAGAATTCTTCTTATTGCTCCTTCAGAATCCATAGCATCCCATTCACATCTTGCCCATACTACTTTCATAGTTTTTAAAACTTATTTTATCATTTTAGTTTCATGGATACAAAGAATATCAAGATTATTAATTAAACAAAAGTCCCTTATACACCTCTACTTTGAGGGGGCATTAACACCCCTTATATTCCATGAGATGATAATTATATCTCATTAGGGGTTATTGGCCTCGCCTGCATATTACCAATATCATTTTGTTGTTTGGTAAAGAGAAGTTCAACCAACTTAGTTTGTGTTCCTTTCTCTATGTTTGCTCTTGCTTCCTTGGACCTTGCATGATAATTCGAGGGTTTTCCTCTTTTTGCCTTGCCTATATCAGGAGTAGGTCTTATTATTCTATTCCTCAATATTCTTTCACAATTTTATTTTTCATCATATTTATCCTCTCCTGGCTCTAATACAGAAGCTTTTGACTTGTCCTGCTCATTTTTTGGTATTTCCTTATTAATGGTAGAGGTATTAACTTCTAAAATTGCATTTTATTTACCATTTTTTTCTCTTGAATGGTGCATGGTACTTCAAGAGAGTCTTAAAAATATAATGAGATAGATTTCTTAGGTTCATCGAGATTGTTCTTCCTTAAATCAGAATCATATTGAATAGACAGTTCCTTGTTAATATGTTGAACCTATTGTACTATGTTTAAGTTTTGATCTACTTTTTCTTTATAGGCTAAAGCCTCAAAAGAGTTGGTATTACTTCCAATATCCTTCCTTACTGGTCTCCATTATTTATTGTCTTTCATTTTGCTAGATCTATTTTTTGGAAGTTGAAAACCATCTTCATCTGTAACCGTTTGTAAGTTTCTCTTGCAGTTTTCTACATATAATTTTGTTGGGCTCTTCTTAGGGCATGATCTCTCAATATGCCCCACCTCATGACATCTTCTACATCTAAAATATATGTTTCATAATCTATGGTTTGGATCCATATCTTATCCCTATACTTAAGAATGATTGATTTTAGTAAAGCTTTACTTATATCCATCATGACCAATATTCGAGCATAAATAGCTAAGAATCCATTTTTCATAGTATCTAAAATCTCAAAGAATTCTCCTAGAGTGTTGCCTATTGCCTTGAAGGTATCTATTTTCTAAAATTCAATGAGTAACCCAAACATCCTAACCCAGATTGATACTAGGGATAGATTTGCATTTTTAGGTTAAAAGCCTTCATACCAATGGGTAAGGAAGAGTCCTGCTCTTCCCATAAACCAAGGACCCCATTTTAAGATTTTTTCTCTTTCTTTTCTAGAACAAAAAATGGCTAGGAAGAAACCTTTGGCAAGAAAGGATAGAATCACTCTTCGAGACTTCCAACTCCTATCAATCCATTTTCTCAAGGTTAAAGCCCATGGATAATACCCATTAAATTTACCAATCTTGTCTTAGAGCAATGAGGATCTCTCTAAGGTGCGCTCACAAACTTCCACCACTAGAGATGATTCTAAAGATTTAATCATAAATTGATCCATGGAAAGAAAATTAAAACTCAAAATCTATTGAAAATTATTAAAATGTCCTATAGCAAATATAATATTTGATAAAAAAAATTATAATAATTTGCATGCAAAATTTCTAAGATAAAGAAGGGAAAAAAACTTAGCTAAAAAATTCTATATCTAGATAGAATGTCTTGCCTCACTGAAGTTATATCCCTTCATTGCTCTTCCCATCATCCAAACCCTCACTGACAAATATTTACAATTTTGTTTTTTGTGACTTGAAAAATTATCACTACCCTTATTTTGGATGGTTGACTTCATAGGATTGTATCAGCACAAGTTGGTCGAAGGATCAATTGAATCATATAACCCTTCATGAAGATATAGCTCCTAAAAGATGATATATTTTTAAAAAATGCCCTAATCCTTCACGAAGTGACATAAGTGAATGTTATTTCACTATTATATTGGCCTAGATATATATTTAATTGCTCATATATGTATAATTCTACTCTTGATTATTGATATTTCAACCTATAATATCGTGGCTTCTTTATATTGGGACCTATAATATTTTGAGGTAGCAAGGCTTAAAAGCCAACATTGCCATGTGTCCAATCTCATAAAAATTGCAACATCAAAATGTAATTTTTCATAACCCACTTATTGATCTTATTCTATTGATTCAAATTTAGTATTAATGTATAGTGACAAAGGTTTTGAAATATCCATGGCAACATATGTTATGGTATATACAACATGTCTTCGGTCCTTAGTAATTGGTCTCTCCTAGATAAAATCCCCTGAAGTATTGTCAATATTCTTCAAAACCTCCTTAATGATAAGGTGATATAAAAGTCCAAAAAACCTAAAGCATATTAAAAGCCTTTTAATAGTTTCTATTTCCACAAAAAATTCTCTCTATAGTCTTAATGTAATGCATCTCTCTCTTAAAGGATGGGCTACTACCCATCATTTTATCCCTTATTCATAAACTAGAGAAGATAAAGAGGAAAATCCTTTCAAAAGAAAAGTCATGGAGTAATTTGAATTCAATCTCCACTTTTACTTGGTCCAAATTTAAATCTTTAAAAAATCTTGATAGCATATGTGGAATATCAATTAACCCTCTTCGTTTAATAATTGTTATGTTATGCTTGATAATCTTATCCTTGATAGTCATTTCTAGTATAACATTTGCTACCTAGATAGGGTTTTCTATTGATTCACTCTTCTTGTTGTCCCCAACTAGGGCATTCTTATTTTTAGTTAGGACTTTCAAAAATGACTTTCTTAAAAGCCTTTATTATATGAATTTCCCTAAAATTTGGAACATGAAGAGGTGAGGCTCACTAGAGATCTAGAACAAGAAAAGAAAAGGCTCATTCCATGCTTGCATTTGCTTTCTACTCATAGTCACAACACTCATTTCCTACTCTTTCTCAAAGATTTGAAACAATAAAAGACGAGGCTCACTCCCAACTTGCACTCAGTCCTTGCTTACACAAATGTTAAGGTTCACCTATGAGATTTAAACCTTAGTTTAGAGGGTGTAGCTTCTCACTCCCAACCAAGTGCTTTAAGCTCCGTAGGCTACATATATTAAGGTTCACACATGAAATTGGAACCTTGGTCAATGATGTCGAATTCAAATCCCTTGTGCATGCCTAACATCTCCCAAAAAAATGATGTGAAATTCCTTGCTCCATGTCATTAGACCCAACCCTTAAGACATTTAACATTTTAATGTTGATTTGGTTTTGTATCAAATATTATATTTACTTTATACAAATTTGTTTAATTCAAAACAAATTGATAAAAGAATTTTAAAATAATAATATAAATACTATTCAAGTTTCATATTAATACTCTTTTTGACTTTTTATATTAATTTTTTTTTTTTTTTTAAAGTGCATAATTTACTTTAAATTTTGTTGATAGATAAACCCCATCCCTTGCAATATTTGAACCTCGAACCTTCTATTTAAAATTATAAAGCTTTTATTGTAACATCCATTCAAATTTTATATTTTATGTTGCTAATTAAACGAAATTGAAAAATAAAAATAACAACCTAAAAGGGATAGATGGGTTGGTAGTGGTGGAGTGCTTGCTAATGGATTGCCTTGGTTCAATTCCTTAGATGGTCAAGGTTTGTTGAATTTATCTTTTTTTTTTAAATAATTTAAAAAACTTATATTAAAACAAAGATCATTTACAAGTTGGGATGAGACTTCTCCCAACCTTAGCCAAAGAGAACACATGTTTACAATAGTAAAAGAAGATTTGCATTGGAGCCAAATCTCCTAAACTATATCTCTACAATGGTTGTTCACCTGTTTACAATTGTAAAAGAAGATCTACATTGGAGCCAAATCTCCTAAACCATATTTTTACAATGGTTGTCCAAATTAGCTAGATTTGCTCACCAACTTACGACTTTATTTTTTTAAGATAAAAATTTTATTAAAAAACTCAAATTATACATATAGTTTCTGATAACCTGTCTTTTTTTAGATACATAGAGGAGTTGGTTACAGCCACACTACTTCTAATAACTGACAAGCGCAAATCCAAATCTCCTAAACCATATTTCTACAATGGTTGTCCAAATTAGCTAGATTTGCTCACCAACCTACGAATTTATTTTTCTAAGATAAAAAATTTATTAAAAAACTCAAATTATACATTTACTTTTGATAACCTGTCTTTTTTTAGATACATAAAGGAGTTGGTTACAGCGACACTACTTTTAGTAACTGACAAGCGCAGGGTTCAAACCATAAGGACTGCTCCCAACAAGCCTATTCCAACTCGTTGTTGTTGACCCGACATGAGGGGACCACCGGTCGCTCTAGGTTCATACCGTCGTCGTCGATATGATGCGCACAGTCTACTACCTTTGCAAATTTGGCATCCCCAAAATTTGAACCCAGATATTTTCTTAACAAATACCTAACAAGACAAACACTTATCAATCCACCAACTTTTTTTTTTTTTTTTACAAAACTCAAAATATAGTTCAACTTTATTTCTTTAACTATCATACTTCTAGATGTTCCAATTCATAAAAATTCCTACAAACTCCTACATATCCAAAAAAAAATAATATATATATATGTACCAAACCTATCTTCAATAATGAAACTATAAGCCTATCTCTTCCGTTACGAAGAAAGAGAAGAGAATCGTTCGTATATGTTTGTCAAAAGCTACACAAACAACTTTTTACAAAACTCAAAATATAGTTCAACTTTATTTCTTTAACTATCATACTTCTAAATGTTCCAATTCATAAAGCCCCCAAAAAAAATAAAAAAATAAAATAAAATAAATAAAATAAAAATAAAAAATAATAATATATATATATATATACCAACCCTATCTTCAATAACGAAACTATAATTCTATCTCTTTCGTTACGAACAAAGAGAATCGTTCGTATATGTTTGTCAAAAGCTACACAAACAACTTTTTCGGAGTCTCAACTGCTTCTCAAAAAAATTGCCGCCAAATTACAAATATGTAGAACTGACAAGAATAATTGTTCTCTAGCTGAATGATATACTTGACGTTCACCACCCCCATCATACACTTACAAGAAATTCAGAATAACCTCAAAATCTAGATAATAACGCAGCTTAAATTACTCTCTAAGCTCTGCTTTATGAAGAGAATGGAGGTGCTCATGGCTATTTTCCCTCTTCCACTGAAAGCAAGTGTCCCCACCTTCTAAAGCTTCCAGAATGTGTAGTTTCTAGTGAGAGTGCGTGCTAGGATTCATTGACGGTGGAGGAGGCCGAAGTGCATTAATCCTTTAAATATTTGTTATTGCATGGTGTTTTTGAAAAATTATTGAAGTTAAAGAGGTTTGGAGAAAGAGTAACGGGGTTCATTTGGAGTGCATCGATGCTTCAAACCTTTACGACGAATACACGGAACATTGTTTCAAAAAAATAACAAAAGTAAGTGTGAACCGAAAAGGTGTGCTACAAGCGAGGTATAGAGTGCAAGTCGAGAGGGAGTGGAGGCAGGAGGGCATAGAGCCAAGAGCAAGCCCCACCAATTATTATGGAACAAATGTCATAGTCAGATGGCATAGCTAGAAATTATTGGAAGTATAGAGGTTCAAGTTGGAGGTAGGAGGAAGAGTTAATAAACGTCAATTTCCATAGCAGATGTTATCAAGGATGAGATGATTGAGCATGATATAATGGTTCTTAAAAGTAGAAGGTTAATATAAGCTTCATAGATTATGGCTAAGGTTTTATGAGATTAAAAATTGGATCAAGTGAAAGTGGGGATTGAATTCAAATTAGATGATTGAGCATGATATAATGGTTATGTTGGTCACAAATCTGCCACAGGAAAGGATTTTATATGTATATGCGCCCTAGACTTGGCCAACATTGAAAGGCCGAGAAAAATAGATGTCTCCCGGGCCAATCTCCAGAGAGGGTTGGTTCCCACACTAATCTAAACTGGTTTCAAGACTAGAGATGCAGGAAAGAAATGGGAAATAATGCGAAAAGAAATGGGAAATAACGGAAAGGGATGTAAATATGGCCGAAGCCGATCGTTGATGGGGAGAACAACCTCGAACAGTAATAACTTCAACTAGATCCTAAAGCTAAGCAACAACTGACTCTTAGAATACGTATACAAAAACTAGATCACGCATTAGCCATGAGTTCACTTCCAAATAAACTTCAAACATTCAAATGCTAATACAGCCAAATTCAACACAGCAGAATTCAACTGATATTACACTGGACTACACAGAAGTAAATCACACAGAAAGCCAAACATACACAACAAATTAGATCACCAACTCCAGAAGACACTAAGAATGGAAGCAATTGCATCTAGGATTTCTATTTCAATTTCTGCAACAAGATCCTCCTCCTTTTGCTTGAGTTTTACATTGGTATTTATAGAGGTCCGCCCTCTTCCTTTCGTATTACAACATTTAATACATGAAACAAATTTTGAAAAAATGATCCCCTTAATCTGCCTCGAAGAAATGACAGTTATCGGGGTGAGCCGAAAGTTGTTAAGAGATCACGAACAGGAGCTTTGAATATTGGAGGCATCTTTAATTTTGGCGGCATCGAAAACTGCCTCGTGTTCTTCCATCTTACGCACATCGGTAATCAGCAACATTTAATCTTGGAACCTCTTCTTTGACCACGATCTCAAAAATAGTTGGAGAGCTTTTACTTGATCCTTATCTGCTCTGCACGTTCTCCTATGCAATCCTGAAGAAAAATGCAAACTAAACTGTATCGGGCCTTTGTTGTTGCTTTGGTCGCAAAAACGAGACAGGTCACGAAAATGCGACATGTCGCGATATCGCGACACTTTTACCTTGTTGCCTTCTCTCTCCGCCACCAGTCGCGAAAACATGACATGTCACGAAATCGTGACATCTTCTTTTCTTTTGGCTCTTCTCTATGATATGTCACGAAATCGCGACATTCGCCTCTGCTTTGGCTTCTTCGCTGCTCCTTATCGCAAAAATGAAACATGTCGCGAAATCGTGACATTTTTCTCTTGCGTTGTCTTTATCTCCTTCTTACCCGCGAAAACGCGACAGGTCACGAAAATGCGACATGTCGCGAAATCGTGACACTTTCTCGCTGCCTTGTACTTCTCAGCTTTCATCTCGTGAAAACGCGATAGGTCGCGAAAATGCGACATGTCGCGATATCGCGACGTTTTTTCCATTTGATTCTTTCATCTTCAATATGTCACGAAATCGCGACAGGTTTCTATGTTCTCCTTATTTTCGCCTTGCCTCGCGAAAACGGAACATGTCGCGAAATCGCGACATGTTTTTCCATTTGGCCTTTTCTCCACAATATGTCGCGAAATCGTGACACTTTCTGTCTTCTTGCACTTTGATGCTTTTAGGCCGCGAAAATTTGACATGTCGCGAAATCGCGACATTCCGTACAATCTGGCCGCCTCCTTGCTTCCGCCTCGTGAAAACGCGACATGTCACAAAATCGCGACAATTCTCCGCACCTTGCCCTTCCTGTCCAATATGTCACGAAATCGTGACATTTTCTTGCTTTCTCTATTGTTGTCGCTTCCTGTCGCGATATCGCGATGTTTCTCTTACTTAGCTTCATTTCTAAAAATGTCGCGAAATCGCGACGTCTTTCATGCCTTATGTTTTTCTTTCAACCTTGCCGCGATAACGCGACATGTCGTGATATCGCGACATTTTCTACATTTTGCTCCTTGTTCACTTTTCTATCGTGATATCGCGACGAGTTTCATTGACATTGCCCTTTGCTGCTTTATGTCGCGATATCGCGACACTTTCTTATCATGTCGCTTTGTTGCCTTTGCAAGTCGCAAAAATGTGACATGTCGCGATATCGTGACGTTTTCATTTTAGTGCTTTCGTTGACTGCGTTGACCGCGAAAATGCGACATGTCGTGATATCGCGACAGTTTTACCCCCTTGCTGCCGTTGACTGTCTTGACCGCGAAAACGCGACATGTCGCGATATCGCGACAGTTTTCTGTGCTTAGCTCCAACACAAAAACTTGCAGAGATTTTTACATTTGCCCTTTCAAAATGCTTGAAGGAACAACAGAGGAGTTAATATCTCTACAACTTATGCATTCTTTACATTAATAGTAACAACAAAAACAATGTGGCAAAAATGCCAACATTCTTGGCGGCTCGCGGGGTATACAGTTCTGTTGTATGCACGAATCTCAGGCCTTAATCCATTGGGCAACAGAGTCAAGAAGCTGGAGGAGCAGAAAGTGAATGTTGGTTGATGCTGGATGCGTCGGCGAACTGCTGCAACAATCTCTTGCTGGTACTCGGCACTCAAAACAGGACCTTCAACAAAAATTTATGGAAGAACAGAACTTCCTTTATTTCTTTAGAACTACTGCACTTGACCTAGCTCGGATGAGTTGGGGAATCACCAGGTGTTGTGCAAGGATCTCCATGGCAATAGTGAAGAAGCACCTGTGTTACAAAATGGAAATGAATGGAGGGATGACCTACGGATGCGCAGGCCATGGAACGGGAATGAGGAATGATGGGATGGTGAAAGATGAAGGAGTGGAAACGGTAGATACAGCAACAGGGTGCTACTGTGCTACCAGTTGCGAGATTTTGCTGAAAACAGATAATGAAATAGAAGTGGATGGAATGGAGGATGTGAGGTAGGAACTGTGGAAAAGTGCTCAAAAACTTAGAAGAAAGGGAAGTGAAGAAAAGGGAACATCAGAAAGGGGAATAGAAACAACAGTAGTGGCTTGATTATTTGCAGAAGAAGAAGGAGAGGGAGAAGAAGGGAATGAAGTAAGGAAGTGGAAGAAACAAGTAGAAGAAAGCCACTATCTGTTGGGAAGGAAAAGAAAAAGGAAAAGAAATAAACATACTTGCGGGCTCGCGTGCAAAAGGAGCCGAAGTGGAAAAACATTTTTTTTTCTTTTTCTCCTTTTTTTTTTTTTTTTACAAGGTAACCCTGAGTTTTCCATTAAGAAATATAGGCTTTCAAATGAAAGTCGTTCACTGAAATAGGAAGTGGATTACCCTCCAAGTCTTCAAGGTAAAATGAATTGGCCGAACTTGCACTGACAATCTGGAATGGACCCTCCCACAGAGCGTCAAATTTCTGGTGCATCCCTGGTTTGGCCTTCTTTTCATTCCACTTTAAGACTAAGTCACCCACTTTGAGTATGCGCTCAGTAGAACCTTTGTGAAACCATTTGGATACCGCCTGTGAATGCTTAGCAAACTCATCATGGGCCAAGGAACGCTGCTCTTCCAACTGCAACAACTGAGCCAATCGTATGTTCATGGGATCCATATTTTCCTCATCATCTGGGAATTCTTTCAATTGCTGCAAAGCAGGCAGTTCTAAATGAATGGGCAATCTTGCCTCCTTCCCATATACCAGGGCGTATGGTGAAGTCTTAATAGACTTCTTGATTGAAATTCTATCTGCCCATAATGCCTGATTCAGCAGAAGGTGCCAAGATCTCTTATTGTCTCCCAAGGATCTCTTTAAAATCCTCAACAAGTTCTTGTTTGTGGACTCTGCCAAGCCATTACCCTGAGGGTAATAATTGGAGGATGTCTTCAGAACAATACCGTACTTGTTTGCAAATTCACTTAGCTTGGCTCCAATGAATGTAGTTCCGTTGTCTGTGATAATGGCGTCTGGAATGCCAAAACGCGTGATCAGCCCTTCAATGAAAGTGATTACCACATCCTAATTTGCAGCCCTGGTTGGAATAGCCTCAGACCACCTTGTGAAGTAATCAGTAGCCGTCAAGATGTACCTGTGTCCATCTGAGGAATTTGGATCAATGATCCCAATAAAGTCCAGCCCCCACTATTGAAAAGGTGCTTCTACTTGAATTGGATGTAGGGGTAATGGTGCATTTCTGATCCGTCCCATGTACCTTTGGCATTTGTCGCATACTTGAGCAATCTTGAAAGTATCCGCAAACAAAGTTGGCCAATAGTAACCTGCCCGAATAATCCTTAAGGCCATAGGCCTACCAGCGTGATGTCCTCCCGACATGCCAGAATGAAACTCCTCCAAGAGTCTAGCCTTCTCAGGTTCCTTAACACACCTTAGGAGAACTCCATCAATGTTTTTGAAGAACAACCCCTCGGGCAACAATACATACCTAAGAGCTTGTAGGCGAAACCTTCTCCTTTGCGAAGCATTTGATTGTGGGGGACATCTACCCATAGAGAAATAGTCAATAAGGTCGTCTGCCCAATCTTGGCCCTGTGCAGAGACATTCACTAAATTCCTTTCGTTAGTAGGATTGTTCACTTGATGATCAACTATCTGAGAGGCCGCAGTTTTTGCTAATTGCTGACATAAGGCCTTACCCCACACCAACTTGGTTGGATGAATCTCAACATCAAACTCTTGAATCTTGGTGATCCAACCAGCACGCTTATCGCCCATCTCGCCTTGAATAACGAAATTTCTTACATCGGGGTGGATGACATAGATGATCGTCTTGCTCTGGGATACGAAGTGCCTAAATTTTTTAAGGGACTTCATAATGGCATAAACCTGCTTCTCAATGAAATTGTATCTCTCCTCGTGAGGTAAGATACCCTGGCTAAGGAAAGCAATAGGTCTTTCTTTCCCATCATCTCCCTTTTGGGTAAGCACTGCAGCATAGCTTTCATCCTCTCCAACTGCATACAGAATGAAGTTTTTAGAATAATCTGGATTGATCAATACAGGGGCTTGGGCAATTTTATCTTTAATCTCCTGAAATGCAGCTTTCCTCCGAGTTGTCCACTTGAACTCTGCATCTTTCTTTAATAGCTCAGTCATGGGCTTGACTATTCGAGCGAAGTCAAAAATAAATTTTTTGACAAAATTGATCTGCCCGAAGAAAGATTGCAACTCTTTCTTATTAGCCGGGAGTAATAGTTTCTTCAAAGCTTCAGCTCTCGATGGATCAATTGCCAAACCATTCTTTGAAATGATATGACCCAATAGCTTCCCTTCCTTTACTACAAAAATGGACTTCTTTGGGTTGATGGAGATGCCAAACTCCCGACATTTCTCAAATATCTGTCTTAAGTGAGAACAGTGTTCTTCTCGTTTGTGCGAAAAGACAGTCATATCATCCAGATATATGACAATGATCTTATTTAAAAGCTCCCCAAATGCAATGTCCATGGCCCTCTGAAACGTAGCCCCAGCATTGGACAATCCAAAAGGCATGCGCTGATAGGCAAAGGTGCCCCACTTGGTTGTAAATGCGGTCTTGTACTGATCCTCATCCCTAACCCAAATTTGATTGTATCCAGAGAATCCATCTAGCAGTGAAAAGCGTTGAGCCCCAGCAACAACGTGCAGGATCTGATCAATGCGAGGCAAAGGGTAGTGGTCCTTCAAGGATGCTCGGTTCAAATTTTGAAAATCCACACACAGCTATATATCTCCATTTTTCTTATGGACCGAAACCAAATTGGCAACCCAAGTCGAGTGCTTAATTGGATATATGATCTAAGCCTGCAACATTTTTGCAAGTTCGGCCTTCATGAGGACTTCAATATTTGGGTTCATCGGTCTCTGCTTCTGCCTGAAGGGTTTGACTCCTTCTTCCAGCTCAATGGTGTGCTGAATAATCCCTTTATCATATCCCCTCAGATCGTCATAGCTCCAGGCCACAATGTTAGAAAACTCTTGACACAATTGTCTGATTTCTTGCAACTCAACAGGAGTAGAATCAGTTCCAACTTTGATGACCTTATCATCCTCCAACTGAAGCTCCATGTATTCTTTCTCATCGACCTTAATCCGGTGATTCTTGGACCGATCATTCTGATCAAACAAACTCTCTAGAGTGATGAGGCCTTTAGGAATGTGGTTATTTCGCAACTGAATCAGGCCTTCGACTTCTTCATGCTCCAAGGTCCTTCCCTTGATGGTGGCAGCTTCTTGAACCAAAAAATTGACAATTTGTTCATCGCTATCAAAGACCTGCCAAAAGGTGTCCTTATCTGGGACAGAGGGCCTATACACCATTCTCACTGTTTTTGGCCTTCGGACTACCTGCTCAATTGGTGAAAAATTTGCTCCCAAGGAAGCTAGAATATCAGCATGCTTATTCAACTTTCGTGAAATAGATTGAATATTCAATGCTGTGAACGCCTCAAACAGGTCCCAAACTTTGTTGTGATACGCCTTTAAATAATGCTGCTTGGAGATGCATTTGTTTGTCACTTGATTCACAATCAATTCAGAGTCACCAAAAATCTGCAATTGTTCAATCCCCAATTTTTTTGCCTTCTTCAACCCTAGGCACAATGCTTCGTATTCAGCAGCATTGTTAGTACAACTCCAGGTCAGCCGGTATGAATATGTTTTCTGTAGGCCAGAGGGAGAAATAAGGACAATTCCTGCTCCCGCACCATTTTTGCATCGTGCTCCATCAAAATACAACTTCCATAATTGATCGGGCACGGAGTCTTGACCAACTTGATCAAGAGGCAGTTTTACTGCACCCTCTGCAGGCTTTGTAATGGAGTAGCAACCAATCTCAGTTTCCACCATGGCATTAAAATCAAGCATTGAAAACTCATCCACTAAGTGAAGCTCATCCAGGACTTCATCCATCAAATCAGGATCCTTCAATTCTTCAGTGATCATGTGAACAGAATGTGTGGACTTTTCTTCTTCTTCCATATTCTCTATATGAAAAGTAGAAGGCTTCTGATTATAGATCCGGAATCTTCTTCCTTTGAAAGGAACCTCCAAGTGAGAATAATCCAGAGAAAGGTAGCCTCCTAGCTTGGCAGTGAATTCTCTTGACAAACACATACTGAAATATGGTTCCAAATCGACCACAACTATCTCCTGAATTACTGTAATCTGAGGCATACTATGCAGAGCAATAGGAACATCCTTAATTATGCCCACTATTTTTATGGGAGTCCCGTCTAACTGCAATACACCAGGGCTACTTCTTGTATACTCCATACCCATGACTTCACAAACTGCCTTTGGCATGACAGTTGTCGCAGCACCAGAATCAATCATGCAGTTGTGCACAATCCAACCCTCCATTCTGAGTGACAAGTAAAATGGGGGTGGTCTGTTTTTCCCAGTGGCTGAAGAAGTTAACGTTTGAGCAAAAATCGTCTGGGTAGGATTCTTCTCGTTATCTTTCACAGACTTCAAGGATTCTTGTAGCAGATCAACTTGCCCAGGTAATTGTAATGCATCATAGAGACTAACCTTGGCCGAAACCTTCTTCAATTCTTCAACAATGTTGTAAGCAGATGCACCAGACTCCCTCTTTTCACTAGTGTCCTCATATTTGCTCCGATACTGCTGGGTAGCTTCTACCCTCAGTCTCTTAGTCAAAGATGGGTACTTGAGCTTTTCTTTGGCTCGTTCCTCTGTTTTAGCTCTCGCCTGCGAAGCTGATGCCTTTTCTTGCAATCTTTCCTTTGCTCGTGGTGGCAAAAGATCTTTTAACAGAACAGGTGGATCTGGCTTCGATACTGAAACAGGAGCTTTCACTTGTACTTGTTTCCTTTCATTCTGCATCTTCGGATCAGCCGGTACCCTTAATGGTTCCATTTTTGCTGGATCTACAACGACTGGCTTCTTCCCAGTTCTCGTGAGAACTGAGACTTGTTCTTCAGATGGAACCATAAAATTATGATCCACCTCAGTAATCATATTAACTTGTCCTCTAGAAGAGCTTGCAGCCAAGGTTTGCACATAGTTCAGATGAACCATACAAGTGTCTTCTCCGTGTGGATCATTACATGTAGAGCACCAATATGTTCTTTCTGTAGGGCCAGCTTCCTCATTTGTCAGCACAGTTAGGTTCTTTTCTGGCACCTTGCTTGTTGATGCCGCTTGTTCTCTCATGATCGGCGAAGGTTGAAATCTCCTGGGTTGGAAATCTCTCTCGGCCTATTTTTTTTCAATGATCGTAATCTTATTTGCCATCACTCTTATAGCTGAATTAGCAGATTGTACCTCTTGTAATAGGATTGCAAAAGGATCAAGATTTGAGGGCGCAGGAGGTGCTGGTAGAGGTAGAGGCGCTAGCGGTGCAGGCAATGCTGGGAATGAAGTGGGAGTTGGTAATCACGGAATGCTCGATGCAGGAAACTATGGAATAGTTGGAGCAGGGAGCTGGGGAACTGGAATGGGTGCGATCTGAGGCGCACTTGAGCTCCATGAGGGAATAGGATACATGGAAGGCATAGGCTGTGAAAATGAACCAGAGTACAAATGCTTAGGAAGATCAGGTAAGATGGGCATTGTTACCTTTGGTGGAAGCCTACCTATGGCAATCAAGTCAGCTTCCACATTTTGTGCTTGTTCGAAAATTTTGAGAAATGTAGTCACGTTGGACTGCCGGACAACCCAATCGATGTCTGTGTTAAACGCTCTGAGGTAATAAAATGCAGCTAACTCATCAGTAGGCCGAAGACCATCAAGAATTCTCTGCCAGCTTTTGGTAAATCTGACATTGAAGTTAACTATCTCTTCCTGCGGGTGCCTTTGAATTACATTAAATTGATACAATAAGGAGTATGGATCAGCTTGTTCATGAAAATTTTTGACTAACAATTCTCCTAATTGATCCCATGATGTAATAGTGCTTGGTGGCAACGTTCAGTGGCGACATTTTTTCCATTTGATTCTTTCATCTTCAATATGTCGCGAAATCGCGACAGGTTTCTATGTTCTCCTTATTTCCGCCTTGCCTCACGAAAATGGAACATGTCGCGAAATCGCGACATGTTTTTCCATTTGACCTTTTCTCCACAATATGTCGCGAAATCGCGACACTTTCTGTCTTCTTGCACTTTGATGCTTTTAGGCTGCAAAAATTTGACATGTCACGAAATCACGACATTTCATACAATCTGGCCGCCTCCTTGCTTCCGCCTCGCGAAAACATGACATGTCGCAAAATCACAACAATTCTCCGCACCTTGCCCTTCCTGTCCAATATGTCACGAAATCGCGACATTTTCTTGCTTTCTCTATTGTTGTCGCTTCCTGTCGTGATATCGCGACGTTTCTCTTACTTAGCTTCATTTCTAAAAATGTCGTGAAATCGCGACGTCTTTCATGCCTTATGTTTTTCTTTCAACCTTGCCGTGATAACGCGACATGTCGCGATATCGCGACATTTTCTACATTTTGCTCCTTGTTCACTTTTCTGTCGCGATATCGCGACGAGTTTCATTGACATTGCCCTTTGCTACTTTATGTCGCGATATCGTGACACTTTCTTATCATGTCGCTTTGTTGCCTTTGCAAGTCGCGAAAACGCGACATGTCGCGATATCGCGACGTTTTCATTTTAGTGCTTCCGTTGACTGCGTTGACCGCGAAAACGCGATATGTCGCGATATCACGACAGTTTTACCCCCTTGCTGTCGTTGACTGTCTTGATCGCGAAAATGCGACATGTCGCGATATCGCGACAGTTTTTTGTGCTTAGCTCCAACACAAAAACTTGCAGAGATTTTTACATTTGCCCTTTCAAAATGCTTGAAGGAACAACATAGGAGTTAATATCTCTACAACTTATGCATTCTTTACATTAACAGTAACAACAAAAACAATGTGGCAAAAATGCCAACAGGTTCTTAAAAGTAGAAGGTTAATATCTAAGCTTCATAAATTATGGCTAAGGTTTTATGAGAAAAAAAATTGGATAAAGTGAAAGTGGGGATTGAATTCAAATTACTTGTTATTCAATATAAGATGATTGAGCATGATTGAATTGAAATTATTGACTTTTCTTCCTATATGTTTTTTCCTAGTCATTTTTTTTAGTTCAAAAACTAGAGATAAAATAATGGTTGGTGGCCCATGGTTTAGGAGAAAGATGCACTTTATTTGAGATCATTAAATGATTTTTGTTTTTTGTTGAGAATGAAAATTTATAACAATTTAAGATTTTTAGGGTAAAATAGAAAGGTAAATGTTATGGAAGAGCATCCTTGCACTTTAGGGTTTTATGACAACATTAAGAAGAATGTGTTTTTGAGGTTATTCCTTGCACTTCATATACTTCAGAGCAAAACAAACCTAAAGATGAAAAATATTTACTACGAAGAGTGTGAGAAGATAGAAGAGATTGATGAAGATGAAAGTATTGTTGAGAATGAAAAAAAGAGAGGAAGACCCTAGAAACAAAAACAAAGAAAAAGTTTATGGTTACTATGAAGAGTGTGAGAAGATTGAAGAGATTGATGAAGATGAAAGTATTGTTGAAAATGAAAAAAAAGAGAGGAAGACCCTAGAAACAAAAACAAAAAAAAAGTTTATGGGAAACAAAAATAAATATCATAAATGTTAAAAAGAAATGAGACTCGGGTTCAATCCCCATGGTGGATGTGTATAAGAAGTATTACTCCAAAAAAAAAAAATGAGACTAAACTCACAAAAATGATATATTAGGGGCATAATTAAAAACCTTAAAACAAGTGATTCCTGAAGGGGAGAGATAGAGTTTTGACGGCAAAGATGACAGCGGGCGGGAAAGCTTCTGCGGGAGAGCATGGGAACGCCAACAGACTGAACCAAGGGCACAGCAGGGCGAAGGGAGGGCAGTCAGAGATCGAGGGCGCTAAGGAGTCCTCTCCAACCGAAGAGGATGTAGGTCATGACAAGGATCCACCAGAAAAATGGGGAGGTGGACCTCAGAAGTCGTACACTCAGGCAGCGGCTTCAGAAACCCTTAGCGGTCTGCTCTCCAAGGAGTTGTTTCCTGTCGGGGACGAGTTGGACATCCCGACGGAAATTCTTTCAAGCTTTGTGGAATTCAAAAAATTTACCCTCATCGGTAAGTTTATTGGCGGTCGTCCCGACATGGAGACCATTCGCAAGTGGGCGACAGGTAAATGGCGAACCTCTGGTCACATGGAGTTGGCGGCCTTATCCCGGGGTTTTTTCATGATTAGACTGAATAACAAGGAGGACTACTATAAAATCCTGGCTGGTGGTCCCTGGTTCCTAGGTCGCAGAAGTCTCTTTCTAAGGAAGTGGGGTATGGACTTCAACCCCGAGACCCAAAATATCAACATTGCTCCAATATGGGTTAGACTCCCGAGTCTCCCCCTCTTCTGTTGGCATGAAAATGTAATCAAAGGAATTGCACGCTCCATTGGTGAGTTGGTTACCATTGACCCTCCCACCAAAGCTCGAACCAGATTTGTTCAAGCTCGGTTCTGCATTCTGGCAGATTTGGAGGCTGACCTTCCATCATCCATCACTCTCCGATCTGGAGATATCATTCTTCACAAGCAAGCCATTGTGTATGAGAACAGACCGGCTTTCTGCCCCCTGTGCAGTTCTCAAGGGCACCTCCAGTCCAACTGTCCTCTTCAAAATCCAGGGATGAAGAAACGGGATTCCAGCAACCCCTTGGAACACGGTGAAGGTCAGACAAAGCACCCTGCTGCAAAAGGGCATGATTCTCCAGGCCCGTCTAGGGACCATCCCGAATCCTCCCACCCGGTGGAAGCAGTCTCCCCCCAAACGGTCTCTGAGCCGTGTGGTACAAGCCCTCACCTTGGACCACAAGAGGAGAAGGACCAGTCCCTTCCACCAATCAATGCACAGGCAGATTCACCCAAAATCTTGGACCATAACCACCCCGAGTCCCAAAATGTGCTGGAAGATTACCTACTAGGAAGAATGTGTGAGCAGTCTGGTAATATCAGCCCTCATAATACGAGAAGCCGAAAGCAAGGTGTTGATTTTGGTAGCGAAAGGAAGCAAGGTCGTCCCCCCAACAAAGACGGGAGGGACAAGGAGACGGCGATAGATGTTGCAAATGGTACTCAACGATCGCTTTTTTAGGATAATTCTGATTCCCAGATGGGTGACTCGTCTGTCCCAAAACCTCCCCTCCAGCAAGGAAAGGGAGGTAAGAAGAATATCAAACTGTTGAGATGAAAGTCCTCTCATGGAATGTGAGAGGGCTTAATGCAGCTGCCAAACGGAGATTGGTGGCTGATCTCAGAAAGAGGACGAATCCGTCCATCCTAATTTTGCAAGAGACTAAGACCGATGCTATCTCTTCTGCCATAGCTGCTAAGGTCATTTGGGCTAAGGCAAAATTCCTCTCCAATCCTGCGGTGGGAACGGCAGGCGGTCTCATGATTCTTTGGGATCCAGAGATTTTTGAGGGCAGCCTTCTCTCAACTTCCAGCAGGATTATCAATGTTTTGTTTCATTCCAAAGCCATTAACTTTTCTTGGATCCTGTCTAATGTGTATGCCCCAAACTCTATCTCGGAGAGAGCAGAAATGTGGAAGGCTATTTCCCAGATGAGGGAAACGTTCTGTAATTTCCCTTGGGTTCTAGGGGGAGATTTCAAGCTGTCCTCTTCACCCATCTGAAAAGAAAGGAGGATCGGACCACTCTAGCCACAGTCTGGAAGACTTTCGAGATTTTGTTTCTACCAATAACTTGCTTGACATTGACCTCAAAGGGGCATCCTTCACTTGGAGCAACAGGAGGATTGGGAGCAATCTTATTCAAGTCAAGCTTGACAGATTCTTCATATCCCAAGAGGCTATTCCCATACTCGATGCGACAACTCTCTCGGCCTTACCGAGGATTGGGTCTGATCACAATCCTATTGTCCTGGAGACGGTTGATGGGCCTGTTTTTAAAACCCCCTTCAGATTTGAGTCCATGTGGATTTCTCACAAGGACTTTAGAGGGTTGGTTACGGCCTGGTGGCAGCAGAAGGTAGCAGGTTCCGCTTCCAAGAGAGTGGCCTTAAAACTCAAGTTAATCAAAAGGAATTTGAAAACATGGAACAAGGAGGTGTTCGGCAACATTTTTGAGTCCAAAAGGTCCATTTTTGCGAACCTAAAATTGGTGGAGGAGAGAATGGAGCTCGAAGGTTACACCGATTGCCTCAGGGAGGAGGAAAGGAGGCTCTTGGTGGATTATCATTCTATTCTTGCAAGGGAAGAAACTTTCTGGCGCCAGAAATCTAGGGACCTCTAGTTGAGAAATGGAGACTCCAATACGAAGTTTTTTCATGCGTCAACTTTGCGGCACAGAGGGGCTAACAAAATTAGGGAAGTGGTGTGCAAGGATGGACGCGTTACCAAGGATATTGAGGAAATCCGAAGTGAAGCGGTTGACTTCTTCCAGGATCTGCTCGTTGTTCCCCCCGACAGTGATCTCCAGGTTCAGAAATCTCTGTTGGATAACTTCCTAGTCAAAGTTCCTCCCGAGGTAAGCTCTAAGCTTCTGGAGCCTTTTTCTATGTCTGAGATTAAAGAAGCTTTGTTCTCCATGCAACCAGACAAGGCCCCTGGGCCTGACGGTTTTCCCCCCCATTTTTTTCAAGTTATGTGGGATGTTGTGGGTTCGGATGTATGTGAAGCAATTCAGGAGATTCAAGCCTCCAGATCCATCCATCCAAAACTAAATTCTACCTTTCTTGCTCTCATCCCTAAGTCTTCTGCCTGCAAAAGTTTCTCTGATTATCGTCCCATTAGCCTGTGCAATGTTTTTTATAAAATCTTAACCAAGTCCATAGCCAACCGTCTGAGGTCCCTTCTTCCCTCCTTGGTTGGTCCTTCTCAGGGAAGCACCGTGAAAGGCAGAAACATTCTCGATGGTGTCATCACCATCCATGAAACCCTCCATTCTGCTCATCGCTCCAAAAATGTTGCTCTTTTCCTCAAGCTGGACATGAATAAAGTTTTTGACAGAGTTGACAGGAGGTTCCTCTGTGCTGTCCTCTTCAAGTTCGGTTTTCACCCTCAATGGATTGACCTTGTCAGTAGTTGCATATCCACTCCCTCCTTTTCTATTCTAATCAACGGATCCCCTGCTGGGTATTTCCAAAGTGCCAGAGGCCTTAGACAAGGTGACCCTCTGTCTCCTATTCTATTCATCCTTCTGGCTGAGGTTCTGAGTTGGTCTTTGAAAGAGGCTCTTCGTCGAGAATAAGATCTCTGGCATTTTTCCCACCTCCAGAGTCGATCCTGTCTCTCATCAGCAATTTGTGGATGAGACCCTCATCTCCACTGGGGCGTCCGTCACTCAAGCCAAATCCATCAAGCGAATCCTCTACCGTTATGAAAAGGTTTCCGGACAGAAAGTCAATTACATCAAAAGCAAAATTTATTTTATTAACACTCCTATGCGAAGGCAACTCCGCATAGCCAGAATTTTGGAATGCACTATTGATTCCCTGCCTGCGTCTTATCTGGGTTTGCCTCTGGCTTGTAATGGCCGGGCCAATGGAAGCTTGTGGGACATGATCCTGGAACGTCTTCACAAAAAGTTGAGCACTTGGAAAGGCAAATTCCTGTCGCAAGCTGGGAAAGCCACCCTTACGAAAGCTTGTCTCCAAGGAATCCCAACTTACTTCATGTATGTGTTCATGCTGCCTGTTTCTGTCCATTCCAAGATTGAAAAGATTCAGAGGACCTTTCTATGGTCTGGCAATGAAGAAAAATCCAGAATTCCTCTTGTGGCCTGGGATAAGGTTTGCTTGCGAAAGGACCAAGGTGGCATGGGAATGAGGAGATCAAGACTCATGAACACTTCTTTGATCGCTAAGCACGCTTGGAAGATCCTGACTAATGACCCAGCAGAGTGGGTCAAGCTGGTTAAGAGGAAGTATCTTGGATCGAGTTCTCTTTTTGATGTCGGGATTCCTCCTGAAGCGTCTGCCTTTTGGAAATCTGTGCTTCAAGCCCGCTCTCTGATCAACTCTGGTGCTCGCTGGATTTTGGGTGATGGCAACTCCATTCTCTTCTGGAAGGACAGGTGGGTTACTGATGGAGCTCTCGAGTTGAGAGCGGACCTTGCTGGCCTGAAAGCCCAGGTGGATCCAAATTCCCAACTCAAGGTTGCAGACTTCATTGATCGGAGCTCTCTTCCCCCTCGGTGGAATTTGCCAGTCCTGGACGGCTTTAACAATGAAATGAATTTTTTGTCTAATATTCTTCGGTCTGTTTTAATTCCATCTGTTAGAAGAGATGACAGAATCATCTGGCGTGGCACAGAGGATGGTCTGTTCTCTGTCAAGACTGCCTATGACCTTCTTACTTGCAAGATTGCCATGGATCACCGATGGAAAGTGATTTGGAGGAAGGGTATTATTCCTAAAGTTAATTACTTTGCGTGGATTGCCTTTCATAATAAAGCCTTAACCATCGACAACCTCCATAAGCGGGGTTTTGCTATTCCCAACAGGTGCTTCTTGTGCTTTGTTGATTGTGAGACGACAGACCACTTATTTTTGCACTGTCCTTTTTCCCATTCTGTCCTCGACACTGTCCTGTCTTCCTTTCAAATCCTTTGGTGCACTCCCCGCTCCCTCAAAGATGCCTTCCACCAATGGCCCAATCCTTTCAAGAATCCTAAACTTCGCTTCCTTCTTGAGGCCTCTTTCCACCACTCCATTTGGCAGATTTGGCTAGAGAGAAATTCCAGAGTCTTCGACAAGGTCCCTAGAGTACCTCCCTGTGTCGCTCAGAGAGCCTTATCCTTCGCCATTGAGAATTCTAAAGTTGTTCCTAGTTCCCATCCCCGCCTTCCTGGCGAAGCAGCGATCTTCCAAAGTTTGGGCCTTTTCCCTATTCTTGATGGTGTTTCTAAGTCTCAGCGTGGGGATGTTATTTGGACCAAGCCCCCTATGGGCTGGATTAAATTAAACTTTGACGGTGCGGCCAAAGGCAATCCTGGCCCTGCTGGTTCTGGTGGTGTGGTTAGAGATCATAACGAGAATCTAGTGTCGGCTTATTGTGAAGATTTGGGTGCCCAGACTAATCACTATGCTGAAGCCAGAAGTGTTTTGAAAGGTATCCAGATCCTCTCCGAGGATCCTCGGCCTTTGATAGTCGAAGGTGATTCACTCAATATAGTCAACTATCTGCTAGGCTCTAAAGACCCGTCTTGGAGGGTCTACAACATCATTCTTGAGGCTAGGATGCTCCTCTCTCAACGTGACGAGTGGAAGGCATGCCATATTTTAGGGAAGGAAATCGCGTGGCAGACCACATGGCCAACAAAGGGCTTGTGACCACGTGTCCTGTTGTGTGGCGCTCATGCTTCCCATCTGAGGTGGTGAGTTTGGCCAATGCGGATATCCTCTCATGATGTTCTCCTCGCTTCAGAAGGTCATTCGTTTGGTTTGGCTGTTTTTGCTTTCGATGGTCAAATTTCTCCAACTAGTATTTTTGTTTTCCTTGGTAAAATGTGGTTTGTTTCCAGGATATTCAGACATAAGGGCCCTACTTATAGCCTTCGGGCAATTAGCGATTTTGGTTTTGTCATCAGGTTTATTCCTCCAGCCACAAGGCATGATGCACATTCCAGCCAGGCTGATTTTGTACATAAGGTTTTGGGATCCTCTATAAAAACCCACTGTTAATCTATTAAAATAATTACCAAAAAAAAAACCTTAAAATAAGTATTAAGAAATTATCAAGTTGTTATAGACAAGATATTTATAGATATGAAAACTAGGCAACAATATTTTAGCCATTCACATTTGAAATTTTATCTTAACAAAATTTAAATAAGAACCTTAAAAAAAATATTAAGAAATTGTTTGGTTGTTGTAGACAAAATATTTATAGACATGAAAACTAGACAACAAATATTTTAGCAATTTGTTGTGTTGAATTTCAAGTTTTGGAAGATATATGATATAAAGGAGTTGTATGAGAAAACTTAACAATTTAAGATATATAATATAAATGAGTTGAATGAAAAATTAGCAGTTTAAGATATATGATTTAAATGAGTTGAGTGAGAAAACTTAACAGTTTAATGAAGATGGAGAATAGTTTAATAAAAAGACAAATAATATTTTTTTGATAAAAAAATAAATTGAATATAATTTAATTAACTTATTAAAAATGTAATGAAAATAATGTAAATATATATATATTTTTAATGAAAATAGTCTCCAATAAAAACCACACATAACTTATTAAGTTAGGAAAAAAAAAACTATAAACTAATAATTTAAAAAATATAAAACTAATGTCAAATCGGGCGTGGGCGAGTGTGTGAGGGGTGGATGTGGTGGCTTTGTGTTAAATTCTCTATTGATAAGTATAGCTCTTGGTTTTACGAAGAGTTATGGTTGGGAGGAGACTATTCAGACTACTCAACCCTATTATGCATTGATCATACAAATTTCTCACAATAACTAAATTAAAAATAATATATATAAAACTACCATCCATTTCATTTTTCTTTTACAGCTATCATGTTTTTGACAAGGGAACAAATGACAATCCTTATTTAATTTTTTTCCCTTTCATTTTCCTTTCAGAGCCTATCATGTCTTCCATAAAGGAATAAATGACAATCTCTATTTAAAACATTTTTTTGGTCAATGCAAAACATATTTTATTATGTCCAAGTGAGTAATTTTCTATGATGTACATTAAAACTAAAGTTCTAACCACATTACATTACACATGCTATGGTTTGAACCTTAAACCTCCTAAGAAAGGTAAAAGTCCTAACTGTTACACTGTTCCACGAAGATTAAAACATTCTCTAAAGACATTTGTTAGAGAAATATAATTGTTAATTATGCCACTTGTTATACTTTATTTTATAAATAAATAATCTCTAAGTACAAATTTTAATTAAACACATTTCAAAAACATTTGCTCCTTTAAATTTCTAAGATTTAATCTAGTTATAAATCTTGATAAAAAAAGTAACGTCAATAACAATTAGAACTTTTGGAATTTGCACCAAGTACCTCACTAGCAAGATCTTCCAATCCTCTATAAAGAGGTTTAGGGTTCAAGCTTGGCGGCTTGCACCGGATACAAAAAAAAACCCGGTTAGCATGAGGGATTCACTCAAATGAGATATTTTAGAGGTCCAAGGTTCAAGCTTGATAGCCTGCATCGGATACAAAATAAACCCAGACTAGCATCAGGGATTCACCCAGATGAAATAGGCCTTGTGGAACGGAAAGTCCTGGTCCCCAGAGGATACGGGAACAATTTTCCTTAACAAAGGTTTTTCAACCCTGAGGGCTAAGTGGATAGATAAGTGCTTGTTTGGCTAGGCACTTACTAAGAAGACACCCAAGGTTTTTCAACAGCCCCTGACAACTAGGTGGATAGGTAAGTGCTTTTCTGGAAAGGTACTTATTAAGAAGACACCCAAGGTTTCTCAACCCCGAGGGATAGGTGGATAGGTAAGTGCTTGTCTAGCCAGACACTTACTAAGAAGACACCCAGGTTCAAACCTTGAGGGCAGCCTGTTTGCAAAGGTAGTAGTTTGATCTGAATCCTTTGAGTGCACACCAAACCAACCTGTTTGCAAAGGTAGTAGTTTGATCTGAATCCTTTGAGTGCATGTCAAACCAATGATAATGGTACGAATCTCAAACGGTCGATGATCTTCTTCACATCAGGTCAACAATAATGAGGCCAAATATGTTTGATGGGAGCAGTCCTGTAGTTTGAACCCTCCACTTGTCAATTACTAAACATAATGAGGTTGATGTAACTAAAAAACAATTAGAACTTTGGTTTGCAATATCTTGTAAAGATTATTTTACCTTTTAAAAATAGCCAATAACAACCCACTAATACCTATGTCAAATATTTTATATGCCTATCTTAATTGTAAGTAAATTTTATTAAAAATAATATAAATTATAAAGATATATAGTTAAAATGTTGAATGTTAATGGTATATTTTATTTTCATAGAAGGTTAATAATTTTTTAAAATATATATAATTTAAAAAAAATACATTTAAATTATATATATATATATATTTTTTGATTATATAGGAGAGTTGGTTATAACCACTATTTTTAGTAACTAGTCAAGGTAGGGTTCAAATCATAGGGACTACTCCCAACAAACCTATCTGTTTGGTTCTTGTTGACCCGACGTGAGATAGGGACCATCGGTGGCGTGAGATAGGGACCATCAGTGGCATAGGTTTTGTACCATCGTTATTGATCTCGATATGACGCACACTTAGAAGAAGATTCAGAGCAGACTACTACCTTTGCAAAGGGTTGGCTTCCCCCGAAAATTTGAACCTAGGTCTCTTCTTATACCTTTCTCGACCTTTTGGCTAAGATCAAGTGTAGTATTTGTTCTTATCAGTTAAATTTTCTTTATGATTATTAAATATATTTTTTAAATAATACTTCTTAGAAACATCCTTCTTGGAGCTTAAACTCGGATCATATCACCCATAATACAAATGACATAAAATTTTATAAATATACATCTAAAATTTTAAATTTTAATAATTTTTTTAAAACGGATTAATAATACATACTTTTATTTATATAAAAAAATTATAATTTTTTTACAAATATCCAAAGATACTGTAAAAATTAATAAATATACAACTAAAATCCTAAATTTCAATATCTTATTTGTTTTAACATTGTTGAACCAAATTTACCTGATTAAATTATTTAATTAAAAAATTAACATAATTAATTTTACAACTCACATTTATTTAAATTTAATTCTTTTAATACATTTAATAACAACTTTTTTTACAATTAAACCGAGAAGTTGTACATTTAATAACAATTTTTTTTTATAATTAAACCGAGAAGTTGTACCATCTATTTATTTTTTAGTTTTTTTAAATAACAATTTATTTATTTTAATAAAAATATATATATTTTTAAATAATTAAAATTTAGTTAATATTATTATAAAGTAGTTTTTAAGTCCACAATGTCATAAACCACAAAAGATAATATCTTATTCAAAGTCTACCTAAGTTATAATTAAAATTTCAAGACATAGGTCTCTTCTTGGTAAGTGCTTAGTTAGACAGACAATTATCTATTCATTTAGCCCTTGGAGGCAAGTAGTAGTTTGATTTGAATCCTTTGAATGCGTGCTGCCAGACTAATGATAATGGTACGAATCTTCGAACAACCAATTGTCCCCCTCACACTAGGTAACAACAACGAGGTGGTATAAGCTTTTTAGGAACAGCCCTAATAGTTTAAACCCAATTACCCAAAACCCAGTTACCCAAAAAAAATCCAAAACCCTTCATAAAAAATTCTAAAATTTTAACCATTACCCTTACTTCAACAAACTTAAAAATATTATAAATATTAATGAATATACAACTAAAATTTTAAGTTTTAATATCTTATTTATTTGTTAACGCATAACAGTATTTATTTAAATCTTATAATATATATTATAGCTAAAGAAAAACTATAACTTCTAAAAATTAAATGAGAAAAATAAAACTTATATACTATAAATAAATTTGGTTTTATTTCATGTTTTACATATTACAAAATAAAATCTTAAAAATATAAACAATTAAACTAATATTATTTAATTAAATTAATATTTAAAATTTTAAATATAATTTAAAATAGATTTTAAACAGGAAGAGAAAATAAAGGGATCTTCTTAGAATAGTCCAAATGGCACTTGGACAGTCATAGAGTAGTCCAAATGGCAGTTGAACAGTTCGTATTTATTTTAATAAAATTTTAATTTTTTTATATTTAATAATAGCAGTTAAATAAAACAAAACCAATAATTTGATTTTCCAAAAAAAAGTCGAACGAAAACAATCTATAATTTTGAATTCATTTTCACTACCACCCAATAAATGGCATATGCTACCTGTTAGCCAAATCTACTTACACTTGCCCAAAACCAAGATCCAAGATAGGCTACATAAAACCCAGTTGGACACAAGGGCTCCACCGAAAAAACACAAAACCGCGAGCTGTCAGCGTGCACTAACACACAGTCAAATTGCTCAGCTGGCTCAGCTGGCTAACTATTTGTTGTTGACAATTACTGCCAACTATCTGTTTGGTTCAAGTTTCAACTCCACTTCTCTAATTGAATGGGTGGATAATATTCCATTGCAAGATGGAGGAGGGATGCACTGATCCTCTCAGGACATTGACATGCCAACATATAATTTTATAATATTCATATATGCTTTCATTGCGCCTTACGGAACTGCAAAGATGGAATCCACCTTAATAGATATAGCCCACCAAAGAGCTATTTTCACCTTTATGCATTGCCCCCGTTAACATCATCCTCATTATCATCATTTTACATCAAAACCCAATTTTTTTAATGCAGATTTTTGCTCATAGGTCTCCAGAATTCTAACATTCTCTTGTGGGCGGCATGTCTGTTCATAGATCAGAGGAGGAAGGAGTACATGAGTGTTGGGTTCTTAATAGTTTAATCATTAATGAGAAGAGATGATATGCCATCAGACCAGGTATGGATTTCGACTCGACTGTAGCAGACCACCCAAAGAAACCATCTTTTGGGTTTTTTTTTTTTATGAATTCAACTATTTTGTATGGATGTGGCCTAGAGGATATTTGTGATCAATGGATGATGCTTTTGTTTAATTATAGTCCTAAGAAACCCAATTGGGTATCATGACCTGGAATCCATAGTCCTCAAAATCAGTTTTTTTAGATTAATTCCAAATCCCTAGAACATTGTTTGGGTATTATGGATTCAGTACCGTGGTTTTTTAGGACTTCTCTGAACTTAATAGAGCTTGCGATTGTGTTAAAAAAAAAAATCATTTTTTTGTTGTTTTGGAGGCTGCTGTAAGTATTCTGACTCCCTGTTAAATCTAAAAGGTACAGGGGAAAACCTGCAGGACTCCTAGATTGGATGCAGATTGTAGGCTTCAACCGGATGGGATTCAAATGCAGCTACATCCTGCAGAATTCAAGCTAAATCTTGGGTCTTTAGTATGCTAGTTGTTGTAGTATAATTGGATCTGCCCTTGAGGTCTGTGGGGGCTAACATGGGCACTTCAAATGCAGGGTTTCTGAACAGTGAATTGTCTAAGAAGACTTCAATTTTTGGGCTGAGATTGTGGGTTGTGATAGGGATTGGTGTAGGAGCATTTATAGTTCTGATTCTATTTTGTCTCTCACTATGGTTAACTTCAAGGAGGAAATCGAAGAGAATACCCGAGAAGTATGCAGGAAGGGCAAAGATACCGATGGTGTCCAAGGAAATCCAGGAGGTGAGGGTTGATCCCATGCAGAACAGCCATCACCACCACCATCATCATGGAGGAAGCAATAGCTCTGCTAGGGGTGACATGGAGAAGGCTGTGGTCCATATGGGGTATGGGCAGCGTGCCAATCCGATTTATGATGTTGAGAGGGGGAATGGAAGAGGTGGTACCATAAACGGAAGGCATTCCACAATAGGGGAGGAAATTGTGGGTAGGGCTCACCATGCAAGGGGAGGTGTCGTGGAGGAAAGACATGAAATATGCGTTGAGGTGGGGAAGGATCACAGGATTATATCCCCCTCTGACAAGCCTTCTTCACATGGCAGTGGTGAGGCTCGCTCTTCTGAAACATTATCTCCTGCTGTACCAGAAGTTTCTCATTTGGGATGGGGTCATTGGTACACTCTGAGGGAGCTTGAGATAGCCACCAATTGCTTCTCAGATGAGAATGTTATTGGTGAGGGTGGATATGGGATTGTCTACCGAGGCCTATTGACAGACAATACTAATGTTGCTGTGAAGAACTTGATGAATAACAGGTAATGCATGCTTTTTCATGTATCCCTCCTTTGTCCAATTGTGAATAATTCAACAGAAAAGGATGTAATGAAAGGCTTAATATTTATAATCTGTCCAATTACCAGATGTTCCCTCATAGTCAGATCTAACTTCATATTATGGTTTTGTGGAAACCAATCTAAACTACTTCCTGTGAGATCAAAACCGACTCTGTGAAACCATCATCTAAAGTGCAACTATCCCAGAATCACAAGCATAACTTGATCTCAATGTAGTGATAAGTTATACAATCTGAAAATGATGCAAATAACAATTGTGTGCAATTCTGGTCTTGGACACCCAAATCCAAGTTTAGATTAAAAGTTCAAATTATGTTTCTGATAATGTTACCATATAGGGGTCAAGCTGAAAAGGAGTTCAGAGTTGAAGTTGAAGCAATCGGACGAGTCCGGCACAAAAGTTTGGTGCGGTTGCTTGGTTATTGTGTTGAAGGTGCATACAGGTATGGATCTGATTTATCCTGATTTTTGGCTTTTAAAGCGACATGTCCGCCTTGATTTAGACTTAAAGAAAAAGGTTATGATTTTGGCTTTGAAACATGAAAAGGTTACATATGCTTTGGATTTGGAAAAGAATAAATTTTGTTTTTTATTTTGGATTTTGAATAAGGAATTTATTGTGATGCTTGTCATTGCTTATCAAAAGGTTAGAGTCTTTTGTATTTTGGAAAGGCGAAGCTTCTAATGTTTACTGGTCATGTCTAGGATGCTTGTCTATGAGTATGTAGATAATGGAAATCTAGAACAGTGGCTTCATGGAGATGTCGGGCCATACAGTCCTCTCACTTGGGATATCAGAATGAAGGTCATTCTTGGAACAGCAA
This sequence comes from Wollemia nobilis, assembly GCA_028583015.1. Lineage (NCBI taxonomy): Eukaryota > Viridiplantae > Streptophyta > Pinopsida > Araucariales > Araucariaceae > Wollemia > Wollemia nobilis. Next base: position 20,633,117 of record JAQPPZ010017228.1, read on the forward strand.
AAGGGTACTTAATCTGGGCATTTACTTTTTGTTATTTCTGTAAGAGAAATTGCCAGAAAAATGCATTTACATAACTCCATATGTTGATAAGATCAATATATTAATATTACATGAAGTGTTAAATTTCAGGTTAGCATATCTTCATGAAGGCCTAGAACCAAAGGTTGTTCATCGAGATGTGAAATCTAGCAACATACTGTTGGATAGGCAATGGAATTCCAAGGTGTCAGACTTTGGACTGGCCAAACTTTTGGGATCTGAAAGAAGCTATGTAACTACCCGTGTTATGGGTACTTTTGGGTTAGTTTTGATCATTAGTTTTGTCCATTCCTTTGATCTTTCACGCATGATTATGTATAATTCACTGTCATATGGAGGTTAGGAAACATAACCAAATTGCTTCTGATTTGTACCTGCTTGGCATCTTTCTTGCAGATATGTAGCACCTGAGTATGCTAGTACAGGAATGCTAAATGAGAGAAGTGATGTCTACAGTTTTGGAGTACTTATCATGGAAACAATTACTGGTAGAAGTCCAGTTGATTATAGCAGACCTCCAAATGAGGTTTGGACAAAGCATTTGGTTTTGTTATCCATTGAATTTGGTAATTCCGATTATTTCTTCTTATATTGTAAAATTACCAGGTCAATCTGGTGGACTGGTTGAAAACAATGGTAGGAACTCGACGGTCTGATGAAGTAATAGATCCAAAAATGGAAGTGAAGCCAACTTCACGTGCTCTAAAACGGGCTTTGCTGGTTGCTCTTCGTTGTGTTGATCCAGATGCTCAAAAGAGACCAAAGATGGGTCATGTAATACACATGCTTGAAGCTGATGAATATCCCTTCCGTGATGTAAGTTTTTCTGTCTTAGATCTGACAGCCACAGGGGAGAAATGGGTGTAGATATTTTGAGAAACTTTTGCTTTTTTGATTTAGTGGGCAGTCATCTTTTGCATCTTTCAATCTGACTTTTGATTCTGGTGCAGGATCGTCGGGTTGGACGAGAGGCTGCTCGAGGTCGTCGTGAGGATCTACCACAAGACAGAGCTCTGAAGCCAAGTGACAGGCACATTATGGAGATGGATGATAACAGTGATCGGGAAGTAGGTACTAGCAGTAATGTTGATCAAAGAACAAGGTGGAAGAGACACGAAGGATAGAGAAAGAAAGCTCAGAATAATCCAACAGTCAACATTTGGGAATACATTATTCAGAGCATTATTGCAATATAAGGTGGATATAAACAATAGAGGAGGCAGTGGAAACAGATAGTATGCCAATCATGCATTGTTGGTTGCATTTGATGAAATGGAGGATCTGAGACTTGAGATTGTTTGCATTTTCAAATCTTCCTTGTTTATTCATAATCGGCACACATAGGAGTGAGCTGCAGATAAAGAAGAAAGCCATTTGGTTTGTGGGCTGTTTTCTTCTGTTAATCCCTTGTTTACAAGAGAGTTTGTAACATAACGAGGGTTGATGTATTTATTCCAAAGCTTGAGCTGAAATGTAGCTTTTGTGACCAATGCAATTTTATAAATCTTTACTATTTAGTATTGCTATGTAAGCAATTGACTCGTCTATGAAAGTTTAGTTTGGTTTCTGTAGTCTGAGTTTGTTTCATCTGCCTTGAACATAACTCTTTGAATGCTATGATTGTATCTTTGTAATCTCAGTGACTGATGGAAGTTTATATTATGGAAAAGGTACGTAAGGAACTTGCTAGTAGCTTATTTTAGGTGCATCCCTTGTGTTGGACTAGATAGTGTTTGGCAGATATGTAGCTAAACTGAAATTGCGCAAGACTTTAGACTACAGTTATACCTTACTGTGCTTAAGTTATACCACAGTTTGATGAGAATATCCATGCACAAAGTGGTAAACATAAAACCAACCAACAACCTTACATATGTCCTTTGAACCTGAACCGTTGGAACAAAACACTACAAGCTTTTATTTTTGACTGTTTGATTCCAGGTTTCATCTCCCTATTCTAACTGTGGTTATAGGTGTTCCATTAAAAACTTGTTTTTGTAAACCACATTACAAGAAATTAAAAAGACCTTGGTAAACCTTTTTAAATGCATTTTTCTCCAGCGATGTTGACACTAGATTTTCACATGATTGCTTCACATTCAAATAAACATAGGGATATATCAATGCATATTAATGCTCTTGAGCAAAGTGACATTAGATTTGTTTCCACATGGGGTTCTGACAAGATACTAATAGTATCTGCTCTTCTTTATACAAATTATCCAGCACATGGTTTAATTATATTAAGATTTTAATAAATTGACACTGATTTGTCAACAAAATATTTGTTGGAATGGTTGTCTTTTTAATTCTATGATTTGTTGTGGGACCAATACAACAAGCGGCTAAGAAGTTATCTTTTCCAGAGTTTTTCCAAAATGCCCAATTTTGTTCAAAGGAGTATTGAAATTGACAACTACACTTAAAAATTAGATTTGAATTTCTTGAGGTTCATATAGGCTAAGATGCACATTAGTACCACCTTGCAGCGGGGTCACTGATCTTAGTACTAGTACTGGCTTTACTAATTGTGGAGTATCATCATGAGGTACTTTTGAGTTTTGACCATCATTTTCTAAGGCCCCTGTATCTTGTGGCCCCTGTATATTGTGGTTGGTTCATCTTTTGGTATATATAAAGGACAGTTTGAAAAAGCGTTGGCAGTTTTGTCAGTTGGAATGTGTTCCAGAAATTACATGCTTCTGATGAAGCCCACGGGCCCATATTGCGCCCATGATTATGAAAAGTGGCTTTCATTATATGAAGAGATGATTGTAGCAGGACAATGCACAGGTAATTTGAACAGAATAGTTTGCCATTATGCTTTTGGCTTATCAATAAAAATTCACATATCCTTAAATGAAAACAGTAACAGTTTAATATGATGATGAAATGATTGTAGCAGGATAATGGACAGGTATATCTAAACAGAATAATTTGTCATTATGCTTTGGTTTATAGATCAAAAAAATGACATATTGTTAAATGAAAACACTAACATTTTAATAAAATTTGTGGTTAAATGTATTACTTTATCAAGTTATCTTAAAACAACTTTCCTCAATTTGAGTTCTGGATTATCTGCTCCATACCTGTGAATCAAAGCCTTGTCTAACGGTATGTGAATCCAGTCTTGTCTAACAGTAGAACTTGTCTATGAAGCAGACAAATTTGTTTTCTTTGGTCATACTACTTTTGTCTACCAACATGTGAATCCAGTTTTGTCTACCAGTAGAATTTGTAGAATCTATGATCCGGACAAATTTATATTTCTTTCAACTTGTTCAAAATGTCATACAGTCCTCAAGTCAGTACATAGTGAAACTGAATAAATAAGGAGGCCCTGTCTAGAACCACAGCAATCTTCTGGACATATTTTTGGCAATAGTCATCAAACAATACAACCTTTTATAGTTGTTCAGGAAAATTTTTGAGCTTGATCAACACAGGGTATTTTAAATCATCATGCAAACATGATGATGGTGGGTGTATCTAATGGATGTGCTACTTGGCTTTGCTGTAATTGAAAATATGGGAATTGCATAGTTTTTCCTTTAAGATTGATTCCCACAACTGAGTGTATGCATCCACATCTATATCAACCTATCAAAGACAAATTTAAAGGAAACAGACATTTGACTTGCATAATTTTTTTTTGAAGATCGATCCCAACAGCTGAATGTGTTTATCCACATCATGTCAACCAATCAAAAGAAACAGTTATTCCTCACTTAGCAAAAGACTGCCTGCAATTTAAGCCATTTGCAAAAGTTTTAGAGCATTGCTTCCCCAAGAGAATAGAGATGAAATTAAAGAAAGAAAAAGTCTTTAAAATAATTATATTAAGACCCAATCAAATAGCACTAGTTTAAGAGGTTAACAATGTGGGCTTTGGTATTGTGGTAAATGATCATATAATAAGAATGGAACCGGTTCCCATATAACCAACTAAAAAAAAATTATATTAAAATTCAAACTTCATTTTTGGCTCTATAAAAAAAAAGGCCAGTATTCAAGCAGTACACTATGAACAGAACTCAAATTATGGTAAAAATCTCTCAACAAAGATATGCCCATGTTCGTTAAAGAAGCTATATTTTGTTTGTTTGATAGGTTCTGAATCTCCCTGTAACCCTCTATGTGGGAAAATATAATCCTATTGGCAGCTGTTGTTGGCTGTGTAAGAATGAGAATGTAGAACCATTTCAAGCCCTGCAATTCGAACATTTGAGCAAGGACATATCAAGGTTATGAGTTCCGTTTTTCTTTTGTGCATTAGTGAGCTAATATTAAACTCAATCCATTTTAACTACAAAGATCTGTGCATGCAATGCATGTCATGGTCTCATTAAATTCATCAAATCACATGATCTTAATTTTATTAAATTCATTAAATCAATGTGACGTTAATTGATTAAATAGTCTTAGCTTCCAATTTTACGAGTATAATTGTTACAGATGTTGCAATATTACTTTCAATCTAATTAGACATAATTGTTACAAATGTTATAATACCACTACCACTATGTGGTTGCCAAATAATTTGAATGGGTTCCCTTTAGTTTCATATAACAAGTGTTTATTATCTTCTCTAATTATATTATATTGAAAAGTAAAAATTATAGTATCATTTTTTAATTTAAAATTTGATCCAATCTCTTCAAAATGGCATGAAATTGAAAGAGACTTAGGTTTCAATTTTTATACACTACAGTTGTTATAAAAGTTGTACACCTTTATAATTATAAAATAATAAATACCATTTAAATAAACTCTTTTCAATCTCATATAACTCACCAATTAAAGAAATGGATGTTATATATTTTTCGGTAAGTAAAAGCTATAGTATCATCGCTTTTAAGTCTGGTCAAATCTCTTCAAATGGTACAATCTTGTACTTGAAAGTTAGGAATTTAGCCTAATCTGATACTGAAAAAAATGTTTTACATTTCTTAATCAGGGCATTGACACCTATCAAACAGCTTGTAAAGTCAAGAGCCGGTCAAGAAATTTACACCTGTCAAACAACTTGCAAAATCAAGAGGCTCATTAATAATATCTTCCATGATATGTTGGCAGGCCAGCTGGTATAGCTGTGCTTAATAACGAACAGTCCCCAACAATTTTGTAGTTATATTTTGCAAAATTACAAACGTTGGTTTTAGTCTGTGGGCCAGCAAGGTCATCTGCCATTATTGCATTTGGAAAGGAGATTGGTGATGACTTATTGTATTGTCCTCTTCGTTTACGTTAAGGGAGAGGGAGGACTGCTGCTGCTGCCATGCTATCCTTATATCTATTTAAAGTTACATGGTAAAGTTGGAATATTACAAACTAAAATGATATCATTTAATAAAATTAGACGTAAAAAATATATTAAATTTGGTTACTTCCTATGAAAAAGGGACAATGCATTCCAAAATTAGACTTAAAAAATATATTAAATTTGGTTACTTCCTATGAAAAAGGAACAATGCATTCCAAATAAGTTTGTTTTATGGATAGGATTTTATCCAAATATGAGACTAATCATTGTTAAAGGATCAATATAGCTAAACGTTTAAAGCCTTGTTTAATTCATCTAGACAAGTGGTTGAGGTTAATCATTTCCTGATCAATATAGCTAAAAGTTTCCAGTCATAAATTAAGGTTTTGTTTAATTCATCTAGTGATTGAGGTTTATCAATTTTTTTTTAAATATATATATATTTTAATAGATTGAAAAGTTAGGAACACTAGTAAATTAAATTTAAATTTTCTTTTAAATTAGTATCCCTCTTAATTATGTTTAAGACTTTAAACAAAAAAAAAAAACTAAATTTATTATAAAGGTTATTCATATTTAAAATATTTTTAAAAATTTATTTTCAATATATATATATATATATATATATATATATATAGAGGAGAGTTGGTCACAACCACACTATTTTTAGTAATTGATAGGGTTCAAACCACAAAGACTTTTCTCACCAAACTTATTTCACCTCGTTATTGTTGACCCGATGTGAAGGGGATCACCAATCAGTCATGCACTCAAAGGATTCAAATCAGACTACTACATTTACAATTAAGATACTTTTAAGTTTGAACCAAAATATCTTCAATTTATTATACATTATAATGTGTGACAATTTATTAATAAAATAACTATAACTATGAATCAACAAATATTTAAAACTTAATTTCTTTTAATACAAATAGCATGAATTAAATTTGGTTAAATTTTTAAACATTTAAACATAGACTTACATGGTCACATGCAAAGGATAAGACCTTTTCAGTCTCATATAAATAATTAAAAAAAAAAAACACTTATTCTTGATTTAAATTATGATATAATTATTTTATTATTTTATTAAAAATGGTTTTTGATTATTTTTATATATTTTTAAAACTATTTTAACAGTCAAAAGCATATAATTAGAGTAAGCTCAAAACCTTTACTAATATATATATATATATATATATATATATATATATATATATTTCATGAACACACCCATCCCTCTAACATTCACTCACACTACGATTTAAACCTTGGACTAATATACTTTTGAAAAAACTATTATTCAATTTTTTTTAAACCAAAAATTTAAAAGGTTATTAATTAATTATAATCTACAAATTAAAAAAGGATCAATCTATTTACTTTGTTAACATAAATACGAACAGTAAAAATTAAATGCAGTAAAAATTAAATGCAACTTACATCAAACATTTGGTGAGGATTGGTCATATCTACTATAGTGTTTGATAGGGACAACAATAATAAAGTTCTTTTTTTTGGTCACAAGTTAATTGACAAAAAATGTACATACACGTTACCTGGTTTGAACGTAAGTTTCCTAAAAGAGAAGCCTTAACCACTATGATTTCTCACAAGGACCACAATAACACAAAGGATATGTGTGAATCTATGGTAAAATAAATATGTTAAAACTTAAATTCATCAAATTAATTATGATACTAATTTCAAAGGAGTGTTTTTCAAACAATAAAGGTAAAAGTCTCCATATGAAACTTAAGTTGACAACTATGTAGAATTTAGCACACTTTTTATATAGATTTTACAAATTACTATTAATGTTATTATAATTTAGGACACTTTTTATATAGATTTTACAAATTATTATTAATGTTATCAGTAAGGATGGATGCAAGAATTAAATAATATTTTTTATTGTCAATAATCTAAAAATGTTTATATTTTTATAAAGATATATGGGGTGATAAATAATTTAGTCAATTATAGTGTTAATCTTATATCTTATTAAAATAAAACAATTAAATGTAAGAGTTGGATTTGTGGCTAACAATGAGAAACTAGAAGATTCACATTATAGACCAAGGTTTGAATTGGGTGATGAACCTTTTTAATTAAGTACCAGTAGTTAAAGTCACTAAAAACATGGACTTTTAAAATGAAGGTCAAAATTCAAATTTTACCAACCAATTTATGCAAAGTTTGTTGAAATATTGTGGTAGTATGGAGTGACAAGCTTGTTTCAATTTCATGTAACTAATTTTAATAAAATAAAATAAATATAAATTAGTTAGATCTAACTAATATAAATAAATTCAAATAGTAATAGTAATTTATATTAAGTTTATGTCAAAGGATTTGAGACAATTGGTTAGATCAAGTTTCCAATCACACGAACCTTTAACATTTATCAAATGATATAATTGGCCATTTAAATACTTTGACTTTCATAATTATAAAAATAATTTTTTTGCAATACCAAATATGTGGTCATGATGGTAAAACCCATTTCAATATCCCATAACTAAATTTAAAAACCATCTTAAATTTATTGATTATTTAGGTAGTCAAACATACTGTATCTTTAGTGGACCTTATAATAAATGCTAAAGTATTTCAAATAAAAAGAGGAAGAGAGGGCATGCATACCTTCCCCACACATATCAAAAGTAGTGAGTGGTCTAATTAATGGACTTTACATCTAAGGTTTTAATCCAAAGGAGGATGGGGTATGTACACCTTCCCACACATAATGAGTATAGGAAATCTTAGTCTAAATTAGCTTAAAAGTTAATGGACCTTAAAAGTTAAATTAGATTAAAAGCTTATAGATATTTTAAAGTTAAATTAGCTTAATACATTTTATTCATGATATCATTATATATATTGATTGTAACAGATATAATGCATACTATTACACATGTCGTGGTTTGAACCTTAGATCTCCAAAAGAGAAGCCAAAGCCTTAACCATTACATTGTTCTTATCGAGACTTATCATAATATTTTTAATAAATCATATTATTATTATTATTTGGTTAGTGTGAGAAAATCCTACGATCGAGGCTTAGGTCTAGGCATCCCCATCCCACCACGACTTCTCATAAAAGGGAGAGTTGTGCTTATCAATAGGGAATTTAACACAACCACACATACATCGTGGTTTAAACCTTGGACCTTCCAAAGAAGATCCAAAGCCCATTGCGTTGTCCTCCAGAAAATAAATCATATTATAATAATAATAATGATAATATTTTTTAGTTTTCCTTTTTTGATTAATGGTGAAAAAGTAGGGTTTTGAAAGGTCCTAAAACCTTTTACATTAGAGGAGGCAGAGAAAGAGAAGGTCAATTAAGCACAAGCCAGTCTTCAAGGCCAAAAGAACAGAAATTAAACCCAATAGCCATCCAAGAGCATAGACCGGCCCATCACCCAATAGGGCATAAGGGAGAATTTTTTATTCAACTTTCTTTTAGAGGCACCAACGATCCTGCTCTATTTTTACATAAGACTAGAAGGGCAACAAATACATCAAGATGCAAATAACAAAACCCCAATCCTAGAGAGCAAGGGTGAGGGCAATACACCAAGCATATTCCTTGAGAATGGAAACCACTAGGGAGCAAAAGGACCAGCCCCCTAAAAAAGACCCCCTAGAGAGAGGATCACTACAATACAAAGGAGACCTCATCCAAGTAGAAAAACAATAAAAGACCTATTGGATAGGTAGGCCCAATGCTTCCAAAGCAACAATTATAATTAACCACGAAGGGAAATTATCTTCAAAATTTGAATTGGCTACTATCCACCCTAAAATTAGCCATAACATCAACAACATAGTTACCTTCCATATAAATATGATCAATTTTAACTTCTAACATACCTTCCAGAATCTTTGAGGTGTCCTTAATAATATTAAGGATGAAATAATTATCAATCTTTCCAACATGCAATTCTTGAATGATGTTCAACGAGTACATTGTATAAGAAGTCTTCTAAAACCCCTCTCAAAAACCTGATGAACACTTGAGAAAAACACCTTAGCTTCAGCTAGGTCGTTGGTTTGAATACCATAATCTTCAAAATAAGCCCAAATGACTCACCATTATCATTTTTGAGAACACCCCCCTCCACCAGCCCTATCGAGGTTACCTTTGGTAGTCCCATCAAAGTTCAGAATGACCCACCCTTTATTTGGTTTATGTCATCTAGTAGCCAATATTTTTTGAATAGTGGATACAAAAGTAGAATATCCTAGATTCAATTTTCAATTAATAACAATCCCTTTCTCTATAGCTTTCTCCCTACCATTTCTTGTATCAAAGAGAACTAGGTTATTCTCAATAGCAACTTTAACCCTTCCAAAGACAAAGGATTCATCCCTAGCAATATCCTTGAAAGTTATTTTGTTCCTCTCCCACAATATACCCCATAAAAAATAAAAAATAACTAGATCCCACACCCTAGTGAGGCTATGCTTGATGAATATGGATTTCCACTAAGTGAAAAGTTACTTGAAAGTTCGAGGTAATGCCCACTTGACATAACAAGAATCCAGTAAAGCATTGAGCACCTTATTTGAGAAATCATAATGGATGAAAATATGATCCATAGATTCAACATCCTTAGGACACAAGAGACAAATATTAGGAAGATGAAAGCCTTTCTTACATAAATTATCAATAGTCAAAAATTTCTTTTGGAAACACAACCATAAAAAATATAATCTTGGGGATAAAATGAGGATACCAAACCCTTTCCATCAAAAAATATCCTCCCTTGTACAATGTTTGGGCCTCATATGAAATCTTGACAGAAAAAAGACCTTTAGGAGAATGAGTCCATAGAAGGAATCCCCTATCATTCTGATGAGGAAGAAAGTATTGTTGCAACATGTTCAAATTTTCCAAACCCTAAAGGATACGAAGATCAACTATATATAAAGTCAGATGCTTCAAAATCCTCTTGCCATTAGTGATGATTATATAATCAATTACTTTTTCTCCATATTTTAGTGACAAAGGATCCTTTAACTCATAAAACTCAAGACTAAGAAAGAGGGGTTTAGAAAGAATCCAAACACATCCTTGCCATTCCCACTCTACCACTGCATCCCCTTCATAACCAAACTTTTGAAACCCAAAAAACCATTCCAAATCATAGCCCCTAGGAGGAGCAACACTTCTAAAAAAGGAATGTGATTTTCTAGATACCTCTCATGATATCTTTCCATAGTTGATCCTCCTCAACACATAATATCTAGGTTATTTTTGCAATCAATGCCTTATTGAACAATAATAAATTTCTAATCCCAAGACCACCTCCTTTTGTAGAAGAGAAAACCCTATCCTAAGAGACAAGGGACACCCTTTGTTTATCCTTCACCCAACCCATAAATATCTCCTAAAGATTTGATCAATACTCCTAACTTTGAAGGGCATTCTAAAAAGAGATATATAATATATGGGAATGCTTTGGAGGGTATCTTGAAGCAATTGCAACTTATCTACTTGGCTTAGGAGATTACATTTCTACCCGATTAACTTACGTTGAATCCTATCCAACATAGGAGACCACAAATCTTCTTTCATCCTACTAGTAAACAATGACATACCTAGATATAAACAAGGAAGGTTAGCAATGCCATTGTAGACACAAAAATCTAGGCATTTGCATTACACATCATAATTTTGCATAATAATATATGCCTAAGTCTAAACCTAGGCATATAATTCCTGCACATCATTCACCCACATTGCACATCACAACTTTGCATAATAATATATGCCTAAGTCTAAAATTAGGCATATAATTCCTACACATTATTCATCCACATTGCACATTTCAATTTTGCATAACATTATGTGCCTAATTTTTGACTTAGGCATAAAATCCTGCACATAATTATATTTCTAGATTTTATTAAATATGGGAAATATCCTCCTAGGATACCCTCTCTCCTCACTTGACATGTATCCTGGCCACATCACCATCACTCCTTTGCCACCTCTCATACACCCTTGTCCCCTTTATCCCTTCACATGGGGTAACCCTCCACACTTCACTCCACTTTGAACTACCCACTTGCCACATATCACACCTCACTCCACATTTCACTCCACTTGCACCTACCCACTTGCCATTTATCACACTTCACTCCACACATTACTCCATTTCTAACTACCCACTTGCCACATCTCCCAAGTTAAGTGAGACACTTCTAGTGACTCACTGCAACTACCTAGGATAGGTGGCTACCCAATCCCTACCACTTGGCAGCCCTGGCTTGCCACTTGTCCTTCCCTCCAAAACCCTCAAAGACCTATAAAGGTACCATCACATGACCAAGAAAGGAGGAGAGGGAAATGCTAATGTTATGCTGCCCGAATTGTGCTATGTAAGCCATATTCATTGTTCATCTTCTTCTATATTCATTTTATTTACATTTATCATTATCATTGTGACAAGTGCTACTAAACCCTTGTTTATTTGCATGTGTGCAGATTTCAGGTTCAGGATTCAACAAGTTCAAGTCTATCATGGTGGTCACGAAAAACCCACCTCCAACATTGTTGTAGCATGAAGAAGAGCAAAATACACCATTCTTGATCTCTAAAAGGGATTCCCCTTTGGCACCATATCTTTTTAAAATGCACCCTAACAAGGTCAAAGTGTATCAAAAGGGACTTTCCCGAATTTAATAAAATGTGTCATTTTTATTGCAATGGTGTTTTTTTTTTTATGTATACAACCACAACAAAAAATCCTTGCAATTCCATGCTGAAGCTGCCCCCCAATATTCACAAAAAATATTTGACTTTTATGGAAGTTAATTTATTGGCTGGAAGCTTTCTCATACAACTATAAAATATTCATGAATTCCTTAGCCTCTCTCACGGTAACCTCACCAAGAAGTATAGTGTCATCTACAAAATATTGATAAGAAGTTGCCTCCGCAATACCGACATGACTAATACCCTTAATATTAGAGGACAAGGTAGAAACAAGAATCGATCTTCCTAAAGCTTCAACCATAAAAATAAAAATATATAGAGAGATAAAGGATCATCTTACCGAATACCTCTTTGAACACCAAAAAAACCACTCAAATTACCATTGATGATGATAGAACATTTAGCAAAGGAAATACAAACTATAATCCACTTCCTCTATAGATCACCAAAGCCAAATTCTTACAGCACCTTGTTAAGGAAATCCTAGGAGACCTTGTCATAAGCCTTCTGCATATCAAGTTTAATAAGCATTCCAACCAACCTACTTTTGGACATAAAATGTAAAGTCCCATGAACTGTATTGATCCCATCCACAATTTTCCTACCATGAATAAAACTTCCTCGGATAGGAGAAATCAAGATGGGGAGAAACCTTTTCAACCTATTAGCAAGTGTCTTAGTAAGCAAATTATATAGGGTATTGCATAAGCTGAAAGATTTGAATTCCCTTAGAGAAGAGACACCATGTTTATTTGAAACCAAAACAATAAAGGTAGTATTCCATACCTGTAGCAAAGAGGAATAAATTGGAATTCGCTTAAGGCTTTCAAAATATCTAAACTAAGAAGGTGCCAAAAACTTTAAAAAAATTAGTAGAGAACCCATATGGCCCAGGTGCTTTATCCTTATTCATACTAAATAGGTTGATCCTAATATCATCATTAGAAAAGAAGGCATTTAAAGCATTATTTGTAGTAGCCATCACAACCAAAGGAATGTTCTTGAGAAGTTCCTCCAAATCATCCCCATATTTCTCCTTGTCTCTAGAAAACAAATCCTGAAAGAAGAATATCGTGGTAGTAGAAATTTCTTCCTTATATTTAAGGCATTCACCAAAGTCTAATGTAACTTCTCTTATTTTATTAGCACTCATATGTTTCAAGGTTGAGAGGTGTAAAAACTTGGTATTCTTGTCCCCCTTCTTAATCCACATAGCTCGATATTTTTACCTCTAAAAAGACTCCTCGTTGGCAAGAATATTATGAATTTTTGCAAGAGTAATTTGCTCTTTGTTGGCTAGCTCCTCTGATGAACCTTCACTTTGGCATTTTTCCTCATTTTCCTGCAACTCTTGAAATATTTTTTTGCTTCCTATAGAAGAGGTTCCCAAAAACCTCTCGATTCCACCTCTTCAAGTTAGCTTTGATAATTTTTAGCTTCTTGGCCACTTGAAACATCTGAGTGTCATAGATATTTGTATTAGACCAAAGCCTTAATCAAGCCTTCAAGATCTAGTTGAGAAAGCCACAATGTCTCAAACCTAAAAGGATAACCTTTTGAATGTTTCTCCTCCATGAATTCTAACAATAATGGGTTGTGATCAGAAGCAATTCTCGATAAAGTCCTCAAAGAGCAATCTTGAACCATGGTAAGCCAACTCATCGAAGAAAGGACCCTATCAATCCTAGATTGAATCAGACTCTCTCCCCTTCTTTTGTTGGACCAAGTGAATTTAGAACCTTGTAAATCAATATCTACTAGTCCCATGGAGGTTAAGAACTCACCAAACTCCTCCATACTATCCAAAAAAATAATCATGACTCCAAGTTTCTCACAAGGTACCATAACAGAATTAAAATCACTAGAAAGTAGCCATGGAATGTTAAACGAAGAAACAAGGCATTTTAAGTCAACCCATAGTTTCCTTCTATCCACAACAACATTGGGAGCATACACATTGGTAGAAATCCAAGAAAAAATAGTTTTTACAGTAGAATAAAAAATAAGAGAACCTATCAACCTGATGAATGAGCTTACCCTCCACAAAATAAAAATTCCAAAGCATCCATAACCCTTTGGAAGAACCACAAGAAACCCTACTGACACCTTCACACCCCTTCCAAACAAACCTTTGTAATCTATCAAAATCCTCATTGCCCATCTTAGTTTCTTGTATGGAAAGAATATCATGATTGATTTTTTAAAAATATTTTAGCACTCTTTTTTTAGTTGAGGCATGCAAACCCTAAATATTCCATGAGATAATCTTCATTACTTCAAGGATTGCAGAGCCTTCCCTTATCTCAAAGGTAATGTAGGTTGGGAGCCATTAGCCACATCTTGAGTTGTTTTCTTTAAGAGCAACTCAAATATTTTGGTCAAACTAGCCCCTTTCCACTACTTAGATTCATTGTTTTTTGAGTGTTTTTGATGGGCCCTATAGAGCCAATTGTTCCATTATTGCTTGATTCTACTAATTGAGAAAGGAGCTGCTATTGCTGAGCTATCTTCTATAGTTTCATCTTTCACCTGTTTAGAACTTCTTGAAAGCCATCTTCCTTTGAGGAAGACCAAACCTCCGATTCCTTATCCAATGCATTGGTATAATATATATATATATATATATATATATATATATATATATATATATATATATATCTTCCTTTGAAGAAGGCCAAACCTCTGATTCCTTGTCCAATGCATTGGTAGAATATATATATTTATGAGGGGACCAAAACCCCTCATAAAAACTTGTGTAAACTCATTTAAAAATAGTTATTAAATAATATTTATTTTTATTATTTTTTTGGTTTATACAAGCTCACTCACACACACCACACCACACAATGGTTTGACCCTGGGTCTCAGAAAAGAGATCCCAAAGCCCTAACCACTACGATGTCCTAAACATTATATTTAAATTTTAAATGATCAAATAATATAAATGTAAGATATCTAAACTTGAACTAAATTACTTTTTAAAATAAGTTGTAAGTAACCTTTAGAGACAATTTTTATAGAAATATCAAAATATTACATTTGGCAATAAGTAAATTAAACCAAAAATCTTAAAGTTGTTATATTTACTATTAATTGACAAAAATGTTAAGGTTCATCTATGGAATTAGAACCTTGTTTTATGATGCAAAAGACCAAAATATTATCTAGATTTGCTTTAATTTAGACAAAAGCAGCTTTAATAGGTGCTTTTATATATAAACAAGCATTGAAGTGTAGCCCTTAACAAAATTTAACAAAGTGATATTTTACTTAAAAGAGTAAATTCTATTTCAAAATAAAGATAGGATAAGACTAAAATATGTGATAATTAATCATTGTTTAGGGATCATGTTGGCATCCCTACCACATTGTTTTCCTTTGTGAGAAATTTTGCTATGCAGTAATCTTTTCTTCCCTGAAACTCTTCTTTTTAGAATGTGTTCCTTCTTTTCTACGTTTTGCTGTCAAAGTTTGTTGGCTGTGCTCAAGGAAGCATGCAGTTCTTTCTGTTCGCTCATCATGCAGGGTCCAAGTAAATTCATGGCTTTTGACAGGCGAGAGTTGTTTCGCTCCAGCGCTTCTGCTGAAAACTCATTTCGGCCTCAAAAAATGGCAATAAAAACTGGTTAAGTTGGCAAGCGCAATTTGATTTCGGAGCAAGAGTGGAGCGCAAGCCCATTTTGGGCTAAAAAATAGTGAAACCCAAGTGGGGCCCAGGCCTTTTCGCCCCCATTTGAGAGCGCAACTCAGTTTCGGGCCTTGTCTGGGCGAAACTCAGTTTTAGAGGAAAAAGTGCTAAGTGGGGCCCAAGTGTTTTCACCCCAACTTGGAGCGCAAGCCCATTTCGGGCTAGAGGTTGGCCGAAGCTAAGTGGGGCCCAAGTGTTTTCACCCCAACTCAGGAGCGCAACTCGAATTCAAAGTCTATTTGGGTGAAAGCTCCTTCTAAAAATCAGTGCAATTCCACTTCAAGCAAAAGAGTGCTAAGTGGGGCCCAATCCTTTTCACCCCAATTTACCAATGCAAACCCATTTCGAAGTTTGATAAGGTGAAAGCGCCTTTGACTTTTCCACAAGGCGCAACCCAGTTTCAAATAGAAATGCAGGTGGGGCCCAAGCGCTTTCACCTCAACTTGGCAGTGAAAGCCCATTTTGGGCCTAGTATGGGTGAAAGTGCCTTTTTGTATTTTCTAGTGCTAGCGCAATTTGATTT
The DNA here is from genome assembly GCA_028583015.1 of Wollemia nobilis. Taxonomy (NCBI): domain Eukaryota; kingdom Viridiplantae; phylum Streptophyta; class Pinopsida; order Araucariales; family Araucariaceae; genus Wollemia; species Wollemia nobilis. The sequence goes on from JAQPPZ010017228.1 coordinate 20,649,366, forward strand.
CAAAAATGTTGCAAGTGGGACCCAATTCCTTTTCACCTCAATTTGAGAGCGCAAGCCCATTTCGGGCTAGAAAATAGCGAAACATAAGTGGGGCCCAAGTGCTTTCACCCCCACTTGAGAGCGCAAGCTCTTTTCGGAGCTTGTATGGGCGAAACGTAAGTGGGGCCCACATCAACGAAGCTCCTATTTCTTAGTCAAACTCTCCTACTTCAGCAAGAATTCCCTAGAAGTGCTTCTCAATGATGAAATTGAGTTTTGAAGGCGCGCCTTCACCCATTTAAATGCAGTCGATCAGAGAAGCATCCAAATCCAATCCCCCAGGATCTCAGAATCTAATTTTCCATTGAGGCGGTTCCAACAAGTGAGGAGACAATGCTATGGGTGAATCATATCATCGCATTGAAGCCATGCAACTACTTCTCAATGAGTCATCAAATTCAAGCCATGCCTCATTACTTTTTGATGAGTGCTGAAATCCAATCTTTGCTACCACCGCGATGTTTTGTGGTTGGGCATTTATGTCTCAGAGGTAGAATCCTCTATAAAAACTAGCAATTCTAATGTAAAATGATGGATGTTTTGCTAGAAAACTGTTGTACCTAAACTCTGCTATGAATGCAAAGAACCCTTGGCTCTAATTCTGGATTTCTTTTTATGTGTATGTTTTCTATCCTTTATTTCTATTAAATTCGCTTCTTTGTCTGAGGGCTATAATTCTATGTCTGGATTTAGCTTCTGATTGAGGGTGAACGTTGGAATAATCCTAGAAATTGCATGTATAAGAATATCTGGTTTTAATTTATGTTATATTCTTTGTGTGAAGTGCTATTGGTTTAGAGTGCAACTAAGTAATCGTGTTGCCTATTCATCACCCCTATTCATCTGGCTTGAAGCCATATTTCCCATCCCTTTCAATCATTTCTAATTTCTTTCATATTTCCTTAATCTCAAATCCCCAAGTTAGAATAGTAAGGGAACCAACCCTCTCTAGAGATTGGCATGAGAGGCATTCCTTCCTTTCAACATTTCAATGTTGGTCGGGTCTAGGGTGCATGGATGAAACATTCCATACCTAAGGTGGATTCTTGACCAATAGTTTTTGGCATGCTCGATGGGACGCAAACGTTCCACATCAAGCAGTATTTAAGAGTTGATGTTCATCTTTTTGTTGTCAAGTAAGAACATCTGGTGACTCAGCTGAACCCAGAAGCCTCCGAATCTTGAAGCCGGTTAAAAGCCCTCCCCCTCATGATCACAAGATCGAAGGCTAGAAATCTAGAAGATACAGTTGAGTTCTTTGAGCTCAACATCGACGCTTTGGGAGAACATCCTAGAGTAGTCCCCTCGACTATCCCGTTAGTCACAACACCCTCGCAAGTAGTTGTTATAGTTTCACAAACTCCAAGTCCTTCCAGCACCGCAACTAGCTTGCCCCCTCAACCAAACCCTTCGGTCCAGATGGCGCAGCCTCCACCCAGGCAGTTTCCAGCCTAGAATCATTCGAGACCGCTCAATCTACAAGCTCAGAACCAGGTCCCAACCGCAATGTTAAAGGCTCTACCCACGTATGATGGTACGAGAAAGATAACCTATGAGCATGTCCAAGATGTCGCTGCATTGGCAACCATCCACCACATCACAGAAGAAGACATCATGGTAAGACTGCTAGTACTCTCACTCAGAGGTAAGCTTCTCTACTGGTACCGATCGCTACCACCCAGTACCATCGCTACATGGGACCAGTTAGCGGAACAATTGATAAGGGGTTTCAATGAACAGGTGGACCCTTTCTCCTTGTTGCACCAGTTCACCACCATTCAGAGGCACCCTCAAGAAGAGGTAGCAGATTTTAATGTCAGGTTCGCTCGAACCTGGCAGAGAGTTACTGACGGCCTTCGGCCCACCCCGGAGCAAGCAACATTTTATTACCTAAGGGCTTTCCATTCTGACATCAGCATGAGCATCCGACATGCTAATGTCAACATATTTCCAGCCTTGTACGCTCAGGCACAAAAATCTGAGGCCGACCTAGTCGCTATTGGTAAGTTACCTCCAAAGATGACTATGCCAATTTTTTTGGACTTACCCCAAAATTTATATCCTAGTGCATCCTCTCAGTCATTGCCTACATCTCAAATGTACCCTACTCAATCATGGAATTCCAATGCTTCTCAGAACTAGATGGTACCCACCTCATAGTTTCAAGCACCTATTGTTCCCCAACTTCTAGCTCCTATCCCATATCCGACATTGCCTGCACCATCGACATCGTTGCCATTACCCGTACCTTCGACAACTGCAAATCTGGACCAGGCCAAAGAATTGTAGGATCTACGATCATCAATGAGGACAATGGTGAATGAGATCACCATATTAAAGAGGAGGCAATCTGATCAAAGTTTCCAACCAAGGAGATTCGCTCCTCCTCCCCTGATTACTAGAGAACAAGTTGCTTCCACTAGTAGGGCTCTCGAGAGAAATGCGATGATGTTAGATAATGAAGAAGTTGGTCCATATGATAGAGCTTATTGGTGCTCCACCTGCAATGACCCACACGATGAGGAGACTTGCATGGTCCATTTGAACTATGTACAGACCCTTGCGGACAACGTTCCTAGTGGGCAAGTGAATATGATCAGAGAAGTGGATCGCAACTTTATGATTCCCCCTATCGAGCAGGTTTCGGTTCTGATGAGGATAGGTAAGAAACCCATTGAAGTTGATCCGGTTCAAATGGAACCATTAAAGGTACCTGCTAGTTCCAAGGTGTCGAGCGAGAAGGGGCCACCACCAGTAAAAGAGCCTGCCCAAGTGTCAAAGCTAGAGGAAACCATCCTATTGAAGGATCTCTTACCTCCGAGAGCGAGAGGGAGAGTTCCTCAACCATAGGCTTCGACCTCCCAACCCCAAACCGAGACAAGGGACCAGGCAAGAGAAAAGCTCAGGTATCCCTCATTGACCAAGCATCAAAGGGTAGAAGCGATGCAACAGTATCGAACCAGATACGAGACTACGAAGGAGGGAGGTGAGTCTAGTACAGGAGCATACAACATTGTTGAAGAACTAAAGAAAACTCTAGCTAAGGTAAGCCTCTTTGATGCGCTTCAACTACCCGACCAAGTCGATCTATTGCAAGAATCGTTGAAGTCTGCTAAAGGTAAGGAAAAGCTGACTCAGACTATCTTGACTCAGACATTGACTACCTCAACCACCGGAAAGAATAGGCCACCACCATTCTATCTATCCCTCAGGATGGAGGGGTGGGTTGTGCATAATTGCATGATCGACTCTAGCGCTGCTACTACTGTGATGCCCAAGGTTATTTGTGAGATTATGGGTATGGAGTACACGAGGAGTAGTCCTGGAGTGCTCCAACTGGATGGAACTCTAGTCAAGATAGTAGGGGTGATCAAGGATATCCCGATCGTGTTGCATAAGATGCCGTAAATCACCATGATACAAGAAGTTGTGGTGGTGGATTTAGAGTCGTATTTCAGTATGTGCCTATCAAGGGAATTCACCACCAAACTAGGAGGCTATTTGTCTCTGGATTATTCGCATCTAGAAATCCCCTTCAGAGGAAGGAGAATTAAAATTTTTAATGAGAAACCCTCTACCTTTCATATCGAAAGGATCCAGGATGCGGAGAAGCAAGTGGACTCAATCAATCTGATTGAGGAAGTGGAGGAAGAAGGAGGAGTAGAGCTGATGGAAGAAGCCCTGGATGAGCTCCGCATAGAAGATGAATTTTCCATGCATGATTTCAATGCCATGATCGAATCAGAGATAGGGTGCTACTCGATCACCAAGCCCGAAAAGGCTAAGGTACCGAGTGATGAAGACCCCATTGCCGATCAACTATGGAAGCTCTTCTTTGACGGTGCACGATGTAAGAATGGCATCGGGGTAGGAGTTGTCCTTATCTCTCCTTCGAGAAAATAGAAAACCTACTCCTACAGACTCGCATGGAGCTATACTAATAATGTTGCTGAGTATGAAGCCCTATGCTTGGGGTTAAGAAAAGTAGATAAACTTGGAATCAAGAAGTTGTAGATCTTCGAAGATTCAGAGTTAATCTGCAACCAAGTCACCAATAAGTGTGTCGCAAAGCAACATTACCTGAAGGCATACCGCAACAAGGTATGGGACCTGCTCGAATCTTTCACAACACTGAATATCCGAGCTATTTCATGAGAGCGAAATAAGCACGTTGACGTCTTGGCATCTATTGGAGCTAGATTCTCCCCATTGAAAACATGATGCAGAAACCAAAGACGGTGAGAGTGATTTATAGGCCTTCGATGCTAGACAAGAATATTCACTAGTAGGTGTTCGACAATGATGAGCAAATTATCAATTTTTTGATTAATGAAGCCAATACTATCGAAGATAGGACCCTCGATGAAGAAGAGTATGAGGGGTTGATACAATTGAAGAATAATCACATTCCAAAGGGCTTGATCATGCTTGAGAGTTTATTTGATCAAGATGATAGGTCACTCGCTCATAAGATCAAAGTGGACATGAGAGAATACAAGGAACTGGAGCTAGAACCCGGAAAGATGATTAAGGTTGGAACCGATTGTACCCTAGAAGAGATCGAGCAAATCAGGATCCTATGCAAGGAATACCTAGATATTATCACTTGGAGTTATCGAGACCTGAAAGGGTATGATAAGAGCGTCTTCCAACACACAATCGAGCTGCAGGAAGGGGTCAAACCTTTCAGACAGAAACAAAGGTCGATCAACCCAAATATTGAAGTGTTGATGAAGGTTGAGCTCCTGAAGATGCTAGAGGTAAAGATTATCTATCCTATCAAGCACTCTTCTTGGGTGGCGAACTTGGTCCTAGTGCAAAAAAAGAATGGAGACATCCGCTTGTGTGTTGACTTTCGAAATCTCAATCAAGCATCTCTAAAGGACCACTACCCGCTGCCCCAAATTGATCAAATTCTTCATGTAGTGGTGGGAGCACAGAGGTTCTCTCTACTAGATGGCTTCTCCGGATACAATCAAATCTGGGTGAAGGATGAGGATCAGTACAAAACTACTTTCACCACCAAGTGGGGCACTTTCGCCTACCAACGAATGTCGTTTGGCCTCTCAAACGTCAGAGCGACTTTCCAAAGAGCGATGGACTTAGCCTTCGGTGAGTTACTGAATCACATCATTGTGATTTATTTAGATGACATGACTATTTTCTCCCACAAAAGGGAAGAACACGGTCTACATTTGCGTCAAGTATTTGAGAAGTGTCGAGAGTTCGAAGTTTCCATAAATCCAAAAAAGTCCATTTTCATGATGAAAGAAGGTAAGCTCCTGGGCCATGTAATCTCAGAGAAGGGACTAGCTATCGATCCTGCTAGGGCTGAAGCCCTCCTCAAGCTACCTCTACCAACAAACAAGAAAGGCCTCCAATCCTTTTTTGGGTAGATCAATTTTATTAGGAAGTTCATCTCTGATTTCGCTCAAGTGGTAAAGCCAATGATCGAACTCCTAAAGAAGGATGTTGAGTTTCAGTGGACTGAGGAAAGGAAGTGGGCATTCAGAGAAATCAAAGAGAGAATCGCTCAAGCCCCTATTCTGGTGAACCTTGACTACTCCAAAGACTTTATCCTTTACGTCATCGATGAACCGGAGAGCTATGCAACTGTCCTTACTCAGAAGAATGAGGATGGGGATGAATGATCGATAGCATTCCTAAGCCAAGTCATCCATCCACATGAGGAGAAGTATAACTTCATAGAGAGACAAGTGCATGCAGTGATGTGGTCATTGAAGAAGTTTCATCATTTCATCTCCTAGAGCAAGACAATAGTGTACGTAGTGCACCCTGACGTCAGAAACTTCATCATCCAAGGTGAGCTGGGTAATAAAAGAGCAGGATGGGTCTCCAAGATCCAAGAATTTGACATAGAAGTCAAGCCCACTAAACTGGTCCATGATCGAGCATTGTGCCAAGAACTTGCCAAGAGCATCGCATCCGAAGTAATAGCATGCCAGTGGGATGATCCAACACAAGAGAGTGATCTTGCGAATCGATCTATAGATGGTAAGGATTGGACAGAGGACCTTGTCGAATACTTCAATACCGGAAGGTGCCCTTCTCACCTCAATGCTTCCTAGAGGAGAAGGTTCAGGCTTCAAGCTTGCAGGTATGTATTGTTGCCGAATGGTTTGTTTCACAAGAACATAGATGGAGTTATCTTGAGGTGTGTCAAGAGGACAGACAAACAGAGGATCCTTGATGAGTTCCATTCTGGGATGTCAGGAGGACATTTCACAGGAAGGCCTATGGCCTTAAAAATCATTAAAGTAGGCTATTACTAGCCTACTATTTTTATCGATGCCTTCGAGGTCAGCCAGAAGTGTGATAAGTGCCAGAGGTACGTCGATCGGAGCAGGAATGCTTCTTTGCCTTTGCACCCAATTCAGGTCGAAGCTCCATTTTAGCAATGGGGCTTAGATTTCATTGGGGTGATAGATCCTAATTCCTCTATGAGGTATAAGTATATCCTAACAACTACAGACTATTTTACCCGATGGGCGGAAGCAGTGCCAACCAAGCAAGCTAACCAAGATGTAGTCATTGCCTTCTTGGAAGGATTGATAACCCATTTTGGGATACCAAATGCAATCATAACCGACAATGGCACCCACTTCATCGATGCCAAAATCTATGCATTCACAAGTAAGTATGGTATTTACTTAAAGACTTCATCTAACTATTACCCATAGGGCAATGGTTTAGCGGAGTCCACAAACAAAAACTTACTGAAGATCCTGAAGAGAACCTTGGAAGGGAACAAGTGAAGCTGGCATCTGCTCTTGGACCTAGCCCTATGGGCTGACCGCATCTCAATTAAGAAATCGATCAAGATGTCCTCATATTCCTTGGTGTATGGGAAGGAAGCAGTTCTCCCCACACACATTGAGTTGCCCGCATTGCAGTCTCTTCGGTCCTTAGATGGTGAAGATGAGGAGTTTGATCCCATGAGTGTCAGGATGGCCCAATTGTTGCAATTGGAAGAAGAAAGAGAAAAGGCCTATGAAGCTTTTATGAAGCATGCCGAGACCACAAAAAATTGGTTCGACAAGAGAACCTTCGACCGGACCTTCCAGATTGGTGACTTGGTGTTGAAATGGAACGAGAGAAAATCTAAACCAGGAAATCATGACAAGTTTGATGCATTCTAGGAGGGTCCATTTCAAATTTCTAGGGTTAATCAGGTAAACTCTTTCATTCTCCAAGATTTAGATGGGTTCACTCTTCCAATATCAGTCAATGGCCTTCATCTGAAGGCATACTACCAGTAAGGGGTAGTAATAAAGATTCCTCAGTTGTGTACATAATTATTCCTTTGTTTGTATGTATATATCTTTTCTCTCAGAGTATAAGTCTCTTCGCTTCCCTTCGTGCTCTCAGAAGTGCAGTTTTGGCCAGACTCCTCGCTATGGTGAGGATCGAGTTGGTAGGGAAATGGTGCGAAAGAGTTTAAATAAAAGTTTTTTAGTTTAGTTTGTGTGTTTTCTAGCGCTCCAAGGAAAAGAGCAGTTTCAAGCGCCCAGAGCCAGCTAGAGTATTTTCGCTCTACCTTTGAGCAAAGGAGTTCATTCATTGTTTTAAAACATCCCCTAGCAAAGTAGTTCACAATGGATGAAAGGTGCCCTATCATTTGGCAAAGAGGAGTTTCGCTCTTGCATAGGGGTGAAACTACGTTTCGATGCCTTAAGGAGCGAAAGCTACAACCGAGGTAGGGCCAACCCAAAAGTCAAAAGTCAAAGGTAATTTTGGGGCTTTGTTGAGCGAAAGGTGCTTTCGCTCTCCTTTATGGGTGAAATTCAAATCATGGCCCTTCAATCTATTTTTGTGCAAGTGCCACGTGGCAAGGAATTAAAGAGAAGGTTTTCGCTCCAAAAAGCAAGATATTATGAGTTGTTCCCAATTAACAAAGGCTTTAAATTATGACGCTTTTTCCTATTTTAAGCTTTAAATGGGTGAAAGGGTTTCTCGCTTGACTTTTCAAGTGAAAGCCATTTTCTTAAAAATAATGAAAAATTTTGCTAGAGCGAAAGGAAGTTTCGCTTTCTCCAATGCCATGAGCACACATTTCGAAGTGAAGCTTAGCAAGCACACACCTCGAGGAAGGTCGTTGGAGCAGGAAATCATGCCTTGAAAATTAAAAAGTGGTGCATCACGTCTCTCAAGAAATATTGTGGCCCACATAGTTGGTCATCATTGGGAGGAGCGCTCAACCATTGGTTAACGCGTAGGAGATCTCCCACTTCACCCATGATCCCTCCATGCATTTACTCCACCCCAAAGCGCAATTAAGATGGTGGGTCAATTGCAATGCTATAAGAGGGCCATCATTGCACCTCAAATGAAACCAAAGAAATTGTTGAGGGTTTTTCATTAACATTGTTTGCCTTACCAAAGTTCAGAGAGAGAGGGTTGCTGATAAAACGTAGTGCGCTAAATAGCAACGAGATGCTATATTTTTCAAAGCAAGCACATGTGCCAACGTATAGCCAGAATGGGTAAGAAAAGCATCGAGCCCAAGAAGGAGAAGACCTCAAAGAAGGTGGAAGGCACGAAGAGGCAGAAAAAGGAAAAGAAGCAAGTGCCACCACCACCACCCGAAGACAGGCTAGGGAGAATCAGAGATTGTGTGCTCACCAACAAGAGTGTTGAGAAGTTGCGCTAGACTATTGACGTCATGATGACAAAGGTGTCTACCGAAAGTAGGTGGATGATCACCTACTACTCTCACCTCTATTGGTACCTATGCACACCTGTGCATAACTACCCGAAGCTGGTGTACGACATTGCTAAGTTCTATGACCCTCGGACTAGGACGGTCCGAAATGCCAAAGGGGACAAGTTGTTCGCCATCTCTACCAAAGATGTCCAGCAAGCTTTTGCTTGTGGAGAAAAGCCCCCTACTAACTACATAATCAAAAAAATCAAAAATATTGAGCAAAATGAAAGATACACACCGACAGCGCAAATGCGACAGTTCATGGAGACGCAATTACTGGAGAAGTCGACACTCGGGGTATTGCCAGACCTGCCCAAACCCTTGAAAATGTTTAAGCATCCTGACATATACTCCATGTTGGCATGGGTTATGGGACTCTCCATGGATGCAATGGTGTATAAGTGGCAAGTTTCCCTCGTAGAGTGTATTTCGCATGGTGAATTCTACTCTCCCGCCACCATGAAGCCGGAGACAAAGCCTATATTTTTTGATTGGGTAGAATGGGTGGGAAGATGCATATACAATTGAGTGATGTACAGAGTGAAAAGGATATGTCATTCCAAATTTTCTCCTTCCTGGCTTGGTACCTGTTCTACCACATGCACAACCGCTTTGTTTTCATCGCCAAGAACCGCACAAATAAAGAGGGTAAGGCGCTCCCAGTCTATCAATGGACTCAAAGTTTATCCAGAAGTGAGTCCTACTACAATTTCAATAGGATGTTCCTCGGCCCAACTCTGGAGCTCATCTACGGTGTTTGTGAATGAGTGTCGAGGCAAATGAGAGACGAGGTAGTGCAGAAGAAGTTGGGTGATGTTTTTCAGCTTACGCAGGGCCTTGTCATCAGAATTTATGGGTTTACTGGAAAACCCTTCTTATTGTCATACTACACCATGGAGTACTTATTCACCCTCGAAGTTTCTCGATAAAGCGACTTCATTGATGATACATATGGGCACGAGAGAAGGAAGCCGCACACATGTGCTTCACCTTTCCACTTCGATGACATTAAGGTGATGGTCACCGGGCAGAACACCTTTCTTGCAGTAACATTGTATGATTTCAGCCTAATCGATCTCCCCCAACACTGGAGGTATGACCCACTAGACATTTTCAAGAAAATGATCGGAGCAAAAAGCTTCCATAGCTATCCGTGCCCAGATATTGAAGCACAACGCAACAATCCCTCAGGGCGTGATCTGGAATGGCACGTGGAGAGGATGATGTCACTTCCCCCATGGCATGACTTCTACATGATAGAGGCCGAATATGACCCTATGCACAACCCAATGCATGTGCCTGATGAGGAAGTGTTTCAGGTGATGAAGGACAAAGTGCCCGACTGGTCAGACAAAAAAATTGCTAACTGGTGGATCATGAGGGTCCACAATAAAAAGGAGTCATCCGAACCATTTCTTGTGTTGGACGAGAACTTCTCCATGATATATGATGTAAATTTTGACACTTACCAACCTATCTTATTTGTTGATATCATGCCTCGAAGCACTCAAAGCCCTAGCAGAGTGGAAGACGTGATGGAAGAATAGGGGCAACCGATTGAACAAGATCCACTTATCACGGAGAAAGACAAGCAACTACCCCTTAAAGAAGAGGTCACTCCAAGGAAGAGGAGCATTGGTGCAGCACTTTCGCTTCCTCATGTTGCAAAGAAGCCTCAGACTGGTGCAGCCCGATCTCTCAGCACAAACCCTTCTGCAACGTCGACAACCATGGAAGCAAGCATCCCTAAAGTCCCTATTCCAACACAGCAAGAATGGCAAGAGGTGGAGCTGATTGACCTAGAAGTAGAAGCATCAGATAGAGAAGAAGGAAGAGCAAGCCCGATCACACAATAGTTCACCATTTTAGCTCTAGCAATACCTGAGCCCGTAGGTGCGTTATCTCTTTCTCCTTCCCTTGCTTTTGTGCCTCTGGCAACTATCTCTTCCAACGTCGAAACCCTCATTTCCACCCAACTTTCATTCGATGTCCCCATGGCTGCCATGCCTTTCCCTGCATCCCAGTCATTGCTCCCCCCATCATTCCCTCTTGCCTCTCAGACGTTTAGTTCCTTTGCATCTATCTCCAACGCATTTGTATTTCCTGCATCATCCACCCCTGCCCCTCCTCAGGTTTCTATCAATCCAGTCACTACATCTATCATTGCCATCAATCCAAGCCTATTTTTACTCTCACTCACCTCCTCAATTGTAGTGACATCCCTTGATATTCCACCCCTAGGTCCTAGTACCTCAATCATAGCTATCCAAACCCCGACGTCTCCCAAAGTCGTCGTAGTCGCTGCCCCATCTATTTTTGATCCGTCTGTCGAAGCAAACCCCCAACGTGCCCTTTTCCCCTTCACGCCACTCTTTGGAGTACAGGAGCCATTGGAAATGGAGCTAGAAGTTCTACAAGAGCGCCCGATTATGGAGAGCATGCACCGAGCGCATTAGAGTTCCTCAAGCTGGCTCAAGGGTCGAAAGAGAAAAAATGTGCAAGCTCCTACCAAGGTGGAAAAAAGGGTTATGTTCGACCCGGAGAAGATGGAACTCCACAAGATGGAGAAGGTGCCCAAGATTCAAAAGCCCCTAGAGGAGATGACACCAACGGATTATTCCTACCATCATACGGTTGAAGACTTAAGAACAATCGATGCAGCAGAGAAGATGGGGAATATCCAGGTTGAAATGGGCTCCATCTATTTTCATGGGGAGCACTACAAAGCTCGCTTCTACGAGGTCGAGGCCAAAAATGTGGAGCTCGAGGAGACCTTAGCACACATGAGGGCACAACTCGAGGAGGCTCAGTCTAAATCTGAACAGTTGTAGCAATGCATGGCCAGCTTGGAGCAAGAGGTGGGTAATTACAAAAAAGAAACTGAACATCACCTCAAGGCACACGTAGAGGTGGAAAGCCAGGTGCAAGCCTTGAATGCCCAGATCCAAGAACTGCAAGCTCAGTTGACAGAGAAGGTGGTGCAAGCGGAGGTCTTCACAAAATATCGTATTAAGGAGGTTCATTGTCACTTCCTAGAAAACTTTTGAGCAAGGGCATCAAAAGCAATAGCAATCCTCACATTCATTTGGGAGGCCAAGCAAATAGTTACTCACGGTGCACCTATCATGGAGGATGCCGAAAAGGACATTGACCGATGGCTGGAACTAGCTATGAAGGTGCAAACCTTAGAAAAAATGGACCTCCAACTTACTCCTATGAGCCCACTTGCTCGGTCATGGGCAACTACAAAAGTGACACTACGGGCTTACTTCGCAAAAGTGGAAAGAGCCCGAGAGGCGAGAAGGTTATTAGAAGTGTTTGAGCAGGAAAGGCGCATTTCTCTGATGTATTTTGAAGCTCTCACGCAACTCAGTTTCCCTAGCTTCACTGATGAGGAAGAGGCTATTTTGACAAAGGAAGAACTGAACCCAGTTTGGGATGCCTTTGAAGGTGATACTTCAGAGATTGATAGTTGGGGTGAGCCTATTATAGAAGCCCAGGTAATGCAATTAATGACAAGGTTCACATGGATCGAATCTTGTTTGGTGGATCTCAGCTAGAGGGCTAACTTCATTGACGTAGACCAGCTTGAGACTTTTGGATACCTGGTTAGGGAGCTCCAAGATCGTGCTACGCTCCAAGAAGATGCTTGGGCCCTGGTTCAAGCAACCTATGATCGTATCTATGAGCGTCTCCCACAATCAGAGTCTTCCCAGCAACATGAAGATCAAGCAGAGGAAGAAGGAGACCAAGGAGAAGAAGGGGACCATGAGCACAAAAGAGAAGAAGAAGAAGGAGAAAGGGAGAAGTTGGAGGAAGAGTCCGCTACCAGCAGTGAACATTTAGAAAAAGACAACGATGATGACTCTGAGCCCAATAGATAAGGCCTGGGATCTTCACATTGAGGTGAGCTCAATCCCCCCATGAGCCGCCAGAGATGTTGGCATCCCTACCACATTGTTTTCCTTTGTGAGAAATTTTGCTATGTAGTAATATTTTCTTCCCTGAAACTCTTCTTTTTTAGAATGTATTCCTTCTTTTCCATGTTTTGCTATCAAAATTTGTTGGTTGCGCTCAAGGAAGCGTGTAGTTCTTTCTGTTCACTCATCATGCAGGGTCCAAGTAAATTCATGGCTTTTGATAGGCGAGAGTTGTTTCGCGCTAGCACTTCTACTGAAAACTCATTTTAGCCTCAAAACGGCAATAAAAACTAGTTAAGTTGGCAAGCACAATTTGATTTCGGAGCAAGAGTGGAGCGCAAGCCCATTTCGAGCTAAAAAATAGCGAAACCCAAGTGGGGCCCAGGCCTTTTCACCCCCATTTGAGAGCGCAACTTAGTTTTGAGCCTTGTCTAGGTGAAAATCAGTTTTAGAGAAAAAGTGCTAAGTGGGGGCAGTTTCCCAACTTGGAGCGCAAGCCCATTTCGGGCTAGAGGTTGGCCGAAGTGGGGCCAAGTGTTTTTCACCCCAACTCAAGAGCGCAACTCAAATTCGAAGTTTGTTTGGGCGAAAGCTCCTTCTAAAAATTAGTGCAATTCCACTTCAAACAAAAGAATGCAAGTGGGGCCCAGTCCTTTTCGCCCCAATTTACCAGCGCAAACCCATTTCGAAGTTTGATAGGGCGAAAGCACCTTTGACTTTTCCACAAGGTGCAACCCAGTTTCGAAAAACGTTGCAGGTGGGGCCCAAGCACTTTCACCCCAGCTTGGCATCGCAAGCCCATTTCAGGCCTAGTATGGGTGAAAGTACCTTTTTATCTTTTTCTAAGGCTAGCACAATCCATTTGAAAATCAATGCCATTTTTTCGCTCAACCTAAGAGCGCAAGCCCATTTTGGGCTAGAAAATGGCCAAAATACAAGTGGGGCCCAGTTCCTTTTCACCCCAACTTGAGAGCGCAAGCTCTTTTCGAAGCTTGTATGGGCGAAACGTAAGTGGGGCCCGCATCAATGAAGCTCCTATTTCTCAATCAAACTCTCCTGCTTTAGCAAGAATTCCCCATAAGTGCTTCTCAATGATGAAATTGAGTTTTGAAGTTGCGCCTTCACCCGTTTAAATGCAGTCGGTCAGAGAAGCATCCAAATCCAATCCCCTAGGATCTCAAAATCCGATTTTCCGTTGAGGCGGTTCCAGCAAGTGAGGAGGTGGTGCTATGGGCGAATCACGTCGTCACATTGAAGCCATGCAACTACTTCTCAACGAGTCATCGAATTCAGGCCATGCCTCATTACTTTCTGATGAGTGCTGAAATCCAATCTTTGTTGCCACCACGATGTTTTGTGGTTGGGCATTTATGTCTCAGAGGCGGAATCCTCTATAAAAACTAGCAATTCCAATGTAAAAGGATGGATGTTTTGCTAGAAAACTGTTGTACCTAAACTCTGCTATGAATGCAAAGAACCCTTGGCTCTAATTCTGGATTTCTTTTTATGTGTATGTTTTCTATCCTTTATTTCTATTAAATTCGCTTCTTTGTCTGAGGGCTATAATTCTATGTCTGGATTTAGCTTCTGATTGAGGGTGAACGCTGGAATAATCCTGGAAATTGCATGTATAAGAATATCTGGTTTTAATTTTTGTTATGTTCTTTGTGTGAAGTGCTATTGGTTTAGAGTGCAACTAAGTAATCGTGTTGCCTGTTCATCACCCCCGTTCATCTGGCTTGAAGCCATATTTCCCATCCCTTTCAGTCATTTCTAATTTCTTTCCTGTTTCCTTAATCTCAAATCCCCAAGTTTAAAGTAGTAAGGGAACCAACCCTCTCTGGAGATTGGCACGGGAGGCATTCCTTCCTTTCGGCCTTTCAATGTTGGTCTGGGTCTAGGGTGCATGGATGAAACATTCCATATAGCTAAATTTTTTTTGTTTAATTCATCTAAGTCAGTTGAAATGGTTGAGGTCAACCATCTACCATGAAAACATCATGTTTAATACATTCTTAAAAATTAATTTTAAACTCATTATAAAATATAATATATGACAATTTATTAAAAAAAAAACACAAATCAACACATATTTAAAATCTAAAAATAATCATAAACTTATTCCTATGACAACATGTTGACTTCTTGCTCATGAATAAAATTGATATAGAAATAAGTTTACGATTACTAATTATTTGGAGGATCAATTTTATCATTCCTTGTTTCCAAAAGGTCAAAATTTTAAATTTTGGATCTTGAATCTTGGTGGAAAGTTAGGGAAAATGCCAAACAAACATTCATTTTGGCATCTCTCTCCTTAATTGTGATTATTTTGTATAGGTTTACATGTTTTGATACCTTAGCACTTGAAGAACAAAAGGGTGTGTTATCGACATCTTCATATTTTTGCTTAGCAAGTGGCATGGATAATGTGTTTATGGTGGACCATAAAATATTTTGTTTCAACCCTAGTTGTAGGTTTGGATTCATTTAGATCCTAAGCATTCTCACCATTCAAGCCATGAGGGTTGTGGGGGTAATTATTATTTGTCTTGCAAATCTTGTTATGCCCTCTTTGTTCCTTATTATTGGTCACAAGATCAAATCTTGTTATGTCCTCTTTTCTCCTTATTGTTATTTCTTCTCCTTGGTGGATGTTCTTGGTGGCCAATATGATACATCCTCTCATAAATGTGATACATCCTCTAGATGATGTGGCACCAATATGGATGATTGAAATCCAAATTTTATGTATATATATGTTCCTATGGTAATTCAAATGGCACAATTTGTTCAATTTCAATTTATTTTTTGAGACACGTGGATGTTTTTGATTCAGTCAAATAAACAAGTCAACAATTTAGTTATTTCATGCCATGTGGGACATATAGAGGTATTGAAGAGATTCTTTTTTAAGTACTAGTTTTTCATGGTCCTTTTTGTTATTAAAAACTATATTTTAGAGACTCCCTCTCTCTCTCACACACACAAAAGTATTTTGATCCCTTTTTGAGATCACATATTTCTTTGAGCTATTCACAATAACACTAGTTTAGAATTCTATTTTACTATTGAAGACTAGTTTATATCAAAACCTAAAGGAACAACAACCACTTATCCCCATATTCTATGAGAAGACTTATCCTATATAGACTTTCAAAGTTGAAGTGGTACTTTATAGTAAAGGATTGTGGAGGTATTTAGAAAATAAATTATTTATCTCTATGGATACTAATGAGAAAAGAAAGATTATGCACATAAATAAGGATGCAAATTATGAGCTCATTGGGTTTTATGTAGACAATGAGTTGTGCAAATATCATAAGGATCTTACTACTTTGAGACAATTTCATGGAATTGTTTAATAAAATTAACACAACATAGGTCAACCATTTGGAAGTCAAGCTTACCACTTTTAAGATATCTAACTTCAACATTTTAAAGAAATACAACAATTGTTTTAGGCAAGTGCAAGGATATATTAAAACTACCAGGTGTAATTTGAAGGAAATGTTGACTATGCCAATATGGTTCTCAATAGTGTTTCTCTCAAATATAATAATTTTATTATATTATCACCATGCTTTGTATGAATTTTTTCGATGCAACCAACATCAAAACTTGATGAGATTCTCACCTTTCTCATCTAACAAAAAGTAAATATGAAATTTAGGAAAGATTACACCATAATCATAAGCCCATCCAAATGAGGTTTCTAAGCATGAACCAAATAATATAAAATCATGTGGATAGAAGTATTACAAGAAATACTCAAAGAATACAATTTTTGAGTATTCTAAGGAAAGGCATAAGGAAAAAAATTGCAAGATCCGAATAAAGAAATTTGAAGAAACTACCAAGAAAGGAGGATGATATGCCTCCCTTGTTATTGCTCAAGGGGGTGATGATAACGATGAGACTCCTCAAGCATATGTAGTGGTTCCTTTGACAAACTTGTCTTCTTATTCCTATCAAATTAATGTAGATCTAAGGATCTAGAAGATATATTACTAAGCATCACCATATTTTCTATTACCATCAACAACACAATAGAAATAATTATTATTTGTGATTATTCTTCCTAACATATCTCAGTTTGTTGAGATATGACTATTAATTCATACAATTTGGATTTTTTTTTTAAATATTGGCCCAAATATCTTCTCAATTTATCATGTCATGTACACTAAGAAAAATATATAATCTTGGCTAAATTGATGGGTAGTCAAGGAGATTGTAAATTATTTCATAGTAGTTGCTTGGGATATTGTCATGAATCAAATTAGATGTATAATATTGGTGAGACCTCATGATAATTTGATAATTTTTTTTTTTTTTTTTAATGGTGGGTCAATGAAATTAGTGGGATATGATAATGCCAATTAGGGAACGCCAACTATAGATCCTTGAGGCATATAAATTATCTTAGTGTTGGTCACAAATTTGCCTAAGTACAAAATGCTTGTGTGCCCTAGACCCGACCAACATTGAAAGGCCAAAGTAAAGATATGTCCTTCGGTCCAATATCCAGAGAGGGCTGGTTCCCTTACTAATCTAATTTGGCTAAAGCTTAGGGTAGCAAGAAAGAAATGGAAAATGACAGAAAGAAATAGGAAATATGGCTATGAGCCAGAAAATGCCGAATGGGGATAAACTAACAACCAAAAATCAAATCGAGTTTTAATTAGCATACAACAGAAAGGAAGGCATCAAAACCACTCATAGTTTGCAGAGATAACCTCCAAGAAGCATTTCAATATTCATTCCCTTATCAAAAAATTAAATCCAGATGCAGAATTTAAATTTAGCTAATAATGTACATAAACATAATCAGAAATGATAAGCATAAAGTGATCAAACACAACACTACTCAAGGAACCAAAAGCCAAATATATTTCTATTTATGCAAAAAAATCAAAGTGTTTTTCTACAAAATGTCTATCCTCCATCATTATATCAAAATGCTTAGTATTTATAGAGGATTTCACCTCTGAAATTAAATATGAATTATAAAAAAATGTCGGCTAGTCAAAGACCAGTAAGAGTGATTATCTCCTCGGTAACGACAATGCTCGAATCAAAACATTCTTTAGGAAGTAATGATCTAATTTTTATGGAGTGCGCTTGGGAAATCAATAGAGATGGACGATAGGGAAAATATTCTAGATGTCGGTGCATCGAAAATCAGTAGTATCACGTGGTAATTAGGAGCTTGAACATTAAATTCTAGGTACCATTTCATCACTTTATTTCTCAGAATATTAACCTCACCGATAGAGATCCAATGAATATTAAATTTGTTTAAAAAAGGAGCAAAATCAGTGGACACCTAAAAAGTGAACAGGATCACACTAGAATTTAGGATGTAGAAATTAATCTTGGCATCTCTTCAACAATAATTTTGGAAATATCAATTTTATTTTCTTTGAGAATTAAATTCCACCAGTCTTTGCTCTTTTCCAAAATATATCAGCAATAGTGACACCTTCGAAAGAAAACTCTGCTGAAAGAAATGGGTAAGAATTGATTTTGCCCAGACAATTTGGTGTTTTCACCCATCAACATGCTTTCACTCTCCTCTTGAGTAATTTTACCCAAAAAATAGGGAATTTTAACTGAAAATGGGATGGAAATGACTTCTGCTAAAAAATGGGTGAAAATAATTGATTTTTCCCTCAAGAGGAGTGAAAATGATTTTCGTCCCTGCCTGGGGCAACTTTGACTTTGACTGGCTGTTTCGGGACTTTCACTCCAAATTGGATGAAATCAATGTTCTGCTCAAAATGGGACAAATTTACATGGGCGAGTGCCTTCTTTAAATTGCTTTGACTTTGATTAGAGCAACCTTTGCCTGAATGATGTCACTTCATCACTAGTGCTCTTAAAAAAATTCTCAACTTAGATTTTGCTCTTAAGAGGGGTGAAAATGATTTTTAGCCCTTATTGGAGGTGATTTTGACTTTGACTTCACCAGGCACACGTTTTACTTGATTTTTGCTCCAGAATGTCTTTATTTGGAAATTCACCCTGAAGAAGGGCAAAAATAATTTTTGCCTTCCCAGGGGTGACTTTGACTTTGACAAGTTTTTATTCATTATTTTCGCCCTTTTCCACTTTGTACAATTTTACCTTCTTCTCACTTGGAAGAAATCTTCTTAGCATGGCATTTTCACCCCAAAAGAAGGGCAAAAATTATTTTCACCCCTCCATAGGGTGAAAATGTCTTCCCCTTTACTTTTACTGACGCTTTTCCTGCTCCTTTGATCCTGAGACGTTCCTTTCCATACATTTCTCCCTTTCATATTTTGCCTATGATTTACATTAATTTTTATCGACAAAAACTTGCTGTGTATTTTTAGGGACAAAATCAGCCTTATTTATTTAGCGAAATCACTTAAAGGAGGGAAACAAAAAACGTTTCATTAAAATGTAAAATCAAAACAACTGCATCATTCATCTTATATTCTTCAAAATTTTACAATCAAAATTTAGTGTGGCAAAACTGCCAGCACTTGGTGTGATTGATGGACTTCCCTCAATTTGTCCACCTAGTTGAGTGTATGAAAGTTGTATTTTGAGGAAATGTAATAAGGATGATGAAAATATCATTGTTCCTCTTAGTGTTTGAAATTTATCCATAATGATATTTATGCATCTATAGAAATATATTCTCTTTCTAGGAACATGTATTTTCTAGTCTTTATTGATGATTTTTCTAGGTTTATCTGGATTTACACCCTTAAATTTAAGGACCAAAACTTTTAAAACTTCAAGCACTATAATGCATTGGAGGAAAATCATAGAGGGAAGAAACATCAAATGCATACAATGATCGATGGTAATAGAAAGTTAAATACCAATGCATTTGAGTATTATATTGTATCTCATGGAATTACTTACTAGTAGACCATTCATTGTACTCTATAGAAGAATGGAGTTGTTGAGAAAAATAATAGGGCATATTAGAAATGACCCATTGTATGATGCATGTCAAACACATGAGATCAAGTTTTTGGGTCAAGTTGTGTATTATGTTGCATATATCATCAATGGGAAAATGACTCATGCGATAAAGGGTATGACTCATTGGACATTAGATAGGACTTTAGTTATATACCTTAGTATATTTAGTTTAGTGGATCGTGCTCACATTATTTAGGAGAAGTAGAATAAAATTTAGCCAAATAAACTTTAGTGCATCCTTTTAGTGTAGTGAGTAATCAAAAGCATATCACATTTATGATCTACCTATCTAATACATCATCATTAGACATGATATGAAGTTTTAGGAGATCCCATTTTTAGGATCTTCTTAAGATATTTATACCCTTCTTACCTATTCTCCTCCAATTCATATAGTTTTAGCTACTACTTGCCCATAGTATCATGATTATAATTCTTCATCTAGCTAAGGGATTGTTCCTCCTTCATTTTTGGGTGATGATGATTTTTCCTATTCAAGTCAATTGATCATTAATGATTTTGCATATAATTCTCCTTTGTGTAGATCATTAGTTGAGGAGGTTTGTCCTCATCCTTGTCAATATGTTGAATATATATTTTTATTTTGATTATTTGATGGTGTTTTTAGTTCACAATCTTGCTTCTCATGATGAATTCATATATCTTATGTTTCCTTCTTCTAAATATTTCTCTATGCCCAAGTGAGATCATACATTTATTCAAAATGTACAACCCATATTCTAACAATAACATCCTTGAAATCCATCCATATCATTATTTTATGACTAAGCTGGATGGTGTTAGAGATCCTGACACTTACACATAGGCTAATGAATGTCTCAAATGAGAGGATGATAATGTAGTAAAATTATGATTTTCTAATAAAGAATCAAACTTAGGAGTTGGTTCCCTCTCTTATGGGTAATAATATTTTTTGGTTGTGAATGTGTCTACAAGGAAAAGTTTGGTGGTGATGGTCAAGTCGATAAGCATAAGGTCTATGTCATTACTAAGGGGATTTTTTTAGAAGACAAAGTTGATTAAATAAATAATTCTATCCCATGGCTTGCATAGATTCCATTCACATGATCATTCCATTGTTGTTTTTCTCAAATGGGAGGTTCACCAAATGGATGTCAAGAGTGCATTTCTTTATGTGAAACTTTAGGAGGAAATCTAAATAAAGAAACCACCTATATTTGTGTAGGATGGATTAAAACTAGTAGTTTGTAGGGTGAGGAAGTCCTTGCATGGACTTAATTAGGCACCTTCTGCATGGTATGAGATGATTCATTCCTTCTTTCTCAATTGTGAACTTCGATGATACAAAGTCAAGCACGATGTTCACATTAAACATTATAATATTTTATTATATTGTGCTTATACTAATGATATACTCATCACTACAAGTTTTAATTCCATGATTTGAGAGATGAAGCTAAGGATTTAGGACTCTTTTGACATGACAAATATGGGCTTATATTATATTTGGGTATTAAAATGGTTTAGTATTCTACAAGGATATTTACGAGTATTAGAAACCATCTAAAAAATTACTTCTTGGGTTGGAACCCATCTTCAAGAGGTTCATGTCACTATGGTTGATGATGATGGCATTGAATATATTACACAATATTTTTTGAGTATAAATTTATAGATGTATGGTAGTACCTTGCACATGGAAAGTTGCTTCCCAATGAAATCAATCATTTAGGCATTGATGTGAATGGTGATGAAGTGAAAAAAATACAATAGTCTTACCAACTCGCTTCTATCGTAGATGTAAATAACACTAGAACTACTTACGAGTTTTCCTTGTGTCCAGCCCATTTACAATAATAACTAAAAAATTGGAATGAGATCATTTTAAGATAAAAATAAATGTGGATTTACATTACAAAGCAAAATCAACTTTTCACAATATGTGGACACATCTTCTCAAAAGAGGAGGGACCATAGTATTGTGAGCATACTCAGGAATATTAGAATTTGAATGAAAGCCCTATTATAATTTAATATATCATTGTCATTAGGCGTTCTCTTATATTTTTGACTATTTGCCCCTCTACATTCAAATCTATAGTTTTAGAGACTAGATAACTTTTTTATATAATTATCAACAAAAGGTAAACTTAAGTATATAGTTATAATATGGTCATATTAGGTTAGTTTGCACTAAGTGTGATATAGACTAAACTAGACACAATATTGACTCACATAATTTTGATGAAACTACCTATTTTAGTGGTGTTTGTCTTTGAAAGGTAATTTTAAATAGTAGTCATGTTAATAGGGTGCAAGAATGACTTGATAGCCCATTAGTATTATAACTAGAATTCTATGGAAGGATGAACATGGTTGTTGATAGTTTTTTATTTTTTTATTTTTTTGGTGATTTCTATTAAGTTTGTTCTATGAACAAAATCAACTTCAACCACTAAAAAATGTTCAAGTTTTTTTAACAAGAGTTTACACAAAGGTGGATATAGTTTAAACAATAGAACTATCATTTGGATATTTTGGGATAGAATCAAATCTTTAAGAGGTGTTTGCATCTTAAATATTGAAGCCAAACGTTAATTTTCAAGGGTCTAAATTGTTAGTTCAAGAGACTTAGAAAAAACATAATGACATAAATGCTTTATGGATAATAATTTTGAATTAATAAATTTTCTAATTTTGACTTCTTGGAAATTCTATTATTTGCATTTCTAAATATAAAAGTAGAATTTTCAAAATTTATTGAAATGACAATAATGTCTTTTTTTGTTCTTTGCTAAGGAATTTTATAATAAACCCATTTTATTAATATTTCATCATGTAGTAAGCATATAAATCATCAAAGTTTTCTATTGAACAAGCATTGATATCAAGAAAGAAATCATTCATTTATATAGGTAATTACAAAGCTCCTAGAGTATAGTGTCATATTCCAACAAAGGAAGATTTATTAGTATGAGCAATACATATGGAATCAATTGAACAATATTCATTATTTCAAGTTTTGTTTCACTATATTCATCTAAACTATCATCATTATGATAGTAGGTTACCTCCATCTATTGATGTTTATCCTTCACAACTTTAACCCTATCTAGCTTTCAATTAAAAAATAATAAGATCGTCTCTACCCTTGCGTGTAATAAGGTAGGTAACTTGCTAACAAATTCTCTAGGAGGAGGGGTGATGACGTCTCTATCATATTGATAATATTATGATTAATAAATGTTATTGTGGTATTTTAGACAATTTAAGACATCTCTTATACAAAATTCTTCAAAATGATTACAATTTCTTATGATCATAAATGCAATTTCATCTTGTTTACATCATTGATGATATGAAGTATTTTAACATATTTTGGTAGACAAGGTCCCCAAAGGCAAATGCTACTTTACATGATATAGACACTATCTTCAAAAGCAAATTTAACACATTGAAATATTGAGGAAGCTATGAATCTTATTTTTACTGTCCATGGCCTACTTAAAATTATTATAATTATTTTTAAAGTCAAATACAATGAAATTAACTCTAACATTTTAGGACCCAAAATATATGAAATTAAATACAACCCTTAGGTTTTTACGATGTCAATTATATGCAAAGCATATTTTTCTTGTTGATGCAAAAACTATTGAATAAGGACATAGACATGAAAAAGTACCATTTTATTCATCCACTAAGTATCTTCTAATAGCCATATCCTTAAATACTACTATGATCATTATAGGTGGATCATCAATTCTATCCAAATAATTAACCATAGTTGTGGATTTAAGAAAAAAATATAAGATCAAATATTGAGACAATAAGCATATGCGTAAAATTTATCCATCCTTGAATTAATATACTATAATTTATATGAGATAGGGATAGTGGACATTTGGTTTCACTTTTAGGTTTACATTTGCATCTTATTAAGAGGATCTCTTAACCTTTGTTTTTGATATGGAGAGATTCTATGTAATTCTAAATAAGGGATATTACAAGGAGTTGTATGAAAATCCTATAATATATCCCAATTCTTAGTCACTTCAGTGATATACCAAAATAGAATATTTGGATAAATGATAACAAGAAGTATGACCACTACCTTATGTTAACAATTGCAATTAACAAAAATATTCCTTACAGGGTTTACTAGATTTAGCAACAATAGGCACCTCCTTAGTTGAGTCCTTAATTACTAAAGGGGGATTGAACATATTAGCACTAAAAAAAATATTAACTTAATCTTAAATAGGTATTTGCATACTTCTAGTGATAGCATTTATCTCCTTATATATTAGCTCTACATATTGGTAATTGACATCAATAACATAAACATACCTAGTGATAGTTGGGTTGATACACCCAAACTCCCCATTATCCGAATTTGATTGAAAATTTACTTGATTGACTTGAGGAGTAGTTTCATTGAATTTTTTTGGGTGTTGGTCTTGTTTGTGTTTTGTATGGACCTATAACATAAGTTGTGTTGTCCCCTTCTTTGATTACTCCTTTGTTTGTTAAGCCCATGATTTTGATTATTGGTAAGTGTTTGGTGTTTAATATTAGAAGTAGATGCACCTCCCTTAGAATTATGATAAAGGGAATGGTTATTATAAATTATCATTATTTCATTTTGGGGATGGTTTTCTCTAGTACTTTGGGCTTCCTTTTGCTCCTCATACTCTTACATTCTTTCTTATTAAATTTTCTTGAAGTCAAAATTAGTTCCAAAATCTTGGGCATATAGGTAGTGCCTAAGGTCAAGATCATCGTTGTGATAATGACCCCACACCCTATATAAGAAATACAACTTAATTTGGTCATACCATTTTAGGGTTTGATGTTAGGATTAAATGCATAGGCTATGATAATTGAGACCAAAATAATTGTATTTATGTCCTTTTGTGTCTATTATAATATGGAAAATTTAGGAGGATTACCAACCTTAGTCAACATGTAATAATATTTTTAATTACCATTAACTTATATACATAAACATTGCAAACAACATCACCTAAAACATTTTATTTGAGTTCTTATGTTTATGAGTCTCAATGGGATTTAACCTTTTGCTCCTAATGCTCAACATTCTTAGTAAAAGTTATGGATTTTTTAATTGTGAGCACAAAAGGATTATGTTCATGAACCTTAAATTAAGTACTAAAACTAGATCTATTCACAAATATAGAAGTCAAAATATCTTCCTTTATAATCACATTAACATTATTTTTACTTATCTCACTTGTTATGGTATTCATACATTGATTTGTTATTTTCTTATTTATAACTTAAGAAAACATCATAGATTTTATAGGAGAATGGTCATCATCAAACTTCTATTTAAGATTTTTAACAAAAACATAATAATTCTCTATTAAATGCTTAGATAATCAAGTAAACAAATCTAACACACCACCAACCAAAGATATCATAAGAACTTTTAATAATGATTTTTCATTTGATAGCCGCTCTTTATAAAAAGCACAATTTATCAATAAAATTTTGTGCTTTTCTATTAGCATCATAAACAATTTTGGAATTACCCCTTGAAGTCTCCAACTTCTATCCTAGGAGATAATTTTTTTGCATTGATAAGTTTTAATAGTGGGATTTATAAGTATAGAAACTTACCTACCAGGTGAAGTAGGTGGAGGACGATGGATGAATTAAAATAAATACAAGATCTATGAAAAATTTACAATGGAGTAACAATAAGAGACTTAATATTATTTGCAATCACATATTGCATAATTTTTTTTGTTTTTGTGTTCCTTTATATTATTTTTGTAGTTAATGCAAAGCAAACAATAATCAAGAAAAAATAATATTGGGATAAATTTACATGCAATGAATTCATCCCCTTAAGAGGAAAATCCATAGATGACTCCATCCCTATAATATGCATTCACATACAAATAAAGGATTTTAAACCAGGTCTAACATGGATAGACTCAAAATATGGATCAATACCATGTTATGTTCTACATGGTCTCATAGAAAAAGTTATATTATTGCATTGATATTTTATTACCCTCACAACTCTTATTTTTTAATATTTTTTAAATTTAAGTTTACATGGGTTTTTATGAGGGGTCCTAGTCCCCTTGTACCAAGTGGGGTTTGAACTTGGGTATCCTAAATGAAAACCCAAGAACTTTACCATTGTGGTAAGCTTACAACTTATTCAATGAGTTTACACATGTTTTTATGAGGGGTCCCAATCCCCTCATATTGAGTGGGGTTTGAACCTTGGACCTCTCAAAGAAAATCCAAAGCCCTTACCATTGCAATAAGCTTGTAACTCTCATTACCCTCACAACTCTTAAACTCAAAGAAAAAATTATTTTCAAAACATTCAAGGTCTATTGGAGGGTGGTATTAAAACTTAAGTTATTTTGGCTATAAACTTTGTTTTTGTTTAAGGTTCTTTTTACTCAAAATTAAAAGGTTTATATTTTTTGGTAGGTGGTACAAATTATATTATATGGGTTATAACTAGTGCCCAAAACTAGAAATATAAGCATATGATGAAAAGTACGTAGAGAAGCACAAACCATGGTGTCTACACCCTAGCCGCTCCATGAACTAGAATAGAGAAAAATATACCCACGTAGGGGTTATTTAATAGAAAAAAAAAGATCAAAAGAGAGAGACCATATAGGGACTTGTTGGTCACGAATCTGCCACAGGAAAGGATTTTTATATAAACTGCACCCTAGACCCGACCAACATTGAAAGGCTGGAAGCAAGAAATGGCTCCCAGACCAATCTCCAGAGTGGGCTGGTTCCCTTACTAAACTAAGTTTGTTTTAAGATTAGAGTTGCTGGAAAGAGATTAAAACTTTGCGAAAAGAAACGGGAAATATGGCCGTAGCCGAAGTTATAAGATCGGGAAGAACAACAGCAGATCACTTAAAGTACAACAACAACAAGTAACAGAAGATATCAACTTAATTCCCTCACAACCGTATGTAGAAAATCCCTCCAAGATTACATTCCAGGACTCATTCCCTTACAAGCAATATTTAAATCCAACATGCAAAATTCAAATGAAACAGCAACCAAGGAATATGAGTGTTATTAGAAACGTAAATAACAGAAAGGAAAATCTCACAAACAGCCGCTTGAAAAATCAGAGGCCAATTCTTTCATTCCTGCAAATGAACTTCAAGCTTTTAGAAGAAAACTCCCGACATTTGCAAATGAGATTTACATTGGTTTTTATAGAGGGCCGACCTCTGTGCAGCATTTAAAATTTGCAACAGACCTCCTTGAGATCTACAATTTGTGCAACGAAAACAATGAACATGATCCCCTTAATTGCAGCCTTGAAGACCGCAAAAGTTAAATGCCATAAAGAGTCGGCAGTCTTCATTAAATTGTGTTCTTGAAAATGTGCATGAAACCGTTAGAACAATCCATGAACAACAGCTTTGAATAAATAAAATCTTCAATTTTGGTAGCTTGGGCGCGTTCTTCTATCTTGACCGCATTGGAAATCCACAAAATATTTAATTTTGGACTGCTTTTAATCATCGGAACTCACAAAACTGCATTGGGCCACAGCTTAAGCATGCATAATCAATAATGAAAATAAATGTGGCAAAAATGCCAACATTCTTGGCGGCTCGCGGGGTATACAGTTCCGCTGTATGCAAGAATCCAGGCCTGAATCCATTGGGCAACAGAGTCATAAAACTTAGAACAAAAAGCTGGCTGCTGTGGTACATCTCAGTGGAATGCTGCAATAGAAACTTTTGCTGAATAATCAAAAGTTAAAGAAATCTGCATTTGGCTCAACTGAACATGGAATGGAAATGAATGGAATGAGATCCCGCGGATGCGCAGGCGGTGAAATGCAAATGGAATAGTAATATGATGAAATGATGTAGTGATAAAGTGATGTGGTAGACACAGTAACAAAATGCTGCTATACTACCAGCTGCAATGGAAATGAAATAAAAGTAAATGAACTAATGGAATGGAAATGGAAATATGAAGGTTGTGGAATGAGAATGAACTAAACTGTAAATAAATGCGTAAAATGACAGAACTTAGAAGAAAGGGATAAGAAGGAACGGGAATAATAGGAATGGGGAAAAGAAACAACAGCCGTGGCTCTTTTTTTTTTTTTACTACAGAAGAAAAAGAAGAAGAAGGAGGAAGATGAAGAAAGGAAGGAAAGAAAAAGGGAAGGGAAAGGAAGAATTTTCTAGAAAGCCACCAACTGCTGGGAAAAGAAAAACAAGCACCTACGGCTCGCATGCAAAAAGAGCCGAGATGAACAAATAAAAACAATACCTCTTTTTTTTTTCTTCTCTTTTCTATTTTTTTGTTTTTTTTTTTTATACTATATACAATAGTTCACGACATGATTGGCATGTCGCCACCACAAACCCAGTCTCAGAGGGTTATCCGGTAAATCTGCAATGTCTCGACCAGATCTGATCATACTTGAGTCGGTCCTTGAAATTGGGTTGGCTTCTTCCTGAAGTTCTCCATGTTTCAGACATGGGCAAGTTATCATGCATGCCAGTACCCACACAATTGACAAATAATGCAGCAAAGAAATTTGCCACATGACGGGCTCCCGTAGGTACCAATTGTAGTAATGACTGAAGCCAATCCCACCATCTTGAAGGGTTCTCTGATTGTGGACTAAGAACGGGTTCCTCCAACTCCTGGATCCGATCACAAGAATTGTCCAGCAACAATCCTTTCTCCAGGATCTCTTCAGACTCTACTTGTTGATCTGACATATTTAACAGGTTCTGACTAAATGCTTGTGTGTCGTGCCCTGGGATACAAACAGGGTGCAAAGATGTGCCCTCCTTGTGCTCAGGTTCTTGAACTTGAATCTCTTCTTCTTCTTCGCTTATATCCTCTGGATCCATCTCCTTATGAAAACTGCAAGCAACCATATTGTTCATTGCCAGGAAAGTTCTTGCATATTCCAATCCTTGGCTTTGGATGAGATCTGTCCCTTGAGCTCCACACAACTGCATCTCAGGTTTCTGCTCAGTATAAGGGATCTGGCATGAAAAATACTGCACGGGATAGACAGGAGCAGCAACTACCGGAGAAAGTAATGGAGTTTCTCCCCACGGTAATTTTCCTGATAAGAGCAAAAGTTGTTCCGCTCGCACTGCTTCTTCAAAGATTTGTGGGAACCTTCGTTCACCTGATTGCAGCAAGAGGAGGCCTATGTCAGAATGGAAAGCTCGAACATAGAAGAGGTGGGCTTGGGTGGGTGATGGTCGGATCTTCTTTGGAATTCTCTTCCGACTTCTCAAGAATCGGACATTGAAGTCCGTGATGCTCTCTAGAGGTGCTCGCTTGATGTACATTAAAAATTGATAGAGATCCAAAGAAGCGTAAAAGGGATCTTCATCAAATATTTTGATTAGTGCTCCCGCTAGATCATCCCATGAGCTGATGCTTTGACGCCTGAGCAGTCTGTACCACTGCAATGCCCTTCCTTCCAAAGACTAAACCAGAAGTCTGATCATGACATCCTCATGATTTATGACATGGATCATTGACAAAGTAGCAATATCTTCAACATGCTGCAGAGCCATGCCTTCGGTACCATCATATTTTGCTAGGGCCTTCAGGGCACCTTTGGGAATTTCATGTCGGATTTGGAGATTCAGAGGGCCAGGATCATCCCATCTAGGAAAAGCCCTCGCCTTTGTGGCAGTGGTCTGCGGGATCACGGCTATCGCCATTAAGTCAGAGTCGCCAGATGAACATTATTTTAACTTGAAAAAGGTAGGCATCCACGATCAAAAAATTTGGATCTTCAACTCAGCAAAGTCGCCAGATGAACTTACAAATCTCCGCTATGAGGCCAAGACAGCTCATCAAAATCTTGAGACCTTCGGGTGTTAAACAATAAAACTTATGGATCTTTTGAGACAGAAGAAGTCTGTCCCACCGGGCGTGCCAAAAACTGTTGGTCACGAATCTGCCACAGGAAAGGATTTTTATATAAACTGCACCCTAGACCCGGCCAACATTGAAAGGCTGGAAGCAAGAAATGGCTCCCAGACCAATCTCCAGAGTGGGTTGGTTCCCTTACTAAACTAAATTTGTTTTAAGATTAGAGTTGCTGGAAAGAGATTAAAACTTTGCGGAAAGAAACGGGAAATATGGCCGTAGCCGAAGTTATAAGATCGGGAAGAACAACAACAGATCACTTAAAGTACAACAACAACAAGTAACAGAAGATATCAACTTAATTCCCTCACAACCGTACGCAGAAAATCCCTCCAAGATTACATTCCAGGACTCATTCCCTTACAAGCAATATTTAAATCCAACATGCAGAATTCAAATGAAACAACAACCAAGGAATATGAGTGTTATTAGAAACGTAAATAACAGAAAGGAAAATCTCACAAACAGCCGCTTGAAAAATCAGAGGCCAATTCTTTCATTCCTGCAAATGAACTTCAAGCTTTTAGCAGAAAACTCCCGACATTTGCAAATGAGATTTACATTGGTTTTTATAGAGGGCCGACCTCTTTGCAACATTTAAAATTTGCAACAGACCTCCTTGAGATCTACAATTTGTGCAACGAAAACAATGAACATGATCCCCTTAATTGCAGCCTCGAAGAACCCAAAAGTTAAATGCCATAAAGAGTCGGCAGTCTTCATTAAATTGTGTTCTTGAAAATGTGCATGAAACCGTTAGAACAATCCATGAACAACAGCTTTGAATAAATAAAATCTTCAATTTTGGTAGCTTGGGCGCATTCTTCTATCTTGACCGCATTGGAAATCCACAAAATATTTAATTTTGGACTGCTTTTAATCATCGGAACTCACAAAACTGCATTGGGCCACAGCTTAAGCATGCATAATCAATAATGAAAATAAATGTGGCAAAAATGCCAACAGGACTAAGGAGAACATAAAGTAAAATCAAACCAGTACCCACGTAGGGGTTAAAATATTAGTACCAAAATTCCCACGCAGGGGAATAGAGCTCGAAAGACAAAACAAACCAACTCTAATCATCGATAATTTTTAGCTACAAAGCTCTTTTGGCCATGTTTCTTGACCAACAATTTTAGGGAGGTGCTGATGCCATGTCACTGATAATGCTACTAAGGATGGTATTGTGGACCAAGTTGAATATGGCCACCAGAGAAGCATTTTTGTCACTCCCATCATCATATTTTTTGAGGTGAGCATACCTCTCAAGGCTGGTTGTGCATTTCCAAGTCAACAACAACAACATTAAGAACATTTTGAGGGAAATTTTGGTGCTAGATGGATATATTACTATGACCAACCCCAACATTGGTGAGAAAATTAGTAGACTTGTTAGCTTTTTGATACACATGGTAGGTTGTAGTGTTACAAAAATTTTGCATCAAGACCTTAGCTTCCTGAATAACAATGTGCACGTTCCATGAAGGAATTCTATCACTGATGATAGAGTTTGTAACATTAATGGATTCCACTTAAATTTATAAATTTCTCCTATAATCTCTGAGAACTTCTAACCCTCACTACAACACATGAGCTTCAGCATAGTGGTTAGTTTGGATGCCTAGAAACTCAACATAGGACACTATGAGTTGTCCATTGTGATCCCTGACCAGACTTTCAGCACCTGCTACACTCGGATTTATTTTAGAAGCACCATAATAGTTAAGTTTAAGCCATCCTACAGGAGGAGTATTCCAATGAGAACCAATTATAGGATGAGGATTAGAAGGAGTAGAGTTGGGACTATGGTGACTACTAAGGGAACATAAAAGAGTGGACTCAAGGGTAGACTCAGGTGGTTTGGTGCAAGGGATTAACTTAGAATTTTCAACAATAAAGATGATGGATTTTTTGGTAACAGAGATAGAGTCCTTGAGGGTGTTTGAAAATATTCTAGCTAGATCTATCACAGGAGATGATGGAGACATAATTTCCACAAAGAAAACCTAGGATTTCTGAAAGGCATGGGCCATTGGGAGAAAAAAGATCTAGGAAGTTGGGCTAGGCCTAGGAGATGTGAAAGGTGGATATGCGATGATTCATGGTAGAGTGGAAGAAAGAACATTTCATAAATATGTTGTTGATAAATTCCCAGGCCGCCAAGCAAAGATGATATCTATTAGGAACAACCATCCCCCTCTTCATGAGATTATTAGTAGTGAGGATCTTGTTTTGGATGGCCAACCAAGAAAAGACAAAAAATTTAGGTATGATGTGTTTAAGCCAAACCATATTGAAAGGAATGAGAGAATTTTGGGGAGTGAAAGTCAACAAATGAGCATATTTGACAGAAAAAATACTACAGTCAGTTTCTTTTTAGAAAGGAGTATCATAAGACATACCAAATGGAATTACAATTACCCTCATCAATGTTGATAATTCTATGATAACATTTAAAATTTGGGCATCAACATTTACAATATGGAGCTCTTTCCATATTTTGGGTTGGACTGAAGAGTCTATGAAATTAGCCACCTTTCTACCTATGAGAGTATCTAGCAAAGGCTGCACCATTGAAACTCTGTTGTTCTCACTAAGCATTTGGTTGGAGATCCACCTATCTAACCAAAATTTTATCCTATTTTTTGTTCCAAGCTGCCATCTGGTTCCCCTTTGAATAAGAGGTCTGGTCTGGAGGATTGATTTCCAGAAGGTGGACCCAACTTTAGGAATATTTTCATCTATAAAATTCTAGATGTGAGTGTATTTTTTATTGATGATGGAAACCCATTTAAGATTGCAATTGGTAAACACCTTCCAAGCCTGCTTGGCCAATAGTGCCATGTTCATATTACTAATTCTTCTAAGACCCAACCCTCCCTAAATTTTGGGTAAGAAAACCTTTTCCTAGATGACTAGATGAATTTTTTTTTATCCTCTAAACCTGCCCAAAGGAATCTCTTATGAATCTATTCAATTTTGTTATAGATAAAAACTGGGGATTTGAAGACTGACATAAAATAAATAGGAATATTTTGAAGATAGGACATAGTGAGAGTGGCTTTGGTTGCTTGGGATAGGAGGATCCCTTTCCAACCTGTAAGCTTTTTATTGATTATTTTAATAACATTACTCCACATAGACTCTATTGAACAACTGGTCAATAGGTGAAGCCCTAAATAGATAGTGGGAAGCTCAGATATGACACACTAAATAATACGAGTAATCTTGACCTGTCTAGATAGGGGGTATTTAGAAAGAAAACTTTACTCTTGGTATAGTTTATCTTTTGCCTTGCAACCTCTTTGTAGAGATCTAAAATACCTTTAATTGTCTTTGCTTCCCAAATTGAAGCATGGGTGGCTAAGATAGTGTCATATACGAACTGCTGATGAGAAAGGGGTCTCATGTTGGAAGCAACTTGAATAACAGAGATCATGCCATCCGAGCAAGCAACTTTAAGAGCTCTTCCAAGGGATTCAACAAGAATAAATAAGAGAATAGATGATAAGGAATTCCACTACCTAAGCCCTATGTTGCTTGGGAAGTAACCTGCTGCAGACCCATTGAATAACACTAAGAACTAGGGGCTAGAAATGCAACCTTGAATAAGTTTGACCCACTCTCTATGGAAAACAAATTAAAAGGTTTATCATTAATACCAAATTGAAAACTTTATAGATGTATTTTTCTTAGTTTATTTCAATAGAAATTAACAAACACTTGTTTTAAGGTTTCATTTCATTAGCTAAAATGCTAAGAATAGTTAGTAGCTTCTTTGATCGAATTTCTACTTTTTACATGTATGCAAAGTAGAACCAACCATAAAGGAAAGAGAATAAAAGTATCAAGCCCTAGGTTCAAAACAAACACTAGGAATAGGAAAACAAAATCTTATCTAAAACTGTAACAAACCATATTGGCAAAAAAAGAACATGAAAAATAGAAGGTTATTCATGTTGTTCATGTTGAGTTCATTATAGTATAATAAAATTGACATAATCAAAGGAACTAATTGTTGAAGCAGAATATGGGCAATAATAGTAAAAACTTAGTAGCTAGAGTAATATTACAATAAAAAGGATTTCAAAAAAGTATTAGAACCATTGTAATAAAACATAAAGACAATTAAATTGCTAAGATTTTAATAAATTTTCACAAAACCTGGCAACAGTGAAATTAGAAGTGAGTGTGAGTGTGAGCCAAGAGTGAGTGCAATCAATAACAAGTGCAAGTGCGAGTCGAGAATGAGTGCAACTAGAAGTGAGTGCAAGCACGAGCTGAGAGTGAGGAGGAAGTATGAACAAGAAGGAAGCAAAAAATAAAGTGTGATAGAGGAACACGTACCACTTCTTGTTCCAATTCTTACAAGAATTTAAAGTATTAGTTGAAGAAAATCCAGGAGAGAGTGCAAGCTAGGAGTGAATGCAAGCTGAGAGGAAGTAAGAACCAAGAGGGAGTATGAGTTGAGATTTAGTCATGGAAAAAGAGTGGTGGGTTCATTCAAAGTGCATCAATGATTCAAACCCTTACCATGAATATGTGGAAAATTGTTTCCAAAAATTGTTGAAGTGAAGGAACACCATGAAAAATAAGAGACAAGGGCAATTATGAGTCAAGAGGGAGTGTAATATAGGTCCGAGTGCAAGGCAAGAGAGATAATAGAGTGTAAGCCAAGAGCGAGTGTTAGCTGAGGAGTGTGAACTAAGAGAGAGTGCAAGCAAAAATTCAATCATGGTAGAAGAGTGATGGGTTCATATAGAGTGCATAAATGCTTCAAAACCTTACCAAGAATTCCTGGAATATTATTTCCATTTTTTTTTTGAAGGGAAGGAATACCGAGAAAAAGAAGAGATAGAGGAAATTGTGAGCCAAGAGGAAGTGCAAGTCGAGAGTGAGTGCAAGGTAAGAGAGAGTGCAAGCTGAGAGAGAGTGCAATCCAAGAGGGAGTACAAACCAAGAGGGAATGCAAGCCAACAATTATATCCATTAGCTATTATGGAAGGAAATTCATATTTGAAAGCCCTAATGGGAAGTCAAGATGCCCTAGTTGAAAATATGGAGGCCCAAGTTGGAGATAAGAAAAATAATGAATACATGGCAAGCTCAATCTAGGTAGTAGATGTTACACCAAAAGTAAGTATCAAGGATAAGATGATCGAGCATGATATAATGGTTCTTAAAAGTAAGGGATTAAAATGTAAGTTCCATAAATCATGGTCAGGGTTTTTGGAGATTCAAATTGGATCAAGTGAAAGTGGGGATTGAATTCAAATTATTTTATGATTTTTCTTCCTAAATTTTATTTCCTCATCATCTTTTCCAATTCAAAAATTAGGGATAAAATAATTGTTGGTGGCCCATGGTTTAGGGTAAGAGATGCACTTTATTTGAGACCATGAAATAATTTTTTTTTTTTGATATAAAAACTATTAAGAAGCTTCCAGTATGGATTAGGATTTTTGGACTTCCACATCAATAATAAATAAGGATGTTTTAAAGAATATTGGAAATACCCTAGGGAAATTTATCAAGGACCGACCAACTACTAAAAAGTGAAAGCATGCTCTATATACTCAAATATGTGTTGCTATGGATTATTTAAAACCTTTGCCATAATTTGTTAAGATTAAATTTGAATTAAGAGAATGGTATCAATAAGTAGACTATGAGAATATCACATTTTGTTGCCACAATTGTTATGATATTGGACACATGGCAAGAGTTTACAAAGTGAAAACTATGAAGAAAGAGATAAAAAATTCTAGCCATGAGATAAAATTTAAGATAAAGCAAGAAAATCATACATTTATCATTAATAGAAGTTAGAGCAGATCAAGGATATTCCACTCCAAAAGAAGAGGTAAAGAAAGCCTATCTACAATATCATTTGACAAGTTCATAAGGAATTAAAGGTGCAAAATAATATGTGGATATAATTCCAAAAACAAAGACAACAAGAGGTCAAGTTTATTCCAGGTAAATCATTTTCATTTTCCTCAAGTAGTATAGAATCCTCTCTAGGTAATAAAGTGAAAGTGGTGAAGATGTTATCCCTTTCATTTTAAGGTTTCAAGAGAAAAATAATAAAGAAATGAGGTTGGAGGAAACCCATAACAATTTAGGGTTTTTAGGGCAGAATAAGACATAATTTCTACAAAATAGCATCCTTGCACTTTAGGGTTTCCAGGGTAATAAAGAAGATTGTGCTTTTGAGGTTATTCCTTGCACTTCAGATCCTTAAGAACAAGGTAAACCTAAAGATGATAAGTATTAATATGAGCAGTGTGAGAAGATTTAAAAGATTGATGAAGATGAAAGTATTGTTGGGAATGAAGAAAAGAGAGGAAGACCCAAGAAGAAAAAACAAAGAGAAAAAGAAAACCAAAGGGATATTGATATGGGAAAACAAAATAAAATATCAACAAGTGCTAACAAGAAGTGGGGATAAACCCAAAAATAAAAACAAAAAATAACAATGAAAATAATATATTAGAATATTAGGGGAATGAATAAGAACCCTAAAAAAAGGTATTAAGAAATTGTGAGGTTGTTATAGACAAGACATTTATAGATATAGAATCTAGGTAGTAAATATTTTAGCCATGTGCAGTATTGAATTTCATCTTGACAAAATTTAAATTTTAGAAGAGATCTGATATAAAAGGAATTGATTGTAGAAACTTAGCAGTTTGAGGAAGATGGAGAACATATTTGATAGAAAGGCAAATAAATAATATCTTTGATAGAAAGGTAAAGTTGAATATGCCTTAATTAAATTTTTAGAAATATAATGAGAGCAATGTAATATTTTATTTTTGTAATGGGAGTGGCCCCCAATAGAAGCCACACATAACTTATTAAAAAAAACACAAAACTTTGTAGTCATATAACAATATTAATCAAATAGACATAAGTAATTTTTATTTATGATAATCTAAATGCTTTTCTTAACCATTTTAAAAGAGAGGAATATCACACAACAAGAAAGAGGCTTGCTAGGATTTACAAAGGAAAGCAAAATAGGTGTTTTGATCCACCATATTGGTTGTTGGGCTATGTGCAAATATTATATGAAGCACCTCAATAATTATCAATGAATGGCACATAAGAAAATAAATAGATATCAATGACAACAAAGGACATATTCTAATTTGACAAAGCAAAGGGAAGTTGAAAATTCAAAAAATGAAGACAAGATAGATTAGATGCAAAATGAGGGATGAAGAATAGTAAAATTATAATGCTTTATTAATTTATGGTTGGACTAATATTCTGTGGAATCCAATTGATAAACCCTAATATTAAGATCACCATACAAAAACACCTACTCAAGGATCTTTTGTTTTTTGTTAATTTGAGATATATTTACAAATCGGGTTTTGAAAGGAACCCAAAACCTTATTACAAATAGGGCTAGATTGTCGTACTTAAAAACAATATTTTCAAAATAGTGCTACCACCTACTTCAAAGCCCTCACAAACTTTGAGGGTAAACCACTAAAGCATGAGATTAGTAGGAAAGGAAAACAAATAGTAATAAAAAAATCCATCATCTCGGATACCTTCAGACAAGGGTAAACCCTAGCAACTTGATGAAATATTTTCAAAATTTCTACTTGAACACTGACATAAAAATGTTCTTTACCATCAGATTGAAGCCAACCATCATTCCTGTGCCCAAGGGAGAGGGTCCAACTTTTATCAGTTTTTGCTCTCCTTTTTTCTTCACAACATAGCAGGTCAGCATTTTAGAGGCATCCTCTAGGTACTTGATCGAGGTACGGATGGTGGACGCCACTAGCTCTAGAAAAATTTGGGAGCTCTGATCCTCCTTATCACTTGTAGATTCAGAAATGACATGGGTGGAGGATGAAGATGGTACCACCTTAGGTTTTTTAAGTCTAGCCAAAGATCTGCCTATCAAGGGTGTATTAGAAATCATTGCTCATTTATTTTGTCTTGCATTATTGAGAGGGGAGCCTTTGGGTCACTCTATCACTATACCAGGGCCATCAGGGGACTCACCAGGGTGGTTGGACGATGGAGGAGCCTCCTCAAGGGGACTAGCAGAAATCGGTTTGATGTTATGGACTAGAGGCCTATTGGCCAAGGCATGTCTATAGATAATTGCTAATAGCCCCTGGTGCAGCGACTTCCCTCCTAAATTTTGACACTTCTTTAGGGTTAGGGATAGGGAGTATAAAAAATATTTGAGGACACAAACTGGCCTACCATCCCAGAGATGGTTGAAAAAATCTAGATGAAATATTCTCAACGGCTTCCTTGGGTCATCACATGTAACAAACTGCATAATGGGGACTATGGCAACATTCCAGGGGGCTGGTAGGGAAAAAACATGTAGGGTGGACTTGTCCCACCCCAAAAAATTTCCTTTTTTAGGGAATTAGTCTGTCTCCTCTTCCCAATTATACTTGTAACACCGATTGAATTGCCCAGATAGAGGGAAGCCTATGATCTTCGCAAGTAAATCAATTAAGACCTTGAAATGGACCCCTTGGACTGCAACCTTGTCCTGGTTCCAAGTGGAAATGAAATATATGGTAATGCTATCATCAACTCTAGATAATTTTATCAGGAAAGGGGTAAACCCCTTGGCATCCATAAAGAATTTGATAACGGGTTCAAGATTAAGTTGGGCAGAATCGACAAAATCCATGCTAACTGGAGGAATAAGGGTAGAAATAGGGAGACTAGTAGAGCCAAAATAGGAAAACTAGATGGAGAATAGGCATTGAGGAGACCAGTAGAGCTAAAGTAGAGAATCTATATAGAGAGAAGGTGAAAATACTAGGGTCAGGGCTGGTTAAATGGTGTTGGAGCGGATTGGACAAAACAACAATGGGAGGCATGGGATGCCCCTCGGTGGAGAATGGATGAGCACAAATAATCATTTCAAATTATGGCTAGATCAACCTCGATCGGTGCAAGATACGAAAGATCAAAAGTCATGCATGGGGCCAAGGAGGTTTCCAAAAACAAATTTATAACGGGGAGGGGAGATTGCTGGGAAAATATAAATACAGCTTGGGGAGGAAGCAAGGACTGAGAAAAAATGCCATTATTGGTGGGACAGAGATGAGAATTCCTTTCTAAATTGTGGTGCTTCACCACATGGCAAGAAGAGTGCCTAAAACTAATAACTTAGGGAAAAATAGCTTGGGAGGTCCACGTTCCAATGGTCTTGAAATCTGTATAGTGCCTTAATTTAGCCAAGTAGGGAGTGTGCCAGTTTCCCCATGGTTTGCCATACCAATACGTGATATTGGTAGCATGATTGGTCCACATGTGGCAAATACCTATAGACTGGGATAAAGGTCTATCAAGCCCACCCATGGTGAGAATAATCCCTGCACTTAGCATTGGTTTAAGCATCAACTCCTTGGGGCCTACCATCATGGAATTTGCTTCTTTCTAGACTTGCTACATCAGATATTTCCTTAGGAAAGCTCGCTCTCCACATTCTAAGGCTATTTGTTGTGCCTACTAGATTGGCCATGATATCAACTAGTTGGTTAGATTTCCTAAAAGTATGGTAGATGGTCGACTGAAGGAGGATTTGAAGTATTTTCCTAGACTCTTGGATTGTGTTGAAGACTTTCTAGTATGGAGTCTTGTTGCTAGTTGTGTAGTTGATAATATTTAGGGAGTCACCCTCAATGACGACCCTTCTGGGGTCCT
Organism: Wollemia nobilis; assembly: GCA_028583015.1. Classification (NCBI taxonomy): domain Eukaryota; kingdom Viridiplantae; phylum Streptophyta; class Pinopsida; order Araucariales; family Araucariaceae; genus Wollemia; species Wollemia nobilis. The sequence goes on from JAQPPZ010017228.1 coordinate 20,688,651, forward strand.
CCTAAATTAGGACAAGGTCTCACCACAAAGCCATGGCATCTGTAAAATTTTTGGTCTAAGTCTTGAGGAATTCTGTATATACAAGGATTATGGTGCCTTCATGATCTCAGATGACACCTTCTACCCCTGTGAGCCCAGGATTTCTCTTGGAGGCTCCATCAAAGTTTAACTTGACCCACCCTTCTAGAGGTGATATCCATATGAGATTGGCTTTGGGGTTGGACCTTGGCTAAGCTTCAGGGTCTTCATTGGGGATACCAAGGGATGTGAATAGGGCTCGATCACTCCCCTGGGGAGGGGCCAAGGAATAAGGAATGAGTTGGATGTTTTCGATAGCGTAGGCAATGGATTTGGCAGCCAAAACTATGGGATACCTAGGGGAGGATAAAAAGACCCTGTTGTTGCACTCTAACCATATTTTCTAGATCAAATGGCAGAGGTAGAAGTACCAAAGGGTGCAAATATTGGGATGGCAAAATGAATTTAGCCAGTGGGAGAATAGGTCGATAATGGAATTGGGATGAAACCATTGAATGTGAAAGGATTTGAGCAAGAGGCCAAGGGCTATGGATGAGAAGAAACAATTGGTGAAAAGGTGATTCATGGATTCCCAAATTGAAATGCAAAGGTAGAACCAGTTTGTGATCATGAAACCTCTTTTGGCCAAAGTGAGGGTGGCTTTGGCTACTTAGGAGAGGAGGTGATATTTCCAAGAGGCCAGCTTCCTCTGTATCCTTTTTATGATATTATTCCATATGGGTCTGGTAGGGTTACCAGAGAACAATGGAAACCATAGGTAGGAAGTGGGGAGAACCTTCGGGGAGCACTCAAGGATTCGTTTAATATTCACTTGCTTGTTCTGGGGGGTGTTGATGAAGTAGATCTTAATTTTGATGAGGTTGATATTTTGGCCTATAACATTATCGTAGAGGTGGAGAATGTGCTTAATGGTCTTGGCCTAGGTAACGAAAGTTGATGTGTCCAAGATAGTGTCATCAACGAACTGCTGGTGAGTGACTAGATTGAGACCAAAGGTAGTTTTGATTCTAGATATGAGCCCTCTTCTGCCAATACTTGCAATGGTACTCCCTAGAGCTTCAACTAGAATGATGAAAAAAATAAGGGATAGAGGATCTCCCTGCCTCAACCCTTTGGAGCTAGGGAAGAACCCAACAAGGGACCCATTGACTAAGATGGAGAACCATGGAGAGGATATGCATCTTTTGATTAAGTCAACCCAGGTTGGGTGGAATCCAAATTTAAGGAGGACCTCAATAAGAAAATCCTAGCTCACCTTATCGAAGGCTTTGTTCATGTCCAGCTTGAGAAGGAAAGTTTATTTCTTAGCCAAGGTGGCTGAATGCAGAGCCTCATGGATGGTGATCACTATATCTGTAATGAATCTCCTTTTGATAGAGCTACCCTGGTAGGTATCAATGATGAGGGGGAGGATTCCATTGAGCCTGTTAGCTAGAGATTTTTTTAGGATTTTATAAAGGACATTACAAAGGCTAATAGGGTGAAAGTCAAAAAGATATTTAGAGGCTTGGACTTTTGGGATTAGGGTGATGAAGGTTGAGTTGATTACTTGGGGAATGGCCTTGGTAGACTGAAGATATCTAAATACAAAACACACCTCAATCCTGATTAAGTCCTAAAATACTTGGAAGAAGCATAGAGGGAAACCATCTAGACTAAGGGACTTGTCAGGCTGCATAGAGAATAGGTCTCTTTGATCTCTTCAACCGTTAGAGGGTTGATGAGCATCTCATTGGTGGTAGAAGAAATGGAATGAGGGATATGGTCTAAGAGAGTCTTGTCCTACTTGGGGGAGGACTGGGAGGGGGTTCCAAGGAGGGGTTGCAAGAGGTCAGATGACTCATACTGGATCTCAAATATTTTCCTTATGACCCTACCATCATTGCATGTGAGTTCTAAGATTTTTTTGGAACTCCTATTTCTCAGGGTAGAGGCATGAAAGAATTTGGTGTTCGATTCACCATACCTAAGCCATAGGGATCTCAATTTTTACCTCCAATACATTTCTTCTCTGGATAGGATATTGTGGAAATATGCTAGCAATTTGCTCTCTTCAGCCCTAGAGTTGCTATCCTGAGTGCCTTCTTGGAATTTCTATTATATGAGCTCTAACTTATATTTGATCATCCTTTTATTTTCAAAAATATTACCAAAGGTTTCTCTGTTTCATACCCTAAGATTATCCTTGATGAACCTGAGTTTTTGATATAATTTCCCAGACGGGGATCCTTTGAAGGGTTGCTACCACCATTGGGTGACTTGGCATTTGAAATTGAAGAACACAAGCTTATACTGAGAGGGGGGGTGAATAGTACAAGACCGCTTTTAACTTTTTCCTTTGATTCAACTTGCAGTTTAATATTATGCAGTGTAAATAAAATAGTATCAATAGTAGTAAACAAAGCAATGCACAAAAACACCATTCACAAAAGAGACACAACAATTTACATGGTTCACCCAACACGGGCTACTCCACGGATAAAATTTTCACTAAATTTTATCAACTCAAAATCTGGGAAAACCTTTCCCGATTACAATGTTTATGGGCACCAACCCAAAGGAGATACCTTCCCATAGCTCTGCTCTAACTGGTGATCCTCTAGAAGACCTCTACCTCTGCAGCCCTTAGCAAGTGGAACTCTATCCACAGAAGACACCTGTCTTCCCTGCTCTGGCTGGAGACCTCTATCCTCAAATATTTCACCTCCAAAGCTGGTCCTCTTATCTACACCAAACACAGTCCTTCGATCTGGCACTAATGTCCTCAAAATTTGCACCTCTACACAATTACAAAACTCGATCAAACATCCACTTATGCACCTCTGTGCAAACACAGCAGCACTGTCTTTGCACACTCTGCTCCTCGACGATCAAACTTCTTCCCGCACTCTGCTTCTACGAAAGTCGCACTTCGAACGCACACTTTGATCAATGCTAAATCTCTCCAAACAGCCCTCCTTTTATAGTAATACTTTTAAGATCAAAACTTTGATCTTAGTCAACTATTATGCAAATGCAAACCCTAACTCCATCGGCTACACGCCCTAATATTCATTGGCTCAAAGTTAACTTTGTCAGCTTCAACCACCTCTGCAACTCTCCTGTAGCTTCTATCATGAAACTACAACATGTCATGATATCGTGACACCTTTGCCTATCGTACACCTTCTTTTGCCTGCTGTCGCAAAATCGTGACACTTTTTGCCTTTGTCTGCCTTGACTACGTCCTTGTCATGACATCGCAACACTTCTGTCTTTTGCTGATGTCATCTTCACTCCTATCACGAAATCATGACACTTTAGTCTTCATGGCCTTCTCTGCTTTTGTCGCAAAATCACGACACTCCTACCTTTGCTGACGTCATCTTCACTTATGCCATGAAATCGTGACCCTTCTGTCTTCATGGCCTTCTTCTAGGCTTGCACTAGCGAAAACGGAACATGTCACGAAATCATGACACTTTCATTGCCTTAAGCTTTTCTCTGCCTTACACCCACGAAACTGGAACATGTCGTGAAATCACGATGCTTTTCGTTTCCGTACACTCTTCTCTGTAGACACTAGCAAAACTGGAACATGTCACGAAATCATGATGCCTTTCGCTTCCGTACACTCTTCTCTGTAGACACTAGCAAAATTGGAACATGTCACGAAATCATGACGCTTTCGCCTTCGAGCTCTTCCTTCTTCAATTCGTCATGAAATCATGATGCTTCTTCTGTTGAATACTTGCTTACTATTTCTATCATGAAATCATGACACTTTCTCCAATTCAATGCTGCCATCTCAACCTGTCACAAAATCGTGACACTTTCTGCATTCGCAAGCTTTCTCTTCAACCTGTCATGAAATCGCGACACTTTATGCATCCATACAACTTCTTTGTAGCCTATCACAAAATCATGATGCTTCTCATTTCAAACTCTTCCTTTTGCTGCATGTCGTGAAATCGTGACAATTCTCACTTTGAGCTTTTTAGCATGTCATGAAATCGTGATAGTCCTCACTTAGTCTTTTGTAGCATGTCGCAAAATCACGACGCTTCTTAAATCACCTTTTGTAGCATGTCGCGAAATCACAACACTTTTCCTCAACACTTTTCTTTTCTTCGGGTCACGAAAATCCGACATGTCATGAAATCATGACACTTTCCACCTTGCTTTCTTTCTCTGCCAACATGTCGTGAAATCATGATAGTTTTGCTAGCTTCTTCTCTTTCTTCCAGCATGTCGCAAAATCGTGATAGTTTTGCCAAAACTTTCTCTCTCCCCAAACATGTCACGAAATCGTGACAGTTTTGCAAGCACTTTCTCTCTCCTCAAACATGTCACGAAATCGTGACAGTTTTTCTAGCCTGCTGCAAACTTTTTCTTACTTGTCTTTTTCTTGATCTTTTGCAAAAGGGCTACTGAGAACTTCTTGGAAACTCACTGTCCATGCTCTGAATAATCTTCAACAAAACAAATTCCTTGACATCACATCAAATTGCTTCAAGAACTTCTTTGACATCAATGACAACTACTATACTTGAGCAAAGGCAATGTACCCAAGGTACCCAAAATTGGCAACAATAGCCCCCTTTGTCATTGATGGCAACCCTTTATTAAAAACACGTCTTAGGAGCTAAAACTGAAACCAACTGTGCTAACAGCTGAGAATCTCTTTTTGAAGTTTTTACTCCCCCTGACTTGAAGCTCTCTTCTTCACTCATATCTCTCCCCCTTACTTAAATCTCTCCCCATTTGTCATCAATGGCAAAGGGTCACCTTTGGGGCTTGGGACCAAGAATGAGCCTCTTAGCTTAGTCCCTCCCCCACCTCCTGATGAGGTGATTAAAATAGGGGTGGGAGTAAAACTCCCATTAGGCACTCATCATCATCAGTGTCTACAATTTCCTTGCCTGGCCTTTTCTTGAACTTTTTACCCGCATTCCTATTTTTGTCACTGTTCTTGTTCTTGTTCTCATCCCTATCCTTTTTCATACATTGATCCACAGACCTGTTCATACCACTTTTCTTGTTCCTGTACCTTGGCAGTTTAGCTCTACACTGTCTAGTTGTGTGATCTGCATTGTTGCATTTATAACAAGTAACACTGTAATTTATTTTAGACATATCTGTTCTTTGAATCCACCTATTTTGACTAACCATGAACCTGTTATTAGCCTTGCAGACAATTGCCTTATGCCCAAACTGATTACAAGAGTAGCAATACCCTTGGAAGAAATTAGCACTTCTGAAATTGTTGTTAACCTTCTTCATTTCAGACATGCAATGTGCAGCCGTGTGACCAAACCTGTGACACGCAAAACATCTGTCATGAAATATTCTTTTAATCAACCTTTTGGGTCCTAAAAACTTCTTCTTCGCATTCAATTTTTTTTTTTTCTGTTTCTACGCATTTATCACTCATGGACTCTTTCTCTAAGATACTCTCTTAATCAGAACTCTCTTCTCTTTGAAATCTCTTACTAGATTCCCCAACCTGTTCTTTGTTCAGTTTAACAAAACCAAGACCTATTTTATCTGTTGGATTTATTTGACCTTTGATGAGAGACTTAACCCTTTTGGATCTATCTTGAAACCTGTACAACTTATCCTTGTACTCTTTAGTTTCCTCTTTCAAGGAAGCCATTTTCTGTTTTAATTCACTATACTCAAGCACCTTAGATTCTAACTCATTCTTGAGTTCTTGTGTCTTAGCCATAGAGAATTCAAGACTTTCTATAAGTTCATCTCTCTCCATACAACATTCATCTAACTTATCCTTGAGTTTAGCATTCTTCTTTATTTCCTTTTTCAAAACACTAAGAGCATTAGTTTCTCTATTTGATTGCATTTTGAATCATCAAGGCCTTTTTCAGATTTCTTATCACTAGAGGTGCTACCCTTTTCAAAAACCATACATGCATCTTCCTTATCATTTTCTGAGACATCCTCATACATACTAGCAACCAATTCATTATTTGTGCAATCATCCTCAAGGTGCCCAAAATTTCCACATCTAAAACATTTCATGATAATGAATTTATGTTTCGGTTCTTCCTCTTTTTTTGATATGAACAACATCTCATTTTCATCATCACTAGAAGAACTTTCACTATCATTGCTAGAACACTTACTTGCTTTGTCTAGGTAGAAGCTCTTCTTGTGCTTGTGAGAATACCTCTTTCCGTGATTGTTGTACTCATCTTTGCTCTTCCTGTGATGCTTGTGCTTTTCAGAATCCTTGCTCTTAGAATCCTGTTTATCTTCATCACTTTCATACTTGGAAATAGTACAGTCAGTAGCATAATGACCAAACTTTCCATAATTGAAACATCTTATATTCTTCATGCTTTTGTGCTTTCTAGAGAACTTGCCTTTCTTGCTGTAATATGCCTCTTCATCACTAGAAGACTCATCACTTTCTTGAATCTGTTTACCTTTGGATTTCTTGGTAGCCTTGAAAGTTGCCTCTTTCTTGACATCAACCTTCACTTGAGTTCTCAGCTCAAATGCTGCAAGAATACTATGGAACTCATCCTTTTTCAACTTATCTAAATCTTTAGCTTCCTCAATAGAAAAAATATTTTCACTAAATCTATTAAGAAGAGATCTTAAAATCTTATCACACACATCATTTTTAGCAAGCTCAAGAGCTAAGTCTTTCATGAAGTTAACAACCTCATCCATACGAAGCATGTAGTCACTAATTTTTTCATCATCATTCATCTTGAGTTGTTCAAACATACCTTTGAAGTGTCTCAACTTGGCCTTTTGGACATTTACATCACCTGTATGAACCACCTGCAGCTGTTTCCACATTTCACCAGCTGTTTTGCAGTGAATCACCTTGGTAAGATCTGCCTTCTACAAACCCTTCAAGATTGCATTCATTGCTTTTGAATTGCTGTGATGTAGGAGCCTGTCTTCTTTAGTATAAGGACCATTTTTAGGGATAGTGTACCTCTCTTCAATCACTTGCCAAACCTCATTACCAATAGCCATTAGATAAACCTTCATTATGGCACTCCACAGACTGAAATTTGATCCATCAAGGATGGGTGCTACATTGCCATTTGAATAATCCATTGTGTTCTTTGCTAGATTTTCCTTCAAGTTGTTAAACCTTTTTTAAGGAACCCGCTCTGATACCAATTGAAGAACACAAGCTTATACTGAGAGGGGGGGTGAACAGTATAAGATCGCTTTTAACTTTTTCCTTTGATTCAACTTGTAGTTCAATATTATGCAGTGTAAAGAAAATAGTATCAATAGCAGTAAATAAAGCAATGCATAAAAACACCATTCACAAAAGAGACACAACAATTTACATGGTTCACCCAATGTGGGCTACTCCACGGATAAAATTTTCACTAAATTTTATCAACTCAAAATCTGGGAAAACCTTTCCCGATTACAATGTTTATGGGCACCAACCCAAAGGAGATACCTTCCCCTAACTCTACTCTAACTGGTGATCCTCTAGAAGACCTCTGCCTCTGTAGCCCTTAGCAAGTGGAACTCTATCCACAGAAGACACTTGTCTTCCATGCTCTGGCTGGAGACCTCTGTCCTCAACTCTTTCATCTCCAAAGCTGGTCCTCTTATCTGCACCAAACACAGTCCTTCGGTCTAGCACTAATGTCCTCAAAATTTGCACCTTTATGCAATTACAACACTCGATCAAACATCCACTTATGCATCTCTACACAAACATAGCAACACTGTCTTCGCACACTCTACTCCTCGACGATCGAACTTCTCCCCACACTCTGCTTCTGTGAAAGTCAGACTTTGAATGCACACTTCGATCGATGCTAAATCTCTCCAAATAGCCCTCCTTTTATAGCAATACTTTTAAGATCAAAACTTTGATCTTAGTCAGCTGTTATGCAAATGCAAACCCTAACTCTGTCGATTGCATGCCCTAATCTTCGTCGGCTCAAAGTTAACTCTATCGACTTCAACCGCCTCTACAACTCTCCTATAGCTTCTGCCATGAAACTACAACATGTCATGATATCATGACACCTTTGCCTACTGTACACCTTCTTTTGCCTACTGTCATGAAATCATGACACTTTTTGCCTTTGTTTGCCTTGACAACGTCCTTGTCGTGACATCGCGACACTTCTGTCTTTTGTTGACGTCATATTCACTCCTGTCATGAAATCGTGACACTTTAGTCTTCATGGCCTTCTTCTCTACTTTTGTTGTGAAATCATGACACTCCTACCTTTGCTGATGTCATCTTCACTTATGTCACGAAATCACGACCCTTCTATATTCATGGCCTTCTTCTAGGCTTGCACTAGCGAAAACAAAACATGTCACGAAATCGTGACACTTTTGCTGCCTTAAGATTTTATCTGCCTTACGCCTAAGAAATTGGAACATGTCATGAAATCATGACGCTTTTTGCTTCTGTACTCTTCTCTGCAAACACTAGCAAAACTGGAACATGTCGTGAAATCGTGACGCCTTTCGCTTCTGTACACTCTTCTATGCAGACACTAGCGAAACTGGAACATGTCGTGAAATCATGATGCTTTTGCCTTCGAGCTCTTCCTTCTTCAATTCATCATGAAATCATGATGCTTCTTTTGTTGAAGACTTGCTTACTGTTTCTATCATGAAATCATGACACTTTCTCCAACTCAATGCTGCCATCTCAACCTGTCGTGAAATCATGACACTTTTTACATTCGCAGGCTTTCTCTTCAACCTGTCGTGAAATCATGACACTTTCTACATTCGTACAACTTCTTTGTAGCCTGTCGTAAAATCATGATGCTTCTCATTTTAGACTCTTTCTTTTGCTGCATGTCACGAAATTGCAATAGTTCTCACTTCGAGCTTTTTAGCATGTTGCAAAATCGTGACAGTCCTCACTTAGTCTTTTGCAGCATGTCACGAAATCGTGATGCTTCTTAAATCACCTTTTGTAGCATGTCGCAAAATCATGACACTTTTCCTCCTTAGCACTTTTCTTTTCTTCGGGTCGCAAAAATCCGACATGTCACGAAATCGCGACGCTTTCCACCTTAATTTTTTTCTCTACCAACATGTCGCGAAATCGCGACAGTTTTGCTAGCTTCTTCTCTTTCTTCCAGCATGTCACGAAATCATGATAGTTTTGCCAAAACTTTCTCTCTCCTCAAACATGTCACGAAATCACGACAGTTTGCCCAGCACTTTCTCTCTCCTCAAACATGTCGCGAAATCACGACAGTTTTCCAACTTCTTTGCAAACTTTTTCTTACTTGTCTTTTTCTTGATCTTTTGCAAAAGGGCTACTTAGAACTTCCTGGAAACTCACTGTCCATGCTCTGAATAATATTCAACAAAACAAATTCCTTGACATCACATCAAATTGCTTCAAGAACTTCTTTGACATCAATGACAACTACTATACTTGAGCATAGGCAATGTACCCAAGGTACCCAAAATTGCCAACAAAAATCTAGATGGTGGAACCACATCACCTCAAATTGTAAGGGGTTATTGAAAGAGGGAGCTCTAATAGCCTCAAAGAGAAGGGGTTGTGATCAGAGCCAATTTTGGAAAGGAGTTTGAGGGTGGCATCTGCAAAAATAGGAATGGTATCTCTCGAAAGTAGGACCCTATCCAATTTGACTTGAATAATATTTGTTCCAGCCCTTCTATTGCTCCAAGTGAACTTAGCCCCCTTTAGGTGAAAATCCATGAGTTTGTTCACATCCATGAATGCCCTAAGTTCCTCCATGCTTCTGGTAATCAAGGTGTTGCCTCATTTCTTGTCTGAAGGGAATAGGGGGTTATTGAGATCTCTTATGAGGATTCAAGGGATGGTTTTGAACGAGTTTATCATGACGCTAATCAATTATCATAGCATGGCTCTTTCCAAAGGGTTATTAGGGACATAGAAATTGGAAAGGATCCAAGAGATGTTGCTAGATTTACAGTGAAACAACATGTTGATGATTCTATTGGAGGAGGAAATCTGACTTCCTTCAGCTATAGATGGATCCCACAAGAATAATATTCCTCTAGACGTTGCTTGGATCGGGGTGAAGATAAATTCACCACTGTTCCATATTGCTTTGATAACTTTGGGGGAAGAAATCTCATCCAAATTGGTTTCTTACAAGATGAGTATTGAGGGATTGTGTTCTTTCCTTAGATTTGTGGCTATCCATTTCTTGGGGTCTCCATTAAACCCTCTCACATTCCAAGTGAGAATCTTCATTTAAATTTTTTTGAGGGATTTTTTGCCTCCCTTACCCTGCTGGGAAGGACGTTTGGATTTTTTTGGTTCATCTCTTATCAGATTGAGAGAGTCCAATAATAATGTGGCTTGAAATCCATTTACTATATCATCTTCTACTACTTTCCTTCTCTGTTCACCAAGGGTTGGTCGTCCTATCTTCTTGTAACTTCAAAAATTGGTAGTGGATTTTTTACTTTAAGTCGTCTTGGAGCTGAAACCTTTTGGGACTAACTAGGATGGGATAGGACTTCCCTCATCATTATCATCAGATTGGCATGAAGCTGGTCTAAAATTTACAAGTGGGGGAAGGGAGGGACCTAATTTAGAAGGGGATTCAAAGAGAACTATTTATACTGGTCCTATCTGGGGAGGATCAGAGAGGGAAAGGGGAAAGATGATCGGGCCACATTCTACTCAACATAACCAGGGTTAGTTTCAGGAGGAGGACATATATGATTAGGATCTGAGGATGAAGGAGGATCAACTTTTTGCTTCCCTTTGTCCTCTGAGGGCTCACCTATCTTTTACCCAGTAGCTTGGTTTGACTAAGTCATTGGGCCAATTTTTAGGGGATCAAGTCACCCATTCTTTGGAATATAGGATAAAGGTAGAAGGAACCAATTTTGAGGTCTAAGGGGATACCTCGATAAAGAGTCACCAACCTTGGTTTCCTCTACAGGCTTAGATTTGAGGAGAGGGCACTAGTTTTGGAGATGGTCTTGCATGTAGAACTGGACACAAAAGGCTAGTTTGTTTTCATATTCTAGTGGTTGGTGCCATATAAAGGACCCTGAGATTAGGTTAACAAAGGATGGAAGCTTAGACTCGAGGTTGGCATTTACATAAATGTGAGTGTGGACCAATTTGGAACCTTCTTTGGTTGTAGATTCAATGGCCACCAACTTGCCATCTGTTCCTGCAATATATTTTAGGACCTCCACTTGCCATAGATGAAAAGGTAGATCTAGGATATGAACCCATATGGGAGTAAAATTTATGCTCTGAGTATTTTATTTGAAGTTTACCACCCATCGCCTAAAAAACAGGCTCCTCTTGCCTTGGAATCAAGGCCCTCCTGTTAGAATATGGTTTGCATCATCATGGTTGCTAAGATTTATGATGAAGAAACCCCTTGAGAGGGCTACGATCTCCATGTTTCTTGAGGTCTTCCATTTGGAGAAGGCCCAACACCTTATGGTCTCCATGTCTAGTCATCCCCTGACAAACTTCCCGATCAGGGAGTAGGAGGCCTTGGAAACATAGTTGGAAAAAGCCTCTGTTGGGATGATAATATCAGGTCCAAATTGGAAAATATGGGCGTCTAAGGTTTTTGGGGGGATCACCTCGCTAGAGGTGACCTATGTGTAATATGACCTACCAGGGCTCCCAAGAATGGGTCCTCATCCGGTCTTTTGTCAGGAGGCTCCTTGTCTCGAGGGCCCATGTGGGGCATTCCTTGGGATCTGGCTTCACCTTCATCATTCTTACATGCACTTGGTCCTCTTAATCCCTGCATCAGTCCTACATTTGAGATCCTGCTCCTACCATCGTTGCCCTCCATCTCCACCATCGCTCCTCTCTCTACACTAATGAGCACGAAGCTATTTGATCCCCTACTCAAGGATCTTGATAATGTGCTTACTCCAAATTTCATGCCTAGAAGCATATTGCTTTCCTAATGTATTTGAGGAAATTTTAATTTGAATAGATGGCACAAAATCATCCTTTAAGAGGCAATTGTGTAACCATTGATTTATTATCAAAACTTCTCTGTGATTACAAATTTTTACTTTACACATTACAATATTATTGATGCAACTTATGGTATAGGTTTTAACAAGTAGATAAGACCTCAAAATCAAGTTGAAATGACATAATCAACACAAGATATAATATGGGAATGGAGATAGAGACTAAAAAAAGTAGGTATGTGTTCCAACCATCTATTTCAATGACATCCTACCCAAAAACTAACAAGGGCAATCCACCCCTATCCTATGTAGGGGGGCAAGGCTCTTCATTATGTACAATTTAAATGTTAGGGTTTTATTTAAATAATACATACACTAATGGGTTCCTATACAAATATAATATAATTATTCTTCTATGCATTTATTTATTTTATTCATCAAATTAATTTCAAAGGCTATACAAATTTACAACTATAAACACTTCTTGTTGCTATATACTACAATAATTCAACTAAAATTGACATTTTTTTAATACACTATTATTTTAATGATGTTACATGTTAGTAAGAAATTTTAAGAATAAAAATTATCTCAAAATATTGATATGTTTTTAAACTATATTTAACATTTGAAATATTTTATTTGGAATGCTTCATCTGCTCTGTTGAATGTATCCCCTACATTTCCAATGTATGTTGAACTTTTGACATGTTTCTCCTTCAAGCATGTATCCTCTTCAATATGGCCACAAGTTTGATATTTGATTCATCATAATGATAAATTACTATATTATCAAAATTTATAAATTATATATCAATTACCTAATTAATTAGTTAATAAATGGAAACAAACTGATTACAAAGTTATTTATGATTAAACTAATTAGTAATTTTTATAAATTAATATTCAAAATAAAAAGTCTAACCTATACTAATATTAACCTCTAGAAGATCCTAGTTTAACTTTAATGTCTTAAATCAAACTTTATCTTCTTTGAAGATGGGCCAAAGTTCCTCACTTTCCAAAAATTGCATAAACTATAATTTCATGCCTCTACATTATAAGTCCCAAAGGAAATCATACAATGACACATCCCTCCACTTACAAAAAATTCTTGAACAAATATCACCAATGCAAAGAGCTCAAAAACATATGTTTTGAAAAAAAGTCTTAAACTACATTACACAAAAGTTATGACCTTGAAAAGGTTTACCTTTTTTAATCCTTGAGATATAAGAATATATTTCCTCAAACCTTAGGATTATATCTAAAAACTAAAAATTGTACTTGTGATAGGATGGGATATTCCATGTTAGCTTTTGGTGATGTATATTAATGGAGGTGTAACCACAAGGTGTAAAATATGCAGGCTATGGTAAGTATATGATAATGATACTTATTTATGCAGAAAAATAAGAGAATAGACTTCTGCAATAACTTAAAAGCTCACGAAAATAGCACAATGTAATATAATGGAGGACTATGAACACTCCAAAATTTTACAATGAAGATCTACATTGTACCTACTCACTACTCTATAGTAACCTTCTCTCTCTCTCTCTCTATCTCTCTCTCTCACTTTCTATATTCTATAGCTCAAGGTACATATATATAAGATAAGTTCCTTAGGCTTTACTCTACCTATTCCTATGACTTATGTACATGTGAACTACATGCACATTTACATTATTGCACATTCTAATACTTGTGCATTTATTACTTCTTCCCCAAGTAACTACTTAACATAAGATAAACTCTTAATCTAATAATGTACCCAAGGTGGTACATTGACATGTACCCAATAATTTAATATATTCTCTAACACCCTCCTATATTACAATATTTGGATATTGAAGACTTTAGTCTTCAATATGGATCTTCATATTTTACATAGTATTCAACTTGATCTGATCCTTCTTCTTCATTTGGCCCAGTATTTATGTTGTCTCTTCATGTTTTCTTCTTTCTACTATTTTCCAGTATATCAAAGTGTTTGGTAGAATTATTGAAGTCGTCTAGATAACCTTGTTGAACTAGAGAACTGATAATATTGTGAGTCATAAGTGGATCATAATTGCTTCCTCTTCTATTCCTGTATGACTTGTATCCTTGATCTTAAAAAAAGTCAAGCTTGAGCTCATTGTTAGTGAATGCTTCTGAAATAAGAACTTGGAAGAAACAATCTAATCTGAATATTAGTATTTCCTCATATATTTTATAGTACTTGTCTTTGTTGTAACAATAGTAATATGGATGAGATTTTCCTCCACAATATTTACATGGATGGAAACTCTAGCAGTTAACCTTTTCATGACCAAATTTGCTGCAATAAGTACATAGTAAAGATATCCCAACTTCTTTGTTATCTGGTTTAGGAATATCATGTTTATCTATTTCCTTGATGAAATAGTTAAACCATGTGTGTACAATTGAAGCTATCCTATATTTACTTCTTTCATAAATCTATATGAGATATTTTTGATCAATATTCTTTTCTACCTTTTGAATATGATCTTCAATTTACTCATTGTCATTAATTCGTTTTACTATTTTATTGGAAGATGTTCCTGAAGAATACATTTTTATCAAACTATTAGTTTGTGAATTTTCAAAAATCCTTTTAAATTGCATTGATTCTTCTTTTCCATTTCATCTTCCTTATTATCCAATGAATTATCCAAATCATCAATCATGCTTTTAAGCCATATTGGTATTTTCCTTGTTCCTTTTCTAATTACATTATTTAATATGTTCTTTGTAGTAGACATCCTTACAACTCCCTAGTTTAGAGTATGTGGACCAATTTGATAAAAATGTAAACTTAGGTTTTGTAGAATACTTATATCTCCCAAGTGTTTTAATCTAAGGTTTTGATAATGTGCGTGATAGTAGATTTCACTTTTAGGTTTACTTTGAGTTGTACCCCTTTTGACTCCCTAATGGTTTGATGTTCAAATCCTAATTTTTATTTCTCCCTATGCACTTTTCAATTTGATGAAGTTCTCTATGGTTGGATTTATTTTGTCCCTTCAATGTTACTATGGGACAAGTATAATTAAATGATTCCAACTCTTTTAAGTAATTAATAAACTTCCCTCTAATAACCAATTGTTTGATTTTCTAAATTCTAATAAACTATGTTTTATGTAGTATTCCTTATAACTCCCCAATTTGGAATATTAGAAATTAATAATATTTGCAATATAATAAAACTTTGATTTTCCAAGTAGAAACCCTTATATCTCCTAGGTATTAATTACAAATATTAAAATATTTTGTATTTCAATTAAAGTAATTTGAAATACTTTTAAGATATAAGATTTATTTGATTTGCTTTCAACTTACTAAGGCTTATTTAACTTATATCTCCAACGTAAAAGACAAATGGATTCAGCCTTAAGTTATATGCCCTATTACTCTTGAATAAAAGTGATTTTAATAAAAGTGAAACCTTACCTTTATAATGTTGTATCTCCTTGATAATGGGCGTTGTACTATGGATATATGATAGTGATGGAAATAAGTTTTCTAGGCATATCTTATGCACACATTTAATGAATCTTTGAATACTCTTCAAATCCTTGACTTTGTGCTTTAAATGCTCACTTAGACATCCCTTTAAATCAGTCTCAATTGTGCCTTCAATTCTCTTTGGAACGTACCTTTAATTCTCTCACTTGATGCTGGCTAAAGATGTGATTCCTCCTTTGTATAAGCACTCTTACTTTTTGTAGCTATAAATGTGCTCCCTTGTCTTTAAGCAAGTTCCAAGTGGCACTATGTATTTCCCAAGACTCATTGATCTCCTTCTTAGGTGCTGCAGTGCCTGTTATGGGTCTTGAGAAATGCTACATTTATGAATGTAACTCTCGAACATTGATGAATATTATAGATACATTCTTAAGAATTATAGCTATGATGAAAGGTGTTACGTTTCTTAGGCACCCTTTATCTTGAGATCTGGCATTATGAATATGGATATGCTCTTTCACCTTTGTGCCAAGTGGCACATTATCCCTGGTAGGATTTTACATGTGTCACTCCAAAACTGTGCATGTAGAGCTACTCCAACGTATCTTATTCTTCATCCATTTTATGCCAAAAAATGACATATTATTTCTTGTGTTCAATGATCTCTTTCTAGGCAAACATTGATGTGATGGAGCTGGCTCTAGTTGTGATGGATTTCAAGCATTGCAATGGTGTTCCAATGCTAGCTTTTTATGTGGTTCTCGACTAGTGATTCAACCATGTTGGAGCTATGGTAATATACCTTTGATATCACCTTATACCTTGCTCTTCCTTTCTTGTAATATATTGTCCTTAACACTTTGTTTTTATGTAGGGTGCAATAGATTATATTCACCTTACATAGGTCCTTTCTATGCTCTAGGTTGAGATTGCCTTGGTGATGGACTAATGTGTCTTCTAATGCTTTAATGAGCCAGATAACAAGCCTTATGGATGTCTCTTTACTCAAGCACCTTGGATAGTGCTTCCATTACCAATAACGAATATCAAGCCCTTTGATTGGCTTATTTCTTAAGCACCTTTGCTAGTGCTTACCCTTTGCAAATGGTAGATATTGAGCCCCTTTTTATGGCTCCTATTTGAGCACTTTTGCTAGTGCTAATGGTTGTCTCTTGTAGATAGGATGATATGCTACATAGAGTGTCCTTAAGATACTTAACTTTTATCTCCCTTTGATGTAATAATAGAGATAAATTTGGTGCTTGTATAACCCTATAAAATGCTCCTTAGTTGCAACTAAAATATGAGACTCTCCTAGTCTCATTTTGTAGCTCCTTCTACTAGTTTTGATGGTGGCTTTGTTCTCCACTCCTTGGAGGAATATTACCTTGTTTGGTGGCTTCTCTAGGCCACAATAAGCTACAGGTTTTGTGTACTTCAATAGTGTCTCTAGACACTTTGATAGTATACTGACTTGTGCTCTTTGGTTTTTCACTCTAACTTAACAACCAATGCACATAATAATCCTTTGAGAGTAACTAGTTTAATGAATAACTAGAATAGTGCAATCAATCCTTAATGTACCAGTAATATCTCTAACTCAATGCACTTAAGGATAATAATAATTTCACCTTATTGCTCCTGTAAATGAACCCTCAAAGTAGTTTGAAATATGCACTTAATTTTCACTACAACTTAAAATACTTAGTGCACCTTAAAACTCTTTAAGAACAACTAGTATAGTGCAATATTGATCTCACCTTATTACTCCTTAAAATGAACCTTAAATCATGCACTAGTAATTGCTCCTAAATGCACTATAATATCTGTAACTTAATATATTATTATTTGCTATAACTAGATAATAGGAATATGATATTATTATTTCTATCGAAATTTAACTCCTATTTTAATGTGCAAGTATAAACCTTAAAAAAAACTATCTTTTGCACTCCCTTTGAAGGCTAAAATGCAACCTTCCTCCTTGCAACTTTTAAAACTCATATGGTGATTAATTAAACTAAATAATGAATTGAATATAAGTGTTCATAAAATGAACCCTTTGCACCTAAGTTTCTTACCTTAATGAACTTTGTAAATGAAGTATTTCTAGGTGATTAGATTTATCTTATTGCTACCTTTTACTGGATGGAATTGTAGCTATTCTTGGATTTCCTAAACAACTCCTCAACTCACCAATTTGTATCTTAGAAAATCCTCTATCTTGCTTCTATAAACTATAGTGTGGTGGTTTCAATTCTCCTTTAGGATGTATTTTTAAAATATAATTTTTTGTAGCTAGTAATGCTATCCTAATTTCTGCCCTTTCGTAGTCAATATTTTCATTGAAATGATGTCCTTGAATCTCAAAAATTTGATAGGGAACTCCTCCAAATCACAATTGATATGTTATTCAAGAATCCTTTAGTATTCTGCTATAGATTCAATAAACTCCTATCTTTTAATGAGCCTTCTAGCCTTGAAGGGTAATCTTCAAACTTTTTAGGTTTGGTAGTAATGGTTGGCTCCTTTCTTCTTCAACCTCCTTTTCAAATTATAACTTCAATCAAGGCCTTATTCTCAAGAATTTGAAAGTCTTGATGTCTTCACCAATATCCTCTAAAATTTGGCAAGTTTCTTGCCAAATCTATCTCCATTTGGGCTTCATGTCGGATGGCGATAATTATCCCAAAATATTTCTTTATCAGGAACTTCTCCTTGGTGGTAAATTTATCCAATGAGTTCTTCTAGGAACTCCTTTAATGTCATTATTTAAATCTCCTTCAATGAGGTTCACCAAGCCTTCTCCTTATTTCTCCTTGAGACCTCTTCTCTAGGGTCTTCACTTTCATAGCTTCTCTGATCTTCCCAATGAGACCTTTCCTTTAACCTTCTGTTGTGGAAGTGTTGACAATGAGATCTCCTTCTTGGATCTCTAAAATTTAATTTTACTAGAATCTGGAATGGAAATTTTTGCTTGTCCATATTTAGTCTTCTATATTCCTAAACTGGAAGTTCTTCAATGGGATCTCTTGTAGGTCTTTTCCAGCTTATTGAGCCATTTTATCCTTCTGCAATCTGTAGGCTTCAATAGTCAATGGAGATCACCAATATCCAATATCCTCCTAGACTCATCTCTGGAGTCTCTTCTTCCTTGAGTCTACAATAAGGCTACTATGGTATTTTCCTCTCTTATACAATCTGCAGGTCTGCAACTCTTGTAATAGAACTTTTTCTTAGGTCTCTCTAATATTCAATATTCTACTTGTTTTTGTAAGTGCTAGAATGATTCTAATGGAGATATTATTTCTAGTGCTATGTAGGAAGCTTCCCAAATTTATCTGAATCTTATTTTCCTACAACAAGATGTTAGAAATTGTAATGGAAGAATTTATGGTTTTGGAGACAACGAAATTCACTAGTTGATTTATCAATCTAGTGGAATTTATGCTGAGTCATAATCTTCATGAGTTTTTATGCAACCTTGTGGAAATATTCTAATGCAATCTCAAAATTTTTGTAAATGAGATTTCTAGATTTCTCTCAATCTCACTTGTGGCTCTACCTATTTCCTATCAATCTATCATGCTCTGATACCACTATTAGCTTTTGATGATGTATATTAATGGAGATACAATATCAAGATGTAAAATATGCAAGATATGGTAAGTATATGATAATGGTACTTAAATATACAAGAAAATAAGAGAATAGACTTCTATAATAACTTAGTAAAATACCATTAATGAAAGCTCATGAAAATAGTACAATGCAATATAATGGAGGACTATGAATACTCTAAAATTTTACAATGAAGATCTACATTGTATCTACTCACTACTCTATAGTAACCTTATCCCCCCCCCTCTCTCTCTCTCTCTCTCTCTCTCTCTCACTTTCTATATTCTATAGCTCAAGGTACATATATATAAGATAAGTTTCTAGGGCTTTACTCTACCTATTCTTATGAATTATGTACATGTGGACTACATTCACATTTATATTATTGTACATTCTAACACTTGTGCATTTGTTAATTCTTCCCTAAGTAACTACTTAACATAAGATAAAATTTTAATATAATAATGTACCCAAGGTGGTAAATTGACATGTATCGAATAATGTAATATACTCTCTAACATTCCATATATTTTTCACTAGTCTATTAGCTCTATGAATATTTGGATGCCACTTGGATTTTTTTGATTGCATGACCTCCTTTATATATAAAAATTGATTTTTAATACCAAGTACGATACATGTCACCACTATCACCACTAAAATCAATTAAATATTTTAAATAGAAGTCCAAGGTAAATGTATTTTTTACCTTTGGGTAGCAAGCACCCTTGAATAGCTAACCAAGAAGTGATGCCCCTCCATACAACAAAAAGGGGAGCCTCCACTAGATAAAAAAAGCACTTCCTTGATTGAAGTAAAAAAGTGTTTTGTGAGAAAGGGAAATGACATCAAATTCATGACCCTTCCCTCCAAAATATCAAAACAACCTTTCACTAGAACACTGAAGAGACTTCTACTAGCCCAAATTCCATCCAATTCATAAAGGAATGATATTAAAACAATGAAATATTTTCCTATTTTAAGAGAAAATAAGATAAAGTAGAAAATACAATCCATAATTACGTTAAATTTATTAGCAATTTCCAAAAATAAATGGAATTGATTATTGCTCAATATTATTTAACAAAAGAAATACATGACATATGAAACATAAAATATGATGCGATGTCCATATTCACCAAAAGATATTCACTCAAATATAAAAAAATACACTCCAACCAATAATGAAATGATATATGAGAAGGGGTATTGATACCCAAGTACATGATGCCTTTAGTTCAAGGTTATGAGATTGGCCCTTAGGAATAAAATAATAAAAAATTACACAAATACCTTTTTTAAGGTTTACATGGGCCCATAGGGAAAATACAACAAATAGTTGGTTGCAAACTCAAGAAAAGCTTAACTATCACATATTCCAACATCCCCCCTTAATCTAAACTAGGGAAATAGAGAAAGACCCTTATGCTGGATCCCCCCTTAAGGGACACTCTCCAACTCCATGAAGCCTTGACATGTGCACAAAAGTGACCTCAAGCATGATCTTGGTCAAAATATTTGCTACCTACTCTAATAAAGGAGCAAATACTAGATTTAACATCTAAAAAAGTTCATCCATATATCAATGTACTTTGTTTGTTGATGAAATAGAAGATTATGAACAATCTAAATAGTACTTTAATTTTCATAATGAAGGCTAACAAGAAATATCTAAGGTATGTCATTCTCCTCCAAAATCATTAGCATCCATCTCAAATTCTTAGCTACTTTATTAACAATACAATATTCAAACTCCACAGAAGAATAAGAAATGGTGGATTGGCATTTAGAATACCATGAAATAGGGTTAGATTCCAAATAGAACACAAAACTTGTGGTGGATTGATGCTCATCCAAATCATGTACTCAATTAGCATTTTAAAAACCTATCAAGATCGAAGCAAAACCAATGAAGTAGTGAATGCCCATTTAATATGTCCCTTTGATGTATCTGAGAATCTACTTTACTACTATCTAGTGACTATCCTAAGGATCCTACATGTACTTATAATAATAGCTAACAACAAAGGATATATTCAGTCTAATATGACTGAGATAGAGAAGTCCTCCTACAAGATATTGATATAGAGTGGCATCAAATAAAGGAGAGATATAGTTATCCCAAATTTTCAAACCTAAAGCAAAGGGGGTTCTAGTAGGCTTACATTCCTCCATATTTAACCACTTAAGAAGATTCGAAGCATCTATGTGATAATAAATGATAATGCTATAATCTATCTGATCAATTTGGATTCCTAAGTGCAGAAACTCCAAATTTATCATCTCTAAGGTGGAACAAAGCTGCGAATTCATATTTTGAATCAAATTAGTGGACTTACCTATGATAAGAATATCATTAAAATATAATATGATCATCATAATTTCCTTATCATGATATTTAATGTAAACATCATGCTCAACATGACATCACTAAAATCCACAACTGAGGCAAAAAGAGTGGATTTTATCATACCAAACATGAGTATCCTACTTAAAACCATACAAATATTGATTCAAGCAACATACCAATGGAGTAGGGCACTCTAACTCAAATTTTTATGGTTTCTACATGTAGATTATCTCTTAAAGATCATGAAGAAAGTCACTCTTCATGTCCATTTGATGTACCTTCCATCCATGAGAGGCAATAATAGAAATAATATTTCTAACATAATCCATCTTGGCCATAGGTGAAAAATTATTGGAGTAGTCCAATCCCTCCTACCAAGAGAAGCCCTTATCAACAAGGCATACCTTGTGCTTTTATATCTATCCATCCCATGTATACTTGGTCATATAGATCCACTTACACCCCATATTTTTCTTTCTTGCTAGAAGAGGTACAAAATCCCATGTTTTATTCATTAATATATCATATTTTGTTGTGATATAATATTCCCATTTAGGCTTACCCTTAGCCTTATAGTAGGTAATAATATTCTATGAATGGGCTACCTTCAAGAGCACAACTTCGAAATGAGCCTTATGATGCCACTTAAGGGACAAAATGGGTTGGACATTATTCATTAGTGTCTTAACCTATTTAGGTATGAAACGTTTAAAATAATCATGAGTATCCTGCACCATCTCAATATTAAAAACTAAAATAAAATAATCCAATTTACCAAGACTCACCTCATCATGTAAATTTGGAACAATTTGAACTAATCAATCTTGCTAATCTTGTCCTACTCTAGGATAAGAGAAAACTAGTTGAGAAACTATTTGTGATGGGGCCAAATCAATAGCTAGTGAATAGCCACTCAAAGAGGAATATGTTATAATGGAAATGAAATGAATAAAAATATTTGAAGAACCTAATGAAGCTAGAATAGGTAGAGAATAAAAAGAATTAATAGTTAAACGATCTAGAGGGGGAGTGGAAGGATCACCTAGAAAAACCTCATCAAATATGACATCTCTCTTGATCAAATGTGTCATGTCTTTGAGGATCATAGAGACAATATATCTGAGATATCAAAATTCCCCACAAACATACACTTATGGATCCTTGTGTTGGAATTAACAATAATTTTCAAAAATGAACATAAGAAAAACATCCACTCAAATCTTCTACAAAAAGCATAAAAGAACAAGACAAAAAAATATGATGGCTACCTATAGGCACCATAAATAATAACTATCCATAGATTATATTGCCCAACACTCTAATGAAAAATGAGTGTGAGGGGGGATTTATAGCAATACTAAACCCTAATTAAATCCTAAAGTTTAATCTAAGCCAATATATGATGCAGGAGCATCCAACAGCACCTGATGCAGAAGCATCCAGTGGCAGGAGGGCCACTTCGGAAGAGTCGGCTAAGGAAGCAGAAGAAGAAGGCAAGGAGAAAATGCAGAGCAAAAACTATCGTGATTTTGCTACGTCACAAAATCATGACAGTCGACAGAAGGAAGAATGCAAAGGCATAGAAATGTCGCGATTTCGCAACATGTCACAAAATTGTGACATGTCACGAAATCGCGACACCATCAGGGTAGAGCAAAGGCCACCGAGGAGGGTGTCACGAAATCATGACATGTTGCAAAATCGTGACACCATCAGGGTAGAGCAAAGGTAGCCAAGGAGGGTGTCATGAAATCGTGACACCAACAAAGGAGAGCAGAAGGGAGTGGGGGAATGTCATGATTTTGCGACATGTCATGAAATTGCGACTGTCACAAAATCGTGACACAAAAGTGAAGCTAGAGTAGAGCAGTGGGAGTTGTCATGATTTCGTGACATGTCACGAAATCTCGACAGTCACAAAATCATGACAAAGAAGGGCAGGCGAGAGGAGGCCGTTGGGAATGTTGCGATTTCACGACATGTCACGAAATCATGACGGTCGTGAAATCGTGACTTGAAATTAGGAAAGGCAGTGGTGGAGGTAAAGGCCATGATATCGTGACATGTCACGATATCGTGACATGTCATGATATCGTGACCCGAAGGCAAAGAAGGCAGCGATGTAGAAAATATGTCACGATATCGTGACATGTCGCGATATCACGACTTGAAGGCGAGAAAGGCAAAGGTGAAGAGAAAACATCGCGATATCACGACATGTCACGATATCATGACCAAAAGAGAGAAGGAGCGCAGGGAAGCCAAAACGTCGTGATATCATGACAAGAAAAGAAGAAGACACGAAAGGAGGAGGAGACATCATGAAATCATGATAGGCAGTATCTTCAGGGACCGTTACAGGATGATGTCATTGAGCGACACGTGGCAGCACAAGAACAACACATGGCATCGAGGTGCAATGAAAGTAGGCGAAGACAAAGCGTCGTGCAAAAAATGTAATCGTAAGCAAGAGTCGAATGACAGTTACAGAGTCAGTTGCAGAATGCAGTTATGGAATCGAATAGTCGTGGCAAAGAGGAATCGAAGGGCCATCAGTGGAAGACAAAGAGTCAGACCGGAGTTATAAAAATGGCAAGCCGAGCCTTGCACAAGGGTTGGAAAATGGTAGTTGCAGAGTTGGATAACTACAGTGCGAGTTGCACAGTCGGGTTGCGAAGTCGAGGCAGAGGCCACTCGGATCGACTTGAGTGTTTTTTTCCTTCCAGAGTTGCAGAGTGAGTGATCTGCAACAGTGTATTAGAAATCTGGGCCTGTGCACCAGTTGTTGTAAAGCCTGCGGGATGTTGTTATTTACGTAATGGCAAAATTGAAATATAAAGTGAAAATTTGATTTTTGAATTACGTAATTTTTATATAGAGTGAATTTTAAAATTTTTGTGTGAACTTAGGATTTGGTCAAAAATAAATTTTGCGACCCCCCATCAAGTGGTATCAGAGCTAGTGATTATGAGTGCACAACAGATTCGTCGAACGTGAGGCAGTTGCGCTAGGATCTGTGGTAGGGTTTTGAGAGAGAGAGAGAGAGTTAAGATCCCAGAGAGTGTTAGAAGATCGCCAATAGTGAGGAAGCTACACTAGGATCAGTCAAAGCTTTGTAAGAAAAGCAAGGAAAGATGCCTCCATGAAGAAGTCGTGGCAAGGAAGAAGATATGGTGTCGGAGGAAGAATTCTTGGCATTGCAGCGATAATTTAAAGCCCTGCAGGAGGAGTGGCTCAACATAAGATTGTAGGAGCAAGAGGAGTGGTGCAAAAGGCGTGAAGAAAGACAAAAAAAGAGAGATGCTGGAATGCATCAGAAGCTGAAGCTGAAGAAGGCTGCATGCAAAGAAGAGTGTAGCAGTGCCAGGATATGCCTGGAAGAAGGCATAAATTTAACTGGAAAAGAGGAGGAGTTGAAGCAGGCTACAAAAGAAGTATGCAACAGTGGGAAGATCTGTCCAAAAGAAGACAAAAGTTATGTGGACCAGAAGAAGGGGTTGAAGCAGGCTGTAGAGGCAGATGAATGTTTGGAGATGTTGCAGGAGGCAACAACCAAACAGCTCAGAAGTGAAGATCACTTCTCCACCAACCCCGGGTGTCTGATGCAGGAGCATCCAGTAGCACCTGATGCAGAAGCATCCAGTGGTAGGAGGGCCACTTTAGAAGAGTCGACTAAGGAAGCAGAAGAAGAAGGCAAGGAGAAAATGCAGAGCAAAAACTGTCACAATTTTGCTATGTCATGAAATCACGACAGTCGATAGAAGAAAGAATGCAAAGGCACAAAAATATCGTGATTTCATGACATGTCATGAAATCATGACATGTCATGAAATTGTGACACCATCAGGGTAGAGCAAAGGCCACCGAGGAGGGTGTCACGAAATCGTGACATGTCACAAAATTGCGACATGTCATGAAATCGTGACACCATTAGGGTAGAGCAAAGGCAGTCGAGGAGGGTGTCACAAAATCGTGACATGTCATGATTTTGTGACATGTCACAAAATTACGACACCAACAAAGGAGAGCAAAAGGGAGTGGGGAAATGTCATGATTTTGTGACATGTCGTGAAATCGTGACTATCATGAAATCACGACACAAAAGCGAAGCTAGAGCAGAGCAGTGGGAGTTGTCGTGATTTCGTGACATGTCACAAAATCATGAAAAAGAAGGGTAGGCGAGAGGAGGCCATTGGGAATGTCGCAATTTCGTGACATGTCGCAAAATCGTGATGGTCACGAAATCGTGACTTGAAATTAGGAAAGGCAGCGATGGAGGTAAAGGCCGCGATATCGCGACATGTCGCGATATCACGACCCGAAGGCAAAGAAGGCAGCAATGCAGAAAATACGTCGCGATATCGTGACATGTCGCGATATCACGACTTGAAGGCGAGAAAGGCAAAGGTGAAGAGAAAACGTCACGATATCGTGACATGTCGTGATATCGTGACCAAAAGAGAGAAGGAGCGCAGGGAAGCCAAAACGTCGCGATATCACAATATGTCACGATATCGCGACAGGAAAAGAAGAAGATGCGAAAGAAGGAGGAGACGTCACGAAATCATGACAGGCGGTATCTTCAGGGACCGTTACAGGATGACATCATTGAGCGACACGTGGTAGCACAAGAACAACACGTGGCATCAAGGCACAACGAAAGTAGGCGAAGATAAAGTGTTGTGCAAAAAATGTAACCATAAGCAGGAGTTGAATGACAGTTACAGAGTCAGTTACAGAATGCAGTTATGGAATTGAACAGTCGTGGCAAAGAGGAATCGAAGGGCCATAAGTGGAAGACAAAGAGTCAGATCGGAGTTATAAAAAGAGCAAGCCGAGCCTTGCACAAGGGTTGGAAAAATGGTAGTTGCAGAGTTGGATAACTACAGTGCGAGTTGCACAGTCAGGTTGCAGAGTCGAGGCAGAGGCAACTCGGACCAGCTTGAGTGTTTTTTTCCTTCCAGAGTTGCAGAGTGAGTGATCTGCAATAGTGTCTTAGAAATTTGGGCCTGTGCACCAGTTGTTGTAAAGCCTGCGGGCTGTTGTTGTTTACGTAATGGCAAAATTGAAATATAAAGTGAAAATTTGATTTTTGACTTACGTAATTTTTATATAGAGTGAATTTTCAAATTTCTACGTGAAATTAGGATTTGGTAAAAAATAAATTTTGTGACCCCCCATCAATATAATAAGTGGGATTTAGGTCAATTACAAATATTAAATAAGGTCGTCGGACTGAACGCTTGTCCCTTTCCTGGTGCTTTCAGCAATGTAAAATGTTTAAAATGATTATGGCATGGTGGTTATAGGGGTGGACTATGCAAAGATCTGTGTGGTGGCTTCTAGGGTGGACAGTGCAGAATACTATGGCGGCCATAAAAGTTGGACAACCTACCCGGATTCATGGCGGCTATCGATTCCACCATGTAAATTCAAAAAAAAAAAAACAAATATTAAATAAGGTTTTATAACCATAACAAGTTTAACCATGGCCCATTGGGCTCACATAATAAAATATTACAAAACAATAAATACATTGGATAATGAAATATCCCTAGGTCTATCCAATACAAAGCACAATTTTGGCTCTTAATCATGAATTAGATTACAAATTCAACACTTTGGTATCTTCGTTTTTCAAATATCCTTGGGTATGTGAGCCCATGCTAAGGACCCAAATATTTAGAACCAAGATACATTGTCCTTTGTTAATTTATCAAAATGCACCATCCCTTGAACAACCTTGGTAGGAACCTTGTTGATGAGATATATTGCACAAGTGAATACCTCACCCAAAAATTTATGATACAGTCCATTGGCATGAATCATACAAGCCATCTCTATGATTACCCTATTTTTTTCTTTTTGTTTCACCATTCTATTTAGGAGTGTAGTGTATAGTCCTCTCATATGTTATTCCATGAGTGACCAAAAAATCATGAAAAACATGACTAAGTCACCACCCCATATGTCCTTAGAAACTTTATCTTCCTATCTAGTTGATTTTCAATAAAATCCTTAAAAGTTGTGAACCTCTCAAACATTTCATCCTTGGTATAAATGGTATATAACCATACATATATAAAAAAATCATCAATAAAAAGAAGGAAGTGCCTATTTTCTAAAATACAAGGTGTTCCCGTAGGTCCATAGATATCACTATGCATGATATCCCAAGTGTGAGATGCCCTATTGGTAACTCCTTTTGAAAAGGTATCCCTATGAGGATTTCCTAAAATGAATCCCTTACATGCACCACTAGAGAGGTTATACATGAAATTCTAATAGCCACCTCATTCTTACTCATGTAACTGAAGGAACTATAATTGAAATGGCCAAGCCTATGATGCCACTTCTAACTCTTATCATAAACATGTGCAATCATTGCAACAAAGTTTTTCTTTTTAGAGGAAGAAGAAGAAATAGTGGGTTTTTTACCCATTTTATACATATGATCAGATTCATCACAATATCTAGAAGCAACAATCCTAATCCCATTGTCTATAATATTAATCCCTCATCTATCAAGCCAAAATTCTACTTTCTTGTTTGTATGAGTAATGTGATAAATAGGCAAAATATCGAAACCAAAATTAGGAATATGAATTACCTCATCAAATGACAAAGATCCAATAATGATATCTCCACTTCTAGCCACTTGCAATGAAGAGTCATATTCAATCACAACATGTTATCCTGCATGAGTTTTATTACAATATTGAAGAAGGTTTTTATGCTTCATCATATGCCTAGTAACCCCTCAATCAACTATCCACTCATTTGAAGAAGTTGATGTCCAATATGTAGAATGAACTACAACATGTGACTATGAGGTTTCTCCATCAAAATTGTCCTCACCTTATGCATAGAAGAGAGTAGCATAAACATCCCCTTTCTTGTTGCTTCCTCCAATTTCTTGATTCAAATTCTATAAAATTCTACCTTGTGTCCTTCATTTTTGTAGAACTCACAAGTAGGATTCTTGAAAAACTTATTGAGATTCTAGGTAGCATAGTTAGGAACATTAACCAATGACACATTGTGATTGATAACTACTCTTCTAAAATTCAAAAACCAAAATGTAGTTGTAGCAAAAAACAACACTAATATAGAGATTAAAAAAACATGTGAATAAAAGAAGAGCTCAAAATGCTTCTATATAAAAAATTTATGACCCTAATATCGCAAAAATACCTTTAAAACCTTTGAATTTTTTTAGTACCTACAAAGAATGGTAGGTCGCCACATGTCACTACATGAGTAGCTAAGAGGGTGATTATTGTGCATTGAATATATAATGTACTAGTGAATTATGTGATGCCACTTGCCATATTATTCTACAAACAACATTGTGCCACTTGTTTCTATATAATTTGCTTCAAACACTACACCAAAAAAAGGCTTTAACAACACTTATAAAATACCCTTAAAGACCTTTAAATGCAGTTATTCAACCATTGTCTATGAGGGTATTGTAAAAATTTTATGACATACAATGATGGCTAAAAACTACCTTAAACAACCACCCTCTTAGGACTATGAGGGTGGTTGTGAACTTTCATATTAGGACTAAGAGGGCGGTTATTAACCACCCTCTTAGGGTTAAGCCTCTTAGGCCTAAGAGGGTGGTTTAAAACTGCCCTCTTATGGTCCCACCCTAAAATAAATATAAAGGAGATGATCCATGTTGGAGGGACTAGAAGTTAGGCTCATGAATAAATTGTAGTGATAATGGGTATTTTAATTTTCCTTACCTATACCTTGGTTGTTGAAATTACCATTGATGTTCACTGTTGTGTACTTCCTCGAACAATAGAAAAGTTATAGGTACTAAAATCAATATATGGGAAAGTCAAGATGGAAAGGCACTGACTTAACAATTGTGTATTTAAGTGATAGTGTTATTAGATAAGTTATGCCATCGATTATAAAGAGCCTATGACTCTTTATTCAACACTCTCTCAGTAGAAACAATTCTGTCAGTGCATGTTTGTTCTTAGTAGCGCATGGTGTGGAGCATCCTCCAAGTGTTGACCTGAGATCTTCCTCAATTGAAGAGGAATTTTGAGGTTTTTTAAAACCAGATTGTTGAATGCTCCTTCTTCAACCACTTATCCTTTTCATGTTTGTAAACTCATACATGAAGTACAAACTAGAGTGTGAGGTGAAAGTCCATTACACATCTAATGAGTGCTACCTCAACAATTTCAAGATTGTAACCATAAGTTTGCAGGACCTGCTTATGGACATATACTTGTAAAACCTAAAAACATAAAGACTATTATGAAGGGAATGTGAACTAGTCATGTGGAACAAGAACCTACATTGAACAAACATAATTTTACATGATGCAAGGACTTTGCAGTCCAGTTTGACTACATCAAAATGGGACTTAGCAAAAGAGTGGAGAATATTACTATGTCCAAAAGTTGCTAAGAATTGAAATTGATGCCAATGTTGTGATGATTTTGTATTTATGGCTTGTGCTGGCAAACAAAATGATTGTCTGTTGCAAAGTTGAATAAAGAGTCATAGGTTCTATTCCTACCACCTCCACCTAGTTGTATTCAAACTTCAAACTTCAATATTTTACGTGCAAAAAATTTATAATGTAGAAGAATTTAATAGTTTATTCTCTTTTTCAATTAATAGAATAGCTGACATAATTCCCACATAATTGGCTAATAGCCAAAGACAAGAAATTAACAAAATCATGACAATTCCAGGCAATGTTCAATAACTCAAGATATTTTTATGATGTACCTTGGACCATTGTTTGATTCCTCTGCATCAATTAGCGTTATCATAAACTCCTTCGATGCAAAAGGTAGAGCCCCAACAATGTACAGACTCTTTTGACCATCATAAGCAGGTAGTCTCTTACCCAAAAGGGTCTCTTTGTAAATGGAACATAGACATTAGTTCTTCAAAAATTTAGAAAACAACACATGCAACATACTATCCTGTTCCAGGATAGAAGCAGCCTGACGAACATCAGTTTCTCAAGCCTTTGATTCCCATGAGCCACAATAGTAGTACCAGATCCTGACATATGGTCTACAAGTAGTCCTAAATAAGTAGTAAGCAACCATTGTTCATGTTGCCTCAAAGTATATTGACCAAAAACACAACATTATAAATAAAACAACACATACCTACAATTGGAAAAAATATAAAGGAGATGATCCATGTTGGAGGGACTAGAAGTTAGGCCAAACAGTAATGTAATTTACAATTATACCACAAATGAGAACATAATAACAAGTCCACAGGCAAGTTTATCAAAAATATAAAAGATAAAAAAGATACACTTACAGGGTTTGTTCAATCCATCTAACATAGAACATGATAATTTCTTCTTATGCAAATGCAAAAACATGTCAAAGTTCTTCAAGCCTAAAAACAAATATCTTAAAATTCTGAAATTCTTTGTAAAATTAAATTCTTCTTGCTTCTCATCATTCCATCACCTTGTATGTAGCAGTAAATAAATTTCCATGCCACAAGGCATCCCTATAAAATACTCTTCAGGACTAATACCTTGTAGTGAGGACATAATGTATTAAGAATGAAATAAATATGAAGTTCCAAACAAAATGCAAGAATATGCAATCGAATGATCGTGACAATTAGTATCATATATCAAGACTAGGTAGGATTTCCTCACAATCTAACCATATTTTCCTTACAGTGATCAAGACACTCAGTCTCAAATTCTTCATCAATGTTAAAGTCCCTTTTAGGTGTCAGTTCTAGAATTATAGATAGCAGTGCCAATATTTTATCATCACCACTAATAACACCACACTTGACATTGAAGCCAACACCGATCCTAAATTACAAATTACAGAAGTAAATATTAGGGTCTTTTAAATATTTTCTTATACAGAAGTAAGATTCATCAACTATTGTCAACAAAAAATTACAAATAGTTCATCTTTCTAAACATAAAAGGATATATTGTAATAAGCTCTATCATTGAAAGTCAGTAAACAACAAACAATATTTACATTGGAGAACTACCTCAGTGCTATATACTCTAAGTTTCACTAGCTGATTGACATCTATTAGATAGAACATAAACTATCAGAGAGCTAAATCAAAATATAGAATTTTTGGGGGGCATGTTTAATTTAGTCAGCCATTTGTTGCAAGTCAAAAATGAACGAAGAAATAACAATTTTTTGAGATATGGATTTTGAAACAATGACAGCCCTGGGTGTTCCATTCTTTGGTTAAATTTATGCCCAAAATATCTTCCCTCAAACAGAACTAAGCATTCTCAACTTCATATCCAAAATTTCTTCCTAGGACAAATAGGCACATTTGTAAAACATTCTCATCATTGTTGTGTGAAAATACTACCATTGTTTTATAATCTAAAACTTCTTTCAACAGCATTTTAAACCAAAATTGCATGAATGAGTTCAGCTCTAGCACCATCTTGTCACAACCTCTATTAGAAAAAGTTCCATCATCTTCAAGCAACATAAGAGAACACAAGGGCTATGAACGAGTCACTCATAAAGATAGATGTCAACAACTAAAAGAGGTAACATCAAATATAGAGTAGAAGTGATTTTATCCATAAATAGAATATAAACCCTTTTGAAAAGGGAAGAACAAAACACTAATAAACAACTACATAAACCAAAATCAACTACAAAAACACTCAGTTCAATGCAAGCTTAAATGGACAACCTGAGCCCTCCATATAACGGGCAGATGTCTAAACACCCCTACCCACCCCAACCATCAGAGATGAGGCGAGAGGGTATCCTGAGACTTCCATCAGATACATAAATATCCATCTATACAAATCAAGTACTGCTGCTAATTAAGGACTAGGACTAAGAGTCAAACATGAAACATCAATTTCATAACTAACACACACTCAACACAATAAACCTTCATTTCAACACATTACAACATGCATGCATGATTAGACTCTTAATCCTATGCCCTAGCAACACTTGTATTCTCTCTCTTTCTTTTTTTACCAAATTACCTTCTTGTATCTGACTAGCCAACCTCATGCTCAGGATACCTACTCGCCTCACTCCTAGCTTGGCTATCCATTAATTATCTACTAGCATTTTCTAAAAATAGAACAAAAAATGTAACATCAAATATAGAGTAGAAGTGATTTTATCCATAAATAGAATATAAACCCCTTTGAAAAGGGAAGAACAAAACACTAATAAACAACTACATAAACCAAAATCAACTACAAAAACACTCAATTCAATGCAAGCTTAAATGAAAATAAAATAATAGTTATGCAGATAGACCACTAAGGGAGAAGTAAATGGAGAAAAGGCAATCTCTTTTGTAATCATTGATGTCAGATGTTAATTCAAAGCATCATACAATATTGCTACAACATGGCATAATTTATTTGTAAACAATGTTTGATATAGGCCAGGCAATGAAGGAGCCCACAACATCCTTCATTGTGGCCATTTCATCATTCCTTCTATACAAGATTGTTTCCTCTTTATGGGCGACGTGCACATTGAATTTGCAATAACCTTCACCCAAATGTTGACCATGTATAAGGTCTTCAGGGTTAGTACTGATCACCATGCCTTTGACCACTACGTTATCATTATGGATCTGAGTCAAGTAGCATTCCCTTCTCTCAGTTTGAGTGATTGATGTCATTTTCAATCCCTACATGGAAAATCAATAACCTAGATAAATTCACTATATAACATACAATACAAACTAAGTCAACCATTTTATATTTGAAATAATAGTCGTACCATTGATGACTCTGGCCTAGAAGGTATTGAGAAGCTACCTATACCTTGATCACCACCACCAATGTTGTGTCCACTTGTAGGGGTAGCATGTAGTGATGTTACCTATGGAATTATATGCAAGGGATCATTACAACTTTAGGGGTGCAACATGTAAACATTTCAAATATGAAATCATGAAAAAACTGACACACCTCTATCTGTGCAAGCCATGTCAAAATCTCATCAATATTTTTCTCTCTCTGCAAGCTTCTCTTCCATATTTTTTCTCTCTCTACAAGCTTCTCTTCCCACTTTTGCTCTTTCTCTACCATATGCTCTTGCATCTGGTGCAACTTCTATAAGTAACCCTCACCAACAAACAGAGCAGTTGGTGATACTCCTTTGTCGACACCCCAAACTCGACCCGGTATTTTGGGTCCTAAAACCTTGGTGAGGGCATCATCCTTAATAGATTGATTTATGGAGCTCGTAGATGATATTTCATCATCCAATTTTTTCTGGCAACATCACATGCATAGTTAACTAGTAACATGTTAAAAAAATAATCGATATAACAATGGTTTGAAGTTCAACGTATTGCTATTTCCAAGGGAATGTCACTTACGATTGTCTCTACAACTTCTGGTGAAACAGGAGCCCCATCCTTCTTTGTATGAGCTGCCATCCACACAGTTGCCCTTGGTAGTGGAGTTTTTGCATTTGGTTGGCTCTTCCTCTGCAAGATATATAGTTGGAGAGACATGGGGATAAGTCATACGACAAAACAATATAGCTATGTTTGTCACATAATGGATGAGTATGATAGAATACCATTTCATGCTCCAGTCAAGCATATCCTATTCGACTGCAAGTGTGCATGATGGATTGGTGAGATCTATTTTATTTGTTCCTTTGCCTCACCGCCTACAATGCAATGAAGAAACCAATATATAATTAATTCATTAGGGAGAGCAAGGTCAAAAAAATTCACATGAACATAACAATGATATGAACTACCATAGCAGATTGGTTGGTACTTACCTTAAACTCAACACTGCTTCTACCATTCACAAAGGCTTCCCAATATTATTGTGATACATGAGATGGGGGATTAGCAATTCTATATTCATCATTATCATACTTATCATAGTGGTTTTTCACAAGTCGATGCTTATGTTCACGCCATTGCTTGTCCATGGTCATGAAGACCCATTTCTTCATTGTGTTCGAAATGATATATTTTTGCTGCATCACACCAATATCTTATTAGATGCAACATTTATATAAGTATTCAAAAAATGGACACTAGCTATGAACTGCATTGGCTAGAAAGTTACCATAATGAGTGTCCATAACTGGTTTTTAACTTCCACTAGGACTACTCTCCAGTATGTATGGGTGATAGGGACAATCTCCCTCACAATCACCCCCAAGTAAGATGAAAACTTAATAGAATTTGGACCTATGGGCTGTCTGTTTAGATTGCAAATGATCTCCACCCTATCTATGTTGCTTGAATCTGCTGCACATCTTGTTGGACCTCTCTTTCTATGATATTCAGTGTTCGAAGTGTGTGATGACCTGGCATCAACACCTATAATACCGACACCATCCAAACATCATTATGCCATATAGTATGACAACAACGAGTAACCCAACATCACGAGCAAATTTCTTGTGCGGTCTACGTACCTTCTTCACTAGCCAAAGCATTGTCAACCTCATTTCGAGTATTCTCGACATCAGATTCATTTATGTTATGGGTCACCTCCTTATCTTCCTCGTTAATGGAATGACGTAGCTAGTATCATCCACTAGTTGCTACAATACACCATAGTCGATGATAAAACCATGATCAATTCTAATATGCCTAGGTCAACCACTATTGAACAACACTATCAAATTTCAAGTACTTACTAGCGTGCGAGGCATGTGTCACTGAATCCTAATTTATTGTGACAAACTCAACTATCTATGGCCTCTTTCTTGGTCTTTTCTTGGTCTATAAAAGAAAAAGAAATAGAAAGCATGATTGTAAGAATGCTAAATGAATGGAAAATTCTTATTTCAAGTGCAATTCTTATTTATAGATATAGGTGAATGGACAACCTGAGCCCTCCATATAATGGGTAGATGTCTAAACATCCCTACCCACCCCAACCATCAGAGATGAGGTGAGAGGGTATCCTGAGACTTTCATCAGATACATAAATATCCATCTATACAAATCAAGTACTATTGCTAAGGACTAGGACTAAGAGTCAAACATGAAATATCAATTTCATAACTAACACACACTCAACACAATAAACCTTCATTTCAACACATTACAACATGCATGCATGATTAGACTCTTAATCCTATGCCCTAGCAACACTTGTATTCTCTCTCTTTTTTATACCAAATTACCTTCTAGTATCTGATTGACCAACCTCATGCTCAGGATACCTACTCGCCTCACTCCTAGCTTGGCTGCCCATTAATTATCTACTAGCATTTTCTAAAAATAGAACAAAAATGATTGGAACTCAACATCATTATCTCATAGTTCTTGTCCACTCTTTGAGCAATTGTCATTGAACAATATGTATGCATCATTGACCATTCCAATGATGTCATCTTGAACATCTTTGGTAATTGGACCCTCATCAGTGGTAGAGCACGTGTTCGATGCATATTTGTCATTCCAATGAGTTTTGCAAAAAAAACTCATTTGCATAACCCAGTACATGTTTGTTCTAAAACCAATTCTTTTCTTTCAATTGACTCTTCTAAGACAAAAAGTAGAACCCTTAGCTAAACAAAAACTAGAAGAGTCAGTTGAAAGAAAAGAACTGGTTTAAGAACAAAAGAAAGAGCCATGGTTAAATCTATCTCCATTAGCATTAGTTGTTGTTACCCTCAGGGATATTGAACTAGTTAAAATTATTGAGGTACACAGTCAAGAACTAAGAATCCCAAGAAAAACTTGGATAACAAAAGTTATTCGAGTATACAATGAATCTCAAGGATAGAGGCAAGAGTCGATCTGAGAGCCAAATAAATTGCATCTAAAAAGCAGAGTGGATGATGAAAATAATCAAAGATATATATATATATCTTTGAAATTAATTGCTTAAACTAATCCTGGAACAAAGGCTTCTAATTAAGAAAAGAATCCCATACAAATTTATCTAATGGACAACATTCGG
Source organism: Wollemia nobilis (assembly GCA_028583015.1). Lineage (NCBI taxonomy): Eukaryota > Viridiplantae > Streptophyta > Pinopsida > Araucariales > Araucariaceae > Wollemia > Wollemia nobilis. The sequence goes on from JAQPPZ010017228.1 coordinate 20,724,992, forward strand.
TAGTAATCAAAGCCCTTGTTTTATCAGATTTAGTAGGAGAAAAAATGAGAATGAACTGAATGCACTCAGACAAACATAGGAAGTGATAAACACCTTGAAAATTATTATTATTTACTTTACAATGTGACTTCCTCGGGCGATGTCATAATATTCTCTCTTTGCTCATCCTTTGCCAGTATTTTCACCTATGCTAGACTGTGGAAATGAGGCTATGTGTTAAGCCTCCAATCCTTATGGATTTGATCAAATGACCTTCTAAAATATTCATGCAAACAAATAGCAGAGGACTGATTGTGAAAAAGTACTATTTCTTGTCACACTAGGGTAAGGTAGCCTTAAAAAATTCACCAGGCACCATCATATACATAAGCCCCATCTAGGGTAAAGAATGCTCTGAAAAAATAAATGACAAATCAAATCTATGGAAATAATTTAATTCTTAGGAGATGAAAATGGTTTTGTTGGAAAGTAATTCTGCAAGGCATCTTGATCCATGGACTGCCAGATGATAGCTAGATGTAAGGGTATGTAAAATATCTCGTAATTGTTCTAAATCTACATAAATCGTAGACCTAGAACTTAAACTAACAAAATGAATTTTGCAGACAATTGAGATATAAGTGTTATATTGGTAGACCTAGAACTTAAACTAACAAGTTGTTGCCCCTTCATCGCAGCTCATCAAAACTGATAATAAATATTTTAAACATCCTAAAAACATATTACAATGTACAAAATCATGCAAAGTCTTATAGTTTGTTTTTCAAGACTCCATAACATGCTATACTTAAAGAAATATTATTTATAGCTTATTGTCATAAATAAGATTTCTTTTTTGTAGTTGATATATTACTTGTATAAATTGTATATATTACTTGTATATCCAAAGAGGATTACCAAACATGCATAAGCCTCAAAAAAATAAATTGGTACCTTATTATTAAAAAGTCATTTCCAAAAATGGTGTATACCCAACCTTGACAAGCTATCTCCTAATGAGATTCTAGCCCTTCTAATGTTTAAGAATTATACTCCTGGAATTCCATATCCAATTTTATATATTAAGAACTTGGAAAAAGATGTAATTGTGGATGAATTACACTTCATATTTGGGTCCCTTTTTAAAAGCGTGGAGGAAGCCAAATCTGGACTTGACATAAAGTTAATGTAGGAGGGCCAGATGAGGGGCCAAGCATTTGTAACTTTCCCATCTACAAAACTTGTAGACCATGCATTGAAAATGGCACATCGGTATGTGTTAAAAGGAAAGCCAATGATAATCCAATTTGGGAGAAATCCTTCAACTGGAAAAGTGAATTAAGTAGTGGGAAATTTGAGGACAGTACAAGCACTCCAAGAGCTTGTTGATATAAAAAACAACTTCAAACAATATATGGTGAAAGGAGATATTTGCTTTTAGCACTGGAGTCATATATATTTTTTTTAAATTTACATGGTGGAATCGATAGCAGCCATGAATCTAGGCAGGCTATCCAGCTTTTTATGGCCGCCACAGTATTCTACGTTGTCCGCCCCAAAAACCACCACACAGATCTTCATGTAGTCGCCCTATCCACCACCCATTTTAACCTTTTCGCCATTGAAAGCCCGGAAAGGACAACATTACCGTGAGGCCCGAATACCTGCCTCCGGGTTGAAGAACCAGGCTACACCTCGTACCTAGCACTAGAGTCATATTGGTTGAGGATTAGGTATACAATGCAACTATACTATTACAATTATAACTGTCAATCTACTAGAAGTGCAATTTATTTAAGCAAGCAATACTTTTAGAGGCCTCTTGAAGGTCAAATATGCTACTCAGGCCCTATACAAAATTATTGTTGTTTAAAGTGCCACACATTACTATCACAAATGTGTATTGCAGATCTGTAGAGCATCTATAGACAATAGTATAACTGATAAATGTCAACTATTATTTCTATGAATTTTCCCTCTATGGATATCTATGAATATTTTTTCTTTTTTACTTGCCACAAAATCCTTGCTTCTAAGGAATATTTAGAAACCTAAATAATTTTGGCACTTTTCTTGATCTTATTCACTTGTGTTGAGGTTAACCTTTTAGCATGAGATTATAATATAAAAGAACTATGGCTTCTTTCTCAAAAACTAAAGTTTGTGATGTTTTAAAGGTCCTAGTTAAAGAATAAATTTTGATAACATAACCAACTATAAAATGATTCATGCATGGCCTTTGTAAATTGTAGCAAACAAAGAAAATTGATTTCCAGCTGCTGTGGTCTTTACCTTATAATGCTACAAGAAGAGAAGCCATATACAATGGATAACTTAAATAATATACCACTACCAACAACAAAGCATACTGTATTGCTCTTGTGTAGGGATTGGAAGAAGTAAAATATATTTTTATTATTTGAATTTGTGTATATAGCACCCTTCTTATTTATCATTAAACAAATAGAACATAGAAAATCGATGCTTACCATCTGAAACAATGGATAAAATAGCAAAAGAACTTGCTAATTACTTAGTCCTGTGTCATTGACCACAGTAGACCTGGAGACTATAATCCCAAATCTATAATGATATGTGAGGATTTCTTGTATGGAGATAGTAAGTAGGTGATTTTTATTTACACTTAAACCACAAAGAAGAATGTGTGTTTTTTTGCCCTACAATAATTAGTTTATTTTTGAGTTTGTTTTGTAAAGAAACACAATTTTATATTGCAATGCCATGAATAAGATGAAATCAAACTTGAAAATGGTGACTTAATTGTGCATATTGATGTCCTCAAGTTATGAAAATATATATTTGCTATACATGGCTGCTTAATGGTATAATTATAAGCTGAAAGAATTGTTATCTCTAAAATTTCTTAAGGTCGTCTTATCCCATTTAGTAAAATTCTAAAGGCTCTTTACCATGTCATAGCCTTAAACCCCTTAATATTTTGAATGCAAATCTAAACAATTCGGTGGTAAAATTTTAATATTCTTAAGGTGCTAATCATTTTGAATATTCTTGGTTAGTAACACATATTTTTGGGATTATTTTCTTATAAACCTCGACTTTTATTAGCATATGAAAAGTTATTGTTCTTATTCATCCCATATAGTTACCTTTAATAAAGATAATTTGGAAGACAAGAATTATTCTTTGTCTCTACATGACCAAAAGAGTTAGATGGTAATATGAAATAGAAACATCAATGTCATAGCTAAAGGTTTGTGTCAAAATTTTCTCTAATCATAGAGTATTGCAATACCTGGCAATTGGAATGATAGTAAATTGTTTTATAAACCTGGCTAAGGTTGTCAACTGGTAAAAATTTTACATTGATAAGGGTCTAAGTGCATTCACGACCCACTCTTTCCTTTTTTATGAACAAGATGATGGATATTAGTAAATTAAAGTTTTGGAGCCAAACTAGTGAGCATTGGGTGGTGGAGGTTGAGGAAGAGTTTTTGGTATCTAGTGGAGCCTTGGCAGACCCTTATAGAGGATTTGTGAGTCATAATGCAGGTGGTGAGAGCATGGTGGTAAAAGAAGCGCCTATTACCCTACCCATTGGGCATCTAAGAAGAAATAAAAATTCAATACCATGACATAAAGGTTAAGTGTCAAATAGGGTAGAGGAATGGTTTGCTATGGTACATCGATCAAATCCTCAAAGGTTATCATTGATTAACATGGAGATAGGAAGTTATTGGCCTTAGAGTGTTTGTCCAAAACTTTGTCAGTAAAAAACACAAAATTTGGCTTAGTGTCATAGTGGGCAGAGAACTGAACACTCAAAGTTGAAATGAGAATGAAATGAAATATTGCTAGGGTTATATTTGGCTTGTCTAAGGCTACTAGGTTCTATGAATGGTACATCAAAATTTCCCTCAAAAAAATTTCTTCAAAGAAAAACTCTACTCCCTTAAATGCCCCATGACAAGTGGCCTAAATTAGGGTTTAAATTTTAATCTAGGGTTTAAATTTTATAAATCTCATGCGTAAACACAACATTACAAACTAAAAAATTTCAAACCCTAATCACAAAAATACTTGAAATAATACAAAATCCACAAAACCTAACTAGCATCATCTCTTCCAATATTAAATTCGTCTTCATGCCTCGTTTTGTGCCTTCATTTTTTACCCTCATCTCTCACTATTTTGGGTAAATTAGCAAAAGTTTTAGAGAAATTTCAAGGTAAACCCCAACCAAAAAATGAACAGCACAAGTCAAAGCCTGGGAGCCATAGAAGTTTCAAAGTAATTTTAGAACAAATCCTATCCAAAAAACTAACAACAAGAATCGAATATCGGGAGCCCTAGGTTATGCATGCGATGTGTAGGTTGCAATAGCTAAGGTGTGGTGTGGAGGTTGTGTGAGCGGTGTGGAGGTTGCAGTAGCTAAGGTGCGGTGTGGAGGTTGTAGTAGCTAAGGCAAATGGACTATCTATTCATGAAGCTTCAAAGAAATAATGATGTCACTGTGTGCGGGTTTAAGCCTGCCTTTTAAAAAAACCTAAACTACCTCTAAGAAGGTGGTTTATAATTACCCTCATAGCGGAACCCAAAAAAATTTGGGTTCCTATAATAGGGCGGTTATAAACCACCCTCTTATCCCTAAGAGGACAGTTATAAACCACCCTCTTAGATCACCCTAAGATGGTGGTTTATAACCACTGTCTTAGTTTGACCCCTAAGACGATGGTTTATAACCGTTGTCTTAGTCCTATGAGGGCGGTTTATAGCTGCCCTATTAGGGTGATCCTAAGAGGGTGGTTATCCTAAGAGGATGGTTATAAACCACCCTCTTAGGATCTATTAGGGTGGTTTTTTACCATTGTAAAAAACTACCTTATTTTAGCCATCATTAAAGCCCTTTTTTGATGTAGTGAAATTTTTTGTCACTAAGTCTATTATTGACTATGCAAGCGTGCAAGCTACTTTTCAAGTTTAATGAGATGGTAAAATATAAATTTTTAATCCTATTTTTGTAGATGCCAAGTGGCATACAAACTTCCATGTTGACCACTAAATGAACTGCCAAGTCAACCCAACCAAAACATGCCACATAAGCTCCTACATCAACATCTACCATGTGTTGCCTTGGTATGCATGCCATGTTAGTAACTTCATAGAGTACCACATGTCACCCTATACCACCAATTTTCATATGTCACCTCAAGATGAATGCATCAAGTGGCTTAGCTATATGAACTACCACATGTGGCCTTAGGATTCATGAATTTGGTGTTACCTTAGCTATATAGACTACCACATGTTATCTTGGGATGCATGAGCCTAGATCGTTAGTTATAAAAAATATCATGTCACCTTAGGATTTGTGCATTTGGTACCATCTCAACTATATAAACTATCATGTATCACCTTGGGATGTATGCACCTTGTGCCACCTCAACTAAATGGACTATAGTATGTCACCTCAAAATGCATGCAGTTAGTACCAACTCAACTATACAGACTATCATGTGGTATCTATACAATCTTGCCATGTCATATAGGGGTTTCATGTCATCATTGGTGCTTATATTGTAGACACAAAAATATAGTCACTTGTCTTTCATCCATAGCTTCTCATCACAATTACCCATTATTTATATATATATTTGTTTAATATATATTTAAATAATAATATTTTATATATTATATTTAATAAATATATGTATATATGTATGAATTAATCCCATCCATCCATCATGATCTAATCCTATCCATTCATCCACCTTAATCCGTGCCACCTGCCCAAATCTAATCTCCACCCTCCGTCATGTTTTAATATTGAACACACAAATTGTGTCGTTGAAACCTTAACATGCCCTAGGAAAGGTTATAAAGAGGAGTCATTTTGATGACTCAAACCCTAAGATTTAGAATTCTCTAAGTCCTAAGAATTTTGCTAAGCATATCACCATCCATTCCATACATCATCGCTCCTCCTCGCATCCTCTACATCTGTCATCGTTCCCCTCACACAAGCTAGATATGCTCTACAAGTTCTACATCACTTTATCAAATGCCCACTAGTGCTCTGCGAGCACCCACCATTATTTTTTGAGTACCTTTGGGTGCTTCCTACCATCATCAAGCATCTACGAGTGTTTCCCATCCTTGATATACTATCCTACGGTCCTCTGGTACTGTTAGGGCACATTTGCATCATCATCTGCTATAGCAATAGTGAAGATAGAAGCAATAAGTCAATGTAAGCAAGGTAAAGAGTTATTGCATTAATTTTAATATTCTTAGATATGTTTACAGTATTTCCATTCTGCAACTAGGGTTTTATAATTTTTATTTTTGATGGTCTCATGTAGTGGAGCTCTCACATGTGTTACTAACATTTTATTGTTATTTTATGTGTGTAGATATGAGGAGAAAATTCATTTTAGTAGCTGCTTAAGCTGGAGTAGTCATGCATAGGATACCAAAAAGCCCACTCACTCTTGTCGGGATCAAAGATGATTTTTTGAAGACACCACTAATATTGTTGACTAGGGTTTCAGATATCCCTAGATTTGTAACAGTTGTACCATTTATATCAATATAAAATTGTGTTGTAACATTGGATATTTGAGGCTACCCCCTTTATATCAATAAAATATTCTATTTTGTGCAACATATTGTGTATTAATTGTCATTTATGACATTATTGGTGTTTCATTTTTGAATTATTATTTTGTACCACCTCCATCCCCTCCAAAATCTGGAGCCTACTTTGTTATATCCCTAGATCGCCTCCTTCGACTACTAGATTGAAGGTGTCTCTAGTTCTTAAGAGCCTCATCCACATCCTCAACCTCATCCCCATCCCAATTCCCCCCATATACTACTAGACTCGGTACCCATGGTGGTTGTGTAGCGAACCATGCATCATACTCCATAGTAGTCCCTGCATCATCCACATTAGGGAGGTCTATCTCCTCATCATACTCATCATCCTCCATGCCTTAGCACAGGGTAAACCCGTCTCATCCCGATGTCATATGTAGAGCACTAGTGTCTTTGGAATTCCCTACCTCAGACTAAACTATCTTAACACCTGTGTGAACTGGATTAGCTCCACCTCATTCGTGTGTCTCCTAGCCACCCATGTAGCCTGTTGAACCCTTCGTAGATGCTCCAAATAATCCATTCACATGACACCCCACCATGGCCTCCATATCACCTAGGTTGGTGTCAACCTAGCCCACAAGTCACTTGTTGGTCATCAAATCTGCCCAAGAAAGGATTTTGGATAGTGTACGCGCCCTAGACCTGGACCAACATTGAAAGGCCAAGAGGAAGAGATGCCCCTCGTGCCAATCTCCGGAGAAAGGCCGACTCCTTTACTAAACTACTCGGTGTTTTAAGATAAGAGTGCAGGAAAGGGATAAAAGAGTAAGGGTGCAAGAAAGAAATAAAAAGAGTAAGGGTGCAGGAAAGAAATAAATAGGGTAAGGGAAGAAATGTCAATAATTTAAAGTGGGAAAGAACCAGAAGCACGATCACTGTCTAATAGCTCAAAATAGCAGCAATAAATACCAAGAATAAAATGAAATGAACATGATATTAGCCCCCCTATGTATCCTCTGGACGAGTTCCAGGATTACCCTCCCCCTTACGTCGAAATCCAGAGTTCAAAATTACGACGACCAGGAAATAGATGAATATAACAGAAACACTATCCACAGGCAGCATAAAAGAAGACTAATATGGTGTTTTCCTCCCCTATGTATCCTTCGGGAAAATTTTAGGGTTCTGTCCCCAATCGCACACCTAAATCTAGGATGCAGAATTACAGTATGCAAATGAAGAAAAGATAACAGAAATAATCACAGAAGGCAGCATACAAGAGAGAAATTAAGCCCGAAGCTCTTTAGTATTAATCATAGGGATTCAAGTTACGACGACTTTCTAGCAGAAAGTTCCCCCCATTTTTACATTACAATGCCTGGGTTTTTATAGAGGACCCGACCCTCTGAGCCATCAATGCACAAAATGGAGGAGTACATCCTCGAAAACCTGAGAAGTCGGCTCTCGCAGCTCTCGTGACTGAGCTCTCAAATCTTTTCCCATAACTAGCAACTGCGATCGGGTCAGTCAGGGAAACATGCATTTATGAGCCGTATGAACGTCCTTGGTCTCCGGGTGCAGAGCTCGAGTGGCCGCCATGCCCGTAGAGCTCTTCTTCAGGGACTGATACTTCCTTTCCAATTGCCAAAAATGAGCAGCGAGTTCACCGGGCACGTAAAAACTCATTTATGAGGCACTTGATTGCCTCAAAAAAATACTTGGCTTGGAGTGCGTGCCTTTGAAGCGCTTCATCGAATTTTAGTTTGCAACTCCGCTTCACGATGGATTTGAGCTAAAGTAGATCCTCCTTCTTGGTTATGCACTTTGCATGAATGAGCTTCACGAGACAGCTTCGGGGATGTGAAATGCCAAAGTATTCCTCCTCAAGATGGCTCTCACTATTTTGCTGCTTCGTTGGAAAGGCGTGTCAAAACTGCTTCGCTGAGGTTCTCCACCCGAAGTGGATGCTTCGCTGATGGGCCATCAAAATGCTTCACCTTTATCCTCCCTCAAAACTGTGGTTCGAGGTTTTTTGGGCCGAAGTGCATTCTTGCCTTGGAAAAATGTCTTGCTCTTTATGGGCCACTACCGCTTTGGGTGAAAGCGCTTCACACGAAAGCTAGCCGAAGCAGATGCTTCGCGATGACTTTCGATGAAGTAAAAATGGTTCGCTAGTAGGGAGGCCCGAAGTGGGTGCTTCGGTGATTTTTTGGTGAAGTAGTTTTCAATGTTTGCACTCCTTCAAATTTCGCTTCGCAAGATTTTTGCCCAAAGCAACTGCTTGAAATGCTTCGGGTGCGAAGCTCTTTTCACACCTTAGCAAAGATCAATTTTCTTCCTTCTTCGAGAATTCTCAATTAAGTCTTGAATCGCCAAAATTTCGCCAAGCAACTGCTAGAAATGCTTCGGGTGCGAAGCTCTTTTCAACCTCTACTTCTTTCTTTTGACGAAGCTATTTCCCTTTTCTCGTAAAGCTCTTTTCCTTAGCTTGCTCGATAGCGAAGCTTTTGCATCTCCATTCTATATACAAAGGGGGTGGCAATAGAAGCCAAAATTGCTACAATACTTTCAAATATATTCAAAAAACAAAAAGAAATACTTTACAAAAAGAAACACTTTACAAAAATTTGATTTTACTACCCCTCTAAGGCAATGTGACAAAATTGTCAACATTCTTGGTGGCTCACGGGGCAATGAGCTCGCCTCGGTGTAAGAACCCTCAACCTTGATCCGTTGGGCCAGAGTTACCTCCAGACCCTTCTCCTTTTTCTCCTTCTATGGGTGCTTCCACTGCAACTTCTTCTTCTTCCTCCTCTTCTTCTTCTTCTTCTTCCTCTCTTCTTCTTCTTCTTCTTCTTCCTCTAGAGTGGCCTTCGGCTACGATGGTGGGGAAAGGAGATCGTGGATGCGTTCCATGGTTCGATGAACATGAGCCCAGGCACCTTTCGAGAAAGGCTCTTGGTCTTGTAGCACTTTTACCAGAACATGGAACCGATCTATTTGCCCTATGTCGGCATGCTTGGCTCTTGTGCTTAGATCGTTGAGGCAGGCCACGATCTTGCAATGTCTCAGAATGAAATCTATGACTTGTCCTTCTGTAATTGGCTCTGCCCACCCGTCTATCTTTGAGACGTCACCTTCAAAATGGAGCCATGCCGGCTTGAGTTCTTCCTTGGTCAGAAGGTTCCCATCATCATCAGTGAAACTAGGGAAACCTAATGAAGAGAGATCTTGAAAGTAGCCCAGAGATGCACGTTGCTCGTGCTCAAATACATCCAGGAGGTCTTTCGCCTTCTGGGCTTTCCTCACCTTGGAGAAGAAGGCGCGGACCGTGGCCTGGGCTGTAGACCAATCCCTGGTCGTCCGACTCATAGCAGCAACCTGTAGGTCCTGATATTTGGTACTTTGGACCTCAAAAGCTAGTTTGAGTCGGCCTCTGATTTTTTGGATGATTTCATCTACGATTGGCCCTTCTTGAGAAGCGGCATTTTGGGCTTCGATGATGTATGTCAAGATTGACAGGGCGTTGGAGGCCCGGGATCTAAAATTCTTGAGCAGGTGCAAGCGGATTTCTTTTATTCGGCCCCTATCAAACAACTCCAGGCTCTCTTTTTCGTACAACTGCTACTGCATCTGCAAGATATTGCTTTCAAATTCTTTGGCCTTCAGATCAGCTTCGACCTATATCTTGCTTTGGTTTTTAGTTGAGTTCTGCAGTTGTTCTATTTGCTATTTCAGGGCGTCTACTTCCTTCTTCATCAGCTCACACTGCTTCTCTGCGTCCTCTAGCTTGGAGCGGGTCCTTGCTAGCTCCTCTTCCAACTTGATGTTGGCACTCTCTACTTCAAATCTGTGCTGATTGGCGATGTTTGCATGCGCGCAGAAAGTTTCAATCCTTACATGCATGGATGCAGATTCATCATCTACATTCAAGTGTTCTAGGTCCTTGGATTTCTCTTGATAATCATAATCCATCGGGGTCATCTCGTCTAGTGGCTTCTGGACCTTGGGGACCTTTTTCACTTTATGCAATTTTTCGTCCTTCAGGTCGAACACAACGCACTTTTCAACTTGGGCCAGAGAGCGCCCTCTCTTTTTCCTCGCCTCCTTTAGCATCTTATCTGTGTTCTGCCGGGCTCGGAGTAGCTTTTTAGCTAGAGGACATTCCTTTATCATGGATAACTCAGTTTCAAATGAGGCTGGATCTCCAGCCAAAGGGGTGAACAAATACAAAGAATGGATAGGGGATGCCTCACCAGTAGGTTCGACGATGGGTGTGGTAGGAGTTTCGATGAGTGAAACAATGTCGTGTGTGATCGGGGAGTGGGGAACGGGGTTCGGCGTTGGAGTACTACCTTCGCCCTGACTGAGGACCAAGGGAATGGTGGCATGGGCGAGCGAAGTAGTATCGACGGACTTGTCCCGACCAGATGATTCAAATGGAGTGGACATGTGTGTGGGGCTAACGGGATCGTGAGACAAACTTGAAGTAGCGAAGGGCAACACGCGAGGGGGTGATTGACTTTGCAGGGGAGAGAGAGACTGATGGGGACTTACGATCGGGACCGTAGTGGACATGTGAGGAACCAAGGTGAAGGGTGAAGAGTGCGTACCTGCGTGCCCTCCTGGCAGAGCAGAAGTGGTGGCTTCTTGCGTGATTGGCTCTTGCTCCTTTCTAGCTTTGGCACTCTCGACTTCCATGACCTCTCCTTCAGGGTCCCCTTCTTGTTGGAGGAGTTCCTCCACATCAATGACATCTACGTCTGAGGCTACTTCGGCCCTTTGTGACGTCGTCCCTTCAATATTTGCCTCGATTGGGCCTATCGTAGGTTGTCCACCAGAAGCACCTGGAAGCTTTGTACGTGGTCGCTTTGGGTGGGTTGGAGGCACTTGAGCTTGCTCTTGCCTCTTTCTTTTCTTCTTCTCCTCCTTCTTCTTTGATTGTTGCACCGATCCCGTGGCACTGGTGTCATGGCTTTCCATAGGTTCCTGAGGTAGTTCTTCTGGTGCAGCTTCTGCCTCCTCCTCTTCTTCTTCTTTCAAAGCATCATCAGCTCTCCTTGGGATTTCGCCCAAACCTAGGGCACTTGGGGGAATGAAGTCGGCGAAGGAGGTGGGCTTCCAAGTCCCAACATTGGCTTCGTAAACAACCACGAAGTCCTTATCCATCTCCAAGAGTCCGTATGATTTCATATTTTGTCGATGAACTCTCATTTTCCACCATTCCTTTAATTGTTCTACGCCCCAATCCTTCAATTCCTCCCTCAGATCGTCTTTCATCTTCCTCCAAAAAGTGGAGTCTGGGCTTGGGAAAGGATGCTGAATAGGATCAAACTCAACTTCCATAGGGTAGAATTCATGCCAGGGAGGCAAGGTCTTCATCCTTTCTAAATGCCACTCCAGATCCCTCCCATTGGGGTTATTTCTTTGCTCCACGATTTTTGGGTGGGGGTAGACATGAAAATTCTTGAATCTGAGGTGGTCCCTCATCACCCCCAAGGGATCGTAGAGCCACCTTTGAGGAATCTGGAGCAGACCAAAGTTGGCAAGCTTCTCCTCCAGGAATACATGTTGCTTCAGGGCAAACACTTCAATTACCCCCATTTTGAAGGGGAAGTCGCAAGTGTGCGCCCATTTTCGACCGTGGTCGTAGATGGCATTTGTTGCGTCGCTCTGTCGAGCGACCTCTAATGTGAACTGGTACTCGAAGGGGTAGACGGGCAGCAGGAAGGGCCTCCCCGTGAAGCCGAACAGGTGAACCACAAGCCCCTACGTTAGTTGAAATACGTCTCCCTTCTTCTCCTTCACCACTCTGTCTCTTAAACTGAGGGGCACCCGAGGGCAAGAACCCTTCAACAAATGAATGGCAGGTCCCAAGAATTGTTGATTAAAAGAATAATATGACTCCATCCTCTCCAGGAGGGGAGTCCATTGGTACACAGGCAGAGGAGTTCCATCCTTGTCGCTTGAAGAAATGGCAATGTGGGGAAAATTCTTATGTACATGGTAGAAAAACAACCAAACTAGGAAAGAACAAGGTCCGAAATACTGGCCCGTTCCAGCGTTCTTCATGCTGGTCAGCCGCATGTGCAAGGTTCGGGCCACCCATTCTACCCAGTCGAAGAAGACTGGGTTGGTGTTCGGCCTTGAAGCATCAAGGGCGTAAAATTCCCCTCTTGAAATACATTCGGCCAAAGACACCTGCTAGGGGTGCACCGAAGCATCGGTCGATAGACCCGCTACCCATGCAATGATGGAGAAGATGTCCATGCTCTTGAAATCTATCAGGGGGAGGGGCATTTGGGGTAGCTTGCCTGAAGGGAGCCCGCTCTTGAGGTTCTCGCTCAAAAACTTCAAAATATAGCTGGAGGAGGTGAACCTCTCCATTTGTTCGCTCAAGATGACATTACGAACCGAATAGCCTTTGGGCGGCCCCTACTATGGCGTGAAGGCTGCTTGCACATCTTCTTTCAAAATTGAAAACAATTTATGGCCAGCGGCGTCTAGCACTTGTCTGGAGGAGGGTTGGTAGTTCTGTGCGATGGCACAGATTAGTTCGGGACAATGGTGCACGGGCGGAGTCAGATACCAATATATCTGAGAATAATACGCGATGGCTCTCTTATTCTCTACTGAGAGCCTACTCTTCATGAACTCGATGGTGTATCTGAGTTCGGCCACGCTCTTTGAAAGCTCTGTGTCCCTAATTTTCTCCCACCCATCAATTGGTGGCTCTTCGAGTTGTTCTTCTTCAGAATCTTCTCTTTCCTCCATGACTTGCTTTTCGGGGCGGAGGTTAAGGTCGACCTTCTTTGGTCTCTATTTTTTCTCCTCCTTGCCCTTCTTCATTTTTTCAGGGCCTGCTACTTCTGGCTCCTTTCTATTTTCCTTGGAGTTCTTCTTCCCCATTGTGGATATTCACGACGACAGAGTTTTCGATGCAGAAGACTTCGACGCGAAGGGCGAAAGAATTGTAGGGTCAACGAGGGGCTCTTAATCTTGCATGAACCAGTAGGCGAATAACCTTTTCACTACTGAGGCTTGAGTTTTATAGCCTTAGAAGGCAACTACCTCTATTTATGGCTCCTGCCATAATTAAATTTACAACTCGGACGGGGAAGGTTGCCGTGCCTTTTGATTGGCTTTGCGGCGGCGTTGTACGCGGACCCATGCGCTTCGATGATTATGCCCGACATCGAAAACTCAACCTTCTGCCACCTCGTACCTAGGCACGAGCTTTTCTCATAACCGAATCCTCTCGGGATGTGCTCCGCCACCTTTGCATTAAACTCACCCACCTCGAACGTTTCCCTAGGTTGTCATTGGCACGTCCTCCAAGGCACATTTTAAATGCTCCCGCCTCACGCATTGTTGATTTGGTGAAGTTGAAACCGATGCTAAAGATGCTTCGCAGTGAACCTCCGGTGCGAGCTCATTTTCTATGCTTCGGGACCGAAGTAGTTTTACCTCGTTGCATCACCACTTTGCTTCACGGAAGGCTACCTCCGAAGCTCATTCCTTTTGAGAAATGGTTCGCTAGATTTTCTTTGAAAACTGCTTCGCTCATACTCATTTTGCGAAGCATTTCTCACGCCTTCATCATGCTCTTGTTTGGTTCTTCGAAGACTCCTTCCAGGCTAAAGTGCTTCGCTGTGAACCATCTTGCATTAGTCACTTCGCATCAAAAGTTCTCGAAGGAGATTCTGGCTAGGCTTAGCGAAGCTGGAGTTTGTCACTTATGGTAGTGTGATACTTAACCTCTTGGAGATCTTGAAACAGGGTATATATATACAGAAATGAAAAATTACATACAAGGTAAAACTTGAACACATTATTTTTATTTTTATTTTTTTATTTTTTTTTTGTCTCAGCGATGGAAAGTCTTCAGATGAAGACCATTGATAGAAATTGGCAAGACTTGGCCATCTGCATCCTTGAGGATGAAAGAGTTGGCTGAGTTTACCTTTACAATTTCGAACGGTCCGTCCCAGAAAGCGTCCAACTTATCGTGATTCCTAGGCTTGGCCTTCCAAGAGTCCCACTTCCATACCAGATCTCCCACTTTGAACGTGCGGTCGGAGGATTTTTTCTTGAACCAGTCTCGGGTGATCTGAGCATGCTTAGCGAAGCTCTGGTAGGCCTTCTCATGATCTTCCTCTAGCTGCAGTAGCTGAGCCAGCCTATTTTCCATAGGATTAACTTCTCCTTCCTCATCTAACAATTGCAATGCAGGGATCTCTACATGGGTAGGTAAGATGGCCTCTTTGCCATACACCAGGGCGTAAGGTGATGTCTTGATTGACTTCTTGATAGAAATTCGATCGGCCCACAAGGCCCGATCTAGAAGGAGGTGCCAAGTTCTTTTGTTTTTCTCCATGAGCTTTCTTAGCACCCTTAACAGAGTCTTGTTAGTTGATTCCACCAATCCGTTACCCTATGGATAGTAATTAGAGGAGACTTTATGATATATCCCATATTTGTAGAGGAACTCGTTGATTTTGGTGCCTATGAAGCCAGGACCATTGTCCGTAATGATTGCTTCTGGGATGCCGAACCGGGTGATCAAACCCTCTAGGAAGGCGATGACGGTCTCCTGATCAGCATGCTTCATGGGTACTGCTTCGGCCCATCTGGTGAAGTAGTCGATTGCGGTCAGGACGAACTTATGCCCAACGGAAGAGTTCGACGATATAACCCCTATGAAATCCAACCCCCATTGTTGAAAGGGCATTTCTACCTGTATCGATCGGAGAGGCATAGGAGCACTTCTGCTTTGGCCGACGAATCTCTGACATTGCTCGCATCTGCGATAGATCGCAAAGGCATCGACGAAGAGTGTAGGCCAATAATAACCAGCCTTAATTATCTTCAATGTCATCGTTCTTCCTGCGAAGTGGCCCCCAGATAATCCTGAATGGAATTCTCCTAGGACTCTCTTCTTATCATCTTCTTTTATGCACCTGAGAAGAATGCCATCAATGTTTCTAAAAAATAGGCCTTCGGGGCGCAATGTGTATCGGAGGGACCACATCCTGAAGTGCCTTCGTTGCAAAGCATTTAGATGCGAAGGACATCTATCGATGTTGAAGTATTCAACTATCTCATCGACCCAGTCCTTCTCGTCCTCTTCTTGGTTTGTGAAGCATCCTTCTGCTGTCGAGTCGTCCCACTGACAAGTTGTCACTTCGGCCGCTACGCTCTTTGCTAGCTCTTGACATAATATGTGATCGCGAACCAATTTTGTGGGTCTGATCTCGATGTCGAACTCTTGTATCTTGCTGACCCAACCGACTCTTTTGCTTCCCAACTCTCCTTGGATAATGAAGTTGCGCACATCGGGGTGAATGACAAAGACCGTAACCCGACTTTGGGAAATGAATTGCTTGAATTTCCTAAGAGATTTCATTACTGCATGCACCTACCTTTCTATGAAATTGTACTTTTCTTCATGGGGGTGTATCACCTGGCTTAGAAACGTGATGGGGCGCTCTTCGCCATCTTCCCCCTTTTGTTTCAAGACTGCAACATAGCTCTCAGGTTCTCCTATGGCATATAGGATGAAATCTCGGTTGTAGTTAGGGTTGGTCAGGACTGGTGCCTGAGCAATTCGGGCCTTGATCTCTTCAAATGCCTCTTTTCTCTCTTTCATCCAGATGAATTCAGCGCCCTTCTTCAAAAGTTCGGACATTGGCTTGATGACCTGGGCGAAATCTGGAACAAACTTCCTCACGAAGTTGATCTGGCCAAAAAAATATTGAAGTCCTTTCTTGTTCACTAGGAGTGGGAGCTTCAATAGAGCCTCGGCTCTATCAGGATCTACGATGAGACCCTTCTTTGATATCACATGTCCCAATAACTTCCCTTCGCTGATCGCGAATATGGACTTCTTTGGATTGATTGAAATGCCAAACTCTCGGCATTTTTTGAATACCTGTTGTAGGTGAAAAGGATGATCCTCCCTTCTTCGGGAGAAGACGGTCATGTCATCCAAATAGATAACAATGACCTTATTCAAGAGTTCGCCAAAAGCTAAATCCATGGCCCTCTAAAAAGTGGCCCCCGCATTCGAAAGGCCGAATGGCATCTGTTGGTAAGCAAATGTTCCCCACTTGGTAGTGAATGCGGTTTTATGCTGGTCTTCATCCCTAACCCAGATCTGATTATATCCAGAGAAACCATCGAGTAGGGAGAAGCGCTGAGCCCCAGCCACTGAGTGCAAGATCTGATCTATCTATGGGAGAGGGTAGTGATCTTTGAGCGAAGCCTGGTTCAGGTTGTGAAAGTCCACGCATAATCGTATATCTCCATTCTTCTTTCTAACTGGGACTAGATTCACTACCCAAGAGGAATGCTTTATGGGATAAATTATCTTTGCCTCGAGCATTTTTAGGAGCTCGGCCTTCATCAGGACCTCGATCTTTGGATTAATAGGCCTTTGCTTCTATCGAAAGGGTTTGATTCCCTCCTGCAACTCAATTGTATGCTGGATCAGTTGTCGATCGTATCCCTTTAGGTCTTGGTAAGACCACGCCACTATGTCAGGATACTTCCTGCATAGAGATTGGATCTGTTCTAGCTCTTCCGAAGTGCAATCTGTTCCAACTTTTATTGCTTTTCTAGGTTCAAGCTCCAGATCTTGATACTGCTTTGCATTGACTTTGATCCTATGAGAAAGTGCTCGATCATTTTGATCAAAGAGGCTTTCAAGAGTAATTAATCCCTTGGGGACATGATTATTCTTCAATTGAACTAGCCCTTCATATTCCTCATCATCTGGGCTTCTTCTCTCAATTGTGGCTGCTTCTTGAATCATAAAATTCACAATCTGCTCATCATTGTCAAAAACTTGCCAATGCAGATCTCTGTCTGGGACAGAGGGCCTGTAAATCATCCTCATAGCTTTAGGCTTATGCACCATGTCTTCTGCTGGAGAGTACTTGGCTGCGATGGATGCTAGAACATCGGCATGTCGGTTCTTTTCTCGTGGAATAGACTGCAGATTGAGAGATTCAAACTGGTCAAACAAGTCCCATACCCTATTATGGTATGACTTGAGATAGTGCTTCTTTGAAATACACTTGTTTGTGACTTGATTGCATACCAATTCTGAATCTCCAAAGACTTGGAGATGCTTTATGCCTAACTTTTTTGCTTTCTTGAGTCCTAGGCATAATGCTTCATATTCTGCTGCATTGTTGGTGCAGCTCCAAACCAATCGATAGCAATATTCCTTTTGCTCCCCTGATGGTGATATTAAAAGAATGCCTGCCCCAGCGCCATTTTTGCATCGGGCGCCATCGAAGAACAACTTCCATAGTCCTTCTTGGGCACATGTTTTATTCTCTGACTTGGTGTGTTTCTCAGGCTTGGCGATGGCATAACATCCCATCTCGGTTTCTATCATGGCATTAAAGTCTACCAATGAAAACTCATCTTCACAACTTAACTATGCAAGGGATTCCTCGACCAGGTCCACCTGCTCTATCCCTTCCACTATCGCATGCATGGGATCATTGCTCTCTTCTTCGGACATCTTCTATACAAGGAAGGTAGAAGGCTTCTCATTGTAGATTTTTACCTTCTTCCCTTTGAATGGAATCTCCAAGTGTGAGTAATCCATAGATAGATATCCTCCCAGCTTCGCTGTAAACTCCCTCGACAAGCACATACTGAAATACGGCTCAAGGTCGACGACTACCACCTCTTGTATAACTGTGATTTGAGGCATCTTGTGTAGTCGGATAGGTATATCTTTAATCACTCCTACAGTCTTCATGGGAGTACCATCCAACTGGAGCACGTCGTGGCTACTTTGCGTATACTCCATCCCTATCTCTTCGCACACTACTTTGGGCATGACTATCGTCGTGGCCCCGGAGTCAATCATACAATTATGTACAACATACCCTTCCATCTGTAGAGATAGGTAGAACGGAGGTGGTATGTTCTTCCCCATAATGGATGTGGATAGGGTCTGCACTAGGGCAAGCGGTGCTGACTTTCTTGCCTTGGTCGTCTTCAATGATTCTTGCAGCAAGTCCACTTGTCCGGGTAGTTGCAGTGCGTCATACAGACTGATCTTGGCCAAAATCTTCTTTAGCTCATCTACAATATTGTAAGCTAGGGAGTTGTGCACCTCAGGTTCTCTTTTTGCCTCATACCTGGTGCGATACTGCTCCATAGCTTCGACCCTTTATCGCTTGGTCAGCGAAGGAAGCTTGAGCTTCTCTCTAGCTTGTTCTTTAGTTTCCACCTGAGGTGGATTTGTAGGGGCCTGTTGGGCCTTCTCCTTGACTGGTGTAGGCTGAGGAGCTTCGCTCGGGGCCTGAGAAGGTTGTTGTCCCTTCTCATGGTGAGCATGCACCTTTAAGGGAGCCATTTGAGTAGCATCTACCTCTATCGACCTTTTTCCTCCTCTGGTAAGGACTGCAACTTGCTCTTCTTCACCAATTACCAGGTTTTGATCCAATTGCCTGATGATGTTGACCTGACCACCATGACTACTGCTCACCAGTGTTTGTACATAATGTTGGTGCAGCATGCAGGTATTCTCTTCGTGAGGGTCATTACACGTGGAGCACCAATGTATGTAATCGAAAGTGCTCGGAGCTTCATCAATCACGACATTTCTTGTCGACGCTCTCCCTTGTTGGACTGCTTGATCTTTAGTAAGCGTGGGTGTAGGATACGATCTTCTCGATAGAAACTCGTGTTGCACTTGCTTCTTCTTCATAATGGTCATATCATTGGATAGGGTTTGCACTGTGGAGTTTAGGGACTGAACCTCTTGTAGTATTTTGACTTGCATATCATCGGCTTTGGGAATGGGTGGCAATGGAGCCATCGTTGGTATTGGAGGTAGGGCGGGGTGTTGAGGTGGCACTGGCAGTACAGGGAATGCCGAAGAGATAGTGGGATGTGAAGCCGAGAATGTGGGAAAATGGATTTATGGAGTAGCAATCTATGATACAATGGGATTCGGGTTCCAAGACGAGATCGGGTATGCAAGGGTTGCAGAGATCTATGAAGCGACTACGCTCGCATACTAGGATTGAGGGAAATCGAGAAGTATGGGCATCGAAATCCTTTGGGGAAGCTTGCCCATAGCTATTAGATCCATCTCCACTCTCTGGGCTAACTCATACAACTCGGGGAAGGTATTGATGTTCGAATACCTTACCATGACACTGATATCAGGGTTGAAAGCCCGAAGGAAATAGTATGCTACAGCTTCGCTAGTTGGCCGAAGTCCAACTGGTATCCTTTGCCAGGTTTGAGCGAACCTAACATTGAAATCGGTGATCTCTTCTTGTGGATGTCTCTGAATCGTTGTGAACTAATGCAGGAGAGAGGATGGATCGACGGACTCGTTGAAGCTTCTCATCAATTGTTCGACTAACTGGTCCCATCCCGTTATAGTACCGGGTGGTAAAGATCTATACCAGTAGAGGAGCTTCCCTCTAAGAGATAGAACCAGAAGCTTTACCATAACTCGCTCCTCTATGATGTCATGAATCGCCGCCAGAGAAACTATGTCCTGGATGTGCTCTAGAGCAGTCTTCCCAGTTCCATCGAACGTTGGGATCTTCTTCATAGCAGCAGGTGGAACTTACCCTTGTCCCGCTAGATTTAGCGGTCCCGAAGAATTCCATGCTGGGAACAATTTGGGCGGCGATTGCTGCTGCATTTGTTGCATTTGTTGTTGTTGTTGCTTTTGTTGTGCCATATTTGCTCCTGGATTTTGAGAAACAGGAATTCTCGAAGCTCCTCCTTGGTTGCTAACAGGACGACTAATGTGAATGGAGGCACTAGGATGCTTCGGTGAGTTGGGAGGATTAGGAGGAAAGCTAGCTATTGTACTATCCAAAGTTAGTCCTTGTTCATCAACAGTAGCCTCTTGCGAGGATGTTCCACGTAATAGTGACTCAAGGGTGACCAACCTAGAGTGTTCCCCGAAGGCATCAATATCAAGCTCAAAGAACTCAGTTTCCTCTCCTCTATTCCTAACTCTCCATCTTGTTTGCATGAAGGCACAGACTTAGGTACCGATCTCTACGACTTAAATATTCTTAGGTTAAACAGAGTCGCCAGATGCTAAGAGTCTTTCGGTAATGAGACGAGCATCGATTCTCACTACCACTCACAAGGTGAGACTGACTGGGTCCCATCGGGTGTGCCAAAAATTGTTGGTCATCAAATCTACCCAGGAAAGGATTTTGGGTAGTGTACGCGCCCTAGACCTGGACCAACATTGAAAGGCCGAGAGGAAGAGATGCCCCTCGTGCCAATCTTCGGAGAAAGGTCGGCTCCTTTACTAAACTACTTCGGTGTTTTAAGACAAGAGTGCAGGAAAGAGATAAAAGAGTAAGGGTGCAGGAAAGAAATAAAAAGAGTAAGGGTGTAGGAAAGAAATAAACAGGGTAAGGGAAGAAATGTCAATAATTTAAAGTGGGAAAGAACCAGAAGCATGATCATTGGCTAATAGCTCAAAACAGTAGCAATAAATACCAAGAATAAAACAAAATGAACACGATATTAGCCCTCCTATGTATCCTCTGGACGAGTTCCAGGATTACCCTCCCCCTTACGTCGAAATCCAGAGTTCAGAATTATGACGACCAGGAAATAGAGTGAATATAATAGAAACACTATCCACAGGTAGCATAAAAGAAGACTAATATGGTGTTTTCCTCCCCTATGTATCCTTCGAGAAAATTCTAGGGTTCTATCCCCAATCGCACACCTAAATCCAGAATGCAGAATTACAGTATGCAAATGAAGAAAAGATAACAGAAATAATCACAGAAGGCAACATACAAGAGAGAAATTAAGCCCGAAGCTCTTTAGTATTAATCCCAGGGATTCAAGTTACAGCAGCTTTCTAGAAGAAAGTTCCCCCCCTTTTTACATTACAATGCCTAGGTTTTTATAGAGGACCCGACCCTCTGAGCCATCAATGCACAAAATGGAGGAGTACATCCTCAAAAATCTGAGAAGTCGGCTCTCACAGCTCTCATGACTGAGCTCTCAAATATTTTCCCATAACTAGCAACTGCGATCGGGTCAGCCGGGGAAACATGCATTTATGAGCCGTATGAACATCCTTGGTCTCCAGGTGCAGAGCTCGAGTGGCCGCCATGCCCGTTGAGCTCTTCTTTAGGGACTGATACTTCCTTTCCAATTGCCAAAAATGAGCAGCGAGTTCATCGGGCACGTAAAAACTCATTTATGAGGCACTTGATTGCCTCAAAAAAATACCCGGCTTGGAGTGTGTGCCTTTGAAGCGCTTCACCGAATTTTCATTCGCAACTCCGCTTCACAATGGATTTGAGCCAAAGTAGATCCTCCTTCTTGGTTATGCACTTCGCACGAATGAGCTTCACGAGACAGCTTTGGGGATGTGAAATGTCGAAGTAAGTATTCCTCCTCAAGATGGCTCTCACTCTTTTGCTGCTTCACTGGAAAGGCGTGTCAAAACTGCTTCGCTGAGGTTCTCTTCCCGAAGTGGATGCTTCGTTAATGGGCCATCAAAATGCTTCATTGTGATCCTCCCTCAAAACTACGGTTCGGGGTTTTTTGGGCCGAAGTGCATTCTTGCCTTGGAAAATATGTCTTGCTCTTTATGGGCCACTACCGCTTCGGGTGAAAGTGCTTCACACGAAAGCTATCCGAAGCAGATGCTTCGTGACGACTTTCGGTGAAGTGAAAATGGTTCGCCGATAGGGAGGCCCGAAGTGGGTACTTCGGTGATTTTTTGGCGAAGTAGTTTTCAATGCACTCCTTCAAATTTTTCTTTGCCAGATTTTTTCCCGAAGCAACTACTTGAAATGCGTCGGGTGTGAAGCTCTTTTCCTTAGCTTGCTCAGTGGCAAAGCTTTTGCGTCTTCATTCTATATACAAAGGGGATGGCAATAGAAGCCAAAATTGCTACAATACTTTCAAATATATTCAAAATAACAAAAAGAAATACTTTACAAAAAGAAACACCTTACAAAAATTTGATTTTACTACCCCTCTAAGGCAATGTGACAAAATTATCAATAGTCCCTATAGCACTGAATCATCCATATAGGATGACTCAGTTGCACCTCCTCTACTATTGGCCACCTTATAGCATAGGGTTGATCCCTATCCCATCCTGTAGTTGGTAAGCCAACTGGCTAAGCCATGTTGAAATGCTCACAATCCTAGCACTGCAGTAGCAAGCTACATCCTAGTCCCTATCGCATCTACCTTCACACTACATACAACTCATGGTACTTATGCACCAATAAAGCAAGAGCCCACACATACACCTAAGGTGTAGCGATCATGTCACACACTAACCCAAGCAGGTTCCAAGGGAACTGATAGCTAGTGCTATTTACGTCCACTATGTTGACCAACATGAAAATCACTAGTGTGCAGGGCATCCAAATTATTGTCCACATACATGGACAAGTAGCAAATCCCTCCACTCATCACACCTACATCCTACCACCCATCTCCAAACATCCACCTCAGCTCATGCTCCCTATCGTGTCTAACCTCAACATGTATCCCCTCCATTGGTAACTTGAGGATGTGGTATACATCCTCAAGTTTCACAATAATATCTCCATTAGTAAGCTAAAAAGTCTCCCTATTCGGATCCCATCTCTCTACCAAGGTAGAGAGATATCCCTCATTTGCCCTAACCACATCTACCTGGGCTGCTCCTGCCAGCCCCACACTCTCTAGCCACTCCCAATATTTATCCCTCAAAGCCTTCCTCACCCCAGGGATGAGTGGTGAGAACAAATGTTGAGCCTCCAAAATATGCAACTGCAACACAATACAAATCATTCATTTTATATACATTGTAAAATTCACAATAAAGAAAAGAAAAAGGAATAATAATTTTTTTTGCACAAAAAAAAAGAGCTTCAAAGGGCCACTTACCTTGGCAAAACACACATTCGCTCTCGCTACCACATTCGCATCCTATACCGCCATAAATTTCGCAACACCTCACTTCACTCCTTCACTCCACTCCACTCCACTTACTCCCTCAGACACAATTTTTGAAATTTGTAAACATGATAATGAATATTATTTTCCCCTCTGAAAGTTATTTATAGTTATTTTTAAATGCATTGAAATAAACACATCATTTTCAAACCATTGCATTTGCACATTTACCAAGTTCACATACAATTTCAAGTGAACCTCGTATCTAGTGGTTTGTTCTATCTCCTTGGTGATTGTAGCGATTTGCATCCATGCAATTCGATAAGATGAATAAATCACCATAAGGCTTGACCATTTTTCATCATACAATATCTCATTGATTGAAAATAAAATCAATTTTGGTACTTCAAATTTTGAGTGAAACTATGCTAAGACCATTTTCTCAACAACTATCATTGATGGCCTTGTTCGTGGGGCCTGAAACATGAACAAAATCACATATCATCATTCCTATTTTATATTGACAGTCATCATGATCACTGGCTCGAGCTAGGCTAATTGGTTCCAATTATAGGAATTTACTAACATTCACTAGTTGGCCCTTTGAAGTTGACTCTTATTGCATCTTCATCACTTTGCATTTCAATGACACCATACGATAATCTATTCGACAACATGGGATCACCGCAAACTTGGGGTAACCACATTTGACTTTGATTTTACCACGACGAAATACATCTTACATGATCATGACATCTACACTTGGCAAAAACTCCTTTTCTCTATTAGGGCAAAAACAAAATCAATCACTTGCATTTTACAACAACCCCCTTCCACCATTGGGGCAAAAACAAAATCATTTTACATCATTCATATCATCCACAATTCCATCATTCACTTGCACATTTGCATAAATTTGTCAATTGGCTCATGA
Source organism: Wollemia nobilis (assembly GCA_028583015.1). Classification (NCBI taxonomy): domain Eukaryota; kingdom Viridiplantae; phylum Streptophyta; class Pinopsida; order Araucariales; family Araucariaceae; genus Wollemia; species Wollemia nobilis. The sequence goes on from JAQPPZ010017228.1 coordinate 20,749,413, forward strand.
GATGCATCTGTCACTCATTCACCAATTGAGGGGGTAAGCTACATAATCATAATTCTTTTGTCTTCAAGTTCATCTTTGCATTCCAATGAAAGAAATATGCTTCTGCATCAGGCCAAACCAAGTGTCTCGTATTTAAGCATCACATTGTGTTTCACGCAACACGATACAAAAAGGGGCATTTGTAGACAATAAAATATAGCCACTTGTCACTCATCCATAGCTTCCTGCCACATTTACCCATTATTTATATATATTTGTTTAATATATATTTAAATAATAATATTTTATATATTATATTTATATATTTAATAAATATATGTATATATGTATGAATTAATCCTAGCCATCCATCATGATCTAATCCTAGCCATTCATTCACCTTAATCCATGCCACCTACCCAAATCTAATCTCCACCCTCCATGTTTTAATCTTGATCACACAAATTGTGTCATTGAAACCCTAACATGCCCTAGGGAATATTATAAAGAGAAGTCATTTTTATGACTCAACCCCTAAGCTTTGGAATTATCTAAGTCCTAAGAAGTTTGCTAAGTGTATCACCATCCATTTCGTCCATAGTCACTCATTGCATCCTCCGTATTCGTCGTCGTTCCCCTCGCACAAGCCAAATATGCTCTGTAGGTTCTGCATCACTTCCTTGAATATCCACCAGTGTTCTATGAGCACCTACCATTATTTCCTGAGTACCTCTGGGTATTTCCCATCGTCACCAAGCACCTGCAAGCATTTAATGTCCTTGATCTACTGCCCTACAATCCTCGGGCACCGTTAGGGTACATCGACATCATCATATGCTACAACAATAGTGAAGATAGAAGCGATAAGTCAACGTAAGTAAGGTAAAGAGTCATTGCATTCATTTTAGTATTCTTAGATCTATTTACAGTATTTCCATTCTACAACTAGGGTTTTATAGCTTTCATTTTTTAGGGTCTCATGCAGTGGAGCCCTCACAGGTGTTACTAACCTTTTGTTGTTATTTTCTGTGTGCATATATGAGGAGAACATTCATTTTGGTAGCTTCTTAAGCTGGAGTGGTCCTGCATAGGATACCAGAAAGCCCACTCACTCTTTTTGGGATCAAAGACGGGTCTTTGAAGACACCACCAACATTGTTGACTAGGGTTTCAAAGAACCCTAGATTTTTAACAGTTGTAACATTTGTATCAATATAAAACTATGTTGTAACATTGGATATTTGAGGCTCCCCCCTTTATATCAATAAAATATTCTCTTTTGTGCAACATATTGTGTATTGATTGTTATTTATTATATTATTGGTGTTTCATTTTTACATTCACATATATCATCATGGACGAAGGCAGAGTTTTTGTTGACATCATCTTCAAAAATGAGATGTGGAGGTTTGATCTTAAGACCTCTTTTGGGTAATGCTCTAGCACATAGTGTGTTATTTACTTTTCTAAGCTCATGGATTGGAAGGCAAAGATAACCAAACATATTTATTATGCAAACAAAGATTTATCGCTTCTCCTTCCCATTCCCATGCACATGATGCAACCACATGTCAACATGATGTAGACACATCTAATCATGTGTTTTCCCACTCATAGAAAATATTATTCTATAGAATATTCCCTGTTTGAATTTTAAAAATTCAAGTTTTGGAGGGAAACAGGAAAAAATTTCAAACACATTTTTGAAGTACCTTGAGGCAAAATGACAAAAAATGTTGAACTGTAACCCCCCTAAAATTTTGTAAAGAATCCAAAAACACTAATTATTCATGAATATCTACTATATTTTGTCCTACCTACATATCCATTTTGTTAATGTAACAAATCATGCCCTCCTCTCATTCTTATGCAACAAAAAAGTTATTGAACTATTTTTGCAACTTTTTCAAGTGGCTTGGAGGTTTTTGCTAAGCACAAAAGCCTACCCATAACTTCCCTAGTACTAGGGTTTTGTCTAAAAGATCCAATCTCTTATTTTCTTCTTTCATGGTGGCCAAAGAATCTATCCTCTCAAAAATATTGCTATTGATCATAAAAGGCCGAAATATAGATAGATAGATATGTATTAATGTGGAAAAGAATTCCAATCATGGAATATGCCACTAGAATTGCATCATCACATTAATTGATTAGAAAGCAAGAGGACCAACCCCCACACACATGTCCAAACTCGATAAAGGAAATATACATATTTTAAAATTTATATAAGATAAATGATGTTTTCAAAAACCCTTGAAAAGATCAATCTTAAAACTAGGGCAGCCATCCGGTTAGAAAAATTAACAAAACAATATCGAGTGCCAATGAGAAGAAAAATGAACCTGTCAATGAATATTTATTATAGAGAAAATTTCTTGATTCCAATGAGATCCTTGTGATCCAAGTCCACTAGGGTTTTTTTATTAGAAACCCTTCTAAAAATTACATCATCAACTTCAAAAACATTATTGGCTTTTAAGCCAAACTATCTTTGGATCCAATATAATTAAGCCACAATATCTTAGATTGTAATATCAATAATCAAGAGTAGAATTAAATATACGAGCAATCAAATACATAAATTGGCCAATATAGATATAATAACATTCACTATAGTATCAAATATGAATGTAAATGGTCAAAATAATTCATGTACAATCATGAAGTATACTTAAAACAATATTGCTCAAAATCTATATACAAGCTTTATTATGAATTCTTGCTATGGTGGTTGCGACAAACCGTTTTCCCACTTACATTATTTGAAGTTTTCTCTCCACAATATAGACATAGAAATGTGATTCTTTAATTCTTGTCTATTACACTCCTCACATATCTAGGAGTTGCAATCTTTCCTATTATTGACCTTTGGATTCTCATATTGCCACTTGTATACTAGACTCTTCATTCTCTTCTTACATGCATACTTGACTTTATGACACTTACACACTTCTACATAACTCCTACTCTTCTACATGCACTCCTAATACAAGATACTTGTGCACATCCTCACATTACATATTTGCACACTTACATACATGACACTTGTTCACATTCTCTCAATACACACACACTCTTACACACATGACACTTGTGCATATCTTGCATATTACACTCTTACATGACACTTGTGCATATCATGCATATTACACTCTTACATGACACTTGTGCATATCCTGCATATTACACTCTTACATGACACTTGTGCATATCTTGCACATAGACACTTACATAAAAGGAAAATATAAATCACTCATCTAAACTATAGACACAAACCCTAATCTATTACATATTTATATTTATACCATAAAGGTACCATGGGGATACATTAGCATGTACCAAATAATGTAATATTTTGCAACAAAAATCTTCTCCACAACTCCCTACAAAAATCATCCTTAAGAGAAATTAGAGGAAAAATCTATCACTAGTAGAAGCAAATGAATAATGAAGATCTAGACTTGCTCTAATACCATGTCAGATACTATAGTAGTTTTAAAAAATAAATGGAATCAATCAATAACTAATATTTCTTAGCAAAAGAAATACACAACATATGAAACACAAATTATGATGGGATGTCCATAGACACCAAAAGATCTCCACTCAAAGTAAATAAAAAATACACTCCAACCAATAATGAAATGAGTGGTGAGAAGGGGTATTTAAACCCAACTACGTGATGCATTTAGGTCAAGATTATGAGTTCGACCCTAAAAAATAAAAGAATAAAAAATTACAAAAGTACTTTTTCAAGGTTTACATGGGTCCAAAGGGCAAACATAACAAATAGTCGACACTAGCCTCAAGAGAAGCTTAACCGCAACATATTTCAAAAGATTATTTGTCTTAAAAGACCAACATCGCCTCACATTGATCAACACTACTACCATGGTGGATAGAAGTAAAAAAGCACCTTCTTAGAATGAATACCATCATGCTAACCAAGAAATAAGAAATACACGATCCTGAGGATCAGACACCCACCATAAGTATGATAGTATTTGAACACTAGACTTGAGTTCGTTAAATGCCTTGCCAAGGACACTCTAATAAATGTGCAAGAGAACCAAAATGTGGGGAGAATGATTGAGAGACCTTGGTAAACCTTGGTGCATCCCACACACACTCATTTGAAACAAAAATAGCACAACATGGGTAATGATTTGATATTATGCATAGGGTCCCAAAGAAGAGAAACAAACCACCAAGATTCTATATTACACCATGATAATTGAGTGAGGGTGTTTTGGCCTTGGCCAAAAAAACAATGTGCCCTCATCTTGAAATGTGATGACAATTATCCACTTGATTTGATGAAATGAAAACCTTGTAAAATAAGACAAACAAGTATTTTGAAAAACTAATAGTTTCCCTGTAAAAATCATCATTTCTGATTTTGTTGTTCATGAATGTAAACACTTATTTTATGACTCTTTATGTCAAGATTGACTTATGGAACTTTGAAAAATAATATACCCTTGTGATCGGAATAAGAAATAAAGTCTTCAAAAGAATTCTTTGTACGCCCAAATGATGGAGCTGATGATGCTCCATATATGCTTTGATACTAATTTTTATTTCATAATACTTTGTTAGAACAAATAGAAGCAACTTATCCAATTAAATCATACAATAAAACAGAATAAATAGAAATAAACAACAATAACTTGAGAAATGAAGGATTTCCTTAGACATCCATACAAATTATCAAAATGAGATCATATTGATATAATTGACCTAGTGAATGAGATATACAAATACATAAACCGTAATCAATATTATGATAAAGGTGTAGTAAGGTTAACCATCACAAGGTTAAACTCTAAATCCATAAGCTAAATATATAAATCCATATTAAACATCATATAATGATTGCTCTTATCTTTAGAGATGATTACATCATGCAATATTGATATTGACCAAATAATATCACATTACATATTTTCAACACTAACTAATAGGCAATTGAAATTGTTGTAAGAACCTAGCACATAGAGATGTATCATTCAAATTTCCTTCAACATTGTAATTATTATTATTTTTTTTATTTTACATGGTAGAATAGGTAACTGCCACAAATTAGAGATGTATCATTCAAATTTCCTTCAACATTGTAATTATTATTATTTTTTTTTATTTTACATGGTAGAATAGGTAACTGCCACAAATTCGAGCAGGTTATATAGCTTTTATGACCGTCATAGTATTTTGCGTTGTTCGTCTTAGAAGCTGCCACACAGATCTCCACGCAGTCCGCCCCTATAACTATTATGCCACGATCATTTTAAACCTTTTACACCGCTGAAAACACTTGGAAAGGGACAAGGTTCAATCCGACGAGACCCGAGATTTGAACCTTGGACCTCCGCCCTCCTTACGGAGTTTGAGGGAACCAATTGGTCTACACCTCGAACCTCCTTCAACATTATTATTATATTTAATTTTAATTAATTATTTTTCAATCCATAATAATATATTTCAACAAACCACACTATAAAATATTAAAACCATTTATATTAATACTACTATTTTATAATATTGTTTTTAAAAACTCTAAACAATTATAATTAATTATAATAATTAAAAAAATTTACATTATTAAATAATAATATTATATTTAAATCCTCAATGAACTTAAAATCAAGGTCTGTGAAGTATAAGGAATACATTTCCAAATTGTTAGCTTATTGCAGTAGTTTAAGGATATCGATTGCAGATCTCCATTCTAACTGGGAATGTTGAAATCCAACACCCAACCTTCTCCTTACCAACCACCTAAAAGTAAAATCTTATAAACCTTTTCTTAGTCATCTTATCAGAATTAATTTCAAAACCATCTCATCTTATAACATTTTTAATAAGTGTATAGCAAGGTCCTGCCGTGAGGTCCAGATTGCAAAGGTTCTTGTGTGTATGTATCTTAAAAAACATCATGTTTAATAAATGAGAGAGCAGAAAGGTAGTGATAAGCTTAGTGGGTGTGAGTGTCATTAAGTCATGAGGGAGGATGTGAGAATAGATCGTATTAAAGTTCTTTCCACACCTATTTTTAAAAATAATAAAAATAATAATTATTTAAATTAAAACTTTTCTTAAATTTTTATGAAGGATGGAGGAAGGAAGAATTTCAATAGTGATTTCTTTGACATATTTCATTGTTAAAATTTTGTTGCATATATTTCCTAACCGAAAGTTTTGTCAACGTTCCTCTGAATAACATCCTCCCGCACAAACTGATGAACTTTTTTGCCCAACTTCAAATTTCAAACATTGTATACAATAGGCCTATCGTAATACATTGAAGAAAACAATGTAAAATGTAATGTTGAAATGAATGAACATGACAATGACAGTGGAATCTACCAACAAGAAGTTTTCATAGATGCGTCTTTGGAAAAGCAATTGACTACCCATTATATATTTGGTCTTCCTTCTTCCTTTTTCTTTTTTGTTTTGTGTATGTTTAGAAGTCTGTCTAGGAAAGTACTATGCACTATGTAGGAAGAAAGAATACAAAAATACAGAACGTAGTACTGCACTCCTAACATTCAAGGGCGATTACAAGGTCGCAGGGAACTTTGGCTAATTTATGGGTGAGGTTAATTAGGTGTCTGAAAATTAAAAACTTTGTACATGCAGCTAAGCCACAGGCCTTCTTTAATAATTACTTCAACATCAAGTTTTTATACAGGTAATTTTTATTATGTTAAAAAATTTACAGGTTTGTGGATAAAATAGCTTATAAGGTTAAGTTCTTGTCTACCAACTTTTGAAAACTGATTCTTATTGTTTGGTGAATGTATTAAAGTTCCTGTTGTTGCCTCAATTACTTTCTTTAATTTGAGTTATGGTTAATGTATGAAATGAGTAGGCTTGTTGAAGGGATATATGGCTAATATTAATCATCAACATTTTCTTGGATGATTGTTAAGCTGCATTTGTGTTATATATATATAGATTGTTGAGCTGCATTAATCATCTTCTTAGACTATATATAGATTGTCCTCTCAAATATAATGGTTTGTAATTTGAAACTTGAAGCATAGATAACAAGGCAACGTGTTAAATGTCACACACTGAAGTCAAAAATAACTTTGTGCTTGTATGTTACAGCTTCTAAGCTATGAAAATGTATCTTTCTATGGCAGTGTAGAGAAAGAAGTCTACCTATTTATAAGGTGGTGTTTTTTTGAATGTCTGCCATAAATTGTAGTTTGGTCTTGTGTTGGCTTGTTCTTTAAGAACGTCAACATTATATTCTTCTTTTATTAAAGTTATTTTCTACACCTCTAAAAAGAATCAACCTTCATAGCAAGTTATTATGTAGTTTTGTTTATTTCTCATCCTCTTTCTAAATGTTAAACTGCCAGAGATATTTTTTTAATCTTGTTAATTTATTATTATGGTTGAGGGTTTTGCGGGTTCTTAATTTAAAGAAGAATTCACTAGAGTCCATTCTACAAGATGACAAAGGTTAAGGCTATATTCATTTGTCAATCAGTTTTATGTGAAGCTGTCATCTTTGATTCATAAAGATACTCTAAGCAATATGCCCTAATAAGTAATCTGTGCCTGCTTGATTTATATATGTGGTTTTTAATCAATATGCCCATGATTAATTTTTAAGCACTGTTACTATTAATCTCAAATAAATATCTGATTTAATTGATTTCAAAATTTATGAGCACAGTTGGTGAAAAGGATTAATAAGTATTATTTATGATTATTAGCTTTCATCTTACAGTTTTTCTTCATATGAACAACAGAAAATAAGTCTGTAAATATGTCACTTTGGTAAAGTTCTTGATGGAAACTCTAGATTTGGAGTTAAAAGATATCAAATATCAGATGATTGAGACTTCTTATTATCCTTTTTCATAAAGGTCTTAGCAGATTGCAACTAGTTCTGCACTTTACACGTAGCTGGGAATTTTTTTTTTGTGAACCCATTCTCTCTTGATTGTATGATACTCTGTTCCAATATTTTTGGATTTTTGGTCTTTCATTCTTTCAAATGCATTTTGCCTGTTGCCTTCAACATAATAATTTTATGTTTGTATGTAGTGTACTTACCAAATGCAAAAATAGAGTTCAATTTCTTTTAAAGAAAAAAAAGTCTTCAAAAATAAACACCATGATAGAGAAGCATCTATGAAATGAAATAATTTTAATTATGTTCACAGGACCAAAACAGTTTATGGACCAAGAGCTTTAATATAAGACAGGGTATGGTGTACAACCCTACTCTCTTTTGAATTCAAAACTTGAACCACATATTCAGAGTTTCAAAGTTTAACAAAATCCAACAAAGAAAATTGTTCAAAAAAGTCAAAAATCTCTACATTCTCTTATCAACATTTGGAGTGCTTTTCTTCTGTTCTTGTTGATTTTAATGAGAAATTTTCCTGTTTTTTTTATTCTCAATTCTTCAAAAAGTTCCATTAGTGAGTTTACTTTCACATTGTCCTAATATACAATCTTGGTGTCCTTATAGGCTTCATATTCTATGACAAAATATTTTTGGTCTTCACTATTCTTGTTGTGCAAAAGACACATATTCATTCTAACCATGCCTCTTGAGGAATTGTCCATCTCCTAGTTTCGAATCTGAGATGGTATGAACTAGATCTTAGTTGGGCTATAAGCATTTTTTCCTTCTATTTGATATTTGCATATATGTACTTCTTTTGGCTATGTTCATGGTTTGGGTTGAACTCATTGATGTATAATTGTTTTTTCTTCACATGACAAATTTGAATTTTTCCCTCACATACTGTTTATTGTTGGAATTTGGGACCTCATGAAATTTAATGCTCATTTGTCCATCCATATGTCTTTTATTATATTCAAAGTTTCTTTGATTACCTATTTTGGCAACATGTTATCTTCCATTCTTTGTATTTTTTTCGATACCCCAATAGTCTTATCATAACTTCTGCTTCTAGAGCTAAAATCCTCATAATTAGTCGCTTTTGAATTCTTTCTATTCATCTCCATTTAAAATTTGATGTGTTATTAGCCTACACCTCACACCCATGTAGCACCATTAGAACAACTTATAACCCGCAAAGGACCCTAATGGTTTTCCAATCCCACAACTCTATTTTTTTCTTCTATTTAGAGATGAGTAGAGTGCCCTCCATCCTGCTTGTATTCATTTCATCTTGCACATTCCCCAATTGAGTTTGCTTTGAAAATCTAAGCCAAGGTATTTGTATTCTATTACTACTTATAAAGGATTTCTTTCAAATAAAATATGTAGTTGTTTTTCTCTCTTTGAGTAGAGAAGATCATAATTTTAGTCTTGCTAGTGTTTACTTGCATCCCAACTTCTTTACAAAAATGTTCTAAATTTTTTAGATATTCTTTTAATATTTCGAGTATCTTGCCAATCAAGATGAGTTCATCAGCATAGAGAAGAAATTTCACTACATAATTAGCCACTTGTATTCCCTCTATTCCCATCCTTTCTACCAATTCCTCCAATTTGTCAATGTAAAGGCAAAATAAAATAGATGACAATGGACAACCATGTTTCACCCTGATATCACTCCTAAAACACTCTGATAGTCCTTCTAGAGTTCTAATTTTTTTCACCACTTGCTCATAAAAGCTATGTACAACTACTCTGTAGTTGGTTGGTACACAAATTTCTTTCATTCTTTTCTATAATTTACCTCTAGGTATTGTGTCAAAAGTCTTTTTAAAGTCCACAAAACAATAAGAAACTTCTCCTTTTTAATTCCATATCCTCTCTATAAGGTGCCTTAAAGTAATGTAGTGATCTATTATTTCCCTATTGCCCTCTTTTATTTATTTTTGACCCATTGACCGATTTTGCTTTCTACTATGTTGCCAAACAATTTTGCAAAAAGACAACTAATCATGATGGTGTAGTAATTTGAAGTATTGTTGTTGTCTTCATTTTTATGCAATGGTATGACTAGGTTGGTTATCCATTCTAGTGGAAAGTCTCCTTTAATGATGTCATTTAGAATATTTTGGATGTATGGTGCTAAGATGTCAACCCCACACTCGAGATGTTTAGATTTCTATATCATGAGTTTTACCTATTATTATTTTCTTAATCCCTTCCTTCATATATTTCAAAGAAAAAAGTTCCTTAGTTATGTCAATTATAGGAGGGCTATATTTTTCTTGGTTTCTCTCATATAATTGTTTAGCATAATGCAACCATTGTTCACTTGTGATATTGTTTTTGTGTACCTTTTTCTTTGTTGTAACTCTTTCCAAAATTGTCTTAGGATATGCTTTGCAAGATATATCAAATATTTTAGCCTTGCTCTTGTGTATTTTGTTGTTTATTAGCTCTTTTTGCATTACTCTTATGTATTTGTTTGTTTCTACCGACAGTAGATTTCTCTTCCAGCTTCTCATGAGGATAATTTTTGTAGGGACTTGTGGAGAAGATATTTTGAAATTAATGGCCTAATTAGAAGAAGGGTTTCTATTAGAAAACCCTAGTGGACTAGGATCATGTGCTCTAGGAGAAATATTCACCAACAGAGAGTTAGGGGTAGATTTATTTTCTCTCTCTTTGTTTAGTGAAGCTATTAGCAAATATTAAATTTTTAAAATTTCTCTCTATTTTCCAAAAGATAACAACAAAATTTTAGGATTATTTTCTTTCTCTTGAGTAGAAATGGCTAGAATACAATTCTTCACATTTTAGATGTGTATAGAACCTTGACTATCACCATAGGCTGTATTTGAACTTTAATATATTCAATAACATGGTATTTGGGTTCTAAATTTTGTCAATAATAACTTCTTCCTTGCTTTAAAAAATCAACATATATTGGGAACTTTAGGTTAAAAATATTCATTCTTCATTTTGTTTTGGTTATTGGCATGCTAATGTGAAAATAAAAAATATTATTTTGTGATATTACAGGGCGAATAGTTTGTGTTGACTATGAGTATGATTGTAAAGAAAGGTTTGTTTTTTAACTTATGGCTATTAAGACTTTGGAAGGCATGAAAATAAAGCTCCTATACATGCTTATCTAACATATGCTTAGACTATATGGTCAATAGGCAAGCAAATGAAGGATTTTTTAAAGTAATTATATGCTTCATGCACAAAAGGGGGAGGATGCATTAACAATAATGTTGAACTAAGGACAAGGAGGATGAGATATGAAGGATGAAGAAAGGAAACTTAGAAATATCTAAGAGCTACAATTTGTTAGTGCATTATTCAAAGCATTATCATAGTGTAAGTGGATACATACTATAGAGGAGATGGTGGAAACAAATAATATGCAATAGTATGTTGATGAAATGGAGGGTTTGAGTTTATTTATTATATAAACACATAGAAGTACAATGTTGACAAAGAATAAAGCCCTTTGGGTTGCAGGTTGTTTGCTTTTGTTAATACCTTGATTACAAGAAAGCTTGTAACATAATGAGGGCTAATGTATTTATTCCAAGGCTTAGAGCTAACATGTAGTTTTTGTGACAAATACAATTATGAATAGTTACTATTCATCATTGCTATATAAGAAATTGACTCTCCTAAGCAATTTTACTTTCTTTGGTTTGTGAAGTCCAAGTTTTGTTTAATTTACTTTGAACATACCTCTTTGAATGCTATGATTGTATCTCTTTGAACATACCTCTTTGAATGCTATGATTGTATCTCTGCAATCTCAGTAATTGTTGGAAGTTAATTTGATGCACAAGGTGTAAGGTGCCATCTTGGTAGGATCTCCCTTATTGTTTGATTGATGTAATGATGTGTGAATAATTAATACATGATTCTATTTTGTTCTATCAAGATGAGTTGATAGTTGTACTTTATAAAAAGGTATATTTAACCTTATTAAATTAATACTTTATAAAAGGGCATGTTTAATAAATAATAGTATTATAAAGAATAAAAGTCAGTGAGGAACTTCGAAAAGTGATGGAAAATTAATAAAATCAATTTTGAAACGTAGAGAGAGAAAACCAAGAGTCACCCTGACTCTTGAGCTTCATATTCTCCTTCCTCTTGATCTTCCTCTTCCCTTATAATTCTATTTCATTCTTCTTGTTGCCAAGGTTTGAGTTTTTGATTACTGGATGAGAGAAAATTGCAGGGTGTGTGGGGTTGGGGAGAACGTGGAAGAAGATTTTGGGTTTGTCAATTTGCTTGTTGTGGAGGTAATCTCTTTCTATTTTCTCCTCTTGATTGAGTGTAAATGCTTGTTATATGCTTTGCTCTTCTGTCTTGCTTGCTTCACCATTGGTCTCAATGTGATGGGTCTCATCTTTAGATTGCTCTTTAACTTCATGCTCAACATTTACCTGCTCATGGGTGTAGTTCTCATTGGCACCAACCATTTTATTGTATGAATTCCTCTGTTATTTAGTTGCCATCATAAAATATATTCTCTTAAGTAGATTTTCTTTAATTTTTGCAATATCTAAAATCAACCCAGGTTTTAACTATAACAAGAAAGAATTGTCAAGATTAAAATGTACAGGTCAATCGTTTTACTAGAGCAAAAATATAGTATTACAAAATTAGGAAGTATTATGTTTTATTATTCAATTAAACTAAAGAATTTGCACATGTGAAATGCCTTTTCTTCCTATGAGTTATGGCTGAGATTACTTATACACTTAGTTGTCAAGTTTAAAATCGTATTCGAGTTCGGCGCTTTTGAAATTCGAAATATATTCGATATTTTAAAAAATTTGGAATAAAATTCGATATATTATAAATATACATATATCCCTATTTGGGTAGTCAGATGCAAAGCAATGTGCCAAGAGGCCGTCGATGCCTATCAATTTATAGGCACATATGTAACTCCGCCATAACCAATATCTAATTAATGTCATTCGGTTAGTTACAACACCCAATTAGTTTGGGTTGTTCCTCTACTAAAACAATGGAATCACGTGCTAAAACAATGCTCACATAGTAACCTGCATCACAAAACCTCAACTGCAATAAAGAATTGGCTAAACATGTAGCAATAGGACATGTTTTTTAGATAGGCATTAAGATAGTCCACATTACAATCATTTAGCTATTTAAACTGTATTTTTTTTGCTTAATTTAATCAGATTGACATTATAATTAAAATTATTCATGCATCCAAGCTCCCATATTCATTTATATTATGCGTGCATCCGCTCATTGCACCCCATATGAATTCGTTTTCATACATTTTAAACCACGACAAACATATAAAATAAAAAAAAAATATTCCTGCCATGAAACTCTCGGAAACTCTCGGAATGGTCGTCGTCATCAGAGAAGGAACTATAAATTGAGATGGAGTTGTGTGCTGGGAAGAGAAAGGGAGAGGGCGAGAGGGTGAAATGGATTGCATCTTTGGATGAATGCACCCGTCACCAAAATACATCACCCAATTAATGTCATTCGATTAGTTACAACACCTTTCTTCCATGTCACACTTAGTTGACAGTTTGCACTGCCTTGCAACTTCAAACATCCATATGGCTGCATGTAGAACCAGAAAATGGAGAATACATAAATATCAAACCTGTTTTCTGCAAAAAAAATTTCCAAGCCGAATTTAAGGTTGTTTGGCGAATTTATTCGCAATGGTTTTAAATTCAACGAATTTCGAATTTTTTCACAAAAAGTCGATGAATTTGATAAGTAATCTTATACATGTACATTCTCATGTGTACTTAATAACATTTCACTCTTTATTTGAACTACTAATTACATGTTTTTGCTTTTTTCTTTGAGCTCATCATATTCAACATATCGATTGTCCTCATCCACAACTACTATGAAGTTTGTCGTAGCCCATCTCCATTATATATTATCCCTAAAATACACACAACACATTGGCTTGGTGAACATAATATTAAAATTGACATTAAAGGCCCAATCACAAGCACAAGCACCATGATAGATGGTCTGATAAGTGAAACTTGTTTCAACCACCTACTTCTATCTACTCCACCTCCACCTCACTATTCTCTAGACTCAACAAGAAGAACCAATGCAAACTTATCCATCTACCTTTGCCTAAGTAGAGACATTGTAAATAAGGCAAAGGTAGTGCTATATTACAAATTTAAAAGATGAGATGCATTCACATTTGTATATTGTTATATACCTAGAAGAAGATTTGTTGCTTCTGATCGATAAGAAAATTTTCCTTGGCATGAATGAAAAGTTGCTTCTCGTCCCCATTGTATCTCAAACTAGTCTCCATTCCTATTCCTAATTCCTATTTCCAATCTCTTCCAGTCTTGTTTGTTATTATCATTGTCTACAATGATGATGTTGTGCACAAATGCATGAAAGGGTTGAGATAACATGCCCACAACACTCAAAACAATTAGGGGTCATGCTTGTAATGTTGTTGGTACTCGCAATGTTATTATTTATTTATTTTGTTCCTATTTTTAGTTTATTTTTGGATAAATTACTAAAATATTCATAGTTTGTTTTTTTAACATATTTTAAGGTGTGAGATAAATAAGATGGTTTTGTTTTGATAAATAAATCTTTGATATTGTAATTATTGTACATGAGGTCATACATCATCTTCATTTCATAAAAAGGAAACCAAATTAATTAATCAATTTATAATAAAATCAATTTTATTTTTCAATTGGTTCTTTTAATGAGTTTACACAAGTTTTTATGAGGGGTCTTTATCCCCTCATACTGAGTGGGGTTTGAACCTTGGATCTTTCAAAGAGAGGCCAAAGCCCTTACCACTACAATAAGCTTGTAACTAAATTTTCAATGAGTTTACACATGTTTTTATGAGGGGTCCTGGTCCCCTCATACTGAGTGGGGTTTGAATCTTGGATCTCTCAAAGAGAAGTCAAATCCCTTACCACTACAATAAGCTTACAACTTAAAAATCAATTAATTTATATTTTAATATAGATTAATCCAAGGGAATAGATGTGGCTTGCATAGCAAAAGAACCATAATTGAGTAAGAGAAGTATGGGCTTCTCTTGATTATGACTAAAAAGCATTAGAAAAATGTTTTGAAGTCTATCATGGAATTGAGATCTTGCATTGTTGTTGAATGATTTTATTTGCATGATGCATGTTAGGCTTGCATATACATTCAAAGAGTAGTCGTGATCCCTATACTTGTGATCAAAAACACGATGAATAAAAGACAAGAAGATATTGAAAAAGAAGATGAGACTTAGTTACTATTATGTATTAATGTATTGAAATGTAATATTTGTATTTGGAGATGAGAAAACTCAAAATGTGTCATGTGTAAAAGCTATGCTATGTAATGATTGTGATGAGGAAATGAATATCCTTGTAAACATTCTTGATGTATTGTCATGAATTTTATTAATATTGTTCAAAAATGAAAGATGAATTATTGTTTTCCTTCTATGTTAAGTTTCTTTGGAAATAATTTATAGATGTTTGTATTTATTGAAAATTATGATGGATTAATAGGAGAAAGTAATTAATGAAATTTTGATATGATTTCTAGATATTGTTTTATTCATTTCATGTAAATAAAGGAAATGCCTACTTTGTGTTGAGAAATGTAGCTCGGACAGGAACTTCTTGCACAGGCTTTAGTATGAACATGCTAGAAGTGGTTCGAGACATTTCTAATTCTATTTTGAAATTCACTTAAGTGATTTTCTATTTTTAAGTTCACTTAAGTGATTTTCTATTTTTAAGTTCACTTAAGTGATTCTATTTTGTAATTCACTTAAGTGATTCTATTTTGAAATTCACTTAAGTGATTTTCTATTTTTAACCTTACATCTCAAGATGAGATGAGATCTAATCTTAGGGTTAGAGAGATTAGGGTTACCTTTTTCAAGGATAAAAGGAGAAGGTCAAGAGTGTTTTAGACACACAAAAAGAAGAGGAGAACAAATTGTTGAAGGAAAACTACAAGCTTAGGAGGAGAAGAACAGTGAAATTGTTGGCTAGAAAAGCAGCAAGAGAGAGAAGTGTTCTGTTGTAGTTGTAGCCTCTTTTATTTGTAATATTTCAGGTTCAAAAATATATTTAACTTCCGTTGTTCACGTTGTTTATTTTTCCAGCCATCTGTGTGACTGTTGCATGTTTGAATAAATTATTCTCAGATCTGATTTATTTTAAAATAACATAGGACAACAATTATCTAGGGTTAGGAAAATTTACATGGTATCAGAGCTAGGTTCTGTGATTGAGATCCTCAAGGGTTTACAACAGTAGATCACTGCTGGATATTAAAAAAAATAGTAGTTAGGGTTTCATATTTTTTTGGCTTGAAGGACTAAGCTTATTTGCAGGACTAGTTTTTTTGAGTCATTCATATCGATTTCAATAGATCTCAGAGATGGCAGCAACTAGCCTCATATTTGAGGATAGATTGGAAGGTGCCTCCAATTTCTTGCCCTGGAAAGTTAGGGTAATGTTCTTATTGGAAGAGAATGATCTCTGGGATATTGTCAAGGATGATGTGACTTTGCCTACAGATCCACAACAATTGGCAGCTCACAAAAAGAAGGAAGTGAAGGCCAAGCGGATGATCTTGGATGCAGTGAAGGATCACCTGATTCCTCACATATCCGAGAAGACTAAGGCAAAGGAGATGTTTGATGCCCTGGTTAGCCTCTACCAGAGCGAGAACATAAATAGGAAGATGATATTGTGGAACAAACTCAGATCTATGGAGATGACCAGATCTGACACCATTACCAGTTACTTGATGAAGATCACGTAGATTCGTGATCAACTGGCAGTAGTTGGGGAGAAGGTTGAAGACACAGAGTTGGTGAACGTGGCACTTAATGGTTTCTCAACTTCATGGGAACCATTTGTCAAAGGCATTTGTGCTCGTGAGAACCTTCCCAAATTTGAGAAACTATGGGATGATTTCATCCAGGAGGAGACTCGGATGGAGTCAAAGGCCAACAAGAAAGGTGGTGATGATAACCTAGCTCTTTTTGGGTAAACCAAGAAGGGCAAAGGTAAAGGACCCAGCAAGGGTAAGGTAAAGAATGAGGAGTCAACCTCATAGTCAGGGAAGAAGGACTTGAGCAAGATCAAGTGCTTCATTTATCATAAGCATGACCATTATGCATCATAGTGTCCAGACAAGAAGGGCAAAGGGAAGCAGCAACAGATGCAGGTAGCAACCTCTGCAGAAACTCAGATGAGTGAGTTTGCTACCAAATTCGAGAAGGATTTCTCATTGGTCTCTTGCCTTTCTACCAACATGGTTCCAAGGAATGCTTGGTATGTGGATAGTGGGGCATCTCGACACATGACATCAGCCCGACAATGTTTTACCAGTCTACAAGAGCAGGACTCAGGGGTTCAGGTTGAGCTTGGTGATGATACCAAATATCCAGTTGTAGGAATTGGTACCATTCCTTTTTGACTCCAATCAGGGAACTCTTTAGACTTTGATGATGTTTTGTTTGTTCCAGGTCTCAGGAAGAACTTGCTTTCAATTTTGGTTATGGAGGATAAGGGTTATGCAATGGAGTTCAAGAACCAACATGTCCTTATTAGACCAAAAGAATCTAGCCTAAAAATAGCACAAGTAATAGGGGTTAGAGAAGGTAGTCTATACAGGTTGCAGGGTGAACCTGTTCGAGCCCTAGTTCATAGCAGTAACAACTTGTGTGAGTTGTGGCACAAGAGGATGGGGCACCTGCATCATAGAGCATTGCCTATTCTGAGGGAGATAGTCATAGGTCTTCTAGAGTTCAGCATTGAGCAACAAGGAGTATGCAGAGGGTGCACGCTTGGCAAGCATGCCAAGGCTATTTTCCCAAACAACGAGCATAGGTCTAAGGAGATACTAGATCTAGTACATTCGGATGTTTGTGGACCGATGTCAATAGCATCAATTTTAGGTAGCATGTACTATGTTTCCTTTATTGATGATTTCTCTCGCAAGACATGGATCTACTTCTTAAAGACCAAGGATGAAGTCTTTAGCAGGTTTCAGGAGTTCAAAGCTCTAGTTGAGAACCAGACAGAGAAGAAGATCAAGGTCTTGAGATCAGACAATGGGGGTGAATATACCTCCAAGGAGTTTGATGGTTTCTACAAGCAGGCAGGAATCAAGAGGGAGCTGACTGTTCCATACAACCCATAATAGAATGGGGTTGTAGAGTGAAAGAATCGATCCATCATAGGGGCTGCTAGGGCCATGATTCATGACCAGGGCTTGTCGATGTTTCTTTGGGCAGAAGCATGCAACACAATAGTCTACATCCAAAATAGGTGTCCTCACAAGATCTTGGAGGACAAGACACCAGAGGAGGCATTCACTGGTGTGAAACCAGAGGTGAGTCATTTCTGCATCTTTGGATGTCCAGTTTATATCCATGTTTCGATAGAGAAGAGGACCAAGTTGGAGCCCTCCAGTAGGAAGGGTTTATTTGTAGGATACAATGAGACTTCAAAAGCTTACAGGGTTTATATTCCAGAGAAGAGGAAGATAGTAGTGAGCAGGGATGTAAATTTTGAGGAGGATGTTGCATCCAGGAAGTCCCATGAGCCTATTCCAGTGATAGAGAATGAGGAGCAAGAAGCTCCGAAGGTTGAGCCAGGGTCACCAAAGACACCAGTGGTTTCCAGTTCAGGACAACAACCTTTAGGTGAGGAGGTGGAGACATTAGCCCCTTCCAGTTCTATCAAGAGACCTCAATGGCTTACACAGACATTGAGGGATGCTCAGGAGTATGTTGAGGCTCCTAGCAGCATGATTAGGGAGAGCAGACCTCCAAGGAAGTTTTCAAGCTACATGGCATTGATGAGTAACATCATAAATTTAGAGCCTTCCAATTTTTAGGAGGCAACAGACCAACAGGTTTGGTGGGATGCCATGGTGGAGGAGTACACCTCCATCATGAAGAATGATGTTTGGGACATAGTGCCAAGATCGGAGGGGAAGTCAGTTGTGAGTTCCAAGTGGCTCTACAAAATTAAGCATGTTGCAGATGGCAGCATCGAGAAGTTCAAGGTAAGGTTTGTGGCGAGAGGGTTCTCCCAGAAAGAGGGAGTGGACTATGAGGAGACTTTTGCTCCAGTCACCAGATACACTTCCATTAGAGCAGTTATATCTTTAGCTTCATCTATGGGATGGTGGATTCATCAAATGGATGTGAAGACAACTTTCCTTAATGGGATCATTGAGGAAGAAGTGTACATAGAGCAACCTCAGGGCTTTGAGGTAAATGGGAAGGAGTCCCATGTTTGTAGGCTGAAGAAAGCCTTATATGGACTCAAACAGGCATCGAGAGCATGGTATTCCAGGATAGATGGATACTTGCAGAGTGTGGGCTTCACCAAAAGTGATGCAGATCCTAATCTATATTACATATTTGTTGGGACTGATCTACTCATTTTGGTGCTATATGTAGATGACTTGTTTCTTACAGGTGTAGAGAAGCTCATTGCAGGGTGCAAAGCAGATATGGTAGCTGAGTTTGAGATGAAGGACATTGGCATGATGCATTACTTCTTGGGTTTGGAGGTTTGGTAGAGACCAAGGGAGATATTCCTTGGGTAGGGTAAGTATGCAATTGAGATCCTGAAGAGGTTTCGGATGGAGGACTGCAAACCTATGGCCACACCCATGATCACTAATCTGAAGAAGGTGACAACTTCAGATTCAGAATTGGTGGACCCTACATTGTACAGGAAGCTGATAGGATCCTTGATGTATTTGGTCAACACTCGACCAGATATATGTTTTGTAGTGAACACCTTGAGTCAGTTCATGGTGGAGCCAAGGCAGGAGCATTGGGTAGCAGCAAAACATGTGCTCAGATACTTAAGGGGCACGATGGAGTATGGTCTAAGATATCTTGGAGATGGTGAAGTGAGGTTGCAGGGGTATACAGACTCAGATTGGGCAGGCAATATAGCAGACAGGAAGAGCACCTCAGGGTGTTGCTTTAGCTTGGGATCAGGCATGATATCCTGGTTCAGTAGGAAGCAGACTTCTGTGGCACTTAGCTCAATAGAGGCCGAATACATGGCAGCCAATATTGCTAGTTGTGAGGCCATATGGCTTTGCAAGTTGCTTACAATATTGATTGATCAGGAGTTGGATCCCACGGTGATATACTGTGATAATCAGAGTTGTATCAAACTCTCTGAGAATCCAATATTTCATGACAAGTCCAAACACATAGACATCAAATATCACTTCATACGAGATAGGATTCAGAAGGGAGCCATAAAGCTCCAGTATATTCCCACAGATCAATAGGTAGCTGATATTCTGACCAAGCCCTTAGTGAAAGGGAAGTTTGAAGCATTCAGAGATAAACTTGGATTGGTGCAGAATTCCTTCCTCGCTAAGAGGGAGTGTTGAGAAATGTAGCTCGGACAGGAACTTCTTGCACAGGCTTCAGTATGAACGTGCTAGAAGTGGTTCGAGATATTTCTAATTCTATTTTGAAATTCACTTAAGTGATTTTCTATTTTTAAGTTCACTTAAGTGATTCTATTTTGTAATTCACTTAAGTGATTCTATTTTGAAATTCACTTAAGTGATTTTCTATTTTTAACCTTACATCTCAAGATGAGATGAGATCTAATCTTAGGGTTAGAGAGATTAGGGTTACCTTTTTCAAGGATAAAAGGAGAAGGTCAAGAGTGTTTTACACACAGAAAAGAAGAGGAGGAGAACAAATTGTTGAAGGAAAACTACAAGCTTAGGAGGAGAAGAATAGTGAAATTGCTGGCTAGAAAAGCAGCAAGAGAGTAGAGGTGTTCTATTGTAGTTGTAGCCTCTTTTATTTGTAATATTTTAGGTTCAAAAATATATTTAACTTCTGTTGTTCACGTTGTTTATTTTTCCAGCCATCTGTGTGATTGTTGCATGTTTGAATAAATTATTCTCAGATCTGATTTATTTTAAAATAACATAGGACAACAATTATCTAGGGTTGGAAAATTTACACTATGTAATACCTAATTTCTCTATTCTTTATCAATATGTTATGTTGATTTTAGTATTGAATTTTGGTATGATTTA
Organism: Wollemia nobilis; assembly: GCA_028583015.1. Lineage (NCBI taxonomy): Eukaryota > Viridiplantae > Streptophyta > Pinopsida > Araucariales > Araucariaceae > Wollemia > Wollemia nobilis. The sequence goes on from JAQPPZ010017228.1 coordinate 20,770,387, forward strand.
TTATAGAACTTTATTTTTATGAGATAGGCAAATATGTTAAATAGGACCCTTGGGTTAAGGGGGGGTTTATTATGGGTATGAATTGCTAAGTGCCATATTAGTTAACCCTAGAATTGAGTTGCACCCAACCCTAGTTTAGTTTGTGGGTAGACAAATCAACTAGGTAATTTTGGTGAATGTGTTTGAAAAACTCTAGCGGTGAGGCTTGGGTGATCCTAGCGAGTGAGGCTTAGAATAGTCATTGATACTAACCAAACCTTGCAGATAGGCAAGTGTGACCATGATCAATATTAGGTGAGTGGTAATGATCCTAGTTAGTTTCATGGGTAAATAGAATTAACTAATCACTAAGGCATTACACCATAATGATCCTACATACATGCTAGTATGTAGGGTTAAGGGATAGATATCATCTTAAGAGATATGGGCCCATATAAGCCTTAAAGGGTAATCCTATGTCATGATCAAAAGAGTGAACCCCAAAAATTAAAGGAAGTTGGTCACTCCTATCCACTTAAATATTGACTACAACGAAAATGAACTCAAGATAGTTATACTTTAACATTGTTGAATTTATTAAATCTTCTTAATTAACTCATATAAAAAAAATCAATTTTTTAAGATAAAAAAAAAAAAATCTAAAAAAGTGCCAATAACTCAAAAACTTATTTTAGGTCGTCACACAAGATGCATAAAGAAAAAAGAAAAAAAATGCCAATAACTTATTTTAGGTGCATTCCTTACTAAACTACTGTGTACCTAAAGTTTAAATTGCATGATGTAATTCAATGCAATTTACAGCAACCACCTTAACTCTAAATCTTTATTTTTCCCTTTCTCTTCCACCACCACGTTGAGCACTCATGCTTTTGACATTAGTCTTAAATATGTGCAAGTCATCCGTTGCACTTGTGAACATTTGAGAAGTGAAAGACAAGCTAATAAAATCTCAGTCACAATTTTGGTATGTGACGTTACCTGTGATACGACGAAGGAGATATTCCTACATGTGAAATTAGTGTCCATTGACAGAGTTGGTAACTAGGGGAGTTTCTTTTGGATTAGGATTCGAAGAATACGAGGTGGAGAGAATACATGGTCAGAAAGTCTGTTGGCATTCAAAATAATATGATTTTGCTTTTGTAACTGAGTTGCATATGAAAGCAATCTCTTCAGAATAAATTATTGTTTTTTTTTTAATTCCTATTTACCATTGGGTGTCCACTCCTGTCACTTATTTTTGAAGTAGGTAGAACCATTTTTAGAGGTCATGAGTTTGAAGTGCCTGCTGAACTAGAACTAGAGTATCAAAGATTAAGAAATTCCATTTGAGGCTCATTGTTTCATGGCAGAATACAAATTGATTTAGAGGTCATGAGTTTGAAGTGCCTGCTGAACTAGAACTAGAGTATCATAGATTAAGAAATTCCATTTGAGGCTCATTGTTTCATGGCAGAATACAAATTGAAATTAGTTGGTATTTTACAGCTTGAAATTGGTAATAGACAAGATTTAAACATAAATTTTTTTCTTAAACATTTAATAGATTAAAGGTATGTTATTTAATTTTAAAAGTTCCTTCAACTCCATATCTTTAATTCTTAGTGCATCGAACTTCTACCAGTTTCATAAGAATAAGCAAGGACAAAATGATCAGCATACAAACGAGTCAATGACCTTAGATATGTCTTCTAAGCCGTTGAACATGAACCACTGCAGCAAAACACGAAGAGCTTCTTTTTGGGTGTTTTCTCAGGTTTCATCCATTTTTAATGAAGATACTATGTCACATACTTTTAATTAATTAAATATTAATTAAAATTTTGGATTGATTAGCCAAATATCACCTGCTCTTCTTTATACAAATTACCTGATATGTGAACAAATGTTTTCTGGAATATTACTAATCTTACTTTTAAATGTTAAAAACTATTTTGCTTTTAATCTTTGGCATTAGATTTTTACATGATTCTTAGACATTCACATAAACATAGGAATATTTGAATACAAATTAGTGCTCTTGAACAAAGTGACACTAGATTTGTTTCCACATGTTGTTCTGACAAGATCCCAATATCACCTGCTCTTCTTTATACAAATTACCCCACACATATTTTAATTATGTGTAAACAAAATATTTGCTGGAATATTTGTAGCTTTAGTTCTCTGATTTGTTATGGGACCATACAAAAAAGAAGCAGCTGGAATAGAGGATAAGAAGTCAGCTTTTCCCAAAATGTACACTCAAAATCAGATCTGGGTTTCCAGCAGGTGCATAGGGGTTGAGCTATACACATCAGTACTGCTTATAGAGAGGTCCTTCATCTTTGTAGTAGTACTGTCTTGACTAACTGTGGAGTATCATCATGAAGTACTCTTGACCCATCATTTTCTAAGGACCCTCTGATCTGTAGTTGGTTCATCTTTTGGTATATACAAAGGACAGTTGAAAAAAGCTTTGGCACTTTTGTCGGTTGGAATGTGACCAAGAAATCACATGCATCCAAATTATCCAGTAACACTTACAGGGCTAGGTTGTGGCCACAATTATGAAAAGTAACATTTATTATGAGGAAGAAGTAATTGTAGCAGGACAATGCCCAAATAACTTAATTAGGTAACTTGCCATCATGCTTTGGCTTCTTAAAAAAAAGGTGACTAGTTGTTAAATGTATACAATATAATAACATTTTAACAAGAACCGTGTTAAACGATTAGGTTAATCTTATTGCATTACCAGGTTACCTCAAAACACCTTTGTTCAAATTAAGTGCTAGGTTATATATTTCATATGTTGATTCAGTCTTGTCTACCATATTATCAGTCTGTCAATCCTGCCAATCCAGTTCAGGGTATTTTCTGTTTTTTTCTTTTTCCTTTTTTATCAATTAATTAATTTTTTATAAATTTTAATTTTAAAATATATTTAAGCCATTTGCAAAACTTTAAGAGCATTGCTTTCCCACCAGAATAGAGATGAAATTAAAGAAGGATTTAAAAAAAAAAATAATTATATTAAAATTTAATTAATTAGTATTAGTTTTTAAGTTAAAAATATAGATTTTGGTATTATAATAATATGATAATGATTTAATAAAAATGCAATTAATTTTAATTTTACATAATCAATTGGTAAGGGTTAATTTTTGTTGGGCAAGAAGGAAGAGACACAGGTTCAAACCTCGAGTGAAACCTGTTGCAAAGGTAGTAGTATGATCTAAATCCTCTGAGTGTCCATTTATAAAACAATCAGGTGGAATAGGTTTGGTGGATACAGCCCAACTACTTGTAACAACTCTCCAAATTCTACATAATCAATTAAACAAAAAAAAATTATATTAAAATCCAAAATTTAATATTGGCTCTAGTATTCAAGCAGTACACTATGAAGAGAACTCAAATTGTGTTAAAAATCCCGCAACAAAGATATGCCTATGTTCACATGTTCGTTAAAGCAGCTATATTTGGTTTGTTTGATAGGTTCTGAATCTCCCTGTAACCCTCTATGTAGGAAAATATACTCCTATTGGAAGCTGTTGTCGGCTGTGTGAGAATGAGAGTGTGGAACCTTTTCAAGCCCTGCAATTTGAATTTTTGAGCAAGGACATATCAAGGTTATGAGTTCAGTTTTTGTTTTGTATATTAGCGAGCTAAAATTAAACTCGATCCATTTTAACTACAAAGATTTGTGCATGCGATGCATGCCATCGTCTCATTAAATTCATCAAATCACATGATTTTAACTTATTTGATACTGGAAAAAAAGTTTTACAATCCTTGGAAAAAAAAGTTTTACATTTCTTGGTTATGGCACTGACACTTATAGTTTTTAAAGTGAAATGAAAGATTTTAATTAAGTCAACAAGACTCCAATATAATTTATGGAACCTTAAATATGAAAAATCAAAAACTAGTGAATACATTTAATTAAGTCAACAAGACTCAATTTATGAGACATGAAAAATCAAAAACTGGTGAAGGCATTTAAACCTGTCAACAAGTTGCTCTTTAATAATATCTTCCATGATATGTTGGCAGGTCAGCTGTTATTGCTGTGCTTAATAGTGGACAACTGCCAACAATTTTCAAGTCATATTTCGCAAAATTACAAATGTTGGTTTTAGCCTATGGGCCAGCAACGCCATCTACCATTATTGCAGTTGGAAAGGAGATGGGTGATGAAGGTTTTGGTTATTTTTAATATTTAAGTTTATATAAGTTTTTATAAAGATAATTGTTTTTTTTGGATATTATAATATTTTTTAATAAAATTTAAATATAACAAATTAAAACAATTTTATTTAATAATTTTTTTTTTAAAATAAATATATTAAATATTACTAGTTCCTATGAAAAATAAGACTATGTATTCTAAATAATTTTGTTTTATTTGAATCAAATGTGAGATGACTAATCATTGTTTAATGGTCAATTTATTTGATTCAAATATGCGAAGATTAATCAATTTATTTGATTCAATTTTGAGATGATTAATCACTGTCTAATAGTCAATATAGCTCAAAGTTTTAAGCTATAAATTAAAGTTTTGTTTAATTCATCTAATGCACTAGGAGTGGCTGAGGTCAACAATTTGAAAAGAAAAACTTATAAATTAAAGTTTTGTTTAATTCATCTAATGGTTAAAGTCAACAATTTGAGAAAAAAAACTATGTTTAAGAAGTTTTTAAAATTAATTTTAAATTTATTATAATCTATATTATGTGAAGTGTGTGGAAATCATGGTGGTGGCTATCATCATGGATTCCACCATATATATTTTAAATTTATTATACATTATAATGTATGATAATTTATTATAAAATAAATATGAATCTATAAATATTTAAAATCGAAAACTTATTTTTATATCAAATAAAACATTTTAACAAAGATTTATTGAGTAACCATATAAAGGATAAGATTTTTTCAATCTTATTTTAACCAAAAAAAAACAACGAAACAATTATTATGATAATTTATTAAGGTTTATTATTTAAAAAAAATAGTTTTTATTATATGTATATATAAATTTAAATAAATATAACATCTATGGCGGTTCGGGCTTTGGCTCTTCTTTGGGAGGTCCAAGGTTCAAACCGTAGCGTGAGCGAGTGTGTGAGGGGGTGGGTGTGTGATGGCTTTGTGTTAAATTCCCTATTGATAAGTATAGCTCACCCTGTGTGATGGGGTGGGTGTGTGATGGTTTTGTGTTAAATTCCCTATTGATAAGTATAAGGTTACTTTAATAGTTAAAACATACATTTGGAGCAATGTAAACTCAAAGCTTTTACCAATGCACTATTCCAACCAAACTATTCTTTTTAAATTATAGTGTTTGAAATTTTATTAATTAATTAAAATCCAAAAATGAAAATAGGGTCAACTATTTGCTTTGATGACAACATAAATAGTAAAAAATAAATGCAATCTGCATTAAGCATTTTGGATCAATCTATTTACTTTGATGATAATATTAAAAATTAAATGTTACTTGCATTAAGCATTTTGGTGAATATTGGTCCACCTATAATTTGTTGGAATTTATAGTTTGAAAGAAACAATATAATTTTTAAAAGTAGACTCAATTGTATTAATATCTCTTACAATGGAAATGTTAAAACTTAAATTCATCGAATTAATTATGAGAATACTTTCAAAGAAGTGATTTTCAAACAATAAAGGTAAAAGTCTCATCATTTACTACCAATCATATGAAATTTCAGTTGACAACTACGTAAAATTTAGAGCACTTCTTATGTAGATTTTAGAAATTATTTTTAATGTTATTGATAAAAATGGATGTGAGGATTAAATAATTTTTTGTTTGTATTTTTATGAAGTTATATATGGGTAATAGATAACTTAGCCAATTAGAGTGTGATATTATATTTTATTAAAATAAAATAATTAAATGTAAGTTGTTTGTTGAATTTGTGGCTAACAATGAGAAACTAGAAGTTTGGCATCATAGACCAAGGTTTCAATATTATAGGTGATCCTTTGTAATTCACTAGTTAAAGTGATTAAAAACATGGACTTTTAAAATGAAATTCAAGTATTTTCAAACAATTAATGTATAATATAGAGTTTATAGAAATATTGTGGTAGTATGAAGTGACAAGCTCATTTCAATTTCATATAATTAATTTTAATAAAATAAAATGTAAATTAGTTAGATCTAACTATATAAATACATTCAAACAGTAATAATAATTTATACTACAAGTTATTAAATAAAATTATATTACACTTATATCTAAGGGGTTTGAGGCAATTGGGCAGGATTGATGTATATTATAAATCAAATTTTCAATCACATGAACCTTTAACATTTATCAAATGATTTATGTCTAAGGGGTTTGAGGCAATTGGGGAGGATTGATGTACATTGCAGATCAAGTTTTCAATCACACGAACCTTTAACATTTATCAAATGACATGAGCTCAATTAGTTAAATACCTTGACTTTCATAATTATAAAAAAGGTTTTGCAATACCAAATATGTGGTCATGATTGTGAGGCCCATTTCAATCTACCATAGCCAAATGAAAAAACCACCTTAAATTCACTTTTTTAATTTGTTGATTATTCTGTAATGGTCTTACAATAAATGCTTAAATACTTTACATAAGAGGTTCAAGGTTCAAATCCAAAAGAAGAAAGGGTATCTACACCTTCCCCATACATAGTGATATGGGAAGTAATGATTGGTCTAATTAATGGATTTTACATTGAAAGCTTAAGTACTTTAGATAAGAGGTCAAAGGTTTTAATCCAAAGGAGGATAGGGTATCTACACCTTCCACATATAATGTATACAAGGAATGCTAATAATATTAGTGGACCTTAAAAGTAAAATTAGCTTAATACATTTTATTCATATTACTACAATATTTAAAAAAATCATATTATTATAATAGCAATGATAATATTTTTAGTTATTAAATAAATTTTAAATTTTAAATTTTAATTTATCAAACAATTTAAATGTAAGATATCTAAAATTTACTAGATTAATTTTTAAAATAAGCTATATCTAACCTCTAGAGATAACTTTTATAGGAATATCAAAGTATTAATGATGTATATCTCATGGAAATAACAAAATATCTAGCTAAAAATATACAAAAGCACTAGAGTAGATATATTTTTCCAAGTAATGAGCAATATAAAGAATTTTCAAATGGTAAACCAACAATGAAATAAGTCAACTTTCAACAATTTTATTCATCAAATATGTCTTTGCATAAAGATCAATGATAAACATGTACAATTCTGAAATAGATCGGGGTGGATGATGACACCTGGAAAGTAGACTTCACCAATACATAAAATTCAGTCCAAGGCTGTACCACTAACGAATCCAATGTAATGATACTGGAATATGGTTGGAACCATAATAAAATCAATGTACATGGATCCCGAAAGTATGCAATTTGCCAAATCAACATGTAAAACCTCAAATCTAAAATATTTGAGAGTTTTCCCACCAAATGTACATGTAAAACTTCAGATTTGAAATATTTGAGAGTGTTCCCTTAGAAAAAGCTTTAGATCTAGAATTTGCTAGAAAATCATAGAGTGCTAATGCCAAATTTTGTTTCTTGCCCTAATTAAGTTTTTGTAAATTCACAAGGTTTATTTCCTCCTAGATCTCAAGATCCAATTCAACCTCCTAGATCTAAGGTCTCCTTGGATGAGGTCCTTCACAAACCAGCCAAAAGCTTCTCCAAGCCTAATTTTTTTCAAAAGTGAGAATATTATCCTCTCTTTTTTCCTTATTTTATTTCTTTTACCTTGGAATAACCTAATTGAGTGGTGACCTACACTCCCAGGTTACTCACCTACTAAATAGGTAAAGTTGTTAACCTTGTCTAATAGGTTACCAACCTGCTAAACAAGTCAACTTAAAAACATAACATAACTTAAAATTGGCTAAATATACGCCTTTTATTCTAACTTCAACAATGATAAATATATTAACACAATAAAATAACTCAAAACAACTACAAAGCTCAATTTGGGCTAGGGCACCAATAGGGATATTACAATTCCTCCCATCCCAAAATTGTTTGTCCTCAAGCAGAGGGTGGTAGTTGAGGCAATATGACCTCACCTTCCCAAGTGACATTCTCTATAGGTAAGTACTTCCACTTAATCAATTTTTTTTGTAATGGACCTATTCCTTAAGCATCTTTCCCTCATGTCAAGTATAGTCTTAAGTACTAATATCAATTGCCCTTCCTCATAAAGTGATGGTAGAGTAGTTGAAGGGATAATATGTTGTTGAAATGCTTTCTTCAAACATGATACATGGAATAATGGATGAACACATGAACCAACTAGAATCTCAAGTACATAGGAAACCTCTCCAACAAGCCAAATTACTTTATAAGGACCAAAATACTTAGGCTTCAATTTTTGCTTTCCTTTACTCTTCAAGGTATACTGCTTAAAAGGTTGCAACCTTAAGAATACCAAATCACCAATTTTAAAATATCTTTTTGTGTGACATTTATCAACTTGCTACTTTTGTCTTTCTTGGGATCTTATAATATTGTCCTTCAACCTAGCTAGAATATCCTTGTCGAGTTGGATAGTAGACCTAGTTGCTAGTACATAAGAATTAAGAAAGATCATATCCAACAAAGAGAGTGCATGATATACATATAAGGCATGAAAAGGAGTAGTGCCAATATTCCTATGGTGAATGGTGTTATAACATAATTCAGCCAAGTGTAACTTCTTTACCCATGTCGTCTAATGATCCATCACAAAGCAATAAAGGCATCCTTCAAGCCACTTGTTGACAATCTCAAATTGTCCATCTATTTGAGGGTGGTAACTAGTGCTAGGGGTCAAGTATGTGCCTACCAATCTGAACAATTCCCCCTTAAAAGCACTTATAAATTTTGAATATCTTTTAGATACTATGGTCTTAGAAAACCCATGTAACTGGTATATGTCATGCATAAATATGTTTGCTATCTATTTAGATTTCATGTTTATGGATACAACAATAAAATAGGTATAATTCGTTAGCCTATCAATAATAAAATAAATAGAGTCTTTACCCGAGGCCTTAGGTATGCCTGTGATAAAGTCCATGGCAATTCCTTCCCACTTCTAAGAAGGTACTGGTAATGGTTGAAGTAACCCTCGAGATATAACTATCTTTGACTTAGTCCTCTAACATATGTTGCATTGAGTTACATATTCATATCTCCCTTCTCATATGCTTCTAAAAAAACTATGTTTAAGAAGTTTTTAAAATTAATTTTAAATATATTATAATCTATATTATGTGAAGTGTGTAGGAATCATGGTGGTGGCTATCATTATGGATTCCACCACATATATACATATACATATACATATACATATACATATACATATACATATACATATATATATATATATATATATATATATATATATATATATATATATATATATATATATATATATATATATATATATATATATATATATATATATAATTTATTATAAAATAAATATGAATCTATAAATATTTAAAGTCAAAAACTTGTTTTTACATCAAATAAAACATTTAAACAAAGATCTATTTAGTAACCATACAAAGGATAAGACTTTTTCAATCTTATTTTAACAAAAAAAAAAATTATTATGATAATTTATTAAGGTTTATTATTTTATAAAAAAAGGTTTTTATTATATGTATATATTAATTTAAATAAATATAGCACTTGGGTGCAGCGCAATGGTTCGGGCTTTGGCTCTTCCTAGGGAGGTCCAAGGTTCAAATGGCGTGGGCGAGTGTGTGAGGGTGTAGGTGTGTGATGGCGTTGTGTTAAATTCCCTATTGATAAGTATAGCTCACCCTATACCTAGGTTTAGGGTAGGGGTTAAGAATTACTTTAATAGTTAAAACATACATTTGGAGCAATGTAAACTCAAAGCTTTTACCAATGCATGCACTATTCCAACAAAACTATTCTTTTTAAATTATAGTGTTTGAAATTTTATTAATTAATTAAAATCCAAAAATTAAAATAGGGTCAACTATTTACTTTGATGACACCATAAATATTAAGAGTAAAAACTAAATGTAATTTACATTAAGCATTTTGGATCAATCTATTTACTTTGATGACAATATTAAAAATTAAATGTTATTTTTTTCAGGAGAACGTTTACAAATTACATCAACAACCACCCTCAAGGGGTTTGAACACAAGACCACTTAAGAAACAACCACCATATTTAACCACTAGGGCAACTCCCTGTCAGAGCATAATTAAATGTTACTTGCATTAAGCATTTTGGTGAATATTGGTCTACCTATGATATGATTTTTTGGAATTTATAGTTTGAAAGGAACAATATAATTTTTAAAAGTAACTCAATTGTATTAATATCTCTCTTGCAATGGAAATGTTAAAACTTAAATTCATCAAATTAATTATGATAATACGTTCAAAGAAGTGTTTTCAAACAATAAAGGTAAAAGTCTCATCATTTACTAAGAATCATATGAAATTTCAGTTGACAACTACCTAAAATTTAGGGCACTTCTTATATAGATTTCAGAAATTATTTTTAATGTTATTGATAAAAATGGATGTGAGGATTAAATAATTTTTTGTTTGTATTTTTATGAAGTTATATATGGGTAATAGATAACTTAGCCAATTAGAGTGTGATATTATATTTTATTAAAATAAAATAATTAAATATAAGTTGTTTGTTGGATTTGTGGCTAACAATGAGAAACTAGAAGTTTCACATCATAGACCAAGGTTTCAATATTATAGGTGATCCTTTGTAAATAAGTGCCACTAGTTAAAGTGATTAAAAACATGGACTTTTAAAATGGAGATTCAAATTCAAATATTTTCAAACAATCTATGTATAATATGAAGTTTGTTTAAATATTGTGGTAGTACGAAGTGACAAGCTCATTTCAATTTCATATGATTAATTTTAATAAAATAAAATAAAATGTAAATTAGTTAGATCTAACTATATAAATACATTCAAATAGTAATAATAATTTATATTACAAGTTATTAAATAAAATTATATTACATTTATATCTAAGGGGTTTGAGGCAATTGGGCAGGATTGACGTTGCAGATCAAGTTTTCAATCACATGAACCTTTAACATTTATTAAATGACATGAACTCAATTAGTTAAATACCTTGACTTTCATAATTATAAAAAAGGTTTTACAATACCAAATATGTGGTCATGATTGTGAGGCCCATTTCAATCTCCTACAGCCAAATTTAAAAACCACCTTAAATTCACTTTTTTAATTTGTTGATTATTTTGTAGTGGTCTTACAATAAATGCTTAAATACTTTACATAAGAGGTTCAAGGTTCAAATCTAAAATAAGAAAGAGTATGTACACCTTCCCCTATACATAGTGATATGGGAAGTACTGAGTATCTAATTAATGGATTTTACATTGAAAGCTTAAGTACTTTAGATAAGAGGTCAAAGGTTTTAATCCAAAGGAGGATAGGGTATGTACACCTTCCACATACAATGTATACAAGGAATGCTAATTAGTTTAATACATGCAATATTAGCGGACATTAAAAGTAAAATTAGCTTAATACATTTTATTCATATTACTACAATATTTTAAAAAATCATATTATTATAATAGTAATGATAATATTTTTAGTTTTTAAGTAAATTTTAAATTTTAAATTATCAAACAATTTAAATGTAAGATATCTAAACTTTACTAAATTAATTTTTAAAATAAGCTATCTCTAACCTCTAGAGATAACTTTTATAGGAATATCAAATATTAATGATGTATATCTCATGGAATAATGAAATATCTAGTTAAAAATATACAAAAGCACTAGAGTAGATATGTTTTTTCAAGCAATGAATAATATAAAGAATTTTCAAATTGTAAACCAACAATGAAATAAGTCAACTTTCAGCAATTTTATTTATCAGATATGTCTTTGCATAAAGATCAATGATAAACATATACAATTTTAAAATAGACTGGGTGTGGATGATGACACCTGGAAAGTAGACTTCACCAATACATAAAATTTAGTCCAAGGTTGTACCACTAATGGATCCAATGTAATGATACTAGAATATGGTTGGAACCATAATAAAATCAATGAATATGGACCCCGAAAGCATGTAATCTACCAAATCAACATATAAAGCCTCAAATCTAAAATATTTGAGTGTTCCCACCAAATGAACACGTAAAACTTCAGATTTGAAATATTTAAGAGTGTTCCATTAGAAAACGCTTTAGATCTAGAATTTGCTAAAAAATCCTAGAGTGCTAATGCCAAACTTTGTTTCTTGCCCTGATTGAAGTTTTTGTAAAGTCACAATATTTATTTCCTCATAGATATCAAGATCCAATTCAACAACTTTGGAAAAGTGTAAATATATATCTATATATATTTCTTCCCTCCTTGAGTCATCTAAATAAACTGAAATATAGTGCAATACTAGCTTGATCCAAAGAAAGATGATGGAAAACAATGAAAACTACCTGTATAAGAAGGACCCAAGCACCTGGCAATGATTTCCTCCTTCCACAAGTAAAACAAACAATAAAATAGCCCAAACCCTCCTAGAGTCTTGAGCCAAATATCCACCCCTTGAAGTTGTTGTCCCTTCTTGAGTGCTCCACACTAAGGCCTACCCAAATGGAAGAGATCTAAGGCCTCCTTGGATGAGATCCTTCACAAACCAGCCAAAAGCTTCTCCAAGTCTAAATTTTTCAAAAGTGAGACTTCTATCCTATATTTTTTCCTTCTTTTCCTTTTTTTACTTTGGAATAACCTAATTGAGTGGTGACCTGCACTCTTAGGTTACTCACCTGCTAATTAGGTAAAAGTGGTAACCTTGTCTAATAGGTTACCAACCTGCTAAACAAGTCAACTTAAAAACATAACATAACTTAAAATTGGCTAAGTATAAGCCTTTTATTCCAACTTCAACAATGAGAAATCTGTTAAGAAAAATTAAAATAACTCAAATCAACTACAAGGCTCAATTTGGGTTGGGGCACCAATAGGGATATTACAATTCCGCCCACCCCAAAACTGCTTGTCCTCAAGCAGAGGGTGGTAGTTGAGGCAATATGGCCTCACCTTCCCAAGTGGCATCCTCTATAGGTAAGTCCTTCCACTTAATCAAATATTTTGTAATGGAACTATTCCTTAAGCATCTTTCCCTCATGTCAAGTATAGTCTTAGGTACTAATATCAATTGTCCTTCCTCATCAAGTGGTGGTAGAGTAGTTGAAGGGATAATATGTTGTCCAAGTGCTTTCTTCAAACATGATACATGGAATACTGGATGAACACGTGAACCAACTAGAAGCTCAAGTACATAGGAAACCTCTCCAACATGCCAAAGTACTTTATAAGGACCAAAATACTTAGGCTTCAATTTTTGCTTTCCTTTACCCTTCAAGGTAGACTGCTTATAAGGTTGCAACCTTAAGAATACCAAATCACCAATTTCAAAAGATCTTTTGGTGTGACATTTATTTGCTTGCTACTTTTGTCTTTCTTGGGATCTTATAATATTGTCCTTCAACCTAGCTAGAATATCCTTGTGGAGCTGGATAGTAGACCTAGTAGCTGGTACATGAGAATCAAGAAATATCATATCCAACAAAGAGGGTGCATGATATCCATATAAGGCATGAAAAGGAGTAGTGCCAATAGTCATATGGTAAGTGGTGTTATAACAAAATTCAGCCAAGTGTAACCACTTTACCCATGTCGTCTGATGGTCCATAACAAAGCAATGAAGGTATCCTTCAAGCCACTTGTTGACAATCTCGAATTGTCCATCTATTTGAGGGTGGTAACTGGTGCTAGGGGTCAACTATGTGCCTACCAATCTGAACAATTCCCTTCAAAAGGCACTCATAAATTTTGGATCTCTATTAGACACTATGGTCTTAGGAAACCCGTGCAACTAGTAGATGTCATGCATAAAGATGTTTACTATCTGTGTGGTTTTCATGTCTGTGGATACAACAATCAAATGGGCATACTTCGTTAGCCTATCAACAATAGCATAAATGGGGTCTTTACCTGAGGCCTTAGGCATGCCTGTGATAAAGTCCATGACAATTCCTTCCCACTTCTGAGAAGGTACTGGTAATGACTGAAGTAACCCTAGAGATCTGACTGTCTTTGACTTAGTCCTCTGGCATATGTCGCACTGAGTTACATATTCATATATCTCCCTCCTCATATGCTTCCAATAAAATTTTTCTTTGATGTATTTGTAGGTCTTAAAAATACCTACGTGACCTGAAGAAGGAGTGGCATGAACTTCTGTCATAAGTCTATGTTTGAACTTAGAAGCTGAAGGTAAATAAATGTGGTCCTTATAAAAAATCAAATCATTGACAAATGTGAATCGTGGGTCTTTAACATGCACTGCCTGAGGATCACTTAACATGTTACTAGTGGACCCATCCTTGGCATAATCAACAATTATCTCCATCTTCCAATCTAGAGATATAGTGGAAATAGTGCATAAAGATGATACTTCTAGCATTCTAGAAAGTGCATCAGCTACTGTATTCTACTTCCCTTTGACATACTGAATATCAAAGTCATAGGCTAACAATTTACTTAGCCACTTTTGCTGCTTTTCATTAAGGTCTTGTTGTTCCAGGAAGTACTTCAAACTGTTGTGGTCAGTATACACAGTAAATCTCCCACAAATAAGATATGGTCTGAATTTAGATAAAGCATGCATTACCGCTAGCATCTCTTTGTCATAGATGGGCCAAGTACGTTCCTCCAAGGATAATTTCTGGCTTTCAAATCAGATTGGTCTGCCTTGCTGCATTAAAACAGCTCCAATACCTATCCCTGAAGCATCACATTCCACTACAAAAGATAAAGAAAAATCTGGAATAGCAAGAACTGGAGTGGAACATAATACCTCTTTCAACCTATCAAAGACTGCCTGAGCTGTTGTGAACCAAGAGAATGCTCCCTTCTTGGTCAAATCTTTCAAAGGGGCTGAAAGTTGTGAGAACCCCTTAATAAATCTTCTGTAATATGAGCATAACCCCAAGAAGCCTCTCAACTGAGTAAGTGTGGTAGGAACTGGCCATATCTGTACTGCTTGTATCTTCATTGGGTCTACACTTACACCTTCTACACTTATAATATGTTCCAAATATAGGACTCTGTCAAGCCCAAGCTCACACTTAGAATCTTTGGCATAGAAGCGCTGCTCTCTGAGTACCTGTAAGGTCTTCTCCAAGTGCAATAAGTGATCAGCCCAAGTATGACTATATACCAATATATCATCAAAGAAAACCAATATAAATTTGCACAGGTAAGGCCTAAAAATGTGATTCATAGTGGACTGGAAAGTAGCAGGTGCATTAGTCAAACCAAATGGCATGACCAAGAACTCAAAGTGTCCATAGTGTGTCCTAAAAGTTGTTTTCTCTATATCAGCTGGCCTCATCCTTATCTGATGGTAACCTGTACGCAAATCAATTTTAGAAAAATAGCAAGAACCATGCAATTCATCAATCAACTCATCTACCCATGGAATAGGATATCGGTTCTTGATGGTTTTCTTGTTCAAAGCCTAGTAATCAATGCACATATGTAATGTACCATCCTTTTTCTTTGCAAGGACTACTGAAGAAGCAAATGGGCTAGAGCTAGGCCTTATGTGGCCCATATCAATCAACTCTTGTATGGCTTTCTCTATCTCTTATTTATAAATGTGTGGATGTCTATATGGAGTAATCATAATTGGTTTAGTTCCTTCTTCCAATTCAATGATATGCGGGAAACCACACTTAGGAGGAACACCTGGAGGAATATTAACAAACACATCGACATACCTATCAAGAAAAACTTTAATATCTGGGTGATATTTTACCTGAGTGGTGGCTGTCTTTTTTGTAAGTCCTTTTATGGACTGAAATTCCATTTGCCAACAAGGATATCTGGATCTATAAATTCTCTCCATGCTGTTAGAAGAGATAATTTGCAGTGCCTTAGGAAGAATTCCCTACAAGGTATGTTTATTTCCATCCTTATCTTCAAAGGAAATAGTCAGTGTCTTATAATTGCAGGAAAAGGTACCCAATATTTGTAACCATTGACAACCCAATACCACATCAACTCCTTTCATACCCAATGCATAAAAATCAGACTTGAGTAAATAGTCACCAATCAAAATTACCACATCAGGAACTATGGTTTGGCATGACATAGTAGTCCCATCAACAATAGAAATCTTAAAACCAAGTACTTCTTTACCAGGTAATGACAATGCATCAACAATCCTTTCATCAATAAAGTTGTGGTTGCTCTTGTAGATTACCATCAACTGGTTGCTCTTGAGCATCCTCATATACCAGATCTGTATCAATCTCATCATTAATAAGGATCTCAATAATATGGATTTACCCCCTGCTATAGCATACATGACCTGGAGTCCAAGGTTTCTTGCAATGAAAACATACTCCCTCTTTACGCAGCCTCTCATGAGTAGCATCATCAAGTAAAACCACCCTTTGACGTGGTTTACTAGTAGAAGCACTAGTAGATCCAATGGCTCTCTGAGTAGAAGACTGTGGAGGCCTAGGTAGTCCACTTCTGCTGAATGTACCTCCACCATGTCTAGTAGAAAGATATTGTGAAGAATCACCAAAGGAAAGTGCTTAATCAATAGCCTCAGTAAGAGTCATAGGCTGCAATGCCCTAAGCCATCCTTTAGTGGGCTCTCTAAGACCTTCCTCAAACATGAAGACAAGTCTCTCCTGTGGTATGTCTCTAACCATCACTGCCAATTTTTGAAAATAAAAAATATAGGATTCTACTATTCCTATTTGTCTCAACAAAGTAAGATCTTTGAAATAATGATCTTGGGTTTTCCTGTCAAACCTTCTAATCAACAACTGTGAAAATTCATTGAATATTTGAATAGTTATGAACCCTTGAGTCAATCTTCCATGTTGCCACCAATCGTTAGCAACATCATCTAAATATAGAACAACAAACTCTAATTGCTCCAAATCCATCATAGGATTTAAATTAAAAAGATTGAAGTTTCAAGATCCAAGATTGGGCTGAAACCTTACCAGAACCATCAAATTTGGGAATTGGAATCTTGTTGAACTTACTTTGTAATTATTTTTGTACTATTGTTCTTTGATTATTAACACCTCCTCTTGCCACACTTTGCTCATCCTGCATTTCCCGCTGCCTTTCTCTCTTTGTCATATAGATAAAATATTAAAATCTCTAATAGTGGTTGTACGGCGAAAGTCCTTTGAATGGGCATTATATACAGCAATTAGGTCCTCATGTTGGGCGCTCACATCTCTTTCAATGGCTGGTGGTGGCTGGTTGTGTTGAACATGTGCATTACCCCCATTATGGTTCCCATTCCTTATGTTCTCTTGTCTAATTTCTCCTTGTTCATTGACCTCTTCTCTTTCATGGACTACTTCAGCACAGGGTAATTGTAATCCCTCCATGGCTATAACTAGTCTTTCAAAGGATTCTCTGGTGGTTATATTGAACATACATAAGTCTACCACTATTTAATTTTGTTCTCTAATTAGTTATTCCAACAATATCTGTTGATTTTCCATTAAGGTTTGTTGTTATACATGGTAAACCCTGTTGTTAGCAATGAAATTTCCTAAGTTTTGAAAATTTACTCATACTTTCTTGCTCTATCATCATCAACCATCTTTCTTATCCCCCTTGGCTAAAAAGAATTACTCTGATACCAAGTTGATGTGTATCTCATGGAAATAGTAGAATATCTAGTAAAAAATGTACAAATACTAGAGCAGATATATTTTTACAAGCAATGAGCAATATAAAGAAATTTTAAATGGTAAACTAGCAATGAAATAAGTCAATGTTTAGCAGTTTTATTCATCAGATATGTCTTTGTATAAATATCAATGATAAATATATCAATTCTAAAATAAATTAGGTGTGGATGATGCCACTTGGAAAGTAGACTTCACTAATACATAAAATTTGGTCTGAGGCTATACCACTAAAATATCCAATGTAATGATACTAGAAGATGGTTGGAACCATAGTAACATAAATGGATCTAGACCCTGGAAGTATACAATCTACTAAACCAACATGTAAAGCATCAGATATGAAATATATGAGAGTGTTCCCGCCAAATCAACATGTAAATATTTAGATCTAGAATTTTCTAGAAAATCATAGAGTCTTGATGTCAAACCTTGTTTCTTGCCCTGATTGAAGTTTTTGTAAAGTCACAAGGTCTATTTCCTCCTGAATCTCAAGATCCAATTTAGCCTCTTTGGAAAAGTGCATATATATATATATATATATATATATATATATATATATATATATATATATATATATATATATATTCCCTTCTTGAATCACCTAAAGAAACTGAAATATAGTGCAATACCAACTTGATCCAAAGAAAGATGATGAAAAACAATGAAAACTACTTGTATAAGAAGGACCCAAACAACTGGCAATGATTTCCTCCTTCCAAAAGTAAAACAAACAATAAAATAACCTAAACCCTTATATATTCTTGAGCCAAATCTCCACCCCTTGAAGTTATTGCCCCTTCTTGAGTGCTCCACACTTAGGCTTGCCCAAATGGAAGAGATCCAAGGCCTCCTTGGATGAGATCCTTCACAAACCAGCCAAAAGCTTCTCCAAGCCCAAAATTTTCAAAAGTGAGAATATTGTCCTCTTTTATTTCTTCTTTTCTTTCTTTTACCTTGGAATAACCTAATTGAGTGGTGACCTACACTCTTAGGTTACTCACTTGCTAAATAGGTAAAAGTGATAACCTTGTCTAACAATTTACCAACCTACTAGACAAGTCAACTTAAAAATATAACATAATTTAAAATTGGCTAAGCATAAGTTTTTTATTCCAATTGTAACAATGAGAAATTTGTTAACAAAAATTAAAATAAATCAAATCAACTACAAGGCTCAATTTGGGCTAGGGTACCAATAAGGATATTACAATTACATTTGGTATTAGGTAACTTAAACCAAAAATCTTAAAGATATTATATTTACCATTAATTAAAAAAAATCTAAAGGTTCATCTAAGGGATTAAAACCTTGTTTTATGATGTATACTATTGAGATTTGCTTTAATTTCGATAAAAACACCTCCAATAGGTGCTTTGGCATATAAACAAGCATTGAAGTCTAGCCCTTAAGAAAATTTAACAAAATGATATTATACTTGAAAGAGTAAGTTTTATTTCAAAAAAATGACAAGATATAATTCAAATGTGTGATGATTAATCATTGTTTAAGGTTCAATAGCTAAAATTTTCAATCCATAAAATAAGGTTTTGTTTAAATTATCTAATTTAGTTAAAGTGGATGAGGTCAGCCATCTACCATGAGAACCTTGTGTTTAAGACATTATTAAAAATTCATTTCAAACTCATTATAATCTAGAATATGTCACAATTTATTTAAAAAACAAACATGAATAAACAAATATTCAAAACCTTCATAATAATCATAAATTTATTCCTATATCAAATGGCATGATTCAAATTGATTAAATGTCTCAACTTAATGAGGAGAACTACGATCAAATTCCTTAGAGTTATATATCCCTAGTTGTCAAGTTCTTTTAATACTACTATGTGGTCATGATGCAACAAATATAAGGCCTTTTCAATACCATATAAATTTTTTGAAAAGCTTGTTTTTAATTTAAATCACATTAAATTGAATTATTATAATAATCTATTAAGATTTTTTTTTAATGTAAAGGCCTAACTTTTAATTAATTTAAAAATACAAGTCTTTACAACAAAAAAAAGTGTGGATAGGCACACCCCAATAGGTAGTCACACTAACTTAGTTTGAGTTAGGAAGCGATTACTCAAAACAACAAAAACAGGGTTAAACTCGTCACCAACCACATCACCAAAAAGCATGCATTAAATCATGTCAATCATGGGAGGTATGCTCATGAGGTGAATGTCCCTCACCCTACATATGATACCAAATGGTATTATAAGGAATAGAAATAAGCCGCCCATCCTCCCTAGGCATACGGATATTATCACCTATATCAGAGCCATCAATGCCATCATATATACCCCCTCCCACCACATTAGCTGGAGTGATTGGGCATGTGGGAATGAGATCTCCCTAACCAAAAACCAGGTCTAGATCCACCTAGAAAACCTCCCAGCCATTGCCATGATGAAATGTATTATTGTCAATGTTGCCTTGGGGTTGGCGAACATGAGACGATTGAGACCAATCTATTTTTGCAAATCAAAAGGAAAGTCTTCGATGAGAGCATGATGAGGAAACTTTGTGAGACAGAGAAGGCTTTGTAGAAGGTATTTGACTGACCATACATGGGGTATTACCCCAGTGTTGCATAAGAGCATGAAGATGATCCACCTCCATACGAACTTTCTCCACTTGAACTAAAATTTGGAGCCAAAAAACATAATAAACTATGCACTTATCAGCAATTGAAATTTCATTTGAACTATGCTATTGAGAAAAGATAACTCTGTTACAAGTTTTACAAATATGAAATAACACACTGATGCAAAGAATGTTCCACACTTCTAAAAAGGGCAAGGAATGATCTAGTGGGTTACCAAGGAAAGCATGATGCCAGGTGAATGAACTAGCCATATGAGGCCAAAAGGACTCAAGCCAATCCCAGGCCATTTGAGCTTTCCTGCACTACCAAAAAAGATGAAGGGGATCCTCTAGAGCACCGCAAAAATGGTAGGAAGGATTCTCTATTCCAAGATATTTTAATCTTTGTCCAAGAGGAAGACCATAGGATAATAAGCTCCAGGTAAAGAAAGCCTGTTTGGGTTCAATATATCCTGCCCAAGACATTTTAAATATTAGACTCCAATGAGTCTGAGTGGAAAGAAGATCCCACCGCTCATTGAGTCTTTGAACTATAGGGACATTGGGAGTAAGCCAAGCATACCCTAACTTAGATTTATAAGTAAGAAGCAGGGTTTTCTTAAACCATCCCCAGTTAGACCACCAAGGCTTTTGAGAATATCTACAGATCATGGACCAAAGAGAAAAAGGGATACAATCCAAAATGGTATCATAAGTATTCTTATCATTTGGTCGTAGATCAAACAATATCCTAAAATCATCCCATGGGATCCAATCCTTGGAATATCTTGAAACAAATCTGCTATTGTTGAAATCCCTTTCCTGAAGAACCGTTGATCATGAATCCATTGCATGAAAGTAAGAGGATAACATTGAAAAGTAATAAAAGGTTACCACCAAACATTATAAGTGGAAATAGAAGCATATGTCTGATGCCCATCCCCTTGCCAACACAACCAAGGCTTAATTTTCTCCCAAGCCCTCCATATGCTCTGAATGATAAAAAAGCCTTGAATTTTAACTAGGATAGGAGCAACCAAGAGGGATTGAAAATTCATGCCTTTCCAAGCCTCCCTGCCAAGAGGAAAACCAGTGGAAATGAAGTGATGAATTAGAAATTTCCAAGCTTCAGAACCACTTAAGGCTCAAAGAATCCATTTAGCAGATAAAGCAAAACCTTGTATTTGATAATCATGTAGTCCCATACCTCCTGATTTTTTGGGAAGACAACAAATCTCCCAGGCAACTCGATGAAACCCTTGTTTATGTGATGAGTTAGCCCAAAGAAAATCCCTTAAAATATTTTCTAATTTTTTATAGCAGGCTTGATAAGGGACCCAACATGATGAATAATACACATGAGTAGTAGCAATGATTTTGGAACACACCTGAAACTTACCAGCTAGAGTAAGTTTTTTAGTGATGCAAAAGACAATTTTTTTCTCTAATTTTTGTAAAACATAATTCCACAAGACAATAGGGGAACTCTGGAATGCAAATGGGATGCCACAAAATTTAAACATCTCCCCTGGTTGGATCCAATGCCATTGGAAGCTTTCAAGCCAACTTGGAAGGTCCAAAGAGGATTGCCTATAGCATGAGGTCTTCCTCCATTAAATTCTAGATCCAGATGCTTTGCAAAAAATATCCAAGCAATCTAGTGCTTGTTTGATAGAGCATTCATCCTCATGAAGTGTCAAAAAATAATCATCTGCAAAATGTCCATTTATGAGTTGAGAATATTCTCCTGGTAAATAAATACCCTTAATATTACCTTGACTCACTTGGTTAGCAAGAAGGTATCCAAAAGCTTCAACTGCCAATATGAAAAGAGAAGGAGCCAAAGGACAACCCTATCTGATAGATCTGAAAAATCCTATTGATTTAGATTGATAATTGTTCAAAGTAAGCACAGTTGAAGCATACACAAAAATCATACTAATCGAGCTCAAAAAATGTGGCCCGAAACCAAGAGCTCGAAGCATGGTAAGGATGAAATTCCATTCAATCCTATCATAGGATTTCTAAAAATCAATATTGATGAAAAGAGTATTTTTTTGAGTGGCTCTAGCCCATTCCATGCCCTCCCAAATAGCAATTACATTATCCATAATGTATCTACTTTGCACAAACCCAGTCTGCTTAGGGCAGATAATAAGTGGCAACAGAGGTCTAAGGCATAAGGCCAAAGCCTTAGCAATAATTTTGTAACTCACATTGAGTAAAGTAATAGGACTCCAGTTGGTCAAAACTTTTATATCCCCCTACTTAGGAATATATTTAATATTGTTCTTATTAATTATAGAACCTAAAGATCCAGAAGCCAGTGCTTCCTGATAAACATACAATAAATCTGGGCCAACCTTATCCCCATAATCCTTATAAAATTCACAAGGAAATCCACCTAATCCTGGAGCTTTATCATTAGCTATCCTGGATAGGGATTCGATAAGATCATTCAATGACAAAGGGCATTCACAAGCTTCCTTTTGAAGAGTTGAAAGCTTCTCAGGAATAACTGCACAATAATCTTGAATTACAGTATGCTATTTAGGAGTTAACTCCTAAGAAGCAAAAACTTTATGATAATGCTTGACAAAAAATTTAATAATATCATGAAGTGATGTCCAACGAACCCCTGCATCCTGAATAACATTGAACTGAATGGCTTGTCTCAAGGGCTTTATTTTTTGAAAAAATTCTTTTGAAACCCTATCACCAATTTTCAGCCAATGAAGTTGAGCACAAAGCTGAGCTCCCCTTGCTTCATAAAGCTCAATTTTTTTAATCTCATGCCTAAGAATTACAACTTGGGCTTGAAGAATATAGCTTAGAGGGCTTGCTTCTAGTCTAATAGAAGCTCGATCCAGTTCAACTTTAAGGGCTGCATTAGAGATTTGTCTCTGCTTGGCAACTTCAAATTCTAAATTTCTAATAAGAACAGTTGTTCTGGAGATAGTTGCATTCCACTAAGAAATTCTATTATGAATTCCTACTAGTCTGGGAACTAGATTCCAAATCACATGAATATCAGTAGACATAGTTTTATGTTTAAAAAAAACATTCAGATAGAACTGAAACTTGAATTGACGAGGTGGATGTGAAGAACAAAAAATGGAAAACACAATAGGAGCATGATTAGAGAGGGTGGTATCAGTAACAATTGAAACAAAGTGCAGAGAAGCCGAAAAGTGATGGAAATGAAAATAAGAATGTTCATATAGCATAACTCTATCAAGCCACTTCAAAATACAGGCATTACCAGCTTGAAAATTGGACCAGATATACCACACCGACTCAAGAAAATTAGAGGGTATAAAGCAAGGATTAGGGTCACTCAGCGTAAGCTTAATCTTGAAAAAAAAAACATGCTTCCCAATCTCCAATATTCCAATGCATAGGGATTAAACCAAGTTTGTCAATCAGTTTCTCCACCATATTGAAGTCACCACACACCACCCAAATCGCTTCAGGAAAGGAAAGAGCAAGCCATTGCCATAAAGCACACCTTTCTGGAGCATTATCAAAAGCATACACATTAATCAAACCAAAAAGGATACCACCAAATTCAAAAAGAATCCAAACTGCTTGATTTGAGGTGTCCACCTCCCATGTGATAATATGAGAATGTCACCTAGGAAAAATGAAAGTGACAGCTCCTTCTCTACCAAGAGTATGATGGGAACGAAAAAACTTACTTGATGGCCATAAAAAGGTACAGGTACTATCCAAACATTAACTTATTGCAAACACAGAAAATCCAAACTGCCATGCAATTGAGCAACATTCTGAATCTCTTTTCGAACCTAATATAAGGAAAACATTCGGCATGAACTTGTGGGATCTCTTTCCTGGCGTCATTCCTCACTCCGACAACTTTAACATAAGTTGAAGCTATCATCTAAGCGGCAGCCATTATAAGGACGAAGGCATATTCCTAGCTCCTAGGGTTTTCTCACACTAACCTAATTTTTGTGCAGAGACCATTTCTCCATGAGATATAGTTTTTTTTTTTTTTTTATAAGTAGAGTTTTGAAATGGTTGCCTTTTCCCTTTCACATCCACTTAGTCACATTGAGCTATTTGGTGCCATCAATATTTGAACCTTGGTGTGGGTTACATAAACTATTTATCTTAACCCTTGAACTAAAGAACCTATTGGCAATCTCTTAAAGTCTTTTATTTTATATAAAAAAAAATTCTATTAAATTTATATATTTTTAATGAGTCTACACAAGTTTTTACAAGAGGTCCTAGTCCCCTCATATTGAGTGGGGTTTGAATCTTGGACCTTTCAAAGAGAAGCCAAAGCTCTTACCACGATAGTAAGCTTGCAACTTTATTATATTTATATATTAATTTAAATAAAAATACATTGTTCAATTGTTTTAAAACATAGAATTTAATAATTAATTAAAACCCACAAATTTAAAAAGGGTCATGTTAACAACATAAACAATATTATAATGAATATAAAAATAAAATGCAACTTGCATTAAGCATTTTAGTGAGAACTGGTCCATTCTTTATTTGTTGGAATCATTTTTTATTTTTTGTTTTTATTTTTTATTTTGGAAGAAATGATATAATTTTAAAAGAAACGATATAATCTATTATTTATAGGTATTTAATTGTATTAATATCTCTTGCAACATGTTTATAGGTACTCACATGTGGAAAAAAGGGCAACTTCTTATAGTCCTTTATAGTAATAAAGTTAACATAAAGGATATTGTGTGATTCTATGGTAAAATAGAAAGGTTAAAACTTAACTTCTAGATAATACTTTCAAAAGGATATTTTTTGAAATAATAAATGTAAAAGTATCATCATTTGCTCATAAATAGATGGAATTTTAGTTGACAACTACGTAGAATTTAGGATATCTATTTAGATTTTAAAGATTATTATAATATTATTAATAAAAATTTATGTAAGGATTATAAAATATAATATTTTATGTCGGTTATTTTACAAATTTTTGTATTTTATAAGGATATATATATGGTAGATAATTTTTTTTTGAAAGTAACATACAGTAAAAACAACCAATGCATAAAACTGGAGGCACATTGAGGGCCACCCTCCCAATGAATAGAACTTAGGTCTTCACTAGAAGAATCCAATACCTTTACCATTGTGGTGTCCCCATAGGGATGTAGTATATAGCCAATTATAATGTTTATCTTACATATTATTAAAATAAAATAATTAAATGTAAGTTGTCTATTGAATTTATGGTTAACATTGAGAAACTAATAGTTTCGCATCTTAGATCAAGGTTTTAATCTTGTGGGCAATGCTTTATAATTAGCTGACATTCGTTAAAGTGATTAAAAACAAGGATTTTTAAAATGAAGATTCAAATTCAAATCTTGCCAAATGATTTATGCATAATAATCAAATGTTACTACGTAGTTTGTTGAAATATTATGGCAGAATGAAAATAAATTGTTTCAATTTCATATAACTAATTTTACAAAAAAAAAAAATGTAAATTAGTTAGATCTAACTAATATAAATAAATTCAAATAGTAACTTATTAAAAAAATCAAATAGTAATATTAATTTATCTTAAATTTATGCCTAAGGGGTTTGAGGCAATTGGTTAAGAATGATGTAAGGTACATTGTAGATCAAGTTTTCAATCACATGAACCTTTAATATTTATCAAAATGGCGTGAGCTTAATAAAATAACCACCTTGAACTTTATAACTATAAAAGGGTTTTTTAATACCAAATATGTGGTCATGATAATGGGGCCATTTTAATACCTTATAACCAAATAAAAAACCACCTTAAATTAACTTTTTTAATATATTGATTATTTAGTATTCAAACAGATTATATCTTTTGTGTCCCTTACAATAAATTCTTAAGTACTTGAGATAAGAGGTCCAAGGTTCTAATCCAAAGGAGGAGAGGGTATGTACACCTTTCCCACACATAGTGGATATGAGAAGTACGAAGTGGTCTAATTAGTGGACCTTACAATGAAGGCTTAAATACTTCAAATAAGAGGTCAAAGGTTCTAATCCAAAGGAGGATAGGGTGTGTACACCTTATCACACACATAATGTATATAGAGAATACAAATTATTCTAACACACAATTCTAGTGGACCTTAAAAGTTAAATTAGCTTATTATATTTTATTCATGTTATCACAATATTTTTAATAGACCATACTATTATAATAACGATAATATTATTAGTTACTAAATAGTATTTAAAATTTTAAACTATCAAAAATCTAAAGTTAAATTAGCTTATTATATTTTATTCATGTTATCACAATATTTTTAATAGACCATACTATTATAATAACGATAATATTATTAGTTACTAAATAGTATTTAAAATTTTAAACTATCAAAAATCTAAATGTAGGATATGGGAACTATGACAATGGATTCTTAATATGTTTGATAAATGCATGGTGATGAATGGTAGAATTGGAGAATGGTTAAAGCAATAGCAAAGCACTTTTAAAATGAGGTATACAAATAATATGGGATACATCAAAATATACAATACTTTGGACTATATGGCTAGAAAGGAAGAGGAGAATACTTAGAAAATGGAAGTAATTTAAAGGTAATGGAAAGGAAGATTTGTTTAACTACAGAGGTGTCTAAACTAACACTATCAACTCACTCAATCCCCAATCTTGAAGTAGAGATCCTTGATAGATAGAATCAAGTCATAAAATAGAATGATGATGTTGGGTACATGAGAAACAAAAGGAAGACAAAGAATATAAATTGAAAACCAGTGAAATTGGAGTTGGTCCAATTGAATTTTGATGAAGCATCTAAATAAAATCCAAGACCAACAAGAGGAGGATTAATCAGAAATAATAGGTGGTGAGATTTTGTTACATTGCACTTTCAATATTGGATTTAAGACAAATAATGAAGTTGAGGCTTGGATGACTTTGGAAGTGTTAAAAATATGTAGACAAATGAAATGGAAGAGACTATGGATGGAAGGAGATTCATTAATATTAGTAAATGTAATTTTAAGAAAAGCAAAGGCTCCATGGAACATACAAGACCTTGTTATAGAGTTTGAAGAAATCTGGTTTACACATTAGTTAAGGGAGAGGAAAAAATGTGTAGAGAGGATAGCAAATAGAGGGGTTTTAATAGAGGATAATGAAGTTAAATTATCTTTTCCATGGTTAGAGAGGAAGTAATAAGTTCAGTTGAAGCTAACAAGAAAACATTGACTACATGAATCAAATAATGATTAAGATTTACTATAATGTTTTTCATTGGTAATATTTGTTGTATTTTATAATATTTATGTGTTTTCATATAAATTATTTATTACAATTCTTGTAGTTGCACTTATGCTCTAGGAAGGAAACTAAGAGTTAAAATCTGGTAAAGCAAGCTATGATAGTGTGAAGTTTTGAAAGTATTACTCTACTAAGATGCAATGCATAGATAGTAGAGCTGGATTTTTGGTATTGTAAAGGCTACTGCAAAAAATATCAAGAAGGATGTTGAATTTTAAAATATGTGTATCTACAAAGAAAATTGAAGAAGATCCAAAAAAAGAAAATCATGAATTAAGACATACAAATAAATGTAGGTATCTAGCTATAACAATTCAATTGAGATAAAAATTGAATTTTTTTGTTAACTCTAAATATTTAAAGGAGAGAGTTGTGATTTGTGAAAGGTGGGGGACTTGAATACAACCTCTTTTTTTTCAATATAAAAAAATAAAAATCTAAATGTAAGATATCTAAACTAGAACTAAAATATTTTTTAAAATAAGTTATATGTAACCTCTAGAGACAATTTTTATAGAAATATCAAAGAATTACATTTGATATTAGGTGAATTAAACCAAAAATATTAAGGTTTATCAATGATATTTTTGATAATTGATATTAGGTGAATTAAACCAAGCTATTAAGTCAATCAAATAACAAACTTAAGGTTTATCGATGATATTTTTATGATATAAAAGACAAAAATATTATTGAGATTTGTTTTAGTTTTGAAGCATTGAAGTGTGACCCTTAACAAATTTTAACAAAGTCATATTTTACTCAAAATATTGTTGAGCAAGTTCTATTTTAAAATTTATAAAATCTAAGTAAATTATATTGATTTATATGGTTTGATGAAATGTATATGGGACATTTAAGTGTGGGCCCAATAAATGAGTGGGACATGGTATGGTATTTGTGATGGTACTTGAGCATTTAAGATTTAGTTTTGATTTTTTTTTTAATAATTTAAGATAAAAAACCCGTAAGGACTAGGTGGATTGGTAATTGCCTATCTGGATAGGTAGTTTCTAAGAAGAGACCTAGGTTCAAACCTTGGGTGTGTACCTATTGTAAAGGTAGTAGTCTAATCTGAATCCTTTGAGTGGGTGCCAAACCAACGAAGATGGAATGAATCTCGAGCAACCGGTGGTCCCCCTCATGTCAAGTCATCAACAATGAGGTGGTACAGGCTTGTTGGGAGCAACACCTCTAGTTTGAACCCTGCACTTGATAGTTACTAAAAATAGTGTGGATGTAACCAACTTCCCTATGTATATAAAAAAAACTAAGATAAAAAGTCTAACATTTTTTAAATGTTATTTATATAATTTAATATAAAATATTATTTTGTGTAGACAACTATAACATAAAATATGTATTTTTGAAGGAGCTTCAAAAATAAATTATACTATGGTTATATTGCACTCTTCCTTAGTAATTTTTTTAGTGTAGACATAGCGTCTATAAAGAGTTATTTAAATCTTAAATAAAATAAACAAGTATTAAGAACATAATTATAAACTATGTTTTATATATATATATATAAAAAAAAAATTTAAAAAATAATTTAGAAATGTATTTAATAAAAATGAAACAAAATCTATGACATTGTAACATAAATCATGCTTCTCAAAAAATTTCAAGATCACCATATACTTATAGTAAGTAAGCATGCAAGCACAAGGTGCATAACTATAAGGTCATTTCCCTATATGATGACTTGGAATAGAGAGGTAACCTAAAGGGAGTCTATGTGTTGTTTCCCCTAAAATCTTCCCATCACCATTTTGACATGCTATTAATCAAGAAAGGAAATAAATATATACTTAATAATTTTTGTTTAGATTTTTTCCTTATATATAAGTTGATATACACCTCCTAATAAGGAATGTTCTTATTCAAATCAACTTCTTTTCTAATAGTGAAAGTATACCAACCATGACGCTGATTACTATTGTAATACTAACTATAATTTGGTGTTCTTGATATTACAAACCTAATGAAGGAGTGATAGTCAATTCATTGTTTGTATGACCCTAATTACTATTGCAATACTAACTATTCTTTGGTGCTATTGAGCTTATGAACCTAATGTAGGAGTGCTAGTCAATTCATTATTTGTGTCATACATATATAATTTGTGGGCTAAAAAATTAGATGGCATATAACCTTTTGAATCATATACTAACCATGGTAATAATTACTACTATATCATTAACTTAAGGAGGAAAATCAAGTTTGAATCCTACAAAGTGATACATGCATAACAACCAAGGTTTTATAATGTACAACTTGATTGGACCTAATAGTAGGACTTTGGAACTCTAAATAGGAGGTCCAAGTTTCAAATTTGATAGGGGTAGGGTTATGCACCATGTTCTAGGAACCAATGTTTGGTTGGATAAACACATATGTTTTAAAACACATTGTCTTGTAGATGATCTTTAATCTACTTTACTTTAACTATACCTTGGCACTATTGAGCTTGTAAACCTAATGTAGGGGTGCTAATATTTTGAAATTTTGACTATCCATTCATTGTTTACACCATATAGATATAATTTGTGGGCTAAAAAATTAGGTGGCATAGAAACATTTGTACTATATATTTTACTTGAATATGTCAAAGTTAGGGTATGTTATATTTTCTTTTCAAATATTAAGAATACACACAAAATTCAGACAATGAGGGTCACTATCTAGTGAGTTTTTAAGAGATTTGAATCCTTTACCTTTTAATAAATATGTTCTCCCACTTACCACCACTCACCATCAATATTATGTATGATTTGTTATCTTTATGTTTTCAAAGTTATTTCTGTTAGTAATAAAGTATAGCACACTTTTATTTTATTATGGTAAAATTTTGGTTTTTGAATGGGCCTAAACCCTTTTACACTTTTTGAGTAGCAATACCAATCCTATTGCTAAAAAATTCTTCTTATAGGGCTACCAATTTGTGGGTTATTTCAATAGGTTTTCAAACATTTTCAACTGATTCCAGACTACTATCCTAACTCTAGAAATATGTACAACATATCTCCTAGGCCTTACCCAAAGGTTAAAAGGGTTGCAAACCTCCTCCACAAACCATTGATATTCCCCCAATAAAAAAAACCATTGAACCACACCAACTACTAGCCCTTAATACTGTCCTTGAGTTTGGCCAATCATAAGGACTTCCCTCAAACAATTAATTGCTATAAACTTTATGCCCTCTGAATATTTATTTTATTCCCATAAACCATTGATTAAAGTACTTTGATGGTCTTCCCGAGTCATTTATGTGGTTACCACGTGTTTATATGGGGCAATCTATGGGCCTGCAATCCATCGAGGGGCATCTTAATCATGCTACCACTACATATATCACATTGAAAATGATAGCCAATGATGACGATTTCTATTAGAAAATTTGCCACTAGGCTTTCCTAATTGCGTAGGCCACAAATAAGCTAGATTAAAAATACATTTTTCAACACATTGCCACATGACCTCATTCTTGCCAATGGTAGGTCTTACTCCTAGGAGTCTACTTCTTCAGCTTGTGAAAAAGTGCAAGCCATTTGATTTACCTTTGAATGTATCTTAAACAACCTATTTACATCCCTTCTCTTTCTACTAACTCTTTTATTTGGGTGAAAATTATTTGAGGGAATTCACCTCTAGTTCTATTTACGAAGAGCACCCCAGTTAGCTATCTAGTCTACCACCCTTTTGCCTTCTATAAAAACATGACTCATCTCCTTGTGTTCCAATGAGTTAAGGATCCTTAGAGTTTTTGTTATTATAATTAATATCCACAAACTCTTTGTAGTCCTTTTTTTAAGGTAGTCAATAATACTGAGAGAATATCCCTCCGCTATCAACTTCTTTATTGCCATCTACCTTTCTATTATTTCTCTAGCCAAAGCTACTCCAACTTTTGCTTGATAACTAGTTATATAGCCTAGAAACTCATTGAAAAAACCAATTAGGATCCATGTTCTATCCCTTATCATTATTCCCCCTACATTCCTAGGGTTCCCCTTAGAAGCTCCATCAAAATTAATCTTGAGCCATCTTTCCCTAGGTTGACACCATTTTATACTTAGATATTCTTAGGTGCTTTCTCCATATCAACTAGGCTAAGGTCCTAGTGTTTACTAATCTTCACCTCCTATATTGATATCATAATTTCCTTCATACTCGAGACTTTAAATTTTTCACTATAGTCATTTGGATCACCTTCCTAATGGCTCTATTTTCCTCAAATATTTTTTTATGCTCTAGCCAAACCCCCCAAGCATAGTGGAAAGGAATCATAACTCTTATATTATTTAACCTTGCACTCCTAAAGGTTTTTCCCATATTCTATCCAATCCACCATTCTATTTGGCAGTACCTAGATGACCCTCATCTCCTTAATTAAACCTTGAAGAATCAAAAGGGAATAACTACATTCTAATTTTAAGTATTCCATCGACTCTTCCTATTCTTAACATAGATGACATCTATTAGAAAATTGAAACCCTCTTTATATAAGTTATCTACTGTTAGGATCTTATTCTACACAACCAACCAAAGGAGCATTGCCATCTTCAGTGTTATTTTTATTTCCTAGAGCCTCCTCCATTGAAACCCATATTTTGACTCAACTGATAAAATCTCATAGGCTAATTTTATACTAAAGGATCCATCACAAGTAGCTTCTCATAATATAGAGTCTCCACCCATATTCACACCTACATGGAAGGCTCTTAGTTTAATTTTAAACTTATTTAAATCTTCCTCACTATGGTTATTGCCATGTAAGTCCTTCCACCTTGCCACTTCTTCATGGGTTAGGTAGTCTACAACCATACTCCCATATCTTTGTTCTAGATCTACCTGTACTTTAGCTAACCCTTTATCCAATATTAGGGGTAGGTTCTCCAACCATGCATCCTCCTAAAAGTAAACCAACTTACCATTCCCAATTTTGATTAAACTCCTTTCCATAGCAACTTTATTCCCTCTAACATATGGTTCTATATAAACAAGCCTTTATAGTGGTTTAATATGGTTGAAAATGTCACATCTTCTTAGTTATCTAAGTACTTATTCTTAAAAATTTTAACCCATAAAGAATGACCTTCCTTCATTAGCCTCCATCTTACTTTAGCAACAAATATTTTTTTCATGTCTCTAATCCTCCTTAATCCCAATCCTCATTTAGATTTTGGTTTGCATGCTTTTCACATTCTAAAAGGGGATTCTACTCTTTTCCTCAACAACTGACCATAAAAAATTCTTTTGCATACTTTCTATACTGTTTGTAACTTTTGTTGGTATCTTAAACATAGATAGGAGATACACCAACATGGCTTAAAAGGGCACTCTTTAGTCGTTGAAGCTTTCTTTCCTAACTTAGTAATTTTTCTTTTCATCTTGGTAGCTTACATTGAAACTTATTTCTAAATATATCTCATACCTGGTCGTTACACACACTTGTAAACAAAGGTATTCCTAGATAATTATAAAATTCTTTAAAGGACAAAAATTACATTATTTGTCTTAAATTTTAAAATTTCAGTTTTTAAAACTTAAAGTTGGAAAATATATTATATAAATATACAATATCATAAGTATTATTATGTTGTAATAAATTTTATGATTAATGAATCGTAATATATTACCGATTATTTTATTGTTGAAATGTTTCTACTCTTTAGTTGAAGCCATAAATGATGTTGCATTATGTTTGTGTAGTTGTCCTAGGGTGTATGTTCAATTTATGAAATGATATTCGTATTATTATTGAGATAGAATGATAATTTCATAATAATCATTATAATTGTTATACATATATATAATTTAAATTTTTCTTTGTATTACTTCTAAGAAAGTAATAAAGCTACATTGTTGACCTTGCCAAGCAAACAAGGATTTCATCCAGAATTTTACAATAGAACAACAATTGTATCTTAAGTGCATTTCACTAATCCAAAGAAAGAGGAATTTGTGACTTTCATCTAAGTCACTTCATATAAAATAAGAGTTGCTGACATTTATATGGAGTATATGATAGAGATGTTTCTTGGTTTTTTGTGTCATCCATTGTGGAGGATCTCCATAATAAGTCATATCCCCATAGTCTAAATTCCAATTCACCATAGCATCAATGATATTATTTTATTCTCAAGGAGCATAAAGAAAATCTACTATTCTAAATCTAGACTGAAGTGCATGTATCTTGTCAATCATCCTTTGTAACTTCTAATCCTGAGAGGAGGTCTTGGTGGGTGCCTTTAGTCAATTAATGGTTACTTGTGACTTTGATTCTACCTATATTGCAGACCAACTAACCTTAGCAACTTCTTAAAGGCTATAAAGGATAACACATGCTTCTATTAGATTGTTAGAAAAAACACTAATATTCTCTATAAAAATAAAAGCATGAGTACCATCTAAGAGTCTTCCTATGCATCCCATGCTAGCCCTTCTTGGATTATATCTTGACACACCATTAGTTTTGATCTTTCCCATACATCTGGGAGGGGATTTCCATAGTCCAACCATCTAAATAGTAGGTTAAGGATCCTATGGGTGCCAACATCTGTATTCATCCACATGGAGTTGAATCCTGGAGAGCAAATTGTACCACTCTTAATATATTATGGAGTGGGGCTTCAAAGTATGTAGGGTAGTTTCCTTGATATTGACTACAGTATTTTCCCAAATATGTTGGACACTATAGTAAGTTGCTTTTAAAAATTATTTATTCCTTTTTTTCCAGATTCTATAGCATTAGAGAAATGTTAACCAAGGCCATCTATTTCATAAAGCTATCCAATCCATTCACCCTAGGCCAAGTCCTCCAAGTCTACTCAAGGGAGGTGAATTGAGGGAATATTAAATCTAAAGAGGCTGCCAACCATTTCCATAATTGAATGACCAAGGGTTAGAAGAAAACATATGGTCGTAAATATCATTCTCAGCACAACATAGCTCACATCTAGATGAACCAAAAAATCCATGTTTCATAAATTGGTTTTTTATAAGAACCCTCCTATGTAGTAGGAGCCAGATAAAAATTATTACTTCCAACCAAGTCAAAACTTACCAAATATGGTTCAAGATGGCATTGAGTGGATTTTCCCTGTGATGAGTGAGGGAAGAGTATCCTAGAGTTGTAGTATACACAATGTTAGAATGTGAGACCCATCCTAGTTTATCTATATCTTTCAACCAAGATAGTGAATGGCTTCTAAGAACCTAATGAATAGCCTCCTTGACAACCTCTATTATCAAGATTGGTCAGTCCCTTACTAGAATATAGAATCTATCCTCTAAATTCCTTTCACCATATTTTTTGTAATATTATTATATCTTTATCTATTCTCAATTATGGAATTGTTTCATGATGTCTCACCATTTTGTAAATTGTGGAGACAATGGAGATAAACCATCCCAAGTGATTGTTCAAAAATTTTCTTGATGACTATTCCCCACTATATAGAATAGTTATGGTTTTTTAATTGTCTCCCCTATCCCTAGAACCTCAAGAACTAGATATACTCCTCAAGGAAGCTAATATCTAGTAAAAACTTATGGAGCTTGATTTTATGCATACTTAGATCTAAATATTTGTGCGCATAACTCATTACAAGAAATACTTAACCATCAATATAGTTTTTCTACCTAGGTTATGCTAATTTTAACCATTAACTAGATGTTATGAACCTCTGTTCTCATGAACAATAAATCATTCACAAATATACAAAAATATACAACATGCATCCATAATAAATTCCAGAATAACAATCCACATACTAAAATAGAGATAGATAATACCCTTGAGGCAGAGAAACACCAACAATACTCCTTAAGGAAGGAATCACTCCATAATATCTCTATCTCCATAATCCAATACTGCTACAAAGAATACTTCATATAATTTACTTTTACAATTGGGGATACATATCTCTTTACAAGAATGTGATGCTTCACCTTTTGTGACTTTGAAATTCACCCATGTGATGATTCACCTTCCATAAGTTACAAAGTGAATAATATTAAAATATAGAACTATGCTATATGTTATTATAATATTATGTGTGACTCATACCATAATACCCACATATAATATTGTTTCCCCACATTCATATCCCTAGGTACCTAACATTTCACCCCCCTTACAAATGTTTCATCCTAAAAATATAAGAAGAAACTAAAGAGTATGATCTTCTATACAATGATATACCAATATTGATTATTTCTCCATACAAATGAAATATTGATTAGTAGTAATTTGCAATGTTTTCAAGCTTTCCTTTTGCCACTTGAATATCCATAGTTTTTTCTCCTAAGACTCCATGTATATTCATTGTAGTTGTAGGAAGATAATCGAAGATTAGCAACATTTTATTAATTCCAAGAATATATATAATAGTCTTGGCTAAGAATAGCCAAGGATAGATGCTAACAAATATCCCTAACAACATTCCTAACCTCCAAGATATTACACTTAACATCCCAACAATAAATATGCCAATTGAAATATCAAATAAGGTAAGAAACTATTTACCCTAACATCCCCCCTTATTACATTATTTGATGTACAAAGAGAATTGCGAAACAACTCAAATTTGACACGTGCAAGTGCCTTAGTGAAAATATCCGCAACTTGTTCATCGGTGGGAATGTATTGGAGCTAAATATTGTGCTTTGGAACTTCATCTCAAATAAAGTGACATTGAGTGTCAATATGCTTGGTGCATTCATGGAACACTAGATTCTTGACAAGTTTCAAAACACCTTGGTTATCGCAATTCAAGTGGATTGGTAGTTTCTTTGGAAGACCCATACTTGAAAGAATGCAATGTAACCATATCGTCTCACAGACATCTCCATGTGCTATGCAATATTCTACCTCTGTAGATGATAGTGCAACAACCTATTGCTTCTTGCTGTGCCAAGAGATAGGATCGGATCCAAGATAAAAAAATATACCTTGAAGTTGATTTTCTGTCATCAATAGATCCAACATAATCGGAGTTCGTGTATCCTTGCAAGAAGAACTTATCATTCTTCCTATATTCTAGGCCATATTTTGTAGTACCATGGACATAATGAAGAACTCGTTTCACTGCTTTCCAATGACTAACCTTAGGTTCCTGCATGAACCTTGAAAGATAATTCATAGAAAAACTGATATCTGGCCTGGTATTTGTTAGATATATGAGACTCCCAATCAACTGGTGATAGAGAGTTCCATCTACCTAAGGAGAATTATCATATCGCGACAATTGTAGCCCTGTTTCCATAGGAGTTGATTTTGGCTTACAATCAGTCATGCGATATTTTTCAATCAAAGTCTTGGCATATTTCATCTGAGTCACTCTGATGTGATTCTTATTTTGTTCTACTTCTAAGCCAAGACAATAATGAAGAAGTCCTAGATCTGTCATCTCAAATGACTTTTTCAAGTCACCCTTCACTGCTTCTATCAATTTCTCTGAACTACCAGTGATGATCAGATCATCAACATAGAGCACTAGAATCACTATTTTAGAACCAATTTTCTTGAAATAGAGATTGGCATCCAAAGGACTTCTCTTGAAACCATGCTGCAATAGGTGATTGTCAATTTTTATGTACCAAGCTCGTGGAGCTTATTTTAACCCATACAAGGATTTAACCAATTTGTAAACCTTTTGCTCTTGGTCTTCAACCACAAATCCTTTTGGTTGAGTCATATACACTTCTTCCTTTAAATCACCATTCAAGAAGGCACTTTTCACATCCATCTGATGTAGCTTCCATCCAAACTAGGCTACCATAGCACAAAGTACACGAATGGTAGTCATTCTAGCAGTGGGTGCAAATGTCTCTTCATAGTCTATGCCTTCTTTTTGTGCATAGCCCTTTGCAACAAGGTGGGCCTTATGCTTTTCTATAGTTCCATATGCCTTATACTTCACTTTGTATACCCATTTGCAGCCAATGGGCTTCTTTCCAGGAGGTAGATCAACTAGCTTCCAAGTTTTGTTTTTGAGAAGAGATAAATGTTCTGCATCCATAGCTGCCTTCCACTGAGGCACACTAAGTGCATCTTGCACTGAAGTAGGTTCATGCTCCACCACTGAAGTCATGAAACCCCTATCTTCTTCTTCATCCCCATATTCTGATTCTAAATGTTCTATAGTTTGTGCAACTTCAGCTTATGTTCTCTCTTGACGAGTCATACTGTGAGTACGGGGCCTATCTGAAGTAAGATCTGGAGGTGCAGTCAACTTTGAGTCTCTCATTGTGCTAGTATACCATTTTGGAATTTTCTTCTGAGGTGGAGGAGACTCTTTCTTAGGCTCCTCAAAATCTAGGTATATAGCAGGAGATGTGTCATCTAGTTTATTCAATGTGGAAGCTTCATCAAATACCACATCTCGACTTATGTGAATTTTCTTGGTTTTAGGATCTATCAAACGATATCCCTTGGATTTGTCATCATAACCAAGAAAAATACACTGTAGGGATTTCTCATCTAACTTCTTTCTCTTTGCTTTTGGAATGTGCATGAATGCCTTACATCCAAATATCCTGAGATGAGAAATGGAGGGTTTTCTACCACTCCAAGCTTCTTGTGGGGTCATTCCTTTAAGAGCTTTTGTGGGTGCTCTATTCAGGAGATACATTGTTGTAGTGATAGCTTCTGCCCAATACTATTGCTCAAGATGTGCCCCTGTGAGCATACAACGAACCATTTCCATGATGGAACGATTCCTCCTCTCAGCAACTCCATTTTGCTATGGAGTATAGGTTGTAGTAAGCTGCCTCTTGATCCCATGTGTAGTAAGAAATGTGGAAAATTCATTGGAGGTATATTCCTCCCCTCGATCTGAGTGGAGGGTCTTAATGGAACATCCTGATGCCTTCTCAACACTTTTCTTGAACTGCTAAAAAAAAAAAAAGCCTCTGACTTCAGTTGTAGAAAGAAAACCCACATCTTTCATGAGTAGTCATCAACAAACAACTAAAAATACCTCTTCCCCCCATAACTGTTAGGCATAGGACCACACAGATCGGTGTGTACCAACTCCAATGGTCTTTTGGCTCATGAAGAGCTCAACTCAAATGGTACTCGATGTTGCTTCCCTGCTAAGAAATCCGAGCAAACTAGCAAAGTGGATGAAAGGTTGGGAAGACCTTTCACCATTTCATATTTACTCAACTCAAGTAAATATCCTGAACTTAGATGTCCATATATTTTGTGCCAAAGAGAAGTGGTCTCTTTTGTGTTTACCGCCATGGCAACATGAGGGGTAGAAAGGGCATCTAAAGCAAACAAGCCATGCTTGTAGGAAGCAATTGCTACATGTTTGCCCTTCTTTGTGATGAAGCAATACTTCTTTCCATTCTCAACTCTGAAATCAACCACCATGTTCTTATCCAAGATTTGAGGCACTGACAACAAGTTATTAGCCAATCCTGGAACATAAAGGACTTTCTCAATGTGACATTTTCCATTAGGAAGAGTGACTAAAATATTTCCTTCACCCTGGACTTTGTAGGTCTTATCATCAACTATGGTAACTGGTTTGCCTTATTTAGCCTCAAATGTCTCAAACCACTGTTTATCACCAGTCATGTGTTTACTGGCCCCAAAATCAATATACCACACATGATCCTTTTGCTTAGAATTTGTATGAGTCATGAGCACCTTGTGTGCTCTCTTAGAATCTGAGTCTGATTCCTCAATAGCAACATGTCCCTTTTGTTGCTTATTCTTCTTTTGTGGTTTGTTCTTGCCCTTCTTATGACCCTTGTCTTGTGGTTGTTTATTCTTAAACCAACACCTGTTGGTGTCATGATTGTCCATATCACATATTTTGCAATACCTCTTTTGCCCTTGTTGAGGTTGCTTCTGTTTGGAACCTTTGGAAGAAGATCCCCCCTTCTGAAAATTACCTTGTTTCTTTGATCCTTGTTTGTTAGAGTAAAGTGCACTGTTTGACACTTCATCTCTTTGAAGTTGATTTGCCTCCTCTGTTTGGAGCAAATTTACCAACTCTTCAAAAGTAACTTGTCGGTTTGACACTTGAAGGGAAGTGATAAGAATTCTGTAGGAATCTGGTAAAGCTCTCAAAATGACTGATGTCAAGAGCTTATCCTCAAATTTTTCTCCCAAGGCATTCAATTTGGACTTCAATTCTGCCACTCTACAAAGGAACAATTCTATGGTTTCACCATGCTTCATGCTGATATTGTGAAGCTATGATTGAAGGTTAAGAATTGTGGATTGATTCTTCCCTTCATAGATTGTAGTTAATGTGTCCCAAGCATCTTTACCATGTTTCTTGTCACAAATGTGAGGTTGTACTTCATTAGTAGTAGCAAGTAAGATGAGCATGAGGGCCCTCTTATCCTTTTTGTCATACTCATATTGTGTGGTACCTACTGTAGTGGGACGTTTAGAAGTGCCAGTCACAATATCCCATAAATCTTCAACCTATAGAATGACTCTCATTTTGGTTTTCCATGGAGCATAATTGGAACCTTTAAGCAACTGAGTATCTAAAAGATATTTGTTTATAGTGGCCATTGTGAAGGTTCCTTATATCACCAAAATGGTCCCCCTTTCGATATACCACAATTAAGCAATACTGAAAGGGATTCACTCAAATTGTTGGCACCTGCCTAAAAACCCTTCCGAAAAAGGATGATCAGTTTGAGGAGTTTAAGCCAATCAATAGGAGTAAATAGGGTATGTGATGGAGTGAATATCAATCAAAATTTGGCTTCCTTATTTCTCCTCGATGATTTATAGAGAACAATAGCTCATACATCATTGTTGTAGCTATATTAGGTGTTAGATACAGTAGCCCAAAGCATGACAACATTACTTGTAAGTGTGGGCTAGAGGTACCGTAAATACCGAATGTTACGTGTGCAATAAATTGCACAAAAATGGGTATAAATTTGGGGTCTTATTTGTTGTAACAAAATAATTGTGTTAATGCAAAAAATAGGAAATTAAATGCATCATACATCAATGTTTGCCCACAAATTTATGTTTTTGAAGGTGTCGGATTCCATCGAAAATGCACCTTTTATACAAAGCCAATTAGGTGTCGAATTCCATCAAAAATGCACCTATTACAACAATTTTGCAAGAAATTTTGAAATTTACAAAATTGATATTCACTACTTTGCCCTTGTGTTGAAATTTTGCAAAAAGAATACAAGTTTTGTCCCCCCTTTTGTTTGCAAAATAAACAATGTTTGTGTGCAAATTTTTTGTCTTCAATTTGATGAGATCCCCCTTTTGGAGTTTGCAAAAAAAATGTGCAATGTTTTGAGTTCCTCCTTGTTTCAAAAAATGCACAATGCAATTTTAGATTTTGCAAAAAAATTGTCTTGTCTTGGTTGAATGCCTCCTTTTTTTTTATTACAAATCAAAGAATTTAATCAAATTAATTCTAAATTAATAATTAAATATTTAAAAAATCAATTATTAAAATAAACAATTGATTAAAAAATATAAAATTATAAAAATAATTAATTGAAAAAAAAATAATGAAGTGCAAAAAAAAACAAAAAATATGTACCTTTTTTTCAAAAAAGTGTTTGTGGCCTGTGCGGGGTTTGAACCCCCAACCTCCGCATCCACTATGCCTTAGCGCGCGCCTGAGTTACCAGCTAGGCTACCACTATCAACGGAAGGAAGGGATAACACCTCTTATTTGAAGTCTTATATTCACACTAGTTAGGAAAAAATGAAAATATTTTGTCCCACATTCATTAGGATGGAGAACTATTAGTAGTTTAAAAGGAAAAATGACTATGCAATTAGATGTCTACCTTTGGGTAGACTATCCACCTACAAAGCTTCCATGTGTAACTTGTATTTGTCTACCACGTGTCTTCACAATATGCTCACCCAAGTTTTGGCTATCACGTAAGCACTCCAGGTCATCACAGATGCCACATTAGCTTGCCAGATAAAATCACCACATCAGTTGAGTTTTCCATCCATGCATGTCAATAGTGTTTGTTGTTCACCACATTAGTATGGATTTGTCATCTAGGAAATCAAGTTATCTGCCATGTGTTTACCTCGCATATGTGCCATCCACCATGTCAGATGTGCTCGAATACCGCCATGTTAGTGCCTAAGGAATCATGCCCAAGGATCACCATGTTAGCACCTTGAAAATCATACCTACAGTTATCATCATGTTAGTAGTCAAGAAATATCCCATCATAGTCAATCTATCGAGGGTTTGTGTCCCACATCGATCGATTTCAAGTGTTTGTGTCAGGTCCTTGGATTCAGTGTTATCAATTCCAGAGTGTTCGGGTCAGTCCTATCTATCTTACCCGATCTAGAGGGTGTTCGTAGTAGGTCTAGGTCTATCAGAGTCACCAGATCCAAGGCTTGAGATCTGTGTCTATCTCCACCATTCGCATATTAGGATCTGTATCTATATTCCCCACGTCTTGGGTTCTGTGTCGGTGTCTAGTCCAACCACAAGAGATGCCTCGGGAAGTGTGTTTCCAAGTTGCTAGGTCTAGGTCTAGGGGTCGAGTTTCCCCATGAAATACATATTAAGAAGTGTGTAGCAAAATGAAAATGAATTTGCCTTGATCGCCCATGCCTACACCCACTCTGATACCAATGTAGGAAGGTAAATGAAGATTAGCAGCATATGATTAATCTCAATAATATAAACAATAGTCTTGGCTAAGAATAGCCAAGGATATATGCTAAAAAATATCCCTAACAACATTCCTAACCTCCAAGATATTATGCTTAACATCTTAACAATAAAGATGCCAATCGAAATATCAAATAAGGTAAGAAACTATTTACCCTAACAATAGTTCCCTTGTTGCTCTATGCCCTGTCTCCATTGTTGCCTCATATGGTGGTGTGGATGGTGATTTGCTACAACCTTAGTCTATTATTCTACTTTCTTTTATTCTTCTCTCTTGTTTCCTTCTTTTGATTCATCCATTGTTTTTTATTCTTATTTGATTTTTGTTACTACCTCTTCCTTAAACCCTATTTTAGATGCTTCTACTTGTTCTTCACTTGTTCCCTTGCAATGACTACCTATTTTTCCTTACAAAAAATATTCTATAATATTATCTTCTTCCTATTGTACCATAACTTCAAGAACTTCTTTTGCACATTAATATTAATAGTAGCCAAAGAATCCATTTAAGGATAACCAAGAACAATATCCACATCACTCATCTCAATAACATAAAAATATGAATGTAAAATATATTTATCCATGGTGATCTTCAAATCTTCAAAAATCTGAATATTCTCACCCTCAAGCTTTATGTTTTTTATTTTTGTTGTTGGAACTTGCAAACTATTAGCCAAGTCCCTACTAATGAAGTTATGCTTGTTGTTAGGGTTTATGGAGACAATAATTTTTTCTTTTGAATACAACCATGAACTTGCAAAATAAAATTTTTATATTCAAATAAATGTTTTTGAACATTGTTTTACCTCTTTTTTTCTTTTGTCATTTTTTTTAAATTTTCCAACTCTCATTTTTAATTCCTTTTGTTCATATTAGAGCCTAACTATCTTTTCATATTTTTTATCTAATATCCATTTGATTAGAAATGCAATTCCAAATTCTTTCCTTTTGTTTAAAAATTATGGGCACGAGCAAAGTTCATATACCAAGAAAAAACTTCCCCCCACAAAAACCCATAAATTTTATAACTCCACTCTATAGAAAATTTTAAAGATAAAATTCTCCACTTCATCAACCATTCCCTAGCATCACTATCATCCCTTCTAGTAAATATTGGCAACTCCATGACCTCAATAATTTTTTCAAAGTAGCTAGGGTTTTAAATAATGGAAAATTCTTAAAAATATTTTTTTTGAGATATCATATATTTCTTTCTTCAAATAATTAAATTTGTATATTTTCTTCAAAACAAAACAAATGGCAACTGATTTGCTTACCCAAATTGAGAAATATGATTTTTTCCCTTTATATGAATTTTTCGTGCAACCCAAAAATAGCCTCAAAAGCACAACTTCAAATAGTTGTAACTTACTCAATACTTATCAAAACAAGTGACCAATTATTTTTGTAGTATTC
The DNA here is from genome assembly GCA_028583015.1 of Wollemia nobilis. NCBI lineage: Eukaryota > Viridiplantae > Streptophyta > Pinopsida > Araucariales > Araucariaceae > Wollemia > Wollemia nobilis. The sequence goes on from JAQPPZ010017228.1 coordinate 20,814,200, forward strand.
AAGAATCTCTATACAATGATTTAAAAATCTTCTAAAAATGATTGCTTACAAAATTGATATGAATTTTTTTCTTTTGAAAAATAATTTGTGTAGCCAAAAAAAAGCATAAATACATAAACTTCAAATCACCATAACTTCCTCAATACTTATCAAAATTTACTAAATAAACAATGTTTTCATATTAATCTAAACAATCTACATGTTGAAGTAAAAATATTCTAAGAATTATTGCTAAAAAAATATATGTCCTCTACAAGATGGGATATTTTTTTGAAACAAATGTGCCCTAGCTCTATAAAAAAAATCTCGATTTGCCAAAATCATAGCTCTGATACCAATTTTTATGAACATCAATTCTCATGAATAATAAATCATTCACCAAAATGTATAAATATATAATATGCATCCATAATAAATTCTAGAATAATAACCCACACAATGAAATAGAGATAGATAATACCCTTGAAGTAGGGCAATACCAAGAATAATCCTTAAGGAAGGAATCACTCCACAAGATCTCAAGCTCCATGAACCAAGACTACTACAAAGAATACTTCATATGAATTGCTTTTACAATTGGGGGTACATATCTCTTTATACAAGAATATGATGGTTCACCTTCCATGAGTTAGAAGGTCACTTATGTGGTGATTCACCTTCCATGAGTTACACAGTGCATAATATTAAAATATAGCACTATGCTATATTTTATTATAATATTATGTGACCCATGACTTAATACCCATATACAATTTTATTTTCCCACATTTCTATCCCTAGGTACCTAACATTGGAGGCATAAAACTCCCTTATTTTTTAAAGATAAAGTTGATACCACTTCCCTAGGGCCCACTTACACTCTACTTTTACCCCACTCCATAGAAACCTTTGATTTATCTTATCCAAATTTTAAAAAACCTCCTTAGAAATACTTATAACCGAGGAGACATTGATAGGAATAGATTATAAACCTATTTTAACCAAAGTGAATCTACCTCCAAGAGAAAGACACTAATTAGTCCAATTCTTCATCCTACTTTGAATCTTCTCTATCAACCACCCCAATTCCTCATTTTTTTATTTGGCCACATTTAATGGGACTTCTAGATAAGATATTGGACAATATTATTGCTTGAAATTTAAAATATTTAAAATCATGGTATCCACTCAGCAATACAATGAAAGAATATGATCTTAGACTTCTCATTAACAAGTTGTCTTATGGCTACCAAAAAGAGGTTTATAATTATTTTGAATTTGGATGCTTCTAATGTAGTAGCATGGCCCATCAAGGTTGAGTCATATACAAACTATAAATAAGAGATTTAAGGGTCTGTCAATGCACATCTAATTCCTTGAATGGATCTATTATTCCTTTCCTTAGAGATAAGGTATCCTAGGCTCTCTACCAAAATGATGAACATATAGGGGAAAGAGGATCCCCTTGGTGTAGTAAATAGAAGAAATAAACAAAGAAGACAGACTAACATTTACCATCACAACATAAGAGATTGATGAAATAGTGCCTCTAGTTTAATACTTCCAATCTCAAGAGAAGCCAAACTTCCTTAAAACCTGGAGGAGAAAATTCTAGTCTACCCTATCATAAGCCTTTGAGAGGTCCAAATAGATAAACATGGAGGGAAATATTTGTACTTGCATAGAGTTAAGGGACTCTTGGGAAAGCATTATTTTATATTTAATTTGTCTCCTTCCTGTAAATCCTCCTTGCTCTGGCAAGATTATCATAGGGAGGATGAGTTATTCAACCTTTGAGCTATCACCGTTGTAATGATTTTGAGAACATTACATAGAGCTAATGGTCTAAAGTTGAAATTCTAATCTACCTCTTGGGACTTAGGTATGAGCACAATGTAGGTGTTGTTATTTTTTTTAAATTAACTTTGCCACCCATGCTTCCTCTACCACTGCGAGTAGATCATCCTTGAGCAAGCCCCAAAATTCTTGGTAGAACTCGATGGGGAAACCATCTAGTCTAAGATATTTTACATTTTTTTTAATCTTGAAAACCATTTCCATTATTTCTACCAAAAAAATGGTGCTATCAATACCTTGTTATCCTCTTCCTTATTTTGGTAAGGCATTACCTATAGCATTTCCTATTGAGCCCTAGGGTCCAGGGGAACTACAAAGAAAAGTTTGTCAAAGTAGTCAGTGGCAATTTTCTTCATCTCATCCCAAGAGTAAACTAGATTTCCCATGTTGTACTTCAAGGGAGGCACAAAATTTGAAACTCATATGGCCAAGAGAGATTTACAAAATAAATTACAGTCTCTATCCTCTTCCTTCAAACATTATATCTTGGAATTTGTTTCCATAAGAGATCCTCCCTCTTTTATCATTCCACTAACTAGGAAGAGACTTGGATTTCTTATTTGTTGAGATCCTCTATAAGTTCTAAGGAGTGAATTTGAGCGTTCACTTGCTTGAGTTAGAAATTCAAACCTATATTTTCATCCCTCACATCCCTAAAGTTAGACCGGTTCTATTTCTTAATTATGGGTTTGATTAATTGTAATTTCTTGATAAAGCAATACATTTAGGTTTCATATCTTGGATTTCCTTCCCTCCATCACTAAATAACTAATGACATATAGGAAGTATCTCTAAACCATATAAGTTATAATTTAAAGGGTAAGTAGTTCCTGATATACTACTAGATATCTAGAAAAATAGGCCAATGATATGATCCGACATTATTAAGTATAAGAGATTTTTGAATTACTTCTAGAGAGAGAATATTATCTAAGATTACAAACATGTCCATGCTCCAGGATGCATGTAGGCCCTTATTGTCTAGTCATCCATGTTATCATTTTTTTTTTTAGCTTGACATGAATTGGGTGGATGTGTCGTAAGTTCTTATGCATTAGCTTGATTTTAGTGTCTAGCATTCTTATCCCTCCCATATTTTCATCTAAGGAGAGAATGGTATTAAAATACCCTCCTAGAACAATCTAATCATTGAGGAACTGGAGCTTGAGGTTTTGGATATAGTACCACTATCTCTGTTTGTAATCTATATAAGTGGTTGCATATATGTTAATACATATAATTTTTTGGTCCTTTTGCCTCCATTGCCCATGAAGTCTAGGAATGATCCAACTTCCTATAGTTGCATGCACCACAAATTCCTTTGGCTCATATAAATAGGAGAGCCCACCCAATGCTCCTTAGGATTTGATAGATTCTACTCGACCTATGGGCCATAATTTTTTAGCCACTATATCCATCTCCTCTACTGATAACTTAGTCTCTTGAAGAAAGACTAGGTTTGGCTTATTTCTCTAAATCAATTTTTAATTTCATTATTCAAGATAACTACCTCTTATCCCCTTTACATGTTGGAATTTAATCTACCTTTGTTGGTCGGCAAGGAGGTTGACGGCAAGGAGGTGGACGGCAGGCGGTGTAAGAAGGAGAGTTTTATTTTTAATTCTCTTTTCTTCCCTATTTCCTCTCTTCCCTATTCTCTCTCCCTATTTTTAGTTTTAACTATTTATAGCTTATTTCCTAAGCTATATAAGCATGTAACCTTAGCATTATTGATGTTAATGGAGTTGAAAGAATTTTAATTATTCACAAACTTCATTTGGTATCAGATCTGGAGGAGATACCGAGGCTATTGGAAGCCAGGCACAAATTTTGAGGAGGCCCATAGAGCACAAAACCCGAGGCGAGGTGATGAGACCCACAGAGTGTGAAATTTGAGGGGAGGCGAGGAGGCCCATAAAGTAGCATGAAACTCGAGGCGATGAGGCCCACAGACCAGGCAGACCTAGGCTGACATGGCAAGCAAAACCAAACACATGGCAGGCAGACCTAGGTTGATGTAGGTGAAACTGAACACGTGGTAGGTAGACCCAGGCTGATGTAGCAGGTGAACCCAGGCTGATGTAGGTGGACCTAGACTAGAGCTAACATGGCAGAGAGCTGATGTGACATGGCAAAGAGCTGACATGGCAGGCAGACCAGGACTAGGGATGATGTGGTGAACTAGGGAACGCTAACGTGGCAGCAAGGCAACGTGGCAAGGAGGGCAATGTGGTGAGTTTTAATTGGCTAAGGAGGTGGCAAAAGGGGCAAGGTGGATTGCCCGAAGGCAATCGATTGATAGTTGGCGCGTCGAGGCTCTTAAACGCCTCATACTCCCACGCTACAACAAATGTGGGATAAATGAAATCCAATTTTTTTTAAAAAAGGGACGAGCCCTTTGCTTTACATAGAAGTCATTCTATAATGACTTCAAGTCGGGCGTTGTAGCCCGACTAGCTCGAGGAGCCAGTCTTAGGGCCTTTGTCCTTCGCTCGGTCACGGGTTTGAAACCCGACGGCACTAATATGCTTTAAAAAAAATTATATGCTTTAAAGTTGATTTTTTTTTATTGCAAAGAATAAAATAATTTTATTAAAATTAGTTAATAATTTAATGAAAATATTAATTAAAATACATTTTTTTAAATGTTTTAATTGATATTTTATTTTATTATTAATTAATATAATTAATAAAGTTATTTTTTTTTTATTTTTTGCAACATTTAAAAGAAAGGAAGGCATAGAGACAAACATTTCCTAAGAGGAAATTATTGTAAAAGCCTAAGAGGCTTGAAGGGTGAAATTCTTTGTAATAGTCTGAGAGACTTGAAGGCTGAAAAATTTTGTAATAGCCTAAGAGGCTTTAAGGGGGATTATTTTTGCATCGAAGGGTAGAATTGTGTAATCATTCATGATACGATCTACAGGTTGCTATCAAGCCCTTTGTTCTCTTTTAGTAAGAGAAAACCCTGAATATTTTGATGAAAAAGTTCGCACATATGGATTGCATATTGTATTTAGTCAATTGCAAAATGCAGTAATAGCTCATCAAAGACATCCAGATTCAGGATATGAAGCAGATTCAGAAGACAATTCCTTTGGCAGCAGATTTGAAGAGTCAGAATCTGTAGGAGTTGCACCACAGGAGTCAGAGAATCCACATCTCAGTAATAGTGACTCAGTTGAAATACTAGAGCCAGAACCATATTCACCAGAAATAATTCTTATAAGTGATGATGAAGATTCAGTTGCAGACAACTTTGTGAATCCAGTGATAGAAGAACCTCAACAAGAAGAACAGGCCATCAGCGAGAGAGTGAATCAAGCTAGATTTGATCTAAATTTGTAACTTCTTTTTCTTTCCTTTTGAAAAGCAGAGTGCTTTAATTGTAATAGAGAAATAAAAGTGTGTTTCTAGTTTATTTCAAATAGCTATGGCCTCCAATAATAATCTACCTATTCCAAAATTTAATGGGTACGATTATGAGTACTGGTCCATCAAAATGAGGACCTTACTCATAGGCAAGGGACTATGGGACATAGTAGAAGAAGGTTACACAGAACCTACAGATTGGGCTACATTGAGTGCAACAGATAAGAAGACAAAGAAAGATGCACAAAAGAGCAACTCCTCTGCTCTTTATCATCTCCAAGCAGCATTGGAGAAAAGTATTTTTCCTAGAATTACCTCTTGTTTAACTGCACAAGATGCATGGAAAGCCTTGAAAGAAGGTTTCCAGGGAAGCGATCAAGTGAAGCAAGTAAGGCTTCAGACCCTGAAATGAGATTTTGAGAATCTCAAAATGAATGAAGATGAAAAAGTTGGTGACTACTGCGTAAGAGTCAAAGCAGTTGTCAACAAGATGGTAACACTTGGCGAAGAAATCAAACCTGAAACAGTTGTGAAGAAAGTGTTGAGAACACTTCTTCAAAAATGGAATCACATAGCTATCATCATTGAAGAATCAAAAGACCTTTCTACTCTAACTTTTGATGCATTAATCGGTTCATTAATGTCTCATGAAGAGAGATTACAGGGATCTCCTTCAACAAGCTATGGAGGCGATGATAAAGCCTTCGCATCCAATGAGGGTGCCGGAAGAGGACAAGGAAGAGGTCAAGGTAGAGGACAAAGAAGAGGTAGAGGTAGAAGCAGCTAAAGAGGAGGAAATCCCAGTAGAGGTGGAAATCAAAGCAGAGGTGGTAATCAAAATAGAGGTGGAAATCAAGGCCGAAATGGCAATCAAGGACGAGGAGGTGACAAATCCAAAAAGGCTTGTTTTAATTGTGGTAAACTAGGTCACTTTGCTCGAGACTGTTGGTCCAAGTCTTCTCAAGGAAGCAACAGTCAATATGGAAATTATGGTGAAGAAGATGGAACATCTAATCTATTTCTTTCTTATGGGCAATCGGATCAAAATCTGAATGATACTTGGATTTTGGATACTGGTTGTTCCAACCATATGAGTGGCAAAGAAGAACTCTTTGCTACAATGGATTCCACCTATAAATCCTGAATCAAGTTGGGAGATGATAAAGCTTTGCAAGTTGAAGGCATTGGAGCCATGGAGGTTCCAACGAAAGAAGGCATAAAGAAGGTGAATGACATCTACTATACTCCGAAGCTCTAACATAATCTGCTAAGTGTTGGACAAATGATGGAGAAAAATTACAAACTTGTTTTTGATGAAGGAAAATGTGTCATTTTTGATAAAAACAATTGTAATCGAGTCATCACACAAGTACCTATGACCAAAAATAGGTTATTTCCCCTTAATTTTGGAGAACCAGGGGGTGCTCAACTTGCAAATATTGCTATTGTAAATCCAAGTGTGCTTTGGCACTTGAGATATGGTCACCTGAATTCTGCTAGCTTGAAATTGTTAACTTCTCAAGCTATGGTGACAGGACTTCCTAAAATTAATGAACACAAGGAGGTCTATGAAGGGTGTGCTTTGGGAAAGCACTCCAGGTCCAAATTTCCAAAAGGACAAGCATGGAGGGCCAATCATCCACTTCAATTAGTGCATTCGGACATTTGTGGTCCAATGCAGACAAAAAGCATAGGTAATAATTCCTATTTTCTCACTTTTATAGATGATTTCTCTAGAATGTGTTGGATCTATTTCTTGAAAACCAAAGATGAAGCTTTTGATTGCTTCATAGATTTCAAGAATAATGTAGAGAAACAAAGTGAGTTCATTGTAAAATGTCTAAGGACAGATCGAGGAGGAGAGTACTCTTCAAAGGCATTTCTGAAATATTGTAAAGCATGTGGGATAAAGAGGCAATTCACCACTACCTATACTCCACAATAGAATGGGGTGGCGGAAAGAAAGAACCGCACCATAGTAGAAATGGCCAGATCGATGCTTCAAACTAAGCATCTCAGTAACATGTATTGGGCCGATGTTGTTAGAACCAGTGTTTACATTCTAAATAGGAGTCCTACTTCTAGTTTGGATGGGATCACTCCTTACGAGGGGTGGTATGGCAAGAAGCCGAATGTAAAACATTTCAAAGTTTTTGGTTCTTTAGCATATGCACACATTCCTGATGAAAAAAGGAAAAAGCTTGATCCCAAGAGTCAAGCATGTATTTTTGTAGGATATTGTGAGTCTACCAAAGCATATAGACTCTACAATCCAAAGACGCATAAAATTGTACTTTCCAGGGATGTGATTTTTGATGAAGGGGGAGAATGGGGTCATCAAATAATTTTTGTTGATGATGAATCCCATGATGCAAGTTCTTCTCAAATACAGCAGGTGACACCTAAGAAGAGCAAAGGCACACCTCCTCCAAGCCCAAGCATGAGTACTACTTCGAGTACATCAGCAACTACTCCAAGTCCTTCTCCATAGAGATCAGTAAGTTCTTCACCTATGGATATTGATTCTCCATCAAGAGGTAAAAGAACATTACAACATCATCCATATTTTCAAATGTTGGATAAAAATTTCTAGAAAAGATACACTAGAAGTCAAGCTAGTGAAATGAATTCAGTTTTGCAAAAACTTGAAAATCTGCATATGTATGGAGATGATGACTCCCAAGACCCTAAGGGAGATGTAGTCAATTATGCTTTATTGACTAGTGCACAGCTAGAACCATCTAGCTATGAGAAGGCATGTACTCATAATGTATGGCAGGAAGCCATGAAAGAGGAAATAACCTCTATAAAAAATAATGATACTTGGGAGCTAGTAAAGCTTCCTAAAGGAAAAAAATGTGTTGGATGTAAATGGGTCTACAAGACCAAATTCAATGTTGATGGGAGCATTGAAAGGCACAAGGCAAGACTTGTAGCAAAAGGTTTCACTCAGAAATATGGCATTGACTATGAGGAAACCTTTGCTCCTGTTGCTAGACAGGAAACAATCAGATCAGTACTTTCCTTAGCTGCCCACAAAGGATGGAATATTCAGCACATGGATGTAAAAAGTGCCTTTCTCAATGGGTACTTAACTGAGGAGGTTTATGTTCAACAACCTCAAGGCTTTCAAGAACAAGGTAAGGAGAACCTTGTTTACAAACTAAAAAAAGCCTTATATGGCCTCAAGCAAGCACCAAGAGCATGGTACTCTCGCATTGATGGCTATTTCAAGGAGTATGGATTCACTCGAAGCAAAAGTGAACCTACTCTCTACTACCTAAAGCAAGGTACAGACATTCTCATAGTTTGTTTATATGTGGATGATCTCATATTTATGGATAGTAATGATAAGATGAATATGGAGTTCAAACACTCCATGATGAAACAATTTGAGATGAAAGATCTTGGCTTAATGCATTACTTCCTAGGCATGGAAGTTCATCAAAAAAATAGAGGGATCTTCATATGTCAACACAAGTATGCTCATGATATGATCAAGAAATTTGCCATGGAGCATTGCAAATCAGTTGCAACTCCAACAGGACATGGGATCCAATTGAGCAAGGATGATGGAGCACCGAAGGTTGACATGACCACTTACAGGAGCATGGTTGGGAGTTTGATGTTTCTCACCAACACAAGACCTGATATTCAGTATGTTGTTTCTCTTGTTTCAAGGTTTATGGCTAATCCATCCGAGCTGCATTTACAAGCAACTAAAAGAATTCTAAGATATGTAAAGGGTACATTGGATTTTGGAATCCATTACCACAAATGTAATTCTATCAAGTTAGTTGGCTTCAGTGATAGTGATTGGGGCAGCAATATAGATGATAGGAAATCTACATCAAGGAACTATTTTAGTCTAGGGTCAGGACTAATTACATGGAGTTCCAAAAAGTAGACTGTTGTAGCATTGTCATCTACTGAGGCTGAGTATATAGCCATCACATATGCTAGTACTCAAGCTCTATGGTTGAGAAAAGTCCTTGAAGAGATTGGAGAAAGGCAAAGTGGTCCTACCAGATTGTATTGTGATAACATGAGTGCCATTCAATTGGCATATAATCCTATCCACCATAGCAGATCAAAACATTTTGATATGAAGTATCACTTCATTCGAGACATGGTGGAGCACCAGGTTGTTGAGCTTAAACATTGCAGCACTTTGGACAACATTGCAGACATCTTCACCAAAGGCATGGCTAAAGCTCAATATATAAAGCTGAGAGACTGTATTGTCAGTCCTCTCAACTTTAAGGGGGAGAATGTTGGAATTTAACCCACCTTGGTTGGTCGGCAAGGAGGTTGACGGCAAGGAGGTGGACGGTAGGCGGTATAAGAAGGAGAGTTTTATTTTTAATTCTCTTTTCTTCCCTATTTCCTCTCTTCCCTATTCTCTCTCCCTATTTTTAGTCTTAACTATTTCTAGCTTATTTCCTAAGCTATATAAGCATGTAACCTTAGCATTATTGAAGTTAATGGAGTTGAAAGCATTTTAATTATTCACAAAATTCATTACGTTCCATGAAAAGAGTCTCATGAGTATGGGTGGATTAATATTTTGGTGATAGTAGTCACATTACCCTCAAAGACAAGAGTTTCCACTTATTTTGCTAGGTGGTGCTGAATGGTCTTGTGTCCCACTTTTTGATTGGTGTCAATATTCATTCTCTTAAGTTTTTCTTATTGTATACTATATAAATCATGGGTAGGTATTTCATGATCCTTTATGTATACCACCAAGGAATTATTAAGGGGGATCAAGGTATCTCCTCCTACTTCAGGTTGAGCGATCCTAAGTGTTTCACTAGTATAATTCTCTCTTTTTTGGCTCCTCATTTATTTTTCCCTTACTGACCTTTGTGGTCTAGGTTTGTGTCTATTTACATGTTGATCTAGTTGTTAGCCATTTTTTATTGTGTCTTTTCCCTTGATATGTATTGAGTAGTTTCTTGAAGAATTGACTCCACCATTGGTTCTATGTCCATTTAATGATCTTCTCCTGCAATTGGATCTTCATCAGTCAAAGGATTAAGTTTGTTGTTTGGTGTTGCATTGCTTTAACATTTACTTTTTTCTTTGAGCATGCTTTCTTTTTAGGTTCTTAAAGTCTACGATATTTTCCTTAACCTACATTTTCTCCAAGCCCTTTTTTGGAAAATATCTTACCATATGCCCATACTCATGGCATATCTAACATCTAAATGAGATATTATCATAATAAACCTGTTGTTGTCTCTAAATATTCAGATCTATTAGGACAACAACCTGAAATTCCTGGACACTCACACCTCCTATAGAGTGGCATAGTAGGAAGCTCCATGAGTGAAGGGAGAACCTATGGAAAACCTTTCAATGTTTTTAACCAAGGTCAAATCCTTATTAGATTTGATCTTTGTACATGTTTAGACCTTGCAAGCTCATGTTTTTATTTCTTGCTATACAAGGAAACTAAAGACAAGGAAAGGAAATGATAAAAAGCATAAAAAGGAAAGTAAACTTGTAGGAAAGTAAAATTTGAGCTATGAGGGTGATGTTCCAAGATAAATTTTCCCCTCCTGACTACATGAACAACATAGAAATGAACACATTAACCATAGTCTATTAGCTATTATTTGAGCACACTTCATCACACAGTCTAGAATTAAAAACACACTAAAAATGTAGGATATGGAAAAATTATTGACAACTTCCATTCATGTGCTAAAATAATTACAAGAAACATGGCATTAAGAGGCTTTATGCTCCTTAGATAGAAACTTAGGGTTTGAACCCTACTTATACAATTGAGGACTGAAAGGAAGAGCTCATAAGATCAAATATGAGGTATGAACAAGCAACTGTCAATGAGTTTATAATGGAGTTAGAGGTCTATTTATAGGTTTGGATGAGGGCTCTTTCCCTCCAAAACACTATGTAGAAGGTATGCATGTTATTCTTTATTTAGTAGTCAAAACCCTTTTACAACTGTGGTTGGAAGCCTTGAGGTCTCTAGATATAGGGGCATTAATGATGGAGGATTCTAGACCCTCAGATGGTAAGTTACTACTACCATCTCTCATTATTGTGGCTCTAGGGTGGTTGCACCATTAAGGTCTTGCTAGTTTCTTATTTGGATATTCCACTTTTTGATGTAGCAGGTATGACCTCCCTGTATGGTGTAGGCTAGAAGGGTAGTTTGACTCGTGTGGTGGGTAACTACTACAATTACCATGTGAATGATCCTGATAGGCTCAGTTGTAAAAGTCAACTTCGACGACCAATGGAAAATACTCTCTTAAGTATATTTTGGACTATCTTCTCATATTTGAAAATGACTACCATGTGTCCTTAGATGAGAGGAGATTTCATTTGGCCAATGTAGGCCTTCTCACAATGCGCCTTAGAACTTTTCTTTTCACTTTTGATTGACTACCACGTGTTCATCCTTAGCTACATCAAGAGTCCTCCATTCCTCTTTTGATTTCTTCCATGAAAATATTAGTGTAGGTCACCATATGGAAAATTTATGGTCTATGGGCCTTTGTGCTCCCAAGTTACCTATTTATGTGAAGGAGTACCAACCATTTATGGGAGATCTAATGGTTGGTACAACTTAAAATTTATCTATTTCTTCTTGTATCATGAAGTTGGCACCCGTCCTCCTAACTAAAAGTAGGTCATGCCCTATGAATCCCCTTTTCAACTAATCTCATTTTTGAACGGGGTATTTATTTGAGTGAAGCATGATTGTAGGGAAATTTTCAATTATAGTCTTGGGGGCTTCCATGGGTTCTTCAATTTACTGAAGAGGACAAATCCCAGATTGCTTGCCTTATCCTTGGGTGCAAAGTCAAAATATAAAACTAGGAGAGCCAAAATATAAAATAAAAATAAAAATAAGGGAGATAAAAAATAAGAAATGGAGTGGGGAAGCTAGTGCCTTTGGATTGAGACTCCTTTTAGGGACCCAATCACTTGAGTAGCAATTTCTTTACACTGGATCTACTATGAAAATCTAGTTTAGGTAGAAAGTTACCTTTAGATTTTGTGTATGGTAAAAAATTCACTACATAGACCTTGAGAGATTTTAAGCCTGAAATGGTTTGTTTAAGCCTCCAAAATAACATTCTTTGAACAAGTTTTTTAAGCTTGGAAACTAACTGAGAACTCGGTTACCACTTTCTCGACCATCTCTTAGTCCAATGAATATTGCTTTTGTTTTTGTCCTATCCTTGTTTGAATTTTGATGCTTCAAAGTTACCTAGTCATTGGAATTCTAAGATTTTTTTCCTATTTATCTAGTTCTAGCCACTTTGCCACAAATTTTAGGGATGAACTTCATATTAACTAGAAAAAATAGATAATCTTGTTGAATAATTGCCTAAACACCTTGTTCTCCATATTTTAATCCTCTATAATTCTTGGGTTATTATTTTATTGGCATAATGTTGGTGTTATTTTTGTAATAGCGCTAGAGCACATGATGTGCTACAACCCAATTACCAAAAGAGGGTGGCTTATTTTCCAAATCCACCCCTCTAGTTGAGGTATGGATTTGAGACCACTAAGTAGATAGAAATATTTTCAACAATAGATCCCTTTCAGCAACCACCAAAAAAAATCTTGGGCTCCCACTTATGGTGAGGTTTGGATTGGCTACCACCAAAAAGGTTATTGTCCTTTGTCTATCTAGTCTAGGTGGTCAACATCACCTCATGGAACAAGGAGTTTTGAGTTAGCTAACAACTTTCAATAGACTTCCCTTATCGACATACTTAACATTTTTTTGACATCAACTACTTGAAAGATGAAATAATATATAGGTCCCATTATCTTGCTCTCTCTTGAACAACAATCTCTCTCTAAGATCCGCGTTCAAGCTAGATTTACCTATTGTAGTTAAATATTAGGGAGGTAGACTTCTTACTTGGAGAGCTACTTTTCTTGGGAGCTCATGAGGCATAGTGAAGGAATCTCACATTTTTATAGACCTCCCCATCGAGAAAGTTCAAACTCCCTTTTTTATTAGTCCCTAGTTCTATTGGTTCTTCATTAAAAAATCAATGGAAAATGATCTTGCCTACATATATGAATAAATAAAGACATGATTATCTACTATAGTTCATTGTGTTTAGTCATGGCAATTGTTTCTTCATCAATCCAATGGGATTCTAGGTGGTGGGTCATAATCCCTATGAAGATGTATATTTCTAATGGTGTTGATCGCCACTGATTGCATTTGTCTTGTGCAAGCACCCTTCTCCAAACTAATTCATATTTAAGCATACCATCAATATTACTATAAATATAAAACCATTTCTTAATTTAAGATATTTGATCCTCATGCCAAGACACAGGATCCTCATGATTTGTTTTAATGAGAGGTTGATTAAGGTATTAATTGCTCCTTAGTTCAAACTTATCCCATGGCGAACTAATCCTTCATGTAGTTTGCATGGAAGAAAGGCAAACCACCTCTCAAAGGTTTAGAACTCGTGTCTAATAGGGAGTCACATGACTCCACAAATCCCATCCATTTGATCTATGCACCTATCACAAATATTTATAGTCTTGTATTTGGCATGTGCTTTCTAGTGTCATCCCTTATGTTCTTATGTATAACTATCTTATGAAAGATGCTAAGGTACACCTTCCTAAGAAAGAATAAAATTAGTGTGTCTCCTAATAGTTAAAGGTTAAAGTGTGTGTCACCTTAAATATTGATTTCTCATGTAATTTATTAGGGTGATCTTGCTTGTATCCATTGATGGTATTTAATATGATGGTGGGTTTGCTTTAACCTTAACACATTTTGTTTCTAGAATGGATTTAGCATGTGCTTAGTCCAAGGGTTAGTGCCACTTTGTAAAGCGAAAAATCTCTTAGTACCCTTGACCTTCACTAATATTTGATCAGATCATTAATACTCCTTTGGTGAAGACCTTATATTCATCAAGAATTCATCTCCAGGACTAAGCCACATGTCTCGATGGAGATATACCTCATTTTTATATGATGAATGATGTGGTCACCTTAGGTTTTGATTCATAGATCAAACAACCCACTTTTTGTTTTGGAAAGACCTGATTTACAAGGAGAAAAGCCTGTTTTCCCTTCTCTCTCTTTTTAATATTTATAATATATACATCATGCATACAGTTATGGGTTATCCCATCCTAGCTAGATCAAATTTCCTATCAAAATCCAATCCCTGTATCTTGGATGCCCACTAATCTAGGTGGTTTTTGAGAATGTACAGATGCACCTCATCCATGGAGTATTCTAATTACAATGTTTCCTCTTTATTTATGTAGGTTTTCTTCTTCTTAATGTCCATAGAGGGAACTTACTCCATGTGGTGCATGTGGAGAGGTCCCAACATGATCTTGAATTTGACCTCATATTTGATTTGGATCAATAGGTGAGTCCATTCTAGGTTTATTTATCCTCCAATCTTGGTAGTGAAGTCCCTTAAAAGAGGTATATTACAAATGTGGTTGGTAGATCAATCACCACTATATACTGACACATTTTTAGGTTGAAGTAAGATTGGAGAGCCATGGTAAGGTCTTATACCAATATAAATATTGGTATCAGAGTTCTATTTGGGTGAACCACCTTGTTGCTGGTACATTCACATATTAAGCCAAGTACATCTAATACTCTTGTATACATGAATGATGTGCTTGACCCAAATTCCACTAGACTATTATGTATTAACTTATCCCCACAGATCAGGGTTAGATAAAATAATATAAGCTTGGGTTGGTTAGACTTTGAGTTGTATACTTGTAGAATATGGGTGTCTTTTGTCCATCCAACTATTTTTTATTTTGTAGGACCTATTCCAAATGCTTCATCTACTATAGAATTAAGAGGAAGTCCCAAATGGGTATGGCTATGGTGGACTTCCTTAGGTGGTCTACCATGTTGAAAGATATTATGGAAGAAGAATTTGAGATAACACTTGAATTTATTATAGGTTTGGACCTTTCTATAATTGGAGGAGACATTGGTGGATTGGAAATAGACTACTTTGGAGGTTTCAAGACTATTATTGAAACCATTAGAACTGATTGTGTTTGTCTATTTGGCAAAACTTATATCAAGGTATTCCTTTGATTATTTGCTTCTCTACTCTAGGATTTGTTGAACTAGAATTCCATTTATCTTTGTTGACCTTCATCTTATCCCTAGTGATGTAGTTCAATTGGACTAGAAGCCTCCCAAAAGCTAAAGGTTTTGCTTCTTTTGATATAACATATAATTTTACTTCATCCCATTTGACAAAGGTCTACTCTAGAATTGAGGAATTGAAAATCGATGGTGCAATCACAGGTATGGGTAGGTTTTGGACTCAATATTTAAGCTTTTAACTAAGTAAAAAGAGTGGGTATATGATTAGAAGAAGCTATTTTGACTACCTATGACTCATTTTCAACATGAAAGTAAGGAGGGTAGAATTTGGGAGTAGCACAATACTACACACTAGGATCTTCTACATGGTTATTTTGCATAGTGACCAAGTCCCTGACTAGGTTTGGGGAAGTCTATTGGGATGGAAATAGCATAAGTACTATCTACTAAGACAAATATGCATTTGATCGATATTTCCATTAGTTGGAAGTATAGGCTTTTGATATCCACTTGGAGGAGGTTGGCCATTGATTTCTTTATTGAAAAGGAGGTATTTGGTAGTTTTGATAGGGACACCTTTGAGAATTCTATTTTATTTTTAGGGTTTTGATCTCCTTAGAGAACGTCCTCATCATATTTCATATTTCATAAATTTTAGTAGCATAAGGATGAGGTTGAGTCAGGTTGGAATCCTATACTTACCTTAAAATTATGATAGGAGTAGTCAAATAGGTACTAGTTTGCATGGTTGGAGTAGGGTGATATAAATACTGCATAGAGGAAAACAATAATAGAGGTGGTCTAGGGGCTAGCTTCCTTATTTGGATTAGGTATTTTTAGCTTGGATGGCTTTCCCATAAGCTTTTGATAATGATTTTCCTCCCTTACACTTGACCATCATGGAAATTTCAAATTAAGAGCTTCCAAATAATATATAAATACCATACCTAAAGGAGGTCAAATTTTATTGGGAATCCTCTACCAAGTCTTGTAGAATTGATCATTAAAATCATCCATCATATCTATGGGTATCCTTTTGATTGTTGTGAGCTACACTAGAAGAGATTCCATGTCTACCTTCTCTTTGAATATGTCTATTAGGAGGTCTAATAGCTAGTCCTAGCTTCCTAATGACTGTATATTAAATTTGATGTACCATTAATGAGATTTTCCTTTGAAAGAGGTAGCTAGTAGTCTTAGGTCTAAATATTTCTTCTTAATGAAATACACCATGCACAAGCTCACTAGGTGATGCAAATGCTCCATCAGGGTAACAACAAATTATCTCAAGAAATAAGGTAGGGGTTTGAGCACTAAGCTAGGAATCAAATCCCATACAATGGGAGGAGTAGGTGGGATTAAGTGACTTCTATTATTCCATGCCAAAAATATTTGAGGAGGCTAGTCCAACAGAGTTACCATGTTGCACCATTGGTTCATCCTCCTTACTCTTCAATTTAAGGGTGGTACCAACTTTTGTTGATTAGCTTTGGCAAATACTCTGTTTATAGGCCTTCCACTCATATATTTTTGGATATTTTTCTTAATAATAGAGTCACTAGGTAGGAATATAATGCTTCAAAAATTCTAGGAGATAGAGACCCCCACTAGAATATCAATCTTTACTTTTGTCGAGTGACTTCTTTAGAGTCTTCTTTTCAATAAAGTCACCAAGTGAATCTTCTTATGCTTCACTACAATTAGATTGTCTATGACCTTTATCGATATTAAATTTGAGAGTTCTCTTTTATTATTATGGAATAAACAAAGAAGCTTATCCCATCGAGCATGCCAAACAAACTGTTGTCATCTCTAAATGTCTTGGCTTGTCAAGGCAATGATTTAATACATCTAGGACACCCATGCCTTATGTAGAGTGACATAGCAAGAAGCTCCATGGATTAAGGGAAAACCTATGGTAAAAAATCTTAATTATTTAACTAAGGCTAATTCCTCATAAAATTTCATCTTTGCACACTTTCATACCTTGCAAGCTCAAGTCTATGTTTCTTGCAGTGTGGGAAAATGAAAGATAAGGAAATGAAATGACAAAAGCATAAAATAGAAAAGTAAACTTGCAAGAAAGTAAAACCTAAGCTAAATGGGTGATGCTCCAAGATTAAATTTCCCCTTTCAGCTGTATGAACAAGATAGAAATGAACATATTCACTACAATATAATAGGTAGGATTTGAATACACTTTATCACACATAAGCCATAATTGAAAACACACTAAAGAAGTAGGATAGAGTAAAATTAGTTCTAGCTTCTATTCATGTGACAAAAACATTACAAGGCATGTGATTTGAAGAGTATTGATGCTCCTTAGACAACGACTAAAGGTTTGAGCCTTGCTCATACAATCAAGGAGTGAGAAGTTCTCACAAGACCAAATACGAGGTACAAGCAGGAAACTCCCAATGCCTTTATAATGGAATTAAAGGCTTATATATAGGCTAGGATGAGGGCTTTTTCCCTCTTAAACACTATGTAGAAGGTTTGCATGTTATTTTTTTATAGTCAAAACCCTTCTACAACTATGATTGGTAGCCTTGAGGTCTTTGGATCCATGGGAATTAATGATGGAGGCTTCTGATCCCTCGAATGGCAAGTGGCTACTACCATATCTTGTTGTTGTGAATATGGGATGGTTGCATTATTAATATCTTGTAAGGTTCTTCTATGGAATATCTAGCTTGTTGATGTAGTGAGTATGACCTCCTTGATTGGTACAAGTTAGCAGGGAAGGCTTACCCAAGTGATAGGTGACTATTGCAACTGATATGCAAATGCTCTTGATAGGCTAGGCTACAAAATTTAACTTTTATGGCCAATGGTAAATACTCTCTTAATTTCCTTTTGTACTATCTTCTTGTATTTACGAGTGGCTACCATGTATCCTTGTATGAGATGAGCTTTCCTTTAGCCAATGGCAAGCCTTCTCACAATGTGCCTTAAGGATTTTATTTTATCACTTCTCATTGGCTACCATGTTCTTGGCCTTAGTTATGACAATAGTATATTTTCCTCTTCTAATTTATTCTATCAAAATATTAGCACAGGATGTTATATGTAAAATTGATGGTTTGTGGGCCTTTGTACCCTCAATTTTCCTACTTTATGTAGAGGAGGAGTATCAACCATTGATGAGAGATCTAATGGTTGACGTGGCTTAAAATATATTTTCTTCTTCTTTTACCATAGATATGGTACATTCCCCTTCAACTAAAAGTGGGTCATGCCCTCTAACTCCTCTTTTTTTTTATCTATTTTTGATTAGGATATTTCTTTGAGTGAAGCAAGACTACAGGGAAAATTTTCCCTACATAAATATTTGCTCCTAGACTTCGCCCTCTATTTGTAATGTGATATTCTCTAGAAGAGGCTTACTAATATCCATTAGTACACATATTTTAGCATATAGCATTTGTTAAAAATTATAAGTATTGTCTGCCACCATCATAGAAGTTTCCAAAGTGTTGCTAAAGGCTACAAAAGAGATGGGGTTTCAGTATTCAATTGATAACCCAAGTAACCTAACCCATATAGGGCCCATAGAAGGAATTTCTTCTTTTGCTCAAAACTTCATATGCTAGGGTTTTATGAATAATCCCACTCTACCAATAAACCATGACCATCCCTAGAAAACACATTCTCGATCCTCTTCACACTCAAAAGTACTAGGAAATAGCCATTTAGGTAGAGTGTGATCTAAAATTCTTTCGTAGTTCCTCAATTCCTAGATGCCTAATCACTAAATACTAATAGCTAGGGTCTAAAAGCCATTAATATGCATATTAGACCTTTACTTTCCATATCCTCTATGCTCGTTTGAAGGTCTACCTTTTTAAATTGAAATATTGGGGAGCCATCTACCACTTTCATACATCCGTTAGAATTCTTCTTGGGGTCTATACATGGAATTCTCAGAGGTCCACAAGGAGACTTGGACATGGTGTTACCTGAGTGTCCTCCATATATTGATCATACTACATCCTAGAAGGAAATTTTAAGGGGGAAGGGATCGCCCACCGTTGTTGCCATGATAGAGTTGTAGAGGTATCCAAAACTCCAATTTTCTCTAAAAAAACAAAAACAAAATAAAAATAAAAATTATCAATAGTTTTTCTAAGCAATGAGTGATACAAATAAATTCAAACCTAAGCCTCATATTCCATAACCATTCCATATTATTAAGGCTTCTACATGCAATGGTGATGAACTTAAAATTGTTTTTATATTGTGAATGGTATTTATACTTTATTCACTGAAATAACTCGACATTAGTTGAAGATTTTTTTCTTCATTTAATGGAATATTATTGGTGTTTGAGGACACATTATCATAATTGATATTTTTTTCTATGAGTGATATCTTTATGTATTATTAGGTAATGCAATTGATTTTATTCATTCTTGCTTATATATCACATTTTTACATGGTGTTAGAGTGGATGTAAACAACTATTACTTGATCTAGTGCTTTAATATTTTGATCTTGAAGAAATTTGATTTTATGGGTGTGTTTTCCATAAGGGTTGCTATAAGAAAAATATAATTGGGTCAACTTTATTTTTTTTAAATATTGGGTTTCCTTTCACTTGAATGGATATTTGATTTTCCTTCTCTTGCAATGGTAGGTATCAAAGGAGCATACATGGAGTAATAAATTAGATCGAATTATTAAGATTTTTTAAAAACCTTAGTTTTTTTTTTGTATTTTTTAAAGAAATCATTTTCTTCACATTTTTGAATTTCTTATTGCTAGTATGCTATAGTTGAAAGGGTAAATATTTTGGCATCTAAAGACTTGATAAAGGTGTTGGCCCTTAGTAGACGATAACCAAATATTGATGGATTTTGGTGTTGAATTCAATGCATATTAGAGTGCTTAAATTTAGTATAGAAAAATGTAGCATGTAGGGTTCCATTGACCCTTATAGAGCTCAAAAAATAGAAAATTATTGATATTTTTTATTATAGAGTATAGTTGTACAAGACTAGTCATCAAAAGTTTTGGAAAAAGATAATATTTTGGAAATATAAACAAAATTATGGAGTCACAATTCAAAACTTCATCATATTATGCCATTTAGGGTTTTTTTTGGAATATCAAGTTTGTCATTCCTTTTTTCCAAAGGGTTAAAATTTTAAATTTTGAATCTTGGTGGAAAGAGAGGCAATATGCCAAAAAAACATTCATTTTGGCATTTCTTTCTTCCATTTTGATTATTTTGTATAGGTTTACACGTTTTGACACCTTAGCACTTGAAGAACAAAGGGGTGTGTTATCAATAGGTGCCCCCATATTTTTGCTCAACAAGTGGTATGGAGAATGTATTTATGATGGACCATAAAATACTTTTCTTTAACCCTAGTTGTATGTTTGGATTTATTTAGAACCTAATCATGATCATCATTCAAGACATGAAGGTTGTGGGGGTAATTCTTAATTTTCTTTCACCACTATGGTTTTAAATAAGCTCAAGTGGCCATAAGATCAAATCTTGCTATGCCCTCTTCACTCCTTATTGTTACTTCTCCTCCTTGGTGGATGTTCTTGGTGGCCAAAGTGATACATCCTCTCATAGCTAATTTGGCACCAAGATGGATCATTGAGATCCAAATTTTATGTATTTATATGTTCCCATGGCAAGTCAAATGGCACAATTTGTTCAATTTCAATTTATTTTTTCCAACATGTAGATGTTTTTGATTCAATCAAATAAACAAGTCAACAATGGGAAATATATAGGAAATGGAGAGATTTTTTTTAATTTATTAGTTTTTCATGGTTATTTTTATTATTAAAAACTATATTTTAGAGGCTCTCTCTCATACACAGATCACATATTTTTTGAACTATTCACAATGAAACTAGTCTATAATCCTATTTTACTATTGAAGACTAGTTTATAGCGAAATCTAATGGTGCAACAACTACTTAGCCTCATTTTTAATGAGAATATTTATCCTATATAGACTAGAAAAGTTGAAGTGGTGCTTTATAGTAAAGGATTGTAGATGCATTTGGAAAATAAATCCTTTCCTCTATGGATACTAATGAGAAAAGAAATATTATGCACTTAAATTAGGATGGATATTATGACCTCATTGGTTTGTATGTGGACAATGAGTTGTGCACATATCTCCAAGATTGTAAGGATCCTACTTCTTTGAAACAATATCAAGGAATTGTTTAATAAAATTAGCATAACATGGGTCAACCATTTGGAAGTCAAGCTTACCACTTTTAAGATAACTAACTTCAATATTTTTAAAGAATACATCAATTGTTTCAAACAAGTGAAAGGATATATTAAATCTATCACGTGTAATTTTAAGAAAATGTTGACTATGCCAATATGATTCTCAATAATGTTTCCATAAAATATAAGATTTATATTATCATCGTGCTTTATATGTATTTTTCAATGCAACCAACAGCAAAATTTGATGATATTTTCACCTTTCTCATTCAACAAAAGTGAATATGGAATTTAGGAAAGATTGCACTGCAATCATAGACCCATTCAAACAAGGTTTCTAAGCATGAATCAAATAATATAAAATCATGTGGATAGAAGCATTACAAGAATTATTCAAATAATATAATTCATGACTATTCTAAGGGGAATACGGAAAATTTGTGTAGGATCGAGATAAATGTTTTGAATAAACTACCAAGAAAGTAGTATGATATGCCTCCCTTGTCTTTGCTCAAGGGGATGATGATAATGATGAGACTTCTCAAGCATATGTAGTAGTTGTTTTAACATACCAATCTTCTTCTTCCTATCAAGTGAACTATAGATCTACGGATCTAGAAGGCATATTACTAAGCATCACCATATTTTTATTACAATCAACAATACAATAAAGAATTATTATCAGTTATGATTCTACCTTACATATCTTAGTTTGTTGATATATGACTATTGATTCATCTAATTTGGGAGATTTTTTTATATTTAAATATTGGCCTAAATCTCCTCAATTTATCATGTTATGTACGCTAACAAAAAAATAGAATTTTAGCTAAATTGATGGGTGTCAAGGGCATTAAAAATGACTTCAAAGTACTTGCTTAAGATATTATAATGAATTAGATTAGATATATAAGCTTGGTGAGGCCTCCTAAACTTTTGATAAAAATGGCTTCTTGCTATGGTAACAAAGATCGATAAAGTTAGTGGGTGATGAAAATATTTATTAGGGCTTTCAAACCATAGATCCTTGAGGTATATTAATTATATTGGTATGATTGATGGATTTATCTCAATTGTTCCACCTAGTTGAGTGTATGAAGGTTGTAGTTTGAGGAAATGTAATAAGGATCTTCTTCTTAGATGAAAACCTTATTGTACATCTTAGTAATTGAATATTATCCATAATGATATATATGCATCTATAGAAATATATTCTCTTTCCAAGAATATGTATTTTCTAGTCTTTATTGATGATTTTCTCTAGGTTTATCTGGATTTACATCATTAAATTTAAGGACCAAGATTTTTAAAACTTCAAGCACTACAAGGCATTGGAGGAAAATCATAGAGGGAAGAAACATCAAATGCATACAAGGACCAATGGTAATAGAGATTTAACTAGGAATGCATTTGTGAATTATATTGCATCTCATGGAATTACTTGGTAGTGGACCATTCATTATACTCCATAGAATAATGGAGTTGTTGAGTAAAATAATAGGGCATATTAGAAATGGATCATTGTATGAAGATCAAATTTTTGGGTGAAGTTATGTATTATGTTGAATATATCATCAATGGGAAAGTGACTCATGTGATAAAGGGTATGAATCATTGAGCATTAGATAGGCATTTAGTTATATACCTTAGGATATTTAGTTTAGTGGATTGTGCTCACATTATTTAGGAGAAACATAATAAACTTTAGCCAAAGAGTCGCATATGCATCTTTTTAGTATAGTGAGTAATCAAAAGCATATCACCTTTAATATTGAACTACCTAATACATCATCATTAGACATGATGTGAAGTTTGACAACATCCTATTTTTAGGATATTCTTAAATTTTTATATCCTCTTTACCTATTCTCCTCTAACTCATGTAGTTTTAGCTAATACTTATCGATGGTATCATGATTTCATTCTCCATATAGCTAAGGGATTATTCCTCCTTCATACTTAGGTGATGATAATTGTTCCTATTCAAGTCAATTTATACTTAATAATTTTGGATATAATTCTCCTTTTTGTAGCTCATTAGTTGAGGACATTTATCCTCATCATTATGCTAATATGTTGAATATATATTTTAATTTTTATGATTTGATGATGCTTTTAGTTCAAAATGTTGCTTCTCATGATGTATTAGGTACCTTGTGTGTTGTATAAGATGATTCATTCTTTCTTTATCAATTGTGGATTTTTATGGTATAAAGTTAAAAATGATATTCAAATTAAACATTATATTGTTAGATTATCATCATTGCACTTATATTGTTGATATTCTCATCACTAGAAGTGTTAATTATATGATTTGAGAGATGAAACTAAGGCTTTAGGACTCTTTTGACATGACAAACATGGGTCTATATTATTATTTTTGGATATTAATATGGTTTAGTCTTCTACAAGGATCTTTCAGAGTGTTGAAAGCTATCTCAAAAAATTCTTCTTGGGTTGGAACTCATGTTCAAGAGGTTCATATCATTATTGTTGGTGATGATGGCATTGAACATATGATACCATATTTTGTGATGAGACATGAATTGTTAGATTTATGGTGGTACCTTACACATGGAAAGTTACTTCTCAATGAATCAATCATGTAGACATTGATGTGAATGGTGATGGAGTGAACAAAATACAATAGTTTGACCAACTCACTTCTATAATAGATGTCAATAATATTAGAACTACTCACAAGTTTCCATTGTATCCATACCATTTATAGTAGTAACTAAAATATTGGAATGAGGGCATTTTTATATTAAACCAAATGTGGATTGAAACTATAAAATAAAATCAACTTTTCATAATATTTGAACATACCTTCTCAAAAGAGAAGGGATCATAGTATTGTGAGCATACTCCTTGGGAATATTAGAACTTGAATGGAAGCTCTATTATAATCTAATATATCATTTTCATCAGGTTTTCCCTTGTATTTTTTACTATTTTATCCTCTACATTCAAATCTATAGTTTTAGAGACTAGATAACTTTTTTCTATAAACATCAAAAAAGGGTAAACTTAACTATATGGTTATAACATGGTTATATTATGTTATTTTGCACCAAGTGTGAAATAGATTGAATAGAACACAACCTTGGCTCACATAATTTTGATGAAATACCTCTTTTAGTGGTGTATGTGTCTTTAAAAGGTATTTTTCAATAGTAGTCATGTTAATAAGGTGCAAGAATGACTTGATAGACCCTTATTCTTATAACTAGAATTCTATGGAAGGATGAAAAGGGTTGTTAATAGTTTTTATTTTATTTTTTATTTTTTGGTGATTTCTATCAAATTTGTTCTATGAACAAAATAAACTTTAACCAATAAAAATTGTTCAAAATTTTTAAAAAGGTTTTATACAAAAGGGATATATTTTAACAATAGAACTATCATCTTGGATATTTTGGGATAGAATCGACTCTTTAAGATGTGTTTGCATCTCAAAATATTAAAGCCAAAAATTAATTATCAAGGATATGAATTGTTAGTTCAAGATACTTAGAAAATCATAATACCATAAATATTTTATGGATAATAATTTTGAATTAATAAATTTTCTATTTTTGACATCTTCGTGGAAATCCTATTATTTGCAATTCTAAATTAAAAAGTAGAATTTAAAAAAATAGTAAGCTATGTGTGGCTTCTATTTGGGGCCACTCCCATTACAAAAACAAAATATTACATTGCTTTTATTACATTTCTAACAAGTATAATTTTTTAAATTTATTGAAAAGATGACAATGTCTTCTTTTTTTGGTTCCTTGCTAAGGAATTTTTATAATTAACACATTTTTTTATCTCATCATGTAGTAAGCATATAAATCATCAAAATTTTATATTGAACAAGCATTTATATCAAGAAAGAAATTATTCATTTACATAGATAATTCTAAATCTCCTAGAGTATAGTGTCATATTCCAACAAAGGAAGATTTATTAGGACAAGTAGTACATACAGAATCAATTGAACAAGATTCATTCTTTCAGGTTTTGTTTTATTATATTTTTCTAAACTATCATCATCATGATAGTAGGTTACTTCCATCTATTGATATTTCTTCTTCACAACTTTAATCCTATTTAGATTTTAATAAAAAATAATAAGATCTTCTCTACCTAGGTGTAATAAGGCAGGTAACTTGCTAGCAATTTTTGTAGGATGAGGGGTGATAATTTCTCTATTATATTGATCATATTCTAATTGATAAATTTTATCGGGGTATTTTAGATAAATATCGAGATGCCCCTTATACAAATTACTTCAAAATAACCATAATTGCTCATGATCATAAATGCAAATCCATCTTGTTTAATCCATTGATGATATAAAGTATTAACATATTTTTGTAGACAAGGTGCCTAAAGGTGAAGGTTACTTCATGATATAGACCCTACCTTCAAAATAAAATTTAACACATTGAAATATTCAAGAATCTATGACTCTTATTTTGATTGTCCATGGCATACCTAAAATTATTATAAAAAATTTTGAATTCAAATACCATGAATTTGACTCTAACATTTAGGGCCTAAAATATATGAAGTTAAATACAACCCCTAGGATTTTATGATGTCCATTATATGCAAAGAATCTATTTCTAGTTGATTCAAAACTTTTTGACTAAGGGCATAGACATGACAAAGGTCCTATTTTCTTCATCCACTAAGGATCTTGTAATAGTCATATCCTTTAATACTACTATGATTATTAGAGGTGGATTATAAATTCTATCCAGATAATTAACCATATTCATGGATATAAGAAAAAAGTATAAGATCAAATCTTGACAAAATAAGCATCTATGTAAAGGTTATCCTTCCTTGACTTATTATATTACAAATCATATGAGATAGGGATAGTGGCAATTTGGTTTCACTTTTAGTTTTATATTTCTTTCTTATTAAGAAGATCTCTTAACCTTAGTTTTTGATGTGGGAAATTTCTATATAATTCTAAATAAGGAATATTACAAGGAGTTGCATGCAAAACCTATAATATATCCCAAGCCTTAGTCACCTTAGTGATAGATCAAAATAGAATAGATGTATAAATGATAACAAAAAGTATGACCACTACCTTACATTAACAATGGTGAAGGACTACAATATTCCTTGGAGGGATTACTAGATTTAGCAACAATAGCAATCTCCTTAGTTGAGTCCTTAATAACTAAAGGGGGGTTTAACATATTAGCACTACTATAAATATTAACTTAATAATGAATAGGTTTTTGCATACTCCTAGTGATAGCATCTATCTCCTTAAATATTAATTCTATAGATTGGTAATTAACATCAATAACATATGAGTACCTCGTGATAGTTGGGTTGATGCATCCAAACTCTCCATTATTCCACTTTGATTGGAAATTTACTTGATCCACTTGAGGAGGAATTTTATTGAATTTTTTTTGGGTATTGTTCGTGTTTGTGTTTTGAATGGACCTATAACATAACTTCATTTTCCCATTCTTTTTTTATTCCTTTAATTTTTAATCTCAATATTTGATTATTGGTAAGTGATTGGTGTGTAATATTAGAAGTAGAGGCACCTCCTTGAGCATTATGATAAAGAAATTGGCTATTATAAATCCCTAGTATTTTATTTTGGGGATATTTTATCTAGTATTATGGATTTTATTTTGCTCCTCAAACTTTTACATTCTTTCTTATTAAATTTTCTTGAAGTCAAAATTAGTTCCAAAATCTTGGGCATATAGGTGGTGCCTAAGGTCAAGATAATCATTGTGATAATGGCTTCACACCCTATACAAGAAATAAAATTTAATGTGATCATACCATTTTGGGATTTTGATATTAGGATTAAATGCATGGATTGTAATAATTGAGACTAAAATAATTTTATTTATGTCCTCATGTGTCCATTATGGGATGTGGGATTTAGGAGGATTACCAACCTTAGTCAAAATATTAATAGAAGTCCCAATTATCGTTAAATCATATACATGAACATTACAAACACCATCACCTACAATATTTTATTTGAGTTCTTATTTTTAGGAGTCTCAATGGAATTAACCTTTTGCTCCCAATGCTCAAAATTCTTAGTAAAAATTATGGATTTTTAAATTGGGAGCACAAAAGGGTTATGTTCACGAACCTTAAATACTATCTAGATCTATTCATAAATGTAGAAGTCAAAATCTCTTCATTTACAGTAACATTAATATTATTTTTACTTATCTCACTTATTATGGTATTCATGCATTGATTTTTTATTTTCTTTTTTATAACTTAAGAAAACATCCCAATTTTTATAGGAGAATGGTCAACATCAAACTTCTATTTAATATTCTTAACAAAAACATAATATTCTCCATTGAATGCTTAGATAATGAAGCAAACTAATCTAACACACCATCAACTAAAGATCTAATAAAAAATTTTAATAATTCTTGTTCATTTGATATCCTCTCTATACAAATTACAATTTATTAATAAAATTTTGTGCTTTTCTATTATCATCAAAAATAGTTTTGGAACCGCTTATCGAAGTCTCCAACTTCTATCCTAGGGACCAAATTTTGACATTGATAATTTTTAATCCTAGGATTTAAAGGTATAGAAAATTGCCTACCAAGTAAAGTAGGTGGAGGAGGGAAGAATTATAATCAATACAAGATCTATGAAAAATTACAATGGCATAACAATAAGGGATTTAGTATTATTTGAAATCACATATTGCATAAAAACTTTGTGTTCACATGTATTCCTTCCTATTATTTTTCTAGGTAATGCAAAGTAGACAATAGTCAAGAAAAAAAATATTGGGATAAGTTCACATCCAATGAATTCATCCCTAGGAAAACCCGTAGATGAATCCACCCCTCTAATGTGCATTTGCATAGAAATAAAGGGTTTTAAACCAGGTCTAACATGGATAGATTCAATGAATATACCATATTATGTTCTACATGGTCTCAAAAAATATATATTATTGCATTAATATTTTATTAGCCTCACAAATCTTAAACTCAAAGTAAAATTGATTTTCAGAATGCAAGGTCTATTAGATGTTGGTGGTAAAACTTAGGTTATTTTGACTATATATTTTGTTTGGGTTTAGGGTTCTTTTTACTATAAATTCAAAGGTTTATCATCAATACCAAATTGAAAACTTTCTAGATGTAAGGTTTCTTAGTTGATTCCAAGAGAAGGATTATAAAAAAAATTTGTTAGGATTTCATTTCATTAGCTAAAATGCTAAGAATAGTTATTAGCTTCTTTGATCAAGTTTCTAGCTTTCTATATGTATGTAAAGTAGAACCAACCATAAAGAAAAGAGAATAAAAGTAGCAAGCCCTAGGTTTGGAAAAAATACTAGGACTAGATAAACAAATCCTTATCTAAAACATTGACAACCCCTAGTGGCAAAAAAAAACATTAAAGAAAGAAGTTTGTTCATGTCGAATTCATTATAGTATAATAAAAATTTACATAATCAAATAGACAATAATAATAAAAATCTAATACTTAGAGTAATATTACAATTAAAAAATCAACAAAAACAATTAAATTACCAATAATATTTTTTAGTAAAATTTTCACAAAACTTAGAAATCTAGCGTATGAAATAAAATTACTTTGTAGTCATATAAGAATAGCAATCACATAGACAAAATTAATTTTTTTTTAAGATATTCTAAATGTTTTGCTTAACCATTTCAAAAGAGGGGAATCCCTCACAACAAGAAAAAAAAAAAAGGCTTCTTAGGATTTCAAAAGCAAGTGGTTTAATTCAACATACTAGTTGTTTGGCTATGTGCAAAGATTAGATGAAGCACCTCAATCTTCATCAATGGATGGCACATAAACAAATCAAAACGGCAACAAAGAAGGGTAGGTTCTAATTTGACAAAAGAAAGGTAAGTTGAAAATTCAAAGAACAACAGTGAGGACAAGATAGATTAGATGCAAAATGAGGGATGAAGAGTAGAAAAATTTATAAAAAAGGGTAGATTCTAATTTGACAAAAGAAAGGTAAATTGAAAATTCAAAGAATAACAGTGAGGACAAGATAGATTAGATGCAAAATGGGGGATGAAGAGTAGAAAATATTATAATGCCTTATTGACTCATGGTTGGACTAGTCTTTTGTGGAATCCAACTACTAAACCCTAAGATTAAGATCACTAGTACAAAAACATCTACTCATGGATCTTGATAAATGTGTCTGCTCCGCATTTCATGCCTATATGCATATTGCTCCGCATTTAAGACTGCCTTTCTTCATTTGAAATTGAGTGCCACCGCCCTTCGACAGTGACGTGGTCACATTTGAACTTGACTATTGGAGAAATTCATGTATTGCTGTGATTGACGTTCCTACCTTGGCTCCACAAAGATGTCGAATACTTATTTGATCTTTGGACGAGTCGTCCTTACGTCAAAATCGCCCCACCTCGAGACGTGCAGATCCCCGTGTCTACCGAAAAAAAAAAAAAAGTGAAAAATTTGGCCAACTCATGCTTTCGACAGAGGAGATCGAGGTTAAACTCGTTGTTGGAAATCTTACCAGTTGGCATGTTTCGATTCTTCACGGTCAATTGCTGTTTGTATTAAATCATGGACGGACTCCGGAATGGTGGAGCGTGATCAGGATCAATTATTTTGGACCGTCAGCTTCAAGGCATGCAATTTGGGTCGACAACAAGGAGGAGATCAGGCGCATTTGGACCATCGGCTTCTCGAGCGTAAGGTACCTTTTTTAGACCTTGCAATAGGCCAAGTCGCGAGGCGGCCGTTTTGCTCCACCTTAATCCCACATCTATCGGGAGAGTGATATTTTGTAGATTTATATAATATTCAGCTCCCCTTACTTTTTGACTGTTTATGGTAGCGATGAGATCTGCTCTCCTCGTTAGAGACTCCCTCGTGTCACGGGTTGTGTTGAACACAATTTGTCGGGTTTTGGGTCAAAGTAGGAACACGTGGCAGATTGAGAAAAAAGCGTCCTGATGATTGGTTGCTTTCTTTCAAGCTGGATTAGGAGTACCTTTTTTAACCTAAGCATCCGAGTCAATTTGAAATATTCAGTACAATTTTTAACATAAGCATCCGAGTCAATTTGAAATATTGATGGTTGGATGTAGTAAGTCAGCCTGCTAGCCATTGGCGGAAGGTCAAGTTGATTATTTGATTTTTTTTGGGGTTACATAAGAGTTGTTTACACTGCTGTTTTTTTAGTAACTAATAAACGAGGGTGAAGTCACAAGTATTACTCCCATCAAATTTAGTCTATCTAATTATTGTTAATCTAACATGAAGGGGGACCTACATTATTTTTAGTAACTAACAAACGTAGGGTGCAAGTCAAAGGATTGTTTCCTCCAAATTTAGTCCACCTCGTTATTGTTAACCCAATATGAAGGGGATCATTGATCGCTCGAAATTCGTACTTTTATTGTCGATCTGACGCACACTTAGAGGATTTAGCTCAGACTACTACCTTTGCAAACAGGCTACCCTCGAGGTTTGAACCTAGGTATCTTCTTGGTAAGTGCCTGGCCAGACAAGCACTTGCCAATCCACCTAACCCTCAGGGTAAACTTTTAGGTTTGAAACTTTGATTATTTGATTTATTTTAATTAGTTTGACTATTTTAATCAATTAATCACTTTTTATTAAATTAATTGATCAATTAGTTAATTAATTAAATAAATATTTGTAAAGTGCATAATAAAAAAATTATATTCACAAAATTGTTCATTTTTTCTAAGTTAATTATGAAGAAACTTAGAAAAATCATTATTTTTTGTAATTGCTTAGAAAAGGAAAACAATTTGTAATCCTTTGGAACAACTTTTGTAGTCACTTCTAGTTTATACGATTAGTAATGGCCTCAAATTTAGCTAGCCAAAATTGTAATTACCTTAGTAGATAAGGTAAATGATATAACAATCCAAAGTAGCCCTAATGATATAAAAATCTACAATTGTGATTACAAGAGAGGATGGAGTACTTGATGAGCTTAGGGAAAAACTAAACAATGTAACCCTAATGTATCATCACTTACCTATGATAGTTTGTTCATCATGAAGGCCCACTTAACTCAAATTATCTATGGTTGACAATGGACCACACAAGAATTTGATTACAAAATGTGTAGTCAATGGGATATGTCTTCATTGTTTGGTGTCTCACACTCTCACTTCTATTGTAAAAGCATTGGATTTCAATGCTTCTATTGTGAGGAGGTATGATGAGGAAATCAACTAACCTAGGCACTAGCTTAGGCATATTTTATTTATTGGAGTAATTTATTATTGCTTATAATAATGTGTAAGCCCATTGCTCATGTGGGATTCCTAGTTGACAAGTTGTTTAGCCAACATCCAAGCTTTTAGTTGGTTGTTAAATCCTCTATCGGACTTAGCTATAGTTAGTTACATGGTTGTATTAGTTTCTAGCTACTTCAGCTTGCCTAGATTACATGATTGTATTTTAGGCATGTTATATGTTTATTTAAGCACTACCTCATGAATGAAAAAGATATCATTTGCTCAACTCTTGTTTGGTTCCTACATACCATGTTAAACCCTTCTTTAGATTATGTCAAATTTAAAATATTTTCTCCACAACCCCCCACAAAAATCATCCCTAAGAGAAATTAAAAGAAAATCTATCACTAATAGAAGCAAACAAATAATGAAGATTTAAACTCGCTTTGATACTATGTTAGATTTTGTAGTAATTTTCAAAAAATGGAATCAACATTAACCAATATTGCTTAATAAAAGAGATATACAACATATGAAACATAGAATATGATGGGTCTCCATAGACACAAAAAGATGTTCATTCAAAGAGAATAAAAAATGCACTCCAAGCAATAATGAAATGAGTAGTGAGAATGGGTAGTAATACCCAAGCATGTGATACCTTTAGGTCAAGGTTATGAGACTGGCCCCCAAAATTAAAATAATAAAAAATTACAAGTGTGTCTTTTTCAAGGTTTACATGGGCCCAAATGGTAAACATAACAAATAGTTGTAGTCGACACTAGCCTCAAGAGAAGCTTAACCACCATTTATTCCAATAGATTATTTGTTCAAAGAGATCAACATGTCTACATTGATCAACACTACTACTATGGTGGATATAAGCAAAAGACACCTTCTTCCTTGGAATGAAGACCATCATCCTAACCAAGAAATGAGAAAGACACAATCCTGAGGACCAGATGCCCACCATGAGTACAATAGGAATTTAACACTATACTTGAGTCCATGTTGAAGAATATTACATTATTTGGTAGATGTTAATTTACCCCCACGGTACCTTCATGGTACATCTTGTAAATATTATATTAGAAGTGAGTCTTAGTTTAGTGTGTGAGTAATATTTTATGTAATGTTGTAATGTGCAGGAAATGCACAAGTATTATGTAAGTGTTTGTGTAGGAAATACACAAGTGTCATGTGAGTAAGTGTGCAAGTGTAATGTGAGTCTATGTGCACAAGTGTCTTATATGTAAGTGTGCACAAGTATCTTTAGATTAGAGAGTGCTAAGTGAAGAGTCATGTCTAGGTGTGCATACAAGATAGAGTCATGTGTATGCAAGTGTCAAGTAGAGAAGCCAAGAGTCATGAGACTTGGCATATGGAAAGGAATAGTCAAGTAGACAAAGATTTATTCTACTATGGCTATATAGTACTACATAGAGAAGCATGGATCATCAAAGATAACATCAAATACATCAAGTGTAGAGAGTCGAGTGTTATATCTGTAAGAGAAAGAGGAGTAATAAAGATTGCATACATTTGAGCAATTAATATTGTAAGTTTTGTTACATGCTTTGTTCATGTATGATTCAAGCTATTTAACATTCATATTGTTGCTTATTAATGAATGTTATTTGATATATTATAAGCCTTAATTTACATATTAATTGTCTCATATTATTCTACTTACATCATTATCTTGATCTTACTATATTGTGGCTATATTATATTTAATCCTATTTTGAGTTTTATATTAACATGAAGGCTTCAAAAGCCATCAGTCCGTTAAATGCCTTACCAAAGGCACTCTAACCAATGTGCAAGAGAACCGACCTATGTGAAGAATGCTAGAGAGACCTTGGTAAACCTTGGTGCATCCCACACACTCATTTGAAACAAAAATAAAAAAACTTGACCAATAATTTGATCTTGTGTAAAGGGTCCCAAATAAAAGAAACAAACTATTGGCCTTCTCTATTACACCATGATAATTGAGTGAGGGTGTTTTGGCCCTTACACCATGATAATTGAGTGAGGGTGTTTTGGCCCTGGCCAAAACAAACAATGTACCCTCATATTGAAACGTGATGACAAATGTCTACTTGTTTCGATGAGACAAAAACCTTGTAAAAGATGACAAAAAAGAATTTTGAGAAACTAAAAATTTTCTTTTAAAAATCATCATTTATGATTTTGTTGTTCATGAATGTAAAAATTTATTTTATGACTCTTTATGTCAAGATTGACTTATGGAACTTTGGAAAATAATATACCCTTGTGAATGGAAGATGAAATAAAGTCTTGAAGAGAATTCTTTGTACACCCAAATGATGATGCTCCATATACTTTAATACCATTTTTAATTTCAATAATACTTTTTTAGAACAAGTAGAAGCAACTTATCCACTTAAAACATATAGTAAGAGAAAATAAATAGAAAAAAACCAAGGATAACATACTTGAGAAATGAAGGATGCCCTTAGACATCCATACAAATGATCAAAATGAGATCATATTAATATGATTGACCTAGTGAATGAGGTATACAAGTACATAACCCTTGACAAAGGTTTAGGAAGGTTAACCAAAATATAGACCTATAAGCTAAACATATAATAATTGCTCTTATGTTTAAACATGATTACATCATGTGATATCAATCTTCATCAAATAATATCACATTAAATATTTTCAACACTAACTAATAGGTAAGTGGGATTAAAACATAGAGATGTTTCGTCCAAGTAAATCCTCTTCAACATTGTTTTTTTTCAATGAGTTTACATAAGTTTTTATGAGGGATCTTGGTCCCCTCATACTGAGTGGGATTTGAACCCTGGACCTCTCAAAGAGAGGCCAAAGCCTTTACAACTGCAGTAATCTTGCAACTATTCTCTTCAACGTTGTTATTATATTAAATTTTAATTATTTATTTTCCAATTAATTATAATACATTTCAACAAACCATATTATAACATTATTATAAGCATTTGCACCAATACTACTATTTTTTAAAATATCATTTTCCAATACTTTAAACAATTATAATTAATTATAATAATTTAAAAAATTAAATTATTAGATAATATTATTATATTTTTTAATTTAAAAAATAACTTACTATAAATTCTTAGATCAGTTTTAAATGTATGTGACTTGTAAAAGATTATTATTCATAAAATATACAAGTAATTTATTTTTAATTGTAACACATATATTTGAACCATCAATGGACTTAAGAACTAGGTCTAAGAAGTATCAAAGAATACATTTCAAATTTGTTAGCTTATTACAATGGTTTAAGAATATCCATTGCAGATCTCCATTTTAACTGGAAAGGTTGACATCCACCTTTTGCACCACCTAAAAATAAAATCTTATAAACCTAATTTTAGTCATCTCATCAGCTATCAGTTAATTTCAAAACTATCTCATCTTGTAACAGTTTTAATAAGTGAAAAGCATAGTCAGTCCTGCCGAATGACGAGTAGAGGGTGATAGTTATAATGAGGTCCAGATTTCCAGTGCTACAATTGCAAATGTTCTTGTGTGTATCTTAAAAAACAGCATGTTTAATAAATGGGAGGGCAATAAGATAGTGATAAGCTTAGTGGGTGTGAGTGCCATTAAGTTAATAGATCTTCTTAAGGTTCTTTACACAATTTAAATTTAGATATATATTTTTTTAATTTATATCAAACATTGAAATATAAGATTTTTTTTAAAAGATAAAATAGAATTGGGGAGGAAAATAGAATTGTTGGAGAACTACAAGATGATGAACCTTTGTGCCCAACTTCATATTTCAAACATTGTATGCAGTAGGCCTATCGTAATACAATGAATAAAACAATGTAAAATGTGACACATATCTTAGTCCATGTGAAATGAATGAACATGACAATGACAGTGGAATCTAACAACAAGAAGTTTTCATAGATGCAAGCATTATTAAGATTTAATAAAATAGAGATCCTTAGAAAAGTAAGATAGCTTATTGACTACCCATTATATATTTGGTCTTCCTTTTTCTTTTCTTGTTTTGTGTAAGTTTAGGAGTCTGCTTAGGAAAGTAGGAGTCTGCTTAGGAAAGTACTATGTACTGTGTAGGAAGAAAGAATAAAAAATACAAAACACAGTACTGCACTCCAAACATTCAAGGACGATTAGAAGGTGGTTAAGGAAATTTGGCTTATTTATGGGTGAGGTTAATTGGGTGTCTGAAAAATAAAAAAATGTGTACATGCAGCTAAAGCCACCGGCTTTGTTCAATAATTACTTCAACATCAAGTTTTTATACAGGTAATTTTTATCATGTTTTAAAAATTTACAGGTTTGTTGATAAAGTAACTAATAAGGTTAAGTTCTTGTCTACAACTTTTGAAAATTGATTCTTATTGTTTAGTGAATGCTTCCTTTTGTTGCCTCTATTACTTTCTTTATTTTGGGTTATGGTTATTATGTATGAAATGGGTAGGCTTGTTGAACGGATATATAGCTAGAATTAATCATCCAACATTTTCTTATATGATTGTTGAACTGCATTTGTGTCATAAGCAACTCCCTAAACTATATATATATAGAGGGGTTGTCGTCTCAAATTTAACGGTTTGTAATTTGAAACTTGAAGCAGAGATAACAAACCAACATGTTAAATGTCTCACACTGAAGTCAAAAATAACTTTATGCTGGTATGTTACAGCTTCTAAAGCTTTGAAAATGTATCTTTTTATGGCTGTGTAGAGAAAGAAGTCTACCTATTTATTAGAAGGTGTTTTTTGAATGTCTGTTATAAATTGTAGTTTGGTCTTGTGTCTTGTGTTGGCTTGTTCTTTTAAGAGCATCGACATTTTAATCTTGTTCTTTTGTTTAAGTTATTTTCTACACCTCTAAATAGAATCAACCTTCATAGCCAGTTATTATGTAGTTTTGTTCATTTATCATCCTCTTTCTAAATGCTAAACTGCCAAGATATTTTTTTAATCTCGTTAATTTATTATTATGGTTGAGAGTTTACTAGAGTGAGATTACACAGGTTACGGCTATATTCATTTGTCAATGTGTTTTATATCAAGCTTTCATCTTTGATTCATAAAGATACTATAAACAATATGCCCTAACAAGTACTTAATAATACGATAAAGAAACTATTTTAATAATATGATAGAGAAGCCCTTATGAAATGAAACTACTTAATTATGTTTACAAGACTAAAAAGTTTTAAGGGATCGAGAGTTTTAATACAATAGGAGGTATGGTATACAATCCTACTTTTTTTTTAATTCAAACTTTGGATCAAAGTTTAATAGCATCAAGAAAGAAAATTGTTATAGTCAAAAAGCTCAACATCCTCTTATCTCTTTTAGAATGTGTTTCTTTTGATGTTGATTTTGATGAGAAGTTTTTTTTTTATTCTCAATTCTTCAAAAAGTTTCATTAGTGACTTTACTTTTACATCATCTTCATATGCAATTTTTGTGTCCTTATAGGCTTCACATTCCATGATAAAATGTTTTTTCATATTTACTACTTCTATTGTGCAAAAGACGCATTCATTCTAACCATGCCTCCACTACTTCTATTGTACAAAAGATACATTCATTTTGACCATGCTTCCTGAGAAATTATCCATATCATAGATTTGCACTTGAGATGGTGTGAACTAGATATTAGTTGGGCTACAAGCATTTTTTCCTTCCAATTGGTCTTTGCATCTATATACTTCTTTTGGTTGTGTTCAGAGTTTGGGTTGAGCTCATTGATGTATGACTGTTTTTTTCCTTCATGTGAAAAGTATGAATTTTTTCCTCACATACTATTTAATATCTTTGTTGTATTTTAGAACCTCATGAAATTTAATGTTGGATTTGTCCATCCATTTGTTGTTTTGTTTCATCCATGTGTCTTGTCTTTTCTTCATCCATGTGTCTTTTCTTCTATTCAGTGTTTTGCATGTTTCTTTGATTAGCTATTTTGGCAACATGCTATCTTCCATTCTTTTTATTTTCTTTAGGTACCCTGATAGTATTATCATAACTTTTGCTTCTAGTGTAAAAGTCTTTATATTAGCAAGTTAAATCTCATATGGGAATGATGCTTTAATTATGAAATTATTTGTAATTAGTCATTTTTGAATTCTTTCTATTTGTCTCCATTTAAAATTTGATGTATTATTAACCCACACCTCACACCCATATAGCACCATTGGAATAACTAATAACCCAAAAAGGACCCTAATGGTTTTTCAATCGCATAATTCTGTTTTTCTACCCCTATTTAGAAATGAGTAAAGTGCCCTCCATCTTACTTGTATTCGTTTCATCTTGCACATTCCCAAATTGAGTTTTATTTGAAAATCTAAACCAAGGTATTTGCATTCTATTACTACCTCTAAAGAATTTCTTTCAAATAAAATCTATAGTTGTTTTTTCTCTCCAAGTAGAGAAGACCATAATTATAGTCTTGCAAGTGTCTACAGTGTTTACCTGCATTCCCATTTTTTTTACAAAAATGCTTAAAAGATTTTAGATGTTCTTTTAAACTTTCAAGTTTCTTTCCAATCAATATGAGGTCATAAGTGTAGAGAATATGTTTCACTACATAATTAGCCACTTGTATTCCTTCTCCTCCAATCCTTTCTACCCATTCCTCCAATTTATCAATGTAAATGTCAAATAAAGTAGATGATAGTGAACAACCCTATTTCACCCGGATATCACTCCCAAAACACTTTGTAGTCGTTTCGAAGTTCTAATATTTTCCACCACCTACTTATAAAGTTTGTGTATAGCTACTTTGTAGTTGGTTGGTATACCAATTTCTTCCATTCTTTTCCATAATTTACCTCTAGGTACTATGTCAAAAGTCTTTTTAAAGTCCACAAAACAACAAGAAATTTATCCTTTTTTATTCCATATTACCTTAAAGTAATACAGTGATCTATTGTTGCATACTTTGGTCTAAACCTTGGTTTCCTGTTGCTCTTTTTCCTTGATTTTTTGCCCACTAACTCATTTTGCTTTCTACTATCTACTATGCTACCAAACATATTTGCAAAAGGACGATTAATCATGAAGGTGCAGTAATTTGAAGGATTATTGATGTCTCCATTTTAATGCAATGGTATGACTAGGTTGGATATCCATTCTAGTGGAAAGCCTCCTTTAATGATGCCATTAAAAATATATTGGATGTGTGGTGCTAAGATGTCAACCCCACACTTGAGATGTTTAGCTTACAAACCATCTATATCCTGAGCTTTACCTATTGCTATTTTCTTAATGCCCTTCACATTTTTAGAGAAAAAGTTCCTCAATTGTATCAATTATAGAAGGGGTATCTTTTTCTTGGTTTCTCTTATATAATTTCTTAGCATATTGCAACCATTGTTTGCTTGTGATATTGTTTTTGTGTGTCTTTTGCTTTGTTGTAATTCTTTCCAAAATTGTTTTGGGTTATGATTTGCAAGATATATCAACTCTTTTTACCTTGCTCTTATGTATTATGTTGTTTATCAACTCCTTTTACTTTACTCTTATTTATTTGTTTGCTTTTGTCGGTGGTATATTTTTCTTCTAGCTTCTCTTTAAGATGATTTTTATAGGTGCTTGTGGAGAAGATTTTTTGAAATTAACGGTGTAATATGAAGAAAGGTTTCAAATAGAAAATCTTAGTGAACTTGGATCATAAGGATTTCATTGAAATGAATAAATTTACTCTTTGTTTTCTTTCTTATTTAGTGAAGCTATTAGCAAATATTCTAATTTTATATTTTCTCTATCTATTTTTCAAAAGATCACAAAAAAATTTTAGAATTGTTTTGTTTCTCTTAAATAGCAATAGCTAGGATAAACTTTTCCACATTTTAGGTGTATATAGAACCTTGACTGTCACCATAGGCTGTATTTGAACTTTGATATATTCATTGACATGATATTTGGGTTCTAGGTTGTATCAATAAGAACTTCTTCCTTGCTTTAAAACAACTGAATTTAGAGCTTCATGTAAAAAAAATGTTCATTCTTCAATTGTTTAAAGGCTACTCTCATGCCAATGTGAAAAAAAAAAATTATTATTTTGTGGTATATCAGGCCAAAAGTTTGTGTTGACTATGAATAGGATTGTAAAGAAAGGTTTGTTTCTGAACTTATGGCTATTAAGACTTTGGAAGGCAGGAAAAGAAAGCTCCTCGACACGGTTATATAACATATGCTTACACTATATGGTCAGCAGGCATGCAAATGAAGGATTGTTCAATGTAATTCTATGCCTCGTGCACAATAATAAAAAATGCCTGAGGTACCAGGTAATTTATTATGAATGTGCCTTAATGAAAGAAATGGTGTGGCATGGAGATGGATTATATTCATAACAGTGATTGGGGAGGAGGCATCAGCAGTAATGTTGAACCAAGGACAAGGTGGATGAGATATGACGGATAAAGAAAGGAAACTCAGAACTATCTAGGAGCCACAATTTGTTAGCTCTTATTCAGAGCATTATCGCAGTATAAGCGGATATATAATATAGAGGAGATGGTGGAAGCAGATAATTGGATGAAATAGAGGCTTTGAGTTTCTTGTTTATTCATTACCTGAACA
Source organism: Wollemia nobilis (assembly GCA_028583015.1). NCBI lineage: Eukaryota > Viridiplantae > Streptophyta > Pinopsida > Araucariales > Araucariaceae > Wollemia > Wollemia nobilis. The sequence continues at coordinate 20,854,603 of JAQPPZ010017228.1, forward strand.
CATAGAAGTCTGATGTTGATAAAGAATAAAGCCCTTTGGGTTGCAAGCTGTTTGCCTCCGTTAATCCCTTGTTTACAATGAAGGAATTTAAACAAATTTAAATTGATTAAATTGCGTCAAGGAAACTTCGCTGATTTGTTAGGCGAGGAGGGAGCTTCGTCAATTGGACAGTGACAGCGAGGGAGGAACTTCGCTGCACTAGCTTCCGAAGTGGAAGCTTAGGAAGGTTCAATAGCGAAGTGGCAAGGAAAAGTGAAGCTTCGCGATTTTTAACCACCAATGAGTGCTTCGGGAGTTTTTCAGCGAAGCGTTGCTTCGCAAAAGATATTTCCGAAGTTTTAAATTGGCAGCGCTGCTTTAAAGTGTGCGGCAAAAGTTGCTTCGGGAAAGGAGTCGCTGAAGTATTACTTCGGGACACTAAAGTGCCGAAGTGTAGCTTCGGCCAATATTGCTACAAACTTCCACTACAGGGCAGTAAATGCAGTAAATTTCCGAAGTGCAACTTTGGGGCAACTAACAAATAACCAAATTTGCACTTGGGTGGGATGGAGCCGATTTGACACTTCTGGGAAAATCCTCCTTGATGTTTGTCTTCAGATGAACAATTATTCGAAGCTGAGAACAAAGAACAAGGGAACGCAAAGTAACAAGACAAATATTTTATGTATTGAAATATAACCGGATTACAAAGCTTCTTTCTATGAAGCGGTTACAAACATCTGCAAGATAAATTTGCAGGATAAACACAAGATGGGGTTTCCAGGAGGCTGCTGCTCCCTACTCCGGCTATCTGTTGTTCTGCTGCTCTGTGCTCGAAAACCTAACTGCTGCGGCTGCTTTGCGCTCGCAATTTCTCGCTACAGCGCTCTGCACAAAGAAGACAAGAGGCGGGAATAATTCACCAACCGGCTGACAAAAATTAAATGCCGAAGAAGGTTTTCCACAAAATGCCGAACAACCCCACCTACTCACATGCGTGATGTCAGGCCTTCGTTTCCCGTGCCTGGACGTTGCTTCACAAATTTGATGGGCGAACTGCCGGAATGGAATTACTTCGCTGCGAAGCATTTTCAAGTGGCATGTTTTTACTGCTTTGCAGCGAAGCATCTTCAGGGGTATAATTCCAACAAAGCACCTTCAACAGGCATGTTTTTACTGCTTCGCGGCGAAGCGTTTGCGGACGGCGTGAAAGTTGGTTTAATAATTCCAACATACAAGTAGGTAGAACCATTTTTAGAGGACATAGTTTATAAGTGCCTGGTGAACAAACGTATCATGGATTAAGCAACTCCATTTGTGGCTCATTGTTTCATGGTAGAATACAAAGTCTTCTCATTGATTAAGCAACTCCATTTGTGGCTCATTGTTTCATGGTAGAATACAAAGTCTTCTCATTGTTTCATGGTAGAATACAAAGTCTTTTTTATTAATTGAAAGTGGTTTTGCTTATTTTATTGATGATATAATAGTATTTTATCAATTATATAAATCACTTAACAAACTTAAATTTTTTTACATATTTAATAAATTTATTAATTAAACTTATCATTTAATTAATTAAAAGTCCCTTGCCCCTCATATCTTTAGGGCATTGAACTACCACATTTTCATGAGAATAAGCAAGAACAAAATGATCAACATACAAACGAGTCAATGACCTTAGATATGTCTTTTAAAACGTTGAACCTGAACCGTTGCAGCAAAACATGAAGAGCTTCTTTTTGGGTGTTTTCTCAGATTTCATTCATTTTTTTATGAAGAGATTATGTCACATACTTTTAAAATTAAACATTAAGTAAAATACTTAACAACAATGTTGTGTAGTTAAGTCGAAAATGTTGCAATGTATAACTGTTAAGTTTAATAATGTTTTTATTTTTTTACCTTCTTTAAAACGGAATACACACTCTTACCAAACCAATGTATGCGGTCATGAATGATAGTATGTTGACAAGCTTGCAGATGGCAGGTTGCAACATTGAATTCTTTTAAATGAAGGACGCAACTACAAAATGTAGGTTTTTTAAAATAACTACACAATTTAGGGTTAAAATTGTTAGTATTTTTAATTTTGGTATAATTTGAATGGTTTAATGGTAAAATTTTGAAATTCTGTAAAATTTGAAATTTAATGAAATGTACATTTGTATTGATAACTAAAATTTGGTTATCTTTTACAAAGATCATCTTATATAATTTACAATCTAATGAATGTTGTAAATTCTCTTTAATATAAATAAATAAATAAAAACATCAAATTTTTACATAATTTTTAAACATTCACATAAACATAAAAAAATATTTCATACAAATTAGCGCTTTTGAACAAAGTGATACTAGATTTGTTTGCGCATGTTCTAGTTCTAGAAAGATCCCAATAGCACCTCCTCTTCTTTATACAATTTACATATTGAACCAAATATTTGGTGAAATATTTATAGTTTTAGTTTTTTTGATTTGTTATAATTTAGTGGATGTTAAAAATTATTTTGCCTTAAGTTCAAAGGAAAAATTTTATAAAAACTCATGTTTTACCCTAACATTTTAACCCAAAAAAAAAAATTTAAAGAATAAATTGTCTTTAACTAAACCCTTATAAAAACTCATGCTTTATGGTAACAAAATAACCCGCCTATAAGCAGCCTTAAAAATTATAAAAACTTTCCTAAGAAAAAACTATACTTTTTTATTATTTTTGGCATTAGATTTTACATGTTGATTCTTAGACATTCAATGCAAATTAACTCGTACTTTTTTATTATTATTTTTGGTATTAGATTTTACATGATGATTCTTAGACATTCAATGCAAATTAACCCTGTTTGTTTCCTACGAGTTACAGATTATAGATTCCTAACAACCCAAAAAAAAAATTGCTTTTTATTTTTTGCATTAGATTTTTACATGATTCTTAGACATCCACATAAACACAGGCATATTCCAATGCTAATTAGCGCAAAGTGACACGATATTTGTTTCCACATGTTCTGCCAAGATCCCAATATCACCTTCTCTTCTTTATACAAATTACCTATCACATATTTTAATGACGTGAACAAAAATTTGTTGGAATATTTGTAGTTTTAGTTTTCTGATTGATTTGTTATAATGAAAGTTAAAAGCTATTTTATTTTTTTAATATAAAACAATATTCCAATACAAATTAAAGCTCTTAAAAAAAAGTGATTATGATTCTTATATACTTCTTACACATTCACATAAACATAAGGAATATTTCAAAACAAATTAATGCTCTTAAACAAAGTGACTATGATTCTTAGACATTCACATAAACATAAGGAATATTTCAATGCAAATTAGTGCTCTTAAACAAAGTAACACTAAATTTGTTTTCCCATTTTGTTCTGACAAGATCCCAATATTACCTGCTCTTCTTTATACAAATTATCCCACACATATTTTAAAGATGTGCAAACAAAATATTTGCTGTAATATTTGTAGTTTTAGTTCTCTGAGTTGTTATAGGACCATACAACAAGAAGCAGCTGGAATAGAGGATAAGAAGTTAGCTCTTCCCAAGTCTTCTCCAAAATGCCTAATCTTATTAAATGGGCATTTAAATTTGCTATAATGAACACTCAAAATCAGATCTGAGTTTCCAGCAGGAGCATAGGGGTTGAGCTATACACATCAGTACTGCTTATAGAGTGGGCATTCATATTTGTACTAGTACTGGATTGACTTAACTGTGGAGTATCATCATGAAGTACTTTTGACCATCATTTTCTAAGGACCCTGTGATCTGTAGTTGGTTCATCTTTTGGTATACAAAAAAAAAGAAAAAAGCATTGGCACTTTTGTTGGTTGGAATGTGAACCAGAAATCACATGCATCCAAATTATCTAGCAACACTTACAGGCCCAGGTTGTGGCCACAATTATGAAAAGCAACATTTATTACGAGGAAGAAGTAATTGTAGCGGGACAATGCCCAAGTAACTTAAATAGGTAGCTTGCCTTAATGCTTTGGCTTATAGAAAAAGGTGACATGTTAAATGTATACAATAAAATAGCATTTTAACAAGAACCGTGTTAAGCGATTAGTCTAATCTTATTCCCTTACCAGGTTGCCTCAAAACACCTTTGTTCAAATTAAGTTCTAGGTTATATATTTCATATGTTAATAGTCTTGTCTAGCACACTATCAGTCTGTGTGAATCCTGCTATTCCACTTCAGGGTATTTTTAATGGATTATTTTTTTTAATTTATTGATTTTTTTTTAATTTTAATTTGTTAATGTTAAATTCTTTTAAATTTATTCCTATCTTTTACATCAAATAACACATATATTTTGTATTAGTTGAAATATAAAATTTCCTTCGATTTTACACTATTAAAAATTTTGAAGCTTCCAAATTTTCCATGATCCAATTTTGTCTAGGACTTGTGTATGATGAAGACAAATTTGTTTTTCGTCGGTCTTGCTAATTTTGTCGATCATTATGTAATTCAGTTTTGCCTATCAGTAAAGTTTGTATATGACCATTAAGAAAAATTTATTATTCTTTGGTCTTTTTGAAAGTGTTGCACTGTCATCGAGTTAAAGAGAACTTTCGCATGATTTTATTTTGGCAGCAAGAAGAGATTGTAAGCATCACAATGAAGATTTATAACATGTTATCTGTCAGGAGTCTAGGGTTTTCCTTTTTATGATTGTAAAGATGTCAGCTATTTAGGTGAAGGAAATCGCTTGGATGCTGATGTATTTTAAAGACCCTCAGGTCTTCTTCTCTAAAAATCTTGAGTAGTTCAAGGGGTTCTCCTGCTCTCTTGATTTCTTCTGTTTGTTTTCCTTTATCTGTAGTGTATTTTTTAGTTGTTTGTGAGATTGATCTCTGTCTTATTTTGCTTCTAGGGTACTTTGCTTATGGTTCTTATGGCTGGTTTTTTGGTCTTTGTGTTTTTTGGACTTGGTTCATGTTCACCTGGTGTTTCATTCTGTGGTGTTTCTTTCTGTCCTCTTCTTCCAAAAAGACAATGATGGACATGGTGTTTCGTTCTATCCTCTCCTTCAGGACAGACAATGATGTAATAATGTAAAAGGTTCAGGGACCCTTTCAAAACCTCTTCTTTCCATCTTATCAAAAAAAAATACATTGTAAAGCTGAATAGATAAGGATGACTATGTCTACAATCATTGCAATCTTCTAGACATCTCTTTCAAAATAGTTATCATCTAATATAACCTTTTTTGCAAGTCTGGGAGAAAATTTTGTTGAAGATAATCACATAAACATGATGATGAAAGGTAGACTTGATATTTAAGCAGACTAAGAATGTACTACTTGGCTTTGCTGTAATTAAAAATACATGAAGTGCATTTTTTATTTTTATTTTTTTCCCTCTAAGATTGATCCAACTAACTGTGTAGTGTGTTCATCCACATGGATGTCCATCGATTGAAATTAAATTACAAGTAAACAATCATCCCTCCAATTAGTAAAATGTTGCTTGCAGGTGGGGCTAAATTCTCCTTCATCTTTTTGCTCGAGCTAGGGATACGAATGATTCTCCGTTATTGCCAGCTTCTTCCTCCTCTTGGAAAATATTATCATAGATTTTGTGGTATACAACAAGCCTGTAAAAGAAATAAATGTGGATATCCACATTGTCAAAATATGGGATGAAGTTTCCAATATGTATATCCACTGTGAACATATTGATGAAATACTAGTGGATCTCTCATAGCATGCACTAGTGGGCAAGTTCTCTGGAGCGTGGCCATCATCCAAAAATCTAGATCAGTGGGTGGATAAAGAATGGAAGTCAAAAATCTATAGTGACATTGAAATATCTATGTGCGAGGGGTTTGGGTTTTTCATTACCTCCTTCACTAACAAAGAGGACAAGGATCTGATTTTTAGAAGTGGCCCCTAGTTCCTTGGCCCATGCGGCCTCTATATGAACAATTGGAACCCTAATTTTGATCCTCTCAAAGAAACTCCATCCAAGGTGCCAGTATGGGTCCATCTCCCCTTTTTGCCCCTACACCTATGGCATGAAGATGCATTCTAGGCCATTGGAAACACAATCGAGACCTATAAAATGTGGGTTGCACCCAAAGAAATAAATTTTTCTATTGCCCATATTTGCATGGAAGTGGACCTCATCAAAAGGCTCCTTAAAGCTATCAACTTGAGGATGGGAGAACTAATATTCTCTCAAAAACTTGACTATGAACAGATTCCATTCAAATGCAACTTATGCCACGAACATGGCCATTTCTTGAGAGATTGCCCAAGAAACACAAGGGAAACCATCACTCAATATGGCCCCAACGAAGGATTCCAACCAACTCGTTGAAGGAAAAATAGAAATGCCCAAAAGCTAGAGCCCCTCAATAAGGAGCCACTCACATCCAACCCATATATGTTTTAAATGAAGCAATTGAGGAAGAAGAAGCAAATAGTGAACCGGAAGAAGAGCTCGCCTTAGAGGAGAATGTGGAAAAAGAACAAGAAGAGCATATTCCTCCCATACAACCAGAGATACGAAGCATTCCTATCTCAAGCAACGAGCAAACATTGGAAGAGATGGAACCCCCTTCTCTTCCCTCTTCAACTCAAAAAACTCAGCCCACTAAAGGCAGGAAAAAGAATATGGAGGTGCAAGCAAAGGAGGCAAAGGAAAACATAGCGGTTGGCATGCAGGCCACCATGGAATCGGCGCTAAAAGCCAAAACAAAATCAGGTAAACAATGTTAGTTCTTTCTTGGAATATAAGAGGTTTATGAAGTACAAAACAAAATCTGCCTCAAGGACGTCTTGCAAAATAGAAAACCAGATATTCTTCTAATACAGGAAACTAAATTGACAAGTTTAGATGCTATGAGTATAGTTAAAAAAGTTTGGCCCTCTTGTGAATGCATTGCTATCCCATCTAGTGGAGCTTCAAGAGGGATCATCACTGCCTGGTCCTCCAATCTCACCCTAGAAGACCAGTTTTTGAATGCTAATTGGATCAAAACCACACTAAGAGAAAAGTCCTCTGATTTGTTGATCACTATCACTAATGTGTATTCTCCAAATCATTTCCTGGATAAAAGAGCATGTTGGGCCTCCATATATGAAAATGCCAATCATCACCCCCTAACAAATTGGGTTCTTAGAGGGGACCTCAACCTTGTGCTAAGTCAATCTAAAAGAAAGGGGTCTTCCTGTTTGAGATAGTGATTAGGAAGCTATGGAGGACATTATGAACAACTATGATCTAGAAGACATTAAGCCTAGGAGAGGGAAATACACCTGGTCTAATAAGAGAGTTGGCTTTGCTTTTATAGCAACTAGATTAGACAGGTTTTTAATTTCTAGGAGGCTTTTGGAATTGTTTCCACTCTCTCACTCAGAAATTCTTCCAAACCTCACTTCTGATCACAAGCCCATAAGTCTGTCCTTAAAGCAAAAAATCAACTAGGGTCCTATTCCTTTCAAATATTCCTCAATTTGATGCAAGGAGGAAGGATTTGTTCAAATGGTCATTCAAGTCTAGCAAGAGTACACTCATCCTTTTTCTAGACAACAATGGGTTAAAATAATCCAACACACAAGGGTATGTATACAAAGATGACTCTAGTCCCACAACAAAACACAAAGTATTCCTGACCTTAAGCTCCAACTTGAGGCAGTTCAAAGTAAAATAGAAGAAGAGGGCCTACATGAAAATCTCTTCATATAGCAACAACAAGTTTTCCATCCAACTGCTTAATCTTCTACACAAAGAAGAAATCACATGGAGACTGAAATCTAGAATGCTCTGGCTTTCCGTAGGAGACAGAAACACTAAATTCTTCTATAGGAAAACCCAACAAAGAAGAAATTTCAATACCATAACAAAGCTCCAAACTGCTAATAGATAGATCTTTGAATCAGTGAAAGACATTAAAGAACATGTTTTTAATCATTTCATGCAGCTATATCAGGAGGAAAATGTGAACCAAGAAGAGGCATTAAATGAACTCTTGGTGAATATTCCTCAAATTGTTTCCTAGGAACAAAACAAAGACTGCTACAAAATCGTGACAATGGAGGAGCTGAAAACGATTGTCTTCAGCATGAGAAGAGATAAAGCCCCCATTCTTTACGGTTTTAATGTAAATTTTTACTAGGATTTTTGGGAGGTCATAAAAAATGATCTTTTAGTAATGGTGGAAGACTCTAGACAACATCATAGACTCCATGGGGGGATTAACTCTTCCTTTCTAGCCCTGATTCCAAAAGAAGCACAAGTAGTGAGTATAGGTAGATATAGGCCTATCTCGCTATGCAATACTTCCTACAAAATAGTTACCAAAATAATCTCCAAGAGGCTTGAAAAGCTTATTCCATCTCTAGTTTCAGAAGAGCAAACTGGCTTTGTTCCAAGTAGGAATATTTTGGAAGGAATCATCCTCACCCAGGAAGCCATCCACTCCAATAAGTAGGCCAACAAAAAGGTCATGGCCATCAAATTGGATATGGCAAATGCTTTTGATAGGCTAAACCACAATGCAATCTATGGCACCCTTTGCAAGCTGGGACTTGATGAAAATATTGTGGGATGGATAAAGGAATGCATCAACTGCCCCTAGATTGCCCCTCTGGTCAATGGCAGCCCAACAAATTTTTTTAGACTCTCCAAGGGTCTAAGGCAAGGGTGTCCCCTCTCACCCTATCTGTATATCATCTTAGAGCTTCTTGGCCAAACCTTGGAGCACAAAAGACAACAAAAGATTCTCCTTGGGATACCCACCTTCCAAGGTGGAAAGGAACTAAACCATGCCTAGTTTGTAGATGACACCATTCTTTTGGGAAGAGCTTCACCTCAAATTGCCCGGAGGTTTTCCTCAGTTCTTAAAGTTTACTCTACTGCAACAAGTTGCATGGTGAATAATAACAAATTTGTTATTTATTTATCCCATTCCCATCTCAAGGAAGCTATGGAAATCTCTAGAATTTTGGGTTACAAGATAAGTCCAGATCAATCCTTCTTTTACCTAGGAGTGCCTATCTCTTTTAATCTTCCCAAAGCTCAACACTGGGAAAAGATCCTGTGTAAAATGAAGGCCAAGATAAATGCTTGGGCCAATATATGGTTAACCCCTCTTGCATGGGTTCTGCTTATAAACTCTGTGCTCTCGGCCCTCCCTATCTACCAAATGAGCATTATCAATGTGCCCAAGAGCGTTATGAACAGGATGGAGTAGCTCATCAAGAAATTTATGTGGGAAGGGGGAAAACATGATGCCAAAAGGAAATTCCACCTTGTCAAGTGGGAGCAAATAACTAAGAGCAAAAAGGAAGGGGGGCTTGGCTTGAGGTGTTTGCATGACCACCAAATGGCCTTGGCAGCTAAACTCATCTGGAGAATGATCTCTGACAAAGATAAATGGTGGGCTTCCTTCCTATACCACAAATACAACTGCTACATGTCAAATGGCTATCTCGGATGCAAACCCTTAGTGAAGAAAACTCAGATATGGAGAAACCTGGAAAGGGCCATGGTGTTAATTTCTAACTAGCTATCTTGGATGCCTGAAAATGGTGGTAAAATTCAACTCTTTGTGGATAAAATCTTAGGCCAATTTAGGCCACAAATTTCTGACCGCCTAAAAGACTGGCTCCAAAAAGGAAACATATGTTTTCTCAATCAAGTGGTTAACTTTCAGAATATTCCCAGCATCAAGTCTAGGCAGGAGTTGAACATTCCTTGGGATTTGAATGATGATTGGCTCTCCTTCATATCTTCTATGGAGGGAAGGCTCCCTTTGGATCCCAACAACATTGACAAACTCATATGGGGCAACATTAATGGCTCAAGGACCTATTCAGTTAGCAAGGGGTACAAGATTCTCAAAGGTAACTTTCCAACTATACCCAGATGGAAACATATTTGGCACAAGGATGCAATTCCTAAAGTCAATTTCTTCTATTGGATAGTGATGCAAAACCAATAGCTCACTTTTGACAACTTGAGGAAAAGAGGCATTGTGGGTCCAAATTGTTGTATCCTTTGTAAGGCAAAATGAAGAAAGTAGAGATCATCTTTTCATACAATGTGTGTATGCTAGAGAAGTATGGCAATCTCTCTTGAGTAATACCACTCCCTGAATTGCTGCCCCTACCTCCTTTCAAGCAGCAATGGATATATCATCATCTATCAAAGGGGTGAAGAAAGAAACTAGTTGGCCTACAACTACCAAACTTCTTGCTCCCCGATACCTATTATGGGGGATTTAGAAGGCTCGAAATGCTCTCATTTTTAGGGATCAAACCACCCCTTCATGGGTCACAGCTAACTTAGTCTAGTCCAAGAAAGGGAATCAAAAGAAGGACGTTCCTCCTCTCCTCAACACTAGCTACACCCTTTTCTTTGATGGGGCCTCAAAGGGAAACCTAGGACCTATTGGTGGAGGAGGAATTATTCTCTTCAATAAAAAGCCTCACTTGAGATATGCGGTCGGTCTTGGCATCACTACAAACAATAATGCAAAAATCCAAGCTTTAAAATTAGGGCTTTCTCTGGCTAAAAACAAGGGGATTGATGAATTGAAGGTTTTAGCCAAGCTCATTTTCAACTCTATCACAAAGGCCCAATTTAAATTAGTCAGCATTGCTTATTCTGTCAAATGTATCAACAAAATGGTTAACCTTTTCTCTCAAGTGGAATTCTAACACATCGAAGAAAGTACAATACGAAGATGAATAAAATAGAAAACATAAAAACCACACTTCAAACTAGAATCTTGGAACTATGTTACAAGTAGCACCCAACCAACCAACATGTAATAATACCTGCTCTAAGCTAATCGAAGATCCTTGGTTTGGCTTAAGTAGTGGTAAATGAACATTCTCGATTATACTAAAAATGTATAAACTAAGCTCAGTAAAAGTATATTCACGAGGCTCTATATGGTCAGTATGGACTATGCAAATTTAATAAGATATGTCCAAGTGATTTTGGTTCTTTACATACCTTCCAACCTCGTAATCCCTGTATTATAATAAATAATATAATTAATTTTTTTTTAAATGCTGCTTGCAATGTAAACCATTTCCAAAAGGTTTAAAAAATTACTTCTGGAATTAAAGATGTAATCCCTGTATTATAATAAATAATATAATTTATTTTTTTTTAAATGCTGCTTGCAATGTAAACCATTTCCAAAAGGTTGAAAAATTTACTTCTGGAATTAAAGATGTGAAATGTCTCAGAAATAATTACATTGACATCAATTCTGGTCTCATCAAAATAAGGCCAACATATAACCAGCACACCATGAACAAAACTCAAACTGTGAGTATTGGCTGTCTTAGATAATTTTTACCAAGATATAACGTACATGTTTGTTTGTTATCAAAATGATTTTAGTTGAATTTAATAAATTTTTAAAGAAAAAAAATTAAATTTTGAATAATATATATATAAATTGTTATAATACTGGTGAAGTCCATTTTAATTTTATATAACTCATTAACTTAGGTTTTGCCTGTTTGTTAATTTTATATAACTCATTAACTTAAAAAAAAACTAGGTTTTGCCTGTTTGTTAGGATTTGCACCTCCTTTGTCTGTAGAAAAATATAATCCCATTGCAAGCTATTGTTGGGTGTGTGAGGATAACTTGGAATGTGGAACCTTTCCGAGTCCTGCAAGTTAAACTTACGAGTTCAATGTTTGGTTTTGTGCATCAATGAAGTCACAATACATTAAAAAACTGCACAGACCTGTCCATCCTATGGGTGTCATCTTTAATAATTATATTGGAGACTATAGTATCATCACTTGATTCAAAGTCTGGTCACATCCCTTCAAAATGTCATATTCTTGTAGCACACATGTTAGACAATGGATTCCTTTACCTTGTATAGTGGTAAGTGGCTAGTCATCCCCTTTTATCTGAGAGTTTTGGGAGCTATAGTTACAACAGTCAAAGTGAAGTAAAATGACATGATGATAAATAGTTACTAATTCCCTTTCAACCAGGACCACACAAAACCTATTGGATGATTCCAATGTGCACCTCTTTTTAGAGGGCCAGTCAAAAAGTAGGTTTTACAGTTTCAGTCATGAGATTTACATCTGTCAAACAGCTTGCATAGTCAGGCTCATTAGTAGCATCTTTCATGATCTGTTGGCAGGCCAGCTGCAATGGTTGTGCAGAATAGCTGGACAGTTCCAACAATTTTTAAGCCATATTTCACCTAATTACAAGTGTTAGTTCTAGCCTGTGGGTCCATAAGGTCATGTGCCATAATTGTATTCGGAAAAGAGATTGATGATGCCTTTTGTACTTTGCTTTTGGTTTAGCCTAGGTCAAGGCTAGATTGGGAAAGGAATGGTGCAGTTACAATATTCTTATTGGGTAAAGAGATTCATGGTATTGTTTAAGATCAAAATAATATTAAAATGCAAAACCTGTGGAGGGAGTAGATTGTTCGAAAAAGTTTGGTTTTATGTTGAGTGTTTGTCAGCTTGAAGTCTACAAATCCAAATCCCAAACCGTTTTGGATCTCCTCATTAAAATAGATGTTTGTCAAGATGGTGTGGGTGGTTATAGTAGTACTTTCCACAAACCAAAATCTACCAAATAAAATGATATAAACTTTGCTATTCCTTTTATATTAAAAAATAAATAAATAATGATATGGATGAATAATAGAGTGTAAAAAAGTTATGAATGAGTAAAAATATATATAATAAAAAGATGTTTAATTATTTATTAATTTTAATAATTAAAAGTTTTTTTTTTTTTTTTTTTTTGTGGGAGCGGGTGGTATTTGATCCCTTAACCTCTAACAAGAGAGTGCCTAGCACTGGCCTGAGTGACCATTCGGCCTAGTGCAAGTTTATTTTATTTAAAAAAGAAGTTTATAATCTTTTCTATTATATTATTTAAATAATATTATGAAACATAATTTTTTTTTTAATATTTATTTTAGATGTTTATGATATTAAGTTTTTCATAAAGTGATAAAGTTACGTAGAAGAAAGGTTGTTTGTTCTATTAAAAGTAAAAGTAGTATTATTTAGGCAGAGTTTAATCAAATTCATTTGAATTATATAAAATAAATGAAAGTTTATAAATATAGTAAAAAAGAACTATGTTTTATAAGATAATGATAACAAATATTTTTAATGAGAATATATTAAAAGACATAAAAGATATTTAAATATTTATATTAGATTATACATAATTTTAGAAGTTTAGTTTTATTTAGACATGGATTAATAAGCAAAGTTTAATTAGTTACTTAAAAGCAAATGTTAGTTCTTACAAGTATTAAAAAAACAATGTTTTATGAATACAATGATAACTGATTTTTTCATCCTTCCTAGCTACAAGGTAATGATTCGTTTGCATCTTGGCATATTGTTAGGACAAGAAAAAAAACAGATGTGAAGGTTCTTGAGAGCCTTAACTCTTGATACAATAGTGAATGTAAGACCTTGGCATTCAATGGTCCTAGTAGCAATGGTTACATTATCAACAGTGAGGCCTTGTGGCCTATGTATTTTCAAAGCTCAAGCCATACAACGAGGTACTTGCTTGTGTCTACCCTAAGTTATGGGGGTTATCTGCATATGTGTTAGGTTGTTGAGGTCTTATGGAGGACCAACATAGTTATTGATTGATATCCATATAATGTCTAAAGTAAGGAAATGCAAGTGATCATATCAAAACTATATCAAGCTCGAGTCTAAAATCAAGAGACACATCCATGCTCAAAGAGTGACAATACAAGGTATCATAAAATTCATCATCATACTAGACTCTAAATATCAAAGTTAACAACAAAATATAGTTTAATAAACATGATGTAAACCATGATACAAACTCAATGCTAGATTGACTATTGCACTAAGCTCCCAATGTTAAACTTTACAACATCCAATGTTGGATAGAAATGCTTATCCAATAGTAGGAGGTGAAATGACTTTAAAATAGGCTAATATCAAAGGTCTTGATTCTAAAAGGGCCTTAGCATAGGAGGTATAGCAAGGATAAAACATTAAGACTCTTGAAATGATGCATTTAAAGGCTTTGCTCATTAGGATTTTATACAAAATAATATGAACACAAAAAAGAAAGATACATGTAAAGACACGATGAACTTGTATCTATATATATATATATATATATATATAAGCTAAAGAAAAATAGTCAAAACTATATCAAATTTCCAATGGGTATTTGATTTTAAAATCAAGAAGGTACGTCCATACCCCAAGGAGGACAAAATGGGACATCACAAAATTGATCATCATACTAGACTCCCAATGGAAAAATTAACAATAAAATATGGTAAAAATCCATGATAGATGTTGGATTCATACTAGTGTCAAGAAATGAATAGAAGCAACCAATTTAATCAAATATTAGACAAGAAGGAATGTGATAGCATATGTAGAGCCTCTCCACAAGGCTAACAGTGATATTGAGTAACAATGTTTAATATGGGATGCGTAGAAAGAAAAATCTACAAAAGATGAGTAAAAGGAGAAGGTCATATTAATAGTAGCAACATAGACAACATAAAAGGACTATTTCCATACTCATATGTGAATGGTGAAGTTTCTTACATTAAGCAACTCATATGTATTTAGAGGAGTTGCAAATGCAAACATCATTAGGTTCTTTAACTAGGTGACTAAGTTTATGGTCAACATGCATGATGATTTTCTAGCAATTCCTATAGAGGAGTGATGCATATGAATGATGTGCATAGCCAACAAGATCAATAAGCTATATAAGTAGTTGCATAGTGACACCAAACATAACTATATTGAGATTCTGATTAGTGATCATACCTAGGATACAAAAACTGAGGCCTCATTAGGCCATCAATATTTTCCACTTGATATGTTGATTCCACATAGACATCATTCATGCATCCATTTAGTAGATGTATTATAGATTTATTCCCAATAATAGAGTGGACAAGTTCAAATAAAACAAGCAACAAGGATATAATAGTAAAAATAGTTTAAGAACAAACCCATTTTATTATGTGCAATCTAATACGTATATTGCTTAAAATGAACTATCTCTCAAGTGAAACAACATTACATAGTGATGATCTCAGTAATGGTACAATTTCATTACCATCCATTAGAATATATAAAATTTTAAAAAATAGGGAAGTGCAGTTACAACCCAACTATCACCCTATCAATAATTGTAAACTAATTACAAACACAACATATTGTCTTATTCATGTGCATGAATCTATGATGTGTGTAAATTAATAATACTTGATAAATAATCATTACAAGCCATCAACAACATACACGACATAATTATTTATGTACAATTACAAAATGAATGTAATTAATTACCAAGGTGAATCTTGAGTTGGCACCACATATCTGCTTGTTGTGGTGTAGTGGTAAATGCCCTGGGTTTTGGTAGAGGCAGACCTAGGTTCCATTCTCCTTGTCTCCATCCTGCAGATATATGGTATAGTTAGGAATGTCCTATGTGCCGGTAGAGGCCGACAAGGATCCATTTCTCCTATGCCCAAACTGTTGAAAGTGGCACCTTGAAAGGGGTGTTTTCCACTATAAATTAGCCACCCAAGTGTTGTAGGTGATTTGGAGAGGAGAGGGAAATCCTCCAATGGAGGTCCCAAGTTCAAATCTCCACCCTACCAAAAATTTGAATTGGGTATCCAAAATCCAATTGATAATGTTGGTGCGGGCAGGGTCGGGTGCGACTCTCGGGTGACTTTGACGGTGTAAAACTCCCTGTTCGTGGTCTCTCATACCAAGGCGGCTCCGCAAGGGGTTTTTCGTTGTAAAAAAAAAAGTTGGAACCACATTAGATGGATTCGAGTTATCTATTTGACCACCTATAATGAATGCTCAAGAAAAAAAGTATTTGACTCCACCCACAATAAAAAGATACATAATTATTGAAGATATTGAGGTTCCTTTCATCCAAATCAATTATATTGCATACCTCATCTAGTGGTTATTAACAAATAATCAATCCTTGAGCAAGTGTTAAGCGATCACAAGGATTGGTTGATTTTAAGAGACTACAAGTTTAGGAATTTAAGGAGTAGTTGAGGCACTTTTGAGGTGCATAGAGATAGAATTTTCATGTTGCCAACATTAGGAGTATAACACAGAGAGAGATTACTTTGATTCAAGGTAGAAGAATCCATGCATTCTAGCAAGATTTAAATCCAAGTAGGTAGTAATACAAGCATGCAAACTTCAACAAAGAGATGCAATATAAGTATATATTAGTGCATCAAGAGATTTAGTAATTATGGGATCTTTTTGTCCATGCTTCCACTTGGGAAATACTAGTTCTAACTCTTGATACTCAACTTATCCATGTGTAGATGTCAGTCTCATAGTGGGTGAGGTTGTCGATTAGTTTATAGGAGGTGACATATCTGACTTGGTGCAATCTCATGCACCATTATAGCATTGATTCAGTGTACATGTATCATGCATATGAGCATTTTATATTGTATATAGCTTGATATAATTTTGATATAGTTGTCGTATATAGGTTGTCACATATGGGTGAGAGATGTCTAATTTTGTAATAAAGTTAGTAGGTACACTTTTAATTTTGGATGTATAAGGATACTAACAAGTAGGTGGTAGTTAGATGGTTGCTAATTATCTCCTTTGATGATTTTCTTGTATATTTTCAATCCTACAATTCGGAGTTGTGTTGTGTATACTGCTTTAAGTAATCACATGTGCATATTTGTTCAAGCATTGTACAAGTATTTTTTAATAAGTATTTTATTTAATATAATACAGGGATTACAATGTTGGAAGAAATGTAGAGAGCAAACAAATTACTCACTCTTAGGATTTTCTATAGTCACCAAAACAACTTGGACATATGCTACTAACTTTGAAGGATCAATACTGACCATATAGAGCCTATTCTAGACAAAACTAAATCATGAATGATATATGCTTACTGTGTTCAGTTTATACAATTTTAGTATAGCCAAGAATGCTAAAAAAAATGTAGTGCTCCATGTTGGATGGGTGCTACATGCATCATAGTTGCAAGATTCCAATTTGAATAGTGGACCCCAAATTTGCCATTCTATTTACCTCCACATTGTACTTCATTATGATGTGTTGGAATTCTACTCGAGAGAAAAGATTAACCTTTTTGTTGATACATTTGACATAATAAAAAATGTCGACTAATTTGAATTGGTTCTTCGTGACAATGTTGACAATGAGTCGACAATCTCCTAAAACCTTAAAATCATAAATCCTCTCATATTTGGCTATAGAAAGCTCCAATTTCAAATCTTGGATTTCCATATTATTATTCATAGTGATGCCAAGATTAATTGCATATCTTAAGTGAGGCTTTATGTTGAAGATAAATTCCTCATTCGCTAGTAGGTCTTGGGTTTTCCTTTGAGTCCCCATCAAAGAAAAGGGTGTAGCAAATGTTAAGAAAAGAATAAATGTCCTTATTATTTTCTTTCTAAGAGGGCTTGATGTTATTTAAAGTCATCCCCTTGAGATGGGATTGGACTAAGTTAGTTGTGACCCATGAATGGGTTGTTTGATCCCTAAAAATAAGAGCATTATGAGCCTTCAAAATCCCTTAGAATAGGTATTAAGGAGTAATGAGTTTGGTAGTTGTAGACCAACTGGTTTCTTTTATCTTCTCTTTGATAGATGATGAGATATCCATTATTGTTTGAAAGGAGATAGATGCAACAATTATGGTAACTGTATTACTCAAAAGAGATTGCCATATTTCTCTAGCATACACGCATTGTATGAAAAGATGATCTCTACTTTCTTTAGTTTCCTTACAAATGATATAATAATTTGGACCTACAATGTTCTTTTCCTCAGGTTGTCAAAAGTGAGTTGCCAGTCTTGCATCAGTATCCATTAGAACAAATTGAATTTAGAAATTGCATCCTTATGTCAAATATGTTTCCAGCTAGGTACAGTTGGAGAGTTGTCTCTAAAAAATACACCATTTGCTAACTAAATAGGTCCCTAAGCCATTAATATTATCCCATATGATTTTTTCAACACTATTGGGATCTAGAGGAAACCTTCCCTCCATAGAATATATGAATAAGAGCCAATCATCATTCAAATTCCAAGGAATTTTCAGCTCCTTCCTAGATTTTATGTTGGGAATATACTAAAACTTAACCACTTGATTGATAAAACATATGTTTTCTTTATGGAATCAGTCTTTTACACGATAAAAAATTTGTGGTCTAAAGTGACCTAAGATTTTATTCACAAAGAGTTGAATATTTCACCATTTCCAAGCATCCAAGACAATTGGTTATAAATTAACTCCATGACCTTTTCTAGGTTTCTCCATATTTGAGTTTTATTCACTAAATACTTGCATCCAAGATAGCAAGAAAGCCCATCATATATCTTTTTCAGAGATCATTCTCCAAATGATTTTAGCTACCAAGGCCATTTTGTGGCTATGCAAACACGTTAAGCTAAGTCCCCCTTCCTTTTCACTCTTAGTTACTTGCTCCCATTTGACAAGGAGGAATTTTCTTTTGGCATCATGTTTTTCCTTTCTCACATAAATTTCCTAATGAGCTACTCCATTATGTTCATAAAAATTTTAGGCACACTAATAATACTCATTTTATAGATAGGAAGGGTCGAGAGCACAAAGTTTATTAGTAGAATTTGTGTAGAGGAGTTAACCTTCAATTTACATAAGATATTTTCCTAGTGTTGAGCTTTTAAAAGTTTAAAAGAGATAGACACTCCTAGGTAAAAGAAGTATTGATCTTGACTTATCTTGTAACCCAAAGTTTTAAATATTTTTATAGCTTCCATAAGATGGAAATAACAAACTTGTTATTATTCACTATGCAAGCTATTGTAGTAGAGTAAACTTTAAGAATTGTGGCAAACCTCTAGGCAATTTGAGGTGAAGCTCTTCCCAAAAGAATGGTGTCATCTGCAAATTGAGTTTGGTTTAGTTCATTTTTACCTTTATTGGTGGGTATCCCAAGGAGAATATTTTGTTATATTTTATGCTCTAGGGCTTGGCCAAGAGGCTTTGTTGAGATGATATACAGGCAGGGTGAGAGGGGATATCCTTGCCTTAAACCCCTGGAAAGTCTTTAAAAAAAAATTGGGTTGCAATTGACTAGAGGGACAATTGAAGCATAGCTAATGCATTCCTTTATCCATCCCATCATATTTTTATCAAGTTCTAGCTTGCAAAGGGTGCCATATATTGCTTTGTGATTTAGCCTATCAAAAGTATTTTCCATATCCAATTTGATGGACATGACCTTTTTGTTGGCCTGCTTATTGGAGTAGATGACTTCCTAGATGAGGATGATTCCTTCCAAGATAGTCCTACTTGGAACAAAGTCAATTTGCTCTTTTGAAACTAGATATAGAATAAGCTTTTCAATCCTCTTGGAGATTATTTTGGTAAAACTCTTGTAGGAAGTATTGCATAGTGAGATAGACCTATATCTACCTACACTTACTGCTCTTGCTTCTTTTTGAATTAGGGCTAGAAAGGTTAATTTAATCTCCCCATGGACTTTATGATGTTGTCTAGAGTCTTCTATCATTACTAAAATATCATTTTTATAACCTCCCAAAAATCTTGGTAACATTTTGCATTAAAATCACCAAGGCCAAGGGCTTTATCTCTTCTCATGCTAAAGATAATAGTTTTTAGCTCCTCCATTGTCATGATTTTGTAGTAATATTTATTTTATTCCTAGGATACAATTTGAAGAATATTCACCAAGATTTCATTTAATGCCTCTTATCAGTTTACATTTTCCTCTTCATATAATACATAAAAATCACTAGAAACTAGTTCTTTTATGTCTTTCACTAGCTCAATGATTTGTCCATCAATAATTTGAAGCTTTGTTATGGTATTGAAATTTCTTCTTTGTTGGGTTTTCTTGTAAAATATTTAGTGTTCCTACTCCTACAAAAATCCAAAGTATTATATATTTTAGGCACCATGTTATTTCGTCTTTGTATAGAATATTAAGAAGTTGGCTAGAAAACTATAATTGTTGTCTGAAGAGAATTTCATGTAGGCCCTCTTCTTCTATTTTTATTTGAATTACCTAAAGTTTGAGCTTAAGGTTAATAATACTTGAGTTTTGTTATGGGACTGAATCCATCTTCATATACATGTCCTTGTGTGTTGGATTCTTTTAACCCACTACTGTCTGGGAAAAGGGTGAGTGTGTTGTTGACAAGCTTGACTGACCATTTGAACAAATCATTTCTCACATCAAATAGAATAATATTTGAAAGGAATAAGATCCTTGATGATTTTTTGCTTTAAAGAAAGACTTATGTGCTTGTGGTTATAACTGAGGTTTGGAAAAAAAATTGAGTGAGAGAGTGGACAAATTTCTAAAAGCCTCCCAAAAATTAAAAAGCCATCTAATCTAATTGCTATAAAAGCAAAGCCAACTCACTTATTAGACTAAGTGTATTTCCCTCTCCTAGGTTTAATATATTCTAGATCATAGTTGTTTATAATTTCCTCCATAGCTTCTTTATCATTATCTCAAATAAGAAGACCTCCTTTCTTTCCATATTTAGAACAAGGGTGAGGTCCCCTCTAAGAACCTAATTTACTAGGGGGTGTTGACTGGAATTTTCATATATAAAGACCCAACATGCTTTTTTATCGAGGAAATGATTTGGAGAATACACATTGGTGATATTAATCAATAAATCAAAGGACTTTTCTCTTAGTGTGGTTTTGACCTAGTTATTATTTAACAATTGGCCTTCAATGGTGATATTAGAGAACCAGGCAGTGACGATACTTACAAAAGTTCCACTAGTTGGGAAAGAAATGCATTAACAAGAGGGCCAGAATTTTTTAACTATACTTATAGCATTTGAACTTGTTGATTTAGTTTCTTGTATCAGAAGAATATTTGGTTTTCTATTTTGCAAGAGGTCCTTGAGGCAGTTTTTTTAGGATCTTCTAAATATCTTATATTTCAAGAAATAACTAACATCATTTACTTGATTATATTTTGGTTTTTAGGGTTGATTCCATGGTGGATTGCATGCCAACCATTATTTTATTCTACCTCATTTTCTCTCACATCCATATTTTTTTCCTACCTTTAGTGGGATGATTTTTTAAGAGGGGAGAGAAGGGGGTTCCATCTCTCCTAATTTTTATTTTCTACATGGAATAAGGATGCTTCGTATTTTTGGTTGTATGGAAGGGACCTGCTCTTCTTGTTCTTATTTTTGCATTCTCCTCTAGGGAAAGCTCTTCTTTCGGTTCACTATTTACTTTTTCTTCCTCATCTAATTTGTTTAAATCCATATATAGGTTGGATGTGAGTGGCTCCTTATTGGGTGGCACTAGATTTTTGGCATTTCTATTTTTTCGTCAAAAATCTAGTTGGAATCCTTCATTGGGCCCATCTTGAGTGATTGTTTCCTTTGTGTTTCTCAATCTATATCTTAGGAAATGACCATGTTTACGGAATAAGTTACATTTGAATGGTATTTATTCATAGTCAAGTTTTTTAGATAATATTAGTTCTTCCATCCTCAAGTTGATAGCTTGAGGGATCCCTTTGATGAGATCCACTTTCAAGCAAATACAAACAATAGAAAAATTTCTTTCTTTGTGTGCAACCCACATTTTATAGGTCTTGATTGTATTTCCAATGTATGAAAATGCATCTTCATGTAGTGCAAGGGTAGAAAGGGAATATGGATCCATATTTGCACCTTAGCCAAAGTTTCTTTGAAAGGATAAAAAATAAGGTTCCAATTTTTTAGATAGAGGTTGCATAGGCCAAGGAATTAGGGGCCACTTCTAAAATTCAAATCATTGTCCTCTTTTTTGAAAACCCCCTTACCACATAGATATTTCAATGTCACCAAATATTTTTGACTTCCATTATTTATCCACCTATTGATCCAAATTACATATTTTTCAATATCACCAAATATTTTCGACTTCCATCCTTTATCCACTTATTGATCCAATTTGTATAATGTCCATGCTCCAAAAAACTTGCCCACTCATGCATGCTCTAAGAGATCCACCAATCTTTCATCAATATGTTCATGGGGGATATCCATAGTGGGAACTTCACCCCATATTTTGACAATGCAAACATTTGTTCTTTCCTTGACTATCTTACTATATACCACAACATTTGTGACAATATTTTTTAACAAAGTATATTTTCTTCCTAGGAACAAGATCTAAAAGCCCTATCTCGGTAGGAGAGAGGAGCCATGGAAGACACAGACACGAAGAGGAGCAGGGTGATGGTAGCAACAACAAAGCATTTGCAACCCTAGCTTGAATAGTAAAACCTAAATTGATTATACAAGTATTGGTATCAATATGATATTAAATTATTTTTTGTAACAAGCTTTCCAATGGCCTAGAATGTATTTTCATGCAATAGGTGTAGGGGCAAAAAGGTGAGACAAATTCATACTGACACCTTAGATAGAGTTTCTTTGAGAGGATCTAAATTAGAGTTCTAATTATTTAGAGGACACGTAAGCTAAAGAACCAAGGGCCACTTTTAAAAACTAGATCCTTGTCCTCTTTGTCGACAATGAAGGTAATGAAAATCCCCTTGCCACATTAATATTTCATTGTCAATGGAGATTTTCGACTTTCATTTTTTATCCATTGATCAATCCAAAATTTTGGATGATGGTCATGCTCCAGAAAACTTTCTCACTAGTGCTTGCTCTAAGAGATCTACTAGTCTTTCATCAATATGTTCATGGGTGATATCCATAGTGGTAAGTTCATCCGATATTTTGACAATGCAAAGATTCATTCTTTCCTTGAATGGCTTACTCTTTAACACAATATTTGTGATAATTTTTTTTCAACAAAGTATTATTTTCTTCATGGGAACAAGACCTAAAATCCTTGTCTAGGTAGAAGGGAGTAGCCATGGAAGGCATAGGCACCAAGAGGAGGGGGGTAATCATAGCCCCAACTCGAGCAATAGCCCTATTTTTTAACAAGCTCACTCATACACACACACACACACCACTGTAGTTTGAACCTGGGCCTCCCAAAGGAGAGCCTAAATGCCTAACCTTTATATTCCATAGGGATATATATTGAGTTATTTATGTGATTGCATATGATAAAAAATAAGTGTTTTATAAGTCATTTTGAAGTATTTCTATTTTTATGTTATAGTGTGTTATTGTCTTATAGTACATAGATGAAGATGAAGAGACCCTCTTGGATAACTAAAACACAACCACAATTCTTTTTATAATTGAAAAATGATTAAGTGCATCTTATTATAATCCTAGACTTATTACTATTGATATTAATTATTAACAAAATTATTAGACAACTTAAAAACAAAAATAAAATATAATAAAAAATATATATTTTTTAAGGATATTAGATAACCTTTTGTTCCTTTTGGACAATTGTTTTAAAGAGTTTGGAATAATTGTTTTCTTATAAGCAATTTGCATTAACTTAATTGTTTAAATTCCTCAACATTTAAGGAGGAGACCCAAGTTCGAATCTTGTCAAGCGATACATGCATAATTGTCAAGTTATTACAAAATCACTATGTGGTTATGATGTAACATATGTGGGACTTAGGTCCGAGGTGTAGACCAATTAGTTCATCCAAACCCCATAAGGGGGTGGAGATCCAAGGTTCAAATCTCAGGCCTCATCGAACTGAACGCTTGTCCCTTTCCTAGTACTTTCAACAACGTAAAAGGTTTAAAATTATTGTGGCATGGTAGTTATAGGGGCGGACTGCACGAAGATCTGTGTGGTGGCTTTCGGGGTAGATAGCACAGAATACTGTGGCAGCCATAAAAGCTGGACAACTTGCCCAGATTCGTGGCGGCTATCGAGTCCACCATCTAAAAAAAATATATATGTGGGACTTGTTTCAATCCATATAAATATATTTTTTAAAATATAAATAAATAAGATTAGCCATCATAAACAATTTATATTTATTTAATTAAAAAAATATTCTTAATTCTATTATTTCCAAATTAAAATTATAATCTAAATACTTTTTTAATTGATTCAACTAATTATATTATCCACATCATTATAAATTATTATTATATTAAAATATGTTAAAAGTAAATGAATTTGGAAAGAGTGTGAGCATGAGCCGAGAGTGAGTGTAGTGGCAAGTGTGATCTAGGAGTGAGTGTAGAGTGTGAGCATAATCTGAGACTAAGTGCAGCAACGAGTATGAGCACAAGTTGATAGCAAGTGTGAACGTGAGCACAAGCATGGAGTAAGCATGAGTGTAGCCGAAATTGAGTGCAAGTGCAAGCTAAGAGCGAGGAGGAATTGTTAGCAGGAAAGATAAAGAAAAGTGTGATCAAGTTGAAGAAAATCTAGTGTGATCTGAGATGAAGTGTGAGGTAATAGGAAGAGCAAGCCAAAGATTTAGTCGTGGTGGAAGAGCAATGGGTTCATCTAGAGTGCATCAATACTTCAAACCCTTACCACGAATGCATGGAACAATATTTTTTAAAAATTTAAAGCAAAGGAATGTTGGAAAAAAAAGAGACAATGGCTATTATGAGCCAAGAGGGAATGCAACCCAAGAGAGAGTGCAAGGTAGGAGATAGTGCAAGTTGGGAGCTAGTGTAAGTCGAGAGAGAAAGTGAGCCAAGATGGAGTGCAAGCCAAACTCCATTAGCTAGTATGGAATGAAAGTCATATTTAAAAGCCTTAATGGGAAGTTAGGATGCCCTAGTTGGAAGTATGGAGGCCTAAGTTGGAGATAAGTAGAAGAACGAATACATGGTAAGTTTGATCTAGGTAGCAGATGTTACACCAAAAGTAAGTATCAAGGATGAGATGATTGAGCATGATATAATGGTTCTTAAAAGTAGAGGGTTAATATATAATTTTTATAGATCATGGACAGGGTTTTTGGAGATTCAAAATTGGATCAAATGGAAGTGGGAATTAAATTCAAATTATGTCATGAATTTTCTTCCCAAAGGTTTTTTTCTCATCATATTTTCTAGTTTAGGAATTAAGGATAAAATAATGGTTGGTGGCCCATAGTTTAGGGGAAGAGGTGCACTTTATTTGAGATCATGGAATAATTTTTTTTGTTTGAGATGAAAAATATTTAGAAGCTTCGAGTATGGGTTAGGATTTTTTGGACTTCCATATCAGCTTATAAATAAGGATGTTCTGAAGAATATTGAAAATACCCTAGGGGAATTCATCAAGGAAGGACTAACTACTAAGGAGTGAAAACATGCTATATATACTCAAATATATATTGCTATGGATATTTCAAAACCTTTATCACAATCCATTAAGATAAAATTTGAATCAAGAGAATGAGATCAACAATTAGATTATGAAATTATCGCATTATGTTGCCACAATTGTTATGATATTGGACATATGGTAAGAGTTTTTAAAGTGAAAACTATGAAGAAAGAGATAAAAAATTCTAGCCATGAGATAAAATTCAAGATAAAGCAAGGAAATCATACAATAGTAGAAACTAGATCAAATCAAGGATATTCCACTCTGAAAGAAGAAGCAAAGAAGGTCTGTCTACAGTATCATTTGGTAAGTTCACAAGGAATTAAAGGTGCAAAAGAAGATGTGGAGAGAAATCCTAAAACAAAGACAAGTAAGGAGATTAAGTTTATTCCACGTAAATCATCTTCATTTTTCTCAAGTAGTATAGAATCCTCTCCAAGTAATAAGAGTGAAAAGGATGAAAATGTTATTCTTTGAACTTTAAGGTTTCAAGAACAGCATAATAAAGAAATAAGGAAGGAGGAAACCCATAACAATTTAGGTTTTTATAGTAGAATAAGAAGGTAATTGCTACGTAAGAGCATCTTTGAACTTTAGGGTTTTTAGGGCAATATAAAAAAAATTGTGCTTTTGAGGTTATTCTTTACACTCAAGATCCTTTAGAATAAGGTAAACCTAAAGATGATAAGTCTTACTATGAGGAGTGTGAGAAGATTGATGAAGATGAAAGTTTTGCTAGAAATGAAAAAAAAAAGAGAAAGACCCAAGAAGCAAAAACAAAGAGAAAAATAATCCCAAAGGGATATTAATATGGGAAAACAAAAGCAAATATTAAAGTGCTAACAAGAGGTGGGACTAAACCCACACATAAAAACAAAAAAATAACAATGAAAATAATATCTTAGAATATTAGGGGAATGAATAAGAACCCTAAAAAAAAGTATTAAGAAATTGTGAGGTTGTTATAGAAAAGATATTTATAGATATAAAAATTGGGCAACAAATATTTTAGTCATTAGTGGTGTTCAATTTTATCTTGATAGAATTTAAATTTGAGAAGACATCTCATATAAAAGGAGTTGATTGTGGAAACTTAGCAGTTGATATAAAAGGAGTTGATTGTGGACACTCGAAGAAGATAAAAATTATCTTTAATAGAAATTCAAATAAAGAATATCTTTGACCAAAAGGTAAAATTAAATATCTTTTAATTAACTTGTTAGAAATGTAATGAGAACAATGTAATGTTTTATTTTTGTAAGGAGAGTGACCCCAATAAAAATCACAAGTAACTTAAAAAAAAATTATAATATAATTACTATACATATTAAGTTAATATTATTATATGCACTAGGTACCTTATGGTACCTTACTGGCAAGTTCTCTCAATCCTTGGAAGGAGGTCTTGGGTTCAAGCCTGGCAGGATACCAAACCCCCCTCCTGGTTATCTTGAGTATACCCGAATAGGACAGGTCTTGTGGAACAAAAAATCCTAACCCTAGGGGATATGGAGAACGATTTTCTTTAATTAAGGTTTTACCCCAGAGGGACAACTCAACGGTTCAGGCTTTTGCTCTTCTTCTTCAAGAGGTCCAAGGTTCAAACTGCAACGTGGAAAAGTGTGTCAAGAAGGTGGGTGTGTGTTAAATTCCCTATTAATAAGCATAACTCTTGGCTTTAAGAGGGGTCATGGTTGGAGGAACCCTCCCTATGCATTGTGCATTGATCACATTAACCAAATTAAAAAAAAATTAATATTATAATTTCTATGGTGGTTTTCTCACCCTCCATATACATACATCTTACCTTTAAGCAAATTTTATAAAGAGAAAATATTTTTAAAAATTTTATAGGTAAAAATAAAGTAGTTTTTCAAACCGTGGAAGGGGTGGGTGTGTGGTGGCTTTGTGTTAAATTCTCTATTGATAAGTATAGCTCTCGGATTTACGAGAAGTCATGGTTGGGAGGAGACTGCTCAGCCTTTACGTCGGTCATAAAAGTTTCTCACAATAATCAAATAAAAAAAAATAGTTTTTAATATTTATAAGGTTTTAGGTTTTATAAAATGAATCTTACTAAAAATATTGTTTATTTAATATGTTATTCATATAAAAATAATGTATAACATTGAATTCAAACTTTAAACTTTCTAATTAAAATTTCAAAGTCTTCACTAATAAGCCAACTCAAATTGTTATATTTTAGTTAATAAATGTAGACAGACTTTATTCTTGTTTTAAGTTACTCCATATTAAAAAAAATAAACTGTCATATGGGATTAAAACATCCTACCCATATTAAATTATAACAACATAGTATTATTACAATAATTTTATTATGTATTATTTAATCAGATTTAAATTTAAGTTTTTATTTTGAAAATCAAATAATGTAATCAATTGAATCAATACTATTCAAAATTACATAATATTTAATTAATATGAGGTTATAATTACAATTTAATCTATAATACAGTGCAATTTTGAATATATTTATTGTTAATTTAACTTTTTTTATCTTTTAACCATTTTTTCATATTACAGTAAAAAAATTAAATTTATTTTATGCCTTGAGTTCTTAATTTTTGATTAAATAGTGTAAAATAAGATTTCTATTATTCTATGATATTAATTTAACTATTCAATTTTTTCAAAGAAAACCCAAAGTGTCAATCTTTTAAAACAATAAATGAATACAAAATATATAAATATATAATAATAAAGTTGTTATAATACAACTATATAGTTATAATATAATACAAGTAAAACTCTTTTCAATCTCATAAAACCATATTATATATTTAAATATATAAAACACTTTGATAGCTCAACGGTGGTTTGGGTTTTGGCTCTTTTTCGGTAGGTTCAAGGTTCAAACCTGTTGTGGATGAGTGTGTGAGGGGTGGATGGGTATTCATCAAATCAAATAAATAAATAAATAAATATATATATATATATATATATATATATAATATTGATATTTTATTTGAAAAAATTTGTTCAATTAGTTTCCTTCTGACAAGCTTTCTTTGTTGTGTCTTTGTGTTTCTGAACCTTTCAAAACCCTTTTTATCAACCAATAAAAAAAATTGATTCAAAATAATAAGATTACATATTAATATATTATACTCAAATGATAGAAAGTTGGAAGATAAAAGTGTCATCCATACCATATTATCTATACCTTGTAATTAGATTTAAACTTAAGTTTTTATTTTGAAAATTAAATAATGCAATCAATTGAATCAATATTATTCAAATTTACATAATATTTAATTAAAATGAAGTTATAATTTCAAATTAATCTATAATAGAGTGAAATTTTAAATATATTCATTATAAATTTTTTTTTTTTATCTTTTAACCATTTTTTTCATATTATAGTAGAATTTTATAAATTTATTTTATGGCTTGAGTTCTTTAATTTTAATTAAATAGTGTAAAATAAAATTTGTACTATTCTATAGCCTATTTTAAATTATATTAATTTAACTATTCAATTTTTCAAGAGAAGACTCAAGTGTGAATCTTTTAAAATAATACATGAATACAAAATATATAAGAATCAAGTTTATATATATATATATATATATAGAGGAATCCACAACTACCTTTCCTTTTTGAACAATTGACATAGGATCAAGTTGCGCTGCCTTCGATCGTAATGTTAAATCATAGTGCTACCACTATAACCCTTACCTTGCCTCTACCACTATAACCCCTACCTCGCCTCGATGGCTTAGGGTCAGTACCGTCATCAAGTTGGCGCACACTCAATGGACTCTGGTCAGACTACTACCTTTGCCCTGGATTGGGCATACCTAAGTCTCTTCCTAATAAGTGCCCAACTTCTTACCAATTTTATTTAATTTTACCTTTGCCCTAGATTGGGCATACCTAGGTCTCTTCCTAATAAGTGCCCATATTAAGTTGTTATAATATCAAGTAAAACTATTTTTCAATCTCATACAACCATATTAAATATTTAAATATATAAAACACTTTGAAAATTGATTCAAAAGAATAGGATTACATATTAAATACTCAAATTATAACCAAAGTTGGAAGAATAAACGTGTCGTCCATACCATATTATCTATGACCATGTAAATTCGATTAAAAAGGAAGAGGGTCTAATATCTACACATATCCTGTAAGTCTATGTCTGATATTAACTAACTTAGATATATAAAATATATATATCTATAAATGCAGAGAGTTGGTGCCTATCTTATTTCTTAGGGGTGCGATAGATAGGTGCATCGAGATTGATAACTTTCAGCGTTTATATTTTATAGTTTAAATAGTTTAAATATTTTTAAAATATTTTAAATCTACGGTAACCCTTAATGTCGACGAATAATTTTCTTAATGTCGGTGTTTTTTTTTAAATATTAATATTGTTTACAGGCATGGCTAACCTTCCTGCCATTGTAGGATGCCTATCGGGGTAATAAAGGTAAAAAATCTCATATAAAAGAAATAAAAAAAATTAACCTTTAAATCTCTATTTAATATTTACAAAAATTAATATAAATGTAATCAATTTTTTATGTATCTAAATAAAAATTTAAAAAATAAACAAATATTAAAATTAAAAATTAAAAAAATAAATAAATGTCTCTTAAGGATATTATACTATGTTTTTATGTTTTCTTCGACGATTTAAATTCAAACCCTAACACAAAGGAACCAAACCCTTTCAAAAACCTATGTTTTGTTCTAAAATTTTAAAATATATATATAGTTCAATTTTTTGAACGTTCAGGACCATTAACTTCATATTTAATGGACTAAAGTTTATAAAAAAATTTACACAACAAATAAATAAATAAATAAAAATTAACGAATAATAAAACTGATTTGCTAACTTATTAAAACAAAAATTCATTTTACTATGCATGTTATTACCTAACTTCTAAGTAAATAAGATATTTGCTTCTTTTTGAATGATTAATTGCATGATGAGAAATCATTAAAAGAGTTTACTTTAATGCTGAGAAATTATAGTAAAAGAAAAAAGTGCAATGTAGAAAACCACAACAAAAAGGCAGTTTCAAACTACAAACAAAATGGATCCTCAAAAAGACCATACAAATTCTAATAATAGTGTTAGCTCCAAATAACCAGCCTATAGTCCCAATTGAAATGAAGCAAGATACGAATTAAAGGATAAAGATGCCATAATCTTAAAGGTCTTTAATCGGTATCTTTATGGTAATGTTGGAAGCTTTGGCTATTTTGCTAAGCAATTTCTGATATTTTTGGTAATTTGTTAAGCTTTGATTTATTTTTAGTGTTACCGTTTTTTGTTTGATTTGTTATTAGCTCTTTTGGCTTAGTTTTGGTTGTTTTTATTTCCTGATTTCATTTGTAGTGTTTTTTATTCATTTTGTTGTTTATGTTTTGGATTTGTTTTGTTTTGTTGTTTTTGTGGTTCTTTTGTGTTCGTGTTCTGTGTTTTTTTTTTTTGTGGTGTATTTGTTTCTTTTTGTTGTTTTTGTTTTGGTAGTGTTTTTTTATGTTGTGTTTGTCATTTTTTCAGTGTTTTGTGTTTGTTTTTTATTTTTTTGATGTTTTATTTATTTTTATTTTTTTTTTGTGTTTTTTATTTTGTTTTGCTATGTTGTTTGTGTGTTTGTTCTATGTGGTTCGTATTTTTTTGGTGTGTGTGTTTGATTGTGCTTTTTCTTGTCAACACACTCAAGGAGTATGTTTTATTTGTTTTAGATTTTTGTGTGTTTGTGTTCGTGTGTTCTTGTTTTGTGTTGTTTCAAGCATGCTCCTTGTGTGTGTCAAAGGTGGTAGACCAAGTGCGAGCCCTAGACATTTTTGGCAAAAGAGATACCCCTACCTCCTTGGATCTTACCCAAAAGTGGCATCCCTTCTAGGATGTTTTCCACAAACAAAAAAATGATCTTATGAGGACAGACAAGTTAATGGTATATATTGTTGATATTTTATTTTAGTGACTTTAATTTATGGGAACACCGTTAATGGTATATGTTGTTGGTTTTTTATTTTAGTGACCTGAATTCAAATTACAAGGAGAAAATCCCTATCGCTATGCCCAGGAGTACGGTCTCAATTGTACTTTAAATTACTTAAAATATATATATATATAGTAGTTAATGGACGTGGATGAGATCCTAAATTTAAAAATATTTCTAATAATATTATTAATGAATTAATATAATCTAGCTATTTCTTTAAAAAAAATCTAACGATAACTCTACAAAGAATAATACTAAATTATAAATTATTGTATTATATTACGGTGGCTTTAAATACCATATAAGTTATACTATTGTCCATGTTTTAATATAATTGAAAAATCGGGTTACTAATTCGTTTGACCAAACCCGTAAGGGGGCGAAGGTCCAAGGTTCAAATCTCGACCCTCGTCGGATTGAACGTTTGTCCCTTTCCTAGTGCTTTCAATGGCATAAAAGGTTTAAAATGATTGTGACATGGTGGTTATAGGGGTAGACTGCGTAAAGAACTGTGTAGCTGGACTGAACGCTTGTCCTTTACCACTCTAGTAAGTTTATAGCTTATTAAATGATATTAGTTATACTGATTATATTCTTTATTTTTTAAGGAGATCTAGGTTTAAATTTTTCGAATAATAGATGTATAATAACAATTTTCTTTCTTATGTTTTAAATAATTATAAATATTTGTATTATATATATAACATGATAATATTTTTATTTTATTTGTTTTTATTTTAAAATTATTATAAACAATTGCATTGTGAAAAATAATAAAATTAATCTAAAAAAGTTATGCAATCCATGATGATAATATTTATATTGAATATTTTGATTAGTTAATAAGACATGTATGAAGCATATAATAAATGGAATCTACGAATTTATAAAAAAAAAATGAAGAGGGAAATTTTTTTATTATAAATAGTGTTAAAGGAACAAGCAATTCATAAAGTATATGACAAAGTCTAGTTTATGAGCCAAGAAACATAGAATTGTATAAATATTATTTTGAGAAGCTTGATTGGCCTTTCAATCTAGCTTTAAGATGAGGTTTCTTTTACATTCAAACAAAGGAGTAAAACACACAGGTTTTTTACAATTCTAACTCTTAACACAATTGTAAAAGTATATTGTTTAACTAGTCCATGTCAATGATCACCTTATCAAGGGCTAGGGTTTGGAACTTGTGTATTATTAAAGTTAAATTTATTTAAATAAAAAATTGTCTATGTTTACCACTAGTTATGGGAGGAATTCAAACATGTGTTGGGTTGTTGGGGTCCCATGGAGAGCCAAGGTAGTTTTTGAATGTTTTAATGGCAAAATGAGGTAAGTCTACAGGTTTTGAATAAAACTATAGACAATATTGATGGCTTTCTATAATAGTTCCAGTATAGCCACATCGACTATATTATTAGCTTGGGTCCTAGGTTAGGTTAGTCGACCCTTAAGCATTAGGGTTAGGGTTGTTAGTTGTTTTAGTCTTTAAATAGGTGAATTGTGTTGTAATAATTCATCGTTCATATTTGATGTGCATACAAGACTTCACCCTCCCTAAGTGGCTATGATACTTTACCCTCTTTTAATGTTTAAGATTATTTGGTGACTTGGATTTTGGATTTGTTACTCACTATTATTGATTTATTGTTGTGGAATCTGAACTCTATTCTAGTGAATGCTTTTATATTTCTATATTTTTTAATTTTACTATTGATGTTGCTAATTATGAATCTATTTTTGGATTATGAATTGATGGCGACAAGAACAGGAGCAGGAGCGACCCCGACAACCCTGGTGCCTTCAGGCAGGATTTCCCAAACCCTTGTGGGGGTTTTTGAGCTGGAGCAGGGAGAGATTCCCCCTACGGATGACCTTAATCCAGGAAGTTTAAACTGCGATCGACCATGGGAAAACTACAAGGGGTTTGTTCCCCCCTCCTTGGTAGCAACCCCCTTATGCAGCGTGGAGTCCCCCTTTCGTACCTTGAGAAGGTTACGGGCACTCCAAATCCCAGCTCCTTTGGGACTACGACCTACCCCTCGCTAACCGCATCGGGTGAAAACTTGGTGATCCTAGAAGCAGTCATGGCACCAAAACTATCCATGGAAACTCTCTCCCTTGTGGGGAAATTTGTCGGAGGGAGGCCTGACATGGAGTCCATAAGAAAATGGGTGGGGTTCAAATGGCGAACAATAGGGAGCTTCCAGTTGGTGGCCCTTTCTAGAGGGTTTTTTTTGATCCAGCTGAATAACCAGAATGACTATGCCCGCATCCTCACTAGGGGGTCATGGTTTTATGATAGGAAAAGCCTATTTCTCAAGAAATGGGGGGAATATTTCAACCCTCGTACTCAAGACATCAACTTCACACCCATCTGGGTCCGCCTCCCGGATATTCCCATCCAGTTCTATCACGAGGACATCCTTCATGGGATTGGGGGATACATTGGAGACCTTGTTGCCATCGACCCTGCAATGAAGGCCAGAACCCGCATGGCTCAAGCCAGAATCTACGTCAACACCAACTTGGCCTCCTAGCTTCCCACTCGCATCAATCTCATCTATGGAACCTTCAGGTGGTGCCAAGCTATCGAGTACGAGAACAAGCTAGCATTCTGCATCGAATACCAATCCCAAGGACATCTCAAGTCTCAATATCCATCCCTCAAATAGTAGAAGGATATGCAAAGCTCCAAGATTTCCCCTAGAAACAAAGCACCCAAGCGGGATTCAACAATGAAATACCCATAGCCTCTGTCGGCTTCAATTGAGAAAAGGAGTTCAAAGGGAAGCAACTGGCTGTCGAGGCACCTACCATCAACCATCCTGCTGCACAGTCAAGCCAGGTATGTTCCATGTTTGCTCTTCCCAATAGGTTTGAACCTTTATCTACTTTCATTGATGAAGTCCTTTTCCCTTAATCTACCCCCCTCCCCCCCTCCCGCCAACCCCCACCCCCTTCCCTCCCCTTCTAGATCCGGTCCATCCCTCCCCCTCCCTATCGCGTCACCGTCCCCTACTAGATCCACCTTTGTATCCCTGGCTTTCAACCCCTCCCTCCTTGAGGTTGATCCCCCCCTCCCCCTTCGGAGGTGCCCCTTTCCCCTCCTAGATCCTCTATCGAATCCTTGAAGGAAGTTGATAGCCCCTCCCACCTTAGAATGGATCTCAGCCCCATCATCACTAGAAGAAAAAAGGGCCCAGTTGACATAGGAGGTGAGAAGAAAAGAGGCAGACCTACCTTATCCAAAAAAAAAAAAAGGACACCAAAAATCAAGTAGCCAATGGGGTGTAGTCAACCTTGTTCCCAGATCTGTTCAACCCGACAAAGGATGAAAACAAAAATCCCAAACCCCCCTACCGGGCAAGGGAGGGAAAAAACCCGCCAAAGTTTCCTGATGAGTATTCTCTCCTGGAATATCAGAGGTCTCAATAGTATGAGCAAGCAGAGGTTAGCTTGAACCATCAGGAAGAACTTCAAACCTACCATCCTTATGTTGCAAGAAATGAAAATCGATGCATCCAAATCCAATAACATCTCCCAATCAGTTTGGAAGAACTGCCAATGGGCTTCCTCCCCCACCGAAGGGTCATCTGGAGGCCTCTTGTGCCTATGGGATCCAGACAAAGTTGAAGGTAGGGTTATCTCATCCTCTATCAGAATGTTGAACCTTATGTTCTACTACAAAGAAAATCAATTCACCTGGGTCTTATCCAACATTTACGCCCCAAATAATCCTCTAGAAAGATACATACTCTGGAGATCTCTGTCTCACATGAAGGATGCTTTTTCCAACCTCCTATGGATGTTAGTAGGGGATTTCAATTCCCCCCTCTTTCCCTCGAACAAGAAGGGCGACATTCCCTCTCCCTCAAAAAGCATCCAATATTTCCAGAACTTCATCATAGAGAATGAACTCATGGACATTCATATCAAAGGCTGCCAGTTCACCTGGAGCAACAAAAGAGCAGATCCTAAGAATATCCAAGTCAAGCTTTACAGAAGTTTCCTATCTCAGCAAGCTATTCCCATATTTGGAGATACCTCTCTCATCTCCCTTCCCAGAATAGGCTCCGACCATTGTCCCCTCCTTGAATCCAACAGGGCTCCATATTTCAAAACTCCCTTCATATTTGAGAATATGTGGATCCAACACACTGATCTGAGGCAGCGGATCACTTAGTGGTGGGGGACCCATTACTCTGGGACTGCTATTTCCAGGGTTTCTGAGAAACTGAAGGTTATTAAGGAGAATCTCAAAATTTAGAATAAGGAAGTGTTTGGGAATATCTTTGAGAGCAAAGAGCAGATTTTGGGTAGCCTCAAAACCTTAGAATAACAAATCCAACATGACCAATGGACCCCTCAGCTATGAGAAGAAGAGAGAAAGCTCTTGTCAGATTACCACAACGTCTTAGCCAAAGAAGAGACCTACTGGAGGCAAAAATCCCACACCCTATGGATGAA
This sequence comes from Wollemia nobilis, assembly GCA_028583015.1. Lineage (NCBI taxonomy): Eukaryota > Viridiplantae > Streptophyta > Pinopsida > Araucariales > Araucariaceae > Wollemia > Wollemia nobilis. The sequence goes on from JAQPPZ010017228.1 coordinate 20,890,353, forward strand.
ATATGGGGATGCAAACACAAAGTTCTTCCATGCTTCTACTATGCAAAATCATAGTACAAACAAGATCAAGGAGCTCACTCTTTCCGATGGCATACTCTCGTGGGATATTTTCAAAATCAGAGATGAAGTCGCTTCCTACTTCAGCGTCATGATGGGAACCAATCCCCCTGAACATCCTTAAGCCCAAGAGGCTCTCCTGCAGAACATTCCCCCCCTGGTCACCCCCGCGATGAACTCCTCCCTCATCCAACCCCTCAACAATAAAGAAATCAAATTTGCTCTATTCTCCATGCAAGCTGATAAAGCCCCCGGGCCAGATGGATTTCCCCCCCGTTTCTTTTAAAATTTTTGGGATATCCTAGAGGAAGATATCTGCAATGCCATCATAGAACTCCAACAAACCAAAACCATCCCAAAAGGAACGAACTCCACTTTCATTGCCTTGATCCCCAAAACCCCCTAATGCAGATCTATGGCAGACTACAGATCGATCAGCTTATGCAACATCATCTACAAGATTCTAACCAAATATTTGGCCTTAAGGCTCAAGAGGATCCTTCTGATGATCATAGATCCCTGTCAGGGAAGTTCAGTGGAAGGCAGATCTATCACCGATAACATCATATCTCTCCATGAAACGCTCCACTCAACTTCGTGCAACAAGAAGGAGGCCATGTTCTTGAAGCTGGACATATCCAAAGCTTTCGACAGGGTAAACAAAGATTTCCTCCTAAAAGTCCTTTCCAAGTTTGGGTTTCACAAAGATTGGATCAACCTCATCAAAGGCTGCATCACTTCCCCGTGGTTCTCGGTGTTAGTGAATGGTTCTACTACAGGTTTTTTCCCTAGCTCCAAAGGTATTAGACAGGGAGATCCCCTATCCCCCTTCCTCTTCATCATTCTTGTTGAATCCCTCGGGAGAACCTTCAAATCTGCCTATGCTTCAAGGAAAGTCTCCGAGATCAAAGCCTCATCCAGCTCTCCTCCCCTATCCCATCAACAGTTTGTGGATGATACTATCATTGCGACCTTGGCCTCTGTCCTCCAAGCTAAGTCCATCAAGCACACCCTTGATATCTATGCTTCTGTAGCAGGGCAAGATATCAAATACATCAAGAGCAAATGCTATTTCCTCAATACCCTAGGCAACCAACAATGTAAGATTACCTGTATCCTCCAATGTTGTATTGTTGATCTCCCCACCTCTTACTTGGGCCTTCCCCTATTTACCAAAATCCCGAAAGCATCCATGTGGGACAATGTCATTGAAAGGATCAACCGCAAACTAGCAGGGTGGAAGGGTTCTCTCCTATCTCAGGAAGCCAAAGCAACTCTCACCATGCCAGTCCTCCAAAGCATCCCTGTCTATTTCATGTCGGTGTTCAAAGCTCCAGCTGTGGTTCACTCCAAGATCGAACAGATTCAAAAGAATTTTTTGTGGTCCGAGCCAGAGGAAAGGAAGAAGTTCCATTTAGTTAGCTGGGAAAAAGTTTGCCAACCCAAATCCCAAGGGGGGCTGGGCCTCAGAAGATCTACCGATATGAACCTCGCCCTCCTTTCTAAGAAAGCTTTGAAAATCTTCACAAACTACAAGGCAGAGTGGGTTGCTATCATCCAAGCCAAATACCTCCAAAAACTATCCCTGATAGAGGACAATGTCCCCTCTACTAGATCTACTTTCTGGAGGGCTATGATTTAGGCTAAATCCCTCATTGTCAAAGGTATATGTTGGTAGCTGGGCAACGGATCTAAGATCAGCTTTTGGGATGATATTTGGTTAAAATATAAACCCCTTGCAGGAATCCCCGAACTATCCATTCTCAAACCTATCCTGGAAAGAAGGTGGGGTGTCAAAGTGGCAGACTACATTGAAAACCAAGGCAAATGGAAAATCATTCCCCCTACCAATAAAAATAGCCAAGTTTTCAGAGCCGAGAATCACCTATCCCGTCTTCTTAGAACCACTATCATCCCAACCACAACCACCCTGGACTACCCTATCTGGAAAGGGAATGCTAGTGGAGAATTTTATGTCCGGTCAGCCTACTCATTTCTTACCAAACTCTAAGTTTCCCCTATTCCCTTCAGCGTGGTGTGGGTCAAGCACCTCATTCCCAAGATTGGCTTCTTCTCGTGGATTGCCATCCAAAATAAAGCCCTCACTACCGACAATCTCATGAAAAGAGGCATCCCTGTCCCGAACAGATGTCACCTTTGCCTTTCCAGCTGGGAATCAGTCAACCACCTTTTCGTGGACTGTGATTTTACTAAAAAAGGCCTAAGCCACATGCTGACCATTTTTCAAATCCAATGGGCCCCCCTGAATCCCTTGTGGACTTCTTCATTCAATGGCCTATCCCGTTCAAAAATCCTAGGGTCTCCTTTTTTTGGAAAGTTTACCTCCATCATTTCCTTTGGAAAATCTAGCTAGAGAGAAACCATCACATTTTTTCCACGTTGTCCCATGACCTAGTGTCCACTGCCTCCAAAGCTATTGCCTACGCCGCTGAGAATTCCCACCTTCTCTCATGCTCCCTTCCCATCAGCAACCTCGAAGTGAGCATCCTCCAGTCTCTGAACATTCCCATCCCTCCCAACCTGCCCCCTCCCATGCCCCACCCCAGAAAGAAGGCTCATTGGAAACCCCCCTAGAAGGGCTGGTTGAAGCTTAACTTTGATGGCACTTCCAAAGGGAATCCAAGTCTTGTAGGAGCGGGCGGGATTGTCAAAAACCACAAAGGCGAAGCTATCATAGCCTTATCTAAGAACTTGGATCACCAGACTAACAACGTGGCTAAATCTTGGGTGCTTTGGCATAGTATGCACCTCCTCAAGGACCAAAGGATCAACCTCCAAGTCGAAGGGGATTCCCTCAACATCATTCGATACATCAACAATGATAATATCCCACCATGGAACATCTGATCCCTGATACAAGAAACTAGATCTCTCATTGGTCAACAAAGATAGGTTGTTGCTACCCACATGTACCGTGAAGCCAACAGGCTTGCTGATGGTCTTGCCAACATGGGTACCACTCAACCGTCCCTATCCGTGTGGTGCAACTCCCTACTGCCAAGCATTATCCACATAGCGATCGCTGATTGGCCAAGGTAAACCAGCTACCTTTAATATTTTCCATGCTAATCTATGATTTTTTCAATCAAGTTTTTGTAGGTCTCATGGTGTGCAATCCCTTGGGTGTCCTCTCTGTGGCGTGCACCCCATTTCTTCCACATGATTGGCCATCTGATTGACCCCCATGGTAGCGATGTTCAATCTTGGGTGCTTGTTTCAAACTTCATTGATTTCCAAAGAAATATGCTCATTCCCAACCGTCAGCACCTTTTTGTTTCATTACCTTTTCTCCCGCTAAGATTAGTTGTCATATCCACCCGTGTGGTCTTTGTTTCATGGACCCTCATCAATCCCTAGTTACCCTCCCCTTTCCACCGCCTTTCCACTTGTCTTCATCTCATGGCCAACGGCATGACCGACGCCTTGCCTCATGCCTATTTAAGCACCAGTCGAGCCACCACCCAGACCTACATCCTTCTTCTCTACCACCCCAGCCTGTGCTCGTATTCCCTTGCCACCTTCCATCTGCCCCTTTCCTCCACCACCATGGCCTTCCTTGAACCCAACAGTCTGCAACTCGATACTCTGTCAGCCTCCTATGTGCAAGGATGTGGCCTTATCCCTTTCCTATCAAAATTCAAGGGTGTTGAGGCTGATATCACTACGGACTTTGTCAGGACTTAGTAAAATGGCCATGTTACTGTTAGACACATCCGATTCAATGTAACCCCTGAGCTTCTTGCCGAGGTGTCTGGCCTTTCTCTCTCAGGTCACCTGGTTCGGCGTGACAAACACAACTGGGACCAGGAGCTCGAGGGATTCCCGAATTACCAAGAATTCAAGTGGATTGGTGTTGCCTTGGACCGAGAATCCCTTCCCACCCTGTGGCCCATTGTCACCATCCCCCTACTTCAATATTTGTCTTGTGATGATCCATCCAAGCCTCTCTCTAGCTTCCACCTTGCCTTGGTGAACCATTTTTGAGGTTTTCAGCCCATGAACATTCCTGCTTTCCTCCACAGATCCATTAGGCTCGATGTGGTCAGTTCTCACAAGAAACACTCAGCTCCCATTCCCCAGGGGCTATTGGATATTATTTTCCACCATGTCTCCACCTCCATCCTGCCACCCATTCTGGCCAACCCCATTCAATCCAACCCCCCCTCTCTCTTGCTTGCAGTCTTGCCCATTCCCTATCCAGTGAGACTCTACCCAGTGAGGACACCCTTAAAGCTTACACTCCCATCTCCAAGAAAGGTACCCCATATGATACTACTCTCTCCAAGCCCATTGATGCGAGTGGCAGCAAATCAGCGTCTGCTAAGCGTAAAGCCAAGGTCGAAGATAACTCTACCCAGGTTTGGAGGTCATCCAGAGTGAAGAAGGTGAAAGCATAATCAAGCCAGAATTCCCCTATCCATGTGTCCGAGGACATCAGTGGGAATTCGATCCCTGGATCTGATATCTCCAACAAGATTTCCAGGATGTTCATCAAGAGATTTATTATCGCTTTTGAGAGTGTCGATACAACCATGAAACAATACCTCCAACAGAACACCCCCAACACCAAGGAGGACTCTCCGGAGGTCGAGCCCCTGTAAGCTTGCTCCTGCATCTTTGGTTTGTCGGTTTTTGGTTTTTGGGATATTTTGGGTTTGGGTTGCTATGTTAGTCCGGGTTTCTCTTTGTCTGGTTTCTGGTTTTGAAGATAGCCCTACGTGGCTTTGGATTTTCTGTCTATCGATGTTCAGTCTCCGTAATGGCCCACCCCTGCATGGGCATTTTTGCTCGTGGGATAGTACCACCCTCCCCTGCGTGGGAAATTTTGGTTTCGTCCTCCCCTATGTGGGATTGAAAGTCGTAATGATATCCACCTTCCTAGGTAAGGGATTTCCCAATAGTATGCTCTCTTTTTCTGCCAAGATCTTATGTAAATCTAGGATTGGGACCCAACCAAAACCCATATAATAGAACCACCAATTACCAAAAAATAATTATGAAGTTGATTTGTTATAAGTGGTATTAAAGCTAGTGGTGCAAAAAAGCTAAAAGGGCATGCGATTTATTCCAAAATATATTTTAGCCAATTTCATGTTCTTCTCATTACCTATTTTCTATCCCAAAAAAAATGTTACCAAATTTTGATACAATTTTATGAATTAGGCATAATTGTTTATGTTTCTTAAACTTAAAAAAAAAGTATCATAGGTATTTAGATCTTGATGGGAGACCTATCTCATTTGATTGTCTCATTGAGTTAATAAAAATAAGATATATCTTTGAGAATACTATAGTAAGTGATCAACAAAATATTTAGGGCTTTTCTATTTATTCCTAGTGTATGAGATAACCCTTGGCTTCCTCTAGTTGGGCATGCATTGATGGGTGTTTGCAATGCATAAGTTTTTCCAATTATAATTGTATAAGTAAAAAGAATCGAAGACAAAAAAACTAGTCAAATAAACCAACTCCTATTAGGAATTTCCAATTTTAGAATCCACAAGACTTCCATTTGTCAACTTATGGGTATGATCCAAGGTCCTTCCAACAACAATACACAAGATTCTTCCAACTACCTTTCAAGGAAGATCCTAGTTGCTTCCACTCAATCCACATACATATAACCTCTACCATGGAAGATCTTCAAGGTATTGGTAAGGTTAATTTAGATAATACTGTTGATCTTGATCCCTTTGTAGATGGTGTTGTATTTTTTCTTGAATAGCCTCATGGTGTTCCTATCCCTCAAATCAATATTTTGACTTTTGAGGGTACTAATTTTCATGGTTAGATATCCATGATGGATTGCACCATACACCTACACTATGTTCCTAATAATGGTCATGTCATATTGTCTACTTCTAAGTTGATACCCATGATCACCAGTAGTTTCTATGGGAACACAAACATCACAATAATCATCTTTCATATCCAAAGCTCAAGAATATATTCCTACTCGAGTTTTATAAAGGCTCATCTACCTCATTTGATTTATTTGATATAGACCAAACAAACAAACATAGTAGAGGAATATTGCATCGATTTCATGGGCCTCATAACTTATATTTATCATTTGGATTAGGTGGTGATGGTATCAACATTTCATCATCACATTAAGGATGACATTAGGCAAGAGATAGATAATGCATTATTTGTATGTCCTCCATGATGTTGGGTGTTTAGCTTGTGTGACTAAAAATAAGCTCTCGGTGCCTTGTCCCCAACTATAACATAATTTCAATCCTTGTTGGTCATACTTAATAATCATAATGATAAGCATCCACTAGGATTCTTCTATTGTAAATGCCAATTAGACCATTTTTAGAATCAGGCTTGTGAGGAGCAACATAACTTCCAATTGAAAATAGAGGATGAGTAATGCCAAAGGATTCTATCCCTCCTGAATATATGACACCAACTAAAATAGAGATGTGTAAAAGGTAAGAGGTCACAAAGGGTCTCTTAAGATGTTTGTCATAGCTTTCCCTCTATCACCTTGAGTGGAGGTACATTTTGTGATATTAGAGCTTAGTATTTGATCGATTGATTGAAGAACACCTACATTTTTCCTAATATACTTCTTTGACTAAGCTTAACCTTAATCTAACCCTAATGCAACATACAAATATAATAGAAAGAACTAAAACTAAAATGCTTTTTTCTTTTTGACGATGAAGTAAATTATGATTTCCCTTTTGAAGGAAAGGGTGCAATAAAATGCAGCAAACAGGTCCTAAGTACACTATATGCAATTACGATATAATGCTAAAGCTTGAAGATTTAGTTGGTTTCCTAAATTATTAAGACTAAACTAGTTTCTTCCTTTTCTTTTGTTTATTTTACTACATAAATAGAAACATAAACTAATCTAACTAGAAAACAAGCGAGATTAAGTCCTAAATGATTTAATAAAATTAAATCTGAAACATAAAAACCTATTTCTACCATAGAGGCAAAAGCGCTACTAGTCTGCAGAAGCATTGTCAATGCTTTTACCTATTTATGGTGCTTTCAATTTCCTATAAAGTAGATATAAAATTATTAGACTAGCAGTAGAGGGGACTATCTAAGTTGATAAAGAATGTTGGACTCCCTTGGACAACAATCAAACCCTTGTTCAAATAGATAATAAAAAGCATATAAATGGTGAATGCATAAAATAAATTATCTAGGAAAAAAGTACCACAAGGTTAGTAATAGCATTGCCAACACTTTTGCTAGCAACTAGCACTTTTGCTCTTTGTAAATTAGAGAGGGATAGAACCACCAAACCTATAATTTAATGGTGCTTTCAATTTACAGAGTATCAGAGCAATATTAGATGTAATACAAGATAATTTCATGATTGAAATGATGGTATTTGACATAGAAGTGTAGAGACTTTATCAAATGATTAAAAAATAGAGATTTGCTTGCTCAAGGTAAAATATTAAATGATAAAATGAGATGCTAAACTAGATGTAAATGCAATATGCAAAACTATTTAACATGCAACAAGATTAAAGCTTTGAGCTACAAGACAGAGAGTAAAAAAAAAATAAGAGGAAAGAGCACAACTCAAGATGCAAATATTTTTTTCCCTTGTTTGTGGAAGCTTTCTATCTTGCTAGTGGTACTTGAATGCTTGGATTTTGAATTTTTAGGAATTGGATATTGAGTTCTTAGATTTTGGATATTGAATATTTGGGAATTAGAGATTAAATGCTTGATGCTTATCTCAGTTTCCCTAGAAAATCCTTAACCCTTCCTCCTTGGTTGGATGGTGTTGCAGACAATCTCCTTGGAGCAGGAGATCACTTCTCCACTTGTCTGCCCCTTTCCTTACCTTCTGGTGGGTTTCCTTCTGGTGCCTGGTTTCTAGGATGTCTTTGGGTTCATCCTTGGGACCTTGGAATGTCCCTGGGTTTTTTCCTAGGACCCTCTCTAGGACTTTTGGGTTGCTTCAGGGGTTTTCCTTGGAGTTAGTTTTTTTCCAAGTTTTTTGTAGGTTTTTTCTTGGTGTTGGCCTTCAGTGGTTCTCTAGATGTGGTTTTTTGTGGTTGTGGGAGAGTGGCTTCATGAGCAGTTTTGCATAACATTTTTTTGGTTTGGTGTGACCATGTGCTTTCTCTTATGACTCTGCTCTTTGGGATCGTTGGTGTGGTTTCGGTGGGCTCTCAAAAATTTTCGTGGCTTTGATCATGGGCATCTACATTGCTTACTACTAGGTTCCTACAGGACTTCCTAAACTATTTCCCTGAAGCTATTCGTTGGTGGTGTTGAAGGTTATATGGGATTTCTTGTTGCATCCTTTTGGTTTGGGATGGCATGTGCTTATCACTTGTATTTTTTTCCTCGTGGCTCCTTCCTTTGGGTTCCTTGGAAACTTTCTTGTCTCTTTTCCACGGTGTGTTGTTCTATATCTAATTCTTCCTCTACTTCTTTTGGCATCCTCGTAGTTTTCTTGTTTCACTGCAAGAGGATTTCATGGCCTATGGAGATCCTTAGTTTGCTATTCCACTTTCCAGGCCTGTGTGGGATGGAGCTTATTACTGGGAATTTTATTTTCTAGCATCCTTGCTTGTTTTCCATTCTTTCTTGGGTGGGTTTTCCTTATTTACAGTTTATTTGTTCCACCCTATGGTGGTGGGTGGTTTTTTTGCTCAATTTCTAGTTTTCCCTTGTGTGGGATGTTGCATTTTCCCAGATTTTGGTTTTCCCCTATATGGGATGTTGCATTTTGTTAGATTCTAATTTTCCCCTATGTGGGATGATGCTTTTTCATGGTTTTTGGTTTCCCTCGAGTGGGTTGTTTCATTTTCCCGCATATTGGTCTATTCAAATTTGTAACTAGGCGGGATTGATCATTTAAATTTTCCACCTTTTTTTATTTCCCACTAGGCGGTATTTTAAAATTTTTGATTTCCCATTTCTCGCATGTTTTCCTTGCTTCCTTCCTGAAGGCTTTCCTTATGCCTTTCCTGAAGGTTTTCCTGTTGCCTATCCTGAAGGCTTTCCTCAAGCCTTTCCTTAAGTCCATCCTTGGGCTTTCTTGTGGCCTTTCCTATGGATTTTTCTAAAAAATTCTGGTGACTTGTTGTAATTAGGTTTTGGGTTCCTTGATAAAAACCCACTTTAATTTAAATTTACCCGATTAAAAAAATGCTTGATGCTTGGTTACTTGTAAGAGAGCTTGGAGATTGAATGCTTGGAGCTTGGAATTTATAAAATTATGTCAATATTTTGGCATAACCTTTCCATGTAAAATGATAATTTCCTATGATTCGAGAGAGATTTTGGTAGAATTTTGCTACTCTAAAACTCTTGATGAATTGGTCACCTCAAGTGCTAATTTTATGGGAAGGCATGGCTCCTTGGGGGAGGGATTGCATTGAAGATGATATGATTAGAGATGGTAAGAATTTGAAATGAGATCAAGATACCACTAATGGAGGAATATTGAAAATGGCAAATCTTGGATTTGGTATTTCTATTAAGAGTAGTGAATTGTACCCTATGGATTTAATCCATTAATGTTTGGTGGCTTGGAAGGTGCAAAAACTTTATTTTTGGTAAATTATAGTCAAAATTATCATCTAGGAAAAAACATTGTTGGTGCTTTTGTAGTGACACTTTTTGATCATGATTTTTAGAGTTCAAATTTGGGCTAGAAAGGTTAAAAGTTAAAATTATAGCAAAAGCATCGACAATGATTTTTCTCATGCCACAGGACTTTTGCTTTTAGAGCAATAAATGCTCCAAATTTGGACATAAGGTAGGTTGATTCAATTTTGTTGATTTATTGGTTGATTAATGAAGGCATTGACAAGCTTGAAGATTGTTGATGTGTTCAAAGTTAGGTGTATACATATTCCCCTTCTTGATGCATTTATTGCATAATACATACATGAAAATTTGACATATCCCAATTTTTAGATAAAATTATTTGTTGTTTATGGTCATTGATGTAGGATGATTGATGTTGTCATTGTTTTCTTAGAAGTGATATTATTTGCATTCTAGGTAGCAATAAATGTTGTCATACCCTAGTATGCCCCCTTAAATTTCGAAGGGAAAATCATGTTGGACTGAGGAAACTCAAATTGATTATTATCCACACTAATGTAATGATGAGAGATTTGGTATAGACAACAAAAAATGGTTGGGAGGGCCATTGGGGGGATAAAAGGCCTGGGAAGTAAAAAGGCTAGTGAGATTCATTATTAATTTAATAATGATGGATGGTTTGACTATAATGGATTTGTGTGAATGATTTGATATGTTATATTATAATTAAGTTTGAGATGAAATGTATGGTGAAATAATAACTAATTAAATATTAACTAACCAATGATGATCAGTTAATTAAAATTTATTAATGAAATATAAAATATGGATGATTAAATGATGAAATGGCATGGTTGGACATGATAAAATATGCATAATATACCCAATGGGGTGCTACTATAGTACATATATGTACAAAGATATATACAAATATGGTAGAACCCTGAAGGTTCTAGCACAATTTTAATAAAGAAATAATTAAAATAGCATCTAAATTAAAAGAATCGCTTTTAGATATGAATCGCATTTTGCATTGGTTTGGGAAATCCCTCCAATGGGTCTAAATAATATATATTCTTCTTGTTGGATGATTTTATATGGATGGCAAACCTAATATATATATATATATATATATATATATATACCCTAAAGCTACGTTGGTGAAGAGACGTGATGGTTCACGTTATGAAGAGTTGTGATGGTTCACTTTATAAGTTAATAATATAATAATTAAATGATTAATAATACTAACTAATAATGTTAGGATTGAGGATCCTAACATGCCACCCTCCTTAAAAAGAGCTTTGTCCTCAAAGCTCAAAGTGAGAAGCTTTGTCCTTTGTTTTCCAAGAAGGATTTGTGTAAGTTCTTGGACTCTTTTAATGGCATCCTATCGTAGGCAGGGATATCGAGAAGGATGAAGTATTAGCGGGGGGTTGCCAAGAACAATAGTAGAATCTTCCTTAGGAAAATCATGATGAGGATGGGAGGGCAACCCTTGGGGTTCCTCAAATACTTTAGAATGATGCATCAAAAGTGATGGTAATAATTTCATATCCTTTTTTGGTTCCTTGGTAAAGCCAACGGAGAAGGAGTGTGTAGTCACTCTGCGTTGGTTCCGAATAGGTTTGATCATATGGCAAGACATCACTATTGGTGAGGAAGGTATGTGTAGGTCTTGTAGAGTGCATGTTTGGCTAGCATTGATCACTTTGGGTATGTCTACCTCATCCTTTCTTGGTACATCAATCACTTCTTGCACATCAACCTCATTGTCTTCATTACGGTGCACTGGTTGCTTCAGACACAACTACCTCATCTACTTGCTCTATGGAGAGACAGGGATCAACTCTTTCAATAAATACAATTTTAGTGTAGCACATTTATGGTGGGGTCCAAATTGTTCATCACAATTATCACAGATTCCTTTTGCTCGTCGTTCCTTCATCTCCTCAAAGCTAAGATTTTTAATTCGTAAAGTTTGGTTAGATTTGGGGGTTGTGTAAGTGCTTTGTGCCCTTCCATTATGCATAGGTTTGGGAGCGATGTAAGTGGTCGACGATTTTTCCATAAGTGGTTTCCCTAATCGTTGTTGTGGATTGATTTTATCTTCGGATAATTTTTCCAATCCATAGGTCTGCATCATGGTATAGGGATTGAACCTTGTCACCTCCATTCTAAATTCCTCTTTTAATCCCCTAATGAAGCCATTGATGAGAATTAATTCATCCAATCTTGTGTTGTGCTTGGTGATATCCTCAAACCGTGTTTGATACTCACTCACATAAGTGATTTGATGAAGATATTTGAGCAATTCCCACATGACTAGGTTCCACATGGATTTGATACCAAATGGTAGAACCCTGAAGGTTCTAGCACAATTTTAATAAAGAAATAATTAAAATAGCATCTAAATTAAAAGAATCGCTTTTAGATATGAATCGCCTTTTGCATTGGTTTTGGAAATTCCTCCAATGGGTCTAAATAATATATATTCTTCTTGTTGTATGATTTGATATGGATGGCCAACTAATATATATATCTACCCTAAAGCTACGTTGGTGAAGAGACGTGATGGTTCACGTTATGAAGAGTTGTGATGGTTCACTTTATAAGTTAATAATATAATAATTAAATGATTAATAATACTAACTAATAATGTTAGGATTGAGGATCCTAACAAAATATGTACAACTATATACATAAATATGCTTAAATATTTTCCTAGGGGGAGTTCAATTAGCTTTGCCCAGGGGACTTCTAGTTAGCATTGAGATTTTCCCTAGGGGACTTTAGTTAGTTTTGCCTATGGAACTTCTAGTTAGCATTGATATTTACCCAATGGGACTTTGGTTAGATTTTCTTGGAGGAATTTTAGTTAGCTTTGAGATTTACCAAGTGGACTTTAGTCAGCTTTCTCTAAAGGTCTTCGAAGTTGATTTACGATTTTCCGACTCTAGTTGGCTTTGCCCAAAATAAATTTGATTAGCTTTGCTATGATACAAAAATATATACAAACATGAAAACAAATGGTGTTCCTTTAAACAAACATCTAAAGGATTTTTGTTTTTCCCATAGGATTTTTTATTTACCTTTAAATAAATGCTTCAAGGACTTCTACTTTGCCCATAGGACTTTTTATTTGGATTTTCCCATAGGTATTTTGATTTTCCTTTAAACAAATGTTTAAATAACTTCTACTTTGGTTTTAGGAATTTTTATTTACATCTAAAAAAATGCTCAAAGTACTTCTACTTTACCCATATTACTCTTGATTTACCTTTAAAAAAATGTTTAAAGGATATCTGCTTTTCCCATAAGACTTTTGATTTAGATTTGATTTATGTTTATACAAATGCACAAAGGACTTTTGCTTGGATTGATTTACCTTATAGAGAAATGTAAAAGAGGATTTATATATAATTAGTGTGGCAACAAATATTACCCCCAACTGGAGGATAAATTCATTATTGACCTCTTGTCCCCATGCATGGTGGTACATGGGAGACAATAGATAATGTGATTGATCTTGCTATTAGCACATACGAACCCACAATATTTATCATAGAGCGATTGATGAGATAGAAGAATTTGCTTTAATTTGTTTTGCCATTGGTATCTATTAACCTTGCAATATTCATTGTGGCAAGAGACTGGTAGTTTGGAAGAATTGATAATATTTGAGATTAGTGATATTGAGATAGAAGAGATAGATTGAAATGTATTTGATGTTGTCTGCACTCTATATTGATTTACAATGTGGTACTAAGAGTATTTACTTACATCAATCACGTACGTAACGAAAATAATCTATTGTGACTAGGATCATCATTTGCATGTCATTGCATATTTCTAAATTGAGGTACAACATATAATCCAAAAAATTACAGGGATGTGTATGCATGTAGTAAGTAAATAACAATAGACAATTAAAAATAAATAGATTGCTAATATAGACTCAAATACAATACCTTTTAAGAAGAATTATGTTATTTGGTTCTTTAATTACTTTCTCTGAAGCATGGCAATGCAATAGGCACCTGAGCCATACTTGGTGGTTATGATGTATAGACCTATCCAAATGGGCTTAAATTTGCCTTTGAATTTCGTTTTGACATTGGTGTTCGTTTATTATCTTTGAGGATAAGATCACCAAATTTGAAGGAATGAGATCCCACCTTCCTACTGTGTGCTTGTTTAAGCCTTCATTGGTAGACTTGTATGTTCTTTAGGGTATGGTTTTGCTTTTCATAATTTGATTCTAGTTGGTTAATATGGATGAAACAATATCCATCTATAATATAGGAGTCCAAAAAAATATGAAAGGTACCTCTATCTTAAAATGGAGGACTACTTTAGTTCCACAAACCAAAGCATAGGGCATCACACTAGTGTGATTTTTGACACTAGTGCAATAGGTCCATAAGGAGGGATACAACTAGAGATGTCAATATTGATTGGTTTTACTAATGAGACTCTTGAGGATCTTAACAAGAGTCTTGTTAGAAGATTTTTCTTGGATTTTTCCTTAAGGATATCAAGTCATGGTCCATTTTTGTTGAATCTTGTATTTAGCACATATTTTTTGAATGTCCTTCTTCTTAAAGGGTGTCCCATTATCATAGATTAACATAGTCAGGATGCCATAATAGCTAAGGATTTGGTTGAGAATAAAATCAAAGACTTAGGCTTTAGTGGTTGAGGCTAAAGGTATGGCTTTGAACCATTTAGTGAAGTACTCACTAGTCGTGATGATGAACTTGTGTCCATCAGATGATACTAGGTTGATGTTTCCAATTATGTCTAAACCTTATATAGAAAAATTTTAAGGAGAAGTCAAGGGTTGAAGAGCTTGAGATGAAGCATGGATAATATTGTCATACTTTTGATACTTATTACACCTTTTAACATATCCAAAACAATCCCTTTTCATGGAGGTGTAGTAATAATCCATTTGTAGAACTTTCTCAATGATGGTCATACCATTGAAGTGACCACTACATGATCCATCATGGGCCTATTTGAGGATTGCTTGGGCTTCAAATAAGGATAGGTATCTAACAAAAATACCATCAATGGTAGGACAATATAAGATATAACATTCCTATATGCTCATTTCTTAAGGTTATTGCACTCATTACAATTCAAACTATTAGGCAACATGTCATTCTTAAGGAAAGCAAATTCATCCTTGTACCAAGGATTAGAAGGAGATGAATCTACAGAAAAGAGATCTAGAGGAAGTTAACTAGACTTTAAGATTAAAGGTTTCCTAATTTTCCAAATGATTATTATATCTTCTTCATCATCCAACTCTAAGAAGATAAGGAATGCAATCTAGGCATTAACATTTGCATGGCAGTTACTAGACCTAAGGATAGCTTCTATAGTGATTTTTTTAAAAGAAGACATTATCTTAGTGATGATTTATTTATAAGGATTAATATTTTTATCTTTCATTTGATAAAAACCATTAAATTAATTGAATACAGGCTAGGAATATCCAAATACAAAGAGTATTCCAACCTAAAGAGTTAATGTTACACACAATCCTAGGATAAAGGTTTCATACTCAATGGTATTGTTGGTAAAACTTAAGCTTTAATAAAAATGGATTAACTTAGGGTTATGCATAAGGGGTTGGAATCAAAATGTACTTGTAAAAAAATGGTTAATCCTAATAGAAATCAAGGAAAATCAAGACGAATCCTAAGAAAATCAAATAAATCATCTTCACACCAAAATTTGGAGCATTTGAAGCCCTAAAAATTAAGGTCATATTTGGGACAAATTTTGACCTATTAAATAACCTTATAACTTCATAAAAATGCCACCATTAGATCAAGCTTGAAAAGATCTTTCCAAATAGTACAAATATGCCTATGTTTGGATATATATTGTAGCAAATTGACCCTAAGAAAAAATTGATCCTAAAAATTTTAGGCAAATGGATCGACGTCGAGGGTCCTCATATTCGCCAATTTCCAATTTTGGAAATCCTAATATTTTCCTAATTTGTGAATATTCACCACTATGCATAAAATTGGATTAACTGATACTAGGGAATGACCAAGATAAATATTTTCCCTACTTCTTTGACACATCTAGCACCATAAAATTATAGAGTCCAAGAGTCAAGTTGATTTCCTTCTAAGCTAAATATTGACTTATCAAAAAAATCTACTACTAAGGGATGGCTAGTTGCTAAAGGTGCAACTACTAGTTGATCAAAAATGACCTAAATTTTCATAAAATTTTTGTTGATAAACTCAATATAAAATTTTCTAAATATAATAGCCCACTTAGTGATTCATCTCGAGAGGTGAGGCAGCTTGGACATGAGATAGTGCAAGCAATCAATCCTCGTGATAGAAAATATTTTGTTGTTGAGCATGTAGTGTATAATATTTTATAATTTGATTACCATAGCTAGGTGAAGCTTCTATAAAGGATATAGAAAATTTTTAGTTGACCAGAGTTATACTAATATAGAAAATGGTTTGCTTTCTATGTTGATTGTCATACTATGCCAACATATTGCCTAAGTTATACTAATATAGAAAATGGTTTGCTTTCTATGTTGATTGTCATACTATGCCAACATATTGCCTAATGTATGTCTTATTGTTGTTATGTATAGGAATAAGGGTCTAGAAGGATTAGCATGGGTAAGGATAGGAGGAGAAAAAAGGTAGGATTCAAAAGCAATAAAAACCACTTGACAATCAACATCTGATTTAAATACTACATCCTTTCTTAAAATCTTGGTAAAGGGATGACACTTGTCAGTTAGCTAGGAGATTAATCTTTGAGTGACTTGTAATTTTTCCTAGAGAATCCTATGTTAGGTTAAATTTTATGAGGTGGTATATTAACTATAGTTGATATCTTTTTAGGATCAGCTTTGATGTTGTGTTGGTATACAATGAATTCTAATAGTTTTCTTGATATAATCCCAAAGATGCACTTGTGAGGCTTTAGGTGTACCTTGTACTCCCTAAACAACTCAAAGATGCACCTTAGGTCTTGAAATTGATATTCCTTATTTAAATACCAATAAATAAGTTCTTCAACATAGTTCTCCATAACTTCATACATCATGTTGTGAAAGATCCATGTCATGTTAGTCTAGTAGGTAGCTCCTACATTCTTCAATCTAAAAGGCATGACTTGATAGTAGAAGGTTCCCCATGAGGTGGTGAAAGTTATTTTGGCTTAATTCTCAAGACTGATCTTGATTTGCTTGTAGTATAAGAATCTAAATATTAAAGACAACATTTCAGATCTTGTAGTGAAATTGATGATCATGTTGATATTGGGTAGTAGAAAGTTGTCCTTGGTAATTGCTTTGTTAATTTTTGAAAGTCAATGCACACTCTAATGCTACCTATATTTTTAGCCGCATAGATAACATTAAATATCTAGTCAATGGATTTTATAAATCCAATATCTAAGAGATTTTAGAACTCTTTTTTAACTAGCAAGACAACTTTTTGATGCATTTTCTATAATTTTTGCTTTATAGATTTTGCACTAGGTGGTGGACAATTAGGGAAGGATCAAGACCTAGCATGTTGACATAGGAATAAGCAAAGATTTTTTTAAACTCTGTCAAAATCTTGGTGTATTTCTTATGCGTGGTTAGAGTAAATACCTTGCCTAGGTTAAGGATCTTGGAATCTTCTAGAGTTGCATTATCAATGTCCATAGTTTCTCAATTAAAATACAAGACTCATCTTCTAATTGAGTGGGAATTGGTAAAACTCTTAGGCTCTCAAGGTTTGCAAGATCTAAGGTTGGTTTATTATTGTTGATTGGTTTTAAGATAGTGATGTTTATCATTTGGAGAAAATATCCACCAAAAAAGAAGTCATTGTGGCTTAGATAGTCAAAATGACCATTTTGAGGAGAACCATTCGAGACATCCTCCATCTCATATTATTTTTGTTAGTAATCAACTTGAGATAGCCTAGGGTTAAAATATTTACATTATAATATTTTGTAAATAAAAAGAGATTGAGATCCATGAGGAGTGATGATCCATAATCATCTTTCTTATCCCAATCTAATCCTTTTAATGAAATTATATCATCATGGGATAACCTATCAGAAAAACTGGTTTCATCTTCACTATATGAAGAAGAAGAAAATGGAAGGGTTGACTATGGTTTGGGATGTAACCTATCCCATTATTTTCTAAAAAGTATGTGGTCTATAAGGTCTCGTTGATGCCCTTCTCATATAGGCCTACTCCTTTATTTTGATATCCCATGTTAGAGATCATTTACTTAGGGATGGAACATGAGTTCAACAAGAAGCATGAAGCATACTACCATTCAACCAAGAAAGGGTTACTATCATGGAGTTTTTCAGCATTAGTGGTATCAATAGAAATGAAGGAGCAACTTCATATTTACACTATTTTTACCCTTCTTATTAGAAGCAAAGCCTAAAGTTCAAGGAGATGGAGGAAGCTTGGTTATATCCAGAACAAGTTTATTATTATCTAGATTTTTATTAATGTTGATTGGCTTAGATCTTTGACCCTTAAGTTCACTATTAGGTGAATTATTTAAGGTGAGATACCTTAATGCATCAATGATTGGAATTTGAGAAGAAGAAGATTTAAAATATGACTTAAGAGAAGGACAAAGACAAGATTTAGGATATTTGACCTTGATCACTTGCTAAGAGGAAATTGGTTTAGGGTTGGCTAGAATATGGTAAGTCTTGACCCTATATTCATATTTAATAAAATGATAAATAATTCAAGGGATAACTTGTATCTCATCGATCCATGGTCTCCCAAGAAGAATATAGTATGTTAAGTCACATGGCATGACATAGAAGAGAATATTGAGGGTGTTAGGTTTGAATCTAAAGGGATAGACTATAGTGGCACTATCCCCACATTCCCTATTATCAAAATCCATGATAACAATATTATATTTCTCCAAATCTTGTTTAATTATCCCAAAATGGTTGATGAATTATAGTCTATAGACATTGAGACCAAAACCATTATCTACTAAGATTCGCTTGATGAATTTATCACTAATATGGTCTGTGCTATATAATGGGATATCTCCAACTATAGAATATTTATGGATATCATCCTCATAGAATGATATAGTTGCATTTTTAACCCTAATGGATCCCACCATAGAAGTTATATCATTCGAGTTGAGGTCTTGGGGAATGACTTGTTCATTTAAATGTTTTAGCAAGATGTCTTTATGGACTTAATAAGCCCTAATAATTTTAAGAAGAGAGATTTTGGTTGGGGTAATCTCAAGTTGTTGCAGTAAATCAAAAGTGCTTTTAGACTTAACTCTAGATTGAAGGATTAGTGGAGGTCATTTGAGGGGAGAAGTTTTTATTATGCAAAGGACCAAAGGAGGTCCTGAAGGTTGATCAATTAAATTATTATTGTATTCTTGCCTAGTTGCAACACAAAAAAAATAAAGATATGATAAAAATAATGGAGTGCCCCAACCATCCCTTGGTTTAGATGTGGAATATTCTTGTAGTGAATATTATTTGTTGCATTTTGTTTCTAATTGTGATTAGGAAATTGATTCTAGAAAATTTTATGGTCTTGATTAGAAGAAAGTTGAGATTCAAAGATATTGAGGTTAACTTAACCCTTGTAAATTATGTCTTGGATTAGGTTTTTAAGGGTCATGCAATTATAAATTGCATGATCGTTAATGCACTGGAATTCATATTGCTCATTAGGACAAAATAAATGAGCCTTTTTTCATTCTAGGTTCTAAAGGCTTTGTAGGTGGAAGCTCCACCATTTTGTATTTTAAGAGTTGAGATAGGATGGATAAAATAGGTTCATCCAATCAAGAGTACTTTCTCTTATGTTTATATTAGCTTACCTAAAACAAGTTTTTGAAGGTTTACCACAACACTGATTTTATTGGCTTAGCATGATTCTATACATTGCATACAACATGTTTGTTCTTGTCCTACTCCTTTGGGTGAGAATAATACTTATATTGCTCCTTATGAGATTTGATTTCAATTTCCCTCTTCTAACAAGGGTGGTTTCTGTAACAACCCCAAAAGCTAACCAACCTAAGAGAGATTTTTCTTCTTTAACCAAAAATTTCACAAGAGTATCCATGAAATACATACATGGACTAGACACCCACATTTTGATTCTAAGATGCTACAAACATCACTCGAGTGGACAGGGGGCCCAAGATCTTGTATGTAATTCAGGTTCACCTTATATACCTCCATAGTATAAAGGACACTTTTAAAAGGTCTCCCCACTTTTTTTGCATTCTCTATGAATGCAAATCTTTTGACCTTAGCATTGGTATTATCCCTTATTAGTATTTATAGAAGGGGATACCAATTCCTACTTCCAACCACAATTCCATCTATGCTGGTCTATTGAGCATAGTATCTTAGTCTAGTTTAATTACACCTCCACAACGATCTCTTATCCATATTTGTTATGGGTTCTAAGCTATAATTACTCTGTGTGATTGCCTTCTCATGGACAAATAAAC
This sequence comes from Wollemia nobilis, assembly GCA_028583015.1. NCBI lineage: Eukaryota > Viridiplantae > Streptophyta > Pinopsida > Araucariales > Araucariaceae > Wollemia > Wollemia nobilis. The sequence continues at coordinate 20,910,506 of JAQPPZ010017228.1, forward strand.
TAGATTTGCTAACCCAAAACAACCCAAGTTTTATACAAAGTTAACTTCAACACCCTTCCCAAAGAAATGCAAGGATAACACTCTAAGTTATCCTTGCATTTCTTTGGGAAGGGTGTTGAAGTTAACTTTGTATAAAACTTAACTTCAACACTCTCTCTCTCTCTCTCTCTCTCTCTCTCTCTCTCTCTCTCTCTCTCTCTCTCTCTCTCTCTCTCTCTCTCTCTCTCTCTCTCTCTCTCTCTCTCTCTCTCTCTCTCTCTCTCTCTCTCTCTCTCTCTCTCTCTCTCTCTCTCTCTCTCTCTCTCTCTCTCTCTCTCTCTCTCTCTCTCTCTCTCTCTCTCTCTCTCTCTCTCTCTCTCTCTCTCTCTCTCTCTCTCTCTCTCTCTCTCTCTCTCTCTCTCTCTCTCTCTCTCTCTCTCTCTCTCTCTCTCTCTCTCTCTCTCTCTCTCTCTCTCTCTCTCTCTCTCTCTCTCTCTCTCTCGATAAAAAATAATACTCCAAGAACAAGGTGGAGTTATCTTAGCATGTCCCTACACCATATTCCTTTGGCCTCTATGGTAGTTGATAAGAATGTGGGGATCAAAACAACTCATATGTAGGTATGAATGCATTTCTATAAGATTCAATGCACAAAAAAAGTAGCCCTTACTACTTTCCTAAAATATTCTCCACAAATATTTTAAAACCCAAGCACTTGCATTTCTATAAATTCAATTCAATATAGCAAACACAAGCAAAGAAGCCCATACTTATTTCCAAGATATTTTTTGCAAATATCAATTCCCATATTTTCACATAGCTAAAACATTATAGCAAAACACGCAAAGAATTCCATACTTCTTTTCCAAAAAAATTCCGCAAATATCACATCTCTAATTCAGTATAGCAAAACACAAAGAAACCCATACTTCTTTCCAAGAATATTTTCCACAAATATCAATTCTCATATTTTCCACATAGCTAATTCATTATAGCAAACACACAAAGAAGCCCATACTTATTTTCTAATATATTTTCCACAAATATCAATTCTCAAAACTATACTAACCTTAGCAACTAATTTGACTCCTTTGGTTAAGCAAACTTAATGAACTAAGTAATCAATTTTCCATTTCTCATTCTTTTGAAAGACTTAGGATTAATTTACCAATTGCTTAAGTAAACCAAAGATTAGAAAAGTATCAACATTAGTCTAGTTACCAAACCAATCTATCCTTTGATTAGTTAATAATCTAGAGATTACAAGTTAGATTCATTTCCAATCTAATATTTCATTGATTAGTTGTAAATCTAAAGATTTTTTTTTTTTTTTTTACATGGTGGAATCGGTAGCTACCACAAATCCGGGTAGGCTGTCCAGCTTTTATGGTTGCCACAATATTATGTGGTGTCTATCTCGAAAGCCGCCACATAGTTCTTCATGTAGTCCACCCTTATAAACACCATGTCACAATCATTTTAAACCTTTTACGATGTTGAAAGCACCAGGAAAGGGATAAGCATTTAGTTTGATGAGGCTCGAGATTTGAACCTTGGACCTCCACCCCCCTTATGAGGTTTGGTCGAACCAATTGGTCTACACCTCATACCTTAAATCTAAATATTGTAATGCACTAAAATTTGTATTATTTTCCAAACTAATCAATTATTAGATTAGTTAATTAATCTAAAGGTTGGAAAGCATTAAAAGTTAGATTCTTTTTCGAACTAATCTACCATTAGATTAGTTAATTAATCTAAATATTTGAAAGCATTAGAATTTGGACTCTTTTGCAAACTAATCTACCTTTAGATTAGTTAATTAATCTAAAAAATAGAAAGCATTAGAAGTTGGATTCTTTTCCAAATTAATATACCAATATATTGGTTAATTAATCTAAATATTAGAAAGTGTTAGAAGTTGTATTATTTTCCAAACTAATCTACCATTAGATTAGCTAATTAATCTACCATTAGATTAGTTAATTAATCTAAATATTAGAAAGCATTAGAAGTTGGATTCTTTTCCAAACTAATCTACCATTAGATTAGTTAATTAATCTAAATATTAGAAAGCATTAGAAGTTGGATTCTTTTCCAAACTAATCTACCATTAGATTAGTTAATTAATCTAAATATTAGAAAGCATTAGAATTTGGATTCTTTTCCAAACTAATATACCATTGTATTAGTTAATTAATCTAAATATTGGAAAGCATTGGAACTTGGATTCTTTTCAAAACTATGAAACCCAATCTTAGACTTAAACGACATCCAAAAAGACTTATAATAAAATAACTAAGTCAGTCTTAAACAAAATATAATCTTATTAAAGACCAACACAGATCCCAGGATTCTAAAGAAAATATGACATACTCAACAATAACATAGAGTTAGCAAAACAATACACCTTTCTTAGCTTCAATGTAGCCCAAATATCTATCTAAAGCCAAACCTAGCTCAACCCCATGCAAGCAAATACGTAAGTACACAACTTTGCAAAACCAATAGCAAGCAGACCATAGGGCATGATTTTAAAAGGTGTTGTTGCTAGCACACAGTCATCCAGAGGATGCATCTAGTTGGATATCTTCAAATAACCTTGTGAAGGCACAACACGGGTGAAGGTGAGATACAATATGCCTTCAAGCCCTGCCCTTAAGATCATGTTCCATGCTAGCGGGTGAGCAAGAAAAACCCCAACAATGCCAACCAAACTCACATAGGAGACAACTAACAAGGTGAAATAAAACACAACAAAGCAACATAAAACCTCACATAACAATCAAAGAATAATAACATAGCAAGCATTATCTAGGTTTGAGGATTATTGGAGTTTCCAACAAGCCAGTGTCACCACCACCTTGAAACTCATGATGTTCCTCCCTTGTGTATGCCTTATCATTTTGGATCTATTCCTTATACATCCTCTTGAACATAGGCCCATGAGTCTATATTTAAAGGCCATAGTATGGATGCCAAGTACCTCCATCATAGGTAACGCCATCATTACTTCATGCCATCAAGACAATATTTTCTCAAGCCATAATACCACATGAAGGAAACAATGAGGCTAGCTAGGGTTAAGGTGCTCCACTATGACATTCAAGGCACCACAACCAAGGTAATGGAGGAGTATAAAATTCCAAGCTTAGCCGATGCCAAATTAAAAACATGAATGTGCTAAAAATATTTAATAGGATTGAATTAACATCAATTAAGAGTTAGACTATAACATTAGCAAAATAATATTAATAATTCTAACCTTAGATTATTAATCATTCTTTGATTAATATTAAAACTAATGCTAACATTTAGACATTAATCATATTTCTATTAGATAACAAATCTAACATTGGAAACACATCAATTATTCCATTAATTAATGCTAATTTTAGACTATTTAACATTAACCATTCTTTCGATTAACATTAAGTCTAACATTATTCTAGGATTAATTTTTTCTTTCCTTAAGCAAACAAAGCAAACAACAATAATCTTGTACTCCAACCCTAAGAAGCAACCTTAGAACCAATCCATATAATCTATCAAGGAGATCATTCAGTCACATGCATCAAGGGAAATAGATCTAAAAAAAATCATTCTTTCGATGTCTTGTACCATCATTTTATCCCTAATAAGTGGCTCCTTATTTAAGATAGACTCAGCTATCATTGACTCATATTAAGGATACTCATTGCATGCAACTTTCTTGGTTTGATGGCACAAACATGAGCATACGTAAACCACAATGCACCTACATGAAAAAGAGTATTTATTCATGTTACCCTAATATTTTTCATGACCAAGTCATCATCATCATTTCTCCTTCAATACAATCTCTCATTTTCCTTGTGTCCAGTACTCTTGTCCACCCATGAGAGTACCTAATATTGCAACCAAGTAGAGCATCAGTAGTACGATATTCTTATGCACAAATAGATAAAATATTAAAAGCATATATCCATAAAAACTACAAAACTAAGCATTTTACACCAATCACAATACAAAGTCCAACTTGAATAATTATTACTGCCAAGGAGGGTCATCACATACTAACCCCCTTGGACTAAACTTAATTCCTTGTGTTCTTGCAAAGTATTACATTTCATCATTACTCAAAAAAATAAGGAAAATGTCTTTTCATCTCCTCCACTTTTTCCCAAGTGGAATTTTTCTTTGAATATTAGTGCCATTGGACCTTACATTGTTTTAGAGTTCATTTCCTCATTGCTTTGGAATGAAACTCCCAAATATTTACTAGCCTCACTTTAATGGTTGATGAATCTATCACCTATAATTTTGAGATATCCCACACATGATTAGTATCAACAACGTACTTCCTGAGCAATGATATGTGGAAAGAGTCATGGATCTTAGACAAGTTGGGTGGTAAGGCAATTCTATAAGACATCAGACTGATCTTCTTGGTGATCTCAAAAGGCCTAAAATTTTGAGAATCCAACTTAGTAGACTTTATGGAACTCTTCATTGGCTTGACTCTTAGTAAAACTTTATTTCATATACAAAATTCTCTCTATGAACACTTTAAATCAATGTAGCTCTTCTGACAATCAATGACTTCCTTTAGCCTTTGCTTGATTGTCCTGAGCTACTCCATCTCTCTAACTACATCTGGTCCAATGACAATCCAATCCTCTAGGTTATCCCAAGATAGAGGAATTTTGCATCTCCTACCATACAAGGCTTCAAATGATGACATCTTCAAGGAAGCATGGTACCCATTATTAAATGCAAACTCAACTAGATGCAAAGTCTTCCCATCGAGACTTTTGGTCCATGCAATATATGTAGAGAATTTCTTTCAATATTTGATTCACCTTTTTCATTTGATCATGTCTCTGGATGATATACAGAGCTAATATTTAGCTTTGTACCAACTGCATGATGAAGGACCTACCAAAATTTAGATAAAATTTTGAAATTCCATCTAAAATGATCATCTCAGGAAAACCATGCAAGTTGAAAATCTCCTTGGCAAATCTATTGTCCACTATAAAGGCATCATCTTTGGTGTTTCCTCGAATAAAATGAGCAACCTTGGTCAATATATCGACCACTAAAAGGATTGCATCATGTTGATACCTAGTCTTAGGTAATCCCACTATGAAGTCCATAGATATCACCTACCATTTTTGTACTAGTATGTCAAATCAGGTGCTACCACTATAACCCCTACCTTACCTCTACCACTATAACCCCTATCTCACCTCAGTGGCTTGGGGTTGGTACCGCCATCATCAAGTTGGTGCACACTCAACGAACTCTGGTCAAACTACTACCTTTGCCCTAGAATGAGCATACCCACGAGGTTCGAACCTAGGTCTCCTCCTAATAAGTGCCCAACTTCTTACCAATTTTATATAAGAATTAAGTTGTTATAATACCAAGTAAAACTATTTTTCAATCTCATACAACCATATTATATATTTAAATATATAAAATACTTTGAAAATTAATTCAAAAGAATAGGATTACATATTAAATACTCAAATTATAAAAATTTGGAAGAATAAACGTGTCGTCCAAAGTTGGAAGAATAAATGTGTCGTCCATACCATATTATCTATGACCATGTAAATTTGATTAAAAAGGAAGAGGGTCTAATATCTACACATATCCTATAAGTCTATGTCTGATATTAATAAAGGTAAAGAATCCCATATAAAAGAAGTAAAAAAAATAACATTTAAATATCTATTTATTATTTACAAAAATTAACATAAATGTAATCAATTTTTTTATGTATCTAAATAAAATTTTTTAAAAAATAAACAAATATCAAAATTAAAAATTAAAAAAATTAAAAAATGTCTCTTAAGGGATATCATTGTATGTTTTTATGTTTTCTTCCATGATCTAAATTCAAACCCTAACACAAAGGAACCAAACCCTTTCAAAAACCCATGTTTTATTCTAAAATTTTAAAAAAATATATAGTTCAATTTTTTGAACGTCCAAGACCATTAACTTCATCTTTAATAGACTAAAGTTTTTTAAAAAAATTACACAAAAAATAAGTAAATAAATAAAAATTAACTAATAATAAAAATGATTTGGTAACTTATTAAAACAAAAAATTATTTTACTATGCATGTCATTACCTAACTTCTAAGTAAATAAGATATTTGCTTCTTTTTAAATGATTAAAATGATTAATTGCATTATGAGAAATCATTAAAAGAGTTTACTTTGATGCTGAGAAATTATATAAAGGAAAAAAAGTACAATGTAGAAAACCAACCCAAGTGCAAAACAAAAGGGTAGATTCAAACTACAAACAAAATGGATCCTCAAAAAGACCATACAAATTATAATAGTAGTGTTAGCGTACTTAATATGTTTTTTTTTGTATTGCATCATTTGGCATACTGTTACAACTTCTGTAACAGTTTCGTTCAGCCGGTGACTATTCCCGGCATTGTAAACAGTATTTAAACTTCGCTGCTGATTAATAAAACTAGTTCACAATTTTATCATGGCATCAGAGCCAGAATGCAGGGAGCAGTGAGAGGTGGCTGGAGAAGGTTGCTGTGCTGAAGGTTGTTGTTGCGGCGTTTTTTTTCACGCCATTGCGTGATAAATTTTTAAAGAAAAAAAAAAAAATTTCGCGGGACGCAGACATCCCGCACCCCGCAGCCCCTCCCCCAGACACAGCCAGTGGACTGCGCAGAGGAGGGAGCAGCTAGGCACAGCCGCGGATTGTGCAGAGAAGGGAGGAGCACAGCGCGTCCCCCCCCCAACACAGCCAGCGCGGTTGACGCGCGGGCTATGCAAAGAAGGGAGGAGCACAGCACGTCCCCCCCCCCCGTCGAGGGAGCAGCCGCGCTAAGTGACTGCACAGAGGAGGGAGGAGCGCGTCCGCCCTGCCCCCCCCGTCGAGGGAGCAGCCGTGCTAGCCGCGGACTGCGCCCCCCCGTTGAACGCACGAATGCAGAGCGTTCCGCGCTCCTCCGCATCCGGTGAAATTTAAAAAAAAAAAAAAGGAAGGCCGCCTGCAAGCGCAGCGAGCCGCGATGTGCAGGAGGCAGCCACAGCGGGCCCGGGAAGTAGAAAGGAAGACGGGCAGACCGAGGTTGAAAAAGGAGGGGCTCCACTGTTCCAAACGGATCAGCCCGCTAGCTCACTTGGCAGTGAGCTGTGCAGTAAGGCTTTGGGAGCCTACAGGTCGGGGGTTCAAATCCCGCCGACTCCCCCCTTGCAAAGGTATAAAAAAAAAAATTTCAAAGGTTTTATAATTATTATTTTTTTTAGTTAAATTTTTTTAATTTTAATTTATTTTTTAATAGTTTTAAAACTTTATAAATTAAAATTTATTTTTCATAAGTTTTTAAAACTATATAAATTAAAATTATTCATTTTAACTTTAAATATATAATAATTATTAAAATGCTTTGTTAAAGAAATTTTTTTTAAGGGGGGATATTTTTTTCAAAAAATCAAAGGGGGAATGTGAGTAATTTTCTGAAAAAGCAATTTGGCGAATTGTAAAAGGTGCATTTTCAGCTGTGACCGACACCTTGTGGGTTAATTCTTGTGGGCACTTTTTATGTTGTATGTTGCATATTTCATTTTTTGCACTACTTCATTAAAAGTTAAAAAAAAAAATCAAATACACTCCCTAAGTCCCCGGAATAATTAAAACCCATCCGTGCAATTTATTACACTGCAACGTTCGGTATTTGTGATACCTATGGCCAGCACTTACAGGTAAAGCTGTCGTGATTTGGCTACTGTATCCGCCACCTAATATAGCTGCTACAACGATGTCTGAGCTTGTTCTCTATAAATCGTCGGGGAGAGATAAGTTAGCCATTTTTGCATTTTTTTACTCCATCCACTACCCTTTATCGCACTTGTGTTTAGGCGTAAATCCTGACGAAGTATTCTTCATAGTGTTTAGGGGAAGTTACGCCCCACGCATGAGAAGAATCTTCTATGGTAGGTGCCATCAACAAGGCGATTCCCTTTCAGTACCGCTTATGTTCCACGTATCGTATTTTCTCTAAAACTCACCTATAGTCTCCCTCACGTAAGGGCAGGTGATTTTTGTTGATCTTTATAAATACCTATAGTTTCCCTCACGTAAGGGCGGGTATTTTGTACGGTATAACGGCCTAGAAAAATGTATATCGAAAGGGGGACCAATTGGTGATATAAGGAACCTTCACTATGGCCGCTGTTGCAAAGTTGATGACTGATCCTCATCAGTTATTGAAAGGTCCAAATTATACACCATGGAAACATAAGATGAAGGCAATTCTCCAAATGGAAGATTTGTGGGAGATTGTTACTGGAGTAACAACTAGGCCTTCACCAACAGCAGGATCCACAGGTCCTTTCGCAGATCAGATAGATTTTGACAAGAAAGACAGTCGAGCAAAGGTGCTCATTTTGTTTGCTGTTTTGGATGAAGTGCAACCTCATATAGCTGACAAAGCAAGTGGTAAAGAGGCATGGGATGCCCTTAGATCCATCTATGATGGAAATAATGATTCCACCATTCTTCATCTTCAACAACAACTTCATAACCTGAGTTTGAGACAGGGTGAAACAGTTGAACTCTTTCTATGCAGAGTTTCTGAATTGAAATAGAAATTGAATTCTTTAGGAGATACTGTAGACGAAAAGCTTCTCATTTCACTTGTGATGAGAGATTTACCTTCTTCATTTGATATGTTGATAACCTCCATCCAGGTGTCTCAATGACAAATTACCTACATCGAGTTGGTCAATCTGCTTCAACAACAGGAGGCATGCCAACTTCACAAGGATGATTCTTCCAATACAGCCCTATACACCAACAGGTAGGGTTCTAGGAAGAAAGGTAATGGGCAAAAAGGAGGCAAATTTCAGAAAGGAGGAAATTCTCAATAGGATACGAAAGGAAAAGGCAAACAACCTCAACAGAAGAAGAGGTGGTGCAAGATCTGTGAGAAAGACAACCATGACACCAACAGGTGTTGGCATAAGAACAAGCAAAAAGGCCAAAACAAACCACAAAATAAAAACAAGCAACCCTGGTGAATGTTTTTGTTGAAGAATCTGACTCAGATTCTGAATGGGCACACAAGGTGCTCATGACTACCATAGATTCCACACAGAGGGATCCCGTTTGGTATGTCGATTCTGGAGCTAGCAAACATATGACGAGCGACAGATCGTGGTTTGAATCATTTGTGGCCAAAGAGGGCAAACCTATCACCATTGCTGATGATAAAACCTACAGGGTTTAGGGAGAGGGTGCGTTTCAATCACTCTTCCTGATGGCAAGTGTCAGATTGACAAAGTCCTCTATGTTCTGGGATTGGCTAACAATTTGTTGTCAATCACACAAATCCTGGATAGAAATATGGTTGTCAACTTTCGTGTTGAGAATGGCAAGAAGTGTTGTACTATTACCAGGAAGGGTAAGCGGATTGCAATGACTTCATATAAGCACGGCTTATTTGCCCTAGATGCTATCTCTACTCCACATGTTTCCATGATTGTCTCTACTAAGGAGGCAACTTCCCTATGGCACAAGAGATATGGGCATCTTAGTTATGGCTACTTACTTGAGCTCAGTAAGTATGAGATGGTAAAGGGTCTTCCTTCCCTTTTTGCCACATTGCCAGTGTGCTCTGACTGCTTGGCGGGAAAGCAGCATAGAGTACCATTTGAGAAGAGCTCAACAAGAGCACGAAAACCTTTGGAGTTAATTCACACCGATCTGTGCGGTCCTTTCACACCCAACAGTTGTGGAGGGAAGAGGTACTTTCAGTTATTCGTAGATGACTACTCACGAAAGATGTGGGTTTTCTTTCTCCAACTGAAATCTAAAGCTTTCGCATTCTTCCAACAGTTCAAGAAATTCGTTGAGAAGGAGTCAAGAGCTTCTATTAAAACCCTCCGCTCAGATCGATGGGGAGAGTTTACCTTTAATGAATTTTCTGCATTCTTAGATAAGCATGGAATCAAGAGATAGTTAACAACTGCATATACTCCTCAGCAAAATGGAGTTGCTGAGAGAAGGAACCGTTCTATCATGGAAATGGTTCATTGTATGCTCACGAGAGCTACTCTTGGGCAACAATATTGGGCGGTAAGTTGTCACCACTGCAGTATATCTGTTGAATAGGGCACCCACAAAGGCCCTAAAAGGAATGACTCCATAGGAAGCATGGAGTGGTCGAAAACCCTCCATATCTCATCTACATATTTTCGGATGTCACGCTTTCATGCACATACCGAAAGAGAAAAGGAAGAAGCTAGATGAGAAAACACTGAGATGTATTTTTCTTGGGTATGATGAGCACTCTAAAGGATATCGTTTGATAGATCCTTTGACCAAGAAAATTCATATCAGCAGAGATGTTGTCTTTGATGAAGCTTTCACATCACAGAGCACATATAAAGTACACCTAGATATTGTGGAATCTAAGGAAGAGAAGATTCTTTCATCAACACAGACAGGAGGTCCTTCTACATCTTCTTCAACACCATCGAAGAAGAATCCAAAATGGTGTACAAATACAATCAGAGACGCAAATTTATCCACTCCTCCCAATTTGAATTTGGATAGACCTCGTACATGCAGTATGGCTCAAAAGGAGAAAGAAGCCAAAGAAACTGGTGAGGTTGATGATCTTTGTCAATATTTTGAGGAACTTTCTGTAACTCCAAGTACAGAAGTAGAGGATATGGATATTGATGATGACAGGGTGTTCATGTCTACCATAGATGATCTTGAACCTGCATCAGTGCAAGATGCTCTCAATGAGCCTTAGTGGAAGGCCGCTATGGATACAGAGTATGAGTCTTTGATGAAAAATAAAACTTGGAAGCTTGTTGATCTGCCGCATGGAAAGAAACCCATTGGCTGCAAATGGGTATATAAAGTCAAGTACAAGGCAGATGGAACAATTGATAAGCATAAGGCCCGTCTTGTTGCAAAGGGCTATGCTCAAAAGGAAGGCATTGACTACGAGGAAAATTTTGCACCTACTGCTCGGATGACCACAATTCGGGTTATGTGTGCTATGGCAGCACAATATGGGTGGAAAGTTCACCAGATGGATGTCAAAAGTGCCTTTCTAAATGGTGATCTCCAAGAAGAAGTCTATATGACTCAGCCAGAAGGATTTGAAGTGGAAGGCCAAGAGTAGAAGGTTTGCAAATTGGTCAAATCCTTATATGGTCTGAAACAAGCTCCTTGAGCTTGGTATATAAAAATGGACAATCACCTTATGCAGCATGGATTTAAGAGATGTCCGTCAGATGCAAACCTCTATTTCAAGAAATAGGGTTCCGAGATAGTGTTGCTTGTACTCTATGTGGATGATCTCGCTCATTACAGGGAGTTCGAAACTATGATCTCTCTTGTCAAAAGAAACTTGTGCAAATCTTTTGAGATGACAGATCTCGGACTTCTCCATTATTGTCTTGGTCTGGAATTCATCTAGGAGCACTCCATCAAAGTGTCTCAAAAAAAATATGCCAAGACATTGTTGGAAAAATATCGCATGATCGATTGCAAGCCAATGGCAACTCCGATGGAGAATGGACTTCGGTTATCGCGATATGATGATTCACCTCGGGTATATGGTACTCTCTATCGACAGTTGATTGGGAGTCTCATATATCTGACCAATACTAGGCCAGATCTCATATTTGTTGTCAACTATCTTTCGAGGTTCATGCAAGAGCCTAAGACCACTCATTGGAAAGCAGCAAAATGTGTTCTTCACTATGTCCGTGGTACTATGGAATATGGCCTAGAATACAAGAGGAACAACAAATTCTTCTTGCAAGGATACACGGACTCTGACTATGCCGGATCATTTGATGATCGCAAGTCAACTTTTGGATACATTTTTCATCTGGGATCCGGTCCTGTCTCTTGGCACAGCAAGAAGCAACAGGTGGTTGATATTTCATCAACAGAGGCAGAATATTACGCCGTACGTGAAGTTGTGTGCGAAGTGATATGGTTACGTCGCATTCTGACAAGTATGGGCCATCCATCAAAATCTCCAATACACTTGTTTTGCGACAATCAGGGTGTTCTGAACCTCGTCAAGAATCCAATCCATCATGAAAGAACAAAGCACATTGACACACAATGTCATTTCATTCGAGATGAAGTTCCAAAGCACCGAATTCAGCTTCAACGACATTCCCACCGATGCTCAAGTTGCAGACATTTTCACTAAGGCACTTGGACGTGTCAAATTTGAATTGTTTCGCAGCTCTCTTTGTATTGCAAAATGATGTAAGGGGATGTTAGTATAGCTATTAGTTATTACATTACCCAAATAATGTAATAAAGGGGGATGTTAGCGTACTTAATATGTTTTTGTTTGTATTGCATCATTTGGCATACTGTTACAACTTCTGTAACAGTTCCGTTCAGCCGGTGACTATTCCCGACATTGTAAACAGTATTTAAACTTCGCTGCTGATTAATAAAACTAGTTCGCAATTTTATCAAGTAGTGTTAACTCCAAGTAACCAGCCTATAGTCTTAATTGAAATGAAGCAAGATACGAATTAAAGGATAAGGATGCCATAATCCTAAAGGTTTTTAGTTGGTCTCTTTATGGTAATGTTGGAAGCTTTGACTATTTTGCTAAGCAATTTTTGATATTTTTGGTAATTTGTTAAGCTTTAATTTATTTTTAGTGTTACCATTTTTTGTTTGACTTGTTATTAGCTCCTTTGGATTAGTTTTGGTTGTTTTCGTTTTTCCTGATTTCATTTGTAGTGTTTTTGATTCATTTTATTGTTTATGTTTTGGATTTGTTTTGTTTTGTTGTTTTTGTGATTTTTTTTGTGTTCGTGTTCTGTGGTTTTTTGTTTATGGTGTATTTGTTTTTCTTTATTGTTTTTGTTTTGGTAGTGTTTTGTTATATTGTGTTTGTCATTTTCCAGTGTTTTGTGTTTGTTTTTATTTTTTTGACATTTTATTTTTTTTGTGGTATTTATTGTGTTTTGTTATGTTGTTTGTGTGTTTGTTCTGTGTGGTTCGTGTTTTTTTTGGTGTGTGTTTTTATTGTGTTTTTTCTTGTCGACACACTCAAGGAGTATGTTTTATTTGTTTTAGATTTTTGTGTGTTTGTGTTCGTGTGTTCTTGTTTTATGTTGTTTCAAGAATGCTCCTTGTGTGTGTCAAAGGTGGTAGACCAAGTGCGAGCCTTGCACATTTTTGGTGAAAGAGATACCTCTGCCTCCTTGGATCTTACCCAAAAGTGGCATCCCTTTTGGGATGTTTTCCAAAAACAAAAAAAATGATCTTATGAGGACGGACAAGTTAATGATATATATTGTTGATATTTTATTTTAGTGACTTTAATTTATAGAAATACGTTTAATGGTATATGTTGTTGGTTTTTTATTTTAGTGACCTAAATTCAAATTACAAGGAGAAAGTCCCTATCACTATGCCCAAGAGTACGGTCTCAATTGTACTTTAAATTACTTAAAATATATATATATATATATATATATATATATATAGTAGTTAATGGACGTGGATGAGATCCTAAATTTAGAAATATATCTAATAATATTATTAATGAATTAATATAATCTAGCTTTATCTTTAAAAAAATCTAGAGATAACTCTACAAAGAATAATACTAAATTATAAATTATTGTATCACATTACGGTGGCTTTAAATACCATATAAGTTATACTATTGTACATGTTTTAATATAATTAAAAAATCAGGTTACCAATTGGTTTGACCAAAACCTTAAGGGGGGCAAAGGTCCAAGGTTCAAATCTCGAGTCTGGTTGGATTGAACGTTTATCCCTTTTCTAGTACTTTCAGTGGTGTAAAAGGTTTAAAATGACTATGACATGGTGGTTATAGGGGCGGACTGTGCAAAGAACTGTGTGGTCGAACTGAACGCTTGTCCTTTACCACTCTAGTAATTTTATAGCTCATAAAATGATATTCTTTCATTTTTAATAAGGAGATCTAGGTTCAAATGTTCTGAATAATAGATGTATAATAACAATTTTCTTTTTTATGTTTTAAATAATTATAAATATTTGTATTATATATAACATGATAATATTTTTATTTTTATTTGTTTTTATTTTAAAATTATTATAAACAATTGCATTGCGAAAAATAATAAAAGTTATATAAATAAGTTATGCAATCCATGATGATAATATTTATATTGAATATCTTGATTAATGAATAAGACATGTATGAATCATATAATAAATGGAATCTATGAATTTATAAACACAAAAACAAACAAGAATTTTTTTTTATTATATATAGTGTTAAAGTAACAAGCCATTCATAAAGTATATGACAAAGTCTAGTTTATGAGCCAAGAAACATAGAATTGTATAAATATTATTTTGAGAAGCTTGATTGCCCTTTCAATCTAGCTTAAGATGAGGTTTCTTTTACATTCAAACAAAGGAGTGAAACACACAGGTTTTTCACAATTCTAACTCTTAACACAATTGTAAAAGTTTATTGTTTAACTAGTCCATGTCAATGATCACCTTATCAAGGGCTAGGGCTTGGAACTTGTGTATTATTAAAGTTAAAGTTATTTAAAGAAAATGTTGTCTAGTTTACCACTAGTTATGGGAGGAATCCAAACATGTGTTGGGTTTTTGGGGTCCCATGGAGAGCCAAGGTAGTTTTTGAATGTTTTAATGGAAAAATGAGGTAAGTCTAGAGGTTTTGAATGAAAATTATAGACAATATTGACCTCTTTCTATAATAGTTCCAATATAGCCACATTGACTATATTATTAGCTTGGGTCTTAGGTTAGGTTGTCAACCCTTAAGCATTAGGGTTAGGGTTTTTATTTGTTTTAGTCTTTAAATAGGTGAATTATGTTGTAATAATTCATCGTTCATATTTGATGTGCATACGAGACTTCACCCTCCCTAAGTGGCTATGAGACTTTACTCTCTTTTAATGGCTAAGATTATTTAGTGACTTAGAATTCAGATTTGTTACTCACTATTGTTGATTTATTGTTGTGGAATCTGAACTCTATTCTAGTGAATGCTTTTATGTTTCTATATTTTTTAATTTTATTATTTATGTTGCTAATTATGAAGTTGTTTTCATATTATGAATTGATGGTGACAGAAATAGGAGCAAGAGTGACCCCGACAACCCTGGTGCCTTTAGGTGGGATTTCCCAAACCCTTGCGAGGGTTTTTGAGCTGGAGCAGGGAGAGATTCCCCCTGCGGATGAAGTTGTCTTGATGGATGATCCAAAGGGCCCTGACCCTGATTTGGGTAGGCTAGGAAGTTTAAACTATGATCGGCCGTGGGAAAACTACAAGGGTTTTGTTCCCCCCCTCCTTGGTAGCAACCCCCTTATGCAACGTGGAGTCCTCCTTTCATACCTTGAGAAGGTTACGGGTACTCCAAATCCTAGCTCCTATGGGACTACGACCTACCCCCCACTAACCACATCGGGTGAAAACTTGGTGATCCCAGAAGCAGTCATGGCACCAAAACTATCCATGGAAACTCTCTCCCTTGTGGGGAAATTTGTTGGAGGGAGGCCTGACATGGAATCCATAAGAAAATGGGTGGGGTTCAAATGGCGAACAATAGGGAGCTTCCAGTTGGTGGCCCTTTCCAGAGGGTTTTTTTGATCCAGATGAATAACCAAAATGACTATGCCCGCATCCTCACTGGGGGCCATGGTTTTACGGTAGGAAAATCCTATTTCTCAGGAAATGGGGGGAATATTTCAACCCTCGTACTCAAGACATCAACTTCACACCCATCTGGGTCCGCCTCCCAGATATTCCCATCCAGTTCTATCATGAGGACATCCTTCATGGGATTGGGGGATACATTGGAGACCTTGTTGCCATCGACCCTGCAATGAAGGCCAGAACCCGCATGGCTCAAGCCAAAATCTCCATCAATGCCAACTTGGCCTCCCAGCTTCCCACTCGCATCAATATCATCTATGGAACCTTCAGGTGGTGCCAAGCTATCAAGTATGAGAACAAGTTGATATTCTGCATCGAATGCCAATCCCAAGGACATCTCAAGTCTCAATGTCCATCCCTCAAATAGCAGAAGGATATGCAAAGCTCCAAGCTTCCCCCATGAGAAACAAAGCACCCAAGCAGGATTCAACAATGAAAGACCCACAGCCTCTATCGACTTCAGATGATGAAAAGGAGTTCAAAGGGAAGCAATTGGCTGTCCAGGTGCCTACCATCAACCATCCTATTGCACAGTCGAGCCAGGTATGCTCCATGTTTGCTCTTCCCAATAGGTTTGAACCTTTATCTACTTCCATTTATGAAGTCCTTTTCCCTAAATCTACCCCCTCCCCTCTCCCACCAATCCCCACCCCCTTCCCTCCCCTTCCAGATCTGGTCCATCCCTCCCCCTCCCTCTCGCGCCATCATCCCCCACTAGATCCACCTCTAGATCCCTGGATTTTAACCCCTCCCTCCTTGAGGTTGATCCCCCCTCCCCCTTCAGAGGTGCCCCTTTCCCCTCCTAGATCCTCTATCGAATCCTTGAAGGAAGTTGATAGCCCCTCCCACCTCAGAATGGATCTCAACCCCATCATCACTAGAAGCAAAAAGGGCCCAGTTGACACAGGAGGTGAGAAGAAAAGAGGTAGACCTACCTTATCTAAAAAAATAAAAATGACACCAAAAATCAAGTAGCCAATGGGGTGCAGTCAACCTTATTCCCAGATCTATTCAACCAGACAAAGGATGAAAACAAAAATCCCAAACCCCCCCCTATCGAGCAAGGGAGGGAAAAACCCACCAAAGTTTCCAGATGAAGATTCTCTCCTAGAATATCAAAGGTCTCAATAGTATGAGCAAGTAGAGGTTAGCTTGAACCATTAGGAAGGACTTCAAACCTACCATCCTTATGTTGCAAGAAACAAAAATCGATGCATCCAGATCCAATAACATCTCCCAATCAGTTTGGAAGAACTACCAATGGGCTTCCTCCCCTGTTGAAGGGTCATCTGGAGGCCTCCTGTGCCTATGGGATCCAGACAAAGTTGAAGGTAGGGTTATCTCATCCTCTATCAGAATGTTGAACCTAATGTTCTACTGCAAAGAAAATCAATTCACCTGGGTCTTATCCAACATTTACGCCCCAAATAATCCTCTAGAAAGATACACGCTCTAGAGATATCTGTCTCACATGAAGGATGCTTTTTCCAACCTCCCTTGGATGTTAGCAGGGGATTTCAATTCCCCCCTCTTTCCCTCAAACAAGAAGGGCGACATTCCCTCTCCCTCAAAAAGCATCCAAGATTTCCAGAACTTCATCACAGAGAATGAACTCATGGACATTCAGATCAAAGGCTACCAGTTCACCTAGAGCAACAAAAGAGCAGGCCCTGAGCATATCCAAGTCAAGCTTGACAAAATTTTCCTATCTCAGCAAGCTATTCCCATATTTGGAGACACCTCTCTCATCTCCCTTCCCATAATAGGCTTCGACCATTGTCCCCTCCTTCTTGAATCCAACAAGGGTCCATCTTTCAAAACTCCCTTCATATTTGAGAATATGTGGATCCAGCACACTGATATGAGGTAGTGGATCACTGAGTGGTGGGGGACCCCTTACTCTGGGACTGCTATTTCCTAGGTATCTCAAAAACTGAAGGCTATTAAGGAGAATCTCAAAATTTGGAACAAGGAAGTGTTTGGGAATATCTTTGAGAGCAAAGAGCAGATTTTGGGTAGCCTCAAAACCTTAGAACAACAAATCCAACATGACCAATGGACCCCTCAACTATGAGAAGAAGAGAGAAAGCTCTTGTCAGATTACCACAATGTCTTAGCCAAAGAAGAGACCTACTGGAGGCAAAAATCTTGCACCCTATGGCTGAAATATGGGGATGCAAACACAAAGTTCTTCCATGCTTCTACTATGCGAAATCATAGTACAAACAAGATCAAGGAGCTTACTCTTTTCGATGGCATAGTCTCATGGGAAATTTTCAAAATCAGAGATGAAGTCGCTTCCTACTTCAGTGTCATGATGGGAACCAATCCCCCTGAACATCCTGAAGCCCAAGAGGCTCTCCTGTAGAACATTCCCCCCCTGGTCACCCCCGCGATGAACTCCTCCCTCATCCAACCCCTCAACAATAAAGAAATCAAATTTGCTCTGTTCTCCATGCAAGCTGACAAAGCCCCCAGACCAGATGGATTTCCCCCCTACTTCTTTCAAACTTTCTAGGATATCCTAGAGGAAGATATCTACAATGCCATCATAGAACTCCAACAAACCAAAACCATCCCCAGAGGAACAAACTCCACTTTCATTGCCTTGATCCCAAAAACCCCCCAATGTAGATCTATGGTGGACTTTAGACCGATCAGCTTATGCAACATCATCTACAAGATTCTAACCAAATATTTGGCTTTAAGGCTCAAGAGGATCCTTCCGACGATCATAGATCCCTATCAGGGAAGTTCAGTGGAAGGCAGATCTATCATCGACAACATCATCTCTCTCCATGAAACGCTCCACTCAACTTTGTGCAACAAGAAGGTGGTCATGTTCTTGAAGCTGGACATATCCAAAGCTTTTGACAAGGTAAACAGAGATTTCCTCCTAAAAGTCCTTTCCAGGTTTGGGTTTCATAAAGATTGGATCGACCTCATCAAAGGTTGCATCACTTCCACATGGTTCTCAATGTTAGTGAATGGTTCTACTGTAGGTTTTTTTCCTAGCTCTAGAGGCATTAGACAGGGAGATCCCCTATCCCCCTTCCTCTTCATAATTCTTATTGAATCCCTTAGGAGAATCTTCAAATCTACCTATGCTTCAAGGAAATTCTTTGGGATCAAAGCCTCTTCCAGCTCTCCTCCCCTATCCCATTAGTAGTTTGTGGATGATACTATCATTGCGACCTTGGCCTCTGTCCTCCAAGCTAAGTCCATCAAGCACACCCTTGACATATATGCTTCTGCAACAGGGCAAGAAATCAACTACATCAAGAGAAAATGCTATTTCCTCAATACCCTAGGCAGCCGACAATGTAAGATTACCCGTATCCTTCAATGTTGTATTGTTGATCTCCCCACTTCTTACTTGGGCCTTCCCCTGTTTACCAAAATCCTAAAAGCATCCATGTGGGACAATGTCATTGAAAGGATCAGCCGCAAACTCACAGGGTGGAAGGGTTCTCTCCTATCTTAGGAATCCAAAGCAACTCTCACCATGTCAGTCCTCCAAAGCATCCCTGTCTATTTCATGTCGGTGTTCAAAGCTCCAATTGTGGTTCACTCCAAGATTGAACAGATTCAAAAGAATTTTTTGTGGTCCAGGCCAGAGGAAAAGAAGAAGTTCCATCTAGTTAGCTGGGAAAAATTTTGCCAACCCAAATCCCAAGGGGTGCTGGGCCTCAGAAGATCTGCCAATATGAACCTTGCCCTCCTTGCTAAGCAAGCTTGGAAAATCTTCACAAACTACAAGGCAGAGTGGGTTTCTATCATCCAAGCCAAATACCTCCAACAACTGTCCCTGGTAGAGGACTTTGTCCCCTCTACTGGATCTTCTTTCTAGAGGGTTGTGATTTAGGCTAAATCTCTCATTATCAAAGGTATCCGTTGGCATCTGGGCAATGGGTCTAAGATCAACTTTTGGGATGACACTTGGTTAAAAGATAAACCCCTTGCGGGAATCCCCAAACTATCCATTCTCAAACCTATCCTGGAAAGAAGGTGGGGCATCAAAGTGGCAGACTACATTGACAACCAAGGCAAATGGAAAACCATTCCCCCTACCAGTGAAAATGGCCAAGTTCTCAGAGCCAGGAATCACTTATCCCATCTTCTCAGAAACACTATCATCCCAACCACAACCACCCTAGACTACCCTATCTGGAAAGGGAATGACAGTGGAGAATTTTTTGTCTGGTCAGCCTACTCATTTCTTATCAAACCCCAAGTTTCCCCTATTCCCTTCAACGTGGTGTGGGTCAAGCACCTCATTCCCAATATTGGCTTCTTCTCATGGATTGCCATCCAAAACAAATCCCTCACTATCGACAATCTCATGAAAAGAGGCATCCTTATCCCAAACAGATGTCACCTTTGCCTTTCTAGCTGGGAATCAATCAACCACCTTTTCGTGGACTGTGATTTTACTAAAAAAGGCCTAAGCCACATGCTGACCATTTTTCAAATCCAATGGGCCCCCCTAAATCCCTGGTGGACTTCTTCATTCAATGGCCTATCCCATTCAAAAATCCTAGGGTCTCCTTTCTTTGGAAATTTTACCTCCATAATTTCCTTTGGTAAATCTAGCTAGAGAGAAATCGTCAAATTTTTTCCACGTTGTCCCATGACCCTGTGTCCACTACCTCCAAATCTATTGCTTATGCCACTGAGAATTCCCACCTTCTCTTGTGTTCCCTTCCCATCAACAACCTCGAAGTGAGCATCCTCCAGTCTCTAAACATTCCCATCCCTTCCAACTTGCCCCCTCCCATGCCCCACCCCAGAAAGAAGGCTCATTGGAAACCCCCTAGAAGGTTGGTTGAAGCTCAACTTTGATGGTGCTTCCAAAGGGAATCTGGGTCTTGCAGGAGCGGGCAAGATTGTCAAAAACCACAAAGGCAAAGCTATCATAGCCTTCTCTGAGAACTTGGATCACCAGACTAACAATGTGGCTGAAGCATGGGTGCTTTGGTGTAGTATGCACCTCCTCAAGGACCAAAGGATCAACCTCCAAGTCGAAGGGGATTCCCTCAACATCATCTGGTACATCAACAATGACAATATCCCACCTTGGAACATCCGATCCCTGATACAAGAAACTAGATCTCTCATTGGTCAACAAATACAGGTTGTTGTTGCCCACGTGTACCGTGAAGCCAACAGGCTTGTTGATGGTCTTGCCAACATGGGTACCACTCAACCGTCTCTATCCATGTGGTGTAGCTCCCTACCACAAAGCATCATCCACATAGCAGTCGCTGATTGGCCAAGGTAAACCAACTACCTTTAATGTTTTCCATGCTAATCTATGATTTTTACAATCAAGTTTTTGCAGGTCTCATGGTGTGCAATCCCCTAGGTGTCCTCTCCATGGTGTGCACCCCATTTCTTCCATATGATTGGCCATATGACTGACCCCCATGGTGGTGATGTTTGATCTTGGGTGCTTATTTCAAACTTCATCGATTTCCAAAGAAAGATGCTCATTCCCGACCGTCAACACCATTCTATTTCATTGCCAATTTCTCCTGCTAAGCTTAGCTATCGTCTCCACCCATGTGGTCTTTGTTTTGTGGACCCTCATCAATCCCCAGTTACCCTCCCCTTTCCACCACCTTTCCACCTATCTTCATCCCATGGCCAATGACATGAACGATGTCTTGCCTCATGCCTATTTAAGCACCAGTCAAGCCACCACCCAGACCTACATCCTTCTTCTCTACCACCCTAGCTTGTGCTCATATTCCCTTGCCACATTCCATCTGCCCCTTTCCTCCACCACCATGGCCTTCCTCAAACCCAACAGTCTACAACTCGATACTCTATCAACCTCCTATCTGCAAGGATGTGGCCTTATCCCTTTCCTATCAAAATTCAAGGGTGTTGAGGTCGATATCACTAGTGGAACTTCTTCAAGACCTGGTCGAATGGCCATGTTACTATTAGACACATCCAATTCAAATTAATCCCTGAGCTTCTTATCAAGGTGTCTGGCCTTTCTCTCTTAGGCCACCTGGTTTGGTGTGACAAACACAACTGGGACCAGGAGCTCGAGGGATTCTCGAATTACCAAGAATTCAAGTGGATTGGTGTTGCCTTGGATCGAGAATCCCTTCCCACCCTGTGGCCCATCATCACCATCCCCCTGCTTCAATATTTGTCTTGTGATGATCCGTCCAAGCCTCTCTCTAGCTTCCACCTTGCCCTGGTGAACCATTTTTGAGGTTTTTGGCCCATGAACATTCCTGCTTTCCTCCATAGGTCCATTAGGCTCATTGTGGTCAGCGCTTGCAAGAAACACTCGACTCCCATTCACCAGGGTCTGTTGGCTATTATTTTCCACCATGTCGCCACCTCCACCCCACCACCCATTCTGGCCAACCCCATTCAATCCAACCCCCCCTCTCTCCCGCTCGTAGTCCTACCCATTCTTTGTCCAGTGAGCCTCTGGCCAGTGAGGACACCCCTGAAGCTTACACTCCCATATCCAAGAAAGGGATCCCATCTATTTCTACTCCCTCCAAGCCCGTTGATGCAAGCGAAAGCAAATCGGTGTCTGCTAAGCGCAAATCCAAGGTCAAAGATAACTCTACCCAGGTTCAGAGGTCATCTAGAGTGAAGAAGGTGAAAGCAAAATCAAGCCAAAATTCCCCTATCCATGTGTCCGAGGACATCAGTGGGAATTCGATCCCTGGCTCTGAGATCTCCAACAATATTTCTAGGATGTTCATCAAGAGCTTTATTGTCGCTTTCGAGAGTGTCGGTACAACCATGAAACAGTACCTCCAACAAAACACCCCCAACACCAAGGAGGACTCTTCGGAGGTCGAGCCCCTGTAAGCTTGCTCTTGCATATTTGGTTTATCTAGTTTTTGGTTTTTGGGATGATTTGGGTTTGGGTTGCTATGTTAGTCCGGGTTTCTCTTTGTCTGGTTTCTGGTTTTGAAGATAGCCCTACGTGGCTTTGGATTTTCTATCTATCGATGTTCAGTCTCCGTAATGGCCCACCCCTGCGTGGGCATTTTTGCTCGTGGGATAGTACCACCCTCCCCTGCATGGGAAATTTTGGTTTCATCCTCCCCTGCGTGGGATTGAAAGTCGCAATGATATCCACCTTCCTAGGTAAGGGATTTCCCAACAGTATGCTCTCTTTTTTCTATCAATATCTTATGTAAATCTGGGATTGGGACCCAGCCAAAACCCATATAATAGAACCACCAATTACCAAAAAAATAATTATGAAGATGTTTTGTTATAAATGGTATTAAATCTAGTGGTGCAAAAATCTGAAAGAGCATGCGATTTATTCTAAAATATATTTTAGCCAATTTTGTGTTCTTCTCATTACCTATTTTCTATTAAAAAAATGTTACCATATTTTGATACAATTTTATGAATTAGGCATAATTGTCTATGTTTCTTAAACTATAAAAAAAAGTATCATAGGTATTTAGATCTTTACGGGAGACCTATCTCATTTAATTATCTCATTGAGTTAATCAAAATAAGATATATCTTTGATAATACTTGTTTAAGTGATCAACAAAATATTTAGGGTTTTTCTATTGATTCCTAGTGTATGAGAGAAACCTTGGCTTCTTCTAGTTGGGCATGCATTGATGGGTGTTTGCAACGCATAAGTTTTTCCAATTATAATTGTATAAATAAAAATAATCGAAGACAAAAAAACTAGTCAAATAAACCAACTCCTATTAGGAATTTCCAATTTTAGAATCCACAAAACTTCCATTTGTCAACTTATGGGTATGATCCCAGGTCCTTCCAACAACAAGACACAAGATTCTTCTAACTACCTTTCAAGGAATATCCTAGTTGCTTCCACTCAATACACATACATATAACCTCTACCATGGAAGATCTTCAAGGTATGGGTAAGGTTAATTTAGATAATACTATTGATCTTGATCCCTTTGAAGATGGTGTTGTCTTTTTGCTTGAATAGCCTCATGGTGTTCCTATCCCTCAAATCAATATTTTGAATTTTGAGGGTACTAATTTGCATGGTTAGATAGCCATGATGGATTGCACCATACACCTACACTATGTTCCTACTAATGGTCATGTAATCTTGGCTACTTCTAAGTTGATACCCATGATCACCAATAGTTTCTATGGGAATACAAACATCACAATAATCATCTTTCATAGCCAAAGCTCAAGAATATATTCCTACTCAAGTTTCATAAAGGCACATCTACCTCTCATTTGATTTATTTGATATAGACCAAACAAACAAACATGGTAGAGGAATATTGCATCAAGTTCATGGGCCTCATAACATATATTTATCATTTGGATTAGATGGTGATGGCATCAACATTTCATCATCACCTTAAAGATGGCATTACGCAAGAGATAGATAATGCATTATTTGTATGCCCTCCATGATGTTGAGTGTTTGGCTTGTGTGACTAAAAAGAAGCTCTAGGTGCCTTGTCCCCAACTATAACATAATTTCAAACCTTTTTGGTCATACTTAATAATCATAATGATAACCATCCACTAGGATTCTTCTATTGTAAATGCTAATTAGACCATTTTTAGAATCAAGCTTGTGAGGAGCAACATAACTTCCAATTGAAAATAGAGGATGAGTAATGCCAAAGGATTCTATCCCTCCTGAATATATGACACCAACTAAAATATAGATGTGTAAAATGGAAGAGGTCACAAAGGGTCTCTTAATATGTTTGTCACATCTTTCCCTCTATCACCTTGAGGGGAGGTACAGTTTGTGAGATTAGAGCTTAGTATTTGATCGATTTATTGAAGAATGCTACATTTTTCCTAAGATACTTCTTTGACTAAGCTTAACCTTAATATAACCCTAATGCAACATACAAATATAATAGAAAGACCTAAAACTAAAATGTTTTTTTCTTTTTGACGATGAAGTAAATGATGATTTCTCTTTTTAAGAAAAGGGTGCAATCAAATGTAGCAAACAAGTCCTAAGTACACTATATGCAATTACGATATAATTCTAAATCTTGAAGATTTAGTTGGTCCCCTAAATGATTAAGACTAAAATAATTTATTCTTTTTCTTTTGTTTATTTTACTAAATAAATAGAAACATAAACTAATATAACTAGATAAAAAGCGATATAAATTCCTAAATGATTTAATAAAAATAAATTTGAAACATAAAAACCTATTTCTACCATAGATGCAAAAGCGCTACTAGTTTGCGGAAGCATTGTCAATGCTTTTACCTAGATGGTGCTTTCAATTTCCTATAAAACAGATAGAAAATTATTAGACTAGTAGTAGAGGGGCCTATCTAAGGTGATAAAGAATGTTGGACTCCCTTGGACAACAATCAAACCCTTGTTCAAATAGATAAGAAAAAACATATAAATGGTGAATGCATGAAATAAATTATCTAGGACAAAAGTACCACAAGGTTAGTAATAGCATTACCAACACTTTTGTTAGCAACTAGCACTTTTGCTCTATGTAAATTAGAGAGGGATAGCACCACCAAACCTACAATTTAATGGTGCTTTCATTTTACAGAGTATCAAAGAAATATTAGATGTAAGACAAGATAATTTCATGATTGAAATGATGATCTTTGACTTAGAAGTGTAGAGACTCTATCAAATGATTAAAAAATAGAGATTTGCTTGCTCAAGGTAAAATATTAAATGATAAAATGAGATGCTAAAGTATATGTAAATGCAATATGCAAAATTATTTAACATGCAACAATATTAAAGCTTTGAGATACAATACAAAGAGAGTAAAAAAAAAAATAAGAGGAAAGAGCACAACTCAAAATGCTAAGATTTTTTTTCCCTTGTTTGTGGAAGCTTTCTAGCTTGCTAGTGGTACTTGAATGCTTGGAGTTTGAATGTTTAGATATTGGATATTGAGTGCTTAGATTTTGTATATTGAATATTTGGGACATAGATATTAAATGCTTGATGCTTATCCCAGTTTCCCTGGCACATCCTTAACCCTTCCTCCTTGGTTGGATGGTGTTGCATACGATTTCCTTGGGGTGGGAGATCACTTCTCCACTTGTTTGCCCTTTTCCTTGCCTTCTAGTGGGTTTCCTTCTAGTTCTTGGTTTTTGGGATATATTTGGGTTAATCCCTAGGACCTTGGGACGTCCCTAGGTTTTTTCTTGGGACCCTCTCTAGGATTTTTGGGTTGCTTCAGGGGTTTTCCTTGGAGTTAGTTTTCTTCCAGGTTTTTTATAGGTTTCTGCTTGGTGTTGGCCTTCAGTGGTTCTCTATATGTGGTTTTTTGTGGTTGTGGGAGAGTGGATTCATGAGAAGTTTTGCACAACATATTTTTGGTTTGGTGTGACCATGTGCTTTCTCCTATGACTCTGCTCTTTGGGATCGTTGGTGTGGGTTCAATGGGCTCTCAGCATTTTTTGTGGCTTTGATCGTGCACCCCTGCATTGCTTACTATTAGGTTCCTACGGGACTTTCTAAATTCTTTCCCTGAAGCTATTCTTTGGTGGTGTTAAAAGTTATATGGGATTTCTTACTGCATCCTTTTGGTATGGGATGGCATGTGCTTATCACTTGTAGTCTTTTCCATAGTGTGTTGTTTTGCGTCTGCTGCTTACTACTCCTTTTGGCATCCTCATAGTTTTCTTACTTCACTACAAGAGGATTTCATGGCCTGTGGAGATCCTTAGTTTGATATTCCACATTCCAGGCCTGTGTGGGATGCATCTTATTACTGGGCATTTTATTTTCTACCATCCTTGCTTTTTTTACATCCTTTCTTGGGTGGGTTTTCCTTATTTATAGTTTATTTGTCCCACATTGTGGTCGTCGGTGGTTTTTTTTCTCGGTTTTTGGTTTTCCCCTATGTGGGATGTTGCATTTTCCCATATTTTGGTTTTTCCCTACATGGGATGTTGCATTTTATCAAATTCTAGTTTTCCCCTATGTGGGATGATGCTTTTTCCTGGTTTCTAGTTTCCCTTGAGTGGGTTGTTTCATTTTCCCACCTATTGGGTTGTTCAAATTTGTAACTAGGCGGGATTGATCATTTAAATTTTCCACCTTTTTTATTTCCCACTAGGCGGGATTTTCAAATTTTTGGTTTCCCGTTTCTCATGTTTTTTCCTCGCTTCCTTCCTAAAGGCTTTCCTTATGTCTTTCCTGAAGGTTTTCCTATTGTCTGTCCTGATGGATTTTCTCAATCCTTTCCTTAAGTCCATCCTTCAGCTTTCCTATGGCCTTTCCTATGGATTTTTCTAAAAATATTTGGTGACTTGTTGTAATCAGGTTTTGGGTCCCTTGATAAAAACCCACTTTAATTTAAATTTAACCAATAAAAAAAAATGCTTGATGCTTGGTGACTTGTAAGAGAGCTTGGATATTGAATGCTTGGAGCTTGTATTTTACAAAATTATGTCAATAGTTTGGCATAACCTTTCCATATAAAATGATAATTTCCTATGATTCGAGAGAGATTTTGGTAGAATTTTGCTACTCTAAAACTCTTGATGAATTGGTCACCTCAAGTGCTAGTTTTATGGGAAGGCATGGCTCCTTGGGGAGGGATTGCATTGAAGATAATATGATTAGAGATGGTAAGAATTTGAAATGAGATTAAGATACCACTAATGGAGGAATATTGAAAATGGTAAATATTGGATTTGGTATTTCTATTAAGAGTAGTGAATTGGACCCTATGGATTTAATCCATTAATATTTGGTGGCTTGGAAGGTGCCAAAACTTTATTTTTGGTAAATGATAGTTAAAAGTAACATCTAGGCAAAAGCATTGTTGGTGCTTTTGCAATGACACTTTTTTAATCATGAGTGTTAGAGTTCAAATTTGGGCTAGAAAGGTTAAAGTTAAAATTATAACAAAAGCATCGTCAAGTTCACAAAAGCATCGACAACAATTTTTGTCATGCCACAGGACTTTTGCTTTTAGAGAAATAAATGCTCCAAATTTGGACATAAGGTAGGTTGATTCAATTTTGTTGATTTATTGGTTGATTAATGAAGGGATTGACAAGCTTGAAGATTTTTGATGTGCTCAAAGTTAGGTGTATACATATTCCCCTTCTTGATGCATTTATTACATAACATATACATGAAAATTTGACATATCCCAATTTTTAGATAAAATTATTTTTTGTTTATGGTCATTAATGTAGGATAATTGATGTTGCGATTGTTTGCTTAGAAGTGATATTATTTGCATTATGGGTAGCAATAAATGTTGTCAAACCCTGGTATTCCCCCTTAAATTTTGAAGGGAAAATCATGTTGGACTGAGGAAACTCAACTTGATTATTATCCACACTAATGTAATGATGAGAGATTTGGGATAGACAACAAACAATGGTTGGGAGGGCCATTGGGGGGATAAAATGCCTAGGAAGTAAAAAGGCTAGTGGGATTCATAATTAATTTATTAATGATGGATGGTTTAACTATAATGGATTTGTGTTAATTATTTGATGTGTTATATTATAATTAAGTTTGAGATGAAAGGTATGGTGAAATAATAATTAATTAAATATTAACTAACCAATGATGATCAATTAATTAAAATTTATGACTGAAATATAAAATATGGATGATTAAATGATGAAATGGCATGGTTGGACATGATAAAAGATGCATAATATACCCAATGGGGTGCTACTATAGTACATATATGTACAAATGTATATACAAATATGTACAACTATATATATATAAATATGCTTAAATATTTTCCTAGGGGGAGTTCAATTAGCTTTGCCAAGAGGACTTCTAGTTAGCATTGAGATTTTCCCTAGGGGACTTTATTTAGTTTTGCCTATGGAAATTCTAGCTAGCATTGATATTTACCTAATGGGAATTTAGTTAGATTTTCCTGGAGGAATTTTATTTAGCTTTGAGATTTGCCAAGGGGACTTTAGTCAGCTTTGCCTAAAGGTCTTCGAAGTTGATTTATGATTTGCCCAGGGGGACTCTAGTTGGCTTTGCCCAAAATAAATTTTATTAGCTTTGCTATGATACAAAAATATATACAAACATGAAAATAAATGGTGTTCCTTTAAACAAACGTCTAAAGGAATTTTTTTTTTCCCATAGGACTTTTGATTTACCTTTGAATAAATGCTTCAACGACTTCTACTTTGCCCATAAGACATTTTATTTGGATTTTCTCATAGGTATTTTTATTTTACTTTAAACAAATGTTTAAAGAACTTCTACTTTGGTTTTAGGAATTTTTATTTACATCTCAAAAAATGCTCAAAGTACTTCTACTTTACCCATATTACTCTTGATTTACCTTTGAAAAAATGCTTAAAGGATATATGCTTTTCCCATAAGACTTTTGATTTAGATTTGATTTATGTTTATACAAATGCACAAAGGACTTTTGCTTGGATTGATTTACCTTATAGAGAATTGTCAAAGAGGATTTATATTTAATTAGTGTGGCAACAAATGATACCCCCAACTAGAGGATAAATTAATTATTGACCTCGTCCCTGTGCATGGTGGTACATGGGATACAATAGATGATGTGATTGATCTTTCTATTAGCACATACGAACCTCACAATATTTATCATAGAGCGATTGATGAGATAGAAGAATTTGCTTTAATTGGTTTTGCCATTAGTATCTATTAATCATGCAATATTCATTGTGGCAAGAGATTGGTAGTTTGGAAGAATTGATCAGATTTGAGATTAGTGAGATTGAGATAGAATAGATATATTGAAATGGATTTGATGTTTTTTGCACTCTATTTTGATTTACAATGTGGTACTAAGAGTATTTACATACATCAATCATGTACGTAATGAAAATAATCTATCATGACTAGGATCATCATTTGCATGTCATTGCATATTTCTAAATTGAGGTATAACATATTTATTTAAACAATGATAGTGATGTGTATGCATGTAGTAAGTAAGTAACAATAGACAATTAAAAACAAATAGATTGCTAATATATACTCAAATTCAATACCTTTTAAGAAGAATTATGTTAGTTGGTTCTTTAATTACTTTCTATCAAGCATGGCAATGCAATAGGCACTTGAGCCATACTTGGTGGTTATGATGTATAGACCTAGCCAAATGGGCTTAACTTTGCCTTTGAATTTGGTTTTGACATTGGTGTTATTTTATTAGGATAATATCACCAAATTTGAAGGAATGAGATCCTACCTTCCTATTGTGTGCTTGTTTAAGCCTTCATTGGTAGACTTGTAGGTTATTTAGGGTAAGGTTTTGCTTTTCATAATTTGATTCTAGTTGGTTAATATAGAAGAAACAATATACATCTATAATATATGAGTCCAAAAAAATATGAAAGGTACCTGTTGGTGATAAGATCCGCCTAGGTAAGGATTTTGAGTAAATGTATGGATGTGCCCTAGATCTTGACCAACATTGAAAGGCCGAAGGGAAGATATGCCCCTCGTGCCAATCTTCGGAGAAAGGTCGGATCCTATGCTAAACTACTTGGGTGTTTGCAGACAAGAGTGCAGGAAAGAGATAAAAGGAGTTAGGGTTAGAGAAATAAATAAAAAAGGGTAAGGGAAGAGGGATCGGTGATTTGAGGTGGGAGAGAACAGGAAGCATGATCGCTAATAGACAACTTGAATAGCAACAAATAACACCTAGGGAAAATGAAGGAAATGCAATATCGACCTTCCTATGTATCCTTCGGACGAGTTTTAGGGTACCTTCCCCGATCGCACACCAGACGCAGAGTTCAGCATCCAACATACGAATGAAGAAATACAAAAGAAGCAAACACAGAAGGCAGCATAAAAGAAAGCCAATACGACACTTTTCTACTCCTATGTATCCTTCAGAGCGAGTTTTAGGACACAGTCGTCGATCACACACTAGACGCAGGATTCAACATCCAACATACAAACAAGGAGAGATAAAAGAATCAAGCGTAGAAGGCAACATAAAAGAGAAGAATTGAGCTCAAAGTCTCTTAGTATTAATCGTAGGACATCAAGTTACAACAGCTTTCTAGTAGATAGTTCCCCCTATTTTTTCATTATAATGCCTCAGTTTTTATAGAGGACCCGGGCCTCTGAATCATAATTACATAGCAAAGAAAAGTACACCCTCGAGCCCTGAGAATCGGCTCCCCGAGGCTCTCGTGACCGAGCTTTCAAATCCGTTACCAAAAATGGCAACTGCAACTGGTTCAACCATGGAAAGGTGCATTGATGAGCCATCTAGACATCCTTGGTCTCTGGGTGTGGTGCTCGAGTGGCCGCCATGCTCGTCGAACTCTCCATCATGGCTTGATACTTCATTTCTGATTGCCAAAAATGAGTAGTGGGCTTGTTGGGCACAAAAAATTGCATTTATGAGGCACTTGATCGCCTCGAGAAAATACTCGGCTTGGAACGCATGCCCGTGAAGTGCTTCGCTAAGTATTCATTCACTACTTCGCTTCGTAATGGTTTTGGGCCAAAGCAAAACTCCTCCTTGGATTATACTTCGCAAAACCAAGCTTCGCAAAACTATTTCGGGTTTGAGGAGTGCCGAAGCATATTTACTTCACAAAATGGGTCTCTTCTTCTTTACTACTTTGCTGATTAAACTACTTCGCTGATGTCTTCAAGAAATGATTCGTTGGGATCCCTTTTCAAACTGTGGTTCAGGAATATTTCAGCTGAAGCAGATGTTTCATTCTCTATGACCTTTGTCACTTCTGGTGAAGGCTTAGCCGAAGCAAATGCTTCGCAATGACTTTCGTCGAAGTAAAAATGGTTCGCTGATTTTCTGGCCAAAGTGACTGATGGAAATACTTCGGATGAGAAGTAGTTTTCTTGCCTTCTCCTTTGTATTTCTCTTCGGCACATTGCTTCGCAGAAATCTTGCCCGAAGTAGCTGCTGGAAGCGCTTTGGGCCCAAAGTTCTTCTCTTGCTATATTACTTCGTAAAAAACTCCATCCAAAGTAGTGTTGAAAATGCTTCGGGTGTGAAGCTCTCTTTTCTTTTGAACGCCGCTTCGCTCATCTTTCGCCCGAAGTAGCTGCTGGAAGTGCTTCGGGCATGAAGTAGTTTCATTTTCTTTGCTTGTGTTTTACTTTGGCAATAACTACTTCGCAAAAACTTTTACCTGAAGTAATGCAGGAAATGCTTTGGGTGCGAAGCTATTTTTATTCTCCTTCGACGAAGCTCTTTTCTCTAGCTTGTTTGCCAGCAAAGTTCTTTCTTTTCTACTTTATGTACAAATGGGTGGCATTGGAAGCCAAAATTACTGCAACTTTTCAAAATAAATATAACAAAGCAAAAACTTTACACAACACTATACAAAACTTGTTTCTTTTTCTACCCCTTGAGAAATGTGATAAAATTGTCAACATTCTTGGCGGCTTGCGGGGAAACGAGCTCGTCTTGGTGGGAGGACCCTTTAACTTTGATCCATTGGGCCAGAGTCCTCTCTCGATCCTTCTCCTTCTTCTTCCTCTGGGAGTGCTTTCGCAGCTGGTTCTCGTTCTCCTTCTTCTTTGGCTCCCTCTTCATCTTCGGCTTCCTCTTCTGGAGCTACCTCTTTTGGAGCGGCTTCCTGCTTCGACGAAGGGGCAAGACGCTCACGAATTTTCCTCATGGTTCGATGAACCTAGGACCAGGCACTCTTTGAGAAAGGTTCTAGATCTTGTAGTGCCTTGATCAACATTCAGAACCGATCGATTTTCCTGATGTCTACATGTTGGGCTCTAGTATACAGGTCATTTAGGCAGGTCATGATCTTGCAGTATCTCAGGAGGTAGTCTGTGATCTACTTTTCTGTAATGGGCTTCGCCCATCCGTCTATCTCCGAGACGTTGCCTTCAAACTGAAGCCATGTTAGCTTAATCTCTTCTTTGGACAGGATATGCCCGTCGTCATCTATGAAACTTGGGAAGCCCATGGAAGAGAGATCCTAAAAATAGCTCATTAATGTGCATTGTTCATTCTAAAAAATATCTAGGAGATCTTTTGCCTTTTGCATTTTTTGCACCTTGGAGAAGAAAGCGCATACTATGGCTCAGGCTGTAGACCAGTCCCTAGCTGTTCGGCTCATCGCGGGGACCTGCAGGTCTTGATACTTGGTGCTTTGTACATCGAAAGCTAGTTTGAGTCAGCTTCTAGCTTTCTGGGTGATCTCTTTGATGATTGGCCCTCCTTCGGTAGCGGCATCCCGGGCTTCCATAATGTAGGCCAAAATTGAAAGAGCACTGGAGGCCCGAGATCTAAAGTTTTTGAGCAAATGCGAGCGAATCTCCTTGATTTTGCTCCTGTCACACAGCCCTAGGCCCTCCTTTTCATACAGCTGGTTCTGCATCTGCAAAAATTTTCCTTCGAGCTCTTTTGCCCTCAGTTCATTCTCAGCCTGTCTTTGTGCTCGATTTTTAGTTGTACATTCCAGTTGGTTTATTTGCGATTTTAGGGCATGTGCTTCTTTTCTCATCAGCTTGCACTGCTCTTCGACATCCGCTAGCTTGGACCAGACTCTTTCCAGCTCTTCCTCTAGCTTAATATGTGTGCTCTTTGCTTTGAATCTACGTTGATTTGCAATGTTTGCGTGCACTCAGAAGGTCTCGACCCCTACATGCATAGACAAAGACTCACTGTCTATGTTCAGGTGCTCCAGGTCCTTGGTTTTCTCTTGATAATCGTAATCTATTGGGGTCATCTCATCCAGAGGCTTCTGGACCCTGGGGACCTTCTTCACTTTGTGCAACTTTCCTGCCTCCAAATAAAAGACTGCACATTTCTCAACTTGGGCCAGAGAGTGCCCTCTTTTCTTCCTAGCCTCCTTCAGCATCTTCTCTGTGTTTTTTCGGGCCTGAAGTAGCTTTTCGGCTAGAGGACGTTCCTTTATTATGGATAGCTTGGATTCAAATGAGGCTGGATCTCCATCTGAAGGGGTAAACAAATATAAAGGGTTGACGGGGAATGCCTCACCAAAAGGTTCAACAACAGGTGTAGCGGGGGCCTCGGCTAGTGGGACAACACTGTGTATGATGGGAACTGTTGGTCCGGCTTTCATACGCACCCTGCGAAGGATGAGCAGGAAGCTCCGGAGACACCCACGGGACGAATCCCACTCACTTTAGGATCTAGCTGGTTATCCAAGGTGCGAGTTACAGAGTCGGGTCGAATGTCTATTCACTCTTTTCCGCTTCTGGAATAGATTTCAATATGGACTGTCTGTTACCTTACAGGGGGTTCCTGAACTTGTTCAGTAGTTGCAGAAGTTGTTACTTGTTAACAATCATATTTAACTTGATTCTTGATCTAGCTCTCATGGGTCAGCAGATTCAAATAAAAGACAAATAAAGAAAGTAAAAATGGATCATTTCACCGAAAACAAAGAGAGGGTAGGGTAGGGCAGAAAGAGAAGTTTATCAAACTTTAAACTGTAAAACTTAAACTATCAATTTTATCTATGCTACTAGCTTCACAACAGAACAAATCCAAGAAGAAAGTGTCCAGATTTCTAAGATCACTTTCAACTAGGAGCACAAGGCAAAGTGGAACAGGTCTAGCAGAAAATTATAAATCCAAGGGCAGCTGGTTAAAACTGGTATCTTTCACCGGCAGCCTAGCTCACACGGTGAAGACAGAGCAATTAGAACAAACTTGAACCTCAAATCTGTAATTTCCCCTAGCAGACAATGGAACAAGCTGAAGCCTAACAGCATATTTAAACTTGATAATGGCAGATTTACAGCATATATCTAACAAACTTTAATGGAACGGATAACAGAAGAAGATACACTTATCACAGATCTGTAAAATATTAGGCTCCTGGCCATGCTACCACAGAAAACAGCAAAAGCACATCAACTCCCAGTCCAGAAAACAAAGGATTTCACAAAATTTGCAAGAAATTGCTTATAAGCCTTTTATTTCTAAGTCTCCGCCTCCCGCAATTACATTGAGAAGAAGTATTTATAGACTCAGGACAGACCCTGATCTTTTCAGAAATATCTTCTTCCCCAAACTGCAAATCTTATCTTTTTTAAACCCTAGGACCCGGGTTTTACAATATAAAGCCATTAAAACAAAGCTGTGGATAGAACTTAACCATTCTGCAAATCTGTGCAGTCAGCTGCCATAAATGGAGAAGATAGAGTTGAATGCCACTTGCATTCATCCGCAACTGCAAATGAATGCTCTCATTAATTTCTGTTGGTGAGCCGGATGAGTCACCACCTCTCTCGGATCCGATCTCCGTAAAGCCATCCCTGTGTTGAAATTGTCTTCATGCTATTAATTCTGCCATAAATTTGTCATTGAATGCCCTCACCGGCATCTTCTCTTCTAGCATGGCGGTCCTTGACTAAATCCGCACTTTAACTTTGCCTTTATGGTCTTTTTCAGTTGTCCCGTAAGTGCCAGATGGATTCCTGCATGAAAGACAAAAGATTAATTAGCTCTTTAATAAAACATAAAATCAAAGCTTAAAGGATAAAACAGATTAAAATCCTGAATTTAAACTTGCATGTCGGCCTCTGTTTGTCTGTTACGCGCTTTGACACGTGTCGCTATCCCAGGAAACCTTCTGTTTACAGCTGGAATGCACTTCAGGCCCTTTGGGGAACTTTCTCTCTCTGTCGCGATTTCGCGACATGTCGCGAAATCGCGACGTCCCTGGCGCTAGCGGCTCTTCTTCTCAACTTGGTCGCGAAAATGCGACATGTCGCGATTTCGCGACATGTCGTGAAATCGCGACACCCTTCCTCTAACTCGCTTCTTTCCAACCAACGACATGTCACGATTTCGTGACATGTCGCAAAATCGCCTCTCGCTGGCCGTCGTACATCTTCCTTGCTTCCTGTCGCGATTTCGCGACCCTTCCGGCACTTAACATTTTCTCAAATTCTTCTCACCATGCCGCTATTTCGCTGCATACTTGTTTTGCAAGACTTCCTTAAAAAGGTGCATCGCTACCACTCTCACCCCTGATTTCAAACACGCCGCTCCATTTCAACACTTAACCCTTTTTCTTTGACGCCTTAAGTCTTTGAAACATCTCAACCTTAAAACATTTCGCAACTAGAAAACGTAGCACATCGCTACACTTTTTGGTTTAGAGCCTTCTTCGACAAATGCCCCGCGATTTTGGAACATGTCAGCGCGTCGCTGCAAGTTTCTACTTGAACTCCCTTCTCCAAAACGTGCAGCGCATCGCTGCAGTTTTTAGCACTTAAGCTCTTTTAGTTGATTTTTCTCTTGCACTCAGCGGAAATGCGACATGTCGCGATATCGCGACATGTCGCCAAATCGCGCTCCTCCGTACAACTTTCTTCTCTCTCCTCCGGTCGACAGCGATTTTGCGACACTTTCCAAAAATGGAAATGTCGCGATATCGCGACACTTCCAAAAATGGAAAGTGTCGCGATTTCGCTACACATTTGCGACTTAGCCGATTTTCTGAAAACCTGTCGCGATTTCGCGACATTTCCATAAATGGAAGTGTCGCGATTTCGTGACATTACTAAAAAAGGAAAGATTTGATTTTTCATGTATTTATCTGACTGTTTTCTGGATTTTCTTGGTGCCGGTGCAGGATTTGGCTTAAGCATGAATGATTTCTAGCATGTAAAAGCTAAGTCCAAGAAAACACAAGCTAGAAAGACAGGAAAAGCACAACCTAAAAAGGAAACAAGCAAAACTGGATTAAGACTGAAAAACATCTAGAGGGTCCCTACTGCAAAAATGAAAGTTCAGAATTTTCAGAGGGTGAAATTGATTTTTTTTCAGTGGGGGTGTGTTGCTTCTCAACAAATGGCGATATCTGCGGGTAAAATAGTAGCACTATTTTAGAACCCAAGACTCTGGTTTCAAAACAAAAAGACCATGCATCATGCCTTGCCACAGACATTCTTCGCAATAAATTGACTGTTAACTGCTAGCTGTTAAAATTTCCCAAGGACATACTAGGCTGGATTACTTCAAGGAAGATTTCTGATGTGCAATTTCAAAGGGTATAAACTTTCTTCAAGGATGACTGAATCGAATGTTGAACTCTGGACTGATCAACTTCTCTAGATCATAAAAAGGGGAAACCGAGTAGAGCTCTGTTTACTAGTTTAGCCTTTTACAGCCTAGACAGAGTTACCCTTTAGATTTACACGACCCAAATTTACAACTGTAAGGAAGGATCTTCAACTTGGTAAAAGAAAAATAGCTTTTGGAATCTGGCTGCCTCTCTCTCATATAACTCTTTTTCTTTTTTTTTCTTCTCTTTTTTTTTGAAATATATCAATATCTGAAAGGCCTTAGAGAAATCACAATTTTCTTTTATCACTTGATCAATCTGGAACTGTTTCAGTCTAGGCACTGATAGCCTCTGTGGATACCCAAATAATTGCATGAATCATAGTCCCCTCTTATAACCAACTTTTCTTGGATTCCCTGGGAGTTCCTCCAACTAAACAGCATAGCAGCTTCTCTATAATTAAAACAACTGTGGCAAGCAAGACACAAGATCCAATCATCTCTCTACCTTCATCCTGAATAGCAAAATAGTTCCACAGTTCAGAGTAAGCAGACTATCTCAATTAGAATAATGAACAGAATGGGGCACTGGATTGTGGATTTATCAGCTCAGAATAAAACAATTTTCAGCAGGCTGACTTTTCATTGATGCTCAGACAAAGGCAAAGAACAGAGACCTTTAGAAGCTAAAGGACTTTGCATAGACTTTCAAGGACAGACACAGGCCTTAAAGCAAAACAAAATAAAACTGTACAGACTAAAACACTGAACTGTACAGGCAGCAAAGAAAAAGAAGCAAAGCAACTAAAACTGAAACAAAAGACTGTACAAACTTAAATAAAAGCAAGGATTAACTAAAAACACAGCAACTAAAAACTGTACAGGCAACTAAGAAGAAACATAAAACTAAAAACTATTGAAGCAATTGCACAAGAAAACTAGAACTAAACTAAAGCAGAATAAACTTGCAGAGCTATTTACAATATGTACACATATTACAACTTCTTTATGACTTCATTCAAATGATACATTGGATGGAACAATGGAGAAATAATGTTTCAAGTATTGACCATTAACAGGGAGGTCCAGAAAATTACCATCCAGATCTTGTAAACGGAATGCATTGTTACCCAATATCTCAGCAATTTGGTAGGGGCCTATCCACAGTGGCTGCAACTTTGTATGCTTACCCTTCTTCTCATGAGCCTTGTCCCACAAGAGCACCAAGTCTGCCAGTCTGAAAGCCTTCACTTTGGCCCTCTTGTCAAACCACCTTTTGACAGTTTCTTGATGCCTACTGAAGTGCTCCAGGGCTTGGAGTCTTTCATCCTGCAAGTTAGTGAGATCTAAAACACGGGCTTCAGCATCATCATGATCCTCAAAATAATCTAAGGCAAATTGGTAGGTGGGCAACTTCAAGGAGATGGGAACAATTGGCTGGGTACCATACAGCAAAGCAAAGGGAGAAGTCTTAAGAGCAACCTTATGTTTTATCCTGTCAGCCCACAGTGCATATTTCAACAATGTATGCCACTGCCTGGGTTTATCTGCTGTAGACTTTTTGATGGCATTCATTAAGTTCTTGTTGGTAGACTCAGCCAATCCATTGCCTTGGGGATAATAGTTGGATGAGAATCTGATAACTATCCCCATCTGGTATGCCCAATCTGCAAACTCCAATGATTGGAAGGCTGGTCCATTATCACAGACCAAATTCAGGGGAACCCCAAATCTAGTTATGATATTTGTTTCAAGAAATTCAATGACTTCTTGAGCTGTGCTTCTTGTGGTGGCTGCTGCTTCAACCCACCTTGTGCAATAGTCAGTAGCTGTCAGCACATATTTATGTCCTGCTGAGGAATTTGGATTGATCACCCCCACAAAATCAAGTCCCCACTGCATGAAAGGTTTGTTTATCACAACTGGTTGCAATGGCAGAGCCCGGTTAGCCTCTTTGGCTGCAAAAGTCTGGCACTGATGGCAGGTCCTGACATGCTGATGTGCATCCTTAAAAAGTGTAGGCCAGTAATAACCTGCTCTTAATATTTTATGTGTTGTAGCAGATCCTGATGAATGCCCTGCCCCTAGTTTTTCATGAAAACTAGCCATGACTTCACTGACTTCACTGGGAGAAATGCACCTTAGAAAGATGCCAACATAATTCTCCCTGTACAGAGTACCTGCCTTGAGGAGATAATGAGCAGCTTTTAACTTTAATGCTCTCCTTTGAGTTCTGTTCAAATGGGATGGGCAAATTCCAAACTGTAGCAGATGAATGATATCTCCATACCAATCATCAGATTCAAAATTCAACTGATTAACTTCTTGCTGTGGAGGCACTTCAGCAATGTGTCTGGACAAGCCAAGTCCTCTGATCAGTTTAGCAGGCCTAATCTCCAAGTCATACTCTTGCAACCTGGTAACCCAATTGCCCCTCAGTTCACCCAACTCATTTTGACTTAGAAGATACTTCACAGCTGGGTCTGGCACTATGGCATGAGTTTTGCTTCTGAGTATATAATGTCTGAACTGTTTCACTGCTCTTACTAAAGCATAAGCTTGTTTGTCTAATCTGGAATATTTCAGTTCAGCTCCCTTCAAATTAGTGCTCTTAAAAGCAATTGGATGTTCTCCGGTTTCCCTTCTTTGGGTCAGGACTGCAGCAAGTGTATGTTCAGAAGAGAAAGTGTACAGATAAAAATCTGCACTGAAGTCTGGGCTTACCAGAACTGGAGCTTGTTTAATAGTTGTCTTAATCTCTTGGAAGGCTGCCTTAGCCTCTGGGGTCCAGACAATCTAGGCAGATTGCTTTAACATGTCATTCATTGGCTTAACTATCTCTGCAAAGCCAGAGATAAACTTCCTGACAAAGTTTATCTTTCCAAAGAATGACCTCAACTCTTTCTTGGAGTTGGGAAATGGTATGCCAGATATGGCCTCAACTCTGCCTGGATCCATAGAAATGCCATCCTTTGTGACTAAATGCCCTAGGAGCTTCCCTTCTGTTACACCAAAAATGCATTTCTTTGGATTCAGAGAAATGCCAAACTCCCTACACTTGTTAAACACAGACTCTAAGTGCT
The DNA here is from genome assembly GCA_028583015.1 of Wollemia nobilis. Taxonomy (NCBI): domain Eukaryota; kingdom Viridiplantae; phylum Streptophyta; class Pinopsida; order Araucariales; family Araucariaceae; genus Wollemia; species Wollemia nobilis. The sequence goes on from JAQPPZ010017228.1 coordinate 20,950,274, forward strand.
TGACATGGTCAAATCTGGATTTGGAGAAGACTGTTAAATCATCCATGTACACAACAATACATTTGCCCATAAGCCCCTTGAAGGCATGATCCATTGCTCTCTGAAATGTTGCTCCTGCATTTATTAAACCAAATGGCATTCTCTTGTAAGCAAAAGTACCCCACTTAGTTGTAAAGGCAGTCTTCATTCTATCTTCTTTCTCAACCAATATCTGGTTGTACCCTGAGAAGCCATCCAAGAAAGACATCATCTCTGATCCATTGACAATTTGCAGGACTTCATCCATAGAAGGCAGGGGATAGTTGTCCTTTTCAGAAGCCTTATTTAAATTCCTGAAATCCACACACAGGCGGATCTCCCCATTTTTCTTCCTGACTGGCACCAGATTTGCCACCCAAGTAGAATGCCTGATAGGAAAAATAATTGTTGCACTCAAGAGCTTCTCCACTTCTTTCTGAATAAGAGGTTCTAACAGAGCATTAACATGCCTCTGTTTTTGTCTGAAAGGCTTGCAAGATTCTTTTAAAGGTATGATGTGGGTGTAAACTTTTGGGTCAAACACCTTTAAATCCTTGTATGACCAGGCCATTACATCCTTAGACCTGTGCAGGAAATCAATCATATTTCTCTTTATTTTTGGGTCACAATCCTTTGCCAACTTGATGTTCTTTGGATCCTCCTCAGTGCCTACATTCAAATTTTCAGTCTCATTGTCTGTGGTGCCCACATAATCTTCAGAATTCACCCTCTGCCTGATCTTGTCAACATCAAATAGCCTCTCCAGCTCCACCATTCCCTTTGGGATTCTGTTGTCCTTCAATCTCATGATTCCCCTGTCATCATCCAACTGTTCCATCAGGGTGTCCCTTTGGCCTTCATCAATTATAGCATTCTCAAAGGTGTTGGTACTCTGTAAGAAGTTCACAATCTGTTGATCATCTAAGAAAACTTGAAAGCTGTCTATATTGTTTGGAACCGAAGGACAGGGGACTAACTCAATTGAAAACTTATCCCATTTAAATTCCTCCAATGGCTTTAAACTTGCAGCTGAAGATGCCAAGACATCTGCATGTGAATTTTGTTCCCTGGGTATATGTGTTAGGTTAAATGCATCAAAGCCTTCCACAAGATCCCAAGCCCTGTGCTTGTATCCCTTCAAATAAGAGGCTTTGCACTTGGAACTTACCCCTGACTTGACTTGCCACTAATTCTGAATCAGTGAAAACTTGAATGTTTTTCACATTTTTATCCAAAGCAAACTTTAAACCTAAAATCAGAGCTTCATACTCTGCTAAATTATTAGTACATGGGAACTGCAGGCGGTAAGACATAAAAAATGTCTGACTTTGAGGTCCTTTGAGGACTGCCCCTGTTCCAGAACCCTGCTTACATCTGGCTCCATCCACATGAAGTGTCCAAACTTCATTAGTATGTACAGGATGAGCTTTATTAAACTGGTTACTCTGTCCAGTTGTCAAATTGTAGACACCAATATCTACCTCTGCAATATTGACAGTTTCATTAGCTGCATTGTACTCTGTAATGGTGTGCTTGTACCTGGGTTCTCTGTCAACCCGCAACTGATTTGCCACTCCTTTCCATGGCAACCACATGTGTGAAAAATCTGTTGCCAGGTATCCATTTAGAGACCTAGACCAATCCCTACTCAACAGCATCCCATACCCCACTGGGATATCCACAACTTGGATTTCAATCTTATGCTGAGCCCTAGGCTCAGAGGCTAATTGGATATGAATGTTTTGAAGCTCTCCAACAACTTTAACTTCTGACTTGTCCAATTGGACAACTCTTCTTTCAGATTTCATTGGGGTCAACCCCAATTGCTGACAAATGGCCAATGGCATAACATTAGCAGATGCACCTGAATCTACCAAACAATTATGTAAGTTCTTCCCAAAAATTCTGACAGTCAGTAAAAGGGGGAACTTCAGTTTTTTCTTTGTACATGGCTAGATTGGCATTTGCTATTTTCTTTCCCTTGTCTACAGGTTTAGCAGCAGGGCCAGAGTATGTCTTTATCAGGTTGTCTCTCTGCTCTGAAATCTGTGCCAGCTCATGCAGAGTAATGTTGGCCTTAATCTTTTTCATATCCTCCACTATGTTATATCCTTTGTTAAGTGGAGGAACAGCAACATCTGGTACTCTCTGAGCTCCTCCCTTTGGTGGAGGTGGATTATTGCTTGGAGAGGGGTCCGGAGGAATATTGTGAGAGTTGTCAGGAGGAGTTGATGTGGTATTTGGCTCAGGATTCCTGTTCCTCAGGTTGTAGTTATCTCTTATATACTGCTGGAAAGCTTGTACTTCATCTATAGGCATTTCAACTACATTCTCAGATTCATCCGGGAAAGAAAAGGAATCCAGGACCATGGCTGCACTGTGGCCAGATGAACTTGGGCCATCAGCAGTTCTTTGATTTTTAGGGGAGATCAGATCACCAGACAAGGCTTCAAATGCATTGCAAAATTCCAGACAGTCCAACTCCCCATGCTGAGAAGTGGCATGTATTCTGCACCAGTTGGGCAGAGCTAAATCACAGATGTTCACATCATGAGTTTTACCCTTGTAATCTTTATTAGGTTCATATGGGGGCCTGTTAAATCTGTTTGGCTGATATGAGTATCTGTTGGGATTGTCACCAGTAGAAGTTTGCCTTTTAAAACTCAGAAAATCATTGGCCAGCTTCTGAACAATCTTTGAGACTTCTTCAATCCTTGCATTGTCAGCCTCTTTCACTGGGTTTTGTACATTCTCAACAGGTGCAGCAGTTGATGGACTTGTTGATGGTAGAGTCTGACAGACTGGTAACATCATCTGATGTGGAATGGGATTAAACACAGGAGCAGCTTGTGTGATCAGAGGAACTTGCTAAGCATTTAAAGGCTGGGGTCCCAAGCTGTCTTTCCGAATCAAAGCTTCTTTGTAGGCTTCTGTCAAATTGGTAACAGTGGCATCTCTCTTCAAGAAGACAGAGGTCATGGGATCTAGGGAATTTCTAAAAATCTCTAATGCCAAGTCAGCATTAGGTACATAATACCCAGTAAGTCTACCATAGGCTTTCTGGAATCTGACATTATAGGATCTGATAGATTCACTTAATTCCCTTTTGATGCTAGAAAACTGCTGATATAAAATACTGGGGTCTATCACTTCCCCGAACTGTGACACAAAAACTTTCTCTAAATCATTCCAACTGGTGATAGAATCATTGGTGAGGTTTAAAAACCAATCATAAGCTCCCTCCTGGAGAGTGAACGGGAAGAGTCTACAGGCAACATCTTCATGTTGTACATTTAATAACTTCAGTGCATTCTTGAATGCAACCAAGTGTTCTTCTGCGGTTCTTGTCCCATCATGTTTGTACCTGGGGAGATATCTTTCTGGATTTCTGGGCAGGTCATGGGCTATACCCGGAATGTTCAAAGCTGTGGAGCCCAACCAATTTGCCATAGCTAATGGATTGACAGGAATATTCTGAGCTCTGGTTGGAGTGACTATCAATGGTGATAAAACTGTCTGTGATAGAGATGTGGCCCTTTTGTGGCTACTTCTTCTCGGAGTTTCTAATTCAGGAACAAGGAGCTCTCCGGCTCTGGGGTGGGACCTTGTTACCCTGTATGTAGAATCCAATTTTCACAAGCACTTATAACTTTGCAGTTCTCAACGAGTTACTGTATTTGGCAATTTAAAACACTACACTGACAACTTACAAAAACTGTACTGACAATTTATAAAACTGAGCCACTTTTAAATGTTAAAATGCCAGACTCTGGATAAAATACAGTATTTGTCAAGCACCACATACAGTCGGATTTCCCAACTCAAGTGCACTAAGAACAGATGTTCAATGCCCTCCTTCTAGCGCCAATTAGATGTTGGTCCGGCTTTCATACGCACCCTATGAAGGATGAGCAGGAAGCTCCGGAGACACCCACGGGACGAATCCCACTCACTTTAGGATCTAGTTGGTTATCCAAGGTGCGAGTTACAGAGTCGGGTCGAATGTCTATTCACTCTTTTCCGCTTCTGGAATAGATTTCAATATGGACTGTCTGTTACCTTACAGGGGGTTCCTGAACTTGTTCAGTAGTTGCAGAAGTTGTTACTTGTTAACAATCAGTTTTAACTTGATTCTTGATCTAGCTCTCATGGGTCGACAGATTCAAATAAAAGACAAATAAAGAAAATAAAAATGGATCATTCACGGTAAGCAAAGAGAGGGTAGGGTAGGGCAGAAAGAGAAGTTTATCAGACTTTAAACTGTAAAACTTAAACTATCAATTTTATCTATGCTACTAGCTTCACAACAGAACAAATCCAAGAAGAAAGTGTCCAGATTTCTAAGATCACTTTCAACTAGGAGCACAAGGCAAAGTGGAACAGATCTAGCAGAAAATTATAAATCCAAGGGCAGCTGGTTAAAACTGGTATCTTTCACCGGCAGCCTAGCTCACACAGTGAAGACAGAGCAATTAGAACAAACTTGAACCTCAAATCTGTAATTTCCCCTAGCAGACAATAGAACAACTGAAGCCTAACAACATATTTAAACTTGATAATGGCAGATTTACAGACATATATCTAACAAACTTTAATGGAACGGATAACAGAAGAAGATACACTTATCACAGATCTGTAAAATATTAGGCTCCTGGCCATGCTACCACAGAAAATAGCAAAAGCACATCAACTCCCAGTCCAGAAAACAAAGGATTTCACAAAATTTGCAAGAAATTGCTTATAAGCCTTTTATTTCTAAGTCTCCGCCTCCGCGATTACATTGAGAAGAAGTATTTATAGACTCAGGACAGACCCTGATCTTTTCAAAAATATCTTCTTCCCCAAACTGCAAATCTTATCTTTTTAAACCCTAGGACCCGGGTTTTACAATATAAAGCCATTAAAACAAAGTTGTGGATAGAACTTAACCATTCTGCAAATCTGTGCAGTCAGCTGCCATAAATGGAGAAGATAGAGTTGAATGCCACTTGCATTCATCCGCAACTGCAAATGAATGCTCTCATTAATTTCTGTTGGTGAGCCGGATGAGTCACCACCTCTCTCAGATCTGATCTCCGTAAAGCCATCCCTGTGTTGAAATTGTCTTCATGCTATTAATTCTGCCATAAATTTGTCATTGAATGCCCTCACCGGCATCTTCTCTTCTAGCATGGCGGTCCTTGACTAAATCCGCACTTTAACTTTGCCTTTATGGTCTTTTTCAGTTGTCCCGTAAGTGCCAGATGGATTCCTGCATGAAAGACAAAAGATTAATTAGCTCTTTAATAAAACATAAAATCAAAGCTTAAAGGATAAAACAGATTAAAATCCTGAATTTAAACTTGCATGTCGGCCTCTGTTTGTCTGTTACGCGCTTTGACACGTGTCGCTATCCCAGGAAACCTTCTGTTTACAGCTGGAATGCACTTCAGGCCCTTTGGGGAACTTTCTCTCTCCTGTCGCGATTCTGCGACATGTCGCGAAATCGCGACGTCCCTGGCGCTAGCGGCTCTTCTTCTCAACTTGGTCGCGAAAATGCGACATGTCACGATTTCGTGACATGTCACGAAATCGTGACATCCTTCCTGCCAACTGCGCTTCCTGTTCCAACAGCGACATGTCGCAAAATCGCGCCTCTCGCTGGCCGTCGTACATCTTCCTTGCTTCCTGTCACGATTTCACGACCCTTTCGGCACTTAACATTTTCTCAAATTCTTCTCACCATGCCGCTATTTCGTTGCATACTTGTTTTGCAAGACTTCCTTAAAAAGGTGCAGCGCATCGCTACCACTCTCACCCCTGATTTCGAAACACGCAGCGCGTCGCTGCAGTTTCAACACTTAACCCTTTTTCTTTGACGCCTTAAGTCTTTGAAACATCTCAGCCTTAAAACATTTTGCAACTGGAAAACGTGCAGCGCATCGCTACACTTTTTGGTTTAGAGCCTTCTTCGACAAATGCCCCGCGATTTTGGAACATGTCAGCGCGTCGCTGCAAGTTTCTACTTGAACTCCCTTCTCCAAAACGTGCAGCGCATCGCTGCAGTTTTTAGCACTTAAGCTCTTTTAGTTGATTTTTCTCTTGCACTCAGCGAAAATGCGACATGTCGCGATATCGCGACATGTCGCCAAATCGCGCTCCTCCGTACAACTTTCTTCTCTCTCCTCCGGTCGACAGCGATTTTGTGACACTTTCCAAAAATGGAAATGTCGCGATATCGTGACACTTCCAAAAATGGAAAGTGTCGCGATTTCGCTACACATTTGCGACTTAGCCGATTTTCTGAAAACCTGTCGCGATTTCGTGACATTACTAAAAAAGGAAAGATTTGATTTTTCATGTATTTATCTGACTGTTTTCTGGATTTTCTTGGTGCCGGTGCAGGATTTGGCTTAAGCATGAATGATTTCTAGCATGTAAAAGCTAAGTCCAAGAAAACACAAGCTAGAAAGACAGGAAAAGCACAACCTAAAAAGGAAACAAGCAAAACTGGATTAAGACTGAAAAACATCTAGAGGGTCCCTACTGCAAAAATGAAAGTTCAAAATTTTCAGAGGGTGAAATTGATTTTTTTTCAGTGGGGGTGTGTTGCTTCTCAACAGGAACCTGGGTCTCGGGGTTCTGTGTTGGGATATTGACTTCGCTCTGGTTGAGGATGACAGGGTCGGTGGCGTGGGCGGGTGAAGGTGTTTTAACAGGTTTGTCTTGGCCGGATGACTCGGGTGGAATGGGGTTAGGCAGAGAAATAGGCAATGCTTGGAGAGATGATTGGCCTTGTAGGGGGGAAGGGGTTGATGATGACCCTCAAATGGGACCATGGTGGACGTGTCAAATATCGAAGCAAAAGGGAGAGAGTGCATACTTGCATGCCCTCCTGGCAAAGCAGCCATGGTAACTTCTTACGTGATCGGCTCTTGGCCTTTTTGGGCCTCGGCACCTTCGACCTCTAAGATTTCTACTTTAGGATCCCCTTCCTGTTGGAGGAGTTCCTCCACATTGATAACGTCTATGTCTGGGACCGTCTCGAAATTTGGTGGCACATTTTCTTCGACTGAGACTGGCACAGGTTGTTCGATAGGCAGATTTGGATGCCCTGTACGGGATCGCTTTGGATGGGTCAAGGGCGCTTGTATTTGCTCTGGCCTTTTCCTCTTCTTCCTTTCTAATGGCTGCTTTGATTCTTCGACACTTGTATCCTTAGATGGTACTTGCATTAGTACCCTTGGCACAGCTTCAGCTTTCTCCTGTACTCTCGAGGCATCGTCAGTCTTCCCTGGACTTTCGCCCAATCCTGGGGTAGCTAGAGGGATGAAATTGGTGAAGTATATGGGCTTCCAAGATCCAACCTTAGTTTCGTAGACGATTACGAAGTCCCTATCCATTTTCAAGAGTTCGTAGGAATTCATATTTCGATGATGGACTCTCATTATCCACCATTCCCTCCGTTGTTCCTCATCCCAGTTCTTCAATTCTTCCTTCAGATCATCCTTGGCCCTCTTCCAGAATGTGGAGTCTGGGGTTGGAAATGGGTATTGATCAGGATCGAACTCTATTTCCATGGGATAAAAGTCATGCCAGGGAGGTAATGTTCTCATTTTTTCTAAATGCCACTCTAGATCTCTCCCATTGGGATTGTTTCTCTGCTCCATTATTTCGGGGTGGGGGCAGACATGAAAATTTTTACATTTTAAGTGATCTTTCATCACCCCTATAGGATCATAAAACCACCTCTGAGGAATCTGAAGCAAGCTAAAATTAGCAAGCTTTTCTTCCAGAATGATGTTCTGCTTTAATGCGAAAACCTCAATCACCCCCATTCTAAAAGGAAAGTCACAAGTGTGTGCCCACTTTCGGCCGTGGCCGTAAACTTCATTGGTCGCGTCGCTTTGCCGAGCAACTTCTAGTGCGAATTGGTACTCAGATGGGAAAACCGACAACAAGAAAGGTTTTCCCATGAAGTCGAACAGGTGTATCACAAGCCCCTGTGTAAGTTGAAAAATATCCCCCTTTTTTGCCTGCACCACCTTGTCTCTCAAACTGAGGGGCACCTGAGGGCTGGACCCTGTTAACAATTGCATGGCGGGTCCCAAAAATTGTTGATTGAAAGAATAATAGGACTCCGACCTTAATAGGAGGCGAGTCCACTGATATACAGGCAAAGGATTTCCATCCTTGCCACTTGGTGTAATTGCAACATGGGGAAAACTTTTATATGTGTGATAAAAGAAAAGCCATACAAGAAAATAGCATGGCCTGAAGTGCTACTCTGCTCCAGAGTTCTACACAGCGATAAGTCGCATGTGCAGATTTTAGGCTACCCATTCTTCCCAATCAAAGAATACTGGGTTGGTGTTTGGCCTCGAAGCATCGAGGGCATAAAACTCCCCTCTAGAAATACATTCGACCAGGGACACCTGCCAAGGGTGCATCGAAGCGTCGGTCGACAGGCTCGCCACCCATGCGATGATGGAAAAAATATCTGTGTTCTTGAAGGCCTCCAAGGGTAGGGGCATTTGAGGCAGCTTGCCTGAAGAGAGACCGCTTTTGAGATTTTCTTGGAGGAATTGTAACACGTAGTTGTTCGAGGTAAACTTCTCCATTTGTTCGCTCAGAATGATGTTGCAAACCATGTACCCCTTCGGAGGCCCTTGCTGTGGCACAAAAGCTGCTTGCACGTCATCCTTTAAAATAGAGAACAACTTGTGACCAGTGGCATTCAGCACTTTCCTGGAAGCTGGTTGATAGTTCTGTGCGATAGTGTAAATCAGCTCAGGGCAATGGTGCACAGAAGGAGTCAGATACCAATAGATTTGGAAGTAATACCTGGTGGCCCTCTTGTTGTCGATTGAGAGCTTGCTCCTCATAAATTTGATAGTGTACCTGAGCTCTGCCACGCTTCTTGAGAGTTTTGTATCTTTAATTTTCTCCCACCTATCAACTGGTGGCTCTACAAGTTGCTCCTCTTCGGATTCTTCTCTTTCTTCCACAACTTGCTTCTCTGGGCGGGTGTTTGGGTTCAACCTCTTAGGTATTTGCTTTTTCTCCTCTGAACCTTTCATTTTTTCAAGCACTGTCATCTCTGGCTCCTTTACTTTCTGCATAGAACTTTTCTTTCCCATGTTGAATGATTATGGCAGCAACACTAGCAGCGCAGACTGTTTTGGCATCAGGGAGCTTCTCGGTGAACGACAGCAGAATTCGTGGACAAGCAATGTTATTTCAAATAACCTTTTCTTTTCTAAAGCTTGCCCTTTATAGCCTCAAGGGGCAACTACCCCTATTTATGGTTCTTGCCATAATTAAACCTATGCTAGTGGCCTAGGAAATTGCTACACCATATGATTGGCTATCCAGCGGCATCGTATGTGAAGTTATGTGCCCTAATGATTACACCTTGCATTGGAAGCACATATTGTACTTGGGTGTGAGCTTTAACTGAATCGCCTCAGGACATGCCCCGCCACCTTTGCCTTAAATTCGTATGCTTCGAGCTCTTTTCAAGGTGGTAGTCAGCACATTTCTCGAGACGTGCTTTAAATGCTCTCGTTCTACACATTATTGGTTTTGTGAAGTTTGGGGTCAGACTTGGAAATGCTTCACGGTGAACCTCTTCTTCAGGCTGATCTTCCGCATTTCGGGCCCGAGGTACTTATCCTTTGTCGTGCTTTGCAAGGATCACCTACCGAAGCTTGTGCTTAGGAAAATTATTTCGCAAAATTTCTACCCGAAGTGGTTGCTGGAAATGCTTCGGGTGCGAAGCTCTTTCATGCCTTTGTTTGAACTTGGTTCGGCCCTTTTCCTCCTCGCAACTGCTACTTTGGGTAAAAATCCCCGAAGGAGATTCTGAATTTTTTTTTTTTTTTTTTTTTTTTTTTTTACCTCGTGACAAGATTTGTCATCATTCTTGACGGCTCGCGGGGCAACGAGCTCGTTCGGGTGGGAGAACTTTTAGCCTTGATCTATTGGGCCAGAGGCACCTCCAGATCCTTCTCCTCTCACTCCCTTTAGGAGTGTTTCTGCATCTGGTTCTCCCTCTTCTTCTGCTTCTTGAGACACATTCAATGAATTCTGGCTGAGTTCTTGTGTCTCGCCCCTTGGGATACAAAAAGGGCACAAAAAGGTGCCTTCCTCATTCTCAGGCCTTACCACTTGAGACTGTTCTCCTTGGGCTACCTCCTGATGGAGATTGCAAGCAGCCACATTGTTCATTGTTGGGTCAAAGCTTGCATATTCCCATAGCTATTCTTGGGAAAATTTTATTTTTGGAGCTCCGAATGACTGCATCTCAAACCTATGATCAGTACGAGGAGTCTGCCATGATGAATACTGCGCAGGATGGCCAGGAGCAGTGAACAATGATGGGTTTTCTCCCCACTGCCACTTTCCAGATAGGAACAAGAGTTGTTCTGCTCATATTGCTTCCTCAAATATCTAGGGAAATCTTTGTTCACCTGTTTGTAGTAAGAGAAGGCGTATGTTCGGGTGAAAGGCACGAACATAGAAGAGGTGAGCTTGGGCATGCGTCGGTTGGATCTCCACTGGAATATTCTTCCAACTTCTACAAAATTGAACATTGAATTTCGTGATGCTCTCCAAAGGTGCTCTTATGATAGCGAATAGATCCATCAAAAGCTGGGAGGGATCTTGAGAGCCGTCGAATGTCTTGATCAATGCTTCTACTAAATCGCTCCACGAGCAGATGCTTTCATATTCGAGTAATCTGAACCACTGCATTGCTTCTCCTTCTAGAGACATGACCAGAAGTCTCACCATGACATCTTCATGGATTATGTTGTGGAGGTTTGCCAATGCAGCGACGTCTTCAAGGTGCCTTTAGGCCATTCCTTTAGTGCCATCATATTTTGCCAATGTATGCAAGGCTCCTTTAGGAATTTATGATAACCCTGAAGGTTCAAAGGGGAATGGGCATTCCAACTAGGATAACGTGCTTCTTCCATTATGATAGTGGCCTTGATTTTTTGAGATGTTTTCTTTCAGCTTAAAAGGTGTCTACGATGAAGGAATCTGGGTTTTCAGCTCAGTTAGAATAGCTAGGTAATTTTGATAGATGGGGGCAAGCCAGAGATTCACCAACTTAGGCTTCCTTAAAACATGGGGACTTTTGCCATGAAGGCACAGGTTTAGGTACTGGTCTTTATGACTTAGATATTTTCGGGTAAACAGAGTCGCCAGATGCTAAAAGTCTTTCGATAATGAGAGCATCGATTCTCACTACCACTAATCAGGTGAGACTGACCGGGTCACACCGAGAACTGGTTAGCGCTATTGGCCCCGTTGAAGATGGGTTTGCATTAAAATATGGGACCTTAACTAGTTATGGATCTACCTAAGACAGATACAGTCGGGTCCCACCGGGCGTTCCAGAAACTATTGGTGATCAGATCCGCCTAGGTAAGGATTTTGAGTAAATGTATGGATGCACCCTAGACCTGGACCAACATTGAAAGGCCAAATGGAAGAGATGCCCCTCGTGCCAATCTTTGAAGAAATGTCAGCTCCTATGCTAAACTACTTGGGTGTTTGCAGACAAGAGTGCAAGAAAGAGATAAAAGGAGTTAGGGTTAGAGAAATAAATAAAAAAGGGTAAGGGAAGAGGGATCGGTGATTTGATATGGGAGAGAACAGGAAGCACGATCGCTAACAGACAACTTGAATAGCAGCAAAGAAAACCTAGGGAAAACGAAGGAAATGCAATATCGACCTTCCTATGTATCCTTCGGGCGAGTTTTAGGGTACCTTCCCCGATCGCACACCAGACGCAGAGTTCAGCATCCAACATACGAATGAAGAAATACAAAAGAAGCAAACACAGAAGGCAGCATAAAAGAAAGCCAATACGACACTTTTCTACTCCTATGTATCCTTCAGAGCGAGTTTCAGGACACAGTCCCCGATCACACACCGAACGCAGGATTCAGCATCCAACATACAAACAAGGAAAGATAAAAGAATCAAGCGCAGAAGTCAGCATAAAAGAGAAGAATTGAGGTCAAAGTCTCTTAGTATTAATCATAGGACATCAAGTTACAGCAGCTTTCTAGCAGATAGTTCCCCCTATTTTTTCATTACAATGCCTAGGTTTTTATAGAGGACCTGGGCCTCTGAATCATAATTACATAGCGAAGAAAAGTACACCCTCGAGCCCTGAGAATCGGCTCCTCGAGGCTCTCGTGACCGAGCTTTCAAATCTGTTACCAAAAATGGCAACTGCAACCGGGTCAACCATGGAAAGGTGCATTGATGAGCCGTCTAGACGTCCTTGGTCTTTGGGTGCGGTGCTCGAGTGGCCACCATGCTCGTCGGGCTCTCCATCATGGCTTGATACTTCATTTTTGATTGCCAAAAATGAGCAGCGAGCTTGCTGGGCATGAAAAATTGCATTTATGAGGCACTTGATCGCCTCAATAAAATACCCAACTTGGAAAGCGTGCCTGTGAAGTGCTTCGCTAAGTCTTCATTCACTACTTCGCTTCGCAATGGTTCTGGGCCGAAGCAAAACTCCTCCTTGGATTATACTTCACAAAACCAAGCTTCGCAAAACTTTTTTGGGTTTGAGGAGTGCCGAAGCATATTTACTTCGTAAAATGGGTCTCTTCTTTACCACTTTGCTGATTAAACTACTTCATTGATGTCTTCGAGAAATGCTTCACTGCGATCCCTTTTCAAACTGTGGTTCGAGAAGATTTCAGCTGAAGCAGATGTTTCATTCTCTATGACCTCTTTCACTTCGGGTGAAGGCTTAGCCGAAGCAAATGCTTTGCAATGACTTTCGTCGAAGTAAAAATGGTTTGCTGATTTTCTAGCCAAAGTGACTGATGGAAATACTTCAGATGCGAAGTAGTTTTCTTACCTTCTCCTTTGTATTTCTCTTCGGCACATTGCTTCATAGAAATCTTGCCCGAAGTAGCTATTGGAAGCACTTCGGGCCCGAAGTTCTTCTCTTGCTATATTACTTCGCAAAAAACTCCATCCGAAGTAGTGTTGAAAATGCTTTGGGTGCGAAGCTCTCTTTTCTTTTGAACACCACTTCGCTCATCCTTCGCTCGAAGTAACTGCTAGAAGCGCTTCGGGCGCAAAGTAGTTTCATTTTCTTTCCTTGTGTTTTACTTCGACGATAACTACTTCGCAAAAACTTTTACCTGAAGTAATGTGAGAAATGCTTCGGGTGCGAAGCTGTTTTTATTCTCCTTCGACGAAGCTCTTTTCTCTAGCTTGTTTTCCAGCGAAGTTCTTTCTTTTCTACTTTATGTACAAATGGGTGGCATTGGAATCCAAAATTGCTGCAACTTTTCGAAATAAAAATAACAAAGCAAAAACTTTACACAACACTATACAAAACTTGTTTCTTTTTCTACCCCTTGAGAAATGTGACAAAATTGTCAACGGTACCTCTATCTTAAAAGGGAGGACTACTTTAGTTCCATAAACCAAAGCATAGGGTGTCACACTAGTGTGATTTTTGACACTAGTGCAATAGGTCCACAAGGAAGGATACAACTAGAGATGTCAATATTGATTGGTTTTACTAATGAGACTCTTGACGATCTTAACAAGAGTCTTGTTAGAAGTTTTTTCATGGATTTTTACTTAAGGATATCAAATCATGGTCCATTTGTGTTGAATCTTGTATTTAGCACACATTTTTTGAATGTCCTTCTTCTTAAAGGGTGCCCCATTGTCATAGATTAACATAGTCAGGATGCCATAATATCTAAGGATCTGGTTGAGAATAAAATCAAAGACTTAGGATTTAGTGGTTGAGGCTAAAGGTATAGCTTTGACCCATTTAGTGAAGTACTCACTAGTCATGATGATGAACTTTTGTCCATCATATGATACTAGGTTGATGTTTCCAATGATGTCTAAGCCTTATATAGAAAAATGTTAAGGAGAATTCAAGGGTTGAAGAGCTTGAGATGAAGCATGGATAAGGTTGTCATAATTTTGATACTTATTACACCTTTTAACATATCCACAACAATCCCTTTTCATGGAGGTCTAGTAATAATCCATTTGTAGGACTTTCTCAATGATGGCCATACCATTGAAGTGACCACTACATGATCCATCATGGGCCTGTTTGAGGATTGCTTGGGCTTAAAATAAGGCTAGGTATCTAACAAAATTACCATCAATGGTAGGACAATATAAGATATGAAATTCCTATATACTCATTGCTTAAGGTTCTTGCACTCATTACAAGTCAAACTATTAGGCAACATCTCATTCTTAAGGAAAGAAAAGACATCCTTATACCAAGGATTAGAAGGAGATGAATCCACGGAAAATATTCCTAGAGGAAGTTAACTAGACTTTAATATTAAAGGTTTCCTAATTTTCCAAATAATTATTATATCTTCTTCATCATCCAACTCTTATAAGATAAGGGATGCAAACTACGCATTAACATTTGCATGGCAATTACTAGACCTAAGGATAGCTTCTATAGTGATTTTGTTAAAAGAATACATTAGCTTAGTGATGATTTATTTATAAGGATTAATATTTTTATCTTTCATTTGATAAACACCATTAACTTAATTGAATACAAGCTAGTAATATCCATAGACAAAGAGTATTCCAACCTAAAGAGTTAATGTTACACACAATCCTAGGATAAAGGTTTCATACTCAACGGTATTGTTGGTAAAACTTAAGCTTTAATAAAAAAAGGGATTAACTTAGGGTTATGCATAAGGGGTTGGACTCAAAATGTACTTGTAAAAAAATGGTGAATCTTAATATAAATCAATGCAAAGATGAATCCTAAGCAAATCAAATCAATCATATTCACACCAAAATTTGGAGCATTTGAATCACTAAAAATTAAGGTCATATTTGGAATAACTTTTGACCTATTAAATCACCTTATAACTTCATAAAAATACCACCATTAGATCAAGCTTGAAAAGATATTTCCAAAGAGTACAAATATGCCTATGTTTGGATATATATTGTGGCAAATTGACCCTAAGAAAAAATTGATCCTAAAAATTTTAGGCAAATGGACCGACGTTGAGGGTCCTCATATTCATAAATTTCCAATTTTGGAAATCCTAATATTTGCCTAATTTGTGAATATTCACCACTATGCATAACCTTGGATTAACTGATACTAGGGAATTACCAAGATGAATATTGTACCTACTTCTTTGAAACATCTAGCACCATAAAATTATAGACTCCAAAAGCCAAGTTGATTTTCTTCTAGGCTAAATATTGATTTATCAAAAAAATCTACTACTAAGGGATGGCTAGTTGCTAAAGGTGCAACTACTAGTTGATCAATAATGACCTAAATTTTCATAAACTTTTGGTTGATAAACTCAATATAAAATTTTCTAAATATAATGGCCCACTTAGTGATTCATCTCGGGAGGTGATGCGGCTTGGACATGAGATAGTGCAAGCAATCAATCCTCGTGATGAAAAATATTTTGTTGTTGAGCATGTAGTGTATAATATTTTATAATTTGATTACCATAGCTAGGTGAAGCTTCTCTAAAGGATATAGAAAATTTTGTAGTTGACCAGAGTTATACTAATATAGAAAATGGTTTGCTTTCTATGGTGATTGTCATACTATGCCAACATATTGCCTAATGTATGTCTTATTGTTGTTATGAAGGATTGGGAGGGGAAAGGATAGGAGGAGATAAAAGGTAGGATTCAAAAGCAATGAAAACCACTTGACAATCAACATTTGATTTAAATACTACATCCTTTCTTAAAATCTTGGTAAAGGGATGATACTTGTCAGTTAGCTAGGAGATTAATCTTTGAGTGACTTGCATTTTTTCCTAGAGAATCCTATTATGAGGTGACATATTAAATATATTTGATATTTTGTTATGATCAACTTTGATGTTGTGTTGGGATACAATGAATTCTAATAGTTTTCTTGATATAACCCCAAAGATGCACTAGTGAGGCTTTAGGTGTACCTTGTATTCCCTAAAAAACTCAAAGATGCACCTTAGATCTTGAAATTGATCTTCCTTATTTAAATACCAATCAAGAAGTTCTTCAACATAGTTCTCCATAATTTCATACATCATGTTGTGAAAGATCCATGTCATGTCATTCTAGTAGGTAGCTCCTACATTATTCAATCCAAAATGCATGACTTGATAGTAGAAGGTTCCCCATGAGGTGGTGAAATTTATTTTGGCTTCATTCTCAAGAATGATCTTGATTTGATTATAGTCTAAGAAACTAAATATTAAAGACAACATTCCATTTCTTGTAGTGAAATTGATGATCATGTTGATATTGGGTAGTAGAAATTTTTCCTTGGGACTTGCTTTGTTAATTTTTGAAAGTCAATTCACACTCTAATGCTACCTATATTTTTAGCCACATAGATAACATTAGATATCTGGTCAATGGATTTTATAAATCCAACATCTAAGATATTTTAGAGCTCTTTTTTAACTAGCAAGACAACTTTTTGATGCATTTTCTATAATTTTTGCTTTATAGATTTTGCACTAGGTGGTCGACAACTAGGGAAGGATCAAGACCTAGCATGTTGACATAGGAAAAAGCAAAGATTTTTTTAAACTCTGTCAAAATCTTGGTGTATTTCTTATGCGTGGTTAGTTTCAATACCTTGCCTAGGTTAAGGATCTTGGTATCTTCTAGAGTTGCATTATCAATGTCCATAGTTTCTCAATTAAAATACAAGACTCATCTTCTAATTGAGTGGGAATTGGTAAAACTCTTAGGCTCTCAAGATTTGCAAGATCTAAGGTTGGTTTATTATTTTTTATTGGTTTTAAGATAGTTATGCTTATCATTTGGGGAAAATATCCACCAAAAAATAATTCATTGTGTCTTAGATATTCAAAATGACCATTTTGAGGAGAACCATTCAAGACATCCTCCATCTCATATTGTTTTTGTTAGTAATCAACTTGATATAGGCTAGGGTTAAAATATTTACATTATAATATTTTGTAAATAAAAAGAGATCGATATCCATGAGGAGTGATGATCCATAATCATCTTTCCTATCCCAATCTAATCCTTTTAATAAAATTGTATAATCATGGGATACCTTATCAAAAAAATTGGTTTCATCTTCGCTGTATGAAGAAGAAGAAAATAGAGGGGTTGACTATGGTTGGGGATGTAACCTATCCCATTATTTTCTAAAAAGAATTTGATCTATAAGGTCTCGTTGATGCCCTGATCATATAGGCCTACTCCTTTATTTTGATATCCCATGTTAGAGATCATTTACTTAGGGATGGAACATGAGTTCAACAAGAAGCATGAAGCATACTACCATTCATCCAAGAAATGGTTACTATCATGGAGTTTTTCAGCATTGGTGGTACCAATAGAAATGAAGGAGCAACTTCATATTTACACTATTTTACCCTTATTGTTAGAAGGAAAGCCTAAAGTTCAAGGATATGGAGGAAGCTTGGTTAGGTGCAGAACAAGTTTATTACTATCTAGATTTTTTTAATGTTGATTGGCTTAGATATTTGGACCTTAAGTTCACTATTAGGTTAATTATTTAAGGTGAGATACCTTAATGCATCAATGATTGGAATTTGAGAAGAAGAAGAATTAAAATATGAATTAAGAGAAGGACAAAGACAAGCTTTAGGATATTTGACCTTGATCACTTGCTAAGAGGAAATTGGTTTAGGGTTGGCTAGAATATGGTAAGTATTGACCCTATATTCATATTTAAGAAAATGATAAATAAATCAAGGGATGACTTGTATCTCATCGATCCATGGCCTCCCAAGAAGAATATTGTATGTTAAGTCACACAACATGACATAGAAGATAATATTGAAGGTGTTAGGTTTGACTCTAAAGGGATAGACTATAGTGCCACTATCCCTACATTCCCTATTATCAAAATCCATGATAACAATATTAAATTTCTCCAAATATTGTATAATTATCCCAAAATGGTTGATGAATTTTAGGTTTGTGTCCATACATTGAGACCAAAACCATTATTTACTAAGATTAGCCTGATGAATTTATCACTAATATGGTCTTTGCTATATAATGGGATATCTCCAACTATAGAATATTGATGGATATCATCCTCATAGAATGAGATAGTTGCATTTTTAACCCCAATGGATCCCACCATAGAAGTGATATCAGTCGGGTTGAGGTCTTGAGGAATGACTTTTTCATTTAAATTTTTAACAAGATGTCTTTATATACTTAAGAAGCCCTAATAAGTTTAAGAAGAGATATTTTGGTTGGGGTAATGATGGGGATCTACAAATCGCTCACAACAGATTCTCAATTCTCATTCATTACACTTGGAAAAATTTACAATAATGGCAGCAGTCTGCCAAATAAACTCCTTTATCCTGAAAGATAGTTTATGTTTTTTTTTCTATTACAGCATCTTTCACCCAGGAAGAAAAATAGCCTAAACTGGTCCAGAATCGCCCTCTTGCCTTCACGTCTGCAACTATGGCTCAGCAGTTTTTTGACCATTGTGCATGCCTTCGCTTCCCCTTTTAAAATCTCTGGCATGACTCTCCGTTTCCCTTTTTTGACCCTTCGTTTCATTTCCCGTGCCTCTTCGTTGTCTTGGCTTTCGAAACGCCTTTCTTTCTGACCCTTGATCTTCGTCTGCTTTCACTGCACCTCGGTGCCACGTGTTGTTCAGTGCTGCCACTGTAGGCTCTATCTGCCTGTCAACCATTGATGACGTTCGGTATACCACCGCTCGATAAATTCCTCTGTAACGGCCCTTGTAACCGCCTGCCCTTTCTTTTCTTTTGTTTGGTCGCAAAAATGTGACATGTCGCGATATCGCGACACTTTTGGCTTCCCTGCCTTCCTGCCCTCTTCGAGTCACGAAAATGTGACATGTCGCGATATCGTGACACTTTTGGCTTCTCTGCCTTCCTGCCCTCTTCGAGTCACGAAAATGCGACATGTCGCGATATCGCGACACTTTTGGCTTCTCTACCTTCCTGCCCTCTTCGAGTCATAAAAATGTGACATGTCGCGATATCGTGACACTTTTGGCTTCTCTACCTTCCTACCCTCTTTGAGTCACGAAAATGTGACATGTCACGATATCGTGACACTTTTCTCTCTTGCACCTTCTCTTGTCTTTTGGTCACAAAAATGTGACATGTCGCGATATCGTGACACTTCTTCTCCCTTGCGCCTTCTCTCGTCCTTGGGTCACAAAAATGTGACATGTCGCGATATCGTGACACTTTTTCTCCCTTGCGCCTTCTCTCGTCCTTGGGTCATGAAAATGCGACATGTCACGATATCGCGACACTTTTTCTCCTTTGCGCTTTCTCTCATCCTTTGGTCACGATAATGTGACATGTCGTGATATCGCGACATCTTTCCTTTCTGGCTCTTCTTTCTCCTTTTCGATCATGAAATCGTGACATGTCACGATATCACGACATCTTTCCTTTCTGCCTTCTCCTCGCCTCTAGGGTCATGAAATCGTGACATGTCACGATATCGTGACAGTTTCCTTCCTTGCTTTCTTTCTGCTCCTTCGGTCACGATTTCGTGACATGTCGTGAAATCGTGACATTTTTGCTCTGCGCCTTTCCTGTCTTCTTTCGGTCGTGATTTCGTGACATGTCACGAAATCGTGACATTTTTGCTCCGCGCCTTCTCTCTCCTTCTTGAGTCGTGAAAACGTGACATGTCGCGATATCGTGACACTTTTCTCTGTCGCGATATCGCGACATCAAGGCAAACACTTAGAAATTTTTTTGTCGATGCAAGATTGCTCTGCTGCCACCGGATGCTCCTGCATCAGACACCCGGGGTGGATTGAGAAGTGTCCTTTACTTTTGTACTATTGGAGGAAGACCCAGGCGGTCGACCTCTATTTTTGACAACCAAGTTGCATCTTCGATAGGTCTGCCCTTCCACTTGACCAGATATTCAGAATACTGCCTGTTCCTGGTACTTCTGCCTGCTCGAGTGTCTAGTATTTCCTCGATCTCGTCTATTGCTGGAGTAGATGTTGGAATACTCCATAATTTTGTACTTGGTGTCTCGCTATTGCCTCCTTCATGATACTCTACCAAATCTGCAATGTTAAAAATAGGTGATATGTTAAGGCCACTTGGCAATTCCACTTCATACGCATTGCCTGAATCTCATTTTCCTATAATTTGGCATGGTCCAAACTTCTTCATCTTCAGCTTGTTATAGGTTTTAGCAAGAAATCTCTCTTTTCTCAAATGGACCATGACTTCATCTCCCACTACGAATTCCTTGAACCGTCGCTTCTGGTCTGCCCTTGTCTTATATTGGTTGTTCATGTTAGTAATGTGCTTCTTCACTTCTTCATGCACACTCTTCAGATGCTCTGCAAAGTCCTCAGCCTCGACACTGCACTTTTCCCCTGTATCCATCTTCCTCAACTCAGAAGCACTCCTTGGACTGCTCCCATATACTATCTGGAATGGAGATTTGTTAGTACTCCTATTGATAGAATTGTTGTATGCAAATTTTGCCTGTGGCAAAACCAAATCCCATCCCGTGGGCTTATCTCCTATCAAGCATCTCAATAGATTTCCTAGACTTCTATTCACCACCTCCGTTTGGCCATCAGTCTGTGGGTGGTATGCAGAACTGAATTTCAAATCTGTCTTCAATTTCTTCCACAAGGTCCTCCAGAAATGCCCAACAAACTTGGTATCTCTGTCAGAAATGATACTCTTTGGTAGACCATGAAGTCGTACCACCTCTTTGAAAAATAAACCTGCAACGTGAACTGCGTCACTAGTTTTCTGGCAGGGGATAAAATGTGCCATCTTTGAAAACCTGTCAACCACCACGAATATGGAATCATTTCCCCGCTGCGTCCTTGGTAGACCAAGAATGAAATCCATACTGACGTCCTCCCATGGTCTCTCTGGTATAGGTAATGGCTGATATAATCCAGTGTTCTGGCTCACACCTTTCGCCATCTGGCATACTCTACAACTTTGCACAAACCTCTTCACATCTTGCTGCAGTTGTGGCCAATAGTAGTTCTCACTAACCAGGGCAATGGTCTTATCCCGACCAAAATGTCCAGCCAACCCTCCACTGTGTTTCTCCTTGACCAGATTTTCCCTCATTGAACTCCTTGGAATGCATAATTGACTTCCTCTAAACAACATTCCATCTTGGATCAGAAAATCCAACCACTTGGTCCTGTCCAAAGTGACAGGTGCCAAGCAAGCCTTCCGAGGCTTCTACAAAATCAGGATCTTCAGGGTACAAACCCTTCAGTTCATCAAATCCTACCACTTCCACCTTCATTTCTGTCAACAAACACTGCCTTCTACTTAAGGCATCTGCAACTCTGTTTGACTTTCCGCTCCTGTGCTTCAACACAAAGGTATAACTCTATAGAAACTCAACCCATTTTAGGTGCCTCTGATTTAGCTTCCCTTGGCTATTAATATACTGTAAGGCCTGATGATCAGTATATAGAACAAACTCTTTTGGCAACAAGTAATGTCGCCACTTCTTTAGAGCCTGAACTATAGCATAAAACTCTTGATCATAAACTGAATACTTCTTCCTAGCATCATTGAGTTTCTCACTAAAGTAAGCAACAGGTTTACCTTCTTGACTCAAAACAGCTCCTATGGCACTACCACTAGCATCACAATCTACCCGAAATACCTTATTAAAATCTGGAAGTGCCAAAATAGGTTGCTCTGTAACCTTCTTCTTCATCATATCAAAGCTCTTATCTGCTCCTAAGGTCCACTTGAATTCTTTCTTATCCCCTCTCATTGTTTTTGTAAGGGGTGCACAAATACTGCTGAAATTCCTAATGAATTTCCTGTAAAAACTTGCTAGACCATGAAATGATCTTACCTCAGTCGTGCTTCTCGGAGTAGGCCATTCAATGATAGCTCTCACCTTTTTTGGGTCCATTTTTAGACCTTCGGCTGAGATGACAAATCCCAGGTACACTAACTCTTTCTTCACGAAATTACACTTCTTCAGATTTATTAACAACTGCTCCTCCCGCAGCTTCTCAAAAACCCTTTTGACCTGCATCAGATGCTCTTCCAGGGTTCTGCTAAATATTAAAATATCATCCAAATAGACAATGATGAATTTGCCTAAAAATTCTTTCAATACCTCATTCATCAACCGCATGAATGTGCTTGGTGCATTGGTTAGCCCAAATGGCATGACCAACCATTCATACAAACCTTCTCTGGTCTTGAAGGCTGTCTTCCATTCATCTCCTTCTCTGACATGAATCGATGATAACCACTCTTGAGATCAATCTTTGTGAAGTACTTGGCTCCACTCAAACAGTCCATAATGTCATCCATCCTTGGCAATGGAAATCTATACTTTATGGTGATCTTGTTAATGGCTCGAGAGTCTGTACACATTCTCCACTCTCCATATTTCTTTGGTGCTAGTACTGCAGGTACTGCACATGGACTCAAGCTCTCCCGAATCAGTCCCTTTTTCAGCAACTCTTGGACTTGCCTGTTCAGCTCTTCAGTTTTTGTAGGAGTCATTCTATGTGTTGCCTTATTGGGTAAACTAGATCCTGGTACCAAATCTATATGGTGACTGATCTTCCTCACTGGTGGTAAACCCTCAGGCACATTATCAGATACAATGTCTAGAAATTCTTCTAACAGTCCTAAGACTTCTACAGGGGTATCCTTGCATTCTTCCTTCCTAACTCTAGGAATTAATGCATAGCACATATGCTCATGCTTTAAACTATCCAAAAATCTTCCCCCTTCAACTAAACAGATTCTAGCGCTGCTACATACCTTTTCGCCCGCCTCCTTCAAGGGCTTCGGCTTATGGCGCACTCCATTCTTCATCATCGAGTAAGTGTTGGCATGACCATCATGCACTTGCACACCGATCAAACTGCCATGGCCTTCCCAACAACAAATGGCAAGCATCCATAGGCGAGGATGTCACACAGGACCTCATCACAGTACTTCCCAATATTAAATTTCATCGAGCATTGCTCATTGACCAAAGCCCTATGGTCCTTCTGTAACCACGCAATCCGATATGGATGCGGGTGTCCCCTCCTCTTTAACTGTAACTTGGTAACCATTTCTTTTGAGACCAAGTTATCAGTACTACCATTATCTATAATAATGTTACAGACCTTACCCGAACTTCTGCACCTTGTGCGGAACAGGCTCCTTCTCTGGTCTGATCCTTTCTCCTCATTCAATAGGGTCCTCCTTGTAACCATAACTTCTCCTCCCTCTGCCTCCTCAGAATGTTCTGATTCAGCACCTTCATCGGCTATAGCAGCTCTGGCAGGACCCTCAGGTCTCTTATTCGTCCCTTCTCGGTGTTGTGGACACTCGTATGCTCGATGTCCTTCTTCGCCACAGTGGAAACAGGTTCCACGAAATCCTCCCCTTCCAAATCCACGTCCAGATCTACCTCTCCCCCTTGGGTAACCATTGTTCTGATTACGGGGTTGGTAGGTGTTCCCCTCTTCCTGATCCTGGGTATTACTGGTTTCACTAGCCTTCTTCTGATCCTTATATTTTTCTCCATTGGTCCTTCCACCAGTTCTTCCCCCATGACCTCTTCCTCTTTGCTTACCCTCAAACCGTCTGTTCAGCTTCTCTTCGACTTTGAGGGCAAAGCTGGTAAGCATCCTCGATGGTGCTCATCCTAACCAGACTCAACTCTTCTTGAATACTGGTTCTCAACCCATTGATGTAACGGGCCACCTTCTCCCTGTTAGCCTCTGCATGGCCAGTTTTGATTGAGATCTGGTAGAACTCCTCTGTATATTCTTTGACAGATTTGTTTGACTATCTCAAACTCTACATTTTTCTCAACAGGTCCAATTCATAATCTACAGGAATAAACTGTCTCTTCAACTTCTCTACCATTCGATCCCATCTAGTTATCTTTTCCCTTCCTCCTCTATTTCTTTCTAGCTGCACTTCTTTCCACCATATGCAAGCATGGCCTTTCAACTTTGTTTTTGCAAACTTGATCCGATCTGGATCTACAACCTCCTCATACTCAAAATATTCCTCCATATCATTGATCCAATCAATTAACTCCTCTGGATTGAGACTCCTAGAATACGTGGAGACATCAAACTTTGTCTTCTTCCCGATCCGAGATATAGCCTTAATTAATCTGGCTTCTGCAGGATCCGTTGCTTCTTCTACAATTGATGGTTCATCAACCTCCCAAGCTTCATCTTCACTATGGTCCTCTCTCCTTGGTTCAACCCCTCTTCGCAACTCCTCTTGCAGGGCTTGCACTTGCCTCTGCAAAGCTCTGAAATCTTCTTTAGGTACCACATTCCTTCCACCACCATGGTTTCTTCATGGAGGCATTCTTCCTCACTCTCTTCTCACAATCCTTCCACAGATCCTGGTGCAAACTGCCTCACTTTCGATGATCTGCTCACACACTCAGGAACTCCCGCTCTGATACCACTTGATGGGGATCTACAAATCGCTCACAATAGATTCTTAATTCTCATTCATTACACTTGGAAATAATTTACAATAATGGCAGCAGTCTGCCAAATAAAACTCCTTTATCTTGAAAGATAGTTTATTTTCTTTTCTATTACAACATCTTCCACCCAAGAAGAAAAATAGCCTAAACTGGTCCAGAATCGCCCTCTTGCCTTCACGACTGCAACTATGGCTCAGCAGTTTTTCGACCATTGTGCATGCCTTCGCTTCCCCTTTTAAAATCTCTGGCATGACTCTTCGTTTCCCTTTTCTGACCCTTCATTTCATTTCTCGTGCCTCTTCGTTGTCTTGGCTTTCGAAACGCCTTTCTTTCCGACCCTTGATCTTCATCTGCTTTCACTGCACCTCGGTGCCACGTGTTGTTCAGTGCTGCCACTATAGGCTCTGTCCACCTGTCAACCATTGATGACGTTCGGTATACCACCGCTCGATAAATTCCTCTATAACGGCCCTTGTAACCGCCTGCCCTTTCTTTTCTTTTGTTTGGTCATGAAAATGCGACATGTCGTGATATCGCGACACTTTTGGCTTCCCTGCCTTCCTGCCCTCTTCGAGTCACAAAAATGTGACATGTCGCGATATCGTGACACTTTTGGCTTCTCTGCCTTCCTGCCCTCTTCGAGTCACAAAAATGTGACATGTCGCGATATCGTGACACTTTTGGCTTCTCTACCTTCCTACCCTCTTCGAGTCGTAAAAATGTGACATGTCGCGATATCGTGACACTTTTAGCTTCTCTACCTTCCTGCCCTCTTCGAGTCACAAAAATGTGACATGTCATGATATCGTGACACCTTTTCTCTCTTGCGCCTTCTCTTGTCTTTGGGTCACGAAAATGTGACATGTCGCGATATCGTGACACTTCTTCTCCCTTGCGCCTTCTCTCGTCCTTGGGTCATGAAAATGTGACATGTCATGATATCGTGACACTTTTTCTCCCTTGCGCCTTCTCTCGTCCTTGGGTCACGAAAATGTGACATGTCGCGATATCGCGACACTTTTTCTCCTTTGCGCTTTCTCTCGTCCTTTGGTCGTGATAATGCGACATGTCGCGATATCGTGACATCTTTCCCTTTCAGCTCTTCTTTCTCCTTTTCGGTCATGAAATCGTGACATGTCATGATATCATGACATCTTTCCTTTCTGCCTTCTCCTCGCCTCTAGGGTCACGAAATCGTGACATGTCGCGATATCGTGACAGTTTCCTTCCTTGCTTTCTTTCTGCTCCTTCGGTCGCGATTTCGTGACATGTCGCGAAATCGTGACATTTTCTCCTTCGTGCCTTTCCTGTCTTCTTTCGGTCGTGATTTCGTGACATGTCACGAAATCGTGACATTTTTGCTCCGCGCCTTCTCTCTCCTTCTTGAGTCGCGAAAACGCGACATGTCGCGATATCGCGACACTTTTCTCTGTCGCGATATCGCGACATCAAGGCAAACACTTAGAAATTTTTTTTGTCGATGCAAGATTGCTTTGCTGCCACCGGATGCTCCTGCATCAGGTAATCTCAAGTTGATGAAGTAAATCAAAAGTGCTTTTAGACTTAACTCTAGATTGAAGGGTTAGTGGAGGTCCTTTTAGGGGAGAATTTTTTATTGTGCAAAGGACCAAAGGAGATCTTGAAGGTTGATCAATTAAATGATTCTTGTATTGTTGCGTAGTTGCAACACAAAAAAAATTAGAGATATGATAAAAATAATGAAGTGCCCCAACCGTCCCTTGGTTTAGAGGTGGAATATTCTTGTAGTGAATATTATTTGTTGAATTTTGATTCTAATTGTGATTAGGTAATGGATTCTAGAAAATGTTATGGTCTTGATTAGAAGAAAGTTGATATTCAATGCTATTGAGGTTAACTTAACCCTTGTAAATTATGTCTTGGATTAGGCTTTTAAGTGTCATGCAATTATAAATTGCATGATCGTTAATGCAATGGAATTCATATTCCTCATTAGGAAAAAATCAAGGAGCCTTTTTTCATTCTAGGTTCTAAAGGCTTTGCAGGTGGAAGCTCCACCATTTTGTATTTTACGAATTGAGATAGGATGGCTAAAAGAGGTTCATCCAATCAAGAGTAATTCCTCTTAGGTTTCTATTAGCTTACCTAAAACAAGGTTTTGAAGGTATACCACAACACTAATTTTATTGGCTTAGCATAATTCTATACATTGCGTACAACATGTTTGTTCTTGTCCTACCTCTTTGGGTGAGAATAATACTTATATTTCTCCTTATTGATTTTAATTTCCCTCTTCTAACAAGGGTGGTTTCTGTAACAACCCCAAAAGCTAACCAACCTAAGAGAGATTTTTCTTCTTTAACCAAAAATTTCACAAGAGTATCCATGAAATACATACATCGACTAGAAACACACATTTTGATTCTAAAATGCTACAAACATCACTCGAGTGGACAGGGAGGCCAAGATCTTGTATGTAATTCGGGTTCACCTTATATACCTCCACAGTATAAAGGACACTTTTAAAAGGTCTCCCCTCTTTTTTGGTATTCTCTATGAATGCAAATATTTTGACCTTAGGATTGGGATTATCCCTTCTTAGTATTTATAGAAGGGGATTACAATTCCTACTTCCAACCATAATTCCATCTATGTTGGTCTATTGAGCATAGTATCTTAGTCTAGTTTAACTACACATACACAACGATCTCTTATCCATATTTGTTATGGGTTCTAAGCTACAATTAATCTGTGTGATTGCCTTCTCATGGATAAATAAACTAGAGTTTCTAACCCACAACAACCCAAGTTTTAAATAGAGTTTTATAAAAAATTAACTTCAACACCCTTCCCAAAGAAACGTAAGGATAACTCTCTCTCTATATATATTTATCTAGCAAGCAAAAGAAAATATATTCTCAATGAATATTACAATACTAACATCTCAAGCTTACAAAAATAAATCTATCTATCTAGTAAATTAAAGCACTAGCATGGATATGAACCATAAATCCATTTAACAACATAGCAACATGTAGTTATTCTTTTAAAGGCTTAAATTACACAAGAATAATATTTACTTCTATTACAATAAATCCTCTTTCACCAAGAGTGATCAAAAATAATACTCCAAGAACAAGGTGGAGTTATCTTAGCATGTCCCTACACCATATTCCTTTGGCCTCTATGGTAGTTGATAAGAAGGTGGGGATCAAAACAACTCATATGTAGGTATGAATGCATTTCTATAAAATTCAATGCACAAAAAAAGTAGCCCTTACTACTTTCCTAAAATATTCTCCACAAATATTTTAAAACCCAAGCACTTGCATTTCTATAAATTCAATTCAATATAGCAAACACAAGCAAAGAAGCCCATACTTTTTCCAAGATAATTTTCGCAAACATAAATTCCCATAAATCACATTGCTAAAAAATTATAGCAAAACATGTAAAGAATTTCATACTTCTTTTCCAAAATATTTTCCACAAATATCACATCTCTCATTCAGTATAGCAAAACACAAAGAAACCCATACTTCTTTCCAAGAATATTTTCCATAAATATCAATTCTCATATTTTCCACATGGCTGATTTATTATAGTAAACACACAAAGAAGCCCATACTTATTTTCCAATATATTTTCCACAAATATCAATTCTCAAAACTATACTAACCTTAGCAACTAATTTGACTCCTTTGGTTAAGCAAACTTAATGAACTAAGTAATCAATTTTCCATTTCTCATTATTTTGAAAGACTTAGGATTAATTTTCCAATTGCTTAAGTAAACCAAAGATTAGAAAGAGCTCAACATTAGTCTAGTTACCAAACCAATCTATCCTTTTATTAGTTAATAATCTAGAGATTACAATTTAGATTCATTTCCAATCTAATATTTTATTGATTAGTTGTAAATCTAAAGATTGTTTTTTTTTAATTTACATGGTGGAATCGATAGCTGCCACGAATTCGGGTAGGCTGTCCAGCTTTTATGGTTGCCATAATATTATGTGTTGTCTATCCCGAAAACTACCACATAGTTCTTCACGCAGTCCACCCTTATAACCACCATGCCACAATCATTTAAAACCTTTTACACCATTGAAAGCACCAGGAAAGTGATAAGCATTTAGTTCAGTGAGGTCCAAGATTTGAACCTTGGACCTCTGCCTCTCTTACGGGGTTTAGTCAAACCAATTGGTCTACACATCAGACCTTAAATCTAAATATTGTAATGCACTAAAAGTTGGATTATTTTCCAAACTAATCTACCATTAGATTAGTTAATTAATCTAAAGATTGAAAAGGATTAAAAGTTATATTATTTTCCAAACTAATCTATCATTAGATTAGTTAATTAATATAAATATTTGAAAGCATTAGAAGTTGGACTCTTTTGCAAACTAATCTACCTTTAAATTAGTTAATTAATTTAAAAAATAGAAAGCATTAGAAGTTGGATTATTTTCCAAACTAATATACCAATATATTGGTTAATTAATCTAAATATTAGAAAGTGTTAGAAGTTGTATTATTTTCCAAACTAATCTACCATTAGATTAGCCAATTAATCTAAATATTAGAAAGCATTAGAAGTTGGATTCTTTTCCAAACTAATCTACCATTAGATTATTTAATTAATCTAAATATTAGAAAGCATTAGAAGTTGGATTCTTTTCCAAACTAATCTACCATTATATTAGTTAATTAATCTAAAGATTAGAAAGCATTAGAATTTGGATTCTTTTCCAAACTAATATACCATTATATTAGTTAATTAATCTAAATATTGGAAAGCATTGGAAGTTGGATTCTTTTCAAAACTATGAAACCCAATCTTAGACTTAAACGACATCCAAAAAGACTTATAATAAAAGAACTAAGTCAGCCTTAAACAAAATATAATCTTATTAAAGACCAACACAGAGCCCAGGCTTCTAAATAAAATATGACATACTCAATCATAACATAGAGTTAGCAAAACAATACATCTTTCTTAGCTTCAATGTAGCCCAAATATCTATCTAAAGCCAAACCTAGCTCAACCCCATCCAAGCAAATACGTAAGTACACAACTTCGTAAAACCAATAGCAAGCAGACCATAGGGCATGATTTTAAAAGGTGTTGTTTCTAGCATGCATTCATCCATAGGATGCATCTAGTTGGATATCTTCAAATAACCTTGTGAAGGCACAACATGGGTGAATGTGAGATACAAGATGCCTTCAAGCCCTGCCCTTCATTTCTATGCATCAATCCCATCATATATGAAGATCATGTTCCATGTTAGCCGGTGAGCAAGAAAAACCCCAAAAATGCCAACCAAACTCACATAGGAGACAACTAACAAGGTTAAATAAAACACAACAAAGCAACATAAAACCTCACATAACAATCAAAGAATAATAACATAGCAAGAATTATTTAGGTTTGAGGATTATTGGAGTTTCCAAAAAGCCAGCGTCACCACCACCTTGAAACTCATGATGTTCCTCCCTTGTGTATGCCTTAGCCTTTTGGATCTATTCCTTATGCATCCTCTTTAATATAGTCTCGGGAGTCTATATTTAAAGTCCATAGTATGGACGCCAAGTACCTCCATCATAGGTAACGCCATCGTTACTTCATTCCATCAAGACAATATTTTATCAAGCCATAGTACCACATGAAGGAAACAACGGGGCTATATAGGGTTAATGTGCTCCACTATGACATTCAAGGCACCACAACCAAATTAATGGAGGAGTACAAAATGCCAAGCTTAGCCGATGTCAAATTAAAACATGAATGTGCTAAAAATATTTAATAGGATTGAATCAACATCAATAAAGAGTTAGACCATAAAATTAGCAATATAATATTAATAATTCTAGCCATAGATTATTCACATTAGATTATAAACCATTATTTGATTAATATTAAAACTAATGCTAACATTTAGACATTAATCATATTTCTATTAGATAACAAATCTAACATTGGAAACACATCAATTATTCCATTAATTAATGCTAATTTTAGACTATCTAACATTAATCATTCTTTCGATTAACATTAAGTCTAACATTAGTCTAGGATTAAGTTTTTATTTCCTTAAGTAAACAAAGCAAACAACAATAATCTTTTACTCCAACCCTAAGAAGCAACCTTAGAACCAATCCATCTAATCTATCAAGGAGATCATTTAGTCACATGCATCAAGGGAAAGATATCTAAACAAAATTATTCTTTTGATGTCTTGTACCATCATTTTATCCCTAAATAAGTGGCTCCTTATTTAAGATAGACTCATCTATCATTGACTCATGTTAAGGAGACTCATTGCATGTAACTTTCTTGGTTTGATGGCACAAACATGAGCATACGCAAACCACAATGCACCTACATGAAAAAGGGTATTCATTCATGTTACCCTAAGTTTTTTGATGACCAAGTGATCATCATCATTTCTCCTTCAATACGGTCTCTCATTTTCCTTGTGTCCATTACTCTTGTCCACCCATGCGAGTACCTCATCTTGCAACCAAGTAGAGCATCAGTAGTACGATATTCTTATGCACAAATAGATAAAATATTAAAAGCATATATCCATAAAAATTACAAAACTAAGCATTTTACATAAATCACAATACAAAGTCCAACTTGAATAATTATTACTGCCAAGGAGGGTCATGACATACTAACCCCCTTGGACTAAACATAATTCCTTGTGTTCTTGAAAAGTATTACACTTCATCATTATTCAAACAAATAAGGAAAATGTCTTTTCATCTCCTCCACTTTTTCCCAAGTGGAATTTTTCTTTGGATATTAGTGTCATTGGACCTTACATTGTTCTAGAGTTCATTTCCTCATTGCTTTGGAATGAAACTCCCAAATCCTTACTAGCCTCACTTTAATGGTTTATGAATCTATCACCTACAATTTTGAGATATCCCACACATTATTAGTATCAACAACATACTTCCTAAGCAATGCTATGTGGAAAGAGTCATGGATCTTAGACAAGTTGGGTGGCAAGGCAATTCTATAAGACATCGGACTGATCTTCTTGGTGATCTCAAAAGGCCTAAAAATTTGAGAATCCAACTTAGTAGACTTTATGGAACTCTTCATTGGCTTGACTCTTAGTAAAACTTTATTTCATATACAAAATTCTCTCTATGAACACTTCAAATCAATGTAGATCTTCTAACAATCAATGACTTCCTTTAGCCTTTGCTTGATTGTCCTGAGCTACTCCATCTCTCTAACTACATCTGGTCCAATGACAATCCAATCCTCTAGGTTATCCCAAGATAGAGGAATTTTGCATCTCCTACCATACAAGGCTTCAAATGATGACATCTTCAAGGAAGCATGGTACCCATTATTAAATGCAAACTCAACTAGATGCAAAGTCTTCCCATCGAGACTTTTGGTCCATACAATATATGTAGAGAATTTCTTCCAAGATTTGATTCACCTTTTTCATTTGATCATATGTCTATGTATGATATACGGAGCTAATATTTATCTTTGTACCAACTACATGATGAAGGACCTACCAAAATCTAGATATAAATTTGAAATTCCATCTAAAATGATCATCTCACGAAAACCATGCAAGTTGAAAATATCCTTGGCAAATCTATTGTCCACTATCAAGGCATCATCCTTGGTGTTTCCTAGAATCAAAATGAGCAACCTTGGTCAATCTATCGACCACTACAAGGATTGCATCATGTTGATACCTGGTCTTAGGTAATCCCACTATGAATTCCATAGATATCACCTACCATTTTTGTACTAGTATGTCATATGGGTACAAATGACCTACCAGATGTTTGTGTTTGGCTTTCACTTTCTAACATTCCAAACATGGATCCATGAAATTAGTTATATATTTCTTCAATCCTGACCAATAGAAGATCTTCTTCATGTTCTCCCTCATCTTTACCTCTTCAGGGTGAGTGGATTATGAAGATCTATGTGCCTCTTGCATGATCAAATTCCTTAAATCCCTAGCTTTAGGGATCATCACCCTATCCTTAAAATACAGAGGTCCATATTTTATGCCAAAATATTTACTCTCCTTATAGTTCCTTTCCATCTTGACCTGAACTTACTGCAAAACTGATCATGTCTTACATTTCCCTAAATTGATCCATTAAGTCCACATGGCATCGGGTCAAAGCAACTATGTGCCTTCTCCTACTTAAGGAATCAACAACCTTATTTTCCTTGCCTTTGATATACTTTATACCAAAATCATATTCTTCTAAGAACTCAATCCATATTCTCTACCTTACATTGAGCATTGGTTGGGTAAAGATATACTTTAAACTTTGATGGTCAGTCCTTAACTCAAAAGGCTTCCCTAAAAGACAATGCTACCAAATATTTAAGGGTAGCTGCTAGTTATAGATTATTTATAGCATATTTTATCTCATGCTTATTGAGTTTCCTTGACTCATATGCTATGATTAAATCATCCTGAGATAATTATCCTCTCAAACCCTCTAAAGAAAAATTAGTACAAGCTAAGAAATTCCCTTATGGATCTAGATTCTTGAGAATAGGTGCAATAGTAAGCTTCTGTTTAAGCATCTCAAAAGTGGTTTCACACTTATCTATCCATTGAAATTTCTTCCCTTTTATTTGAAGGTTATTTATGGAATAGGCTATCTTGGATTAGTCCTTTACAAACCATCTACAATACCCTATTATGCCCATGAATCTCTGCACTTTAGGAACATTAGTGGGTGGACGCTAGCTCAAAATCACCTCTATCTTATTTGGATATACTACTATCTCTTTAGCAAATATGATATGTCCTAGGTATTGTACCTTAGGTGTTAGATTAATTATCCCATTACTTGGGTAATTACCATAGGTTAGATTATTTCTTTATCTACCTAGGTTAGTACTTTACTGACACTTCTTGTCGGTAGATATTCGTAGGATATTATGTTAGTTAATTAGCATATTTTGTTAGCAAAATATTAGGCATATTTACCCTACACATATTTAGGCTATCTTTAGCCTTAGACTAATGTATTTATATGCCTCTATTGTTAATAAATTATATTGCTTACCTATTCCACCTTTTATGGTATCATAACGGGTTCTCCGCTCATTTTGAGTTATGACCATGGGACTGGTGATTTGTGGTGTGACCATGGGACTGGTGATTGATGGTGAAACCAGCTTTGAGCTAGTGGAGATAGGGATCTGACCATTGGACCTATAGTTCAACTGCTGGAACCTAGAGCAGATATTGAGCGCGCTGGACCTATAGTTTGACTGTTGGACCCTAGAGCAGACATTACATCTCATGTGTTGTGGAGGTGAAATCAGGTGAATCTAACCCAACAACCCACCATGACCAACCTACTCTGATGGATCCTCCCTTGAGGGCACAATCACTGATTGGGACAAGTCATCCATGTGGATGATGTGGATTGACATAGTGGAGTGGGTGGAGGATCGGGAAACCGAATGTGACCTACCTACTATCGATATAAGGATGCTGACCTTAAGCCTAAGCGGCTACCATATACTGGACCAAGTCGAATGCTGACACGATGGATCTGTGACCTAGGGGTCATGACAGATAAAAGCTGAACTAGTGGACAGGCATGGGAGAAATTGGTGGACAAAATTGTAGCACTTGGAAATTTATTCTTGTACAAAGGGTGCGAGAGTGGGTATTGTCTAACCGAAGGTAGATATCCTTTCAATGGATGGTTTATGGTTTTAAACCCTTGGATCTACGATCGCATATCCCATGTGGGATTAAAAAAAATGTTGATTTTTTGTTGTGCCTAACCTACATCGAACAGATCTATTTTCATGTTGAGATCTGATCACTAGCATATGACAAGTGTGAGTAAGAGGAGGCAGAGATTCATTTATCAATGGTTGCAGCTACTATTGGTTTCTACCAGCGATAGCTTGGCTCTGTTAGATGCTTGAAATTTTTGTGGAGAGCATCTTCTAATTTAAAGCAGGAGTAAACAATTTGTTTTATGGGAACAATTGCATAACTTTCCAGCATCTGCAATTGGATCCAACCCCACCACAAAATTTCTCATATGAATGATCGAAGCTGCCTTTGTAGACATCTTTAGAGACGTGTGAGTGATAAACATATTTTTAGCCAAACACCAAGATGATAGCGTTACAAACTGCCAAGTAATAGAATATCAATTGTTGGCAACCAGATACAGGCGTAGAAGAAGTTTTTGGTGATATGCTAAAGAGACTACAAAATTTCCAATCGATAACTTAAGCCCCCGATAGAGCACGTTCTTGTTTAGCAGTAAATTAAATTTGGTATTATACCACACGATCCTGCAGACGACGACGTCAAGGTTGTAATTTGGTTAGATTATTTCTTTATCTACCTAGGTTAGTCCTTTATCGACACTTCTTGTTTGCAGATATTCTTAGGATATTATGTTAGTTAGCATACTTTGTTAGCAAAATCTTAGGCATATTTACCCTACACATCTTTAGGCTATCTTTAGCCATCGACTAATGTATTTATATACCTCTATTGTTAATAAATTATATTGCTTACCTATTTCACCTGTCATTAGGGTTATAAAAATCACATTTCAAAATATCCCCATAGAGTTGGTTCCCTATTTACCCTACAATATTTAAATGCTTATCATGCTCCTCCTTATTATAGGATATCAAAATTTCATCCAATAATACTAAGACAAACTAATCGAAATGCTCCTTAAACACATTTTTCATCAAATTCATGAATTTTTCTAGGACATTAGTCAATCCAAAAGAAAAAATTGTAAAGTCATAATGCACATACCTAGTCTTGAAAGTATTCTTGTGAGTATCCTCTTCACGAATTCTTAACTGACGGTATCTTGATTTTAAGTTAATCTTTGAGACTATAGTGGCACCCTTGAGACTATAAAGAAAGATTACCTATTCTTTATAGTCACTTTATTCAACATTTTGTAATCTATGCACAACCTTAACAAACCATCCTTCTTTTTGATAAAAAGAACTAGTGCACCCGATGGGGATACATTAGATTTATTCAACCCATTTTCTAGCAACCCTTGAAGTTGCACCTTTAACTCCTATATTTCTATAGGATTAATCTTATAAGGGGTTCTATGAATGGGTTTCAAACCTAAAAATAGTTTTATGGTGAATTCAAAGTCACGTTTATATGGTAGCCTTAGAAGATCTTCAAAGAAAACATCCCCAAACTCCCAAAATATTGGGTGTTTCTCAAATAATACTTCTTATCCTTCTCAGTATTGTGATTCAATTTAATTACATAGACCATACCACTTTTTTTGATAGCTTTCTTTAGTTGCATTGCAGATATCATTTAAGGATGAAAAGACCCTTGTTCACTATGCACTCTCAGTCTCTACTTGTCCTTATCTATAAAGTCCATATATATATCTTGGATATTAATTAAGGTTTCATGAGCCTTTAGCTAGTCCATATCCAAGATTATGTTAAAGGTATGTAGTGGTGCTACATACAAGTTCCATTGGTTAGATTCATTTGGTAGAGTAATCTTAGCTATGGGAAAGCATTGATCCACTGAGTAGGTATGTCCAGACCCATACTAAAATTTCCAATCTTGTACCAAAAATCTTTGTCTTTTTTTCAAATCTCTAATTATACTAGAATAAATGAAACTATTTGTAGCTCCACTATCTATCAAAACCTTAACTTTATTATTAAACAA
Organism: Wollemia nobilis; assembly: GCA_028583015.1. Classification (NCBI taxonomy): domain Eukaryota; kingdom Viridiplantae; phylum Streptophyta; class Pinopsida; order Araucariales; family Araucariaceae; genus Wollemia; species Wollemia nobilis. The sequence continues at coordinate 20,986,488 of JAQPPZ010017228.1, forward strand.
CTTACCATCTAGAATCATAGGTGTGGCTTGGTCATCCAGATTCTTGTTTCTAGTTGTTGCATAGATTTTGTGGTTGGGTTATTTCAGTTTTTTTGCTTGGTCCTAATTTATTTGGACACTTGTTTGCATAATGAGGTCCCCCACAATCATAGCAACCACCCTTGGATCTTGGTATCTTTCATGTTTCTTTTCCACTGATCACTCGATTTGAGATGGGTCATGTTGTTTCTGTGCTTGAGGGGTACCATTATCCTTCCTCTTCTAGACTTTATTCTTAGAACTCCCTTGTTTCCCATCATTTTTATTTTCCAAACTTGGGCTATCTTTACTTCTCTTATCCTATTCTTGCTCCCATTTCTTATAACCAACACTCTTCCTTGAGGATTGTCAATATCTTTTTGAAAAATCATGTGATTAAAGGGATACTTTTTCAACTATAGGTTGGACTCAGCTTGACAAGCCAAATCATATGCATTCTATATATTTTTAGTCTAATGCATTTTTACTACTGACCTTATCTTAGGATCAATTCCTAAGATAAACTTATGTAACTTTATATGCTCATCTTGCTCGTAGAGCGGCACATACTTAAGCAATTTACAAATTTTTGGTGGTAAACCTCCATTGTCATTGTTCCTTGGACAAGTTTGGAAACTTCCTCAAATTTATCCACATAATGTTGTTTAGTAAGGAGTATTTTCTTCAAATTCTCCACAAACCCTACCCATGATAGATTATTGGCCTTAATTTTTAGATTGGACTTAAAAAATTTCACCATTCCAACCCAGTCTCCTACAAATAAAGAGTAGCCCAACAATTCTGAGTTATCAAAGAATAGTTTTTCATGGAGAAGTAGATCTCTAGCTCATTCATCCAAGCTTCAGTTGAATCACCCCTATCCTTTTTGATGAATTTAGAGGTCTTAACATTCTTCAAATCTCTGGCTAATTCTACCTCTATAAGGGCCATAACCTCTTTCTCATCTAAGGGAGGGTTTCCTTCTTGTATACCCTTAGGAATTCTATTTTAATTCACAAAGGTTTTTATCCTTTGTCTCTATTGGTCCATCTATTCTCTCTATTGCTCCAATTTCTATTGCAAAAGTGAGATAATCCCAGTGAGGTTCTCCACCTCTCTACTGGAATTCCTTGAACTTTCCTTTGGGGATCTAGCATTATCACTGTCCTACCTAGCCTGTCTTAATGGGATAGAAGATCCTCTTCTTTATCTCCTTAAATTTTATGCCATAGTTTCTTGGTCACACAAAGGTTCATAGGTTAGGTAGTATTTTTCTTTCTCATACCTCCTACCTACTAGTTAGTCACATTTCTCCAATGTACTAACATCAAGATACTATCATCCACTGATAGTATTGATGGACATCCTAATTCCACATAGAATTCCATCTACCCAGAAGTCATCCATCAAGTCAAGCATCTCTAAGTCTCTTTTTCTCCAGGGAAGCTTCTAGACCTATGACCTAGAGCTTTGATACCAATTGTAACAACCCAAAAAGCTAACCAACCCGAGAGACATTTTTTTTCTTTAACAAAAATTTTCACAAGAGTATCCATGAAATACATGCATCGACTAGACATCCACATTTTGAGTCTAATATGCTATAGACATCACTCGAATGGATAGGGGGTTCAAGCTCCCATAGGCAATTGGGGTTCACCTTATATACCTCAATAGTATAAAGAACACTTTCAAAAGCTCTTCTTAATTTTTTGGCATTCTCCATGAATGTAGACCTTTTGACCTTAGCATTGGGATTATACCTTCTCAATATGTAGAGAAGGGGATACCAATTCCTACTTTCAATCATAATTCCATCTATGTTGGCCTATTGGGTATAGTATCTTAGTCTAGTTTAACTACACCTCTGTGGTGATCTCTTAAATTTTATGCTTAACTTTCCCATCTCTATGATGGCTTCTAAGCTACAATCACTCTATGTAATTGCCTTCTCATGGACACATAAACTAGGTGTTGCTAACCCACAACAACCCAAGTTTTAAAGAGAGTTTTATATAAAGTTAACTTCAATGTCCTTCCCAAAGAAACCCAAGGATAACTCTCTCTCTATCTATCTATCTAGCAAGCAAAATCAAATGCATTCTCAATGAAGAAAGCAATACTAACATCTTAAGCTTATAAAAATAAATCTATCTATCCAATAAATTAAAGCACTAGCATGGATATGAACCATAAATCTATTTAACAACATAACAATATGTAGTCATTCTTTTAAAGGCTTAAATTACACAACAATAGTCTTTGCTTATATTACAATAAATCCTCTTTCACCAAGAGTGATCAACAACAATACTCCAAGAACAAGGTGGATTTATCTTAGCATGTTCCTACACCATCTTCCTTTGGCCTCCGTAGTAGTTGATAAGAAGGTGGGGATCAAAATAGATCATATGCATTTATGAATGCATTTCTATAAGATTCAATGCACAACAAAAGTAGCCCTTACTACTTTCCTAAAATATTCTCCACAAATATTTTAAAACCCAAGCACTTGCATTTCTATAAATTCAATTCAATATAGCAAATAAAATCAAGGAATCCCATACTTCTTTCCAAGATATTTTTTGCAAATATCAATTCCCATATTTTCACATAGCTAAAACATTATAGCAAAACATGCAAAGAAGTCCATACTTATTTTCCAAAATATTTTCCACAAATATCACATCTCTAATTCAGTATAGCAAAACACAAAACCCATACTTCTTTCCAAGAATATTTTCCATAAATATAAATTCTCATATTTTCCACATAGCTAATTCATTATAGCAAACACACAAAGAATCCCATACTTCTTTTCCAATATATTTTCCACAAATATCAATTCTCAAAACTATACTAACCTTAGCAACTAATTTGACTCCTTCTTTGGTTAAGCAAACTTAATGAACTAAGTAATCAATTTGCCATTTCTCATTATTTTGATAATTTTCCAATTGCTTAAGTAAACCAAAGATTAGAAAGAGCTCAACATTAGTCTAGTTACCAAACCAATCTATCCTTTGATTAGTTAATAATCTAGATATTACAAGTTAGATTCATTTCCAATCTAATATTTCATTGATTAGTTGTAAATCTAAAGATTGTAATGCATTAAAATTTGGATTCTTTTCCAAACTAATCTACCATTAGATTAGTTAATTAATCTAAAGATTAGAAAGCATTATAAGTTGGATTCTTTTCCAAACTAATCTACCATTAGATTAGTTAATTAATCTAAATATTAGAAAGCATTATAAGTTGGATTCTTTTCCAAACTAATCTACCATTAGATTAGTTAATTAATCTAAATATTGGAAAGCATTAGAAATTTAATTATTTTCCAAACTAATCTACCATTATATTAGTTAATTAATCTAAATATTAGAAAGCATTATTCTTTTCCAAAGTAATCTATTATTAGGTTATTTAATTAATCTAAATATTTTTTTTGATAGTTATAAGTGTTTGTATTTATAGCGGGTTTTAACAAGGATCCCAAAACCTGATTACATAAGCAATGGGCCTAGGGCATCAATCCCTTGAAACTGAACACCAAAACAAAAATCCCGCCTGCGGTAACGAGTAAGCATGAAACAATCCCTCTTAGTGGGAAACAAACAAATAAGAAAGAAAGTAGTTTTGGAGATCCGCCCGGCGGGAGTAGCCAAAAACCACCATCGAGAAGATCCCACCCAGCAGGAAGCACAGAAAAACCGTTACAATAAAATCCCGCCTCGTGGGAAGCAGTCAAAACCACCACAAACAGTCCCGCCTAGCGGGAAGCAACAGGAAAATCTCGCCATCCGGGAAACCAAAAGAAAAGAAAGGATCCCACCTCGCAGGAAAATCGGTGGATTTGGCGGATCCCGCCTTGTGGAGAAACCATCCCGCCCACCGGTAAAACATTCAGTTCAGCGAGAGCCATCCTGTAGGAAGCCGACAGCCAGCACAGAGAGGATCCAGCCCATCAAGAAGTGACCAGAGAGTTGCACCACAAGGAACCCACCTCGGGAAAACAAAAGAGGATCCCAGCAGCAGGGACCAAGAATCCCGTCCAAGCACAGAGCCCACCGAGGGACCAAGAATCCCGTCCAAGCACAGAGCCCGCCGAGGATTCACAAGAAAAAGGGGGAAGCTATCCAAACCCTAAATCGTCACCTCCACCGCACCGAGAAACGCAGGGGACCAGATCCACGCGAATAACCTACAAAAAAACCCCAGGGGGAAGCCTGAGGGAAAAAGGGAAGGGATCCCCAACCAAACAGGGATCCCTGGGAAGCACCAGTCCGAAAAAACAACCAAGGAAACCCTAGCCGGCCGGGAGGGGCGCAGATAGTGGAGAAGGATCTCCCCCCAGGGAGATCATCTGCAAACAACCACTCCCCCGGGAGGGATGACCTGGGTTGAGCCAGGGACTGGGCAAGAACCAGGAGCCATGGGAGGGGGAGCAGGGGAGGGACCAGAGCCCTCCCCTCTCTACTTTCTTCCCTCTCCATCTCCCCTTCTACAACCACCAATTAATCTAAATATTAGAAAGCATTAGAAGTTGGATTATTTTCCAAACTAATATACTATTAGATTACTTGATTAATCTAAAGATTAGAAAGCATTCGAATTTAGATTCTTTTTCAAACTAATCTACCATTATATTAGTGTTGGCATTTTTGCCACATTATTTTTGTTGTTACTATTCATGTAAAAGAATGCATAGATTGTAGAGATACTAATTCTTCTGTTTGTCCCTCCAAGCCCTTTGAAAGGGAAAATGTAAAAATCTTTGCAAGTTTTGTGTTAGAACAAAGGAAATAAAACTGTCGCGATATCGTGACATGTTGTAGTTTTGCGGTGTCAAATGCAAAAATCGACTAAGTACAAAAAACGTCGTGATATCACGACATGTCACGTTTTCATGGTCAACGTAGTCAAAGGCAACAAGGAGGTAAAACTGTCGCGATATCGCGACATGCTGGAGTTTCGTGACTTGTTGCGGTGAGGGAGAACTTATTGAAAAGTTGTCGCGATATCGTGACATGTGTTTTCGTGACTTGCGGTGGTCACAGAGCAGAGTAATGAAAAATGTCATGATATCGTGACATATAGCATCAAGGAAGAGCGCCAATGAAAAGTTGTCGTGATATCACGACATGTCGCGTTATCGCGAAAGGGACTAAAGATAAACACAAGGCATTAAAGATGTGATTTCACGACATTTTTGAGGACGAAGCCAAGCAAGAGGGACTTGTCGCGATATCGCGATAGAAAGCGACAATGAAGGCGAAGACAGGAAAGTGTCGTGATTTCACGACACATTGGTGCGAAAGGACCAAGTGTGAAGAATTGTCGCAATTTCGCGACGTGTCACGTTTTCACGAGGAGGAGGCAAGGAGGCAGCCAAATTGTACGAAATGTCGTGATTTCACGACATGTCACATTTTCATGGCCTAAAAGCAGCAAAGGGAAAGAAGATAGAAAATTTCACGATTTTGCGATATATTGTGGAGATCAAGCCAAATGGAGAAACATGTCACGATTTCATGACTTATTGCAGATAAAAGAGCCAAATAAAAAAAACGTCGCAATATCGCGACATGTCGCATTTTCGCGACCTGTCACATTTTCATGGAACGAAAGCTGACAAGTACAAGGCAAACAAAAAATGTCGCGATATCACGACATGTCGCGTTTTCACGATACAGGAGCCAGAAATACAATGCCAAGTACGAAAAGTCATGATTTCACGACATTTTTGGAAACAGAGACAGGCAGGAGAAAAGTGTCATGATTTCGCAACTTGTCTCACTTTCGCGATGATAAAACTAGAAGAAGCGATAAGACAGAAACATGTCACGATTTTGCGACATGTCTTGTTTTTGCGATGCGAAAGCGCAAACAGAGCAAAATGGTATGGATTGTCGTGATTTCGTGACATGTCCCATTTTCGCTACTTGCAAGAAGATGAAGGCCAAGGAAGAGAAATATGTCATGATTTCGTGACATGGTGAGTTTTCATGACTTGGAGTAGCGAAGAAGGCAGACGAAGAGAAGACGTCGCGATATCGTGACATGTCACATTTTTGTGACCTGGTGGTGGAAGAGAAGGCAGTAAGGTAAAACTGTCATGATTTCACGACATGTCACATTTTTGCGACTTGTCTCATTTTCGTGATAGAAACAATAAGCAAAGGCCCGATACAGTTCTATTTGCATTTTCCTTTAGAATTTCATAGGAGAACATGTGGAGAAGATAATATCAAACACAGTAATGTTTTAATAGTTCTCCAATGGATTTTGAGATTGTGGTCAAAGAATCTCAAGGATTAAATGTTGTTGATCACCGATGTGCGCTAGATAGAAGAACCTGAAGCAATTTTCGAAGCCACCAGAATTAAATATGCCTCCAGCATTCAAGGATCCTATTCATGATCTTTTAACAACTTCGGGCTTGCTCCAATAACGGTCATTAAATGAAGAAATATGGTCCCTTATTTTCGTTTATCTTCAGTTGTAATTCATTTAAGACAGGGACTGTCATTTCTCCGAGGCAGATTAAGGGGATTGTTTCTTCAAAACCTATTTCATGTTTTAAATGTTGTAATACGAAAGAAAGAGGCAGGCACCTCTATAAATACCAATGTAAAATCTCAAGCAAAGGAGGAAGACCTTTTTGTAGAAATTGAAGTGGAAATCCTAGATGCAGTCTCGCTCTATTCTTAGCATCTTTTGAGTTTGAGATCCAAACTATTGTTTATGTTTTGTTTTCTATCTGATATACTTCTATTTCATCCAGTGTTAATATAAGTTGAATTCTATTGTTCTGAATTTAGTTGTATTTTTTCTGAATGTTTGAAGTATAATTGAAGACGAATCTATGGCTAGTTTCGATCCGATTTTCGTATACGCTTAAGAATCTGTTGCTGCTTAAGTTTCAGGATCTGGTTTAAGAATATTTTCTATCTAATGTTGTTCCCCATTAACTATCATCTTCGACCATATTTCCATTCCTTTCTGTTATTTTCCTCTCTTTCAGCATTTTCCCATTTCTTTCCTGCATCCTTATCTTCAAAAACCAGCTTAGAGTAGTTTGGGAGCCAGCCCTCTCTGGAGATTGGCCCGGGAGACTTCCCTTTCTCTCGACCTTTCAATGTTGGCCAAGTCTAGGGCGCATATGTATACAAAATCCTTTCCTATGGCAGATTTGTGACCAACAATTAGTTAATTAATATAAATATTGGAAAACATTAGAAGTTGGATTTTTTTCCAAACTAATCTACAATTATATTAGTTAACTAATCTAAATATTAGAAATCATTAGAAGTTGGATTATTTTCCAAACTATGAAACCCAACCTTAGACTTAAATGACATCCAAAAAGACTTTTTACAAAAGAACCAAGTTATCCTTAAACAAAATATAATCTACCCATTAGTAAAGACCAACACAGAGCTCAATTTTCTAAATAAAATATGACATACTTAGCCATAACACAGAGTCAACAAAACGATACTCTTTTCTTGGCTTCAATGCAGCCCAAATATGTATCTAAAGCCAAACCTAGCTCAATCATATGTAGACAAATATGTAAGTATGTTGTTGTACAAAACCAACAACAAGCAAACCACAAGGCATGATTTTCAAAGGTGTTGTTGCCAGCACATAGTCCTCCAAAGAATGCATCTAGTTGGACATCTTTGAATAACCTTGTGAAAGTGTAGCATAGGTGAAGGCCAACTGTAGGCTACCTTCAAGCCCTTTCTTTTTTTACTATGTATCAATCCCATTACATATGAAGATTGTGTTCCATGCTAGTGGGCGAGCAAGAAAAACCTTGACAATGCCAACCAAACTCACACAGGAGACAAGCAACAATGTGAAAGCTAACATAACAAAGCAATGTAAAACCTCACACAATAATCAAATAATAGTAACACAACAAGAATTACCTAGGTTCAAGGATGATTGGAGTTTCCAACAAGTCAATATCACCACCACCTTGAAACTTATGAGGTTCCTCCCTTATGTATGCCTTAGCCTTTTGAATCTATTTCCTATGCATCCTCTTGAAAATAGGTCTGTGTGTCTATATTTAAAGGCCATAGGATGGAGGCCAATTGCCTCCATCATAAGTAATGCCAGTGTTATCTAATACCATCAAGACAACATTTCCTCAAGCCATAATGTCGCATGAAGGAAATAACGAGGCTAGCTAGGGTTAAGGCACTCCACTATGATATTCAAGACACCACAACCAAAGTAATGGAGAAAGCAAAAATTTCAATCTTATCTTATGCCAAAGCTATTAATTAAAAAAGTGAATATGCTAGAAAGCTCTAAAAGGCTTAAATCAACATCAATCAAAAGCTAGTTCATAACATTAGCAATTTAATATTAATAATTCTAACCATAGATTATTAACATTAGATTTTTAATCATTCTTTAATTAATATAAAAACTAATGTTATCATTTATACATTGATCATAATTCTATTAGATAACAAATCTAACATTGGAAACACATCAATTATTCTATTAATTAATACTATTTTTAGACTATCTGACGTTAATCATTCTTTTGATTAACACTAAGTCTCACTTTAGTCTAAGATTAAGTTTTTATTTCCTTAAGAAAAAAAGCAAACAACAATAATATTTTACTCCAACCCTAAGAAGCAACCTTAGAACCAATCCATCTAATCTATCAAGGAGATCATTCAGTCACATGCATCAAGGGAAAGAGATCTAAACAAAAGCATTATTTTGATGTCTTGTACCATCGTTTTATCCCTAAATGAGTGGCTCCTTATTTAAGATAGACTCAACTATCACCGAATCATGTTAAGGAGGATCATTGCACATAAATTTCCTAGTTTGATGGCACAAACATGAGCATACACAAACCACAATGCAACTACATGAAAAAGGATATTCATTCGTGTTACCTTGAGTTGTTTTATGACCAAGTCATTTCCCCTTCAATATGGTCTCTCATTTCCTTATGGCCAAAACTCTTGTCCACCCATGAGAGTACCTGATCCTACAACCAAGAAGAGCATCACTAATACCATATTCTTATGCACAAATGGATAAAATATTAAAAGCATATATCCATAAAAACTACAAAACTAAGCATTAGACATCAATCACAATACAAATTCCAACTTGAATAATTAGTACTACCAATGAGGGTCATGACCCTTGGCATGATTCTATAACTCCATTGCCTACAACATGTTTATTCTTATCCTACCCCTTTGGGTAAGAAGAATATGGGATTTGGTTAATTGCATCTTTGAAAGAATATATGTTAGCTATCTCTAATTAGAAGGTTAATTGCTCATTAATGTTACCTATAAATATATAAAAGGTCTCTAGATGGAGGCACATACTAGAATATTCCTACTAGGGCTTGCCATCTTGCTAAGAAGTTGAAAAAATTCTCATATTTATATTGTTTGAGTTGGTGTAGGTCAGTTATCGTGATATTTTCTCAATGTAGACAAAGAATTGCTTGACAAGCATCTTAGCAAGGTCTCTAAATCTTTTCAAGAATTGCCTTGGTATTTGGTAGTTCCATTCCAAGACAAGGATACTAAGGATTTTAGGGAATATTTTGAGTAGTAATGTTTCACCATAAGTAATATCACTACAAGTAGTTCTAAACAACCTAATATGGTTGACGGGACCTTCCTTCCCTTTATACATTTGAAACTTTGGGGTTTTAAAGTTGGAAGGAAAATGGTGACTAGCTACAAAAGGATCTAAGGGTTGGTTGCAAAAATTATCGTAATAGTACTTGTGACTAGAATAAGACCCTTATATGATGACCATTTGTTGTTTTAATAACTCTAGTTGAGAAGTTAAAGTTTAAAGTTCATAAAAAATAGGATTTTTTTGCAAAAAGTATGTTCTAAGATATGAATAATTTAATAATTGATATAAGAAGAGTATTTGTATGCTTATGTGTACAATGTTAAATTTGGCATCGTATGTTTTTTTTCTAAGGTATTCAAGATGAAAGTATTAGAAGATGAAGGATGAGATATTATAGGATTAGTTTTTGTTATAAAATTCATACTCATGCTTGTGAGATTAAAATAAAGGTTGTTGACATGAGAATTAGAGGTTGGTATGCTTGATGATAAATATTTATTAGGAGTGTAGCTTATGCTTGCTTGTTGATATATGAGACAAATTACATTACCTTCTAATAACTCCTCAAGAGCAGGCAAAGATGAGTGATGTCCCAAAGAAAATGGAATGGTTTACCTCTTGGTATCTATGGAAGTGGTGATGCTAGAAGCTTTTGAATCAATAAAATTAGAAGTTTATACATTAAGGTTTGTATTTATAGAACCAAAGGGTGAGTCAAGTGTATTTAGAGGTAATATATTTTAGCTTGGTTGTTGAGGACAGTCCATGAGTGAACCTTCCCTTAGAGAGATACTTAGGATTTCATGACCTTCCCTAATAAAGGTATCCAAAATATCCCTATGCCTTTTTAATCCATGTTACTTACATATTGGAAAAATAACCTTCCTTGATTATCATGGATAGGGCTTATAGAATCTAAAGGTGTAAAAACCTCCTCTTCTTGCTTGAAGGTGGGGTCCTTAAATATGGATTGGTTATCATGACCTTCAATTGGAGGGTTGGGATTGATTTCCAATTGATGAGTGATATTATAGGGTAGGTATCATTTCTTGGACATGGGTTTGGGAGGAATAATAAACTGATTAAGTTGTAAAGTTTGTAGAGTTAGTTAAAGAAGAAAGAGAAGATGTTTTATAAACCTTATATCACATTCCCTCGACATATCAAATATGACCTATATACCTCAAGGGCCTCCATATTTATCAAATATCCCTATACACCTGACACCTCCCTGTATACGTATCAATATATGAGAGAAAGTAAATACATGGGTCGCTAATGATGCATGGAAGTGGCTACTTTGATACATGGCCAAGATGGTATGTGAGGGATAATAGTATACCTCCTTATAACTCTCACTATCCCATTACAATATAATCCTTGGTAGGTGTATGTAAGTACAAGATCCTTTGTGAGCATTTAGTGGCTTAGGATAACTATATACCCAATATAGCCTAGTAGCTCATACAATAGTTACTCAAAGGATTGAAAAGGCCCTTAGTAGGACTAGTGATTAGTTATGTTCTTTATATCTAGATTTAATATGATATAATATAAATAAATAATATTACATGGTCTTTACTAAATTTTGATATATTTTAGGTTGATTAAGGCTTAGATTGGTCAAATATATTGGGACCCATGATGGCATTCACATTGGGTTCATCGAAATATGGGAGAAGGGTAGAGATCACAAAGGCCCTACTAGTAGATCACCGCATATTTTTCTCTCTCACATTAAGGATAGGGGTATTTTGTGAGCTTAGATCTTAGTGTTTGATAGATTGATTTAAGAACGCATATATTTCTTCTAAGTTACTTCTTTGAATAAGATTAACATTAATATAGTTTTAATGCAACATACAAATGCAACCACAAGACCTAAAACTAAATTGCTTTTTCTTTTTGATGATGAAGTAAATGATAATTTCTCTTTCAAAGGAAAGGGTTCAATAAAATTCAACAAAAAACTCCTAAATGCAACTATATGTAATTGCAATTTAATGCTAAAGCTTAAAGATTTAGTCAGTCTCCTAAGTGATTAAGACTAAACTAGTTTCTTATTTCCCTTTTATTTATTTTACTAAATAATTAGAAATGGAAGCTAATATAATTAGACAATAAGAAATATTAAATCCTAAATTCTTTAATGAAAATAAAACTGAAATGGAAATAAACATTTATGCCATAGAGGCAAAAAACACTACCAATCCATAAAAATAAAAATAAAAATCTATTAGTAATAGAGGGGCTTATCTTAATTGGTTGGAATCCCTTGGGTAGAAATTAGACCCCTATTTAGACAAATAAGAAAAATGATAGAAATTATAAATGCATGAAATAATGCTTTATGGAAGAAGCACCATAGGGTCAATGATAGCATTGTCAATACTTTTGTTAGTAGTTGATGTTTTTTCTCTATGTAAACCAAAGAGTGATAATGTCATCAAACCTAAAATTCACTTTAGAGATCAAGAAACCAATGTTATATGTAATATAAGATAATTTAATGATTCAAATGATGGAGATATCTAGCTTGGGAGTGTAGATACTCTTTCAAATGATAAAAAAATAGATATTTGCTTGCTTAAATATTAAAATGAAAAAATAAGATGCTAAAATAGATGTAAATGCAATATATAAAACTAGTTAACATGCAACAAGATTAAATCTTAGAGCTACAATAAAAAGAGAGTAACAAAAATAAACAAGACGAAAGATCATAACACAAAATATTAAGGTTGTTTTTTCCTTGTTTGTGCAAGCTTACTAGCTTTCTTGTGGGCACTTGAAAGCTTGAGCTTGGATACTTGAATGCTTGGAGCTTGAATATTTAGAGCTTGGAGATTGAGCGCTTGGAGCTTATATATTGAATGCTTGTGACTTGGATATTGAATTTTTTATGCTTAGTGATTTGTAAGAGAGATTTTAGATTGAATGCTTAGAGCTTGCACTTCCCAAAATTGTGTCAATATTTTGGCATAACCTTACCATGCAAAATAATGAACCCCTAGGATTGTAGAGATATTTGGTAGAATTTTTCTATTCTAAAACTCTTTATGAATTGGTCACCACAAGTGCTTATTTTATAGGAATCCATGGCTCCTTGGGAGAAAGATTGCATCAAAGATGATAGTATTGGAGGTGGTAAGAATTTGAAATGATACCAAGATACCATTAATATAGAAATATTAAAAATGACAAATATTGGATTTGGGATTTCTGTTGGGAGCTACAAATATGATCTTATGTATTTGATCCATTAATGGTGGGTGTATTGGAAGGTACCAAAAGTCAATTTTTTTTATTTTGGCATATAACATTCAAAAGTGTTGGTTGAGCAAAAGTGTCTGTGACACTTTTGTGGTGGCACTTTTGCCATCATGACTATTGGAGGTTAAATTTGGGAAAGGTCAAAGTCAATTATTTAGAAAAAGTGTTGGAAATGCTTTTTCTCATGCCCTAGAAATTTTAATTTTGGAGCAATAAATGCTCCAAATTTGGGCACAAGAAAGTTTGATTCAATTTGGAAACTTCAATGCAAGGACAATTTTGGGCATATTTGTCCTATTTTTTCCCCTTCAACAAGATTATAGTCAAATGTATATTCCCTATTATAGTTATTGATGATTTGTTTGACACTAATCTTGACTTTCTTTATGGTTTTCATCAAATTAGGTTTAGATAAGAGGATATTTCCAATATTACCTTTTATACACATGAGGGTCATTATGAGTTCTTCATCATGCCTTTTAATCTTACCAATGCTCTTTCCATATTTTAAAGCCTATTGAAATTTATCTTTTATCATATTCTTCAAAATTTTGCATTGGTTTTATTTGATGATATCCTAGTTTATAGTAAATTCTATGCAACTCATTTAGTTCATGTTGAAAATTTCTCCATCTTTTATGAAAGGAATAATTATTTTTCATGAAGTATAAATGTTCTTTTGGGGTATTTAAAATGGAATACTTGGGTCATATTGTCTCTCAGGAAGGATTTAATTTGGATTCCAACAAGATCAAAACCATGAAATATTGGCTTGTATGTAAATCCCTTGAGTAGGTTTAGGAATTTTTAGGTCTTACAAGGTATTATAAGAATTTTATTAGGAATTATGGAAATAATAGAACTCCTCTTATTGCTCTAACTAATAAGGATGCCTTTGTTTAGTCTAATACATCTACCAGTTCTTTCAGTACCTTAAATGAGGCTATGTGCACCACCCCTATTTTAGCTAATTTTGAATTCAATAAGTCATTTTTATTGAGTGTGATGCTTTAAAGATCAGTATTAGGGTTTATTTGATAAAGGAAAACTGCCTTCTAGGATTTGAGAGCAAGTAGATATCTGACAAGAATCTATGCCATTCCAATTATGATAAGAAGATGTTATCCATATTGCATGCAAAAGAGAAATGGAACCCTTATTTGCTAGGTTGTTGCTTCATTGTCAAAATAAACCATAATGGCCTCAAACATTTCTTGGAATAATATCTCTTATCCAAAGCAAAACAAATGGTTTACCAAGTTTTTGGAGTATGATTTTACCACTGAATACAAGAAAGGAAAGGAGAATGTGGTGAGGAATGATATTTTTCATAAATATGAAGATATGGTCACTACCAATACTATCTCTAGTCCCTTCCCCAATGGATTTTCCAACTTCATTAGGAATGGCATTCAAATCCTAAGACTATTCACATAATTCATGATGTGGAGGTTGGTGTGAGATGAGAAATGAGGAAATATATCATGAAGGACATCTATGTAATTCTCCCCACTCTTCTCTTCTTCATACTTAGGATAGAGGAATTCTATGAGCTTAGAGATTAGTTTTTGATGGATTGATTTAAGAAAGCATACATTTATCCTAAGATACTTCTTTGAATAAGGTTAACCCTAATCTAGCCCTAATGCAACATACAAATGCAATAAGGCCTAAAACTAAATTTCTTTTTACTTTTGTTGATAAACTAAATAATAATTTTTATTTTGAAGGAAAGGGTGTATTAAATATGCAACAAATAGGTCGTAGATGCATATATATGCAATTTTGATTCAAAGTTAAATCTTGAAGATGCAGTTGTTCCCTAAATGATTAAATACTAAACTAGTTTCTTCTTTCCCTTTTCTTGTTTTTGGCAAATAAAATAGAAAATTAAAGATAATATAGCAAACACCAAATAAAATTATGTCCTAAATATTCAACTTATGGGGGTTATGGAGTAGAAAAAAAAATTACCATAGAGGAAAAAGTACTACCAGTCCTAAAGAAGAGTTGGTGATTTTTCCTACTATTAACACTTATGACTTTCTATAAGATAGACAAAAAGTATCGGATTACCAACAAAGGGTTCTGCCTATTTTGGAGGTGAATTTAAGACTCCCTTGGCCAACATAAAACCCCTATTTATATGAGAATCAAAAATTATAAAATTATAAATACGTATATTTAATGACTAGTGGAAAAAGCACCATAGGATCATCAACAATGTTATCAACACTTTTTCTTGACAAAAAGTGATTTTATCTTTGTGTCTATGTAAAATTAGAGAACAATGGTAGCATTTGTTGAAGATATTACATCAATTTTACCCCTTTGCAATATTAGTTTGATAGATGATTTATATTTTATATACTATATGTGGTAATATGAGAAAGAGTGCAAAGTGTCAAGAGAGTATGAAGAGTCACATGATATGTGGTAAGTTGTGAGATTTGTCTTTATTAGAGTAATATAAAATGTTTCATCTCTTAGATGAAAGAGGAGAGCAATAGTTTGATAATTGAAATTCCATGTAAAAGGATATATTGAAGGTAAAGCTCCACCCAATGTAATCAATCTATATTATTAATGTAATATTTGTATATTGTGTGCCTCTAAGTTATATTTTGTGAGATATTATTTGTAACATATTTCTGTAATTTTATTATTGATTTTTATTTTTAGTAGCATTTATTTTAGATCCTGGATAAATATTTCTATGATTTAATATGTTAAGAAAGCTAACAGTGGTATTAGAGCCAAAGAGCTACGAAGAGTGAGTGAAGTTTTTGGGACAATCGTCTCCATCCGATGACAAGCCCAAGTGAAGAACTTGATAGTATTTTACATAGGATAAAAATTTGAAGAAAATTACAAGTTTGGCAGCATTAGAATAAGAGAAGGAGCTACAAATTTGAAGTTATTGGACAATGAATTGTGGACAACAAAAGGTGAGCAAAACTAGCTAGGAAGCAAGCTAGGAAGGAGGCAGAAAATAAGTTTACAAATTGATATTAAAAGAGGTATTTTGTTAAGGTGTTATAAGTTGATTAATATCAATTTTTTGCAAGTATTACTCCGAGTAAAAAACAAAAATAAAAGAAGCTACAAATGTAATAAGAAGCACTCAAAATATTGTGCATAGTGCATGTTTTTTAAAATAAGCTTAAATGCATGTTCTTGAAGGGACAATAGCATCTTTGAACCTGCATAAGTTTTAGAAAGAAAAAACAGCAAAGTAAGAAAAAAAGGAGTAAAAGCATTAGAAGCCCTTAAGCCAATGAAAAATTTACATCAAATTCGAGTTAGAATCTGTTGAAGCAAAGTAATAGGAATGGCAGCTAAAGAGGCCATCGAATGTGGAAGGAGGAACCACCACTTTGAAATTAAAAGAGCCACCTAAGTTGAGGATGAACCACCATGAAAAGAGAGGTCATTGGAATATCCACCACATTGGATGGAGGAACCACCAACACAATCTACAAAAGTTAGAGAATAGGTAGCTGAAATAATATTCGATGGATGTTGAAAAACCAAACATCAAGGATCTCTCCAAATGTAGATTAGACACTATTAGGAAGAGGAATATAGAGCGTAAAAAAGGGCACCATTCAAAAGGAAGTTGAAGGGCAATTGAAAGGAGATAAGAATGCTAAAGAATTAAATGTTTTCCAAGAAAATTCTAAATGCCATTGGATAAAGAGCTTAAGCATCAAAGGAGATAGCATAATTTTGGAGAAGTTGAGACACCACAGAAGTGAGCCTAAGCACCAAAAAATAGTGCTATTTGAGCAAGTTTAAAGGGCATTAGAAAGGAGACAACATCAAAGAATGACTACTATTTTAGAGTGAAGATGTAGCATCATTGAGGAAATAGAAATCCAAGCATCTTTGGTCATTTACAAAAAGCAATAAGTGTAGGAAGGAGGTAAATAGAACATTGAAAGGATTTTAGAGGGAGAAAAAAATCAATGTGAATTTGAAGAAAACCTAATTTTGGAGCATCCCAAAATATTTTTTGAATGAGCAAGTGCAAAGTGCCAAGTTTCACTATAAAATTTGAAGACACCAATATTCTAGAGTATGTAGGAAATAGAATGTTTGAATGCCCAGGGAGTGATAATGTTTTGATTGCCATGTTGAGGAGTTACGGTGTTTCATTAGCAATGTGATTTTTAGAGCATATCATATTTTTTAAAAGGTATATCTTAGATAGTGAAACATCCAAGTTAATCAAGGACATTTCCTAGTGTAAGTTTGTATTGCAAGAAGTCTGAGTAGCAAAGTAGCCATTACTCCATTCACCAAGCAACAAGGAAGAAGTTAGAACATAGCAGAAATAAGGTAGTGCCTTTTTAGGGAAGTTCAAATGTCTTGATTGAAGTTTTCGCATTCCACATTGGGAGGTAAATATAATTTAAATCAACTTTGATTTATTTAAGAGGCATAAGGTTGATAATTATTATTTGGTCTAAGGTTTTTGGAGAATCAATCTAATTGAATATATATTAATTTAATAATTAGAAGGTTTTTTGGTTTTTGCATGGGGAGGATGGAGAGGGAAGAAAGTAGAGAGGGGAGGGCTCTGGTCCCTCCCCTGCTTCCCCTCCCATGGCTCCTGGTTCCTGCCCAGTCCCTGGCTCAACCCAGGTCATCCCTCCCGGGGAGTGGTTGTTTGTAGATGATCTCTTGAGGGGAGATCCTTCTCCACCATCTGCGCCCCTCCCGGTCGGCTAGGGTTTCCTTGGTTGTTTTTTTAGACTGGTGCTTCCCAGGGATCCCTGTTTGGTTGGGGATCCCTTCCATTTTTCCCTCAGGCTTCCCCTTGGGGTTTTTTGTAGGTTATTCATGTGTATCTGGTCCCCTGCGTTTCTCGGTGTGATGGAGGTGACGGTTTAGGGTTTGGACAGCTTTTTGGGGTCTCCCTTGAGGTCCTCACAGCTTTGGGGGTGGTCTGGGGGGCCTCTTTCCCCCTTTTGCTTGTGAATCCTCGACGGGATCCTGACTGCTGTTATTCCCGTGTGGAGGCTTCTTCGTGTTGGCTCTGCTCCTTGGTGGACATCCTAGGCATCTGGTTTGGCCTTGGGGGGCTTTTCCCTGTCTGGGTTGTTCCCATTCCCAGTCCCAGTTCCCTGAAGCTGCCTCTGTGCTTGGACGGGATTCTTGGTCCCTGCTGCTGGGACGGGATCCTCTTCTGTTTTCCCAGGGTGGGTTCCTCGTGGTGCAGCTCTCTGGTTGCTTCCTGATGGGCTGGATCCTCTCTGTGCTGGCTGTCGGCTTCCTGCAGGATGGCTCTCACTGAACGGAATGTTTTCCCGGTGGGCGGGATGGTTTCTCCACAGGGCGGGATCCGCCAAATCCGCCAGTTTTCCCATGAGGCGGGATCCTTTCTTTTCTGCTGGTTTCCCGGATGGCGGAATTTCCCTGTTGTTTCCCGCTAGGCGGGACTATTTGTGATGGTTTTGACTGCTTCCCGTGAGGCGAGATTTTATTGTAATGGTTTTTCTTTGCTTCCTGTTGGGCGGGATATTCTCGATGGTGGTTTTTGGCTACTCCCCGCTGGGCGGGATCTCCAAAACTACTTTCTTTCTTATTTGTTTGTTTCCCGTCGAGAGGGATTGTTTCATGCTTCTTTGTTACCGCTGGGTGGGATTTCTGTTTTGGTGTTCGGTTTCAAGGGATTGATGCCCTAGGCCCATTGCTTATATAATCAGGTTTTGGGATCCTTGTTAAAACCCACTGTAAATACAAACACTACTTACCAAAAAAAAATTAATAATTAGAGGAATAAGGTATTAAACTAGAAAATAAATACCTTAGAGACCTAATTAATTATTTTTGGAAAGTTTTTGAAGCTAATTGAAAGGTCAATTTGAAGTTTTGGGAAGTTAATTACAAGTTTTATAATTAATTTATTTGATTTTGTAAAGCAATTTGAAATATTTGCAAATAATTCTATTTTGGAGAAATAAGGTTTTCAACATCAAATTAGGAATACAAAATTTACAAATATTTTTTACTAAACTTCTAAATTTTTGATTGGGAAGCTATAAGGAATTCAACATCAACATAGGATTTTTAACTTTATAATTTATTTAATCATATGTTTGAAATTTAGGAGATACAAGGAATACAATATAGATTTTTTGGAAAGTTGGAAAATTACATTGACATTAGTCTCTCATTCAAAAAAAAAAGAGACATAAGGAATACAACTTAAATTTTTTTGAAAGTAGAGAATTTTATCAAAATTGGAATTACATCAAAATTGCTATTAGTTTTTTTTCATTTTAAACCTAGGGAGTTATAAGGTTGTCAATTTCAAGGAACATGGCAAAGAAAAAGCAAATGAAAAAGAAAACAAATGATCAAAACATAGAAATTCAAAAACCAAAAATCATTGAAATAGAAAACCAATGTCTTCAAGAAAAACCAATATACATTGGAGATGACCCACTAGAAGAAGTGAATTTTTTTATCGAATACATGATACCAAACATTAAAGAACAAAAGGATATATCAATAAAGGAAAATAAAATCTTAAAAAGAATCATGGGAGAAGCCAAAGATGAAAATTTTTAGATACTTCAAAGTTATCTAAACTCAAAGCTTGAAGAAGCAATTAAAGATGCTAAAAATATTTTCACATTACCTAATGATATAGGAACAATAATGAAGATAGTATTTATTTCTAATGAAGTCCTTAAAGACAAGAATAGAAGACAAGAAGAAATTATTAAATATTTGGAAAACAAGTTCATTGATGATACATTGAAGAATAGACTTGTTGATATTACAAGTGAAGCAAAAAAAGAAGAATTTTCAATACTTTAAAAATGCATGCAAAGTTTTCTTAATGATGTTAATGATTCTTATGAAGATTACCATACCTATTAGTCTATGGAGAATAATATACAAAGGAATTATCACTCTAAATGTTTCTAATATGAGAAAACAAGAAAAGGTTGCAGAAGAAAGGAACAAATCAGTGAAGAAAGATGCTTCTTGTGATACAAATGAGTTAGGCCCATAATGATAGATTCATGTTATGGTACTATAAAATTAAAACCATTGATGATAGATGCATGTTGTGATACTAGTGATATTCTTCAAAAAGTATGATTCTTTTCAAAATAAAAGGAAATATTGTAATGCAAGCAATGACACTAATGATTTAGAATTCATGACAAAGATAGAACTTGTTACAAAAATAGATGTTATATGTGATACAAGTGATTTGAATACAGTTTGTGATTGTTCAAAAAATTCTAATATTGTCATGTTTGATGTTGATATAAATTCAAATGGTGATAGAGGTAGTGGTGCTCATGGCTAAGTTAAAATTGGTAAAGATTAGTCTAATGATTGTATTGGTCACATTGAAAAAATTTTGTTCAAAGTTGATGAAGAAAATGGGATATAAAGATACAAGTTTAGGTAAACATAAAAAAGGAATGAAATAACTAATTGTACCAAAAATAAGACCTAAATATGAAGGTCTTAGATATACAAGACAAAAAAATAGCAAGGAATTAGGAATTAATTTTGTGATAGAAAATAGTAACATCAAATATATAACAAGCATTGACAAAATCAGTAATAATGAAAGACAAAATGGGAAAATAAATTTTGTAATAGATAAAAAATATAGTCATTGTGGTAGACATGGACATAATATAGAGATATGTTGAAATATCCATAGTTGTAGAATTTATGGAGGACATAATCATTCACAAATATTTTATCTACAGAAAGAAAATAAAGTATTGTGGGTGAAATTTTATGCCTCTCACCGACCCCCTTCCTTTTAATAAAATATGATGCCTATAGAAATGTCTAAGTTTTAGAGCGAGGCTCTTGCATTAATGGTAAATATGGGCCTCGAAGAAGAAGGTAGTTGGCATTGGCATGTGACAACAAATGATATATGGGCAAAATATTTGAGGTGGTCGAGTAAGTATAGTTCCATGAGTTTGCCACGGAGTCGAAGATTTTTCTAAGGATGAGTGAAGAATTATATGGGTAGAGAATTAGGATCTTCCTTAGGCCAAAACTATTTTAAGTTTCTTCCCATAAATGGGGTGGGACTTTGGATAGCAAAGTGGGTGGAACTATCTTAAGTCCCCGCCCATCAATGGGGTAAAACTTTGGGACATCAAGAGGGAAGAACTACTTCAAATCTTTGCTCGTTAGGAGGGTAAAACTTTGGGATGTAACTAGGGTGGACTTCTCTCAAATTCTTGCCTGGACGTAAATAATATACTAGGTAGAGCTTAGCAAGAAATATAGGCCCTAGGGGCCTACCCAGCATCATAAGCACTTGGCTAATGAGTCATGGGGTTCATGGGAAAGCAAACCTTATAAGAAGATAAAACACAAAACTCAGGGTAATTGTAGCTCGATTACCCACCTCTTTCATAATATCACGATGGGTGGAATTTTAGAAAGCTAATAAGTAAGGGGGAAAGCTGGAATATTCGTTCGGTACCATAATCAAAGCCAACAACAAAAATTTCAAGGAAAATGCATTAACGAACCCAACTACCAAGTATGAACGATCCATGGGCACGAAGATGGTGATTTGAAATACATGTCTCCCAAGGTAATCAATTCTATTATTTCATCCACCTAACCGAGAGACCATCGACTGGTTGAAGGGGTAAAGTAGATAAGAATTTAAAAACTTGACCAAAAAGTTAGAATGATCGAGGACATAGTTCATGCAGAAATACCTAAACCCTTCTAAACAACCATCATTATTCCAAGAAGTAGAGTACCTGTTGAGCACCTATTCTCTTTAGCATTGTCTTCCCATCTAATGTCGTTAATGCATGTAATTTTAAATTATTGTAAAAATTTCTATAAATATTGGGATGTTAGACATCCTAGAGCATGGCTCTTTGGCCATTACAATTCATATGTAATGTTATTAATCATTCTATAAGTATAATTATCCTATTGTCTGGCCTCTAATTTGGTCTTTACACCTTTGTGTTTAATTTAGAATGCTTATTTCTACTCTGGCTATCTGATTAATATCATTTAATTCTACTATCTAGATTTCATGGGTTTTACTTAGTGGTTCTGGAATTCACATTCATATTGGATTGGGTTTATTTTTGTTTAGGTTGGTTAGGTGGACCTACTTTAATTTTGCATCCTAGATTTCATGCACCCACTCACTAGTTCTAGAATTCACTTTCAACCCATTGTGTTGAAATATAAATGAGGATACGATTGGCTGATCTATTAGGTAGAATGCTTGTATTTCTACCCACAATATTAATGGCACATGTCTTGATGCAACTATACCCATCCTTGTGAGTTCTGGTTTTGGCCTACTTTTCTTTCCCTTTCCCTCCTCTAGGTGTAGGTAGCTAGGACTTGAGGAACCAACCTTATCTATATATTAACCATGAAGCACTCCCAATCCCATGGTCATTCAATGTTGGTCAAGGTTTGCAAGGGTGTGTGCAACCCCCAGGTCTTGAATATCGCATCAACAGTTTTGGTGACTCTATTGGTGACTCAAAAAGTCTTTGTTGTTCAATAAAATCAGAGCTCGGTGATACTCTAATTTGCTCAAATTTGGTCACATCACCTGGTGACTCCTCTAAGAAAAAATATCTAGATTCTGAGATCAGTCATCTCTTAAATTCTTTCAAATATTTCAACATCTTGGAGGACTCAAAATTTGATGAGCAGTCCTGACCTCATTAGCATAGAAAGTATGCTCATTTGGTGACTTGAAATCCAAAGAAAGGACCAATATTTCTGAAGGCCAATGCCACAATAGCCCAATAGTTCTACCCTTGATGGGATGATCCTAGCCCACTCAATATCCATTGTTATCATGATATCCCTAAGGGTGTCTTCAAGATATTGTCAATAAATAAGAGTAAGGTGAATGTGCTATAAATAAGAGCTCATCCATAGTTGTAGATATGGTCAAGAAGTGTAAGTTGTGAGAAGTTGCTAAAGTAGAATGGTCCCATGGTGGATAGAAATTAGTAAAATAGGATCCTTGATGGATTGTGTAAAGAAGAATAATTATAACAAGAGATCCAAATGTTGAGCAAGGTGCAGCGACAGTATTGTCATTGTTGTCAACACGGTCAGATAGATCGGTTGATGCAGTGGACAGGAGTTCAGAGGTTATTCAGATTATGTACAGTGATGTTAAATTCTTATGAGGATGTTTTTGATGTTTGGGTGAAGTTGTTACAGGTTGTTTGTGCAAATTTGCAAAACTTAAAAAAATCGTCAGAAAGTTGTCCAAGCAGCAAAATAGTCAAAAAGTTGCAAAAGTCACCACGGGCACATTTGGATAGGATGGATCAGTTTGGAACATGCCAGCATGTCAGGAAATAGTCCAGAACAGCATTGGAGATGTCAGCATAGTGTTTGGAGTGATCGGTGGTGTTTTCGGTATCTTGGCGGATGATTTGGCAAGTGGTTGTACAGGTTGAAAAAATGTAGGTTTTGTCAGAAGCACTGCAAACAAACCGTAAGGATTTATGTAGCAAAATTTTAACTGGAGGTTTTCATTATCCTCAATAACATGTTTTCCAAATTTCAATGAAAACGGAGAAACGAGGTGAATTTTACAAGTGTTGCAAGACTGTCACAAAAACGCTTTTTTTTTAAAAAGTGTGTCAATAGCAATTTTTGTGGAAGTGGTATAGGCGAACCGTAAGGATTTAGGTAGTGAGTTTTTATTTTGACATATTAAGTATTTCAAAGACTCTACATTTCAAATTTTAGAGAAAATCGATTTACGAGGTGAGAGTTATGATTTTTGCAAAAATGTTACAGGTCTCTTTTATGTCAATTTGTGCTACTTGGGCAAAATCCTTTAGTTGGCCTTTTCGACCTTGAAGAGTCGCCAGAGTTTCAGTTTCAGTGTTGTTACACCTTCAAGGCATCAAATAGATCATATTTTGTTTTTGGTTTGAGTTGTCACGTGGCTCCGAAGTATGAGAACGAGTAAGGTGTCAATTCTTTGCATGTGACGTATTTGACGAAATGCCTTCTCAATATAAATAAAGGGAGTTATATTATTTTAAGCAGTTTCATTAAATAAATATCTTTGGATAAAGTGAAAATTGAAAAGGAATATAAGTGTGTGCATTTAAGTTAGAAGCATTTTATTGAAGAGTGATTTTATTTTGTGTGGAGAGAAGAGTGTGTGGAGAAAAATAAAGAGTGAAAATCCGTGTTTTTGGGAAAAAGGTGAAAAACGTCACTTTAGTATTTTGGACATAACTTTCTCATAAGATATCAGTTTTGGCTAAAATTTTGAGAGGATGTCATCGACAGAGTTCTGCACAATACGCAAAAATATTTTAGCAATTGACAGAACGAGCTAAGAGAACGGTCAATTTTTATGTGAGAAGAGAAGATTCATATATGTCATTTTATTATCAATATAAAAATCAAGTGGGTGCTTGGTAGAGGGGTTGGTGCTCCTTTTTGTTGGTGCAGATAAATCAGGGGTTGGTGCTCCTTTCTATTGATGCAGATAAATCAGGGGTTGGTGCTCCTTTTTGTTGGTGCAGATAAATCAGGGGTTAATGCTCCTTCTAGTGGGTGCTGGTAAATTGATTGTAAAGTTGGTGCTTTGCAAAGGCTAGATTTGTATGGGAGTCCAAACAGTAATTTTGAGGATGTAGCCAAATTAGTTAGCCTTGATACATCTTGAGTTGTGTGATGTTCTCTTGTTATACTTGCTTTATTTGGTTTCAAGTTTTCATTATTTCGGCTTTAAGAGTTGAAGATTTAAGTTTTAAAAGAGCTACACTGATTCACCCCCTATCTTAGTGTCATTGTGATTAACAATTGGTATTAGAGCGAGGTTCCTGAACAAGCTTAACCGGCTAGGGTGATCTTGGAAGTGACACAATGGCAGGTGGTGAAGGCTTCTCATCAAACAAAGAACCATTGTTTGACGGAACTAATTACGTATTTTGGAGACTCAAGATACAGACATATCTTTGTGCTTTGGGATACGACATTTGGGATTCAGTAGATAGTGGATACACAATACCCACCACTTCTCCAACCGATCTTGCCGATAAGAAATTGTTTGAGAATGACTCAAAAGCAAAGAATGTTATCATGTGCAGATTAGTGGACAGTGAACTGGTAAATATTATGAGTTGTAAAACGGCAAAAGAAATATGGGACAAACTGAGAAGCATTCATGAAGGAGACGTTAAGATCAAGGAGGCCAAGTTACAAACACATCGAGCTCAGTTTGAAGTATTAAATATGAATGATGATGAGAACATAGAGGCATATATACTAAGAGTTAATGAAGTCATTAATGCGATTAGAGGACTCGGTGAGGAAATCAAAGATTTTGTCATCATGAAAAAGGTATTAAGATCTCTTCCCCAAATATTTGATTCTAAAGTTTCAGCTATAGAAGAAGCTAAAGATCTAAATTCTTTTAGTATGGATGAGATGCATGGTTCTTTGACTACATATGAGATGAGAATAGGAAAATCTAAACCCACAGACAGAGAAGCTGCTTTTAAAGCCCATAAAAATATGAAAGCGAAACAAGAATCTGAGGAAGAAAAGACATCAGATGAAATGAAAACAAACTTTGTTCGAAAACTAAAAATGGGAAAAGGAAAATACAGAGTAAAGTTACCGTTTAAATGTTTCAATTGTGGAGGCATTGGGCATTTTGCAGCTAAATGTCCACTTAATGAGAAGAAAAAAAGTGATGAAGGATCGCACCAAGAAAGAAGTGACTGGAAGAAAAAAATAAATTTCAAAAAATGCAACTTCAAGAAAAAAAGTTTCATCTCCAAGAATTTCAGTTCATCAGAAGACAGCTTCGGTGAGGATTTTGAAAAGGAAATAGGTGAAGCTCTTTTCATGGCACTCAAAGAAGAAAAAACAAAAAAAAAATAGGAATGTGATGAAGAAGAAATTGATGCAGAAGTAAATTTGGAAGAGGAACTAATTGCAGCTTTGGATGAATTGAAGATAGAAAGAAAAAAGAATAAGAAAATTTCAAGAAAGCTTGAGGATGCAAATGAAATCATAACCATTTTGAAAGTACAGATAGAAGAATCCAAGAAAATATCTGAAGATCTCGAAGTGCAAATAACCATGAAAATAGATTATTGTAGCAATCTAGAAGAAGAGACTGTTGGTTTAAGGATGTAGATAGAAGAGATGAATCATAAAATTAGTTGTTATCACAAACGTGAAGAAAGTTCTATGAAGCTGGATAAGATCATAAATAACCAAAATACTATAGGCATCAAATTTGGTTTGGGCTTTGACGAAGGAGAATCATCAAATGGATCAAAGGCCATAAATGAAGAATCCATAAAGAATGAAGATAAGAAATAGGTTGATCAAGAAAAATTGACTCATGCAAAAGAAAGCAATAATGCAAGGCACGAAAGGAGAATTGACAATGATGGATTCACCAATGTCACACATCAAAGAAGAAGAAGATTTATGGCTCCTACGACAACATGGCAAAGACCATCACCCAGGTTCAATCATCTCTTTTTTGGTTACTATTTTAAATGCAATGGTTATGGACATAAGATTTTAGATTGCAAGTATAATGTAGGACCAAGGAATTTTACCAGTAGAAATGTTTTTTCACCTTTGATGGATTATGCAATAGAATGTTATAACTGTCATAATTTTGGGCACATTGCAAGAAATTGTCGAAGTACATTTGCATCAAATAAATTTTAGGGAAGAAAATTTCAACCAAATGGAATGAGACAAAATAGAAAATTTCTCAAAAAACATGCACAAGCTACTGAAAAAGAAAAGTCAAAACAAGAGCCCAAAATTGTAATCAAACCATAGTGGAAAGAAAAAGAGCTATCTAAGGAAGAAAAGGAATCCCTGATCGTACAAACAGCATTTAAAGCACAGAATAAATTTGCACCATGGATACTTGATAGTGGATGCTCTAGTCATATGACAGATGACAAACAAAAATTTGAGAATTTACAGCAATATGAAGGTGGTTCAGTAAAATTTGGAAATAATGATGGAGCTAAGATAGTTGGCAAAGGTTCAGTTAAGATCAGTGATAAAAAATCAAGTCAAAAGAAGTCTTGTTTGTAGTTGGTCTGAAGCATAACTTGTTGATCGTAAGTCAGATTTGTGATAGAGGTCATGAAGTGATTTTTAAGCAACAGGGTTATGAAGTCAGAAAAGCAAACAGTGGAAATTTGATAGCAACTAGATTGAGGACATCTGGAAACCTATACACTCTCTTAGAGACTTCAGAAGGAGTTTTCTTGATTGGACAGGAAGAAGAAAATTGGTTGTGGCACAAGAGGATCGGTCATATTAGTTTGACAATATAGTAAAAATCAGCTCAAAAAAGGCAATGAGAGATATTCCCACCATTGTAAAACCATCAAATAGCATTTGTGCTTCATGCCAAAAGGGGAAGCAAACTAGAGTCTCATTTAAAACAAAAGAGTACTACACAAGCAAACCTTTGGAACTAATACATACTGATTTATGTGGACCGATGAGAATGCAAAGCATAAATGGTGACAAATATTTTATGTTATGTATAGATGACTATTCCAGGATGACATGGGTACTATTTTTGAAACATAAATCAAAATCTTTTGAGATGTTCAAGGTTTTCAAAAACCAAGTTGAGAATCAAACAGAAAAAGGATTAAATGTTTAAGATCAGATAGAGGAGGAGAGTTCATTTCAGAGGATTTTACAGAGTACTGTGGAAAATATGGTATTAGGAGACAATTTTTAGCAGCCAAGACACCTCAGCAGAATGGTGTGGTAGAAATAAAGAACAGGACAGTGTAGGAAATGGCATGGACTATGTTGAATGAGAGCAAAGTAGCAGATAGATTTTGGAAAGAGGTAGTCCATACTACGGTATACATCCAAAATAGGTGCATGTTGAGGACGCATGAAAGAAAAACTCCTTATGAGTTGTGGTTCGATAAAAAGGCAATAGCAAGATACTTTAAAGTTTTTGGCAGCAAGTGTTACATCAAAAGAACTGAAGAAAACCTTGGTAAGTTTGAAGATAGAGCGGATGAAGGTATTTTTCTTGGCTATTTGTCAAAAAGCAAAGCTTACAAATGCTACAACAAGAGGCTAAGGAAAATTGTGGATAGTGTCGATGTTAAAGTTGATGAAGGTAGGGAACGAGTAATTAGCTATGAATAGAACTACCCAATTTATGAAGAGGTTATTGAAGAAGATGAGGAAAAGGAAACGAAAAAGAAACAAAAAATTGACTCAGATGATTCAAACAATGATTCATATGTGGAAGAAAATAAGAAATTCAAAATAGGTAGCTGGCAAAAATATCATCCTAGAGAGCAAATAATTGGAGACCCCACAGTTGGTGTTCAGACAAGAAGAAGAGTAGTAAGTAACTACTCTCTATTATCCAGCATTGAGCCCAAAAATGTTGTTGACGCAAGCAAAGATGAAAGTTGGATGAAGGCAATAAATGAAGAATTAGATCAGATCGAGAAAAAAAAAACTTGGGAGTTAGTACCAAGACCTACAAATAAAAATATAATCGATACTAAATGGGTCTTTCGAAACAAATTGAATGAATACGGACAGGTAGTCAGGAATAAAGCAAGATTGGTATGTAAAGGCTATGCACAAGTTGAAGGTATTGAATTTGAGGAAACCTTTGCACCTGTGGCTAGACTAGAGGCAATTAGAATGTTTTTGGCTTTAGTAGTTTACAAGAATTTCAAAGTTTATCAAATGGATGTGAAATCAGCATTTTTGAATAGGAAACTTGAAGAAGAGGTTTATATTGAGCAGCCAGATGGTTTCCAACTTGGTGATGATCCCAACTTGGTTTGCAAGTTGAATAAAGCATTATATGGATTAAAACAGGCACCCCGAGCATGGTATGCAAGGCTAGACAACTATCTTACTCAACAAGGTTTCAAAAAAGGTATGGTGGATAGTAATTTGTATGTCAAAACAGAAAATGGCCATCTTATTGTTCTTTTTGTATACGTAGATGATATCATATTTGGCAGTAGCAAATATGAGTCGTGTAAAGATTTAGCAAATAAGATGCAGAAAGAATTTGAAATGTCAATGATTGGTGAACTTTCGTATTTCCTCGGGTTGCAAGTTAATCAAAATGAGAAGGGCATATTTATTTCTTAAATTAAATATGTGAAAGAGATGCTAAAAAAGTTCACAATGGAGGATTGTAAGCCAGTTAGCACTCCCATGACGATAGGTTGCAAGTTGATCAAGGATGAAAAATCTCCACATGTTGATCAAACCATGTACAGATCTATGATTGGGAGCTTATTGTACTTGACAGCTACCAAATCAGATATTTTACAGGCAGTATGCATGGTAGCACGATTTCAGGCTAGTCCCAAGGAGACTCATGTGATAGCAATGAAGATGATTCTTCGGTATTTCAAGGGTACTATGGAGTATGGGTTATGGTATCTAAAAGGTAAGGACTTCACCCTTATTGTGTATTTAGATGCAGATTGGGCAAGATGTGTAGATGACAGAAAGAGTACCAGTGGATGTGCATTCTATCTTGGAGACAGGTTGGTCACGTGGCATAGTAAGAAAAATGAGTCAGTCTCCTTATCCACAGCAGAGGCAGAATATATTACAGCGACAACGTGTTGTACGTAGGTATTATGGATGAAACAAACCCTGAAAGATCTTGGTATTAACTTCAGTGAGCCAATTTTAGTTAAGTGTGATAACACCAGTGCCATTAACATCTCAAAGAATCCGGTTACGCATTCTCGCACAAAACATATTGCTATATGATATCACTTTTTGAAGGAGAAAGTTGTGGAAGGTGAGGTTAAGTTGGATTTTGTTCCAATAATAGAGCAAGTAGCGGATATCTTCACAAAATCGTTGCCCAATTAAGTCTTTGAGTATCTTCACAATAAATTGGGAGTGGTCATGCTTCCCAAGAATTGACTAGCTATCGGGACCACATTCTCAGGGGGAGCATTTGTGTATTTGTTTATATTTTGCTCATGTTTGTGATTTTTGCTAAGTGTAATAATTTTTGCCTGAGAATGTTGTGCATGGACTCAGGGGGAGTTTGCAACAGCCCTTTGGTATTTTTGTCAAATGGGGAGAAGAGTTA
Organism: Wollemia nobilis; assembly: GCA_028583015.1. NCBI lineage: Eukaryota > Viridiplantae > Streptophyta > Pinopsida > Araucariales > Araucariaceae > Wollemia > Wollemia nobilis. Next base: position 21,016,570 of record JAQPPZ010017228.1, read on the forward strand.
CAGTAAATTGCACGTGTGTTGCCAACAATTCCAAAGGGGGAAATTGTTGAGCAAGATGCAGCGACAGTATTGTCATTGTTGTCAACACAGTCAAATAGATCGGTTGATGCAGTGGACAGGAGTTCAGAGGTTATTCAAAGTATGTACAGTGATTTTAAATGCTTATGAGGATGTTTTTGATGTTTGGGTGAAGTTGTTACAGGTTGTTTATGCAAATTTGCAAAAGTTAAAAAAATCATCAGAAAGTTGTCAAAGCAGCAAAATAGTCAAAAAGTTGCAAAAGTCGCCACGGGCACAGTTGGACAATATGGATCAATTTGGAACATGCCAACATGTCAAGAAATAGTCCAGAACATCATTGGATATGTCATCACAGTGTTTGGAGTGATTGGTGGTGTTTTCGGTATCTTGGCGGATGATTTGGCAAGTGGTTGTATAGGCTAAAAAAGTGCAGGTTTTTTCAGAAGCACTGTGAATAAACCATAAGGAGTTATGTAGCAAAATTTTAACTGGAGTTTTTAGTTATCCTCAATCACATGTGTTCCAAATTTCAATGAAAATTAAGAAACGAGACGAATTTTACAAGCGTTGCAAGACTATCACAAAAATGCTCTTTTTTGAAAAAGTGTGTTAGTAGCAGTTTTTGTGGAAGTGGTATAGGAAAACCGTAAGGATTTAGGTAGTGAGTTTTTGTTTGGACATATTTAGTGTTGCAAATATTCTACATTTCAAATTTTAGAGAAAATCGAGTTACGAGGTGAGAGTTATGATTTTTTCAAAAACGTTACAGGTCTCTTTTATGTCAATTTGTGCCACTTGGGCAAAATCCTTTAGTTGGTCGTTTCGACCTTGAAGAGTCACCAGAGTTTCAGTTTCAGTGTTGTTACACCTTCAAGGCATCAAATAGATCATATTTTGTTTTTTGTTTGAGTTGTCACGTGGCTTCGAAGTATGAGAACGAGTAAGGTGTCAATTCTTTGCATGTGACGTGTTTGACGAAATGCCTTCTCAATATAAAAAAAGGGAGTTATATTATTTTAAGCAGTTTCATTAAATAAATATATTTGGAGAAAGTGAAGAGTTAAAATGAATATAAGTGTGTACATTTAAGTTAGAAGTGTTTTATTGAAGAGTGTGATTTTATTTTGTGCGGAGAGAAGAGTGTGTGGAGAAAAATAAAGAGTGAAAATCCGTGTTTTTGGGAAAAAGGTGAAAAAAATCACTTTAGTATTTTGGACATAACTTTCTCATACAATATTATTTTTGGCTGAAATTTTTCTAGGAGGTCATAGACAGAGTTTTGCACAATACCCAGAAAGCGTTTAGCAATTGACAGAACGAGCATGTGAGAAGAGAACATTCATATATGTCATTTTATTATCAAAATCAAAATCAAGTGGGTGCTTGGTAGAGGGGTTGGTGCTCCTTTCTATTGGTGAAGATAAATCAAAGGTTGGTACTATTTTCTATTGGTGTAGATAAATCAGGGGTTGGTGCTCCTTTCTGTTGGTGTAGATAAATCAGGGGTTGGTGCTCCTTCTAGTGGGTCTTTGGTAAATTGATTGTAAAGTTGGTGCTTTGCAAGGCTAGATTTGGATGGGAGTCCAAACAGTCATTTTGAGGATGTAGCCAAATCGATGAACCTCGGTACATCTTGTGTTGTGTGATATTCTCTTGTTATACTTGCTTTATTTGGTTTCAAGTTTTCATTGTTTCGGCTTTAAGAGTTGAAGATTTAAGTTTTAAAAGAACTACACTGATTCACCCCCCCTCTCAGTGTCATTGTGAGACTAACACCAAATGTCCTTGGTAATCTGTTTGCTCTTGGAATATTTTGGGTCCTTGGTGGGGTGTGTTTAGGAGATTGCAATCCATGGGGGTATCTCATGGGATGGGGTATACACCCTATTGATTTTATCTGATAAATTATGGATTGCTTTTTATTTCATATCCCCTCCTATTTGTGTTCTTCCCTTTCCTTTGCTCTCCCCCTATGCTAGTTGTCTTCAACTCTTTTGGTTAAAGACATTTGTCTTTGTGCCTCTAGTGCTTCCCATTTCTTCCCTTTCCTTTTGTGTCTTCTTGTTCTTGTTTCCATATTTTACTTGTTTTTTCTAATGGTTTTTTTCCTCCTTCCTCTCTGTAATTTTTTGCCTCGTTAAGTGTTCCACGCTACCCATATTCCTCCATTATCTTGTAGTCTTATTTGGCTGTAATTATTTATCTCCTTTCTTATCCTTCTCCCCTTCCCCCTTCTTTTTTCAAAAGTGTTATGTGCTTTAAGCTTCTACCTGGGTTCTTCTTTTTCCACAATATGGAAATCCCTAGTGAGTCAATAAGAGTGTGGGTGAAATTTTATGTCTCTCACCCACCCCTTCCTTTTAAGAAAATATGATTCATGTAGAAATGACTAAGTTTTAGAGCCAGGATCTTGCGTTAATGGTAAAGGTGAGCCTTGAATATGAAGGTAGCTAGCACTAGTAGGTGCCAACAAATGATAAATGGGTGGAAAATCCAGGGTGGCCAAGTAAGTATAGTTCCATGACTCCGCCATGGAGTTTTCTAAGGACAAGAGAAGAATTGGACAGGTAGAGAATTAGGATCTACCTAAAGGCAGAACTATTTTAAGTCCCCACCCATCAATGGGGTAAAAATTTGGACAATAAAGAGGACAAAACTATCTTAAGTTCCTGCCCATCAGTGGGGAAAAATTTTAGGATGTCAAGAGGGTGAAACTATTTCAAACATTTATTCATCAGGAGGGTAGAATTTTGGGATGTCAGTGGGGTGGACTTCTCCTGAATTGCTACCAGGATGTAAATAATATACTGGGCAGAGCTTAGCAAGAAAGATAGACCCTAAGGGTCCACCATGCATCAGAAGCACCTGGTTAATGAGGCATGGGGTTCATGGGAAAGCAAGCCTTCTAAGAAGGTGAAATATAGAACCTGATGCAATTACAACTTGATTACCCACCTCTTTCATAAGGTCATAGTGGGTGAAAGTTTAAAAATTTGATGAGTAAGGGGAAAAGCTAGAATGTTTGCCTTGTACCAGAATCATAGCTACCATCAAAAATTTCAAGGAAAATGCATTAACAACCCTAGATACCCAAGTATGAATGATCCATGGGTGCAAATATGGTGATTTGAAATACACGACTCCCAAGGTAATCAATTTCAATCATTCATCCACCTAATTGAGGGATCGTTGATTGGTTGAAGAAGTAAAGTAGATGAGAATGTAAAAACTCGACCAAAATGTTAGAATGATCGAGGGTCCATATTCGTGCAAAAATACCTAAACCCTTCCAAAAAATTACCATTCTTCCAATAAGTAGATTACCTATTGAGAATCTATCTGCTTCAGCAATGCCTTCCAACCTAATGCCATTAATGCATGTAATTTGAAATTATTGTAAAAGTTTCTATAAATACTGGAAAGTTAGACATCCCAAAGCATAGCTATTTGGTCATTACAATTCATATGTAATGTTCTCATCATTTTATAAATATAAGTATCCTACTATTTGGTCTCCAATTTGATCTTTACACATTTGTGTTTAATTTAAAATGCTTATTTTTGCTATGGCTATCTAAGTAATATCATTTAATTCTGCTATCTGGATTTTATGGGTTTTAGTTAGTGGTTCTAGAAATTATGTTCATATTGGTTTTGGGTTTATTTTTGCTTAGTCTGGTTGGGTGGACCTGCTTTAATTCTGCATCTTGGATTTCATGCACCCACTCACTATTTCTGGAATTGGCTTTCAACTCATTGTGTTGAATGATAAGTGAGGATATGATTGGTTGATCTATTAGATAGAATGCTTGTATTTCTACCCAAGATGTTAAGGGTGCATGTGTCTTGATGTGACCATATCCATCCTTGTGAGTTCTAATTGTGGCCTCCTTTTCTTTCTCTTTCCCTTTTCCCTCTAGGTGTAGGTAGCTAGGACTTAAGGAGCTGGCCTTCTTCAAAGATAGACCATGAAGCCCTCCCAGACCCATGACTATTCAATGTTGTTCAAGGTTTGCAATGGTGTGTGCAACCCTCAGGTGTTGGATCTCATGCCAACAAGTATAGAGTGAAAGTAGAATATGGATGGATATACATGATTGAATGGGATTAGATGAAAGGAATATTGTATGGTCTCTTCAAAACGAAATCAAGTATAGTCAAAGTTTGATTGCATAAAACTTGAAATTTGTAAAAGATAAGTATTACCACTATATTAAAGGAAAACTAGTGAAGATAGGGACCAATACTACGAGGTTGAAGAAAAACCTATGAAGAAAAAGTTTTAGAATTTTTGAGAAAGAATCAATTCAGAAAAAGTATAAGATAGATTGAGTTTATCTATTCCAAGAATATATTTGGAATAGAAGTCAGTCTATAATAAATTGAAAAATATATTAAGGAGACCCATGGAAAGAGGTCCCATAGAAGATAGAGAGAAATAATACCTAAGAATAGCTTATAAGATAGTTCATAGAGAAAGCATCTATAGTGATGATCCTATAGATATGATGATTTTATAGTGGATGACCCAAAGACAATGATTATCTAGAGGTGACCCAGAGGTAGAGTTCTAGAGATAGTGATCTAGAGGTAGTGATCTAGTGGAAGTGACCAAGAGGTAGAGATCCAAAGGTAGAGACCTAGAGGTAGTGACCCAGAGGCATAACTAGTGGTAGTGATCCAAAGGCAGTGACCTAGAGATAAAAATCCAAAGGTAACTTAGATATATTGATCCAAAGGTAGAAATATATAATAATATCTAGCCATGATATATATGAAGAATGAAGAAAAAGAAGAATTAGAGATTAAAGGCAAAAACTTTTCCTACCAAATAATGTAATACAGGGGGGTGTTGGAGATATTACATTATTTGGCCCCCTTGCAATATTAGTTTGATAGATAATTTATATTTTATATAATGTATGTGATAATATGATAAAGAGTGCAAAGTTTCAAGAGAGTATAAAGAGTCACATGATATGTGGCAAGTTGAAAGCTTTCAGAGGAATATGAAAGGTTGCATCTCCTGGATGAAAGAGAAGAGTAATAGTTTGAGAACTAAAAAAGTCATGCAAAAGGATATATTGGAGGTAAAAATCCACCAAATGTAATCAATATGTATCATTAATGTAATTTTTGTATATTGTGTGCATATTAGTTATATTTTATGAGATATTATCTATAACATATTGTTGTAATTTTATTATTGAGTTTCATTGTTAGTAGCATTTATTTTAGATCTTGGATAGAGCTTTCTATGAGTTAATCTATTAAGAAATCTAACATTAGACGTACAATACAACAATTTTTTCACTTTAAAGATAACAAAATAATATTAAATGAAATATTGACTTGATTATTTCTATGGTGAAGGTCTCTAAATTAGGAGTACAAAGGCCCTACTAAATGATAAAAAATAAATATTGATTGCTTAAAGTAAACACTAGTAATGACAAGATGAAATACTAAACTAGATGTAAATAAGATATGAAAAACTAGATAGTATGCAACAAGATTAAAACCTGGATATGCAAAGTAAAGAGAGTGTTAAAAGTGACAAAAAATAAAGAGAACAACCCAGTATGCTAATATTGTTTCCTCCTAGATCAGTGTTATTATTGCCTCAAAAAATACCTAATGAAGAGGTGGTGCTTTTTTATAGCGATGAAACTATCACGTGGTGTTTTTTTCCTATGATAGTGCTATCGCCACCCAAGTAGCACTTTTGCTACTTAGTGACGTTTTCACCGCACAATGATGTTTTTCCACCTACAATAATTTTTTATCATTCTTTTTTCTAATATTTATTTTAAGGCTAAAATATATCTTAGCTTAGCTTAGGTGTAAGAGAGATTATATAAATTAGACTACAAGAAGCAATGGCCACATGCTTTGGAGACCATTTGTGGTCTCAGATTCATGAACCATATTTTTTAGTAGCATTATGGATTTATCATGTGGACTTGATGCCAAAGGTGGAGTTTTTTGGGTGCACCTAATGGCACTAATAGAGATATGGTATTCAAATTTGAATACCTTCTTGTTTGCAAGAGGAGAGATGATCATCACACTAGAGGATGTGGTACATTTTGAGTGTCTTCATTAGGGAACAAAGGTGCACTTAGGTCTAGATCAATAGAGGTGCTTAGAGAGGTTGACAAGGGACATGGACTTCTTAGTAATGAAATCTAGCATTGATATCAATATCATGTACACTAGGGTCTACCTAGATAGCCAAATGATATAACTGCATGTCAATATATAGAGTTCTACTAGGAGACACCACCCATAAGGTCTTTCACTAGATCTACAAGGAGGTGGTGGCTCAAATGTAGGTTAAGCAAATAATTCTTCTTTTGGTATTTGTTGTGCTAGCATGCCTATATAAGTCGCTCTATTGAATAATTTATAAGGGTGTTAGGAGCCTGAGGGGGTGTACTTTGCTTCAGGTGTGGGCTTGGGAGCACATTATAGTTTTAAAACTTCTAAAACTTCTAGGTTAAATCAATGATTAGGAGGCATTGACCTATAAGTGGGACTACTATTTTGAGGGAGGGAATATCAAGCCCAAAAAGGACATGTTGGTGGTGTCTAAGAGGGAATTAGATGAGCTACAACTAATACAGGTCATCTAGAGGTCGTATAAGCATCATCCAAGTTGGCATGATGATGTTGACCATATAACTTATGTCAGGTAAGTTAGATGGTAGGTGGGACCATGGGGGTGTGGGAGCTCTACCATTTTGATTGAGTGTCCTACCAATACATGACAAGTTCAGGGATAATGATAGGGTCAACATGGTATAAGAGGTTCACTCAAGAGAGGAAATTTTGTGATGCCCTAGATATAAACTCATACATTAAGGTGGGCCTACATGATTCTATCATTTTAGATCCTAGGTACAATAATCCTAGTGTGATCTATGATTATTGGAAATGGTACCAAACTATTTGATTGAGGTAAATTATAGTCATAAAAGTGAATTACACAAAGTAATGATAGAGGCTGGGTAGAACTAGGTAGGAAGCACCAATTTTGATGTGACACTACAAGTAGGCTCAAATATAATAGGAGGCTTAGGGGTAGGAAATGGTAGTAGCAAGAGGATCTTCACTTGAAGGTTGCATTAGAGATAACTTAGGTAGGAGTGGCAACATGGATGATAGAGAGGGATTGTATAGCAACACAAATCATAGAGATGCAACAAACCATCCAAGGTTTGATTGTAGAGTGTTACATTAATAACAAGAACTAAAATATGAAGAGGAAGAGCTAAAGTGGGCCAGGTGGAGCAGGCTCTTTTGGATCATATAGCTCAAATAAAAAGGGGCCTATAGGATGAGAGTGCATATGAAGCACACTATATAACTACTTACCATGTAGTTATCCTAGCAAACATGATTGTATGATTACCTATAACAACCCTCCTTGGCAAAACTCTTTATGGACAATAAACTATGTATTGGTGTGAATGTTTAATGGCATAGTTTCTTTTATGATGTCTATATGATGGAATGATTGTATTCTTTTGAGCATGGAATATCGTACAATTGATGTATTTGTTGGTGCAAGACTAGGTACTCTCTCTCATGTAGGAACTATGGGTAAACCACCTACAATGAGAGATATTTTAGGAAATGATGATGATGACTTTCTCATCGACAGCTTAAGGTAACAAGGAAAACTACCCTTCATGTAGATGCATTGCATTTTGCTTATTTTTATGTTCACACCATTGGGCCAGGAATTTTCTTGTGCAATTAATCTACTTAATAGGTTGGTGATAGCACTAGATTATTTTAAATGAGACTGTCTACTTAGGGATAAACCAATGGTGTGAAAATTTGTGTGCACGAGTATATATTGGTTCTTGGTGTGCAAGTTTTATTAAGTATTATTTGGTAGCATTAATACTTTAGAATCATTAGTTGATAATATTATCACTCTTGATTTATTAAGCTAACTAAATATTGGTTTTAATGTTTTAGAAACATTAGTTAGCTGGGTGAAAATTGTAATTTAGAAAGAAAATTTAATTAAAACCATAGTAATTATTTAAATCTTAGGAATGCTTAATTCATTATTGCTCTTAATAATTGGAATAATATTTAACTAATATTTTAGTTTATAAGAAAGTCCTCTCCTTGCTGTGCATGGGTGGTTCTTTAATTCTCAAGATATGGTAATAAAGGGTAATGCTTCTTGATAATGAATGTTACCATTACCATGCAAAAGAGCACCCAATCCTTTCTGTATAAGAAGGTAGTTCTAAAAGGGATTTTTTTGGGTTGAATTTGATTGGAAGGGGAGGTAACAAGCTTGGAAATGAGTAGCATGTTAGTGGTACATCGGTCGAGCTTTATTTTTAGTTAGTCTTTAGATGTTTTTATTTTGGAGTAATATCTTTGTTATGTTTAAGATGTATTGCTCATGTTTTTGCTTGGTGCATGGTTTGTCTTACCTATTGTGACTTGTGAATCCAACACCTCTTTGGTTTGGTTGTTCTTAAACCATCCTATATTTGTAGCCTCTTCTCTTTGACATCAATTCCTTAGCTTTTTTGAAGTGCTTATCTTGATGGTGCTATTTATTTAGTTGACGTATTACTCTATTTTCTTGTGAGATCATTCTCTGTTTGCTTGTGAGATCGTTATTTGTTTTCCTATGTGATCATTCCCTAGTTGCTTGTGAAATTGATCCCTATTTTGCTTTGTGAGTCTATCCCTGGCTAGTGCCTTGATAGATGTCCCTACTATCACCATTAAGGGATGTACTTGGTTGTTCCTCTACCAACATAGGCAGCTTCTTGGGTGTGATTTATCATGGCTCTCTTAAATTTATGGTGGGTCATTTATTTGGAATTGGATTTATGTTTTCTTCTTAAATGCATGTGTGTATGGCATTTTTATAAGAGAACTTGATTTTTGTGTTATGCCCTAAGGTTGTGAGACTATTATATAAAGTGCTTTGATAGTATCTGATCAATAAAGTGCTTTGATAGTATTTGATTAATAAAGTGCTTTGATAATATTTGATTAATAAAGTGCTTTGATAGTATTTTATTAATAAAGTACTTTGATAGTATTTGATTAATAAAGTGCTTTTTTAGTTTTTTATTAATAAAATTCTTTGATAGTAAATATTAATAAAGTGCGTTGATAGTATTTGGTTAATAAAGTACTTTGATAGTATTTTGTTCAATAAATTACTTTTATAGTATTTTTTTCAATAAAGTACTTTAATTGAATGTTTATTAATAAAGTGCTTTGATATTATCTTGTTTAGTAAAGTACTTTGATAATATTTTGCTTAATAAAGAGCTTTGATAAAATCTTTCTTAATAAGTAATTTAATAATATTTGGTGCTAAAATGGTATTTTAATAATACCTTGTTTTATTATTATCTTGTGCCATTATATTTAGAGAAAATAACCTTAAGTGTAATTTATTAGTAGTTATTCTTAATGTGTTTTGTTGATTTATTTTCGGGTTTTGAAAGAGAAACTATTATAATGATTCCTAAGATATGTGGATTAAGGGATTCTCTTGGGTTAAATGGAGAACTGTATGTTGGTTTTGAAAGAGAAGCCATTATGATAATTCTTGATACTTTTGTGAGTTAAAGGATCATTATAAAGATAAGTATGGTGTTCTCTTCACATTGTCTTGTTCTTATTATGTTTTATGCATGGTTTTTTGCATAGTAGAAAAGGCACAATTTAAGTTGCATTACATTTAAAGCTATTTTGATCCCTAAGTATCTCTCATAAGTCATGGGTGGAATCCCTATCAAGAGGATGTTGCAGATATTTAGGAGGCTTGAAGAACCTTGGGGGATGGCTTCATAAGCTCTAGAGTGTTTAGCTACTGAAAATAATCAAAGGCTATGTAAAGGAATGCTTTATTCAAAAAGTTTTGTATTGTAAAAATTGAAAGACTATATTTTTTTAATTATGCTATGGGTTTTGTACTTTAAGGTGTGTTTAGCAATATTTTCCATGGATAGATAGTAATAAGTTCTTTCAATTGCTAGAATGCATCATTATGATAATTGGATCTCTTGTGTTAAAGTATGTATGTTAGCAAAAAGGATCCTTGAAGTTTTATGATAAGCATTTGTATTATGTGCAATTTGGCTTTGTTTCAAGATGAATATTTATTATCAATTGTAGCATGTTGGATTACAAAGTTGCTTTCATATTATTTAATATGTAATAATTTATTTTAGAATTATGTTTCAATGCAAGATTTTTTACCTTGGGAAGGGGTGGATAGAAATACTCTTGTAAACTAAAACATAGTAAAGCCCAATCCTGGGAGGAGTTGCATGGATGCAATATCTAGGTAAATATGAGTCTTAGAAGGAGTTAAAAGGATGTAATAGCTAAGAACTCATAAATCTAGGATTTGTGTGAATACAATAGCCAAGTATATTTTGAATATTTGCACCTTGAACAAGTAGGATCGATGCATCCCAACTAGAAGTTTGTGGAACCGTTCATAAGTTAGCAATGGTGATCCCTTGAATGTGCAAGATCAAGAGATCACATTATTTGTTGGTGAAGTTTCAATAACCTTAGTTAGTCCGTAGAGGTGTGGTAACTAAGCACTAAGGCTCTACGCTTGATTGACCTACCTAGATGGACTTAGAGTCGGGTTAGGGAATAAGCATCCCCCTTTAAGTGCTATGGGCTTTAAAGGATAACCCCTACACTATTTTCATATGGTCCTATACCACTAAGGGTATGGTAAATATGGGGGACCACTTTTTACATCCTTCTAAACATGTAGGTTTAGTAAGGTGAACCCCAAAAAAACACAAGAATTGGTCACTCCTATCCACTGAGTGTCATCTACAATGACTGAAACTCAAATATGATGAAACCTTGAATGCTGAGATATGTAAAAAGAAAAGGTTATTCCCCTTGAAAATATTTTCTTGTAATCATTCTTTTCAAAAACAAATTGGGTTGGTAGTTTTGGGTTGTTACATCACCTATGAGGATGCAATCAAAGACCCACTTGAGGTCTATGACTCGTTAGTCATAGTTATCAATGTATATGTTTTTGTGGATGCCTAATATTAGATCACCCAAATTGAACCAAATTTGGCATAAATACATTGAATGACTAATCCAACCATGTTGACTACTTAACCCCACATTTTGTAACCAAATTCAATTAGTAGTGAATTTTCCATCTTAGATAAAATTCACCAGCCATTAAATTATAGCTCAGTTGATATATTGGTTTTCAAACCTCCCCATTAAATTTTATTGGTAATAATCAAATCCATAAATTTATTGGCTAAGTGAACTCCCTAATAGCAAATTTTTATGTGGTAGATTCACATTAGGTGTGCAACCAACATATCATCCCTACCTATAAAATTCAATTAGGGAATAACTAGTTTCACTATTCCCCTCTATTGTCGTAGGCAATCACTAGTTAGGGGGGAAGGTGGCTAAATTTCCTCCACTTTCCTAGTCAAACCCAATCAAGGGATAGCTAATTTCTCTCCTTCAATCAACAATACACCTCACCCCTCCTTTTTTGGAAACTCCTAGGTAGGCCTTTTCTATAAACTAGCCCCTTGGGATGATATTTAGAGGAAAATTCTCTCAGGCATCAAAACTCTACTAAAATTGATCTAGGATTTTACTAAAGTGTTGAAACTCTATTGCACTTTGTTTGTTTTCTTTAAGCTCATGAGATCATCTATATGCAATTAAAGCTTTGTGGGAGGGAAGAGGTATATTACATCCATGGCCTATGTTTGTATTATCTTTCCTCTTCTCATCTAAATTCATATTTATGATTATTATTTTATGTTATTAGGTTATAGATATCCATCCATGCATTATTTTTCTTTTACATTTAATATAATCCTTGTTACTATCCTGCCTTTAGTTCATTTTTTGTCAATTATTCTAGGATTCCTATAGGCTAGTAAGACTTTGGATTCCCCAAGGAGGAATCTATCCTAGTTTGCAATTTTAGACACCAAATTACAGCCACTAATCCTCCATCCTAAGCATTCCACCACCCACTTGTCCACCATACACCTTTCTTGCCAATTATTTGGCCAAATTCCACCTTTTTCGCCATTTCCTAACCCAACTGAGATTATTTTTATATTATTTTATATTATTTTGTATTTAATATAATATTTTATATTATATTATAATATATTTATTATAAAATATATATTTATAAACTCAATTAAACATAGTTGTCCAATCCAATCTAATCCCCATAGTCCATATTCATTAATCCATGCCACATCTAAAAATTAATCTCAACCTTAGAATCTAATTTAATCTCATCTACACGATCAAAAGTGTAAGGCTAAAACCCTAAGAAAACCCTAGGTTGGATTATAAATAAGGGCATTTGTAAATGCTCAAACCTTGGAACCCTGATATTAGAATTTTCATCTTGAGGAGATCATTGGCAAAGCCCTAGCAAAGCAAAAAGAGATAGATCCCTAAAAATCCAAAGCCCTAGCTAGCCAATAGAACTTTTGTTGTTTCAAAAACCCCCCATACCCATCCTTTCCACCTCTCCATCCTCCATTATCATTTTTGCCACTTTCGTCCATCCACTACATTCATCGCATCCCCCAAATCTGCTTCTGTAGATTTTACCCTCATCGTAGGTGCTCTCCCAAGCTTGTGAAGCTCGTTGTAGAGCTTGCCAAGCGCACGCTTATGCCTACTGCATTGTAAGCTCACTCCAGAGCCTACAAAGCTCACACCATAGCTTGTCAAGTGCGCGTTCGATCCTACTGCAACCACAAAAATACAAATCAGAGCCTACTACGTCATGTCATCTATTATCAAAACTACAACAATAAAATGAGGAATCATCACAAGCAAGGTATATCTTTATTGGTTTTATTCTGTTACATGATTTGTGGATTTTGTATGTCATTTTATCCATTTTTAGTTAGGTTTTACCGATGTCTAAGGGTCTCACACTATGGAGCCCTCATAGGTGTTATTAATCCCTTTCTCTATTTTTGTGTATGCAGATCTACAGATTCTACATATTGTTGAATAGTTGTTGAAGCTGGAGTGGTCCAGCATCGGATACCTAAAAGCCCACTCATTCCATTGGAAGCAAGGACACACTATTTGAAGACACTTCATTGTTGTAGATAGGGTTTCGGAGAACCCTAGCATTTTGTAAATATTTGTATCAAATACTCACTGAGTACAAATTGTATCAAAAGGAGTTTATTGGCTCCCCTTGCTTATTGAATAAATCTATCTATTTTGTGCAATCTTGTGTTTATTTGGGTTATTTTATTTCTTTATTATTGTTTAAGTGTCATGTTTTCGTCTTCACAACAACGTATCCTTTTTATTTCTCTTTATTGAAAGCAAATTCATTGTCTATAATATTTTTAGGTGGTCGATTTATTCCTGAATATTATAGCCTTGGGACCCCAATAAAAAACTCATATGTTTATTTCCCTTACATAAGTAAATATACCACCTATAACTAGTGCAAGTGACATAATCATCATTTACCCACACAACCTCAAATTTGTTGGAGATATTACATTATTTGGTAAATGCTAAAGTACCCCCATAGTACATTGTACATTTGTAAATTTTAGATTAGGGAACGTGACTTATATTTCTCTAATATATGTGTCAATGTGTGAGAAGTGTCCAAGTTTTATGTAATAAAGTGTGCAAGTGTGAAAAGTGTGAGAGAGTGCAAAGTGCCGTGCAAGTAAGTCAAGAGTCATAAGAATAGGTGTAAAAAATACAAGTGAAGATCCACATAATATGTGGCAAGATGTAAAGTAAAGAGTCATGAGAGTTTTGTCATATGTGAGGAATAGGAAAGGATGCATCTCCCTTATGTTAAGGATAGAAAAAACCAAAGTATTGAAGAGTCACCTTGTAAGATTAGTCTCGGTCTAAAATTCACTTAAGTATATGAGATACTCCCTTAAGACCTCAACCAACATTGAAATACCTAGAATAGCTTTTGGATCAGCCTTCAAAGTAGATTAGTTTCTATAATACTAGCTAATCTAACAATGGGGTGAAGACTAAAGAAATAAATAGTAAGGTTTGGAAGCTAGAAGTAGAATCTAGCCAAGATTCAACAACAACAATAGACATAAGTGCATGAGAGTCTCATTTCCTTAGCTTAATTAAACTATCTAACAGACCAACTATCTTTCAATATTACTCAAATAAGCACATACATAGCTAATAATTCCAAAGACTAAACAAAAAACAATCCAGGGAGTTATCTAGATAGCATAATAACTTTAATAGAATACACTATTCATCCAACTTTAAAAAAATGCTTAACAATAAAATTTACTTAAATAATATTCTGTAACATCTTCAAACAAAGGCCAAACAACACTTCAATATTTATTAAGATGTGTATAGCCTTCAATCATACAACTTATGCAATTGTAAAAGCTAAATATTTTACCCTTATTTTGAGCTATATTCTACTATTTCTAGATTTACATCTCAATCTATTAGCTTCAAATCATTACACGGAAGCTCCTTGTAATCTTGTTAGGGTGAGTGTAGGAAGTGGGTGTCACTTTCAATTCAATTGAGTATAACCAATTCAGGCATGGTTTGTTGATGTGTCTAACCTAAATTTATTGTAGGAGGCTATCATACATGTTGCATGATTATATTCCAAACATCTTCTTAGAGGTTTGCTTTTTTCCACTCCTTTTGATAGCTAAGCCAATTACATAAGGATAGGTGTATGATGGAGAAGCATTTTACAACCAAAAATTAAGTCAAAATTCAAAGTTCTCATATTTTAATGAAAATTTCCATGCATCTAAATAGGCCAAATGGGTACTCAAAATCGCTGAGATCATCCAAAAATTTATCATGGTTCATGAGATATGATATTTTAAAGTTCACAAGTTGCTATAGTAAACTACTATTTTTGGGTGAAATTGACATCTAAAATCCTATAAGTTTGGTACCATTAGAAAGAGGAAATCAATATCTTTCTACCAAGTTTTGAATGAGCTCAAACAGAGTTGTCTAGCTCAAGATATGTCCATTTCAATTTTACATTAATTTTAGGGCAAAAGTGATAAAATTTGAATAACCCTAAAATGAAATTTAATTATTTAAACCTTTGAAAATCCAATTTTCTAAATTATTTGATTTGAAATAATGCAATTAAGATGTAAATATTCAAAAATATTCAATTCGAATCATTGCAACTAAATTCAAGCCTTCAAGATGCAAAGATGTCAACAATTTCAAAATCTCAATGTAATCAAAATTTAAAAAATCTTGGTGTAAGCAAATTTTCAAAGACCTTGATGCGAGCAAAATTGGATAAAACAAATAACAAAAAATACCAAAATTTTGAGTGGGTCCCCAAATTGGGGTACATTGTATGATGGCAACAACAAATGGTGACTCTGCTAGAAAATTCTCCTGAGCATTTTGGATAAAGAATCCAATATGAAATCAAGAAAACCAAATATCAGTGAAATATAAATCTATAATGGCCACCCCCTTCTGCGATTTTTTCCAATTTTTTTGATCTATTTCTTAATTTACTGGACTGAAATAAATAATCATTGCAATATTGTTTTGCAAAAATAAACATTCATCTCACAACTCATTTTCCAAATGTATTTAATTAATAGCACACAACTTACAATATTTGCAAACCCTTGATATTAAATCAACAATAATATGAATACCTCTATATGAAACTTTAGATCTATCGATCCTATGTGGACTCCAGCTCTAGAACCGATGTATAAAGCTCAACAACGATGGCCTTCAGATAGGCACCAAGAAATGACCCTGTGTGGAAAACCCAGCTCCAGCAGTCTGTTGATGAAGCACAGATGAACCTCCTGTATGGAAGTATCCAATCCTTGATCCAGCTAGAGGTGATCTTTCACACCTGAAACTATGATATTCTTGCCGAGTAAATCTGTCTCAACAAGCCCTATGAATTTCTCTATGAAATCCAGCAGTCTCCTAAAAAAAAACTAAATCCTCCATATCCCAAAATGAAGCCTCAACACCATAATATAACATTGCATAACAATTAGGGAAAAATTAGGGTTTGGGGTGCCCTTAGGGTTGCACATACTTTATTTTCTTTTAATTCTAAATTATGTCATTTTCTTCATAAAAGAGGGCCACAATCCCCCTTAGCCTAGACGTGCAACTTTAAGTTGTTTTCAAATTTTATAACTTAACTTTATAACATAATGTTATAAAGTGGCCCCTTTTGCCTTCCTAGCATTGGCTCCCTAGGTCAACACTTGAAGTCATTGAATTATCACCTAGAAACTACCAAAGTTCCACCAATATGAGTCCCTACCTGAACTGTCCAGCCTAGGGGACTCCTGTGACTAGGCTACGAGTCTCTGCTCCGGCTATTGACGAGAAGGGAACATCAATAAAGCTGACTCCCCTTATAACATCCCGTAAGTGATCTTAATGTTATTAAATAATACATCACTTAAGTTATCTTCATCCATCAAAATATTGTTCACTGCTCCTTTGAACAACCATCAGTGAAGGTTTCTTGACACCCAGTACGCTGGAGAATATCACTGAGTTGTCAATCGTCATTCAAAACCCTAAAAATAGACACTGCTAAAAATAGCAAGTCCGGTCAAGTGATCTTCGAACAAGTCCGAACGACCACCAAACAGGAGCTCTCTGCCAACTGATGAAGATTATGACACCTCCACATGGCTCCCCAATGTCTAACTTAGCCTACGGGAGCTCGTGTATAGGCTAACCTACTCTGCACACTGACTGCCTAGAAAAGGGGACATTACAGTCCGCCCTTCCCAAATATTGCTTATCCTCAAGCAATTCCTAGACATATCCCAGTCAGTGATCTGCATCCCAGATGAGGTCTCACAGAATACCCGGATCCCATAACAACCTCAGAAACAACCCACCGTGCTGATGCTGCACCACACTGATCACCACTACCCCTCTGACACGATGGAACGGCAGAAGCCCCAACTAAAATAGTATGACATGATCCCTCTCCCAACCGACATCAGCATGCCAGTCTAATCTGAACCAAAACATCTCATGCCACAACTGATCCAAGAGATAATCATCATAGGCCACTGCAACAACGATGCCAAAAGTGCATCTATAATCCTCAACTGACCAGCATACCCCAGCACTCACACTTCAAAAGTGACTCGGATGATCCCATGTCACCCAATCAACTATCGTAAACAAAACACCCTCTAGAAGGATGTCGTCCATCATCAAACTCAACCAAGTTGGGTGTAGATAAATTTGTATGATACCTGGAGACTCACCCATACTCCACTCCTGCAACTCACGGCGCATATGAGTACTGAGCTCCTGAGAAAATGTCATGCTCGATACTGAAATAGGATACTCAATAAACCTCTCCAAAGAATGCCAACCAAGAAGTTACCCATCCTCTGTCATGTAACTGGCCATCCAAAAAATGTATCTGCTACCAAAATCTGAATACCCCATACTGATACTCCGACTCCCTAGGTCAAATAGGACATCACCTGAGTACGAGTGCTCCCTGACCATCCACAAGTCCACCAGTCTCCAAGCTCGACTCAGTACCTCTCTCCAATTCACCTGAATAGACACAGTTGGATCAATATCCCTGTTGCCCAAAGAGTGAACAACAGAATACCACTCCAAATCGTGATCAACCCTCACCCAAAACATGCTCCTACCATCGTCCTCAAGGCTCATAGATGCAAGCCTACGATCCTGGGTGAGTGAACTCAACTCCAAAGTGGCCCTATCAGATGGAAACTGCATCCCACCAAGAAGAGTATGAATGTCAACTGGATAGTAGTAAGGGATGCATGTCGGTATAACACACGACCATGCCACCTTAGCCTCTGTTGAGTCATCAACTGTCTCCTCACCTTGCGATGTGTCCACAAGGTTAGACTCATAGTCATCATGCACAATCTGAGGGTAGCATGAATCTCTCAGCTCAAACAAAGAATCTCGTTGACATTTTGCAATCCCTGCTACCAACTGATTAGTCTCTCTGTATCTCCCTTCGTTTTTGATAGACACTATTAGCTGGCTCTTCCAATTTTTGCCCAAACTGTCATAATCATCAAAACTAAGTTGGTTGCTACCAAAATTCAAGCAAAAATCAAAACTAACCCCATGCATATCAGTAGTGTTTTCCAAGCCTTTCCATGCTTCCTGAGCCTCCCTGTCGTTATACTGAGGAGATGAACCATCCCGATAGTCTGATTTGTGATCAACACCACCCTCAAGTGTGTTATGGTCAGAAAAACATGCATTTTCTCATTGAAGAGGGCTGCTACGTGCCTTATGTCATCATCATGTGCATGATCCCCCTGTGACTCCAATTGCAACTCACTTGGTAGATCCCCAAAGTAGATGTAACTGTCAGGAACCTGCATCATAATGGATTTGGTTGCAGAATGCAACCCCTGTTCACCTGTACTATCACCACCAAGGTGTGATGGGTGAATATCCTCTGGTGTTGATCGGATGTTCTCATGAAGTACAATCTCATCATCTGTATGTACGTCCCTGTCCACTGGGTTAACCCGTGATTCTGACACACCTACCTCATGGGGTAAGGTTTCTTTTTCATCACCAGTTTCATATTTGCTTCCCCTTTCTACAAACGCCACTGGATTTTTGGCCTTAACTAACTCTTTCCCTATCCCTGATATTTTATGATGAATTTTGGTCACCAATTGAGTGAACCCCATTGCGTACCCCTGATCATTCATACTGTCATGGATCTTTTGTAGCTCACGCAAAATATTTTGTTGATTCTTAGCAAATTCCCTGAGGGGGTCCATATTCTCTTCTGATTGATTCACCCAATGTTTTTTTTTTTTAGATAAGATACTATAGAATTAATATTGGGTTTTATATGTTGACCCAAAACCTTTTACAAAAATCATCCCAGGGTTGTTGATGAACATATCCGTACTAAGGATCCTTTATATGTAAAATCTACATGTCGCCAAAGCCATTACATCCGATAAGGCACATATCCTGTTATCAAAAAGAAACTTCCCATACAATATTTTGGGTATACCCCGAGAAAACACACATGCATCATAATTACAAAAAGAAACAGACACGGATCCCTTCCTTGAGACAATGGAGAAACAAAAAGCTGAAAACACACAAAGCAGAGTACTAAAAAAAACTCCCACAAGCTCTGTATTGACAGTTACTCTTAATAATTATTTTTTAATTGCTTTCTTTCGTATATGACATGCTTTGGTACCACATACTATCTTGTCCAATTAGCCTTGGAGAAGTGAACCTACTGGCTAGATTTAAGGTGATGGCTATCTAGTGGTCCATGTGGCTTTGGTTCAAAGTCTTATATTGTTGTTTCTTTCCTTCTCTGTGATTATCAACCAACCTCAAATTACTAATATGACTAGGAGCCATGTTATTTGACATATGACTATCCCCATTAGTCTTTGTGGTATTTCCAAGCAGCATCCATGAAGACTGATAGCTCAAATAATTTTTATTACGAGTCCAATTCAAAAAAGAGACGGGAATACTCCTAGCCTTCGAACTTACAATACCTTCCTATTGGTAAATTTGACTATCATTCTTGGCATTCTTATTGAATAAGCTCCTCTACTTCACTCGGAACATTGTGTTCCCATTTGAAAAGTCCATCACTATCGACACCCAAATTGGCCAGCTTATCAATAATTTTGTTAGCTTCCCGAAAGACATGTTGGGCTTTTCTGTCCTATCTTCCCTGGAAAAGGATCCTAGCCTCTTCAACAATTTTTTTAATCCTCTAAGGAGGTATTTTCCAATTATTAAGGAGATTTATAACATTCATAGAGTGTCCTTCTATGATCAAATTGCCTTCTAAGTCTCGAGTCATTTGAAGACCTCTCCACATAGCTCTAGCTTCAACTTCGTTGTTCGTCCTTATTCCCAAATATTTGGAAAATGTAAGCATCATATTCCCATTATGATCTCGCACAATGCCACCAGCCTGCTCTACCAGGATTGTCCTTAGTCGCTCCATCAAAATTAAGCTTAAACCAACCCGTAGGAGGTGGATACCACTTAACATTGGCTCTGGGTTTCACTACCCTAGGCACAGACTCATCTAACAAGGTTAAGCTTAAATATTGAGCAATCATGGTCTCCTACAAATGAGGTTTACAGCTATCAAAATGGATAAGGTTCACATTCTTGTTGACAAAGGATAGGATCCTAGCAATGATAGTTTGATGATCATGGATAGACTCATTAAAGACTCTATGGTTCCTTTCTAACCACACCTGCCCAAGATAGTGATTGAGACAAATTTTCCACATGTATCTAAGTCTTTGGATTGAAAATGGGCAAGGCCACTGGATGAAAAAATCAAGTATAGTGGCTGGTTTAACCCATGAAATATTGAAGGCCTCAAAAACCCCACTTAGGACAGTCAAGGAAAAAGGGCACTCAAGGAAAATGTGATAAATGGTCTTCCAATTAGCCCTACATAGATAACAATGATTAGTGATACAAATACCTTTACGCATCATATTATCAATGGTTAGAATTCTTCCTTGGATAACTAGCCATGAAAAGATAGCAATTTTTGGAATTAAATTTTTTATCCAAACTAAGTCCCTTTGGAGGACAAAATCCTCATCATCAAGTAGAATCTTGTAAGCTAATTTAACAGTGAATTGCCCATTTTCGTAGGAGCCCAGGTCACTTGATCTTCCTTGGGTCTCATGAGGATAAACTGTTGCCTGATAATGTTACAAAGATCATTTGATTCTGCTTGAAATCCCTGAATTCTTATTTTTTTCCACTTAATTCTACCTCTATCCTCAACCATATAATCAAAGACTTTTCTGCCAATGAGTTCTTCTATGATATCTCTAATTAGGGCCAATTTAGGATATTACGTCAGTGGTTCATCCTTAGACCACCTATAATTCCAACAATTTATCCTCTCACCATTGCCTAAAACCCATCTTAAACCTTTTTTGATAATTTCTTTACAATTAAGAATTGCTTTCCAAAAAGCAAAACCTCTGATTGGAACTTAGTCACTTAGAAATTCCATATTTTGAAGATACTTTCATTTGATGATAGCAGTCCATTCATTTTCTTCACAAAAAATGAGACGCCACGCCTGCTTAGCTAGTAAAGCTAAATTTATATGAGCAATTATCCTCAGACCTAATCCCCTTGGATCTGCACACTTTGGTCCATCCTACAAGGTGTATCCTTTTTTTCTCCTCTGATCTAGTCCATAAAAATTCTTTTGGATTTTCTCAATTTTTTGGAAAACCTTCATAGGGGCTTTGAAAATGGAGAGGAAATAGACTGGAATGCTTTGAAGAGAGGCCTTAGTGAGGGTCAGCTTTCCTGCTTGAGATAGAAGATGATTGATTCACCCAATGTTTTGCATAACTCATCATTGGCATTATGTCAAATAGTTTACCCAAGTTCTCTTTTGAAATGCAAAGGCTATGTCTGAGGGTTTGTTTGGGTTGAATATATATACTCAGATTTGTTGAATACAAACTGCTATCAGCTGAAGAGTCTCCAAAAATAAAAGCGCTAAACTCTTGAAAACCTTGCTCAATTGTTGATTTCGACTGGTTATTCCCTTGTTGTTTTCTTATTTTTGCTATCTGCTGACATTAAAGATCTGATGTTAATGTTCTGCTATGATTATTTATGCCTTGCAATCTGCTTACTTCCAATACTGTTGTACTGTCCCTGTTAATCTTGACATTCTACTATGACAAATAATGATGGATACAGATCTATGTCAAAGTAGAACCATTCTCTTTTGCTGATGCCAACAACTGCAGGTCTCTTCTATAAACAGATCACTTGCTATTTTTTTATTGATGTTATGGTTTGACTTTGCCACAAAATTTATTCAAAATTTTTGCAGTCCTTTCCTCAGATATATTTCAACAAATAGTTTGTTGCTGATATTCTGATGCAACTTCACTATCCCTTCTAATATTCGGTCTCCTTGTTTTTTATTTGAAATAAGTTGCAAGTTTTCATAGCGGATTTGGTTTCATGCAAGAATATTTAAAAATTGAAATCCCATGCATTAATTAAATGTAGTATACACTTGCCAGCATAGAGCAATATTTTATCTCAGATATAAAATTTAAAGTAGATGTCATATTTAAATATCAAAAATGAGATAATTAAATTTTTGACCTCAAATTACTGACTGGAAGGTATCGATAGAGTCAAAATTCTTCAACGTTGCCCAGAACTGGTGACTATTGTTGAAAATTATATGTCCAACCACCCAAACTTAATATAGCGCTGGAAGTATTAAATCTCAGCGTCAATGATTAAATTATTTGAACCACCTTAAATAGGAATAACAATAGTTGAATATTTTAGACCTCTAGCCATCATGCCAGAGCACCCGCAAATCCAAGGAATATGGCCCATTCACACAAGTTGATGATAGAGACAATAAATCGACTCAGACAAACAACCTGAAAGGGAAGCCGAACATGACTTTGATTTCTTCTCGCAATGGGATCTATAGCACCTCTTTGACCTCCATAGCAAATGGTAATGGTATTACTCTGACTCGCGGTAGACATTGAACAATGACTCCTCAATGCATTTATTACGTAGCATGATGATTCCTTTTTTTAATCTTTGGTTCCTTAAAAAATGGTATTCGTCGCTAGTTTTCCATAGAGGTAATTTGATATTAGCGAAAGATTTAATTTCCTTTGTCTCCAAAAATCCTTCAAATCTTACGGTGCTCCTTTATAGTTTCATGCAAAAACATTGACTCCCAAAATTAAACAGGAATCGTCGGCAACTGACAAAGAGAAATCTTGGAGCAAAGAAGATACGTGATCAGTGCTTAAGTCTCCATGACTCACGTCGAACCACGACACCAATAACATCCGCCATGCTAATGATCTGAGACCAACATTCTGACATAGGGACCCACGACTATGCTAGCATATAGATGCAATCCAAATAGGAACTCGTTGCTTGCTTAAGGCTCATGATTAGAATACCGAAACACACATTTAATAATCAAAGACTCGATACCTCTCAAAAGATAATGGTGGTGAATGTATATGCTAACGGTAGGTGTCTTCATGGCATGAAATTCAATGATCGATGGTTTCCCTCAAGAGTGGATGTGTATCAACATTATCGGCTTCTTTAAACATATTATTCCCAAGATTCTTTATTGCCTTCAAGGAAGAAGATGTCACTGAAATTAAATTAATCGCCCAAAACTATTTTCATTGATTTTTGCTTTGATATAAATCCTTTTGAAAACTACGGCAAAGAAAATCAAATATATTCTTGGCACGATTTCCATTCAGAATTATAATATTTGTTGGGTACTCCTTCTACGATGCCCTTTCTAAGAGTCGTGCCTTTAATCTTCTTATTTCAGCATTTTTTCCAAAGAATACTTGATCTCTGAAAACTCTACAAACCCACAGGTTGGTGCCGCTGACGGATTAATGATTTAAAGATGATTTATCTATACTCCCCAAATACAATATCTTTAATTCTTGCAAATTTGAACCTCTGTGAATCTTTGTAGGAAAACAAGTACAAACCCTGAATAGGCTGGCAAGAAAAACTAGCTCTGATACCACTATAATGGCCACCCCCTTCTACGATTTTTTTTTTTTTTGATCTATTTCTTAATTTACTGGACTAAAATAAATAATCATTGCAATATTGTTTTGCAAAAATAAACATTCATCTCACAACTCATTTTCCAAATGTATTTAATTAATAGCACACAGCTTACAATATTTATAAACCCTTGATATTAAATCAACAATAATATGAATACCTCTGAATGAAACTTCAGATCTATCGATCCTATGTGGACTCCAGCTCTAGAATCGATGTATTCAAAAATGATGGCCTTAATACAGGCACAAAGAAAATGACCCTGTGTGGAAAACCCTATGTGTACTAAAATAAATAATCATTGCAATATTATTTTGTAGAAATAAACATTCATCTCACAACTCATTTTCCAAATGTATTTAATTAATAGCACACAACTTACAATATTTACAAATCCTTGATATTAAATTAGCAATAATATGAATACCTCTGTATGAAAATTCAGATCTATCGATCTTGTGTGGACTCCAGATCCAAAGCAGATGTATAAATCTCATCAAGAAAATGACCCTATATGGAAAACCCAGCTCCAACAGTCTGTTGATGAAGCACAGATAAACCTCCTGTATGGAAGTATCCAATCCCTGATCCATCTAGAGGTGATATTTCACACCTGAAATTGTGATATTCTTGTCGATTAAATCTTTCTCAATAAGCCTTGTGAATTTCTCTATGAAATCTGGAAGTCTCCTAAAAAAACAAATCCTCCATATCTCAAAATGAATCCTCAACACCATAATATAACATTGCATAAAAATTAGGTTAAATTTAGGGTTTGGGGTACCCTTAGGGTTGCACGTACTTTATTTTTGTTTAATTCTAGATTATGTCATTTTCTTCATAAAAGAGGGCCACAATCCCCCCTTAGCTTAGATGTGCAACTTTAAGTTGTTTTCAAAGTTTATAACTTAACTTTATAACATAATGTTATAAAGTGGCCCCTTTTGCCTTCCTAGCGTCGGCTCCCTAGGTCAACACTTGAAGTCATTGAATTATCACCTGGAAACTACCAAAGTTCCACCAATCTGAGTCCCTACCTAAACTGTCCAGCCTAGGGGACTCTTGTGACTAGGCTACGAGTCTCTGCTTTGTCTATTGACGAGAAGAGAGAGTCAATAAAGTTGACTCCCCTTATAACATCCCATAAGTGATCTTAATGTTATTAAATAATACATCACTTAAGTTATCTTCATCCATAAAAATATTGTTCACTACTCCTCCGAACAACCATCAGTGAAGGTTTCCTAACACCTAGTATGTCGGAGAATATCACTGAGCTGCCAGTCATCATCCGAAACCCTAAAAATGAACACTGCTAAAAATAGCAAGTCCGATCAAGTGATCTTCGAACAAGTCCGAATGACCACCAAACAGGAGCTCTCTGCCAACTGATGAAGATTCTAACACCTCCACATGGCTCCCCAACGTCTAACTTAGCCTATGGGAGCTCATGTATAGGCTAACCTGCTTTGCACACTGACTGCCTAGAAAAGGGGACACTACAAAATCATCTAGTAATATCCAAGAAGTATGGGTTTGAATAGTATCAACTAAAAGCAATATCCCATTTAACTCTGTAATATGCTTTATCATATAAATATTTAAGGTCATTGCTCTCTTTTCTATAAGTTGTTGAATACATTACTTCATGAGCTACTATGATCCCATCTAGAATCTAATTTCCCTTTCATAAATCCTTCTTGCTCTTCTAAATATTTTTTTCTAATAGTGGTCTTAACTAAATTTTCATCACTTTGGAGATTATTTTATATGTCATATTACATAGGATTATGGGATTGAATGAATCAAACAATTGTGCTTATTTTTTTGAATCAGTGTAAGATATGTTGCATTTATTTTGTAAGGTATGTATTATTTTACCCTAGATTATCCCACTACCATCAATAAAGAATCCTTCACTATTTCTCAATAGTATTGATAGAATGCTACAGAGTCCATCTAAACCTCAGGATTTATCATTATCAAAAAAGAAAAGAGCTAAATGATCTTCTTCCATAGTAATTGGCTCCATAATTTTTTTATTGTCTTCATTTGTTATAACTAAAGGTACTTCTTGAAGTAGATTATCATTATGAACTTCAGTCTCCTTCGATCCTAGAATATTTTTACAAAAAGACTTTCCTCCTTTCTAATTTTGCTCTAGTATTAAATCCAAACCCTTTCTATTGATTTAATTCTACTAATTTTATATGCTAATATTTATACTATTGTCATCCTATGAAAAAATTTGTGTTGTTCTCCTTTTTTTTAACCAAGTCTACCTCAATTTTAATTTTCAAAATTTCTCATCCTTACTCAAAATATTATGATATTCATTAAGCAAATCCCTTTCCTTTGAGCTTGGATTATTGTGCCAATCTTTTTAGAATTTTGAAAGTTTCTCTTTTAGTTCTTTCTTAAAATATTTTTGAAAGTGTTCTTGTTCCATTATTTTAATCTAGATGTCATTGATTTAATTTGTTTGAGAAGTGTATATATCCCACCATTTCCTAAATAATTCCAAGTTTGCTCTACCATATTGAAAAATTGAGGATGGTCTTCCCACATCTACTCATATGTAAAATTTGATTTTTTTAATTCACTTACTATAATTTTAACTCTTATTGTCCAGTGATTTGAACCAGCCCATTTCAAGGTATTAATTTTAGCATAAGTCCCTTCATGTAGCCAATGATTTGAGAGTATGCATTTGTCAAAAAATTTACTATTAGGTTCTATCCTATCTTGTTGTTTTTCCAGGTATAGTTGTCCTCTTCAAACCCAACCTCCCATTGATTATTGTTTTGAAAGAAAGCTAAGAAATATCTCATACTTTGAGTTATTTTTCTAATTCCACCAATTTTTTTATCTATCTTGGTTATGGAATTAAACTATCCTATCATCCTGAATCAGGTTTCCCTATCCTTACTTCTCATAAATTCTTTAGTCCCACTCCATACTTCTAATCTACCTAACTAAATTATAGGTCCATAGACATTGATAAGGGTGAAATAAATATTTGCAAAGTAGCATGTGACTAATGAGGCTATTCAATGCCTACTTTTATGAATGGTTTCACAAAAGGTTCTAATTAGATTCCACCATGTTAGAATTCCCCTTGTTGTTCATTTTGAATCCACAAAATCCCATTCAAATATTTTCCATACTACTTTTGTTGGAAATATGTTGAATATTTTCCATGTTATTCTAGAGGGATTAACTCTATAAGGTATTGGATACTCTTCATGCATCCTCGTCGAGGTTCGAGGTCGAGTCAAGCCTTGAGCAGGGGTTCAGGGCAACAACCCCTGATAAAAAATTTAGGGTTTCTTAAGCTATTTTTAGACCCATATGGGTTTTTTAGGGTTAAATATTTGAACCCATGGATTTTTGCCCATGGTATTGTAAAATTTGTTCTTGTGTTGTTATTTAATTGCACTTGCATCAGGGTTTGAAGAGAGAAAAGAGAGATAAACATTATTGTATTGGAGATGGTTAATTTTATACAATAAGGAGATATTATTGTGCTAGTTTTTTTCTTGTAAGAGTTTCTTAGGAGAAATGCTATGTTATGCATGTATATGTTATCTTCTTTTTTCCTTTGATTTTGTATTTATTGTTATTCTAGATTTAGTTTATAAGGGCATTTTTGCTCTTCATTTGGTATTAGAGCTAGGTTTTTTAGCTTTGTTCAAGGAGTAAGGGTTTCAACCCTATGATAAATTAATTCTTGAGTGGGAGCCATACGTAGAAGAATCTGGATGAAGGAAAATGATGAGAAGCACATAGATAGAGATTGAAAAATTTAATGGATAGAAATTTGAGTTATGGAAACTCAAGATGAAGGATTTGTTGGTTAATAGAGATTAGTAGAATAAAATCTTAGGAATAAAACCAACATCAATGATAGATGAGGGTTATATGAAGATCGATAGGAAGGCAAAGAGTTCTAACATATTATGCTTATTTGATTCAATATTGTTGAACGTATCAATATATACCACAACAAAGTTGTTATGGGATAAGCTAAGAACTTTATATTAGACAAAGTCACTGGTAAATAAAATCTTTCTCTGGAAGAAGTTGTATTCACTCCGTATGAATTATGGTGACTCTATAGCTAAATATCTGAATGCTTTTAACACTATGGTAAGTCAATTAAATTCTATTGAAGTAAAAATGGATGAAAAGGAAAAGTGTATTACTTTACTTTTTTCATTACACAATTCATGGAATAACCTAGTTATGGCTATCACCAATACTACTTATATATTGAAAGTAGAGGATGTAGTAGGAAAATTGCTATATGAGGAAATGAGATAAAATTTTCTTAAGGATTACCAATATAAGGATGCCTTGGTTGTGAGAGGTCGTTCTCAAGAAATAAGCAAAAAGAAATTAGGAGAAAGGAAATCAAGATCTAGGGGTAAATCTATTGCTCCAAAAAAGAGAAAATGTTGGAAGTGTGGTAAAACATGGCATTATAAAAGATATTGTAGATCTAAAAAGGCTAATAATAGTCGATCATCTGATGAAGGAACTTCTACAAAAATGAAGACCACAAATGAAGATCCAGGGGACTTTTTCTTAACTGCAGTGTGTTCAAGTGAATTCCATGACTCATGATTGATTGATTGAGGTACTTCCTTTCATGTAACTCCTCATAGGGAGGGCTTTTGTGAATATGAAAATATAAATGGAGGTGAAGTCTTCTTGGGAGGCAATTTGACATATAAAATAATAGGTCAAGGAAGAGTTAAGTTGAGGTTCAAATATGGAAGAATTAAAACCCTTCCTGGTGTGTTGCATATTTCAGTCTTGGCAAGGAATCTAATATCCATGAGTAAGATGAATGATGCGGGTGTGATTGTGGTATTAAATAAGAATAGTTGCAAGATTATTCATGGAGTCTTTGTGTTTGCAAGAGGAGTTCATACAAGAACTCTATTCAGGCTTGAGGATAGCACTACAAGTATTGATTGCAATAATTCTTTAGTTGTAAAGGAGAATAATATGATAGAAGCAGCTTTGAGTATTCCTATAGCAAATATAATGGTGTGGCATCAATGCATGGGGTATATTGGTGAAAAAGACCTATGAACATTAAAAATTAAAGGTATGGCTAAAGGAATTTTTAATTGCCCATTAAAGTTTAATTTTTGTGAGCAATATATTTTTGGAAATCAAACCCAAGTCAAGTTTCCTAGTAGTGCTACAAGATCTAAAGGAATTTTGTATCTAGTTCACATTGATGTATTTGGACTTGAAAAAGTACCATCGTTAGATAAATCTATCTATTTATTACATTTATAGATGACTTTTCAAGAAAGACCTAGTTATAATTATGTTGGAACAAATCTAATGTTTTCAATAAATTTAAAGATTTTAAGGCTCTTGTAGAAAATTAGATAGAGAAAAATATAGAAGTTTTGAGAAGCAACAACGGTGGTGAGTATTTCTCTAATGAATTTGAGTATTTTTGCAAGGACTATGGAATAGAAAGGCAAAAAAAAAAAATTTATACTCCACAACAAAATGGATTAGTAGAATGGATGAACTAAACACTTATGGATAAGGCCAGAAGCATGCCAAGTGGTGTAGGGTTAGAAAGGAAATTTTAGATAGAAGTTGTGTTAATTGCTTGTTACCTCGTCAATAGATTTTCGACCTTAGCTTTAGTGGACAAGACTCCATAGGAAGTGTGTACTAGTAAGAAACCTTCTCTAGTCATATAAGGATTTTTTGTTATAATGCTTATATGTATGTCCCAAAAGAGAAAATGACTAAGCTAGACTATAAATCTAAAAAATGCATATTTGTGGGTTATAGTATTGATGTTAAAGGATATAAGTTATGGAACCCAGAAACATAGAAGATTGTTTACAGTCGTAATGTGATCTTTAGACAAACAAAAGGGATTTCCAAATGGGAAATGCAACCAAGAAAAGAACCTGAAATAGTTCAAGTAAAATTGGAACATGAGGAAGAACCTATGGTAGAACCTAGTTCTATAGAAGAATATGAACTATAGAGAGATTTTGAATAGGAAAATTTAGAGGAATAAAGTGAGGAGGAAGTTGAAGATGCAAAACTTTGAACTCCAAGTTTGAGGAGATCAGATCGAGTAAGAAGACTCCCAGAAAAGTATAGTCCTTCAAATATTTATTTTGTATTTAATATATCAATTACTAATGAAAAACCTATGAATATAAAGGAGGCACTTCATTCAAGTGATAATAAGTCTTGGAAAAGGGCTATTGAGGAAGAAATGGAGTCCTTAAAAAAAATTAGATATGGGACTTGGTGAAATTGCCCCTTGGAAGATAATTGATTGGTTGTAAGTGTATTCAAGAAGAAGTACAATGTATAAGGGAAGTTGGAGAAGTATAAGACTTGCCCCATAGCAAAAGGATTTTCTCAAGTTGAGGGAATTGACTTTGGTGAGATTTTTTCTCATGTGGCTAAATTAACTTCAACTACATCTATTTTGGCTATTTTTTCTACTTTTTATCTTGAAATAGAATAGATGGATGTAAAGACAATATTTCTACGTGGTGAACTTGATGAAGACATATATATGTCACAACTAGAATACTTTAGGATAAAATTTAAGGAGGACTAGGTATGCAAGTTGAAAAAGTCTCTTTACGGCTTGAAGCAATCTCCAAGAATGTGTTAGCTTTTGAGGATGTATATTAAAGGAAATGCAACCACAAGATGTAAAATAAGTAAGCTATGATAACTATATGATAATGGTACTATAATATGCAAGAAAAATAGATGATAAACTTTTGCAATAACTCAATAATATGCCATTAATAAAAGCTCACAAAAATAGTACAATGCAATATAATGGAGGACTTAAACACTCCATAATTTTTAATGAAGAACTACATTGTACCTACTACTCTCTATCTTGACATCATTTATCTATCACTTTATTCTCTCCTCTCTCTCATTCACACAATACTCAAATTCCTATATATAGGAAGATATATTCTTTGACCTTTACTCTACCTATGACTCTTCATCTACCTATCATATGACTCATACATATGGACTACATGTACATTTACATCATTGTCCATTCTAACACTTGTGAGTTTATTAAATTGCATAAAGTATCTACTTAAATCTTAATCTAAGATAAACTCCTAATCTAGAAATGTACCCAAGGTGGTACATTGGCATGTACCAAATAATATAATATACTCTAACACCCCTTGTATTACATTATTTGGGTATTGAAGACTTTAGTCTTCAATATGGATATTTATCTTTCAAATATTCTTTAGCTTGATCCAGTCCTTCTCTTTCATTTGGTTTGGTCTTCATGTTGTCTTTGTTCTGGTTCTAGAATTCAAGTTCTTCTCTCCTATTTCCTTCATTGTAATTTGTGTTTGAATATGGATGAGCATATTCATCTTATTTATTTAGCTCACCTTGATATTTATTCATCTTGAAAGTATTTTCTTTCATTATCATCTTTTCCTTTTTGTTATGCTCTCTTTCTCCTTTTTCTTCTTCATTTTTGCATTTTCACTAGAGAAATGTTGTCTTCATGATGAGTTAGTATATCATCACAATAATATTGACTAGGATTGTTATTTTATTTCATGTTTTGAAAGAGTTCAAAAATAATTAATGATAGATATATCATCAAACATTCTTCTAATGTGAATATAACCATATTTTGAGTATTCCACCAAGCTCTAAAAAGTACTTCATGAAGATAACCAATTAGAGTTGTAAATTTTACTTCTTTTGCTTATTTTAGGAATAATGAGAATCTTTATTTTTTGCTAATGGATAAATACTTGTATCCTTCAAAAGTATCTATTAAATTTTGAGAGTAAAATTCCATTTCATGAAATAGTTCCTCATTATTCAATGCATTCCTCACTATTTCATCCATATTTTTTAATTATCCTTTGAGGCAGAATTCCTTAGAGCTTTGAGAATTCCTTGAGAATTTTAGTGCTTAATCAATGAAATTTAGTTTTTCCAAATCACTAGGTAGAGTATCTTTCACTTCTCAAGTAATTAGAACAATTTTGATGGAATTTTTGAATTTCAAAACCCTTTTAGTTGTTTGTCTTATGACTCCCAAGTTTTAAGTATATGCTCAACCTTGCTAAGAACTTTTCAATTTTACAAGTTTTGTAAAATGCCTTCTATCTTGCAAGTGTTTGAATGTACTATGAATCTTTGAGTATGCTTAGCTTTCCTAGTTTGAGTTGAATCCCTTTTGTCTTCATAATGTTCAACTTCAATTTCTCCTTCATAATTAGTAAGTAGAAAGCTAAAGATAAACTATGATGCACCTTCATGTTTTAATAAGGGTTTTTTCCTTAAAGACCTTTTAGTTGGAATAATGTCTTAATATTAGTGTAAGAGACTAATGCAAAATGCAATTTCTAAATTTCAAGTAATTAATGGTTTTGCTTCTTTAATTCTTCAATTCTCAATAGTTCAATTTTCTAAATTCCAAGAAACTATAGTTTGATGTAGTATTCCTTATATCTCCCTAATTTGGAAATTTAGAAAGTAATAATATTTGAAAATTAGTATTCCAATTTTTTAATTTTGAAAGCCTTATATCTCCTATTTAAATATTTGTAAATATTATAATATTTGTATTTCAACTAGTGCACTTTTGAAGTAGGATATAAACTCCTTGTTTTGATTTGCTTTCTAATTAACCAAGCTTATTTTTCCAATGCAATAATAATTAAATTCAACCTTATATTATTGCACCTTATAAATCCTTATACTTAAAGAAAGCAAATAATAAATCATGCAAGAATTTACCTTCCTTGCAATGTGAAATACGTGTTCTGATTGGCTTGTAATGTAACTCCTTTATCCAAGCTTTTAGATATTGTGTGTTGGTCTTCAACATATAATAGTGAGCATTTATTGCTCATGGGGACCTTATGACTATCTTCTTCTCCTTAATTACACTTTGACCTCACTCAATACTTGATCTTTGTGCTTTAATCTTCGTGCTTCTACGTGCTTCAGTATGTGTTCTTCTACGTACTTTAGTGTTATTACTTTAGTCTTCATGTTTCTACGTGCTTCAGTATTTATCTAGGATTTGTAATACCATTTCTTCCTTCTTGGAATGTTGGACACATGGTGCATAACATTGCTTAGGTGCGTAAGTAATGAATAGAGGTTATGTTCTTTGTGAGCATTGCACATTGATTTTTTTTTTTGTAGATAAGATACTATAATATTAATACCGGGTTTTACAGGTTGACCCAAAACCTTTTACAAAAATCAGCCCAGGGTTGTTGATGAACATGTCCTTACTAAGGATCCTATATATGTAAAATATACATGCTGCCAAAGCCATTACATCCGGTAAGGCACATAGCCTATTATCAAAAATAAACTTCTCATACAACATTTTGGGTATACCCCAAGAAAACACACCTGCATCATAATTACAAAAAAAGAAACAAACACAGATCCCTTCCTTGAAATAGTGGAGAAACAAAAAGTTGCAGACACACATAGCAGAGTACTAAAAAAAACTCCCACAAGCTCTATATTGACAGTTACTCTTAATAATTCTTTGGTAATTGCTTTCTTCTATATATGACATGCTTTGGGACCACATCCCGTCTTGCCCAATCAGCATCGAAGAAATGAACCTGCTGGCTAGATTTATGGCGGTGGATATATGGTGGTCCATGCGGCTCTGGTTCGAAGTCTTATATTGTCATTTCATTCCTACCCTGTGATTATCAACCAACCTCAAATTACTAAGATGAATAGGAGCCTTGTTATATGACATGTGATTGTCCCCAGTAGTCTTTGTGTTATTTCCAAGCAGCATCCACCAAGATTGACAGCTCAAATAATTTTTATTGTGAGTCCAATTCAAAAAAGAGACAGGAGTACTCATAGCCTTCGAACTTACAGTGCCTTCCCTATTGGTAAATTTGACTATAATTTTTGGAATTCTTGTTGAATAAGCTCCTCTACTTCACTTAGGACACCGTGTTCCCATTTGAAAAGTTTGTCACCATTGACACCCAAATTGGCCAGCTTATCAACAACTTTGTTAGCTTCCCAAAAGACATGTTGGGATTTTCTATCATGTCTTCCCTGGAAAAGGATCCTAGCCTCTTCAACAATTGTTTTAATCCTCCAAGGAGGTGTTTTCCAATTATTGAGGAGATTTATAACATGCATAGAGTCTCCTTCTATGATAAAATTACCTTCTAAGTCTTGAGTCATTTGAAGGCCTCTCTACATAGCTTTAGCTTCAGCTTCATTGTCCGTCCTTGTTCCCAAATATTTAGAAAATGCAAGCATCATATTCCCATTATGATCTCTCATAATGTCGCCAGTGTCTGCTCTGCCAGAATTGTCCTTAGCCACTCCATAAAAATTAAGCTTAAACCAACCTGTAAAAGGTGGGGACCACTTAACATTGGCTTTGGGGTTGACTGTCCTAGGCACATACTCATCTAACAAGGTTAAGCTTAAATATTGAGCAATAGTTGTCTCCTACAGATCAATTTTATGGCTATCAAAAGGGATAAGGTTCACATTATTGTTGGCAAAGGATAGGATCCTGGCAATGATAGTTTGATGATCATGGATAGACTCATTAAATACTCTATGGTTCCTTTCTAACCACACCTGCAAAAGATAGTG
Source organism: Wollemia nobilis (assembly GCA_028583015.1). Lineage (NCBI taxonomy): Eukaryota > Viridiplantae > Streptophyta > Pinopsida > Araucariales > Araucariaceae > Wollemia > Wollemia nobilis. The sequence continues at coordinate 21,050,974 of JAQPPZ010017228.1, forward strand.
ATTGAGACAAATTTTCCACATGTATCTAAGTCTTTGGATTGAAAATGGGCAAGGCCACTAGACAAAAAAATCAAGTACGATGGCTGGTTTAACCTAGGAAATATTGAAGGCCTGAAAAACCCCACTTAGGATAGTCAAGGAAAAAGGGCACTCAAGAAAAATGTGATAAATGGTCTCCCAATTAGCCCTACACAGATAACAGTGATTACTGATACAAATACCTTTATGCATCATATTATCAATGGTTAGAATTCTTCCTTGGATAACCATCCATGAAAAGACTACAATTTTTGGAATTAAATTTTTTATCCAAACTAAGTACTTTTGGAGGAAAAAATCCTTATCATCAAGCAGAAGCTTGTAAGATGATTTTACAATGAACTGCCCATTTTTTGTAGGAGCCCAGGTCACTTGATCTTTCTTGGATCTCATGGGGATAAACTGTTTCCCAAGAATATTACAAAGATCATTTGATTCCGCTTGAAATCTTTGAATCCTTATTTGTTTCCACTTCATTATGCCTCTATCCTCAACCATATAATTGGAGACTTTTCTGCCAATGAGTTCTTCCGTGATATCTCTAATTCGAGCTAAGTTAGGATATTGCGTCAGTGGTTCATCCTTAGCCCACCTGTCAGTCCAACAATTTATCCTCTCACCATTGCCTAAAAACCATCTTAAACCTTTTTTTGATGATTTCCTTACAATGGAGAATTGCTTTCCAAAAAGCAGAACCTCTGATTGGAACTGAGTCACTTAGAAATTCCATATTTTGAAGATATTTTCGTTTGATGATAGTTGTCCATTCATTTTCTTCACCAGAAATGAGGCGCCATGCCTGCTTAGCTAGTAAAGCTAAATTCATATGAGCAATTATCCTCAGACCTAAGCCCTCATTTTTCTTGGGTTTGCACACTTTGGTCCATCCTACAAGGTGTATCCGTTTTTTCTCCCCAATCCATAAAAATTCTTTTTGGAGTTTCTCAATTTTCTGGAAAACCTTCACAGGGGCTTTGAAAACGGAGAGGAAATAGATTGGAATGCTCTGAAGAGAGGCCTTAGTGAGGGTTAGCTTTCCTACTTGATATAGAAGATGACCTTTCCATCCAACAAGTTTTTTTTGAATTCTTTCAATAACCCTGTCCCACATTGACTCTCTCGGAGAACCAATGAAAAGAGGGAGACCAATATACAAAGTGGGGAGGTTTGCTAAATCACACCCTAAAATATTTGCAATCCTTACTTACCTCTGATTGGGGGTGTTCAAGAAATATAACTTGATTTTACTAAAATTAACTTTCTGACCAACAACATCCTCATAGAGTTGCAAGATGTATTTAATTCTTTTGGCCTCAACCACCAATGCCTTAGTCAATAGAAGGTATCATCAACGAATTGTTGGTGAGAAATAACCCTAGTGAAAGATTTAGCCTTGATTCCTAATATTAGCCTTGAACTACAAGCAATTTTTATGGTTCTACCTAAAGCTTCTGCCACAATGATGAATAACATGGGGCTTATAGGGTCCCCCTGCCGAATTCCTATATGACTTTGAAAGTAACCAGCAGTTGTTCCATTAACCAGAATCGAGAACCATGCTTTAGAAATGCATTCTTTGATCAAATTAACCCATTTGTGGTGAAAACCAAACTTAAGGAGGATAACAATTAGAAAGTCCCAATTTAGCCTATCAAATGCTTTGTTCATATCAAGCTTGAGGGTAAAAATAAACATGTTAGTCTTATGAGCAGAGTGCAGAGCTTCATGAATTGTGATAACTCCATCCAACATTGACCTGCCCTGGACAAAGCTTCCCTAGCATGGATCTATGATGTGGGGTAGAACATCTCTCATTCTATTTGTAATGGCTTTAGTTAGGATCTTGTAAGAAACATTGCACAGGACCGATTGGCTCGAAGTCAGCCATAGATCAGGGGTTTGCTTCTTAGGAATTAGAGAAATAAAAGTAGAGTTGAGACCTTTTGAGATATGATTGCTTGCTTGGAACTCTCTGATAGTAGAAATTACATCCTCGCTTATGATGTCCTAAAAATCTTGATAGAAACAAGGGGGAAAGCCATCGGGTCCTGGGGATTTGTCTAGCTCCATGCTAAACAAGGCTTCCTTAATTTCCTCATCAAAAAATGGAGCTAGAATCTTAAGGTTTATATCCTCATTTATTATGCTAGGAATGGATTGCAAGAGAATATCTTTGGCCTCCTCATTGCACTGCGATTCCTGACCAAGGATAGAATTGAAATAAGTTACTACCTCATTTCTGATTTTTGTTAGGTCCTGAGTAATATAACCATATACTTTTTAAAAAATTATATATCTTGTTATTGCTTCTATTTCTAAGTGTGGTGACGTGAAAAAACTTGAAATTTGAATCTCCATATTTCAACCAAAGAGCCCTTGATTTTTGCCTCCAATAGATTTCCTCACAGGCCAAAATGTTATAAAATTCTGATAGTTTTATCCGTTCCTCCTGCCTAGTAGTTTCATCAGCATCACCATGTTGAATTCTCTGATCAATTATCTTCAAACTTTCAACAACCTATTTTTTATTTTCAAAGAGGTTCCCAAAGACCTCTTTGTTCCAAGTTTGAAGCTTTTCCTTAACAAACTTTAATTTGCCAACAAGTTTAAAAGTTGCACTACCCCTGACAGGTTGTTGCCACCACTGAATTAAGTTATCTCTGAAACTGGAATGTTTGATCCACATAGATTGAAATCTGAAATGTTTCTTGAAGGAGAGAGAGTTAGGGATCTCCAAAAAAATGGTATTATTATCAGAAGCAATTTTAGGAAGGGCTTGCAAGGTAGAATCACCGAACAGAGTTGTAGCCTCCTTTGATAGAAAAAAGTTGTCAAGCCTTTCTTGAATGATATGACACCCTATCCGCCGATTGCTCCAGGTATAATTTGCTCCTATAAGTTTTACATCCATCAATATTTTGGAGTTCACAAAGTCATTGAATTCATCCATGCTCCTGATAGGTGGTCCATTTCCACCCATTTTGTCTGAATGGTAAAGAGGAGTGTTAAAATCCCCAGCCATAATCCAAGGGACATTATGGAATATTTCACTCAAATTACCTAAGTAGTCTCACAGTAGAGCTCTCCCTTGAATTGAAGTCAGAGCATAAATATTTGAAAGGATCCACGACCTGTTGCTATTTATTTCCTTAAATAAAACACTAAGAACCTTGTCATATTTCTGAATAATGATGCCTTCTACTATTCGGGGATCCCACAAAGTCATAAGGCTTCCAGAAACTCCTTTGGCTGATTTGCAAACAATCTCCCCTTGATTCCATATTTTTTTTTGCTACTTTTTTTACTGAATCTCATCAGTTTATGTTTCTTGCAACATGATAATAGTTGTATTCACTTGATTTCTTATTGCATTGACTTCCCTGTGTTTGGGCATGCCATTGAGGCCTCTCACGTTCCATGAGAGGAACTTCATTTATATTGTTTGGGATTTCTTCATCTCCCCCTCCCTTGAGGGGGTTTTCCTAATTTATTGTCTTCAGAACTCGAAATAACCTGTTGAAACAAGGTTCTCTGTTTTCCATTGGCAATGTCATTATCAGATTTAATTTTTTGATGCTCAGAATTTGATATTCTCCCTCTTCTTTTTTCACTACCAAAATCTATAGGAGACTTCACAATGCTCCTGGTTTGTTTAGAACTAAACTGGGGGGAGGCAATTTGTTGCAAAACTGAACTGCCATATTCCTCAATCTAAAGAGTTTCACAAATCTCCACCCTTACATCCAAATCTTCTCATTTTTTCTTGTATTCCCCTGGTCTACGGGATGACCCCTCATATGATTCACCTGGCTCCTAGTGATGATGTTAGGGAGATGAGATTTTTTATTTTCCAATGCCTCAAATTTCTTCCTAAGTTCTTCAGCATTAGGGTTTGGCTTTGGGATTCCCATTGGGCTTGAAGTATTTTTAGCATTGGGGTTTAAGGATCCCGACTTGGATGGGAATTCTAGAGATTGGGAATTAGGGTTTGGCTTTGTGATGCCCACGGGGCTTACAGTAAATTTAGCATTAGGGTTTGAGGATCCTGACTTGGATGGGGATTCTAGAAAGTTAGAAAGGTTAGCCTGAAGGTTCTGGGCTTCGATGTCTTTCGATAATCCTCCTACTCTCATATTGGACAGAATTGGAAATTTATTTGAAACTAGAGGATTGGAACTTACCTGAGTATTTTGGTTGCGAACAACCTATTTTTTTCCTTTGTCTTGTTGGGACCATGCACCCTCTCTTTTCTTTTTTTGGTATAAATAGTTTGCCTGATTGAAATTGCCTCTGCCAGTGAAATCACCTTTGATTGGTAGACATTGATTATAATGCTTTCAACCTTTGAATATTTGCAATATGATGCCTTCAATTCTTGAACTGAGCATTATCTCATGATTGGGTATTACCTTCTTCTACGCAGGTATTATAACGTAGATGTTATGAGGATATTTTGGTGCTTGATTTCTATTGTGCCATGTGGCATGATATTCCCTACCTTGAGGTGGTAAGTGGAATGTATTTTCCTTGCATGTAACTATACTTCTGTTGGTCACGAATATACCACAGGAAAGGATTTTCTATGTCTATGCACCCTAGACCCGGCCAACATTGAAAGGCTGGGAGAAAGAAATGTCTCCCAGACCAATCTCTAGAGAGGGCTGGTTCCCTTACTATTTCTAAGCTTGATTAAGACTAAAGTTACTGGAAAGGAATTATAAATGTGCAGAAAGAAATGGGAAATACACGGAAAGAGATGGGAAATATGGCCAAGGCCAAATTTATATGATCGAGGAAAGAAACTCAGCAAGAATTTAACCTCAAGCGCATGAACAGCATATAATAATAAAATACAGCATAATCCACTTACGACCTTGTGCAGACAACCTTCAGGATTGCATTCCATAACTCACTTCCTTATTAGCAGTATTCAAACTCAGATGCAGAATTGAAATCTAACAGCAGATTAGAAAGACGAGCATAACTGAGAAATGCATGAAATAGAAGGAAATCATTAGAAAGATGCTTGCAAAATCAGAGGCCAAATATCTCTTATTTATGCAAAGAACTTGAATGTTTTCAGCAAAATGTCTCTCAATACTCTCAATCCCTCTTTCTGAGATCTACATTGATTTATATAGAAGTCTTGCTTCTTTACAACATTAAAAATATGCAACAAACTTCCTCGAGATCTACAACATATGCAACAAAAACAAGGAAATGATCCCCTTAAACCAACCTCGGAGGAACCAGAAATTCAATGAAACAAGGAGTCGGTCGTCTTCATTAAATGGTCGTTCTTGAAACATGCTTGAACCATTAGAAAAATCATGAACAACAACTTTGAATAATGGAAGTCTTTAATTCTGATGGCTTGGACACGTTCTTCTACCTTGCCCGCATTGGAAAGTAGCAAAACATTTAATTTTGGAGTGCTTTTAATCGTTGGAAATCGTAAAACTTCATCGGGCCGTTTGAACTACTTTCGGGACAAAACTGTAACAGGTCGCGAAAACGCGACATGTCGCGAAATCTCGACATTCTTGTGCTCCGTACACTTTGTCACTTTGGAACCATGAAAATCAACCATGTCACGAAATCATGACGTATTCGGCTCCTTTGGCTCCTTTGCTACCTTAGCTCGCGAAAACGCGACGCATCGCGAAATCACGATGTTCCGTACCATTATGCTCTTTCTCCGCTCTGTTTCCATGAAAATGTGACAAGGCACGATTTCGCTACATTCTTCTCTCTTTTAGCTGTGTCTCACTTATATGTCATGAAAACAAGACAAGTCACACTTTCGCTACGTTCTCCCATCGACATCTTTGTTTTATCTCTGGGTCGCGAAAACCAAACAAGTCATGAAATCGCTACACTATCTACCCGCTGCTCAATCTTCTCTTCTAAGTTGTGAAAATCTGACATGTCATGATTTCACGACAATTTTCATCCACCCTGTACGGTCCTGCTTCTAACCCACAAAAACGTGACACTCTTGCCTCAAGTGGTTCTTTAATCTCCATCATGTCGCGAAATCGTGACAAGTTTCTACCCCCCTTACTTCCCCAACGCACCACAACACTTGGTCCTTCCGCCTCAATATGTCGCGAAATCGCGACGTTTCCTTGTTGCTGGACTTCATCTCCGAAAGTGTCACGAAATCGTGACGACTTTCATGCCTTAAGCTTTTCTTTCCAAATCTACCGCGACCACGCAACACGTCGCGATTTCGCGACGTCTTTCGCCTTTTGCGTCTTGCTCACTATTCTGTCGCGAAATCACGACGAAATTGTTTGTCATCATCCTTTGCTTAGTCACGTCGTGATATCGCGACGGTTTTACTGTGCTACCTGCGTTGACCACTTTGACCATGAAAATCCAACACGTCGCGATATCGCGACGGTTTTACCCCCTTGCTGCCGTTGACTGCATTGACCGTGATTTTGAAACATGTCGCGATATCGCGACAGTCTTCGGACTTAGCTTTTTTTTGCATCAAAACCTGTAAAGGAGTGAGAACTTCAACATTTTATGCATGAATAATCAACAATCAAAATAATGTGGCAAAAATGCCAACATTCTTGGCGGCTCATGGGGTATACAGTTCTGCTGTATGCACGAATCCCAGGCCTAAATCCATTGGGCAACAGAGTCAAGAAAAACTGAGAACAGAAAGCTGGCTGATGGGGTACATCTCAACGGACTGCTACAACAACTCTTGCTGAATTATTGAAAACTCAAGTGAATCTGTATTTGGCTTAGCTGACCAGGTGCTGTAAAAGAATCTCCATGAAAGCACTAGGGGTTGCAAAACGGAAATGAATGAAATAAGTGAAGTGAGGACTATGGAATGGAAATGATAAATGATGGAATAATGGAATGGAGGGAGTGATGCGGTAGATACAGTAACAGAGTGCTTCTGTGCTACCAGCTGCTATGAAAGGGAAATGGAAGTGAATGGAATAATGAAATGGAAGTGGAAGAGATGACAAATGCGGGATGAACGGTGGATAAATGCTAAAACAACAATGAAGTTAGAAGAAAAGGAAAAGAAGAAACGGGAATAGCAGGAAGGGAAAAAGAAACAACAGAGTGGCTTGATTACTTGCAGAAGAAAAAGGAGTAGGAGAAGAAGGGAATAAAGAGGGGAAGGGAAGAAATAAAGAGGAAGCCACTAACTGCTGGGAAGGAAGAAGAAAAAGGAAAGAAATACGTACCTGCGGGCTCGCATGCAAAAAGAGCCGAAGTTGTTAGAGGAAAACAATACTTTTTTGTTCTCCTTTTTTTTTTTTTTTTTTTTTTGCTATGTACAATAGTTTACGACATGATTGGCATGTCGTCACCAAAAACCCAGTCTCAGGGGTTATCCGATAAATTTGTAGTGTCTCGACCAGATCTGATTGTATTTCAGTTGATCTTCAGTTTCTGGAACAGAGGACCTAGACATCATTCTTGCTGACTCTGGCTTGCTCACTATTTGCTTCTACTGGTGGTGTCTGGAGCTGCACTTTTTCATTACTAGATTCAGAATCAATTCAGGTTCAACCCCAAGTTTTTTCGTTGCATTATTTGTACAGGTCGCTCCATCAAAGTACAACGTCCAGAATTGATCAGGCAGAAAGTCTTGATCAGGAAGCATCTTCAATTCAACCTCTTCAGGCTGCTTTGTAATGGAACAACAGCCAATCTCAGTCTCCAGCATGGCATTAAAGTCAAGCATTGAGAACACATCTTCTGAGCAAGGTCAAACCTCATCCATCAAGATCAGAACCTTCTAACTCTTCGGTTTGCATGTTGACAGATTGCATGGCCTTTCCTGCTTCATCCAACCTCTCAATATGAAAAGAGGAAGGTTTTTCATTATGAATCCGGAGTCTCTTTCCTTTGAAAGGGATCTCCAAGTGGGAATAATCCAATGCAAGGTAACCTCCCAACTTTGCAGTAAACTCTCTGGATAAGCACATACTAAAATACGGTTCTAGATCGACCACAACTATCTCCTGAATGACTGTAATCTGAGGCATAGTGTGTAAAACAATCGGGACATCCTTGATTACACCCATCGTTTTCATAGGAGTACCATCTAACTGCAAGACTCTAGGGCTACTTCATGTGTATTCCATACCCATAACTTCGCAAACTGCCTTTGGCATGATAGTTGTAGCGGCTCCAAAGTCGATCATGCAGTTATGCACGATCCAACCCTCTATTTGCAATGATAGATAAAACGGGGGTGGTCTATTTTTACAAGTGATAGAAGTGGTTAAAGCTCGAGCATAAATATTCTGGGTAGGACCCTTTTCACTATCCTTCACAGATTTCAAAGATTCTTGCAATAAATCTACCTGCCCAGGCAATTGCAATGCATCGTAAAGACTAACCTTAGCTGGGGTCTTCTTCAGTTCTTCGACAATGTTGTATGCAACTGCAGCAGATTCCTTCTTTTCAATGGGGTGATCATATCTACTCCGATACTGCTGGGTGGCTTCTACTCTCAGCCTCTTTGTCAATGAAGGGTACTTCAGCTTTTCTCTAGCTTGCTCCTCTGCTTTTGATCTTGCCTGTGCAGTTGCGGCCTTTTCTTGTGCTCTATGTGGAACAAGATCTTTCGATAAAACAGGTGCATCTAGCTTTGATGCTGGCAATGGAGTCTTCACTGGTTTCTTCAAATCAGCTGGCACTTTTAATGGTTCTAGCTCAGTAGGATCTACTATAACAGGTTTCTTTCCAGTCCTTGTGAGAACCGAAACTTGCTCTTCCGATGGAACCATTAAGCTATGGCCTGCCTCAGAGATCATATTGACTTGCCCTCCTGAAGAACTAGCAGCCAATGTCTGCACATAATTCAAATGAACCATGCAAGTGTCTTCTCCATGTGGATCATTGCATGTCGAACACCAATATGTTCTTTCAGCAAGGACTGCATCTTCATTTGCCAAAACAGTCAGGTTCTTCTCGGGTGCTTTGCTTGTTGAAGCAGCTTGTTCTCTAGTAATTGGCGGGGGTTGAAATCTCCTAGGCTGGAAATCTCGCTCAGCTTGCTTCCTTTCAATAAGCGTGATCTTATTACCCATTGCTCTTATTGTAAAATTGGCAGATTTTACCTCTTGCAGGAGTGTCGTATAAGGATCAGGATTTACAGGCGCAGGAGGTGCTGGTAAGGGCAAAGGTGTTGGTGGTGTCGATAATGCTGGGAATGAAGTGGAAGCAAAGGAAGGGTAGAATGCTGGGTGTAGGCAACTGGGGATTTGTTGAAGTAGAGAGCTGAGGAACTAGGATAGGTGCAATTTGAGGTGCATTGGAATTCCATGATGGAACAGGGTACATAGAAGACATAGATTGCGAAAAAGAACTAGGATATAAATGCTGTGGAATATCAGGTAAAATGGGCATTGCTACCTTTGGGGGAAGCCTGTCGATTGCAATCAAGTCTACCTCCGCCTTTTGTGCTTGCTCAAACAGTTTTGAGAAGGTCATCACATTGGACTGCCTGATTGCCAAGCCAATGTCTGTATTGAACGCTCGAAGGTAGTAGAACGTAGCTTGCTCAGGGGTAGGGCGAAGTCCTTCAGGCACTCGCTGCCAGCTTCTGGTGAAACGAACATTGAAATCTGCTATTGCCTCCTACGGGTGCCTCTAGATTGCGTTAAACTGATGCAACAATGAAAATGGGTCAGCCTATTCATGAAAATTCTTCACTAACAATTCTCCTAGCTGATCCCAGGACGCAATAGTGCCTGGTTGCAGAGATCGATACCAGTACAACAATTTTCCTCTCAAGGATAACACTAATAACTTCACCATCACATCTTCATCTGTTATATCGTGAATGGCTGCCAGAGAAGCTACATCATGAATATGTTCGTATGCAGTCTTTCCCATACCATCATAGGTTGGCAAGGCTTTCAAAGTAGCCTGGGGAACTGGATTTTGAGCCTACAAATTCAAGGCCCCTGAGCTGTTCCATGCTGAAAACTGCCTGGGTGGAGGATACTGGGCCATTGGGACTAGTGTATGTAACCGAGAAGATGGAAAACTAGTAACAATACCAGGGATTTGTGTGGATATGGCGGATGATGCAAGCGATGGGGAAACCAACCTAGAGTGTTCACCTCTTTTTGTCCTGTCAAGTTCAAAAAACTCAACAAGATCTTCAACTTTTTTGGACTTTGATCTCGTGATCATGAAGTACAGCCTTCACTGCATCCACGTTTAGAGATTTTTAGGTACTGCAGAGTCACCAAATGTTCTAACTATACGGCATGAAGGCGAACATTAAACCCTCAATACTATGGGATCTTTCTAAGACAGAAACATTATGTCCCACCGGATGCAAAAATAGGAAGAAGAAAAAGTCTATCCCATTGGGCGTGCCAAAAATTGTTGGTCACAAATCTGCCACAGGAAAGGATTTTCTATGTCTATGCACCCTAGACCCGGCCAACATTGAAAGGCTGGGAGAAAGAAATGTCTCCTAGACCAATCTCTAGAGAGGGTTGGTTCCCTTACTATTTCTAAGCTTGATTAAGACTAAAGTTACTGGAAAGGAATTATAAATGTGCAAAAAGAAACGGGAAATACACGGAAAGAGATGGGAAATATGGCTAAGGCCGAATTTATATGATCGGGGAAAGAAACTCAGCAAGAATTTAACCTCAAGCGCATGAACAACATATAATAATAAAATACAACATAATCCACTTACGACCTTGTGCAGACAACCTTCAGGATTGCATTCCAGAACTCACTTCCTTATTAGCAGTATTCAAACTCAGATGCAGAATTGAAATCTAACAGTAGATTAGAAAGACGAGCACAACTAAGAAATGCATGAAATAGAAGGAAATCATTAGAAAGATGCTTGCAAAATCAGAGGCCAAATATCTCTTATTTACGCAAAGAACTTGAATGTTTTCAGCAAAATGTCTCTCAATACTCTCGATCCCTCTTTCTGAGATCTACATTGATTTATATAGAAGTCTTGCTTCTTTACAACATTAAAAACTTGCAACGAACTTCCTCGAGATCTACAAAATATGCAATGGAAACAAGGAAATGATCCCCTTAAACCAGCCTCGGAGGAACCAAAAATTCAATGAAACAAGGAGTCGATCGTCTTCATTAAATGGTCATTCTTGAAACATGCTTGAACCGTTAGAAAAATCATGAACAACAGCTTTGAATAATGGAAGTCTTTAATTTTGATGGCTTGGACACGTTCTTCTACCTTGCTCGCATTGGAAAGCAGCAAAACATTTAATTCTGGAGTGCTTTTAATCGTTGGAAATCATAAAACTTCATCGGACCGTTTGAACTGCTTTCTGGCATGAAACTGTAATAGGTCGCGAAAACGTGACATGTCACGAAATCGTGACATTCTTGTGCTCCATACACTTTGTCACTTTGGAACCGCAAAAATCAACCATGTCGCGAAATCGTGACGTATTCGACTCCTTTGGCTCCTTCGCTACCTTAGCTCATGAAAACGCGACGCGTCACGAAATCGCGACGTTCCGTACCATTATGCTCTTTCTCCGCTCTATTTTCGCGAAAATGTGACAAGGCGCGATTTCGCTACACCTTTCTCCATGTTGTTCTCTGAAGCGACCTTCTCTCTTTTGGCTGTGTCTCACTTATATCTCGTGAAAACAAGACAAGTCGCACTTTCGCTACACTATCTCCCATCGGCATCTTTGTTTTATCTCTGGGTCACGAAAACCAAACAAGTCGCGAAATCGCTACACTATCTCCCCGCTGCTCAATCTTCTCTTCTAAGTCGCGAAAATTTGACATGTCACGATTTTGCGACAATTTTCATCCACCCTGTACGGTCCTGCTTCTAACCTACGAAAACATGACACTCTTGCCTCAAGTGGTTCTTTAATCTCCATCATGTCGCGAAATCGTGACAGGTTCTATCTCCTTGGACTTCACTCTTTTTGACCCCCAAAAATTCTCCTGTCCCAAAAACCCCGCCCTCCCCCCCCCCCCCCCCCCCCTCTTCTCCCCCTCCCCGGAACCCACCCGCCCCTACCACCTTCCCTTTTTTGCACTTGGTCCTTCCGCCCCAATATGTCATGAAATCGCGACGTTTCCTTGTTGCTGGACTTCATCTCCGAAAGTGTCGCAAAATCGCGATGACTTTCATGCCTTAAGCTTTTCTTTCCAAATTTGTCGCGACCACGCAACACGTCACGATTTCGTGACGTCTTTCACCTTTTGCATCTTGCTCACTATTCTATCACGAAATCGTGACGAAATTGTTTGTCATCATCCTTTGCTTAGTCACGTCGCGATATCGCGACGGTTTTACTGTGCTACCTGCATTGACCACTTTGACCGTGAAAATCCAACACATCGCGATATCATGACGGTTTTACCCCCTTGTTGTCGTTGACTACGTTGACCGCAATTTGAAACACGTCGCGATATCGCGACGACTTTGTGGCTTAACCCTTTTCTGCCTTTAGCATTGCGAAACTGTGACAGGTCACGATTTTGCGACACCTTTGTGTTTGATTTCTCTCTCCTCAACAGACCCGCGATAAAGTGACATGTCGCGATATCGCGACGGTTTTGAAACTGTGCCCTCCATGCTGCTTTTTGTCGCGATATCGCGACAGTCTTCGGACTTAGCCTTTTTTTGCATCAAAACCTGTAAAGGAGTGAGAAATTCAACATTTTATGCAAGAATTATCAACAATCAAAATAATGTGGCAAAAATGCCAACATTCTTGGCAGCTCGCAGGGTATACAGTTCTGCTGTATGCACGAATTCCAGGCCTGGATCCATTGGGCAACAGAGTCAAGAAAAACTGAGAACAGCAAGCTGGCTGATGGGGTACATCTCGACGGACTACTGCAGCAACTCTTGCTGAATTACTGAAAACTCAAGTGAACCTATATTTGGATTAGCTAACCAGGTACTGTAAAAGAATCTCCATGAAATCACTAGGGGTTGTAAAACGAAAATGAATGAAATAAGTGAAGTGAGGACTATTAAATGGAAATGATAAATGATGGAATAATGGAATGGAGGGAGTGATGCGATAGATACAGTAATAGAGTGCTTCTGTGCTACCAGCTACTATGAAAGGGAAAAGGAAGTGAATGGAATAATGAAATGGAAGTGAAAAATATGACAAATGTGGGATGAACGGTGGATAAATGCTAAAACAACAATGAAGTTAGAAGAAAAGGAAAAGAAGAAACGGGAATAGCAAGAAGGGAAAAAGAAACAACAACAGTGGCTTGATTACTTGCAGAAGAAAAAGGAGTAGGAGAAGAAGGGAATAAAGAGGGGAAAGGAAGAAATAAAGAGGAAGCCACTAACTACTGGGAAGTAAGAAGAAAAAAGAAAGAAATACGTACCTGCGGGCTCGCATGCAAAAGAGCCAAAGTTGATAGAGGAAAACAATACTTTTTTTCTCTTTTTTTTTTTTTTTTTGCTATGTACAATAGTTTACGACATGATTGGCATGTCGCCACCAGAAACTCAGTCTCAGGGGGTCATCCGGTGAACCGGTAGTGTCTAGACCAAATCTGATTGTATTTTAGTTGATCTTTAGTTTCTGGAATAGAGGACCTAGACATCATTCTTGCTGACTCTGGCTTGCTCACTATTTGCTTCAGTGGTGTCTAGAGCTGCACTTGTTCATTACTGGATTCAGAATCAATTCAGGTTCAACCCCAAGTTTTTTTGCTGCATTATTTGTACAGGTCGCTCCATCAAAGTACAACGTCCAGAATTGATCAGGCACAAAGTCTTGATCAGGAAGCATCTTCAGTTCAACCTCTTCAGGCTGCTTTGTAATGGAACAACAGCCAAGCTCAGTCTCCAGCATGGCATTAAATTCAAGCATTGAGAACACATCTTTTGAGCAAGGTTCATCTATCAAGACATAATCTTCTAGTTCTTCAGTTTGCATGTTGATATACTGCATGGCCTTTTCTACTTCATCCAACTATTCAATATGAAAAGAGGAAGGTTTTTCATTATGAATCTGGAGTCTCTTTCCATTGAAAGGGATCTCCAAGTGGGAATAATCCAGTGCAAGGTAACCCCCCAACTTTGCAGTAAACTCTCTGGATAAGCACATACTGAAATACGGTTCTAGATCGACCACAACTATCTCCTGAATGACTGTAATCTGAGGCATAGTGTGTAAAACAATCGGGACATCCTCGATTACACCCACCATTTTCACAGGAGTACCATCTAACTGCATGATCGACTCTGCCACAGGAAAGGATTTTCTATGTCTATGCACCCTAGACCCGGCCAACATTGAAATGCTGGGAGAAAGAAATGTCTCCCAGACCAATCTCTAGAGAGGGCTGGTTCCCTTACTAAAACTAAGCTTGCTGAAGACTAAAGTTACTGGAAAGGAATTATAAATGTGCAGAAAGAAACGAGAAATACACGAAAAGAGATGGGAAATATGGCTAAGGCCGAATTTATATGATCGAGGAAAGAAACTCAGCAAGAATTTAACCTCAAGCGCATGAACAGCATATAATAATAAAATACAGCATAATCCACTTACGACCTTGTGCAGACAACCTTCAGGATTGCATTCCAGAACTCACTTCCTTATTTGTGATATTCAAATTCAGATGCATAATTGAAATCTAACGACAGATTAGAAAGACGAGCATAACTGAGAAATGCATGAAATGGAAGGAAATCATTAGAAAGATGCTTGCAAAATCAGAGGCCAAATATCTCTTATTTATGCAAAGAACTTGAATGTTTTCAGCAAAATGTCTCTCAATACTCTCGATCCCTCTTTCTGAGATCTACATTGATTTATATAGAAGTCTTGCTTCTTTACAGCATTAAAAATATGCAACAAACTTCCTCGAGATTTACAAAATATGAAACAAAAACAAGGAGATGATCCCCTTAAACCAACCTCGGAGGAACTAGAAATTCAATGAAACAAGGAGTCGATCGTCTTCATTAAATGGTCATTCTTGAAACATGCTTGAATCGTTAGAAAAATCATGAACAACAGCTTTGAATAATGGAAGTCTTTAATTCTGATGGCTTGGACACATTCTTCTACCTTGCTCGCATTGGAAAGCAGCAAAACATTTAATTCTGGAATGCTTTTAATCATTGGAAATCGCAAAACTTCATTGGGCCGTTTGAACTGCTTTTTGGCGTGAAACTGTAATAGGTCGCGAAAACGCGACATGTCACAAAATCGCGACATTCTTGTGCTCCATACACTTTGTCACTTTGGAACCACGAAAATCAACCATGTCACAAAATTGTGACGTATTCGGCTCCTTTGGCTCCTTCGCTACCTTAGCTCGTGAAAACACGACGCGTCGCAAAATCGTGACGTTCCATACCATTATGCTCTTTCTCCGCTCTGTTTTCACGAAAATGTGACAAGGTGCGATTTCGCTACACCTTTCTCCATGTTGTTCTCTTCGCTGCTTCGAACCGTGAAAATGCGATAAGGTGTGATTTTGCTACGTTCTTCTCTCTTTTAGCTGTGTCTCACTTATATCTCGCGAAAACAAGACAAGTCGCAAAATTGCTACATTATCTCCCATCGGCATATTTATTTTATCTCTGGGTCACGAAAACCAAACAAGTCGTGAAATTGCTACACTATCTCCCCGCTGCTCAATCTTCTCTTCTAAGTCGCGAAAATCCGACATGTCACGATTTTGCAACAATTTTCATCCACCCTGTACAGTCCTGCTTCTAACCTGCAAAAACATGACACTCTTGCCTCAAGTGGTTCGTTAATCTCCATCATGTCACGAAATCGTGACAGGTTTCTGCACTTGGTCCTTCTACCCCAATATGTCGCAAAATCGTGACATTTCCTTGTTGTTGGACTTCATCTCTGAAAGTGTCACAAAATCATGATGACTTTCATGCCTTAAGCCTTTCTTTCCAAATCTACCGCGACCACGCAACACGTCACGATTTCACGACGTCTTTCGCCTTTTGCGTCTTGCTCACTATTCTGTCACGAAATCGCGACAAAATTGTTTTTCATCATCCTTTGCTTAGTCATGTCACGATATCGCGATAGTTTTACTGTGCTACCTGCATTGACCACTTTGACCGTGAAAATCCAACATGTCGCGATATCACGACGGTTTTACCCCCTTGTTGTCGTTGACTGCGTTGATCGTGATTTGAAATACGTCGCGATATCGTGACGGCTTTGCAGCTTAACCCTTTTCTGCTTTTAGCACCGTGAAATTATGATAGGTCACGATTTTGTGACACCTTTGCATTTGATTTCTCTCTCCTCAATAGACCCGCGATAAAGCGACATGTCGCGATATCGCGACGATTTTGAAACTGTGCCCTCCATGCTGCTTTTTGTCACAATATCGCGACAGTCTTCGGACTTAGCTTTTTTTGCATCAAAACCTGTAAAGGAGTGAGAACTTCAACATTTTATGCAAGAATTATCAACAATCAAAATAATGTGGCAAAAATGCCAACATTCTTGGTGGATCACGGGTAATACAGTTCTGTTGTATGCACGAATCCCATGCCTGGATCCATTGGGCAACAGAGTCAAGAAAAACTGAGAACAACAAGCTAGCTGATGGGGTACATCTCAACGGACTGCTGCAACAACTCTTGCTAAATTACTGAAAACTCAAGTGAACTTGTATTTGGCTTAGCTGACCAGGTCTTTGTAAAAGAATCTCCATGAAAGCACCGGGGGTTGCAAAACGAGAAATGAATGAAATAAGTGAAGTGAGGACTATGGAATGGAAATGATAAATGATGGAATAATGGAATGGAGGGAGTGATGCGGTAGATACAGTAATAGAGTGCTTCTATGCTACCAGCTGCTATGAAAGGGAAATGGAAGTGAATGGAATAATGAAATGGAAGTGGAAGAGATGACAAATGCGGGATGAATGGTGGATAAATGCTAAAACAACAATGAAGTTAGAAGAAAAGGAAAAGAAGAAATGGGAATAGCAGGAAGGGAAAAAGAAACAATAGCAGTGGCTTGATTACTTGCAAAAGAAAAAGGAGTAGGAGAAGAAGGGAATAAAGAGGGGAAAGGAAGAAATAAAGAGGAAGCCACTAACTATTGGGAAGGAAGAAGAAAAAGAAAGAAATACGTACCTGTGGGCTCGCATGCAAAAGAGTCGAAGTTGACAAAGGAAAACAATACTTTTGTTTTCTCTTTTTTTTTTTTTTTTTTTTTGCTATGTACAATAGTTTACGACATGATTGGCATGTCGCCACTAGAAACTCAGTCTCAGGGGGTTATTCGGTGAACCGACAGTGTCCAGACCAAATCTGATTGTATTTCAGTTGATCTTCAGTTTTTGGAACAAAGGACCTGGACATCATTCTTGCTGACTCTAGCTTGCTCACTATTTGCTTCTGCCTGTGGTGTTTGGAGCTACACTTGTTCATTACTAGATTCAGAATCAATTCAGGCTCAACCCCAAGTTTTTCTGTTGCATTATTTGTACAGATCGCTCCATCAAAGTACAACATCCAGAATTGATCAGGCAGAAATTCTTGATCAGGAAGCATCTTCAATTCAACCTCTTTAGGCTGCTTTGTAATGGAACAACAGCCAAGCTCAATCTCCAGCATGGCATTAAAGTCAAGCATTGAGAACACATCTTCTGAGCAATTTTCATCCATCAAGACATAATCTTCTAGTTCTTCAGTTTGCATGTTGACAGACTGCATGGCCTTTCCTGCTTCATCCAACCGTTCAATATGAAAAGAGGAAGGTTTTTCATTATGAATTCGGAGTCTCTTTTCGTTGAAAGGGATCTCCAAGTGGGAATAATCCAGTGCAAGGTAACCTCCCAACTTTGGATAAGCACATACTGAAATACGGTTCTAGATCGACCACAACTATCTCCTGAATGACTGTAATCTAAGGCATAGTGTGTAAAACAATCGAGACATCCTTGATTACACCCATCGTTTTCACAAGAGTACCATCTAACTACATGATCGACTCTGCCACAGGAAAGGATTTTCTATGTCTATGCACCCTAGACCTGACCAACATTGAAAGGCTGGGAGAAAGAAATGTCTCCCAGACCAATATCCAGAGAGAGGTCTGGTTCCCTTACTAAAACTAAGCTTGATTGAAGACTAAAGTTAATGGAAAGGAATTATAAATGTGCAGAAAGAAATGAGAAATACACGAAAAGAGATGGGAAATATGGCTAAGGCTGAATTTATATGATCGGGGAAAGAAACTCAGCCAGAATTTAACATCAAGCGCATGAACATCATATAATAATAAAATACAGCATAATCCACTTATGACCTTGTGCAGACAACCTTCAGGATTGCATTCCAGAACTCACTTCCTTATTAGCAGTATTCAAACTCAGATGCAGAATTTAAATCTAATAGTAGATTAGAAATACGAGCATAACTGAGAAATGCATGAAATAGAAGGAAATAATTAGAAAGATGCTTGCAAAATCATAGGCCAAATATCTCTTATTTATGCAAATAACTTGAATGTTTTCAGCAAAATGTCTCTCAATACTCCCGATCCCTCTTTTTGAGATCTACATTGATTTATATAGAAGTCTTGCTTCTTTACAACATTAAAAATATGCAACAAACTTCCTCAAGATTTACAAAATATGCAACAGAAACAAGGAGATGATCCCCTTAAACCAGCCTCGGAGGAACCAAAAATTCAATGAAACAAGGAGTCGATCGTCTTCATTAAATGGTCATTCTTGAAACATGCTTGAACCGTTAGAAAAATCATGAACAACAACTTTGAATAATGGAAGTCTTTAATTCTGATGGCTTGGACACGTTCTTCTACCTTGCCCGCATTGGAAAGCAACAAAACATTTAATTATGGAGTGCTTTTAATCATTGGAAATCGCAAAACTTCATCGAGCCATTTGAACTGCTTTTTGGCGCAAAACTGTAACAGGTCGCGAAAACACGACATGTCGCAAAATCGTGACATTCTTGTGCTCTATACATTTTGTCACTTTGGAACCGCGAAAATCAACCATGTCATGAAATCATGACGTATTCGGCTCCTTTGGCTCCTTCGCTACCTTAGCTCGCAAAAACGCTCCTTTGGTTTTGGACAGGTTCCGCTCTGTTTTCACGAAAATGCGACAAGGCGCGATTTCGCTACATTCTTCTCTCTTTTAGCTATGTCTCACTTATATCTCGCAAAGTGAGTTCTGGAATGCAATCATGAAGGTTGTCTGCACAAGGTCGTAAGTGGATTATGTTGTATTTTATTATTATATGTTGTTCATGTGCTTGAGGTTAAATTCTTGCTGAGTTTCTTTCCCCGATCATATAAATTCGGCCTTAGCCATATTTCCCATCTCTTTCCGTGTATTTCCCGTTTCTTTCTGCACATTTATAATTCCTTTCCAGTAACTTTAGTCTTCAGCAAGCTTAGTTTTAGTAAGGGAACCAACCCTCTCTGGAGATTGGTTTGGGAGACATTTCTTTCTCCCAGCATTTCAATGTTGGCCGGGTCTAGGGTGCATAGACATAGAAAATCCTTTCCTGTGGCAGATTCGTGACCAACAATCAAAATAATGTGGCAAAAATGCCAACAACTTCCAATGCCTGCTATTTCCTCAACACTTCTTGACAACAATTGTAAGTTTTTTTGGCTTGCTTTCGATGTTCTTTCTCATGTGACTAGTGGTATTCTTCTCTCATGAATTCGACTCCAACAATGGTGTATCCAAGGTACTTCAATATTGCCCTCTTAGCTAGTGGTTCTACTCCAACGATGGTGGATCTAGCCGATAGTTCTACTTCAATGATGGTGGTTCTAAAGTGCTTCAACATTGTCCTCTTAGCTGGTGATTTGTCAAAGCTATTGTTATAGTTTTCTTGGGAAACACACTCTTTACTTGCACCTTAATATTTTATGTTACCTTACAATAGGCACTATGCTCCATTACATGGATTCTTTGATGTTTCAAGTTACTACTCTTGCACTACAATAAGCACTCTTTTTATGGAATTATGGTGCTTTATTTGGCTTCTTTAGACACCTTGAAATCAATGCTTATGAGCCCTTAGTTGGCTCACTTTCTTTTCTTGAATTTTACTCCTAAAAAATTGATGGTGTGGCCACTTGAAGACTATACTTTGTTTGTTATTGTAGTGTCTTTATTATACTCTATCTTTTTTTATCCTTTGTTGTGTTGGAAAGGACAAGACTGATGCTAATGTAATACAAATAATATTTGCAATAGATAGGATAAAATATCTTAATTTGCACAAAAGTTTTTAAAGGCCTTAAGTCTCCTTTTCAAGCTTTTCTTACTTATTTGATATGGTGGCTTCTTCCTCTAATCCTTGATGGTAAATAATGATATAATGTTATCTTCCTTACTATACAACACTAACCTCTAACTCCTTTGCTTGGAAAACTTTGCAATAATGGATCCAAGCCTTTAATCATGCAACTAATATTCCCTTTTGAATGGCTTGACATTGCCCTAAATTTATCCTTAACTTAAATACTTAATGCACCTTTAATAACTTGTAAGAATAACTAGTATGATGTCATAGCAATTTCTCCTTATTGTTCATTTTAATGAACTCTTAATCTAAGCAACCTTCACTTAAATTAACGTCTTCTTTAATTTTAGTAGAAGGTAGTATGTTGATATTTTTTGAAGAACACAAGCTTATACTGAGAGGGGGGGTGAACAGTATAAGACCTCTTTTTACTTTTTCCTTTATACTTCAAAACAGTAAAGCAATATACCCAAAGCAATATCAAAGCAATGCACAAAATCATCCACAAAGTGACACCAATTTTAACGTGGTTCACCCAGAATGGCTGGGCTACGTCCACAAAACTTTTCTCTAAAAGTTATCTCAAAGTTCTTTGGGAAACCTTCCCAATTACAATGTTTATGAGCCTCGGCCCAAAGGAGATACCTTCCTCCAATCTGAATTTATGAGCCTCTGCTCAAAGGAGATACCTTCCCCCAATCTGAATTTATGAGCCTCTGCCCAAAGGAGAAACCTTCCCCTAATCTGAATTTATGAGCCTCTACTCAAAGGAGATACCTTCCCCCAATCTGAATTTATGAGCCTCTGCTCAAAGGAGATACCTTCCCCTCTGCTCTGGATATGATCCCTCAAAATATCAACTGTCTCTACCTCTTGCCAACATGTGGAACTCCTTTCCATCGAAGACCTCCTGTCCTCAATGCTTAGCCTAAGAGACCTCTCGCCTTCTATGATCACGTCCACACGAGCTCAAGCAACCTGTACCAAACACGATCAGTCGGTCTAGTACAAGTCTTCCTCTGTCTGTCGGATCTGTCCAACACTTGAACAAATCAATCCTTTGTCCACAAGCCTTCTCAAAGACTTGCCAAATCTGTCCTCAGGTTCTCCGATAGAACCAATGTACCTTTGTCCTCAAGTTCTCTCGATAGAACTATCAATATTAGCTCACAAGTCCTCTGCTAGGACCTGTCCAAATCTGTTCACAAGTCCCCATCGAAACCTGTCCAAAACTTGCTCACAAGTCCCCAACGGAACCCGTCCAAAACCCGCTCACAAGTCCCCAACGGAACTCTGTCCAAAATAGCTCACAAGTTCACCAAGAAAAACTTGCTTAGCATGAACCCACAAAGAGAATTGTTAGAGACCCAATGTGATTCATCAACCTCATAGAAGCATAAAGAGAATTGTTAGAGACTCAATATGTTCTATACTTAACTCCCAATCTCAATCTCAAATCTCATAGAAACATAAAGAGAATTGTTAGAGACTCAATATGTTCTATATTTAACTCTCAATATCAATCTTCAACTCAATCTCAAATCTCATAGAAACATAAAGAGAATTGTTAGAGACTCAATATGATCTATACTTGACTCCCAATATCAATCTCAACTCAATCTCAATCTCAAAAGAATAAGATAGATGTAGTATGCTTTTCTCAAGAACATGAAACACAACCCAACAATTGCCAAACATGCAATATCTCATATAACAATGCTACTCATGTTCTTTCCACAACCAATATCTTTTCTCAACCAATTAGGGCTTTAACAACAATGCTTATAGACAAGGTTTAACCAACATCATTCAACTCAACATTAACCTTGAAGCATTCAACCAATCATCACAAGAAAAGGAAACAAGTAGAAATCCTTTTCCCTCCAAAGATATTTGAACAAAACAACCACCAACACAATATCACCAAATGCAAAGAATAACTTGCTCAAATCAACTCAATGGAGTAAGCCCAATATCATGAATCAAGTAAAGCAATAACTTGATCAAACAACCTCTATGGAAGCAACTCAACCATCAAACTCAAAACAGCCAACCAAGGGTTCCACCAACTCAATGCAAGTAGCTTGACTCACAAATACAAACCCTAGTGCACAAAGCTTCCACTATCTCAAACCAAAAATTATGCATTCATCAAAAAACTCTCCTTAAGGATAACAATGCATAAGTAGTCTTCAACAAACCAGAAAATAGGATTTACACCCAATCAAAGAAAACCTAGTTGAAAACCTTTTCACTCCAACCTTATTTCAGAAAACATACACCAATCATACTCATAAGAAGAATGTGCCCATACCTTATTGGAGTAGAAGAAAATTGATCCTTAAAGCTGTCACCACACACAACCCTCAAACTTCCAACCAAGTTAGGGTTAGAACCAAGATAAATGAGCATATATAAAAACTTTCCTTAGTACACCTTTTAGCTTCTCTTCTTTTGAAAACAACCACCAAAGAAGCCAAAAACACAACAACCAAAACTTACACCTTATATCTCCATTTTAAACTTTAGCATAGCAAAAGACTAATCTCAAAAATACAACCAAAGAAATATCCCCTTATTTCTCCTATGTCTTTTAAACAATGCTAAACAATGCCAAAAATTATATCAAGAAATTAATCACACCTTAGAATGGCTTCCCTTGAAGAATCCAAAAAACGCGGAATGGCTGCCCTTGACGAATCTGAAAATCGCGGAATGGCTGCCTTTGACGAATCCGAAAAATGCGACACAAAATACGTTTTAACAAAAACGTGACTTAATCCATGCATAGCTCCCTCCGCGGGAATCGAAATGCAGACCTCCGCCTACGCAAAGCCCAAACGCAGCCTATGCTGCCACTAGCCCACAAGGGGCTAACGAAGTCTAAGACAGACTTCCTACCACTTCAACGAACAAGCACTTCGTAAGTTTTTCAAACGCGAGCTCTCTTCTTCCGCGGCGTCAATAGAGCATCGATCGCAGCCAAAAATTAATGCATTCGAAAATCTCAAGAGGAGTTAAACCTTAGGATCCTTCCCATATTTATAGTCCAATCATGGACTTTAGAACACGTCGGCGACAGAGAAACGTAATTTCGAATTTAATCGAAATTGCTTTCTAAAGGGTTTAAAAACCCTTAATTAATTTTAATAAATTAAGAATAAAAAAGGTTTAAAACCCTTTAAATATTTTTAATAAATTAAAAATAATTTCTCCCTTAATTAATTAAATAATTAATTAATTAAAACCTTGAAGGGTTTTAAATAATAATTAAATAATAAAGAGAACCTCCATTGGTTTTAATAAAAACCATTTAACTTGGTTTTAATAAAAACCCTATCCAAAAACCTTATCCAATGGAATCTCTCCGGATTCTCTTAAGAAGATTCTCTTGGAATCTTTCACCTTTGAAGCCAACACATCCTCTTAACATTAATGCCATTTCCTTTTGACATCAATGACAACTCATAGACAAGGAGCTAGGATCTCAAACCCAAAATTGCCAACAATCTCCCCCTTTGTCATTGATGGCAAACCATGCTTCTCAACAACAAAAACTCAACATAAACAGCTCCCCATGTCTTGAGGCTCTCCCCCTTACTCAAATCTCTCCCCCTTTGTCATCAATGGCAAAGGGTCACCTTTGGGGCTCGGGACTAAGAATGAGCCTCTTAGCTTAGTCCCTCCCCCACCTCCTGATGAGGTGATTAATTCGGGGTGGGAGTAAAACTCCCATTAGGCACTGATCATCATCTATAACTTCCTTGTCGGGCCTTCTCTTGAACTCTTTGTCCATATTCCTGTTCTTGTCACCGTTCTTGTTCTTGTTCTCATCCCTGTTCTTGTCCATGCTTTGATCCTTGGACCTGATCATGCCACTTGTTCTTGTTCCTGTATTCCGGAATTTCAGCTCTACACTGTCTAGCTATGTGACCTTTATTGTTGCACTTATAACAAGTAACAATGTTATTTCTCTACGGTAAACCTGATCTTTGAATCCACCAATTCTGACCAAACCTGTTTTGGCCAACCCTGTTCTGACCAAACCTGTTCTGACCAAACCTATTCTAGCCAAACCTGTTCTGACCAAATCTGTTCCTGTTATTTGCCTTGCAATAAACTGCCTTGTGCCCAAACTGTTGACAAGAGTAGCAATACCCTTGAAAGTAACTAGCACTTCTAAAACTGTCATTTACCTTCTTCACTTGAGCCATGCAATGTGAAGCCATGTGACCAAACTTGTGACAAGCAAAACATCTGCCTTGAAACTTTCCTTTATTTGACCTCTTGGGTCCTGAAAACTTCTTCTTCTTCTCATTCTGAATTCTGTTTTCTATTTTCGTGCATCTATCATTCAAGGACTCATGATCTGAAATACTTTCCTCATCAGAACTCTCTTCCTTTTGGAGTCTCTTACTAGACTCTTCAACTTGTTCCTTGTGTGACTTAACAAAACCAAGGCCTGTTTTATCTGTTGTCTTTCTTTGACCTTTGATGAGTGACTTAACCTTTTTGGAGCTATCTTGAAACCTGTAAAGCTTATCCTTGTACTCTTTAGTTTCCTCTTTCAAAGAAGCCATTTTTTGTTCTAACTCACTATACTCAAGAACCTTAGACTCTAACTCATCCTTGAGTTCTTGTGTCTTAGCTATAGAGAAATCAAGATTTTCAATAAGATCATCTCTCTCCATACAACATTCATCTAACTTATCCTTGAGTCTAGCATTCTTCTTTCTTTCCTTTTTCAAAGCACTAAGAGCACTAATAAGTTCACTCTCAAGATCCTTTATTTGATTTCCTTTTGAATCATCAAAGCCATTTTCAGATTTCTTATCACTAGAGGTGCTACCCTTTTCAAAAACCATACATGCATCTTCCTTATAGTTTTCTGAAGCATCCTCATACATACTAGAAACCAAATCATTATTTGTGCAATCATCCTCAAGGTGACCAAAATTTCCACATCTAAGACATTTCATGATAATGAATCTATGTTTCGGTTCTTCCTCTTTTTCGATATGAACAACATCTCATTTTCATTATCACTTGAAGAACTTTCACTATCACTACTAGAACACTTACTTGCTTTGTCTAGGTAGAAACTCTTCTTGTGCTTGTGAGAATACCTCTTTCCTTGATTGTTGTGCTCATATTTGTTTTTCCTGTGATGCTTGTACCTTTCAGAATCCTTGCTCTTAGAATCCTGTTTATCTTCATCACTTTCATTCTTGGAAACAGTACAATTAGTAGCATAATGACCAAACTTTCCACAATTGAAGCATCTTACATTTTTCATACTTTTGTGCTTTCTAGAGAACTTGCCTTTCTTGCTGTAATATGCCTCTTCATCACTAGAAGACTCATCACTATCTTGAAGCTATTTACCCTTGGATTCTTTTGTAGCCTTGAAAGCTGCCTCTTTCTTGACATCAACCTTCACTTGAGTTCTTAACTCAAATGCTGCAAGTATACTATGGAGCTCATCCTTTTTCAATTTATCCAAATCTTTAGCTTCCTCAATAGCAGAAATATTTTCACTAAATCTATTAGGAAGAGATCTTAAAATCTTATCACAAACATCATTTTCAGCAAGCTCAAGACCTAGGTCTTTCATGGAGTTAACAACCTCATCCATACGAAGCATGTAGTCACTAATATTTTCATCATCATTCATCTTGAGTTGTTCAAACATACCTTTGAAGTGTCTCAACTTGGCCTTTCCGACATTTGTATCACCTGTATGAACCACCTTCAACTGATTCCACATTTCACTAGTTGTCTTGCGGTGAATCACTTTGGTGAGATCTGCTTTCTGTAAGCCTTTCGGGATTGCATTCATTGCTTTTGAATTGCTGTGATGTAGGAGTCTTTCTTCTTTAGTATTAGGACCATGTTCAGGAATAGTGTACTCATCTTCAATCACTTCCCAAACCTCATTCCCAAGTGCCATTAGATGAACCTTCATCCTTGCACTCCAAAGACCAAAATCTGACCCATCAAGAATAGGTGTTGCATTGCCACTTGAATGATCCATTGTGTTCTTTACTAGCTTTTCCTTCAAGTTGTTAAACTTTTCGAAGGCACCCGCTCCGATACCAATTGAAGAACACAAGCTTATACTCGAGAGGGGGGGTGAACAATATAAGACCTCTTTTTACTTTTTCCTTTATACTTCAAAATAGTAAAGCAATATACCCAAAGCAATATCAAAGCAATGCACAAAATCATCCACAAAGTGACACCAATTTTAACGTGGTTCACCCAGAATGGCTCGGGCTACGTCCACAAAACTTTTCTCTAAAAGTTATCTCAAAGTTCTTTGGGAAACCTTCCCAATTACAATGTTTATGAGCCTCGACCCAAAGGAGATACCTTCCCCCAATCTTAATTTATGAGCCTCTGCTCAAAGGAGATACCTTCCCCCAATCTAAATTTATGAGCCTCTGCCCAAAGGAGAAACCTTCCCCCAATCTGAATTTATGAGCCTCTACTCAAAGGAGATACCTTCCCCCAATCTAAATTTATGAGCCTCTGCTCAAAGGAGATACCTTCCCCTCTACTCTGGATATGATCCCTCAGAAGATCAACTATCTCTACCTCTTGCCAACATGTGGAACTCCTTTCCATCGAAGACCTCCTGTCCTCAATGCTTAGCCTAAGAGACCTCTGCCTTCTATGATCACGTCCATAGCAGCTCAAAGCAACCTGTACCAAACACAGTCAGTCGGTCTAGTACAAGTCTTCCTCTATCCGTCAGATCTGTCCAACTCTTGAACAAATCAATCCTCTGTCCACAAGCCTTCTCAAAGACTTGCCAAATCTGTCCTCAGGTTCTCTGATAGAACCAATGTACCTCTGTCCTCAAGTTCTCTGATAGAACTATCAATCTCGACTCACAAGTCCTCTCGCTAGGACCTGTCCAAATCTGCTCACAAGTCCCCATCGAACACTGTCCAAAACCTCGCTCACAAGTCCCCAACGAAACCTCGTCCAAAACCTGCTCACAAGTCCCCAACGAAACCTGTCCAAAACAGCTCACAAGTTCACCAAGAAAAACTTGCTTAGCATGAACCCACAAAGAGAATTTTTAGAGACCCAATGTGATTCATCAACCTCATAGAAGCATAAAGAGAATTGTTAGAGACTCAATATGTTCTATACTTAACTCCCAATCTCAATCTCAAATCTCATAGAAACATAAAGAGAATTGTTAGAGACTCAATATGTTCTATATTTAACTCTCAATATCAATCTTCAACTCAATCTCAAATCTCATAGAAACATAAAGAGAATTGTTAGAGACTCAATATGATCTATACTTGACTCCCAATATCAATCTCAACTCAATCTCAATCTCAAAAGAATAAGATAGATGTAGTATGCTTTTCTCAAGAACATGAAACACAACCCAACAATTGCCAAACATGCAATATCTCATATAACAATGCTACTCATGTTCTTTCCACAACCAATAT
Source organism: Wollemia nobilis (assembly GCA_028583015.1). NCBI lineage: Eukaryota > Viridiplantae > Streptophyta > Pinopsida > Araucariales > Araucariaceae > Wollemia > Wollemia nobilis. The sequence continues at coordinate 21,078,775 of JAQPPZ010017228.1, forward strand.
CTTTTCTCAACCAATTAGGGCTTTAACAACAATGCTTATAGACAAGGTTTAACCAACATCATTCAACTCAACATTAACCTTGAAGCATTCAACCAATCATCACAAGAAAAGGAAACAAGTAGAAATCCTTTTCCCTCCAAAGATATTTGAACAAAACAGCCACCAACACAATATCACCAAATGCAAAGAATAACTTGCTCAAATCAACTCAATGGAGTAAGCCCAATATCATGAATCAAGTAAAGCAATAACTTGATCAAACAACCTCTATGGAAGCAACTCAACCATCAAACTCAAAACAGCCAACCAAGGGTTCCACCAACTCAATGCAAGTAGCTTGACTCACAAATACAAACCCTAGTGCACAAAGCTTCCACTATCTCAAACCAAAAATTATGCATTCATCAAAAAACTCTCCTTAAGGATAACAATGCATAAGTAGTCTTCAACAAACCAGAAAATAGGATTTACACCCAATCAAAGAAAACCTAGTTGAAAACCTTTTCACTCCAACCTTATTTCAGAAAACATACACCAATCATACTCATAAGAAGAATGTGCCCATACCTTATTGGAGTAGAAGAAAATTGATCCTTAAAGCTGTCACCACACACAACCCTCAAACTTCCAACCAAGTTAGGGTTAGAACCAAGATAAATGAGCATATATAAAAACTTTCCTTAGTACACCTTTTAGCTTCTCTTCTTTTGAAAACAACCACCAAAGAAGCCAAAAACACAACAACCAAAACTTACACCTTATATCTCCATTTTAAACTTTAGCATAGCAAAAGACTAATCTCAAAAATACAACCAAAGAAATATCCCCTTATTTCTCCTATGTCTTTTAAACAATGCTAAACAATGCCAAAAATTATATCAAGAAATTAATCACACCTTAGAATGGCTGCCCTTGAAGAATCCAAAAATCGCGGAATGGCTGCCCTTGACGAATCCGAAAATCGTGGAATGGCTGCCTTTGACGAATCCGAAAAATGCGGCACAAAATACGTTTTAACAAAAACATGACTTAATCCATGCACAGCTCCCTCCGCGGGAATCGAAACGTAGACCTCCGCCTACGCAAAGCCCAAACGCAGCCTATGCTGCCACTAGCCCACAAGGGGCTAACGAAGTCTAAGACAGACTTCCTACCACTTCAACGAACAAGCACTTCGTAAGTTTTTCAAACGCGAGCTCTCTTCTTCCCGACACGAGCATCGATCGCGGCCAAAAATTAATGCATTCAAAATTCTCAAGAGGAGTTAAACCTTAGGATCCTTCCCATATTTATAGTCCAATCGTGGACTTTAGAACACGTCGGTGACAGAGAAACGTAATTTCGAATTTAATCGAAATTGCTTTCTAAAGGGTTTAAAAACCCTTAATTAATTTTAATAAATTAAGAATAAAAAAGGTTTAAAAACCTTTAAATATTTTTAATAAATTAAAAATAATTTCTCCCTTAATTAATTAAATAATTAATTAATTAAAACCTTGAAGGGTTTTAAATAATAATTAAATAATAAAGAGAACCTCCATTGGTTTTAATAAAAACCATTTAACTTGGTTTTAATAAAAACCCTATCCAAAAACCTTATCCAATGGAATCTCTCTGGATTCTCTTAAGAAGATTCTCTTGGAATCTTTCACCTTTGAAGCCAACACATCCTCTTAACATTAATGCCATTTCCTTTTGACATCAATGACAACTCATAGACAAGGAGCTAGGATCTCAAACCCAAAATTGCCAACATTTTTATTTCTTTTGAAATATATCTAACTCCTCCTTATTTGTGTGCAGGTTATAACCCTTGTAGAAACTATCTTCTACACTTCCTCGAAGACTTAATATGTAAACTTCTCCTTGCAACTTTTAAACTCTAATATGATGCTTAATGAAACTCAATAATAAACCAAGTAACTAATGTTCATGTAATGAACATTTTGCACCAAAGTTGCTTACCTTAATGACCTTTGTAGATGATGGAAATCTTGGTGATTAGATTCACCTAAATGTTGCCCTAAAACTTGATGAATTTGCAGCTCTTCCTTGTTGTCCAAAATAGCTTCTTAACTCACCAATTTCTAGCTTTAATACTCCTCTAACTTGTTGCCTAAAATTGTGGTTTGGTGACTTCAAATCTCCTCTTCAATGCTCTCTAGAATCCTAAAAACTAGCAGCTATTGATGCTACCCAAATTGTTGCTTTCTTGTTGTCCTTAAATCTGAAATTTTCAGATTATAACACAATCAATTTCTCCTCTTAAATATTGTCCTTAAAACTCCCAAATTTGGTAGGAAACTCCTCCAAATATTAGTTGTAACTCTTCTCCTATAAGCCTTCAATTTATTATTGTAGAAACCAGTAACTCCTTTCTCCAAGTCAGCCTTCAAATGCTTCAAATGTAATCTCCAAACTTCTTAATTTTGGTGGTTTCTTCTAGCTCCTTTCTCCTTCAATCTCCTTCTCAAATTTTGACTTCAATCTTAGACTTCTTCTTAAGATTCTGACTGTCTTGAAGTCTTAACTATTCTCCTCCAAAATTTGGAAAAATCCTTGCAAAAGTATTCTCCTTTTGGGCTTGTTATCAGATGGCAACAGTTGTCCCAAAAACTCCTTTATCAGGAACTCCTTTCTAGTAAATTTCTCCAATGAGTTCTAGAAACTCCTTCAATGCCCTTCTTTGAATTTTGTAATAAGGATTTCCTAGCCTTCTCCTTCCTTAAGACCTCTTATCTAGGGTTTTTAAATTTTAGTAGTTTTAGTATTCTAAATGAGACCTTTCCCTCAATTTTCAACTATGGAAGTTTTACAATGAGATCTCCCTCTTGGATCTTTGAAATATGTTGCATCTAAAATCTAGAATAATACTTTTGCTAGTTTTTATCTTCAATATTCAATGGATATCTCTAATCTCTAATATTCTTCAAGACTCTTTTACTTGAGTATCTTCTTCCTTCAATGGGGTCTTCTTTCTAGGACCTCCTCCTTGATTTGTAGTCTTCAATATTCAATGGATATCACCAACCTCCAATATTCTCCTGGACTCTTCTCTAGAGTCTCTTCTTCTTCAATCTACAATAAGGCTCCTTTGGCATTTTTCTCTCTTCTACAATATGTAGGTCTACAATATCGTAATGGGACCTTCTCCTTAGGCCTCCAAATCTTCAATCTCCAACTTTTTGCTTCAAGTATTGGATTGATTCCAAAGAAGATATTCTTCCTAGATCTTTGTAGGAAGCTTCCCAACTTTCTTTGAATCTCTTTTTTCTGCAAAAAATATTAGAATCTGCAATGGAGAAAACTTTAAATCTAGAGATAATGAATCTTCACTAGTTGATTTTTCAATCTAGTGGAATCAATGTTGAGTCCTAGTCTTCACAAGTTTTTTACAACTTTGTGGAAAGACTCCAACCAAATGTATTTTTAGAAATTTTGAAAATGAGATTTATAATCTCCTCTCAATATCTCTTGTGGCTCTCCCTATTTCCTATTGATCTACCATGTGCTCTAATACCACTATTAGCTTTTGAGGATGTATATTAAAGGAAATACAACCACAAGATGTAAAATAAGTAATCTATGATAACTATATGATAATGGCACTAAAATATACAATAAAACTAGATGATAAACTTATGCAATAACTTAGTAATATGCCATTTATAAAAGCTCACAAAATAGTATAATGGAAGACTTGAACACTCCATAACTTTTAATGAAGAACTACATTGTACCTACAAATCTCTATCTTGACAATATTTCTCTCTCACTCTATTCTCTCCTCTCTCTCGTTCACACAATGCTCTCAAAGGCCTATATATAGAAATATATGTTCCTTGAGCTTTACTCTAACTATGACTCTTCATCTACCTATCCTATGACTCATGTACATGTGTACTGCATGTAAATTTACATCATTGCACATTCTAACACTTGTGAATTTATTACATTGCATAAAGTAACTACTTAAACCTTAATCTAAGATAAACTCCTAATCTATAAATGTATCCAATATGGTACATTGGCATGCATAAAATAATGTAATATACTCTAACAAAATGTGGAACCAAAAATTTGATAGGTTTGTTTTGATACTTGGGCTTCGAAAAAGAAAAGTAGATCTATGTGTATATTTTAAACAAGACGGTGAAAATATTGTTATCATTGTTTTGCATGTGGATGACATGTTGTTAATTGGTAACAATGAGATAATAAAGTTACTAAAATCATAGTTATTTTCTAGATTTTACATGAAGGATTTGGGTGCTACAAAATTTATTTTGGGTATGGAACTAATAAGGAATCATGCAAATAGAAAGTTATGGTTAAATCAAAGTAAATATATTGATTTGATACTACAGATGTTTAGGATGCATAATTGTAAACCAGTATGTACTCCATATCAGGTTGGTCAAAAGTTATTTGCTGAAGAGTTCCTAAAATAGATGAGGAAATTGAAGAAATGCATCATGTTCCATATGTTAGCGTTGTTGGCAGTCTGATGCATGCAATGGTCTATACTAGACATAATATTGCACATGTAGTGGGATTAGTTAGTAGATATATGTCCATTCCAAGAAAGGAACATTGGACTATTGTGAAGAGGATATTTAGATACTTGCATGGAACTTCAAACTATGCTATTTGTTACCAAGGAAAATTTGGAGATAGTAATATTGTAAATTTACAAGGTTTTGTAAATGTTGATTGTGTTGGAGATCTAAACAAGAGAAGATCCATAAGTGCTTGTGTTTAGACTATTTGGAGGGGCAATAATTTGGATGAATAAAAATCAATTAGTGGTTGCTTTGTCCACAACAAATGCAGAGTACATTGCAGCAACTCATGCCTGTAAAGAAGTAGTGTGGCTACAGAGGTTGTGTTCAATATTTGGTCTTAAGCAGAAGGCTATGAGAATTGAAAATGATAGTTAGAGTGCAATATTTTTGGCCAAAAATCCTAGTTTTCATGATCGATCAAAACATATTAATATCAATTACCATTTTCTAGAAGATATAGTTGAAAGGAATTGGGTGGTGTTGAATAAAGTTGATACAGAGAATAATGTTGTTGATTAATTAACAAAGGTTGCACCTACTTAGAAATTTTCTTGGTTTAGAAGATCTATGGGCATGGTTTCCATTGATAGTTAACAATGGTAGTTTTCATCCCCTATGGAAATTTTACAAGTGGGAGAATGTTGAAAATATGTTGAATATTTTCCATGTTACACTGGCAGGGTTAACTCTAAAAGGTACTAGAAACTCTCCATGTATCCTAAGTTTTAGGGTTTCTTAAGCTATTTTTAAACCCATATGGGCTATTTAGGGTTAAATATTTGAACCCATGGTTTTTCACCCATGGTATTGTAAAATTTATTCTTGTATTGTTATTTAATTGCACTTGCATCAAGGTTTGAAGAGAGAAAAAAGAGATGAACATTATTGTATTGGAGATAATTAATTTTATACAATAAGGAGATATTATTGTGTTGGATTTTTTCTTGTAAGGATTTCCTAGGTGAAATATTGTGTTATGTGTGTATATGTTATCTTCTTTTTCTTTTTTCCTTTGATTTTGTATTTACTATTTTTCTAGATTTAGTTTATCGAGGCCTTTTGCTCTTCAACTTTCATAGTTTTGGAAATTTGTTCTTTTTTCATTTTAGTTTCTTGGATACAAAGAATAACAAGCTTATTACTTAAACAGGGGTTCCTTATACACCTCTATTTTTAGGGGGCATTAGCACCCATTATATTCCATGAGATGGTAATTATGTCTCATTAGGGTTTGTTGGTCCCTCTTATAAATTACCAATATCATTTTTTATTTTGTAAATATAAGTTTAACCAGTTTAGATAATGTTTTTTTCTCTATGTTTGCTCTTTCTCCCTTAGCTCTTGCTTGATAATTTGAAGGTTTTTCTCTTTTTTCTTGACAATATTGAGGGTAGGTCTTATTATTATATTCCTAATATTCTTTCACAATTTTCCTTTTCATTAGATATATCCTCTCCTACCTTTTCTAAGGAAGCTTTTGACTTATCCTACTAATTTTTTGGTATTTCATTGTTAACAGTATAGGTATTAAAATATTCTAGGTATAGGTAGGATATCGATTGATTTTTTGTTGAGTGTTTGCCAGCTTGAGGTCAACGGTTCCAATCCTAAATCCCTCTAGGTCCCCCTCACTAGAGTAAATACTTACTGAGGTGGACCAAGTGGGAAAAAAACCCTATATATCTACAAAAAATATTCTTGGTCTGTGATCCACCTAGTGGTGATATGTGTGACCTATACCATGGCCACAATTAGATGGCTTGAGATTACTTCCTACCAACCTCTAAATAAGGCCAGATCCTTGTGCAAAGCAAAAATAAAAATAAATGAAAGAATACTAAAGATATAAATGGAGGGTTAGAAAGAGAAAAGGGAAATAAACATGGATTTAAAAGTGGATGACATTTTGCTAACAACACTACCACATACTATGCAAACCACACTGCAACTTACCTACATATAAGGTTTGATAAACCAATGACCAGAAAAAACATTACATAATGTAAATTAAGCTTATATCGTACCCTCTACTACTATAATAGCCCTCAATGATAGCCCATACAACATATATGGCCTAACATAATAGACCATTGACATACTTTTACATAATAAAATAGAATTGCAATGATTAAATGTTATGCATCCCCAATATTCCAATAGCCCATAGTGATAATCCAAACAACAAATTGAGCCTAATAGAATAGACCATCCAAAAATATTTTATATAAATATATAGATACTATAGAGCATGCATTAACAAAATACTTTAGTAACACATTATTTAAAAAGATAAAACAAGTTGATTTATTAAGAAGCAAAGCAAAATTACATAGTATAATAGGCAAACACTCAAAATGTCAATCCCTATACTGAGGAGAATTGAGTTACTTGAAGTTTTACAATGCATGGATTCTAGACTAATTATTATATATATGGCTTTCCATAGGCCTAATACATCTCTAGATAGCCTAGATAATTTAGGTCTCAGGTAGAATCAACATGCCTAAGAGGAGTGGCTATTACATTCTTGCTTTGTCTTAGCCAGCTATCTTGATCTTATGATCAATCACACTTCTCAATAGCCATGTATCTTCATTAGACTCCAACCTCTTGAGAATGTTTAGCTTCTTCCCACTATGTTCTATCATTATGATAGCTTCTAGATTTGCAGACACTTCCATTCATGATTACCAAGAGTTGTTATCGGTGTTACTAGATTTATGTGATTGGTTGTCACTTTTTTGTACAATTGATTTGATCTGAAAGGTTGAGGAGTGGTCAAGTAGTTCAAAACTTTTACACGCATGATCTCTGCTAAAAGAGACTCATTAGGAATCATTTTCTCTTTATCCTTATATGTTGAAGGTTTCTACTCAACATCGAGGTCTTAGAGACCTAGTCAAAACTTTTGGTAGGCTATTTTGGAATAATCTTTGAAAAGTATTCAACCACCCCATCCTCTAGCTACATAATATCTTGGTCATTGAGGCTTTTGATCACTATAGATCCCGACCTATCCATAAATCTAAAGTACTTTGGCTAAATTTGACTTAAAACTTTCTCTAGCCACTCTTATTTTGATCTCTAAAGTAGTCAAACCTCTTTACCTTAGTCAATTTTATTGGTCCAGTAAGTTGAATTATCCCTCTGGCTAGTCACATATCAAGCTTGGCCATGTGTTTTTACCTTAGCCTTAGCAATATTTTGACAAAAGTAATGCTTTGGAAACATTTGCATGGACTTTTCTATGTGGACCAAGTATTACCCCACACATCTAACACTACATTTTCTCTAATACTTTCCTTCTCATGAATGGTGTATGGTACTTCAATAAAATCTTCATAATCTAATGATGCATATTCCTTAGGTTCAACAGAAATTTTCATCCCTAAATTAGGCTTAGATTGAGTAGACGATTTCTTGTTAATATTTTGATCCTATTGTACCATGTCCTTTAAGCTCTAATCTACTTTTCATCTTAGGATAAAGCCTCAAAAGAATTGTTGTTTCTTCCAATATCCTTACTTATTAGTCTCCACTTTTTTATTGACTTTCATATCTTTGGACCTGTTTTTTAGAAATTGAAAACCATCCTCATACATGTTCATTTGTAAGTTTATGTTACGGTTTTCTACATATTTTTTTGTTGGACACTTCTTAGGGAATGATCTCTTAATATACCCCACCTCATGGCATCTACATCTGAAATATATATTTTCATAATATTTTCCATAACTTACCCCCATACTTAATAATTATTGATTTCAATACATTTTTACTAATATTAATCATGACCAATATTCGGGAAAAAATCACCAAGACTCAATCTCTTATAGTTTTTAACATCTCAAGGAATTCTACCAAATTTTTTTCTATTGCCTTGAAGGTATGCATTTTTTATAATTCAATGGGAAACCCGTACATCCTAGCCTAGACTAGTACTAGGGATAGATTTATGTTTTTAAATACAAATCCTTCAAACTAGTGAGTAAGGAAGAGTCTTTATCTTCCTATAAACCAAGGGGTACCTTTCAATATTCTATCTCTTTCCTTCCTAGAATATAAAATGGCTAAGAATAAACCTTTGGGAAGAAAGGATAGACTCACTCCTATAGACTTCCATCTCCTATTAATCCATTTTCTTAGAGTTGAAACCCCTAGCCACGACCCATTAAATTTACCAATGGTTACCTTATCTTTGAGAAATGAGGATTGTTGCTCTATGAGGTCCACCTTAAATTCTACTAATAAGTATGATTCTAATGATTTAGTTGTAAATCAATCCATGGGAAGGATACTATAACTCAATATCTACTAAAATTTACCAATATATCCAATAGTGATTATGTTAATTTAAATATAAACCTACAACTATTTGCATGCAAAACTTCAAATAAAATCAAGTGACAAATAAAACTTAGCTAAAAATATTCCATGCCCAATCACTAGTTCCCTATCCCTTCATGAATCCTCCTATCATAGAAAACATGGCTGATAGATATAAGCAATTCCAATTTGCCATGACTTGAAAAATCATCACTACCCTTGTTCCAGATGGTTGACTTCATAGGTTTGTATCTCCCTCGATACTACTTGAATTCCTTAATATGAAAACCCATCTTAAATCTCTTCAATCTCCACATAATTTATTGCAAGAATCATCTAAATCAAATAACCTTTTGTAAATATATGGTTCCTAAAAGATGAGATTTTTTTTCTAGAAAAAATGCCCTAATGTTGCCCTTATTTCAAATAGTTATCCTCACATGAATGTATCTCCCTCAACATCACTTAGATGCTTTTGAATTTCCACTCATTTCAAATCTCTTCAAATTCCACACAGAATAGCATAAGAATCATCTAAATAAAATAAATCTATGCAAATATATAACTCCTATTTTGCAAGCACCTTATCACAACCAAAGAGAAAAATAATAGTACTTGATCTAGCCAAGTAACTCTTTGATATTTTATTGTGAAATATCTACTCTCTAGTCCTTGCAAGCAACTTATCATAATTGAAAAGAAAATAATACACTATCATCTAACCAAGTTGCTCTTACATTTATCCTAGAACCTCTCTTGCCCTATGGAAGCATCTTGTCACTAACTACCAAACTCTATTATATCAACTACAATGAAATGTTTTCACACATATTTTTAATTAAACATACATAACTACTACATAAATTTTGTAAAAAGAAATAAAGTTTCAAACCTATAAGACACTAATGCTTAATCAAAAAGATATACACAAAATCACATCAAAATTTATATGTCCTAATGGACATTACAATGGAATATGAAATTTTTGTGTTATAGAGCCTAACCAGGGGAAAATAAAGAATATGAATTGAATGCACATATTCATTGTCTAGATTTCTTGTAAATATTGCTATGCAAGAAATTTAATATAAAGGAAAAAAAACTAAAATATTTTTCCAACTAAAGCACAAATATTTCAATTTTGATTTATATGCAAACAATACACTAAAATGAAATACCAAGCACACATCATATTTTCTCTTCCATTTGAAAGTGAAAGGAAAAACCTATAGAGACTTCAAAATGCATGGGGCTAATAGTATTTTCACATTAATTCAAGTCTTGAACAAGCAAAAACACTAAACATCAAAATAATCTAAAGATAAATAAATTAAATATTTTAATTAAGCCCCCTTATGAATATTGCACAATAATATATCACAAATACTTTTCCATACAAACAACCATAGAAAATTTTTATGAATGTTGAACACAATATATCACAAATACTTTTCCATGCAAACAACCATGGAAAAATTAAAATTATTTGGCTTAGGTACATTCACCTAATTTCATGGAAAGAGGGTTTGAGAATTATTTTCTACAACTCACATCAAAAGCTAGAGCGCACTTCTTTTACTTGAATGCAAACATGAAGTAAATAGGTAAAAAAAGAAATGTGGATATAGAAAATTCTTTCAAAATCTACATGTGGACATTATTAAAGGAAACCCTTGAATCCTAAAGTATCGCAAAGGAGATAAAACTAAACTTATTAGAGATCTCAAATGAAGAGAAATATAAAAAAAGGTAGCAAAAATGAGACAAAAACATATTCTTCCACTAAGATTAGTTGAATCAAAAATTACAAACCATCAAACAAAACAATAGGGTGGACTTCATAGTAAATATTTACATAGAAATGATAAAGGACAAGCTTACTTGCCAAAAATATGGTAACATTGCTTGGTTGTAGAGGTGCACAGCCAAAAAGAAAAAGGAAAAAAATGGTTACTGAACATATGTGAAGGGAAGAAGAGAAAAGCTACCATGAGTGCATTTAATGCACTTAAGGTGGTTACAAAATTACCATATGTCCCTCTCTTTGACAATAAATTCGAATATAAACTTAATTCTAGTATGGGGTTTACGAGAAAGGGATATAGCAAGTAGAAGAGTAAAAGTAGATGCTTGAAGGGATCCATGTTATTGCCACATTAAAGCAACAATATAAAAAGAAAAAATGGTCTTGTTGTGGAATTATTTGGTGTCCTTCTAATAAGTTGTCACGCCATAGAATACTTCTTGATTACAAGCAGTATTGAAGACTCTGGTGGATTTTCCTCTTTGATTTAGGAAAATACTATCGCACTAACTCTAAATAAACTAAATCATGTTAGTATACCCCTAAAGTGAACTAATAACATTTATTTATATGTTCATGTTCATATAGATAAAAAAGTGTAAAAATTGTTGTTCTTTGACCAAGATTTGCACAAATCTTAAATATACTTTATATCAGATCGATTCCTTATTTATTGCCCATTGTAGCAATATTTTAAACACATTAATGTATTTAGAAAAAAATAGAAATAAGAGGCTAAGTCAATTATGTTTTTTCAAATTATGTAACAAGCATAATTGATTACCAACAAAGGAAAGCATCAATTATACATTCAAATGATGTAACATATAAAAGAGACACACACACAAGACTGAATACAAAGAATTAATTAGGAAAGAAGCTTGGAATTGTATTAATGTCATTGATTGTTACAATGAGAGCTATATTGAATTGCCATAAAGCTCTTTTTTGATCAATACAATAAGAATTCTTGTTCAAATTATGTAACAAGAATCCTTCACCCTCCTGTTCTAATATTGTAATAGTAAAACCTCCAGAGCTCTAACTCAATAGCTAGAAATGAAATCAATTCATGAATACTTCCCTATCAAGACCTACACAAAAATAGGAGGAATAAGAGAAAAAAAAGACACAAAAGGGAATACAATGACAAGACAAGGGTGCCCTTATATACCTCTAGAAAAATTGCTATGCAAAATGCTTGATCCTTTTTTCAGGTTGTAACAGTCCTTTTATAGCTTTAGGGAGCCCTGTTATGTTATAACCGGCCTCATCTGAGCCCTCCACTTGTCACCATTCTCTTCCCTTGATTGGTTGAGTGTGCTACAACACAAAAATAATTGTCTTTATTTATTTTATAAAAAACTAGTAATTGGCTATCTCTAGATTTTAGACCTTCAAAATGGGGTATAGTTGTATGTCACTTATTGGCTATCCTCTTATTCAATATCTTCTTTAGTGGTGGACCCATTGTTGACCTCTTTAGCCTTGTATTTTTTTGAACTATGTCCATACTCTAGGTTCTTATCTTGACCATTTGTGACTGTGGAAACTTGAAGGCTACTTTTCCTTATATATTTTCCTTTATTGATTTCATCTCAAATGTCCTTCACATCTTGGTCAATATACTCCTAGGCCTCATCACTAAAATTCATGGCAAATTTTAGCATGTTCATACTTTTTATGATCTTATTCTTAGTAGTTTTAGACCATTCTTTGTTATCCTGAGCAAATATGCATAAGTAGTTTACAGTTTATGCCAAAAAATTGATCTTCCTAGCCAATTCTTTTTTATTATTAGGATCACAGTTGAAGCTTTGTATTTTGTTTAGGATTAAATATTTGACATTCACTACTTATAAGTATTCTTCTAAAGTGAGCTATGCTTTAGATAGCTCTTCATTGATCATATTTTTCCATTCGGTCATCTTTATCTCCCAAGTCTACCACTTTAGTGTTAGATTTTGATGAAGTATGCTATGGAATATAGCAATCATAATATGTATAAATATAATGAAGTTCAGGAATGACACAAAATATGCTATTAATGGAACTCACAAAAATATGGAATTAAATACAATAGATGGAAACCTACTCTACTAGTGCATCTTGAAAGTAATGCACTCTCACACACTCACTCTATTCACTATGGGCCTTTATATAGAAAATAGTTAACTTGGCCCTTACTCTTTCTAACTATCATTCCTATGACTCATGTACAAGTGGACTCCTTGCACATTTACATTATTGCACATTGACACTTGTGCATTTATTGATTCTACCCCAAGTAACTCCTAATATAATAATGTACCCAAGGTGGTACATTGATATGTACCTAAATAATGTAATATACTCTAACACCCCCTGTATTACATTATTTGGGTATTGAAGACTTTAGTCTTCAATATGGATCTTCTTCTCTTGAATGGTCTTCAACTTCAACCGGTTCTTCTTCTTCTGTGGTAGTCTTCATATTATATTCATTGTTCCTTGTTATCAAGCATCTTTGATGGACTAGTGATCTCAAAATTTTGCATGTCCATTTCTCATCCTTTGATTCATTGTATGACCTATTTCTTTGATATTCACAAATATTGAGCTTGAACTCATTGTTAGTGGATGCTTTAGAAATAATATCTTTAAAGAAACAATATATTCTATGTAGTAATCTTTATTCATGACTTCTATATTACTTATATTTATAGTGATAGAAGAAAGATAAATTATTCTTTCCTCCACAATATTTACAAGTATGGAGGCTCCAACAATTCATCTTTTCATGACCAACTTGGTTGCAATAAGTGCATAGTAAAGATATTCCAACTGTTTTGTTGTCTATTTTAGGAATATCATGCTTTTCTATCTCCTTAATGAGATACTTAAACCATATGTGGATAATTGAGGCAATTTCATTCTTATTTCATTCATACATTTGTATGATATCTTTTTGTTCAATATTCTTTTCTTCTCCTATATCTTCATTAGTGTAGTTGTCACCAATTTCTTTTGTTGTCTCATTTTAAGGTGTAATGGATGGATCTATCTTCCTTTTAAACTCTATTGATTCTTTTCTCATGTTTGTATCTTTCTCATTATTATCCATTGTATCATCAATCATGCTTCTAATCCAAAATGGTACTTTTCTTAAGCCTTTTCTGATAGTATTATTCAAGATGTTAGTAGACATCCTTATGGATCCCTAGATATTTTAGGATATGCTATATACTTCAATAATAAACCTTCAATTTTACCTTATTTCTCCTAGTGAAGTATGCTCTAATGGTTGGATTTATTTTTGTCTCCTTAGTATGAATGTGAGACAATTGTTATCACTTAATTCCAACTTTCAATGATGCTTTAATGAGCTTATTTCTTCTATCTTAAGTAATTTGATTTTCTAAATTCCAAATATCTATGGTTTTGGTGTAGAAAGCCTTATAACTCCCTACTCTTGGAATATTAGAAAATAATTGTATTTGTAAATTAATATTTAAATTTACTAAGGTTGTCAACCTTATATCTCCTACTTTATTTGCAAATATACTTCAATAATAATATTTTAGAATGAGCTTTCTTGATAGATTACTAAAGCTTGGTTTAATGTTGGTTATTCCAATGCAATAGAATGTTTGAATATATCACCTTATAACTCCAACATTACCTTAATGAAATAAAGCAATAATGGCTTTACCTTACCACTTGTAGTACGTATCTTGTAGCTTGTGATATGGCTGGAAACTCAATCGTGTCTCAAATGGATTGCTTGATGTTGCTCGATGTGCTCCTCCCTTACGTGGATCTTGTTGTGCTTTGAATTGCTTGCAATCTTAATGGCTAGTGGCTTCACTGATTGGTGCCTTATCCTCAACTTCTCTCAATGATGGGTCTCCTCCATGCACAATGGCTAAGATAATTGAACTCACCTAAGTTCGTAATGATTCTAATTAAGTATTAAAACTTTCTTTCAGTGTGATTATGGAATGGTTATGGTTAAATCAATGTTTGACCTCCTAAAAATGAATAATTCACTGATAAGTCTCTGAATGATTGATTTACTGGAGGTAATGGTTATGTGTTAGCTTGAGTTTATTTATGCTTCAATGTCTCTGTTGGCTAGGTAGGAATGAGCATTCAATGCTCTCTTCTCCAAATATATAGCACTTGGATGGTCTGGAATTCCTATGAAAGTGTTGGTTTATGAAAACCTTAATCACTCTTGTGCTCCTCATTTAATCTTGCTTACACTCCTTACTTGAAATTCATTATTTATGCTTCCAATATGTGTGTATGTAAGATATCTTTAATGCAAATGTATTAATAGATATCTCCTTCAATATTGACTCCTTGAGGCATTATGCTCTTCTTCATGCTTCGAACAAGTGGCAATTAGATTGGTGGTAGTTGCACCTTTACTTTCAATGCTCAAGGTGCAGTGATGACTTCTTAGATTGCATTCCTTTTTTATCTTCTGCAATCAATAGGTCTTCAGTATTCTATGGAGATCACCAACCTCCAATATTTTAGGACTCTTGTCTGGAGTCTCTTCAACAAATTTGGAACAAGGCTTCTATAGACTTTTCTTCTAGATCAAGACTTTTAGAGCCTTCTCTTCAGGAACTTGCAGCTCTGCAATAATACTTCCTTCAGGTTCCTAAAATCTTCTCTTTGCTTTAGGTTCTAAGTTGATTCTAAGAAGATATTCTTCCTAGCTCTCTTCTAGGAAGCTTACCAACTTTCTTGAATCTCCTTTTCCTGCAACAAAGTATTAGGAAAAAAATTCTAAATCTATTAATGACAAATCTTCACTAGTTGATTTGTCAATCTAGTGGAATGAATATTGAGTCCTAGTCTTCACGAGTTTTCTATAACTCGTGGAAAGACTCTAGCCAAATGCAATCTCAAAAATTTTGGAACTAAGATTTTATTCTCCTCTCTATCTCTCTTGTGACTCTTCCTATTCCTATCTAGATCTATCGTGTGCTCTGATACCATTGTTAGCTTTTGATGAAGTATGCTATGGGAGATAGCAATGTATAAAGATAATGAAGTTCAAGAATGACATAAAAATATGATATTAATAGAACTCATAAAAATATAGAACTGAATACAATATATGGAAACCTACTCTACCAATGCATGTTGAAAGCAATGCACTCTCACACACTCACTCTATTCACTATGAGCTTTTATATAGAAAATAGGTAACTTGGCCCTTACTATTCCTAACTATCATTCCTATGACTCATGTACAAGTGGACTCCTTGCACATTTACATTCTTACACATTGACACTTGTGTATTTATTGATTCTACCCCAAGTAACTCCTAATCTAATAATGTACTCAAGGTGGTACATTGATATGTACCTAAATAATGTAATATACTCTAACATCTAGCCTATCTATTATAAATATTGAGATATTTGTAAATTCCTTAGCATATAAGATGATGGTGTCATTGTCCATTACTCTATATCCTTCACTCATCTCCTTGTAGTATTCTTCAAACATATGAAATGTGGGGTATATTATTTTGTTCACCCTTTGGTCTACTTTTTCTAAGAGGAGTTTGAGATCATTTGTTATGAGTTTGATCAATCCTAGGTTGTAGAATATTTTGAAGAACACAAGCTTATACTGAGAGGGGGGTGAATAGTATAAGATAACATTTTGCTTTTATTTCCAAAACAATATTATCCAATGTTATCAATTGCAATATCTTTCCAAAGTAGTGTTAACCAATATCATCAATAGCAATAGCAAAGCAATGCACATATCATCACACACAATGAGAGACACAAATTTAATGTGGTTCACCCAATGTGGGCTACGTCCATGGAGAAAATATTTCTTATAAATTTTCTCAACAAATATCTTGGGAACCAAATCCCTATTACAATATTTATAGACATCTATCCAAAGGAGACACCGATCCCCTATGCTCAAGTTTGTGGATCTCTATCCATAGGAGAAATCTATCCCCTCAACTCTGGTTCATGGACCTCTATCCACAAGATAAATCTATCCCCTCAACTCTGGTTCATGGACCTCTATCCACAAGATAACTCTATCCCCTTAACTCTGATTCATGGACCTCTATCCATAGGAGACACCTCTCCTCTTTGCTCTGGTTAGTGGATCTCTATTCATAGGAGACACCTCTCCTCTCAGCTCTAGTTCATGGACCTCTTTACATAAGAGAACTCTATCCCCTCAACTTTGATTCATGGACCTCTATCCATAGGAGAACTCTATCCCCTCAACTCTGTTTCATGGACCTCTATCCACAGGAGAACTCTATCCCCTCAACTCTGATTTGTGGACCTCTATCCATAGGAGATACCTCTCCTCTTTGCTCTAGTTTGTGGATATCTATCCATAGGAGACAACTCTCCTCTCTACTCTAGTTCATGGATATCTATCCATAGGAGACACCTCTCCTCTATATTCTGGTCAACTCCAAAGCTAGCTCAAAACTCTACTAAAAAATACTCTAAGCCTTCACACAAGGCTTGCTCAAAATCTACTCAAATCATTGCTCAAATCTGCTCCAAGCCTTCACATAAGGCTTGCTCAAATCAGCAACAAGCCTACTCTCAAATCTGCCCAAATTTGCCTCAAGCCTTCTCACAAGACTTGCTATAATCAGCTCACAAACCTATATATACATATATGTGGCCTATTATCACTCAAAATAAATAAAATATCAAACCCAAATATTAGTAAAATATTGGAAAAATAGAATTCATCACTTATCATGTAATGCTAGGGGGATTTTTCCATTGTGCATCTACCTATCCACCATTATACTCTAAGGATGAATTATTATTTACCACTTGGGTTATGGTATTTGGTAGCTTGGCTTCCTTTTGAGCTAATTGGTTGAACAATCCTTGATATCGTTCAACCACCTCTTCCCTCTATTTTTTAGTTATGGTCGGGTAGTATAACTTCTAGTAAGCATGTTTTCTCTGTTGATATATTTGCAATACTTTCAAACTGGCTTGTTTTACAGATAACTTTAGCCTCTACTCATGTTGCCTTCTTTATATATATAGTGCTACATGCAACTCTTCCTATTCAATTTATCCCTTATTTTTCTTTATTATTTGCTTCATAATTCCTATATTTTTGGTCTTCTAAGCATATAATGGCAAAGAAGTTTGCTCAAATCCTACAATTGGGTTGATTGTTCCTTTAGTTGCAAAATATTATTTTGGATCCATCACAAGGGCTATATAATCACCTGATTCTTAAGCTACAAGTGGGGAAAGAAAGATTGATAACCTTGATAGGCATTACCATTGTAATAACTATCAAATGTTCCATACTCATGCTCAACCAAAATCTCTTTGTTATTAATTTTCAACAATGCAACTGTGTTTTCCATCAACCTCATCAATCAATATCATTTGATATTTTGAGGCAAACTAAGATTCCTTTTGAAGATATACTTCAAATCCTACTTTAACATTTTTTTGCCTCACAATATCAAGCTCATTTGTTAAATGTTGGATTGCAGCTCTTAGTTCTTTTATCTTTTGGGGTTTTGAGGTGGGCATGATGGGCATAGTTTTTTTTGGGACAAGAGGTGGAGGAAACAATGTATCCAATGAAGGGAAAAACAAGGTTGCAAAAGAAGCTTGTGGATTTTCCTAATAGATTTGAGGGATATCTAGCATGGTAATTTTGGAAGTGAGATTTCCCACTAAGATAAGCACATTTTTTTCTATGACAAACACCTAAAAAAAATGTGGTAACCTTATTTCATTATATTTTTGGATCTATAGGCTTAGATATAGGGTGAAAGAATTAAGGTAATAGATGTAGGGTTGGGCATGTGACATCCTTATTTCTTGAGGGGCATTTTTCTAAGTTCTTCTAAACCAGATATTAAAATCAATGATGCTTTCTGAGGATACCTTTGAATAAAGGAAAATTGAGTGAGCAATAAGAAGGGATCTCCTAGGTCATCAAACTCTAATATGAGGGGTTCAACTAGGTAATCCCAAGCCCTGATGTTATTATCTTATAAAGAGTGATACCATGTTAGCACTTTGCCTTAAAAAGATAGTGCAAAAAGTCTCACCATTGCATATTCAATTGCAATATTATAAGTGGTGACCAAAGTAGCAACATTTGGACAATGCTCGTAAGTATTTTTCCCACTACCATCATAAGCATGTAAGTATTTTAACACAACTTGTGGGATTTCATAGAGATTTGGAAGGTTAAGGGACTTAACACTATTTCAAACTAGATAGATTCATCCAACTTGGCTTCAGGGGTGATGTATTATGATGCATGTGGAGCCATTGGTCCTTATTTTTCAATGAGTTATATTGGCTTCTAGTCTTCTTATAATGCAATTTCAAATCTCTTTTACCAGCAAATTCACCAATTTCTTTGCTTCTTTGACAATGGAGTAGCCAAGTGATTAGCCTTCTTGATCTTATAGATCAAAACTTCACTACTATTCTACTTAATCATGATAATATATCTAAGTTATACTCAAGGAGGTGAGATTTGAGTCCCATCAAGTGTACCAAAAACTCTTGGTCTAAAATTAGCCTAAGTGGATGAGATGTACCCTTGATCTTGGCCAAGATTAGATGACTAGGATTTTTTCTAAGCTCAACCTCTAGAGAAGTTCGGTTCCTTATTAAACTAATAAAATGAAAAAAGATTTAAGACTAGAGTGAGGAACACAAGGGTTAGGAAAGGATGTAGGGGTCAAGGATTAAATCATAGAGTGGATGGAATTCAACTGATATAATTTAAAATATATCACATAAACACCATTCACATTCAACTTAATGCAAAGCCTAACAGATCAACAATTCATTAGACTTTTACAGGGTTTAAATTCATTGAACACATATTGTGTATATCCTTTAACATTCTAGAATCTTCATGAAGGTAATCTAGACAGTAATCTAGCAATTAGAGAATTTACCTAACAAATTTTTTTATTCATAAAGTATAGAAAGAATGCACAAAGACGAACAATTCACATACATAATAAAACCTGGAAATCTCCCCAACAGAGATTAGACAACATTGATTGTATTGAATATGAAACAGCAATTACATAGTATATACAATCAAACACTAAATATTCAACCCTTCTTTCTAAGGTATATTGAGTTATTTATAAGATTATATCTTCTTTTGGTTAGCTCTGAGTATTACATAAATATTGCTTGCAAGCCTAACAAGGGTGAGTATAGGGCATGGGTGTTATTTTCTAGCTCAGTTGGGTTTAACCATTTTGATTTTGTTGTGTTGATGTGGTTGATCCTTATTTATTCTATGAACTTGGCTTCCACATGCCTCTCATAGGTCTCGGGTATCTTTTGATAGGTTTACTTATTTGCCACTTTGCTTGTTTAGGGATAGTTGTATGATGGAGAAGTGTCTGTACTATTTGGATATTTGATAGGGATTATTCTAGCTAAAAGAGACATGTCTAAAATCTTATTTATCTACTATGGGGTTCAAATTCCTTATTGGTGCTTCATATATTGAGTTAGAGCTCTTTTAATGTCTAAATGACATCAACGCCTTGAAAATTTGGATCCCTTCCATGCCAATCTCTATGCCTTAGCAAAATGTTCAGTCTAGTAATGTGTCACAATGCCATACTTCTTTATCCTTTATGATGACATCAACACCTTGAAATTCTAGCCCTCCTTCCATGTTAGGCTCTATGCCTTAGCAAAATTTTAATTCTAGCAATGCATCATAAAATCATACTTTCCTTGCACTTGTAATGATGTTAGTGGAATTCAATATCCAATTAACAAGAATATAGATATAAAGAATATGCCATTTGTAATTAGGGAGGGACATTTTTCGTAGGACTTCCCAAACTATCGAACTCATTTTGGCCATATCTCACTCATCCGGACTCGGATTGAGCTAAAATTTTGAGGGTAGATGCCTGAAAAACCCTAGAACGTCTCCACCAATTTTCATATCATTTGGAGCAACACAGATCCTAGCGCATCCCTATGTGTGAACGAGATATTTGGCAAGCGGCTATGCGAGGGTTTCATCTGGGTTGAGTGCAAGCAGCTCCAGAGGTTGGTTTTTAGGGCCTTCGGGCCCTAGCGGCCAATATTTTTGTGGTTTATGCTCAATATTTTAGCAAGAAATGTTGTAGGGGATCCAAGATGGGTTAGAAATTTGTCTTTCAATAGATCATACTATGAACTTGAGTGACAACGGCTTCCAATTTGCTGCACAAAAGAAAAGTGAAAACCATACCTTTCCACGACGTCTAGGGCAAGGATTAAAGAGATCACGAAACAAGTTTCAAGCAGTTGATCAAAAAATGGCTCATATCTCAAGTGAATCTGGTGCTAAGGTGCACCCACAAAATAATTCTACTATGAAAACCCCTGTCAAGGGTAAGAATTTCGAAGACTCAGTCCCAAAAATGAATTTTAGGGATGCCCTTCATGGTGGACAGCCTCATCCCAATGCTAATATCAATCTTAGGGCTTCCCATAAACCTCTAAGAATGCCTAAGATTGATCCCAGGAAAACGGAGTCAGGATGTCTTAAAGCAGCTGATGGAACTCCTATTGTTAAGCTTGATATGGGTAACATTCAGACCGGCATTGAAGATTTGGAAAAAAGAGGACTAATTTGTCGGTTCGTGGGTTTTCGTCCGAGTCTATCTGCTTTCAAAGTCTGGGCTGCAAAAAGTCTGGAAAACTAAAGGTGAGTTACAAATCTCTATTTATCCAAATGGTTATTTTCTTGTTTTATTTGCTAATAATGAAGATAGAGAGAAAAATTTTCAAGGGGGTCCTTGGTTTTTTGGAAGGGTAGGGCTTTTCATGAAGCCCTGGCATACTAAATTTAAAGTCGAAGAAGAGATGCCTTCTATAGCTCCCATGTGGGTTAGACTCTTTGGCCTCCCTATTGAATTTTGGAATCCTACTTTTTTTTCTTCAATTGGAAACTCTTTAGGAACTTTTATGATGACTGCTGATTGTACTCAAAATTTTGAACATATTATTTATGCTCGGATTTGTGTTTTAATGGATTTTGACAAACCCCTACCTAAAAATATCACATTACAATTTGGGGAAGACACTTGGGAGCAAGTAGTGGACTATGAGAACATTCCTTTTCGTTGTAGAATTTGCCATGAATATGGTCATTTGGCCAATGCTTGCCCAAATAAAATTCCTGATCAAAAGAAAGAAGATATAAACTCAGCAGGTTTCCAAATACCTAAGAAGAAGAACACTCAAAAAAAACTAGTTATGAAGGATCAATCAAAGTCATCTGCTAATATGTTTGAAATCCTTTCCACAAATGATGTCCCAAGTGAGGAAGAGGAAATAATGGAAACTAAAATCTTAGAAACACAATTTAAATATGAAGGGAAGAACTCAGAGACAAACCAACAAATCAAAGGTTTTCAACAAAAAAAAAGGGAGAAAATTTACACAAGAAAAACAATCTTTCAAATGTCAAAACTTCAAATAATGCAGGTCCCAATATAGACTCCATTGAACCATCTAGTAAAATTTTGGTTGTGTACGAGCATTCTTCAAGGTTAGAAGCCATCTCAGATTCAATTGGAATAAGTCAAGAAATAGGGAAAAAAAATTGAAGATGGATTCTAATCAAAAAGCAGGTCGCAAGACCAATCAATATCATATGGTAAAAGAAGGTGAAAAGCTTGTAGAGGAAGGTAAGATTAATGCCCTTCCCAACTTTTTAGCCCTGGTATTAATGAAGATCATCACTTGGAATATTAGAGGACTCAAAGGGAGTCTTTCAAAACAAAATGAAATTAGAAGAATGATTCAGATAAATCATCCACATCTTGTTTTCCTTCAAGAAACAAAGATGTCAATGGAGGATATGGACTCAATTGCCGATAAAATTTGGCCAGCTGGAAAAGTGGTTTCCCTCAGCTCCCAAGGGACTTCTGGTGGCATTGCTTGTCTTTGGGACCCAAAAGAGGTAGTTATTCACCATATGGTTGGCAGTTGGGGTTTGTTGGCTATAGCTATTCAAAGTAGACATTCCAACCAGATTATGCTCTGCATTATTGTTTATGCTCCGACTTCTTTGGAGGAAAAAAGAAGACAATGGAAGGATATTACTCATATTATCTCTCATTTTCCTGAAGCTTGGATCTTGATCGGAGGAGATTTCAATACCATCCTCTCTCTGGATGAGAAAAGGGGGGGAAATAGAAATTTGGACAAAAGCACTCGACCTCATGAGCGAATATATTGCAAACCTCCATCTTGTGGATATCCAACCGGATAATGGCCTTATGACTTGGTCTAACAGAAGGCAAGGCTTAGCTTGTATAATGGAGAGATTGGATAGGTTTTTGCTCTCTAAAAATTTCTTAATCCATGGTCACATTCCTAAAGTGAAGACTCTTAATAATGTTGGTTCGGATCATTGGCCAGTCATGGTGGAAATGTGGAAAACCAATGTGAGTTTCTCTCCTTTTCGTTTTCAATTAATGTGGCTTAGAGACATTTCCTTCAGACCTCATGTGCAACAATGGTGGAAGGAAGGTAAACCTAGGCATGGGACTAAGATGTTCTATTTTGCCAAAAGATCACAATACATTAAATCCAAAATCAAGACTTGGAACTGGAAAGAGTTTGGGGATGTTCATAAAAAAAACATGAAGTTATTGCTCATCTTGAAAATTTGAATAAGAAAATCCGTTTAGATGGCCTCACAGAGAAGAGAAGTGCAGATGAAATTAAACTCACAACTCGGCTTAGAGGAATGGGAAAAAAGAGAAGAAATCTTATGGAAGCAAAAATCTAGAATTCAATGGCTCAAAGAAGGAGATCGAAACACAAATTTCTTCCACAAATCTCTTCTAGCTCGAAGATCTCACAACTTTATTTCTTCCTTAAAATCAGATTCTGGAGATGTTGTTTATACTTGGGATGGCATGAACTCTATTGTTGTTGATTACTTTTCCAATATTTTTGTTGCTACTCCTCTTGACTCAGCTTCACAACAAAATGTTCTTCAAGCAATCCCTTCTCTTATCACTTCTGAGGAGAACTCTATTTTGACTGCTCCTATTACTATCAATGAGCTTCAACAAGTAGTTTTTTAAATGCAAAAAGGGAAAACCCCAGGTCCTGATGGTTTTCCCATTGAGTTCTACCAAGAGTTCTGGGATATCCTTCATGTTGATTTATTAGAGGTGGTGGAAGAAGCCAGGAAAGCCAAAGAAATTTTGAAGGTTATCAATAAAACTTATATTACTCTTGTTCCAAAAGCTCAAGAGGTTGATCATATCTCAACTTTTAGACCTATTGCTTTATGTAATGTTCTTCTCAAAATCATTACTAAAATAATGGCAGAAAGGTTGAAGCCTCTTTTGCATAAGATTATTTCCCCAGAGCAAGGGGGTTATGTGGAAGGACGTCAAATAGTAGATGAGATAGTTCTTGCTCAGGAAGCCATCCATTCCATGGATATGCAAAAATCTCCTTCCATGTTCATTCGGTTAGACTTATCCAAAGCTTATGACAGAGTGGATTGGCACTTCCTTATCAAAGTTTTGAGGCAATTTGGTTTCTCTAAGGATTGGATGGATTGGATTATGGGATGTATCTCTTCAGCTTCCTACTTAGTTCTTATCAATGGCAGGCCTTCTCAGTCATTCCCAGCTTCCAGAGGTATTAGGCAAGGTGACCCGCTATCCCCTTATTTATTCATCATTCTTGTTGAATGCTTGGGTAGGACTATAACCAAAAAGAGGGAAAACAAAACCCTTGAGGGAGTTACCATTGCTCATGGAGCTAGACCTATCTCTCATCTTCAATTTGTGGATGACTCTACTCTTTTAGGTAAAGCTACGCTTAAGGAAGCTTCTAATATTAAGCAAATCATTAGCTATTTTTCTAAGGCTATTGGGCAGTTGATCAATGAAGACAAATCTAAAGTTATTTTCTTTCACTAGCTCTGCTAGACAGGAATCCATGGTCTTGGATAAATTAAGATATAAGAAGACCTCCCTTCCAATCACTTATTTAGGTATTCCCATAAATATTCAAAGGCAAAAAAATAAAGATTGGAATTGGTTGTTGGACAAAGTCAAGAAGAAAATTGGAAAGTGGACCAACAAGTGGCTTTCTTCTAGGGGTAGAATCACCTTGGTAAAATCAGTCCTTCAAGCTATTCCTATTTATGTTTCTTCCATTTTGAATATCCCAAAGGCTGTTCTTCGAGAATTGGATCAAATCAGTCATCGTTTCCTTTGGAGTGGTACTAAGGAGAAAAGAAAATGGGCCTTGGTGAAATGGGATACTTTATGTCTTCCTAAGAGTGAAGGGGGGTTAGGATTCCGGTCTTCTATTAATAACAACAAAGCTTTAGCTGCTAAATTATATTGGAGGATGTTGCATAACCCCAATGCTCTTTGGGCCAATAATCTTCGTGCTAAATATGCCGAGAACAAAAGTCTTGAAGATCTTGTTCGCTATCAACTTCCTACCAAAGGTTCTCCCATTTTAGCAGTTCTTAAGACTCGGTGAGGATTTGATAAAGAAAAAATTATTTTGGATCATTCATAATGGTCAACAAGCAAATTTTTGGACAGATTCTTGGGATGGTCACAAGCCTTTGATAACTCAGTTTCTCGATTGGAGGCCTTGGATGGAGGAGCTTCACCGAGCTAATTGGATAAAGGTGGCTAATTACTGTTGGTACCATACTGGTAATTCAAAGGTTGGTAGATATTGGATCCCTATTGAGGACTGGCCTATTCAAATCCCAGAAAGGCAAAGACAAGATATCCAAGGCATCCTTCATATGAGATCCCTCTCTTGGTCCCATGAAAAATATTGTTTTGGATGGAACAACACTACTAAGGGTGAGTATTCAGTTGCTCAAGGTTATTTGACCTTATGCCATAATAATCCCAACCATTCTTCTGACATATTTTCTCGATTGTGGGCTCAAAAGCTCTGGCCTAAGGTGAGGTTCTTTAATTGGCTTTTATTGCATCGTAGGGTGCTTACTGGTGAGCAACTTATGAAGCGTGGTTTTCATGGCCCTTTTAGATGTGAAATGTGTGAAGAGAATGTAGAAACTCTCAACCATATTTTTATTGAGTGTACTTTAGCCTCTGAGCTATGGAGGAGAATGGCCACTTTACTTGGCTTACAGAGGTCCAATTTTTTTACTTTTGAACAACTTTGGAGGGATTGGCCTAATCAAGAGGGTGTTGATCATTTTATTAGGCAGTTAGTTTGGATGGGTTCTACCATTCTTCTTTGGAATATTTGGAATGAAAGGAACAACCAAATTTTTAATCAAGATAGGAAGGATATTCACTATATTTGGCAAAAGACCATAGCCAACTTAGTTGAATCAGTCCATCAACTCCTTAATCACCCCCAAAACTCCCACCAAAGATGGGATCAAGTGATGCAAATATTGAAGATTAAATCTTCTAAGGGCAACCAACTTAAAGGGAATGTGAGTATTAGTAAGATGGATAGGACTAGAAATTGGCAACCTCCTCCTAAGGATTTTGGAAAAGTCAATACCGATGGAGCCTCTAGAGGGAACCCTGGAAAAGCCAATGTGGGAGGAATTGGTAGACTTTCAGATGGCTCCCTGGTTTTTACTTTTGCTGAGAATTTGGGTATTCTTTCCAATAACCTTACGTAGGGGTATGGTATCCTCAGAGGCCTTTAAGAGGCTACTAAGGTTGGATGGGAAAAGGTGTTAGTTGAGTCCGACTCTCAACTTATGATTAATCTCTTGAAGACTCCTTCTAAGAATCATAAGGTGGATTGGAGAATAAAAAGAATTATTGAGAAGATTCAATTAATCCAGATGGGATTTTTGAAAGTTGATTACAATCATGTGGTCAGAGATCAAAACAAGAGTGTTGATGCTTTAGCTAATTGGGCTTTGGACAAAGGTGATCTTACTTGTTATGGCCACCCTCCTATATGGTGGGCTTCTCAAATTAGGGAAGCTCTTCTTTCTATCATTTCTTTGGATGGCTCCAGCTTCGAAGGTACCTAGTTTCTTCTTGTTTTTTTTTTTTTGCTTCTCTTTGGTTCATTCAGTTTTTTTTAGTTCCCTAGCTCATTCTATTCTTTATTTTGTTTCCTCTGTTGATTCTTGCCTTAATAGTCTTCTGGTCTAGATAGGTCATTGTTATGTTCAATTTTTTTCCTTTTTCTTTTTTTTTTTTTGTTTAGTTTTTTAAGGTGGGTGGGTTCTTTTGTTTTGTTTTGTTTTGTTTTTGTGTTCTTTGTGTTGTTTTTTGTTGTTCATGTGTTTTTGTTGTTTTGTGTTTTTTTTTTATGTTTTTTGTTATTGTTCTTGTGTTTTTTTCGTTCTTGTTCTTGGGTTTCTCTTTGTTTGTGTTAATTCGTGTTTTTATGTGTGAGTGTTTTCTATGTTTTTTGTTTTTGTTTATTGTCTGTTGTTGGTTGTTTTTTATTTTTATTTTTATTTTTATTTTATTTTATTTTAATTTTTTAGGTTTTGGTTGTGTTTATTTTTCATGTTTTTTTTTTGGGTTATGTCTTTGTAGTGTTCTGTTGTTTTTGTCTTGTTTGTGTTTTGTTATGTGGTTCTTGTGTTTTTCTATGTGGTTTGTGTTGTGGTTTCTTTTATCTTATTGTGCGTGTTTGGTTGTGCTTTTGTTTTTGACACACTCAAGGAGCATGTTTTTTATTTTATTTTATTATTTTTGTTGTTATTTACTTATTTTTAAATTGGTTTTGTGTGTTTGTTTGCTCCTTGAGTATGTCAAAGGTGGTAGGCCAGGTCCGAGTCCTGGGTGTTTTTGGCGGAATGGATACCCCTGCCTCCTTGGGTCTTACCCGAAAGTGGCATCCCTTTTGGGATGTTTTCCACAAAAAAAAATGATGTTAGTTTCTTGAAAGTATAGCTCTTTTTCCACCTATCTTAACTTAGTTGAATTTTGAGTCTGATAATGTGGCAACATGTTGGACCTTCTTGTCTCTTGTGATTACATCAACTTCTTGAAATTTTGTCCCTCCTCTATCCCAGTATTATGACTTAGCCAGATTTTAAATCTGATCGTTTAGTAGCATGTTGGACCTCCCTACCTTAGCCAAGTCTTGGGGCCAATAAGGTGTTACTAAGTATCTAGTTACCTTTTATTCTTTGGTGTGGTATCCATTTTCCAACTATAGAAAAGGGTATATACTCCAACAATTTGCTTATGCAAAATTAATGCTCATGGTCAAGTTCTTGGACTCTTGCCTTATAAAAATTTAGGAAAACCTTAGCAAAATCACAATCCATATTGATGTATAAGGCCTTGTGAATGTGGGTAATCATATTGACCCATATTATTAGTACCTTCCAAAAACTTATGCTTTTAAAAATAGAGAACCTAGAGGGCCTTATCTATAGGGTGTAGAGTCGAGAACTCACAAGATAGAAGAACTACAAAATAATGAAATGGGGAAGAAAATGTAGAGATGTGAAGGAAACGAATGCTAGTGATTCAAGAGGATATGGATTATGTAGTTGGGATATAGGTCTTAATGTATGCGTTCAAAGATACCTCTAACTAAGCCCCATCCCATTTGCATATAAAAAATAAGGTTTTTTGCAGAATTTGGAGAAGGTAAAGTACTAGAAGTAGCAAGGGGTAACAAAAAGCTAGTATGGCTAAATTGGAACAAGAAGTGGGAATTATGGTGAATGGAGAAAGAAATAATTTAAGGAACCATGAATGATAAGGAGGTGAATGGGGGGAAGAAAAGTACATGAAAAAGAGACACTAAAGCAGAAAAGGAGAAAAATGAGAAGAGGAAGAGGAAGAAAGAGATATGGAGATACCTAGCTAGCAATACCTATGACAAAATTGAATTCTCTGAGTATAGTCCATCACAACTGAAATCTACTTTAGGCCTAGGATATTTACCTTAGGTAAATCTTCCAAGATCTCATGAATAGATGTCTTTTACTACTTTCTGCTCCTTTCTTCTTTGCAACATTTCGTAAATAATGACAAAACCTTTTATTAATATTTTATAAACCTTTTAATAATGACAAAACCTAATTATTACATGAAACCACATATTGACAAGATATTTACAACGTATCTACAAGGTACCAAATAATATAATATCCTCCAACACCCGCACCCCCCGTATTATATTATTTGGTATAATGTCAATCTTCGACTCTAGTTCTAGCTTTACAACTTAGTCTCTGGCATTGACTTTGGCTCTTGCTTTCTGGTTATAGATATTTCTAAACATTTATCTTTCATATGTGAATATCTATCACAATAGTTGGATTTGGTACCTATCACAAATTTAGATTCACTATTTCTTGTTACACATTCAAATTTACCTATCACAACATTTCTTGTTACAAAATTGGTATTAGTATCCTTATCATAAAATCACTCTCATCAACTTGTCCTATACACTTGAGGCCTTTGTATTTTGGATTTATTTAAGATATAATAGGTTCATTCATTCCTTGCCCTATTTTATTATGTCCCATTTTCCTTAATAGCTTTGTACTAATACCTTTTGTGCAACAAATTAAGGAACCATAAATGACAAGGAGGTGAATGGGGGAAGAAAAGCACATGAAAAAGAGACACTAAAGCAAAAAGAGGAGAAAATGTGAGAAGAGGAAGAGGAAGAAAAAAATATGGAGATACCTAGCTAGCAGTTTCTATGAAAAAACTGAATCCTTTATAATCATAGTTTACCACATCTGAAAGCTACTTTAGGCCCAGGCTATTTACCTTAGGTAAATGTTCCAAGATCTCATGAATAGAGGTCTTTTACTGCTTTCTAGTCCTTTCTTCTTTGCAACATTATGCAAATAATGACAAAATATTTTATTAATATTCTATGAACCTTCTAATAATGACAAAATCTAATGATTACATGAAACCACATATTGACAAGATATTTACGAAGTATTATACAAGGTACAAAATAATGTAATATTCTCCAACACCCCCCCACCCCCATATTATATTATTTGGTATAATGTCAATCTTCGACTCTAGTTTTAGATTTCCAACTCAATCTTTGACATTTACTCTGGATCTTGCTTTCTAGTTATAGCTCTTTCTAAACATTTATATTTCATATGTGCATATATGTCACAATTGTTGTAATTGGTAACTATCACAAATTTAGATTCACTATTTCTTGTTACACATTCAAAGTTACCTATCATAATATTCCTTGTTCACAATATTCCTTGTTACAAAACTGGTATTAGTATTCCCTATCATAAAGTCACTCTCATAATCTTGTCCTATACATTTGATGCCTTTATATTTTAGATTTATTTAAGATATAATAGGTTCATTCATTCATTTCCCTATTCCATTATGTCCCATTTTGATTAATAGCTTTGTACTAATCCTTTTTGTGTACTCATCATTGTCTTGATTATTACCGTTTGAATATTTTAAACCATCATAACTATTAATATTTGAATATTCATCAACACAACTTCGACTATCATTATCCTTTCATTATTTGAATACCTTAAACCATTATCAATACATTGTCCATGAACATATCTAGAACTATCCATGTTTCCATCAAATCTTACAATATTTGAATGTTTATTTTTAAAAAATTAACTATCATTGTCATCAACTCTAATGATTTGGCATTCATTTTGACCAAGAATAGATATGTATCTTCAATATATAATGTTACATGTGACTCTTCAATATACCTAACTTTTGCTCTCCTCAAACTCATAGGAATTCAACCTTTCAAATTTTATTTTTATATAATTACAAAGTTTCTCATGATTACATAACTCCCTACTTCTAAACTAGATACATCATACACACTCATAAATTGCACTTACATGCAAGACACCTTTCACTCAAGACTCTTCACTTACACATGACACCTTTCACTCATAACTCTTCACTAACATACATGATACCTTTTAGTCATAACTCACACTTGATCACATGGCACATAAACTCACTTCACATCTAGATACGTACTATGACACAAATAATAAACACACATCCTAAACTAAATATTTACAATGGTACTCAAGGTACCATATAATATAATACCTCCACCACTTATCTCCCTCTAATATTTTTGGTAAGTTGTCTACTTTGTTTATTGTAATGTATAATTATTAAAACATAAGGATCCATTGGTTTCAAAAGTTCATTTCTTTCTCAAACTAGAGAGACCAAGAGGTTTAGTATATTGAAATGGATTAACATAGGAAAGTAAAAAATCTATTGAAAACTTGACTAGGACTTCCTAAAAAATGAAAATTTTATCTTATCTTCACAATTGATAGACTAAAAATTGATTGTTGGATTGGTTTTATATAACATTGTGTAGGTATTTGACTTCATAAATGATATACAAGAGAACAATTAATAAAAAACAATGTGGTAATGACTCTACTACCCTGTTTTAAGAATTCTAAATTTAAATCTAAGAAGATAACTTGTAATTGAGTAGTAGATGATTTGTTATCATGGCAATTATAGACAGGACACTAGAAATATTAATTTACCTTTGATAAATTTGTTAATAAATACTATCTAGCATAAATGTGAGGACTTGGACATGGATTCTTCCACGGATATTCCCATAATATACTTATTGATATTTTGTAAATATCCTACCCTTATAAATAAGACTTCACTAGGAATGAATCAGTAGAGCTAGGGCAAAATTTTCCAAAAATTTCAAATAATTGGTCATTTAAAATAATCCAAGCAATGTTAAGAGGGATACGACCATGTGAAGATAGTCATTTGAAACTAGAGCAGCGTCAAGGCCAATTTTTACTTTAAAATATCTCATCTTTTAATAGTTATTTTTATATGAAGGGTTGTCCAATTTAGAATATTCTTGGATCAATTTATGCATAATTTGAACCTTAAAATGAGTGGTCATATGAAGGAATCTAAGGAGTATTGAGGAAGATACGACCCTATGAAGTCAGCCATCCAAAATAAAAGCAATGACAAATTTTCAAGTCATAAAAAACAAAATTGCAGATATTTGTCAGCTAGGATTTGGATGATGGGAGGAGCAATAAAGGGATCGGGAATTAGTGAGGCAAGACATTTTTTTTTGGTGTAGAATTTTTTAGCTAAGTTTCTATTTCCTTTTATTTATATTAGAAAT
The DNA here is from genome assembly GCA_028583015.1 of Wollemia nobilis. Classification (NCBI taxonomy): domain Eukaryota; kingdom Viridiplantae; phylum Streptophyta; class Pinopsida; order Araucariales; family Araucariaceae; genus Wollemia; species Wollemia nobilis. Next base: position 21,110,641 of record JAQPPZ010017228.1, read on the forward strand.
TTTATATACACATTATTATAGGTTTATTTTCAAATAATATTATCGTTATAGGATATACTGGTAAATTTTAGTAGATTTTGGGTTATAGTTTCCTTTCCATGGACCAATTTATAGCTAAATAATTAAAATAATCCCTCGGGGTAGAGGTTAGTGAGGATCCAATAGAGAAGTGATCATTGTTGCTCAAAGATAGGGTAATTTTTGGTAAATTTAATGGGTCTTGGCCAGGGGTTTTGGCCATGAGAAAATAGATTGATCAGAGTTGAAAGTCTCCAAGAGTAAGTCTATCCCTTCTTACCAAAGGTTTATTCCTATCCATTTTTATTCCAGGGATGAAAGAGGTAGAATTCCAAAATGGGGTCCTTGGTTTATGGAAAAGCAAAATTTTTCCTTACCTGCTAGTATGAAGGCTTTGCACTTGAAAACATAAATCTATCCCTAGTACCATTATGGGTTAGGATGTACGGGTTGCCATTAAATTCTAGGAAAAAGATACCTTCAATGTAATAGGAAACACTATTAAAGAATTCTTTATGATTTCAATAACTACAAAAGATGGATTCTTGGCTATTTACACTCGAATATTGGTCATGATTGATATAAGTAAACCTTTACCATAATCAATCATTCTTAAGTATGGGGATAATTTGTGGACCCAAACCATAGATCATGAAAATATATCTTTTATATGTATAATATGTCATGAGGTGGTGCATATTGAGAGATCATGCCCTAAGAAGATTCTAGTAGAAAAATTTGTAGAAAATCATAAGAGAAACTTACAAATGGATACAAATGAGGATGGTTTTCAACTTTCAAAAAATAGACCTACACAAATGAAAGTAAATAAATATAGGATACTATAAGAAATTTCAATTCTTTTGAGGCTTTAGCCTATGAATAAAAAGTAGATAAAAATTTAGAGGACACGGTACAACAATTTCAACATATTAGCAAGGAATGTCTATTCAATATGATCCTAATTTAAGGAAGAACATTCTTGATGAACCTAAGGAATGTGTCTCATAAGATTTTGAAGACTCTCTTGAAGCACCATGCACCATTCAAGAGAAAAATAATTGGTAAAGAAAATGTAGTTTTAGAAGTTAATGCCTCTACCATTAATAAGGAAATACCAGAAAATGAGCAGGATAAGTCAAAAGCTTCTATAATAGAGCCATGAGAGGATAAATATGTTGAAAAAGAAAATTTTGAAAGAATATTAAGGAATAGAATAATAAGACCTACTCCTAATATAGGCAAGGCAAAAAGATAAAAATCCTCAAATTATCAAGCAAGATCCAGGGAAGCAAGAGCTAACATAGAGAAAGGAACACAAACTAAGTTGGTTGAACTTCTCTTTACCAAACAACAAAATGATATTGGTAATACGCAAGAGGGGCCAAAAGCCCCTAATGAGACATGATTATCATCTCATGGAATTTAAGGGGTGTTAATTCCCCCTCAAAGAATAGGTGTATTAGGGACCTATATTTAAGTAATAAACCTAATATTCTCTATATCCAGGAAACTAAAATGATAAAAGAAGAAGTTTCAAAACTATGAAAGTAGTTTGGGCAACATGTGAATGGGATGCTATGGGTTCTAAAGGAGCAACAGGGAGAATTATAACTTGTTGGAATCCTTCTAAAACCTCTTGTGTAACCAATCATAAAACTATGCATTAGATAGCCTCTTTAGTCACTTGCTACTTTGCAAATATTCACTTCATCCTTATCAATGTGTATGGACCTACAACTCAGTCAGGTAGATTAGAAGTATGGAGTGGGATTGAAGACTTTATGAGAAGTAAATACCAAAAAACCCATTTCATGATCATTGGAGATTTTAATGCCATAACCAAGGTAAATGAAAAATTTGGAGAATTAGGAAATTGACCCAAAGTATAAAATATTTCTCAGCTTTTATTCAAAACAATAATCTATGGGAAGTTGAGTTTGAAGAAGACAACTATACTTGGACTAACAACATGAGAAGTCAAAACCTAATAGAAAAAAAAATAGATAGATGCATTCTCTCTAATCATTGGCTAGATAAGGAAATTGTGCTAAAGTTAATACCTTAACAAGGATTGGTTTATATCACTAGCCAATAAGAGTTAAAATGGTGGTAAGTGAATTCAAAAAAGATCATATTTTAAATATGATCAAATGTGGGAAGACCATTCTCAATTTGTTGATATGATAGCTCAAACATGGAATTCTTTAGGTAATGGTGGGTTGTATGCTCTTCCAAACCAAATCAAAGCTATGACATCTAGATTAAAAGAATGGAACAAAACACCTTTGGAAATATTTTTTAGAAGAAATAAGAACTAAAAGATAAACTTTCAAGTTTCCAAAAAGGTGATGAAAATAATACAAGCTTAGAGGAAAGGGAGTTGCTTAGTGAATATCATAATATTTTAAGGAAGAGAAATTATGGAGATTAAAATCAAGACAAACTTGGTTAAAAGAAGGGGATAAAAATACAAAGTTTTTTCATAGGATGGCTATAGTACAGAGATCATATTCTAGAATAGTAGAATTAAATCAATAGAAGGGGTTTGTATTGAAGATCAAGGTGAAATTAGAAAAGTAAAGTTGTTTTATCAGAATATTCTAGGTTCAGAGGAGATCAAAGTTCTCAATGATAAAATTCTTCAAGATGTTCCTTCAATTATAACAAATAAAGACAATAGGAAATTGATGGAGCCTATTGCTCTAGAAGAAGTTCATTTAGATATTTTCTCTTTAATTAAGGATAAATTCCCTGGTCCAGATGGACTCTCTATAGCTTTTTACCAACATAATTAGGATATAGTGAAGGATTTTTTATTGGTGGCAGTGGAACAATCTAGGGTAAAACAATACATTCCTTATAAAATAAATGCAACGTATCTTATCTAAATTCCAAAAAACAAGGATGCTAAATTGTTTGATTCTTTTAGACCCATAAGCCTATGTAATATGGCTTATAATATTATTTCCAAAGTGATGGAAAATAGATTAAGGCCATTGTTAGACAAAATCATTTCAGATTAGCAAGGAGGATTTTTGAAAGGGAGACAAATTTTAGATGGGATCATAGTAGCTCATGAAGTTATACATTCAATAGCTTCAATAAAAGAGAAAGCTATGATCTTAAAACTTAATATGAGTAAAGCCTATGATAGGGTTAAATGGGATTTTCTTTTTGTAGTTTTAGATAAGTTTAGTTTTGGGAATAAATGGGTTAGATGGATTAAAGTTTGTGTTTCTATAGTTTCTTATTCAGTGTTGGTCAATGGGTTAGTGAAAGAATCTTTTAAAGCCAAGAGAGGCGTTAGACAAGGAGATCCTCTATCTCCTTCTTTATTCATAATTATGGTAGAATTTTTTAGTAGGAACTTAAATAAGGATTACAAATATGGGCTTATAAGTGGACTTAAGTTTAGTAATAACATCGATAGCATCACCCATCAACAGTTTATAGATGATAGAGCCCTTTTTGGAAGGGCAAGGATAAATGAGGCTAGAGCTTTGAATAACTTTTTAAAAGAGTACAAAAGAGCTTAAGGGCAAAAAATTAATAGGATTAAATCCAAATTTTACTTCCTTAACACTCTTACTAATATCAAAGCAAGATTTTGTAGGTTGCTTCAAATGGAGGAGGCAAATTTACCAACAACTTATCTAGAGATGCCTTTATTTGAGGGGAGAATGAGGATAGATTTATGGAATCCAGTTATTATTAAAGTTCAAAATAAACTTCCAACTTGGAAAGGTAGATGGTTATCATTAGCAGGAAGAGTGCAGTTAATTAAGTCAGTCTTACAAGCCATTCCAACATATTATATGTCATTGTATTCTATGCCAAAATCAGTTGAAAAAGTTTAATCTTTATAATGTGATCCTTTTTATGGTCAGGTTTGCATGATAAAAAGAAATTTCCTTTGATGAACTAGAGCAAGTTGTGTGATGATAAAACTAGGGGAGGTCTTGGTTTAAGAGATCTTACAGATGCAAACTTAGCTCTTAAGGGAAACGTTATCTGGAGATTGTACAAAGGGATTCAAAGACAATGAGCAAGAATTATTCTAAGTATATTGATCCCAATGGCCCAAGTTTAATATTTACTGCATTCTCTCTTCCAAATAGTTTTAACTTTTTGGAATGGTTTAAAAAAACTATTGATATTATGATTAAAGGTTTAATATGGGTAGTGGGAACTGGAGAAAAAATTTCTATTTGGATGGATACTTGGTGTGATAAAAAACCACTCAATTTAGATTTGATTTTGAAACCTTGGATGATATTGCTTCAAGATAAATACGATGATAGGGTTTCAAACATTTCTACAAGGATCAAGAAGGAAGATACAAATGGAAAGAAGATTTTTTTACAAGTATACAAGATATTGATGCTAGGAGGCAATTGAGTAGAAAGATAACAACTATGATTATTCCGAGGGGTGCCAAGGATAAATTGATTTGGGAGTTGAATAGATCAGGAGAATACACAACAATAAGTGGATATAATATTCAATACCAACATAATAATAATGTCACTAGAATATGGAGAGATATATAGGACAGCCCAATTATTCCTAAAGTCAAAATGTTTGTTTGTCTAGTAGGTCATAGAAGAATTTTATCCTGGGATAACCTTATGAAAAAGGTTTTTCATGGCCCCTCTCAATGTATTTTCTGTAATAAGAATGAGAGTATTGACCATCTCTTGGGACATCGCTCAATAGTTTGGAATCTATGGTAATGGATTCTTAATATGTTTTATAAATGCATGGTGATGAATAGAAAATTTGAAGATTGGTTAAAGCAATGGGAGAGCACTTATAAAAGTGAGGCTTTACAGACAATATGGGATATATCAAAAGATACAATACTTTGGACTATATGGCTAGAAAGGAATAGAAGAATATTTAAAGGAAAGGAAAGCACTTTAGAGGTAATAAAAAAATATATATGTTTAGCCATAGAGGAGTCTAAACCAACACTATCAACTCACCCAATCCCTAATTTGGAAGTAAAGAGTCTTGATAGATAGAGTCAAGTCATTAAATGGAATTACGATGTTGGATACAAGAGAAGTAAAAATAAGGTAAATAATATAAAGTGGAAACCACCAGATGTGGAGTGGGTTAAATTGAATTTTTATGGAGCATCTAAAGGAAATCCAAGTTCAATAGGAGGAGGAATAATTAGAAATAACAAAGGAGAGATTTTGTCTCATTATGTTTTCAATTGTGGATTTAAGACAAACAATGAATTTGAAGCTTGGGTAGATTTAGAAGGGTAAAAATATGTAAACAAATGAAATGGAATAAACTATGGATGGAAGGTGATTCTCTCATAGTAATTAATGCAATTTTGAGGAAATCAAACGCTCCAAGGAACATATAAGAGATAATTGTGGAAATTCAAGATCTTACTAAAGAGTTTGAATAAATCAGATTTACACATATATTAAGGGAAGGAAAAAAATGTGCAAATAAGCTAGCTAATAGAGGGGTTTTGATTGAGGATCGTCAAGTTAACATCTCCTTTCCATGGTTAGAGGAAATAGAAAGTTTAGTTGAAGCTGACAAAAAATGTTTATTGCCTAAATCAATTAATGATTAAGATTTATTTTAATGTTTTCCATTGGTAATATCTTTTTTTTGTAATAATAATGTGTGTTCATTTAGACTATTTATTATAATTTTTGTGGTTGCACTTGTGTTTTAGGAAGGAAACTAGCAATCCAGATTTGGTAAAGCAGACTATGATATTGTGATGTTTTGGAAATACTACTCTACTAAGATGCAAGGCATAGATAGTACAGGTGAAGTTTTGGCATTGTGAAGGATGCTATAGAAAAATTTCAAGAAAGATGCTAAATTCTTGAGTAATTGTATTCATACAGAGATTTGAAAAGATCCAAAAAAATAAAATTAAGATTTCAGACATTTTATGTAAAATGATGTAGGGTTCTAGCTATAGCATCTCAATTGAGATGAGAAGTGTATTTATTTGTAAACTCTTAAGCTCTAAATAAGAGAGATGTAATTTGTTAAGGGTGGGGGGGCCGAGTACAACCCCTTATTATCAAGAAAAAAAAAATTAAATAAATATTGGAGACCAATAAGGAAGGATATTGGAAGAAATGCCAATTCTTAATCAAATTCAAATTTTTAATTCTTCTTGTACCTCCAAAATTCAATTCATAATTTCACAAATCCACCTTCAAATTTCAATTTAATTATCACTCCACTCAATTCAATCTTCAATTTAAATTTCAACAATTTGGCTTTTGTATGTCTCCTAAACATTAATTCATTCCTTTCAATTTAATTCCTTAATTAAGATAAATGAATTATTTCCCTTATGTCTTTCTTTTGATCATAGTAGCTCATGAAGTTATGCATTCAGTGGCTTCAAGAAAAGAGAAATCAATGATCTTAAAAATTGATGTTATTCAAGCCTATAATAGGTTTAAATGGGATTTTTTATATTACTAGAAAAGTTTGGATTTGGAAAAAAATTGATCAGATGGATTAAAGCTTGTTTCTCTACAGTTTCATATTCAGTGTTGGTCAATGGGTTAGTAATAGATGTTGAAAATATGTTGAATATTTTACATGTTATTATGGCGAGGTTAACTCTAAAAGATATTGGACACTCTCCATATATCCTCATCAAGGTTTGGGGTCAGGTCGAGCCTCAAGCAAGGGTTTGGAGGCGATAACCACCAAAAAGAGGTGGTCCAGGGGTGACAGCCCCCGATGAAAGTTTTAGGGATTCTTAAGCTATTTTTAGACCCATATGGGTTATTTAGGGTTAAATATTTGAACCCATATTTTTTTGCCCATGGTATTGTAAAATTCATTCTTGTACTATTGTTATTTAATTACACTTGCATCAAGGTTTGAAGAGAGATGAAATATGAACATTATTGTATTGGAGACAGTTAAGTTTATACAATAAGGAGATATTACTGTGTTGGATTTTTTCTCGTAAGGGTTTCCTAGGTGAAATATTGTGTTATGTGTGTATATGTTATCTTTTTCTTTTTTCCTTTGATTATGTATTTATTGTTTTATAGATTTAATTTATCGAGCCTTTTTTGCTCTTTATTTGGTATTAGAGCTAGGTTTTTTAGTTTTTTTCAAGGAGTAGGGTTTCAACCCTGTGATATATTATTTCTTGAGTGGGAGTTGTATGGAAAAGAACATGAGCGAAGGAAAATTATGGGAAGCACACGGGTAGAGATTGAAAAATTTAATAGATAGAATTTTAAGTTATGGAAACTCAAGATAAAAGATATGTTGGTTGATAGAGATTAGTGGATTGCAATCTCAGGAATAAAACCATCAACGACAAATGAGGATTGGCTGAAGATCAATAGAAGGGCAAGGGGTTCTATCAATTTGTGTTTATCTAATTTGGTATTGTTGAATGTATCGACAAATACCATGATAAAGTCATTATGGGATAAGCTAGGAACTTTGTATTAGATAAAGTCATTGGTAAATAAACTCTTTTTATAGAAGTTATATTCACTTTGGATGAATGATGGTGACTCTATGGCTAAACATTTGAATGCTTTTAACACTGTGGTAAGTCAATTAAACTTTGTTGAAGTAAAAATGGATGAAGAGGAAAAGTGTATTACTTTACTTTGTTCATTACCTAATTCATGGGATAACCTAGTTATGACTATCACCAATGCTGCTTCTACATTGAAAGTAGAAGATATAGTAGGAAAATTTTTATCTGAGGAAATGAGACAAAAATACTTTGAGGATTATCATCATAAGGATGCCTTGGTTGTGAGAGGTCATTCTTAAGAAAGAAGCAAAAAGAAATGAGAAGAAAGGAAATCAAGATCTAGGGGTAAATTTGTTGCTCCAAAAAAACAAAAATGTTGGAAGTGTGGTAAAATAGAGTATTATAAAAAAGATTACAAATCTAAAAAGGTTTATAATAGTCGATCATCTGATGAAGGAACTTCTACAAAAAAAAGACCATAAATGAAGATTTTGGGGACTTATTCTTAACTGCAACATGCTCAAGTGAATGCCATGACTCATGGTTGATTGACTCAAGTGCTTCCTTTCATATGACTCCTCATAGGGAGGGGTTCTATGAATATGAAAAGATAAATGGAGGTGAAGTATTCTTAGGAGACAATTCGACATATAAAATAATTATTCGAGGAAGCGATAAATGGAGGTCAAAATATGGAAGAATTAAAATATTTCATGGTGTGTTGCATATTCTAGGTTTGGAAAGGACTCTAATATTCATGAGTAATATGAATTATGTGGGTATGACTATGGTATTCAATAAGGATAGCTACAAGATGGTTCATAGAGTCTTAGTGTTGGTAAGGGGAGTCCATATAGAAACTTTGTTTAGACTTGAGGCTAGCACTATAAGTATTGATTGCAATAAATATTCGGTTGTAGAGGAGAATAATATGGTTGAAGCAGATCAAAGTATTCCTATAGTGAAGACAATTTTATGGCATCAACACATGGGGCATATTGGTGAGAAAGTCCTTTGAACATTAAAAGTGAAAGATGACTTTTCAATAAATACTTAGGTATATTTTTTACAGAACAAATTTGATGTTTTCAAAAAATTAAAAGAGTTTAAGGTTCTTGTAGAAAATCAAATAGAAAAAAAAATAAAGGTTTTGATAAGTAACAATGGTGGTGAATATCGCTCTAATAAAGCTAAGCAATTTTGCAAGGACTATGGAATTAAAAGGTAAAAAACAACTTTGTATAATCCACAATAGAATGGAGTTGCAGTTTGATGAACAAAACATTGATGGGTAAGGCTAGAAGCATGATAAGTGGTGTAGGGTTAGAAAGGAAATTCTAGGCAAAGGTCGTGTTAACTGCTTGTTACCTCATCAATAGATCTCCTACCTCAATTTTGATGGACAAGACTCCATAGGAAGTATAGACTGGTAAGAAACCTTTTCTTAGTCATATAAGAGTTTTTGGTTGTGATGATTATATGTATGTCCCAAAAGAAAAAAGGACTAAGCTAGACTATAAATCTAAAAAATACATATTTGTGGGTTATAGTATTGGTGTTAAAGGATATAAGTTGTGGAACCCATAAACACAAAATATTGTTTACAGTTATAATGTGATATTTAGAGAAATAAAAGGGATTCCAAAATAGGAAATGCAACCAAGCAAAGAACCTGAAATAGTTTAAGTAAAATTAGAACAAGAGGAAGAACTTGTGGTAGAACCTAGTGCTACAAAAGAAGATGAACTATAGAGATTCTGAAGAGGAAAATTCAAAGGAATAAGGTGAGGAGGAAGTTGAAGATGCAGAACCTAGAACTCCAAGTATGTGGAGATCAGATTGATTGAGAAGACTCCTAGAAAGGTATAGCCCTTCAAATCTATGTTTTGCATTTAATATATCAGTTATTGATGAAACACCCAAGACTGTAAAGGATGCACTTCATTCAAGTGAGAATAAATCTTGGAAAAGGGCTATGGAGGAAGAAATAGAGTCCTTGGATAAAAATAATATCTGAGACTTGGTGAAATTACCCCCCGAAAGAAAACTGGTTGGTCGTGAGTGGGTATTAAATAAGAAGTACAATGTAGAAGGAAAGTCGGAGTACAAAGCTTGCTTGGTAGCAAAATAATTTTCTCAAGTTGAGGGAATTGACTTTGGTGAGATTTTTTCTCCTATGGCTAAACTAACTTCAATTGGATTTTTTTTGGCTATTTCTACTGCTTTTGATCTTGAAATATAGTAGAAAAATGTAAAGACAACATTTCTACATGGTGAACATGATGAAGACATATATATGTCACAACCAAAATGCTTTAGGGTAAAAGGTAAGGAGGACTTGGTATGCAAGTTGAAAAAGTATCTTTACAACTTGAAGTAATCTCCAAGAATATGGAACCAAAAATTTGATAGGTTTGTTTTGACACTTGGGCTTAGAAAAAGCAAAGTAGATCCATGTGCATATTTTAAAGAAGGTGAAAATTTTATTATCATTGTTTTGTATGTGGATGACATGTTGTTAATTGGTAATAATAAGGAGACGATAAAGTTACTAAAATCTCGGTTATCTTATGAATTTGACATGGAGGATTTGGGTGCTGTAAAATTTATTTTGGATATGGAAATAATAAGGGATCGTGCAAATAGAAAGTTTTTATTAAATTAAAGTAAATATGTTAATCTGATACTACAAAGGTTTGAGATGCATGATTGTAAACCAATATGTACTCCATATCATGTTGGTCAAAAGTTATATGTTGAATAATATCCTAAAATAGATGAGAAATTTGAATAAATGCATCATGTTCCTTATGCTAGCACTGTTGGTAGTCTGATGTATGTAATGATCTATATTAGACCTAATATTGTACGTGTAATGGGAGTAGATAGCAAATATATGTCCAATCCATGAAAGGAACATTAGACTATTGTGAAGAGGATCTTCAGATACTTGCGTGGACCTTCAAACTATGCTATATATTACCAAGGGAAATCTGGAGATAGTAATATTGTAAATCTACAAGGTTTTGTGGATGTTGGAGAAAGTTGATAAAGAATGATGTTGTTTATTCATTAAAAAAGGTAGAATCTGGTTCAAAAAAAATTAGGTGTAGAAGATCTATGGGCATGGTTGCCCTTGATAGTTGACAATGGTAATTTTTGACCCCTATGGAAAGTATTCAACAAGTGGGAGAATGTTGAAAATATGTTGAATATTTTCCATGTTATTCTGATGGAATTAACTCCAAAAGGTACTAGACACTCTTCATGTATCCTCTTCCATGATATGTTGAAATTTTTAGGGTTTCTTAAGCTATTTTTAGATCCATATGGGTTTTTTAGGGTTAAATATTTGACCCCATGGTTTTTCGCCCATGATTTTGTAAAATCCATTCTTGTGTTATTTAATTGCACTTGCATCAGGGTTTAAAGAGAGATGAGAGATGAACATTATTGTATTGGATATGGTTAATTTTATACAATAAGGAGATATCACTGAAGCTAAATGAGGATCATGAAGTTAAATTCTCTTTTCTATGGTTAAAGGAAGTAGTAAGTTTAGTTGAAGTTGACAAGAAAATATTGTTTGCCTAAATCAAATAATTAAGATTTAATTTAGTAATTTCCATTGGTAATATTTGCTTTATTTTATAACATTAACGTGTTTTTATATAAACTATTCATTAAAATTTTTGTGGTTGCACTTGTGCTTCAAGAAGGAAACTATCAATCTATATCTAGTAAAGCATACTCTGATAGTGCAATGTTCTGTTAATATTACTCCACTAAGATGCAATGCTTAGATAGTAGAGGTGAAGTTTTGGTATTATGAAGGCTACTATAGGAAAATGTCAAGAAGGATTCTGAATTCTAGAATATTTGCATTCACACAAAAATTTGAAAAAGATCCAAAAAATGAAAACTAAGAATTTTGACATTTTATGTAAAACAATGTAGGTTTCTAGCTATAGCCACTCAATTGAGATGAAAATTGAATTTTTTTGTAAACTCTCAAGCTATAAATAAGAGAGTTGTAATTTTTCAAGGGTGGGGGACTCAAGTACAACCCCTTGTTCTCAAGCAATAAATAAATAAATCCCTTTCTTTTAAACTCCCAAGTTAACGTTAAAATTATCAAAATTTTAAATTCATATAAGTAACCTTATAACTCCCATCCTCAATCAAACATGCCCAAAATAAACTCAAATTTACACTCAGTATAGAAATAAATGGCTAAGAATTTAATTATACTTATTGTACACTCACCTTTTCCTTGCTTTCATGTGGCAATTTGTAATGAATCAGGACAACGTTACACAAATCTTTTCCTTCTTAGGCATTGAAACATGAAACATTATATTACTCAACCATTCCCTTTTGTCTTAGCATTACCTCTTCAGCTTGACATAAATACTCATTGACTCGACTCTTAGATGTTCATAGGCACTCAAAGACACTGCTCACAAGCACTCATAGACTCCTTATTCTTTGACTTTGTCCATGTATTAGTTTTATTTTGACTCACATTCTCCACAATTATGAATCCTTTAACAATCTCCAACATAATCATTATCTCAGACTCTTCTCACATCCTTGTTCACAACAATGTCCTCTCACATATTCGTTCACAAAAATATCCTTTGTCTCCTTTAGCTCCAACAATCTCAAGGTGTAGTCATCAAATGTTAATCATATCCTCCTCATTAATCACCTTCTCTAGCAATATCATATCCTCCTAAATACACTAATCACTTCCACACAAATAATCTTGTAAATCTCTCTCAATACCTCAATATTATTCTTCAATCTCTTCAACACTTCACTTTCAATTTCTTCTTCCTTAAAAATATTTTTTGTGGCAATATATCTTCTCTCTTCAACAAAGTCTTCACAATAAATTCTTCAATACATCAATCTTCTCCAAATTCTTATTCTCCTTCAATATCTTTCTCCTTCTCCAAGCTTCTCTTTCTCTACAATCTTCTTCTAATTCTTCCAACAATCTTCTTCTTTATTCCTCACAAAATTCTTCCTCAATCACTTCTCACATGGCCAGAGTGTAGCTTCGATACCCTTGATGGCAATTCTACTAGATTATCTCAAAATCCAATATCCTACGATCTAATACAACATCAATATTTCACAAAAATAAATCTCACAAATATATTCTTAAATCATCAAATATTGTTTTTAATAAGTCATATAGCATCAAATATTACAAGAGTTTAATCTTCAATTATTACAATGCATGGAGCTTTATCTCCATTATATAACCTTACAAATGACTCTTCAATACTCTAACTATTGCTCTCCTCAAACATCCAAGAGATGCATCCTTTCACATTCCTCACATTATGACAAAACTCTCATGACTCTTCACTTTACATCTTGCCACATCTCATGTGACTCTTCACTTGCATATTTGACACCTAACACCTATGAATCTTCACTCACTCACTTGACACTTTGCACTCTCACAACTCACACCTCACACTTTGCACACTTTGACACTTGCACACATAACTCTCACTTTATTACATAACACATGGACACTCCTCACACATTGACACATACATTAGAAAAATATTAAATACACTTCTAAACTAATATTTACAAATGTACACCAAGGTACTTTAATATTACCAAATAATGTAATATCTCCAACATTTTAAGATATTTATGGCCAACATACATCTCTAGCCATGTCAACTCAAAGGGATAAGTTATGTATATAACTTTAATTTAATATGCACTTTGTAACTCATAGAAATTAAACCACCATATTTCGATATAAGTGACACTCCATATTCAATATGGTGGTTATCCAACCTACTAAATATCGTATAAAAAGAGATGTACTCTCAACTATAAAATGCATGAATGATGAATGCAATATCATAACTTCATATAACTTCTCAAAATTTCTTGGATTATAAACTATGTTTTAGTAATAAATTCATTCTATTATTTTTATGATATATCTTCATGTTTTGATTTTGTTATACTTGATTATTATTCAAAATTTATTGTTTCTTTATTTTCCTTAACCTAATACTTTGGGTTTTGAATTATCGGTATCAGAATCTTGGGAAACAGACATGTTATCCCTTTGATTATATCACTTGTCATTTCAAAGTATATCAAGTGATAAATATAGCAGGCAACATCAATATGGTTGATCCTTTTAATGATATATTGGACAAAGCCCTCATGAAATAGAGAAATTTGATGATGGATTAGTTTGCTAAAATTCTTCAAAAATATTCTACTACAAATTTTACAACCTCCTCCTCACGCAACCTCTCATTCCCCCGATAGGCAACATAATTTGTTGCCCCAAATATTTTTGTGTTAGATAATAAGGGATTGTACTCGGGTTCCCCACCCTTAATAAATTACAACTCTCTTCTTTAGAGCTTGATATTTTACAAATATATACACTTCTCATCTCAATTGAGATGCTATAGCTAGAAACCTACATCATTTTACATAAACTATTTGAATTCTTGATTTTCATTTTTTGGATCTTTTCAATTTTCTATATGAATACAAATATTCCATAATTCAGCATCCTTCTTGACATTTTCCTATAGTAGCCTTCACAATACAAAACTTCACCTCTACTATCTATGCATTGCATCCTAGTAGAGTAAAATTCCAAAAACATCCCACTATCATAGTCCACTTTACCACATTTGGATTGCTAGTTTCCTTCTTGAAACACAAGTGCAACCATAAAAATTATAATAAATAGTTTATATGAAAATAAGTTATTATTACAAAATAAAGCAAATATTACCAATGGAAAAATATTAAAGTAAATCTTAATCATTAATTTATCCAGACAATCAACATTTTCTTGTCAGCCTCAACTAAACTTACTACTTCCTCTAACCATGGAAAGGATAATTTAACTTCATGATCCTCAATCAAAACCCCTCTATTGGCTAGCCTATCTGCACATTTGTTTCCTTTCCTTAATGTATGTGTAAACTTTATTTCTTCAAACTATTTAGTAAGATATTGAATTTCCATAATTATCTCTTGTATGTTCCATGCAGACTTAGCTTCCCTCAAAATTGTATTTATTACTATGAGAGAATCACCTTCCATCCATATTTTGTTCCATTTCATTTTTTTTGCATATTTTTAACCCTTCTAAATTTTCCCAAGCTTCAGCTTCATTATTTATCTTAAATCCACTATTGAAAGTGTAATGAAACAAAATCTCTCCTCTATTATTTCTAATTTATCCTCCTCCTACTGATTTCCTTTAGATACTCCATCAAAATTCAATTAACCCACTCCACATCTGCTGGTTTCCACTTTATATTCTTTCTCTTCTTTTTTCTTCTCTTGTACCCAACATAATAATTTAATTTAATGACTTGACTCCATCTATCAAAGCTCTTTACTTCTAGATTAAGGATTGGGTGAGTTGGTTGGGTTGGTTTAGACTCCTCTATGGCTAAACATATCTTTATTTTCATTACCTTTAAATGCTTTCCTTTTTTTAAAATATTCTTCTATTCCTTTCTAACCATAAGTCCAAAGTATTTTATCTTTTGATATATCCCATATTGTCTATAAAGTCTCACATTTATAAGTGCTTTGTCATTTCTTTAACCAATATTCAATTCTGCTATTCATCACCATGTAATTACCAAACATATTAAGAATACATTGCCATAGATTCCAAAATATTGAGCAATGTCCCAAAAGATGGTCTATACTCTCCTCCTCCTTTTTACAAAGAACACATTGAGAGGGGCCATGAAAACCCCTTTTCATAAAGATATCCCACAATAAAAAAATTATATGACCTACTAGCCAAACAAACATTTTGACTTTAGGAATGCTTAGGCTATCCCAAATATCTCTCCATATTATAGTAATATTATTATTTTGTTGGTGTTGTACATTACATCCACTTCTTGTTGTGTATTCTCCTCAACTATTCAACTCCTAAATCGATTTATCTTTGGCTTTCCTCAAAATAATCACAGTTTTTATCTTTCTACTCAATTGCCTCCTAGCATCAATGTCTTGTACACTTGTAAAAAAATCTTCTTTCCATTTGTATCTTCCTTCCTGATCCTTATAAAAAAACCTTAACACCATATTTATCTTGAAGTAATCTCATCCAAGGTTTCAAAATTGGATCTAAATTGAGTGGTTTTTTATCACACCAAGTATCCATACAAATAGAAATTGTTTCTCCAGTTCCCACCACCCATCTTAAACCTTTAATCATAAGATCAATAGATTTTTGTAAACCATTCCAAAGATCATAACCATTTGGTAGAGAGAATGCAATAAATATTAAACTTGGTTTATTGTGATCAACATACTTACTTAGAAGAATTTTAACCCATTGTCTTTGACTCTCTTTGTACAATATCCATATTACTTTTCCATTAGAAGCTAAGTTTACATCTATAAGAACTATTAAACCAAGATCTCCCCTATTTTTATCATCATACTCCTTGCTTCATTTCACCAAAGGAAATTTCCTTCTATCATTTAAACATGACCATAAACAGGATTGCATAATATAGATTAAACTTTTTTCAACTGGTTTTGGCATGGAATACAATGACATATAATATGTTGGAATGGCTTGTAAGACTAACTTAATTAATTGCACTCTTCCTGCTAACAATAACCATCTACATTTCCAAGATAGAATTTTATTCTAAACTTTACTAATAATTGGATTCCATAATTCTATCCTCATTCTCCCCTCAAATAAAGGCATCACTATATAATTTGTTGATAAATTTGCCTCCTCCATTTGAAGTAACCTACAAATTCTTTCTTTGATATTAGTCGGAGTGTTAAGGAAGAAAAATTTAGATTTTGTCTTATTAACTTCTTGCCCTGATTCCCTTTTGTATTCCTTTGAAAGTTATTCAAAGCTATGACCTCATTTATCTTTACCATTCCAAAAAGGGTTGTATCATCTACAAATTGTTGATGGGTAATATTATTGATGTTACTACTAACCTTAAGTCCACTTATAAGCCCATATTTGTAAGCCTTATTTAAGTTCCTACTCAAAACTTTTGCTATAACAATGAACAAATAAGAAGATAGAGGATCTTCCTATCTAAGGCCTCTCTTGGTTTTAAAATATTTGGTTACTTACCCATTGACCAACACTAAATAATAAATTGTAGACACAGGCTTTAATCCATCTAACCCATTTCTTCCCGAATCCAAACTTTTCTAAAACTGCAAAAAAAATCTCGTTTAACCCTATCACAGGCTTTACTCATATCAAATTTTAAGATCATTACTTTCTCTTTTCTTGAATTTGTTGAATTTATAACTTCATGAGCTACTATGATCTTGTCTAGAATTTGTCTTTCTTTCACAAATCCTCCTTGCTCTTCTAAAATTATTATGTGTAATAATGGTCTTAATTGATTTGCCATCATTTTGGAGATAATATTAGATGCCATATTATATAGGCTTATGGGTCTAAAAGAATCAAACAATTTAGCATCCTTATTTTTTGGAATTAGGGTAAGATATGTTGCATTTATATTATAAGGTATGTATTGTTTTACCCTAGACTGTTCCACTACCACCAATAAAGAATCCTTCACTATATTCCAATGATGTTGGTAAATAGCTATAGAGGGCCCATTTGGAACTAGGATTTATCCTTATTAAAAGAGAAAAAGAACTAAATGAACTTCGTCTAGAGTAATAGGCTCCATCAGTTTCCTATTGTCTTTATTCATTATAATTGAATATCTTGAATAATTTTATCAATAAGAACTTAGTCTCCTTTGATCTTAGGATATTGTGATAAAAAGACTTTTCTTATTTTCTAATTTCACTTTGATCTTTAATCCAAACCTCTTCTATTGATTTAATTCTACTAATTTTGGATGTTAATATATGTACTATAACCATCCTCTGAAAATACTTTGTATTTTTATCTCCTTCTTTTAACCATGTCTATCTTGATTTTAATCTCTTGAATTTCTCTTACTCAAAATATTATGATATTCACTAAGCAACTCCCTTTCCTCCGAGCTTGGATTATTATGATCACCTTTTTTAGAATTCTGAAAGTCCATCTTTTAGTTCTTCTTTCTTCTCAAAAATGTTTTCCAAGGTGTCCTTGTTCCATTCTTTTAATCTAGATGCCATAGAGTTAATTTTATTTAGAAAAGCATACGACCCATCATTACCTATAGAATTTCACATTCGAGCTATCATATCAACAAATTGAGGATGGTCTTCCCACATCTACTCATATTTAAAATATGATCTTTTTTTGAATTCACTTACCACCATTTTAACTCTTATTGACCAGTGATCTGAACCAATCCTTGTTAAGGTATTAATTTTAGCACAAGTTCCTTCATCTAGCTAATGATCAGAGAGTATGCATCTATCTAGTTTTTTTGCTATTAGGTTTTAGCCTCTCTTATTGTTGGTCCAATTATAGTTATCTTCGTCAAACTCAACCTCCCATAGATTATATTGAATAAAATCTGAGAAATCTCTCATACTTTGGGTTAGTTACCTAATTCCTCCAAAATTTTCATCCAACTTGGTTATGACATTAAAATCTCCTATGATCATGAATCGGATTTCTTGGTGTTTACTTCTCGTAAAGGCTTCAATCCCACCAAACTTCTAATCTACATGAGTGAGTTGTAGGTCCATAGACATTGATAAGGATGAAATGATAATCTGCAAAGTAATAAGTGACTAAAGAGGCTATCCAATACCTAGTTTTATGAATGGTTACACAGGAGGTTCTAGAAGGATTCCAATAAGTTAGAATTCCCCCTGTCACTCCTTCAAAATCCATAGCATCCCATTCACATATTTCCCATAATACTTTCATAGTTTTTGAAACTTATTCTTTTGTCATTTTAGTTTCTTAGGATACAAAGAATATCAGGTTTATTACTTAAACATAGATCCCTAATACACCTCTTCTTGGAGGCGATGTTAGCACCCCTTATATTCCATGAGATGACAATCATGTCTCCTTAGGGGCTTTTGACCTTGCTTGCCTATTAACCAATATTATTTTTTTGTTTGGTAAAGAGAAGTTCAATCAATTTAGTTTGCGTTCCTTTCTCTATGTTTGCTCTTTCTTCCCTCGATCTTGCTTGATAATTTGAGGGTTTTATTCTTTTTGCCTTATCTATATCAAGAGTAGGTCTTATTATTCTATTCCTCGATATTCTTTCACATTTTTTTTTTCATCATATTTATCCTCTCATGGCTCTATTATAGAAGCTTTTGACTTGTCATGCTCATTTTTTGGTATTTCCTTATTAATAGAAAAGGTATTAACTTCTAAAACTACGTTTTCTTTACCAATGTTTTTCTCCTAAATGGTGCATTGCACTTCAAGAGAGTCTTCAAAATCTGATGAGACGCATTCTTTATGTTCATCAAGAATTTTCTTCCTTAAATCGAGATCATATTGAATAGATGGTTCTTTGTTAATATGTTAAAACTATTGAATTATGTCCTCTAAGTTTTGATCTACTTTTTCTTCATAGACTAAAGCCTCAAAAGAGTTGGTATTTCTTCTAATATCCTTCCTTGCTAGTCTCCACTATTTATTTTCTTTCATTTTTCTAGATTTATTTTTTGGAATTTGAAAAACATCTTCATCCATAACCTTTTGTAAGTTTCTATTGCAATTTTCTTCATATGTTTCAGTTGGGCTCTTCTTAGGGCATGATCTCTCAATATGCCCCACCTCATGATATATTCTACATCTAAAAGATATGTTTTCATAATCTATGGTTTGGTTCCACATATTATCCCCATACTTAAGAATGATTGATTCTGGTAAAGCTTTACTTATATCAATCATGACCAATAGACAAGCATAAAAAGCTAAGAATCCATCTTTTGTCATATCTAAAATCTCAAGGAATTCTCCTAGAGTGTTTCCTATTACTTTGAAGGTATTTATTTCCCCAAATTCAATGGGCAACCCAAACATCCTAACTCGAACTAGTACTAGGGATAGATTTACATTTTCAAGTGAAAAGCCTTCATACCAACGGGTAAGAAAGAGTCATGCTCTTCCCATAAACCAAGGACCCCCTTTTAGGATTTTTTCTCTTTATTTCCTAGAACAAAAATGACTAAGAAGAAACCTTTGGAAAGAAATGATAGAATCACTTATGGAGACTTCCAACTCCTATCAATCCATTTTCTGAAGGTTGAAGCCCCTGGCCAATATCCATTAAATTTATGAAATTGCCATATCTTGGAGCAACGAGGAACTCTATAAGGTGTGCTCACTAACCTCTAACACTAGAGATGACTCTAATGATTTAAATATAAATCAGTCCATGGAAAGGAAACTAAAATTCAAAATCTATTGAAATTTATTTGAATGTCCTATTGCAAATATAATCTTTTATAAAAACTTTATAATAATTTCATGCAAAATTTCTGAGATAAAGAAAGGAAAAAAACTTAGCTAAAAAAATTTGTGTAAAGGTTCGAGGTGTAGAACAATTGGTTCCCCCAAACCCTATAAGAGGTGTGGAGGTCCAAGGTTTAAATCTCGAACCTCGTTGGACTGAATTCTTATCCCTTTCCTGGTGCTTTTAGTGGTGTAAAAGGTTTAAAATTATCGTGGCATGGTGGTTATAGGGGTGGATTGAGCAAAGATCTATGTGGCAAATTTTAGGGTGGACAACATAGAATACTATGACGACAATAAAAATTTGGATAGCTTGCCCAGATTCGTGGCAACTACCAATTCTACCATGTAAAAAAAATTGTGTAGATAAAATGTCTTGCATCACTGAAGTCCTAGCCCTTCATTGCTCTTCCCATCATCCAAACCCTATTTGACTTGCAATTTTGTTTTTTGTGACTTAAAAAATCATCACTGCTCTTATTCTAAATGGTTGACTTCACAAGGTCGTATCTCCCTCAATATTGCTTGGATTATTTCATATGACCATTCATTTTAAAGCTATTCAAATTTCGCACAATTTGGTCCAAGAATCGGCTAAATTGTATAACCCTTCAAGAAGATATGGCTCCTAAAAGATGAAATATTTTTTAGAAATAAAAAAAATTGAATCCTTCATGAAGCTCTTCTTTTAATGATTTTATGATAAACACTTTTGATAAATACAAAATAATACATGTAAATAATCCACATCTTGTAAGGTGCAAATGAATTTGTTATTTTTTTTAATGAGGATAATGTTGATGTGATAAAAATTTGGTTGGATTAGTTTTTTAATAGGTTATATGGATTGAAACAGACACCACCTATATTACATCATGACCACATGGTGGTATTAAAACAACTTTGAAATTATGCATGTATCACTTGCTAAGATTTGAACCTGTATCTCCTTGAAAGGTGAGGAATATAATTAGTTGAGCTAATGTCATTAGATAAATTTGTTGGATTAGTTATCGTCATATTTTTCTACAAATAAGTTCATAAACAGTGAGAAAATTACTTAAGCATGATTAAAAGCTTTGTTGCCTATTCAAAATTGGTGGCAAGCATATTATAATGGGGTCAAAGAAAATGAAGATAATGAACCAAAGTCCATATGGGATGATTTATGGATATTGTAAAGAATACATACTATCCCATGGGTTCAAAATTTTTATGAAAATTATGTAGGTATCTAGATATAGCAGCTCAATTGAGATAAGAATTGAGTTTATTTGTGAAATCTCAAGCTATAAAGGAGAGAGTTGTGAATTTTCAAGGGTAGGGGAGATGAGTACAACCCCTTGTTCTCCAAAAACAAAAAAATTATCCCATGGGAGCCTATGGCAATAAAATACATGTGATGGCAACAATTGTGTTAAGGTAAAGACTAGATTGTTTGATATTATATTGATGCTTTCCATTTCTTGACAACAAAACTTGGTATTCAAGATACCAATAGACATCAAATTCTCAAATACCATCAATGGGCTAAAATGGTACCTTCGTGAGGATATGCATCTCTTTGAATTCATGACTTTGGAAGAGGCATATAAAATTGATGTCAATTCAAAATAAAAGCACTAGAACAAAAATAAGAAAGGAGGATGAGGAAACAACAAGAACCAAAATACAAAAACAACCTAAAAAGGAAAGAATTATAACAAAAAGAGTCAAGACAAAAAAGGTTAGCCTTAAAAAAATTATGGTTTGCTTCATGGTAGAATTATGCAAACCTCATAACATCATCATCACTATAAAAGGTTAATACATAAAAATATTGGAGGTATCTCCTTCTACCTCTATTTCCTTAGTCAATTCCAAACAATACAAGAAGCTGATAGGCAAAACAAGAAAAAATATTATCTTGATAATCAAGCTACAAAGAACAAGAAGGATTGTTGTTACCACCATATCAATCAAAGGGTATATGCATCAAAATTAGATTTATTAAATTGTAGCAAAATATGATTACTTGTTCAAGTCACCTAATGGGGTGCCACTTCATTGTGAAGTAAAGCATTCTATTTCTTTATTTCATGGATTTTTTTCTTGATGCACCTAGGTTTTATAGATTGTGTAGACACCAAAATCTAACCACTTGTCATCCATCCAGGTCTTCCCACCATTTTTACCCATTATTTACATATATTTATGTATATTTGTTTAATATATATTTAAATATTAATATTTTATATTATATTTTATATATATTTAATAAATGTTATATATATATATATATATATATATATATATATAAATTAATATCATCCATCCATCTTGGTCTAATCCTAGCCATTCATCCGCCTTAATCCATGCCACCTACCCAAATTTAATCTCCACCCTTTGTCACGTTTTAATCTTGACTGCACAAATTGTGTCGTTAAAACCCTAATATGCCCTAGGGAAGATTATAAATAGGAGTCATTTTGATGGCTCAAATCCTAAATCCAGAGTTTTGTAGAGTCCATGAATCCCTTGAGTTCCTTGAGTCTTTGTGCCCTAAGTCCTCAAGTTTCCATCACCATCCATTTCATCCATCATCACCCTCGCCCCTACATACATCATCGCATCCCTCGCGTGAAGTAGCAGAATCTACTTCAGGCCTTGAGCACCTCCTTACTACTCTCGAGTGCCCCTTGCTACTCCTGAGTGCTCCTCTGCTACTCCCGAACACCTACCTGCTATTCTCGAGCACTGTTGGGCATTTT
This sequence comes from Wollemia nobilis, assembly GCA_028583015.1. NCBI lineage: Eukaryota > Viridiplantae > Streptophyta > Pinopsida > Araucariales > Araucariaceae > Wollemia > Wollemia nobilis. The sequence continues at coordinate 21,133,343 of JAQPPZ010017228.1, forward strand.
CCACCATTCTTGAGCATCCATGGGCATCTCAAACCCTAGCTTTGCAGACCAACGAACCCTCGGGTGTCGCTAGGGTTTTTGCACACCAGTTTTCCTACAAAAATGATAATGATAGATCATAAGGCAACGAGTTCACAAGGTAAATCACTTTTTTTAATATTAATTTCATTATTTCTATATTTGCTCGTAGAATTGTTATTTGATAGCTAGGTTTTTTATTGATTTATGAGGGTCTCACATAGTGGAGCCCTCACAGTTGCTATTAACCCTCTTTTATCATTTTTTGTGTGCAAATTTGGAAATATACAAGCATTTGACAACTACTTAAGTTGGAGTGGTCCGATAAATTTATAGTTGGATCCCACTCACCTCTGTTGGGAGTAAAGACATCCTTTGAAGACACCACAAGCATTGTTGACTAGGGTTTTGGAGAACCCTAGTATATTGTATTAATTGTATCAAAATAAATAGTGTAAACCCCTATTTAGGGTACATTTGATTATATTGAGATCCACCGACATTAACGATATAAGATTTGTTTTATTGTGCAATCTCTTGTATCACTATTTGTTCATTTTTTGTTATCTATATTTGGTGTTTATTTTTTGTCTTCACAAATTGCGATCATGGTGGGACCCCCTAAGGTTTTCTTACTTTGATTTATCTTGTGATCTAACTTGTTGTTTTCTATTTTATCTTACAAGTTTTTAGAAGCACGGATCACACAATTTTCGTAGAATCTAGATTTTTGAAACAATGCAGAAGTTGTAGAAGGTGTGTAGATGCCCTGCGACACTCATGGGATATTCAGGAAACACCTAGGGGCATTTCTAAAGCAAAGAGTGGTGTTTTCAGAGAGAAGGGAAAATGTGTAGGCTTCTCTATAAACTTACCTTGAAACCCTAATCGTTGTTTTACACATTTTTACATTTTGCGTTTTTCTTGTTTTCTTTTAGATATTGGATTAAAAGGAACATAATAATATATTTGTTAGAAACAATCATTCTGGTGTGCATTTAGGCATCAAAGTAGTTGTTGCATATAGTTGCATTTACACATAACACATTTTCATTTAAAAAGAATTCATACTTTCTAGTGTGTTGCATCTTTTGTCTGCATATGAAATATTAAAAGCATAAAGTAGTGTGCATCCTAGGGTTAGAAATTTTTGTTTTTATTAATCTAAGTAGGAACAACATTTAAAATAATAAAAGTACCCCCGCATTTTGTGATTCAAGGTGGAGGAGTAGACGAACCCTCCTCTATTTAGAGAGCATTTTTAAGCGGTGTACTCTACTTCCTTTGGGAAAATTGATATTTTGATGTTGGATTCTGATTTAGATTTATGAAAGCAGTTATTTTTTGACATTGTATGAGCACAATAGAAAAACTAAACTTTTTAAAAGGAATCACACACTGCACGCTGCACTTTTAATAGTAATGGTTGGATTTCATAACCAATCATGGCTTGATATCTGGTGATGGTGGGCTTCATATCCATCCACCAATCTCTACCCCTAGACACCATAGGTTACCCCCGAGCAAACTTGTTGGATTTCATCACTAGTAAGAATCTTGTTGCCCATTCCTAGCCATAGTATTCACCCATTGTAATTTCATATTAGTGCATTCAAACACACAAAATAAAAAAAAAATTGAAAAAAATATTAAAAGAAGATAATTAATGAATGAGGTAAGACACGGTTGTTGTATAAACATAGCATTGATTGTCTTTATTTTATTTCTATGAATTTCCATTTTTGCATTTTATTTATAGCATATTTTACATTTGGTTTAGTAGCTTATGGTCTTAACAAGAAATTAGAAAAAAGCTTTGAACCAAAACAACTTATATATGGACTATTCATCTTCATTTCCTACAACTTCTATGGTAAATCTCATCAATGTGGTTCAGACAGATTGCACAGATTTATCTGTGGGTCCATCACACATTGTGCAGGATACTCATATCTTGCATAGATACACCTCCACATCACTTCCACAAACTGAATCATCTTCACCCACAATTGACCATAGACATGGCCAAAAATGACCTCCACATCGCTTTCATTACCCACATAGACATGGCCAAAGTAGAGGCTTTTTATAAATTGGTTAATTATGTCTTGTAGCCCATCCATAATATCCCAGATCAATATCCTTCTTTATAGTAGGAACTTATTCCTTCCTAGCCATCCAGCTTCACCCAGGTGTACACTAACCCTCTTTTTGAGGCATCGGTTGCACCTTCATCCCATTTTCCCATTCCCTAACCATCATGTGCTCCTAGTACTTCATATGTATCCACCTATACCAACCCCTTGTATGAAGCACAAGTTAATTTTGCTTCACAAGTTCCCATTTCATCCAATCAAGTTGCAATTTCTGTTGCCACTTGTCCCCCATCCACATCATCTATTCCATCTTCATCCATGCCTTTCAATTATGATATGGAAATTCATGAATCATGGTAACATTTGAACAAATTGCTTAAGATGCATCAGAATACTCAACAACAAGTTCAAGTGAACCCTAGGCCTTAGCCAATTTCCACTCAACCCACCTTCATCACACAAATTCCATCATGGGAACCATAATATTCGATGGTTTCCATCCCTACACCTCCATCAACCCATACCCATTCCATTCCCATAGGCCAACCTAGCCATAGTCCTCATGCATTATCCCCTTTTCAACAGTCACCATCATTCCTTCATCAACCCCATCATCATCATTTTCAATCCACACCCCCAATTCATCACACCACCAACAACACACTCAATCTCATCCATTCATCAAACCATTCACCACATCTCAATACACTCAACAAGTAAACCAAAGCTTATAATCAGATTGTCAACACACTTTAATTTTACAAAAAAAATTAACTCAACTCACTAACATTGAGTTACAGTTGAGTAATTATCAATTTCATCATCATCCATGTCAACAATCATAGCAGTTGCAACATCCAGTTCCACAATCCACATCTCAGGTTATGATACTTGTACCACAAATTCAACATCCAACACAATTAGACAAACACATCAAGCATCCTACAAAGCCCCATCGAAACTACACGGTGCTTTCAGAATCTTATTCAACCATTTTTTGAAGGCTTTATGAAGCACAAGAGATTTTACTTCCAAAAATTAAACCAAGAGACCCAACCAAATGAGGCAAACACTTTAAGGAGTACTTATTTTATCCCTATCATCAACAAATGGTTCATGACATCAACAACGACCGTGTATTTAAAGACGTTGTCCAAGATATTATTGATCTAAAAGTCTTTCCCATAAACAATCCATCCAACCCGTCTAATCAGGACATTGGTACTGATTCAATCATCAAACATACTAGGAAGTCTCAGGATATCGCATCCTCCTAGTCACTCACATCATCAATCATCAAACAAATTAGGGATGCTTAAGGTATTGCACCTTCCCCATATATACAAAAAAAAATCTCCAAAGGTACTTAAATCCCTTTGGTCACATCTCAATTTCAAAAGAATCCAAAAGTACCTAATCCATTTGGTCACATTTCAATTCCAAAAAGTTCCAAAGGTACCAAATCCCTTTGGTCACACATTTGTATTACACACATTCCATTTCACAAATTATATTTCATACATTGCATTCACAACTACATTTCACATTTCATATTAGGATTATTTATTCAATTTAGATATAAATTGGTCAAATAAATTCATGTCGCCTTAATCAGGGGCACATTCAAAATATAATCCATTTCATTATATCATTCCATAAAGCCAAATAGTCATTTTCAAAGCCACATGTCCATAATTCCTAGGTATTTTCGATCACTCAGCCACTTCTAGTATTTTAAGCAAGCTCCAAGTACATGTCAAATTTTATTTAGAACCAAGACACAATTTTCACTAAGAAAATCTTGATTTATGGGAATTGACTTCAAAACATTCTTGAACCAAACACAATTTCACATCTTAAAAATATCTTGTATCAAAGAGGGATAACACCATACTTGGGTTGAACCTCAAAGTGAAAAGGGTACTAGAACCCTGAAGGTTCTAGTGATATATTTAATAAATAAATAAATAAAATAATTCCTAAATTAAGAGAATCACCGTTGCATTAATAAGGGATCCCTCCAATGGTTTCATATAACATATGTTTTATATTATTCATGGATACCCTCGAATGAATGATTTGGACAATTATATATACCTACCTAACCCTAACCATCACGTCACTTCATAATAATTATTATGACTATGCTACTTCTTAACCCTAATAATATAATATAATAATTAATTTATAATTAATTATTATATTATCAATTACATAACCTTAGGATAGTAATGGTATTATATTATTATTAATAATTTGGGTTAGGATAGGATCCTAACATGCCACCCCTATTAAAAATAGCTTTGTCCTCAAAGCGGAGAAAGATTGAAAAATATGTTGCGGTTTTGATATAGTATTGGTTTTGTGAAGGTCTTCATCAACACCTAAAATTTCTTCTCTTAGTTGAATCTGGAGACACATTAAGAATACTTGTCACACATAACACATGGTTGTGGTGGCTGTTATTGGTAGTTGAATTAATTGGATATTGATTCACTTAGTGTTGTAATATCTTCCAATTGCAACTATATCTATAATGTTCTCAAAGTTACCTCACTATTTTATTTGATGCTCTTCTATTTGTAATGACATCTAACACTTTGAATAGTGTTCATAATCCTCCTTGTTCCACTATGATGGTTCTCCCAGCTTCTTCAATATCATCAAATTGTGCTTAATACACCACGAATTTTAGAGAGGAATATTGAAACATTTCTAAAAGTCCATCTCTTCTTTTGTCGTAGTTTCAAATAGTTCTTTTTTGTTGTCGTTTGATTTTATTTTATTTTATTTTTATTTTTTATATTTTATTTTTTAAATAAATTTTAAATTTTGTATCCCTCCTGAACTTTTGTCAAACTACAATATATTTTCACATAATTGTCTCAGGTGTTCCACATGGATGTTATGGTCCCAATATAGATATTTTATGAATGCATAGGAAGTGTGTGCACTGTTTGACCACCTTAACAAACTTGGATCATTAAACTCCAACTTAAAATAATATCCAACACCACAAAAATATCAACCAAACACCTTACAACCTTTTCAAAACATTTGAGCAAACAACATTAAAAATTTAATTTTGCAAAAACCCTTATAACTCCTTTAACAACCTTAGTACCAATATAAATATGCAAAAATTAATTTTTAAATGCCCAAACTATATTCCCGAAATTTTTGGTGACCAATTTACAAGCATACCTCTATATTCCTCAAAAGGAGATTCAACAAGATTCAATTCGTCGTATCCTCTATCCTAAGCACCTTAGCATTTGGGAGCCCACCACGTGGGCTACAAATACCCATGTGAAGGAATGCAGAACCCCTTCCTCTTATGCCTCCACTCACCGTCTATTTCTCACGAAACTTGCATACCCTTTTCTTGATTTGGAAGCAGCGCAATTTGTAAGGCTCACAATTCTAAAGCTCGCAATAATAATCGAAGGCATGGTAAGGTTTGGTAGGGTGGGAGTTCCCCCCTTATATACACGTTTTTAATTTCTCCTCACATCGGTGACACTTTATTCGAAATCGAATTTCAAATATTAAATTTGATAACCCACCTTAGGGTTATTTAACCTTAGCTTAAATTAATTTATAATTAATAATTAAATTAATTAATAATTAATTTAAATAACTTTATAAGTTAAGTAAATTAACTAATAAATTAATTTATTATTAATTTTAAACTTCCTTTGCATAATATTATAATATTATTTATTTGGGCTTTTTCTTGCACTTTGGACCTCATCTGACTTCCTTGAACTGGATCTTGAAACTGAAACCAAAACGGATGCTGCTAACTGAAACTGCCACTGACTAGTGCTAAAAGTTCAACGTCAATGACAACTCACTCTTGACATCAATGACAACTTATCACTCAAAATGTCCAACAATGTTTAATCTAGTTAACCATTTGTTGTAAGTCAAAAATGAATGAAGAAATAATAGTTTTTTGAGATATGGATTTTGAAACAATGTCAATCCCTGGTATTCCATTCTTTGGTTAAATTTATGCCCAAAATATCTTCCCTCAAACATAACTAAGCATTCTCAACTTCATATCCAAAATTTCTTCCTATGACAAATAGGCATATTTGTAAAACATTCTCATCATTGTTGTGTGAAAATACTACCATTGTTTTATCTTCTAAAACTTCTTTCAGCATAATTTTAAACCAAAATTGCATGAATGAGTTCAACTCTAGCACCATCTTGTTAAAACATCTATTAGAAAAAGTTCCATCATCTTCAAGCAACATAAGAGAACACAAGGGCTATGAATGAGTCACTCATAAACATAGATTTCAACAACTAAAAGATGTAACATCAAATATAGAGTAGAAGTGGTTTTATCCATAAATAGAATATAAACCCTTTTGAAAAGGGAAGAACAAAACACTAATAAACAACTTCATAAACCAAAATCAACTACAAAACACTCGGTTCAATGTAAGCTTAAATGGACAACCTAAGCCCTCCATATAATGGGTAGATGTCTAAACACCCCTACCCGCACTAACCATCAAATATGAGGCGAGAGGGTATCCTAAGACTTCTATTAGATACATAAATATCCATCTAATAAATCAAGTACTACTGCTAATTAAGGACTAGGACTAAGAGTCAAACATGAAACATCAATTTCATAATGAACACACACTCAACATAATAAACCTTCATTTCAACATATTACAACATGTATGCATGATTAGACTCTTAATCCTATGCCCTAGAAGCACTTGTATTCTCTCTTTTTTTTTACCAAATTACCTTCTTGTATTTGATTGGCCAACCTCATGCTCAGGATACCTACTCGCCTCACTCCTAGCTTGGTTGCCCATTAATTATCTACTAGCATTTTCTAAAAATAGAAAAAAAATATCTAATAGCACTCATTAATTATTTTCATTAATTATAACTACTTTTGAAGTACAGTAATTAGGCTTCCAACCATGTACCCTCACAAGGGCTATGAACGAGTCACTCATAAAGATAGATATCAACAACTAAAAGAGGTAACATCAAATATAGAGTAGAAGTGATTTTATCCATAAATAGAATATAAACCCTTTTGAAAAGGGAAGAAAAAAACACTAATAAACAATTACATAAACCAAAATCAACTACAAAAACACTTAGTTCAATGCAAGCTTAAATGAAAATAAAATAATAGTTATGCAGATAGACCACTAAGGGAGAAGTAAATGGAGAAAAGACAATCTCTTTTGTAATCATTGATGTTAGATGTTAATTCAAAGCATCATACAATATTGCTACAACATGGCATAATTTATTTGTAAACAATGTTTGATATAGGCTAGGCAATGAAATAGCCCACAACATCTTTCATTGTGGCCATTTCATCATTCGTTCTATACAATATTGTTTCCTCTTTATTGGTGATGTGCACATTGACTTTGCAATAACCTTCACCCAAACATTGACCATGTATAAGGTCTTTAGGGTTAGTATTGATCATCGTGCGTTTGACCACTACATTATCATTATGGATCTGAGTCAAGTAGCATTTGATTCTCTCAGTTTGAGTGATTGGTATCGTTTTTAGTCCCTTAGTTAAACAAAAACTAGAAGAGTCAATTGAAATAAAATAACTAGTTTAAGAACAAAAGAAAGAGCCATGGTTAAATCTGTCTCCATTAACATTAGTTGTTGTTACCCTTAGGGATATTGAACTAGTTAAAATTATTGAGGTACACAGTCAAGAACTAAGAATCCCAATAAAAACTTGGATAACAAAAGTTATTCGAGTATACAATGAATCTCAAGGATAGAGGCAAGAGTCGATCTGAAAGCCAAATAAATTGCATGTAAAAAGTAGTGGATAATGAAAATAATCAAAGATATATATATATATATATATATATATATATATATATATATATATATATATGAAATCGGGGGAGGGCTCGGGTCCCTCCCCCGCTCCCCCTCCCATGGCTCCTAGTTTCCGCCGAGTCCCCGGCTCAACCCGAGTCATCCCTCCCGGGGAGTGGTTGTTTGCAGATGATCTCCTGGGGGGAGATCCTTCTCCACTATCTGCACCCCTCCCGGCCGGCTAGGGTTTCCTTGGTTGTTTTTTTGGACTAGTGCTTCCCAGGGATCCCTGTTTGGTTGGGGATCCCTTTCCTTTTTCCCTCAGGCTTCCCCCGGGGTTTTTTGCGAGTGATTCGCGTGGATCTGGTCCCCTGCGTTTCTCGGTGCGGTGGAGGTGACGATTTAGGGTTTGGATAGCTTCCCCCTTTTTCTTGTGAATCCTCGACAGGCTCTGTGCTTGGACGGGATTCTTGGTCCCTGCTGCTGGGATCCTCTTCTATTTTCCCGGGGCGGGTTCCTTGTGGTGCAACTCTCTGGTCACTTCCTGATGGACTGGATCCTCTCTGTGCTGGCTGTCGGCTTCCTACAGAATGGCTCTCGCTGAACTGAATGTTTTCCCGGTGGGCGGGATGGTTTCTCCATAGGGCAAGATCCGCCAAATCCGTCGATTTTCCCGCGAGGCGGGATCCTGTCTTTCTCGTTGGTTTCCCGGATGGCGGGATTTCCCTGTTGCTTCCCGCTAGGTGGGACTGTTTGTGGTGGTTTTGACTGCTTCCCGCGAGGCAGGATTTTATTGTAACGGTTTTTCTTTGCTTCCTGCTAGGCGGGATCTTCTCGATGGTGGTTTTTGGCTACTCCCCACTGAGCAGGATCTCCAAAACTACTTTTTTTCTTATTTGTTTGTTTCCCGCCGAGAGGGATTGTTTCATGCTTACTGTTACCACTGGGCGGGATTTGCATTTGGTGTTCAGTTTCAAGGGATTGATGCCCTAGGCCCATTGCTTATGTAATCAAGTTTTGGGATCCTTGTTAAAACCCGCTATAAATACAAACACATATATATATGAAATCAATTGCTTAAACTAATCCTGGAACAAAGGCTTTTAATTAAGAAAAGAATCCCATACATTTTTATCTAATGGACAACATTCGGTAGTAATTAAAGCCACTATTTTATTAGATTTAGTAGGAGAAAAAATAAGAATGAACTGAATGCACTCAGACAAACATAGAAAGTGATAAAAACCACCTTGAAAATTATTATTATTTACTTTGCAATATGAATTCCTCAGGCACTGTCATAATATTATCTCTTTGCTCATCCTTTGCCAGTCTTTTCACATATGCTAGACTGTGGAAATGAGGCTATGTGTTAAGCCTCCAACCCTTATGGATTTGATCAAATGACCTTCTGAAATATTCATGCAAATAAATAAAAGAGGACTGGTTATGAAAAAATACTATTTCTTGTCACACTAAGGTAAGGTAGCCTTAAAAAACTCATAATGCACCATCATATACATAAGCCCCATCTAGGGTAAAGAATGCTCTAAAAAATAAATGGAAAATTAAATATGTGGAAATAATTTAATTATCAGGAGATGAAAATGGTTTTGTTGGAAAGTAATTCTTCAAGGCATCTTGATCCATGGACTGCAAACGATAACTAGATGTAAGGGTATCTAAAAGATCCCATAATTATTCTAAATCTACATAAATCGTACACCTAGAACTTAAACTAACAAAACAAATTTTGCAGACAATTGAGATATAAGTGTTATATTGGTAGACCTAGAAATTAAACTAACAAGTTGTTGCCCCTTCATTGCAACTCATAAAAAATGATAATAAATCTTTTAAACATCCTAAAAACATATTACAATATACAAAATCATGCAAAGTCTTATAGTTTGTTTTTTAAGACTCTATAATATGCTATACTTAAAGAAATATTATTTACAACTTATTGTCATAAATAAGATTTCTTTTTTGTAGTTCTTATATTACTCATATAAATTGTATATATTACTTGTATATCCAAAGAGGATTACCAAACATGCATAAGCCTCAAAAAAGTAAATTGGTACCTAATTATTAAAAAGTCTTTTAAAAAATGTTGTATACCCAACCTTGATCATATTCAAATATCAAGTGTCTATATGTTAAACCTCAACTTTATGTGTCTATAATGTGATTGTTCTTCTTCATCCTATATGGTTGCCTCTAATAAAGATAATTTGGAAGATAGGAATTATTTTATCTCTACATGACCAAAAGAGATAGATGGTAATATGAAATTGAAATATCAATGTCATATTTAAAGGTTTGTGTCAAATTGTTCTCTAATTATAGAACAATTCAATACCTAGCAATTGGAATGACAATAAATTGTTTTATAAACCTTGTTAAGGTTGTCATCTGGAAAATATTTTACATTGATAAGGGTCTGATTAAGCATCCATGATAGTTGTAGTACCTATTTCCATGTCAGTGAAGCAGTTGGTGTTGTGTTTCTGGTTGATAGGTAGATGCCTTTTACTGAAAAAAGTGGTAAAAGTGTAATGAAATTTAAAAAATGCAAATTTTTAATAATATTGTTTGTATCTTTAGAGGATACTTCCCTTTGTATGAGATTTTTTCGTGCTTCTGAAAGAGATTTTTTTTTAGATATCAAAGTTTATATCTCCTTATTCAAAGGGATTGAAATATAAAATCATAAAAAATATAAAATGAATAGTTTAACAATGTATTGTTCTTTTGTGAGTTTGTTGGAGAAGGTTTTGAAGGTAATTGCAGTGAAGATAACATCAACCATTCACCCTTTTGACTCATTGTTTTATTGTGAAGGATGGATCCACTTTGACTTGAATCTAGGTTCTTATTGGCCCTTCTAGTTACTGGGGTATTGAACCACCAACAGAGTGAAGATTAAACCCTTCATTAAGTTGCATATGACTCAAATGCAACTAGCTACCTATTTGTAATACAATAATTTATGATATTGATTGGCTGGTACTAAAATGTAATCTATCAGCACCAGTGTGCTCTACCATTAAATGATTGTCTCTTCATAGTCTTGGGTTGTGGCCAAGTGTAGAGTGAATTTTCTATTTTTGTTTTCAAAAGTCCATCAAAGATGAATTCCATTATCCATATTTATAGACCATACCATTATATGATAGAGTTGTTAGTTCTCCTATTGAAGCAAGAACGAAGTAAAATATTTCTAGGGTTCTATTTGGCTCATTTGAGGCTACTGGGTTCTATGTATGGTACACCAAAATTTCCCTCAAAATAATTTCTTCAAAGGAAAACTCTACTCCCTCAAATGCCCCCATGACAAGTGGCCTAAATTAGGGTTTAAATTTTATAAATCTCATGCGTAAACACGACATCACAAACTAAAAAATTCTAAACCCTAATCGCAAAAATACCTAAAATAATGCAAAATTCACCAAACCTAACTAACCTCATCTCTTCCAATATTAAATTCATCTTCATGCCCCATTATGTGCCTTTAGCTTTGGCCCTCATCTCTCGCCATTTCGGGTAAATTAGCAAAAAAATTAGAGAAATTTTAGGGCAAACCCTAGCCAAAAAATGAACAACACGAATCAAATCCCGGGAGCCCTAGAAGATTTAGAGAAATTTTAGGGCAAACCCCAGCCAAAAAATGAACATGATTCAAATCTCAGGAGCCCTAGGTTGTGCATGCAGTGTGGAGGTTATAGTAGCTAAGACATGGTGTGGAGGTTGTGCGTGCGATGTGGTGGTTGTGCGCATGGTGTGGAGGTTGCATTAGCTAAGGCGTAGTGTGGAAGTTGCATTAGCTAAGGCGTAGTGTGGAGGTTGCAGTAGCTTCAAAGAAATAATGATGTCACCGTGTGGGGGTTTAAGACCACCTATTAAAAAAACATAAACCACCTCTAAGAAGGTGGTTTATAATCACCCTCTTAAGGATAAGAGGGCGGTTTATAACCGCCCTCATAGGGGCACCCAATTTTTTTTGGGTGCCCCTATGAGGGCGATTATAAACCGCCCTCTTATCCTTAAGAGGGCGGTTATAAACCACCCTCTTAGATCACCTTAAGATGACGGTTTATAACCATCATTTTAGTTTGACCCTATAACCGTCATCTTAGTATGACCCCTAACATGATAGTTTATAACCACCATATTAGTCCTAAGAGGGCGGTTTATAGTTGCCCTCTTAGGGTGAACCTAAGAGGGTAGTTATAAACCGCCCTCTTAGGATCTATTAGGGTGGTTTTTTACCACCGTAAAAAATCATCTTATTTTAGTCATTGTTAAAGCTCTTTTTTGGTGTAGTGATAATTAGGATATAATAAAGGATTCTTTATTGGTGGTAGTGGAACAGTCTATGGTAAAACAATACATACCTTATAAAATATATGCAACATATCTTACCCTAATTCTAAAAGAAGAATGATGCTAAATTGTTTGATTCTTTTAAACCTATAAGCCTATGTAATATGACATATAAGATTGTCTTTAAAGTGATGGCTAATCGATTAAAGCCATTGTTAGACCAAATTATTTCCGAAGAGCAGGGAAAATTTGTGAAAGAGAGACAAATTTTGGATAGGATCATAGTAGCTCATGAAGTTATTCATTAAACAACTTCAACAAAAAGAGAAAGCAATTATCTTAATACTTGATATACATTAAGTTTATGTTAGGGTTAAATGGGATTGTTTTTTTGAAAATTTAGAAAATTTTGGATTAGATGGATTAAAGCTTATGTCTATACAACTTCTTATTCAGTGTTGGTCAATGGGTTAGTAATATAATATTTTAAATCCAATAGAGGCCTTAGACAAGGATATCCTCTATCTTCTTATTTGTTCATTATTATGGTAAAGGTTTTGAGTAGGAAATTAAAGGAGGCTTGCAAAGAAGGACTTATAAGTGCACTTAAGGTTAGCAATAACATCAACAACATCACCCATCAACAGTTTGTAAATGATGCAACCCTTTTTGTAAGGGCAAGGATAAATGAGGTCAAAGCTTTGAATAACTTTTTAAAGGAATACAAAATAGCATCAAGGCAAAAAGTGAATAGGACAAAATCCAAATTTTCTTCCTTAACGCTTTAGCTAATAACAAAGCAATAATTTGTAGGTTACTTCAAATGGATGAGACAAATTTACCAACAACTTATCTAGGGATGTCTTTATTTGAGGGGAGAATGAGGATAGAATAATGGAATCTAGTTATTAGTAAAGTCTAAAATAAACTTCCAACTTAGAAAGGTAGATGGTCTTACAGGCCATTCCAACATATTATATGTCATTGTATTCTATGCCAAAATTAGTTGAAAAAAAATTAATGCATATTATGCGTTTATTTTTATGGTTAGGTTTACATTATAAAAGGAAATTTCCTTTGGTGAAATGGAGCAAGGTTTGTGATGATAAAACTAGGGGAGGTATTGGTTTAAGAGTTCTTACATATGAAAACTTAGCTCTTAGGGGAAAAGTAATATGGAGATTGTACAAAGAGAATCAAAGACAATGGACCAAAATTCTTCTAAGTAAGTATGTTGAGCCCAATGACCCAAGTTTAATATTTATGCATTCTCTCTACCAAATGGTTTTGCTCTTTGGTATGGTTTTAAAAATATTATTGATCTAATGACTAAAGGTTTAAGATGGGTGGTGGGAACTAAAGAAAAAACAAATATTTGGATGGATACTTGGTGTGATAAAAAACCACTCAATTTCGATCCAATTTTGAAACCTTGGATGAGATTTCTTCAAGATAAATATGGTGATAGGGTTTCAAACATTTTGTACAAGGATAAGGAAGGAAGATACAAATGGAAAGAAGATTCTTTTACAAGTATACAAGACATTGATGGTATGATGTAATTGATTAGAAAGATAACAACTATAATTATTCTGAGGGAAGCCAAGGATAAATTGATTTGGGAGTTTAAAAGCTCAAGAGAATACACAACAAGAAGTGGATATAATATACAACACCAACAAAATATTAATATCACTAAAATATGGAGAGATATTTGGGATAGCCCAAGAATTCCTAAAGTCAAAATGTTTGTTTGGCTAGTAGGTCATAGAAGAGTTTTATCTTGGGATAACCTTATGAGAAGGGGTTTCCATGGCCCCTCTTAATGTGTTCTTTGTAAAAAGAAGGAGAGTATAGACCATCTCTTGGGACATTGCTCAATAGTCCGAAAACTATGGCAATGAATTATTATTATGTTTGGTAAATGCATGGTGATGAATAGCATTATTGAAGATTGGTTAAAGCAATGGTAGAGAACTTATAAGATTTACAAACAATATAGGATATATCAAAAGATGCAATACTTTGGACTGTATGGCTAGAAAGAAATAGAAGAATATTTAAGGAAAGGAAAACAATTTAGAGGTAATGAAAAGGAATATATGTTTAGTCATAGAGGAATCTAAACCAACCCTATCAACTCACCCAGTCCCTAATCTAGAAGTATAGAGCCTTGATAGATAGAGTCAAGTCATTAAATGGAATTATGATGTTGGGTACAAGAGAAGCAAAAAAGACAAAGAATATAAAGTGGAAACCACCAGATGTGGAGAGGTTAAATTGAATTTTGATGGAGCATCTAAAGAAAATCCAGGACCAACAGGAGGAGGAATAATTAGAAATAATAGAGGAGATATTTTGTCTCATTACGCTTTCAATAGTGAATTTAAGATAAATAATGAAGTTGAAGCTTGGGCAACTTTAGAAGGGTTAAAAATATGCAAACAAATAAAATGGAACACAACATGGATGGAAGGTGTTTCTATCATAGTAATAAATGCAATTTTGAGGAAAGCTAAGGCTCCATGAAACATACAAGAGATAGTTATGGAAATTCAAGATATTGCTAAAGAGTTTGAAGAAATCATGTTTACACATACTTTAAGGGACATAAACAAACGTGCAGATAGGCTAGCCAATAGAGGGGTTTTGATTGAGGATCATGAAGTTAAATTCTTCTTTCCATGTTTAAAGGAAGTAGTAAGTTTAGCTGAAGCTGACAAGAAAATGTTGATTACCTGAATCAAATAATGATTAAGATTTACTTTAATATTTTTCATTGGTAATATATGCTTTATTTTGTAACAATAATGTGTTTTCATACAAACTATTATTATAAATTTTATGGTTGCACTTGTGTTTCAAGAAGGAAACTAACAATCCAAATTTTGTAAAGCGGACCATGATAGTGGGATGTTTTGGAAATATTACTCTACTAAGATGCAATGAATAGATAGTAGAGGTGAAGTTTTGGTATTATGAAGGCTGCTATAGAAAAATGTCAAGAAGGATATTGAATTCTAGATATTTGTATTCATACAAAAAATGAAAATCAAGAATTCAGATATTTTATGTAAAATGTAGGTTTCTAGCTATAACATATCAATTGAGATGAGAAGTGTATCTATTTGTAAACTCTTAGTCTCTAAAGAAGAGAATTGTAATTTGTCAAGAGTAGGGGACTCGAGTACAACCCCTTATTATTCACCCAAAAAAGATACAAATAATCAAAATAGTAATATAGTAATATAAACAATATCTTCAATGAAAAATATGAAGAATCAACAATTAAAAAATTAGATAAGCTAGAATCATGTATTTATATAAATTTACTTAATAGTTTTTTGTGAGGATGACATCACAAAAAGAAAGAAATAACTCTACCAACTATCATGGGGCTAATCCTCAGGCAAATACTAAAACCATCCACAATCTAGAATACTCCTAATTGCTCTTGGTGTTGATCCTTGTGTCTAAACACCAAGGTAAGTGAGAAATGAAAGTCTTTGTAGTAATCTTAAAGAATACCTTACTTAAGAGGTTGTGAAGTGCTCTCCTTCCCCTATGATATAACACACTCTTCGTCGCTTAAGTGAACAAGATTTCCTTTAAAATTTGAATGAACAAACTCTTGTTATAAACCAATAAGCAAGAATTAATCGTGTATCCATAGTTAGTAGTGTACATAGTGTGCTAATAAATTGACAACCGCAACAATGCTAAACCTACTATTTTTTAATTAATTATATAGGTTTGAAATGGGTCCCACCCATAATACATTATCACCACATAGTTGTATTACAATAATTGGATATTATTGTATCACTTGGCAAGATTCGAACTTGAGTTGAATTGTAAGAAATCTAACTAATTGAGCCATGACATAACATAAGAGAAGGTTCAAACCTAGGTTTCCTCCTTGAATATTAAGGAATGTAACTGATTAAGCTATGTCATAGGGGAAGTACTCTCCTTCCTCTACGACACAACATACTCTTCATTGTTTAAGTGAACAAAGCTTTCCTTTAGAACTTGAACGAAGAAATCCTTATTTTGGACTAATAAGCGAGAAACAATTGTATGTCTCTAACTAGTAGTGTACATAGTGTGCTGATAAATTGATAAACAAAACAATGATTAAAAAAAAATTAAGTTGAATATATGGGATTGAAACAGTTCCCACCCATATTACATTATCACCATATAGTAGTATTACAACAACTAGGATATTATCCATGTATTGCTTAATTGGCAAGATTCAAAGGATCTCCTCCTTGAATCGTAAGAAATCTAATAGATTGGACTATGTCATAACACAAGGAAGATTCAAACCTAGGTCTCTTCTTTGAATCTTAAGGAATCTAACCGATTGAGCTATGTCATAGGGGAAGCACTCTCCTTCCCCTATGACATAACACACTCTTCATCGTTTAAGTGAACAAAACTTTCCTTTAGAACTTGAATGAATAAACCTTTGTTATGGACTAATAAACAAGATAAATGTTTTATCCCTTATTGGTAATGTGCATAATGTGCTAATAAATTGACAAACACAACAATGTTAAACTTTTTTTTTCAATTGGTTATATGAGATTGAAACGAGCCCCACCTGTGTTATATTATCACCATAGAATGATATTATAATAGCTTGGATATTATCAATGTATCTCTTGGCAAGATTCAAACTTGGGTCTCCTCATTGAATCTTAAGGAATCTAACTAATTGAGCTATTGCGATATGATAAAATTTTATGGGATTGAAATGGGCCCCACTCGTGTTACATTATCACCATATTGTGGTATTATAATAACTTGGATATTATCAATGTATTGTTTGGCAAGATTCAAAATTGGGTCTCCTCCTTGAATCTTAAGGAATCTAATCAACTGAGCTATTTTCATTTGATAAAAAAATTAAGGGTAAAACACAAGTTTTTGAAAGGGGCCTCGGTCCCCTCACTAGGGTTTGAACTAAGGGGTCTCGATCCCCTTACCAGGGTTTGAACTTGGGTCTCCTAATGAAAAGCAAAAACATACCACTATGATGAGATCCTTCACAAAATAATAATTTTAGGGTAAAGCACGAGTTTTTGAAAAGGGTCTTGGTCCCCTTATACCTAAGTTTGAACTTGAGTCTCTTAGATGAAAACCTAAAAACATACCACTCTAGTATCCCTCACGAAACGATGTTAAACCTACTTATCAAGACTCAAATTGAATTTATAAACATTACATTTCAAAAAAAGCTTATGATCTCGACACATTCTCTCCCTCTTGAAGTTAATGACATACACAACAGTGTGAAAATATCTTAGGGAATGCATCAAATCAAAGGGGATGTTCAACATTTTTCTTTACCATGTAGTCAAGGAAGGAGATTATAAGAAGTTCCTCCACTTGAGTCTAGCGAATGCTCTATCTTCTTCAACATAATTGTGTCACTTATCTTAGTAATGTAGCTAATGCTTGTTTTTTTTTTTAAATTGGTTATATGAGATTGAAATCATAACCATATATTATTATTACAATAGTTTATATTAGTATTACAATAGTTTGACAATTATTCATGTATTGCTTACAAGATTTAAATCTAAATCTTTTACATAATTTTTAAGATCTTTTGAAATTATCCAAATCCTAATACATAGTACACACTTAATTTTTGGGAGAGTTGGTCACAACTAATTGGGGTTTAAACTACGTGGACTGCTCTTACCAAACCTATTCCACCTTGTTATTGTTGACCCAACGTGAAGGAAGGGAACCGCCGTCACTCGGATTCATACCGTTATCGTTAATTGACGTGCACTCAAAGGATTATTACCGTCATTGTTAATTTTACGTGCACTCAAAAGATTCAGATCAAATTACTACCTTTGCAAACAAGCTACCTCCAAAATTTGGACCTCGATATCTTCTTCATAAGTGCCTAACGAGACAAGCACTTATCAATCCACTAACCTTCTGGGCAGATTACACACTTTATTTTAAGTAATTTTAATTTTTGTGTGTGCATCTAGCATTAAAATTATATATTAATAGTAATTAAAAAAGTAAAGTCAAGGTTGTAAACTTCGTTTTTAAGGACTATGGATTGAAACAAAATTTAAAATTAAAAATAAACAGAACGTCGTCCTGATTGGGTTCGGGTTCTAACAATATAGGCAAATATTAATTAGAAGATCTCTTTTTACAAATTCATATACATAAAAAGTTAGGATAATAATTAGGTCATCTTACCTCCTTCGGCATAAAAGGGTTTTAGGGTTCCACAGAATTGCCTTAAAGATCTCATTCGATCTTTGCGAAAGAGAGGAGAGAGAGCGCGAGGGAGCAGAGGAGGCGTGGGAGCGAAAAGGGTTTATAGGTTTTCTGTTATCTGAAAAAATGGTAAAATATATCTCTCTTCTCTCTCTTGGTTATTTGTTTGATTTGCAGTGAGTAGCAGACCTCCTTGATTTATCACAGATTGGTGTGGAAATTAAAAAAATAAATAATGATGGGTTAATCCTTTGTGTTTGAGCAGTTGATTCCGAAGAAAAACCGCAATGAAGTCTACAAGTACCTCTTCAAAGGTCAGTCTTATTTTTTTTTTTGGTTGTTGTGGTTACATCTATTATAACCCTTGATAAACCTGTTTTTGATCTCAATGTTGTTATATATATATGGAAATCGATGGGTGATTCTAGGTTTTAGAAGTAGATTGAAGTTTCTGGTATAATTTTATTGTAGCCATTTCGTCAGTTTGAAGTTTTGGTCCGATTTTGTTTTTCCTTTAAAATCTAGGGTTTTAAATTTTCTATTTTTATGAGATTTTGATCTAGGGTTTTGTTAACTATTGAGGAGTTTTAATAGAGAGCGTTACCAGCCATCTAGGGTTTTATTATTTGATTGGTGTTGCTACTATTTAGGTTTTGGTTGAATCTGGGGGGTTTTATTGTTTCTCGGAGATCAATTAAGAGGGCTTGTTGGAAGTGCCCGAAGGTTTTCTGGTATTTGAGGGATGAGTTGGCTACTGTATTGTCATGATTGATTTTTGCTGCTTCTTCTGCAGAGGGTGTGCTTTATGCAAAGAAAGATTACAATATGCCCAAGCACCCTGAGATCGATGTTCCGAATCTGCACGTGATTAAGCTGATGCAGAGCTTCAAGTCCAAGGAGTATGTGAGGGAGTCATTTGCATGGATGCACTACTATTGGTACCTCACAAATGATGGTATTGAGTACCTTCGCTCATACTTGAATCTGCCATCAGAAATCGTTCCTGCCACATTGAAGAAGTCTGCCAAGCCCTTGGGCAGGCCTATGGGTGGCCCTCCAGGTGGTGACAGACCAAGGTATGTATTGTGAAAAAACATGTGCATTTATTTTGTGCGTCTTTTTTTTTCTTGTAGAAGGAGTTGCATGAGTTTTATTCATATATAGAAGATCCCTATAAAAACCATTGCATTATGAACTAAAGGGTAATAGTGATTGTACCTCAATTTTTGGGTGAAAGCTAAACTATGTTTTAAGGCCTAAACATTGTCCGTTGACTGTTTTTACTTGAGATTATACTTTTGCCATGAACGATCAAGCACATTCAAATAGATCATGGTCGTGGGTTAAGCACATTCAAATAGATCATGGTCGTGGGTTCTTTTATTGATTGGTCGTTGTTTACATGGTAGCGAATCAAAGTAGCTTTGAAGAATTATCTTTGTAAAATCGTTTGGGATTTTGTTTATATTTTAAGTGTTTAGTTTTAAATGTTCTGTGATTGGTATTTTTTTTACAGAGGTCCACGATTTGAGGGTGATCGGCCAAGATTCGGTGATAGAGAAGGATACCGTGGAGGCCCTCCACGTGGAGCTCCGGGAGAATTTGGTGACAAGGGTGGAGCTCCTGCTGAATATCAGCCCCAATTTAGGGTTAGTATTCTTTATTCAGTGATTATTTATTGTCTCCTAAATTTTGTTGGTGAAAGATGTGTTCTGGTGTTTTAAATGTTTCCTCATAAAAATTGTAGGCACCTGGTTCAAGACCAGCCTTTGGACGTGGAGGTGGTGGCTATAGTGGAGGTGGTGGCTACGGTGCTGGCCCTGCATCCTCTGGTTTTCAAGAATGAGAACCTTCCAATGTTTGCCAAATTAGAGGGGTTGTCTATGCTCATTTTCTCTATTTGGCAAAGTCCAAGTGTGGCATCTTATTTTTAAAGGAAATTGATTTGTAGGGCGGATGTTAGATGTCATAGAGAGTGTATTTTGACTCTTTCATTTCTTTTGTTGGTGTAGAGCATTTTTGAATTTAGTGAACAAAAGTGATTAACGGATTTTTTTTTGAAAATGACTAAATATGTTTTTCTACCAGCTAAAGGCTGGTAAATCATATGCATTATTTAAATTTGATATATCTTTGTCTTGGGCATTGTATTACTTTAAAATTATTATGGATCTTTTAAAATCTGTTACTTTTTCTTCCAAATGCACATGAATACCCAATTTTATTAGACATCTTGATATATTTAAAAAATGGGACTCTGATAGAAAAGGTATTGGGGACGGGGTATCTTTGATCTTTGCCAAACCGAATGTTTTTAGCCAGGAAAATGTTGTTGGGGAATTCTGTTTGCTTTTTGTCTGGTATGCTAATGATTTTATAATTGCGTTTGTTTTTAAGAGATTTGTCTGGTTGGATTTTATATGGTTAGGACTTGCGCTTAACCTGATAAATTTTTTGGTGTAGATGTCTTAATTCATATGTGTAATTAATTTAAAAGCTGTACTTATTTTTTGGGATTTGGTGTATTTCTCATATGTTTAAAATTCAGACCTAGCATTTGTTCCGGCTATATCTTGACCTATAACCTATTATGTTTATTTTGCTTCTCTATAATTGCAACTTATTGGCAGATGTGTTCTCTATTCCTTAAATCTCTTTATGATTGTTTGATATGGGTGTTGGTGTTCATGGTGTTTAACATAAACAGAATGGGGTTTGTTTTCCTTATACTGAAAACAGAAGCATAATGGTCTAGTTTTTGTTAATGAATTGAGTTGGATGCTGAATGGAGTTTTTGATTGGATATATGCAACTAGACTCGCATATTTTCAACAGTCGCCTGAAGGGAAGAAGACTTATTGATCTTAGCAATTTGATTTCTCAAGTTCCACTGTTCTTTAACAATATTGTGTGCTTGTGCCTTGACCTTTGACAATTTGTTTGCTGATATCTATATTGTTGAGCACCTCTGATTCAGTTTTTTTGAAAGGGCTGCCATCTTCAACATGGAGTGAATGTCATGAAGGATTGATATATGGTTTTGGTAGGGAAATATGGGGAGCAAATATAAGTTCAACACATATTTCACAATGTGACTAGCCATTATGCAGCGTTGTTATGAACTTGAGCGGTTAATGGTTTCTTATAATAACACAATTTAATACAGGGAAAAAATATTTGTTCTTTTTCCTAATGATGTTGGGTTTTCTAAATTAATAGACTAAGTATGCTGTGTTTATGTTGTTTCGAATGTATTTATGTGATAACTCATTGCCACAACATTGTTATGATAATGGTTTGGTTAATAGATAGGTAGATGCACTCTTTGTTGTTATGATAATGGTCTGGTTAATAGATAGGTAGATGCACCGCTTTGTCTATGTAAAATGTGTAGTTATCATATTGAAATCAATCAATTACAGTAAATTTTTGATATGTTAAAGAAAAACTCTTCAATGCTTTATAATTTAATTAATCTACTAAAAATTAGATTAGTAATACAAATTATAGTGTATGCTGTATTAGATGTATTTATTTTTAGCTTATTGCCACAACATTGTTATAATAGTGGTTGTTTATAAGTAGATACGTTTGGTATCGTCTGTTATCCAGATAAATCGTCTATTATCCGTATATATTATCAGATGTATTTATTTTCTAGGTTATTGCCGCAACATTGTTATTATAAATTGTCTGAGTATTATATGACCTATATTGGACACTCTTTTAAGAAATTACATATTTTTAACTAAACTATATTTAGTTTTCATATGAAAGTGTATAATTTTATTTAAGACAATGGTCAACCTCATGATTGGTTAAATTATCTGATACTATATATGTTTACATCTCTAATAGAATATCTAGAATATCTTCAATAATAGATTAAATGCTAGTCCATTTTCTTCTATAGATCTTTAGGAGATTTACTTCAATAATCATGAACATCAACAATATTATTTTTTATTTTAATCTTGATATACAGTTTTGTTGATAGCATTAATGATAATGTGTATTACCACAATTTTAAACGACCTCCCGAAAAAAAGCCTTGTTTTAAACCTTGATTGCATTGCCCTGGTTGGTTCTTGCTTTTAATTGGGATAGTTATCCAACTTCCCATTTTTGGGTATGTCATGATTTTAACTTTGGGCCTCCCAAAAAGAAGCCAAAGGAGGCCAAAGCCTTGATTTAAATCTTGGATCTTCCAAGGAGAAGCCAAAGCACCAAGATCAAATAATTAGAGAATAATAAGAAATCAAGAGATATAAATCAATCAAGCAAAACAAAATTAGGGTTTATAAAATTTAAACCCTAATTTAGGCAACTTGTCATGGGGGCATTTGAGGGAGTAGAGTTTTCCTTTGAAGAAATTCTTTTGAGGGAAATTTTGGTGTACCATACATAGAACCTGTCATATAATGGTATGGTCTATAAAGAAGGATAATGGAATTCACCTTTGATGGACTTCTGAAAACAACAATAGAAAATTCACTCTGCACTTAGCCACAACCCAAGACTATGAAGAGACGATCATTTCATGGTAGAGCACACTTGTGCTGATAGATTACATTTTAGTACCAGCCAATCAATGTCATAAACTATTGTATTATAAATAGGCAGCTAGTTGCATTTGAGTCATGCAGTTTAATGAAGGGTTCAATCTTCACTCTGTTGGTGGCTCAATACCCCAGTAACTAGATGGGCCAATAAGAACCTAGATTCAAGTCAGTGGATCCTTCCTTCACAATAAAACAATGAGTCAAAAGGGTGAATTGTTGATGTTATCTTCCTGCAATTACCTTCAAAACCTTCTCCAAGCATATGAAAAGTCTTATCTATATATTAAAGACAAAGCTTTGTAATATATATCGAAGAAGCATTGCATTGCTTGATTGATGGTACGAGTTCAAGGATGTTTTACTAATATGTGGGTCTTTCTTGTGCAAAACAAACCTAGTTGGCATTCTCTTCTTTTACTTTAGTGCAATATTAACTCCAACAAGCTCATTAGCATAACAACTGGTAAATTTGTTTGCATCAAACACATGTATGGTTTAGAAACCTTCTTCACCAAGGAGGTTAGAGGTTCAAATATCATTTCCTTTCATTTATTTTATCACAACACTCAAGGTTTGATGTCTTCAAGGAGCACCAAACATCTAATTCCAACTAAGCTCATTGGTGTAATGATTGGTTAGCTATATGATATTTTTAGAGATTCCAATTTCGTATGGTTATCTCTCTCCTCTTATAGTGGGTGTTTACTCTAATGCCAACAACTTGTTCACATGGTGTTTGTAATATTTTGGGTTACAAGAGTAGGCTTTGGATGGTCAACACAAGGTATATCTTGTTCCTATAGGCCCTTTCTAGCCATTAGGATTGATTATTCAAAAACCTACCTATTGCTTTATGATTCAACTATTTTCTCTTGTAATTTGAGGGTAAATTATGGCTGCCCTATTGTATATTGAAGATCTTCTTATTGGAATCTCAACATCTTCAAAGAGAGGTTGATTAAGTTCATGTACCTTTGAGAAGAGAAGATAGTGGGATCCATTGGTCTATTTGAGCTCAAACAGACCTCATTATGGGGAGGGAATATGTACCATCTCTAATGTGTTCTCTCCTTGCTTCCTCAACTCAGATTATGAGGGGTTGTTGAAATGTTTGTAATATGACCTTATTAAGCCAAGGTTGACAATGAAATGCTAATCAATGCTCTTGATGTAGCCTAAGTGCAAGTGCAATGAGATGAAAGGGCATGCAACGAAGATGACAACTAAAAGAAAATGAAGGAAACAAGATGGGGTCTAATGGTAAACAAATTACAAAGCAGCCAATTTTTTCAAAAACTTCTAGTGTAGAAGACCTAAACAAGGGCAGGGCAAAGGGAATTTTGGATCAAGGCATGTTGTATGGAACAATATGGAATGGAGAAGTATAAGTGGTTGATTATACAAAAGGACTAGATTAATATTTAAAGAAATAAATCTTTTATTTCCAAGAGGATCTTATGAAACTATAGAATAAAAGGACTAAGGATTCCACAAACCGAAACCTCAAAGAAGCAAAGATAAAAGCAAATATCCCAAACACAACACTGACCCAAGAGTGGTGGGAGAAGATCTAATGGAATCTTGCAACATAAGATTTACAATTATAGGTTTGTTAGACAAACAACCTAGCAAAAGGTCTTCTTGGAAGATTGCATTGCTGAGGTGGCCAATTTAGATTTTGTCTTGCATTTGAATTCAAATATACTCTACAATATGGCTCATGGATCTTCAACTACCTCCTACAAATGGCTTAGCTACTACAACCATCTATCAAAAATATCACTTTCAATCCAAACAAATCTTAGCTTGGATAGCTGGAAGGCATTGATGTAGTTGCAACATTGAAAGGGACATTCCAATAGGATAAGTGTCAAAGTTAGACTTGTAAAAAAAATGGACATCTTGATTGCTTAGAGAATTTGAATCAAATCTAGAATTTTAGGATGATCTGATAACATCACTATTGTATAAGTTATGGTTTCATTCATCTCTGGCTAGTATTTTGATTTTTTTGACTTTGTGCATTCTTGGCTTTATTGGCATCTCTACATTGAGAGTTTTGATTTTGTTCTATCACTATACATTCTGTGCATTCTCAAAATTTGATGCTAGAGTGTTGACATCTTGAGAGAGAGGTTGATTAAGTTCATGTACCTTTGAGAAGAGAATATAGTGGGATCCATTGGTCTATTTGAACATTCATTATGGGGAGGGAATATGTACCATCAACTCTGATTATGAGGGGTTGTTGAAATGTTTGTAATATGACCTTATTAAGCCAAGGTTGACAATGAAGTGCTTATCAATACTCTTAATGTAACCTAAGTGCAAGTGCTATGTAAACCTACGAACATATTTCTATATAAGCCTACGAACATCTTTATATAAGTTTGTGGGTGTTACAAATGAATGTGGAGAGACTGAATGAATAAGGGAGTTAGAGGATAAAACAACAATTAGGAAGCAGAAATAAAAAAGTGGCTAAAATTTATTAATACAATAGACAATGGCTACAAGAAGCAACGAGATGAAAGGACATGCAACGAAGATGGCAACTAGAAGAAATTAAAGGAAACAATATGCAGTCCAATGGTAAAAAAATTACAAAGCAGTCAATTTTTTCAAATTCTTCTAGTGTAGAAGACCTAAACAAGGGCAGGGCAAAGGGACTTTCGGATCAAGGCATGTTGTATGGAACAATATGGAATGGAGAAGTATAAGTGGTGGATTATACAAAGAGACTAGATTAATATTTAAAGAAATAAATCTTTTATTTCCAAGAGGATCTTATGAAACTCTAGAATAAAAGGACTAAGGATTCCACAGACCGAAACCTCAAAGAAGCAAAGATAAAAGCAAATATCCCAAACACAACACTGATCCAAGAGTAGGAATTTTTAAATAAAAAACCCTCTCATCTAAATAAAGGAAGAGGTGAGAGAAAACACTACATCAAAAAATGAAAGGAGATAATTAAAATGGTGGTGGGAGAAGATCTAATGGAATCTTGCAACATAAGATTTACAATTATAGGTTTGTTAGACAAACAACCTAGCAAAAGGTCTTCTTGGAAGATTACATTGCTGAGGTGGCCAGTTCAGATTTTTTCTTGCATTTGAATTCAAATATGCTCTACAATATGGCTCATGGATCTTCAACTACCTCCTACAAATGGCTTAGCTACTACAACCATCTATCAAAAATATCACTTTCAATCCAAACAAATCTAAGCTTGGATAACTAGAAGGCAATGAGGTAGTTGCAACATTGAAAGGGACATTCCAATAGGATAAGTGTCAAAGCTAGGCTTGTAAAAAAAATGGACTTCTTGATTGCTTGGAAAAATTGAATCAAATCTAGACTTTTAGGATGAGTTGATAACATCACTATTGGATAAGTTATGGTAGAATGTTGACATCTTCAGAGCGAGGTTGATTAAGTTCATGTACCTTTGAGAAGAGAAGATAGTGGGATCCATTGGTCTATTTGAGGATTCATTATGGGAAGGGAATATGTACCGTCTCTAATGTGTTCTCTCCTTGCTTCCTCAACTCAGATTATGAGGGGTTGTTGAAATGTTTGTAATATGACCTTACTAAGCCAAGGTTGACAATGAAGTGCAAGTGCTATGTAAGCCTACAAACATCTTTCTATATAAGCCTACAAACATCTTTCTATATAAGCCTATGAGATAGTTCCAACATTGAAAGGGACATTCCAATAGGATAAGTGTCAAAGCTAGGCTTGTAAAAAAAATGGACTTCTTGATTGCTTGGAAAACTTGAATCAAATCTAGACTTTTAGGATGAGTTGATAACATCACTATTGGATAAGTTATGGTAGAATGTTGACATATTCAGAGCGAGGTTGATTAAGTTCATGTACCTTTGAGAAGAGAAGATAGTGGGATCCATTGGTCTATTTGAGCATTCATTATGGGGAGGGAATATGTACCGTCTCTAATGTGTTCTCTCCTTGCTTCCTCAACTCAGATTATGAGGGGTTGTTGAAATGTTTGTAATATGACCTTATTAAGCCAAGGTTGACAATGAAGTGCAAGTGCTATGTAAGCCTACAAACATCTTTTTATATAAGCCTATGAGCATATTTATATAAGTTTGTGGGTGTTACAAATGAATGTGGAGAGACTGAATGAATAAGGGAGTTAGAGGATAAAACAACAATTAGGAAGAAGAAATAAAAAAGTGGCTAAAATTTATTAATACAATAGACAATGACTACAAGAAGCAACGAGATGAAAGGGCATGCAATGAAGATGGCAACTAGAAGAAAATAAAGGAAACAAGATGGGGTCCAATGGTAAAAAAATTACAAAGCAGTCAAAATTTTCAAATTCTTCTAGTGTAGAAGACCTAAACAAGGGTAGGGCAAAGGGACTTTTGGATCAAGGCATGTTGTATGAAACAATATGGAATGGAGAAGTATAAGTGGTGGATTATACAAAGGGACTAGATTAATATTTAAAGAAATAAATCTTTTATTTCCAAGAGGATCTTATGAAACTCTAGAATAAAAGGACTAAGGATTCCACAAACCGAAACCTCAAAGAAGCAAAGGTAAAAGCAAATATCCCAAACACAACACTGACCCAAGACTAGGAATTTTTAAATAAAAAACCCTCTTATCTAAATAAAGGAAGAGGTAAGAGAAAACACTACATCAAAAAATGAAAGGAGATAGTTAAAATGGTGGTGGGAGAAGATATGATGGAATATTGCGACATAAGATTTATACTTATAGGTCTGTTAGACAAACAACCTAGCAAAAGGTCTTCTTGGAAGATTGCATTGCTGAGGTGGCCAGTTCAGATTTTGTATTGCATTTGAATCCAAATATGCTCTACAAAATGGCTCATGGATCTTCAACTACCTCCTACAAATGGCTTAGCTACTACAACCATCTATCAAAAATATCACTTTCAATCCAAACAAATCTTAGCTTGGATAGTTGGAAGGCACTGAGGTAGTTGCAAAATTGAAAGGGACATTCCAATAGGATAAGTGTCAAAGCTAGGCTTGTAAAAAAAATGGACATATTGATT
Organism: Wollemia nobilis; assembly: GCA_028583015.1. Classification (NCBI taxonomy): domain Eukaryota; kingdom Viridiplantae; phylum Streptophyta; class Pinopsida; order Araucariales; family Araucariaceae; genus Wollemia; species Wollemia nobilis. Next base: position 21,161,512 of record JAQPPZ010017228.1, read on the forward strand.
GCTTGGAGAACTTGAATCAAATCTAGACTTTTAGGATGATCTGATAACATCACTATTGGATAAATTATAGTTTCATTCATCTCTGGCTAGTATTTTGATATTTTTGACTTTGCGCACTCTTGGCTTTATTGGCATCTCTACATCGAGAGTTTTGATTTTGTTCTATCACTATACTTTTGTGCATTCTCAAACTTTGATGCTAGAGTGTTGACATCATCGTTTGAAGATGTTTGAGATTATTCCATTCCATATTTGAGCTGAGGGCACATTCTTTGGCCAATGCTAGATACATGTTTGATTCCTCTTTGAGAAAATTAGGTTTATTTAACTTGGTGCATACTTATATGTTTTCAAATTTTTGATATTGCATACTGGCATCATTTTCGAAATTAGCATGGAATCATTCCATTCCTTAGCGCAATCTCAAAATTTAATTTGGGACTTAGTCACTTTTTGAGGAAGTACCTAATCGCTTTAAGACTTGTTTTTGGGCTAAAGTTCACATTGCTTGGGATTTTGAGACATCTTCGAGGTATATATCTTCAATGATACTTAGGCAATATTTATATGAAAATAATTTATGTATTAGGGTATTAATTTGACCTATAGTAATCCATGATTATAATCTCTTTGAATATTAGAGGCTTAGGGGCTCCTCATAAAAAAATAACCCTAAAAAAATAATTATACTTCAAAAACCTGATATTATATTGATTTAGGAAACCATGTTTGACGTACCAAAGACGTCAACTATACTTAATTTACTCCTACCAAGTTGGAAGTTTATGGGGACAGACTCTAATGACAAATTAGGGGGAATTATCTCAAGATGGACATATGTTTTTCAATTGATTGAAAACTCCATAGAAGTAGCAGTATCGAAATTCCACTCTAAGGAGTTAGGAAAAATAATAACTATAGTAAATATGTATGTTCCTTATGGAGATAGGATGGTTTTCTAGGAGGAATGTTTTGGCCAATATCTTCTAAACAAGGAGAATTTAGTGGTGGGAGGGGATTTAAAATTTTTACAAAAAGAAGTAAAATATGAGAACAGGTTAGAATGGATCCACTTGCTGATTTTTTTCTTCACAAGATTTAGAGTGCTGAACTATGTGATATAGAACCAAAAAGGCTTGCTTCTACATAGAGGAACAAATAAAACTATAAGACATGGGATATTCAAAATATTGGATAGATTTCTAGTTTCAAAGAAGCTTATATCCTTCTATTATAAGATGAGAACATGAATAGATTAAGGGGGAGGGTTAAATCATTCTCCAATCCTTTTACAACTAGAAAAGGATGAAGATAAACCACCAGACCCTTTGAAATTCAACCCCATTAGGCTGAGGGATGAAAAATTTCAAAAATCAGCAAGAACATAATGGAGGTATTATGACCCAACCTCAAAATTGACAAAAATATTTTAGTTCATTAGTAATCCTAGGATAATAAAGTCAATCATATTAGGTTGAGCCAAAGCAAAATACTGGGAAGTAGAGACAAGACTTATTGACATTGACTCTTCTCTAAATCAACTCTACAATACAAGGTCATGAAGTTAAAAAAAATCATGCAAGCCAAATAACTGGAAAAAAGAAGATAAAATTGTTGGAATATGAGGCAAAATGGAGAATGAAATGCATGGCTTTATGGTTAGAATAGGGATGAAAATTGTTATTTTTTTCAAAATTATGCAAAATAAAGAAAATATACAAACACAATTTGAAAAATGAAAGGGGATAATAGATACAATTTGAGAAGATCCCAAGAGTTGTAACCATTAGTAGTAAACTATTTCAAAGGCTTGTATAAATATCCAAATAGAGTAAATATAGTAGAGACAACTAAATATTCCCAAGAGGTCAATGAGGAACAAAAGAAGATTTGTTCTCAGAATTCACCAAGGAGTTACTTTTAGTAGTCAAATCATTCTAGAAAGGAAAAAGTCTAGGTCTGGATGGATGGACATTTGATTTTTATTTGCATTTTTTTGAATTGTTGTTGGAAGATATTTTAAAAGAGGTAGAAGAATCAAGGATTAAGGGACAATTGCTAGGATCCATAAGCTCCACTTTCTTGGCATTTTTTTTTGTGTGGAAAACATCCCAAAAGGGATGCCACTTTTGGGTAAGACCCAAGGAGGCAGGGGTATCCACTTTCTTGGCCTTGATACCAAAAAGGGACAATCCAAAATCTTTCAAGGATTACAAACCTATTTATTTATGTAATACCCTCTACAAAATCATCTCAAAGATTATATCTAGGATAATTACAATTCTCTTCTTAGGCAATTTTTTTGAACAATTTGGATTTTTAAGAAAAAGGAAAATTCATGAAGCAATAGGGGTAGCCCTGGAAGGACTGCATTCAAGAAAGACAAGGAATCAATGAGCAAAGGTAATAAAATTTGATCTAGCAAATTTTTTTTTTTGAAGAGGTTAAAAAGTGAGGGCACATAAGGGCCACCCTTCTCATGAATAGAACTTGGGTCTTCGTTAAGAGAACCCAATGAATTTTGCCATTGCGGTGTCCCTGTCAGGATGATATAGCAAAAGCTTTGAATAAAGTAAATTAGTTATACATTAGGTTGAACCTAATTCAAATTGGATGTAGAATTCCATTTGTGAATTAGGTGATGGATGTATCAATTCAACCTCTTTTGTTATACTTATCAAAGGATAAGTTTCCAAAATTTTCAATGTTTTTAAAGGTTTGAGATAAAGGTATCATCTTTCTCCTATCATTTTTATTTTGATAGTAGAAGATTTAAGTATACTGATCAAGGAACACAAAAGATAATAAATGGTCAAGGGTATCAAATTGGTAACTCTTTAAAGGTTACCTATTTGCTCTTTGCAAATGATGTTTTACTTTTTGGAAATGGAACACTGAAGGAAGCCTTAAAGTATAAAGGAGTCTTGGACCTATATTGTATGTCTACAAGAATGGAAATACATCTATGAAAATAGATATAGCCTTCAATAGGTTTCATCTAGGGCAAATAGAAGCAGTAATGGGAACTTTTGTTTTTAAGCAAGAAAATATTTGATCCCTTTATTAAATATTTAGGCTTTCATCTAAAACCTAATGACAATGGATACCCAAACTAGATCTGGTTATACACCAAAATAGAGAAGAGGATCACCACCTGGTGCATTAGGTAGCTATCATTAGGGGATGGCTCCACATTGGTGAAATTAGTCTTAGAAGCCATCCCGTATTACTAGCACTCCTTGGCTTGCATTCCAATCACAATAGTAGAGAAAATAAGGAAGAAGTGTTTCAAATTACTTTTTTTAATGAACAAATAGAAGGATATAATGATACTAATTAAATTAAATAGATTAGCTAAACCAAAATCAAATGAAGGATGGAGCCTCAAGAGTATACATAAGTTTGGAAAATCTTTAGCAACAAAAAGTTTATGGATATTGATAACAAACAAAGGATTATGGAAGGAAGTAATTCAAGAGAAATATTTAGGCACCTCATCCTTTGTAGATTATATTAGACAATATATTAAATTAGTTTAAAAATCTATAATTATTTAGAAAGCACTAGCGAGAAATTTTTCATTAGTTGGAAATTTCTTGGCATGGAAAATAGGAAATGGAAAGGAAGTAAGGATAGACAAAGATCATTGGATAGGAAACACAGAAGCCTATTAGATTCTATTAAACATAAAAGATAATCTCCATAACCAAGGAAATATGATATTTATATATGTGGTATCAACATAGAGCACCAATCTATGAAAACAAGGATGGCTCATAATAGAAGAGCTAACACTGGGAGGAAATGAAGCATATATTTGGCATGATTACACAAAGGAACTAGGAAGAGAAAATATAAGACTAAATTAATAGAGACTTTATGATATGGTTTAAGAATATAATAAGTGGGTAGTACACAACTAGAGAAGGGTATTGAAGAACACAAGCTTATATTGAGAGGGGGAGTGAACAATATAAGACCACTTTTTACTTTTCTTTTCAAATCAATATTATGTAGTGTATAGATAGCAGTATCAATAGCAATAATCAAAGCAATGCACAAAACACCATACACAATAGAGACACCACAATTTACGTGGTTCACCCAATGTGGGCTACTCCATGGAGAAAATATTTTACTAAAATTTTCTCAATCAATCTCTTTGGGAATCCTTCCCAATTACAATGTTTATGGACCTCTGTCCAAAGGAGATGTTGATCCCCTAATCTCAAGTTCGTGGATCTCTTCCACAAGAGAACTCTTTCCCCTTCTGCTCTGGCTAGTGATCTTCTAGAAGACTTTCTCTCTCTTTGCTGCACTGACTGGTGGATCTCTCTCCACTTGAAGACTCCTCACTCAGATCTGTCTTCAATTGTCCTGGTTGTTGGATCTCTATCCACTAAGACTCTGTCCTCTATACTCTGTCACCTCCAAAGCTCTATCTCAATACTATACTAAACACAGTCCAGTCGGTCTAGCACAACTCTGCTCAATCTCTTGTACTAAACATAGTTCATTCGGTCTAGCACAACTCTGCTCAATCTCTTGCACTAAACATAATTCATTCGGTCTAGCACAAGTCCACTCAAATTTGCACTAAACATAGTTCATTTGGTCTAGCACAAATCTGCTCAATAGGTCCACACAGAACCTTCTCAAATATGCTCAATAGGTCCACACAGAACCTGCTCAAATATGCTCAATAGGTCCACACAGAACCTACTCAAATCTGCTCAACAGGTCCACACAGAACCTGCTCAAATCTGCTCAACAAGTCCACACAGAACCTATTCAAATATGCTCAACAAGTCCTCTCTAGGACTTGTCCAAATCTGCTCAATAAGTCCTCTCTAGGACTTGTCCAAATCTGCTCAATAAGTCCTCTCTAGGACTTCCTCAAATCTGCATAGCAAGCTTCCACAAAAGCTTACACAAAATCAGTCCACAAGCCTTCTCAAAGACTTACCTCAAATCAGTTTAACAAGCTCACACAGAACTTGTCCAATCTCATAGAATCATAAAGAGAATTGTTAGAGACTCAATATGTTCTATACTCAATGCTCAATCAATATCTCAATTCAATCTCATAGAAGCATAAAGAGAATTGTTAGAGACTCAATATGTTCTATACTCAAATCCCAATCTCAACTCAATATCAATCTCATAGAAGCATAAAGAGAATTGTTAGAGACTCAATATGTTCTATACTCAAATCCCAATCTCAACTCAAATCAATCTCATAGAAGCATAAAGAGAATTGTTAGAGACTCTATATATTCTATTCTCAAATCTCAATCTCAACTCAAATCAGAATATAGAATAGTTTGTTTCATGGAACTTGAACAACCACTTCACACAATTACTTGACTAGGCTCAATCAACTCTACTCAACCAATCACCTCAAGGAACAATCCTTTCCACAAACCCTAGTCCAAGCATGTATCAACCAACTCAAAATGTTTCCAACAATGCTCAACAACAAATCTCACATAACAATGATACTCATGTTCTTAACTCAAGTTCAAGTTCTTTGCATGACCAATTGGCTTCAACAACAATGCTTATAAAACAAGGTTTAATCACAACTCTCAAACTAGAAAACCTTGAAGCATTAAACCAAAAACTCCTCAAAAAGGAAACCACAATCAATCCTTTTCTCTCCAAAGATATTTTCAGAAATCAATCACCCAAATAAGTCAATGAAGAATATTGCCCATACCTTTTTGATGCCTTATGAGTTGTCCACTAAATCTGCCACACTCAACACATTTTCTTTTTCCAATCTCAACAAGGGTTAGAGGTCTTGAGTAATAACACAATAATAAAAATAATATCTCAATAACACCTTATTACTCCTACTCAATAAAATGCACCATACCCTCTTATGCAAGAAATAAACCCTCAAAAGAATGAATCAAACTTACTTTTGAAACTCCTTGACAAAACCAGAAATATCTCCTTGCACACACCTTATTTCTCCCTCTAAGCAATCTAAACAAATAGCTCTCGAAAAGAGCTTTCCAATGATATATAATATGATATACTTCCAAAAAGAAAATCAGCAAAAATATCTATCTTTCCTAGGGCATACCATATCCTTATTTCTCCTTAGGCAACCTTGGAAAAAATTAAAATATTAAACAACATCAAAAATTAAATCCACTTGCCTTGCCCTCGGTGGGATTCGATCCCCCGACGTCCTCCTTCCCAATGCCTTAGCCGCAGCCAAGCCATCATTGGGCCACGCGCCCTGACGTGTCTAAAATGGCACGTCCACCATAAAGTTTCCACGAACAACGCTCCTTCAAAAACAACAAGCGCTTCAAGCGCTTCTTCCTTGCAATCCAAAAGGCCTCACGTGAATCGAACGTGGGACCTCCTCCTTAGTACCAAGCCAACATACCACTAGGCCATGCTGGCCTTTGTGCTTAGAGCCTCCGAACCTTCACACCTTTAGCCTTTACGTAAATCGTAAGGCCTTCAAAAAACAAAACCTTTTCGCATGCGCTTCGAATAATAATTGCAAGGGATGCCTTGGTAAATGTTTTTGATGGCATTTATATAATGCCTTTGTCCTCTTTTGCAATCACGTCGGCGCTTCGAATAATTTCGACGTCGGCGTGATTTTTAATTTATAATTAATTTAAATTTAAATTTAAATATTATAAATTAAAAAGAACCAACCTTAGGTTTAATTTAATTAAACCTTAGAACCTTGTCTTAATGCCCAATCTTGGTATAATTAAATATTATTTATAAAATTTAAATTCCTTGTGAATTTAAATAATTTATAAATAATTATTAAACCTCCTTTTTAACCTTTGCAATAACCCATCTTGGGTTTTTATAAACCAATCACTTAACCTGTGCTCCCAATAATATTAAAATATTATGGAGCCTTTTTCCTTTCATTTCTGCACTGATGAAGCTTTTTCCTGGATGACTTGGGCGACTTTATTTCTTGCCGAATTCCTTAATAAGAGTGATAACTCTATCAGGTGACATCAATGACAACTTTGACTTAGAGGACTCAAAATGTCCAACAATCTCCCCCTTTGTCATTGATGGCAACCTTTATCCTTTTACTGAAACCTGACCTTCTTTTCTACTCCCCCTGGGTCTTTGCTCCCCCTGGCTCAATGCTCTCTCAAATATCAAATCTCTCCCCAATACACAAATCTCTCCCCCTTTGACATCAATGGCAAAGGGTCACCTTTGGGGCTCGGGGCTAAGAATGAGCCTCTTAGCTTAGCCCCTCCCCCACCTCCATATGAGGTGGTTAATTCTCGGGTGGGAGTATTTCTACTCCCCGAAAGCACAGATCTATGCCTTTATCTTTCTCTATTCTTTTGTGAGTCTTCTAAATCCTCTCACTATTTCTTTCCAAGTCATCATCCCTATTCTTGTCCTCACTTCTGTTCATGTTCCTACTCTTGTTCTCATCCATGTTCCTGTTCTTGTTCTTTTCTGAGTCTATTATTTTTTGAGTCTCTATTCCTGTTCATCTTCTTGCTTCTGTTCATATTCCTATTTCTGTTCATATTCCTATTCCTGTTCATATTCCTGTTCCTGTTCATGCCTATTTCTAGAATATTTGCTCTACACCATCTTGCTATGTGACCATCATTATTGCACTTATAACACTTAATGTTATTATTCCTTGGATGTGCAACTGTCTTAGGACTTCTCCTAGTGAAGCCATATCCTCTTCTATCTTGAATCCTGCAATTCATTGCCTTGTGACCAAACTCATTGTATGAGTAGCAATATCCTTGGAAAAGTTGTCCTTTTCCATACTCCTGTCTTTGATGTGTCCTGCACTGTGAAGCCATGTGCCCAAACCTGTGACATGAAAAACATCTTCCATTGAAGCTTCCTTGTCTTGAACTCATTGGTCTCCTATTCTGATTGCTGTTCCATCTATATTTTTTTTATGCATTGTTCCTATATTTGTTGAACTCTATGTTGTCCAACTCATCCTCTGATGTCTCATTCCCACTTATACTGTCATATTCTGAAGTATCTTCTTTTGAAGTTCCTTCTTCTTCAAGACTTGAGGTAGATTCTTCTTCCTATTTCTTTTGAACCTTTCCAAAGCCAAGACCTGTTGAACATGATGTTCGTTGTTGTCCACATATGAACTTATCCAAGTTCCTAGAGTTGTTTTTGAAACTCTTCATCTTGATCTTGGAGTCCTTTAAGTCTTCTTTTAAAGTAGCCACTTCTTGTGCTAACTTCTCACATTCCAAGATATTTGCTTCTAATTTATCTTTGAACTTGCTTGCCTTAGCCTTTGATTTCTCTAAATCTTCTATGAGCAATAATATTTCTTCATCACATTCTTGAAACTGACTTTCAAGCTTAGAGTGTTGCTTTCTTACCTTCTTTATTGTGTCAAGGGCATAGATAAGTTCTCCCTTGAGATCATAGCCATTCTCTACTAAATAATCCTCTATTTGTTTACCTTTGTTCGAGTTTCTAATTCCTTTAGACTTATCTTCTATAGGGTCACTCATTTCTTATAATGACATTAGAATATTTTCTTCTGGTCCTTCAAATGCATCTTTAAAATCACCATCACTGAAACTATAACCATCCCTAGTGAAATCATCTTCAAGATGTCCAAATTTACCATATCTAAAACACTTGAGAATAACTAGAGTCCTTTTCTTAATTGGATCTTTCTCTTTAACCATAAATAGGACTTCATCTCTATCATTGTCTGAAAAACTAGCATCACTATCAATTGAGTACTTACTTGCATTATCCATGTAGTAGCTTCTCTTTTGTCTCTTGAAGAGCTTCTTTTCTTGTTTGTTTTGTCCATCCTTGATTTTCTTTTGGTACCTATGTCTTTCTGACTCCTTGTACCTGTGATCATGTTTTTATTCATCATTGTTGTTCTTTGTCTCCTTGCACTCTGTTGCAAAATGTCCATACCTTCCACAATTGAAACATTTGATAGATCTTGGATATATGGGTCTTCTGGAACCTCTATATCTTCTGCCATAATTTGCTTCTTCATCACTGGATGACTCACTGCTCGATTCTATCTTCTTTTCCTTTTTCTTTTTGTCTACTTTGAAAGTAGCTTCTTTCGGAGGAATAGGATCTTTTGTTCTTATCTCAAAAGTAGTAAGCATGCCAAGCAAATAATTCCTTGTCAAAGAATCACTATCAATTGACATTTCTATAGCAAAAACCTTTTCACTATGCCTTTTTGGAAGAGTTCTCAAGATCTTATCACAAGCATCAGATTCATCAACCTTCATTCCCAGACACCTCATCTCATGTATAAGTTCATCAATCTTACTGAGATAGTCATGAATATTTTCATCATCCTTCATTCTTAAGTTCTCAAATTATCCTTTGAGATTTTTTTTTTTTTGGTAAGAGAATATTATAATTAACACCGGGTTTTAACTGGTTGACCCAAAACCATTTTACAAAATAGGGTCCACTGACCAACTGGACAAAGGCCAAGCCCTAAAAGTTTAAACTGACAACAAAAATAGCCAAGACCTACTCTTCCATTAGAATACGACCAAACTAAACTATGGAAGCCTAATATTATGGCCATCAGAAAAGAAAGACGCAAAAAATAACTAACAAAGACAAAAACTAATCATGCAAGCACCATGCAGAGTAGCTTGTGCCCATATAAAAATAATAGAATATGGTAAAAAAAAAAACATCCCATAGAATGGATAGCCAAGAGGCCAAGCAGTCTTCCTTGTAGTCCTCATCTAACTTCTTATCATCGTTCTTGCCATCATCTTTAGATTTTGCCTTCGACTCCTTGTGCCCTTGGAACTGCTGGCTATAAAACGGAAGATTTAGGGAATCACACAAATCAACGACTACACCGATGAGGCCGGACAAACTCTTCAATCTGGTTGATACTTGTTGGAGGTCGATGAAATTGTCATCTTCTCCAAGACTATTATGGTGGGGTCCGGTGCCTCATTGTCAGGGATCTCCAACACTTTGTTATTTCTTGCTAGGGCCTTTTTGCGACATCGAATCCAAACACACCTTGGGAAATACTTGAGGCCAAAGCAGATTTTTCCCATGCATGAATTTGTAGATAAAAAACCTATATCAGTGCCCCACCAGCTGCAAAAAACACTAGTCACATGAACAAAAAAAACAAATATGACAAAATCCATTATAAGGTTCAAAAAAATATTTTTAAAAATGCCCCCATTTTCTGTCATTGATCCACTTTGAGCCTTCCAATCTAAATTTTTTCATTATCTATCACCATTGAGACTGCATGAGGAAGATTTTCAGTCCACGTGATCAAATTTGTTGCTACAATGCCTTCATTTGCCGACCTATCACGTGCCATGTTTGCTTCCGGAAGGTATGCAAAATTATGGCCTCAGGTCGGTCATGAATTAGAGCCCTTGCTTCATGGATGTAGTCATCAAATCTCCAAGGAGCTCTCTTAGTGTTCTTTAGAAGATTTATAATAATAAGAGAATCACCTTCCACCAACGGTTTCCCTGGATAATTCTCTGCCACCTTGAGGCTCCTCCAAACCGCCCTTGCTTCGACCACATTGTTAGTTTGAGCTCCAAGATGTTCGACAAAAGCTACAAGCACCTCACCCTTGTGGTCTCCGAGTAAGCCACCACCCTGACTTCACCGGGTTGCCCCTAGATGCCCCATCAAAATTTAACTTAATCCACCCTAGGGGGGGTGGGGTCCATGTGATCATGGTTCTAGGACAGACTTGAGGATGATTGAGGCCATCAGTGAGAGGTAAGTTTAATGACTGGCCTAATGAAGCTTCAAAAGGATTTGGAGGTCTAGATGCTGCAGGCACTAAACAAGCATTCTCATTAGCATATGCTAAAATTTTTGACAGACGAGAGGATGACTGAGAAACCTTATCCAAGAAGGCCCGACGATTCCTTTCCAACCATATCTGCCACAAGTAGTGATGAAGGTAGATCTTCCACATATACCTAAGACGCCTATTCAAAAAGGGGGAAGGCCACTGGACAAATAAGTAAAAAATGGATTGAGGATGGACCCAATAAATATGAAACACTCGTAACAGACCTAACAAGATTGAGACAGAAAAATTACAATACAGAAACAAATGATCAATAGACTCCCACTCAGACATACAAAGATAACACCTATTAACAACAATCACACCTCTTTTTATTAAGTTATCCATGGTTAGGATCTTATTTTGGATGGCCAACCATGCAAAAAACCCAACCTTCGGAACAATGCTTTTGGGCCAAACTTCCAAGTGAGGGAAAGTAGGTTCATCATTATCAATAAGCATCAGATAAGCAGTCTTGACAGAAAATTCCCCATTGTCCGAAGCTTCCCGAGATAAGTCTGGTCCTCAAGAATGCCAGAAGGGATTAAAGATCTGTTTTAATTCATTCTCCAGTATTATTGATGCCCCTGGTAGATCATTATTCATTATTGGCTTCCATACCCTTCTATTGTTTGACAAAGTAATAAAATCTGCAACTTTGGTACCAAAAACTTCAATTGTCCAAGATCTAAGGGTTGAAATGATGGGGTCTGCAGAGAGGGGATAGTCCTTTAACCATTTGTGGTCCCAAAAATCAATGTTTCTTCCATTTCCCAGTTTCCAACGTAGCCCTTTGCTTAGCAAGTTTTTAGTTTGAAGGATTGATTTCCAAAAAATTGATCCCCTGGGAGGAAAGGAATAACTTAAGAATTCAATTTCTTGCAAATACTTTCTTCTGATTATAGTAATCCATTCTGCATTTGCATTTGTCAAAAGACGCCATGCTTGTTTGGCCGGGAGGGCCATGTTTAAATGTTGTATTCTCCTTAGCCCAATACCTCCAAACTCCCTTGGTTTGCAAACCCTATCCCAGGACACCAAGTGAAAGCGCTGCTTAGATTCAGAACCAGTCCATAGGAACCTCTTCTGGATCTGTTCAATTTTAGTGTAGACACTTGTAGGAGCTTTAAAAACAGAGAGAAAGTAGACAGGGATGCTTTGAATGGAAAACTTGGTGAGAACTGCCTTGCCAGCTTGAGATAACAAATTCCCTTTCCATCCAGCCAGACTTCCTCTAAATTCTTTCAATTACATTAGTCCACATGGAATCAGTAGCTCTGCCTGTAAATAAAGGAAGGCCTAGGTATGTGGATGGAAGAGTAGACACTGAGCATCCAAGAATCCTAGCAATCTTAATCGCCTCTGAATGGGAGTGTTAAAGAAATAAATTTTACTCTTTGAAAAATTTACCTTTTGCCCCATGACATCCTCATATAGCTCTAGAATATGTTTTATGACCTTAGCCTCAAAAGCCGATGCAAGAGTTAACAACAAAGTATCATCCACAAACTGTTCATGTGTAATCGCTCGTGTTTGTGATGATGCTTTAATTCCTGAAATAAGACCAATATTACAGGCGGCTTTGATTGTCCTCCCAAGGGCTTCAACCACAATGATAAACAACATGGGAGAGATAGGGTCACCTTGCCTTAGGCCCATTTTACTTTGAAAGTATCCAGCAGGAGCACCATTAACAAGGACTGAAAACCAAGGTTTCATAAAACATCCTTCCAAAAGCTTGATCCATTCATGATGAAAACCAAATTTTTGAAGAATGGCAGAGACAAAACTCCGGTTTATGCGGTCATAAGCCTTGTTCATATCCGACTTGAGATCAAAAGCGGGTTTTTAGTCCGGACTACCGAAAGGAGGGCTTCATGAATCGTTATGACCCCATCAAGGATGGACCTTCCAGGGACTGAACTGCCTTGACAAACATCAATAAACATAGGAAGGATCTTCCTCATTCTATTTGCAATTGCCTTGGTCAAAATTTTATAAACAACATTACAAAGGCTAATAGGTCTAAAATCCATCATAGATCTAGGAGTAGGAATCTTTGGGATTAAAGCAATAAAAGTGGATTTAAAACTTCTCGGAATATGCTTTGTGGACTGAAATTCCTTGATAGTAGCACATACATCAAAACCTACAATATCCCAAAAAGCCTAAAAAAAATGAGGTGAAAACCCGTCTGGACCTGGAGCTTTATCAGGGTTCATTGAGAAGAGGGCCTCTTTGATTTCTTCATCCGTGAAAGGCTTAATTAACTCCCCATTCAAGTCATCAAAAATTAAATGAGGAATATGGTAAAGCATTGATTCTGAAGCTAAGGCAGAACTGAAATGTTCTTCTCCTAAAAGATTTTGAAAATAGGAAATCGCTTCATTTCTGATCTCATTAGGACTAGAAAGGGATGATCCATCATCTCTAACAAGTTCTTTAATTCTATTGTGGCTTCGTTCCTTAAGGTAGATGCATGAAAAAATCTTGTATTGGCATCACCTTCTTTTAGCCGGGTAGCTCTAGACTTTTGCCGCCAAAAGTCTCCTCGCGAGCTAGAACATTATGGTACTCGACAAGGGATTTATTTTCATCTCGCTCGTAGGGAAGGGTTTGGCAATCCCTCTTCAAGTTTTTTCTCAATGGTTGATAACCTTTCAGAGATGGCTTTCTTGTTTTCAAAAATATTTCCAAAAATTTCCTTATTCCAGATCCTTAGATTTTCTTTCACCACTTTAAGTTTTTGTGCTAATCTGAATGAAGGCCTGCCCTGACAAGAATGCTGCCACCACTGAGAAATTCTGTCTCTGAGATCAGGGTGGTGCATCCACATAGATTCAAACCTAAAAGGCCTTTTGAATTTTGGAGTCTTTTCAATTTCAAGTAAAATCGGGTTGTGGTCAGACCCAATGCAAGGCAAGGACAACAGATTTGCATCCCCAAAAGATTGTATTGCTTCCTGTGACAAAAAAAACCTATCAAGCTTTTCCATTATAAGTTGATTTCCAGACCTCCTATTGCTCCAAGTAAATTTAGCATTTTTTAATTTGACATCCAATAAATTGTTGTTGTTGATGAAATCTTGAAAGTCCTCCATACTTCTTGCTGGAATTCCTACTCCTCCTTTTTTATCAGAGGGGTAAAGAGGGGTATTAAATTCCCCCGCCACTATCCATGGGATATCCTGAAAAGCTTCCTTGAAATGACTAAGTAAATTCCATAGATCAGCTCTCCCAGATATAGAATTAGGGGCGTACACATTTGTTAATATCCAAGAAAGGTCATTAACCTTATCCTTAAAAATAATGCTCATTACCCTTTCCCCCAATTGAATAACCTTGCCTTCCACCTTCCCTGGATTCCAGATACAAAGAAGACCACCTGAGGTTCCATTGGCTTTGCAAAAAATTGCTTCTCCATTTTTCCAGATATTGAGGGCAATTTTTCTAGACAAAACTTCATCGACTTTAGTTTCTTGCAAAATAAGAATAGTGGGATCAAAATCTCTTCTTAAATATTTGACTAACCGCTGTTTAGGAATGCCATTGAGCCCCCTTACATTCCAGGATATGATCTTCATTTGGAACTTTTAAAGTTTTTTTCCTCTTCCCCTGCCTTGGACTTGAGGGGGCTTAAGAATTTTATTTTCTTCAAAGGGAAGATTTCCAGTTGGTGGAAACAGAGTAGTCTGAATTCCATTAGCTATCTCATCTTGGACCTCTTCTTTCCATTGCTGGGCATTTGACTTTCTTCCGTTTTTTTTCTCACCTCCACAGTCAATCATGGGGGATTTCATTGAGATTCTAGTCTGTTTCGGGATAAATTTGGTTTGGGTGACCTGTTGGATAACAGTACTGGAAACCCCTTCTCTGGATTGGGACAAAGACAAAGGTGAAAAATGTCGCTTGGAAGGGGTGATTAACTCTAAAAGCACTTTTTCTCTTTCTCGGGCAGAAAAGGACTCATCATTAGGGCATTCTTTATGGCCAACACGAGGAGGATTGGAAGGTCCAGATTTGGTTGGGGAGTCAAGGTAAGCAGGGAGACCAAGAATTATATCCTCAACATTAGACCCTTCATTCTGATTTTCCTCTGTAATTATTTGGTTTTCAGCCAAAATGTTAAATTTATTTAGATTCTCGAAAGGAGAGCATACCTTTTGTTGGTCAGTTTGTGATGTAGCAATTTGCTTGTCCTTACCATTGTCCATGTGAAGCTCGGCCTCATTCTCCATTTGTCCCAAACCAGGAGGCCTTTGCCTTTTCAACATTTGGATCTTTAACCCTGTACATTCCTGTGTATTTGCCATTATTTCTAAAAGACTGCCGCTTGGAATCATTATTCCTAGGAAGGGTTTGTTGGCTTCTCAAAAAAGAGCATTGTCCTTTGAGATGGCCTTGAATATTACAGTCAGAGCAAAATGCCGGTCTATTTTCATATTCGATGACCTGTAATCTTGTTATATTTCCATATTCTAACTCCACATGAGTAGGAAGCTCAGATTCTAGGTTTGCATTTACACAAATCCTAGCATGCGTCATTCTGTGCGTGCAAGGGTTGGATTATCAATGGCCACCAATTCCCCTATGGTCTTGGCAATACCATGAAGAAAATACTCATGCCACCAATGAAACGGGAGATTTGGGAGATGGACCCAAATGGGGGCAAAGTTTATGCTCTGCTTTTCTGGGTCAAAATCCTCAACCCATCTCCTAAGAAAAAGACTTCTTCGGCCCAAGAACCAAGGTCCTCCTGTTAGAATACGACTAGCATCTTCACTATTGTTAAGGCGCACCGCAAAAAACCCCCTTGATAATGCAATAATCTCCATGTGTCCGGAAGTCTTCCACTTCAAGGATGCCCATCGTCGAATCGTTTCAATATCCGGCCTGCCCCCTATGAATTTGCCTACCAGAGAAAAATTTTCCATCGATATAAAGTCTGCCATTACGCTTTCAGGCACGGATACCTTCTGCCCATTATGAATTTGAGATTTTTGATCATAGCTTTCCTGACTCCTTTATCTCCTTCATATATGTTATGCAGAAGTTCCCACATTTATTTTGTTGTTTTACAATCCATAACCTTCATAGATTATGATCTATGCAATCCTTTTATAATTGCATTCATAGCTCTTGATTTTGCATGCATTAGAAGCTTACCTTCCTTATCTGTAGGAGGATTGATTGCAGAATCATATCCAAGTTCCACTGCATCCCAAACTTCATTTCCAAGTGCCATCGGGTAAAATCTCATCAACATACACCAATATAAGAAGTCACTTCCATAAAATACTGGTACTGCATTATTGAAGGATCCATATCTTTGATCCTTTTGATCCATTGTGTTCTTAGACCGCTTTTCCTTCAAGCTGTCAAAATCTTTTGAAGGAACCCGCTCTGATACCAATTGAAGAACACAAGCTTATACTGAGAGGGGGGAGGTGAACAATATAAGACCACTTTTTACTTTTCTTTTCAAATCAATATTATGTAGTGTATATATAGCAGTATCAATAGAAGTAATCAAAGCAATGCATAAAACACCATACACAATAGAGACACCACAATTTATGTGGTTCACCCAATGTGGGCTACTCCACGAAGAAAATATTTTACTAAAATTTTCTCAATCAATATCTTTGGGAATCCTTCCCAATTACAATATTTATGGACCTCTGTCCAAAGGAGATGTTGATCCCCTAATATCAATTTTGTGGATCTCTTCCACATGAGAACTCTTTCCCCTTATGCTTTGGCTAGTGATCTTATAGAAGACTCTGTCTCTCTGCTGCACTGACTGGTGGATCTCTCTCCACTTGAAGACTCCTCACTCAGATCTATCTTCAGTTGTCCTGGCTCTTTGGATCTCTATCCACAAAGACTCTGTCCTCTCTACTCTGTCACCTCCAAAGCTCTGTCTCAATATTGTACTAAACATAATCCAGTCGGTCTAGCACAACTCTGCTCAATCTCTTGTACTAAACACAGTTTGTTCGGTCTAGCACAACTCTGCTCAATATCTTGCACTAAACACAGTTCATTCGATCTAGCACAAGTCCACTCAAATCTACACTAAACATAGTTCATTCAGTCTAGGACACATTTTCTCAATAGGTACACATAGAACCTTCTCAAATTTGCTCGATAGGTCCACATAGAACCTACTCAAATCTGCTCAACAGGTTCACACAGAACCTTCTCAAATCTGCTCAACAGGTCCACACAGTACCTGCTCAAATTTGCTCAATAGGTCCACACAGAACCTGCTCAAATCTGCTAAAAAAGTACTCTCTAGGACTTGTCCAAATATTCTCAATAATTCCTCTCTATGACTTGTCCAAATCTGCTCAATAAGTCCTCTCTAGGCTTCCTCAAATCTGCATAGCAAGCTTCCACAAAACCTTACACAAAATCAGTTCACAAGCCTTCTCAAAGACTTACCTCAAATCGGATTAACAAGCTCACATAGAACTTGTCCAATCTCATAGAATCATAAAGAGAATTGCTAGAGACTCAATATGTTCTATACTCAATGCTCAATCAATAGCTCAATTCAATATCATAGAAGCATAAAGAGAATTTTTAGAGACTCAATATGTTCTATACTCAAATCCCAATCTCAACTCAATCTCAATCTCATAGAAGCATAAAGAGAATTGTTAGAGACTCAATATGTTCTATACTCAAATCCCAATCTCAACTCAAATCAATATCATAGAAGCATAAAGAGAATTGTTAGAGACTCTATATGTTCTATTCTCAAATCTCAATCTCAACTCAAATCAAAATATAGAATAGTTTGTTTCATGGAACTTGAACAACCACTTCACACAATTACTTGACTAGGCTCAATAAACTCTACTCAACCAATCACCTCAAGGAACAATCCTTTACACAAACCCTAGTCCAAGAATGTATCAACCAACTCAAAATGTTTCCAACAATGCTCAACAACAAATCTCATATAACAATGATACTCATGTTCTTAACTTGAGTTCAAGTTCTTTGCATGACCAATTGGCTTCAACAAAAATGCTTATAAAACAAGGTTTAATCACAACTCTCAAACTAGAAAATCTTGAAGCATTAAACCAACAACTCATCAAAAGGGAAACCACAATCAATATTTTTATCTCCAAAGATATTTTCATAAATCAATCACCCAAATAAGTCAATGAAGAATATTGCCCATACCTTTTTGATGCCTTATGAGTTGTCCACTAAATCTGCCACACTCAACACATTTTATTTTTCCAATCTCAACAAGGGTTAGACGTCTTGAGTAATAACACAATAATAAAAATAATATCTCGATAACACCTTATTACCCCTACTCAATAAAATGCACCATACCCTCTTATGCAAGAAATAAACCCTCAAAATAATGAATCAAACTTACTTTTAAAACTCCTTGACAAAACCAAAAATGTCTCCTTACACATACCTTATTTCTCCCTCTAAGAAATCTAAATAAATAGCTCTCGAAATGAGATTTCCAATGATATATAATATGATATACTTCCAAAAAGAAATTAAGCATAAATCTCTATCTTTCCTAGGGCATACCATATCCTTATTTCTCCTTGAGCAACCTTGGCAAAAATTAAAATATTAAACATCAAAAATTAAATCCACTTGCCTTACCCTCGATGGGATTCGATCCCTCGATGTCCTCCTTCCCAACGCCTTAGTCGCAACCAAGCCGTCGTTGGGCCACACGCATTGATGTGTCTAAAATGGCACGTCCACCATAAAATTTCTACAAACAACGTTCTTTCGAAAACAACAAGCGCTTCAAGCGCTTCTTCCTAGCAATCCAAAAGGCCTCACACGAATCAAACACGGGACCTCCTCCTTAGTAACAAGCCAACATATTACTAGGCCACGTTGGCATTTGCGCTTAGAGCCTTCGAACCTTCACACCTTTAGCCTTTAAATAAATCGTAAGGCCTTCGAAAAAACAAAACCTTTTCGCATGCGCTTCGAATAATTATTGAAAGGGATGCCTTGGTAAATGTTTTTTATGGCATTTATATAATGCCTTTGTCCTCTTTTGCCATCACGTCGGTGCTTCGGATAATTTTGACGTCGATGTGATTTTTAATTTATAATTAATTTAAATTTAAATTTAAATTTAAATATTATAAATTAAAAAGAACCAACCTTAGGTTTAATTTAATTAAACCTTAGAACCTTGTATTAATGCCCAACCTTGGTATAATTAAATATTATTTATAAAATTTAAATTCCTTGTGAATTTAAATAATTTATAAAAAATTATTCAACCTCCTTTTTAACCTTTGCAATAACCCATCTTAGGTTTTTATAAACCAATCACTTAACCTATGCTTCCAATAATATTAAAATATTATGGAGCCTTTTTCCTTTCACTTCTGGACTGATGAAGCTTTTTCTTGGATGACTTGGGCGACTTTATTTCTTGTCGAATTCCTTGATAAGAGTGATAACTCTATCAGGTGACATCAATGACAACTTTGACTTAGAGGACTCAAAATGTCCAATAGGTATAAGGTAATATTTACCAACAACAATGAGAAAAATCTTTGGTGGTAGAGTAGAATATTAAAGGTAAAAGATCCCCTAAAAACTAAATTTTTTGCTTGATTAGATTTAGCCAATTAAGCACTAAAATGGGATGTTCTTCAGAGGAGGTATTGGCAAGGACCAAGTCTGCATTTCATGTGTAGAAAGGAAGAAGAAACAACTGACCATCTTGTGGTTCATCACCCTTTTGCAAGAGAAGCATAGAATTCAATTCCACCTTTGACTTAAGGGAAAGGACAATGGTCTGCTAGGAACCTTTTGGATAACATGCAACTATATTTCAAATAAAGAGGATTAAAGGAGTATAGATGTATCCCTTTGATGGTGGCATGAGGCTTATGAATGGCTAGAAATACCAAGCTATTTGAAAGTAAGGAAATTCTAGTGATTCAATTGCAAATGTATATTAAATCCATTTTAAAAAGTCTAAAATTCTCCCCAAAACCAAACCTGAGTAGGTATATAGGTACACTAATAGTGGATCCTATGAAGCCATGGGTATTCTTTGGTGGAGCTTTCCAGGTCAACCTAGGTAGGTGCGGGACAAGGAGTGCACTTTACTTAAATAAAAACCATAAGATCACTTTCAAGATAGGTTTAGGGGAAGCCTCAAATAATATGGCAAAATGGAAAACATTGAGCCTCTTGACGAGGAAATCAATACAAAAAGGAATTACAACTTTATAGATATATGGAGATCCAAAATTAATGATAAGTTGGGTTAGAGATCATGTTGAGATATAAAACTTGCTCGTTAGTCCTTTCTACGATCAAGTGAAATTATTAGAATCTTCAATTACAAAAATTTCATACAAGCACATCTATAGGGAACTAACTATAGAAGCAGATGGTATTTCAAAAGATAGTTTGAACCTTCTAGCAAGAACATGGTAGAGGGAATAAGTGGTTAGAGGACTTGTGGCTTCCTCACAATCCTTCTTTTATTAAGGATCATATCATAGATATATTAATAGCAAAAAAAGGTTTTGAAAGGGACCCTCACATTTATTATTTATAAATATAGACTTTAAAATAGAACAAGTATTTAGAATTGAAACCTAAGTCCTCAATTTTGGAACTTAGGCAAGAGTTATTCAAGAACTGTGATTGGTCAGGGAGTTACTCCTGCTTTCCACTTGTCAGTCCTATTATTAGAATTCTATTTCTAGATTATAAGCTAATTGAATTGTAAGATAACTGTAGGGCATTATAATAGGGAGGTTAATACTCCTTTCAATTTAGTTTAGAATAGCTCCTAAATGGGATGTAACTAAACTATTTGAGGGTACTTCATACCCATAGCATGTAATTTTTTCAAACTCATAAATGAAAATTATAATTTTTTTTTTAGGAACAAAAAAGTCTACAGTCATCTGCATGTAAGCATAAGGGAAATTTTAATGAATTCACCCTTAGTGATATTGAATAAATCACCTCTAAAGTTAACATTTATTAAAGGGTTTAATTAATTAATTATTTTGTAATGCAACTTTCAAGTCATGTTGGCTTGAGGTTAACATTTATTTAGGCATTTGGTATCACTATAAATACCTACCAATGATTGATCCATTATATATGTTTATGATATACAAGATTGTGAGGGTGTCCATGGGCACCCACACCTTATTCCTTCTATCTATTCATGTTATTTACCTCTTTCTTTATTTCTTGTATATATGCTTCTTCATTTCTCTCTTCTTCATTGTTTTGCATATGACTATGATGAACGTATGTTTCAGAATACTTCTAAAAAGTATTGTAAATTCCAACATATCAAATATGTTGGTAATAAGGTTCGAGGTGTAGACCAATTGGTTTGACCAAACCTCGTAAGGGGGATGGAGGTCCAAGGTTCAAATCTCGAGCCTCGTCAGACTGAACACTTGTCCCTTTCCTAGTGCTTTCAATGGCATAAAAGGTTTAAAATGATTATGGCATGGTGGTTATAGGGATGGACTATACGAAGATCTATGTTGCAGCTTTCGGGGTGGATAGTGCAAAATATTGTGGTAGCCATAAAATCCGGACAGCCTACCCGGATTTGTGGCGACTATCGATTCCACCATGTAAATAAAAAAAACAAATAAATAAATATGTTGGTAATATAGTTAATAGAATAAATTAGTTCAAAACTAAAGGATTTATAAGAGATAGTGTAAATCAAAAGAATGGACCAACAAATATATATGTAGGAAAAATATATATAAGGTGATTAGTATAATTTATTTCAAAAGGGAGAGATATATTGGACTTAAAAATCCTAAGGATGGCTTAAGAAGGATGATAAATATACTGATTATTTTCTTCCATTTTACTCTAAAAATATGTATTTTCTTTGAATATAAAACATCTTAACCTTATAATGAAGGTAAATTGAAGAAGAATAGTAGATCAAATTACAAGCAACTAATTAATTCATATATTTTCTATCCAAATATGGTTGTGTCTAGGGAGGTTCAAGTCAAGCTTTTATAGAAAATTTCATCAACTATCACATAAACATGAAATAAAAATTTGATGATAAATATTTAATAAAAATATATAAAAGAAGTAGTTTTCTCTTTGCATCTTGATAGGGCATCTAGTCCTAATGGGCTTCCTAAAATTTTATCTCAAAATCTTGGGGATATTTTGAAGAATAATCTTCCAGCTATGGAAAAAGGCTAACAAAAAATCACTAGAATAGTGAGATCAATTCCAAATTTACTTCCTTAGTTCCAAAGAAGTTGAAATAATATTCTGATAATTTTCATCCAATAAATATTTGCAATTTGGTTTATAAGACAATCTCAATAATTATGGAAAACCAATTGAAATACATACTAAACATAAAATTTTTAATTGGTTAGATGGGATTGAAATGAGGACCAATCATATTACATCATGACCACATTAAGATATCACAAATAATTGGCTACTATGCATGTATCGTTTGGAAAGCTTCAAACATGGGTCTCCTCCTTGAAACTCAAGGAATTCAATTGATTGAGCTAATGTTATCTCAAAATAACAACATGATTTTCTTTGTGGTAAGATAATCTTTGATGACATAACCATTGTGTAAAAGGTTATTCTTCTCTCAAGTCTAAAAAAATAAGATATGCTTATAGAAATGGACATGAGAAAATTATAAAATAGAGTTTTATTAAAGTTTTCTACTTAGAAATTTTATTTTCAATTAAGGATAGTGTGAATCAGTTAGATGTTGTTTTACTACTTCATATATTATATTTTTATTAATGGATCTTCTATTCGATAATTTGAGTTATCGTTTGAACTTCTAAAAGGTAATCCATTATCTCCTTGTCTCTCCAATGTTATTATTAACACATTATAAAGAGTTTTCTTAAATTAGAAAAAGAATATTCTCTCAAGTTGTCACAAATGGTCCTTTAGTATCTCATCTCCAATTTATTGATGAGACTATTTTTTGATTTATTTTTTAGTCAATGTGATAATGTAGTTTAAACCAATCCTTGTTGAATTGGCAAATGGTCAAACTTCTTATGTGCCCTTAATTATATTTTTAACAAAGTTGGATGGAAGGATATAGGGCCTCTTATTACTTTTGGATTTAGGCCATCTCTCAACCATCCTTGTTAAATTTTAAACTAATCTAATCTAATTATATAAAACTAAATGCAAGGAAAAAACATGGAAGTTAAAATGAATGAAAGTAAATTGTGAAGTTTTAGGATGTAAGGGATTAAAAATAAATATGAAACAAACCATAACAAGGACTGTGTGATTAATCAATGCATAATAAATCTGAATAATGTTTCCATTCATATAAATTGAAATTGTGAGAGGAATGACAAGATAGGTAAAATGATTGTGCCATAATCATTGTGCATTATACAATATAAGAAGGCAATACCATTGATGGAGAGCAAAAGACATATCAATTTATTACTAGTTAAATGAATTACAAGAATACAATGTGGGTCTCACAAAGCATAGCTTTGATTTTTTTAAGGCCTAAAGATGTTTACAATGAATCCCATAACTCCTATTTATAGAAAAAGTTTACTCTTGAGTTACCTGGGGTGAGAAACTATTACTTCTAGTAAAAGTAAATATTTGGAAGCATCTCTAATAAAATTATGTGCCTCCAAATATCACACACCCCTAATTATGCCTCTAAAATACCCAACATGAGTTATGGTGTCACTACATGCAAAAATGTCACTTTTTAAATATTTTCCTCGAGATTTGTGCTTGTCTTTTTAACCCTCCAATGGCCCATGAGCATTTCACTCTAGGAGGTAAGAAAATCACTCTAGTTTATTAGTGCTTTGCTAGTGTTTCTTTATTACTTTTCTCCTATAAGGTAATTGATTCATCTTTGCTAGTAGGTTAATATTGGAATAAATCAACCTTCATGGAGAAAATTAGTCCTTGTCTCTAGCTTAGCAACCTTTGAGGGGTTTTTGGAAGGTGTTAATTGAATGATTTCACTATTTTATAAACTTCCAAAATTATAAGTTTCCTAAGGTAGTGACTTGTCACTACATTTCTTATAATTTTATAGGACCCCAAGCTTGATTGAGAAGAGATCCCAATTCTTACCCTTATCCTTAGTCATTGAGTCTTCCAAAATTGGAATTCCTACTAAGTTTTTTCATAATTGTGGCCCTTCATTCATTTTCAGGGTAGTAACCCCAACAAATTTTGCCATTGTAAGGTCTTCCATTTCTCCTACAAAGTCCTTATACAAATTATTTAACAAATTGTCATGATTGCCCACTATAGTTTACAACATGGCACATAATGAGTCTAATTTCTTCAATTTCTATATTGCATCTCCAACCTTGACTTTATATTTCTCTTTAATTATTGATTTTATGATGTCATCTTGGAGTTTCCTTTGAGGATTAAAAATATCAAGGTAGCAATGATGAACCCATAAATTTATTTTATTATTTTTTGCATCAGGGATTCCATAGAGGCTAACACATCTTTATAGGTTTGAATGTCTCTCTAGGCATAAAGGATCTTTTTAAACTTCTTGCCTATGTATTTTTAGTTTATCCCTAAGTGCTAGGTGTAGACACCCAAAATTATCCAATTTTGTCACTACCCAAGCCAATCCCCATCAATTCATCAAAGCCATCAAATGATCACCAAACCTTTCTGAAATCCCCAAAATCATCCAAAACCATAAATTCATCCCAAAACCATTGCTAATTCACTAAATCCACCTAAAGCCGCCATTAATTTTGATAAATTCACCAAATTCCTCCAAATTCCCTTCAAATATTCTTAACCTTCCATAGTTTCTCATTAATTCCATTAATTTCCCCCAATTCATTAATTCTTCCTAATCATCCTCTAATTTTCCCCTACTTCATTTAATTCTTCTAATCTATTGTTAGCCTTCATAATTATTCTAATCCACCTCAAAGTTCCCATAACCTCCATTTGACTAACTTAACCCTCCATTAATCCCCCATTTAATCCCTAATCATATCATAATCCTAAATAATTTCCAAAAGGAGTGCACATTGAATTTTAAATTCCTAAATAAATCCTCACAAATTCCAATATTCACCCAAACCCTTCATTAAACCCCTAACCATGCCCTAACCATACCCCTTAACCCTTGGTCAAATCCCTAGGAGATTGCACCATTAATTTGAAAATCCTAAACAAATCCCTAGGAAGTCTAATCCCTTCCCAAATCCTCACCTAAATTCCTTCCATTTAATTGGCTTGGTCCCCTCACCCTTTTCCCTAAAAAAAATGGATGAATTTAAAATTATCCTTTAACCCCAAAGTCAACCTCCCTCATTAAGCCACTTGTACACTCCATCTTCCACCCTTGCATTTTAGTAATTTTAAATTATACCCACATCACCCAATGCACACTTGTCCCCATGCACCCCTCACATCCCCCTAGGCCACTTTATGGTATTTGGGTGGGTGAGGATTCACCCCACCCAAAGCTAATAAATATGGAAGGTGCACATTCCTCCATGTGGCCTCCCTAGACTTTTCTTGGGTTCTCTACATGCCACATGGCTGCCACACCCCTTCCATATCACTCCCATGTCATCCCCCATAATATTGCTCAAAACCTTATAAACACCCCTCATTTTTTCCATTTGCATGACACAAGAAAACCTTAACAAAACTCTACCAAAATTTTATTGGCCCCCTTTATGCCCTATTGTGATTACCTGGTCTTGTGAGTGTGACCACCCCATTGTAGATATCAAGGTCACTACAACAATGGAGTCTTCTTGAAGGGTTTACACATCTTCATTTGGAAATTGTGCTCAACCTAAGAAACTAGACTGCACTAGACTTCGATCAAAGACTCAAGATGATCGACTCTCATTCAAAGTTTGCAGTCCCTTCAACCATCTGGAGCCAACCATACAGGATGATCACATAGATCCAACCATCCTAGATGATCACACAAAGACACCAAAATTAGATAGATAGAGGCAAAAAAATAGGTATAACAGGTAAAGAGGGCAAGTAAACTCTCATCTCATATTTTTGAAGTGATCTACATGTTTTTTGTGAAGTTTTGTAAGCTTTATCTCAAGTTTTGTAAATCATTTTTATTTAACATAGGGCCTCATCTAGATAGGCCCATTTGGTATTATTACTACTCTTTTGTGAATTTATGTGTAGGCACTTTGCAACAACAAAAAGGAGCTTCGGGTGGTCAAGCAAGAAGACTTCAACAAAACCCACCCAACATACGAATGTAGAATGAAAAGTATTGGCACCGTTTTTAACTAATTTTTGTAAAAAGGGGACCACCCCCTTTCTTGAACACAACACTTATTTAACCCCCAAGAGGTTCTATTATATTCAAGAAGCACACTAAATATATCAAATTTCATTTTGCTTGTTTACATGTTATGGTGCTTTACTATAGTTACATAAATGGTGAAAGCTTGGTTGGGTTGGTAGTAGAACTTAGATAGTGCAACCTCTCCCGAGATGTTCATTTTGTCCCCTTAGGATTACCCAAAAGCCAACCCTTCATCCTAGGAAGCCACATTAGTTGTATGTATCTCATTCCTTAAAAAAGGGTGGGCATGAATAAACCTTTATAGATTTCATTCCATCACCCTTTCATAGTTCCTAGGTTTAAGGAACATAAAACACACAAAATCAAAACAAAACTAAACCAAATCTTCCCCAAACTTCCCAAAAACATTACAAAAAAAAGTAAAAATAATACAAAAACGTTACAAAAAATAAAAGCAAAACCTACAAGAACATTACAAAACTTCAAAAACTTCAAAAATTCATTTGCTTGTTTGTTTGATTGAATGCTTAAATTTTATTTGTGTAGGTAGCACCTACCTTTTACAAAAACATTCTAACTGCCACTAAAACCTCCAAAACCATTTCCAAATCCATATTTCCCTATTCTATCATGTTTGCACCTGCTTATAGTCCAAATCCAAAGCCAAGCCCGTGCTCAGGAACAACCTTCCATGGAGCACCCCGACCAAATCCCTTCTCCATATACTCCTCCAACCCATTTGGGGGAGGTGCCTTTCACCTCACCTAATACCTTAGCCATCGTTCATCCTCTCCCATCTCCAATTATCAAGGCCTATCCTTGACCTTCACATTTTGATCTAGGCCTAATATCTCAAGCCACCTCTACTCCTCTACTTTAAGCCCCTCTTATGCAAACCACTTCATATTCCTTGCCTTAATCCACCTCATCTCTTCCACCCATTCTTCCAACCACACCTCTTCCCCTTATTCTTCCAACAACATTTACTCCCCCAATCCTCCTGACATCATATCATTTTCATTATGCCCTTCATATAGGTCCACCCCATCAACCTTGTCACTCATCTTATCCCCTTCATCTACCTTTACCTTATCCATATCCTTATTCCTCCCAATTCAAGCCTTGTCATCTTACTAGATCATTCACACAATTTTTGCATACTCCAACCCCCCCTAAATGACCTATACCAAATATTAGACCACCTCACAAATCTTGCTCTCAAACTAAATCATCAAGCAACTTCTACACCACCCGTTAAATCTCCCTCAATCCAATCTTCCTTCATTTCATATTTCTTGTCTTGACCTTCTAATCGACCTCAGCTTCCTTATCGTCCACCTCATACTTGGATGTTGTTGTCAAAACCACTCTCGAATATTTTTCACAAGTTGGATTATGCGCAAGTTATCTTCTCACCTAACATTTACCCAGAGCAAACCAACAGGCCAAAATCTAGATAATGCAAAAAATATCACTATTGCATCTATCATCAATAACAAGGTCATGACATCGAGAAGTGTCAATAATTCTAGTGCCTAGTGTAAGATCTACTCGACTGAGGGGGATTAACCATCTCATTAACATGAACCCCTTCCACCAACTTTATTCTTCTTCATCAATTCACCTCTTCCCCCATATATATCTTGTACATAACCACAATCGAATTCATATGTCCCACATCATACCCTCATCGCACATCACCTCATCACTTGATTTGGATGACACTATCAAATAAATACTGTCATGAATCTTAATCAATACCCAACACCCATTTTTAGACTCGACATCTATAAAAAATCTTGCCTGAGACTATCATACACCCTACTCTATCGAGTTAAAATGCAAAATTTCTCTTCTCAACATAAACTCTAATCAAATCTGATTCACTATGCACCATGCCTATGGATGGGACCATGGGTCTACATGCATATACTCCATAAATGTGGAAATAGATAAGACCATTTATAATTGATGGCAACATCATGAGAATGCCTACCATATGAATGGTTCATTTTCTAAATCTAATATTCTCAACAAGCTGTCAATGACAAGGTTCAAAGATTTTTATTGCTTCCATCACTGGGGCATCTCACATTGATCATAATTTGAGATGATCTTACATCTCCTTCTTAAATGTCATGCCAAACCCCTACATCCTTCATCAACCACCATCATCATCCCATCGCTCATCAATTTCACCCTTCCCACTCTTTCCTCCTCCTCTAGCCTGGGGGACTAGTTCATCATTCAAAGCAAATTTTAACTAGGGGGTTCATCCTCTAGTTTTTCTTCTTTTCACCTTCCCCTTGGTCTAGGGGGCATCATACCTTCCTTCACCTTCAATTTTAACACATCCCATCATGACTAAAAAAAATTACATACCACACAAAAGCACAATCATATCATATTCTCTTTAATCAATCCATATCTATTCCATGTTCCCCTCTATTCATATTACTTCCTCACACATCACTCCTCATTGTATGGTCATGCTTCGAGCAACTACATACCATGGACTATTGTGTTTCCTCCCTTCTTCTTTCTCCTCTTCTTCTTGTGTCATTTTTTCTTCTCTTCTCAACCATTTTGTCTTCTTGTTCATTCTCCTTATTTCTCCTCTTATTATCTCATAGTCACTCCATTGCATCTCTATGTATTCTCATTTTGAATTAAATGCTACTTTGATCATTGTTCGATTTATTTTGCTTGATTCGTCAGACCTAGTTTTACTGTCTCAATCAAGGGTATATTTCTTGTGGTAGTTGTCCCGACTCCTTGTACACTTGTTTTTGCCATATTCATTGCTCTACATTCATCGACTACCATCATTGTATATGTTCTCACACCACCCATTTGACACCTTGTCTCTTTTGAGCCTTTGGTTCAAAGAATATTTTGGTTCTTTAAGTTACTCAACCATATCCAATGTCTCAATCAAATCTCCATTGAATGTCATCTAGTATTTGAGTGCTATAGGCCTTCTCTGGTTACACGGGGTGTTCTCTTGGATCATGCACATATTTCACATCTTAATCAAATTTTGTATCTAGGAAATATGAACCCATGAGTCACTTTAAGCCATAAAGTGAACTATTTACCCTACTCATCCTCTCATGCGCATGATCTGACCCTAAGGATTGAAAAAAAGACAAGCTCAAAAAAAAAAAAAGAGTTCCAATAATAATAAAAAACAAAAAAAATATTAAAACAACTACAAAATGGAGGCCTCTCAGGCCTCAACCAAAAATATCATCTCTCTTGTTGTCCCCAAATACAAAATCAACTACTAGGTTCAAAAGGTTGCATCCTTTTGTTAAAGGTTGTGCCCTTTGCCTCACCATCTCAAAAATCAAATTCCAGTTCAAAATGTCTATAGGCACCAAATCCCTTTGATTTAATTTCATTGCTCCATGCAAGAAATTTACTTTTCATGCCTTGATTGTTGTCTTTAGGATATATTTTCATCTCAAAAGCAATTTATTTTTCACGCCTTGAGGATTATCTTTAGGATAGATTTTCATTTAAAAAAAAAATTACTTTTCACACCTTGAGCGTTGTCTTTAGGATAGATTTTAATTTCAAAAGCAATTTACTTTTCACGCCCTGACCATTATCTTTAGGATAGATTTCCATTTAAAAAACAATTCACTTTTCATGCCCTAAGAATTGTTCTTACCATAAAATTTCATTTCAAAAGTAATTTACTTTTCATGCCTTGAGCATTGTCTTTAGGATATATTTTCATTTCAAAAGCAATTTATTTTTCACACCCTAAGTGTTGTCTTTAGGATAGATTTTCATTTCAAAAGCAATTTACTTTTCACACCCTAAGCATTATCTTTAGGATAGATTTTCATTTCAAAAGCAATTTACTTTTCACGCCCTAAGCATTATCTTTAGGATAGATTTTCATTTCAAAAGCAATTTACTTTTCATGCCCTGAGCATTATTATTAGCATAAAATTTCATTTCAAAAGCAATTTACTTTTTATGCCTTGAGCATTGTCTTTAGGATACATTTTCATTTCACAAGCAATTTACTTTTCATGACCTGAGCATTGTCCTTAGGATAAAATTTTATAGATTAGATTTAATTCCATGTCAATAGATTAGATTTACTTTATTGTTCATAGATTAGCTTTATTTCCATGCAATTTGTTGATTTCCTAGATTAGAGTTCATCACTTTCATAGAATAGACTTTACTTTCATGTATTTTCTTGCTTTCATAGATTAGGATGAGTGAACCTCATACCCAATGATCTACCCTAGTACACCTAGCGATTGTAGCTGTTGGTTATCCATGCAATCTGATAGGATGGATAGATTACCATAAGGACACTTGTTTAAAAAAACAACATAAATTTTTCCTCCTCGTCTATCACTTTTCATTCTTTGCCTATCCCCATTTCCCATTCCACCTTTTGTCAATTGACTCATCATTGTCATCCATTCTATCTTCCACACACTCTTCTCTTGATGGGGTAGACAATATCCATAAAATTCTACCTCGAATAAGATCAATACTCAAAAATTTTGGAGTCGCATGTGTTTGAGAGTCTTTGTCCAAGGTTATTAGAAACCCCTTCTGCTAGAAAAAATAGCATAACTTCTCTCCTTCAATTAAAACTCTAATCAAATCCTGATTTGGTAGGCCCCATGCCTATGATACGATTTCTACATGCCTATGATACATCAAGGTGACAACACATAAAACCACTTACAACTGATGGCAACATCATGAGAACACCTACCATATGGTTGGTTAGCATATCACATCAAAATGATCTCATCAATATGTTGACGAAAAATATTTAAGGGTATTTATCCATTTCATGATTGGGGTATCCTACATTGCTCTTGATTTGGGGTAATCTTACATCACCCTCCTCAAGAACCCATGCATTATCATCCATCACTACTAAAATAATCTAATGCATTCACCCGTTATAATTAATCAATACCATCATCACACATGACACACACCACATCAATAAAAACCATCATATATCATCATAATAAAAAAATTATACATCTCAATCTGTTACCCATAGGCTACATGCATATGGACCTTAGGCCTATCATCATCATACATCTACAAAATTACAACCAAGTACATAAAATATCAACTATCATTGCTAACCACTTCTCATATCTCCACTCCCCTATTACCTTGATTCATGAGCCTACCTGTTGTCACTCTGCTATCCCCATTGCTCATCCCCTTGAGAGGACCCAAATCCTAATTCTTATGAAGCTAATGGCTCCCTGAACTATGGTACAAAATATCATACTAATGGTGCACCCGATTCTCCACTCCACCACCATGATTGTGACATCAATGATCTCGATGGTATAGATATGCCACATTGCATTAGTATATCCTATAGAACTCTAATGTAAGCCTTATATTATTGCAACTAGATCTTAGCTACATCCTGGACCCTTGCTAGCTCAACCCTCACTGCATCTAGCTATTATCACACCCCCTCTTACTTTTTTACTACTACCATCCTCTCTACCTATAGCTCCTCCAATACTGGTGCCAACCTATCTCTATCTGCCTCTATCATCGCTAGCTATCGTGTAAGCTATCTCACTCTACCCTGAGAATACCTACTTCATCCTCATTGTCTATCCTACTCCTCTCGGGCTCCTTTCCCCTTTCTGTCGAGCTCCTATCACCTCCATGAACTCATTATAATCAAAGGCCACATCCTCCTCCATATCCATCTATGAGTGCAATCATCGCTATATTGGCTACTTTGCCTCCTTTGCATCCTATGCATCCTCTATATCACCCCCCTAGTTACATCCTCACCCACATCCTTGGTCATACTCTTAGGATCCCACCATTTTGTTATCCACCAAGCATCATAATCAGGGGTGGTCCGCGCATCATCCTTGTCAGTGACCCCAACAAACTCATCCCTATCCTCTCCCATGGGCTCTATTCCCAACCATGCTAGGGTTATCTTGTCACCTCACCTCTTTTATACCACATGTGTATCTAGTACCCCTTACCTCAAGTTAAAATACCTCTAGAATCATGAGAACTAGATAAACTCATGGTTCATCTCATGTCGCTCTGTCAAGGTACCTTCATGATACTGCTCATGATAAGGTACCACACCATGTGCAACATCCACTGACTCCCATCTATCTCTATACACCTGAGGCATTACATCATTCTTATCCTCTATCACAGAGATAGGGAGGCCCTCTAATGATAGTTGAAAAATATAGTACACATCCTCGAGTGTGATCGTCACCTCCCCTATCAATATGTGGAATGTCCCTCAGTTTGGATCCCATCGCTCTGCGAGGGAAGACAAGTATCCATGATCTACATACATGTCACCCCTCTAGGTCTATCACCCTCAACCACTTCCAGTCATCCTCGATCAATTTTACCCTCGCACTCAAAAATACCTTGTAAAATCTATGTCATGACCACAACCATCTCAACTACAGTCCATACCACACTATCATTAATTTCCATACCATTTAACTTAAAAAAAAAATTCACATTCGCTCCATCAATTTTAAAAATTCATAACATTTCACAAAAGAAGTAAAATTTCAAAACTTTTCTTGTCCATACCCATCATCCATCATTCCCATCATTTTCCAGTTCAAATAAAAAATAAAATAAAATAAAGAAAAATAAA
The DNA here is from genome assembly GCA_028583015.1 of Wollemia nobilis. Taxonomy (NCBI): domain Eukaryota; kingdom Viridiplantae; phylum Streptophyta; class Pinopsida; order Araucariales; family Araucariaceae; genus Wollemia; species Wollemia nobilis. The sequence continues at coordinate 21,194,364 of JAQPPZ010017228.1, forward strand.
AAGAAAGAAAGAAGCAAAGACAACCATAACCACACAATTCCCCACCCACAACCACCTAACACTATGAAAAACAAAAATAAAATAAAAGAACTACCTAAAATAGGATCACACTCCGTTTACAACTATTACACGCCCTCCTTCACCCATCGTTGAGCTCTCTATCGCCATCTTGTTCACCAACCGCTTCCACTTCTCCTCTCCTCTTCTTTCCCTCTGCATGCATTTGCAAAATGGATCCCAAGAACCGTATTTTTAATATAAGCATTGGTAACTACCCCAAAAAGTTTCCAACTACTCAAGCTAGTCACTAAGGTGCCAAAAAACCGCTTGAAGTGTTTGGAAAGGCCTTTCAACCATCCAAAGCAATCAGCTAACCACTCAGGATGGTTGGGCATGACTTTCTAGCCTATTTTCTTCCAAGAGTTTTCAAACCAACCACCCAAATTCATCGTTTACACCTTCAATTTCATCATTTTCATCCCACATACCATCATTGGCCTATTTTTACATCCATATTTTTATCAATTTGCTCATGGTTATCACTTTCTGCCTCCACCCACTCGCCATTTGAGGGGGTAGATCAAAACCTATAAAATTTTGAAAAATCCACACTCATGCATTTTCACTTCTATTTTGTTGGGGCAACAAGCAAAATGTTTTCATCCAATGGACCAAGTGTCATTTATTTTTTCACCACATTATGTTTTTACATAACATGGTACAAAAAGGGTCATCTGTACACACCCAAAATTAGCCAATGTTGTCACTACCTAAACCAATCTCCATCAATTCATCAAAGATATCAAATTATCACAAAACCACTTCAAAAATTCCCAAAATTTTCCAAAACCATAAATTCATCCCAAAATCATTGCTAATTTACTGAATCCTTAAATTCACCAAATTCCTCCCAATTCTCTTCAAATATTCTTAAACCCTATAATTTCTCATTAATTCTATTAATTTCCCCCCATTCATTAATTCTTCCTAAGCATCCTCTAATTTTCCCCTACTCCATTTAATTATTCTAATCCATTGTTAGCCTTCATAATTATTCTAATCCACCTCAAAGTTCCCATAACCTCCATTTGCCTAACCTAACCCTCCATTAAGCCCCCACTTAAGCCCTAATCATATCATAATACATGACCAAATCCTAAGAGGAGTGCACATTGAATTTTAAATTCCTAAATAAATCCTCACAAATTCCAATATTCACCCAAACCCTTCATTAAACCCCTAACCATGCCCTAACCATACCCCTTAACCCTTGGTCAAATCCCTAAGAGATTACACCATTAATTTAAAAATCCCAAACAAATCCCTAGGAAGTCTAATCCCTTCCCAAATCCTCACCTAAATTCCTTCCATTTAATTGGCTTGGTCCCCTCACCCTTTTCCCTCCAAAATGGATGAATTTAAAATTACCCTTTAACCCCAAAGTCAACCTCCCTCATTAAGCCACTTGTACACTCCATCTTCCACCCTTGCATTTTAGTAATTTTAATTTATGCCCACATAACCTAATGAACATTTGTCCCCATGCACCCCTCACATACCCCTAGGCCACTTTGTTGGAATATATTACATTATTTGGTACATGCCAATGTACCACCTTGGGTACATCTTTAGATTAGGAGTTTGTCTTATATTAAATTTTGACTCTTGAGTATTTACTTTATGCAATGTAATAAATGCACAAGTGTTAGAATGTGCAATGATGTAAATGTGCATGTAGTCCACATGTACATGAGTCATAGGATAGGAAGATGAAGAGTCATGGGTAGGTGAAAGGCCAAGGGATATATCTCCCTATATATAGATCCTTGATAGAGTAAAGTAAAGGAGGATATGGTAGAGAGAAGCATATAGAATAGTAGAGTATAGTGATGAGAAGAGAAAGTAGATACAATGTAGATCTTGCATGAATTTTTGGAGTGTTTGAGACCTCCATTACATTACATTGTACTATTTTTGTGAGCTTTCATTAATAGCTATTTTATGAGCTATTGTAGAAGTTTCTCATATATTTTTCCTACATATTATATTGCCATTATCATATAGTTAACATTGCTTGCTCATTTTAGATCTTGTGGTTGCATTTCCTTAAATATATATCATCAAAAGCTAATAGTGGTATTAGAGCACAAGGTAGATTGATAGGAAATAGAGAGATCCACAAGAGAGATTGAGAGGAGATAGGAAATCTCATTTTTAGAATTTCTAAAATTGCATTTGGCTAGAGTCTTTCCACAGAGTTGCAAAAAAACTTGTGAAGACTAGGACTCAACATTGATTCCACTAGATTGACAAATCAACTAGTGAAGATTCATATTCTCTAAATTTAAATAAATTTCTATTATCATTTTCTAATACTTTGTTGTAGAGAAGAGGAGATTCAAAGAAAGTTGAGAAGCTTCCTACAAGAGCTAGGAAGAATATCTTCTTTGGAATCAATCCAATACTTGAAGCAACAAGTTGAAGATTGAAGATTTTGGAGGCCTAAGGAAAAGGTCCCATTGCAGGATTTGTAGATTGAATATTGAGAAGAGAGAAAAAGGCCAAAGGAGCCTTATTGAAGATTGAAGGAAGAAGAGACTCAAGGAAAAGAGTCTCAAAGAATATTAGAGATTGGAGATCAAGGAGGCCCAAGAAGGAGGTTTTCATAGAATATTGAAGACTATAGATTGTAGAGTGAAAGAAGAAGAAAGTAGCCCTAGAAGGAGGAGATCCAAGAGAAAGGTCCCATTGAAGAACTTCTATATTTGGAATATTGAAGATAGAGAAGGACTAGAAAAGGTCTTATTACATATTTTAGAAGTAGTAGAATTTGGAGATCCAAGAAAGAGATCTCATTGCAAAACTTCCATAGTTGAAAGATTGAAGAGATCAAGGAAAGGTCTCATTGAAGTTTTGAAAAGAATATTTAAGGAGCTACAAAATTTAAAGGCCCAAGAGAAGAAGGTCTCAAGAAAACTTGGAAGGAGAAAGAAGGAGAAGGCTAGGAAAGCCTCATTGGAGAATTTGAAGAAGGCCATTGGAGGAGATTTAAGGAGAACTCAAGTGAAGATTGCTAGAAAGGAGAAGTTCTTGATAGAGAAGAATTTGGGATAATTATCGCCATCCGAAAACAAGCCCAAAAGAGAGAAAGGTTTGGCAAGAAGTTTGCCAAATTTTGGAAGAGATTTTATGAAGACCTCAAGACATTCATATTCTTGATAAGGAGGCCAACAAAGAGCCCAATATTGAAGTCAGAATTTGACAAGGAGGTTGAAGGAGAAAGGAGGTAGAAGAAGCCACCAAATCTGAGATATTTGAAGATTACCATTGAAGGCTTGAAGGCTGATTTGCGGAAGAAGAGATTGTTGTTTTTGTAGCATAAGTTCAAGAGATTATTGGGTAGCATTAGAAGAGTTAAAGATAGCTATGAGTTGGAGGAGTTTCCTACCAAATTCAAGAGATTAAGGATAACATATCGAAGGAGAAATTATCTATGTTAGAATCTAAAAATTTTAGAGTTAAGGGCAGCAATTTGGGCAGCACTAATAGCTACAAATTATAGGGTCCTAGAACAACAAGTTGAAGGAATATAGGCAGCATTGAAAGCTACAAGATAGAGGAGTTTAGGACAACAACCAAAGGATAAGGATTCAAGAATTTATAGCAAGCTTAGGACAGCAAAGATCAAGGAGTTGAAGCTACAAAGTTTACAAATCCAGGGTAGCAAACAAGTGAACCAAATCACCAAGCAAGATTGCTACAAGGAGGTCAAAATAAGGTTTGATAATTGGTGTTATTAAAGTTTCTTATTCAAGTATTATTTAAGTTCCTTGAAAACACCATATTAAAGTTATTAAAGGTAGCAATAAGGAGTTTGAGTTTAAAGGTTTTCAAGTTAAGTAAGGAGGTAGCATTATCATCTTGAAACCTGCAAAATACATCAACACAAGTTAGTGTTATAAGTTGCTTAAAAGGAGCAATAAGGAGAAATAGATAGTGCTTAATACAAGTTATCTCTAAGAGTTATCAAAGTGCATTAGTATTAAGCAAGAGAAGGAAGAATAGTGCACAAAACAAGGTTGAGTTAGAGTGTCAAAAGACACCATTGAACATAGGTAAAGTTGCAACAAGTCTTGGTGAAGAGAAGCCGCCAAAGGAGCACTACAACCACCAAGAGATAGAGAAGGTGTCACCATACTAAAGACAAGAAGGGAAGCTACAAAAAGAGACTAAAAAGGTCTCAGAATTTTGGTGCAATAAAGGTACTTTATCCCAACTTAAAACAAATTTATCTTTGGTTTATAATAGCACCATATTTGTCTTTTCTAAAGTAGCAAAAGGAAGACAAAATTTGAAGTGTCTTAAGACACCAAAGAGGCACATAAATTGCAATCATTAGTGGTAGCATTATCAAGTTTAAATAAAGCTACGAAGTGAAGGAGAAAGATCCGACTAAGGGCTCAAAGTTATCTCATTCGAGGTGTCTAAAGACACCAAATAGGGTGCCATAGTTGCAAGAAGGCAATACCCATAGTGAAAAGAAACCTACAACAAGAAACCTGCAACAAGAGATGAAGACTAAGCAAGGACAAAGGTGCAAATAGCAAGGAAAATAACACAAATAACAAAGTGTTACCCAAGAAAAAGAGGAGAGAAGCTTGGTTGAACAACCACCAAGGAAAGGAGCATCAAAACACCACCAAAGGAGGAGCCACCTTCATTGGAGAGGAGCCACCACCATACATTGGAGATCAAGAAGCACACTACTATTACAAGAGAAGACCAAACAACTTGCAAGGAGTTGGCAAGTATGTTAAGGAAGAGAAGGGAATGTTGAGTGCTAGGTTACATGCAAGAGAAGAAGCTACCACTTGTCACAATGAGTAAAGGAATCATATGCCATTTGGCACAAAGGAGAAGAGTGCCAATGAATTCTTAGTAACACCTTAGGAGGGAATATATCATTCAAGTTTGAAATAATGCCTATGCCTGCACCACCTAATATCAACAGTCCTTAGTAATACCCCATACAAGCAAGGAGAGAATAAATCATCATTATTTCAATATCCAAAGGTTGAAATAACACCATACCACCTAAATCAATGCCATCTAAAGATTACATCTCTACACCACCTAACAGGGAAGAACAACGTCCAAGGGTAACATAAATGCCATGTGGCATGCAATCCAAAGGGAGATAGTGAAGTATTAATAGCCCAAGCCTGAAGAGTATGCAAAAATCAAGCTTCCAAGGTCAGAGAGCATTGAAGAGGAGAAGAGGATAGTCTAAAAGTGTGCCATAGAAAGAGGTGCAATTAATGCAGCATTGTCATGCCTTGAAGTCTGAGGAGAATACAACATTCAAATAGTTTGAAAGTGTAGTGCCTCACATCAAAGGTATATTGACATTAAATTAATATTTGCTTTCCATCAAGTTTAAGGAGACATAAGGTCTATTATTCCTAAGGTTAAGTTTAACTAATCATTGCATGGAGATATAAGGAAATTACAACCTTAGATAATTCATTGATGGATTAGAAAGGTAAATTAAAGTAAGGAGATTATAACCTTAAGAGTTTTTTCAAAAGTGCATTATTTGAGACTCAAGTATTGAAATATTTGCAAATTATTAAACTAGGAGATATAAGGTTTTCTACCTTGAAATTGAAGCATTATTTTGCAAATATTATCATTTTCTAAATTTCTAATTAGGGAGATATAAGGAGTTCAACACCAAATTAAATATCTTGAAATTTAGAAACCATATCATTGAGAATTAAAGGATATAGGAAGAAAAACATAGAATTGCTTGAAAGTTGGAAATTATTGTTGATACTAGTCTCTTATACAAATTAAAGGGACAAAAGGAATCCAACTATAGAGTATTGAAAATAGAAAACTTCATCAATTGAAAAGTGCATTAAAATTATCTTTAGCTTTCTATTTACAAATAGGGAGAGATAAGGTGAAATATAGAAGTTGAACATTATATTAAAATTATCATCAAAACATTAGGGATTCAACTCAAAATAAATTTAAAGAAAGCTAAGCACTTTATCAAGATCATAGTACATTCAAAACACTTGGGAGATATAAGGGGTTCTACAAAACTTAAGAATTGAAAAGGTACTATCAAATACTCAAAATACTAGGGAGCTAAAAGGAATACTACCTAGAGATTTGAAAGATTACAAATAAGAAGTTACAAAGCATAATACAAAGTTGAAGAATTGGAAAGATAGTATTTGATCATATACTCAAAACTAGGGAGTCATAAGGTAGACAACTTCAAAGGTTTTGAAAGATAAAAGATTATATAAAAAATTCTCAATATCAAATACTAAGGAGCAAAAAGGATGTCTACTTCAAATAATACAATGAATAAAGATATGGAAAACATCATTAGAAAGGAAAGGGAAAATATCATAAAAATTGGAATCAAGAATTTACTTACAAAGTCTGAAGGAAACTTAGATCTTACTTCAAAAGTGATCTATAGTGAAGCCTTAGAAGAAAACTTTAAAACTCTGGAATATTATCTACATGCTAGAATTACTAAAGCGATTGATAATGGAAAGGATGATATTCAAATTCCTTTAGACATTGGTAGCATATTATATATGGCATTACTTACATTCAAATATTACAAATATGAGAATGTAGAACAAAAAGAATTGATTGAATCACTTAAAGAGAAAACAAAAATAGATGAATCCTTCTTAGAGAAGATATTTCAATCCTCATGCAGTATTGATACTTCAAGTTCTTCTAACTCAAGATCTTATCATGATGCTTTAAGTGATTGTTCAAAATATTTTGTACTAAAGAAGAACTGTGATGAGAAGGACAAAGGCAAAGAGAAAATATTTTTGCCAAAATCTGATGATAGCATGATAGCTCGTGAAAGCACAAATACTGACTCTAATGATGAAGTTAAAGAAGAATAAGAAGAGGAACCTGACAAAGGAGGCATACAATGCAAAGTAAATTGAAGATAATACAAAGAACTTGTTCAAGTTGAAGATCATTCAAAAGATGAAGACCCATATTGAAGACTAAAGTCTTCAATACCCAAATAATGTAATACAGGGGGGTGTTGGAATATATTACATTATTTGGTACATGCCAATGTACCACCTTGGGTACATATTTAGATTAGGAGTTTATCTTATATTAAGGTTTGAGTATTTACTTTATGCAATGTAATAAATGCACAAGTGTTAGAATGTGCAATGATGTAAATGTGCATGTAGTCCACATGTACATGAGTCATAGGATAGGAATATGAAGAGTCATGGGTAGGTGAAAGGCCAAGGGACATATCTCCCTATATATAGACCCTTGATAGAGTAAAGTAAGGGGGAGACAGTAGAGAGAAGCATATATAATAGTAGAGTATAGTGATGAGAAGAGAAAGTAGATACAATGTAGATCTTGCATGAATTTTTGGAGTGTTTGAGACCTCCATTATATTACATTGTACTATTTTCATGAGCTTTCATTAATGGCTATTTTTTGAGTTATTGCAGAAGTTTCTCATATATTTTTTCTACATATTATATTACCATTATCATATAGTTAACATTGCTTGCTCATTTTAGATCTTGTGGTTGCATTTCCTTAAATATATATCATCAAAAGCTAACACACTTTATGGCATTTGGGTGGGTGAGGATTCACCCCACCCAAAGCTAATAAATATGGAGGGTGCACATTCATCCATGTGGTTTCCACAGATTTTCCTTGGGTTCCCCACATGCCACATGGTTGCCATATCTCTTCCACCTCAATCCCATGTCATCCCTCGTCACCTTGCCCAAAATCCTATAAATACCCCATCATTTCCCTCCATTTGCATGGCACAAGAAAACCTTAACAAGACTCTACCAAAATTTTGTTGGCCCCTTTATACCCTCTTGTGATTGCTTGAGCTTGTGAGTGTGACTACCCCATTCGAGAACTCAAGGCCACTACAACAATAGAATATTCTTGAAGGGTTTAAACATCTTCATTTGGAAATTGCACTCAACCCAGGAAACTAGACTACACCAGACTTTGACAAGACACAAGATGACCCTAGAAGGATTCCAATCAAAGTTTATAGCCCCTTAAACCATACAGATTCAACTATCCAGGATGACCACAATGAGCCAACCATCCTGAATGGTCACACAAAGACACTAAAATCAAACATATAGAGGCAAAAAACTAAGTATAACAGATAAAAAGGGTAAGTAAACTCTCGTCTCATGATTTTGCAATGATCTACATGCTTTTTGTGAAGTTTTTAAAGCTTTATCTCAAGTTTTGTAAATCATTTTTCATGAACATAGGGCCTCATATAGATAGGTCCATCTGGTATTATTGATTACTCTTTTATGAGTTTATGTGTAGGCACTTTGCAGTAGAAAAAATGACCTTTGGGTGGTCAAGCAAGAAGACTTCAACAAAACCCACCCAAAATACGAATGTAGAATGGAAAAGGATTGGCACCATTGTTAACTGGTTTTTGTAAAAAGGGGACCACCCCCTTTCTTGAACACATCACTTATTCAACCCCCAAGAGGGTCTATTGTATTCAAGAAGCACACTAAATATATCAAATTTCATTTTGCTTTTTTATATGTTATGGTGTTTTTCTATAGTTACACTAGGATTGTGATGCTCACATTGTAACCAAATGTTGGAGCACCTCATAATACCTCTCCTTTACAACAAATTGCTCTTTAGCTCATATGACAATTCTAGTAACTTGAATTAGGTTATTTTCTCTATAATCTACAATATCTAAGTACCTTTTTGCACTTATTACCTCATATTTGATTTTTTTCCAAAGGGACTTCACCCTTTTGACCTCAAAGGCTTGTACTATATTTATCATTGCTTTGTCCTTAAATATTTCTATCTTGTCCTAAAGTTCAAAAATATTTTGATATCTTACCTTTTGGGATTATTTAAGCAATTTTACTTGGTCTTCCAGTTGGGATTTTTCTTATTGTTTTTGTTTCTCAATTGGTCTTGTCCTTGTGCAAATTGTTGCAATAGATACTCTAACTGTTGGATCTTCTTCTTGGATTTATTGAGTTGAGACTTGAGGTTCTCAACTTATTCTCATATTGCTAGAGTTATTTCTTCTCAATATTTAACCAAGTCATTGATACCTATAGCTCCTCATTTCTCTTCTTTAATGCATCGTCATTTATCACTAATTGGCAAAAATGCATGGTAATGCTAATTGCTAGCTAATTTGTAACTTGAATTATTTAGTATGGATTAATATTACTTATATATAGCTTGGATAACCTAGTGATGAAGTCAGTAAGGGATGTGTAATTCTGAATGGGTCATTTTATACCATTTTTGCAATGAGAATGTTTCTCATCTAGATGCCAACTATGACCACATCATGATTGAAGCATGAGAGGTATTGTCTTTCAATTGTTCATATTATTTTTTGACCCTTCTATCTTCATATCAAATAAAATTAAATGCCTTTTAGATATTTGTCTCCTTAGGATCACTGACAATATTCTAAATTAAGGCCTATCTAGGTGCTATGGTTGTACTAATATGTAGAGTTGCTTTTGTAGGATTGGTCATAGAAGTTGGTGTGAGCAATGTTATTGATTGTAGCAAAATCTGCTTGGCTTATGATGGGGACACTATAAATGAGATAATACAATGGTTAGAGTAAGTTGTATGGAGATGGGAGTAAATGGTGATGTGTGTGGGGTCGTCCTTGATTCCAGTTGAGCCAATATTATAGCTTGGTGTAAAGGTAGGAGGTGGACTTGGGGGGCTTGTTGGAGATTTTTTATATCATCTTTTACCTCTTTCTACTTCTTAAATGAAATCTATTCTATATTGATGATAATTTTTCATCAAAAGGACCATCTCACACTAGTCTTCTTATTGTACTTGTCTTATATCTGATCTTCTCCTTGGAAATTCTTTTTCTTTTGGAGTATTCTAGTCTTTCCAAGGCACCCAAGTTATGAGGTTAGGTTTGAAATCTAGTTCAAAGTCATCGTTAATATTTATCTCTACATAGAATGTGTACCACTTTGATGGATTTGTGTACAAACTAGTAGCAATATAATGCTATTCTTTGATGGCTTTTTATCCAGATCAAATCATAGGTTTCAATATCCAGGATCTTAAACAAACTCAATATTAGAGTATTCAATATTTTGATCAATATCAATAAACATAACATTCATGAAAATATAATAATATAACACAATGAACAAACTCACTATATTATTGATGAATCAAATATACAAGACCTCTTGTATTCCAAATGTTCAATTATTTATTTAATACAATACATGGAGCTCTATCTCCATAATATAACCTTAGAAGGTGACTCTTCAATACTTGACTATTGCTCTCCTCACATATCCAAGAGATGCATCATTTCCTATTCCACGCATATGATAAACCTCTCATGTTTCTTGACTTTACATCTTCACTTGTATACACATACACACCTAACTCTTGACTTACCTATATGACACATTGCACACTCTCATACATTACACACTTGCACTCTTTATTACATGACACTTTACACACTCTTACTACATGACACACTTGCACACTTTACTACATGACACTTGGAATCATCCTACACATTGACACATACTTTAAGGGAAATATAAATCATACACCCTAATCTAATATTTACAAATGTACAATGGTATCATGGGGGTACTTTAATATAGTACCAAATAATGTAATACTCTTCACAGGATAATAAAATTCTAGGATCAATAAATCAATCACATCAATATCAATATCATCAATGATATGCATCCATAAAACGAAAATCAATCATTTAAAATCACATTGAAAATATTTATTGATAGAACTCAAACAATGCATAAAGCAATGCTTATTTGAGTTATATTTTACATAGCTTTTTCTCCAACAAAAAGATACATGAGACTTTTTGCATTACATGACTCTTGCCTTTTGCTCTCCTCCAACTCATAGGAGAACTCAACTCTTAAAATTTTTCTCTTACATAATAAGTCCCACATATTACATAAATATAAAGTATCTCATGATTGCATTTAACTCCCTACTTCTAAACTAGATACATCACACTTATAACTCTTCATTTCTTTAATAGACACCTCACACACTTAAATACATGACACATGCTCGCACCTACTAACTTGACACATACTATATACATAAAATCAAACTCACACCCTAATATAAATATTTATAATGAACCAAATAATGTAATATCTCCAAACCCCTTCTCCTAATTTAATTTTATTGATTCTGGATGTTGATATTTGTACTATTGCCACCCTATAAAAAAATTGCATTTTTATTACTTTCTAACCAAGTCTGTCTCGATTTTAATATCCAAAAATTCTTACTCAAAATATTATGATATTCACCAAGCAACTCCCTTTCCTTTAATATTGGATTATTATGATCACCTTTTTAGAATTTTTAAAGTTTATCTTTTAGTTATTTCTTCTCAAAACAATTTCCAAATGTGTTCTTGTTCCATTATTTTAATCTAGATGTCATTGATTTAATTTTTTTTGTAAGAGTATACAACCCATTATTTTTAGAATAATCCATGTTTGTGTTATCAAATCAACGAATTGATGACCGTATTTCCACATCTGCTCATATTTAGAATATGATCTTCACTTACCATCATTTTAACTCTTATTGGCTAGTCTGAACCAATCCTAGTCAAGGTATTAATTTTATCACAAGTCCCTTCATCTAGCCAATGATATGAGAGAATACACTTGTCTAGTTTTTCAACTATTAGGTTTTGGCCTCTTCTATTTTTGGTCCATGTATAGTTGTCTTCTTCTAAATCTACCTCCCATAGATTAATATTTTGAATAAAAGTTGAGAAATATCTTATACTTTGGGTTATTTCCTAATTCTCTCAAATTTTTCATCTAGCTTGGTTATGGTATTAAAATCTCCCATGATCATGAATTAAGTTTCTTGGTCCTTACTTCTCATTAAGTCTTCAATCCCACTCCATACTTCTAATCTGCCTGATCAAGTTATAGTTCCATAGACATTATAAGGATTAAATGAATATCTACAAAGTAGCATGAGACTAAAGAGGCTATCCAATGCCAATTTTTATGAATGGTTATATAGGATGTTCTAATAGGATACCAACATATTATAATTACCCCTATTGCTCCTTCAAAATCCATAAAATCCCATTCACATCTTGCCTATATTGTTTTTATAGTTTTGAAAACTTCTTTCTTGGTCATTTTAGTTTCTTGGATACAAAGAATATTAGGCTTATTACTTAAAAAATGTCCTTGATACACCTCTACTTTGAGGGGGCATGAGCACCCCTTATATTTTATGAGATGGTAATCATGTCTCATTAGGGGCTAGTGGTCCTGCTTACAAATTACCAATATCATTTTGTTGTTTGGTAAAAAGAATTTCAACCAACTTATTTTAAGTTCCTTTATCTATGTTTGCTCTTACTTCCCTAGATCTAGCTTGATAATTTGAGAGTTTTTCTCTTTTTGTCTTGCTTATATCAAGAGTAGGTCTTATTATTATATTCCTCAATATTATTTCACAACTTTATTTTTCATTAAAATTATCCTCTCCTAGCTCTACTACTGAATCTTATGACTTGTCCTACTCATTTTTAGGTATTCCTTATTAATGGTAGAGGTATTATCATCTAACACTATATTTTTTCTACCAATTTTTTTCTCATGAATGGTGCATATGGTACTTCAAGAGATCTTAAAAATTTGATGAGACACATTCCTTAGGTTCATCGAGAATGTTCTTTCCTAAATTAGGATCATATCTAATGGATGGTTCCTTATTAATATTTTGAACCTATTATATTATATCCTCTAAGCTCTGATATTATTTTCTTCATAGGCTAAAGGCTCGAATGAATTGGTATTTCTTCCAATATCATTCCTTATTGGTATCCACTATTTATTTACTTTCATCTACCTAGACCTATTTTTTGGAATTTGAAAACCATCCTCATCCATGTCCATTTGTAAGTTTCTCTTGCAATTTTCTACATATTTTTTTGTTGGATTCTTCTTAGGGCATGATCTCTCAATATGCCCCACCTCATGACATATTCTACATCTAAAATATATGTTTTCATAATATATGGTTTGGATCCACAACTTACCCCCATACTTAATAATGATTGATTCTAGTAAAGGTTTACTTATATCAATCATGACCAATATCCGAGCATAAATAGCCAAGAATCCATATTTTGTAGTTTTTTAAATCTCAAGGAATTCTCCTAGAGTGTTGCCTATTATATTGAAGGTATCCATTTCCTAAAATTTAATGGGCAACCCATTCATCCTAACCTCGACTGGTACTAGGGATAAATTTACATTTTCAAGTGCAAATCCTTCATACCAACGAGTAAGGAAGAGTCTTGCTCTTCCCATAAAACAAGGACCTCCTTTTAGGATTCTCTCTTTCCTACCTTGAACAAAATAGCTAAGAAGAAACATTTGGGAAGAAGTGATATAATCACTCCTAAAGAATTAAAATTTCTATCAATCCATTTTCTTAAGGCCAAAGCCCCTGGCCAAGACCCATTAAATTTACTATTTTTTTTTTGTATCTTGGAGGAACTCAAATCACTTCTTTATGAGGATCTCACTAACCTCTACTAATAGGAATGATTCTAAGTATTTAGCTATAAATCGGTCCATGGGAAGGAACCTATAACTCAAAATCTACTAAAATTTACCAAAATATCTTGTAGTGATTATCATATTTGATAAAAAAATCCTATAATAATTTGCATACAAAATTTCTATGATAAAGAAGGGGAAAAGAAAACTTAGCTAAAAAATTCTATGCCCAAATAAAATGTCTTACCTCACTGATGCCCTAGCCTCCATTGCTCCTCCCATATTTTGAATCTTGGGTGACAAATATTTGCAATTTTGATTTTTGCAACTTGAAAAATTGTCACTGCCCTTATTATGGATGCGGACTTCACAAGGTCATATATCCCTCAATATTGCTCAGATTCCTTCATATGACCACTCATAAGATCAATTAACATAGCTATATAGTCTTATTTCAAGTTTGTTTTGTAGATATGAAGATGGTACAAGTTTTTCTCTATCCCTTCTAATAGGGCATTCTCTTTAAAAATAATGATTGCAACTAAATGGATCCAATCATAAACCATACATAACATGGACAATCAAGGTAATAAAAGAATCCATCATTCTAACTATATTTTATTCTCAAATCAATTACTTGAATTGGTTCTAAATTGTGGCATGGGCCTTTTCTCAAGGACTTTTTGATAATAAAGGTAGAACAAAGAGATTAGCATTTTTTATTTTGTTTTTGAAGTGTTATGTAGGTATAGGGGACCTGAAACCATGAGGGGCACTATCGAGTACCAATGGAACCCGAACCCTTGACTTCTTCATAGCTAAATTCCCCACTCACCACTCTCCCAAGACATCATAGTCAAGATTGATATTTTAAGAACATGGTTTTATGGATTTTAAGATCTTATCATGATGCTTTAAGTGATTATTCTGAAGATTTTGTACTAAATAAGAATTGTGATGAGAAAGATAAAGGCAAAGAGAAAATATGTTTTCCAGAATCTGATGATAGCATGACAACTCATGAAAGCACAAAGACTGACTCTAATGATGAAGTTAAAGAAGAAGAAGAAGAGGAACCTGTAAAAGGAGGCATACAATGCAAAGTAAATTGAAGATAATACAAAGAACTTGTTCAAGCTAAAGATCATTCGAAATATGAAGACCCATATTGAAGACTAAAGTCTTTAATACCAAAATAATGTAATACAGAGGAGTGTTGGAATATATTATATTATTTTGTACATGCCAATGTACCACCTTGGGTACATCTTTCGATTAGGAGTTTATCTTAGATTAAGGTTTGAGTATTTAATTTATGCACAAGTGTTAGAATGATCAATGATGTAAATGTGCATGTAGTCCACATGTACATGAGTCATAGGATAGGAAGATGAAGAGTCATGGGTAGGTGAAAGGCCAAGGGACATATCTCCCTGTATATAAACCTTTTATAGAGTAAAGTGGGGGAGACAGTAGAGAGAAGCATATATAATAGTAAAGTGATGAGAAGAGAAAGTAGATATAATGTAGATCTTGCATGAATTTTTGGAGTGTTTGAGACCTACATTACATTGTACTATTTTCATGAGATTTCATTAATGGTTATTTTTTGAGTTATTACAAAAGTTTCTCATATATTTTTTCTACATATTATATTGCCATTATTATATAGTTAACATTGCTTGCTCATTTTAATTCTTGTAATTGCATTTCCTTAAATATATATCATCAAAGTGAACACACTTTATGTCATTTGGGTGGGTGAGGATTCACCCCACCCAAAGCTAATAAATGTGGAGGGTGCACATTCCTCCATGTGGCCTCCCCAGATTTTCCTTGGGTTCCCCACATGCCACATGGCTACCACATCCCTTCCACCTCACTCCCATGTCACCCCTTCTCACCTTGCCCAAAATCCTATAAATACCCCCTCATTTCCCTCCATTTGCATGGCACAAGAAAACCTTAACAAAACTCTACCAAACTTTTGTTGACCCCCTTTATGCCCTCTTGTGATTGCTTGAGCTTGTGAGTGTGACCACCCCATTGGAGAGCTCAAGGCCACTACAACAATGGAATATTCTTTAAGGATTTACACATATTTATTTGGAAATTGTGCTCAGCCCAAGAAACCAGATTTCACCAGACTTTGACCAAACTCAAGATGACCCTAGAAGGCTCCCAATCAAAGTTTGTAGCCCATTCAACCATCCAAAGTCAACTATCTAGGATGATCACACTAATCCAACCATCTTAAATGGTCACACATAGACACAAAAATCAAACAGATAGAGGCAAAAAATTAGGTATAACAGGTAAAAAGGGTAAGTAAACTCTCATCTCATGCTTTTGCAATGATCTACATGCTTTTTGTGAAGTTTTTTAAGCTTTATCTCAAGTTTTGTATATCATTTTTCATGAACATAGGGCCTCATCTAGATAGGTCCATCTAGTATTATTGATTACTCTTTTGTGAGTTTATGTGTAGGCACTTTGCAGTAGAAAAAAGGAGCTTAGAGTGGTCAAGCAATAAGACTTCAACAAAATCCACTCAACATACGAATGTAGCATGGAAAAGGATTGGCACCATTGCTAACTGATTTTTGTAAAAAGAAGACCATCCCATTTATTGAACACATCACTTATTCAACCCCCAATATGGTCTATTGTATTCAATAAGCACGCTAAATATATCAAATTTCATTTTACTTTTTTATATGTTATGGTGCTTTTCTATAGTTACACTAGGCTTGTGATGCTCACATTGTAGCCAAAAGTTGGAGCACCTCCTAATACCTCTCCCTTACAATAAATTGCTCTTTAGCTTATCTGATAATTTTAGTCACTTAAATTAGGTTATTTTCTCTATAGTACCTTTTTGCACTTATTACCTCATCTTTGATTTTGTCCCAAAGGGACTTCACCCTTTTGACCTCAAAGGCTTACCCTAGATTTATCATTGCTTTGTCTTTCAATGTTTCTATCTTGTCCTGGAGTTCAAAAATATTTTGATATCTTACCTTCTGGTATTCTTGAAGCAATTTTACTTGGTCTTTCAGTTGGGATTTTTCTTATTGTTTTTTCTTTCTCAATTGGTCTTGCCCTTGTGCAAGTTGTTTCAATAGATCCTCTAACTTTTGGATCTTCTTCTTGGCTTCATTAAGTTGAGACTTGGGGTCCTCAACTTTATTCTTCAGTTGATTAAGGATTCATTATCTTTCTAGAGTTATTTCTTCTCAATATTTAACCAAGTCATTGATACCTCTAGCTCCTCATTTCTCTTCTTTAGTGCAACACCATTTATCACTAATTGGCAAAAATGTATGGTAATGCCCGTTGCTAGCTAATTTTTAACTCAAATTATTTAGTATGGATTAATTTTACTTATATATAGCTTGGATAACCTAGTGGTGAAGTCAGTAAGGGATGTGTAATTCTGAATGGGTCATTTTGTACCATTTTTGCAATGAGAACATTTCTCATCTAGATGCCAACTATGACCACATCATGATTGAAGCATGAGAGGTATTGTCTTTCAATTGTTCATATTATTTTTTGACCCTCCTGTATTCATATCAAAGAGAATTAAATGCCTTTTATACATTTGTCTCCTTAGGATCACTGAAAATATTCTACATTGAGACCTAGCTAGGTGTTATGGCTGTACTAGTATGTAGAGTTGCTTTTGTAGGATTGGTCATAGAAGTTTGTGTGAGCAATGTTATTGATTGTAGCAAAATTTTTTTGGATTATGATGGGGGTACTATAAATGAGATAATACAATGGGTAGAGTAAGTTGTATGGAGATGGGAGTAAATGGTGATGTGTGTGGGGTCGTCCTTGATGCCAGTTAAGCCAATATTATAGCTTGGTGTAAAGGTAGGAGGTGGACTTGGGGGCTTGTTGGAGATTCTTATATCATATTTTCCATCTTTCTACTTCTCAAATGCCATATATTCTATATGGATGACAATTATTCATCAAAAAGACCATCTCACACTAGTCTTCTTATTGTACTTGTCTTATATCTAATCCTCTCCTTGGAAATTCTATTTCTTTTGGAGTATTCTAGTATTTCCAAGGCACCCAAGATACGAGGTTAGTTTTGAAATCTATTTCAAATTCATCCTTAATATTTACCTCTACATAGAATGTGTACCATTTTGATGGATTTGTGTACAAACTAGTAGCAATAGAATGATATTCTTTGATGGCTTTTTAGCCAGATCAAATCACAGGTTTCAATATACAAGATCTTAAACAAACTCAATATTAGAGTATTCAATATCTTTGATCAATATCAATGAACATAATATTTATGAAAATATAATAATATAACACAATGAACAAACTCACTATATTATTGATGAATCAAATATACAAGATCTCTTGTATTACAAATGTTCAATATTTCTTTAATATAATACATGGAGCTTTATCTCCATAATATAACCTTAGAAGGTGACTCTTCAATACTTGACTATTGTTCTCCTCACATATCCAAGAGATGCATCCTTTCCTATTCCACACATATGAAAAACCTCTCATGTCTCTTGACTTTACATCTTCACTTGTATACTTGACACATACACACTTGACTCTTGACTTACCTATATGACACATTGCACACTCTCACACATTACACACTTGCACTCTTTATTACATGACACTTTGCACACTCTTACTACATGACACACTTGCACACTTTACTACATGACACTTGGACTCATCCTACACATTGACACATACTTAAGGGAAATATAAATCACACACTCTAATCTAATAACTCACACCCTAATCTAATATTTACAAATGTACAATTGTACCATAGGGGTACTTTAACATAGTACCAAATAATGTAATATTCTTCACAAGATAATCAAATTCTAGGATCAATAAATCAATCACATCAATGATATGCAACCATCAAATAAACATCAATATCACGTAAAATTACATTGAAAATATTTATTGATAGAAATCAAACAATGCATAAAGCAATGCTTATTCGAGTTACATTTTAGATAATTTTTTCTCCAACATAAAGATACATGAGAATTTTTGCATTACATGACTCTTGGATTTTTCTCTCCTCCAACTCATAGGAGAACTCGACTCTTAAAATTATTCTCTTACACAATAATTCCTACATATTACATAAATATAAAGTATCTCACGATTGAATATAACCCCCTACTTCTAAACTAGATACATCACACCTATAACTCTTCATTTCCTCACTAGACACCTCACACACTTAAATACATGACACATGCTCACACCTACTAACTTGACACATACTATATACATAAAATCAAACTCACACCCTAATCTAAATATTTATAATGAGGTTCGAGGTGTAGACCAATTGGTTCATCCAAACCCCATAAGGGGGGCAGAGGTCCAAGGTTCAAATCTCGGGCCTTGTCGGACTAAACGCTTGTCCCTTTCCTGGTGCTTTCAGCGGCGTAAAAGGTTTAAAATGATTGTGGCATGGTGGTTATAGGGGCGGACTGCACGAAGATCTATGTGGCGACTTCTAGGGCGGACAACGCAGAATATTGTGGTGGCCATAAAAGTCGGACAGCCTGCCCGGATTCGTGGCGGCTACCGATTCCACCATGTAAATTCAAAAAAATAAAATAAATAAAATAAAAATATTTATAATGAAACAAATAATGTAATATCGCTAAACCACTTCTACTGATTTAATTCTACTGATTTTGGATGTTGATATTTGTACTATTGCCACCTTATGAAAAAACTTTGTATTTTTATCTTTTTCTAACCAAGTCTGTCTTGATTTTAATCTACAAAATTTTTTACTCAAAATATTATGATATTCACCAAGCAACTCCCTTTCCTTTAAACGTGGATTATTATGATCACCTTTTTAGAATTTTGAAGTTGATCTTTTATTTCTTCTTTCTTCTCAAAAATATTTCCAAAAGTGTTCTTGTTCCATTCTTTTAATCTAGATGTCATTAATTTTAATTTGCTTTGGAAGAGTATACAATCCATTATTTCTAGAAGAATTCCATGTTTTTGTTATCAAATCAATGAATTGAGGACGGTCTTTCCACATCTGCTCATATTTAAAATGTGATGTTTTTTTAATTCACTTACCACCATTTTAACTTTTATTGGCTAGTCTAAACTAATCCTAGTCAAGGTATTAATTTTAGCACAAATTCCTTCATCTAGCCAATGATATGAGAGAATACACTTGTCTATTTTTTCAACTATTAGGTTTTGGCCTCTTCTATTGTTGGTCCATGTATAGTTATCTTCTTCAAAATCTACCTCCCATAGATTAATGTTTTGAATAAAATATGAGAAATCTCTCATACTTTGGGTTATTTCCTAATTCTCTCAGATTTTTCATCTAGCTTGGTTATGGTATTAAAATCTCCCATGATCATGAATTAAATTTCTTGGTCCTTAATTCCCATTAAGGCTTCAATCCCACTCCATACTTCTAATTTTCCTGATTGAGTTGTAGGTCCATAGACATTATAAGGATTAAATGAATATCTAAAAAGTAGCATGAGACTAAAGAGGCTATCCAATGCCTAGTTTTATGAATGGTTATAGGATGATCTAATAGGATACCAACATATTAGAATTACCCATGTTGCTCCTTCAAAATCCATAACATCTCATTCACATCTCGTCCATATTGCTTTTATAGTTTTGAAAACTTATTTCTTGGTCATTTTAGTTTCATGGATACAAATAATATTAGGCTTATTACTTAAACAAAGGTCCTTGATACACTTCTACTTTGAGGGGGCATGAGAACCCCTTATATTTCATGATATGGTAATCATGTCTCATTAGGGGCTAGTGGACCTGCTTACAAATTACCAATATCATTTTTTTGTTTGGTAAAAAAAAGTTTAACCAACTTAGTTTAAGTTTATTTCTCTATGTTTGCTCTTGCTTCCCTAGATCTAGCTTGATAATTTAAGAGTTTTTCTCTTTTTGTCTTGCCTATATCAAGAGTAGGTCTTATTATTCTATTCCTCAATATTCTTTCACAACTTTATTTTTCATTAGACTTATCCTCTCCTAGCTCTACTACTGAAGCTTATGACTTGTCCTACTTATTTTTAGGTATTTCCTTATTAATGGTAGAGGTATTAACATCTAACACTGCATTTTTTCTACCATTTGTTCTTCTCATGAATGGTGCATATGGTACTTCAAGATATCTTAAAAATTTTATGAGACACGTTCCTCAGGTTCATAGAGAATTTTCTTTCCTAAATTAGGATCATATCGAATGGATGGTTCCTTATTTATATTATGAACCTATTATATTATATCCTCTAAGCTCTAATATTCATTTCTTCATAGGCTAAATGCTCCAATGAATTGGCATTTCTTCCAATATCCTTCCTTATTGGTCTCCACTATTTATTTACTTTCATCTATCTAGACCTATTTTTTGGAAGTTGAAAACCATCCTTATCCATGTCCATTTGTAAGTTTATCTTGCAATTTTCTACATATGATTTTGTTGGACTCTTCTTAGGGCATGATCTCTCAATATGCCCCACCTCATGACATCTTCTACATATAAAAGATATGTTTTCATAATCTATGGTTTGGATCCACAACTTACCCTCATTCTTAAGAATGATTGATTCTAGTAAAGGTTTACTTATATCAATCATGATCAATATGCGAGCATAAATAGCCAAGAATCCATCTTTTGTAGTTTTTGAAATCTCAAGGAATTCTCCTAGAGTATTGCCTATTATCTTGAAGGTATCCATTTCCTAAAATTAAATAGGTAACCCATTCATCCTAACCTTGATAGGTACTAGGGATAGATTTACATTTTCAAGTGCAAAGCCTTCATACCAACAGGTAAGGAAGAGTCCTTCTATTCCCATAAAATGAGGACCTCCTTTTAGGATTCTCTCTTTCCTCCCTGGAACAAAAAATAGCTAGGAAGAAACATTTGGGAAGAAAAGATTTATTTACTCCTAGAGACTTCCAATTTCTATCAATCAATTTTCTTAAGGTCAAAGCCCTTGGCCAAGACCCATTAAATTTACTATTTTTTTTGTATCTTGGAGGAACTTAAATCGCTTCTCTATGAGGATATCACTAACCTCTACTACTAGGAATGATTCTAAGGATTTAGCTATAAATTGATCCATGGGAAGGAAACTATAACTCAAAATCACTAGAATATCTTGTAGTGATTATCATATTTGATAAAAAATCCTATGGTAGGAACCTAGGGTTCCTAGCACATAAAATGATAAATAAATAATAAATAACCTAAAACTAAAAGAATCGCTTTTTATATTATTCGGGAATTCCCTTTAATAAATCATATATTATATATTTCATGGATATATTAAATGAGAGAATCACATAGTGTCTTATACCCCTTTAGGGTTATGAGTGAAGAGTCACCATGCTTCCTAACCCTAATCCTAATCTTATAATAATTAATATAATTAATTATTATATTATTTATTAATATAACCATAGGATAACATGATGTATTATTATTATTATTAATTAATGCTAGGATAGGATCCTAACATGTCATCCCCCTTTCAAACGCTTTGTCCTCAAAGCGACGGAAAGGTTATTGCCAAATTCATCTCATAACGGTTGCTCATAAGTTTTCTCTGTACTCCAATCCAATCAGTGTACTCCAAGAAATACTTAAACAAGGATACAATGTATTCATTTTGAGCAGCCTCCAATATTTATTGATGCGCTTCTTGAAGTAGACAGATGCTAATCATGGGTATTATTGTAAAGCTGACATGGAATAATAATCAGTTGTGACTGTTGTCTTAAATATCTGTAAACTTCCAGATTAATAACATCACCATCAACTTTTGAATAGGAAGTATTTGTTTGTATATAGTGCATAATATCCTGGCAACTCGTGCTATGACCCAGAAGGACTATGACCTCAAATCCATATTTATTTATTGGATGGTTGATAAGTTGATTGAGTTCCAAGGTATCCTGTTCAATATATTTGCAGTTTTCATTGAGTTTTGTTTCAATCATAGCCTCACCATGGTCTGAATGGCCTTGATATATTTTTAGAGGACTCGTTCTGCATTTCAAGCATTGTATTACAACAAGCAGAGGCAACTGCTATATGCCTATTTGTAGGAGAAAATGCCATATCAGTTATCCATTTGATGTTGACTCTTTGTAACCGGTACCTTTCAAAATTTTATGACTCTCCTCCAATCACTTTTTGCTAGTACAGTTGAAAGAGGACTATAACCCATAATAATTCTCTCTATCTTGACATGTTTCACTGGATTTTCTGTAGTATCTTTGCACTGCATAGTTTAACCTTCACAAATGCTTCTTTAAAAACAACAATTTTTTTTTTTCGATAAAGCAGTCATTTGCAACTATGAAATATTGATTATTATGTAGGTCCATTGATGTTAATTTGTTGCTGGTTCTGGCTTTGGATATGGATAAAACAAATAGAATCCCTCAACTCCACCACATTTATCCATATTGTAACTTTCCCAAATAATCCACTTGTCGTTGAGCAGGAGGCTATTTTAAAGGGCGACAATGTAAAAACCATTTATGACCATACCTGTTACTGGCCTCACTTCACTACTATAAGCCTCTCAACCAATGAGTATGTTATGTTTTTCACTCTTTAAAAACTCACCAGACACGTCGACAGTAATTCATTTTGTCTAGTTTCTAGATCAGATCTCTACTTTCTTTTCCTTTATCTGAATTATTTCGAGATAAAATTTGTGTGTTTGTAGATGGTCGATTGTGAAAGACTACAATATCTATAAGAATCAATTATCAAACCCTAATGGTTGATGGGTCTTTCTCTGCATGTATGTAACGATTAATTATAGGCTACGCGTTACCTCCAAGGTGTCCACGACTTGTTGATTTGGATGAGTGAGAGTATTACTTCTGATTTTTCTGTGAGTGTTATACCAAGACCTCTTTCATCTTAGCCCAATAGAAGATCACAATGGTCTATGATACTACCTTTCCTCCTTAGGCATTGATTGGCGATGACTATTGTGACGATAAGAGTCTCCTTGGTAATGTATTTCGAGGCACCTTTCTTCTTTAACATCTGTGTCAAGTGGCAGTGAAAGCTTCCAACATTTGTTGTGTTTATCCTAAGTATTTTTTAAACCGAACGATATCACTTCCAATGATGCTATATTCCCAGCTTGGCTCACTATGTATTATGCTTAATGTCACCGTCAACAAACCAGTCGTAAGCACAATTAATTTTACTAAACTATATTGCACTGCTATCTCGATAACTACCTTGCTATCTTGGTACACGCTACTATTGTGGTGGGGTAGCCTATTCTCCCGCAAATATATTACAAAAATTATGTATTTTAATGCTTCGATATCTTTACCATGATTTCTTGGTTGTGGCTGCAGATGATTCTTATATAGCCTGGCACTTTCCAAGCTTTTCGCCATCAATCAGCCTTCTGAAGCATTTGAAAAAGATAACTTTGATGGATGATTTCTCAGGTCAAATTGTTCCCATTTGAGTCCGCTTAAAAAGATAGACTTGATGGGTGATTTCTCAGGCCAAATGGTTTCCATTTGAGTCTGCTAATTGATTTTTTTTTTACATGACATTTCTTCTCTTCTGTGTTAATTATATTATTGAATCTGGTGGTTGCTATTTCTGAAAGCTTCACCTGCGCGGATAATAAAATCAGGATCATCAACTGCATTTTGAAAACTCGCGTGAGGACGCCCTTGGCACACATTGATTGGATTGGAAATTAAAGGTTGAGTAATTGCATTAAATTTACAGACAACAATTTTAAGCATAATATATTGTTTTCTCATGCTGCAATATATTTTGTATGCTCCGATATTTGTATGCTTAGATATTTGCTTTGTACACAGTAAACCACGACGCCTTCCTCCCTGTTGAGCGTGTCTCGCAAATGCGTTACAACGAACTGAATTACCTTAGGCCTGATGTATTATTCGAGTGCCGCTCGCTTCGTTGGACTATATATATTTTTTATTTTTTATTTTTTTAAATGTTGTGAGGTACACGGTGTATTACCACGAGTAGACGCATTGCTATGAGCAATTTTAGGAATTGGCGATGGTTTTATAGATGTAGGATGCAGATGTTCGTTCAACTTCCACTGGATATCATTCTATGAGCACAATACTTTTGATATTTATACACTATGGTCATGATTTATTGATGTTCAGCTACTGATGCCTTTGACGTACAATATCGCACTTGTGCTATGCTGTTCCACTATGAATTTTTTGCTATTCTCCCACGAACAATGTTTGGAGGCTTCGGGTTGGAAAAATAGATCTGTGAACAGTGCTACCAGATGAAGTTTCTTATCCTCCCAAACTGCCAGATGAAGATTCTTATCCTCCCAAACTAATGAAGTTTTCGTGGGTGAGCGAAAGAGGAGGTGGCCATGGAGGAGGTCGTACGAAACTTCTTAGATATTGCAGATTGTGGAAACCAGGTGTAACATCAAAACATGGGAAAACTATGAAGACACTCAACATTAGCAGACATTGGTTCCCATATATTGGAGTTTGGAATCTAAATGAGACTATGGTTTTGGGGAAATAGCTCTTACACACCTCCTTTCCATTGAAGGAGTTTTGTAGTAATTGTTGCACTTTTTGGGATGATCGAGAGAGTTTCTCTCTGGTTGCATTTTCTTTTATAATTATTTTTTTATTTTTAGAGTTTTCATAAAAAAATTCTTCTTTTTTCTTCGGAAGAACATAATGTACCCTTTGAAATTTTATGGTTTTGGGCTCTTCCGAGAATAAAAATTTAGGGTTTGAATTATCTTCTTCATTCGGACGAAGTGCAATAGGTATTTCTGAAAGTTCTTTGGTTATGGGCTCATCCAAAGAAACAATTAATTTAGGGTTTGGAGCAATATGTTCAGTTGCATTTTTTTCTTTCTTGGGAAGAGCAATGGGTACCACCTGAGATTCGTCGGCTATGGGTTCTTCCTCCTCTACCTAAGATTCCATGGCTAGGGTCTCCTCTTGCATTTCCATTAAATATTGTATAATACGATCAGAACGTTCCATTTGTTTTTTTTGTTTTTGTTCAATCATTCTTCTAATTTTTGCAATGTCATTTTTCATTTTCTTGACCAATATGGTTGGATCCATAAGGCTCTGATACCAGATGGTAGGAACCTAGGGTTCCTAGCACATAAAATGATAAATAAATAATAAATAACCTAAAACTAAAAGAATCGCTTTTTATATTGTTCGGGAAGTCCCTTCAATAAATCATATATTATATATTTCATGGATATCTTAAATGATAGAATCACATAGTGTCTTATACCCCTTTAGGGTTATGAGTGAAGAGTCACCATGCTTCCTAACCCTAACCCTAATCTTATAATAATTAATATAATTAATTATTATATTATTTATTAATATAACCATAGGATAACATGTATTATTATTATTATTATTATTAATTAATGTTAGGATAGGATCCTAACATCCTATAATAATTTGCATACAAAATTTCTAAGATAAAGAAGGGGAAAAGAAAACTTAGCTGAAAAATTCTATGCCCAAATAAAATGTCTTGCCTCACTTGTGCCCTATCCCTCCATTGCTCCTCCCATCATTTGAACCTTGGGTGACAAATATTTGCAATTTTGATTTTTACAACTTGAAAATTTGTCACTGCCCTTATTCTGGACGTTGACTTCACAGGGTCATATCTCCTTCAATATTGCTCAGATTCCTTCATATGACCACTCATAAGATCAATTAACATAACTATATAGTCTCCTTTCAAGTTTGTTTTGTAGGGATGAAGATAGGACAAGTTTTTCTCTATCCCTTCTAATAGGACATTCTCTTTAAAAATAATGATTGCAACTAAATGGATCCAATCATAAACCATACATAACATGGACAATCAAGGTAATAAGAGAATTCATCATTCTAACTATATTTTATTCTCAAATCAATTACTTAAAGTGGTTCTAAATCGTTGCATGGGCCTTTTCTCAAGGACTTTTTGATAATAAAGGTAGAACAAAGATATTAACCTTTTTTGTTTTGTTTTTGAGATGTTATGTATGTATAAGGGACCTAAAACCATGAGGGGCATTATCGAGTGCCAATGGAACCCGAACCATTGCCTTCTTCATAGATAACTTCTCCACTCACCACTCTCCCAAAACATTGTAGTCAAGACTTACATTTTAAGAACATGGTTTTATGGATTTTGTCAATAATGTTCTAAAGTTCATATTAAATAAAAACAAAGTAGTTTTTAACATTCAGGAGGCCAAGTCATAGTCCATGTAGAAAAATGTGATTATTTAAGTGTTTATCCAACCAAAGTGTGCAACCCTATCTTTTTAGATTGAAACATTAGACCTCCTATACATTGAAGTTCAAGACGCATGTATTCTTGGGAGATTCAAATATTTAATATTTCCTCTTCATTAATAGCATTTCATAAAAGACATTAAAAGCTTTTGCGAGAACATGTCTAGCATTTTTCAACTTTTGATTCTTAGATCTAAGGGTTCATCTTCTTTACCATTTTTATTTTCTAGAGGACAGAAGGCAAGTGTTATGTGTTATAATGTTTTAAATACTCTAGAGATTCTGTTGCAGATGGATGCCTCTTGTTATTTAAAAAATAACCAAACTCTATTTCTTACCTTCATAAATCTGTAAAAGATGTATCCAGTCAGATTCGAACCCGTTGCTTGTCGTAGACAAGCCCAACCTGGTTTAGACGCAATCAAATTTGTTGGTTTTTGGCTCATTTTCTTGGCTCAGCACGTCATTTAACATCAACACGTATTTTGATGATAGGTATATTCCATTTTCAAAATTCAATAAAAATAAATGTTATGTTGTAACATAAAAAATCTTTTATAAACAATTTAACAAAGATGTAATCAAATGAAATTAATTTAATTAGTGTTTTCAAGGGTTATCTAGATTGGTAATTGCTTGTTTGATTAGGCACTCTCTAAGAAGAGACCTAGGTTTAGACCTTGGGGTGTCAATTTGCAAAGTAGTAGTCTGCTCTGAATTCTCTAAGTGCCTGCTAGACCGACGATGGTACTGATCCCGAATGTTCGATGGTTTTCCCTCACACCCGATCAACAACAACGAATTGGAATAGAGTTGTTGTAGTTTGTTATGAATTCTTTGAGTGCGTGCCAAACCGACGACAATACCGATCCCGAATGATAGGTGGTTTTCCCTTGCATCCGGTCAACAACGAATTGGAAGAGTTATGGTTTGAACCTTGCACTTGTCAGTTACTAAAAAAAAAAGTGTCAAAGAATTTTTTTTTTTTAACCTAACTAGTTAGATTCTTTAATCTTTAAAGAAGAGATAAGGTTTGAAAATCTTACCAAAAGATACATGTATAATTGTCAAACTGTTGTAATAGGACTATGATTATGATGTAATATAATTAAAAGGTGAGTGAGTAGCTGAGTTGGTGTGAGGCAGCCAACTGAGGTGTGCGACTTGTAGCATGGGTCCATTCAACTTCGGTTCAAATCACAAATCATACACACTAGCTACCATAAGCTCTCCTAGTCCCAAGGGTTACGTGGAGTGGTAATTACTTGTCTGGTCACTCACTTGCCAAGAAGAGACCTAAACCGTCAATTTGTAAAGGTAGTAGTTTGTTTTGAATCCTTTAAGTGCGTGCTAGACCGACGATGACCAAGCACTTACCAAGAAGAGACTTAAACCGCCAATTTGCAAAGGTAGTAGTTTGCTTTGAATCCTCTAAGTGCGTGTCAGACCGATGACGATGATATGGACCTCGATCGATTGGTGGTCTCCCTCTCATGTCGGGTCAACAACAACGAGATAGAATAGGCTTGTTGGGAGCAAACCCTGTGGTTTGAATCCTCTGAGTGCATGCCAGACTGAAAAATACCAAGCACTTACCAAGAAGAGACCTGAACCACCAATTTGCAAAGGTAGTAGTCTGCTTTGAATCCTCTGAATGCCTGTTAGACCGACAACGATGGTACAAACCTCGATTGATCGGTGGTCTCTCTCTCATGTCGGGTCAACAACAACAAGATGAAATAAACTTGTTGAGAGCAACCCCTGTGGTTTGAACCCTGTATTTGTCAATTACTAAAAATAGTATGAATGTAACCAACTCTCCTATATATAAAAAAAATGATGTAATATAAATAAAAATATATTCCAAACCTTTATAATCCATTTGAAATTTTAACAAAGTTGCAATGTACATTACATTAAGATTTGAATAATAGTCCGGGCTATAAGCTTTCTTTCGAGAGACCTAGGTTCAAACCACTGTGAAGGTGTGTGCGTGCATGTATATATGCAAGGTTGTGTTAAAAAAATAAATAAACAATAAGAAACAAAATTCTTTGAAAAAAAAATTAAACAATAAGAAACAAAATTCTTTGAAAGAAACAAAGGTTTAAAAAAAATTAAATAAATTATACCATGAAAACGAAGGAAAACATTTTAAACAATGTATTTAGTAAATCATACAACAATTTTAGAAAAGATAAACAAAACTCTCCAAAAATGAGGAAAAAATAAAGTTGCTAAAATATAGAGGATCCTTTATGCATTGATGTCAACTTCCTTAGTTTAGATAGCATGGTCTTGTTTTACTCGCTTCCTCTTCTCAGTTGGTCCATGGCCATTTTGTTGATGACTCTTTTTTAACCCTTTTTGAAGATGAACAATCCTTGTTTACGACTCTTCGTTGCCTTGACACTTTTTGTTCGCTTCTGGTTCAAGTATTTAATGGAAAAAAACTTTTTGCTTTAGTCAATCTAGGAAGCCTATGCCTCCTTGGCTTTCTCACTATCCGTGGCGTTGGATTCAACCTGGTGAAATGTTCAATTTTTTAGATATTCCTTTCGCATTTCACAGCACCCTTGCTCAGCTATGACAGTATGTCATTCAAAAAGTGGAGAAGAAGTTGTCCTTTTGGATCACTAAACAACTTTCTCTGGCAAGCAAATTTCAGGTCTGTTCTAAGATTCTTGCTACCACTCATGTGTATTTTTCTTCCTGTTGGCTTCCTTCGAAGGCTTGCTATTTGCAATTAGAAAAATTATTGAGGGATTTTTTTATGGTCATCTACTTCTCACGCGAAAGGATTTCACCGCATTGCTTGGGATTTTTGTTGCCTTCCCAAACTTTCTGGTGGTTTGGGCCTTTTGGATTGTCATCGGTAGGGAATTGCTTTGTGTGCAAAATGGGCTGTGCAAGCTCTTGATGGCTATGAAGCCTGGAAAATTCTTCTTAGACATTGCATTTTGTCTGGTCTCCCCTTGGGCAAAAGGGTATGGCACGGTTTGAATTTGCCTACTCTTCTCACTGCCCCTGTTCCTATTAAAATCATAGGTTCCTTTGTTGTTAAAAGTATCTGGAAGGCCTGGGAGTCTCTCAAACCATGGCTTATTTGGAAAGGTGCTGGGAAAAAAATTGGTGTTTCTGTTTCTTCAATCAGTGTTTGGTGGTCCTCTGTTATCAGAATTCAGTCTTTACCCCTGGCCCAAGTGCAATGGGTTCATGCTCAACGATTTTACATAAAAGGAATTAACTCTATCTCTAATTTTTTATCTTTCTCCACCAGAGACTGAATTCCTTGGGATGCTTTTAAACGATTTTATCATCTTAAGCAGGATGATCAAAGTACTTATGAGGTTGTGGTTTTTAATACTCCATTTTCTTTTTGGCCCAGAATTTTTAAGCACTTTCAGAAGGCTTGGTGGACTGATTGGTGTTGGCCTCAACATAAATCCATGTTGCAGTATAAAGCCCATTTGGGTTATTCTTAGATTTCTCCTCATCTTCCTATGGCTGTTGTTTTAAATGCTCGCTGGGATCTTCTTTCTCCTCCTATTTGGCAAGCATGGTTCAAAATGGTCTGGGCTCCTTATATTGAGCCTAAACAATCCTTTTTTACCTGGAGTTTACTCATGCAAGGCCTTCCTCTGGGGCACAAACTTCACTATCTTGGCATTGAACATCCTTCCTGTTATTTTTGTGGTGCGTTGGAGGATTGTCTTCATGTATTCTGGTCCTGCCCCAAGGCTCGTTTTGCATTGACCTGGATTGAATCTTTTTTTGACCCTTCATTCCCTCTCCTTTTTCCTGATAGCAAATCCTTCTTGGTGATTCATCTTCATTTTCTGAACCTTTGCTGGAAGTCTGGAACATCTTCTGCATTAGCATTCTTTTTCATATTTGGATGTCCATAAACATAATTGCTTTTTCTCATGATACTAGTTCACGGATTTTTTCTCTGGCTAATCAATATGCAGTGTTTTATGATTCTTGGCTACAGATTTATGTGCAGGTGGAGAAGGTTCATGTGGAGATTCAACATCTTCGTAGTCTTATTGACTATTGGAGCAATGCATCGTGCACTATTAGTCGCCTTCTAGCAGATCCTCCATCTTGTGGTCGATCTCGCTCTTGTTGCACTCCCTCCTCTCGTGGTTGATTCCCTTCTCGGCAAGAGCGCATTTGCACCTATGGAGTATCTGTGGCAGATTCTTCCAAACAGCTTCATGGATGGGATGTTCGTCCTCCAGCTCCTTCCCCACCCCTTGTGACTGGTTGGGGGGATGAAATTCCTGCTGTTTCTACTCCCCCTTCTGGTTCAGGATAGGGAGATCCTATTCACAGTGCATCTGCTTCTGCTTCAGGTTGGGATATTAGGCCTCCTGGTATTGATGTGCAGCCTAGTGCTGCTGGCTGGGGAGATGACATTTCTGTTGTACCCACTCGCACTGCTCCTGTTTCTGGATCCGGTTGGGATATTGGGCTAGCTCCTAATTTTGATGCGTAGCTCCGTTCTACTGGTTGGCCTCTTTCCAACGCCAAATAATATTGTGTGCATATAATTGAGGCAGATGTGCCTCCACTTCTTGTTCTTTTTGCCTGCCTCTGTGTGGTTCTCTTTTGTTTCCGCGAAGTTTTGTTAGTCATGGGCTCGTGGTCTTTCGTTTTTGCTGCCTTGGTTTTCTGATATCTCCTAACCCTGGGGTTAGTTTGACAACATACTGGGGTGTGATCTTCTCCACCCATTTTTTGATGTAAAAAGGCCTAATCATTCTTTAATGAAATTTCTCTGCCCTTTTTCATTCAAAAAAAAAAATTGATATAATTATTGTGGTTTTATCTTTCTAATTTAAAAGTTTGTTTGGTTCAAACCTCTACGATGTAAATAAGATACAAAAAAAAAATTATTATGGTTTCTCTCTAGATAGTGGTATACTCGGATGACACTTTCGGTCACCTAAGAGTGACTCTAGAGGTTTCTTTTTAACCTAAAAATTTTAGTCCTTTGTAACACAAGTGGAGAAGACAAGCTTGGCCCCGTTAAATAAGAGGTCCACGGTTTGAACCTCTGCAATGTGAGGAGGATACAAAAAAATCTCTTGTGGCTTCCCTCTAGATAATGATATACCTAATGAAACAGCATTTCCGATCACCTAAGAACAACTTTTGAGGTTTCTTTCTAACCTAAAAGTTTGTGGCTTTGGCTCTTCTTTAAAAGGTCCAAAGTTTAAACCGCGGCGTGGGCGTGGGCGTGGGCAAGTGTGTGAGGGGGTGGGTGTATGTATGGATGTGTTTGGCCCCTATTGATAAGCTCACCACTCCCGTGGAGGTTTCTCACATTAACCTCAATAAAAAAAAATTGGCATAAATATTGATTAATAAATTAATAATTAAATATAATAATTAATAATATATTAACAAAAATAATAAAAAAATTGATATAAATATTAATTAATAAATTAATAATATATTAACAAAAATTGATATTGGTTGATTTTAGTCAACAATATTGGAATCTATTTTTTAATACATAAAAAAATTGGTAATATCATTGGGTGTTGTCACTATAAACCTTACCTTGTTGAGTTAATAAAATCAACAAGAATAGAAAACTATTGAAAGCATCCAAGTGACAGTAACACCATTGGATGCTGCCATTATAAACCCTAACCCGTTGGATTAAACAAAGCCAACAGAAACCTAACCCTCTAGGCATTAAGTTGGACGGCCAAGCCACAAACATTGGACCGCTGTCATTCAATCTATTCCCTTATAATACACCGTTATTTAAACCTTAAACATTCTTTAAAAAACCAAACCTACACTATACTCAAATTTATTGGTTTAACCATTTTTCAATCCAACACTAATAACTTAAAATAAGAAGACGACATTTTCTTAAACTTTCATTGGTTTTCCACCCAATAATGATTTTTGAATTTTAATAGTTTCTATCCAGATTTGTTTTGTTTGATAAGATTAATTGTCTTTGTAGTGTCTGCATTTTCTTACACTTACATTGGTTTCCCATTGATTTTTGAATTTTAATAGTTTCTGTCCAAGTCTCTTTTGTTTAATAAGAATTTTCTTTTGAGTGCTCTACCTAAGCACTACCACTAAGCTATGAATAAGCTATGGATTGAAACAAAGCAGCAAAATAATAACAAATACTAGGTACAAGATGGTGAAACAGAATGTCGATCGAAAGATAATAATCCAGTGACCTTCTCAGTCAAAATAGTTTTTTTTTTTATATTTTAATTACTACTATAAAAAACAAGTCCGAGTTCACTTTGCTTTCGTGCACATTAAAAACTACTTATTTTGATACATGACAGTATAATATTTGTTAATCACCTAAAAAATATTCACAATTCCATAACTAACGTACATTCATTAAGGTTCATGTTAAACACTCAAACAATACAAATTGACTGCATTGCAACATAACACATCTTTGAGATTCCAACTAAGAAAAACTACAACATTTTTTAAAGCAAAAAACTCCTTGCGGGGTCGTCTTGGTCTAAGAGATCACGAACAGGGGTTCTACACCGTCAAAGTCACCCGGGGTCGCACCCAGCCCTGCCAGCACCAACATTATCAATTCGATTTTGGATACCCAATTCAGATTTTTGGTAGGGTGGAGATTCGAACCTGGGATCTGCCTTGGAGGATTGCCCTCTCCTTTCCAACTCACTTCTCACCTACAATGGGTTTACAACATTTCACTAATATTCACCATCAAAATTAAACTTGCACAAGGATTATATCAACAATGATTGTAAATTTTGCTGAGATGTCATTGTTGTAGGATTATCTTCAAAGTGGCTTCAAGGCTGCTTTGATTCACTAAAACAACTTGGCTCCCCAACCAAGGGAGAGGGAGAGGGACTTGAACCATTCACCCTCCCAGCAAGCCCTACCTAACTTCTAGTACTCAGGACACACACTTGAGGGATAACATATACAAAAGCTAATAGTTTGTACTGACGGATCACACACAACAGAAAGAATCACCTACATAAAAGCTTACAATTAGGCACAACTTCCTTGGTATTTCTGACACCCACACTTGTCCTAACCATAGTGGAGGAGCCTACTCAACTCCACATCATACCTCAAAGTAGCTCAACTCACTTCAATATTGCCTTTTTAATGAAATTATCCACACACAAAAAAAAGTTAGTATCTCATCACTCAAATATTATTGGAGGAGAGGCTACTCAATCCTCCCAAGAAAGCTTCAATTTCCCTGCACTACCAGTGGGTAAAACTAAATTATGTTATGTGCAGTGTGTGGGTTAATTGTTGTGATGTGAAGTTGTGTCATGCCCTTTCTGTGGTATGCCTTTGGATGCTTGTTGTTGAGCTTGACTACATAAGACCTAGAATGTCTCTGTTGCTTGTCCTAATGCTTGATTAGGACCTGGGATTTCCGAGAATGGAAAATAGACTTAATCAGGGATAGATGGACATCCCCACAGGCCAGTGTAAGGAAGTTGAAGCTTCTCTTGAAGGATTGAATAGACTCTTTTCCAATATATTTAAGGAATGATGGGGTACTGATTTCTTAAAAAATAAATCATTGAAAAAATAAGATGTGAAGTAAGTTGTAGCTACTATGGGATATGATGTGGAGTTGAGTAGGCTCCTCCAACATGGGCTGGTTTTGAGAATTCCCATGGATTATCATAATAAAGTTTATGACTAAGTTTATATGTGTGTGATTCTTTTTGTTTCAAACTGCATGCATTTGTGTGTGATCCCTTGGTATAGATGTCAGGTGTATGTGACCTATGTGCTTTCAGTTGATAGGGATTGGTGGGACGAAGGGAGGTTCAACCCCTTCTCTCGTGGTTGGTGAGCCAATCATTCCAGTGAACCAGAGCAACATTGAAGCCACTTGGAAGATAGTCCCTAGCATAGATTTACATATGCATTTTGTATGATAAATATTAGTGAAATGTTATTCCTTAGTCCTTAGAAATCTTGCATATGTATTTTGTATAATGAATATTAGTGAAATATTGTAACTGTTTCTCCTTGGAAATCTGAAGGTAATTTGCATTGTTTAATAAAAACCTCAATGAATGAATATTAGTTACGGAATTACGAGCTGCTATTTTTTTTTTTAAACATTATACTACCATGCATGAAAAGATAAAAATTGATTGTTGTTAGTAGAAAACAAAATAGCCTTTGCTTTAATAATAATTGTTTTTTAAAAAGAATTTAAAAAATTATATTAAAATAAAATTATTTACAAATTGGGATGAGATTTCTCTCAACTTTAATTAGCAAGAACATTTGATTTTTTTTTTCAAATTTTCAACAAACTTTCATAAATCTATAACCCAAGATGCTAAGAACTAACCATTTTTTATTACAACATTAAAAGGAGATCTGCAATGGAGCCAAATCTTCTAAACCATTAGCCAAACATTGGATTTGTTCATCGACCTATCTAATCCTCTCATCCTTAATAGCCATGCCACTGAACCCCTACTGTAATGTCCCCTTCTTCGTCGGACAACAGGAGATGAGTGAACTTGCCTACTCAAGGGTTCCCGTAGGCAGTGTCAGTTAGTTGGGAGCCCACCGAGTGACGTAGAATGTTGTTTGGACGAGCAGAATTTTCCATTGCCATCTTTTCAGGCCGTTTCAGACACTTGTGGGAGGACTTACTATTTTTAGTAAGTCAGTCAGCTAGGGAATCGCTGGAAACAAACAGTACGATTGAATACCTCGACGAAATGGGTATCCGTTTCCATAATTTGTTTGGGATTCCGGGGTCTAGGAAGCAGAGATTTTAATGTGTAAAGTTAATTATATTAAATTAAATATTTAATATAGTTTAACTTTATAATATTTCATATGTGGGAGATATAAGGTTTATTAGTTACTTAAAAAACAAGTAGAAATATAAAGTTGACTTATAATATTCAATTGTTAATATGGTCAGCCAAGTTATGAGAATTAAAATTAAAATGTTTTATTTTAATGTTGCTTTGGAAAGAGGAAAAAAGAGGTCGACCCCTCTTGGAGAGTTATAAAAAGAGCAATGGAACTTCATTTTCATCATCTTTGGCTATTCATTCTCTTGGAGCAATTTTGAGGAGTTCTTGCAGAGTTGCAGGGGTTTCGAATTTAGCTTGTTGTGTGATGAAAATCACCAGCAGGGACAACATCCTCGGAGTTGAAAGATATTCTCGGGGTGTTCATGAGCAACTCTACTTCGGGGGGTTGCATTGGCGCTTTATATCTCGTAGATTTACTATGGTTTTCAAGGGGTTTGGAAGGGATTTCGAAGCATATTTTGCATACATTTCTGTAGCATTCATTCCTCAGCATAGTCGTACAAGTGGAGTCATTTATTGTATGTGATTCCATGATTTGAGTTGGGGTTTCAAGGTGACTTGGTTTTTTTTCTTCTACAGTTCCAGCTATTCCATTTAGAGTGGATTTCTTATGGTTTCAGGGCAGATTTCAGATATTTCTTGCTGGCCATAATTTCCTCTAGCCTGGTCGTACCATATCTTGCCTGGCATTGAAGGTGGTTTTTAATATTTAGAGTTTGGCTGCCAATTAATGATTGTGATCGAGGCATCTAAGGATTGGAAGCTTTCTTTTGCATTGATATTGTAAAAAGACATCTTTTATTTGTTGTTGGGAAAGAAATACATATATTCCTATGTTGTTGTTCAGTTATAAAGTCGTCATTTTCAGTCTTGTACAGCTTCTGGGTATTTTGTTACTTTTGAAAGTCCTTTAAAGGGTTTATAGGTTTATATAAATATTATCTAAATTCTAAGTTTCATTGATTCCTGCCAAGTAGTTTGCTAGATATTATTTGTTCAATTTGGAAGTTTAATTTTTTTCTACATATTCTGTACTTAAATAAATAAATACAAAAAAATTAAAATATTGCACAAAATCCGAAAACCTTGCAAATTTCCAAAATAACAAACAAGGCAAAAATTTCGTATCTCAGCTTGGGTGGGATATTACAGTGGTATCAGAGCCAAAGATTCTGCCAGCCTTTCTGGGTTCTTTATCTAGTGTGTTTCCTCATAATAGTTGCAGCTGAGAGTTGGTTAGTTCAATGTGAAGATGGAGCCACACAGTGATTGGGATAGGTTTCAGCGTGAGTTTTGGCAAGGTCAGAGAGAGTTGCAACAAACTCTCAAGCAGTTGACAGTTGCTATGTCACCTAAGTCAGCACCTACGATTTCCTCTAAGGCTAAGGTTGAGCCCACCATCTTAGAGTTACAAGATCAATTTGTTTAGGAATGGACCAATGCTAGTGGGAAGTTCAAAGAAATGATGTCTCTTCATGATTGGGTGGACATGAGGATGAGGCAACAACCTAATAGGAGAGGTAAACATCATCAACAGAAGTTGCACAAGAAGGAGAGAAAAGATGAACCAATGTTTCCCACCTCAATTCCTATACAAAGAAACGTTTTTGGGTCCAAGAAGGTCAATATGATAGAACTTGTTGTTCCAGAAAATTTTAAAAGGCAGTTGGCAGAAAAAGAAATGGTTTCTAGTGGTTTACAGGTCGCAGGACTACCACGGATGAGAGAGAACCAAATGAGACGTGAGCACAGGTGTTTCACATGTCAAGAATCTTGGACACTTGGCCACACATGTGAAATTAACAAAGAGAATGACTTACTGCATCCAAGTAAAGTTATGGACAGTAGGGAGGTTGAGACCTTAGAGCTAGAAACATATGCTTCTCCTCATGCGGTAAGCATGGCAGAGACCTAGGATGACTTTAATAATGATGGGAATGATAGGACAGCAGTTGTGGAATTGTTTCCAGAGCAATCCAGTGGGGTCTGTGAGACCTTGGACATAAGGTATGATGAGCCTTGCACTTTTTTGAGCAGCAGTTCATTGGTGCATGATGGTGTGTCTACTTGTGGAGAAGTGTATGATGGTCATCATGAGATTATTGAGATCATGGGATATGTTGATTTGGAGGATGTTAAATCAGCAGCTGATGAGGTTGTTTCCTCATGTGCTCCTGCAAGCAAACAGGAGAACACAAGTCTTCTTGACAGTACGATGATTAAGGGGTATGTTGATTTGGAATTTGCCAAATCAGCAAATATTGAAACATCATATGAAGATGAGGAAGGAAAGAAATTAATCATTCTTCCAACAAACACAGAAGATGTAATGAGGAACCAAAAAATGTGTGATGAGTGGCTAAGGAGAGCCAAAGAAGCTGAAATGATAGCTTCTCAAGCAAAACAATACTTACAAAAAATCAAGGAGAAGGTTGTTCGCATTGACTGTTGCTATGACAGCGGAACTACTGGTTGACAGTATCAGGATATGGGACCCAGGAGTAGTTCCAAAATCTGAGTTGGAGCAAAATTTAAAAGGGTATGAATTGTTAGACAAATCAGAATATTTCATGCATGATGTTGATTCTAATTGGAACCCAAGGGATGAAGATGTTTCTTATGTCAAAAAAGAGACACTTGGAGCTCGGAGTAGCCTGATAGACACTATTGAAAGGTATGTTGTTGCTCCTCTTTTTATCAGCCACCATATATATCCATTTGCGATCATACAAATGGATTGGAAAGAAATTTTGAACAAGGATTGGATGCTTGATGAGTTAGTAAATTTTTGGGAGACCTTTTCCGTTAATGTGGTCAGTGTTAGCATTCCAATGGACATATTTCAGATATGCAGTAGTGGTGATATATGTGGTACGCTGATTTTCCAAAAATCGGACCATATGATGACATTTTCAGTTTTGGACAGAAGTAGGATTGCTCTATTTGGGAACATTTAGCTGGATGGTAAGGTTGGATTTTGTTATTACATGATTGTTGCAGCTAACTCAATTCAGTTTTGGAGGAGTATTTGGGTTTCCAAAGTATGTTGTAACAGTCACCCCTTGCTTATGAATGATACAACTTGTAATGATGCTCTCTTACTTGCTGCTGCTCACTCTTTGAGCAGTCATGTTATGAATCCATAAGTGTTTATACAAGTGGATTGGATGGAGATTCTGAATATGAATTGGAGATTTGTTGAGCTGGTGACTTGTTGGGAGGTCACCTCAGTTGGTAATGAGATCAAATTTTGCATACCGGGTGATGTAATTCTAAATTACAGCAGATATGCTTTGTGCAGATCACTGATTTGTCATGAATCAGACCTTGAGATAATAAATTCAGTCTTGGAAAGTGGTATGTATATTCATTTTTAGGCATCTTGGGAGTGTTGTTACATACACTTCATACTGGGGAATGATATATTTCCTAATAATGCTTTCATTACTACTGCTGAGTGGGAATGTTTGAATCTTTGGGATGACTTTTTGGACACTTGGAGCTTAAGTGCCAGCAGGGTGTTTCTAGTTTTGGGCAGCGAAAGCATTCCCAGGATGATTGTTCTCAGAGTTGACAATGCTGCCCTCTTCTATATCAGCCACTTTTTAGAGGATGCTACCTGGGAAGATGAGCAAATCTTACAGCATCCAACACTCCAATTGCTTGAGGACAAGCAATTTCAGGGAAGGAGGACTGTAATGTCCCCTTCTTAGTCGGACAACAGGAGATGAGTGAACTTGCCTACTCAAGGGTTCTCGTAGGCAGTGTCAGTTAGTTGGGAGCCCACCGAGTGATGTGGATTGTTGTTTGGACAAGCATAACTTTTCGTTGCCATATTTTTAGGCCGTTTCGGACACTTGTGGGAGGACTTACTATTTTTAGTAAGTCAGTCAGCTAGGGAATCGTTGGAAACAAACAGTACGATTGAATACCTCGACGAAATGGGTATCCGTTTCCATAATTTGTTTGAGATTCCGGGGTCTAGGAAGTAGAGATTTTAATGTGTAAAGTTAATTATATTAAATTAAATATTTAATATAGTTTAACTTTATAACATTTCATATGTGGGAGATATAAGGTTTATTAGTTACTTAAAAAACAAGTAGAAATATAAAGTTGACTTATAATATTCAATTGTTAATATGGTCAGCCAAGTTATGAGAATTAAAATTAAAATATTTTATTTTAATGTTGCTTTGGAAAGAGGAAAAAAGAGGTCGACCCCTCTTGGAGAGTTATAAAAAGAGCAATGGAACTTCATTTTCATCATCTTTGGCTATTCATTCTCTTGGAGCAATTTTGAGGAGTTCTTGCAGAGTTGCGGGGGTTTCGAATTTAGCTTGTTGTGTGACGAAAATCACCAGCAGGGACAACATCCTCGGAGTTGAAAGATATTCTCAGGGTGTTCATGAGCAACTCTACTTCAGGGGTTGCATTGGCGCTTTATATCTGTAGATTTACTATGGTTTTCAAGGGGTTTAGAAGGGATTTCGAAGCATATTTTGCATACATTTCTGTAGCATTCATTCCTCAGCATAGTCGTACAAGTGGAGTCATTTATTGTATGTGATTCCATGATTTGAGTTGGGGTTTCAAGGTGACTTGGTTTTTTTGCTTCTACAGTTCCAGCTATTCCATTTAGAGTGGATTTCCTATGGTTTCAGGGCAGATTTTAGATATTTCTTGCTGGCCATAATTTCCTCTAGCCTGGTCGTACCATATCATGCCTGGCATTGAAGGTGGTTTTTAATATTTAGAGTTTGGCTGCTAATTAATGATTGTGATCAAGGCGTCTAAGGATTGGAAGCTTTCTTTTGCATTGATATTGTAAAAAGACATCTTTTATTTGTTGTTGGGAAAGAAATACATATATTCCTGTGTTGTTGTTCAGCTATAAAGTCATCATTTTCAGTCTTGTACAAATTCTGGGTATTTTGTTACTTTTGAAAGTCCTTTAAAGGGTTTATAGTTTTATATAAATATTATCTAAATTCTAAGTTTCATTGATTCCTGCCAAGTAGTTTGCTAGATATTATTTGTTCAATTTAGAAGTTTAATTTTTTTCTACATATTCTGTACTTAAATAAATAAATACAAAAAAATTAGAATATTGCACAAAATCCGAAAACCTTGCAAATTTCCAAAATAACAAACAAGGCAAAAATTTCGTATCTCGACTTGGGTGGGATATTACAGTGGTATCAGAGCTAAAGATTCTGCCAGCCTTTCTAGGTTCTTTATCTAGTGTGTTTCCTCATAATAGTTGCAGCTGAGAGTTGGTTAGTTCAATGTGAAGATGGAGCCACACAGTGATTGGGATAAGCGTGAGTTTTGGCAAGGTCAGAGAGAGTTGCAACAAACTCTCAAGTAGTTGACAGTTGTTATGTCACCTAAGTCAGCACCTACGATTTCCTCTAAGGCTAAGGTTGAGCCCACCATCTCAGAGTTACGGGATCAGTTTGTTTAGGAATGGACCAATGCTAGTGGGAAATTCAAAGAAATGATGTCTCTTCATGATTGGGTGGACATGAGGATGAGGCAACAACCTAATAGGAGAGGTAAACATCATCAACAGAAGTTGCACAAGAAGGAGAGAAAATATGAACCAATGTTTCCCACCTCAATTCCTATACAAAGAAACATTTTTGGGTCCAAGAAGGTCGAGATGATAGAACTTGTTGTTCCAGAAAATTTTAAAAGGCAGTTGGCAGAAAAAGAAATGGTTTCTAGTGGTTTACAGGTCGTAGGACTACCACGGATGAGAGAGAACCAAATGAGACGTGAGCACAGGTGTTTCACATGTCAGGAATCTTGGACACTTGGCCACACATGTGAAATTAACAAAGAGAATGACTTATTGCATCCAAGTAAAGTTATGGACAGTAGGGAGGTTGAGACCTTAGAGCTAGAAACATATGCTTCTCCTCATGCGGTAAGCATGGCAGAGACCTAGGATGACTTTAATAATGATGGGAATGATAGGACAGCAATTGTGGAATTGTTTCCAGAGCAATCCAGTGGGGTCTGTGAGACCTTGGACATAAGGTATGATGAGCCTTGCACTTTTTCGAGCAGCAGTTCATTGGTGCATGATGGTGTGTCTACTTGTGGAGAAGTGTATGATGGTCATCATGAGATTATTGATATTATGGGATATGTTGATTTGAAGGATGTTAAATCAGCAGCTGATGAGGTTTTTTCCTCATGTGTTTATGCAAGCAAACAGAAGAACACAAGTCTTCCTGACAGTACGATGATTAAGGGGTATGTTGATTTGGAATTTGCCAAATCAGCAAATATTGAAACATCATATGAATATGAGGAAGGAAATAAATTAATCATTCTTCCAACAAACACAGAAGATGTAACGAGGAACCAGAAAATGTGTGATGAGTGGCTAAGGAGAGCCAAGGAAGCTGAAATGATAGCTTCTCAAGCAAAACAATACTTACAAAAAATCAAGGAGAAGGTTGTTCGCATTGACTGTTGCTATGACAACTTGGAACATGAAAAGAATATTTCAAATCTAGAAATGGCTTTTATGGGAACACTCATTAGTTCTAGAGGAACTACTGGTGACAGTATCAGGATATGGGACCCAGGAGCAGTTCCAAAATCTGAGTTGGAGCAAAATTTAAAAGTGAATGAATTGTTAGAAAAATTAGAATATTTCATGCATGATGTTGATTCTAATTGGAAACCAAGGGATGAAGATGTTTCTTATGTCAAAAGAGAGACACTTGGAGCTCGGAGTAGCCTGATAGACACTGCTGAAAGGTATGCTGCTGCTCCTCTTTTTATTAGCCACCATATATATCCATTTGTGATCATACAAATGGATTGGAAAGAAATTTTGAACAAGGATTGGATGCTTGATGAGTTAGTAAATTTTTGGGAGACCTTTTCCGTTAATGTGGTCAGTGTTAGCATTCCAATGGACATATTTCAGATAT
Source organism: Wollemia nobilis (assembly GCA_028583015.1). Taxonomy (NCBI): domain Eukaryota; kingdom Viridiplantae; phylum Streptophyta; class Pinopsida; order Araucariales; family Araucariaceae; genus Wollemia; species Wollemia nobilis. The sequence goes on from JAQPPZ010017228.1 coordinate 21,237,195, forward strand.
GCAATAGTGGTGATATATGTGGTACGTTGATTTTCCAAAAATTAGACCATATGATGACATTTTCAGTTTTGGACAGTAGTAGGACTGCTCTATTTGGGAACATTCAACTGCATGGTAAGGTTGGATTTTGTTATTACATGATTGTTGCAGCTAACTCAATTCAGTTTTGGAGGAGTATTTGGGTTTCCAAAGTATGTTGTAACAGTCACCCCTTGCTTATGAATAATACAACTTGTAATGATGCTCTCTTACTTGATCTTGCTCACTCTTTGAGCGAGTCATGTTATGAATCCATATGTGTTTATACAAGTGGATTGGAGGGAGATTCTGAATATGAATTGGAGATTTGTTGAGATGGTGACTTGCTGGGAGGTCACCTCAGTTGGTAATGAGATCAAATTTTGCATACCGGGTGATGTATTTCTAAATTACAGCAGATATGCTTTGTGCAGATCACTGATTTGTCATGAATCAGACCTTGAGATAATAAATTCAGTCTTGGAAAGTGGTATGTATATTCATTTTTAGGCATCTTGGGAGTGTTGTTACATACACTTCATACTGGGGAATGATATATTTCCTAATAATGCTTTCATTACTACTGCTGAGTGGGAATGTTTGAATCCTTGGGATGACTTTTGGACACTTGGAGCTTAAGTTCCAGCAGGGTGATTCTAGTTTTAGGCAGCGAAAGCATTCCCAGGATGATTGTTCTCAGAGTTGACATTGCTGCCCTCTTCTATATCAGCCACTTTTTAGAGGATGCTACCTGGGAAGATGAGCAAATCTTACAGCATCCAACACTCCAATTGCTTGAGGACAAGCAATTTCAGGGAGGGAGGACTGTAATGTCCCCTTCTTAGTTGGACAACAGGAGATGAGTGAACTTGCCTACTCAAGGGTTCCCGTAGGCAGTGTCAGTTAGTTGGGAGCCCACCGAGTGACGTGGATTGTTGTTTGGACAAGCATAATTTTTCGTTGCCATATTTTTAGGCCGTTTCGAACACTTGTGGGAGGACTTACTATTTTTAGTAAGTCAGTCAGCTAGGGAATCGCTGGAAACAAACAGTACGATTGAATACCTCGACGAAATGGGTATCCGTTTCCATAATTTGTTTGAGATTCTGGGGTCTAGGAAGTAGAGATTTTAATGTGTAAAGTTAATTATATTAAATTAAATATTTAATATAGTTTAACTTTATAATATTTCATATGTGGGAGATATAAGGTTTATTAGTCACTTAAAAAACAAGTAGAAATATAAAGGTGACTTATAATATTCAATTGTTAATATGGTCGACCAAGTTATGAGAATTAAAATTAAAATGTTTTATTTTAATGTTGCTTTGGAAAGAGGAAAAAAGAGGTCGACCCCTCTTGGAGAGTTATAAAAAGAGCAATGGAACTTCATTTTCATCATCTTTGGCTATTCATTCTCTTGGAGCAATTTTGAGGAGTTCTTGCAGAGTTGCAGGGGTTTCGAATTCAGCTTGTTGTGTGACAAAAATCACCAGCAGGGACAACATCCTCGGAGTTGAAAGATATTCTCAGGGTGTTCATGAGCAACTCTACTTCAGGGGTTGCATTGGAGCTTTATATCTATAGATTTACTATGGTTTTCAAGGGGTTTGGAAGGGATTTCGAAGCATATTTTGCATACATTTCTGTAGCATTCATTCCTCAGCATAGCCGTACAAGTGGAGTCATTTATTGTATGTGATTCCATGATTTGAGTTGGGGTTTCAAGGTGACTTGGTTTTTTTGCTTCTACGAGTTCCAATTGTTCCATTTAGAGTGGATTTCTTATGGTTTCAGGGCGGATTTCGGACATTTCTTGTCGGCCATAATTTCCTTTAGCCTGGCTGTACCAAATCTTGCCTGGCATTGAAGTGGTTTTTAATATTCAGAGTTTGGTTGCCAATTAATGATTGTGATTGAGGCGTCTAAGGATTGGAAGCTTTCTTTTGCATTGATATTGTAAAAAGACATCCTTTATTTGTTGCTGGAAAAGAAATACATATATTCCTGTGTTGTTGTTCAGATATAAAGTCGTCATTTTCAGTGTTGTACAGCTTTCGGGTATTTTGTTACTTTCCAAAGTCCTTTAAAGGGTTTATAGTTTTATATAAATGTTATCTAAATTCTAAGTTTCATTGATTCCTGCCAAGTAGTTTGCTAGATATTATTTGTTCAATTTGGAAGTTTAATTTTTTTCTACATATTCTGTACTTAAATAAATAAATACAAAAAATAGAATATTGCACAAAATCCGAAAACCTTGCAAATTTCCAAAATAACAAACAAGGCAAAAATTTCGTATCTCAGCTTGGGTGGGATATTACACCTACCTCCTTCTCAGTATTCGTCTTAGCTAGGAAGTCTACCACTTTATTTAGAGATCTACCCACATAAATCATAATCACATCATCCAATTCCCTTCACAACTCCTTAATTTGGGTAACAAGAATCCTCAACCTCCAAGTCTCCAAAGCACAATTCCTCATGCAATCTAGAGCTCCTACCAAGATTCGAGAATTTGATTATATAATTATCCACCTATAGCCTTGTCTTAGCACCCATATAAAAGTAGATTTGATATTTAAGGCTTTTGCTTCATTGTTCATTGTCTTGCCCATACCCTACAATTCCCAATAGAGCATTGTCCGAACATGATTCCTGTAGACCACTCCAATTCTAGCTCTACCCGAATTTCCTTTTGCAACTCCATCAATATTAATTTTAATCCAACCTTTCAGGGGTGTTTTCCAACTAGCTATGTCCTGTCTCTCATGCATTTTGGCGTCATTCTCCATCATCCCTATATTAGCTTGAGTTTCCTCTTTAGCATACACTACCACAATTTCGGTGACTTTGTTCTAAATGACCTGCCAGACACCATCCAAGAATGAAAAGGTTTCTCTAAAAAATTTGTCATTTCTCTCCAACCACACTTGCCACCAAATAAAGTTTAATTCAAACTTCCACCCGATACGAAGAGCTTCAAATTTAAATATGCCCCTCTTCCATATTTCCCAAATATTAATCGGTTCAAATCACTATTGGCTCAGATTTTATAAGCTAAAAATCATCGCTTCCATATCTGGCACGTGAACGAACACTCAAACATCAAGTTGTGAGATGTTTCCTCACTTTTATAGCATAAAATACACTGGGATAGACCAATGATTCCCCTGTCTCAAATTATCAAAAGTAAGAATTCCATTGTGCATGAACTGCTAGGCAAAGAAGTTTACTTTCAACCAACCCTTGGATTGCCAAATCTTTCTTCAATTCTCAATTGATATGCATGAGGAGGAGGTTTTAGAAGGATCTTATCATATTCATCCTTCACTATGTAGACTGGAAGGCTCTCATAGCCCCAAGCTAATTCATCCTCCTCATTTCTACCTGTGAGAAATAATTTTGCCATTATTTTAGTCATGATGAGTGTCAACTTTAGAGGGATTGAAATTAGCCACTTGTCCAAGTTTTTAAATTGCTTAAACCTATAATCCCCCAACTAACTCGTGTTGAAATAACTTTCAATCTTGATCCAACCCCTGCTTTCAATGGTTGTTTTTATTGGTTACAATTTTGGGAATTCAACAATGATAGATGGATATTGAACCCAATGAATTTGTCCAAAATTGTGTCTTCTCTCCTCTCCCCACTTTCCAAAATAATACATCTTTCACTACCTGAAATCCTAACTTTAGAGCTTATCACACTAGGTACCCTTTAACATCCAAAGAGAAACGACTCACCTCATTCGGGTTCACCTATCCCAAATATTTACTAGCAAATACTCTACTAGATAAAGAAGTTGAATATGAGATTTACCTCTAATAAAGATTTCCAGCCAAAGATTTTTTATTTAGCTCTGATCTCCTTAGTCCTAAACCTCCCTTTGCCTTAGTCTAGCTTACTTTCTCCAAACCTACTAATATCCATTTTCTCTCTCCTTTTACTCCTCCCTTGAAAAAATGTTAGCCATCTTGTCCAACTCTTTCCATATGATATGTGGGGTAGCAAGGATAGAAAATTTATAAATTGACATGGCTGAATGACTGATTGCAAAAAAGTTAATCTACCCCCAAAGTTTAACCATTTGTGAAACCAATGGTTAATTCTTTCTTTGATATTATCCAAAAGATTCCTCCACATAGCTATCTTCAAGTTTTTAAAATGCAAAGGGACCTGTAAATAGACCACTAGGAGAGAATTCCTCGTGAATCCCAAGATCTCTAAAATTATATCTTGAAGCCTTTGTTCAAGATTGAAGAAGACCACTTTGGATTTCTTATCATTGATGACTTGGTTTGTGGTCCTAAGGTAAACATTAAGAGTATCTTTGATCATTCTTGCTTTCCTAAGGTTGGCTACTCCCACCAATCTTGTGTCATCCATAAACTATAGGTGAGTCAAAACCTCCTCACCCACCTTGATACCTATTAACAAATCATGTTGTCTTCTCCCAAAGATGAGTCTACCCAAGCCTTTAGCCACTATGATAAAAAATAAGGGGAACAAGGATCTCCCTAACAAAGGCCTCGAGTGGCTCCAAATAGTTGCAAGGGAATAATGTTGATTAACACTGAGTATGTTGGAGTAGAGACGTAGCTTATGACCCATTCTATCCAATATTGATTGAAACCAAAGGTTGCCATCATCCTTGACAAGAAGCTCCACTCCATCCTATCATAATCCTTTGACAAATTCAATTTTATGAATATTCCTCTATTGCCAAATTTTTGCATTGAGTAGATTGCCTTCTGAGCTAGAAGCACACCATCCAAGATCTGTCTACCCTCTATAAAACTCCCTTGCTTCAGGGAGATAATGTTGTATAGGAGAGCTTTTAGTCACTCAACCATTACCTTTGTGATTATTTTGTATATGACATTGCATAAGGCAATAGGTTTGTAATCTAAAATATGCACCCCTTCCTCCCCTTTCAAAATTAAGGCAATGAATGTATAATTTAATGCTTTACGCATTCTTTTATTGCCTCTGGATTCCTCTATAACAACCATTACATCCTCCTCCAAGTTGTCCCAAAAGGTTTGAAAAACTCAATTGGGAAGCCATTTGGACTTGGTGTTTTTCTTGTACTCATTCCAAAGACTACCTTCTTCAGCTCCTCTCTATCAATGGGTTTAAGCAGGACCTGATTTTGTTCTTTAAAGATAATAGAGGGTATGACAACAAAAACTTCTTTCTGAGCCTCTTCATCTTGCACCATACCTTCCTTAAACAATTTAGCAAAATAATCCATTGAATGGAAATGCATACTTGGGATTGTATCAAAGGACTGTCTGTTCTCATCTTGAAGAGCTTATGTCTTATTCATCTATCTCCTAGCACAAGCAACCCGATGGAAAATTTTGGTGTTTAAGTCACCTTTAAATAATCAAGTGGTTCTTGCTTTCTATTTCCAATAGATCTCCTCTTGGTTATTAATGTCCTCAACCATTTTTTACAATTCATCATCCTCTTGTTTAAGTTGCTCTATAATTGTTCCTACCCTAGAGAGTTTTTGCACCTCATCCTATTTGGCCGCTAGTGGAGCTCTTTGGACCTGAAATTCTGACTTGTTAGCTTGCCTCCGTTATTTTAGTCAATCCTTGACATAATGAAGTTGCTTGTGGAATCTAAACATTGTTGTCTCATATGTTGATCGTCCCTCTTCCCACAGCTATGAAGTTCCTCCTTTTGTAACCAAAAGTTTTCTAATCTGAACGGTTTACAATGTTGCCCTATCTTGATCCCCCTTTCCAACAGAATGGGGAAGTGATCTAAAACTGGACCCTCCAAAATTTGAATTTTTAGATTCCATTTCATAAATGCATCCTCTGAAACCAAAAAATGTCTAAGTTCACCTTCTTGCTATGTGGCTCCCTCCTCTTATTAGTCCAAGTATAGTTGGTTCCAGGATATTTAATATCCACTGATTCCAATACATAGACCTAGGCAATCATAAGTTGATCTCTTGGGTCCAAAATTGGGGTTCCCCCTTCTTGATATCTGGATGATAAATTAGCATTAAAACCCCCAACAAAAATCTAGTCTAACTCCTCCCTCAAGACTCTCATATTATGCACAACTTTCCATTGATGAATATGACCATCTAGGTTTTCAACCCCATAAAAATTTGTGATTAAAACATTCTTAGTTGTCATATTGTTCTTAAAATGTGATGTGAGGACACCCCTCCAAGCTATATGTTCTATTGTCGTCCATTCAAGAGAATTCAAAAAGGTAACTATCCCCCCTAAAGGACCTTGGGCAACCACTTCCACATGATCAACACCCCTCCAAAGTCTATTTACTATTTTATACATGAGATCCAACGATATTTTTATTTTTGTCTCTTGGATAAGAAAAAATCTATTTAACTTTCCTCTAAGATTCTTCGAACAACAAATTAATAGGTTCTATTGTTTAAACCCCTAATATTCCATGATTGTCTAATCATTGGTTACCTTTAGACTGATAAGATTCTATTGACCTCACTGATCCCCCAGTGATCAGTTTGGCTCCCTAAGATGTAATCAATTCCTTATTTGATTTTCTACCCACTCCTTGAGAACTGATATTCTTTGATCTCTTTTCCACTTGGCTTATCCCTAGAGTTGGTTTTTCTCTATTCTTTTTTGCCACATCCATGATGACATCCTTTATTATCGGTTGCTCTTGGTTATGCACTATCACTTTCCCTACAATATTTGATTGTGGTAACTCATTGCACTATATTACCTACTCTAAGATAGGAGGAGCCAAAAGAGGGGCTTGAACATGGTTGTTATTATTTTCATTATTCCCATCTATAGTTGAGAAAATCTGCAAAAAATCCTAATTCAAGTTGATTTTTTCCAATTCACAGCTTGGTCAAATTTTGCGTTTTTTTTTTCCAAAAAATTGTGATATGCATGTAATAAGCTTTTTTTCAATGAACATCTGCATTTTTCAGTTTTCAATGAAAATTTGCTGATTTTTCCTCCTTTTTTGTCGATTCTCGATTTTTCTCAATTCTTTTTCCATGTCGATTATGATTTTCTCAACTATGTTCTCATCCACTCCTTCCATGAGTTGTTCTTCTTCCTACTCCACCCATGTCTTGAAGATATCATATCTATTTGAGGGCTTGGGTTGGGTTTGCTCTTTATCATCTTTGCCTTCTTCTTTTGGGTTGTTCAAAACCATCTCCCTATGCTTCTCTTCCCTAAGAAATGTTGGTTGTTTCTTTTTTACGGTAGACTTACCCTCCTTAGGAAGATTTGACATTCCCAGAGGAGCCCCCATTTTTGTGATCATATTGTTTGGGTAGGACCGGGCCAAATACCCATATTTGTGATAAATTCTACACCTGAACGGTAGCGCCTCATAATCCAGTGGCTAAATCCAAGATAGTCCTACAAGTTTGAGTTCCACCTCTACTGAAAAAAGTTGGCTAAAGTCCATTTCCACGCATAATGTAGCATAAATGGTTGTGTTTCCTTCCATTGCGTCTCTAAAAACATCCAACTATCTTCCAAGAAAATTATTGATGATTTCCAATAACTGCTCACTTTAAAACTCGTTAGGAGTGCATACAAATGGACCCAAACCGGGATACTAATGGATTCAATTTGAGGATCAAATTCCACTATACTCTTGTTAGACCATGATTCATCTTTTTTAATTTGAAAGCCCTATTTTTATCAGGGAAAATGAGGAAAAATTAACAATAAAATATTCATTGTTGATAAACCATAAAGAATACTCATTAAGAGGATCTCAGTTCTATTGAACCCACAAATGCAAAAAATTCATAGTAGGACAAATATCCATGAATTTACAGATCAAGTCATGACTAGTTCTATATAAGACTATTTCTTCTTCTGTAAACTACAATCTTTGGCCTTGATTTTGATTATGGCAAGCATCCATTGACCCTTTGAGATGTTGAGCTTTTTCCAACAACCGTAACAACCATAAAGAACATTTTTTGTGTAGTTGTTTATGCTTTTTCAGTCTCTGTTGGAGATTTTTCCTTCAACAAATCTGCAAAACAATTGTCTATTTAAGGGAGGATCTTGAGGTGTCCCTATTAAACCCTTCTGCACAACAATCACGTCTTTGATTCTGCAGCAACCAAAAAGTACTTCGTCTACCAAACTGATGCCTTACTTTTCCTTTCTAAAACTCTTCCATCTTTTACTTTTAAAAACTTAAAATAATATAAATAATCTAATATATAATTTTTTAATAATAATTATTAAAACGTAGAATAATAATTTTAAAAAAACAGCAACCAAAAAATACTTCGTCTACCAAACTGGTGCCTTAGTTTTCTTTTCTAAAACTCTTCCATCTTTTACTTTTAAAAACTTAAATAATATAAGTAATCTAATATATAATTTTTTAATAATAATTGTTAAAACGTACCATAATAATTTAAAAAAAATTGTTCTGTCTCAGATGGCCACTGAATCAAAATCCTGTAATTGACATTCCTTTTACCATCTTCTCCCAAGAGTTTTTTATTTGCTTTGTTCCCTTAGCCGTAACTTTGTGATAAAACTAAGGAGAGGCACTACAATCTTGCTAACTTGAATGATCTATTAACATGGATTATTTTGTTCATTGACCATGTTATCTGGTGTCTGAGATTTTAAATCCAAATATATATAGGGCTTCAGCTTAATGTGTAGTATAAGCATATGCGCTTCCTAATTGTCTTTGCCTTTTTTTTACCCTTTATGTTTTTTTTAAAGGAATATTCAAAGGGTACGAAATATACTGGTGATATATCATATGTTATAGAATGATAAAGTTTAAGTGGTTAAAAAAATAAAAAATTTAAATAAAAATTTATATTCAAAATTTGTTAATAAATATATTTTATAAATATTAAATATTATTATTATTATATGGTTTGTTTTTAATTGATTATATATAATTGAAACTGGTCTATCATTATAATAATTTTTTTATATATGATTTTTTTAATTAGTTATATTGGATTGTAATAGGTAGTGTAATAAAAATTTATTTATAAATACTAAATATTATTATTATTTGGTTTGTTTTTATTTTAATTATACTGGATTGAAACTGGTCTACCACCACCATAATGATATTAATTGCTTGTTGTATGTATTTTTTTAACTAGTTATATTAGATTATAAAATGAAAAATTTTGTTAACAAATATATTTATAAATATCAAATACTATCACCATTATATGGTTTGTTTTTTAAACTGGCCTACCCACACCTTAATGATATTAAGAGTTTGTTATATATGTTTTTATACTGTCACCATTATATGGTTTGTTTTTTAATTGATTATAAAGATTAAAACTGGCCTACCACCACCTTAATGATATTAAGAGTTTGTTATCTATGTTTTTTTTAATTGATTATATTGGATTGTAACGAGTAATGTGGGCTCTTAAAATGAAAACTCATGTTTAGAATCTTGGCAGCCAATAAGTTTATAAATATAAAATATTAGATACCATCAAATATTACTGCCATCATATCATTTTTTTTTTCAATTTGGTTCCTTTTTAAAAGTCGAGGAATTTAGTTTTAAAGTTATTTGATTTTTTAATTGATTAAATGGTATTAAAACAGTCTCATTTATATTTGAATATATGTGACATTACAACAACTTGATTATTATGTATTCATTCATATCACATCATGGTCATATATGACATTACAACAACTTGACTATTATGCATATATTGCTCAACAAAATTTATATTTCCTTTGAAAGTCAAGAAACTTAATTATTTTAGCTAATGTCATTTGATACCCCTGTATGATTTGATTAAATACCATTAAAAGAACATTTATAAAGATAGTTAAATCTAGAGATATGCCTGTAAATGTAACAAAAATTTGATCAAAAGAGTTCAACTAATTAACTGTTTAATCTTACCAAATGATATATACATAAGCCAAAAATATCTTTATATATTATATTATTACATTACAAATAATTTAATAATTCAATAAATATAATATCTTTACAATACAAAAAAATAATAATATTAATAAAACAGTTTTAAAGAAAAACAAATTTTCTTAATTAATATTACTAAAATATGCATGATGAAGATGCAACTCAATCTTTGAGATGAGTTTTATGTATTTACCTTTCCTCACAGACCAGAGTGTTATTAAAAAAAACAATTAATAATTTAATTATTAATTGTTAACTTTATCTATACATACTACCATCCAAGCCCAAAATGTTCAATACTCCCCTAACAATATTGAATCTCCTAAATTCTGTTCCCACTGGCTACCTTCTGCTTTTAACAGCGTTTAGACCTCTGAAAGGAAGTTGCAACGTTTGAAATACATACACAATTTTTTTTTTCTTTACATACTTATACGAACTTATAATCACTTAACGAACACTTCATAGTCATATTATTACATCCTTATAGGCACTTAAATTTAAAGCTCCGTCCATACTTCAAACTTATAATGGTAAGATCATTTATAATCATTATGATAGATCATGCAATGCAAACCCAAAAATAAATTGATAGAAAAAATTATTATATGTAGTTCCTGCAAGAATGGATGAAGTAGTCAGTGGACTCCAAGAATTCCAGCCTGCAACGGAGGAGTTGTACTACGATGATGTTGCAATACATCTGCGTCGTTACTTCAGGTGCAAAGATTGGAGTCCATATACAATCAAAAATTGATTTCTCAACAAATATGGATTGTGAAAGCCTTAGCTGTTTAATTAACTTATTCCTCATTCCCATAACTTTTCCAGATTGAACTCTGGCCTCCTATCAAATTGGGGTTAAAATTTGAGCCCTAAGCCTTGTTAGCTTAGCAGACAAATTGAAAGCACAAATGGTTTTTTATATACTTCCTAAAAGAATCAGTACCTCTTTACAATTTTTTGATTTGATAACATTAACCATACATCATTATCACATGTTAGAGGACCCATACTAAAAATCACAGCCAAAGGAAGATCAGACAAATAAGCTGAACACCCACAATGAAGTTTCTGATGAAAAGTAAGTTCATGATGATAGAAGTGGCAGTTGAAGTCGTGTTTGCATTGGTTTCTGCTGCAGAGGGCATAGCAGGAGAGAGGTTGCAGACTCCAAATGTGATGTTTGGCTGCAAAAACAGGAGTATAGTCTGATCAATATTTCTGAGTCCTACCGTATGAGAAAAATAAGAGTTCTTTGTATAAGATACCTGGCAATAGTTTATACTGCTGCATCCACAGACAAGTTGGCCATTGAGCTTATCCACAGCTTCTGATGCACCACCACCATCACTCCTCTGCAAGCAATAAGAATAAGGGTACTCTTCAATATTTTAGTTCACAATAACCTTCAAGACCAAAGCATTAATTGACATTACATATTGATTAGAAATAAGATATTTTGCTCGACTGCAAGGCCTATTTGATAGAGACCTTGTAGAAGTCCACTGCAACAAAGTTAGACCATCTTTTCCCAGCAGCCTGATAACACACAGGTAGCATGCTGGCTAATGAAGCAGAATTGTCCTTGCAGGCCATAGGAAGGTTGGGATTATCACGAAAGAAGTTTTGCAGGAAAAGTGATCTGCTTGTTGTATTCAAAGCAGGTGACTCTGCACGATTTGTACATAATCCAGCTTTCATACCACTGTCCCCGTCTGCAAAGATCAAAAACAAGAAACCTCATAGATTAACAACTTAAATATAGACCATGGCTTGACCCTACCCACTCATTAATAAACTAGGAAGGGCCTCTCCTCAAACCAAGTAATTGTTTTACAGTTGTTTCTAATGAAGTTAAATTTAAGATCTAAACTAAGGGTTTAATACATATTTATTGGTCTTATGGTTTATCTTGCAATCCAATATCTATCAGGAGGCTGTTCTGAAATGTCAATTTGTTTTATCTTAAAAAGACATCTTGTTTGAGCCCAGTACGAATATTGATATAGAAGCTAATCCTGAAAGGAAATAGTGCTTACATTGATTTTCAACAACATATCTCCACTGGTAAGCAATGCCCTCTGAGGCTTCTTTATAAGACTTAGAAGTGAAAACTACGAGGCGTTGGTTTTTGGCTACCATGTCTGCTATGGTAGGCCAATCCTGACCACTTTTGGGCATTCTAGAAACTGGAAACCAGTAATTCATCAGTCCAGCTGCAGTGAATACTATGGTGAGGCCCTTGGGTGCTTTCACGTAGTCTTCAATGAATATAGTCACAATCTCAGACGGGTGTGCAGACAGAAATGCCTCAATCTCTTTAAGTGCATTGATTGCTGGTTCCTACAAGAATGAAATAAGGTCAGAAGCTTGCCTTCTCAGAGAAATGTGTGTTTGCTAGGACAGAAACAAATAGTATATATTTACTCACATAAGCTGTGATGTTATAACAATTGCCTCCAAACGAGTGGCAGAGCCAAACATCATTCTCAAAGTCATACATGTCCAACATGAGGCCTCTCACACCATTCTGCACAAGGAGCTATATGATAAGGTGCTTATGGCCTGACACTCCTAGAGAAAACAAAATAGAAAATATTGTCGTCTACTCCAAATTTTGTCCTAGTTTTACTTGGGAATAATTGTAGATTTAATTTTCAAAACAGTTGAGAAATCCTGAGTAGATATCTACCATACATTGAGCTGATCTGTGATACTATCTTGTTGGTTTGATGGTGACAACCTTTGGCTACCAGTGTAAGATTTCTCTCCAAGAATTGCATATGAGTTGTGAGTAGTTAGCCAGGAGTACCTGTTAAAAGGCAATCCCCCAACCTGCAAAGAAAGCAAAACTATTAAAAAGCCTCTAATATCAAATTAATTGGGTATCATCCTACAAAGATAAGTAGCTGTCACCTATTGAAGCTTAGTAGCTGCTAACCTATACAATTGCATTTTCATTTTATTTCAGACCAAATACTGTCATATTTCAGTATTTTCCACATTAAATCCTCTTAATTTCAGAAAACATAAAAAAAATCAGTTTTATGCCCCAAAGTCAAAATAAACTTCTATGATGTTTAGGATATTTGTTCATAAAATAGCCTCACATTTTCAAGTTTTTCAGTTTTCTTTCTTGTTTAATGAGCTTGTCAACAAAGTACCTTAGATGTTGGGTTTGTAGGCTGAATCCGGGTGCATCTGGGAAGCACATTCCCAACTGCAACACAGGTCTCACAATGTAGCCCTGCTGCACAGTTCGCATTCACCGTGCAAAGATCATGAACCTGAGAAGCCAAACAGGAAAAAAATTGACAATCCTTCACTACATTGGCGTCTTGTCTAGCATAGGAATTCATCAATTTATATGTTTTGAACGTTTCACTGTTTCTATCTTTAAAATGAATCAGGCTATTGATAATGAAAACAAGAGTCATCAACCTGACAATCTCCGTGAGAACAAACTGCATCTGCTGTCCTAAAGACCACCATTAGCACTAAAACTGCCCATAACATATCCATGTATACCAAGCTGCCACCCTGCAAAGCACTACTGTAGAGATTATATGCCTCACAAATACAAGATTTCCTGGAATGCTCTCATTTATAGGATTCCAAAAGCTTTATTACATAGGATCAGAAAACAAAAAAAATCAAAATATCTAGAAATATGATATACATTCAAAGCCCCACTGCTGGTCTTAAATGAGGACAAAAGAATGTCTCTCTCTCTATATATATATATACAGTTTACTCAAAACTGAAAATGTGTTATCCCCTACAAAAGCCTAAGTTCAAAATAACTTTGGATTTCCCAAATTACAATATAATTAACTATAAAAGGGCTGAATCTCTTTAAACAGAATTATTCAAGTGCGACAGACAGAGCATTAAGTGGCACAAAATTCCTCATTCGATATATGCATAAAATGAAAGACTATCTCCAAGTTTAGATTAAACATTGAATGGACATACAGATACTCAACTCAATATAAACAAGGGATGAACTCTCACCTCGTCCTAAGTAAAAATCAAATTTGATTATCAAATGGTATTAGCTCATTTCAATCCATGCAACCTATTTAAAAAAAATCAAATTTGATTTTCTAATTTAGAGCTTAGTAATTTAGCTGGACAACTAATCAAATTAATGGTTAATCATGAATACCAACGAAAATAATTAAGAGAAAAAATTGTCTTGGTTCCCGAAAATTGTTGAATGGAACTGATCAGTATGTAGATGGTGGATCTGAAGAGCTAGAGTGCTTTTTCTTTGAGGCACGCATTATTTTTTTGTTAATAGAATCACTATTGAGGAAAGAAAAAGTGTCCTTGTATCCCACATAATTCCAGATTCCAACCAAGCAGGTGGTATGTGGCTGCTTATTGCCTTTTTTTTTGTTTGGTGTAATACATGTGAATCATTTTGCTAGTTGAAAAACACATGTATAGCCACTTTATCATCCAACACCAGGACAGGAGGAAACCAATCATAAAGAATAGAAGTAATATCCATACAAACCATATTATATAAATAATCCGTTATACTATAAAAATTTCTACATAAGAACAAGGAACAAAGCCAATCTCATAAAGACAACAAATATTCATAGCAAAAAATACCCAGAGGAACTGCCACTGAATGCGCCTAACAACAATGGGTCAACTCTCTGCGGTGCATTAAGGACAGTTGTCCGTTGATGTAGCCATTATCTATCGACAAATAAAGGGTACAGAAATGGCATGATACAAACTTACAAAGCATCTAATCCATTACAAAATGATTGATTTTTTTTTCGTTTTTTTAGATGTTGATTGTTCAGGGGTTAACTTTATTGTTCATCATGTTGGAAGGTCAATCCACAACTAAAAAGATTTTCAAATTAGAGGGCTAGTGGCTCAAGTAGTAAAGCAACATAAGGTGATCTTGGAAGTTTCCTTATATTGTCTACTGCTCAGGAAATTACAAATTTTTATTGTTGATCATATTGAAAGCTCTAGAAGGGGTCGGTAATTCAGGTGATAATGCACTAGAAGGTAGAGCTCAGAAAGACCTTGTTGGTCCATGCCTTCACAACACATCAGTCACTTGAAATGGTGGTCCTCAAGAGACCCTCCAGGAAGAGGCAAAGACGCCTCTAAAATGTGTATTGATGTAGGTGAAAATATACAAAGAGATGCCCAGCAGGGCAGGCCAGAACTGAATTTATATGGGTCTCTACCAGTTTATCGTCATTGGATGAACACATAATCATATTAAGCATATATGGGTCTGTGATAGTTTCTGTGCCAGTTTATCACCATTGAAAAATTACAGAAAATATATTGGAATTCTATTGCTCTGTGCTAGTTTATCACCATTGAATGAACCCAAAAACATATTGCACCCATATGGGTCTCTAGTTCATCACCACTGAATAGAGGAAACATATTGGACTTATTTGGGCCTATGCTAATCTACTACCATTAAATGAATACAGAAAACACAAAGGACAAAGCACCCATTATTGCACTACAGGGTCACCATTTTGGCCTCTGTCAGTATACAAAAATGCAAAACTAAAAGAACAAGAAGCTAACCCCAAATTTAACATTGGCAGAACAAAGATATCACTATGAAAGAGATCTTGCCTCAATTCTGAATGAGTTGTTGGTCTTCTTCTTAATACTGCTGATGTTTCTATCCCAAAAATTGCTCCTTCTTATGTACTCGCTTTCAGAAGAATGTCATTGTCTTGTTCCATGGACCTTTTCTAGTTATATAACTGATTGCCTTCCTCTCCCAATGAAATGACACCCACAATCTTGTTTTGTACTGCTAGGAAACCTCCAAGAAAACAAAAACCATTACGAAAATCTATGTAATGGGTGTCATGAGGAAGCATTGTGGAGACCAATTCACTCAAAGAGAAAACAAAACCATTACGAAAATTTATGTAATGGGTGTCATAAGGAAGCATTTTGGGGACCAATTCACTCAAAAAGACTAAGCATGATAATGTGAACAGTAGTCAGAGTAGAAAAAATCATTGGCCTGTGCGCCACCTAAACATTTTTATGTCAAACTTTTACAGAGTCCACTATAATACAATAGCAAAATCAATATATGCCTCCCCTGGATCTTGTTCAACAACAACATATCTCACGTTTCAAGGAAGGAGCACAGTTATTAAAGTAGTGGTTTGCCTAACAAAGGCAAAAGTGTGTCAGAGAATATTTGTGTGTGCCTTGCAGCTTTCTAGATGTACGAAGGATTCTTCTGTTTTCAGTATTTTATTGTATTTAAAATACGAAGGATTCTTCTGTTTTCAGTATTTTATTGTATTTAAAATGTTACATCCTATCTGAAACGTAATATACTATGTCATGCAAAACTTGTTGAGCTGCCCAACACTGGACCCATTCATTTTGCTTTGCTTGACAAAGTCTCCTAATGAGTTGTGATAGTTACGGACTTTGAAAGCGTGAAGTATTTGGCAATTTTTATTACCATTGAGGGTTAATGGTGAATATATACTAGCTTAGATATATAAAATATATATATTTATAAACGTCGAGAGTTGAGGCGTCTCGAAATTGATAACTCTACGCGTTTATAGATATATATATTTTATATATCTAAGCTAGTTTTTAAATATTTTAAATCCATTGTAAATGTCTGCCGATAATTTTCTTAATGTCGACCTTTTTAAGAAAATATTAATATTGTTTACGATGTAAATATTAATATTGTTTACGATGTGGCTGACCTTCTGGCTGCCATTGTAGGGCGCCTATCAATGTAATAAACTTAAAATTAAATTAAAGCTTATTAAAAAAAAATAAGTAAAAGTTGATGGTTGATATTTTTATAATATTATAAAATATGAATCATTTGGTTTGTTAAAATCCAAGGATGACATTGTATTAATAGAGTTTATTAAGATAAGAAAGGTTATTCATTGTATTAAGATTTAAAAAAAAATGATGAATACAAGGTTTTGACTAAGTGATGTGTGGGTCTTTTAAAAAATATAAATAAAAAGTCTAATTTCTATCAAGTGATACATGGATAGTATTCAAGTTTTGTTGTGGGTCTAGGAACTTGTATAATAAATTAAACTTAATAATTATAAATTTTAAAAAACGATATATAAAAGAAAGTTTTGGTTTTTATCAAGTGATACATGAATAGTATTTAAGTTTTGTTGTAACACTACTTCATGGTGACATGCAATACAAGTGGGTTGTTCTAATCCCATATAACCAATTTAAAAAAAAAAAAAAGTTGATTATGTATATATAAAATTTAATGAGAATATTGTTTTTAGTGTGTTTTTTATTAAATAAATATTTAAGGAATTTATTATAGTCTCTTTCATATTAAAATAATTAAAGTTATAAGGAAGTTATCTTTGAAGGGGATTCGCTTAATATAATCAAGGCAATTAAGGAGGATAAAGACCCCAGCTCGACCATCTTGGAGCTTATCCTAGAAGCAAAGATTCATAAATCTCATTTGGTTAATGCCCGAATCCAACACACCTTCAAAGAAGGGAACCAGGCGGCGGATCTAATGGCAAATATTGCAGTTTCTCTTGGGGAGATGCAAATTTGGAAGGATAACTTCCCTCAAAAACTATTGGTGTTGGCTTCTAGAGAAGAGCTAAGATCAAACCTGTTAGAGCATCAGGAGATCATAGGGGTTGATGATGAGTAATCTAACAGATGGTATTAGGCAGAAAAGGCATCCCATTTGTTGGGGCCGGGAGGTGACAAGTGTACAGTACAACAACCTAGTGGTATTAGTAAGTGCTAGGTGTTGTTTGGTTTTTGTTTTATCCTGAATAGTCAAGCGACAAGTATAGGACTGTGGACTCTAAGTATGGCTTAATGTGGGTCTTAGAAAGATCCATTTTGTATTTTGATTATAAGGGCTTGATGCTAGAACCAGCCCATTTTGACTATGTAAAAGGTTTGTGAACCTTATAACCACCTCTATCTTATACCAAAAAAAAAAAAATTAAAAATATAATATAAAAATTTTATAATTAAAATTTTTATTTTTTAATCTAACCTTACAGTTATTTTAAAAATTCGTAAAACCACTATTAAAACTAAAGTGGTTGCATCAAATTAATATTTTTATATTTTAAGGCTATAAATAATGATTATACAAACCTAATTTACAAAAATTGACAAAACAAGGAACATAATAGTAAAAGAAAAAGTGAGAACTAGATTTCCATAGTATCCAATCACAAACACAAATGGTGTTGATATTAACTCAAATGACTACGTTTAAAGAATTACATTCCAATCTTCTTTTGAATTTTTATTGAACTCTACAATGTGAGCAAGAATAGTTTTTAGTAACACTTATAGAATCCACTACTTATGTTTTATCTTCATCTACTTTCCTTTTGTTAGTTTCAAATGATCTCTCAAAGCCTTTTTTTTCTACATTATCTTTTTGATGGGAAAATCAATGAATAGATTGACAATCTTAAAAACACTTGGTCAATGGTGATATTATGAACATTATGTTTAATATAAGCTACATCAAAGTTCTTCATTTCCTTGGCAAGGTTTCTCTATTTTTAGGGTCTCCTTCAACTCTTAGTATATTATGTTTATCATCTTCAAGAACTTCACCCTTTCCTTCATAAGTACTTAATAATATTTATTTCAAAGCAATCCTAACTTGTTTCCATCAAAGTTTCCTTCTTATGTTTTATTCTTCTTCTTCATTGCTTGCTCCCTAACTTCAATCTCTCTTTTCAATCTTCTTAGCTTGGTAGATATACCTAATTTTCTCACATGTTCTCATACCTGTTAAGCATCAACTATCTTCTATATCGTCACAAATAAATCCAAAATATAATCATCATTGAATCTCTACTCCTTTTTCACTATCGTTTCCTCTCTTTACTTTTTTCCCCTTCTTCATGTTCAAATGGCTTGAAGCCTTAAGGGGACTAAAAGGTAAAGAAAGTCACATATTAGCTTGGGTGGAGCTGAAGAGAGTGAAAAATAAAGTAGAATGATATGAGGTAATTACTAGGGTAAAGAGAGATAATTACCTATCATTTGAATTTGGATTGAGTTCAGAAGAGAATGATATGACATGCCATATAGACATCTATTTGTAGACACTTAAATTTGAGCGTAGCACTAATCTTCAAGCTTGTCAATCCCTTCATCAATCAACTAATAAACCAACCAAATTGAATCAACCTTCCTTGTGCCCAAATTTGGATCATTTATTGCTCTAAAAGCAAAAGCATTGGGACATGAACAAAAGTGCCACATAAGCTTTCGTGACCCTAACAACACTTTTGCTAAACTTTTGACTTTGACCTTTCCTGCCCAAATTTGACCTCCAATGGTCATGATGGCAAAATTATCATTGACACTTTCACCATGCTAGTGCTTTTGACTATCATGTGCCAAAATAAAAAATAACTTTTTATACCCTCCAAGCCACCCACCATTAATGGATCATATCCCTAAGATCTAATTCATAGCTCCCAATAGAAATCCCAAATCCAAGATTTATCATTTTCAATCTTCCTCCATTAATGACATCTTGATCTCATTTTAAATTCTTACCATCTCCAATCCTATCATCTTCAATGCAATTCTTCCCCCAAGGAGCCATGGCTTCCTATAAAGCCAACACTTGGGAGAGCCCAATCCATGGTCTTTTTGAAGCAACAAAATTCTACCAAAATCTCTCTAGAATCATAGGAATTCATCATTTTGCATGACAAGGTTATACCTAAATCTTGCCATAATCTTATAAATGCCATCTTCGCAAGCATTCAAGATCTTATCCTTGCAATCATCTAAGCATCCAAGTTGTCTTCAAGTAATCAAGTCTCTAAGCAATCCTAAAGCATTTAAGCATCAAGCATTCAAGCACCAAGAATTCAAGCCTCCAAGCTCAAGCTTCCAAGTGACCACAAGCAAACTAGCTAGCTTTCAACAAGCTTCTACAAATAAGGGAAAACAACCTTGCATATTGGGTTGTGCTCTTTTCTCTTATTTGTTTTTGACACTCTCTTTGTATTGCAACTCTAAGCTTGTATCTTATTGCATTTTACCAATCTTTCATATTGTGTATGCACCAAGTTAGCATTTTATTTTATCATTTTATCCTTATTTCAAACAAATAAATATTTGTTTTTCAATCATTTGACAAAGTATCTATACTCCCTAGTTAGATATCTTCATCATTACAAGCATTTCATTAGCTTATCTTGCATTTAATATTATTTTGTTGCTCTTAGAAGTGAAATCATTCTTAGATTGTAGGTCTAGTGACACTATCGCTATTTTGTTTACATAGAGCAAAAGTGCCAACATAAAGCAAAAGCACAGGCAATGTTATGACCACCTAGTAACACTTTCACCACTTAGCATTTGGTTTATACATTTATCATTTTTGTTATCTATCTAAATAGGGTTTTGATTGTTGTTCAAGGGAATTCAACATTCTTTTCCGACTTAGACAGACCCCTCAAATACTAATACCATATTTTTCTATCTATTTTGTATGAAAATGAAAGCACCATCAATAGGTGAAACTTCTATGGATTGACGATGCTTCTACCTCTATGGTAGAAATAGTTTTTTTTGCTCTATAACTCTTTTCATTTTAGCATTTAAGACTTCAATATTCCTTGTTTTCTAATTAGATTTTTTTATATTTTTATTAATTAACAAAATAAGCAAAAGAGAAAGAAGGAACTAGTTTAGTCTTAATCATATAGGGGACCAACTAAATCTTCAAGCTTTAGCATTAAATCAAAATTACATATAGCTACATCTAGGACTTGTTTGTTGCATTCTTCTTACACCCTTGCCTCTTAAAAGAAAATTTATCATTTACTTCATCATCAAAAAGCAAAATTATTTTAGCTTTAGGCCTTGATTGTTGCATTAGGGCTAGATTAAGGTTAAGCTTAGTCAAAGAAGTATCTTAGGAGAAACGTAGGTGTTCTTCAACTAATCCATCAAACACTAAACTCTAAGCTCACAAACTACCCCTATCCTTGAAGTGACATAGAGGAGAGGGAAGTATCACAAAGAGGTCCTTCATGATCCCCTTCCTTTTCCCTTATCACATTTTAGTGAACCCGACGTGAACACCACCATGGGTCCCAAGATCTTCTTTGTCCAAGCTAAACCTTAATCAAGCTAAAATTTATCAAACTTTAATCAAGACCACTTAATATTATTTATTTAGATTAGATCACATTAAATCTAGATAACAAGAACATAACCAATTGCTAGTCCTACTAAGGGTCTTCATGATCCTTTGAGTAATTATCATACAAGCTACTAGGCTATATTAGGTATATAGTAAGCCTAAGCCACTAACCATCCACATAGGGTCTCATGCATACTTATACCTAGTAAGGAGTATATTATAATGGGCTAGTGGGAGTCATAAGGAGGCATACTATTACCCCTCACATACCATCTTGGCCATGTATCCAAGTAATCACTTCCACATATCATTGGCAACCCATGTATCAACTTTCTCTCACATATCAATAGGTATATAGAGAGGAGTCAAGTATATAGGGACCTTTAGTATATAGGGAGGCCCTTAAGGTATATAGGTCAAATTTGATATATCAAGGGAAGGGGATATAAGGTTGCTAAAACATATTATCTTTCTTCTTTAATCAACTCTATAAACTTTAAAACTTAATCAATTATATCCTTTCCTTCCAAACCCATGGCCAAGAGATGCTACCTAACCCATAGTGCTACTCATCAATTGGCCATTAACCCTAACCCTTCGATGGAAGGTCATGATGACCAACCCACCTTTGAGGACCCAAACTTCAAGGAAGAAGAGGAGGTTTCTACACCTTTAGGTTCTCTAAGCCCTATCCATGATGAGCAAGGAAGAGTGGTTTTCCAATTTGCAACTCACATGGCTTTTTTTACAAAAGCATAGGGAATTATGGAATCCTTTCTTAGGGAAGGTCATGACAACCTAGGCATCTCTATAGGGGAAGGTTCACTCATGGACCATCCCCAACAACCTAGCTCAAACCCTTTACCTCTAAATCAATTGGATCCATCCTTTGGATATTTAAATATAAACCTTAATGCATCAACTTCTAATTTCATTAATTCAAATCCTCCTATCATCACTACTTCCATAGATGCTAGGAGACAAACCCTTCCATCTTCTTTAGGACATCATTCATATTTGCTTACTCTTGAAGAACTATTATAGGGCAATATAAGTTGTCATATATCTCAACAAGTGGGCACAAGCTACATTCCTAATCAGGATGTACCATCAAGTGTCCCAATTTCTAATCCTCATGTCAATAACCTTCATTCTAATCTCACAAGCATGAGTATAGGTTTCACTCAAAACCCTAATCCCACAATCTCTCATCCTTCATCTTCTAATCCTTTCATCTCAAATACCTTGGGAATAAATCATATGATTCCAACTTCAACATCATACACCCAAGTGTATCAACCTCCTTATATCAATTATCAAATTCCTCCTATCTCTCAACACATACCTTTTGTGCCATCAAATCATGTTTCTTCCAAACTTCAAACTCTAACCTCTCAACTAGAGCTATTAAAACAACAAATGGTCATCAATCCAAGGACTTCTTCATAAGTACCTTATGCAACCAACCCTTAGATCCTTTTGTAGCTAGTCATCCTTTCCCTCCCAACTTTGAAACTCCTAAGTTTCAAATGTACAAAGGGAAGGAAGATCCTATCAACCACCTTAGGTTGTTTAGAACCACTTGTAGTGATATTTCTTATGATGAAACATTGCTACTCAAGATATTTCCTAAGAGCCTTAGTGGCCCTACCTTGGAATGGTACTACCAAATACCAAGGCATTCCTTGAAGAGATTTAGAGACCTTATTGAGATGTTTGTCAAGCAATTCTCTATCTACATTGAGAAAAAGGTCATGATTAGTGACCTATACCAACTCAAGCAATCTAAAGATGAGAATTTTCCAACTTCTTAGCAATATGGAAAGCCCTAGTGGGGAGACTCCAATATGTCCCTCCACCTAGAGACCTTTTAGACATCTTTATAGGTAACCTTAATGAGCAATTGGCCTTCTATTTAGAGATGGCCAATGTATCTTCTTTTGAAGATATGATTGACATGGCCAAGAGAGTAGAGACCACCCTTGTCAAAAGAGGACAATTGAAAACCAAATCCCATAAGGAGGAAGATAAGTCTTCTTCTAACCCAAAGGGGTAGTACAAGAACAAACACATTATAGGTGATGGAGTTATAGACTCATGCCAAACCAACAATATTAGTGTTATAACCAACCTTCAAAAGCTTATCTTAGGGAAGCCACAACAATAAAAACCTAAGAGGAAGTACTCCTAACTAGACAAACCTCTTTTAACCATCCTAGATCAACTCTTGAAAGCCAAAATGGTGGAGCTTTCCACCTATCAAACATAGAAAAGGAAAAAGGCTCCTTGGTTTCATCCTAATGAGCAATGTGCCTTCCATCACATTAATGATCATGTAACCGATAAATGCATGAGCCTTAGAAACCTGATCCAAGACCTAATTGATAAAGGTCAAGTTGTTCTCAATAGCTTTGATTCTCAATATTTTTCTAATCAAGACCTTGAAATTTTTCAAAATCTCATTACCTAATCATAATCAAAATTAAAATGCAATGAATAATATTCACTACAAGAATATCCCACCTCCAAACCAAAGGATGGTTGGGATACTCCATTCTTCTAATCATATCTCTCACATTTATGTTGTAACTAGACAAACACAAGAATCCTTCATCTGATCAACCTTCTAGACCTCCTTTGGTCCTTCATGCAAAAATAACTTCTCCCCTAAAGGACCTCCATTAATCATCCAATCAAGAGCTAAGGCTAAGGGCACTTTTGATTTGCTTCATCAACTTGAAAGTACCCTAGCCAAAATCTCCCTTCTTGAGCTTCTTAAGACCTCTTCAACCCATAGAGACATCTTACTTAAAATTTTGAGTGAACAAGTTATTCCTCAAGACCTCAACCCAAATGATCTCACTTCTATAGTGGGATCCATTGGGGTTAACCATGCAACTATATCATTCCATGAGGATGATATCCCTCAATCCTCTATGGTTAGAGATATCCCATTATACATCATAGGCCATATCAGTGATAAGTTCATCAAGAAAATCCTAGTTGATAATGGATTTAGTCTCAATGTTTATAGCCTAAGATTCATCAATCATTTTGGGCTAACCAAACAAGATTTGGAGAAATTTGATCTTGTTATTAAGGCATTTGATAATGGGGAGCATGAGGCTAGTGGCACTATAGTCTTACCCCTCAGAGTTAGACCCTACATTCTCAACACTCTCTTCTATGTCATGCCTTGTGACTTAACCTACAACATTCTTCTTGGGAGGCCATGGATCCATGAGATATGGGCCATCCCTTCAACTCTTCATAAATGCCTTAAATATGAATATAAGGGCAAGACTTATCATATTCTAGCTAACCTCAAACTCTTTGCCTACTAATAGGTGATCAAGGTCAAGAATCCTAAAGCTCATATTTTCCCTTCTCTCAATTCATCTCTTGAATCATCTTCTTCTTCTTAGCTTTCAATCACTAATGCATTAAGGTCTCTCACCTTAAATAATTAATGAATCTAAAGATTAAAACTCTAATACAACCAACATTAATATTAATAATCAAGATAATAATCAACTTGTTCTAGACCTAGCCAAGCTTCCTCATCTCCTTGAACCTTAGGCTTACCTTCTAGTAGTAAGGGTAAAATAGTGCAAATAGGAAGTTGCTCCTTCATTTGTTCTAGTACTACTAATGATGAGAAAATCCATAGAAATAACCCTTTTGAATTGGATAGAATTATGCTTCATGCTTCTTATTAAACTCATATTCCATTCCTATAAACTAGACCCTAATTGGGACACTCTAGGGTAGGTTATATCCCCATCTATAGTCAACCTTTTTCCTCTTCTTCTTTTGATAGCTAAGATAAATCCAATCTTCTTGATAGGGCATCCCATGATGATACAATTTCTTTAAAAGGATTAGGTCAATATGAGGAGGATGATAATGGGTCATCACTCCTCATAGATCCTAGCTCTTTTCAATTTACATAATATATCAATGTAAATATTCTAACCCTAGCCTATCTCAAGTTGATTATTGATAAAGATAATTATGAGGTAAAGGACATCCCAAATGATCCTCCTCAAGATGGTCCCTTAGACTATCTAAGCCAAAATGACTTCTATTTTGGTGGATCTTTTCCCCAAATCATGAATATTGCTATCTCACAACCAATTGACCACAATCAAACATCCTTAGATCCTATAGATCTTGAGAGCATAAGAGTGTTGCTAGCTCCCCCTCAATTGGAAGATAAGTCTTATATTCTAATTGAGGAAACTATAGACATAAATATTAGAACTCCTAAAGATCCCAAAATCCTTAAACTAGGCAAAGTCTTGACCCTAATCAAGCATGAGGAATACACCAAGATTTTAAAAAATTTCAAAGACATCTTTGCTTGATCCTACATTGATATGCTAGGTCTTGATCCCTTCCTAGTTATCCACCACCTAGTCATCACTCCTAATGCAAAATCCATAAAATAAAAATTATAAAAAATGCATCCAAAAGTTACTTTGCTAGTCAAAGAGGAGCTCCAAAAACTCCTTGATATTAGATTCATCAAATCCATTGACTATTCTAATTAGATCTCTAATATTATCCTTATTTCCAAGAAAATAAATAGTATTAGAGTATGCATCAACTTTCAAGACATCAATAAAGCATGTCCCAAGGATGACTTCCCTTTACCCAACATCGACATGATTATTGATTTCACTATAGGATGTGGAATGTTATCTTTGATGGATAGATTCTTAAGCTATAATCAGATCAAAATCACTCTTAAGGACCAAGCCAAAATAACTTTCACCACCCCATGGGGAACCTTCTACTATCAAGTCATGCCTTTCAGATTAAAGAACATAGGAGCTACCTACTAGAGAGCCATGACATACATCTTTCATGACATGATGCATGACATCATGGAATATTATGTTGATGATCTTCTTAGTCAATCTTTAAACTAAGAAGATCATATTTGAGACCTAAGGTACATATTAAAGTAGTTATAAGAGTACAAGGTATGCCTAAAGCCTTAAAAATGCATCTTTGGGGTTACATCAAGAAAATTATTAAGATTCATCATATCCTAACATGGCATCACAGTTGATATTAACAAGATATCAACTATAGTCGATATGCCACCCCTTCAAACTCTAACCTAACTTAGGAGTCTCCAAGGAAAAATCCAAGCCATTTGGAGATTCATCTTCTAGCTAGCTAACAAGTGTCAACCTTTCACCAAGATTTTGAGGAAGGATGCAATCTTTAATTAGGATGTTGATTATCAAGTGACCTTTGATGCTCTCAAATCCTACCTCTTGTCTCCTCTCATCCTTATCCCTCCTAATCCCTTCTAGGCCCTTGTTGTTATACATAGCAATAATAGACCATGCCTTAGGAGATATGTTGGCATAGTATGATGACCAACATAGAGAGTAAGTCATTTTCTATATTAGTAGGACTTTGGTCAATTACAAAGTTTACTATACCCCTTTAGAGAAGCTTTTCCTAGCCATAGTGTTTACTTCCTAGAAGCTTAGACACTACATGCTCAATAATAAAACCTTTGTCATCACAAGGGTCAATCCCTTGTGATATCTCATGTCCAAGCCTCACCTCTCAGGATGAACTGCTAAGTGGGTCATTGTGCTTAGTGAATTTGATCTTGATTTTGTCAGCCAAAAGTCTATGAAAGGTCAGGTCATTGATGACCAACTAGGAGCTACACCCTTAGAAGCTAGCCATCCCTTAGTCATAGAATTCCCATATGAGTTATTATTTAGCCTAGAAGTAGATCAACCTAATTCTTGGACTCTGTACTTTGATGGTGCTCAATGTGTCAAAGGAGTGAGGGCAAGAGTCATCTTGGTCACTCCTCAATAGCAACTTATCCCTTTGTCCTTTAAGCTTAAGTTTTCCTGTACCAATATATAGCATTTAGTATAGAAGCCCTTATCCTAGGGCTCCATGTAGCATTAGCCCTTTAGGTTAGAATCCTCTCTATCTTTGGAGATTCCCAACTTGTAGTCAACCAAGTCAATGGTGTTTATCAAATGAAATATAAAAATATCAAGCCATACAAAGATATTGTCAATAAACTAATGGCTACTTTTGACAAAATCACCATTGAAGCTATCCCTAGGTCTAGTAACCACCATGCCAATGCTATGGCCTTGGTTGCATCCCTTATCCCCTTAGAGTTGGATGACAAACAAGCTACGATCATCATTTGAAAAATTAGGGAGCCTTCAACCTTAGAGTCTAGCTAACTTCCTCTAGGAGTATTTTTCATAGAAGTGTCTCCTTCTCCTAATCCTTGGTACAAGGATATCTTTGCTTTCCTTAGGGATGGCATGTTGCCTAATGGTTTGAACCACAATGAGTGTAAGAACCTTAAGCAATGTGCCTATAGGTATGTCATCATTGGAGATATATTATATATCTCTACCCTTGATGGAATTCTTCTTAGATGCCTAACCTCATCCAAATCCTAAGTAGTCATCAAAGAGGCCCATGATGGATCATGTAGTGGTCACTTTAGTGGTGTCACCATCACCAAGAAACTCCTATGGATGGGTTATTATTGGCCCTCCATGGAAAAGGACTCTTGTGACTATGTTAGGAGGTGTGATAAATATCAAAAGCATGACAACCTTATCCATGCTCCATCCTAAGCTCTCCAACCCTTGACTTCTCCTTGGCCTTTTTCCATTTGGGGCTTAGACATCATTGGGAAGATCAACCTAGTATTATCTAATGGACATAAGTTCATCATCATGGCTACTAAGTACTTCACTAAATGGGTCGAAGCCATGCCTTTAGCCTCAACCACTAGAGTCCAAGTCTCCAAGTTTATCCTCAACCAAATCCTTAGCCATTATGACATCCCTTCCATGCTAATCTCTAACAATGGAACACCCTTCAAGAACAAGGATGTCCAAAATATTTGTGCTAAATACAATATTTAGCACAAATGGTCAATACCTTACTATCCTCAAGGTAATGACCAAGCTAAAGCTTCTAACAAGACTCTTATCAATATCCTTAAGAAGCTCATCAATAAAATTGGTCGAGATTGGTATCTCTAGTTGTACCCTACCTTATGGGCCTATCACACTAGTGTCATAACTCCCATTGATGTAATGCCCTATGATTTGGTTTATGGAACCAAAGTCATATTCCTTTTGAGCTAGAGGTTCCTTACTAATACATTTTATTGCAATACTCCTCTATTGGAGATGAATACCATCTCACCTATCTGAGCCAGTTGGAATTGCTTGATAAAAAGTGGATCCATACCCTAGAGAACCTATGAGTCTACCAACAAAGGCTTAAACGTGCCTATAGCAAGAAGGTATGATCTCATTCCTTCAAAGTTGGTGATCTTATCCTCAAAGAGAATCAAAAGAACACCAATGCCAAAACCAAGCTCAAAGGTAAATTTGAGCCTAATTGGCTAGGTCCATACATCATAACCACCAAGTATGGTTTAGGTGCTTATCGCCTTGCCACACTTGATGGAAAAGAACTTAAAGAACCAATGAACATAATGCATCTTAAAAGATATTATATTTGAGTTTGCATTGGATACCTATTCTCTTTTATCTTCTTATCATTTCTTGCTTGCATCTTGCCTAATTTTATATCTACCTACATGCATGTGCTTGTCTCTAACTGTATAGACTATTGCATATTGCATTTGAGATCTATAATGACATGCAAATGATGATCCTAGTTAGGATAGTTTATTTTCATGCACTAGGTAATTGGTGCAAGTGGATCCTCCCAATTCCATATTCATAAACCAAATCAATGTTCACACAATCATCTATCCTTATCAACAATCTGTCTTAGTCCATCTCAATTTGGTTTGTCTCAAACCTTATCTTCATATATCAATTATTCCAAACTACCAATCTCTTACTGAATACTTTAAGGTTCATAGGCATTGATGGAAAAAATAATTGAATCAAATTCTTCTATCTCATAAATCACTAAATTATGAATACTATGAGGTTCATAGGTGTTGATAACAAGATAAATCACATCATCCTTTGTTTTCCATGTACACCATGAGTGGATCAATTGATCACCAAAATATTTATTCTCCCTACCTAGGGGTATCATTCATTGCTACATTAATAATCATCAATCCTTTGTAAGGCAAATTAACCTAAGCAAAAGTCCTCTAAGCATTTGTTTAGAGGTTAAGCATAAGTCCTTTAAGCATTTGTTTAAAGGAAAATAACAACTCAAAATCCCTATCCTTTAAGAATTTGTTTAGAGGTAAACCAAAATTCCTATAGGCAAAGCAAGATTTCTTTAAGCATCTATTTAGAGGTAAATCAAAATTCCTATGGGTAAAGCAAAAGTCTTTTAAGCATTTGTTTAGAGGTAAATCAATATTCATATAGGAAAATCTAAATCAAAAGTCCCATACACAAAAAATAAGTCCTCTAGTCATTTTTTTAGAGGTAAATTAAGAGTCTTACAGGAAAAACAAATATTCTCTAAACAATTTCTTAAAGGAAAATCAAAATTCCTACACGCAAAGAAGAAGTTCTTTAAGCATTTGTTTAGAGGTGAATCAAAAGTCCTATGGGTAAAGCTAAATGAAAATTCTTACAAGCATAGCAAAAGTTATTTAGATATTTTTAATAGGTAAATCATTTATTTTCATGTTTATACATATCTTGGTATCATAACAACTAACCATAAGTCCACTAGGTAAAGCTAACTAAATCCCCTTGGGAAAATCTCAAAGCTAACCAGAAGTCCTCTAGGAAAATATTTTAGCATATCTCCATGTATATAGTTGTGCATAATTGTATATATCCTTGTATATAGTTGTATTATAGCAATGCACTCTTAGGAATATTTTACATATTTCATATCATCCAATCATTTTGTTTCATCATCTTTAATCATTCATCTTTCATTAACTTTTAATCAAATTTTAAATCTTTTGCAAAACATATCATCTCAAACCTAACACATTTAAATCATCCATTTACCCTGGTCTCTCATCATTACACCATTGTGGATCATAATCAAGTCAAGATTCCTCGGTCTAAATTGATTTTTCCTTCAAAATTTGAGGGGGCACTCTAGGTCATGGTAGTATGTAATCCTACCCAAAACACATATTTTAACATAACTTATAAACAAACAATCATAACATCAATCATCTAGCATCACTAACTATAAGCAACAATAAATCTTCCTATCTCAAAATTAGGGTATGCATGTGAGTTTTGGACATTTTTATTATTTAAAGAATGCATCAAAAGAAGTATATGTAGACACCCAATTTTGAGTGTAGGGTTAATCTTCAAGCTCGTCAATCCCCTTATCAATAAGCTAATAAACCATTAAAATTGAATCAACCTTCCTTGTGGCCAAATTTAGAGTATTTATTTCTCCAAAAGCAAAAGCATTAAAACATAAACAAAAGTGCCACCAGTGCTTTCGCAACCCTAGAGACACTTTTGCTAAAAATCAAAAGCACCAAGGCATGAGCCAAATTGTCGTTTGTTCTTTAAGTAAAAAATAAAAGTGTTGAGGCATGAAAAAAAGTTCCATTGATGCTTTCATGACCCTAGTGGCGCTTTTGCCAACTTTTGACTTTGAATTTTCTCGCCCAAATTTGATCTTCAATGGTCATGCTGGAAAAATCATTACTAATAATTTTTCCATACTGATGATTTTGGTTTACATGTACCAAAATAAAAAATAAAAATAAAGACTTTTTGTACCCTCCAAGCTACCCACCATTAATGAATTAGATCTCTAAGATCCTATCACAGATCCCAATAGAAATCCCCAATCTAAGATTTATCATTTTTAATCTTCCTCCATTAATGGTATCTTGATCTCATTATAATTTCTTACCATGTTTAATCCTATCATATTTAATTAAATTCTTCCTCCAACAAGCCATGACTTCCTATAAATCTAGCACTTAGGAGAGCCCACTCCATGATCTTTTTAAAGCAACAATATTTTACCAAATTTCTCTAGAATCAAAAGAATTTATCATTTTGCAGGACAAGGTTATGCCAAAATCTTACCACAATCTTGTGAAGGCCATCCTTATAGGAATTTAAGCTCTTGTCCTTACAAGCATCTAAGAATCTAAGTTCTTTTCAAGCAATCAAGTCTCCAAGAAATATCCAAGAACTCAAGCATCAAGCATTCAAGCAACAAGTATCCAAGCATCAAGCATTCAAGCACCAAGCATTAAAGCTTCCAAGCTTAAGCTTTCAAGTTCCCACAAGCTTTCTAGCAAGGTCTCAATAATCTTCTACAGACAAGGGAAAACAACCTTACATCTTGGGTTGTGCTCTTTCCCTTTATTTGCTTTTGGCACTCCCTTTGTCTTATAGATCTAAGCTTTTATATTGTTGCATGTTGACTAATTTTACGCATTGCATTTGCATCTAGTTAGCATCTCATTTTGTCATTTTAATCCTTATTTCAAGCAATAAAATCTCTTTTTTTATATATAGTCTTTTGACACCCCTGTTAGAGACCATCATTACAAGCATTCTATTAGTTTATCTTGCATTTAATCTTGCTTTATTGTCTAAGAAGCAAAAGTGACATTGGATTGCAAGTTTGGTGGTACTATTGCTACCTAGTTTTACATAGAGCAAAAGTATTAGCATAAAGAAAAAGTGCCAATGGCACTATTGCCACTTAGAATTTATTTAATACATTTATTATTTTTTCATTTTTCTTATCTATTTGAATAGGGGCTTAATTGTTATTCAAGGGAGTGCAATGTTTTCTACTAGCTTAGATAGACCCCTCTACTACTAATCCCATTTTTTTCTATCTACTTTGTAGGAAAGCAAAAGCACCATTGACAGGCAAAAGCATCAACGACACTTCTATGGACTAGTGGAACTATTACCTCTATGGTAGAAATAGCTTTTTATTATCCATAAATAAATATTGCTTGTTATATGATTAGATTAGTTTATGTTTATGTTCATTTAACAAAACAAACAAAAGAGAAAGAAGGAATTGGTTTAGTCTTAATCACATAGGGTACCAATTAAATCTTGAAGCTTTAGCATTAAATT
The DNA here is from genome assembly GCA_028583015.1 of Wollemia nobilis. Lineage (NCBI taxonomy): Eukaryota > Viridiplantae > Streptophyta > Pinopsida > Araucariales > Araucariaceae > Wollemia > Wollemia nobilis. Next base: position 21,269,403 of record JAQPPZ010017228.1, read on the forward strand.
GAAGTTACATATAGCTACATCTAGGGATTTTTTGCTACATTCTTCTCACACCCTTGTCTCTTAAAGAAAAATTACCATCTACTTTATCATTAAAAAGTAAAATTAATTTATCTGCAGGTGTAGCACCCTAAAATTGGCACGGTTAAAAACCTTAGTAAAAGATAAAAGATAAAAATTTGAATTTTAACCCCAAAACCGCTCCAAAATCGCTTGTTACCCGTTTCCTCATTTTTTGCACCATTTTTAGGATTTGTTTTGACCATTGGACGATATCGTCATAGATTAGACGCGATCGTCCCAGATCTGACGAAATCATCATGGACAGAACGTCCAGACGATTTTGTCCCAAAACCAAATTTTCATAATTAGCTTCTGTTTCAACAGCCTCTCCAACTTGGGCAGAAGCGCGTCTGCGCAGTTGGAGATTGCCCTGTTGGAGATCTCCCATATTGGGATGATCCCCAACCTCTTAAACCTCTTCCTAAGCCTATATAAACTAGGATTTTCTAGTTTACCCCCCCTGACTCTACATGACCCCCTGATTCTGATTTCCCTGAACCCCTTAGCTAACAGATTTAATTCCTTATTCCCTCGCACTACTGTTTGTGTTCTATATTTTGCATTTTCTTGCAGGAATTCTACTATTTTGCAGTCGAAGATAGCTCGGATCGACGCAAACGATCTCGGACGATTACGGACGATCTCGTATGATTGGAGGCGATCCTGACTGTAGTCCAGATTGGGGGCAATCCGAGTCCAGAGTTTGCATTCCCTTAGCTTCCTCTGCATTTTTTTATATTGTATTTCTGCATTGTCTTGAATTATTATGTTTTTTGCATCTTGGAGTTCACCTCATTTAGCATAATCGCATGGTAAGGTTAAAATCAATCATTAAATCTACTGCATTTCCTTATTTGTTATTGGAATCCATTATTTAGGCATGTTTGCTATTATTTCTACCATTATATTTTGCTTTTGCACTTGCATATTTGGTATTTCGCATCTATTTCTGTGATTGCAAGTTTTTGACGAATTGTCGAATTCATCAGATATCAGATGATCCTGTCTGATCTCAGATGATTACGTACGAACTGAGGTGATCCGGACTGCTACAAAACTCAGAATCTTCATCAAACATCCGGAATCAGGTATGACATATTCTAATTAGCATATTCTCTGTTATTAGCACTCCTTCCTATTTTCTGTATCCATTTAAATTATCATTGGTAGATAAAATAGTCTAGATTCATCTTGGCCAAACCTAGGAGTTGAATGATCGAGTCTAAAAATGAACACATCAAACCCACTATCAACCTAGGCATGGAAACTGCCACTCAAAATTTTCCTGGTGAACCCACCATCCATCGAAAATTCACCTTTATACTCCTCCCCCGAGAGGCGGGACCTTCAAAGGGCCTCTCAGTCCGAGGTATTGTCCCATCCTTCTCGCATCCTCCTTCTGGGCACGGATCCTACAGCCTGAGGGTAAGGATGCGAAAAATTTGGAGCGATACATTTTGGTGAACCCGACGTGAAAACTAAAAACCTTTTGAAAATAATTCAATTCAAAAACAAAAAAAAACAAAACATAAATGCATTTAGAATCAAAGATTGCATGTCATATTTAGATGGTAGATTATAACAAAAGACGAGTTGTCACCATTAATGTTGAAAATCAATTAGCAGCTATAGAGATTAATTTTGTACTTAGCATACCTCAAACAAATAGGGTTCAACCTTTGTGGGACGAACTTAATAGGAGATTGAATCTTATTTCATCTAGAGCAACCGAACTTAGGCAAATCAAGAGGTTTGTCCTAGATAGAATCCTGGATCCCGATCAAGTGACTTTGTATCATGAGCTTCAGAGAGCTTGCCATAGGTGGTTAGCAGATAAAAGAGCCCTTGTGTCTTCCGAGTTGTATACCTTTGAGGAATACCTCGATAATGCAGCTGTAGTACATAAATTTATGTCTCGTATAGAGGATCAGGAGGTCATTCTTATGGATAGACAAAGATGGTATAGAGTCCCTAGAGCTGTGTTATATCGAGAGTATTGCCATGAAATCTATTTTTACAAATCAGAGTCAGAAGTAGATAATATCACTATAGCACACTTTATTAAGTTCCTGAAAAACCATTTCCAATTTGAAGAGGAGCATTTTATGACTCCTGATGAACTTGATCCTATCAATGACATTCATAAACTATTTTTAGAAAACTAAGCTATTATTCTATTATTGTTATTTCTTGCATTTAGTGTGCTATTTGTTGTCTTTAGAAAGCATAAAATAAAATAAAAACAAACAAAATCATAACAAAAAAAAAAAAATCAAAACATTTTATTTTTAAGCATCATAGTAGGTATATAATTAATATATACCTCCCAAATCTATTGCAAATATATCAATATATATATATATATATATATATATATTTGCTAAAATCTAAGATTTAGACATAATGACTAGACTCAGGAATGGAAAACAAATTGAGGTAGAAGAAGATTGGTTAAGGAAAACAGAGAATAACCCAGATGTCCTTCCTGAAGACCCAATTCAGGAAGAAGGAACTCTAGACCAACAAGAAGAAGATTATGTTGATGCAAATGAACAAAAGGAAAATGATAGAGAGGAAGGATCCTCATCTCCTAAAATAACCCCAGAAGGAACTGTTACTTTTGAAAACATGGAACATTTTTGGAAATTTCTCCATACCAATATTGGCACTCTTAATAGAGCAATTCATATGGATAAAGATCAAATTAGTGACACTCAAGCAACCCTAGAAGACATATATCACACACGCACTAATCCTTTGTCCTTCGTTGATCAAGAGAGTGATCAAGTCTGGACCGTCCAATTTGGACATGGCTACTATAATCCAAAACACCCGACAACAACAGGTTACCCAACTACCTAGAGTGCCTGTTACTAAACCAAGGGTTATTCCGACACAAAAGAAACCTTCATTCACTGCTCTACTTCACCAAGCTATCGACCAATATACCTCAAATCAACAAAAGCCTAAAACAAAACCAAATGTTAATTTCCAACAATCTGGGATACAACATAATGCTACCACAAATCTTCTTCATAATACTCTTCCTACCAATCATTTGCATAATAGCAACATAGCATCTAATCCTTATGTTCCGCCTTCCTACGCTCACAAATCCCATGCTCATGTACCACCGAACCAATATGGTGGGCAAACTGGCAATCTGGAAGCCATGGTGAAATAGTTAACCTCCCGTATGGACCAAATAGATCCCTACCGTCCCTCGTACAATTATCGAGAGATGTGTAGTCAACCCCTAGATCCTATAGTTGTAGCACAACCATATCCTAAACGCTTTCCCATGCCTGTCCTACCTATCTACAAAGGAACCGAAGATCCCATAGAGCATCTTCGTATGTTTAGGATAGCATGTCATGATATATCACATGATGACTTGTTATTACTAAAAATGTTCCCAAAAAGTTTAGGAGGGATGGCATTGGAGTGGTATTATCAATTGCCCACTCATTCTTTGAGAAATTTCGAAGAGACCGCTGAGTCTTTTGTGCACCAATTTAGTGCCTATATTGAAAGACATGTAACTATTAAAGATTTGTACAACCTAAAACAAGACAAAGATGAGTGTTTTGCTGACTTCTTAGCTCGATGGAGGCAGTTGATAGGTAAATTACACTTTGTGTTACCTTATCGGGAAATGTTGGATATTTTTATCAATAATTTACAAGAGCAACTATCCTATGAATTATCAACTGCTACCTTGACCACCTTCGATCAAGCTATAGATTTAGCCCGAAGAGTGGAAGATGCTCTCATTAGAAGAGGTCAGCTCAAAAAGAAAGATGATGAGAAAACATCCAGAAATCCATACAAAAATAAACAAGTTGTGGGTGACGGAGTCACTGACAGCAGAAACATTGCCAATGTTAATACTGCAAAAACAACAGAGAAGTTCATATTGAAACCTCCCGATAAACCACCTCGAGAATTTACTAGGTTAAATCAACCTTTATCAACCATTCTCCCGCAATTACTAGCACGAGGATTGATCCAATTACCGACTATCCGGGAACCTGATCCAACCATACCCGGATACAGAGCTGATTTACATTGTGATTTCCATAGAGGACCCGGACATGCTACCAATTCTTGTAAATGATTAAAACACAAAATACAAGATTTAATTGATAACAACGAGATGGAGGTACAAGCCTTTCAACCTAAACAAAATCCTACTAGTAATGTTCAAAAGAACACCCTTCAAAGTCAGAATCAGAATGCCAATCAATCATTGGACATATTTCAACATCCTTTACCAAAACATGGCAAAGAGGTGGCTAATCAAATCGAACATCATAATGTTCCCCCTCCTACCCGATATGTAGGAGCCATTAGTGGGCATTTACCTATTCACGATCTAGAAATATTTGACACAACTTTATCCATGGTTACGTCCAGACCCCTATATAATACTCAAACACCTGATCTTAGTGATGTAGAATCTGATACTGAAAGTGAAATAGACATCACCTCAAATCAATCGAATAGTTCTGAAAATGAATCAGATCCTATTCAACCTATCACAGATTCTATGGTTTCGGAAGAACCATTTCCTAGAAGAGTTACTACTCGACCCTCTTCTCATCAGTTCCTTTCTAATGAACAAGCCATAAACGCTAGACCGAGACCAATTCATCATCCTCAACATAACATTGTAGGTACCATCGGAGTCGTTACCAGACAACAGGCTCAAAATTCTCAACAGGATCAAACTCATAATGATGGATCAGCTCCATTTATTTTGAAAAATCCCAATAAAGGGAATCATATGTCTAATGTTCAACCTAAGCCTCCGTATAATATTAATGAACAATTATCCAACACTACAGCTAGAATTTCCCTTTTGGATCTTTTAAGATCTTCTCCTACCCATAGGGATGAATTAATGCTCACATTAAGCCAAATGATGGTACCACAAAATATTCAGCCTGAAGCCATGACCAATACTATCATCACTCGAGAAGTCGATTGTATTGACTTTCGAGATAGAGATATACCACAACATAGTTTACATAAGGATAATCCTTTATATATTACTGCCCTAATTGGGGACGTAGTCGTTAAACGCGTCTTGATTGATAATGGTTCATCTTTAAACATATGCACTTTTGACTTCTACCAAAGATTTGGCTTTAGGAGTGACGAAATGAAAAGAACGGATATGATCATAAAAGCCTTCAATGACGAGACACAAGAAACGTGTGGAGTCATTACTATACCCTTGCAAGTTGGTCCTAGAACCCTAGATACGACCGTGTTTATTGTACATTGCCCTGCATCGTACAATATACTTTTGGGTCGCCCTTGGATCAACGCGATGCGAGCAGTTCCATCCACTTTACATCAATGTGTTAAATTCAAATTTAAAAACCAATTGGTTACCATTCATGGTGACCCCAGACCCTTTGATATGTGTGCTTTGGCAGAACCAGTTGGAGTTCAATTTTGCCCTGCTTTGTCATCCACACATCCTAATTCTCGTCAACTGCCCAAACGTGTGAAACACACACCCATAACATCATCTACCCCATCAACTACACCTCTACATATAGCTCAACCGCTTTCTGAACAAACTTCATTAGGACCTCGAAAAGATCCCAGAACCACAACCAATGCTTCTTGTTTTACCCCTATAACTTCCACACCGATAGACTCATCCATCGATATCCCTATAACATCTCCTACAAGCATCCTTTCCACATCAGAAGATCTAAGAAATGTTCCTTCTACCTCTTACGCTCTTATTGATGAACTCCTACCCGATTTATCTAAAATTCTTATATCAGAAGAGATCAACCCGGCCGTGCAAGCTTCCCTTGTTTTAAATAAACTCCCACCTTCTCCTCGTACCTTGGGCCTCCCACAACCTATGGGAAGTATCTACCAAGTCGAAAGTTGTGCTTTTGTTTATAAGGGATATGATTGGGGAAGAATACCCCGAAACATCAAGACACATTGTGATGGATATGCTCGATGCTATTTTGCTAATGAATATATTAAAGCTAAACCCATAATGCTTAAATTGGGCTATAAAGGGAAAGGTTTGGGACCTTTCCAAAATGGTATGAAGGAACCTATTGAGGTAGAACCATGGCCTGCCCGATGCGGTGTGGGCCTATTTCCTAATAAAGGTCAACCCTTCCCATTTGAGGAGGATGACCATCTTACATGTTATCAAGATTATCTCGATAAACAAGATTCTTTGCTTTCAAAAAATAATCCCTTTACCTGTCATATGCTATCTCTCGCCTACCCTGAGATGATTGCTGAATCCGACGATGAGTTGGAAGGGGATATCTTCCATGATGTCTCCGTTGATGATTTATTACATAACGAATTTTATTTTGATGGCTCTATACCTAGTATAGCCCAGCTTGAGGCCTCGACTCCTCAAGACGAATTATCCAAGCTAACCTTGGAAGAATTACAAGAATTGGGTGTTTCACCCGCCCCACCTAATTTTGAGAGAGATTTACATATGGAAGTCGAAAACGGTATAAAAATTAACATTGGAACCGAACATAACCCTCACATAATCAATATTGGATCAGAATTAAGTCAAGAAAAACAAGATGAATACATTTCATTTCTTAAAGACTATGAGGATGTCTTTGCCTGGACATATGAAGACATGCCAGGTCTGGACCCTTCTGTAGTCATGCATCATCTAGTAGTCCATCCAGATGCTAAACCTGTTAAACAGAAACTTAGAAAAATGCATCCTAAAGTGGCCTTACTAGTCAAAACAGAACTAGAAAAACTGTTGAAAGTTATTTTTATACAAGCCATTGATTATGCTGAATGGATCTCAAATGTAGTTCCAGTAACTAAGAAAGAAGCCACTAAAGTTAGGGTTTGTACAGACTTCAGAGATATTAATGTTGCCTGTCCTAAAGATGATTTTCCTCTTCCTAACATGGATCAAATCATTGATTTTACTGCTGGAAGTGGAATGATATCCCTAATGGATGGATTTTTCGGTTACAATCAGATCAGGATAGCTCCTGAAGATCAGGCTAAAACAACCTTTATTACTCCTTGGGGAACCTTTTGTTGGAAAGTAATGCCATTTGGTTTAAAGAACGTAGGCGCAACCTATCAACGAGCTATGACTTATATCTTTCACGATATGATGCATGATATTCTACATGATTATGTAGATGATATTATAGCTCGTTCCATCAAAGAAGATGATCATTTAAATGACTTGAGAAAAGTATTTGATCGGTTAAGGGAGTATCTTATCCGATTGAATCCCGCCAAATGTATCTTCGGAGTTAAGTCCGATAAATTATTGGGGGTTATAGTTTCCTTACGTGGCATTGAAATTGATCCTCTCAAGATCGTGGCTATCACTGATATGCCCGCACCCACCAATATATCTGAATTACGAAGTTTACAAGGTAAGCTTCAAGCTATTCGTCGCTTTATTGATAAGTTGGCAGATAAAACTGGACCTTTTCTTAAACTTCTTAAGAAAGATGTCTCTTTCCATTGGGACGAAGAATGCCAAGAAGCATTTGAAATCCTCAAGCAATATCTCCTCCAACCACCGGTGCTTTCCCCACCTAGATCTGATCGTCCATTTATTCTGTACATTTCTGCTTTCGATTTTGCCTTAGGAGCTATGTTAGCTCAGCTTGACGATGAGAAGAAAGAGCGTGCTACTTATTACATCAGCAGAACCCTAATCAGTTATGAAACTCGCTATACCATATTAGAGAAGTTATGTCTTGCAGTCGTATTTTCCACACAGAAACTATGACATTATATGCTTAGTCAAAAAATGTATGTTATTGCCAAATTTGACCCTTTGCGATATCTTATGAGTCGACCGTATTTATCTGGTCGCACAGCCAAGTGGGTTCTTGCGCTAAGCGAGTTTGAACTCACGTTTATAGGACAGAAGTCTGTTAAGGGTCAAATCATAGCAGATCAATTAGTTGCTGCACCCTTAGAGTCTACCCATCCCCTCATCATTGAGCTTCTCGATGAATGCCTTAAATTAGAGGCGACCATCCTGAACAATGGTCCCTATACTTTGACGGAGCCCGATGTATGAGTGGGGCTGGTGCGGGTATTATTTTAATATCTCCGCAAAAACATCTTATACCTCTGTCCTTTAAACTAACGTTTGCTTGCACTAATAATACTGCTGAATATGAGGCTCTTATCCTCGGCTTACGAGCTGCTTTGGCCCTAAAAATTAAAAATTTATTGGTTTTTGGTGATTCCCAACTTGTCATAAATCAAATCAATGATGTTTATCAGACCAGAGATGATAAATTACGCCCATATAAAGCATATGTTTTGCAGTTATTATCCTTGTTTGATCAAGTTACTTTGGAAGCTATTCCTCGAACTAGCAATCATGCGGCTGATGCTATGGTTGCAACTGCATCTCTTTTACCCTTGGAGTTAGACGATGAATATGCTACCATCATTATTCATCGACTCTAGGAACCCGCTTCAAGCAAATCATGCTTAGAACCTTTGGATGTGTTTCTAATCAACGAAACTACTCCCGAACCATGGTACACTGATATATTTAATTTTTTGCAAAATGGAACCTTCCCTGATGGTTATACTAGCAACCAGCGTCGATTATTACGTAGACGAGCAAGTCGCTTCGTAATTGTGGGCAATACCTTGTATAGGAGATCTTTTGAAGGCATATTATTAAGATGTTTAAATCTAGAAGAATCTAGATCAGCTTTGAGTGAAGCCCACGATGGATCTTGTGGAGGACACTTTAGTGGTAACGCCATTGCTAAGAAGCTCCTTCGGATAGGATATTTTTGGCCTACCATGGAGAATGATGCACATGATTATGTGCGCCATTGCGACAAGTGCCAAAAACATTCTGACCTTGTCCATGCGCCTGCACAAGAGCTGCAAGCTATTTCATCTCCTTGGCCCTTTTCAAAATGGGGCTTAGACATCATTGGGAAAATCAACCCTGTGTCATCTGATGGACACAAATTTATCATAACCGCTACGGAGTATTTCACAAAATGGGTTGAAGCTATGCCTTTAGCTTCTTGTACTGGAACGCAAGTTTCCAAATTTATTTTTAATCAAATTATTTGTAGGTTTGGCATTCCCGCCAATCTCATTTTCGATAATGGAACTTGTTTTAAAAATAAAGATGTCAAAAAATTATGTCAAAAGTATAAAATTCAACATCGTTGGTCCACTCCCTATTATCCTCAGGGTAATGGCCAAGCAGAAGCATCTAATAAAACATTACTTAAAATTCTCAAAAGACTGGTCAATAAATCCGGTCGAGATTGGCACATCCAATTATATCCTGCTTTATGGGCCTATCGAACTAGTGTTCGCACCCCCACTGGAACTTCACCTTTCGTTTTGGTTTATGGCGCTGAAGCTATTTTTCCATTTGAATTAGAAGTTCCTTCTTTGGCTCTACTACTTCAAGATACTGAAGTAGGGGATGAATATCGTGCTGGCAGATTTAGTCAGCTGGAACTTTTAGATGAAAAGCGCGTCAATGCTTTAGAGCATCTTCGTGCCTACCAAAACAAGCTTAAGAGAGCATATCTCAAGAAAGTCCACCCTCGATCCTTTGAAATCGGTGACCTTGTCTTAAAAGAAAATCAAAAAAATACTAATGCTACTAAAGACCTTAAAGGTAAATTCGAGCCCAACTGGCTTGGACCATATATCATCACTGCTAAATTTGGATCGGGAGCATACAAATTATCTACCTTCGATGGTAAAGAGCTTAAAGAACCTATGAACATTATGCATCTCAAACGCTACTATGCATAAAACATTGAGTCATTTCATCATTTGTATATACTGTATTTTGCATATTGTTTCATTTTTCGCCATTTCTATCAAAATATTTTTCAAAGAACAATAATAATATTTCTTCTTGCAATTCCATCAATTAAAATCAAATACAAAATCATCAAAATTGTCAAAATCTTCAAAAACATTTTTTTATATATATATACCTGTCAATTATTGGAATTTACAGTTATATTTTCAATTATTTTAGATAAATGAGCATTTATTTGGAATCCCACACTTTCACACTCACATGAATAAATATCTTGATTTTATTTTGTATGATTATTAATCTCTCTTATATCAAAGTCCACATTGGCATTAAATAACATTTTGAGCATAGAGAACTGATCTTGTTATTTACTTGAACCAAGTATATCTTTTCACATTAAAATGATTTCATTGCAAATTCAATATGATGCTACATAGCAGACGTGGTTTCTTGAGCGAAAAGTTTCCCCTGCTATCCTATCATGCACATGGTCTAGAATCTTTGAGAATTGACAAAAGGACAAGCTCACCCCTACCCAGAATAAAAATCCCTTGCTCTACAACTAATCTGAGCAAGTATCCCTAGCATAGGAAGAAAAGAAAAATGCAAGAAAAAGAGAAAAAGAAAAATGTTATTTTGTATCATCACAACAATATTTCAGCATTATCTCAAAAATCAAGCAAAACAAAAAAGAAAAGAGCAAAAGAGAAAAGCAAAATGCAATAAAATCCTTTCCCTACCCCTTGAAAAGAAAAGAAGGGTGAATGAGCTTGAATCCCTGGAATTCTCAATTATTCAAAAACTGTGAGGTAAGCCCCATAACAGGTGGTTTGTGCCCAACCCGCTTGGCCTTGGGTAATTCCTAGCGTGGTGATATGTCTGTCACATTAGCGACCTTCTTTTGTACAGACCTATGTCGGCTTATGGATTAGCTAGCTCTTGATAACCTAACTTGCATAGTAGTCTGGTACGGTTATATGCATATAAATCATGGTTAACGAACATTCATTTGGTTAAAGCAAATTGCTTGTATCAAATTATCTTGCTCAAAATTGGTAAATGAACAATACAATTGCACACACATTTGTATTTGAGAGATTTTGTATCATTATGATAAATCAAGATCGGTAATGAACTCACATTTGCACATGAGGATCCCTTATAAACCTACATTTGTTTTGAGATAATTTAAAATATTCCAGTAATTCTTTTTGGAATAATTTTATCCTCTTATTTCAGAATTCTGTTTTAAAAACAATTATATACATTGTGTCACAAAATTGCCAAACGATTTCAAACAACATGTTCATCATATTATTATTTTTTGTTTATCAAACATCACAAATCAAAAAATCAATCATGCAATAAAACTAAAATATCTATTTTATCTTTGGATTTCACGATGATGGTATAAGTCTATACCTATAATTCTATGCCTAGCGCAAACCATTGTTCTAATTTTATTTTTCCCATCCATTTAAAAAAAAAAACACATATGGCTTACATCATTATGTTACACAATTGTGCTTCAAAACGAATGAACACTTATTCTATTTCATGTCATTATGTCAAAACATTTCATCTTGCAACCATGGTATAATTTCTAAGGAATTATTCAAAAATTTATCACACTTAGGAATTTATCCCTAGCAAAAATCACTTTTAAACATATTTCATGCATACTTTTGTGGAAAAAATCTGAAAACAAATTATCACCATCATCATTTTCATCATCACAACACAAAGTCTTAAGACAGTCTCTTAAGCACTCTTTTACTTTTAGCAATATTTCTATACTAGGACTAGCTTGACGACCTAGCGAGCGGTGACTCCATGAAACGGTCTATAACAACGACAATGTCCTTTGAAATTATTGTTAGAAGTCCCTTTTATTTGTCATCAAAATCACACCAAAACAACCAATTTATGCACATCAGATTATTTCATTTACAAATATATGGCATGACATAACATTATAATTTATTTCCAAACGACATAATTACTATTGAGCAAGGTGCAGAAAAAGAATTGCAAAAGTATTGTCATTGTTGTCAACACAATGGATTGATGCAATTGATGCGGCTCGGAGGTCGACAGATCAAGTGCGGAAAGTTTCAAGGAAAACAGAGGTGACCCAGATTCGAAAACTGCAAAAAGAGACAAGGAAGAAAACCGTCGCGATATCGCGACATGTTTTCTCGTCGCGATTTCGCGACATGGTCGAGGAGAGAGAAGGCGCAGCCGAAAATGTCACGATTTCGCGACATGTCGAGTTTTCGTTGAGGAGAGAGAAAATGTGTCGCGATTTCGCGACATGTCCGAGGAGAGAGAAGATGCGAGCCAAATTGTCGCGATTTCGCGACATGTCCGAGGAGAGAGAAGATGCGAGCAAAACTGTCGCGATTTCGCGACATGCTGGCAGAGAAGGAAACAAAGGTGTAGCGATATCGCTACATGTTGAAATGAATGGAAACAAAGGTGTAGCGATATCGCTGCATGATGAAAATACATGGAACTAAGGTGTAGCGATTTCGCTACATGTTGAAACAAAGGGAAACTAAGGTGTAGCGATTTCGCTACTAGTCAAAAGTGTAGAACTGAAAGATGCAGCAATGATATTACAAGTCAAAATTTCATGAAAAGAGGCAAGGTGAAAACACAAGGCACAAAGATGTAAAAATTTTGCCATTGCATGAAGCATAGTGTCGCGATTTCGCGACATGTTCCTTTTTCGTTGCTGCAAAGAAGAGTGTACGGAAGCCGGAAGTGTCGCGATTTCGCGACAAGCATGATGATGACGTCAGCAAGAGTCGGAAACGTCACGATTTCGCGACAAGAAGGATGATGACGTTAGCAAAGTTGAAAAGTGTCACGATTTCACGACAGGATGAAAGGAAAGTTGGAAGCCGGAAGCGTCACGATTTTGCGACATGCTTAAGGATGACGTCAAATGTTGAAAGTGTCGCGATATCGCGACAAGATGCAGGGAAAGCTTCCAAGAGCCAAAACGGTCACGATTTCGCGACATGCTTAAGGATGACGTCAGCAAAAGTTCTAAGTGTCACGATATCGTGACATGAGCGGGGGAAAAGCTTTCAAGGCCAAAATGGTCACGATTTCATGACAACCTTCAGGGTGACGTCAGCATAAGTTAAAAGTGTCACGATATCGTGATAGGAAACAGTTAGACTGGAAAATGTCGAAGCAACATGAAAGGTGACACGTGAAAAGCGTCATGACTACATAAGAAGTAACCAAGTCGATGATAGGTTAAACGTTGACAGGTGTTGAACATGCAATGCAACAGCCAAACATGCATAATTGAAACGCATTCGAAAAGCCGAATATGAAGGATAATAAAAGCATTTGAAAGGTCGTATTTGCAGGCATTCAAACAGACGTATTTGAAGCATACAAAAGCGAACATGAAGAATCAAAAAGCTTTAGAAGAATCACATATGGAATTTTGAAAAAGCATTCAAAAAGCCGTATTTGAAGAAATTGAACAAAAGTGCATGAAACAAAATTGTCGATACTAAAAATCAAAATGGTTTCAATTTTAAGTATTGTAGGTTTCAACAATCAAGTGCATGGAACCGAACATCGTATTGCATGGATTCGAACAGTCAGAGTATGTGATTCGATTGCATGCAGGATTGAAAGGTTATAAAAGAATAATCGTACAGAGAAGATGTTGCTGCTGTTAGAGAGAAATTGTTGTAAAAGGAGGGTTAGAAAAGAATCAAGAGAAAAATAAGCAGAGCCGTGAGAGTGTGTAGAGTTGGGTTAATTGCGACTATCAGGGTCATGCATGAAGTGAAGACATTTTTATGTCATTCTAAATTGATCAGAATTGCAGTCCAAGTTGGTGCTTGGTACTAGGAGTTGGTGCTCCATCTATTGTAGCAAAAAATTACAGGGGTTGGTGCTCCTTCCAGTTGGTGCTGGTAAAGTATTTGTAAAATTGATTTTGCAAAGACTGGATTTGGATTGGAGTCCAAGCAATCATTTTTGAGGAGTAGCCAAATTGGTGAACCTCGGTATATTGAGTGTTGTGGTGTGCTCTCTTGTTCAAGTTGTTTTTCAGTTGTCAAGTTCTCTTTATTTCATATTAAATGCTGTAGATATAAAAATTAATAGCTACACTGATTCACCCCCCCCTCTCAGTGTCATTGTGTAATCATCAATTGGTATCAGAGCAAGGTTCCTTGTACAAGCTTAATCACCTAAGGAGATCTTGGAAGAAACAATGGCAGGTGGTGAAGGATTTTCATCCAACAAAGCTCCCTTATTTGATGGAACAAATTACACCTTCTGGAAACTCGGAATGCAAACATATCTGAGTGCATTGGGATACGATATTTGGGATTCTCGTAGATAGTGGATACACAAAGCACCCACTACTCCTCCAACAGATACTCACCGAGAAAAAGAAATTTGAAAACAACTCCAAAGCTAAGAATGCCATAATGTGTGGGCTTGTTGACAAGTGAACCGATAAGAGTCATGAGTTGTAAATCAGCAAAAGACATGTGGGATAAATCGAAGAGCATCCATGAAGGAGACAAGAAGATTAAGGAAGCAAAACTGCAAACTCATCGAGCACAGCTCAAGCACCGCAAATGAATGAAGATGAAAACATAGAGACTTATATGCTGAGAGTCAACGGAATTATTAATGCAATCAGAGGACTCGATGAAGAAATTGATGATGCAGTTGTGAAAAAGGTTCTCGTAACACTTCACAAAAGATTTAACTCCAAAGTCTCTGCAATAGAAGAGGCAAAAGATCTAAACAACTTCAAGGATGGATGAGTTGCATGGTTCCTCGACAAGGATATGAAATGAGAATAGGACAAACCAAGTCTACAGACAGAGAAGCAGCTTTTAAAGCACACAAGAATGTAAAAGCCGAACATGAATCTGAGGATGAAGGAACACTGGATGAAACAGAAGCCAATTTTGTTCGAAAACTCACAAAAGGAAAAGGAAAATATAGAGGGAAGCTACCTTTTAAATGCTTCAATTGTGGAGGAGTCGGTCATTTTGCAGCCAAATGTCCAATGCAGGAGAGAACCAAAAATGGTGAAGGTTCACACCAAGAAAAAGGTGACTGGAAGAAGAAACAAAATTTCAGAAAGAACAACTTCAAGAAGAAAAGCTTCATAACCAAGAATGTCAGCAGCTCTGAAGAAAGCACAGATGAGGAGTCTGAAGAAGAAGGAGGTGAAGCTCTGTTCATGGCACTTGAAGAAGAAAGAACAGAGGAAAATCGAGAAGGTGATGAAAATTCCAAGGATGAAGTCAAGTGTATTTGGAAGGAGAATTGGTTGCTCGCACTTGAAGAGTTGAGTGAGAAAGGAAGAAGAATAAAAAATTTTCAAAGAAATTAGAGAATGCCACAGACATAATAAACAATCTGAAAATACAGACAGAGGAATTCAAGAAAATGTCTGAAGTTCTTGATGAACAATTAATTGTAAAGACAGTTGAATGCAGCAAGCTAGAGGAAGACATTGTTAAGTTAAGGATGCAGCTAGAGGAGATGAATAGAAAATTGAACTGTTTTCATAAGTTTGAAGAAAGTACTGTAAAGCTGGATAAAATGTTAAATAACCAAAGGCCTTCTGGCATCAAATTTGGTTTAGGCTTTGATGAAGGAGAATCTTCAAAGGATTCAAAGAACTTGAATATAGAACCCACAAAGAAAGAAGAAAAGATCAGGGTTGAACCAGAAAAACAAAATAATGCAAAAGAAAACAATAATGCCAGATTCAAGAAGAATACCGACAAAGATGGATTCACAAAAGTCACACATCCGAGGAGGAGAAGAGTCATGGCTCCTACTTCAAACTGGCAAAGACCGGCACCCAGGTTTAATCATGCATTTTCTGGTTATTGTTTTAAATGCAATGCTTATGGCCATAAGATTTCAGATTGCATTCATAATGTATCTAAAAGTAATTTTACAAACAGAAATGTTTTTTCTCCTTTAATGAATTATGCATTGAATGTTATAATTGTCATAATTTTGGACATATTGCTAGAAACTCAGTAAGCACTTTTGCATCAAATAATTATCGTGGTAGAAAATCTCAGCCAAGTGGGTTGAAACAAAACCAGAAATTTCCTGAAAAACAGGCACATGCTAATGAAAGGACAAAGGCAAAACAAGTAGCAAAATCTGTTATCAAACCATAATGGAAAGAAAAGGAATCTTTGATTGTCCAGATCGCTTTTAAAGCTCGTAACAAATCAGCACCTTGGATACTTGATAGTGGTTGTTCCAACCACATGACAGTGACAAGCAAAAGTTTGAGAATTTACAGAATTATGAAGGTGGTTCTGTGAAATTTGGAAATAATGATGGAGCAAAGATTGTTGGAAAGGGATCAGTGATGGCAATATAAAATCAAAAGAAGTCTTGTTTGTAATTGGCCTGAAGCATAACTTGCTAAGTGTAAGTCAAATATGTGACAGAGGTCATGATGTAATCTTCAAGAAGGAGGGCTATGAAGTAAGAAAGACAAAAAATGGAAAGTTAATAGCCACTGGACTGAGAACTTCAGGAAATCTGTATACACTTTCAGAAACTGCAGAAGGAACATGCTTGATGGGACAGAAGATGAAAACTCGGCTATGGCACAAGAGGCTTGGGCATATTAGTTTTGACAATCCGGCAAAAATCAGCTCAAAAAGAGCAGTTAGAGATATACCAAACATTGGCAAACCTCGTAAATAGCATCTCGTGAGTCATGCCAAAAGGGAAAACAAACCAGAGCCACTTTCAAAGCAAAAGAATACTTCACTAGCAAGCCATTAGAACTAATTCACACTGATCTATGTGGACCCATGAGAACTGAAAGCATAAATGGACACAAATATTTTATGCTGTGTATAGATGACTACTCAAGAATGACATGGGTACTATTTCTGAAACTCAAGTCGAAGCCTTTGAAATGTTTAAAACCTTCAAAAATCTTGTTGAGAATCAATCAGAAAAAAGAATTAAATGCCTAAGATCAGACAGGGAGGAGAGTTTATCTCCGAAGAATTTGCAGAATACCGTCAAAAACATGGGATAAGAAGACAATTTGCAAGCAGCTAGGACACCTCAAAGTAATGGTGTTGTAGAAAGGAAGAATAGAACAAAGGCAGGAAATGGCAAGGACAATGTCGCGTAAAAACAAAATAGCCGACGTATTTTGGAAAGAGGCAGCTCATACTGCAGCTTACATTCAAAACAAGTGCATGCCGAGACCACATGAAAGCAAAACAACTTATGAGTTGTGGTTTGGCAGTAAAGGCAACAAGAAGACATTTCAAAGTATTTGGCAAGCAAGTGCTACATAAAACGGATTGAAGATAACCTCGGTAAATTTGAAGATAGAGCCGATGAAGGTATCTTTCTCTGGCTACTCAACAAAAAGCAAGGCATACACATGTTACAACAAGAGGTTGAAGAAAATTGTTGAAAGTGCTGATGTGAAAGTTGATGAAGGTAGAGAACAAGAAACTACTTATCAAGAAAACTACCCTATGTATGAAGAAGTCATTGAAGGTGATGATGAAAAAGAAACAGAGAAGAATCAAAAAATTGATCCGGATGGTGTAAAACCGAATCAAGAAGAAGAAAACAGGAAATTTAAAACAGTAAATCGGCAGAAAAATCATCCAAGTGAACAGATTATTGGGGATCCCACAGATGGTATTCAAACAAGAAGAACAAAGAAGTGAGGAACTATTCTCTGTTATCTAGTATTGAACCTAAAAATGTTGCTGAAGCAAGCACTGATGAAAGTTGGATGAAGGCAATCAATGAAGAACTAGATCAGATAGAGAAAAACAATACCTGGGAATTAGTACCTAGACCAACAAATAAAAACATAATTGGCACTAAATGGGTTTTTAGAAATAAATTGAATGAAGATGGGCAAAGTTGTCGTAAATAAGGCAAGATTGGTATGTAAAGGCTATGCTCAAAGTTGAAGGCATTGATTTTGAAGAAACTTTTGCACCGGTAGCCAGACTAGAGGCAATCAGAATGTTTCTCGCATTAGCAGTTCATAAAAACTTCAAAGTATATCAAATGGATGTAAAATCAGCATTTTTGAATGGAAAACTGGAAGAAGAGGTTTACATTGAACAACCAGATGGCTTCCAACTTGGTGACAATCCAGATTTTGTTTGTAGGTTAAAGAAAGCTTTATATGGATTAAAACAGGCACCCAGAGCATGGTATGCAAGGCTGGATAATTATCTAATTAAACAAGGGTTTAAGAAAGGTTTGGTGGATAGCAACTTATATGTCAAAACAGAGAAGGGTCATCTTATTGTTCTTGTTGTTTATGTAGATGACATAATATTTGGCAAGAAAGATGGATGAATACCGCAAAGACATATCAATTAAAATGAAAAAAGAATTTGAGATGTCAATGATTGGTGAACTTTCTTATTTCTTAGGATCGCAGGTCAATCAAAATGAAAAAGGCATTTTTATTTCTCAAGTTAAATATGTAAAAGAAATGCTGAAAAAGTTCACAATGGAAGACAAGAAACCGGTCAAGACTCCTATGACAACAAGTCGCAAGTTGAGCAAGGATGATAAATCCCCGGATGTAGATCAAACAATGTACAGTGTCTATGATTGGAAGCCTCGCTGTATTTAACAACCACTAGACCAGATATATTACAAGCAAGATGTATGGTTGCAAGATTTCAGTGCCATCCCAAAGAAACTCATGTAACAACTTGTAAAGAGGATCTTCGGATATCTCAAGGGCACTATGGATTATGGGTTGTGGTACCCAAAAGGTAAAGATTTCACTTTGATTGCATATTCTGATGCAGATTGGGCAGGATGTATTGATGACAGAAAGAGCACAAGTGGAGGAGCATTTTATCTTGGTGACAGTCTGGTAGCATGGCACAACAAGAAACAAGAATCAATATCTCTATCCACTGCAGAGGCAGAATACATTGCAAGCAACAACATGTCGTACTCAGATATTATGGATGAGACAAACGTTGAAAGATCTTGGTATTCATTTCAAAGAGCCAATTTCAATTAAATGTGATAACACTAGTGCTATCAACATATCCAAGAATCCAAAGAATGCATTCAAGAACCAAACATATTGCAATCCGATATCATTTCTTGAAGGATAAAGTTGCAGAAGGAGAGGTCAAATTGGATTTTGTTCCAACTACAGAGCAAGTAGCCGATATATTCACAAAACCTTTGCCAAAGGAAGTATTTGAATACCTTCGGAAGAAGTTGGGAGTAGTCACACCACCCAAGCACTGACTAGCTATGGGAAACACATTCTCATGGGGAGCATTCAAACTTTTTAAGTCTGAGAATGTTGTGCATAGACTCGTGGGGAGTCTACAAGGAGCCCTTTGGTATTATTGGCAAAGGGGGAGAAGAAATTAAGCAAGGTTGCAATGTGTTGCCAACAATTCCAAAGGGGGAGATTGTTGAGCAAGGTGCAGAAAAAGAATTGCAAAAGTATTGTCATTGTTGTCAACACAATCAGATTGATGCAGTTGATGCAGCTCGTAGGTCACCGATCAAGTGCAGAAAGTTTCAAGGAAAACAGAGGTGACCCGTATTCGTAAACTGCAAAAAGAGATAAGGAAGAAAACTGTCGCGATATCACGACATGTTTTCTGTCGCGATATCGCGACATGGTCGAGGAGAGAGAAGGCGCAACGAAAATGTCGCGATTTCGTGACATGTCGAGTTTTCGTTGAGGAGAGAGAAAATGTGTCGCGATTTCGCGACAAAGTCGAGGAGAGAGAAAATGCAAGCCAAATTGTCGCGATTTCGCGACATGTGCGAGGAGAGAGAAAGTGAAAGGTAAACTGTCGCGATTTCGCGACATGCCGGCAGAGAAGGAAACAAAGGTGTAGCGATATCGCTACATGTTGAAATGAATGGAAACAAAGGTGTAGCGATATCGCTGCATGATGAAAATACATGGAACTAAGGTGTAGCGATTTCGCTACATGTTGAAACAAAGAGAAACTAAGGTGTAGCGATTTCGCTACTAGTCAAAAGTGTAGAACTGAAAGATGCAGCAATGATATTACAAGTCAAAATTTCATGAAAAGAGGCAAGGTGAAAACACAAGGCACAAATATGTAAAAATTTTGCCATTGCATGAAGCATAGTGTCACGATTTCGCGACATGTTCCTTTTCTCGCAAAGAAGAGTGTACGAAGAAAGTGTCACGATTTCGCGACAGGATGATGACTGCAAGAGTAAAACGTCACGATTTCTGACAAGAAGGATGATGACGCCAGCAAAGTTGAAAAGTGTCACGATTTCACGACAGGATGAAAGGAAAGTCTCGAAGCCGAAGCTCGCGATTTCGCGACATGCTTAAGGATGACGTCAAATGTTGAAAGTGTCACGATATCGCGACAAGATGCAGGGAAAGCTTGCAAGAGCCAAAACGGTCATGATTTCACGACAGCATTGAGGATGACGTCAGCAAAAGTTCAAAGTGTCGCGATTTCGCGACATGAGCGGGGGAAAAGCTTTCAAGGCCAAAATGGTCACGATTTCACGACAACCTTCAGGGTGACTCAGTAAAAGTTAAAAGTGTCGCGATATCGCGATAGGAAATACTACGACTGAAAATGCCGAAGCAACATGAAAGGTGACACGTGCGAAAAGCGTGCCATGCAACATAAGAAGTAACTGAAGTCAGACAGACAGTTAAACGTTGACAGGTGTTGAACATGCAATGCAACAGCCAAACATGCATAATTGAAACGCATTCGAAAAGCCGAATATGAAGGATAATAAAAGCATTCGAAAGGTCGTATTTGCAGGCATTCAAACAGACGTATTTGAAGCATACAAAAGTCGAACATGAAGAATCGAAAAGCTTTCGAAGAATCACATATGGAATTTCAAAAAGCATTCGAAAAGCCGTATTCGAAGAAATTGAACAAAAGTGCATGAAACAAAATTGCCTACTAAGAGATTCAGGGTTTCAAAAGTCGTTTTAACGACGTATTGGGGGTTTCGAACAGTCGAAGTGCATGGAACCGAACAACCGTATTGCATGGATTCGAATAGTCAGAGTATGTGATTCGATTGCATGCAGGATTGAAAGGTTATAAAAGAATAATCGTACAGAGAAGATGTTGCTGCTGTTAGAGAGAAATTGCTGTAAAAGGAGGGTTAGAAAAGAATCAAGAGAAAAATAAGCAGAGCCGTGAGAGTGTGTAGAGTTGGGTTAATTGCAGACCAGTCAGGGTCGTGCATGAAGTGAAGACATTTTTATGTCATCCTAAATTGATCAGAATTGCAGTCCAAGTTGGTGCTTGGTACTAGGAGTTGGTGCTCCATCTGTTGCAAGTGAAAATTACAGGGTTGGTGCTCCTTCCAGCTGGTGCCGGTAAAGTATTTGTAAAATTGATTTTGCAAAGACTCGGATTTGGATTGGAGTCCAAGCAAGCATTTTTGAGGAGTAGCCAAATTGGTGAACCTCGGTATATTGAGTGTTGTGGTGTGCTCTCTTGTTCAAGTTGTTTTTCAGTTGTCAAGTTCTCTTTATTTCATATTAAATGCTGTAGATATAAAAATTAATAGCTACACTGATTCACCCCCCCCTCTTAGTGTCATTGTGTAATCATCAATTACAAGAATCAAACAATTAAAGCATCACAATACAACATATCCACAAGTCATATCATCAAAAATAATCTATATATATCATCAATCAATGATCTACATCATCTGGATTGGTATGCCACAATCAAAACCTTGGCATACTCAATCCCCTCAAAAACAAAAAAAAAACAAAAAATATATATATATATATCATAAATCTGCACTTTGTAGCATCTAGCCTCGAGAAGCCCTCGAGCTCTCAGCCTCATCTCCTCCCCCACCCTGATGTGGAGGAGGTGGTCCCATAGAGGTCTAGGCCGTATCTCGGGTCCTTATCGTCGATCGTGAGGATGTCCTCGACGATCCCATCATGATCAGCTCTACAATGGGGGCTGGAAATGATATCCTCTATCCCTCTGGGACCGCCTGATAGTACAACCCCTGGTAAAATGTGGTCTGAGCAATAAACCACGCTAGATCCCGAGTGCTTACCCCTCCACCCCGAGCTCTGAGTCGTGTAGCCTCATCTTGCAGTGTCTGCACCTGAGACCAGAGGCGGGCAACCTCAGCTCGGAGAGTCGTCATCTCGCTGCTCTCCCCTACCTCAACACCCTTGCCCTTATCAAGTGATGGTGGTCTCTCCCCCTATTGCGAAGGGAGTCTCTCCTCCCTCCGCCCTGTCTCTCGCGACCTTTGTGGAGCCTAACCCCTCGTCTGGTGTCTCTCTTGTGGGGACCGTCATTGCTCTCTCCCTTGTGACTCTATGCTACCTCAATTGCCATCTGGCACCGCCTCCCCATCCGTCACACAATCGCATGTATCAGACCCTGTGCCCTCATCATCCGAGGAGGGCGGATGCCTGCGTACCAGGCATCGTAGCCGTCTGCAACCCTAGCGTCGTCACCATCCACTGGCTGGATGGGGGCATCGTCCGCATCCTGACTCCAGAATCACTACATGTTTAGAGCCCCGCTCAGTGTAGTACTATCCTAAATAGTTCGAGAGTACTCATAATCCCTAAGAGAAGGGATCCCCTACTGTAGACCAAACTGTCATAGTACTCAGTCATAGCAGTGAAGCTCTACCTCTCCCCACTCCATCCTCAGCCAACAGACTTGCCTGATGTGAGCCAGCTCCTGCCCATCCTCTACCCACCTGGGGTGCTCTCGCCACGGCCTCTAGGTGATCTGGTTTGGGATGAGGTCGTCTAGCAACCTCTGAGACATCGACAGATCTATCCATCGTTGTGAACCTCTTTGTAGCCACCAATAGAAAACTCGAGGTCTCTCCCAGTCAACCCCTGTCAATGGGAGCCCTATTGGCCTCTGCACCACAATGTGCTCCCAGCACCAAACTTGTAGCAGCGATGTCAAGACCAGACATCGACCTCCCTTGTATACGACCCCATGTAGGATCCTATACAAGCGACAGAGTACAAAGCTGCCCCATGCAAATTTGTACCCGTGGTCTCTCATGTCACTGACTATATCTAAGAGGAGCCATGGTGGCCTACATCCACTCTGGTGGCACAACAGTAAGCCACCTACTATCCTTGCCAAAACCTGAGTTAGCCTAGATGCCCCAGATATCTGCCATAGAGACTCGATTTTCACCCCGCCCTTCTCCAGGGCGAAGCTCGGATCTCCAGTTAGCCTCATCATCACCTGGCCTTGATTGGTTGTCGACGTCATCAGTCGTCCTTATATGGGGATCCTCATGATCCTCCATACGTCCTCTAGTGTGGGAGCCATCTCCCCTATCGATAGCCAAAAACAGGATGACCTCGGATACCATCTCTTTGCTAGGGCTGTCAGTAGCCCTATGTTAGTCAGTACTTGTGGCATCTCTGCCACATGTTGTAGCCCGACCTGTCCTAGTCGGTCATGCTCTGCCTGGTCAAGCACGGCTATGTCATCTCTTAGTCCGTCGTATTTCCATTCTCGGCTCTTTAGTAATCCCCTCTACAAAAAAAATAATAAACAACAAAATTTATTAATAACCAATCAGTAAAATCAAATTAAACACATTTTAAAATCAAGTTAAAGATGTTATCATCCACCATCGGATGATATTGTCTTAAATTTGGCAAAATCATCCTTTGTAGGACGAATTCGTCTCCGATTTCGCAAACTCGGGGATCGCCCCTTGTTGAACGGGATCGCCTCTAATTTGCTGACTTCGCCCTTGGACGAAATCGATGATCTAGGGACGATTCCGATGAAATAGGGACGATTTCATCCGGACGTCATCGACGACCTAAAAATGGTCGCGATGTCCCAAATAATAAAAATTTAAATCCACAAATTGCACAAAGCAAAATCAAAACTAATCTACTAGGCTTAGATCCTCACCCATAGCCCGCGTCGGACCTATGTCGCTCTGTGCGCTATCTCCACCATTTTCTCTCTGTAGAACTTTGAAACAGTAAAAAACAATAGTCAAAATGAATTAGGGTTTTACCCTATTTTTCTTAATTTTATTCAACATTTTAATTTTTACCTTTTCGCGTTTTACCTCAAACGTTCGATTTGGGTAAAAACACGGAGGGGGCACCATAGTCAGTAGTTGTACGATTCGACCAAGAATCGTTGTCTAAAAAATTGAGTACATTTTTTCTTTCTCATAAAACGGGAAAAACTCGTCTTTAACGCATTTTCTTCGAAAATTCGCTAAAGAGGGGGCAAAATGTAGCACCCTAAAATTGGCACGGTTAAAAACCTTAGTAAAAGATAAAAGATAAAAATTTGAATTTTAACCCCAAAACCGCTCCAAAACCGCCTACTACCTGTTTCCTCGTTTTTCGTGCCATTTTTAGGATTTGTTTTGACCGTTGGACGATATCGTCGCAGATTAGACGCGATCGTCCCAGATCTGACGAAATCATCATGGACAGAACGTACAGATGATTTTGTCCCAAAATCGAATTTTCATAATTAGCTTCTGTTTCAATGACCTCTCCAACTTGGGCAGAAGCGCGTCTGCGTAGTTGGAGATTTCCCTGTTGGAGATATCCCATATTGGGATGATCCCCAACCTCTTAAACCTCTTCCTAAGCCTATATAAACTAGGATTTTCTAGTTTACCCCCCCTGACTCTACATGACCCCCTGATTCTGATTTCCCTGAACCCCTTAGCTGATAGATTTAATTCCTTATTCCCTCGCATGTTCTATATTTTGCATTTTCTTACAGGAATTCTATTGTTTTGCAGTCGAAGATAGCTCGGATCGGCGCAAACGATCTCGAACAATTACGGACGATCTCGTATGATTGGAGGTGATCCTGACTGTAGTCCAGATTGGGGGCAATCCGAGTCTAGAGTTTGCATTCCCTTAGCTTCCTCTGCATTTTTTTATATTGTATTTCTACATTGTCTTGAATTATTATGTTTTTTGCATCTTGGAGTTCACCTCATTTAGCATAATCACATGGTAAGGTTAAAATCAATCATTAAATCTACTGCATTTCCTTATTTTTTATTGGAATCCATTATTTAGGCATGTTTGCTGTTATTTCTACCATTATCTTTTGCTTCTGCACTTGCATATTTGGTATTTCGCATCTATTTCTGTGATTGCAGGTTTCTGACGAATTCGTCAGATATCAAACGATCCTGTCTGATCTCAAACGATTATGTACGAACTGAGGCGATCTGGACTGCCACAAAACTCAGAATCTTCATCAAACATTCGAAATCAGGTATGACATATTCTAATTAGCATATTCTTTGTTATTAGCACTCCTTCCTATTTTTTGTATCCATTTAAATTATCATTGGCAGATAAAATAGTCTAGATTCATCTTGGCCAAACCTTGGAGTTGAATGATCGAGTCTAAAAATAAACACATCAAACCCACTATCAGCCTAGGCATGGAAACTGCCACTCAAAAGTTTCCTGGTGAACCCACCATCCATCAAAAATTCACCTTTATACTCCTCCCCCGAGATGCGGGACCTTCAAAGGGCCTCTCAGTCCGAGGTATTGTCCCATCCTTCTCGCATCCTCCTTCTAGGCACGGATCCTACAGCCTGAGGGTAAGGATGCGAAAAATTTGGAGCGCTACAATAGGCCTTGATTGTTGCATTTGTATGTTACATTAGGGCTTGATTAGGGTTAATCTTAGTCAAAGAAGTATCTTAGGAGAATGTAGGTGTTCTTCAACTAATACATTAAACACTAAGCTCTAAGCTCACAAACTACCCCCACCCTTGAAGTGACCTAGAGGAGAGGAAAGCATTATGAAGGGGTCCTTCATGATCCCCTTCCTTTTCCTCTTGTCACACTATTTACTAAACTACGAAATAAATTCAATAAAATGACTTCTTGGCAATGACTTTGTGGCAAATTATCTATTACATGTTGTAATTTTGACCAATTTCTAGAAATTAATAGAAGTAATCCATTTACTCAAATTTTATACAAAAAAGAAAAAGAGAAAAAAGAAAGAGTAATAAACAAAAATTGATGGGTGCCCTTGAGCATCAATATTCACTATTTTATCGAGGGTGAGAGTGAGGAGAGGGTGAGGGTCCTACTCCCTCTCCCTGCTCCCCCTCCCCTGGTTCTTGCCCAGTCCCTGACTCATCTCGGGTCATCCCACTCTAGGAATGCTTTGTAGTAGATGATCTCCTTGGGGGAGATCCTTTTCCACTTTCTATGCCTTTCCCAGTAGTTTCAGGGTTTCCCTGCTTGAGCCCTTGGTCTGGTGCATCCCAGGGTTCTTCCAAGGTTTCTTGCATGTTTTTGGGATCCCTTCCCCAATCTCCCTCAGGCTTTCACCTAGGGTTTTTTGTACGTTTTTTGCTTGGATCCAGTTCTTAGGGCCTCCTCGGTCGATGGTGGTGGCATGTTGGGTTTTTTACTACTTCTTGGTGAGTCCTGTGAGGTCCTAACTGCTTTAGGGTTGGTCTAGGGGGCTAGTTTCCTCTTTTACTAGTGACTCCTCTCTAAGATGCCTATGGTTGTTGCTGGTCCCATCCCTATGGGCAGGGCCCTTTTTAGTTTCTTATTTGGAGGCTTCTTCTTGCTAGAACTGCATTTTGGTGGATACCCAGGGCATTTGTTGGCCTTGGGGGAGGACCTCTTCCTCTGCCTGGGTTGTTCCCAGTCCTAGTTCCCTGAAGTTGTTCACGAGCAAGGATGGGGGGTTCCTGGTCCTTTATTCTAGGGTTCTTAGGGTTTTTGCTACATGTCTCGATCTTGGGGGGACCCGTAATCAGTGCATGCAGACCTTGGCTCCCCCAGGTTAGGCTCTCGAGGATCCCAACTTTGTACCTATTATCACTTCCCACCTGGGATCCTCAGGTTTTTCATTTCAATTCTTGTATGGGGGCTTTGCCTTCTAGTTTTGGTTCTCGATGGAATCTCAGAGCATGTTCTTGGCCTTAGGGGTGGGCCTCCTCCTGTTCTTGAGTGGTTCCCAGTCCTAGTTCCAATTCCTTGGATTTGTTTGTGAGCGAGGATGGTGGTTCCTGGGCCTTTCTACTGGAGTGGTGGGGGCTTTCTTTTGTATTATTTGGTCTGGGGCTGGAGATCAGTGCATTTGCAATTGTGGTCCCTCCTTCCTCCTTTAGTTTTGGCTTTCGGGGATCCTTTCTTTGTGCCTGTTGCTGTTGTCCCTGGATCCTTTCGGCTTTCTCGTATTTCACCTTGTTGTGCACGGGGATATCTTGGCCTGTAGATATCCCCAGTATTGTTGTTCCACTTTACAAGCTTAAGAGAAGGCTTCCTATTATTTTTATTTGAGGGTCTTGATGCCATTTACCAGGTTGTCCCGCTGTTGTGCCCTGGACTGTATCTCGTTGTTGTTGGTTGCTTAGCTTGCATGGCTGCTTGCTACTCTACTACACCCTCGGGTGCATCCTGGGCCATCCCTGGGTGGGGATCCTATACAAATTTATAAAGTCATATTTCCTACTTTTGGTTTTCGGGCAGGATATCTGGTTTTAGGTCAAATCCTTTTTTGTTAGTTTTTTCGCTGGGTGGGATTTTCTAAACTTGTTGGTTTTCTCGTTGGGCGGGATTTTTCAAATTCATTTTCTACTAGTTTTCTTGCTGGGCGGGTTTCTCCAAACCTATTGGTTTTCACGCTGGGTGAAATTTTCCAAACCTATTGGTTTTCCTGCTGGGTGGGATTTACAATGTGGTGGTTTTTGACTGCTTCCCGTTGGGCGAGATTTTCAAATTCATCTTCCTGCATGTTTTCCCGCTAGGCAGGATTTTTCAAAATTGGTGGTTTCCCGTTGGGCAGGATTTTTTAAATTTACTTGTTCCCGTTGGGCGGGTTTTTCCAAACTGTTTGTTTCCTGTTGGGCGGGATTTTTCAAATTGATTGTTTTTTACCTTTGGCTTGGTCGGTTGACCTACTGTAAAAAGGTTTTGGGGCCCTTTCAAAACCCACTTTCAATATAATTTTAACCTACCAAAAAAAAATATTCACTATATTATCTATAGATATGGGTCAAGACACTCTAGTGTAATGGATCAAGTGGATTGGGGTATTTATACCAATACCTAAACCTTGCATATATATTTAAATTAATATAATTCATCATAACAAAGATGCTTTAGGCTAATTACAAGTTAAATTTTTAACCATGAAAAGGGTAACCATGCATATGTAGGTCATATGTATATAGTAAATAATTACATTGCATAGTGATTGCTCATAGACTTACATAAGAATATATCATACAATTTTAGTCTTAGCCAATAAGTGAAATTACAACTTCCAACATCCCCTCATAATCAAATTGAGGGAACAAGGAGATAAGACATTAGTGATAATATTATATTCACCTTGATAATGGATGCTTTAGAGGGTCTTTATATTTGAGAAAGATTCAACAGAATTCCTCTCAACATCAAGAAGACAAACATCCATTTTATAATATTTTTCTTGAATCCTTTGTATCTTCAATATGCAATTCTTGATTGGATGTTCTTGCTTCTTATAGTATCCACAAATGGTCTTTAACTTCTTTAAATACTTAGACTAACCCTTAATCCCCTAGGTCTTTGTCTCCTTAGATTTTAATTACTTTGTATGTGCTTGCATCTAAGGGGAAGCATTGTGATTCCTCAGCCATTTGGAGTGAATTGGAAGAAAGAAACATTGATTAAGAGTTAAGAGTTCTTTGTGTTTTCAAAAATTTGAGAACCGCATGAACCCTTATTCCAAACATTTGAAAGGAAAAATAGATATTTGAAAGAAAATTCTTGACACATTCTACATCATCCTTCTTGTTACCTCTAAAATATTCAGTATATGCTCTCAATGCCTTAACTTTTGTAATATAGTCATGGACATTAATGAACTCAACAATTCTAAACCAAACAAGCTCTAGTTCCAAGCAATTAACTTTTGTTGTATTTACTTTTTTAAATAACTCATATAAATTTTCCATATATTGGTAGGATCATTTTTTTTATTTATGTTGAAAAGTAATTTTGGTCTAATCAACAAGGAAAACTAACCAAGATATTGTTCTTAATTATGTTGGCATATTTCTTCATCCAGAGTTGTTGCTTTCTCTTCAATGAATATGCATCAAAGATTCTTACTTTGCAATATCTAGTCATTTCAGTTGACCATCTACTATTATTTTACCTATTTAGACAAGTAACATAGGTTTGAGGATCCATCTCATATAATTCATCCCCCACTAGTATAACAAGTCCTTGAATTGATGTCATTATGAAAAGCTTGAAAAATTATGTGATTTGAAAAAAGAAGGGCTCAAAATATTTCTATATGTAGAAGATATGCCCATTGAAGTTTTACCCTAATAATAGTCAACAAAGTAAAAAATTAATGTCTCAAACCTTAGAACTTCTATATCCAACCAGAAATTTATCAATTACCACCACCGATATTTTGCTACATGTTTTCCACTGGTTTTCAAGATCAAATAAAAAAGCAACATATATTTGGATTCAATTTACCAATATCAATGGTAGGATTTTACCTTTGCGGTATAATACAATGCCATGTAGACTACCATGTCATCCAAGGTCTCACCATACTACTTGAAAAAAGGACAATAAAAGATTCAACATGATTTAGACTTAGATTTTTTACATGTACCACACCATATTTTCCATTTGGAACCCATTGATTCACTATTGACTATAACTAAGACTTTGCCACTTGTTGGCCAGTAGACGTTGACAACAAATGAGGAAGCAACATATGTTTGCATTTGGTTTACCAATGAGAGATATAAATAGTAAATATTTTCCTTTATGGCATAATAGAGTATCATGTTGATTGCCATATTGGCCAAGGCCTTACATATTATATTAAAAAATCTAGTAGAAGAGTCATAATATTTTGAACATATGTATTTTGTGTGTAAGGTGCCTTGGACTAATTAGGATAGATAAGGGGACAACATGATTGTTGAGAGCACAAAGTCATCTTCAAAGTCATTGCCAAGAAGTCATTTTAGGATGAAAGACAAAATATTATCTTACCTAAATAATTTACCACAAAGTCATTGCCAAGAAGTCATTTTATTCAATAAAATGACTTCTTGGCAATGACTTTGTGGTAAATTATCTAGGTAAGATAATATTTTGTCTTTCTTCCTAACCTTTTTTTGCATATAGATGATGCTCTTTTTCTTAATAAATGCCTCTACGTCTTTGTTATTATTTGAACACTCATCTAAGTTGATATTATATTTGTTAATCCACTTATTATTTTGTTTAATCCATTTTTCTTTTTTTCTTTAGGTCTTCTTTTATTATAGCTTTACGCCATTTGTTTAATTTTTTAAATATCTTAGAAGATAAACTATAACAATTGCCTCTATAGAGAAGGTACTTGTTTTTGCTGGAAGAATATCATGTGGAACTAACTATTTTTTTTTAATTTATTTATAATAATATGTTTTTGCATCCTCTCTATTTTTCATGATTTTGAGTTTGATATGCTACTAGCCCACACTTCACACCCATACAACATCATTGGTAGCATTACTAGCTCAAATAAAACCCATATAGTCCTCTAGTGCCATAATTAAACCTCTTTATTTCTATTTGTAATATAAAAAATATTCCATCCTCCCAATAGTTATCTTCATTCTATATGTTTTGCAACTAAGCTTAGTATTGAATCCTATCCCAAGATATTTATACTTCATTACTTCTTTCAAAAGATCCCCTCCAAAATAGAAATATAATTGATCCTTTTTCCTATGATTAGAGAATATCATGATAATGATTTTTTTGGTACTTGCTTGCATGCCTACCTCCTTGTAAAAGTGCTCTAAGATCTATAAATGCTCTCTAAACCCTTGTCTTGGCCTTGCAATCAAAATAAAATCTTCTACATACAAAAGAAGCCTCACCACACATCTTCCCAAATTGTTCACTCCATTTAAATTTAACAATTCTTCTAATTTATCAATGTATAAACTAAATAAGTCAAGAGATAATGGGCATCCTTGTTTAAACCTTTCTAAAGCATTCTAAATGACTTACTTGTGTTCTAATTTTAGCTTATACCTCCTTATACTTTTCTAGTATTCCCAAGTCTTCCATTCTACTATATAGGCATTGTGTCGAAAGCTTTATTGAAGTCCACAAAACAACAATAGGTTTCTCCTTTCTCATTCCATATTTTTTCAATGATATGTCTTAAATTTGATGACGTGATATATTGTCAAGTGTTTTGGTTTGAAACTTGATTGTCCTTTTGCACTCTTTCCTTTTTCTTTCATCCACTTGTTGATTTTGCTTTAAACCATGCTTCCAAATAACTTTGTAAAGAGGGAATTGACAATAATGATTTAGTAGTTTGATGAATTATCTCTGTATTGACTTTTGAAGAGAGGTATTGTTAGACTTGTTGTCCAATCCCTTGAAAATCTATGGTGGATGATGTCAAATTTCCTCTTAATATGTGATGTTATGTCCTCTACTTCCCATTTAATCCATCCATACTGCAAGCCTTACCCATTCCTAGCTTTTTA
Organism: Wollemia nobilis; assembly: GCA_028583015.1. Classification (NCBI taxonomy): domain Eukaryota; kingdom Viridiplantae; phylum Streptophyta; class Pinopsida; order Araucariales; family Araucariaceae; genus Wollemia; species Wollemia nobilis. The sequence goes on from JAQPPZ010017228.1 coordinate 21,300,892, forward strand.
ATACCTTTTTTGACCTCCCTTAAGGTAAATATATTTGTTGTTGTAACAATTACGGGAGGGGCCTCTTCTTGCTCTCATTCATACAATTGATTTGCTTATTGTAACCATCGGATTTTTGTAATGTTATTTTTTTTTTGTGTTTTGCTCAAGTTCCTTTAATAATAACCTTGAATTATTCTTCTCGAAATAAATTAGTTTCTTTTTCTTGCACTTACATCTTCTTCCTTTTTATGCTCTCACTATCATGCTATTCAATTGAAAGCAACAAAGCATGTATTTATTCAAGTCTCTTTCAATATTTGGTTACAAACTACATATTGTCAATAAAAATATAATCATTCTTCACCAAAAAAAATTTATGTATTTCAAGTAAAAATAAAGATGACAATGAACATGGAGACAACTAGTAATTTCAAGGCCTTTGTTTTTTTAATTGGCTATATGAGATTGAAATGGATCCCACCCATATTACATCATCACCACATAGTGATATTACAACAATTTGGATATTATCTATGTATCGCTTGACGAGATTTGAACCTTGATTTTCTCCTTAAATCTTAAGGAATCTAGCTATTTGAGCTATCATCATTTGATATTTTCAAAGCCTTTGTTAGGTCATATCAAATTTTGAAAAGCACGTCAATGAGATTTTAGTATATAAACAACCTCATATGTTAAAACATGTTAGATGAATTGAAACCATAAACTATTTATATGAATCTTAAAAAATAAGTTTTTGAATCTAACAAAACCTTTTTTTTTAAATCTAATTTTTTTTTGTTAAAATATTATAAAATACAATAAATGACATAATTTAAACCATACTCCACAAAACCTGCCTCTTCTATTTAAACTAAAATTACCAAGATGAATCTATGTCCCAATAAAAACCAAAAACCTAATTTTAAGTTAGGTTATATATACTACTTCGCTTTCCAAATTTCCGACATTTCAGCCATCAAAATTGTCTTTTCCATTTGGTTGTGTTTGCAATAATTTTGATGTGCATATACCTTTACCTTTACGCATTTGTTCTGCATTACTTTAAATAACAATTTCAATGAAATCATTTATGTCACGCAAAAGTTTTTAAAGGTAAACTAATTGGTTGGATCAAACTTCGTAAGGGTAGAGGGTTAAGGTTCAAATCTTGGGTTAAATGTTTGTCCATTTTCTGTGTTTTTAGCGGTGTAAAAAGTTTAACATTATTGTGGTATGGTGGTTATGGTGGTTAATAGTCGCAAAATATTGTGACTAACATAAAAACTGAACAACCTACCCAAATTCACAACATCTACCAATTTCACCATATAAATTTAAAAAAATATATATTTAGTAGCCTTCTCCATAACTTTATGTCATGTAAGCAATTTAAATTTCCGCACAAAAAATTATTATATTATTTTTAACAAAATAGTTATATAAATATTAGTTTTTCAAAAATAAAAAAATAGGTTGTTTTGTAGTGGTGTTTATACAGTTCATTTTTTTTATTTAGTTTGGTAAACTTCGTCTTTATCAGTTTAGATTTGGTCTGATAAACTTCGTCTTTACCGATTTAGGGTTTATAAAGTTTTTTTTTTTATTAAATTGGAATTAACAATTATATTCAATAAAAATAAAAGAAGTTACAGTAAAAAAAAAGAAGCTATAGAGATTTTAGATTTGGTCCGATAAACTTTATCTTTACCGATTTAGGGTTTATAAAGCTTTTCTCTTTATTAAATTGGAATTAACAATTATATTCAATAAAAATAAAAGAAGTTACAATAAAAAAAAGAAGCTAGAGAGATTAGAGGTCGGGGTGTAAGGTCACCCATACAATCAAAATCGGAACAAACTTTTAAAAGGTGAATACACAACATAAATAAGCATAGAAAAATAAACTAGAGTAACAAAAAAAATTTATTTGGTCTGGTAAGTTTAGATCTGATCTGGTAAACTTCATCTTTACCGGTATATGGTTTATAAAGTTTTTTTTTATTAAATTGGAATCAACAATTATATTTAATAAAAATAAAAGAGGTTACAGTAAAAAAGAAGTTAAAAAGATTACAACTCGGGGTGTAAGGTCACCCATACAATCAAAACTGGAACTAACTTTTAAAAGGGCGAATACACAACATAAATAAGCATAGAAAATAAACTAGAGTAACAAAAAACTTTAAAATGTAGAATTGTAGCTCTAGGCACTAAGTAGACTTATTGTTCCAATGCCGCAAAGCTAATGGAATTCTTGAGTTGAAAGGTTGCAATCCTTTTCGGGTAGACTGTCTCCATCTTCTTTCCCCTGTTAAAGCAAGTAAATGATTCAGAATTCGAGTGATTTCACGAAATAACACTCGTATATATTGAGCCCGTAATGGTACCTCGCAATTCAAAAGTTTCTCTACAGCTAAAGAATAAGCGTGTTCTTGGGCCATCATAGAAACATGAATAGGATCAATGACAGAACGAAACGTCTCCTATTCCTCTTGAGATATTCTTCCTCTTAGGATAAATAATCGAGAGATCGAGGGGCGAGGGTTCCCTACAAGAACGTCGAAACCGCACAAAAAGGGAAGGAACTTTAGATTTTGCTTCCTCCGTAGGAACCGCCAATTCCATCGATGATGGCTCTGCATCCAATGACATTCTCGTCGCCACTAAGATACTCCAACACACTATAGTTGTTGGATGAATCAGAAACATAACTGCCTAATTGAACATTGGTCATATTGGTCATATAAATTCGCTTCTCTAGAATGACATATTCTTCTACAGAATTCCTTCTCGGGTTGCGGGAGCGCCTTGCGTTAGCCGGGGGAAATGTACTAGAGGACTGGCCAATTGGGCATACTTTGAAGCAACCTCTATTGCATCCCTTGGGATATGAATCTGTTGAGACTAAGGAGCCTCATTGTTGGCAGTTTCAATTGGGGGACCAAGTTTTTCATTTTCATACCTGTCATCAATGATGGCTCTACATCCAATGACATTTTCGTCACCACTAAGATACTCCAACACACTATAGTTATTGGATGAATCAAGAACATAACTGCCTAATTGAACATTGGTCATATTGGTTATATAAATTCACTTCTCTAGAATGACATATTCTTCTACAGATCTCCTTCTCGGGCTGCGGGAGCACCTTGCGTTAGCCGGGGGAAATGTACTAGAGGAGTGGCCACTTGGGCATACTGTGAATCAACCTCTATTGCATCCCTTGGGATATGAATTTGTTGAGACTAAGGAGCCTCATTGTTGGCAGTTTCAATTGGGGGACCAACTTTTTCCTTTTCATACCTTTTTACCGACTGTGAGACATGTGCCGACTTGGACTGTGTACCTTTAGAAGTAGCCAAATGTGGATTTTTACGCCCTCCCATAGTCATCCAACCATCCTCCTAAGGTTGAGGAGTGGGAGCACTCGGTGTGATGTGAGGACTGGCACCGAAAACATGTGTTGGGTAAATTAATGTAGAGGACCCACTGGGGTAGCACAATGTCACCAACTTGTATGTCAATGGACTCTTTGAGATCTCAAGAAATATCAATCTCGATGCAAACACGTTTTTGAGGACGTGCATGGAAAATTTTGTCTGCCTTCACTAAAATGACACACCCTGAAGGGGCTGCTATGTGATTGAGAAAGGGCCACAAAGGTAGAGGGAGTCCTGGGAATTCCACCCACACAGGGACTTTGGTAGATCTTTCCTCAAAAATAGAAAAATCATGGGTCCAAGGAGAAAAAACAAGTAGAGAACTTCTCATGTACCAGGGGCCATGTTCATAAATCACCTTAACATGGGTTGTTTCTGCAAAGCGAAACAAAAAAAAACCTTTGTAACGTTACCTTGATTGCATGAGGATTCCAAGTTGCATTAACCCAGGCCCTAAGGGAAGACTCGTTAGGGATGCGACCAATGAAATACCCGACAAGGGTGAGTGATTCTAAATTGTGACATGCATAATCAACTTCAGGCAATAGAAGAATTACATCAACAGAATGAGGGTTACCTTGTGGACCATTCTTAGCATAAACCTGCATAATCGGTTGAGAGTAGCCATTATCGCATGCATTTCCTTCTGCGACACCAATGTTGTGCATTGGTCCGCCAAGGTTAAAGACCATAATGATACTCAAAACCCTAGCCCAATCTTCATCACTTGTTGCAGTTAAAACCTTGGTTTATAAAGGTTCACTAAGCAACCCCTTTATATAAAATTAATAATATTTGCATTTTAAATATCTATACCAAGATAATTTTTGATTCATCGTAGTATATTATTTATTCAATAAGCCTCGTGTAATTTGTATAAGACTCATGTCACAATTATGCAAAGCACAAAATATGTAATTTGTATAAAACTCATGTCACACTTATAAAAAGCACAAAATTAAATTTTAGTATTTTATGCCTCCAAGCGCAAGGTTGATTCTTCATAAATCATGTTCCTAAGAAGTTAAGTAGGTTCGAGAACATATTTGGGGATAAAATTTAGATATTGGATCCGAGAGCATGACGGAGATTTGAATCTTTGATTTTTAATGAGAAATGTTTCTATAGGAGAATGAATATTTTGAATAAGGTTTTGAAGATTTCTTTCATGGCAATGCTTGTTTTAGTGTTTACGGTTTCAACTTTAACATATTGAGGACATTTTCCTTCCACTTGTGAATATTTCAAAGATGTGTGAATAAATAGGGCACTCTTGTCCTAAATTTAAGTTTTTTACCTTGAGTTGAGATTTTCGAAACAGTAATGCATATTTTGAATAGGGTTTTGAAGAGCCCTTCTATTGTTGCTTTTGCTTTATGAATAGGGTTTTGTAGAGCCCTTCCATGGTTGCTTTTGCTTTTAGGAGCGCTCACGGTTTCAGCTTTCAACATTTCGAGGGCATTTTCCTTCCACTAGTGAACATCCAAACATTTCAAATATTTGTGGAAAAAAATTAGGGCACTCTTGTGCTATTTTTAGGGTTTTTACCCATCTTTGGAGTTTGTCAAAAGTTGTGCATATTTTAGGGCTTAGAGTGAAGAATTGGGACAATCATCGCCATCCGAACGACAAGCCCAACTTTGTAGTGGAGAAGCATTTGGGTACAAAAAAATAGTTCGCATGGGATGTGAGGTTTCTATGATGGACGAAACTCCATCCCTCAATGGTCTTGAATCTCAGGTTCCCTTGACTCCCCTTGGGAACCTTGCAAACAATTCCATGGAGAAGCTTGCAAATCCGGAGAGCGAGAGGAGCTTACCAGAGGGCTACACTGTTGACCCATCAAACCCTAATCCAGCAACACCTCAACCACATGCAGAGCAAGGTAAGCCCCTTTCAATTGTTCTTCCTGATTCCTTTGTTGAAGTAGCTAATGACTTGTCTGAACGTACTATCATTTTATTTTTTTACGGGGGATACCACCTGAGGCTGAATTTCTCAAATGGGTTAGGGGGTTTGGGAAAATACTAGAGGTTGGATAGTTGAGGCTATTCGAGGGTTGGGAAGGGGGTACATAGCAGTCTCCTTTGCAAATCCTGAACATGCCAAAAAAGCCCTCCAATACGAAACTTGGGTTATCTATGGGTAAACTTGTTATCTGCAAGGTTGGTCTTTGGATTTTCATCCAGAGGGTCCCTCTAGGGAAAAATACCCTCTTTGGATAGAGTTGCCCTTTTTATCTCTTTCATGTCTCCATTTTCTCAATAAAATTGTTGCTCTTCTTGGTAAGGTTTTGTGGTCTCACCCTATGTCAGAAAAACTATCTAATTATAGAGTGCACCCTCGTATTTGTGTAGAAATGGACATATCCAAGTCGTTGCCCCCCTCCCTTGACCTCAATGGGCCAGGTTTCCATGTTAGTCAACCTCTTATCTACCTAAACTTACCTAATGCATGTTTTTACTATAGAGAAGTTGGACACTTGATCAAAAATTATCCAAAAAATTAGCTAAAAAGGAACAAATGGAAGCAACCGCTAAAAAAATTATAGAAAAAATCCCAACTAATGGCCCTCATATGGAAGCTACAACTAAAAATTTAGCCAAGAAATTCCCTACCGATGGCCCTCAACACCCCTTATTCTCGAAAAACCTTCTCCTTCTTAGGTCATTCCCCCAAGAACCCTCTTGCCTCTTCCATAACTCAGACTAAATCCTCAAATACTCTTATTAATCCACAAGCCCCACCAAATTCAACCATGAGTCTTGAGTTAGCTCTCATTCCTTCACCGCAACTCTTGAAAGATAATATTATGATAGATGGGTAGAGAATGGTAGGCAAGCGACAACGTTCATCGACCCCCCAAAATCACTCCATCCATACAGAGGAAAAAAAACCCTCTATCAAAGATCTTGCTAGATCCTTCTCTCAAGTTGCTCAAAATAAGGTTCTTGCTCAACAAACCCATTTGGACAACACACAATTATTGCCAATCAGTGAAAATATATTCCAGTATCTAATTCATGAGGTCGAGCAGCCTCTAAATCACCCCTCATGAATTTAAATCTTCTATCTTGGAATGTTAGGGGGCTCTCCCTCCCTTACCGTAAGTTTCAAGTTCGAAAAGTAGTTGCTGAAAATCATATTTTTGTTCTTTTCCTTCAAGAACTGAAAGTCATTGGTCACACTCTCACCCATTGTATGGACATCATTGGTGGTGGATATGCATCCACCTTTACTACTTCTCATATTAATGGTAAAGGAGGTGTTGCCCTTTCCATAGCCAAGTCTCTTTGTTATGCTATTCTAGACCATGGTGAAGACCTTGCTCACCATTGTGTGTGGGTTAGATTGGCTCTCAACTCTCAGGTTATTGGATTTTGTTCTATCTATGCTCCCAATGACCCTCCTAGTCATATAGCCCTCTGGGAATGGTTAGTTGTTTCTCTCCCTCCTACAGAATGGATCCTTGGAGGTGACTTTAATATGATTGAGAATCCTAGTGATAAAAGTTGGACTGGTAGTAGACCCCTTTCTAATGTTGAATTTGGTAGTTGGTTGTTTTATCATAATCATTTAGGTGTGCATGACCCTCTCTTTGGTAAAGCCTCCTCTCATAGAGATAATTGGTTTACATGGTCCAACTATCATCAAGGTTCTGCTAGGAAGCTTGTTCGTCTGGACAGATTTTATTTCAGTAATTATTTCCTAGATAAATTCTCCATCCATGAGCAAGTTCGTATCCTTTCTCACACAACTTTGTTTGATCACCTTCCTATATTATCTTCTATCCAAAATTCCTCTATCTCTCTTAATTCCATGTCACTTCCTTTCAAATTAAATGTGTCCCACCTTGATAGTCCTACCTACTGCCACCTCGTAGAGCATGTCTGGAATAGATTTCCTAGACCAACTGGTAATACTGGCTAGATCAAATGGTTTGAAATAACTATTTCCAATATGATTTCATCCCTTAGATGGTATGGGTGCTCTATTTCTAAGAGGAAGAAGATTCAAGAGAGTCACCTTCATAAGGAGATCTCTCATCTTCATTCCATGCTTATGAAAGACCCTACTAACACTATTGTTCAATGCGATCTAGCTAATGTTGAAAATCAGGCTAGAGTTTATGAGTCTTACCATGCTAGAGGGGCGCATGTTAGATCTCACCTCAATTGGATCTCCTAGGGAGACAAGGGAACTAATTTTTTTTAACTACCTCAGACATAAGAATATTTTGAAAAGGATCATTGAGTTGGAGGACCCTTCAAGTCATTCTCTTTCTGACTCTAAAGAGATCATGAATCTTTTTGTAGCTCATTTCTCTCAACTTTTTATAGTGGAGCCAAGGGATGACATCCAATGTATCTTAATGGAATATGTGCAGGAACATATTCCCTCCCTAGTAGACCCCATTATTCAGGATCAACTTGAATATCCTCTTTCTATGAACGATCTACAAACTGCTCTTTTTTCTATGAAGAATGACAAAGCTCCTAGCTTGGATGGTCTTCCAGTGGAGTTTTATAAAAAAATTAGCATATTCTTTCCTCTGATCTTCATCATGTTTACCTGGAAGCTCTCCATAATAGTTCCCTCAAAGCTTATATCAATGCAGGGCTTATCAAGTTGATTCCTAAAGGTACGACTCGTAACCAAATCTCCAATTGGAGACCTATTACCCTCCTCAATATTTTGTACAAGATCATAGCTAAAGCTATAGCTTTAAAAATCAAAATTGTTGCTCAAGTGATTGTTCACCCAGAACAATCTACTTTTCTTAAAGGTCATTATATTTTAGATAATCTTATGATGGCCTAGGAAACTTCGCAATGGGCTATCGACTCCAATCAAGATGCCCTCTTGGTTAAGTTAGATTTTGACAAAGCTTATGATAGAATCAGATGGGATTTTATTCTTAGTATGCTTTCTTGGCTTGGTTTCGGTCCAAAATTTTGTAATCAAATTGGTATGCTCTTTGGTGATGCTTCAACTTGTGTTCAGGTTAATGGAGCTCTTTCCCCCTCCTTCCCTCTTCAATGGTCTATCAGATAGGGTTGCCCCCTTGCTCCTTTTTTGTATGTTTTGGTTGTCGATGCTCTTGGTTATCTTCTTCATAAGGCTCATTCTGATGGCCTCATTCAAGGTATTAAGCTTCCTAGGGATAAGCATGCTCTTAACTCACATTTTGTTGATGATTCTCTTATTTTTCTTCAAAATACCCAACAAGAGGTGGAAATGGCTAAAGAGATTGTTCAATTATTTTGTGATGTCTCTAGCTCTCGTATCAATGACTCTAAAACTGAAGTCTTCTATACCTCTTCCTCTCCTCGTGGATGCAACTCCTCAACTGAGTGGAAGATCATCCCTCATGGTATGATTGTGCATTATTTGGGAATTCCCTTTGGGATTAATATCTCTCCTAAGGATATGTGGAATTGGGTTATGGAAAGACTTCAAAAAAATTTAATGCTTGGCCAGCTCGGTTTCTTTCCTTAGCAGGAAGAATTCAAGTTGCGAATAAAATTATGGTAGCCTCTCATGTTTATTACTCCTCTTGTTGGATGGCCCCCAAGGTAGCCTATAACAAATTAACTCAAGCCATTCATAAATTTTTATGGACCAAATGGGATGGGGAGGTGGGAATGACACCCATCTCATGGAAAATTTGTACTCAACCTAAGGCTTTAGGAGGTCTAGGCATCATTGATCCTCTTACCCAGAGCAAAATTTTAGTTGCAAAATGGGTTGCTAGAGCCATCATTGGTGATGAAAATTGGAAACACCTATTTCATTATAGAATATCTCTAGCTACTCACAAAGGTAAATGGAAAGAAACCCCTTGGGAGGATAAGGTCCTTAATGCACCTTACTTTACGGTTAAAGGATCTATTCCAGTTACCCAAAACTAGAAAGCTTGGCAATCAGTTTCTCATTTATTGGCTTGGAAGTCTGACTCCTTGAGACATGGTCTGAGCATCGATCTAAATAATCTTTGGTGGAATAAACTTATCCTCCATAATGATAAACCTTTAGCTTTATGCAGTGCTATTCATGGTCTAGATTTTTTGAAGAAAGGTATTAATAGAATTAGAGATATCTAGGATCTAGGTAGTTGCTCAATTCTTACCTAGAACCAGATATGCAATTATTGCTCCCTTCCCTCTAGGTTCAAAGAGTCTTATGGCTTAGTTGTGGCTTCCATCCCTTGTGAGGTCCTTATAAAGTTGGGAACAACTACCCATAATATATGGAATGATTGGAGATGGCTTAATGGTCATAGAATCTCTTCCATTACTTCTAGTTGGATATACAAAAATATTTTGTGTCCTCCTTTAGACTCTAAGCTCAATGTCAAGTGGCAAGTGAATTTTACCAATGCCCAATGGCAGTCTCTTGCTACTCAAATTTGGAAAGTTCCTGTTGAATCCAAAACTCAACTTCTTGGATGGTGGATTTTGCATCAAAAACTTCCAACTTCTGAAAGTCTGGCCTCGATTTTACACATTTCCCCTCAATGCAATTTTTGTAATGATTTAGAAACTCTTATTCACTTGTTTTGGTTTTGTGACATGGCTAAACAATTTTGGGATGTCTTCTACACTTTTCTTTTTCCCTCTTTCACTAGATCTTGGAAGCTTTCTCTGCTTGGTTTTTCTCAGCTGGATCAGTGCCCCAAACTCTGGGATGTTTGTAGACTCATCCTTCTCAAGCACATTTGGAAGTGCAGATGCAAAAAGGTGTTTACTGGATCTGCTCCTCCATGGGATATAGTTTTAGCAGACTTGACCTTTGATATTTTGTTACATGTGGGACACATTCATTCCCAAGTCTATGGGACTTCCAACACACCTCGAGATGTTATTGATAGACTTCATCAACTTTCTCATATGGTTCAGGATCTTCAGAAGGTCCAACAGGAAACTAAAAAGAAGGTAGTTAACAATGATGAGCAAGTTCAGGTTTTGATTACTTCTATTTCTTCTTTGAAGACTTCAGAAGATATCACGGAAGACACGCCCATAATTTCTCCATATAACAGGCTCTCCCACAGATGAGTGTTGATATCTGGTGTATTGCAACAAGATATAGCTATAGTATTTTTGTTGCTATTAGCTTCTATTCTTATGTATATTCAATTATGGATGCTTTACTCCTTATCCACCTCATTTTGTTTTTTAGCTGGTGGACAGTGTTAGCTCCATAATATTGTAATGTTCTAGTTAATGAATTAATATAATCTAGCTTTTTCTCAAAAAACAAAAAAACAATTATTCAATAATTATGTTTATTTGATCCAACTTCGATTATCAAAGTATGGTATGTATAACTCTTTTTATTTTTATTAGATTTAAACCTTGAACCTTTTATTTAAAGTTTCAATGACATAAGTTTAGATGGTCAAAAGTTTTCAATTTAAATTTTATAGAATGATATAATATTTTAATATATTTTGTTGAAATGTTATATGATAATATTAAGTATGAAGAATAAGTTAAATATATATACTTATATCGATACTTATAAAAAATAAAATTACAATAGAAGAAGGATGGAAATATATTTCAATCGTAAGGGAATATGCAAATTATTATTAATGCTATCAACAAAAATGGATATGGAAATTGAATAAAAAATAATATTATTGTTGATGTTTAACACTTGTTATTGGAGATAATCTTTTGGAAATGTAAGCATATTATAGAGAAGGAAATTCAGGTAACAAATAAATTAGCCCACGGTATTGGTCTTCATCTTAATGAAATTTAAATTTTAGAAGGCAACTCGCTAAGTGAGATTTTATCTCTTAATAAAAATGATGTGAAAGAGCTAATTATGAAAACATAGTCCTTTGAGAAAGTTGAAGATTTTATTTAATAGAAAAATAAATGAAAAATATTTTGGAGTAGTCTTTTATGAATCGCTTGTAATATCCCCACAAACCCATGAATCTTTGCACTTTCATCACATTCATGGGTGGCAGCCAATTTAGAATGGCTTAATTTTTTGGGGGGTCTACTGCAATTCCCTCTACAGAAATGATATGCCCTAAATAGTGCACTTCTAGAACATAGAATTCACACTTCGATAGGTTACCATAGAGTTGATTCGCCCTTAACAACTCAAGCACAATATTCAAGTGCTTATCATGCTCCTCTTTGTTGTGGGATTATACCAAAATGTCATCCAAGGAAACGAGGACAAATCGATCCAACTACTTCCTAAACACATTGTTCATCAAGTTCATAAATGTTGTTAGTGCATTAGTCAATCCAAATAGAAAGATTGTAAACTCATAATGCCCATACCTAGTCTTAAATATTGTTTTGTGGGTGTCCTCTTCACGAATTCTCAATTGATGGTATCCAAATTTTAGATCAATCTTAGAGAATACGATGGCATCCTTTAGTTTATCAAATAAATCTTCAATCCTAGGCAAGGGGTATCTATTCTTGATGGTTGCTTAGTTAAGTATTATGTAGTTTATGCGCAACCACAAAAAACAATATTTCTTTTTAACAAACAACATAGGTGCACCCCATGGTGACACACTAGGTTTGATTAGTCTCTTTTACAACAACCCTTGTAGTTGTACTTTTAGCTCCTGCATTTCAATAGGATTCATCCTGTAAGGGATTCCATGGATAGGTTATGTCCCTGGAATTAGCTCAATGGTGAATTCAAACTCACGCTTAGAAGGAAGTCCTAGCAAGTCTTTGGGAAACACATCCCTAAATTCTTGCAATATCAAGTGTTTTTTGAACACCTCTTCCTTCTCTACCTCTTCAATCTCATTAAGCTTAACCACATAAACCATTCCTCCTTTTCTAATGGTTTTCTTCAACTACATTGCTAAAAGCAACTAGGGTTGGAAAGATCCTTGCTCACTATGGATCCTTAGTCTTTCCTTACCATTCTCTAAAAATTCCATCCACCTTTCTTGGAATTTGATTATGGCTTTATGATCCTATAACCAATCCATCCCTAAGATAACATAAAAATCATGCAGTAGTGCTACAAAAAAATATCCCATGGTAGAACCATTGGGTAGGGTAATCTCGGTCGAAGGGTAACATTGATCTACCAATTAGGTTTATCCATAATTGTACTCAAATTTCCACCCTTGTGTTAAAGATCTTGGTCTCTTCGACATATCCCTGACTAAATTAGATAAAATAAAGCTACCAATAGCTCCACTATCTATTAAAATCTTAACTTCTTTACCAAAGATCTCACCCTTTATGAGCAAAGGAGTGGCTTTTCCTTCTAGGTTATGGATTCCTGTTGTTGCATGGATCTTGTGAGCAAGTTCTTTTCCTTTGAGCTCCTTCCTTTTAATGCTCGGTCCTGCTCTATGTGGGCAATTGTTGGTATAGTGTGGACCTCCACAATCGTAACAACCACCCTTAGGACCTAGGTACATTCCTTGTTTCTATCCAATTTCTTTATCCATTGGCATTGAGTTCGACTGCACTTGGGGTTGAGGTTTACCATTGTTGCCTCTATTGTTGTTGTTGTTGCTCTTCCTTTGGGAATTCCTCTTGAATTTCCCTTGTTTCTCTTTTCTATATTTGGGGACCTTTTACTTTTTTGGTTTTGTTCCCTTTCTCACTTCATAAATAACACACTATTTCTTTTCCCGAGCATATGTCAATATTGCTCAGATAGTGTTGGATAATTAAAGTAGGGTTTTTCTGATCAAAGATGAGATTTTGCCTTTTTGGCCAAGGCATAAGCTTTCTACAGTGTCTTGGGCTCTTGCATGTGCAGTTCATGCATAATATTCGTCTCTGCTCCAAAGATGAATTTTTGTATTTTCATCTTCTCATCATAGTTCAATATATTTTAGCAACTTAACAAAATTTTGAAAGTAGGCCTCAATTGTTTGGGTTCCCTATTGAAGGTTTGTAAACTCTTTGAAATTTTCTTCATAGAAACGATCTGAAAGAAACCTCTCCTTAAAAGCTATCATAAATTCTTCCCATTTCAAATCAACTGCCTCAATTCCTTGCTCTTCCCTAAGATATCCCACCATTCCATTCATGTTTCTTGCAAATGCATGATGGCCCAAGTTGTTTGTGTTCTAGTAGAATAATTATTCATGGTAAAATAGGCTTCTAGCTCTCTCAGCCAAGCCTTGGCTGCATCACCATCATTCCTTCAGTCGAAATTGGAGATACGGACATTCTTTATGTCCTTGGCCAATTCTACTTCTATGTGGGCCCTAGCTTCCTTTTATTGGGTGGTAGGATCATTTTCTTGCCTGACCTCTGAATTCTTGACCTGTGAATCTTGGTTCACTATGTCCTCCAACGGTTTTCTGTGACTAGGAGATCGAGTTTGACTAATTAAAATAATAATTTGCATTGACTAATTAAAATAATAATTTGCATTAACATTCCTTAGGAACAAAGCCTAGATTTAAATAGGTTACAAAATAGTAATCCAAACTATAATCCCACTATCCACGCTAACCAACGTGCCATAGGAGGTAGAGAGTTTGGTTTAGGTTTGTTAACCTAGGATATTTAGGAATTAACCATAGTTTACCATTAGATATTTGAAACAGTAAATATCTACATGGTAGAAAGTAGAAAAGTAAATGTAATAATCTATCTATGTAGTATAATGCAATATACTACCTATTTTACCCTAACATCCCCCCTTTATTACATTACTTTGATATACAAAGTTTACTTTGGAACAACTCAAATTTGACACGTCCAAGTGCCTTGGTGAAGATGTCAACAACCTGTTCGTCGGTGGGAATGTATTGGAGCTTGATTCTGTGTTTAGGAACTTCATCACGAATGAAATGACAATCTGTGTCAATATGCTTTGTGCGTTCATGATGGACTGGATTCTTGACCAAGTTCAAAACACCTGAGTTGTCGCAAAACATGTGAATAGGAAGTTTCTTTGGTAGGCCCATGGTAGCCAAGATGCGACTTAACCATATCGCTTCACACATAGCTCCTCGTGCAGCGTGATACTCTACCTCTGTTGAAGATAAAGCAACCACCTGTTGCTTTTTACTATGCCATGAGACAGGACCAGATCCAAGATGAAATACATATCCTGATGTTGATTTTCTATCATCTAGGGATCCAACGTAGTCAGAGTCAGTGTAACTCTGTAAGAAGAATGAGTTATTCTTCTTGTACTCTAGACCATATTCTACACTACCTTGAATGTAGTGAAGAACACGCTTAGCTGCTTTCCAGTGAGAGGCTTTTGGTTCCTGCATGAACCGAGAAAGATAGTTTACAACATAAGTAATGTCTGGTCTAGTATTGGTCAGATAGATAAGGCTTCCAATCATCTGTCTATATAGCGTGCCATCTACCTATGGTGAGTCATCATACCGTGATAACTGAAGCCCTGATTCCATCGGTGTTGCCTTGGGCTTGCAATCAGTCATACGATATTTTTCTACTAAAGTCTTGGCATACTTTTTCTGAGTCACCCTAAGATGATTCTTTTTTTGTTCTATCTCAAGACCAAGACAGTAGTGGAGAAGTCCGAGATCTGTCATATCAAATGACTCTTTCAAGTCATCTTTCACGGCGTTGATCAATGTCTCTGAATTGCCAGTGATGATCAGATCATCTACATATAATACAAGAATCACTATTTCAGAACCTGTGTTCTTGATATAGAGATTTGCATCAGATGGACTTCTCTTGAATCCGTGCTGCAGTAGGTGACTATCCATTTTAATGTACCATGCTCTTGGGGCTTGTTTGAGCCCGTATAATGATTTGACCAACTTGCAAACCTATTGCTCATGGCCTTCCTCAGCAAATCCTGGAGGTTGAGTCATGTATACCTCTTCTTTTAAGTCACCATTCAGAAAGGCACTTTTTACATCCATTTGATGTAATTTCCATCCGAACTATGTTGCCATAGCACAAAGAACTCGAATGGTGGTCATCCTTGCAGTGGGTGCAAAGGTTTCCTCATAATCAAGGCCTTCCTTTTGAGCATAGCCCTTTGCCACAAGATGGGCCTTATGCTTGTCTATGGTACCATCTGCCTTATATTTGACTTTGTAAACCCATTTGCAGCCTATGGGCTTCTTTCCTTTAGGCAAATCGACCAACTTCCATGTTTTGTTTTTAATGAGGGATTTATGTTCAGCATCCATAGCTGCCTTCCACTGAGGTTGACTAAGTGCTTCATCAATTGTAGAAGGTTCATTTTCATCATATGAAGACATGTAAACCCTCTCCTCATCAATTTCCATATCATTTCCACTTTCTAAATCTCTATCAACAGAAAGCTCTTGAAAATCTACACAAAGATCATCAACTGAAGTAGATGCTTCTATCATTCTCTATCGAGACATGCTTCATGTCTTTGGACGATTGAGAGTGAGATCTGGTGGTGAAGTGAGTTTGGAATCTTTCATAGTACTTGTATACCATTTTGGAGGCTTTTTCTATTGTGGAGGAGGAAGTGGTTGTTGCTCCTCATCTTCCAGGTATATTGATGTAGTGTTAGATGTGAAAGCTTCATCAAACACTACATCTCTACTAACATGTATTTTCTTGGTGAATGGATCTATCAACCGATAGCCTTTTGAGTATTCATCATATCCAAGAAAAACACATTGTAGGGTCTTCTCATCTAACTTCTTTCTTTTCTCCTTAGGTATATGCATAAAAGCCTTACACCCAAATACTCGTAGATGAGATATGGAGGGTTTCCTTCCACTCCATGCTTCCTGAGGAGTCATACCTTCAAGAGCCCATGTGGGTGCCCTATTTAGAAGATATACTACAGTTGTTACAGCTTCAGCCCAGTAAATGTGCTCAAGATTGGCTCCCTTAAGCATACATCGAACCATTTCCATAATGGAACGATTTCTTCTCTCAACAACTCCATTTGACTGAGGAGAATAGGTTGTTGTTAACTATCTTTTTATCCCATGTTTCTACAAAAATGAGGAAAATTCTTTTGATGTGTATTCCCCCCTCGATCTGAATGGAGGGTCTTTATGAAACATCCTGATTCTTTCTCAACAAGCTTCTTGAACTGCTGAAAATAGTCAAATGCTTCAGACTTCAACTGCAAGAAGAAGACCCACATTTTTCGTGAGTGATCATCTACAAACAATTGAAAATACCTTTTTCCTCCACAACTAGTAGACATAGGACCACACAAATCTATGTGAACTAACTCCAAAGGTACCTTAGCTCGATAGGAGCTAGGTTCAAAAGGTACTCTATGTTGCTTTCCTGACAAGCAATCTGAGCACACTGGCAAAGTAGATGAAAGAGTAGGCAGTCCTTTCACCATTTGATATTTACTGAGTTCTAGTAAATACCCTGAACTTAGATGCCCAAATCTCTTATGCCATAGAGAAGTGGCCTCTTTTGTGGTTACTGCCATTGCAGTATGTGTAGAGGTAATTGCATCTAAGATAAACAAACCATGTTTGTATGAACCTGTTGCTATCTATTTTCCTTTTTGGGTGATAAAGCAACGTTTCTTTTCTTTGTCCACTTTGAAATTGACATTCATGTTATTGTCCAAGATTTGTGGAACTGACAAGAGATTATTTTTCAATCCTGGTACATAAAGAACTTTTTGAATTTTACATTCTCCATCTGGAAGGGAGACAGAAACAGTTCCTTCTCCCTGAACTCGATAGGTCTGATCATCAGCAATGGTTACCGGTCTACCTTCTCGAGCCTCAAATGTCTCAAACCAGGACTTATCGCCAGTCATATGTTTACTAGCGCCTGAATCTATGTACCAAACAATATCCTTGTGAGAGGATTCTGTATGTGTCATGAGCACTTTGTGTGCTCGTTCAGAGTCCGAACTAGAATCTTCAACGGCAATATGTCCCTGTTGTTGTTTATTCTTGTTCTTTGGTTTACCTTTGCCCTTCTTTTGACCTTGTTCATTGGGCGGTTTGTTCTTAAACCAACATCTTTTGGTTTCATGAGTGTCTTTATCACAAATTTTACAATACTGCTTCTTCTTCTTAATCTCTTTGCCTTTACCCTTGTCTTTGTTAGAAGAAGATCCTTTATGTTGATTCCACTTTTTCTTTCCACTTTGTTTGTTTGAGAAGAGTGCATTGTTGGATGCCTCATCTCTTTGGAGTTGATTAGCTTCTTCAGTTTGAAGCAAATTTACCAACTCTACAAAAGTCACTGTCCTTCCAGAGACTTGTAGTGAAGTGATCAACATTCTATAGGAGTCTGGAAGAGCCCTTAAAATGATTGAGGTCAGGACATTGTCTTCCACTTTTTCTCCTAAGGCTTGCAGTTTTGTTTTTATATCTGCGACTCTGCAGAGGAATAGCTCTACTGTCTCTCCAGATTTCATATGAAGAGTATGAAGCTGTGTTTGAAGGTTAAGAATTGTTGATTGATTCTTTCCTTCAAAAATGGTTGCTAAGGCATTCCATGCCTCCTTACCATTTTTAGCTTCACTTATATGAGGTTGTATGTCATCAGAAATAGCTAGCAAGATCAATAAGGAAAGTCTTTTATCCTTTTTATCATATGTTGTCTGATCTGCTCCTACTGATGTGGGTCTAGAATCAGTGCCATCCACTATTCCCCACATCTCCTCTATAGTTAAAATGGCTTTCATCTTAGTTTTCCATGCAGAATAATTTGAACCTTTGAGCAGTTGGCTCTCATTGAGATACTTGTTGATCATGGCCATGGTGAAGGTTTCAAATTTATATGACTAAGATGACTTTATCTTTCAGTATACCCTCAAAAGAGTATATGGAAGATTTTAATTTGCTTTTTAAGATATTTAATGGCACCTGCCTTAACACCCTTCAAGAAGGATGGAAATTTTGAGGTAATTAAGCCAAACAAAGAGAGTGTATCAAGGTGTTTGAGATTTATGACCTGTGATGGGGAGTAAAAAAAATTGACTTTGTGTAACCTGTGCAAAGTGTAGCACGATTTTTAGTGAAATTTGGGTTTGATTTGTGAAGTGCTCTTCAATGTTTATGATTGTTTAATTGCAAAAATGATGTATAGTGCAATAATAAAAAAGAGAGCAACCCAAATTATTTATCACTATAGGTGTCGGATGCAACCGAAAATGCACCTAATGAAGCCAATTTTTTTTAAAAATGTGTCGAGTACAATCGAGAATGCACCTTTATTACTCTTAGAAAATCCCCCCTTTGTCTTTTACAATTTTGCAAAAAATAGAAGCACAAATGTATCTTCTATCCCCCCTTAATGTTTACAAAATTGAGAAAGCAAGCACTCCTTTCAAGACAAGTCGACACACGACCCACGTTTGAAAGGCTTCCAGACCAGTCGACACATGACTTGGTTTTTGTTTTCAACACTCAAAAATAGGTGGTGCATTAGGATCAAAAGGCTCACGAATCCTCATGGGACCATAGCTTCTGTCCAACCCCTTCCATGGATCAGTATAGATAAGTGAGTGAGGAATGGTTCTACGATATTCACGAAGCATACGACGAAAATGTGATCGTGTTGTTTGCCTTCGTAATTCGTTTCTCTTTCTTATGATTCTTTGTCTACGAAGAGCTTTCCTTACCCAAGATTTGATCTTCATGAAAACTTTGAAGAGTGATGAACAATAAAGGAAATTTTGATGAAAATTTAAGCAACAAAATGTCTCTTATACCTTGTCTCTTTATCCCCACATTTGGAGAAAACTAAAGAAAGACAATTGCTTAGTTGCATAAAAATTTGGCACTTCTATTTTCAATTTGAATGCTAAAAAAAATAAAGTTTTAAAGCTTTTTAAATAGAATATAACATAATTTTTGTAATAAAAAAACATCAATTTAAGAGTTAAAAAAATTGATGCAGTTTATTTAGCAAAAAACTATGAAAAATTCTAAAAAAAAACATTAAAAACAAATTTAATTTAAGCATAAAAATTAAAATATTAAACTTTAATGTGCCAAAATATTAAAAAATTTCATAAAAAAAATAACTCCTTTGCAATTTTGGCGAGCGGGTGAGTCGAACCTGCGACTCACGCTGGCCTAAGGCGTCCGCCTTGGCCAACTAACCAAGCGTCGGGCTTGGTTCTCAGGCTGCAGCGCCTAAATGTTAAAGAAGCCTACGGGCTTCTTTTGGGATGTTGTGGGAATTATCCCACATGCATCCTATTTTGGATGCAAAGGCCTTTAAAGGCCTTTACGAGCTATTTAGCTCATGATTGCCCTCGGGAAATCGAGTTCGGGCCCTCCTTTTGTCGGCGTCCACGTGGCGCGGCAAGGGGGTCCACGTCGAGTCGTGTGTCCAGTGGTTGTCCGCCACGTCAAGTCCAGTCAGGTCCGCCACGTCCAGTCAGTGGCCAGGTGGCATGTGGCCAGAGTGCCACGTGTCGCCTAGGCAGCAGGTCGAGTCAGTGACAGGTCAACACCGCCTCGGGGTGCGTGTAGGTCTATAGGAAACATGAGGGTGCTCCTACCCTCGATGCGTTCTCGCCTCGAGATCCATGCTATAGGAAACGTGAGGGCGCTCCTGCCCTCGATGCGTTCCCACCTCGGTCTCGGGATGCGGGCCCAGCGGGGGAGCTAATAAAGCTCTCCCCGTGCCACGGGGAGGGTGAGGGCCGCCTGCCCTCGGACGCTCCCGTGGGCTGTCTGCGGGCCCGTAGGGTGGATCGCCGATGGGGAGATCCCCGGTGGTCGCTATCCACGATGGGGGAAAAAATTCCCCGTGGGTGGCGATCACCGTCGGGGTCAAATGATCCCTACATCGGGATCCATGCCCAAAGCTGCGGGCTTTCCTACGGGAGCTTTCCACAAAAATTAAGATGCACAATAAACTAATCAAACTTAGGGAGAATTAAAGAGATATTAGGAGCAATAATGAAATTAATTAAAGGTCACCGATGGTGCCGTAATTCCAACGCTCCAGCTCAACTCCCTTGCTCCAGCTCTGGTACCAATGTGACCAGGAGATCGAGTTTGACTAATTAAAATAATAATTTGCATTAACATTCCTTAGGAACAAAGCCTAGATTTAAATAGGTTACAAAATAGTAATCCAAACTATAATCCCACTATCCACGCTAACCAATGCGCCATAGGAGGTAGAGAGTTTGGTTTAGGTTTGTTAACCTAGGATATTTAGGAATTAACCATAGTTTACCATTAGATATTTGAAACAGTAAATATCTACATGGTAGAAAGTAGAAAAGTAAATGTAATAATCTATCTATGTAGTATAATGCAATATACTACCTATTTTACCCTAACATTGTCTCTATTGCTCTATTTGTTCCTGCATCAATGTGATTACTGTCATGAGGTTCTCCACCCCTCGGTTAGAGTTACCCGATCATTCCTTACTGGCTCTAACCTCAATATTATTCTATTGAGTTTACCTATTTAGTGGAATAGATCTCCCTCTTCACATATTCAATGCCATTGACCTGATCACACAAATGAAGGGGAACTAAATTATATTACAAACTCTTTTTCTTTTCGTTGTACTACTAACTACTAGCTAGGTGCATCATTCGCCTATTGCCTATAGAGTTACACACTAAGCGGACATCCTTACTCCATGTGAGGTGACCTACTAGTTGAGGGTTTATATCCTCCAACGTCCTTTAAACCTAGTTTAAATGAGCCTATTGACGTGTATCACTCAATGAGACTATCTTGAGTTAATAACCTTAACTCTCTTTCCTATGGAAATCTCTAGTCCCTCATACCTAGAGCTATGATACCAACTATAACAACCCTAAAAATCCAACCAACTAGAGAGAATTTTTTTGTATGCCCATCCCTACACCATACCTAAGCCTATCTAGGTAGGTGCATTAAGCATATCACAAGTAAGCCATCCCTCTCATCTTTATGATGAGCTAACTTACCCTCTTTTTAGTAGTCAAAATGGTGCACCAATCCTCACCTCCTACATAATCCAATCTATGTAGGTGTGTTAAGTGTAATGTGATCGCATTATTCGACTCACTCCATGATGAGCTATCTCTTACCTTCTATTTCTTTGCGTGATAGTCAACTTACTAGCACTACAACCTATTCATTGCCTTATCACAACTACTAAGGTTTACCCTGACCAAAGGAACCCCATAATCCCTTTGGTTCAGCTTTCTTTCTCTCATCCTCTAATGGTCAAAGCCCTTATTTCCCATTAGTACCCTAATGGACAAAGCTATTCTTGCCCACTAGTTCTCTAATGGAAAAAGCCTTTCTTTCCCACTAGTCCTCTAATGGACAAAGTCTTTCTTGCCCACTAGTCCTCTAATGGACAAAGCCTTTCTTGTCCACTAGAGAGTGATGGAACATCTCTAATCATGAATACCCTCTATATGACTAGACTAAGTTGATTATCTTCCAAACACAACTTCCATCTTAACCATTAGTGGTCATGAGCCTATGCTAGATACCAATCACATGTGACCCATTAGCCAATGCATATATTCATGGCTTCCCTTCTTAAATGTAGAGTAACCAAATCCATAACAAGTTAACTCTAGATAGCAATAAGAATCAAGATCATAAGATATCAACAATCCAATCACATATGACACATCTTTTATCCTGGAAAACCCTTGCAGGGAAAAACCCAACCTTAAATATCCTTGATCCATTTATTAATTATGAATTTAACAATACAATCATTAGAGGAATCCCTTGGTTCCTTTTCCAACTCATTATTACAATTTATGGGCACATAAGGACCCCATAATCCTTATGTCCCATACTGTGAATCAACTTGTTAATTCACATTTCTTGATACATGAGGGAACCCCATAGTTCCCTTGGATGAACTCCATGTTCATCCTCCTAAGGATAACTTCTTCCTTTGACCTAAACTCAAGGAACATCTTCCCTCCAAGAGTTTAATGTAATCGTACATCAACCATAGAACTGCACACACAACTCATCAAAGAAGACCCCATAATCCCCTCTAATGAATCCTCATGCAAACATACCTAGGATATGAGTAACCTTATCCTACTTTCTTCAAGAAATGAGATATAATATCCACTATTGCATCTCAAGTCCATTCCACTAAAGGACCATAATATCCATTATATATTTTTCAAGTCGGTTCTATGGAAATGAAACATAATACCCGCTACTATATTTCAAGTCTATTCCATTAAAATGAAACATAATATCCACTACTATATTTCAAGTCTATTCCATTATAATGAAACATAATATCCACTACTATATTTCAAGTCTATGCTATTAAAATAAAACATAATATCCACTATTACAATTCAAGTCTATTCCATTATAATGAGACATAATATTCACTACTCTATTTCAAGTCCATTCCATTAGAATGAAACATAATATCCACTACCCTATTTCAAGTTAATTCCATTAAAATGAAACATAATATCCACTACTATATTTCAAGTCTATTCTATTAAAATGAAATATGATATCCACTACTATATTTCAAGTCTATTCTATTAAAAAGAAACATGATATCCACTACTATATTTCAAGTCTATGCTATTAGAATGAAACATAATATCTACTACTACATTTCAAGTCTATTCCATTAAAATGAAACATAATATCCACTACTATATTTCAACTCCATTCCATTAGAATGAAACATAATATCCACTACTATATTTCAAATCTATTTAGTCAAATGAAATACATTATCCACTAACATATTTCAACTTTATTATCAAATGAAATACATTATCTTCTAACATATTTCAACTCTATTTAATCACATGAAATACATTATCCACTAACATATTTCAACTCTATTTAATCAAAGGAAATACATTATTCACTAACATATTTCAACTCTATTTAATCACATGAAATACATTACTCACTAACATATTTCAACTCTATTTAATCAAATAAAATACATTATCCACTAACATATTTCAACTCTATTTAATCAAATGAAATACATTATCCACTAACATATTTCAACTTTATTATCAAATGAAATACATTATCTTCTAACATATTTCAACTTTATTATCAAATGAAATACATTATCCGCTAATGTATTTCTAATTCAAGTTAATCTATTACTCTGTTGTTTATTCCATCATTGGTCTATCTGTCCTTTGAGTGCTTAATTAATTTAATAATCATTTAACCTATGGCTCCAAGCTCCTACATAAAACATTAACCGGTCCTAAATAGCAAAAAAGAAGCGGTGCGAGTCAAAAACAAACCCTTCATAAGTCAACAAGGATCGATGCCTAACATAGATAGCCAACACAGGTGGCCCACACAAGCAGAGCTACCTAGAGCCTCCAATTGGTGCTTAATAGGTAGCTTGAGTGGAGCCACCCTGACTACTTGGAGGTAGTCAAAACAAGAAGGGATGGGTTCCCTTCTTAAGGTGTGAAGGCACCATTTCACATCCTATGTCAGATGAAACGATGAGCATTGCCCCCAATCGATAGAAAGCTCAGGAAAACACGATGACACGTCTTGGGATACCATTAGGAGAAGGGAGGAGAAGTATTCCTAAGGTTTTAGGTTTAATAAACAACTCAGAGATGATTAAATCAATCCAAATCCAAGCCTTTTAAAATAGTAACCATCAGGGTTTGTCAGTTCAAAACTGGGACCACAAATTGCACCTACGTCAACAACCTGAGAGGGGTCAATGGAAGACAACATAGAAGGGAATGGGATAATGAGTCCATACCCTCGATCCTGTGGATGACCTCCATACAGGTATAATGTTGAACATGTACATTGATGTACAATCAAATGACATAAGGGGGGCGAGTTACACCTGGATCACTAGTAGTTACACAAGTGGCACCAAGTAAGACTAGCACAACATGCCAACAACTCACCATAGGTAAGTTCAAGCATACGTAGACATCCACGGCCATCATCTCACACATTTACCAATGTTGTCAACCAACATAAATTTGTAGAGCACCACACATAGGTGAGTGAAGGTTTCCACGTTGGACGAAGCAAGGAGAACTCAACAACTCTGGATGTCTAACCTATCACAGGGTTGAAAGCATACCGAGGTGTTATTTTCTTAGACTACACAGGGTAACAAACCATTAGCAAGTTTAATTTCACCTTACATAGAGATTTCAACTTGAACATAGGGAGCTAAATAATGGCTTCGGATTTGCACAAAGTGACATATTGAAGCAAAGTCTAAAGTTTTAGACATCGAAATTCTCAAGCCTTAAGACTCCAAGCTATCTAGATATAGAAGTGCTACATACAAAGGCCAATGATTACATGGTTAGAAGACTTATTTGAAACATAAAGGAGGGTTCAAAGAGCTCAAGCTAAAGTGACAAACAAACAAACCTGACCCAAGCTTACTCAAAGCTTGATTCAATAAAAGAAAGGCCATTATTTTTATTTTTAAGAGGATACTAAGACTTACAAATTTAACTACAAAAGTAATAAGATAATATTAACAGGAGTCCAACCTAGTTTTGCCTAAATTACAGACTATCTCTTTTATTTTTCTTCTTACAAATCCTTTTGGAGCCTTCGTAGTCTTCTTTTCTTTTTCCTCTACTTTTAAAGTTCCCACGTATAATCCGCCCTCCTCCTTTGGCATTATCTTCTTCATTTTTACCTTCCTCCAAACATGCACTTTGCCCAAGGAGGATGATAGCCCATCCTATTCCTTCTCCCAGTTGATAATAGGGGTGCATACTCACCATTAAGGCTAGCCCCCTTTGCTTAGTCCCACTGACATGAGCTCATTAATTCCATAATCTAAAAATATCCATCTTTCAAATGCTTTCTGAATACTTCATTTGGAAAGTCAAAAGAGGCTCACACACATCAAAAAATATTCAAACATTCATGAGCCTATCACATTAATTGAAGCCATCATATACATAAACAATGAGGTGTTGTGCTGGAAGGACAATGAGTTGCTCTTGTGTGGTGAGGTATCCTCATTACACACCTTAAAGAAAATGTCGTATATCCTTATGCAATGAGGTGTTATACCAGAGAGACAGTGAGTTGCTCTTTTGCAATGAGGTATCATGCTGAGAGAGCAACTGACATTGGTTGGCAAGGTTAGAGAGCTCGAGGAAGGGATCCTATCCATGAAGGAAGTGATGGTGGCTACAATTTGTAGAAGAGCTTGGTGTTTTTGGCTAGGTTTTGGATGGGGGCAACCTTATGTTGGGTAGAGATGCAACATTGGGTCAAGGCACCAGGGTTTAGTTCTACAATCGAACTCTTCGAGGGTAAAGGAACCAGAGTGTTTTTGTATCGGAGCATGAGACGGGTTGTCTTTTGGTATACTTCTTCTAAGATTTAGGAAAGTGCCTAGTAAGGTTTTGAAGGATTATCATGGGCATAGGATGTGCATGTAGGAACATGGTACTTGGAGTGTATGTCTCAGGTTTGGTGGAGAAACCTAGTTGATCATCTGACGATATATGGAACCTACAAGGAAGAGGTTGGAGCAATAAGAATTTTGACTTGGTATGGGGTGTGGCTGGCAATATGTCATCGATTTTGATAAAGTTCATGAGTCACATGTCAGAGGATATCAAAGGAGCCTTTGCCATTGTAGATAGTGCATTGGCTTTAAGTGTGAGTCATTGAAAGACATCAGGAATCCCAATAACTTGATGGAGTGAGTGTGTGGTATGGGATGAGTTACTATTCTAGAACATCGTAGGTGGAACTTAAGTTGTGAAGGCTAGCTGGCAGTCATATCAAGAAGGATAATCCATAATAGTTGTGGGTAATGAGGGTGTTCAATAACTTTTTTAGCCTCTTCATCCTACACCAGACCTTCCTTAAACAATTTAGCATTATAATCCATTAAATGGGAAAGCATACCTAGGATCGTGTCAAAGGAGAGCCCGTTGTTATCCCGAAGAGCTTCCATCTTCTTCATCTACCTCTTATGGGAAAACTTAGTATATTTGTCCCCTTCTAGTAACCAAGTAGTTATTGCTTTCTTTTTCTAGTAGATCTCCTCTTAGTTGTTAATATCCTGTACTACTTTACACAACTCATCATCCTCTTCTTTGAGTTGCTCTGTAATTGTTTCCTTGTTTAAGAGTTTTTGCACCTCATCTCATCTGGCCACCAATGGAACTCTTTGGGCCTAGAAGTATAACTTATTAGATTGCCTCCACCATTTTAGTTGATCCTTGACATGTGAAGTTGCTTATAGAAGCTAAAAATTATTGTCACATATTATAGGTGTCCCTCTTACCACCATTGTGGGATTTTTTTGAAGTTCCTCCTTTTGTAACTATTTTTTTAACTTTGAATGATTTTTATTGCTACCCCATCCCAATTGCCCCCTCTAACGGAATGAGGAAGTGATATGAGACCAGACCCTCCAAAATCTTAAATTTTAGATTTTATTTCACAAATGACTTCTCAAAAAATAAAAAAAGATCTAACTTTGCCTTCTTGCTATGTGGCTCCCTCCTCTTGTTAGTACAAGCATAGTTATTTCTAGGGTATTTAATATCCACCAAGTGTAATGCATGGACCTAGGCAATCATGATTCAATCCCCTAAGTCTTAAACCAGAGTCCCCCATTATTGATCTCTAGATGATAGTTTAGCATTTAAAACCCCAATGACAATCCAATCTAGCTCCTCCCTCGAGACTCTCATATTATGTACTGCTCTCCATTAATGAATCTGTCCATATAGGTTTTGAACCCCATAGACATTTGTGATTAAAACTTGTTCAACTATCACATTATGCCTAAAATGGGATGTGAGGACACCCCTCCAAGCTATATGCTCTATTGTCATCCATTCAAGAGAGTTCCAAAAGGTAACTATCCCTGAGGCCCCTTAGGCAACCACTTCCATATGACCAACACCCCTCTAAAGTCTATTTATTGTTTTATACATGAGATCCATTGTCATTTTGGTATCTGTTGGCATTTTTGCCACATTGATTCTCATTTGTTGAAGTTTAATGCTTAAGTTGTTGCTTACCTAACTTTTCTACTGACTTTGATGCGGTTTTGATCAAAAAGGAGCAAAAAGACTAAGTCCAAAAACGTCGCGATTTCGCGACGTGTCGCGAAATCGCGGTCAACGCGGTCAACGCATGCAGGTTGGGAAGAACCGTCGCGATATCGCGACGTGTTCTATTTTCGCGGCTTCAAAAGGTCTAAGGTAAAAGTTGCAGCGATGCGCTGCATGTCTCAAAATCGCGGGCAGTGGTTGTAAAAGGGAGTCCAATGCAAAAAGTGCAGCGATGCACTGCACGTTCCATTTTCGCGACGCAGATAGCTTCAAAAACCTAAGTGCTCGAATGTGTAGCGATATCGCTACACCTATCAAACAAAAGAGTCTAAGGAAAAAAGTGCAGCGATGCGCTGCATGGTTTCAAATCGTGAAGCATTGATGCAAAGGGGAGTCCGAAGGACAAAGTGCAGCGATGCGCTGCATGGTTTCAAATCGCGGAGCATTGGTTGAAGAAGAGTCTAAGGTAAAACGTGCAGCGATTCGCTACACTTTTAGAAAAGAGTTCCGGCAAGGTAAAAGATGTCGCATTTTCGCGACGAAAAGTGGCCAATGGTACGGAAAGGGAAAAATGTAGCGATATCGCTACACGTTCTAAAATCGCGGTCGTTTTGGTTCGAAGGACAAAAGACATGAAAGTGGTAGCGAATCGCTACACTTTTGACGATAAGGCTGAGCGAGATGGAGACGTCGCGAAAGCGCGACAGGGAATAAAAACCGTACAAAAAACAACAGTGAGATGGTAGTGATTTCATGCCACGTTGTTAAAGATGACTAAGTGTTCTTATGTGTAGCGAAATCGCGACAGGGGTAAGGTCGAAGACATTTCAAAGAGTAAAAGTGTCGCATTTTCGCGGCCTATGAACAAGACCGTACAGAGTGTAGGAAACATGTAGCGATATCGCTACATGTTCCATTTTCGTGGGTTCCAGCAGCAAAGGTGTACGGCACAAAAAGATGTCGCGTTTTCGCGACCTGCGATAGTTTCCCGCCCAAGCGCAGTATGAACGGCCGAGAAGGTTTTTTCGATTTTCGAGGATTAAATGCCTGCCCGAATTTAATGTTTTGCGGATTTCCAATGCGGTCAAGATTGAAGAAGCGCCCAGGCCACCAAAATTGAAGATTTTATTTGTTCGAAGCTGCTATTCGTGGATTGTTCTAACGGTTTCATGCACATGTTAAAAAACGAATTTAATGAAGGTGACCGCTGACGTCTAATTGCATTCAATTTTGTGCTTCTTCAAGGCTGCGATTAAGGGGATCGTGTTCCTAGTTTCCATCGCACAATTGTAGATCTCAAGAAGGTCGGTGGCAAATATTTAATGCTGCAAAGAGGACGACCCTCTATAAAAACCAATGTAAACCTCATTTGAAAAGGTTGGGAGTTTTTCTGCTAGAAACTGAAAGTCATTTGCGGGAATAAAGAGATTGGCTTCTGATTCATCGAGTAGCTGTTTGGGTGACTTTCCTTTCTGTGTCTTTTGCATTTCTAATAGAATTCATATTCCTTGGTTGCTGTTATATTCGAATTCTGTATGTTGGATTTGAATCTTGCTTGTAAGGGTATAATTCCTGGAATGTAATATTGGAGGGATTATCTGCATATGGTTGTGCGAGAATCAAGTTAATAACTTCTATTACTTGCTGTTGTTGCACTGTAAGTTTTATGTTGTTGTTCTCCCGATCCCATAACTTCGGCTACGGTCATATTTCTATTTCTTTCTGCAACTTTTAATTTCTTTCCAGCAACCCTTATCTTTAAACAAAAATTTAGAATAGTAAAGGGAACCAGCCCACTCTGGAGATTGGTCTGGGAGCCATTTCTTGCTTCCAGCCTTTCAATGTTGGCCGGGTCTAGGGTGCACATGTAAAATCCTTTCCTGTGGCAGATTCGTGACCAACAGTTTTTGGCACGCCCGGTGGGACAGATTTCTTCTGTTCTAAAAGATCCCATGGTGTTGAAGGTTTAATGTTCGCCTTCATACTATAAAATTAGAACATTTGGTGACTCTGCTGTACTCAGGAATCTCTGAACGTGGATGCAGTGAAAGCTGTACTTCATGATCACGAGATCACAGTCCAAGAAATTTGGAGATCTTGTCGAGTTTTTTGAGCTTGACAGTTCAAGAAGTGGTGAGCATTCTAGGTTAGTTTCTCCATCCCTTCCATCGTCTGCTACACAAATCTCTGGTATTGTTACTAGTGTTTCATCTTCCCAACCATATCCAATAGTTCCAATGGCACAATATCCTCCACCCCCACCCAGGAAATTCTTGGCATGGAACAGCTCTGGAGCCTTGAACTTGCGGGCTCGAGAATCCGATCCCTCGAGTGCTACTTGAAGGCTTTGCCAACTTATGACGGTACGGGTAAAACTGCATATGAACACATAAATGATGTAGCTTCTCTAGCGGCCATCCATGATATTGTTGATGAAGATGTAATGGTGAAGTTGTTGGTATGCTCTTTGAGAGGTAAATTGTTGTTTTGGTACCGAACCCTGCCACCAGGCACTGTAACATCGTGGGATCAGCTAGGAGATCTGCTAGTTAAAAATTTCCATGAACAGGCTGACCCCTTTTCACTGTTGAATCAGTTTACTGTAATCCAGAGACACCCGCAAGAAGAGATAGCTGATTTCAACGTCCGATTTACCAGAACCTGGCACAGAATTCCTGATGGTCTTCGGCCTGCTGATGAATTGGCTGCACTTTACTACCTCAGAGCGTTCAACACAGATATCGGCTGGGCTGTTCGGCAGTCCAATGTGACAACATTTCCAGAATTGTTTGAACAAGCAATAAAAGCAGAAGCTGATCTGATTGCTATAGGGAGACTTCCACCAAAGGTAACTATGCCTATTATACCAGATTTGCCTCAGTATTTATATTCTGGCTCAGTTCCATAGCCCATGCCATCTATGTATCCCACCCCATCATGGAGCTCTAAAGCACCTCAAATTGCACCTGTCCCAACTCCTCAGTTGCCTACTTTAGCTCCTCTGCCGCTTCCTGCACCCAGCACTCAGCCATCTCCCATTTCCACTTCATTTCTAGCTTTGCCTGCACCACCAGCTCCTTTGCCATTGCCAGCACCTCCTGCACCTGTGAACCCTGATCCATATACAACATTATTGCAAGAGGTAAAGTCTGCCAATTCGGCAATTAGGGCCATGGGTAACAAAATCACCCTTATTGAGAGGAAGCAAGCTGAGAGAGATTTCCAGCCAAGGAGATTTCAACCTCCTGCAATTACTAGAGACCAAGCTGCCTCAACTAGTAAAGCACCTGAAAAAAGCTTAACTGCTTTGGTAAATGAAGATCCAGCCCTTGCAGACAGAATGTATTGGTGCTCGACCTGTAATGACCCTCATGGAGAGGATACTTGTATGGTCCATCTGAATTATGTGCAGACATTGGCTGCTAGTTCTTCGGGTGGACAAGTTAATATGATTTTTGAAGCTGGTCATAGTTTGATGTCTCCAGTGGAAGATCAAGTTTCAGTTCTAACAAGGAC
Source organism: Wollemia nobilis (assembly GCA_028583015.1). Taxonomy (NCBI): domain Eukaryota; kingdom Viridiplantae; phylum Streptophyta; class Pinopsida; order Araucariales; family Araucariaceae; genus Wollemia; species Wollemia nobilis. The sequence continues at coordinate 21,331,794 of JAQPPZ010017228.1, forward strand.
TGGAAAGAAGCCTGTGAATGTTGATCCTGCTGACTTAGAGCCGTTAAGAGTGTCGGATGAGGTGAAGAGGCCAGTGAAAGCTCCTGTGCCTGTTCCAAAGTCTGATGTGCCTGTTTTGCCAAAGGATCCTGTTTCTCACAGAGTTCAAGGAAAAGCTGCAGCTGCACCAGCAAGATCGAAAGCAGAGGAGCAAGCTCGAGAAAAGTTGAAGTATCCCTCATTGACAAAGAGGCTAAGGGTGGAAGCCACACAGCAGTATCGAACCAGATTTGAACAACCTGCTGAAAAGAAAGACTCTGCTGCGGTGGCATATAACATAGTTGAAGAACTAAAAAAGACCCCTGCTAAGGTAAGTCTCTATGATGCATTACAGTTGCCAGGCCAGGTAGATTTATTGCAGGAATCATTAAAATCTGTAAAGGATAATGAAAAAGGTTCTACCCAGACAGTGTATGCTCAAACCTTAACCACCTCTGCTACTGGGAAAAATAGACCACCTCCATTTTATTTATCATTGCAAATAGAAGGTTGGATTGTGCATAACTGCATGATTGACTCTGGAGCTGCTACAACAGTCATGCCCAAGGGAGTTTGTGAAGCAATGGGAATGGAATATACACGGAGTAGTCCTGGAGTTCTGCAATTGGATGGTACTCCTGTAAAAATAGTAGGTGTGATCAAGGATGTTCCAATTGTTCTGCATACTATGCCCCAAATTACTGTTATCCAAGAAATTGTTGTGGTAGATCTAGAACCCTACTTTAGTATGTGTTTATCCAGGGAATTTACCACAAAGTTGGGGGGTTATCTGGCACTAGATTATTCCCACTTAGAAATTCCTTTCAAGGGTAGGCGTCTCAGGATTCAGAATGAAAAACCTTCCCCTTTTCATATCGAGAAGTTGGAAGAAGCAGAAAAAGACATGCAGTCTGTCCACATGCTTACTGAAGAATCCGAGGATTCTGTTTTGATGAGAGAAGTTTTAGATAATCTTCAGTTGGATGATCAGTTTTCTATGCTTAATTTTAATGCCATGTTGGAGACTGAAATCGGCTGTTATGCCATCCAAAAGCCTGAGAGTGATACAAAGCAGGAATTTTCTAACCAGGCTGATCAGAATGCTATTACAGATCAACTATGGCAGCTATATTTCGATGGGGCTAGATGCAAGAACGGTGTCGGAGCAGGTATTGTTTTGATTTCTCCTTCTGGTATCCAAAGAACATATTCATACCGTCTTACATGGAGTTGTACTAACAATGCTGTCGAATATGAAGCGTTATGTTTGGGTTTAAAGAAAGCAAGAAAGTTAGGAATCGAACAGCTCAAGATTTTTGGTGATTCTGAGCTTGTTGTAAACCAGATCACAAATAGGTGCATTGCTAAGCAGCATTACCTTAAAGCATATCGCAATCAAGTGTGGGACCTCTTTGAGTTTTTTACAGCTCTAAATATTCAAGCTGTTTCCCGAGAGATGAATAAACATGCAGACCTTTTAGCATCTCTTGGAGCCAATTTTTCCCCTGTTGAACAAGTAATGAAGAAACCCAAGACAGTAAGGATGGTATACAGGCCCAGTGTGCCAGACAAAGAAACTTTCTGGCAAGTCTTCGAAGATGATGAGCAGATTGTCAACTTCTTGATCCATGAAGCTGCTACTGTTGAAGGGAGAACTTTGGAGCATGAAGAAGCAGAAGGTCTCATTCAATTACGGAATAATCACATTCCGAAGGGTCTTATAACTCTGGAAAGTTTATTTGATCAGCACGATAGATCCAAAAAACATCGGATAGAGATTGATAAAAAGGAGTACATGGAGTTAGAGTTAGAGCCTAATAAAGCTATTAAGGTTGGAACTGACTCTACGCCAGATGAACTGCAGGAGATCAAGCACCTGTGTGAGGAGTTTTCGGATATTGTAGCTTGGAGCTATGAAGACTTGAAGGGATACAATAAACAGATTGTGCAGCATACAATTGAATTGGAGGAAGGAGTTAGGCCTTTTCGGCAAAAACAACGACCTGTAAATCCAAAGATTGAGATGTTGATGAGGGCTGAGCTTGTAAAAATGTTGCAAGCCAAAATTATTTATCCAGTTAAGCATTCCACTTGGGTTGCCAATCTGGTCCCGGTTCGAAAGAAGAATGGAGACATACGATTGTGTGTAGACTTTCGAAACCTGAACCGTGCATCATTGAAGGATCATTATCCTTTGCCACGTATAGATCAAATACTGCATGTTGTTGCTGGAGCTCAGCGTTTTTCTCTGTTGGATGGATTCTCTGGATATAACCAGATTTGGGTGAAAGATGAGGATCAGTACAAGACAACATTTACAACAAAGTGGGGCACTTTTGCTTATCAGCGAATGCCTTTCGGACTATCAAATGCTGGAGCTACCTTTCAAAGAGCCATGGACATTGCATTCAAGGAATTGTTGAACAAGATCATTGTGATATATCTTGATGACATGACAGTATTTTCACATAGACGGGAGGATCACTGTTCTCACCTGAGACAGATTTTTGAAAAGTGCAGAGAATTTGGGATTTCCATTAATCCAAAGAAGTCAGTGTTTGCAGTAAAAGAAGGTAAGCTTCTGGGGCATGTGATTTCAGAGGATGGGTTAGCAATAGATCCAGCCCGAGTTGAAGCATTAAAGAAGTTGTCACTCCCTGCAAACAAAAAAGAACTGCAGTCTTTCTTTGGACAGATCAATTTCATTAGGAAATTTATTTCTGATTTTGCCCAGGTTGTAAAACCTATGACTGAATTGTTGAAAAAGGATGCAAATTTCCACTGGACCGCTCGAAGGAAAGAAGCATTCCAAGAAATCAAGGAAAGAATAACGCAGGCCCCTGTCCTGATTAATCCTGATTACTCAAAGGATTTTATTTTGTATGCAGTTGGAGAAGAAGAAAGTTATGCCGCGGTTCTTACACAGAAAGGAGACGATGGGAATGAAAGGCCCATTGCTTTCCTGAGTCAGGTCATTCTACCTCATGAGGCAAAGTATAACTTTATTGAAAAACAGGTGTATGCAGTTATGAAATCCCTTAAGAAATTCAAGCATTTTATATCTCAGAGCAGAACAATTGTTTACGTGATTCATCCTGATGTAAGAAATTTTATTCTTCAAGGAGAGTTGGGTGATAAACGTGCTGGTTGGGTCACCAAGATCCAAGAATTTGATGTTGAAATTCATCCTACTAAGCTGGTGCGTGGTAAGGCTTTATGCCAGCATTTGGCAAAGATGGTAGCCTCTGGTATAGATGAACATCAAACAGAAAATCTTGCCAGTGATGACAATTTGATGAATTTCTTAATTCAGGAAAAGGATTGGACAGAAGACCTCATTGATTACTTCACAACTGGTAGATGTCCTTCACAGTTGAATGCTTCACAGAGGAGGAGATTTCGGTTGCAAGCTCTTCGGTATGTCCTGTTACCAGAAGGTTTGTTTTTTAAGAATATTGATGGTGTTCTTCTAAGATGTGTAAAAGAAGCAGATAAGGCTAGGCTCCTGGAAGAATTTCATTCTGGTCTATCAGGAGGACACTTTGCTGGAAGACCGATGGCTTTGAAGATAATCCGAGCTGGTTATTATTGGCCGACCCTGTTTTCAGACGCTTTCAAGATTGCACAAGCCTGTGACAAATGTCAGAGATACACAGGAAGAGTAAGGAATGCAGCACTGCCTTTGCATCCAATTCAGGTTGAAGCACCCTTTCAGCAGTGGGGGTTGGATTTTATTGGAATTATTGATCCTAATTCCTCAGCTGGTCATAGGTACATTTTAACAGCTACAGACTATTTCACGAGGTGGTCTGAAGCTATCCCAACAAAGGTGGCAAACCAAACTGTGGTGATTTCTTTTGTTGAAGGCTTGATTACTCGCTTTGGCATTCCTGATGCCATTATTACAGATAATGGGACCCCATTTATTGGAGCTGAACTAGCTGAGTTTGCTAACAAGTATGGCATTTTCCTAAAAACATCTTCTAATTATTATCCACAGGGAAATGGCTTGGCGGAGTCAACAAATAAAAATTTGCTCAGGATTTTGAAGAGGTCTTTGGGAGAAAACAAGAGATCATGGCACCTTTTACTGAATCAAGCTTTATGGGCGAGATAGGATTTCAGTTAAGAAGTCCATCAAGACCTCACCCTATGCCCTAGTTTATGGGAAAGAAGCAAGGTTGCCTGTTCATCTTGAGTTGCCAGTATTGCAACAATTGCAGGCTTTTCAGGACAATGAGACAGACACAAGTTCCTTGGATATGCGGATAGCTCAATTGTTGCAGTTAGAAGAACAACATTCTGAGGCATATGAAGAGTTTGTCAAACACACACAGGGTATGTCAAAGTGGTTTCATAAACATTCTGCAGATCGTCCATTCAAAACAGGAGATTTGGTGTTGAGATGGAATGAAAACAAAGCTAAACCTGGGAATCACAAGAAATTTGATGCTTTATGGGAGGGTCCCTTCCGCATTACCAGCACAGGTGCAGCAAATTCGTTCTACCTCGAAGACTTGGAGGGCAACCCACTTCCAATTTCAGTAAATGGCTTTCATTTGAAAGCCTATACCTCATGAATTGATGAGTCCAGTATGAGTTTGTATATAGTAGTAATAATAAAAAAAAAAAGAAAAAAACACCCAAATATATATATACATGTTTTGCTTTTATTTTGTCACCTTAGTTCTTGTTGCTTGCGAACTGTAGGTGCCTTTTGTTTTTCTGTGATTTTCTCCTTTCCCAGCAGTTGGTGGCTTTCTAGCAAATTCTTCCTTTCCCTTCCCTTTTTCTTTCCTTCCTTTCTTCATCTTCCTCCTTCTTCTTCTTTTTCTTCTGCAGTTAACAAAAAACAAAGCCACGGCTGTTGTTTCTTTTCCCCATTCTCATTGTTCCCGTTCCTTCTTCTCCCTTTCTTCTAAGTTTCATCATTTTATGCATTCATTTACAGTCTTCATTTCCATTCCATAGTCTACATATTTCCATTCCCATTCCATAAGTTCATTCACTTGCATTCACCGCTTGCGCAATCGCAGGAGCTCACTCCATTATCTCATTCCATTTGTTCCATTTCATTCTCCGTTATATGCAGGTTCTTCCGGTTTCAGCTTTTCGATAGAAGTTATTGCAGCAAGTCCCTTGAGATGTATCACAGCAGCCAGCTTTCTATTCTAAGTTTTATGACTCTGTGCCCAATGGATTCAGGCCTGGATTCTTGCATACAGCGAGTTGTATACCCCGTGAGCCGCCAAGAATGTTGGCATTTTTGCCACATTGATTCTCATTTGTTGAAGTTTAATGCTTAAGTTGTTGCTTACCTAACTTTTCTACTGACTTTGATGCGGTTTTGATCAAAAAGGAGCAAAAAGACTAAGTCCAGAAACCGTCGCGATTTCGCGACGTGTCGCGAAATCGCGGTCAACGCGGTCAATGCATGCAGGTTGGGAAGAACCGTCGCGATATCGCGACGTGTTCTATTTTCGCGGCTTCAAAAGGTCTAAGGTAAAAGTTGCAGCGATGCGCTGCATGTCTCAAAATCTGCGAGCAGCGGTTGTAAAAGGGAGTCCAACGCAAAAAGTGCAGCGATGCGCTGCACGTTCCATTTTCGCAACGCGGATAGCTTCAAAGACCTAAGTGCTTGAATGTGTAGCGATATCGCTACACCTATCAAACAAAAGAGTCTAAGGAAAAAAGTGCAGCGATGCGCTGCATGGTTTCAAATCGTGAAGCATTGATGCAAAGGGGAGTCCGAAGGCAAAAGTGTAGCGATGCGTTGCATGTTTCAAAATCGCGGAGCATTGGTTGAAGAAGAGTCTAAGGTAAAACGTGCAGCGATTCGCTACACTTTTAGAAAAGAGTTCCAGCAAGGTAAAAGATGTCGCATTTTCACGATGAAAAGTGGCCAATGGTACGAAAAGGGAAAAATGTAGCGATATCGCTACACGTTCTAAAATCGCGGTCGTTTTGGTTCAAAGGACAAAAGACATGAAAGTGGTAGCGAATCGCTACACTTTTGACGATAAGGCTGAGCGAGATGAAGACGTCGCGAAAGCGCGACAGGGAATAAAAACCGTACAAAAAACAACAGTGAGATGGTAGTGATTTCATGCCACGTTGTTAAAGATGACTAAGTGTTCTTATGTGTAGCGAAATCGCGAGGGGGTAAGGTCGAAGACATTTCAAAGACTAAAAGCGTCGCATTTTCGCGGCCTATGAACAAGACCGTACAGAGTGTAGGAAACATGTAGCGATATCGCTACATGTTCCATTTTGCGGGTTCCAACGCCAAAGGTGTACGGCACAAAAAGATGTCGCGTTTTCGCGACTGCGACAGTTTCCCGCCCAAGCGCAGTATGAACGGCCGAGAAGGTTTTTTCGATTTTCGAGGATTAAATGCCTGCCCGAATTTAATGTTTTGCAGATTTCCAATGCGGTCAAGATTGAAGAAGCGCCCAAGCCACCAAAATTGAAGATTTTATTTGTTCGAAGTCGCTATTTGTGGATTGTTCTAACGGTTTCATGCACATGTTAAAAAACAAATTTAATGAAGGTGACCGCTGACGTCTAATTGCATTCAATTTTGTGGTTCTTCAAGGCTACGATTAAGGGGATCATGTTCCTAGTTTCCATCGCATAATTGTAGATCTCAAGAAGGTCGGTGGCAAATATTAAATGCTCGCAAAGAGGACGACCCTCTATAAAAACCAATGTAAACCTCATTTGAAAAGGTTGGGAGTTTTTTTGCTAGAAACTGAAAGTCATTTGCGGGAATAAAGAGATTGGCTTCTGATTCATCGAGTAGCTGTTTGGGTGACTTTCCTTTCTGTGTCTGTTGCATTTCTAATAGAATTCATATTCCTTGGTTGCTGTTATATTCGAATTTTGTATGTTGGATTTGAATCTTGCTTGTAAGGGTATAATTCCTGGAATGTAATATTGGAGGGATTATCTGCATATGGTTGTGCGAGAATCAAGTTAATAACTTCTATTACTTGTTGTTGTTGCACTGTAAGTTTTATGTTGTTGTTCTCCCGATCCCATAACTTCGGCTACGGTCATATTTCTATTTCTTTCTGCAACTTTTAATTTCTTTCCAGCAACCCTTATCTTTAAACAGAAATTTAGAATAGTAAAGGGAACCAGCCCACTCTGGAGATTGGTCTGGGAGCCATTTCTTGCTTCCAGCCTTTCAATGTTGGCCGGGTCTAGGGTGCACATGTAAAATCCTTTCTTGTGGCAGATTCGTGACCAACAGTATCCTAGATAAAAAAAAATCTATTTTACTTTTCTCTAAGAGTCTTCATACAATAGATTGATGGATTCTACTATTTAAACCCCTAATATTCCATAATTGTATAATCATTGGTTACCTTGAGACTAGTAAGAGTCTATTGTCCTCATTGATCCTTCACTGACCAATTTGTCTCCTTGGGATGCTATTAATTAATTGTTTTATTTTCTACCCTCTCCTTAAGTGTTGTTATTCCTCATTCTCTTCTCCACCTGGTTGATCCCTAGAGTTGGATTCTCTCTATTATTTTCTACCACACCCATGATGACATCATTTATTATTGATTACTCTTGGTTATGCACTACTAATTCCCCTGCCATATCTAGTCGTGGTAGCTCACTACAATTGAGTACCCACTATAGATTAGGAGTTCTAGGGTGGGCTTGAACACAAGTGGCGCTACTATTTTTGTTATTTTCATCCACTCCTTCCATAAGTTGTTCTTCTTGTTCCACTAGTGTCTTAAATATCTCATACCTATTTGAGGGTTGGGGCTAGGTTTGCTCCTAGCCATATTTTTTCTTATCTCCCTTTGGGTTGCTCAAAACCATCCCCCTTTGCTTCTCCTCCTTGAGCAGTGTTGATTGCTCCTTTAGTGAATATATATTTACTCTTGTGCATCGTAGGGTGCTTGCTGGTGAGAAACTTATGAAGCATGGTTTTCATGGCCCTTTTAGATGTGGGACGTGTGAAGAGAATGTAGAAACTCTCCACCATATTTTTATTGAGTGTACTTTAGCCTCTGAGCTATGGAGGAGAATGGCCACTTTACTTGGCTTACAGTGGTCCAATTTTTTACTTTTGAACAACTTTGGAGGGATTGGCCTAATCAATAGGGTGCTGATAATTTTATTAGGCAGTTAGTTTGGATGGGTTCTACCATTCTTCTTTGAAATATTTGGATTGAAAAGAACAACCAAATTTTTAATCAAGATAGGAAGGATATTCACTATATTTGGCAAAAGACCATAACCAACTTAGTTGAATTAGTCCATCAAATTCTTAATCACCCCCAAAACTCGCACCAAAGATGGGATCAAGTGATGCAAAGATTGAAGATTAAATCTTCTAAGGGCAACCTTAGTAAGATGGATAAGACAAAAAATTGGTAACCTCCTCCTAAGGATTTTGGAAAAGTCAATACTGATGGAGCCTCTAGAGGGAACCCTGGAAAAGCTAGTGTGGGAGGAATTGGTAGACTTTCAGATGGCTCCCTGGTTTTTACTTTTGATGAGAATTTGAGTATTCTTTCCAATAACCTTGCTGAGGGGTATGGTATCCTCAGAGGCCTTCAGGAGACTACTAAGGTTGGATGGGAAAAGGTGTTAGTTGAGTCTGACTCTCAACTTATGGTTAATCTTTTGAAGACTCATTCCAATAATCATAAGGTTGATTGGAGAATAAAAATAATTATTGAGAAGATTCAATTAATCTAGATGGGATTTTTCAAAGTTGATTACAATCATGTGGTCAAAGATCAAAACAAGAGTGCTGATGCTTTAACTAATTAGGCTTTGGACAAAGGTGATCTTACTTGTTATGGCCACCCTCCTAGATGGTGGGCTTTGCAAATTAGGGAACCTCTTCTTTCTATCATTTCTTTGGATGGCTCTAGTTCTGAAGGTACCTAGTTTCTTATTGTTTTTTTTTTGCTTCTCTTTGGTTCATTCAGGTTTTTTTAGTTCCCTAGCTCACTCTTTTCTTTCTTTTGTTTCCTTTGTTGTTTCTTACCTTAATAGTCTTCTGGTCTAGATAGGTCATTGTTATGTTCATTTTTTTTTTTTTTTTGATTAGTTTTTTAAGGTGTGTGTTTTTTGTTTTTGTTTTGTTTTTGTGTTCTTTGTGTTGTTTTTTGTTGTTCTTGTGTTTTTGTCGTTCTTGTTCTTGTGTTTCTCTTTGTTTGTGTTAATTCGTGTTTTTTTGTGAGTGTTTTCTATGTTTTTTGTTTTTGTTTATTGTCTGTTGTTGGTTGTTTTTTATTTTTATTTTGTTTTTTTAATATTTTAGGGTTTGGTTGTGTTTATTTTTCATGTTTCTTTTGGGTTATGTCTTTGTAGTGTTATGTTATTTTTGTCTTGTTTGTGTTTGTTATGTGGTTCTTGTGTTTTTCTATGTAGTTCGTGTTGTGGTTTCTTTTATCTTATTGTGTGTGTGTTTGGTTGTGCTTTTGTTTTTGACACACTCAAGGAGCATGTTTTTTATTTTATTTTATTATTTTTGTTGTTATGTACTTATTTTTAAATTGGTTTTGTGTGTTTGTTTGCTCTTGAGTATGTCAAATGTGGTAGGCCAAGTCCGAGTCTTGGGCGTTTTTGGCGGAATGGATACCCCTGCCTCCTTGGGTCTTACCCGAAAGTGGCATCCCTTTTGGGATGTTTTCCATAAAAAAATATAGACTTACTCTCCTTAGGAGGATTCAACGTTCTTAGAGGGGCCTCCATTTTTGTGATCATAGTGTTTGGACAAGACTGAGCCAAATGGCCGTATTAATGGTAAAATCTAAACCTGAAGGGCAACACCTTATAATCCATTTGCTAAATCTAACATAGTCCCACAAATTCAAGTTTCACCTCTACCGGAAGAGGTTGAGTGAGATCAATTTCAACACAATCTAGCATAGACGGTTGTGTTTCCATTCATTGCATCTCTAGAGACATCCAAAAACCTTCCAAGGAATTTAGTTATGGTTTCTAGTATTTGCTCACTCCATAAATCCATTGTAAGTGCATACAAGCATACCCATACCAAGATAATAGTGGGTTCAATTTGGGGATCAAATCCCACTCTCCAGGGTTGGATAAAATATCCTACTAGACCATGGTTATTTTTTGATTCGAATATTTTATTTCTATTGGCTAGTAAGGAAAAACCAACAATGAAATATCCATTACTAATAAACCACAAGGAATACTCACCAAGAGGCTCCCAATTATACTGAACCTATGAATGCAAGAAGTTAAAAGTAGGAGGAATGCCCATGAATTTGTAGATCAAGTCATGATTAGATCTATATAGGACCATTTCTTCTACTATACTCTACTCAATGATGATATTTGGTCTTGATTTAGACTATGGCAAACATCCATTTACTATTTTAGATGTCTCCTTGCTCATTGATCTTTTTTTAGAAACCACAAAGAACACTTTTAGTGTTGTTTTTCGTGTTTCTTTTGAGGTTTCTCCTTCAACAAATCTACGAACGAACTATGCCTATCTAAAAAAGGATCTAGAGTTACCTCCACTGGGCCCTCTTAGGGCAACATTATCGTCTAGGGTTTTTTGTTCAACCTCATATACGTCCTTGAAATTCTTCTCCCCAACTAAAACTTTGTTCAAATCCAGCTAAATGAAAGTTGAGATATTTAACTGATTGAGCTCATACCATTTTTTTTTTCAATTGGTTATATGGGATTGAAATGAACCCCACCCATATTACATCATCACCACATAGTGGTATTATAACAAAGCTTGGATATTATCCATGTATCACTTAGCAAGATTCGAACCTTGGTCTCCTCCTTGAATGTTGAGGAATTTAACCAGTTGAGTTAATGCCACTTGATTGAAAATTTGAGTTTGCATGAGTTTTTATGAAGGGTATCGGTCCCCTCTTATTGAGGTTTGGACTGGGTCTCTTGAATGAAAACCCAAGACTTACCACAACAATATCCCTCACGAGTCTTACCATTTATTTAAAATATCAAGGTTTATTTATGAAACTTTATCCCTTTGATTAAAATAAAACATTAAAGTTAGTTTACAAAATTTCATCCCTTGGTCTATGATGTGAAACTATGCCTTTCCCATTGCTTACCTCAAATCCTATGAACAAAATGTACAATATTTATTATAGTTCTTAATTGGTAATATGAGATTATAGCAACCCTTCTGTGTGAAATTATTGACCATTTAACGGTATAATTTTAACTTGACAATTATACATGTATTATTTGGTCAAATTCAACGATGAGTTTCCTCTTTAAAAGTTACAAACATTCAACTTGTTAAACTCATACCATTTTGTTATATTTATTATTAGTAATTTAAACAAAAATGTTTTTTTCTTTTTTGCTTGATAGGAGAATTGGTTATAACCATACTATTTTTAATAGCTGGCAAATGTAAGGTTCAAACAACAGGGGCTGCATCCACCAAACCTATTTCACCAAACAAAATTTAAACAAAATATAACTTAAATAAAAATATAAGTACACAAATTCTTGTCTAGACACCCAATGATATGTCTTTGACATTTCATCATGGTTACCTCAATTCAAATTAGAGAGAATGGGGGTCTTTGTTGGACACCCAACAATATGTCATTGGTATTTCATCTCGGTTACCTTTAGTTCAAATCACAAAAAAAAGTCCTTTATTACTATGCCCTCGAAAAATGTTGCTCCTTCTAGTACCACTCATTACACTTCACCTTATTTCAAATTTTTTTTTTATAAGAAGAAGAATCAATTATACTATTTAAAAAAAAAAAATACTACTAAATAATACTAATAGAACTTAGAAGAGGAGTCAATTATACCATCATTTAAAAAAAAATACTACTAGATAATACTAATAGAACTTATATAAACAATTTTTTTAAAAATACCTAGAACCAATCCATTTTTAAAAAATACCTAAAACCATCGATCCCTTTAACACTGGACAATGTCCCTTCTGATAGAGGAAGGGTAAAAAAAAACCATTTTTTTTAATCCGAGTGTTTTTGATTTTAGAAGCCAAATATTTCAGTTCTACAATCTCAGGAGGGTTTACTCATACTTATTATGCGTGAAGGCTGTCAAGTTTAGGCCTCTAAGCCGTGGCATTGTGATTGTTGTTCCCACTTCTGCATTGCATTTGATCAAATCAAAGAGTATAATAGAAGAGGAAGAAATGAGTCTGCGTTCGCTTCTTATTCTTCAGCAGCTCAGAAAACATGGACGCGGTCTTGTAGAGGGACCATTCCTTCGCCAACACCAGGTCTGTAATATGAAATTACATTTCTTATTTACTGGGATTTCATGCCTCTCTCGCATTGCTTCAAAGAAAAACCCTAGTTGTACGGAAACAAGGAGACCCCATTGGCTTTCTGCAAACAAGTTAAAAACAGAGGATTATCATATATTTATTTTCGATTGGTTATATGTGATTGAAAGGTCCCTTCACTGTATTTCAACAAATCATATAGTCTTATTACAACATTTATACATATATTATCTAGTAAGATTTCTACCGTGGTTTCAGACTTGGAAGTCTCCATCTTGAAAGTGGGCATATTTAATCAGTTGAGTTTATGCCATTTTATGATGTTAATATTTTATTAAATTGGTTATACGGGGTTAAGGTGGTCTCACCTGTAATAAATTATGACCACATAGTGGTGTAACAGTTCATGAATGGCTTCACAAGATTAAAACCTGGTCTCCTCTTGATCTTACCATTTGAATTACAATTCTAATATTTATTTCTTTATTTATATAGATTTTTCATGTTTTTATTTTGAGATGGTGAAAATTTCCTCGTTTTTGACATCTTCCAAATCTTTGCATTTTATCCCCTGAGACCATTGCAGAGTGGATGCTGTTCACAATTCTTTTGGAATATTAATATCCAGAACTTTGCCACTTGCTTCTGTTATTTGGTCCTTCCTTTTCCCCAGGGCACTCAAAGCAAGAACCTTTTTTTAATTTTCTTTTGTACGAATTCTACTCTTCCCGCATCAATCCTCTCTGATTATTGTTCAATTGATTTTGTTTTTGTCTATTTCAACTATGTCAAGCTATCTAAATTTTTGTGCCATCACTGCTTTTTTGGGTTTGATAACAACCGACAACTATGAACTTGTAGAAAGAATAGTTTGAATTTATGAATTGCAGAAAAATGCAAACGGTGAAAATGCCTGAAATTAGCTCTTTAATTCAGTAAATTGACTAAATGGATGGAACCAGATATAATGTGGGGCAGCTGGCAAAGATTACATTGTTCGAGTTATTTTTTGAACTGCATATTTCTTAAGGGTTTCAATATATCCGTTGCTGCTTCTGATCTTAGATGTCAGCTGCAAGCAAAATTGGAATAAAACTTCTAACTGACAAACTTATTTTCTCAGAGATATCATATAACAAAACAAGGAAATATAATGTTGAAGCAACTTGCTTTGTGATAAGCTCGGTTGATTTTCATATAGAAGAATGATGATCCTGTCATTTATAAAAGTCTCATTGCTTTTGAAAATACTTAGAAATCTGATATGCCCAAATGAATGCAGATGCTTTCTAAATATTATTGCAACCCCAATTTAAATATCTTTGGAAGTTTTTGGGGAGATATGATTTGATGAAGTTTATATGGTTAACTGTTGCAGTCTTCTTTTTGAAGATTGCAGTTCTTTATGATTATTTTATAGAGTTGAGTGTTCTACATGAACTTCCATATATTCTGAGAATGTATCTTCAATGGAGATGTGCAAAATATCTGCTAAGATGCCAAATTCTTTGATTTAGGATTCATTGGTAAAGATCAAATTTTGTTTGTTCATTCAGCATTTTTTGAAGTTAAGTTTTGGTTAATAGACAGCAAAATCTGATAGTAGTCGTTTGAAGAGATTTAGAGGGTTACTATTTTGTCCCATTCCAGTGAAAATGCCATCCAAATATTTCCTTTTTTGGGTTGAGCAAATCAAGAAATTGTTAAATTGTTATTCAGTGTTCTTGCCCGAGGGTCAAAAGATTTACTAGAATACAAGAGTCTTCGCAGAGAAATATCAAATTTCACCTTCATAACTTCAAATGAAATAGTTTTCTTTAATGCCATCGAGACTGCTGTTCATATGCTTGGAAATGAATGACCTAAATATCTTAGAATTGCGAATGGCTTGTTTTGATGCCAAGCTTGTTCCCCTTAAATCAATAAGATACATGTTAAGGTCTTTAGAGGACAAATTGCATTCAAGCATTACCAAAAAAGGAGGAAAAAAAAGCAAAATAAATAAAAAGGAAACTATTGCCTGGACAATAATGTCTTTTGGAATCCCTCACGTACTGGAGATGGTGAAGAGTGAGAGATGCTTTAGGGTACTTCATATGATATCTGGATATATTATGGTAAAACTTCATGCCTGTTTTATATTGTATACTCTAAAATTTCATAGTATCATGTTGGCTGCCAGATGTGGAGGGCAACTTTTGTCTAATATTTGTCCCAATTCAAATAGACATTTCATCCTTTTAATAGATGCATCCTGCTTTTCTTCAAAACACAGTTTTTTCAGAATGCATGACTCTCGGGTTCAAGTATTTTCCTGATTATTTGTGGTGATTTGTCACAATATACAGATTTCATGCATTCTTGATTTTGTTTCCTGGCCCATCTTATGACAGACTGCCAATAGAGCCTCTTCTCTGATTGTCCAAGTTTTTAGCTTTTCTTTCTCATATTTTAGATGAGTATGCTTCCATCTTGGATATTATATTTGTGTGGTTAGATCCTACAAGACCTGAAATTTGACGGGCAATAGTGTCTGTTGTGAAAATTTTAGGTGATGTCCTTTAAATTGACATGACTATCATTTGACATTAAAGTTTTTAATTTTTTAATAAGCTATATGTGGCTTCTATTGAGAGCCACTCCCATTAAAATAACAAAATATCCAATTTAACCATATCCAATTTGCATTTTTATCAAAGATATTCTTCATTTGCCTTTCTATCAAAGATATTTGTCATCTTCCTCAAACTGCTATGTTTTTGCAATCAACTCCTTGATATCATTTTTATTAAGATATAAAATCTCACTCGTATAGGTGCCTTCAAAAATTTGAATTTTGCCAAAATGAAAATCAACACCACGAATAGCTAAAATATTTGCTACCTGGTTTCCATATCTATAAATATGTTGTTTATAACAACCTGTCAATTCCCTAATACCTCTTTTTTAGGGGTCTTATTCATGCCTTTAATATTCCAAGATATCATTTTTATCATCACTTTTTATTTGTGGGTTTAGCCCCACTTCTTGTTAACACTTGCGATATTTGCTTTTGTTTTCCCATATCAATATCCCTATGAGTTTATTTTTCTCTTTGTTTTTGCTTCTTGGGTCTTCCTCTCTTTTTTTCATTCCCAAAAACACTTTTATCTTCATCAATCTCTTTGATTTTTACATGGTTCTCATAGTGCGACTTATCATCTATAGTTTTGTCTTGCTATGAAGGATTCAACGTGTGGGGAATAACCTCAAAAACACTTTCTTATTTACGTTGTTGTAGAGACCCTAAAGTGCTAGGACGCTTTTCCATAACAATTATCTTCGTATATTGCCCAAAAAACCCTAAATTGTTATGGATTTCCTCCATCCTCATTTCCTTATTATGCTGCTCTTGAAACCCTAAAGTGCAAGGGATAACCTCTACACTACTTTCATTTCTATTGCTAGGAGAGGATTCTATACTACTTGACGAAAATGAAGACAATTTACCTTAATTTAAAATTTTCCTCCACATCTTCCTTTGCAATTTAATTCCTCCCGAATTTGAACACACATATTGTGCTTTCTCATCCCTTGTATCCTTTTTTGTTTCTTCTTTTTTTGCCTCTTCATTTGGAGTGGAGTATCCTTGATCTAATCTAGCTTCTATTACAGTATGATTTCCTCTCATGACCAAAATTTGCTGTCTCTTTCTTCATCGTTTTCACTTTTTAATCTCTTGCCATGTGTCCAGTCTCATAACAATTGCGGCATCATAATGCATTGTTTTCATAATCCACTTATTGCTCCCTCTCTCTTGATTCAGATTTAATCTTAATGGATTGTGACAAAGGATTTTAAAATATCCATAGCAACACATATCCGGGTATATATAGCATGCTTTGTTTCCTTAGTAGTTGGTCACTCCTTGATGAATTCTCCATGCTTTGTCTCCTTAGTAGTTGGTCACTCCTTAATGAATTCCCCTAGGGTATTTCCAATATTCTTCACACATCCTTACTGATAATATGGAAGTCTAAAAATCCTAACCCACACCGAATTTTTTTTAATAGGTTCTATCTTGACAGAAAATTTCTCATCCATGGTCTTCAATAAAGGGAATCTCTACCCCTAAACCATGGGCCACCGTCCATATCCCTGATTTCCGAATTGGAAAAGGTGATGAGGAAAAAACCTTTAGGAAGAAAAGTCATAGAGTAAATGGAATTCAATCCCTGCTTACGCTTGATCCAATTTTGAATCTTCGAAAACCCTGGCTAGTATCCATGAAACTTACATATTAACCCTCTACTTTTAAGAACCATTATATCATGCTTGATCATCTCATCCTTAATAATCACTTTTGGTGTAACATTTGTTCCTTGGATCAAACTTGCCATATATTTGCTCTTTGTCCTAAATCCAACTTGGGCATCTAGACTTCTAGCTAGGGCATCCTGACTTTTCATTAGGGCTTTCAGATATGACTATTCTTCCATGATACCTAGTGGGGCCCGCTCTCGTCTTGCACTCGCTCCTGGCTCACACTTGATTATTTGACATTAAAGTTTTAATATTGCAAGTAAAAAAAATAAAATTCTTCTTTGGAAAAAAGTAAATTTTCTTACACTTAATAACGATGACTATACATCAAAGCACATTGCAAATTTAAGTTTGAAGAAAAAAAAGTAATGTTGTATCTACTTTTCAGAGTGCTTACAACCTTTTGCCTATCTAACACTCTTAATGCCAAATTACAAAGCCTAATTATATTTTTTCAATTGGTGATTCGAACCTGGATCTCCTCCTTGAATGCTGAGGAATTTAACCAGTTGAGCTAATACCATTGGATTTACAAAGCCTAATTATTGATATTACATTGCAGAGTAATTTTTTTTTCTTACCATTGTTGTTTGCCTTCTATCATAGAATGTCCTCCTCAATGTATTTTTGGACATAAATTATCCTCTTCCAAGTATTTTTATCTTGCAACTTCTCTCTGTTTGCATGTAAATTTACCACAACCTATTTAAAAAACAATAACAATTATTATAAAAATATTTCAAATAGCAATTGTTGCAGAAATATTTTGTGTACAAGTAAAGTACTTATAAAGCTTATTCCACTTTTTCCTGTAGGTAATGATTTCTCCCTCTTGATGGTATTTTCTTGTCTCTATCGTTTCTCCTATGACGGATGATTTTTCTATACAACTTGAGTGGGCCTAACAGTAAGAAATTAGAACTCCGAATAGGAAGTCCAAGGTTTGAATCTAATGGGGGTAGAGTTGTACACCATACTTTGGTAACTGGAGTTTGGTTGGATAAACACATATTGGGGAAACAATAGCCTCTATGAGGATTGTCTCATAGGACCTATGGTATCGTGGACATAAAAAACTACTTTACCTTGCTATGATGGGTACAGATTCATTATTTCAAAGCAATTTTTTTGTATGTGACTTGTTCATTCTTTAACAGATCTTGAGTGAATGTAATCACATATTTAGATACACTGTTGAGTGTCCAACAACATGCATATGAAAAACTGACCTTCACCTTAATGGCTTTATAAATGTACTGCACATTTATATTGATGGACATTTCAAAATATTTTATATATAGGCCTGTGACAGTCATTTATCCATCAAATTTCAAGCCTGGATCATACAGTTATATTGGTTTACATAAGTACTGTTTCTGTCCATTTTGTGCTTCAAATCTAAAAAGAATAGTTCCTTTCAATATCCATTGATCTCATATTTTCATGTGCTTGAGTTTCTGCCCGTCCCATGTGCATTATCAACAAGTCCTGGGTCTCCCATGCTAATTTCTTATATGATATCCCAAGGCAGCCCACAATGGATATCTCCTCCCCCCCAACATCACGATACCGCTTCTTTTCATGGGACATCAAAAGTACCATACATAAATTAAGCACTATCAAGACTGCTGATTTTGAGGGATTTCGGACTGAGTTCTTGAAGTATGGTGCTGATGCTGTTGGCTATCCCAGTGCAGAATTATTCAATGAGGTTGTTTGTTTTGGGTTCCCTGTCACCTAGTCACAGCATATTATCCACCCAATCAACAAATCTGGGAATTCAAATTCTAATAACTATAGAACTATCATGATTGGGCACAAATTTGCTCAGCTTCTTGCAACAATTTTTAAAGCGAAACTCTCAAAACTGTTGGGTCAGGGCAAGCTTAGAGCGAGAGAACAGGCTGGTTCTAGAAGGGATCATTAGATTATTGATCATGTTTGTTTTTGTTTCTTTTGGATCCATTGTGCAATATGATTTTTCGCTTGACATTTCAAAATAGTGTGCATGTCTTGTCATTAGGAGTGAGAAAATCCTGTAAGGTTGCATTTAAGGTTTAGTTTGATCTTCTATAAATATACTTTTTACAAAATACACTTTTCATTAGCAGCATCATGTTCTCACATCAAATGTATGTTTCTCAGATCCAAACATGGAATTATCCTACATCCCATAAGAGATCCACATCATATTTTTCTCATAAGAACCAAGTGATTTTAAATATAAAATTGATCTAAATAATCATTCCATCCATAAACAATATAACAAACATACATCCATCAAAAATAGAAGGTTTGTCAAAATTAGAGTCATGACATCCTCCCCCCTTCGGCTTAACACAGTCCTCAGTGTGTTATCATAACATAAACATTGATAAATTTTTATCAAGCATCATCGAACAGAAAAGGAAAATGTTTTTGCATATCTGCTACTTTCTCCCAAGTAGCATTTCTTTTAGAATAAAGATCCTATTGGACCTTGCATTGCTCCAAGATTCCTTTCCTCATTGATTTGGATCGATATTCAAGGATCCTTATTGATCGAACCTCTATAGACTCGGGGCTTATCAATATAAAAAATAGTAACAATAATAACAACATGAGACTCTAACATAAAATGTAAAAAATAAATATTTTAAAAATTATAATTAGAGTTTTAGATGCAATATAATTCAAAAACTTTATATATATGTATGTATGTATGTATATAAAATTAAATAATATACAAATTATAATGATATTTGTATGTAATAGGGTTTGTATTAGTTCTGTGTTCTTTGCTGTCTTAATTCATGGTCAGTGGCCAGCAAGAAATTTGTTGGCGAATATGGAGCAATGGTTCAAAGACAAAGGCTTACAGGAATATAGGTGCATTTCATTAATAGTGCCATGGGGTCTGTGGTTGGCAAAGAAATTTTATGCTGTTTGAGAGCAAGGAAATTCTACCTATACAAGTACAAGCTCAGATCAAATATACTTATGAAGTTATAAAAAAAAGCCCCATAATTAAAGGTTGTAAGACAGGTTGGCAATTTAATAGTGGATATTACGAAGTCTTGGGCTTTTTTCGATGGAGCTTGTCAAGACAATCTAGATAGATGTGGAGCAGGAGTGTTATATCAGGATGAAAATCACAAATTCACTTTCATTGTGGGTCTTGGTGAAGGCACCCGCAATGTGGCAGAGTGGAAGGTTTTGACCTTTTTGTTAAAAATGACAGTGGAACAGGGAATAACAAAACTTCAAGTTTTTGGTGATTCAAAATTGGTGGTGGATTGGGCTTCAGGTTTAGTGGGTATGCAAAATTTGATTCTTAGGCCTTATTATGAGAAAGTGAAATTGCTAGAAGCAACATTTGCAGAGATCTCTTATAACATATCTGCAAAAAACTAAATGAGGAAGCAGATGGAATATAGGTGCATTTCATTAATAGTGCCATGGGGTCTGTGGTTGGCAAAGAAATTTTATGCTATTTGAGAGCAAGGAAATTATACCTATACAAGTACAAGCTCAGATCAAATATACTTGTGAAGTTATAAAAAAAGCCCCATAATTAAAGGCTGTAAGACAGGTTGGCAATTTATTAGTGGATTACGAAGTCTTGGGCTTTTTTCGATGGAGCTTGTCAAGACAATCTAGATAGATGTGGAGCAAGAGTGTTATATCAGGATGAAAATCACAAATTCACTTTCAATGTGGGTCTTGGTGAAGGCACCCGCAATGTGGAAGGTTTTGATCGTTTTGTTAAGAACGACAGTGGAACAGGGAATAACAAAACTTCAAGTTTTTGGTGATTCAAAATTGGTGGTGGATTGGGCTTCAGGTTTAATGGGTATGCAAACTTTGATACTTAGGCCTTATTATGAGAAAGTGAAATTGCTAGAAGCAACATTTGTAGAGATCTCTTATAACATATCTGCAAAGAACTAAATGAGGAAGCAGATGGAATATAGGTGCATTTCATTAATAGTGCCATGGGGTTTGTGGTTGGCAAAGAAATTTTATGCTGTTTGAGAGCAAGGAAATTCTACCTATACAAGTACAAGCTCAGATCAAATATACTTATGAAGTTATAAAAGAAGCCTGATAATTAAAGGCTGTAAGACAGGTTGGCAATTTATTAGTGGATATTACGAAGTCTTGGGCTTTTTTCGATGGAGCTTGTCAAGACAATCTAGATAGATGTGGAGCAGGAGTGTTATATCAGGATGAAAATCACAAATTCACTTTCAATGTGGGTCTTGGTGAAGGCACCTGCAATGTGGCAGAGTGGAAGGTTTTGATCTTTTTGGTAAGAATGACAGTGTAACAGGGAATGACAAAACTTCAAGTTTTTGGTGATTCAAAATTGGTGGTGGATTGGGCTTCAGGTTTAGTGGGTATGCAAAATTTGATACTTAGGCCTTATTATGAGAAAGTGAAATTGCTAGAAGCAACATTTGCAGAGTTCTCTTATGACATATCTGTAAAAAACTAAATGAGGAAGCAGATGGTCTATCAAAAGCTGCCTTGGATATTCTAGTTGGTACTTGGTTAAAGGAAGGAGTAGTGTGTGGGACTGTGATTCCACCACAATCTGCACCCTTTTGATAGAAGTTGTGGTTTATGACACCTTTTATGTTCTTTTTTGATGTCTTTTGATAATTTAGGTCATATCTATAAGATGATTGATGGCTACAGGGCTGAAGTACCAAAATGACACTCTATATGGGAAGAAAGGATATGTACTCTATGCAGCACGGGGGCAATAGAGACAGAGGAACATTTCATCTATGAATGCCCGAGTTTTTTGGACATCCATAGCAAATACAAAGAAACACTTGGAAAAGGGTCTATGATAAAGTGATTTGAAGACAGTAAAATAAAAAAAGTTGGGGAGTTGCTAACCCAAATCAGCAGGAGAAGGAACAGCCTTCTCAAGGATATTAATGGTCATATGATTTGAATAACTGTGCTTCCATATTTGGGGGTCCCATAGGCCATGTTTGGGTCTCGCAGACGTAATTAAAATCTTTCATTTCATTTCATTTCATGAAGGCTTGCAACAGGCTGTTTTTATTGTAACAGGTCTAATAGACTTTTTAGAGAAATTTGAGTCATTGTTGGGAGATTCTAGAATAGCTCTAAATGGGGCTGCTAGTAAGGCCTATATGAGGGTATAAAATACCTATCTCATTGTATATATTGTTGGGAGATTCTAGAATAGCTCTAAATGGTTACTGATTTTTTTTAGGGAAAAAAAGTATATATTCCTATGTTTTAACTAACTAATAATAATATTGAGTGGCATTAGCTCAACTGGTTAGATTCCTCAACACTTGAGGGGACCAAAGTTCAAATCTTGCCAAGCGATACATGGATAACATCCAATCTTTGTTGTAATACCACTATGTGGTGATGATGTAATACGGGTGGGGCCTGTTTCAATCCCATATAACCAATTAAAAAAAAAACTAAGTAATAATAATAGCTGCAAGCTTACTGTAGTGGTAAGGGCTTTGGCTTATCTGTTAGAGATCCAAGGTTCAAACCCCACTTAGTATGAGGGGACTGGGACCCCTCATAAAAACCTATATAAACTCATTGAAAAAAAAACTAACTAATAATAATATCAAATGGCATTAGCTCAACTAGTTAGATTCCTCAAAATTCAAGGAGGAGACCAAGGTTGGAATCTTGCCAAGCGATACATGGATAATATCCAAGCTTTGTTGTAATACCACTATGTGGTGATGATGTAATATGAGTGGGGCTTGTTTCAATCCCGTATAAGCAATTGAAAAAAAAAACTAACTAATGATTAATATATTATTATGATACTATAATAATAAATTTTATTCTTATTATTTTCTTTTTGTTGGAAAAAAGGTGTTGTATACGGGTCCTACACCCTTGACAAATCAAAACTCTCTCCTTTAGAGCTTGAGAGTTTACAAACAAATTTAATTCTCATCTCAATTGAGTTGCTATAGCTAGATACCTACATATTTTTTCATAATAAGTCCGAATTTGTGATTTTCATTTTCTGGATGTTATTCTATATTATTATAATACTATAATAAGTCCTACTATTATTTTACTCTTATTAATGACACTAAAACAAATAAATAGATTACTAATTAATAATAGGTCCTTTGAAAGGGAGGTGATTTAGCAGTGTTACACAGGGACGCGTCACCCTGTCCCCAAAACGGGGGACGGGAATGGGAACAGGAACGTGGACGTTTCTGCCGTCCGGTGGGGCGTCCTCGGGATGTCTTCTGTGAGAGGATGTCCTCGGGGATGCCCAGGGGAAAAACAACTCCCAAAAATCAAATTAAAAAGATCAGAATTAGGCAATTTTGAATGCAGACAACTACATGCTTTTTAATAATTTTTCATTTTTACTGGCCAGGCAACAATTAAATCTTTAGAAATTGTGAAATTGATAGTGTTCTTTCTTTCAAAAATCAAATTAAAAAATCAGAAATTAGAAAGCAGGAGGTTTTCCTAGAAAATTTAAAAAATCTATTTCAAAATTTAACAGTTTGGTCATTACCCGAAAACGAGTTTTTGTAACATAAATTGTAAGTCTCTGAAATCGGAAAGCATATGTACTTTTCTTTCTTGCCTGGAGCATAATATGGCTTCAGAATTTTCAGACAGTCACCAACTTACACAAATTCAGAAGATGTTAAGCAGAATAACATTGGAAAATTCTTAAGCTACACCTGGTCTAAAATGAAAACAGTTTCCGTTGAAAAATTTAATGGCATTTTTTTAAATACATGGAAGGTGAAAAATCAAATTGCATTCAGTGCATAACATTCTATGAGGGATATTCAAAGTGAATGGTAAAAGACCTACTGATCCTACAAGATTATTGGAATGGAAAAGCAGAGATGATAGAGCAAATTCTATTTTTGGAGTTGCTGTAATTCAATACCGAAAGTCATTATGTGGAGCTAATAAAATTTTCAGAGGGTAGATGGAAAGAATTGAGTGGATTATAATGCAACAAATGCGAAGTTTCCATTAAATCAACTTTTATTTTTAAATTGGTTATAGGGAATTTAGATGGGTCAAACCCATAATACATCATGACTGCATTACCATGGTATTTCAACAAACCGCATACTAGTATTAAACTTTGGAATAAGGCATATATCGCTTGACAAAATTTGAACCTGGGGCATACTAGAATGTCAATGAATGAAATTTTAGTACAAGCTTAAAAGGTGCAGATGGAGCTAGAGAACCTTCGTCATTTGTTGGAGTTCTAGGGAGATGCCCCATACAACATGGAAACCCTTGGGAGATCTTGATAGTGGCTTATCAACAACATTAGTTTTGACAGCTGCTTGAACCTAGCTTAATGTTTTCTTGTTTTTTAGATTTAGGATATCTTCCTTAGTTTTTATATTGAGGACTCTACACTATGGCTTTTGAGCCTTTTTGACATTTTGCTCCTAGGGAATTATTAACTTAGGAAATGTTTTATAAGTGATCATACTGGTGGTCAGCCCTTCGGCTACCCTTTTTCTATATTGTGCTTCCCAGGTTTTATCAAAATAAATTATTCAGTACAAAAAAAAATCCATGTAATTATTATAGAAAAATTATTAGTATTAATAAACATTATTACTATTATTATTACTATCATCGTTATACATATAATAGAAAAAAAAGAAAGAAAAAAAAAGGATGAGAGAGAGCTAACTATAATCAAACTAACCCTAATATCTAAGGTTTATATCAAAATCAAAGTGTATTGTTAGATATTGAAATCCTAAACCCTAAAACCCTAAATTATTTAAAAGAAAAACAAACACCAATAAGTTTTATGAAACTAGATCTATATACAATGATTAATATGGGCTTTTAGCACCAACTTACAAAACATGCCAACAACACATTAAAATTTATAATTGAAAAAGAGAAAAAAAGAAAAAAGAGGGAAGTGGAGTGGAGAAGGTCTGTTTAAGCTTATTCTGTATGTAAGAATATTGGCTTTATAAGCTTTTATTATATTGTGGATTGGTTGTTTTTTAGTCTTTACGCCTCTTTCACTTTTCTCTTTACTTCAATGATCTTCTCTTGTTAACAGTTTGGTTTCTTCCAGACAAATTTGATGTCCTGTTCTAAACTAATGATTTGCTAATGTTGACTTGGCAAATCTATTATGTTGTATATCAGCCTAAGGCTCGTTCGACCCAGTTTTTAAGGATCTTCGAGTTTCACCAGTGTACACCACCTCACATTAGCAAGGAATTATATAGACACCTTCATAGAGTTTAGGATCTACTCTTTCGCCTTATCTAGTATTCCTCTCAATGTAATAGGTGGTTTGAAAGCTGTGTCTAAATTATGTATCCTTAAGATTCAAATGTTTCTTGGATATATGGTAAAGTATCTCTAATGCGTTTTGAATCTCATTCATTCTTTTGCTTTTTGTTGCGCCGCCCTTCTACAAACCCTTGTAGATTTGATTTTCTATATAACCATTATCCTTGAAGACTTTTAAAAGATAAACCTTTTCATTTTCTAAATGTTCTATCTCGGAGACCCTATATACCCTAATTGCCAAGGTATTAATTACAACCCTCTTTTGAGTTGCATGATGATATGATTCAACTCTTAAGATCAATGTGGATGTTCTTTCTATACACACCATGACCTAATGCACCATCTTGCTTCTTGTGAATTAGAATATCTAGGAAAGGTATTTGATTTACTTCTTCAATTTTCAAGGTGAATTTTATATTATTTGATAGATTTTTTTTAGCGAAAAACCCCTTGCGGGGCCGCCTTGGTTTGAGAGATCATGACCAGGGGGTTCTACAATGTGAAAGTCACCCGGGAGCCGTACCCGGCCCTGCCCGCACCAACATTATCAATTGGATTTTGGGTACCCAATTCAACTTTTTGGTAGGGTGGAGATTCGAACTTGGGACCTCCCTTGGAGGATTGCCCTCTTCTCTCCAACTCACCTACAACACCTGGGTCATTATTTGATAGATTAATTAATTCAAAAACCTTTCTAATTCTTTCTTTCCACAAGACTAATGAACTAGAATGCCATCTACAAACCTATCCCACCATCTAAGTTTTAGTGGATACTTATATAGTGCTTTCCTTTCAAAATCCTTCATGAAAAGGTTGACTATTATTGGTGATAGTGGTGATCCCATAGTTATTCCTTCAATCTTTTCATAAAATTCTCCTCTAAATATGAAGCATGTTGATCTTAGGCAAAGTTTGACCTATTTTGTAGTGTCTTGATCAACTAGTTTGGTTATCACATTCATTGTTCCATCTATCGTATCTTAGTGAAAGTGAAACTACATCAAAGCTAGCCAACAAATCACCTTCTTCTATTCTTCTCTCCTTGAGTGTCTTGATGAGAAATTCTGAATCTTTTACCGATGAAGGTGTGTTGCCAACCAAAGGTTTTAATTTTCTTGCCAAAATTTTTGCCAAGGCATAGGTTGGAGTATACTTAGTGTTGACAATTGGTCTTAGTGGCACATTGTCCTTATGGATCTTCGGGGCATTGTATATCCTTGGTATGATTGGGTCTCTTAGGGCTGGCCTTCTTTTTACATTATTATCTAGAGTGGAATTTTAAAGTGCCTTATTGACTTCTCTAGTAACTTTGGTGGGGATCATAAGAGACCTTTTTATAACTTTTGCTTATACTAAGATGCTCCAACATTTTTGAATCATATCCATCTCTATCCATAATGACCATCACAATCCCTTTATCTGCTTTTAAAATGACAACATTATTGAGGTTTTTAAGAATTGTCAAGGCCAAACATTCTTCTTGTGTGATGTTTTTCTTTTTAGGTAGTATAGCTTGTTTTAAGATCCTTCTACACTCTTGATGGATGTTTTCAGCTTCAATTTCTTGGATATTGATCATGTGTTCACTCTTAGGGCTATTATTGAGGAGTCTTGCCAACGGTCTTCTAAAGTATTATGTTGTTTTGTGGACTTTAAAAAGGCCTTTGACACCATAACTAGGCATCTTTATTTCAAAGACCACATGACACCGACATCTCGAAACTCTTTATCAGTACCATCAAGAGACTATATGAGGTAGTTGTTGGTTAGACAACTTCTGGTTTCTCAGAGGATTTTCAAAGCACCGGTGGCATCAAACCAGGCTGTCTATTTTCTCTTTTACTTTTTGGGATCTACATTGATGAGGTTGAAGAATTTATTCGTTAAAACACACATGTTGACAGTGGTTGCCTTCAAAATCATATCTTGATAGGTATATTGCTTTTTGCAGATGATGTTGTTCTTCTTGCTATTACTTCTGAGGGCTTGCAAAGACAATTGGATGTTCTTGCTCACTTTTGGGAATTAAAACAACTAACAGTCTATCTTAGCAAGACCAATGTGATGATATTCAACACATCAAAGAGTACCCTCTCTAAGTGTTAGTTCTCCTATAAGGTTGAGTCAATTGAGATCACCACTACTTACACTTACTTGGGGGTTTAGTTTAGAGGTCCTTCCCTTAATCTTTGACCAACTTCACAATCATGTCTTTGCAAGGGAAACACATCTCTTTTAGTCTTCAAACGCTAGTGCTTCTAGAAGCACTTCTAAGACATACCTACAAAGATGCACCTCTTTATTTGCATAATCAAATCCATAGTCCTTTACAAATATGAGATTTGGGGTCAAGACTAAGGTGTGTTGATTGGGCTTGCATTGAGAGAGTCTAGAATATTTTGCTTCAATGATTTATCCAATGTAAAAGAACAATTCCCTAATGTATTGTTTAGGCTAAGTTTGGCGCTCATCCTCTTCACCTTGAGAGCATCTTCAGAATTATTTTTCAGCTTCATCACCTTAGATCCATGGGTGACTACACCTCACGTTGAGAGAGATATTCATATTGGGCACTGTGCTCCTTCGAATGCATTACCTCTAGGGGCTCTTTTGGTTGTTATTGTGGATGATACTCAAAAGTTATTTGTCTTCTTTAGTAAGTTGTCATCTCCATGGATTAATTACCTCCATTCAAACACTCTTTAAATGCTCTTGCCTGCCTTCTTCTTGATAAGAGGGTAATTAATCAAGCAATCAGAGATGATTTTTATCGAAAATATATTCACTTGGGTCTCTCCATATTAACCTCTTAGTTGGCCTTGTACACTAAAAATTTCATGAGGATTGAGAATGATATTATTACTCGGCCTAATTATGTTGACATTGGACACACAACCCGAGGATTCCTCTTGGTCAACTTAGAGTATGCACACATAAGTTACGAGTGGAGATGGACCACCATATTCCTTGAGAGGATAGGGTATGTCATCTTTGCTCTATTAGGGAGGTGGAAACGAACATTTCATCTTCTAGTGAGTTTATTATGAGATTTGAGGGAGGTACTATTGCTTGTATAGAGGCTCAAGTGGATCGCTTACCACTTTTTTTCAACTATGCTCACCAAAGATGCTTGGCTCTTTACTTCAAGGAAGTTATCACTCTTCAACTTAAGTTATACGAGGGAGACAAACTACTACTTGACTAATCACCTCATTCTATCACTCTATCGCTGCAGTTGAGAGTAATTAGTGCTCTTTTGAAGCTACAATCATCCAAAATGTTAATGACAACTTTGTGTGCCCTTGTTTGCATATGAGAGTGGCTGGTAGGGTTTTGGTTCTTTTTTCTTGCTTACTACAAGATAGGACTGTAGTTCTTTGGTGTCGGGTTTTAGCCACTCCTCACATACCAAAGAGTTGTAGACAGAAGCAACTTGCTAGTTTCTTGTCATCTTCTATTGGTTCCACCTCCATGGATGCTAGAAGAGTCTTGAGGGGTGGAACTCCCTGTCCTCCTAAATTTATCCAATTATGCCCTCTTAGTCCTGGCCATTCTCTTGGGAGCATCGCTAGATCTTGTGTTGGCCCTTTTTGGAAAGTTGGTGACAATGAGAAGTGTGCTTCTACTTTACATCCCACTATAGATTAATGTTGGCGCTTGGATCCATTGGAGCTCCTAGCTCTCTTAATCATTACTTTTAGCATGTTAGGGTTTATCCATTTTGGGTAACAATTTTTTTCAACGAGTTCCATTGGCCTACTTTGGCCATTTGTGGACATAAGTAGATTTAATTATCTGCATCTAACAAAGGTTTGATTACTAACCAAGCAGCTGAGTCCAGGATTCGGTATGTAAGATTGTCATTTTTTCTTTGCTAAGGTCAAGATTTGTTAGTAGATGTTTCACCTATTTGACTATATTTGGGGAGGGTGATGCTGGATTCTTGTTGCCTTGTCCATTTTAAGTCATGTATCTGTCAAACAGTATAAAGATTTGTGGTCTACAACTTTGTTGCTGAATAAATGCTGTTAACCATAGTTTTTTTTTTTTAGTGAAGGATGCTAAGGTCCTTACTTGTTCAAAGTTCAAATTGTGTCAATGGTTATTACAGTCTGTCTTGTGACAAATAGCAGCTACCATTTGGTGACAATCTCTTGACTATGTCTGCTATGTGCTGTTTATGATTGGTATGGAGATAGATTTGAAAATACAATAAGATCAAAAACAGATTCATGAAATAGTAAATCAAGCAAACAAGTAGTTTTATGCATGAAGCATGCTTTGTCTTAATACTGAGAGAATCTGTTTGAGTGGTAATTGCTGATTTTTGGTATCGTTTTTTTCTCCAGACTTGTAGATTCTTCTTACTGTGGTCTTTGTCTTGATTGTCAGCACTATCCATATGCCTTATTTTTGAGGGAGGAACTGTCAACTGCTTCTAAAAGTTCCAAGTACCAAAGTCCTGGCACAGCAACGAACTCCACAGGTTCTACTCAACCAGTTGGGTCTCAGGATTCTGCTCAACCTGGTGGGTCCCCAGGGTCTCGAAATCAGGCCTTGAAGCTGCTTCTTGGGAGTGCAGCAGTTGTTGCTGCCATTACTACAGCTTTTTATGCAGAATGGCCCGGAAATATTTCTACTGGTAGAAGTGAAAGACAACAAGTACCTATACTTAATAATGAAATAAAGCAGAGTGACATGAAAAGTTCTGAAGTTGTTCATGATGGCCACATCAAAGATGAGGCTTCTCCTCATAGCAAGGAAGACTTTACTAGTTCCAATCATGCTCAGGAAAAAGAACAGGTTTCTGAAGAGGGAATGAAAGAAAGTGATGATTCCCATGAAGCACATCCAAGACAAGATGAATTAGAGGGAATGCAACAGCAAGGAACAACTCAAGATTCTGGAGTACACAAAGATAGTGAAGCAAATGGGACTGTTGGAAATATGTTGCATGCCATGAATGACGATAAGCAAGAAGTCAAAGACTCTGACTCTTTGAATCCCACAAAGGATGATATGGCTTCAGTAGACGAGGTTCTTCAGAAGAAAGCATCTGAAAGTAATGATTTTAAGGAGGTTAATGAACATAAAGATGGCAAGCAGGAAGTTGCAGCAGGTGTCACCTTGAATGCTGAGAAGGATAATGAGATTTCAGCCAAACCTTATGATGATATTCTTGCTTCTAAGAGAACAGAACAGGTATGTGTCAGAGTCTTGGTCAACCAGGAAATTGATAACTGAAAATTGTGGTCTCATATTTCTTCTTCAACCAGTATGCAGGGATCTTCTACAACTCATGAGTTAAGATTTACTAAATGCATTACTCATGATGTCAAACGTTGTGTTAGTTAAGTAAAAATTAACCTCCTCAGAGAACCAAACCTTTTTGATTAATCAAACTTTCTTGAAGAATCAAATGTCTTTGACTCATTAAACCCTTTTGAAGAACCAAACCTCCTCAAAGGTGAGGGTAAATTATCAGGATCAAATGTAGTCTTTTTTATTACCTCTCCCTCAGAAGGGATGGTGGATCATACAAACTTGAATCAGTGAAATGCCAGTAAACTCTCCTTTTCCATGAATAAATTACCAATTCTTGATAAGCAAGACCTTTTGTCTCACTTTTCTTTTTAGGATAAGTTGGATATTAGTAGAAAGAATCCTCATTAATATCATGGATAGCACCATCATGAGAAGGATTAAAAGTATCACCAATAGAAGTATTAGAAGAACTGTCATTATCCTTGCAACCATTATGGAAAGCATCAACATTAGAAGAGGAAGGAAGATTACCATTATGGTCAACAAGAGGTGCATCATCATTTAAAGAACAAAACATATGATGATCAACCCAACCATGCCTCTCAATGTAATCCTCCACATGTTTTAATGATTTCCTTGAATCATCAATTTGCCGTGGAAGTATTTGGTTAAGAGTTTTCAGTTCTGATTATCTTTCTCCAGTTTGAGTTAATTCTCATTTTCTGATTTTAAACTTCCATTTTTCATTTCAAACTGTCATTTTCTTATTATAAATTCTCATTTTTTTCTTCCTTTCAAGCAAGTTATGCTCAAGTTCAATTTCCTTTTTGGAAGGTCCATTGTTGTCCTTTTTGGAACACTCATATTTCTCATCAGCAGAGTACTTATCACCCTTATCAAATTCCTCTTGCAATACATTCCAAATCCTTTTATCATACTTTTCCTTACAGATCAACTCAGGATCATCATGCATTTTTGCTAGGGGTTCCTCACCATAGATTGAAGGAAGTCAACTAATAGTATGAGAGAATCGTATTAATAATGATTTCATTTTGTTCTTTCCAAAATGAAGTCTTCTCATTGGTTATGACATCTTCCACAACCTTCCAACTGTCTTTGAACATGAACAAGTCCTTCACATTGTAAGTACAAGAATGATTATTCCCATTCAGAAAAAGACGGTAAAAATTCGATACATTCTTTCTTTTTAAAAAAATGGTTATATGAGATTGAAACTGCCCCTATCCATATTACGTTGTGACCACAAGTTGGTATTACAACTACTTGGCAAGATTTTAACCTTGGTCTTCTCCTCGAAAGTTGAGGTATTTAACCAGTTGAGATCATGCCATTTGATTAAAATGTTTAAGGTTCACCTATGGAATTTGAACCTTGGTTTATGGTGTAAAACTTTTCACTCCCAACCACTTTCCCTAAAGCCCATGGGAATATACATCCTCTTAACATGAAGGAAATGAATCCATAATGTTTCAACTAAAGTTCAGAAAAGTTTGGGAGATGATTGAGAATAGATTGCACCATTTCAAAGTACGCAAAAAAGGAAGGGGGGAGGGGGACAGAACAGGCAAAAGATACCTTCATTATGAGCTTGGGATGATCATGTGCAATTTGACTCTCAATTAGGGCAACCAATTTGACTTAACTTTGACTGACCAATCAAATGTACAAAACTATAACCCCTATAAATTTTTATTTAGATTTTAAATGTGTAAACAGATTCACGAAACTTGACTTCGGACTTGAGATACACGCAAATTACCAGAAATATTAATTCCACAATTTTAGGGGGTGAAATGACCGAGTCTGGAACAATGCAAAATTGGGAGCGCTACAATTTTCTCATGAAGATTCTGAATCAGAAATCAGACCTGTAATATTTATTTTGTATCTCAATATATTTTTCTTTTTTGAAAAATATTTAAACTACAAATTTTTCTCAACTTGGAAGCAAATTGAGCCCAAAGTCGAACCACAAGCTCCTAATAATGTCAACAATCAAACACCTGAAACAGCTTGGACAGATGTGTAAAAAAATATTGCGAATTCTACAAGAGTGTCTTTAGTACCATGCTAGAGAATCCAAAATTCCAAAGTATTCACATAATGACACAAGATTTTAGAGAAGGGAAAGCCCAAGGATCCTCAAATTCACATTAGATAACTCAGTAATCCACAAGATTATTGTCATAATGAACACATGATAACCTTATATAGGCTCAAGGTGGTAAGTTATACAATAGCCGCTCTGGACCAGATTTGACAAAATGATAAATAACCCAATGACACAGCACAAACAAACTATAGGTTTATTACAAAATATGTAAACAGGCCCATCTATTGATGGCGATCTCATTAAATTCTTTGGGGAATGGTCTTTTGGTTGTAGCAAATTTGACAATATGGCCATGGAAATAACCTACAACAAATTCAAAGTGAGTCTTCCATTAGTAGAAAATTGCATTGTTGCTTACTTTTGGCAAGGGACAAATTGTGAAGTTGAAATTCATCTTTCATATCGCCTTCAAAAGTTTTGGCACTTCCCACCTCATATTTTGAGACAAAATATAAGTTAAATAGCTTTCTCTTAAATTGGTTATATGGAGTTGAAATACCTGTATTACGTTATTTCAACAAACCACATTATTGTGGTATTACAACAAACAGTATATCACAATGTTGAGATTTGAATTTGGGTTGCACGTATGTGATTGCCTCCCATATGCCTTGGACAAAATATAAGTAACAATTTCCCCAGCAGATATGTATATGTATAAGAAGTATTTACTCAATTAAATAAAAAAAAAATATAAGTAACAATTAACCTCCAATCTGATCCAGGTTTTTGACAAATCGTCAAGTGGAAGGATAAAATGATTGCATGTCTTTTGGCTAAAGAGAGTTTTTGCTTGAAAGTTCTCCAATGTTCTATTTGTAATTTTAGTAGCTTTATGTGATTGAAATTGTTCTTATTTGCTTTTGATGTGTGTGTATTTTAAAATGGTCATATAGGGTTGAAACATCTCCCACATGTATTACATCATGACTCCATTATTGCATATTTTGAACAAATTGTATTGTCATGGGCTGCCTGATTGTGGAAATGTCCATCAAAATACAAGGATATGAACTTGGGTCATACTTATATGATTGCATTTATCACTGCTCCATATTGCTTTGGACACATTCTAAACAATGTTTCAATATCTCATATATATATTGAGATTATTTTAAATAATATATTATGTTGAAAAATATAGGCAACCTTAGTATTGGTCATGTGGGGCCTGTCTTGGCCACTACTCTGCCTTACATGTGGTTGACTAGTTAGTTGCAACTCTTATCACTGTGATTGTCATGCTGAACTATTTTTATGATATATTCTCGAGTTATCAGTATTATTTTGGTATTCATTCATGCTTTTAATATCTCTTTGCATATCTTTGTGTGGTCATTACTTTGTGGAGTTGATCTTTACATTATTTAATCCTTGGCTCAAATCTAACATGGTATCAAAGCAACTCTTGACATGTCTAGTGGCACCTGATGGAGGTTGATATGAGATATATTTAGATAAATCTGACTGAGTAATGTTTTAATGGAGGCAATTCAGAGAGGACGAATGTAATTTTTATTGATTGATTTGTTGAATATCTAGTACATTAAATGAATGATAACTTGTTCTGTTATTTCTGAGGAATGGTTAGTACTTAATTACGTTTCTATTAATATCATATTTAGTAACTTGATAACTTGTCTCTTTTGTAATTTTTATGACACAAGATCAAAATGTTTAGAAAATAAGGATTACCATAATTATTTGGTTAACACCAGTCTGTCATTAGGTTTATTTTGTAAACAATGATTCCTAATTGACTTATGTAATGATTTCCTGGCATTGCAGGGTAATGAATCTCATCATCAAACACTGAAGAGAGCACTGTCTGAGACTTATTTTCTGGGGAAGGAAAATGAAGAAAACTCTCAGAGATTTTCAAACGAGGATGATTATGATTCAAATTCCTTCTCCGAGCAAAAAGAGGTCATCTCATGGCAAGAACTTTTAACCCTGCTTTATAAGTGTATTCTTTGTTGATGCTTGTGAGTGTGCCAACTTTCCTTATTTTCTTTGATAAATACCTTTTGGAATATGTTTCTATTTTCAAATTATTGAATTTCCCTGGTCAGTCTTAGGTTGAAGCCCATTACATTTTGATGCATCACCATTAGCTGCTTTTGACACATCTTGTTGACCATGTTTCTTTCATTTCTTTATTTGGACTTAATTTCTATTTCATCTAGTAATGGGATTTGTTTTTGAACATGAAGGATGCAAAGGAAGGTAAGGGCAATGCCAAGGAACTGGATGGGGTGCTGGTTCTTAACTTTCTTGAAGCAGTTCATGCAGCTGAACAGAGACAAGCTGAGATAGATGCCCACATGTATGATGCGTACAAAAAAACATTGAAGGTTTGAAAAACACTATCACAAGTAGTAGGTTGTAGAAACTTAATTTCTCTTTGTTGATTTGGATGTTAACGCAATTTGTTCTTTCCTGTCATATTTCATTGTGTGGTTTATCATGATGAATGGCTTTGTATTTTGTTTTGTGGACATAAATGCATCGATAAAAAACATTTACTAAATAAGCTTTAGTTTCTGAAG
Organism: Wollemia nobilis; assembly: GCA_028583015.1. Taxonomy (NCBI): domain Eukaryota; kingdom Viridiplantae; phylum Streptophyta; class Pinopsida; order Araucariales; family Araucariaceae; genus Wollemia; species Wollemia nobilis. The sequence goes on from JAQPPZ010017228.1 coordinate 21,366,664, forward strand.
CTGCTGTCTTTGCTGAGTCTATTGTATGACACAGACCATAAATGATGTTAATATAGTTTGCTACAGGAAAAATATGAGAAGGAGCTGAAGGATGCTAGGGCAAGGGAACTTATGTATGCAGAGGAGGCAGATAGTCTAGAAAAGGTTTATGCTCTTTATCCATTTTCATGTATTCAATTTTTTTCATTCTTGTTTCTTGTGGGCAGCGCTGTATTTAACTCTACCCCAAGGCTTTAGATAGATTGGAAAGGTTTAATTTAATATGAGGTTGGTCAAATGCTTGAAACCCAAGGATGTCCAACATATGCTTTAACTGTACAATTGGATTGATCAATATGGACTTGAATACAACACAATTTTTCTTGTTTTAGTGATAAAGTTTGCAAATGGACGCATTGGAATCATGAATCTTTAAGATCTTAAAAAAATACTGTCGTAACATATGGAAAAAGTATGAACAAAAGTATATTTGTTTCTTCACATTATTCTCATTGATTCATCAAATTGCATCTCTATGAGTGCTTTATATTAATCTATTTATAAAGTTTTATTCTTTATATACAAATATATTTTCATATGTGAATTAGGCATGCTGACTATGCTGCGCCCTAAAAGTCCACTCTTTACTAACATGGATATTATAAACGGTTAAACCTAAGGTATTTTTCTCCAAAAGGAGAACTAGTTAGACAAAATAGATGGTCGTTAGCTTTTGGCAAATTCTAGCTGATGCCTTTTCTTGAACATACTCAATTGTAATAGTTAAAGGAAATCATAAGGATGAGACAAGGAATGAACAAGCAAATGATTAAGATAGGAAATCACTATCAAACCTCATAGGACAAACAACCATATATCTGGCTATACGTTACCAGGCTATACACTTGCAACTAAGCAATCCTGGTACTCAACAATGATCTCCTTAAGATCAATGATTCCAGAGTACCTTGACACAAAGTATGAAACAAAACCCATGAAGCCACAAAAGAATAGGTATAAACCTTCCAAACTTAGACATTGTAAAGCCTCAAGAGAGTTGGTGATAGAGGCTTATTTAGAGGTCTATTCTGGGGCATAGTAAGAAAACTCACAAATCAGTGAAAATTTGGTACTTCAATTTTGGAGAGTTTCTCGACAACTTGAACTCGGAAAAAAAAGAGTGAACAAAAAATAGAGGGCTAGAAAGTTGATTTTCATAAAAAATATGCTTTAAAACAAAAATTAGAGGGCTAGAAAGTTAATTTTCATAAAAAAAATTCAATTACAGTTCACGATCATGAATGATCATAAAATTCCAACAAAATAGTAAAATACGGTAACTTAAGTTGCCCATGATAAGAAGATGCACCAACCTTGTGACCCGATAATATAATAATTACATACTACTTCCAAGGAACTTCAAATAATTTAATAACCTTTATCATTTATGTCTTGAATTTTTCCAGAGTTTTTTCACCAATTAGGTAAGTGTACTTTGTAATGGTTAGTTTCCGAGTTTCTTTAATTAAAGCAATTTAAAAATGAATGCCATTTTCCATCTGTTAGGTGAACTTCTTGTGGATTTACTACATATTGCTAAGTACTACCTTGATCACCATGCTTGACAAAAACCATAGAAGACTTTGACTAAATCTAAGAAAGTAGCACTATCATTGATTCAAACCTCAATCCATTGTTTATGTAGTTGTAGCTTTCTTGAAAATAATCAATTAATATTACAAATAGAAAAATTCAAAGCTTATTCACTAAAAATTTCATGTTCTGGACTGCGCATACAAGTTTTGCCGAGAAATCGGCTAGATTTTGGTGATTTTCTTGGCGTCGAGGGGGGGAAAAACATCACCAAGCCAGAGATCTTGCAAGAAAACCGAGATTTTGCGAGAACTTGGCGAGTTTTCCTACTTTTTTTGGGGTGCAAGGGTCATTTTAGTAAAAATAGCATATGACTTGGGCTATTTTTAGTGGAAAATTGAGAAACTTTAACTTGATCATACAAAGTCGAAAGTAGACACTCCTTTTTGCTAATAAAAATTATGAAACTTTAACTTGATATACAAGGTCGAAGGTAGACACTCCTTTTTGCTAATGTTTCACAAGGAATACAATGTTGAAGTCAAATTTGAAAAGTTAGGAATTTGGAAAATAAAAAACGTTGCTGCTGATTTCATTTAGGAGTAATTTATAATGAATCAATACATTTTTCACTATTTTAGAAATCTTGTTGATTTATTCTCAATATCAAACTCTCAAATTTCTATATCTTTTATTTATTTAAGAATTTTTTACACAGATGAATTTGGCAAGTTTTCACAAAGAATAAAGTGTCTGTAGAATGGAGGAAATTTCATTTTCCATTGGCAAATATATTCATAAATTTGAGAAAAGTTTTCAAATGATAAGCATTAGACATTAAAATAATCCATTGTTTCATTTGATAGTAGAAAATAAGATGGAAAAGCTATGTTGCTTGGAAAACCCTTTTGTTGTGGACAGGGAAACATGCAGACACAAAAAGGGGGTGACTAGAAGAGACCACTAAATTTTGTTCAAAAAGGATGGCTATATAAAAGTGTTAGAAATTATAGAAATATAATTTTTTTAAAATTACAAGTGAAAAAACTAAAAAAGGGCATAAATTTTATTTAATCATTGGTTTTTTTTCATTACTAATCAACAATCATAGACAAAATGAAAATACAATGATGTATTATTTCGAGAGTATAGTGATTTGCTCAATTTGGTTGGGCCGCTGGACTGCCGAGGATGATGCTCTTTAAAGTATCATGTTCAACTTCTAGATTCTGATGGCTCGTTCTTTGATTTTCCGCAGCTGTCCCAAAATATAAAAAAATATTGTGTGGCAATCTCATGCATTCACTTAACGTGCGTAAATGGATTGCAGAACTTCTTTAGAGATGCTAAAGTTGTGTGATTCAACTTTGAATAGAAGCTATAGAGGCACCCCATATATTTGCATTCTTGTCTCACTTAAAGGTGTTGTAGGTGAGTTGGAGAGGAGAGGGCAATCCTCCAAGGGAGGTCCCAAGTTCGAATCTCCACCCTACCAAAAAGTTGAATTGGGTACCCAAAATCCAATTGATAATGTTGGTGCAGGCAGGGCCGGGCGCGACTCCCGGGTGACTTTGACGGTGTAGAACCCCCTGGTCGTGGTCTCTCAGACCAAGGCGGCCCCGCAAGGGGTTTTTCGCTTTAAAAAAAAAGTTTTAAAATTTTTGGAATATGGGGAAATCAAGTTTCCAGATTTCAACTGTTTGTCTATCTGACAACTCTCTATGATACACAAACAACTCTCCATATTTCAGTTGTGCAAACACCGACCTATTTGTATTCTTGTTTCTCAATATCAAGTTTCCAAAATTAAGCTGCGAAGCACTATCTATTACATCTAGGCATCTCCCTGTCCCTCAAGGGGACTCCCAAAAAAGGGGTTGGGTGGGGGACATCCCACGGCATCCCCCTGTCCTCCTCCCCTAGGGGACATGTGTCCGCAGGTATACAACCCTGGGAAAAATGAGGGGAACATGCATGGCAGTGGATAAATGCTTCAGATTTGGCCTAAAGACACATAATAACAGGAACATATCATTAGTGGACATGATAGGATGCTTTGTAGCCCACAAGAGTACAATTGCCATGGATGCTATTCAGTTGCTGTTGATGAGATTTTGTCTTTGGGTTTATTAATGTAATCCATGGTGTCAAAGATGGGTGTATAGACTATAGAGTCTCCTAAACAAGTCTCACGTCATTTAACAATGTTGCAAAGAAATATCCTAATAAAAGGTGTTTTGAAGGTGGACACTAATGCCAAAATTTAAATAACTGCAGTATGAGGGTCTACCATCATGTCATATGCCATTATGTTTTGGTATTAGTTAAAAATGTATTAAAAATCTTTCAGAAATGAAGGACTGAGGATTCACATGAGGCGACAGTCTTCATAATTGGATCCAGCAATTATTACTACCATTTGTTTCTTTTCTTTTCATTCATGTGCCTTACCACAATTTAGCATGTCTTTCATCTAAGATATTACGACTTTTGCTATGTAATTATTGGAGTATGACATATGTGAGAAGGCAACCTGTTTCCGTCTTCTTTGCACGACATTGCCAGATGGATTAAGCATTCCTTTTCACATTGTTTTTTTTTGAAAAAATTGAAAAAAGCTTGCATTAAAACAAATTACAGTTACAAGAGGGAGAAAGGGCATCCCAACCAAGAGCAAAGAGACCAGAAGAACAAAGGGCGCGAAAACGCGACAAGTCGCGACAAGTCGCGAAATCGCGACACCAAACCTAACAACCGCCGCGCCACGACAACCGGTCGCGAAATCGCGACATGTCGCGACATCGCGACAAAACAGCGCCGAGGCCACAACACTCAAAAAATGTCGCGAAATCGCGACAAAGACAAAGCACCAAAGCACCCAAACGCCAAAAACGTCGCGAAATCGCGACGAGAAAGCCGTAAGGCACCGCTTCCCAAAATTGTCGCGAAATCGCGACGAGTTCACCTTTAAACAACAACTTTGAGAAAGTGTCGCGATATCGCGACGACTTTTCCTTAAAGCCCCGCTTGGTCGTAAGTGTAGCGAAATCGCGACAAGAATTCCAATGGGCGCCCTTCCGCAAAAGTGTCGCGAAATCGCGACATGTTCTCCCCCATGGTGCCCTTTTCTTAAACTAGTCGCGAAATCGCGACGTTTATCCTTCATGCAATTTATTCTCCGTAACTGTCGCGAAATCGCTACAAGTTTGCCCCTTTGCTTCCTTTCCTTAAAAATGTCGCGAAATCGCGACAGATTATCCTTTGAGAAGCTTTTCACAAAAAATGTCGCGATATCGCGACGGTTTTTCCACTTAACGCAATTTTGCTCAAAGCGTCGCGAAATCGCTACAGGTATGCCCCTTTGCGTCCTTTCCTCAAAAAAGGCACGAAATCGCGACAAATTTTCCTTTGAGTAGCTTTTCACAAAAATTGTCGCGATATCGCGACGGTTTTTCCCCTTCACGCAATTTTTCTCAAAGCGTCGCGATATCGCGACGCTTTTCCTCCAGCAGCAGAACCAACAAAAAAGGTCGCGACATCGCGACACCTTCTCATCAAAGACCGCGACGACGCAACAAGTCGCGAAATCGCTACAATTTTCCTCCCAAGGCCGCGGCAACAAAAAGGGTAGCGAAATCGCTACAGTTGTCCAGGAAAGGTCGCGACAGAGCAACATGTCGCGAAATCGCGACAGATTTCCAAACAAGGTCGCGACGGCGCAATATGTCGCGATATCGCGACAAAAACTAACCTTAGCCATTTTTGAGCTCATGGATGCAGTGATCGTTCCAGACCACTCCGAATCTCTTCATCTATCATAGGCATATCACCGTGCAATCGAACACCTACCTCTTTCTCAAACACCCATCTTCGCAAGGAAGTCAGCTACCGTGTTCAAATTTCTACTCACATACACAGGGATAACATCATCTAACTCCCTCCATAACTCCTTGATTTGGGATATCAAAATCCGCAGTCTCCAGGCTTTTAATGAGAAATTCTGCAAGCAATCTAGAGCGCCGATCAGAAGTTGAGAATCTGATTCAAGAATTATCCTCCGGTAACCCTGCTTAACACCCGTATAGACGCCGACTTAATGGCAAAGGCTTCGGCTTCATTGTTCGTGGCTCTGCCCAATCCCTGCAATTCCCAGTAAAGAACCGCACTCGAGTGATCCCGACAAACAACACCAATTCCTGCGCTGCCCGGGTTGCCTTTTGCAGCCCCATCAGTATTGATCTTGATCCAGCCAACAGGGGGAGGTTTCCAGCATGCTCTGCCTTGCCTCTCATGTCCCTCAACCCCCTCTTCAAGATGCCCAAGAGCAGCCTGATTCTCTTCATCAACATAAATAGCAACAGTTTCTGTGACTTTGCTCCAGATGACCTGCCAAACGCCGTCAATCGAGGAGAAAGTGTTTCTAAAGATCCGGGCGTTTCTCTCCAACCAAACTTGCCACCAAATGAAGAGAAAGCCTAACTGCCAGCTAGTTCGGAGAGCTATGGAATTGAACCTCGCCCCTTTTCCATTTTTCCCAAATATTGGTACGATTGAAAACACCATTAGCCCGGAGTTTAAATTGAGAGAACCAGCTGTTCCCAAATCGATGAGTAAAAGGGCACTCAAAAAACAAATGATCTGCAGTTTCCTCATGTTGGAGGCATAAAGCACATTGAGAGGGGCCATTGAAACCCCTACGTCTGAGATTGTCAAAGGTGAGAAGACCATTATGCATAAGTTGCCAAGCAAAGAAATTCACTTTCGGCCAACCCTTTGAATGCCAAATCCTTCTCCAATGCTGAACCGGAAAAGAGTGTGGGGGAGGCTCAGGGAGGATCTCTTCATATCCAACCTTTAACTGAGTAGACCCCAAGGCTTCCATAGCCCCAGGCTAATTCATCTTCCTCATCCCTCCCCGTGAGGAACCTTTCTGACAAGATTTTTTGCAGGATGGGCGCCAACTCCGGAGAGACAGTAATTGGCCACTCCTCCCACCGCTTAAACTTTTTAAATTTATACCCCCCCAATTGACTGGTAAGTAGATAATTATCAATATGGATCCAGCCCTGGGCTTCTAAGGCGGTCATGATTGGTTGTAGCTCAGTGAACATGACAATAATGGGCGGATGTTGGTCCCAAGAGTCGACCCGTAAACGAGCCTTGTCTCCTCTCCCCACTTTCCGTAATAATTGATCTTTGATAACTGGGACCCAAGCTTGAGAGTCTCGCCACACTAAGGATCCAAAGACCTTCCAAGGGAAAGCGACCCACCTCATTGGGATGAACATGCCCCAAATATTTACTCGGAAAGAATTCTCGTCGAAGAGGGAGGTTGGCTGAGAAATCCACCTCCAATACAGTTTTCCAGCCAAAGCTCGTTATTAAGCATAGAACTTCTCAAGCCCAGCCCTCCTTTGTCCTTAGGCTGGGTAACTTTGTCCCACCCAACCAAGGCCCATCTTTTCTTCCCTTTTGCGCCTTCCCATAAAAATCTTCTAGCCATTTTGTCCAGCTCTTTCCAGATGGTATGAGGGGCAGCCAATATTGAGAATTTATAGATCGGCAAAGCCTGTATAACTGACTTCATGAAGGTTAATCTACCCCCGTAGCTTAGCCATTTATGGGCCCAATGATTCATTCTCGTCTTTGATGCCCGCCAACGTATTCTTCCGTATGTCAATTTTTAACTTTTTGAAATGAAGGGGAACGCCTGTGTAAACAATTGGAAGAGAAGTCCTTGTGAAGCCCAGGATCTCAATAACACGCTCCTGTAGCCGTTGGTCAAGATTGAAAAAGACCACTTTGGACTTCCTGTCATTTAGAACCTGATTTGAAGCCCTTAGGTAGAAATTCAAAGTATCTCTGATTCCTCTAGCTTCCCGAAGAGTGGCCGCACCAACCAGGCCAGTATCGTCCACAAATTGCAAGTGAGTCAGAGTTTCCTCCCCAACCTTGATACCAGATAGCAGACCTTGTTGCCTTCTCCTCAGAAACAGTCTGCCCAAACCTTCAGCCAAGAGAAGGAAGAGATAGGGAGAACAAGGGTCTCCCTGGCGGAGACCACGAGTGGCACCGAAAGGATGCGAGGGAAGGCCCTTGATGAGAACAGAAAAGAGGGAGAAGAAACACAACTCATAACCCAATCAATCCATTCCCGAGAAAAGCCAAAGGCAACCATCATTTTCGACAAGAAGCACCACTCCACCCGGTCATAAGCCTTGGACATATCCAGCTTTAATGAACATTCCTTTGTTGCCCGAAGTTTGCATTGAATGGATGGCCTCCTGGGCCAAAACCACCCCATCCAAGATTTGTCTTCCCTCAACAAAGCCCCCTTGTTCAGGAGAAATGATGTTGTGAAGAAGGGGTTTAAGCCTCTCAGCCATTATCTTAGTGATGATTTTGTAAATCACATTGCATAAAGCAATAGGCCTGAAATCGGAGATATGAGTCCCCGCTTCCCCTTTTGGAATTAAAGCTATGAAGGTGTGATTGATCGCCCCGAGCATTCTTCGATTGGATCCGGATTCCTCAAGAATGACCCAAAACATCCTCCCCCAAGGTGTCCCGTAAAGCCCGAAAAATTCAATAGGAAAGCCATCTCGGACCAGGAGATTTTCCAAGACTCATACCAAAGACCACATTTCTCGCTCATCCCTTTCAATGGGTCTAAGCAGGGCCTGATTGTCTTCTTCAGAGATAATAGAAGGAATAACATTAAGAACTTCGGTCTGAGCCTCAACATCTTGCTGCATACTTTCCTTAAAAAGTTTAGAAAAGTAATCGATAGCATGGGAATGCATGCCAGAAGAGTATCGAAGACATTTCCATGTTCATCTTTGAGAACTTCCATATTGTTCATCCGTCTCCTAGCACAAGCCGACCGATGAAAAAATTTGGTATTTCTGTCCCCCTCTAATAACCAAGTATTCCTAGCCCTCTCGCTTCCAAAGATATCTCCTCTTGGTTGTCAATGTCCTCAACCGCTTTACGTAGCTCATCATCTTCAAATTTGAGTTGCTCAGTAATTAATCCTTCCCTAAAAAGTTTCTGAACCTCCTCCCATCTAGCCACCAAGGGGGCCCTTTGGGACTGGAAATCCGACTTGTTTCCTTTCCTCCACTGTTTCAATTGAATTTTGACAAATTGAAGTTGTTTATGAAATTTGAACATTGCTGTCCCAAAAGGTGGACGGCCTTCTGTCCACCATTGAGTAATTTTCTGTCGAAGGTCCTCCTTTTGTAACCAAAAATTCTCAAATTTAAAAGGCCTATGGTGCTGCCCTCTCGAAGTCCCTCCCTCTAGCAAAATGGGAAAATGATCCGAAATAGGGCCCTCCAAAATCTGGAACTTAAAAGTCCATTTAACAAAAGCCTCCTCCGAGACCAAAAAGCGATCTAACTTGACCTTCCCCGCTATGTGGCTCCTTTCTCTTGTTTGTCCAAGTGAAAAAACACTAGGGCCTTGAACGTCCACTAAATGAAAGGCCCGAACTTGGGCAATCGAAGCCGGTCCCCCGGATCCAAAACAGGGGTGCCACCTTCCCCGGTCACGAACGGATAATTTTGCATTAAAATCCCCCGCAATAATCCAGCTCATAACACTCCCCGTATGCCCTCATGTTGTGAACAACTGTCCCATTGGAGCCTCCGGCCATCAAGGTCTTGGGCCCCATAAAAGTTGGTGATTAGGACCCGCTCGTAATTGAAGTTATTTCTCGAAGAGAGAAGTAAGAACACCCCCGCAAGCTATATGTTCTAAAGCAGTCCTGCACTCGTAGGGTTCCAAAGGGTAACAATTCCACCCGAAGCTCCTTGGGCAGCCACATCCATATGCCCAGCCTCCCCGCCGCATTTTAGTAGCAGCTTTACTCATAATATCTAAAGACATTTTGGTCTCCCGAAGAAGCAAAAAGTCCTGCTTTTACGGTTTTCTAAGAGTCTTTGAACAGCAGATTGATGGGTTCTACTGTTTAAACCCCTAACATTCCAAGATTGAATAATCATTGAAAACCTTGAGAGCAGTAAGAATCAATGGTCCTCACCAATCCTCCATTGATTAGCTTATCTCCTTGCGCTGTTAGTAGTTCCTTATTGGATTTTCTTCCCGCTCCTTGAGAGTTATTGTTTCTAGATCTCTTCTCCACCTGGGTAATCCCTAAAGCAGGCCTTTCTCTATTTTTATCTGCATTTCCCATGGTGACATCTTTGATAGCCGACTGTGCTGGGGAGTGTATAACCAATGCCCCCGAATTCTCTGACTGCAGATTCTCAGCTGGCACAGCCACCTGTTCTACTACAGGAGTGAAGGAAGGAGAAACAAGAGGTGGAGTGTTGTCATTCACACCATTCCCATCCACTCCCTCCATAGATTGGTCCTCCCGATCCACTAATGACTTAAAAATTTCATACCGATTGTTTGGCTTGAGCTGCACCTGCTCCTTGCCATTTTTCTTTTTGTTTCTCTTTCGTTTCACCTGTTCAAAGCCATCCTGCTGAGCATCAGGACCTGGAGAATTGCTAGAAGGTTCATTGACAGGACTGGACTTACCCTCTCTAGGGCGGTTTGACATTCCGCTCGGAGCCTCCGTTTTTGTGCTCAATATGTTTGGGCAGAACCTTGCCAAATGTCCATGCTTATGGCATACTCGGCACCTGAAAGGTAGGGCCTCATAGTCTAGCTGCTGGATCCAGGGTACTCCTGCTAGCTCAAGTTCCGCCTCAGCTGGTAGAGGCTGACTAATGTCCATCTCTACACATATTCTAGCAAAGACAGCAGTATTTCCCTCTATGGTATCTTTGGAGACTCCCAAAAATCTGCCTAGGGAATTACCTATTAGTTCCAACACCTGCTCACCCCAAAACTCCATCGGGAGAGCGTACAGCCGAATCCAGACCGGGACAGCCGTGGGTTCGATGCGGGGGTCGAAACCCACTCTCCAGGGTTGGACAAATAACCCTGCTGGTCCGTGGTTTCTCTTTTCTGATTCAAATGCTCTGTTTCTATCTGCTAAAGAAGAGAAACTAATGATGAAATACCCATTGCTTATAGGCCATAAAGAGTACTCACCGTGTGGCTCCCAGTTCCGCGAACCTAGGTATGCAGAAAATTCAGTGTGGGCCGGATGCCCATGAATTTGCAGATCAAGTCGTGATTAGCTCGGTAGACGATTGTATCTTCGACCAGCATTGGTTCTATAACAATCTTAGGCCTGGAAGTGGATTGCGGGAGGCATCCATTAACGCGGTGAGCATTTGGGCCATTGCCAACATTCTTGAGTATCGTTTGAAAAGCATTCCGCTGAGCTCCATCAGTGGAAGGCGAGGGATTATCTTTCAACTTCTCAACATATGAAGTCTTTCTCCCAGCAGGAGAAACTGGAGGAGACCCCATCGGCCCTCCCGGACCACGAATGAACCTTCAGACGAATTCAAAATCAACTCCCCAAAGCCCCAGGCAAGATCTTCGGGCCAGAAACCCTCGAGCAACACCAGACGCCGTCACATAAATTTTCCCGCCAAATCGCCCATAAATCCTCTTATGTTGCTACTCAGTTTTTCCACACCATCCTTTTCACATTGTTACAAGACCAGATGGTGTTGAAATTACATGAAACATAATACAATAATCTCACCATGTGACATTGATTGCATTCCTTTTGGTTGACAACAGTGTGTGCTATGTTGGAGTAGAGGAGAGGTGATCTACCAACTGTTGCACATTTAGGGCACATGGATATTATGTTGGCTGGTGAATGACACTATTCACATCATATTTATATGTGAGATATTGGGGCAGTGATGGCCAAACATTTTAAATTGTTAACAGTAGAGACAAACTGTTGCTGTTTTCACACATCTCATCTTTGAGCTCTTCTTTCAAAGGGCTTTGGCTGCTGTGTTGTGGGGTATCATTGGAGCACTTTGATAGTTTAGGGCTGATTCTTGACAATGAAAATTATTTTTTTCCAGTTGCATTGCCAAATCAGTACATGGTATTTGAATTTGCTAGGTTTAATTGTATTTTTTATCCTATATATATATATATATATATATATATATATATAAAAGGTATTCTAAAGATTGCCTTCGTCGATATTATTACTGGTATTCCTTTTCATGAACCTTCAAAATGCCAGGTGAGATTCTGGAGAGGTAGAATGGATGAATACAAAAGCCGGGTCCTGCATACATGCAGCTTTTAACTTTTTTTTTTTCCTGAAAAATCTTATCCAATTCCCAAGAAAGGTAGCATACTGGAATAGTAAAAATAATATGGAGGGTTTCATTTGAGAAGCACTAAGGCCCGTAAGAATTGTGGAAGAGATGGGATAATTTTATTAATGTCCACGGATGGCCAAAGTAGGCGAATGAGACTCGTTGAAAAGAGCTGTTCTAATGCACTGTAGTAATAAAAAAGTTCTATGAAATTAGGCTAAACTAGAGTAAAGAATCTAGTTACATTACTCTCAACTGGAACAACTGTATGATATAAAACTACAGCCTCAAGTGTTCACAAAATGGATAAACCCTAACATGCAAAATCTAATGATTAAGAGAGACCAGAAGTCAAGGTAAAAGAGAGTGAAGGGGCTCCAATGGATCCAAGCGCTAAGACAAATCTATAGTGGGATGTAAAGTAGAAACACGGTCATCATCACCATCTATCCCAAATGGGCCAACAGAGGATCTAATGATGCTTTGAGGATAATAGCCATATTAAAGGGGGCCTGGTTGGTTAATTCTGGGGGGATATGCAGTTTTAACCCTCAAGACTCCTCTACCATCCATGGCCATGGAACCAATAGAAGAGGATAGGAAATTTGTAAGTTGGGTCTTTCTACAATTCCTCAGTACGTGAGGGATGACCAAAACCCGACATCAGAGAACTGTAGTCCTGTGCAGCCGCATGCAAGAAAAAGAAAGAAACAAAGTCCCAATATCCACTCTTGTATGTACACAAGGCTGCACAGATCTGTCATTAACATTCTAGAGAGTTGTAGTTTCAAATGAATGCTTAGTACTCTTGACTACAAAGATCGAGTGAGAATGAGGTGATAACTTGAGTAGTAGTTGATCTCCCCTGTAATAACTGACATTGAAAAGTAATAGCTTCCCTAAAAGGACAAAGCCAAAATCTTTGTTCAGGATAGCTGAAAAAAGTGACAAGTGATCCACCTGAGTCTCTATACAAGCAATAGTACCTACCTTAAATCTCATGGTAAATAGGACACTCGAAGATGAAATGTTGTTCAGTCTCCACCTCCCAAAGAGAGCAAATATGACATAGCCTATCGTCTTGAGGAATATGGTGGTCCGTCTCCGCTCGCAACTGATGTGAGCACACTTTGAGCTGACCAAGAGGAATCCAAAGGTTGTGTGCCCAATGTTGGTGGCCATGATCAAGACGAGTAATAATGCCATATGCAATCCTAATGAAATGTTTAGTGTTAAGGGCCGATTTAGAAGTAAGAGGCTGAGATGGAGTGACTGAAGTGATCTGAATATATTGTCGTTAAACATCATCTTTGAAGAGAGAACAAGGTTATAAAAAAATTTCTTTGTAAGAAAGTTACAAAGCCTTCAGCAGTGCTGAGAGGTGGTTAATTGATCTGTTTTTATTTCAAAAAATGGCTCAATATTAAACTTTCATGATATAAACTATAAATGGAACATGTATGAGATCTTCTTAGGTTTGACAGATGGTATGAGTGTTGTCAGGTTAATGGTTATGAAGTAAGTTTGAGCTCAACCTCTGCCAATTTCCTTAACATAAACAGCCATTTTTGAGCATGAAAGTGGTTTTCAGCATAGCTCAGATGTACTTAGTGAATATGGATTAGTAATTCTGCTGGAACATGATTGAATGAGCTTGATTGTGTGGATTGGTCAAGCTCATGTGGTATGGATGGAAAATGCAAAATAAGATGAATTGTTAACTTGTATACATAATTATGACTAATATATTGGAACTCATTGTTCAGCAAAAACTGAAAGGGAATCTTTTACGTTAAGGTTCTTCCAATTTTCATTTTGCTAGGCAGTTGCAAAATTTTCCTGAAATGTTGTTCTTGATCAAGATGCATAATAATTTGCATGGTTAATGACATGAATATCAAGCTGTTCACTGTGTCCAGGAATTGCACAAAGAAAAAGCAAAAGCGGCTGCTGCTTTCAAGTCACTTCAGGAAAAAGCAGAACAACGACTGGTGTCTGAGCTTCAGCGTAAGGTACTCAGTTTTCTATGTTGAATTTTTTCAGAGCTAGAAAAATTCCACTACTGCTTTTGAAGGCTGTTATTTGAACTTTCCTTCAATAATCTTTCCCCATTCCATGTACATGAAAAACCTCTTTAAGAGGCAGGCTATCATTATTTAGTCTTCATTCATGTTTAGGAAGAAGAGGCAGACATGAAGCTCAAGAAGGCACAACTGCTTGCAAAAGCAGAAAAAGCTGCAGCTATTGCAAAGGAGAAGTCATCTCATTTGAATGAGATGGCTGATGCCAACCTTCAAGTATGTTCTTTGTTTATTGAATATTAATTTGTCTATATGCATTTCTGACTTTCAATTATTTTTTTTGTCTCATATGCAAAGGCTGTAAAGTTTTGTTGAGTTCACGGTTCTCTTCTGGTTAATTTTTGCTGGGGCTCATATTAGCAGATGGATTTTGTGTTCCTTTGTAGATGAAAGTGCTTTTCTAATGTTTTGCCTGTCATTGCTTTTGCAGATTAATGCTCTGCGTACAGCATTCTATACTCGATCAGAAGAGGCCCGTCAAAGTCACTCTGTGCACAGACTTGCATTGGTATTTTTCATCACTTGATTATGCAATTTTATTTCTTATTAGAGGCTTCTCCATGTTAGTGAATTGGAACTATCAAGTCTTGTATTTGTTGTTACTTTTGACATCCTATGTTCTAGCTTGAGATTTTTAGATATTTTATTTCTGCAACTGATTCCAACTGGAATACCATCACGTATTCTAGGTTGATAACTGCTGCTAGCATTTTAACCTTTTTTGTCACATGCATGGCAAATACATCTTGAAGCATTTGTTCTCAACTTGTCAGACCTAATTTTTTAATTGGCACAGGGAACATTTGCTTTAGAAGATGCTTTGATGAAGGGTGCACCTCTTCATAAGGAAATAGCTGTGCTTCGTGCATCTATGGAAGGCATTGATAAAGATTCTCTGCTGGAGGTTGCACTATCATCATTACCTCCGGAAACATTAACACGTGGAACAGAAACACAGGCCCAATTACACCAAAGGGTATGAGTCTGTCTTCTATCCATGCATATCGTCAATTTATTGGAGTTTTTCAAAGAGCATATAAATTTTAATGACCTAGGTAGCCTTATGGAATTAAACGGGTTTACATTGTTCTTGTCAGTTGCAAGCTGCAAGATTGATGTTGCATATTCATATTTATTTGTACTGTGAAGTGCTATATAAAACATTAGTGTGAAGTGCTTGTAGAATGTTGGATTTAATTGCAAAACTCTTAGCAAACATCTACCTAATGGAAATCAGGCCGACTACCTACGATGTGAGGCAGTTTTATGGTAGACTAGTCACAGGATTTGAGGAGCATTTTGTTTAAAAAAGAAGAAAAAAAGTAAAAGAAAATGGATTTCATTATTTTTCAACTGTATCTAACACATTAGATTGTCTGGAGTAAATGCAGCCAGCCTCTAGGAAAGAACTTAGTCTAAATGTTTTAGCCTATTATTCTTTGAAAAATATCTATAGTATTGTGATTTTAATATGTTTTCCCTCAAGTTTGAATGTTTTGACATTTTTTAAGAGTAAGCTTTTAGGTTATTTAGGAATATTCATTTATCATGCTTTTGCATTTATTATTTAAAAACTTAAAATAATAAGTAATGTTGAACTCCGTTTTTTTAACCTTTTTTTTAATCAATACTTCTTAAATACATCTGCCGTGGGGGTTGAACCTGGGTCTCATCACCAATAATGCAAGTGGCATCCTTGCCGGTAGATTACACGCATGCAGATCTGTTATTTGATCTTAGTAATGGTTTATTCAAAATTTATGATGTCTGAATATTTTTTGAAATTCATTCTCACCAAACACAAACATAAATTTGAATCTTATGACTTCGATTATGGACAAGGGTGAGTGTTCCAAAATCTTGTAATGTAGCATTCTCAAAACATTCATACAGGAAGGGTGAATCAAGGGTGACTCTTAAAGATGTTATACAATTTGAACTTTTTAATAACACAATGGTACAACTTTCATGCTTAGTCTGATGCTTCCAATCTATCACATGCATCTTTGACATCATAACAGACAACTGAGTTAGACCTTTTGTAACCACAGGGAAGAAATTTATCTGGCTGAAATTTTATCATACTGCAACAGGCCTCTAAACAGAGGTGGTAAACGACCTTGTAAAGGGCTTTCACATGCTTAGAAAGATACTTGCCACTGTTAATCCAGTTTGAGGTTAGACTTAATGATAATTCTCTCCATTGACTCTTGAGCCCAGCGTAATAGTTGGCTTCAGTGTTGGCATTGAAGGAAACATTAAAATGCCAACCTTGCTAGTTGGTCAGTCACCTAAATCACTTCTTGGTTTCTTATGGTTGTGGCTCATGTCTTCTAAGATCCAGGCACCACCAGTGGGTGGGTGAGTAACCAAGTTAACAGGTTCAAGGGTTCCAAAGGAACATTTCAACACCATGAGATTCTTAGTACAGCATTCTACCATGCTTGAACAGAGCTTCAAAAACTGAACCTTTGGTATCAATCAGAATTTCAACACATCGAGGAGAATCTGGTAGCATTCTAAGAATAGTTTTAGAGCTTGGGCTGACCTTTTCAGAGATGTCGTCCTAGGAATTTCTTCCAGTCACTGTTCTTCCTTCCACTTTTAGTAATTTCCCAAATCATCAGCCATACTCATACCATGAAACAAGGTGTAAGCAGCATTGACTCAGTCAGGAATGAAGCTATTCAGGATAAAAATCATTTTATCGCATATAACATCTTATTTTCATAATCTTCATCATATGGGTATGAGACCCGGTTCAACTACTTTGCAGCTGGATATAGTAGATGCAGACCTCATTTCTTTTTTTTGAATGGACCCTGCTATGGCCCTCCATTTTGAGAGTGCATTTGTCATTGCTTTCTTTATTTGTGTGTTTATATGTGCAGTCAGTCCATGCACTGTATATGTGCAGACTAGGTAGAAGTCTTTACCAGGTCAGGTTTACCGTTCTTGTTTCATGATCATATCCCATCATCAACATTAATTGTAGGGCTTATGATTTGAAAATCTATTGAGATAATTTCGTAAGTCAAAGGTATTTAAAAAGGCTTTTTTCAGTAATTTTGAATGTTTTTTAAAATTGATTGCAAAAATATTTTGCTAATCACAACAAACTTATAAGATATTGGCATCCTTTGAATTTTTGCATAGTCGCACTGATAACTAGTCTGCTTTATTTTATTGCATGAATAATACAACGCAGTTTGAATCCTTAGAAGAGGCATTGCGAGAACTTGCTCTTATTCCATCTGGTGGAGGTGGTGTGTTGACCCATGCACTAGCTCGGCTTGCTTCTGCTGTGAAGGTGAGAATCTAGAGATTTTAAGAACCAGAACACTAAAATTAAGTAGCAAATTGATAATTCTAGGTCTTTTGTTTCCACTTTTATGCAGGTTAAAGAAGCTGGAGATGGATTCCATTGTGAAAGCATTGAATCTACAATTGCTCGAGTTGAGCATTTCCTGGCGGAAGGAAATCTTATTGAAGCAGCTAATGCTTTAGAGAAGGGCACAAAGGGAAGCAAAGCAGAAATTATTGCTGCAGAGTGGGCAAGACAGACTCGTAACAGGGCTGTTACTGAACAAGCGTTATCTCTATTACAGGCATATGCTACTGCCATTGCTTCCAGTCTCACCTGAATTGTGTGGGAGGATCATATTTTGGTAGTTGAGTTAGGTGTTCTGTATTCGCACAGAAATTGACATCTCTATAATGTGCAACTTATTCAAGAGTGATGGCTTTTTTGCTTATGTGCACTCTTCTCAAAAAAGCAATTCTACTGGCCTTCAGATTGCTTGTTTGAGCTATTTATTCAAGATTGGTCAATACCGTGCAATATTATTTGCATTTAATGAATTTCACTGGCAGATGTGTTCCCTATTCCTTAATCTACTAAGCTCTGAGATCGACTTTATGCTAATTTTGGCATTTGAGCTTATGCTCATTTTGTGGTTCTTTACTTCTTGCACATTGCTTAATTGTAACCAAAACCAACAATTGTCCTATAATAATGTTTGCTTTTCTGTAAGTGGTCTTCCCAATCAAATCTGATTCAATGCAATAAAGAATGATGTTAAGGCCCAAAAATGGTCTCTCTATAGTCTGCTCCTAGATTTGTATTATCTTTTGGCAATAATATACTTGGCAGTGCAGTTGCTAAAATTCATTTTCTGTTTTGCAAAGTACCCATCACATTGTTTGGTGCTAGAACAATGTTTCTTTTCTGAGGCATTTTCTTAAAATGTGGAGAGGACATTATTTATCTTTCATAAATTCAGTGAAGCAAAGCTGGTTGATACGTTTTTGTATACTATATTAGAAGCTACCTTTGGGTCCAAAGACATCTAACCTTGCCTCTTCTCTCTCAAGACATTGCATTGCAATGGAATAAAGAAATCAGAAATAAATTGGACATAGTCAAATGGGTAGAAATACAAGGAGGACCGATTAGCAAGTATGTTTCTCATCTCTTTATGATTTTTTGATATGGGTGTTGGTGTTCATGGTGCTTAACATAAACAGAATGGGGTTTGTTTTCTTTGATACTGGAAATAGAAGCATAATAGCCAAGTTTTATTTTTTCATTGAATTGAGTTGAAATTGGGATGGAGTTTCCACTGGATATATGTTACAGCATGTTTTTTTGTTTGTAGCTCACTGACTCGAAGTCTAATTCTCAACTGCAATGAGGGCTGACCATACTGAGCTGAAATACATCTATGTGCATTAGTAGCCTAAACAGATGGATACTATCTTTCTCTTCTTTATGAGTGTTGTCTGCAATTAAATATCCTATTTCACTAATTGCAAAGGGTCTAGTTGTTCATCATATTTAAGCTCACATAACATTAGGCTAGGCTCATCAAATTGTTATGTTGCGTGTCCAGAATGAATGTTTGAACTGCATTGAAGCAATAATTTGTAGCTCCCCAAAATGAATGGTGCATATAAAGATCAACACAGGCAGTAAGGCACAATAGATGAGACATACGAGTATTGCACAAAAATAGTTTAAACAGTACAGGTCTTCATAAAAGGATGTATGAATACGATTTGTGCCTAGTCATATACTTCCTTGCTAATCTCTAGTTCATGACTTCGATTACTTTGTTATTGACCATTAACTTTTCATTGCATAATTATTAATTTAAATAGGTAAACTTGAAGCCTATAATATTGATGACGCTAAAAAGGATGCCAATGCACAAAAGTTACAGGCTACAAGAGACCAAGCTCTAAGTCAAAGTCAAAAAACAAGCTCGGGCTATACAATATCCAAAATACTGCAAATAAAAGCCAGTATGGACTAGGAGCACCCAAACAACTGAGTACAAATAAATACACCATGCAGCTGTACAAAGCATATGGAAATTGATAGAAAACAAGTTTATACAAAACTCTAAACAGCAGTAACAGCATGAGAAAGAAACAACAATGGCCCATCAGAAGCAGAAACAGGCTGACTATGCTTAGCACATAACATAGAGTGACAAGCCCCCTATATAGGGGAAAGAGCCAAGCATAACAACAAAGTCTGAACAGAAAATTGGAACCTCGACAATTGAAGTACCAATCAATGCCAACCTCATCTTTTCAGGAATATCAAAGACGTAGTCTTCAACAGTGTAAGACAAAGATTCCTTGGCAATCTGACTAGACTGATGCATCTTTTCAGCAGTGACCTGATGAGAGGAAGACTTTTCATTGTTCTCAGCAATTTGATTTTTTAAATTCTTCTGGTCTTTAACAAGAAGGTGCACTTGTCCCTTGATCTCTAACAATTGTTTGCAGAACTCTGTATTTTTGAGCACCTCCTAATTCAGTTGTCTTGGAAGGGCTACCATCTACAACATGATGTAAGTCTATGGTTTCCAACAACAGATGGAAAGTACAAACAATTAAAGGATGAATATCATGTCTATGGTTTCCAACAACAGATGGGAAGTACAAACAATTAAAGCATGAATAACATCGAATGAACCATACATGTTTAATAATTTACTATTCAAATGTCTCTGCTATAATATTGAATTCATCAGTAATTTAAGTAAAGCAAACCTCCAAACGAAAAATGCAGGAAACACGGTGGGCAAGATTCATGAATGCTGTTCCAAATGAGCCAAACAAATTATATAACCAAATATATTTTTCAGTGTTTCAGGTTTACCACATATTACATTTGAAACCAGAAATACCAGAGCCAAATGCATATTAGAATGCAGCTTGTGATATGAAAGTAACGTCCAAACCAAAAGCTGTGCAGAAGAGTTTGCTTTGAATTTTTTAATTGCAAAGCTAAGCTTCAACCATGTAGGTTCTTTATGAGCTTATTTTCATTTTTCAATTATCTTGAAGGATCTATGTATGGTTTTGATAGGGAAATCATCAAATATCTTTCCACCAGGCTAATGACAATCTTTGGTGAAATTGCAAGATATCACAATAGACATTTTAAGATGTCCATCCACAAGACTATGAATACTATAAACAATATCCCAGTGAGAATTCCCGAGAGGAAAAAGTGACTAAAGTGCAGACCACATTTTTCAATTTTGGGCTGCTGTGCCCCAAGGACCTCAAAACATCTGACCTATTTTTAAAGGACTTAGCCTTAAACTGGGAGGGGGTTACAATCTCATATAAGCAACATATTGCATCATATTTGATGAATCAAAGCTAAGTCAATGCCCAAGATGGTGGTCATAAGAGGACAGCTTTTTAGCAATTGCTTGCCAAGCATTTTAATCTTATAGTAACATTAAGCAACATATATATTGACTTCCTCCCAAATCTTTATAATAGTAGGCTTTTGAAGGCAAAATTTAAAGGTAATCTTCCAAGGTTCGTCATGACAAAAAAGTTCTAAATAAGCAAATGCCTTAAGTACATGCATCAATAAGACCAAGTCTTCCTTTTTATTGTAGCTGAATGTAACATTTCCAAAAAAAAGATGCATGGAGCTTGATTGGTCCCATTTTATCCAAAGAAACCCTAACAATTTTTTGGGTAAAAGAAACCCTAACAATTTTTTGGGTAAATTGTAAACAATGAGACTTAGCAGGAAGCCAACAAGAAAAGAAAAGCAGGGCATGAAAATAAAACATTTCCAGCAATCTGAAGTTTGTAAGCAAGAGAAAGGTACTGTACTTGTTAATTGTCTGTTTTTCTTTGAGACCTAAGAAGAAACCATTGCCACCTATTAGGAGAAACATGTAAACCAAAAAGTATGCCAAAATGGCTAATAATCTCACAATTAAAAATTCGTTTCCAAGCTATGGGAGCCAAGGAGGATATTCACTATTCCAGGTAAAGTAAAATTCAGTCTTACCCAAGAAATCCTTACCACTCGAGGCCTAATAAAAGATCTTTAATATTTATAAAGAATTTTTATTCCTCAACATCACTACAAAGAAAAAGGAAAGTTTTTTTTTTTTTTGGTAAAATAGGAATTAATCACACAAGATCCACTACGTAAAGAAACACCTCTGATTAATCCCACCTGACAGGCTCTCTAAAAAGATAATCCAAAGCATTTGCTGATAGCTCATAAAGAAAAGAAACCAATAGACATGTCTTATAGGATGGAATAGTAGAAATGAGTGAGTTAAGATACGAGTAATAGCTAGTTTGGCAAAGGCATAAGAGAATAACATTAAGATTCCATCCTTGATCTAACAAATGACCATGAAAATAGTCTTGTCCAAGACTGTATTGCCCAATCAAGAGTCTTCTAGGCCAACATAATATTCTCAAGAATGAATCTCCCTTCAAAGATAAAAATTTACGCAAATGCATAAGTTTTTTAAGGAGTTATAAGCCACTTAAGATAGTGTATTTCTTGCTGTCTTTGGAGATTAATTTATTGAACCCTTGATTGATGAAAGCATCCAAGTTATAAAAGTCCATTACTATCCACCATATTTTTCTACATACTTCAAAAAAATTCAGGACTTTGTCCATCCATTCACGAAGCTTTTTACGTGTTCTTCAAGCTCTTTCAAAGAGAAGAGTCTCTCCCTTGACCATTTTTTTTTTAAAGCGAAAAACCCCTTGCGGGGTCGCCTTGGTCTGAGAGACCACGACCAGGGGGTTCTACATCGTCAAAGTCACTCGAGAGTCACGCTCGGCCTTGACCGCACCAACATTATCAATTGGATTTTGGGTACCCAATTCAACTTTTTGGTAGGGTGGAGATTCGAATTTGGGACCTCCCTTGGAGGATTGCCCCCTCCTCTCCAATCTAGTGTCTTAATTAATTTGTTGGAAATAAAAAAAATAAAAATGAAGAGATAATGTAGGTAGACTATACAAACCCTCAATTATCAATTAAAACTACATATTTTTGAACTAGCTTTTCAATGGAGGCAATCCATAATCACATGTACCTCCTTACAATACAAAAAGTGCATTTAAACTATTGATATTATATATGTTATTATGCATACACATGAAAATTCTTAAGAACTCAAATCCTTGACCCTTTCACAACAAACACCCCTCACTTACCACTGTATACATTCTTACTATATTAAAAAACCAAATCTCCTATATGAATAATAGTGGCTAGTGGCTAGTACAAGTTGCATAGTTGTAAATTTGATATGTGCATTGTTAATTATAATTCATAGTTGTAAATTTGATATGTATATTGTAGTGTTCCACGGGGATGCATCTCCCTCCTTGGGGGAGGTGTCCCCCATCCTTGCCATCTTCGAAATGGGAGGATGACATCAGGGAAATTTTCTCGTCGCCCCCCAATGACGGAGGGCTGTCCTTGAGACACCAGGTTCTTACAGGGGGGCCGTCCTCGAGACGTCTCCTATGAGGGGACCTCACTAGGACGCTCAACCATCCCTAGGGTATCCTGGGGGATGCCTAGGCATCTTTCGAACATCCCCAAAGACGCCCAACCATCCCCCACGGTTGGGCGTCTCACACTTAATTAAAAATAGAAGTTTTAAAATTAAAAAAAGAAGAATGGGGTGGGACCCATGAAAATCTCCATCCTCAAACCCTAAAAAGTTAAAAGAGACTCTATTACCTAAGAAGAAAAAGTTAAAAGTTAAAACTTAAAACACATTTGTCATTCATTCAAAAGCAACAGTGAAGAGAAAGAGCAACAGGGAAGAAAAAGACAATGAAGAAAAAGAGCAACAACAAAGAAAAAAAGCAGTAGTGAAGAGAAAGAGCAGCAAGAAAGAAAAAGACAGTAGTGAAGAAAAAGACAACAACGAAGAAGAAGAGCAACGACAACAATAGTGAAGACAACAAAATGATAGCAATAAAGGGCAACAAGATATCCAAGTTTGTTTTCCTATTTTGAAATTCTCATTACCTCATCCAAGTTTATTTTCATATTTTTCTTTCAAGTTTCAACATAAGCATCAATGAGGGTTATGAATCAAACCCATTTCAAATGGAGGAAGAGATTGTTGAGCAAGGTGCATCGACAGTATTGTCATTGTTGTCAACACACTCAGATGGACAGGTTGATGCAGTGGACATTTGTTCGGAGGTTTTTCGGAGTATCTACAGTGATGTTCAATGCTTATGAGGATGTTTTTGACGTTCGGGTGAAGTTGTTACAGGTTGTTCGTGCAAATTTGCAAAAGT
This sequence comes from Wollemia nobilis, assembly GCA_028583015.1. Taxonomy (NCBI): domain Eukaryota; kingdom Viridiplantae; phylum Streptophyta; class Pinopsida; order Araucariales; family Araucariaceae; genus Wollemia; species Wollemia nobilis. Next base: position 21,390,152 of record JAQPPZ010017228.1, read on the forward strand.
TGAAAAAATCGTCAGGAAGTTGTCAAAAAATTGCAAAAGTCGTCACCGAGCGCAGTTGGACAGGATGGATCAATTTGGAACATGCCAACATGTCAAGAAACAATCCAGAACAACGTTGGAGGTGTCAGCATAGTGTTTGGATTGATCGGTGACGTTTCCGGTATCTTGGCGGATGATTTGGCAAGTGGTTGTACAGACCGAAAAAAATGGCAGTTTCGTCAAAAGCATTGCGAGCAAACCGAGAAGAATTTGATAGTGAAATTCAAACTGGAGGTGGTAGTTATCTTTAAGAACATGTGTCTAAATTTCCACCAAAACGGAGAAACGAGGCGAATGTTACAAGCGTTGCAAGACTCACAAAAATGCTCTTTTTGGAAAAAGTGTGTCAGCACTAGTTTTCGTGGAGGTGGTACAGGCGATCCGTAAGGAGTTATGCAGCGATATTCGGACTGGATGTAGTCAGCATTGCAGAGATTCTACGTTTTAAATTTCAGAGAAAACAGAGTTACGAGGTGAGAGTTATGATTGTTGCAAAAACGGTATAGGTCACTTTTATGTCAATTTGTTCCACTTTAGTGCAAAATCCTTCAGTTGGCCGTTTCGACCTTGCAGAGTCGCCAAAGTTTCGGTTTCAGTGTTGTTACACCTTCAAGGCATCAAGTAGAGCATCTTTCGTTTTTGGTTTGAGGTGTCACGTGGCTCCGAAGTAAGAGAACGAGTAAGGTGTCAATTCTTTGCATGTGACGTGTTTGACGAAATGCCTTCTCAAAATAAAAAAATGAAGTTATATTGTTTTAAGAAGCTTCATTAAAGAAAATGTTTTTAAAATTGAAAAGGAAAAAAAATGCAAGTGTGTGCTTTTTAAGTGACAAGGGATTTTATTGAAAAATGTGGACTTTATTTTGTGAAGAGAAGTGTGTGTGGAGAAAAATAAAGAGTGAAAATCCATGATTTTTGGAGAGTGGTGAAAAAAGTTACTTCAGTATTTTGGGCATAACTTTCTCATATGATATTCATTTTGGCTGAAATTTTGGGAGGCGTTCGCAGACAAAGTGCTGCACAATACCCAGAAAGCGTTTAGCAATTGGCAAAACGAGGTAAGAGAAAAATCATTTTTTTTTTTGTGAGAAGAGAAGATTCAAATTCTGAGTAATGCAGAGAGAGGGATGTTATACTGGGTGAAATAGAAAGTTTTAGATTTTGAGCTTACAGACCATAGAGGGTTTTGGTTTCAGTGAAGACATTCATATATGTCATTTTATTATCAATATCAAAATCAAGTGGGTGCTTGGTAGAGGGGTTGGTGCTCCTTTCTGTTGGTGCAAATAAATCAGGGGTTGGTGCTCATTTCTGTTAGTGCAGATAAATCAGGGGTTGGTGCTCCTTCCAGTGGGTGCTAGTAAATTGATTGTAAAGTTGATGCTTTGCAAAGGCTGGATTTGGATGGGAGTCCAAACAGTCATTTTCGGGGATGTAGCCAAATCGGTGAACCTCAGTACATCTTGTGTTGTGTGATGTTCTCTTGTTATACTTGCTTTATTTGGTTTTATGTTTTCATTGTTTTGGCTTTGAGTGTTGAAGATTTAAGTTTTAAAGAGCTACACTGGTTCACCCCCCCTTTCAGTGTCATTGTGAGACTAACAATTGGTATCAGGGTGAGGTTTCTGAACAAGCTTAACCGGCTAGGGTGATTTTGGAAGTGACACACTGGCAGGTGGTGAAGGCTTCTCATCAAACAAAGCACCATTGTTTGACAGAACTAATTATGCATTTTGGAGACTCAAGATGCAGACATATCTTTGTGCTTTGGGATACGACATTTGGGATTCAGTAGATAGTGGATACACAATACCCACCACTTCTCCAACCGATGTTGTCGGTAAGAAACTGTTTGAGAATGACTCAAAAGCAAAGAATGCTATCATGTGTGGATTAGTGGACAATGAACTGGTAAAGATTATGGGTTGTAAAACGACAAAGAAAATATGGGACAAACTGAAGAGCATTCATGAAGGAGACGTTAAGATCAAGGAGGCCAAGTTTTAAACACATCGAGCTCAATTCGAAGTATTAAAGATGAATTACGATGAAAATATAGAGGCATATATGCTGAGAGTTAATGAAGTCATTAATGCGATTAGAGAACTCAGCGAGAAAATCAAAGATTCTGTGAAAAAGGTATTAAGATCCCTTCCCCAAAGATTTGATTTTAAAGTTTCAACTATAGAAGAAGCTAAAGATCTAAATTATTTTAGTATGGATGAGATGCATGGTTCTTTGACTGCATATGAGATGAGAATAGGAAAATCTAAACCCACAGACAAAGAAGTTGCTTTTAAAGCCCATAAAAATATGAAAGCAAAACAAGAATCCAAGGAAGAAGAGACATCAGATGAAATGGAAGCAAACTTTGTTCGAAAACTAAAAAGGGGAAAAGAAAAATACAGAGGAAAGTTCTCATTTAAATGTTTCAACTGTGGAGGCATTGGGCATTTTGCAGCTAAATGCCCACTTAATGAGAAGAACGAAAGTGATGAAGGATCGCACGAAGAAAGAAGTGACTGGAAGAAAAAAACAAATTTCAGAAAAGACAACTTCAAGAAGAAAAGTTTCATCTCCAAGAATGTCAGTTCATCAGAAAATAACTCTAGTGAGGATTCTGAAAAGGAAACAGGTGAAGCTCTTTTCATGGCACTCAAAGAAGAAATACCAAAAAAAGAACAGGAATGTGATGAAGAAAAAATTGACGCAGAAGTGGATTTGGAAGAGAAACTAATTGCAGCTCTAGATGAATTGAAGATAGAAAGAAAAAAGAATAACAAATTTCAAGAAATATTGAGGATGCAAATGAAATCATAACAAATTTGAAAGTACAGATAGAAGAATCCAAGAAAATCTTCGAAGATCTCGAAGTGCAAATAACCATGAAAATAGATTATTGCAGCAAGCTAGAAGAAGAGATTGTTGGTTTAAGAATGCGGCTAGAAGAGATGAATAAGAAAATTAGTTGTTATCACAAACGTGAAGAAAGTTCTATGAAGTTGGATAAGATCATAAATAACCAAAAGACTACAGGCATCAAATTTGGTTTGGGTTTTGATGAAGGAGAATCGTCAAATGGATCAAAGGCCATAAATGAAGAATCCACAAAGAATGAAGAGAAGAAATAGGTTGATCAAGCAAAAACGAATCATGCAAAGGAAAGCAATAATGCAAGGCACAAAAGGAGAATTGACAATGATGGCTTCACCAATGTCACACATCAAAGAAGAAGAAGATTTATGGCTCCTAAGACAACATGGCAAAGACCACTACCCAGGTTCAATCATCTCTTTTCTGGTTACTGTTTTAAATGCAATGGTTATGGACATAAGATCTCAGATTGCAAGTATAATTTAGGACCAAGGAATTTTACCAATAGAAATGTTTTTTCACCTTTGATGGATTATGTAGTAGAATGTTATAACTGTCATAATTTTGGGCATATTGCAAGAAATTGTCGAAGTACATTTGCATCAAATCAATTTCAGGGAAGAAAATTTTAGCCAAATGGAATAAGACAAAATAGAAAATTTCTCGAAAAACATGCACAAGCTACTAAAAAAGAAAAGCCAAAACAAGAGCCCAAAATTGTAATCAAACCCGAGTGGAAAGAAAAAGAGCGACCTAAGGAAGAAAATGAATCCTTGATCGTACAAACGACATTTAAAACACAGAATAAATATACACCATGGATACTTGATAGTGGATGCTCCAGTCATATGACAGGTGACAAACAAAAATTTGAGAAGTTGCAGCAATATGAAGGTGGTTCAGTAAAGTTTGGAAACAATGATGGAGCTAAGATAGTTGGCAGAGGTTCAGTTAAGATTAGTGACAAAAAAATCAGGTCAAAAGAAGTCTAGTTTGTGGTTGGTCTGAAACATAACTTGTTGAGCGTAAGTCGGATTTGTGATAGAGGTCATGAAGTAATCTTTAAGAAGCAAGGTTGTGAAGTCAGGAAGGCAAACAATGGGATCTTGATAGCAACTGGATCAAGGACATCTGGCAACCTAAACACTCTCTCAAAGACTTCAAAAGGAGCTTGCTTGATTGGACAGGAAGAAGAGAATTGGTTGTGGCACAAGAGGCTCGGTCATATCAATTTTGACAATCTAGTAAAAATTAGCTCAAAGAAAGTAGTGAGAGATATTCCCACCATTGGCAAACCATCAAATAGTATTTGTGCTTCATGTCAAAAGGGGAAGCAAACTAAAGTCTCATTTAAAACAAAAGAGTACTACACAAGCAAACCTTTGGAACTAGTACATACTAATTTATGTGGACCCATGAGAACGCAAAGCATAAATGGTGACAAATATTTCATGTTGTGTATAGATGACTATTTCAGGATGACATGGGTACTGTTTTTGAAGCATAAATCAGAAGCTTTTGAGATGTTCAAGGTTTTCAAAAACCAAATTGAGAATAAAACAGGAAAAATGATTAAATGTTTAAGGTCAGACAGAGGAGGAGAGTTCATTTTAGAGGATTGCACAGAGGATTGTCAAAAATATGGCATTAGGAGACAATTTTCAGCAACCAAGACACCTCAGCAGAATGGTGTGGTAGAAAGAAAGAACATGACAGTGTATGAAATGGCACGGACTATGTTGACTGAGAGCAAAGTAGCAGACAAATTTTGGAAAGAGGCAGTCCATACTGCGATATACATCCAAAATAGGTGCATGATGAGGATGCATGAAAGCAAAACTAATATGAGTTGTGGTTCGGTAAAAAGGCAACACCAAGATACTTTAAAGTTTTTGGCAGCAAGTGTAACATCAAAAGAACTGAAGAAAACCTTGATAAGTTTGAAGATAGAGCGAATGAAGGTATTTTTCTTGGCTATTCGTCAAAAAACAAAGCTTACAAATGCTACAACAAGAGGCTAAGGAAAATTGTGGATAGTGTCGATGTTAAAGTTGATGAAGGAAGGGAACAATTAGTTAGCTATGAAGAGAACTACCCAATTTATGAAGAGGTCATTGAAGGAGATGAGGAAAAGGAAACGAAAAAGAAACCAAAAATTGACTCAGAGGATTCAAACAGTGATTCAAAAGTGGAAGAAAACAAGAAATTCAAAACAGAGCAGGTTGGCAGAAAGATCATCCTAGAGAGCAAATAATTGGAGACCCCACAGTTGGTGTTCAGACAAGAAGAATATTAGTAAGTAACTACTCTTTATTATCCAACATTGAGCCCAAAAATATTGCTGATGCAAGCAAAGATGAAAGTTGGGTAAAGGTAATAAATGAAGAATTAGATCAGATCGAAAAAAACAAGACTTGGGAGTTAGTACCAAGACTCGCAAATAAAAATGTAATCGGTACTAAATGGGTCTTTCGAAACAAATTGAACAAAGACAGACAGGTAATCAGGAACAAAGCAAGATTGGTATGTAAAGGCTATGCACAATTTGAAGGTATTGACTTTGAGGAAACCTTTGCACCTGTGGCCAGAATAGAGGCAATTAGAATGTTTCTGGCTTTAGTAATTTATAATAATTTCAAAGTTTATCAAATGGATGTGAAATCAACATTTTTGAATGAGAACCTTCACGAAGAGGTTTATATTGAGCAGCCATATGGTTTCCAGCTTGGTGATGATCCCAACTTTGTTTGCAAGTTGAAGAAAGCGTTATATGGCTTAAAACAGGTACCCCGAGCATGGTATGCAAGGCTAGACAATTATCTTACTCAGTAAGGGTTCAAAAAAGGTATGGTGGATAGTAATTTGTATGTCAAAACAGAAAATGGTCATAATATTGTTCTTGTTGTATACGTAGATGATATCATATTTGGCAGCAACAAAGATGAGTTGTGTAAAGATTTAGAAAATAAGATGCAGAAAGAATTTGAAATGTCAATGATTGGTGAACTTTCATATTTCCTCGGATTGCAAGTTAATCAAAAGGAGAAAGGAATATTTATTTCTCAAATTAAATATGTGAAAGAGATGCTGAAAAAGTTCACAATGGAGGATTGTAAGTCAGTTAGCACTCCCATGACGACAGGTTGCAAGTTGAGCAAGGATGACAAATATCCACATGTTGATCAAACTATGTATAGATCTATGATTGGGAACTTACTGTACTTGACAACTACCAGACCAGATATTTTGTAGGCAGTATGCATGGTAGCACAATTTCAGGCTAGTCCCAAGGAGACTCATGTGATAGCAATGAAAGGATTCTTCGATACCTCAAGGGTACTATGGAGTATGGGTTATGGTATCCGAAAGGTAAGGACTTCACCCTTATTGCGTATTCAGATGCAGATTGGGAGGATGTGTAGATGACAGGAAGAGTACTAGTGGAGGTGCATTCTATCTTGGAGATAGGTTGGTCGCATGGCACAGTAAGAAACAAGAGTCATTCTCCTTATCCACAGCAGAGGTAGAATACATTACAACGACAACGTGTTGTACGCAGGTGTTATGGATGAAACAAACTCTGAAGGATCTTGGCATTAATTTTAGTGAGCTAATTTTAGTTAAGTGCGATAACACCAATGCCATTAACATCTCAAAGAATCCGATTATGCATTCTCGCATAAAATATATTGCTATTCGGTATCATTTTTTGAAGAAGAAAGTTGCGAAAGGTGAGGTTGAGTTGGATTTTGTTCCAACAACAGAGCAAGTAGCGGATATCTTCACCAAACCATTGCCCAAGGAATTCTTTGAGTATCTTCACAAGAAATTGGGAGTGGTGACACTTACCAAGAATTGACTAGCTATTGGGGCCACATTCTCAGGGGGAGCATTTGTGTATTTGTTTATCTTTTTGCTCATGTTTGTGATTTTTGCTAAGTGTAATAATTTTTTCCCTGAGAATGTTGTGCATGGACTCAGGGGGAGTTTGCAACAACCCTTTGGTATTGTTGTCAAAGGAGGAGAAGAGTTACAGGAAATTGTGCATGTGTTGCCAACAATTCCAAAGGGGGAGATTGTTGAGCAAGGTGCAACGACAGTATTGTCATTGTTGTCAACACACTCATATGGACAGGTTGATGTAGTGGATAGTTGTTCGAAGGTTTTTTGAAGTATGTACAGTGATTTTCAATGCTTATGAGGATGTTTTTGATGTTCGGGTGAAGTTGTTACAGGTTGTTCGTGCAAATTTGCAAAAGTTGAAAAAATTGTCAGGAAGTTGTCAAAAAATTGCAAAAGTCATCACAAGCGTAGTTGGACAGGATGGATCAGTTTGGAACATGCCAACATGTTAGGAAACAGTCCAGAATAGCATTGGATGTGTCAGCATAGTATTTGGATTGATCGATGACGTTTTCGATATCTTGGCGGATGATTTGGCAAGTGGTTGTATAGGCCAAAAAATGGCAGTTTTGTCAGAAGCACTGCGAGCAAACCGAGAAGAATTTGATAGCAAAATTTGAACTGGAGGTGGTCGTTATCTTCAAGAACATGTTTTTCAAATTTCCATAAAAACATAGAAACGAGGTGAATGTTACAAGCGTTTCAAGACTGTCACAAAAACGCTCTTTTTGGAAAAAGTGTGTCAATAGCAGTTTTTGTGGAGGTGGTACAGGCGAACCATAAGGAGTTATGCAGTGAGATTCAGACTGGATGTAGTCAGCATTGTAGATATTCTACGTTTCGAATTTTAGAGAAAAAAAGTTACGAGTTGAGAGTTATGATTGTTGTAAAAAAGGTACAGGTCACTTTTATGTCAATCTGTTCGACTTTAGTGCAAAATCCTTTAGTTGGCCGTTTCGACCTTGTAGAGTCACCAAATTTTTGAATTCAGTGTTGTTACACCTTCAAGGCATCAAATAGAGCATATTTTATTTTTGGTTTGAGATGTCACACGGCTCCGAAGTAAGAGAACGAGTAAGGTGTCAATTCTTTGCATGTGACGTGTGTGACGAAATGCCTTCTCAAAATAAAAAAAGGAAGTTGTATTGTTTTAATAAGCTTCATTAAAGAAAACCGTTTTAAAATTGAAAAGGGAAAAAAAATGCAAGTGTGTGCTTTTTAAGTGACAAGGGATTTTATTGAAAAGTGGGGACTTTATTTTGTGAAGAGAGAAGTGTGCATGGAGAAAAATAAAGAGTGAAAATCCATGATTTTTGGAGAGTGGTGAAAAAAATCACTTCAGTATTTTGGGCATAACTTTCTCATATGATATTCATTTTGGCTGAAATTTTGAGAGGAGTTCACAGACAAAGTGCTGCACAATACCCAAAAAGCGTTTAGCAATTGATAAAACAAGCTAAGAGAAAAATCAATTTTTTTTGTGAGAAGAGAAGATTCAAATTCTAAGTAATGTAGAGAGAGGGATGTTATACTGGGTGAAATAGAAATTTTTATATTTTGAGCTTATAGACCATAGAGGGTTTTGGTTTCAGTGAAGACATTCATATATGTCATTTTATTATCAATATCAAAATCAAGTGGGTGCTTGGTAGAGGGGTTGGTGCTCCTTTATGTTGGTGCAGATAAATCAGGGGTTGGTGCTCCTTTCTGTTGGTGTAGATAAATCAGGGGTTGGTGCTCCTTCCAGTGGGTGCTGGTAAATTGATTGTAAAGTTGGTGCTTTGCAAAGGCTAAATTTGGATGGGAGTCCAAATAGTCATTTTCAGGGATGTAGCCAAATCGATGAACTTTGGTACATCTTGTGTTGTGTGATGTTCTCTTGTTATCCTTGTTTTATTTGGCTTTATGTTTTCATTGTTTTGGCTTTGAGTGTTGAAGATTTAAGTTTTAAAGAGCTGCACTGATTCACCCCCCCTCTCAGTGTCATTGTGAGACTAACATAAAACCAAAATGAAAATGAAAATATTCAATTGTTGAGGATTCTGCCTCTACTATCCAACCTCAAACTTCCAAAGGGGACAACACTACTTCCAATTTTTATTTTGATTGTCTATCACCGCTATTAAAAGAATATGCCAAGGGTCCATTTAAAATTAAAAAACCTCTACTATAATTTTGTAACTAACCATGACCAAGGGAATTTTTTTTTATGGGGGCTCAAGAACATGACTGTGCAATTTTTGTCAAACTGATTTTAAGGGCAACTATACTAGGTTTGAATCTCATATTACAAATAAAGTAGAAACAAGGGTTGGGGCTTGTAAAATAATGAACCAAATACAAGTGGCTAAAGCCAATAAGCTTGTTGAAGAGGCCAAACTTAGAGGTTTAGGCATGCCTTTCCTTAATCATGGTCAATCATCTAGAAGTGACTTTGGAGCCTCCTTAAGAAAACCACAAGAATAAACCCAAACCTCTAGTATGCCATCGCTGCCCTCAAAGAAAAGAGGAACTAAATATGAGATGCTTAATGTGCAAGCAATAAGAAGCAAATGATTCTATAGCACAATTATTTTTTCCACATGGGATTCCTTTCCATACTGCCCATTCCCCTTATTTCAAGGAAGCATTAAAAAAATAGCCAAGGCAGGGCTTTTATATGCAACGCTTGGAGAAACTAAGCTTGTACCTCTCTTGGACAAACAATATTTCAAATGTAGTTTAGTTATGGAGTAGATGAGAGACACATTGTTGACGAGTGGATGTTCTATCATCATGGATGGATGGACTGACATTCGTCAACGTCTACTCACCAATATTATTGTTACATGTTTAGCAGGTCCCTATTTTCTTCAAGCCATTGATTGCACGGGGAAAAGAAAGGATGCTGAGCACCGGTACCTCCTATTGAAAGAGACTATTGAGAAGGTTGGACCCTCCAATTTTGTATAGGTAATTAATTCTCATTTTTCTTATGAAAATCTATATGGTTGTGTAAATGAAACTACTTTTGTTGTGTAAATTATTCTAGAATCTAAATATTTTTGTTGTACACTACATGTAGTTATAGATGCAATCTTGTTTGCTAGCATGAGAGACAAATGACAGAGCAATCATATAGAAATTTTTTGGATCCCATGTGCTCATGCATTGAACAATGCATTGAAGGACATTGGATAGATAAAATGGGTGAGGGCTATGGTTGCAGAAGCCAAAGACTTGCAAATGTTCATTTACAACCATCACACTTTCTTAGCCCTCTTTTGGTCCTTCTCAAAGGAGTTCATCAAACCAACAAATACTAGATGCGCCACCTACTTCATTTTATTGGAGAGGATGATCGAGGTGCAGGATGCTTTACAATCCATGGTAGTATGCAAAGTGGAAAAGGTGGTTGAAATCAAGGACTGAGGAGGGAAAGAAAATCAAAGACAAAGTATTGGATGATAGTTGGTGGACTCAAGCCAAGTAAGAAATGTTGAAGTTAAGATTTGGTTCATGTTTATTTTTTTTGTTTATGATTCATTGATTTATCATTTATGATTTTATGATTTTTCATTTTTAGTTTCAAATTGAATTGTTCATTGCTCATATAGACTAAGGTTTTTAAATTTTAATTTTTAAAATTTCTTGTAGGTACACTGTGTCTTTCGTTGCTTCAATTATTGCAGTCATGATATGCTGATACAAATACTCCTAATCTAAGAGAGATCTATGAGACTTTTGACAACATGTTAGAGGATATGAAAAGAATCATTGGTGCTAGATATCCATCATTATTATTCTATGAGGCCAACATAGACCTGTTATACAGAGGAGGTGGGAGAGGATGAACACCCCCTTCATAAGACAACATATGTAGTAAATCCAAAGTGGTATGAGCCTAGCCCTAAGAGAGTGGTTTCCTATAAAGATCCAGAGGTGAGCCAAGGATTTATGAATGCCCTTAAAAAGATGCATGCAAAGGAGGAGGGCTCAAAACTTAGAGATAAGCAAAAGCAATTTATGAATCTTAGGGGCCCTTGCTTCAACCAACCAAAGTGTAGAAAGGATAGGGCTACCATTGCCCAAAAAATGCCATTGGATGGTGGTAGCTATATGGGGATGATACACCTAGCTTACAACATTTTGCAATTAGGCTTCTTTCACAGGTTGCTAGTTCCTTTGCTATTGAGAGAAATTGGTCCACAAATTTATCCACAATTTGAGGAGGAACAAGCTTACCTCTTGCAGTGTAGAGAAGCTAGTTGCAGTGCATAGCTCTCTTCGCCTTAGAGAGTTAAGCCAAAGTATAGGCAATCTCCAACTACACAATGGGATGTTGATCCAGAGGATGCAGGACAAATTGATGAGGATGAGAATTAGGAGGGGTTGGTTTGAGTTCCATTGGAGGCTCTTCACTTAGATGATGAGGGCAACTCGTCATATTCTGATAGTGATAGCCTAGTAGAAGTTCCTACATAATGAGACTATTTTTGTTGTACAACGTGGTTTCTTTTTGTTGAGATGGACAATTAGTATTTTAATTATTGACATTTATTGTAAACTTTAAATAATTCTAATGGTTTCTAAGTTCTTGTTAAATATTTTTGTTATATACTATTAGTATTTTAAAATTTTCATTTTTTTTATGTAAATTATTCTAAATTTTTATATTTTTTAATACTATTATACTTGCCGTCTCCCAAGCCATTTTATAAAATTGGCTTGCCGTCCCCGAAACCCATCCCCTCATCTTGTGGAACCTTAGTATATTGTTAATTATAATTTTTATAGTTAATATTATATTAATATTGTTAAGGGGATTTGGGTCATTACTTTAATATTGTTATGTTTAGGGAAAATAACTTTTTTTTTTTAATTTGTTTTTTCAATGAGTTTGCACTGGGTTTTTATGAAGGGTCCTAGTCCCCTCATATTGAGTGGGGTTTGAACCTTGGACCTCTCAAAGAGAGGCCAAAGCCCTTACCACTACGATAAGTTTGCAGCTTAAAATACTTATTTTATTTTGATCACTTATTTTCAGTTGAATTAAATATATTTTTGATTAGGCTCTATTTCTTAGTTGTGGGAAAAAAGTTTAACATACTATATGATATTTTTAGTGAAAAAATCATGTTAAAAATATTTGTAAAAATATAATGTATTTGTTTTTTTTTGAATTTACATGGTGGAATCGGTAGCCGCCACGAATCCGGGCAAGCTGAAAAATTTAATGTATTTGTTAATATTATATTTAAAGTGTGATTTTATAAGAAAGTTGTTTTGCTCTTAAATCAATTATATAAAATAAACATAAATTACAATATATTTGTTTTTACATTAAAATTTCACATATTAAAAAAAAAATATAACTTGATTGGTTCATCTATAATTGGTTAATAAAAAAAGTTATAAAATTGATTGCAATGGTATCATGGTAGATATTGTGTGATATTAAGAATTAAGTCTATATGCCTAATCACTCGATTGATTCGAAGCAGCTTGAGTGTTGACAAAGATGTAACTATGGTTTGAGCCCTTGGGAGGCAATATGCAACCATGGTTTGAGTTCCTAGGAGGTATGCAATGTTAGGATTTACTATATAAACAAAAAATGGATTCTTGAAGCAAGCAAATTAATCACTAACAACAGAAATGATTAACCATCACATAAGAAGAACATAAACATCAAAGACAAGATAACAAACAACATATAAGGTGGTTCAGCCAACACCAGTCCTTTGTATTAACACCAATACAATCTCTGAAGGGAGTAATCCTGCAACACAAACAACTACAAATTCCTCTTAAAAACACTAGCCTCTCCACACAATTACTCTAACAGTAATTTAACATGCAAACACCCTTGCATCAAGCTCTATACCAAGCTTCCTACTCTCTCTACAAGAGATGCACAATCCTATGCACTTCCCATAAACAAGATACTCAAATATATAGAATTATTATAATAGTTTTTTTAACCATAGACCATGTTTTTTTTATCTTTAAATCTATCTTTTTTATCCTTTTTGCTTTCTTGGCTTTTTGCTTTTTTTTTCTTTATACAATTAGAAAAAACTTAATTTTAGCCAAGATCAGACTCCACATCCTTTGGAGACTGATCCACAACAACTCTATCGTTGTTGCTTCCACCAAAGAACATCTTTAAGCCAAACAAGGAATGTCAACTCCTCCAGATTTTTGTAACCATGCTCTGAACCATCACATCGGACTAGTGTCATCCACGCACTTTTATCCTGTGATCAACAAGCAACACACAATATCTCTACCACAAATCAGTGATAATAACAACATCCTCAAAATTACTTTGTATCATAGTGAATCAAACATCACCACCATGGCAAAATCTACATACTATGGATGACCCATAACATGCACACACACAATATGGGTTTACCACTAGCTTTGAAAGCACACTTCTCGAGTGTGAAATTACCTTCCAACTTAGGGACTTGGGGTCACAATGATCCAAAGCTATAACCATATTATGTGTTCCATCCTAAAAAAATCATACAATAAATCTTGAGCCATGTCCATATTCCTGGACATATCTCCCAGTTCCCACTGCTAAAAGGATCAAATCCTCTTTTTCATCTGCTATGTTTGCTTCTCCTCCATCTCCATTTCAAGACTAGCAATATTTCTTTAGATGCCCTTTCTTGCCGCAATGCCAACACACCATCTATTCTTTGGACTTGAATCCACCTTGCTCTTCACGGTTCCTCGGATTCACTCCTCTTGTATTTTGTTTTCCTCTGGAAATCAATGCTACACCAGATGATGATTCTTTCGTGCTCTTCCTTCACATTTCATGACTAAGGACTGCACTCACTACATCATCAAAAGAAAGAATACCAGAAACAATACCATTGCTAATAGCCATTACCAAGCTCTCCCAACTATTAGGTAATGAACACAGGAATAGAATGGCCTTCATCTCTTCCTTAATTTTAATATTAACCGAGGCTAATTGGCTAACAACCGTATTGAAATAATTTAAATTACTAGCTACAGATCCACCTTCTAACATTTTAAAATTGTAAAGATGCTTCATTAGAAAATATTTATTTGAAGCCGAGGGATTTTCATACAACCTTTTTAGTGTGTCCATAAGATCCTTCGTAGTCTTCACCTCTGAAATGTTGAATTCCACTGAATCTGCAAGGTACAAATGAATAGTACCCAATGCTTTCCTATCTATAAGAACCCACTCCTCATCTGACATGCTTAATGGTTGCTTCGTTTTACCTTCCAAAGGTAGATAGAGATCTTTATGATACAAATAATCCTCCATATGCATGTTCCATAGCTGATAGTTCTGACAATTGAATCTCTTCACTCTGAACTTCTCTTCTTTTGCCATAGCTCCCACTCAAGTCAAGCTCCCACTCAATCCTGAATCCCAACCTCGCTCTGATACCAATTGTTAGGATTCACTATATAAACAAAAAAGGGATTCTTGAAGCAAGCAACTTAATCAGTAACAACAAAAATGATTAACCATCACATAAGAATAACATAAACATGCAAGACAAGATAAAACACAACATATAACATGGTTCACCCAACACCAATCCTTTGTATTAACACCAACACATTCTCTGAAGGGAGTAATCCTGCAACACAACTGGCTGCAAATTCCTCTTCAAAACACTAGCCTCTCCACACAATTACTCTAACAGTACTTTAACATGCAAACACCCTTGCATCAAGCTCTATACCAAGCTTCCTACTCTCTCTACAAGAGATGCACAATCCTATGCACTTCCCATAAACAAGATACTCAAATATATAGAATTATTACAATAGCTTTTTTAACCATAGACCATATATATTTTTTATCTTTAAATCTATATTTTTTATCCTTTTTGCTTTTTTTTTTTCTTTAAACAATTAGAAAAAACATAATTTTAGCCAGGATCAGACTCCACAACCTAGCATGCAATCCACCTCATGTTTGAATAGTAATTAGTCATTGGGTTTATCCAAACATGATAAGGGTTGTATAACTTGAAGAGGTATGGATGTGAAACAAAATTATATCATTGCAAATAAACATGTAATAGCAATATAATGTTATTATTAGTTGGCCAAATGTAATAGAATTAAATGTTTATTGCATAAAGCATGTTTGTAATTAAAGTGGAAGAATTATATAATCTCTAACACTAGAGTAAAATTTTATTAAGGATTTAATTTGGAATTGGTTTTGGACATTAGAGAGTAGACCCTTTGAGATAGTTTACTATTGTTTACAAGCTCTACTTATTTTCATGACTACTATATGTATAAATGATGTTTCATCATTCATTTATTGTTTATTATTGAATTGTGAAAAAATTTAAGTTTTTAAACGTCCACAATTTCAATTTCAAGGATAGTTGGATGGAAAGATTTATTCCTGAAATTGTTTGACTGCATCAAGGTTTTCATTAACCCATTTTAATTCAATCTGAATTTCTGAAAAATACTCTTCTATGTTTTCAAAATGTGACTCTGCATACTGGCTCCAATTATTTATGTAATTGGCCTGTCTAACTGTATCTGATTGATCAGCAGAATCAGTAACATCATGTTATAGAATACAATATACATCTACTATTGTATTTGGGGTAGGAGTATCTGACATAGATATGCAGTGTTTTTCCTTAATGGGCCATTTGCCACCAGCATGGAAAACCTTTTCCCTATGATTCCATTTACTACTTACAAATGATCCTGGACGAAACATCATCATGAACATATTATTTACAGGCGGGTGAATGTCCACCTTAGGCTTAGGATCCGATGTTTGGATCGTTATACTGGATACAGAGGGAGGTAACTCAGCATTTTTAACTTCCTTGTTTTTTATAGGAGGTTGCAATGATGGAGATCTAGGGACCAAGGGAAATGGTTTTGGAATTCTTGAAAAAGATGCTCTAGAAAGTGGAGACTGATCAAGAGTGATTTTAGCCTTTCCTTTATCTTCTTGCATCTCAATTCGATAATCATTAAATGATTGCCTTGGATTATCTGATTTAATATTCATTTCCCATTCCTTTGGAATCTCAAAATCTATGAAATTTACAGGCATGCTGGTTGCTTCTTCAGAAAGCATACTCACAGGAACTGCATGCTTAGACCTCTCTGTATTAAACTTATAGGAATCAAGGTATTACATACTTGACACAAAAACTTTACAGTTATTGACAATTCAAAACTGCCTGGTTTTAAATCCAAGCCCCTGGTTTCAACTAGCAATTGCCAAATTTTTCCAAATGTATCATCCTGTAAAGGATATGGAAAATCAGGGTGAAAAGTAACATACTGGACACCATTACTCAAGGATGCCACTGTTTGGCCAACAAGTGCCTGATCAAAAGATGTAAATCTATTATCAATTATTCCACAGTATGTGGATCTTGGCAACCCTTTCCTAAATAACGGAGTTATAATAACTTGAATGGCTACAAAATGTATATAATTGTATCCCTGCTCTCTGTACTGGCTAAGGGATTTTAGTTCTTCTGTTTTAAAAACAGAAAGTTTTCTATGGGCCTTTTGCCTACTGACCCTGATATTAGATTCAACAATTCTAAATATTTGTTTTATTTTGGGTCGAAACACAAACAAAGGCAAGTGTTTAGCTAATCCTTTTGCCTTACTTCTTTCTTGTTTCTGCATCTTTTTTTTTTGCTCATCTAAATGATAAACTTCTTTTTCATTTAAAGAAGGAATTAAAAGCATCATATCATAGGATCCTACTTCGACTTTTTCTTCCTCTATATCATCTATCTGATAAGCATAATTTACTGTAGTTTTGTCTAAAATAGATGCAATTGAATCCAAGGTAAGCTTTACTTACTGTTATTAAACTTTGAACTTGCTGGAGTGTTTTTGTAGACGAATTCTGGATACCACACCGATACCTTCTACAATGCTTTCTTCACGACATACACAAGTGCATAAATCAATATCGCTACAAGGATTACAGATATGAGTATGTAAATTTTAGACATAGGTAATGGATTACAGGGCTTTGATACCAAATAGGGAAAGGGAAATATGCAGCAAAATTTTTGATGCGAGCAATTCGCTGTAAAGCGTAGTCATAGAGCATACGTTCATGCAGCAAAAAAACCACTTTAATTCTATGAAAGCACTACAACATGATATACGTCCCTATGGCGATTTATCACACCGCTTAGAATGGCTTCTAGGGATTTCTATACTGAAGACTAAAATCTATTCAGGAGCTCTAAGACACCAAAAGGCCATATAGCTAGAGGCTGGAAAGATTTACAGATTAAAAACTATTCCCCTGGGAATAGGAAGCTTCTATTCGCGGCTTCAGACGTTGCTAATAAGCAAAAACTCATAAAATTCTCGATGACAAGAATGAGCATCGAGTCTCATTATATAGATTTACAAGAAGGCTAAAGCCTAGGAGATGATTACACGTGTAGGCATAAGATGTTGCCGAAATTTGAAAAAGCTTTGCATGTTTTCTACAGTAATCTATCAAATCATTACTATTTTCTATAGTAATCTATCAAATCATTACTTTCTATAAAATCATAACAACGTATACTACTAACGAGGTCTTAACCACAACGGGTTAGTGTCAACCATTTTACAACCATTGGGAATGTACATTGCACATGCCTAGAGGAGCATTACTATAATTTGTACAGTTGTGAATCATTTGGTAGATATTCCCTTCCAAGTCTGTATCTTCTGGTTGAGCATCTAAGATATCATATGAAGGTGGGTCTGGTGGGTCTGGAGATCCTGAATCATATACCAGATCTTCATCGGCATATAAATAAATCCTTGGAATTGCAGAAAAATTTAATTGAAGGATATGAGTCCATAGATATTGTTGCCATGTCTGATAATCATTAACATAAATAAACAAAAATTCATTAAAGGATATGGATCTTTGTCTTGAAATTTTTTTGAGAAAGATAATATCATCCAAGACTCCATTATTGATCAAGTGTTGCACCATGTTTTGTGTGTAAAAACTCCATTGTCCTACATTCACAAGAACATTAATATGACCTGCCGAATTATAAACAAAATCAATATAAGGAACAGAGGATATCCTGGTTTGACTTGCTTGAGGAAAGAATCCTCTGATTCTCTGGCACCATGATTGTCGCATCTCTAGAGTATGTAATGGCCAACGTTGCCAAGCATTTGAATGTCCACCAAACATATTCATATGCGCCATTTCCCTTGTTAATGCATCTAGAAGTGAGTTATCCTTACCAGGGATATACTCAACTATAAATTGATATTGTGACAGGAGGGTCTGCCACCATGCATACCTGCCACGACAGAGCTGAGCAGAAATATTTTTACTCATAAACCATTTAAAATTTTGGCTATCTGTTCTGATGAGGAATTCTTCTGGAAGTAGTAGGGTTCTGTATTTTTCTACTCCCTTAATAATTGCCAAAATTTCTTTTTCTGCTGGCCAATAGTTTAATTCATGATTTTTGAACTGACCAGATTTATATCCTTCCAATTTCTCTACCTGACCTAGTTTTGAAATAAGGAGTATGCAAGCCCAATTTTCTTTGCTTGCATCTATTTGTAAAATATATGGTCCATTTAAGGCTGGTTCTAAAGGAGGTAGGTGTTGTGCTAACTCCTTTAATTTTTGTACTGCCTTTGTTGCATTTTGGGACCATGCAAAAGGTTCTGTCTTCATACAGTCTCTAATAGGTTTTGTTATCATGGAGACTTTTTCAATATAATCATGTAGATAGTTAATACAACCAAGAAATATTTGGCATTGTTATTTTGAAATCAATTTATCTGGGAATAAACTAATTTTATCTAAAACATGATTTTGCATAACAATCTGGCCATATGTTAAGAGAACTCCAAGAAATTCTACCTATGTTACAACAATCTAGAATTTTTTACTGTCCTTGGATAGGCCAATACCATGCTGAAGCATTAATTGCTTAAACTGCTGTATATGTTATGTATGTTCTGACAGTGTTTGACTAAAGACCAAAAAATCATCAATGTAATTGGCTAAAAATGGTGTAAATGGCTGACAGATTTTATCCATCCTCATTTGGAATTGTGCAGGTGCATTTTTTAGCCCAAATGGCATTACTAACCATTCATACAATCCTAATGGGGTTGTGAATGCTGTCTTATGAATGTCTTCAGGTTTAATTTTTATCTGATGATAACCTGATACACAATCAAATTTAGAAAATATCTTCCCCTGTGCTACTCTTTGGATTAACTGTTGCTTATCTAGAAGAGGCCATTTAATATCCTGAGTTACTACATTTAGAGGTATGTAATTTATAACCATTCGTGCCTTACCTCTTTTCTGTTCAGAATATTTCCTTACAATAAATGCAAAACATGAATAATTGGAGTCAGAAGGGCGTATCAAACCTTTTTTTAGCAATTCTTCTGTTTGTTTTCTAGCTTCTGCATCATCCTCTTTACTTAACACTATTCTTTTGCCTGCAACAGGGTGATTATGAAGAGTAGGGATTTCTGCCATTGGAGAAGTTACATCCCATTTTTCCAAAGGATGCTCTACACAACATTCTTGCATACTTTCTACAAGTTCCTGTATGCAATCAGGATCTGTATCTAAGGAGAATTTTGATAAATAATGCAAATAGTGTTGTTGCACTATTTTTTTATTTAACGCATGCTCATGGTTAATAATATCTTCAATTGAAGGATCTATCCATTGAGCTTGAAGTTTATGTGCCTGAAAAACTTTGGGTATTCTTGGTACTATTATTTTCTCATTATCAATTGTAAGTACCAAGTAATGCTGGGCTATTGTAAAAGGACCATATGTATCTAAAAAAGGACTGCCAAATCCTATATCATAACTATAATCATTTATCTGAACAAAATTTGTATGCATAATTTTTCCAGATATCTGTACTGGTATATCAAAAGCAAAATACTTAAGTCCTCGGGTTCCATTCATTGTAGACACAGTAAAATCCTTTGTAGACTGTACCCAATTTTGTATAAGTTTTTCATGACAAAAATTTAAATTGCAACCTGTATCAATAAATGCTACTGCCTTCTGAAAATGTATTCCACCATCCCCTACAATTCTGATTGGGCATAGAACCTGATGATAACTATGCACCATTTTGTTTATCTGTAACTGTGCACTTTTGGATGCTAATGGAAATTTTATATATATATAAGATTTTGATTTAGGCAATTGTACAGGCTTCTTGTATGGCATCAAAGAAGTTGGATCCTTCAATGGATCATATTTGTGGGTATTCGTGTGTGGAATACTGGTGGAATCAAATTGTGTATCTGATTCAGCTTCTATTTTTTCTTCATCTGAGGAAAGAAAACTGGATGTACTAGAAGAGGGGATTTCAGAATCATTTGTATCAAAATGCCATTTTTTCCTTTCATTCTGATAATTTTGATATTGTTGTTCAATTTCATCTTCATTTATGGATCCTTGATCACAATCAGTACAACTTTCTAGTTTTGGCATGTCCGGATCTCCAGTATTCATCATAAACATATTGTTTATGGCATTTAGTTCTTCCTCATTTAATTCAAAAAACTCATCATAAATTGGAACACCTGATTCGGGCTCAAATATACATTTAAATATACCATCATTTGTTTGTTTCCAATTTTCAAAATCTGATTCATTTTCACAGAGTTCCCATGTATTTGCAAATTCAGGATTTGTAAATAATGCTTTTATATTTCTAGGTGCCTTTGTAGGACATGAATGTGCATAATGTCCTTTTTTTTTGCAAGCATAACAACAAACATCTTTAGTATTTTTTTTACCTGGCTATCGACGTCTACGAAAATACCTAAAAG
This sequence comes from Wollemia nobilis, assembly GCA_028583015.1. Classification (NCBI taxonomy): domain Eukaryota; kingdom Viridiplantae; phylum Streptophyta; class Pinopsida; order Araucariales; family Araucariaceae; genus Wollemia; species Wollemia nobilis. The sequence goes on from JAQPPZ010017228.1 coordinate 21,410,816, forward strand.
GCTTAAATTTCTTACCTTTAGATTTTTTGAAATATCTTTTTGCAAAGTATGGCTTTTTATAATTGTCTGCACCTTCAATTCCTGAACACTCTTTAGAACTCAATGTAAGCTTCTGTTTTGTTACTTTTTCATGCAAACAAATGCGTCTGCATTCCTGTCTAACAGCTTCTACAATATCTACAAAATATATTGTATTAATATCTGCCCCCTGTTGACCAAGTTTGTCTAGGACTAATTGTCCCAACCCTTTGGGTAAAGAGGAGAGGAACTGTATTTTCACAAATGAATCTCTGTGTAGGTTTAATTCATAAACCTTTTTCAGATAATCTTGTACATATTCCTCAAATCTGCTCATATCATATAATTTTTTAAATGCCAAATTTAGATGATCTTCCTTTTCTTTGTTTTTATTATTGGGGGTAAATTCTGTCATAAGGGCTTCATGTAAAACCTGCAAACCTGCTTCATATACTGTATTTTTAGATTCATCAGATGCATGAATCCACCAATGCATTACTATTCTTGCAAAATGTCTAGAGGCTAGCTCAATAATGGCAGGATTATCCATATTATGTATGGCTTGTAAAGATCTGTAATGGTTAATCCATAATAATATTGTTTCTTGAGTATTTGGACTACCATCAATGTTTAACAGAAAGGCTCCTTCCTTCACATTAAAAGGATACATATACTTAGTTTGTTGTGCAACACCTTCTGCTCGGGCCATTTTTAAATGAAAAGGTTTCTCTGTATCAAATCCAGTAACCTTTTCTTTTCCTAATTTATTTTGAATAGCATTATATGCAGTGGGAGTAATGGATAATGAAGCAGTACCAAAACTGACAGGTTTATTACTTAAAAAATGTTTTGATTTTTGCTTATACCCTTTTACTGACATTGCTTATTTTTTTCTTTCTATTTTTTGGTTTTCTTGAAATTGTTTGACTGCATCAAGGTTTTCATTAACCTGTTTTAATTCAATCTAAATTTCTGATAAATACTCTTCTATGTTTTCAAAATGTGACTCTACATACTGGCTCCAATTATTTATGTAATTGGCCTGTCTAACTGTATCTGATTGATCAACAGAATTAGTAACATCATGTTCTAGAATACAAGATACATCTACTCTTGTATTTGGTGTAGGAGTATCTGACATAGATATGCAATGTTTTTCCTTAATGGGCCATTTACCACCAACATGGAAAACCTTTTCCCTATGATTCCATTTACTACTTACAGATGATCTTGGACGAAACATCATCATGGACATATTATTTACAGGCGGGTGAATGTCCACCTTAGGCTTAGGATTCAATGTTTGGATCGTTATAATGGATACAAAAGGAGGTAACTCAGCCTTTTTAACTTCCTTGTTCTTGTTGAACACAAGCTTATACTGAGAGGGGGGGTGAATAGTATAAGACCTCTTTATCATTTTTCGTTATACTTCAAAATAGTAAAGCAATATATCCAAAGCAATATCAAAACAATGCACAAGATCATCCACAAAGAGACACCAATTTTAACGTGGTTCACCCAGAAATCCTGGGCTACGTCCACAAAAATTTTCTCTAAAAGTTATCTCAATGTTCTTTGGGAAACCTTACCGATTACAAAGTTTATGGGCACCAACCCAAAGGAGACACCAATCCCCTAATCTCAAGTTCGTGGGCATCGACCCACAGGAGACACCAATCCCCTGGCTCAAGTTCGTGGGCACCGAACCACAGGAGACACCAATCCCCTGGCTCAAGTTCGTGGGCACCGACCCATAGGAGACACCAATCCCCTAGCTCAAGTTCGTGGGCACCGACCCACAGGAGACACCAATCCCCTAGCTCAAGTTCATGGCTGGTGATCCTCTAGAAGACCTTTGCCTTCGCTGCCCTTAGTAAATGGAACTCTATCCACAGAAGACACCTGTCTTCCCTGCTCTGGCTGGAGACCTCTATCCTCAACTCTATCACCTCAAAGCTAGTCCTCAAATTTGCACTAAACACAGTCCTTCGGTCTAGCACAAATGACCTCTTCCTCTGTCTTCAAGTTCTCTGAAAAAACTATCAAACTCAGCTTCACAAGTCCTCTGCTAGGACCTGTCCAAATCTGCTCACAAGTCCCCAAAGGAACCTGTCCAAAACCTGCTCACAAGTCCTCACCGAAACCTGTCCAAATCTTCTTACAAGTCCCCAATGGAACCTGTCACCTGCTCACAAGTTCATAAAGAAAAACTTGCTTGGCATGAACCCACAAAGAGAATTGTTAGAGACCCAATGTGATTCATCAACCTCATAGAAGCATAAAGAGAATTGTTAGAGACTCAATATGTTCTATACTTTAACTCCCAATCTCAATCTCAACTCAATCTCAAATCTCAAAAGAATAAGATAGATGTAGTATGCTTTTCTCAAGAACATGAAACACAACCCAACAATTTCCAACCATGCAATATCTCATATAACAATGATACTCATGTTCTTACCAAAACCAATATCTTTTCTCAACCAATTGGGCTTCAACAACAATGCTCATAGACAAGGTTTAACCAACAACATTCAACTCAACATTAACCTTGAAGCATTCAACCAATCATCACAAGAAAAGGAAACAAGTAGAAATCCTTTTCCCTCCAAAGATATTTGAACAAAATAGCCACCCACACAATATCACCAAATGCAAAGAATAACTTGTTCAAATCACCTCAATGGAGTAAGCCCAATATCATGACTCAAGTAAAAGCAATAACTTGATCAACCAACCTCTATGGAAGCAACTCAACCATCAACCTCAACACAACCATCCAAGGGTTTCACCAACTCAAAGCAAGTATCAAGACTCACAACCATAAACCCTAGTGCACAATGCTTCCACTACTCCAAACCAGAATTATGCATTCACCAAAATTCTCATCAAGGATAACAATGCATAAGTAGTCTTTAACAAACCAGAAACTAGGACTTATACCCAACCAAAGGAAACCTAGTTGAATACCTTTTCACTCCAATCTTATTTCAGGAAAACATACACCAATCATACTCATAAGAAGAATGTGCCCATACCTTATTGAAGTGAAGGAACCCCTTTGGAAATCTGCCACAATCAAAAAGTTCTTTTGCCAATCTTCACAAAGGTTAGTAGATCACAAAATAATCAACATTACTCCACTTTTCAATCATCATCACCAAAGCCTTTAATTGCACAACTTCCTTATCTCTCCTAAAACCACTTGTACCATAAAATAAAATAAATCACAATATTACATAACCTTATAACTCCTCAAAAACTTATACCAAAGTGTTTTTAATTTAAACTTCAACAAAATGACTTACCTAAGTTCGCTGCCGTCACCGCAGGGAATTGAACCTGCATCTTATGCTAGCCTGCACCCTATCTTGAGAGGGTCAACCACGTGGGCTAGTACCCCACTTGACTCTAAGGGAGCACGTACTCTGATTTCACTCTCCAACCGGTGTCAAGACCTTGACATCCGCGTGTCACACGAAACACGAACTTCGAATGAATTACTGCCACGAACATCTAAAAATGAAACAGTCTATCACGCTGCCACGTCGAGCACAAACCTTTGGTTTTGGTGCGTATTAGACATCATTTTCTATTGGATCACTTTTCGATCGTGCACTATGGTTTTTCAACACATTAATCAATCGTGCATACCTTGCTACCCGTTTTCTTGATTTCAGCGTTGTTTTATCTCTTATATCGAATGCTTCTGGTTATGAGATAACGCAGTGATAAATTAACATTCTAAATGTTTAGCTCCTCTTTGATTATGGACAAGTGTACAATGCTCGAATTGCGGCGTCTTCACATCATTCTTAAGCTTCACACCAACCAATCGCCTGCCTTCCTCCTCGGCACCGCGACCATTCGTCACAGCAAAGACTTGTCCATTACGTGCGCCTCCTTCGCTGGCGCAGACGAAGACGAAAATGAAATGCACTCCGATTTATATCAATTCTATCCAACACTCATTAATGAATTTCATTGCCACCTTTTATATGTACTTCGATGCATTACCAAACACGTCAGCATTTCCAAACACGTCGAAAAATGCTTTAATTTAATTTTAAAATATTAATTTAAATTTTAAAAATAAAATTTAAACTAAATATTTAAAATTAAATATCTTCATCACCGGGGCACCTTTTTTGACAAAACGAAGAGCCAACTTGGGTTCTAAGAAAAACCCATTTCAAATCTGTTGTCCATGGTTTTAAATAAAACCTTTTATTTTGTTTGCCTTGGTTTTCACAAAAACCCTTCCACTTCTTGACATCAATGACAACATCAACACTTGAGTAAAGGCAATGTACCCAATGTACCCAAAATTGCCAACAGTTCTTGATAGGAGGCTGCAATAATGGAGATCTAGGGATCAAGGGAAATGTTTTTGGAATTCTTGAAAAAGATGCTCTAGAGAGAGGAGACTGATCCAGAGTGATTTTAGCCTTTCCTTTATCTTCTTGCATCTCAATGCGATAATCATTAAATGATTGCCTTGGATTATCTGATTTAATATTCATTTCCCATTCCTTTGGAATCTCAAAATCTGTAAAATTTACAGGCATGCTGGTTGCTTCTTCAGAAAGCATACTTACAAGAACTGCATGCTTAGACCTCTCTGTATTAAACTTAATAGGAATCAAGGTATTACATACTTGACACAAAAACTTTACAGTTATTGACAATTCAAAACTGCCTAGTTTTAAATCCAAGCCCCTGGTTTCAACTAATAATTGTAAAATTTTTCCAAATGTATCATCCTGTAAAGGCTATGGAAAATTAGGGTGAAAAGTAACATACTGGACACCATTACTCAAGGATGCCACTGTTTGGCCAACAAGTGCCTGATCAAAAGATGTAAATCTATTATCAATTATTCCACAGTATGTGGATCCTGGCAACCCTTTCCTAAATAACAGAGTTATAATAACTTGAATGGCTCCAAAATGTATATAATTGTATCCCTGCTCTCTGTACTGGCTAAGGGCTTTTAGTTCATCTGTTTTAAAAACATAAATTTTTCTACAGGCCTTTTGCCTACTGACCCTAATGTTAGATTCAACAATTATAAATATCTATTTTATTTTGGGTCGAAAGACAAACAAAGGCAAGTGTTTAGCTAATCCTTTTGCCTTACTTATTTCTTGTTTCTGCATATTTTTTTTTTCTCATCTAAATGATAAACTTATTTTTCATTTAAAGAAGGAATTAAAAGCATCATATCATAGGATCCTACTTTGGATTTTTCTTCTTCTATATCATCTATCTGATAAGCATAATTTACTGAGTTTCATCTAAAATAGATGCAATTGAATCCAAGGTAAGCTTTACTTACTATTATTAAACTTTGAACTTGCTGGAGTGCTGTTGTAGACAGATTCTGGATACCACACCGATACCTTCTACAGTGCTTTCTTCACGACATACACAAGTGCATAAATCAATATCGCTACAAGGATTACAAATATGAGTATGGAAATTTTAGACATAGGTAATGGATTACAGGGCTCTGATACCAAAGCCCTGTAATCCATTACCTATGTCTAAAATATCCATAATCATATCTACAATCCTTGCAGCGATCTTGATTTATGCACTTGTGTATGTCGTGAAGAAAGCACTATAGAAGGTATCGATGTGGTATCCAAACTCCGTCTACAACAACACTCCAGCAAGTTCAAAGTTTAATAACAGTAAGTAAAAACTTACCATGGATTCTATTGCATCTACGTCTGATGAAACTACAGTAAATTATGCTTATCAGATAGATGATATAGAGGAAGAAAAAGCAGAAGTAGGATCATATGATATGATGCTTTTAATTCCTTCTTTAAATGAAAAAGAAGTTTATCACTTAGATGAGCAAAAAAAAAGATGCAAAAACAAGAAAGAAGTAAGGCAAAAGGATTAGTCAAACACTTGCCTTTGTTTGTGTTTCGACCCAAAATAAAATAGATATTTAGAATTGTTGAATCTAATATCAGGGTCAGTAGGCAAAAGGCCTGTAGAAAACTTTCTGTGTTTAAAACAGAAGAACTAAAAGCCCTTAGCCAGTACAGAGAGCAGGGATATAATTATATACATTTTGGAGCCATTCAAGTTATTATAACTCCTTTATTTAGAAAAGGGTTGCCAGGTTCCACATACTGTGGAATAATTGATAATAGATTTACATCTTTTGATCAGGCTCTAGTTGGCCAAACAGTGGCATCCTTGAGTAATGGTGTCCAGTATGTTACTTTTCACCCTGATTTTCCATATCCTTTACAGGATGATACATTTGGAAAAATCTGGCAATTGCTTGTTGAAACAAGGGGCTTGGATCTAAAACCAGGCAGTTTTGAACTATCGATAACTGTAAAGTTTTTATGCCAAGTATGTAATACTTTGATCCCTATTAAGTTTAATACAGAGAGGTCAAAGCATGCAGTTCCAGTGAGTATGCTTTCAGAAGAAGCAACCAGCATGCCTGTAAATTTTACAGATTTTGAGATTCCAAAGGAATGGGAAATGAATATTAGATCAGATAATCCAAGGCAATCATTTAATGATTATCGAATGGAGATGCAAGAAGATAAAGGTAAGGCTAAAATCACTTTTGCTCAGTCTCCTCTCTCTAGAGCATCTTTTTCAAGAATTCCAAAACCATTTCCTTTGATACCTAGATCTCCAATAATGCAGCCTCCTATAAAGAACAAGGAAGTTAAGAAAGCTGAGTTACCACCCTCTGTATCTAGCATAACGATCCAAACATCGGATCCTAAGCCTAAGGTGGATATTCACCCACCTGTAAATAATATGTTTATGATGATGTTTCATCCAGGGTCATCTGTAAGTAGTAAATGGAACCATAAGGAAAAGGTTTTCCATGCTGGAGGCAAATGGCCACTTAAGGAAAAACACTGCATATCTATGTTAGATACTTCTACACCAAATACAAGAGCAGATGTATCTTGTATTTTAGAACATGATGTTAATGATTCTGTAGATCAGTCAGATACAGTCCGACAGGCCAATTACATAAATAATTGGAGTCAGTATGCAGAATCACATTTTGAAAACATAGAAGAGTATTTGTCAGAAATTCAGGATGAATTAAAACAGGTTAATGAGAACCTTGATGCAGTTAAACAATTTCAGGAAAACCAGAAAATAGAAAGAAGAACAGAAGCAATGTCAGTAAAAGGGCATAAGCAAAAATCAGAACCTTTTACATTAAGTAATAAGCCTGTTAGTTTTGGTACTGCTTCAAATACATTATCCATTACACCCACGACATATAATGCTATCCAAAAGAAATTGGGTAAAGAAAAGGTTACTGGATTTGAGACAGAAAAACCTTTTCATTTAAAAATGGCCAGAACAGAAGGTGTTGCACAACAAACTAAGTATATGTATCCTTTTAATGTAAAAGAAGGAGCTTTTGTGTTAAATATTGATGGTAGTCCAAATCCTCAAGAAACAATATTATTATGGATTAACCATTACAGATCTTTACAGGCCATACATAATATGGATAATCCTGCCATTATTGAGCTAGCCTCTAGACATTTTGCAGGAATAGTAATGCATTGGTGGATTCATGCATCTGATGAATCAAAAAATACAGTGTATGAAGCAGGTTTGCAGGTTTTACATGAAGCCCTTATGACAGAATTTACCCCCAACAATCAAAACAAAGAAAAGGAAGACCAGTTAAATTTGGCATTTAAAAGATTACATGATATGAGTAGATTTGAGGAATATGTACAAGATTATATGAAAAAGGTTTATGAATTAAATCTACACAGAGATTCATTTGTGAAAATACAATTCCTCTCCTCTTTACCCAAAGGGTTGGGACAATTAGTCCTAGACAAACTTGGTCAGCAGGGGGCAGATATAAACACAATATATTTTGTAGATATTATAGAAGCCGTTAGACAGGAATGCAGGCGCATTTGTTTGCATGAAAAAGTAACAAAACAAAAGCTTACATTGAGTTCTAAAGAATGTTCAGGAATTGAAGGTGCAGACAATTATAAAAAGCCATACTCTGTAAAAAGATATTTTAAAAGATCTAAAGGTAAGAAGTTTAAGCCTTTTAGGTATTTTCGCAGACGCAGACAGCCAGTAAAAAAAAATCCTAAAGATGTTTGTTGTTATGCTTGCAAAAAAAAAGGACATTATGCACATTCATGTCCTACAAAGGCACCTAGAAATGTAAAAGCATTATTTACAAATCCTGAATTTATAAATACATGGGAACTCTGTGAAAAGGAATCAGACTTAGAAAATTGGAAGCAAACAAATGATGGTATATTTAAATGTATATATGAACCAGAATCAGTTGTTCCAATTTATGATGAGTTTGCTGAATTAAATGTTAATGAGGAAGAACTAAATGCCATAAATGATATGTTTATGATGAACACTAGAGATCCTGACATGCCAGAGCTAGAAAATTGTACTGATTGTGATCAAGGATCCATGGATGAAGACGAAATTGAACAACAATATAAGGATTATCAGAATGAAGGGAAAAAATGGCATTTTGATACAAATAATTCTGAAATCCTCTCCTCTAGTACACCCAGTACTTCCTCCTCAGATGAAGAAAAACTGGAAGTTGAATCAGATACACAATCTGATTACACCAGTATTTCACACAAAAATTTCCACAAATATGATCCATTGAAGGATCCAACTTCTTTGATGCCATACAAGAAGCCTGTACAATTGCCTAAATCAAAGTCTTATATATATAAAAAATTTCCATTAGCATCCAAAAGTGCACAGTTACAGATAAACAAAATGGTGCATAGTTACCATCAGGTTTTATGCCCAATCAGAATTGCAGGGGATGGTGGAATACATTTTCAGAAGGCAATAGCATTTATTGATACAGGTTGCAATTTAAATTTTTGTCATGAAAAACTTATACAAAATTGGGTACAGTCTACAAAGGATTTTACTGTGTCTACAATGAATGGAACCCGAGGACTTAAGTATTTTGCTTTTGATATACCAGTACAGATATCTGGAAAAATTGTGCATACAAATTTTGTTCAGATAAATGATTCTGGTTATGATATAGGATTTGGCAGTCCTTTTTTGGATACATATGGTCCTTTTACAATAGCACAGCATTGCTTGGTACTCACAATTGATAATGAAAAAATAACTGTACCAAGAATACCCATAGTTTTTCAGGCACATAAACTGCAAGCTCAATGGATAGATCCTTCACTTGAAGATATTATTAACCATGAGCATGCATTAAATAGAAAAAGAGTGCAACAACAATATTTGCATTCTTTATCAAAATTCTCTTTAGATACTGATCCTGATTGCATACAGGAACTTGTAGAAAGTATGCAAGAATGTTGTGTAGAGCATCCTTTGGAAAAATGGGATGTAACGTCTCCAATGGCCGAAATCCCTACTTTTCATAATCACCCTGTTGCAGGAAAAAGAATAGTATTAAGTAAAGAGGATGATGTAGAAGCCAGAAAACAAACAGAAGAATTGCTAAACAAAGGTTTGATACGCCCTTCTGATTCCAATTATTCATGTTCTGCATTCATTGTAAGGAAACATTCTGAGCAGAAAAGAGGTAAGGCACGAATGGTTATAAATTACATACCTCTCAATATAGTAACTCAGGATATTAAATGGCCTCTTCCAGATAAGCAACAGTTAATCCAAAGAGTAGCACAGGGGAAGATATTTTCTAAATTTGATTGTGTATCAGGTTATCATCAGATAAAAATTAAACCTGAAGACATTCATAAAACAACATTCACAACCCCATCAGGATTATATGAATGGTTGGTAATGCCATTCGGGCTAAAAAATGCACCTGCACAATTTCAAATGAGGATGAATAAAATCTGTCAGCCATTTATAGCATTTTTAGCCAATTATATTGATGATTTTTTGGTTTTTAGCCAAACACTGTCAGAACATACAGGACACATACAACAGTTCAAGCAGTTAATGCTTCAACATGGTATTGGTCTGTCCAAGGACAGTAAAAAATTTTAGATTGTTGTAACTCGGGTAGAATTTCTTGGAGTTCTCTTAACAGATGGACAGATTGTTATGCAAAATCATGTTTTGGATAAAATCAGTTTATTTCCAGATAAATTGATTTCAAAAGAACAATGCCAACGATTTCTTGGTTGTATTAATTATCTACATGATTATATTGAAAAAGTCTCCATGATAACAAAACCTATTAGAGACTGTATGAAGGCAGAACCTTTTGTATGGTCCCAAAATGCAACAAAGGCAGTACAAAGATTAAAGGAGTCATCACAACACCTACCTCCTTTAGAACCAGCCTTAAATGGACCATATATTTTACAAACAGATGCAAGCAAAGAAAATTGGGCTTGCATACTTCTTATTTCAAATCCAGCTCAGGCAGAGAAATTGGCAGGATATAAATCTGGTCAGTTCAAAAATCATGAATTAAACTATTGGCCAGCAGAAAAAGAAATTTTGGCAATTATTAAGGGAGTAGAAAAATACAGAACCTTACTACTTCTAGAAGAATTCCTTATCAGAACAGACAGCCAAAATTTTAAATGGTTTATGAGTAAAAAGATCTCTGCTCAGCTCTGTCGTGGCAGGTATGCATGGTGGCAGACCCTCCTGTCACAATATCAATTTATAGTTGAGTATATCCCTGGTAAGGATAACTCACTTCCAGATGCTCTAACAAGGGAAATGGCGCATATGAATATGTTTGGTGGACATTCAAATGCTTGGCAACGTTGGCCATTAGATACTCCAAAAATGCGACAATCATGGTGCCAGAGAATCAGAGGATTTTTTCCTCAAGCAAATCAAACCAGAATATCCTCTGTTCCTTATATTGATTTTGTTTATAATTCGGCAGGTCGTATTAATGTTCTTGTGAATGCAGGACAATGGAGTTTCTACACTCAGAACATGGTGCAACACTTGATCAATAATGGCGTCTTGGATGATATTATCTTTCTCAAAAAATTTTCAAGACAAATATCCATATCCTTTAATGAATTTTTGTTGTTATATGTTAATGATTATCAGATATGGCAACAATATTTATGGACTCATATCCTTCGATTAAATTTTTTTGCAATCCCAAGGATTTATTTATATGCAGATGAAGATCTGGTATATGATTCAGGACCTCCAGACCCACCCTCAGATGATATCCTAGATGCTCAACCAGAAGATACAGATTTGGAAGGGAATATCTACCAAATGATTCGCAACTGTACAAATTGTAGTAATGCTCCTACAGGCGTGTGTAATGTACATTCCCAATGGTTGTAAAACGGTTGACACTGACCCGTTGTGGTTAAGACCCCGTTAGTAGTATATGTTGTTGTGATTTTATATAAAGTAATGATCTGATAGATTACTGTAGAAAATATGCAAGGCTTTTCAAATGTCGACAACATCTTATGCCTACACGTGTAATCATCTCTCGGGCCTTAGCCTTCTTGTAAATCTATATAATGAGACTCGATGCTCATTCTTGTCATCGAGAATTTTATGAGTTTTTTGCTTATTAGCAACGTCTGAAGCCGCGAATAGAAGCTTCCTATTCCCAGGGGAATAGTTTTCTTTAAATCTGCAAATCTTTCCAGACTCTAGCTATATGGCCTTTTTGGTGTCTTAGAGCTCCTGAATATATTTCAGTCTCCAGAATAGAAATCCCTAGAAGCCATTCTAAGCGGTGCGAGAAATCGCCATAGGGACGTATATCCTGTTGTAGTGCTTCCACAAAATTAAAGGGTTTTACTATTGCATGAACGTATGCTCTGTGACTGCGCTTTACAATGATCTGCTCGCATCAAAAATTCTGCTGCATATTTCCCTTTCCCTTATTTTAACCTTTGGATTTAGACTATCTTTCCACTATCCTTGCTAATTTCTAATTTAATATAATCTAATTACATAAAAATAAAGGCAAAAAATAAATGCAAAAATTAAAATGTATGGAAGTAAATTTGTATGTTTATGGTGTGAGAGAATTAAAGTAAATATGAATGTAACCATAGCAAGGAAAGTGTGAGTTAAATCAACACATGAAGAATCCAAATAACAACAATGTTCCCATTTGATTGAGATGAAATTGTGAGAGGAATGACAAGATGAGCAAAAAGGTTGTGCCTCAATCACCGCAATTTCTACAATCCAAGAGGGAAGCACCATTGATGGAGCATAAAAGAAATTAATTTCCACCAATTTCATAAGTTACAAGAATACAATGTGGGTTTCTAAGAGTGTAGCTCTAAATTCCTCATGACCAAAAGATAATTATAATGGAGCCCATGACTCCTATTTATAATAAAAATTTACCCCTGAGTTACTTGGGGTGAGAAACTATTAATCCTAGTAAAAGTAAAATTTTTGAGGTATCTCTAACAAAATAATGCATCTCCAAATGTACCATGCTTTTAAATATACCTCTAAGAGACCTAGAGGACTTCTAAAATAAGTTGTGGTGCCACTAAATACCAAAATGTAGTTTTTTAAAGATTCTTCTTGGGATTCACGATTGTTCTTTTACCCCTATGTAGGTCTATGAGTAATTCACTCTAGTAGGTCAATGAATTGCTCTAGTTTGCTGGCCATTTGCCAACGCTCTCTAGTGTTTTGGTCTTGCATATCAATTGCTAGATTTTGTTAATGAAACAAATCAACACTTGTAGAGAGAATCAATATTTATCTTTGGCTTAGCAAAATTGAGGGGTTTTGGAAGGCATTGATTGACGTATTTTACTATTTTGTTACCTTTCTAAATTATGAATTCCAAGGTACTAATTTGCCACTACATTTATCAATATTATGTTCTTATAAAATATAAACATTGCCTTTTGAATTTCAACCTTTGCATCATTATACAAAAATTAATTGACTTTAATTTTGTATATATCCAAGGATGTTATTTTGATTGATAAGTTTTTATAATTAATAACAAACATTTGAAATAGTGAGAGAATAATTAGAGCGAATGTATAAATAATTTTAATGGTTATATAGCTTGCATGGATATGATGGGAAAGCTTTTGGCACTCCAAAGAAAAGGTATAAGGTTCAATAATAAGAGGATAAATCTATAAGAGGATAAGGTTGTACACCAAAATCCAGTATTCATATTTTGCATAGATTAAAACATTAAATAAAAAATATTCTCCGTATGGTAATGGCCTTGTGCATTGTTTTTCGTGACAATAGTCATAATTTTATATTAAAAAAATATGAAATTACATTCTTTAGATGCTTTTTTGGCATTTCTTCAAAGCTTCAATAATGACCTAAAAATTAGCTCGCTTATACATCATAGCTAACTATATCTATTAGGTTAAGTTCTATCCTTAGACACATTTTCAAATTGGCAACCAATATCCTTATACACCTTTTCAAATTGTCAACCAATATCCTTTAAATCACTGAATTCTGAGTTTTTTTACAAAAGTTTCTTTAACTAGAGTGCATTGCCCTCACTTAATTTCTGTACGAAGCATGTATCTGGTTCAATTGAAACACCTCTTTTGAGAGTTCATCTACTTTTCTATTAAGTTCTCTATAAATATGCCAAAAAGTAAAAACTTTACTTCGATCCGCAACCTTTATTTGAGAGAATATGGGTTGTAGAACCATGTTTTCCATCCTCAAAACACCAAGTATCCAATTTATTACCACCTATGAGTCTCCGTGAAATTAGGTTTTTTGTATTCCTTTTGATTTTGCCAGCTGAACCAATGCCATAACATCAACATAATTATTAGAACCTTCCTCAATTTAGCTTTGAATTTGAAATAATGAAAGTAAAAAATATATAGTAATCCTCCTGCTCTACAAACTCGAGGGACCCCTTGTCTAACCCCATAAAAAAACCCCAAGCCACTGATTTATCGATATTTAGAGGGATTATTTATGTGATTACCTTTGTTGCTGCAACCTGCTTTGCTTTCTTTTTAATATCGAAACTAGGATGGTATGTTTTTAACCCATCTTCACCTCAAGGCAATTATAGATTGTACACAATTCTCGTAGTTTTTGCCTTGTACGACTGAAAAAGAATATATGTCATTTTTCCACCTGTTAGAAGGATAACTGAGGTGTACAATGAAAAAGCAAACCCTTTGAATCATATATATTTTTTAAATTTACAAAAATTCTTATACACAACCTTTCTTTTGTGAGATGTATTACAACAATAATCTTTTCTTATCATCAATAAAATTAAGGGAAAGAATACTTCATTCCACTTTTTTTTAAGTTAAATTATACTAATTATCTTATCAAGAATTTAATTAATGGAAATACATAGCCAAGCTTAGAGTGCATTTATATTTAAGATTTAATTTTGTTAGGGTTCCTTATTCTACCAATATTTTTTTATGATTTATATTTAATATAATCCAAATATATATATATATATATAAAACAAATTAAATCTTGTTGGGTAGGGCCCACATTATCACCATAGGGTTGGCCTAAGAAGGCTTAAAACTAAACCATCATCATCGTAAATGCTTTGTCTTATCAACAACTAATGGTTTATTGGGTATTTTTATATTTATTGAAATATATTTTTAATGATCATATTTGAATCTAAACCACAAATTTTCTTAAACATCACAAAAAAATATTGATTAAAGGAAATTATGTTTTCTTCAAGTTTTAGCACATGAACAAAACTACAATAAGAAATCATACAGTAACATAATTTAAACATGCCATATAACATAAGCAAATATCTTGATTGAAGAATTATTATTTCAATTGCATGTTATTTTAATCCTTTGATTTGTTTAGTTTCTTAAGAATATAGGTTGCACATGTTTGCAATGGAATGCATTAAAGGTCTTTTAACTTCTTTTTCCTAAATTTTTACTTAGAACATTCTTTGTTTTTTTGTTTTTTCTATTATCTACTAAGTATGGTAAGCATAAGTTGGGCATTTTTTTCCATTTTGATAACTCAACTAATTGACTCAAGCATTATTAAGTATTTTACTTGATATCAATTTGATAACATCTATGACTTTGTAAAATGACATAATTAAATTTATATTTTAAACTTTAAAATGGTGATTAAAATCAATTTTGACATATCTTGGACCACACACAAGCAAATTATCACTACATCTATATGTATTTTTTATGAAAATAACACATTCAGTCTATTTTGAAAGGTTATGCAAATAAGCATTGAGTTTTCTTTATTGTGCAAAATACATATTAATTATTTTTAAATACTTATATGGGATTGAAACCAACCCCACTTGTATTACATCATGACTACATATTGTAATACAACATTTTTGACAATAGTATGAGTATTGCTTGACAAGATTTGAACTTGGGCTCATCCTTGAAAGTCAAGGAATTTAATTAGTAGATATCATGACATTTGATACATATTAGTTATTTTTATTACTAGATTTGTTCAAGTTATTGAAATAAGGCAAGATCCATGCCACTATATGTTTTACAAAAAAATAAAATCTTATACTATGCTTTTAAGCTAAAAATATGAAAGAAATTAGCCATAGAAGATTTAATCCTAACAATGAATAAAAAAGTTTCAATTAAATTAAGGCAATAAAAATAATAGTAAATGAATTTTTTTTTTTTTTTTTCTTTCCAAAATAACTAGAAAGACACTCCTAATAACTAAAACATAGTTTGCTTTTAAATCCAAAAAATATAGTGGAGAGACTACTCAGAGTCCAGTAGAGAGCAAAAGCGGCCTAGGAAAGAGTTCTATTGATGATAGGTTCGATTTGGTAGTTGCATGGTCTAGTGGAGCACTTTATCCTCCTCAAATGAATGATGCCAAATTAATTGGTAGGGACCTCAATGACACCTACAAGGAATATGAAATCCATGTGAAAGGAGCATGCTTATAATTTAGAAAGAGAAAGCATTGCAATAATAGTAGGAAAGGAAAGTAAGAAAAATAAGTAGAGATTAAATTAATATGCCAATGATAGATGGATCATTATTAAAATGAGAAGTCTTTTGATATTTTATAAAAAATGAAAAATAAAAAACAACCAACAACAGACAATAAACAAAAACAAAAAACATAGAAAACACTCACACATAAAAACACGAATTAACACAAACAAAGAGAAACCCAAGAACAAGAACAAAAAAACACAAGAACAATAACAAAAAACATAAAAAAAAAAAACAACACAAAGAACACAAAAAAAACAAAACAAAAGAACCCACCCACCTTAAAAAACTAAAAAAAAAAAAAGAAAAAAAAAATTGAACATAACAATGACCTATCTAGACCAGAAGACTATTAAGGCAAGAATCAACAGAGGAAACAAAATAAAGAATAGAATGAGCTAGGGAACTAAAAAAAACTGAATGAACCAAAGAGAAGCAAACAAAAAAAAAGCAAGAAGAAACTAGGTACCTTCAGAACTGGAGCCATCCAAAGAAATGATAGAAAGAAGAGCTTCCCTAATTTGAGAAGCCCACCATCTAGGAGGGTGGCCATAACAAGTAAGATCACCTTTGTCCAAAGCCCAATTAGCTAAAGCATCAACACTCTTGTTTTGATCTCCGACCACATGATTGTAATCAACTTTCAAAAATCCCATCCGGATTAATTGAATCTTCTCAATAATTCTTTTTATTCTCCAATCCACCTTATGATTCTTAGAAGGAGTCTTCAAGAGATTAATCATAAGTTGAGAGTCGACTCAACTAACACCTTTTCCCATCCAACCTTAGTAGCCTCCTGAAGGCCTCCGAGGATACCATACCCCTCAAGCAAGGTTATTGGAAAGAATACCCAAATTCTCAAGCAAAAGTAAAAACCAGGGAGCCATCTGAAAGTCTACCAATTCCTCCCACACTGGCTTTTCCAGGGTTCCCTCTAGAGGCTCCATCAGTATTGAATTTTCCAAAATCCTTAGGAGGAGGTTGCCAATTTCTTGTCCTATCCATCTTACTAATACTCACATTCCCTTTAAGTTGGTTGCCCTTAGAAGATTTAATCTTCAATATTTGCATCACTTGATCCCATATTTGGTGGGAGTTTTGGGGGTGATTAAGGAGTTGATGGACTGATTCAACTAAGTTGGCTATGGTATTTTGCCAAATATAGTGAATATCCTTCCTATCTTGATTAAAAATTCGGCTTTTCCTTTCATTCCAAATATTCCAAAGAAGAATGGTAGAACCCATCCAAACTAACTGCCTAATAAAATGATCAACACCCTCTTGATTAGGCCAATCCCTCCAAAGTCTGTTCAAAAGTAAAAAAATTGGACCACTGTAAGCCAAGTAAAGTGGCCATTCTCCTCCATAGCTCAGAGGCTAAAGTACACTCAATAAAAATATGGTTGAGAGTTTCTACATTCTCTTCACACATTTCACATCTAAAAGGGCCATGAAAACCACGCTTCATAAGTTGCTCACCAGTAAGCACCCTACGATGCAATAAAAGCCAATTAAAGAACCTCACCTTAGGCCAGAGATTTTGAGCCCACAATCGAGAAAATATGTCGAAGAATGGTTGGGATTATTATGGCATAAGGTCAAATAACCTTGAGCAACCGAATACTCACCCTTAGTAGTGTTGTTCCATCCAAAACAATCTTTTTCATGGGACCAAGAGAGGGATCTCATATGAAGGATGCCTTGGATATCTTGTCTTTGCCTTTCTGGGATTTGAATAGGCCAGTCCTCAATAGGGATCCAATATCTACCAACCTTTGAATTACCAGTATGGTACCGACAGTAATTAGCCACCTTTATCCAATTAGCTCGGTGAAGCTCCTCCATCCAAGGCCTCCAATCGAGAAACTGAGTTATCAAAGGCTTGTGACCATCCCAAGAATCTATCCAAAAATTTTCTCGTTGACCATTATGAATGATCCAAAATAATTTTTTCTTTATCAAATCCTCACCAGTCTTAAGAACTGCTAAAATGGGAGAACCTTTGGTAGGAAGTTGATAGCGAACAAGGTCTTCAGGACTTTTGTTCTCAACATATTTAGCACGGAGATTATTGGCCCAAAGAGCATTGGGGTTATGCAACATCCTCCAATATAATTTAGCAGCTAAAGCTTTGTTGTTATTAATAGAAGACCGGAATCCTAACCCCCCTTCACTCTTAGGAAGACATAAAGTATCCCATTTCACCAAGGCCCATTTTCTTTTCTCCTTAGTACCACTCCAAAGGAAACGATGACTGATTTGATCCAATTCTCGAAGAACAGCCTTTGGGATATTCAAAACGGAAGAAACATAAATAGGAATAGCTTGAAGGACTGATTTTACCAAGGTGATTCTACCCCCTGAAGAAAGCCACCTGTTGGTCCACTTTCCAATTTTCTTCTTGACTTTGTCCAACAACCAATTCCAATATTTATTTTTTTGCCTTTGAATATTTATGGGAATACCTAAATAAGTGATTGGAAGGGAGGTCTTCTTATATCTTAATTTATCCAAGACCATGGATTCCTCGTCTAGCAGAGCAGTTGAAAGAAAATAACTTTAGATTTGTCTTCATTGATCAACCGCCCAATAGCCTTAGAAAAACAGCTAATGATTTGCTTAATATTAGAAGCTTCCTTAACCGTAGCTTTACCTAAAAGAGTAGAGTCATCCACAAATTGAAGATGAGAGATAGGTCTAGCTCCATGAGCAATGGTAACTCCCTCAAGGGTTTTGTTTTCCCTCTTTTTGGTTATAGTCCTACCCAAGCATTCAACAAGAATGATGAATAAATAAGGGGATAGCGGGTCACCTTGCCTAATACCTCTGGAAGCTCGGGAATGACCGAGAAGGCCTGCCATTGATAAGAACTAAGTAGGAAACTGAAGAGATACATCCCATAATCCAATCCATCCAATCCTTAGAGAAACCAAATTGCCTCAAAACTTTGATAAGGAAGTGCCAATCCACTCTGTCATAAGCTTTGGATAAGTCTAACCGAATGAACATGGAAGGAGATTTTTGCATATCCATGGAATGGATGGCTTCCTGAGCAAGAACTATCTCATCTACTATTTGACGTCCTTCCACATAACCCCCTTGCTCTGGGGAAATAATCTTATGCAAAAGAGGCTTCAACCTTTCTGCCATGATTTTAGTAATGATTTTGAGAAGAACATTACATAAAGCAATAGGTCTAAAAGCTGAGATATGATCAACCTCTTGAGCTTTTGGAACAAGAGTAATATAAGTTTTATTGATAACCTTCAAAATTTCTTTGGCTTTCCTGGCTTCTTCCACCACCTCTAATAAATCAACATGAAGGATATCCCAAAACTCTTGGTAGAACTCAATGGGAAAACCATCAGGACCTGGGGTTTTCCTTTTTGCATTTTAAAAACTACTTGTTGAAGCTCATTGATAGTAACAGAGTAGTCAAAATAGAGTTCTCCTCGTAAGTGATAAGAGAAGGGATTGCTTGAAGAACATTTTGTTGTGAAGCCGAGTCAAGAGGAGTAGCAACAAAAATATTGGAAAAGTAATCAACAACAATAGAGTTCATGCCATCCCAAGTATAAACAACATCTCCAAAATCTGATTTTAAGGAAGAAATAAAGTTGTGAGATCTTCGAGCTAGAAGAGATTTGTGGAAGAAATTTGTGTTTCGATCTCCTTCTTTGAGCCATTGAATTCTAGATTTTTGCTTCCATAAGATTTCTTCTCTTTTTTCCCATTCCTCTAACTGAGTTGTGAGTTTAATTTCATCTGCACTTCTCTTCTCCGTGAGGCCATCTAAATGGATTTTCTTATTCAAATTTTCAAGATGAGCAATAACTTCATATTTTTTTTTATGAACATCCCCAAACTCTTTCCAGTTCCAAGTCTTGATTTTGGATTTAATGTATTGCAAGCTTTTGGCAAAATAGAACATCTTAGTCCCATGCCTAGGTTTACCTTCCTTCCACCATTGTTGCACATGAGGTCTGAAGGAAATGTCTCTAAGCCACATTAATTGAAAACAAAAAGGAGAGAAACTCACATTGGTTTTCCACATTTCCACCATGATTGGCCAATGATCCGAACCAACATTATTAAGAGTCTTCACTTTAGGAATGTGACCATGGATTAAGAAATTTTTAGAGAGCAAAAACCTATCCAATCTCTCCATTATACAAGCTAAGCCTTGCCTTCTGTTAGACCAAGTCATAAGGCCATTATCTCGGTTGGATATCCACAAGATGGAGGTTTGCAATATATTCGCTCATGAGGTCGTTGCTTTTGTCCAAATTTCTATTTCCCCCCTTTTCTCATCCAGAGAGAGGATGGTATTGAAATCTCCTCCGATCAAGATCCAAGATTTAGGAAAATGAGAGATAATATGAGTAATATCCTTCCACTGCCTTCTTTTTTCCTCCAAAGAAGTCGGAGCATAAACAATAATGCAGAGCATAATTTGGTTGGAATGTCTACTTTGAATAGCTATAGCCAACAAACCCCAACTGCCAACCATATGGTGAATAACTACCTCTTTTGGGTCCCAAAGACAAGCAATGCCACCCTAAGTCCCTTGGGAACTGAGGGAAACCACTTTTCCAGCTGGCCAAATTTTACCGGCAATTGAGTCCATATCCTCCATTGACATCTTTGTTTCTTGAAGGAAAACAAGATGTGGATGATTTATCCGAATCATTCTTCTAATTTCATTTTGTTTTGAAAGACTCCCTTTGAGTCCTCTAATATTCCAAGTGATGATCTTCATTAATACCAGGGCTAAAAAATTTGGGAAGGGCATTAATCTTACCTTCCTCTACAAGCTTTTCACCTTCTTTTACCATATGATATTGATTGGTCTTGCGACCTGCTTTTTGATTAGAATCCATCTTCAATTTTTTTTCCCTGTTTCTTGACTTATTCCAATTGAATCTGAGATGGCTTCTAACCTTGAAGAATGCTCGTACACAACCAAAATTTTACTAGATGGTTCAACGGAGTCTATATTGGGACTCGCATTATTTGAAGTTTTGACATTTGAAAGATTGTTTTTCTTGTGTAAATTTTCTCCTTTTTTTTTTGTTGAAAACCTTTGATTTTCATATTTAAATTGTGTTTCTAAGATTTCAGTTTCCATTATTTCCTCTTCCTCACTTGGGACATCATTTGTGGAAAGGATTTCAAACATATTAGCAGATGACTTTGATTGATCCTTCATAACTGGTTTTTTTCGAGTGTTCTTCTTCTTAGGTATTTGGAAACCTCTCGAGTTTATATCTTCTTTCTTTTGATCAGGAATTTTATTTGGGCAAGCACCGGCCAAATGACCATATTCATGGCAAATTCTACAACGAAAAGGAATGTTCTCATAGTCCACTACTTGCTCCCAAGTGTCTTCCCCAAATTGTAATGTGATATTTTTAGGTAGGGGTTTGTCAAAATCCATTAAAACACAAATTCGAGCATAAATAATATGTTCAAAATTTTGAGTACAATCAGCAGTCATCATAAAAGTTCCTAAAGAGTTTCCAATTGAAGAAAAAATAGTAGGATTCCAAAATTCAATAGGGAGGCCAAAGAGTCTAACCCACACGGGAGCTATAGAAGGCATCTCTTCTTCGGCTTTAAATTTAGTATGCCAGGGCTTCATGAAAAGCCCTGCCCTTCCAAAAAACCAAGGACCCCCTTGAAAAGTTTTCTCTCTATCTTCATTATTAGCAAATAAAACAAGAAAATAACCATTTGGATAAATAGAGATTTGTAACTCACCTTTAGTTTTCCAGCTTTTTGTAGCCCAGACTTTGAAAGCAGATAGACTCGGATGAAAACCCACGAACCGACAAATTAGTCCTCTTTTTTCCAAATCTTCAATGCCAGTCTGAATGTTACCCATATCAAGCTTAACAATAGGAGTTCCATCAACTGCTTTAAGACATCCTGACTCCATTTTCCTGGGATCAATCTTAGGCATTCTTAGAGGTTTATGGGAAGCCCTAAGATTGATATTAGCATTGGGCTGAGGCTGTCCACCACGAAGGGCATCCCTAAAATTTATTTTTGGGGCTGAGTCTTCGAAATTCTTACCCTTGACAGGGGTTTTCATAGTAGAATTATTTTGTGGGTGCACCTTAGCACCAGATTCACTTGAGATATGAGCCATTTTTTGATCAACTCGCTTGAAACTTGTTTCGTGATCTCTTTAATCCTTGCCCTAGACGTCGTGGAAAGGTATGGTTTTCACTTTTCTTTTGTGCAGCAAATTGGAAGCCGTTGTCACTCAAGTTCATAGTATGATCTGTTGAAAGATAAATTTCTAACCCATCTTGGATCCCCTGCAACATTTCCTGCTAAAATATTGAGCATAAACCACAAAAATATTGGCCGCTAGGGCCCGAAGGCCCTAAAACCAACCTCTGGAGCTGCTTGCACTCAACCCAGATGAAACCCTCGCATAGCCGCTTGCCAAATATCTCGTTCACACATAGGGATGCGCTAGGATCTGTGTTGCTCCAAATGATATGAAAATTGGTGGAGACGTTCTAGGGTTTTTTAGGCATCTACCCTCAAAATTTTAGCTCAATCCGAGTCCGGATGAGTGAGATATGGCCGAAACGAGTTCGATAGTTTGGGCAGTCCTGCGAAAAACGTCCCTCCACCAAGTGTAAATGTCTTTTGATATTTTATAATTATGAAGGCAAAATCTCCTTTTAAGCCAATGGTCAAATTTAACCATTTTTAGGATCATAAAATCATGATCATTGATCAAAATGACCTATTGCATGCACATCACCTTAAACCCTAAATTTGATCAATAAATAATAGTTTCTTGAAGGTCCACCTTTGTAGCGCAAGTGGAGAAGGCAAGCTAGACTTGTTTAATGGGAGGTCTATGGTTTGAACCTCTATGATGAGAAGGGGGACACAAAAAATCTCTTGTGGCTTCCTTCTAAATAGTAATATACCCGAATGATATGGTATTGCCGACCACCTAAGAGCAGCTCTCAAGGTTTCTTTCTAACCTAACTTTTTTTTTTGTCGCATGACTAGTTGGATTGGCATTAAGGCAACATTGAAAAATTTGAAGGTGGAGATCTCAAGTTCAATTCCATACTTTTGTTGTTTTGCCCCAAGGGCTAGGTGGATTGGTAATTATCTATTTGGCTAGGCACTTACCAAGAAGAGACCTAGGTTCAAACCTTGGGGGCATACCTATTGCAAAGGTAGTAGTTTGATCTGAATCCTCTGAGTGCGTGCCAAATCGATGATGACAGTACGAATCTCTAGCGATCGATGGTCTCCATCATGTCGAGTCATTAACAACGAGGTGGTATAGGATTTTTGGAAGCATTCCCTATGGTTTGAACCCTGCACCTGATAGTTACTAAATTTAGTGTGGATGTAACCAACTCCCCTATGTATAAAAAATTTTATTTCTTGAAGCATCATCTAATTATTTTTCAACCAATACAATGTAATGACTAAAAAATGATATGACATCATGGAATGAGAACAAGGTCTATGCACAACAATAAAATTCTTGAGAAAACTTATTTACCATCATACTACCCAAGGACTAACAAAATTAATCAACCATGTTTTATATTAAGAGGGTGGAGCTCTCTATGACTTGTAAGTTAGTTAGTAGTGCTATTTTTTCAATTACATATTACCTCTTCCTATGAACTACATGTGATACCATATAAGACAACAAAATATGAGCCCTTGGAAATAAAGAAAAAAAGAAAGAAAGATATGCCATAGTTGAAGCAAGAAAATGCAATGCTGGCTAAAAGTAAAATTTTGGCAATTTTATATTAAGCTATCTATGTAATTTTTTTTGAAATAAATAAAAAGACTATGCAAAAGATGAGAAAACACATACATGGTATGTTTTTTCAATTGGTTGCATGGGATTGAAATGAGCCCCACCTGTACTATGTCATTAGTACATACAGGTATTGCAACAACTTGGCTATTATCCATATATCACTTGGAGAGATTTGGACATGGGTTTCCTCCTTGAATATCAAGGAATCTAACAGATTGAGGCACTGCCATTTGATTGCATATCAAATACTTACCTTGGCAAATTTTCTAAATTTTTAATGGATAAAAACGTTGATACTTTATCCCATGCAATTCAATGTGAATTTTACCTATGAAAAGATCAAAGTGACAAAAACCTTACCCCAATGCAAGATGTGTAGAAATTAATTGCGTGAAGGAGTTTAGACTAGGCTAAAAACCATAAAAGCATTGTCCTTTTGACGTTTCTACAAAACTTGAGGAAAATTTAGACAAAAACCAATAATTTTGTAATTAATTATATAAAAATACAAAGGAGGAATTTTTTGATTTTCAATTTTATTTTATTTTCACGTGTGAGTATAACCTTTTTGAGAGCTCTTTTTACAATTTTGAGGATATTGTTAATTGGATTTCTATGCAGTGGGAGACCATGGTAGTGGATGAGGCAACTTTGGTTAGATAGACTCCTCATCCATCTTTTGATTTTTTTCCACTACAATAAACCATTAAGTTAAATTAGTTGTAAATGAACAATCACATGATTAGGCTAGCTAAGAGTAGGATAGGACAACATGCAATTGCCAATTGGTTGCAGTTGGTGGAATGCTAATGGGACTATTTAAGAGGGCACCAAAATTACATTTTTGTCTTTTTCAACAAATGAATTATGAAATCATCACTTTAAAAAAAAAATTATGAGATTTTTGGTGATTATATTATATTTTTGGTGATTTTATCATTTTTGGGTAATTTTACAATATTTTTGGTAATTTTGCTATGTTTTTGATGATTTTGCCATATTTTTGATGATTTGCTATATTTTGGATGATTTTGCACTAAAATTGATGATTTTACCATGACATTGACAAATTTGCTATAATTTGGGCTATTTCACTAAGATTGAAAATATTCATCAAAGTTACACTTAGATTTGATAGGATTTGATTGAACTTATAAGGCAATCAACGTCGAGAAAATGGTTGGGGTGATATAATGATAGGGCAAGTACTAGTTCCTCATTAGATATATATGATAGAATATGGAAATATAGGGGTCCATGATGATTGCATACATGGTTATGCATAAGGGGTTTGCCCCGAAATGTATTTATAAAAATGGGGTGAATCAATTTTGAAATCTAGGTGAATAGTATCCAAACTCATGTAGAAGACATGGGAAATTGTCTTTTTTTTTCCATAAAAAATATAAAAATGTGGCGAATTTATAATAATATTTGAACTAATGACTGATGACCAATAACAATATAATATAGTATAACAAATGACATAATTGGGATTACATTCTTGGGACATTGCAATAGAAAGCCTTCTTCCTCGTGATTCAAACTAAGGTCATAGAAATGAAACAACAACGCATACCGTTGGAGTTTCCCTACAAAGACACCAACAATACATTTAAGGACAGAAAAATAAAAGCATAAATATATATTTTTTAAATATAATTTCAAAAAGATAGCCTAGTGCTTAATAATAAGATTTTATATATTTACTTGCATGAATCGATTTAGAAATTCATTTTTTGGGTAAATCATCATAAATCATCCAAAGTATGCATCAATATAACTTATGGAGCAGTAGCATAATTTTATAATAATTAATAATAAAAATCTTTCAGACGTGCTTTACACTCAGATTCATCCACGCAATTTATATCAAGCAAATATGTATGTCAGGTTTCTTGATACACATTGTTGTGGCTTTTGGATTTCAATATCATTTCCCAATAATTGAGATTCAAATTGAAAATACAACTATTGATATTATCATAGATTATTAAGTGAGTGCCTTTCATTAAAGCATTAATAATAGGGTTTTTGACTATATTTACAGTTATAACCGTTCAATCAATTTAATGTCAAGCAAATAAATATTATTTATATTCAATCAAAAAATAATTTCACTATAATGTCCCATTTTGAAGGCTATGTGGACCCCACACATTATAATGTTTTATTTTTGTCATTTGTTGACAAGGAAGTGGGATGTCCCCTTTTTGATAGGCTAATAGGTGTTTTATTAAATAAAAATTAAGTGTTGGGGATTAATGTTGATGTAACCCTCACTTAATAAATAATTAGAAGCCTCTAGTGGGGCAA
The DNA here is from genome assembly GCA_028583015.1 of Wollemia nobilis. NCBI lineage: Eukaryota > Viridiplantae > Streptophyta > Pinopsida > Araucariales > Araucariaceae > Wollemia > Wollemia nobilis. The sequence goes on from JAQPPZ010017228.1 coordinate 21,436,928, forward strand.
CTAGGTATATAGGCTTGGAAAGTCACTTTTAGGGTTTCATTATGTCATGTTCATCTTATGAATTGTAAGAGAGAGGGCTAAACCCTTCCTCACCTTCTACTTCTTAGGTGGTGTACCCTAAGTCTTTAGAAATAGCCAATATTGTAGACAATGTGATGTGCCATTGTTCTTGATTGGAGATTGGGTGGATTTATCTCAGGATTCACAATTGTGTTACATATTTTGGTGTGTTGGAGTCTGGAGTGGGTCGTCCAGCTTTGGGAGGCCATTTGTGCATGTTTTGTGACCTATTTTTCCCTCATAGAGGATCGCCCAACTTTGGGGATTTTTCTACCCAGTTTTGAGGGTTGATTTGTGTTGTTCGATAGTTGTTTGGCTTGTTTGCACTTTTAAAAAATTAATAAAAAATTTGTATGACTAGAACGTCCATTTTTTAGGGTTTTTGGAGTAATTTTTGAGTAGTAATTGCAGATCTGATCTACTTTGTAAAAATATAATTTTTTTTTGTTTAAACCCTAGTTTGCTAAGTTAGGGTTATTATAGTGGTATCAGAGCTGGTTTCCTGCTAGCCTATGAGAGATATTTATGTAGCCAAATAGGTACTCTCTAAGGAAAATAAGTCAAACCCCAACCTCAACTAGGGGAAATAAATTCCAAAACCAGAAGTTGAACAAAGGGAGCTGGTGGAGATGGCATATGAGCAAAGGGATCCTTTTGAGCATAAATTTGACACTATGCTTGAGTTACTAACTCGTTTGTTGACCAATATGGATCAGGATGAAGTTTAGCCACCACCAAACTAGGGAGCAAACCCTAACCCTCAGCTACCACCAGATCAGGGAGAGCCATCAAATAGGGCAACCAGTCGGGACCAAGGGGGTGAGAGGTATGTGAGATACACTCATTCTCCTTTGCCCAGGACAACAAAAACCATGTTTTTGCCTAGGCAAGAATCTGATGTATGCTAGGAGACTGATGATATGGATGCCTTATTTACAAAATATCAATGTAGGGCTAAAGAATTCATAAATGCAGTCACTTTCCAGAGTTACCTAGAGATCATGGGGAAGAAGGCTGGGAGAGGTAGAAAGTATGGAGAAAAAAAGAAATTACAATAGAAAATGCAAGCACATGTGTTTAATGGAGATGATAATATGTTTGCTAAGGCATGGCTGCAAAAATTATGGACTTACTTTACTCTTAGCCCTATGGATAAAAAGGATGCAGTACAATTTGCTACCCTACATCTTGAGGGGGTTGCATACGACTGGTGGTATCATGGTCTCAACACACAAGGCCATGGAGAGATCACCTCATTTTATGAGTTTAGAGAGAGGGTCCTGGATCATTTTGAGATGAGGGATGAGGAGGAATATTTTAAGAAGCTGACCACCCTTAAGAAGAAAACTATAGTGGAGGCATACATTGAGGAGTTCCAAAAGATTTTAGTCATGGTACCTAAAATTTTAGAGAAGAGAGTTACCTTTATTTTCATTGAGGATTTCGTGGATTCCTTGAGAGGCTTGGTAAAAGCATTTGAGCCCATTTCATTATAGAGTGCAATGAGAAGGGTTTTGACCCTTGAGTCTACAACATCACCAAAACCTAGGGTTTCAACACCACCACTACCTAGGTTTAGCCAAGTAGGACCATTAGGATCATTCCAGAGAGGGAATTTCTTCTAGAAGAGAGATATGCCCCCTCTAGGGAAGAATCAGGATTTTGGGAAGCCAACACCTCCTCCACAAAGGGATTCAACACCTATGCCACCAAGAAGGAGGGTAAATGAGGAGTGTGATGAGTTTAGGAGGAAAAAATTGTACTTCACATGCAAAATCCCTTGGGTACCGGGCCATCGCTACCAGGGAAAGGGGTAGATTCACTACATTGAGGTCATTTTAGATGAGGAGGCATCAAAAAATGAATATGAGTCTTTATAGGAGCATGAGATTGAGGAGCCATCCCTTGAGTCTCATGAGAGCTCAAACACTGGCACGTTGGCGACGTTGAGTAGTGCGAATAGGTATCTCACAATCAAGATGCCAGTAGAGGTATTGGGGAATAAGGTGATAGTATTGATAGATGGTGGGGAAACCCACAATTTTGTGGATGAGGGTTTTGTAGCCAAGAAAGGGCTAAAACCAAAAATATTTGTTGGTTTTAATGTTGCTACTAGAAATGGGAGCATTATGCCTTGCAACAAATTTATGAGGCAAATGAAAGTAAATTTTGAGAATAATTCCATACGAGATGACTTCTATGTGTTTCCATTGGGAGGAATTCCTCATTTTATACTAGGAGTTCAATGGCTGTATTCATTGGGAGACTACACCACAAATAACCAAATATTGCAGCTAAAATTTAAAGCTAAAAGGGCGTGAGGTAGTTTTGCAAGGGATCAAGGAAAATGTGGTCCAAGAGATGACATCCAAGAGGATGGAGAGGATTTTCACGAAAGAGGAGATAGTTTGGGCTGCTGGTATATTTATGACAAAAGGTATACCTTATTCATTTGATAATCATGTCTCTTATCATCCTGAAATTCAGATTTTATTAGAAAAACATAGCGCTATTTTTGGGGATATGCCTAAGGGATTGCCATACCATAGGGGATTTCAGCATGTGATTGAGTTAGAACTAGGAACAAAACCTGTCATGATAACCCCTTCTAGGCATCCTAGAGTGTATAAGGATGAGATAGAGAAGGCCATAAAATAGCTACTTGCCATGGGACACATTCGCCCTAGCTCTAGCCCATTTGCATCACTCGTAGTGTTAGTGAAAAATAAAAATGGGACTATGCGGATGTGTATTGATTATATGGTCTTGAAGAAAGAGACAATAAAAAATAGATACACTATTCCTATAGTAGATGAGCTCATAGGTGAATTGCATGGGGCTATGCATTTTTTAAGATAAATTTTAGATCAGGATATCATCAAATCAGGGTGAGAGATGAGGATGTGCATAAAACAACCTTTAGATGTCATTTTGGCCATTTTGAATTTTTGGTGATGCCCTTTGGATTGACAAATGCCCTTGCCACTTTTAAATCAACCATGAATCAAATTTTCAGGGAGTATTTGAGGGATTTTTTGTTAATTTTCTTTGGTGATATTATTGTTTATTACAGCTCATGGAAAAATCACTTGAAGCATTTGGATTCTGGTTTGAGTATTTTGGGACAACAACAATTTTATGCAAAGAAGTCTAAGTGTGAATTTGGCATGTTTGAAATTTTATATTTGGGGCACATAATCAGCAATAAGGGAGACCAACACAAGATAGAGGCAATTCAAAATTGGCCTATTCCCACTACCTTAACTCAATTGAGAGGGTTTTTAGGACTTTACAGTTATTACAGGAGATTCATTAGAGGGTTTTCAGTCTTGGAAGCACCTTTGACTGAATTAAAAAAGAAGGGAGTTTTTGTGTAGAGTGATGAAGCCCAAAAGGCTTATGATAAATTAAAGGAAGTGATGTCTTCTTACCATCTACTCACAATTCTTGATTTATCTTTGCCATTTACCATTGATTGTGATGCTTCAGGTGTTGGAGTAGAGGCTATCCTAATGCAAAAGGGGCAGTCAATTGCATTTGAGAGTAGGAAAATTAGTCTAATGGAGAGAACTTTCAGCATATATAATAAGGAGTTGCTTGCCATTATGCACGCTTTGACCAAGTTCAAGCAATACCTTGTTTATGGTAAATTTGTGGTAAGGACTGATCATAATAGCCTTAAATATTTCCTTGGACAATGAGATTTAAATGATAGGCAACATAAATGGGTCACTAAAGTGCAGGCATATGATTTTGAGATTGAGTTTATAAAAGAGAAAAAGAATTCAGTTGTTGATGCACTATCTAGAATGCCCACATTTCACTCTATTTCCATTATAACAACTGATTGGAAAACTGTAATTATGTTTGAGTATGTGAAGAACACTTTTGTACCTAACATTCATGATGACCACTTGAAAGATGACAGGTAAAGCATGAAGGAAGGTCTGATTTTTTACAAAAATAGAAATTTTATTGTGTCAAATTCCAAGATTAAAGAGAAATTGATTGCCACTATGCATGACACACCCATGGCTAGTCATACGAGGTTTTTTAAGACCTATAGACAACTGTGTGAAAGGTTTTCATGGAAGGGGCTAAATATGATGTATTGAAGCATGTGAGGGAATGCACCACTTGCCAAGAAAATAAAATTGGAAACACATTGCTTGCTGGTCTTATTAAATCCTTGCCAATTACCAATAAAAAATGGGAAAGTATATCAATGGACTTCATCACGTGGTTGTCAAAAGTGTATGGTAAGGATTTTATATATGTTGTGGTGGATAGGTTAACTAAATTTGCACACTTTTATGCTATTTCAGCTTCATATACAAAAATACTATTTTTTGATTTGTTCTTTAGAGAAGTGTTTAAATTGCATGGCATACCAAAGAATATTGTGAGTGATAGGGACAACGGTGTTGGACATTTTGAGTCCCTAAGCTAAAATGTTGTCATTGATGTCAAAAGGTTATTTGATGTCAAAAGGATCTATGATGGTATGCACTATGTTTTGTGAAAGTGCAAGGAAGGGTTTTTATCAAAACCAAGGCAGGCAAAATAAAAGGTTTTATTTAAAACCATGGATGGCAGATTTGAAATGGGTTTTTCTTAAAACCCAAGTTGGCTTTTCGTTTCATCGAAAAAGGTGCCCCGATGATGGAGAAATTTAATTTTAAAGGTTTAGTTTAAATTTTAATTTATTTAAAATTTAAATTTAAATTTTAAAATTAAATAAAAAGTTTTCCGCCATGTCCGCCGACGTCATGAGGGCAGTTTTAAAAGTGCCGATATTTCCAAGTGAAGGGAAAGGCATATAAATATGCCACCAAGTTTTTAAATCGATTATCCTTGCTCGTTGATAATCTTGCGTGGTATATGCGAAGGAAAGAGCTTGTGTTTTGTTTTATGTGATGCAGTGAATGGTTAAAAGTAGACAATGATCACTTCCCAAATCACATTGGGCAGCGTGGCCTAGTGGCAGCTTGGATTGTGCAAAGGTGTTGATAGCACGAAGGTCGTGAGTTCGATTCCCGTGAGCATCGTTTTAGCATTGTATTGGTTGAAGCGTTGTTCGTTGTTTAAAAGCTCATGGGCGAAAAGAAGAAGCATAAGGAGCACAAGGTGGAATAGCTTCCACATGGGAAGCTTAGCCCACTTGGTGGGCGGAGGGAGTGCAAAGGCGCACTCGCTGCAGGTCTTGGGTTCGAGTCACCCGAAACCCGTTTTTGCATGGTTTGTTGTCGCCGCATTCTTCGGAGCCGAAAAATATTTTATTTTCTAAGGTATGCCTGTCACCGCAATTTTTGGAGAATGAATAATTAATGTTTTAATTTGTCAAAGCTAAGGTTTCAAGCACCATTATTGAGGGTATACTATGGTGATGTGATTTATGAGTTGTGGTTTATATTTTGCACTATTTGATGTGGGAATTTTTGCATTAAGGAGCTTAGTGAGTTGTGCATTAGTGCAAAGTGATTTTTAGGAGAAATAAGGGAATGGTAAATGGTTGTGGTGATATTCATGCTATGCTTAATTAATTAAGGAAATAATTATTTTTAATTATTTTCTAGAGGTGGATGTGATTTTTGACTAGGAGAAATAAGGTGTAAAAGGTTATGATATTTGTTTTGTAAATTCTCCTAACCCTCATGAAGTTTGGCAAGAGAATATTGTGATTGTGGTAGATTTCCAAAGAGGCTTCTTCATCTTCATAAAAGGTATGGGCACATTCTCCTATTGATTGATTTGGGTGGTTGATTTCTAAAAATATCATTGGAGTGAAAAGGATTGATTGTGGTTTCCTTTTCGAAAGTGATTGGTTTAATGCTTCAAGGTTTTCTGGTTTGAGAGTTGTTATTAAACCTTGTTTTATAAGCATTGTTGTTGAAACCATTATTGAATTTGAGAAAAACATGAGTATCATTGTTATGTGAAGAATTTTATAAGCATTGTTGTTGAAGCCCATTGGTTGTGCAAAGAACTTGAACTTGAGTTAGAGAAGAACATGAGTATCATTGTTATGTGAGATTTGTGGTTGAGCATTGTTGGAAACATTTTGAGTTGATTGATACATGCTTGGACTAGGGTTTGTGAGAAAGGGTTGTTCATTAAGGTGATTGGTTGAGTTGAGTTGATTGAGCCTAGTCAAGTGGATGCATGTGGTTGTTCAAGTTCCATAAAACAAACTATTCTATATTTTGATTTGAGTTGAGATTGAGATTTGAGTATAGAACATATTGAGTCTCTAACAATTCTCTTTATGCTTCTATGAGATTGATTTGAGTTGAGATTGGGATTTGAGTATAGAACATATTGAGTCTCTAACAATTCTCTTTATGCTTCTATGAGATTGATTTGAGTTGAGATATTGATTGAGCATTAAGTATAGAACATATTGAGTCTCTAACAATTCTCTTTATGATTCTATGAGATTGAACAAGTTCTATGTGAGCTTGTTAAGCAGATTTGAGACAAGTCTTTGAGAAGGCTTGTGGACTAATTTTGAGTAAGCTTTTATGGAAGCTTGCTATGTAGATTTGAGCAAGTCCTAGAGAGGACTTATTGAGAAGATTTGAGCAAGTCCTAGAGAGGACTTATTGGTAGTAAGTCCTAGAGAGGACTTATTGAGTAGATTTGAGTAGGTTCTTAGGGATTGAGAATTATGTGTGGACTTATTGAGCAGATTTGGATAGGTTCTGTGGACCTATTGAGCAGATTTGGACAGGTTCTGTGTGGACCTATTGAGCAGATTTGGACAAGTTCTGAGTGAGCTTGTTGAGCAGATTTGGACAAGTTCTGAGTGAGCTTATTGAGCATATTTGAGAAGGTTATGAGTGAACCTATTGAGAGAGCTTTGGAGGTGATAGAGTACAGAGGATAGAGTCTCAGTGGATAGAGATCCAATAGCCAGGACAATTGAAGATAGATCTGAGTGAGGAGTCTTCAAGTGGAGAGAGATCCACCAGTCAAGTGTAGTAGAGAGACAGAGTCTTCTAGAAGATCACTAGCCAGAGCAGAAGGGGAAAGAGTTCTCCTATGGAAGAGATCCATGAACTTGAGATTAGGGGATCAACATCTCCTTTGGACAGAGGTCCATAAACATTGTAATTGGGAAGGATTCCCATGAGATTATTTGAGAAATATTTAGAAGAAATATTTTCTCTATGGAGGTAGCCCACATTGGGTGAACCACGTTAAAATTGGTGTCTCTATTGTGTGTGATGATTTGTGCATTGCTTTGGTTATTGCTATTGATATTGCCATTGATTATATTGATTAATACTATTTGGGAAAGAAAAGTAAAAAGTGGTCTTATACTATTCACACCCCCTCTCAGTATAAGCTTGTGTTCTTCAATTGGTATCAGATCCGGTTCCTTCGAAAGAAGTTTAACAGATTGAAGGAAGATCCTACAAGAACACAAATGGCAAAGAAAGGCAAGAGTAGAAGCATGAGACACAAGAAGAAAAGAACACCTATGGTCATGAAAGAAAAGGAAGATGAGTTTAATATTGTTGTGTTGGGAGGACAAATGGAAATAGATTCAAGAGATGAATCAAGTAATGGAGAAATATCCAGATCTGATAAAGTTTTGTACCAGATGTGGGAACACAGGTCACCATGCAACTTATTGTCCACAAGAATGTTTTGTTTGTGGTCAACTTGGCCATGATGCAAGATATTGTAATGGGTTTAGTAGCAGTGAATATGAATATGATATTCTCAAAAATGAAATCCTAGATATTGGTTCAAGAAAGGATAACAGGGATGATCAAAATAGGTATGAAGAAGAAACTCTACTTTCAGTAATAGAAGAAAAAGAAGATGCTTCAGAAAAAAAAAAGGGAAAGCCACTCTTAAGGAGCTTATTGAATTGAAAAGAGAGAATTTAGAATTGAAGGCTCAAATACAAGAAGATGAGAAATGTAAGACAAAGCTTCTACAGGATATCTCTGACTTGAGAGATAAGGTTGAAAAAGCAAGAAGAGTTGAAGAAGGTATAATTGAACAGTCAAAGGTAAAAGAGATAGAATGTGAAAGGCTTATGGTTACTCTTGAAGAACTAAAAAGGGAGAACTCAGGATTAAGGGTTCAAGCTCAAGAAGATGAGAAAGAAAAAGCAAAGTTTCTACAGGAACTCACCAAATTCAAAACCAAGGTTGAAGAAGCAAGAAGGATTGAAGAAGGTATGGCTAAAAAATTAAAGGTAAAAGATCTAGAGTGTGAAAGATTAGAGCATGAGATAGTTTCACTAAGGATGGAAGTAAAAGGTTCTAAGGACAAGCTACACAAGTTTGAGGAAAATTCAAGGACCTTGGAAAGGACTATCAATGCACAAAGGTCATCAGTCACCATAACAGGACTTAGTTCTAAAGAAGAACAAGGGAAACAAGAAGCAGAAAAAGGAGAGTCAAGCTCAAACACCAGAAAAGAAGAAGAGTCAAAAGAAGTAAGTAAAAGTGGGAGTGAGACATCAGAGGATGAATTGGACAACAAAGAGTTCAACAAAGATAGGAGCAATGCACAAAGAAGGTACATATGGAACAACAATCAGAAGAGGAGACCAATGGGGTCTAGGCAAGGTTTCTTCAATGGAAGATGTTTTTCATGTCACAGGTTTGGGCACATGGCTTCACAGTGTAGGACACATGAAAGACAGGAATATGGGAAAGGATAACTTTTCCATGGGTATTGCTACTCATGCAATGAGTTTGGTCACAAGGCAATGAATTGCAGGGTTCATGATAGAAGAGGATATGGCTTCACTAGGAGAAGTCCTAAGATAGTTGCACCTCCAAGGAATAATAACATTAAGTGTTATAAGTGCAATAATGATGGTCACATAGCAAGATGGTGTAGAGCAAATATTCCAGAAGTAGGCATGAACAGGAACAGGAACATGAATAAGAACATGAACATGAATAGAAACAGGAATATGAATAGAAACAAGAAGATGAACATGAATAGAGACTCAGAAAAGAATAAGAACATGAACATGGATGAAAACAAGAGCAGGAATAGGAACAAAAGTGATGACAGGAACAGGGATGATGACTTGGAAAGAAACAGTGAGAGGATTCAGAAGACTCAGAGAAGAAGAGAGAAAGATAAAGACAAAGAACAGTGCTTTCGGGGAGTAGAAATACTCCCACCCCAGAATTAACCACCTCATGTGGAGGTGGGGGAGGGGCTAAGCTAAGAGGCTCATTCTTAGCCCCGAGCCCCAAAGGTGACCCTTTGCCATTGATGTCAAAGGGGGAGAGATTTGTGTATATTGGGGAGAGTTTTGATATGGGGAGAGATTTGATATTTGAGAGAGCATTGAGCGGGAGCAAAGTCCCAAGGGGAGCAAAGTCCCAGGGGGAGCAGAAAAGAAGATCAGGTTTTAGTAAAATGAATATGGGTTGCCATCAATGACAAAGGGGGATATTGTTGGACATTTTGAGTCCCTAAGCTAAAATGTTGTCATTGATGTCAAAAGGTTATTTGATGTCAAAAGGATCTATGATGGTATGCACTATGTTTTGTGAAAGTGCAAGGAAGGGTTTTTATCAAAACCAAGGCAGGAAAAATAAAAGGTTTTATTTAAAACCATGGATGGCAGATTTGAAATGGGTTTTTCTTAAAACCCAAGTTGGCTTTTCGTTTCATCGAAAAAGGTGCCCCGATGATGGAGAAATTTAATTTTAAAGGTTTAGTTTAAATTTTAATTTATTTAAAATTTAAATTTAAATTTTAAAATTAAATAAAAAGTTTTTCGCCATGTCCGTCGATGTCATGAGGGCAGTTTTAAAAGCGCCGACGTTTCCAAGTGAAGGGAAAGGCATATAAATATGCCACCAAGTTTTTAAATCGATTATCCTTGCTCATTGATAATCTTGCATGGTATATGCGAAGGAAAGAGCTTGTGTTTTGTTTTATGTGATGCAACGAATGGTTAAAAGCAGACAATGACCACTTCCCAAATCTCATTGGGCAGTGTGGCCTAGTGGCAGCTTGGATTGTGCAAAGGTGTTGATAGCACGGAGGTCGTGAGTTCGATTCCCATGAGCATCATTTTAGCATTGTATTGGTTGAAGTGTTGTTCGTTGTTTAAAATCTCATGGGTGAAAAGAAGAAGCATAAGGAGCACAAGGTGGAATAGCTTCCACGTGGGAAGCTTAGCCCACTTGGTGGGCGGAGGGAGTGCAAAGGTGCACTCGCTGCAGGTCTTGGGTTCGAGTCACCCGAAACCCGTTTTCGCATGGTTTGTTGTCGCCGCATTCTTCGGAGCCGAAAAAATATTTTATTTTCTAAGGTATGCCCGTTGCCGCAATTTTTGGAGAATGAATAATTAATGTTTTAATTTGTCAAAGCTAAGGTTTCAAGCACCATTATTGAGGGTATACTATGGTGATGTGATTTATGAGTTGTGGTTTATATTTTGCACTATTTGATGTGGGAATTTTTGCATTAAGGAGCTTAGTGAGTTGTGCATTAGTGCAAAGTGATTTTTAGGAGAAATAAGGGAATGGTAAATGGTTGTGGTGATATTCATGCTATGCTTAATTAATTGAGGAAATAATTATTTTTAATTATTTTCTAGAGGTGGATGTGATTTTTGACTAGGAGAAATAAGGTGTAAAAGGTTATGATATTTGTTTTGTAAATTCTCCTAACCCTCATGAAGTTTGGCAAGAGAATATTGTGATTGTGGTAGATTTCCAAAGAGGCTTCTTCATCTTCATAAAAGGTATGGGCACATTCTCCTATTGATTGATTTGGGTGGTTGATTTCTGAAAATATCATTGGAGTGAAAAGGATTGATTGTGGTTTCCTTTTCGAAAGTGATTGGTTTAATGCTTCAAGGTTTTCTAGTTTGAGAGTTGTTATTAAACCTTGTTTTATAAGCATTGTTGTTGAAACCATTAGTGTGGTGTGAAAAACTTGTTTTATAAAAAACATGAGTATCATTGTTATGTGAAGAATTTTTATAAGCATTGTTGTTGAAGCCCATTGGTTGTGCAAAGAACTTGAACTTGAGTTAGAGAAGAACATGAGTATCATTGTTATGTGAGATTTGTTGTTGAGCATTGTTGGAAACATTTTGAGTTGGTTGATACATGCTTGGACTAGGGTTTGTGAGAAAGGGTTGTTCATTAAGGTGATTGGTTGAGTTGAGTTGATTGAGCCTAGTCAAGTGGATGCATGTGGTTGTTCAAGTTCCATAAAATAAACTATTCTATATTTTTGATTTGAGTTGAGATTGAGATTTGAGTATAGAACATATTGAGTCTCTAACAATTCTCTTTATGCTTCTATGAGATTGATTTGAGTTGAGATTGAGATTTGAGTATAGAACATATTGAGTCTCTAACAATTCTCTTTATGCTTCTATGAGATTGATTTGAGTTGAGATATTGATTGAGCATTAAGTATAGAACATATTGAGTCTCTAACAATTCTCTTTATGATTCTATGAGATTGAACAAGTTCTGTGTGAGCTTGTTAAGCATATTTGAGACAAGTCTTTGAGAAGGCTTGTGGACTGATTTTGAGTAAGCTTTTGTGGAAGCTTGCTATGCAGATTTGAGCAAGTCCTAGAGAGGACTTATTGAGCAGATTTGAGCAAGTCCTAGAGAGGACTTATTGAGCATATTTGGACAAGTCCTAGAGAGGACTTATTGAGCAGATTTGAGCAAGTTCTATGTGGACCTATTGAGAAGATTTGAGCAGGTTCTGTGTGGACCTATTGAGAAGATTTGGACAGGTTCTGTGTGGACCTATTGAGCAGATTTGGATAGGTTCTATGTGGACCTGTTGAGCATATTTGGATAGGTTCTATGTGGACCTATTGAGAATATTTGGACAAGTTATATGTTAGGATTCTACTCCTAACCACCATACTAATCACATTATTAGTTAATTAATTAATCACTCTCTCTTTTACAAATGTTGTGACCTTTGATCACACCTTCACACTCATAGAAATAGGCCTTTCATTTGGTATAGTTGAGGCATTGAAGAATATAATTATTAATTAATTGTTGGGTTCTCCATACAATACAACATCGATTCCTTAATAAAAGCGATTCCTTTTTATTCTTCTAGCATTATAATCAATATTTCTCTATTGGGTTCACTACATCTGGTATCAGAGCCAAGTTTTTTCCTTTTTCTCATTCTCCAAATACAAGCCTGGGGAGACTGCCAAATGGTTACAACCAATTCAAAATTAGTGAAACACATCCAAGGAGCAACCAGCCAGAGCGACTTCCAAATAAGGCTCTTCATATCCGATGCAGTGCTCACCATCGATAGCGAGGCGAGGACGTATAGAAGCCAGCAGGTGAGAGTCCTTATAGTAGGAGCAACTAGCGGCATATCATGCCAGAGCGACTGCCAAATAACAGCGCAGACGTAGGCATAATAATAGAGCAAAAAAAATGCTCATCAATCCGTCCAGACGGCGTCATAAATACATTACAAAAACATCTTAGAATTTGTCAAGGCATTGAAAATTCTCGCTAATTCTGCCACTTACGAAGGTTATAAAATCTCCAAAACCTAACCGCAATGGCCGAAGGATGACTTTTATGCAATTTTTTACGATAATTTTTCAAGAAATTTTTTGACGACTTTCAACACTTTTTGTGACACCTTTTTGCCAAACGACTATGCAAATGGTCGATGGAAGAATATCTCACGACCCTAACCTACTTTTGCTACTTAATCTTGCCCACCTACGTCAAATCACATCAGTGAGTGTATATAAAATTTAGTTCTAGGATATCGCCAATCGCATCACAGGGTTGGACGAATCAGTCCTCATAAATGGGTTCATCAATGGATTGAAAGAAGAAATTAGAGTGAAGATCATGATGTACACTCCTCGCACCCTACAAGAAGCCATTGGATTAGCCTTGTTAGCCGATGATACATTCAATGTTCAACGTCAACATGAGGAGAAACCTATTGATAAATCGAAATTCATGCACACTATTCTAAAACACAAACCCTTGCTAGTTAAGTACCTTAGACTACAAGAAATGGAGGAGCGATGAGCGAACGACCTCTGCTATACTTCTAATGAGCAATTTGGGCCCCTTCATTATTGTACTACACAAACATTGTATTTATTGAATATAGTTGATCCCTATCACTCCATAGAGGAAGAAGGTGAGGAAGATGTGCACGACATGACCAAAGCACCTGATCATAACAATGAAGGAAATGAGGTCGATGTGCAAGAAGTGCTCGATGCACCATGAAAAGATGAGGTAGACATCCATGCAGTAAACAATGAAGTCAAGACATACACTCTTAAAGAACTACACACAAGTTCATCGCCAATAGTGAGTTCTCATCGTATAGGCAACTTGATTCAGAGAGGAGGCAAAAGAGTGAGTGCACCTTTATTTTCCCTTCATTCTACACAGGAAGAATTGGCTAAAGCGGAAGCCTACCGTCATCACAATTCTCCTAAGGAAGATTCTACTATTCTTTCTAGCAACCCCCCACTAATGCTTCAACCTTCAATATATCCTTGCCTTCGAAAAAGTGACATTAAAATAGTACAAGAACTTGCACAAATTCAACTGGGAAAACAAGCAACGAAGCTCCTTACTTTGAGCTTTTTGGACAAAGCTCTTTTTAAGGAAGGTGGCATGTTAGGATTCTACTCCTAACCACCATACTAATCACATTATTAGTTAATTATTTAATAACTCTCTATTTCACAAAGGTTGTGACCTTTAATCACACCTTCACACTCGTAGAAATAGGCCTTTCATTTGGTATAGTTGAGGCATCGAAGAATATAATTATTAATTAATTGTTGGGTTCCCCATACAATACAACAATGATTCCTTAATAAAAGTGATTCATTTTTATTATTCTAGCATTATAATAAATTTTTCTCTATTGGGTTCACTACATCCTGAGTGATCTTGTTGAGCATATTTTGATATGTTTTGAGTGAGCTTGTTGAGCAGATTTGAGAAGGTTTTGAGTGAACCTATTGAGACAGAGCTTTGGAGGTGACAGAGTACAGAGGACAAAGTCTCAGTGGATAGATATCCAACAACTAGGACAACTGAAGACATATATGAGTGAAGAGTATTTAAGTGGAGAGAGATCCACCAGTCAGTGGAGCAGAGAGACATAGTCTTCTAGAAGATCACTAGCCAGAGCATAAGGAGAAAGAGTTCTCATGTGGAAGAGATCGATGAACTTGAGATTAGGGTATCAACATTTACTTTGAACAGAGGTCCGTAAACATTATAATTGGGAAGAATTTCCATGAGATTATTTGAGAAATATTTAGAAGAAATATTTTCTCTATGGAGGTAGCCCACATTGGGTGAACCACGTTAAAATTGGTGTCTCTATTGTGTTTGATGATTTGTGCATTGCTTTGGTTATTGCTATTGATATTTCCATTGATTATATTTATTAATACTATTTTGGAAAGAAAAGTAAAAAGTGGTCTTATACTGTTCATCCCCCCTCTCAGTATAATCTTGTGTTATTCAAACAGATTCATGGGCATGTTTTGGTAAGAATTGTTCAAGCTTTGTGGCACATTGTTGACTCCAAGTATAAGCTATCACCCCCAAAAATATGGCCAAACATATATTGTGAATAAATGGGTTGAAGGCTACTTGAGAAACTATATTTTAGGGCAGCAGAATGCATGGATTAAATGGCTACACTTGGGAGAATTTTGTTATAATTCTTCCTATCATATGTCTATTAAAATGACCTCATATATGGCTTTATATGGATATGATGCTCCTAAATTTACTAATTTATTGTTTAGTGACAGTAGGGTGCCAAAAGCCAATGATTATATGCAAGAAAATTAGGATATTATGAATACATTGAAGGATAATATTCATCTTGCACAAAATCAGTAGAAAAAGTATGTTGATCAACAACGTATTGAGCGTTATTTTGAGGTTGGATACATGGTTTTATTTGAGGTTGTAGCTCTATAGACAATCCACCATGAAGAGAAGTGGAGCAGAGAAGCTCAAGCCACAATTTTATGGCCCTTACAAGGTCATACACAGAATTGGGGAGGTTGCATATGACCTTGAGCTACCGAACAACAATAAAATACACAATGTATTCTATTTTTCATGCCTAAAAAAAGCACTTGGACAACAGATTGTTCCTTCCATTGAATTACCCCCATTTGATGATGAAGGAAAGATGATTTTGGAACCTAAAATGATCATGGAGACTAGAGAGAGGAAGTTGAGAAACAGGGTCATCAAAGAGTACTTGGTGAAATGGAGGAGCTTACCCATTGAAGATGCTACTTGGGAGGGAAAATATATTCTTGCACATCCATATCTGAATTGCTTCAGGACAAGAAATTTGGGAAGGGAGGACTTGTAATGTCCCATTTTGAAGACTATGTGGACCCCACACATTGTAATGTTTTATTTTTGTCATTTGTGGACAAGGAAGTGGGACGTCCCCTTTTTTCTAGGCTAATAGATGTTTTATGTGATAAAAATTGAGTGTTGGGGATTAATGTTGATGTAACCCTCACTTAATGAATAATTAGAAGCCTCTAGTGGGGCAACTAGGTATATAGGCTTGAAAAGTCACTTTTAGGGTTTCATTATGTCATGCTAATCTTGTGAATTGTAAGAGAGGGGGCTGAACCCTTCCTCACCTTCTGCTACTTAGGTGGTGTACCCTAAGTCTTTAGAAATAACCAATCTTGTAGACAATGTGATGCACCCTTATTCTTGATTGGATATTGGGTGGATCTATCTCAAGATTCACAATTGTGTTGCAAATTTTGGTGTGTTAGAGTTTGGGAGTCGGTCGTCCAACTTTGGGAGGCCATTTGTACATTTTTTGTGACCTTTTTTGCCCTCATAGGAGGATCACCCAACTTTGGGGATATTTCTAGCCAGTTTTTAGGGTTGATTTGTGTTGTTAGATAATTGTTTGGTCTGTCCACACTTTCAAAAAATTAATAAAAAATTTGTATGGATGGAACATCCATTTTGAGGGTTTTTGGAGTAATTTTTGAGTAGTAATTTCAGATCTGATCTACTTTTCATAAATCTGATTTTTATTTGTTTAAACCCTAGTTTGTTGAGTTAGGGTTATTACATTCACTTTGATTTTTATTTAGATTATTTCCCAGTAATTGAGATCTAGATTGAAAATACAACTATTGATATTATCATAGATTATTAAGTAAGTGCCTTTTATTAACACATTAATAATAAGGTTTTTAAATATATTTGTATTTTTAACTCTTCAATGAATTTAATGTCAAGAAAAGCAATATTTATATTCAATCAAAACAAGGATTTACATTTTATTATTATTATTTTGTTAAGTTGGAAAAGTGTATTTTTGAAAGGAATGCTAATATTTTACATCAACAGATATGGCCAATCACTTTCCATTTCACCAAGAAGGATTTCCCACTGGCATAAATCCTATACCAATCGTTTAACAACAAACATACTTCACTAGCCACATCCAAAACTAGAAATCCTACACACACCATACATATCTAAATATCTTTACTCTATGATTTCCTGGCAGCCTCTTCCTACTGATCCCCATTGTCAATTCCTATGGCATTATCATTATCAACTAAATTATTTATGTGCACTGGGATATCATTCCCCCATTACTTTATGGAATATGCCGCAACTCCTTCATTAGAAAGAGCATCTGCTACCTTGTTGGATTCTCTATAAATATTATTAATAGACACATTCTCAAGTCTATCCAAAAGCGCTCGAGCTTTCACCATCATTAAGTCAATAGTCTAGGTGGCTGGTTGTCCTTCCTTTAATATGGTCACAATATTTTGAGTCTCCTTCAACTATGAGCTTATCTAGATTGCAATTGATAACCAAAGAAATTCCTACATAAGCTGCTCTTCCTTTAGAAAAATTACTTGTCTATTCACCTAGTGGTTCAGTAAAGGCTTTGATGACCTTACCTAGATAATTTTGGATAACCCCTCCAACTCTCGCCAACCTGGGATTACCTTTTGAGGCCCATCAAAATTTAATTTGAACCGTCCAACCAGTGGTGGTATCCACTTTACATGAAACCTGGGATGAACTCAAGGTATTGGTAATTTCTCTCTAACTCCCCAACATTCCAATATCCACATTTCCTGCTCTAATTCCCACCCCTTATTGAAGCGTATAGTGTTAAAATTATCTAGCAGGGGACTTCTTGCTCGGTTCAAAACCGTTTCCCAGTCCATATTCAAGTCCTCAAAGACTTTGTGGTTTCTTTCATTCCAAACTCTCCACCACATATGTGGAAAGCTTAGAAGCCATAACTGTTTGATTCTTCTGCCTTTAAAAGGAGGCCCCCATTGCAATTTTAAGTTTGATATAGTTCTAGGGAAAACCCATTGAACTTGGAATTAAATACAGAGTTGATTAAATTTTTTTTTGGTAAAGGAGCACTTAAGAAGTAGATGATCAATGCTTTCCTCCTCTTTTTCACACAAAACACATCTATTTGGTAAGGAGAAACCATATTTTTTTAAATTATCCTGGGTTAGAATTTTACTATGCATAACCAACCACTAAAAAATAGTAATATTAGGGATGAGATATTTGTCCCAAACCTTTACATGGGGCCACACTACCCCTACACCTTTAGCCAAGTTATAACCAGTCTTCACAGAATAATCTCCACTCTTAGTTTTCATCCAAATAAAAATATCATTCGATTGCCAATGAATGAGGATGTAGACATTGAGGTATCTATTAAGACTTTCCAGGCGTGGATACAAGTCCTCATTGATGTTCTAAGCATAAATCCACTTCCACCTCTTGATGCCATTTTATTCCACCATATAATCTCGAACCATCAATCCATAAATAAGAGTCAGGATTTTTCTTAAGTTTGTAAACCTTGGGATCTCACAAAGGGAAGAGTTAAAGAGCCAAGTGTCCTACCAAAATCTCACATTAGCACCATCTCCAATCTGCCATATACAACCTTACTGGACTAGAGGTCTTACCTGTTGAAGGCTATTATAGAAACTAGACCCCTTAGGGGAGTTGATGTTTTCAATGAAGGAGAAATTATGTAAATACTTAGCTTTTATAATTTTTACCCAGGGAGTGTCTTCTTCATTCGTCAACTTCCAACACAACTTTCCCATTAGAGCTTTGTTCATTTTGGGAAGACTTCTCAGTCCCAATATCCCAAATTTTTTAGAGGTACAAACATTATTCCAAGCAAGTAAAGATATCATCTTATTTTTCTCAACCCTAGACCACAAAAAAATCCTTTAGATCGGTTAAATATTTTTGTAGACTGATATTGGCTTTTTAAAAATTGACATGAAGTAGATAGGTATACTTTGAAGGCAGGATTTCACAAGCTAGGTCTTTCCTGCCTAACTAAGAAGAGAGCCTTTCTAGGAAGATAATTTCTTTGTAACACGTTCAATGAACTAATCCCACAAGGCTTCCTTCATAATCCCATGGAATAAAGACATCCCTAAATAGGTTGTTGGAAAATCACCTATGCCACAGTTGAAGATTCTTACTATCTACAGTTGGAGAGCTTTGGAGATATTCATGAAAAAAATCTTGCTTTTATTAAAATTTACCTTTTGGCCTATTGCAAGTTCATAGAAATGCAAATCATCTTAATATATCTTGCTTGTGGAAGAGATGACCTTGTCGATATTAGAGTATCATCCACAAACTATTGAAAAGAGACTGGTTCTAGAGTGGAAGTTGGCCTGATACCTTCTATGTCTCCTCTATACATGACTAATGTGAAGGATATACCCATAGATTTAGCTAAAATTATAAATAGATAAGGGGACAGGGGGTCCCCTTGTATCAACCCCTCTTGCTAGGAAAATAACCCATTGTAGACCCATTAACTAAGATGAATATCATCACCGTGGATATGCAGTTTTTCATAATAGAGATCCAATCCTCATGAAAGCTAAAATTTTGGAGCACTTTGATCAAGAAATCCAAAGAAACCCTGTCATACGCTATATTCATATCCAATTTAAGAAACATACCTTCCTTTTTTAATTTAGAGACAGAGTGCAGGATCTCATGGATCAAAATGAACCCATAAAGAATTTTTCATCCTTGAACAAAACTCCTTTGGCATTTATCAATGATAAAAGGGAGAGCCATCTTCAACCAATAATTTTTATTTTATTATTCATTGCAAAATGATTACAATTATTTTTCTTTTCTTTGGGAAAGGAAAGAAAAACATTCAAAATCTAATGATTTCTTATAGATATTTCATGATTAAAAAGATCAATATATAGGAGGTTATATTGTAACATAATATACACTATAAAATTCTTCTTAAGAGCCATATTTTTAATTGTTTTTCTTCTTATCCTTGCATATGAACAACCTTTGTATTTGTTTTATTAAAAGGACTATTATATTTAAGGTGTCATGTGCTTGGGAGAATAAGATACATGGATAGTAGAGGAGATCAAATTAACAAAAAGACAACTAGATTAGAACTAACATATATTTAGTGGACCTCTATCATTAATTGAGAGTCTTCATAACGCTACCATTTTTTTTTAATCAAATAAAAATGAAAGTGAAATTATTGTGAACAAATACATTAGACCTCTTGAATTCAAGTGACTATTCATAATACCTACTGACTATGTGGTTATTCTCTTAAATGTCTTCCTTGTAATGTTTAAAACTATCCTCCCCCTTTATCTTCTTTTTATAATTTTTTATAGAAGTAGAAGGTACATTTCCATAGTACACTTCAATTTTATCTAGGATTATACTATATCAAATTTTAGGTACAATTTTCCTTTGTAAATGTTTTAAGCACATAAGACCTAAAATTAAAATTTTGGGAAGATGGCCTCAAGAAATTTTATGTCTATCATGATTAAGAGTTGCTTGACATATTTACCTTCTTCATCCTATGCATTTTTAGATTATTCAAGTTAGGATTGGGTTGTTATTTATACATGCAATATGCATAAAACATATGTTTTATCAAGAAATAATCAACAAGTGATTGTTGATGAAAGGTGATAACCTTAGGTTTTTTTGAAATTATTTTAAACTAAATTTCTAATTTATGCTAACCACTAAAAATGGGGTAGCAAAACCATCTACTTTATATACATAAAATTGAGAAATATGATGTATTGGTGATACAATATAGCAATATATTTTCGTAAATATTCATAGGTCCAATTGAGTAGTACTATCAAGATCAAACTAGCAATTATTGCTTTATCTGGTTAAATATTCTTCTTGTTCCTTTTTTTTAAATATTCACATACAATTGTTGTCATCAATAGTCAAACTCCTATTAAAATAGAAAACCTAGAAGAACATGATTTTAGAGGTTCAAAAAAGGCAAAACTATTAGTCATTAATCTATAAAACAAAATAAAAACCTTGTAATGTCATTATTTTTTATTAAACTTCCTTATTTCTAAGTTGATAAGCAAGTTCAAAAAGATAGTCTCTATCTCTAGGGAAAAAAATCTCTTTCCATGGCCTTAAACATAATGCATATTTACCCCTAAACTAAGGGTTTTATCCTTGATTTCCAAATTGGAGAAGATAATGAAGAAAAATCCTTTTGGAAGAAAAGGGTATGAAGTAATTTGAGTTCAATCCACACTTCCACTTGATCCAATTTTAAATCTCCCAAAAACCTAACCAATATCCATGAAACTTATATATGAACCCTCTATCTTTAAGAACCATTGTATCATGTTAGATCATATGATCCTTATAATCATTTATGTTGTAATATTTTCTTCCCTATATAGGGTTTACAATAGACTCATTCTTCCTTTTATCATTAACTAGGGCATCTTTACTTGCAATAAGTACTTTCAAAATTGACTTCCCTGCCATGTTATGTAGATTTTCTTCACATGAACCCTTTAGTTCTTCAGTTTCTTCTACAATTCTTGGTCAAGAAGAAATGTTTCTCACTCCTTGCTTGCACTTTACTTCTTGCTCACACTTGCTTCCTGCTCTCACTCACAATGTTTGCTTTCTAAAACAAAAAAATGTCACTCTTTCCTAGCTCACACTCGATCAATCCAATTAACATTAAAATTGTGTACATTTAGTTTGAAGTTTGAAAGTAATTATGTAGATCACATTTAAGAGGAAAACTTGTATAAACAATATCTTTCCATATGAAAATTTTAAGTATTGCTTATACACATTTTTTTCCTATCATTTCATTAAATTTTAGGAGAAGATTTTATTTATTAACAGTCAAATTATTTAGTCATTGGTCATAAAAATAACCTTTTTTAACTTCAAAATTTAACAAGTATTTAATCATAAGTTCATAAAATAACCTACCTAAGTTATTCTATTTAAAGTGAAAGAGTTGTTTTGTCTAGTACAAAGTATTGCTAGAACATTCTTTCTTTCACTAACTCAAATTGATTTAAAAATATTTGGTAATCACATACTCAAAGACATTTTAAGCTATAACAGCACACATTTAAAATTTTAGATATAAAACTCCCCAAATTTATGCAATTGATATAATTCCATTGCTCTTTGAATTTTATATACAATTTTTTATCATTCTTTAAATAATTTGCACTCATCAATATTTTAATTTAGAACAACTTTTGTTTTTTCAATCCATTGACTCTTAGATCAAAGAAATCTAAACCTCTTATTTCTTTCTATAATCCATAATCACCCTTTATTTCCCCAACCTCTTTTTCTTATTCTCATGCACATAAGACACAACTTTGTTGTCATTCACTTGAAATAACACCCACATTTTAATATAACTAAATATGTTTTCTTCACTAAGATAATTATAGAAGAAGTTGAAGCTTTTTGTAAGGCTCTAGAAAAGTTTGAACAATATTAACAGTAGACTCTAATCGTCCTAATGCATTTATTTTAAAACAAATCTCTTACTGCAACTGATGGTAGTTAAGTCCTACATAGATAAAACATATAGAAACTAAAATTAAGTACTATCTTTGCCAAATTTTATGCAGAATTTCATCAAGATCTTCATTCCTAAGGTCATTAT
Organism: Wollemia nobilis; assembly: GCA_028583015.1. Lineage (NCBI taxonomy): Eukaryota > Viridiplantae > Streptophyta > Pinopsida > Araucariales > Araucariaceae > Wollemia > Wollemia nobilis. Next base: position 21,459,038 of record JAQPPZ010017228.1, read on the forward strand.
TGAGGCTATACTACAATGTTCAAGAATCTAGTATCTACATAATTTTATGTCATTCAACAAAGTTCATACATACCTAAAGACTCTTGAACTCTTGGTATCCCCAGTATTCTGTAGCTACAATGGTATCCCCAACATACCACAACTACAATGGTACATCAAGAATATGATAGCTCATATTTTGCACCTCTATGTTAGTTTCATCAGATATGTGAGCAACACACCATTCAAATTACATAAAACTCTAAATTTTTGGATGATATGCACATGTATGAGGACACTAAAAATTATATGTCAACTTCAAGTTTTATGTTCTTGGTTACATCACGTGAAAACAATGTTGATTAATAGTTTTTGTTTTTTGTTTTTCTAATATATTATTTAAAAATAAAAAATCCCAAGTAATTGGTAATTTTGATCCACTGTTCCCTATTGGATTTAGTACCTTGGATTTTAATGAACACCATTACAATATAAATATATGACAACATAGCAATCCATGACATGCAAGATAATTTAGACTAACCGATTCTGATGTGAACAACAATAATATTAGATGCAACTCATTGTAGACACCATAAAAATGAAGTAAAACATGTTAAAAATATTGTTTTAAAAGCTTGTCAAGCATCTAGAAGCAATCAATTCAATTGGTTGTCCCTGTTACAATACTTTTACCTTTTTATTCTTCTATGCATGACATGTTCATTATATAACCTAATCAAGTTTGTTAAGCATATAGAAGCAATTAACTCAAATGGTTGTCCCTGCAACAAGGATTTTGCATTTTTATTTTTCTATGTATGACATGTGCATTATATAACCTAATCTTAGTTTCAAAGGTTTCTCAATTTGGATATAGTGTTGTCCAGGTATCCCTTAAAAAAAAAAAAGTACCAAGCATAATTTACAATCCAACTCAAGATTAGTCAATCTGATAATTGAATGCAAATGCAAGAGGTTGATTTCCAACTCTACAATCATTTATATAATGTAAATTGTGAATAAGAAATGTTAAATACAAACACAAATGTCTAATGATATTACAAGCAATGCACAAAAAATAGTTCTACTCTCTGCCCCTAATTTAGATAGAACATGGAAAGTGATGCATATTGTTCCTATTATTTATGTATTTACAATAAAATTTTCTAATTTAACATGTGCCAACACGTGTCTGTTAGATGCATTGCTGATTAACAGTTAAAATTATTAATGGCAAGTGCCCTTTGCATTGCAATGCATCAAATTAGAATCATTTACAAGGAATGTTAAGAATCATATGGTATTAAAGTTAAGAATCATATGGTAAAGAAGCAAAGAGACACAACTTCTTTAATATTTATTATTTTTCTAATGATTAAGTTTCCCTTCTGCCCATAAATTATTACTTCTAAAACAAACAAAAAAATTGTGCACAAAAAAGGCCAAAACCCTTCTCCAATATAAAGCTCAGATCCCTTTGGTCTCTATGTCTTCCACACCTTCTATGGCAGATTTGGTTAGAGCAAAATAGGAGGGCTTTCTTGGGGCCACCCAGGGATCCCCTATAGGTGGCGTCTAAGTCCTTGGCCTTTGCTAGCAAGAACTCCCAGCATATCTCCTACCCTGGGCCTCCCCTGGGAGCCATGGAGCTAGCCATCCTCCAGTCTCTCAGAGATCCCCTAAAGGAAATCGTGATGATACCTAAGGCAAACCCTAGGGACAGAGCCAAGTGGATTTTGCCATCCATCAGCTGGATTAAGTTGAACTCCGACGGGGCTTCCAAAGACAACCCAAGAAAAGCTAGAGGAGGAGGGGTCATCAGGGATCACCTTGGCTACATCATCCTGGCCTATGCAAAGTTTTTAGGGTATCAATAAAATAATTACATGGAGGCCTTGGCTCTTGAGAGAGTTTTGTAGCTGCTAAGAGAGGACCCCAAAGAAGCAATCATAAAAGGGGACTCCTGAAACATCATAAGTTACATGTCTAATGGGAAAAAATCATCGTGGAAGACCATCAACTCTATCCTCAAATCTAGGAGGATCATCCATGGTCGTACGAGAACAACCATCCACCACATCTTTAGGAAGGCCAATCAGGTTGTAGACATCATGACCAATCTGGCTACTTCGGGTAGCGGACTCAGTATCTCAAGGGAGGATTGGCCCCAAGTTCTAGTTAATGCAATGCATCAAGAAAGGGTGACGTGTCACTCTACCGATAGCAATGTATCAGAGAGCCAGTCAGACCATCGAGGAATATCCATAAGGGATTTTGAGCTACCACAAGCTCTCCCTTGTAGTTTATACCCTTCTGTTAGGATCTCATCCTAACCTTTAATGTAATAACTTCCATGATGTAATAATTCCTAGTGAACGTGGGTAGTACCCATGATTAATATTTTGTAATGTTCTAAGTTTTAGCTTAGGTAGTGCCCATGACAAATGGCACCCTTTTTATGTAACACATGGTAGATAGGTGGCATTGTGCATGTAATTCGTGTGGCATTATGCATGTAATTCGAGTGGCCTTGTGCATGTAATTCGAGTGGCCTTGTGCATGTAATTCGAGTGGCATTGTGCATGTAATTCAAAGTGGCACTATGCATGTAATTCGGGTGGCATTATGCATGTAATCCAGGTGGCATTTTGCATGTAAGCCAACCTTGGAAGGAAACTCCTTAAATACCCGAAAGGGCACCAATGTAACCATCTTTTGCAAAATTAATGAAGTATTGAAGGAGGTTGCCCCCTCGAAGAGGCCTCGCGATTCAGTTCTATTGTGAGATTGTTCTTTATGCAAATTTCTGTTATATTAATGTGATGTTTATGTGAGTTATTTCCAAGCAATTGTGTGAGAGTGTGTTATTTGAGTTTATTTTATAGCAGGATCTTAACAAGTGGTATCGTAGCGCTTTCCAGGGCCAAGTTCTGCTGCAACTGCAACGATTCTTGCCATCCAAATCCGTCTGTTAGGTATAAATTCCGTGTGTTTTTTCCATTCCGTTTTTCCTTATTAAAAAAAAAAATCCAAAAAAATACAGTGTTTTTTTTTCCAGACCAAAAACAAAAAAAATATATTATTAGTTGAGTAGGTAGAAACCCTGTACCGGGGGTTTTAAAATATCGCGAAGGATCTGTCGTTATTGGCTAAGCTAGATAGCCCATAAAGCGTCTAGTGAAGTGAGGGGCGATCAGGCTCCAATACCCGTGCCTCAGACATAACTCGCGCACGGACTTGAGCTCCCACGTATCTTCGGGTATATCGGGAGACCATCTAGGATTAAACAAACTTTTAGCCATTAGGAAGCTCTTCGGCCTTGTATTACTCATAGTCTACGGGACACAAGCATCCCGGACGATTACCCTCCCGTATTGTCGAGAGGCGGGTAGTGTGCTCAAGGGTATGTGTGGAATCCTTCTTGAGAGTGGCCCGAAATATTGGTCCGAGCACTATCGTTCGTCACTGTCGGTATATTAGAGGGCCTATGGGTGGTACATACTCCTATACTTAGCATTCCCTGGTTCTGTTAAAACTGCAACCCGTAAAAAATACAAAAATAAAAATCAAAATAAGAATCCAAACACCCCCATTCGTAAACCTGCATTTCAAAAGTGAGCATATGAGAAAGGAGTCCTCTACCAAAAAAAAATAACAAAAGGGACATGCATTCGGGATAAGCCATGAGGGTGACACTTAAGTTGAAAGTCTGGAGAGTAACAGTCAAATTCACAGTGGCAGTCATAGTCATGTCGACCAGTCGAGAGGTCAAGACAATGAGGCAGAATTCACAGCCTTCGTAGTCGAACAGAATCGTCATATCGACCACCCGCAAAATATAGAGAATCTTGAGTGTGAAACACGACCGCTTTAGATAGTGCTCCAAGGACCCAACTTTTGCTCAGTAGCTCAGAATCAGAATCTGTAAACACCGTTAGACTCAAAGAAACAGGAGATAAAAAAAAAAAAAAAAAGTCTGGGGTGCCAAAAAGTAGTGTTAAGAGATATAGCTCATTGTGACCACCTCCTCCTACTGATCATTTTGATATATAGCACCCAAGCACTTTTTGGGCATTTACTAAAAATAGTAAGTCAAAAAAATTCAATTCTATTTTTAGTAACTGGTCACAAAAGGTCAAAAAATGGCCCAGGGTACTCGTGGACACCAGAAAGAACTAGAACACTTGGATTCCCTAACAAAAGCCATTGAGAACTTGAACTCGGCTTTTCACTCCATAAGGGAAGAAGTCCAAGGTCTTCGCCTAGAGCATGAGGCCACTAGCAATCGCTTAGAAGAAGCATTGACTGAAGTGGACAGCAAACTGAGAAGAGAACCACCCAAATCAGAATACCAAGCTGAGAGTTCTACAAGGAATCGTGACCATGATACACCCTTTAGAATGCCCAAGTTGGACTTTCCCAAATTCAATGGGAAGGATGTTGATGGGTGGCTATGTCGGGTTGACCAATTCTTTCGACTTCATAATGTACCAATATTTCATCGAGTCCAGATGGCTTCCTTTAACTTGGAATCTGAGGCTCTACATTGTTTCAATGGTTGCATCTTACCTACCCAAATCTCTCTTGGGAGGATTTTGAATCCCAAATACTCACTCGATTTGGTCCTAGTGAGTTTGAGGACTTCACAGGAGCCTTATCCAAACTACAACAAATAGGGTCAGTTCGAGAGTACCAAGCTCAATTTGAAAAATTGGCCAATCGAACAAGAGGATTGAGTGAAGGGTTCTTCCATAGTTGTTATATCGATGGGTTGAAGATGGAACTCCAAGCGTAAGTCAAAATGTTGAAACCACGAACTATGATGGAAGCTATCGGTTTGGCCCGTCCGGCCGAATCTAAACTCTCTCGCCCAAAGACGCCCATCAAAGTTTTCTCAAGATAGACCTTCATTTCCCCCGAGAGCCCAACACCCGGATGATAATAAACCCTGCTGCACCCAAGCGCCTCACCACCGAAGAGATGGATGCACGTCGTGCCCAAGGATTGTGCTACAATTGTGATGAAAAGTTTTTCAAGGGGCATAAGTGTGCACACAAAAAATTGTTCTTGATAGATGTTGGAGAACCTGATACCGTTGACGAGAGTGATGAGGATGAGGACCCTCCAGAAACACCTCCTCCACAAGAAGGGAAACATGAACCTGAGACATCAATTACAATCCATGCCCTTGCAGGCATTACTACTCCTCAAACCATGAAGGTTACAGGATGTTTCAAGGGCCAACGTCTTTCCATCCTTTTGGATTCGGGAAGCACGCACAACTTCATTGACCCTAGAGTTGCTCAACGGGCAAATTGCTATATCCACAATTGTAATTCCTTTGAGGTCATGGTAGCCAATGGGGGAACCTTATCTTGTAAAGGAAAGTGTCACAATGTTAAAATCAAGATAGGGGACTATGAACTCAAGCAGGACATGTTTGCCCTCCATTTGGGTGGATGTGATATTGTTTTGGGATGCCAATGGTTGAGTACGTTGGGCACTATCAGTTGGAACTTTGCTAAACTTTGGATGCAGTTCTTCCAGAACGGACAAACACACATCATCAAGGGCTCCCCAACAGGAACACCTCAAATGATCAGTTCAAACGGCATGGAGAAATTGCTAAAGAAATCATCACGTGGGGTCATTGCACAACTATTCTCCATCCAGCCATCCACATCTCCAATGGGTGAAATCCCACAAGACATGCAACAGATTCTCCACAAACATGAGGCCATCTTTTCAAAACCCATCACACGACCACTGCATCGCTCTCACGACCATGCCATTCCATTATTGTCGGATAGTACACCTCCCAATATCAGACCACCTTATGAGCGACTCAAGCGCACCTTATTTTGGAAAGGTAGGAAACAGGACATTCACTCTTTTGTGGCAGACTGCGACACGGGTCAAAGGATGAAAAGAGAAACAGTGCACTCTTCGGGCACTCTTCCACCCTTGCCGATATCGGATCAGGTGTGGACTGACATCTCTATGGATTTCATAGAAGGGCTACCTAAATCTGGAGACAAGTCTATTATTTTTGTGGTAGTGGATCGCCTTTCAAAGTATGCTCACTTTTGTGCCCTAACCCATCCTTACACAACATTCACTATTGCCCAAATTTTCCTTGACTCCATATTTCGCCTTCATGGCATGCCAACCTCCAATGTATCTGATCGTGATCCCAACCTTACTAGAAATTTTTGGCAAGAGTTGTTTAAGTTGTAGGGGACTCAGCTCACAATGAGTTTAGCCTACTATCCGCAAACGGATGGTCAAACAGAGGTTGTTAATAACTGCTTGGAAACCTACCTTCGCTGCTTGCCTCCGATCATCCTACTCATTGGGCAAAATGGCTTTCTTTGGCCGAATGGTGGTACAACACTTCCTATCATACCGCCACCAGAGGCAGAGTACGGGCACCCTCCACTCACGCCTCCCTCCTACATTTCGGGCAGCTCCAAGGTACAGGTCCCATCAACACTTCCCGAATTGGATGAAGAAGGCTCCATCTTACTTGCACCAAAGTAGCTGTTGTACCGTCAAACTCGCAACCGTACCATCACAGAGGTCCTAGTTCAATGGCGTGGACTTCAACCTGAGGATGCTACATGGGAGTCTCTCCATCAACTTCAGCAACAGTTTCTCATTTTCAGCTTTGAGGACAAAGCTTCTTCAAGGAGAAGGGCATGTTAGGATCTCATCCTAACCCTTAATGTAATAACTTCCATGATGTAATAATTCCTAGTGAACGTGGGTAGTACCCATGATTAATATTTTGTAATGTTCTAAGTTTTAGCTTAGGTAGTGCCCATGACAAATGGCACCCTTTTTATGTAACACATGGTAGATAGGTGGCATTGTGCATGTAATTCGTGTGGCATTATGCATGTAATTCGAGTGGCCTTGTGCATGTAATTCGAGTGGCCTTGTGCATGTAATTCGAGTGGCATTGTGCATGTAATTCAAAGTGGCACTATGCATGTAATTCGGGTGGCATTATGCATGTAATCCAGGTGGCATTTTGCATGTAAGCCAACCTTGGAAGGAAACTCCTTAAATACCCGAAAGGGCACCAATGTAACCATCTTTTGCAAAATTAATGAAGTATTGAAGGAGGTTGCCCCTCGAAGAGGCCTCGCGATTCAGTTCTATTGTGAGATTGTTCTTTATGCAAATTTCTGTTATATTAATGTGATGTTTATGTGAGTTATTTCCAAGCAATTGTGTGAGAGTGTGTTATTTGAGTTTATTTTATAGCAGGATCTTAACACCTTCTCATAGTGGATAATGTCAAAAAAAAACTTTAGACATGTGAAGAGCAGATCAAGAGACTTGGCCCAACATCCAAGCAATGATAAGCCATGGTGGTTCTCAAAAAGAAGCATCCTTGTGATGTGTACCAACCAAAATGCAGGAATCTAGATTATTATGAAGAAAATCTATCCTTGTGACATGGATTTTTGGTAGACCAAGAAGAGACGGGCTATCACCAGCTTTGGTATGTGGCAATTGCTTCTTGCTCAGTCACAGAAGGCCCTCACTACTTCTCCTAATCACCTGGTTTCCTTCCACATAATCTTGAGTAGTGTCTTAGGAGATCGAGCATGCCTCATAGCATCCCATGATAGGCATGGCTCCCCCAGCTCGACTGACCCCTTTGCTCCCAGATTGGCCTTTACCCACCTTCTGTTCATGCGTCAACAACTGGATTATTACCATTTTGTCATTATTTCCCTCCATGGTCCTATGAGCTTCTCCACCACGTCCCCTACCCTTCTTAAGGTAGAGGCCTAGGGCAGTCTGTACTTCGTTTCGACCGCCTTGGCCTCTCTTGGTCTCTGCAATTTCCCCACTAAGGCTGCTAGCATCCTTTTCCATGAGCCCACCATGAATTTTATCAAGCCAACTATCCTGCAATTGCATACCGCCACCAAAAATTTATGGATGCCAAATCCCTCACCCTTTTTCTAGAGAAATTCACTAGAGCCAATGACAAAATCATCAATGACTTCGTCGCTTCCTGGAACTAAGGTGAGGTAACGATCCAAGGCTTACATTTTATGGTTTTTATTGATATGTTTGCTTTTGTTACTGGTATTTCCTCACTAGGACGCCTTATCAGGCATGATAGGCATAATTGGGAAGAGGAACTCAACCACTTTCTTGATAAGGGGAAGAGCCTAGGGTGGGACAAATCCTCATTGTTTGCGTCTAGCCTCTTAGATCTATGGAAGCACGCCATTATTCCCATCATGCATTACATAACCTACGATGACCCTACCAAGACCCTATGTAGATTCCACTTGAGTTTTATCAATTACATTTGTGATAGCAGAGTGCTGGGTGTCCCAGAATATCTTATGTACTCCCTCAACTTCACATTGGAGAAGGGTCAAAAATTGGGCGGTCATCCCAGGAACCAAGGGATCCTCGCTGTCCTATATACATGCCCTAGCAAACCAGCCCCTGGTGGAGAATATCCATCCCATGGTTACCCATCCCCCTTCGAAGAATCCCCCTTCCCCTATCATGAGTCCCCTGGTGATCCCAGCTAGGTTGGTGGGCACCCGAAGCCCACACCAACCAAGAATTCTAAGTGTAGTGAACATAAGAGGTGGGAGACTTTAGTTCAAACTCCTATAGGTGGCAGGGCATCGGCCAAGCTGAAGAAGCCCAATACTGAGGTATCTTCATCCTCAACTCAGGTGGTGTCGAAGATCGACAGTGACAGGGAAGATCTGAAACCCTAGTTGGTGCTACAACTGGTGGTGACCATCATCAACACAATGGTGAAACAACTGTAGGAGGCTTCCCAAATTCTGGGGAAGGCCACGGGCTCCAAGAAACATGAAGGTAAAGACTAATTCATGGGATCCCCGGGAGATGAGGGATGGGTGATGGTTTGCGTATGGTCCTGCAATTTTATGGATTGCTGTAAGTAGATCCTAGGCTGGTGAAGGGCAACCGTTTAGGTGTCAAGTTACTGGTATGGGAACTTTTCTTTGTAAGTCGGGGCATATGGGTATGAAGTGGGGATGGGATCCCTCCTCTAGAGTTAAGGGGATTTTGTGTTTTGTGGGCAATCCCATTGTAACTTTTTGTCTCAATGACATAGTCACTAAGGCTACTATGTAATAAGGTTTTGGGTTCCTTTCAAAACCCATTTTGTAAATATTATTAACTTAGCCAAAAAAAAAAATTGTGCACAAAAAGAAAAAGAAGACAATCAGTGCACAACCAAATCATTTTGAATAGGAAATAAAAACTTAAATTTTTAAGTTCTTTGATGATATGCATTTTCACATTGTGACTACATGGCATTAATGTGTACTATAGTTTACATAGGCTAAAAATATTTAAATTTATGTCATTAGTGCTTAAGGCATCCCATGAGGTTCTATGTGTTGTACATTTCTTTCTGCCTTCAAATTTTCTAGCTTTGCTTTGAAAATTTAGACTACCTTTTAGAAAACAAAATACTCATAAGTATGTTTGCTTGTGTCCTTCAAGCTTATGATGAGGATTGGAATTTTTTTTAGTAACATGACAAAGTGAAAAAAAAAATGACTTATGTTCAACTAGAAGCATAATTGTAAAATTGATAGGAACGTTTAAAGATTACCATTAAAGGTTTACAAATTACCATTAAATATATTATGATGCTTTCACAACCTTAATAGGAATATTTTTTGTAATTTGATCAACAACCTAGACAATATTTTGCAGCTCATCCCATATTGTGTTATATACCATCCTTTGCCAATTTACATGATATTGCCCTTCAAATGATGATGATATAATATCAATGCTAGGGGAGGGGAACAAAACATCAGTTAATAAGTGAAAACAAAATCAACAAGAATGGATAAACAAAGATAATTTGATCTCCCCTACTATCCATGCATCTTATTCTCCCAAGCACATGACACCTTAAATATAATAGTTCTTTTAATCAACCAAAACTAAGGTTTTTTATATGCAAGGATAAGCTAAAAGAATAAGAAGAAAAACAATTAAAAAACATGACTCTCAAGATAGAGTGTATATTATGTTACAATATAACCTCCTATATATTGATCTTTTTAATAATATTATGAAACATTTGTAAGAAATCATTGGATTTTGAATGCTTTTCTTTCCTTTTCCAAAGAAAAGAAAAAAATTGGAATCATTTTGCAATGAATAATAAAATACCAATTCTTTTTTTGATTGAATCTAAATAACATTGCTTTGCTTGCCCATATGATGGAGCATAAAGAGTTTTGTTCATAACAATTCCACTTTCATTTTTATTTAGATCCAGATTGATAGAAGAGAATCCCCAGACACGAAATCTAATTCCAAGGTTTCGCTCTCTGCAAGGGGCGTGTTTCCAACAAAAAAAAATACAACTATTGATATTATCATAGATTATTAAGTGAGTGCCTTTCATTAACACATTAATAATAGGGTTTTCAAATATATTTGCATTTATAATGTTCCATTTGAATAGAACAAGAATGAAACTTCCTTCCATATAAAATCCAACAAATCCCAACCATCAAAGAATATTTAGAATGACTAAAAATGAATAATATAGCTGGAAACTACACTGTATGTTTTATTAGTATTTTTCACGAGATTGCAGTGTTCCTTTCAACTTTCAACTACTCAAATGAATCATTAATTACTTTTCTTGTTTGCTTATGTTTTATATACTACACATTTTAAGGTATCGCAAAACACTATAATTTCAATAGGCCTACTCAAGATCATGATATTTAAATTCATAATTATTAAAGTATCCACACAGATTTAAAATAACTCATCCACTACATATTTAAAGGAAATAATAAGATTTTTAAAATTAAATTTTTATTTTTTAACAATTTTATTTACACTTAAACCTAGTTTGTACTTAGGTCTCTAGAAAGAGAATCCAAGACCTTAACCACTGTCCTATCCCATAAAAACTAAATAAATGCTTAACCTGTTATCATTTTAATTTGAAACAAACCGTGTTGACTCTTTAATCAATTTAAACTAAAACTCAAATAAAATTTATTTACAACTAAAGTGTTTTTGTTCAATCAATTTAAACTAAAACTCAAATAAAATTTATTTACAACCAAAGTATTTTTAAATCATAGGTTTAGTTAGAATATGATATCCCTAAACAATAGACCCACACCTTCGCACCTTCGTGTAATATTTTAACAATGACCAACTTACCTATACTCACAATAACAACTAAGATTTGAAATGATTTCAATATATTCAAAGTATCTTTATTTAAATCAACACTAATGAATGCATTTTTCTAGCTTGTAATTGTAAATAAAAAAAAAAAACATAGCCTAAGCTCACATTATTTGAGGAAAAAAAACTATTTCTTCACTCTTAGATGACACTCCACCGACATCTTATTTTGGAGCAAGGGATACGAGGGGGAGCGAAGCCACCTACCTTTTCTCTCTACTGCCAAGGCGAAGGCAAGGGGACAGGGTTCCATACTACCTTCTCCTCTCTACCGCCTGAGAGATGGGATCTGTGAAGCAGGGACAGCCATCTTCTTCGACCGACAAGGAAGAGCCAAGGGGAAAGGCTTCCAGAACTGCCTTCTCCTCTCTACCGCCAGGGGGGGAGATGAGTAAAGCGCAGCTACCTCCCATCTTCCTATATCGAGAGGCAAAAGGCATATGCACAAATTAATGTTCCTTAATAAATATATTTTTTCTTTTAATATTTTAAATTAGAATCCTACCATAATCCCTTCGATAACCTATTGAATTTTCCATCTAAACAAGCAGATAACCACAACGTTTTATGTAAATAGCCTTCCAATACATTGCAACTAAATTCATGGAAATCAATTTATTTTCTCCCATCTCCTCGTATATATTCTAGGGGTATTTCTTTGTATCACATTAAGTATATATGTTGGGGGTATAATAGGTGATTTTGTCAATTTAAATAAAATTATTTATAATTTCAAAGCGAAATATGGGAGAAAGTAGTATATTATGAAAATATTCCATTTAGATGCAAAATTTGTCATGAATATGGTCATATAGCCAAGTATTGTCCACATAAGGTTCCTAACAAAGAGAAAGAGGATGGGGAATTGGCAGGGTTTCAAATACCCAAACAAAAAAAGACAAAAAAAATAGCAACAAAAGAGAAAACAATAATTTCTCCTAACACCTTTGAAATTCTCTCCACGAATGAGCAAGCATATGATGAGGATGGTCAAACGAAAACAATTATTATGGAGACACAATTTGATGAAGAGAGGGAACAGGAAGGATTGCATGATGAGAAATCATTAAAAGAGCTTGCCTTGATGCTAAGAAATAACAATAAAGGAAAAAAAGTACAATGTAGAAAACCAACCCAAGTGCAAAACAAAAGGGCAGATTCAAACTACAAACAAAACGGATCCTAAAAAAGACCATACAAATTCCAATAGTAGTGTGGTGGTACCAAGTAACCAGCCTATAGTCCCAACTAGAATGAAGCAATATACGAATAAAAGGATAAGGATACCATAATCCTAACGTTTTTAGTCAGTCTCTTTATGGCAATGTTGGAAGCTGTGGCTATTTTGCCAAGCAATTTTTGATATTTTTGGTAATTTGTTAAGCTTTGGTTTTTTTAATGTCTTCATATTTTGTTGGATTTATCAATAGCTCATTTGGCTTAGTTTTTGTTGTATTTGTTTTTCTTGATTTCGTTTGTGGTGTACTTGATTCATTTTGTTGTTTTTGTTTTGGTTTTGTGTTGTTTTGTTGTTTTTGGGGGTTTTTATGTGTGTTTCGTGTTCTGTGGTTTTTTGTTTCTTTTTGTTGTTTTTATATGATAGTGTTTATTATGCTGTGTTGGTGGTTTTCTCTGTGTGTTTCGTGTTTTGGGGTTGTTTATTTTTGTCATTTATTTATTTATTGTGTGTTTTATGTGATTATGTTTTCATTTGTTGTTTGTGTTTTTTCTTTGTGGTTCGTGTCTTTTTTTTTTTATTTTGTTGTTTGTGTGTGTGTGTTTGATTGTGCTTTTTCTTGTCAACACACTCAAGGAGTATGTTTTTATTTTTTTCATGTGTTTGTATTTGTGTGCTCTTGTTTTGTGTTATTTCAGACATGCTCCTTGTGTGTGTCAAAGGTGGTAGGCCAAGTGCGAGCCCTGGGCATTTTTTGTGGAAGATATACCCTGGCCTCCTTGGGTCTTACCCAAAAGTGGCATCCCTTTTGGGATGTTTTCCACAAAAAAAAGGTCCACTATAATTGGGGGTAATATTGGTGATTTAAACTTAAAATGGTTAAATTATTATAAAATCGGTGCGAGCCGACCTAGAATTTTTTTTGCACCCAAAAATTTCAGGCTAATGGGTCTAGGTCAAGGGTTTCCATATTCTCCAATTCCAATGATAAATCGCTGCTATGCATAACATTGATTGCATATATGGATAACCATCATCTATTTGTTAGAGATTGAGTGCTATTACAAGGATAAGTCTAGGCTGAATTATAAATATGGTACATATGTGACCTCATAGACCCCTTTGTTTTGAGTTTATGATGTTTTAAAACACCTGTTCCTATACATTTTTAAGAAGGTCATCACCTAACAACACTAGGAGAATGATTGTGAGATTGGAGGATGTATACTTCTTGTTTGGACTTCCTAGTTTAGGAATCACCCAATGATGGTGGAAGAGAGAGTGACTCAATTGATACTAGTCGAGTGGGCCATGGGTGAGCATCAACCATACACAAGATATACCATATAATCAGTTAAGTTAAGAGATAACCATTATATTACTTTTGTATATCGATGAACAATGATACTTTTATTCTTATTTTTATTTTGTCATAAAGGGATGAACAAGATATTGACATATTTGATTTGGCCATTTTACCTTTGCATTGGAGAGAGATTATAAGGGACTTGAGAAGGGATTTACCTAGATCCACATGATATTAGCCACTTTATACCATGCTTTATACCATTTCTAAGATATGAAGGTGAAGGTCATCAGGCATGTATTTCATTGGGAGATATGAATCTATGAGTACTTTTGTATGTACTGACCATTTAAGCTACCTTTAGTGAGATTCAGATCTAGCATTGGGAGCATATCTATAGGACACCGGATCCTCATGTACCTCATTTAGCATGAATGACAAAGGGCATGATCATATGGATGTTTTCTCAATACTTGATTAACTCTAGGCTTTAGGATCAGGGGAGATAACAACTGTCTAGACTACACCTATTATGTGGAGTCATAAATGGGGTGTTTTGAGCCACACAAAGTAAAGAGGATGTCTACCACACCAAGTAAAGAATATGTCTAAGGAATTTGGAAACCATCATCTATATGAGCCTCTATGCATACCTAATTATAGATAAATGATATTACAAGGAGAGGGTATCCAAGTGATTGAGGTTGTTGCTAGCATGATCATAAGGCCCCCTAACACCAAGGTTGGATAAACACTAAGTGAGATCTCTCACCATGCTATAGCCAAGGAAGTAGAGGGAGAGCATGCACAAGATAAGAATAATGAGAAGGAAACTAAAGCAATTGAGATATCCTTGGATGGTATAGAGATTGATATGGATATCACATACATAGTTGAGAATGGGATGGATATAATCGATGTAGTAAATGCATATACATATATTATTAAGGCACAATAGACAAATATTAACATAGACATGTATATGGAAGAGGAGAATGAATCGACAAGAGACACAACCAGATAGGAGGCGTTCTAGGTATACCCTATAGATCCACTCTTTATTTTATGCTTTAGATATCATTCTAGTTTATTTGTTGTGGAATATAATTGACTTTCATAATGCTTTATCTAATACATTGATGTTGTTTATGATTGTAAATATTGTCCAAGGATGGAGGAATTTGATCAGTTAGATATATCGTCCATCCATGGGGTAAGTGATGAGCTTATCTAGCATTGAGGTCCCCTTAACTTCCATGAAATATATATTAGAGAGATCAATTGATTTGTATAGCTGATTCTAACTCTTGGGGACCTTGTTATCATAGTTGTCAAGGGGAGACCTATTGGTCACAAATCTGCCACAGGAAAGGATTTGGTACGTATACGCGCCCTAGACCTGGACCAACATTGAAAGGCCGGAGGGAAGAGATGCCCTCCATGCCAATCTCCGGAGAAAGGCCGGCTCCTTTGCTAAACTACTCGGGGTTGCAAGTTAAGAGTGCAGGAAAGAGATAAAAAAGAGAGCAAGGGTGCAGTAAAGAGATAAAAGTACAGAAAGAAACATAAATGACTTGATAATATCAATGGGCAAGAACAAGCAGCACAATAACTTATCTGTAACCTAAACCAACAACATTCAACATAGAAGATGTAACAGAAACTGAAACTGCAAAAGTCTCTCTATGTATCCTCCAACAAAATTCCAGACACATCTATTTCCACATGCTAAAATCCAGATAGCAGAATTGCAGCAACTAGGAAAATAAATGAAAGCAGAAATACTTGCCACAGGCAGCATAAAAAGAGACACAGATTCAGAGCCAAAAGATCTTCAATGTTGATAGCAGAATGTTTAATTACAATAGCTTCTTAAGCAATATGTTCCCCCCCTTTTCTCATTACAATGCGTGGGTTTTTATAGAGGACCCGACCCTCTTAGCCATTAATGCACTAGATTTACAAGGACGCTCTGGCGGCCGAAAAAATCGCGCTCGCCTTCTTATGCAAATGAAACCTCACATCCCATTTCTATATCTAGTTACAGGGCCGCGTTTAACGGGGAAAGCCGCATTTATGAGCCGCTGACCTGTCCTGGGTTGCTCCGGGGATGGGGTACTCGAGTGGCTTCACAAGTTGCATTGGCCATCTTCTACAACTGATACCTCCCATTATGTTACCTCAAATAGATGTCGGGTCTTTCGAGTGAGAAAAATCGCATTTATGTGGCACTCGAATGCTTTGAACAAGTACCCAACTTTGGGATGTGTGCCCCTCGAAAGAAACACCATCGTTGATCGTGCCCTGGGAGGAACTTCACCAGGTTTTAAATTAGAGCATCGCTTCGCAGTGGGCTTGGGCCGAAGTAGGTGCTTCTTGTGAAAGATATGGCCTCTAGCTATGCTGCTTCGCTTGGGAGGTGAGCAAAAATGTTGCTTCGCAAAGGATTTGCCCGAAGCAGTTGGCTGCTGGAGATGGGCTATGAGACTACTTCATAGCGAACCATCTAAAAGATGGCAGTTCGAAGAGGTTTTGGTCGAAGCTGGCTCCCTGACTTAGGACATTTTCCTTTTCTTTTCCTGATGCTTCAGCGAAGCAAGGGTTCGATTGGGAGCTTCGTTGGGGGAATGGCCGAAGTAAGTGCTTCGCTAGGGTCTAGAGCGAACTAGCACCTGCCAATGAAATGGTTCGCTAGAAGGGAGTGCCAAAGTGAATGCTTCACTAAAATTCTAGCGAAGTGACTCCACTGACTTAGAAAATCTTGGCAACTCACAATTGCAGCTTCGCCACTTTTTCACCCGAAGTAGGTGTTTTAGCAACTTCGCGAGCGAAGCTCCCTCCATGCCTTAGAAATTTTCCAGGTTCGAACTTAGGCTTTCCTGTTCCTCCTTTTGCGAAGCCTCCCATTTCCTTTTCTTTTCTCAGCGAAGCTTCTTATCTTACCCTGTTCTGCTGGCGAAGTTCTTATATACATGGATTATATACAAGGGGGGCAAAAATGGAAACCAAAATTGTTGTAATGCCTTGAAATACAATAAAAAGCAAGGGAACAAATTCATGAAAAATAAGAAAATACTTTACAAAATTTTGATCTTCCTCTACCCCATTCAATGTGACAAAATTGTCAACATTCCTGGCGGCTCGCGGGGTAACGAGCTCGCCTCGGTGCACGAACCCTCAGCCTTGATCCTTTGGGCCAGAGTTGCCTCCGGTCTCTTCTTCCATCTGCTCTTCTCCTTCTGAGGGTGCTTCTGCAGCTATCTCCTTTCCTTTTCCTTTCTCTTCTTCATCAGGCGCTCGCTCCTGTCTGGCGGTGGGGGGAGGCGATCACGGATGCGCTCCATAGTCCGGCGAATGTGGGCCCATGCACCCTTCTGGAAGGGTTCGCGGTCTTGCAGTGCCTTGACCAGAATATGGAACTGATCAATTTGCCCAATGTCGGCATGTTTGGCTCTTTTGCTCAAATCATTTAGGCAAGCCGCAATTTGACAATACCTTAGAATAAAATCCGTGATCTGTTTTTCTGTAACTGGCTCCACCCAGTTATCTATCTCCGAAACATCACTTTCAAACTAGAGCCAGGCCGGCTTGAGTTCTTCTTTGGACAAGAGATTCCCATCATCATCAGTGAAGCTCGGGAAGCCCAATTGTGAGAGATCTTGGAAATATCCCAATGAGGTGCGTTGTTCTTGTTCGAATGCGTCCATCAGTTGCTTGGCCTTCTGAGCTTTCCTCAATTTTGAGAAGAAGGCACGAACTGTGGACTGAGCAGTGGACCAATCTCTTGTTGTTCGACTCATGGCAGCCACCTGCAAATCCTGGTACTTTGTGCTTTGTACCTCAAAAGCCAACTTGAGTCGTCGCCTTACTTCTTGCATTACCTCGTCAACTATTGGTCCTTTCTACGAAACAACACTCTGGGCTTCTGTAATGTAAGAAAGTACTGACAGGGCGCTGGAGGCCCGGGATCTAAAGTTTTTCAACAAATGCGAGTGGATGCTCTTAATTCTATCCCTATCAAATAGTTCCAAACTCTCCTTTTCATATAGCTGCAGCTGCATCTCCAAGATTTGTGCTTCAAATTCCTTAGCCTTTGCCTCAACTCCAGCGTGTATTTCGCCTTGGCTTTCTACTGCGGCCTGTAGTTGAACTACTTGCTGTTTCAGGGCATCCATCTCTCCTTTCATCTGCTCGCACTGCTTTTGAGCATCTTCTAACTGTGAGCGAGTCTTGGCAAGATCTTCTTCTAACTTTATATTCGCATTTTCTGCTTCATAGCGGCGCTCATTGGCTATCTTTGCATGCGCACGCACTGACTCTACCCTCACAAGCATGGATTCAGATTCATCATCTACATCCAGATGCTCCAGATCCTTGACCCTCTCTTGATATTCATAATCTACGGGAGTCATCTCATCTACAGGCTTCTGGACCTTAGGCACCTTCTTTACTTTGTAGAGTTTTTTATTTTTCAAATCAAAAACAACACACTTCTCCTCCTTTGCCAGGGTCCGCCCTCTTTTCTTTCTGGCCTCCTTGAGCATCTTGTCAGTGTTCTGTCTGGCTTGGAGCAACTTCTCCGCCAGAGGGCGCTCTTTAATCAATGCTAATTCATTTTCCAATGAGGCTGTGTTACCAGCCAGAGGTGTGAACAAGTATAGTGACTGAAGGGATGATGTTTCACCAGTGGGATTGATGATAGGTGTGGTGGGGGATCCAATGGGTGAAGTGATAGACTGTGCTACCGTAGTGGGGGTGTTGGGGTTCGGGAGTGAAGTATTACCCCCGGACTATTCGGATGACATGGGATTGTTGTGGGTGAGTGGTGGCTCGCTGGTGGACGTGCCCCGACCAAGTGACTCAGATGGTGTGGAAACGTTTGAGGAACCGGTGGGAGCGCGGGACACGGTTTGGGCAAACGAGGTGGTAGCAGCAAAAGAGACCGTATGAACTAGTGATTGTATGATATTGGTGGGGATGGTAATTTGGGGGGAAGTGTTCGGAGGGATAGAAGACTCTGAGGGCCTTTCGGTCGGGGCTACTACAGATGCAATCTGGGATACAAGAGAAGGGGAAGGGGGGTGCATACCTGCGTGCTCTGATGATAGAGCAGTAGTGGTGAAGTCCTGCGTGTTGGGTTCACGTCCACTTTCCTTCTCTGCCCCTTTAACATTCTCTGTTTCCTTCTCTCCTATGTCTTCCTTTTCTTGGAGGTGCTCCTCCACATCAATGACATCAATATCAATGATTTCCTTTTCTCCTTGCGGCGGTGGTTCGGGTGCCGCTCCTCCAACACTCATCTCAACTGGGCTCACCACAAGTTGTTCACTAGAAGCGCCAGAGGGTTTTGTGCGAGGCCGTTTGGGATGCGGGGGAGGCATTTGAGCTTTATCGGCCCTCTTTCTCTTTCTCTTTTCCTCCTCTTGTTGTTGTGCCTCCCTCTCTGCAGCTGGATCAGAACCTTCAACAGGCTCGTTCTGCGGCTCTTGTTGTGTCACTGTCATTTCTTCTTCCTCTTCTTGCTCGGAGACTTCCTCAATTCTCCTTGGGCTCTCACCCGAGCCCGGGATACTAGGAGGCACAAACTCCATGAAGGAGATGGGTTGCCAGGACCCAACGTTGGCTTCATAAAAGATGCCAAAATCCTTATCCATCTGGAGGAGGCCGCTCGATTTTTGCTTTCGATGGTGGACTCTCATTATCCACCATTCTCTCAGTTGCTCCTCGCGCCAACCCTTCAACTCTCCTCTCAAATCATCTTTCATCTTTCTCCAGAATGTTGAGTCAGGCTCTAGAAACGGGTGTCGGGCGGGGTCATATTCGGCCTCCATAGCGTAAAAATCATGCCACGGGGGCAACGTTTGCATCCGCTCAATGTGCCACTCTAGATCCCTCCCGTTCGGGTTGTTACGCTGCTCTACTATTTTCGGGTGAGGGCAAATGTGGAAGTTCTTGAACCTGAGGTGATCCCTCATCACTCCCAAAGGATCATAGAACCACCATTGAGGAATCTGCAGCAAACCGAAATTATCCAGTTTTTCTTCCAAGTGAGTATACTGCTTGAGGGCGAAGACCTCAATGACTCCCATTTTGAAGGGGAAATCGCAGGTTGGTCCCCACTTCCGGCCGTGGCCGTAGATTACATTAGTTACGTCGCTCTGGCGAGCGACCTCCAGTGAAAACTGGTATTCAAAAGTATAAAAGGGTAACAAGAAGGGTTTTCCTATAAACCCAAACAAACGAACAACGAGCCCTTGCGTCAGCTAAAACACATAGCCCTTCCTCTCAACGATGACTTTGTCTCTAAGAACTGCAGGCACCCGAGGGGAGGAACCTCGCATGAGCTGCATGGCGGGTCCCAAAAACTACTGATTAAAAATATAGTATGACCTTGTCTTCACCAAGAGGGAAGTCCAATGGTATACCGGCTGAGGGACTCCATCTTTGCCAATGCATTTGACAACAATGTGGGGGAAATGCTCCTGAGTGTGATAGAAGAAGAGCCAAATCAAGAAGGAGCATGGTCCGAAATACTGGTCTGGCCCAGAATTCTTTAGGTTGGTCAGCCGCGTATGCAGGGTTCGGGCTACCCATTCTGCCCAGTTAAAATACACTGGGTTGGTGCTTGGCCTCGATGGGTCAGGGGCATAGAATTCTCCATGTGAAACACATTCTGCAAGTGCTACTTGCCAGGGATACATGGCGGCGTCGGTAGACAAGCCTGCCACCCATGCAATGATGGAGAAGATATCTGGATACTTAAAATCACTAAGGGGACGAGGCATCTATGGCAATTTTCCTGAAGGGAGCCCATCCTTCAAATTTTTCTCAAGAACTTGATAATGTGGTCGGAGGGGGTGAATCTCCCGATCTGTTCGCTCAAGCTGACATTACGAACTGTATATCCCTTAGGAGGCCCCTGTCGAGGAGCGAAGGCATCTTGTACATCCTCATTATAGATTGAGAACAACTTGTTCCCCGCCGAGTCCAGGACCTGCCTGGTCAGAGGCTGGTAGTTCTGTGCAATTGCATGAACCAGCTCTGGGAAATGATGCACTGGTGGGCACAAATACCAGTATAATTGGGAATAATAAGCCGCGGCCCGCTTGTTTTCCGCAGATAACCGGCTCCTCATGAAATCAATCGTCTGCCGGAGCTCGACAATGCTTTTGGTGAGCGCAGTATCTTTTATCTTTTCCCACCCGTCAATGGGCGGCTCTACGGGCTGCTCTTCCTCAGAATCCTCCCCTTCTTCTATAACCTGTTTCTCAGGGCGGACGTTAAGGTCGACCTTCTTAGCTTTGTGCTTTCTTTCTTCCTTTGCCTTCTTAACCTTCTCTGTACTCGCCTCTTCCGGCCCCTTCTTTTCTTTCGAAGCTCTCTTCCCCATTTCAGCTTACAGGACGTAACAGGGTTTCAAGGCAGAGTGGCAAAACACAACAGAGTTCTGGTTAGGGTTTCAATGGCTCTTAAGTTCTCGCTCAAAATTATCTAGTAAATAGATAAATTTTTACCCATGGAGCTCGGCTTTTATAGATAATAGTTGAGGTTGCTTCCATTAATGGCACCTGCTAAAATTAAATGTGCGAATCGGGCCGAGGAGATCGCTCTGTCCTTCGATTGGTCTTGTGGCACCGTTCACGAGGGCCAAGGTACTTTGAAGATCTGACCCTGCCTCGAAAACTTAATTTTTTGTTACCTCGTACCTGGGCACGATCTTCTAGCGTAACTAAATTCTCTTGGGGTATGTTCCGCCACCTTTGCATTAACTCCATATGCTTTGAATCGTTCACCTAGGCCGCTAATTGGCACGTGCTTCAAGGCACATTTTAAATGCGCTCTTCCCTTTGTTTTGTTGCTTCGCTGAGATTTAGAGCGATTTAGAAGTTCGGCCCATTTTTTACCCAAAGTTGGTTTTGTTCTCAAGACTTAGCGAAGTAGAACTTCGCCGAACCAATTTCCTTAGGCTTGACCTCTAACCTCTTGTCGCCTCCCTTTTGCGGATGGTACTTTGCTGAAATCTGGAGTGATTGATAGGTTCCCCGTGTCTCGGCCCGAAGCTGTCATTTTGGCGTTCTTTGGTGGATGGCTGCTTCGCTCGGGGCAGGCCCCGAAGTGGAGATTCAACTATCTTTTGAGCGAAGTGATTACTTCGCACACCCTCCAACCGTATTGACTTTATGGGAACGGGAAGTGGTTCGCTAGGTTGTTGCCGAAGTGTAGCTTCGCCAGGCCTTTTTGGGCGAAGTGTTCTTCGTGCCTTAGCCAATTTCAAACCCGAAGGGGCCCTTTGCTTATTTCTTCAATGAAGCTTGCCTTTGAGTGAAGCTATTCCTTTCCGCTCTCCTTCTTCGGTCATAGGCTATACGAGCCATCTTCTGACATTGGTATTTTAGCAAAGCACTGTACCCATACCCTGAACCCCACATTTTGACATCGTCTCATTTTGGAGGTAGCTTCCTAAAACCATCTGATCCATTTTGCTTTATTGGCGTTGAGGTGCTTCACGATGAACCGACTGGCGAGAACTGCTTCGCACGAAAAACTCCCGAAGTGCTTTATTAGGCTCAGGTATAGACCGAAACTTAACGGTTTTGGCCTGGAGTTGGTCTATCTTACAACAAGAGCTATGAATCTATCCTAAATCTGTTTCTAATTCTAAAAGGCTCTGAAATAGAATATATACAGGTGTAAACAACAAAATGCTATATACAAGGGCAAAAATTTTGGGGTACCTCTTAATGGTGAAAGGCCTTCAGATGAAGACCATTGACCGGGATGGGTAGAGTCTGGTCGGTCATATCTTTAAGGATAAAGGAATTAGCTTGATTTACTTGCACAATTTCAAATGGCCCTTCCTAGAACGCATCAAACTTATCGTGGTTGCCTGGCTTGGCCTTCCATGAGTCCCACTTCCACACTAGGTCCCCGAATTTGAAAGTACGGGTAGAGGACTTTCTTTTGAACCAATTTTGGGTGATTTGCATGTGTCTTGCGAAAGCCTCATAAGCCTTTTCTCGATCTTCCTCCAGCTGGAGCAATTGAGCTAGCCTAGCTTCCATGGGATCAAATTCCTCTTTCTCATCATCTAACATCCATAATGCGGGAATCTCCATGTGAGTCGGCAAGACAACTTCTTTGCCATAGACCAGGGCATAGGGTGAGGTCTTGATTGAATTTTTGATAGAGATTCGATCGGCCCATAGCGCTTGGTCCAGGAGGAGGTGCCAAGTCCTCTTATTCTTCTCTATAAGCTTTCTCAACAATTTCAACAGGTTTTTATTCGTTGATTCCGCTAACCCATTACCCTGTGGATAGTAGTTTGAAGTGGCCTTGAGATATATCCCATACTTATAGGCAAATTCATTGATTCTGGTGCCTATGAACCCGGGGCCATTATCTATCACTATTGCTTCAGGGACGCCGAAACGGGTGATCAAACTTTCTAGGAACGTGATGACTGTTTCTTGATCGGCGTGCTTCGTGGGTATTGCTTCAGCCCATCTGGTGAAATAATCTATCGCAGTCAAGATGAACTTGTGTCCTGCTGAAGAATTCGGAGATATAACCCCTACAAAATCTAGCCCCCATTGCTGGAACGATGCTTCGACCTGTATTGGTTGGAGGGGCATGGGGGCGTTCCTGTTTTGGTCGATGAACCTTTGACATTGTTCACACTTGCGGCAGACTGCGAAGGCGTCGACAAAGAGAGTAGGCCAATAGTAGCCCACCCTGATTATTTTTAAGGCTGTTGATCTCCCTACGAAGTGGCCTCCTGATAGTCCAGAATGGAACTCATCGAGGACTTTTCCCTTATCATCCCTTCTGATGCATCTCAGAAGAACGCCATCAATATTTCTGAAGTATAGTCCTTCGGGGCGTAAGACATAACGGAGGGACTGCATCCTAAACCTTCTTCGCTGCGAGGCATTTAAATGCTCGGGACACCTCCCAGTGTTGAAGTACCTGATGATTTCATCAGTCCAATCTTCTTCGTCAATAACTTGATCAACGAAGCTATTTTCTGCTATCGGATCATCCCATTGGCATGTTGTCACTTCGGCAACGATACTCCTCGCAAGCTCCTAGCATAGTGCGTGACCATGAACCAATTTAGTGGGCCGGATTTCAACATCAAACTCTTGTATTTTATTAACCCAATCGACCCTTTTGCTGCCCATCTCGCCCTGGATAATGAAGCTTCGCACGTCTGGGTGGATGACGAACACCGTGATCTGGCTCTGAGAGACGAAGTGTTTGAACTTCCTCAGGGATCTCATGACCGCATGTACCTGGCGCTCTATGAAGTTGTATTTTTCTTCATGGGGCTGTATCACTTGACTTAGGAATGCGATTGGGCGCTCCTCGCCATCATCTCCCTTCTGTGTCAGGACCGCTGCATAACTTTCAGGCTCCCCGACTGCATAAAGAATGAAGTCTTTGCTGTAATCTGGGTTGACCAGCACGGGGGCCTGGGCGATCCGAGCTTTGATCTCTTCGAATGCTCTTTTTCTTTCTTCCATCCAGGCAAACTCAACATCCTTTTTTAGGAGTTCAGACATCGGCTTGATGACTTGGGCGAAGTCTGGAATGAACTTCCTCACGAAGTTGATCTGACCGAAGAATGACTGCAACCCTTTCTTATTCATCGGAAGTGGAAGCTTAAGGAGAGCTTCGGCCCTGTCGGGGTCAATGATGAGTCCCTTTTTAGATATAACATGTCCCAATAGCTTCCCTTCCCTCACCGCGAAGATAGATTTCTTTGGGTTAATCGAGATGCCGAATTCTCTGCATCTTTCAAATATCTGTTGCAAGTGCGAAGCGTGATCCTCTCTTTTTCGAGAAAATACAGTCATGTCATCTAAATAGATGACAATGATTTTATTCAGCAGTTCGTTGAACGCTAAGTCCATAGCCCTTTGAAATGTGGCTCCCGCATTCGAAAGGCCAAACGACATTCGCTGATAAGCGAACGTTCCCCACTTAGTGGTGAATGTCGTCTTGTGTTGGTCTTCATCTCTAACCCAGATCTGATTATACCCTGAAAAACCATCGAGCAAGGAAAAATGTTGGGCTCCTGCTACTGAATGTAGGATTTGATCGATCTGCGGGAGGGGGTAGTGGTCTTTCAATGAAGCCTGGTTTAAGTTGCGAAAATCCACACACAGGCGGATATCTCCATTTTTCTTCTTGACAGGGATGAGGTTCGCAACCCAAGAAGAATGCTTTATTGGATAAATTATTTTAGCTTCAAGCATTTTTAGGAGTTCGGCCTTCATGAGGACTTCGACCTTTGGGTTGACTGGCCTTTGCCTCTGTCTGAAAGGTTTGACCCCTTCTTGTAGTTCTATCGTATGTTGAATGACTTGTCGATCGTAGCCTTTCAGGTCTTGATAAGACCATGCCACTATATCCGGGTATCTCTTGCATAAAGACCGGATCTGTTCCAATTCTGCTGGAGTGCAATCTGTCCCAACCTTTATCACTTTCCCTGATTCGAGCTCCAGATCTTGGTATTGCCTTGCATCGACCTTGATCCTATGGGAAATTGCTCTATCATTCTGGTCGAATAGGCTTTCTAAAGTGATCAATCCCTTCGGAACATGGTTGTTTTTCAGCTGAATCAACCCTTCATACTCTTCATCTTCGGGGTTTCTTCCTTCAACAGTGGCTGCCTCTTGAACTAGAAAATTGATGATTTGTTCATCACTATCAAAGACCTGCCAATGAGTATCTTTGTCCGGCATAGAGGGCCTGTAAATAGTCCTCACGACTTTGGGCTTGTGCACCATGTCATCGGCTGGAGAGTATCTGGCCCCGATAGAAGCCAAGATATCAGCATGCCTATTTTTCTCCCATGGGATGGACTGCACATTAAGTGATTCAAATTGCTCGAACAGGTCCCATACCCTGTTGCGATATGCCTTGAGATAATGCTTTTTGGAAATACATTTATTTGTGACCTGATTACATACCAGTTTTGAATCGCCAAAAATTTGGAGGTGTTTAATGCCTAACTTCTCGGCCTTCTTCAATCCTAGGCATAGAGCTTCGTATTCGGCTGCGTTGTTGGTGCAGATCTAGGCCAGCTGGTAGAAATAATCCTTTTGTTCTCCAGATGGCGATACCAGGAGTATCCTTGCCCCAGCGTCGTTTCTACACTTGGCGCCGTCAAAAAACAATTTCCATAATTCATCTTGGGCAGCTCTTTTATTCTCCTGCATCGGCCCCCTGGGCTCTTCAGATCTGACGATGGAGTAGCATCCCATTTATGTTTCTATAATCACATTAAAATCTGTGAGCGAAAATTTGTCCTCGGCACACAGCTTCTCTAAGGACTCTTCCACTAAGTCCACCTGCTCTATTTCTTCAGTCATCAAGTGGATTGATTCATTGTGCTCCTCTTCTTCGACCATTTTTTCTACGAGGAATGTAGAAGGTTTCTCATTGTAGATTTTGATCTTTCTTCCTTTGAATGGGACTTCTAGATGTGAATAGTCCATGGAAAGATACCCGCCTAGCTTAGCCGTGAACTCCCTTGAGAGGCACATGCTAAAATAAGGTTCAAGGTCAACAACTACCACCTCCTGTATCACCACGATTTGGGGTACCTTGTGTAGCCGGATAGGTATATCCTTGATTACGTCGACTATCTTTACAGGGGTACCATCCAGTTGGAGCATGCCATGACTACTTCGCATATATTCCATCCCTATCTCTTCGCAGATGGCTTTCGGCATGACGGTAGTTGCGGCACCGGAATCAATCATGCAGTTGTGAACAATGTATCCTTCCATCTGCAAGGTCAGGTAAAATGGAGGGGGCCTATTTTTCTCGATGATTGAAGTGGGTAGGGTTTGAACCAAAATAGGCTGTGTTGATTTCCTCGCTTTTGTCGATTTCAGGGATTCTTGTAGCAGGTCCACCTATCTTGGTAGTTGCAGGGCATCATACAGACTGATCTTAGCAGGAGTTTTCTTCAACTCATCCACGATGTTATATGTCATGGTAGCAGGTATCTCTGGTTCCTTTGTTGCCTCATATTTTGTACGGTATTGTTGTGTGGCTTCGACTCTTTGCCGCTTTGTTAACGAAGGGAATTTGAGTTTTTCTCTAGCCTGCTCTTTGGTTTCGTCCTAGGGCAGGGCCGTAACAGCCTAATAGCCTTAACAGGTTATTGTTCTTTCTCACGGTGAGCATGCACCTTTAAGGGGCCCATCTGAGTTGTGTCTACTTCGATTGACTTCTTTTCGCCTCTGGTAAGAACTGAAACTTGCTCTTCCTCAACGATCACTAGATTATGATCTGTTTGCCTTATTATATTGACCTGACCGCTGGAGGCACTGCCCAATAATGTTTGCACATAATGTTGATGTAACATGCAAGTGCCCTCTTCATGTGGGTCATTGCAGGTGGAGCACCAATGCACGTAATCAGAAGTGCTTGGCTCCTCATTGATAGTGGCATTCCTTGCTGGAGGTCTGCCTGGTTGTGCCACCTGGTCCTTAGTGAGCGCTGGTGGAGGATACGACCTTCTTGGTAGGAATTCTTGTTGCGCTTGTTTCTTCTTCATGACGGCCATGTCATTAGACAAAGTTCGCACAATAGAATTCAAAGATGAAACTTCCTATAATATCTTAGCCTGTATGTCCCCGACTGCAGGGGCTGATGCTACTGGCGGTGGTAGTGGGGCCATCATTGGTACCGAGGGCAAGGCAGGGTATTGGGGTGGCACTGGTAACGCCGAAAATGGTGAAGGAATAGTGGGTTGAGGTACCAAAAATGTGGGAAAATGTATTTGTGGGGCAACGATCTGGGACACAGTGGGGTTTGGATTCCATGGTGGGATTGGGCACACCGAGATGTGGAAGTCTACGAAGTAGCTACACTGGGGTACTATGATTGAGGAAATTCTAGGAATATGGGCATCGACATCCTCGGAGGGAGTTTACCAATAGCGATCAAATCCATTTTTGCCTTCTGGGCCAACTCATATAACTCGAGGAAGGTATTAACATTTGAAAACCTTACCATCATGCTAATGTCGGCGTTGAAGGCCCTAAGGTAGTAATAGGCTGCAGCTTCGCTAGTCGGTCGTAGTCCAGTAGGTACCCTCTACCAGGTTCGGGTGAACCTTACATTGAAATCGGCTATCTCCTCTTGAGGGTGCCTTTGGATTGATGTAAACTGGTGCAGGAGGGAAGATGGATCAGCAGATTCGTTGAACCCTCTCATCAGTTGTCCGGCTAACTGGTCCCATCCTGTTATTGTGCCAGGTGGTAGAGCTCTGTACCAGTAGAGGAGTTTCCCTCTGAGGGACAAAATTAAGAGCTTAACCATAACTTCTTTCATGATATTATGTATCGAAGCCAGGGAAGCGATGTCTTGGATATGTTCATAAGTTGTCTTCCCCATGCCATCGAACGTGGGGATCTTCTTCATAGCAACAGGCGGAACTTACCCCTGTCCTGCTAGATTCAATGGTCCGATAGAATTCCATGCTGGGAATAGTCTAGGAGAATGCTATGACGATGGCTGCTGCTGCTACTACTGCATTTGTTGTTGATGTTGTTGGTGTGCCATATTTGCGCTTTGATTCGGTTGGTTCGGCAAAACTGAAGCTCCCAAAGTTCCTGGTTGGTTGCTAGGTGGAACGGAGGCGCCTTGGTGATCTAGGGAGTTAGGGGGATTAGGGGGAAGACTGGTCGCTGTGTTGTCCGAGGTCAGACCTTGTTCATCAAAGACAGCCTCTTGCGAGGACCCTTCGCGTAGGAGTGATTCGGGTGTGACTAGCCTAGGATGTTCCCCGAAGGCGTTAATGTCGAGCTCAAAAAACTCGGTCTCTTCTCCACTATTCCTAACTCTCCATCTCGTTTGCATGAAGGCACGGATGATTAGTACCGGTCTCTAAGGCTTTGAGATTTTTAGGTTGAACAGAGTCGCCAGATGCTCGAGTCTTACAGTAATGAGATGAGCATCAACTCTCAATACCACTCATAAGGTGAGACTGACCAGGTCCCACCGGGCGTGCCAGAAACTGTTGGTCACAAATCTGCCACAGGAAAGGATTTTATATGTATATACGCGCCCTAGACCTGGACCAACATTGAAAGGCCGGAGGGAAGAGATGCCCTCCATGCCAATCTCCGGAGAAAGGTCGACTCCTTTACTAAACTACTTTGGGGTTTTAAGATAAGAGTGCAGGAAAGAGATAAAAAGAGAGCAAGGGTGCAAGAAAGAGATAAAAGTACAGAAAGAAATAGAAATGACTTGAAATATCAATGGGCAAGAACAAGCAGCACAATAACTTATTTGTAACCTAAACTAGCAACATTCAACATAGAAGATGTAATAGAAACTGAAACTGCAAAAGTCTCTCTATGTATCCTCCAACAAAATTCTAGACACATCTATTTCCACATGCTAAAATCCAGATAACAGAATTACAACAACTAGGAAAATAAATGAAAGCAGAAATACTTGCCACAGGCAGCATAAAAAGAGACACATATTCAGAGCCAAAAGTATCTTCAATATTGATAGCAAAATGTTTAATTACAACAACTTCTTAAGCAATATGTTCCCCCCTTTTCTCATTACAATGCATGGGTTTTTATAGAGGACCCGACCCTCTTAGCCATTAATGCACTAGATTTACAAGGATGCTCTAGTGGCCAAAAAAAATCATGCTCGCCTTCTTATGCAAATGAAACCTCACATCCCATTTCTATATCTAGTTACAGGGCCGCGTTAAATGGGGAAATTTGCATTTATGAGTCGTTGACCTGTCCTGGGTTGCTTCGAGGATGGGGCACTCGAGTGGCTTCACAAGTTGCATTGGCCATCTTCTGCAACTGATACCTCCCATCCTATTACTTCAAATAGATACCGGGTCTTTCGGGCGAGAAAAATCGCATTTATGTGGCACTCAAATGCTTTGAACAAATACCCGACCTTGGGATGTGTGCCCCTCGAAAGAAACACCATCATTGATCGTGCCCTAGGAGGAACTTCACCAGGTTTCAAATCGGAGCATCGCTTCGCAGTGGACTTGGGCCGAAGTAGGAAAAAAAAAAACCAAAAACAAAAAAAAGGATGCTTCTCGTGAAAGACATGGCCTCTAGCTATGTTGCTTCGCTTGGGAGGTGAGCAAAAATGTTGCTTCGCAAAGGATATGCCCGAAGCGGCTGGCTATCGGAGACGGGCTATGAGACTACTTCGCAGTGAACCCTCTAAAAGATGGCAGTTCGGAGAAGTTTTGGCCGAAGCTGGCTCCCTGCCTTAGGATATTTTCCTTTTCTTTTCCTGGTGCTTCGGCAAAGCAAGGGTTCGATTGGGAGCTTCGCTGGGGGAATGGCCGAAGTAAGTGCTTCGCTAGGGTCTGGAGCGAATCAGCACCTGCCGATGAAATGGTTCGCTAGAAGAGAGTGCCGAAGTGAATGCTTCGCTAAAATTCTAGCGAAGTGACTCCGCTGACTTAGAAAATCTTGGCAACTCACAATTGCAGCTTCGCCACTTTTTTGCCCGAAGTGGGTGTTTTAGCAGCTTCACGAGTGAAGCTCCCTCCATGCCTTAGAAATTTTCTAGGTTCGAACTTAGGCTTTCCTGTTCCTCCTTTTGCGAAGCCCCCCCTTTCCTTTTCTTTTCTCAGTGAAGCTTCTTGTCTTACCCTGTTCTGTTGGTGAAGTTCTTATATACATGGATTATATACAAGGGGGGAAAAAATGGGAACCAAAATTGTTGTAATGTCTTGAAATACAATAAAAAGCAAGGGAACAAATTCATGAAAAATAAGAAAATACTTTACAAAATTTTCATCTTCCTCTACCCCATTCAATGTGACAAAATTGTCAACAAGACCACTTTTTGTGTTAGGTGATTGCCCAACTCAAGAGGCCCAACTAGAGCTGCACCTAAAGATGGAATATAGTATGAGAATTGTTAAGGAGAGAGCTTATGCAAGAGAAAAGAAGCTACAACAATAATTGACACTAATTCAAATAGAGATCATATGATTGTAAATATTGTCCAAGGATGGAGAAATTTGATCAGTTAGCAATATTGTCCATCCATGGGGTAAGTGATGAGCTTATCTAGCATTGAGGTCCCCTTAAATTCTATGAAATATATATTAGAGTGATCAACTGATTTGTATAGCCGATTCTAACACTTGGGGACCTTGTTATCATAGTTGTCAAGGGGAGACTACTTTCTTCATTAGGTTACTGCCCAACTCAAAGAGACTCAACTAGAGCTACACCTAAGGCAAAAGATGAAATAAAGTATGAGAATTGTTAAGGAGAGAGCTCATGTGAGAGAAAAGAAGCTACAATAATAATTGCCTCTAATTAAAATAGAGATAACAAAGCTTTAGGGGAAGATGATAGGTTTACAACAATTGATTTCTAGATGCTCTCAAATTGGCACTAGGTCCCCAATGAGTGACGTACTTGACACCCAATTGGAAGCATGGAGGCAGTGATGTGATTCTTTCTTTATAATTACTATGATAATATAATGAAGTATCTAATAGTGGGGCATGGAGCTATGTATATGCGCTGTTAGGTAGCTTAGGCCTAAAGCACTTGTGGTCCAAAATTTTTTTTTACACAACTAATTCTTTTTATATATTAATATTGTTAAGATATATATGTTATTATAGTTTTTAAATCAAATTTTATGTTGTGCATGTTTTTTAATTTTATTTACATGCTTGTGTACTTTCGTTACATACATACATATTGAATTATTAGAAAATATAATGAACATGATGATTATTGTAGAGAACAAAGCTTTTGAAAGGTAAGGAAGCAAGGTGTGCAATTAGGACATGATGATATCATGAAAGAAATACATACATAAACTATAGGCACTATAGGTCATGGAGCTCCTAAAAAATGAGGGATCAATGCATGTAGTGATACTTCAATAAGAGAAAAACATTATATAAAAATATGTTTACCGTAGTTGCTTCTATGAGAGGATGATTTTGCATTCATATTCACTATGATAAGGATTAATTTTTTCATAAGAGGAAGACATTGCTTTCAAATAAGATGTTCACTAATGATTTTTTTAATGTCATTGGATGTTAATCTATTATTTGAGACAAAATTTTGTAAGAAATCTTGCCTAGGTGTTCATTCTAGCATACCATATGGAAAATAGTATGATCATGGACTTAGGCAGTTTGCTTTATGATACTAACAACCACTGGTATTGATGTAAGAGGGGAAGCAAAGTGAAAAAGAGATGAAAGCAAATTCATAAGAAAGATAGCATGGTGTCCCTTGTGAAGAGGTATGACATGCTAAAGATAATTTATTAGTCCAACATTGAAGATAGTAAATCTTTACATGCATGTACATATAAGCAAAAAAAAAATAAAAAAAAAAAGCAAAGCAAAGAGCATAAAATTAATAAAAATAAATTGTAAGCATTAGGCAAGTTATGATGACTTAAAAAAGCATGCAATTTCTGATGAAATAACTGCAAGACAAAATTGTCACTTCTAACGAAATCATCGTTTAATGCAACTAAATGAGAATTTTAGAAACCGATTATACATATGATACAAACATACCAAAACATAAAATAAACATAAAAATAAAGCCACAAAGTATACATACACAAGCAACAATCAATCAAAAGTGAAAAATCATAAAAAGCAAAGAAAAGGTAGGGCAAGGAACACTGCAGATAAAAGCATTGGTAAGTTTATCTAACTTGATGCCATTCATGGTTTACAACTTCATTGTTTCAGAAACCATATATTTCCTTAATATAACATGGGTTGGGCCATTTATGGATGAATTTTCCTTTGTATTTTTTATGGATATTATTTAGTTTTAAGACGAGATACTTTCATCCCAAGAGGCAAAATACTTCCAATATCATAGACAAGTGAAAAGGAATTACTCCTATGGATGATTGAATATTTGTATGATATACCATCATGTGGGATACGACTTTAAGTGTCAATCCTATTTGATTCTTTAACATTTTTCTTCTACATATTTACTAGAATTTTATTAATTTATTTTGCTTGATCATTCCCTTACAAAAGTCAGACATGGAAAATCAATATTGGATTTTTAGTTCAGTTCTTTCATTTCTTTGTTCCTGACTGGTGTTTCTGTGTTAGATATAATAGTAGACACTATTTCAAAACAACACAAATTTTGATTGAAGATAAATGTAAACATAATCTTAGTAGTTTGATTGGTCAAGGGCTTGGCTTGAAACCACTTGGTGAAGTATTAAATGGCTATAACGCTATACCTGTGGCTGTTAGTGGACATGAGATAAATAGGATTAATTAGGTAGAGAGACCCCAAGTAGAGAAAGGCCTATGAATCTCGATAGGATGCAGAAAATATGCAGGCACATGTATCTTATCTTTATGAAACTGACATTTATCACATTCCTGTATCTTCTCACTGTTTGTGTGCTTTTCTCGGCTGTTCTCACTAGTCCATATTAGCCCCTTTTTCCTGGTTTCTACGAGCAATTTCTTCTAGCTTCGCTTAATAGCTCCATTTGTATTGCTTCCCTGGAAGATGATGAACTTCGAGACACTGGCTATATCCCTATAGTGCCACCCCCGATTCTCCACCTCCCACTTCCTTTGGCAGCAGATAGCATGGGCAACAACATCATGCTCCACATGTCATTTTCTCTATGTCGATTCTCGATATTCGGACAACCACTCTCTTGTTGCGCCTCCCCTCAGTCGGTTCTGCTTCGTGCCTTCTGAGCCCGACCTAAAGGAATCATCAATTTTACGTTTTGTGAAAACCTGTTCCAGTTATTTACGCACCAATGTTTAGGTATAGGTAGCTTGTTGCACCTGACGATCTGTTTCCTGCTTGTCCGACGGTCCCCTTCATGTTACGTGTTGAACTAGACCGAACTAGACCGATGAAGACAGTGACGTGTTGAACTAGACTGATGAAGACAGTGCGAACCCTGTGCGTCTGGTGGTCCTAATCTCATGCCGGGTTACCATTAAAGAGGCGGTGGATGTGTTTGAAGACAGTGCGAACCCTGTGCGTCTGGTGGTCCTAATCTCATGCGGGGTTACCATTAAAGAGGCGGTGGATGTGTTGGAAGCCTTCAGCTGATAATTTGAACTCTGCCAGCTGCGCTATAGTTACTACCAATTCATCTATGTAACAAAAAAAAAACGTTTAGGTGGCTTGTCTTTTAGTTTTTGTGTTTTTATCTTGTGGTTGTGGTTGGAAGGAGTGTTCACAATTAAAATATTATTATCTAATTAAACTTTATGTTAAATTAATTAATATTAATTTAATTTTATAAAGGCCTTATCATTTGATTTGTGAGGGTATGAAAAGTTGATGTTAAGCTTTTTGTAAAGCTTATTTTTTAGGTTTATTTGTCTAACAATATTATATCTTCACTCCTGGTTTGGGTTTTTGGTGCTCATAAGGCAAGTTTGTAATATGTATCTCATAGTTGAGGAAATCAGAATTGACAAAAAATCAGAAAAAGAATTGGCAAAAAAAAATGAAAATAAAATTTTTTATTGATTGTTTTTTTCATGCATATTACAATAAATTAACATTATGCAAATCAAATATTGCAATAAAAGCAATAATTTATGAGGCTCAAGCTTTAAGTACACATGAAAGTGACAAAACACATCTTGTATTGCTTAAAATATGAAAAGGTACAAAGTTACAAGTATCAAGAAGGAAAAAAAAGTTTCATTTTTTATATGGTGCACATAAAAACAAGTAACAACAAAGTTACAATCACTTGAAAAAAAAAGGAAAAAAACTAAACCTTAAACCAAAAGGCTAGAGTTTAGAGTTTAAAATTGAAACATTGAGAGCTGAAAAATGGGCTTGCATACATAGTTATTAGGCAACATTATTTACTTAAAAAGAGGAGGAAAAAAAACCAAAACCCTAGGGGCTAGCCTAGGGTTTAAGGTTTAAACTTCAAGTTCAAAGTTTTAAATTCAAACATTAATAGCTGAAAAATGGTCTTACATACATAGTTATCAGGCAACAATATTTACTTAAAAAGAGGAGGAAAAAAAATCGGAACCTTGGACTAGGGTTTCAGGTTTAGGGTTTAAAATTTAAATTTCAAAGTTCAAACATTAACAACTGAATAATGAGCTTGCATAAAAAAATCCTACATCAGCATTGCAAATTTTTTGAAAAAATCAGCAAAAAATCTTTGCATCGTCGAGAGTTTACCTATTGCATCACCATTTTAGAAAATCGACAAAAAATCAGGATTCTACAGATTTTTTTGCAGATTTTCTCAACTATGATGTATATATTCATGATTGACCAATGAAATTATCAAGTGAGCTTTTATGCATGTTGTGGCAATCTTACAGCTTGATCCTCATCAAATATGGATCTCATAAAGTGTAAGCTCTGGCTCCATCAAGTCCAAAATATGTTTACAATGGAGCCAATGGCTCCTATTTATAGGAAGTATTCACCCTAAGGTACCTTGGGTGATAAATTATTCATACATAGTGAAAGTAAATTTTGGGGCATCTTTAGCAAAATGATGCACTTCTAGATGTTATATGCCTCTAAATATATTTCTAAATACTTAGAAAGCCTCTAAAGAACTTGATGACACCACCACATCTCAAAATATCACTTCCCAAAAATCATACTTAGGGTCTATGTATCTTCCTTTTACCTCTTTAAATATCCATGAGTGATTCACTCCAGGAGGTGAAGGAGTCACTCTAGTCTAGAAACACTTTGCTCTTGTGAAATAATCGCTTCCGGTCTGCTAGGGCTTCACAATTGTAAACTAATCATATCTTCTTGAACAAATCAACCCTTTGGTCCTCAACAAAATTTGGGTTTTAGAGGCCTTAAATGATTAATATGTAAATTTTTGTACCTCTCTAAAATTGTAGAATCTCAAGGCACTAACCCATTACTACATTTTTGGTGACTTTATGGCTGCCAAATTTGATTGATGAGAGATCCTAAATCTTACCTTCATCCTTGGGTAAAAAGTATAAAAATTTTGAATTCTCTACCACAAGACTACAAAATTATTGGTTCTCTTGGCATACTTCAACAATTTTTGTAACTCCTTGTTCCCTAGCCTAACATTCATAAGATCTTATGCATCTTCTATAAATTTGTCATATGGGTTTTCAAATAAACCATCTTGTTTCCCTATCATTTTTTGTACCTTGGTCAGTAGGTTTTCAAGTTGTTTGACCTTTATTTATCAATGTTTTAACTTCATTCCTTTCATTTTTTTCTTTTATTATTGAGTTAATGATGTCTTCATCAAGGAGATTCTTTTAAGAATCAAATACATCTAATAATATAATATTGACTAACCCCAATATTTTTTTCCATGTCATGTACTGGGGCTTACAAAGAGACCATTGTATCCTTGCAAGTGTGAAGATCTCTCTAGGCATCTATGATCTTCAGTTTTTTGATAATTTATTTTCTATTTATCCCCATGTATTATGCCTACATTGTTATCATGGTGGCTAGTTAATTAAGCACCTTCTAATACCTCTCCTTCATGGCCAACTCATCTTCTATTTGTTTGATAATCTCCACTACTTGGTTGAGCATGCATCAGTGTTGGCTATGAATTCAAAGTATCTATTGGTATTTGGACCTTGATTTTTGTCATCCATAGGGATTTTACCTTTTTAGTGTTTGAGGACCTCCCTAGGTTAACCATTGCTCCGTATTTTAGTTTTATGATTTCATTTTTGAGCTCCAATATATTTTGACCTTTATCTTGCTATGCTATCTATAATTGTTACACTTGTTTTGCTAGCTATAACTTTTATTATTCAAAGTGCTTCATCAACTTGTCTTGCCCCTATGCAAGTTACTATGAAAGATCCTCGAGTTGCTATTTTTGCATGTTATTCTCAATAAATTGGAATTTTAGGTCCTTAACTTACTATTGCAACTTGGATATTTTTCTTTGAGTCCTTGTTGAGGTCTTCATTTTTTTGATGTAGCTTTAATTTCTTTGCTTTCAGCTATGACAATACTGCTTCATGCTTTGCTGCTTTCTTCCTCGCTATGTTGTTCTCCACTACTAGTTGGAAAAAATGCATGACCATCACTATGGAGATTTGATTTATGAGTTGGATCATTTGGTATGGATCCATCCTAGTTAGTTCTAGATCTAATGTTGTCTAGGACTTGTGGCTAAACTAGGATCTAGGGATACTTTTATAGGCTCAGTCACTTTATTCAAATTTGGTGATGTCATCGCCTCAAGAAGAAGTTGCTTGACCTATGTGATGAGATGGCAAGGAGGATGGGATGAGAAAATTGATTTGGGTGTATATGAGAATGAAAGGAGAGGTGGAAGTGGATGTTATTATCATCATCCAAACCAAGGTTTTATCTAGTGGAGAGACTAGCTATGAAGGTGAATGGCTTGTAGTGTAGGACAATAACAATTGCAAAGTGGTGACTTTGATGGTGAGGGGAATGAAGTTATGGGAGTGGTGTCAATGACATGATATCTGGTGGAAGGCAAGATGCTTCCAGAAGAACCAATGGTTGCACTTATTGATGATGAGGCATGTGCACTAAAAGAACAAGAGGAAATTGTAAAAGGAAAAAGATAACGAATTGATATGGAGAAAGAAACAAGTGTAGAAGAAAGGGAAATAAGAGTGGTGGAAGGGATGCTGGCCTTGATATGGGCCTTTGGTTACTACCAACTCAGGAGAAGGGCCTCCTTGAGAAATTTACCCCTCCTCTAGTGGGGGTGGATCTTGTTCTTTAGTAGGCTACTAGCTTCCTTCTTGTATTATTAGCTTTTTAAACATTGATCCATGTGGGTCTTCTACCATTTTTCATACCTCTCCCTCATTTTCTACTGTATTGCAGTGTTTACCATTGTCAATTTTATTATCACTATAGATATTGTATTTTTTGGTGTTGTGATGGGAGGTAGACAAGGTAGAAATCCTTCTAGGGACTCCTCTATTGTACTCTTCCTCTTTAGTCATCTCCTATGTTTTCTATCCCAAATAAATAAGATCACTATGAACTAGTTTTTTTATGGTTCCAATATTAATATATCACTTTTCATCATATTTTCTTTGAGAGTATCCAAGGTCCTCCGAGGCCTTCAATGCCTAATGGTTTAGCTTACAATTAGAAACAAAATAATCCTTGAATTTGGAATTTGAAATAGAAGGTGAGCCACTCTAGGGGATGAGCGTACCACTACTAAATATTTGTATTGCACCCTTGCTTGCTATCTAGAGTGGTTTGGGCTACTTATTTTGATAGGTTTTCTTTCTTCTCCATCCTATATTTTCTTTCATACATATAAAACGTGCGCAAACCTATAGCTTCCAATTGTTTTTGGAAGCAACCCTCAAGGTCATAGGACTAGATGTTCCTTATTTGTTAAAGTCCCATACTTCTAAGTTTTTTTTAAATTATATAATAGAACTTCCATAGTTTTGGAGTTATCTACATGATTTGTTATTTTAGAGGATAAAATGTAGCATACTTTTATGCCTAGAAGTACCTCAAGTCTACATAGTACATCTATCTGATGTATTCCACATTGAATAGATACTTGGATACATATATATCAATAGATCAAAAGATATTGTTGAGAAGCCAAAAAAATGAATGAAGGATATAGACTTGTCCAAGTAGAAGTACCATTTGGTTATTCCTCAAAATTTAGTAGGTCTTGGTACACTTAGGATAATCTGGGCATCCTCCCCTTGAGCTTCTCCATAATGGTATAATAGATTACATCATAGAAGAAATAAGTCTTTCCTACTTCTTGGCAAGACAAATATTTATGGTTTACCATAAAAAGTGTCTTGCCATTTTCTCTAGTTTGGTTTAGGTGCAAGGAAGGGAACCCCTCTTTATTTTGATAAAGTATTAGCTAGGCAAAATAGGAAGTATAAGTAAAAATTTTTTCTTCTTTTAAATCCTTTAGATGGAAGTTTATATGGTTGGATACTTACTTGGCACAATTGATCATCTAAGAGTACTCAAGGTAATTTTTAATTGCATGAAGGAACACAACATGCTCCTCATAAACCCTGGCATTTTTATTTTCTCTTAAAACCACTATAATCCTCGATAGGAATAGCTGGAAATCATCCTTGCACTACTCCAAGTTAAATGAGATGCTAAACTGAATAGATTTTTTTGGATCCTTTAGATGAGGGATTAAGAAATCTCTTTATTAGTGTTGGTTGAATCTATAGTACTTGTTCTTTTGTGTCTTGGCATTGTAGGTGGCCCACATTTTTAAATCATTTGCTATAGTTAGCATTTTTTTTTATGTTTTTCTCCATGATATAGATGAATTCCTTTATCAACTATGGTGGCCTAATGCTCATTAAAACATTAAAATCATGCCTTTTGGCACATGATTCCACTAACTCTAGTCTATTCCAAACCTAGGGCACCATGTTCATTGCTATTCCTAATGCTCAAACTTGAATGATGCTCCATGAATTAGTCTTGCATACCATGTTAAATATCCATAGCATCTCATGCCTCACCTCTACTGGAGAGTTCTTAAAATTTCATTCCTCTACCCTTCTATATGGATCATTAAAGATCTCTTTTGATCTTTGGGGTAGAGCGGTAGGTTTATTTATCCTTTGATTCTTATTCCCCCTATACTTAGAAGGATTTGGATTAGGTACATTTTCTTGGCTCAGTGTCACTAGAGTTGACACAAGTGAGGTAGTGGTGGTGGTTGGTGGGGTCATGAGATTGGTCTTTGGAGTGGATGGACTCGTGAAGGTAGATGTGGTATCCATGGTAAGTGAATTTGACATTATGTTTCCCCCCTTCCACATAAAATTCTTGACGACCCACTCCATTATGTTCTTAACACTCTTGGAAAAATTGATAATACTCATTTGATGGATAGGAAGGGTCGATAGCATAGATTTTATAAGCAAAACCTTTGCAAGAGAGGTTAACTATATATTGGCCTAAGCATTTATCTTGTCCTTCAATTTACATAGGATATTTTCCCAGTGTTGAGATTTGGAAGATTAAAAGAGATAAACACTCCTAGGTAAAAGAAGGATTGATATGGACTTATATTATAACCCAACATTCTAGAGATTTTTACAACTTCCTTGGGATGTGATAAGTAAATAAAAAACTTATTATTCACCATGCAACCTATTGTAGTAGAGTAAGGTTTAATTGAGGTAAACATCTAGGAAATTTGAGAGGAAGATCTTCCCAAAAGAATGGTATCATATGCAAACTAGATGTGGTTTAGTTCCTTTCCACCTTGATAGATTGGTAAGTCCTTTTTTTAAATAAAGGGGTAAAAATTTATTGATAAAAAGTCTGGATTACAAAGTACAGCTGAGCCCCCACCCAGGACTCAAATAAGCAACAAGACAGGCTAAATCACCAGACAA
This sequence comes from Wollemia nobilis, assembly GCA_028583015.1. Lineage (NCBI taxonomy): Eukaryota > Viridiplantae > Streptophyta > Pinopsida > Araucariales > Araucariaceae > Wollemia > Wollemia nobilis. Next base: position 21,499,181 of record JAQPPZ010017228.1, read on the forward strand.
GGTCAACTCCCGAAGAAAACAAAAAAAAAAACAAACCACATTAAGTCTGAACATCCTTATGGATAAACTCCCGTAGGTGTTGAGAATCCCCATACGGGAGACTCTCCTAGTTATCAATACTCTGTCCTGAATAAAAACCACATCCGGAGAATGAACACGAATCAAATCACGAACAACTTTTTGTCTAGGGATGTTGTTCAACCCCCTTACATTCCATGAAAGTATAATAATTTTTGGGGGTTATAAAAATGGGAGTCCAATGTTCTCACCAAACCTGACTCTACCAAATTCTCCCCCATTAACTTAATTTTATCCTGGTATTTCTTCCGACCCACCTTCATATTCTTATCTAAAGCATTTTTTTTAATTATTTTATGCTGCAATCCCAGCACCGTAGGAGTTTTACGATCCATGGATGATCGCATCAGTGCTCGGGTAGGAGAGGGCACATCTAAATCTGTGCCATTTTCTAAGATAACTTCACTTCCAGGGCTAGGGCCAACCATATCACCTATACTCGGAACCAAAGCCCTTTGTTCTTCATTTAAACCCCCTGTATCTGGTTCCCTTGGTTCCACCTCATGAAGAGACAACTGATTTGGTCCTCGTTATATCTATAACGGTAGCGATGTTTCAGGTATCTCCACGCACTGATCAAGATTCTCTAGAATTTCAAAATGATTGAGCTGAGCATCTGGCTGGTTATCCTTAATGTCTCTTTTTGCCTTTATCAGGGCTTTTCCTTTATCCATATTTTGTACAGCTTGAGAGGGCCCAGGATTTGAAGCCACAGGCAGGACAAACTTAGGGCATTTTCTTTGTAAGTGGCCATATTCATGGCAAATCGGCAACGAAATGGAAGAGCTTCATAGTCAAGTTTTTGAACCCATGTGGTTGATCCGAACCGTATTTCAATAGAATCCGGAATAGGATTGTTTAAATCAATTTCAACACAGATACGGGCAACAGAGATTACCTTTTTATCCAGCATCTGTCCTAACGGCCCAACCGGCTTCCCAAGTAGAAGGGCAATCATATGCAAGATGTCATTTCTCCAAAATTCCAAGGGGAGCCACAGAAGCCGAACCCACACCGAAACCCATGACGGCCGCTCCTCTGATGGGTTGAAACCCACATGCCAGGGTTTAAGAAAGAGTCCCACTTGGTTACAAAAATAGGGACCTCCTTCAAATGCTTTGTTACGATCCGCAAGACAAGAAAAAACCACCATAAAATATCTGTTTGCACTCAGCATCACCTCCACATCACCTTCAGGGTTTCCAAGTCTTCCTAACCCAAGCCTCCACAAAGGGAAGAGAAATTCGGATGCCCATAAATTTACCAATAAGTGCATGTTTGGTTAAATACTCCACATCTTCTGCCACCTAGTCTGGTTGAACCACTAGAACCGGCCTGGCTTCACATCGTTCCAAACATCCATTGTTCTTTAACAAGCAATTCCTGGCATGCAATGGGAAATCCTGTTCCTTCCAATAATTTTTAAAAGAAATACCAGCCCTAGCATGCACGCTCTATGACGGACCTGATGCCATCACTACATTCCTCCAGTTGTTCATACCTCTTCCAGAAACTGCTGCCATCCTCGTAGAGCCCACCCGATAGATTGGTAAGTCCTTGTGTATAGTCAAACTGCAAGATTTTTCACTCATATATACCCTAGTGAAACAAGCAGCAAGGCAACTCATTTATGCTTTGCCCATGCATGGTATGATAATATTCCAGATTTGATATTGTCATCATATCCATATATACTAATTACCAAGTAGAATATCAGGTCTGCTACCTTGAAAGTAATTACACAATTGAGAAACAACAATGCTTAATTTTGATGGCATGGGTTTAAAAGATAAAATAAAGTTGGTCTAGTGTGGGAAAGAAAATCAGTGGCAGCTGAGCACCAAGTCATAAAAAAGAGAACCAGAGGAATAGAATTCAAAATGGAATGAGCCCATATAAATCGAATTTAGAATCTGTTTAGAAGATTCTAGAATCAACATAAAGTAAATAGGTAGAAACATCAATTGCAAGACAAGGGAAAATAATGTTAAGATGTGCAGATTCTTTCTTTGCACTCCAATGTGAAGGCATGTCAAAAAGTTCATAGTTTTGTGTTAAGCTTATGTATCCTTAATTCATTTGATCATGGGAACAAACAACATCTTTTAGAATCTCTATAAAAGTTGATTCAGGTTGCTAATCAAATTTCACAGTTGGTAATAAATAATCCTCAAGTAATTCAGGAAACCTCTAGCTTAATGCCACAAAGAAAGAGGAATGAAATGTAATTATTTAACAAATAGAATGTCTTTATGTTGTAAAGGGTTGGACCTATTCCCATAAGCTAGAATAGGGTGCTAGAGATGAACAAGGAGTGGGAGAACCATATGCTGGTTTAAGGTCAATCACAGATACTAAAAGGGTCCAAGAACTTGGCTAATGCCCTGGGTGAACACTGGCTCTAACACCAAACATGGGCTAATATCACATGTCAGCCAGATCCAAGTAAGGGGTCTGACCATACAAAAATATCAATAACCCCTCTTTAGGCTTAACCTGTTACAAGACAAAGACTAACATCCTTACCTAGAATAGGTAAGCATTTGCCTTAATATCTCTAACAATGCCACATAGACACCAACATGAGCAAAAACATACAAAACCCCATACTAGGCTAGTATTAATGGTCACTTTCCAAAACAATCAAGGAGGCCTCTGCATAGGTGCACAAAAGGGGAGCTTGTGAGAAAATAATGTCTAGCTAAGAGAAGAAATGAATAAACTCACTGCCAAGTCTCCATATTCTCAATGCTTATTTCTAAAACATTAGAAAAAATTATTATTAAATAAAACCCCTACTAGCACACACTCCAAGTTACAAAAGATAAAATAAGAATTCTCCATCTTACCTGGAGAGTGCCTATAATTTTTGTAGCCATAGCCTCGGCATAGATAGTGCTCACAACAAGCTTATGCAAGACTTGTAGGCAAATAATATGAACCCTCTCCTTTGAAGTTTAACTACCTGGAGTCCTTTATTCCTCTTCTGAATTTCATGACTCACCAGTTTCAATTTGATTTACAATTCCCACATCATGTGATGCCATTGTTTCTATACTTCCTTCATATTGTTGGAAAATAAATTAATTTTGTGATTTAATTATTTTGGAAGCTTATAGAGATTGGCGATTATCCAGAACATTCAGACTCACCAACACAAGGAGAGGTTAGAAGATGTCAATGGATATTCTAGAAATTATGGTCATCGATCAAAGGTCATGTATATATAAGTGCAGTTGGATGGCATTGTGGTACGAGCATTGAAAATTTTCTATTTCTTCCTCTAGATCTTAGTGTGCAGTTTTATTTTATTTTTCTACATGGTATCAAAGCAATAACACAGAGAGAAAATAAGCAACCAAGTAAACTTTCACTTGTGATTATTCATAATTATCGACTGGAACAAATGCATGAGCATGTCATACACCTATGGAAGAGTTTGGGAGTTTCTACTTCTCACATTATCTCTTCAGCCAAAGGCAATGGCAACCAAATGTGGGAAAACAACCTCAGATCAAGCAGAAGCACTTGCGTCAAGTTTACACCCAGGTTGTCTAGGAAAATTGTAAGAATGGCCCTCAGGTAATATGGGCCCTCCATGGCTATCGTGGATGTCAACAGTGTTTTTTTCCAGGAGTTCTTGAGCATTTTGAGTGACAGATATTTCCCCTACAGGAGCCTCAGCCTGCTTGCAAGTATGCGCTTTGCAGGAAAGCACATTACTTTTGAGGGGAAAAGAGTATCTTGTAGAGGAGCTCACAGAGGATAGCTTTGGTGGGATTGATATTGCTCTGTTTAGTGCTGGTGGGTCAATAAGCAAGATGTTAGGACCTGTGGCTATAGTAAAAGGAACAATTATAGTGGATAATAGCTCTGCATTATATATGGATGATGGAATTCCTCATCATTCCTAAGGTCAATCCAGAGGCAATGGCTCACATTAAGTGTTCCAAGAATGGGGTACTTATTGCAAATATAAACTATTCAACTATCATTTATCTCATGGAAAAAACACATCTGCATCGTCATGCCAAGGAGAAAAGAATGGTTGTGAGCAAATATCAGGTAGTTAGTGGGGTTGGTGCAAAAGCTATGGCTGAACTTGAACAGCAACACGCAAGGTTTTGGAAGAAAAAGAGCCAACTTGTAAAATATTTAGTCAAGAGGATGCATCCAATCTCTTTTCCCACAGCTCAAAAGTTTCCCCAAATGGTTATAATGAGGAGGAGATGAAGCTAGTAAATGAAACAAGGAAAATTTGGAATGACAAAGATGTGAGAGTGACTGCAACTTGTGTACAGGTCCCAGTAATGCAGGAACATGCAGAGAACAACAAGAAGAAGAAGATGAGGTATTAAAGTGGAATGAAATTCCATCATAGGAATATGCCACTGGAAATAAACAGTTTGTAGAAGAACAACATCACATGAACCGGTTAGAAAGCAAGAGGGTCAACTACCCCCCACACACATGCCACGACTCGATGTTAATAGGGATTTGGATACTGCTAGAGAGATTCTTCAGAATGTTGATGGTGTTGTTGTCATCGATAATCATGCCACTTTCCAACTCCTCTCCACGTTTCAAACAAGGATGATGTTGTTGTTGGTAGGATACGGCAAGATGTTCTCAAAATGGCAATTATGGGTTGGATATTTTTGATTGTGGGAATCAGATACGCAAAGAGGCTGCTCCCAATGCAGTGGAGAAGCTTCTGTAAGAAGTTGAAGATATGAAGTATGATGATATTTTCTCTTATTCAATTTTGTTGAGGATCTTTAAGATAGAAGACTCACTTATTTTATTATGCTATAATCATAGCAAAAGGGATCAATATATGTTTCTTGGCCTATTTCACTCTCTTGGCTATTTTGGGCCCTCCTGGCCCATTTCGACCTTCTTAGCCTGTTTCACACTCCCCATGCTAGTTTCAATGCCCTAAACTACCTCGACCCATTTTTGCCCCCCCCTCCTATTTCATGCTCTCTTGTTCCCCCGTTCTCTTTTTGCCATCCTATCATGTTTTGTCCTCCACATCCTGTTTTAGGCTCCATCAACACTTCTCAGCTTTCTCGGACCATTTTGGGTGCTCTTGACCTATTTTTTTCCCTCTTTGCCCATTTTTGCCATCCTAACGTTTGGCCCCGTTGGATCAGTTATTGCCTCCCAGTTTGTTTTGGGCTTCTACACCTAGTTTTGGTCACCAGCCCATTTCGAGATCCTTGGGCATGTTTTGTGTTCTCCTAACCCCCTATCCAATTTTGGGCAACCCTAGGTCATTTTGGACTTCTTGGCCCATTTTTACCACATAGGGACATTTCAGCGTTCTTGCCATTTTTTGGTCATCCAACCCGTTTTGGGTACCTTGGGCTTGTTTCGTACCCTCCTGAACCCCTATCCAATTTTGGCCTTCTCGGCCTCTTTTTTGCTTGTAGCCCAATTTGGGCACCTTTCCTATTAATGGCCCTCATTTCCTATCAAATTTTGAGAAACCTTAGGCCATTTTGCCCTTCCATTTTTGCCATCTAGGCTGATTTTGGCCACCCAAGCTTGTTTCAAGTCCCATCGACTTGTTTTGGCCTTCCTAGTTTGTTTTGAGCCCCTCAACCTATTTTAGCCACCCTAGGCCTATTTTAGGCCCTCTTGGCCCACTTTCCAATTTTAGGCCTCCTCCAACCTTTTTGGCATTCTTGACTTGATTTTATTTCCTTGGCCTCTTTCAGTCCCCCTGATCCCTTTCGTTATTTAGGCCTATTTTGGGCCACTTGTCCCCCTGGCTAGTTTGGGCCTATTGGCCAGTTTCAATTCCTAAGAGTCCATTCCAGCCTTCCTAACCATTTTTAGACATTGTCAATCCCTTTAGCCAATTTTGGACCCCTAGCCCACTTTGGCCGCTCAACCCCTTTTCGGACTTCTCAGCCCGTTTCGAGTGCCATGGGATTATTTTGGGGCATCATGGCTCCCTATCCAATTTTTGGCCACCCTAGGCCGTATTTTCTATCTTGGCCTATTTTAGGACCCACTAACCCATTTCGAGTGCCCCGACCCATTTTTGGCCCTATAACCTCCTAGCCAATTTCAAGCCCCTCTACCAATTTTGATCCCCCATGGCCTTCTTTATGGTCCTCCTGACCTGTTTCATGTCCCCAAGCCAAGTCCATCCCCCCTGACCGTTTCAGCCTTCTCAACTAGTTTTTAGCCCTCTAACTTGGTTTGGGCACCCTGGCCATGTTTCACGCCCTCTTGGTCCCATTTCCAATTTTGGCCTTCTCAACCCATTTTGGGCTGCCTTGAGCCATTTTTGCCATCCCAGCCTGTTTTGGCCCCTCGGGCCTTTTGGGCCCCATTGGTATGTTTTGGCCTTCTCGGTTTGTTTTGGGTACCCCAAGCCTAGTTTGGGCCCTCTTGGCCACCTATCCAATTTTGAGCCACCCTTTCTTGTCTTTTTTATGGCTATCCCAAGTCGTTTCTATCGTCTTGGCTTATTTCAAGCCCTTCAACCCGTTTCAGGCACCCTCAACCTATTTTGGCATTTTAGGCCCATTTTGGGTCTTGTAGACCCCCTAGCTAGTTTCGATCCCCCAAGGCCCATTTTAGCCTTCTTGACCCATTTTAGACCTTGTTAGCTCCTTCAACCAGTTTCGGGTCCCTTTGTCCATTTCAGCCTTCCCAACCCACTTTTGGCCCCTCAGCCTATTTCAAACCCCCAGGCAAGAGAAGAAGCACTGCAAGAGAAAAAGAACCAAGGTAGATTCCAAAAGAGGAAGAGCAAATCTCTGTTGATGAAACTAAGTAATACAAAATTAGGGGAGACAATCAAAATCCAACCCACCATAGAGAGAGCTTGAACACGACTTTCGAAAGTTCTACAAGGATACTTTCACTTTCTTCATTTTAGTTTTACATTTGTTCTCTTTTGATGGGCTAAAACTAAAATTCAATGGTTAGCATATTCATTATGGAAGTATGGGTTGAAGAAAAGATGCATCTGTGTCGATAGAATGGAATTGTTAATGAAATGCCTATTAAATCCACAATTAACTATATAAGAATGAACATAATTTACCACACAAATATTTTAAATAAAAAACCGAGTACTATAATACTTCAGCTTTAACTTTTCACACAAGAAAATATGTATAGAATTGCAACAAAATTACTTTGGGTATATTTTCAATTTGATCCCATGGGTGCTAAATGTGTTTGTTGTCGAGTCTTTGAGTTATATAAATTGTTCGATGAGGACATGTCCCCCACCCTAAAGGCCGATGTTTTATTATACCTTGCATTTCAAGGACAATGGTTCTGGGACAAAACATCCTTGGGATGTCCCAATTGGGGGACTTTAGTGGAGTTGCCCCAAGTATGTCCTAGCAGCATACCCAAAGCAAAGTCATCCTGAAATGGCTACTTTGTGGGGATGACAAAGCATCCTCATGATGTCACAAGATGTTTAAGCCTCTCCAAGACACTACAAAGTCTTTCGATGCATGGGGCACACCAAGATGGACCCACAACCATCCTCAAGATGACTAGAAAAAACAACTATTAGAACCTCTCTAACAATCGATTTATCAAATTTCACAATTGGTGATAAAGTGAGGCAATCCCCAAATCAATGCCACGAAGAAAAAGGAATGAACCGTAAAGAGTTAGACCTGTTCCCATAAGCTGGAATAAGCCATTAGATACGAACAAAGGACATGGAGAACCATTTGCTGGTTTATGATCAATGACAAATACTAATAGGGCCAAGAACTTGGCCAATGCCCCAGGTAAATGTTAGCTTTGGCACCCAACATGGGCTAATTTCAAAGATTTGCTATTCTCCAATGATCTCATACATTAGCCAGATCGAAGTAAGGGGTCTAACCATAGAAAATTATTAATAAACCCTCTTTATGCTTGACCTATTACAAAACAAGAACTAATATCCTTACCTGGTATAGGAAAACATCTGCCTTAATATCTCTAATACAGACCGTGATCTACATAATAGACACTATCATAAAACCAATTAGTTTGTTGAGAAAAATTAGAAAAAAATCTAAAATCCATTGGATTCTTCATGTACCAATTAATGCATGTTCTCAATGTTAGAATGACATTAATGATGAGGAAGAAAATATGGTCAGTGGTTGGTACACCCTTGTGTATATTTCAAACTATAGGGTTTTCACTCATATATACCCTAGTGAAACAAGCAGCAAGGTGACTCATTTATGCTTTTGCCCATGCATGGTATGATAGTATGCCATGTTTGATAATGTCATCATATCCATATATACTAATTACCAAATAGAATATCAAGTCTGTTACCTTGAAAGTAATTAAATAGTTGAAAAACAACAATGCTTAATTTTGATGGCATGGGTTTAAAAGATAAAATAAAGTTGGTCTAGTGTGGGCAAGAAAATCAATGGTAGTTGAGCACCAAGTCATAAAAAAGGGATAGAATTCAAAATGGAATGAGCCCATATAAATTGAATTTAGAATCTGTTTAGAAAATTCTAGAATCAACATAAAGTAAATAGGTAGAAACATCAATTGCGAGACAAGGGAAAATAATGTTAAGATGTGCAGATTATTTCTTTGTACTCCAATGCGAAGTCATGTTGGAAATTTCAAAGTTTTGTGTTAAGTTTATGTATCCTTAAGTCATTCGAGCACGAGAACAAATAACTACTTAAGAATCTCTCTAACAGTTGATTTAGGTTGCTAATCAAACTTCACAATTGGTAATAAAGTATCCTCAAGTAATTCAAAAACACCAACATCAACATGACACAAAACATACAAAACCCCATACTAGACTAGTATTAATGGTCACTTTCCAAAACAATCGAGGAGGCCTCTACATAGATGCACAAAAGGTGAGCTTATGAGAAAATAATGCCTAGATAAGAGAAGAAATAAATTAACTCACTGCCAAGTCTCCATATGCTCATTGCTTATTTCTAAAACATCAGAATAAACTATCATTAAATCAAACCCCTGCTAGCACACACTCCAAGCTACAAAAGACAAAATAAGCATTCTCCATATTCCCTAGGGAGTATCTATACTTGTAGCCATAGCCTCAGCATAGGTAGTTCTCACAACAAGTTGATGCAAGACTTGTAGGTTGCTAATACAAGCCCTCTCCTGTGAAGTTTGCCTACCTGGAGTCCTTTATTCCTCTTCTAACTCCCACAAATCACCAGTTTCATGATTTACAATTCCCACATCATGTGATGCCATTGTTTCTCTCCTTCCTTCATATTTTTGGAAATTAATTAATTTTGTGATTTGGTTTTTCTAGAGGTTTATAGAGATTGGCAATTATCCAGAACATTCAGATTCACCAATACAAGGAGAGGTTAGAAGATGTTAATGGATGTTATAGAACTTATGGACACTGATTAAAGGTCATGTATATATAACTGTAGTTGGATGGTGTTGTGGTACATGCATTGAATATTTTCTATTTCTTCCTCCTCTAGATCTGAGTGTATAGTTTTATTTTATTTTAGTACATGGTATCAGAGCAATAACACAGAGCTAGAAATAAGTAACCAAGTAATTTTTCACTTGTGAGTATTCATAATAGTCAACTGGAGCAAATGCATGAGCATGTCATACACCTGTGGCAGAGTTTGGGAGTTGCCCCTTCCCACATTTTCTCTTCAGCCAAAGGCAATGGCAGCCAAATGTGGGGGAAGAGCCTCAGATCAAGCAGAAGCACTGGTGTCAAATTCACACCCAGGTTGTCTAGGAAAAATGTAAGAATGACCCTCAAGGAAGATGGGCCCTCCATGGCTATTTTGGGTGTCACCAGTGTTGTTGGCTAGGAGTTCTTGAACATTTTTAGTGACATATTTTCCCTACAAGAGCCTCAACCTGCTTGCAAGTATGCACTCTACAGAAAAGCACATTACTTTTGAGGGGAAAGAGTATTTTGTAGAAGAACTCATAGAGGATAACTTTGGTGAGATTGATATTGCTCTGTTTAGTGTTGATGGGTCAATAAGCAAGAATTTTGGAACTATGGCTGCAGCAAAAGAAACAATTTTAGTGGATAATATCTCCGCATTCCATATGGATTATGGAATTCCTCATCATTCTTGAGGTCAATCCAGAGGTAATGGTTAACATTAAGTTTTCCAAGAATGGGACACTTATTGCAAAGTCAAACTATTCAACTATTATTTATCTCATGACAAAACCACCTCTACATCGTCATGCCAAGGAGAAAATAATGGTTGTGAGGACATATCAAGTAGCTAGTGGGGTTGGTGCAACGGCTACGACTGAACTTGAACATCAAACACACAAAGTTTGGAAGGAAAAGAGCCAACTTGTAAAATCTTAAGTCAACAGGATGCTTTCAATCTCTTTTCTCACAAATCAAAAGTTTTCCCAAATGGTTATAATAAGGAGGAGATGAATATAGTAAAATAAAAAAGGAAAATTTGGAATGACAAATATGTGAGTGACTGCAACTTGTGTACAGGTCCCAGTAATGTAGACACATGTAGAGAAGAAGTATTAAAGTGGAATGGAATTCCATCATAGGAATATGCCATTGGAAATAAATAGTTTGTAGAAGAGCAACATCATATGAACCAGTTAGAAAGCAACCTACACACATAAGCGGGACCAAGGGCTTGCACCTATAAGCCTACTACCCTATTGGAAAAGAGTTTTGCAAGTGGCGGGGCTCATAAACCACTCAAGTCCTACAACTGACTCAATGTGGGATTATTAATGCACACACACTACACTACACTAAGTAGAAGGAGAATTAAAGTGGAACATAATTCCATAATAAGAATATACCATTGGAAATAAACAACTTGTAGAAGAGCAACATTACATGAACCGGTTAGAAAGAAAGAGGGCCAATTACCCCCACATACATGCTACGACTTGATGTTAATAGGGGTGATGAATCCCACATAAGTGAAACCATGGGCTTGAAACTTTAAGCCTACTACCCCATTGGCAAAGAGTTTGGTAAGTGGTGGGGTTCATAAATCACTCAAGTCCCACACCCAGATCAATATCGGATTATCAACGCACGCACACACTATATTACACTAAGTAGAAAAGGTATTAAAGTGGAATGAAATTCCATCATAGGAATATGCCATTGGAAATAAACAACTTGTATAATAGCAGCATCACATGAATCGATTAGAAAGCAAGAGGACCAACTATCCCACACACATGTTGTGACTTGATGTTAATAGGGGCGAGGAATCCCACGTAAGCAGGACCAAGGACTTGCACCTTTAACCTTGCTACCCCATTGAAAAAAAAATTGGCAAGTGGTGGGACTCATAAACCACTCAAGTCCCACAATAGATTCAATGTGGGATTATTAACGAATGCACACACTACACTACACTAAGCAAAAGAGGTATTAAAGTGGAATGGAGTGTCATCATAGGAATATGCCACTGGAAATAAATAGCTTGTAGAAGAGCAACATCACATGAACCTGTTAGAAAGCAATAGGGCCAAATTTCCCCCACACACATGATGCAACTTGATGTTAATAAGGATGAGGAATCCCACATAAGCAAGACCAATGACTTACAACTTTAATCCTGCTATCCCATTGGCAAAGAGTTTGGTAAGTGGTGGGGCTCATAAACCACTCAAGTTCCATAATCATCTCAATCTTGGATAATTAACGCACACACTCACTACACTACACTAAGTAGAATAGGTATTAAAGTGAAACATAATTCCATCATAGGAATATGCCACTAGAAATAAACAGCTTGTACAAGAGCAAAATCACATGAAATGGTTAGAAAGCAAGAGGGCCACTTACCCCCCACACACATGTTGTGACTCAATATTAATATGATTCAAGAATCCCTCATAAATAGGACCAAGGGCTTGTACTTTTAAGCCCGCTACCTGTTGGTCAAATATCTGCCTAATCAACAAAAACTATGTTTGTGCACCCTAGATACGGCCAACATTGAAAGGCCGGAGGAAAGGAATGTCCTCCGTGCCAATATCCAGAGAGGGTTGGTTCCCTTACTAATCCTAAACTGGTTGAAGACTAGGGATGCAGGAAAGAAATTGGAAAAATAATAGAAAGAAAGGGAAATATGGCCACAGGCCGAAATGTAGGATTTGGGGTAGACTAGTAGCAAGAATTCCACCAAGTGTTATAACAACATGTAACAGAAAGAAAGCAGCAGAATTTTACTTACACCTTTGCAGTAACAACCTCCAGATTGCATTCCAAAACTAACTCATTCACCAGCAATGTTTTAAATCCAGAAATAGAATTTTAAACTCAACAGTAGGAACATGAGCATAAACAGAAATGCTTAAAAATAGAAGGAAATCACACACATAAGAATGCTTGCAAATTTTAGAAGCCAAGTCTCTTCTATTGATGCAGAGGACTTAGAAAGTTTTCTTGCAGAATGTCCAACCTCCCTTTACAATAGGAATTTGATTAGTATTTATAGAGGATTTCACCTCTTTCATTAAATACACATGAGAACAAAATGATCGCAGATCAGGAACAAGAGTGAGGAAATTCCTCCTTGGAATCATTAAAAATCCATCCTTTTGGGGCAGTGATCCATATTTCAGGGGAACATTCCCAAGAAATCAGCAACTTGGGCGTCGGTGCACAGAGAATTAGGAGATATTCAATATCTTGGAAACACACTCCCACCTTGGAAATCATGAAAAACACCCCCTGTGCTTCTATACGACTTCATCCTTCACTTGGGATTCACTATTTGAGTTACTCATGACCACCATTATTTAATGCTTGTAAAATCTCCCCAGGGTGCTATTGAAATATTTGAATATATTTCTCATAGAATATGGTGAAACTATACAATTGGATGACTCTATTGTCATAATCACTTTGCCCCCTTTTACCCTTTTGCTCAAAAACTAAATTCCTCTTTCAACAAAAATCAGCTTCGCCCAATTTTCTATCACCCAACATGCTCATGCGATTCCCTTAAAAATGTGTTCACCCAAGGGAGGGGCGAACAGGATGTTTACCCCTCAACCAGAGTGAACACGATAACATTCCATTCTTAAAATACGTTCACCCATTGGAGGGGCGAACATGACGTTCACCCCTCAATCAAGGTGAACGCGATCGTATTTCAATGTTGGGGCGCATTCACCCATGGGAAGGGTGAACGGGACGTTCACCCCTCAACCGGGGTGAACGTGACTTTGACTCATCATGATCTTTTTAAATTATTGAACCTTTCTTTGGCCACATTTTACTATTACGTTCACCCCAACATGGGGCGAATGGGGCGTTCACCCCATCCTTGGGGTGAACGCACCTCCATGTTTCTCTACTTTTTGGTACCTTTTGAAAGTTTTCTAAGTTCTTCATCTTGACTTCTCCTTCCATTTTGTAGGCCCAAAAATACCTTGATTTTATAATGCACTTTGAATATAGTAGATTTGAATCCCAAATGAAATTTACATTTATTTTAGACATTTATAATGTTGATGCAATAAAGTTTACATTTGCAAATAAAATAGTAACATAGGAAATTACTTTCAAAATAAATATTGCCGATTACAATAAAAAATATTCTATCAAAATATTCCAACAAAATTCCCAATGTGGCATAGTGCAAAATTGCCAATATTTTTGGTGACTCATGGGGTATCCAACTCGCATGGATGCAAGCGATCCCAGGCCTTTATCCATTGGGCTATTAAGGAGTCTTCTTTCCAGCCACCTTGGTTGGCACCTTTGTTGATGTCGTAGATGCCTTTCGATGTGCCTCCTCCTCAGCACGCTCCTTCTCTTCCACTTCAGCCGCTACTTTGAGCACTTTGGCTCGCTCAGCTTCTTCCATCGCTTTCTCTATCATCATGCACTCTGCTACTGCCTACTCTTCCTATTCTTTGAGGCTCTTAGACATGACCTCATAAACTATTACAATATCTTTCCAAGCATGAGTCATGAATAAGCATGGGACACTAAGAGATTCATAAACCAAAGTGAGGTGCTTCGCTCATTGAGCCAACTCATACAAGGATAGCTCCAGGCACGTATATTTTTGCATCAGGGGCAATACCTATGCTTCCATGAGAGGCTCTTCCCATGCATCAATCTCAGAGGTATCTTCCATAAACTTCTACCAGAGCACCTCCAGTTGTTCCATTGGCAAGGGTTCACCCCACTCATCTATAAAGGTCAAAAATCCCAACTCGACAATAGTCTCAAAATGAGACATGGAAATGGTATGCTCACGCTCGATAGTGTTGAGAATTGTCCACCCTTCCCTTACCAGGTCCATTCTTTGGAAATAACTATGCAGCGTGACCTTGGCCTTGGACCAGGCATGATCCATTTCGTTGAGAGGGTGAATGTGCAAATTGGCATTAGCTAGGGCTTGGATCTTTACTACCATTTCCATGTATGGTGATAGCATCTCTTCCATGGTGTCAATTAGCTACTGCCCTAGTTGTATCTGTATCTGTGCCTCCCACAAATAGTGCAACACCTTAACGGCTTGTGCGGCCAACTTCTCATAGTTCTATGTAGAGCGAAGACGGGTTCCCTTGACGCTTTTTGGCAAAAAACCAGTAGCCTGTGCTACTTTCTCTACTAACTGCTTCCTCATATCATCAAGCTACTATTGGAGTTTATGCATTTCGATCCTGGTGGCATCACGTTCCTTCAAGTGCACTTTGACCTATTGGTGCAAATACTCATTTTCAATAGCAGTCTTCTCCTCCTACGCTCTGCTTTTTGCCAGGGTAGTTTCAAGCTCAATAATTTTATTTTCATTTTCAAAATACTTCTCCTTATAATGCTCGTCATGCAAATATACTGAGCTCATATCAACTTGTATATTGCCCATCTTCTCTATCGGATTTATCCTGGTGAGATCTTCTATGATAGTCTCACTGATGTAGTCACTCGGCAACATTTCTCCTTGCAGCTTCTGGACCAAGGGAGTGAGCTTAGTGATGTGGGCTTCCATAGAGATAGGATCAAAGGTGACTTTCTTAATTGGCTGAGCTAGAGCCAAGGCCTCCTTGCACCTCATGCTCTTCAACCACTATGAAGAGCTCAAGTGTGCCCGATTAATCTTCTCCACATCGAGCTACTTGCGGGCCACCTGCACATCAAGCAATATCTGCAACTCCAAAAATGGGGTGAATGGAACCAAAACATCTGAGCGACTAGGCTCAATAGAAGTAGATGATACAGTCAAAAGGGGTGGAATGGAAATGGTGGACTAGATGGAGGAATTAGGTTCAGTTACAATTACGCTTACTCTAGGAGGAGCTTGCATACTCACAACTTCGATGGTGGTGGTGGCAAAAATGGAAGGGGAAGGGTGCAAAAAGGGATTCGACTTTGATGCATACGAACTAAAAGAAATGGAAGATGAAGGAATGGGAATAGAAGAAGGAGCAATAGTGACTTTAGGGGTGGAAGAAGATGGAAGTGAAATGGATGTGGAAGGCATACCGAATGGTGGAGAAACGGAGATGGATGATGATGGAAGTGAAACAGATGGAAATGAAATAGAAATCACTGCATGCTCTAGAGAAGAAGAAGAGGGAAGAGAAGATGTACCTTTGGGTGCAGGCATCATGTGATGTGGTGATGGGGGTAGCTAAGAAATTACTTCTTCTTGTTGTGCTTCTACCCTCTCCTCGAAGTTCACATTCCCTTCACCATCCATGACTTCTACGTGAGAGCTCTCCGACTGATGTTCCTCCTCTTGTTCTTGGACCATCAAAAATACTTGTGCAACCTTAGTCGGGAGCGCTTCTACTGGTGGAGGATTTACAACTACCATCGACACATTAGTAACCATAGGAACCACTACAACTAGAACTATAGAAACTATGACAACCAAACCTAGTGGTAGAAGTCACAACACTAGTCCTTGGTCTTTTGGCCACCTTTGGAAATGGAGGTGCCTTCGGGACATTTTGCTTTTCTAGCATAGGTGCCTCTTCCACCTTTCGCTTTGTTCGTTGAGATCTCCATTTAAACACATATTGTTGTTCTTCTTCCTCTAGAGTCTCCTCTTCAATAGTTGGATGCTCTTGTTCAGTTTTACCTTCACCATTATCAGAATGTTGGAAGCTTTGTGGAAAAATATTGGTAAAGGTGATAGGCTGATATGAATCGACATAATCATCATAACTTTCTAAAAATTGCTCATCTAATTTTAGCCCATAAGGGTAGTTGGCTTCCCATGATGAATCCACATTATCCACCAATTCATTATCTTCTCTTCAGTCTAGGTGGGCTCACTTTCTTGAACTTGACTGAATAAACCTGATGGAGGAATTTGGGTCTTATATTTGGTCGGATTATATTCTACCTCCTGCTCATAATAATCGTGCCAAGGCGGGAGCGTTGTCATCTTCTCAATGTGCCAGTTCATGTCCGACCCATCAAAATTATTTCTATTCCTCTAGATATCTGGTCGAGGGCAACAATGAAAATATTTAGCCTTCACAATAGCTAAAAATTTACCCAGAGGGTCATATCTCCAGTGCTACAGTAGTTCTATCAAGCCCAAATCTTGCAGCGCCACTATCAGGAGCCGATTCTATCCAACTTGGCTCACCTCTATACTACCAAATTTAAATGGCATGTTGCATGTTGTCTTATTTTTGCACCCAACTCCATATACATCATTTACATAATCTGACTAGCGCACAACTTCCATGGTAAACACATGCTCTATGGCAAAATACGGTAACAAAAATGGCTTACCCATGAAACCAAAAATTCTCACAACTACACCCTAGGTAAGCAAAAAAATATCACCCTTTTCCTACGCAACAATTGCATCTCTTAAATTCCATGACACTCTTTCACATGTACCACAAAGCAACTCTATTTTCGGTCCCAAAAACCAGCTATTAAAGCTATAAAATGACTCCCTTCTTGACAAAATGGGAGTCCACATATAAACTAGTAGGGGTTCATTTTTCTTGCCCACCTACATTACTACAATAAAAGAGAAGTGCCACTATAGTTGAAAGAAGAAAAACCATACCAAAAATGACATGTGCTTAAACGATCTTAACTCCCTAATCTGCATCTTCTCCAGTTGAAAGTTTAACCTTTAAGAAATAAAGTCAGCCCAATCAAAGAAAATGGGGTTGTTGCCTTACCTCATTACTGTAGGAGAATAAAATTTGACTTTGCAAATACATTGAGCTAAGGTCGCCTACCATTTATGCACAGTCCCATCGAAAGGCAACCCAACGACCCATGCCAACATCGAATATATATCCAAGCTCTTAAAATATGACAATGACTTCAACAAATTGGGAAGCTGCCCCATTGGTGGCTCTTTAATTAGTTGAGTCTCCATAAATTGGTGCATTGTCACCATGGAGACATATCTATCTTCTTGTTCATCAGTATGCAATTTTTTATTAACTGCATATGAAGGGGGCTTCAATCCATAAGAAAAAGCTTCCTGAACCTCATCTGGAGTGATGGTGAACAAAATCTCTCTTCTAGCATTTATGATAGCTCTGGTGAATGGATCATAGAACTGGGCAATGAGTTGCACCAGCTCGGGGTATGGATGAACAGGTGGACATAAATACTAGAATAACTATGAATGATAGGGCACTATCAGCCAGTTGTTCGACGTTACTCCTTGGCTCACCATCATTTCTACATCCTGCCTTAACCTCTCCATGCCTTTGTGAGTAATGAGGCAGTCACCAATTTCTGCCATAGTGTCCTCGTATGGGTCCAAATCAACATAGTCATTTTTTTGAGCCCTTTTTGCTCTAGAGCCTCCTTCTTTCTTTTTTGACTTCTTGGGCTCTATAGCCTCTACGACATCCTTGGGCTCCTTGCTTCACTTTCCCATTCTCTTTTTATCTGACAAATATTTTGAGCACTCTCTAGACTCTTCTACAACTACAATGTGAAACACAGTAGTAAAAATTTTAAAAGGAAAATAAACTATAGGCTTTTTACCTCATCATTTATATAGAGCCCTCCCACAACTACCGCAATAAATGTTGAATTAATTTTGGGTGCTTTTAGGAGAATGTGGGTATTGATCCACTAGCCTGGCACCATTACCAATGTTCCAATGGTTTTTCCTTTGATTCGCTGCCAAATATTCCTAGAAAAGAGTGCCCTTTTCACCATGTAACTTCATTGAAAGTTGTGCCCTAGCGCCTGAAGCTTGCTTGGAAAAATAAATCAGCCGCTTACCAACCAATGATAAATATTTTTTGCTCCTTGGGAAAATAAAAATTCTGCACAGTGCACATTTTAAATTAAATGCCCTTTTACCTATACTCCAGCTCTCCGATCACTACCACGTCTCCAAGGGCATGATTTGCTTTACAACGTGCTTCCAAAACTGATGCAACTACTCCTTTTCTTTGGCAAAAAAACTTTATGGTGCTCACTAATCTCCCCTTTTCTTGGCATCCACAGAGTTAGAGCAACATGTCTCCCTTTTCTTCATTCCAGGGCACCTTTAAATTATTTGGAATCCTTATGGCGAATACCCTCCTTAAATAAATTTTCCTCTTCAAAGTTTTCACCCATATTTAGAAAAAATCGAAATTACTTTTCTAAAACAACGTCCTCTTTTCTTCCTTTTTTTTTTTTTTTTGCTTTTTAATTTTTCCTTCTAAAAGCACTCATTAAAATAAATAATAAGGCTTCAAAAACAAAGTGCATGAGCTTTCTCCCTTTTCTTCTCTTTTATTTTTATTTTTTAAACATATACAAAAAACAAAATCTCCATCGCCCTGCCCGACGTGTTCACCCAAAGCAAGGGTGAACGGTCTTTCGCATCCATCTTCTAGGGTGAACGCACTATGGAGTCTGATTTTGTCTTCGCCTTAGGATATCCAAATCGCCTTCACCCCATCCTTGGGGTGAACGGTCGCGTCACCCCTTCTTTAGGTGAACGCGACTTGCACATATCATGTTGCTTTACGTTTGTTCCTTACATTGTGATATCACCAACTATTTTGCTTTGTCCCAAAGGTGAGTGTCATCGTGCTCATCACCAAGGAAGACCGAGATCTTTTGAAAATTCCTTGTTTTTATTTTATTTACTCCTATGTAGGCACCTGAGGTGTTGTATTTTGCTTTCGAGTGAAAACGCCTAGGAGTGTCACTTTGTTTTATCTTTGAGGGAGAATGCAACCTTGCTTTTCAATGCCCAATTTAATTCTCAAAGGGGCACTTTCTAGGAATCATACAACATTATATATATTTTTTTTATATATTAAAATAGCATCAACAATTAAAATCAAATAACACACTGAAAAGGATATTTACATATGTACAAGTGGATACCTCCTCAGAACATCATCATTGAATATAGGCCTTCAGATGAAGACCATTTACTAGAATAGGAAGGTCACAACCCTCCAGATCATGAAGATGATAAGCATTTGCCAAATTTACTATAATAATTTGAAAAGGACCTTCCCAGATAGCATCAAACTTATGGTGTTTTCTTGGCTTGGCCTTCTTTTCATTCCATTTTAAAACTAAATCTCCCACTTGGAAACTATGTTCAGTTGTTTTCTTACCGAACCACTTCTGCATTTCTTTTGTGTACTCAAAAAATACTTGATAAGACTACTCCCTATCCTCCTCTAACTGCAACAACTGTGCCAACCTTGCACTCATAGGATCATATTCCTCATCTTCATCCTGGAATAACTGCAATGTTTGAAGTATCGGCAACTCAATATGAGTGGGAAGAATAGCTTCTTTCCCATAGACCAAGGCATATGGAGAAGTTTTGATAGATTTCTTCACTGAGATACGATCCGCCCAAAGCACTTGGTTCAACAACAAATGCCAACTTCTTTTATTACTGCCCATAGTCCTTTTTAAAATCCATAACAAATTTTTATTGGTAGATTCGGCCAACCCATTCCCTTGTGGATAATAGTTGGATGATGTCTTCAAATAAATGCCATATTTGCTAGCGAACTCTATGATTTTAGCCCCAATGAATGGAGTGCCATTATCGGTTACAATTGAATCTGGGATGCCAAAGTGAGTAATGATCCCTTCTAGGAAAGAAATAATAGTAGCTTGATCAGCCTTCTTGGTGGGAATGGCCTCCGCCCATCTAGTGAAATAGTCAGTCATCATTAAGATATACTTGTGCTCTATGGAAGAGTGTGGATCAATGACTTCGATGAAGTCAAGACCCCACTACTGGAAAGGTGCTTCCACTTGAATTGGGCGTAGAGGCAATGCTCCTTTTCTTATTCTACCAACGTACCATTGATAGCTATCACAATGTTGACTTACTCTATGAGCATCGATGAATAGAGTGGGCCAATAGTAGCCTACTCGGATAATATTTAAAGCCATAGGCCTCCCTGCATAGTGACCACCAGATAGTCCATAGTGAAATTCCTCCAATATTTTCTCCTTCTTGAAATCTTTCACACACCTGAGAAGAACTCCATCAATATTCTTGTGATACAATCCATTTGGCAATAGAACATACTTGAGCGCTTGCAGCCTGAACCTCCGATGTTGTGAAGCATCAAGGTGAGTTGGACATCTCCCAAAAGTAAAATAGTCAACCAACTCTTCTATCCAATCTCGATCATTCATAGTATGATTTGCACAAATTCTTTCACCAATGTCCTCCTCATGCGCTGCATCCAACATCTCCAAGGTAGCACTTTTGGCTAACTCCTGACATAGAGCTCACCCATGAACTAGCTTTGTTGGTCGGATCTCCACATCATATTCTTGAATTTTTGAGACCCAACCTACCCTTTTATCACCTAGTTCTCCTTGGAGTATAAAATTTTGAACATCAGGATGAATAACATAAACAATAGTTTTGCTCTGAGAAACAAAGTGTCAGAATTTCTTCAATGATTTCATCACCGCATACACTTATTTCTCAATAAAATTATACTTCTCCTGATGTGGTGCAATAACTTGGCTCAAGAAGGCAATTGGTTTCTCTTCTCCATCTTCTTGCTTTTGTGTCAACACTGCAACATAGCTTTCTTGCTCACCCACTACATAGAGAATGAAATCTTTTGAATAATCAAGATTAATTAAAACTAGAGCTTGTGTGATTCTTTCTTTGATTTCTTGAAAATCTCATCTCCTGGCCTCTATCCACTTAAATTCAGTATTCTTTTTTAAAAGCTCAGTCATGGGCTTCACAACCTGAGCGAAGTCAGCAATAAACTTGCGGATGAAATTTATTTGATCGAAGAAATATTGAAGGTCCTTTTTGTTAGCAGGCAGTGACAACTTCATGAGTGCTTCAGCTCTTGCAGGATCGATTGCCAATCCTTCTTGTGAGATCACATGACCCAAAAACTTCCCTTATTTAAAAAAAAAAATATTGAATTCTTTTTAAAATTAATAGAGATCCCAAACTCGTGACACTTCTCGAACACCTACCTCAAATGAGCAACATGGTCTTCTCTGTGATGCGAAAACACAGTCATATCATCAAGATATATCACAATAATTCTATTCAGTAACTCATCGAAGGTGACATCCATGGCTCTCTGGAAGGTAGCACCGGCATTTGAGAGCCCAAAGGGCATCCGTTGGTAGGAAAATGTGCCCCACTTGGTGGTGAATGCTATTTTATATTGGTCCTCATCCTTCACCCAGATTTGATTATATCCGGAGAAGCCATCTAATAGTGAGAACCTCTATGCACCAGCAACCACATGAAGAATTTGATCAATTTGCGATAGGGGATAATGATATTTTAATGATGCCTAGTTCAGGTTGTGAAAATCGACACACAACCGAATATCTTCATTCTTCTTCCAAACTGGGACTAGATTCGCCACCCATGTTGAGTGCTTGATCGGATAAATTATCTTTACCTCCAACATTTTTAGCAATTCTACCTTCATGAGCACTTCGATTTTGGGATTAACAAGGCACTACTTTTGAAAAAAGGCTTTACCCCCTCCTACAACTCTATGGTATGTTGGATCACATTCTTATCATATCCCTTTAAATCTTGATAGCTCCATGCCACAATGTTAGGGTATTCATAGCACAAATTCTTAATGCCTTCCAGTTCATCCGACACACAATCAATTCTAATTTTGATAACCTTTTCAGGTTCCAACTGTAATTCCTTGTATTCCTTGGCATCTACCTTAATCCTATGCTTTTTAGCTCTATCATTTTGATCAAATAAACTCTCCAATGAGATTAAACCTCTGGGAATATGGTTATTCTTCAATTGAATCATTCCTTCTTTCTCTTCTTCAACAAGCACTCTATCATCTATGCTAGTAGCTTCTCTAAGCAGAAAATTGACTATTTGTTCATCATTGTCAAATACTTGCCAATGAATATTCTTATCCGGAATCGAAGGTCTATAGATCACTCTAACAGTCTTGGGCTTTCGGACCACTTGCTCCATGGGAGAATAATTTACACCAAGAGAGGCTAAAATATCTGCATGTTTATTCTACTCCTAAGAAATTGCCTAAATGTTCAAAGTGGTGAAGGATTCAAACAAATCCTAGACTCTATTGTGATAGGCTTTTAGGTAATGTTGCTTTGACACACACCTATTAGTGGTCTGATTGAAAATAAGCTTAGAGTCACCAAAAATCTACAGCTATTTAATGCCCAACTTTTCAGCTTTCTTCAACCCAAGGCATAATGCCTCATATTCAACTGCATTATTTGTGCAACTCCAAGTCAACCTATAAGAATAAGTCTTTTGTAACCCCTTAGGGGAGATCAATACGACACCAGATCCTATGCCATTCTTACATCTGGCACCATCAAAATATAGTTTCCATAACTGATCCATGTCGGAATCCTAGGAATCAGGGACTTCTTCTTTAGTTTTCTTGGGCTTAGTTATTGAATAACAACCAATGTCTATTCTGATCATTGCATTAAAATCTGTGAGTAAAAACTCATCTTCGAGGTGAAGCTCACCCAACGCTTCTTCCATCAAATCAACCTCTTCTAGCTCCTCAGTCATCATGTTAACCGCACCTGGAGCTTCTTCTTCCTCTTCCAACTTTTCAATGTGAAAAGGTGAGGGCTTTTCATTATGAATATGAATCCTCTTTCCTTTGAATGGTATCTCCAAATGTGAGTAGTCTAAGGAGAGATATCCTCCCAGCTTAGTCATGAACTCCCTTGAGAGGCACATGCTAAAGTATGGCTCCAGGTCAACTACTACCACTTCCTGGATGACCATGATTTATGGCATACTATGAAGGACAATAGGAATATCTTTGATTACTCCCACTATCTTGACCGGAGTCCCATCCAGTTGTAACACTCTTGGGCTACTCCTTGTATATTCCATCCCCATCACTTCACATACTACCTTTGGCATGATAGTAGTCGCAGCTCCAGAGTCGATCATACAGTTGTGTACAATCCACCCTTCCATTCTGAGTGACAAATAAAATGGGGGTGGTCTATTCTTTCCTATCGCTAAAGTTGGTAGCGCTTGCGCTAGGACTATTTGAGAAGGATCCTTCTTCTGATATTTAGTAGTCTTCAAGGACTCTTGCAACAAGTCAATTTGCCCTGATAACTGTAATGCATCATACAAGCTAACTTTTGTAGGTATCTTCTTCATTTCTTCCACAATATTGTAACTTGAGATGGTTGAAACCTTCTCTTCTGTAACCCATTCGTACTTTTCTTGATACTACTGAGTAGCTTCTACTCTTTGTCTCTTTGTCAATGATGGGTACTTGAGTCACTCCTTGGCCTGCTCTTTTGTCTCATTCGGTGCTTGAGCAGCTGTTGTGGGTTGCGAAGTTGATGCCTTAGTTTACACCTTTTCTTGAGCTTGCTTAGGCAATAAATCTCTTAACTTGATAGAATCCTGCTCCTTAGTCCTTACACCAGGCGCTTTCACTGGAGATTATCATTTTTCATCCTACACCTTTGGCTCTGTAGGCACCTTCAAAGGTTCGAGCTCAGCTGGATCTACCATTACTGGCTTCTTCTTAGATCTCGTAAGAACCAAAACTTGCTCCAAAGAAGGCATCATAAGATTGTGATCAGCTTCCCTGATCATATTGACTTGTCCACCAACCAAACTCTCTGCTAGCATTTGTACATAATTCATATGCACCATGCAAGTTTCTTCTCCATGAGGATCATTGCATGTTGAACACCAATACACCTTTTTTATTGTGCTAGTCTCCTCATTTTCTAGCACTATTGTGCTTTTCTTAGGGCCTCTACTGGTAGATGCTTGCTCTCGAGTAATCGATGGAGTTTGAAATCTTCATGATCAAAATTTAGCCTCGACTTGCTTCTTCCTCACCATTGTAAGCTCATTTGATATCATCCTTAAGGCTGAGTTATTAGATTTTACTTCTTGCAATAAGGTCATAAGAGGATCAAGATTAGAAGATGTGGTTGGTGCTAGCAAGGGTAAAGGTACTTGCAATGTAGGTAACAGCAATGGGGTTGGAGGCATTGGCAATGTTGGGAAAGGAATAGGTGTCGACAGCTGAGGTACTGATTGATTGGGCAACTATGGAAAAATTGGAGCTGAGTATTGTGGGGTAGGGATTGGAGCCATATGAGGTAGGCTAGAACTCCATGAGGGAACTAGGTACATGGAAGGCATGGGTTGCAAAAATGCACTTGAATACAAATACTATGGGAGATCAGGAAGAATGGGCATAGTCATTTTTGAGGGAGCCTACCTACCGTGATCAAATCAGATTCGGCCTTTTGGGCTTGTGTGTACAAATTTGGGAATGTAGTCACATTGGCTTGTTGTACGACCATACCAATTTTAGTGCTAAATACCCTGAGATAGTAGAACGTAGCTTGCTCATGTGTGGGCCACAAACCATCAGGGATTCTTTGCCAACTTCATGTGAACCTGACATTAAAGTCAACTATCTCCTCTTGTGGATGCCTTTGAATTATTGTAAACTGATGCAGCAAGGAGTATGGGTCAGCTTGTTCATGAAAATTTTTAATCAACAACTCCACCAACTGATCCCATGAGGTAATAGTGCCCGATTGTAGCGATCGGTACCAATACAACAATTTCCCTCTCAATGACAATACCAACAACTTTATCATTACATCTTCATCTATTATGTCATGGATGGTCACCAAAGAAGCCACATCTTGAATATGTTCATATGCTATTTTACCAGTACCATCATAGGTCGAAAAAGCCTTCAAAGCAGCTTGAGGGACTAGATTTTGTGCTTGCAAGTTCAAATCCCCTGAGCTATTCCATGTTGGGAACTACCTTGGTGGAGGATTCTGAGCCATATGGACTGGTATATGAGGTGTAGTGTGAGGAAGGCTCATGGTCGTGTGAGGTGGAGGTTGAGAAAAACTCATGGTAGTACTCACTAGACTTACAGGAGCAGAGAATATGCCAGCTAATCATGAGGATGTGATAGATGGTATATGAGATATGTGGGGTAATGAGGATGTACACCAAAAAGTGGCTAATTGAGGATGTTCCCCTAGCCTTTGAATATCAAGTTCATAGAACTCAATTTGATGATCTGGATTTTTGGCCTTCGATCTTGTATTCATGAGACACAACTTTCGTTACCCTCATATTTGGAGATTTTTGGGTGAAATCGAGTCACCAGATGTTCTAATTTCATAGCACAAAGGTGAACATCAAACCTTAATACTATCAGAAATGGAACTTTTGAGGTCCCACCGGGCGTGCCAAAAATTATTGGTCAAATATCTGCCTAATCAACAAAAACTATGTTTGTGCACCCTAGATACGACCAACATTGAAAGGCCGAAGGAAAGGAATGTCCTCCATGCCAATCTCTAGAGAGGGTTAGTTCCCTTACTAATCCTAAACTAGTTGAAGACTAGGGATGCAAGAAAGAAATTGGAAAAATAACAGAAAGAAAGGGAAATATGGCCACAGGCCAAAATGTAGGATTTGGGGTAGACTAGTAGCAAGAATTCCACCAAGTGTTATAACAACATGTAACAGAAATAAAGCAATAGAATTTTACTTACACCTTTGTAGTAACAACCTCCATATTGCATTCCAAAACTAACTCATTCACCAACAATGTTTTAAATCCAAAAATAGAATTTTAAACTCAACAGCAGGAACATGAGCATAAACAAAAATGCTTAAAAACAGAAGGAAATCACACACATAAGAATGCTTGCAAATTTTAGAAGCCAAGTCTCTTCTATTGATGTAGAGGACTTAGAAAGTTTTCTTGCAGAATGTCCAACCTCCTTTACAATAGAAATTTGATTAGTATTTATAGAGGATTTCGCCTCTTTCATTAAATACACATGAGAACAAAATGATCGCAGATCAGGAACAAGAGTGAGGAAATTCCTCCTTGGAATCATTAAAAATCCATCCTTTTGGGGCAGCGATCCATATTTCAGGGGAACATTCCCAAGAAATCAGCAACTTGGGCATCGGTGCACAGAGAATTAGGAGATATTCAATATCTTGGAAACACACTCCCACCTTGGAAATCATGAAAAACACTCCTTGTGCTTCTATACGACTTCGTCCTTCACTTGGGATTCACTATTTGAGTTACTCATGACCACCATTATTTAATGCTTGTAAAATATCCCCAGGGCGCTATTGAAATATTTGACTATATTTCTCATAGAATGTGGTGAAACTATACAATTGGATGGCTCTATTGTCATAATCGCTTCGCCCCCTTTTACCCTTTTTCTCAAAAATTGAATTTACTCTTTCAACAAAAATTAGCTTCGCCCAATTGTCTATCACCCAACATGCTCATGCGATTCCCTTAAAAATATGTTCACCCAAGGGAGGGGCAAACGTGACAACATTCCATTCTTAAAATATGTTCACCCATTGGAGGGGCGAACGGGATGTTCACCCCTCAATCGGGGTGAACGCGATCGTGTTTCAATGTTGGGGTGCGTTCGCCCATGGGAAGGGCGAACGGGACGTTCACCCCTCAAATCGGGGTGAATGTGACTTTGACTCATCGTGATCTTTTAAAATTGTTGAACCTTTCTTTGGCCACATTTTACTATTACGTTCGCCCCATCCTTGGGGTGAACGTGCCTCCATGTTTCTCTACTTTTTGGTACCTTTTGAAAGTTTTCTAAGTTCTTCATCTTGACTTCTCCTTCCATTTTGCAGGCCCAAAAATGCCTTGATTTTATAGTGCACTTTGAATATAGCAGATTTGAATCCCAAATGAAATTTGCATTATTTTTTAGACATTTATAATGCCGATGCAATAAATTTTATATTTGCAAATAAAATAGCAACATAGGAAATTACTTTCACAATAAATATTGCCGATTACAATAAAAAATATTCTATCAAAATATTCCAACAAAATTCCCAATGTGGCATAGTGCAAAATTGCCAACACTACCCCATTGGTAAAGATTTTCACAAGAGGTGGGGCTCATAAACCACTCAAGTCCCACAATCGGATCAATGTGGGATTATTAATGCACACACACACACTACACTATACTAAGTAGAAGAGGTATTAAAGTGGAACAAAATTCCATCATAGAAATATGCCACTAGAAATAAATAGCTTGTAAAAGAGTAGCATCACATGAACCAATTAAAATGCAAGAGGGCCAACTACCCCCCACACACATGCCACGACTCGATGTTAATAGGTATGATAAATCTCACATAAGCGAGAACAAGGGTGTGCACCTTTAATCTTGCTACCCCTTTGGCAAGTGGTGGGGCTCATAAACCACTCAAGTCCTACAATCAACTCAATGTGGGATTATTAATGCACGCACACACTACACTACACTAAGTAGAAGAGGTATTAAAGTGGAACGGAATTCCATCATAGGAATATGCCACTAGAAATAAACAACTTGTAGAAGTGAACCATGACATAAACCAATTAGAAAGAAATAATGCAAACTACCCCCCACACATGATGTGACTCGATGTTAATATGGGTGAGAAATATCACATAAGCAATACCAAGGGCTTACACCTTTAAGCCTACCACCCCATTGGCAAAGATTTTGGCAAGTGGTGGGGCTCATAAACCACTCAAATTCCACTATCGGCTCATTGTGGGATTAATAACGCACACACACACTACACTGCACTAAGTAGAGGAGGTATTAAAGTGGAAAGTAATTCCATCATAGGAATATACCATTGGAAATAAATGGCTTGTAGAATAACATCATAGGAACTGGTTAGAAAGCAAGAGGGTCGACTACCCGCCACACACATATCGTGAATTGATGTTAATAGGGGAAAGGAATCCCATATAACCAAGACCAAGGGCTTGCACCTTTAAGTCTACTACCCCATTGGCAAATATTTTGGCAAGTGGTGGGGCTCATAAACCACTCAACTTATGTACAAGTCCCAATAATATGGCATATGCAGAGAATAGGAAGAAAAGGTATTAAAGTGGAATAGAATTCCATCATAGGAATATACCACTCAAAATAAATAGCTTGTAGAAGAGCAACATCACATGAATCAATTAGAGATCAAGAAGGCCAACTACCCCCCACACACATGTCGTGACTCAATATTAATAGGGGTGAGTAATCCCACATAAGTTAGACCAAGGGCTTACACCTTTAAGCCTACTACCCCATTGACAAATAGTTTGGAAGTGGTGGGGTTCATAAACCACTTAAGTCCCAAAATCGAGTCAATGTTTGATTATTAATGCACGTACTCAATACACTACACTAAATAGAAGAGGTATTAAATTGGAATGGAATTCCATCATAGGAATATGCAATTGGAAATAAATAGCTTGTAGAAGAGTAGCATCACATGAACTGGTTAGAAAGCAAGAGGGAAAACTATCCCATACATACATGTCGTAACTCAATGTTAATAGGGGTGAGGAATCCCACATAAGTTGGACCAAGGGCTTGCACCTTTAATCCTGCTACCCCATTGGCAAAGATTTTGGTAAGTGGTGGGGCTCATAAACCACTCAAGTCCCACAACTGGCTCAATGTGGGATTATTAATGCACATACACACTACACTACACTAAGTAGAAGAGGTATTAAAATGGAACAAAATTCCAACATAGGAATATGCCACTAGAAATTAACGGCTTGTAGAAGAACATCACATGAACCGGTTAGAAATCAAGATGATCAACTACCCCCCACACACATGTCGTAACTCGATGTTAATAGGGGCCAAAAATCCCACATAAGAGAGACCAATTTCTTGCACCTTTACGTCTGCTACCCCATTGGCAAAGATTTTGGCAAGTGGTGGGGCTCATAAACCACTTAAGTTCCACAATCAGCTCAATGTGGGATTACTAATGCATGAACACACTACACTACTCTAAGTAGAAGAGGTATTTAAGTGGAATCCACATTGCAACTATACAAATAACCCAAGCAATTCAACTTACTAGTCCTTTATCATAGAAAATACCCTTTCCACTTCCTCTCTCACCCAACTTGATAGAGTCAAACAACCATGCATTATCCCACATGCTCTATTTGTATAAAATGAACTAACCCCCTCAAAAATTAGAGTCCTATACCCAAAATTTCTAAGTAATCATTTTTTCCATTTATTTCATAACATAAGGTCCCATACCCTTAGATTACAAAATAACCATTCATTTCATTTATTTCATTTGTTTCATAACATAATGTCTCATACCCTTAAATTATAAAATAACCATTCATTTCATTTATTTCATTACATAAGGTCCCATACCCTTAAATTATAAAATAACCATCTATTTCATTTATTTTATAACATAAGGTCCTATACCCTTAAATTACAAAATAACCATTCAATCAATTTTATTTCATAACATAAGGTCCCATACCCCTACATTACAAAATAATCATTCATTTCCATTTTTTTCATAACATAAGGTCCCATACCCCTACATTAAAAAATAATCATTCATTTCCATTTTATTTTATAATATAAGGTCCCATACCCCTACATTACAAAATAATCATGCATTTCCATTTTATTTCATAACATGAGGTCCCATACCCCTACATTACAAATTAATCATTCATTTCCATTTTATTTCATAACATGAGGTCCCATATCCCTACATTACAAAATAATCATTCATTTCCATTTTATTTCATAAAATAATGTTCCATGCCCCTACATTACAAAATAATCATTCATTTCCATTTTATTTCATAACATAAGGTCCCATACCCCTACATTACAAAATAATCATTCATTTCCATTTTATTTCATAACATAAGGTCCCATACCCCTACATTACAAAATAATCATTCATTCCCCTTCCTCAAGTACTCTCACCTTTGGTGGATGACTCAATATCCTCCACTCACGAGTGCACTTGATCCTACACATTGGAAATTTATTAGTAGTAACATATCCTTCATGACTTATTGCTCAAAATCAAATATTAGTCACATTTGTTAATACATTGTTTTTCTATGTTTCAAAAGTCGATCTGGGAGGGTCATGACACCTCCAATTGTCCATGCTCTCCTCCTTTCTAACCTTAAACCTCCCTCCACTCAGGCTTAAAACTATCTAGAGGGAGAGAAACCATCAACGTACATGGGGTGGTGGCCATGAAATTCTTTAAGAAGGCATTAACCAGTACATTCACCATCTTGGCCGATAATGCGCTCATGAAACCATTAAATATATTTAACATAGAAGTGCCTCCATCATGATTTAATTCCTCCATGAAATCAATTATTTTAATAAATAACTAATGAATAAATGTAAACTCTACAATTCTCTTTAATCTTAGAAATATTATTTAATACTTTACTACTCTAAAGTATTAGATCTATTATTTCATTAAAAGCTTAACAAGACTATTTAATATTTTACTACTCTAAAATATTAAATCTATAATCCAAGCAACCAAAAATAGAGTTTGAGCATATCATAGGTAAACAAGGAGTTGTACTCAATAATGCTTCATACCATTATTTTATCCTTAAGTGGACAACCTCATTTAAGATAGACTAATGTTATCGTCAACAAATTTAAGGAGGTTCGTTGCAAGAAACTTCTTGGACCAAAGGTGTGAAACAAGAGGACAAAAAAAATGCAATGCATCTAAATGAAGGGTAGTTTTCCATGTTACCCTAAGTTGTTGATGATCAAGTCATCATCATCATTTTCCTAAGTATCCCTTGTGGTAGGTGGTTTACCCATAGCCCCCACCAAGGAGAAGGTACCTGATCTCACATCCAAAAATACATCAGTAGTATCATGTTCTATACTTAATGAGAGTATTTTTTATTATTTAATCATTGTGAAAGAAACTACATCATTACATCAACAAATCAACACATAGTTCATTTTCCATCAAATTTATGCCAAGGAGGGGTGCTACAGGTATCTACTTTCTCTCTCTCCCCTTGTCCTTCTTCCTCTCTTGAGTTAAATCTTCTAGTTATATTTCCTTTTTAATTTTTGTCCTTGGCCTTCCTCTTGGTTCTCCTTTATTTTGCCTCACCCTATCTCACTCAGTGTTCATGTCTTTTTCCCTCTCTTTGACATGCATGTGTTCTACTAGGCTTCTTCTAAAGCCAACTCTAATGTCTTCCCCTCCTGAGTGAGGTTTTGAATACAAAACCACTTTATGTGGAACCCTCATCTATTGTTTTTAATCTACAATATCCTTGCTATGATCCTTATCCTTCTCTGCATCACATTTGCATTCTACTTTTAGTAACCCTGATTGTACAACTTCAACTCCTACTATGCCTTGTATGATCGTTTGTTGTATAATCATTAGATTGTATGGAACTATTGCCATGCTTGTTTGTATGGTGCTAACCTACCATACACACTACTATTTATATGATAACATATCATATACACCCTACTTGTATAGAACTTCACCTCATAATTATTTTCTTAAATGATACTTTTCTATCATTTACTCTTGATTTGCATGATGAATTTTTGTTTTCTACTCCTTCCCTATCATACACTTAAATATTTTAAAATTTAATCCTATCATAGAGCCTATTCTATTTGGAATAGTTTGTGAATAGGAAATTGTATCTTATTCTAGGTTGCTACCACTATTGGACAACACTTGTTTATATGGCATCTCCTACAACACCCCATTAGATGGCCTCTTCAACAATCAACTTCTATACAATGTGTTGTATGGCAACCTTCAACTTGTAACTTTTCCTACACACTCTTCGTAGTATTTTGTATGGCCTGTATGGTCCATACACTTTATAGTTTTCTATATAAAACTACAAAATCCTTCTCTTATATCTACATTGTCATCCTCTTTAATTTCTTCCACTTTTGACATCGTAGATTCCTTCTTAGGACATGTCCATACAATTCTCCTCTATGTATGTTATCTCCTCTTACTCTTCATCAATAATTGAGTATTATAATGCTCTCTAAATTCTCCTAGCATATATTTCATGTGATAATGGTCATCCTAACTACCACTTTGTCACCTTTGTATGTAATTGTACATCATTTTTTTCCTCTATTTTTTAACTACAATTGGGTTATTCAAGCCATGTCATTTGTACACTAATACAGATGTCCAATTAGATCATCCTTTCTATTGATAACGACTCCTCATTATCCTAATGGCATTCTCCTTCAATCCTCCTTGACCCTATATGACATTTTGTTGTATGATGCATTGTTATATGATTACTTCTTATATATGCCTCACTTGTACAACACACTATTGTATATGGATCACATGTGTGACAATATGTTGTATATATCTTACCTATATTTATAATATGGATTCCATTTGTATGATATTTTATCATCCTTTGCTCACTTGTACAGTAGTCTATCATCCTTCCTTATCTTTTCCTTTACTATCAACATCTATTATTATGCTTTGTATGGCTTGGGTGGTATAACTATTCATCATTCCTTCTCCATGGTTATCTTTGATGTTGTCTTATCCTTTGTGTAAACTTAAATGTATCCATTTATCCACTTACTCCTCTTGAATGGCCTTCAGTGACTTGTGATGGTCTAGTCCTCATTTCAGAGTATTTGGGTATAATTTAGGGTATTATTTTATTTCTTTAATATCCAATGGATGGTCCTAATGGGACACCATATTGACTATTTGATATTAGGTTACTTTTTACATAACTAGGAGGATATCCTAATGGGCCATCCTATTCACTATGCAACCTAGAGGTAGTTTTAGGTAAAATATTTCCCTCAAATAGCTAGTAATGATACCAACCAACCTCCTCCTTGATCAGGTAAACTCAAATGGCCTAGGGAACCTGATGGTCCTTCTAGACTACTTAAATTTTCTAATTCATGTATATGCCTTGGGTTGTCTAATAAACCATGCGAACCATTTTGAATCCCCAAGGAACCATTCAAATTTGGTGGTAATATATTACTTTTTACAGCCATCTGCCTTACTTATTCAAAGGCATTTTGATTCCAAGTTACTTTTTGACTTTCATCCATTGGTTGGGATACTTTTAGTCTCCTTGGTATTTCCCTTTCCCAAAATTCCAAGTTTAAGCTACCAATAGTATTCTTATTTAGTTATTGAACTTGTCAATGATGTATTGTTCGATTCTTCTCTCAAATTTTTAACTCCTTTAGATGATGATAATATTTCATATATACCTCTCCATAGTATTTTATTTACTATAATTCTTAATGCACATTTTCTTGTCAACTCTTTATTTCTTATTTGTAATTGCTCACTTTTATCCTATAGTTGTAGTGTTTACCAATGCATTTGTAGTTATGCATATCCAATAGGTTCCAACAAACTCATTCCTTCACACTCACTTTGGTAATACCTCAAGGTCTTACTATAAATGTAATCGCAGGCCACTCAAAGGGGGCTCCCTTGTAATCGCTTTGCCACTATAGGGGGCTCCCTCCTTGGAATCTATGATTCTTATTCTTATTATTCATGGATGATTTGATATGGATGGCCAACCTAATATATATATCTACCCTAAAGCTACATTGATGAAGAGACATGATGGTTCACGTATGAAGAGACGTGATGGTTCACGTTATGAAGGGTTGTGATGGTTCACTTTATAATTTAATAATATAATAATTAAATGATTAATAATACTAACTAATAATGTTAGGATTGAGGATCCTAACATGCCACCCTCCTTAAAAAGAGCTTTGTCCTCAAAGCTCAAAGTGAGAAGCTTTGTACTTTGTTTTCCAAGAAGGATTTGTGTAAGTTCTTAGACTCTTTTAATGGCATCCTTTCATAGGCAGGGATATCGAGAAGGATGAAGCATTAGCGGGGGGTTTCCAAGAACAATAGTAGAATCTTCCTTAGGAAAATCATGATGATGATGGGAGGGCAACCCTTGGGGTTCCTCAAATACTTCAAAATGATGCATCAAAAGTGATGGTAATGATTTCATATCCTTTTTTGGTTCCTTGGTAGATCCAACAGAGAAGGAGTGTGTAGTCACTCTGCATTGGTTCCAAATAGGTTTGGTCATATGGCAAGAACTCACTATTGGTGAGGAAGGTATGTGTAGGTCTTGTAGAGTGCATGTTTGGCTAGCATTGATCACTTTGGGTATGTATACCTCATCCTTGCTTGGTACATCAATAACTTCTTGCATATTGACCTCATTGTCTTCATTGCGATGAGTAGGTGCACTGGTTTCTTCGAACACAACTACCTCATCTGCTTGCTCTATGGAGATACAGAGATCAACTTCCTTCAATAAATACAATATTAGTGTAGTACATTTATGGTGGGGTCCAAATTGTTCATCACAATGATCACAAAGTCCTTTTGCTTGTCGTTCCTTCATCTCCTCAAATCTAATATGTTTAATTCGTAAATTTTGGTTAGATTTGGGGGTTGTGTAAGTGCTTTGTGCCCTTCCATTATGCATAGGTTTGGGAGTGATGTAAGTGGTCGACAATTTTTCCATAAGTGGTTTCCCTAATCGTTGTTGTGCATTGATTTTATCTTTAGCTAATTTTGCCAATCCATAGGTCTGCATCATGATATAAGGATTGAACCTTGTCACCTCCATTCTAATTTCCTCTTTTAATCCCCTAATGAAGCCATTGATGAGAATTGATTCATCCAATCTTGTGTTGTTTTTGGTGATATCCTCAAACCAAGTTTGATACTCACGCACAAAAGTGAATTGATGAAGATCTTTGAGCAAATACCACATGGTCGGATCCCACATGGCTCTGATACCAAATGGTAAGACCTCAAGGTCTTACTATAAATGTAATCGTAGGCCACTCAAATGGGGCTCCCTTGTAATCGCTTTGCCACTATAGGGGGCTCCCTCCTTGGAATCTATGATTCTTATTCTTATTATTCATGGATGATTTGATATGGATGGTCAACCTAATATATATATCTACCCTAAAGCTACGTTGGTGAAGAGACATGATGGTTCACATATGAAGAGACGTGATGGTTCACGTTATGAAGGGTTGTGATGGTTCACTTTATAAGTTAATAATATAATAATTAAATGATTAATAATACTAACTAATACTAATTAATAATGTTAGGATTGAGGATCCTAACACACTTCTTGCACTCTGAGGTTCATGCTCTAGTGGTTCTTCTCTCATCCATTACCACCATTATCTATGTATTATCTCCACTCAGTGATATTAGTCTATCTTCTTTCATATTTGGGAATCTTAGATGCACTTATATTATTCTATGTTTTGTAGGGTGAGGTTGCAATTCTATCTATTCAATTATGGGTTGTGCACTATTTTCTCCTTCAAACAATCATGCTAATTCTAAGTCACTATTTTCTTCTACACCATCTTAATTATTTTTTTTATAAACTCTCCATATTATTAGACCAATATATCCTCAAAAGGTTCTAAAGTTTGACCTAATTCTATAATTAGCCTTTCCATACTCGCTTCATCTTTAGCTAGTTCAATATTAACCATATTCACCTATGTTTTTATCTTGTATGGATTTAATCTTGAAAAATTAACTATCTCAAAACATAATATCTCATCTAATTTCTTCAACTTCATTATGTCATTGTTCATCATTTCCTCAACCTAGAAGATTCCAAGCCGCGAGGTCTTCAATTTACTTGGATTGATTTATCTCTTACCTTTAAACTGAAGAACATGAACTTATACTGAGAGGGGGGGTGAACAGTATAAGACTTAACCATTTAATAATTTTAAATTTAGATAGCAGTGGCATCAACATGATATTAAACAAGACAGAAAGCATCACACATAGAAGACTCATTTTAACGTGGTTCACCCGTAAAGGTTGGGCTACGTCCACAAAACTTTTCTCTAAAAGTTTATTTCAAATTCTTTGGGAAACCTTCCCAATTACAATGTTTATGAGCCTCTGCTCAAATGAGATACCTTCCCCTAACTCTGCTCTGGCTGGTGATCCTCTAGAAGACCTTTGCCTCTTTTGCCCTTAGCAAGTGGAACTCTATCCACAAAAGACACCTGTCTTCCCTGCTCTGGCTGGAGACCTCTGTCCTCAACTCTGTCACCTCAAAGTTGGTCCTCGAATTTGCACCAAAACATAGTCCTTCGGTCTGGTACAAATTGTCCTCTTCCTCTATTCTGCAAGACATAGTCCTTCGCTCTTATTGCACAATTACAGTTGCACTCAATTGAACATCGACCTTTGCACCTCTGTGCAAACACAGTAGCATACAACACTCTGTGATCGAACTTCTCATAGTGCACATCAACTCGCCACTTCTACGCTAATTGCGCTGTTATGGCTGCATCTCGCACACTTCGCACAAATTGACTCGACTCGACTCACTCTCTTGTGCATAGCAGAATTCACTTGCACAAATTTGATACTCACATTCGATCCCTTGAAACTCAAAAATAGTCCTCATTTTATAGCATAAATTCTAAGATCAAAACACTCAATCTTAGTCGGTTGTAACCCTAGAATCCGTCGGCTGCAAAACCCTATGCTACGTCGGCCCAGATTTAACTCTGTCGGCTCAAAGTTAACTCTGTCCTTCAACCGCCTCTGGAACTCACCTGTAGCTTCTATCGTATGTCACGATATCATGACATTTTTGCAACCATACACTATCTTATGGCTTTTGTCGCGATATCGCGACACTTTTGCTTTTGCCTGCCTTGACAACGTCCTTGTCACGAAATCGTGACACTTCTGTCTTTTGTTGACGTCATCTTCACTCTTGTCGCAAAATCATGACACTTTAGTCTTCATGGCCTTCCTCTCAGCTTTTGTCATGAAATCGTGACACTTCTACTGCCTTGCGCTTCTTTCTGCCTTACACCCGTGAAACTGGAACATGTCATGAAATCATGACGCTTTTGTCTTCATAGCCTTCCTCTCGGCTTCTGTCGTGAAATCATGACACTTCTCCTATAGAAGACCTGCTTCTAGTTTCTGTCGCAAAATTGTGACTCTTTCACTATCCGTACGCTTTTCTTTCAGCCTATCACGAAATCGCTACAACTTCATCTTCTGGCTTCTTCACCTCTGCCTGTCACAAAATCGTGACCCTTCCTGCATCTGTATGCTATCTTTTTTGCCTGTCGTGAAATCATGACGCTTTATGCATTTGTACATTTTTCTTTCATCCTGTCGTGAAATCACGACGCTTTCAACTTCTGAAATCTTTCCTTGCAACCTATCGCGAAATCGTGATGCTTCTCCTTTCATACTCTTCCCTTTGCTGCATGTCACGAAATCACGACAGTTCTCTCTTCGAGCTTTTTAGCATGTCATGAAATCGTGATAGTCCTCAACTTGACCTCTGCAGCATGTCACGAAAACACGACAGTCCTCACTTGGAATTTTGCATCATGTCACGAAATTGCGACGGTTCCTGAATAACTTTCTCTCTCTTCGATCTTGTCATGAAATCGTGACAGTTCACACTACGGACTCTCTTTTCTGCATTATGTCATGAAATCGCGACACCTTTTTGTTTGTACAACTTTCCTGGCAATGTGTCGTGAAATCGCGACACTTTTCCCTCTCTGCCTTCCTGCACTTTTCAAGTAGCGAAAATGCGACATGTCATGAAATCGCGACACTTTCCAACTTGCTCTCCTTCTCTGCCAACATGTCGCGAAATCACGACAGTTTTGCTCGAACTTTCTCTCTCCTCAAACATGTCGTGAAATCGCGATAGTTTTTCCAGCCGCCTGCATACTTTTTCTTACTTGTCTTTTTCTTGATCTTTTTGCAACTGGGCTACTCTGATCTTCTTGGAAACTCACTGTCCAAACTGAAACCTTCATCAAAAAAATTTCTTTGACATCAAACCAGATTGCTTCAAGACCTTCTTGACATCAATGACAACATCTACACTTAGAGCAAAGGCAATGTACCCAAGGTACCCAAAATTGCCAATAATCTCCCCCTTTGTCATTGATGGCAAACCTTAACTGAAAACACTAGTCAAGAGCCAAAACTGAAACCAACTGATCCATCAACTGAGAATATTCCTTTGAATTTTTTGCTCCCCCTGACTTGAAGCTTTCTTCTTCACTATGAAGCTCTCCCCCTTACTCATATCTCTCCCCATTTGTCATCAATGGCAAAGGCCACCTTTGGGACTTAGGACTAAGAAAGAGCCTCTTGGCTTGGTCCCTCCCCCACCTCCTGATGAGGTGATTAATTTTGAGGTGAGAGTACAACTCCCAATTTCTCCCTTAGATACTCAAACGTATCTCTTGGAAGAGGTTTGGTGAAGATATCTGCAATCTACTCTTTAGTAGGCACATACTCTAGCTTGACCTGCTTCTCTTGCACTTTCTCCCTTAGAAAATGATATTTGATGGAAATGTGCTTCGTCCTTGAGTGCATTACCAAATTTTTAGAAATACTTATGGCACTTGTATTATCACAGATAATGGAGATGGGTTGTTCATGCTTGACTTTGAAATCCTCCAAGGTGGTTTTCATCCATAAAACTTGTGTGCACCCAGCCACTGCTGCTATGTATTTAGCTTCTCGTAGATAAGGAAACGAAGGTTGTTTCTTACTTAACCAAGAAACCAGACTCTTTCCCAGAAAGAATGCTAAGCCGAAAGAATGCCCCACCACTAGTGCTTTTCCTGTCATCAATACCGCTCGCCCAATCTGCATCTGTATATACTGTGAGGGTGAAATCATCACCTTTGGGATACCAAAGCCCAAAGTCCATAGTGCCCTTAAAATATCTGAATATCCTCTTGACTGCTATAACATGAGATTCTTTTGGAGTTGTCTGAAATCTTGCAACTAATCCAACGGCTTGCATGATATCCGGTCTGGTAGCTGTACTATATAGTAAACTGCCAATCATAGATCTGTACAGCTTCTGATCTACCGCTGGAGATTCATCATCTTTACTCATATTGCACCCTGTAATCATAGGAGTACACACGGGTTTGTTGTCCATCATCCCAAATTTCTTCAACATTTCTTTGATATACTTTTCCTGAGAGAGAAATATACCATCTTTTGATTGCGCAATCTGAAGCCCTAAAAAGAAAGACAGCTCTCCAATCATAGACATATCGAATTCCTTCTGCATGGTGTTGGCAAAAACTTTGCACATCTGAGTATTATTTCCCCCAAAAATAATATCATCAACATAGACAACTATGATCAACATATCATCACCTTCATTCTTAATATACAAGTTGTTATCTGCCACGCCTTTCCTAAAACCTTGTTCATGAAGATACCCGTCAATTCTTGAGTACCAAGCCCTGGGTGCTTGCTTTAACCCGTATAAGGCCTTTTTCAGTTTACATACATAGTCTGGCTGTTCTAAGAGAGACACTCCTTCTGGCTATTCTATGTAGACTTCTTCATTCAACACCCCATTTAGAAAGGCTGATTTTACATCCATTTGAAATACCTTGAAAGATTTGAAACTAGAAAGGGCCAAAAACATTCTGATAGCTTCAAGACGAGCAACAGGCACAAACGTCTCCTCAAAATCAACACCTTCTACTTGAGAATAACCTTTACAAACTAACCTAGCTTTGTTTCTGACAATATTTCCGTCCTCATTGAGTTTATTTCTAAAAATCCATTTTGTGCCAATGACATTCTTGTCCTTAGGTCTAGGAACCAAATCCCAAGTTTCACTTTTCTCTATTTTATTTAGCTCTTCATCCATTGCTTTTATCCAAAATTTATCTGCACATGCTTCACTGAAATCTTTTGTCTCAATCTGAGACAATAAAGCAACATTCGTAGAATCATGTGAAGGAATGACTCTTCTTCTTGTTTTCCTGTTGTTTGGATCACCAATGATCAAGTCTTTGGGATGATGTTTCTGAACATACCGTGAAGGAGTTTTGGGAAGCAGTTGTTGTCTTTCCTCTTCTTCATCTAAAGCCTCTCTGAATTCTTCTTGATAGATTTCATCACCCAGTTCCTTGATTGGTTCTCTTATCCCTGTCTTTTCATCTACTGTTACATTTATGCTTTCTACAACAGTATGAGTTCTTTTGTTGAAAAATTTGTAGGCCTTTCTTCTGCTGGAATATCCAAGAAAAATTCCCTCATCACACCTAGGATCATATTTTCCCAAATTATGATCTTCCCTCCTGATGAAGCACTTGCTTCTGAACACTTTGAAGTGTTTTACTGTAGCTGGTCTTCCTTTTCGTAACTCATAGGGAGTTTTATGATGATTGACTCTAATTTGAGCCCTGGTGATGATGTAAACTACTGTACTGACTGCTTCTCTCCAAAAGCCATCTAAAATTTTTGACTCATTTAACATAGCTCTAGCCATACTTTCAACAGTTCTGTTTTTCCTTTCAACTACATTTTGTTGAGGAGTTCTTACTGCTGAATATTCTCGTTTGATTCTGTGTTGCTCACAGTATTCCACAAATTCATTTGAAGTGAACTCTCCTCCTCTATCTGATATTAAGCATTTGATTCTCTTGTTCGTCTCATTTTCAATCATTTCTTTAAAAACTTTAAATTTTTCAAAAGCTTCAGATTTTTCTTTGAGAAAAGTAACCCAAGTCATTCTAGAATAATCATCTATAAACAGCATGAAGTAGCTATCTCCCTGAATGCTCTGAGTTCTGGTGGGGCCACACAAATCAGTATGAATAAGATCCAATGGTTTGGAAGAAGTATACCCTTTTTATTTGAAACTAGTTCTGGTCTATTTACCATGTTGACAAGGACCGCAAATGATGTTATGGGGCCTTTTTATTTTAGGCAAGTCTCTGACTGCTTCCTTGTTACTAATACTAATAATATTATCAAAACTCAAATGTCCCAATATTTTATGCCATAACCAACTCTCATATTCTTGAGTTATAAAACACTTTTCCCTTTTTATCTCACTTAGCATGTAAATATTGTTTGGAGTCCTTGTAGCACTAGCAATGAGTTTTCCATTTTTTTCTTTACTTATCTCACATCTATCTGAAAAGAAAGATACTATGTGCCCTTGATCACAAAGTTGACTCACACTAAGAAGATTATGTCTTAGGCCTTCTACATAGAGCACATTCTCTGTTTTGGATTTCCCATCCAAACTAAGAGTCCCTTTACCACAGATTTTTGCGGACATGTTATCTCCAAAGCCGATCGTTCCTCTGTTTGTTTCTTTGAAAACCAAAAACTTTTCTTTTTCACCAGTCATATGTTTTGAACAACCACTATCAAGATACCATTTTTCTACTTTGTCTTGAGCGTGAAAAGCAGTTTGAACTATCATTGACTTAGATTTGATCGCATTCCTATTTTTAGTGAACTCAAAGCTAAATCTATTCAAACTGCACATCCTTGTTATATGCCCAAAATTCTTGCACTTGTAACACATGATATTTTTGTTCATAAGAGGTGCAAATGATTTAACATTTTCCTTACTATGGCTATTCAGAGATTTATTGCAATGCATAGCTATGTGACCAAATTTCTTACAGGAAAAACTATAGCCATGGAAGGTATTATGTAACCGGTTTTGATGCCTTGGATGATTGTTCTTCTTGCGATCAACTGGAATCCACTGTTCTTCAGGATGAAGATTGATCTTGCTCGAAGACCCTGTTTCATGAATGGTGATACCATCCTTCTTTTCACACAGAGTATTCTGTCTGAGATTCAAATGTTCCAACTTCACTCTAAGAGACATAATTTCTTCTTCTAGTTTCTCACAATTAGCTTCCTTTCCTTTTAGAGCCTCTGTTAGAACCTGTTCAACCTTCTTTCCTTCTTCAGCTAGAATTTTGAATTCTATAACACTTTGAGACAATTCTAATCTTGCTATCTCTTCTTCCTGACATTTATTCTTGAGAACAGAATTCTCTTCCCTAAGTTTCTCAAGCTTTCTCAAGGCCAAGAAGAATTCACTTTTGAGATCGAACTCAACCTCTTCATTTCTTTCTGAATTTATATGTTCCTCTGATAGATCCTTCTCCAAGCTGTTAGGCTCTTTCTGGAGTGACCTGCTCTGATACCAATTGAATAACATGAACTTATACTGAGATGGGGGGGTGAACAGTATAAGACTTAACCATTTAATAATTTTAAATTCAGATAGCAGTGGCATCAACATGATATTAAACAAGACAAAAAGCATCACACATAGAAGACTCATTTTAATGTGGTTCACTTAGAAATTATGGGATACGTCCATAAAACTTTTCTCTAAAATTTTATTTCAAATTCTTTGGAAAACCTTCCCAATTACAATGTTTATGAGCCTCTGCTCAAAGGAGATACCTTCCCCTAACTCTGCTCTGGCTGGTGATCCTCTAGAAGACCTCTACCTCTTCTGCCCTTAGCAAGTGGAACTCTATCCACAAAAGACACCTGTCTTCCCCGCTCTGGTTGGAGACCTCTGTCCTCAACTCTGTCACCTCAAAGCTGGTCCTCGAATTTGCACCAAAACACAGTCCTTCGGTCTGGTACAAATTGTCCTCTTCCTCTATTCTGCAAGACACAGTCCTTCGCTCTTATTGCACAATTATAGCTACACTCGATCAAATATCGACCTTTACACCTCTGTGTAAACATAGCAGCATACAACACTCTGCGATCAAACTTCTCATAGTGCGCATCAACTCGCCATTTCTACCCTAATTGCGCTGTTATGGCTGCATCTCGCACACTTCACACAAATTGACTTGACTCGACTCACTCTCTTGCGCACAACAGAATTCACTTGCACAAATTCGATACTCACATTTGATCCCTTGAAACTCAAAAATAGTCCTCATTTTACAGCATAAATTCTAATATCAAAACACTCAATCTTAGTCGACTGTAACCCTAGAATCCGTCGATTGCAAAACCCTATGCTGCGTCGGCCCAGATTTAACTTTTTCGGCTCAAAGTTAACTTTGTCCTTCAACCGCCTCTAGAACTCACCTGTAGCTTCTACCGTGAAACTACAACATGTCATGATATCGTGACATTTTTGCAACCATACACTACCTTATGGCTTTTGTCATGATATCGCGACACTTTTGATTTTTCC
Source organism: Wollemia nobilis (assembly GCA_028583015.1). Classification (NCBI taxonomy): domain Eukaryota; kingdom Viridiplantae; phylum Streptophyta; class Pinopsida; order Araucariales; family Araucariaceae; genus Wollemia; species Wollemia nobilis. The sequence goes on from JAQPPZ010017228.1 coordinate 21,542,690, forward strand.
TGCCTTGACAACGTCCTTGTCTTGAAATCGTGACACTTTTGTCTTTTGCTGATGTCATCTTCACTCCTGTCACGAAATCATGACACTTTAGTCTTCATGGCCTTCCTCTCAGCTTTTATCGCAAAATCGTGACACTTCTGCTGCCTTGCGCTTCTTTCTGCCTTACACCCGCAAAATTGGAACATGTCACGAAATCATGACGCTTTTGTCTTCATAGCCTTCCTCTCGGCTTCTGTCATGAAATCATGACACTTCTCCTATAGAAGACCTACTTCCATTTTTTGTCATGAAATCGTGACTCTTTCACCATCCGTACGCTTTTCTTTCAGCCTGTTGCGAAATCACTACAACTTCATCCGCTGGCTTCTTCACCTCTGCCTGTCACAAAATCGTGATGCTTCCTGCATCCGTACGCTATATTTTTTGCCTGTCGTGAAATCATGACACTTTCTGCATTCGTACATTTTTCTTTCATCCTATCACGAAATCGTGACACTTTCAGCTTTCGAAAGCTCTCCTTGCAACCTATCGCGAAATCGCGACGCTTCTCCTTTCAGACTCTTCCCTTTGTTGCATGTCACAAAATTGTGACAGTTCTCTCTTCGATTTTTTCAGCATGTCACGAAATCGTGACAGTCCTCAACTTGACCTCTGCAGCATGTCACGAAAATGCGACAGTCCTCACTTGGAATTTTGCATCATGTCACAAAATCACGATAGTTCCTGAACAACTTTCTCTCTCTTCGATCTTGTCACGAAATCACGACAGTTCACACTGCGGACTCTCTTTTCTACATTATGTCGTGAAATCGTGACACCTTTTTGTCCGTACAACTTTCTTTGCAATGTGTCGCGAAATCGCGACACTTTTCCCTCTCTGCCTTCCTACACTTTTCGAGTCACGAAAATGCGACATGTCGTGAAATCGTGACACTTTCCAACTTGCTCTCCTTCTCTGCCAACATGTCACGAAATCGCGACAGTTTTTCCCGAACTTTCTCTCTCCTCAAACATGTTGCGAAATCGCGACAGTTTTTCCAGTAGCCTGCATACTTTTTCTTACTTGTCTTTTTCTTGATCTTTTTGCAACTGGGCTACTCTGATCTTCTTGGAAACTCACTGTCCAAACTGAAACCTTCATCAAAACAATTTCTTTGACATCAAACCAGATTGCTTCAAGACCTTCTTGACATCAATGACAACATCTACACTTAGAGCAAAGGCAATGTACCCAAGGTACCCAAAATTGCCAACATAAACATCAATATCAATTAACTTGGCTTCAATTTCATCTTTATCAAGTGTATTTTATACCAAAGTTTCCTTTAATATTGGGTAATTTTTGTTTCCCACTATGCCATCACCCTTTTCTTGTCTAGTTTGATTAGTTCAACTAACCTCTCTATGATTTTCTAGTTACCTAAATGATTATGTACTACCACTCTCAAACTTGATACTAGGAACTCAATTAGGACAATAGCCTCTTCCTCATACATCATCTAGAATGGTCTATGGTTCATTTTTGGCTTGTATGTAGTTTTGTACATCTATTAAACTATTGGAAATATTTCCTCCAGTCAGCACCCTCAATTCCACATGTCATGCATTTTAACTTGACGTAATATGGACTTTAAAATGAATGCAAAATATTGAATTTCATGGTATTTTTTTGAATTATCTCATTGATAAAGTGTCCTCCATGATCATTCATAAATTATATAGGTATGCTAAACCTTGTGATCACTTGCTCATACAAAAAATGCATAGTAATCCTTGCAAAATTATTTGGCAATGACCTTGTCTCGACCCACTTTGTTAAATATTTTTTCACCACCTTAATGTACCTACACTTCCTCCTACTCATTCTCAATGGTCCAACACAATCTATACCCCACCATTTAAACAAATCCCATAGTTCTGATGGATGTAATGGCATAAAGTCCCTTCTTAGTGATCTCCTAGCTTGTTGGCATGTATTGCATACCATCACAAACTTCATTTTATCTTGATAAAGGGTGGGCCACCATAGCCCTACTAGAATCACTTTTCTCACCATTGTGTTTGTCCTCATGTGCCCTTCTTCCAATTCCGCATGAGCTTCTCTTAGGATTGTGTTCACTTTTTCATCCATTACACATCTCAAAATTCTATTGGGTCTGATTTTGTACAACAAACCAGCTATCAACTAGAACAATGCTAACTTAATGATGACTTTCTTCTTCTCTACTACTATAAATTCCTTTGAAAGCTCTCCTATCAACAAGTATTGTCTAAAATACTTATATTATTATGATAGCATAGTTCTTGAAAATAAATGAGCATCCTAAAATTAATTTGATACTCCTCCCTTCACAAGTTCTCCTGAGAAAATCCATGATAATTGATCTACAATTACATGTTTCTTCCTCATTCTCACCACCACACAAAACATAACATTTTGAAATATAATGAGCCACTTATTAACTCATCTATGAATAGTTGGCTTGTTGATTACGTATAGTAGTACTTTATGGTCTACATAAAAATCAAAGGGATTGGCAAGCAGATAATGTCTAAATTTTGTATTATATATACCCAAATCCTCTCATTATATTGTCTTGTATTTCTTCTCCATTTGTGACAACAACCAACTTGAAAATTAAATGGGATGATCTAGCCCAAACTGCCCTTGTTGGGTCAACCTTCATCCAACTGCAAAATTGATCACATCCACATGGACATAGAATTTCTTCTCCAAATCTAGGAATACTAAAACAGTTGTGCAAACTAGAGTCACCTTCAACTTCTTAAATGTCTTTTGATGATCCTTCATCTATTAAAAATAAATATTTTTGCATATTAAAACATCTAATGAGTAGCACACTTAAGAAAAGTTCTTGATGAAATGCCAATAGTACCTGACATATCCTAGAAAGGAATTTAATGAACTATTGTAATATGCCTCTTACATTTTCATGAAAAATCTAATATTGGTAGGATTCGTCATCAATTCCTCTTTGCAAACAATGTGCCCTAACAAATTTCCATATGGCATAAATAATTTACATTTTGGGGGTTTAAGGATAGCCAAGCATTCGTTCACAATATCATGTATTATTTTAATGCTTTAAAATGATCATCTTTTTTCTTGCACAAGGAAAAATCATCTAGGAAGATTTTAAAACTTCCCAGTGGACATTTCTTCAAAAAATACATAATGATTCTCTAAAATGTGGATGGTGCATTGCAATAATTGAATGGCATTTTATTATATGCATAGATGGAATTCTCCACTACAAAAGTGATCTTCAACTTGTCTTCCTCAACTAAATTAATTTTATTATAGCCTAAAAATCCATCCAAAAATTAATAGATTTCATGTTTGACTACCTCCTTGAGAATTGAATCAGTAAAGGGCATAGGAAAGGAATCCTTGATGGTCATTATATTTGAACTTCTAAAATCAATATAGATGTAGATATGATGACTCTCCTTCAAGCTTATCATGATTGGTGACACCCATTCACTCACTATTACCTTGAAGATTATTCTTGCATCCAACATCTTATATATCTCTACATGACTAAGGTTGCATACTTTGGATTAATTATGTATGGTCTTCTTTGTACTTGTTATACACCAAAATATAATGGAACCTAATATATAGATAGTTCAGGTGGTATCCCCTTCAAGTCTTTATATGTCCAAGTAAATACTTCCTTGTACTACATAAAAATTTTAAAGTTATCACTTTCAATACAGGGTCCCAATTATCTCTACAATGGATCATCTTCTCCTCCTAGTTTTCATCGATATTAACCTATACCATATTCAGACATTTATATTGTATGGTATTAGGTTTGCTAGACACTTTAGCCACATCAAATGAATGTGTTGGCTTCTTGTCAATCACAACATCACCAATACTAAACTTTACAAAATTCTTTAGAAATGCCCACTTTTCCTCCTCTTCTTTGGGTTTGGACTTTGTATTTTTATTGCACTCACCCACCTTGTATATACTTCTTCTCTATTCATCATAGTTGTCTTCCTCTTCTACATGAATACACATGCAGCTTGGCTAGAATACTTCAAAGCCTTCCATCTGCAAATGGAGAAGTCTGCTATTTGAGTTATCTTCATCTTATATGCATTTTCTAGCTCTAGAACTCTATATTCATTTTCTTATTGTATGTTATCATCTTCTAATGATGACCTCTCTAATTTATTGGATATAACAAGATCTTCACTAACTGACTAGTTCTTCAAATTTATCATTTATTTTTGTTGGTCCTTTTTAAATGTCAGGTGATCCTTCTCCTAGTTTTAGTTAACCTTCATCATGCATAGCCATCCTTGTCACAATAGCATATCATATGTAGGTTTCTTCATGGAAATAACCACAAAGTCATTGATCTTCACTTTTTGTGTAGTTTTTTTTTTTAAATGAAAAATATGTTATATTTATAGAAGTTATATTACAAGGTAAAATTATTTGGACATGCATCAAGGGAGAAATAAAATCCTCTTCCAGTCCCTCCTGGCTCAAAAATTACCCATAAAACATTACCATACATAATGTAGATATTCATACACCTCAACACTACCATAGTTGAATTATAATTTATCCAATTTATTTGAATTCCATAAACCATCCATTTATCTTCATATTGTGTTGCTCTGTGGCCTAACTATGATAGATTCATTAGACTCACTATCTGCTCTTCCTATTCTGCTATATTCTTGTATCACCTCTTGCATCCCTTGGATTATTTGGCACCAACTTATCTAATTTTCCATATAAGAGTCCACATATTGCCCTTCCTCCATATCTTTTATCCATTTTGCTAAATAGTCTACCATCCTTTTTCCATATTGTTTGATATGTGTAATAAAAACATCTTGAAAAACCTGTCAGATCTTCTGAACTGCTTCCACCTTTATTCTCTCTCAAATTCCTAACACCTGAAAGGGCCTTATCAGATCCAAGATTCCAACCCATACCTGAGAGTCTGTGTTTATCCATAAATTATGTAACTATAGATTTGCAACTATCATTGATGTTGACAAGATCACCTATCCATATGCTTCATTATTTGTTATCTCCCCCATGACTTCTACTCTCTAGAACACTTCTTCTACTTTCCAATTTCATATGATAATACTAAAATCAGCTTTCCCAAGGTTTTTAGTAGAATCCCCATTTGTGTTTGCCTTCACCCACTCTCTGGGTGGCAGCCTCCACTCTATTTTATTCGAAGTAATATCACATATGTATCCATCCCTAAGTTATTTCTTTGTTACAATTATTCTAAGGCTCCATAGAATAATCACTTCCTCCATTTTTATGTATGTTTCCTCTTGTAATATGCTAGATAGTGTTTTTGTTACCTTGCTCATATTCCTCTCCCATGCTTTCTCCCTTGTTTTGTGCTTTGATCTAAATATGTGTGCATTTAGTTCTAGCCATAACTACCACCATATGAAGTTAGGTCCTATTTTCCATGTCATTTTTATTGTTTTAGTCTAAAAGTTGCATTGTTTCTATTTATCATAAAAGCTTTCTTGGCTCTCAAAAACTTCCCAATGTTTTCTCATCTGCCTCCACCAATTTATCCATATCTCTTTAGCAAAATAACACCCAACAAAGATTTGATTCAAGATTTCCTCTTCCTTTCCATATAAAACACATTTGGAAGGCCCAAGGAAATCTCTTTTTCTCAAATTATCAAAATTCAAGCATTTTATGTGGTTAATCAGCCATGAGAAAATGTTATTTTTTGGCCATCCTTCCTTTTTCCAAACAAATATCCATGGAAGTGGTGTTGGGATAATCTCATATCCACAAAATACCTTGTATCCCTCCTTTGCATTATAAATTCTAAACTTACTTCCTCCCCATCCAAGTATATCCCTCTTAGAACCATCATGAATTAGGTGTTTTTGGAGATGGTTCCATAATTTTTCTATTAGTTCCTCTGTCCCCTTCACTGGCCATTATCGGGGGTGTTTCCACTGTAGTAAGTCTGACACATGTTGATTCCATTATTTCATATGGTAAGAGTATTTCCACCACCCTACTTTTTGGAGCTCTGCTTTCCAACTCTCCATCTCTGGGAATTTCTGAATAATTGGTTGAGACTGATTCCATAAATCCTACCAAAATAGAGCATCATTTCCATCCCCTAACTGCAAATATAGGTATGGCTTTATTAACTCATGGTCTGCTAACATTTTCCTCCATACTGTAGATCCCTCTCCTTCCACTCTATATCTTGTAATATTTTTCTCAGCCACTTATGGGTAATATTTGGCTTGTAAGAGTCTACTCCATAAACCCCTAGTAGTTGTAATCCATCTCCAATATACCTTTCCAACTAGTACCTTTCTGTTAGGGAATGCTGATCTTATCTCCAATCCTCATTTTTTTGGTTGGCATATCTTCTCCCAACCCGCTAGTGATATTTTTTGTTATTCCCTTGCACCTGACCACAAAAACTTTCTTGTGTGTTTGTCAATATTTTTTAGGATTCTATTTGGAGCCTGAAGTATGAAAATTTTATAAACTGGGAGAGCTTGTAGCATAGCTATAATCATTGTAAATATTCCTCCCAAGCTTAGCCATTTGTGATTCTAGTTTCTTAGCTTAGCTTGAAGTCTATCCATAAACCCTTTCCACTCCTTGCTTTTTGTTTTCTTTATAGATAAAGGTACTCCTAATACTGTATGGGTAAAGGAATTTTCATGAATTTCAACAATTGTATAATTTTATCTCTCGCCCTCTTCGTTGTATTGAAAACAAAAATTAAGATTTTTTTCATTAAAAGTTTTCCCAGTAGCTTGACTATACCCATCTAAAAATTCTTTTATGTTTCTTGCTACTATGATATTGGCTTAACTAATAAGAGAAATATCATCCATAAACTAGATGTGATTTATCTCAATTTGAGAACTTATTTTCAGGCCCCTTAGCCTCCCCTCTTGTCTCCCTTTTTTTAACAGTATCCTGAGACCCTCTATGTAAAGGATAAAAAGGTAAGGGGAGAGAGGGTCCCCTTGCCTCAACCCCCTTCCTGCTATGAACATGGGAGAGGTACTACCATTTACCATAACTTAGAATGATGTAGTCTGTGTATAGTCTTTTACCCAATCTCTCCACACCTCTGCAAAGACCATTTTTTCTAAAATTCTTTGCATAAAGGACTAGTCTACTCTATAATAGGATTTAGAAAGATCTAATTTAATAAACATACCTAGGTACTTTTTTTTTGACATTGTGTGTATCACCTCTTGGGCCACTACTATTCCATATAGAATTTATCTACCTTCAATAAAATCACCTTGCTCACTTGAAATCATATTTGGTAAAAAAGTGTTTTAAACTTTTTTCCATAAGATTTGTTGATATATTGTATACTACATTACATAGTGAAATAGGCCTATAATTATCAATTATCTCACTATGTGGATCCTTAAGAATCAAAGTGATAAAAGTATGATTCAAGGCTTTTAACATTTGCTTACTCTATCTGATTTCCTCTAGTGCCTCTACCACTGCTTGGCCCACAATTTCCCATAAATTTTGATAAAATTCAATGGGGAATCCGTCTGGTCCTAGAGTCCTTGTTTGCATTATTTGTATGATCTGCAAGGTTTCTTCCAAAGAAATTTCCTCCATTAATAATTTATTGTGTTCAAGTTTGACTAAATGTGGAATTGCCTCTAGTATATTCTCTTTCCATATTGTATTCAATTTTTTATTTTTGCTAAAAAGAGTATGGAAGTACTCATTTGCTATAATTTTTATTTCACTTCCACTAGTTTTTACCTGACCCATCATATTTGTAAGACCTATAATTCTATTTTGTTGTCTCTTGGCTATTGTTGTCTTATGAAAGAATGTTGTGTTTTGGTCCCCCCTCCTTTACCCATGTGATTCTGGATATTTACCTCCAATATATTTCTTCTTGTTCCTCCAAAGCTTCCTCTCTCCTAATAATTTCTACCTCATTTTGCAATAGTTCTTTCATAATAGTTCCTTGTCTTATCTCCTAAGCAATCTTCTCCTTTTGATCCTTGATTTTGTTCTTTTGGATTCTAGTTATTTCCTTCTTCTGTTTACTCCACTCCTTTAGTTGGGTCCTTACATATTTTAGTTTTTTGTGGAGTTTGAATTGGGTTGTCCCAAATATTGGTTTCCCTAATTTCCATCATTCCTTTATACGATCTCACAACTCCTCATATTTCAGCCACCATAGCTCAAATTTAAAAGTTCTTGTAACTTTATGATTATCTTCTTCTATGGTTAGGCTTACTAGAAAATTATCTGAAGAAAACCTATCCATGACCCTCGCTTGATGCTTAATATGTAAACATAATTTCTCCCCCATGAAAAAATAATCCAAGCAAGATTTGATCATCTCCCCTTTCTTTCTTCTATTTGTCCAGGTCATGGAGCTATCCACATTTGGGATATCCATTAGATTTATTTTACATGTTATTGCTGAAAAAAACCTGTCCTTTTCCTCTAACATGGCTCTACCTCCTTGCTGTTCCTCTATTATAAGCTTTGCATTGAAGTCTCCTCCCACAATCCATTGGTCCTCTGAGTAGTTGTCTCTAAAATTTTGGATGGCTGCCCATTGATCCCTCTATAATCTAACTGTCTGTGCTCCATAAAAATTAACTATAGTCCAAATTTTCCTAGTTTCCCTATTTTGTAACCAAACCATCAACACCCCTCTCATAGAGGCTCCCCTATCTCTAGGAGAAGTTGGTGATTCCACATAGTGACCAATCCACCTAATTTTCCTTGTGTCAATTAAGTAAGGATCTCTCCTTTTTGCCATATCCTCCTATTTATTTTTTGTAAGTCTTCTCCTTGCATTTTGGTTTCCTATAATAAAATTATATATGGAATCATATCTATGATAATATTTTTGACTATATTTTGTCTAGGGTGACTAGCTAAACCCCTCACATTTCAAGTGATTAATATTATTGAAAATTATGAGATAAAAAATTAGCCATCAATTTTACCTTTCCATTCTGGATCAAATATTTTGCTTGTTCCTCCATCTTTTCCTTATTTGACTTCTTACAGATTGGTTCAGTTTTTGTTTCTTCTCTACTCGATGAATCCCTAAAGTAGGTATTTCTTTGTTCGTATTTCCTTCTCTCATATCTATTTTCAGTGTTAAAATTATTTTCTGCTCTATTTCCCCTCCTATGGTCTCCCTTGTGGGTTGAATCTCCTCTTCCATGAGAGAGGTTGTATCTGGTTCTACTCCTTGCTTGTTCCCCGATACTAGATTGGAATATTGTTCCTGATCAATTGGTGTGACTTGCTAAGTATCCTCCTCTAACCCTTCCATTTGAAAATCCCCTTATGTTTTTAAGTTTCCTAGTTGTTTGAATATTTCATATATGTTGTTTGTTCTTACAGATCTTTATCCTTGTCTCTGGTTACTATGTTGATTTCTTTTGTTTGGCCTTCGCATTACTTTTTGAAAGCCCTCAAATTCTGTTGGGTCTTTCCTTTTCTTTTTATTTCTCTTTTATTGAAGAGATTGACCCGCCATGTTAATATTTGCTTTTGTCCCCTTGTTTAGATTGATGATCCTTAATTGTTAGGCACATTCTAGCCAGATGTCCATGAGCATGGCACACCCAACATGTGAATGGAATAGCCTCATAATATAGTTGTTAGTACCAAACAAAATCCTCTATTTTTATGTCTATATCTATTTGAGGAGGTTTGTTGAGATCCATTTCTACACAACCCCTAGCAAACATTGTCGATCCTCTTAAAACTATTTCTCTTGATCTACCTTGATAATTCCCTACTAAGTTGTCTATTGCCTTGAGTACCTCCTCTTTATAAAATTCAAGGGGAAGGGAAAATAATATTACCCATATTGGTACTACTATCAGTTCCACCCTTGGGTTGAATCCCATCTTCCATGGTTGCAAGAATATTCTCGTTGGCCCATGATGATACACCCTCCGTCAAATACCTTTTGTCAATCTACCATCGATGTGAAATCTATAGAAAAATACCCATTTGGGAGAGTTAGAATTTCATATTCTCCTTCCATATGCCATTGTTTCCTTATCCACGTGTGGAGGAAGTGCACAAATGGTCTAAAACCCACGAATTTACTTATCAAGTTGTGTTTTGACTTATAAACAATATCCTCAGCTTTCAGTCCTCAGCTATTTCCAATACTAGTATTTATTTTTCTTGTGGTAGACATCCGTTCACCCTCCCAAGTAGAGAAACCTCCTTTATCACTTTCCCATGGTGTTTATGATTTTGTTTTCTTATATTTGATAGTCATTGAAGTTATCTTGGGTTCCACATGGCTTATCCTGGAATGAGATTTCTTTGTTTGGAGGATTTGGTACCGAAGTACCTATGTCACCCATTCTTGGTTGTGATCCTTACTATTGATAGATATCTACCCTACCTTTTGAAACCCTAGTGTGATTCCTCATATCTCCTCTCAAGAACCTCCAAAAATTTTAAACCTTAGCTTCTACGTTCCATTTTTTGTGTAGTTAAAAGTGCATTTCAATACATATTGTTCTACACCTTAAGTCTAAAATGTGGAGGACATAAAAATGGTGTTCCCAAATCTCTCCATGTCTTATCTAGAAATACCTTCACACTATATCCTCCATCAATGATAACTTATATAAACTTATGGTTAAGCAACTCAATGTAAACCAATGTTGTTTTCTTTCTAGCATCATTCATCAACATTGTTGGATCAATGAATTGATCCCTTCCTTTCCTAGTTATTTCTTGTTGGCATCATGGCTCCACCATTTTACTTGTCCATGTTATTTCTCCTACTATCACATAAATCTTTGGTATTTTATATACTAGATTGGATACTTTTAATTTCACACTTATATATAATACTTGTGTCCCCAACTATTGTGATTACATCTCCTCTTCTATTGTACTTATGATGGGTCTTTCCAAATTTTTCTCTTGCATTAGCTTCTCTTGATTGGTCCTTCACATTTCTACTTGAACATGTGCCTCCTACCATATCTTATTTTTTATATTAGGATACAAATATTACTTAGTCTTCTTTGCTTGAGTCTATGTTAGTGTTAACACATGCTCTTATTTATTTTTCTAGTCTTTCAAAGTCTCTTCAGTATCAATAAATTTGGCATTCTATGAATTAGTTGAACTATCCTTCTTCAAGAAATTGGAATCCCTATGATTTCCTAGTCCATGACATTGACACATCAACCCATTATTGTTTTTGGTGTTCCCTTGGACATGTGCATTCTAAACATTTCTCACAAAGTACCCCCACTCTTGGCATTTTCTACATTGTATTATTTATCTACCATCTAAACCATATTCTAATCAATATTTTCCACCTTGTGGTCGCTTCCCTTGTTGTGGTTGATGTCTTGCTTGATGGTTTTTCCTATAATCGCTACTTGTTTCTCTTTGTCTACTTTTAGAAGTATTAGACTTCTCTTCCTTCTTGTACTTCCACACCATTATATTTTGATATCTAGTGCTTGTTAGGTTAAATGAACTATTCATAATAGCCTATACCACAACTTAACAAATATTATAAAACTCAATCTTTAGATAATTTATATTTGTGTACCCTTTGACTTGCACTTGGAACACCAAATATCTTTCTTCTCTTTCTTCTTTATTCTTTCACATTATTAATCATTCTTTCCAAGTCCTTTATCATAGCTTAGATGGCAACATGCTAGTCATCTTGGTGACTATCTAAATCATCATATCTACAGTGACTTACTCTTGTTGTTTGTTTAATATTTATCTACAAGTTGAGAGCTCTATTAAAGGCTTCATTATAGGTAGTTGGTGGTACTAAATGCACCTTCTTTTTATATATTGGTAACAATCCATCTAGGAACCATCATTTTTGTAATCCATCTATTGGATTTACCTCCATATTAGCAATGAGTTTCTTTAATCATTTATTCTATGACTTGATATCTTCATCTCTCTTTTGTTTTGTAGAATATATTTCCTTGATGATCTCAATATTATCGAAGAGTATTCTAAATTGCTTGGTGAATTTGGCATTTAATTTATTCCATGTTGTGAAGGGGTTTTCTCTCTTTAGAATCCAATCTATTTTTATCTCCCACAATATAACCAAAAATAACTTTAGCTAGGATCCTTCATCATGAACTTAATTAGCTCAACATATTGTTTCACATGTACCAATATGATGTTTTGGGTTCCCCTTCCCATCACCCAAAAATTATGGATATTTTTGTTTGCCTATTGTTATAGCTATGTTTGTCATAGATGATTGATATATTTTGCTAGATTACTTTGTACTTTCAAACAATATTTGATTACTCCCTTGTGCACCTACGCTTTATGGCCACCTTCATAAATACACAATCGCTATTTTTGGTCTTCACACACTCTCTGATGATTTACCTTATGATTGAAATCCATAATTTATACCCTTAGGAACTCTCCTTCACACTTGTGTTAGCATCATTAGTTGTTGACCTCACCTCTTTATCCATACTCCATGTTGGTACCTTCTTCATTACTTGCAAAAATATCTTTATTGGTTTGATCCTCATTTCAAACCTTGTTTTTCTAATGCACATCAACTTGTGCTTCCTCCATTTTTAGAAACAATGTTTGTCACCTTTTACTTACTATTCCTAAACTATCCTCCACTTGAGGACTCCATACATATTCCAATTTTTGTTCTATAAGTTATGTCAACCTTATTTATTATCTTTTATCAATAATATTTTATGCATCACTCTAACCTTCTTGTGCAATTATTTAACTCCTTGTTGATTGATTTACAATTCTTCTAGATATATATCTCATCACTCTAACCTTATTGTACAATTATTTAACTCCTTGTTGATTGATTATCAATTCTTATAGATCTATATCTCCCACATCCTCATGGTAAGTTATATATCATTCACCTCTAAAAAGCTCATGCAATGTTAGTTTGTTCTTCAAATGGCAATGGTGTCAAATGTAGCATAGTGGTTTGTAATCCAACTTTTGGAGGAACAATTTAATATGAAAATTTTGGTAATTATTAATGATTTTAATTAATTCAATTTCAATACTTTATTGTATGCATAGGAATGTCTATCATGTTCTATGATTTTATTACTTAGTATGCAAATTTATCTCTCTAGCTAATGACAACTCAATACAACATTTGTTTGTATAAAAATGATTTATATGACATATCACTTGTATTTCCTATCACTTGAATAATATATCATTTACATAGCATCCTCTAACAACACTTCTTGTATTGTGGCTTCAATATTACATACAAAACTTGGATAAAATAACCTATATATTTATTGTATTATAGCAATCCTTAATGACAACACACATAACATATACACAATCATAATAGATGAAGGATGAAATAAGTAAATATTGCATTCAGTCCTGCATGTATGTTACTTGCATTACATATCAGTCTACGATCCTATACACATATCTCTTGGAACACTATCTACACAAATATATCTACTCTCTCTTTGTTTGTGTCTCTAGTCTAAAATACATTACATATTACAATACCCCAATACATGATATATGTCTAAATGAATGGGAGAACTATTTATTATTGTGGATTGATAGTTAACAACAATTGTCGTTCAATATGCATCACTTCTAATTGGGTGATAACTATCCTACATTTGTTCATGCTTAATACATGTATTATATCATACATATTATAAACTTTGAATTATCAAAAATTCTTACATCATCGATTGTGATGTCAAACATTACAAAATTATATTTTTTTTTACATTTGTGCATTCCACTTATTTAATTTTCTACTTATTTGGCTAAGTATCATTAGAACTAGCTCTTACATACACTACACAAGTGATTTCTTCACCCCAAAACTTGTGATCTAGTCCCTTGGCATAAATCATACAACATGCCATCTCCATGATTACCCTAATTTTACTTTTAGCTACACCATTTTTCGTAGGTGTAGTGAATAGACCTCTAATATTTTATTCCATGAGTGGCCATAAAAATCATGAAAATCATAACAAACATATTCACCACCCCCATCTATTCTTAGACACTTAGTCCTTCTATCTAGTTGATTTTCAATAAGAGCCTTGAAATTATTGAACCTCTCAAACACTTCATCCTTGGTATGAATGGTATATACCCACATAAATCTAAAAAAATCACAAATTAAAATAAGGAAGTACCTATTTATTTAAATGTAAGGTGTTCCTATAGATCCGTATATATCACTATGTATGGTCTCCAAAGGTTGAGAAGCCCTCCTGGCAACTCCTTTTGGAAATTTCTCCCTATTATGTTTTTTCCAAAATGCATCTCTCATATGCATCACGTGGAGATGATATGTATGAAATTCTAATGGCCATCTGATGTTGACTCATGTACCTCAAGGATCCATAACTAAGATACCCAAGCTTATGATACAACTTCTAACTCTCATTATTAGCATGTGCAACTATGGAAACTAAGTTCTTGTTAGAAGAGGAAGGAAAGGTGGGTATTTCACCCAAATTATAAATATGATAAGACTAATCATAATATCTATAATAAACAATCCTAAACTCATTGCCTATATCCATAATAACCCATCTATCAAGCCAAAATTCTACTTTCTTGTTTGTGTGAGTAATGCAAAAAATAAACAAAAAGTTAGGACCAATATTAAAAACATGAAGTACCTCATCAAAAAATAAAAATCCAATCATGATGTCTCTACTTCTAGGCACCTACAAGGAATATTCATCTCCAATCACAACATGTTCTCCTACATGAATTTTGTTGTAGGTGCTTATGCTTTGTCATGTGTCTAGTGGCCCTAAATCAACTATCCAACCATCCAAAGAGGTGAATTTTAAATATGTAGAATGAAATTAAACATGTGCCTATGGTTTCTCATTCAAATTCATCCTCACCTTGTACATAGGAGAGAGAAACATCAACACCCTCTTTCTTTTTACTTCTTCCAACTTCTTGTTCCAAAGTCTACAAAATTCTACCTTGTGTCCTCTCTTGCAAAATTCACAAGAAGGTTTTTTTAAGGGTATTTTGGATTTTTTATTATTCCATTTATACTTTTTATCATTTTTATATTTTACCATAGCTTCTTTTGGATGTGCCTAATTAAAAATAAAATTTCCCTTACGTCTATTTATCCTAGCTTGATGATGCAAGAAATACTTAAATACCTCATCAATAGGTGGTGTAGAAGAGTCTAGGAAGTACATTTGAAGTATATTGAAGACCACAACAATTATTTCATATTTTTTAACACATTCTTGAAGATAATATTGAGTAGCACTACATTACATTCTTTCTCCAATGATTTATGTCCTTCCCTTCTTTCCTTAGGCAACTCTCTTGTGATTCATATATCCTCTTGTAATTTCTTGAACTGACTAATATTATCATAAATAGTGTCAAACAATTCCATGGATAGGGTTACAAGCTTTGCCTCCACTCTATTGATATATGTAGAGTCAATCCAATCAAATAGTCCTTAAAAAATCTCAAGTGAAATATTGGGATCAATAGTGTTGCTTACATTGATGTCACACACATTATCCAAATGGAAAGCAATCACACCATAGGATTTATCCTTCTTATCCTTATATAGCTACTTTACTTCCCCAATATTAGTATCTCAAGGATGCTCATTCACATACTTGAGTAAACCCTTGCTTCAAAGCAAATCTTAAATATTAATTTTCCATGTAGCATAGTTTGGACCACTCAACAAGGGCACATAATAATCCATACTTATTCTGCTAAAATTTAATAATCTATAATAAGTTGTGACTAGAACCAACACTACCAATGTAGAGAGCTCCAAAAACCATGTGATTTTCAAAAAAGAGGTTCAAAATGCTTTTGTATGTAAAATTTTATGGTCCCTAGAAGTTTAGACCTAAAATCATAAAAATTACCTCCAAAATATTTTAAATTTTGTACTTGTAGTGAAAGGGAGGCCACCATGTGTCATTGTGTGAGTGGTTTATGGGGTGCTTACTATGCACTGACTATGCAATGTATAAACAAATTATAAGAAGTCACTTATCATAATCTAATTTGCTATATTTTATGCAAACCATGTTGTGCTACTTGTCTTTAGTTGATTCACTCCAAATTTTAGACATCGCTAAGTCTAATACTGACTGTGTAATTTACTTATCAATTTTATGAGATGGAAAAATATGATTGGTTGATCCCATATTTATAGATACCAAATAGCATGACCTACCACATCGACCCAACCAAAACATGTCATGTCGATCATTATGTTAGCATTTGCCATGTGTTGCCTTAATTTTTGTGCCACATTAATGCTCTCATAGGGCATCATGTGTTACCCTATGTCATCACTTACCATGTATCACCTTGGAATTCATGCATTTGCTACCATATTAGTTTTCTAGACTACCACATGTTACCTCAAGATTCATACATCTATTGCCATATTTGTTGTATAAACTACCATGTTAGTTGCCATATGTTAGCTTAAAATTTATGCATATAATGCCACATTAGTTGTATAGTCTAACATGTATTTCCTTGGGATGCATGCACCCAGTGCCATCCAATTGTATGAACCACCATGTGTCAACTTAAGACCTATGCATCTAGTACCACCTTAGCTAAACAAGCTATCAAATGGCATTTGTATGATCATGCCACATCATCGTATTGGTGAAAGGGGTTGTTACACATGTCATTTTACATGTTATCACTTATATTTATTTCATCATAGGTGCATGCATATAGTTTTCTAACAGCATCATCAAAACGGAGAGGTATAGGTTCAAACTCAAGAACCCATGTCTAACACTCTAACATACATTGTGCTAGCCACATCCCAAAGCACAAGGCTTGAGAGGCTAAGTAAATATTTAATCATTAATCCTAAAACTAAGACATCCATCTAGTCAAAAATAATATAAAAATAAGATTAATTACCATTGAGAGGAAAAACGAACCTATTGGTAAATACTTCTCCTATAAAAATTCTACTGGTTCTAGTGAGATCCTTGCAATCCAAGTCCACTAGGATTTTTTTATCATAAACCCTTCTTCAAATTATATAGTTAGCTTCAAAAAATCTTCTTTTGAAGCCCCTACAAGAATTGTTCTCAAGATAATTTGAAATAGAAATCTACTGCCAATAAAATAAATCAAATAATGAAGATTCACATCTACTCTAATACCATGTCAGATTTTACAATAGTTTCCAAAAATGAATGAAACTAGTCATTACCCAATATTGCTTAACAAAATAAATACACAACATAAATAACATAGAATATAATGTGATGTTTGTAGACATCAAAACATATTCACTAAAATAGAATCAAAATACACTCTAACTAATAAGAAAATGATCAATAAGAAGGGGTATTTATATCCAAGTACATGATGGATTTAGGTCAAGGTTTTGAGATTGAACTTTAGGAATAAAATATACAAAAAATACCCTTTACAAGGTTTACATGGGCCCAAAGAATAAATATAACAAATGCAATTGTAAATAGTTAGTTGTGACCTCAAGATAGTTTATCCACCATATTTTCCAATACAATTCTCTATTTGTAAAGTTATCCATTAGTATAATTGAGCATAACATTAGCAAGTGGTGTTAGAATAAAAAGCTATAGTAATAATTTTATTATTGTATTTTATTAAAATAGTTTTTTAAGGATAACTTGTTAGGATTTGTAGGAATAAGGTGTTAGGATTTTTAGAGATAACTTAGTATTTTTAGGATCCAATTTTATCAATAACAATTGATTACCAGATTGTAAATCATTATAAATTGGATCTCAAAAAAATAAATAGAGCATCTTGTGTTACAATATTTTATGGTATCAGAGCCATTAAATTACAAATAAGGATTTTGTCTCATGGCATTCAATTTATCAAAGTTGACTTACCATTATAGGTTGTTACTTTGTAATCAGTTTTGGTATAATTCATTATCAACAAAGGTTTTCTTTTGTATTGTGTATAAATATGTTCTATGTGATAGATAGGTTTAGTGTTTGTTATATTTGAAGTTTAGTAGTTTTCTCCTCACTTGATAAATTTGTTGCTTAGGACATTTAAAATTCATCCAGACTAATGTAAATTGTAGCTTGGAGTTTGTCCATGTTTCTAGCTTCGACAAAGTGTTGGTTGAAGGTTGATCATGTTTCTAACTTGGGAAACATCCAACTTGGAGTTTGAAAAAGTTTTAAACTTAGATGGAGCAAAGTGTAATGTTTGACATTTGTTGCACTAGATTTTGTTTTCAAGGTTTGTTTAGCATCCTAGGTTTGTTGTTTAGGATTATCATTAGTATAATAATGATAAATATTCAAACTCTAATTCTTTTATATTCATATAAACTATATAGAAGAAGGTATAATATGTGAATCCATAAGATACTTACAATTCGTGAGTATCAAGATTTGGTAAATATAGTTCTCAAGAAAGAAACCATATCAAAAGATGATGTTGATTACTTTAACAAGCGACATAGAGAAGCTTTGATGCTTCTAAAACTATTTATTGTAGATGATTTGATTTCCAAAGTTCATAATGAGGATAATCCTACAATATAGTGAATAAAGTTGTAGAATAAGTATCAAGCATCTAAAGCAAGACGTGCTTTGTATTTGAAGAATATTCTCTATTATTTTCTATTGGAGAAAGGAAGGCGTATTTTTTAGAACCTTGTTCATATGAAATATCTAAGAGATCAATTGAATTTTATTAAAAAATGGTTAGCATTATTTTGCAATATTAGCCTCTATCTTAGGAGTCTTGATTTGAGTCTGCATTTGCTTATTAAAACTCAAAATTTTTATTTTGAAAATATATATTCTTTAATTTTATAAAAAGGGAGGATACAGTCATTGATTGGAGTATCCATCTCAAGGAGTACAAAGAGTGCATTTCCTACTAAATCCAAACAAAAAAATCAATCAAAATACCAAGTCCTTATAATCTAATCACAAAGCAAGTATGTTAAAACACTTTTAGAAAGATTTTGGATGATAGATTGTAATCCAATATATACACTATGGAAATTGGGCTAAAATTGTCATCCTACTTTGATTTACCTCTAGTCAATAAGTTAGTATATCTTTAGTTGGTAGGTAGCTTGATTCATCTTATGACCATTTGATGGAATTTAGTTTTGAAGTGAGTAATTTATCTTGTTTTATGTCAAATCCCTAAAGAGAACATTGGAAAGCTATAAAATGTATTCTTAGATATATCAAAGGTACCCTTGACTTTCATATAGTATACAAGTAATCTAACTATTTGTAGTTGGTTGGATACACTAATATAGATTAGCCAGCATCAATTAATGATCAAAAACCTAGTACTAGTTATATGTTTTCTCTTGCATTAGGGATCATTCCTTAGCAAAACAAACTTCATAATATAGTTGTTTTATCATCAGTTGAAGTAAAATATAAGTTATCATATAGCATAGGTTGCATATTTTTTTGGTTGTGATACATTATGATCTTTAGATGCATCAAATAACTCAATTTTGCTTCATTGTGATAATGAAAGTGTACTCAAGTTGTGAAGAATCCATTATATAATGACAAAATAAAAACATATTGAAGTTCATCAACACTATATCCAACAACTAGTGGAGTGTGGAAAAATTGCCTAAGTTATTATCCAACTTCCAAATAAATTATTGATGTAATAAATAAACCCTTGAGTAGAGAAAATTTTATAAAATTTAGGGATAAGCTTGGGATTGTATCTAGGTTACTCATTAAGGGGGTGTTAGAATATATATCTATATATATATATATATATATATATATATGATAAGGATTTTTATTATTTTATTATTTGTTACTTTAATTTTTTAGAGATAACTTGTCATGGTTTGTTGTGATGAATTAGGATTTTTAGAGATAAATTGTTAGGATTGATAGGGATAAGTTCTTAGAATTTTAGGATTTTATCAATACCAACTTATTACTAAATTGTAAATAATTATGAATTGGAGCTCAAATTCAAATATATCATATTGTGTTACATTATTTTAAGTGGATAGGTAGAAGAATAAATAAATAGGACAAAATGAAAAGCAAGTGTTAGACCAAAACACTCAAAAATAGACCATCACATTACATTGAGATATATTATTGAAAAATATGGAAGGAAAAAAGGTATGTATATTATTATTTTATATACTTCAAGGAGGCCTTTAACACAATGTATATAATCAAACTACGAAGAATGATGGTATTGTTGTCCTCTATGATTGTCTTGTCTATCAGACATGGTGTGGACCAGGTGGTTAAGGTAGATCGTGTCTTGCACATAGTGACATAACAAGGCTAGTCTTGGGAGAGTGGGGTTCAACTCAGTCGAGAGTATCTAGAATTTTAACAAAGGATGGATCCTTTATAAGATGAGATTTTTGGTGCTCTTTCTAATCTAACAACATGGGGGAAGGGTAAGAGGAAGAAAATAAAAGCAAATGAAATTAAAAACCTAAGATAAAAATGTGGTGATGTGCCAAAGATCAAATAAGATCTCCCTACACAATAGGTCTAAACACAATGTGTTGATGTGAATGTTGTCCTCTCCTTAAATTTTTTTAGCACAAAAATACAAGATGCAAACACATATGCATAAGAGAAGCAGATTTTTGCATGAGATCCATAGATGGAATTTAAAGTAGATGCATGGCCTCCAATATATATATGCAATTAAAATGTATTATTGAAGACTATGGATCAGGGGTTAGATTTACCTCAAGGTCATTCAGGATTCCATAAACTACTATACAAAAAAATGAAAGGAAAGCTTTACAAACTTGTTGATGCTTCATGATGCCAAACTAATTGTTATATATAGACTACTATTAAGGGAAGTTTCCCTTCAAATTTTGTAGGATATTTTTACAATCTTAACTACCTTTTATAGGGATTCTAAAAATTAATTGGGAGCATTTTTTGTCATTAGTGTTATTATATGCAAGACTATAGTTGCCATGTCTACTTTTAATATCTTCTCAAACTACTCAACTAAGGTGACAATTGGTAGGTAGTCCTTACTTTTTCAATAAGATCATGTTAATTCATCTCACTTTCCATTACTAGGATCCTATGCATCATTGCTTCCCTTTGTAGAACTTAATCTAGCTCATCCTTAGTGTTGGTGATAAATTTGAATTTTTTGGCATGCCCTTGATCTCTTCAAATCTTGATGTGCTTATACCTACTTGTCAGAACTTCCTCTTTATAGTCTCTACGAGGCTCTTGAAACACCTCTGCTATTAGGAGTAATTCAGAGAGTTTTCAATTTTCATCTAGATCCAAGCAACCAGCCTATCAAAAAAAAAATATTTCCACTTTGTATTTATTCTTAAAATTCCTAATCATTGGACTCTATCTTAACTCTTATGCATACAGTCAGGACTTTGTCTCATCCCCTCCACTCGATACTTCCACAAAAACCATAATTGCCTCTGATAAAATATTTTGTGCTTCCTGTGAGTTTATCTAAGTCTATTTTATAAATTAAAATTCTAGTAGTGCGAAGTCACTACAACTTTGGTGACTAACAAGGGTCTTTTTGCTTGCTTGAAGAAGAACCCAAAAAAAATGGTGTCTTTATTCTTAGGCGTAAAGTCAAAATTTATAAGTCTTGCAAAATAAAACACAAAAAGATAAAAGATAAAACTATGACAAAACTACAAAGCAAATAATTTATCCAACACTTGTTTAATTTTTTCTCATTCTTCCTCTAATGGGAATTGAATCTATTGCAATTCTTTATAAATTGTGAGTACTTCAAATTTATCATCTTGGGAGAATTTCCTTGATTGGCCTATTACTTTATGCACCCATATTTTTAATTCTATCAAGGATCCTATATCACTAGAGGAATCCATTTTCTCTTCAAACTCAAAGAATCATTCCTTATTTTTCTTGATCAACTCTAAATACTCTCCTTTTGATCAAATATGGTCATACTAATTCCAGGGAGAAGGAATATTTACTTGAATTAAATTTTCCACCTCCCCATTGAATCTTCGATGGTGATATATAACATGTTGATTTGACTCAAGCATTATCTTGTTACCAATTTCTTTTGAAGAAGGTTGACTACTCTTTGTGCCATAGCTTCCTTATCTTAGATTTCTATAGTTATCATTTCAAATTCTAGTACCATTGCCAATTTAGCTCAATAGGTCTTAGCCTCCTCTAGTTTTGATCTAATTTTATTGAGATCTTTCTTGAATCTATTATTTATCTAGATACTTAAGAGTGCTATCAAATACACAAATTTAAATAGCTAAAATAATGTTAATGCAACACTAAAAATTTATCCCAGTAAGCATCTTAGCTTTTCTTGATAAGCATTTTTATTCTAAACCACTACTCGTTTTAACGTTTTTGCTTTAAATCCTCCATTTCTTTTAGTAAAGTATCCTTCTCTTGATTAAACCGAACCTGTTGTTGGAAAATTTTGTCTAAAAAAATCTTAAGTTGTTTCTCCTTTTCCATCAGCATAGTCTCTAATTTCTACTTCTTTAAACATTTGGTTAGTATATTTGTCTAATTTAGACTGGACTTGACCTCTTCCAGTGAGTCCTTCAAGATTTTCTTGACTTGTTCATGCTCCCTTTATTTCTTGTTAACCTTCTACTAGTTGACTCATAGTCATGTTTGACTATCTTATTGGCCTCTCTAGTGAGATTCATTATATCTTGCGGCCATGCATCATTTAAATATAGCTTGATAGTTGATACTTTCCAATCTTGTTCTATCATTTTCTTCTCTAGATTTGACACTAGTGGATACCTTTTTTAAAATAATAGTGTTCTTTTATAAGGAGCAAAATGGCAATCTATTTGAGTGATTTTCAATTATTTTGATAACTACAATTGTCTTTATTGATAGTACTCATTCATTTGTTGTTGGATCCTCTAAAAACATTTCCATGGATTTAAAGTTGATAGGCCCTCTTATGTCTTATCTTGTGGCCCTGATGGTGATAAAAAGGTTGATAATGGCTTGAGTAGTAAAATTTCTACAACATGAGATGTCAAAGAAGTAGGAGCTAAAGCTAATGGGGTTTCCCTATAAAATTTTAGCATTTGCATTACTTCACAATCAAGAGAGGTCATCAAGTGAGCTGAAGATGATGTAATTTGGGTAATAGGAATATCTTGGGCTTTATCTATCAAGATAACTTCTATAAATTTTGGGCCTCTCCTTATTCATAGAAGGGGAGGGTTGGATTATTCTACTACTGCTCCACTTCATTGAGATTATATCCCTTTTGGTTTTCTTTGACTTACTGGAACTAGTTGTATATCCTACTTTTTGTTTTTCCCTTTCTACCATCTCCCATCTTGGTTATTCTTGTCGAGATATGTACTGCATTGGTGGGGAAGATGTTCTTGTCTCCTAAGTGGGAATATTTAAGCTTTTCTTTGTGAGTTCAATATATCGCCCTTCAATTCTTTCTTGTAATTTTCTATTTTCTCTTATCTTATAAAGCATTTTGATGTTGACTTCCTCCTCATTGTATTGCTCAGACCCTAAGCTTTCTCAATCTATATGTTCCTCATTGTATAATTCATTGAGCGTTGAGTCTTCTAGTATTGAACCTAGTTCTTCCTCCCTTTTTGCTCAGTTATCTTATCTTCTACCATGCTTCTATCTTGGGCATCTTCTAATGCCTTACACTCAACTTCTCTATATTATATTAACTTACTTTATACCATAGGTTGAAATTATCCTTTATCTCATAGAAATATTTATATTATTTTAGGATTGGAAAAGGTTTGGTGAGCAATTTGAGAAGGTGTATTATTGTTTCATATATAGGTTTCCCGAGACTCAATTCTAATCCTTCATTTATGGGTAAACTTTGGGTCTTTAGTATCTTTTGAATATGTAGCAAACTTCTTCTTAGGATCATACTCCCATTGGTCTTTAATTTTTTTGATCCCTTGCTCTTTCAATTTAGTGTATGTACTAGAAACCACTTTCTTTTTATGTAAAGTCTCTCCTCCTAGGATGATTGGTTGCCTATAATATAATTTTTTGCTTTACCACTTCCATACTTGAAATCTATCATATCAAGTTACCTAAAAACTTCTAGGGCAAAGACTCGATCATGGACATGCTTGGAAAGTAGGTAAATGGAAAAATTAAAACCATGTATCATAAGGATTGTCCCTTCTTTGAAAAAATACCAATCCCCAAGGAGTGTTTCCTCCACAAAGTATTTACAATCTTGTGATATATGCTCCATATAATAATACCTTAGTGATGCAATGGCCAAGGAAAATAAATGCACAATAAAATCACAATAAGAGGAACTCTTTACTAAGTCTCTTGCCCATGAGTAGACTAGTACATCATTTCCTTTCCCATTAGTCCATTTTGGATTTAAACTAGTGAACATCTTTGGGTTTTGGAATAAATTAAATAAACTAGAAATTATGAGTACCTAAATGTTTTGGTTGTTGTAAAATGACTCAAGCTATCTCTTATTTGTCTAACAATTAGTTTAGCAAAATCTAGAGTCTTTGGCTCCTGTCTCATCTTGTATAAAATCCTTGAATGGGATGAGTTGATATCCTTGTCATGTGTTATTTCCAAAATAAAGGTAGTCATGCTTAGAACATCCTTAAAGCTCTCCTTGAACATATTAATGGGTAAATACCTTGTGGGATTTGGTCATTCTAGCCTATGCTTTCACATTCTAAGCTTAGAAAATATATTTTAACTTGGTCTATGAGAGCCTCAAAGTCTCTCTTAACTTTATTTTAACCTGCATTTCACCTTCCAATAGTAGTAGTGTTCTAATAATGGGGCTTGCTATCTTTACTTTAAATTATTCACTCAAGGACCTAATTTATTGTGTGGTAGGTTCATCAAACTCTACACATGTTGCTACTAATTTATAATAAAAATGGACCTTAGATGCCATTTATTATGCCAATAAACTAGTCCAGATTCTTGCTCCAAATTTTGTAGGATTGATCATTTTTAAGCATTCTAAAATAACAATCCTTAGATTCTTTGTTATTTTTGAAGTCCTTGGGTTTGATTAATCCCCAACTGGATCAGTTAGTATTTTAATATTGAAGGAGTAGGTGAGTATAGGAACTTTTAGAGTTTTTGTTGCATGGGAACCTTCTATCTTGGACATACTAGATTTAGAAGTTATTGCACAACTGGATGCTCTTCTTTTCTCCATTATGACAACTGCAACTTTTGATTTTTTGCTCTTCTTATCCAAACTCTATCATAGAGGATTAAAGTTATTTGCATTCTTGGAAAGCATCGAGCTTTAGTGGTTATAAATTTATTTTTTGCCTAGTACACATTCTGCTCTCTCCTATATGCAATGCATTTATTATTTTCTACTTATTAAATCTTTGGGGGATGTTCATATTGAACCTTGTAGACAATACTTTTATAAAGGCCCACACTTTTTAGGACCTAATTATTCTTACAAACTTTTTGTTGATCTTTGGTCAAGGTTGGAGTGGGCATCAACCTTGGAATTTAATGTGGCTTTTTCAAATGGAAATCAATTCTCATTTCAAAAAACTCTTGACAAGAAGACCTTATCGTCTACTTTCACAGTTAGATGCTTACTGGACTTCCTAGTCATATTCCCTTTACTACTGGAACATTTGAATTTTGGCCATTGAATTTCTTATTTACAAGTGTCTGAGCAAATGTTGTTCCCCAAACCATACCTTTGTAACATTATTTGTTTGAATTCGAGATGTATGCTTTCACAAGTTTCCTCTTTTCCTCACCTAAGAGTGTATTTTTGTATATTAGTAGTGGCAAGAAGGGAAAATACTTAGATCAGATTTGCGTTTTTGTCTCCTTACCACCTCGGATTAGTTGATATTGATCTAGGATTATCAAACCATCTTTAGGGAGCATCCCCCTTGCTTTATTTTTAATTAGGTCTTCTTTGCAATGGGAAATAAATTGTTGGAAAACATTGGATTGAGAAGAGATATGTGGGAGGTGAGCTATTCGATACAAAGGTAAATATTGCATTAACCATTAACCATTAACAAAAATAATCAGGTTACAAAGTTTAAATAAACACAAAATAACCATACTAGAGAAAAGGGGGGAATAGGAGAAATTAAGGGAAGGGAGAAGAAATTAAATTAAAACTCTCTTGCCGCCCAAAGATGTTGTCGTCCAACTGCCGTCCAGGTAAGGTAAAAGGTAAGTAAACTTACCCAAGGTAAAATACTCTTTTTAACCTTTTACCAATGGTAATTTTCCAACATTCTCCCCCTTAAAGTTGAGAGGACTGACTATACGGTCTCTCAGCTTTATAAATTGAGCTTTAGCCATGCCTTTGGTGAAGATGTCTGCTAGATTATCCAAAGTGCTTGCAGTATTGAAGCTCAACTATCCGTTGTTCCACCATATCTCTTATGAAGTGATACTTCATATCAAAATGTTTTGACCTTTTGTGGTGGATCGGATTATATGCCAACTATATGGCACTAATATTATCACAATTCAGTTTGGTTGGACCAATTTTTTTTTCGCCAATCTCTTCAAGGATTTTCCTCAACCAGAGGATTTGAGTACTAGCATGGGTAATGGCTATATACTCAGCTTCTGTAGATGATAATGCTACAACAGATTGCTTCTTGGAACTCCAAGTTATTAGTCCTGAACCTAGACTAAAACAGTTTCCTGATGTAGATTTTTTGTCATCTATATTATTGCCCCAATCGTTGTCACTATAACCAACTAACTTCACAGAGTTAGACTTGTGGTAATGGATTCCAAAATCCAATGTACCTTTTACATATCGTAAAATTCGTTTGGTTGCTTGAAGATGCAGCTCGGATGGGCATGCCATAAACCTTGATACTAGAGAAACAACATATCTGTATATCTGGCCTAGTGTTGGTGAGAAACATTAAACTCCCAACCATGCTTCTGAAATTGGTCATGTCAACTTTTGGTGCTCCATCATCTTTGCTTAGCTGGATTCCATGTCCTGTTGGTGTTGCAACTGATTTGCACTGTTGCATAGCAAATTTCTTGATCATGTCACGAGCATATTTCTGTTGACATATGAAGATCCCATTCTTTGATTGATGTACTTCCATTCCTAGGAAGTATCTCATTAATCCGAGATCCTTCATCTCAAACTGATTCATCATGGAGTTTTTGAACTCCATATTCATTTTATTATTACTACCCATAAATATTAGATCATCCACATATAAACAAACTATGAGGATATCTACTCCATTCTTCAGGTAGTATAGAGTTGGTTCACTCTTGCTTTTTGTGAAACCATACTTGCTGAAATAGCCGTCAATTCGTGAGTACCACGCTCGTGGTGCTTGCTTGAGGCCATAAA
This sequence comes from Wollemia nobilis, assembly GCA_028583015.1. Classification (NCBI taxonomy): domain Eukaryota; kingdom Viridiplantae; phylum Streptophyta; class Pinopsida; order Araucariales; family Araucariaceae; genus Wollemia; species Wollemia nobilis. The sequence continues at coordinate 21,570,126 of JAQPPZ010017228.1, forward strand.
GTGCTTTTTTCAATTTATAAACAAGGTTCTCTTTTCCTTGTTCTTGGAAACCTTGAGGTTGTTGAACATACACCTCTTCTGTCTGGTATCCATTTAAAAATGCACTTTTCACATCCATGTGTTGAATGTTCCATCCTTTATGGGCTGCCAAGGAAAGAACGAGTTCGATTGTTTCTTGTCGAGCAAGTGGAGCAAAGGTTTCCTCATAATCTATTCCATATTTCTGAGTAAAACCCTTAGCTACTAATCTTGCCTTGTGCCTTTCAATGCTTCCATCAGCATTGAATTTGGTCTTATAGACCCATTTACATCCAACACATTTTTTTCCCTTGGGAAGCTTCACAAGCTCCCAAGTATCATTCTTTTTAATTGAGGATATTTCCTCTTCCATGGCATCTTGCCATATACTTTCGATGCATGCTTTTTCATAGCTAGATGGTTCTAGCTGTGCAGTAGCCAACAAAGCATAATTGACTACATCACCCCTTGGTTCATGAGACTCATCATCTCCTGACATTTGAAGATTTTCAAGTCTTGACAAAATGTCGTCCATCTCACTAGCTTGACTCCTAGTGTATCTTTGTTGGAAATTCCTATCCAACATTTGAGAAGATGGATGACTCCGTAGTATGCACTTTCCTCTATTTGTCTCTTTCCTTTGAGAAACTGGATCAATATCCATCGGACTTGGAGCGCTTACAGATCTATGAAATCATTTCGGAGAGTTTGGGGGTGCCAACAAAGAAGTCCCTCTTGGACTTGGTGTACCACTTGATGTACTTGATGAAGATTCCTGATGTGGACTTTGTGGAGGGGAACTTTTTCCACTACTTTTCTTGGGGTGTACAAATGTGGAACTTTTCGAATTAGAGTCTATATCAACAAATTTTTTATGACCCCATTCTCCCCCTTCATCAAAAATTACATCCCTGGAGATAATTATTTTATGTGTCTTGGGATTGTACAATCTATACCCTTTGGTTGATTCACAATACCCTACAAAAATACATGCTTGACTCTTGGGATCAAGCTTCTTTCTCTTCTCCTCAGGAATGTGTGCATAAGCTAAAGAACCAAATACTCAAAAATGTTTGACATTTGGTTTCTTACCGTACCATCCTTCATAAGGAGTGATACCATCTAAACTAGAAGTCGGACTTCTATTTAGAATATATGCACTAGTTCTCACTGCATCCGCCCAATAGTTGTATGTTAGATGCTTTGTCTGAAGCATCGTTCGTGCCATTTCAACAAGGGTGCGGTTCTTTCTCTCGGCCACACCGTTCTGTTGTGGGGTATAGGCAATGGTGAACTGTCTTTTTATCCCATTTTGCTTACAATAATTTAAAAATTCATTTGAGGAGTACTCTCCTCCTCTATCAATGCGAAGACATTTGACATAGTAGTCACATTGCTTTTCTACATTATTTTTGAAGTCTATGAAGCAATCAAATGCTTCATCTTTGTGTTTCAGAAAATAGATCCAGCACATTCTAGAATAATCATCTATGAATGTTAGAAAATAAGAATTGTTTCCAAGGCTTTTTGTTTGCATTGGACCACAGATGTCCGAATGTACTAGCTGAAGAGGATAGCTTGCTCTCCACGCTTGGCCTCTTGGAAACTTCGTTCTGGAGTGCTTTCCCAAAGCACATGCTTCGCATACCTTCTTATGTTCTTGAATTTTTGGTAGTCCTGTCACCATAGCTTGTGATGTTAACATTTTCAAGCTAGCGGAATTGAGGTGACCATATCTCAAGTGCCACAATTCACTTGGATTTGTAATAGCAATGTTTGCAAGTTGAGCTCCCCCTGGCTCACCAAATTTTAGAGGGAATAACCTATTCTTTGTCATAGGTACTTCTGTGATGACTCTGTTACAATTGTTTTTATCAAGGATTGTACATTTTCTTTCATCAAAAACTAATTTGTAATGCTTCTCCATCATTTGGCCAACACTTAACAAATTGTGTTGTAGTTGTGGAGTATAGTATATGTCATTCACTTTTTTAAGGCCTTCTTTTGTTGGAACTTCCATAGCTCCAATGCCTTCAACTTGCAAAGATTTATTATCCCCTAACTTAACATGGGATTTGTAATTTGAATCTAATGTAGCAAAGAGATTTTCTTTGCCACTCATGTGGTTGGAGCAACCAGTATCCAAAATCCATGTATCTTTAAGATTTTGATCTGATTGTCCATAAGAGAGAAAAATATTTGATGGACCTTCTTCTTCTCCGTAGAATGAGCCATATTGACTGCTTTGATCTTTTGAAGTCTTTGACCAGCAGACACGAGCGAAGTGGCCTTGTTTCCCACAATTGAAACAAGTTGTTTTAGTCTTGTTACTTCCTCGTCCTTGATTTCCATGGCCTGCATTGCCGCTTTGGTTCTGATTGGCTCCTCTGTTTTGATTTCCACCTCTGTTTTGATTTCCTCCTCTGTAGGAGTTGCTTTGGCCTTTGCCTCTTTGTTGTTGTCCTCTGCCTCGGCCTCTTCCTTGTCCTCGTCTTGCAGCTTCGTTCGAAGTGAAGGCTTTATCATCACCTCCATAGCTTGTTGAAGGTGCTCCTTGAAGTCTCTCTTCATGTGATGTTAATGATCCAATCAAACTATCAAATGTAAGAGTAGAAAGGTCTTTTGATTCTTCAATTATGATGGCAATGTGATTCCACTTAGGAAGAAGTGTTCTCAACACTTTCTTCACAATTGTTTCAATTTTTGTGTCATCACCTAAAGTTTGCATCATATCAACTACTGCTTTGACTCGTACACAGTAGTCACCGACTCTTTCATTTTCCTTCATTCTGAGATTTTCAAAATCTCTTTTTAAGGTCTGAAGCCTGACTTGCTTCACTTTATCACTTCCTTGGAATCCTTCTTTCAAGGCATTCCATGCATCTGTGGCAATTAAGTAAGATGCAATTCTAGGAAAGATACTTGGATCTAATGCCGCTTGAAGATGGTATAAGGCAAAAGAGTTATTTTTCTGTGCATCTTTGAAGATCTTCTTGTCGGTTGCACTCAAAGTAGTCCAATCTGTTGGAGCAGTGTAACCATCTTCAATACTATCCCATAGTCCTTTTCCTATGAGTAATGTCCTCATTTTGATGGACCAGAACTCATAATTATCCCCACTGAATTCGGGGATTGGTAGATTGTTATTTGATCCCATTACTATCTACTAAAACAAGAAACCTTTCTTATATAGTCTTATTTCAAAAAGACTTTACAAACTATCAAGCCTTGCTTGATTTACAATCATAAACAACTCACTCTTGTTGTTGTGATTCAAGCAATTACAAAATTGTCGACGACTTGTTCAGTCGTCGTCACTCGATCAATATAATTTCGGGAGAAGGAGGTTGTAGGATTTCAACTGAATTACAATAATGAGTATATTCAGATCCTTGTGGAGCAATCTCCACTGTGTCGGATTGTTCAAATCTGCTCCCAAAGGAGTTATCTTCTGAATCTGCTTCGTATCCTAGATCAGGATTTCTCTGTTGTGCAATAACCGCGTTTTGCAACTGTGAAAAGACTGAATTTATGCCTAGTGTTCTCACGTGCTCATCAAAGCTTTCAGCGTTTGTTCTCAGTAACAAACTACAAAGTGCTTGGTAACATCCTTCCGATCTTATCATTTAAGAAAATTTCCCAGAAATTTTCTTTTACAAAGATTTCCTCTTAGGAAATTTTACTAATTTTTTTACCTCTTAAAGCGTAAAAATTTTTACAACTATTTCCTCTTAGGAAATGTCAATCATCAACTCAAATGATAAATAAAACCTTTCAAAAAAAAATTTTTAAATTTTACAACTATTTCCTCTTAGGAAATGTCAATCATCAAAAAAAAATTTAAATTACCTTAAAGTTTTTTAAAGAAAGATTTTCTTTTTAAAAAAAACTGTTGACCCCGTCGAGGTTCGATCGTGCGACCTCGCGGGCGTCAAGGCAAAGGGTAGCCGTTGTGCTACCGGGCAGATCCGGGAGCATTAGCTGGCTCCCTGCCCTTATTGCTGGCGCAACGAGCGCGAAGCAAAAAAAATGACCCCGTCGAGGTTCGATCGTGCGACCTCGCGGACGTCAAGGCAAAGGGTAGCCGCTGTGCTACCGGGCAGATCCGAGAGCATTAGCTGGTTCCCTGCCTTTATTGCATTCGCGTCGAACGTGAAGCAATGTTTTGGCTTCGCGCTTCGACGCGAAGCAAAATTTTTTATTTGGGACTTAATAGTCCCACATCGCCGATGCGGCGATGTTGATGCTCTTTAAAAAGAGCAAAGCACTGTATGTGCTTTGATTGCCTGCGGGCAGTCCGCAGGCTACGTGATCCTTTTGCCACGTACCGCACGTAGGTCTCCTCGGGCCGCACGTAGGTGGCCTCTCCAACGAACCACCTCGGGCCGCATGCTGCCCTCTCCAACATGCCACCTCGGGCCACGTGTCGCCTCATCAACGAATCACCTCGGGCCACGTGTCTGCCTGCACCTGTCACGTCCAGCTCCACCAGCGCCTCGAGAATCATGCCGATCTGCTCCAGCGCCTCGAGAATCATGTCGATCTGCTCCTACGGGCCTCCTCGGGTCCTACGGGCTGCCTCGAGATCCATGTTATCGCCTCGAACTACGGGCCCCATCGCCTCGAGATTCGGGTCGATCTCGGCTCTCGGCTCTGATACCAAATGTGGGAGGTGAGCTATTCGATACAAAGGTAAATATTGCATTAACCATTAACCATTAACAATAATAATCAGGTTACAAAGTTTAAATAAACACAAAATAACCATACTAGAGAAAAGGGGGGAATAGGAGAAATTAAGGGAAGGGAGAAGAAATTAAATTAAAACTCTCTTGCCGCCCAAAGATGTTGCCGTCCAACTGCCGTCCAGGTAAGGTAAAAGGTAAGTAAACTTACCCAAGGTAAAATACTCTTTTTAACCTTTTACCAATGGTAATTTTCCAACAAGATAGGCTAGGTGTAAAAATTTAGTTGGTTGCTTTGATTTATATAAGAAGCACGAGTTTCTTCTTTTTTACTAAGATCGTTTTTATTTTTATCTCTTTTTCCTTTGTCTTTGTCTTGAATCCCTCCATGAGCAAGGCAACCAATTGATCTCAGTCTAAAATTTGAATATAGAAGGAAGATTCATATTTTTGGCATGCTTTTCCTTTGAGAGACACTACTAATAACACTGAAAGTACCAAGTAATGATATTACAAGTCACGTCACTTACATCCTCATATTACTATGTATATATAATGTAATGTGACTCTTCATATGGAGCACTCTTGGCCTTCACACTTCTAGACTCTTCATCTCCCTATTCTATGGACTCATGTGCACATGGACTATTATGCACATTTACATTATTGAATATTATGCACACTTGTGCATTTATTACATTACATAAAGTAAATCCTAATCTAAGACATGTACCAAATAATGTAATATACTCCAACACCCCCTCGTATTACATTATTTGGTTATTGAAGACTTTAGTCTTCAATATGGATCTTCAATATTTTGCTAAAACGTGCGCTCTTCTTCATTGTCCTCCTTGTTTGTATCCTGATCAAGCAAATGATTAGTATCTTCATAAAATAAGATTGAAAGTGCCTTGGCTTCATGTTCTTCTGTAACCTCTTCTAATTCCTGTATCTCTTGGACTAAGTTACCCTTTTGATTTCCTTCTCTATATTGTAGCCGAAGAGGATTGTACTATCATTGGAACTATGGCTGAGGTGGTTTATATTGGTTTGGATATTGTCTTGGTTGAAACAACCTATTTGGTTGATTCATTTGATTCCCTTGAAATTGATTCCTTGGATTAAATCTGCAATAGCTTGTACTATGACCTCTTCTCTTACAAATCTGACAATATCGATCATTCCATTTTGGTTTATCTCTTGGGCTTGAAGCAATGTTTCCATTGATTATCTTTTGAGACTAATGCATTATTAGTCATTTCATCTTTAGTTGAATTCACCACTTCATGTTCTTGTAGTATATTAACCAATTCATCAAATGATGTATCTTTACCCAAAATTTGTAAAGATGTAACTAAGTGCTTATAACTTTCAAGAAGTGCTCTTAAGACTACTTGAACCAAAAATTTATCTTCTATTGTTTCACCTAGGGTTAATAACTTTCCCTTTATATCTGCTACTTTCCTTAGAAACAACTCTATACTTTCTCCACTATTAACTTTAAGAGAATGTAATTGAGTTTGAAGATTCAAGATGGTAGCTTTGTTCTTTCCTTCAAATATTTTGGATAGAGTGTTCCATGCCTCTGTAGATGTTCTTGTTGAACTAATATATGGCTGAATTTCATCTATAATTGCAAAAGTTATTATCATTAGGGCTTTTGCTTCATCTTCTTCATATTTTTGAATTTCTCTTGCATCTTTAGTAGGTTTAGTTTTTGCTCCTTTAACTATTTTCCAAACCTTTTCTACTATTAACATAGATCTTACTTTGTTTTTCCATGATGCATAATTAGGGCCTTTAAGTAATTGAGATTCTGAGAGAAACAACTTATGTGATGTCATGATTAACCTTTGTAGGTTTCTAAATATCTTAATCCTATGTTGATGTCGAATACCTTATATCTCCAAACTTAGAAATTTAGATAAATTATATTTGCAATTCTATAAGTCTAATTTGATGTAGAAACCCTTATTACTCCCTCTTTAATTAAATTGCAAATATCCCAAAAATTATTTTGTAACTTCAAATGATTTAAATTACAAAACCTTGCAAATGCTTCTTTAATATCTTCCTTCCAAAGTTTAATCTTCAATAATATATGTCTAAGGTTAAGTATTAGATTCCACCTCTTCAAAATAATTTCTTTCAACCTTACGTATGCTCTTATTTCTCCTAATCCAATCTTATGAGAAAATTTAATAAAGTGAATTACCTTTACTTTGGAATTGATAATTCATTGGTCAACAAGGCTTGACTCCTTTTTGAGTCTTCTCTCCTCTACGTACATTGTCAGACGATGCTCGCTGGCCTTTGGTGTATGTTGATCTATTTGGAGTGTTTATTTCCTCCGCTCTAGCTTCAACATCTTTGCACCTCAATTCTTGCTGTTAGAACTGACTTCAACCTCCACACTTGTACCTCGAGCTTCTACCTCAACCTGCCAAGTGTTATCTTCCCTTTCACTGCATCCAATCGATAATTCTGTGCGCTCATTGATCACCTATGCATTACCTTCTCTTCATTAACTCCTATTCTTATATTTGGTGCTCACAAAATGCATTCATTTGAATTTGGTGCTTAAGATGTTTGACCTTCCTCCTTATGAGTGCCACTTGGCACTTAACTCCTTCCACTTCCTTTTGAAACATTTTTTCTTCCTGGGCATTGAGCGTTACTCCATAGGCATTCTCGAATTGGTTTTGCACCTCTCCTACATGCAAGCAATGACCTTAGTCTCTTCCTCCACGTGGCGTGTGCATGGGCTATAATGAATGACACTTGTAGCCTCTCCTTGAATCCTAAAATGTCCTTACTTCTACGTATTCATTTTCACGCAGAATGTAGAATATTATTCATAGGAACTTCTTTGCTTCACCTTCCTTGGTGAGAATCTAATGGCTTGGTGTGATGGCGATCTTCTCCAACTTGATGCACACTCTTCTATACTACAATGATGCTTAGCTGCAAAGTGATGGCTCTTCCTTCGATCATAGTGATACTCCATCCAATGGGAGAGAGTCTTCTATGATGAATGTTTGCTCTTCCTTGAGCAACAATGATGCTCGACTCTTCTACGTTTGCTCTTGTAGCTATCTAGTGTCTTTGGACACTAAACAATGTTGTCTTGATTCTTTAACCCTTTGCTTCAGCTCATTTACATTATTGTACTTGGTTTCCTTTTTCCACGTAGATAAATCTGCACTTCTTAATCACTATAGAATAACACTCATAAATAATATTATGCTTTCTTCTTATTTCTCCTTTAGTTGATAGCTTAAACTCTTCCTATTTTGTCTTTGCAAATTATAATATATAAGCACTAATATCACCTTGATTTAAGGAACTCTTTTAAGCTCTTATTTTCACATTCCAAATGTAAATCTCAAATAATAATATGGTGCTCTTAATGTAAAGCTTATTTCAATGTATAGATAATAAACTTATATTGCACCAATACTGCATACCTTACTAATGTTTTGTTTGCTAATTTTATTGGTGATTTGATTCACCCAACTCTCTATTTTCAACCTGTAAGTTTGCACCTCTATTCTCCTTCACTCTTCTACTCCAACTCTTACCAAATTTGCAGCTCTAGTTGCTGCCCAATTTTCTCTAAGTTCTCTATCTAATAACTCCTTCAAATCTATTCTAGAGTTCTCAAAACTTGCAACTCCTTACCCTTCTTCAATGTTGTCCACAAATCTGATTTTGTGGCTTCCAATATCCTCCAAACCTACTCTCCCAAATGCTAAAACTAGCAGCTATTAATGCTACCCCAAATGGTGTTCATAAACCTACAACTATGCAATCAACTCCTTCCTTCTTTCATTATCCAAAACCTGCAATAAAAGTCTCCAGAATGTTATCTTTTGTTGTTGTCTCAACACCTTCAATATCCTATCCATGGGCACTCCAAAATCTTCCCAAGTCTTCTCTGAATCATAGCTCTAGGTCTCCTTCACTCTATTCTCCTACAACCCTTCAATATCTGCTCCACTACCTACAATCTTCTCTCTATCAAATCAGCCTTCAAAAATTTGTGGTTGTCCTTAGATTTCCCAAAACCTTGGGTTCTTCAATCTTCTCTTCTCCTGCAATCTCCTTGTCGAATTCTGACTTCAAAAATGATCTCCTATGCTATCCACTTTCTCAAGAATCTGAATGTCTTGAGATCTTCAAATCCCTTCTCCAATATTTGGCAAACTTCTTGCCAAACACTTCTTCCTTTTGGGCTTGTTGTTGGATGGTGATAATTGTCCCAAAAACCTATTTATCAAAAACTTATCCTTGCTTCTAATCTCCTATCACAAACCTTCTCCAAATCTCCTCCACTGGTAACTTCTACAAAGTTACTCTTCTCTACTTACAATCTCCTGCTTGCTTCTCGCTTTCTCCAAGATGCCTTCAATGGTCGCTTCTCCAAATCTACAAAAAGGCTTTCTCTAGCCTTCTTCTTCTTCTCAAAATCTCTTGAGACCACTTCTCTTGGGTCTTCTAATTCTGCAACTCTTCAACTTCTCTTCTCAAATCTCTACTAAAACCTTTTCCTGGTTTCCTCAATCTCCCAACTATGGGAATTCTACAATGAGATCTCTTTGCTAGATCTCCAAAATCTGCTACTCTCAATATCTTGAATCTCTAAAGTCTTTTGCTCTTCAAATCTGCAATAGGACCTATTCTTAGGTCTTCTCTATCTCCAATATCCAATCTATAACGAGAACCTTCTGCATGGGTCTCTTCAATCTCCAATCTATAGTCTTCAATCTACAATATTCTATCTTCCAAAACTAGAAGTTCTTCAATCTGACCTCTTTTGGGTCTCTTCAACTTCTCCAATATGTAGCTATATTAAATATATAATATTCTATGGGGACTTCCTTCTCGAGTCTCCTCAATATTCAATCTTCAATAGGGTCTCTTCTTAGACCTCTTCAATCTCAAGTTTTTTGCAACAAAGAATTAATCCCTACACGAGGAAAGCACATAGAATTTTAGGCAAAAAAGGTGAAATTATTCTCTATCTATTGTAGGAAGCTTCTCAACTTTTGGGTGTTAATTTTTTGCAACCAAAAACTTAGATAGTAGTATCAAATATATTAGAATTTCTAGAATTCTAAAATAAATAAACTTCACTAGTTATCCTCAAAAACTAGTGGAACAAATTTTGTGTTGAGTCCTAGTCTTCACGAGTTCTTCTACAACCCTATGGAAAGACTCTAGCCAATATGCAATTTGTAGTCTCCTTCAATCTACCAACTTCTCCAATAGGACCTCCTTCTTGGGTCTCTTAATATCCTCAATCTCCACAATATCAAGGTCTGACTTCAAGACCTAAAATCTCCTTCTATTCTAAATTTTTTCTTGGAATAGAAAATCTCCAATCTTCTCTGGTTTCACCTTCCAGAGATAATCTCCTCACCTTCACTGGTTTCTCCTCTGCAACTTCAAAAAACTATGCAAGTCCAATCCTTGCAATAGCTCTCCCTATCTCCTATCAAAGTCCCTTGTGGCTTTGATACCACTATTAGCTTTTGAAGCTTATTACTTAAGATTAATAATCTAGAATATATGAAATAAAGTACTAAACCAATGTATATGATAATGGCAATATTTTGAATATATAAAACACAGAAATAACTCTAATATCTACTCCTAAATATGGCATAAACAAATGCTCATGAAAATGGTGCCATAACACTGAAAGTACCAAGTAATGATATTACAAGTCATGTCACTTACATCCTCACATTACTATGTATATATAATGTAATGTGACTCTTCATATGGAGCACTCTTGGCCTTCACACTTCTAGACTCTTCATCTCCCTATTCTATGGACTCATGTGCACATGGACTATTATGCACATTTACATTATTGAATATTATGCACACTTGTGCATTTATTACATTACATAAAGTAAAGCCTAATCTAAGACATGTACCAAATAATGTAATATACTCCAATACTTTTGGATGTTCATTTTATAGTGAATTTTCTATGTGAGTTTGAAGAACTTCAACAAACAGGATAGGTGAAGACCCTCATCAAGTTTAAGCCTAACTTGTTGTGATTGTGGTACTAATTATGTGTCACTAAGGTCCCACTGAGAGCATCAATAAAATATTGTCCCCTCTCATTGTCCTAGTCATCAAACATGGTGTGGACTAGGCAATCAGGGCATATTATGCCTCATGTGAAGCGATAAAGTAGGTCCAGTCCCAAGAGCATAGGATTTGGCTCAGTCAAGGACCTCTAGGATTTTGATAAAGGCCAACTCCTTTATAATATGTGATATTTGGTGCACTTTTAATCTAGCAACTTGGTGGAGGGGGAAGGGTAAGAGGAAGAAAACAAAAGCAAATAAAAGTAAAAACCTAAGCTAAAAAGGTGGTGATGCGCCAAAGATCAAATAAGATCTTAATACACAACAAGTTTGAATGCAATGTGTCAGTGTGAATTTTATCCTCTCTTCAACATATGTATGAGCACAAATATACAAGATGCAAACACATATATAAAAGAAATGGTTCTAAGCATGAGATTGATTGATGGACTTCAAAGTAGATGCATGGACTCCAATATATATATATATATGTGTGTGTGTGTAAGCAAAATTTTATTACACAAGACTATTCCTGGAGTGGGGGTTTGATTACCCACAAGACCGCTCAAAATTCCAAAAACTGCTATACAGAGAGAAATGAAAGGAAAGCTTTACAAACTTGTTGATGCTTCATAATGTCAAACTAACTACTATATATAGATTAAAATTGAGGGGAGTTTCCCTCCAAAATTTGTAGGATATTCTAACAATCGCAATACCTCTTGTTGAGGTTTTAAAAATTGATTGAGCGCATTCTTTGTCATTAGTGTTATTAGATGTAAGATTGCAACCACCATACTTGTTTTTAATATCTTCTCGAACTACTCATTTGAGATGACATTGGTAGGTAGTCCTTACTTTTTTAATAGGAGCATGTTAATTCATCTCACCTACCATTCTTGGGATCCTATGCATCATCACTCTCATTTGTCCAACTTATTTTGGCTCATCCTTGATGTTTGTGGTGGCTTTGAATTTTTTGGCACACCCCTAAGCTCTTTAGATCTGAATGTGCTTTCGCCTACTTTTCGGAAATTCTTTTTGATAGTCTTTGAAAGTCTCTTAAAAAACCTTCACTATCGAGAGTAATTTGGGGAATTTTCAATTTTCATCTAACTCCAAGCAACCCACATGTCAAAACTTTTCTTATTTCCACTTCATAGTGTTGAGAAGCAACACACCCCCACTAAAAAATGAATTTCCATCCTTTGAAAATATTTAGCTATTCATTTTACAGTGGGGACCCTCTTGATGTTTTTCTGGTTTTGCTTTCCATATTTTGCCTGCATCCTTTGTCAAATTTTGCATATACCAAAGTATCCAAACAGACTTGCATCTGGCTTTGATTTATTTCAGAATTCATTTTTCACATGTTAGAATCATTCATGAATAAAGAAAATCTTTCACTGATATGAAAAAAATGCAGAATACAGATAGATAAATTCATTTGAAGCCAAAACCTTCCATTTTTGGAAATGTCGCGATATCGCGACACTTCCATTTTTGGAAATGTCGCGATATCGCGACACTTCCATTTTTGGAAATGTCGCAATATCGCGACGGGTTTTGAAAAAGTCGGCCAAGTCGCAAACGCATAGCGAAATCGTGACACTTCCATTTTTGGAAATGTCGCAATATCGTGACACTTCCATTTTTGGAAATGTCGCAATATCGTGACACTTCCATTTTTGGAAATGTCGCGAAGTCGCGACGGGTCTGGAGAGAGAGAGCAAGTGCGTATGGAACGTAGCGATTTCGCAACAAATCGCGACATGTCGCAGTTTCGCTGCAGCAGGAGGCAAAAGGGAAGCAAAGGAAAAACTGGCAAGAAGAACCTAAGGCAAGTCGAAAAGAAGCAAGGCAAGAGTACGTCGCGACATCACGACAGTTAAGCGAGAAAGTGCCCGAGGTCCCGAAAGTGTCGCGATATCGCGATGCCTTTGGGACGTCGCGACATCGCGACAAGAAACGAGAAAGTGCCCGAGGTCCCGAAAGTGTCGCGATATCGCGACGCCTTTGGGACGTCGCGACATCACGACAGTTAAGCGAGAATGCCTTGAGTCCCGAAAGTGTCGTGATTTCATGACGTCTTCGGGACGTCGCGAAATCGCGACAAGAAAGAGCCACCAAAGGGAGCCTAAGGTAGCAAGAAGGTCGGCAATGGTGCAAAGGAAGGAACCAAGTGCAATGTCGGAGAAGTGTCACGAAATCGCGACACAAATTGGGGAAGCCGAGGGTTGCAACAAAAACCAAAGCAAAAATGTCGAAGGCAAAGGAAGGGCTTGGGTGTCACGAAATCGCGACACGCCAACGCCGAAGGCAAAGGAAGCCTTGGGTGTCGTGAAATCGTGACACGCCAAGCAAAAGGGGAGCCTATGGTACGGACCGTCGCGATTTCGTGACATGTCGCGGTTTCGCGACGGGTCCAAAAAAGAAGAAGAGGAACCAAAAGGGAAGCAAGAGTTGCCAGAAGAAGAAAGAGAAAGCACAAGTCAAGATAGGTGTCGCGAAATCACGACGCATTTCAGGGAAAGCGCCGAAGGCAGAAAAGGGGCGCGATTTCACGACATGTCACGAAATCGTGACATGTCGCGTTTTCACTGCATGGAAGCTAAAGGTTGCCGAGGGGCAGAAAAGAGGCACGATTTTGCAACATGTCGCGTTTTCGTGGCAGTAACGGCAAAGAAGCGCCCAGGGCAGAAACAGGTCACTATTTCGTGACATGTCGCGAAATCGTGACATGTCGCATTTTTGCGGCCATGGCAGGAAGACAGCACAGAATGGAAAACAACTGGAAATGGACACGTGTCGCGATTTTTGCGACACATGTCAAAACAAAACAAGCCTACGTATAATGAACTTTAGGGTTTTGATTGAACTTTAGGGTTTTGATTGAACTTTAAGGTTTTTATTTAATATTATTAAAATACTAATCCATCTTTTGTCTTTTTTTGTAGAAAGCCATCTGGCACTTGCATGATAACGAGAGAAATGGCCAGAAAGACAAAGTTAAGTGCAGATTAATCGAAGACCGTCATATTAAAATGAGAGATGTCGGGAATTGTTGTTTCATCCAAATTTTACAGATCTTGCCGTAAAGAGACCTTACGATGACTAAGCAGCTACCCATTTAATGGAGTATGTCGGGAATTGGCCAAAAAATGAAAATATCTACACAGTTACCGAAATTTGTCGATGGATGCTTTTAATGAAAATTTATGGCAGGATTAATGGCGTGTAGACATTTTCAACTCAGGGATGGCTCTGCGGAGATGAAATGTCAGGGAAGTGGTGACTCATCCAAATTACCCGAGGGAATTAATGAGCACATTTACACACAGTTGCGGGTGGATGCAAGTGGCATTCGAATTCTATCTTCTCCATTTATGGCAAGTAACTGCACTGATTTGCAGAATGGTTAAGTTTTATCGAAACTTTATTTTAAAAGGGCTTATATTGTAAAACCCGAGTAGTAGGGTTTAAGATGATAAGATTTAGGATTTGAGAAGAAGATATTTCTAAAAATATCAGGGTCTGTCCTGAGTCGATAAATACTTCTTCTAAATGTAATCGCAAGAGGCGGAGACTTAGAAAAAAGGCTATTGAAGCAATTTCTTGCAAATCTTGTTAAATGCTTTATTCTGGACTCGAAGTTGATGTGCTTTTTGCTTTCTGTGATAGCGTGGCCAGGAGCCTAATCTCTTTCAGATTGTGCTAAGTTCATTTTCTTTTTTTTTCATCTCATTAAAGTTTATTAAATATATGTTGTAAATCCGTGATATCAAGATTAAATATGTTGTTGGGCTTCATTTGTTTTATTGTATGCTAGGAAAAACCATGGATTTAAGGTTCAAGTCTGTTCTAATTGCTCTGTCCTCACTGTGTGAGCTATGCTGCTGGTGATGATACCAATTTTAACCGACTTCCCTTCTGTTTATGATTTTCTTTCAGATATGTTCCATCTCTGCCTTATGCTCTTAGTAGAAGGTGATCTTAGAAAGTTGGACACCTTCTTCTTTGATTTGTTCTATTGTGAAGCTGATAGTATAAATAAAATTGGTAGTTTTGTTTTTACGACTAAGTTTGATAAACTTCTCTTTCTGCCTTACCCTACCCTCTCTGTTTTACCGTGAAATGATCCATTTTTATTTTCTTTTAAATTTGTCTTTTATTTAAATCTGTTGACCCATAAGAGCTAGATCAAAGAACTGATTTTAAATTCGATTGTCCACAAGTAACAATTCCAAAAACATTATTGAACAAGTTCAGAACCCATTGTAAGGTAACAGACAGTCCATATTGAAAACTATTCTAGAAGCGAAAAAGAGTGAATAGACATTCGACCCAACTCTGTAACTCACACCTTGGATAACCAGCCAAATCCTAAAGTGAGTGGGATTTATCCCTTATAAGTGTTATCAGAGTTTCATGCTCAATCTTCACAGGGTGTGTATAAAAGTCGGACCAACACATAGGTATTCTCAAAATTATTGATCATTGGACTTTGTCTTAACTCTCATGCATGCACTTGGGACTTTGGCTAGTCTTTTTCGCTCAGGGCTTCCATAAAATCATGACCGCCTCTAATCAAAAAAAATTTGCTTCTTGTGAGTTTTCTTAAGTCTATTTTGTGAAGTAAAATTTTAGTAGTGCAAAGTCGCTATAGGTATAACTAGCGCTCAAAAATATAGGCCAATAATCCATAAACACTATGAAGAGGTCCAAGTGAAAATCAAGATATAAGCAAGTCTTTCAAAATGATTTGAAAGTGGCATGGAGATTAAACAAAGATTCCATTATACCTAACTTTATTTGGCCTATATATTTATAAGTTAGAGGAATGGCTAAATGGAAGGGGATGGGAGGGTGTCCAGCTAAGCAATTATGTGGTGAATCTTTTTTGTATGCAAAAAAATTGATTTGGATTGCAAGGACAAAAAAATGTTAAAAGGGTATTTGAATGCCTTAAAGAACTTTTGCAAAGTTGGCATGCAAGAAAAAACTAGCAAAACCAAAATAGTGGTCTTCACCCACAAAAAGAAAAGAAGACAGGTAAGATTCACAATTGAAGGGGCCTTACAAAAGACAAAAGAATGTAAGTATCCTGGAATAGATTTCCATAAAAAACTTAGTTGAGTAAGGTCCAAGTTGAAAAGAATATTGGGGGCCTAAAGGGCACTCTTTGCATTGCAAAACAAATGTAGAGATGAAAAATCATGAGATTGAAGAATGTTTAGGTCTAATTCATATTGTTGGTAGGTCTTATTCCAATTTTTTGTATTTTTAGTGGTGTTTTATGGGTGTAAAGTATGGTCCAACAATACATCTAGCTTGAAAGCTTTTGATTAAAAGCAAACTCATAGTAGAACCCTTAGTTCTAGATGAAATACTTTGTACTAAAATAAGTATTTTTCTTATAGAGGTATTCGCAATCATTTGCCTTTTAGAGTATCTTAAAAAGATTGAGCAAATGGATGTAAGGGATGAGTTGAACAAAAAATGAACACTTGGATTAAACAAAATCTCAAATAGATGAACAAATAAGGTATTGACTTACTAGAATGGAGAACAAAGATATAAAAGTCTATTTGAGGTAAGATAAATCAAGGTAGCAATATATAAAAAAATGATGTTAGAAAAAAGAAGGCACACTACCTTGCGAAGTTCAACCCCACATTTGAGCAACATTAAAAAATAGATATAAATGCAAACACCTAATGGAGAGCAAAGATGCTTATAGCCCAACTAAGGACCAGTTTACATAAACTTACATGTGAGATAAGTAGATGGAAGAAACCTAAAGAGAAATAAGAAAAGGGATATATACCTATTGTACTTCAAAGAACAGTGGAAACACAATAACACCTAAACTTATAATGCAAAGTTCATAATGATATTTGAGATCATTATGGTAAAATGTTATCAACAGATTCAATATCTAAATTATTTGAAGAAATGGGAATAAAGAAACTAATAAAACTATCAGTAAAATCAAATAACAAAAGATATTTTTTCAAAAAAAGAGAATTATTGCTCAACCTTAGTCTTTCATGTAAACTTGTTTTCTTTTTAAGCGAACAATTGAGATAACATATTATGTTTTGTAACAAAATTTGTTACCCTATAGATTTAGCCTTGTGAATGTTAAAAACCTTCTATTCTATATCAATGCTCTGCCTGAAAGATCTAAAAATCTTATGATGATGTTCTTGATGATTAAAAGTAAATTTCTTTAACATCCTAGAAAAATAATCTTAATCTTGTCACTAATGACATGAACTTAACCAATTAAATACCTCACCTTTATCATATCCCAAAAAATTATAGATTTACAAAATTACTTTTTATATAAAATTAATAAAATAGTATATCAAAAAAATCATTTTTTTAACTCTAAATATCATTTTTTATATTATTTGATCATATCGATGTAAAGACACTAACTTGCAAATTTATGCTGCAATTGTTGATAGGCCATCCTCTAGGAATCAGAAAAGGAAAGGCATAATCTAGAAGAAGGCGACAGTCAACAAAAAGCAACCTATATTAGGGGGACCCACAAACCACGTAAACATCTAAATTATTGCTAAGACATGAATTAAAAATCATTGAATGCTTGTTGTACAAATTTGTTATTTTTATATATAGACAATTTAATAAATATTTTCTGAATGTGAAATGGTTGAACTTTGATGATTGTGAAAGTTGGTGATTCCTTTGTTGTTGTCTTCATGGTTGCAAATGATATGTTTTATTTTATTTTTTTTAATAAATTTAAATTAAAAATTAAAAATATTGTTCAAGTTTTAGTTTTTTGAGTTTAAAGTTTCAATTGTGAATGTGAATGTGGATGTACTAATCTTTTATTAATAAATTTAACTTTCCATTTTGTGAAGAATCATAACTGAAATTAAAATGCTTCACCTTAAAAAATTGATCAAGATTTCCTACACTATCTAAATCCAAAAAAATAAATTTAAAAACATTTTCAAAGGAGGGGGACAAGAATGTTTAGTTGGGTCAAACATCACCGTAGCAATGTTATCAAAGCCTCATTCAACCTTGTAAAAGTGAATAGAAATTTAAAGACCTATGTGTCCAAAGCCATAATTTTACCTTCTCTTGTAATTGCTGCTAAGGCATGCGGCTTTTTCCTTCAAGAGACTTTTCTTAGGGAAAGCAGTAGGTTTTTGTTCTAGAAGAGTTTGTGCATTGATGGAGGAAGAGAGAGCATAGGGTGGTGACATGCCACTCCTTCCTTTGCTTACTTGAATCTGAAACAGACCATGCAAAGTACCAGATTTCAAAACTGTGAGGAAAATAATGCTTGAGGATCGTCTTGCATTCGTGAGAAGTCTTATTTTTTAAGGTCCCAGACCTATGATAAGGTATTAGGTAGAGGAAACAGGAAAATGATCCTGTACATAGCAAAAAGGAGCATCATCAAGTCAAGTTCCTTTCCATTCTTTTCTTTTAGTAGCCACTTATGAGATAAGCTTTTTGTTGCAAAATTGCTATTGGAATCCTTTTTCTTTTGAAATGGGTTTTGAGGAAAGCAAATGTGTAAGAAATCTGGTGGTGGGTTTGTGAAGTTTTTTATTCTTACTACTTGAATTCATATATGTAAATGTGTACTATCAACCATGTTTTTATATGGGTTCCAATACTTAAAGTTTATAGTGTTTTGCATCAATGTACTGGAAATATTTATGAGATGAACTTTCGCATTTGGACTGAATCCTCAATAGTTGAGGCATATTTTCATGCATATCTTTGTCCCTAAGTGGGAGTCGTCTAATTTGGGTTGATTAACATTAAATAGATTTTGTAAGAGTGCAAAACCTCATGTTAACATAGGTATATGGGAGATTGTATTTTTTTAAATTCTTGGCATTGAATCCTTAATGTTGAAAATTTTGTTATTTTGAATTATTACTTTTGTCCATCCATGGTACTTAGTTGCAATTGCTTAAGTCAGTTTTGCATAATGAACATTTATGAATATTTTTTTTACAGCACCAAGGTTATCCTTGTGGCAAAGTGGTTATACTTGGGAGTCTTCATATTTGACTATTAAAATATGAAGTTGCTTGTGAGTCTTCATGCTTAAACATGATATATGACTAGTAAAGGCTAAGGTTGCTTGTGAGTGTTCATGCTTATAAATGACCCATCACTATTATGGGTTGAAGTTGCTTGATTCAAATATTCATACTTGGAAGTCATCATACCTTATTGTTAAAGGTGAAAGTTGTTTGTGAGTCTTCATGCTTGCAAATGATACATAACTTTTTAAGGCTAAGGTTACTTGTGAGTCTTCATGCTTGTATATGATCCATGCTTGCTAAAGGTTAAAGTTTCATTATTCAGTTATTCATACTTGGGAGTCTTTATACGTAATTATTAAAAGTTGAAGTTATTTTAAGTCTTCATTCTTGCATATGATATGTGATTGTTAAAGGATTGAAGTTTCTTGATTTAGTTATTCATAATTATAAGCCTTCATGCTTGTATATGATACAAAATTATTTAAGGTTGAAGTGCTTGTTTCAAACATTTACGAGTTTTTATAAGACTATTAAAGGTTGAATTTATTGGTTTTAGCCATTCATAACTGCATCTCTTCATGCTTGCACCTACTATGAAATATTGATGGGTGAAGTGTTTGACTTAGCTGTATATTAACTTATGTTTGAGATGAATCTAATGGCTATAAGCATTGATAGCTATGTTCTTGAATTCTATATTTAAGCTTATGTATGTTCTCTGAGTAATGATTGATAACTCATACTAAAGTGTTTGTTATAATGCCAATGTAAATATGAGAAGTCGGAATGTTTGACTGTCATGCATCAAATTGTATGCTTATGTTTATCTAAATCATTAGCAGTGTAACATTGAAAGACCATTCTAGATGAATAGAGAGGTGATCTAAAAACTTGACTTGTGCACCATAAACTAGTACAATTTGTTGACTTATACATTCATAAGATTGCTTTCATCAATAGATATGTGGAATGTCATACGAATGGACAATCAGAAATAGGTATTGTTTATATACACAATACATGTATCACCTAAGTGCAAGTTTATTGCTACACTATGAGCTAGATCTAGTTTTGAGTATATACTTAGGTTCTATAGAAATAATACATATATAGTTGATGCATTTGCACTAAGAAGGTCTATCTAACTAGATTGGTTGTGTATCTACCCCTCCATGAAGGGTAGGAACTTCACTTGTGAAGTTGAGATGGGGGAATTCTTGAAATGTCTTTTTGGTTGAGCAAAAAAGCACCTGGATGATACTTTTCCTCTACCAGTATTGTCAATAGCAAAAACATTATTGCCCTCTTTTCCTATAACTTATTGAATATATTGAAGAATAGTACTAATTTAGTCATAGTACATTCTAGGAGATTTGTAACAATTGAACAAAAATACCTTTGCTTTGAAAACAATCATATGTTTGCCTATCTTATGTACCTAATTCAAAATCATACCTTTTGTTAAGTTGATGAATAGCATGCTTGTCATAGTTCTAGTACCTAAATTTCAAAAAAATGTAATGACTTGTTATAATGTGAAATGTTTAGAATATGGAAGAGCATTTTCAAACTAAGTTATCATTCAAGGTTGATTTCATACCTTAGTCTCTATTTCATGCATATGATGATGTATGATTCTTGATGTGTTGTATAATAATGGATTTTTACTTTTTGTCTTATAATTTCACTATGATTCATAGTCCACTTATATGATGATTTGGCTAGGTTGATTATACTTAGCATGATTCTTGGTGTGTTGTAATAATGGATTGTCATAAAGGACAAAATTTTGATTATGTTTCTTATTAACTCATATGATGAGGTATTTTGATTTTTTATACACTAGCAACATAGACTTATTAAGATCCTCTATGTATTATAAGTTGATTGTACGTTAGTCCTTTTAGACACTTAAATATGGGCTATATGCTATTAAACTAAGCATTTGACTATAAACTTCAAAATGACTCTATCTAGCTTATATAGTGTTATGTTGTATGAAAATCTCCCTAAACATTAAAATTTATTTTACAATATGAATTCCAAGTATGACTTTGTAATTTCACAATGATTGATCTTTTGAACGTCTATGAAATTTAACCACCAATGTTGCACCCAATTTCATTATTGGTTGCACTTGTGAAATGTGAGTGAGATTTCATTAATTTTTTTTCAATAAGTTATGTGTGGCTTCTATTGGGGGCCACTGTCATTACAAAAGCAAACTACTACATTGCTCTCATTACATTTCTAACAAGTTAAGTAAACCATATTCAACTTGTCTTTCTATCAAATATATTCTTCATTTGCATTTCTATTAAAGATATTCTCTATCTTCCTCAAGTTGCTAAGTTTCCAAAATAAACTCCTTTATATCATATGCCTTCCAAAAATTAAATCTTGTCAAGATGAAATTCAACACGTCGAATGGCTAAATTATTTGTTGCCCAGTTTCCATATCTATATATATCTTGTCTATAAAAACTTGACAATTCCTTAATACTTTTTTTAGAGTTCTTATTCATGCCCCTAATATTTCAAGATATTTTTATTATTAATTTTTGTTTTTATTTGTGGTTTTAGCCCCACTTCTTGTAAATACTTGCGATATTTGCTTTTGTTTCCCATATCAATATCCCTCTTGGTCTCTTTTTCTCTTTGTTTCTTCTTTTTGGGTCTTCCTTTTTTTTCATTCTCATAAATGCTTTCATCTTCATCAATCTCTTCAATCTTCTCACCCAACTCATAGAAATACTTATCATCTTTAGGTTTTTCTTGCTCTGAAGAATCGAAAGTGCAAGGAATAACCTCAAAAGTACATTCTTCTTTATGTTGTCTTGGAAACTCTAAAGTGCAAGGATGTTGTTCCATAGCAATTACCTTTTTATTCTACCCTAAAAACCCTACATTGTTATCGATTTTCTCCATCATCATTTCTTTATTATGTTGCTCTTGAAACCTTAAAGTGCAAGGGATAACATTTATACCACTTTCACTTTTATTACTAGGAGAGTATTCTATACTACTTGAGAAAAATGAAGATGATTTACCTAGAATAAAATTGACCTCTTTTGTCGTCTTTGTTTTAGAATTTTCCTCCACATATTTCTTTGCATATTTAATTCCTTTTGAACTTGCTAAATGATGTTGTAGATAGGCTTTCTTTACCTCTTCTTTTGGAGTGGAATATCCTTAATTTGGTCTAGCTTCTATTACTATATGATTTCCTTGCTTCGTCTTGAAGTTTATCTCATGACCAAAAAATTTCTCTTTCTTCATAGTTTTCACTTTGTAAACTCTTATCATGTGTCCAATATCATAACAATTGTAGCATTGAAATGCAATATTTTCATAATCTACTTGTTCATATTGTTCTCTTGATTCGGATTTACTATTAATGAATTATGGCAAAGGTTTTAAAATATTCATAGCAACACATATTGGGTATATATAGCATGTTTTCGCTCCTTAGTAGTTAGTTTTTCCTTGATGAATTCCCCTAGGGTATTTCCAATATTCTTCAAAATGTCCTTATTGATAAGTTTATATGGAAGTCCAAATAGCCTAACCCAGACCACAAGCTTCTTAATAGTTTCTATTTCAATAGAAAACAATTCATTCCATGGTCTCAAATAAAGGGTACCTCTCCCCCTAAACCATTGGCCACCATCCATTATCTTATCCCTAACTTTTGAATTGGAAAAAATGAGGAGGCAAAAACCTTTAGTAAGAAAAGTCATACAGTAATTTGAATCCAATGCCCACTTCCACTTGATCCAAATTTGAATCTCCAAAAACCCTAGCCATGACCTATGGAACTTACATATTAACCGCCTACTTTTAAGAACCATTATATCATGCTCAATAATCTCATCCTTGATGCTCACTTCTAGTGTAACATCTGCTACCTAGATTGAACTTGCAATATATGTGCTCTTCTACTTATCTCCAACTTGGGCCTTTATACTTCTAGCTAGGGCATCCTAACTTACCATTAGGGATTTCAATTATGACTTTATACTAGCTAATGTGGCTTGCTTTTTGCTTGCACTCCTCCTAGCTTGCACTCGCTTCTAGCTTGCGCTCCTTCCCACCTCACACTCGCTCTTGTATTTTATTTCTCCTAGCATTCCTTTGCTTCAGTTATTTTTTAAAAATAATGTTCTGCGTATTTGTGGTAAGGGTTTGAAGTATTCATGCACTTCGGATAAACTCGTTACTTTTCCACCATGATTGAATCTCAACTCACACTCCCTCCTAGCTTGTACTCTCTTCTGCCTCATACTCACTCCTCACTTGCACTCGCTCCTGTCTCTTGAATTTCCTTTGCTTCGATGATTTTTTGGAAACAATCATGATAGCTCATTAATGTTACCTACAACATGATTATCTATTTGTGAAAGATTTGGAGGATTACTTGGTTTATGTTTGGTTTTAAAACAAGTATGACAATATTAATCATGAACTTCTTGTCCTCAACTTAGGAAAATATATCAAGATTTTTTAGATGCTTCCTTCTTACATTAATAAATGGGAAACAAAACTCCCTCACTTTGCTAAAAGTATTGATGAAGTTATAACAAAATTTGGAAATATGTGTCAAGGATTGTATTTTGACATTGAATTGAAGCAATGATATTTTTGGAGGTCACATATAGCCATAGAAAGTGGAGAATTCATTAAGGTGAATCTCAAACATGGAAAGAGTTACAAACTCATGGTTCACTAGTTCCTAGAAAATCCTTCGTCATTGGTAATAAAGAACATATTAATGATAAAGGAAATACCCCAAATAAATCAAGTCATCTAAATGTAGCCTTTGCAAAAATCAGGATTGACTTTGATAATAACATGGATCATCGTTAAACATGACAAATGATTCTCTAAATAGTTTATAAAAGGGAAAAAATATAATATTTTTAAAAATCCAAATTGAGTGAATTGTTACATACTTTCAAGGAGACCTAAATTCAAATCTTCTCACATAAAACATTCCTTATTGCCAACAAAAATTTATGATACTACTATGTAATCAAAATATAATACGGTTAAGATTCATTTTAATCCCATATAACCACACTAAAAACCAAGTTAAAAATATTAGTCTTAATTTGATTTTCCTTTTTACTTTTTTTTCTCACACTAATTATGAAGGTTAATTGGAATAACACGAACATCACACAATATTCGACTTATATCACATCAAAACAAAAAAAAAAAAATGAATAATAAAATTACCATGAATGTCCTATAGATGAGATATCCTTGTTGGTAAATTGTAATGGTATGCCTTTGGGTTCTCATCCATGAGACCCAAGTTCAAATCATTGTACAAGGAACTCGAATTCTTTCAAAAAATAAACATGCTTTATCTTACAAATTTTACCCAAAAGTGATTCGTCAGGTGGTAGCGGCTAAGTGCTTGCCACTGGGCTACTCCAGCAATTACTTTTTGATAGGTTGGTAGTGGCTAAGTGCTTGCCACTGGGCTACTCCAACAAGTGCTTGTCGATATGTTGCTTCGACAAGTGTTCGTCAGTTGGTAGTAGCTAAGTGCTTTCCACTAGGCTACTCCAACAAGTGCTTGCCGATAGGGTGCTTCGGTAAGTGTTTATGGGTTGGTTGGTAGCAGCTAAGTGCTTGACATTGGTGGTTGGTTGGTAGTGACTAAGTGCTTGCCACTTAGCTGCTCCAGCGAGTGCTTGTTGATGGGATGCCCTGGTTCATGGATGGTCATTCTTTTGACTTCTTATTTACCTAGCAAGTTAGGGGTTTTCCCTCAAAAGGGATTGGCCAATTGGTAGTGGCTAAGTGCTTGTCATTGGGATGCTGCGAGCACTTGTCAATGGGTTGGCCAGTTGGTAGCGGCTAGTGGCTAAGTTCTTGTTGATGGGCTATTGCGAGTGCTTGCCAACGAAATTCCTTTGTTCAATTTTTCATGGATGGTCGAGTTGTCACAGTTCATATTGACTTTGTATTTATTTGGGAGGTTAGGGCTTATAGTGGTATTTTACCCTAAAAGATTAGTTGGTTGGTAGCGGTTGAGTGTTTGTTTGCGGGTTGTCCCTTAAAATTTTTACCTGAAACGGATTGACCAGTTGATAGCCCCAATTTGATTTTGTGGATGGTCGGGATCCTTTTGACTTCGTCTTTACCTATCCCAGATTGAATCTGTGGATAGTCGAGATCCTATTGACTTCGTCTTTACCTAACAGGTAGGTTAGGGTTTATAGTGGCATTTTACTTGAAAGGGATTGGTCATCGAGTGCTTGTTGTAGGTTGTCCCGTTTAATTTCTTGGATGGTTGGAGTCCCATTGACTTTGTCTTTACCTAGCGGACTAGGGTTTGTAGTCATGCTCCACATCAAGCAAATGGTGTTACCAATTCCTTTATACAACCTATAAAAAGCTTATAGATGAGATGTAATTGTATGATGCAATGTGATGCAATTTATAGAGGAACTAGTAGTGAAGAGAGACTTGAATTATGGCAAAGAAACTATTGAATGGTTGCATGAAAACATTCCAAACCCTAACCTTACCATATGAGGGAATGTCTCCTATCTTGGGATGGTTTTCAAAATTGGGATTTTGTTGTGGATAATAGTGGATTGTAATGACCATACAAAACTATATAAATCCTGAAACACCGGAGCTTGAAATATGAGCAAATGGTGTTACCAATTCCTCTATGCAACCTAGAAAAAACTTATAGATGAGATGTAATTGTATGATGCAATGTAACGCAAGTCATAGAGGAACTAGTAGTGAAGAGAGACTTGAATTATGGCAAATAAACTATTAAATGGTTGCATGAAAATATTCCAAACCCTAACCTTACCATATCAAGGAATGTCTCCTATTTTGGGATGATTTTTCATAATTGGGATTTTGTTGTGGAGAATAGTGGATTGTAATGACCATAAGAACCTATATAAATCCTTGCTTTGTATGGGTAAGGAAGGAGGTTGGGAAACACCAGAGCTTGAGACATGAGAACAAAGAGAACATCTTGACTGGAGAACAAGGAAGCATTCTCTTTGCTTTTCCTAAAGAATTTTGTCTTGCTTATTGAGGGATTAAAACAACATTTATTGATACTTTCTTTCATTTCATTCATTTTCCAAAAGATGAATTGAATTTGGATGTCATTGTTTAGATTTTTAGTTTTTGTTGAATGCAAAAATAAATAGGAAAGTGAGGCTGGTCGATGGGTTGTTACGGTACGATTTCCAAGACAATCAAATATGTTGATTTTATCTTTATCACGGTTTGATTTCCTAGACAGTCAGATATGTTGATTTTATATTTATCCAACAGACTAGAGTTTATATAGGTTTTCTATGCAACAAAAAAACCTATAATAGGCATGGTCAGTCAATTGATATGGGTATTGTATGATTTTACATAAATAAAATATAAGATTTATTTAAAATACCAAAATTAAAAAAAGGTCAATTTTTGTTTGGAAGATTTGCATTATATTATTGCTACAATTCAAATTTATTTGAGTTGGTTGTGTTCTACCCTTCAATTTTGTTGTGTAAATTGTATTTTTTGATTTCTCGAGTTATTGAAAATAGGGAAACCCTATTGGTAAATAGTAAATTTGATCAAATTGCCATTAGATCAACTGGATAATTTTTTTGGAATTTTAAGATGGAGACTTGAGTCTAAATCTTGTTAGTGCTATACATGCATAATAGTCAAGTTGCTATAATACCTCTGTATAGTCATTACGTAATCATGTAATGTCCATTTCAATCCCATATAACCAATTAAAAACTTAAAAAAAATAAATATATATTGATTTTAAATGGAGAACCCCTTTTGTTTGATTTCTTTGTTCAAAAACTTGAAGACTCGTCAACAATTTAAAAAAAAATGTCCTTGTTGAGTTTCATGATTGAAAATGGTCCAAATAACCTCTTGCATTTGGCTAGACCTCAATTAAACCTAGATGTTCCATACCATGTAGAGTGTTGGGAGATCTACTCAAAATGGAAAATGAATTTCATTAAACCCTAAACAAGGAAACCTTAGTTAAACCTAGATTTTCCATACCATGTAGAGTGTTGGGAGATATACTCAAAAAGGAAAAGGAATATTATTAAACCCTAAATAAGGTATTTCAATCGCCAATTTTAATGAGTTTGGAAATGGTTTAATTTTATATATAAAACCTTGCAAGACCTTATAACTTTGTAAAGTGTGCAATCTATGAGCATACATTGACATGTGTTAGGGAATGGACTTCTAGTTGAGATGCAAAACGTTCTTCCTCTCTTTATGACAACCTTGGGTCTTTCCAAAACATGGTGTGGATTCCCTTTTTATGATCTTTAATGCATTGAAACAAAATTGGAACTACATTATCAACTAAAGCAAAACTTGCCCTTTGTGTCCACTTATAAGCTTGGACTTTTAAGTTTTACCAAAATTCTGAATTGTATTTGTTGTTGATTGGAAATTGATTGTTTATTATCATGTTGCATGGGTTGCTTTGGAATGAATTGAATTGCTTCTTATGGTTTTAACGCTCCTCGTGAATTTTGAAGCATTATTTCCACTGACATAACAGGACAAGACAGTAGGTTGTAGGCCATGAGTCTACCCGTTGTCACTTTTTGCAACAATTTTCTCTAAAACATAATGACACTTTTTGCTGCAATTTTCTCTAATACAATTATTTTATTGCAATTATTTGTAAGATATGGTCACTTTAATGTTGCGATTTTCTCCAAGACATTGTCATTTTTTGCTATAGTTTTGTTGTCACTTTTTCCTCCATGACATATTGTCAATCGTGTTGTAGCTTTCTTCATAACATATCATTACTCTTTGGTTGTAGCTTATCTCCATGGCATAATGTTTCTTATTGTTGCAATTTGCCTCTATGACATGTTTGTTTGCCTCTGTTATGTCACATATTATTGTTGGTTGAAGTTGTGCCTTTGATTTAATGTCCACCCTTGAAATTGATTTTCCTTCAATGCAAATTTGGTTTTCAATCTAATATTGTTGTTGAATTGTAGAATTTAAACTATTGGCTAAATATTGCAAGACTTTTTCCTTGTTGCAAACACAATGTATAGATAAAGTTTGTTGTATATGAGTCAATAATATATTGAATGGGATATATATATATATATATATATTATCGTTTACAATCGATCACCTGTGTGTTTGTTATAAAAATATAAAGACCTGTGTAAATTGTTGAAATGAACAGAAGATAGTGGACATGGATGATTTACAAAAGGTACTTACAATTAAGTCCTAAGTTAGTGTACATATGGACACATGTTTGTATAAACATATGTAAGTGCATGTCATAATTATGATATAATCAAATCCCATGCTTGGCCAAGCAATGGGACCATCATGTCGCTACGTGCAAGTTCAATTTCTTGCCAGAATGCAAAATAAGTTGTCAGATTTTGTCACCTATTACCAATTTACAAAATCATGCAATTTGCTTAATTTCCTTCACAAAATTGGATACAAAACTAAGTTCCATATCACAAAACCTAAAATCAATCAAATTGCTTTATGAATTTAATAATTTTTTTATTTTTGAAACAATGCAACGATTATGACCTGATTATCGATTTGGTAATTAAACAACTACAAAATTTTACCTTTTGTAGATAAAATCTCACAAAAATCACCTAAATGACTATAAGCAACAAAATAGCCTATAGATTTGCATATTTGAGCCCAAACAGAGATAGAAAGCAAACAACATACCTGATCTTGCAATTAAGACAAAAGCACCAAACGGTGATAGAAGCACCAAATGATGACACAATGCTATCATTTTTGGGTGTTTTAAGGGACCAGCCCTCAAACAAGTATCGGCATATTTATACTCGTTTGGAAAGCTCTTTTTGAGATATTTTCCACCGTACCAATTTTGTCAAATTTTACGAAGTTTTGATTTAGTTTCATAGGCCTCATAGATGACCCTACTTTTTGCTCTTGTACCTGCAAAAAGGAAGAGACTTGTGAACAAAATATATTTGCTAAAGTACATAGGGGTTTGCTCGATATCTCCAAGAATGCTAATATTTCTTGATAGAGGGATCAAAACCCTTGTTCCTTTATGATTGGTAAATGAAATAATAGATAGAATGCTCAAAAGATCAAATGCATGCAAAGTAAATAAATGCTAATTCACAATTCCAAAGGGTGACAAAAAGGAAGGAATTCACAAATTGTGTTTGTCAAAGTTCTTGGATGATGCCCCTTGAATGCTACTTGAATGCTTGGAGGATATTCTTTTTGGCTTGTTGTGCTCTTTAATCTAGAATTACTTCAAAATGGTAATAGCATGAAGATGGAGAAAAGCTTTTTCCTAGATATTTTGGTTGTCGGAGATTACTTGTGTGATGTCTCTCTTTGGCTTCCTCTAAGGGTGGATTTGTAGATCACCGAAACCCCCTTGGAGGATCCATATGAGATTCACAGTAGAGAGTGCAAAAGAATGAGGTGGTAAGTTCAAACTAGTTAAAGAGATGATTAAGACATCAGTTGTAGTTGCATGGGTTGATTGAGGAGATAACACGAGCAAGATGGCATGCAACTACTAATCAAGGTGGATGATTGACAATTCTTGATTTTAAGCGTAAGACAAGGCAACAAGTGAGATCCGCAGGAAATGGGTGGTGATGCACAGTTAGATCGTTGAAAGTCAATTCCAACAGTGGCTAAATGAAAGCATTCTTTGGTGATAAAAATGCTAAACATAAGCATTGTATGGTGACGAGTGCTAAATAGAAGCGTTTTACAATGAAAAAAACGTTGTATGGTTTGTCCAATGCTAGCATTAGTGACACAAGCATCATGCAAACCGTACGATGCTACCACAAACATATTATTTTTGGTTGTTTTAAGGTACCTAGCCTCAGAAAAACATAGGCATGTTTATACTCGTTGGAAAGCTCCTTTTGAGTTCTTTCCAATGGTGCCACTTTTGTGAGATTTTGTGAAAACTTAATATGGTTTTGTGATCCTCAAAGATCAATCTACTTTTAGCCCTAAATTTGGATACAAAAAGGTTGATTTTGCAAAATTGGTCAAAATGACTTGTTGACGATGTAATTGGCACGCAAAATTAGGTGTCTACCTTTGCCTCTCTTTGATGTGTTCATTATATAATGAACATGTCAAAAACCATCACAAATACCCCAGTATTGCGACAAAAAGCGATGCCTATTTTTCTAAAGTCAAATCTATGATCTTGATTGAGCTACAATTGAAATGTGGTTGTGCCTTGACATGCCCCCGCAAGTTTTAGAGGGGAGAGTTGATGTCAATATAGGAAACTGTGTGTGTGTGTTTATGTGGGAAGTGATAATAGCTTCCAAGGCTAAGAAAAGATTGGTGTAACAGTGCTGAAGGTTTTATTCAAAAAGGAAAAGGACAAGATGAAAAAGGGAGGGAAGACTAAAAAAGAGGAGAGATATTTGAAAGAAGAAAGAGGGGGGCCCATTTTGACCATGCAAGGCGAAGGAAAGGGATATAATCGAAAAAGAATATTGATTTGATTAGATGTTGATTGATTAAATTGGATTGGCAAGAGAACAATCATTTGAGATGAAAAGGAGTAGCGAAGGGGAGATGAAAAGGAGGATGAAAGGAGACGAGTGATTAAGAGAAAGGAGGAAAGAAACAATGGGAAAAGGTACTGAATTCTATCAGGCTCTTCTTGATTGTGCTATGACTAGGCTATTTTTAAGTGAGGTGTTTTGCTCGAACATTATAAAGGATTATTTTATGGGAATACACAACTGATTGGTTCATTTAAGTACACATTTTAATTTTATATATGTACAAGTTGATCCATTTAAGGACACATTGTGATACATTTATATATAGAGTGATTCATTTAAGG
The DNA here is from genome assembly GCA_028583015.1 of Wollemia nobilis. Taxonomy (NCBI): domain Eukaryota; kingdom Viridiplantae; phylum Streptophyta; class Pinopsida; order Araucariales; family Araucariaceae; genus Wollemia; species Wollemia nobilis. Next base: position 21,600,883 of record JAQPPZ010017228.1, read on the forward strand.
ACATGTAATTAAATAGTCTATTTAAAGTCATGCAATTAATTGGCTCATTAAGGAAAATGTTTAAGTAATCTATTTAAAGACACGTTTTGATTATATTTATAAACAAATTGGTACATTTAAAGACATTTGATGTAGTTTATGCCCATTTGAGGACACATTTAAGAGGTCTATTTAAAAACACATCTATATACAACTCAATCCATTTAAGGACACATAATTGCATTGTATGTAAGCAAGTGATTAGGAAGCAGTATTGATTATTTTGAAGCAATTCAATGCCCCTAGTTGAGAGAACAATTCACTTGTTAGTCATTTGCCCACACACATGGTAGGGGGCATTTTCCTACTAGTATTGATTTGAGACTTGACTACCAATATGTTTGGCTTATCTTTAAGCGAGATGCTTAAAGGACCCTATTTTGTTTGATCCTTCTTTAGGTGAGGGGTTTGAAAGGAATTGTTTTATTGAAAGACACAATTGCTTGGTTCATTTAGGAATAGATTTGAATATCCATTGAAGGACACATTTTGATTGTATGTATGAAAAGGTCAATCCATTTAAGGACACATTTTTAATATACTTATGATGCATTTATATACAAATTGGTCAATTTAAGAACACATAATTCAATCGCCTTATTTAAAGGCAAGTGATTGAGCAACCCATTGAAAGGCAAATACTTTTGACCGGCCTATTTAAAAGCACACGTTTTAGACTGGCTTATTTGTATGTACATAGGTGATTGGCTCATCTAAAAACATATATTTGATTGGCTCATCTTAAGAACGCATACTTGACTATCACATTTAAAAGCACATAATAAGTTGGCTCACTTAAGAGCACATAATAAGTTGGCTCACTTAAGAGCACATAATAGGTTGGCAAATAACTTCGATTGGTCCATTTAAGGACCTATTTAAAGGCTCATAATTTTGATTGGTCCATTTAAGGACACATGCTTTGATTGGCCTATTTAAAGGCTCATAATTTTGATTGGTCCATTTAAGGACACATGCTTTGATTGGCCTATTTAAAGGCACATACTTTTGATTAGTCTATTTAAGGACACATGCTTTGATTGGTCTATTTAAAGGCACATACTTTGATTATTTTGTATAATTGTTTTTATATTCGATGCCCCTAGCTAAGGGGAAACTGTGTCTTAGGGTCACTCGTCCTTGCACATGGAGGGTACGTGGGACATGTGGTACAAACAAAAATTTGACAATGACACACTCTTGAGGGCCTCACTTAAGGGTGGGCACTTACCACTATTGAAATTGTACATATACTATCATGAAACCCCACTTGCAAGTGAAGTTACACAATTAATCATTGATTTTGTGTATATAGGATGCATTCCATGTGTCTACATGATATACAATTGAATTTGTGTAAATAGTTTTGACACTTCCATGGATTTCTCTTTCTATCATGTCAATGCCCTACATATGCTTTTCTCACAAAAGGGTTGTTTTTTTTATAGGAAGAAGAGTCAAAGGAATCTTTCATGATTTAGAAGGATCGGTTCTTCCGATAGTTCAAATGGAAAGATGAGTTGGGGGAATCTTTCATGATTTTGTGGTTGGGCAATAAATCACTCTCATGATGTTCTCCCCCTCATTCATTGTGGTTGCATTATGAGGTGTTTCCTTCCTTTGACCACCTCAATTGAAAACCATCACAAAGGAGTGGTAGTGTCAAGTGTAGTGGTCACATGGCATGCAAAATGCTATTTGTTGCAAATGGAATGTTGTAAAAGAAGGAAATAAATGTTAACTATGCATGTGGGCATAGTATGCAAGATGTGGGTTACTCCTTAACTTGTGCAAACTACAAACTCGTACAGTTGTTAGAAGCTTTGAAAAGTTGTGATATGCAGCTAATGATAGTATTAGTTTACTCTAGTATCATGAAACATGCTTGTTGAAGTTGCTGCTATGATGCAAAATGATTGTAATTCATGTAATATAGTTCAGATCCATTTCATCCCCATATAATAAATTTAAAAGAATATGTTTACCATGGATGATATTAGTTGCTTCTACAGCATTTTCTTCACAATTTGAAGGTTTATGTAAGTTTCTAAATTTTCAATTTTGCTTATATTCTTAAAGATGCCTCAATCTTCTTTTGTCTTTGATTAGAGTCATTTGTCGAACATTCAAGTAACATCAGTAATTTTTTAATATATACACACAGCAATTATCCTTAAATTCTTGTAACAGAGACTCTAGACACAAAAACCTTCAACACAAAACTCCAGAAGACAGTTTTTCATAACAAATACATCTAGGTCTAGATCTACACATTTTGGAATAACCTTAGAAACAAAAGAAACACCACTAGCACCCATACAGTTAAAATTAAAAACAAAAGACCATTAGTATCCATTTGCCATATAACTTGGAGCATAAGAATTTAACAAAACCATATATTTGGCTCAAAATTCAACAATTCTTCCAAAACCCAGAAATCAACAAAAATAATTAAAAACATGATGCTACAATTTGCTTTGGTGAAAAATACCGTGGCAATCATTGCTTCAATATCAGTCAAACAAGGTTTCAGGCAAGCAGGAAATGCAAGAGTATTGGGAAATATTCTGCCCAGAACTGAGAAAAATCAGTCCAAGAAACAGGATTTTCCTCGTGTTTATGTTACAGAATGAATGTATGCAAATCCAAAGAGTAGTGGAATAATGGCTATACTGATACACCATATACAGCCCACCTTAGCACATATATACTATGGCTAGCTTGTAAAAATCATATTGCATGAAAGAACTGCAATCCAAGGCTTTTCAAACTTATGATAAACTATAAAATGCAATCCAATTTTCAAGTCACATTCATACGAATTGAACTAGCGAGGGGAGCTAGCAAGTTATGTTAAATATTTTTAGTTCTTGTCAACTGGCATTTTAAATCAGAGAAAACAAACACAGGAATAAAATGATTTGTTCTTGCCTACCATGATGAGCATGAAAGGAAGACGACATACCAAAAAAAAATTTAAAATTGACCAGTTCATATGGAATCTATATTAATTTTTCGGCCAGGAAGCTACAAGTAAACTGAGGCTTTAGCATTGCCATTTACACCAAATATGTGGGGCATTTAAAACCAGAAAACTGGTTACACATGCAGCAGATTCGATAAATTACAATCTGTATAAGACCATCGCATGCATCAAAGAAAATTTTAAAATTGACCAGTTCATATGGAATCCAAATTAATTTTTCAGCCAGGAAACTACAAGTAAAATGAGGCTTTAGCATTGCCATTTACACCAAGTATGTGGCATTTAAAACCAGAAAACTGGTTCACACATGCAGCAGATTCAATAAATTACAATATGTATAAGACCTTTGCATGCATCAGATTCTTCAATCAAAAAATAGCTTAGTTGTCACAATCAAAGATGGAGTATCAAGAATCATCAGCTGATCCACTGTTGGATTGAAGACGAGTGATGAGATCTCTATTTAACAAAGCCAGGTATTCCTGCACAAAAGATAGCAACAGCTACAGAGTTAACAAAATACCACCTAAATTTTTGAACCAAGCAAATTGATATTTTATATTTTTGTGCACAGCAATATTACACAAATACATCACTTTCTTTTCCAACAAAAATGGAAGGTTGATCTGGCCTTTAAGAAATGGCCTAGAATACATGCCAAAAATGTGACACCCAAACTAAACACATACTTCTAAATCTTTTGTTTGCAATCACTGCAAAGAACACCAGAGACACTGCAAGGGCATATATATATATATATATATATTATGCATGGCTGTCCCTTGTGACTCATGCTTTCTTCTCTGTTGAAAGAGGCATACACACAGGAACATCATAAAGGGATCCGCATTGTAGGTCAACATCTCAATGTGCAATCTGCAGACAATTCCAATACAACTCTGGAACTAACTAGAAGATCGGTTGAAGGTACATTTCTTTGCTTAGCATCTAAGCAGAAACTGTAGCTACAGCAATTGACAATGGAAACACTGAATACTATCACCACTGTGGTTAAACCCAAATCAACCCCAGAAGATTATCAGATATTTGTGCATATATTTGTGGATCTTCTAAGAGATTAGATTCTCCTTCGCTAATCAATGGAGGTGGGTGCCTGATAGGTTAACAAAGAAGTTTCAAAAGTAAATTATGATGACCTTTTTTCTGGTGAAAATAATCAAATTTCATTTCACATTAATAGTAATTTCCCTCCTTGCAACAGGGCACATGTTTTATTCAACTTATCTTTTTCCCTGCTAGACCAGGTTTGTCAACTTTGAAATCATGTTTAGTATATTCCAAAGAAATAAAACAAAAAGGCGAGTGCATTGTGCTCAACTTACTGAGACTCTGGTGCTTTGCCCATGAACATCAACCCATATAGCACCTGGCTAAGTCACCAAGAAGGATAAGCCTCTTGTTTCCAAAAATTGGCACCTTAAAAAGAAAGCCATATAGCAGTTTCAGATTTGTAAAATTGGCTTGTAGGACTCCTATAAATATATAAAGATGACGTGTATACATCCTCCTATTTATCCTTTATTCAAAACCATATAAGAAAATCATACATTATGCTTTCCACATTTTTTGTCTGAAATCACTCCTCATGCACCCAGATTCTATGCCAGATGTGTATCCTAGGCACTAGCTTTGTTCTATGTGCAAAACTAGGCAAACTGAGATAAAAAGGATCATATTATGTCCAAATCTGCAAGCAAAACGTCACAAACACAGTAGAAATATCAAAAATGTTTGTATGACATAATGCATAAAGTGGAGAAACCCCCTCAGGTAATAGATCTCCGCAGGTCTATCAAAAAATTGATAAATATTATACAGAACTTTCCATGAAATATACCATGTCCTGAAATCCCTATAGCTGTGAGCTTGTCTAAAGTCTCTACAGCATGCCAACAGCCCTCTTTGTTCTCTTCTGCTCAGGGTATGCCTCATTTGCCTTTTGTGCTCTCTCCCACCTTTATGTTTTAAAATCCATGATTTACCTCTGTTGGTCTTCCAGGGACTTCATTGGCTTAAGGATGTATAAAAGCTTCTTAATTTTTCAGAGTGCATTTTGAACTTCATTTACCTCCTGGATGCAAAATTCCCCGACTAATTTTGATGTGACAATTTCCCAAACTCCCGACTGTCTTAAGCAAGGAGCAAATCCCATCAGTTGTGCATGGTTTCCCTACCCCTTAACCAGCAAGGCTGACCTTTTGGTAGGAACCCTATTTTCAAGGTCCCAAAGCATCATTCATTCTCTATTTGTGTCTCTTCTTGGCCAACCTGATTCCCACAATTTGGTGGTGTTTTGGGGCTTGAATACCTCCTAAAGTGCCCCAAAATAGCCTGAAAGATAAATTTCTGACCTTTTACTTCATGTTCAACTGGTCACCTTTGACTTTGAATTCCTCTGTCAAATGAATTTGATGTTGTCCAGTTGATCCAACGTACGCTAATTGATCCGTAAACTCTTCAGGCGATTTTTCCTTGGAGCTTCTGGATAAGGTATGGAAGTTTCCAAACCAAAATGAACCACCACCCTTAACTCTTCAGGCAATTTTTCCTTGAGGCTTCTGGATAAGTTATGTAAGTTTCCAAACCAAAATGAACCAACCTACAAGGATTGACTCCAAGGCCTCTCAAATACTAGTCATGTGCTGGACCAACTGAACTATCAGTCCTACTTGGGGTTCAAGATTTAATTTAATATATAACTTCCATGGTAGATATATTAGATTTTTATATTAGTTTCACACAGCATATTGCTTTTATCATTGAGCTTCCGGATAATATGTGTAAGTTTCCTTAGCCGAAATGGACCAGCTAAAATTTCAACCCTAGGCCTCCCAGATACCAGTTTGGGTGGTTTGGAATCTCTACCAACTGAGCTACCAATCCCAGTTGGGTTCCAGATTTAATTTAATATATATCCATGTGGTTATTAACTTATTATATTATATTTTTATATTTTAATTTAACAAAGCATATTGTTTTTCCATACAAGCTTTTAGATAAGCTCTGTATGTTTCCTAACCAAAAAGGACCAGCTCAGATTTGAACCCAAGACCTCCCAAATACTAGTATACGCTCTCCACCAATTGAGTTATCAATCCTACTTGGGTTCTGCATGTGATACCCATGCTTTCCATGCAGTCTCCATGCCTGTGTCAGTTGTTTTCCATCAATATGGGGTCTGTAATACATTTGAAACCAATTTTAGAGTGAAAAGAGCAACCTTTGTAAGAAAACTGATAGTTTGAGCACAAAAAAAACCCCTTTGAAGATGCCTGTCATATGATCATATCGAATTAATACATAATGGTTGTAAAAGGCTCTTTTCAGCATGTTAGTGTGCTTTTAGGAGACAATTTTTTAAATATTAAAATATATTCATGAGATTTTACTTGTGTTGATAACTAATGGGTCACACCGAATCACCATTATCATTAGTACTTTTCTTCAATAAAAGTTAAAACTCAAGTCAACCGGTGATCATAAGACAAGGGGACCCAATAACAATATAAGTGCCCCTAGAGATGTTTGTAATGGAGATGGAGAAAATGCTCACACATCCACCCAAGGCTTTCTATCCTAATGCCTACTTCTAGAATACCAAATATTTTGTGTGTGTAATTCCTTATAAGCCCACATTATCTCACAATTACTGGCGTAAGACAACTCACTTTATATATATATATATATATATATATTAGCATTAAACAATTTTTCATGCAAGTTGAATTACATATAATCTTTTCTTCACAAGATTCTCCTGGCATTAATAACTAATTTGAAGTACTCCAATGACAAATTTCATTAGTAATTTCCTTCAATGACAATGTTTAACTCACGTAGATTGGTGTAATAGGGCAAGTACCACTTACCAATGTCAGTATCAGAGAGAAGGATGCTCACACTAACCACCAAAGATTTTGACCCCAGTGCTTGCTTTTGGATTGGCAAAGTTTTTGGTATGTGTAATGCCTAAAAATCCTACGTTATCTCACTATTACTAACAATGTAACACATCCCCTTATATATAAAATATTTTTCATGCGAGTGGATTTACTTTTAGATTTTTGTTTCTCCAAGGAATTTTACTTGGATTAATTTATCCTACTCCGATGACCATTTTCCAGTACCTCAACTATTCTCAAACAACTATGGCAAACATGCCAACAACGTAAACAACCGCAATGGTACCAGGAGGGATTTTGTGAGGCATGAGTCTTGAATAGAATTGCTTACAGGGCCAGATTTGAAAAAAATACAAAGAAAGAGCAGAAGTCCATTACACCTGCACTTCATTGTGAAAAGGGCTCACTCCCAAGTGGCTTTATTTGTAAGTTGTTTTATGTTACAATCTTCTGAAACTTCAGATAATTGAGCCAATTCCCATATAGAAACTCGAATATGCACATGTAATGACATCGATTAGTTATTATAAGATATTTTAATGGGACATGTGCCTAGCTTCTTTGTGTGCATGTCAAAACATTATCTTTGCTCTTTGGATTTCACAACATAATAAATAATTATTTTCGTATATAACTATATAAATATATTCTATATTTATTTTTCCACCATCTTGAAACAACTACACATGGTATCAAAGCCTCAGTCTTGGTTCTAATAAACATTTTTGTTGCAAAAACTAGATGGAAGAGCTGCAATTACCTGGAACTGTATACAGAAAAAGGCTATATAAGGATATATTACTTCATAGGAGAAAAAGACTCTCTAATGACTAACAAGCAAACTATTTAAGCCAAAATACCAGTCATTCTAGTTGAGGCACTACTTGCTTGACATAACAGTTGTCTTCAGGAAAATTTAGTACACCAAACTTGGAAACTCTTCACCAACAGTATTAAATTCTAGAAAATCATTGCTACCATTATAATAGAAACTGAGTAGGGTCGTTGAAAGTCATAAATGCCTGTAACAAAATCCCTATCCACCAAGGTCATAGATATTGTAGGATTCAGTGACATTTAAGGCAAAGAAAGCTTGCAAACGTAGGCCATCACTTTGTGAGAACAATTCTTTGTTACTTCTTATCCCAATATGCTCTGGTGACAAAAGCATTTTTTGGAAGGGAGGATTTGTTGTATCTGTGATTATTTATGACAAGAAGGTATCTCAAGAGGTTGCGGCCCTTGACACACAAACTCTCACCATCATATTTACACTTGGACCTCAGAAAATCTAAAAATTTCTTCTCCCATAAATTATATAAATATCCAACTATCCACTAATGACTGAGATTACTTAACCCAGCCTTCTTACAGTTTTGATGTATACCTTTACAGCTTCTAATTCATATCACAGTCAGTAAATTTGCCAAATTTTGGATTTATTATCTATATGTTGTAAATCTGTTGCTGGATGAAAATTTAATGCATCCAAAGTCTAAAAGTATCTCATTGACGATGACACTATTTTCCACTATGCTACATAGATGCTTCAGGTTTGTCCAAAAGAATGCTGTAAAGAACAACTGAGGCTTATAGTCCATCTCCTTTTGATGAATTAATATACTTATCCTAGGAAAATAAAAAAAAGGAAGGTAGGAGAACTGAAAAACCAGAAAAGAAAGCAACAACGACGAATCAATATTTCCTTGTCTAGGTGAGCCTTTCGAAGACAAAGCCTTAGAACTGTTATAGAAGCATAGCAAAATGGCATTTACCACTGCTGCTTAAACTATTTAACTTATCTGCATAAGAAACTTTATATAGCCAACCTCCCAGATGTTGGTCTTAAAAGCTAGTCAGTTTTAACATTAATTTTGATTAAGTTAATCTTATAATTGAGTTTAGACATTACTTACATTGGCAAGGTCTTCATTAACAGATAACTGAAGCAGGATGTCAGAGCTGTTTACACCATTGGGCATGCCATCATTTGCAGTGTAAAGTTCCAAAGCATTTCCAACCATCGATCTGAAAACCTCTTGAGGAGGATCATGGTCCTCAAGATTCTGGACGGTCGGCTCCAAATCAATCTGACATGCACTCATATAAATTTCAGTCCTAAACAATTTCCATGGCTTTCACCACAAAAATGTTAACAGTAGCAAGAAATTAAATGAAATAGATAAACAAATCAAAAAGGTTTCTGTGCTGGGTGTCACAACCCAAGCCAAAACAATAGCAAGTTACCAACAATAGCATTAAAGTACATCATGTACAGAGTCAGAAAATTTCAACTTCTACATTTAGTGTGCTCAGAGAGCATAAATCCATTAACAACCATAAACATTGAAAGTCCAAGCACCATCCAATTAAATAAAAGTAACATCAAATTCAAGACAGAAACCAGATTGACAATTTACAAAAACATAATTAATTATTTATATTGCTTGGCGCACTATGTGAAGCAGAGCCATTATATTCATTAAGGACCAATTCTAATGATGAGACAACCCATTAATATTTAAACAGCCCAATTATTGGTTGAAAACTCAAAGGAAATGTAACAATCCCATCAGTAAATCAGTTACTCTAGTGTAAGAACCGATACACTTGATTTCTGTAGAATCAGGGGGCATGAGTGAAAATAGAACATAGAAAACAACAAAAGATGCCTTTGTATTGATGCCTTTTTAAGATTCATAAAACAATTTTGCAATTAGAAGGTAAGTTGGTTAGGAAACTAACTGACTTATAAACTAGAATTTTATTATTATTTTTTAATAACATTGTCAAATCAATAAATTTTAACATTTTTAACCAATATTTCTCTAAACTTTCAAACTTATCTTCTTTTAGTGTTTTTCAAAATATAACTAGAGCTTCTGGTCTTTTATCTAGTAATAAATCAACTCAATCTTTTTGTTCTAGATCCCTCCTTTTGAGTAAGTTGATGCACTTTGATGTGTTGTGCTTAGTTTCTTAAACAAAGATGGGATTCTTCCTCGCCTTTATGGTACAATGATTATCACTTCTCACCGGCATCATTATTCTTCAGAAGAAAAATTGCTTCAAAGCTTATGGCACTTACGAATGCTTTATATTCTGATTTAGTGGATGATAATGCTACTGTAGACTATTTATTATTACGACGAGAAATTACTACAAATCCCAGACTCAATGTATATCCTCAATTTGAAATCCTATCATCTTTTAAATCTGATTCCATATAGCCAATCAACAGAGAGTATTTATTCCTCTCAAACAGAATAGTGAAATTCAAGGTACCCTTGCCATCTCCAAGAATTTATTTGGTTGCATTCCAATGCACAATGTTCAGCATATTCATAATCCTGGATAATATGCCCATGGAAAAGCTAATACCGAATGCAGCTGCCAAGAGATAAACCGGGCTAACAAACAAGCAGCACATACCACTTCTCAAATTCTCACACAACTATGCCATATATTTTGATTTAGAATTTAGAGTTTTGGACTCTTCTTGCTAAGGTTAGCCTTTTCTTCTGCAATAAGCATTGAATTGTTACCTAAAGTGGTTGACTCATCACTACAGATCATCATGATAAGTTGATAACAACATCTCCATTTTTCATCTATAACTTGCATTTTGTTTAATAGACCCACTTGCATCCAATTGATTTCTTTGCCTTAAGGCAGCTTAATAAACTCCCAAGTGAGATTACTCATTAAGGCATATTCAGCCTGAAAGGGATCCCTCTAAATCTGCTGTGTGCTTTACTTCAATAAAAATTTGGGTCATGATGAGGTCCAATAATCTGTTTGTTACCACATTCCTGGAGGGACTTCCAAGTTTTCTCCTCTAGATTCATCTTTGTGCAGATCTTCATGGTCCTATACTACCAATTAGGTCTTTTCTGCATAGTCTGCAATTTTCACATGGAATCCAATATTCTGTTTGTTACCACATTCCTGGAGGGACTTCCAAATTTTTTCCTCTAGATTCATCTTTGTGCAGACCTTCCATGGTTCTATACTACCAATTAGGTCTTTTCTGCATAGTCTGCAATTTTCACGTGGAATACAAGAATCTGTTTGTTACCACATTCCTGGAGGGACTTCCAAGTTTTCTCCTCTAGATTCATCTTCTGCAGTTCCTTCATCTCTTATTCTCTTCTTCTATATGTAAAACAAGTTTGAGAAATAAGTTGCACGTTCTGTTGCAAGATATATGGTCATATTTCAGGAACAACTTGGGGAAATCTTCAAAAAAAAACTTCTTCAACTTTAGTAGAACAAGGTACATCAAAAAATATCTCTGCTAATGATCACATTCCTTTTAGTAAATGCCTCATTAAACCAGGAACCGTAACATACTCTGCCTTACCAAAAATTGAAAATTTGCTAAAATGTGGCTCCTGTACAGAGACCAAGATTCTTCAAAAATCATATTAGGCAAGAAAACAACAATAGGCATTACTTACACATAAAATTCATGCCCTAAATTTTAAACTATCAACATATAATAAGCCATCTCCATGATCATCCTATTCTTGCTTTGAAATCCCATTTTGTAATGATGCAAACAATGTTGTAGTCTGCATATGAATGCCGCCTTTAGCTGAACCCTAAAAAAAGAGAAGAAAAAAATCAATGTCATATAACCAAATTAAAAATCTCATTTCCCGACTCTGTTTGATTATGTATTAGATATCTCTTTCAATAAAAGTGGATCTATGCAACAATGGCCAATCAAGAACTAGTTTTGTGTGTTTATACTTGTTCTTGTAGGAAACAATATACGATGGGATTTATAACATAACCTTAAACGAATTGGGAATGTATCAATCTACCATAAATTTCATCCAAGGGTCAAAACCCAAAAAGGTACAATGTTTTAACAATATAATCTATAAGGTAAAGCAAAAGACCTCCTTTGTGACCCAAACAACCTCCAAGCCTAGCCAGCATATACCATTTAGGCTCAGACCTGAAAATCCACCTATCCACCAACATTCTATGTTTAATTTATCAAGCATTTTGTTCCCCTGTATCCCTCAAAATTTTACATACATTCTGTGTACAATTAAAAAACTAAAGTTCTGACAGATTTTAAAATTTGGAAATACAAATGCTAGTAAACCAAAGTAAGTGTCGCTGAATTGATTCATTCCTTAACACCATGTATTGACTATCTTGAGACACTTGCTCTAAAAGCAAATATTATGAACCTTTGTAATATGCCATAAACATTGATAAATAATGAAAGGGCAGCACTCCAATAAATAATAATCAAGGCAAGCGCTACTTCCAAAATGGTAGACCACTTCAAGAGGGTCCAACTTCCAATGTCCAAAGCAATATCCCCATATAACATTTTAGATGGGTAACATTGATTATATGACGATAAAACAATTTTATTCTCGAACATATATATATATATATATATATATATATATATATATATCAAATGGCATTAACTTGAGTGGTTAAAAATGTGGGCTACCTATGGGTGCACACATTCAAATCTTGCTGGGTGATATTATACCACTACAAGGTTTGTTAAAATACTGTGGTAACAAGGTGATGACATAATATGGGTAAGGCTCGTTTCAAACCCACACACACTATATAGTGTACATGCCATGTTGTCTGGGTGTGCAGACACAACTGTCATTGGCTCGCACCTGAGACAAACATGTACTAAATACACAGGCCCAGTTGCATAACACACTCTTGATGCACCCTATGTGAGGTGGTGCACGATATGCATTGACACTTATTAAGGCATGCACACTTATTAAGGGAAATAACAATGGGAAAGCAAAAATAGAAAGGAAAAATTAGGCTTGAAGACCCACACACTCAATCAAACCAGCGTACCCCATGTCTGGGAGTCTGCACAAAGTGCTTTGTACCACACCTTGCATACAACCTTGGTATATGCAATCATTTCAACTCGAAAACCTCTAGCAAACTACTCAAAACAATAAATAAATGTTCTTAACATGTAGGCCCAAATCCGTAGGACATTATTTCTACAATGTAGGTACATATCAAATTCATGAAGACCACATCGTTATCATCATACTTGGCACATAACCCAAAGATGAAGAGATTTTCTTCTAGAAAGCAACCAACTTTCCAGCATGCGCTTTTGCAGATGCTTCTAGTCTTACCCAGAACTCAGTGCAACATCTATCGATGCTAAAATGCACTGCTTGAAAATCTTTGCTGAAGCCCAGAAGCAGAAACTACGGAAGAAAAAATAGCTAATTATCATTGAGCAAGATGCAAATACTGCAGTAAATATAATTAATATTACAAGACTATCAAAGCAGGGTAGACCATTTGATGATTGGACATTCCCTTTGTTATTTGCATCTCTCAATCCATCAGTCAAGATAGATGCTAGATAAGTCTGAGGAAAAATTCAGGTTAGCAGCATTCAAGATCTATCTTGAGAGGAAAATAATAGATATCAATAGACTTTTAGCTATATGTAACATACCTTACTCTGCTAGTGTCTTCCATTTCATATTAGATTGCAGAAACAATAAGCATTGTTAAGAAATTAACACATTATCTGTGAGAGAAGCTGGGGCAACAAAGGGTTGCTTTTACCTATTGCGTAGACTACCTCAAGATAGCAGTGAGATGGAATTACCAACATTCAACCACAAGACGCATTACTAGATGGAAAACTGGTAGTTCAAACTCACCATTCGCAATGTTTCGTAGCAGACTGATGTTAGTTTGTTATAACACAAGTATCCAAGGTTCAATTCCATTTTACACTAGACTATGGCTATATTAATTTGTTATCCTTTTTTTTTCTATATTGGAAAGTTTGAACTTCACTAAGACATGTGACCAGTAATAACAAATGCCACATACCATGTTAGTATTTAAGAAAATTGGAATGCCAGGAAAGAGGAAGTCATTCAAAAATTTTAGATGTCGTGATCAAAGACCCTATTCTAGAATCATTGAGAATCAGCATAATCATTTCTCAACTACAATGACTGTGCCGCTAAAGAGTGATAAAGTAGACCTTTTATGCAAAAGAAAAAATTAACCTCAAAGGGAAATATTTATTATATCACAACTGAAAATTTGTCACAAGACATAATGATAATGAGATATAGAAGCTTTTATTACATATGTTATACAACTGAAATTGAAAACATGTAACTTCATTAATCAGAAACAGTAATAGCCCAATTCTTTTAACTATTCAAAACCCCACATGAACACAAAGGTCTCACAATCCAAGAAAATCTGACTAGATCACTTGCAGTAACTTCAAAATGAAAACCAATCCAAACGTCTCTTCTTCAAATAAGAAAGTTTGCAATGTCAAGGATTGAAGCTTGGACTGTCAAATTTTGTAAATCAAGAACACAAAAGATCCAATGTCATGAATCTTTTACTATCATTTATGTAGGAAAGATCAGATAATATAGCCAGCAAGTCCCAGTCTCACTAGCTGACATAAAAAAGGCAACACATGAGAATAGATCATTGTATACTATTACCCTTCCTCCATGTCATGCATCTGCTAATCAAGCATATACAACAAAACTCAAAGCCTTTTGACAATGCAATATTCCCAGTGCATAGATTAATCTTCTTCAGGCAAGGTAATATGAAGCACAGAGGTTATGCCAACCAAAACAGTAAAATTTGACAGCTAAGATTGACAATTCTTATAAAATTTAAAGCAGAGAAGGTCATATTTTACACTTCACCAAGAAGCAAAAGGAAAATCTAGTGCTCCCCATTGGAAGCCCTCTTTAATGCAATAAATTCTAATTAATACCAAACGAGTGCATCTACAAATGTTACTCCATCACAGACATATATTGCATTATAGTCAATCATACAAGGAAGAGAGAAACCTGACCAACCTGTGAGCCTTTATCAGCTTCACAATTATCTTCAACTGAAGACTCTAAATTTAAAGTTCTTGATTGTGTTTCAGAACCATGGCCTGAAGAAACGCTGCCTGACGCCCTCCCAAGAACTTGAGATACAAGAGGCATCATTTGTTGCACCATTCTTGAGAAATCAACACTACCTTGCCCTCCACCCATTTGTGAAAGCATGTTTTCTAATTCCTCACTGTTTTCACCAAGCTGTTCTGTCACTTGTTGCATTGTGTTTCTTAAAGCAGGACTTCGTGTAACCTGCTCCATCATGTTTTGTAATGTCGCGGGAGGAACTGTCCCTGTCTGCTCTGCCACTCCTCTCAAAAGATTATTCACAGATGGACTGCGGAGAAGCTGAGACATGATATCCCCAACATCGACTCTTCCACTACTGGTATGTCCTCCAGAGAGCATGCTACCAAACATCTGAGCAAGCCCGCTTGGCAGCTGTGAAGGTGACCTATTTTCATCTGTTCTGCGATTGCTTGAGACACCTTGAGAAAAAAGAGCTTCTAGAACATTTTGTCCCCTTGCAATAGATGACTGGCTATTTTGATCTGTACCACTCTCACCTTCAGTGCCAGTTCCTGACTGTTTATTTGCTTGGAACTTGTGGTTTTGCTTATGACGCTTCTAAACAAAATAAAATGCTAAACATTAGCTTGATTACAAGTGAGACAGCAAAGATTAGCTACATATAAGAAGAGACTTCTAAAACATAAAATCTATATCCACACAAATTCCACACATTCTGAATGAAAGTTCATTAACCAGTGACAACAATGATTAAAGCCCAACGACAAAATATCCAGAATTATAGATTTCAGTGCACCTTAGAAGGTAAAGGTTGAAGTCCTCCAGGACCTAATCCCACAGGTACTGTAGTGTGAGAATCCAAAGACTCTTTCTCAGATTTTGGTTGAGAACTAGTAAAGCTGGTTGAACCAATTGCATTTCCTGATGTACAAGCCAAGTCACGGTCCTCCAGATCAGTATTGGCAGAGCTGAAACTTGGTTCCATGTCGATAGTTGACTTTTCAGATTGATTGACTTGTTTCTTCTCATCAAGTAGTTTTTCATCCGACTTAGGTTCATCCGTCATTCGAGTTGACTCACTCCCAATAGATGGGCCAGAATTTGTCTGTTGCTGATCAGACTGGAAAGTAAGGAAAACATTAATACAGAGGATGCAGAAGAGTCAAAAGCGGATAATTTTATTAATATCTATGGAAATTATAGTATTTTGCATCTAATACCTGTTGTTCACTGGCTCTTCCAGGTCTACCTTGAGTTTCCATTATATTCTGCAGTACAGCATTGACCAGATTTGACATATCAATGTTACCAGCATCAGCAACACTGATGGTAGCATTTCTTAGTCTGTCTCCACCATTAGTATTCATACCAGCATTCTCACTAGATGATCCTTGCTGCATTAAACCTTGCTCTGTTGTTGAGACTGCAAAATGAAGCCAATATCAGCATGCTCTCCACTCAAATTACAATCAGCTTCCACTGTCATACTGTTTAACGTTAGATTTGCAAATCGCTGTGCTATTAAATGTGATATGTGCCAGTCATCATTTAGGACAGAGGATTTTTAATCGGTAACAATAAGTACTTTCATGCTTATGCAGTAAGTATTTGTTCAATATTAGATAAATAGTTCTGTCAATATACTTACCTGTCCGGTTTCGAGAAGCATGAGTGTTAGTATCTGAAGACAGAGTGGGCGCAGATGAAGAATTCCCAGTATGAAGGCCTCCATCTACATTTTGAGTCTGGAAATTCAGTCTCTGTATGGCTTCATTATGTGCTTGCATTTGGGCTAGAATTGATGGCAAAGGGTTTCCCATTGATTGTTGTTGAGCAGTATCAATACCACTAGGCTGGACCTCAATTGTTGCCTGAGCTATACCTCTTATTGGAACACCCTGTGGAGAGTTCAACTGCTGAAATCTTGCAAGTAGTGGATAAATCACACTAACCGCATTAGTTGCCTCAGTAGAGGGGCGTACAGGAACAGCTGCTACTACAGTTCGAACTGGCACCACACGGACAGATCCAGCCTCTCTAGAAGCTGCTGTACCATTTCCAACCTGATCCATAGGCACTGAACTTTGTGTAGCATTTGTGTTGTTTTCCTCATCAGCATTTGTAGCAGGAGTTACTGGACCCCCTCCAGGAACCAACGTTGACCCTATTTGTAAGTCAAAAATCAGGTTTTATTACATTGTGGAATAACAAGTTATATAAAAGACCAGCAAAATGCACTTGCCTGCATGTATATGTATATTGATATTTCTTGGCACATCTCCTGTACCAAGCGGTCCTCCTGTAAACGGACCAGTTTGCTGAACAGCTCCAGTGGGAAATGCTCCCAAATTACCACCCTGGAGAAAAGGCAGTGGCTGCAAACCAAAGATATAATAGACAAATAAATAACATGTAATATGTATTCACAAACAATTTAGCACCTTCTATGCATGTGACACCAAAGGCCCAAGCTGTACCTGAACCATGATTGGATTAGGCCCAGATGAAGAGATATAGACAGCAGGCCCAGCATTCACCACTGACTCATCCTGCATTAGGAAATGACAGCTGAAAATCAATTTCCCAAAAGTCACATTGCATGGCAATTAGAAATGAACAAGAACAGCTTAATTTGGCCATGGTAACAAAAATCATACATGAGATTGTCCCATTCGCAATGTTAAAGTAGCACGCCCAAGTTCTAGTAGAAATGCACCCAAATCTTGCATCATTAATCCGTTATGCATGGCAACAGACTGAATTTGGTCACGTACTGCTGGATCAGTCACAGTGCTTTCACCTTCCAGCAGCCCTGCAAGTTGCTGATGAACATGCCAAACAATCACAAAACTCACAAAAATATATGATATTGGCTACTACTCTGCTGTGCTGGATGATTTTATTTCATTTGATGTCTTACATTTTAACTTCAGGCAATTATATTTTACTCTCTCCAAACAATACATGCATTCAGAATCAAAGCTGGTGCTAGCGATGTTAAAATATCGACCAAAATACAAAACTGTTTTTTCAAAGAGAAGCAAATCCAAGGACACACAATTAGAATAAGAGTTAATGATGCAACAAATAGAGTTCAAAAAATATAGCAAGTATTGATACATAGACTTCAGATCCATCTTCAGTTTTTAAGGGTCTTGACACCATAGTTGTCATATGTAACTACAAACAAGCAACAAGAGTGCTTTATAAAGTAAGAATAAAATCATAGGCTGTTAAGGACTTGACTAATTACCAATTATATTAACTAGTGTTCTAGCTTGTAATAGTAATCTTCGTTATGAAATGACATGATTATAATTACGTCCACAAGACCAAATCAGTCTATGGGACCAAGAGCTTTAATACAATATGAAGAATGGTTTACAACTCGCTTTTGGATTCAAACCTTGAACCTCCTATTCAGAGTTCCAACGTCTTAACAACATCCAAGAAAAAAAATTGTGTGGCAAAGTTAAATAATAGTATAACCATTTCCAATTTTTATTAAAGAGAACAAAAAATTGTTCAACAAAGTCAAAAAGCTTAACATCCTCTTATCATCTTTTGGAGTGTGTTTCTTCTGTTGTTAATTATGATAAGAAGTTCCCCTGTTTTTTATATTCTCAATTATTTAAAAAGTTCCTTCAATGATTTCACTTTTAAAGTGTCCTCATATGCATTCCTCATGTCTTTGTAGGCTTCACATTCCACTACAAAATGATTTTCGGTCTCCACTACTCCTCCCGTGCAAAGGTATTATCCATCTCCCAGTTTCGCATCTCAGATGGTGTGAACTGGATCTTAGTTGGGCTATAAGCATTTTTTCCTTCCATTTGATCTTTGCATCTATGTACTTCTTTTGGCTGTGTTCACAGTTTGGGTTGAACTTGTTGATATATAACTGTTTTTTTCTTCCTAAATTTTCAGTCCACATGACAAGTCTGAATTTTTCCTTCACATACTATTTAATTTCTTTGTTGGAGTTTAGGACTTCATGAAATTTAATGCTCCATTTTTTCATCCATGTGTCTTTTCCTCTATTCAGTGTTTCTTTGATTACCTATTTTGGCAAATGCTCACTTCCATTCGGCAACCTTTTCATAGCAAATATATTAAATTATTACTCATTTTATATCTCTCTATACTTCATGTGGTATAAGAGCATATGTTCCAATCAATTTTGCAGAAAAAATAATGTCTACTTTATGCTGTGCTTGCATTATGGGGTATGCCAGGAGGTTTGATCCATTTCCTTCCATTCGCAGCATCAAAATGCCCAAAGGCATTACAGATGTATGTGCAATTATTTATCTGAGAATCAGCATAGGGGGCATTAACAGGGCTAACGAAAACAAGATGTCTAAGGGCATTATGGTTAGTCAATTTTATCCATTATAGATACTCATACAAACATTTGAAAAGACCCCCATGGATTAAGAATTCCAAATAAATCATACAACCAATGGATGCAGTTAATAGTGTTTCTCATTCACATTTGAAGATGTTCCTGTCATTCTTTTTCTTATGACAACTTTTCCTCCCCTAAGACTTGGCAGGATCACATTTCCAATGTTGATAAAGTACATTTCATAATGCAATGCATCCCTGGAAAAGAAGAAATTGAGTGTTTAGGACATATTATCTCAGCTTAAGGGTATGTGGTTGATCCATCCAAGATAAAGACAATAATGCAATAGCAACCCCAAAAATGCTTTCAAAGGCACATGGATTCTTAGGTTTGGAAAAGCATTAACAGAGTTTTCCAAAACATTATGGCCAAATGTGGTTTTGTTGACAAAATTGTTGAGGAAGGAGTCATTGGTGTTGTGAAAGAAGCACAACTAAATTTCAACAAACTTAAGCAATCTCTGTCCTCAACTAAGCGATGCTTCAAATATACTTCATCACAAACATCCAATGAAACTATGTTAAAGAATACTTCATCCCGAATACTTCATCCCTTAAAGGCTCTATAGCATATGAAAGGCAAGACTATTAATAGACATGCAACTCTTTCCTTTGATGTAAACATCCAATTCTGTATTGTGGGATATGAGGCGTCAATGACAGGTTTAATCTCTTGACAAGATTACAGAAATGACTTTCTTCTTAGTACAATTATCTATCATGAACTGCAAGGGTCGCACTTGTTTACAAATCTTCAAATGAAAAACGCATTTGGATTGTTGCATCACCAGCATTGGAGCATGGTTCCATCATATTCTATATTGCCTTTGGGTTCGTATGTGTCTCAAGGCCATCCATACTTGCTTCATGTGTCATTTTTTATTTGAGTGCATTCCAGTATTATCAAGGTCGCAGTACTTACAAGCAGATTTTTTTGACATATTATTTGTTTAGAGAATTTTTTTCTTAAGTGGTGTATATTTTGTTCATCGAGTTTGGCACTAAGAATCCTTGCTTTGTCACTCAGAATCTTTTTGGATGCTCTTGCTCGCATTTGTGACTTGAACAGCTGGCAATCAATCTTAGCAAGACTAAGGTGATGATCTTTAATGCATCAAAGAGTACCTTATCTAAGTTTCAGCTCTTCTATAAGGGCTAATCCATTGAGATCACCATTCCTTACACCTACTTGGAGGTTCAGTTTACAGGTCCTTCCCTTAATCTTTGGCCAGCTTCAGAATTAAGTCTTTGCAAGAGATACGCATTTCTCTCATTCCTTGGAACGCCAATGCTTCCAACAGCACTTTCAAGACATACCTACAAAGATGCACCTCTTTGCTTCCATCATCAAACCCACAGTCCTTTATGAATCTGAGATTTGAGGTCCAAGTCTAAGGTGCGTTGATTGGACTCACATTGAGAGGATCCAGACTATTTAGCTTCAGCAATTTATCGATGCAAAAGAACAATTTCCCAATGTATTGTACAAGCTGAGTTTGGCATTCATCCTCTCCGTCTTGAGAGCAAATTCAGAATTATTTTCCAGCTTCATCACCTTAGATCCATGGGTGACTACACCTCAGGCCGAGAGAGATACCCATATTTGGTGCTTTGCTCCTCAGAATGCATTACCTCTAGGGGCTCTTTTGGTCCTCATTGTGGATGGTACTCAGAAGTTATTTCTCTTCTTCATTCAATTGGGCATCTCCATAGATCAATTACCTCCCTTTCAAATGCTCCTCCCCGCAAACTTCCTAATAAGAGGGTAATTAATCAAGCAGTTAGAGATGATGTTTATCGACAATATATTCAGATAACTTGGGTCGCTCCATCTCAACCCATAGTCCTAAGTTGGCCCTCTACACTAAGCATTTCATGAGGATTAAGAATGGCATTATTACTCGTCCTAATTATGTCGATCAACATTGGACACACAACCTTAGGATTCCTCTTGGTCAACTCAAAGTATGCTCACATCAGTTGCAAGTGGAGCCAAACCACCATATTCCTCGAGAAAATAAGGTACGTCGTTTGTGCTCTATTTGGAAGGTGGAGACTGAAGAACATTTTATCTTTCGGTGTCCTGTTTATTATGAGATTCGAAGGAGGTACTACAGCTTGTATAGAGACTCAGGTGGATCGCTTGCCACGTTTTTCAACTATCATGACCAAATATGCTTGGCTCTTTACCTCGAGGAAGCCATGACTCTTCAACATCAACTATTACAAGGGAGAGAACATACTACTCGACTAATCACCTCATTCTTTCACCTTATCTATACAATCGAGAGTAATAAGTGCTCATTAGAAGCTATAACTATCCATAACATTAATGACAGATCTATGCACCCTTGTCTGCATGCAACAGTAGCTCCTAAAGCACCAATTCTTTCTTCTTACTTGTGACCGAACAAGACTGCAATTCTTCGACATCAAGTTTCGGCCACCCCTCACATACCGAGTTTTAGACAAAAGCAGCTTACTAGTTTCTTGTCCTTTTCTATTGGTTCCACAACCATGGATGGTAGAAAAGTCTTGAGGGATCAAACTCCATGTCATCCCAAGATTATCCAACCAGGCCCTCTTAGTCCTAGCCATTCTCCTGGGAGCATCATTAGATCCTATGTTGGCCCTTTTGGGATAGTTGGTGATGACGATGACTATGCTTCTACTTTACATCCCACTATAGATTAATGTTGGTGCTTGGATCCATTGGAGCTCCTTTCTTTGTTGCACCTCAACTTCTAGACTTCTCTCAATCATTTCCTTTAGCACATTTTGGTTTATCCATTTAATGTAACCCTCAAGGCTGTAATTTTATGCCATACATTTGTTCCACTTTAGAGTATTTTACACTAGATTCTTTACTCTAGCTTAGCTTATTTTCATAGTACTTTGTGGTTACTATGTTGCATTGTAATTTATAACAGCTCTTTTCAATGAGTCCCATTGGCCTACTTTGGCCATTTGTGGACATGCATAGAATTGTCTTATCTTGGCCTTATGTTTCAATTTCTCCAGAACCTTTACCAAATACCTTTCTGCTTATCCACAAAGTCAGAATATATTACCCTCATTGTCAGCCATCTCAAACAAAAGAAAGTGATGCGGGGTGAAACACTATGTGGAAGTGTAGAATGTCACAGGCCAATTTACATCTAATTTTCTAACATGCATACGTGCCAGGCACCTCTTAGAGATCCCTCTACTCTTGGAAAGTCTGTGATCTCCAAGAGAGAATAAACAAGGTCCTTTATGTCATGTGCTTTCCCTCTTTATGTTAGAAAGTTTGTTTGAAAATTAAGCAGGTCCTGGATAATAAACAAGGTAGGCTATCCTATAAAATGTCATAAAGAATCTGAAAAAGTGCTTGCCATCATAGTTACAATCCCTAAGGGAACCCAAAAAAAACCCAAATATTTGGAATTCAAGAAAAAATCCTAAAAATTCAAATCCAATTTTTAAAATAACATGTATTTTAAAGCTATAGCAAATACAAACACATCAATATGTAAAACATACACAAATAAGTACAAATACACAAAACAATCACAAAAGCTTATAGCCACAACTCAAAATCATATTGGTAATTTCTTCTACTTAAAAAAGCTCTGGATCAATGTGGAGCAATGCAGATTGTAGAAAAATCCAGTATCATCCAGATTTTGTTATCATGCTTGCCATAACCATAAGATCAATGAACTTTAAATGATGCAAATCAGCAATTTCCACAATACTCCAAAAAGACAACTACAGAGATTTGAATTTGCTTCTATTAAAAAGGAAGAACTAAACAAGAACTTTATCTGCAATTAAAACAGTAAAACAAAACTTACAGAAAATGCATCTCGAATGGGACCACTCAGAAGTTGTTGTGTCCGTTGAATGAGGGTACCCAGGGTAGCAGGCCTTGGTAACCCTCGGGAAACCGAAGGCAACCCTGAAGCAGTTGCCTGGTCCTGTGTTTCATTACCAGAGGTAACAGAATGAGGCTCACTCGCAAAGCCTGTGAAAGTACATACAACAGATTAGCTTCCTGTTTTAAGAAAATAAACTTTCAAGGCACATCAATAATTTCATGAAGTAGTATGGCTGTAGTGTAGGTATCTTACAGAATTAGATTGGCTTAAAACATAGTAGGAATTGTGCTCACCATCATGTGAAAAGGCCTGTACCATACGGTTTAAGTACTGGGATAATGTTGTCAATGTATCAGGAATAACCTGAAAAGAAGATAAACATGAGTATAAGCAAGATAGACAAGGAAGAGAAGACATACTCCCAAATTGAACAATCGCTTAGAAAAGGAAGCAATGTAATGAAATCAGTTCGACTACAGCCAAAAACATTGTGCTCCACTCACCATATCTTGGGCAGGGAGCCTTAAATTGGATGAAGACTGCATTTGGACAGTACGAGATATGGGTTCAGACTGAACATTTGAAAATATTTGAGCAGGTTGCTGTAGATTTGAAGTCTGGGAATCACCACTAGTACTATTTGCTTGATTTTGGCCTTCTGATGCTGTTCCTTGCTGATAATCAGTAGGAAAGTTACGCAAAAAAATGCATCTCATCTATCATAAGGATAAAACAAACTAGGTAAAAAATTGAAATAAAAAACTAACTGGTTGCTATGTACTCACTGATGTCATGGTCGGCCCATTCCCAGCACCTATATCACCAGGAGTTACATTACCAATCCCAATAGAATTAAGCACAGTTGCAACAATCTGCACACAATTTGTGTAATCGTCTAAGCATGGCTACCAGACAAAGAATTGGGGTATACCAGAATCCAAATGCAAGCACTCATGTTAAAATAGTTTAACCCAGAATTTAACTACATACCCTATTAAGATCTGGAAAGCCTCCATCACCTTGGTCTTGAAGATTAAAAGTCCCAAAGACTACATTGTGAGAAACTTGCCCAATCCTGTGATGGCCTGCACCTGGTGTATTGTCCGCTCCTGTAAAGCTTTCACAAATTCAGTGTCTAACATAATAGTAGCTGCCTACTTATACAGGTAGAGAGATAGCAGCATTAGCTCTAAAATCAAAGCAGCCATGATATTTACATAATATTGAATTCCTTATATTAAAGGCTAAGATGTTCATGTATATTTAATGCAAATTAAAAGTTCATAATGCCAACCCTAGCCAGTTAAATATATCTTTTAGGAAAAAACAATTGAAGTAAAATAGTTGAGTGCCAGACTATATTGCCACTCTGCACACAATTTCTATAATTTATTTTTCACTCTGCAGCGAATTTATTATTTTCCCGGTACATTTCGATAGCTCATTACCCAGATTATTGCAGGTGCAGCTGGCAGTAGAACATCATCGTAAGAAGTATATATTATCAAAGAAAAATCAATAAACATAGGACATTTTGTAAGTGTTTTAAAAAGGAGTAAAATCCTTACATGCAAACCACAGCACCAAATACGAGGAATCCAATTCAATTTAAATTACTAAAAATAAGAAGGAAAATAGAACTAGCCATGTTGAGGAAAATGGAAGACAATGTAAGGGAAAGATAACATTTTCTTGATCAAATTACCCTTCAACTGTTCTTACTGTAGGAAAGAAAACTGAAATTGCACAATTTATCAATGTCCTCTAGTAAATAGCAAATGGTTAATAGGACTGTTCATATAGAAAATACTTCATAAGAATAGCATACAACTACAATAATGTCCAAGGGCACTATGTTTTAAAAGTTCCAAAAACACTCCACAATTGTTATGTTTAGACTGAAGCTACGTATACAAAAGTAGGCCTTCAACTTAAAACATCTTAAACAACGTGGAAACTGAAGACCATTCAAAAAAGACACCAGGGGTCACAATAAGTCCACCAGGGGTCAATTCCCATCGGTGTCATGATAAGACAGTTTTCTGTAATACCACAGTAACTGGTTTGTTAAAATACCACCGTAATGCAGTCATCGTATACTATGTGTGGGGCCTGTTTAAATCCCTTATAACCATTTTTAAAGGGAAAAAAAGAAATCAAATGGAGTTAAAATGAATTTGGCAAAATTGAAATATATTAAAATTACAACATTCCTTTATATGGGCCTCATTTTGTATTAGATTAATAACCTTTCTCCACAAGACAGTATAAAGCATTTTTTTTTGAGGTTATCCATAAATTTCTCAATTTCAATGGCCTAATGGTGAAGATTTTGGAACTCTAAATAGGAGGTCCAAGGTTTGAATCCGAAAGGGGGTACGGTTGTCCACCATGCTCCAGTAATCGGACTCTGGTTGTATAAACACATATTAGACAAACATTTGTTGGATGAACAACATCATTACTTTTAATCATTTCCTTTTGAGTATTGATATTCCCTTGCTATGACCATGGCCTCCTCAAGACAAAATAACTGATTGGTCCCTGCAACATGATCCGCTCACACAGGCTTGCCAGTACAGTGGTAGTACATATCTCTGGCATGTTCCATTAGCAGGTTTGGATTGCCCTTCCAGTCTCTTTAATTATACCTTCCTGAATTATTACAAAATGATATACAGATCAATATTGAGTTTGGGGTCAATGTGATCTTTCACCGATTGTACCTGCTTCTTAACAGTCTCAACCAAACAGAAACATGAATCAATATTTTTACTTTCAAGGATTAAAGCTATTTAATTTGTGACAGCTTCCACATATGGTATGAAATAAAGCATTTGTTCCATCCAAGGAGCTTTTTACCCCAAAGGTTTTCTCCATATATGATCTCAGTGTCATTCTCCAATGCGTGATGGTAAACATTTATGTTCACAATGTGTGTGCTTCACTCAGTGGCATCAACTTCGTGAATGTCTTCGTATGCTTCACTTAATAGCATCAACTTTGTGAATGTCTTAAAAAATGACTTTCTTTTATATGCAAATTAGAGCTAGCTTTATAAGGTTCAAGGTAAATTTGTCTCTAGTGATATAAATGCTAAAGATCTGACTTCATCAATCTCCCGTGAATGTGCTTCAGATTATATTGGTTATTTGAATAAGTAAGAAGCATATTTCTACCAACACTAGCAAGCAACTGCATGGAAGCATGAAGACATAAATTCTTGGATGTGACTGAAAAAAACGAACTCCTCCCTTAAAAAAAAAAAACCACTCAATTTCAGAGCAGGCTTCAACAGTTGATTTCGTAAAATTAGACTCCAAATAAAGTTTATATTATAAATTTCCACTCCAAAGTAATATGTTTTAGAGACTGCAATCACGCAAACAGGTTATCAAACCAAGAGTCAAGAATTATATAAGTGCTTGCTCATAGAAACAAAATAAATAGGCAATAAGGGATCTCAAAGCAATAGCAATCCTTCACCCCCACCCCCCTTTTCTCCCTCTTCATTGGTGATGGCAAGACTAAAATTTCCTATTTATAAGCCACTCAAATAATTAACACAGGCCATGCAAGAATTGAAGAAATGAGGGAAGACATGAATTTGGAAGGGGACAAAAAAAATTCATTCTTTGAGTGCTCAAAACCAGCAAGGAGAAATTGAACACAGTGCAGAAACCATTAGGAGAGAAACTGTCCAACTGTTCTACAAACCTTGTTGCTCAGAAGTTCCATCACCTCCACTTGAACCTGCTGTTGAAGATGAAGATGGTGGTGGAACAGGTTGTCGAACTACCAGATGTAATGTATGCCCATCCTCAACATCTAATTCAGTTAAAGTAAACTCATCGAACAAACAAAACTATAATATTCAACTTGCCACTTAGCAATTAACAATGCAGCCAAGACAATCATGTAGAGTACATGTAGAAACTCTTGCATTAAAATTGACATAATTATTTGTTGCATAGACCATAAACTCAATCTATTTGTCAAAACATTCAATATCATACTCTATATGCTCTTCTAAACACAACTAAGAAAAAGACATACAGCTATTTAGGATTTTTGCACTTATTTCATACAGTAAATCCCTCAATTTCATAAGACATACGGCCTCTGAGGGCATGCTCGGCAATTATATGGAAATGGTTCTAAAAGTAACAATTATCTAGGTTTTGTTTGTTGCTTCAAATCTCTGCCATAATTTGTTCAAGTCCCTTCTGCTCAAGCATCTATATATTACTTGCATTGCAAAGTTGCTATGAGTTCTCTAAGATAGTCTCATCCACAATATAATACAAAATTACAGTTACTCTATTCCTTGTACATAGTTCAAATTCTATTTCGATTTTCTGCCTACGCGGTTTCCTAAACTGGTACATTCACTAACAATTTATAAAGTACTGTAAAGCATCTTACTAATTCTAAAGCAAAAGGCTAAAAGACCATCATTAAACAGACATAAGGCTTCAGACTACCATGAACTCTCTCTTTTCATACTCATATTGTAGATAACAGAATTTGACTGTGCTAAATGACATTTCAAAGCCAACATCAGTAAATCAATTTTGCTATAAAGTGAAACTAACAGCCATGCAGCAGTATAACGCTTAAACAATTCTTCCAGGTTAATCCTAGTGAACACTGTAAATGCTGCTGTCCTTCAGAAACTAGAGATGTTTGCAATCGTGAAGACACCTGTGTGTATTGATGATTAGTGATTAAAGTTTTAAGGATATACAAGAGAACGTATATAATAACTCAACATGACTTCTGATGGGAATCCATTATCAACTATAAAGGTGAAGAGATCTTACATTCACAATCTGGTGATCATAATCAACACAAGGAAAATGTAAATATGAAATCTAGTTCAATAAAATGCTATAGAACTTAAGCAGTTCTAAAAAACTTTTGGAAAAAGCAGGAACTTTAAATAATCCAAAGTTGCATTAAATAAATGCAAGGATACGATAATCTGATAATAGCTGGTCATCCTTCAAGACTTTCCCCCGACAAATAAGACGCTGTCGTTCTAATGGCACCCCAGTTAGCCCTGCGATTTGCTCCTTTAAAGCAGGAATAGGCATCTGCAGGATCAATATCATCAAGAAAAAATTGTTATGTAGCACATATACGTATATTTAGACTCCAGAAAATCAACAGATAGTGATTGCTAAGACCCCCAAAAATTCAAAATGGCACTAACATTATTTATGAGTTGTAAAAACACAATAAGAAAAAGAATAACATATATGAAAATAAGAATGAAACTTTAAATATTGTGAATATCAAAGGAATAGATCATTAGCTTGACATACTACTTCAAAATGGTCAGCACGACCAAAACATTCCCAAATTAGATCAAGAAAGCAATCGTCTTTTACTTAAAAGCAAAGTAAGTTGAACAGGATTGATAAAGTTCTTAGCTTTCCAATACAGAAATGAAGGAATTTGCACTGTGTAGAAGTCGTGCAAGCTTGATAAAGATCTTAACTTTCTAAATTACAGAAATAAAGTAGTTATTTTAACTTTTGACTACAAATACTTTCTGAATTCTTAGTAAGCTTCATATAAGCTTTAGTTATTTATTGCAAAAAGAAAATAGAACCAAATACAAAATCTGCAGGGCATTTTATTATTTAACAT
Source organism: Wollemia nobilis (assembly GCA_028583015.1). Lineage (NCBI taxonomy): Eukaryota > Viridiplantae > Streptophyta > Pinopsida > Araucariales > Araucariaceae > Wollemia > Wollemia nobilis. Next base: position 21,629,696 of record JAQPPZ010017228.1, read on the forward strand.
AATCAGCTCCTCCTCCATAGAGATCACAAATTTATAATCGAAAACATTTCCCAAGTATACATAGACTGATTTACAGATCAATTTCCCAAGTTTGCAATGGATACCCAATAAACTTATCTTGGAGAACACAAATCAATTTTGGAACACAGTGTAGATGTTTTTAGATGGAATTTTGACTCTAACTTGTAGAGCCCTCATCAAATCAAATTGAAGTTTGCACAGAAACATCATCTAAAAACATCTACACTCTCTAAATTGTTTGTGTTCTGTAAATATGTCCAGTGAAAGTCTAAGATCTTTAGCTTCTCTTTTACTTATCTATAAATTCATTATACCTTTAAGGGTCCCCCTCTCTAAGTAAATTTAGCAGCTGCTTTGCCAAGTAAGGAATTTTCTTTGATCCAACGACGCAAGAAGTACCATTTACACTCTGGCAAGAAATTTCAAGAAGAGAAAGTATCGATGACCAGAATGGGTATTCAGATAAGTAAGATTATGAACAACATCCTAAATGATCTGAGAATGCAATAATGATTTCCTATGTCAGCATTTAAATCAAGTGAATTGTTAGTTGTGAAGTTAAAGCAAGATGGGAACGCTGAAAATACATCTTAGGAATCGAACAATGATGACGATTACTCAAAAGGGAATACAAAGCCTTGTGTTCTCCAAAAGCATGAATCTGTTTGTACAAGAAAATGTGCAAGAACTAAAAAGATTGTTTCACCTAATGTTTTTCTCCAATTGCAAAATCATCATCTAACTGTGACTGTGACTGTTTCCCCACTTGTAGGTATAAGGATTTATGCCTAGATAAATAAGGAATAGGTCTTCATGAAAATTATCATTGTGGAATTCATTCCTTGATTCATTGTAATTGAACGTTATCCTTTATAGTGGGATTTCTTCTCTCCTTTTATGTATTTCAGTATTCTGGCATTTTATCTTAATCTGTTATAGTGGATCTATTATAATTTTATGTAACATTATATCCTTATAAATGTTATTTCACTTGAACAAAACTGGGAAAAAGGGGAGAAAAAATGTATCTAGGTTAAAGTTATCCCATTAGGAAATACATACAATTTAAGACATGGTAAATTAAGTAAAATTTCATAAATGTAGTTCTAGTAAACAGTAACAGACATTGTATCCATGCTCAAGGCTTGAACCATTAAATCAATCTAACAAATATATCAGATTGTTACTTGATATATTTCTGTAAAAATAATTTGCCATAACATAGATATATGATGTACATGTCCCGCAAAATCTCTGAAAACAAACACGGCTGGCACAAAAGCCTATTTACTAAAATTTGTCCCTAGAGACCTACAACAACATACTGCCAAAAAAATAAGATGTCCCTATTACACCAAAAAAAGGAAGGATATGCTATGAGTGTAGTAAAAAGAACAAAATTTAAAACAACATGCATGAGGCACCCATCCACCATCTATATGTTTCGACATGTCTTATTACAGTTAGCAACATTTGCTATTATAAATACCATCTTATGCACCCCAACTCGCAAGATCCCTTCAGTCATGCGTGGGGATAATCAGATATTGTCCAGTCAAGATCCCATAAACAAACTAATATCACCCAGTTGTTCATGTCCTCGTGATACTGGCTGTCTCATACTCTAAGGTGGTGTGGTTCGAATTGTGTTCAACATTAGCTTCTTAGGTTTTAGGAATTTTTTGCTTCTTAGTTTTTAGGATTTTTTTGCTCATCCCTGAGCTCATAAAAGTGATTTTGTTGTGCCTTAATGTGTTTGACACAATTACAGGAGTGATGCTAAAGAGAAAACTGAATCGGCAATATTGGACACATCAACTTTAGAACTAAATCATCCTTAGTGGAGAGGAGGACCGTCCATGGTGGGTTACAAGAAAGTGGAAGATCACACATCCATGATAGGTTGCTCAGGCATTTAGAAATCCCCTTCGGCATGGACATCACTATCGCTTACCAATGGAGATAGGTCCAGAATAAATATAAGGGCAAACAGTAAAATATAATCCAGCACAACATAGTCCTTTGCATTAAACATGATTTCTAAAAGTTGCTGGCAAAATTGATATTTAAGACAAGATAATTTTACCTGCAGAGTGGATGGTTGGATTGCTTGGTACAGATGCACCCTAAAACATTTTTGTCAGACATCAATTCAAGATTATCGATTATTTTGCAAGTGATTTTTGTGAGGTGACTATGGGTATTGGCTTATTTAAGCTCCAAGAATAAAGAGTTATCACACAAATTTAGAGATACTTTCTGGGGGCTCAAATTTGATGTTTGGTCACGGAGTAATTTTTCCTAGAGAGTGAGGATCAGATTGTTTTATAGAGTTCCCTAGGACAATTTTCTCAGATATCCTGGAATTTATATGTCCTTTGGCAAGTGATTTTTGTGAGGTGACTGGGCATATTGGCTTATTTAACCTCCCAAGATCAATAATAAAAACACCATCACTCAACTTTATAAAAGGCTCTCAAATTCCAACGTGTTGAAAATGTGCTTGAATGTAGGGACCAATATGAAAAGGCAGAGATAGTAATATTGAAAGCCTTAATTGTGTTACATTACAAAGGAACTTTACAAGAAACTTGGACTAATGGCATATTGTGAAGTTACCAAGAGATGTAAACTATGACACAAAACAGATGAGTCAACAGGTATCCCAACAAATGGATGTTGAGATTTTACTCTAACACCAAGACATATACACTCTTGAAATATAGATATATATAAGCTATTTGGGACAGGATCTCAACAAACTACAATGTCCTCTTTGCTGGATCCCTTTTAGTGGAAGAAAAATACACCAGAATACTTTTGGATGATTAAACAGGAACAAAGAGAGAGATGAAACATTGTTCATTTGACAGGCATTATAACATTCTTTTAAAAGATAAATAATAAATATGTAGAGCAACATTATCAAAGAGAGTAAACCTTAATCCAGGTATGCTAATGGCCAACAAAGATCTTGCCAAACAATTTTCAGCTCCACTAGATCTACTTAATGAAATTAGGACTTTCATAAGCTCAACGTCAAGGTTAACATATTCACCATTCCTGCATAAGTTGGAAACTCGGAAAAGAAAAAGTTTTGTCAATGCTGGCTAGCCACTAATATACTGTGTGACCTAATTCTAATGTTATCTGCTCTATTTTAAAATGTGTTTTCTCAAAATAATATTTATATAATAAACTGAATTGCTCATCACAGGCAAACAGCTCTAGGATTTTTCATGTACTACTACCATAGAACATGACAGTATATAACCCAAATTGCTCTATGTAAGAATCTGAAAGTTGCTAATTTATTCATCTGGATTCACTCTCCTAAAAATTAAGTCCCATATGAAAAATATGAATCCAAAGCACCTTTTGAATCCTCATTTTTCTTCTCCATTTGATCCTTAAAAAAGTAAGCAAGAAACTGAAATAAGTTTAACTTTCTTGCTTCGTCTTGTCTTGATATATTCGATTATTAAAGAATTAGATTACCCAATGGTTTGTACCATATATACCACTACCATTTCTTTTCCTGCAAAGCAAGAAATCCATGTTCTAAAATTGAAGCAGCTATAACAATCTGAAAGTTGCTAATTTATTCATCTGGATTCACTCTCCTAAAAATTAAGTCCCATATGCAAAATATGAATCCAAAGCACCTTTTGAATCATCATTTTTCTTCTCCATTTGATCCTTAAAAAAGTAAGCAAGAAACTGAAATAAGTTTAACTTTCTTGCTTCGTCTTGTCTTGATATATTCGATTATTAAAGAATTAGATTACCCAATGGCTTGTACCATATATACCACTACCATTTATTTTCCTGCAAAGCAAGAAATCCATGTTCTAAAATTGAAGCAGCTATAACATGTTAATTTTAAATTTATATAACATCGGAAAAAATTCCTGTTCTCCAGAAAAAGATGTGTTGTGAAACTACATTGTTAAAAGGAACTACCAGCTTGCTATATCAAGGAGAACCTTGAGAAGCTATTGTATCAACACAATACATGGACCAGTGTGAGATATATGTCAAAGAAAAAAAAGGAATAATCATGAGAACAAACTGAAATAAGATTACTATCTGAATACTTGTGACAGTAAAATAATCTTATCAAGTCAATCACACTAGTATATCCAATTGGAGATTTACATTTTTGTTGACCCGCAATGTATAAACATGTGAATCCAGAGTCTTTATCTTAATCTCAATAGTTGCATCAGAACTTTCACCGGCATCTCTCCCATCAATAGTTGTTTCACTTATGTTGTTGTCTGCCATTCTGTTGAAACAGCCACAAACCTGAAATACATTAAAACGTGGAAATGTTAACATGAAACACAGACTACACAACTTCAAACATATACATTCTGAATTCCCTTATTGTATATAACAAACATAGAATATACCATAGCTCCAGATGAATACATTCATAGTTTTGTAATTTAGTATAAGACTATCTTACAAATCATTGCCTGCAGTTAAAATCTTCAGCATGAATAAAAAGCTCTAAACTGTTTCACTCAGATTTTTGAATCTCAATATAATGACTTTATTGACAAAGGGACCTGGGCATAACTTTCACAAACAGAATGGACAATCAACAATTTATTTAAAAAAAGCTACTTTAAAACACAATTCAGTATTTATATTCCTTGCCAGCCTAACGAGACAAGGGGGCGAGTGGATCCATTCAGCTGAAACAACAAAGCAACACCAAATCCAATCGTCATCTAAGATGATACATTTCAATAAAAACAAATGGATTTCTTTCACAACCATGCCTAAAGGCTTTAACAACAAATTAACAAGACACCCCTTACTGAAATTTGCAAGACTAGTAATCTACGAATTCAATTCCCACAATGCTGACTAGGCAGGACCACCACTGTGTGCATGAATATTTCCACAAAATTTCACCTACTCACAAGAGAATGAGCATATGCCTCACTTGTATCGACTTGATTTAGACTATCCCTTCAAACATGCAGACTGTGGATAATACTTAAACTAGCAAGAAATCTCTAGCATATTCTAAAATATTACACAGTGAAACAAGATATTACAATTGTAGGGATTCAACTCCAGACTATTTTCAGCCTTATAAAATTTACCTTGCATATAAAAGAAATATATGCAGTAACCAAATAATCTAAACATGTATCCCTCCTAGAATGCAGTTTTTTTTTTTAATTGGTTATATGGGATTGAAACAGGCACCACCCATATTACATCATCACTACATAGTGGTATTATAACAAAGCTTTGATATTATCCACGTATCGCTTAGCAAAATTCGAACCTTGATCTCCTCCTTGAATGTTGAGGAATTTAACCGGTTGAACTAATGCCACTTGATTCCTTAAATGCAGTTTTGAATACCTCAAGAAGGGGTTTTCTCCAGGATAAATCTTGTGTCATGTGTGTATGCTAGTACTTTTATTTACAACATTGCATTTTTACTTTTGTACAATTCCTAGTTAACATATAGAATCTGTATTTAAAAATCATGAACAACATAGTTGACAGGAGATTACAGATCATATTGGTATCAGAGCGGTTACAATCCTCGTGGTTTTAAAGATTCCTAGAACATCTTTGTGTATTTGAGTATATGCCACTAACTCATTCTCAGAAGAAAAATAGAGGAGAGTTAGAAGAATACCAACCTGAAATTGGTACCAGTAAGTGGAAGAAGGAACTTAGAGCATTTACAATGGCTGACAGGACAAATGATGCAGAAGCTAGATTTGCCCAGTTGGAAGAAAATGTAGCAAGTCTGGTTGCCGACAATCGAGCCTTGCATGCGTCCGTTAGTAGATTGTTGTCCATGATGGCAGAGAAGTTTGGTTTTGAGAAAGAGTTGGAGAAAGAGGAAGAATCAAACCGAGAAGAGTCTCAGAAGAACAGGGGTTCATTTGAGTTAGGAGAGAGTTCAAGCAAAGCACCATTTAAGGTGGAAGCCAAGATTGAAATCCCTTCATTTGAAGGAGATGTTAATGTTGATAAGCTGAATCATTGGCTAAAACAACTTGAGGTCTACTTCAATGTCCAAGGAGTAGTCACCGACAAGCAGATGATTTCTTTTGCAAGGTTGAAAATGGGTGGACATGCTCTTGTATGGTGGGAGAGCCATGCTGAATCCTTGAGACTGGGTAAAGAAACTCCCATCAAAAAGTGGGAAGATTTCAAAAGACTACTTACAGAACAATTATATCCTCTAGGACATGAAGCCAAGTAGCTCATGAGATGGCAGTTTTATAGACAAGGTAAAGGCCAGAGTGTGCAAGAATACACCATGGAGTTCCAAAAACAAGCAATAGTCTTGGGAATTTCACTTAAGGACCCACAGGTGCTAATGAAATACATTGGAGGATTACATAGCCATATCAAGAGGCAAGTACTTCTTTTCACTCCTACGAGCATTGACCAAGTTAGTGTCCAGGCTCAATATATTGAGGAAGACGAGAGGAAAGGAAAGGAGAGCAATACTACCAAGACAAATCAACAAGGTACGTCCTAGGAGAAAGGAAATGGCAAAGGCAAGGGGAAAGGCAAGAAAGTTGCAGCCTCTACTCAGAAAGGAAAAGATTCTAAGAATCACTGTAATCATTGTGATATCGATGGTCATACCAAAGAAAAATGCTAGAAACTACATCCAAACCTACATCATAAGAACAGGAAGAAAGAAAAGTCCAAGAAGAATGTCGTAGCTTCTATGGAAGGTAAGGAAGTTGAAGGAAGTTCTGATGTTGATGAGAAGCTTGCCTGTACTACAGTACAGAAGACTGCAAATGCAGCCAATACAAGTACAACTTTTGAAGAAGAAAGAACAAAACTTTTTCAAGTCAAGAAGACCAAAGTAGATGCACTTTTTGATTTAGGTTTGCAAGCAAATCTGATTGCTGAAGATCTAGTAAAGAAACTTGAATTGGAAACATATGGACATCCTCATCCATATCCATTGGGTTGGGTGCATAAGGATGTAGAAATGAAGGTTACTAAGCAGTGCAAAGTCAAGTTTGCAATTAACACAGACTACATTGACGAGGTGGAATTAGATGTGGTACCTCTAGACATATGTGGAGTTGTATTTGGCAGTCCATATATGTATGACAGGAAGGCCATCTTCTTTAGAGAGGAGAATAAGTATAGGCTGATCAAGGGAGGAGAATCCTACATCATCCATGCTCACAAGGGGAAGAAGAAGATCTCCATGGTAACCACCAACCAAGTAAAGAGGCTCATAAATGCAAGTAAGAAGTTTGTACTTTTACTTTTGAAGCCTCATAGTGAAGAAGCAGTAGAAATAGAACCTGCATTTGAAGGGTGTACAATACAGCAGAAGTCAAAACTGAATAGACTCATCCAAGCCTTTCAAGAAGTGTTTCAAGAACCAAAAGGTTTACCACCAAAGAGAGGAGTTGAACATGAGATTCAATTGCAACCTGATGCACCAGTGCCGAACATAGGACTGTATAGGCAGTCACTAATGGAGAGTACTGAAGTCAAGAAACAGATTCATACTTTGCTGGAGCAGGGAGTCATTAGGCCAAGCACATCCCCATGTGGTTCACCAATTGTTATGGTTCCAAAGAAAGATAGTACTTGGAGAATGTGCATAGATTACAGGGCACTCAACAAGATAACTATCAAGAATAGATATCCATTGCCCAAGATTGATGATTTGATGGATCAGCTATAGGATGCAAAATACTTCACAAAGTTGGACCTGAGAAGCGGTTATCATCAAGTAAGAATGAAGGAAGAAGACATATGGAAGACAACCTTCAAAACCAAGCAAGGCCTGTATGAATGGTTAGTAGTTAGTACTCCCATTTGGTTTGTGTGATGCACCTGCCACATTCATGAGATTAATGAATGATGTACTTTGCCCTTATCTACTCATTTGTCATAGTCGACTTCGATGATATACTTGTATTCAGCCAAACTTGGGAAGATCATCTGAAACAATTACAGCAAGTTCTACAGACCTAGTCTACTTGGATGATATACTTGTATTCAGCCAAACTTGCGAAGATCATCTGAAACAATTACAGCAAGTTCTACAGACCTTGAAGGAGAATAGTTTGTTGTTAAAAATACAAAAATGTGAATTTGCAAAAACATCCTTGTCTTATTTGGGACATGTGGTTGGAGAAGGACAACTGAGAATTGATCCAGCCAAGGTAGAAGCAATTCTTAAGTGGCCAAAACCAACAACAATGACTGAAACCCGGAGTTTCCTAGCTGTTGTACAATATCTGAGAAAGTTTATAACAGCCTTCTCATCTATAGCAGCTCCATTACACTCCATCACTGCAAAAAGCAAAGATTTTTGTTTGGGAAAAGCACAAGAAGTAGCATTTGATACTTTGAAGCAAAAGATCAGTAGCGCTCCAGTGTTAGCTTTGTCAAACTTGCAACAGCCATTCAAAATTGAAATGGATGCGAGTGAGTACACTATGGGTGCAGTTTTGATGCAAGGGAAGAAACCTGTCTACTATCACTCACAATTGTTCAGTGGGACAGTCATGAACTATCCAACCTATGACAAAGAACTCTATGCATTGGTTTAGGCTGTAAAGAAATGGAGGCACTATATCCTTGGTAAAGAGACAATAGTCCATACTGATCATCAACCACTACAATATTTGCAATCACAGAGTAAACTACAACAAGCAAGGCACTTTAGGTGGATGGGCTTCTTGCAACAGTTCCATCTCATCATAAAGTACAAGAAGGGCATCACTAACAAGATTGTTGATATGCTCTCGAGGCCGCCCATCTCCAAGGTCATAGTTGTAGAAACCATAGTTACAAAAATTGTCGATTCCTGATTTTTTCCATTTCTGCCAGAAATCCGAGTCAACTTGGATTTCTGGCAGAATTGGCAATTTCTGATTTTTTGGCGATTTTTTGCCAATTTTTTCAAAAAATTGGGAGATGGAAAAAATCGCCAGAAGCCATGCATGTAGAGGAAAAGGTATAAACTCGTTTTTTTTTTCACTTTCCTTCATTTTCAGCTGTTGCAAATTGGAGAAAGGGGTCTACCTACCTGCTACCACACCAAACCAAACACACTAGGGCATCCTAACAGCAGATTGTTTACGGTTTGAAGGAATCCAGCAGCCACCAAAAGCCGCCCAGAGGATTCATCCGAGGTAAGAAAAACTTATGCAAACTCTTTTCTTTTCTTTTTTTCAGGTTGAAACTATTTTGCAGTATGAGGTTTCTGAAAACTAGGTTTAGATTAAGGCTGTTTGCAAATGTTTTTGTTTTCTTTTTCAAGCATATTCCCAAAAACTAAATTTGAGGGTTTAGGGTTTTTTTTCCTCCTTTTAAGAAAATATTGCTGCCTGATAACTATGTATGCATGTTGCCTGATAACTATGTATGGAAGCCCATTTTTTCAACTGTCAATGTTTCAAGTTTCAAGTTCAAACCCTAAACCTAGTTTTTTAAATTTCTACCTCAACGAACAAAATTATTTTTCAATGTTTTATGTTTCAAGTTTCAAGTTCAAACCCTAAACCTGGACCAGGGTTTAGGATTTAGGGTTTTTTTTTAAGTAATAGTTTGTAATTTTGTTCTTACTTGTTTCCATGTGCAGACATAGAAAAAAATGTCAACGAAAAGAGATCCAACATGGCAATATGCAAGGGAAGGGGAAAAGAAAGGGGAAGCTTATTGCAATTTTTGTAACTCTCTTATTCATGGAGGCATTTACTGCATCAAATTTCATTTGGCAAAGAAAATTGGCAAGGATGTCAAGCCATGCCAAAAGGTGCCGGAAGAAGTTAGAAATATTGTAGATGCCATGATCTCTAGCTCACAAGGAAAAAAAGAACTCAAACAAAGACAAACCGAGGCCATCTCATCCCCCCTTCTCAAATTCCCTGTACCAGCAATAGCTTTAGCCGGTTTCAGCACGAGAGTTCGAGTCCATCAGTTGCACATGAAAGGAGTGGGATGGATGAGTCCCATTTTGTAGAGCATTCCACGCCAACGGCACAACGCACACTTGTGGCCGCGTGAAACCAGGAGAGGCACATCGCAGTGAGGACAGCCATTGCCACTTTTTGATATTTTTCTGACCTTCCCTTCTATGTTGCAAGGTCTCCATACTAGCGACGCATGATAGATGTCGTTGCAAGTTGCAGCGCAGGATTTAAGACGCCAACTTTTGATGACCTTAGGGGCCTTCTCCTTTGACAATCCATGGACAACATTCAGGTTGTCCTTAAATTTATACACATGCATGATTAAATTATATTTTTATAATTCAGGTTGTGCTTGAATACCATCGCAAGGTGTGGAGGACAAAGGGTTGCAGTATCATGTCTGATGGCTAGACGAATGGGAAGTGAAGAACCTTGATTAGTATTTGGTTGCTTCTACAGGAGGAACTGCATTCCTAAAATCAGTAGATGCAACAACACAAGTTAAGAGTGTTGAAATGCAGGGTTGTTGGGGGAGGTTGTGTTGGAGATCGGGGAGGAAAATGTTGTCCAAGTCATCACATACAACGCAACAACGTATAAAGCAACCAGTAAGATTTTGGAGGAGAGATTCCCCAATATTGTTTGGACCCCATGTTTAGCCCATTGTCTCGATTTGCTCCTCAAAGACATTGGGAAATTACCTTGGGTGGAAAAGGTTGTATAGGAGGATAGGGCTATCACAAAATTCATCTACAACCATGCATGGGTCCTCAACCTCATGAGGCAATTTACTGGTGGGAGGGAGCTAGTGTGGGCTAGAGTTACACGCTTCACCACAAACTTCATGACATTGCAGAGCATCTATAATGCAAGAGGGTCATTGAAGCAAATGTTTGTGAGCGAAAAATTGAATTCCAAACAAACTGCTAGATACAAATTCTCCAATGACGGGTAGAACATATATGCCTATTTGTTTGAGAAGCCCTTTTGGATAGCCATAAAAGAGGCCATCAAGGTACAAGACTAAGTTTATTAATTTATTTTATTATTTATTGTTAATTTACAATATTTTCCATTTGGAAATCTTGTATTGTAATTAGTAATTTTTTTTTTGTAATATATTTTCATTTAAATTGTTTTTCCTTTTATTTCAGGTGTCAAAGCCTTTGGTGAAGGTTCTCCGTCTTGTTGATGGAGAACAATCTGCCATGGGATATGTATATGAGGCTATGGGCAAGGCAAAAGAGGCAATTAACGCATTTCATGAATATGTCCGCACCAAATACAATCCCATTTGAAGAATCATTGATACACGTCTTAAATCCATAGCCCTCTTCATGCTGCAGGGTATTACTTGAACCCCCAAATTTTTTATTCTGCTACATTTCATGTTAATTATGAGGTGATGCATGGTCGTGAAGCATGCATTGAGCACATGTTCCATGATAGGGAATTGCACGATAGCGTATGTGAAGACATGCAAGCTTCTAAGAAATATCAAGGCCTCCTTTCCCCATTCGAGCAATGTAAGAGAATGAGGTCAAAATTGAGGCTAGGTAACCCTCATCGAATTATTATTTATTTTGTCTTTTGATTTTGTTTTAAAAAATAATCTCAATTTACTATTTTACATGTGAATTATTAAAAAAAAATTTCTTGTTGTTTCTAGATTCATGGTGGGAGGACTATGGTGGATTTATGCCCAATCAGCAGCGCATGGCCATTAGAATCTTATCTCAACCATGCAGCACTTCAAGTTGTGAGCGCAATGGAGTATGTTTGAACACATACACTCCAAGAAGCGCAATAGGCTTACACAAGAAAAGTTGAATGATCTTGTGTTTGTTCATTACAATATTTGCCTCCACCATAAAAGAATAGCCCAAACAAGTATCAAGGCCATTGACCTAAGTGGCATTGATCCATCATTTGAATGGATCATAAATCCAAAGCAGAAGCAACAGGAAGAGCCTCTCTTCTCCCCAAATGAATTACAAAACTTCTAAGACCTAACGGAGGAGATGACAACCAAGGCATAAGAAAAGGCACTGGCACATCAACAAAGAGAGACTAAAGCAGTTGCTAGGGCAAACGGCAAAGGCATTAAAAGACATTGAGGCATTATATTTGACAATTTGTCATGACTAATGACACATTTTGTAAATTGTACCTTTTCATATTATAAGCAATACAAGATGTGTTTTGTCACTTTCATATGTAGTTTAAGCTTACAGTCTTACATCATTAATATTTGATTTGCATAATGTTAATTCATTTTTTCTTCAATCGGTTATATGGGATTGAAACGGGCCCCACCCGTATTACATCATCACCACATAATGGTATTTCAACAATATTATCAATGTATTGCTTGGCAAGATTTGAACTTGGGTCTCCTCCTTGAATGTTGAGGAATCTAACCAATTGAGTTAATGCCATTTGATTGTATAATGTTAATTCATTGTGATATGCATGAAAAAACTTGTTTTTTACTGAAAATTTGCGTTTTCTTTGGGTTTTTTTTGGGCCACTTTTTCTTGATTCTTTTTCCAACCCGATACCAAGTCGATTCTAATTTTCTCTACTATGGTAGGAACTATCATGAAGTTCCATCCTTTCGTGCATGATGCATGTAGACAAGTATATCCACAGGATCTAGATTTCAAAGAGATATATCAAAAGCTGCAAGCCACTCCACATGCAGATTTGAAGGCAACAGCAGAGTATAATCTCAAGAAAGGATTATTATACAAGGTAGACAAATTGTGCATACCGAAGGAAAGAATTGTGCAACTCATAAGAGAAGCACATACTTCACAAGTTGCAAGACATTTTAGCATAGGCAAAACCGTCACAAATCTGCAAACATATGTCTATCGGCCCAAGTTGTAAATTTCATTCAAGGGTGTATTCTCTACCTAGCAAACCATGGGAAAGTATATCCATGGACTTTATTGGTGGACTACCAACATCCAAGAATGTTGAGAAATGTAGCTCGGACAAGAACTTCTTGCACAGGCTTCGGTATGAACGTGCTAGAAGTGGTTCGAGACATTTCTAATTCTATTTTGAAATTCACTTAAGTGATTTTCTATTTTTAAGTTCACTTAAGTGATTCTATTTTGTAATTCACTTAAGTGATTCTATTTTGAAATTCACTTAAGTGATTTTCTATTTTCAAGTTCACTTAAGTGATTCTATTTTGATATTCACTTAAGTGATTTTTTATTTTTAACCTTACATCTCAAGATGAGATGATATCTAATCTTAGGGTTAGAGAGATTAGGGTTACCTTTTTCAAAGATAAAAGGAGAAGATCAAGAGTGTTTTACACACAGAAAAGAATGGGAGGAGAACACATTGTTGAAGGAAAAATACAAGCTTAGGAGGAGAAGAACAGTGATTGCTAGCTAGAAAAGCAGCAAGAGAGCAGAAGTGTTCTGTTGTAGCTGTAGCCTCTTTTATTTGTAATATTTCAGGTTCAGAAATATATTTAACTTCTGCTGTTCACGCTGTTTATTTTTTCCAGCCATCTGTGTGACTGTTGCATGTTTGAATAAATTATTCTCAGATCTGATTTAATTTTAAAATAATATAGGACAGCAGTTATCTAGGGTTTGGAAAATTTACAAAGAAAAGGCCATGATTACTTGTTTGTAGTTGTGGACCGGTTTAGCAAGATGTGCATACTAATTCCATGTAAAAAGACTATCAAAGGCCATGAAGCAACAACCTTATTTTTCTCAAATGTATGGGTACATTTTGGACTACCAAGTTCTATAGTGTCTGACTGGTATTCTAGGTTCTTGGGAAATTTTAGACCATATTACGGGGAAAAACGGACACCAAACTGAAGAGAATTACAGCATTCCATCCTCAAACAGATGGACAGACTGAAGTAGTCAACAAAACTTTAGTCCAGCTCCTACGAGGGTACCATAGGAAGTGTCTGAAGTCTTGGGATGAGCACATCACTTACATACAACACTCTTATAATAGAGTTGTACATTCATCCACTCAAAAATCTCCTTTTGAAACTTGTTTTGGATATCTACCACCTTCACCTCTAGATGTGATATTTCAACAGCAGGAGGGAAGTGAGCAAGTAGAGCAGGAGGAAAACAGAGCCGTGAAGTTCATTGAGAGGGTGAGACATCCACCTGAAAGTACAAGAATAACTGAAGGCAAGTCAGGCGAAATACAAGTTGCGACATCATCAACGTTGAGTCGCCATCAATTCAAAGTGGAAGACCGAATCTGGTTGTATCTCAGTAAGGAAAGATTGCAGGGCTCAGCCAAGAAGTTGAAACCACTAAAGTATGGACCATTTGAAATTATTCAATTACCGAAGTTGAATACATGCAAATGTATTCAGTAGTCAACAATCTTTACTTTTTTGAGCCATCGATGACTGAGGAGGAGGAGAACAAACAAGTTCTACTGTCCGTAGCAGATTTTAGGACGACTCAATGCTAAGGAAGTGGACCCGAACCACTCGAAGAGGACAACAAGAATTATGGCAACTTGCATTAAAGGGACAATTGCCCAGCAGAGCTCAGTGGCATCACAGGGGAAGGATCGAGGAACTATTCCCTCTTCTTCTTCCTAAATAACAAACTTTTGGGGACCAAAAGCCTTTAATTGGGGAGGCATGATCTAAGAAAAAAAAAACCACAAGAAGTTGACAAACAGCAAAAAAAAACTGCAGCAAATTGAAAAAAACTGCAGGAAGGTGAAATACCATTTTGTGGATTTAATTTTTTTGGTCACTAAAAACAGATCTGAGAGAGGGCAACGGAAGGAGAAAGTGCAGTTCACTGAAGACGGCGGCAGAAGAGATCGTTTAACAGAGTTCTAAGTAGATGAATCACTTCTAGCACGGATTGTACTTCATTTTGACTAAAATAAGAGGCCTAACACCATTTCTACACTTGAGTTTTACCTCAAGAAGGGGTTTTCTCCAGGATAAATCTTGTGTCGTGTGTAAGCTGGTAATTTTATTTACAGCATTATATTTTTACTTTTGTACAATTCCTAGTTAACATATAGAATCTGTATTTAAAAATCACAAACAACATAATTGACAAGAGATTACAAATCAGTTGTACGACACTAATTGCTCTCTTCTCCTCCAAGTTTCAAAAGAAACATTTTGTTCTTTGTCATACATACAACAGCCACTCATTGCTTTCCATTTGCTTTGTCATCTATGATGCACTTCTTATTCTCCAACACCACTTTCTAGTTTAACAAATTCTACTTCAAGCCTTGTATGAAGTAATTTGAGTGTTTTTCCTTCCATCCTTTGTGTCAATTTTTAAGGTTCCTTTCCTTGAACCTCTGTTAATTTGTTGTCCCCAAATTTCACCTTGCTCTTGAATGAGTGATCCAACTCCACAAACAAATTATTACCAGTCACATGATTTGAACCACCAGAATCTTTCTGCCACATTACTTGACAACAACATATTTTTTGAGCGTTCACCTTCTTCATTGAAAAGTTTGCCTTTCTTTCCTCCTTCATTGCTTGCCTTTATTCTCAATTCTCTTTCATCGTGGCCATAGGTCCATACCTTTAGCAATAGTGACACTAAACATTCCTCTTATCCACAAATCTGCCGCCTTTGCCTCGTCCACTATAGCCTCCTCCTCTTCTACCATGGCCTCTTCCTCATGCAAAATGTTGATTTTGCTGCTCCCCTCTTTGACCTTGGCAATTAAAGCTTGAGCTAGCCCCATTATTGTTTGACACTCTTGCCTTAGAAGCAAAAACTTGCTCCAAGTTTTCTTCTTTACTATTTCTAATCATTTCTTCATGGGAGATAAGTGATCCAACCAAGTCATCAAGGTCCAACTTCTTCAAGTCCTTACTTTCTTCAATAATCACTGCACGGTTGTTCCACTTTGATGTCAACATTTCTTTTTTACAACATCTCCTTGTGTTGGTTCTCCATCATAGATTCCGATTTTATGCACAATGTGATGCACCCTAACACAATAATATCCCACATTCTCATTGTCCTTCATTCTCCTTGTCCTTGATTCTCCAAATTTCATATTTTCTCTTCAATGTCTATAACTTCACTAATTTCACTTGCGCAGACCCTTGATAGGTTGGCTTCAAGGTGTCCCAAGTTCCTTTGACAACTTGACACTTGCAATTCTTAGAAAAATGCTTGTATCAAGAACTGCTTATACGAGAGATGAAGCTAAGGCATCTTTTCTTTGTGCTTCTTCCATATTCTTTTTTCTATGGCTGCTACTCCACTCTGCAAGTTCCTCGTATCCATTTTCCACAACACTCCATATTTATTTGGCTATCAGCAAAGTCCACATCTTTATGTACCAGTAATTATAATTTTCTCCTTTAAATTTTGGGATGGGCAGTTAAATATTACCATGGCCCATAACAGCTACAATAATAACATATGAAGTTTTCCTCCACAAACTTGAATTCTAAATTCTCCAGTTAAAGAGAATCAAATCCTCAAGCTCTCCACTTCTCCAGTCTCCAATCTCCAAGCTATGATGCCAGTATGTGAGATGTAGTGGTACTCTAAAACAAAGACTAACACAGCATAGAAAGAAGAAAATGAACAGAAAACGAAATTGCACAAAAACTCTTATATAAACACTTCATCAATATTCATATCTATACATTCTACTTCAATACAATGCCCTATACTTATAGATATAAGATATCTCTTGGTTGTCTCAAGAGTCTCTTAGTACTTCACATTCTCTCCAAATGGGGTGAGAATATTTCTTTCTTTTTTTTTCCTTTTTTAATTTTCACTTGCAATTCTAATTATGTCCTGTTCTGATTTTTGTCTTATTCTTGTCCTATTATGACCAACTACTAAGGAGTGAATGCATGTTGTATATAACCAAATATGTGTTGCTATGGATATTTCAAAATCTTTGCCACAATCCATTAAGATTAAATCTGAATCAAGAGAACAAGATCAACAGGTGGATTTTGAAAACATTGCATTCCAATGCCACAAATGTTATGAGACTGGACACATGGAAAGAGATTGAAAAATGAAAACAATGGAGAAAGAAACAAAATTTTGGTCAATAGACAAATTTCAAGATGAAGCAAGAAGATCATACTGTAGTAAAAGTTGAATTAGATCAAGGATATTGCATTCTCAACAAAGGCAAAGAAAGTCTATTTACAACATCAGATGTCAAATGCCATCATAGTTCACTTAGAGCAACTGTTAGTAGATACAAAGAATGATACAAGGGATGAAGATATAGAATATGCAAGTTCAAATTCAAAAGGAATTAAAGGTGCAAAAGAAGATTTGGAGGAAAAATTTTAACCAAAGGAGGCAGAAGAGGTCAAGTTTATTCCAGTTAAATCGTCTTCATTTTCCTCAAATAGTATAAAATCATCTCCTTCTAATAGAAATGTAGTGTAGAGGTTACCCCTTGCACTTTAGGGTTTCAAGAGCAGCATAATAAAGAAATGAGGATGGAGGATATCCATAACAATTTAGGGTTTTTAGGGCAGCATATGAAAGTAATTACTATGGAGAAACATCCTTGTACTTTCAAGTTTCCAGGGCAACATAAAGAAGAAGGTGTTTTTGAGGTTATTCCTTGCACTTCAGATCCTTCAAAACAAGACAAACCTATAAATGACAAGTTTCACTATGAACAATATAAATAAAATCGAAGAGATTGATGAAGATGAAAGTGTTGGTGGAAATGAAATAAAGAAAGGAAGACCAAGAAGCAAAAACAAAAAGAAAAGGAAACTAAAAAGGAATATTGATATGAAAAAACAAAAGCAAAGGCAAATATTGCAAGTGTTAACAAAAAGTTATGATAAAAATGATGTCTTGGAATATTAGGGACATGAATAAGACCTCTAAAAAAAAGTATTAGGGAATTGACAAGTTGTTATAGCCAGTATATTTAGAGATGAGGAAACCAGGTGGCAAATACTTTAGTCATTCACAATGTTGATCTTCGTCTTGGCAAAATTCAAATTTTAGAAGGCAAGTGGCCAAGTGAGATTTTATCTCTTAATAAAAAATGATATCAATGTGTTGATTATGTAAACATAGCAGTTTGAGGAAAAAACAAATAATATCTTAGATAGAAAGGCAAATAAAGAATATCTTTGATAAAAAGGCAAGTTGGATATGGTTTAATTAACCTGACAGCAAACGAAAGCAATGTAATGTTTTGTTATTTTGATGGGAGCCGCCCACAATACAAGCCACACATAGCTTATTTAAAAGGGAAAGAAAAAGGGAGGGCTCTGGTCCCTCCCCTGCTCCCCCTCCCATGGCTCCTGGTTCCTGCCCAGTCCCTGGCTCAACCCAGGTCATCCCTCCCGGGGAGTGGTTGTTTGCAGATGATCTCCTGGGGGAGATCCTTCTCCACTATCTGCGCCCCTCCCGGCCGGCTAGGGTTTCCTTGGTTGTTTTTTCAGACTGGTGCTTCCCAGGGATCCCTGTTTGGTTGGGGATCCCTTCCCTTTTTCCCTCAGGCTTCCCCCTGGGGTTTTTGCAGGTTATTCGCGTGGATCTGGTCCCCTACGTTTCTCGGTGCGGTGGAGGTGACGGTTTAGGGTTTGGACAGCTTCCCCCTTTTCTTGCGAATCCTCGGCGGGCTCTGTGCTTGGACGGGATTCTTGGTCCCTGCTGCTGGGATCCTCTTCTGTTTTCCGAAGGCGGGTTCCTTGTGGTGCAACTCTCTGGTCACTTCCTGATGGGCTGGATCCTCTCTGTGCTGGCTGTCGGCTTCCTGCAGGATGGCTCTCGCTGAACGAAATGTTTTCCCGGTGGGCGGGATGGTTTCTCCACAGGGCGGGATCCGCCAAATCTGCCGGTTTTCCCGCGAGGCGGGATCCTTTCTTTTTTTCTGGTTTCCCGGATGGCGGGATTTCCTGTTGCTTCCCGCTAGGCGGGACTGTTTGTGGTGGTTTTGACTGCTTCCCGCGAGGCGGGATTTTATTGTAACGGTTTTTCTTTGCTTCCTGCTGGGCGGGATCTTCTCGATGGTGGTTTTTGGCTACTCCCCGCTGGGCGGGATCTCCAAAACTACTTTCTTTCTTATTTGTTTGTTTCCCGCTGAGAGGGATTGTTTCATGCTTACTGTTACCGCTGGGCGGGATTTCTGTTTTGGTGTTCAGTTTCAAGGGATTGATGCCCTAGGCCCATTGCTTATGTAATCAGGTTTTGGGATCCTTGTTAAAACCCGCTATAAATACAAACACTATAATTAACAAAAAAAAAAAAAAGGGAAAGAAAAAATATATCTTAGTGTTTGAAATAGTTTAGCTTTGTAACTCGTAGTTTTGAATATGAAAGCAATAATTCTCTTCAGTTTTTTGTTTGGAATCTTACATTTGGTGCTGTAGACAATGTCCTGATGTATTTTTGGATGTCCAAGGGTGTTGTGGAACTGAAGATTACACATATTCATAGCAGAACGAAAGATTATAACATGAAGAACAAGATTTTGGAGTGTTTTTATCCCTGTAAATCTTAGCTTGCATACAATACCACATCAAGGGGATTAAAATGTACAGCAAGTTAGAACACAAAAATGATAAAAAAACTAGCAATCAAAAATAAAAACTCAAAAGTAAGCACTGATTCATATTTAGAAAGTAAAAAAACATATATGGTATTTGGATGAAAGCAATGAACCTCCAAAAAGGCTGATTCACAGGGAAGAAGGAACTGAGGTTATAAAAGAACCTAACTCTTCCACTGATGAGTTGGAACAGCAGAATATGTTGCAAGCTAACATCTCTACTCTTTTCTGAAGGCTATAAGGAAAGTAAGCAACAAGATGATGTCCAAGTCAGATATTGATGTAAGAAGACAGGCAATGGAATTGTTGAAGAGTTGCGATTTCAGCAGTTACACAGTTAGTGTCTCTAAGGGCGAAACAACAAAACTGATGGTGATTCTGTGGATGAGCCTCCTATCCCTGTGCAAGTCTAAAGTAGACTTCCTGTTCCAATGCATTGACAACTTAGTTTCCTGGTACAGATCCGCGCAGACATGTCGATGACAGGGCAAGTATTACCTTTGAGTATTTTCTTCCTTCATTGCCTCAAAATAAGCTTTCATGAATCACAAGTGAAAGTTTTTCCCCAGCTGTATCCTCAGAAAGGTTCTCATATTTGTAACATCCAGATAAAGTCTGGGAGCTGTAATGACCTCCATGGGAGTACATGTTGATTCTTCCATTAAACTTAGTCAAAGGGGCCTTCAGATCAGGTGTTTGCTGTTTGTGGGAGTAAGAGGCCTCATGTTGCAGAGAAAGACAATGTCCTTGCAGACTTCGCTATAAATGCTCCCAGGAAGACTAAGTTTAACAAGACATCTCAATGGCCTTGAATCAATTATTTTCTTATATTTTGACCTTTTTATTCAAGACAATAGTAATGGAATGAGAGGATGAAGTACCATGGAGATCTTTGTTAAGAAGATAAGAGGTTTGAAATTCCCAAGTGGCGACACAAGAAATGAGATGTTTCACAAAATATATCACCATCTACAAATCTAGTTATTGGGACTAACAAGCACTTTACAACCTCAATGTCTGATACATGCAGGAAGAAAGAAGCAGTCAATTCGCCCTTATAGTCCCTTGAAAAGCTGAAAATCTAAAAGTATCTAGTTCTTGAACGTAGACTGCCACACACCTGTTCTTTATAGAATACAAAAAGGTCAGGAGGGGGCCTTTTTAGTCTATGTACGCATATTAAAATCTCCCTTGGATCTCAAAGACTTCCACCTCCACTTCCTAAAAAGAGCAAACAAGTAGGTCCTGTTGCCACATAGAAAATTTCAATTTGTCTCAACTCATAACCAGCGACACAATGAGAATATATCCGCAACTAGCCAGAGGGTATCTTTAAGTCATGAAACCTCACATTAACAACCAACTAATCAACCTGGAAACATAGCTTATCTCACTTTCCTCTATGAAGTGTATGTTTTTTGCCTCTAGCCCTAGGGTTAGGGTTTTGTTCTAAACCCTAAACTCTTAATTCATTATATTGCTCTTCTACTAAGAGGTGTGCCTTTCAATGTTGCACCTGTTAATGTCTGTAAACAAAGACACTGCTTTTATACTTCATATCTACTCGATTATAATTGTTTAACTTGTGGACATTCAAGTATAATTCAGTTGTAATAGATAACTAGTAAGCAAGCTGCCATGAACAATTGTATACTTGAAGTTAAGTGAAAATTGGAAGGAAGGAAACAACCATGGGATGATTTCAATTTCATTATCTATGGATTTAGTCCCGCCACATAAATTTTCCTTATTTGTGCTCATGATACCATATAATCTTGACTTTTGATAGGTTACCAACTTCTTGTATCTTTGGGAGGTTAGTAATATCATGGTCACACACAAGTTACCAGCTAGTGGTGTCCTTGGAGTTTATGTCAAGAATATCTATATTTTATGTGTAAACCTGCCTTGTGGTCCTTTTAGGCTCAACATTAGAGTGAGGGTTCATTGTGATCATCGTGTATAAATTGAGGATATCTCCCCTAATAAAAATATCACATTGTATCATAATTTTATGATATTGCAATACAAACCTTTAGTTTAGTGATACTGTAATAGGTATCTTTTAAATCACTTGACACAATACTTTTCAAAACAGCTGATTTCCTCAAAAGACATAAACTGGACCACAATGATTTTTAATTTTTCCTCCTTTTTCTTACTCACTTCCTTTAACTCAATAAACCACAAATATTAAAAACTCCCTTACAATATATCTACTATCCTTAACAAAAGATTCCCCTGTCAAAGCAAAATAATTACCATACACACTCTATGGAACTTGACCCCTTGACCTTGCCAAAGAAACAAGGTTCCCTTCCATCAAAGCCAATGTTTGAACATGTGAGGCACCCAAATTTAAGAGCAGGCCACATTCAGAGATCTAGACCTCCATCAAAAGTAAATTACCTTGGATGTTGGATACATCAGCGACACTTGAACACTAAATCTCTCAAGTGCAAATAAATCTTCCCACCATTGCGCCAAAGACACGGGATAAAATATTTAGGCACCCTACTATCTAAACAAGGAATTCAAGATGCATTAAACATTTATACCATGTCTCACAAAAATAGAGGCCAGCAGGTTCTGAACACAAAATCTCACACTCACACACAATGAGATTAGCATTGTGTCGCAGCCATGACACAAAACTAGAGAGCCAATTTTGATATGTAAACATGTGCATTCCAAAAAGAGCAGAATTCACACCTCCGTTTGTTTCTTAATGGTGACAAGATATCAATAACTTGAAGGAAACCAACAACATCCTTAACCTCCTACAAGGTGACCAATTTTAGGTGTTGCAAGTTTGTTAAATCCCCAAAACAACTTGGTAGTGATGATATCTCGACAACTTCATAGCTCCAAGTGTCAGGGAATGAAGATCATAAATCTCCTTGGGCAATTCCCAAATTTTGCTCGAATCTAAAGCTTTCGAAACTGCAATGCCTTCGTTCCAACACTTGTGCTTCACAAAGCCACATTGTAATCCGAACTCCTTCCTCTGCCTTGATTGTGACCTGCACTATTGCTGAGAATCCAATGTGTGACCTTCTCAAACAGTGCACAAAATATCCTCCTTACACCACATGTTTAAGAAATAATGGCTCCCTCTACTCCACGCATGAAGACAGATAGATGGTCACGCTTTCATGTTCAACCAGCTTGGCAACAAATCCATATGGCTTGGTAACTCAAAAAGCCTCTTCAACATTGGGCGAGGACATCAATCATTCTCCACGCCCTTACCTGGAACAAGAGACTTCTAGATGACAAGAATCTTTAAAAAGTATGACGAAGATAAGATGCCTAGGAACTGCAAAGTTAATGCTACATGTCTCGTAGCAAAATCTATATGCCTTCTAGATTTCATGTCTTCATACTTGAAGAGTATGGAGAAATTTTCTACATACCGCTAGCAGCCTGCAAAGGACACATCAACGCTATCAATACCGTGATGCTTTGGGATTCGGAGTTCGTGGAGGGAGGTTGGTCTATAGACACTTGGTAGGGAGGTGGACAAATCTCAAGGCGCACTTTTATTGCAAGGAATTTCTCCTTAAAAATGTCCTCTAAGATAAATCCTTCTTGTTTACGAGGACTGCAAGCCCACCAACAAGCATGAGTGGCAACTACTTCTTAGCCCCTCTTCCAAGCTTTCTCATTGCGACATATACCAAGATAAGACAATGTTTGTGTACTATTTGAAGGATTGGGCACGTCAGGACTATGAGAATATGCACACCTGCTAAACAACTTGGCGGCCAAGCACCAACAGGTTTTGGCGACCAAAATCAAGGTCACTCTCAACAAGGGGCATTTTTCCAACCAATGTGTGAAGGAAGGGACAGCAGATCAGGATACTACGAAATCTACAAGTTCTTGTTCTTCCTCTATGAGGGCATCAACAACAAAGAAGGTGTCGTCGACTTTAGCGATTGCTACTACTGCTTATGTGGAGCACTATTGGCCCATTCTCAAAATACCATGCACAACACAATAAGAAATACGTGTGCACAACGTGTTTTCGGATTTTACATGTTACTATAATTCCGATTAGGATATGATTTCCACAAAGCAAACACCCTTCATTATAAATGCCTTCAATTCACACTACAGTCTTGTTCAACGAGTACTAGAAAACCAAAATGTAGGATGAAACACAAGCTATTGCCTGAAACTAAAATTGCCCTTCTCTCAATTACAAATCCAACGAAAGTTGACCAAGTTTGCAAGCCAATAAATAAAACAATGAAACACATAGGAACAAGAGGGAGGCTAACCTCACCAACCCATCATAAAATCAGTTTGTTCGAGCCCGTATGGCAACCTTTCTGGTGGCTTTGATACCATAAAAGATATATCAAATTGCAGTACTTCAAATTACATTTGCAGCTCAATACATAACATAGTACATACCCCAAACAGCTAACTGTCTAGTAATAACAAATCCTACCTAACAGTTTAATCTAGTCCTAAATATGATATGCCAAATCATATATCATACAAACCAACTTAAATTTATTCTAACATTCGATAACCTTCATGTCTCTTGACTCCTCTCTTATGTGTCTATTGTTACATTGATTAAGAGACCCGTGAGGCAAATCTAACGCGGTGTCTAAGCAAAGAAATTGACTAACCTAGCTTCAATCCATTAATCACACACTTGAGGAAGACTAGGAGATCACTTGTCCCATGGATCACATCCACATCCTTGGAAGTTTTCTCGCTAAAGAGGGACTACTTATTTTTTGCTTGATCTTGGATCATAGAGACACTTACTCAAGTTTGAATAGCTCGTCAGGGCTTGTTGAGGCAATTAAAAGATTTCTTGCTAGTTGATGTATCTTTGATCAGTTTTGCAAATTCGTCCAATAAATTTGTTAGAGGTTGTTTAACAATTAACAACTTCTAAAACTAATTTGTTCCCTAAAAATTGCAATAATAATTTTTCCACTAAACCCTCATAATACCTTGCACATAGGGTGAATTTTTACAAATCTATCTAGTCAAGTTGTGGGTAATGACCTAAAAAACTACATCTCAAAAATTGGCTCTTGAAACTTAATCCATACCCGAAAGATTGTCAGTTCAAATTATCAAATGGAAAGCTTATAACTTAGGCATATTGTAAATTTTTAAAGTGTCATTTTTCATTAAATTCTTCATGAAAAATAGGGGGTCACTATCTTGCACTTATTTTATTTTTTAATAGACAGTACATTCAGGCAAACAATGCAATCAAATTTAGTCAAACTAGCCACATGAAACTTTATTTTGCCCTTGATATAACAAATGGTATGTCTTTATCAAATGGTATTAGCTAATCCAATTATATACCTCGACTTTATCCACGTGCGTGTGGTCTACCAGCAAGGAAGCCACTTGCATTATCGGTGATGAGACCCGGGTTCAACCCCCACGACGGATGTGTATAAGAAGTATTGATCCAAAAAAAAAATCCTCGACTTTGAAAGACAAGATCGAGGTTTGAATATTTCCAAGCGATACATGTATTATAGACAAGTTGTTGTAATACCACAATGCAATCATGACATAATACGGACGGGGTCGTCTCAATCCCATATAACCAATTACAAAAAAAAACAGAAAGGGCATGATTTTCACATACAACCACCATTTTCAACAATTCTTCTTTCTTGTTAGATTCATTCTCCAAGTATCCTTTTGTTAGCATTGATAATTTAAGCTCTGTCCTCATTTGTATCTCTAAAACACGGCTTCTCCTAGAACAAGTCTTCCACCTCTTCGGTTCAAACATATCAATCCAAAAAAGTCATTTCACTTACATAGAATTTGGTAAAGAAGGGCAAGTATCTCAAAATTTTGCGACTCCCAAACCAATCCCTACTAATAAAAACTTGGTTTTGTCATTTGTTACAGCCATGATGCAAACAACAGGATAAATTCCAAAGCATTGCAAAGAGGACTTCAAATCATTACAAATGGAGATGGAAAACGTTGGTTATGGATAATATCTCAAACATGCTAATCCAAGCCTTGAAGAAAGAGGGTTGTCAGGCATGGAAGCTAAACATCCATTCTCAAGAAGGCACCCTCTATCATTGACAAAATGGATATTATCAAGATAAATAAGGTGGCAAACCTTGGTGCTAACAGAGAAGTGATATTTCCTAGGTTGGGAAAATAAGGCAGTAAAACAGGCTTCCAATAGAGTAGTGATATTACTGGCAGCACATATAGACTTAATTGCTGCCTCAACTTCATTGTCCTCTGGAGCCTTCTTTTCCAGTTTCATATTGGCATGTGCTTGTCCTTTCCTCTTCTTAAGGGAAACCATGAATTGGCTGCCTTCTATCCCATTTCTATTTCATCAAAAGTAGGGTTTGGAAGGTGATCAAAGTCCAGCAACAGGGCTGCTCGATTAGGCCTTATAATCAAAAACGATGAGATGTTCTGATCAGATTAGCCATCACTACAGTGATTGTACCATAAAACCCTTCATTAGAATCAGAATAGAAGAAGCCCTTGGTATCAGGAGATACAGTTGATCAGTTTTACACCCATGGAGTGTGCTTCTGAAGCTTCGTTTTGGACAATGAGCCCATGTTGATCATTCCTTCGATACTAATGGGTTTTGTTATGCATATGAGTTAGATGAAAAGACCCCCTACAAAAGTTAATATTTATGACAAAAACCTATTGGATGGTATGATGACTATTTATGGGCAAGCAACTCCTGAATCTAATGCACTTGTTATCTGTTCTTGCAATATTTGTGTGTAAGTTACTAGGTCCAAGTTAAAAATAAATAGAAAAAACATCATTGAAAATTCAGCTATAAGTTACTATGTTCAAGGAAAATTTGAAAAATCTGCTATAAAATTTGCCATGAAGTTCTACAAAAGATATATATATTTTTTAATGTAAATCTCCGGAATAAATACAAACAAAATAAACATTTCACAGAAAAATGAGATCAACATGCAAATGGCTTTACAAGTAAGTTGTATTGAGTTCATTTTGCCCTACTGAGATCATTCCAACTTTCTTCTTTGGTTGTTTTGTTTCAACCTCTAGTTTCTATAGATGTAGAATGAAGTCTTTGAAATGAGTGATGGAGAACTCAAAATAAGGACGGATTGGTCTCTGGTATTAGAAACCAACTCATGACTTTATATTGCCAAGATAAAGCTAATAACTATAGGTAGATAGATCTATTACATAGTTATATGAAATGAATGAAAGACCTTCTTCCACAAAGGGATAGACAAATGAGATCTATATCTCTCGTGAAGCGAGAAAGGTGTTCGGTAATGCAAGAAAAGAAAAATAAGGCGGGGCAGAGGAGGAATGAAATCTCCTTCCACATCCAAATTAAAGATGAAAATGGGAGACATTTTAGGATATGTACATATATAAATTTTCCATTGCCTATTCTTTGTCCAACTATGTTCGCCAAATTTGTTCGTGTAAGTTAGAAAATCGTCAAGTTCAAACATTACCTTTTTGATAAAATACGCTTTGAGTAAATGGAGAATGCTTTGGCGATAAGCTGTAAAAAACCTACCATGTTTTCTAAGGTTGCACTCTTAGTAATAATATATACAATGACAAAGCACATATGCTAGAGTTCTTTCCGTCTAAAGGATGCTTGTGTAATGGTATTGGACATATTCTTAAATATAGTCATAAGACCCAGGTTCAAATCCCCTCACTGCACTCAGGCAAACCTATAACAAAAGACGGTATATATTTGCAATGGGCTGGGGATACATTCATTACAGCGTGACCAAGGTTCGAATCCCCTCACCGGAATAAAACAAACCTATAACAAAAGGACCTGTCACGTAGGTTGCTGTACAACAGGAATGAGTGCAACACCCATGTAACCCCAATCGCACTGCAAATTTACTTTTTAACATATATACATGTATAATTGTACAAACATCGAAGAAAATTCAAAACTATCAGGATCCAATTAACTTTTATTACAAAGAAACGCCCATTTTTCCAATAAAAATCAAAATAACCCTAATTAACCGGAATTAAAGATTCAGTATAAACCCTAATTCAACTGAATTAGCTCAGACTTTAAAAGTAAAATTATGTTTGGCGAAGAGGAAAGCTCACCTGACTTCGCTTTTTGTTGTTGTGGATCTATGGCTGTCACAGATATGAAATTATTTCTTCTTGTTGGGGGTGATTCCTCCTGCTTGGAAAACAGGGAAGGCGAAGAGAAATAAAAGAAGGAAGGCGGGCACACTTAACAGGAATTCGGAGAAGCTTCACCAGAAATTTGAAGGAAATTGATGCGTGTCCCCTTATATTTTGTTGTTGTGGATCTATGGCTGGCACAGATATAAATTATTTCTTCTTCTTGTGGGTGATTCCTCCTGCTTGCAAAACAGAGAAGGCGAAGGGAAATAAAAAAAGGCAGGGACGCACAACAGGAGTTCCGAGAAGCTTCACCGGAAATTTTAAGGAAACGAATGCGTCTCTTTATATGTTTTGTCATTTTGTAATTTGAAATACCTTGAGTAAGTGCTAGGAAAGGCTCTAACGGTGGAGGGGATGGTTGTGGCAAAGGTGGTGAGTGCGTGGTTTTGGTAATGAAATTATTTGTGATTAGTTAAAAACTGTAATGTAAGCGGTCCCGTTGTTGTAGTATTATCTAAACCATTCGATTTGAATTAGGAGATCTATATTCTATTTTAAAAAGTGGGTCTCATTTTCTACTTCGTATTATTTTAGAAAAAAATTGATATAACTATATTATAGTTTTTGTAAATAATTTAAAAAATTTATAAGGAATATGATTGAACTTTTTAGGCATTGTCCATTTTACGAATCTTGTTTTTCAAGCAATCTTTTTCTTCAGGGGAATAGTGACACCATCTAAGTGTGGCTACTATAAGGGAATAGTAACATCATTTAAGTGTTGCTACTATAAATTTTAGGCAATTGGGATAGACGAAGTTATTGAGACTCCAATCCTCCCTAGAGGACATTAAACTGAAGTTGGGATACACGAAGTTAACGAGACTTCAATCCTCCCTCATGTTGGAATAGACGAAGTTAATGAGACTTCAACCCTCCCTCAAGGGTATTGAATTCGGGCAACCAACCAGCAAACACTCGATTGATTTCATTCAGCCTATTCCGATCTCGATATGCCATGGTTTGAACCTTAAACCTCCCCAAAGAGAGGCAAAAACCCTAACCATTGTGTTGTCTTTGTTGGACATCCCCTCTTTCTAAGTGATATTTTTAAATAGAGTATGAAAATATCAAGTAAGTTAAAATAAATATTCAAATAAAAAGCATATAGGATCAAGGTAAGTGGTGGAAATAAAGAATTTTAAATGACTTTATTATTAAATATATGATATTTATCCATTTAAAATATATATTAGATAAAGATTACATGAAAGATTAAGTAAGGTGGATTAGGGTCTTTTTGTTGTTTTTTTTAGTAAAAGGTACAAAATTTATTCAAAAAAATTGATCAGCTTATACAAATCCATTTTGATATCCTGCTTTTTTTGGCAAAGCTCAAAATACAGTTTTTCCAACAAAGATATCTGAATCCCCTGTTCTTTAAACTTTACCTCCTTAACTATGTCTTTTTCCAATAAAGATTACTGAAACCCTTTTTGTTCTTTTTTTTATTCCTGATAGTTTTCATGTTGCATTTGATTTCATAGTTGTGCCCAAATGTCTTGTTCTACCTTTGTCATCGAAGATTCTTCCTGTACTTTGGTTTGCATTGTTTCTAATAACTTTTTTATCATAATCCCCTTGGTCCTCTCTTATAATGAACACCTCGTCCCTCTACTACACTTCTCTGTTATTTTTGCATGTATTGTTTGTGGTTTGATTTTTTTGTGAGTTTGTGTGGTTGATTTGAAAGTAATTGCAAATTGATAACAAGCAATAGTTGGAAACAAGAACAAATTTTATTTCAATTCATGATAATTGAAAACAGATACAAATTTGCATATTTTCCTAACCTGATTACGAACAACAGCAAATCTGATACAAAATCAAGTCTAAAAATGTCTCATTTGCTACGATTTTCCTTCTTCATTCCTCCCAATGGCCCTTCGATGAGTGTAGATTTCAAACTGAGGTTGGCTGCCCCACATGCAATTTTGAACCCAACCAAAACTACTTTCAAAAAATTGTTGCTAATTAAATCTGCTAACCCTTTGAACTGTACATCTTGCAAATTTGTACGGCAGCCCTTAGAAATTCAATATTCCTTCAAAATCAACGTAGAAATGCTCAAAAAGGGGCACTTGGAAAAGGTAAATTTAACTGTAACTATCCACAATGAAACCCTCACCAAATCCACAGAATATGAGCAAAAAATGGTATGGCTAGCCTGCTTTTTTCCCTCAAACTTCAGCAACTTCAAAATGGATTGAGACCCATTTAAATTACCATTGAAATAATGAAACCCAAAAGCTATGATCTTCAATCCAATTTATTTCAATCATAAGCAAAACCTGATCTGCCACTATTATGCTCTGATAATTTCTTTACAATTGAGAAATTCAATCCCTTAGCTAGAGGTCATTATAGTCTCCCCTCCTAGAAATTGCTTGTCCTCAAGCAATTGGAATCTTGTAATCTGTAATATTGCTTCACCCTCCCAAGTGACATCTTCCTCAGGTAAGTTCCTCCATTCGATCAAATATTCTCGTATAGTCCTTTGCCTGAGGGTACACTCTCTCTACCCAATCACTGCCTCTAGAATTAACACCAACTTGCCCTCTTCGTCTAGAGGTGGTAAATCTGTCGAGGGTGTGACATTGTGTCCCAATGCCTTCTTGAGGCGAGAAACGTGGAACACATTATGCACTCTACTACTCTCAGGTAGCTCCAGATCATAGGCTACCTCACCCACACATCGTGAGACTTTGAATGGGCCATAAAATCGAGGCTTGAGCTTCTCAACTCTACTCCTCTTTAGTGATGACTGCCTGAATGGTTACAGTCTTAGATAAACCATGTCATCTATCTCAAATGAGTGTTCGATCCTCTTTTGATCAGCATATTTCTTTTGCTCCTCCTATGCATGTCTTATGTTCTCTTGCAATGAATGCATAATATCATGTGCCTCTTGTATAAAATCCTTGGTCGTGGGAACTTGACTATCACCTAAAACCAAATCCATGAAGTTGGGTGCTTCATATCTGTACAATGCCATAAATGGTGACATCTTAATAGACATGTGATATGATGAATTATAACAATATTACCCCATATGCAACCATCTAACCCATGCCTTCTACTGTCCTAACACATAATTCCTCAGATATCCCTCAATCCATTTGTTGACAATCTTTATCTATCTGTTAGTCTAAGGATGATAACTCGTGCTCGATGTCAACTCTATCCCACATAATCTAAATAACTCCTACCAAAAGAGACTCATGAATTTACTGTCTCGATCACTGACAATGGTCTTAGGCAAGCCATGCAGTCTGAATATTTCCCTGAAAAATAGCTCAGCCACCTGAGTTGTTGTGAACCCTATGGTGATGGTGAAGAAATGGGCATACTTCATGAGTCTGTCTACCACCACATACAAAAAATCCTTCCCATACACCTTGGGAAGTCCAGTAACAAAGTCTATGGATATGCTCTCCCACTTCTGTGAAGGAATGGGGAGTGGCTGGAGTAAACCGAAAGGAAGTTTATGCTCATATTTATTCTATTGGTACACAGAACACTCTCAAATGTATTGCAAGATATCATCCTTAAGCCCTCTCCATGCAAACCTCTCTTGGATCTGCCTGTAGGTCTTGTAGTAGCCAGGGTGTCCCGCCATAGGTGTATCATGAAGAAGTCTGAATATCTATCTCTTGAATTTACAATCTGGTGTGATCCAAATTCTACCGTTATAATAAATCACCTCATCCCTGATAACATACCTATCATCGTCCTGTGTACCATCTAAAATCTTGCGAGAAAACTCATCTTTAGCATAATATGCTACGAGCTTGACCCTCCAATCCTCATAAATCTCAGTTAATGAACACAAGTGGGGGCGTCTAGATAGTGCATCGACCATGATGTTCTTATTTACTTTGACAAATTCGATGTCAAAGTCATAGGCCTGTATCTTACTGATCCACTTCATCTGACTATCATTGAGATCCTTTTGATTCAAAAAGTATCTAAGGCTATTGTGGTCAGTTTGAACAATAAATCTTTGGCTTACCAAGTATTGTCTAAACTTAGCCAACGCATGCATGATGGCTAGCATCTCACGATCAAACATCGAATAACTGGTCTCTCCTCCCCTTAGTTTTTGGCTCTCAAAGGCTATCAGATGTTTGCTCTGCATCAAAACTACTCCAATACCTTCTCCTGATGCATCACACTCCACCTCAAAGGGTTTGGTGAAGTCTGGTATAGCTAAGATAGGACAACTGCTCATAACCTCCTTAAATCTATCAAATACCTGTTGCACCTTATCTGACCATTGAAATGCACCCTTCTTTGTCAAGTCTGTCAAAGGTGCTACCAACTATGAAAATCCTTTGATAAATCTACGATAAAAACCACACAAATCGAAAAACCCCTTGAGATGTGTAAAGGTAGTCGGAGGTGGCCAATCCAGTATCGCTTGTACCTTCTTAGGGTCCATCCTGACTCCCTGAGCACTGATGATATGACCTAAGTATAATAACTCGGTCATTCCAAACTCGCACTTAGTCTCTTTAGCAAAAAGAGACTTTGCCTCCAGAATACTTAGCACCTCATCCAGATGCCTCAAGTGCTCCTCCCATGTGCGGCTATAGATAAGGATATCATCAAAAAATACCAACATGAACCTCCTCAACTGCCTCTGAAACACCCTATTCATCAAAGACTATAAAGTGGCAGGTGCGTTGGTTAGCCCAAATGGCATAACCAGGAACTCGAAATGCCCATAATGGCATCGAAAAGTAGTCTTCTCCACATCTGATTCCCTCATCCTGATCTGGTGATACCCTGATCTCATAACTATCTTGGTGAAGTAAACTACATCATGCAACTCATCCAATAGCTCATCAATACGTGGTATCGGGTATCTATTTTTAATTATCTTTTTGTTCAATGCTCGATAGTCGATACACATACACATTGTACCATCCTTTTTCTTAACTAATACCATAGACGAAGCAAATGGACTCTTGCTTGGTCTGATATGTCCCATATCGATCAAGTCTTAGATGGCATTCTCTATCTCATCCTTATGTCACTTCGAATGACGATAGGGAGTAATCATGATAGGGGTAGTACCCCCTCTAGTTCTATGATATGTTCAGTCCCTCTATCCGGTGGTACTCCTAGTGGTATGCTGCTAAAGACTTTGCTATGTTTGGTGAGAAAAGTTTGAATGTCTAGATGATAACTTCATTCTTTTTTCTTGGAGGGTGCAGGTAGAATAACACAGTGGGCTGCCCACTCAACCTGGTTATGTCTCATAAGTTTCTCCATCCTTTTAAATGAGACAACATGAGCTTCACCTGATGACATTCCTCTCAACACAACTCGTTGTCCATTTGCCTCAAATTTCAACTCCATTTTTTGGAAGTTGAAAGTTATCTCACCTAGAGTTTTCAGCCATTGAATACCCAATACTACATCCAAGTTTTTTGTGCTGACCACAAAGAAATTTGCACATACCTCATAATTGCCCAAAGTAAGTTTCATCTGTGGCACCTTTCTGGTGCAAGAAATGGAGAAACCATCTGCAATTAGGACTTTGAATTCATCTACTTCCACTGTCTCCAATTTTTTGCGTGCTACCAGTCCCTCATCGATAAAATTATGTGTGGCTCTTGTGTCTATTAATGTGACCACACGTTGCCCCGATAAAACACCTCGTATCCTCAAATATTGAGCTCCCTATACATTGTGAAGGTGGGCAAGAGTATTACTACCTTTTTCCTCTTGATTTTGCCTCTCTTTTGGTTCTTCTGCAACCTGTTCACCATCGTTGTCCCCACTTTCTGATTGTTGATCAAAAATTTCAGAACTAATTTCATCATCTGTATAATACTCAATCAACTGCAATTTTCCCTTAAATTCACATTTATGTGCAGGTGTCCAAGGTTTTTGGCAAGTGAAACATAGTCCTTTTTTTTGGAGCTCCTGAAGGGTGTTGGGGTCCAATTTTTTGAATGTCCCCCTTTGTTGATCATTGTCTGTTTTGAAATTTTTTTGATCTTTCTCCTTTTTGATGTCCTTTCCTTTGAATTGATTGAAGTATTTTCCTTTGTATTGACTCTTTGACTTAGCGGAGGTGACTTCCATGTCTCGAGCTTGCCTAATGGCATCATGTAGGGTAGTTGGGTTAAAATCTTTGACCCAACCTCTCAAAGGTTCCATCAGACCATCCATAAACAAAACCACCAACCGTATTTCGGACATATATGTAACCATGATAGATAACCTTTGGAATTCAAAAATGTAAGAGTCAACTAAGCCCCATTGTTTCAAATGAGTCAACTCTTTGAATTCCAACTCCTATTATTTCTTATCAAATCTATGTTGGAGTCTCTTTGTAAACTCCACGTATGTATCCACCCTATCATGTCCCAAGGTGTGCATGTCGTGGTGCCACCAATCATGGGCAACACCCTCCAAATGTAAGGTATAAAATTTTATGGCATCATCTTCAATCATCTGGTTCAGCTGAAAATATGTGTCCATCTTCTAGACCCAAGCCTTGGCTATCATCTTGTCAGATGCATCAAAGAAAGGAATGTGGATTTTATCAATATTTTTTTGTATCTCCTGGCGTCCCTATGGTATCTGATGTGCATGCTCTCCTTGACCTTGTTGGCCATGATGAATAGGCCTTCCCCTATTCTTAGGAGTTTGCCTATTACGAGTGTCCACATAATCTTGGAATGACATAAGGTCATGAAATTCAGGACCAAGCTCGTCCCACTCCTACCTGTACTACCTATACTGATCTACTATTGTAGGTTATGGCTCTTCCTCAACTGGTTGAGGAACAATCGACTCTAAACATGGTAGGAATTTGGGCATGAATGGCCTAGAGCTGCTAGCCCTCTCTGTCCCAATAGCCCTCTCTATCCCGAGAGGTGTACCTTCCCATTTAGCTACTGACTCCTCATTACCCGGTCCTTATCTTGTATTATTTTGTTCATTTTGTGGGCCTTGTGCATTAACCAAAATATTAATCCCATGCACCTGTTGTGTCATCAATCCGACTAATTGTTCCAAAATGTGTTGCATGTTATGCTGCGTCTGTCTAATATCCTCTGCCATCTTCCTTTCTATTTCATCCTGATTAGTTCTATCACCCATAGCCACTGATGAAGATGTACCTGTGGATATACCCAATACTTCAGTAATTCCTTGTCCTAAAGGTGGTTTAGGCCATTATTTCTGCCTATGTTGTTAGTCTAAATAATTTTGCTCTACTTTTTCTTCTCTCTTTTCAAAGTACATTTTTTCCCTTTCACTCATGACATGTTTTTCCCATAGGCTGGCAGGAATAAGTGGCTCTGATACCACTATAATGAACACCCCGTCCCTCTACTACACTTCTCTGTTATTTTTGCATGTATTGTTTGTGGTATGATTTTTTTTGTGAGTTTGTGTGGTTGATTTGAAAGTAATTGCAAATTGATAACAAGCAATAGTTGGAAACAAGAACAAATTTTATTTCAATTCATGATAACTAAAAACAGATACAAATTTGTATATTTTCCTAACCTGATTACGAACAACAGCAAATCTGATACAAAAAGCAAGTCTAGAAATGTCTCATTTGCTACAATTTTCCTTCTTCATTCCTCCCAATGGCCCTTCAATGAGTGCAGATTTCAAACTGAGGTTGGCTGCTCCACATGCAAGTCTGAACCCAACCAAAACTGCTTTCAAAATACTACTGCTAATTAAATTTGTTAACTCTCTGAACTGTACAGTGTACAACCTATAAATCTGTATGACAACCCTTAGAAATTCAATATTCCTTCAAAATCAATGTAGGAATGCTCAAAAAGGGGCGCTTGGCAAAGGTAAATTTAACTATAAATACCCACAATGAAACCCTCACCAAATCCATAGAATATGAGCAAAAAATGGTATGGTTGGCCTGCTTTTTCCTCTCAAACTTCAACAACTTTGAAATGGATTGAGACCTATTTAAATTACCATTGAAATAATGAAACCCAGAAGCTCTGATCTTCGATCTAGTTTATTTTAGTCATAGGTAAAACCAGATTTACCATTGTTATGCTCTGATAATTCCTTTGCAATTGAGAAATTCAATCCTTCAACTAGAGGTGATTTCTCACACCCGAAACTGGTCCAATCCTGTTGAGAAATCACTCCCAACAAGCCCTTTGATCTTCTATCAAAAATCCCTGTGAAAAGCTCAATAAAAATTCCAAATTCTCCATACTCCAAATGAGCTCCAAATTGCCATTAAATAGAAGAAAGTTGCCTTTTTGGTTTAGGCGCCACTTTGAGGTTGCACATATAATTATTTTAATTATTCATTAATGTCACTTTATGACATTAAAGTGGACCCCCTTGTCCTAGGTGAATGACTTTAAGTTATAACTTAAAGTTGAGTTACTTTATATTTTTGTAACTTAAATTTGAGTTACTTTATATTTTTAAGTTATAATATCATATTATAACTCAACATTAAAACATAAACACTTTTCAAACCTAGCGACCTTCCCTTTGGTCAACACCTGCAAATGGAAGAATTGAACCTTCTGAATGATGGGATTCTCGCCAAATTGAGTCCCTAACCAAACTGTTTAGCCTAGGGGACCCCTGTGACTAGGCTAACAGGTCTCTACTCCGTCTATCGCAGAGAAGGGGTCATTACATCTCTTCTAAACCAATTTCTTCTTTAAAAATTATGTTGTTCCATTCCAACCTTATTTTCCAGTAGATGAAGCCAACCCCTAAATTCCAAGTTGTGCTTAGTGTTTTGGATTTGAAGGTGTTATGTGACCAATAGTCCCAAAAATTACTACCATTAGGAGGATACCATTATATTTGGCTAAAGATGGAGTACCACCAATTCTCGATTGTGTAAGCATATGAGTAATAAAAAAGGAGGTGGTTTATAGTTTCTACCTCTTGGAAGCACATTACACATCTACTAGGTCTTCTTGTTGTTATGTTCAATTATTTTATTATTGGGTTGACAAGAGGGTTAAAGAAGAAATAAGGTTAGATGAAACTCATATTGATATTGGTTTAGATAAACATAGGTGGTTTGGAGACAACTCATGTCTCATTAAAATGAAAATACAATAACCCAGGTCTGCTACTCACTTGGTTGCACGTCTAAAAGAATAAACGAAAACCTAATATATTTTTTTTCAAAAATTTAATCACTTAATATTAAAAATATTTTCCTAAGTTTCCAAGTTCTGCTTCAAGCTAACATCATAAGAATTTAAATTTAAATTTAGACAATATAGCATATGCATAGCTAACCACATATGGATTCAAGATTGCTATAGCCAATCACCCAAGTGGACGAGATCGGCCAAATCTCGTTGAGATACCATTCAGTGGATTCGATTACCCTCATTTGCTTCCACCTATTCCTGGCATGAGGATCGAACCACAACAAGGGTTATCATCTAAGACCCATAACACCTAGAGAGTGGACGCTTTCTTCCCTTTCCCATCATACCAAAACTTCGACCTTCTAGTCAACTTATTTTGAAACCAATATAGATGAGAGTAGTGCATTTATGCCCAGTGACTAACTGGTGATTCCTCTCCTTTGGAGTCAGTTAACGCAATGTCAATACCCTGACCTTGGACTTCATTATACATACTCATTAGAACCCAAATTAGTTCATCCCATACAGAATCCTGTGGTAATTCCAGCTAAGTTCAATAAGCATGGTTTTATCACAGTGCTTTTCGAGTAGAAATTTGGAAAAGATGTCCCATACCATGTTCTCTTTTCGACTTGATTGAGTCATGCTATATGACCAATTCTGTCAGTCATCGACTACCCCAAAGCTTATTGTGTGCATTCCCACACGTCAACAACATTGGGTATTCATAGATTTAACCTTAAGTTATAACTTCCCAAAAAACCCATCAAATTT
Organism: Wollemia nobilis; assembly: GCA_028583015.1. Classification (NCBI taxonomy): domain Eukaryota; kingdom Viridiplantae; phylum Streptophyta; class Pinopsida; order Araucariales; family Araucariaceae; genus Wollemia; species Wollemia nobilis. The sequence goes on from JAQPPZ010017228.1 coordinate 21,667,344, forward strand.
ATTAAACTAATCTATCCTTTTGTAAGGAGCATTCAATTTTTTCTCAAATAAGAGTTTTTCTAGTTTTCCTTTAACACTAACTAGAATCATAATGGGTATAATCTAACAAAATATACAGTTCAAAACCTCTCACCTGAGGTACAACCTTACATTAGAAATACTTTTTCTCTTTATTTCCCTTTCTATTTTATTACCAAAATGTCTTCAAAGATGCCTTTAAATGTGGACACAGATAAAGCCGAATTGTTTAAGTTTAAAACTATACATTCACTAACTTTCTTTTATCAAATCATTTCACAAGCATAACATTGAGCTAGCCATGGCAAACTTGTTGATGTTAACCACCCTCTTTTAAAGTAGGGGATACAATTTGTTTACTACCTTTCTAAATGATTTGAATCGGATACCAAGGCAATTTATAATAAAATAACTTTTATTTAATACATTCAGGTTCCCCAAATAAAACAAAGAGTTTATTCAATGTTATTGGTCTTGTGAGAGTAATGAAATAGGTTTCAGTAGTCACACGATTTTTGGACAATTACTTCCTATGAAAAGTACATTGTTTACATTCTAAAAAAAAAACATGCAAGACATCTTTGTTCCATAAAAAGTATAATAATTTAACTAAATGGCACTTCAAATGCCCAATTTCTCTAAAGAATGAAGTTAAACAATGTTCACTTGAAATCCATTTAAGCATGCTAATAGCACCAACTAAAATAACAATTAAACATCGTTACAACACATTTGTAACTATTACAGTCATGTAGTGTTCCATTATTGAGTAACACCATTAACAAATCAAGAGTTTCATAGGGTATACACTCAAGCAAATTCACCATAAAGCAAAGTAGATAATATTTTATTTATTATTATTTTTTACATTCAGTATTGCCTGAGAATATGACTTTAATACCATTACACAATAAAACTAGGGTAGACGCAGTCCACACAAGGTCGTCCCCTTTTAACATGGAGAAGTTCCATCTCCCAACAATGGGACATTCCACTTCCTTCCAATAATGCATTACAAGGAAGTTGTTGTAAGTTTTTTTTTAGTTTTGTAACAAGGTAAGCAACCTATCTTTAAACTGTAGATTCTGGTAACAGATATTGTTTCTTCAGCAAGCTCATAGCCTGCAACCATTCCTCTTCAAACTTCTCTTTCTTTCACACTCTCACTTAGTCAGCTTTGCTCTAATAGTTGCATTAGACAACGTCTAACTGAGCAATCGGTCAAAAACCACTATTGAGGTGGTTCGATGTTTAAGGGACGCTGACAGGGATCATATACGACTTAAACAAATGATATGCAACTACTATGCATCTATACATACTATAATGTAACTTTACCATTTAGAATAGCTACAAATATCCTTGCTCGAGATATAACCCATAAAGTTCCAAATAGATTTCTTCTTAACTACCACCTACAACCATCTAGGCAGATTTTCATGAAATCATTTATTTTTCAATGATTGTTTCATCAATTCAAGGAACCACAAGGTTCAATGGAAAATTACTTTTATATCAGCCAGAATGCTCTTAAAAACATAGTAACACCACAACCCAACGTTCCACATATTCAAAACATATAAATAGCATTTTGTTTACTTTTACCACTACATAAATAAAACACCGTTTTCAAGACGTAAACACAATAATAAGACATCATTTCCAAAAATGCATACACAACAGTAAGACATCGTTTCAAAAAATGAATACACAGTAGTAAGACATCGTTTCCAAAAATAAATACACAACATTAAGACATCGTTTCCAAAAACGAATACACAACAGTTATCTTTTTTTTTTAATAACTTAGCACAAATGAATCAACATCACTCAATTCATTATTACAAGAAATCTAAAACGTATTCCTCCTTGTACTATTATATTAACAACACATTCAGTAAAGAACATAACAAATTTACCCAGCCTGAACCTGCGCATTCTCCACTTCACTGGTATTTTTTACTTCCTTCTTCGTCATTCTTCACTTTTTCCCTTAGGTTGCCATTCTTATTCTTAAGACTTATCACTCCATACACTCTTCTCCTCCACTCTAAGATGATTTCGACAATTAGTTCCTTCATCTCTTCATGCACTATTCCAAGTGACCGAAATTCCTCCCCACCACTTCGCACGCAATAATTAGTCATAACAAATTAACCATCTTGAACCTGCACATTCTCCACTTCACTGGTAGTTTTTACTTCCTTCTTCGTCGTTCTTCACTTTTTCCCTTAGGTTGCCATTATTATTATTTTTTTAAGACTTATCGCTCCATACACTCTTCTTCTCCACTCCACGATGATTTCGGCAATTAGTTCCTTCATCTCTTCATGCACTATACCAAGTGACCGAAATTCCTCCCCACCACTTCGCACGCAATAATTAGTCATCACGTCCATTCAAAAAAATTTACCACTTTTGCCTAAGCTCAACATTAACCATTGAGGTGTGTGTTTCACATGCATACTTTTAACAACCTTTGTTAAAACATATAATTACACTTATATGGTCAACCATTGCCTTTAACTCAACACATTATTAGCAATGTAACTTACCACACATGAAACATTTTCTTTTCTTTTATTTTACTTTTTTTGTAGTAATACTTCTTATACACATCCACCATGGGGATTGAACCTACGTCACATCATCGATAATGCAAGTTGCATCCTTTTCGGTAGACCACACTCACGGGGATATTTTCTTTTATTTTTAAAACAAAACAATATTTATAATATAGGCTTCATCACATAGAAGACCTTCAACCCTTTCTAAAAGAAAAATTTCAATATCACACACATACAAACACAACAAGAAAGTGGCTTTCATCGTCATTACCATGTAAAAGCATTTCTCATTCCATGCCAGCAAGAAATATTCAAATAAACTTAACTCACACAAGGATGTAATTTTGCAATGCACCTAAATGATATGCAAAGTGCGAGTTTCCATGTGCTCGCAAGCCGAATCATCACTTCCTTTTCTTACTTTTTTTGCTGGCTTATTTTGTTTCTTGGACACCTTGCAGTTGTCTTGCACTCACAATATTTGTCAAAAGTACCATTTTTTCACAAGAAAAAGGTAAATTTATTATTTTTCTACTTTCATCCATTAACCATGCGAGGAGGGTCATTACAAAAAAGAATATGTAGAAACTTTAAAGAGAGGTGTTTTTTTTTAGTTTGTAAGTAGTCTTGTTAAAGTTACTAATTATACAACTAAATTTATCACCGTCAAATTTGTTATTATTGAGGTTCAAAAGAGAAATTTGTCAAAAAGCGATTATAGAATTTAATTCAACAACCTTGATAAACATCTTAAAAGGAGGCATTCACTTATCAAATTGACTTTTAGAGATACAACCACTCTATTAATAAATGTAGTCAAAAGGTGTTATATGAATTATGAAGGTAACAAAGTAGTGTATTTTTATTTTTCCAATACAATTTGTAATTAGTAGGATATTAAAAATTTCAATGGATATTTTGAAATTTATTTATGTTGGGAAAAGTGTATTCTAGTCCTTTCTATCTTAAATGAGAAGAAACAATAGAGATAATAAGGTAGATATGTTGCTCCAAATGAGGTCCCAACGGGAAAATGTATTGGAGACACCTATTACTATAATTTTAAATTAGAAATTATACATTGATGTTGGGAGATAAAAAAAAACATTGTCGCTATAGCCTTTCCCACATTCAAAGCGGAGCATCAAGATGTAGATCATGGTTGAAATTATCATGTTTATAAGCAAAGGAGTTAAATGCAATGATGTTTCTATATTGTCTTGTTTATAAGCATGTGGATATAAAGGGGCATGGAAATAATAATGCTTGTTTGTTGTTGTTGAGTGTTCCTACCACATTATCTTGGGGGTAAAAGTGAATAGCAACTACAATCAATCCCTTGTTTAGATGGATAAGGTCAATCATATTAGATTATATCTTAGTCTAAAAAGAATAACGAGAAAGGGTAATCATCATCAACCTAAGAAGTGGATTTTGCATGGTCATCATTTCATTGGTATAGGACAAAATATTAATATGTGTTGGGCATGTTGGAAATATGTTGAATATTTTCCATATTTTTTCTGGCGAGGTTAACTCTAAAAGGTATTGGACACTATCCATGTATACTCGTTAGGGTTCGGGCCTAGGCTGAGTCCTGAGTAAATGTTCGAAGGCGGTAGCCCCTATTGAAAATTTAGCATTTTAAGCTATTTTTAGACCCATATGGGTTATTTTGGGTTAATATATGTGAACCCATGGTATTGTTAAAATTTTTCTTGTGTTGTTGTTGTTTAAATTGCACTTGCATCAGGGTTTGCAAGAGATGAGAGATGAACATTATTGTATTGGAGATGATTAAGTTTATATAATAATGAGACATTACTATGTTGGGTTATTTTCGTAAGAGTTTCCCAAGTGGAATACTATATTATGTGTATCTATTATCTTATTTTTTCTTTGATTTTGTATTTACTATTTTCTACATTAAGTTTAATGGAGCCTTTTGCTCTTAATTTGGTATAAGACTAGGTTTTTTAGCTTTGTTTGAAGAGTAAAGATTTCAACCCTATGATAAATTAATTCTTGAGTAGGATTCGTACGCTAAAGAATTTGGATGAAGAAAATTGATTGAAAACACATGGGTAAAAATTGAACAATTTAATGGACAAAATTTTGAGTTATGTAAACTCAAGATGGAGGATTTGTTGATTGATAAATATTAGTGGATTACGGTTTTGAGAATAAAACCAAAATCAATGACAGATGATGATTGAATGAAGATCGATAGGAAGGCAAGGAGTTTTATCAGATTATGCTTATCTAATTCAGTATTGTTGAATGTATCAACACAAACCATGATGAAGTCATTATGGGATAAGTTGGGAACTTTATATCAAACAAAGTCGTTGGTAAATAAACTCTTTATTCAAAGGAAGTTGTAATTGCTTCGGATCAATGATGGTGACTCTGCGGTTGAACATTTGAATGCTTTTAACACTATGGTAAGTCAATTAAACTATGTTGAAGTAAAAATGGATGAAGAAGAAAAGTGTATTACTTTATTTTGTTTATTACCTGATTTGTGAGATAACCTAACTATGGCTATCACCAATACTACTACATTTAAAGTAGAGGATATAGTAGGAACATTGCTATCTAAGGAAATGAGATAAAAATATTCTAAGGATTATCATTAGAAGGATGCCTTGGTTGTGAGAGGTCATTCTCAAGAAATAAGCAAAAAAATCAAGAGAAAATAAATCGAGATCTAGGGGTAAATTGTTGCTCCAAAAAAGAGGAAATGTTAAAAGTGTGGTAAAACAAGGCATTGTAAAAGAGATTGTGAATCTAAAAAGGTTGATAATATTCAATCATATTATGAAGGAACTTCTACAAAAATGAAGACCACAAATGAAGATTCAAGGGACTTATTCTTAGTTGTAGCGTGCTCAAGTGAATGCCATAACTCAGGGTTGATTGACTCGGGTGCTTCCTTTCATATGACTCCTCATAGGGAGGGGTTCTATGAATATGAAAAGATAAATTTAGGTGAAGTCTTCTTAGGAGAAAAATTGACATATAAAATAATAGGTCAAGGAAGAGTCAAGTTGAGGTTAAAAAATCAAAGAATTAAATCCCTTCCTAGTGTGTTGCGTATTTTGGGTTTGGTAAGGAATTTGATGTCCATGAGTAAGATAAATGACGTGGATGTGATTGTGGTATTTGATAAGAATAGTTGCAATATGGTTTGGGGAGTCTTGGTGTTGGTAAGGGGAGTTCATGCAGAAAATTTATTTAGACTTGACGCTAACACTATGATGGGGAGCCAAGATTTAACAACAAGAGAAAACTCAATTTTATTTAGAGAACATGGAAAGATTACAAAGTACAGAAGGGAAATACAATGCAGTCTCAATCTACGTCTTTCCAGCCCCCTCAATCCTTCCAAAAAATCCCTATTTATAATCAAAGATTCTTGTCGTAACCGTCGTTCGCAACCACCCCTATAACCGTCGCAACGGTTTTTTAGAACTGCCTTAACGATTTCCTGGAACTGCCTTAACGGCTTTTGGAACTGCCTTCTCTTTCTAGCCAGGTCGCGAAAACGTGACATGTCGTGATTTCGCGACACTTTTCTGCCTCTGGTTCACTTTCGCCAATGTGTCGCGATATCATGACGTTTTTCTACTTTTGGTTCTCTTTCTCCAATGTGTCGTGATGTCGTGACGTTTTTCTGCTTTTGGTTCTCATTCTCCAATGTGTTGTGATATTGCGACACTTCTTCGAATTTTGGCTTTGCTTGCCCAAGTGTCACGATATCGCGACACTTCTTCGGCTTTTGGCTTTGCTTGCCAAAGTGTCACGATATCGCGACACTTCTTTGTCTTTTGGCTTTGGCTGCCAAAGTGTCGCGATATCGCGACACTTCTTTGGCTTTGGCTTGGTCGCCAAAGTGTCGCGATATCGCGACACTTCTTTGGCTTTTGGCTTCGGCTGCCAAAGTGTCACGATATCGCGACACTTCTGTGGCTTTTGACTTCGGCTGCCAAAGTGTCGCGATATCGCGACAACTTTGATGTCACGATATTGCGACCATTATTTGCGCTTGCCACGGTTCTAAAATACGTCGCGATATCGCGACCATTTTTAGACTTAGAAAATTTTGCAAACTTCAAACTTTTTTTGTTTTTTTCTTTTCGGTGATGCAAGATTGCTGTGCTGCCCTGGATGCTCCTGCATCAGACACCTGGGGTAGATTTTTTTTTAGAAGTGATCCTCACTTCTGAGCTGTCAGAGGAAAACCCAAATGATCAACCTCTGATTTGGACAACCATGTGGCATCTTCGACAGGTCGGTTCTTCCATTTGACCAAATACTCTGAATATTGCCTGTTTTGGGTACTTCTACCTTCACGAGTGTCGAGTATGTCTTCAATTTCTTCTTTGTCTGGAGTGGATGTAGGAATGTTCCACAGATCCGGACTGGGTGGTTCACTACAACTTCCTGCATGATATTCAACCAAGTCTAAAATATTGAAGATAGGTGAAATATTCAGTTCACTTAGTAGATCAACTTCATAGGCATTGCCTGAATCTCGTTTACCTATGATCCGGCATGGTCCAAACTTCTTCATCTTCAACTTATTGTATGTTTTGCGAGGAAAACGTTCCTTACGCAAATGAACCATGACTTCATCCCCCACCTGGAATTCTTTGAAACGTCGCTTTTGATCTGCTCGGGCTTTGTAAGTAGCATTCATTTGACTGATATGTTGTTGTACCTCTTCATGTAAAGTCTTCATGTGTCTTTGTAAAGTCTTCAGCTTCAGCACTGCACTTGTCTGCTTTATCCATCGATCGTAACTCAAAAGCATTTCTCGGGCTGTGCCCATGCACAATCTGGAATGGTGATTTACCAGTACTGCGATTGACAGAATTGTTGTAAGCAAACTCTGCCTGTGGTAAAATCAGGTCCCATCCCTTGGGTTTATCTCCTACCAGACAACGTAGAAGATTACCCGGACTTCGTTGACTACTTCGGTCCGTCCATCGATCCACGGATGGTACGCAGAACTAAATTTCAAGTCTGTTTTCAGCTTCTTCCATAAGGTTCTCCAGAAATACCCCACAAATTTGGTATCTTTGTCCGAGACAATGCTTTGGGGTAGACCATGAAGTCATACTACCTCCTTGAAGAACAAGCCGACAATGTGAACCGCATCACTTGTCTTCTGACATGGAATAAAATGGGCCATTTTCGAAAACCTATCAACAACAACAAAAATGGCATCATTTCCACGTTGTGTTCTTGGCAGACCAAGAACAAAATCCATGCTCGATGTCCTCCCACGGCCTCTCTAGTACGAGCAATGGTCGGTACATTCTTGTATTCTGGCTGACACCTTTTGCCATCTGGCACACTCTGCAACCCTGCACAAATCTGGTCACATCTTACTGCAACTGTGGCCAATGGTAATTCTCACTAACAAGAGCAATGGTCTTATCTCAACCAAAATGCCCTGCTAGTCCTCCGCTATGTTTCTCTTTGATAAAATTTTTCCTCATGGAACTTCGTGGAATGCACAACTGATTCTGCCAAAACAACATCCCATATTGGATCATGAAATCCAACCACTTAGTGCGATCCACAGTAGTAGGAGACACACATGTTGTCCATGCCTCTACAAAATCTGGATCGGCTGGGTATAAACTCTTGAGTTCATCAAACCCAACAACTTGCACTCTCATTTCTATCAACAAATTATGCCTTCTACTCAAGGCATCCGCAACTCTATTAGATTTGCCACTTCTATGCTTTAGTACAAAGGTATAACTCTGCAGGAATTCAACCCACTTCAAATGTCGTTGGTTAAGTTTACCTTGACTATTTATATACTGCAAAGCTTGATGGTCAGTATATAAAACAAACTCTTTGGTTAGCAAATAATGTCTCCATTTATTAAGATCCTAAATTATAGCATAGAATTCTTGATCATAAACAGAGTATTTCTTTCTAGCATCATTCAATTTTTCACTAAAGTATGCAACAGGTTTACCTTCTTGACTCAACACAGCTCAACGGCATCGCCACTGGCATCACAGATCAACTCTGAAACACTTTATTAAAATGCGGAAGTGCCAGAATGGGTCATTGCTGTCACTTTCTTTTTCAATATGTTCATGCTGGTATTTGCCTTGGCAGTCCACTTAAATTCTCTCTTATCCCCTCTCATAGTTTCTATTAGGGGGGCACAAATACTGCTAAAGTCTCTAATAAAATTTCTATAGAAACTTGCAAGACCGTGAAATGATCTTACCTCTGTTACATTCCTTGGGGCAGGCCATTCAAGGATAGCCTTCACTTTCTTAGGATCCATTTTCAGACCCTCCTCTGAGATGACAAATCCTAGGTATATCAACTCTTTCTGTACAAAACTGCACTTTTGTATATTTATCAATAATTGCTCCTCACGCAGTTTTTCAAAAACTCTCCGAACATGCAACAAATGTTCATCCAATGTTTTACTAAAAATCGAATATCATCCGAGATACACTATCACGAACTTTTCCGGAAGTCACGCAATACTTCATTCATCGACCTCATAAATGTACTTGGGTGCATTAGTCAATCCAAATGGCATAACTAACCACTCATACAAACCCTCTCTCGGTTTTAAAGGTCGTCTTCCATTCATCACCCTCTCTAACACGTATCCGATGATATCCGCTCTTCAAATCAATCTTAGTGAAGTATTTAGCTCCACTCAAGCAATCCATTATATCGTCCATTCTGGGTAATGGAAAGCGATATTTAATGGTAATTTTATTAATGGCTCGGGAATCAGTGCACATTCACCATTCACCATTCTTCTTTGGTGCAAGTACTGCTGGCACTGCACAAGGGCTCAAACTTGCTCGAATCAAACCCTTCCTCAATAATTCTTGAACTTGTCGGTTCAACTCTTCATTCTCAACAAGAGACATTCTATGGGCTACCTTATTGGGTAAGCTAGATCCTGGCATTAAATCAATCTGATGACTAATCTTCCTCATTGGCGGCAAACCCTCAGGCACATTATCTGATATAATATCAAGAAATTCTGCTAACGAGATGTTCAACTTCTGCTGGAATGTCGGTAGTATCTTCTCTTTTTACAGTAGGAATTAATGCATAACACATTGAATCCCTCTTTAAACCATCCAAAAATTTTCTGCCATCTGCTAAACAAATTCTAACATTATTGCATACCTTTTCCTCAACCTCCTTCAATGGCTTCAGTTTGTGGCGTACTCCGTCTTTTGTCAGGGAATAGGTATTTGCATGTCCATCATGTGCTGCACGTCTATCAAATTGCCATGGTCTTCCAAGAAACAAATGGCAAGCATCCATCGGCAAAATATCACACAGGACCTCATCCTGGTATCTTCCAATTTTGAACTTGACCAAACATTGTTCACTGACCAATGCTCTATGATCCTTCGCAACCATGCAATTCGGTATGGATGCGGGTGCTGTCTTCTTTCTAACTTTAACTTAGCTACCATTTCCTCAAAAACCAAATTATCTGTACTACCATTATCAATAATAATATTACAGATTTTACCTGAACATTTGCACCTTGTGCGGAATAGGCTTTTTCACTGATCTGGTTCCTTCTCTTCATTCAACAAAGTTTTCCTCATGATCATCACTTCTCTGTGCTCTGCTTCTTCAGAGTGCTCTGGAATTACCTTCAAGCCTTCTATTCGGTGTTTCTTGGTGCTTGGGACACTCATATGATCGATCCCCTTCTTCTCTACAATTAAAACAGGTTCCACGAAATCTGCTTCTGCCATATCCGCATCCACCTCTACCTCGTCCCCTTTGATAATCATTGTTCTGATTACGGGGTCGATAAGCATTCTTCTCCTTCTGTTCCTGGCGATTGCTGGTTTCACCAGTCTATTTTTTATCATCATATTTAATTCCACTGGTTCTTCCACCAGTTCTTCCACCATGACCTCTTCCTCTTTGCTTGCTGTCAAATCTGCGATTCAGTTTCTCTTCCACTTTCAGAGCAAACTGGTAAGCATCTTCAATGCTGTTCATTCGAACCAGACTCAATTCTTCTTGCACACTAGTTCTCGACCCATTAATGTAACGGGCTACTCTTTCTTTATTTGCTTCTGTATGGCTGGTTCTAATAGAAATTTTAAAGAATTCTTTTGTATATTCTTTAACAGATTTGCTAGACTGGCGCAAACTCTGCATTTTTCTCAGCAGATATAATTCGTAATCTACTGGAATAAACTACCATTTTAGTTTTTCCACCATTCGATCCCACCTGGTGATCTTTTCTTTTTCTCTCTGGTTTCTTTCCAGTTGCACTCCTTTCCACCATATGCCAGCATGGCCTTTCAATTTTGTTCTGGAAAATTTAATTCAATTTGGATCTTCAACTTCCTCATATTCGAAATATTCCTCCATGTCATTAATCCAGTCGATTAATTCTTCTAGATTTAAATTTCCAGAATATGTGGATACATCTAGCTTCGGCCTTTTCCCAATCTGAGAAATAGCTTTAATCATTCTCAATTCTGCGGCACTCATTGCTTCCTCTTCTTCTTTAGACGGGTCTTCAACTCTGTCATCATCGCTGTGGTCTTCTCCTCTCGGCTCTACTTCTTTGCGTAATTCTTCCTGCAAGGCCAACACTTGCCTCTGTAATGCTCGGAAGTCTCCTTCAGGAACCACGTTCCTTCCAGCACCACGATTTCTTCACGACGACATTCTGCTTCACAGTTTCTCAAAACCCGTAACCCCAGATCCTGGTGCGAGCTACCTCACGTTCGGTGCTCTGCTCACACACTCAGAATCTTGTCGCTCTGATACCACTTGATGGGAAGCCAAGATTTAACAACAAGAGAAAACTCAATTTTATTCAAAGAACATGGAAAGATTACAAAGTAAAGAAGGGAAATACAATGCAGTCTCAATCTACGTCTTTCCAGCCCCCTCAATCCTTCCAAAAAATCCCTATTTATAATCAAAGATTCTTGTCATAACCATCATTCGTAACCACCCCTATAACCGCCGCAATGGTTTTCTGGAACTGCCTTAACGGTTTCCTGGAACTGCCTTAACGGCTTTTGGAACTGCCTTCTCTTTCTAGCCAGGTCATGAAAACGTGACATGTCACGATTTCGCGACACTTTTCTGCCTCTGGTTCACTTTCGCCAATGTGTCGCGATATCGCGACGTTTTTCTACTTTTGGTTCTCTTTCTCCAATGTGTCGCGATGTCGCGACGTTTTTCTGCTTTTGGTTCTCATTCTCCAATGTGTCGCGATATCATGACACTTCTTCGACTTTTGGCTTTGCTTGCCCAAGTGTCACGATATCGTGACACTTCTTCGGCTTTTGGCTTTGCTTGCCAAAGTGTCACGATATCACGACACTTCTTTGTCTTTTGGCTTTATCTGCCAAAGTGTCGTGATATCGCGACACTTATTTGGCTTTTGGCTTCGGTTGCCAAAGTGTCGCGACATCGCGACACTTCTGTGGCTTTTGGCTTCGGCTGCCAAAGTGTCGCGATATCGCGACACTTCGTGGCTTTTGGCTCGGTCGCCAAAGTGTCGCGATATCGCGACACTTCGTGGCTTTTGGCTCGGCTGCCAAAGTGTTGCGATATCGCGACACTTCTGTGGCTTTTGGCTTTGGCTGCCAAAGTGTCGCGATATCGCGACAACTTTGATGTCGCGATATCGTGACCATTATTTGCGCTTGCCACGGTTCTAAAATACGTCGCGATATCGCGACCATTTTTAGACTTAGAAAATTTTGCAAACTTTGAACTTTTTTTGTTTTTTCTTTTCGGTGATGCAAGATTGATGTGCTGCCCTGGATGCTCTTGCATCACACTGTAAGTATTAATTGCAATAACTCTTTAGTTGTAGAGGAGAATAATAGAGTAGAAGTGAATCTCAGTGTTCTTGTAGTGAAGACAATGTTGTGGCATCAACGCATGGGGCATATTGGTGAGAAAGACCTTTAAACATTAAGAATGAAAGGTATGGTTGAAGAAATTTTTGATTACCTGTTAAATTTTAATTTTTGTGAGTAATGTGTTTTTGAAAAGCAAACTCGAGTCAATTTTCTTAGTAATGCTACAATATCAAAGGAATTTTGTATCTAGTTCATAGTGATGTGTTTAGACATGCAAAAGTACCATCATTAGGTAAATCTATCTATTTTATTGCATTTATAGATGTCTTTTCAAAAAAAACCTGGTATAATTTTTACGGAATAAATCTGTGTTTTCAATAAATTTAAAGAGTTTAAGGCTCTTGTAGAAAATAAGATAGAGGGATTCTAAAGCTTTAGAGGTGAAGGAAGGTCATGTTGGTTTTCAGGGAGCAACTATGGTGACAATTGAAGATCCATCTATAATTTTTCTATGCATGTGAACAACAATTTGAAGAAGTTTGTCTGGATAGAATCGTGGAGTGCACGCAACAAAGCTAGGGTTTGTAAAGTGAAGCACAAAAAAATAAAAAAAAAACACAAGTGACAGTAATTTATTTTTTGGAAAAATATTTTATTTGTTGGAGGATAAATGAATTTGGGGGAGGATAAAAAACCCTAGCATCGATTGATTTTTCCAAGAGATATCGTGAGTATCAGTTCAACCTCACTTTTCAAACAAGCAGATGATGAGGCATTCTCCACGTTTTTACAATAGTTTCCATTTGTTGAGGAAAATTTGGATCATATGCGTCAAGTGCTTAAAGCGAGAAAAGCACCCCATCCAAAACCACCTGCTCACTATAACAATGGCACCTTTGTTCTCAAGTTAGATGAGTCTCCTATGATTGAGGTGCCTCTAGATTACATCTAGTAGCCTTTGCTCATGCTTTCCACCCAAGCCCTTTCATGTAAATTTATGGGAGTATGGCCTAGTCCAATCACAATCCAAAAATAGATTAACACATATTGGGGGGTAAAGTCTCCTCTTATAAATTTATTATGACAAGAGCACTATCTTTCATGGAGGTCCTTGGTTTATGGGATTTAAAACACTCTACATGACCCCGTAAAGCATGACATTTGATCCTTAAGAGGAGGAGCCCGAAGAAGTTTATGTTTGGGTGAGGTTTCCATTTTTTCCACTGCATATATGGAACAAACCTTCGATGGAATTAATAGGAAACGCTATTGAAACATTCATTGACTGGGCTCCTCCAAAGGCCAATAATGCTATATGTGCACACATTTGTGTACAAGTCAATCTAAAAAAGGGTTTGCTTGAGCATATTGGAATAAAGGTGTTTAATTGGATACATAACCAACCCCTAGACTATGATCATATACCATTCAAGTGTATAGCATGCAATGAGAATGGGCATTTCTCCCAAAACTACCCAATTAAACAAGCACAAGAAACAAATAAGGAAGAACTAGGATTCCATGGGGTCAAAAAGAGACTGCAGATATCAAGAAGCAAGAATCAACAACCTCAACCACATGATCAAAAAAGCTTCCACCACAAAAATATATTTGCAAGTCTCAATGAAGGAGAAAAGGAAATCACCTCTCTAGATGTGATGGCTCCTAAAGATAAAGATAATATACATACAACTGAAGTTGACAAGTCACTAGAGATCTTAGGAGATACACTAGAGAACACAACAACTAGAGAAGAAACTGATGGAAATTTAGAGGAAGATATAGAAGAAACACAAGTGGAGGAAATAGTGATTCTCGAGGGCTTTTCGACCACATGATTTGCAGTTAAGGGAATAAAATCAAACCAACAACTCAAAAATGAGCAAGCATAGAAAGACTTGCAATCTAAAACGTAGGTCTGAATTAAGGAGAGCTTCAAAAAAAATAAGAAGCAATTCAAAAAGTGAAGATTATGTCATGGAACTGTAGGGGACTAGGAAGTCCTTTGAAAAAAAACTATCTCAAAGTTCTAATACATGAGAAAAATCCAAAAATAGTTTGTATTTAGGAAACAAAAATAGTAGAGACAAAACTGACTACAAAATGGCAGAAGATATGGGCACAATCAAAACTGATAACTATTGATTTTTTGGGAGCTTCATGGGGACTAGCTTTGGCTTGGGACCCACCAAAAATAGTTTGTAGCTTACAACATAAGCATAATAATTTGATAGGTACAAAATTTATCTTACCAGATGGAACTAGTGTAGCAATAATAAATTTTTATGGTCCAAATCATCCTATCTAGAAAAGAGAAGCATGGTAAACTTAGCACAATGGCTAGACAATGAGAAGTTTGACAACATAATATTGGGAGGAGATCTCAACATGATTCTCTACCATTGGGAGAAGGTTGGGGGAATTTTTAGCAAGGGATCCAAATAGAGATATACTCAATCAAATTATGGTAGATGAAAGCTTACAAGACATTCGACTGACCAAATGAAAGTATACTTGGAGCAATAGAAGAGCAGGGGCAAACTATATTGTGGAAATATTGGATAGATTTTTGATCAGTGAAAATCTCCTAACACACTTTCCCCTCACTTCCAATCACATCATTCAAAACTCTATCTCAGATCATAAGCCAATTCTCTTAGATAACGACCAAAGCCTACAACCCCAAAAAATTCCTTTTAAATTCAACTCTGAATGGGCAGTAGAAGAAGATTTAAGTGAACTTGTGGAAAGCACTTAGAACCAACATGTCCAATCCACCAACCCCTAAGAAACGTGAAAAATCAAAATTCAAAAATTGAAGCACATGATAAAAAATGGTTGGCAGAAAAAATGAGAGTCAAACCGAACAAGAAGCAATTGATGCAACAACTAGAGTAGCTAGAAATAAAAATTGGGGATCATCCTCCTCAACCATGGCAAGAAGATGCAAGAAATGACCTGATTTAGAAGCTCAATAAATTAAGCACTGAAGAAGAAACACATTGGAGGCTTAGATCCCGAATGGTTTGGCTAAGCAAGGGGATAGAAACACCAAATATTTTTATCTGAAAACCATGAAACACTGCCAAAGAACACAATAAAGAAGATAGAGCAACCACTTATACAGATAAGAAGAAAATTAATGAACTTGCCAATCAACATTAATCAACTCTACACTCCAAATAAAATGGTAACCCTCATTCCCAGGGAATACTGTTGCAGCATATACCAATAGTATTAAGTTTGGTAGACAAATGGGATCTCAGTAAACCAATCACTATGGAGGAACTTAAGGAGATTATAGCATCTCTACCAAAGGATAAAGCTCCTCGATCTGATGGATTCACAAACAACTTTTACCAACAATACTTACACATCATCGGAGAAGATTTGCTACGCATGATTGAGGATGTTAGGGTGAAAGGTAAACTTCTTGAAGCTATCAACTCCACCTTTCTAGCATTGATTATTAAAGAAAAAAATGACACTACTTTCTCTAGATTCAAACCAATTTATTTATGTAACTCTTCCTATAAAATTATTACCAAGTTGTTGGCCAATAGAATAAAGAGGAAACTTGACAAACTAAAATTAGAAGAGTAAGGAGGGTTCATGTCTGGAATATATGATAATATTATAATAGTGCATGAAGCCCTCCATAGTAGTAGAGAATCAAAAAAGAAATAAATTGTTAATAAAACTTGATATGGCAAATGTCTTTGATCGAGTTAATATACAATTTGTAGAACAGGTCCTAAAAAAGTTTGGATTCCCACATCAAGTCATCAAGTGGATCGAAACATTCATAAAAAACCCATGGATAGCTCCCTTACTAAATGGAGAACCAACAAATTTCAAAGCAAGAATATTGATATCTAACGAAATGAGATGAAAATCTTCTAAGGATTATCATTAGAAGGATGCCTTGGTTGTGAGAGGTCGTTCTCAAGAAATAAGCAAAAAAATTAAGAGAAAATAAATCGAGATCTAGGGGTAAATTTGTTGCTCCAAAAAAGAGGAAATGTTAGAAGTGTGGTAAAACAAGGCATTATAAAAGAGATTGCAAATCTAAAAAGGTTGATAATATTCAATCATCTTATGAAGGAACTTCTACAAAAATGAAGACCACAAATGAAGATTCAAGGGACTTATTCTTAGTTGTAGCGTGCTCAAGTGAATGCCATAACTCATGGTTGATTGACTCAGGTGCTTCCTTTCATATGACTCCTCATAGGGAGGGGTTCTATGAATATGAAAAGATAAATTTAGGTGAAGTCTTCTTAGCAGAAAAATTGACATATAAAATAATAGGTCAAGGAAGAGTCAAGTTGAGGTTAAAAAATCAAAGAATTAAATCCCTTCCTAGTGTGTTGCATATTTTTGGTTTGGTAAGGAATTTGATGTCCATGAGTAAGGTAAATGACGTGGATGTGATTATGGTATTCGATAAGAATAGTTGCAAGATGGTTTGGGGAGTCTTGGTGTTGGTAAGGGGAGTTCATGCAGAAACTTTATTTAGACTTGACGTTAGCACTGTAAGTATTAATTGCAATAACTCTTTAGTTGTAGAGGAGAATAATACGGTAGAAGTGAATCTGAGTATTCTTGTAGTGAAGACAATGTTGTGGCATCAACGCATGGGGCATATTGGTGAGAAAGACCTTTAAACATTAAGAATGAAAGGTATGGTTGAAGAAATTTTTGATTACTTGTTAAATTTTGATTTTTGTGAGTAATGTGTTTTTGAAAAGCAAACTCGAGTCAATTTTCATAGTAATGCTACAATATCAAAGGAATTTTGCATCTAGTTCATAGTGATGTGTTTGAACATGCAAAAGTACCATCGTTAGGTAAATCTATCTATTTTATTGCATTTATAGATGACTTTTAAAAAAAACCTGGTATATTTTTTACGGAATAAATCTGATGTTTTCAATAAATTTAAAGAGTTTAAGGCTCTTGTATAAAATAATATAGAGGGATTCTGAAGCTTTAGAGGTGAAGGAAGATCATGCTGGTTTTCAGGGAGCAGCCATGGTGACAATTGAAGATCCATCTATAATTTTTCTATGCATGTGAACAATAGTTTGAAGAAGTTTTTTTGGATAGAATCGTGGAGTGCACGCAACAAAGCTAGGGTTTGTAAAGTGAAGCACAAAGAAAATTAAAAAAAACACAAGTGACAGTAATTTATTTTTTGGAAAAAATTTTATTTGCTATAGGATAAATGAATTTGAGGGAAGACAAAAAACCCTAGCATCGATTGACTTTTCCAGGAGATATCATGAGTATCAGTTCAACCTCACTTTTCAAACAAGCAGATGATGAGGCATTCTTTGTGTTCTCACAATAGTTTCCCTTTGTTGAGGAAAAGTTGGATCATATGCATCAAGTGCTTAAAGCGAGAAAAGCACCCCATCCAAAACCACCTACTCACTATAACAATGGTACCTTTGTTCTCAAGTTAGATGAGTATCCTATGATTGAAGTGTCTCTAGATTACATCCAATAGCCTTTGCTCACGCTTTCCACCCAAGCCCTTTCATGTAAATTTGTGGGAATATGGCCTTAGTCCAATCACAATCCAAAAATGGATTAATACATATTGGGGGGTAAAGTCTCCTCTTATGAATTTATGTGACAGGCATGGGATACTTTGTTGTTACATTTGCTTCTGTGGAGGACAATAGCACTATCTTTCATGGAGGTCCTTGGTTTATGGGATCCAAACCACTCTACATGACCCCGTGGAGCACGACATTTCATCCTCAAGAGGAGGAGCCTAAAGAAGTTTATGTTTGGGTGAGGTTGCCATTTTTGCCACTACACATATGGAACAAACCTTCAATGGAATTAATAGGAAATGCTATTGAAACATTCATTGACTGGGCTCCTCCAAAGACCAATAATGCTATATGTGCACACATCTGTGTGCAAGTCAATCTGAAAAAGGGTTTGCTTGAGCATATTGGAATAAAGGTGTTTTATTGGATCCATAACCAACCCCTGGACTATGATCATATACCATTCAAGTGTATAGCATGCCATGAGAATGGGAATTTCTCACGAAACTACCCAATTAAACAAGCACAAGAAACAACAAAGGAAGAACTAGGATTCCATGGAGTCAAAAGGAGACCGCGCAGATCAAGAAGCAAGAATCGACAACCTCAACCACATGATCAAAAAAGCTTCCCCCACAAAAATAAATTTGCAAGTCTTAATGCAGGAGAAAAGGAAATCACCTATCTAGATGTGATGGCTCCTAAAGATAAAGAGAAGATACCTACAACTGAAGCTGACAAGTTACTAGAGATCTTAGGAGATACACTAGAGAACACAACAACTAGAGAAGAAACTGATGGAAACTTAGAGGAAGAGGTAGAAGAAACACAAGTGGAGGAAATAGTGATTCTCGAGGGCTTGTCGACCACATGATTTGCAGCTAAGGGAATAAAATAAAACCAACTCAAAAATGAGCAAGCATAGAAAGACCTGCAATCTAAAACGTAGGTTTGAATAAAGGAGAGCTTCATAAAAAATAAGAAGCAATCCAAAAAATGAATATTATGTCATGGAACTATAGGGGACTAGGAAGTACTTTGAAAAAAAACTATCTCAAAGTTCTAATACATGAGCAAAATCCAACAATAGTTTGTATTTAGGAAACAAAAACAGTAGAGACAACACTGACTACAGAATGGCAGAACATATGGGCACAATCAAAACTGATAACTATTGATTTTTTGGGAGCTTCATGGGGACTAGCTTTGGCTTGGGATCCACAAAAAAATAGTTTGTAGCTTACAACATAAGCATAATAATTGGATAGGTACAAAATTTATCTTACCAGATGGAACTAGTGTAGCAGTAATAAATTTTTATGGTCCAAATCATCCTATCTAGAAAAGAGAAGCATGGTAAAACTTAGCACAATGGCTAGACAATGAGAAGTTTGACAATATAATATTGGAAGGAGATCTCAACATGATTCTCTACCATTGGGAGAAGGATGGGGGAAGTTTAGCAAGGGATCCAAATAGAGATATACTCAATCAAATTATGGTAGATGAAAGCTTACAAGACATTCGACCGACCAAAGGAAAGTATACTTGGAGCAATAGAAGAGCAGGGGCAAACTATATTGGATAGATTTTTGATCAGTGAAAATTTCCTAACACACTTTTCCCTCACTTCTAGTCACATCATTCAGAACTCTATCTCAGATCATAAGCCAATTCTCTTGGATAGCGACCAAAGCCTACAACCCAAAAAAATTCCTTTTAAATACAACTCTGAATGGGCAGTAGAAGAAGATTTAAGTGAACTTGTGGAAAGCACTTGGAACCAACATGTCCAATCCACCAACCCCTAAGAAAAGTGAAAAATCAAAATTCAAAAATTGAAGCACGTGATAAAAAATGATTGGCAAAAAAAATAAGAGTCAAACTAAACAAGAAGCAGTTGATGCAACAACTAAAGTAGCTAGAAACAAAAATTGGGGATCATCATCCTCAACCATGGCAAGAAGATGCAAGAAATGACCTGATTTAGAAGCTCAATAAATTAAGCACTGAAGAAGAAACACATTGGAGGCTTAGATCCCGAATGGTTTGGCTAAGAAAGGGGGATATAAACACCAAATATTTTTATCTAAAAACCATACAGTGCTGCCAAAGGAACACAATAAAGAAGATAGAGCAACCACTTATACGGATAAGAAGAAAATTAATGAACTTGCCAATCAACATTAATCAGCTCTACACTCTAGATAAAATGGTAACCCTCATTCCTAGGGAATACTGCTACAACATTTACCAATAGTATTAAGTTTGGAAGACAAGTGGGATCTTAGTCAGCTAATCACTACGGAGGAACTTAAGGAGATTATAGCAGCTCTACCAAAGGATAAAGCTCCTCGATCTGATGGATTCACAAACAACTTTTACCAGGAATACTTACACATCATCAGAGAATATTTTCTACTCATGATTGAGGATGTTAGGGTGAAAGGTAAAATTCTTGAAGCTATCAACTCCACCTTTCTAGCATTGATTCCTAAAGAAAAAAATGACACTACTTTATTTAGATTTAGACTAATTTATTTATGTAACCCTTCCTATAAAATTATTACCAAGTTGTTGGCCAATAGAATAAAGAGGAAACTTGACAAACTAATATCAGAAGAGCAAGGAGGGTTCATGTCTGGAATATATGATAATATCATAATAGTGCATGAAGCCCTCCATAGTAGTAGAAAATAAAAAAAGAAATAAATTGTTATAAAACTTGATATGACAAACGTCTTTGATTGAGTTAATATACAATTTATAGAACAGCTCCTACAAAAGTTTGTATTCCCACATAAATTCATCAAGTGGATCGAAACATGCATAAAAAACCCATGGATAGCTCCCTTAATAAATGGAGAACCAATAAATTTCCTTCTGGCTACAAGGAGAATTAGACAAGTTGTCCACTATCACCATACCTTTACATCATTTTAGCTGAGACTCTTGGAATATTAATCAACTATATTTGAAGAGAAAGAAAAATAATAGGGAAAGAGGTTGCAGCAGGATGTGAAGCTATAACACATGCTCAATTTGTAGATGATATCATTCTTCTAGGTGAAGCCACCAAGCAAAAAGTTAGACAATTAAAGCAATGTCTGGATTGGTTCACACAAGCTACCGGGGCTCATATAAACACTCAAAAGAGTTAGTTCTATACACAAAATATTACAACATTAAGAGTCACACTATTTTGCACTATCATAGGATTTCATTTTGGCACAAAAAAATACTTCATATATCTAGGAGTGCCCATGAGCTTCCACCTCAAAGCCTCAGACTGTTGGATCCCAATATTGGACAAGGTAGTTAGGAGGATACAAAGTTGCAGTAATAGTTGGCTCAGTCTTGCAGGAAGGGTAGTATTGATCAAATCAATGTTAGCTTCTCTTCTAGTATACCAACTATTAGTATATCATGATCCCAAGTTTAGTTTGTAAAAGGCATATGGAATCATATGCAACTTCCTATGGCAAGGAGGTAGGCAATCAAAAAGAAAAAAGTTCCACTTGGTCAGTTGGGAGATGGTCACCAAAAGTAAAATTCAAGGACTAGGAATTAAAAAATGGAGATAATTTCAAAAGCACTAGGATCAAAACTTCTCTAGAACATGCTTAAACACAATCGCGCATGGCAGCGCATACTAGTCAGTAAGTATGTAAATAATCAAAAAGGTATTCAAATGCTCAAACATATAGACAAACTTCCCAGAGCCTCGTTGGTTTGGAAACATATAGTGGTTGTAAAGAGTATAATAGAGGATAAAATTTCTTGGCTACCAAGAGATGGTAAGTCAATTAATCTATGGGAGGACCCGATCCTATTAAATCCACCATTAAGAGAGAGAACTCCAATCGAATTACATAATCACTTGGAAAGCCAAAGAATACTCAAATTAGGTGAATTGTTTTATTGGACCTCAAAAACTTTGAACTGGATCTCCCCTCCTATTCCATCTCAGCTTCAAGGATATTTGAATTATTTTAAGTCCCAGGTGGTGAGCATTAGACATTTTCATCCCACGATGCTAGAAAAACTTATTTGGGATAAAATCAATAGTAATGGGAAATACACAGTGCATCTAGGAGTCCAACATCAGCAAATTGGGCCTACCAATAAAAACTATTGATACTGTGGAAAACTAGAGCACTACCTAAACTGCAAGTATTTAGGTGACTAGTTTCTCAAAATAAAATCTTAACAGGTGATACTCTGCAAAAGGGGAATTTAGTAGGGCCTCATGTTTGTTATCGGTGCAGGCAGAACAATGAAACAATTTTCCATATTTTGTTTGAATCCCCAAAGGTAATTTTAATTTGGTTAGGAATAACTAAATATCTTGGCATTTCCTACTATGGAAGGTTAACCATAGACGCATGTTTTACCAAGTGGAACAAATAATATAAAGGTAAACTGGCAGGTAAACCCCTCCTAAAATATATATGGAGCTCTATACCCTATTTTGTCATCTGGCACATCTGGTTGGACGAAAACCAGAGGATTTTTAAAGAAAAATGTAAGGACAATAAAACTCTAATACGAAGGATAAAAGAAGAATTAGTCACAAATGTCAAATCTAGTTTCTATCAACAATAGTATGAAGAAGATCTGTCACCTACAGAAAGAAGAATTATCTACCAACTTAATCTCCAAGATTTCCCGAGATAGGGAGGATATAGAGCAAACAATTCTTTGCCTAACATATATTTTTTAGCACTTTTCTTTGATGGTGCCTCCAAGTCCAACCTTGATCAAGCAGTGGTAAGGGGAATGATTCTTACAAGATCATGTAAGATACTGCTCAAATACATGATCGACTTGGAAACAACATCTAACAACATGGTAGAGGCTACTGGATGTGAAATCGACTTAAAATTGGTGATAAAGCAAGGAATCACTCAGGTCATAGTGTATGGGGATTCTAAAATGATAATAACAACTCTTGCTAGAAATAAAGATTTTATATTTTTACAATTGAAGATTATTCAAGGCAAGATTGGACAACTAGGTAAGATCATTCGTAAAATATCCTAACAACACATAAGGCGAGAATTCAACAAAGAGGCTAACACACTAGCGAATCAGGAAATAAATATAGCCTATGATATTCAAATGCTTAAACATATAGACAAACTTCCTAGAGCCTCATAAAATTGGGATATGGTCACCAAAAGTAAAATTCAAGGAGGATTGGGAATAAAAAATGGAGATAGTTTTGAAAGCACTAGGAGCAAAAATTCTCTGGAACATGCTTAAACACAATTGAGCATGGCAACTCATACTAGTTAGTAAGTATGTAAATAATCAAACAGGTATTCAAATGCTCAAACATATAGATAAACTTCCCATAGCCTCATTGGTTTGGAAATATATAATGGCTATAAAGATCATAATAGAGGATACAATTTCTTGGCTGTCGGGAGATGGTAAGTCAATTAATCTATGGGAGGACCCGATCCTAGGAAATCCACCATTAAGAGAGAGAACTCAAATCAAATTGCATAATCACTTGGAAATCCAAAGAATACTCAAATTGGGTGAATTGTTTTATTAGACCTCAAAACTTTGAACTGGATCTCCCCTCCCTTTCCATCTCAGCTTCAAGGAGATTGGGATTATTTAAGTCCCAGGTGGCGAGCATTAGAACTTTTCATCCCACGATGCCAGACAAACTTATTTGGAGTAGCATCAACAGTTTTGGGAATACACAGTGCATCTAGGAGTCCAACATCAGCAAATTGGGCCTTCCAATAAAAACTATCGATACTATGGAAAACTAGAGCACCACCTAAACTGCAAGTATTCAACTAGCTAGTTTCTCAAAATAAAATCTTAACAGGTGATAATATGCAAAAGAGGAGTATAGCAGGGCCTCATGTTTGTTACAGGTGTAGGTAGAACAGTGAAACAATTTTCCATCTTTTGTTTGAATGCCCAAAGGCAATTTCAATTTTGTTAGGAATAACTAAATATCTTGGCATTTCCTATTCTAGAAGGTTAACCATAGACACATGTTTTACCAAGTGGAACAAATAATATGAAGGTAAACTGAAAGGTAAGACTCTCCTAAAATATCTATGGAGCTCTATACCATATTTTGTCAACTGGCACATCTGGTTGGATAGAAACCAAAGGATTTTTGAAGAAAATTAAGTATAATAAAACTTTAATAGGAAGAATAAAAGAAGAATTAGTCCTAAATATCAAATCTAGTTTCTATCAACAATAGTATGAAGAATATATGTCACCCACAAAAAGAAGAATTATCTACCAACTTAATCTCCAAGATTTCTTGACACAAGGAGGATGTAAAGCAAACAATTCTTTGCCTGACATATGTTTTTGGCACTCTTCTTTGATGGTGCCTTCAAGTCCAATCTAGGTCAAGCAATGGTAGGGGGACTGATTCTTACAGGACCCCGTAAGATCCTACTCAAATACATGATCAACTTGGAAACAAAATCTAACATGGTAGAGACTATTGGATGTGAAATCGACTTAAAATTTATGGCAAAGCAAGGAATCACTCAAGTCACAATTTATAGGGATTCTAAACTGATAATAACAACTCTTGCCAAAAATAAAGTTTTTATATATTTACAATTGAAGATTAGTCAAGACAAGATTAGACAACTAGGAAGGATCATCGGTAAAATATCCTATTAACATGTAAGGCGGGAATTCAACAAAGAGGCTAACACAAGCGAATCAGGCAATAAATATAGACTTTGGTATTCAAATGCTCAAACATATAGATAAAATTCCTAGAGCCTCATAAAATTAGGAGATGGTCACCAAAAGTAAAATTCAAAGAGGACTAGGAATAAAAAAAATGGAGATAGTTTTGAAAGCACTAGGAGCAAAACTTCTCTGGAACATGCTTAAAAATAATCGAGCATGGTAGCACATACTAGTTAGCAAGTATGTAAATAATCAAACAGATATTCAAATGCTTAAACATATAGACAAACTTCCGAGAGCCTCGTTGGTTTGGCAACATATAGTGTTTGTAAAGAGCATAATAGAGGATAAAAAATTTTGGTTGTCGGGAGATGGTAAGTCAATTAATCTATGGGAGGACCCGATCCTAGGAAATCAACCATTAAGAGAGAGAACTACAATAGAATTGCATAATCACTTGGAAAGCCAAAGAATACTCAAATTAGGTGAATTGCTTTATTGGACCTCAAAAATTTGAACTGGATCTCCCCTCCCATTCCATATCAGCTTCAAGGAGATTGGGATTATTTTAAGTCCTATGTGGCGAGCCTTAGACCTTTTCATCCCACGATGCCAGACAAACTTATTTGGGGTAGCATCAATCATAACGGGGAATACACAGTGCATCTAGGAGTCCAACATCAAAAAATTGGGCCTACCAACAAAAACTATCGATACTGTGGAAAACTAGAGCATCACCTAAATAGCAAGTATTCAGCTGGCTAGTTTCTCAAAATAAAATCTTAACAAGTGATAATTTGAAAAAGAGGAGTATAGCAGGGCCTCATGTTTGTTACAGATGAAGGTAGAGCAATGAAACCGTTTTCCATAGTTTGTTTGAATACCCAAAGGCAATTTCAATTTGGTTAGGAATAACTAAAGATCTTGGCATTTCCTACTCTATAAGGTTAACCACAGACACATGTTTTACCAAGTGGAACAAATAATATAAGGGTAAACTGGCAGGTAAGCCCATCCTAAAATATCTATGGAGATCTATACCATATTTTATCATCTGGCACATCTGGTTGGATAGAAACCAGAAGAGTTTTGAAGAAAAGGTAAGGACAATCAAACTCTAATACAAAGGATAAAATAAGAATTAGTCCTAAATGTCAAATCTAGTTTGTATAAACAACAATATGAAGATCTGTCACCCACAGAAAGAAGAATTATCTACCAACTTAATCTCCAAGCTTTCCTGACATAGGAAGGATGTAGAGCAAACAATTATTTGTCTGGCATATGTTTTTCGACACTCTTCTTTGATGGTGCCTCCAAGTCCAACCCGGGTCAAGTAGTGGTAGGGGAACTAATTCTAACAAGACCCCGTAAGATCCTGCTCAAATACATGATCAACTTGGAAATAACATCTAACAACATGGTAGAGGCTATTGGATGTGAAATCAACTTAAAATTGGTAGCAAAGAAAGGAATCACTCAGGTCATAGTTTACGGGGATTCTAAACTAATAATAATAGCTCTTACCAAAAATAAAGATTTTAGATCTTTACAATTAAATATTATTCAAGATAAGATTAGACAACTAGGCAGTATCATTGGTAAAATATCCTATCAACACATAAGGCGGGAATTCAACAAAGAGGCTAACACACTAGCGAATCAAGAAATAAATATAGCCTCTGATATTCAAATTCTAAAACATATAAATAAACTTCGTAGAGCCTCATAAAATTAGGAGATGGTCAATTGGAAGATTGGTCACCAAAAGTAAAATTCAAAGAGGACTAGGAATAAAAAAATGAAGATAGTTTTGAAAGCATTAGGAGTAAAACTTCTCTAGAACATGCTTAAACACAATCAAGCATGGCAGCGCATACTAGTTAGCAAGTATGTAAATAATCAAACAGGTATTCAAATGCTCAAACATATGGACAAAATTCCCAGAGCCTCGTTGGTTTGAAAATATATAATGTCTGTAAAGAGCATGATAGAGGATAAAATTTCTTGGATGCTGGGAGATGGTAAGTCAATTAATCTATGGGAGGACCCGAACCTAGGAAATCCACCATTAAGAGAGAGAACTCCGATAGAATTGTAGAATCACTTGGAAAGCCAAAGAATACTCAAATTAGATGAATTGTTTTATTGGACCTCAAAACTTTGAACTGGATCTCCCCTTCCATTCCATATCAGCTTCAAGGAGATTGAGATTATTTTAAATCCCAGGTGGAAAGCATTAGACCTTTTCATCCCACGATGCCAGACAAACTTATTTGGGGTAGCATCAATAATAATGGGGAATACACAATGCATCTAGGAGTCCAACATCAGCAAATTGGGTCTGCCAACAAAAACTATCGATATTGTGGAAAACTAGAGCACCACCTAAATTGTAAGTATTCAGATCGCTAGTTTCTCAAAATAAACTCTTAATAGGTGATAATTTGCAAAATAGGAGTATAGCAAGGCCTCATGTTTGTTACAGGTGCAGGTAGAACAGTGAAACAATTTTCCATATTTTGTTTGAATACCCAAAGGCAATTTCAATTTGGTTAGGAATAACTAAAGATCTTGCCATTTCCTACTCTCGAAGGTTAACCATAGACACATGTTTTACCAAGTGGAACAAATAATATAAAGGTAAACTTATAGGTAAGCCCCTATTAAAATATCTATGGAGCTCTATACCATATTTTGTCATCTGGCACATCTGGTTGGACAAAAACCAGAGGATTTTTAAAGAAAAGGTAAGGAAAATAAAAATCTAATATGAAGGATAAAAGAAGAATTAGTCCTAAATGTCAAATATAGTTTCATCAAAAATAATATGAAGAAGATCTGTCACCCACAAAAAGAAGAATTATCTACCAACTTAATCTCCAAGCTTTCCTGACACAGGGAGGATGCAGAGCAAACAATTCTTTGCCTAACATGTTTTTTGGCACTCTTCTTTGATGGTACCTCCAACTCCAACCTCGATCAAGTAGTGGTAGGGGGACTGATTCTTACAAGACCCCGTAAGATCCTGCTCAAATACATGATCAACTTGGAAATAACATCTAACAATATGGTAGAGGCTATTAGATGTGAAATCGACTTAAAATTGGTGGTAAAGTAAAGAATCACTCCGGTCACAATTTACGGAGATTCTAAAATGATAATAATAGCTCTTGCAAAAAATAAATATTTTAGATCTTTACAATTGAAGATTATTCAATACAATATTATAAAACTAGGTAGGATCATTGGTAAAATATCCTATCAACACATAAGGCGAGAATTCAACAAAGAGGCTAACACACTGGAGAATCAGACAATAAAAATAGCCTCTGGTATTCAAATGCTCAAACATATAGATAAACTTCCCAGAGCCTCGTAAAATTAGGATATGGTCAATTGGGAGATGGTCACCAAAAGTAAAATTCAAGGAGGACTAGAAATAAAAAAAATGGAGATAGTTTCAAAAGCACTAGGAACAAAACTTCTCTAGAACATGCTTAAACACAATCGAGCATCACAGCGCATACTAGTTAGCAAGTATGTAAATAATCAAACAAGTATTCAAATGCTCAAACATATAGACAAACTTCCCATAGCCTCGTTGGATTGGAAACATATAATGGTTGTAAAGAGCATAATGGAGGATAAAATTTCTTGGCTACCGGGAGATGGTAAGTCAATTAATCTATGGGAGGACCCAATCCTACGAAATCCACCATTAAGAGAGAGAACTCCTATCGAAATGCAGAATCACTTGGAAATTCGAAGAATACTCAAATTAGGTGAATTGTTTTATTGGACCTCAAAAAATTTGAACTGGATCTTCCCTTCCATTCCATCTCAACTTCAAGGAGATTGGGATTATTTTAAGTCCTAGGTGGAAAGCATTAGACCTTTTCATCCCATGATGCCAGACAAACTTATTTGGGGAAGCATCAATAATAATAGGAAATACATAGTGCATCTAGGAGTCCAACATCAAAAAATTGGGCCTGCCAACAAAAACTATCAATACTATGGAAAACTAAAGCACCATCTAAACTGCAAGTATTCAACTGGCTAGTTTCTCAAAATAAAATCTTAACAACTGATAATCTGCAAAAGAAGAGTATAGCAGGGCCTCATGTTTGTTATAGGTGCAAGCATAACAATGAAACAATTTTCCATATTTTGTTTGAATTCCCAAAGGCAATTTCAATTTAGTTAGGAATAACTAAAGATCTTGGCATTTCCTACTTTGGAAGGTTAACCATAGACACATGTTTTACCAAGTGGAACAAATAACATAAATATAAACTAGTAGGTAAGCCCATCCTAAAATATCTATGGAGCTCTATACCATATTTATCATTTGCCACATCTGGTTGGATAGAAACCAGAGGATTTTTGAAGAAAAGGTAAGGACAATAAAACTCTAATATAAAGGATAAAAGAAGAATTAGTCCTAAATATCAAATCTAGTTTCTATCAACAAAAGTATGAAGAAGATTTGTCACCCACAAAAAGAAGAATTATCTACCAACTTAATCTCCAAGATTTCCTCACATAGAAAGGATGTAGAGCAAACAATTTTTTGTCTTGACATATATTTTTTGGTACTCTTCTTTGATGGTGCCTCCAAGTCCAACCCCGGTCAAGCAATGGCAGGGGGACTAATTCTTATAAGACCCCATAATATCCTACTCAAATACATGATCAATTTGGAAACAACATTTAACAACATGATAGAGGCTATTGGATGTGAAATCGACTTAAAATTGGTGGCAAAACAAGGAATCACTCAGGTCACAATTTACGGGGATTCTAAATTAAATTTAATAGCTCTTTCCAAAAATAAAGATTTTAGATCTTTACAATTGAAGATTATTCAAGATAAGATTAGACAACTAGGCTGGATCACTGGTAAAATATCCTATCAACACATAAGGCGGGAACTCAACAAAGAGGCTAACACACTAGCGAATCAAGCAATAAATATAGCATGTGGTTATTGCTGCCAAATCATCAAGAAATAGAAGGATAGGGGTGGTATGCGAGGATGACAAAGACACCAATAATGAGGTTCTTTTTTGTCTTTATGTTCTGTTTTTAAAATGCTCTGTTCACTCTGATATATGGTTAAAAAGTTTTGTACTTTTTGTTAAGTAAATAAATATTTTCTTTAAAAAAAATAAAATAAGAGAGAAAAAAGATAAAGGTTTTGAGAAGTGGCAATGGTGGTGATTATTTCTCTAATAAATTTGATCAGTGGTGAGAAGGTTGTGAGAATTGACAGTTACATTTAGAGTGTAATATGTTTGGCCAACGATCTTGGTTTTCATGATCAATTAAAACATATTGATATCAAGTATTGTTTTGTGAGAGAGATGGATGAAGAGAATCGGGTGATGTTGGAGACAATTGATACAAAGAATAATTCTACTTATTGATTAACAAATGTTGTACTTGCTCATAAATTTTCTTGGTGTAGAAGATCTATTGACATGGTTGCCCTTGGCAATTGACAATGGCAATTTTTGACCCCTATGGAAAGTATTAAACAAGTGGGAGAATGTTGGAAATATGTTGAATATTTTCCATGTTATTATAACGGGGTTAACTCTAAAAGGTATTGGACACTCTCCATGTATAGTTGTCGGGGTTCAGGACTAGTAGCCCCCGAGGAAAATTTAAGGTTTTTAAGCTATTTTTAGACCCATATGGGTTGTTTGGATTTAATATATATCAACCCATGGTTTTATGCCCATGGTATTATAAAATTTATTCATGTGATGTTATAAAAGTTGCACTTGCATAAGGGTTTGCAAGAGATGAGAAATGAACATTATTGTATTGGAGATGATTAAGTTTATATAATAAAGAGATATTATTGTGCTGGGTTTTTTCCCATAAAGGTTTCCCAAGAGAAATATTGTGTTATATGTGTATATGTTATCTTCTTCTTTCAATTTTGCATTTATTGTTTTTCTAGATTTAGTTTATCGAGGCTTTTTGCTCTTCAGGGCATTGGTTTTCCATAAAAGGATAATGCAACACTTTATGGTAGAGCATATGAGGAGCAGAGTAGTTTATTTAAAAAAAAAAATATGAACTGAGATCTCTTCCTAATGAATGTTTAGGAAATCAATTCAAGCAAGTATAAGCTAGAAACTTGTTATTAGTACCAATTTCTTGATAATAAAGATAAGTCTTTCAATTCACATTCAAGTACTAATTGGTATTTGAAATGTGATATTGACACTAGGGTTATACAATGAGAAATAAAGACTCAGTGCTACCCATGCAAATGTTATCATGGGAGGTTCCTTTTTTGTAATTGCAATGGTATAAGTCTTGTCAACTAAAGATTAGTAAGGAAGGCATGCTTTAGGAATCATTATTCATTATCTAGATCTAGATCTAACTTTCGAATTTACTAATTCACCTTCCAAATTCATGTCATCATAGAATCAAATTATTGAGTTGTTGTTGATGAGAACGATGAAATTTATAAGACCTTGCAAATTGATGCTTTAAAGCAAAAAAGGATTCAAACTCTCACTTAATATTTGATAATATATCAAGTGAGAATTCTTTGTATGATCTCTACATTTGTACTTATAAAAGACCATGTCCTAAATTTTAAATTTTAAAATACCATGTACTTAGGGAAAAAACTCTACTCGTCTTGTATGTCTCCTATGTTTCCTTGTAAAAGGTTGTTTGGAGGATGATGTTGCAAAATTAGATTAGTAATGAGAAACAAACATCAGTGAAGGATTGAGTTGCAAGCTTACTGTAGTGGTAAGGGCTTTGGCCTCTCTTTGAGAGGTCCAAGGTTCAAATCCCACTCAGTATGAGGGGACCGATACCCCTCATAAAAACTTGTGTAAACTCATTGAAAAGGTCCAAGGTTCAAACCCCACTCAATATGAGGGGGCCGAGACTCCTCATAAATGTTAGAGTTACTATGTTAGTAACTATGATTATTACCTCATTTAGTTAATTGTAAAGATTCACCTAGGTAGAAGTTTATTTACCGTATGGTAAAAAGTAGCTTGTTACTTTTTACCACTAGGTTATTTCTATTTACTATTTACCTAGGTTAGTAAGTTAGTCATTGTAGTCATTTTGACTACATTAGTTGTTAGTAGGTTAGCGCCTATTTTGTGAATCATGTTAGTTAACACTTTAGGGGGATAATTTATTTTATTATTTCCTAAGCTATTATTAGCTTACTAATGTACTATTTAAACACTTGCTCATCTAATATATTTGTTAATGATTATGCTCTAAACCTTACATTGGTATCAGAGTGCGTGAGACTTGGTCAAGGGTGAGGCACATCTAGCCTTCGGTAGGAGAAGGTGACAGGAAATGTCATTTCTATACTGAACCAGGGGGTACAAATCCTTATACAAGACCTTCCTGGTTGGGACATGTTTCCAAAGGTACAAAATCTCTCAACCACTTTGACACGCATCTCGAGGTGATATGCTAGAATCTCCTGTAAGTCTTGCATTGTGTGATTTCATTATTGCATGATTTATTATTTTAATATTGGCATGAGAGTATTAGCAGATCTGCCTCTGTTTGCCTAAAGACCTGTAGATCTGACAACAATGTGTTATCAGACCTATCAGGCTTGATAGGTACATGTAGGGCAGACCGTCCATGTGCTTGTAGTCCAACCCATAATATTGGTGCAATCCACAACAATAGATAGTCTGGCATAGTAATATGTGATGTGACCACACTTCCACTGAAACTGGTGCATACATACCATTACAATGCTGACATCGTGTGACACCCCCTTTGCTACGAAGCATGAGAATTTGTGGAACTGACGATGTGCACACCTATGGCACTGAATCTGAAGCACACAACCACCTCATGCAGTAGATAACACCTCCAACACATGCATCTCAAGAATAATCATTGATCGACCCCCTACGGATGTCATCCTAGGCACATATCTCGAGGCGCTAACATGGTGAGCACTTGGTAGCATGCAAATCGAGGTAGACACCTAGCGGGTTCACACTTCGAGGCATTGATGTGGTATTGCTAACTAGACGCTGACGTGGCATGTTTTAGTTGGATGGCTCATGCTGACATGGCATGTTTCAGTTGCATGACTCGTGCTGACATGGCACTGTGGGTGAGGTGGCGTAGTGTGATTGGCGGATACGAGTGGCAAAACACGGGCTTTGATTGCTCGAAGGCAATCATATATGAAAGGGTGCATTTTGTTTTTTAAACTAGAAAATAAACTCCCGTGACACTCATGTGGGACTAAAGAGTCCCAAGTTTAAAAAAAAAATTCCGCTTCAAAGCAGAGCAAGGTAACAAATAAGAAATCATGAACTCTTGTTCACGACTTGTTTTGTAGATGGGGCGGTCGAGCGTTGCTATCCAAGGCGCTACAACCCGATAGATAGTGAGTCGAATCCCACCCGTTCCTCCTTAAGATACATTTTGCAACCGCCAACAAAAGGGGACCCCCTAGGTAAAAGGTTTCAAAATTTTATTATTAATTTTTTAAAATTAAAAGTTGATTTATTAATTTTTTTAATAATTTAAATATAATTATTGAATTTAATTTTTTTTTATATAAATTTTTTTTTTTTAAACATTACTTTATTTTATTATTAATTAAAATTCTATGATTAAACTTTTTATTTAAATCTTGCAAATTAAATCAAAGAAAAGGAAGGATCCTAATTTTTTTGCAACACCAACAAATTGAGTGCTTTTGTTTTCTCACAAAAAGGGATATAAGACATAGAAGAGCACATTTTTCTTGCAAAATTAGGAATCTAACACCTTTCAAACCTTGTTAATTTTGCACAATCAAGGGGGGACAAAATCAAGCAATTTGATTCTTTCATGCAAAATTGGAACACAAGGTGACATAAATTTTGCATTTTCAAAAGGCAATAGTGCATTTGTTTTCTCTCAAGAAGGGATATAACACAAAAAAACTTTGCACTTTTTTTGCAAAATTAGGAGACCTAAATTCTTCTCAAACCTTGTTATTTAGTATACAATAAAGGTTCAAACTTGAATTATTTTTTACCAAATTGTAACACAAGGAGACGCAATTTTTTTTGCAAAATTCAAAGGCAAAGTGTGCATTTGTTTTCTCCAAGGGGGGCTATAAGACATCAAATTTCACATTATATTTTTTGCAAAATTGAGAAGAAATTGAAGACCTTGGGTCCATAAAAACCAAGTCGTGTATCGACTAGTTCTGGAAGCCTTTCAAATGTGGGTCGTGTGTCGACTTGTCTTGAAAGGAGTGCTATTTTGTTAATTTTGCAAAACAAAGGGGGGAAGACAAGAAATTGTATTTATTTTGCAAAATTGTAACACAAAAGTGAGGAGCACTTAAAACAAAATCAAACTTGTTAAATTTGAAAAACAAAAAGAAAAGGAAATTGTTTCATGCCCCATTCTTTGCAAATTTGGAAAACAAGAGAAGACAAAATATATCAATTTTTTGCACAACACAAATCCAAATTTTGTTGAAAATATTAAAAGGTGCATTTTCGATTTTACTCGACACCTTCATTAACAAATTAGGTGCATTTTCGGTTGCATCCGACACCTATGTGATAAGAATTTTGTGGGCATTCTTATTTGATTATTGAATTATTTTTTGCAATTATAAGTCATAAAATCAAGAACACTCAAAACCCCAAAATCTCACAATAATCTGTGTAAATCATTGCATAGATTTAAAAGCCAATTTTCCTTGATATTCTCTCCTAATAAAAATCCCTAAATCACTCTTATTCATTTGGCTTAATTTCCTCAAACTGATTATTCCTCTTCAAGAGGATTTTCAAGCAGGTGCCATTAAATATCTTTTTGAGTGAGTTATCTTTTGGTACTCTTCTAGGGTATATCAAAAGAAAGAACAAGTTTTTGTAAAATAAGGAACCTTGAAAGTAGCAATATTTTGCACTAAGGGGGTATAATTCCTTTCTTCCTTCAAACACAGATCTTGACAAGAGGGAGATAAAACTTGTAAAGGCAATCAAAAAAGTAGAAGTCACAAAAATTAAACCTTTTCTTTTAGTCTTCATAATAGCAACTATGCTTGAAGTACTTACAATAAGGAAGGATTATTTGGTGAATTTTTTTTGATAACATTGCCTAGGAAGCAAAGTTTTGCACAAATTGTAAAAAGGACAACCATGACACCATTCAGTGTTGGTTTCCAAACAAGCAAAACTAAAATGGCAAAGGTATATCACAAAAGCCATGTTGCTAGTGAAGTGTCTAATTATGATTCTGGTTCAAAAAGAGCACACAAAGTACTCATGGCTAAGAAAATATTGTAAAGGAGAAAAAATTTGTCACCCTAAGCAAGCACCATTTCCAAAACCTCTTTTTAGGCTTCATAAATAGCATAAGTTTTTGTTTGAAGTACTAGAAATAAAGGGGTGATTGTACTTCTTTTTAGGCTTCATAAATAGCAAACTCTCTTTGTTTGAAGTACTTGTAACAAAAGGGAGAATTTTTTGGTGTAAAATTTGCCTAGGAGGTAATCTTTGTAAAAGCCTTAACAAGC
This sequence comes from Wollemia nobilis, assembly GCA_028583015.1. Lineage (NCBI taxonomy): Eukaryota > Viridiplantae > Streptophyta > Pinopsida > Araucariales > Araucariaceae > Wollemia > Wollemia nobilis. The sequence goes on from JAQPPZ010017228.1 coordinate 21,702,610, forward strand.
TTCTTAAGTTGCACATCTTTTTGCAATTAAGGGGGGATAAACATTTCTTTTCCTACTTCACATAAATTTTTGTAAAAAGGGAATAAGACTTATAAGGGTGCATTTTTGGCAGTGATCGACACCTTAGTCTCACTTCTTTCAAAAATTTCATTACAACATGTTTTGCAACAAGAGGGGAAACTTATAAGGGTGCATTTTCGGCAACGACAGACACCTTAGATACCTTATCAAAACTTTTGCAAAATCATATTGTAAACTGAATGAACCTCGTATGAAGTGATCTACTCTACTACACCTAGTGATTGCAATGGATGGTTACCCATGCAATCCGGTTGGATGACAAGATTACAATAAGGACATTCATTGATGTGAAGACAAAGTGAGGAATGACCTACTTTTTGCTTAGGAGCAGCCAGAGCACTATGACAAAAGCAAGAACCAGTAGATCAACATCTTTTTCACTGTATTAGGACAGTTATATACATTACCCAAATAATGTAATAAGGGGGGATGTTAGAGTTACTATGTTAGTAACTATGATTATTACCTCATTTGGTTAATTATAAATATTCACCTAGGTAGAAGTTTATTTACCGTATGGTAAAAAGTAGCTTGTTACTTTTTACCACTAGGTTATTTCTATTTACTATTTACCTAGGTTAGTAAGTTAGTCATTGTAGTCATTTTGACTATGTTAGTTGTTAGTAGGTTAGCGCTTATTTTGTGAAGCGCGTTAGTTAGCACTTTAGGGGGATAATATATTTTATTATTTCCTAAGCTATTATTAGCTTCCTAATGTACTATTTAAACACTTGCTCATCTAATATATTTGTTAATGATTATGCTCTAAACCTTACAATAAAAACCTACATAAACTCATTACAAAAAAACATCAACAAAAGATCAAAATTATTTACCACACAACATCAAAGGAAATTAGAGATGAATGTAGAAGAAGTTATCAATGAATTTGATTACAAGTAGATGGTGTAAGAAAACCCATAATAGACAATAATTAAAAGTTCTTTTATAAGATCAACCTCTCTCTGCACATGGTGGCAAAAGATTTGAACTTTTGATACATAAGGAGGGTCTATGACTATTTATCAAGCCATGGAAAGGATATCCCATATCAATAAATTGAAGGAAAAATACCCAAAGTATTCAAATAAATAAAAATATGGATAGGATCCAAGACTTGGTCAAGAAAAATTCAAGTGATTTTTTAGAAAAAAAACAAAAATATAAGGTAGTGGGAATAATAAAATTATAATTCATGAAATACAACACCAATATATTTAGGGAAAAACAATAATAATTGACTTGCAGGCGGTGAAGAGTTCCAACCTTCTAATTAGAAGATAAGAATAGACTCACTTTGTTCATCCTTGGGTAGGACAATGGCTAGCTAGTTGGCCCAAAAGCTTTCATACCTTCCATAGTCTTTGTCTCTCATGATTTTCCATTTTGTTGCCTTTTGATAGCCATTGCATGCATGAGAAATCCATTAGACATTAAGTTTGAATATAGGTACAATGGGCACACATAATGACACTTATTGCCCAATGCTCAGGTTTGAAAGATCGAAGGTACCATTATCACCAACTTAAGTGATGATTCTAGTCATTGATATGAAATTTTGGGTTTTTACGCATTATTAAAATCCTAACATCTTTACATGTTTAGGGTGATATTACACGTTGTCTTTATTGATGATTGTGATTTCATTGCCCCAAAAAGTGCAATTAGGTCATCGACCAAAAGTGAAAGTTATCTCTTCTCCTTTATAAATACTGAAGATTATTCTTCATTTTATCATCCGTCAATGGGCATTTCTCTCTAATTCAAAAGTTTACAAATTCAATCCCATCATAAAACTTCTCTAAATATTGTAAGTACCTCCAAGCTTTTTAATTCTTGGTTCAATATCCTACTTGAATTTTACAAAGGTCGTGCTCATGATCAATAGACCAAATTTATGGACCCTTTATGTGATCCTTAGATCTATCTCTCCTTTTTTGGGTGTGATTCAAGGTACGTAATGATTTTTATGAGTATTATTTAGTTATTGCATTATATTATTGTCATTTTTTTAATCTAACGCTTGATTCCCTAGTTTTCCCTTAAAGATGATGCTAAAAAATTGCAACCAAAGCTCAAGATGATGCATCATCCCAACCTCAAATGTGTAAACATATTAGGATTTTGATAATGTATCAAAAACCCTAAGTTAAGATTGATAACCATAATCACCACTTATAATGACAATAGTGGCATCGTTTATCATTTGGTCTTGAGCCTTGAGTGACATGTATAATCATGCATGCAATAACTAGAAGAAGGGTATTGACATGGCAAATCACAAGAGACAAGGATTGTTGAAGGCAAGAAAAATTCCTAGTTAAATACCTTGCCATCATCCTACTAAGGACTAACAAAGTTAGTCCACCCCTATCCCATAATTAGGAGGGCAAAGCTCTCCATAACTTGTAAGTTATTTGTCAATGCTTTTTTTCTAAATATTCCCCATTTCTTGTTAACACTTGTAATATATGATTTCGAATTTTCAAATTGATATATTTTTGTTTCCTTTAGTATTTGTTCTTGATTTTGGGATCCTTCTCTCCTTTTTTTCTATTCACACTAGCACTTTCATCTTCATTGATATCTTCTATTTTTTTATGTCGTTCATAACGAGACTTTATATTCTAATGTTTTATGCTATCCCATAGAATTTGAAGTGAAAGGAACAACTTCACCAACACTTTTTTCTTTATGTTTTCCAATAAACATTAAAGTGCTATGATCCTCTATAGTATTAATTTCTTATGCTACTCTAAAAACCCCAAATATTATCATAAAAAATTTAAAGCATAGGGATGATCCTCCGTAGTCATTGATTTCTTATGTTGCCCCAAAAATCCTAAATTTCCATGCATATCCTCCATACTCATTTCTTTATCATGTTTCTCTTGAACACCTAAACAACAAGGGATACACTTTACACTATTTCTATTTTTATTATGAAGAACGGATCTTATATTGATTGAGTAAAATCAAGATGATTTACTTGGATTAACTTTGATGTATTTTACCTCCTTTGCTTTAAAATTTACCTACCATCTTCCTTTGCACCTTTAATTCCTTGTGAATTTGAACTTGCGCATTGTACCTTTTCGTCCTTTGCATACTTTTTTTCTTCTGATGGTTGATTTGAGTAAATTGTAATGGCCTTTGCCATTTGACATTGTAGAGGATATTTCTTTGCCATTTTCTTAGGAATGAAAAATCTGAATCTAATCCAACTTCTACTATGGTAATTATTTGCTTGATTCATATTGAAGTTAGTCTCATACCTTAAAATTTTTTACCTTAAAATTTTTATCTCTTTCTCTATCATTTTCACTTTGTAATCTCTTGCCATGTTTATACTTTCATAATATTTGAGGTAATAAAATACAATGTTTTCATAATCCACTTATTGATCCCATTTTATTGGTTCATATTTAATCTTAATGGAATGTGGCAAAGATTTTGAAACATCCATGGAAACATTTATTTAGTTTATATAACATGCCTTCACTCCTCAGTATTTGGTTTATCCTAGATGAACTCGCCTAGAGTATTTCCAATATTCTTCAAAACCTTCATGTCAATAAGCTGATATGGAAGTCCAAAAAACCTAACCTAAATAAAAGAATTTTAATAGTTTAAATATAATGCACCTCTTTCTACAAACCATGAGCCACCACCCAATATTTTATCCTTAATTTTTTAACTAGAGAAGATGATGAGAAAATATCCTTTTGATATAACAGTCATGGAGTAATTGAATTCAAACCCCACTTTTACTTGATCTAATTTTAAGTCTTAGAAAACTTTGCTAGAATTCATGGAACTTACATATTAGCCATATGCTTTTACGAATACTTATGTCATGATTGATCATGTCATCCTTGACAAATAGTTTTGGTCTAAGATTCGTTACCTGGATAGTGTTTGCAATAGATTCAACCTTTCTCTTGTTTCCAACTAGGGCATCCACACTTCCTACTAATGCATTGTTACTTCAAATTAAGACTTTAAAAAGTGACATTTCTACATATCAAGTAAATGAGAATCGAAGGGAAGGATGCCAAAAGGAAGAATGTTATAGCCCCACCTCAATCTTGCTTGCATGGGCATTATAGTTTTATGTGGAAATGTTAATGAGCTTCAAGAGTAGATTGGAATATTGCTATTATGCAATGATGGATGGTGAGCAAAAGGGAGGTAGAGGTGAGCAAACATGCGATGATCAAGTCATCGATGAGTGGAAAGCAGAGGGATGGGAGTAAAAGTGAACACTCGAGGGGTGAAGTGTCGATGAATGGAAAATAGAGAGGCAGGAATAAAAATCTTGGGACCAGCTCATGATCGTGATATGAATCCAACCCCCACCAGGCAGAGGATGAACTAGAAAATGAAACAAATGCATGTGTGGGGGGAGACAAGAAAGGAGGATATAGAGGCAAAAACCCATCAGATAAAAATGAAACAGACAACAAGAAGACCAACCAATCTTCTTTCGCAGAAGCGCTTCAAGGAAAACCTAAACCTAGGTCCTCGACAACGAACACCTTCATAACCCAAGGCTGTAATGTCCTTTGTCCAGAGCCAATTATGAGATAATATGCTAATCGAGACTCATTTTCCCTGGTAGGGAAATTTTTTGGAAGGAGACCGAACATGGACTCACTTTGACATTGGGCGACGATCAAGTGGAAAACCAGAGGGTGCCTAGAGCTGTTAGCCATGTCTAGAGGGTTCTTCATGGTCCACCTCAACACACAAGAAGATATTGACCATATTTTATCAAGAGGCCCTTGGTTTTTTGGGAGGAGAAGTCTCTTCCTTCGAAAGTGAAGAGAAGACTTTGATCCAGAGTTGTATAGCATAAATTACGCTCCCATTTGGGTGTAGCTCCCAAAATTGCCACCACACTTCTTCTACAAAGATGCGCTTCAAGCAATAGCCCAAGAAATAGGGGAATTAGCAGCCATTGATACAGTAACCCGTGCATGAACTCACTTGATGCAAGCATGCATATGCATCAATGTCAACTTGGAAACACATCTCTCTAGCTAGGTTAACCTGATTTACGAAACCCACAAGTGAAGCCAGCCATTGGAGTATGAAAACAAACCCACTTTTTGCTTTGAATGCCAATTATAAGGGCACCATTAGTCCTAGTGCCTAAACTATAAAAATAGACAAATAGAGTCACAGAATGTGGCCTACCCATTCCAAGGGGAAAATTAGAAGATGAAGGCTGAAATGGGATAGAACCAAAACCATAAAGGTAAGCAACAGGCTTTTCCCCCTCCAAGTGATGACAAGCAAAAGGTAAGTAATCTGCTCACCATCTCCAACAAATTTGATTTACTTAGAAATTTTGGTCGTAATGATAAATTCTAATTTGAGGAAATCCCCTATGAAGAAGCCCCTGATCCAAATACATCGTTCAACTAAATGCTATTGATTCAATCCCTCATAAAACTACCCTCCCATCTCCACCCCGATGCCCTACCCCCACTCCCAACAACGGTCATGATTCTCTGAATCCCTCGAGACCCCGCTAGTCCCCCATTCCCCCACCATCATCTCCCCCACCCAGCAAGGCTGGGATGCCCCACTCCCTTTCCAAATCCCTTAAATATGAGACTAAAAATGATGATTCTTCCCAATAGTCCTTGAAACCATGGATCTCGAAGCAGACCCAAAGTTTTAGAAAGACCCAAGTTGATGTGGGAGGCGATAGAAATAAGGGAAGGCCCTCGGGGATAATTATGAGAAACAAAGATGCAGCTGAAGATATAGCCAATGGCACCCAAAAAACTCTATTCCAGGACCTAGGGATAACAAAAAAGGGAGAAACTAAGAGATCTAAAACCCCCGCGCAGTAAGGCAAAGGGGGCAAAAAACCCTCCAAAGGTTCCAATTGAAAGTCCTCTCCTGGAATGCGAGAGGGCTAAATAGGAGGTGGACTCTTTCATCTTCAGCACCATTAGTGAAATCCAAAAGATCCCTGCCATGCTCAAGGTCCTTCTCACCCCTGATCAGAAAGATACTACTAAGGAGGAAGGTCAAACAGAATCCCATAAGAAGTCGTTAGGTAACAACAGGCAGTTGGACTGCCTTTGTTTGTAATGGCTTCAGTTTGGTTTTGTTTTTGCTATTTTTTTTTTTATGGCTTGTCTAGTCTGTAGGGTGATGGGCTCTCAGACTGTAATTTTTAGAATATGTCAATTGTGTACTACTGGCATTGACTATGCCCAATGTAATAGGGTCGGGACCCTTCAACCCATATAGTCAATAAATTTTTTTTTACCTACCAAAAAAAAATAGAGTAGATTGGAATAAATGGAAGTGAGGGATTAGGAGAATTTTTTAAATATATGATAGTTAAGCCTTTGTTATGTTTTTCCTTTAGGCCCATGTAAACCTTGGCAAAATATATTTTTGTAATTTTTAAATATTTTATTGCTAAGGATCGGTCTCATAAACTTGACCTAAAGGCAACATGTACTTGGGTATAAATCCTCACCAATAATTACTTTATTAGTTTGAGTATAATTTTGATTCTATTTGAGTGAAGATATTTTGGTGTCTATGGACACCCCTATCATATATTATGTATTTCTTTTGATAAGCAATATTTTGTTTTATGTTTAATTTCATTTATTTCTAGAAACTATTGTGAAATCTAACATGGTATTAGAGCGGGTGTGAATCTTCATTGTTTATTTTCTTCTATCGATGATAGATTTATCTTCTAGTTTCTCTTGAGGGTATTTTTTAAAGGATCTTATGGAGAAGATATTTTTCAATTTAATGATGTAATGTGAATAATGGTTTATGACAAGAAAACCATAGTAGACTAGATTGTGAGGATCTCACTAAAATTAGTATATTTTCTCTAGGAGAAATATTCATCAACATGTTCAATTTTTCCTCCCTTTTGCACTTAATCTTGCTTGTTAATTTTTCTAATCAAATAGATGCCCTAGTTTTAGAATTGAGGTTTTTAAGGTCATTTGAAAACCTCGTGTCTTCTATAGATTTTTCAAAAAATTATGTTTCCTTTTCTCTTCCAACTTTTTATGACCAATAATAAAAATCATAAGATGAGAAACTGCATGGTTTTCATGAAAGAAGAAAATAAAAGGTTAAAATTCTTTAGATCCTTGGTGCTAGAGAAGTCATGGGTAGGCTTTTGTGCTTAGTAAAGACCTCCGATCCACTTGAAAAAAGTTGTAAAAATGGTCTAACAATTTTATTGTTGCATAGGCATGGGAGGAGAGTCTAATTGGTTATGTTTGGTAAAATGGATGTGTAGGAAAAACCATAATAGATATGGATAAACTATTAGTTTTTTTAGATTCTTTGCAAAAAATTATGTGGTCGTAGTTCAACACTTTTCATTTTTTCACCTCTAGGTACCTCAAAATTTGGTTTAAAAATTTCTTGCATTTCCCTCCAAACTTTGAAATTTTAAATTCAAAATATTTTAAATAATATTCTTGGTTTCTGGTAGGAAGGCATTTGATAGGTTGTGTGTGTCATGTTGATGTAGGTATGCACCATGGGAAAGAAAAGGACGTGCATGATTGCAAACATCATGTTTTGTTTTATTTGGCTTATCCTTCTACCAAGTTGGGCACTCGGGGAGGTTTTTAGAAGAAATGACCTTAAGAGTTGGTCCAAAGGAGGTCATAAGTTCAAATCCCTCCCTCTTATTTTTTGATGATTTTTAACATTTCCTTTATGCTTGCTTATGATGATGTCAACATTTCAAATGATGAGACAACATGTGATTGAGGTGGCACACAACTTGATGTGATACGTGGTAGTCTATACAATCAAGTTGGTATGTGTATACATCCCAAAATGACACATGGCTATGATGGTATGCATCCCAAGGCAACATATGATTGAGGTGGCATGCATCCCAAGGCAATATGCGGTTGAGGTGACATGCATCTTTAGGCAACCCATAACAATCTATACAATCAAGTTAGCAGATGGATGCATCTTGAGATGACACATGATAGCTAAGGTGGCAATATAAGGTGGTGATATAGGCCGACATATGGCAACTTATAAGGGGTGTGGGAGTTGCATGCACTTTGATATTACATGACATGTTCAGATTGAGCTAATGTGGCAATTTGTATGCCACTTGCCTATAAGAATAGGATTGACCAATCATATTCCACCATCTCATAAAACTTGACAAACAACTTGTATAATCAACAATAGACTTAAACATGCACAAATTTTGGAGCAAATCACATAGCGACAATTGGTGCAACATGGTTCATAAAAAATATAACAAATTAATTTTTGACAAGTGGTGCCACACGATTCATTGATACGTTACACGATTAATGCATAATATGTATCCTATTAACAACTAACATAGTGACACATGGTAAACTCCTATTTGTTATAAGTACAAAAAAAATCAATCTCTTTCAAAAAAATGGAGGTAATTTTTGGGCCAAATTTTCAAGGGCCATAACTTCTATATACATAAGCGTTTTGAGCCCTCTTTTTTCAAATCACATATTTCTTATAGCTCTTTGAATTCGTGTTGTTATTTCAAGTCATGACTACTTATCATTTTTTAAATTTTGGTAGAATAATTATAGATTACCATGTTCCATTGTTGATGGTCCTAACTATCTCACTTGGAAGTTCAAGAAGGCTACCTTTGAGTTCTCCAAAACGGAAGGACATAAAGCAAAAATCTGTATAATTCAAATAAAAAAATTGGAGGAAGCAACAAGAAAGAGGAGGTGTTAATGTTGCTCTCTTTTATGCACAAGGTGAGGATAAATTCGATGAATAAACCTCATGGGCACATGTTGCAATTCATTCTACATATTGGAAATCCATTTATTTAAATGAGTGGATAGTTGATTTAGGGGCTATTGGCACATGATGAAGCATAAGTGCCTTCTTAAAGGATATAACAAAACTCATGCAAGGAACATGTTATGATTGGAGATGACTCTTCATTATAGGTTGTAGGAAGTAGAGACATAACTATTGGGTTTTCATCATTTGATGAGGTACTTCATTTTCTTAATGTTGGTCCTAGTCTTTTGTTTATTTATCATATTACTCACATAAATAAGATAATATAATTCTGGCCTGATAGATGGGTGATTAAGGACATAGACAATGGATTTAGGATTGTTGCTTCTATATATTATGATGAATCTGATTATATGTATGTTAGAAATATGGCTAGCCATACATTAAAATGAAAATTTTGTTTGTTAGATGATGTTTTTAGCATTGGAAAGCATATCCTCCTAGAGGAAACAAAACAAAATCATAGAGCTTCAAAATTTGTGCAATCTAGAAAAAAATAGGCTCAAACGGACACCCAAGTCAAAAGTTATGGCCGAAATACTAAGACATGTAATAAACACCATCGATGTAGATCCGATGGATGTGATTTGTTAGGGTTAGGGTTTGCTTTATTTTTTTCTTAATTAAGGAAGTTTTAGGGTTTTCTTTTAAGAAGAAGAATTTGATATTGTAGCATGTGTGTGAGCTCTTTCAAAGCCTGTGAGGAGATTGTAACAAAGTACTAAAACTTTGCCAGAATTATTCCAGATAATAAGAAGATAATAGTTGCTCCAATTTTGTTTTATTGTATTATTGTAAATTCTTCATTTGGTATCAGAGCGAAGCGATCAAGAAATTGAGTTCAAATAACTATGGAATTTCTACTGCAAGTTTTACAGAAGCTTCTTGGAGATCTTAGTTCGTGTTAAGGGAGCTATTATGGCCAACAACACCAATTCAATTTCGATCCCAAAATTTGACGGTTTCGACTACAAATATTGGAGCATCCGGATGAGGACGATTCTAAAGGCAAAAGGAGCTTGGGAAATCGTTGAAGATGGGTTTATCAAATCAAAATACTGGAGTGCATTGACTGCAGATCAAAATAAGGAGATGCAGGAGAAAGAGAAAAAATAATAATTTGGCTTTGGCTTTCATCTAGTCAGCTCTAGACAAGAGTCTATTTCTCCAGATTTTTGCATGTGTTTCAGCTTAAGAAGTTTGGAAGGCATTGAAGGAGAATTATCAAGGGAGTTCCCAAGTTAATAAGGTGAAGTTGCAGACTTTGCGAAGAGATTTTGCAAATCTCAAATAGGAAGAGAATGAAACTATAGGAGATTATTGTGTTCAGGTAAAAATAGTAGTAAATAAAATGGCCGCACTTGGAGAGATCATAGAGCAAAATGTAGTAATTAAAAAGGTTTTAAGAACCTTGACAAAGAAGTTTGATAGTGTAGCCCTTATCATAGAAGAAACGAAAGACCTCTTAAAATGGATATAGATTCATTAATTGGCTCTCTCACATCTCATGAAGAGGCCAAGAGTAAGAAGGATAAAGAAAGACTTTCTACAGAGAAACGAGCTTTTTCGACAAAAGAGAATTATGGAGGAAGAGGTCATGGTAGGGGTTCCATAGGAAGAGGAAGAAATGGAAGAGGAGGTAGAAGAGGCTCCTACGATGGTAGAGGTTGAGGAAGATCTCAAGATTCAAACAATGACCAGGCTCATGCTGCAAGAGGAGGATCCAATGCAAGAGGAAGAGGTAGAGGCCGAGATATGAGAAATGTGCAGTGTTACAATTGTAAAAAATATGGCCATTATGAGAGGGATTGTAGGCTAAAAAAATCATCACATTATGGAGAAGTGGATTCCTATGAGGAGCAAGCAACTTTCCTATGAGAGGGATTGTATGATTGAAGAAAAAGTGGAGCAAGCAACTTTCCTATCTACACAGAATAGCACAAAGAAGACATGGATCCTGGAAAGTGGGTGCACAAACCATATTATTGAAAATAGGGATGTATTTTCATCTCTTGATTCTTCTTATCAATCCAGTATCAGGCCTGGGGATGAGAAGATATTGGAGGTGGTTGCGAAAGAAGAAATAAAGGTTCCTACAAGGAGAGGAAAAATAATGAAGGTAAACGATATTTACTATGCACCCCATTTGAAGCATTCATTAATGAGTATTGGTCAAATGTTTGAAAAATATTATAAGTTAGTGTTTGAGGATAGAATGTGCAAAATTTATAATCAGAGGAGAAAATTGATTACCACTGTAAAGATGACTAAGAACAGGATCTTTCCATTATATATTTTATATCAAGGGGGAGCTCTAGCATTTATTGATGTAGAAGGTAAGGAGAGGCTATGACATTTACGGTTTGGGCAATTTAAATTATAAGAGATTGAAGATGCTTTCACCGCTTGTCTATGGGTTGCTAAAATTTGAAGACTCCAAGGAGGTTTGTGAAGGATGTGCACTTGGCAAACATGCAAGGGGGAAGTTTCTGCATGGTGAAGCATGGAGGGCCTAACATTCATTGCAGTTGGTTCATAGTGACATTTTTGGACCAATGCAGACAAAGAGTATGGGTAAAGCTTCTTACTTTTTGACTTTTATTGATGATTTCTCTAGATATTGTTGGGTTTATTTTATTAAGCATAAGGATGAGGTATTCAATTGCTTCAATAATTTTAAGGCTCTAGTTGAAAATGAGAGTGGTCATTATATCAAATGTTTGAGGACAGATAGAGGAGGTGAGTTCTATTCTCATGAATTTGACAATTTTTGTAGTGAGTTTGGGATTAAAATGCAGATATAAGTCTTTACACACCTCAACAGAATGAGGTGACTGAAAGAAAGAACAGGACTTTGGTGGAGATGGTACGGTGCATGATGCAAGAAAAAGGTATGAGTAAGTTTTATTGGGTTGAATCAATTAGGAATGCTAATTACATTTTAAATAGAAGTCCTACTAAGAGTCTTGAGAATATTATCGCTTATGAATGTCGGTACAACAAGAAGCCAAATGTAAATCATTTTAGAGTTTTTGGATGTGTGGCTTTTGTGCATGTTAATGGTGAGAATAGGAATAAGTTGGATGCAAAGAGTGAAAAATGTATTTTTATTGGGTATAATGAGCAATCTAAGGCTTACAGGTTCTTTAATTTTATTTCACATAAAATAATTGTATCTAGAGATGCAATTTTTGATGAAGGAGGAATTTGGGGATCACAAAAAATATTTTTTGAGGATGTTTTTGGTGAGGAGAAGGTGGAACCAAGCCATGTTTCATTTCAGCCCAGCCATAAAAAAGTTTCCAGTTCATCTTCTGCAAGTGCACCTTCAAGTCCAATAGAAGGTTCTTCCAGTAGTTCTCCACCTCCATCACCACTAGCCAAAGGAAAAGGTAAAATATTGTTGAACGATTACCCAAAATATCAAATTATTGATAAGAATTTCCATAAGAGGGTGACAAGGAGTCAACATACATAGATGAATGCATTAATAGAGAGGTTAGAGAACCTACATCTTTATAGAGATGATGACAGTGGAGATCCCAAAGGTGATGTTGTAAACTATGCACTTGTTTCACAAGTTTCACAAGTTTCAAAAGTTGTTGTTGATTATTTTGAGCCTTCATGTTTTGAGCATGCTAGTACTAACAAAGTGTGGATGAAGGATATGCAAGAAGAAATGCATTCTATTGAAAAGAATGATACTTGGGAGTTGTGTGATTTGCCCAAGGATAGGAAATATGTAGGATGCAAGTGGGTCTACAAGATCAAGAAGAACAATGATGGAACCATTGAGAGGTACAAGAAACGGTTGGTAGCAAAGAGTTTCACTCAAAATTATGGCTTGGACTATGAGGAAACATTTGCTCGCAAGGCAAGAAACAGTAAGGATGTTGCTATCATTGGCAGCTCATAAAAGGTGAAGGGTGCATCATATGTATGTCAAAAGTGTATTTCTCAATGGGTATTTAGATGAAGAAGTATATGTGGAATAGCCACAAGGTTTTGTTGTCCAAGGAAAAGAATATCAAGTCTACAAGTTGAAGAAGGCTCTATATGGGCTGAAGCAAGCTCCAAGAGCTTGGTATGCTAGAATCCATGAATACTTCCTACAGTGTAATTTTGAAAGGAGTAAGAATGATCACACTTTGTACTATAAAAGGGAAGGTAATGATATTATTATTGTATGCCTTTATGTTGATGATATATTATTTAATGGGAGTTGTTCTTCTTTGAATGATTTTTTTAAACATGATATGAAGAAAGAGTTTGAGATGTTTGATTTGGGTTTGATGAGTTACTTTCTTGGGATGGAAGTACATCAAACTAGCAACGATATTTTTGTTTATAAATCCAAATATGTAAGGGATATGCTGAAGAGATTTGGTTTGAGTGAATTTAAACCTGTAGCAACACCCATTGCACATGGGGAGATCTTGAGTTTGGAGGATGGAGCTGAAATGGCAAACAAAAAAGAGTACAGGAGTATTGTTGGTAGCCTTATGTTCCTTTGTAACACTAGGTCATATATATGCTTTACTATTTTACAATGTTCCAGGTATATGGCTAATCCATCACAGTTACATTTGAAGGCAGCGAAGAGGATTTTGAGGTATGTTCATGGAAAAATTGATTATGGGATCCACTACTCACAAGAAAATAATTTGAAGTTAGTGGTATTTAGTGACAGTGATTGGGGAAATAATATTTATAACAGGAAATACACGAGTGGGCATTGCTTTTCTCTTGGTTCAAGTTTGGTGACATGGAGTTCCAAGAAACAAGCTACAATGGCGTTGTCTTCTACTGAAGCAGAGTATATTGCACTTACATCGACAAGTGCACAAGCATTGTGGCTTTGAAAGGTGCTAGGAGATATTGAGGAGAAGCAAGGGACTCCAACTACTTTATTATGTGATAATCAGAGTGCCATTAAGTTGGCACATAATCCTATCTACCATACCAAGTCCAAGCATTTTGACATCAAGTGCCACTTCATTTAGGACATGGTAGAGAAGGAACAAGTTGAGGTATTGCTCCATACATGATCAAGTAGCAGATATTTTTACTAAGGGAGTAGTAAAACCTTAGTTTTTGCTACTAAGGGACTTGATAGTTAGTCCCCTTACCAGCAAGGGGAAGAATGTTGGAAATCTGGCCAACCATACATTAAAACAAAAATTTGGGCCATTAGATGATGTTTTTAGCCTTGGAAAGTGTCTCCTCTTAGAGGAGACAAAATAAAATCGTAGAGCTTCAAAATCTGTGCAATCTAGAAAAAAAACGGGCTCAAATGGACACCCGAGTCAAAAGTTATGGCCGAAATACTAAGACATGTAATAAACACCATCGATGTAGATCCGACGGATGTGATTTGCTAGGGTTAGGGTTTGCTTTATTTTTTCTTACTTAAGGTAGTTTTAGGGTTTTCTTTTAAGAAGAATAATTTTGCATTGTAGCATGTGTGTGAGCTCTTCCAGAGCTTGTGAGGAGATTGTAATAGAGTACTGAAACTCTGCCATAATTATTCCAAATAATAAGAAGATAATAGTTGCTCCAATTTTGTTTTATTGTATTATTGTAAATTCTTCAATGTATAAGTTGGTTGAAAGAACCACTTCCTTTTCTAGTAAGAATAACTTTGTTGCAATGATAGCACATATTGATGATGAGAGTCAAAAGTGGCATCATAGGCTTGAACATCTCAATTATAGTTCCTATTAGCTTTCTAGATAGATTAACTACTATTAAGATTTATCCAGGATCAAATATAAATCAAGTGTATGTCATTAATAAAACTAACAATGAGGTCTATCTGCCACAAAACAACATTCATGGCGACGATGGCGGGAACCTAGGGTTTCATGGCGATGATGGCGACGATGGCGACGATGGAGGGAGCAGGTGTTGCAGGAAAGTCCTCGGGTCCTGCAGGTGTTGTTGGGCCTACCGCAGGCCCACTCAGTGGGAATCTCGGTGAAGACCCAAACGGCGTGGTGAAACCGACGGATAGCGATAGGAGCCGCTCTAAAAACGTTAGGGTTTCATCCTCCTCTCCTTCCAAAGCACCTCCTTGGTCTTTATCCTTTGCTGACAAAGTTCGGTCTTCGTCAGGAGCATTTTCTTTCCAAACTCCTTTGCCCTTCTCTGTAACGGGCACTGAAGTCTCTTTCTCGAGTGAGGTCATGGAGCCACTGATCTTCCAAGAGTCTCTCTCTCTTATTGGGAAATTTGTCGGTGCTCGGCCTGATATGGAAACTATCCGCGAGTGGGCTCTATCCAAATGGCGGCTTTCGGGCAGCTTGGAGTTAGTGGCCTTTCCCAGGGGGTTTTTCATGATAAGGCTAAATAATGCCCTTGACACCCACCGCATCCTTACCGGAGGGCCATGGTTTTTCGGTCGTCGTAGCCTATTTCTGCGGAGATGGGGGGAAGACTTTGACCCTGAGACTCAGTCTATCAATATCGCACCGATTTGGGTCAAACTTCATGGGCTTCCCCCACAGTTCTTCTACAACGATGCACTCAAAGGCATCACTCAACCGATTGGAGATTTGGTCGCCATTGACCCTGCTACCCGAGCCAGAACCAGAATGACCTATGCTCGAGTTTGTGTCATGGCAAATCTGGACTCGGCTTTGCCTACCTGCATCGGCATCAACTACGGGAGCTACAGGAGACGCCAAGGAGTTGAGTACGAAAACAAGCCCGCTTTTTGCTTGGAGTGCAATACTCAGGGCCATCTGCTTTCTCAATGCCCTTCCCAAAAAAAAGAAATCCCTAGTGATTCGGGTCGAAAGTTGGATACTCAGATCCAGACCACCCAAAAAAAGGCTTCTGGCCGAGGTCATGGCCGATCTGCAGGCCCTCCTAAAACCTCTGCTTCAAATCATGTCAAACCCAACAATGTAAGTGCTCTGCCTTCTCGATCTAATCATTTTGCTCCCTTAAATAATCTTCATATTGGAGAGGACATCTCAGATGACCTACCCATAGATCTAACCGTCACGTCCACACCCACTTTGATTCAGTCCCCTTTGTCCAAAGGAAAGTCTGCAATGACCTTTCCAAACTCACCCACCGATTTCGGTCCCTCACACCTTCCTCTTCCCTTCCCACCCCTCCCCCACTCAGAGCCGCCCCCTTTCCCAATCCCCTGAGTCTGCTGCCCTGTGCCAGCCTCCCCGCTCTTCATCCCCCCACCGGCCTACCCCTGGGACTGACTCCATCGACATCCTCCAAACCTCCAGCCCACTGAAATCTCCCATTCCCGCACCCAAAGCAGACGTCAACAAAGAACAGAGGAGGGGACGACCGACAAATGCAGAAAAGCTTTCCAAAGCAGCTGAGATCGAAATGGTCGATGGCACAGTGCCTACCACCTTGGGCCCCATTTTCGAACACTCCATCACAACCCACCAAGATGAGGATGAAGTTAGACCCAAACTTACTCCGTCTCAAGGGAGAGGCAGAGGTCGCAAAGCAAACTCCAAATCGTCTCGATGAAGTTCGTCTCCTGGAATGTTAGAGGCCTCAACGGAACTGCAAAACAGAGAACTGTTAAAATAGTAAGAAAAAATCTAAAACCAAATATCATGTTCCTTCAAGAATCCAAACTAGACGAGAATAGCAGCACTCAAGTTTGCAAGCTAATCTGGGAAAACAACAATTTTGCCTTTTGTCCCTCCACAGGGGGCATCCGGGGGGTCTCCTATGTTTATGGGATCCGACAACCATTGAAGGGAGAGTTCTTTCAGTCTCAGATAGAACCATCAACATTCTGTTTACCAATAAAGTCACTAACCTCCAATGGATCGCCACCAATGTTTATGGACCTAACAATCCTGTTAACAGAAGACTACTGTGGGATAACATTTCTGCAATGCGTAACAACTTTGTAGACTTTCCATGGATGCTTTGTGGCGATTTCAATTCTCCCCTCCACCTGTTTGATAAACAAGGAGGCAATCCGATCACCAGCAGCTGCATAGAAGACTTCAACGACTTTGTCAACCACAACGAGCTAATGGACATGCCGCTCCAAGGGTCCAACTACACATGGAGCAACAGACGAGCGGGAATCCATCACATCCAAATCTGGCTTGATAGATTTCTCTTATCCAAAGAACTCATTCCTATTTTTGGCGATGCCAGGCTTCATAGCCACCCAAAAATTGGCTTCGATCACAATCCCTTAATTCTGGATTGTTCCCGTCCCCAACAAATCTTCAAAACCCCTTTCAGGTTTGAAAATATGTGGCTCACTCATCCAGATTTAGGTCGGTGTATTCGACAATGGTGGCAGCAAGACTTTTGTCCAAACCCTCTCACGAATCTGTTCCTCAAACTGAAAGCGGTCAAACTCAAGCTGAAATGCTGGAACAGGGATGTTTTCGGCAACCTCTTTACCGAGAAAAAGCATTTGATGGATGAGCTGAAAAGGGTGGAAAATCTGATTCAGGGAGGAGATCTGAGGGTCGAAACTTTCCTTGAAGAAAAGAGCCTCCTTTCAAATTTTCACAATGCCTTGGCTAAGGAAGAGACATACTGGAGGCAAAAATCCAGAAACCTCTGGCTCAAAGAAGGAGACACCAACACGAAGTTTTTCCATGCTTCCACCATGCGTCACAGAGGCTCTAATAAAATCTCTGAGCTGACCAAGGCTGATGGATCCATTGTCTCTGACATCCAAGCAATCAGATAGGAAGTTGTTTGCCACTTCCAGGAAATCTTAGGACCAAGCACTGGCTGCCATCCCCGCACCGCAAGTTCTCTGCTACAGAACATCCCAAAGTTGGTGTCTAACAATGATAATGGAAAATTGCTTCAAAGCTTCACTGAAGAGGAGGTCAAAGAAGCTCTGTTCGCAATGGAACCTGATAAGGCCCCCGGACCTGATGGCTTCCCACCCCGATTTTTTCAACACTTTTGGGATATTGTGGGCCAAGATGTCGTTGCTGCGGTTAAATTCTTCCAGAGAGCCAAAAAGATGTCGAGAGAGGCCAATTCCACTTTCATTGTTTTAATACCCAAGTCCAACGATCGTGCTTCTCTTTCTGATTTCAGACCGATTAGTCTCTGTAGTGTCATTTACAAACTTATCACCAAAGTTATGGCAAATAGGTTGAAAGACATCCTTCCCTCCATCATCGATCAGTGCCAAGGGAGCTCGGTCAAAGGCAGATTCATTTCAGATGGAGTGATAACCGTCCACGAATTGGCCCACTCGGCATCTAAAAATAAAAAACCCAACATGTTCCTTAAGCTTGACATGAACAAGGCTTTCGATCGGGTTTCCTGGAAATTCCTGTTCGAGGTCCTGGAAAAGTTTGGGTTTCACAAAGAATGGATCAAGATGGTTCATGAATGTATCTCGACTGCTTGGTTCTCTGTTCTTATCAATGGCTCACCCGCAGGTTTCTTCCAAAGTTTCAAAGGCATCCGTCAAGGGGACCCTCTGTCCCCCTTTCTCTTCATCATTTTGGTCGAAACCCTTGGAAGAACCCTTTCAACTTCCTGCAATAGTGGTCTTGTTTCTGGGATCAAACCAGCCTCAACAACCAATGCCATATCCCATCAACAGTTTGTGGATGATACTATTCTATCCTCTCATGCTTCCGTTCCCGAAGCAAAAATCATTAAGAACATTCTTGATTCTTATGAAGAGGCGGCTGGTCAGAAAGTCAACTACCGTAAAAGCAAGCTATACTTTCTCAATACTCCCACTCACAGACAAAATAGGATTGCTGAGATCCTTGGGTGCAACATTGGGAGCCTTCCAACTACTTATCTTGGATTACCGCTTTTCCACGGTAGATCAGTCTCGGCTATGTGGAACCCTGTTTTAGATCGCCTCAACAAGAAACTAGCGGGGTGGAAAAGCTCAATGCTCAGTCAGGCAACCAAAGCCACTCTGGTCCAAGCTTGCCTGCAAAGTATCCCCATTTTTTTCTTATCTATCTTCAAAGCTCCAGCTACCATCTGCCAAAGAATTGAACAAATTCAACGCAGATTCCTTTGGGTTGGAAACGAAAACAAGAATAAATTTTCGCTAGTCGCCTGGGACAGGGTCTGTTCCAAGAAAAAGGATGGAGGACTCGGATTCAGAGACATCAAGCGGATGAACATGGCCCTCATTGCCAAGCAGGCCTGGAGACTTACCATCAATGAAAAAGTCACTTGGATTGATATCATTAAAGCTAAGTACCTCCATCAAGTTTCCTTTCTTGGAGAGCACAACCTTCCTATCGGATCCCATTTCTGGAATGGCGTTACCAAAACAAGGAAGATCATCATGGAAGGCTTAAGGTGGTGTCTAGGAACTGGAACGACCATCCATTTTTGGGATGACCCGTGGATCCGTGATAAACCTCTCAGCCAAGATCCGCATCTTGCAGTGCTCAAGGCGGCTACCGAAGCCACCTTTGGAGATAAGGTGTGTCACTTCATTAACCCAGGTCCTACAAGACCTGAATGGAAACACCTGGCTCTTAACGGGCCAAGGCATATCACCGAGGCTCTCAGGCGGTTACAAAACTTGTTGAGGACTTGCATCATCCCGAGCTCACACAAAGATGATTCCATGGTCTGGAACCTTGAAGATTCTAGAAATTTCACTGTCAAATCAGCTTACTACAGTCAAGAAACTCCCACAGATGGTTGGGACTTATCAAATCAGGTCTGGGTTCCCAAGATCATTCCCAAGGTCAAATTCTTTTGCTGGTTGGCCATCCAAAATAGAATCCTCACCATTGACAACTTGATAATCAGAGGGTTACTCATTCCCAATTGGTGTATCCTGTGCAAAAATGCCTGTGAGTCAACTTCGCATGTTTTTTTGGAATGTCCCTTTTCTCTAGCAGTTCTCAACCAGGTTCTTAACACCTTCGACATCTCCACAGCCCTCCCTCATTCCATTCCCCTCCTTATTAAGCAATGGCCCCGGCCTTTCAAGAGCAACCAACTTAAATTCATGTGGCAAGCTTGCCTCCACCTTTTCCTGTGGCAGATATGGCTCGAGAGAAATGCCAAAATTTTCAAAAATCAAGCCACTGATAAGAAGATTATCGTTGTCAAAATCTTGGCCCTTGCTACGGAGAATGCCTCTCTTGTTTCGTCTTCCAAACCCCCCCTCCTGGCCTAGAATCGGACCTAACCAAACTTTTCAATCTATCTAACATCTCTGCCATGCCCCGTAATTCTGTTGATAGGTCTGTCATCAAGTGGGTCTTACCACCTACTGGGTGGCACAAGCTCAATTTCGATGGTGCGGCCAAAGGCAACCCAGGAGCGGCTAGCGGAGGAGGAATTCTCAGAAACCACAGAGGAGAAATAATTTTGGCCTTTGCCCAGAACCTGGGAATTCAATCCAACAATATGGCAGAGGCGCGGGCTCTGTTCCAAAGTTTGATCCTCTTGGAAGGGTTGACCATCAACAAACTTATCATCGAAGGAGACTCGCTGCACTGTATCAACTGGCTCAATGGTACTGCTAAGCCTCCCTGGGCCCTTGCTTCGATTTTCCAAGAATGCAAGGCCCTAATTGGCAATTACCCAGAATTAGTCATTAAGCATCAATACCGGGAAGGAAACAAAGTTGTGGACTGGCTTGCTAACAAGGGAGTCGACGAATCTGACATTCAAGTGTGGAGAGACTCCTTCCCCATTGGCCTAAGGAACGATTCTACAAGTTTCAATGTTTGCACAATGTGAGATGTTGCCAGGGGATTGGTTTGGTATGCTGATGAAACTTGTCGCGATATCGCGACACTTCTTCCTTCTTCTCCTTCGACAGCGAAAATACAACATGTCGCGATATCGCGACACTTTTCACCTTTGGCCGCGAAAATGCAACATGTCGCGATATCGCGACATTTCTTTCTCCTTTGGCCATGAGGTTGCAACATGTCGCGATATCGCGACACTTTTTTCTCCTTTGGTCATGGCGTTACATCATGTCGCGATATCGTGACACTTTTTCTCTTTGGCCGTGATGATGCAACATGTCACGATATCGCGACACTTTTTCTCTTGGCCGCGATGATGCAACATGTCACGATATCGCGACACTTTTTCTCTTTGGCCACGATGATGCAACATGTCGCGATATCGCGACACTTTTTCTCTTTGGCCATGATTATGCAACATGTCGCGATATCGCGACACTTTTTCTCTTTGGCCGCGATGATGCAACATGTCGCGATATCGCGACACTTTTTCTCTTTGGCCACGATGATGCAACATGTCG
The DNA here is from genome assembly GCA_028583015.1 of Wollemia nobilis. NCBI lineage: Eukaryota > Viridiplantae > Streptophyta > Pinopsida > Araucariales > Araucariaceae > Wollemia > Wollemia nobilis. Next base: position 21,723,779 of record JAQPPZ010017228.1, read on the forward strand.
CGATATCGCGACACCTTTTCTCTTTGGCCGCGATGATGCAACATGTCGCGATATCGCGACACTTTTTCTTTGGCCGATGATGCAACATGTCGCGATATCGCGACACTTTTTCTCTTTGGCCGCGATGATGCAACATGTCACGATATCGTGACACTTTTTCTCCTTGGCCGATGATGCAACATGTCGCGATATCGCGACACTTTTTCTCTTTGGCCGCGATGATGCAACATGTCACGATATCGCGACACCTTTTCTCTTCGCATGATAATGCAACATGTCGCGATATCGCGACACTTTTTCTCTTTGGCCGCGATGATGCAACATGTCGCGATATCGCGACACCTTTTCCTTCTTTGGCCGCGACAATGCAACATGTCGCGATATCGCGACATTTTTTATCCTTTTCGAGACGATGCAACATGTCACGATTTCACGACACTTTCTCTCCTTTGGCCACGATGTTGCAACATGTCACGATATCGCGACACCTTTTTTCCTTTGGCCGTGATGATGCAACATGTCGCGATATCGCGACATTTTTTCTCCTTAGGCCACTGATACAACATGTCATGATATCGTGACACCTTTTCTCTTCTGGCCATGACATTGCAACATGTCGCGATATCGTGACACTTTTCCTCCTTTGGCCGCGTCAATGCAACATGTCGCGATATCGTGACACCTTTTCTCTTGTGGCCGCGGCGGTGCAACATGTCGCGATTTCGTGACACTTTTTTTCCTTTGGCCGCGACAATGCAACATGTCGCGATATCGCGACATATTTTCTTCTTTGGCCTCGACGATGCAACATGTCGCGATATCGTGACACCTTTCCTCCTCTGGCCGCGACGACGCAACTTGTCGCGATATCGCGACACTTCTTCTCTTCTGGCAGCGACGTTGCAACATGTCGCGATATCGCGACACTTTCTCTCCTTCGGCCGCGATGTTGCTTCTTGTCGCGATATCGCGACATCTCTTCCTCCTTTGGCCGCGACGGTGCAACATGTCGCGATATCGCGACACCTTTTCCTCCTTGCTTTTTCCCTATGCTTTGGACCGCGAAAATGCAACTTGTCGCGATATCGCGACACCTTTCTTCTTGTGGTGTTTTGCTTTTTCTTTGATCTTTAGCTCTTGGGCCTCTTCGGTCGGTTTGGAAAACATGTAAAAAATACTTGTACAAGGTTCAGGGACCTTTCAACACCCTTTCAACCAATCAAAAAAAAATAAAACTAACAATGAATATCAATACTGGAATAAAACGATATCTCACAAATATATCTCAAATACACACGATATCAAAATATTACAAGAATGATTCATATTGATTACATTGTTTAGAGAGGTCTCAAATATATAACTTTAGATAACTTTTCAATACTTTGATTGTTGCTCTCCTCTAACAACTGGGAGATGCATACTTTCATATTCCTCATATTAAAATAAAACTCTCGTCTTGCCACATATCGATGTGACTCTTCATTTTCTCTTGATACCTTGCACTTTCTCTCATATTGACACATACATTATACAAAATATAAATCAACTACCAAATTTATATTTACAAGGGAGTCAAATAATGTAATACTTCCAACACCCCCATGTTACAATATTTGGTAGGAAGGTTTTTTGCCTTCATTATTTAATTTTTCTTTCTCTTCATTCTTCAACTCTGACTTTGGCATGGTTGGATATAGCAACCTTCATAAGGTCTTCCTTTATAAATTATCTATATCTACCTCTAGATCAATGTATCTGAGTCATCTTTGGGTCTTTACCTATGGGTCATTGCCTCTAGGTCACTGCATTTGGAACTCTACCTCTGGGTCACCTTTGGATTATCATTATCTCTAGGTCATCCACTAGAACATTAATAATACTATCATATAAATAGTCATCATTACAAATGCTTTCACTATAGGCCATCTTCCAAGTTATGCTTGGATCATAATCATTTATTTATTTATGATAAGACTGATAATATTCTCAGCAAAATTTGATCATACTTGGTTTCCTTTTGTAGAAACCATACAACATTCCTTTTATCTTATCCCATTAATTCATGTTTATCCATCCACAATCCATTTTTAATTTATGATATTTCTTTTCTTTTTGTAGATAAAATATTCGTGAATGATTATGTCCACAAATTTCACAACTATGAATATTTCAACATTTCTCTATCTTATGTCCATATCTACCACAATGATTACATCTATCCTCTGTTACATAATTATTTTTGCTATTATATCCTTCATTGTTACTAGTTTTATCAGTCTTTATAATCAATTTGATTTCACTATTTTTATCACAAATTTAGTTCTTGATTCTTTGCTACTCATATGTCCTATATATCTAAGAACTTTAAATTTTGGTATTATTTCTAGTATAATTATCTCTTTCATTCCTTGTCCATGTTTTCCCAAACACGTGTCTTTATATCCCATTTCACTTAACAATTTTAAACCAATTCCTTTAGTATGACTTTCAAAATAACCAAAAATATCATCAAACTGATCCCTATCAACATCAACACAAATTTAAGCATCACTATCTCTATCATCATTTGAATCCATGTCATCATCAATTTTGATAGCATAAGATTTTTCTAAACAATCACGAACTGTATTCAAATCCTTTGTATCACATATAACATCTATTTTTGTAACAGGTTCTTCTATCTTTGTCATGAATTCTAAGTCACAAGTATCATTGCTTGCATCACAATTTTTATTTTTATTTTGATAAGAATCACAACATGCATCTATCATCATGGGCTTTAATTCATTTTTTTTCATAGGCCTTAAATCATTTGTATCACAATAGACATATTTCATATAATTATTCAACCTTTCCTTGATTTCTTATCTTCAAAACATTTAGAGTGATTATTCCCTTGTATATTATTTTCCATAGACTAAGAAGTACAATAACAAAAATTTTATAACAATAATAAACATCATTAATAATACTTTGCATGTATTTTTTAAGTATTAAAAATTCTCCCTTTTGTTGCTTCATTGGTAATATCAACAAGCTTATTCTTCAAATCTTTAGTCATTTCCTCTTGTTTTCTATTCTTGCCTTTGAGAACTTCATTAGAAAGTAATGCCATAAACATTATCTTTCCTATATCATTAGGTAATGTAAAAACACCTTTAGAGTCTTCAACTACTTCATCAAGCTTTGTACTTAGAATAATTTCCAAACATTGAGAAATTTTCATTTTTAGCTTCTCTCATTATTGATTGTAAGACTCTCTTTTTTTCTTTATCGATGTATCCTTTTGTCTTTCTATTATTGCTATCATGTATTGAGTACAACATTTTAAGATTTGCAACATTTCCTTAGTCTCTTATATTGAGTCATCTTGAATGTACATTTGTTCTTCTTGAAAACATACGTTTTTTATTCAATTGTTTTTGACAAGTAATATTTTTTTTTTTGGATAATTTATTTTTCCTTTTCACTTTTTTTTCTTTGCCATGTTCCTTTACAGTCGACAACCTTATAACCCCAAACTAAATCTTGCAAATTTATATTTTTCAAAGTTTGAGGTTGAAATCCTTTTGACTCCCAAATAACTAGATTTGCAAATATTTGTTTTTCAATATTTTCAAAAAATAAAAACCAAACTTTTTAAAACCTTTAAACACACTAATTCTTATACCTTATCACTCCACTCTTAATTAGAAAACTTCAATAGAAAAATATTAAAAAATAACTTATAACTCCAATAAAAACAATTATAAATAATCAAACTAATCAATCATTAAGAAATCTTAAAAATCCTATATTATATTCCTACTTATCTCTCCATTAATTAAATAATTAATGACAAGCAAATTAAAATTAATTATTTATTTTCCAACTTATAACTCCTTAACTTAATAAATCAAAATATAAACTTTTATAACCCTAAAAACTTAAATTTAATCTTTCTAACTTATCTCTTCGCCAATCAAAATTTGAAAAACTTAACTTCAAAATTTTCCCATGTTTGGTGCTCACGCCTTTTTCTTTTCATCACGGAATTCCTTTGATTGCGTTGGGAAGAAACCTGAGCAAATTCTTTTATTCTATATGCTCAAGCGCAACGTGGCTCTGACAATGATCAACCTTCAGGCGGTTGGGTTCCATTGTTCACTCTTTTGCCACTAAACATTACATTGCAACATTTAAACTTTCATCATTGCACCATAATGGTCCTCAAGAATACATTCCACTACGCAACGTGTCTATGCTTGAATTTGCATGTCGCTTCATTTCTCAAGTGTTTCTTGATATCTATTATGCTCTTCATCTCACAATTCTACTACCTACTAACATTATGAGTTTCACTCATTTCCTACATCCCTGCATTCTACGTCTCAAGAATTGTCTATGTCTCTTCATTATCTACAGATGATGATCTGAGTCTCAAGCAGAATTCTGAGTTTGCTTTGGTAGCTTGTTGAATGTGCACTCGCTTGGCAGATTTTTGCACTCACATAGTTTCTCGTTGATAGCTCACTAGATATGTACACGCTTGGTTTCTCATTGTATAGCGTAGTTGTTAGCACTCTTATACCCTTGTCTCACACTTTATACATGAATACTTATGCCTTATTATACATTTAGTATTAGCATAATAGTTGATGCCTTGTACTCCCTTTAGGAATAGTGCACTTGTTACAATACTTTCTACCTTGTAGCACACTAAAGAAAAAGTGCAGCGATCTCCTCTATTTTATCTTCTAGTTACAATATCTTTTGCTTGAGAGAACAAGTGCTCTCTTAGCATTTAAATCTTCTTTGATAAACTTAATGCTCTTGTTGTTCAAATAATGCCTTCATTGCACTAGAGTTCATAGTGCTCTTATTGTTTAAGTGATGCCTTGAGCTAGAGTTCACAATGCTCTTATTTTTTACTACTATGCTCTTAAAGTGTAGTCTTAGTATTCTTCAACATATTGTCTTAGTATACCTTTCAACGGTGATCTTTGTATATATTTACATTGTTGCATCAAATTCAATGTTGAATACTCATCTTGGGAAGCTTATAGTGCCTCATCCTTCTTTGTGCTTGTAGATATTTTCTCTAATCTTTTTTTCTCTTTAATGCTTTCTCTAAAAATTTATATGGTTGTCAATTTCAAGACAAATGTCAAGGTGACTATCTAATGACCTGGTTCTTATCAAAAACTTTATCAAGGTCTCTATTCCAAATATATAACTTCTATTTATTTATGCATCTTCTATCTCTATTTGAATCTTCTATCTTTGTCAAGGTCTCACTTCAAGACCTGAAACCTTTTCTATCAAGGTCTACCTTCAAGACCTGAATCCTTTATATCAAGGTCTCTCTTCAAGATCTAAATCTTCTTATAGACCACCTCTATTTTGAATATGATTACAAAATAGGTAACCTCGATCTATCTTTGTCAAGGTCTCTTTTCAAGACCTGAATCAATAATAGTCTACAACTTAAATCAATCTCTACTTGATTAAAGCTTTTTATCGTCTTCTTACTTTTTTTCCTCTATAATACCTATTTCTTCTTCAAATATAAAAAAAAAAACTTTAAACTTCTAAAACCTTTCAAACAAACTAGTTGAATTCCTTATCACTCTAGACTTCAAAAAATAAATCTATAATTCTTTAATATTTCAAATAAAAATTAAACTAAGTGGACATTATGATTACTCCATAACTTTAATAATGTGCAATCTTCGATTTGCTTGTGATTTCAAATTGCTTTCGCATTTTGATATCTTCACTCACTATTGTAAAGTTTGTGGATTTGATACCACTCTTAGCTTTATAGATAGATTAAATCACATAAATATTTATCTAGGATCAAATATAAATCAAATGTATAACATTAATAAAACTAACAATGAATCTCAATATTGGAATAACAACAATATCTCACAAATATACACAATATCAAAATATTACAAGAATAATTCATATTGATTACATTGCTTGGATATATGTCTCTAATATATAACTTTATATTTCTTTTTAGTACTTTGACTATTGCTCTTCTCTAACAGCTAGGATATGCATCTGTTCATATTCCTCGTATTAAGACAAAACTCTCATCTTGCCATATATCTATGTGACTCTTCATTCTCTCTCTTGATACCTTGCACTCTCTCTTTCTCATGTTGACACATACATTATGTAAAATATAAATCAACTACCAAACTGATATTTACAAGGGGGCCAAATAATGTAGTACTTTCAATAGTTCCTTGAAGTATATGAGTCATGTACCTCTGCCTCCTTGGGTCTTACCCAAAAGTGGCATCCCTTTTGGGATGTTTTCCACAAATAAAAAAAATAAGTATATGAGTTATAATGAGATGGCTATAAGGATTTCACACATATCTTCTCCAAGTGGTGTTTGTGAGGGATGCATTTTTGGAAAGCATTACAAGGAGACCTATCCAAAAGGAGTTGCTAAGAGGGCATATTAACCTTTGGAGATAATTCATACTGACAACTTTGGACTTATAGGTACACCTTCACTTTTAAGAAATAGGTACTTCCTTCTTCTCATTGATGACTTTTCTAGATATGTGTAGGTATATATTGTAATAAGGATGAAGTGTTTGAGAGATTCAAAACTTTTAAGGTTCTTTTTGAAAACCAATTAGATAGAAATATCAAGTGTCTAATAATATATGGGGTGATGAATATGTTAGTCATGTTTTCCATAATTTCTTGACCACTCATGGAATAACATATCAAAGGACTGTTCACTACACTCCTAAATAGAATGGTGTAGCAAAAATAAAAATAAGGTAATCATGGAGATGGATCATTGTATGATTCATGCCAAGGGACTATATCAAAGATTTTGGAATGAGGCAATCACTTTTGTAGGGTATATCATCAACAGGGTGCCTACCATGATTGTTTGAGGGATGACATATTTTAAGAAATTGATAGGAGATAATTCAAATTTTTTTATGTTCCAAATATTTGGGTCTTCAACATAGGCTCACATACCCAAGGATCTTCAAAAAAAGGAGGCACCTAAGAGCCATAAGTATATATTTATGGGATATTTTGATTTCTCAAAGGTATATCATCTCTATGATTCTCAAAGGCATAAGGTTTTGATTAGGAGATATGTCATTTTAATGAGGTTATTCTAGGTACTTCTTCCACTCCCTCTCCTAATATTTTAGCTTATGATTCCTCTTATTCTCTATCCCTTTTGTTAGCGTATGTTATCATTATTATTCCATTATTTGGTTAGTGGTTAGGCTTAACATAACATGAGTACATTTTAGGTATTATTTGGTTTTCTAGATCCTAAACTCATGGGCTATTCCAAGCCTAATGTAATCTATATATTTGATGCAATTGAATAGAATATCACTTGGTTTCCCAACATGGTATCAGAGCGTAGGCAAGGAGACCCCACTCCGACTATGATGATCGCTCGCATTTTATACTGGGTAGGTTGATCTAGTTATAGGAGGTGATGATCGCTCACGTTTTGGATTGGGTAGGTTGACCTAGTTGTAGGAGGCAACCAGTTATGACTAGACTACAACACTGGATCAGATCTGGCCATAGAATAAAAATCCACCCACGTGAGCACGGTCCCACTAGATACCCTAGAGCAAATGAAGTACCATTGATTGGCTACCTAATCTAAGCCATGACTAGACGTGACTAGGACAAGATCTAGACTAACCCTAAGCGAGGTGGCACCCTACTGCTGATGCATACCCTAAACTGACTTGGAGACAAACATGGTGAACCGACTAATGCAGATGAGACTCGACAGATGCTAGAGGACAAGCCTCATATGAGACTCAACAGATGCTAGAGGACAAGCCTCTAAATGTGGAAGGGGTAGACTTGCCTAGACAAACCTAACGAGGAACGAGAAGGGGCGAAAAAAATTACCGTCAACATGATTGGTTTAGATGGTGTAAGGGATGACCACATGGAGGGTATGACTACCATAAGGTAGTCAATTACCTTAATGAGTGCTCCCCATTTTAAACACCCATAGTGTTTTCGACTTCCTACATGTGGGACAAATGCTGCAATAAGAAAAAAATTCTTTTTCAGCCACAGTCGATGCTGCTTCAGGCACATTTGAGGTGTTTTGGGATCACGAAGCAGGCACTGTAATGATCATTGATTTTGCAGAATAGACGTTCCCTCACCAACTATTGCAGACGTCCATGAGGACCAATTTTTTTTGTGCTCAGATTCACCAGATTTGCAAAAATACAAATAGATGCATCAATGGATTTATCAAGGGGGTATGATTGGAATATTGAATGATCCATTATTCCAATCATTGTTGTGGTGATCAACAAACACACACATCACAGTTGACACACCGAAGAAGGTTGTAATGCAGCTAGAGATTTTGCTATACCAAAAAATTGTTTTTCCTATCTTCTTGACGAAGCCCCAGTTGCAACAGATCATAGTCGAGGATTGCAGGAATCATGATTCAACAGTTGTAGACATCGACTGTTGTGAAGACCCAAGGCCGATTCTCCTAGCAGAATGAATTGTTGGCTATTTTCTAAGCAAGGAACATGATTTGTGCGAATGGTTTGAAATCCTTGGCAATCATAGTACATTGCATCCAGCAACAGGATGATAGGTGGCAATTCGGTCGATTGTTCTTAACATTTGCTTTTGAACGATAGTGATGCTGTGAAGGAGAGCCACAGGAGAAGTCTATGATCGGTGACAAGGCCACCATGATGTGGAGGAGGTTGTCGCCTAGAGAGGCAGCACTACCCGTTGGAGGCGGATCGGCTGCTGTACCCCTACATATAGGGGATCTTCCCCAATGGTTCTCATCGGTGGGTGGAGCCGGAGTGGTGGGTGATCGGGCGCTAAGGCGCTCGCGGTGAGAAGATCGAGAGATCAAATCCCTCTGACCCCCCTACAAGGTAATATTTGTTTTTGTGACATTTTTTAAAATTTAATCAATTTTTTTTTTAATTTAATATTCTTTTGTTTTAAAAAACCTATTTTATTTTATTGATTTTTTAAAAACAAAAGTATTTTATTATTAATTAATATTTGATTTAAATTTTAATTTTTTTTTGCAAATTCAAAGACAAGACTTCATCAATAGCACATTTATATTTTTGTTTGAAGTCTTAGGAATTTAAGGGGGATTTTTTTTGCCTAGAGGCCCTTGCAAAAAATAAAAATAAAAAATAAAAACCTAAGGCTTCACAAGGTGCATTATTTTGCAACTCAAGGAGGATAACAAATTTTTCTCACCCAAAGGGAGATATAATTTTGCAAAACCAAGGGGGGAAGACTTATAAGGGTGCATTTTCGATAGTGACTGACACCTTAGTCAGATTATTTTTACAAAATTCATTATAAAAGGTGCATTCTTGGCAGAGACTGACACCTTAAAAATGGGTAAATCAAAGAAAAATCAAGCCCCTAAACAAACTAATGTTGAAAAATCAGTTAAAGGTCCTTAATTTCCACCATAGATGGAAGGAATGGATTTTTATGAGGATGAAAAATATTCTACACTATGTAGTGGTGTAAAATCCATTCTCAAATATTCTGAAGATTTTGAAGACCTTCAGAAGAATGGTGTTCAAATCCCTATAGGCATCATAAGGGTAGTCTACATATCATTGATTTCTCTTGATATTGCCCAACGTAAAGTGTATAGGGACTTTAGTGAGGAAACAGAGGTCAAACCCCTAATGGTCGATGCTTGTAGTGACACAAGTGACCTTCAGCCCATGGTGGCAAATGCTTGTTGTGACACATGTGACCTTAAACCCATGATGACCAATGCTTGTTGTGATACAAGCAACCTCCTACCTTCTATGGTAGATATCAGTTGTAGCATAGGTGATCTCATCATAATAGCAGATTTTGCTTGTGACACTAGTGACTTAAAAACTGAACCTCCTAAAATGAACTCCATAATCTCATCAATAGTGACAAATGCCATATTGTTAAAAACATTGATGAAGATGATGAAATTGGGTGTTTTGAAAAATACACCAAAGGATTTGGTTCCAAAATGATGAAGAAAATAGGATTCAATGGTGAGAGATTAGGTAAACAGGAACAAGACATTAAAAATCCTATAATTCTAGATGTTAGGGCAAAGCATGAAGGCCTTGGATATACTGGACATGCTAGTACCAGTCATTCCATGTTTTTAAAACCTAAATCTCCTCCATATCCTAAAAATCTGTTACAGTCACTATGGAAAGTGTTGGAGATTATATCCTTGTGATTCTTGTGGATGTACGAATCACTCTTCTTCAAGATGTTGGTACAAAGTGAAAATGGCCAACAAGGTTCATATAGATTGTGGATGGATAGATCTCACACAATGGACCATGATGAAAGAAATGTTGTATGGCTTCTACCGAAAAGGTAAAACCTATGGTATACCCCGAGGCAAATCCAGTGAAATACCGAGTGGCAGTCCCAAAGCTAATGACCCAGAGACAGACCCAAAGATAAAGTTCTAAAGGCAGATCTACAGGCAGATCCAAAGGCAATGATCCATAGGCAGATTCATCCACAAATCTAGAGATAGACCTAGAGGTATAGATCCAGAGGTATGCTTAGAGCCAGATCCAGAGCCAGAGCCGAATACAAAGCACGAGCCACCATTCTTTCATTTCTCTTCTTCTTCTTCACTATATTGGGGCAGTTATATACTTTACCCAAATATTGTTGTATGAGGGGATGTTAGCATAGCTAGTAGTTATATTATTACCCAAATAATGTAATAAGGGGGGATGTTAGTGTATGTTATCGTTATTATTCCATTATTTGGTTAGTGGTTAGGCTTAACATAGCGTGAGTACATTTTAGGTATTATTTGGTTTTCTAGATCCTAAACTCACGGGCTATTCCAAGCCTAATGTAATCTATATATTTGATGCAATTGAATAGAATATCACTTGGTTTCCCCACCTTCTAGATCTAATAGTTTATTCATACATCTTTGGTGTTCCATCCCTATTAGAGCATATTACTCTTATAGTGATTGTTCACTGCTTATCGATTTGACTCTATCACACATAATTTATCAAGTAGTTTCCTCTTCCCCTATAGCAATACAAGATGAGAAGGATGGTTCAATTCAAAATACTCTAATTTTACATGATGAGGTGAGTGGTGATAATTTGGATTCTTCTATTTCTATTTATGATGTTATGATGGTGGATAATTCTCGTGCTTCTTTTGAAATTCCCATCCTAAGTTGGTTAAGATGCTTTTGAAGGATTCATAACCCATTATATCCCTTGAGCAACATCGAAAGTATCATTCTCAAACTTTGAAGGTATCCCATTCATAGGATCTTATCACCTACTCCCAGGCTAAGGAGAAGCTTGAATGGGAAGATGTCATGGCAACAAAATACAATGTGTTGATAAAGAACTAAACATGGGAGTTGGTTCCTCTTCCAACAGAGAAGAATGTTATGGGGTGTAAGTGGGTCTATAAGAACAATTACACATTGGATGGCCAGATTGAAAAGCACAAAGTACATCTTGTTGCCAACGGCTTCCCTCAACAAGAGGAAGTGGACTTCTCTAAGATATTTGTACTTGTAGCTAGGATGGAATCTACTAGAATATTCCATTACAACTTCTTATGGATGGAAGGTGCATTTGATGGATGTGAAGATTGCTTCTCCATGGAAAAATTTAGGAGGACATATACATGCAACAATCACCTAGATTTAAGCTAAAGGGCCCCACTCTATTGATATGTCACTTGACTCAATCTTAGTATGAGAAAATCCATTCCTTCTTTCTTAGTTGTGGATTCTAGTGACATGAGATTGGGCATGATGTTTACATTAAACATCATGATGAGGAGATAGTTGTGATGTATTGTATGTTGGTGATCTTCTTATTATAGGTAGCTCTACTACCTTGATTTAGGAGATAAAATTGTGACTTCGTTCTACCTTTGAGATGACAAATTTAAGATTATTGCACTATTTTTTGGTATCCAGATCAATCAATCAGATTTTGGTATTACCATTTCTTAGCCCATGTATACTCTCGATCTTCTTTAGAAGTGCAAACCTACTTAGAATGAAGAGTAAAAGGCCTCAATAAACTAAATCTAGAAAAAAAAAAAATTAAAGAAAAAAGAAGATAACAAATACACACAACACAATATTTCATCTAGGAAACCCTTACAGGAAAAAACCCAACACAATAATGTCTCCTTATTGTATAAACTTAACCATCTCCTATACAATAATATTTTTCTCTCTTCTCTCAAACCCTAATGCAAGTGCAATTTAAATAACAACACAAGAACGAATTTTACAATACCATGGGCGAAAAACCATGGGTTCAAATATTTAACCATAAATAGTCCATTTGGGTCTAAAAATAGCTTAAGAGACCCTAAAAATTTTGTTGGGGGCTGCCACCCCCAAACCCGTTGGACCCATGTTTTTCAAGGGCCACCACACTTTAACCCTTGCTTAGGGCCTGATCCATCCTCGAACCCCGATGAGGATACATGGAAAGTGTCTAGTACCTTTTAGAGTTAACCCCACCAGAATAACATGGAAAATATTATTATCTATATCAAGGGGTCAACCATACTTTCCATAGGGGCCAAAAATTGTCATTATCAACTATCAAGGGCAACCATACCCATAGATCTATACCAAGAATATTTTTGAGAAGGTACAATATTTGTTAATGAATTAGCAACATTATTACATATATCAAATTTCTCTAGCATCACCTGATTCTCTTCAACCAACTCTCTCACAAAATGGTACATCATATCAAATATTTTTTGATTGATCATGAAAACCAAGATTGTTGGCCAAAAATATTGCACTCTGACTGTCACTATCAATTCTCATAGTCTTCTGCTTAAGACCAAATGTTGAACACCTCTGTAGCCACACTGCTTCTTTATAGGTATGAGTTACTGTAACATACTTTACCTTTATTGTGGACAAAGCAACCACTAATTGCTTTTTATTCATCCAACTTACTACCCCTCCAAATAGTCTCAACACATAAGCACTTGTGGATCTTCTCGTCCATATCTCCAATCCAATCAAGATCCACAAAACCTTATAGATTTACAATATTACTATCCCCATATTTTCCTTGGTAACATATAACATAGTCTGAAGTTCTATGCAAGTATCTAAAGATCCTCTTTAGAACAATCCAATGTTCCTTTCCTGGATTGGACATATATCTGCTAACTACTTCCACTAAATGTGTAATATCAAGTCTAGTACAAATAATTACATACATCAAACTACAAACAATGCTAACATAAGGAACATGATGCATTTCTTCAATTTTATCATCTATTTTAGGACACTATTCAACATAGGATATGGATTACATACCTGTTTACAATCATGCATCCTAAATCTCTGTAGTATCAAATAAACATATTTCCTTTGATTTCACCACAACTTTATATTTGCACAATCCCTTATTATTTCCATGCCCAAAATAAATTTTACAACACCCAAATTCTTCATGTCAATAACTTAAATATCTCCTAATTGTTACCAATTAATAGCATATCATCCACATACAAAACGATAATAACAAAATTTTCACCTTCTTCTTTAAAATAAACACACATATTTGCTTTGCTTTTTCCAAGCCCAAGTGTCAAAATGAACCTATCAATTTTCTAGTTCCACATTCTTAGAGATTGCTTCAAATCGTAAAGAGACTTTTTCAACTTGCATACCAAGTCCTCCTTATATTTTACCCTAAAGAATTTTGGTTGTGACATATATATGTATTCATCAAATTCACCATATAGGAATATTGTATTTACATCCATCTATTCTATTTCGAGATCAAAAGCAGCAGAAATAGCCAACAAAAATCTAATTGAAGTTAGTTTAGCCACAAGAGAAAAAATCTCACCAAAGTCAATTTCCTCAACTTGAGAAAATCCTTTTGCTACCAGGTGATCCTTGTACTTCTCCAAATTTCCTTCTACATTGTACTTCTTGAATACCCACTTACAACCAACCGATTTTCTTTCAGGGGGTAATTTCACCAAGTCTCATGTTTTATTTTTATCTAGGGACTCAATTTCTTTATTTATAGCCTTTTTTCAAGAGTTATTCTCACTTTACTGAAGTATCTCCTTTACAGTCTTGGGTTATTCATTAGTAATTAATATATTAAATGCAAAACAAATATTTAAAGGGCTATATTGTTCTGGCAGTCTTCTCACTTGATTTGATCTCCTCGAACTTGGAGTTCCAAGTTCTGCATCTTTAGCTTCCTCCTCACCTTCTTCCTTTGAATTTTCCTCTTCAAACTCTCTTTGTAGTTCATATTCTTCTATAGCACCAAGTTCTACCACAATTTCTTCCTCTTGTTCCAATTTTACTTGAACTATTTCAGGTTCTTTGCTTGGTTGCATTTCCTATTTTAGAACCCCTTTTGTTTCTCTAAATATCACATTATGACTATAAAAAATATTCTATGTTTTTAGGTTCCACAACTTATATCCTTTAACACCAATACTATAACCCACAAATATGTATTTTATAAATTTAGAGTCTAACTTAGTCCTTTTCTCTTTTGGAACATACATATAAGCATCGCAACAAAAAATCCTTATATGACTGAGAGAGGGTTTCTTACCAGTCCACACTTCCTATGGAGTCTTTTCCATCAAAGCTAATGTAGGAGATCTATTGATGAGGTAAGAAATAGTTAACACAACTTCTACCCATAATTTCCTTTCTAACCCTGCACCACTTAACATACTTATGGCCTTATCCTTCAATGTTCTGTTCATCTATTCTGCAACTCCATTATGTTGTGGAGTATACAAAGTTATTTTTTGCCTTTTTATTCCAAAATCCTTGCAAAACTGGTCAAATTCATTAGAGCAATACTCACCATCATTATCACTTCTTAAAACCTTTATTTTTTTTATCTTATTTTCTACAAGAGCCTTAAACTCTTTAAATTTATTGAAAACATCATATTTGTTCCATAAAAAATATACCCAGGTATTTCTTTAAAAGTCATCTATAAATGTATCAAAATAGATAGATTTACCTAACGATGGTACTTTTGTAGGTCCAAAGACATCACTGTGAACTAGATGCAAAATTTCTTCAGATCTTATAGCACTACTAATAAACTTGACTCGGGTTTGCTTTCCAAAAATACATTGTTCACAAAAATTAAAATTTATTGGGCAATCATAAATTCCTTCAGCCATACATTTCATTTTTAATGTTCAAAGGCCTTTCTCACCAATATTCCCCATGCATTGATGCCATAACATTGTCTTCACTACATGAATACTCAAAGTCACTTCTACCGTATTATTCTCCTCTACAACTAAAGAGTTATTGAAATAAATACTTATAGTGGTAGCCTCAAATTTGAATGTATTTCTTGTACGAACTCCCCTTACCAACACCAAGAATCCACTAACCGTCTTGCAACTATATTTATTGAATACCATAGTCACACCCGCGTCATTCATCTTACTCGTGCATATCAAATTCCTTGCCAAACCTAAAATATGTGACATGCCATGAAGGGTTTTAATTTTTCCATCTTTTAACCTCAACTTGACTCTTCCTCGACCTATTATTTTATATATTGAATTGTCTCTTAAGAAGACTTCACCTAAATTTATCTTTTCATATTCATAGAACCCCTTCCTATGAGGAGTCATAGGAAAAGAAGCACTCGAGTCAATAAACCATGAGTCATGGAATTCACTTGAGCACGTTGTAGCTAAGAATAAGTCCTTTGAATATTCATTTGTGTTCTTTGTTTCTATAGAAGTTCCTTCATTATATGATTGACTATTATCAACCTTTTTAGATATGTAGTCTCTTTTATAATGCCATGTTTTACCACGCTTCTAACATTTCCTCTTTTTTGGAGCAACATATTTACCCCTAGATCTCGATTTCTTTTCTCTTGATTTATTTTTTCTTCTTTCTTGAGAACAACCTCTCACAACCAAGGCATCCTTTTGATGATAATCCTCAAAATATTTTTATCTCATTTCCTTAGATAGCAATGTTCCTACTATATCATCTACTTTCAATGTAGAAGTAGTATTGGTGATAGCCATAACTAGGTTATCCCATGAATCAGGTAATGAACAAAGTAAAGTAATACACTTTTTATCTTCATCAAATTTTACTTCAACAAAGTTTAATTAACTTACCACGATGTTAAAAGTATTCAAATGTTCAGCCATAGAGTCACTATAATTCATCCAAAGTGAATACAACTTCTTTCAAAGAAAAAGTTTATTTACCAGCGACTTTATCTGATACAAAGTTTCTAACTTATCCCATAACAACTCTGTCATGGTCTCTGTTAATACATTCAATAATACCAAATCAAATAAGCACAATCTTATAGAACTCCTTGTCTTTCTATCGATCTTCAACCAATCCTTATTTGTTGTTGATGTTAGTTTTGTTCCTGAGACTGCAATCCACTGATATCTATCATCCAACAAATCCTCCATCTTGAGTTTCCATAACTCAAAATTTTATCAATTAAATTTTTTAATCTTTGCCCATGTGCTTACCTCATTTTACTTTGCCCAGATTCTTCTACATATGGCTCCCACTCAAGAATTAATTTATCATAGGGTTGAAACCATTACTCCTCAAAAAAAGCTAAAAAACCTAGCTTTGATACCAAATAAAGAGAAAAAAGCCCCGATAAACTAAATCTAGAAAAACAATAAATACATAATCAAAGGAAAAAAGAAGATAGAGATACACACATAACATAGTATTTCACTTGGGAAACCCTTACAAGAAAAAACCCAACATAGTAATATGTCCTTATAATATAAATTTAATCATCTTCAATACAATAATTTTTTTTTATCTCTTCTCTCAAACCCTGATGCAAGTGCAATTTAAATAACAACATCATAAGAACATATTTTACAATACCATGGGAAAAAAGTAATGGGTTCAAATATTTAACCCTAAACAACCCATATGGGTCTAAAAATAGCTTAAAAAATCTAAAAACTTTCATCGAGGGCTTCCACCCCCAAACCTTGATGAGGATTCATAGAGAGTGTCCAATACCTTTTAGAGTTAACCCTACCAAAATAACATGGAAAATATTTAACATATTTCCAACATAGACTCCCTCTACCTTGGGAGTGAAGTTATGGGTTTATTTCACTTCCCCTTGGTTGATTCTACTCTCAATCGGTCTCTTGTAGTAGGTCTTATTTATCTCACTTACACTAGACCAAATATAGCCTTTGTTATTAGCTATTGTTCTAGGTACATGCATGATCTTCAAGAGAGTTACTAGATAGTAGCCAAGAAAATTCTCAAATATATTAGAGGGACATATCAAATAGGTATTCTCTATTCCATTTGTTCTCCTCTGAATCTGATTGCTTTTTTAGATGTTGATTGATCAGGAGATTTGGATGAGTGGTGGTCCACCACAGGCTCTATGTTCTACATGAGATCTAACCTAGTTTCATGGTGTTCCAAACACCAATCCACAATTTCTTAGTCTTTTATGAAAGTTGAATTTTGTATTGCCAATGAGGCAACCAAGCATCTTAGGTGGATATTTATTATGTTGAAGGAAATAATCATTCCTTAGGTTTTGGTTTTATTTGTTGTGATAATTAGAATACCATTTAGCTTGTCTGCAATATTATGTTTCATTAATGGATGAAGCACATTGAGATATGGATACAATTTCTATGATGACATGCTCGTGGGATGTTAGATCTAGTGTTTCTTTCTTCTTTAGATTAGGTAGAAGATATTTTGACCAAGATCATATCCAAGGTCACCTTTGTGTGCATGCGAGAGCTTCTTGGAGTAGGAGAGTGTCCCTTAATGGGGATCCAACGTAAGGGCATCTCTTTGTGTCCCCTATTCAACTGAAGGGGGATGTTGAAATATGTGGTGGTTAAGCATCTCTTGAGGCCACAATTGACTTTTTGTTATGTTTGTCTTTTGGGTCTATGTAAACCTTGAAAAAGCTATTTTTGTAATTTTTTAATATTTTATTATTGAGAGCTAGTCTCATAAACTTGACCTAAAGGCAATATGCAATTAGGTATAAATACCCCTCCTCACCAATCATTTATTTATCGGTTTGAGTGTAATTTTGATTTTCTTTGAGTGAAGATATTTTGGTGTCTACTAACACCCCATCATACACTGTGTTTTTCCTATGTGTTTCTTTTGATAGGTAATACTAGGTAATGTTTGATTTATTAATTTTTGGAAACTATTGTGAAATCTAACATGAATAACCACAAACCCAAGGCATTATGAAGATAAATTAAAAGTTGAAGGAGAATAATAGAATATTAAAGGAACAAGTAGTGATACTAAAAGATAAATTAAAGATTTATGTGAAAGAGTTGCTAAGCTTCAAGAGTAGATTAGAATGCATGGAAACCAGAGATCAAGAGAATTATCACAAGCTCCAATGAATTATAGAGACATAGAAAATTAGAGAAGGATGGTAGAAAACTAAAGGAACATGTATCAATAATACAAGAATATTTAAAGGACGACATGAAAGAATGAAAAGCCATAAAACAAAGTATACACAATAAGAAAAGATAAATACATTTGAACATAAGTCTAAAAGGTGCAAAGGAAGTAACACATATGACATAAAAAACAACGATGAAAAACATGAAATGAAAAGAGAGCAATATGGGAAACCATATAATAAAGGTTAAGACATAAACATAATTGGTTAAAGGATCAATAAATATGAAGAAAGACATGATGAAAATCAAATTGGAATACATCCAAGAGAAAAAAAAAGAAAAATGTATTAGATCAACAAATATAATTATCAAATGGGTAGGAGACTATGATTGTAACGACCCAAAAACTAGCTAAAAAGAACTAAGATTTTTTTAAGAGCTAACAAAGAGGGATCCATAAATCCCTAACTAGCATAATAGTTTAAGTTAATCTATTGTTTAGGTTTACCAAACTATCCAAATCTACAAAGAATCATGTTGCACTTAATACCCTACACAAGTTCATCTATGTAGGTATATCACATGTATCGTAGATAAGCTATCCATTTCATATTTCTTGATGAGCTAACTTATCACCTTCAGTGCAGTCGAAGGTATATGTCCATCTCCATATCATGCACAAGTCCATTTGTGCAAGTATGCTACGTGTACTATGAGTTAAGTCATCAATCTCATATTCCCAATGAACTAACTTAACCTGTTTGTAGATTATCAAATTGTTTCATAATTTAAATAACCCTAAGAGATCTTAATATCTTAGGTCCTTGTCATGTTCCCCCTAAGAGGTCTTAATATCTTAGGTCTGTTTGTATGTTCACCCTAAGAGATTTTAATCTCTTAGGTCTATTCTATGTTCACCCTAAGAAATCCTAATCTCTTAGGTCTATTCTATACTCTTTGAAAATACAAGACTAAATTTATTTAATCTAAACAAGGAACAATATCTACAAAATATCTAAAAATCACTTTAAATAAGACATAAAAAGTAAGCATTAAAACAAGGGGAAATATGAATAATCACAATGCATACATGCTTTATAATAGTAAATTAAATATTCATTCATCTATAGTATTACACAAATCTAAGTATGGTAAAACCTCCAGAATTTTAGATGGCGACAAGAACATGAGCAGGAGCGACCCTGACAACCCTGGTGCCTTCAAGCAGGATTTTCCAAACCCTTGCGAGGTTTTTTGAGCTGGAGCAGGGAGAGATTATCCCTGTGGATGAAGTTGTCTCAATGGATGATCCCAAGGACCCTAACCCTAATCTGGGAAGGCAGGGAAGTTTAAACTATGATCGATCATGGGAAAACTACAAGGGGTTTGTTCCCCCCCTCATTGGTAGCAACCCCCTTATGTAGTATGGATTCCCCCTTTTGTACCTTAAAAAGGTTACAGGCACTCCAAATCCCAGTTCCTTTGGGACTACGACCTACCCCACTAACCACATAGGGCAAAAACTTGGTGATCTCAGAAGTAGTCATGGCACCAAAATTGTCCATGGAAACTCTCTCCCTTGTGGGGAAATTTTTTAGAGGGAGGCCTGACATGGAGTCCATAAGAAAATGGATGGGGTTCAAATGGCGAACAACAGGAGCTTCCAGTTGGTGGCCCTTTCCAGAGGGATTTTTTTGATCCAACTGAATAATCAGAATGACTATGCTCGCATCCTCATTGGGGGTCATGGTTTTACAGTAGGAAAAGCCTATTTCTTAGGAAATGGGGGGAATATTTTGACCCTCGTACTCAAGACATCAACTTAACACCCATCTGGATCTACCTCCTGGATATTCCCATCCAGTTCTGTCACGAGGACATCCTTCGTAGGATTGGGGGATACATTGGAGATTTGGTTGCCATCGACCTTGTAACGAAGACTAGAACCTACATGGCTCAAACCAAAATCTACGTCAATGCCAACCTGGCCTCCCAAATTCCCACTAGCATTAACCTCATCTATGTAACCTTCAGGTAGTACCAAGCTATCGAGTACAAGAACAAGTCGGTATTCTACATCGAATACCAATCCCAAGGACATATCAATTCTCAATGTTTATCCCTCAAACAACAAAAGTATACGCAAATCTCCAAGATCACCCCCCTAGAAATAAAGCACCCAAGAAGGATTCAACAACAAAAGACCCATAGCCTCTATCGACTTCAAACGGGAAAATAAATTTAAAGGGAATCAGTTGGTTGTCCAGGAACCTACCATCAACCATCCTACTGCACAGTCGAGCCAGGTATGCGTCATGTTTATTCTTCCTAATAGTTTTGAATCTTTATCTACTTTTGTTGATGAAGTCATTTTCCTTGAATCTGACCCCCTCCCCCCTCCTGCCATTCCCCACATTCTTCCCTCCCCTTCCAGATCTGGTCCATTCCTCCCCCTCCCTATCACACCGTCATCCCCCACTAGATCCACCTCTGGATCCCTGAATTTTAACTCTTCCCTCCTTAAGGTTTATCCCCCCCTCCCCCTTCAAAGGTTCCCCTTTCCCCTCCTAGATCCTCTATTGAATCCTTGAAGGAAGCTGATAGCCCCTCCCACCTCAGAATGGATCTCAATCCCATCATCACTAGAAGCAAAAAGGGGCCAGTTGACACAGGATGTGTGAAGAAAAGAGTCAGACCTACCTTATTCGAACAAAACAAAAAGGACACCAAAAATAAAGTAGCCAATGGGGTGCAGTCAACCTTGTTCCCAGAACTGTTCAACCTAACAAAGGATGAAAACAAAAATTCCAAATCCCCCCTACCGGGTAAGGGAGGGAAAAAAACCCACCAAAGTTTCTAGATGAAGATTATCTCCTAGAATATTAGAGGTCTCAATAGTATGAGCAAGCAGATGTTAGCTCGAACCATTAGAAAGGACTTCAAACCTACCATCCTTATGTTGTAAGAAACTAAAATCGATGCATATAGATCCAATATCTTCCAGTTAGTTTGGAAAAACTGCCAATGGGCTTCCCCCCCTGCCGAAGGGTCATATTGAGGCCTCCTGTGCCTATGAGATCCAGACAAAGTTGAAGGTAGGGTTATCTCATCCTCTATCAGAATGTTGAACCTTATATTCTACTGCAAATAAAACCAATTCACCTGGGTCTTATCCAACATTTATGCCCCAAATAATCCTCTGGAAAGATACATGCTCTAGAGATCTCTATCTCACATGAAGGATGCTTTTTTTGACCTCCCCTGGATGTTAGCAGAGGATTTCAATTTCACCCTCTTTCCCTCAGACAAGAAGGGTGGCATTCCATCTCCCTCCAAAATCATCCAAGATTTACAGAACTTCGTCACAAAGAATAAACTCATGGACATTCAGATCAAAGGATGCTAGTTCACCTGGAGCAACAAAAGAGTAGGACCTAAGCGTATCCAAGTCAAGCTTGATAAAATTTTCCTATCTCAACAAGCTATTCCCATATTTGGAGACACCTATCTCATCTCCCTTCCAAAAATAGGCTCCGACCAATATCCCGTCCTTCTAGAATCCAACAGGGCTCCACCTTTCAAAACTCTCTTTAGTTTTGAGAATATGTGGATCCAACACACTGATCTAAGGCAGCGGATCATTGAGTGGTAGGGGACCCCTCACTTTGGGATTGCTATTTCTCGGGTATCTCAATAACTAAAAGATATTAAGGAGAATCTCAAAATCTAGAACAAGGAAGTGTTTGGAAATATCTTTGAGAGTAAAGAGCAGATTTTGGGTAGCCTCAAAACCTTAGAACAACAAATCCAACATGACCAATGGACCCCTCAGCTGTGAGAAGAAGAAAGAAAACTCTTGTCAGATTACCACAACATCTTAGCCAAAGAAGAGACCCACTGGAGGCAAAAATCCTGCACCCTATGGTTGAAATATGGGGATACAAACACAAAGTTCTTCCATGCTTCTACTATGTGTAATCGTAGTACAAACAAGATCAAGGAGATCACTCTTTCTGATGGCACAGTCTCGTGGGATATTTTTAAAATCAGAGATGAAGCCGCTTCCTACCTCAGCATCATGATGGGAAACACTACCCCTGAACATCCTAAAACCCAAGAGGCTCTCCTATAGAACATTACCCCTGACCACCCCCGTGATGAACTCCTCCCTCATACAACCCCTCAACAATAAAGAAATCAAATTTGCTCTATTCTCCATGCAAGCTGACAAAGCCCCCAGGCCAAATGGATTTCCCCCCTGCTTCTTTCAAATATTTTGGGATATCTTAGAGGAAGATATCTACAATGCCATCATAGAACTCCAACAAACCAAAACCATCCCTAGAGGAACAACCTCTACTTTCATTGCCTTGATCCCCAAAACCCCCCAATGCAGATCTATGGTGGACTACAGATCGATCATCTTATTCAACATCATCTACAAGATTCTAACCAGATATTTGGCTTTAATTCTCAGGAGGATCCTTCTGACGATCATAGATCCCTATCAGGGAAGTTCAAAGGAAGGTAGATCTATCATCGATAACATCATCTCTCTCCATGAAATGCTCCACTCAACTTTATACAACAAGAATGCAACCATGTTCTTAAAGTTGTACATATCCAAAGCTTTCGTCAGAGTAAACATAGATTTCCTCTTAAAAGTCATTTCTAGATTTAGGTTTCACAAAGATTGGATCAACCTCATCAAAGGTTGCATCACTTCCCCGTGGTTCTCGGTGTTAGTGAACGGTTCTGCTACAGGTTTTTTCTCTAGCTCTAGAGGCATTAGACAAGGAGATCCCCTATCCCATTTCATCTTCATAATTCTTGTTGAATCCCTCGAGAGAACCTTCAAATTTTCATGTGCTTTAGGGAAAGTCTTCGGGATCAAAGCCTCATCCAACTCTCCTCCCCTATCCCATCAACAATTTGTGGACGATACTATCATTGCGACCTTGGCCTCTACCCTCCAAGCTCAGTTCATCAAGCACACCCTTGACATATATGCTTCTACAGTAGGGCAAGATATCAACTACATTAAGAGAAAATTTTATTTCCTCAATACCCTATACAACTGACAACATAAGATTACTCGTATCCTTCAATTTTGTATTGTTGATCTCCCCACATCTTACTTGGACCTTCCCTTGTTTACCAAAATATCGAAAGCATCCATGTGGGACAATGTCATTGAAAGGGTCAACCGCAAACTAGCAGGATGGAAGGGATCTCTCCTATCTCAGGTAGCCAAAGCAACTCTCACCATGTGAGTCCTCCAAAGCATCCCTGTATATTTCATGTTAGTGTTCAAAGCTCCATCTATGGTTCACTCCAAGATCAAACAGATTCAAAAGAATTTTTTGTGGTCCGCGATAGAGGAAAAGAAGAAGTTCCATTTAGTTAGCTAGGAAAAAGTTTGCCAACCCAAATCCCAAGGGGGGTTGGGCATCAGAAGATCTGTCGATATGAACCTCACCCTCCTTGCTAAGAAATCTTGGAAAATCTTCACAAACTACAAGGTAGAGTGGGTTTCTATCATCCAAGCCAAATACCTCCAACAATTATCCCTGTTAGAGGACAATGTCCCCTCTACTAGATATGCTTTTTGGAGGGTTGTGATTCAGGCTAAATCCCTCATTGTCAAAGGTATTCATTGACAGCTGGGCAACAGGTCTAAGATCAACTTTTGGGATGACACTTGGTTAAAAGATAAACCCCTTGTGGGAATCCCTAAGCTATCCATTCTCAAACCTATCCTGAAAAGAAGGTGGGGCATCAAAGCGGGGGACTACATTGACAACCAAGGCAAATGGAAAACCATTCCCCCTACCAGTGAAAATGGCCAAGTTGTCATATCTGAGAATCACTTATCCCATTTTTTCAGAACCACTATCATCCCAACCAGAACCACCCTAGACTACCCTATCTAGAAAGGGAATGATAGTGGAGAAATTTTTGTCTGGTCAGCCTACTCGTTTCTTATCAAACCCCAAGTTTCCCCTATTCCCTTAAACATGGTGTGGGTAAAGAACCTCATTACCAATATTGGTTTCTTCTCATGGATTTCCATCCAAAAAAAAGCCCTCACTATCGATAATCTCATGAAATTAGACATCCCTGTCTTGAAAAGATGTCACCTTTGCCTTTCCAGCTGGGAATCAGTCAACCAACTTTTTGTGGACTGTGATTTTACTAAAAAAGGCCTAAGCCACTTGCTGACCATTTTTCAAATCCAATGAGCCCCTCTTTAATCCCTGGTGGACTTATTCATTCAATGGCCTATCCCATTCAAAAATCCCAGGATATTCTTTCTTTGGAAAGTTTACCTCCATCATTTTCTTTGGAAAATCTGGCTAGAGAGAAACCGTCACATTTTTTCCACATTGTCCCATGACCCAGTGTCCACTGCCTCCAAAGCTATTTCCTATGCCACTGAGAATTCCCTCCTTCTCTTGTGCTCTTTTACCATCAACAGCCTCAAAGTGAGCATCCTCCAGTATCTAAACATTCCCATCCCTCCCAACCTACCCCCTCCCATGCCCCACCCCAGAAAGAAGGCTCGTTGGAAACCCCCCTGGAAGGCTAGTTGAAGCTTAACTTTTATGGCACTTAGAAATGGAATCTAAGTCTTGCAAGAGTGGGTAATATTATCAAAACCACAAATGCAAAGCTATCATAGCCTTCTCTAAGAACTTGGATCACCAGATTAACAACATGGCTGAAGCTTGGACACTTTGGCATAGTATGCACCTCCTCAAGGACCAAAGGATCAACCTCCAAGTCAAAGGGGATTCTCTCAACATCATCCAGTACATCAACAATGATAATATACCACCATGGAACATGTGAACCCTGATACAAGAAATTAGATCTCTCATTGGTCAACAAAGACAAGTTGTTGCTGCCCATGTGTACCGTGAAGCCAATAGGCTTGCTAATGGCCTTGCCAACATGGGTACCACTCAACTATCTCTATTCATGTGACATAGCTTCCTACCACCAAGCGTCATCCACATAGCGACCATTGATTGGCCAAGGTAAACCAACTACCTTTAATGTTTTCCACGCTAATTTATAATTTTTTAAATCAAGTTTTTGCAGGTCTCATGGTGTGCAATCCCTCGGGTGTCCTCTCCGTGAAATGTATCCCATTTCTTCCACATGATTTGCCATCTAACTGACCCCCATGGTGGCAATGTTTGATCTTGGGTTCTTGTTTCAAACTTCATCGATTTCCAAAGAAAGATGCTTATTCTCGAGTGTCAGTACCTTTCTATTTTGTTGTCATTTCTCTAGCTAAGCTTAGCTGTCGTCTCCATCCGTGTGGCCTTTATTTCATGGACCCTCATCAATACCCAATTACCCTTCCATTTCCGTCGCCTTTCCACCTATCTTCATCCCATGACCAACAGAATGACCGACGTCTTGCCTTATGCCTATTTAAGCACCAGTTGACCCACCACCCAGACCTACATCCTTCTTCTCCACCATCCTAACCTATGCCCGTATTCCCTTGCCACCTTCCATCTGCCTCTTTCATCTACCACCATGGCCTTCCTCGAACCCAATAGTCTGCAACTCAATATTCTGTCAACCTCCTATCTGCAAGGATGTGGCCTTATCCCTTTCCTATTCGTCAAGGGTGTTGAGGCTGATATCACTATGGATTTCATCAGGACTTGGTTGAATGACCATGTTACTATTAGACACATATGATTCAAAGTAAACCTTGAGCTTCTTGCCAAGGTGTCTAGCCTTTCTCTCTTGGATCGCGTGGTTCGACACGATAAACACAACTGGGACCAGGAGCTTGAGGGATTCCCAAATTACCAAAAATTCAAGTGGATTGGTGTTGCCTTGGATAGAGAATCCCTTCTTTCCTTGTAGCCCATCGCCACCATCCCCCTGCTTCAATATTTATCTTGTGATGATCCATACAAGCCTCTCTCTAGCTTCCACCTTGCCCTGGTGAACTATTTTTGAGGTTTTTAGCCCATGAAAATTCTTGCTTTCCTCCACAAGTCCATTAGGCTAACTGTGGTCAGCGCTCACAAGAAACATTTGCCTCCCATTCACTAGGGGTTGGCTTTTATTTTCCACCATGTCGCCACCTCCACCTCGCCACCCATTCTGGCCAACCCCATTCAATCCAACCCCCTCTTCTATCCTGCTTGCAGTCCTACCCATTCCTTGTCCAACGAGCCTCTAGCTAGTGAGGACACTCCCAAAGCTTACAATCCCATCTCCAATAAAGGTACCCCATTTGCTGCTACTTCCTCCAATCTCATTTATGTGAGTGGCAGCAAATCGACGTCTGCTAAGCTCATATAATCAAAATACAAAATGGATCTTCCCAAGATCCACATTAAGCCATACTTAGAGTCCGTAGTCCTATACGTTCTGCTGGCTAGACTATTCAAGATAAAGCAAAAAACAGACAGCACCTAGCACTTACATAACACTAGGTTGTTGTACCGTACACTTGTCACTTCCCAGGCCCTGGAAAATGGGTTACCTTTTGTCCCTATGCCTATATAGATTCTTATTATCTATTTAAATAAAAATTTATTATTATTTAAAATAGATTTCTATTATCTATTTAAATAAAATTCTATTATTTTTTTGGTCAGTTAAAAATTATTAAAAAAGGTTTTTATCAAGGATCCCAAAACCTGATTACAAAAAGTCATAAGACTAAAGGCAAGGCCCCAAGGCCAACGAAAAAGATCCCCAAAGACCAAAGGAAAGACATAAGCCTAACAGGACAGGCTAAGGACAACCTTACAAAAAGGCTAGAGGATAGCCTTGAAGGACAATTTTTTTTTTAAACATTACAATGAAGATAGGGATATCACCATCCCGCCTAGAAAAGTCCAATAATACACGAGAAAAATTACAACCATACAACATGAGGAAAGGAGAAGAGGGACAAGGCCATCCCACCAAAACAAAAGTAGGGCTAACCTACCTGGAAAATTTGAAAGAAAATACATGCGATACAAAACACTAAAAGCGGGAAAAAGATAAACCAATCCCACCTAAAGGAAGGAATGAAAAAAATAGGGCCATCCCACCCACTAAAAAAATTTAAAATTTAAATTCAAAATGAAACATTTTCGTCGAGGACAACCCTGGATGCGACAAGAAGGATCAGACCAGGAAGCAACAACAAGGATGCAACAACATGGTTTGAAAGCCGACTAAAAAACTAGAGAAGAAACAACACTAGGCCTAGAAAATATGATGTAACAAGGATAACTATCCAGGAGCCAAAGGAGATAGAGAGAAAAATAGTGTAGAGCAACAGGCCATGGGAAAAAGGTGGGGAGGTCCCAAAAAACCTCAATAGAAGGAGCTATGAAGCACAAGCTATCAATAAAATGCACAGGGCCACCCTCAAGCCAAAAAAATATAGCAAGAACTCCAAAGCAACCTTCAACTCCACCAACAAGCAGCTTCAGGGATCCAGAAGAGGATGACAAGCAGGAGAACAGCAACATTCAACATAGAGGCTCACCCCAAGCCACAAAAAAATTGAAAACCCACCACCAAACCAACATTTGGAAACCCAAAGGGCAGCACCATAGGAATAAGCATGAGGTCTCCCACCAAAGCCAAAAATAAACTGTGAAGAGCTGCACATGAAGCCAAAATCCCAAGCCACGAAGCACTACACCAAAGACCCTCTGATCCTCAGCTCCAAATAGGATCCTAAAAAAAATAATAGAGAAACAAGCTCCAAGGAAAAGGAAGCCAGAAGAAACTCAGGACTCCCAAGGGAAGACCTAGGAAAAAACCAGGGACATCCCAAAAAATCCCAAGGATGTCCTAGTTCACAAGCACAAAAGGAAAACCTAGCCAAAGAGTATGGAAAGGGTATATTAGCGAATCAGGGATCTCCCAACCCAAAGAGATCATCTACAACACCATCCAACCAAGGAGGAGGGTAAAGGAGTGCTAGGGAACTGAAACAGAACCCGAGGATGTCCTAGACCTAGGGAAATCCTAAATCATAGGCACCATCAAAAAACCCCACCAAAAAACAAGAAAAGGGGCAAACAAGTGGAAAAATGATCTCCCACCCCAAGGAGATCGTCTGCAATGCCAACTAGCCGAGGAGGAAGGGCAAAGGAAGTGCCAAGGATCTAGGACAAGGCTAGGGATCTAGGATAGAGCTAAGGATGGGTTGTAGGGAAGTGGTGCAGGACTTCCCAGAGATTCCTATTATTATTTAAATAGATTTTTCTATATGTTTTTACATATAGGAGAAGTTATTTTATCACAAAATAGCAACATGCTACTCTACAACAAATTTAGTTAATTTAAAGGCAACCACACTATGCTCATTTTTCAAAACCAATGATGCAGTAGAGTGATGAAGTAAAAGACAATAAATCATATACAACAAACAAAGAGGGAGCCTTTCCATAAAACTAGTCACCTATCTTAGTCGAAGAATTTATGATATCTACTAGGCTATCAACTACGGCTCTAGGTGGCTAGCTAGCTAACGATTATCCCTAAAATGATAATGCATACCTATATGAGGGTAGCCATCCATGTTACCTTGAGCCACCTTAATCATAACTTACCCTATTTCAATCACCCCATTTTTGGTGGACAATTCTATTTCTTCCACCTCATGAGAGTACCTGATCATGCACATTGACAATATGTCAGTAGTACCATGTTATTCAAAAATGAATCAATCTAAACATTGATTAGTCATTCATTTGCAACAAAACTATGTGTCAATTTACTATTGATCATCACATAGTTTTTCATGCCATAAGTTCCGTTAGGGAGGGTCATGACATACTACCCCTAGGACTAACCACTGTCTTGGGTGTTTCTAGTTTTAGAGAAATAAAAGTTATTAGAATATAAATTCAAACAAGAAAGGAAAATATTTTTGCATGTCCTCCACTTTTCCCAAGTGGCATTTCATTTAGAAAAATGATCCCATTGGACCTTACATTATTCTAGAGTCTGGTTTCGCATAGACTTAGAAAAAAACTCAAGAATCTTTATCGACATCACTTCAATAGCCTCAAGGTTTACCATCTATAATTTAGAAACATTCCACACATGTTCAAGGTCAGCAACATATTTCCTAAGCAAGGATATGTGGAAGGTGTTATGGATCTTTGACAAGTTAGGCATTTAGACAAGTTGGTATGCAATCAAACTGATCTTCTTAGTGATCTCAAAGGGTCCTACAAACCAAATATTCAACTTTATGGATTCAATAACACTTTTCTTTGATTTAACCCTTAAGAACACTTTATCTCATATAGAGTGCTCTCTTGAGGTTCTATTCAGATCGACATAATTTTTCTATCGATTGGTGGCTTCCTCAAGTCTTTTTCTGAATACCTTTAACTGATATTCCATATTCCTGATCATATATGGACCAATAACAACTCAATATTCCAAATCATCCCAAGAGAATGAAGTCCTACACTTTAGATCATACAAGGCATCAAAGGAAACCATCTCCAAAAAAGAGTGATATCCATTATTGTAGGCGAACTCTACAAGGTGTAGGTAGTCTTTCCAACAAGACTTTTGATCCATGTAATACATGTGAAGCATGCCTTCCAGTACTTGATTTGTCCTTTTCGTTTGATCGTCTGTCTCAGGGTGGTATGTCAAGCTCATATTCAATTATTTGCCTTCTGCACAATGTAGGGCTTTCTAGAACTCAAAAATGAATCTGGAATCCCTATCTAAAATGATTATTTTAGGAAACTCATGCAATCAAAATACCTCTTTGGAAAATCTATTGGCCACTACCTAAGCATCATCCTTGATGTTTTTTGGTATGAAATGTGCAACCTTAGTCAATTTGTCAACTACTACAAGGATTGCATCATCTTGATACCTGGTCTTGGGTAAAACTACTATGAAGTCCATAGATATAACCTGCCACTTTTGTGTAGGTATATCATGTGGAATTATCTTACAGGATGTTTGCGTTTCACCTTAACCTTCTAACATTCAAGGTATTGAGCAACAAAATTGATAACATCCTTCTTCATTTTTATCCAAAATAAGATCCTTTTTATATTTTCCCTCATTTTTACCCCTCCAAGGTGAGCAGAATAAGGGGAACTATGGGATTCTTGCATTATTAGATTCTTTAAATTGCCTACCTTTGGTATGATGATCCTATCCTTATAGCATAAAATACCATATTTCATGCTAAAATCCTTATTCCCCTCAGGGTCCCTACTCATTTTATCCTAAATTTCCTTACAATACTCATCTTGAGTTTGCTTCTCCCTTACTTGATCTATTAGATCTACATGACTCCTAGTTATGGCAACTATATGCTTTCTTCTACTTAAGGCGTTAACAACCTTATTCTCTTTCCCTTTGATATACTCAATCTCAGAGTCATATTTAACGAGAAACTTGACCCATCTCCTTTGTCTTGCATTGAGCATGGGATGGGTGAATATATATCTTAGACTTTGATGATCAATTTTTAGCTCAAAGGGTCTTCCTTGTTGTATATGCTACTACTGATCCTTATTGGGAGAGTACTCCTCCTACCCCTTCTAGTGATGCATCAATGCACACTAAGAAGTTCCCTTGAGGATCTAGAATTTTTAATATTGGTGTCATAGTGAGTTTCTATTTTAATAATGCAAAGGCAGTCTCACACTTCTCGGTCCACTTGAATTCCTTTTCCTTTTTATGGAGGTTAGTTATTGCAGCTGCAATCTTGGAGTAATCCTTTATATAACGTCTATAATAGCTTGTCATACCCATGAAGCTTCGTATTTCTATCACATTACTAGGGGGTAGCCAATTCAAAATGGCTTCAATTTTCTCAAGATCTACTGCAATTCCCTCTACAGATATTATGTGCCCAAGATATCGTACCTCCGAGACATAGAAATCACTTTTTGCTAGATTTCCATAGATTTGGTTCTCCCTTAACAACTCTAACATGATTTTGAGGTGTTTATCATGTTCCTTCCTATCTCGAGAGTATATTAAGATATCATCCAAAAACATAAGGACAAACTGATCTAGATGCCTCCTGAACACACTATTCATTAGATTCATAAATACAATTGGTGCATTAGTCAACCCAAAGGGTAATATTGTAAAATCATAGTGTCTGTATCTAGTTTTGAATATCGTTTTGTTATCCTCCTCATGTATTCTTAATTGATGACACCTTGATTTTAAATCAATTTTTGTGAATTCTTTGGCATCCCTCAATTGGTCAAAAAAGTCCTCAATTATTGGTAAAGGATATTGGTTCTTTATAATAGCATTGTTAAGCATTATGTAGTCAATACATAATCTTAATAAACCATCTTTCTTTTAACAAATAACACTAGTGAACCCTATGGCGACACACTTGGTTTTATCAATCCCTTTTCCAACAACCCTTGCAGTTGCACTTTTAATTCCTACATATCGATAAGATTCATCCTATGTGGAGATCTATAGATGGGTTTTTATCCTGGTATTAGTTCAATAGTAAAATCAAATTCTTGCACAGGAGGGACTCTAGGTAAATCCTTAGGAAATACATTTTTAAAATCTTGCAGAATTGGGTGTTTCTCCAATACCTCTCTCTTCTGTTCTTCTCCAAATTCATTGAATTTTATGACTTAGACTATCCCTACCTTCTTGAGGGCTTTATTTAGTTGCATAGTCGATAACATCTAGGGTTTAAATGACCCTTGTTCGTTATGAGTTCTCAATCTCTCACATTTTTTTGAAATACTCGATCCATCTATCTTGGAAATTGATCAAAGGCTTTATGAGCCTGTAACCAATCCATTCCTAGGATCACATCAAAAGCATGAAGTGGAGCTACATACAAATAACCTTATTAGAACCACTAGTTAGAGTAATCTTTGCCATTGGAAAAAATTGGTTTACTGAGTAGGTTTACCCAAAACCATACTCGACCTTCCACCCTTGGGCCAAATATCCTGTTCCTCTTCCCATTTCAATAATCCTTGACAATTCCTTTTCCTAAGTGCTTGTTGATCTTGCTCAGATAGGACAAAATAGTTGAACTGTAGGTGAGACTCTACCTTCTTTGCCAAGTCATGCCTTTTACAGTGACTTATGCTTATGCATATTTACATCATGTCTCACCTTAGATTCTAATCTGAGGATAAACTTATGGACCCTCATATTTTCATCATATGCAGGTATATTTTTAATAAATTGAACCAAATTTTGATAGTATATTTCCATAGTTTTGGTCCCTTGGCATAGGTTGGCAAAATTTTCAAACTTTTGCGCATATAAATGCTTTGTGAGGAACCTATTTTTGAAGATTACAACAAAGTATTTCCATTTAAAATTGACAACTTTGATCTTGTTCTTTTCTTTGTAGGTTTTCCACCAATCTAAAGTATCCCCCTTTTAGGTAGATCATTGCCCAAACCATTTGGTTTCGTAGGGATTAGTTATTCATTGTGAAATAAATCTCTAATTCTCTCAACCAGGATTTGGTTGCATTTCCTTTCCCTCCTCCATCAAACTTGGAGGTACGAACATTTTTTAGATCTTTGGCTAACTCCTTTTCTAATAGAGTTTTGGCTTCCTATTCGGCTTGACCAACCTCTAAACCTCTAGCCTACGAATTATAATTTGCAATGGTTTCCAACATTTGCTTTATCTAATCCTACATGGTAGTAACCATGGTAGTGAGGTTTTCTACCTCTCTATTGGGATTGTCTGAATCCTTATATTAGGTTCCCTCCTCAAAATTGCTCTATCAGGTTTGCTTAGTTGAAGGCGTAGGCCTCTCTTTTCTAGTCTTAGGTGCCATTTAACCTGATTAGAACCAAGAAGAGAAGATTAGGTTACAACTTTACCTTGAATTATACTACTAATTCTAGCCATAACACAAATTTTTCTTGCTATAACTATTTATAATCTAATTACAGTGATACTCTAAAGTTGTGATGTAACTTTAATGCCAAAGTCCATACTTACTATAAGTAAGGTGTCATAACACTTTAGCCACCCTTGGGATTAATCCCCCCTTTAGATTCTAGAGCAGGAATTCTAGGTCTTCATGGCTTTGGCTTAAAATTTAAGTAAGCCTGAATAGAAAGACATCCAAATCCCCCATGCATTCCATGAAGCTTTAGTTACTCATACCTAAAGCTCTAATAACAGATTTAACGACCCAAAAACTAGCTAAAAATAACTAAGATTTTTTTTAAGAGCTAACAGAAAGGGATCCGTAAATCCTTAACTAGCATAATATTTTAAGTTAATCTATTGTTTAGGTTTACCAAACTACCCAAATATACAAAGAATCATGTCACACTTAATACCCTACACAAGTTCATCTATGTAGGTATATCATGCATACCACAAATAAGCTATCCATCTCATATTTATTGATGAGCTAACTTATCACCTTCAATATAGTCGAAGGTATACGCCCATATCCATACCATGCACATGTCTATTTGGGTAGGTATGCTACATGTACTACAATTTAAATCATCCATCTCATCTTCCCGATGAGCTGACTTAACCAATTTGTATATTATCAAGTTGTTTCATTGCTTAAATAATCCTAAGAGGTCTTAATATCTTAGGTTTGTTCCTATGTTCATCCTAAGATATCCTAATCTCTTAGGTCTATTTAATATTCACCCTAAGAGATCCTAATCTCTTAGGTCTATTCTATGTTCACCTTAAGAGATCCTAATCTCTTAGGTCTATTCTATGCTCTTTAGAAAGACAAGACTAACTTAATTTATTTAATTTAAACAAGGAATAATATCTACAAAACATCTAAAAATCACTTAAAAAAGGCATATAAAAATTAAGCATTAAAACCAGGGGAAAGCTGAATAATCACAATGCATACATGCTTTGTAATAGTAAATTAAATATTCATTCATATTTAGAATTACACAAATCTAAGTATCGTAAAACCTCCATACTTTAAAGAATAAAGTAATACATCCATGATAGGGCACTCTCCAAGAGTATTATCTACTAGATAGAGATAATTACCGTAACTAAAGTCAAAGTCAAGGCATTGGTTTCAACTATCCTCTTTGATTCTTCCTATCTTCCCATAACTTATTTGAGGGTGGTAGGGAATCCAGAAAGCTCATGGTTCTATGAAAAATATGCATCTAAATGCATCTACTAGTAACTTGAAACTGATGCATTTACTGTTTACTTTGCCAAATTGCAACTATACAAATTTAATCAAAGCATTCGACCATCTACTATCTAGTTGATCTCAACCTCTAAACTTCTAGCCTACGGATTCTAATTCATAATGGTTTCCAATATTTGCTTCATCTAATCCTACATGGTAGTAACCATGGCAGTGAGGTTTTCTACCTCTCTATTGGAATTACTCGAAGCCTCATCTTAGGTTCCCTCCTCGATATTGCTTTGTCAGGTTTTCTTAGTTGAAGGCGTGGGCCTTTCTTTTCCAGTTTTAGGTGCCATTTAACCTGATTACAACCAAGAAGAGAATATTAGGTTACAACTTCACCTTGAACTGTAATACTAATTCTAGCCATAACAAAAAGTTCTGTTGTTAGAACTATTTATAATCTAATTAGGGTGATACTATAAAGTTGTGATGTAACTTTAGTGCCAAAGTCCATACTTACTATAATTAAGGTGTCATAACACTTTAACCACCCTTGGGATTAATCCCCCTTTTAGATTCTAGAGCAAGAATTCTAGGTCTTCATGGATTTGGCTTAAAAGTTAAGCAAGCCTGAATAAAAAGACATCCAAATCCCCCATGCATTCCATGAAGCTTTAGTTCCTCATACATAAAGCTCTAATACTAGATGTAACGACCCAAAAACTAGCTAAAAAGAACTAAGAATTTTTTTTTAAGAGCTAATAGACAGGGATCCGTAAATCCCTAACTAGATAATAGTTTAAGTTAATCTATTGTTTAGGTTTACCAAACTACCCAAATCTACAAAGAATCATGTCACACTTAATACCCTACACAAGTTCATCTATGTAGGTATATCATGCATATCGCAAATAAGCTATCCATCTCATCTTTTTTGATGAGCTAATTTATCACCTTCAGTACAGTCGAAGGTATATGCCCATCTCCATCCCATGCACATGTCTGTTTGGGCAGGTATGCTACACGTACTATGATTTAAATCATCCATATCATCTTTCCGATGAGATGACTTAACCCATTTGTAGATTATCAAATTGTTTCATAGCTTAAATCACCCTAAGAGGTCTTAATATCTTAGGTTTGTTCCTATGTTCATCCTAAGAAATCTTAATCTCTTAGGTCTATTCAATGTTCACCCTAAGATATCCTAGTCTCTTAGGTCTATTCTATGTTCACCTTAAGATATCCAAATCTCTTAGTTCTATTTTATGCTCTTTAAAAAGACAAGACTAACCCAAATTATTTAATCTAAAGAAGGAACAATATCTACAAAATATCTAAAAATCACTTTAAATAAGGCATATAAAAAGTAAGCATTAAAACAAGGGGAAAGTTGAATAATCACAATGCATACATGCTTTATAATAGTAAATTAAATATTCATTCATCTATAGTATTACACAAATCTAAGTATGGTAAAACCTCCATAATTTAAAGAATAAAGTAATACATCAATGATAGGGCACTCCCCAAGAGTATTATCTACTAGATAGAGATAATTATTGTAACTAAAGTCAAATTCAATGCATTGGTTTCAACTATCCTCTTTGATTCTTCCTGTCTTCCCATCACTTATTTGAGGGTGGTAGGGGATCCAAAAAACTCATGGTTTATGAAAAATATGCATCTAAATGCATCTACTAGTAACTTGAAACCGATGCATTTACTGTTTACTTTGCCAAATTGTAACTATACAAATTTTATCAAAGAATTCAACCATCTACTATCTAGTTGATCTCAACCTCTAAACTTCTAGCCTACGAATTCTAATTTGCAATGGTTTCCAACATTTACTTCATCTAATCTTACATGGTAGTAACCATGGCAGTGAGGTTTTCTACCTCTCTATTGGAATTGCTCAAATCCTCATATTAGGTTCCCTTATCGATATTGCTCTGTCAGATTTGCTTAGTTGAAGGCGTAGGCCTCTATTTTCTAGTATTAGGTGCCATTTAACCTGATTACAACCAAGAAGAGAATATTAGGTTACAACTTCACCTTGAACTGTACTACTAATTCTAGCCATAACACAAAGTTCTCTTGCTAGAACTATTTATAATCTAATTAGGGTGATACTCTAAAGTTGTGATGTAACTTTAGTGCCAAAGTCCATACTTACTATAAGTAAGGTGTCATAACACTTTAAACACCCTTGGGATTAATCCCCCCTTTAGATTCTAGAGCAAGAATTCTAGGTCTTCATGGCTTTGGCTTAAAATTTAAGCAATCTTGAATAGAAGACATCCAAATCCCCCATGCATTCCATGATTAGTTCCTCATACCTAAAGCTCTAATACTAGATGTAACAACCCAAAAACTAGCTAAAAATAACTAAGAATTTTTTTTAATAGCTAATAAATAGGGATCCGTAAATCCCTAACTAGAATAATAGTTTAAGTTAATCTATTGTTTAGGTTTACCAAACTACCCAAAGCTACAAAAAATCATATCACACTTAATACCCTACACAAGTTCATCTATGTAGGTATACCATGCATACCGCAAATAAGCTATTCATATCATCTTTCTTGATGAGCTAATTTATCACCTTCAGTACATTCGAAGGTATATGCCCATCTCCATCCCATGCACATGTCTGTTTGGGTAGGTATGCTACACGTACTACGATTTAAATCATCCATATCATATTCCCAATGAGATGACTTAACCCATTTGTAGATTATAAAATTGTTTCATAACTTATATTACCCTAAGAGGTCTTAATCTCTTAGGTTTGTTCCTATGTTCATCCTAAGAAATCTTAATCTCTTAGGTCTATTCAATGTTCACCCTAAGAGATCCTAGTCTCTTAGGTCTATTCTATGTTCACCTTAAGAGATCCTAATCTCATAGTTCTATTTTATTCTTTTTAATTGACAAGACTAACCCAAATTATTTAATCTAAACAAGGAACACTATCTACAAAATATCTAAAAATCACTTTAAATAAGGCATATAAAAAGTAAGCATTAAAACAAGGGGAAATTTGAATAATCACAATGCATACATGCTTTATAATAGTAAATTAAATATTCATTCATCATTCATTCATCTATAGTATTACACAAATCTAAGTATGGTAAAACCTCCATACTTTAAAGAATAAAGTAATACATCCATGATAATCTAGGGGCACTCCCCAAGAGTATTGTCTACTAGATAGAGATAATTACTGTGACCAAAGTCAAAGTCAATGCATTGGTTTCAACTATCTTCTTTGATTCTTCCTATATTCCCATCACTTATTTGAGGGTGGTTGGGGATCAAGACAGCTCATGGTTCTATAAAAAAACATGCATCTAAATGCATCTACTAGTAACATGGAACTGGTGCATTTACTGTTTACTTTGCCAAATTGCAACTATAAAAATTTAATCAAAGCATTCGACCATCTACTATATAGTTAATCTCATAAGAATTTTTCATTTCCATTCTTATCTCTCATTCACTCAAAGAGAGTCATTTTAACAAATACAGATAGATCACAAATATTTTTTTAATCAAATCATTTCAAAAACCATTATTTCAAATAACTAAGGTCTCATTCCTTAATTAAACAAATAATCCAATAACATATTATTTTAAATAACTAAGGTCTCATTCCTTAATTAAGTAAATAATCTATATTCCTTTTTATTTAAATTAATCAAAGTCCCATTCCTTTAATTAACCAAATAAATTATAATTCCTTTATTTAATTTAATCAAAGTCTCATTCTTTTAATTAACAAAATAACATATAATTCATTTATTTAAATTAATCAAAGTCTCATTCCTTTAATTAACCAAATAAACTATAATTCATGTAGATATTATTGCTTATTTAGAGACACCCATACACTAAAATCTTGGATTAATTATGAAAATCAGAGATGCATTGCCCTTTTCATCCGAGAATTATTCAATCTCGGGAAAGAACTACTTAGTAACAGTTTGCAGAAGATAACATGATCCCGACTTATCACTTCATTCTTCCAGCCTCCAGAGGCCACGACCAGGAAGCGCCAAGGTGATCACAGAGATACAAAAAGATCAACTCGTTGTCAACTCCAACAAAGAACATCTACGATGACATCCAACTCTTACATCACTCACTTCTCTTCAACCTTGAATGTTGGGAGTAATCCTTGATCCACAAATCTTGTATATCATATGTCATCATGTTTATTGTTTTTCTTACTTTATTTTCTCTGGAGCTGCATTAGGCACTCCCATTGCTTTGTATATGTCTTACTTTACAGTCCTATTGACCTCTTTTGGTCACCGATGGATATTAATACAAATTCAAATTCAAATTCAATTTTATTTAAATAAATTAAAGTCTCATTCCTTTAATTAACCCAAATAAACTATAATTTTTTTATTTAAAATAATAAAAGTCACACTCCTTTAATTAACCCAAATAAACTATAATTCATTTATTTAAATTAATCAAAGTCCCACTCCTTTAATTAACCCAAATAAATTATAATTCTTTTATTTAAATTAATCAAAGTCTCATACCTTTAATTAACCAAATAAACTATAATTTCTTTATTTAAATTAATCAAAGTCCCATTGAAACACATGCTCTATAAAAATTACGAATCTCCCATAATTTAACAACATGTGCTCTTCAAAAAACCACAAAAGTAAAGAGTTCAATATTTTAAAACCCCACACACAAAGAACCTGGATCACTCTACTGGAATAGACGACCAACCTGAGGTCGGGGTAAAGGAATGATGAGGGCAAAAATATGTCCTTATTACATGGTGTTTGTAGCGATCCGTGAGCGATGGATCCACCATGAACAGAATTCTAACAACTTTAAGAAGGAATTTTAATTCCCAAGGCGATGTAAGATAACAAAGTGCACTCTTCGTAGGTGATGCTCAACACATTAGCTAGGCAACCAAACACCCTCCTAGACCATAAATATGGAGAAAAATGCTCAAGAAGGGTGTTTATTGAGCGATAAACCAATCAAAGGGTTAGGATGATGTGAACAATGTCAACCACTCAATGAGAGAGAGAGAGATGACCAAAAGTAATAGACGTATAGCAGAATCACGACGTCACAAGGAAGATGTGCAAAGAAAACACTACCAACCTAGCAACAAAGAAGAAAGGTGGCTTCAAAGCCAAATATGATTTCCTTATTCTCTCTAAAATCACCAATTCCACCTACTGGTTACGAATGAGCACAAACACAATAGACAACAACATACAAGATGCTAGCCAAAATGGAAAGGTGTTGCAAAACTCAACATCTCCACAGTTGAGACGAATATGGTAGTGACACCCATGTTGGTCAAGAGTGCACATGTCAACGACATGAGATGACTTACACAAGGCAAAAAGAAAGGACCATCTCTAAACTTGGTTAGGGAGAGGACATCCTAACAACACCAGAACAATAGACCCAAACTTGCTACCACCAATAAAGTAACACCCAGCTCTAAAAAAACCAGTTTTAAAAAGAGAAAAAGGGTGAATTTAATAAACCAACCTGCTAAATTCTTGCATCGACTTTATTTTCCCTTTTGAATTGTTACCTCCACAAGATGTCTGGTTTGTTATTCTTCCTATCGTTCTTTCTTCCTTGCTATGCACAGTCTGTTCGATTCTCCTTGTCCATCCTTTTGAAAAGAGAAGAGAGAGTCCTCTCATACACGCCTCCCTACTCTCTTTAATTCCACCTGCCCACCTTTAATTCCTTCCTATCGCTTTGGTGGACGAACAAGATATTATTGGATTTTAAAACATTCTTTCCATACTTCAAAATTTCACCATAAATGAAGTTATTTTCCTTCTGATGGCAAGAAGCTTCCATCCTGAATAGTACCTCATTACCTTTGTTAAATAATTTCTTATATTATTTAAATTAAGATCTTTTCATATATTCTCTCATTATTAAGATCTTTCCATATATTCAAATAATGTTCTCTCATTATTTAAATTATGGACTTTCTATCTTTAAATAAAATTCTATCTTTATTTAATATAGATTCTTATTATCTATTTAAATAAAATTCTATTATTATTTAAAATAGATTCCTATTATCTATTTAAATAAAATTCTATTATTATTTAAATAAAATTCTCTATATATTTTTACATATAGAAGAAGTCCTTTTATCACAAACTAGCAACATGCTACTCTACAACAAATTCAATGAATTTAAAGGTAACCACACTATGCTCATTTTCCAAAACCAATGATGTAGTAGAGTGATGAAGTAAAAGGCAATCAATCATATGCAACAAACATAGAGAGAGTCTTTCCATCAACCCAATCACTTGTCTCAACCGAAGAATTTACAATAGCTACTAGGCTATCAACTGTGGCTCTAGGTGGCTGGCTAGTTGACGATTATCCCTAAAATGATAATGCATGCCTATATAAGGGTAGCCATCCATGTTACCTTAAGCTGCCTTAATCATCACTTGCCCTATTTCAAGCACCCCGTTTCTGGTGGACAATTCTATTTCTTCCACCTCACGAGAGTACCTGATCCTGCACATTGATAATATGTTAGTAGTACCATGTTCTTCAAAAATAAATCAATCTAAACATTGATTAGTCATTCATTTACAAAAAAACTAAGTATCAAATTACTATTGATCATCACATAGTTTTTCCATGCCATAAATTTTACCAGGGAGGATCATGACAATGAAGAAATTGAAGATATAATTTGTCTTCCAAAAGGTTTCCTCAAGGTTAAACTATAACGAAAAGAATAAATTTTCCAAGTAAGAACGATAGAAAAAATAAGAGAAGGAAGATGTAAGCTTATCAAAGTTACCTTGATGAAAAATAATGACAAGAATCAAATCCTAAGAAATATAAATCCTTTGAATGGTTCATAAATTTAATAGATAAAGAATTAATCTCAATACAAGAAGAAGAAAGAAAAGAAAAATTGGAAAAAATTAGGACAATGAGGAATGAAGGCAAGTTGTTATGGTTAAAAAATCTTAAGGCTTACATCACTGGTTAAAATTTTTGAGAGACACCAATATAAAGAGAGGAAAGAAGGATGAGTTGGAGAAAATATGAGCAATGAGGAATGAAAGTAAATAGACATCGGTGGAAAAAAAAGGAAGTCCTACATCTATAATCAAAGGTTCTAAAATTAATGGGGAAATGATCCCCTCAAGCAGTTAAATGTGGTATGTTGGAATTGTAGAGGCTACCCTTGGAGGAAAGGACCTAGGTTAGAGCCAATCATAGAAGGAAGAGACATATACACATGAACATGATGGGTGTAGGATCCTAACATTTGAAGGTTATAAGAAGATAATAGTATGAAATGAAACAATAAGAAATGATAAGGGACCTAGAGGAATAATGGTTTAGATTAGGATAATAATATTCAATTGGAGAAATAAGACCCAAATAAACAATATAATTGTATTTAAATAAGGGAAAATTGAATAACAATTAGATCACAACTTGCTATTTGGATGCACGCATATTTAAAGGCTAAAAAATATGGGATGGATTGCGGGGATCCCTTTGCAGATTTAAATAAAGACATCTCATCATACTTCAAACTTAGAGAGAATTCTAATAGGGGATTTCGATGCAAGGATATCAACAAAGTAAACGAACACGTTAACCAACAAGGAGGATTTGGGTAGTAACCTGTTATAGAAAATAAGAGAAGAAAACTAGCAATGGACAAGATGCTCAAAGGATAAAGGGGTCGTTACTCATTTTAGTGAACTATTGATCCTGTGTGACATACATGGATTGATCATCTACAATGGTATGACCAGGTGGAAGAAATCTAGAAACTATATATGTTGAACTTACAATGAGACAATCATTGTTGACTATATCATTTACTTTCAAAGTAGATAATAAAAGTATAGATTAAAGACTGATAAAATTAAAGTTAGCTCACAATCTGTGTATATAGAACTATCATTGTAGGAAAGAAATCAAGAAACATGAAAGCACATCCTAATCAATAATTATCAATAAAAGGAAAGGTCCTCATAACATAAGATAATCATTTAATTTTTCAAAGAATTATTAAAAAAGTTTGGCAAATGAAGGAAAAAGAAATAAGAGAGCAAAGAATCAAGAGTCACAAGCTAACAAATATAATTATAGAGGCATTAAAGAGGTGTAAAAGATTTAAAGTTAGGAAGAAAAAAGAGGTAATTGATCAACAAATACACTATATGATGAAGAATGTAAAGCAACAAGGAGAGCTATGAAAGAACTAAGTATAAAAGAGGAAAAAAGTATGTACACACAAATAGTGAAAGGAAAAAATAAGAGTATGTTAATGTAAGACGGGAAGAACTAATCTATTTAGAGAAGAATAACCCAAAGTTATTCTTGAATGAACCTCAACAAAAAAAACAAACAAAAAACAATATTATATAAATCAAATGGCTAAAACATACAAAACAATTGTATAAACAAAAGTAAGAAGAAGAGGCCTCTTGTGTAATCATCATAACAACAAATTAATTTACCTTAAAGGGGTTAAGAAAGGTATTAAAAAACTAGGAACAAGTAAGGCTTATGACATGGGTAGACTACAAATAAACAACTGAAAAAGAGGAGTAGAAGACTTAGCATCACACATCAAAAATATATTCAACAACATGAGTGAATATGGCTTTCCAAGAGATTAGATAACGAGTTTATTGACTTCAAGAGTGGAGACATAGACAATCCCTCAAATTATCAAACCATTATGGTCAATACTCTCTTTGTAAAACTATTTGGAAGCATAATTGAGAGTAGAATCAACAAGTTGGTGGAAGAAAAAGGAAAAATGTCAAAAGGACAAGCAAATTTTAGTCCAAAACACTTGATAATAGACCACATCATCACTTTGAGATATGTCATTGAAATAATTTGGAATGAAAAAAGAAAACCTAATGCTATTTTATGGACTTCAAGAAAGCTTTTGCCATAATGCTTAGAAGTAAATTATGGGGTAGAAGACTCAAACATGCCAAAAAAGTATAAAACAACAATTCATAGACTTAATGAGGAGTTCCAATTAAAATCAGAATGCAAGCAAGCATTTTAGAATGCTCTAAAAGTGACATAGGGTTAAAAAAGAATGCCCATTATCCCTCGCCTTATTTAATTTATAAATTGAGAAATTAGAAGAATGACCAAATCTAAGTAAATGAGATAATGTTTATTTGAGAAGATATGTGATGAGACTTCTTTGGCTTCTCTTTGGGAGGTTCAAGGTTCAAACCACAGAGTACCTAAAAAGGGATAGGTTGGATGGTAGGGGTCAAATGTTTCCCAGTTAACTATTCGAGTTCAAAATCTTGGAGGGTTGGGGTTCTTGTTGACTTCGTCTAATCCAACGGGCTGGAGTTTATAGTAGCAACATCCAATAATATTTTTTTATTTGGTTAGTGTGAGAAACCCTTACGACCAACGCATAGTGTGAGAAACCCTTATCAATAAGAAATTTAACACACAACCACCACACACCCACCCACTCACACACTCACAGATGCTGGGGTTTGAACCTTGGACCTCTCGAAGAAGAGCCAAAGCCTGAACCGTTGCTCTTTATAGTAGCAAAATCCAATAATGTTTTTGATTCCCCTATGTAAAAAAATTAACTTTTTTAAAATTAAATTTGTAAAGATTTTTTTTATATACATAGGGGAGTTGGTTACATCCACACTATTTTTAGTAACTGCCAAGTGCAAGGTTCAAACCACAGGGGCTACTCTCAACAAGCCTATACCACCTCGTTGTTATTGACTTGACGTGAGGGAGACCACCGGTCGCTCGGGGTTAATAAATCGTCGTTGGTCTAGCACACTCAAATGTGCCGAAGGATTTAGATCACACTACTGCCTTTGCAATAGGTATGCCCCCAATGTTTGAACCTAGGTCTCTTCTTGGTAAGTGCCTGGCCAGACAAACAATCACCAATCCACCTAGCCCTTAAGGGCATATTAATTATGGAGCTAGTAAACATTGGCTATTACACGACCAGCTAGCCAGCCCGCTCGCCACGTGGACT
The DNA here is from genome assembly GCA_028583015.1 of Wollemia nobilis. Lineage (NCBI taxonomy): Eukaryota > Viridiplantae > Streptophyta > Pinopsida > Araucariales > Araucariaceae > Wollemia > Wollemia nobilis. Next base: position 21,768,457 of record JAQPPZ010017228.1, read on the forward strand.
ATTGCTTGCATGCCAAGTGGCGCTTGCTATTTTCGTGTTGACTCTATTGACTCCTCCCCCTGCTTTGACTTCGTCTGTTGCTAGTTGACCAGCACAAAACAAGTTTTTAGAAGGGTGAGTGCATAGTTGAGTTGGTGTGAGGCGACCAGTTGAGGAATGTAAGGAATGTGATTCGTATGTGTGAGGCGACCAGTTGAGGAATGTGATTCGTATTGTATGGATCCACACAATTCCGGTTCAAATCACACTGGTTTACCATAAACCCTTTTAGCTCTAAGGGATAGATGGATTGGTAGTTGCTTGTCTGGCTAGAAACTTACCAAGAAGAGACCCGAGTTCAAACCTTGGGGTACTAATTTGCAAAGGTAGTAGTATGCTCTAAATCCTTTGAGTGTGCGCTAGACCGATAACAATAGTACAAATCCCAAGCAACCAATGGTCTCCCCCTAATATTGGGTCAACAACAACGAGGTGAGATCTCTCTCATGTCGGGTCAACAACAACGAGGTGGAATAGACTTGTTGGGAGTAAACCTTGTAGTTTGAATCCTACGCTTGACAACTACTAAAAAGAGTGGTTGTAACCAATTTCTCTATGCATCTCTTAAAAAAAAAGACGAGAATTGTATGGCTTTGTGTTTGGTCTCTATCTCACCTTTATAAGAGGTCATGATTGAGATGAAGATGCTTAGCCTTAACTTAATGTGATCAAGGGTTTCTCATATTAACTTAATAAAAAAAAGAAGACGATTAAGAATGATAAATGGGAGACGTTAAGGTTCGAATTTTTTCTTATGGTGCCCATCGTATGCATGGGATTAAATAATAATAAAAAAAATATTATGAAAATTACACGATGTAAAAATCCACACCTCTTAAAAATAAATATTGCTTTCCTTTAAACCATAAAAAACTATCTTAATTATTAATACTTTTTCATGTTATCCAGACTAAAAATCATTCAGAAACTATGAGGTCTTGATAAGTTGCTAAGTTGGGGACACTGGCAATGAAGATCGCTACGGTTGACTGTTTACCTAGTAGCTCAATATTAAAAAAAAAGAAACACCTAAAAAATCCGACGGAAAACATGTTATCCAAAATAAACATTTTTGCAAGCACAAAAATTACGGTAGGCACCAGGCTTTTCTTCTGTTGTCGAATTCAGGGTGTGTATGCATTTTGTAAGGAACATCAGCAATGGCCATGGCCTTGGCAGCGCTGCAAATAAGCAGCAGCAGCACCTCGGTCTATGCAAATGGCAAAATTTCTATTCACACCCGCTTCTTTCGACCCTCAAATTGGAAGGTACTTTTTGCTTAGGCTTCTGCTTAAAAATGTTAGATTGGATTTTATTTCTGAAACGACTATAAATTAATGTACTTTAATTTGGTTCTGCATAACAATGCTGGATATGATTTTATTTCTTATAAATTAACGTAATGTAATGTGCTTTCATAATTAAAAACCAAATCCAAGGGAAACCATGATTCAGTTCAGAAGGGCCAGGGTCATTTCCTATATACCCATTTGAAAAAGAAAAAAAAGAAGAAGAAGTAAATTCAATTCCGTTCCTTTTGCAGTGCGCGTACAAGATTGCTAGAATTTATATATATACACAGTCAATGTAAGTATATATATATATATATAGACAAGTATGCAAACAATATAGAGTATAAATATGCAGTGTATTGACAAGAGTAGACCCCATTTACTATGAGCTTTGTGGAAGGATCCAAACTAAAATAGATACACAATTGAATCAAGTGAAGTGAAAACCTTCCTAAAAAATCACTCTTATCTTTACTTATATTTGAGGTTATGGCATTTCGTATAAGTACATATCACTGTGTGACAACCCCAGTGCAATATTCTCTGGAATATGGGTATCTTTATTGCACTGTAAGGACTTGAACTTAGGTCAAGCTTTTATAAATGATGTCCAAGAGGCATGCTGACTTAGCTATGATCTGAAAAGTCACGTCTATCTGCATATTGAGTTTATAGGCTTTCTTATTGCATTATGGGGTTGAACTTGGATTGCCTTGTTCCAAACATACCTTAATTTGGTTGCATTGTGGTCTCTTAGTGGCATATTCTTTCGATTATTGCCGGCCTTAATGCTGTGTGGGGATTTGAACCATGGTCCTTGGTTACAAGACCCCTATAAGTCGTGAGAGGCTTTCTATACTTAAACTTTGTATACTTGGAGTCCATAAGCTAGATGACCTTGGCTGAGTCATTTTGACCTCGGGGGAGTCTCTTTGTGTAAAATACTAAAATCTAATACATTTTATTTAATTTTAATTTTATTTTTTAAATTTGTCATCCCAGCGACGAGTTTTGTCCTGAACCTGTGCTCTTGTCCTGAACATGTGCTCTAGTGAGAAAAAGAAGAAGAAAAGACCTGTGCTCTTGTCCTGAACCTGTGCTCTAGTGAGAAAAAGAAGAAGAAGAAAAGAGTACTAACCTTGCCGAGTCCAAGACAAGTCCAAGTCTCAAAACTATGATTGGGAATTAGGTCATGCTTTTCCAAATATTTTCCATTGCTTTTACACGACAACCCTATGAATGTGATGCAAGTATCATAAGATAACATTCTCATAGAATTTGACACCCATGAATAACGAATAGGGTGCAGGTTTTTACTTAAATATGCAGTGTAGGTATTGTAAGATTCCCATCTTAGACTCAACTGTGATGTTAGATTCAACTTCACAGCTTTTATGCTATGAATTTGAGTAATAGTAATAGTATAATAGACCAGTTAGTTTGGCATCTCAAGTATCCACCTGCCTCGGGTGTGGGTACTGCAAGACCTTGGATGCTAAATCACATTATAGGTTTCAAATGTGGGACACCCTTAGTTCCTAAGAACTTAATCTAGAAAGATAATGCCTTTTCACAAATGATGCTTTTCTAGTATCGACGTCAATATAACATTTGGGACAAACTACAGCTTGGTTAATGCACAGAGCTGTTCTCACGGATTTGCTTGGTCTTGGAGTTTGTATTTTTATGCAAGGATTAGTTGATTTAAAGAAAAGTACACCCATGAAGTCTGGACTCACTTTCTAGAGTTATTTTTGTACTAAGAATCACTCAACATTCTGCCTCACTGACAACATCATGCATGCTAGTAATTAAGTGGAAACTAAATGCAGTTGGTCAATGTCTAGATTTCCACAGCCCAGGATTCCTCTCATGTGAAGGAAAGACAAACCATCGTATTACACAAGTTGGACATTGTGTTATACAGAACATGGTAGCATCCAAAGGGCAAACCCTTCTGCCAGGAATATGACTTGTACTGAGTTAGTTTCCTCAACTCTGGGCCTGTGGTGACACAAATGGGGTGGAGGGACCTTCCTTCCATTGACCCAAACAAGGTTGAAGGGGACCAGCTTCAGTGTATGGATTGGGGTGATTCCTCCTATACTAGGGTGTGATGTTGTCTGTTATGTAGGTTTTTCACTGGACTAAGATCCCAAAGACCCAACCACTGATGGTTTAGATGTTGGTAAGCCCCACAGCCTCTTATCTCAGCACAAGAAAAGTTCTATATTTGGAGCTTATTGTGGAAAGAGCGAGGATGGAACGTTAAATGAAGTTACAACAAGAATCAAGTATAAAACTTTCTTTGTGTTGATTTAAGGGACTAGCCCTGCCAAACATAGGACAGGTAGGGCGATTTCCAAAGGGTCAGGGTAGACCCTTTTCTGCTGAAACTTGTACCAGTTTCAGGAATTTTTTTTAAAGGGTGTGGGGCAGTCAATATCAAGAGGTCTCATTTATCAATTATTATGGAGGAAAAGTCTGATGAATCAAACAGTGTACTTGCATTGACAGAAAAGAATATGAGACCATGCATAAAAGTTGATTATTAAATAATGAACTCCAATTTTGATGGTAGCTATGCAGGTTGCTATAACAATTCACTAAGCTGGCATTGTTACTAGAGCAAGTGCATCTCTGTATCCATGAAAAGGAAGCAATTGTCAAGAAAAGCATGCTGAAAATTCTGGGATGCTAGATACCTTTTTCATTGTAAGCTTCCTAAACTATCTTGTAAAGTTTTAAAAGAATCAGTGAAAATGTGCAAGAGAACTTTTATGTGGTCATGTGTGTTGAAGTAGAAACCACTGAAGCTAAATGACTAGCGATTTTTGAGGCTGTGATGATGTTCTTCTCCAATGACCCTCATTTCTTTATGTCATTGTACCTTAATATTTGACGTCAATTGTTCTACTTGTCATATCTTTCCAGTTTGTGTTGCCAAGCTTTAAATATGTGTTGTCTATCCAGTTTCTCCAAAATAACACTAATTCCTTACTTTATATGTTCTCATTAATCATTTATTTAAGAATTAATCCATTGGACTTCTTTGTGTTAACAAATCTGAGATTCTTTCCAATTTTAATAGGTTATGAATCCTGAGAGAATCATAAAGGAGAAGTTTTCTTATTACTCTTGCAGCATTCTGTGTTTGGATTTAGCTTGTGTAATTGAACCGATACTCATCAAGGAGATTTTGCTTCAAATAATAAAGACAATATGCAATATATTAATCCTCAATGAATAATCTTTCTGCTTGGTGGAGATTGTCCTGTTGATGAACTCTAGAATGCAATCTTTTTTGGGAGCATCTTTGGTTAGAAGTGACGTTAGGTGAGCACTTCTGATGTTGTTAGATCTTATTTATGATTGTTTCTTAAGGTTGAATGCATTTGGTTGCCATGCTCATAGAAATACATACTCAAACTCCCTATTAAAGTTTTACATGTCAGAAAAGCTAAAATTGATGACCCAAAGGCTACAAACCTTTATTTGCGAAATTCAACTTGCAAAGCATAAAATTCATCCCATATGAGTATGGGATCGAACAACATCGTGACTTAGGCTTGGATAATTGTTGCTACAATCACGTTCATCCTTTTTTGTCTGAAGAGGCAGCATTTTTATCAGCATATTTATTTGTAAAAGTCAACAGCAAGACTTTTCTCCATACTTCAGTTGGCTTTTCAAGCCATAAAGGAATGGACAGAATGTTAAGGTAACTTGTTCAACCCATAGTTTTAAAACTCGCAAAGTACCCACGAAACTCGTGGGTCAAAGGGCTCTGCGAGTTTTTTTTTTTTTTTTTTAGAACTTGGGCTGAGGCGAGTTACTCACCCATTACTCTCAGAGTACTCAGCAATTACTTGCTGAGACTTGCACAGGTAGAGGCAGATAACAAGTTTTAGAAAAAAAAAAAAAATCAATAACATTGTTTTTATTAATTAATTATTGTAGTTTACATTATAATTTATTTTAACTAGGTGGAAAGGTCAACTTTTTACTTTTAAATATATTACTTTATTTTAACTTTAATATAAAAAAGATCAGCTTAATTTAGTTCTTTTATATAATATGAGGTATAATGACATACATTAGTTTAAATAGTAAAACTTGTTTGATAAATAAATATTTTTATTTTTTTCAACGAGTTTACACAGGTTTTTATAAGGGGTCCTGGTCCCCTCATATTGAGTGGGGTTTGAACCTTGGACCTCTCAAAGAGAAGCCAAAGCCCTTACCACTGCAGTAAGCTTGCAGCTCTTATAAATAAATATTTTTATTAATAAAGATAAATTTATATTATTCTTTTTATATGTTTTTAGGTATTTATTTTTATGAAAACAATAATAATTATATCTAAAAATAAAAAAACTTTCAAGTTAGTTAAGCAAAGTAATTTTTACAACCCATGAACATTACATATATTAGACCACCTAGAATATTTTAAGTCCACTGCATGTGCTGCCTCCTTTGGATCCAAGCCTTGGATTTCCTATCTAGAGCACCCAAGCCTTCAACGTTAGGCCCACTCAAGTTGTATTATACAAGTTTATTGAACCTTGGATTTTAAATGTATGTATCAATGGAATGTAAGCTATAAACATGTTGGATAGTTTGAGAAAGTTGAATGCCTCTAAAGGGAAATTAAACTCACAAGTGGGAGAATATCTACTTCACAAGTAAAAGGAAGGTTTTGAAAAAGGCTTGTAATGGTATTATTTTTTTTCAATTGGTTATATGGGATTGAAATGGGCCCCACCCATATTACATCATCACCACATAGTGGTATCATAACAAAGCTTGGATATTATCCATGTATCACTTGGCAAGATTTGAACTTGGGTCTCCTCCTTAAATGTTGAGGAATCTAATTGATTGAGCTAATGCCAATTGATTTAATGAATTTACACAGGTTTTTATGAGGGGTCCTGGTCCTCTCATACTAAGTGTGGTTTGAACCTTGAACCTCTCAAAGAGAGGCCAAAGCCCTTACCACTACAGTAAGCTTGCAGCTTTATTTTTTCAATAAGTTTACACAAGTTTTTTATGAGGGGTCTTGGTCCCCTCATACTGAGTGGGGTTTGAACCTTGGACCTCTCAAAGAGAGGCCAAAGTCCTTACCACTGTAGTAAGCTTGCAGCTACATGTAATGGTATTATTGCCTACTATAATAAAATTGTATTATTTCGAATTGAAGATAAAACAAATTAGATATTCATATGTTGAGTACTATTAGATACAAAAGGTTAATTTGGAGTTTGTTAAAAACTTTACATTTCATCAAGTGGCATTAGCACAACCGGTTAGATTCCTCAACATTTAAGGAGGAGACTAAGGTTCAAATCTTGCCAAGCGATACATGGATAATATCCAAGCTTTGTTGTAATATCACTATGTGATGATGATGTAATATGGGTGGGGCCCGTTTCAATCCCATATAACCAATTGAAAAAAAAGAAAAAACCTCACATTTCAAAATGTTGTATTTTTATGTTGTATTTGCCATTTGGGCTGAATTATTGTTTCATAAACTATAATTGTACTCATTGCAATGAATATCTAACATGAAATTGGCTCTCCAATTGTTGCTTAATTTTTTTCTTTTTTCTTTTTCTGTTTATTGCAAAAATTTCTTCGTTTTTTTTGGCCAAGTTATTGTCAATCTTTTGCCGAGTTTTCCCAAGTTGCGAGTAACTCTCCAAAATTAGGCTGCCCAGTTTTTCCCAAGTTGCGAGTTTTAAAACAATGGTTCAACCAATGTCAACCAACACCTAGGTCACCCTATATCTTCTGTCCATAGGACCTTGATTCCTGCTTCTGGCATTAGCTTTCCTTTAATCTAGTGGGTCTTTGCAACTCTGTAGACTGTGCAGGAAATTTTTTTATAAATGTAAATCATATTGATGATTTGGAATCATATATACATTTAAAAAACTAACAAGTCTGTTTCTGAATGGAAAGTCCCTTAGGGTACTAAGAAATAGACTATCTGAATTCATAACAAAAGTAGGCAATACAGTTTGACAAACCTATTGAATCTTGTATGGTTACAAAATTGACAAATAGTTCACTAGATGCAATTTCCCCCACTTATTCCTTTCTGATTTTGGTGTAAAGCTTGAACACAAGTACCTTTTAGGCCTAGATGATACTTCAATTAATAGCAACAAAATGCTAGTTCACTGGGATTACAAGATGACACGTTAGACCCTTCAAAAGACCACATAAGACATTTGTTTAAGCAGTATATCTTGAATCTCTTGATTGAGGTTGATAACACTAGCTTCTTCATAGAAGAGAGCTTGGGACAAGTTAGGTGACTGATAAATCAAAGTCAATTGATTTATAACTAATTTTGCAGAATTTTTATTAATTTGTCATCTAAGGCACTTCAATGGGTTTAGTTTAAACTTCAGCCTGAATCAATGGAGTCGATCTTAAATTATCCAATATCTGCTATAGTTAATAGGTGCGCTGTGGATGTATTCCTATAAAGCTTATTGTCCAGGATTGATCGTTCTTTTGCCAAGTTTATTTACCTTTGTTTAAATTTACTTTTTTTTTTTTTTTAAACTTTAATTTGCAGTTCAAGGCCAAAGTTCATTCTTCTTCCCTAACTTTAATAGACTGTAAAATTTCCTCCTGCAGTTAGCGGGATTTGGATAACCCAGCATTAACATAGGCTAGGGCTGAATGATGTAAAGTTGATGACATATTATGTTTTACATCAAAGAAGTATGGGTCTTGCCTGGTGACCTAATTTGTACAATAATGTATAATGTTAGAGGCATTCATGGTTTTTATGGGGACAGTTCTTTCACAACAATGCTTTGAAGTCTGGGGCCTTAAAGGTATGATGTCTTTCTTCATTATTCTCCAATGCATTTGTCGGAACTGTGCTTAGTAACTGGTGAACTGAGGTCAATACTTAGCATCTTTGCTCATGTTTTATGTTTAACTGTTGTCCTGTATGATTTACATTTTGTGAAAAAGTTCATTGAAAAGTTTTTGGGTGACCATGATTGTACTCAGTACAGGCGCAAAAGTGTTTGTTGACTCAAGCAAGACACACATAAGAATAATGTTAAGGGACAAACTTATTCTGATGTACCCTAATTCCTGCATATGTGTTTTTAATAATTATGTTTGGCTTTTGTTTTTTGTTTAAAACTATAAACTCTATATTGTGTGGAAAATACTTAGACCTTAGATTCAATACTCTAATTATATATTGCAAATCTTTTTATTGAAGTTTCACTTGAAAATTGTTGTTGAAATCGCAATGAACGAGTTTACTTTCTCTTTTACAGAAGGGGGGCATAGCAAACGGATGTCAGAGGCTTTCATTACTTTTACTTTATAAATCCTCAGGTGCAAGTGGTAGTCAGTTCGGTAGAAAATTATCAATCACAGGAAAACATCCTCAAAATGTGGACCTTCCAGCTTCCCTGCCAAAAACTAAAAAGAAACCGTTTCCTGTACCTGTGAAAGAATTAAGGCGTGCTGCAAGGGAAAGACAAAAGAATAACAAGGGACGAAAGAGGCCTATTGGGCCTCCAAGAAATGGCTTACTAGTTCTGGAGCTCATCCCAATTGCCCACCAAGTTTTTGAAGCAAGAACAAGAGTAATAAATGGTCTTGCAGAACTGCTTAAAGTGATACCTGTCCATTCTTGCAGGTAAATTGCTCTGAGATTGCTCAAGTTACTTTTCTCAAATTAACATTCTAGCTATTTCCTGAATCAATGACGAATGCTGCTTTTCTTTATTTCTATCATTTTGTTTCTATGCCGTAAGTTTGTGATTGTAATGCAGACATTGCTCAGAAGTGCATGTTGGCCCTGTTGGCCATCCTTTTAAAAATTGTGAAGGTTACAATTATGGAGCTCGGAACTCCCTCCATGAATGGGGAAGGACTTATATTGAGGACATTCTTGTTCCAGTCGAATCATTTCATCTATTTGATCGTCTTGGAAGGCCTCTGACTCATGAAGAAAGGTTTTCAGTAGACAGGATACCAGCAGTTGTGGAGCTTTGCATCCAAGCAGGTTTAGATCTACCTCAATACCCCACACGGAGGAGGGTGGAATGTGTGTATTATATTCGAAAGGAAATGGTTGATCCTAATAAAGATGAAGCAATCAATGATATGCAAATGACAAAATCAACTGAGGTAGTAGATCTTTATGAACCAACCCAACAAAGAAACACAGAGACCCTATCTTTAGAGGAAATCCGGAGCCTAGCAGAAGAGACACTTGAAGCATGGTTCACCATGAGGCGGGGAGCTATTAAACTGATGAGAAAATATCCTGTAAAGGTTTGTGGTTACTGTCCTGAAGTGCATGTTGGTCCCTGTGGGCACAGAGCTCGGCTTTGTGGGGCATATAAACATCAGCAGCGTGATGGAAAGCATGGCTGGCAAACGGCAACTATTGATGACCTGATACCTCCAAAATATGTCTGGCATGTCCCTGATCCACATGGGCCTCCTTTAAGGAATGAGCTGAGGAGATTCTATGGTCAGGCCCCTGTTATTGTGGAGCTGTGTGTGCAGGCGGGGGCGTCTATACCTGAAGAATACAAACCCATGATGAGGCTGGATATTGCAATTCCAGAATCTGAAGAAGTAAGAATGGTTGCATGATCACTTTCATCAAGAACCTGACAGCCAAGATTCTTCTACTTACTTTTGAATTGAAAAGCTTGGAATGTGTATATTAAGCCCTTATACACGGGGTGGGGAGAATTAAAAAATAAAAATCATGTAATGAAACATAATGCTGATCAAAGAGATCTGTATTTTATGAATTGGCCTTCAAAAAAGGGAAGTGGCTATTGAATCTTATTGTTAGGTCAGGATTTGAGTTAGTCATGATGGTTCAAAGTTCTACTTGATATCTGAGTGCTTAATAATTCAGTATAGTTTCAGGCAAAACTTCAAAGGCAGTTGTATTAGCAATCCATTTTACAGATCAAGTTCTTGACAATGCAAAATCCCATTGAAATTTCTGATTTGCACCAAGACTTGGATGCTTTTCTTGTCTGTTTTTCCATTTTCTTAGGGTTAGTTATCTAGTTGAGCAAGTTGCTTTTAGAAATGCATTGTAACTTATGATATAATGCAGGAGATTCTATAAAGTATTCCTTGAGCTTGAAGGATTAACAATTTCAGTAAGCAGTTTCCAATGCTTGCTGGATTGGACTGGTGTTCTTTGCTTTTTCATGTACAGTTGCTAAACTCCAACTATTTCAATACCCAAATAGAAAGTTTATATATTCCAGTAATGGTTTGGACGAGAGGCATTCCTAAGTGTAAAGGGAATGGTTATCCTCTTGATGTCTTAAACATTGGTGGTAGTTGAGGGGAGGCCAATCACTTCTCATACTATAAGTACTTATTTTTTGCGGGGCATAATAGAATCTACAGATTTCTGCATCTCCTCTTTGTGTTCTTTGCATTTGCAGGATTTGTCCCTCCATTGATATCAATGCTTTGTTGGCTCTTGGACCAATATTGCAATTAAATTTATTGAAATTCTATTTATTTTTGTTGGAGAACAAGGGGTTGTACTCGGGTCCCCCACCCTTGACAAATCACAACTCTCTTCTTTAGAGCTTGAGAGTTTACAAATAGATTCACTTCTCATCTCAATTGAGATGCTATAGCTAGAAACCTACATCATTTTACATAAAATGTCTGAATTCTTGATTTTCATTTTTTGGATCTTTTTCAATTTTCTGTGTGAATACAAATATTCCAGAATTCAGCATCCTTCTTGACATTTTCCTATAGCAGCCTTCACAATACCAAAACTTCACCTCTACTATCTATGCATTGCATCTTAGTAGAGTAATATTTCCAAAACATCGCACTATCATAGTCCGCTTTACCAAATCTGGATTGCTAGTTTCCTTCCTGAAGCACAAGTGCAACCACAAAAATTATAATAAATAGTTTATATGAAAACACATTAATGTTATAAAATAAAGCAGATATTACCAATGGAAAACATTAAAGTAAATCTTAATCATTATTTGATTCAGGCAGTCAACATTTTCTTGTCAGCTTCAGCTAAACTTACTACTTCCTCTAACCATGGAAAAGAGAATTTAACTTCACGATCCTCAATTAAAACCCCTCTATTGGCTAGCCTATCTACACATTTGTTTCCTTCCCTTAATGTATGTGTAAACCTAATTTCTTCAAACTCTTTAGCAAGATCTTGAATTTCCACAATTATCTCTTGTATGTTCCATGGAGCCTTTGCTTTCCTCAAAATTGCATTTATTACTATGAGTGAATCACCTTCCATCCATACTCTATTCCATTTCATTTGTTTGCATATTTTTAACCCTTCTAAAGCCACCCAAGCTTCAACTTCATTATTTGTCTTAAATCCACTATTGAAAGCATAATGAGACAAAATCTCTCCTCTATTATTTCTAATTATTCCTCCTCTTCTATTGGTCTTAGATTTCCTTTAGATGCTCCATCAAAATTCAATTTGACCAACTCCACATCTGGTGGTTTCCACTTTATATTCTTTGCCTTCTTTTTGTTTCTCCTATACCCAACATCATAATTCCATTTGATGACTTGACTCCATCTATCAAGGCTCTTTGCTTCCAGATTAGGGATTGGGTGAGTTGATAGGGTTGGATTAGACTCCTCTATGGCTAAACATATCTTCCTTTTCATTACCTCTAAATTGCTTTCCTTTCCTTTAAATATTCTTCTATTCCTTTCTAGCCATACAATCCAAAGTATTGTATCTTTTGATATATCCCAGATTGTTTGTAAAGCCTCACTTTTAAAAGTGCTTTGCCATTGCTTTAACCATTCTTCAATTCTGCCATTCATCACCATGCATTTACCAAACATATTAAGAATCCATTGCCATAGTTTCCAGACTATTGAGCAATGTCCCAAGAGATGGTCTATACTCTCCTCCTTTTTACAAAGAACACATTGTGAGGGGCCATGAAAACCCCTTTTCATAAGGTTATCCCAGGATAAAATTCTTCTATGACCTACTAGCCAAACAAACATTTTGACTTTAGGAATGCTTGGGCTATCCCAAATATCTCTCCATATTCTTGTGATATTCCTATTTTGTTGGTGCTTTACATTATATCCACTTCTTGTTGTGTATTCTCCTGAGCTATTCAACTCCCAAATCAATTTATCCTTGGCTCCCCTTGGAATAATCATTGTTGTTATCTTTCTACTCAATTGCCTCCTAGCATCAATGTCTTGTATACTTGTAAAAAAATCTTCTTTCCATTTGTATCTTCCTTCCTGATCCTTGTACAAAATGTTTGAAACCCTATCACCATATTTATCTTGAAGTAATCTCATCCAAGGTTTCAAAATTGGATCTAGATTGAGTGGTTTTTTATCACACCAAGTATCCATCCAAATAGAATTTTTTCTCCAATTCCCACCACCCATCTTAAACCTTTAATCACTAGATCAATAGATTTTTTTAAACCATTCCAAAGTGCAGAACCATTTGGTAGAGAGAATGTAGTAAATATTAAGCTTGGGTCATTGGGCTCAACATACTTAGAAGAATTCTTGCCCATTGTCTTTGACTCTCTTTGTACAATCTCCAAATTACTTTTCCCCTAAGAGCTAAGTTTGCATCTGTAAGAACTCTTAAACCGAGACCTCCCCTAGTTTTATCATCACACACCTTGCTCCATTTCACCAAAGGAAATTTCCTTTTATCATGTAATCCTGACCACAAAAATGATCGCATAATATAGATTAAACATTTTTCTATTGATTTTGGCATAGTATACAATGACATATAATATGTTGGAATGGCCTATAAGACTGATTTAATTAGTTGCACTCTTCCTACTAATGATAACCATCTACCTTTCCATGCCGGTAGTTTATTCTAAACTTTACTTATAACTAGATTCCATAATTCTATCCTCATTCTCCCCTCAAATAAGGGCATCCCTAGATAAGTTGTTAGCAAATTTGCCTCCTCCATTTGAAGTAACCTGCAAATCCTTACTTTGATTTTAGTTGGAGTGTTTAGGAAGTAAATTTTGGATTTTGTCCTATTAACTTTTTGCCCTGATGCTCTTTCATATTCCTTTAATAAGTTATTCAAAGCTCTAGCCTCATTTATCCTTGCCCTCCCAAAAAGGGTTGTATCATCTACAAATTATTGATGGGTGATGTTGTCAATGTTATTACTAGCCTTAAGTCCACTTATAAGCCCATCTTTGTTAGCCTTCTTCAAGTTCCTACCCAAAACCTCTGCCATAATAATGAACAAATATGGTGATAGAGGATCTCCTTATCTAAGACCTCTCTTGGCTTTAAATGATTATGTTACTAACCCATTGACCAACACTGAATATGAAACTGTAGAGACACAAGCTTTAATCCATCTAACCCATTTCTTCCCAAATCCAAACTTTTCTAATACTGCAAAAAGAAAATCCCATTTAACCCTATCATAGGCTTTACTCATATCAAGTTTTAAGATCATTGCTTTCTCTTTTCTTGAAGTTGTTGAATGTATAACTTCATGAGCTACTATGATCCCATCCAGAATCTATCTCCCTTTCACAAATCCTCCTTGCTCTTCTAAAATAATTTTGTCTAACAATGGCCTTAATCGATTCGCCATCACTTTGGAGATAATCTTATATGCCATATTACATAGGCTTATGGGTCTAAATGAATCAAACAATTCAACATCCTTCTTTTTTGGAATCAGGGTAAGATATGTTGCATTTATTTTATAAGGTATGTATTGTTTTACCCTAGACTGTTCCACTACCACCAATAAAGAATCCTTCACTATATCCCAATTATGTTGGTAAAATGTTGTAGAGAGCCCATCTAGACCTAGGGATTTATCCTTATTAAAAGAGAAAAGAGCTAAATGAACTTCTTCTAGAGTAATAGGCTCCATCAATTTCCTATTGTCTTCATTCATTATAACTGAAGGTACTTCTTGTAGAAGTTTATCATTAAGAACTTCAAACTCCTCTGATCCTAGAATATTTTGATAAAAAGACCTTACCTCTTTTCTAATTTCACTCTGGTCTTCAATCCAAACCCCTTCTACTGATTTAATTCTACTAATTCTAGATGTTGATCTCTATACTATAGCCATCCTATGAAAAACTTTGTATTTTTATCTCCTTTTAACCAAGTCTATCTTGATTTTAATCTCCAAAATTTCTCTTCCTTACTCAAAATATTATGATATTCACTAAGCAACTCCCTTTCCTTTGAGCTTGGATTATTATGATCACCTTTTTGGAATTTTGAAAGTTTATCTTTTAGTTCTTCTTTCTTCTCAAAAATATTTCCAAAAGTGTTCTTGTTCCATTCTTTTAATCTAGATGTCATTGATTTAATTTGTTTTGGAAGTGCATACAACCCATCATTTCTTGAAGAATTCCATGTTTGTGCTATCATATCAACAAATTGAGGATGGTCTTCCCACATCTGCTCATATTTAAAATATGATATTTTTTTAATTCACTTACCACCATTTTAACTCTTATTGGCCAGTGATCTGAACCAATCCTTGTTAAGGTATTAATTTTAGCACAAGTCCCTTCATCTAGCCAATGATATGAGAGTATGCATCTATCTAATTTTTTTGCTATTAGGTTTTGGCCTCTCCTATTGTTGGTCCATGTATAGTTGTCTTCTTCAAACTCAACCTCCCATAGATTATTGTTTTGAATAAAAGCTGAGAAATCTCTCATACTTTGGGTTAATTTCCTAATTCCCCCAAATTTTTCATCCAACTTGGTTATGGCATTAAAATCTCCTATGATCATGAATCGGGTTTCTTGGTCTTTACTTCTCATAAAGGCTTCAATCCCACTCCAAACTTCTAATCTACCTGACTGAGTTGTAGGTCCATAGACATTGATAAGGATGAAATGAATATCTACAAAGTAGCATGTGACTAAAGAGGCTATCCAATGCCTAGTTTTATGAATGGTTACACAAGAGGTTCTAATAGGATTCCAACAAGTTAGAATTCCCCTTGCCACTCCTTCAGAATCCATAGCATCCCATTCACATCTCACCCATACTACTTTCATAGTTTTTGAAACTTCTTTTTGTCATTTTAGTTTCTTGGATACAAAGAATATCAGGCTTATTACTTAAACAGAGGTCCTTGATACACCTCTGCTTTGAGGGGGCATTAGCACCCCTTATATTCCATGAGATGATAATCATGTCTCATTAGGGGCTATTGGCCCTACTTACAAATTACCAATATCATTTTATTGTTTGGTAAAGAGAAGTTCAACCAACTTAGTTTGTGTTCCTTTCTCTATGTTTGCTCTTGCTTCCCTAGATCTTGCTTGATAATTTGAGGGTTTTCCTCTTTTTTCCTTGCTTGTATCAAGAGTAGGTCTTATTATTCTATTCCTCAATATTCTTTCACAACTTTATTTTTCATCATATTTATCCTCTCCTAGCTCTACTACAAAAGCTTTTGACTTGTCCTACTCATTTTTTAGTATTTCCTTATTAATGGTAGAGGTATTAACATCTAACACTACATTTTATTTACCAATTTTTTTCTCCTAAATGGTGCATGGTACTTCAAGAGAGTCTTCAAAATCTGATGAGACACATTCCTTAGGTTCATCGAGAATGTTCATCCCTAAATCAAGATCATACTGAATAGACGATTCCTTGTTAATATGTTGAACCTGTTGTACTATGTCCTCTAAGCTTTGATCTACTTTTTCTTCATAGGCTAAAGCCTCAAAAGAGTTGGTATTTCTTCCAATATCCTTCCTTACTGGTCTCCATTATTTATTTGCTTTCATTTTTCTAGATCTATTTTTTGGAAGTTGAAAACCATCTTCATCCATATCCATTTGTAAGTTTCTCTTGCAGTTTTCTACATATGATTCTGTTGGGCTCTTCTTAGGGCATGATCTCTCAATATGCCCCACCTCATGACATCTTCTACATCTAAAAGATATGTTTTCATAATCTATGGTTTGGGTCCACATCTTATCCCCATACTTAAGAATGATTGATTCTAGTAAAGCTTTACTTATATCAATCATGACCAATATCCGAGCATAAATAGCCAAGAATCCATCTTTTGTAGTATCTGAAATCTCAAGGAATTCTCCTAGAGTGTTGCCTATTGCCTTGAAGGTATCCATTTCCCAAAATTCAATGGGCAACCCATACATCCTAACCCAGATTGGTACTAGGGATAGATTTACATTTTCAGGTGAAAAGCCTTCATACCAACGGGTAAGGAAGAGTCATGCTCTTCCCATAAACCAAGGACCCCCTTTTAGGATTCTATCTCTTTCTTCCCTAGAACAAAAAATGGCTAGGAAGAAACCTTTGGGAAGAAAGGATAGAATCACTCCTGGAGACTTCCAACTCCTATCAATCCATTTTCTCAAGGCTGAAGCCCCTAGCCAATACCCATTAAATTTACCAAAAATTACCCTATCTTTGAGCAACGAGGATCGATCCTCTGTGGTGCGCTCACTAACCTCTACCACTAGAGATGATTCTAAGGATTTAGCTATAAATCGGTCCATGGAAAGGAAACTAAAACTCAAAATCTACTGAAATTTACCAGAATATCCTATAGCGAATATAATATTTGATAAAAAATTTATAATAATTTGCATGCAAAATTTCTAAGATAAAGAAGGGAAAAAGAAACTTAGCTAAAAAATTCTATGCCCAGATAGAATGTCTTGCCTCACTGAAGTCCTAGCCCTTCATTGCTCCTCCCATCATCCGAACCCTAGCTGACAAATATTTGCAATTTCGTTTTTCGTGACTTGAAAAATCATCATTGCCCTTGTTCCGGATGGCTGACTTCACAGGGTCGTATCTCCCTCAATATTGCTTGGATTCCTTCATATGACCACTCATTTTAAAGCTATTCAAATTCCGCACAAATTGGTCCAAGAATCAGCTGAATCGGATAACCCTTCGTGAAGATATGGCTCCTAAAAGATGAGATGTTTTAAAAAAAAATGCCCTAATCCTTCGCAACATTGGGGTTAGACTTCGATCATAATTTATTGGAATTTTATTATTTACTTAGTTCATTCACATGTGGCTTCAACATGAGCTACAAGCTTATGAACAATCTCTATCAAGCCTTTATTAAAGAGGCCACTGCACATAGTTCTAAATAGTGCCTTGAGGATAGCTTGTCTACGACAGTCCAAATTATTTTTGGGCATCTTTTGATTTTGTGTCCTTTGCAGTGGTTTTGATTGGCAAGATCTTTGAGCTAGGGTTGTTATCCTTGTCCATCAATTCTATTACGGTATTACCTATTAATTTTGTCTTTAACTTTACTTATTTAATTTGCTCTTAGTTAGTTTAACCATGTCGCTTTTGGGCTGTACAGGCTAGACTTATTGAAGGGATTTTATTAGTTATTATTGGAAGTGGTTGCTTCTATCTCTTGTTAGTTTTAAATATAACATTTCCCATCCATTATTTTATCCCTGATTTCCAAACTGAAGAAAATGATGAAGAAAAATCCTTTCAAGAGGAAAGTCATGGAGTAACTTGAATTGAAACTTCCTTTCCACTTAATACAATTTTGAATCTTAAAAAAACCTAGCTAGTATCTATGGAACTTATATATCAACCCTTTGCTTTTAAGAACGGTTAAATCCTGGTTGATCATATCATCCTTGATAATCATTTTTGATGTACTTTTTGGATAGGGTTTGCCATATATTTGCTTTTCCTTGTGTCCTCCACTATGACATCTTTACTTCCAGTTAAGAAATGATTCTCCTACTATGCTACCTAGATTTTCTTCACAAGAATCCTTTATTTTTGAATTTCTTCTAAATATTGGAGCAAGAAAGAGTCGTGCTCCCTCCTTGCTTGTACTTTGCTTCCTGCTCGCACTCGTAACACTTGTTTGATTTTTAAAACAAGAAAAGGTGAGGCTTGCTCCTTGATTGCACTTGCTCCCCAATCACACTTGCCTTTGCCTTTAGTTTAGTTTATATGATTAATATCTCTCTCTTCTTTGAGGGGTTTCTTCTGTCCTTAGACTTAGTACTTTAATATGGTTGTACTTACAAATTCCTTGGACCTACATTGGTCTTTTGTGAACATCAATATAATTTCATTTCATTTCTCACTAGAATATCGAGCATTGCTTGTGACTGTTTCCCTATTTTTCAAAGTTGAAACTCTGCCACTGCAATACTCTATCTATTACTACAAAGTTTAAGAGAAAGAGTGCCTGCCATGCAAACAAAAGGATCGAATATGGGAAGGTTGTACTTCTCTTATCTAAACACTGGATTGCTCTGGTAAGGATCTTATGAAATAATTTAGCACTGTGCAACACTGGGTGGATTGAGCAGAGCTAAATTTTAGCTCTCCATAGATAGGTACAACTGTTGGGCTTCCTTCATTTGCACAAGCAACTAAATGTAAGTTTAAGCATGATGCTGCAATTGGATTTCCAGGAATGATCTGTGGAAAATGAGTGAGCTACAGAAATTAAACTCATGATGGTTTTAATTGTGCCTCTGACTTGGATGTGCTCTCAATTTCTTGATTTTATTCTCCTTATTGTTGTATTTTTCCAAATATGCTTGTTAAAAGCATGAGTGTGCAATTTATGGTATAGAAATAAGAAAAGTAATTTAAAAACATAATTAATTGGGCCTTAATGTTATGTGGTCAGAATTTTTGCGTTTTGGTTGCAGGCCTACTTTTCTTTATTTCTTCAATCTGGAGGATTTTATAACTCAAACCTGCCACTACATTTTATTGCTTTTAGCCCACAAAGTTAACACTGTGACTGCAAAGGCAACTCCTAGGTTTTCTTATTAAACAGTGTTGCGTTGAGTTGCTAGTCCTCAATGAATTAGCCTACAATCACTTTGTTAACTGCACAAGACCAGCAGTGTAGACTTGCAAAAGTAGTAAAATATTTTTGATGATACTTTGGTTATAGAGCTTGGGAAGTTCTTGCCAAATTTCACACGCTGCATTGTTCTCAACTTCATATTGCAAGACCAAATAACATGATCTCAAGCGGTCAAATTCCTCGACTTTCATGATCTTGCAAAGTGATACATGTGATAAGAATGGAGCCTAAAGAAAAAATTCGTCACTCCAATTAGGAATAGAATGTGGTATAATTGGTGGATCTATCCTTGGTGTTAATTCCAAGATAGAATTCGTTGTAATTGGATTGTTACATATAAGTGCAATTGAGAGAGACTGATGTAAGTGAGGATTCTTGGTGTAACCATTGAGGAAGATTACAACGGTTGGTTGTAGGTGGATCCCTTTGGTGCTTGGAAGATAATAGAAGGACTGAAATATTCTTTGTGGATGTAGCCCACACTGGGTGAACCACATTACATCTTGTGTTCTCTTGTTGTGTGAGATTGTTTTACTGTTTTGATTAAGTTTTTCTTCTGAAAATCATATGTGATTTATTGCTCATAATTATTGGTAAAAATAATTGAATCCTAACAATTGGTATCAAAGCGACGTTTTTGTTGGGTACTCAACAGAAGGGTTTCTGGATCAAGTGGGAGCAATGGCAAAATATTTGAAGTTCAAGGTGGAAAAATTTAATGGCCAAAATTTCCAACTCTGGAAAATGTAGATAGAAGATTATCTCTATCCAGAAGGACCTCTATCTACATCTAGAAGGTAAGACAAAGAAACCAACTGCAACGTCTGATGATGAGTGGGCTCTCTTGGACAAAAAGGCACTGGGAACGGTGAGGTTGTGCTTAGCAAGCATGGTTGCCTTCAATATATCCAAAGAGAAGACTACGAAAGATGTCATGGATGCACTGGCCAGGTTGTATGAAAAACCCTCTACTTCTAATAAAGTTTTTCTCATGAAAAAGTTATTTAATATGCAAATGAGCGAAGGAGAATCTATTCAGGATCACTTGAATACATTTAATACTATTACTAATCAGTTGAGTTCAGTGGGTTTAGATTTTGATGATGAAGTCAGGGCCTTGTTGATTTTGTGCTCATTGCCAGAGAGTTGGAACAACTTGGTAATGGTCGTGAGAAATTTTGCTTCAAGTTCTAACAAGTTGGTGTTTGATGATGTTGTGGGTATCATTCTAAGTGAGGATATGAGGAGAAAAACCTCGGGTGAAGCATCATCATCAGGAATGGCTCTAACTATTGAGAATAGAGGAAGACAGAGGGAAAGAGGCAAGAGTCCGAATCAAGGTAAATCAAGAGGAAGATCCAAATTGAAAGGAAAAGGAAAAGCGGAGTGTTGGTATTGTGGGAAGAAAGGCCACCTCAAGAAGGATTGTTGGAATAAAAAAAAGGATGGAAAAGGAGATGATGAGAATAGAGGTAATAATCAAGAAGCTAATATTGCTGGTGAGATTTTACAAGATGCATTAATTTTATCTCTTGATAAAAATAATGATTATTGGCAAATTATGGAGTGATATCCAAAGTGCTATACACCTTGCTAAGAACTCAACTTTCCACTCAAGGACCAAGCACATTCAACTCAGATATCACTTCATACGTTTAGTAATGGAGGATGGTTCTTTGAAGTTGGGTAAGATTCATACATCACAAAATCCTACTGATATGCTTACCAAGGTTGTAACAAGGGAGAAGTTGAGCTTTTGCTCTACTTCGATTGGTCTTAAGGAGTAAGATCAAATATGAGAATGTTTCAGTCCTATGTTGTAAGGTGTTGCAGCAGATTTAGTCTCCAAGTGGGAGATTGATAAGAATGGAGCCTAAAGATAGAATTCGTCACTCCAGTTAGGAATAGAATGTGGCATAATTGGTGGATCTATCCTTGGTGTTAATTCCAAGATAGAATTTGTTGTAATTGGATTGTTACAAATAAATGCAATTGAGAGAGACTGATGTAGTGAGGATTCTTGGTGTAACCATTGAGGAATATTACAACGGTTGGTTGTAGGTGGATCCCTTTGGTGCTTGGAAGATAATAGAAGGACTGAAATATTCTCCGTGGATGTAGCCCACACTGGGTGAACCACGTTACATCTTGTGTTCTCTTGTTGTGTGAGATTGTTTTACTATTTTGATTAAGTTTTTCTTCTAAAAATCATATGTGATTTATTGCTCATAATTATTGGTAAAAATAATTGAATCCTAACGTGCATAATTGGTAATTGGTAGGCTATTGTAATACATGAGGATGTAATTGTTTTAATCCATAACTGATGATTAAAAAAAAAAAACTTTCATGTTGTAAGATATTTTATTTGCTAGGGAATATGTAAAAAAGATCTAGTGTGATAGAAAAACCCCTAATGACTTATTTTAAATCTTTCCTCCATAACTACGCTTTAAATTTCCTAATTTGCAGAATATATCCACTTCAAATGTGGGGCAGCTATTTGCAACCACATTGTCATGATTTTCAATGCTTTGGAAAATGCCACAAGATGTCTCAAGTCTATGCTAGACAATATGGGCATTGTTATTAAAAAATTGCAAGCCATGCATGTGGATTTGAAGAGTCTTATTGATTTGCTTTGCCAATTGGATCTTCATGCTCGTTACAGAGGTGCTAGTGTTCTAAATGTTGGTTCCTCTTATTATCACTTTTGATGTAGAAATAATGCTCATCTACCAAGTAATGTGTGTTTAGTGACCTATCATGAATAACATATCACATATAAAATTAAATTCATATACAAAAACGAAGATAAACTGAACAATTTAATCATGGGAAAAGTACAAGTGGATCTCTATAAGCAACTAAAACAAATGCACAACTAACTATATTCCTCTTATGATATTGAGTTCATTCTAATCCACACCCACTACTGTTTATGGTAAGCTTTTCCATGTACTACCTCAACTTACTATTCCATTGTGTAATCTTTTGGCCCTTGCTTTATGGTATTCTTCAAAAGCTTCCTTATCCCATGACTGTGAATGGCTTCATTTATATTCATATCTTCTTCTTATCATTTGATACTCTTTTCATGACCATTACTTTTGTAATTTGTAGCTTTAATCTATTGATTTCGTTCTCTTCTATACTTATTTCAACCAAGTTATTAGATTTTTAACTTCATGCTTTGTCATAAAGGACAACTTCAAATTTAATAAATTCACAATCACCACCCTATATGTGTGATACATTTGTTTAAGACTTACTAGAATATTTAAGAGAAAAATCTTTGAATGAATTTATTTATATTCATCTCTTCTTCTCATTGTTTGATCCTCTTCTCTTCATATATTGTAGTCCACATGGCCATTACTTTTGTAATTTGTAGCTTGAGTCTATTGATTTCATTCTCTTATATACTTTTTTTTCAAGCAGTTTTATGGGAATAAAACGAACCCCACCCTTATTACATCATGATCACATAGTGGTTTTACAACAACTTGGCAAGTATGCATGTATCACTTGGCAAGATTCAAACATAAGACTCCTCCTTGAATGTTTAGGAACATAACTAGTTGAGCTAATGTGATATGGCCATTCTCTTCTATACTTATTTCAACTAGATTATTAGATTTTTAAATAGATGCTTTGTCATAAGAGGTGACTTCAAATTTATTTTAGTCACAATCATCATCCCATATTGTAATACATTTGTTTGAGACGTACTAGAGTATTCAAGAAGAAGATCTTCGATGGTTTCATTAATATTCATCTCTTCTTATTATTTGATCCTCTTCTCTTTATTTGTTGTAGTCCACATGTCCATTACTTTTGTAATTTGTATCTTCATATGGTTTAATTAATACTTATCTCTTCTTCTTATCTTTTGATCCTCTTCTCTTGATATGTTGTAGTCCACATGGCCATTACTTTTTTATTTTGTAGCTTTAATCTTATTTTTTTCAATGGGTTATGTGGGATGAATATGGGTCCCACCCATATTATATCATGACCACATAGTGGTATTACAAGAGCTTGTCAATTATGCATATATTGCTTGGCAAGATTGAACCTTGGTCTCCTCCTTGAAAGTCAAGAAATCTAAATGGTTGAACTAATGCCAATTGATTTGTAGCTTGAATCTATTGATTTCACTCTTTTATACTCATTTCAAACAAATTATTAGATCTTTAAGTTGATGCCTTATCATAAAGGACAACTTCAAATTTATTATATTCCTTGTGATACATTTGTTTGAGACTCACTAGAGTACCTAAGAAGAAGAGTAACTCATAAACATGTCCCTTCATTATGGAGTTCTTAGGATGTACATATTGATTCACCAATCTCTTCATGTGCGATACTAAAATCAACAACTTAATACATATGTGTTAAAATCATAAAATAACCTAATAATTTAATCTTTAACTATGCAATGTAAACTAATAAACGTAAACAATTTAACTTACCTTAAGCTAAGGTGGGGATCACATTTATCGTATTGATTTTATTTTTTAAATTGGTTATATGGAATTGAAACAGACCCCACCTACAATGCAATATCATAGTATTCCAAGTGGTATTACAACAACATTTTTTTTTCGATTACATAAGAGAGTTGGTCACAATCACACTATTTTTAGTAACTGACAAGTGTAGGGTTCAAACCACAAGGGTTGCTTCCACCAAACCTATTCCGCTTTGTTATTGTTATTGTTGACCTAACGTGAAGAGGAACACCGCTCGCTTGGGATTCGTATTGTCATCATCGATCTGGTGCGCACTCAGAGGATTCAGATCAGACTACTACCTTTGCAAACATGTTGCCCTTGAGGTTTGAACTTGGGTGTCTTCTTGGTAAATTCCTGGCCAGACAAGCATTTACCAATCCGCCCAGCCCTCAATTAGTATGCATGTATTGCAGGACAAAATTTGAATATGGGTATCCTCCTTGAAGGTCAAGGTGTTTAACCAATTGAACTAGTGGCATTTGATAGTGTAATTACCTCCTATTTTTCAAATGTGAAACCGACTCAAGTTCATTAGAACTTAGCTTATCACATGGCGAAGGATACTCCTAATTTGATAAGTAGTTTTATGATTTTTTTTGATAGAAAAGCTTATAAAAAAGAAGAATATAGTATATAAAATACATTTTTATTGTATGTCTATCGTAACTTTTGATGGTGCTATTTTTTTTTTCTTATATTCAAGATTATAATCATACTTGAGCTGGCCTACCACTAAGACTTGGAGACTTTGAGTAGTGTGAAACTTTGAACAGGAGGTTCAAGGTTAGAATTCAAGGGAGTAGAGTTGTACACCATACTTTGACAACCAGAATTTGGTTGGATAAATATATATTGGATAAATAACATCCTTTGTGGGGTTATTCTTATACTATAATCTAGGTTATTCTTATATTAGATTTCTTTCCTATGGGAATGCATTATAAATGAATATATATACCTCATGATCCTTGCATTGATGTCAGTGATCAATTTTTTTTTCCTTCATGAGTTTCTTTAATGTTTCATTCTGCTCCAATATGTGGTATTAGAGCAGAAGATCTTTGAGCTCCAATATGTGGTATTAGAGCAGAAGATCTTTGAGCTATGTGCAGAGTTGATTCTTTCTGGTTGATGTTACACTAAAAACCTTTTCAAATTCCTAGTTGATTTTTTCACCAATGACCGTTGATTGAATAAATGTGAAGAGTAAATGTGTTTGTTTGGTTGATTTTACACCAGAAACCCACCATTAGAAGATTTTTTCCTTTATAACCAAAGATCCTCTACCAATGCTGCGGTTTTCTAAGTCCATGTGTCGTGCAAAAAAGAAACAGAGCACCAGATATTGCTATCCGAAGCAAGGTATATATTCCTGAATTGGTGATACTGTGTAATCTTTCCTAAACAACAAAAGAAGAGTTTATGTTTGCAGAAGAAAATACGTGAAGAAGTCTGAGATGATCCGATGCTCCAATGTGCAAACGTCCATGGCAATTACACATACAATAAGTTAATATATTGGCAGCCATTATTTATACTGCAATTCAGTGTTGAGGCATTCTAACGTTGCATATATAAAGATGGAATAAAAGGTTTTTAAGATGAGAATGTTGCTTAGCGAGGTTCGAATGAATACATGCTTATGAATAGCATAGATGATAGTATATACTATGCATTCTGCACTTTATTAATTTTTAAGACTAAAATACTTTAAGCATTGGAATAAGAAATTGTGTGCATGAAGAGTTGAAATTTTGTTTAAGAGGTTTAAATTCCTGGAAGTCTAGAGATCCGCTGCTCCATATTGATATCTGTACCGTTCCAAGAGAGAATTACTTAAGACATCACCTATACAATTATCGAATGCCATCCAAAGGAACTAGTAAAGACTATCCTAGAGGAATTCGTCTACATGCATTACATATGCAGAAATCGATTGAAGGTGTTAGTGTATGATGTTGTCCGCGAAGAAATTAATACCAGGAAGACTAATGTCACATGTTCATGCGCTCATTCTAGGTATGATTATTTCTTTTAAAATTATATGTTAAATACTTTTAAATATTAAAAGGTTGCAAGACTATAGAATGAAGAAAAAAATCTTTTAAGAGTATAGTTGTAATAAAGATATAAGTATTAAAAATAAAAAAACAAAAATTATGTTATGGAGTTATAAGGTGGCTGTCAGTAATTTTTTAAAGATATAATTTCAGGATTTATTAATTTTAAATATGATTATTTTAATTATTATTTTTTTCAAAATTTTAACAATTATAAGGTTTATATTTCATCCCTTAAAAGTTACAAGGTTTATATTTTATCTCTTAGAAGAAGAGGTATTAAAGTGGATCCAACATTAGAATATGCTACTGGAAATAAACAACTTAAATGGGAACAACATCAAAAGAACCGGATAGAAAGCAAGAGGGTCAAACTACTCGCAACTTGATGTTAATAGGGGTTAGGAGTTCCACATAAATAGGACCAAGGACTTCCACATTTAAGCCTGATATCCTATTGGCAAAGAGGGCCAAACTACTCGCAACTCGATGTTAATAGGGGTTAGAAGTCCCACATAAATAGGACCAAGGGCTTCCACATTTAAGTCTGATATTCCTATTGGAAAAGAGTTTGGCAAGTGTTGGGACTCATAAACCACTCAGGTAAGTGGCTTCCACATTTAAGCCTGATATCCTATTGGCAAAGAGTTTGGCAAGTGTTGGGGCTCATAAACCACTCAGGTCCTACAACCAGGTCAATGTGGGATTATTAACACACGCACACACTACACTAAGTAGAAGAGGTATTAAAGTGGAACAAAATTCCAACATAGGAATATGCTACTCAAAATAAACTTGTATGGAAACAACATCACATGAACCGGTTAGAAAGCAAGAGGGCCAACTACTCCCCACACACATGTTGCAACTCGATATTAATAGGGATGAGGAGTCCCACATAAGCGGGACCAAGGGATTCCACCTTTAAGCCTGCTATCCCATTGGTAAAGAGTTTGGCAAGTGTTGCGGCTCATAAACCACTCAAGTCCTACAACCGGGTCAATGTGGGATTATTACCACACACACACTACACTAACTAAGTAGAAGAGGTATTAAAGTGGAACAAAATTCTAACATAAGAATATGCCACTGGAAATAAACAACTTGTACGGGAACAACATCACATGAACCGATTGGAAAGCAAAAGGACCAACTACCCCCCACACATGCCACAACTCGATGTTAATAGGGGTGAGAAGTCCCACATAAGAGGGACCAAGGGCTTCCACCTTTAAGTCTGCTATCCCATTGACAAAGAGTTTGACAAGTTTTGAGGATCATAAACCACTTAGGTCCCACAACTAGGTCAATGTAGGATTATTAACACACGCACACACTCTACTAACTAAGTAGAAGAGGTATTAAAGTGGAACGAAATTCCAACATAGAAATATGCCACTCAAAATAAACAACTTGTATGGGAACAACATCACATGAACCAGTTAGAAAGCAAGAGGGCCAACTACCCCCACACACGTGCCGCAAATCAATGTTAATAGTGTGAGGAGTCCCACATAAGTGGGACCAAGGGCTTCCACCTTTAAGCCTACTACCCCATTGGTAAAGAGTTTTGCAAGTGTTGGGGCTCATAAACCACTCAAGTCCTACAACTAGATCAATGTGAGATTATTAACACACGTACACACTACACTAACTAAGTAGAAGAGGTATTAAAGTGGAACAAAATTCCAACATAGGAATATGCCACTCGAAATAAACAACTTGCAATGGGAACAACATCACATGAACCGGTTAGAAAGCAAGAGGGCCAACTACCCCCCATACACATGCCGCAACTCGATGTTAATAGGGGTGAGGAGTCCCACATAAGCGGGACCAAGGGCTTCCACCTTTAAGTCTGCTACCCCATTGGAAAAGAGTTTGGCAAGTGTTGGGGCTCATAAACCACTCAGGTCCCACAACCGGGTCAATGTGGGATTATTAACACACACACACACTACACTAAGTAGAAGAGGTATTAAAGTGGAACGAAATTCCAACATAGGAATATGCCATTGGAAATAAACAACTTGTATGGGAACAACATCACATGAACCCATTAGAAAGCAAGAGGGCCAACTACCACCCACACACATGCCACAACTCGATGTTAATAGGGGTGAGGAGTCCCACATAAGCGAGACCAAGGGCTTCCACCTTTAAGCTTGCTACCCCATTGGTAAAGAGTTTGGCAAGTTTTGGGGCTCATAAACCACTCAGGTCCCACAACCGGGTCAATGTGGGATTATTAACACACACACACACACTACACTAACTAAGTAGAAGAGGTATTAAAGTGGAACAAAATTCCAACATAGGAATATACCATTGGAAATAAACATCTTGCAATGGGAACAACATCACATGAACCGGTTAGAAAGCAAGAGGGCCAACTACCCCCCACACACATGTCGCGACTCGATGTTAATAGGGGTGAGGAGTCCCACATAAGTGGGACCAAGGGCTTCCACATTTTAAGCCTACTACCCCATTGGCAAAGATTTTGGAAAGTGTTGGGGCTCATAAACCACTTAGGTCCCACAACCGGGTCAATGTGGGATTATTAACACACACACACACTACACTAACTAAGTAGAAGAGGTATTAAAGTGGAACGAAATTCCAACATAGGAATATGCCACTAGAAATAAACAACTTGTAATGGGAACAACATCACATGAACCAGTTAGAAAGCAAGAGGGCCAACTACCCCCCACACACATGTTAGGGCCAACTACCCCCACACACGTCTCAAATCGATGTTAATAGGGGTGAGGAGTCCCACATAAGCGAGACCAAGGGCTTCCACATTTAAGCCTGCTACCCCATTGGCAAAGAGTTTGGCAAGTGTTGGGGCTCATAAACCACTCAGGTCCCACAACCGGGTCAATGTGGGATTATTAACACATGCACACACTACACTAACTAAGTAGAAGAGGTATTAAAGTGGAATGAAATTCCAACATAGGAATATGCCACTAGAAATAAACAACTTGTATGGGAACAACATCACATGAACCGATTAGAAAGCAAGAGGGCCAACTACCCCCCACACACATGTCATGACTCAATGTTAATAGGGGTGAGGAGTCCCACATAAGTAGGACCAAGGGCTTCCACCTTTAAGCCTGCTACCCCATTGGCAAAGAGTTTGGCAAGTGTTGGGGCTCATAAACCACTCAAGTCCCACAACCGGGTCAATGTGGGATTATTAACACACACACACTACACTAACTAAATAGAAGAGGTATTAAAGTGGAACAAAATTCCAACATAGGAATATGCCACTAGAAATAAAAAACTTGTATGGGAACAACATCACATGAACCGGTTAGAAAGCAAGAGGGCCAACTACCCCCCACACACATGCCGCGACTCGATGTTAATAGGGGTGAGGAGTCCCACATAAGTGGGACCAAGGGCTTCCACCTTTAAGCCTGCTACCCCATTGGCAAAGAGTTTGGCAAGTGTTGGGGCTCATAAACCACTCAAGTCCCACAAAAAGGTCAATGTGGGATTATTAACACACACACACACTACACTAAGTAGAAGAGGTATTAAAGTGGAACGAAATTCCAACATAGGAATATGCCACTGGAAATAAACAACTTGTATGGGAACAACATCACATGAACCGGTTAGAAAGCAAGAGGGCCAACTACCCCCCACACACATGCCGCGACTCGATGTTAATAGGGGTGAGGAGTCCCACATAAGTGGGACCAAGGGCTTCCACCTTTAAGCCTACTACCCCATTGGCAAAGATTTTGGCAAGTGTTGGGGCTCATAAACCACTCAAGTCCCACAACCGGGTCAATGTGGGATTATTAACACACACACACTACACTAAGTAGAAGAGGTATTAAAGTGGAACGAAATTCCAACATAGGAATATGCCATTGGAAATAAACAACTTGTATGGGAACAACATCACATGAACCGATTAGAAAGCAAGAGGGCCAACTACCCCCCACACACATGCCACGACTCGATGTTAATAGGGGTGAGGAGTCCCACATAAGAAGGACCAAGGGCTTCCACCTTTAAGCCTGCTACCCCATTGGTAAAGATTTTGGCAAGTGTTGGGGCTCATAAACCACTCAAGTCCCACAACCGGGTCAATGTGGGATTATTAACACACGTACACACTA
Organism: Wollemia nobilis; assembly: GCA_028583015.1. Classification (NCBI taxonomy): domain Eukaryota; kingdom Viridiplantae; phylum Streptophyta; class Pinopsida; order Araucariales; family Araucariaceae; genus Wollemia; species Wollemia nobilis. The sequence goes on from JAQPPZ010017228.1 coordinate 21,798,424, forward strand.
CACTAACTAAGTAGAAGAGGTATTAAAGTGGAACAAAATTCCAACATAGGAATATGCCACTGGAAATAAATAACTTGTATGGGATCAACATCACATAAACTGGTTAGAAAGCAATAGGGCCAACTACCCCACACGCACATACCACAAATTGATGTTAATAGGGGTGAGGAGTCCCACATAAGCGAGACCAAGGGCTTCCACCTTTAAGCCTGCTACCCCATTGGCAAAGAGTTTGGAAAGTTTTGGGGCTCATAAACCACTCGATGTTGTTTTTTGTTGGAGAACAAGTGGTGGTACTTGGGGTCCCTCACCCTTGATAAATCACAAATATTTCCTTTAGAGCTTGAGATTTTACAAAGATATTCAATTCTCATCTCAATTGAGTTGTTATAGTTAGATACCTACATCATTTTCATAAAAAAGTTTGAATTCTTGATTTTTATTTTTTGGATCTTCTTTAATTTTTGTGTGAATACAAATATTCCAAAATTTAGCATCCTTCTTGATATTTTCCTACAACAACCTTCACAATACTAAAAATCCATATTTATTGTCTATGCATTGCATCTTAGCAGTGTCATTTATTACACTTGAAATATATAGAGAAAATAATACAAAAAAGATGAAATGATGCAAAGATAAATATCAAACCTACGATAAATAATGTGATGTATGATACATGTGATCTCGTTATAAAAAAAATTGCTTGTAATACAAGCAATGCTAAAACAAGAGACTTTAGTTGTGACACTAATGATTTACAATTAGAAACAAAAGATGTATGTTGTAACATTAATGTTCTACATGGTGAAATAAATTATTTTAGCTATGACACTAATGATTTATAGGTTGTTTGAGCAAACAACACTAGATTAGAGGATATGTATATCATTGATATTACAGAGACTAGTCACAAGAATGACCATATTGAACAAACAAGAAATGCATTACAAGTTGATCTTACAATACAAAATATATCTTCACAAAGAAACATGTGTACATGTTGCCATATATTCATATATTCATCAGAAACATTTTGGAATACTCCTAAAGAAAACTATACAAAAATCCAGTTGAATTATAGATGGATAGAATTTATAGAATGAAATCAAATCAATGAAGTATTCTATGGATATTATGAGGAAAACCAGGTGTTGTGCATATTCAGTAGTGATCCTCCTTCAAAGCTCTTTTCTCAAGATTTAGGGGGTAGTTATTCCATCATTTTATCTCTCACATAATGTAATAAAGGGAGGGGTAGTTATTCCATCATTTGATCTCTCAAATAATGTAATAAAGAAAGGGGGTAGTTATTCCATAATTTGATCTACTAAATAATGTAATAAAAGGAGGATGTTATTGTTATTTTTATATGTTATTTGTTTCTTATGAGAATGCATTGTAAATGAATATATATGTATTTGATGATCTTTGTATTGTATGGATGTTAATGATTAATAAAAATTTTGTATGTTTCATTTTCTGCTTCAATAATAGATGCTAAAACTACTTTAACTTTACCTTTAAAGATGGTGTTTGGTGTTTGGAAGTTGTGCATCCCCTTAATAACTTGAGCATATTTACATAAAGGTAAATTAGTTATAGCACATTTCTTTTGCGAAAGACATTTTTTAATTTTTAAATATTTAGATATTTCACGCATAAATAACTTAAACATCCACCAAAGTTTTACCAAAGTTTTTAAAGATATGTATTGGATCTATAAAGTAAATCCATTCATGTCTTATTATGTTAGTTTGTACAATAATTCATGGTATTGTAAATATCAAAACGATTGTATGGTGTAGTGGTTTTAAGAATTAAATATCAAACAAATTGTATGTTTAGTGGTTTTAAGGATTTTCCTTAATTTAGATCGACAAAAAAATGTAATTGTTTTTTAAACTAAAAAAAATTTGATGACAAGAAATTTTTTTGGTTATCATAAAGCATATTGATTAGATTTTAACTAAAAAAATTATTTAATAATATTTTGGAGAAACAAATTCTTTCTCTATATAAGATCTTGAATATTAATACAATTAATTAATAATCTTTCTCAAAATAAAATTAAAAATTTCAAATGAGGAACATATCAACCAAATTATTCCATACAAAAGGAAGAATTTGTTCCCTATCAACTTTATAGATCATTTATATTTCCATATTTCCACAATAACTCATTTATAAGAGGCTCAAGGTAGGCATTGGAAGTCTTCATCTATCTTTTACTGGATTGATAAGATCAAACACAAGGGATTATTTTTTAATCGCCATCTATGCTAATACAATAGGCCATATTGAATAGAATATTTATTGGAGGAAGTTAGGATTAAATTTGTTTAGAGCGAGTTCCAAACTCATACTAGATGATGTTTTCTAAAATTTTGTTGTCCAATTGTTTTATATATTTTTAGTATATTTTACTTCCTCATAATCATCATACATGCAAAGATGCCCAGAATTTCATTATTCTCATGAGTTTGTTAAGTGTCTTATAGTGAAAGAGGCATTGAACTCTAAGAATGATTCATATATAACACAACAATTTTTTGGACATACTTTGGTTGCGAACTCTATCATAACATGGTTCGTGAATTAAGAGTCACATTTTTTAATTTTTATGCTAGGTGAAGAGGTTACATTTTCTATAAGATTATCCATCAACAATATGGAATGTAAAACATATTGTTTACAATAAAGATGAATGTCATTCAATTAAATTTTTTGATCTTGATATGCACCACATTTGATAGTTGATTCATGATAGTGCAATCGATATAAGTTGACTTCTTATAAAGGACTAGGTTGTGGATATCTTTCACTAAGCCTTTAAGTGTTAAAAATATCATTCGAGATTATTGTTAAGGGTGAAAGAAGTTAGTAAGAGGGGATAACATGTAATGCCTATTCCATCTATCATAGGATATTGTCCTCCCAAGTTTAAGGATTGATGTTATGATTAATTTAGATATGTATGGGCCTACAAATTGGTTTATGCATATATTGATTGTTGTATGTATATGTTTACATATAAATATGTTATAGGTATCTCAAATATATTAAATAATATTATTCACCTTTAAATGAATCATATTATCAACCTACCCTACCAACAATGCTTATCCAACAACATATATATTTTTAAAAATATATAGAAAATATATAACATGATAAAAAAACTCAAATTTTGGTAAGTTAACATCAACAATATTGTGGAAGAACATAAGGTTTCATTTTTTAAGATGTATTTAAAATTTATAAAATAAAACCCACTCTAGTATTCAAGCACTTTGAATTATAGATGTTTCAAAATTAGCATATCAATAAACTTGTAACTTGAAGATCAAAAGACATCGATAAACTAAATCTAGAAAATAGTAAATACAAAATCAAAGGAAAAAAGAAGAAGAAGATAACATATACACACATAACATAGTATTTCACTTGGGAAACCCTTACAAGAAAAAACCCAACACAATAATATCTCCTTATTGTATAAAATTAATCATCTCTAATACAATAATTTTCATCTCTCATCTCTCTTCAAACCTTGATGCAAGTGCAATTAAATAACAACACAAGAATAAATTTGTTAAAATACGATGGGCGAAAAACCATGGGTTCAAATATTTAACCCCAAACAACCTATATGGGTCTAAAAATAGTTTAAGAAATCCTAAAATTTCCAGGATACATGGAGAGTGTCCAATACCTTTTAGAGTTAACCCCACTAAAATAACATAGAAAATATTCAACATATTTTCAACATTCTTCTACTTGTTGAATACTTTTCATAGGGGTTGAAAACTGCCATTGTCAATTGTCAAGGACAACCATACCCATAGATATTCTACACCATGAAAATATATGAGTAGGTACAACCTTTGTTAATGAATCAACAACATTATTCATTGTATCAAAATTTTCTAGCATCACCTGACTCCCTTCAACCATATCTCTCATAAAATGGTACTTGATATCAATATGTTTTGATTGATCATGAAAACCAAGATTGTTGACCAAAAGCATTACATTCTGACTATCAGTGTCAATTTTCACAACCTTTTACTTAAGACCAAATATTGAACACAACCTCTGTAGCCACACTGCTTCTTTATAGGTATCAGTTGCTGCAATGTACTCTACCTCTGTTGTGGATAAAGGAACCGTTGATTTATTTTTACTCATCCAACTTACTTCCCCTCCAAATAGTCAGAAAACATAAACACTCATGGATATTCTCTTGTCCATATTTCCATTCCAGTCAACATCCACAAAACCTTGTAGATTTACAATATTACTATCTCTAGATTTTCCTTAGTAACAAATATCATAGTTTGAAGTTCCACACAAGTATTTGAAGATCCTGTTCATAACAGTCCAATATTTATTTTTGGATTGGATATATATTTTCTAAATACTCCCACTACGTGTGCAATATTAAATCTAGTACATACCATCGCATATATCAGATTACCAACAATGCTAGCATAAGAAACATGATGCATTTCTTCAACTTTCTCATTTATTTTAGGACACTGTTCAAAAGATAACTTTTGACCAACAGGATATGGAGTACATACTGGTTTACAATCATGCATCCTAAAACTATGTAGTATCAAATCAATATATTTCCTTTGATTTAATCATAACTTTCTACTTGCACAATCCCTTATTATTTCCATACCCAAAATAAATTTTGTAGCATCCAAATCCTTCATGTCAAATGAAGAAGATAACTGAGATTTTAATAACTTTATTAGCTCCTTATTTGTATCAATTAACAATATATCATCCTAAAGCAGGGAAAAATGGTGCACCAAATTATGATAAATAATATGTGTATCTATGTCCTATCGCTTATGAGCATCAAACGAAAACATGCAAGTAATATGGAAAATACATCAAATAACAAGAAATGAGGCGAAAGAGAGTTGATTTAATATTAATAAAATGGATCAAATATAGGTTACAAAATGTACCCTTTGAGGGCTCAAATTATTGATACAACTGTTTACAAATCGGGTGCCCAAGGATCAAAATCCTTCAAGTAACTCGAGTGCATATCCAATGTCTTTCCTCGTACCCACAATTGAGGTAGACGGGCCAATGCTACCGTTGCTTGTATCTTTGATCTTGAGGTCTTGTGTTCCATCCAAATGCACTGTATAAACCTACACCTACACACAAGAAATTAGAAAATTTCAAATAGCAAGTGTGTATGATGGAAAACATGCAATCCCCACATGCATCAAAAGACTAGTAATGAGAATATGCATGGATACTAGACCAAATTAAATCCAAATGACTTGAAATTTTAGAGAGATGTAAAATAGAATATTTTGGGAAGATATATCATCAAAAATTGTATCAAAATTGAGTCTGATGGTGCCGTAATTGCAATGACCATTTGCAACCTACAAAACCCAAAGCAAACAATTTCCGTCCCTACACATATCCAAAACACATGAAAATTGGAAAGAATGCATAAAATAACATTTATGAAAACCCATATGATCAGATCTGAAAAGTCAATAACATTTTGGGTGTTTCTTCAGATGACCACCATGGACCTACATGAGGCCCTGCAAAACACTAAAATTATGATATCTCGGCCAATATAACTCAGAATGACCTAAAATTTGAACTGTAGCATAATTTGAACATGTAGAAAATAAATAAATAAAAATAGGCAAAAAATTATTGAAATATTTCTATTTTCACAGGGTGGGACAAATAGGACCGTCAAATTAGGGGGCACCTGGGGGTGGGATGCCCACCGAATGCCTAAATTTTACCACCAATTATACTGAGGATTGATGCAAAACACTATGGAGGGTATTGTCATAAAATTTGGTGAGTAAATTCACTCATATGGTTCAGTTTATATGACAAATTGTGCCTAATAGTTCCCTCGCAAACCTCCTTCGCTAGGTAGAGATTTCGAGGTAAAAATGGGCACAAAAAGGGTGAAAGAAAATCTTGGCAGCACTCTGTTGCTTTGTCCTAAAAAATCCTCCTCATATTTTATGTGTAAAATACATCCACTTTATAGGCTAAGGAGGCTCATGGGTTAAAATGCATGCAAGGGCATGCAGGGTAAGAGACTCCACTTGGCCACCAAGATGGCATGCATTGGAAGGGGAAGAGAATCTCCTAAATTGGCCTCATTCATGGAGAATGTCATAGGTTTTACTGCGTGCTTTGACTTGTGGGCAATAATAGGTAGTAATATGACCATTACCAGACACCATTTGTCCATATTTGACTTTTTTCTAGTCAAACCTGATATTCGTCCGACCTTGGGATGAACATTGCTATTTGCTCCAAAGTGGGATGAATAGGATCTGTATTCATCCCAGGGTGGGACGAATAGAAATAGGGTGTTCAAAAGATCCCAAAAGTTGCCTGAAACCTTCCAAAACCTTGCACTGAGTGGTTAGAACCATTATATACCTATTGAAGGCTTCCCTAGGGGCCTTGGTATATCACTTTAGTCATTGCTTATGGTAGCATAGTCGGATTGACAATATTTTAGTGTCTAAAAATATCCCTTTTTGGGATGCGTTGTGTGCAACACAACGCTGAGCAAAAATAGATGACTAAAATGTTCAATAATTAGGGTTACTCAATAACGTAACCAAATTTAGATGCCCCAATCCTGGGAAGAGCATGCGTTCTTGAATCCTTGCTTTTGACGAGCTAAGGAACTTGCTTTATTTGGATGTCATTCAGTCACGATGTGGGGGTTCCCTATGTTACACATGCTTACTAGATGCCAAGTGTTTTGATTTAATATTTTGTGCTTGTTTGCTACCCCAAGCAGGAGCATGATTGCATTTGTCAATGATTCGTTGAACGAATGCAATTTGCCTGATTGAGTGTGTGCTTGTTGATTTTGAACTGAGTATGAATACCTCGTCAAGCAACAAGTTGATGAGGGAATGACTCATGAGAAAAATGATGAGTCACTTGACCCAAATGATTTTTTTTAAGGTTACATTCAATTGTATCCATTGAAAAATGGAATAGTTTTGAAAGGATTTTGATGATGCTATGGAGGTTTCCTAGAAGCAAAGAGTTGAAAAATTCCTTTCCATGTGGCGGTCTGGCCACAAGGGCCTTCTTGGGGAGTGAAGTAGTAAATTTTTGATGCATCCATGAGAAGTTTGCATTCCATATTGACCCTAAATGAATTCCATCAGATTTGACTTGTTTTTGGTGGGTTTTTGGACCCTTTTTGGTGCTTTTTAAGTTGTTTTAAGCTAAAAATTATATATTCATCCCAGCGTGGGACAAATGCAAATTTTGTATTCATTCCAAGGTGGGAAGAATGGCCAAAAGTGTGTTTGTCCCACCCCGGGATGAATAGAACTACCGCAAGCCTATATAAACCTCAAATGTGAGTTTTGGGCTCATTATTGCATGTTTTCTTTGGCGATTTGAGAGGTGAGGAAGAAGAGGGTTATTTTTTCATAGTGAAGCGCTATTGAAATCACCCCACGACCACCATGAGTCAGTAAGAAAAGGCATCCAATGGTGGAACCAGTGCTAGGTGGGTATGTGTTGGCTCGACTTCCTCATTATTTTGCTTTTAAAATTACAATTTTTTTTTGTTGTTATTTGATTTTTTTTTGAAGCATATCATATTACATAATAGGTAATTAAACCTAGTGTAGATGGAATATACCGTATTTAGATTTTTATTTATGTTTTTGTGCAATTAGATTGCTTTTGTAGATTAGTTGTGCATTGTTTTTGGGCCTTTTGGAGGTCATTTTGAAGCACGCCGAATGCCTGCTTATTGTTGTTCTAATTTATTTTTATTTTTTACTAGGTGGTGAAGAGTCGGCACCATACATCGAAGATATTTGAGACCATATGATATACCTTGACTGAGGCTGACTGGGAGTGTCTTGATGCCATGGGGCTCAAGAAGGTTACTCGATTGGAGCTGATGATAGTCGACCGGGCCTACTTGACTGCTCTTATTAGCTTGTGGGACTCGCACACCAACACCTTCCATCTACCGATTGGGGAGATGACGATGATGCTAGAGAACATCTACCAGATTCTACGGATTTTTATAGGAGGCAACCAATCCACTCGACACATCACGATCGAAGAGGTGCAGTACTTATGAGGTACTTCGACAAGGATGCAGATGCAGCAAAGTTAGACTACCAAAATGGGGGGGTACTGGTGGGGTTCGAGCATGAGGAGGGGGTGTTGGAGGTGAGGCATGCACTACTGATGACTCTCATCTCCAATATGCTCCTCTCAGATTCCTCAAGATCTAGGTTCCCTTGGAACCTATTGGAGCTAGTGTACGTCCTAGAAGGGTGTACCAAGGAGGAGCCTCTAGTGATGGTTTGGGGGACTACCCTACTGGCACATATCTACGATGAATTATACAAGATCTTCTACCGTCAGTGGAATGGCTTGGGGTGCATTTAGTAGAAAGGTAGATAGGATATGGTATCGTATGGAAGAGGGCACAAGAGAGAGGGTAGAGTCATCACCATATAGACAATGTAGATCATTATATTGATGCATTCTCATGACTAGCGTTGAGGTAGGTGATATGGTGACTGTACAGGGACTATCCAGATTGGGTGGATGCTAGAGAGTAGCTCCAGTGGGTTATGATGTGGATGACACCAGGACTACAAAGGAGTACAACTCGTAGTGGGTGATGCGCCAGTGGTGAGGCATGGGGGCCCTAAGGGGTGAGGTTGTTAGGGCAATAGATGAGGTGATGGAGGATGCTCTAAAGGATGACTAGGCAGAGGTGTATGAGCCACATAGGCATAATTAGTAGAAAAATGAGTAGGTAGACCTCCTAGACTTGGGAGACTAGGGCGATGATGTGGAGGCTAAGGATTAGGGGACGCAGGTGTAAGATGGTACACAAGGTGATCGATATCTGGAGCTATACGTTGAGCTGGGCAGGGTTAGATATGAGAGGGATCTCCTTTGGGTGTAAGCATAGGAGGACTAGGCCGATATATCCTCCCTGTGGGCATAACTAAGAGCATAGGGTCCTAGGTAGGACGGATCCAATATTGGGGAGGCAAAGAGGCTACGAGTGGAGGTGCTACGACTATAGTTAGTGGTGGAAATATCCCAGACACAGGGGTAACGAAGGTAAGCTTATGTCAATCGGCTGGATATGGAGGTAGTGCACCTTAGAAGGCATATTCATGATGATGGGGAGACCAGTGGATCTCATCGTACTCGATAGAGCGAGACAGTGTAGTCGTCTTCTAGGCAGAGGACTGATAGGGCTGGTTGCAGTAGGCCTTGGGGATCATAGTGGACCCTGACTATGGGTGGTAGTATGAGTTGTAGCACTAGTCCTACATGACCATGGTGATGGATACTATTGAGACTCTTTTTGGAGTTGGGATTTTTGGCATTGGTGGAGCCAAGGACCCACTTTATTGTAGCCTACAGGTATTTTTGGAAACTATGATGTATATTTTTTTACCCCATATATATATGAGATTTTTTTATGGTCATCATGTGTCTCTGTTATTGCTTTGTGAGATGGATGAAATGTATTTATTTTCTTTCTGATGATATGTTAAATGCTTTATGATGGATGCATATGGATGCCTTTATTATGTGATGGCATATTGATTGATGTTTATTATGGATGCTTTTATGATGTGTTTTGATGCTATATATATGCGTGGATGTACACTAAAATGGATTAATTAAGTGCTTTGATATGATGAACTGTGACTAATGATTTGACCCACTATGTTAGCACCATAGATTGTATAAAATGCATTAGTTCCTTTTTGCTTTTGTTTTGTACTGTTTTTGTGTAATGGATGTATAGAAATGTATTATTGCAATGTGATAGAATGGAATAATTGAAATGAGATTTTAGAGAATGTAAATGAGGTTTTCCTAAGACTCAAACACTCTAGCTAACTTGATCAAAGGTTTTGTACTGACTATGCAAGACTTTTTGACAAGGTATGAATCTTCTAAGATGACCAAGATACTTCATATCCATGTGTGTGCAAGTGATTTCATTCTTATAAAACGCATAAAGATACCACCATTTCCAGGTAGGCTATACACCAAACCTGGAATGACGATCACCCTATGAATATCACAATCCTAGGTTTGTACTTGGTTGAATTAGACCACTAGGTAGTATAGGTTACCAAAAGCTAGCTCATCCACATGCAAACATTGGTCTACACACACACACAAAAGCTAATGTGATAGACATATTTTCATGCATAAGGTACCGCCATTGATAGATAGGCTATCCATCGAACCTGTAATGAGGATCACCTTATGTTTTTTTGAATGCTAAGAATTCCAGGGATTCAAGTTCAACTCCCTTCTTTTCTTCAATTTTATTGGGATACTTGCTCATGTGTAGTGATTATAATCACTGTTTATTTTGTATTTTGTTTTATTTGAGCAAGATATTTGGGGAGTGGTGATGACCACTATTTATTTTGCTTTTGATGATTTTTGCTTGTTTCTTTTTGAGGATTTTGATTTTGAATTTTGGAGAATTTGATTTTTTTGAACTTTTGAGATTTTGGGAATTGGGATTTGGGATTTGGGATTTTTGATAGTGGTGAAAACCACTGTTTAATTTGAGAAATTGGGTAGGGAAGAGCTTTTCCTTTTTCCAATTCTCAGCATTCTTGAACCATTCACAAAAGGGGGTGATCAGGATAACCTTTTCACTTAAAGCAACCTAGACCACTTCATGGGTTTCATCTTTCCTTGCGCAAAAATTGGATTTAATAATGTGTAAATGTGTTGGGATTTGTTGTATACAAGGTATAATCTAAGCAAGACTCTACCTCATAAAAATCATGATAGCTTTCTACAAAATCTAAAAAGAAAACTAGAGATGGCTGAGTGACTAAAAACCATAAAGACATTCTAGAAAAAATGACTATGTGACGAGAGACAGACACTGTTATGACCAATGTAAAATGTAGGTAAACATGATAAGTGGAAAACTGAAATGATGCGGATAATTATTTTGACATAATTTTTTTCTTTTCTTTTTCTTAGACTAATGCAGGATGTACAGTCTTAGTGCTAGAAACGTATGAGCAACTTTATAGTGCAAAGTGCAATAATGAGTGTACCTAATGCAGATGATTTTGATAATGCAACGAGATGAAATGTAATGAAATGCATTATGATATTTTTGTGTTTTTGATGTTTTGATGATGTTTGAGGATGCAATAAAATTCAATATTTTTGTATTTTTGATTGATATATATATATATATATGATGTTTTTGATTTTTTAATGATGTTTGAAGATGCAATGCGATACAATATTTTTGTATTTTTGATTAATATATATGATGTTTTTGAGTTTTTGATTGATATATATGTACATATATGTGACCAATGGGCTTATTGGAGGCCATTGGGGCATTTTGGGTGACCTAAGGGTTTATGGGTGCCTTTGGGGCTTTTTGAGGTGACCTAGATGGTTATAGACCACCTAGGAGCATTTTGGGTTGACCAAGCGGGTTATAGGCACCCTTGGAGCATTTTGGGGTGACCTATATGGTTATAGACCACCTAGGAGAATTTTAGGTTGACCAAGTGGTTTATAGGCACCCTTGGAGCATTTTGGGGTGACCTAGATGGTTATAGACCGCCTAGGAGCATTTTAGGTTGACCAAGCGGGTTATAGGTACCCTTGGAGCATTTTGGAGTGACCTAGACGGTTATAAACTGCCTAGGAACATTTTAGGTTGACCAAGCGGGTTAAAGGTACCCTTGGAGCATTTTGGGGTGACCTAGACGGTTATAGACCACCTAGGAGCATTTTAGGTTGACCAAGCGGGTTATAGGCACCCTTGGAGCATTTTAGGGTGACCTAGATGGTTATAGACTATCTAGGCATATTTTAGGTTGACCAAGCGAGTTATATGCACCCTTGGAGCATTTTGGGGTGACCTAGATGGTTATAACTTGCCTAGGAGCATTTTAGGTTGACCAAGAGGGTTAAAGGCACCCTTGGAGCATTTTGGGGTGACCTAGATGGTTATAGACCACCTAGGAGCATTTTAGGTTGACCAAGCGAGTGTTAGGACTGAAACTGAAGGGGATGTATTTTATTGATAAATGGTTACAATATATAGGCATAAGCCTATATGATGAACATGACACTTGTCAATGAAACTAACAAATGTCAAACTGGCATAGTGCACATTACATTAACTCTAACATTCCCCCTTAATGTGCACTATCCTAGCTAAAGAAAAAAACAAGTCAACATTAGGTAACATTCCCCCTTAATGTTGACTTCTCTAACAAAAATCTACATCCTCCTTTATTGCTAATTTGGTCTTAGGCTCTTGCTCTTTGTGCTTGGCTCTCCAATTGTGAATAATGCTAGATTCACTGTGTATACATCTTGGTCTGTTGCCTCGGGGTCGGCCACTTCCACGGGCTTTGTTGCCACCGGGTCAGCCGTCTAAGTGCCTCGGGGTCATCATGGGTGCCTCAGGGTCAACCACTTTTGGGTCTGTTGCCTCTGCAGGTCATCCTCAGAGGATGTTGCCTCTCGTAGGTCACTGACTAGATTCACCATGAGTATGAAATCCCTCCTCATGGTGAACTCAATCTAGAAGGTGTCGGTCTCTGTCGAAAATGCACCTAATGAAAGGAAAAACAAGCCATATAAGAGTGTCGGTCTCTATCGAAAATGCACTCAATACAATAAAATGAGGCATAGATCCAAATAAGATGAGAGAAGAAGAAAATAAGAGAATCTTTTGAAGTGTCTTCGTCTGTAGTCTTCAGAAGTAGATCCAGAAAAAACCTCGGATAGATTCTAGGGTGTCTTTGTCTATAGTCCCTAGTATAAGTGTCCTTATGGTGACCATGTCATCCCACCGAAATGCATGGGTAACCAGCCGTTGCATTCTCCAAGTGTATAGAAAATATCACTAGGTACAAGGATCACATATGAAATTACCTTGGGAGTGTCGGGTACAACCAAGAGTGCACTCCAAGGTATAAGAACTTTGAGGCTAAAAAAATCAAATGAAATAGCCTCAAAATTACAATATGACACTACCATTGTGTCCGTCGCGGAAAAATGTTTCCAACGACTATAAATACCCCTATATTCCATCATCGAAGGGGCCTTCATCATAATGAAAAACAACATGCCTCTCCAAGGCAGCAACTAAAAAACTCGCACTGTGGCGGCATCGCTCTCTGGCGGAATAAAAAAGACAGACTCATTTTTCCCTCGCAGGGGAATTAAAAAATTACTTTGTTTGAAAATTTTGGCCTTCGTTGTTGGAATAAGGCCAATGCACCAAAGCCAAGCACAAACTTCAGGAATATCAAGGGACAAGTTAAATATTAAGAAAATAACATCCCACCCCTTAATGCATTATGTAAAGGAAATTTTAAATGATAGGCATGTGGAAACTCGAAAAGCAAGGCGGGAAGCAGATTATCGATCACAACACTACAAATGTATTATAGTGGGCCGCCACGTGGGTCCCACCCATTTGCAAGGAGCACCAAACATCCTGAATGATGTCCATGCAAAGAGTTCCATCATGATATACATTAGGATGAAACACATCCGACGTAAATCGCACACGAGGCGGCTTCTTGGGATAATTCTCCCCAAAAAACAATCTCAAACCAAAAAATCCCACCTTCCCAAGGAGTCTCATCAGGGCCAAAGATGGTGGCACTCTAGACAAATAATTTTTTGTCAGAGTGGGGGCTCGTACTACAACCCTGCGGAGGTTCGTTGTGAATAGCCTTCAAGTTGGACATCGGTCGAAGCTACGCGGAGGACGACGACATTCTGGCCACCAAAATTAGGTTTAGGGCTAATATTCCTCTTTTCCATCAACTGACAGGATTTACAAATCTTAACCCTTGCTGTAACACGCCCTCTCGTTCCGCCGTCGGCCCCTGCAACGTGCCAATCACTATCACACCAGGACTTCCTTTGTGCCTCTTATATCGATTCCTGCATTGAGGACATGACTTGTCTCCATTTGTACGCTCATATTCATAGCATGGCCTGCATACTGGAAATGCACACACATTGCAAGCCACAAAAAAAATCCCCATCTACTGTTAATCCAACATCATCTCCACATATCTGACAAACATGGCCACTCAGGTGCTGCAGAGGCTTGCCCTCAAGCTCATTCCTTCTATGAGAACCTGCCCCCCATGCCTGCTCTGGCCTCCATTTCCACAATAATAAATCCAATTACTTCTATCGAGTGAAATAAAATATTGGCACTACACCCAATTGCCCAATTCAACTTAAACATACAATAGAGTCCCCTGATTGATCTGCTACAATAGTTCCAGTATGTCCCAATCAAAAAACACCAAATGTGCTTATCGTACAAATTTGCAGCCACCGGGATAGCTGTTTCCATGTGCTGCTTTCAGTTGGCTCGTCACGATTCCACTGCATTTCGAAGAGTCATTCCTGATATGAAAAACCAGAGCTTCTGAGCTCCAACAAAGAAATAGTAATCACTACAAGAGGTAATCAGGTTTTGTGTCTGCCAACTGACATCAGAATCGTCGGCATCTCCTTCGCTTGTTGCTTCAGTGCCTCCACTCCCTGCTGCAGTGGAACTCCACTTAATACTACCGTTAAGAAAATCTCGCTCGCGTCGAACTCGACGAGCATGGAGCACCGAATGTTAGGACTAAAACTGAAGGGGATGTATTTTATTGATAAATGGTTACAATATATAGGCATAAGCCTATATGATGAACATGACACTTGTCAATGAAACTAACAAGTGTCAAACTGGCATAGTGCACATTACATTAACTCTAACAGCAGGTTATAGGCACCCTTAGAATTTTGGGGTGACCTAGATGGTTATAAACTGCCTAGGAACATTTTAGGTTGACCAAGTTGGTTAAAAGCACCCTTGGAGCATTTTTGGGTGACCTAGATAGTTATAGACCACATAGGAGCATTTTAGGTTGACCAAGCGGGTTATAGGCACCCTTGGAGCATTTTGGGGTGACCTAGATGGTTATAGACTGCCTAGGAGCATTTTAGGTTGACCAAGTGGGTTATAGGCACCCTTGGAGCATTTTGGGGTGACCTAGATGGTTATAGACTGCCTAGGAGCATTTTAGGTTGCTCATAGCACTCTAGGCATGGAAAAGCCACAAATGAAGGATGTTCAAGGGTTAGGATCCTCAAATCCTTCAAGGGAGGCTAGGCAATAAGTTTTGGGTCCAATATGACTAGAAATGACATAGGGACCTAACCAGTTTGCTATAAACTTATCCCTCGAATGGGATGAAAAATTAGAATTTGTTGGTTCTCTTTCAAGACAAGGTCACTGATCTAAAAATATCTAAGATGGAATTTCATGTTGTAGGCTCTCTTAAGTCATATTGATAGATGCATAGGTGCTCAGAGCATTAATACAACATTCATCAAGTAACGTAAGTTGATCTAGGTGAGCATGTCGTGCGGTGTCATCATCGATGAACTCCTGCATGGATATGCATAGTGAGGGGATTTACAGCTCTAGAGGTATGACTACCTCGGTGCCATACATCGATGAAAATGGAGTAGCCCCCATGGGTATCCGAATGCTAGCATGATAGGCCCATAGAGCAAGGGGTATTTGTGTGTGCCAATCAGTGTGATTCTCTTTGAAAGTTTTCATGAGAATGACAATTAATGTTTTGTTGTAATCCTTTGCTTGTGGATAGTAGGGTGTCAAAAAGTTGTGCTAGATATTATACTTAGCTGTTAAAGCATGCACATACTTATTCTTGAATGATGTCCCATTATCCAAAATAATCTTGGATGGAATACCAAAATAACAAATGATATTATACAATATGAACTCCACGATGTGGGGTCCTATCGTAGTGGTAAGGGGGATTGCTTCCACCCACTTTGTAAAATACTCGATAGCTATAATGATAAACATGTGATGACCCAAGGAGGTGGGGGAGATTTCCTGATTAAATCTAACCCCTATTGTGAAAACGACCAAGCCGATTGGATAAGTTGTAAGGCCTAATAAGGTACATGTGTCAAGTTAGCATGGTGTTGACACTTCATGCACTTCCTCATATATGCGCAACAATATCGCTCTAAGGTTGGCCAATAATAACTCATGCAAAGAATGTGCTTTGTGATGGCCATGTCACTAAAATGGCCACCACATGTACCATCGTGTGCTTGGGCGATTGCCCAAGCCGACTCTTGATGTTCTAAGCAACGAAGGAGGATCCCTTCATAGATCCAATGATACAGAATGTCTCCTAGAAAGACATATTTTATCGCCTTTCATTTAAATTTTCTTTTAGTGGTATGCGACAATATAGGAGGGAGATTACCTAGCTTTGGATACTCCTTAACTTGTGTGGATCAGTCCTATTATGAGGAAGCCTCGATCACGTGAACTACCTATACCTCTTAAAATTCATCCCGAGCAAATGCTGAGTGGAAAAAAAATTGTAAGAATAGCATCGTATTGTTATCAAAAGGGGATTGAGGGAACAAAGTCCCCCAATTGGTATGATTCAATATTTCATGAATGTGCAATAATCTCTCTTAATGAGTTTCAATTTGAATCAAGTGGACTTTCGGTGTGGCTTGAGTGTTCTCACACTCAACCGTAGACTGTAAGAGTATTTTTACCTAAATGGTTGTCATCTCATCAGTAGGATTCTACGGGATCAAGGAACCTAGGGAGGCCATCGTATTTGAAAAATGATTAGATGATCGAGGAAGCACCTTGATGTCATACCATTCAAAATTTACCAGGAATTTATCCACAAGGGCTTTATAGGCTTGCAAAACTGGGAACTTGCATTGGTATATCCCTTTGACCTAGTTAACAATGAGCAAGGAATTGCCAAAATTGTTAAGCTTGGTGATTTTCATGGTGATAGCCATTTGAAGACCTGTGAGCAAGGCTTCATACTCGACATTGTTGTGGTGCATGGAAAATTGAGTTTGAATGACAGGGGTATGGGAGCCCCATATGGTGTGAAAAATATGATCCTTGCACCACCCCCTTACTCACATTTGGAGCCATCAAAAAATAGAGTCACATCTGCCTATGGCTCAGGCTTGTCAGAATCAGGTGACTATGATATTTGGAAGACTCCATCATCGGGAAGCTCCATGCTAAGAGGTTGATCATCCTAGAGAGGAACCTCTACGAGTTGATCGGCGATGACCTGACCATTGATTTATTTTTATTTGATAAATTCTAGGTCGAACTCCATCAACAATATGATCCATTTCACCATGCGACTATTATGATAAGTGTGACTCATCATGTATCGTAATGGATTCTCTTTAGACACAACATACACGGTATGGCTAAGCATATAATGTTGTAGCTTCTTGGTGGCAAAAACCACCACTAGGCATAACTCCTCCACGTATGCGTGCTTGATCTCATAACTGACCAGGGTGCGACTGAGGTAGTAAGTAGCATGTTCCTTATGCAGTTCATTATTTTTGGCTAACATGGTGCCCAATACAATCTTAGTGGCTGAGATGTATAAGCGGAATGACACTCCTAGTCTAGGCAGAGCCAACACTGGAAGTGAAGCCAGGTATTGTTTTATTGCATCAAAGACCTCCTGACACTCATCATCCCAATAGAATGCGACCCCCTTGTGCAATAACTTTTTCATGGTTCGACACTTGTCCGACAATTATGCTATGAAGAATTTAATGGATGCGATCTTGCCCTACAAACTTCAAAATTGCTTGATGGTAGTCGGGGGAGGCATCTTGATGACAGCCTTGACCTTGTTGAGGTCCACTTAGATGCCTCATTTAGAAACTATGAATCCCAAGATCTTTCTAGATGTGATACCGAAGATGCACTTCTTGGGTTTCAGTCTCATGTTAAGCTCGATAAGGCAATCGAGGAATTTATGCAGTACATCGAGATGCTCATGGCGTAGCAAGTATTTAGTTAGTAAGTCATCCATGTAATATTCCAAAATATTATGCATGTAGTCATGGAAGATATATGTCATGGCATGCTGGTAGGTGGCACCAAAATTTTAAAGGCCAAAAGGCATGACCTTGTAGTAAAATGTTCCCCAAGGCATTATGAACGTTGTTTTGAGTTGGCCTTTCAGGTTGATACAAATTTGATTGTACCTAGAGAAACCATCCATAAGGGATAATATTTTGTGGCCCGTTGTGGAATATACCAGGGCATCAATGCTTGGCAAAGGAAAATCATCCTTAGGACTCGCTTTGTTTAGGTCTCAAAAATCGATGTAAATGTGAATCCTCCCGTCAGGCTTCTTAACAAGAACCATGTTGGACAACCATGGCAAATAGTCTACAAAAATGACAAACCTAGCATCCAACAACTTTTGTAGCTCATCTATAACCATTAAGGCCAATTTTGGGGCATCTTTCTCAGGTTTTGCTCGACAGACTTGGCCTTGGGGTCAAGCACCAAATTGTGGGTGACTAGATTTCGATCCAGTCCCGACATGTCTTTGTAAGACCATGCAAAATTTACCTTCTTATCTATGAGAAGGTCTATGTAATCAGCTTGCTCTTCGGGGAATAGTTTTTATCCTAGCTTGATATATTGTGGATTCTCAATATCTAAGCCAATATCTTTGTCAATTATAGACTCGATTGACATATGCAACCCTTCCTCCAACTGGTGGAGGGTAGGGATAAAATGGATGTCATCAACTGGATTTAGATCATCAATGGGAACCTCAGGTTCCTCCTCAATGTGGAATACATAATGAGTTAGTCTTGGAGAGAAATAAAATGGCTATAGCATCTCATCACAAGGCCAATACTCAGAGGGTGATGAGGGTGAATCTTATCGATCAAAGTTGATTGCCCCCAAGTCAAGGTTTAACGACTTCAATGGATTATTCGGATCTTATAGGGGCTTGAAAAGATCTATGGAAATCATATTTATGAATGGATGATTTCCCCTATGTGGATGATGGTGTCCACATACCTCTGAATGTCACAAGATCTGAGGAGGTGGCTTGGTAGGCGGTGGAATGACCAATGATGGTGGGTGAGGCTGCGTGTGAGCTTGCTCCTCCAAAGGTATGAGTTGTCACTAGATGGTATGGTGTAATGGGAATATGTGCAGATAAAAATTATCCTCATCATCTAAAGGGATGACTTGCAATATAGTTCTTCTATGTATCCTTTGGGCTTCAGCACATTTGGGTCGATAGGTTGACTCTCACGCAGATTGATCTAATTAGCCGCTAAGAGGCACTCAAAAAAAAAATCCAGACTCTGCAATGGGCGTGAACTATTTCTTGGGGTGACGCTATTGATTTTGCCCTTGATTATTCTAGTTTTCCTTGGTATAGTTCTCAGGTGTGGCCTGATAGTTAGGCTTTTGAGGCAGTGCAGCTTGCGCTAGCCCTAGGACACTAATGGCAACCTGATTCACTGTTTTTGGCTTAGGTTACACTAGGGTAATCTTAGAATTATTGTTCCACTCCTTGTGATGCTTCACAATTTCTCTGTCTTGAATCTTAATGTATTCAATGATCCTAGCCTGTGCTAGGGCATCTTCAAGAATTGGATACTGTTGTAGCTGCAACAACAAGAAGATCAACTTCAGGAAGCTCTTGGCAAACATCTGAGTCAACATAGATATGGGAAGAATATAGGGTAGCTTAGTGAGTAGGGCTCACCATCTATTTCCATAGTTTGTTATTGACTCATCATCATACTATTTCAACCCAACTAGATCTGCCAACATCGCCTTCCTCTTGGTATTGAAGGTGAAGAATTCTAGGAACGCGTTTGCAATTTGGTCCAAGTTATGGATGTTATGCTTAGGGATTTGGTAAAACCATTATGAGGTAGGACTAGAGAGGGTAGTCATGAATATCCTCAAAATAAAAGCATCATTGTCATGAATTCCAAAGCATTGGCCTAGGAATTTGGTGACATATTCTTGTGCACTTCCTCTCCCTTAAATGTAGCCAACTGAGGTAACTTAAATTTCTCTAGATAAGGGGGGTAGGAACCTAAGGATGAAGGGGTTGAATCCAAAACTGGTGCATAGTGGTATTTTGAGATCCAGACCCAGAGGTCTTGTTATCTACTGACTCTAGGTGCTCTAGAAACGCTTTATATGGGCCTAAGGATTTGATATCCTCATCCTTGCTCACATCCTATAGTGGAGGTCTAGGATCATCTAACCTATTATAGGGCAATGACATGTCATCCCCCCTGCCTTGGTAAGGCATCTCTAAGTACTCTACCTTTGGCTCATGCTCAGTGTAAGCCCCATAGGGAATTTCTCAAGTCGATATATAAAGAGGGGTATCTACTCGTTGTGGCCACCCTATGTTTGGCCTGGGAGGCACGTCTTGATATGGCCTAGGAGGTCATGGAGGCAATGCTGGATAAGACCTAGGAGACCTATCTTAAATGAGTGTGGGTTGCCTCAGTTGGACCTCCTACCTATGTGTCTTAGGGGTAGGGACCCTCTCTCGTAAATTCCTCTAGAACAACTCATTGGTCTGTCATTCAATTATCTTTTTCTCAAGCTAATGCAAGAGGTCTAGTTTCTCTTTATCCTGCTGAAGTTGCTTTAAATGAGATTGAAATTCTACATATTTAGCAATTGCTTGATTGATTTGTTCCACTATGTAGGGCCTACGAGGCCTAGGAATCTCACCTTGAGGTTTCCCTCATTTAAGATAATCTGTTATATCCATCGTGTGCTTCCCTCGATTGAGGGTCACTACATTGACTTGAGGTTCAGGTCGGAGCATATTCTCATTATACTCATTATACGTAGAGGCACATCGTGCATGTATAGAATATTGCTCCTAAGAAAAATCTAGGATTTTCTCATGCCTTCCTTCATGGACAAGGAAGAGTAGGGCAGAGTTGGCTCACCCTGAGCGATGAGTATCATACCCGTCAGGTTGCCTAAGCTACTGTATCCTATCAAGGTGATGCATAGGCAAGGTCATGTAAACCTACTTTACCCAGTGTATGAATTCATGCTCTGGCCTATGAACAGGAGTGTCAGCCCTAACAGGTATGTGGATGCATGGCATCGCTCTATCTACTAATGCCTCAACGCGTTGTTGCCTTTAATTCAAGAAGGCATGTGATGTATCTAAATATCGGGAACACTCCCAAGTAAAGTCCATCACCCATCAAGGTGTCCCGCATATGGCTTCCTTGTAAGTGTGGCTCGTGCCCCGCTATCTTGGGGCTAGGGTGAGTAGAGGCTCACCAAGGAGGTATGACCAGGTCCCTGGGGATATAATAGAGATGACTCATATCTCCTAGACCACTCTTCATAGATTTTTCCTGTGATTGGGCTTGGATGCGATTGTAACTCTCTACCAAATCCTAAATGATTATCTTCTTTACAAATTCTTAATGAAACAGTAAACATAAAAAGTAAACACTCAATAAGACAAATGATTATCTCTTTTAAGTTTTAGATGTGAATCCCTAAACTGTTTATTGTTGTTTCAAGATGTGTTGCTTTGTAAAAAAAATACTTGATGTGTTTGATTTTTTCATTGGATGATGTACTCAAATGTTTAAAGTATTTCACCTATATACTCACACAAGCTAAATATGGTGATGAAATCCATATCCAATGAGGTAGCATAGGTACTACCAACCCTCACCCAACATCCCATGTGTAGTGATACACCCCTTATAATAGGAATACGTGCTATTTTGCACGGTTAGGATAGTTCTTGGGTTGGCCTTGGCCATGAACGGGTCCTGATGATACTCTTTCATACAAGCCAATCAAGTGGTAATTACATCCACTATTGGTCTCAACGTCGCTGATGTTAAAATGAAACATGGTGTGTGAGGTTCCTTTTAGAATATTGAAATAAAACAATACAACATTAAATGAATATTCACTAAATGCATGCAAAAGGTAAGTGTTACTTTCATAAAGTTAGCCTAAAAATAACTCATAAATGTATCTATAAATGCAAAACCCTAAATGCTAGCCTACCCATTGGGTAGGCTACAAGCAAGCAATCCAAAGAGATGCATTCCTACTTCTAATTTCTTTTGATTTTTCTAATTTTATAAGTTTTTGCTATTTTGTGTTTAGGAAAAGGTAAACTAACTTTTAACCTTTCTAAACAAGCAAAATATGTGGGAAAAACCAAATAAAACAGTTTCTAAAAGTGCAAAACAGAGATGGAAGGTTCAAATGCCTACCTCATTACTGTCAAAACTTACTATTTCTAGAATAATACTCATAAATATCTTTGCTTTATATTCACTCTAGGGTGGGATGAATAGCAGTTCTGCATTCATTCTAGGGTGGGATGAATTCACATTCATCCCAAGGTGGTACGAATAGCAAGTCAGAGTTCATTTCAGTCCAGAATGAATAGCACCTACAACATAAAAATATGAAGAATGAGATCCAAAATTCACCTAAAGCAAAAGGGACAGGGTCCCATCATGATCACCATTGAAGCAGTGAAAAATAGTGCACCAAATTATGATAAACAATATGTATATCTATGTCCTATCGCTTATGATCATAAAACGGAAACATGTAAGTAATATGGAAAAGACATCAAATAACAAGAAATGAGGAGAAAGAGAGTTGATTTATTATAAATAAAATAGATCAAATCTAGGTTATAGAATTTCCCATTTGAGGGCTCAAATTATTGATACAACTGTTTACAAATCAG
Organism: Wollemia nobilis; assembly: GCA_028583015.1. Lineage (NCBI taxonomy): Eukaryota > Viridiplantae > Streptophyta > Pinopsida > Araucariales > Araucariaceae > Wollemia > Wollemia nobilis. Next base: position 21,821,151 of record JAQPPZ010017228.1, read on the forward strand.
GTTCCCAAGGATAAAAATCCTTCAAGTAACTCGGGTGCACATCCAATGTCTTTCCTCATACCCACAATCAAGGTGGGCGGGCCAATGTTACTATTGCTTGTATATTTAATATTTAGGTCTTGTGCTCCTTCCCAACGTGTTTTAGAAACCTACACCTACAAACAAGGAAATAGAAAATTTCAAATAGCAAGTGTGTATGATGGAAAACATGTAATCCCCACAAGCATCAAAAGACTAGTAATGAGAATATGCATGGATACTAGACCAAATCAACTCCAAATGACTTGAAATTTCAAAGAGATGTAAAATAGAATATTTTGGGAAGATATCACTAGAAATTGCACCAAAATTGAGTCTGATGGTGCCTCGTAATTGCAATGATCATTCGCAACCTACAAAATCCAAAGCAAATAATTTCTGCTTCTACACATATCAAAAACACATGAAAATTGGACATAATGCATAAAATAATGTTTTAAGAAAACTCGTATGGTCAGATCTAAAAGTTTAGTAACAATTCAAGTATTTCTTTAGATGACAACCGTGGACCTACATGAGACCCTACAAAACACTAAAATTATGATATCTCAGCAAATATAACTCAGAATGACCTAAAATTTGAACTACAGCATAATATGAACATGTATAAAATAACTAATAAAAAACATTTAGAAATTTGTTGACATATTTCTATTCATAATAGGGTGGGATGAATAGGAGTGTCACAAATTGGGGGGTGCCCGGGGGTGGGACGCCCACCGAATCTGCATAAATTTTACCACCAATTCCATTGATGATTGATGCAAAAAACTATGGGGGGTATTTTCATCAAATTTGGTGATGAAATTCACTCAAATTGTTCGGTTTATGTGACAAATTGTGCCTACTAGTTCCCTCGCAAACCTCCTTCCCTAGGTAGATATTTTGAGGTAAAAATGGGCATAAAAAGGGTGAAAGAAAATCTTGGAAGCACTCTGTTGCTTTGTCCTAAAAAATCATACCCATATTTTGTGTGGAAAATGTATCCACTTTATATCCTAAAGATGCTCATGGGTCAAAAGGCATGCAGGGCAAGAGGCGCCACTTGGCTACCAGGGTGGCATGCATTGTAAGGGGAAGAGAATCTCCCAATTTGTCCTCATTCATGGAGAATATCATATGTTTTACTACGTGCTATGACTTGTGGGTGAGAATAGGTAGGAATATGACAGTTACCAGGTGCCATTTGTCTAGATTTGACTTTTTTCTAGTCAAACCTGCTATTTGTCCCACCTTGGGATGAATACTGCTATTTTCTCTAGGGTGGGACAAATAGGATCTGTATTCATCTCAGGGTGGGATGAATAGAAAAAGGGTGTTAAAAAGGTCTCGAAAGTGGCCTGAAACCTTATAAAACCATGCATTGAGTGGTTAGAACCACTATATACCTACTGAGGTCTGCCCTAGGGGCCTTGGTATGTCACTTTAGCTGTTACTTATGGTAGCATAATATGATTGACCATATTTTAGTTTCTACACATCCATATACAAAACAATGATACAAAATTTTTACCTTCTTGTTTAAAATACACACATGGATCTACTTTGTATTTTCCAGGCCCAAGTGTCAAAACAAACCAATCAAATTTTTTGTTTCACTTTCTTGGAGATTTTTTCAAGCCATAAAGGGAATTTTTCAACTTGCATAACAATTCATCTTACCTTTTATCCTAAAGCATTTTGTTTGTAACATATATATGTCTTCATAAATTTCACCATGTAGAAATATTTTCGTTACATCTATTTATTCTATTTAAAGATCAAAAGCAACAAAAATAGCCAATAAAAATCTAATTGAAGTTAGTTTAGCCACAGGAGAAAAAATATCACCAAAGTCAATTCTTTCAACTTGATAAAATAATTTTGCTACCAAGCAAGACTTGTACTTCTCCAACTTTCCTTCTATATTGTACTTCTTAAATACCCACTTACAACCAACTGATTTTCTTCCAAGGGGTAATTTCATCAAGTCCCATGTCTTATTTTTATCAAAGGACTCCATTTCTTCCTTCATAGCCATTTTCCAAGACTTATTATCACTTGACTAAAGTGCATCCTTTACAGTATTAGGTTCATCACTAATTGATATTGTAGACACCCAAAAGTCACACATTGCTATACCTACGTACTTGTAGATCCTTTTGGACACTTGTAGGTTCACATAGACCATCCTAGGTACCCCTAGGCTATTGTAGACTAGTGTAGACTATTGTAGATTCTCTTAGATATACGTAGATTTTTGTAGTCATGCATAGTTATGCATAGACGATCGTAGTCATGCATAGTCATATGTATCACCGTATATTATCGTAGCATTGTATAGACTTCCACATACAACTTTGCTATATTTTAGGTCTAAAACCCTAATATCTAGCAAAATCACATCACAATCATTTCCCATGCCTCGGGATACCTTCCATAAGCTTCCCTAAGAAATACAAAGCCTATTTGCACTCAATTGAGGCCCCCACAGGCTATTAATTGGCAAAAGCAATTATCAAGTAAATTCTTAAAATCTAATTTAATGTTGACTTCACTTAAGTCACCTTTTTAGGGCAAAATTGATTAGTTGAACTCTTAATTCTAAATTAACACTAATTGCATCCTCCCACACGTGTATAATTAGGGTTAGCTAAGATATTTTCCTAGAAACCCTAATCAAGCTCTAATTTGACTTAGGACCTCCTAATCCTGATTAGACTTAATCCCTCCTCACACATGCGTGAGGATAGGATATTTCTTATGAGGAATATGAGGCTTCCACCTCACAAACCATAACCTAACTTTGGTTAGACTTTGGCCTAGGGTTGGTTTCCTTAACTCACACCCTACACCTTATCTTTTCCTATAAATAGTGGGTCTTAAAACCCTAATTACCTCTCTCTCCATTAATTATATAAGCACAGAAACTCTGTCCAAATGGATACCAATGCATGATATAATGAATCTAAGTTTGAACAGCAACAATACAGTAGCCAAGGAACATTCCCATGGAAGGATTTTTTCAGAATAGTTCTTAGGGTCTGATTCACCCCCTGCCCTGTGAATCTGGCCTCAGTTCACCCCTCGGGTGAACAATTGGTTCTACAAAGCCCAAATCACCTCATATTTGGTAGGTAAGATTCCTTTTGTAGTTTTATCAGCTTCTACATACTTTATTTCAATTTTTATTATGTTTTTATAGTTATTTTGTCTTCCTAAATATGGGGCCTGACTAAGGCAAGCCCCCTAATGCACTAACCCCCTTTTGTAGGTTCTTCATAGGTTATCTAGTAGATCTGAAGAGGAATAACATTATCCAAAAAAAACCCAATGGTTGTACACAAGCCCATCCACACTAAGGGACAATTGAAGACGACATCGAACTTGTTGTAGCATTATTAGAACAAGAAATGGCTAAAGGGCATCATGTACCTATTGTAACACATATTTTTCAATATTAATGAAATACAACCTTTTCGTTTAGTACATTTATATTTTGTATCCCATTTGGTAAAGTACTCAGTGGCCGTTAAAATGAACGTGTGACGACCGGACGACACAGGGGAGATATTTCCAATTAGATCAAAGCCCCACTGTGAAAAAGGCCAAACCGATTGAATCGACTGTAAGGCCTGAGAAGGTACGTGTGTCAAATTAGCATGATGTCGACACTTCACGCACTTCTTCACATATGCGCAACAATCTCGCTCTAAGGATGGCCAATAATAACCCATGCGAAGAATGCGCTTTGCGATGGCCATACCGCTGAAGTGGCCACCACATGTACCATCGTGAGCTTGGGTGATCACCCAAGCGGACTCTTACCGATCCAAACAACGAAGGAGGATTCCTTCATAATTTTGACGATACAAAATGTCTCCTACCAAGACATGCTTTGCCACTTTTTGTTTGAATGATATTTTCGCGGCTTGGGTCAATCCAAGTGGGAGATTACCTAGCTTGAGGTAATCCCGAATGGGTGTATACCAGTCTTGCTGATCAGAAACCTCGATAGTATGAACGACCAATCCCTTTTGAAGTTTATCTCGAAAAAAAACTGAACAGGAAAGAACTTGTAAAAACAACGTGGTGTTGCTAGCAAGAGGGGCCGGGGAGAACAAGGACCCCCAGTTGGCTTTAATCAAACAATCTCGAATTCGAGAGAACTTATCCGAAGATGGTTCAATCTAGATCATGTGGATTTCTAGCGTCGAATCAGAGCTTGCACGCTCCATCGCAGATTGCGATAATGTTTTAACCTAAATGGTTGTCATTTCACCAGAAGGGTCTTGCGGAATAAGTGACCCCAAGGAGGCCATAGTATCCGCAAAATGATTTGATGATCGAGGGAGTGCCTCGATGTCATACCATTCAAATTGTGCCAAGAATTTATCCACAAGGGTTTTATAAGACTTCAAAACTGGACATTTACATTGGTATATCCCTTTTACTTGGTTGACAATTAACAGTGAATCACCAAAGATATTCAATCATTTAATGTTCATGGTGATTGCTGTCTAAAGACCTATGAGAAAGGCTTCGTATTCTGCATTGTTATTGGTTAGCGAGAAGTCTAATTTAAATGACAAGGGCATTGGAGCACCTTGTGGAGTGAAGAATACAATTCTCGCACCACCCCCTTTCTCACATTTAGAACCATCGAAGAAAAGGGTTATGTCAGCCTGGGACTCAGGCTCATCAGAATCTGGCGACTCTGAAACATGGAAGACCCCATCATCAGGTAGTTCAAAAGTTAGAGGCTGATCGTCTTCAAGAGGAGCCTCGGCTAGTTGATCGGCGATGACTTGACCTTTTATAGATTTCTATCCAATGAACTCTATGTCAAACTCCGTCAACAACATGATCCATTTCGCCGTGCGGATACTATGATAAGTACGACTCATCATGTATCGCAATGGATTCTCCTTAGACACAACATACGTCTTATTACTAAGCATGTAGTGGCGTAGCTTTTTGGTAGCAAACACCACTCGCCAGCGAGTTTTTCAACATATGCATAGTTAAGTTCATAACTGACCGGGTGCGGCTAAGATAGTATGTAGCTCTGTTCTCTGTGAAGTTCATTTTTCTAGGATAGCATGGCGCCCAGTGCCACCTCAGTGGCTGAGATGTATAAATAGAACGGCACTCCTGGTCTGGGTGGTGCCAATACTGGCGGTGAAGCCAAGTACTGTTTAATGTCGTCAAAGGCTGACTGGCACTCGTCATCCCAATGAAATGTGACCCCCTTATGCAATAATTTATTCATGGGTCGGCATTTGTCAGATAACTACGCTATGAAGCGCTTGATCGATGCAACCTTTCCCTGTAGACTCCTGAGCTGCTTGATGGTGGTTGGGGGATGCATTTCAAGGATTGCCTTGACTTTGTTTGGATCAACCTCAATTCCTCGTTTGGAGACTATGAAACCCAAGAGCTTTCTAGAGGTGACGCCAAAGACGCACTTCTTGGGGTTTAGTCTGACTTTATGCTCAATGAGGCGATCAAGGACCTTACTCAAGTCACCGATGTGATGCGGGCGCAAAAGAGATTTGGCCAACAAATCATCCATGTAATCTTCCAAAATTTTGTGCATGTAATCGTGAAAGATGTATGTCATGGCACGTTGGTAGGTAGCTCCGGCATTTTTAAGGCCAAAAGGCATGACCTTATAACAAAATGTCCCCCAAGGCGTTGTGAATGCCGTTTTTAGCTGGTCCTCAAGATTAATACGAATCTGATTGTATCCTGAGAAACCATCCATAAGGGAAAGCATTTTGTGGCCTGTTGTAGCGTCTACCAATGCGTCAATGCTCGACAAAGGAAAATCATCCTTAGGACTCGCTTTGTTAAGATCTCGAAAATCAGTGCATATGCGAATCCTCCCGTCGGGTTTCTTGACAGGAACCATGTTAGACAACCATGGCGGATAATCCACACAGATGACAAACTGGGCATCCAAAAACTTTTGTAACTCATATTTTACTATTAAGGCTACTGTTGGATGCATCTTGCGTAGTTTTTGCTTGATTGGCTTGATTGTCGGATCAAGCATTAAATTGTGCGTGACTAGCTGTGGGTCTAGTCCCGACATATCTTTGTATGACCATGCAAAAACCTCATTTTTCTTAAGAAGGGCAACATAATTGGCTCGCTCTTCAGGGGAAAGACTTACCCCCAGCTTGAGAATCCGTGGATTCATTGGATCTGTGCCGATGTCTACATCAGTCGTTGCTTCAACTGACATATGGGATCCGTATTCCAACTGGTGTGGAATGGGGATCAGATGGATATCATTTGCTAAATTAAGATCGTCATTTGGAACATCAAGTTCCTCCTCAGCATGAAAGACATCCTGAGTCTGTCTTGGAGTGAAATGAAACATCCCATCGCAAGGCCAATACTCTGATGGAGATGGTGGTGTGTCAGTGCGATCCCAATCAATAGCTTCTATGTCTAGATGCAATAATCATGTGGGATTGGCTGGATCATGGATGGGGGCGGTCAAATAAATGGAGACCATGTTAATGAAATTATTGTAATCTCCATTACTGCAAATGTGACAACTCTGATATTCTGGATGTTCGTGGTGCTTTGGATCTGGCTCTGTGGGCACTGGCACAAAGGTATCAGCCCTATACGTAGTCCTACAAACAGGGTCTACCCTAGGCATTGATGAGTTGATAGGGTCTCTAGGCGGAAGATGTTCGTTGTATGCCTGGAGTGGGGGTGCGATAATTGCTATAACTGTGCCAGGGTGAAATGCCTCCTAGGTCTTGGATCTATGTGTAAGTGTTCCAACCTGTCATCTATGTCTAAAGGATCTTGCAACCTATTCTCACTAGGATCATTCAATGGGAACATCCTCAGGAAGCTTTCTTGATCATCATTCATTTGATATTCATGCGAATGATCGTCCTCCGACTCATTTTCAGAAGACCCTTCGTGGTCTTGTCCATATTCCCCTTGTGGGTGAGTCCGTGAGGTTTCTCCTTGTTCAGTCGTAGGGAAAGGGTTGTTGAGGTCAACAAGGTTATTTGTGTGCAATGGGAAATAGTCCCCCAATGTATAAGTCGTATTTGGATTGGCATATGGATCTGATGCCAACCCATCCTTGTTGCCTATCCCTAGGCCTTGCATGTTTTTGACCAAGATGTTGAGGGGCAAAGGGTGGTTAAACCCTACTCCTGACTTGTCATAAGGCATTTGGTATCTTGGTTGACACAAAACACGCATTCCTTGTTCATACCGGCCTAACCCGTATCCATGCCAATTACATTGGCTAAGATAACGTAATGCGAAGTCTGGGTTAGCCAGATAGTTGACATCTTCCACAAAGGGATCTTCATCTTCTTCTTCTTTTAAGGAAGGTTCAATGCCATGATCCAGGCCCCCAAAAATAAAATTTTTCTGATTAGGTGGGTAGCCTAAAGGAACCACGGAGCCTATGGGAAGTCGAGGTCTCCCCATGTCTTGCATAGACTGAAGTGTGGGCGTTGCAACAACATTTCACACTATGTACTCCCCCATGCCTGTGTTAGACATCTCAACAGTAATCATTGGTGATTGAGGGGAAGTGAATGGGAGTTCTCCTTGAGTCCACTCCATGTGGGGTGTACTAGGCGTCTCAACTTCCATTCGATTAGGCGTCTCTCCTGTAGAGATGTTGGAGAATAGAGGTGGTTCCGCTTCCAGGGGCTTCTTTCCTTTGTCCATTGGTGTGGCCATCGTAGGTGGCGTCATTGTGGGAGGACTGGATGAAGAAGATGATCCCGCCTGAGAACTTGATTGAGTTGGCAAGGGATATTCTTGCTTAGTCGAACCCCGTTTAGATGGATTTAACTGGAAATCCACGTGTGTTGAAGGAAGGGTCGACTGCGGCATGATTTGCACTGAATTGCAGTACTTAAAAGGTTCCAAATCTACAGGGACCACGTGCACTTGTCCTTCAAATGTATATTTCAAACATTGATGAGCAATTGAAGGGACACACTTCATATCCCGGATCCAAGACCGTCCAAGTAAGATATTGTAAGCCATTTCCCCTTCTAAAATGTGGCACAATGTAGGAATGATCTTTTGTCCCACTTGTATGGGCAGGACAATTGTGCCAACTATCGAGCATATCGTATCATTAAATGCTCGAAGGGTATAAGTGGAAGGTGCAATGTGAGAGGCTGGTAGTTTCAGATGTTTCAATGCAGCGGTTGTAATAAGGTTACTGGAAGAACCAGTATCTATCAACACCCGTTTGTACGGAGTCCCGTTGACCCATGCAATAACGTGCAGGGGCGGATCCGATACATCTCCAGTCACCATTTTTAGCTCATCTTCCCTAAAGGTAATAACTGGTTCAGTACACTGTTTAACATGCCCCAAAAAATTGTTGAACGAATCCGCTTCGTGGGGTTGCAACTCAATTGCCTTTAATATCTCCATAAGAGCTTCCCGATGGGGCGCTGATTGTTGAATAAGCTCATAAATGGAGAGCCTAGCCGATGTGGTCCGTAGACTTTGAGTAAGTCTAGATCGAATTGTGACCACTGGTCTAGGTGGGGGCAACTATGTAGGATTTGGTTGATGTTGTGACGTGGATGAAGCTTCCCTAGTGGCTTTCGTGGGGACAACTCCTGGGTGTCTCTTGTTTCTTGTCACAATACTTATCATTCCAACATACCCGTCCATGGGGTAACTCGTTGCACTTCATTGACATGCAAAGGTTTTGTTTGTGCATCATGTGTGGGTAAAGGATCTTTGAAAACACCCATTTGTTGGTTGTTGGGTGCGATGGGGTTATCCACTACCAATGTGTGATTATCAATAAGATCTTGCACTAAACCTTTAAACGTCCAACAGACATTAAGGTCATGCCCTCTCCTCCGGTGGAATCTACAAAAAATATCCTCTCTGTAGCCCTTAGACTTCGGCGCATTAGGATCGATTGTTGGAATATCTGGCAGATTAATCAAGTTTGCCGCTGACAAACGGTCAAACAAGGAATCCCTAGACTCAGTGTATGGAGTAAATTGTCGCTTAGGGCGACGCTGCTGATTTTGATCCTATTTTTTGTTATCTTTCTCATAATTAGTATGAGGCACCACCTGATAATTAGCCTTTGAAGGCTGTGTTGCTTGGGCAGGCGTAGGGGCATTAATAGCAACTTGATTGACCGCGACGGGTTTTTCGTTGCGTATTCCCTATTTTGGTGCTCTTGTTCCACTCTTTTTTCTTAGGCTTGGAAATTTCGCCATCCTATATCTTGATCTCTTCGATACGTCTAGCTTACGCCAGAGCTTCTTCTAAAGAGGCGTATTGCTACAGCTGCAATAGCATAGAGATCGATCGCAAACAGCTCTTTGCGAACATTTGAGTTAGGTCGGACATAGGAGGGAGATAGGACAACTTTGAAAGCATCGTCCTCCACCAATTCCCATATGCGACCATGGAATCTTCCTCATACTGTTTGAGGCTAGCTAGATCACTGAGTGACGCCTTTTTCTTTGTATTGAAAGCAAAACGTTCTAGGAACGCGTCCACTAGTTGATCCAAATTGTAGATGCTATGCTTTGGTAGATGGGTAAACCAATCCGAGGCAGACCCTGCAAAGGTGGTTATGAATGTTCTCAATAGCAATGCATCATTGTCTTGTATACCAAAGCACTGACTCAAAAATCGAGTCACATGTTCTTGAGCATCCTCATCCCCTTTAAAGAGTGCCAAGCTGGGCAGCTTGAAATGTTCGGGGTATGGAGGTGCTGGCACTGACGGATGTATTGGATGACTACGGAGTTGGCGCAAGGTAGGCTTTTGAGGTCCACCAGTCTTAAGTTCCATATTCTCCAAGTGTTCTAACAACACTTTGTAGGCATCGGAGGATATAACTTCCTCCTCCTTAGCTTGTTCCCGTTGTGGGTTGCGGGAAACTTGAGGCCTTTGAATGACTAAATGGTTAGCATTCCTTCCGCCTTGATAGGGTGTTTCAACCCGCTCTTCTTCTTGGTAATAATCCTCATAATCTTCATGAGGAGTGTTTGGCCTAGACCTGTAAATATGGATGGGCACTTGTGGAGGATACCCATCATGGTCACGGGGAATGGCCTCCCGCTCAGGTCTAAAAGGTCTTGGAGGCAATGCTTGCTGAAGTCGTGGAGACCTATCTCGCCCTAAAGGGTTGTGCCTCACATACATCTTAGAGTGTTGTGCACGAGGGATCGGGGCCCTCTCATGTGCATGGTTGTGAAACCTTTCAGCAGTCTGACGCTGAATGCGCTCTTGATCAAGGTGACACAAATGTTCTAATTCCTGTTGTTCTTGCTTAAGTCACATGATTTGCTCTTGGCGGGCGGCTAGTTGTGTAAATGCCAAGTTACTTTGTGCTGTTGTTTCTTGTTTGATAGGCCGAGATGTCTCTCCTACATATCTATTTCGATCATAGTACTCTGAGACCCCTACATGTTGCTTCCCTCTGTCGAGGTTGGCCGCATAAACTTGAAACTCTGGTCTCAATAAGCGATCTGGATATAATGCAGGTGCAGACGTGCATCTTTTTGGTACTGGACATTGGACTGGAGGGATGTAGTGATCCTCCTCTCTTTGTATGTGATATGCATAAAAGGTGCGGGCATAATTGCCTTGCTCTGTCGGGATGACTTGTTGTTCTGGATGTGGTCTACTGTTTTCGACATTAATTGGGGGTAAATTAGGAACCACAACATTATGTAATTCTTCATTTTGGACCCGTTGTTGTTCCATAGCATTACACAATGTTTCATCACTAGGCCATCCATAATGAACTTCAAAGGGAGGCTTCGTGCTTAGACCAGGTGGTATATATAAATTATTGTCTTGAAAAGATTCTTGTTGCTCATGAGTTTCCCTTAGAGAAGGGGTTCTAAAGTCTCGTCTATTGAAGGCCTGATTTGGAGAGCCACTCCTTGAGACACCTCTAGAACCTTGTTCTATGACTGTATGGGTTGGAGTGCCCCACCATGATGGGGCTCTAGAACCATGTTCTGCATGATGTGAACTAATTGTTGTATCCCGCCGGTGAGGCGGAATGACTAAGTCTTCAAGGCTATATCGGAGACGATTTGTCTCTCTTGGTGCATGTTCCACAGCTTCTGCCCGTGATTGGGCTTGGCTACGAGTATTCACCATGGTAATGCTATCCTAAAAATGCAAAAATTCTTTTTATGATTTTCTTTTTATGATTTTTTTTTTGTCTAAAACAGAAAATAGCATACACACTCACAAGCAATGCTTATCTCTTTTAAAGATTAATAGTGTGCCCTAGATCTGGTTTAGTGTGTTTTTGTTGTTTGTTTTGTTTTTGAAAATTTTTGTGAAACGTTTAAATGCAAGTATGAAGGCTCTTATAACTCCCAAAAATGGTCGCCCCTTCAATATACCAGCCAGGCCGATATACCAACCTCTCTATATACCCGCCCTTACGAGAGGGAGACTATAAGTACATGAGAGCAGATGGTACGTGGTACGTAGGCGGTATGAAAGGGGGATTGTCCTGTTAATGGAACCTACCATAGAATACTTATCCTCGCACGCATGGGAATCACCCCAGCAGCACTCGGTCAGCTTTCGTCAGGATTTACACCTAACAACAGTTGACAATCGGGGAATGGATGCAAAGCTAATCCAAGGTGGTGATGAACCCACCGTTGGTCTTGCTCAAGGGTTGGGGTCTTACGACCAACGCCTTGGTTTAAAATGTAACGTGATGTGTGGGGTTCATTTTAATTTTGTGAAATTGAAACAAGCAAACGAAAAGAAATCTTTCCCTAAGCCATTCAAACTGAAAACCAGAAAACAGAAAAACGAAAATTTGACAGAAGCTGTAAAAACCCCTACCTCTTCTCTGCCTAATCGGAAATTTCTGATTTGCTCTAAAAATTTGCACAGATCTATAATCGTCCCTGGGTGGAGTGAATAACAGACCGTAATCGTCCCAGGGTGGAACGAATAATTTATTCGTCCCGGGGTGAGACGAGTAACAATTCTGTAATCTTCACTTGTAGAGACGAATAACAATTCGATTGTTGAAAAACAGGTACCTGTAAAAAAAACAAGCAATTTTTAGATCAGTAATTTAACCTAAACAAAAACAGAGGACATAAGTCCCACCGTGATCGCCATTGAAAGCACGAGATTTCGGAAGTAAAAGGAAAACTATAACTATGCAATATAAGACGAAATGTAACGCTTTAATCCTATGCACGAAAACAAGGAAAAGAGATAAATTGGAAATGAAAGCACAGATGTAAGGAAATCACAGCCCTCTTTATTCAAATTTCTTTTCCTCGGTTACATATACGTCTCCTCCCCTTTTAGGGGCTAGGAGCGTTAAATTGGTCTTTGTTACAATTTGTGATTTTAGTCTTCCTCCTTCCGCATGCCCACGTTTGGAATGGGCGGGCCAAATGTTGCCGCCACTTGCGTTGGTAAGGTAGACTCCTCGCCACTCCTCTAATGCTGCAACTCTGCACTCAAAGAAACAAACAAGAAAGTCAGTAGCACCTGTGTATGAAGCATAAAATATGAATCTAACGATGGTTGAATGAATCTAAATGAAAGACTTGACAAAAGCATAAACATGAAACTAAAAGAAATACCACGATTATGAAAGCACAAATCGCCAGTAAGTGAACTAGCAGCACTTCGTCACTCAAAATGCTCCTTCTCTGTATATTTTTTTTGGGTGAGAAAACTCACCGTTTTTATAGACCCAAGGGGTCTTTTTGATTTAACATGCAAAAGTGTTTCTTTGCATGAATGCTTTTGTTTGTGAAGAGAAGACTTCTTCTTGATCAAGGGCTTCTTAACTGCCTCTGTGCATGTCTTTGCATGTTTTAGAAAAAATCATTTGCACTCCCATGCAATGAAGGGATAGCTAAGTGGCAAATCTGAGTTGTTAAAAGAACTCACTCGCACTCCTATGTCATGCAGGGAAAGCTAAGTGGCAGATGTGTGTTGTTAAAATAACTCACTCGCACTCCTATGTCATGCAGGGAAAGCTAAGTGACAGATGTGTGTTGTTATATGCCGAGATTTGACTTTTTGCAAGTCAAACTCTACAATCGTCCCACCCCGAAGCGAGCGCCGGTAATCGTCCCTGGGTGACACGAGTATCAGTCAGCACTCGTCCCTAGGAAAGACGAGTATCTATCAGTCAGCACTCGTCCCTAAGAAATACGAGTGCCAGTCAGCACTCGTTCTTAAGAAATATGAGTAAAATTCTCACTCGTCCCTGGGTGGGACGAATAAGAAATAAGGTGTCCAAAAGGTGCCAAATTGGTTTCTGACTTGCAAAACTGCTGTGTGAGTGGTTAGAACCACTGTTTAACCTCCGAGGGCTGCCTTGGGGGCTATGTGTGTTGGTGCGATCAGTGCTTGTCGTCACATAATCGGATTGGTGCTGTTTTGGTGTCTACACCAAAAAAAACCCAATGGTTGTACACAAGCCCATCCACACTAAGGGACAATTGAAGACGACATCGAACTTGTTGTAGCATTATTAGAACAAGAAATGGCTAAAGGGCATCATGTACCTATTTTAACACATATTTTTCAATATTAATGAAATACAACCTTTTCGTTTAGTACATTTATATTTTGTATTAATGGATCAAATGTCGATTTCTACCCGTTTCATTCTGGCAAGCCCGATGGGACCTCCACAATGTATAGTGTCAGGATAACTTTTTCTGATAAATATGATATTATCCTATATTTTTGTGTGTTGTAGATACTGACTCTAACTTCCATAGATATTTTCAAAGCCCTAGGAACCCTCTCAAGCCTTCAGAACATATATTTTTGGGTATCTAGACCCAATTTGCCCCTTACCCTGCGAATCAGATCTCAATTCGCCCCTCAGATGGTGAAGTCAACCAGATAGCCTCAAAAACCCCTAAAATTGCATGGGTGAGTAGTACATGATCTAATCATACTATCCATAGCATAAGAGTACAGGTATTTCACATTTTTATCCCTCTTTTGTGTAAATTTTGAAAGCATAAAGCATCCACTACTTAAATGACAATTTCTAGGTGTAAATTTGCCTTCATTTTGAGCTAGTAGAATCGTTAAGTTTGTCTGAAGTTACAAAACCTGCAACTTTCTAGAAACTTCATTCAATTTAATTTTAAACCTACATTGTTTCCTCTTTTTTTCCATAGCATCTCTTGCTAAAAGAAGTGCAAATGCTAAATTTTAAGTTAGGTTTTCTTAATCCCCTTTTCTATGTCATTGAATTTTTGAAATATGCTGCATTCTAAAGTTGAAAAATAGGGTTTCCTAATCCCCTTAATCCACACACTTGGATTGCATGTTTCCACACTTTGCAAAGTAGATAAATTTACTTTTGAAAAGGTGACTAGTTATTTTATTATTTTGCATACACCGTTAGCAAAATACGAACCCACACACACTCACGTGATATTTAAACAAGTGGTGAGATTGGAATTCATCCCCAATCCATCACTCGATATTGGTGTGGTAGGTGTTTTACCCTCCACCAACTCACCCCCCTAGACACCTAGCAGCCCCACAAGAGTGGTTTTCTAGATTTCATCATCAAAAAATCCCCCACTTTTATGACTGGGCCCTGGATTTCATCACGAGCAGTTACCTGTGGAGTGGGACATGATTAGAGCCTTCATCCACCAGGCTAGTATAATTAGTGGAATTGGTAACTATAGTTCTTGACTAAGCTCACCCGAAAGTGAAGTGAAAGCATGGGTATGTCAGTAGCAGGTCTCAAAAAGTGCCACCTCTCTTCATGAGAGGAATTTGTGAACTCACTTCAGTATAGTGGGTTCCCCCCTTTTTAGGATATCATTTTACTACACCTTCCATACAGGTCACCATTTGCACGTTGCGATACCATTCTATTATATGCATATTTGGGTGTTGCAGGAGGTTTGATATTGATGACATTCTCAATTTTCTAGAGTATTCACTCCATTACCCGTGATTCTACATAGGGAGTATCAACATCACAATAAACAAAAATTAATGAAACACTTTTATTTTTTATCATTTAGAATTGATTCTGGTCTACCATTGTTTGCATGATCATAGACCGATCTCATCACATTACACTATATTTTTTTGCCATACACAGCATGTAACTTGCTTTACACTTACATTAGACATAGTTGAGTCTGTATCACATCGAGTTTATTCCTAAAACCCTTTCTACACATGTTGCTATGCCTGTGGTCACCTGTAGTAGAGCATGCAAGAAAGCATGCTTTATAGAGGAATGGCTTGCCACTTCCTCTAGTAAGTCCACTCTTACTCCTTCGATCATGAAGGGGAAGACCATAAACACATATGATTCACACATAGAATCCTATGTACATCTCACACACATGACACCTCATGATTAGACATTAACCTTGAGTGAAGCCCTCACTACTTCATTCATAGAGGATTACCCGCTCCTTTCATCCCCATATGCATGTAATCCACTGACCATATTCTACGACCATGTGATCTACACAATGCCAGGACAAACTCATCTGTTATTTACCATATATGATGAGGTCATACCCACGTCTCCTACCTTTGCACACCCATTCTTTCAAAATCTATCTCAATCTCTTTTTGAGAGTGATTCTTCCCTCCTAAACCATACCCATCCAAAGGTCACATCATTCACCCCTATCATAGGAATGGTGTCCGATCCGTCCTCCTTTGTTATAGGAAACCAAAATCCATCCTTCCAAATAACACAAAAACTCCCTCCCTAATAGGAACCGCAAGCATTTCCTCAAACCTCAAACCCATACTCTTCACAGGAGTCCCAACCATTTTTCACCATATCTGAAGGCACCTCCTAGTAGCCCCTTCAGACACAAGATGCACAAACTGAAGCGGGGGTGTACACATAAACTTTCCCCTCAACCCAAGGTCCTACTTTAGTAGGTTACCCCACCTTTTTGGTAGCTTTTTTGCCAATCTCTTAGGTATTCGAAGTTTACGATATCCAACTTTAGCACTGCATTTGTCAATGGTGACTTTTAGGATACCATCACCTCCTCCTGTCCAAGCTCATACAACCAATCTCTTTCCCACCTATAGATCAAGACCAGCAACTCATCCACCCACCCTGCCAAGCTATTCCATGTAATTTAGCTTCCCTAATTCATACTCTCCAGGGCAGAGATAGATCCCATCCTTTGATACCTTGTATTGACCACCCCTAGTACCGGTAGCCCTAACACCTACACCATTATCAATTGCACCCAATTTCTTTATGCCTCCTCCATCATGGTCATAGCTACCCATGGCCCAACCATTATAGCAGGTTCTAATCCAAAAATTACCTGCACCACAACCACATGCCTCATAGTCACAATACTATTACCCACAACAGACACCTACTCCATAACCTAGTATGCCCATAGACATGACAATACATATCACCTAGTACCCGCCATATCAGGATCAGGTGCAACAATATTATTCACAATACTAGGAATATCAATAATACCAATATCCTCCACATCCACAGACTCAACCTATCATAACACAATCTCCCATCCATATGACACATTAACTTCAACTCTTACGATATGAAGTCAAAATGTTGAACCTGTGCACCTCTAGATATGGGCCACAAAAGCCTTGTTATATTGAATTGTGCAATGAGCCAGTTCAACCATTAGTTCCCATTCCTCCCTACCTTTATCACTTTGAAATACCAAATTTTGACAAGTACAGAGGTAAGGAAGACCCTAGAGATCATGTGAGCAACTATCATTCATCCTGCTATTAGCTTCATAGTAGTAATCCCCTCATGTTGCGTACCTTATACTTTTCGCTCGTAGGTCTCGCATTGTACTGGTAAAACATGCTCCCACACCATAGCCTATATACTTTTGAGCAACTGGCCAATTCCTTCCTAGAACACGTTTCCATCAACATAAAGAAAAATACCACATTTTCTAATGTGTATGTATTGCAGCAGGCTGATGACGAACCCATCACGGAGTTTCTTTCCAAATGGAGAGCGATTATCCATGGCCTCACTCATAGCCTCCCTAATACGAAGCTCGTGACACTCTTTTCTAAGAGTTGCCACAAACACATCTCCACATCCTTCCAACTTCATCAAAGCCTCATTTTTGAATATGCTATTTCACAAGCAAAAGTTATCAAAGACATTAAGGTTCAATCTAGGAAAATTAAGTTGAGAACCAAATCCAACTATAACCCTAATTTTTGCTTCAATAGGACCGCACCAAATCAACCTTACCCTCAACTGCCTCAAGCCAACCAGTCACAACTGCTACCCTAGCGCCAGCACCGACTCCTCCACCCTATACACTGTAGCCATAAGCATTCCAAACTAATTCTTGCACTCCACCTAGACCACAACAATACCGAGGCATGCACCCATAGGTTCCACTGAGCAACCTCACACCATTATCCAAACCATTACTAGTGATGTTTCACAGATTTTATGAGGGAAACCATCTCCTCCTACCTGAGATCCACCCACTAGACCCAAATGTACCCAAGCCTCACAAATATAATGAGCAACTCTTTTACCCTTTCCATAGGCAACAGGGCCATGATATCGATTCATGGCATTCCTTCTGTGGGAAAGTTCAAGACCTAATCGATAGGGGCATCATCCAGGTAGCAAACCTTTAGCCCCACAAAATCAAAATTTAGGGATTTTTAAAAACCCTCTACTAAATCATAGAGGACCCAATCCTCCTAGACCTCCAAATGATCTCCCAGTGCCACCTTGCCAAGTGAACAATGTCCAATGGGATCCTCCATCATGTGGTGTAGTAGGTATGATCAACCTTACTACGAGAAACCAACTATACCCGTCATGCCATACAAAACCTATTGTTTCCCCTCCAGATAAATTCACATCACTGCAAGTACCTCAAATGCCTACTACCGTACCACCACCACCTCAAAATATGATTATCATTCATGGTAGCCTAACCCATCAATTACGTAATACCCCCGCATGACTATCCATCTTTGATCTCCTACAATAGTCTCAACCCCATAGCAAGGCGTTGAATGACATCCTACACTCCATTGACATAGAGACACATGACATAAATACCTTTGTCAGTTTTGTATGAAATATCCCATGATTCCTTCAGCCCTCGATCAACTTCCATGACTACAAGATATCAAAACTCGTTGGAGAAGGAGTAGATACCCCTCTCCACATTCAAGTCAAGATCAACTATATCACCTAAAAGTGGGTACTCATTGACATGGGCTCATCCATTAGCATTATATCTACAGTAGCTCTACATCACCTACATATCTTGCCAGCCCATTTTTTCATGCCTTATCTTGACTTACGTGTGTTCATGGCTCTATGAGACCTACCGTAGGATCTATAGTTTTACTTATCCGCGTAGGCATCCGTACCATCTCCATCCTCTTTCACATCATCCAAGGGAAAATACAATACAATATTCTCCTTGGTCACCCATGGATTAGAGACATACAGTGTGTACCTTACACACTACATCATTGCCTCAAATACGTCCACAACAGACTCGTTCACTATATCCCAACCGATGGAGATCCATTCAAGTTTTGCAACGTTGTAGACCTTCCACCTGCACCATCATTTTCATCCTCCCAAATATTCCTTGTATCCTCTCACCAGTAAATAGGAGCATCGATATCATTCCCAAATTTCACCTCAACATCCCAATGTTCATCAAGAGCACAAGCCTCGATGTCTACACAATTTGCACCATCTTCTAGGGAACTCAAAACCTCTACCACACCTTTTTCATCATCGTCCTTATGGTCTCCACAATCATCACAACCTCTACCATTCCAATTTCCACCTGTGGTGCCACAACCATGATCAACACCCATTACACAACCTGACATGTTACCTCCCACACCCATGCCTATGAAAGCCCCTATCCTTCCTATGCCACAAACACCTCCCTTCCTTTTCAACTATGACCTAGGACATTCACTTCTCCATGTAGCCTAGTGTATGCATTGATACCTCAGACCACACATACCAAACATCCTATTCAAGCGAAAACAACCAAATGTCATGAACATGATCAACCAATACCCAGTTTAGACCAACTCCCACATCCTTCAGTCGTTACCATCAGAGAATCTCAAATTTCACCTTCATCATCTGATTTCGATATCCCACCCCAATCGCCAGAGCATGCCACACCACACATATTTATTTTCAAGACAAATTTTGGTCTAGGAGACAATAATGTATTTGATTCCCATGTACGTGCTCCCCCTATCCAATATACCTGTGACTTTGGTCACCCTTAAGCCTCGGTACTTACCATCATAACCATCATACAAATAGGATGTCCCGAGAACCATACCAATTTTGTTTATGCAGGAGTCGACTCTTCAATCCCCCCATCAACTTCTCCTCCACTATAATCCAACTTTTTTGGCACACTAGAACACATGGCCAACCCTAAATTTGCCTTGTGCTACCTATGATTTTTTCATTGGCATGGATTCAGACTTAGCGGCTATGAACAAGGATTTCACACACCTATAGATCCTTGAGTTTAGTCATCAACCGAAAAATCCGGTATAGGCTACAATACAAGAGTAGTTCATACCTTAGAATATGAATTCCAAGACATGTCCCTTTATCCTACTCCCCTTCCAATGCATACCCTAGAATAATATGTCAACATGGACATTATAGAGGATACCTCATCACCTCATTCTACCACTACATTCCCCTACAACTTTTTTCAAGAATCCTCCACGTCCGACACCTCATCATTTTGTAATGTTGACAAACTGACAGACCATTTTGCTACTTTATCCTTAGATGTGCCACCAACAGAGTTTGGTACAATCCCTCCTAAGTCATCATCGACACACTTAGCCATGTTACTGCCTATACATATGCAATTATAGATATTAGTCACTCATTATCACTCACCTCCAATTGTTCTACGACCTCCCTTGAGTCTTTTAGGGTGCTCACAAATCATTGAACCCTACTCACTAGATTCTTTCCCACCTACTTTGCTTATAGCATCGGTCACCATGGTTAAGGTAGACTTGTTATCTCCTATTTGTTATAGTCATCAACAAACCCGATACGATACCCCAAATCCAAATTTTATAAATCTCACGCACATCTCACCCATACCAGCACCTCGAGACTTCCTACTCTCACCTCATGTCTTGCAGGTGGTAAACGTTCCTTCTTCATCCACACCAACCTAAGCTCCTTAGGTAGATCATGCAGACATCTACATAGATGATGAATATGAGTTCAACGAGGCCATCGATGACCTTAACCTCATCCCCATCCTTGAATGGGTGTGTGATGAATCTCACATGCTCATAGAAGACACTATTGATGTTGATATTGGTGATGATCCCGAACATCCCCACATCCTTAAAATAGTCGTTAGCCTCTCACCCAAGTAGCACATTGACTTTATAAACTTCCTTCATAAGTATATTCGAGTTTTCTCATGGTCATACAAGGACATGCCAGGACTTGACCCTGTCGTAGTAGTTCATAATCTCATACTCAATCCAAACACCAAACCTGTGAGACAAAAGTTGCGATGCATGCATCCAACTATCGTATTAATAGTGAAATCTAAACTCCAAAATCTACTAGACATCAATTTTATTATACCCATCGACTATCCCGAATGGGTATCCAACATGGTCCCTATACCTAAGCCATCCGGTGAAGTTCGTGTCTGCACGAATTTTTGCAATTTAAACAAAGCTTGTCCCAAAGATAATTTTCCCCTACCTAACATAGACTCCCTCGTCGAATCCATAGTAGGTCACAAAATGATCTTCCTCATGGATGGATTATCAGGATACATTCAAATTAGGATCAACCCAGTCGATCAACACAAAACCTCCTTTACAACACCCTAGAGGACCTTTTGCTATAAATTCATGCCTTTTGGCCTCAAAAATGTTGGGGCAACCTACCAACATGCAATGACCTATATATTCAATGAATTAATGCAAAAAAATATTTAATATTATGTAGCTGATCTCATCACAAAATCTAAGAAATGTGTATACCATATCTAAGATCTCCTCTAGATATTCGATCGATTATTAGAACACAACGTGCGCTTGAAACCAAAGAAGTGCGTATTTGGTGTTACCTCGAGAAAAATACTAGGATTCATTGTCTCTCAATGAGGCATTGAGTTTGATCCTAGTAAAGTGAAATCCATCATCGAGATGCCCCCTCCCACCATACTGAAGCAATTGCACAGCCTCCAGGGCAAGATCACTTCTATTCATAGATTCATAGCACAATTATCTGATAAATGCAAGCCATTCAATCACCTCTTGCAGAAGGGAGTAAGATTAAAATGGGATGATAACTGTCAAGGAGCATTTGATACCATAAAAATATACCTTACATCATTATCGTTTATGTCACTGCCACACCCAATATTACCATTGATTCTATATATTTTAGCCATAGAATATGCGCTAGGTACACTTCTAGCTCAAAAGAATACGCTCGACAAAGAGCAGACCATCTATTATATTATTCATACACTAGTAAGTTATGAAACAAGATATGGATACATGGAAAAAATATGCTTAGTACTAGTACTCTCCACTCAGAAATTGCACTACTACATGTTAAATCACACAACTTTTGTCATCGCCCAAGACAATCCCCTTCGGTACATGATGAACAAGAGTTACCACAATTCATGCACATCCAAGTGGATCATGCTTTTAACTAAATTCGAACTAGAATTCATTTCCCAAAAATCCATCAAAGGGTAGGTCATCTCCGACCAATTAGCTGAAGCCCCTTTAACTGATAATAAACCCCTCCTCATTCAGCTTCTAGATGATACCATCTCCCACATAACCAAAGAAGAATAATATGTTGAACCCAAAATCATAGCTGACCTCACCCTATTCTTTAACAATTGTAGATGTCTCCATGTTGGCGGTGCAGGCATTGTCTTCTTCACACCCGAAGGAGAACCTCTCCCCTTTTAATTTAAACTTGACTTCCCTTGTACCAACAACAATGCTGAATATGAAGCCCTAATCCTAGGATTGAAACAAGCGCATTCCATGCATATCAAATGCCTCCACATCATAGGTGATTCACTCCTAATATTCAATCAAGTGCATGAACGTTGGCTATGCAATTGCCCAGTCCTCCAACAATACAATAAAATCACATAACTCTTATCTCAATTTGAGTGGTATAACCTCGAAGTCACTCCATGATCATAAAACCATTTTGCATATACTATGGCCTCATTAGGATCCCTCATTCTGCAAAATCCAACATCTAACACAACATTTGTATCCATACATATGCTCACTTGATCTGCCATATTACCCACACCTCCTACATATGATGGTGGTGTGTATGTGGTAAACACTAAACCCCGTGACCCATGGTTTTCACAAATTAAATATTACATAAAGTTAGGTTTCTTGCCATGTGATTTACCCCATGCTCAATGTTGAACCTTCAAACAAATAGAAATCCATTACAACTTTCTAGGGGACATCCTTTATCATCGTAACTATGATGGTATACTCCTGTGTTGCCTAGAACCACAAGAATCGCAACAGGTTGTACAAGAAACCCATAACAGTACTTGTGGTGGCCATTTTAGTGGTATGGCAATAACTAAACGCATCCTCTATATGGGTTATTACTGGCCCAAAATGGAGCAAGACTACTATGAATATGTGAAATGTTGCATTAAATTCCAACATGTGAACCTAATGTATCTCCCATAAAAAGCACTTCAACCTATCCAGTCCATGTGGCCTTTCTCCCAATGGTGCTTGGACCTAATTGGATAGATTACACCAGATTCCTCAAGCAACCACAAATTTATCATCACTACCATAAAATATTTTACGAAGTGGGTCGAAGCCATACCACTAGTTCAAACTACAAGAGCTAAAATTGCAAATTTCATCACATATCATATCATTTATCGCTTTGGAATCCCTTCCCAAATCATCTGATAATGGGAAATCCTTTAAGAACAAAACTATCTGAGCCATATGTGACAAATTCCACATACATCATAGTTTTGCTACCCCATACTACCCTCAGGGTAATGGCCAGACAGAAGCCACGAACAAAACCATTTGTTCCATCCTTCATAAAACCATAGCAGAATCTCATCGTGACTAGCATAACCAAATGTCCCTATCCTTGTGGGCGTATTGTATGAGCATTTGTACCCCTAACGGGGTAACATATTTTTCACTTGTATATGGGGATGAAGCCATCATGTCCCTTGAGCTTGAGATACCTTCCTTAAGGATCTCTATAAAGGATTTTGTTGACGACAACACTGCTTGCCAAGATCGGTTAGATCAATTAACACTTCTCGATGAACGTCGCATTCATGCCATCAAACACACACGAGTATACCAATACCACCTTCATCGTGCCTATAATAGTAAGTTACATCAACGCGAGTTTAAAATCGACGACCTGGTTCTCAAGGAAAACTAGTAAATCATGAGTCAACCTCACCAGAAGTGTGACAAGTTTATCCCAAACTAGTTGGGTCCATTCATCATTACACACAAATATGGTTTAGGATCATATCAGATGGCCAATATTGAAGGCCTTAACGACCCTGAGCCCATAAACATCTTGCATTGCCTTGCATTCAATGCTTAATACACAAAAACATCCATCATCACGAGTGTCACACACTACTATGTACAAGTCACTAAGCACACCACCATGCACATATGCTATTTTGTGTTATTAATTTACTATACATGTACTTTCATATTTATGTCATTTTTATGCTATGGGTATTTTTTTTCCTTTTTGTAGGATCCACGTCATCATTAGGAGACTACTACAACTTCCCCATGCATCATCATGGAGGACCATCCATCGCAATAGACTATATCGATCACGCCAGCTGATATAGCTCGACCACCAACCACTCTTCATACTAGAAGACCTTCTCATTCCTCCCATTTAGGCCATAACACTTCACCCTGGTGCCTCTCACCTCGCCATAGAGGTTCATCCTACTCACTCAATTTAGGATACAGCCAAGTCACCCTATCCTCTTTTGATGAAAAATAGGAAACATCTCATCCCTAACCACGAGAATCACCTTCATGTTTGCATGAAGATACTATGAATCCCTATTCACCCACTAATTTCACACGTCACCCTCTTGGAGCCTATCGCCCTCCTAATAGAGGATACATCCCCCATATGGCTCGTCCTTCATGCCTACCAGACCCACTTCCTAGTGGAGAATCTTCTTACTCCTAAGCCTTGCAACCCCGTGCCGCTCAAAGTCATGCACACATGCCTCCATCTCATTCACATCGTCATTCAGATCCATCCCCTATGCCAACTATCCTTAATATGCCACCTTCACCACTACGAGGCCTATCGTCCCAACAAACTCTTCAATCCTTAGAGTAATTTTACTCTCCCTCTTCACCATCCCAACCTCATCCATTTTCTAGCAAGCATTGGGCCACTCCTTATGCACTAGAATCTTGATCACCACCTTCCCTGACACCATCACCTCCACACCATGAGATACAATATCTCTTTTCCCATATCGAGGCTCTCAAGCTATAGATGAGCCATTGACATTGTCATGTTCATCCACGTCAGTCTCCCATAACCCGTGCATCCTCACCACCATGCATATCCATCCCTCAACCTTGGATTCACCGCACATTGGACCCTCAATCCACACCTCTACTGGTAGACATCCCTTCATGCAAGCCTCGTTCACCTCCAATAGAACCATATGTTTACTCCATGTCTGTTCCATTCACATTACTATCCAAAACATTTTATCACCTCATGCATCAAGGTCTTACTGACCTACCCGATATTTCGCCCATTGACCCTTCGCATCCTAAATCATGTAACTACCATGAGAATAAATATTACATCTATCATCACCAACTAGGTCACGATATTGAAGAGTTTAAAACATTTGAAACCCTGGTCCACAATATGTTGCACAATAATCAAAATCCATCGCTTGAACGTTCCATCCCATTTAGCTAATTCTTGAGTCCTCCACACCATATTTTCCCTAGAAATTTGCCACTACGAGAAACATTAACACCACCAACCCGCTACATTCACAACATTTCCAATTACACCAGTCACCAAAGTCCAAGCCATACTATCACTTCACCATATCATTTTCGACTTGACCCACGAAATTTTACCCGTTAGTAGTTCCTATCTTTTCTTCCTTCTTCTCTCTTCCCCTTCTTATTTCCTCGCATAGTCGTATGGTCACGCTTCGATCAGCTTCATACCTACGCTGATCTACCCCACTTTCTTCTATTACCCCTTTGACTTTGGTAATCCCCTTATCTTGTTGGTTACCAAAGACCAGTTCTTCTACTACTTATTCTAGTTGTACATACTATTTGTAGTCCCCTCCTTTGGTTGACATTACCACGTACATCTAACATATTACAGCTTACACACCTGCTACACACACACCCCACACATTGGGGTAACCATTACTATAGCATCGCACATTTTGATCATCATGATACAACATAATCATCTATAAATAAGTTTTCTAAACTTCTCCTACTACACATCGTAAATTTCCTCTTGTAGATATTGCATTTCCCCACTTGCATCCTTTACATTACACCCATTGCACATATCCATATGTTTTTCATGTTAATTTTATTTTAAGTTTATACATTCTTCCTCCCAAAAACAAAAATAAAATGTGCCTTCGAAAGAAGTAATACATGCACTTGTTAGCATTGCCACCTGGATGTCCACTTCCCCTTTTCAGGATTAGGATATACATAGGTGTCGTGTTTAGATTTGACTACTCACTAGTTCAATCAATCAAATTTCACTCCTAGCTGACAGGTTTTACATTCTTCTTATTGTTCTTTAGGCTAGTTCAACTTCTCTCATGGACCACTCACAACAAGTCACACATTAAACAAATTTTGAGCCTAGGAAATATGACACCTTGAGTAGATGTCATCATCTAGCGAACGGACTCCCCTGTTCGTCCTATCACTTTCATGGTCAACATACGACCTGGGGATAAACAAAGATATAAGCATAAGAAAAAGTAAAAAAATAGGGCAAAAAATAAAAGCCAACGCCCGTAGAATAGAAATAATAGAGAAAAAGAGAAAAACAACAAAAAAAAAGATGAAAAGAGTACCACAATAATAGGTCAACAATAGATGAGGCACAAAAAACAAAAGGAAAAACCTCCTGATATCACCCATGTTATGCTTCATTGCCTTTGGTACTTAGGTTTAACATAACACCAAGGGATGATTTTCGTCACTAGCAATAGGCTCAAAGATCCTGCCTACTAATGGAATAGTCTTACAAGTGGTGATATATCTATTGCATTAGCTACCTGATTTTGTATAGATCATTATTTGCATATGGATGAGCTAGCTAGATCGGTCGTGTCTACAATGGGCTAATCCTACCTATTGCTCAAAATGGAAAAATGAACTTCACTCATTTACACACACAGGTCCATGATAGATTCTGAACCAATCCGACTAGTTATGAGTTACCACATAAACTCACACAGTTGGGAGTCTAAAATTTGATCATCAAAACTACATTAGTCAAAGGTGTTACACACGCCTTACATTATCCTATGTCCATGAGATAACAAAATGGATCACATCCACATAGGTACATGTAACGATACAAGTGCTTCCTTTGTGCATTTTAACATTCTCATACATGCATCCATGCATCTATGTTACACATATTTATTATACAACACACATCATTGCATTTCCAATACATGCATCACATCATGGATTACATGATTGATCTACTCACCTATTTTTCAAATACACACTATAAGAATTTTATCGAGAGCTTACATATAATAATTTTTTTACCCAACTAAACATTAGTATAGGGCATAGAGGAACTACACTTCAAGTATATTCACCACTGTAGCTGGTGACTTAAGTGCCTAGGACCGACCAACTTCCCACAACGGGTTGATATTTTTAGATCTTAACCCCTTACTTGGCTTTTTGTAGATCTTGGCAAGGGTTGGCTCTTCTAGGTCCCATAACACCTAGAAGAGTGGACACATTAATTCCCTTGTTCCAAAGCTTAAGAATTTGCAATTCTCTTTTTTTTTTGTGTTCCTAATAGAACCCATAGGTAATTGTACTTTGGAACTAGCGTCACTATACCCATGACTGGTCATTGACCTTTCGCTAAGATATAAGCAGGGTCCCCATCGCATGGTATTGGACCAGATCACTCAGTTCCTACTCTGGTTGATGGTAATGTTGCCCATACCATCTACCATTGGACCTTCCAACCCCATAAACCAACCCTTTGGCTATGAGTTTTATTGGCAATTTTGCAACCAGGCAGGTTCGTGAGCATCCCCACGTACCACTCAAGTGTTATCCAGAGACAAAGTCCCATACCAATGTCTCTTGCCCCCCATTAGCACAAAACCGCGTTCAAACGCTTGGTTGGATACACCGGTTCATGGTAGTCGCCACTACTGGCTTCTGGAGTTGGGTTAGTGCCATATTTCTCGATGAACACTAGCTCCCTATGAATGCTTAATTTAGTTTTCACATACACTCTTGCTCTCTTTTAATATTTTAACCAAGGTTTGGTTATATTAGTGTTTTAGATATCTTGTAATTTAGTTTAGTATGGCATTACCATAAAACTATCATAAAATTAAAATTATTTTCATATACCTTCAAACTATCATAAAATTAAAATGAATTTCATATACCTTCATATACGATATTAAAACCATAGATAAATCTCATAAATACATACTTAAAATAACTCTATAAGCAAATAATATTCTTTAGTTTATACTAAGCTTCTAAACATCTAATAACCACATAATAAAACTTTCATAAACAAAAATTATTTTATGTACAAACTAAACTTTTTAACCATTCATTACAACTCTTACTTTATGCTTTATATCTTACTATAAATTATTGCATAAAATCATAGCTTATAAAACAATATATGAACCTCTTTGTTCATTACCTTAAAGCTCTTCTCGTTAAGGAACGAATCTAAATATATAAATAAATAAATAATAAAAACATAATGTGTTGTACTTTTAGAGAGAAAAAAAACTGCCATAAAGATCTTTCTAAGACATTAAGTCTAAATTAATAAAAACCACCCTAACATTAATTAAAATAAGAATCCTTTAACATTTTGCTTAAATGGATGTGATTAAAATTTATTGCTTAAAAGGACGTGATTAAAACTTATAAACAAGCTAAGGTCTTTAAAAACCTTTATATATATATATATATATATATATATATATATATATATATATATATATATATATATATATATATATATATATACTTTTTAAAAAAACTAATATCATGTCATTGAGTTAAAAGAAACCACTCCAGCATGCCCATGGTAACCCAAATTTCTATCGAAACAATTGCCTTACCAACAAGCAGCCTATATTTTTCCACTATACAATTTTATTATATATTTTAATGACCTTATCTACAGCAACTACGACTCCTCCATGAAAAATTCTGCATGATTCTTAAACAAATTCCTAACTAAATTTTCAATTAAGTTCCTATCGCTACATTTGTAACTTATGAAAACACATATTTAACTAGGCAGATTTAATGACTTAAGGCGAGTTCAATGTTTTCCAATTGTTAAAAGCAAACTTTTTATTATTTTAGTAAAGAAGATTTAATCTGTGAAATTAAATGTTTGACTAGGAGCTTACTCTTACATTACACGCTTCACATCAAATTCTAAATCAAGGTGTTCATCATACATCCATTATTTCATACTCCAACATTCACATTACATGCATTCACTACAAATATCACTTCATATTTTATCACTTCTCATTGCATTTAAAATAAAATCATGCAAGCCTACTCTATAACATATTCACATTACAAAGTGACAATAACTCTAAATCATAATATAAATGAATATCCATTCATTATACATATTCACAAATCATGTCATAATATATATGCAAAGATAAAGAGAACACATTTCAAACCATAACAATAACACATGTATATATAACAGTCGAAATCAAACATGTCTATATATATGTCATCCAAAATACCCAAAGGTTACAAACTGGAACCATGCCCATCATCCATCATCCAAAATTCCCGTAGGCTACAATCATAAGTAATACTAACTACCACCAGTAGTCTCCCCTCGTCCCTCATGGCTCACCCGCATCTTTGCAGCTCTGCTCGACTCTATCTTGACCTCTGAAATTGGATCCATGGTAGGCTGATCCTGCATCGCAACCCTGGCACCCATCTGTCCTATAAAATTAGCACTACACTGACTATGATGTGAGGGTGCCTGCACTCATGACCCTGACTCATACTACAACACCACCTAAGCATAATCTGGGAGAGGAATCCCATGCATCGTCATAGAAGTCTCACATAACATCTTCTGCATAGACTCCATGGCCAACTAACCACTCAACCTCTCAATAGCCTGCACCTCCCTAGCCATCGTGGCCCTCATCTACTTCATCTCATCTACTATATTAGCATATCTATCCTCGACAACCTCCTCCTGTCTACAAATCTTAGTATCCAACTCATAGACCCTACCTCCCAGCTCTCATACCTCCTCCTCCACATCCTGCCTTTCTAGGATATCGACAAGAATCCTCTCCAAATCTATGAAAGCACCAATATCAATGGTATCATCAATATCACCCACCATAGTATCCCCACCTCTCTCCTCCTCCGCTCCAACATCCTACCCCATAGCCATGTCAACATCCACAGCTACCTCCTCTACTCTCACTCCCTAGGTGCTAGCTACATCACCCAAGCGTCGTCGCAACCGCTATATAGGAACCTCCTCCTCATTGCTAGCCACATCCTCTAGCCTAGCTTGAGCCCCCCTGCTAGCTCTCCCCTCTGGTGGAGGTGCCCCAACATCAAGTACCACCCATTGATCAACTACACCTCTACTAGGCTCCAAATCCTGCATTGCCCACCAGGCCTCAAACTCTAGAGTCGTCTTGGCATCCTCTACATTCGAGGTAGCCATAGGTGGATCCCTCTCTGTAATCCAAGGTAAAACCATAGGATGCTCTCCCCTATCATCTCACCGCGTGAAGTAATAACAGGAGCCCTTGGAGCATCCTGTCGTAACCCAAACTGCCACCTCACTCGATCAAACTAAAAGTACTCAGCCTACCGAGTATACCTCCCTACTAGCCACATGCCCTATCAAATGGCATGCAACTACTCATCATCCTCATCGTAGGTCACTCCACCCAACCACAACCTCCATTTGATGTCACCAGGTGTCAGGCCTCCAAAATTACCCCTCTAGAATAGCGACTTCACCTCAAAGCATAGGGTAAATACTCCTTACCCCTCACATGCACAGGGTGAGGCAATAAGGATGGCCTCTCAATAGCAATATGCTCCCACGCCCATACCTATAATAAGGGGATCAAACTCAACCCCATGCATATACCTCGCATAACATCATGTAACTCCCAATACACTTGGGCCAATAGTGTAGGTGCCCATGCAAACACAACCCTGTGCTCCACTATATCACTCACCATATCTAGCATATTCCAGGTGAATAGGATCCCGAAAGTATCAAGTAAGGCATAAGTGGAGATCATCATCATGGTTTAACACTGCCGATCAAATATCTTCTTCTTCAACCATAGCCACTCGTAATCCATCTTAGATACATCTATGCCTCTCCAATCTACCCTAAAGAACTGCTCTAAAATATCCTCCTTACTGTCATCAGCTGCTGCTTTCATCGAAACACCCTCGATCGGCAACCTATAAATCCGATATATATCTTCCAACATGATAGTCATTTCCCCAGTGGGAAAATGAAACGTGTTCTTATCTGCATCCCACTACTCACATAATGCAGACACATATGCTCTATTGGAATGTATTCTCTTACACTCCCATACACCTCAAAACAATATGTCATCCAACCACTTCAGCTCATCTGGTGTATTCATCAAATTATCAAAATCTTCCTTCATTTTGTGAACACAATGACGGGGCTCTAGCATTTTCACCTGTTCATCCACAACAAAATACAACAAAACATACATTAGTCATTAATCCAATCACAAACCATCAATCAAATTTACAAATTAAAATAATTTAATTTGACACGCACTTCGAGACATAAACAATGCACAAGTCACATGGCGAAACATATCAACATAACAGTAACATATTTGGATATATCCATTTTATCATTTTTTTGCAAACGTTCGAATAGATGTGACAAACAGTCAATATTTGGCTTCCAAAAACCAAAACAAAATCATCCACACATCCACTGTGGCACGCTATTCAAAACATGATCAATTCATTCAACACACAAAAACAAATTACATATTTGAATACCCATTTGCCCACTTTGTGGTAAAAATGTTGACAAAATTCAAAAACAACATACAAATCCACACGAATTCCAAGGCCCATTTCATCATACAGACACCAAAATCGAACACACATCAAAACACATAATCAAAAAATAATAGTCACATTTTTGGATACCCATTTCGTCATTTTATGGCAAAAGTTCAAACAGCTGTGGAAAATAGTATAAATCGGGATCCCTACAACACATTTTCAATTTCACATTACCTACATCTTGGCACGCAATTCAAACATAGGCCAAATGAAAACACATACAAAAAAAAACAACATTTTTGGATACCCATTTTTCCCTTCTAAGGTGAAAGTTTCATCGGTTTTCAAAAATACTATCCCTAAAGTGGCAAATTTAACGGTCAACATTTGCTACTTTACACCCAAACATAACACATTCATAAATCACGCTAAACAAAGATAGAAAAATATAATAGTCGCATAATGGGATACCCATTTCCCACTTTTATGGATAAAATGAAATAACATTTTTAAAATAGTACTCCATTGCCTAAAAAATGGAAAGTCAAACTTTACACCTACTATACCCATCACCCAGTCAAATCGACACCAAAATAAGTCAGACTCAGAAACCAATCACATTTTTGGGTACCCATTTGGCTAGTTTATACTTTGTGTTCAAATTTCAATTAAAATTCATAATTTTTTTTAAAACGAGACGAAAACCTCCCCCTCCTCATTCACATTTCTCGAGAAAAATAAAATAAAATAAAAACAAGAAAGGACACTTATCGGTGGATTCCCACACCTTTTGGCCACTGTGTTGCATTCCCTCGTTATCGTCTCCCTTGAAATAACCAATCGCACTTTCCCTGTATTGTCAAAAGCTCTACCAAGTCGCTTTCCAATCTCTTCTGCCGTCAAAATGTGTCAATTCCAAGCAAATTTGGGCTTAAATACGCTTTAATATCGCTTTTTCCCCCTGAGTTGTGAACCTAGATCCAATTCACCCCCCGAGTGGCGATCTAGATTTAATTCACCCCCGGGTGGTGATTTAGGTCAAAATCGCCCCCTGGGTGGCGAATTCAGCTAAAACCTTCCAAATCACTCAAACTGCCCCCAAAACCCTTGGAAATCAAGCAAATTTCTTCTCAAACCCTAGGAACTCCTTCAAATTTTCCTCTATTTTTATTTTTTATCATTTTTCATCATGTATTGGTATCTTATCAATCGCTACATCATCAAATCACCACATTTCATTCGCCTCATTGTTGATTCCTCTTTTGAGAGGGTATTCATATCCAAAGTCAGATTTACATGCAACCACACAACTGAAAATCCAAAAGTGCGAGTAACACATTTTTCTATGAAATTTTTTGCTAAATATTATCATACGAAATCATCTCAATCCCAACTAGACATGGGTTACATCATGAGAGCTATGCGTTTTGATGGAGAATTCAATCTAGCATTCTTGTACGTCGAGTACATGACGAATGATACATTTGGCATAATCCTAGCGTAACATTTAGAGTATATATATCTGGCGTTCATAGAGCATCATGAATGACACGTTTGAATAAGCTAAATGCCCCTTTAGTTCAAATGGTTTAACACTTGTCACCATGTTCTCATCAATTAATCAACAACAAATATTTAGATAGGCTTTTATCCTATTCATACTTTTGGACCACGCTGATCTGGTCGTAAAAGCAAAGCAATCAAAAGTTGCCATTCTCAAGCAACGGGTATGGCATTGAAGATGTCATACGAACTCAGCAAAATCACAACATTGCATTCGCAATCATCCATTTCCATTCACCGACATTATTTTATTTATTTCATCTTCTTCTTTCCCCTGGATCCCCAGTTAATGTTGTATGGTCATGCTTCAAGCGGGTACATACCTTTTATTGGACTCCATTCCCCTTCTATCCCTTTTCCTCCTGCATAAAACCTTCACATTTTTGTATTAAACTGTGTTCTACATAGTATAGTATAAAAGGGGTAAAATGTAGACACCCAAAAGTCACACATTGTCATACCTACGTACTTGTAGATCCTTTTGGACACTTGTAGGTTCATATAGACCATCCTAGGTACCCCTAGGCTATTATAGACCAGCGTAGACTATTGTAGATTCTCCTAGATATGCGTAGATTGTTGTAGTCATGTGTAGTTATGCGTAGATGACCGTAGTCATGCATAGTCATATGTAGATCACCGTAGATTATCGTAGCATTGTGTAGACTTCCACATACCACTTTGCTAGTTTTCATGTCCAAAACCCTAATAAGTTAGCAAAATCACATCACAATAATTTCCCATACCTCGAGATACCTTCCATAAGCTTACCTAAGCAATACAAAGCCTATTGCACTCAATTGAGGCCCCCACGGGCTATTAATTGGCAAAAGTAATTATCAAGTCAATTCTTAAAATCTAATTTAATGTTGACTTCACTTAAGTTACCTTTTTAGGGCAAAATTGATTAGTTGAACTCTTAATTCTAAATTAACACTAATTACATCCTCCCACATGTGTGTAGTTAGGGATAGCTAAGATATTTTCCTAAAAACCCTAATCAAGCTCTAATTTGACTTAGGACCTCCTAATCTTGATTAGACTTAATCCCTCCTCGCACATGTGTGAGGATAGGATATTTCTTATGCGAAATATGAGGCTTCCACCTCACAAACCCTAATCTAATTTTGGTTAGACTTCAGCCTAGGATTAGTTTCCTTAACTCACCCCCCTACACCTTGCCTTTTCCTATAAATAATGGGTCTTAAACCCCTAATTACCTCTCTCTCTCTATTAATGATCTAAGCACATAAACTCTGCCCAAATGGATACCGACACATGATACAATGAATCTGAGTTTGAACAGCAATAGTACAGCAGCCAAGGAACCTTCCCACCAAAGGATTTTTGTAGAATAGTTCTCAGGGTTTGATTCGCCCCCCGCCCCATGAATCTGGCTTCAGTTCGCCCCTCAGGTGGTGAATTGGTTCTACAAAGTTTAAATCACCTCAGATTTGGCAAGTAAGCTTCCTTTTGCTATTTTATCAGCTTCTACATACTTTATTTCAATTTTTATTATGTTTTACAGTCATTTTGTCTTCCTAAATATGGGGCCTGACTAAGGCAAGCCCCCTAACGCACTAACCCCCTTTTGCAGGTTCTTTACAGGTTATCTAGGAGATATGAAGAGGAAGAACATTATCAAACAACAACCCAGTGGTGGTACGCAAGCCCATCCACATTAAGGGACGATTGAAGACGACATCGAACTTGTTGTAGCATTATTAGAAGAAGAAATGGCTAAAGTGTATCATGTCCCTATTGTAACATATTTTTCAATATTAATGAAATACAACCTTTTCGTTTAGTACATTTTTGTTTTGTATTAATGGATCAAATATCGATTTCTACCCGTTTTAGATATATTTAATGCATAACAAATATTTGAAGGGATATACCTTTCTAGGAGTCTTCTCACTCGATCTTATCTCCTTAAACTTGGAGTTCCAGGTTCTGCATCTTCAACTTCATCCTCACCTTCTTCCTTTGAATTTTCCTCTTTAGAATCTCTTTGTAGTTCATCTTCTTCTATAGCACCAGGTTCTACCCCAGGTTCTTCCTCCTATTCCAATTTTACTTGAACTATTTTAGGTTCTTTGCTTGGTTGCAATGCCTATTTTGAAACCCTTTTTATTTCTTGAAATATCACATTACAACTGTAAACAATATTTTGTGTTTCTGGGTTCCACAACTTATATCCTTTAACACCAAACTATAACCCACAAAAATGCATTTTTTTAGATTTATAGTCTAGCTTAGTCCTTTTCTCTTTTGGGACATATATAAGCATCAAAACCAAAAATTCTTATATGACTGAGGGTTTCTTACTAGTCCACACTTCCTGTGGAGTCTTGTCCACCAAATCTGAGGTAGGAGATCTATTGATGGACACAACTTTTACCTAGAATTTTATTTCTAACCCTGCACCACTGAGCATACTTTTGGCCTTATCCATTAATGTTATGTTCATCCATTTTGCAACTCCATTCTATTATGGAGTATACAGAGTTTTTTTTTGCCTTTCTATTCCATAGTCCTTACAAAATTGCTCTAACAATTGGAGAGTACACTTCCTATGGAGGCTTGTCCACCAAAGCTGAGTTAGAAGATCTATTGATGAGGCAACAAGTAGATAACACGACTTCTACCCAAAATTTTCTTTCTAACCCTGCACCACTTAGTATGCTTATGGCCTTATCCATAAATTTTCTATTCATCCATTTTATAAATCTATTTTTTTGTGGAGTATACAAAGTTATTTTTTGCCTTTCTAGTCCATGTCCTTGCATAACTACTCAAATTCAATAGAGCAATACTCACCACCATTATAACTTCTCAAATCCTTTATCTTTTTCTCAATATGATTTTCTACAAGAGCCTTAAACTCTTTAAAATTATTGAAACCATCATATTTATTCCGTAAAAAAATATAGGTATTTCTTGAAAAGTCATCTATAAATGTAACAAAATAGATATATTTATCTAAATATGGTACTTTTGCAGATCCAAACACATCCTTGTGAACTAGATGCAAAATTCTTTTAGATCTTGTAGCAGTACTAGGAAACTTGACTCGAGTTTGCTTTCCAAAAACACAGTGCTCACAAAAATTAAAATTTAATGGGCAATCAAAATTTCCTTCAACCATACCTTTCATTTTTAAAGGTCAAAGGCCTTTCTCACCAATATTCCCAATGTATTGATGTCACAACATTGTGTTCGCTACAAGAATACTTGGAGCCACTTCTATCGTATTATTCTCCTCTACAACTAAATAGTTATTGTAATCAATACTGATAGTGCTAGCCTCAAGTCTGAACAAATTTTATGTACAAAATTCCCTTGCCAAAACCAAGACTCCATGAACCATATTGCAACTATCCTTATTTAATACCATAATCACACCTATGTCTTTCATCTTACTCATAGATATCAGATTTCTTGCCAAACCCAAAATATGCAACACACCAAGAAGGGTTTTAATTCTTCCATATTTTAACCTCAACTTGACTCTTCCTTGACCTATTATTTTATATGTTGAATTGTATCCCAAGAAGACTTCACCTCCATTTATCTTTTCATATTCATAGAACCCCTCCCTATGAGGAGTTATATGAAAGGAAGCACCTGATTCAATCGGCAATGAGTCATGCCATTCACTTGGGGACAATGTAGCTAAATAAGTCCCCTGAATATTCATTTGTGGTCTTTGTTTCTATAAAATATTCTTCATCAGATGATCAACTACTATCAACCTTTTTAAATTTGTAGTCTCTTTTATAATGCCTTGTTTTACCACACTTCCAACATTTCCTCTTTTTTGGAACAACAAATTTACCCCTAGAACTCAATTTATTTTCTTCTAATTTATTTTTACTTCTTTATTGATAATGACCTCTCACAACCAAGGCATCCTTCTAATGATAATCCTCAAAATATTTTCATCTCATTTACTTAGATAACAATGTTCTTACTATCCTCTACTTTCAATGTAGAAGTAGTATTAGTGATAGCCATAACTAGGTTATCTCACTAATCAAGTAATAAACAAAGTAAAGTAATGCACTTTTCTTCTTTATTTATTTTTACTTCAACATTGTTTAATTGACTTACTATAGTATTGAAAGCACTCATATGTTCAGCCACATAGTCACCATCATTCATTTGAATTGAATACAACTTCTTCCAAAAAAAGAGTTTATTTACCGATGACTTTATCTGATACAAAATTCTCACCTTATCCCATAAAAAATTTGTCATGGTCTTTGTCGATACATTCAACAATACGAAATTAGATAAGCATAATCTAATAAAACTCCTTACCTTCATATTTATCTTTAGTTAATCCTCATCTATCATTGATGTTGGTTTTATTCCCGAGATCGCAATCCACTGATCTCTATCAATAAATAAAACCTTCGTCTTGAGTTTCCATAACTCAAAGTTTTATCCATTAAATTTTTTAATCTCTAAATGTGTGCTTCCTATAATTTTTCTTTGCCTAGATTCTTTCACATATGGCTCCCACTCAAGAGTTAATTTTGTCAGCTTTTGATGAATGAACCTTGAGAGATAACAATCACAAGATGCAGAATAACATGAAATAAAGTAAATATGCTAGATGACTAAAGTATGTTGTAAATATAAATCATATAAAATATTACAATGTAGCTATGGAGGAAATGAGCACTCCATTAACAAAGCTATTGATCTACATTGTATCCATCACCAATGAGTGGTGAGGCATGCAAAACTACACTATCCACTAAGCTACACTATCTGACTATGTCCCCTGACTCTCTTACAATCTATCTAAGAGGCCATCCTTATATAGGCAAAATAGGATACTTGGCCAACACTCTATCTAGTTGTGCAAGGGACAACTTGCAA
Source organism: Wollemia nobilis (assembly GCA_028583015.1). Classification (NCBI taxonomy): domain Eukaryota; kingdom Viridiplantae; phylum Streptophyta; class Pinopsida; order Araucariales; family Araucariaceae; genus Wollemia; species Wollemia nobilis. The sequence goes on from JAQPPZ010017228.1 coordinate 21,859,098, forward strand.
ATGTGCAACTTACATATTGACACTTGTGTATTTATTACATTGCGTGAAGTAACTACATAACTTGCACAAAAAGTAATCTATATATGTATCTTGGAGGATACATTTACATAACCTAAATGATGGAATAGACTCTATTTTCAACACCCCCCTATATTACATTATTTGGGTATTGAAGACTTTATTATTCAATATGGATCTTCTTCATCTTCTTCTGCTTGATCTTTGTAGTCTTCTTCCTCTTCATTCTTTGTATTCAGGTTTAGAATGTAATCTGTGTCTTAATATGATGCATAGTAGGCTACAATTGTGTCTTCTACTCTCATTGGATGATCTTTGGCATGTTCATATTCATCTTCTATCCAGTCACCTTTATAGTTCTCCTTGCAAGTATCATCATTTTATTATGATTGTTGATGAATGAGTAGGGCATGATGCAATTGTCCTCTCATCTTTTTGATCCTTCTGTACTTACCTTTTTTATGTATTGGTTCTTCATTTTATTCAACCTATTCTTCTGCATATAAATTAGAAGTATTTTGTAACATCACAATATCTTGTGGGATTTCCATTGAGTCTAGGATATAGGTATTTTCATGGATTGAACCTGTTGATTTTATTCCATATTTATTCATAATGAGACATGTATTGATACCATTTATATATCCAAAGTTAATCATGTAGTTGTTCTCTACTAGCTTGCTCACTAAGATGAGATTGAATGTTAATCCATGAACATACAATATGTTTTGTAGTAGAAGATTTGGAAAATATTTACTGGGAGATACACATCCATATCCATGAATAGGATAAGTTTGGTTGTCTGCAATTCTTAATTTTCAACCTTTAGTAACCTCAAGATAGTCAAACCATTGTATATTTCCTGGCATATGATTACTAGTTCCTGAATCAATAAACCACCTGTTATTATGCTTTGTGATCTGGTTCTTGTCGGAACATGTTTTATAGTCATTGTATGACATTCCTTTACCCATTTTAAAGGTTGAACTTTGAAAAATTGAGATAAAATGGCTCTTTAGTGCTTTGAAGTATGTTATAGTGCTTTTTGTTCAATGTTCGTTGATTTTGTACAAGTTTTGTAAGAATCAAAAATCAACTTTTTAACACCTTATTGCTCCTAATTGAACTAAGCACTTTTCAATTTTTGAATAGGTTTTGATGTTGGAATTCTTTTGCCCCTTTTTGAAGATTTGATACAAGTAAAAATATCTATTTATCCAACCTTAATAGAAATCCTAATAATATCTTTTATATCCCTTGGATTATTTCTAATTTCCAATAAAATAAATTTTATAGAGTAATCCTTGTGGTTCCCAAGTTTGGAAAATTAGAGAAATGATAATCATATTTGTAAAATAATTTAATCCAAGTTGAATTCCTTATTCCTCCTAAGTAATATTGCAAATATTAAATTAATAAGATAAGTTACCCCTTTTGCTTTCAAAACCTAAGTTTTAACCTTAGTTTATAAACCTAATATCTCAAACTTATGAAATCAATAATAAATGGATTTAGACCTTACCTTTTTAGATGTAATATGTCCTCAATGTTCAATGCTTTCTACGAATGAGTATAACAACATATAAGTGGTGCCTTAGGTGCTTGATTTAATGGAGATTCATTGGAGTAGTTGGTCTTGAATGCTGGTACATAGGCACTGAAGGTTTGACCTTCAAAAATGGATAAGCCTTTAATGCTTCTTCCCCTTATCTTCCATACTGCACTTCTGGACGTTTATTTTGTGCTTCACTCCTTTGGACGTCTTTGACTATGCTTCACTCACACACATGTTGAACTTGGACTTTGAATACCTTTTAAGGATAATTGATCATGGACATTGTGACATGTATTACATCCGTTATAAGTTAGTGCTCTCTTATTTATGTAGATATCCAAGTCCTTTGTTCAACGCTCTTGAAGCAATCCAAAAATGTATGGGCACTCATGTGAAGCTGGTGGAGAATACTAAGTGTTACTACTTCGCTTGTAACTCTTGCATGGAATTTTCCAAAATGTTATGAGAGGAATGATGTCTATAATTCCAAGTGTTATTTTTGCATGGAGTTTGTTCTTGTAGCGTCTTTGAAGATGGAGTTTTACAACTCCTCAATCCCTTTGCTTTACTATGTTCCTTGGATAGAAAGCAAACTATTTTCCTACAGGTGGATAGACGATGCGCTTATGGATCTTAGACAATGATTTGGAGCTTCCTTCGTTGGATAGTCTTCTCCAAGTTAGAGACCATGAATGTAATAGCTTTACCTCTTCCTTTTATGCCTCTAATCGTATTGAATCCCTTGTATATTTTTATATCTTTTTAGAAATATATATGTACTGGATTATCTACATAAATGTATCTCTTAATGATCTAAAATGAGCTTTGATTCTATAGGTACGTACTTCCAAGATGAGCCCTTGAGATGCTCCTTCTAGCTTAGTAAAATGAGTGCCGACGTTCGGTCTTCGTTGGTTGATTTCCCTTGCAGTAAATGTGCCCTTTTGTGGCACTTCCAAATATGCTCTTTTGCTATTAAAAACTAGATTAGAGTAGTGCATATAATGTATTATAATATTGTATAATAAGGCTTTTTAATATACCTTCTTTTGCACTCTATTTCCAGATATGAAATTCTAGTTTTGTGGTAGATTTTTCCTACAATACAAGGGTTTGAGGTTGTCTTTAAAGAGTAGACACACCTTTCCCTTTTTTCTTGGACACTTTTGATAACAAATCCAAGCTTCAATAACAATAGATAAAAGCTTTTTAATTGATACAATTTCTGCACTTTCTTTCCTTGCATTCAACTATGTAATGCTTTTTGATTTTGAGACTCACCAAGTCTCACTTTCATAAGCTTCTATTTATTTTATTTTTTAGTTAAGTTCTTCTCCAAATTCTATAGGATTCTAACCCTTTTGGTGGCTTCTATTGGCCACTACGAGTTGCAGATTTTTGCGCTTCAATAATGTCTTTAGACACTTGATACAAATCATATTTTGTACCTTTCAAGAAACACAAAACTAATTTTATTTTTGAGAGTGATATAATAGTACAAGTTCTTCACTTTTAATGCACTAATATTACATCTTATCACTCCAATCAACTCTCAAAGTCATGCACTAATATTTTTTTGCAACTAATCAAGAATAACCTAAAATGAATCTTTAAGAGTTATTCTGCAATTTCACTACAATCAATGTTGTAGGACTTAGTCTTATTTTTTCAAAAGTAGATAATAGGTAGTTGAAAGCTAATCTGAAATCTAATCAACTCCTAACAAATTTGCAAATAATATTTAAAAACAATTTATTTCCTTTTGCACTTTAGAATACTGTAATCTAATTTTCTTTCTGCAACTTTAATCCAAATTTAGGTGCTCTAATAAATTTGATAAGTAATCCAATTAATGAATCTTCTTGCACCATAAGTTGCATACCTTTTTCTGTATCTCTTCTCCCACCTTTGTAGAGGATGTAGACCTTAGTGTCTAAAAACACCAAGTTTTTGCTTCAAGTAGGATGTCCTGAACAACTCCTTCACCAAATGATGGTATCAAACTTTCTTTCACGAGCCTAGGATTTGGTGGCTTGTTCTCCTCTTGTGTTCTCCTCCTTCTGCTATAGATTTTGATAAGCCAATATATCTAAAGATGTACCTTCTTGCTGTGAGAGGTAATCTTCAAATCTCCAAGATTTGGTGAGCTTCTTCTGTCTTCAAGTCTTCTTGTCGAATTTTGACTTCAAGTGGGATCTTCTTCTAGGGTTTGGCTTTCCTTTCCAAATTCTTCTTCATGGATTTGGCACTCCTTGCTAGATTCTCCTCTTGGGCTTGTTTTTGGATGGCGATAATTTTCCCAAGTCCTTCACTATTAGGGACTTCAACTTGGTAGTGGATTTATCCAACAAGTTCTCAAAGAACTATTTTTATCTTCATCGAGGCTCTCCAAGCCTTTCTGGATGCTCAATGAGACATTCACAAGGTCTTTGATCCGACAGCTTCTGATGGTCTTCCTTGAGACATTTTCTTCAACCTTCTACTCCTGTAAGTGTTGGTTATGAGATATTCTCTTGGATATTCTGATTATACTGCTCTTGGTTTCGAGCAAGAATCTCCTAGTCCTTGTTATTCTTTCAAGACTAGAAGTTCTTCAATGAGATCCTCTCCTGATTTCTTCACTTTTACTTCAGGACTAAGCTGATTCTAAAGAAGATACTCTTCCTAACTTTCTTGTAGGAAGTCTCCCAACTCACTGAATCTTCTATTCCTGCAACAAAGATATTAGTACTTAAATATTTAGTCTGCTTCTGAATCATATATTCTTCTTGAATTCTTCTTCAGAATCAAGGCTACTATGGCCTATTTTAATATCAAGGTTTTTGTGGCCTTTTGCAGTACCAAGGTTTCTATGGCGTTTTCAGTATCAAGGCTTATATGGCCTTTTCAATATCAAGGCTACTATGGCATTTTCAGTATTAAGGTGGCTATGGCATTTTTAGTTTCAAGGATTTTGTGGCCTTTTTTAGTATCAAGACTGTTGTGGCCTTTTTTAGTATCAAGACTTTTGTGACTTCTTTTTAAATGCTTCTATGTCCTTTCTATATCAAGGCTCTTATGGTCTGTTCTTCAACTGTGTATTTTTTAATCCAATAGTGGAGATATTTAGTCTCCTATCTTCACCATGATCCTTCACTAGAAGTATTCTTTCATAGTATTCTCCTCTTGAACAATGAACTAACCTCTACACTATGAGGGCATGCCAACCTTCAAGTAATGAAGTTGGAGTCTCCTAGATTTCTATTGTAAGAGGAGTCCCAATCCTCTGATAATTAATTTCCTACAAAAAAAACTTTAGGCACCAGTTAGTAAATTCTAGATAACCTAGATGATCTTCACTAGATGATTTTTCAATCTAGTGGATTGAATGTTGAGTCCTAGTCTTCACGAGTTTTTATAACAACTTTGTGGAAAATACTCTAGATGAAAATGATCTTAGTATTTTTTAAAACTAAGATTCCTTTCAATCCTATCTTTGTGACTCTTCCAAAATCTACCACCTGGATTCTTTTGAGATATTTATCAATGGCTAGTCCAATGGCACGTCAGTTTGACAAAAATCTTAGCCTGACCAATAATGATTGTTTCCCTATTGAACTACACAGACTAGATCTATCGTGGCTCTGATACCACTGTTAGCTTTTGATGAATGAGCCTTGAGAGATGACAATCACAAGATGTTGAATAACGTGAAAGAAAATAAATCTATTAGATGACTTGTTAGAATATATTTCAATATTTCTTTCATTAGTTAATTCAATCCTAACGATCTTATATTGTTAGAATTGATTAATTTAGGCTAGTTGTTATTTTGTTACAACTACGCCTATATTGGTCTCGGGTGGTTCCACAACCTTCGGACTAATCCTAGCCCTAATGTATTATTTATACTTCATCAAATAATTGAATTGTCGTTTCGCTTCTCACATGGTATCAGATCTTACCACCACTCTCTCTCCACCACTCTCATTTTTTAAATGATATTGTAGTAGCGTGAGAAAGAAGCATTTGAGGAAGAGTTTTTTTTTTTTTTTTGGAGGCGATTTTTTGAGGCTGAGCTTTTTGGTAGCGAAGCTGAGAAAACTTGGTTTTATTTTTCGAGGCAATTATTTCAATTTTTGGAATTCAAAGAAGCATAGTCAATGTATCAAAGAAGCACGGTCGAAGGTCAAACGAGGCAAAGAAGGTTCAAAGATCAAAGCGGAGTTCAAAGGCTCGCGATGAAGCTCGACGGCCAACACCAAGGCCGCTTAGCCAAGTGCGAGAGGAGAGCTCATGACCTCTCGGGTGGAAATCCTCGAGAGGAGATACTCCTCTATAGAGGAGAAACCCTCTTAAACTCCTAACGGAGTCACTACGCCCTCGATGTGGGACATTGAGTCCTAAAATACAAATGCTCGGATCTATGAATACGTCGTCACCTGCGTCACCTACATCAACTGCATAAACCAAGACATATTTTTCCTTACTTTTGAGGCCGATAGATCAAACATCTACAAATTTTCTTGGAGAATGAGGTAAAATCTGAGTCATTTCACTGGATTGAAATTTCATTTTAGCTCTCGGATCTTTCCTCAAAACATTTTTTTCCTCTCGAACGGTGTCAATGGAAAAATTAGACAGATATTTTTGAGCAGTTTTCTCCACTTGGTTTGGCTGCAAACTGTTCTATTCTTCCTCTGTGATCTTTATGCATCATTTTGATACATCTATGGAAAGTTTTTGGTTAAAAAAATGACTTTGTTCGCCTGCAACCTGAGCGCCACCCTATTGCCACTGGTGCTCTACTCCCGAGCTACACCGACTACCACTCCTCTTCATCGCCCGAGCTCCGCTCGAGCTATGCGTTCTTCAAAAGGCATGTCGAAGTTGTTTAAGGAGGAGGGCATCGAGAATAGTTCTCGGATCAACCCATTGGCTCACCGGTTGTGAGCCGAGTGGTAAGGGCTCTAGGAGCCCTCAGGTCGCGGGTTCGAGTCCCATCGACCCCCCCCACTCAAAGGTATAATTTTTTTTATTAAAGTTTTTTTTTAATATTCTCTAATCAAATTTAAATTAAATATAATTTTAATTTATTTTATCATAGTTTAAAGGTTAATTTTTAAAAATAACTTTTTTAACTATGTAGAATAAAGTTATTTTTTTTAACTTTGATTATAAAAGAATGTTTTAAAATGCTTTATAAAGGAAAATTTTAAAGGGGGGAGTTTTTTTTTTTGAAAAATCAAGGGGAGATTGAGAGTAATTTTTTGAAAAAGCAAAGTTTGGCATTATTGTAAAGGTGCATTTTCGATTGCGCTCGACACCTAGTGGATTATTTCTATGGGCACTTTTATGTTGTATGTTGCACTACATCATTTAAGTTAAAATAAAACACTCCCTAAGCCCCCGAAATAATTAAAACCCATATGTGCAATTTATTGCACTACAGCATTCGGTATTTGTGATACCTCTATCCAGCACTTATAGGTAAAGTTGTCGTGATTGCGCTACTGTATCCACCGTCTAATATAGTTGCCACAACAACGTCTGAGCTTGTTCTCTATTAATCTTCGAGGAGAGATAAGTTTGCCATTTTGCTATTTTTTACTCCATCCACTACCCTAATCACTCTCGTGTTTATGCTTAAATCCAGATGAAAGTTCGGATATCCAAATTTTTTATGGGAAGTTACGCCCCATGCATGAGGATTGAAGGCTTTCTAAGGTCGGTTCCATCAATGATGCGATTCCCTTTCAGTACCGCCTAAATACCACGTATTGTATAATCATTAAAATTACCTATAGTCTCCCTCACGTAAGGGCGGGTAATTTTTATAGTTTTTCAAAATACCTATAGTCTCCCTCACGTAAGTATGGGTATTTTATATGGTATAACGGCCTGAAATTAAGGTATATCGAAGGGGTGACCATTTGGTGTTATAAGAAACCTTCACAATGTTTGCAAAACTAATGACTAATACTCATCAGTTATTGAAAGGTCCAAATTATACACCATGGAAAAACAAAATGAAGGTAATCCTAGATATGGATGATATTTGGGAAATTGTGTCTGGAACAACAGTAAGACCTTCATCTTCAGCTGGAGCCACAACTCCGTCTGCTGATCATAAAGACTTTGACAAGAAATATAGCAAAGCAAAGGTGCTCATTTTGCTTGTTGTTTTTGATGAAGTTTAACCTCATATTGCTGACTGTCCAAATAGTAAAACGGCATGGGATACCCTTAAAACTATATATGAAGGGAAGAATGACTCCACTATTCTATTTCTTCAATATCAATTACACAGTCTAAGCATGAAACAAGGAGAGACGATTGAAAACTTTCTTTGCAAAGTGTTTGAGTTGAAAGGAAAATTGAATTCCTTAGCAGCACCAGTTGATGATAAGCTCCTTACCTCAGTGGTAATGAGAGAGCTTCTGGATTCTTTTAGAGTATTTATTACCTCACTTAATGTATCACAGATACAAGTTACCTATGTTGAGTTAGTAAATATGCTTCAAGAAGAGGAGGCACGCCAACCACAATGAGATGATTCTTCTAACACTGCTATACACCAATAGGAAGGGGCAAAATAAGAAGAAGGGTAATTTTTAGAAGGGAGGTAGTTCTCAAAATGATTCAAAAGGGAAACAAACTCAACCTCAATAGAAAAAGAGATATTGCAAGATCTGTGACAAAGAAGGTCATGATACAAACAGATGTTGGCATAAGAATAAACAATAAAAATAGAAAGACCAGAACAAACCACAAAAGAACGAACAATAGCAAGTGAATGTTGTTGTTGAGGAATCTGACACATATTCTGAAAGAGCACACAAAGTGCTCATGACTACCACAGTATCCAAGCAGACGAATCCTATTTGGTATGTCGATTCTGGAGCTAGTAAACACATGATTGGTGACAAATCATGGTTTGAGTCTTTTGAGGCCAAAGAGGGCAAACCTGTCACTATTTTTGATGATAAAACCTACAAGGTTCAGGGAGAAGGAATAGTTTATGTTACTCTTCCTGATGGCAAGTGCCAGATTGAGAAGGTTCTCTATGTTCCAAGATTGGTGAACAACTTGTTGTCAGTCACACAAATTATGGACAAAATATGGTTGTAAACTTTAGTGTTGATGGGGGCAAGAAGTGTTTTTCTATCACCAGGATGGGTAAGAACATTGCAACCACTTCATATAAGCATGGCTTATTTGCCCTAGATACTATCTCTTTTCCAGATGTAGCCATGATTGTCTCTACAAAGGAGGTAACTTTCCTAAGGCACAAGAGATATGGACATATGAGTTCTGGTTACTTACTTTAGTTAAGTATGAAATAGTAAAGGGTCTTCTTTCCCTTTCTACCACATTGTCAGTTTTCTCTGACTGCTTGGCAGGAAAGCAGCATAGAGTGCCTTTTGAAAGGAGCTCTACAAGAGCAAAGAAACCTCTAGAGTTGGTTCACACCGATCTGTGCGGTCCTTTAAATCCCAACATTTGTGGGGGTAAGAGGTATTTTTAGTTATTCGTGGATGATTACTCATGAAATATGTGGGTATTTTTTCTTCAACTAAAATCTGGAGCATTTGGCTTCTTTCGAAAATTCAAGAAATCTATTGAAAATGAGTCAGGGACTTCTATAAAGACCCTCTACTCAAATCGAGGGGGGGAGTTCACCTCTAAATAATTTTTTGAGTTCTTAACTGAAAATGGGATCACACGACAGTTGACTACTGCTTATACTCCTCAAAAAAATGGAGTTGCTAAAAGGAGAAACCGTTCCATCATGGAAATGGTTCGTTGCATGCTCACAGGAGCTAGAATTGGGCAACAATATTGGGCAAAAGTTGTCACCACATCAGTATATCTATTGAATAGGGCACCCACTAAGGCCCTACAAGGAATGAATCCATAGGAAGCATGGAGTGGCAGGAAACCCTCCATCTCTCATCTACATATTTTTGGTTGTAAAGAATTCATGCACATAGCTAAAGAAAAGAGGAAAAAGCTAGATGAGAAAATATTGAAGTGCATTCTTCTTGGGTATGATGAGCACTCCAAGGGTTATCGATTGATTGATCCTTTAACCAATAAGATACACATCATTAGATATGTAGTTTTTGATGAGTCTTTCACATCAGAAAACACATCAGATGTATACCTAGACCTTGTGGAAACTAAGGTTGAGAAGTCTCCTTCATCCAAGGTTGGAGGTCCTTCTTCATATTCTTCATCACCATAGAAGAAGAATCCAAAGTGGTATACAAGTACAATTAGAGACTCTAAGCTATCCACTACACCAAACTATAGGCCTCGTACTCACAGCATGGCTCGATAGGAGAAAGCTGCAACAGAGATTACTGGGGTTGATGATCTATGTCAATATTTTGAGGAACTTTCTATAGATCTAGAGAGATACATAAGATATGGATATTGATGATGACAGGGTGTTTATGTCCTCAATAGATGAACTTGAACCTACATCAGTGCAAGATGCTCTTGGTGAGCCTTAGTGGAAGGCCACTATGGATGTAGAGTATAAGTCTCTAATGAAAAACAAAACTTGGAAGCTTGTCAATCTACCATACGAAAATAAGCCCATAGGCTACAAATGGGTGTATAAATTCAAGTACAAGGTATATGGGACAATAGATAAGCATAATTTCCAACATGTGGCAAAGGGCTATGTTCAAAGAGAAGGCATTGACTACGAGGAAACTTTTGCACCTACTGCTCAGATGACAACCATTCGAGTTCTTGTGCTATGGCAACACAATATGTATGGAAAGTGCACCAAATGGATGTCAAGAGTGCATTTCTAAATGGTGATTTCCAAGAGGAAGTCTACATGACTCAACAGAAAGAATTTGAAGTGGAAGGCCAACAGTAAAAAGTTTACAAATTGGTCAAATCCTTATATGGTTTGAAACAGGCCCCTCGGGCTTGGTACATAAAAATGGATAATCACCTACTACAACATGGATTTACGAGATGTTCGTCGAATGCAAATCTCTATTTCAAGAAGAAAGGCTTTGAAATAGTGTTGCTTGCACTCTATGTTGATGATCTGCTCATAACAGGGAGTTCAAAAATAATGATATCTTCTATCAAATAGGATTTGAGCAAATCTTTTGAAATGATAGATCTCGGACTTCTCCATTACTATCTTGGTCTAGAAGTGAACCAGAAGGAGCACTACATCAAACTGTCCCAAAAAAATATGCTAAGACACTACTAGAAAAATATTGCATGATTGACAGCAAGCCAATGGTAACACCAATGGAAACAAGACTTTGGTTATCGTGATATGAAAAATCATCTCAGGTAGATGCTACTCCCTATTGTCAGCTAATTGGGATTCTCATATATCAGGCCAACACTAGGCCAGATATCGTATTTGTTATCAACTATATTTTGAGGTTCATGCAAGAACCTAAGACTACACACTGGAAAGTAGCAAAGCGAGTTCTTCACTATGTCCGTGGCACAATGGAATATGGCCTAGAATACAAGAAGAACAACAAATTCTTCTTACAGGGATACACGGACTTCGACTATGTCGGATCATATGATGATCGTAAATCAACTTCAAGATATTTGTTTCATCTTGGATCTGGTCCTATCTCTTGGCACAACAAGAAGCAACAGGTGGTTTTTATCTCATCAATAGAGGTAGAATATCGTGTTGCACATGAAGCTATGTGCAAAGTGATATGGTTGCATCGCATCATGACAAGTATGGGTCTTCCATAAAAATCTCCAATACACTTGTTTTGCGACAACATGGGTGTTTTGAATCTTGTTAATCATGCAGTGCATCATGATAAAATGAAGCACATTGATACACAATGCTACTTCATTCGAGATGAAGTACCAAAGCATCGAATCTAGCTTCAGTAAATCTCCACCAATGCTCAAGTTGCAGACATATTCACTAAGGCACTTGCACGTGTCAAATTTGAATTGTTTCGTAGCTCTCTATGTACTTCAAAATAATGGGCAGATGATAGTATAGCTAGTAGTTATATGTTTCCTAAAATATTGTAATATGGGGGGATGTTAAAATATATTTCAATATTTCTTTCATTAGTTAATTCAATCCTAACGATCTTATATTATTAGATTTGATTAATTTAGGCTAGTTTTTATTTTGTTACAACTGCACCTATATTGGTCTCGGGTGGTTCCATAACCTCCGGACTAATCCAGGCCCTAATGTATTATTTATACTTCATCAAATAATTGAATTGTCATTCTGCTTTTCACATGACTGAAGTATAATGTAAATATAAATCATATAAAATATTATAATGTAGCTATGAAGTAAATGAGCACTCCATTAACAAAGTTAAGTGGTGAGGCACACAAAACTACACTATCCACTAAGCTATGCTATCTGACTATGTCCCTTGAATCTCTTACTATCTATCTAAGAGGTCATCCTTATATAGGCAAAATAGGATACTTGGCCAATACTTTATCTAGTTGTGTAAGGAAAAACTTGCACATTGACACTTGTGTATTTATTACACTACATGAAGTAGCTAGATAACTTGCACAAAAAGTAATCTAGATATGTATATTGGAGGATACATTTACATAACCCAAATGATGGAATAGACTCTATTTCCAATAAATTTATCATAGGGTTGAAACCCTTACTCTTTGAACAAAGCTAAAAAAACCTAGCTCTAATACCAAATGAAGTGCAAAAGGTCCCAATAAAATAAATATAGAAAACAATAAATATAGAATCAAATAAAAAAATAAGATAATAGATACACATATAAAACAATATTTCACCTGGAAAACCCTTACGAGAAAAAACCTAGCATAATAATATCTTCTTATTGTATAAATTTAACCATATTCAATACAATAATGTTTATCTCTCATCTCTCTTCAAACCCTGATGTAAGGAAAATTAAATAACAATAGCACAAGAACATATTTTTTAAAATACCATGGTCAAAAAACCATGGGTTCAAATATTAAACCCTAAACAACCCATATGGGTCTAAAAATAGCTTAAGAAATCCTAAAACTTCCAAGATACATGGAGAGTGTCAAGTATCTTTTAGAGTTAACCCCGCTAGAATAACATGGAAAATATTTGATATATTTCCAACATAACTTACATCAAAGGTTTCTTTGATAATTCCAATATAATCAAGTTTCCCTTCTATCAAATTTGATATCTTGCACTTGCTTGATTTGATTGCTCTAAATGATAATTTATACCATAATTGTAAATGTCTTCTTATATTAACAATTTTGACATGAAGATATTACTCATTTGACCACATATAGTGTGTTTTTTCAAGTGTCCCAAACAACCCATCACACAAAATTAAATTGATATATGAATAACAAAAAACTTTAAATTGTCCATGGGTTTTGAGCATGCAATAGGGAACCAAAAGTTTCAATCCATAGACCAAGGTTCCAATTTAATGGGTGAACCTTAATATTTTAATCAAATAGCATAATCTCAACAAATTAAATTCCTTAAAATTAAAGGGGGTGATCCAAATTCAAAACCTTGCCAAGCAATACATGTATTGCTAAACTATTATCATACTAGTATGTGGTCATAATGGAATACAATTGGGCCTATTTCATGTTGAATATATGACATTATTTGGTACATGCTAATGTACCACCTTGGGTACATATTTATATTAGGAGTGTATTAAATTAGGGTTTGAGTATTTACTTTATGCAGTGTAATAAACGTATAAGTATTATTAGAATGTGCAAAGTACTTAATGATGTAAATGTTCATGTTGTCCATGTGTACATGAGTCCATAGAATAGGAAGATGAATATTCATAGGTAGGTGGAAGGCCAAGAGTCACATATCATTATATATAGGCCTTTAATAGATAACATATACACACACATGAGAGAAGGTAGATAGCATATGCTAGATACAATGTAGAGCAAGAAATATGGAGAGTTTGAGATCTCTATTTATATCATTGTACTATTTTTGTGAGCCTTCATTAATGGCAGTTTTATGAGTAGTTACAAAAGTTTTTTATGAGTTTTACATGCTTAGTATATTACCATTATCATATATTTAATATTGCATGCTCATTTTATATCTTGTGGTTGATTTCTCATTAAGTATCTAGCATCAAAAGCTAACAAGTGGTATCAGAGCACAAGGGAGATTGATAGAATATAGAGAGAGCCACAAGAGATATTGAGAGGAGATAAATATATTTAAAGTTATTTTTTGGCTAGATTCTTTCCATAGGGTTGCAAGAAAAACTTATGAAGAATAGGACTCAACATAGATATCATTCCACTAGATTGAAGGATAACTAGTGAAGTTTATTGATTTTTAGAGATCTAGAAATTTATATAAATTTACTTGCTGATGTCTAAGTTTATTGTTGTAGAAAAAGAGAATATTGAAGGTAGAATATTGAGGAGACCCAATAAATATATCCCCATAATAATATCAAAGACTTTAGATTGAAGAAATGAGAAAGCAACTCTATTGAAGATTGAGAAGAGGCCAAGAGAAGCCTTATTGAAGATTGAAGAAAGAGGACATCCAAGAGAAGGGATCTCATTAAAGAACTTCTACATTTGGAACATAGAATATTGGAGAAAGAATATAGAATAGGACTAAGGAAAAGGTCCATTTGAAGATTTGCAAAATTTGAAGACCCAAGAGAAGATATCTCAAGCAAATTTGGAAGGAGAAATAAGGCTAGAAAAGCCCTATTGAAGAAGTGGTCATTGGAGAAGATTTGAAAAAATATAAAGATTGCAAGAAAGAGAAGATCCTGAAAACAAGAATTTGGGACAATTATCACCCTCTAACAACAAGTCCAAAAGGAAAAAGTATTTGACAAGAAGTTTATCAAATTTTAGAAAGGATTTTTTAATATCTCAAGACATTTAGATTCTTGAGGAGAAGGCCAAAAAATAGGCCCAATTTAAAGTCAAAATTCAATAATATTGGAGGAGAAAGAAGCTAGAAGAGGCCACTAGATTTGAATTTTGAAGATAGCCATAAAGGATTTGAAGGTTGATTTGTGAAGGAGAAGATTGTTGATTTTTATAGTAGAAGTTGAAGAGTCATAGGACAACAAATTGAAGGTGATATATAGCTATGATTTGAAGAAGATCTGGGTAGTTTTTGAAGTGCCCTTGAACAACCAATTTAAGGAAGGCTTGAAAGCAAATGGAAACAGCGATTTGAAGAGGTTTGGACTACAAAATTAAGGAAAAATTAAGAAGAAATTAGAGAGCTACATTTTAGAAAATTTAGGGGCAGATTTGCGAGAAGCATTGGACAACATTTGGTCAAATAAAGGTGCTACAAATTTTAGAATTTGAAGGCAGTATATTGGACAATGTTATAGCTTCAAAATTAGGCATTCCTGGACAACATAGTTGAAGGAGAAATAGGCAACAATTTGAGCTGCAAGATTGACAAGTTTAGGGCAACATTAGAAGAAGAAAAGAGACATGTATTTTAGGAGACATTTAGGGAAAATTTGAAAGATCTTTGGGAAGCAAAGCAAAGAATAATTTGGTAGAATTTTAAGAAGGATAAATACTTTAAAGTATAAATATATTTGAATAGCATAGAAGCAGATTTTTAAACACATTGAAAGCTATAAAATTGATAAGTTTGAGGAAACAATTAAGTAGAAAGGAAAGCTATAAATTTTACAATTTTTTGGGTAGCAAAAAGGTGAATCAAATCACCAAGAAGATTAGCTACAAGAGGAGGCCAAAATGTATGCCACATTGATGCTACAAAAGTTTATTATTTAATCATTAAAATCAATTTACTTAAATTTATAAGAGCACCATATTAGAGCTATTAAAATCTGTAAAACAAAGAGCCTTTAAGCCAATGAAGGAGGCAATATTATTGTCTAAGGAAAGTTTTAATAAATGCTCAAAGACAACATGCTCAAGGTGTCTAAAGATACCAAGTAAAGGTACCAAAAATTGAAGAAGGTAACGCTCACTTTGGATTAAAATATGCAGCAAAAATAAGAAGCTAGAGGATAGAGCCAAAGCAAGGATTAAGGTGCAGGTTTCCTAGGAAATAAATAAATTAAAAAGCAAAGGTTTTACCCAAGTTAAGAAGCTTGGATATATGGCCAAACAACATTGAAAATATATCGAGCAAAGGGGTAGAAAATCCACCAAGGAAGAGTTATTGGAGTGCCACCAATGGATAAGAGCCACCACCATAGAAGAGGAGCAACCATTGATAGAGAAGAGCCACCACCAAGTGTTAGAAACAAAGAAGCACCATCAAGCATTGGAGAGTTACAAAATGCATTGGAGGAAAGAAGAGTTGGAAGTTACAGTTAGCAAGTAGTGAAATATATTATGAGTGTTAAGGAAGGGCAAGCATGTTTGAGCACCAAAGAAAGCTAAGACGTTATATAATTACATGTAAGTTTTGATAGGAACATAGCTACCATTTATCACTTTGGTTGAGAACATGAAAGAACTTGGATGCCACTTTGCGTAGAGGAAAAGTAGTGCAAACAACCATTGAGGAAAATAAAATGCTTCAAACCAACTATGAGCACTCTTTGAGGAAGGAAGATACTTATCAAATGTAACAAACATATTGTCATAACATTACCAAACTAAGCAGAAGTAACACAACAAGAAGAAAATTCCTAAAGAAGATATTGAGTGCCATGTGGCACATGAGAAGAGAAATATTGATAGGTTGGAGGAGCCCAAATGATATTCAACATGTATATTAAGCACATTCAACGATCAAAGAATGAAGAACAAGAACTAGGAGGATAGTAAAAGTCTAGTTGAGAGCACCATACACAAGTAAGAACATTAAATGTAGTGAAAATATATCGTTAAGCATTGAAGACTAAAATATAGACATAACCTAAAATAGCGTGCAAGTTGCAGTCAAAGGAGAAGCAGACCGAATATGTACCACTCCATTTACATGAAGGTACAAAATATTTAAATAAATTTGCATTTCATAAAGTTCAAGGAGGTATAAGGTATATCAATACTAAGGTTAACCTTAGTAAATATATTATGCTTAAGATTAATTAAATGAATGGAGATATAAGGAAGTGAATTGATAAATTACAACCTTAGATGATTTATTGAATGATTTGAAAGACTTTTCAAGTAAGGAGGATTTAATTTGAAAGCCTTTTGAATTTGCTTTATTTAAAATTCAAGCATAGAAATATTTGAAAATAATTTAACTTGGAGGAATAAGGTTTTCTACATCAAAATTGAAATATTAAATTTGTAATTTGTTTTTCTAAATTTATAATTAGGGGGTTATAAGGAATTCATCACCAACATAAATTCTTGAAATTTAGAAACTATATTATTGAAAATTTAAAGATATAGGAAGCACGACATAGAGTTGTTAGAAAGTTGAAAAACTACATTTGAATTAGTCTCTTATTCAAATTGAAGGGACATAAGGAATCCAACTTAAATTTCTTGAAGATAGAAAATTTTATCAATTGATATTGCATAAAAATTTTCTTTAACCCTTTATTCATAAATAGGGAGAAATAAAGTGCTTTTCTTGAAGTTGAACATTAGGGAGACAAAAGGGATTCAACTCAAAGGAAAACTTAGAAAGCTAAGTATTTTATCAAAGCTATTTTACATTCAAAATACTAGGGAGATAAAAGGAATTCTATCTAGAGATTTGATCCTACAAAACTTGAGAATTGAAAAGATCTTTTATCAATTTTGATCAATAATCAAAACACTTGGTAGATACAAGGTATTCTACAAAATTTGAGAATTAAAAAGATATTATCATATTTATACTCAAAACTAGGGAGTCATAAGGTAGTCAACCTCAATAGTTTTGAAAGATAAAATATTCTATCAAAAACTATTCTCAATATATAATACTAGGGAGCTAAAAGGAATGTCTACTTCAAATACTTCAATGGATAATGATATGGAAAACATCATTAGAAAGGAAAGGGTAAATATCATAAAAATTGGAATCAAGAATTTACTTACAAAGACTGAAGGAAACTTAGATCTTACTTCAAAATTGATCTATAGTGAAGCCATAGAAGAAAACTTTAAAACTTTGGAATATTATCTACATGCTAGAATCATTGAAGCAATTGATAATGAAAAATATGTTATTCTAATTTCTTTAGACATTGGTAGCATATTATATATGGCATTACTTACATTCAAATATTACAAAGAATAAAATATAGAGCAATAGGAATTGATTGAATCACTTAAAGAGAAAACAAATAAATCCTTCTTAAAGAAGATATTTCATAATGCAGTATTGATACTTCAAGTTCTTCTAACTCAAGATCTTATCATTGTTCAGAAGATTATATACTAAAGAAGACTTGTGATAAGGACAAAAGCAAAGAAAAATATTTATGTAGGAATCTGATGATATCATGACAATGCATGAAAGCACAAAGACTGGCCCTAATGATAAATATAAGAAAGAATAGAAGGAACCTAACCAAGGAGGCATGCAATGCAAAGTGAATTGAAGACAAGACAAAGACCATATTGAATACTAAAGTCTTAAATAGCCAAATAATGTAATACATAGGGGTATTGGAATATACTACATTATTTGGTACATGCTAATGTACCACCTTGGGTACATCTTTAGATTAGGAGTGTGTCTTAGATTAGGGTTTGAGTATTTAATTTATGCAATGTAATAAATGCATAAGTATTGTTAGAATGTGCAAAGTACTTGATGATGTAATCTAAGACAGTCGTACAGAGAATAAAGTTGCTGCTGTAAGAGGGAAATTGCTATAAAAATGTCTTTTAGAAAGCTTTTCCGATCCTTCATATTTGATTCTTCGAATGCTTTTCCAGTCATGCATATACAGCTGTTCTAGTGCATGACTAACACTTGTCAATCAGTAACTGCAGATCTGACATCAGTTACTTTTTATGTAACTGGCTACATGATTTTCCTATCTGCTTTTTCTGACACATGTCACCTTGCATGCTTCTTCGGCTTTTACCTGCCAAACTGTTACCTGTCGCGATATCGCGACACTTTTTGTAGCCGTACCCTTCATGCCCTTGCTGTCGCGAAATCGTGACCATTTTGGCTTTTGAAAGCTTTCCCTCTGTTCATGTCGCGAAATTGTGACACTTTGAACATTTGCTGACGTCATCCTTAATGATGTCGTGAAATCGCGACGCTTTCGACTTCCAGCAGCTTTCCTTGCACCTTGTCGCGATATCGCGACACTTTCAGCTTTTGTTGATGTCATCATCATTCTTGTCGTGAAATCGTGACACTTTCAGCTTCCAGCAGCTTTCCTTGCACCTTGTCGCGATATCGCGACACTTTTAGCTTTTGCTGACGTCATCATCATTCTTGTCACGAAATCGCGACACTTTCAGCTTCCAGCAGCTTTCCTTGCACTCTGTCACGATATCGCGACACTTTCAGCTTTTGCTGACGTCATCATCATTCTTGTCGCGAAATCATGACGCTTTCCTCTTTCGTACACTCTTCTTTGCCAGCAACCGCGAAAATGGAACATGTCACGAAATTGCGACGTTCTTTGCTTCCATACAATCTTTGCTTTATGCAGTAGCGAAATTGCAACAACTTTGTGCCTTGTGCTTTCGACTTGCTACATCTTTCAGATTTACAATTTTGACTGGTAGCGAAATCGCTACACCTTCACGTTGTGCATTTTGGACTTGTAGCAAAATCGCTACACCTTTGTTGCTATTCATTTTATCATGCAGCGAAATCGCTACACCTTTGTTGCCATTCATTTCAACATGCAGCGAAATCGCTACACCTTTGTTGCTGTTCATTTCAACATGCAGCGAAATCGCTACACCTTTGTTGTTGTTCATTCCAACATGCAACGAAATCGCTACACCTTTGTTGCCATTCATTTCAACATGTAGCGAAATCGCTACACCTTTATTGCCATTCATTTCAACATGCAACGAAATCGCTACACCTTTGTTGCTGTGCATTCTCTCTCCTCTTTGGGTCGCGAAAACCCGACGTGTCACGATATCACGACACTTTTCGTTGCAAGCTTCTTTCCTCCATTTATGTCGCAAAATCGTGACATCTTTTCACCTTGCTTCCTTCTCTGCCAGCATGTCGCGAAATCGCGACAGTTTGCCTTTCACTTTCTCTCTCCTCGGCCATGTCACGAAATCGCGACAATTTGGCATGCACTTTCTCTCTCCTCGGCAATGTCGCGAAATCGCGACAATTTTTCTTGCATTTTCTCTCTCCTCGGCAATGTCGCGAAATCGCGACAATTTTTCTTGCATTTTCTCTCTCCTCGGCAATGTCGCGAAATCGCGACAATTTTTCTTGCATTTTCTCTCTCCTCTGTTTTGTCGCGATATCGCGACAGTTTTCTTCCTTGTCTTTTTCTGCCAATTTCTAAATCTGGGTCACCTCTGTTTTCCTTGAAATTCACTGCACTTGATCTGACTGACCTCTGAACTGCATCAACTGCATCAATCTGTCTGTGTTGACAACAATGACAATACTTTTGCAATTCTTTTGCTGCACCTTGCTCAACAATGTGCATGTTGTCCATGTGTACATGAGTCCATAGAATAGGAATATTAAGAGTCATAGGTAGGTCGAAGGTCAAGAGTCACTCTTATTATATATAGGCCTTTGATAGATAACATATACACACACATAAGAGAAGGTAGATAGCATATGCTAGATACAATGTAGAGCATGTAAGGAATATGGAGATTTTGAGACCTCCATTTTATATCATTGTACTATTTTCATGAGCCTTCATTAATGGTAATTTTATGAGTAGTTACAAAATTTTCTTATGAGTTTTACATGCTTAGTATATTTCCATTATCATATATTTAATATTGCATGCTCATTTTATATCTCGTGGTTGATTTCTCATTAAGTTTCTAGCATCAAAAGCTATCATTTCAATCTTATATAACCAATTATTAATAATAATAATAATATTTAAATTGTAGTCATGATATTGAATATAAATGACTCTAGATATTGAATATAAATGACTCTAGGTAAGTAGTTATGAAAGTAAGTTTATAAAAAAAATTCAAAAGTCTTAAAAATATACTCAATTGATTTCTTATTCTCTTATAATATTTAGAGTATATCTTGATTCATATCATTTTAACTATTCATGTTAAGTTCCCATATTTACTCCATTAACCACTTCATTATATAAGTATTTAACTGAAATCTTATTTATACTCTTTAAAAACTTGGTGACCTTATATATATAAATGAGTATATATTATTTTCACCTTATAATTTTAGTTCTCTTCTCTAAATATGTTGTAGACCACCTGCTTCAACAAGAACTTGTTTTTCAAATCTTATCATTCCACAATTATCATCTCATATGTGTGATGTGCTTATTTAATACTTACCAAAGTAGATACTTAAGAAAAGTGATTCACAAACAACATATCGATCCCCTTATGGGGTGTTAAAATGCATATATTGAATCATAAGATCCAAATAAACAATATACTTGTATTTAAAAGTGATTCACAGTCAACAAAATTGTATAGTTGCATCTTGTTCCTATTTTTCGTAGGCATTCAATTAACATTGCATGTAGTTTGCATTAGGATAATTTACATGTTTGCATCCTCCTTGCACCCTCGCCTCCAAAATAACAAAATAAAGATTTATAATTATAGCATAGGTAATACTCATTGAAATGCTAAATTGCATATAGGATAGCAGTTATTCTACATCTTGTATTCATATTGCATTAGTTTTCTAGGTTAGATAAAAACCCAGGTGTCTTACTAAATTAAATACAACTAGATTAGAGAACCTATAAACCCTTGGTGAATCTAAATATCTCCCCACCAAAGATAAAACAATGTATACAAAAACGTAGTACAAAAAACGTCGGGTTAGCAATAGCGCTATCCCATGCGAGTGTGGACAATCCTTGAGGGAATGCACTCAAGGCCAATGCTCCTATACACCTTTTGGAATCCCACCTTTTATATGAAAACTTATGTGATATAAGTAGAACTCTTGTTGGAGGCAATAGGTATGTCTTGATCTTCATTGATGACCACTCACAAATGACTTGGGTTTTCCTCTTCAAGAATAAAAGATCTATTTTTAAAATATTTCAAGATGTCAAAGTCTTAATTGAGAATCAAATAAAGCATAATATTGAGTGTTAAGGTCTAATAATGAATGTGAGTGTATCATCGATTTTCAATGGGGTTTTGAGATAGCGTGGAATATTTTGTACCAAATTTGACCTCACATGCCACAAAAAAAGAAGAATTGGAACTTGACTAAAATGGCTAGATGTATGTTCAAATATCATGAGTTGAAGAACATTTTTTTGGGAGAGGGTGTCAATTATATTCTTACTAGAATGCTCACATAATCAATAAAAGAGATGACACAAGGAAATTAGTATAAGAAAAAATCTATGCTTATTTATTTCAAGACCTTTGGTTACCTTTCTTATGCTAATGTTATAAATGAGAGAAGGAAGAAGTTGGATATGAACCACTCCAATAATTGATGTTATGCTATAATAAGCACTCCAAATTTGATCAACTCTTTAACATAAAAGAGGAAATTATTGTTCATCATGGTGTGGAGTTCTAGGAGATTAATTTTTGTGCTATTTTTCATGAGATTGACCTACCACATAACCTATTAATACCTCTTCAATTGAAGGGGTACACCTATGGATGATGATATTCTTGGGCATAATGACACTTATGGTATAATGATGCTAATGATAATGATGAGGGTGTTGTTGATAACAGAGAGCATGATGATGTGGGATCCTTTGCAAATAGTATAGGATCTTAATCTCAATTGTTATGGTAGAAAAATATTAGGATTTACATTATCTAAAGGTAGTAAGCAAGGAACCTTTCCCTTCTGGCTAACAAGATGAATGCTATCCTCAATTGTATGAGGATGCTTGTGGTATTGATAAATATAGTATATAACTCCCTCATTAAGAATGGTATTAAGAGTTGTTACCTCATCAAGAAAAAATTCATGTTTAATGCATATAGATCTTCAAATAATACCATCCAAAGTCTAAACATTTGACATCAGGATAAGGGGTACTAGTAATAAGAAGGTATTAATGGAATTAAGACTCTTCCCATATTGTAAAGGTGGATAATATCTAAGTGATGATATCTTTAGCATTAAATTTTGGATATGAAATTCATCAAATGGATGTAAAGAGTGTGTTCTTGAATGGAGATTTTAGTGAGGGTTATACATGGGTTAGTCACTTGACTTCATCCAAAAATATATGGGGGTATGTTTGTAGATTGGAAATGTCTATATGGACGGAAACAAGGTCCTCTTACTTGGTATGCTAGGATTAATAAATCCTTTCTTGAATATGGATTCAAGATGCATAAATGTAACCACAACACCTATGCTAAGCATAGGAATGATGGGATCATCAATATTGTTATCTATACATATGAATTAAGTTTATTATTAGTAGTATTAAATTACTTTACAAAATGAAGATAAAGTTGAAGCGTATATTTGAGATTTTTAATTGTAAACTTCTACACTTCTTCCTTGTCTTGTAGGTCTTGCAATTCAAGGATGGGATTTTCATATATTAACCCAAGAATATGATGAGCTATTTGAAACAATATTCAATATTGGATTATGGTCCATGCTCTGCACCATACTAGTGATGGGTCAAGTTGACCAACACAACCAACAAAGTTAATACAATAGTTTATAGTGAACTTGTGGACAACTTGATCTATCTCACTTCATCATTCTAATATAATATTTGATGTTAGTCTTGCTTCTAGGTTCATGGAGGATTAGATAAAAATCACTAGCATGTAGTGAAGTGTATTGTGTAAGGGTACTCCCATATTGGGGTCAAGTATGCCAAAGGTGGTATAATTTCATTGAACATGTAAAATCCAATCATGTTGGTTGCATTGGATTGAATAAATCTACCTTAGAGTATGTACTCAACCATGGATTAAAGCCTATTTTTTTTTATCCATAAATCATCATCTAATCATAGCTTTGTCAACTTTGAGCTCAAGTATAAAGAAACACTTATTGTAGCATTGGAAATAGTGTGGTGTTAGGATTTTATTACCTTATTTATATTTTTAAGAGTGAGTGTAACCTACTAGACTATTAGTGGGGAGGTTAGACTATTAGTTATAACCAATATTTAGGGTTATAACAAATAGCTTATACTTGATTAGGGTTATAACTAGCATGTGTGTTATATCCTTCATGAATGTATTTAAATATCAATGTTGGATTAATGAAAAGTGGTTTTTTATTCCTCCCATCATTAGTATCATAGTAGGTTATGCTTGGGAGAAGAGAGGACTTTGTGAGAAATACTTATTTTTAGAGGAGATGACTACAAAAGAAGACTCATATGCCACCTAGCTTTGAGTGAGAGAGAGATCCAATAGAGTTACAAGATACTTAATATTGCACTCTCCACTTATTGCTTTTAAAGCAATCTTGTGTCCCTCATCCCATCAATATAGGATTTTATTATGAGAGAAGAAATTGTAGTGAGCTTGGGATTGAGAACAGGGTTCTGCTGGGATGGAAGGCCAAGTTTAAGAGCACACATGAGAGATACATGATTTTTAGAGGCCACCACTACCACTCACCATCAATGAGAGCCATCACAACTATTCATACATAGAGGAGATATTGGAAGAAAAATAAGTCATTCTTTCATTTGGACTAGATATCATTGTTGAAACGTCTTTGAAGAAATAAATTAATTAGAGTAAAGCACAAAAGTAAAATTCGATGCCCTATGAATTCTTGCATTCTTTACATCAAAATTTGCCCATCACTTTGATGATTTCAAATTTTATATCTTCCTATGTAAGTTCTAGAGGATAAAACAAAATATTTGAAAATTTATGGGCTTCAAATATTGACAAATCCTATATTTTAGCACACATCTTGGAGACCAGTAGAAAAAAAACTATTCCAAACAAGGAAATTTGTGCTGAGAGCCTAAACTAGATATCAAATACAAGAGGAGGAATATATTTTTCATGTTCCTTATATAACTGAGTTGGTTATGGAAGATGTTTGAATACTAGGTTGGAGGTTCCAAGCTCAATTCCCCATTTACATGTTTTTACTTTAACAATTGCAACTATTTTAAAAGGGTTAAAAGCATATTTTTCCCTTTTGAATACATCAAGGAAATAGTAGGTGAATTGTCATTTTCAAAAAATGTATTTTTTTTAAGTAGAGGTCAAGTGATTTAAACCCATCAAAACCATAATCTTTTATTAAATTTTATAATTTCCTATATTGTTTTTGAGCAAACTATTACAAAATTGACTATAGTGGATATCTTGCAAAGTTAAAGGTGAATTTTTGGCTATGATTGACAATTTAGAATTTTTTAGAATTTGCTTCAAATTATGCTTTATGTTTTTGGAGAAAAAGGGTTGTACTCAGGTCTCCCACCCTTGAAAAATCATAGCTCTCTTTTAGATCTTGGGAGTTTACAAATAGATTCAATTCTCATCTCAATTGAGTTGCTATAGCTAGATACCTACATATTTCTTCATAAATGGTTGAATTCTTGATTTGAATTTTTCTAGATCTTCATTTTTCTTTGTAAATACAAATGTTCTAAAATTCAATTTCCTTCTTATTGACATTTTCCTATAACGACCTTCACAATACTAAAAATCCACCTCTACTATCTATGTGTTGCAGCTTAGTAGGATAATATTTCCAAAACTTCATGCTATTACCATTTGGAATGAAATTTCTCCCCCACCCCTGGTTGATGGCAATCCCACACCTATTTCCTTTTTGTGAGCTCTCTCAGAGTTCGGGTTTCTTGGTTAGATGCATCTTCTCCATGTTGTGGGTCACTTTCTTGCCTAATTTGTTTCCTTCAAACAAATGGTGGAATTTTGCTCCCATGCCAAAATATGCTCCAATTAAGACTTTTCAGGTGTCTCAACCTAGGGATTCCACCTCTAATTGGATAGCAATTATAGAAGTTATGTTCAGAGGTTTCATTGTTCTATGGTATTTTTCTAAGTTTAGAGATTCTATTTCTACCATCTATTCTCATGAGTGGCTTCACCTTGATAGAATGAATGCTTGAGGCACGTGGAGCTTGTGGTTCAACATGGAGATTATCTTTGCAAACCATATGTGAAGACATTATAATCACATCACATTCACTGATTACCACCTATGGGATTTTTGTCATTTGGCAAATGACACATTGGAGCCATTTGTTGCCTCCCCAGACACATGAGCATATGCCCTTCTGGAGGAGTGCAAGTACTAGCTATAATATCTTGTGGTTTCTTTTCCATTTCATGTTGCCCCTGCGAGCGCTTCTTTTATTATTTGTTCAGGCTTCCTCTTTTGCCACTGCGAGGGCTTATCTATCTATTTTTGTCTCTTCTTATTTCCAAAGAAGGTGCCTCCTTTTTTATTTTTATGGTTGGGAGAATTGTTCCTAACTAGAAATTTTTTGTAAAAGGTTACGGGAACCTTTCATAACCCCTCTTATTAATCAAAAAATAATAATTCACTTTACCATATTTGGACTATTAGTTTCCTTCACAATTTATATGGATCACAAATATTCCCCTAAAAAAAATATAACTCCTTGATGTCATCTTCAACACTGATGCTCGACCTATCCCATACAACATCTTATACGGGAGCATTACCTACAAATAATTGATTAAAAGAGAAACAAATTCCCATGATTTCTCCATAAGGTGGTATTGTTTCCTTTGCCATATTGATATCATTTCCTACTTTTGCAAAGGAAAAAAGAGGGCATCCTCTAGACAAAAGAAAAAAAAGAGAGCAAAACAAAACAAAAAACAAGATCTCCCTAAATATTCAATAAGAAAAAAGAATATAATACATGTGGAGAGCATAGGGTTTTGAGATGGATGAATACTGCCATGGTTGTTTCTATGGCATCTCCATCCATGCACACAGTAGCAATAAAGCAGTAGCAACCAACGTTGAAGGTACTACAATCATTAGGATATGAACCCATGATCTCTTGGTTCCAACTAGTCTGAACATTGATATTGTCCCCCTCCCAAACCCTAATGTTGGCATAGGCATAGGTACTATCTTTTGCCCACCTCAACAAGAACAACCATAGATGACCAACACAAGAAAAATCGCCACTATTAGGCTTGCAACCCTACTTGAGGATGCACAAATTTTGCCTCCGTGGCCTACGATGGTGGCTACTTCAAATTATGCTTTATATTCATTTATATTGCAATTAATACCACCAAAAACAAACAAATACATAAGTGCTAAAGCACACTAGCAGTGTTCAATATTAACAACTCCTTTGACTCATGTTTATAGGTATAGTTTTTGTATTGAGGTACTGTGCTTATAGCCTAACAAAGCTGCCATAATTACATTTGAGCACCGACCCTTTAAATCATAAGGAAGATATTATCCTACTCATCACTATCGCTAGACATAAACCCTAAAAGTGGAAAATTACAAGTATATAGGGAAGTTACTCCCATATACAAGTATTTTTCTCTAAGTAGGTGTCATTGGTAGTGTGAATCCCTTTTGGCATTGTCTTGGTACCTTGTACCATTTTGTTTTACATACCTTCAAGTCCCTCTCATGTCTAACTACGTATATCGAGAGGATCAACTTCTTTCATGTATTGATGAGTATATAGGAAGGTCATATATATATAAAGTTTTGGTATATTGGATTGGCAATATATTGAAAGGGGGGCCATTTGGGAGTTATAAGGAACCCTCCGCATGAAAATACCAAAATTTCTTACAAATTCATAGCTACTCAAAGGTTCAAACTTTGGACTTGGAAAAATAATATGAGAACCATCTTGGTAATTAAGAAACTGTGGAACATTATCATTGGCAAAGTCACTCAACCTAAAGAGGATAAAGATGAACAACAAAAATTTGATGTTGTAGATGCAAAAGAATTAATGATAATCACTCTTTTCACGATAGATGTTATTCAACCACACATTTCTAAAGCAAAAATATCCAAGGAGGTATAGGACACTCTTTTTATCATCTATAAAGAGAAGAGTGAATAAACAATACTTTGCCTTGAGTCTCAAATTCACAAATTGAGAGTCCAATATGGAGAAAGCAATAAAGTTTTTCTTCACTAAGTTGTAGAGGTGAGATCCAAACTGAATGCCATGGAAGAAATTATGGACAATAATTTTTGGTACCCATCATACTTAGAGCTCTACTAGATTCATTCTAAGTGTTGAACACTTATTTATAAGTTTCAAATAGGAAGGTGTTCTTTAGTGAATTAGTGAATATGCTTCAACAAGAAGAGGCAACCAACAAGTTGAGGGATAAGTTGTCAAATAATGCACTCATTTATTAGAATTCTGGCAGAAAGAAGCCACAAAAAGGTCATTTCCCGTCATCATCTTCATAGAAACAACCTCAAAAACAAAAGAGGTATTGTCACATCTATGATAAATATGGACATGATACAAAGAGTTGTTGGTATAACCCTATGACTCAAGGAGATCAAGTCCATACACCTACTTAGAAGAAGACAATATAAACCATGTCCTAAGTAGAAGCAACAACAAGGGCATGTTGTGCATGAAGAATCATATCCAAAATCTAAATAAGCATAAAAAGTGCTAATGTCCAAGGTGATAAAAATACCAAAGGGTGAAGTTTGGTATATTCAAGTGTTAGCAAGCATATGACTAGGGACAAAGCATGGTTTAATTCATTACAAGCCAAAGAACGTGTTTAACTAGTAACCATTGTCAACAATAAAATCTATCAAGTCAAAGGAGAGGGAGATGTTTCTCTCAATATTCCAAGAGGTAATTACATGTCCAAAAGGTGCTACATATTCTTGGACTAAAAAAAAAATTGTTGCTAGTACCACAAGCTATGGATTTAAATGTGGTGGTAGAATTATGTGTTGATGGAAACAAGAAGTATTTTATCAAGAGAAATGGCAATATTGTGAAAACTAGTTCCTACCATAATGGCTTATTTGCACTCGATGTCATATCATCTCCTGATGCACTCGATGGCATATCATCTCCTAATGTTGCACTATAAGCAATTATGACGTATGCTACCTCCATATGGCATATGAGATATGGCCATCTTAGTTTAGGATACTTGCTACAATTGAGTAAGAATCAAACGGTGTTAGTTTTTCCTAGTCTTTCACCAACTTTTCTAGTATGCTTGGGTTGTTTGCCAAAGAAGCAACACCAAGTACCTTTTGAGTTGAGCACTCATAGAGAAAAAGGACAATGGAATGTGATTCACATTGATCTGAACGACCCATGACTATCAATTTTGGTGGATATAAATACTTTTAGTTGTTTGTGGATGACTACTCATGGAAGATGAAGTGTATTTTTTGACACTAAAGTCAAACATGCTCAAGTATTTCTAATACTTCAAGAAGTGTGTAGAAACAAACGCTAGGTATTCCATTCAAGTTCTCCGATCAGATCAAGGGGGGAATATACATCCAATGACTTTACATAGTTTCTCAAGCAAAATGGGATCAAGTGACAACTCACTACATCCTATACAACATAATAAGGTTACCAAAAGGCGGAACTATTCCATCATGGAAATGGTTCATTGCATGCTCATAGGAGCAAATCTAGAGCAATAGTATTGAGTTGAAGTTGTTGCCACCATTGTGCATCTTCTAAATAGAGCACCCAAAAAGACACAACAAGGAGTTGTACTCGAAGAAGATTGATCTGGGAGAAAGCCTTCAATTATGCATCTTAGAGTCTTTAGAAGCAAGGCATACATGCATGTGCCAAAGCGATTGACGACCAAGTTGGATGCTAAGACCCTGCCATGCATATTTCTCAAGTATGATGATGAGTCAAAAGCTAATCAACTAATGGATTCACTCAATAAGAAATTGCATATAAGTAGACGTGTTTGATGATGATTATGAAAATAAGTCAAATACTAAAGATTTTAAGGCATCTGAAGATGTCACATCTCCAGTTATGAGTATAAGTGATGATATGGAGTTAGATGAGGAAGTCCATGAAGTTGTTGACGAACTTGTAGCAGTTGATGAACAAGAAGATGTTGTGTCTACAACTCCATCACAATGAAGAAAGACTCCAAAATGGCTCACTAGTACCATCAAAGATGCAAAACTTAATGCAACTCCTAACATCACTTCCACATGACCACGTACACGCAATAGTACATATTAGGAAGTAAATCTAAATTTAATGACTTCAGTGATGAAAAATTCAAAACAAAATTGGTGAAAGAAACACTTAGCTCACCACAATAGAAGGCAACTATGGATGTAAAGTATGATATCTCTGATGAAGAACAAAACATATGAACTTGTCAATTTGCCAAAAGGAAAGAAGCCCATAGGCTACAAGTGGATCTTCTAATTTAAAATACAAGGCAGATAAATCCATTGACAAGTGTAAGGCATGACTCATTGCAAACAACTACGCATAGAAGGAATGAATAGACTAATAAGATACATTTGATCCCATAGTGAATATTAAGACCATATGTGTATTTTATGCAATGGCAACACAATTTGGTTGGAAACTTCGGTAGATGGATGTCAAGAGTGTCTTCCTTAATGGTGATTTGAAAAAAGAGGTGTATGGGACACAACCTTAAGGCTTTGTTGTCAATGGGCAACATCAAAAAAGCTATAGATTAATTGAGTCATTGTAAGGATTGAAGTAAGCTCTCAAAGCCTACTACATAAAAATTAATGATCACTTGTTATAGCATGGTTTCACCAAAAGTCCCTCCGATGCAAATCTCTATCTTAAGAAAGTTGGATCCGAGATAATGATGTTTGTGTTGTATGTTGATGATCTAGTCATTATTAGAAGTTTTCATGATTTGGTGAATGGTGTGAAGAATGGCTTGAAAAAGTCATTTGACATAATAGATCTGGGAATTCTACACTATTGTCGTAGATTGGAGGTATCACAAGGTAGAATCATATTGTGGTTTCATACATGAAGTATGCCAAGACATTGCTTGAAAAATATTGGTTGATAGATTATAAACCAAAGGCAACACCAATAAAGCAAGGTTCACAACTATCCTGACATGATAATTCACCATAGTTATCTAGTACTCTTTATTGTCAACTAATTGGGAGTCCCATATACCTGACAAATACCATGCCTAATATCAACTTTGTTATCTTTCAAGGTTCATGCAAAAATCTAAGGAAAGTCATTGGAAGACAACAAAGAGGGCTTTGCATTAAGTCTGTGAGACAATGGAGTATGGCTTGAAATATAAGAAGAATGATCATTTAATATAGCTGCTCACTCTTTTAAATAGTAAGCTTAATAGTTTGTATAAACTACACAAGTCATCATGTTGTAACAAGTGCTTTAATATTAATTGTTAATATGCAAGATAATAGTCACATTTTTCTCATCCTCAACTTCTCCTTGCCAAGGAAACATATGCATTTCTCTCAACTAGTGTTCTCCATATTTCCATTTTGATTGCAATATTATATCAGTTTAATTTAATTAGCTGATAATATGGTTATTTCTCATCAAATATCTTTTTATGGAGGTGGTTTTGTTCTATGTAGGTCAGTATTAAATTACATTTGTGTATACTAATTAGTGTATATGAAATCATTGTCTTGTAAAAGGGTATGGTCCCATTCCAAACCCTGTATTTACCCTAGTTAAAAAAAAAACAAGTATATATGAAGTTTTGGAACACGGATGGTTTACTTCCAAAGGATCTGATTATCCAAATTGCAAATGTTCTAAATTCAGTCATACTAAAATGAAACAGACTATTTAGCAATAAAATTGTCTCAAGAATGTTCCAAACATCTTACAAAAATCTAGCTTATTACTTTTATAATTCTGCTTTAGTTGAAGTTGTTATTGAAGGATAATGGTCATATAATACCACATTTTATTACGTTCATGGACCAATTTTATGAGTAGATTTCAAGTAGCAATCTCACATTGCTAAAACAAACACCTTTCCTAGCTAATATATTGCCATTAAAAGAGTCCCACTCTATCCTTTATCAACTTGAAACAATCAGCCTCTTAATGGGTGATGTGAATCTCGATAAGATTTATTAGTAAAATTCATCAATTCCATCATATGATTTTATAGATATTGAATGATATTTGGTTAAAAATATTGAATACTACTTTTATTCTTAAACCAAAATATGCTTCATTTTTCTGCCATTGATATTTGAAATATTTCATCAAATGGAATGAACTCAAGTGGTTAAAAACATTATGAAGTTTCAAAGTGTTATTGTATTAATACAAATGTGGTTTGTTGAAATACTAGGGTAACACGGTCATTGTAATACAGGTGAAGTCCGTTTTCTATACCGTATAACCAATTAAAAACATATATTTAACATGTCATCAAGACAATTTATGTTTTTGCTTTGTTTACCTTTTTCCACGCTGCATTTACTTGTCTTAACAAAATTATTGTTGTGCGCTAAATGATCTATTGGTAAGTGGGTTTCACTCTCTTGGAAGTGACCCATGTTCAAGTCTAATCATTGATGGCAACATTAAAAAGTTGTCTGCCAAAGTGGCTTGTAAAATGTTATTAGTCATGAAATTCAAGTCCAGTGCTGGAGTCCAAAGTAAACAAATCTTGTGTCTGAATCAAAAGCACTATTTTCATGTACATGAACTTTCAGTCATCCAATTGCTAGTCATACGATCCAATTTGGTGCATTTAAATCGTTCGATTCGGTACCTATTTACACCTCCAAGTCAAAACAATGCAGTTCAGGAAGTACACAAAGTCTATAATTCTTGTATGTCTGTATCAAAGGCATTATCTCCATGTAGGTGAACTTCAGTACTTCAGATCATCCAATCATTATTCCAGCACACGTCTGTATCTTCACATATACGACCTATTTAAACAAGAAAACACACATAAAAATGGTTTTATGGTCCATTAGATCATATGGCCGTTGAATTTCAGGCAACAATGCATCATCTGCATGCATGTCACAAACTGAATTAGAAGAGTTGGCAAGTTCTGCACTTTGTCGATATTGCACATATTTTATACAATGACTAATCAAAATCTATAGCTTGGTAGACTTTTGAGCTCTTTGAATATCTCTGTACATCAGTAATTTCCACAATGGAACATTCACATGCCTCCCTTTGGTTGCATGAGAATTTGGTTAGAAACAATGGTAGTATACACTGGAGTGTGTTGTATACAGACAGAGCATGCTTCAATTTTATTTTCAGTTTTTTGTCATTGTAAACAAAGTACAGTTCATCTTTTTCTTTTAGATTTTGGTTTGCATCCACTGTCTACTACATTCAAAAGGCGGGCAAGATCATTGTTAATCTGATCACTTCCATTGTTCCTTTCAGAAGTCATGCTTCGAGTTTGAATTTTTTCCATTAACTTCTTTTTGGCTGTGTTTTCTACTTCATATCCAATCACCTGCAAAGAATACCAGACAAGTAAGCTTAACATACGTGGAATTTAAATTCATGATAAACGAACTACATATCTATGAAGGAAAGGAGCACCTGAGACTCCATTTGTGATTCATTAAAATCATCATGAGTTCTCTTCACAAAATCATATGAGATATTCTGGTTCTCTTCTTTTTGAGGCCTGCAATATTGAACACATCTCAGACAAGGGAAAGGAGTAGCATCTCATTCTGAATACGCAAATTGGGAAAGATCAAAATTTAAAACCCTACCTCGACGAAAACTCCTTTGGAATTGTAAAGGTCGCAGATGGAGGTTCTTCTCGATATCGAGCAAGTAATGGAAACTCTGGTGCAATTTTCTAAAAACAGCTATCAAGGAAATCATCTCACAAAATGCATCACAATTTTCCAGTAACAGACTAAGCAACAACTAAAATTCCATTTAAGCAAACAGGATACATTCCTATTGTTGTCTGTCTCCGTTCGCGAGTCATTATTCAAAAGCTTCATATCAAAAACAACAAATAAGCTATCAAGAAAATATCATTGCTAGTTTTTATACAGTTTCTGACCATAAAGGAATAGCATAAACACTTAATTAAATTTATTACCATTCTTACCTCAGACCTAGCAATTAAATCTTCAATTGCACTTGCTACATCTAGGGTAGCCTCTGAATCTTCAAACCTACTGGTTTGCTTGCAGTGTTCATTTGTTGTTATAATATTCCTTGGTTCATTTTTTGAACATGAATCAACAGATTCCTTCATACTGTATAGCTGGTTATCATCATCCCTTATCAATTCTCCCACATTGTTATCAGTCAATACATCTTTGCCTAGCTCCTGTGAAGTTTTCTCCTGTAGCCTTTTCACTCGTTTACATGGAACCTTGGAAGATTCTCCATGTCCATTACAAGCCTTCTCTGTCCCTCCTGACCACCGAACAGATTGATCATCCCAAGGATCAGAACTGGACTTACCATCAAGTGTTGCAGAAACCCTTTTCAACAGGCCATTGTTAGGAAGATGGCGTTTGTGATTTTTTCTGTCAGTTACTGTTCTCTTTGTTGATGCTGACCCCTCCTGCTTCTCTTCTGTTGAAGGAAATGAGAATGTTAAGAAAATTTTGCATCCATACCAGTATTTTTTATAGTATTTAGGGTTTCTCAGAAGCTAATACCTCCAAGCTCAACTCTTTGGCTTTCCATCCTAGCTTGACCTTGACTGTCACTTTGCCACTGTGATGGAAGCTCTCCAGAGGCTAAAGGAGCAGCCTGAGTGGGGTACTGGGTCATAGCAGGAAAACCTGCATCTCTCTCTTCTGCTGTCATCTCTCTTGGGCGAAATGCATGAAAGGGAAGAACTTTATCCTGATTCAGAGGTCATAAACAACAATTAGTTGCCAAAGAAAGGCTTGAAATGCAGCATAATGCAAGGGAAAACCATGTCTTATCAACCACTGAACTTAAAAACCTGATTAAAACTTCCTTATTCCTTTGTATATATCAAGGCTGTGTAATATAACCCTCTTTCCATGCATAAACCCTTGTAAATAGTAAAATCATAAATGCAACATTCCTCTATCAGCACAGGCCTGCCTACCATTTAATCCTACTAAGCCAGCTACAATTTAAACAGACACATACCTGCCTAACACATTCGTATATCCAATCTGCCGTAATGGCCTCAATGCTCCAAGAGCATGCAGCTTCATATTTGGGCCCACCAGCATATATGCATAGTAAATGAGTCACCTTCTTATTTAGCTTCCCAGTAAATTTGGCTCCTAGCACATGGCACAGGTTCCGTAGCAGTACCCTCTCTTTCTCTTCATACTGTGAAACAGAGAAGCGCATACCCTCAAATGCAGGGAAAGGAATTTGGCATGCCAAGGGTTTATATAATATGTGGCTTCCGACATCCAGCATCGCTCTTTCCTTCATCCACCAAGTATGTGAACAGATAAAATAAGTCACAGAACCAATATATTTATCCATCACAACAACAAACAAGGCATAATTAATAAGTTCATCTACTGTAGCGTTGTAAAGCTCCATTGTGTATCCAAATTCATATTTAATTAGAGTTCCTGTATATGGCACTCCTGATCGGATTACACAAATCTGTGTACCAGATATAATAGTTCTTGAATAACATATCCAAATGTATCCAAATATACAACCCTATTTGGTCCATATATAATACATCCAGATATGGTCTAGGCATGTCTAAAGTTGTATCCATTAGATAAGATTAAAAGAACAGTACACAAATTGTTTAAAAAACAAATTTTGAAGTTGAGAAATAATGACAATCCTCTTCTTAATTAATCAAGATGTCTCATTTAAAACTTATATTTTGTAAACACTTTCGTATTCTATATTTTTTCTTTTAATATATAAAACATATATGCTTCTTTATTTTTATAATGATATATCCAGACGTAACCATATTAAGAGCTCTTTTAATTTTGCCATATCCATATCAGATATTATATACACTTCCATCCAACATAGTATTTAAAAGATAGATTATTAAATCCATTTCCAGAAAGAATATAGTTCTTTGGGACTTTCTATGCTTCCAATCTGTGATCTAGCATAAAAAATATTTTTTGCTTTTCACAAATAAAATGCTCTCCAAGAACCTATACATAGTTTAATACTTAACCAAATTCGACCAAACCTAGCCCAGCCCAGACAAAACTGGTTT
This sequence comes from Wollemia nobilis, assembly GCA_028583015.1. Lineage (NCBI taxonomy): Eukaryota > Viridiplantae > Streptophyta > Pinopsida > Araucariales > Araucariaceae > Wollemia > Wollemia nobilis. The sequence goes on from JAQPPZ010017228.1 coordinate 21,894,898, forward strand.
GGCTTGGTCCGACCCTTTTTTCAGCAACCATTGGAAGCTGTCACTAGAAGAAATACACCATCATTACACTCAATCACCCCCATTACCATGGATGTACTGTCAACAATTGTTGCAATTGATAACAATCTCACAACCATTGCAAATTTACTACTTGTTGAATGTCTAGATGAAGAAGTGATGTGAAATGTGGACAACTTCCATGTTCAAGGATCTGCAGATGTTTTAAACTTACATGCTAAAGGTATTGAATTTGAAACTGTGAAATCTAAATTTTTCTGCATCTTTCTGTATTTTTACATTTTTTATGAATATTTTTAGTAAAAAGTGGATACATATAATACTAATTTTTTTTAAGATCAAAAAACAAACCAAATCCTTTGAAAAAAAAACAACTCTTCAAACCTTTTTTGCTTTTTGACAGAACAAAACCACACAAACTTGGTAAATATGCAATGTTCAAACTTCCGCCATACATATAACTTGTTGGATGCTAAGCAACCTCAAGAGATTGGTCATTTAATCCATCAAAGGAGCTCTACTGATTGCAGGACCTCAACATTAAATGCAAGCACAGTCATGTCCTAGCACATTTACAGGTTTTCCATACACACAGCCATATATTTGTTCAGGTCCTAATGTTCCATTTGGAAAGCCTCTATTACATGATATAGTCTAAGTTCCCTAAACTAATAAATTCTAATTAAAAACCTTTCGGGATTTTCCCCTTACTTCAGGATTGACATCCAATTTTTATGTTAGATTAGGTTATGTGAAGATTAAGATGTTCCAATCAAATTAGAATTTTGGCATTTAAACAGAGCCCTGCAATCATGCATTAGTAGCTATGTAGAGTTTACGCATACATCTAAATATTAATACATAGTGCAATGGCATCATTTTGCTGATGAAACTCTCATCAGATACAATGAAATAGATGATTTATGAGAATCAACAGAGATCAAAAACTGCTTCCTGTTAAGGACACAGTTCCAGTGCCAAGCAAGCCCAGCCAAGACTCCTACTTAAAACAAGAAAATTATGCAATGTCCCATGCCCAAAATTTTCCCTGCCTCCTGTGTCTCTGGCAACATGGATGAAGTTTTCCAAGTTGAATCTTACTAACTGTATATTTTATTTCATCTTCTAGACCCATTTCTCTGCTTGCTGCTGTTTCCTATGGACAGATAGCCAGGGTTTTTACTGCAATGGACCCTTGGGACCCTGGCCACCACCAGAAACATCTCTCAATGATTTAAAAATATGCATAAACAGAACCATAGATATGATTACAGGATTTAAACATGAGCATCAATCTAAACAAAATAATCAAATTGAATAAAAACAAAAATGATTGTAAAATATCAAATGGGAGCTCAACCAGTTAATTACCTTGACTTCCATGGAGAAGACCCAGGTTCAAATCTTGTAATACCAAGAAATACCACTATATGGTCATGATGTATTACGTGTAAGGCTCATTTCAATCCCATATAATCAATTAAGAAAATGATTGCAGAAATGGAATACAGCACACTGCAATACAATTCCATTACCACTAAGATAAACAAAATATCAAAGGAAATAACTTACAAATACAATTGGATACACTAGGCCCACAACATGTAACCTTTATGACAAAGTTTTGCAATACACCATACTCAAATGAACAATCTACCAATAATACAATTCAAACAACAACAGCATGCATACATACCTCTCTCCCTTGCATATCCCACGAAGATGTGTACTTATAGACGTAATGGGTTTGGTAGGTGGTTGGCAACTACCCAACTACCTCCGAACTACCCATTTACATAACACATTAAAAATACCTCATTACATTACATTATTACAACACTTTGCCATGTGCACATTATTACAAACACTTGTCACTTAACACAATATGGCAATCCTCTGCCATTTAACACAATATGGCGACATAATGACAAACACTTTGTGTGCACACATTCGCACATATACATTCCTAATGCTCAAACAGTTGTGTCAAATCGTTTGCCTACATGTATCCCCTCCTCTAGACTTGTCGACACATAAACTAAACATTGGGGATAGAACCATTGAACACTGTACTAGAATCACTTGTCGCACTCCTTTTGCTTTCTCTTGTTCCATACATCTTCTATAATTGGCTTTAATTCAACTTGGTGATAGAAACACATTATTCTTTGATTGCTCATTCCACTTCCTAAAATCAGTCGCATCACCAACATGATAAGCAATGCTCATCACCACCTATGCCAGAGGTACAACCTCTCCCTAGCTCCAAATGACCTCTTCTTGGTCTTTGACAAACATCCCTTGGCCTCAGACAACCTTGTCTTGGTCTTTGATGAACATTCCTTAGCCTCAAACAACCTTATCTTAATCTTTGATAGACCACCTCCTAGGTCAAACAACCCTCTTACTAGGCGTGATGACTTTGCGCATGACAACCCACTTCCTAGCCCAAATGGCCCAACTCCTATGCCAAATAACCCAACTCTTGAGCCAAACAGCCCACTTCCTGGCATGAACAACCCAAGTGTTTTGATGACCTCCTTTACTGTCCTAACAGCCTCCTTTCAATTCTAGACGACCTACGGGCCATCCAAGGGCTAGAGGGCCTTCATAAATGGTCAAGGTGGGTCCACACAACCTCGTCCTCAAGCTTAATAGCCCAAGATCCATCTGAGTGTTTCTCGTCTCTTTCATAATGGCTCGCCTTGATGGCCCTCCCCCTTAGTTCGACAACATGTGGCTTGTCAAGGGTCAAGTCCTCTCCCCTTGATGGCCAAGGAGAAGCCTTGACGGCCTAAGTCATGACAATTGAGGCTTTGATCCAGATGGCCAAACAACCTTAGTAGACGATCATACGTTGAACAACCTCCCTCTTTGTCATTTGCATCATTCACTTCTTCATCTAGACTCTACATCACTCACTTCACCAACTACATCGACCACTTGTGGAACCTCCTCTTCCTGCACGACTTCAACTATGTACTCCATCTTTGCCTCCTCAATTATAAAGTTCGCCTCCTCACTTGCAATCAAGTTGACCATGTTCACCTCCTATGCTTTACTATGTCTCTTCTTCGACTCTTCACACCCTCTATATGTCATTAGATAGTCTAAACCCACAATACTTTGACATTCACAAATGACATCACCAACATTGCACAAAGGGTTTGCCCTTAGTATCATAGTAAATTTGCCATCTTCTAGTTCTTTGGCAGTTGTCACATACCACACCAGCGACAACATTCTTCTTTGGAACAATCTCCCTTTGTGCTACATATACATATAGCAACGATCTTGTGCTCTCCAAATCACACTAATCCTTGGTGTCATCGCTCTTCTCTTGACCCCAATACTTGGATGATGCACTCAAATCATCCTTCAACCTATGCTTCTTTTGAGAATCATCACTTTCACTACAAGAGTCACTCTCATCATCAGAGTCGCTTTCAACGTCAAAATCATTTCTATCTTCAAGGTTGTTCTCATCCTCATTAACATGATCCTAGCATTTTAATGACATCTTTGCATCAATTTCTAAGTTCAAAGCCCACCCAAAGGCCTCTTGGTAAAGGGACCATCCTAATCTTCTTCATATCCGTGGAAAGAAGTCCCTCCATGAACCACCTCTTCTTAAATGCATCTCACAAATCTTCCTCTAAATGGGTAAATAACCCACTCAACCTCTAGTTGTAGGACCAAACAAACTTTCTCACCCTATTCCATTCTATGAATTTCAGCAATGACCTCGTCGTCATTGTGGAAAACCCGAAATTTCTTCACAAATGCTTCATGTAATTTTTCCCAAGTTTGGTACTAGCCCTCTGGCAATCTCATGTACCATGTCCATCGCGATTCCACTAAATGTCATAAGGAATAACCTTCCCCAATCTACATCATTTTTCTGCCCATTTGCTTTCCCATCATAAAGTAGATTTTCCAATTCCTGACCGAGTCCTCTGTTTCACCACCATGAAACATTGGACACGTATGCAATATGCCAAAATTGGTCTTTGTCATAATAGGTTGATTCGACATTGCAATGGTTGTTCATGTGTCTCACCCTCTTCATGCATATTGTAAGACGCACCCCATCGCAATTGCTCGAGTCGAAAACCCTTCCCGCACAACATGAAACATGCTATCCTACAATTGCTCCAATGTCAAACTCTTGTCCTGCTCACCATCAAGCACACTAACCTTCAGTTGATCTAATATCAGTCACACCATCTCGCAATTTGCCCCAATGTTGGACTCTCATCCCGCTCACACCAACTTGCAATTGCTCTAGCACCAAACATTTGTCATGCATTCTTTCTATCTTTGCTCCAACCACTCCTCGCCTTTCCTACCAAACCAAGTTTTCCCCTTCATCAAACTCGTTGTCAGCTTTGTCACGTCCAACTTCATTGAAGTGAACATGAAATTCCATATCTATGTGCATGTCTTCGCCTACACGAGCTCACTTGTTTGCGCCCATGTGTCCACTTCCATGTTGACATGCACATCTTCACCTATGCAAACTTTTTGTCAACGTGCACCCCTTCATCGACACGCACTTCCACGTTGACACAGACATCTTCAAGTGAATAGACTTCTTTGTCGATGCACAAACCTACTTCATGATCAAACACTTGCATGTTACTATCATGCATGAACACTTGTACATTGCCAGCTTTGCCGCCATGGATTTCGTCATCTTCGATTTCATCGTCATGCATTTCTCTGTTGTCACGTGTTTCTTCGTCATGAATTTCTCCACCATCATAAATTTCACCATCTTGTATTTCACCGTCACAAATTCCATCGTCTTGTATTTTATGCACAAACCCTTGCACGTCTCCTTCATGCATGTCCACTTACATATCTGGGTATGCATCCACTTGCATGTCTACTTCATGCATCGGCCTTTCGTTAGTATCAACAAACAAGTCTGCATCTTCTATTGCAATCTCCAATCTTCCTCCCTCCCAAGGGAAACTACGTCGTTTGTCGGTTGCATTGTAATCATCCCATTGTTGTCGTTGCATACCTTCTCGAGTGATTTGCTCATCACAACTCCATGTCACCAAACTCAACCCAATTTCGATACCTGACAACACTAGAATGTAGAAATAGAATACAACACAATTCGTTACCACTTAGATAAACAAGAATATTAAATGCCAATAACTTACAAATACATTTGGATACACTATGCACGCAACATGTATCCTGCACAACAACTATCTACGATACACCATACTCCAACAAAAAATCTCTCAACAATACACTTTGAACAACATGCACACATACCTCTCATCTTTGCATCTCTCACATAGATGCACACTTATAACATAATGGGTTTTGTAGGCAGTTGGCAACTACCCAACTACCATCGAACTACCCATTTACATAACACATTAAAAATACCCCATTACTTTACATTATTACAACACTTTGCCACGTGCACATTATTACAAACACTTTGCACACGTGCATTATTACAAACACTTGTTACTTAACACAATATGGCAATCCTCCGTCATTTAACACAATATGGTGACATAATGACAAAACATTTGTGTGCACACATTTGCACATATACATTTCTACGCTCAAACATGCATTCATTCATTCATGCAGACATGTCAATTCATCTGCTTACAATGCTAAGCACCATCTAGAATTGGCAACGAACATCTCAGACTGCTCTTTAGCTTCAATGTGACCAAAGACTTGAACATAAAACATTATGGGCGATGAATATGGTAGATGAGACAATGGCATAATTCATGTTTTCAAAGCATTTAAACAATCTGATTACCATCAAACAATGAATTTATCTTCAAATGAAATCTCCAACATGCATCAGCTTTCTCCATTATTTGTTAACAACAAACAAATGCCTTGCCTACACAAACTAAACTAGTTCCATTGTGTCCCTATTTTGGATAAAGAAGAAAAATAAGGATCAGGAAAGAGAATTTGCTTGAATCAACCCACACATCCTAGGAAAAAGGCAAGGTTGTATGAGTGCAAGGCTGCACAAGGTGCAATTAAGATGCACCCAATGAAGCACCCCAAAACTTTGGTACATGTGTGCGATGGTAGAGGGATGTGCAAGATTTGGGGCCTCTCAACATATGTACGTCGTAATACGAAGCATAAGATCGCAACAAAATTTAAAACTGTAGAAAATAGTAAACTGAAATCAAAAATGACAACCATAAAACCACTGAACAAGAGTGAGAATACAGTTTCCCTGTGAGCCAGAGAGGAGTAAAAAGTAAATTTCCTTTTTCTTTTCTCTTTCTCATTGTTATTACCTTTTGTCTTTTCTACTTTAATTTTATTGTAGGGTATGATCCCAATGTGTGCCCTAATGGGTTTCAACATATTGGGTGCACTACCCTGCACTGAGTGCACCTCAAGTGCGAGAAGGTATGCATTTTGCACATACAACTCCCTACCTGATACCAATGCATCTTAAGTGTCAACCAAGAATGATTAGGTCCATGTACTCAGGTTATATAAAGAAAAGTGGACAGCAAAGAGACTGGTTGCATGAAAAATAAATAAATTAAAAAAATTACAAACTACAGATTAAAATACAGTTAACAATAGATAAATCTGAAATAATCATTTGACTTTCTCATTAATCATTGTTGAAAAGACGTCATGGTTTATTATTTACATTTTATACCTGCAACATATAAACTTATAGGTTGCAGGTCCTAAATAGTTCATAAGACTTGATTTCTTGACGCTTAATTCTCATTAATCGCTTGTCTGATTGTTTCTTTTTCTTAGGCCCAAATTGACCTTGTTGATCCTCATTTTGTTTTCATACTTGAAAATCTAGCCAAACATTTGCATTCGAATTTCATAATATGGAAAAGGAGAATGTCATTAAATTATCAACATTTCTCAAACCCATCCTAACCTTCAAGAGCCCCACTATGCAGTACCCTACATTTTGGATACTTTGGAAGGGGGACAAAACATCCCCCCACCTTCCTTCATATTCAAGCCCCAAGCATGGCCATCCTCGAGACATTCTGGATACCATCCCTGGAATGTCATTGAGGCAGCTTGTCTCAGAAATGCCCAGATGTCCCCATGACATGGCTTAGATCCTCAGTCATAATTTCTTGGTATATATATGTTCCAATATTATTCAGACACTATAGTTAATTGTACATATCATGAAATTTGAAGGCTCAATGCTATTTTAGCATTTAAATTGGGTAGTGCTGGATATTCATGCTTTAAAAAAATAAATAAAAAATCTAGACTGTATTTCTAATGTCTTAAAATATATATTTTATATACATTTATAAATGCCATTCCTTGTCTTGTTGTCAGCCCCCAAAACAGGGCCAAACCACTACTGTCTCTAGAACTTATCCTGTCATATCACATCATTCCTGTCCCAAAGACTTCATGGAACACAAACTATCACAGATGAACGGGTAGATTGAAGCACATAGATGAACACAGCAGAAGTGCAAAAAGGAGCTGAGAACATTGATGATATGCTGCTATAAATGTTAGGGTGCAAGCCTTGGCATAATTTTTAAAATGCAACTGCAGAATAAATCTATATTTGGTCCTTGGGCATCTCCAAAATTTTCCTAGGCGGATAACAAGGGAAGACAGTGGAGATGTCCCTAGGTTAACCTTTATCAAAGGGACACAGCTCAGGAAAGTCTACACTACATCCCCCATCAACATCCCCTAGAGTACCAATTGCCGAGGAGTCATCTTCGTGGATCATAAGTACCATGTAACAAGCAAAGTTTCTACTATATTCAAAAGAAACTCCATTTTTGCTATTGTTTCTTTCTTTTTTTCATAAATTTATTTTCATAATCTATAATTGAAGTAATCTTTCTTCCTTGCAAGTCATCACACTTGAAGCCCAAACCTTAAGGGTCCTTGATCAAATTTGAATTCAATAAAGCAAGAAACTGGTTAATGATTAAGGACATCAGAAAGCACAAAAATGCATTATCAATTTGATAACTGTATATTTTTTGCACAGGGATTTTTCTACCTTATAGATAACTGACAACTCTTTAATAGGGGTTGAGTCACTGCAAAACAATACATACAAGTCATAATTAGTTTAACAAGAGAAGCAACAGCAAGGATTATGCATCTAATTTTGGATGACAACTCAACTGTTCAATCAAAACAACATCGAAGAGACACAAGCATTGATCACAACCACACAGACATCTCCAAAAAAATATTTCCTTAATTTAATCTCCTCGAGAAAATTGCTTTAAATTCATTTCTTCCAAAAAATGTTGAAGTTGATAACTGAAATTCATACCAAAATAATGTACATGACCAACATCAAACAGTGAACGAGCTCTTCACTTGCTCTAAGGCATAAACATAAAGCATTATCTAGAATAACTTCACTGCTATTTTTTTTTGGTCTTTATCACAAACATAAAACAATATAAAAAAGATCTACAATGTCCAAACTTTTTCTACATTTTATGGTCATCAATTTTCAAACCGAACTCAAACAAAACAACAGCCCAACAATGACTTGGAAACAACTCCACTGTTATATCATATTCCTATCATCAATTGAGGATTGGCCTGTCCTTTACATAAGTACTACTAACAAACCATGCCACAAGAACATCAAAAAGGATTCCATGCCAAAAACCACAAGCATCCCTGATTCCCCACCACTTCAAGATATAATTTACCACTACCCATGAAAACCACCTAATAGCAATTTACACCAGAGTACAAAATAACAATGCTAGCTACACTAACACCAACACATAAACATTGGTAATAAAACCAAATAAGTCTTGAGGGCAAATGAATACTATCACCAAACAACATTGAAAGACAAGCATCCCTTGATATACACCACTATGAAGGCTTCACTAAATTAAAAATCCAACCAATTCATCTTCAATAAAACAACAATCACATAAAACTATGATTATTTAAGCTAACTTTTAAGTCACATGCCTCTCATGACAGCTTATTTCTACCCGACCAATAGGATTTGCAAGAACCCTCCTTGGGACAATATCTTTTATGACAACATACAAACATTCCCTCCCTTAGAATGATTACATGTATCGCCACGTTAATCCATCAAGTAAATCAACTAGAGGATTTACAAGCAACCACTACAGGGACATTTGAAAAAACAAGAGCAATCATCATCATAATAGGATGATTTACAAGAATATACAAGGATGACTTTATAATGTCACTCAAGTAATCAATATTCTTTGTGCCTTATCCTTCTAGCACCTTATCCTCCCCCGTGATCAGATTACTCATGGGATCGACCTTTCCTCTTGGACCATTCATGTCTCTTCCCTCTTTTACCATCCCTAATCAGCCTCCTATTATTGTTCCCTCCCCCCCTCTTCGTGCCACCTCTTTTCTACTGGTCTTGTCAAGCAGGCTATCAGGAAACTTTGTACAAGCAAAGCAGTAGATTTGGATGGGTTACAGGCAGAATTTCTGAAGCATGGTATTGACCCTCTTGTTGGGCCCCTCACTGATCTCTTTAATCTCTCTATTTGTTCTGGGTTTCCTGATTCTTGGACTCAACATATCATTCACCCCATTCATAAGGCAAGTGATCCCCATGAACCCAATAATTATAGGACTATCATGATTGGGCATATCTTTGCCAAGCTTTATGCCACAGCATTGGAATGTGCTTCTCTCCAAGGGTTGGAGGAGGAGGGTTTCAAGGCTCTTGGCCAAGCTGGTTTTCGGCAAGATCACCAAACCATAAATCACATTCTAGTCCTCAGAGCTATTATTGAGAAGGCGCGTTCCAAGTCCTCGAAGGTTTATTGTTGCTTTGTTGGCTTCAGGAAAGCCTTTGACACGATGCCTCGACATTTATTTCTTGAGAGACTTCGGTCAATTGGCATCTCTGGGAAACTTTTGACAACGATTACACGATTATATGAGACTGTGAAAGGTCGGTTTCGTTCCCCTCAAGGGTTTTCAGACAATGTTCTTAGCACCATAGGAGTAAAACAAGGGCGCCCCATTTCCTCGACACTTTTTGGGATCTTCATCGACGAGCTTGAGACTTTTATTAAGGAGAACGCTCACGTAGAGGATGGTTGCCTTCTTCACTATGTGTTGATTTCTATTCTCCTCTTTGTTGATGATGTTGTTCTTTTGGCCTCTTCCCTTGAGGGGCTTCAGCGCCATCTAGACAAGCTTGCCGCTTTTTGTGACTCAAGACAATTGACGGTGAATCTTTCTAAGACAAAGGTTATGGTATTCAATACTACCAAAGAGGCTCCATCTCATCTCCACTTCTCTTTCCAAGGTCGAGAGGTCAAGATCACCACCTCTTATGTGTACTTGGGGGTTCTTTTCACTTTGGTATGAAACCCACTGCTCAAGCCCGGGTGTGTAAGGGATATGCAGCTCTGTCTTTGCTAGAGAGGAATTGCTTCAAAGCACATTTTCAGGATATACTTGTGAAGACGAGGATTTTTGATGCCTTGGTCAAGCCAACTATTACTTATGAGTCAGTGGTTTGGGGTCCTAGTCTTGGCCCGATTGAATGGTCATGGGTTGAACAAGTCCAAACACTCTTTCTTCAACAATTCATTCATTGCAAGGGCACAGTCCCCTACTCTATTATTTTGGCAAAGTTTAGGGCTTCTCCTTTCCAGCTTGAGATTATCTTCCTGATTATCGGTTATCTTCACAAGACCCGTACTTTCGAAGATACCCCTAAGGGTTGCAGGTGATACCCTTACCTTGCCATTTGCTCCTCGATGGAACTCTCTCCGAGTTCTCGAGGAGGCCAAAGGAGCTAGTATTTTCAAGTTTTTGCCCTCTTGGCCAACATTCAGATACAGATAGACAAGCTCCCCCCTTATTCTTTGGGTGTTCTCCCTCCATCTCGACTTCGTAAGGAGAGGATGCTCCACGAGATCCGGAAGGATGTTAGTCTCCAGTACACCAAATGCACTTGGATCTCTCCTGTTGCCCCTCTTTCCCCCAAGCTGTCTTTCTACCATGAGCACTTCTTACAGATACAGGAGGGCAGAATAGTTCCTCCACAATACCTTCAACAACACACGATGCATAGTCTTTGGATCACAATTGGGCAACTCCAGGTGTGTTCTCACCAACTCCGGATTGAGTTAGATCACCATCTTCCAACAAAAGAAAGGATTTGCTTGTTTTGCCCCTTGGGTGAAGTTGAAACCCTTCATCACTTTATTTTTTGTTGTCCCATTTATTATGAGATCCAAGGTAGATTCCATTGCCTTTTCAAGGACAACTCTCGATTTGTTTCTACCTTCTTTAGATACCCGGACCAACGATGTCTCGCACTCTTTCTTAAGGAGATAACTCAGCTTCGACGACATAAAAGTTATCCTCTAGATGGATCTCACCCTCCTCAACATCGGCTCATCACATACTTCACTAGCTTCGACGGACCAAGTGACTCCGAACAGAAACGCCCCACATCATCCAGTTCGGATGGAAGCAAGGTCACTAGACAATGCACCCACAGTTTGTCTGGGTTCCGAACTAGCGCGGGTCAGAGACATATCATGGACTTCTTTAGCTCCAGTACTTCGGCATTGACTGTTAGGAGAGAATAGTTTCTGGGGGGTTCTTGCTGCTTGCCCCCTCCTAGGCTGCTCCCTCCCCCTTCTTTCTCTCTCTCCCTTCTTCTTGGCATGCACTCTTCTCTTCTGGACTGCAACCCTCCCCCCTCTGCTCTCTCTTTTCTTTTCCCTTTCTCATTGGCCCGATTGATGGGTTTCGTCTTGTATTTTTCCAAGGTTCCACGAGCCTGGGGGACGGGGGGACGGGTTTTCGGGGACGGCGGGGGACGGTAGGCCGATTTTAGGGGACGGCTCGGGGACGGCTGGGGGGGACGGCTGGTATAATACTATAAAAATTGAATTTTTTTAGAAATTTAGAATAATCTACACATTCAGAATTCTACACCCAACAAAAATGATATTTCATATTAGTAATCAATTATGTAAGCGCAGCCATTCATATTCATATTAGTTACTAACACATAAGTGGTATTAGGATATTCATATTAGTTACTAAGTGCAGCCATTTAATTGTTTCAAGTTCAACAACTATAACTTGAAGGTTCAGCCAAGGATATCAAGTGCAAACAATGTTCAAACAGTCATCATTTTAAGTAATAACAGTCATCACTTTTTCAGCCACCAATGTTCAAACAAAGACTGTCTCACCCCTCCCATTGTTTGAGGGACTAATCGCAAAGCTGGTGATGTATAATGCTGAATTAATCTCTGCTAGTTCTTGATGTGCCTACAATAAGCACTAGGCAGCGTACCAAGCTGAATTAATCTCTTATAATTATTGATTTGCCCAGAATCCACTTTAAACAATAACAGTGGGTAATATGCTGAATTTTAGCATATGAATACTTCTGAGGAACGTCTTAAATATTTTCATACTTAAAAGCAACTGATCGTCTGATACAAATAGTTCAATCTACTACATAAAGCCAGATGGTGAAATTGAAAATAACAACTTACCATATAATTGGCCCCAAAAAGTGATTTACTGGAAACATCCACAATTAGGGTAAAGTTGCATGTACTTAAATTTATGTATTTCACTAACAGTTTCAAGAGGGGATAAAAGCAATGACCCCTTACCTTTTTTTTTATTAATTTTTTTTTTTTTTTTTTTTTGGGTGAGGACACCCAGCTGTGGGGGACGGCTGGGTCCCATTGGGGACGCTCAGACCGTCCCTAGGGACGGCTGGGCACCACTAAAAGATGCCCAGCCATCCCCCGTCCCCGGGGATGGTCTGAGCGTCCCCAATGGGGCCCAGCCGTCCCCGGGGACGGCTGGCCGTCCCCGAGGACGCCCCAAAAAAGGGGACGTCCCGGGGACGGGAGGCCATAGGCCTCAGCCGTCCCGGGGACGTTTCCCAGCCGTCCCCCAAAAAGGGGGACGGGGGGAAACATCCCCCTTGTCGTCCCCCCGTGCTGGGGGACGCAGGAAACGGGGGGACGCGTCCCCGTGGAACACTCGTATTTATCTTAGTTCTTTTCTTTGTTGGGCTTTTTAGCCTGCTAGCTGCCAATCATTATTGTCCTTCTTATAGTCCCTTGGGTCTTATTTTGGCCCACCATAGACATTAATAATATTTCATTTCATTTCTATGCGGCACCTTATGGATGCCAACTTCATGAAGAAGACTTCATGATTTAGATCCAAGTTCCAACACAAGCAACAAATTTATTATAATAGAAGCATCTATAGCAAATGATTACCCCTATTTTAGTCAACTTTAATAAAGCAAAAACTCAATGGGCAGTCAACAACATCCAAATCAAAATCTCTATTATAACAATCAAATGAGGTTGGCCTACTAATATTTAAGTATGTAGTTACTGCAGTCACAATTACCAAGTCAACCAAAAGAAAAAAAACTCAAAGTTTATAACTGAAATAATTCTAAATACTACAATGACATTATAATGAGGTCATAAATTAGTTATGATAATGTAATCACCGTCTATTGAATCTAAGTTAGGATCTCCATCACAACTGTCTGCAACTTTCTTTTATTGGTTGAATGAACAACTATGGCTTCTATTGTAGTGATGGCTTCCCATGAGTACAATATAATGAGTTCCACTAAGTTATGAATTCCGAATAAATCATTTGCTGTTCCTTGACATGTGTTTATGACAGTAAATCACTTCTCTGCCTTATCAACTGCTGTCCTCACAATGAATAAATTAAGGGGAAGCTTTCCTACCTAACCAATGAGGGTCATGACAAGCAAATAAGCAATGCCAAATCACATAAGCAGAGAATAAGAAAATTGTGATAAACAAGAGAATGGCATCCCAGGATTACAATGAGAGAGAAATGTAGCTTTTCTGGTCCAAAAATGAACAGATGATTGATGCTTGTCTAAATGGAGGGGATAATGTTAAGTGATGACATACATAGTGCACATAAAGAAAGTAATACAAGTATAAAGCAGCATACCTCCAAGCAATATCTAATCCAGTGACCTGAAACAAATGTCGCATCAGAAGTGCAGTTGATAGTGTTATTCTTTGATCCATGACATCCAATAATAAATTCAACCTTCTTATTCTCTGCATCTTCCACAATAAGTCCTCCTCCTTGAAGGACCCACCCAACAATCTCATCTTTCTGCTGACATAAACCATGAATTAGGTTTGTAACAAAGACAATTTTTATCTTAAAAAACACAAAACACTAGACGGAAATAATTATCTCGAGCAATCGCAGGAAACACATTTAAATTTTCTTTGATCAAAATCCTAATACTAAATGAGGTGAAAGTGAAAATTATCCGAAAATATACCATGATGCTAAATTTCTAGAAAGTAACTATCCTAGAAATCAAGAAAACAAAGAAAGCAGTTCATGCCTAAAGATTAATTCTTTGCAGCTAATAATCTTACATTCTTACCAAGTTTTCTGGAAAACTTTTTGAAAACCCAAATTTGCATCCTGTAAATATATTAGCCCTTTTCGAAACAGAACCATGTTGAACTAAGCCACAATCAAATTCTGCTAGGTTGAGGTGATTTCCCCTCTCAATCTTCTTTTGAGAAACATGTTTCTGTCCTGACACATCATCAGATTGCAACCTTGACTCCAAAGCAGCTTCCTTTGTATTTAGAGACTCATTTTTGCATAGTTCCTTTGACTGATTTTCAACAGGACTTCTTTTCTCACTTAAAACATAGCCAGTTTTTAAGCTGCTCAAAGATGATAGAGAGTTCTGCTCTTGAAAATTCAAATTAGAACCAACCACTTTAAGTCCATCATGAACTTTGATGCCTGATTCAAGATGTAATTCTATTAATAATTAGAAAAGCACCTCCAAGACAGGTAAATATGCTGATATCCTTAACAATTATGCTTTCTGCAAAGAACCATTTAACTTAAAACAGCTCACCTAATGTGACAGATAAACATTTGCATGAAGAATAAGATCAAGTGAAAAAGAAAATAACAAATTCAAAATAGAAATACCAATTTCCTATATTATAATATACCCTGCAAGACAGTCTTTTCAGAAATTATGTGCCTTTCACTAACATTGACTTCTCGCCTATTTTGAGTGCAATCCTCAAGCCATAAAGTGTTGACAGCATTGACAACACCCCACATTGTGAGCTTCCTAATCTCTTTCATTTCACTGGTTCAGTATCAAAAGATAATCTTTAGAAACAACGGTAGGAAGCACAGCAAAAACTCTTCAACATAACCAAAAATGAAAACATTTTGTAAGCTTTGAGACAAACTCTAATTTCAAATTGACACAAGAATAAAATTAGTTTCTAAATAAAATCATGTGCTTACGATTCTGATGGCTTTCCAACTATAATGTGTGTCAATTTCTCATTGAATGACATGTATCTAGAACCACCTCCACTCCAAACCATACGAATTAGACTGCGCATTTCAACAGGTTCAAATCCTACAAGTAGAATCCGACAATTTTCCAAGTAGAGGTCATTCTCCTCATTTTGAGAGTCACCAGCAATGACTCCAGTATATTCTGATATATTTTCAGCAGATAGATCCATTGTCTCTGACATCTCTTTGGTAACTGCTGGAGTAATTGAAGGTGTTGAAGATAGGGGTTGCAATTCGGGGCTCTGTGCAGTAGCTGGCACCGTAAGAGAAGGAATCTCTTTATCTTGTTTATACTGTTCCCTTGGAATAACATCATTAAGATGACTTGATCTTTCAGATTCCACTGGATATAATTCTTCATCAAGACATGCTGTAAAAAAATAAAAAATTACACATAATGATGAATGTTTAGTTATCTTGACAAGACTTCCATCAAGAAAATCAACAGTAAAATAAGCAGAGGCTACTGGCAAGAATCATAGACGCTTTCAGGCATCCATTTTACATGAAAGATCAGTTATAATAAGATAAACATTATCCAAAATTACCTCTTGTTGAAATAGATTGAGAAATCCACTTTTGGTTTACAATTTTTATGTGCCCCCATCTTTTGGCAACCTTGTACTTAGCTCCTTCTGCCATGTATGTAAAGTCAAGGTTTTGAACATTGACAGTTCATCCTGCTATTTAACTAAACAAATTCCAGCAATGTTTCAAAAGTGAATTGAATAAAGGACAAAGTGATGGCTCAACAAACAAAGATCAATACGGCTGGCTGAACCCCTGCAAATTTTCAAGTAAACAAATACCTAACATGCAACAGTTAACTTCACAAGGCTTTCCTATGTAATATACACCCCTATTGGTTTGAGTTTGATGTGTTTGTTTGATTTGTTTTGAAAATGATGTCTTGCTGGTATTTATGAATTACAATAGATTTTTGAAACATAAACCATGAAATACAACGCTAAACTAATTGCAAAACATATACAAGGCAAGATAGAGCAACTGCAACACTTTATTAATCACCAAATGAAATAATTACAAGTTCTGATTTTTAATTTTCAGACCTAGTATACTTTGTCTTCAGATTTGTAAGAGTGTGCATACAATGCTCAAATGCTCCCAAAATCACTCTAGGTATTATATGTGAAGTCCACTATCAATGGCCAATGAATGGAGACCACGGTGAAGCCAAACTGTTGAAGATGCAAGGTCTGATCTGAGAAGTCTGCAGACTGTTATGTGTACTTCAGACTTGTTAGGTGTAGCAAATGATGGAGAAATGACAATCAAAAGGATGCAAAATGATCTTCAATGCTAGCCGCCCAAGTTGCAACCATAAGACCTCCAAATCGCCCTTTCTAACATGCCCAAAGTGTCTCAAAAGGGTGGTGGACCTGTAGGTAGTTATTCCTCTTCCAATAAATAATATCTCAACTAAAACCCTTCAAATTTATACTTGTTCTCTTTGTCTTTAATAGGAAATTCGTTTGGTGAAGTACCCATATAATTCTACCTCAAAAATCTGAAGTTGTGAATGAAATTGTCACCATGGCAAGATATGACCAGCAAACCCTACGACCTGCAAATTAAAATAATTCCTCCTCCAAAGTATCCCAAATTTGTGCTTGAAATGATTGTCAAGTCACAAGGAACCCAATGCAAAAATACCCACAATCATATGATGCCAAAATCTGCAGTTATGAGTGAAAATATGGATCAGCTGCAGGAAAACTAGTCATGAATGAAAGTCTGAAATTACCTCAATAGGTCCTTAGTTCTCCAAAATAACTATGGATTCTTGTATGACTGATGAAGGCCAACAAATTTGCCAAATGATTGACCCTCCAAAGTATGCAAACCCTAGATGAAATCTCTGAAGCACAAATGAGAGTTCTGAAGTAAACTCTCCTCAATAATGGCTAGGTGTGATCTTTCACACACGAAACCACTGTTACTTAAGAAGGTGTACGTCTCCACAAGCCTCAACAATGCAATCTTCAGCAAGACCTGCAATGTCTTCAGAAAATAGACTCAAATGATATAAAAAATGGATGCTACAAATGTCCCATCTCACCTCTATTTATCTTTTTTGCTCCACAAGGTCGGCCAAGGTTTATTTTATTTTAATCCTTATCTCTCCAAAAGTGGACC
Source organism: Wollemia nobilis (assembly GCA_028583015.1). NCBI lineage: Eukaryota > Viridiplantae > Streptophyta > Pinopsida > Araucariales > Araucariaceae > Wollemia > Wollemia nobilis. The sequence continues at coordinate 21,912,499 of JAQPPZ010017228.1, forward strand.
ACCATGTCCTAGTAGCCACAACGTTGTTTTAAAACACTTTTGGCCTTTTTTAAACTTTATATTATAATTTCCCTTTATATTTTAATATTATAAAATTACATTATAATAAAGGGAAAATAAACTCATACTTAGCCAAATTATGCATCCACACAAGAATATGACATTGCAACTGAAAACTCCATGCTTAAGCTCACCAAATTATTACCTCCATAGCATAATGAGACCCTTAACAACTGGATGATCAACCTACAGGGACTCTGAATAGGTTATCATCATCTAACTCATCTCCATCACCGAAGAGGGGACATTACATCCTATGAGACTTTTGACGAAATGAAACAGCTAAGGGGGAACCCTTCAGAGTCAGTAGTTGACAAACAAATGTACCTTTTATTCCTTCCACTCCTACAGCTCAAGGAAGGCGGAACCCTTCAGAGACGGCAGTTGACAACCAAATGTACCTTTTATTCCTTCCACTCCTACAGCTTGAGCTACAAATTCAGGCAATATCCAACTTCCAACCACTACATGGTCACGTCCAAAAGTACATTAAAGAAGGGGATCATCTGTGGAAATATTGACAAATTGCAAAAGTTGTGCAGCGCTCAAATGTACACACCATCTTCATCCTCCCAAACTAGAAGGGAAATGGAAAAGGAAGACCCTAAAGTCAGCAGAGAGCTAAGAAAGAGTATACCTCTTAACCAAAAGCAGAATCACTGTTGGAATCAAATCTAATACAGAATTACTATTGGAATTAACCCTACGAAATTACAAAATGAGTTGAAAGATACTTTGGGCATGGAGATGACCATCAAACTTGACTTGATTAATGCTCTAGAGAATAAATTGTTCGCAACATACCATATAGTTGACAGAAGAAAGAGGGTGTCTTTTACAAACATCCTAGCAGAAAGGAGGATGTACTCTTGGGGTTTCTTAAGCAGAGGTCCTATATGGACATCCTACCAAGGAAACTGAAGAAAAGTTGGTGACAGAAATGGGGACAAGTGCAAAATATCCTACTTGTTTGTCTATGTGTACAACAAAGGGCATCCTGCCTGCACATATAACTTGGTGGAATTTAGCGAAGTGTACCTTGGTGAGAAAATCAAGAACTACAGACTGTAAGGATTCTTAAAACTTTTAAAAAACCTCAAGGAGGGCTTGAATTTCTATATTGAGACTGAGAACATCAGCCTCCACAATAATTGAATCAATGGTAACACAAGCTAGAGATGCATTAACAATGATGAGTCAACATCACTTACACACCATAACATCATCACCAAATAGCTTAATATAACCAAGGATAACAGTGCATGATCCTAATGCAATTTTTGCTGCAAAACCATAAGAAAGGAATTAAACTGTTGTGCATAGATCTTAAAAGTTTGCCTTCAAAGGCAAGAAGCTCTAATCTGCTCATGCTAGATGTCTTATGAACACAGTTATATACTGACAAAATGCTTTCACGTTTTGAGTTAATCACAAGTAGACAAAGGTAGCTATGATCAGGAGACTTAGATACCCACATAACTTTCATTCCAGATGAAACATAGACAACAGCATTGTTGAGGTTAATAATCCCTTATTTGATTGAGTAGGCTTGAATTGCATGCTAATCTTATAACACCAGGGCATCTATGTTCCACAGGGACGCATCTCCTACACTCAATACCTGTGAGTACACATCCCCACTTATTTTCCATTCAAGAAATGCTTTTCTTAACCATGGGCTTCCAAGTGTAATTCTCATCACTTATGCAATCATCCCTAATTGGCATGAATCTCATTGCTTTTTGCTAAAACTTCTAAACCATTGCATAGTATAGTAGTAAAAATAAAAATTGATTGTGTTTCTATAATCTTGAATTTTTTTCCTTTAGTTTTCCTTCCCTAACAGGAGTCTTTATGGAAAATAGTTGTAGGTGTAAGCAACATCTATAATTTCAAATTTTAGTTATATTATAAATCCAACCTCTTAAAAGTAAAAAAGATAAAAAACATTCTAAGCAAATTCTAAACATATAAAATAAAACTACTTACTTAAAAAGACAAATCTAAAACTAATATAAAATAATACATTAAACTTTATAAAATCATGAAGCCCACCTCTTAGAGAGATAATAAGCATTCCAAACAAATATTAAACGGATAATATAAAATCAACTTAAAAGGATAATCTACATTAAAAAAAAAAATTAAAATTAAAAAATCCAAAAGGATATGTTACAAAGTAAGTGGGTGCACTTCTTTGTCAAGTCTGCAGAATAGTGACCTCCATATTGTATAATAAGTGCTTCAATTTGTTTCCTTTCATCTTCAAAAGAAAATACAAGCATTTTAACCTCAGGCAATGCATATATCCTAGTAATAAAACAAATATGACAGATAGACTGCTTAATCCATTTTCTATTGCATTAGAAAACAACATAACTAACAAAAATAATTGTTACCACCTGGAGGGATTCCAGTTGCACATATTGTCAATCCAGTAAAAGGAAGCATTCTATATGATTCATGAGGAACAAGACGATGTTCACACCAACACTGATGCAACCAATGAATGGTCACTATTGGCTTCCTCAACACATTTACTGCCCACTGCACTCATCCATGCAAACAAATTCAACTTATTTTCAATATATAATTTTCTCCATGTTGGATGTTCATCATTTTTCAAAAAATAGTTGTCCATTTTAAGTAACCAAGTTAATTTAATAACAACTAGTAATGTACAAAAGCAAGTACACATTAAGCAAAGCATCATAGTGCAATTTAATTCAATTTTCAATATACCATAAAAGTTGAGAATTGTAGTGTCCAAGGCAGTGTGGAGCACCAGTAAAAGAAATGAGATAATACGAGCACAACCCAGATTCAAATCCCCACATTGTGATGAGACACTCCCATGATAAGATGGCCTGTGATAATATGGTTTGTTGTAATCCTGGGATAATGTGGTTCGTTGAAATAGTAGTATTATGTTGGGACCCCTCTTCTAGATTTCTGGAGTTAATTCAATCCCTTATAACCAATTAATAAACAAAAGTTGAGGATTCCAATTTATGTGGAAAGACTATATAATAAAGCTACAAATACAAAAAATCCTTACGTTAGAGACATATAGCTTTATTTGACTGTTCTACTTATGTACATACTATCTCTCTTTGTTCTTTTCAATCTATACCATGTGCATTTTATTTTGACAATACCAAGTCAAGATACTAATGCTTCATGTCAAGGGTACAGAGGCATAATCAATAAAGTGCCTATTCACAAGATGTGATCATAAACTCAAAACAGAGCATAGGATGATGATGTAATAGCAATTGGAATATTTGGATTTAAAGAGCAAAGTGGGGCATAATCTGTTAAGTTTATTCAGAAGATGTGATGAACAATTCAAAAAAGAGAAAAAAGGAAGATCATATAATAGGCCTTGAAACATTTGAATAAAAAAAATGCTTTATTTAATGTCAGAAACTGTATTAGACGTGGACCTAAGATCAATTTTGATATCTTTCTAGATATCAAGATTAGTTTGTATGCTCATGTAATTGTCTTTTTAATTAGTATAATGATTTTGATTTTATTAAATAAGTTAGACAACTTGCCCAAAGGTCACAATTTGACTAATAGAACATTGACCTTAGTACATAACCCTAAGTCCATATGTTATATTTATGATTAATTCATCATGCATGAGTTCAAAAGAAAATCTTGAATTTCTGATGTATCGCAATGCTAACAAGTGCAAGATAAGTCACACACAGTCTGTCTGAAGGATACAATCAATTTAATATGGCTTTATATAAGACATAACTCTCTGCATAATATGTTATATCATGATTAATTCGTCTCACATAAAAAAACCTCAAAGTTGTGATGTACCCATGATAACAATTGCAAATGTGACTAGAAATTCAAGCATTAATCAACATAACGAAGCTATGCTTGCCAACTTGCACAGCATTCTGAGAAAATAAAATGTTTTGAGGATCTGACATTTCCATAATGTGGAAGTTTACAACAAAGATCTTCTAGACCAACAATGTTAATCTTTCAAATGCCCTATATTTTGAGTCCTTCAAGACCCATCTTCAAGGGTGGGGAGAACATGGTTAATATTTGCCCAGCAGGTATGAGTTTTAAGGCTTCATCATAAATACTTCCATTTTATAGAGACTGTTCCAAGAAGACTAGCTCCCACTTTTGCAAAACTGTATTAAAACTATCAAATCTTACATTCCTATTTGACTTGTGAATTTTATTATTTGAATTATCATATCTAGCCTTAATAGCATGCATTAATTTTGGCCCTTAGTGATTGAACATATAAAATATAATTTAGACATTTAAACAACAATATTCAAGAAAGAAACCAGTACATAGAGGAAAGACTAAAAATATCCCCAATATTAATCATCTACATTATTGTTGTCCTTGTCTTTGTAAAGGATATTAGGGGTATCCAAGGTTTGTCCAGTTTGAGGCCATCTTCTCTGTTAACATTGTTAGAAGAAATTTCTATCTCATTAGCCTCCCTTACCTTTGTTTTCATATAAAGGTCCTCTCTAGGCCCCTTAAAATATTTGTACTCTCTTTAAGATGTATATGCTCCACACAATGTCATAATCCAGGTCAAAGCTTGTAATGTTTGTAGTTTTTGAAGCACTAGTTCTGCCCTCTAGACTATTGTAACCAAGTGTACTATTTGAGTCCTGTTGGCCTAATTTGGTCATTCATGGACATTATATTTCTCTAGCTAAAACTTGTGTTCTAGACAAAGACATGATCCTTCAACTTCTGCAAATATTTTTTCAAGCATCGATTTGGCCGAGCTATTGTGTTCAATATTTGCACAATGCTCTGACCCCCCACCTTAATGGATCTTCTCAACTTCCTGGAGTATGGTCTCCAGTATGAAAAAAAAAAAAAAGGGATGACAGTTTCCTTTATGGATGTATGGATCAATTTAATCAATGATGATGTCAAGCAGGTTCCTAGGAGAATTAGGTGTGAAAACAAAATTATGTCACCACTCGGCAAGACTCTAGCCAACTTTTCTATAGTTCCTTTCCTAGGACAGAACACTTGCCTCATGCCTAAGTGTCAATTTTTCAACTAGTCCTCTAACAAGAATTTGATGTCTACTTTTCACTGTATGCATTCATTCTTAGAACATTTGAAAGGTGCCTCTTTGTTTGAGATTCCATACTCTCTTGTTCCTAGAGTATTAATGACTGCCATTTTTCACAAGGATTGTAGTAAGAATCTTTCTGCAAATACAAATTGGTGTGTGTTTTGTCATGATACACGGAATGGACCTTAATTTAGATGTCTAAGAAAGGAAGACAAGCAATCATTCCATTTTGCATTCTAATTTTATCTGTTCCAAAAGGCTTTTCAGACGAATTAAGAAATTCTTGAATCCTCCTTCGCCATGAGGCCAGTTTGCTTTTGTATTGTCTTTGAATGCATCCCACCATTTAGTTTTTTAAGAGGTAAAATTCCAAAGCTTTCTTCTCAATATTTCCATGAAGAGGTTAGCTATTACAGGGCATAAAGGGGATCCAATGGCCACCCCTCTATGTCTGTACATATATTTCTCCCCTAAAAATTTAAAAAGGTGGATCTACAGCATGGTGGTTTCAATATTGACAACTTCATCTAAAGTCCAAATTACCACCTTTATGGGAATCTTGGCATAGAGGGAGACTACGTCAAAGCTTTCCAAGATTCCACTTCTTTTAGCCTCCTTCCTTGAGTTTTATCACAAAGTAAGCAAAGTCTCTTACAAAGGATGGCACCTTGCCTCCTAATGGTTTAAGTTTTCGAGCTATGTACTTAGAAAAAGCATAAGGTGGTGAATTTCAAGCGTTGTCAATCTACTAAAGGGGGATACATTTCTCATGAGCCTTAGGTGTACCATAAATAGGAGGCAAGACGGAAACACTAGGTATAATCCTTCTCCTAATGTTATAGTCAACAGACACTTCCTTAATAGTCTTGTGACATCATTGACCACGTCAACCATCAAGTTCCTTATATATTGAGTCTTATAGATGTTGAGAAATGTAGCTCGGACAAGAACTTCTTGCACAGGCTTCAGTATGAACGTGCTAGAAGTGGTTCGAGACATTTCTAATTCTATTTTGAAATTCACTTAAGTGATTTTCTATTTTTAAGTTCACTTAAGTGATTCTATTTTGTAATTCACTTAAGTGATTCTATTTTGATATTCACTTAAGTGATTTTCTATTTTTAACCTTACATCTCAATATGAGATGAGATCTAATCTTAGGGTTAGAAAGATTAGGGTTACCTTTTTCAAGGATAAAAGGAGAAGATCAAGAGTGTTTTAGACACACAGAAAAGAATGGGAGGAGAACAGATTGCTGAAGGAAAACTACAAGCTTAGGAGGAGAAGAACAGTGATTGCTGGCTAGAAAAGCAGCAAGAGAGCAGAAGTGTTCTGCTGTAGCTGTAGCCTCTTTTATTTGTAATATTTCAGGTTCAGAAATATATTTAACTTCTGCTGTTCACGCTGTTTATTTTTCCAGCCATCCGTGTGACTGTTGCATGTTTGAATAAATTATTCTCAGATCTGATTTATTTTAAAATAACATAGGACAGCAGTTATCTAGGGCTGGAAAATTTACATGGTATCAGAGCTAGGTTCTGTGATTGAGATCCTCAAGGGTTTACAGCAGTAGATCACTGCTGGATATTAAGAAAAAAAAAACAGCAGTTAGGGTTTCAAGCGAAAAAAAAAAACAGCAGTTAGGGTTTCATTTTTTTTTTTTGGCTTGAAGGACTAAGCTTATTTGCAGGACTGTTTTTTTTTAGTCATTAATATTTCAGCAGTTAGGGTTTCAAGCAAATAAAAAAAAAAACAGCAGTTAGGGTTTCATATTTTTTTTTTTGGCTTGAAGGACTAAGCTTATTTGCAGGACTGTTTTTTTTAGTCATTAATATTTCAGCAGATCTCAAAGATGGCAGCAGCTAGCCTCAGATTTGAGGATAGATTGGAAGGTGCCTCAAATTTTTTGCCCTGGAAAGTTAGGGTAATGTTCTTATTGGAAGAGAATGATCTCTGGGATATTGTCAAGGCTGATGTGACTTTGCCTACAGATCCGCAAGAATTGGCAGCTCACAAAAAGAAGGAAGTGAAGGCCAAGCGGATGATCTTGGATGCAGTGAAGGATCACCTGATTCCTCACATATCCGAGAAGACTAAGGCAAAGGAGATGTTCGATGCCCTGGTTAGCCTCTACCAGAGCGAGAACATAAACGGGAAGATGATATTGCGGAACAAACTCAGATCTATGGAGATGACCAGATCCGACACCGTTACCGATTACTTGATGAAGATCACGCAGATTCGTGATCAATTGGCAGCGATAGGGGAGAAGGTTGAAGACACAGAGTTGGTGAACGTGGCACTTAATGGTTTCTCAGCTTCATGGGAACCATTTGTCAAAGGCATTTGTGCTCGTGAGAACCTTCCCAAATTTGAGAAACTGTGGGATGATTTCATCCAGGAGGAGACTCGGATGGAGTCAAAGGCCAGCAAGAAAGGTGGTGACGATAACCTAGCTCTTTTTGGGCAAACCAAGAAGGGCAAAGGTAAAGGACCCAACAAGGGTAAGGTAAAGAATGAGGAGTCAACCTCACAGTCGGGGAAGAAGGACTTGAGCAAGATCAAGTGCTTCATTTGTCATAAGCACGGCCATTATGCATCACAGTGTCCAGACAAGAAGGGCAAAGGGAAGCAACAGCAGATGCAGGTAGCAACCTCTGCAGAAACTCAGATGAGTGAGTTTGCTGCCAAATTCGAGAAGGATTTCTCATTGGTCTCTTGCCTTTCTACCAGCACGGTTCCAAGGAATGCTTGGTATGTGGATAGTGGGGCATCTCGGCACATGACATCAGCCCGACAATGTTTTACCAGTCTACAAGAGCAGGACTCGGGGGTTCAGGTTGAGCTTGGTGATGATACCAAATATCTAGTTGTAGGAATTGGTACCATTCCTTTTCGACTCCAATCAGGGAAATCTTTAGACTTTGATGATGTTTTGTTTGTTCCAGGTCTCAGGAAGAACTTGCTTTCAGTTTCGGTTATGGAGGATAAGGGTTATGCAATGGAGTTCAAGAACCAACATGTCCTTATTAGACCAAAAGAATCTAGCCCAAAAACAACACAAGTAATAGGGGTTAGAGAAGGCAGTCTATACAGGTTGCAGGGTGAACCTGTTCGAGCCCTAGTTCACAGCAATAACAACTTGTGTGATTTGTGGCACAAGAGGATGGGGCACTTGCATCATAGAGCGTTGCCTATTTTGAGGGAGATAGTCACAGGTCTTCCAGAGTTCAGCATTGAGCAACAAGGAGTATGCAGAGGGTGCACGCTTGGCAAGCATGCCAAGGCTGTTTTCCCAAACAACGAGCATAGGTCTAAGAAGATACTAGATCTAGTACATTCGGATGTTTGTGGACCGATGTCAGTAGCATCAATTTCAGGTAGCATGTACTATGTTTCCTTTATTGATGATTTCTCTCGCAAGACATGGATCTACTTTTTAAAGACCAAGGATGAAGTCTTTAGCAGGTTTTCAGGAGTTCAAAGCTCTAGTTGAGAACCGGACAGAGAAGAAGATCAAGGTCTTGAGATCAGACAATGGGGGTGAATATACCTCCAAGGAGTTCGATGGTTTTTGCAAGCAGGCAAGAATCAAGAGGGAGTTGATTGTTCCATACAACCCACAACAGAATGGGGTTGCAGAGCGAAAGAATCGATCCATCATAGGGGCTGCTAGGGCCATGATTCATGATCAGGGCTTGCCGATGTTTCTTTGGGCAGAAGCATGCAACACAACAGTCTACATCCAGAACAGGTGTCCTCACAGGATCTTGGAGGACAAGACACCAGAGGAGGCATTCATTGGTGTGAAACCAGAGGTGAGTCATTTCCGCATCTTTGGATGTCCAGTTTATATCCATGTTCCGGTAGAGAAGAGGACCAAGTTGGAGCCCTCCAGTAGGAAGGGTTTATTTGTAGGATACAGTGAGACTTCAAAAGCTTACAAGGTTTATATTCCAGAGAAGAGGAAGACAATAGTGAGCAAGGATGTAAAGTTTGAGGAGGACGTTGCATCCAGGAAGTCCCATGAGCCTATTCCAATGATAGAGAATGAGGAGCAAGAAGCTCCGAAGGTTGAGCCAGGGTCACCAAAGACACCAGTGGTTTCCAGTTCAGAACAACAACCTTCAGGTGAGGAGGTGGAGACATTAGCCCCTTCCAGTTCTATTAGGAGACCTCAATGGCTTACACAGACATTGAGGGATGTTGAGGAGTATGTTGAGGCTCCTAGCAACATGATTAGGGAGAGCAGACCTCCAAGGAAGTTTTCAAGCTACATGGCATTGATGAGTAACATCATAAATTCAGAGCCTACCGGTTTTCAAGAGGCAACAGACCAACAGGTTTGGCGGGATGCCATGGTGGAGGAGTACACCTCCATCATGAAGAATGATGTTTGGGACATAGTGCCAAGACCGGAGGGGAAGTCGGTTGTGAGTTCCAAGTGGCTCTACAAAATTAAGCATGTTGCAGATGGCAGCATCGAGAAGTTCAAGGCAAGGTTTGTGGCAAGAGGGTTCTCCCAAAAAGAGGGAGTGGACTATGAGGAGACTTTTGCTCCAGTCGCCAGATACACTTCCATTAGAGCAGTTATGTCTTTAGCTTCATCTATGGGATGGCGGATTCATCAAATGGATGTGAAGACAACTTTCCTTAATGGGATCATTGAGGAAGAAGTGTACATAGAGCAGCCTCAGGGCTTTGAGGTAAGTGGGAAGGAGTCCCATGTTTGTAGGCTGAAGAAAGCCTTATATGGACTCAAACAGGCACCGAGAGCATGGTATTCCAGGATAGATGGATACTTGCAGAGTGTGGGCTTCGCCAAAAGTGATGCAGATCCTAATCTATATTACATATTTGTTGGGACTGATCTACTCATTTTGGTGCTATATGTAGATGACTTGTTTCTTACAGGTGCAGAGAAGCTCATTGCGGGGTGCAAAGCAGATATGGCAGCTGAGTTCGAGATGAAGGACATTGGCATGATGCATTACTTCTTGGGTTTGGAGGTTTGGCGAAGACCAGGGGAGATATTCCTTGGGCAAGGTAAGTATGCGGTTGAGATCCTGAAGAGGTTTCGGATGGAGGACTGCAAACCTATGGCCACACCCATGATCACTAATCGAAGAAGGTGACAACTTCAGATTCAGAATTGGTGGACCCTACGTTGTACGAGCAGCTGATAGGATCCTTGATGTATTTGGTCAACACTCGACCAGATATATGTTTTGCGGTGAACACCTTGAGTCAGTTCATGGTGGAGCCAAGGCAAGAGCATTGGGTAGCAGCAAAACATGTGCTCAGATACTTAAGGGGCACGGTGGAGTATGGTCTAAGATATCTTGGAGATGGTGAAGTGAGGTTGCAGGGGTATACAAACTCAGATTGGGCAGGCAATGTAGCAGACAAGAAGAGCACCTCAGGGTGTTGCTTTAGCTTGGGATCAGGCATGATATCCTGGTTCAGCAGGAAGCAGACTTTTGTGGCACTTAGCTCAACAGAGGCCGAATACATGGCAGCCAATATTGCTAGTTGTGAGGCCATTTGGCTTCGCAAGTTGCTTACAGTATTGATTGATCAAGAGTTGGATCCCACGGTGATATACTGTGATAATCAAAGTTGTATCAAACTCTCTGAGAATCCAAGTATTTCATGACAAGTCCAAACACATAGACATCAAATATCACTTCATACGAGACAGGATTCAGAAGGGAGCCGTAAAGCTCCAATATATTTCCACAGATCAGCAGGTAGCTGATATTCTGACCAAGCCCTTAGTGAAAGGGAAGTTTGAAGCATTCAGAGACAAACTTGGATTGGTGCAGAATTCCTTCCTCGCTAAGAGGGAGTGTTGAGAAATGTAGCTCGGACAGGAACTTCTTGCACAGAGCTTCAGTATGAACGTGCTAGAAGTGGTTCGAGACATTTCTAATTCTATTTTGAAATTCACTTAAGTGATTTTCTATTTTTAAGTTCACTTAAGTGATTTTCTATTTTGTAATTCACTTAAGTGATTCAAATTCACTTAAGTGATTCTATTTTGTAATTCACTTAAGTGATTCTATTTTGATATTCACTTAAGTGATTTTCTATTTTTAACCTTACATCTCAATATGAGATGAGATCTAATCTTAGGGTTAGAAAGATTAGGGTTACCTTTTTCAAGGATAAAAGGAGAAGATCAAGAGTGTTTTAGACACACAGAAAAGAATGGGAGGAGAACAGATTGCAGAAGGAAAACTACAAGCTTAGGAGGAGAAGAACAGTGATTGCTGGCTAGAAAAGCAGCAAGAGAGCAGAAGTGTTCTGCTGTAGCTGTAGCCTCTTTTATTTGTAATATTTCAGGTTCAGAAATATATTTAACTTCTGCTGTTCACGCTGTTTATTTTTCCAGCCATCTGTGTGACTGTTGCATGTTTGAATAAATTATTCTCAGATCTGATTTATTTTAAAATAACATAGGACAGCAGTTATCTAGGGCTGGAAAATTTACAATAGATATCCTCTTTATGCATACAAAGAAAAATACTTCACAAAACAGATATCAATACTCCTATAACTGTCAAGATAGTGCTTCCAACAGGAGAAATAATTGCTTAAGATATTATCAAAGATTAACAAAAAAAAAAAAAGCAACATACAAGAGAGTAAAATGGCCTAATACCAAGTCACCAACAATCAAGACTCTCAATAGATGGACCAATGATTGATCAAGGCAAATATGAACACAACTCTGAAGTCATGTCACCATTTAACTTCTAGTATACATCAATTTGCCTTCCATGGTAGATGAATTCTGTGTGTTATATAAACTATGATACACGAAATTTCATGATAATTATCATCATGAATGTTAAGACATTATTTTTTGGAGTTATCCCCTTCAAAGGCACACAACCATTACAAATAATTATATTTTGCACATTGTTAGACTGCATTCAAACATGTGATTGAATCCTAAAGAGGATTTATATTTCTTCTTCTTCTTTGGTTGATAACATATAGAGCCTAAACTTACGAAAGGTTGTTGAAAAAGCATTCCAACCAAGGACGGCATATGTTTTCATTTATATATGAAAGGCGACAGGCATTGTCTTGTGACTGCCCATTAAATTTTCATCAATAAAAGTTATTAAGAATTGTTGGTCTAGTATTTGGTTGTTTATTATGGTCATGTTAAACCAAGCAAACATTAGGGGTGCGTATTGGACTATGTAACATTTATTTATAGCTGATATGTGGCCCACATGATTTGCACACATAGTATAATTTTATGATTTTTGTTTGTGTTATTACATTAAAATCATCAGCTGGTTTCTACTCATAAAACATGTTATTCGAACAATTATCAATTATGCCTCCATATTTTAGAAACACATGTCCACATTAATATCTCTTTGTACAATCTCTTGTTTTATGCACATTACTCTTATTTTCTACAATCATGTTTGTATTATGAATTGCATCCATCTTTGATGTCTTTGACATGTACTTTCTTCTTCATGCCAAACTTGTCATCTGCATCTCTGCCTTCTCCTATCCTCTTCTTGTCGTCTTCTATCAAGCTCCTCTAGCATGTTATAAATGTCTAAACTCCTCTAAAGAAAGCATCATTTAGACTTACACTACTTCTTAAAAAAAAACCCTAATAGGATTATCAAGTCTCTTATATGTCATTAACCAGCATTTGTTACCCAATTCATTTAGAGAAAAAATGTAAAAGAAAATAAAGAAACAAAACCTCAATAGTATTTAATGATTTAAAATATACATTAAGCTTTTACAATTATATTCAACCAGTGTGCATGAAACTACAATAGCTAGTCATCAAATAATCTCATGCATAGCTGCCAAACTTGGACTCAACTTGAGCTCAAAATGACCAATGCATTGAGTCTACTTAGACTTGAATCAAACTCAAAAATTAACACAGACACCCACAAAAGTAAACATTTGAAAAAATATATCATAAAATATAGACCAACTGACCCCACACACAAAAATTACAATTCCACAACAATTTTGTCGTCTGATGAGTTTAATTCAAATAAATTCATTCTAACATATCTACTAAAATCAGAATATAATTGTCCAAGGAATTGTGGAGCATTGATGAATGGGACAATCATATGAGCATGATTCAAGTTCAAATCCCCACATTGTGATGGACACTCCCTTGATAAGGCGGCCTGTGATAATACAGTTTGTTGAAAGATGCGATAATGTAACCAATTAAAAATTAACAAAATCAGAATATAATGCAATAATGCAACTTCACATGCCAAAAGAAAAATATATATTATTTATAATAAGGTTCTAAAAATAGAGTATAGAATCCAAAGTATGTGAACTATGATATCCATGACATGACAATCATGAACAAGAATTCAACACTCAAGAAGAAAGCAAGCCTGCAATATCAAATAAGTTTTGGGAAGAGCTATAGGTGTGGAAGATCCTCTTTGTTTATGACATTAACTCTTCTTATGTCATTGCCAATAATGAAATCATCAGAAAAATCAGTTGAACTCAAACCAGTAGCTATGAACTCATGCCATTGAAATTTGCTCGTAAATTTTCTATAGTGCTAATCATAGTTACCAGGTTCATCAAAACCTGGACGAGGTTCGGTCCAGTTTGGACCAAACCAATTCAGTTCAGTTAGGTCCTTTTTTTCTTTTTTCTTTTTTTATTTTCGATTTTTTTTGTTTATTCAAAAATTTTAAAAAACATAAAATATGGCCTATAAATCTAACTTAAACATTTATAAAGTATATAATACACTTGAATGTAAAAAATGGAAGATCTGAATTTTTTTCATATATTTATTTTTTATAAATATTTTTGTATGGATGCATTATACACACAGATAAACTTTTCTGAACCAAACCAAAGCTCCCTAAAAAACAAACCTCTGAACTGTTTTGGCCTTCTCTAAACCAACCGTACCTAGTGACTCTGGTGCTAACAGCCTTATTATTTGGTCCTAAAATAATTGTTTCTTCACTTGTATGTTTTCCTATCATATTAAGCAGGCTTCAAAATGCATTTCAACTAATTTGTAAGCTTTCTTATGTTTCCTATGAAGTCTTTTGCTCAAAATCGAATGCATTTAGGTTCACTCAAGAATTTTAAGCACAAGTTTTACAGATAAGATAAGATAAGATAATTCTACTCATAGTTACGGAAATTGTGATTAAATCGCGATCCAATCTGACTTTTGTGCAATTTGGGGGGGTTGTCAATTGAATTGATATTGGAAATTGCGCTTTTGAAAAAATTGACGATGTTTGCCCAAAAAAAAAAATTCCGTTTTGCCTCATATTTACCTGTTCCAAACTGGAGAGAGGGGTCTGCCTACCCACAACCACACCAAACAAAACAAAACACGCTAGTACATCCTAAGAGCCAATTTTTTGCAATTTGAAGGAATCCGGCAGCCACCAGCAATGCTATACATTATTAATCGATGAAATTCTCCATAAAAAGAATATTGAGTATCAGTCCAAACTTATTGCTTGATTTTTGTTATCCTAAAAAGAAAAAATCGGTGTTGCAAACATTGGAACTAATGGGCAAAGTGAAACTAACTGTTACACAAAGCCTAAAACACCTTGCAAAAGACAAATTTGGAAGCCTAATATCAAAAACACCATTTAAGTTAAAACCAATCACAATCATCATTTAAGTTAATTTGTTGGTGTTTTATTCAGCCTATGAGTTGTTGAAGTCCCAAATTAGTAATTGCAGCATCCTTTTTGCACCAAAATGCAAACAAGGAGAAAATTTTAGTTCAAACAATGAAGATATTAATGGTTTTGCCGTTAAGGTCTTGAGACACTGCCCCAAACCCTTCAGGGATGCTGCCCCTCAACCCCACCCTGTATCACAACAAGGTACACGCGAAGAGCGCTGCCCCTCGACCCCACAAAGGGAACTGCCCCTTGACCCTCAACACAAGTGGCGATGGGCATTAACAGCCAAGGCACAAGAAGAGGCACGAACACAACAACAAAGAGAGACTAGAGCTTCTGCTAGGGCAAATGGCAAAGGCATTCAAAGATCTTGAGGCATTGTATTTTTCATAACTCTTGACACATTTTGTGGTTTGTAGCTTTTTTATATTATAAGCAATACAAGAATATTTGAATTTTAGACACATTAAAATTTCTTTATTTAAGATGTGTTTTGTCACTTTCTTGTATAGTTAAAAGCTTTAAGCTTTTATCAATTACCACTTTCATGTGTAGTTTAAGCTTGTATCACTTATAGTTTTAATATTTGATTTGCATAATGTCAATTCATTGTGATATGCATGAAAAATACTTTTTTTCAATGAAAACTTGCATTTTCTTCGGTTTTTTTTGACAATTCCCAATTTTGTCCGATTCCTTTTCCATGTTGATTCCGATCCGATTCCAATTTTCTCAACTATGATTCTATTAATGTCCATAGATGGCCAAAGTAGGCTAATGGGACTCATTCAAAAGAGTTCTTACAAATGACAATGCATTGTAGTAACCACAAATTACTACGA
Source organism: Wollemia nobilis (assembly GCA_028583015.1). NCBI lineage: Eukaryota > Viridiplantae > Streptophyta > Pinopsida > Araucariales > Araucariaceae > Wollemia > Wollemia nobilis. Next base: position 21,928,185 of record JAQPPZ010017228.1, read on the forward strand.
AATAAGTTGAACTAGACTAAATAATTTAGTGTAAACTACTCTAAAGTAGAACAACTATATGGAATAAAATTACAGCCTTGAGGATTAACCAAAATGGATAAACCAAAACATGCTAAAAGAAATTATTAAGAGATATCTAGAAGTTGAGGTACAACGGAGATAGAAAGGAGCTCCAATGGATCCAATCGCCAATATTAATCTATAGTGGGATGTAAAGTAAAAGCACAGTCACTATCGTCACCAACTATCCCAAAAGGACGAACATAGGATCTAACGATGCTCCCAGAAGAATGGCCAAGACTAAGAGGGCCTAGTTATATAATCCTGGGAGGACATGGAGTTTGATCCCTCAAGACTCTTCTAGCATCCATGGTTGTGGAACCAATAGAAGAGGACAAGAAACTAGTAAGTTGCACTTGTCTACAACTCCTCGGTATGTGAGGGGTGGCCAAAACCCGACGCTAAAGAACTGCAGTCTTGTCCTATTGTAAGCAAGAAGAAAGAACCGAAGCCCTGTAGCCACTCTTGTATGCAAACAAGGGCACACAAACCTGTCATTAATATTTTGGATAGTTGTAACTTCCAATGAGCGCTTATTAGTCTTAACTATAGAGATAGGGCGAAAGAATGAGGTGACTAGTCAAGTAGTAGTTTGTCTCCCCTATAAAAACCAAAGTCAAAGAGTCATAGCTTGCCTGATGTAAAGAGCCAAGCATCTTTGGTCAAGATAATTGAAAAAGTGGCAAGTGATCCACCTGAGTCTCTATACAAGCAATAGCACCTTCCTCAAGTCTCATAATAAACAAGACACCTAACGCTGAAATGTTCTTTAGTCTCCACCTCCCGAATAGAGCAAAGGTGAGATATTTTATCCTCCTCAAGGAATATGGTGGTTCATCTCCACCCACAACTGGAGTGAGCATACTTTGGGTTGATTAAGAGTAATCCTAAGGCTATGTGTCCAATGTTGCTCGACATAATCAAGACAAGTAATAATGCCATTATTAATACTCATAAATGCTTACTGTAGAAGGGCAACTTAGGCCTAAGAGGTTGATATGGAGCAACCAAAGTAATCTAAATATATTGTTGATAAACACCATCTTTGACTACTTGATTAATTACCCTTTTATTAGGAAGAAGGCAGGGAGAAGCATTTAAGGAGGAGCATTTAATAGGAGGAAATTGATCTATGGAGATACCAATTGATTGAGGAAGTGAAATAACTGAGTACCATCCATGATGAGGACCAAAATATCCCGTAGAGGTGATGCATTCTAAGGAGAAAAGCGCCAAATACGGGTATCTCTATCAGCCTAAGGTGCAGTCACCCATGGATTTAAGGTGATGAAGCTAAAAAATAATTTTGAAGATGCTCTCAAGATGAATAGGATGAATGCCAAACTCAACTTGAACAATACAATGAGGAATTGTTCTTTTACATTGAATAAATTGCTGAAGCAAAATAGTTTGGACCCTCTCAATGCAAGCCCAATCAACACAACTTAGATTTGGAACAAAAATCTCAGATCCATAAAGGACAATAGGTTTGATGATGCAATCAAATAGGTACATCTTTGTAGGTATGTCTTGAAAGTGTTGTTGGAAGCATTGGCGTTCCAAAAATGAGAGAGATGTGTATCCCTTGCACAGACGTGCCTATGAAGCTAGCCAAAGATTAAGGAAAGGACCTGTAAACTGAAACCCCCTTACAAAGTATTGCTATCATGATTTCATGAAATCAACATGCATATGTCATAGTTAAAAGTATTTTTAATAACATTATTTAAGTCTTAACCATAGTTAACCGATAGTAACTCAACACCAACAAGATGGAATTAAATTTCCTTAATTTCCCATCTAATCAGTCAATCCTTCTCCACAACATGGATTTTTTTAGAGACGTTTTGAACAAGAGCAAGGCTCAAATTCATAAGACTAAGAACCTCCTAAGTTGCTAGAAGATGACACTAATACTCATTTATACAACAAGGATCACCCCTTCAACACTAAAGGTTTAAGCAAAACAAAATCGATAAGAAAGCAAATTTAAACATTAGCCAAAATTATCAGCAAATACAGACCTTCATTCAATGAATCGAAGATCTTCATTCACAGGAGTAAGGTTAACCTCTAATAAGAAAGTAACCCATACTGAGGCCACTACTTTGATAGCATAATTCTTTATTCCTAGGACCATATTAAAGTCAAGGTGACTATTTCAATATCCTAAAACATTAGGGCAACTATTTTAATTCATTTCAATAGATGGAAATATAAGGGACTTGGGCAAGGGACGAAAAGAAAATTTTGTGATGCCACATCCATATGACACACCCCATGCTCTAAATGGTATACATAAATCATTTTAAATATCATAAGTCCTTTGAGCAAGGAAGTTTCTTCCGCATTTGCACTTAGAATGCATAATTATAAAGTAAAATAGAGGATAACCATAGAGTCTCTTAAGGTGTCAACTGTTGATCAAAAACAGCTCATTTGGGTTCAACTAGAAGCATAAATGTTGACACAAGCAAAAATCAACAATTTGTCAATACTCTTGCAACGAGAAAAGAACATAATGCAATACTTGGTTTTCAGCTGCCAATGGATTGAAGGTTGTGTACGGAAGTGTTCAGAGCTTCACAGGATGATGTGGAGCAAATTGCATCAACTGCAGCACCAAAACATGAAAAATAAACTGCCCTCACTAGGTCAAAAGTTGTATATTTGGACCAGATCCCAACGGCCTTAATTATCAGAGGAAAATCCATCTTCAATTCATCAGTTTGATCAACTTCAAGTCATTTTTGAGCACATAGGTATCTGAGCCTCCTTGTGAACTCTTAAGCACTTCTTGAGTAAGTTTCAAGTCATTTTAAGAGCTCAAACCTTAAGAAGGGTTCCTCACCAATTACACAGGGCCACCCTGTTAACCAACAAGGAAGACCTGCAAAAAATGAGAAAATCCTGTATAAACCAATGAACTCACCTTGATCAATCTGTGAGGTAACTACCTACTTCAGCGATTTGAATAAGTAGACGGGACAGATAACAAGGTAGGATAGCACCCCAACTTCAAGCCCAAGAGAATGAAGAAGTCCAAACATCAAAAATTAACCTTGAGGAACTTCAATTATGTTTGACACAAAAAGGAATTGAATTGTTTTCTAATGGAGGCTTCTTTCAGGGAAAACCAAGGATCCAAGGGGATGCCATCAACCCAAAGCAAAGCAGGAAGATTTCTAAGCAGAGGAAGCATGAAAATGACAGACTATTGTAAAATACTAGAGGAACAATTCATACTCATAGTGATTGTTGATCTCAAACAGAGTCACTTTTTATGTCGAGGCCTTGCAGTTTCTCCAGATTTGCAAGTGGAATAAAGCTACCAAGTTTGCATCTGGAGTTTTATCCCCCAAAGAGTTTGTCGACATGAAAAAATCTGTCAAGGATAATTGTATGATGCTCATAATCTATTTTTCATATCATATATTTCCATTTGAGCATGATGTATGGATTTGCTTCTGAGTTACAAGTTTGCAAGCGTAACACCAAAATAGCTTAGCAGTAGTATACAAGAATTGATTTTAAAATGTCCATAGTTCATAAATGATCGTTTTGAAGAATCCATATTGAGTATACTTCAGATCAATTGAAAAAGCACTAACCCTCTTGAAAAGAGAAGAATCACAAAAACCTCAATGTTCTGGGAAAATTACAGCACATTGGTATAAAAGAAACTGAAAACCTTCCAAACAATGGATTGTTTCCACCTAAAAAACCGGATTCCAGTGAGCTTAATTTTCAAGGTGCAACATTTCAATCAATACTATTATGTCTAACAAACATAAAGAAAACAAATGAGAAAACATTACATAGGCATATGCATTAAAGTATTCCTCTGTTGTATCTTTGCTTGTGAAAACGTTATAAATGTGAATTGATTAGCAACTACCTTGTATTTCGCAGCCAAGACATCTTTTGCAAGCAAGAAGTCAGTGTCCAATGAGGTCTTTGTCCGTAACTCACCACACATAGCAGAAACAAGCTTTTGTATCTTGACCTGTAGGTAAATCACAAAAAAAGTGTTAGATCAAGAAAAAATGATGACTTCTATATCTTAAATTTATAATTAAATTTGTTTCTTTCAACATCATCAGCTACATATATGAACAATTATATAAATAAAACCATCAATTTGAGCTCCATGGCAACATAGTAAAGTCTTGTGGTTGCATTCTGAATATTTATACAACCAGGAATAGATGGAATACTTTAATTAAACTCCATATGAATGGACAGTTCACACATTATCATACCTTTTCTTCATTTTCAAAACCTGAAGCAAGTACTTTTACACCATCCATTGCTAGACAACATGTGTGGCCTTGCTTAGGAAAATTCCTATGCTCTTTGGCACAACGAAGAACACATTCTGGACCTGCCACAAGTTTTGAACTTAATGTCAACAGTCTAGTTACTTTTACCCAAACTAGATAAAACATCAATGAATACTGCAAAAACATTAAAATAGAACCTTTTATGGTATCTTTCTCAATTTGAAAATCGAGCCACTGAATTGCATGAGCTTGAAAAAAAATTGCATATCTTGTAAATTAGAGATTTGGATATTTGTTTATATTAGTGTCTGAGGTCAGGTATGGTTCCCTGTATATGGAAAGAATAGTGTGTAGAGAGCAACCATGTGAAATTTGAGCCTTTTACTCAAAAGTAATTGATGAGTATATATTTTAAAGTATTTCAAGGCACACCTATAAATAAGTTGCTAAAAACATGAAAATCAATTTGTTCTAATTAAAATTTTTATAAAAAAAATTATCGTAACCAATCCAAAAAAATACATTTGCAGTTCAAAACTGCAAAGATGAATAATGGGTACTTCTCTTCTTGCCAAGAAGGATATATGGTAGTGTAGACATACATTCTAAAAATATAAAAAGGAAGAAGGATTCCCTAGGGGCGTGGAATCTAATTCCTTCCAAGATCTTCATTTCTATTTTGAGAGTTCTTTGTACAACCTGCAAAGATTATAAGTACTATAAGTAGGAACGGTGATGAAAACAACTTCCGTATAACATATATTCCACAGAGTTTTAGGGACAAGGACAGCATGGTATGGCAAAATGCATCTCTAGGATGTCTAGGGTTTAACCTGGATTTTGGAGACTATAGCAATATGGGATGGCATATAAATAAAAAAGTACTATAAAACATCAAGAAGAAAAAAATAATACTTAAATTTTTATTTTTATTTTTTTGATTGGTAATATGGGATTGAAATGGACCCCACCCGTATCACATCATCATCATATAGTGATATTACAACAGCTTGGCTATTATGCATGTATCACTTGGCAAGATTCGAAGTTGGGTCCCCTCGTTGAAAGTCAAGAGATATAACCAATTGAGTTAATGTCATTTGATATTTCCTTAAAGCATTGTTATGATAGTATAAACATAATATTTATTCATTAAGACAAATTTACATCCACCACATCTCAAATTAAAAATTAAATTCATTTAAAACAGCAAACAAATTTTAAAATTAAAAACTTATTACCCACATTTTACCAAATTTTCTATATTAGTAGTTTTGTTTTTTGTAAGTCACATAAAGACAACAAAATTTAACAAATGTAGGCTCCATGGCAAAGGAAAATAACAATTTGTTACCTTTCACTCTTCAAATATGCTAGTTTATTGGTGGTGGTTCAACATTTAAGAGTGAAGAGACATGAATGGCATTCCTATTGCTGTGACCATTAGGACACTTATGTTCCAGTTGTCATTGTTCAAAACACATTTAATGTTGGGAAGTGCCCATAGCAGTTGCTTATCAGCTAAATATTAAAAAAACAAACTCATGACACTATGGATATTTTAAGCATTTATGTGCAATATTACCCAATGTAAAATAAGTAAATAGCATTTCCTCATTTGAAACAGTAGGCATGAATCACGGTTTAAAGTTTAAAACAAAACAAATTTTGGCTATAGTCCAAGTGCCAACTACACAACACTTAATCAAATGTCATTAGCATAATTGGTTAGATTCCTTGACCATCGAGGAGGAGATTCAGGTTCAAATCTTGCCAAACGATACATGCATAATAGCCAATAATCTAATTGTTGTAGTACCACTATGTGGTGATGATGTAATACCATTGGGGCCCATTCCAATCCAATATAAACAATTGAAAAAAGAAAAAAAACATACAATACTTAAAAAAAAAATGAAGATATGAAACAATATTCTAAAATATATGGGTTGGGTTTAGGATGACAAGGGAAAATAGGTGGGGGAACCTTCGTAGGGGCCACACCCACTTTTTTCCTTTATGAATTGCTTCTTTTTTTCTTTTCTTTTTTTGCGCCAAAGAGGTTGTAGATGTTTGGGATGCCCAATCAATCAAGGGGCAGTTGCGGTGTTGTCTCGACATCCAATTGTTGTTGTCAAGATGCATTGGCATCTTGATGTCTTAAGGGCACTTGGGTGTCCCAAGCAAACCCATTTCAGGGACATCGCCAAGAGCTCAATAATGCCCACTTCTAGACTAGGGAAAGGGGAACAATGGGGGGATATCTTCTCCCAAACCCCATCCCAAAAACCTCAAAACATGAAGGAAAACAATATGGGGGCTAAAGGAGGGGGGAACACATTCCCGTGTAGCACTACATATAACTAATATATTAACATTTATCACTTTTATTACTCTACATTTATCCACCCACAAAACGGGGACCAAACTACAATTTAATAGACACAACACATCACCATATATGCTCAAAAGGAATACACTAAGAATGTCAAATTCGCTAAATGTGTCCATTCTAAAAGAGGTAGTCATCCCAACAATTTCAATATCTTGCAAGTCTGACTTTCATATTCAAATTGTTATCATTCTCCATGTTGGCAATTTTTTGGCACCAAGAAAATTTAAAAAAAAAAAGTCACCGCCCGCAGTTTTTCACAAGTTTCCCAAGAAATCATGGGAAACCACAATTTGTCTAACTATGATTTAAACCACTCAAGTATTCTTTCATTAATGGTACAATAAATAGTTCTGGATAGGAAACTAGGGCATGAAGCAGATTTAACGCTGAACAGCATTATTTTTACTATTAGTTGATTAAAGTGGAGTTGGACAAAATTACCTAGTTCTGTAAGCAATGCTTATGTCAATTCCATAAAAGTACAAAATTAGATGTAAAGATAGAGGTGATTTTTTAGGTCACAGCCAAGACAGCATCACCTCCTCGGCTTAAGACATACCCTCGTGTGAGTGAGGAAAAGTTTCCACTTTATCTTATATTATTAGATCAATTATATCTTCTTTGGGTTTCAACCCTTTGACCAAACTGACCATAAATTAAACCTTGCCAGTCCACCATTTCTTAAAATAAACATTTAAAAAAAAAATGGAAAATTCAAAAACCACATACACATTCTATTCTTCTTGCCAAGCAGCTAAATGAAAATAGAAACACCTATTTTACTACATAAAACTGCCTAATAACAGCTCTCTTTGAAGAAATTGACAGTAAATTAAGTTTTGTGAATCCAACATTTCTTAAGATAAACATTTAGAAAAAAAAAAAATCAATCCTCCATAATTGTGAATGGCTTCCTACAAAGAATTTAGATGCCTATCTTTAGGTTGGGACAAGTCACTAGAAGCCAAAAACTGATCTTCAATAAACATGTGTGAACCAAAAGAATGGTCACAAGGGAGGTCATCCTCAAATGGGGAGTCGAACCCACCAGTAAATAAGGTGAAGAGAGGATATGAGATCCTCTGCTCTCGTTGGGCCTCCAATCCAGACGTTTCGCAACAGATCTGGTTCAAACATGGCCTCACCAAGGCAACTGCTTTTGTATGGTTGGCAAATGGTGACAAAATCCTCACCTTTGATAATTTACAAAAGAAAGGCTAGCAAGGGCCATCACAGTGCTTCCTTTGTAAGAATGAGGCAGAGACTGTAAACCACATCCCACTCAATTGTAAGTTCAATCTCAAAGTATGGAGCTACTTCTCACAAAAATTGCCTCCAGGTTAAGCATGGCCCACAACTATCCAACACATATTCGACAGTTGGCCGCAAACTTCACAAGATGCACAGGTCCTTTGGAGAATCATCTCAACTATCCTTATTTGGAGTCTCTAGTTAGAGAGGAACCACCACATTTTAGAGAACAATACCTCCCTGTGGAGCAAGTTTGTAACAAGATAGAATCTCTTATATCAGAAAAGACGCAAACCCCTCTCAATACCTCTAATTGCCTAACCTCGCTTCAAATGCAACAAAACCGCAAAAAAATCCCCACATACATGTCACTGTCCAACTCACCTAGAGAACTCCAACCAGGAAGGCTGGAGGATGCCATACTTTATGCCAACCAGGAAGCCTGGAGGATGCCATATTTTATGCCAACCAGGAAGGCTGGAGGATGCCATATTTTATGCCAACCACCTTCTACCAACATGGTGAAACATAACTTTGATGGGGCATCCAAAGGCGATCCAGGTCCGCTGCCACAAAGGAAACCTTGTTGGAGCAGTCTCTCTCCCCCTTGAAACCCTCACCAACAATAAGGTTGAAACGATTGTAGTGGTAGAAGGTCTCAAGCTCGCAATAAAACTAGGCATCTGCAAGCTGATAGTAGAAGGTGACTCTATGATCATGATTGCAGTTATGTCCAAAGGAAAATGTCAAGACTGAGAGTTACTCAACATCCTCTCAAAAGGCCTTCAGCTCAAGTAGTTATTTGAATCCATCTCCCTACAACATATTGCTCGTGAAGGGAACAAAGTGGCAAACTTCCTAGCTAACTAAGGGCTGAACAATTTGAGTAGACAGGTTAACATAAATCATTATCACTCGCCAGGACTACAAGAACTGATTGACCTTGATATCTCCAATAGTTTGGGTCAATGGCAACCTCTTGTAGAGAGTAATTGACTCTGAAATCTCATAATGGGAGTTACTCAACATCCTCTCAGAAGGCCTTCAGCTGAAGTAGTTACTCGAATCCATCTCTCTACAACATATTGCTCATGAAGGGAACAAAGTGGCAAACTTCCTAGCTAACTAAGGGCTGCACAATTTGAGTAGACAGATTGACATAAATCATTATCACTCGCCAAGACTAAAAGAACTGATTGACCTTGATATCTCCAATAGTTCGGGTCAACGGCAACCTCTTGTAGAAAGTAATTGACACTGAAATCTCATAATGGTCGGTTGCTGCTGAGGTTAAAGATTATCAAATTCAAATCAAAGATTATGTAACACCTCCTTCTGTGAGGAATCAACACTGCTTTCTCTATGGACAGAGATAAGGCATTATGTTCTTACTGCTTGACTGTCTCTTTTTCTTTCTGTCAGAGTGGGCCTCTATAGAACCCACATTACTGTCATAAAAGAAGAATAGAAAATTCAAACCACTACCTATTCCGTTCTTCTTGCCAAGCAACTCGGTAAAAACAGACACACCTATTTTACAGCATAAAACTGAACAATAACAGGCCCTGCTAAGACGTCCACATGAAGGAAAGAAATTATCACCGGAATTGAAATCATCCTCAACGGTATTATCACTGGAGAGGGTCTTCAGTAAGCTTGCAAAATGGCAAATGAGCTCATAAAAGGGCTGTGAACGTTGTGGTCTAACAAGGATGGGTCACATTTGTAGTGTGACTAGATTCATAAACTTTGAAAGGGCCGTGGTAGTTGCACTGTAATGAAAGCAAGATACACTGAAAATGAGTACGTCTGTGATGAGACGAAAATGGAACACTCTTAAAAGAAATACTCCATAACTTTGACTACCCAAAGTTCAGTCACACCGTCCGGATAACCAAAACTCGTCCCCATATTCCAATAAGGCAATCCATAATCACAGTGCAAATTAATGAAAATGGAATAAACTCTTAAAAGAAAAACTCCATAATTTCGACTACCCAAAGCTCAGGTGACCTAAAATCATCCTCACGTTCCGATAAGGCAATCCACAACCTCACTGTAATTTTACTAATAACATAAGGATGATGAAGATAATTAAGAAGTATTTTTGATAATTTAATAGATATATTTTAATGAAAATGGCCCTATTAGAAGCTATATAAAGCTTATTAAATAATAATTATAATTTTTCAAGATTGTTTAGCCAAAACAGCGGTCAGCAAGTTACAGGAACAACCGCCATTGAAACCATCTAGCTGACCCAAACATTTTAATAATAGAGAAGATAAAAATTAAACGTGAAGTTTCTGCAGTGGCAAGACTAATGATATCTTGATATCTATCATACTTGAAATGTTGAATGGAGTTCAGCACCTTCTTCGGAATTCAAAAGAGGTTTGCAAAAAAAAAAAATTGAAGTGAAATTAGGACAGAGTAGAAACCACTCAGTGTACACAATCTTCCAAGTCAGTGTTAGCTTACCGATTAAGTTGCAGCCCTGGGCACTTAGACTTGCAAATTTCTCCTGAAAAGCAAACCCCAAAAACAAGTAAATAAATAAAATGAAAATAGAACATAGTATCACCATCATTCTTGCCTCTAAAAACAAAGATAACAAAGAAAATTTGGCATTCAAATTGATTCAGTGGCGCACATGATCTGAGGAGGAGATGACGTGGTATTGATTGGGCGAATTGGCGGATGGATCCGCGCACAGACACACGTTGGCGCCGTTAAATTTGAGCGCATCGTGCACGGCATCGAAGATTTCCGGAGCAACCAGGCTGCGCGACAGATACACAGTTGCACCTTTAAACGCCATTTGTAATCCACCCCGCCTTTCGAGCTGAATACATTTCCACCACAATACTTTCAGATTCAGTATATATACATTGTGTATATGCTTTCAACATTAATATATTTCCACTACAATGCTTTCAGATTCAGTGTATATACATTGCGTATATGATTTGAGCAGAGATAGTTTTAACTGCAAATTTTAGCAGAATTGAGGGGACATACCTGTGTGCCTGAAACCCTCGATCCCCTCCCCCTCCCTCTGCTGAGGGCATTGCCAAATTTTGGGTGACCTCCCAATATTTAGAGGGAAAACTCCACAAGTAGAATTTAAAAATCTACGACATCAACTTTTTTTAAAATCTGTAATTTAATATTCACAGCAATCTTAGAATTGAAATTTGCTCCACACAAAGCTATTAAATAAGTTGATTAATTTAGCAATGTTGGTTGGTGATCGTTTTAAAAAAAATGTTTTTATTATTGACAATTATGCAAATAAAGCAGTTTGTATAAAGGGTGTTTTTTTTATTGATTAAGGTTAGTATGAGAAATATTGGGAGAATAATGGGAACATTCCTCCTTATGATTTGAACTTGAATAATCTACAGAACAATCCAAGGACTCTATTTTCATTGGTTCTAAACTTTAAACTAAACTTTATGCTAAGAGTTTCAAAATTTCACCATCAAAACCATTGGAGTTGAACAATACAACTAGTTATAATGTAATATATATATAAAGGGGATTAAATTGCCCAAGAAAGTTGTACAATATTATAATGGAATATATATTGAGAGTGGATTAAATTTTTTTTACAAAGAAATTGGTAATTATTTCCTGGTTATAGGGATTTATATATGTATATTTATTTTTACTTGCTTGTTGTAGGTGAATTGGAGAGGATAAGACGATCCTCCAAAACATACCTCTATTTCCATTGGTTCTAGACTTTAAACTAAACTTTATGTTAAAAGTTCTAAAATTTCACCATCAAAACCATTCAATTTGAACACGATTAGATATTATATAATATATAAAGGAGATTAAATTGCCCAATCAAGTTGTACAATATTTTAATGGAATAAATATTGAGAGTGGATTAATTTTTTTTACATAGAGGAATTGTTAATTACCTTTCTTTTTTAACAATTGGTCGCAGGGATATTATTTATATATATATATATGGAGAGAGTAGGGTAATCCTTCAAGGAAGCTCCATGGTTCGAAACTCTACCCTACCAAATGCACATCGGGTATCCAAAATCCAGTTGATAATGTTGGTGCGGTCAGGGTCAAGTGCGACTCCTGAGTGATTTTAACAATGTAGAATCCCTTGATCGTGGTCAAGGTGGCCTTGCAAGAGGTCTTTTGCTAAATTCAAAAAAAAAAACAATTGGTCATAGGGTCAAGTCGCATTGCCTCCGATCATAGCATCAAATCATGGTGCTACCACTATAACCTCTATCTCACCTCGATAAACATGACATGGAGTGAGGGAGACACCCAATGGCTCGGTGTTGGTACCGCCATCATCAAGTTGGCACACACTCAGCGAACTCAGTTTAAACTACTACCTTTGTCCAAATTGGGCATGCCCCCGAGGTTTGAACCTAGTTCTCCTCTTGGTAAGTGCCCAACGTCTTACCAATCCACCTAGCCCTCGAAGACAAAGTGGGTTAAATTTTTAGATGCGTGTTTTTTTTTTTAATTTACATGGTGGAATCGGTATCCGCCACAAATCCGGGCAGGCTGTCTGGCTTTTATGGCTGTCATAATATTCTATGTTGTTTGCCTCGAAAGCCGCCACACAGATCTTCGCTCAACCCGCCCCTATAACCACCCTGCCATAATCATTTTAAACCTTTTACGTCGTTGAAAGCACCAAGAAAGGGACAAGCGTTCAATCCAACGAGACCCAAGATTTGAACCTTGGACCTTGGCCCCCTTACAGGATTTGGTCGAACCAATTGGTCTACACCTCGAACCTTCATTAGTGTGATCATGTTGTTTTTATTAATTAGAATTTCTTGCATTTAATAAGGTTTTTAAGAGGGGTATTAAATCTAGGTACTCTAAATATAGGTCTTAGGTTCAAGCTTATAAGCATAAGGATTTATATTGGATTCTAGTAATTAATTTTTTTTGTTAGGATAATGTTATCGATGTTTAGGGTTCGGTATTTTCATGCCAACCATTATATCTCCTAAGGCTGAAAACTGAGCTTATCAATAGAGGCTAAACACACACATGTACACACCCAATCCTCACACACTCTCCACTTCATGGTTTGAACCTTTTGAAAAAAACCAAAACCTAAACCCTTTCAACTTTCCTTCAAACAAGTAATTCAAATTTTTGATTTTGAATGGCTTTACATGTATCCATATGATTGATGTGCTTATGGATAAGAAATCTTATTTTTCCTTTTCTCATAGAATTATCTCTTAAGCAACAGTTATGGAAAGTTGATCGAATTCTCAAGCGACGATGGTGGAAAGCTAATCGAATTCTCAAGCGAAAGTGGCAAAAAGTTGATCAAATTCTCAAGCAGTGGTGGCGGAAAGCTGATCGAAATCTCAAGTGACAATGACTATAGAGGGTTTGAAGCGCAGCGAGGTAAGATTCGACATCTCTTATTTAGTGCAAAGGGGAGTATTTTCCTTTTATTTTCCATGTGTGGAGACAAACAACAAGATAAAAAAAACATCCGCTTCTTAGCGACGATTGTAGAGGATTTAAAGCCAGACAACGGTGGCTTTGGAGGGTTTTTAATCCATAGTTGAGTCAGGCGACGATGATTGTAGAGGGTTTGAATCCAGGCAACAATGGTTCTAAAGGGTTTTAATCCATAGCTGAGTCAAGCGGCAGCGGTTGTAGAGGGTTTGAATCAAAGCAGCAATGGCTTTGGAGGTTTTTTAATCCATAGTTGAGTCAAGACCCAGTTTGAAGCCAGGAAACAACAGCTTTGGAGGGTTTTTAATCCATAATTGAGTTAGGCGACAGTGGTTGTAGAGGGTTTGAAGACAGACAATGGTTGTTCTGAAGGGTTTTTTAATCCACAACTAAGTCAAGTGACAACGGTTGTAGAGGGTTTGAATCAAAGTAGTGGCAGCTCTGGAGGTTTTTTAATCCATAGTTGAGTCAAGAGACGGTGGTTGTACAAGGTTTGAAGCCAGGCAATGATGGCTCTAGAGGGTTTTTAATCCATAGATAAGTCAAACGAAAGTGATTGTAGAGGGTTTGAAGCCAGTTAGCAACAACAAGGTAAGTTTTGGCATCTCTAATTTAGTGCTTAAAATTATTTAGGTTTTAGGAAAGTTTGATAAGGAGCAAGAAAGTACAGATTGGTAGTACGTGGATGGTTTGATAATGGAAGAAGGGAAACAACAATTATAAGAACAAGTAGAAACCATAAGATAGTTGGTCTCTATGAATTCACATATTATTCCAATCAACAAAGCTAACGAAACATGGGGATTGACATATCCACAAGCAATAGGGCATACAACAATACTACCATATGCGACACCCAAAGAAGGAATGGAAAAACCTATATATGTCAATGCAAAACAATATTGGAGAATAATAAGGCACCGACAAGCTTGAACAAGGGCAACAACAATGAAGAGGACTAATAAAAAAATAATAGTAAATAATATTCTTCCACATAAACATGTGGAGAATAAGGAACAATCAAAGGCACTAACCATCGTCGAACGGGGAGATTAGCCAGACCAACATAGGAGACAAAAGAAGGAAGACAAAAGAGACGAAGGTAAAACGATAATACACAAGAACATAGGAGGAAAAACAAGCAAAGATAAAAAATAAAAAAATGAAAGCAAGAAAACATTTAGCATGGAAAGTGCAGGTCACCAAAATGAGTTTCAAGATAGGAAATAAATTTATAGTCCCACAACCACGCCACTCATGTGGGCACCAATTCTTTACGTGCAAGAGCTAATGAAGATGAAAGAGAAACTTGAGAGCATGAAAATGAGGGAGAAAATAAGAGATACTAAATTAGATGAGGTCATAAACATCAATCAGAGGTTGGAAAAGGAAAACAACCAACTCAAGGAGCAAGTTTCAAACTTACAAAACCTTGTGAACATGGATCAATGTGAATGGCATATCCTCAAACAAGCCATCCACTCCCCAATCAATGATACAATAGAGGTGAAAAAAATTAATGCAAGACAAATAAAAGAGGTACGGGAAACACTCCAAAACATAGAAATAAGGGAAAATGAGCTACAAAATGAATTAGCAAAGGCAAATTCATGGTCTCAAGTAGTAAAAGAACCAGTCAATCAATAGAAATAGTTGATAGAGAAGAAAGTAAAAATTTAAATAACAGAAGAGAAAGAAAGACATGAGAAGTTATCAAACATAATCATCAAAGGGTTGAAAGCTTACGGGGATAGGGAAGACACAAACCATTTAACCAGGGACTTCTTTTTAGATTGATTACAATGGAAAGGTCAGATCAAACAAGTAGGCATAATTGGCAAGCTGAGAGATGGAGCCAAAGATAGGCATATTCAGGTCACATTGATGAGCTATGAGGATAAAACAAGGTTACTAAGAAACAGAGGCATGTTGAGAGGGTCACAATTCTATTTAGATGATGACTTAACCTTTCTACAATAGGTTGAAAGTAATAAAGAATGAGAAAAGGTGAGGGCAGTAAGGAATTAAGGGACATGGGCATATTTAAGCAATGGAAATGCGTACATCACATCTAAACAAATCCAAAACAAATAGGGAGTATGGCCCGCCCGAGAATATCTTACGATGGTAATTTGGAACTCTAGAGGTTATCGATGAAGAAGAGGACCTAGGTTAGGGCCCATTGCTAGAGACAAAGATATAGTCATCTTGACAAAAACACATGAGCACGATGAATGTAGGACTCTAGACTTTGTGGGATACAATAAAATAGTAATATAGAATAAAGCAGCAGAAAATGGCAAGGGGCAGGGGTGTATTATGATTTTAATAAAGAGGAGTGGGATAGGGTCATTAAAATTGAAAACATGATGAAAACAAACAATACATTTAGATAAAGATCCTAGAAAATAACTCAGTTATTAGCATAGCAGCATGTTATTTTGCTCCCAACAATTCTAAATTCTATAAGAAACATGACCTTAACAAAGAAGATCCATACTCCCTAAAAAAAGATATTTTGACATACAATAAGTTGACGGAGATTATATTAATTGGTGACTTCAATGCAAGGACACACAATAAGCAAGCTAACATTATAGTAGGTAACAAAGATATTGAGATTAATCCTCTTTGGATGCCAAAATAGGAAAATCAATAGTGGACAAGGACTTCAGAAGATGAACATAGGGCTATCACGCAATATGGAGAAGAGTTGTTAGGCCTTTGCAACATACACAACTTGGTTATTTGCAATGGGATGAAAAGTTGGAAAAATTTAGGAAAGTATACATGCAAAACATATAAGGGACAAAGTATAATACACTATGTTATATGTTCACAAAACTGCATACCAAAAATAGAGGAGCTAGAAGTGGAAGATTCCCCAATGGAACTTAAGTCACATCACAACCCAATCGTTATGAAACTTCAAATGCAAGAAGACAAACCAAGGGAAAAACACATGCAAGGTAATCAAAACAAACTTCCTCACAACGGAAACATTCTATTAACAGAATAAAATCGACATAGTTTTAGGTCAGCATTGAATAACAAGTTACAAGAAAGGGACTACCTCATAGTAAAATATATTATAATAAAAGTGAATGGTTAATGCATGTTATCCAAGAGGCTCTAAAAAAATGCAAGAGAGCTAAACCTAGAAAGAAAGAAAAAATTACTTCCCAACCAACTTATGGTTCGATTAAGATTGCAAGGAAGCGCAAATATTACTAAAGGAACCAACGGGTAAAATAAGAGCAAACAAAAAAACATATGAGAAACTGGTAAGGTCAAAAAAATAAGAATACACTATAACAAGGAGGAAAAAACTGATTTACTTAGGGAAGCATGAACCAAAGAAATTTTGAAAGAAACTATGCATGAAAATATGTAAACTAAAAATAACATAGCAGCTAGTCAGTGGTTGGAGTATTCAAAACAATTGTATGAGTGTAGTAACCAGCAGGAGACATCCCCTACTATCATTGTCAAGAAATAACTTTTCACAAATGAAGACTTATTCAAGGGATAAAAAAGTTAGCAACTAGTAAAGCTCGTGACATAAACAATCTTCAGGTAAAGCATATAAAATGGGGGGTAGGTATTCTTGCACCGCAGATCAAAGATATTTTCAATGAGGTCATACAAGATGGCTTCCCTACAAAATGGAAAACTAGCTTGACCATTCATTTGTTTAAAAGTGGGGATGTAAATAATCCCTCAAACTATCGAACTATCATGATCAACACTCTCTTTACAAAGTTGTTTGGGAGTATGATAGAGCATGAGATCAGCAGATGGGTGGAAGAAAAGGGAAAGAGAGCAAAGGGACAAGTGGGTTTTAGGCCCAAGCACTCAACTATTGATCATTGTATCACGCTTAGACACATAGTGGAAAAATATGGGATAAAAAATAGGAGGCTTTTTGTTGTTTTGTAGACTTCAAAAAAGGCATTTGACACAGTGCCAGGGAAAAAATTATGGAGCAGAATGAAAGAGCTAGATGTTCCAATTCACTATAGGGCAGTAATTCACAGATTATATGAGCATGTAAAGGCTAGAATCCAAACACAGGAAGGGTTATCTGAATTTTTTAGGAGTGACATAGGCGTCAAACAAGGTTGCTCTATATATCCAATATTATTTAGGTTGTACATTGACAAGTTAGAAGAATGGATAAACAAATTTAGAGGAGAGGGTGTGCACTTAGCCAAATATGTGGTAAAACTCCTCATGTATGCAGATGATGTAATTCTTGTGGTTGAAACAACTAAATATCTAGAAGATCACCTTCGGGCTCTAGAAATATTTTGTAAGGAAGTAGGGATGCAGGTGAACACGAGCAAAACAAAAATCATGATTTGTTCAGGAAAAAAGAAGCAACATCTCGAATCTCAGTTTGTAGGAGAACCTCTTGAGGTAGTAGTAGAATACAAATACCTAGGCATAGACTTTCATGACAATCTCAATTGGAATACATGTAGGATGAAAATAACTCTAAGTGGTTGGAGAGCACTATATGCACTTCAAAATCGGTGTAGGAATACCGAGTTGTGGGACTGGAAGACCACCAAGGTCTTATTTGGTCTACTTGTCACACTGATTGTGTTGTATGATCGTGAGTTGTGGTCTAGTGGCACGACAAATACAAAATGGAGGCAAATAAAAAGGATTCAAAAACATCTAATAATAAATTTTCTTAGAATTAAGACCATAGTCCCTTATGAAATTGTTTTAGCTGAAACTGGAATGTTCCCTTTAGAGGCAATTGTTATGACCAAGTTGTTATGTTACTTGAAAAAACCAGAAAACATGAAAAACAACAAATGGCTTAGGGTAGTTAGGGATGAAGAGCTACATATTCAGAAGAACACATGGATGAAACAAAATAAAAAATGGATGAAATATTGGGAAATCAACATAAATGAAAGCCCAGATTTCAATAAAGATATAAAAACTATGTGAACGAAAAGTTTAGAAGTGGAATCTATAAAAATGCAAGAAAGAAAAGACAATACTATATTGCAAAGTGTAGACACCAAAATCTAGCACCCTTTAGTTCACATTCACCACCTCACCATCAAATCCTGCATAATAAAGATATATGCCTAAGTTCTAACTTAGGGATATAAAATCCTGCACATCATTATATTTTCCTAATTTATTTAATTAGGAAAATCACCCTAGGATACCCTGTCTACCCATTGGACATGTGTCCTGGACACCTCACCCAACATCCTTGCCACATCTCACCCACTCCTGTCCCCTTTGTCCTTGCACATGAGACAGATTCCCAACACCCATGCCACAACTCCTTTGTTGTTGTCCCCTTGTCCCTTCACATAAAACAACATCCCACATCCCACTCCACTTGGAGCCACATCACCCCAGTTAAGTGAGCCACACTGAGTGACTCACTGTAACTGCCCCTTCCACCTGGCAGTTCAGGTTTGCCACTTGGCAAGTCAGGCTTGCCACCTCACATTCCCCTCCAAAGCCCCAGGAAGCCTATAAGAGCACCATCAATCCACCAAACAAAGGGAGCTAAATTTGCGTACCGACAGGCTACCGAAATACATCCAGACCCGATGAGAAACTGAGAGCGCGAGCTCGAATTCGATCATTGGCATGCATCCCGAGGTGACCTATCATCTCAGCCAAAACCGCCCGCCCGTGGTTCTACAGTCAAAAATGTGCATCCACGGTTTCACAACCGTAGGTCCATGGTTTCCAGCCCGCAACCGCGTTTCCGTGGTTCCACAGTCCCGAACAGATTTTATCAACAGAGATCAGTAAATTATCAATTTGTTAGCAAGGCATTTTTAATTAGTATTTCTATGTTTCTTGCAAGCATTCCTTTCAAGGGTTTTTATTTGCATTGTTTGTAGTCATTTATATAGGTGCTATTAACCCTTGTTTGGTTTCCATGTGTGCAGGAGATAGGTATTTGAAGAGCTATTGAAGCTAGGAGTGGTCCCTACATTGGATACCAAAGCCCACTCACCCCTTGGAGTTGTAGCAGAGGAATGAAGAGCACCCTATCTTGTTGAGGAGTTGGAAGAATTTACCTCTTCTATCAGAGCATTGTAATATCTATCAGAAGGAGAAAATCATTGTAACATTGCCCCCAACACATTTGGGGCAATTCAAAATATCTATTGTAACATTGTATCAAGCACTAATACAAAGGAACATTCTTTTTGGCAAATTTCTCTTTCTGTGTCTATTTTATTTATTGTGCTTAGTTATTTTGCTACAGAAAATGGTGATCACGGTGGGACCCCCTAAAGGTCCTATTTTGTTTTGCCTTGTTGTCTAAATCTATTTACTAATCTTTGTCTGCACCTACAGGTTTCGAGAATTCAAAGCGTGCACAGATTCAACTCAAAATCGATACATTCAGAAAATCTTGCGGTCGAATCATTTACTATGGAAACGTGAAAACATGGTTTTTGTCTGAGAAAACGCAGAAGTGGGAGAATCTAGTGCAGAAAACATAGAAGCGTTAATTCGATACGGCTGACGGTTGACAGAAGGAGTAGCGAAAGAATCATAGGTCTGTACCTTCTGATCTTTGTTCTTTCTGTTTCTTTATTTTATCTGCATTCTGTTATTAGCATTGAAAGGTCTGGTCTTGTATGCTATTGTTTGCATTTAGGTCTTAGAATAGAGAAAGTTACTTAAAATTTGCATTCATACATACAATAACAAAAAAAGCTAAAAAGAATCTGCATCTGCATAATAGGAAATAGGTCATCTTGCATTCACCCGGTTAGAAATAACTTGGGTGTTAATTTTAGGTTTAGGTCTATAAAAAGCCCCATCTATTTTTATTAGCAGAAAGGACCCACGCATCCATGGTTGGGACATCCCAAACGCAGATGCATGGTTGGCAAACCATGCATTCATGGTTTACCAGAACTAACCGCGCACCCATGGTTAGCCCTATCAAATAGAAATCGATTGGAATTAGACCTGAAGGTGGCATTTTTGCTCCTGATCTATTGTCTATCATTTTATAGTCCCTATTTTTTACATTTAGGCATTAAAACAGAATTGCATAGTAATTTTGCATAACACCCTAGTTAAACAAAACCACCACACACTCACATAAACGTTGGAAAATGGTTAGATTTCATCACCGTCGAGTTTGGATTTCATCACCGAACCACCAACATTATACCCTGATATTTGGCCAAAGTCGGCTCCAAGAACCGTCGTAGCTTGGAAAATTTGCATATATTTCTCTTCGGAGAGTATGACGTTGACCAAGTGAGACTGGGTGAGGACTGGTAGGACCTATGCTCCTTGTCCGGGTGTGGAGTTCATTGCCACACACGGGGATTTACGTGACCTGGAGTTCATAGCCAGGTTGTCGAGCTACGAGTATACAGGTGAAATCCTAGATTCATTTAGGGCAAAACATTGAGCACACGTCTTTTGCATTTTTCAAACAAATTTAAAAAAAAAAATACAAAAATCTAGCATCAAAAATTTTGTGTGTTTATTTGCTTTGTGTGTTGTATTGCATTGTGTTGTCACTTTATTTACATAGATAGTCTCACTTCACATCTTACCACATAGTAGCGTATGGTAGTGACTCGTAATCAAGCTAAGAAACTAGTGTCAAACCAAAGTCAGTGGTCTTCCCCTATGGCCTCTCAGTCTGGCAATGTCCCTCACACTTCGGTGGTGGGACAAGTAGGTATGCCCCTTTCTATGTCCCAGAGTCTTGATGTAGGGCCTTCTAGTAATGCCCCCAACATGGACATAGACATTATGCATAGAGCTACTCACACAACCATACCTGAGACACCTAGGAGTGAACCTCCTACGGTGGTAGACAATCAAGTCACCATGATAGATATGGATACTGTTAGAATGTACTTGAATGCAGCTGGAATGGTCTTCCCATCATTACCACCACTCTCCATCCCATCACGTGTCATACCCTCATCACAACAAGAATCCATATTCACCTATCCATAGTAGTCGAAATAGATTTTCACCAATCCTCTCTTTGAGTTGGTTGTTGTAGCATTGGCCAATCAACCATTGTCATCCAACCAAATTCCCCCCACATTATCACAACAAATGACCATTACCACTAATCCCTTGTATGAAACAATTCCTATTGTTTTGCAAGCCCCAACATCCATTCCTCCATCCACACTTGTAGGACATACATCTCATACCATTCCATAGTCAGTAGTGATACCTTTTGCTACTTACCCCCCATCTACCTCCACTACCATGGTTGTTCCACAACCAACTCAGTCCACCACATCACAGGTAGCAGTCCCTACATCAAATGCAATTGCTATGCAATAGGATTTCTTACAGTTGTAACAAATGATTTTAGATAATGCTAACCGTAGCATGAACCCTGACCCTAACCAACATTTGCAAGGGATTGAGCAAAATCTTCCACCTACATCTCATCAACCTAATGCCTTTATCCAAGATCCATCTTGGGTAATGCGTCCTCCCTCTACCACTGTGGTTCATAATCAACCACCACACCCATATGCTAATGCAATAGGTCAGCATAATATCATACCTCCATCACCCCATCCATATCATAACATCCCTCAACATCCATACCATAACACATTTCAGCCACCCATGTCTTATCACCCACAACCTACATACAATCCACCCCATTACCAACAACATCAAGTACATTCGAGTGTCAGTCCTGTAGATGATCCTAGATACCAGTTTCTATAGAGTCAGATTGATAGTCTTGCCATGCAAACTCTAGGTTTGCAATACCAAAAGCCAACTTTAAGGCAACTACTCAATCACCCTATTCATGCTTCGGTACCAGAGCCACCATATCCACATGATTTCCAAATATCGAAGCTTGAATTTAAAGGGGAAGAGGATCCCCGTGAGCACATAACAAGATTTGTGAATGCATGCTTCAGAATCAAAAGCAACGATGCATTACTATTACATACATTTCCTCAAACATTAGGGGAGAAGCCCAAGACTGGTACAACCACCTACCACATCAAAGTATTTTTACCTTTGAACAACTAGCGGACCAGTTCCTAGAAAGATTCACCCTAAATGTTAGAAAACAAACAACATTGACTGATTTGATTTATCTAAAACAATATGACGATGAATCAGTCTATGAATTTGGCAATAGATGGAGATCAGTCATGATCAAGTTACCATTTTCACTCCCTATGCCAGAGATAATACGAATGTTCACGAAGAGTTTTGGTAGACCCATCTCTTCATTGCTACAACTACAATAGTATAGAACATTCGATGAGGCACTCGCCCAAGCAAAACTGATTGAAGAAATCAAAATTCAAGAAGGTGAGATTAAGCCTAAGAAGAAAGAGTGGCACAATAAGAATCAAAAGGGGAATAACCATGGTCAGTCCAAGACCGCACAGGTTAATCAGATAGTTTTGAGCCAACCATAGTCAAATCAACCAGCTCAAACACAAATCCAACAACCCCAACAACAACAACAACCGCAACAATCAAATTATCAAGCGGTTCCACCCCCACAATAGGCACAAAATCAGACACAACCTATGGAAAGGCAACAACATCATTTTAAGCCAAAAAGAAATTACACACCAGTACAAGAGCCATATTCATTAGTATTTCAGAAGTTGTATGCGGCAAAACTTTTTAATTTTCCAGAAATGAAACCTGATGATCCTAACAAACCAAAGACAAAAGGTTACAAAGAACACCTCTTTTGCATCTATCATAGACAAAGAGGACATGATATTGAAGGTTGTCATGGATTTAAAGGAATTGTGCAAGATTTATTGGAAGCGGGTACAATCAAAGTTGACAACCCACTAGCCCAAAATAACCAAAACCTAGGCATATATCAGACACCTTTGCCACATCGAGAGGTAAATCAACAACCGATGGGAGCATCAACTTCTACAGTTCCTCCCAATCAGGTTAATTATGTGTCTCAACTACCACAAGGTTTTGTAGGGGCTATCAGTATAGTTACCCATGGACAAAGGTAAGCTAATCGCACAACTCAAGCTTCGACAACATCACCAACCAATGTGCCCATACAACTTGGATCGAGTGGGCCACCACCACCTTTCCACAACCACCCTGTTGTTACACTGAACAACCGGTTAACACAGAGTTTGAAAATGGCTTCAACAAAATTGTCAATTTATGAGCTAATACAACAATCAACACCTCATAGGGAAGCATTGATGGAAATTTTAAAGTCTATTCAAGTACAATCAGAAGACCCCAATGCATTCAATTCCTTTGTGGGTAGTGTGCAAAAGTGCATGGAACCCTCGATAGTATTCTATGACTTCGAGGAAAAACAAATATCAACAGATTCACCTGATCCACCATTGCACATAGTAGCTCACATTGATAGGAAACCCTTCAAGAGAGTGCTTATTGATATTGGTTCTTCAATCAACCTCATTACCACACCTGCCATGATGAAGCTCAACGTCCCATCATCTCACATCACAACATCCACATTCACTCTTAGGGCCTTTAATGATGCTTTATGCTCAACTGTAGGGAATGTTGTTCTTCCCGTCACCGTGGGGGTGAAAACAATACATGTTCTCTTTCACATATTGGAAGGGGAAATGCAATATAACATACTTCTTGGATGCCCTTGGATTAGGGAAATGAAGTGTGTGCCTTCAACATTGCATCAATGCTTAAAATATGTGCATGAAGGTAAGGTACATTGCATACCAGTTGACACTGAACCTTTCAAGTACTGCAGCTTTATTTCAAACCCATATGAGCCATTGCTTCCATCAACACATCTAACCATCCAACCACTAGTCATTAGAACCATTCCATCCAACACCACATCATCAAAAGCACCCATTCCAGAAGAGTTGCCTATAGTTGACCCAACTTTTGCATCCAAAAGTGTTAGCTCAGTGCATCCTTCAAACACCGCATTTCATTTTCAAATTACACCCACCCATCCTGCTAATCAATTGCCAACTCCATCTAGTACACTTCCAGATCCAAAGCCACCATTCACATTCAAAGCACAACCCACATCATCAACCACTACTTCACAGTCATTAGAACCCGTAGTCTCACAAATAGGGCCACCTATTAGAGATAATCCACCACCGCCAGCAGAGCCAAGAGCTAATGCTCAAGAACCCTCTTCATCCATTGAGCCATTAGCCACACAACCATCTAGAGTTGCAGTACATCTCGCCAATCCAAGTATTGGTGAGTACATTATTGAAAGTGTCACAGTTACACCACCTATTGAGTCAGTCAGAGATTACGATCACCCTCACGACCCACCTTTAGCTATAGGTGATATATATAGAATGGGTTCTCAAACAAATGCAATCAATTTCATATATGGAGGGATGGATTCTTCATCGGACCCACCTCCTCAAAATGACAACTCTTTACAAGAGTTTAATGAAAACATTGATTATCTATCGAACCCAAGTTTCCCAGTGAGATATTTTTGAAGGGTTAATTGGCAAGGATATGGACTTGGAAGACATGAACAAGGTCCTCACCACATTATTGAACCAGAATATAGAGAGCCAAGTGACCGCTTCGGTCTAGGCTATAAACCTTCCATCGCAAGCTCTTCGCTTAATCAAGCTTTCCAAGAACTTGACATAGAATGCGAACAAGAGGAGGAAAAGAGTGATGATGAGGATGAACCTAATGATGAGGATGAACCTAATGATGAGGATGAACAAATAGAAAGTAGATACCAAATCTACAATTTTTACCCTCGAGAGCAAGCCTTACAATGAGAAGCAGATTATGAAGATCCTACTGAGATGGCATACCTTAGGCAAGACCTTGAGCCACTAATACTAGGACCTCATACAAATGCTAATGGCTTCTGGATGAGTGACAATGATGACGATGAAACTGAAATGATTTTCATCAACCATGCTCTTGAGATACAAGCCAGGAGAATGCTCCAAGCTGAAGCACATCCTGAATGGCTTAATCAAGAAGAAGAAGAGCCTCAAGAAGAGATAATATATGGAGAAACCATGCAAAGAGATAACTGGTATCAAAAGAAGTTTCCAATAGACCGCACACTTTTTTGGCTAAACAAAGAGCGTGAGGGTCCTGAACCAGAACCTCCTCCATCACATTGGCAAAGCATGCAACACAACCAATCACACACATTAGGTCAGTTGCAACCTAGAGAATATGAGTCATCAATTCTTGAATCACAACCACCTCATTTCCATCAAGTCAACATGATTTCTGTTGATTTTCTCACCCCACTCTGCAATCCATATGATGAGACAAAACTGATCCATATCGACACCAGTCTCATAGCCATGGATAGGATTTCATCCCCACCATCCACTACTGAATTCATCCTGTTCGAAGAGTTGTTGCGCGCTTCAAACGCTTATATTCCACAACAACCTTCATCATCAAACAATTCAGTTTTTCAAACTGAGATAGAGGGGGAAACCCCAGACACATTTGAAAATGTGGCAGATGATATCCACCTCATCCCAACTCCACATCAGCTAGAGGAAGGTTCTCACATGCTAATAGAAGAGTCTATAGACGTGAACCTTAGTGAAGACATGGATAATCCCTAGATTGTCAAAATAGCAAAAGAATTATCCGCAGAAGAAAAAGAGCGCATCATAAACATGCTTATCAAAAATAAGGAAGTGTTCGCATGGTCCTACAAAGACATGCCTGGCTTAGATCCGGACTTGGTAGTCCACAACCTTACGCTAGCACATGATGCCAAGCCGTTCAAGCAGAAGCTTAGGAAAGTCCATCCAACAGTCACATTAATTGTGAAAGAAGAGCTGCAAAAGTTATTGGATGTACACTTCATAGTACCAATCGATTATCTTGAATGGCTTTCAAACATGGTACCCATTCGCAAACCGAATGGGGGGATACGCGTATGCACTGATTTTTGAGATTTAAACAAAGCATGTCCCAAGGATGATTTTCCTTTGCTAAATATTGATCAATTAGTAGACTCCTATGTTGGTCATGAAATGCTTTCCTTAATGGATGGTTTCTTCGGATACAACCAAATTCGGATTAATCCCGAAGATCAACATAAAACAACATTTACAATGCCTTGGGGGACATTATGCTACAGAGTGATGCCTTTTGGGTTAAAGAACGTAGGAGCTACATATCAGCATGCCATGACGTACATATTTCATGATTATATGCATAAGATAATCGAGGATTATGTAGATGATCTTATTGCTAAATCAAAAATGTGTCTTGAACACATAGATGTGCTAGAAAAGGCATTTGATCGATTGATAGAACATAAGGTAAGGTTAAATCCTAAGAAGTGTGTATTTGGTGTCACATCAAGAAAACTTCTAGGATTCATTATTTCCAAGCGAGGCATTGAAGTAGACCCAGGCAAGGTAAAAGCAATATTAGAAATGTCACCTCCCAAAAACTTGAAAGAGTTGCGAAGTTTGCAAGGAAAATTCCAATCTATTCGATGATTCATTGCGCAACTCTCAGATAAATGCAGGCCTTTTAACCGCTTGTTACAAAAAGGAGTGATATTTTCTTGGACAACTGAATGTCAGGAGGTATTTGATGATATAAAGAAATATCTGGCCTCACCGCCAGTTCTTACGCCACCTAGAATAGGAGTCCCATTTCACCTATACATTTTTGCAATAGATTTTGCTTTAGGGACAATGCTTGCACAAAAGAATGAGAAAAATAAAGAACAAGCAGTTTACTACATCAGTCGAACATTGGTAAGTTACGAAACAAGATATGCTTATGTCAAAAAGTTATGTTTAGCAGTGGTTTTCGCCACTAAGAAACTTAGACATTACATGCTAAGCAATACCACCTATGTTATAGCTAGAGAAAACCCTCTGCGATACATGATGACTCGCACTTACAACAACACCCGCACTGCTAAATGGATAATGCTTTTAACAGAATTTGACCTCGAATTCATAAGTCAAAAATCCATAAAAGGGCAAGTGATAGCTGATCAATTAGTGAAAGCTCCACTACACAATGATAGACCATTAATAATTGAGCTTCCCGACGATTCAGTATTTTCTATCACAGAACAAGAAGAAGTGGTTTCACCTGAGGATGAAGCAGATATGACAATGTTCTTTGATGGATCCAAGTGCAAAAAAGGGCAAGGTGCAGGAGTTGTGTTTTACACACCTGAGGGAATACCCATTCCCTTATCATTCAAACTCGACTTCACATGCACTAATAATAATGCAGAGTATGAAGCCTTAATACTAGGTCTTCATTCAACTATAGCAATGGGAATAAAAATATTAAGCATTTTTGGTGATTCTCAATTGGTTGTCTACCAAATAAAAGGAGAATACCAATGTAAAGAACCAGTCTTAAAGAAATACCATGAAGTAGCAATACGGTTGCTAGAAAAATTTGATTGGTATGAAATTAGTAACTTGCCACGATCGACAAATAGATTTGCGGATGCAATGGCTTCCTTGGGATCTCTCATCCCTAAAAATGAACATGGAGAATTGCAACCGCTAATCATAACAACAGTGTCTAAACCATCAATTAAAAGAGCAGAATCTATAGGTGAGAAGAATGTTTGTTTGATACATGTCGAACCTTACAATTCTTACCTTGATGAGATAAAAGACTTTCTCAAGTCAGGCACACTACCAATAGAAATGACACGAACTACAAAAAGAACATTCAAACAAAGAGCCATTCGTTTCACTTTACTTGGAGATGTGTTATATAAACGTGGTTATGATGGAATATTACTACGATGTTTAAATCCAATTGAAGTAGAAAGAGCAATATTAGAAGCCCACGATGGTACTTGCGGTGGTCACTTCAGTGGAATGGCAATTGCAAAAAGAATATTGTGCATGGGATACTATTGGCCGACAATGGAGAATGACTATTGCAAATATGTCAAAAGATGCCAAAAGTGCCAACATCATGCAAACTTGACTCATGTGCCATCACAAAATTTGCAACCCATTCAAATTTTGTGGCCCTTTTCACAATGGGGCCTTGACTTGATTGGTAAAATAACACCTGCTTCATCAGGACAACATAAATTCATCATAACCACTACAGAATACTTCACAAAATGGGTGGAAGCAATTCCAATGACCACTACGACTGGACCTCGAATAGCGGAGTTTATACTTCAGCATATTATCTATCATTTTGGAATACCCTCAAAAATAATTTTTGATAATGGAAAGTCATTTAAGAATAAGGATGTTAGAGCATTGTGCAACAAATTCAAAATTCTACATAGTTTCTCAACACCTTATTACCCACAAGCAAACGGGCAAGTTGAAGCAACCAACAAGACAGTCATATCTATTCTCAAGAAATTGGTAAAATATAATCATCGAGATTGGCATACTCACCTCCCTTTAGCACTATGGGCTTACAGAACAAGCATAAGAACGCCAACGGGAGCAACACCATTTTCACTAGTTTACGGTGCAGAAGCTATATTACCATTAGAGCTCGAGATACCATCCTTGCGAATCGAGATACAGGAATTCATGGATGATGATACAACTAGACAGGCGCGTCTTGACCAATTGACAATTATTGATGAGAAACGTATCAATGCTCTAGAGCATTTACGAGTATATCAAGATAGAGTCAAGCGCGCTTACAACGCAAAAGTCCATCCTCACGAATTTCAAGTGGGGGACCTAGTGCTCAAAGAAAATCAACAAAATACCAATGCTTTACCGCACTTAAGGGATAAATTTACAGCAAATTGGTTGGGCCCATATATTGTAAAGCAAAATTTGGGACAAGGAACATACAAAATTTCCAATTTAGAAGGGAAATTGGAGCCAGAACCACTAAACATTATGCACCTAAAGGCATTTTATGCATAAAACGACTTGCAATATATGTATATATATGTACATGGCTAAAAAAAATAAAAATAAATAAATAAACAAAAGATTTCATTTTACAACATTGCATGCATTTCACATTGTAAATAGACATATTTTTAATTACATTTTCATATTATATGCTTTATATATATATATATATATATATATATATATATATATATATATATATATAGTTGCATCCATCCCATCCCTTGCTCAGTAATCTTTAATAGTGGTGATGATACGACCAAGAAAACAAGTTCCAAGAGTTGGGGGTATTCAACTAAGATTCTTTACAACTCACAAAAATCAAACACATCATATCATCATATATCATAAAATTTTTAGTCACTCAAACATGTCTAGTGAAAAACCAAACTTCATGAAGTGTCCAATTTTCTTTAGGACCAAAGCACTTTCATCACATTAAGAAAATATTGAGTATGGTAGATTGACCCAAAAGCAATCTGGAACCAAATACACTTTTACAAATCTTAAAACATCTTGAATGATAGAAAGATAACGCCAATTTGGGTAAACCTCAAAGCAAAAAAGTAAAATTCTTCGCTTACCCTATCACGCAACATAGTCCAAAAAAAATAGTGGTTATCACCACTACCACAATGAAACAACAAATATAAATAAATGTAGAGTAGTAAGGATAGGGTCACATTCTCATCATACTTCGGTTGAGAATCCGATTCCCCAAAACTCTATACAAAAATAATTAACAACACACACCACAGATCTCTAAAGCTGAAAATATCGTACTATGTTCCCCTCAGAAAGTTATGTAGTCATCACAAAGGCTTAAAGATCAAATCATTGGACTATGGAGTGAGCCTCCACCGGGGCTATAGATGCTTGACTGGCAGTGGAGTAAACTCATGCAGGGCGACATGTCTCTCTCTCAAGAGGGAGACCTCTGAACGCACATACGGGTAAGCTAGCCAAAAGGAAAACCCAGAAAGGTACCATCCAAAATTACTCAAGATGGGGCAATAAACATCACAATCACATGCACTGGTTCTGGATTGCTTAGGGTCATCGACACGCAAGATTTAGTAAATGAACTTCACTTGCACACAATATGGTCCTAAAGAAAGTAAGATAACATTCAAGAAAAATGGTTAACATTACTAGCTTCTTTGAGTCTTTGAGAATCTTTTACAGTTACATATCAAAAACCAAACCATAATCCATATCACCATCCACATACCATTTATACATACCACATACATCACCAACAAAGAATAATCAAGTGGGATACCCCCAATTGCAAATATGAACGAGTAAAGGTCAAATACTCTGAGCTAAAAAATATTACATGAGCACCATGCATACCGTCATTCAGTTACATGAATATAAATCAAAATGCATTTTACATGTTCATTTGCATTCATTATCATAGCAATAACATAGAAATATTAGATTGCATAATATAAACATTGCAAAGCATAAACAAGAAGAATGCATATACAAATAACACATGTGAATACCGAAATAAAATGCCATGTATATATATATATAAATACGAAAGTCTACAAAGTACAAAATGCCCGAAGGTAGTATACATCGGAGCACTGAGGCTCATACTAAGATAAAATATACAAAAAACAAAAATAATGCAATAAAACAACTAGCTAGTGCCAGTAGGATCCCTCCGTGGACCCTGCGCTGTAGAAGCCCCGTGAGAGCTAGAAGTACGATGAGTCCTATGACTCATCTCGGTCCCTCGGGTAGTAGTGGCAATAGATGATGAAGGAGGAACAGGTAAAGGAATCTGATGCTCATGAAGAATATTCTCCAACATCTCGATGTAGACAACCTACTTACGTAGGCTCCTCAAATCAGCACCCTGACGAGCGACCCTCTAAGAAATCTTAGCCCATAGAGATGCAATAGTCAAAGCAGAATCATCCCCTCTAGAACCTGACTACAACCGAGAAAGCTCACCCTATAAACGGGTAATCTCACCACCAAGTCTGGTGATCTCTACATCCTTAGCAGCAAGAGCATCGCTGCTAGGTCCAACCCATAACCCATCCACCTCAGCTTGAAGATGAGTCACCTCACCCTGATACCATGCTAACTCGGCCTTCACTCGACCCAACTCCAAATCTAAGCTATCTCGCTCAGCCTAGAGAATCCCCCACTCCTCCTCTGACCATCGAGGAGGTGCACCCTCATCATCATCACCACCACCCTCCTCAGGCTACTGAACATCCATACCCATGTCAGCTCTCGAAGAGCTACCACATCGATGCTTCACCGACCAAGGAACCCATCCACCCACATCTACATCATCACCACTCCCATCATCATCTACGATGACACTAGGAGTCCATAGAGGCTGACTCACAAACCATACATCATACTCAGCAATCATGCCCACATCATCCAAGTCAAGCACCTCCAAGTCGAGTCATCAGTAGGATCATCGACTCACCAAAGTCAGGAGCAACAGGCAACCCCAACTCATCACCCCATCACCTATACGTAACAGGCGCATCAAGAACATCCTGAACAAGCCCAAACTACCGTAGTACATGAGAGAACTAGATAAACTCCATATCCCTCAGATGGGCGCCAACAACCCATCATCCCCGCCTAACATGATGAAGCTCTACTGCATCTATCACCCAATCCAAACCCCTCCAAGGCCGCCAACACATCAAGTCCCTAGTCAGAGAACTCAAGATATCTCTAAACTCTAAAGCACTCACAATAGATCGACTGACCTCCTCACTGAGTAACCATCTGTATGCACGGGGAGAAGTGGCATCCATGCCACAAGGTAAACCAATAGGGCGACCAATGATAATATGCTCCCAACACCAAATCTGGAGCAACAAACTACAACCCAGGCCCTTACGCCCCCGCCTCTTCACCTCATAAAGCTCACTATAAACCTCGCAGAGAAGAGCGGGAGCCCAGGCCAACCGACGAGGATCAACTATCAAATCTAGAACAATAGGCACCTGGTTCCACGGGATCCTCGATCCCATGGAATTGGGCAACAACATGTTGCTCAATATGTACATCATGAAGATAGGTAATGCACCCAAGCTACCAGTGTAAAGAGATCCAAATACGCAATGTCCCCCTCGTGAATCAATGTCCCACATCTCACCAAACAAAGGGAATAGAGCCTCCTTGTCGAGGCCAACTCGAACGGTAGGACCCTCGATAGGAACGCGGAAGATACGGTAGATATCCTCGAGAGTGATAGTCAACTCCCTATTGGGAGCTGAAATGTGCCCCTATCTAGATCCCAACGCTCAACAAGTGCCGAAAGGAGATCCTCATCAGCTCGGACGGTGCCTAACCGCCCGCAACCGTCTAAACCAATGGTCTGTAGTAGAGTCCAATCATCATCGAAAGTGCTTTCCGCACTTTCCGAATGGTCCTCGGCCACCTATGCCGAGCATCAAGAAGCTTAACCTAAAAAAAATATATAAAAAACAAAAATTAGCACAACATGCTAGGTAATAAAAAAAAACAAAAATTTTACCTAATCACCTAGGTAATAAAACAAAAAATTTTTACCTATCCCTAGGTAATAAAACAAAAAATTTTTACCTACACTAGGTAATAAAAACAAAAACAAATTTTTACCTACCCTAGGTAATAAAACAAAAACATTACCTAAAAAAAAAAAAATTTTTACCTACCCTAGGTAATAAAACAAAAAAAATTTTTACCTACCCTAGGTAATAAAAAAAAAACAAATTTTTTACCTACCCTAGGTAATAAAAACAAAAACGAAATTTTTACCTACCCTAGGTAATAAAAGCAAAAAAATTTACCTAATCATGGTAATAAAAAAAAAAATTTTTACCTACCCTAGGTAATAAAAAAAAAAAAAAATTTTTACCTACCCTAGGTAATAAAAACAAAAACAATTATTTTTTACCTACCCTAGGTAATAAAAACAAAAAAATGAAAAATTTTACCTACCCTAAGTAATAAAAAAAAAACATTTTTTTTACCTACCCTAGGTAATAAAAACAAAAACAAAAAATTTACCTACCCTAGGTAATAAAAACAAAAAAAAATTTTTACCTACCCTAGGTAATAAAAACAAAAAAAAAAAAAAAAAAAAAAAGTTCATTGCCAGCCCTGCTTAATGAGCAAACAATAATCATTTACCAGCCCCACTTAATTATCAAACAAACAACACAAACACAAACAATAAAAGGGCAAATCGCCTACCTCGGCAAACCGACCGCCAACTTCCGCTCCAACCGAGCCACCACCACCGCTCCCCTCGCCAACCTCCATCTCACTCATCACTTCAACCAATCAATCAATGACAACTGGCAGAATGATTTTGAAAGCGACAACAACCTATAAATAGCCGCTTTTAGCGACGAAAAACATGCGCCTGCGTTTTTCATGATGCACGAAAATGCAAACCCACATTTTGAGGCGCAAAAACGCGAAAACGCGGTTTCATAAAGCAAAACGCAAATCCACGTTTTTCACCACAATAACCGCAAGTCAGCGGTTTCAAAAAAAACTACAATCCTCATAATCATCTGGAGTGAAACTCGTATCTAGTGGATTATCCTATACACCTAGCGGTTGCAACGACTAGCAATCCATGCAAACCGGTTGGATGGGTAAATCACCATAAGGAAACTCATTCAGAAATCACAAAAAACAACAATGAATCAAGTCGATAGGTCCCTAAATCTATGAGCTTAAATGTGTTCTAAAACATATTTGCCAAGGTAATCCTACAAAAACCTTCCGTTGGGTCAAAAGCGGAACAACAAACAACAATTTGGTAATAATCAAAAACCGCTTGAGCATCAAATCCTCGACGATTGGTTCCTTAAACCCATCATTTGGAAGGAATTGCTAAAGTCATAGTGGACGAAAACTCAAAAGAGTGGTCAAAAATTTTACCATGTATTCTAAACATTAATGAAACCAAAAGCAAAATTGCAAGAACACAAATAATCCCAAGCTTGGGGCACAAAGAAAATCAAGACAAAATTCATTAACATCAAATCAACATCATTCAATAAACAACCCACTTTCAACATCCGTATTTCGTCAATTGGCTTATGGGTGTCAACCTTTACCCAATCGTCAATTGAGGGGGTAAGCAAACAAATCAAAAATTTTAAATTCATTCATTCTATGTGTCAAAGAGAAATGAACCCATTCATCCAATAAAGTTAGATGTCATTAGTTTTTGCACCGCATTGTGTTGTACACAACGCAGATACAAAAAGGGGCAACTGTAGACACCAAAATCTAGCACCCTTTAGTTCACATTCACCACCTCACCATCAAATCCTGCATAATAAAGATATATGCCTAAGTTCTAACTTAGGGATATAAAATCCTGCACATCATTATATTTTCCTAATTTATTTAATTAGGAAAATCACCCTAGGATACCTTGTCCACCCATTGGACATGTGTCCTGGACACCTCACCCAACATCCATGCCACATCTCACCCACTCCTGTCCCCTTTGTCCTTGCACATGAGACAGATTCCCAACACCCATGCCACAACTCCTTTGTTGTTGTCCCCTTGTCCCTTCACATAAAACAACATCCCACATCCCACTCCACTTGGAGCCACATCACCCCAGTTAAGTGAGCCACACTGAGTGACTCACTGTAATTGCCCCTTCCACTTGGCAGTTCAGGTTTGCCACTTGGCAAGTCAGGCTTGCCACCTCACATTCCCCTCCAAAGCCCCAGGAAGCCTATAAAGGCACCATCAATCCACCAAACAAAGGGAGCTGAATTTGCGTATCGACAGGCTGCCGAAATACATCCAGACCCGACGAGAAACTGAGAGCGCGAGCTCGAATTTGATCGTTGGCATGCATCCCGAGGTGACCTATCATCTCAGCCGAAACCGCCCGCCCGTGGTTCTACAGTAAAAAATGTGCATCCATGGTTTCACAACCGCAGGTCCACGGTTTCCAGCCCGCAACCGCGTTCCCGCGGTTCCACAGTCCCGAACAAATTTTATCAACAGAGATCAATAAATTATCAATTTGTTAGCAAGGCATTTTTAATTAGTATTTCTATGTTTCTTGCAAGCATTCCTTTCAAGGGTTTTTATTTGCATTGTTTGCAGTCATTTATACAGGTGCTATTAACCCTTGTTTGGTTTCCATGTGTGCAGGAGATAGGTATTTGAAGAGCTATTGAAGCTAGGAGTGGTCCCTACATTGGATACCAAAGCCCACTCACCCCTTGGAGCTGTAGCAGAGGAATGAAGAGCACCCTATCTTGTTGAGGAGTTGGAAGAATTTACCTCTTCTATCGGAGCATTGTAACACCTATCAGAAGGAGAAAATCATTGTAACATTGCCCCCAACACATTTGGGGCAATTCAAAATATCTATTGTAACATTGTATCAAGCACTAATACAAAGGAACATTCTTTTTGGCAAATTTCTCTTTCTGTGTTTATCTTATTTATTGTGCTTAGTTATTTTGCTACACAAAGTTTAACCCAACATATGACAAGGAAAAAACATATATAGGCGCTAAAATTAAGTGGAGAGAAAAAAATCTCATTGCTCAGATAAGATAAGGACTAGCTCTCATAGGCTTAGATGTGAAACAGGAAGATGGACAATGCCCAAGGAACAATGGGAAGAAAGGATATGTACTCTATGCACAACATAGCCAATAGAGACAGAGGAACATTTCATTTATAAATGCCCGAGTTTTTTAGACATCCGTGGCAAATACAAAGAAACACTTGAAAAAGGGTTTATGATAGAGTTATTTGAAGATAGTAAAATATAAAAAGTTGAAGAGTTATTTAATTTTTTTTTGTATGAATATAAATATTCTAAAATTAATTTAAATTCATTTCTTTATAAAGTTTTAATTTTTTATTTTAATTTTTTAACTTTTCTTTAATTTTTTTTTATGAATATAAATATTCTAAAATTAATTTAAATTCATGGTTTTTTTCAATAAGTTTACACAGGTTTTTATGAGGGTGCCTTTATACTTTGTGGGGTTTGAAAATTGGACCTTTCAAAGAGAGGCCAAAGCCCTTACCATTGTAGTAAGCTTACAACTTTTGTTTAATTTTACATGGGTTTTTATAAGAAGTCCTAGTCCCCTCGTACCAAGGTTTGAACTTCGGTTTCTTGGATGAAAACTCAAGGACTTGCTACTACAAAATATCTCATAGGTCTAAATTTAGCTTCATGTTAAAATACAACACATCACATAATTTAATTTACTTTAGAAAAACTAGATGCTTGGACCTACAAAATATCTCATAGGTCTAAATTTAGCTTCATGTTAAAATACAACACATCACATAATTTAATTTACTTTAGAAAAACTAGATGCTTGGACCTACAAAATATCTCATAGGTCTAAATTTAGCTTCATGTTAAAATACAACACATCACATAATTTAATTTACTTTAGAAAAACTAGGTGCTTATGTCCAATTTAAATGAGAATCCATATCATCCTTAAGATAACTAAAATCACCTTCATTTAAATATTAGATAAAATATATAAATAAAATAAAATTCTTAAGGGATTGAGTTTCAGTAGATAAGGAATAAGACCAAGTTGTTAGGCATAGTACTATCATACACCCTATAACTCAAAAACAGACAACACAACAAATATACAAGCCTATACATATCATCAACTAGTCTACTAAGACAAAAATATAAAAGAGCTAGATTTTTTTGTAGTTCTAGTTTAACTCATCGAGATGAATCACATCAAGTATACTGAAAGAAGCATCCAAGCAAGAAGATACTAGTACAAAAAACACGATAAACAACTAAAATTTTAATGGATGGACCACTAAACTCTATAGTAATAAAAGGAACCATGAACAATTTGTCATTAATCTTCGTACTAAAGTAAAAGTATAATATGGTAAGTTTAAACAAGCCTTTATGAAAGCATGTTATTATTTTAGTATTTTTTTAACTTGATTTTATAAATATCAAAGGAGGCATCACAATTACTAATTTTTATATCAAATAGCATTAACTACACCGATTAATTTTTGGCTTTGAAGGAGGAGACCCAGGTTCAAATATTGCCAAACGATACATGCATAATAATCAAGTTATTTTAATACCAAGCTATTGTAGCTAGGCGGGAGTTTCAAATGTTTCTTCCCGCTTTCTCCTTCTCCCACTGGGCGGGCGTTTCAAATTTGCATCAGGGCAAGACTTTCTTTTTTTCCTGCTTAAGGCTGTCCTTAAGCTTCTCCTGTAAGGCTATCCTTTAGCTTGTCCTGAAAGGCTATCCTTAAGCCTATCCTAGAAGGCAATCCTTTTGCCTTTCCTTTGGATTTTCTGTTGTCCTTTCCTGTAGCCTTCCTGTGGCCTTGTTTAAAAAATATTTTGACTTGTTGTAATCAGGTTTTGGGTCCCTTGATAAAAACCCATTTTAAATTTAAATGACCAAAAAAATATATGTGATCATGATGTAACATGAGTGGAACATGTTTCAATCATATATAACCAATAAAAAAATGTATACTAACTTTTATATTTTTCTCTTATGACAAGAACTAATATAAGCTAAACTTTTGACATAGAGGTTCATAAGACCACTCAAGTATTATATCACCAATTATTTAATCTTCATTTCTTTACCCTCCCAATAAAGCATTGACTAGAAACACATGATATCTCGATCTTTAGAAATTTCAAAAATATCAATGATTTTTTAGTATATAACCATCATACACCTAAAAAATCAAAAATAGACAACACAACAAAATATACTGGCCTATACATATCATCAACTAGCCTAGTAAGACAAAAATATCAAAATAAATCACATCAAGTACACTAGAAGAAGCATCCAAGCAAGAAGAGACTAGTACAAAAACACATTAAACAAGTAAAAGTTTAATGGAAGGACCATTAAATTCTATAGTAATAGTTAAAAAAAAGGACCATGAGCAATATGTCATTAACCTTCACACTAAAGTAAAAGTATACTATTTTTTTCGAACAATTTTTGATCAAGCTCTACAGTAAAAACATGCATTAGGTAAGTTTATATAGACAAGAGGCTAACTTACTTGAAAACCTAGCCTATTGAGTTCAAAGGAGGGAGGCAACAACTTGGGTATGTCCATTTCTACACAAATACGAGGATGCACTTATTAATCAGATAAATTTTCTAACATCGGGTGAGACCGCAAAACCTTACCAAGAACAATAATTTTATTGAGAAATGAGTGACATGACCATGGGAAATGACCCTCATATGGAAGTTGTTACTAAAAATTTAGCCAAGAAATTCCCTACCGATGGTCCTCAACACCCCCCTATTCCTCAAAAAACTTCTACCTCTCAGGTCGTTCCTCTCAAGAACCATCTTGCCTCTTCCACGACTCAAACTAAGTACTCAGATACTCCTGTTAATCCTCAAGACCCACCAATTTCAACCACGAGTCTTGAGTTAGCTCTCGTTTCTTCACCACAACTCTTGAAAGATGGTCTTATGACAGATGGATGGAGAATGGTAGGCAAGCAAAAACGTTCGTCAACCCCCCAAGATCACTCCATCCATTCAAAGGAAAAAACCCCTCTATCAAAGATCTTGCTAGATCCTTCTCTCAAGTGTCTCAAAATAAGGTTCATGCTCAACAAAACCATCTGGACAACACCCAATTGTTGCCAATTAGTAAAAATATTTTCCAGGATTTAATTCATGATGTTGAGTAGCCTCTAAATCACCCCTCATGAATTTAAATATTTTATCCTGAAATGTTAGGGGGCTCTCCCTCCCTTGTCGTAAGTTTTAAGTTCGAAAAGTTATTGCTGAAAATCATATTTATGTTCTTTTCCTTCAAGAACTAAGAGTCACTCGTCACACTCTCACCCATTGTATGGATATCATTGGTGGTGGATATGCATTTGCCTTTACTATTTCTTGTGTTAATGGTAAAGGAGGTGTTGCCCTTTCCATAGCCAAGTCTCTTTGTTATGATATTCTAGACCATGGTGAAGACCCTGCTCATCGTTGTGTGTGGGTTAGATTGACTCTTAACTCTTAGGTTATTGGATTTTATTCCATCTATGCTCCTAATGATCCTCCTAGTCAAATAAACCTTTGGAAATAGTTAGCTTTTTCTCTCCTTCCTACAAATTGGATCTATGGAGGTGACTTTAATATGATTGAGAATCATAGTAACAAAAGTTGGACTAGTAGTAGACCCCTTTCAAATGTTGAATTTGGTAGTTGGTTATTTTATCGTAATCATTTAGGTGTGCATGATCCTCTCTTTGGTAAAGCCTCCTCTCATAGATATGACTAGTTTACGAGGTCCAACTTTCATCAAGGTTCTGCTAGGAAGCTTATTCGTCTTGACAAATTTTATTTCAGCAATTATTTCTTGGATAAATTCTCCATCCATGAGCAAGTTCGCATCCTTTCTCACACTACTTTTTATTATTACCTTCTTGTATTGTCTTCTATCCAGAATTCCTCTATATCTCTTAATTCCATGTCATTTCCTTACAAATTAAATGTGTCCCACCTTGATAATCCTGCCTGTTGTTGCCTTGTAAAGCATGTTTCGAATAGATTTCCTAGACCAACTGGTAATACTGCCTGGATCAAATGGTTTGAAACAACAATTTCTAATACGGTTTCATCCCTTATATGGTATGGGCACTCTGTTGTCAGGATGAAGAAGATTCAATAGAGTCACCTTCGTAAGGAGATATCTCATCTTCATTTCATGCCTATGAAAGACCCTACTAACATTGTTATTCAATGTGATCTAGCTAATGTTGAAAAATAGGCTAGAGTTTACGAGTCTTACCATGATAGAGGGCCACATGTTAGGTCTCGCCTCAATTGGATATCCTAGGGAGACAAGGGAACTAATTTTTTTTAACTACCTCAGACATAAGAATGTTTTGAAAAGGATCACTAAGTTGGAGGACCCTTC
Source organism: Wollemia nobilis (assembly GCA_028583015.1). NCBI lineage: Eukaryota > Viridiplantae > Streptophyta > Pinopsida > Araucariales > Araucariaceae > Wollemia > Wollemia nobilis. The sequence goes on from JAQPPZ010017228.1 coordinate 21,968,477, forward strand.
AGGTCATTTTATTTTCGATTCTAAAGAGATAATGAATCCTTTTGTAGCTCATTTCTCTCAACTTTTTATAGCGGAGGCAAGGGATAAAATCCAATGTATCTTAATGGAATACATGCAGGAACATATTTCCACCCTAGTAGACCCTATTATTCAGGATCAAATTGAATATCCTCTTTCTATGAATGATCTGCAAACTGCTCTTTTTTATATGATGAATGATAAAGCTCCTAGCTTGAATGGGCTTCTAGTGGAGTTTTATAAAAAAATTGGCATATTATTTTCTCTGATTTTCATCACATTTACCTGGAAGCTCTTCATAATAGTTCCCTTGGAGCTTATATCAATGCAGGGCTTATCTTCAATTGGAGACCTATTACCCTCCTTAATGTTTCTTACAAGATCATAGCTTAAGCTATAGTTTTAAAAATCAAAACTGTTACTCAAGCAATTGTTCGTCCTGAACAATCTACTTTTCTTAAAGGTCATTATATTTTAGATAATATTATGATGGCCTGGGAAAATTCCAATGGGCTATCAATTCTAATCAAGATGCCCTCCTGGTTAAGTTAAATTTTGACAAAGATTATGATAGAATCAGATGAGATTTTATTATGAGTATGCTTTCTTGGCTTGGCTTGGTTTAGGTCCAAAATTGGTATGCTCTTTGGTGATGCTTCAAATTATGTTCAGGTTAATGGAGCTCTTTCCCCCTCCTTCCCTCTTCATTGGTCTATTAGACAAAGTTGCCCACTTGCTCATTTTTTGTATGTTTTGGTTGTCAATGCCCTTGGTTATCTTATTCATAAGGCTCATTCTGATGGTCTCATTCAGGGTATTAAGCTTCCTAGGGATAAGCATGCTCTTAACTCTCATTTGTTGATAATTCCCTTATTTAACTTCAAAATACCCAACGAGAGGTGGGAACGACTAAAGATATTGTTTAATTATTTTGTGATGTGTCTAGTTCTTGTATTAACGATTCTAAAACTAAAGTCTTCTATACCTCTTCCTCTCCTCGTGGATGTAACTCCTTAATTTAGGGGAAGATCATCCCTCATGGTATGATTGTGCATTATTTAGGAATTTCATTTGGGATTAATATCTCTCCTAAGGATATGTGCAATTGGGTTATGGAAAGACTTAAAAAATAATTAATGCTTGGCCAGCTCGATTTCTTTCTATAGCAAGAAGAATTCAAGTTGCGAATAAAATTATGGTAACCTCTCATGTTTATTACTCCTCTTGTTGGATGGCCCCCAAGGTAGCCTATAATAAAATAACTCAGTTCATTAGTAAATTTTTATGGACTAAATGGAATGTAGAAGTGGGTATGAAACCCATCTCTTAAAAAATTTGTACTCAACCTAAGGCTTTAGGAGGTCTAGGCATCATTGATCCTCTTACCCAGAGTAAAAGTTTAGCTGCAAAATGGGTTGCTAGAGCCATTATTGGTGATGAAAATTGGAAACACCTATTTTGTTATAGAATCTCTATAGCTACTCATAAAGGTAAATAGAGAAACCCCTTAGGAGGATAATGTCCTTAATGTGCCTTATTTTATTGTTAAAGGTTCTATTTCATTTATCCAAAAATAGAAAGCTTGGCAATCAGTTGCTCATTTATTGGCTTGGAAGTCTGACTCCTTGAGACATGGTCTGAGCATCGGTCTAAACAATCTTTGGTGGAATAAACTTATCCTCCATAATGATAAACCTTTATCTTTATGTAATGTTATTCGTGGGCTAGATTTTTTAAAGAAAGGAATTAATAAAATTAGAGATATTTGGGATCTGGGTAGCTGCTCAATTTTTACCTGCAACCAGATCTACAATTATTGCTCCCTTCCCTATAGGTTCAAAGAGTCTTATGGCTCAGTTATGGCTTCCATCCCTTGTGAGGTACTTATGAAGTTGGGAACAACTGCCCATAATATTTGGAATGACTGGATATGGATTAATGGTCATAGAATCTCTTTCATTATTTCTATTTGGTTATACAAAAATCATCTGTGTCCCCCTTCTTTAGACTCTAAGCTCAATTTCAAGTGAATTTTACTAATGCCTAATGGTAGTTTCTTGCTACTCAAATTTGGAAATCTCTTGTTGAATCAAAAACTTAACTTCTTGGTTGGAATATTTTTCATCAAAAATTTCCAACTATTGAATTTTTGGCTGCAATTTTACACATTCCCCTTCAATGCAATTTTTGTAATGCTTTAGTGTTATAAAGTGATGTCACTTTGCAGGTACAGGTAGCAAAAATGGAAACTACAACATACTAGACGTCTGGATCAGACATTCAGGCAGCAGGCCAAACGTCTGACCTACAAGATATCTAGGCCAGATGTCTAGGCAGCAGGCCAGATGTTGACCTGCTAGATGTTTGGGCCAGACATCTAGCCTACTAGACGTCTGGGCCAAACGTCTAGGTAATAGGCCAAATGTCTAGGCTATATGTCTAGGCAAGTAGACATCCAAGATAGACTTCAAGATGCAAAAGATGAATCACTTCAGTTTCATAAGAAAATGAACAATTTTATGAAGGAATCTTTTTGAGAGAGGAAACGAACGTTTCAGAGTCTTCCCCTCATGCTTTATAAAATGGACTTTATCCCTTGCATATTTGTGTGGTTGAAACATGAATGTAACGAAGTGCTACTGAAAATAATAATAAAAAGAGAAGTTGCCATTGCCCCGTGTTTTTTCTGCACATTGCAAGTTTTCACGTAAATCTTTGTGTTAATTATGTTGTGTTTTTTGTTTTTCTATTATTGTTTTTCCACTTGTAGGATAAAATATGAAGTTTTTCTAACATCTGGTATTAGAGCCTAAGGTTTTGTGTGAGTGGGAGCTACAACAATGATAGGAGGTGTAACAAAATATGAGATTGAGAAATTTTATGGTAGGACCTTCGCTCTATGGAAGATGAAGGTGGAGGATATGTTGGTTCAGAATGACCAAGTTCGAGCCTTGAAAGGGGTCGCGAGTAAAATGATCAGCATGAAATATGAGGAGTGGGCAACGCTTGATAGGAAGGCAGTTTCTACAATCTATCTTTACCTAGTGCACTCTATCTTGTTCAATGTAGATGAAGAGAAGACTGCGAAAGACCTTTGATAAAATATTGAAACAAAATCAACAACAAATAAGGTTATTATGAAAGAGCAACTTTATAGCTTGAGGATGAAGGAAATTTCATACGTGGTAGATCATTTGAATGAGTTTAATACTCTTATAAATTGGTTTTAGTTAATGTGAAGATGGAGGATGAAGATAGAGTTACCACCCTACTTTGTTCCCTATTGGAAAATTTGGATCATATGGTGATGACCATCAGTAATTCATCATCAGGAACTTTCAAATTTTATGATGTGGTAGCCGCTTTGTTGGTAGAAGAGTTGAGACAAAAAACAACTCTGGAACCCTCAACCAATGAATCCCTAGCAATGAGAGATTGATATTTTGAGGGAATAAACAAGGTAGAAAATAGTCTAGATCTAAGTTTAAAGGACGTAAGCAGAAAGGGAAGTGCTGGCATTGTGGTAAGACAAGACACTCAAAGAAGGATTGTTGGCAATTAAAGAATGGTGAAAAGCAAAATCAACCATCATTTGAGGTTAGTGTAGTATATTCAGGAGAGATGAAAACATGTGAAGCCTTCTGTATCAGTAACAACAAATCTATTTTATATACTTGGGTTTTGGACTCAGGTGCATCTTTCCACATGTCTCCCCATAGAGATTGGTTTGAAAAATATCAGCTATACCATGGTGGAAAGGTCTATTTGGGTGATGATCACCCTTTAGAAATTGTGGGAATAGGGGATATAAGGATCAAGCTGGACGATGGTAGAGAAAGGATGTTATGTGATGTACGACATGTGCCCTATTTGCAAAAGAATTTGCTCTTAATCAATATGATGGATAAGCTAGGGTATTCTATCACCTTCAATAATAACTACTGCAAATTACCATAGGAGCTCTTGTAGTAGTAAATGGAGAATCTTATGGGACTCTATATCGTTTATGCAGTTATACGATGATAAACCATGCAACAAAATCAACTTTTGTTTAGGATGTAGTAATGTTATGGCATCAACACCTAGGCCATAAGAGTGAAAAGACCTAAAAATTCAAAATGATAGAGGTATGCTTTATGGGATTACGTCTTACAATTTAGACTTGTGTGAGCACTATATTTTTGGTAAACAAAAGAGGGTTCAGTTTACTGCAAGTCCTGGTAAGAGTTCTAATTTTTTTCAACTTATACATTTGGATATATTTAGACCAATCTCCACTCAGTCCTTAAATGGTGCCATCTATTTTTTGACTTTTATAAATGATTATTCTAAGAGAGTGTGGGTTTATTTTTTGAAGAAAAAGTCGAAAGCTTTGCAAAAATTTAAAGAGTTCAAACACGGGTAGATAAGAGTTTGGACAAGTGGATTTTATGTCTCATGTTAGATAATGGGGGTGAATATTGCTCCAAGAAATTTGATAAATTTTTAATGCAGGAAGGTATTAAGCACCAAAAGATCGTACCATACACACCATAGAAAATTAGTGTGGCTGAGCATATGAATCACACAATCATGGAATGTGCGATAAGCATGCTTAGCACAACCATGTTGGAGAGAAATTTTTGGGTAGAGGCTGTTAATACAACTGTTTATATTATTAACAGGTCACCTACAATGACGTTGAAGGTTTGGTGTTGTAAGCCAATATATTACTCTCATTTGCATACCATTGGCTGTGATGCATTTGCCCATGTACCCAAAGAAAAATGGTCCAAACTTGACCCGAAGTCAAGCAAATATATTTTTCTCGGCTATGGAGATATAGTGAAGGGGTATAGACTATGGGATCCTACTACCCATAAGGTAATTATTAGCCAAGATGTTATTTTTGATGAAAAATCCATGCAGAGGAAGAAGGTACAACAAAATCTTAATGTTGTACCAATTGAAGTAGAATTGAGTGAAGATGAACATGCTAAAGTTGTTGATCAACATGCAGAACAACAAGTAGAACAACAAGTAGAGCAACTACAATGGTCACAAGACCAAGAGCCACAATCGATAAATCATTAGGTTAGAAGATCTACACATCCATAAAAGTGTCTAAAAAGGTATTATCATGTGTATCGATCCTCTTATGCTTTGTTAAATGATGATGGTGAACCTAGTTCATTTTAGAAAGCTAGAGAGTCTGATAATGCAAAAAAGTGGAGGAAATCCATGGAGGAGGAAATTGAGGTACTTCACAAGAATAAAACATGGGAACTTGTGGATCTCCCACATGGAAGAGAGATTGTTGGAAACAAGTGGGTGTACAAAGTAAATAAGAACAACGATGGGTTGTTAGAACTCTATAAAGCTCGCTTGGTGGAAAAATACTATGTGCAGAAGTCAAGTATTGACTTTAATGAAATTTTCTCTCCAATTGTGAAGATGACTACTATTAGATTTCTACTTGCACTTGTAGCTGCACAAGATTTAGAACTAGATACTATTGATGTAAATAATGCTTTATTGCATGGTGGTCTTGAGGAGGATATTTATGTGGATCAACCTAAGGGCTATGAAGAAAGAGGTAAAGAGCATTTGGTTTACAGATTGAAGAAATCACTGTACAGGTTGGAACAGGCACCAAGGATGTGGTATAGGAAATTTGAAACCTTCATGAAGAGCCAAGGTTTCAACAAGAGTGAAGCTTACCATTGTGGATACTATAAGAGGTTTGATGATGGAAGTATTATTATTTTGTTGTTGTATGTTGATGATATGCTGGTTGTAGGCCCCAAAATGAAGAAAATTATTGAACTTAAGGCTCAGTTGTCTAGGACATTTGAAATAAAGGATTTAAGAGCAGCAAACCAAATTTTAGGGATGAAGATACACAGGGACAAAAAAGGAAGAAAGATCTGGTTAAGTCAAAAGTCATATGTGGAAAAGATTCTACATCGTTCCAATATGCAGAATGCAAAACTAGTTAGTACCCTACTTCTTCCACACTTAAAGTTGTCTTCCAACTAGTGTCCTAGAACAGAAGTAGAGAAGACAAGCATGTCTTGTGTACCATATTCATTAGTAGTAGGAAGCCTCATATATGCCATGGTGAGCACCAGACCAAATATTTCCCAAGCAGTGGGAGTAGTCAATCGATACATGACAAATCCTGGTAAGGAGCATTGGAATGCAATGAAGTGGATATTTAGATATTTAAGAGCCACTTCAGATGTTGTCATTTACTTTGGATCAACATATTTGCAAGTTAAAGGTTTTGTGGATTCTAATTATGGTGGAGATAGATATGGGAGAAAGTCCACTATAGGATATCCCTTCACTCTTCCTGGTGGAGCAGTGAGTTGGGCTTCAAAGTTACAATTTTTTGTGTCTTTATCAATAACTAAAGCAGAATATAGATAAATGAATCATGCTAGCAAAGAGGTAATTTGGCTAGAGCGATCGTTGGGTGACTTCAAGGTAATGAAAGAGAAAATTACACTGCATTGTGATAGCCAAAGTACTATTCAGCTAGTGAAGAATCCAACTTTTCATGATCACACAAAACACATTGATGTCAAGTACCACTTTATCAAATATGTGGTGGAAGAATGTAGGATCCTATTGCAGAAAATCAACACTGAAGTGAATCTTGCAGATATCCTTATAAAACCAGTAAAGGTAGAGAAGTTTGAGTGGTGAATAACCTCTAGGGGCCTGCTAAAAAAGTAACAAGGGCAACATTGGGTAATTGGCACTAGATGAAAATATTTGGTAGAAGAATTCTTGAATACTAAGTTCAAGTGGAAGAATGTTAGGAAGTGAAGTCACTATGCAGATACAAGTAGCAAAAAAGGAAGTTGAAGCAAACTAGACGTCTGACCTGCTAGACGTCTGGGTTAGACATCTAGGCAGCAGGCCAAACGTTTGAACTGCTAGATGTTTGGGTTAGACGTCTAGGTAGCAAGCTATACATCTGACCTGCTAGATGTTTAGGCAAGTAGACGTCCAGGATAGATTAGTTTACACAGGTTTTTATGAGGAGTGCCTTTATACTTTTTGGGTTTTGAACCTTGGATATTTCAAAGAGAGGTGAAAGCCCTTACCATTGTAGTAAGATTACAACTTTTATTTAATTTTACATGGGTTTTAATAACAAGTCCTAGTCCTCTTGTACCAAGGTTTGAACTTCAGTTTCTTGAATGAAAACTCAAGGACTTGCTACTACAAAATATCTCATAGGTCTAAATTTAAACTCATGTTAAAATACAACACATCCCATAATTAAATTTACTTTAGAAAAACTAGATGCTTATGTCCAATTTAAATGAGAATCCATATCATCCTTAAGATAACTAAAATCACCTTCATTTAAATATTAGATTAAATAGATTAATAAAATATAATTCTTAAGAGATTGAGTTTCAGTAGATAAGGACTAAGACCAAGTTGTTAGGCATAGTACTATCATATACCCTATAACTCAAAAATAGACAACACAACAAATATGCAAGCCTATACATATCATCAACTAGCCTACTAAGACAAAAATATAAAAGAGCTAGATTTTTTTTGTAGTTCTAGTTTAATTCATTGAGATAAATCACATTAAGTATACTTAAAGGAGCATCCAAGCGAGAATATACTAGTACAAAAAATACGGTAAACAACTAAAAGTTTACTGGATGGACCACTAAACTCTATAGTAATAAAAGGGACCATGAACAATTTATCATTAACCTTCGTACTAAAGTAAAAGTATAATACGATAAGTTTAAACAAGCCTTCATGAAAGCATGTTATTATTTTAGTATTTTTTAAACTTGATTTTATAAAGATCAAATGAGGCATCACAATTACCAATTTTTATATCAAATAGCATTAGCTAAACCGATTAAATTTTTGGCTTTGAAGGAGGAGACCCAGGTTCAAATCTTGCCAAACAATACATGCATAATAGTCAAGTTATTTTAATACCAAGCTATTGTAGCTAGGCGAGAGTTTCAAATGTTTTTTCTCGCTTTTTCCTTCTCCCACTAGGCGGGTGTTTCAAATTTGCATTAGGGCAAGAATTTCCTTTTTTCCTGCTTCAGGCTATCCTTAAGCTTGTCCTGTAAGGCTATCCTTTAGCTTGTCCTGAAAGGCTATCCTTAAGCCTATCCTGAAAGGCAATCCTTTTGCCTTTCCTTTGGATTTTCTGTTGTCCTTTCCTGCGGCCTTCCTGTGGCCTTGTTTAAAAAGTCTTTTGACTTGTTGTAATCAGGTTTTGGGTCCCTTGATAAAAACCCACTTTACGTTTAAATGACCAAAAAAATATATGTGATCATGATGTAACATGAGTGGAACATGTTTCAATCATATATAACCAATAAAAAATGCATACTAAATTTTATATTTTTCTCTTATGACAAGAACTAATATAAGCTAAAATTTTGACATAGAGGTTCATAAAACCACTCAAGTATTATATCACCAATTATTTAATCTTCATCTCTTTACCCTCCCAATAAATCATTGACTAGAAACACATGATATCTCGATCTTTAGAAATTTCAAAAATATCAAGGATTTTTTAGTATATAACCATCATACACCTAAAAACTCAAAAATAGACAACACAACAAAATATACAGGCCTATACATATCATCAACTAGCCTAGTAAGACAAAAATATCAAAATAAATCACGTCAAGCACACTAGAAGAAGCATCCAAGCGAGAAGAGACTAGTACAAAAACACATTAAACAACTAAAAGTTTAATGGATGGACCACGAAATTCTATAGTAATATTTGAAAAAAGGACCATGAACAATATGTAATTAACCTTCGTACTAAAGTAAAAGTATACTATTTTTTTCGAACAATTTCTGATCAAGCTCTAAAGTAAAAACATGCATTAGGTAAGTTTAGATAGACAAGAGGTTGACTTACTTGGAAACGTGGCCCATTCAGTTCAAGGGAGGGAGGCAACAACTTGGATATGTCCATTTCTACACAAATACGAGGATGCACTCTATAATTAGACAGTTTTTCTAACATCGGGTGAGACCACAAAATCTTACCAAGAATAATAATTTTATTGAGAAATGAGTGATATGACCATGGGAAATGGCCCTCATATAGAAGTTGTTACTAAAAATTTAGCCAATAAATTCCCTACCGATGGCCTTCAACACCCCCCTATTCCTCAAAAAACTTCTACCTCTCAGGTCATTCCTCTCAAGAACCCTCTTGCCTCTTCCATGAATCAAACTAAGTACTCAGATACTGTTAATCCTCAAGCCCCGCCAATTTCAACCACAAGTCTCGAGTTAGCTCTCATTCCTTCACCACAACTCTTGAAAGATAGTCTTATGACATATGGGTGGAGAATGGTAGGCAAGCGACAACGTTTGTCAACCCCCCAAGATCACTCCATCCATTCAAAGGAAAAAAACCCTCTGTCAAATATCTTGCTAGATCCTTCTCTCAAGTGTCTCAAAATAAGGTTCATGATCAACAAACCCATCTGGACAACACACAATTGTTGCCAATTAGTGAAAATATTTTCCAGGATCTAATTCATGAGGTCAAGAAACCTCTAAATCACCCCTCATGAATTTAAATATTTTATCATGGAATGTTAGGGGGCTCTCCCTCCCTTACCGTAAGTTTCAAGTTCAAAAAGTTATAGCTGAAAATCATATTTATGTTATTTTCCTTCAAGAACTAAAAGTCACTCATCACACTCTCACCCATTGTATGGATATCATTGGTGGTGGATATGCATCCGCATTTACTACTTCTCATGTTAATGGTAAAGGAGGTGTTTCCATTTCTATATCCAAGTCTCTTTGTTATGATATTCTAGACCATAGTGAAGACCCTGCTCATCGTTGTGTGTGGGTTAGATTGACTCTTAACTCTCAGATTATTGTATTTTGTTCCATATATGATCCTAATGACCCTCCTATTCATATAAACCTTTGGAAATAGTTAGCTTTTTATCTCCTTCGTATAGATTGGATCTTTGGAGGTGACTTTAATATGATTGAGAATCATAGTGACAAAAGTTGGACTAGTAGTAGACCCCTTTCTAATGCTGAATTTGGTTGTTGGTTATTTTGTCGTAATAATTTAGGTGTGCATGATCCTCTCTTTGGTAAAGCCTCCTCTCATAGATATGACTGGTTTACGTGATCCAAATTTCATCAAGGTTCTGCTAGGAAGCTTTGTTCGTCTCGACAAATTTTATTTCAACAATTATTTCCTAGATAAATTCTCCATCCATGAGCAAGTTCACATCCTTTCTCACACTACTTTGTATGATTACCTTCATGTATTTTCTTCTATCCAAACTTCCTTTATCTCTCTTAATTCCATATCGTTTCCTTTAAAATTAAATGTGTCCCACCTTGATAATCCTGCCTGGTGTTGCCTTGTAAAGCATGTCTGGAATAGATTTCCTAGACCAACTGGTAATACTAGATAGAGAAAATGGTTTGAAACAAAGATTTCCAATACGGTTTCATCCCTTAGATGGTATGGGCACTCTATTTTTAGGAGGAATAAGATTCAAGAGAGTCACCTTCATAAGGAGATATGTCATCTTCGTTCCATGCTTATGAAATACCCTACTAACATTGTTATTCAATGTGATCTAGCTAATGTTGAAAAATAGTCTAGAGTTTATGTGTCTTACCGTGCTAGAGGGGCACATGTTAGGTCTCGCCTCAATTGAATATCCTAGGGATACGAGGGAACTATTTTTTTTTTAACTACCTGAGACATAAGAATATTTTGAAAAGGATCATTGAGTTGGAGGACCCTTCAGGTCATTTTATTTTCGATTCTAAAGAGATTATGAATCTTTTGTAGCTCATTTCTCTCAAATTTTTACAGCGGAGCCAAGGGATGAAACCCAATGTATCTTAATGGAATAAATGCAGGACCCACCCTAGTAGACCCTATTATTCGGGATCAACTTGAATATCCTCTTTCTATGAATGATCTACAAACTACTCTTTTTTCTATGAAGAATGATAAAGCTCTTGGATTGGATGGGCTTCTAGTGGAGTTTTATAAAAAAATTGGCATATTCTTTCCTCTAATTTTCATCACGTTTACCTGGAAGCTCTTCATAACAGTTCCCTTGGAGCTTATATAAATGCAAGGCTTATCTTCAATTGGAGACCTATTACCCTCCTTAATATTTCTTACAAGATCATAGCTAAAGATATAGTTTTAAAAATCAAAACTGTTGCTCAAGCGATTGTTCGTCATGAACAATCTACTTTTCTGAAAGGTCGTTATATTTTAGATAATCTTATGATGGTCTGGGAAACTTCCAATGGGCTATCAATTCTAATCAAGATGCCTCTTGGTTAAGTTAGATTTTGACAAAGATTATGATAAAATCAAATGTGATTTTATTATGAGTATGCTTTCTTGGCTTGGCTTGGTTTCAGTCCAAAATTGGTATACTCTTTGGTGATGCTTCAAATTATGTTCAGGTTAATGGAGCTCTTTCCCCCTCCTTCCCTCTTTATTGGTCTATTAGATAAGGTCACCCCCTTGCTCATTTTTTGTATGTTTTGGTTGTCAATGCCCTTGGTTATCTTCTTCATAAGGCTCGTTCTAATGGCCTCATTCAGGGTATTAAGCTTCCTGGGGATAATCATGCTCTTAACTCTCATTTTGCTGATGATTCCCTTATTTAACTTCAAAATACCCAACAAGAGGTGGAAACAGCTAAAGAGATTGTTCAATTATTTTGTGATGTCTCTAGTTCTTGTATTAACGATTCTAAAACTAAAGTCTTCTATACCTCTTCCTCTCCTTATAGATGCAACTCCTTAATTGAGGGGAAGATCATCCCTCATGTTATGATTGTGCATTATTTAGGAATTTCATTTGGGATTAATATCTCTCCTAAGGATATGTGCAACTGGGTTATGGAAAGACTTCAAAAAAATTAATGCTTGGCCAACTCGATTTCTTTCCTTAGCAAGAAGAATTCAAGTTGCGAATAAAATTATGGTAACCTCTCATGTTTATTACTCCTCTTGTTGGATGGCCCCCAAGGTAGCCTATAATAAATTAACTCAAGTCATTCGTAAATTTTTATGGACTAAATGGGATGGAGAAATGGATATGACACCCATTTCTTAAAAACTTTGTACTCAACCTAAGGCTTTAGAAGGTCTAGGCATCATTGATCCTCTTACCTAGAGCAAAAGTTTGGCTGCAAAATGGGTTGCTAGAGCCATTATCGGTGATGAAAATTGAAAACACCTATTTCTTTATAGAATAACTATAGCTACTCACAAAGGTAAATGGAAAGAAACCCCTTGGGAGGATAAGGTCTGTAATGCACCTTATTTTGCTATTAAAGGTTCTATTTTAGTTATCCAAATATAGAAAGTTTGGCAATCAATTGCTCATTTATTGGCTTGGAAGTTTGACTCCTTGAGACATGGTCTAAGCATTAGTCTAAACAATATTTGGTGGAATAAAATTATCCTCCATAATGATAAACCTTTAGCTTTATGTAATTTTATTCATGGTCTAGCTTTTTTGAAGAAAGGAATTAATAAAATTAGAGATATTTGGGATCTAGGTAGCTGCTCAATTCTTACCTGGAACTAGATCTGTAATTATTTCTCCCTTCCATCCCTTGTGAGGTCCTTATGAAGTTGGGAACAACTACCCATAATATTTGGAATGACTAGATATGGATTAATGATCATAGAATCTCTTTTATTATTTCTATTTGGTTATACAAAAATCTTTTGTGTCCCCCTTATTTAGAATCTAAGCTCAATGTCAAGTGGCAAGTGAATTTTACCAATGTCCAATGGTAGTTTCTTGCTACTCAAATTTGGAAAGCTCTTGTTGAATCCAAAACTCAACTTCTTGGTTGGCAGATTTTGCATCAAAAACTTCCAACTATTGAAATTTTGGCTGCAATTTTACACATTCCCCCTCAATGCAATTTTTGTAATACTTTAGTGTTAGTAAGTGATGTCACTATGCAGGTACAAGTAGAAAAAAAAGAAATTGCAATAGACTAGACGTCTAGGTCAAACATCTAAGCAGCAAGCCAGACGTCTGACCTACAAGATGTCTAGGCCAGACGTCTAGGAAGCAGGCCAAATGCTTGACCTGCTAGATGTTTGGGCTAGACATCTAGGTAGTAGGCCAAACATATAGCCTGCTAGACGTCCAGGCAAAACGTTTAGGCAACAGGTCAAACGTCTAGGCTAGACATCTAGGCAAGTAGATGTCCAAGATAGACGTCAAGACACAAAAGATGAATCACTTTAGTTTCGCAAGAAAACAAATAATTTTGTGAAGGCATATTTTTGGGAGTGGAAACAAACGGTTCAGAGTCTTTTCCTCATGCTTTATAAAAGGGACTTGATCCATTGCATATTTGTGTGGTTGAAACATAAATGTAACAAAGTGCTACTGAAAATAATAATAAAAAGAGAAGTTGCCATTACCCCATGGTTTTGCTGCACATTGCAAGTTTCCACGTAAATCTTTGTGTTACTTGTGTTGTATTTTTCTATTATCATGTTTCCACTTGTAGGAGAAAATCTGAAGTTTTTGTAACATATGGTATCAGAGCCTAAGGTTTTGTGCGAGTGGGAGATACAACAATTATAGGAGGTATAACAAAGTTCGAGATTGAGAAATTTTATGGTAGGAACTTCGCTCTATGGAAGATGAAGGTGGAAGATTTGTTAGTTCAGAATGACCAAGCTCGAGCTTTGAAAGAGGTCACGAGTAAACCAAGCAGCATAAAATATGAGGAGTGGGCAATGCTTGATAGGAAGGCAATTTCTACAATCTGTCTCTACCTAGCAGACTCTATCTTGTTCAATGTAGATGAAGAGAAGACTACAAAAGCTCTTTGACAAAAGATTGAAAAGTTGTATGAAAAAAATCAACAACAAATAAGTTTTTTCTAAAAGAGCAACTTTATAGCTTGAGGATGAAGGAAAGTTCATACGTGGTAGATCATTTGAATGGGTTTAATACTCTTATCAGTAAATTGGTTTTATTTAATGTGAATATGGAGGATGAAGATAGAGTTATCACCCTACTTTGTTACCTCTTGGACACTTTGGATCATATTGTGATGACCATCAATAATTCATCATCAGGAACTCTCAAATTTGATGATGAGGTAGCCGCTTTGTTGTTAGAAGAGTTGAGACAAAAAACAACTATGGAACCCTCAACCAATGAAGCCCTATCCATGAGAGATTGATCTTTTGAGGGGGGTAAACAATGTAGAAAATAGTCCAGATCTAAGTTTAAAGGACGTAAGCAGAAAGGGAAGTGTTGGCATTGTGGGAAGTCAAGATACTCAAATAAGGATCGTTAGCAATTAAAGAATGGTGAAAAGCAAAATAAGCCATCATTTGAGGTTAGTGTAGTAGATTCAGGAGATATGGCAATATGTGAAGCCTTCTGTATCAGTAACAACAAATATATTTTATATACTTGGGTTTTGGACTCAGGTGCATATTTCCACATTCTCCCCACAGAGACTGGCTTGACAAATATCAGTCATATCATGGTGGAAAGGTCTATTTGGGTGATGATCACAATTTAGAAATTATGGGAAGAGGGGATATAAGGATCAAGCTGGACATGGTAGAGAAAGGATGTTATGTGATGTATGACATGTGCCCTATTTGTAGAAGAATTTGATCTTAATCAAGATGATGGATTAGCTAGGGTATTCTGTCACCTTCAGTAACAACTATTGCAAAATTACCATAGGAGCTCTTGTAGTAGTAAAGGGAGAATCTTATGGGACTCTATATCGTTTATGTAGTGATACGGTGACAAACCATGCAACAACATCAACTTTTGTTTAGGATGTAGTAATGCTATGACATCAACGCCTAGGCCTTATGAGTGAAAAGACCTAAAAATTCTAAATGATAGAGGTATGCTTTATGGGATTAAGTATTACAATTTAGAATTATGTGAGCACTGTATTTTTGATAAACAAAAGAGGGTTTGGTTTACTACAAGTCGTGGTAAGAGTTCTAATTTTTTTCAACTTATACATTTGGACATATTTAGACCAATCTCCACTCAGTCCTTAAATGGTACCATCTATTTTTTTACTTTTATAAATGATTATTATAGGAGAGTGGGTTTATTTTTTGAAGAAAAATACTAAAGCTTTGCAACAATTTAAAGAGTTCAAAGCACAGGTAGAGAAGAGTTTGGGCAAGTCAATTTTATGTCTCATGTTAGATAATGGGGGTGAATATTGCTCCAAGGAATTTGATAAATTTTGTATGCATGAAGGTATTAAGCACCAAAATACTGTACCATACACTCCACAACAAATGGTGTGGCTGAGCATATAAATCGCACAATCATGGAACGTGCAATAAGCATGCTTAGTGCAGCCATGTTGGAGAGAAAGTTTTGGGTAGAGGCTGTTAATACAACTGTTTATCTTATTAACAGGTCACCTACAATGACGTTGAAGGTTTGGTGTTGTAAGCTAGTATATTACTCTCATTTGCATACCTTTGGTTGTGATGCGTTTTCCCATGTACCCAAAGAAAAATGGTCAAAACTTGACTCGAAGTAAAGCAAATATATTTTTCTCGGTTATGGAGATATAGTGAAGGGATATTGACTGTGGGATCCTATTGCCCATAAGGTAATTATTAGCCAAGATGTTATTTTTGATGAAAAATCAATGTAGAGGAAGGAGGTACAATAAACTCCTAATGTTGTACCAATTGAAGTAGAATTGAGTGAAGATGAACATGCTAAAGTTTTTGATCAGCATGCAGAACAACAAGTAGAACAACAAGTAGAGCAACCACAATGGTCACAAGACCAAGAGCCACAATCGATAAATCATTGGGTTAGAAGATATACACATCCAAAAATTTATCTGAAAAGGTATTATCATGTGTATCAGTCCTCTTTTGCTTTGCTAACTAATGATGGTGAACCAAGTTCATTTTTGAAAGCTAGAGAGTCTGAGAATACAAAAAAGTGGAGGAAATACATGGAGGTGGAAATTGAGGTACTTCACAAGAATTAAACGTGGGAACTTGTGGATCTCTCACATGGAATAAAGATTGTTGGAAACAAGTGGGTGTACAAAGTAAAGAAGAACAATGATGGGTTTTTGGATGCTATAAAGCTCACTTGGTGGAAAAAGGCTATGTGCAGAAGTCATGTATTGAATTTAATAAAATTTTCTCTCCAATTGTGAATATGACTACTATTAGAGTTCTACTTGCACTTGTAGTTGCACAGGATCTAGAAATGGATAATATTGATGTAAAGACTACTTTCTTGCGTTGTGATCTCGATGAGGATATTTATATGGATCAACCTAAGGGCTATGAAGAAAGAGGCAAAGAGAATTTGGTTTTCAGACTAAAGAAATCATTGTACGGGTTGGAACAGGCACCAAGGATGTGGTATAGGAAATTTGACACCTTCATGAAGATCCAAGGTTTTAGCAAGAGTGAAACTGATCATTGTGGATACTATAAGAGGTTTGATGATGGCAGTATTGTTATTTTGTTGTTGTATGTTGATGATATGTTGGTTGCAGGCCCCAACATGAAGAAAATTATTGAACTTAAGGCTTAGTTGGCTAGGACATTTGAAATAAAGGATTTAGGAGCAACAAACCAAATTTTAGGGATGAAGATACACAAGGACAGAAAAGGAAGAAAGATCTAGTTAAGTCAAAAGTCATATGTGGAAAATATTCTACAATGCTTCAATATGCATAATGCAAAACCAGTTAGTACCCCACTTCTTCCACACTTAAAGTTGTCTTCCAACCAGTGTCCTAGAACAAAAGCAGATAAGACAAGCATGTCTCGTGTACCATATTCATCAGTATTAGGAAGCCTCATGTATGCCATGGTCAGCACTAGACCGAATATTTCCCAAGTAGTGGGAGTAGTCAATCGATACATGGAAAATCCTGGTAAGGAGCATTAGAATGCGGTGAAGTGGATATTTAGATATTTAAGAGCCACTTCAGATGTCACCATTTACTTTGGATCAGCATATTTGCAAGTTAAAGGTTTTGTGGATTCTAATTATGGTGAAGATAGAGATGGGAGAAAGTCCACTATAGGATATGCCTTCACTCTTGCTGGTGGAGTAGTGAGTTGGGCTTCTAAGTTATAGTTTGTTGTGGCTTTATCAACAACTGAAGCAGAATATATATCGGTGAATCATGCCAACAAAAAGGTAATTTGGCTAGAGTGATTGTTGGGTGACTTCAAGGTAATGCAGGAGAAAATTACACTGCATTGTGATAGCCAAAGTACTATTCAACTAGTGAAGAATCCAATTTTTCATGATCACACAAAACACATTGATGTCAAGTACCACTTTATCAAAAATGTGGTGGAAGAATGTAGGATCCTATTGCAGAAAATCAATGCTGAAGTGAATCTTGGAGATATCCTTACAAATCCAGTCAAGGTAGAGAAGTTTGAGTGATGAATAACTTCTCTGGGCTTGCTAAAAAAGTAACAAGGGCAACGGTAGGCAATTGGCACTGGATGAAAATATTTGGTAGAAGAATTCCTGAATACTGACTTCAAGTGGGAGAATGCTGGGAAGTGAAGTCACTATGCAGGTGTAGGTAGCAAAAAAGGAAGTTGCAAAAAACTAGACGTCTGACTTGCTAGACATCTAGGTCAAACATCTAGGCAGCAGGCCAGACGTTTGACCTGCTAGATATCTGGGTTAGACGTCTAGGTAGCAGGCTAGACATCTGACCTGCTAGATGTTTAGGCCAGACTTCTGGGCTGCCAGATATTTAGGCAAGTAGACTTCCAAGATAGATGTCAAGACATGGAAAATGAATCACTTTAGTTCTACAATAAATGGACAATTTTATGGAGGCATCTTTTTGGGATAGGAAACGAACGATTCAGAGTCTTCCCCTCATGCTCTATAAAAGGGACTTGATCCCTTCCATATTTGTGTGGTTGAAACATGAATGTAACGAATTCTTGCTAAAAATAATAATAAAAGGAGAAGATGCTATTGTCCATGGTTTTCCTGCACATTGCAAGTTTCCACGTAAATCTCTGTGTTGCTTGTGTTGTTATATTTTTGTTTTTCTATTATTGTGTTTCCACTTGTAGGAGAAAATCTAAAGTTTTTCTAACATTTAGAAACTCTTATTCACTTGTATTAGTTTTTTGGCATGGCTAAATAGTTTTGGGATGTCTTCTACTCTTTTATTTTTCCCTCTTTCACTAGATCTTGGAAGCTTTCTCTGCTTGGTTTTTCTCAACTGGATCAATGCCCCAAACTCTGGGATGTTTATAGACTCATCCTTATCAAGCACATTTGGAAATGTAGATGCAAAAATGTGTTTACTGGATATTATCCTCCATGGGATATAGTTTTAGCAGACTTGACGTTTGATCTTTTGTTACAGGTGGGACACATTCATTCCCAAGTCTATGGACCTTCCAACACACCTCGAGATGTTATTGAAAAACTTCATCAACTTTCTCATATGATTCAGGATATTTAGAAGGTCCAACAGAAACTAAAAAGAAGGCAGTTAACAATGATGAGTAGGTTCAGGTTTTGATTACTTCTTTTTCTTCTTTGAAGACTTCAAAAGATATCATGGAAGACATGCCCAAAATTTATTCATATAACAGACTCTCCCACAGATAAATATTGATATAAGGTGTATTGTAACAAGATATAGCTATAGTATTTTTATTGATATTAGCTTCTATTCTTACGTATATTCAGTTATGGATGCTTTACTCCTGATCCACCTTGTTTTGTTTTTTAGCTGGTGGATAGTGTTAGCACCAAAATATTGTAATGTTTCGGTTAATAAAATAATATAATCTAGTTTTTTCTCAAAAAAAAAAGTAAAATTATAATATGGTCACTTTAAATGAGTCTTCATGAAATCATGTTATTACTTTAGTATTTTTTAATATTAATCTTGTAAAGATCAAAGGAGGCATCACAATTACAAATTTTTATATTAAATAACATTAGCTAAACCAGTTAAATTCTTTGTCTTTGAAGGAGGAGATCTAGGTTCAAATCTTGTCAATCGATACATGCATAATAACCAAACTATTGTAATACTACTATATGATCACGATGTAACATGAGTGGGACATGTTTCAATCCTATATTACCAATTAAGAAATATATATCCTTTTTTTCTCTCTCATGGCAAGAACCAATATAAGTTAAACTTTGGACATGGAGGTTCATAAAAACACTAAAATATTATATCACCAGTTATTTAATCTTCATCTCTTTGTCGTCCCATTGAAGTATTGACTAGAAATATATGGCATCTTAATCTTTAAAAATTTCAAAAATATCAATGATTTTTTAGTATATAACCATCAGACACCCAAAAACTCAAAAATAGACGACACAACAAAAAATTCAAGTTTATACATATCATCAACTAGCCTAGTAAGAAAAAATTATCAAAGAACTAGATTTTTGGTAGTTCTGGTTTAATTCATCAAGATAAATCATATCAAGTATACTAGAAGGAACATCCAATCAAGAAGAGACTAGTACAAAATCACAATAAATAACTAAAAGTTTAATGGATGGACCACTAAACTCTATAGTAATATATGACAAAAATGGACCATAAACAAGTTGTCATTAACCTTCGTACTAAAGTAAAAGTATAATAAGGTCAGTTTTAACGAGCCTTCATGAAATCATGTAATTATTTTAGTATTTTTTAAATTAATTTTTATAAAGACCAGGGGAGGCATCACAATTACTAGTTTTTATATCAAATAGCATTAGCTAAATTAGTTAAATTCTTTGGATTTGAAGGAGGAGACCCAGGTTACAATTTTTCCAAACGATACATGCATATAGCCAAGCTATTGTAATATCGCTATGTGGTCATGATGTAACATGAACGAGACATGTTTCAATCCTGTATAACCATTTTTTTTGCTTGATAAAAAGGGGTTGTACTCGGGTCCCCCACCCTTAAAAAATTACATCTCTCTTATTTAAAGCTTGAGATCTTACAAATAGATACACTTCTCATCTCAATTGAGATGCTATAGTTAGAAACCTATATCATTTTACATAAAATGTCTGAATTCTTGATTTTCATTTTCTGGATCTTTTCAAATCTTTGCATGAATACAATTACTCCAAAATTTAGCATCTTTCTTGACATTTTCCTATAGCAACCTTCACAATTCCAAAACTTCACCTATACTATATATGCCTTGCATCTTAGTAGAGTAATATTTCCAGAACATCGCACTAACATAGTGTGCTTTACCAAATCTAGATTGCTAGTTTCCTTCGTGAAACACAAGTGCAACAACAAAAATTATAATAAATAGTCTAAATGAACACACATTATTGTTACAAAATAAAATAGATATTACCAATGGAAAATATTAAAGTAAATCTTAATCATTAATTGAATTAGACAATCAACAATTTTTATCAGCTTCAACTAAAATTTCCACTTCCTCTAACCATGGAAAGGAGATGTTAACTTCACGACCCTCAACCAAAATACCTCTATTGGCTAGCTTATCTACATATTTGTTTTCTTCCCTTAATATATGTGTAAACCTGATATCTTCAAACTCTTTAGCAAGATCTTGAATTTCCACAATTATCTCTTGTATGTTCCATGGAGCATTTTCTTTCCTCAAAATTGCATTTATTACTATGAGAGAAGCACCTTCCATCCAAAATCTATTCCATTTCATTTGTTTAAATACTTTTAACCCTTCTAAAGCTGCCCAAGCTTCAGCTTCATTATTTGTCTTAAATCCACAATTGAAATAATAATGAGACAAAATCTCTCCTCTATTATTTCTAATTATTCCTCCTCATCTTGCTGGTCTTGGGTTTCCTTTAGATGCTCCATCAAAATTCAATTTAATCCACTCCACATCGGGTGGTTTCCACTTTATATTCTTTACCTTATTTTTGCTTCTCTTGTACCCAATATCATAATTCCATTTAATGACTTGACCCCATGTATCAAGACTTTATGCTTCTAAATTAGGGATAGGGTGAGTTGATAGGGTTGGTTTAGACTCCTCTATGGCTAAACATATATTCTTTTTCATTACTCAAGTATTATATCAACAATTATTTAATATTCATCTTTTTGCCCTCCAAGTAAAGTGAAGCATTGACTAGAAACAAATGACATCTTGATCTTTAGAAATTTAAAAAATATCAATGATTCTTTAGTATATAAAGTATATTTTACAATTTTTTTAAATTACAAGTCAAATGCACTTTTTAAATACACATAATTTTTTCTCTATACATCATTCCATACTTAGAATTAATCCACAATAGTGCAAATACTTTAATACATTCTTCTTTTGGGAGTGTTAATTTGTTACTCACTTCCATGTCATCATTATGACTGGTGAATAATTAAATTTCCAATCCAAATCTTAATAGTTGGTGAGTTAATGGCTAACTCCCTCCCATGCTTAGTCAGGATCCATGAATTCATTGGTTAATTTCTCTTCAATGACCCAATTCAAAAATATATATTTTTAGATTGGTCTCCACCTTCTATGTCCTTTGCAAGACTTGTTCCAAATACAAATGCCAACCTAGTTCCATGCCTCCATAGTATTTATAGATATTGAAGAAGTGAAATCCCCATGATTATACTATTGATTGGAACCTAATAATTTGATATTCAAATGAATGGTAGATGATAAATACATTCCTTCATTACCAAAATGATTATACATAAGGAAAGTGTCATTAATTTTAAAATATAGAAAATAATCTTAAAAATTTGTTTAATTTGATCTCGAAAATCATCCCTCGAGATATGAGATATGAGATAAATAAGAGGAGTACGATGAACATTGTGTTTATTTACAACCCTTATTTATATAGGTTGTTGTTAATCACTCAATTTACCTCTCTTTTGACTAGTAAAAATATCTAGAGGAAAATGATAGCTAAAGAACTTGTCTTTGCCTCCTCTGGTGATCCCTTTGAATATCCCTCTAGCCTAATAGCAATAAATTATGTTAATTATTCCTCTCTCTTTTTTTGGTATGTAAATTTCTTAAGTTCAGGGTTTAAATGGGCCCCAAACCCAAGTACATAAATTGGTAGCTAAAACAATAGCATACTATGACACATATATGCACATTGGCCAGCCGTAACCTGAACGAAAAGGACCAAATAGTAGCAGAGAAGGTTGAGTGGACGCCTAACATCATAAAAAAAAAATGCAGCCCAAGCAATACCCACACAGTGGTTTCCTAAGAGAAGTAACTACCTGTAAACCTTGTAAAGGAGCTATAACAAAAACCCACACAAGGGATGCTTGCAAAATATTAGCAAAAATTATAATAGATACACTAAAAGGATCATTGAGTTGGAGGACCCTTTAGGTCATTTTATTTTCGATTTTAAAGAGATCATGAATCTTTTTGTAGCTCATTTCTCTCAACTTTTTACAGTGGAGCCAAGGGATGAAATCCAATGTATCTTAATGGAATACATGCAGGAACATATTCCCACCCTAGTAGACCCCATTATTCGGGATCAACTTGAATATCCTCTTTCTATGAATGATTTGCAAACTGCTCTTTTTTCTATGAAGAATGACAAAGCTCCTGGCTTGAATGGTCTTCTAGTGGAGTTTTATAAAAAAATTAGCATATTATTTCCTCTGATTTTCATCACATTTACCTGGAAGCTCTTCATAACAATTCCCATGGAGCTTATATCAATGTAGGGCTTATCTTCAATTGGAGACCTAATACCCTCCGTAATGTTTCTTACAAGATCATAGCTAAAGCTATAGTTTTAAAACTCAAAATATTTGCTCAAGCGATTGTTCATCCTAAAAAATCTACTTTTCTTAAAGGTCGTTATATTTTAGATAATCTTAGGATGGCCTGGGAAACTTCGTAATCGGCTATCGATTCTAATCAAGATGCCCTGTTGGTTAAGTTAGATTTTGACAAAGCTTATGATAGAATCAGATGAGATTTTATTATGAGTATACTTTCTTGGCTTGGATTGGTTTCGGTCCAAAATTGGTATGCTCTTTGGTGATGCTTCAACTTGTGTTCAAGTTAATGGAGCTCTTTACCCCTCTTTCCCTCTTAATTGGTCTATTAGACAAGGTTGCCCCCTTGCTCCTTTTTGTATGTTTTGGCTATTGATGCCCTTGGTTATCTTATTCATAAGGATCATTCTGATGGTCTCATTCAGGGTATTAAGCTTCCTAGAGATAAGCATGCTCTTAACTCTTATTTTATTGATGATTTCATTCTTTAACTTCAAAATACCCAACAAGAGGTGGAAACAGCTAAAGAGATTGGTCAATTGTTTTGTGATGTCTCTAGTCTTCTATTAACGATTCTAAAACTAAAGTCTTCTATACCTCTTCCTCTCCTCATGGATGTAACTCCTTAATTCAGTGGAAGATCGTCCCTCATGGTATGATTGTGCATTATTTAGGAATTCTATTTGGGATTAATATCTCTCCTAAGGATATATGGAACTAGGTTATGGAAAGACTTAAAAAAAATTAATGCTTGGCCAGCTCGGTTTCTTTCCTTAGCAAGAATACTTCAAGTTGCAAATACAATTATGGTAGCCTCTCATGTTTATTACTCCTTTTGTTAGATGGCCCCCAAGGTAGCCTATAATAAATTAACTCAGGCCATTCATAAATTTTTATGGACTAAATGGGATCGAGAAGTGGGTATGACACCCATCTCTTAAAAAAATTGTAATCAACCTAAGGCTTTAGGAGGTCTAGGTATCATTGATCCTCTTACCCAAAGCAAACGTTTGGCTGCAAAATGGGTTTCTAGATCCATTATTGATGATGAAAATTGGAAACACCTATTTTGTTATAGAATATCTATAGCTACTCACAAAGGTAAATGGAAAGAAATACCTTGGGAGGATAAGGTCCTTGATGCACCTTATTTTATTGTTAAAGGTTCTATTTTAGTTATCCAAAAATAGAAAGCTTGGCAATCAGTTGCTTATTTATTGGCTTGGAAGTCTGACTCCTTGAGACATGGTATGAGCATTGGTCTAAACAATCTTTGGTGGAATAAAATTATCCTCCATAATGATAAACCTTTAGTTTTATGCAATGTTATTCATGGGCTAGCTTTTTTAAAGAAATAAATTAATAGAATTAGAGATATTTGGGATCTGGGTAGCTGCTCAATTCTTACCTGGAACTAGATCTGCATTTATTTCTCCCTTCCCTCTAGGTTCAATGAGTATTATGGCTTAGTTGTGGCTTACATCACTTGTGAGGTCCTTATGAAGTTGGTAACAACTGCCCATAATATTTGGAATGACTAGATATGGCTTAATGGTCATAAAATCCCTTTCATTATTTCTATTTGGTTATACAAAAATCTTCTGTGTCCCTTCTTTAGACTCTAAGCTCAGTGTCAAGTGGCAAGTGAATTTTACCAATACCCAATGGTGGTTTCTTGCTACTCAAATTTGGAAAGCTCTTATTGAATAAAAAACTCAACTTCTTGGTTGGCATATTTTGCATCAAAAACTTTCAACTATTGAACTTTTGGCTGCAATTTTACACATTCCCCCTCAATGCAATTTTTATAATGCTTTAGTGTTAGGAAGTGAAGTCACTATGTAGGTACAAACAACAAAAAATGAAACTACAATAGACTAGACATCTGGATCAGACATCTAGGCAGCAGGCCAAATATTTGACCTACTAGATGTTTGGGCCAGAGGTCTAGGCAGCATGCCAGAGGTCTAGGCAGCAGGCCAGACATTTGACCTACTAGATGTTTGGGCTAGATGTCTAGGCAGTAGGCTAGACATCTGGCCTGTTAGAAATTTAGGCCAAATGTCTACGCAATAGGTCAGATGTGTAGGCAAGTAGGCGTCCAAGATAGACGTCAAGACACAAAAGATGAATCACTTCAATTTTGTAAGAAAATGAATAGTTTTACTAAGGCATATTTTTGGGAGAGGAAACGAATGGTTCAAAGTCTTCTCCCCATGCTCTATAAAAGGGACTTGATCCCTTGCATATTTGTGTGGTTGAAACATGAATGTAATGAAGTATTACTAAATATAATAATAAAAGGATAAGTTTCCATTACCCCATGGTTTTCCTGCACATTGCATGTTTCCATGTAAATCTTTGTGTTACTTGTGTTTTTATGTTTTTTGTTTTTCTATTATTGTGTTTCCACTTGTAGGAGAAAATTTGAAGTTTTTATAACATCTGGTATCAGAGCCTAAGGTTTTGTGTGAGTGGGAGCTACAACAATGATAGGAGGTGTAACAAAGTTCAATATTGAGAAATTTTATGGTAGGAACTTCGCTCTATGGAAGATGAAGATGGAGGATTTGCTGGTTCAAAATGACCAAGCTCTAGCCTTGAAAGGGGTCACGAGTAAACCGAGTAGCATGAAAGATGAGGAGTGGGCAACGCTTGACAGGAAGGCAGTTTCTACAATCCATATCTACCTAGAAAACTCTGTCTTGTTCAATATAGCTGAAGAGAAGACTACGAAAGCCCTTTGGCAAAAGCTTGAAAAGTTGTATGAAAACAAATCAACAACAAATAAGATTTTTTTGAAAGAGCAACTTTATAGCTTGAGGATGAAGGAAAGTTCATATGTGGTAGATATTTTGAATGAGTTTAATACTCTT
Source organism: Wollemia nobilis (assembly GCA_028583015.1). Classification (NCBI taxonomy): domain Eukaryota; kingdom Viridiplantae; phylum Streptophyta; class Pinopsida; order Araucariales; family Araucariaceae; genus Wollemia; species Wollemia nobilis. Next base: position 21,994,200 of record JAQPPZ010017228.1, read on the forward strand.
ATCAGAAATTGGTTTTAGTTAATGTGAATATGGAGGATAAAGATAAAGTTATCACCCTACTTTATTCCCTCCTTGAAACTTTGGATCATATGGTGATGACCATCAGTAATTCATCATTAGGAACTCTCAAATTTAATGATGTAGTAGCTGCTTTGTTGATAGAAGAGTTGAGGTAAAAAAAGACTCTGGAACCCTCAACCAATGAAACCCTATCCATGAGAGATAGATCTTTTGAGGAAAGTAAACAAGGTAGAAAATAGTCTAGATCTAAGTCTAAAGGACGTATACAGAAAGGAAAGTGCTGGCATTGTGGGAATCCAGGACACTCAAAGAAGGATTGTTGGTAATTAAAGAATGGTAAAAAGCAAAATCAGCCATCAATTGAGGCTAGTGCAACAGATTCATGAGAGATGACAACATATGAAGCCTTCTGTATCAGTAACAACAAATCTATTTTTATATACATGGGTTTTGGACTTAGGTGCATCTTTTCGCATGTCTTCCCACAAATACTGGTTTGACAAATATTAGCCATACCGTGGTGGAAATGTCTATTTGGGTGATGATCACCCTTTAGAAATTGTGGGAAGAGGGGATATAAGGATCGGGCTGGATGATGGTAGAGAAAGGATGTTATGTGATGTACGTCATATGCCCAATTTGGAAAAGAATTTGTTCTTAATCAAGATGATGGATTAGCTAGGGTATTATGTCACCTTTAGTAACAACTATTGTAAAATTACTAGAGGAGATCTTGTAGTAGCAAAGGGAGAATCTTATGGCACTATATATCATTTATATGGTGATACGGTGACAAACCATGCAACAGAAGCAACTTCTGTTCAAGATGCAGTAATGATATGGCATCATCGCCTAGGCCATATGAGTGAGACCTAAAAATTCTGTATGATAGAGGTATGCTTTCTAGGATTAAGTGTTACAATTTAGACTTGTCTGAGCACTGTATTTTTGGTAGACAAAAGAGGGTTTGATTTACTGCAAGTCTTGGTAAAAATTATAATCTTTTTCAACTTATACATGATATATTTGGACCAGTCTCCACTCATTCCTTAAATGGTGCCATATATTTTTTGACTTTTATAGATGATTATTCTAGGAGAGTGTGGGTTTATTTTCTGAAGAAGAAGTTGAAAGCTTTGCAAAAATTTAAATAGTTCAAAGCACGGGTCACCTACAATTAATACAACCGTTCAAAGCAGATGTTGTTAATACAACTGTTTAAAGCAGAGGTTGTTAATACAAATGTTTATCTTATTAATAGGTCACCTATAATTGCGTTGAAGGTTTGGTGTTGTAAGCAAGTTGATTACTCTCATTTGCATACCTTTGGTTATGATGTGTTTGCCCATGTACCCAAAGAAAACTGGTCCAAGCTTGACCCAAAGTCAAGCAAATGTATTTTTATCCGCTATGGAGATATAATGAAGGGGTATAGACTGTGGTATCCTACTACCCTGAAGGTAATTATTAGATGGGATGTTATTATTGATGAAAAATCTATGCAGAGGAAGGAGGTACAATAAAATCCTAATGTTGTACCATTTTAAGTAGAATTGAGCAAAGATGAACATGTTGAAGTTTTTGATTAGCATGTAGAACAACAAGTAGATCAACCAAAATAGTCACAATACCAAGAGCCTCAATAGATAAATCATTGGGTTAGAATATCTAAACGTCCACAAAAGTGTTCGAAAAGGTATTCTCATGTGTATCAGTCCTCTTTTGCTTTGTTAACTGATGATGGTGAACCTAGTTTATTTTAGGAAGCTAGAGTGTCTGAGAATGCAGAAAAGTGGAGGAAATCCATGGAGGAGGAAATCGAGGCATTTCGCAAGAATTAAATGTTGGAACTTGTGGATATCCCACATGCAAGAAATATTGTTGGAAACAAGAGGGTGTACAAAATGAAGAAGAACAACGATGGGTTGTTGGAACGCTATAAAGGTTTCTTGGTGGCAAAAGGCTATGTGCAAAAGTTAGGTATTGACTTTAATGAAATTTTCTCTCCAGTTGTGAAGATGAATACTATTAGAGTTCTACTTGCACTTGTGATGAGGATTGATGTTAGATATTTCATATGACCCCTCTAGTAGTTCCTAGCTTAGGTTTGCGTAGTTTATTTCTAGCAAATTCATATTGTAAGTGAGTCTCTTTCTCACATGCACTTGTGGGCACTAGTTGTCTTCTAGTTGTCTTTTAGAGTGTTAGTTAGCAAGTGTGAACTCAAAGTAGGAAGTGTGTGCTTCAAGTTAGCTAAAATGGATCTTCTAGTTAGCAATCTTAACTTAGAAGTTTACGTGCATTCTCCTTTGCACCTTTGTAGCTTTTGGTTGAAGCGTATTGAATCAAATCCATGATTTCATGGGTTGGTTATGTATTTTGGGCCATTAGTGCCTATATAATGGTTTGTAAATAATAGAACAAGTAGTTGGATTTTCAATTCTTTTCAACTTGTAGCTGCATAGGATTTAGAACTAGATAATATTGATGTAAAACTGCTTTCTTGCATGGTGATCTCGAGGAGGAGATTTATATGGATCAGCTTGAGGGCTATGAAGAAAGAGGTAAAGAGCATTTGGTTTACAGACTAAAGAAATCATTGTACGGGTTAGAACAGGTGCCAAGGATGTGGTACAGGAAATTTGACACCTTCATGAAGAGCCAAGGTTTCAACAAGAGTGAAGCTGACCATTGTGGATACTACAAGAGGTTTGATTATGGCAGTTTTATTATTTTGTTGTTGTATGTTGATGATATGTTGGTTGCAAGCCCCAACATGAAGAAAATCATTGAACTTAAGGCTCAATTGGCTAGGACATTTGAAATGAAGGATTTAGGAGCAGCAAAACAAATTTTAGGGATGAAGATACACAGGGACAGGAAAGGAAGAAAGATCTGGTTAAGTCAAAATTCATATGTGGAAAAGATTCTACAACGCTTCAATATGCATAATGCAAAACCAATTAGTACCCCACTTCTTCCACACTTAAAGTTGTATTCCAAAAAATATCTTAGAACAGAAGCAAATAAGACAAGCATGTCTCATGTATCGTATTCATCAGTAGTAGGAAGACTCATGTATGCTATGGTGAGCACTAGACCAGATATTTCCCAAGCAGTGGGAGTATTCAGTCGATACATGGAAAATCCTGGTAAGGAGCATTGGAATGCGATGAAGTGGATATTTAGATATTTAAGAACCACTTCAGATGTTGCCATTTATTTTGGATCAATAGATTTGCAAGTTAAAGGTTTTGTGGATTTTGATTATGGTGGAGATAGACATGGGAGAAATTCCACTATAGGATATACCTTCACTCTTACTGGTGGAGCGGTGAGTTTGGATTTTAAGTTGTAGTTTGTTGTGGCTTTATCAACCACTAAAGCACAATATATATCAGTGACTCACACCAGCAAAGAGATAATTTGGCTAAAGCGATTGTTGGGTGACTTCAAGGTAATGTAGGAGAAAATTACGCTGCATTGTGATAGTCAAAGTACTATTTAGCTAGTGAAGAATCCAACATTCCATGATCATGCAAAACACATTGATGTCAAGTACTGCTTTATCAAAAATATGGTGGAAGAATGTAGGATCTTGTTGGAAGAATCAACACTGAAGTGAATCTTGCAGATATGCTTACAAAGCCAGTCAAGGTAGAGAAGTTTAAGTGGTGCAGAACTTCTCTGGGCTTGCTAAAAAAGTAACAAGGGCAACATTGGGCAATTGGCACTAGATGAAAATATTTGGTAGAAGAATTCTTGAATATTGACTTCAAGTGGGAGAATGTTAGGAAGTGAAGTCACTATGCAGGTACATGTAGCAAAAAATTAAGCTACAACAAACTAGGTGTTTGACTTGCTAGATGTCTGGGTTAGATGTCTAGGCAACTGGCCAGATGTATGACCTGCTAGACGTCTGGGTCAGACGTCTAGGTAGCAGGCTAGATGTTTGACTTGCTAGATGTTTGGATCATATGTTTAGGCAACATGCCAGACGTCTGAACTGCTAGATGTCTAGGTTGCTAGACATCTAGGCCAGACTTTTGGGCTGCCAGACGTCTAGGCTAGATGTCTAGGCAAGTAGACGTCTAGTAAAGACATCAAGATACAAAAGATAAATCACTGTAGTTCTACAAGAAAATGAAAAATTTTGCGAACACATCTTTTTGGAAGAGAAAACGAATGGTTCAAAGTCTTCCGCTCATGCTCTATAAAAGGGACTTGATTTCTATTATATTTGTGTGTTTGAAACATAAATGTAATGAAGTGTTGCTAAAAATAATAATAAAAGGAGAATATTTCATTGTAACATGGTTTTCTTGCACATTGCAGGTTTCCACATAAATCTCTGTGTTACTTGTGTTATGTTTTTTGTTTTTTGTTATTGTGTTTCCACTTGTAGGAGAAAATCTAAAGTTTTTATAACATTTAGAAACTATTATTCACTTGTTTTGGTTTTTTGGCATGGCTAAATAGTTTTGGGATGTCTTCTACTCTTTTCTTTTTCCCTCTTTCACTAGATCTTTGAAGCTTTCTCTGTTTGATTTTTCTCAATTGGATTAATGCCCCAAACTCTGGGATGTTTGTAGACTCATACTTCTCAAGCATATTTGAAAGTGTAGATGCAAAAAGGTGTTTACTGGATATGCTTCTCCATGGGATATAGTTTTAGCAGACTTGACCTTTGATCTTTTGTTACATGTGGGACACATTCATTTCCAAGTCTATGGACCTTCGAAAACACCTCAAGATGTTATTGAAAAACTTCATCAACTTTCTTATATGATTCAAGATATTTAGAAGGTCCAACAGGGAACTAAGAAGAAGGCAATTAACAATGATGAGCAAGTTTAGGTTTTGGTTACTTCCTTTTATTCTCTGAAGACTTCAAAATATATCATGGAAGACATTGATGTCAAGTACCACTTTATCAAAAATATGATGGAATAATGTAGGATCCTATTGCAAAAAATAAACACTGAAGTGAATGTTTTAAATATGCTTACAAAGCCAGTCCAGGTAGAGAAGTTTGAGTGGTGAAGAACTTCTCTTGGCTTGCTAAAAAAGTAACAAGGGTAGCATTGGGCAATTGGCACTGGATGAAAATATTTGGTAGAAGAATTCCTGAATACCGACTTCAAGTGGAAGAATTTTAGGAAGTGAAGTCACTATGCAGGTACATGTAGCAAAAAAGAAAATTGTAGCAAACTGGACGTCTGACCTGCTAATCGTATGGGTCAGACTTCTATGCAGTAGGCCAAACATTTAACCTGCTAGACGTTTGGGTTAGACATCTGGGTAGTAGGCCAAACATCTAACCTGCTATATGTCTAGGATGCTAGACGTCTTGGCTGGATGTCTAGGCAAGTAGACGTCCAAGATAAACATCAAGATGCAGAAAATTAATCAGTTTAGTTCTATAAAAAAATGAACAATTTTGCAGAGGCATCTTTTTGGGAGAGGAAACGAACAGTTCAGAGTCTTCCCCTCATGATCTATAAAAGGGACTTGATCCCTTACATTTTTGTTTGGTTGAAACATGAATGTAACAAAGTGCTACTAAAAATAATAATAAAAGGAGAAGATGCCATTGTCACATGGTTTTCTTGCACACTACAAGTTTCAATGTAAATATTTGTGTTACTTGTGTTGTGTTTTTTGTTTTTCTATTATTATGTTTCCACTTGTGGGAGAAAATATAAAGTTTTTCTAACATTTAGAAACTCTTTTTAACTTGTTTTGGTTTTATGGCAATGGCTTAAAAAAAAATTTTGGTAGGTAAAAGTAATTTTTTTTACTTTACGGGTTGGGGGGTCCCACCTCTTTTTACATTCGAAACATCCACTTTTGGAAGGTCACAGTCCATTATCCATGGGGTGTGTATACAACAAAAAAAACTAGCAAGCCAAAAAAATTCACATATTTATTTCACATATGTCCTTCCACAAACATACATTGCGACCCAAATACACAGAAACACAAAAACGCACACCATCGGACCCACGCGAGACACTGATCGAGCACCTTATTTCCTAGTATTATGGGACTTGTAGCTCACATCATTCTTGGTGCTACCCCCGCTTGGTAGGAGAGTTTCCATAATGGTGGAGAGTCTTTTAAGCTCCCAAATGGCACTAGACATAAAATTATTCCCTTCACATTTGATGTTGGTCGCCGTATGGAAGTGTCCGACTACCTCATTAATGTGGGTCAGTGCCACTGCATGCAACATGTCCTGAGCAAGAAAATCACTATCTCAGTCCTTCTGGTTGATTCCTCAAGGCCATGTCTGCTGCTCTTCTTGGATATCCTCCTGAAGACCATCTTGAGATTCTTTGTCGTCATTGGTGGGGTCCTAGAATGATCGATTACCACTTTGAGTTGACGTCGACAGACGCTTGGACACCCTTCTTGTCGAGGGGGTCTGGCTACCTTCTGATTGGGCTACAACCTCTTGCCCACCCTGGGCTTCTCATAAAAAATGGGTGCTTGGTAACCCGTGCGAGGCCTCTACTCCATAAGGGGGTTTCCCTTGCCCTAGGGAGTGACATCATTAGCCTTAGATGGGGGGCAAAGCAGGTGGCGATGAATGGTGGTCTTCCTGAGGCTAGGGCATGGGTAGGCTAGCATGACCAGGGAACTTGGGCGAGGATAAACCATGCTACAAATTCGAGGAGGGGTTACTAGAATTGATGCTGCTAGAGGGATGGGAGCTGTAGGAATGCTTGTAGAGGACTAGGAACAGGCCTTGGTGGTGGGGGAGCTTCAGAGACTGACTTCTTCTAAAGTTATTGATGGAGATGGTGATGGACCAGAAGAGAAACTCTAAGACATTGATGGGTCGAACATCACGCAGATGGTTGACAAAGGCTAAATTGTAGGTGCTCAGAGGGTTATCAGGATTGTCCATAGAAATATATTGAAGGATGGGGATAATCATCGTATCCCAATGGCAATGGAGGGATGACCACACAATGCCCTTTTTCTCCTAGACTAACTCGCTCCCCCTATCAGGAAATTGATCGATCTCTTCCTTAAAGTTGTGCCCATATCTACGAATAATTCTGCCAGAAAACCTAAGGCCAGACACTTGGGCAATGAATTTAGGACTTACCACAAAATGAAGGCCATGGACTTGCACCTCACCATCATTTCGAGACTCCAAGAAGTTCTTTGTTACCTCATCATCCACACCTTCAAACATTTTGAATAATTTTACAAAATGCTTGGAATCGAGAAGGATAATGATGCCTAGGTCGATCTGCAAAGATGCTGGTTCAATGATGGCCATGGTGTTGCAGGGGTTATAGGTGCCGGTAGAGGGTCTGAGAAGAAAGCAGACTAAGCTCAAACAGAGGAACGACACTAAGAAACCAAGGGAGGTAAAGTGGATGAGGAAAAATGCCCAAAAAGGGAAGGTCACGAGAGTGGGAATCCGAACAACCAGCTTATGGCCACAAACCCAGGCATGACAATAACTCAAGCTAGGGGTGGTGGTCTTGGTGGGAAATGTGTATGAGGATAGAAAATTAGCGGGCATCAGACAGAGGCATGAGAGAATAGATCTTCGCTTGGGTTTGTACGAGAAGAAGGGATGGGTCACAAAGTTTGCACTATCCTCATAGTCTTTGCTAGTTCAAAAAATGATGAAGGTGCCTTGAAACCAATGGGGCAGAGTGTTGACAAACACCCTACTGAGTGGGAATTCATTGGTGTGGTGGTTAGAGCCACTGTTAGTGGCGTAGAGACACTTAAGTGTCACTAGGACACCATTGGGGTAGCAACAACCACCGTTGTTATTGGAACTGGAATGGTGTTGAGGGTTAATATTGTCCCTCGATGGTATTGATGAAATATCATTGGTCACATATTCGAGGTTACGTATTAGTGAGATTCCTCGCATCATGGTTGAATTTATTGGTGATCTCATTTGGGAAGCTATTTTCCAAAATTGTTAAGGATGTTTGAAGGATGGCCTTATTGGCTAAGGCATCAACCACTTGATTAGCCTCTTTGAACACGTGGTTAATTCAATTTTGTCATTGAAGTCTTTCTGGAAATCCTGGATGATGCTCTGGATATTTTTCCTACCTCTAAAATTGTTTTGAATTAGCCCCATAATAACTTCTGAATCACCTTCAAAGATGATAGGGCTAGCCATGGATTTACATATGTTAATGCTTCTCCAAAGAGCTCTAGCTTCAGTGTAATTGTTGGTCTGGGTACTGAGAGTTTTGGAAAAAGCTTGGATGAGATTACCATTGTGGTACCTAACCACACCTCCTTCTCCAGATTTTCTTGGATTACCTTTAGAGGCATCGTCAAAATTAGCCTTCAACCAACCTTGGGGGGGAGTCCACTTGGATGTGGATCTGTCCTTGTGAGACTCTTTGGCTTTGCAGAAGTCTTGAGAAATCTTGAGAGCCACAAACAGGTGACCTTCTGTTCCATCCTAAGGAATTTTTGGGCATGGGATGAGACTGCTATTTTCTATTGCAAATGTCAAGGCTCTTGACGCAACTGCTTCATGATCCCTATGATCTTCACTAAAAATTCTCCTATTGCGTTCTAGCCAAATTTTCCAGGTAATATGATGGACCAGGGATTTCCATAGAAAGTTTAGTCTCATGTTTTTAAAAGTGTTGGGCCATTGGATGAACATGTCCTTGACCGTTCTTGGCCTGATCCAACATACCTAAAACTTGTTGACCACCAAGGAAAACACGGTGCTTATGAAAGGACAATCCATGAGGATATGCTGGGTTGATTCCCAAGCTTGCTCACATAGATAGCATCTGTTGGGAACAATGATCCCTCTACGCATTAGTTTGTCATTGGTAAGGAGTTTATTTTGGACGATAAAAGTGAGATATCTTTGGGATTAGGACCTTAAGCCACACACTTTTGGCTAAGATCTGCCCTTTGTTGGTACTAGCTCCTCTGGTGGTGCTCTCAATGAGTTGGGAAGCAGACTTCACAAAGAAGTTACCATCACTCATGCCTTTCCAGCATCGTTGATATTTGTTCTAGGTTTTGGGGATGAAATTTTTCCTCATGATCGCATGGATCTCTATCATTGCATTGCTGATAGTGTCGTTTTTAAGTCTGAACTGAACCTTCTTCAACATTTTGACACCTTGGTTTGAAGTGATGAAATATGCTATGCGGGCCTCATACTTGTTGTCTATCAAGTGCTTTATAGTAGCCAACCTTTGGTCTATTATAAGAGGATATTTTATGGCCTAGGCATTCTCCCAGAAGTCGATCTCTTTGCCATATCCCAACTACCACCAAGAGCCCTGGTGTAAGAGATTTTGGATGAGGGATATGGACTTCCAAAAGTGAGATTAGTTGCAAGGGGTGTCTGTCTAAAAAAAGGATTGCTGTTGGAGATAATTTCTCTTGACTATATCCACCCATTTGAGATTAGCATTGGATACTACCTTCCATGCTTGTTTAGCCAGGAAGGCTAAATTAGTTACATTGATGCGCCTCATCCCCAGGCCTCCCTGATCCTTGGGGGAACAAAATTTGTCCTAGGAAACCAGGTGGAACTTCTTCTGGTTTTCATTTCTCGACCACAAAAATTATTTCTAGATTTTTTTGATGGTCTCACCCACTACCATCAAGATTTTGAAGACATACAGGAAAAATGTGGGAATGCTCTGAAGCACAGCCTTGACCAAGGTTGCCTTGCTAGTGCTAGAAAGGAGAGCACCTTTCCAGCCTAAAAGCTTTTTGTGAATCCTGTTAGTGACATTCCTCCACATGTCTTTGAGAGGTCTTCCTTTAAACATGGGGAGACCCAAGTAGGTGGTCCAAAAATCTATGATGGAACACCCCAGAATACATGCGATCTTACGTTGTTTTTTTGGGGGAGGGTGTTGATGAAAAATAGCTTACTTTTAACATAGTTAAATTTCTGACCAGCTGCCTCTTCGTAGAGGTTGAGAATAGTTTTGATACCTTTGGTGTCAGAAATTGCTGCTTTGGTGGCCAACAAGGTATCATCCACAAATTGTTGATGGGTTGAGGGCTAGATAATAGTGGTAGCTTTGATGCCCAATATCAATTTTTTGGAACATGCATTCTTGATATCTCTTCCCAGGCTCTCTTCCAAAATGATAAATAGAATGGGGGAAAGCGGATCACCTTGTTTGAGGCCCTTGGAACTGGGGAAGTATCCAGCAGCAGACCCATTCACAAAGATTGAAAACCAAGAGGAAGAAATGTACTTATAAATTAGATTAACCCAAGATTCATGGAAGTCAAACTTGAGGAGGATTTGGGTGAGGAAGTCCTTGTTGAATTTATCAAACACTTTGTTCATGTATAACTTGAGGAAAAAGGTAGCAGACTTGGAGGTATGGGCAGAGTGGATCAACTCATGAATGGTGATGACTCCATCAAGGATATTGCAGTCTTTGACAGTGCTGCCTTGGCAAGGGTTGATAATGGAGGGGAGAATGCTTGACAATTGATTAGCCATGGCTTTGTAAATAATTTTATAGATGATATTGCAAAGACTAATGGGATGGTAGTCTAAAAGGTATTGGGGATTCTTGCCCTTAGGGATCAAAGACAGGAAGGAGGAGTTGATATATCTAGGAATGGATTTGGAAGATTGCATTTCCCTGATAGAATTGCACAGGTCAGAGCCCACAATATCCCAATAGGTTTGGAAAAATCTAGGCGAGAACCCATCCGAGCCAGGGGCTTTGTCAGGGTTCATGGAAAATAGAGCTTGAAAATTTTCCTAATGGGATAGAGGGTTAAGGAGGAAGATATTAGAATATCGAGAAATGATGGAGGGGATGTTATCCAACAAGGCTTCCATGACAGACTGGGACTGGGATGGGGGAGAGGTAAGGAGGTATTTGAAGTGGTTCACTGCTTCTTCCCTAATCTGGAGAATGTCTGAAGTAACAAACCCATATTTCTTGGCCAAGTTTTTGATCCTGTTTGTACCCTTGTGCCTCAGGGTGGATATGTGGAAGAATTTGGAATTAGAGTCTCCTTCTTGAGCCACAGTTGGTGGGAATTTTGGTGCCAAAAGGTTTCCTCCTTACTGAGGATGTTGTGGTATTCGGCTAGCAACTACTGCTCTTCAAGATGGAGATTATTGTTGTCTATTCCCTTCTGAAAAATGTCCTTGATCTGGCTGATTTTGGTCTTGACCTGATTCTTTGCTTCGAAGATATTCTCGAAAGTCATATTATTCCATATTCTCAAATTTCCTTTGATGAATCTGAGTTTTTGCATGAACTTATTGGTGGATGAACCTAGGAATTTTATTTTCCACCACAACGTAATCTAGTTACTGAGATCAGGATGCTGGGTCTACATGGATTTGAACCTAAAAGGGGTTTTGAATTGGGATTTGGTGCCAGTTTCCAAAAAAGGGGGCTATGGTCGAATCTGATCTTGGGAAGGGTTAACAAGTTGGCATCCCCCAAAAGTGGAAGGGATTCCTAGGATAACAACACTCGATCGAGGCATTCTTGAATAAGACTAATGCCTTTCCTCCTGTTACTCTAAGTGAATAAAGACCCTTGAAGCTAAACATCTATGAGGGCATTGGAATAAATAAAGTGCCTCAGGTCATCTGTGTCCTTGTGGGATATCATAGTTCCTCCCCTTTTATCTAAGCCATACAAGAGAGAGTTGAAGTCCCCTGCTAATATCTAGAGGGTTCCATAAAAGGCTTGCCTTATCAATGTGAGCAAGTTACATAGAGCCACTCTGCCCTAGGGGGAGTTTGGGGCATAAAAATTGATCATCACCTAAGATTCCTGGGAGCTAAGATCCTAGAATAGGATATTACTCAGTCTCTCGTGGCCAAAAATGAGGTTGACTTGCACTTTAGTGGGGTTCCACATGCACAATAGCCCACCAATAGATCCGGATTTCGGGGAATGGATGCACTCACAGTTTCTCCAAATATTTTTGGCCACCCTAGATGACCATTGGTCGTTGAGTTTAGTTTCCTAGATGAGAAAAATAGTTGTGTTATGTTCTCTTCTCATGGTTGTAGCCACTCTCTGCTTGGTTGCCCCATTTAGTCCTCTCGCATTCCAAGAGAGGACTCTCATTTAGAAATTTTGGGAATTCTTTTTCCCTCTTTCCCTTGCTACATAGGGGGTTTGGTTCTTTAGGTTTCTTAGTACTAGTTTTGGTATCCTGAAAAAGGGTTTTCTAGGTCCCATTAGCTATGTCTTCTACAATTTCCCTGATTCTTCTATCTGCTTTCGACGATCTACCTTTTTTCCTCTCTCCTTCGACATCCATCTGAGATTTTCTAAAGCTACGGGTTTGTTTGGGGCTCCACTTCTCAGGGGAATATTGGTCCAGGTCTTCACTATCATAGTCCACAGGGTCGTAGAAGGTGGGCGAGGCTGGAGTCCTGGATTTCAGGGGTGGAGAGTCTTATGAGGAGGACTACTAGGTGGAGGGTTTTAGGGGTGAGCTACAGGAGGATTGGTAGGGGGGGTACTGGACGAATGATTCGACTGAGAGGTAGACTTAGAGGCCTAGGTGGATCTGGATCTAGAGCATTGGAGAGGTTTAGGGTTAAATCCCAGGTTTGAATCAGCAGGGATTTTAACTTCCTCAACATCCTAAAAAATACCATAATCTTAAAGCGCATAAAATTTATTAGTAATAGGAACAAAATCACTTGCCTTTAGGAATGGAGTGTTCACCCACAATTTAGCTTGATGCCCGATGTTCAACGTGTGGTTCTCTAATTTTTTTTTGTAAATATGCTTTGGGCGGTCCTCGTTCTAGTTGTCCACACTTGGGTTCTTAGCCTTGGGGCACTGGGATTGCAAATGGCCTTACGTCTGACACTCAAGGAAAAATGCTAATTTTTTCTCATATATCAATGTTTGCCTCCATTTGTAATCTTCATAAATGAGGTTTAGGTGCTCTGGGAGATGGATTTCAAAGTTTACATTGATGTAGATGCGTGCCTGAGTTAAAAGTGTTCTCGCTCAGGTGGCTGGGTCAATGACCATGAGATCCCTGATAGCCTTGGCTAAACCTCGCAATGCATCTTCATAGAAAAATGGGCTAGGAGGTTCGGAAGCCTCATCCAAAGTGAAGCATAGTTGATATTTTGAGAGTTTGGGTCAAAATTCGACTGCTATTTTTTTAAAAATAGGCTTCTCCTCCCAAAAACCAATGTCCTTCAGATAATATGCGTTCTGCATCCTCCGAGGTGTTAAGTTGGATCATGAAGAAACCCTGAGTCAGCCAACAACTCCATGCTTCCCAGTGTTTTCCATTTGGATGCCGCCCATATGCAAATTGAATCTATGTCTGGGCGGCCTCCTATGAAATTTCCCACCAGGGAGTAAGTATCACGAGTTTCATAATCTTCCATGAGGCTCCTAGGGCATATGACATCAAAGCCCTGTGTAACGAACTCAAATGCGATGTTAGGATTTATTTTTTGCTTATTCTAAAGCAATTATGCAAACAAAGGGTTTTCATTGGTATGGCCACCACAGGTGGTCAAAACCCAAGCCCCATCGTTACTCTCAACATTATGGTTGGTGGTATTCAAACCCATCAACACCCCCATATTTAGAATAGAGCTTGTGGTCGAAAGAGAGCCACTCGTGGTATTGCTGCACGCGATCTTAGTCCCGCTTACCTCCTCATCTCGTGACATCATGGTTTTACCCCTCGACACTGATTCAGATTGTGCGGAGGTTTTGATCCTTCAGATCCTTGGATCTTCTTTCACCGTCACCAAAGCTGGCCTTGCTGGATCGCAATTTAGGGTGCCACAAAAAAAATTGCTATAATTTGATTACACATGGCTAAACAATTTTGGGATGTCTTCTACTCTTTTCTTTTTCCCTCTTTCACTAGATCTTGGAAGCTTTCTCTGCTTGGTTTTTCTCAATTGGATCAATGCCCCAAACTCTGGGATGTTTGTAGACTCATCCTTCTCAAGCACATTTGGAAGTGTAGATACAAAAAGGTGTTTACTGGATCTGCTCCTCCATGGGATATAGTTTTAGCAGACTTGATGTTTGATCTTTTGTTACATGTGGGACATATTCATTCCCAAGTCTATGGACCTTCCAAAACACCTCGAGATGTTATTGATAAACTTCATCAAATTTCTCATATAATTTAGGATATTCGAAAGGTCCAACAGGAAACTAAGAAGGCATTTAATAATGATGAGTAGGTTCAGGTTTTGATTACTTCCTTTTCTCCTATGAAGACTTCAGAAGATATCATGGAAGACATGCTCAGAGTTTCTTCATATAAAAAACTCTCCCACAGATAAATGTTGATATAAGATGTATTGTAACAAGATATAGCTATAGTATTTTTGTTTATATTAGCTTCTATTCTTATGTATATTCAGTTATGGATGCTTTACTCCTGATCCACCTCATTTTTTTTTTAGTTGGTGGACAATGTTAGCACAAAAATATTGTAATGTTTCGGTTAATAAAATAACATAATCTAGTTTTTTTTCAAAAAAAAAGTAAAAGTATAATATGGTCACTTTAAATGAGTCTTTATGAAATCATGTTATTACTTTAGTATTTTTTAAGATTAATCTTGTAAAGATCAAAGGAGGCATCACAATTACAAAATTTTATATTAAATAACATTAGCTAAACTGGTTAAATTCTTTGGCTTTGAAGGAGGAGACCCAGGTTCAAATCTTGTCAATCGATACATGCATAATAACCAAGATATTGTAATACTACTATATGGTCATGATGTAACATGAGTGGGACATGTCCTATATTACCAATTAAGAAATATATACTACCTTTTTTTTTCTCTCTCGTGGCAAGAACTAATATAAGTTAAAAATTGGACATGGAGGTTCATAAGACCACTAAAATATTATATCACCAATTATTTAATCTTCATATATTTGTCGTCCCATTGAAGCATTGAATAGAAACATATGACATCTCAATATTTAAAAATTTCAAAAATATCAATGATTTTTTAGTATATAACCATCAAACACTCAAAAACTCAAAAATAGACGACACAACAAAAAATTCAAGTTTATACATATCATCAACTAGCCTAGTAAGAAAAAATTATCAAAGAACTAGATTTTTGGTAGTTCTGGTTTAATTCATCAAGATAAATCATATCAAGTATACTAGAAGGAACATCCAATCAAGAAGAGACTAGTACAAAATCACAATAAATAACTAAAAGTTTAATGGATGGAGCACTAAACTCTATAGTAATATCTGAAAAAAATGGACCATGAACAAGTTGTCATTAACCTTCGTACTAAAGTAAAAGTATAATAAGGTCAGTTTTAATGAGCCTTCATGAAATCATGTAATTATTTTAGTATTTTTTAAATTAATTTTTATAAAGACTAGGGGAGGCATCACAATTACTAGTTTTTATATCAAATAGCATTAGCTAAATCAGTTAAATTCTTTGGATTTGAAGGAGGAGACCCAGGTTACAATTTTTCCAAACGATACATGCATATAGCCAAGCTATTGTAATATCGCTATGTGGTCATGATGTAACATGAACGAGACATGTTTCAATCTCGTATAACCATTTTTTTTCTTGATAAAAAGGGGTTGTACTCGGGTCCCCCACCCTTAAAAAATTACATCTCTCTTATTTAAAGCTTGAGATCTTACAAATAGATACACTTCTCATCTCAGTTGAGATGCTTTAGTTAGAAACCTATATCATTTTACATAAAATGTCTGAATTCTTGATTTTCATTTTTTGGATCTTTTCAAATCTCTGCATGAATACAATTACTCCAAACTTTAGCATCTTTCTTGAAATTTTCCTATAGCAACCTTCATAATTCCAAAACTTCACCTATACTATATATGCCTTGCATCTTAGTAGAGTAATATTTCCATAACATCGCACTAACATAGTGTGCTTTACCAAATCTAGATTGCTAGTTTCCTTCGTGAAACACAAGTGCAACAACAAAAATTATAATAAATAGTCTAAATGAACACACATTATTGTTACAAAATAAAATAGATATTACCAATGGAAAATATTAAAGTAAATCTTAATCATTAATTGAATTAGACAATCAACAATTTTTATCAGCTTCAACTAAAATTTCCACTTCCTCTAACCATGGAAAGGAGATGTTAACTTCACGACCCTCAACCAAATTACCTCTATTGGCTACCTTATCTACATATTTGTTTTCTTCCCTTAATATATGTGTAAACCTGATATCTTCAAACTCTTTAGCAAGATCTTGAATTTCCACAATTATCTCTTGTATGTTCCATGGAGCATTTTCTTTCCTCAAAATTGCATTTATTACTATGAGATAAACACCTTCCATCCAAAATCTATTCCATTTCATTTGTTTAAATAATTTTAAGCCTTCTAAAGCTGCCCAAGCTTCAGCTTCATTATTTGTATTAAATCCACAATTGAAATAATAATGAGACAAAATATATCCTCTATTATTTCTAATTATTCCTCCTCCTGTTGGTCCTGGGTTTCCTTTAGATGCTCCATCAAAATTCAACTTAACCCACTCCACATCTGGTGGTTTCCACTTTATATTATTTACCTTATTTTTGCTTCTCTTGTACCCAGTATCATAATTCCAATTAATGACTTGAATCCATCTAGCAAGACTCTATGCTTCCAGATTAGGGATAGGGTGAGTTGATAGGGTTGGTTTAGACTCCTCTATGAGTAAACATATCTTCTTTTTCATTACCTCTAAACTACTTTCCTTTCCTTTGAAAATTCTTCTATTCCTTTCTAGACATATAGTCCAAAGTATTGTATCTTTTGAAATATCCCATATTGTTTGTAAATCCTCAATTTTATAAGTGCTCTGCCATTGCTTTAACCAATCTTCAATTTTGATATTTATCACCATACATTTACCAAACATATTAAGAATCCATTGCCATATATTCCAGACAATTGAGAAATATCCTAAGAGATGTTCAATGCTCTCCTCCTTATTATAGAAAACACATTTAGAGGGGCCATGAAAACCCCTTTTCATAATGTTATCCCAAGATAAAATTCTTCTATGACCTACTAGCCAAACAAACATTTTGAATTTAGGAATGCTTGGGCTATCCCAAATATCTCTCCAAATTCTAGTGATATTATTATTATGTTGGTGTTGAACATTATATCCACTTCTTGTTGTGTATTCTCTTGAGCTATTCAACTCCCAAATAAATTTATCCTTGGCACCCCTTGGAATAATTACAGTTGTTATATTTCTACTCAATTGCCTCCTAGCATCAATGTCTTGTATACTTGTAAAAAAATCTTCTTTCCATTTGTATCTTCCTTCTTGATCCTTGTAAAAAATGTTTGAAACCCTATCATCGTATTTGTTTTGTAGCAATCTCATCCACGGTTTCAAAATTGGATCTAAATTGAGTGGTTTTTTATCACACCAAGTATCTATCCAAATAGAATTTTTTTCTCCAATTCCCACCACCCATCTTAAACCTTTAATAATAATATCAATATTTTTTTAAAACCATTCCAAAGAGCAGAACCATTTGGAAAAGAGAAATCAGTAAATATTAAACTTGGGTCATTGGGATAAGCATACTTAGAAGAATTCTTACCCATTGTCTTTGAATCTCTTCATACAATCTACTTAGAAGATGTTGAATGTATAACTTCATGAGCTACTATAATCCCATACAAAATTTGTCTCCCTTTCACAAAACCTCCTTGCTCTTTTGAAATTATTTTGTGTAAAAATGGCCTTAATCTATTCGCCATGAATTTTGAAATAATATTATAAGCCATATTACATAGGTTTATGGGTCTAAAAGAATCAAACAATTCAACATATTTCTTTTTTGGAATTAGGGTCCATCTGGACCGGGGGATTTATCCTTATTAAAAGATAAAATATCTAAATGAATTTCTTCTAGAGTAATAGGCTCCATCAGTTTCCTATTGTCTTTATTTGTTATAACTGAAGGAACATATTGAAGAAGTTTATCATTAAGAACTTTGGTCTCCTCTGAACCTATAATATTTTGAAAAAATGACAGCCTCTTTTCTAATTTCACTCTGATCTTCAATCCAAACCCCTTCTATTTATTTAATTCTACCAATTCTAGAAGAAGATCTCTGTACTATAGCCATCCTATGAAATAACTTTGTATTTTTATCTCCTTCTTTTAACCAAGTTTGTCTTGATTTTAATCTACAAATTTTCTCTTTTTTACTCAAAATATTATGATATTCACTAAGAAAATCTCTTTGCTCTAAGATTGTATCATTTTCATCACTTTTTTGGAGTTTTGAAAGTTTATCTTTTACTTTTTCTTTCTTCTCAAAAATGTTTCCAAAGGTGTTTTTGTTCCATTATTTTAATCTAGATGTCATAGATTTAATTTGATTTGGAAGAGCATACAATCCATCATTACCTAAATAATTCCATGTTTGAGCTATCATATCAACAAATTGAGGATGGTCTTCCCACATCTGCTCATATTTAAAATATGATATTTTTTTGAATTCACTAACCACCATTTTAACTCTTATTGGCCAATGATCCGAACCAATCCTAGTTAAGGTATTAATTTTAGCACAAGTTCCTTCATCTAGCCAATGATATGAGAGAATGCATCTATCTAATTTTTTTGCTATTAGGTTTTGGACTCTCCTATTGTTGGTCCAAGTATAGTTATCTTCTTCAAACTCAACTTCTCAAAGATTGTTGTTTTGAATAAAAGCTGAGAAATATCTCATACTTTGGGTCAATTTCCTAATTCTCCCAAATTTTTCATTCAACTTGGTAATGGCATTAAAATCTCCAATGATCATGAAATGGGTTTCTTGGTATTTACTTCTCATAAAGGCCTCAATTCCACTCCAAAATTCTAATCTACCTGACTGTGTTGTAGGACCATACACATTGATAAGGATGAAGAAAATATCAACAAGGTAGCAAGTGACTAAAGAGGCTATCCAATGCCTAGTTTTATGAATGGTTACACAAGAGGTTATAGAAGGATTCCAACAAGTTATAATTCCCCTTAGTACTCCTTCAGAATCCATAACATCCCATTCACATCTTGTCCAAACTACTTTCATAGTTTTTAAAACTTCTTTTGTCATTTTAGTTTCCTGAATACAGAGAATATCAGGTTTATTACTTAAACATAGGTCCCTAATACACCTATTATTTGAAGGGGCATTAGCACCTCTTATATTCCATGAGATGATAATCATGTCTTATTAGGGGATTTTGGCCCCTCTTGCGTATTAGCAATATCATTTTGTTGTTTGGTCAAGAGAAGTTCAACCAACTTAGTTTGTGTTCCTTTCTCTATGTTATTGTTAGCTCTTGCTTCCCTAGATCTTGCTTGATAATTTGAGGGTTTTCCTCTTTTTACCTTGCCTATATCATGATGAGGTCTTATTATTCTATTCCTCAATATTCTTTAACAGTTTTATTTTTCAATATATTTATCCTCTCTTGGCCCTATTATAGAAGCTTTTGACTTATCCTGCTCATTTTTTGGTATTTTTTTATTAATGGCGACAGAGGTATTACCTTCTAAAAATGCATTCTATGTACTAATTATTTCCTCTTGAATGGTGCATGGTAATTCAAGAGAGTCCTCAAAATATGATGAAACACATTCCTTAGGTTCATTAGGAATGTTCTTCCTTAAATTATGATCATATTGAATAGACGATTCCTTGCTAATATGTTGAAATTGTTGTCCTATGTCCTCTAAGTTTTGATCTAATTTTAGCTAAAGCCTCAAAAGAATTGGAATTTCTTCGAGTATCCTTTCTTATTTGTCTCCACTATTGATTTTATTTTATTTACCTAGATCCATTTTTTGGAAGTTGAAAACCATCTTTATCCATACCCATTTGTAAATTTCTCTTATGATTTTCTACAAATGATTTTGCTAGGCTCTTCTTAGGGCATGATCTCTCAATATGCCGCACGTCATGTCATATTCTACATCTTAAAGATATATTTTCATAATCTATAGTTTGGGTCCACATCTTATCTTCATACTGAAGAATGTTTGATTCTGGAAAAGCTTTACTTATATCAATCATAACCAATATTCGAGCATAAATAGCCAAAAATCCATCTTTTGTTGTATCTAAAATCTCAAGGAATTCTCCTAGAGTGTTTCCTATTGCCTTGAAGGTATCTATTTCCAAAAATTCAATGGGAAATCCAAACATCCTTACCCAAACTGGTACTAGGGATAAATTTATATTTTTAGGTGAAAAGCCTTCATACCAACGAGTAAGGAAGAGCCTTGCTCTTCCCATAAACCAAGGACCCCCTTTTAGGATTATTTCTCTTTCTTCCCTAGAATAAAAAATGGCTAGGAAGAAAACCTTGGTAAAAAATGATAGAATCACTCTTGGAGACTTCCAACTCCTATCAATCCATTTTCTCAAGGAGGAAGCCCCTGACCAATTCCCATTAAATTTACCAAAAATTGCCCTATCTTGAAGTAATGAGGATTTCTCTGAGGTGCACTCACGAACCTCTACCACGAGGTATGATTCTAAGGATTTAACTATAAATCGATAAATGGAAAGGAAACTAAAACTCAAAATCTAATGAAATTTATCAGAAAGTTCTATAACAAATATACTATTTGATAAAAAATTTATAAAAATTTCATGCACTATTTCTAAGATATAGAAAGGGAAAAAAGAACTTAGCTAAAATTTTTTGTCCAGATAGAATGTCTTGCCTCGCTGAAGTCCTAGATATTCATTTATCTTCCCATAGTTCGAAACCTAGTTGGCAAATAATTGCAATTTCATTTTTTGTGACTTGAAAAATCGTCACTTCCCTTGTTCCGGATGGTTGACTTCACAAGGTTGTATCTCCTTCAATATTGCTTGGAATTTTGCATATGACCACTCATTTTAAAGCTATTCAAATTCTGCATAAGTTGGTCCAATAATCAGCTAAATCATATAACTCTTCTCAAAGATATGGCTCCTAAAATATGAAACATTAAAAAAAAACTTAATCCTTCGTACTTTGCAATTCCATTTTCTGTGATTTGAAAAATTGTCACTGCTCTTGTTCCAAATGGTTGACTTCATAGGGCAGTATCTCCCTCAATATTGCTCAACTTGCTGCATATGACCACTCATTTAAAATCTATTCTAGTTCTGCACAAATTGGCCCAAAAATCAGCTAAATCGGATAAATCTTCGAGAAGATATGTCTCCTAAAAGAAGAGATATTTTTTAGGAAAAAACCCTAATCCTTCACACTTTACAATTTTGTTTTTCGTGATTTAAAAAATTGTCACTACCCTTGTTCCATATGGTTGAATTCATAGGGTCGTATCTCCCTCAATATTGCTCCCAAAAGCATTTAGATAAAGATCCTAGAAAATAACTCAGTTATTAGCATAAAAACATGTTATTTTTCTCCCAAAAATTCATAAATTCTATTAGAAACATGACCTTAACAGAGAAGATCCATACTCCTCCCTAAAAAAAGATATTTTGACATACAATAAGTTGGGGGAGATTATATTAATTGGTAACTTTAATGCAAGGATAACCAATAAGCAAGCTAATATTCTAGTAGGTAACAAATATATTGAGATTAATCCTCTTTGGATGCCAGAAGAGGAAAATCAATAGTGGACAAGGAATTCAGAATATGAGCATGGGGCTATCATGCAATATGGAGAAGAGTTGTTAGGCCTTTGCAACATACACAACTTGGTTATTTGCAATGGGATGAAAATTTGGAAAAATTCAGGAAAGTATACATGCAAAACATATAAGGGACAAAGTGTAATAGACTATGTTATATGTTCACAAAACTGCATACCAAAAATAGAGGAGCTAGAAGTGGAAGATTCCCCAATGGAACTTAAGTCAGATCACAACCCAATTGTTATGAAAATTCAAATTCAAGGAGACAAAACAAGGGAAAAACACATGCAAGGTAATCAAAACAAACTTCCTCACAAGGGAAACATTCTCTTAACAGAATAAAATTGATAGAGTTTTAGGGCAACATTGAATAACAAGTTATAGGAAAGGGAAAGAAAAGGACTACCTCATAGTAAAATATATTATAATAAAAGTGAATGGTTAGTGCACGTTATCCAAGAGGATCTAAACAAATTCAAGAGAGCTAAACCTAGAAATAAAGAAAAAAATAGCTTCCCAACCAACCTGTGGTTTGATTAACATTGCAAGGAAGCACACAAATTACTAAAGGAACCAACAAGTAAAATAAGAGCAAACAAAAAACATATGAGAAACTGGTAAGGTCAAAAAAATAAGAATACACTATAACAAGGAGGAAATAACTGATTTACTTAGGAAAGCATGAACCAAAGAAATTTTGAAAGGAACTATGCGTGAAAAATATGTAAACTGAAAATAACATAGCAACTAGTTAGTGGTTGGAGTATTCAAAACAATTGTATGAGCGTAGTAACCAGCAGGAGACATCCCCTACTATCATTGTCAAGAAAGAACTTTTCATAAATGAAGACTTATTGAAGGGATAAAAAAGTTAGCAACTAGTAAAGCATATAAAATGGGGGTAGATATTCTTGCACCGCAGATCCAAGAGATTTTCAATGAGGTCATACAAGATGTCTTCCATACAAAATGGAAAACTAGCTTGACCATTCATTTGTTTAAAAGTAGGGATGTAAATAATCCCTCAAACTATCGAACTATCATGATCAACACTCTCTTTGTAAAGTTGTTTGGGAGTATGATAGAGCGTAAGATCAACATATGGGAGGAAGAAAAGGGAAAAAGAGCAAAAGGACAAGTGGGTTTTAGGCCCAAGCTCTCAAATATTGATCATTGTATCACGCTTAGACACATAGTGGAAAAAATGGGATAAAAAAGAGGAGGCTTTTTATTGTTTTGTAGACTTCAAAAAGGCATTTGACATAGTTCCAAGGAAAAAATTATGGAGCAGAATGGAAGAGCTAGATGTTCCAGTTCACTATAGGGTAGCAATTCAAAGATTATATGAGCATGTAAAGGCTAGAATCCAAACACAGGAAGAGTTATCTAAATGTTTTAGGAGTGACATAGGCATCAAACAAGGTTGCTCTGTATATCCGATATTATTTGGGTTGTACATTGACAAGTTAGAAGAATAGATAAACAAATTTAGGGGAGAGGGTGTGCACTTAGCCAAATATGTGATAAAACTCCTCATGTATGCATATGATGTAATTATTGTGGCTGAAACAACTAAAGATCTAGAAGATCATCAGGCTCTAGAACTCTTTTGTAAGGAAGTTGGGATGTAGGTGAACACGAGCAAAACAAAAATCATGACTTGTTCAACAAAAAGAAGAAGCAACATCTCGAATTTTAGTTTGCAAGAGAACCTCTTGAGGTAGTGGTAGAATACAAATACCTAGGCATAGACTTTCATGACAAGCTCAATTGGAATACATGTAGGATGAAAATAACTCTAAGTGGTTGGAGAGCACTATATGCACTTCAAAATCGATGTAGGAATACCGAGTTATGGTACTGGAAGACCACCAAGGTCTTATTTGGTCTACTTGTCACACCGATTGTGTTGTATGATCGCGAGTTGTGGTACTGGAAGACCACCAAGGTCTTATTTGGTCTACTTGTCACACCAATTGTGTTGTATGATCGCGAGTTGTGGTCTAGTGGCACGACAAATACAAAATGGAGGCAAATAGAAAGGATTCAAAAACATCTAATAACAAATTTTCTTAGAATTAAGACCATAGTCCCTTATGAAATTGTTCTAGCTAAAACTGGAATGTTCCCTTTAGAGGCGATTGCTATGACCAAGCTGTTATGTTACTTGAAAAAACTAGAAAACATGAAAAATAACAAATGGCTTAGGGTAGTTAGGGATGAAGAGCTACATATGCAGAAGAACACATGGATGAAACAAAATAAAAAATGGATGAAATGTTGGGAAATCAACATAAATGAATGCCAAAATTTCAATAAAGACATAAAAACTATGTGAACGAAAAGTTTAGAAGTGGAATGTGTAAAAATGCAAGCAAGAAAAGAAAATACTATATTGCAAAGTTTAACCCAACATTTGAAAACAAGGAAAAAACATATATAGGTGCTAAAATTAAGTGGAGAGAAAAAAATCTCATTGCTAAGGTAAGATAACGACTAGCTCTCATAGGCTTAGATGTGAAACAGGAAGATAGACAACGCCCAAGGAACAATGGGAAGAAAGGATATGTACTCTATGCACAACAGAGCCAATAGAGACAGAGGAACATTTCATTTATAAATGCTTGAGTTTTTGGACATCTGTGGCAAATACAAAGAAAATTTTGAAAAAGGGTTTATGATAGAGCTATTTGAAGATAGTAAAATATAAAAAGTTGGAGAGTTGCTAACCCAAATCAGTAGGAGAAGGAACAACCTTCTCAAGGATATTAATGGTCATATGATTTGAATAACTATGTTTCCATATTTGGAGGTCCCATAGGCCATGTTTTGGGTCTCGCAAATGTAATTAAAATCTTTCATTTCATTTCTACATAAGGTAATATTTTTATTTTCATTTTAACGTTTATTTATCATTGCTTTACAGTGAAAGGATACATCTTATTATTATTTTTGGATTTTAAATTTTTTTGTAATGATACAATTTAAGCTTAATATAAATTATGTGTATGAGAGTTTTAAGATAATTAATTTAAAGTGAAGAATTTTATGTCATCAATCAAAGTTCTAAATTTTAGAATCTAGGTTCAAAAATCTTGTAAAGTAATATGCATGAATAGTAATATCAAGTTGTTATAATATCATTATTTAGTTAAGATGTATAAGTGATCAAGCTCATTTCAATCCCAAGTTCTTATAATACCATTATTTAGTTATTATGTAATGGTAAGACGCATTTCAATCTCATATTAAAAAATATATTAAAAATTAAAATTTGTTATTGAAAGAGAAGTTGATATTATATAAAATAAAATTTAAATTTGTGAGTGAAATATTTATTACATTAAATGAATTCAAATTTATGTTTTTTTTTTTAACTCTGGTCTTCCACTCTTGATAAATCATACCTCTCTCCTTTAGATCTTGATAGTCTACAAACATATTTAATTTTTATATCAATTGAGTTGTTATAGCTAGATACCTACAATTGAGTTGTTATATCATTTTTCTATAAATTTTTAATTTTTTATTTTCATCTTTTAACTCTTCTTTATTTTTTTTTGTACGAATATAAATATTCTAAAATTAATTTAAATTCATTTTTTTATAAATTTTTAATTTTTAATTTTCATTTTGAACTCTTCTTTAATTTTTTTTATGAATATAAATATTCTAAAATTAATTTAAATTCATGGTTTTTTTTCAATGAGTTTACACAGGTTTTTATGAGGGGTGCCTTTATACTTTGTGGGGTTTGAAAATTGGACCTTTCAAAGAGAGGCCAAAGCCCTTACCATTGTAGTAAGCTTACAACTTTTGTTTAATTTTACATGGGTTTTTATAAGATAAGAAGTCCTAGTCCCCTCGTACCAGGGTTTGAACTTCGATTTCTTGGATGAAAACTCAAGGACTTGCTACTACAAAATATCTCATAGGTCTAAATTTAGCTTCATGTTAAAATACAACACATCACATAATTTAATTTACTTTAGAAAAACTAGATGCTTATGTCCAATTTTAAGGAGAATCCATATCATCCTTAAGATAACTAAAATCACCTTCATTTAAATATTAGATAAAATAGATAAATAAAATAAAATTCTTAAGGGATTGAGTTTTAGTAGATAAGGAATAAGACCAAGTTGTTAGGCATAGTACTATCATACACCCTATAACTCAAAAACAGACAACATAACAAATATACAAGCCTATACATATCATCAACTAGCCTACTAAGACAAAAATATAAAAGAGCTAGATATTTTTTGTAGTTCTAGTTTAATTCATCGAGATAAATCACATCAAGTATACTGAAATGAGCATCCAAGCAAGAAGATACTAGTACAAAAAACACGGTAAACAACTAAAAGTTTAATGGATGGACCACTAGACTCTATAGTAATAAAAGGAACGATGAACAATTTGTCATTAACCTTCGTACTAAAGTAAAAGTATAATATGGTAAGTTTAAACAAGCCTTCATGAAAGCATGTTATTATTTTAGTATTTTTTTTAACTTGATTTTATAAAGATCAAAGGAGGCATCACAATTACTAATTTTTATATCAAATAACATTAACTAAATCGATTAATTTTTGGCTTTGAAGGAGGAGGCCCAGGTTCAAATCTTGCCAAATGATACATGCATAATAGTCAAGTTATTTTAATACCAAGCTATTGAGAAATGAGCAACATGACCATGGGAAATGGCCCTCATATGGAAGTTACTAAAAATTTAGCCAAGAAATTCCCTACCGATGGCCCTCAACAGCCCCCCTATTCCTAAAAAAACTTCTACCTCTCAGGTCGTTCCTCTCAAGAACCCTCTTGCCTCTTCCGTGACTCAAACTAAGTACTCAGATGCTCCTGTTAATCCTCAAGCCCCGCCAATTTCAACCATGAGTCTTGAGTTAGCTCTCGTTACTTCACCACAACTCTTGAAAGATAGTATTATGATAGATGGATGGAGAATGGTAGGCAAGCGACAACGTTCGTCAACCCCCCAAGATCACTACATCCCTTCAAAGGAAAAAACCCTCTATCAAAGATATTGCTAGATCCTTCTCTCAAGTGTCTCAAAATACGGTTCATGCTCAACAAAACCATCTGAACAACACCCAATTGTTGCCAATTAGTAAAAATATTTTCTAGGATCTAATTCATGAGGTCGAGCAGCCTCTAAATCACCCCTCATGAATTTAAATATTCTATCTTGGAATGTTAGGGGGCTCTCCCTCCCTTACCGTAAGTTTCAAGTTTGAAAAGTTATTGCTGAAAATCATATTTATGTTCTTTTCCTTCAAGAACTAAAAGTCACTCGTCACACTCTCACCCATTGTATGGACATCATTGGTGGTGGATATGCATCCGCATTTACTACTTCTCATGTTAATGGTAAAGGAGGTGTTGCCCTTTCCATAGCCAAGTCTCTTTGTTATGCTATTCTAGACCATGGTGAAGACCCTGCTCATTGTTGTGTGTGGGTTAGATTGGCTTTTAACTCTTAGGTTATTGAATTTTATTCCATCTATGCTCCTAATGACCCTCCTAGTCAAATAAACCTTTGGAAATAGTTATATTTTTCTCTCCTTCCTACAAATTGGATCTTTGGAGGCGACTTTAATATTATTGAGAATCATAGTGAAAAAAGTTGGACTAGTAGTAGACCCTTTCAAATGCTGAATTTGGTAGTTGGTTATTTTATCATAATAATTTAGGTGTGCATGATCCTCTCTTTGGTAAAGCCTCCTCTCATATATATGACTGGTTTACGAGGTCCAAATTTCATCAAGGTTCTGCTAGGAAGCTTGTTCATCTCGACAAATTTTATTTCAATAATTATTTCTTGGATAAATTCTCCATCCATGAGCAAGTTCGCATCCTTTCTCACACTACTTTTTATGATTACCTTTTTGTATTGTCTTCTATCCAAAATTCCTCTATATCTCTTAATTTCATGTCATTTCCTTTCAAATTAAATGTGTCCCACATTGATAATCCTGCCTATTGTTGCCTTGTAAAGCATGTATGGAATAGATTCCCTAGACCAATTGGTAATACTGGCTAGATCAAATGGTTTGAAAAAATATGGTTTCATGCCTTAGATAGTATGGGCACTCTGTTTTCAGGAGGAAGAAGATTCAAGAGAGTCATCTTCATAAGGAGATATCTCATCTTCATGCTTATGAAATACCCTGCTAACATTGTTATTCAATGCAATCTAGCTAATGTTGAAAAATAGGCTAGAGTTTACGAGTCTTACCATGATAGAGGGGCACATGTTAGGTCTCGCCTCAATTGGATATCCCAGGGAGACAAGGGAACAAATTTTTTTTTAACTACCTCAGACATAAGAATATTTTGAAAAGGATCACTAAGTTGGAGGACCCTTCAGGTCATTTTATTTTCGATTCTAAAGAGATCATGAATCTTTTTGTAGCTCATTTCTCTCAACTTTTTACAACGGAGGCAAGGGATGAAATCCAATGTATCTTAATGGAATACATGCAGGAACATATTTCCACCCTAGTAGACCTCATTATTTGGGATCAAATTGAATATCCTCTTTCTATGAATGATCTGGAAAATACTATTTTTTATATGAAGAACGATAAAGCTCCTGGCTTGAATGGGCTTCTAGTGGAGTTTTATAAAAAAATTGGCATATTATTTTCTCTGATTATTATCACGTTTACCTGGAAGCTCTTCATAATAGTTACCTTGGAGCTTATATCAGTGTAGGGCTTATCTTCAATTGGAGACCTATTACCCTCCTGAATTTTTCTTACAAGATCATAGCTAAAGCTATAGTTTTAAAAATCAAAACTGTTGCTCAAGCAATTTTTCGTCCTGAAAAATCTACTTTTCTTAAAGGTCATTATATTTTAGATAATATTATGATGGCCTGGGAAACTTCCAATGGGCTATCAATTCTAATCAAGATGCCCTCCTAGTTAAGTTAAATTTTGACAAAGATTATGATAGAATCAAATGAGATTTTATTATGAGTATGCTTTATTGGCTTGGCTTGGTTTCGGTCCAAAATTGGCATGATCTTTGGTGATGCTTCAAATTATGTTCAGGTTAATGGAGCTCTTTCCCCCTCATTCCCTCTTCATTGGTCTATTAGACAAGGTTTCCCCCTTGCTCATTTTTTGTATGTTTTTGTTGTCAATGCGCTTGGTTATATTCTTCATAAGGCTCATTCTGATGGTCTCATTCAGGGTATTAAGCTTCCTGGGGATAAGCATGCTCTTAACTCTCATTTTGCTGATGATTCCCTTATTTAACTTCAAAATACCCAACAAGAGGTGGAAACGGCTAAAGATATAGTTTAATTATTTTGTGATGTGTCTAGTTCTTGTATTAACGATTCTAAAACTAAAGTCTTCTATACCTCTTCCTCTCCTCGTGGATGTAACTCCTTAATTGAGGGGAAGATCATCCCTCATGGTATGATTGTGCATTATTTAGAAATTCCATTTGGGATTAATATCTCTCCTAAGGATATGTGGAACTGGGTTATGGAAAGACTTAAAAAAAAATTAATGCTTGGCCAGCTCGATTTCTTTCCTTAGCAAAAAGAATTCAAGTTGTGAATAAAATTATGGTAGCCTCTCATGTTTATTACTCCTCTTGTTGGATGGCCCCCAAGGTAGCCTATAATAAAATAACTTAGTTCATTCGTAAATTTTTATGGACTAAATGGGGTGGAGAAGTGGGTATGACACCCATCTCTTAAAATTTTTTTACTCAACCTAAGGCTTTAGGAGGTCTAGGCATCATTGATCCTCTTACCCAGAGTAAAATTTTAGTTGCAAAATGGGTTGCTAGAGCCATTATTGGTGATGAAAATTGGAAACACCTATTTTGTTATAGAATATCTATAGCTACTCACAAAGGTAAATAGAAAGAAACCCCTTGGGAGGATAAGGTCCTTAATGCGCCTTATTTTACAATTAAAGATTCTATTTCAGTTATCCAAAAATAGAAAGCTTGGTAATAAGTTCCTCATTTATTGGCTTGGAAGTCTGACTCCTTAAGACATGGTCTGAGCATCGGTCTAAACAATATTTGGTGGAATAAACTTATCCTCCATAATGATAATCCTTTATCTTTATGTAATGTTATTCGTGGGCTAGATTTTTTGAAGAAAAGAATTAATAAAATTAGAGATATTTGGGATCTAGGTAGCTGCTCAGTTTTTACCTGGAACTAGATCTGCAATTATTGCTCCCTTCCCTCTAGGTTCAAAGAGTCTTATGGCTTAGTTGTGGCTTCCATCCCTTGTGAGGTCCTTATGAAGTTGGGAACAAATGCCCATAATATTTGGAATGATTGGATATGGATTAATGGTCATAGAATCTCTTTCATTATTTCTATTTGGTTATAAAAAAATCTTCTGTGTCCCCCTTCTTTAGACTCTAAGCTCAATTTCAAGTGAATTTTACCAATGTCTAATGGTAGTTTCTTGCTACTTAAATTTTGAAATCTCTTGTTGAATCAAAAACTTAACTTCTTAGTTGGAAAATTTTGCATAAAAAACTTCCAACTATTGAAATTTTGGCTGCAATTTTACACATTCCCCTTCAATGCAATTTTTGTAATGCTTTAGTGTTAGGAAGTGATGTCACTTTGCAGGTACAGGTAGAAAAAATGGAAACTACAACAGACTAGATGTCTGGGTCAGATGTCCAGGTAGCAGGCCAAAAATCTGACCTACAAGATATCTGGACCAAATGTCTAGGCAGCAGGCCAGACGTTTGACCTACTAGATGTTTGGTCCAGACGTCTAGGCAGTAGGCCGAACATCTAGCCTACTAGATTTCTGGGCCAAACGTCTAGGCAACAGGCCAAACATCTAGGCTATATGTCTAGGCAAGTAGAAATCCAAGATAGACGTCAAGACACAAAAGATGAATCACTTCAGTTTCACAAGAAAACGAATAATTTTACGAAGGCATCTTTTTGGGAGAGGAAATAAATGGTTTAGAGTGTTCCCCTCATGATTTATAAAATGGACTTGATCCCTTGCATATTTGTGTGGTTGAAACATGAATATAATGAAGTGGTACTGAAAATAATAATAAAAAGAGAAGTTGCCATTGCTCCGTGGTTTTCTTGCACATTGTAGGTTTCCACATAAATCTTTGTGTTACTTGTGTTGTGTTTTTTGTTTTTATTTTATTATGTTTCCACTTGTAGGATAAAATTTGAAGTTTTTCTAACATATGGTATTAGAGCCTAAGGTTTTGTGCGAGTGGAAGCTACAACAATGATAGGAGGTATAACAAAGTTTGAGATTTAGAAATTTGATGGCAAGAAATTCGCTCTATGGAAGATGAAGGTGGAGGATATGTTGGTTCAGAATGACCAAATTCTAGACTTGAAAGGGCTAACGAGTAAACTGATTAGCTTGAAATATGAGGAGTGGGCAACGCTTGACATGAAGACAATTTCTACAATCTATCTCTACCTAGTGGACTCTATCTTGTTCAATGTAGATGAAGAGAAGACTGTGAAATCCCTTTGATAAAATATTGAAAAGCTGTATGAAACAAAATCAACAACAAATAAGGTTATTCTGAAAGAACAACTTTATAACTTGAGGATGAAGGAAAGTTCATACGTGATAGATCATTTGAATGAGTTTAATACTCTTATCAGTAAATTGGTTTTAGTTAATGTGAATATGGAGGATGAAGATAGAGTTATCACCCTACTTTGTTCCCTCTTGGAAAATTTGGATCATATGGCGACGACCATCAGTAATTCATCATCAAGAAATTTCAAATTTTATGATGTGGTAGCTACTTTGTTGGTAGAAGAGTTGAGACAAAAACAACTCTGGAACCCTCAACCAATGAAGCCCTATCCATGAGAGATTGATCTTTTGAGGAAATAAACAAGGTAGAAAATAGTCCAGATCTAAGTTTAAAGGACGTAAGCAGAAAGTGAAGTGCTGACATTGTGGGAAGCCAAGACACTCAAAGAAGGATTATTGGCAATTAAAGAATGGTGAAAAGCAAAATCAACCATCAGTTGAGGTTAGTGCAGTAGATTCAGGAGAGATGACAACATGTGAAGCCTTTTGTATCAATAAAAATAAATCTATTTTATATACTTGGGTTTTGGACTCAAGTGCATCTTTCCACATGTCTCCCCATAGAGACTGGTTTGACAAATATCAGCCATACCGTGGTGGAAAGGTCTATTTGGGTGATGATCACACTTTAGAAATTGTGGGAAGAGGGGATATAAGGATCAAGCTAGACGATGGTAGATAAAGGATGTTATGTGATGTACGACATGTGCCCTATTTGCAAAAGAATTTGCTCTTAATCAATATGATGGATAAGCTAGGGTATTCTATCACCTTCAGTAATAACTACTGCAAAATTACCATAGGATCTCTTGTAGTAGCAAAGGGAGAATATTATGGGACTCTATATCGTTTATGCAATGATACGGTGATAAACCATGCAACAACATCAAATTTTTTTCAGGATGCAGTAATGCTATGACATCAACGCCTAGGCCATAAGAGTGAAAAAACCTAAAAATTTAAAATGATAGAGGTATGCTTTTTGGGATTAAGTATTACAATTTAGACTTGTGTGAGTGCTATATTTTTGGTAAACAAAAGAGGGTTCAGTTTACTGCAAGTCCTGGTAAGAGTTCTAATTTTTTTCAACTTATACATTTGGATATATTTAGACCAATCTCCACTCAGTCCTTAAATGGTGCCATCTATTTTTTTACTTTTATAAATGATTATTCTAGGAGAGTGTGGGTTTATTTTTTGAAGAAAAAGTCAAAATCTTTGCAACAATTTAAAGAGTTCAAGCATGGGTAGAGAAGAGTTTGGGCAAGTCAATTTTATGTATCATGTTAGATAATGGGGGTGAATATTGCTCTAAGGAATTTGATAAATTTTGAATGCAGGAAGGTATTAAGCATCAGAAGACCATACCATACACTCCATAGCAAAATGGTGTGGCTAAGCATATGAATCGCACAATCATGGAATGTGCAATAAGCATGCTTAGCGCAACCATGTTGGAGAAAAAGTTTTGGGTAGAGGCTGTTAATACAACTGTTTATCTTATTAACATGTCACCTACAACGATGTTGAAGGTTTGGTGTTGTAAGCCAGTATATTACTTTCATTTGCGTACCTTTGGCTGTGATGCATTTGCCCATGTACCCAAAGAAAAATGGTACAAGCTTGCCTTGAAGTCAAGAAAATGTATTTTTCTCGGCTATGGAGATATAGTGAAGGGGTATAGACTATGGGATCCTACTACCCATAAGGTAATTATTAGCCGGGATGTTATTTTTGATGAAAAATCCATGCAAAGGAAGGAGGTACAACAAACTCCTAATGTTGTACCAATTGAAGTAGAATTGAGTGAAGATGAACATGCTAAAGTTTTTGATCAACATGCAAAACAATAAGTAGAACAATAAGTAGAGCAGCTACAATGGTCACAAGACCAAGAGCTACAATCGATAAATCATTAGGTTAGAAGATCTACACATCCACAAAAGTGTCTGAAAAGGTATTATCATGTGTATCAATCCTCTTTTGCTTTGTTAAATGATGATGGTGAACGTAGTTCATTTCAGAAAGCTAGAGAGTCAGAGAATGCAAAAAAATGGAGGAAATCCATGGAGGAGGAAATTGAGGCACTTCACAAGAATTAAATGTGGGAACTTGTGGATCTCCCACATGGAAGAAATATTGTTAGAAACAAGTGGGTGTACAAAGTGAAGAAGAACAACGATCGGTTGTTAGAATGCTATAAAGCTCGCTTGGTGGCAAAATACTATGTGCAGAAGTCAGGTATTGAATTTAATGAAATTTTCTCTCCAATTGTGAAGATGACTACTATTAGATTTCTACTTGCACTTGTAGCTACACAGGATTTAGAACTAAATAATCGTGATGTAAAGACTACTTTATTGCATGGTGATATCGAGGAGGATATTTATATGGATCAACTTGAGGGCTATGAAGAAAGAGGTAAAGAGCATTTGGTTTACAGACTGAAAAAATCACTGTACAAGTTGGAACAGGCACCAAGGATGTGGTACAAGAAATTTGACATCTTCATGAAGATCCAAGGTTTTAGCAAGAGTGAAACTTACCATTGTGGATACTATAAGAGGTTTTATGATGGAAGTATTATTATTTTGCTATTGTATGTTGATGATATGCTGGTTGTAGGCCCCAACATGAAGACAATTATTGAACTTAAGGCTCATTTGGCTAGGATATTTGAAATGAAGGATTTAGGAGCGGCAAACCAAATTTTAGGGATGAAGATACACAGAGACAGAAAAGGAAGAAAGATCTGGTTAAGTCAAAAGTTATGTGGAAAATATTCTACAACGTTCCATTATGCAGAATGCAAAACCAGTTAGTACCCCACTTCTTCCACACTTAAAGTAGAGAAGACAAGCATGTCTCGTGTACCATATTCATCAGTAGTAGGAAGCCTCATGTATGCCATGGTGAGCACTAGACCGAATATTTCCCAAGCAGTGGGAGTAGTCAATTGGTACATGGTAAATCTTGGTAAGGAGCATTAGAATGCGGTGAAATGGATATTTAGATATTTAAGAGCCACTTCAGATGTTGCCATTTACTTTGGATCGACATATTTGTAAGTTAAAGGTTTTGTGGATTCTAATTATGGTGGAGATAGATATGGGAGAAAGTCCACTATAGGATATGCCTTCACTCTTGCTGGTGGAGTAGTGAGTTGGGATTCAAAGTTACAGTTTGTTGTGGCTTTATCAACAACTGAAGCAAAATATATATCAATGACTCATGCCAAAAAAGAGGTAATTTTGCTAGAGCGATCGTTGAGTGACTTCAAGATAATGCAGGAGAAAATTACACTGCATTGTGATAGCCAAAGTACTATTCAACTAGTGAAGAATCCAACTTTCCATGATCACACAAAACACATTGATGTCAAGTACCAATTTATCAAATATGTGGTGGAAGAATGTAGGATCCTGTTGTAGAAAATAAACACTGAAGTGAATCTTACAGATATCCTTACAAAGCCAGTAAAGGTAGAGAAGTTTGAGTGGTGAATAACTTCTATGGGCTTGCTAAAAAAGTAACAAGGGCAACATTGGGTAATTGGCACTAGATGAAAATATTTGTTAGAAGAATTCCTAAATACTAACTTCAAGTTGGAGAATGTTAGGAAGTGAAGTCACTATGTAGGTACAAGTAGCAAAAAAGGAAGTTGTAGCAAACTAGACGTCTAACTTGCTAGACGTTTGGGTCAGACATCTAGGTAGCAGGCCAGAAGTTTGAACTGCTAGATGTCTGGGTTAGACGTCTAGGGAGCAGGCTATATGTATGACCTGCTATATGTTTAGGCCAAATTTCTAGGCTACTAGATGTCTAGGCAAGTAGACGTCCAGGATAGATGTCAAGACATAGAAAATGAAACGCTTTAGTTATACAAGAAAACAAATAGTTTTAAAGAGGCATCTTTTTGGGAGAGGAAACGAATGATTCAGAGTCTTCCCCTCATGCTCTATAAAAGAGACATGATCCCTTGCATATTTGTGTGGTTGAAACATGAGTTTAACGAAGTCCTGCTAAAAATAATAATAAAAGGAGAAGATGCCATTGTCCCGTGGTTTTTCTTCACATTGTAGGTTTCTATGTAAATCTCTGTGTTACTTGTGTTTCTATATTTTTGTTTTTTTGTTATTGTGTTTCCACTTGTAGGAGAAAATCTAAACTTTTTCTAACATTTAGAAACTCTTATTCACTTGTTTTAGTTTTGTGGCATGGCTAAATAGTTTTGGGATGTGTTCTACTCTTTTCTTTTTCCCTCTTTCACTAGATCTTGGAAGCTTTCTCTGCTTGGTTTTTCTCAACTGGATCAATGCCCCAAACTATAGCATGTTTTTAGACTCATCCTTCTCAAGCACATTTGGAAATGTAGATGCAAAAAGGTGTTTACTGGATCTGCTCCTCCATGGGATATAGTTTTAGTAGACTTGACGTTTGATCTTTTGTTACATGTGGGACACATTCATTCCCAAGTCTATGGACCTTCCAACACACCTCGAGATATTATTGACAAACTTCATCAACTTTCTCATATGATCCAGGATATTTAGAAGGTCCAGCAGGAAACTAAGAAGAAGGCAGTTAACAATGATGAGTAGGTTCATATTTTGATTACTTCTTTTTCTTATCTGAAGACTTCAGAAGATATCATGGAAGACATGCCCAAAATTTATTCATATAACAGACCCTCCCATAGATAAATGTTGATATAAGGTGTATTGTAACAAGATATAACTATAGTATTTTTGTTGATATTAGCTTCTATTCTTACGTATATTCAGTTATGGATGCTTTACTCCCAATCCACCTCATTTTGTTTTTTAGCTGGTGGATAGTGTTAACACCAAAATATTGTAATGTTTCGGTTAATAAAATAATATAATCTAGCTTTTTCTCAAAAAAAAATTAAAAGTATAATATAGTCACTTTAAATGAGTCTTCATGAAATCATGTTATTACTTTAGTATTTTTTAAGATTAATCTTGTAAAGATCAAAGGAGGTATCGCAATTACAAATTTTTATATTAAATAACATTAGCTAAACCAGTTAAATTCTTTGGCTTTAAAGGAGGAGACCCAGGTTGAAATCTTGTCAATCGATACATGCATAATAACCAAGCTATTGTAATGCTACTATATGGTCATGTTGTAACATGAGTGGGACATGTTTCAATCCTATATTACCAATTAAGAAATATATACTAACTTTTTTTTCTCTCTCATGGCAAGAACTAATATAAGTTAAACTTTGGACATGGAGGTTCATAAGAACACTAAAATATTATATCACCAGTTATTTAATCTTCATCTCTTTGTCGTCCCATTGAAGTATTGACTAGAAATATATGGCATCTTAATCTTTAAAAATTTCAAAAATATCAATGATTTTTTAGTATATAACCATCAGACACCCAAAAACTCAAAAGTAGACAACACAACAAAGTATTCAGGTTTATACATATCATCAACTAGCCTAATAAGACAAAAATATCAAAGAGCTAGATTTTTGGTAGTTCTAGTTTAATTCATCAAGATAAATCATATCAAGTATACTAGAAGGAACATTCAAGCAAGAAAAGACTAGTACAAAATCACAATAAACAACTAAAATTTTAATGGATGGACCACTAAAATATATAGTAATATCTAAAAAAGGGACCATTGAACAAGTTGTCATTAACCTTCGTACTAAAGTAAAAGTATAATAAGTTCAATTTAAACGCCTTCATGAAATCATGTAATTATTTTAGTATTTTTTAAATTAATTTTTATAAAGACTAGGGGAGGCATCACAATTACTAATTTTTATATCAAATGACATTAGCTAAGTGAGTTAAATTCTTTGGATTTGAAGGAGGAGACCCAGGTTCAAATTTTGCCAATACATGCATATAGCCAAGATATTGTAATACCTCTATGTGGTCATGATATAACATGTAAATTTTTATGGAATAAATGAGATGGAGAAGTGGGTATGACACCCATCTCTTAAAAACTTTGTACTCAACCAGAGGCTTTAGGAGGTCTAGGTATCATTGATCCTCTTACCCAGAGCAAAATTTTAGCTGCAAAATGGGTTGCTAGAGCCATTATTGATGATGAAAATTGGAAACACCTATTTTGTTATAAAATATCTATAGCTACTCACAAAGGTAAATGGAAATAAATCCCTTGGGAGGATAAGGTCCTTAATGGGCCTTATTTTATTGTTGAAGGTTCTATTTCAGTTATCCAAAAATAAAAATCTTGGCAATCAGTTGCTCATTTATTGGCTTGAAAGTCTAACTCCTTGAGACATGGTATGAGCATCGGTCTAAACAATCTTTGGTGGAATAAACGTATCCTCCATAATGATAAACCTTTAGTTTTATGCAATGTTATTCATGGGCTATCTTTTTTAAAGAAATGAATTAATAGAATTAGAGATATTTGGGATCTGGGTAGCTGCTCAATTCTTACCTGGAACCAGATATGCAATTATTGCTCCCTTCCCTCTAGGTTCAAAGAGTCTTATGGCTTAGTTGTGGCTTTCATCACTTGTGAGGTCCTTATGAAGTTGGGAACAACTGCCCATAATATTTTGAATGACTAGATATTGCTTAATGATCATAGAATCCCTTTCATTGTTTCTATTTGGTTATACAATAATCTTCGGTGTCCCCCTTCTTTAGAATCTAAGCTCAATGTCAAGTGGAAAGTGAATTTGACCAATGCCCAATGGCAGTTTCTTGCTACTCAAATTTAGAAAGCTCTTATTGAATCAAAAAATCAACTTCTTGGTTGGCAAATTTTGCATCAAAAACTTCCAACTATTGAACTTTTGGTTGCAATTTTACACATCCCCCCTTAATGCAATTTTTGTAATGCTTTAGTGTTAGGAAGTGAAGTCATTATGTAGGTACATGCACCAAAAAAGGAAACTGCAATAGACTAGATGTATGGGTTAGACATTTAGGTAGCAGGCCAGATGTCTAACCTGCTAGATATTTGGGCCAGAGGTCTAGGCAGCAGGCCAGACGTCTAGCCAATAGGCCAAAAATTTGACCTGCTAGACGTCTGGACCAGATGTCTAGGCAGTAGTCCAAAGATCTAGCCTGTTAGATGTCTAGGCCAAACGTCTACACAATAGGCCATACACCTAAACAAGTAGACATCCAAAATAGACGTCAAGACACAGAATATGAATCACTTCAGTTTCATAAGAAAACAAACAGTTTTACAAAGGCGTCTTTATGGGAGAGGAAACGAATGGTTCAGAGTCTTCCCCTCATGCTCTATAAAAGGAATTGATCCCTTGCATACTTGTATGGTTGAAACATGAATGTAACGAAGTGCTACTAAATATAATAATAAAAGGAGAAGTTGCCATTACCCCATGGTTTTATTGCAAATTGTAGGTTTCCATGTAAATCTTTGTTATTTGTGTTGTGATTTTTGTTTTTCTATTATTGTGTTTCCACTTGTAGGAGAAAATTTAAAGTTTTTCTAACATCTGGTACCAGATCCTAAGGTTTTGTACAAGTGGGAGATGCAACAATGATATGAGGTGTAAAAAAGTTTGAGATTGAGAAATTTGATGGCAGGAACTTCACTCTATGGAAGATGAATGTGGAGGATTTGTTGGTTCAAAATGACCAAGCTCTAGACTTGATAGGGGTCGTGAGTAAACCGAGCAACATGAAATATGAGGAGTGGGCAATGCTTGATAGGAAGTCAGTTTCTACAATCTATATCTGCCTAGCAAACTCTGTCTTGTTCAATATAGCTAAAGAGAAGACTACGAAAGCCCTTTGGCAAAAGCTTAAAAAGTTTAATGAAACAAAATCAACAACAAATAAGATTTTTTGAAAGAGCAACTTTATAGCTTGAGGATGAAGGAAAGTTCAAACGTGGTAGATATTTTTAATGAGTTTAATACTCTTATCATTAAATTGGTTTTAGTTAATGAGAATATGGAGGATGAAGATAAAGTTATCACCCTACTTTATTCTCTACCTGACACTTTGGATCATATGGTGATGACCATAAGTAATTCATCATCAGGAACTCTCAAATTTGATGATGTGGTAGCTACTTTGTTGGCAAAAGAGTTAAGGCAAAAAAAGACTCTGGAACCCTCAACCAATGAAGCCCTATCAATGAGAGATCGATATTTCGAGGAAAGTAAACAAGGTAGAAAATAATCTAGATCTAAGTCTAAAGGACTTAAGCAGAAAGGGAAGTGCTGGCATTGTGGGAATCCAGGACACTCAAAGAAGGATTATTGGAAATTAAAGAATGGTAAAAAGCAAAATCAACCATCAACTGAGGTTAGTGCAACAGATTCATGAGAAACGAAAACATGTGAAGCCTTCTGTATCAGTAACAGTAAATCTATTTTATATACCTGGGTTTTGGAATTAGGTGTATCTTTTCGCATGTCTCCCCATAAAGACTGGTTTGATAAATATCATCCATACCATGGTGGAAAGGTCTATTTGGGTGATGATCACCCTTTAGAAATTATGGAAAGAGGGGTTATAAGGATAATGTTGGATGATGGTAGAGAAAGGATATGTGATGTACGACATGTGCCCGATTTATGGAGAATTTGCTCTTAATCAAGATGATGGATAAACTAGGGTATTATATCACCTTTAGTAACAACTACTGTAAAATTACTATAGGAGATCTTGTAGTAGAAAAGGGAGAATATTATGGGACTCTATATTGTTTATGCAATGATATGATGACAAACCATACAACAACAACGACTTCTGTTCAAGATGCAGTAATGCTATGGCATCAACGCCTAGGCCATATGGGTGAGACCTACAAATTATGTATGATAGAGGTATGCTTTCTAGGATTAAGTGTTACAATTTAGACTTGTGTGAGAATTGTATTTTTGTAAAACAAAAGAGGGTTCAATTTACTACAAGTCTTGGTAAGAGTTATAATTTTTTTCAACTTATACATTCGGATATATTTGGACTAGTCTCCACTCAGTCCTTAAACGGTTCCATCTATTTTTTGACTTTTATAGATGATTATTCTAGGAGAGTGTGGATTTATTTTCTGAAGAAGAAGTCATAAGCTTTGTAAAAATTTAAAGAGTTCAAAGCACGGGTAGAGAAGAGTTTGGGCAAGTCAATTTTACGTCTCAGGTTAGATAATGGGGGTGAATATTGCTCCAAGGAATTTGATAAATTTTGTATGCAGGAAGGTATTAAGCACCAAAAGACCATACCATACACTCCACAACAAAATTATGTGGCTTAGCAAATGAATCATACAATCATGGAATGTGCAAGAAGCATGCTTAGCGTAGCCATGTTGGAGAAAACGTTTTGGGCAGAGGCTGTTAATACAACTATTTATCTTATTAACAGGTCACCTACAACTGTGTTGAATGTTTGGTGTTGTAAGTGAGTTGATTACTCTCATTTACATACCTTTTGCTGTGAATGTGTTTGCCCATGTACCCAAATAAAAATGGTCCAAGCTTGACTAAAAGTCAAGAAAATATATTTTTCTTGGCTATGGAGATATAGTGAAGGGGTATAGATTGTAGGATACTACTGCATTGAAGGTAATTATTAGCTCGTATGTTATTGTTGATAAAAAATCCATGTAGAGGAAGGAGGTACAAC
This sequence comes from Wollemia nobilis, assembly GCA_028583015.1. Classification (NCBI taxonomy): domain Eukaryota; kingdom Viridiplantae; phylum Streptophyta; class Pinopsida; order Araucariales; family Araucariaceae; genus Wollemia; species Wollemia nobilis. The sequence continues at coordinate 22,035,132 of JAQPPZ010017228.1, forward strand.
AAACTCCTAATGTTGTACCAGTTGAAGTAGAATTCAGCGAAGATGAGCATGTTGAAGTTTTTGATCAGCATGTAGAACAACAAGTAGAACAATAAGTAGAGCAACCACAACGGTCACAAGAAAAAGAGCCACAATCAATAAATCATTGGGTTAGAAGATTTACACATCCACAAAAGTGTTTGAAAAGGTATTATCATGTGTATGAGTCCTCTTTTGCTTTGTTAATAGATGATGTTGAACCTAGTTCATTTTAGGAAGCTAGAGAGTCTGAGAATGCAAAAAAGTGGAGGAAATCCATGGAGGAGGAAATCGAGGCATTTCACAAGAATTAAATTTGGGAACTTGTGGATCTCCCACATTGAAGAAATATTGTTGGAAACAAGAGGGTGTACAAAGTGAAGAAGGACAACGATGGGTTGTTGGAACTCCATAAAGCTCACTTGGTGGCAAAAGGCTAGGTGCAAAAGTCAGGTATTTAATTTAATGAAATTTTATCTCAAATTGTGAAGATGACTACTATTAGAGTTCTACTTGCACTTGTAGCCGCACAAGATTTAGAACTAGATAATATTTATGTAAAGATTGCTTTCTTGCATGGTGATCTCGAGGAGGATATTTATATGGATCAGCTTGAGGGCTATGAAGAAAGAGGCAAAGAGCATTTGGTTTGCATATTGAAGAAACCACTGTATGGGTTAGAACAGGTGCCAAGGATGTGGTACAGGAAATTTGAAACCTTCATGAAGAGCCAAGGTTTTAGCAAGAGTGAAGCTGACCATTGTGGATACTATAAGAGGTTTGATGATGATAGTTTTATTATTTTGTTGTTGTATGTTGATGATATGCTGGTTGCAAGCCCCAACATGAAGAAAATCATTGAACTTAAGGCTCAGTTGGCTAGGACATTTGAAATGAAGGATTTAGGAGCAGCAAACCAAATTTTAGGGATGAAGATACACAGGGATAGGAAAGGAAGAAAGATCTAGTTAAGTCAAAAGTCATACGTGGAAAATATTCTATAGCGCTTCAATATGTAGAATGCAAAACCAATTAGTACCCCACTTATTCCACACTTAAAGTTGTCTTCCAACCAGTATATTAGAACAGAAGCAAAGAAGACAAGCATGTCTCGTGTATCATATTCATTAGTAGGAGGAAGCCTCATGTATGCCATGGTGAGCACTAGACCGAATATTGCCCAAGTAGTGGGAGTAGTCAGTTGGTACATGGCAAATCCTGGTAAGGAGCATTGGAATGCGATGAAGTGGATATTTAGATATTTAAGAGCCACTTCAGATGTTGCCATTTACTTTGGATCAATAGATTTGCAAGTTAAAGGTTTTGTGGATTTTTATTATGGTGGAGATAGACATGGGAGAAAGTCCACTATAGGATATACCTTCACTCTTGTTGGTGGAGTAATGAGTTGGACTTTTAAGTTGTAGTTTGTTGTGGCTTTATCAACCACTAAAGCTCAATATATATCAGTGACTCACGCCAGAAAAGAGGCAATTTGGCTAAAGTGATTGTTGTGTGACTTCAAGGTAATGCAGGAGAAAATTACACTATATTGTGATAGTCAAAGTACTATTTAGCTAGTGAAGAATCCAACATTCCATGATCACGTGCAACACATTGATGTCAAGAACCACTCTATCAAAAATATGGTGGAATAATGTAGGATCTTGTTGGAAAAAATCAACACTGAAGTGAATCCTATAGATATGCTTACAAAGCTGGTCAAGGTAGAGAAGTTTGAGTGGTGAAGAACTTATCTGGGCTTGCTAAAAAATTAATAAGGGCAACATTGGGCAATTGGCACTAGATGAAAATCTTTGGTAGAAGAATTCTTTAATATTGACTTCAAGTGGGAGAATGTTAGGAAGTGAAGTCACTATGTAGGTACATGTAGCAAAAAAGGAAGCTACAACAAACTAGATGTTTGACCTGCTAGATTTTTGGGTTAGACAACTAGGCAGTTGGCCAGATGTATGACCAGCTAGACGTTTGGGTTAGACGTCTAGGTAGCAAGCTAGACATCTGACTTGCTAGATGTTTGGGTCAGAAGTTTAGGCAACAGGACAAACATATGACCTGCTAGATGTCTAGGTTGCTAGACATCTAGATCAGACATCTGGGCTGCTAGACGTCTAAGATATATGTCTAGGCAAGTAGACATCTAGGATAGACATTAAGACACAAAATATGAGTCACTTTAGTTTTGCAAGAAAATGAACAGTTTTGCGAACACATCTTTTTGGGAGAGAAAACGAATGGTTCAGAGTCTTCCACTCATGCTCTATAAAAGGGACTTGATCCCTTGCATATTTGTGTGGTTGAAACATAAATGTAACGAAGTGTTGCTAAAAATAATAATAAAAGGAGAATATGCCATTGTCCTGTGGTTTTCCTACATATTGCAAGTTTCCACATAAATATCTATGTTACTTGTGTTGTTATGTTTTTTGTTTTTTGTTATTGTCTTTCCACTTGTAGGATAAAATATAAAGTTTTTATAACATTTAGAAACTCTTATTCACTTGTTTTGGTTTTGTGGCATGGCTAAATAGTTTTGGGATGTCTTCTACTCTTTTATTTTTCCCTCTTTCACTAGATCTTGGAAGCTTTCTCTGCTTGGTTTTTCTCAACTGGATCAATGCCCCAAACTCTGGGATGTTTGTAGACTCATCCTTCTCAAGCATATTTGGAAGTGTAGATGCAAAAAGGTATTTACTTGATCTGCTCCTCCATGGGATATAGTTTTAGCAAACTTGACCTTTGATATTTTGTTACATGTGGGATACATTCATTTCCAAGTCTATGGACCTTCCAACACACCTCGAGATGTTATTGACAAACTTCATCAACTTTCTCATATGATTCAGGATATTCAGAAGGTCCAACAGGGAACTAAGAAGAAGGTAGTTAAAAATGATGAGCAGGTTTAGGTTTTGATTACTTCCTTTTATTCTCTAAATACTTCAGAAGATATTATGGAAGATATTAATTTCAAGTACCACTTTATCAAAAATATGGTGGAAGAATGTAGGATCCTATTGTAGAAAATCAACATTGAAGTGAATCCTGTAGATATGCTTACAAATCCAGTCAAGGTAGAGAAGTTTGAGTGGTGAAGAACTTCTCTGGGCTTGCTAAAAAAGTAACAAAGGTAGCATTGGGTAATTAGCACTGGATGAAAATATTTAGCAGAAGAATTCCTAAATACTGACTTAAAGTGGAAGAATGTTAGAAAGTGAAGTCACTATGCAGGTACATGTAACAAAAAAGGAACCTGTAGCAAACTAGACGTCTAACATGCTAATTGTATGGGTTAGACATCTAGGTAGTAGGCCAGACATCTAACCTGCTAGACATTTGGGTCAGACGTCTGGGCATTAGGACAAATGACTAACCTGCTAGATGTCTAGGCTGCTAGACATCTAGGCCATATGTCTAGGCTAGACATCTAAGCAAGTAGACATCCAAGATAGACATCAAGACGCGAAAGATGAATCGCTTTAGTTCTGCAAAAAAATGAGCAATTTTGTAGAGGCATATTTTTGGGAGAGGAAACGAACGGTTCAGAGTCTTCCCCTCATGATCTATAATAAGGACTTTATCCCTTGCATATTTGTTTGGTTGAAACATGAATGTAACGAAGTGCTGTTAAAAATGATAATAAAAGGAGAAGATGCCATTGTCCTGTGGTTTTCTTGCACACTACAGGTTTCCATGTAAATCTCTATGTTACTTGTGTTGCTGTGTTTTTTGTTTTTCTATTATTATGTTTCCACTTGTAGGAGAAAATCTAAAGTTTTTCTAACATTTAGAAACTCTTTTTCACTTGTTTTGGTTTTGTGGCATGGCTAAACAATTTTGGGATGTCTTCTACTCTTTTATTTTCCCTCTTTCACTAGATCTTGGAAGCTTTCTCTGCTTGGTTTTTCTCAACTAGATCAATGCCCCAAAATCTGGAATGTTTGTAGACTCATCCTTATCAAGCACATTTGGAAGTGTAGATGCAAAAAGGTGTTTACTGGATCTTCTCCTCCATGGGATATAGTTTTAGCAGACTTGACCTTTGATCTTTTGTTACATGTGGGACACATTCATTCCCAAGTCTATGGACCTTTCAACACACCTCGAGATGTTATTGATAAACTTCATCAACTTTCTCATATAATTCAGGATATTCAGAAGGTCCAACAGGAAACAAAGAAGAAGGTAGTTAATAATGATGAGTAGGTTCAGGTTTTGATTACTTCATTTTCTTCTTTGAAGACTTCAGAAGATACCATGGAAGACATGCCCATAATTTATTCATATAACAGACTCTCCCACAGAGAAATGTTGATATAAGGTGTACTGTAACAAGATATAGCTATAGTATTTCTGTTGATATTAGTTTCTATTCTTACGTATATTCAGTTATGGATGCTTTACTCCTGATACACCTCATTTTGTTTTTTAGCTGGTGGGCAGTGTTATCACCAAAATATTGTAATGTTTCGGTTAATAAAATAATATAATCTAGTTTTTTCTCAAAAAAAGTAAAAGTATAATATGGTCACTTTAAATGAGTCTTCATGAAATTATGTTATTATTATTATTTTTTTTAACATGGTGGAATCGGTAACCACCACGAATCTGGGTAGGATGTCCAGCTTTATGAAATTATGTTATTACTTTAGTATTTTTTTTCTCTCTCGTGGCAAGAACTAATATAAGTTAAAAATTGGACATGGAGGTTCATAAGACCACTAAAATATTATATCACCAATTATTTAATCTTCATCTCTTTGTCATCCCATTGAAGCATTGACTAGAAACATATGATATATCAATCTTTAAATTTTTTAAAAATATCAGTGATTTTTCAGTATATAACCATCAGACACCAAAAAACTCAAAAATAGACAACACAACAAAAAATCCAGGTTTATACATATCATCAACTAGCCTAGTAAGAAAAAATTATCAAAGAGCTATATTTTTGGTAGTTCTAGTTTAATTCATCAAGATAAATCATATCAAGTATACTAGAAGGAACATCCAAGCAATAAGAGACTAGGACAAAATCACAATAAATAACTAAAATTTTAATGGATGGACCACTAAAATCTATAGTAATATCTAAAAAAAGGGACCATGAACAAGTTGTCATTAACCTTTGTACTAAAGTAAAAGTATAATAAGGTTAGTTTAAACGAGCCTTCATGAAATCATGTAATTATTTTAGTATTTTTAAAGTTATTTTTATAAAGACCAGGGGAGGCATCACAATTACTAATTTTTATATCAAATGGCATTAGCTAAATCAGTTAAATTCTTTGGACTTGAAGGAGGAGATCCAGGTTCAAAATTTTCCAAACGATACAAGCATATAGCCAAACTATTGTAATACCGCTATGTGGTCATGATGTAACTTGAACGAGACATGTTTCAATCCTATATAACCATTTTTTTTTGCTTGATAAAAAGAGGTTGTACTTGGGTCCCCCACCCTTAACAAATCATATCTCTCTTATTTAAATCTTGAGATCTTACAAATAGATACACTTTTCATCTCAATTGGGATGCTATAGTTAGAAACCTATATCATTTTACATAAAATGTCTGAATTCTTGATTTTCATTTTTTGGATCTTTTCAAATATCTGCATGAATACAATTACTCCAAAATTTAGCATCTTTCTTGAAATTTTCCTATAGAAACTTTCACAATGCTAAAACTTCATCTCTACTATATATGTCTTGTATCTTAGTAGAGTAATATTTCCAAAACATCGCACTTACATAGTCTGCTTTACCAAATCTAGATTGCTAGTTTCCTTCGTGAAACACAAGTGCAACAAAAAAAATTATAATAAATAGTCTAAATGAACACACATTATTTTTGCAAAATAAAATAGATATTACCAATGGAAAATATTAAAGTAAATCTTAATCATTAATTGAATTAGGCAATAAACAATTTTTGTCAGCTTCAACAAAAATTTCCACTTTCTCTAACCATGGAAAGGAAATGTTAACTTCACGATCCTCAACCAAAATACCTCTATTAGCTAGCTTATCTAAACATTTATTTCCTTCCCTTAATATCTATGTAAACCTAATATCTTCAAAATCTTTAGCAAGATCTTGGATTTCCACAATTATCTCTTGTATGTTCCATGGAGCATTTGATTTCCTCAAAATTGCATTTATTACTATGAGAGAATCACCTTCCATCCAAAATCTATTCCATTTCATTTGTTTACATATTTTTAACCCTTCTAAAGCTGCCCAAGCTTCAGATTTATTATTTGTCTTAAATCCACAATTGAAAGCATAATGAGACAAAATATCTCCTCTATTATTTCTAATTATTCCTCCTCCTCCTACTGGTCTTGGGTTTCCTTTAGATGCTCCATCAATATTCAACTTAACCCACTCCACATCTGGTGGTTTCCACTTTATATTCTTTACCTTATTTTTTCTTCTTTTGCACCCAATATCATAATTCCATTTAATGACTTGAATCCATCTATCAAGACTCTTTGCTTCTAAATTAGGGATTGGGTGAGTTGATAGGGTTGGTTTAGACTCATCTATGGCTAAACATATATTCTTTTTTATTACCTCTAAATTTTTTTCCTTTCCTTTGAAAATTCTTCTATTCCTTTCTAGCCATATAGTCCAAAGTATTGTATCTTTTGAAATATCCGATATTGTTTGTAAAGACTCACTTTTATAAGTGCTCTACCATTGCTTTAACCAATCTTCAATTTTGCTATTCATCACAATACATTTACCAAACATATTAAGAATCAATTGCCATATATTATAGAAAATTGAGAAATGTCCTAAGAGAGGGTCAATACTCTCCTCCTACTTATTATAGAAAACACATTTAGAGGGCCATGAAACCCCTTTTCATAAGGTTATCCCAAGATAAAATTCTTCTATGACCTACTAGCCAAAAAAACATTTTGACTTTAGGAATTCTTGGGCTATCCCAAATATATCTCCAAATTCTAGTGATATTATTATTATGTTGGTGTTGAACATTATATCCACTTCTTGTTGTGTATTCTCCTGAGCTATTCAACTCCCAAATCAATTTATCCTTGGCACTCCTTGAAATAATTACAGTTGTTATCTTTCTACTCAATTGCCTCCTAGCATCAATGTATTGTATACTTGTAAAACAATATTATTTCCATTTGTATCTTCCTTCTTGATCCTTATTCAAAATATTTGAAACCCTATCATTGTATTTGTCTTGAAGCAATATCATCCACGGTTTCAAAAATGGATCTAAATTGAGTGGGTTTTTATCACACCAAGTATCTACCCAAATAGAATTTTTTTCTCTAGTTCCCACCACCCATCTTAAACCTTTAATTATAATATCAATAGATTTTTTTAAACCATTCCAAAGAGCATAACCATTTGGAAGAGAAAAATCAGTAAATATTAAACTTGGTTCATTGGGATAAGCATACTTAGAAGAATTCTTGCCCATTATATTTGACTCTCTTTGTACAATCTCTAGATAACTTTTCCCTAAGAGCTAAGTTTTCATATGTAAGAGCTCTTAAACCAAGACCTCCCCTAGTTTTTTTTTTTTTTTAAAGTGAAAAACCCCTTGTGGGGCCGCCTTGGTCTAAGAGACCACGAACAGGGGGTTCTACACCGTCAAAGTCACCCGGGGTTGCACCCAGCCCTGCCCGCACCAACATTATCAATTGGATTTTGGGTACCCAATTCAGATTTTTTGTAGGGTGGAGATTCGAACCTGGGACCTCCCTTGGAGGATTGCCCTCTCCTCTCCAACTCACCTACAACACCTGGGTTAGACCTCCCCTAGTTTTGTCATCACACAACTTGCTCCATTTCACCAAAGAAAATTTCGTTTTATCATGTAAACCTGACCATTAAAATGATTGTAAAATAAATATTAAACTTTTTTCAACTGCTTTTGACATAGAATACAAAGAGATATAATAAGTTGGAATAGATTGTAAGACTAACTTAATTAACTGCACTCTTCCTGCTAAAGATAACCATCTACCTTTCCAAGTTGGAAGTTTTTTTTGAAATTTACTAATAACTAGATTCCATAAATATATCCTCATTCTCCCTTCAAATAAAGGTATCCCTAGATAAGTCGTTGGTAAATTTATCTCCTCAATTTGAATAAACCTTCAAATTCTTGCTTTGATATTAGCAGAAGTTTTAAGAAAGTAAAATTTGGATTTATCCTATTAATTTTTTCCTTGAAGCTCTTTCGTACTCTTTTAAAAAGTTATTCAAAGCTTTGGCCTCATTTATCCTTACCCTTCCAAAAAGGGTTGTATCATCTAAAAAATATTGATGGGTGATGTTATCGATGTTATTACTAACCTTAAGTCCACTTATAAACCCATATTTGTAAGCCTTATTTAAGTTCCTACTCAAAACTTCTGCCATAATAATGAAAAAATAAGGAGATAAAAGATCTTCTTGTCTAAGGCCTCTCTTAGCTTTAAATTTTTTTATCACTAACCCATTGACCAAAACTGAATAAGAAACTATAGAGACACAAGATTTAATCCATCTAACCCATTTATTCCTAAAACTAAACTTATCTAAAATTGCAAAAATAAAATTCCATTTAACCCTATCATAAGCTTTACTCATATCAAGTTTTAAGATCATAAATGTCTATTTTCTTGAAGCTGCTGAATGTATAACTTCATGAGCTACTATAATACCATCCAAAAAATTTCTCCCTTTCACAAAACCTCCTTGCTCTTGTAAAATAATTTTTTCTAACAATGGTCTTAATCTATTCGCCATCACTTTGGAAATAATCTTATAAGACATATTACATAGGCTTATGGGTATAAAAGAATCAAACAATTCAACATCCTTATTTTTTGGAATTAGGGTAAGATAAGTTGCATTTAATTTATAAGGAATGTAATTTTTTACCCTGGACTATTCCACTGCCACCAATAAAGAATCCTTATCTATATCCCAATTATCTTGGTAAAAAGCTGCAGAGATCCCATCTCGACCAGGGGATTTATCCTTATTAAAAGAGAAAAGAGCTAAATAAACTTATTCTAGAGTAATAGGCTCCATCAATTTCCTATTGTCTTCATTTGTTATAATTGAAGGAACATCTTGAAGAAGTTTATCATTAAGAACTTCGGTCTCCTCTGAACCTAGAATATTTTGAAAAAATGACTTAACCTCTTTTCTAATTTCACTATGATCTTCAATCCAAACCCCTTCTATTGATTTAATTCTACCAAATTCTAGAAGATCTCTGTACTATAGCCATCCTATGAAAAAACTTTGTATTTTTATCTCCTTATTTTAACCAACTCTATCTTGATTTTAATCTCCAGAATTTCTCTTCCTTACTCAAAATATTATGATATTCACTAAGGAACTCCCTTTCCTCTGAGCTTGTATTATTTTCATCACCTTTTTTGAATTTTTAAAGTTTATCTTTTAGTTCTTCTTTCTTCTCAAAAATGTTTCCAAAGGTGTTCTTGTTCCATTTTTTTAATCTAGATGTCATAGCTTTAATTTGGTTTGGAAGAGCATACAACCCACCATTACCTAAAGAATTCCATGTTTGAGCTATCGTATCAAAAAATTGAGAATGGTCTTCCCACATATGCTCATATTTAAAATATGATATTTTTTTGAATTCACTAACCATCATTTTAACTCTTATTGTTCAATGATTTAAACCAATCCTAGTTAAGGTATTAATTTGAGCACAAGTTTCTTCATCTAGCCAATGATCTGAGAGAATGCATCTATCTAATTTTTTTGTTATTAGGTTCTAGCCTCTCCTATTGTTGGTCCAAGTATAGTTGTCTTCTTCAAACTAAACTTCCCATAGATTGTTGTTTTGAATAAAAATAGAGAAATCTCTCATACATTGGGTCAATTTCCTAATTCCCCCAATTTTTTCATTCAACTTGGTAATGGCATTAAAATCTCCAATGACCATGAAATGGGTTTCTTGATCTTTACTTCTCATAAAGGCCTCAATTCCACTCCAAACTTCTAATCTACCTGACTGAGTTGTAGGACCATGCACATTGATAAGGATGAAGTGAATATCAGGAAAGTAGCAAGTGACTAAAGAGGCTATCCAATTCCTAGTTATATGAATGGTTACACAAGAGGTTCTAGAAGGATTCCAACAAGTTAGAATTCCCCTGCTGCTCCTTAAGAATCCATAGCATCCCATTCACATCTTGCCCAAATTACTTTCATAGTTTTTGAAACTTATTTTGTCATTTTAGTTTTCGAAATACAAAGAATATCAGGTTTATTTATTTAAACATAGGTCCCTGATACACCTACGCTTTGAAGGGGCATTAACACCATTTATATTCCATGAGATGATAATCATGTCTTATTAGGGGCTTTTGGTCCCATCTTGCGTATTACCAATATCATTTTGTTGTTTGGTAAAGAGAAGTTCAACTAACTTAGTTTGTGTTCCTTTCTCTATGTTAGCTCTTGCTTCCCTAGATCTTGCTTGATAATTTGAGGGTTTTCCTCTTTTTGCCTTGCCTATATCAATAGTAGGTCTTATTATTCTATTCCTAAATATTCTTTCACAATTTTATTTTTCAATATATTTATCCTCTCTTGGCTCTATTATAGAAGCTTTTGACTTATCCTGCTCATTTTTTGGTATTTCCTTATTAATGGCAAAGGTATTACCTTCTAAAACTATATTTTCTTTACCAATTATTTCCTCTTGAATGGTGCATGGTACTTCAAGAGAGTCTTCAAAATATGATGAAACACATTCCTTGGGTTCATCGAGAATATTCTTCCTTAAATTAGGATCATATTGAATAGAAGATTCCTTTCTAATATGTTGAAATTGTTCTCATGTGTCCTCTAAGTTTTGATCTACTTTTTCTTCATAGGCTAAAGCCTCAAAAGAATTGGAATTTATTCGAGTATCCTTTCTTATTTTTTTGTTTGTTAATTATAGTGTTTGTATTTATAGCGGGTTTTAACAAGGATCCCAAAACCTGATTACATAAGAAATGGGCCTAGGGCATCAATCCCTTGAAACCGAACACCAAAACGAAATCCCGCCCAGCGATAACGAGTAAGCATGAAACAATCCCTCTCAGCTGGAAACAAACAAATAAGAAAGAAAGTAGTTTTGGAGATCCCCCAGTGGGAGTAGCCAAAAACCACCATCGAGAAGATCCCGCCTAGCGAGAAGCAAAAAAAAAAAAAAAACCGTTACAATAAAATCCCGCCTCGCGGGAAGCAGTCAAAACCACCACAAACAGTCCCGCCTAGCGGGAAGCAACAGGGAAATCCCGCCATCTAGGAAACCAGTAGAAAAGAAAGGATCCCGCCTCGCGGGAAAACCGACAGATTTGGCGGATCCCACCTTGTGGAGAAACCATCCCGCCCACCGGGAAAACATTTCGTTCAGCGAGAGCCATCCTGCAGGAAGCCGACAGCCAGCACAGAGAGGATCCAGCCCAGGAAGTGACCAGAGAGTTGCACCACAAGGAACCCGCCTTGGGAAAACAAAAGAGGATCCCAGCAGCAGGGACCAAGAATCCCGTCCAAGCACAGAGCCCACCGAGGATTCGCAAGAAAAGGGGGAAGCTGTCCAAACCCTAAACCGTCACCTCCACCGCACCGAGAAACGTAGGGGACCAGATCCATGCGAATAACCTGCAAAAAACCCCAGGGGGAAGCCTGAGGGAAAAAGGGAAGGGATCCCCAACCAAACAGGGATCCCTGGGAAGCACCAGTCCGAAAAAACAACCAAGGAAACCCTAGCCGGCCGGGAGGGGCGCAGATAGTGGAGAAGGATCTCCCCCCAGGAGATCATCTGCAAACAACCACTCCCCGGGAGGGATGACCTGGATTGAGCCAGGGACTGGGCAGGAACCAAGAGCCATGGGAGGGGAGCAGGGGAGGGACCAGAGCCCTCCCCTCTCTCGAGTATCCTTTCTTATTTGTCTCCACTTTTAATTTTCTTTTATTTTCCTAGATCCATTTTTTGGAAGTTGAAAACCATCTTTATCCATAACCATTTGTAAATTTCTCTTACGATTTTCTACAAATGATTTTGTTGAGCTCTTCTTAGGGCATGACCTCTCAATATGCCCCACCTCACGATATCTTCTACTTCTAAAATATATGTTTTCATAATATATAGTTTGGGTCCACATCTTATCCCCATTATTAAGAATGATTGATTTTGGTAAAGCTTTACTTATATCAATCATGACCAATATTCGAGCATAAATAGCCAAAAATCCATCTTTTGTTGTATCTAAAATCTCAAGGAATTCTCCTAGAGTGTTGTCTATTGCCTTGAAGGTATCTATTTTCCAAAATTCAATGGGAAATCCAAACATCCTTACCTAGACTAGTACTAGGGATAAATTTACATTTTTAGGTGAAAAGCCTTCATACCAACGGGTAAGGAAGAGCCCTGCTCTTCCCATAAACCAAGGATCTCCTTTTAGGATTATTTCTCTTTCTTCCCTAGAACAAAAAATGGCTAGGAAGAAAACTTTGGGAAGAAATGATAGAATCACTCCTGGAGACTTCCAAATCCTATCAATCCATTTTCTCAAGGTTGAAGCCCTTAGCCAATACCCATTAAATTTACCAAAAACTGCCCTATCTTGGAGTAATGAGGATCTCTCTGAGGTGCACTCACTAACCTCTACCACTAGGGATGATTCTAAGGATTTAACTATAAATCGATCCATGGAAAATAAACTAAAACTCAAAATCTAATGAAATTTATCTGAAAGTTCTATAGCAAATATAATATTTAATAAAAACTTTATAAAAATTTCATGCACAATTTCTAAGATAAAGAAAGGGAAAAAATAACTTAGCTAAAAAAATCTTTGTCCAGATAGAATGTCTTGCCTCGCTGAAGTCCTAGCCCTTCATTTCTCTTCCCATCGTTCGAAACCTAGTTGGCAAATAATTGCAATTTCATTTTTTGTGACTTGAAAAATCGTCACTACCCTTGTTTCGGATGGTTGACTTCATAGGGTTGTATCTCCCTCAATATTGCTTAGATTTTTGTATATGACCACTCATTTTAAAGCTATTCAAATTTTGCACAAGTTGGTCCAAGAATAAGTTGAATCGGATAACTCTTCACGAAGATATGGCTCCTAAAATATGAGACATTTTTTAGGAAAAAACCTTAATCCTTCGCACTTTGCAATTTTATTTTCAATAATTTGAAAAATCGTCACTACCCTTGTTCTAGATGGTTGACTTCACAGGGTTGTATCTCCCTCAATATTGCTCAGATAGTTTACATATAACCACTCATTTTAAAGCTATTCAAATTCTTCACAAGTTGATCCAAGAATCAACTGAATTGGATAACTCTTCACGAAGATATGGCTCCTAAAATATGAGATATTTTTCAAGAAAAAACCCTAATCCTTCACACTTTACAATTCCGTTTTTCATGATTTGAAAAATCATCACTACCCTTATTCCAGATGGTTGACTTCACAGAGCCATATCTCCCTCAATATTGCTCAGATTGTTGCATATGACCACTCATTTTAAAGCTATTCAAATTCTACACAAGTTGGTCCAAGAATCATGTGAATCTGATAACTCTTCGTGTAGATATGGCTCCTAAAATATGAGACCTGTATAAACAATTAAAAAATATATACTAACTTTTATTTTTTTTCTCTTGTGAAAAGAACTAATATAAATTAAAATTTGGACATGGAGGTTCATAAGACCACTCAAGTATTATATCAACAATTGTTTAATCTTCATCTCTTTTCCCTCCAAGTGAAGTGAAGCATTGGCTAGAAAAAAATGACATCTTGATCTTTAGAAATTTAAAAAATATCAAAGGTTCTTTAGTATATAAAGTATATTTTGCATTTTTTTTAAATTACCAAGTCAAATGCACTTTTTAAATACACAAAATTTTTTCTCTATACATCATTCCATACTCATAATTAATCCACAACAGTGCAAATACTTTAATACATTCTTGTTTTGGGAGTGTTAATTCATTACTCACTTCCATGTCATCATTATGACTGGTAAATAATTCAATTTCCAATCCAAATCTTAATAGTTGGCAAGTTAATGGCTAACTCCCTCCCATGCTTAGTCAGGATCCATGAATTGATTAGTTAATTTCTCTTCAATGACCCAATTCAAAAATAAAAAAATTTAGATTGGTCTCCACCTTCTATGTCCTTTGCAAGGCTTGTTCTAAATACAAATACCAACTTAGTTCCATGCCTCCATACTATTTATAGATATTGAAGAAGCAAAATCCCCATGATTATACTATTGATTGGAACCTAATAATTTGACATTCAAATGAATGGTAGATGATAAATGCATTCCTTCATTACCAAAATGGTTATACGTAAGGAAAGTATCATTAATTTTAAAATCTAAAGAAATAATCTTAAAAATTTGTTTAACTTTATCTTGAAAATCATCCCTTGAGATATGAGATATGAGATCAATAAGAGGAGTACCATGAACATTGTGTTTATTTACAACCCTTATTTATACAGGTTGTTGTTGTTAATCACTCAACTTACCTCTCTTTTGATTAGTAATAATATCTAGAGGAAAACGATAGCTAAAGAACTTGTCTTTGCCTCCTCTGGTGATCCCATTGAATCTTCCTCGAGCCTAATAGCAATAAATTATGTTAATTTTTCCTCTCTTTTTTTGGTAGGTAAATTTCTTAAGTGCGGGGTTTAAATGGACCCCAAAACTAGGTACATAAACTGGTAGCTAAAACAATAGCATAAGATGACACATGCCTACACATTGGCCAGCCACAACCTAAATGAAAAGGACCAAATAGTAGCAGAGAAGGTTGAATGGATGCCTAACATCATAAACACAAAAATAAAACCCGGGAAATACCCACACAAGGGTTTCCTAAGAGAGGTAACTACCTGTAAACCTTGTAAAGAAGCTATAACAAAAACCCACATAGGGGATGCTCGCAAAATATTAGAAAAAACTATAATAGATACACTGAAAGGATTACTGAGTTGGAGGACCCTTTAGGTCATTTTATTTTCGATTTTAAAGATATCATGAATCTTTTTGTAGCTCATTTTTCTCAACTTTTTACAATGGAGCGAAGGGATGAAATCCAATGTATCTTAATAGAATACATGCAAAAACATATTTCCACCCTAGTAGACCCCATTATTCGGGATCAACTTGAATATCCTATTTCTATGAATGATCTGAAAACTACTATTTTTTCTATGAAGAATGACAAAGCTCCTGGTTTCAATGGGCTTCTAGTGGAGTTTTATAAAAATTTGGCATATTATTTCCTCTGATTTTCATCACGTTTACTTGGAAGCTCTTCATAACAGTTCCCTTAGAGCTTATATCAATATGGGGCTTATATTCAATTGGATACCTATTATCCTCCTTAATGTTTCTTATAAGATCATAGCTAAAGCTATAGTTTTAAAAATCAAAATTGTTGCTCAAGCGATTGTTCATCCTAAAAAATCTACTTTTCTTAAAGGTCGTTATATTTTAGATAATATTATGATGGCCTGGAAAACTTCGTAATGGGATATCGATTCTAATCAATATGCCCTCTTAGTTAAGTTAGATTTTGACAAAGCTTATGATAGAATCAGATGAGATTTTATTATGAGTATGCTTTCTTGGCTTGGCTTGGTTTCGGTCCAAAATTTGTATGATATTTGGTGATGCTTCAACTTGTGTTCAAGTTAATGGAGCTCTTTCCCCCTCCTTCCCTCTTCATTGGTCTATTAGACAAGGTTACCCCCTTGCTCCTTTTTTGTATGTTTTGGCTATTGATGCCCTTGGTTATCTTCTTCATAAGGCTCATTCTGATGGTCTCATTCAGGGTATTAAGCTTCCTAGAGATAACCATACTCTTAACTCTCATTTTGTTGATGATTCCATTATTTAACTTCAAAATACCCAACAAGAGGTGGAAACGGCTAAAGAGATTGTTCAATTATTTTGTGATGTCTCTAGTTCTTGTATTAATGATTCTAAAATTAAAGTCTTCTATACCTCTTCCTCTCCTCATGGATGCAACTCCTTAATTGAGTGGAAGATCATCCCTCATGGTATGATTATACGTAATTTAGGAATTCCATTTGGTATTAATATCTCTCCTAAGGATATGTGCAACAGGGTTATGAAAAGACTTAAAAAAAATTAATGCTTGGCCAGCTCGGTTTCTTTCCTTAGCAAGAAGAATTCAAGTTGCGAATAAAATTATGGTAGCCTCTCATGTTTATTACTCCTCTTGTTGGATGGCCCTAAGGTAGCCTATAATAAATTAACTTAGGCCATTCGTAAATTTTTATGGACTAAATGGGATGGAGAGGTGGGTATGACACCCATCTCTTAAAAACTTTGTACTCAACCTAAGGCTTTAGGAGGTCTAGGTATCATTGATCCTCTTACCCAAAGCAAAATTTTGGCTGCAAAATGTGTTGCTAGAGCCATTATTGATGATGAAAATTGGAAACACCTATTTCGTTATAGAATCTCTATAGCTACTCGTAAAGATAAATGGAAATAAATCCCTTGGGAGGATAAGGTTCTTAATGCACCTTATTTTATTGTTAAAGGTTCTATTTTAGTTATCCAAAAATAAAAAACTTGACAATCAGTTGCTTATTTATTGGCTTGGAAGTCTGACTCCTTGAAACATGGTCTGAGCATTGGTCTAAATAATATTTGGTGGAATAAAATTAACCTCCATAATGATAAAACTTTAGTTGTATGCAAAATTATTCATGGGCTAGCTTTTTTAAAGAAATGAATTAATAGAATTAGAGATATTTGGGATCTAGGTAGCTGCTCAATTCTTACTTGGAACCAGATCTGCAATTATTGCTCCTTTCCCTCTAGGTTCAAAGAGTCTTATGGATTAGTTTTGGCTTTCATCACTTGTGATGTCCTTATGAAGTTAGGAACAACTACCCATAATATTTGGAAGGACTGGATATGACTTAATGGTCATAAAATCCCTTTCATTATTTCTATTTGGTTATACAAAAATCTTCTGTGTCCTCCTTATTTAAACTCTAATCTCAACATCAAGTGGAAAGTGAATTTTACCAATGCCCAATGTTAGTTTCTTGCTACTCATATTTGGAAAGCTCTTATTGAATCAAAAATTAAACTTCTTGGTCGGCAAATTTTGCATCAAAAACTTCCAACTATTGAACTTTTGGCTGTATTTTTACACATTCACCCTTAATGCAATTTTTGTAATGCTTTAGTGTTAGGAAGTTAAGTCACTATGTAGGTATAGGCAAAAAAAAAGGAAACTGCAATAGAATAGATGCCTTGGTCAGACATCTAGGCAGTAGGCCAGTTGTCTAACCTGCTAGATATTTGGGACAAAGGTCTAGGCAGCAGGCCAAACGTCTAGACAACAGGCCAAACATTTGACCTGCTAGACGTCTGGGCCATATTTCTAGGCAGTAGGCCAGACATCTGGCCTGTTAGACATTTAGTCCAAACGTCTAGGCAACAGGCCAAACGTCTAGGCAAGTAGACATCCAAGATAGACATCCAAACACAGAAGAAAATCATTTTAGTTTTTTAAGAAAATGAATAATTTTGTGAAGGCATATTTTTGGGAGAGGAAATGAAAGGTTCATAGTATTCCCCTCATGCTCTATAAAAGGGACTTGATCCCTTGCATATTTGCATGGTTGAAACATGAATGTAACGAAGTGCTACTAAATATAATAATAAAAGGAGAAATTGCCATTACCCCGTGGTTTTCTTGCACATTGCAGGTTTCCATGTAAATCTCTGTTACTTGTGTTGTGTTTTTTTTTTTTCTATTATTGTATTTCCACTTATAGGAGAAAATTTAAATTTTTTCTAACATTTTGTATTAGAGCCTAAGGTTTTGTGTGAGTGGGAGCTGCAACAATGATAGGAGGTGTAACCAAGTTCAAGATTGAGAAATTTTATGGCAGGAACTTCGCTCTATGGAAGATGAAGGTGGAGGATTTGCTGGTTCAAAATGACCAAGCTCTAGCCTTGATAGGGGTTGCGAGTAAACTGAGCAACATGAAATATGAGGAGTGGGCAATGCTTGACAGGAAGTAAGTTTCTACAATATATCTCTGCCTAGCGGACTCTGTCTTGTTCAATATAGATGAAGGGAAGACTACGAAAGCCCTTTGGCAAAAGCTTAAAAAGTTGTATGAAACAAAATCAACAACAAATAAGATTTTTTTGAAAGAGCAAATTTATAGCTTGAAGATGAAGGAAAGTTCATATGCAGTAGATATTTTGAATGAGTTTAATACTCTTATCAGTAAATTGGTTTTAGTTAATGTGAATATGGAGGATGAATATAAAGTTATCACTCTACTTTGTTCCCTACCTGACACTTTGGATCATATGGTGATGACCATCAATAATTCATCATCAGGAACTCTCAAATTTGATGTTGTGGTAGCTGCTTTGTTTGCAGAAGAGTTGAGGCAAAAAAAGACTCTGGAACCCTCAACTAATGAAGCCCTATCCATGAGAGATCGATATTTTAAGAAAATTAAACAAGATAGAAAATAGTCCAGATCTAAGTCTAAAGGACTTAAGCAGAAAGGGAAGTGTTGGCATTATGGGAATCCAATACACTCAAAGAAGGATTATTGGTAATTAAAGAATGGTAAAAAGAAAAATTAGCCATAAACTGAGGCTAGTGCAATAGATTCATGAGAGACGACAACATGTGAAGCCTTCTGTATCAGTAAAAACGAATCTCTTTTATGTACTTGGGTTTTGGACTTAGGTGCATCTTTTCACAAGTCTCCCCACAAAGACTGGTTTGAAAAATATCAGCCATACCATGGTGTAAAGGTCCATTTGGGTGATGATCACCATTTAGAAATTGTGGAAAGAGGGGATATAAGGATCAGACTTGATGATGCTAGAGAAAGGATGTTATGTGATGTACGACATGTGCCCGATTTGTAGAAGAATTTGCTCTTAATCAATATGATGGATAAACTAGGGTATTATGTCACCTTTAGTAACAACTACTATAAAATTACTAGAGGATCTCTTGTAGTAGCAAAGGGAGAATCTTATGGGACTCTATATAATTTATGCGGTTATATGGTGACAAACCATGCAACATCAACAACTTATGTTCAAGATGCAGTAATGCTATGGCATCAATGCCTAGGCCATATGAGTGAGACCTAAACATTTTGTATGATAGAGGTATGCTTTCTAGGATTAAGTGTTACAATTTAGACTTGTGTGAGAATTGTATATTTGGAAAATAAAAGAAGGTTCGATTTACTACAAGTCTTGGTAAGAGTTATAATTTTTTTCAACTTATACATTCAGATATATTTGGACCAGTATCCACTCAATACTTAAATGGTGCCATCTATTTTTTGAATTTTATAGATGAATATTCTAGGAGAGTGTGGTTTTATTTTCTAAATAAGAAGTCAAAATCTTTGAAAAAATTTAAAGAGTTCAAAGTACGGGTAGAGAAGAGTTTGGACAAGTCAATTTTACGTCTCAGGTTAGATAATGGAGGTGAATATTGCTCCAAGGAATTTGATAAATTTTGTATGCAGGAAGGTATTAAGCACCAAAAGACCAAACCATACACTCCACAACAAAATGATGTGGCTTAGCAGATTAATAGCACAATCATGGAATGTGCAAGAAGCATGCTTAGCGTAGCCATGTTGGAGAAAATGTTTTGGGTAGAGGATGTTAATACAACTATTTATCTTATTAACAGGTCACCTACATCTTTGTTGAAGGTTTGGTGTTGTAATCCAGTTGATTACTCTCATTTGCATACCTTTGGCTGTGATGTGTTTGCCCATGTACCCAAAGAAAAATGGTCCAATCTTGATCCAAAGTCAAGCAAATGTGTTTTTCTCGGCTATGGAGATATAGTGAAGGGGTATAGACTGTGGGATCCTACTGCCCTGAAGGTAATTATTAGCTGGGATGTTATTGTTGATAAAAAATCCATGCAGAGGAAGGAGGTACAACAAACTCCCAATGTTGTACCAATTGAAGTAGAATTGAGCGAAGAAGAACATGTTGAAGTTTTCGATCAACATGTAGAACAACAAGTAGAGCAACCACAACGATCACAATACCAAGAGCCACAATCAATAAATAATTGGGTTAGAATATCTACACATCCATAAAAGTGTTCGAAAAGGTATTCTCATGTGTATCAGTCCTATTTTTCTTTGTTAACTGATGATGGTGAACCTATTTCATTTCAAGAAGCTCGAGGGTCTGAGAATGCAGAAAAGTGGAGGGAATCCATGGAGGAGGAAATAGAGGCACTTCACAAGAATTAAATGTGAGAACTTGTGGATCTTCCACATGGAAGAAATATTGTTGGAAACAAGTGTGTGTACAAAGTGAAGAAGAACAACGATGTGTTGTTGGAATGCTATAAAGCTCACTTGGTGGCAAAAGGCTATGTGCAGAAGTTAGGTATTGAATTTAATGAATTTTTCTCTCCAATTGTGAAGATGAATACAATTAGATTTCTACTTGCACTTGTAGCTACATAGGATTTAGAACTAGATAATCTTGATGTAAAGACTGCTTTCTTTCATGGTGATCTCGAGGAGGAGATTTATATGGATCAGCTTAAGGGCTATGAAGAAAGAGGCAAAGAGCATTTGGTTTGCAGATTGAAGAAATCACTGTAGGGGTTAGAACAGGTGCCAAGGAAGTGGTACAGGAAATTTGACATCTTAATGAAGAGCCAAGATTTTAGCAAGAGTGAAGCTAACCATTGAGGATACTATAAGATGTTTGATGATGGCAGTTTTATTATTTTTTTGTTGTATGTTGATGATATGCTGGTTGCAAGCCTCAACATGAAGAAAATCATTGAACTTAAGGCTCAGTTGGCTAGGACATTTGAAGTGAAGGATTTAGAAGCAGCAAACCAAATTTTAGGGATGAAGATACACATGGACAAGAAAGGAAGAAAGATATGGTTAATTAAAAATTCATATGTGGAAAATATTCTACAATGCTTAAATATGCAAAATGCAAAACCAATTAGTACCCAACTTCTTCCACACTTAAATTTGTCTTCCAACCAATATCCTAGAACAGAAGCAAAGAAGACAAGCATGTCTCGTGTACCATATTCATCAGTAGTAGGAAGCCTCATGTATGCCATGGTGAGCACTAGACTGGATATTACCCAAGCAGTGGGAGTAGTCAGTCGATACATGGAAAATCATGGTAAGGAGCATTGGAATGTGGTGAAGTGGATATTTAGATATTTAAGAGCCACTTCAAATTTTTCCATTTACTTTGGATCGATAGATTTGCAAGTTAAAGGTTTTGTGGATTTTGATTATGGTGGAGATAGACATGGGAGAAAGTCCACTATAGGATATACCTTCACTCTTACTGGTGGAGCAGTGAGTTGGGATTTTAAGTTATAATTTATTATGGATTTATCAACCACTAAAGCACAATATATATTAGTGACTCACACAAAAAAAGAGGTAAGTTGGCTAAAGTGATTGTTGGGTGACTTCAAGGTAATGCAAGAGAAAATTATGCTGCATTGTGATAGTCAAAGTACTATTTAGCTAGTGAAGAATCCAACATTCCATTATCATGTGAAACACATTGATGTCAAGTACCACTTTATAAAAAATATGGTGGAAAAATGTAGGATATTATAGGAAAAAATCAACACTAAAGTGAATCCTATAGATATGCTTACAAAGCCAGTCAAGATAGAGAAGTTTGAGTGGTGAAGAACTTCTCTGGGCTTGCTAAAAAATTAATAAGGGCATCATTGGGAAATTGGCACTGGATGAAAATATTTGGTAGAATATTTCTTGAATATTGACTTCAAGTGGGAGAATGTTAGGAAGTGAAGTCACTATGTAGGTACATGTAGCAAAAAAGGAAGCTACAACAAACTAGATGTCTGACCTGCTAGATTTTTGGGTTAGACGTCTAGGCAGCTAGCCAAATGTCTAACTTGCTAGACGTCTGGGTCAAATGTCTAGGTAGCAAGCTAGACATATGACTTGCTAGATGTTTGGATTAGATGTTTAGGCAACATGCCAGATGTCTGACCTGCTAGATGTCTAGGTTGCTAGAAATCTAGGCCAAACATATGGGTTGCCAAACATATAGGCTAGATGTCTAGACAAGTAGGCGCCTAGGATAGACATCAAGACACAGAAGATGAATCACTTTAGTTCTGCAAGAAAATGAACAGTTTTGCTATTAGCAATTTTGGGTATCTTGAGTACATTGCCTTTGCCTAAGTTTAATTGTTGTCATTGATGTCAAGGAGCTATTGGTAGTTGTTGTTTTTGATGTCAAGGAGTTCTTGGAGCAATTTGTTTTTATGTCTAAGGATGTGTTTTGATGAAGGTTTCAGCTGGTCGGTAAGTCTCCAAGAAAATCAGAGTAGCCCAGTTGCCAAAAATCTAGAAAAATATAAGTTAGAAAAAGTTTGCAGGCTGCAGGAAAAACTGTCGCGATTTTGGGACATG
This sequence comes from Wollemia nobilis, assembly GCA_028583015.1. Classification (NCBI taxonomy): domain Eukaryota; kingdom Viridiplantae; phylum Streptophyta; class Pinopsida; order Araucariales; family Araucariaceae; genus Wollemia; species Wollemia nobilis. The sequence goes on from JAQPPZ010017228.1 coordinate 22,057,711, forward strand.
TTTGAGGAGAGAGAAAGTTTGGCCAAAACTGTCATGATTTCACGACATGCAGGAAGGCAGAGGCAAAGCGGGCAAAAGTGTCATGATTTTGTGACATGCAGGAAGGCAGAGGCAGAACGGGCAAAACTGTCGTGATTTCATGACAAGTTTTGAAGAATTTGTACGGATGCAAAAACTGTCACGATTTCGTGACAAGTTGGGTTGGCAGTGTTGAGTTGCAGGAAGTGTCACGATTTCGTGACAAGTTTTGAAGAAGTTGTATGAATGCAAAAACTGTTGCGATTTCGCGACAAGTTGAGTTGGCAGTGTTGAGTTGCAGGAAGTGTCACGATTTCACGACAAGTTTTGAAGAAGTTGTATGGATGCAAAAACTGTCACGATTTCGTGACAAGTTGAGTTGGCAGTGTTGAGTTGCAGGAAGTGTCGTGATTTCATGACAAGTTTTGAAGAAGTTGTATGGATGCAAAAAGTGTCATGATTTCACGACAGGTTGAGTTGGCAGCTTGCAGTTGGCAAAAGCGTCACGATTTCGTGACATGTTCTAGTTTCGCGAGCAGTTGGAAAGAATTAAGGCAACGAAAGCGTCACGATTTTATGACATGTTTAATTTTTACTAGTGCAAACCAAGAAAAGGATGAAGAAGCAAGAGGTGTCACGATTTCACGATAGAGTTGCTGATGACATCAGCAAAAGGCAAAGGTGTTGCAATTTTGTGATAGTAGCGAAGAAGAATTTGAAGTCCAGAGCATCATGATTTTGCGACAAGAATCATGATGACGTTAGCAAGAGGCAAAGGTGTCACGATTTCACGACAGTAGCGGAGAAGAAGGCTTTGAAGTCCAAAGCATCGTGATTTCATGACAAGAATCATGATGACGTCAGCAAGAGGCAAAGGTGTCACGATTTCACAACAGTAGCAAAGAAGAAGACTTTGAAGTCTAGAGCGTCGCAATTTCGTGACAAGAATTACGATGATGTCAGCAAAGGCTGTAGTGTCACGATTTCGTGACAACAAACCAAAGAAGGTGTACGATAGTCAAAGGCGTAGCGATATCGCGACATGTTTGAGTTTCGCGTGAGAATAGCTACATAACAACAGAGGTGGTTAAAGCCGACGAAGTTAACCTTTGCCGATGAAGTGTAAGGTTTTATAGCCGACGTGTTTGGAGATTGAACAGCCGACTAAAGAACAAGATTTCATCTTGAGATTGTGAGTATTAAAGGAAGATTGTTTGAGCAATTTAGTAATCGATCGAAGTGTGCATTTGAAGTGAGGTGTTCGCAAAGTCAATGCGACTAGTGAGGTTCGATCATCGAAAAAGCAAAGAGCGAAGTTCGACTACAACATTAGAGTGGATTTCGTTGAATCTTCTAAGTATCAAAGACTATGCTGCTGTTCATGAGAAGACTGTGCGAAAAGTATGATGTTGTGGTTGCACATAGGTGCATAAGTTGCTGTGCGTTCGAATGCTGTAGTGTTTGCAAAGATTATGAAAAGGGTGGAATTTGATCTAAGGACAGCTATGATTGCGACTGTGTTCATGTAGTCTGTGTAAAAGAAAGCAAAGTGTGTGAAGTAGATGCTGTTGTAATTGTGAACAGTTGTGAAGGACAAACGGTGATCAAGTGCTGCTATAATTTGAGAAGACTGTGCTGCTGTAGTTGCACAGGCAGTGAAAAGTTGTTTTCAACCAAGTGCAGAAAGGAACAGAGGAAGAGGAAAATTGTGCTAGATCGAAGGACTGTGTTTGGTATAGAAAAGAGGACCAGCTTTGCAGTAACAAAGTTGAGGACAAAGACCTCCAGCCAGAGCAGGGAAGACAGGTGTCTTCTGTGGACAGAATTCCACTTGCTAAGGGCATAGGAGGTAGAGGTATTCTAGAGGATCACTAGCAAAGAAAAATTAGGGGAAGATGTCTCCTTTGAGCTAAGGCTCATAAAATTTGTAATTGAGAAGGATTCCCAGAGGTTTTGATATAACTTTTAGAGGATCGTTTTATCCGTGGAGTAGCCCACTTTGGGTGAACCACGAAAAGTGCTGTGTCTCTTTGTGGATTGCTTTTTGTGCACTATTTTACTACTATTGTTACTGTTATTTTATTCTGTATGTTAATGGTTTGAAAGCAGTATTAATAGATAAATTGGAAAGAGGTCTTATACTGTTCACCCCCCTCTCAATATAAGCTTGTGTTCTTCAATTGGTATCAGATCTAGTGCCTTCAAAAAGTTTAACAGCTTGAAGGAAAAGGTTGCAAAGAACACATGGATTACTCAAGTGGGAATGCAGCACCTATTCTGGATGGATCAAATTTTGGTCTGTGGAGTGCAAGAATGAAGGTCTATCTTATGGCTCTTGGTAATGAGGTATGGGAAGTTATTGAAGATGGGTACACCATTCCTACAAATGGTCCTTACACTAAAGAGGACAAGCTTCTACATCATAGCAACTCAAAAGCCATGAATGCAATCTTAAAAGGTTTACAGAAGGCTGATCTTACCAAATTTATTCACTGCAAGACAGCTAGTGATATGTGGAAACAATTGCAGGTTGTTCATACAGGTGATGCAAATGTCCGAAAGGCCAAATTGAGACATTTTAAAGGTATGTTTGAACAACTCAAGATGAATGATGATGAAAATATTAGTGACTACATGCTTCGGATGGATGAGATTGTGAACTCCATGAAAGACTTAGGTCTTGAACTTGCTGAAAATGATGTGTGTGATAAGATTTTAAGATCTCTTCCTAATAGATTTAGTGAAAAGATTTCTGCTATTGAGGAAGCCAAAGATTTAGATAAATTGAAAAAGGATGAGCTCCATAGTATTCTTGCAACATTTGAGCTGAGAACTCAAGTAAAAGTTGATGTAAAGAAAGAGGCAGCTTTCAAAGCTATCAATAAATCGAAGGGCAAACAGATTCAAGAAAGTGATGAGTCTTCTAGTGAGGAAGAGGCATATTACAAGCAGGAAAGGCAAGTTTTCCAGAAAGCACCAAAGCAAGAAAAATATAAGATGTTTTAACTGTGGGAAATTTGGTCATTATGCTACTGACTGTACTGTTTCTAAAAATGAAAGTGATGAAGATATACAGGATGTTAAAAGCAAGGACTCTGAAAAGCACAGGTATTACGAAAAGAACAAAAATGAGTACAATAATCACCAGAAAAGCAAAGATGAGTACAGCAATCATGGAAAGAGGCATTCTCACAAGAATAAGAAGAGCTTCTACTTAGACAAAGCAAGTAAGTGTTCTAGCAGTGATAGTGACAGTTCTTCTAGTGATGATGAAAATGAGATGTTGTTCATTTCAGAAAAAGAGGAAGAACCGAAACATAAATTCATTATCATGAAATGTTTTAGATGTGGAAATTTTGGGCACCTTGAGGATGATTGCAGAAATAATGATTTGGTTGCTAGTATGTATGAGGATGCTTCAAAAAACTACAATGAAGATGCATGTATGGTTTTTGAAAAAGGTAGCACCTCTAGTGATAAGAAATCTAAAAAAGGTCGTGATAATTCAAAGTGCCATCAAATAGAGGATCTTGAATGTGAACTCAATAATGCTCTTAGTGTTTTGAAAAAGGAAAGAAAGAAGAATGATAGACTCAAGATTAAGTTAGATGAATGTTGTATGGAGATAGATGAACTTGTAGAAAATCTTGAAGCATCTATGGCTAAGTCACAAGAACTCAAGAATGAGTTAGATTCTAAAATTTTGGAGTATAGAGAGTTAGAACAGGAAATGGCTTCTTTGAAAGAAAAAAATAAAGAGTACAAGGATAAGCTCTACAGATTTTAGGATAGCTCCAAGAAGGTTAAATTTCTCATCAAAGGACAAAGAAAACCAACAGATAAAATAGGTCTCGATTTCGTTGAGCCGCAAAAGGAACAGGTTGGGGAATCTAGCAAGAGATTTCAAAAGGAAGAGAGTCCTGTTGAAGAAAGTACTTCAGATCATGAGTCAGTAAGTGATGAATACGCAGAAACAAAAAATGATATTTAGACTGAGAAGAAGAAGTTTTCGGGACCCATGAAGTCAAATAAAAGAAAATTTCATGGTAGATGTTTTGCGTGTCACAGATTTGGTCACATGGCTGTACATTGCATGACTCAAATGAAGAGAGTAAATGACAGTTTCAAGATACATAATTTCTTTCAAGGGTATTGTTACTCTTGTCAACAATTCGGGCACAAGGCAATTTTTTGCAAGGCAAATAATAGGAACTGGGTTAGTCAGAACAGGCGGATTCAAAGAACAGTCATGCCAAATATTGTTACTTGCTATAAATGCAACAATGAAGGTCACCTAGCTAGACAGTGTAGAGCTGATCTTCTGAGATACAGGAACAAAAACAATAGCATGAACAAATCCAAGGATCAAGGCATGGATAAGAATATGAATGATAACAAAAATAGGAAAAGTGATATGAACAGGTCCAAGGATCAAGGTATGGATAAGAACAAAAAAGATAAAAGAAACAGGAACAGTAGTATTAACAGGTCCGAGGATCAAAACAGTGACAGGAATAGGAATACAAAAAAAGAATTCAAGAGAAGGCCCAGCAAAGAAATCTTAGACACTAATGATGATGAGTGTCTAATGGGAGTATCACTCCCAACCCTGTTTTAAATCACCTCATCAGGAGGTGGGGGAGGGACTAAGCTAAGAGGCTCATTCTTAGTCCCAAGCCCCAAAGGTGACCCTTTGCCATTGATGACAAAGGGGGAGAGATTTAAGTAAGGGGGAGTGTTTTCAAGTGAAGAGGAAAGCTTCAAGTCAGGGGGAGCAAAACTTGAAGAGATTGATTTTAGTTTTGGCTCTTGAAAGATGTGTTTTTAATTAAGGGTTGCCATCAATGACAAAGGGGGAGATTGTTGGCAATTTTGGGTATCTTGAGTACATTGCCTTTGCCTAAGTTTAATTGTTGTCATTGATGTCAAGGAGCTATTGGTAGTTGTTGTTTTTGATGTCAAGGAGTTCTTGGAGCAATTTGTTTTTATGTCTAAGGATGTGTTTTGATGAAGGTTTCAACTGGTCAGTAAGTCTCCAAGAAAATCAGAGTAGCCCAGTTGCCAAAAATCTAGAAAAAGATAAGTTAGAAAAAGTTTGTAGGTTGTTGGAAAAACTGTCACAATTTTGCGACATGTTTGAGGAGAGAGAAAGTTTGGCCAAAACTGTCATGATTTCGTGACATGCAGGAATGCAGAGGCAAAGCGGGCAAAAGTGTCATGATTTTGCGACATGCAGGAAGGTAGAGGCAGAACGGGAAAAACTGTCACGATTTCGTGACAAGTTTCGAAGAAGTTGTACGGATGCAAAAACTATCGCGATTTCACGACAAGTTGAGTTGGCAGTGTTGAGTTGCAGAAAGTGTCACGATTTCGTGACAAGTTTTGAAGAAGTTGTATGGATGCAAAAACTGTCGTAATTTCGTGACAAGTTGAGTTGGCAGTGTTGAGTTGCAGGAAGTGTCACGATTTCGTGACAAGTTTTGAAGAAGTTGTACGGATGCAAAAACTGTCACGATTTCGTGACAAGTTGAGTTGGCAGTGTTGAGTTGCAAGAAGTGTCACGATTTCATGACAAGTTTTGAAGAAGTTGTACAAATGCAAAAAGTGTCGTGATTTCATGACAGGTTGAGTTGGCAGCTTGCAATTGGCAAAAGCGTCGCGATTTCGTGACATGTTCTAGTTTTGCGAGCAGTTGGCAAGAATTAAGGCAGCGAAAGCATCATGATTTTGCGACATGTTTCATTTTTGCTAGTGCAAACCAAGAAAAGGATGAAGAAGCAAGAGGTGTCACGATTTCACGATAGAGTTGTTGATGACGTCAGCAAAAGGCAAAGGTGTCGTGATTTCACGACAGTAGCGAAGAAGAAGACTTTGAAGTCCAGAGTGTCGTGATTTCGTGACAAGAATCATGATGACGTCAGCAAGAGGCAAAGGTGTCGTGATTTCATGACAGTAGTGGAGAAGAAGGCTTTGAAGTCCAGAGCGTCACGATTTCATGACAAGAATCATGATGATGTCAGCAAGAGGCAAAGGTGTCACGATTTTGTGACAATAGCGAAGAAGAAGGCTTTGAAGTCCAGAGTGTCACGATTTCATGACAAGAATTACGATGACGTCAGCAAAGGCTGTAGTGTCACGATTTTGCGAAAACAAACCAAAGAAGGTGTATGGTAGTCAAAGGCATAGCGATATCGTGACATGTTTGAGTTTTGCATGAGAACAGCTACAGAACAGCAAAGGCGATTAAAGCCAACGAAGTTAACCGTTGTCGACAAAGTGTAAGGTTTTACAGCCGACGTGTTTAGAGATTGAACAGCCAACTAAAGAACAAGATTTCATCTTGAGATTGTGAGTATTAAAGGAAGATTGTTTGAGCAATTTAGTAATCAATCGAAGTGTGCATTCGAAGTGAGGTGTTCGCAAAGTCAGTGCGACTAGTGAGGTTTGATCATCAAAAAAGCAAAGAGCGAAGTTCGACTACAACATTAGAGTGGATTTCGTTGAATCTTCTAAGTATCAAAGACTGTGCTGCTGTTCATGAGAAGACTGTGCAAAAAGTATGATGTTGTGGTTGCACATAGGCGCATAAGTTGTTGTGCATTCGAATGCTACAGTGTTTGCGAAGATTATGAAAAGGGTGGAATTTGATCTAAGGATAGCTGTGATTGTGACTGTGTTCACGCAGTCTATGTAAAAGAAAGCAAAGTGTGCGAAGTAGATGCTATTGTAATTACAAACAGTTGTGAAGGACAAACAGTGATCAAGTGCTGCTGTAATTTGAGAAGACTATGCTGCTGTAGTTGCGCAGGCAGTGAAAAGTTGTTTTCAACCAAGTGCAAAAAGGAACAGAGGAAGAGGACAATTGTGCTAGACCGAAGGACTGTGTTTGGTACAAAAAAGAGGACCAAATTTGCAGTAACAGAGTTGAGGACAGATATCTCCAGCCAGAGCAGGGAAGACAGGTGTCTTCTGTGGACAGAATTCCACTTGCTAAGGGCAGAGGAGGTAGAGGTCTTCTAGAGGATCACTAACAAAGCAGAATTAGGGGAAGGTGTCTCCTTTGAGCTAAGGCTCATAAAATTTGTAATCGGGAAGGATTCCAAAGGTTTTGATATAAATTTTAGAGGAAAGTTTTATCCGTGGAGTAGCCCACTTTGGGTGAACCACGTAAAGTGCTGTGTCTCTTTGTGGATTGCTTTTTGTGCACTATTTTATTGCTGTTGTTACTGCTATTTTATTCTGTATGTTAATGGTTTGAAAGCAGTATTGATAGATAAATTGGAAAGAGGTCTTATACTGTTCACCCCCCATCTCAGTATAAGCTTGTGTTCTTCATTTGCGAACACATCTTTTTGGGAGAGAAAAGGAATGGTTCAGAGTATTCCACTTATGATCTATAAAAGGGACTTGATCCCTTGCATATTTGTGTGGTTGAAACATAAATGTAATGAAGTGTTGCTAAAAATAATAATAAAAGCAGAAAATGCCATTGTCCCGTGTTTTTCTTGCACATTGCAAGTTTCCACATAAATCTCTATGTTACATGTGTTATGTTTTTTGTTTTTTGTTATTGTCTTTCCACTTGTAGGATAAAATCTAAAGTTTTTCTAACATTTAGAAACTCTTATTCACTTGTTTTGGTTTTGTGGCATGGCTAAACGGTTTTGGGATGTCTTCTACTCTTTTATTTTTCCCTCTTTCACTAGTTCTTGGAAGCTTTCTCTGCTTGGTTTTTATCAACTAGATCAATGTCCCAAACTCTGGGATGTTTGTAGACTCATTATTCTCAAGCATATTTAGAAGTGTAGATGCAAAAAGGTGTTTACTAGATCTACTCCTCCATGGGATATAGTTTTAGTAGATTTGAACTTTGATATTTTGTTACATGTGGGACACATTCATTTCCAAGTCTATGGACCTTCCAACACACCTCGAGATGTTATTGACAAACTTCATCAAATTTATCATATGATTCAGGATATTCAGAAATTCCAACATGGAACTAAGAAGAAGACAGTTAACAATGATGAGCAGGTTCATGTTTTGATTACTTCCTTTTCTTATCTAAAGACTTCAAAAGATATCATGGAAGACATTAATGTCAAGTACCACTTTATAAAAAATGTGGTGGAAGAATGTAGGATATTATTGCAGAAAATCAACACTGAAGTGAATCCTGTAGATATGCTTACAAATCCAGTCAAGGTAGAGAAGCTTGAGTGGTGAAGAACTTCTTTGGGCTTGCGAAAAAAGTATAAAGGGTAGCATTGGGTAATTAGCACTGGATGAAAATATTTGGCAGAAGAATTCCTGAAACTGACTTCAAGTGGAAGAATATTAGGAAGTAAAGTCACTATGTAGGTACATGTAGCAAAAAGGAAGCTGTAACAAACTAGACATCTAACCTGCTAATCATATTGTTCAGACATCTAGGCAGTAGGCCAGACGTCTAACCTGCTAGATATCTAGGATGCTAGACATATAGACCAGATGTCTAGGCTAGATGTCTAGGCAAGTAGACGTCCAAGATAGAGATCAAGACATGGAAGATGAATCACTTTAGTTCTACAAAAAAATGAACAATTTTGCAGAGGCATATATTTTGGGGAATGGAAATGAACGGTTCAGAGTATTCCCCTCATGCTATATAAAAGGGACTTGATCCCTTGAATATATGTTTGGTTGAAACATGAATGTAAAGAAGTGCTACTAAAAATAATAATAAAAGGACAAGATGCCATTGTCCCGTGGTTTTCTTACACACTACAGGTTTCCATGTAAATCTCTGTGTTACTTGTGTTGCTGTGTTTTTTATTTTTCTATTATTATGTTTCCACTTGTAGGAAAAAATCTAAAGTTTTTCTAACATTTAGAAACTTTTTTTCACTTGTTTTGTTTTTGTGGCATGGCTAAACAATTTTGGGATGTCTTATACTCTTTTATTTTTCCCTCTTTCACTAGATCTTGGAAGCTTTCTCTGCTTGGTTTTTCTCAACTGGATAAATGCCCCAAACTCTGGGATGTTTGTAGACTCATCCTTATCAAGCACATTTGGAAGTGTAGATGCAAAAATGTGTTTACTGGATCTACTCCTCCATGGGATATAGTTTTAGTAGACTTGACCTTTGATATTTTGTTACATGTGGGACACATTCATTCCCAAGTCTATGGACCTTTCAACACACCTCGAGATGTTATTGATAAAATTCATCAAATTTCTCATATAATTCAGGATATTCAGAAGGTCCAACAGGAAACTAAGAAGAAGGTAGTTAATAATGATGAGTAGATTCAGGTTTTGATTACTTCCTTTTCTTCTCTGAAGACTTCAAAAGATATCATGGAAGACATGCAAAAAATTTCTTCATATAACAGACCCTCCCATAGATAAATTTTTGATATAAGGTGTATTGTAACAAGATATAGCTGTAGTATTTTTGTTGATACTAGCTTCTATTCTTACGTATATTTAGTTATGGATACTTTACTCCTGATACACCTCATTTTGTTTTTTAGCTGGTGGACAATGTTAGCACCAAAATATTGTAATGTTTCGGTTAATAAAATAATATAATCTAGTTTTTTCTCAAAAAAAAAGTAAAAGTATAATATGGTCACTTTAAATGAGTCTTCATGAAATTATGTGATTACTTTAGTATTTTTTAATATTAATCTTATAAAGAGCAAAGGAGGCATCACAATTATAAATTTTTATATTAAATAACATTAGCTAAACTGGTTAAATTATTTGGCTTTGAAGGAGGAGACCCAGGTTCAAATCTTGTCAATCGATACATGCATAATAACCAGGCTATTATAATACTAATATATGGTCATGATGTAACATGAGTGGGACATGTCCTATATTACCAATTAAGAAATATATACTAAGTTTTTTTCTCTCTCGTAGCAAGAACTAATATAAGTTAAACATTGGACATGGAGGTTCATAAGACCACTAAAATATTATATCACCAATTATTTAATCTTCATATCTTTGTCATCCCATTGAAGCATTGACTAGAAACATATGATAAATCAATCTTTGAAAATTTAAAAAATATTAGCGATTTTTTAGTATATAACCATCAGACACCCAAAAACTCAAAAATAGACAACACAACAAAAAATCCTGGTTTATACATATCATCAACTAGCCTAGTAAGACAAAATTATCAAAGAGCTAGATTTTTTGTAGTTCTAGTTTAATTCATCAAGATAAATCATATCAAGTATACTAGAAGGAACATCCAAGCAAGAAGAGACTAGTACAAAATCATAATAAATAACTAAAAGTTTAATGGATGGACCACTAAACTCTATAGTAATATCTGAAAAAAGGGACCATGAGCAAGTTGTCATTAATATTTGTATTAAAGTAAAAGTATAATAAGGTTAGTTTAAACGAGCCTTCATGAAATCATGTAATTATTTTAGTATTTTTTAAATTTATTTTTATAAAGACCAGGGGAGGGATCACAATTACTAATTTTTATATCAAATGGCATTAGCTAAATCAGTTAAATTCTTTGGATTTGAAGGAGGAGACCCAGGTTCAAATTTTGCCAAATGATACATGCATATAACAAAGATATTGTAATACCGCTATGTGGTCATGATGTAACATGAACGAGACATGTTTCAATCCTGTATAACCATTTTTTTTTACTTGATAAAAAGGGGTTGTACTCGGGTCCCCCATCCTTAACAAATTACATATCTCTTATTTAAAGCTTGAGTTCTTACAAATAGATACACTTCTCATCTCAATTGAGATGCTATAGTTAGAAACCTATATCATTTTACATAAAATGTCTGAATTCTTGATTTTCATTTTTTGGATCTTTTCAAATCTCTGCACGAATATAATTACTTCAAAATTTAGCATCTTTATTGAAATTTTCTATATCAACCTTCATAATGCCAAAACTTCACCTCTACTATATATGCCTTGCATCTTAGTAGAGTAATATTTTAGGGACATCACACTAACATAGTCTGCTTTACCAAATCTAGATTGCTAGTTTCCTTCGTGAAACACAAGTGCAACAACAAAAATTATAATAAATAGTCTAAATGAACACACATTATTGTTACAAAATAAAATAGATATTACCAATGGAAAATATTAAAGTAAATATTAATCATTAATTGAATTAGGCAATAAACAATTTTTGTCAGCCTCAACTAAACTTTCCACTTTCTCTAACCATGGAAAGGATATGTTAACTTCATGATCCTCAACCAAAATACCTCTATTGGCTAGCTTATCTGCACATTTGTTTCCTTTCCTTAATACATGTGTAAACATGATATCTTCAAAATCTTTAGCAAGATCTTGAATTTTCACAATTATATCTTGTATGTTCCATAAAGTATTTGCTTTCCTCAAAATTTCATTTATTACTATGAGAGAATCACCTTCCATCCAAACTCTATTCTATTTCATTTGTTTAAATATTTTTAACCCTTCTAAAGCTGTCCAAGCTTTAGCTTCATTATTTGTCTTAAATCCATAATTGAAAGCATAATGAGACAAAATATCTCCTCTATTATTTCTAATTATTCCTCCTCTTGTTGGTACTAGGTTTATTTTAGATGCTCCATTAATATTCAACTTAACCCACTCCACATCTAGTGGTTTCCACTTTATATTATTTACCTTATTTTTGCTTCTCTTGTACCCAATATCATAATTCCATTTAATGGCTTGAATCCATCTATCAGACTCTCTGCTTCCAAATTAGGGATAAGGTGAGTTGATAGGGTTGGTTTAGACTCCTCTATGGGTAAAAATATCTTCTTTTTCATTACCTCTAAACTGCTTTTCTTTCCTTTGAAAATTATTCTATTCCTTTCATGAAAAATAGTCCAAAGTATTGTATCTTTTGAAATATCCCATATTGTTTGTAAAGCCTCACTTTTATAAGTGCTCTGCCATTTCTTTGCCATTGCTTTAACCAATATTCAATTTTCCTATTCATAAAAATACATTTACCAAACATATTAAGAATCCATTGCCATAGATTCTAGAAAATTGAGCAATGTCCTAAGAGATGGTCAATACTCTCCTCCTTATTACATAAAACACATTTAGAGGGGCCATAAAAACCCCCTTTTGTAAGGTTATCCCAAGATAAAATTCTTCTATGACCCACTATCCAAACAAACATTTTGACTTTAGGAATGCTTGGTCTATCCCAAATATCTCTCCAAATTCTAGTGATATTATTATTATGTTGGCGTTGAACATTATATCCACTTCTTGTTGTGTATTCTCTTGAGCTATTCAACTCCCAAATCAATTTATCCTTGGCACTCCTCGAAATAATTACAGTTGTTATATTTATACTCAATTTCCTCATAGCATTAATGTCTTGTATACTTGTAAAAAAATCTTCTTTCCATTTGTATCTTTCTTCTTGATCCTTGTACAAAATGTTTGAAACCCTATCATCGTATTTGAATTGAAGCAATCTCATCCACAGTTTCAAAACAAGATCTAAATTGAGTGGTTTTTTATCACACCAAGTATCTATCCAAATAGAAACTTTCTCTAGTTCCAACCACCCATATTAAACATTTAATCATAATATCAATATATTTTTTTAAACCATTCCAAAGAGCAAAATCATTTTAAATAGAGAAAGCAGTAAATATTAAACTTGGGTCATTAGGATAAACATACTTAGAAGAATTCTTGCCCATTGTCTTTGACTCTCTTTGTACAATCTCCATATAACTTTTACTTAAGAGCTAAGTTTGAATCTGTAAGAGATCTTAAACCAAAACCTCCCCTAGTTTTGTCATCACACAACTTGCTCCATTTCACCAAAGAAAATTTCCTTTTATCATGTAAACCTTACCATAAAAATGATCGCAAAATAAATATTAAACTTTTTTCAACTGATTTTGGAATAGAATACAAAGAAATATAATAAGTTGGAATGGCTTGTAAGACTGAATTAATTAACTACACTCTTCTTGCTAAAGATAACCATCTACCTTTCCAAGCTGGAAGTTTATTTTGAACTTTACTAATAACTGGATTCCATAAATCTATCCTCATTATCCCATCAAATAAAGGCATCCCTAGATAAGTTGTTGGAAAATTTGCCTCCTCTATTTGAAGCAACCTATAAATTCTTTCTTTGATATTAGCAAAAGTGTTAAGAAAGTAAATTTTAGATTTATCCTATTAGTTTTTTGCCCTAAAGCTCTTTCATACTCTTTTAAAAAGTTATTCAAAGCTCTGGCCTCATTTATCCTTACCCTTCCAAAAAGGGTTGTATCATCTACAAACTGTTGATGGGTGATGTTATTGATGTTATTACTAACCTTAAGTCCACTTATAAACCCATCTTTGTAAGCCTTATTTAAGTTCCTACTCAAAATTTTTGCCATAATAATGAACAAATAAGGAGATAAATGATCTCCTTGTCTAAGGCCTCTCTTAGATTTAAAATATTCTATCACTAACCCATTGACCAACATTGAATAAGAAATTGTAGAGACATAAGCTTTAATCCATCTAACCCATTTCTTCCCAAAACTAAACTTATCTAAAACTGCAAAAAGAAAATTTCATTTAACCCCATCATAGGCTTTACTCATATCAAGTTTTAAGAATCCATTGCCATAGATTCTAGACAATCGAGCAATGTCCTAAGAGATGGTCAATACTCTCCTCCTTATTACAGAAAACACATTTAGAGGGGCCATACAAACCCTTTTTCATAATGTTATCCCAAGATAAAATTCTTCTATGACCCACTAGCCAAACAAACATTTTGACTTTAGGAATGCTTGGTCTATCCCAAATATCTCTCCAAATTCTAGTGATATTATTATTATGTTGGCATTGAACATTATATCCACTTCTTGTTGTGTATTCTCTTGAGCTATTCAACTCCCAAATCAATTTATCCTTGGCACTCCTCGAAATAATTACAGTTGTTATATTTCTACTCAATTGCCTCCTAGCATTAATGTCTTGTATACTTGTAAAAAAATATTCTTTCCATTTGTATCTTCCTTGTTGATCCTTGTACAAAATGTTTGAAACCCTATCATCGTATTTGACTTGAAGTAATCTCATCCACATTTTCAAAACTAGATCTAAATTGAGTGGTTTTTTATCACACCAAGTATCTATCCAAATAGAAACTTTCTCCAGTTCCCACCACCCATATTAAACCTTTAATCATAATATCAATATATTTTTTTAAACCATTCCAAAGAGCAGAACCATTTGGAATAGATAAAGCAGTAAATATTAAACTTGGGTCATTGGGATAAGCATACTTAGAAGAATTCTTGCCCATTGTCTTTGACTCTCTTTGTACAATCTCCATATAACTTTTACCTAAGAGCTAAGTTTGAATTTGTAAGAGATCTTAAACCAAAACCTCCCCTATTTTTGTCATCACACAACTTGCTCCATTTCACCAAAGAAAATTTCCTTTTATCATGTAAACCTGAACATAAAAATGATCGTAAAATAAATATTAAACTTTTTTCAACTGATTTTGGAATAGAATACAAAGAAATATAATAAGTTGGAATGGCTTGTAAGACTGAATTAATTAACTACACTCTTCCTGCTAAAGATAACCATCTACCTTTCCAAGCTGGAAGTTTATTTTGAACTTTACTAATAACTGGATTCCATAAATCTATCCTCATTCTCCCATCAAATAAATGCATCCCTAGATAAGTTGTTAGCAAATTTTCCTCCTCTATTTGAAGCAACCTACAAATTCTTTCTTTGATATTAGAAAAAGTGTTAAGAAAGTAAATTTTAGATTTATCCTATTAGTTTTTTTCCCTGAAGCTCTTTCGTACTCTTTTAAAAAGTTATTCAAATCTTTGGCCTCATTTATCCTTACCATTCAAAAAAGGGTTGTATCATCTACAAAATGTTGATGGGTGATGTTATCGATGTTATTACTAACCTTAAGTCCACTTATAAACCCATCTTTGTAAGCCTTATTTAAGTTCCTACTCAAAAATTTTGCCATAATAATGAACAAATAAGGAGATAAATGATCTCCTTGTCTAAGGCCTCTCTTAGCTTTAAAATATTCTATCACTAACCCATTGACCAACATTGAATAAGAAATTGTAGAGACATAAGCTTTAATCCATCTAACCCATTTTTTCCAAAAACCAAACTTATCTAAAACTGCAAAAAGAAAATTTCATTTAACCCCATCATAGGCTTGAATCATATCAAGTTTTAAGATCATAGATTTCTCTTTTCTTGAAGATGATGAATGTATAACTTCATGAGCTACTATAATCCCGTCCAAAATTTATCTCCCTTTCACAAAACCTCCTTGCTCTTCTAAAATAATTTTGTCTAACACTGGCCTTGATCTATTCACCATCACTTTGGAAATAATATTATAAGCCATATTACATAGGTTTATGGTTGTAAAAGAATCAAACAATTCAACATCTTTCTTTTTTGGAATTAGGGTAAGATAAGTTACATTTACTTTATAAGGAATGTATTGTTTTACCCTAGACTGTTCCACTAACACCAATAAAGAATCCTTCACTATATCCTAATTATGTTGGTAAAAAGTTGTAGAGGGTCCATCTGGACCAGGGGATTTATCCTTATTTAAAGATAAAAGAGCTAAATGAATTTCTTCTAGAGTAATATGCTCCATCAGTTTCCTATTGTCTTCATTTGTTATAACTGAAGGAACATATTGACGAAGTTTATCGTTAAGAACTTCGGTCTCCTCTGAACCTATAATATTTTGAAAAATTGACTTAGCATCTTTTCTAATTTCACTCTGATCTTCAATCCAAACCCCTTATATTTATTTAATTCTACCAATTCTAGAAGAAGATATTTGTACTATAGCCATCCTATGAAAACACTTTGTATTTTTATCTCCTTCTTTTAACCATGTTTGTCTTGATTTTAATCTCCAGATTTTCTCTTACTTACTCAAAATATTATGATATTCACTAAGAAAATCCCTTTCCTCTAAGATTGTATTATTTTCAGCACTTTTTTAGAGTTTTGAAAGTTTATCTTTTCCTTTTTCTTTCTTCTCAAAAATATTTCCCAAGGTATTTTTGTTCTATTATTTTAATCTAGATGTCAATAGCTTTAATTTGTTTTGGAAGAGCATACAACCCATCATTACCTAAAGAATTCCATGTTTGAGCTATCATGTCAACAAATTGAGGATGGTATTCCCACATCCGCTCATATTTAAAATATGATATTTTTTTGAATTCACTAACCACCATTTTAACTCTTGTTGGCCAATGATCTGAACCAACCCTAGTTAAGGTATTAATTTTAGCACAAGTTCCTTCATCTAGCCAATGATATGAGAGAATGCATCTATCTAATTTTTTTGCTATTATGTTCTAGCCTCTCCTATTGTTGGTTCAAGTATAGTTGTCTTCTTCAAACTCAACTTCCCAAAGATTGTTGTTTTGAATAAAAGTTGAGAAATATATCATAATTTGGGTCAATTTCCTAATTCTCCAAAAATTTTCATTCAGCATGGAAATGGCATTAAAATATCCAATGATCATGAAATGGGTTTCTTGGTCTTTACTTCTCATAAAGGCCTCAATTCCACTCCAAACTTCTAATCTACCTGACTGAGTTATAGGACCATACACATTGATAAGGATGAAGCAAATATCAACAAAGTAGCAAGTGACTAAAGAGGCTATCCAATGCCTAGTTTTATGAATGGTTACACAAGATGTTATAGAAGGTTTCCAACAAGGTAGAATTCCCCCTACTACTCCTTCAGGATCCATAGCATCCCATTCACATCTTGCCCAAACTACTTTCATAGTTTTTGAAACTTCTTCTTTTGTCATTTTAGTTTCCTGAATACAGAGAATATCAGGTTTATTACTTAAACACAGGTCCCTAATACACCTATTATTTGAAGGGGCATTAGCACCTCGATGATAATCATGTCTTATTAGGGGATTTTGGCCCCTCTTGCGTATTACCAATATCATTTTGTTGTTTGGTCAAGAGAAGTTCAACCAACTTAGTTTGTGTTCCTTTATCTATGTTATTGTTAGCTCTTGCTTCCCTAGATCTTGCTTGATAATTTGAGGGTTTTCCTCTTTTTACCTTGCCTATATCAGGATTAGGTCTTATTATTCTATTCCTCAATATTCTTTCACAATTTTATTTTTCAATATATTTATCCTCTCTTGGCTCTATTATAGAAGCTTTTGACTTATCCTGCTCATTTTTTGGTATTTTTTTATTAATGGCGATAGAGGTATTACCTTCTAAAAATGCATTCTATGTACTAATTACTTCCTCCTGAATGGTGCATGGTAATTCAAGAGAGTCCTCAAAATTTGATGAAACACATTCCTTGGGTTTATTAGGAATGTTCTTCCTTAAATTATGATCATATTGAATAGATGATTCCTTGCTAATATGTTGAAATTGTTGTCCTATGTCCTCTAAGTTTTGATCTACTTTTAACTAAAGCCTCAAAAGAATTGGAATTTCTTCGAGTATCCTTTCTTATTTGTATCCACTGTTGATTTTATTTTATTTACCTAGATCCATTTTTTGGAAGTTGAAAACCATCTTTATCCATACCCATTTGTAAATTTCTCTTACGATTTTCTACAAATGATTTTGCTGGGCTCTTCTTAGGGCATGATCTCTCAATATGCCCCACGTCATGCCATATTATACATCTTAAAGATATATTTTCATAATCTATAGTTTGGGTCCACATCTTATCTTCATACTGAAGAATGTTTGATCTTGGAAAAGCTTTACTTATATCAATCATAACCAATATTCGAGCATAAATAGCCAAAAATCCATCTTTTGTTGTATCTAAAATCTCAAGGAATTCTCCTAGAGTGTTGCCTATTGCCTTGAAAAATTCAATGGGAAATCCAAACATCCTTACCCAAACTGGTACTAGGGATAAATTTATATTTTTAGGTGAAAAGCCTTCATACCAACGGGTAAGGAAGAGCCTTGCTCTTCCCATAAACAAGGACCCCATTTTAGGAATATTTCTCTTTATTCCCTCAAATAAAAAATGGCTAGGAAGAAAAACTTGGGAAAAAATGATAGAATCACTCCTAGAGACTTCGAAATCCTATCAATCCATTTTCTCAAGGCGAAAGCCCTTGATCAATTCTCATTAAATTTACCAAAAACCACCCTATCTTTGAGTAATAAGGATCTATCTGAGGTGCACTCACTAACCTCTACCACTAGGGATGATTCTAAGGATTTAACTATAAATCGATCAATGGAAATAAAACTAAAACTCAAAATTTAATGAAATTTATTAGAAAGTTCTATAAAAAATATACTATTTGATAAAAAATTTATAAAAATTTCATGCACAATTTCTAAGATAAAGAAAGGGAAAAACAAACTTAGCTAAAAAATTCTATCCAGATAGAATATCTTGCCTTGCTGAAGTCCTAGCCCTTCATTTATCTTCCCATATTTCGAAACCTAGTTGGCAAATGATTGGAATTTCATTTTTCGTGACTTGAAAAATTGTCACTTCCCTTGTTCCGGATGGTTGACTTTACAAGGTTGTATCTCCTTCAATATTGCTTAGAATTTTGCATATGACCACTCATTTTAAATCTATTCAAATTTTGCACAAGTTGGTCCAAGAATTAGCTGAATCGGATAACTCTTCACTAAGATATGGCTCCTAAAAGATGAAACATTTCAAAAAAAAACTTAATCCTTCTCAATTTGCAATTCCATTTTCTGTGATTTGAAAAATCGTCACTACTCTTGTTCCAAATGGTTGACTTCACAGGGTCGTATCTCCCTCAATATTGCTCAGATTGCTGCATATGACAACTCATTTAAAAGCTATTCTAGTTTCTGCACAAGTTGGCCCAAGAATCAGTTAAATCAGATAACTCTTCGTGAAGATATGGCTCCTAAAAGATGAGATATTTTTGAGGAGAAAGCCCTAATACTTCACACTTTGCAATTCCATTTTTCATGGTTTGAAAAATTGTCACTACCCTTGTTCCATATGGTTGAATTCATAGGGTTGTATCTCCCTTACTATTGCTCAGATTGCTGCATATGACTACTCATTTTAAAGCTATTCAAATTCTGCACAAGTTGGTCTAAGAATCAACTGAATCAGATAACTCTTTGTGAAGATATTGCTCCTAAAAGATGAGACCTGTATAATGAATTAAAAAATCTATACTAACTTTTATTTTTTTCTCTTATGGAAAGAACTAATCTAAATTAAAATTTGGACATGGAGGTTCATAATACCACTCAAGTATTATATCACCAATTGTTTAATCTTCATTCTTTGCCCTACAAGTGAAGTGAAGCATTGAATGGAAACAAATGACATCTTGATCTTTAGAAATTTAAATAAAAAAATATCAATGATTTTTTAGTATATAAAGTACATTTTGCATTTTTTTTTAAATTACCAAGTCAAATGCACTTTTTAAATACACATGATTTTTTTCTTTATACATCATTCCACACTCAGAATTAATCCACAACAATGCAAACACTTTAATACATTCTTCTTTTGGGAGTGTTAATTCATTACTCACTTCTATGTCATCATTACGATTGATGAATAATTAAAAATCCAATCCAAATATTAATAGTTGGTGAGTTAATGGCTAAATCCCTCCCATGCTTAGTCAGGATCCTTTCCATGCTTAGTCAGGATCCTTCCCATGCTTAGTCAGGATCCATGAATTCATTAGTTATTTTCTCTTGAATGACCCAATTCAAAAATATATATTTTTAGATTGGTCTCCACCTTCTATGTCCTTTGCAAGACTTGTTCCAAATACAAATGCCAACCTAGTTCCATGCCTCCATAGTATTTATGGAGCTTGAAGAATCAAAATCCCCATGATTATACTATTTATTGGAACCTAATAATTTGATATTCAAATGAATGGTAGATGATAAATGCATTCCTTCATTACCAAAATGATTATACATAAGGAAAGTGTCATTAATTTTAAAATCTAAAGAAATAATATTAAAAATTTGTTTATCTTTATCTTGAAAATCATCCCTTGATATATGAGATATGATATCAATAAGAAGAGTACCATGAACATTGTGTTTATTTACAACCCTTATCTATACAGGTTGTTGTTGTTGATTACTCAACTTACCTCTCTTTTGACTAGTAATAATGTCTAGAGGAAAATGATAGCTAAAGAACTTATCTTTGCCTCCTCTGGTGATCCCTTTGAATATCCCTCGAGCCTAATAGCAATAAATTATGTTAATTCTTCCTCTCTTTTTTTTTGATAGGTAAAATTGCTCAAGTGCGAGGTTTAAATGGGACTCAAATCCAAGTACATAAACTGGTAGCTAAAACAATAGCATAAGATGACACAAACCTACACATTGGCCATCTGTAACATGAACGAAAAGAACTAAATAGTAGCAGAGAAGGTTGAGTGGATTTCTGATGTCATAAACACAAAAATATAGCTTGAGCAA
The DNA here is from genome assembly GCA_028583015.1 of Wollemia nobilis. Lineage (NCBI taxonomy): Eukaryota > Viridiplantae > Streptophyta > Pinopsida > Araucariales > Araucariaceae > Wollemia > Wollemia nobilis. The sequence continues at coordinate 22,078,238 of JAQPPZ010017228.1, forward strand.
TACCCACACAAGGGTTGCTTAAGAGAAGTAACTATCTGTAAACCTTGTAAAGGGGCTATAACAAAAACCCACGCAAGGGATGCTCACAAAATATCAACAAAAATATAATAGATACATGAAAAGGAAGAAACATAGTATTAAAAAAGGTCCACACAGGGACAATAAATAAATTTGAAATAGTAATAGGAAGTCCTCGAGCTTAGATTCCTAACTATGAAAATATCTTTGCACCGCTTGCCCTCTCATCGAAAGTTCTATCACCTCGACCATCAGATTAAAAGTAACTCTAAAACGGAGGTTACACACAACAACATAACCATTATTCCATGAATTGACAAAGGCTTCAGTGATACCTTGCTCAACCCCTTTGAACTTGCCAAGGAAAGGAATGAGACCATGAGATTCTAAAAAGGTCTGAGGTAGGGGATCAAACTGAAGTCAATTATTTCTCTTGAACCAATAGTTGGAGAGAAAGTTTCACATAAATCAAAGGAGACATGAATTCACTATTAAAGTTAACAATGCTATCTTATTCTTATTAAAAACATGATCATTCCTTCATTCACAAAACCCACATCATCTATAGAGACATAGCCATATAACACATCAAAATAAAATAATATTATTGATTGGAACCTAATAAGTCACTATCCAAATAAATGATAGATGACAAATACATTTCTTCATTACTAGAACCAATCTTCAAAATTTGATTATCTTGATCTTGAAAATCATCCTTTGAGAAATGAGATATAGGATCATAAGAGGAGCACCATGAATATTATGTTTATTTAAAAACCTTATTTATATAGGTTGTTTTTGATTACTCAACTTACCTCTATTTTGATTAGTAATGATGTTTGGAGGAGGATGATAACTAAAGAGCTTATATTTGCCTCCTCTAATGTTCCCTCTAGATCTTTATCAAGTCCAATAATAATAAATTGTGTCAATTCTTCCTCTTGAAGTAGCATATGAAGAGAAAATTGCATATCACCATTAAAGTTAACAATGCTATATGATTCACATAAAAAACATGATCATCCCTTTATTCACAAAAGCCACATCAAATTTGAAGAATTAACAATATAACACATGAAAATAAATTTTGAGTGTTTTTCATAAGCAATATTGGTATTATTTATATATAGTTCCAACTAATACTTATTATGACTAAGGTATAGTAGGCAAGAAGAAAGAGTCTTCAAATAATTTAAACAAAAGTATAAAAAACAACAATAAATGTTTCATTGAATTAGAATAAAGAATTGAAAAATGAAGCTCTAGAAGAGAAAACTAGGGCATCAATTGGGTAGATAAAGTACTTTTTGGTTTTTGTAGAATTGAAGATAAGATTGTTGTCCCAAGAGGGCCCAACGGGGATATGTCTGAATCCTATTTTAGATAGAATAGATAGAGTTATTTTGTAGATTTATTGAAGGAAAAATCTCTAGCAAAGATTAAAGAAGCACAAAAAACTGCACTAAAAATGCTCTTTGTGGGTGCTAGAAAAGATCGACATCTCAAAGAGTCAATGAATTATTGTCACAATTAGAATCAAGGCTAAAGATTATCATTGAGCAGATAATGGTAGAAGAAATAGTCTTATATAGAGCCAATCATGAACTAATTTATAAATTCATGGGTATTCGTCCTACCCTAAATTTTTTGTAGTCTGGGGTTCGACAATATTTGGGAGCCTATTCATGAGTATTCTTTGTGGTTTATTAGTAATGGATATTTTGTTGTTAGTTTTTCCTCACTTACCGATAAAAATAAGATTTTTTAAATCAAAAAAGAGGAATCATGGTCCAACACGATTATTTGTTCTACCCTAGAGAGTGGGATTTGACCCTTGAATTGAACCCATTGTTTTCCTAATTTGGATATGTTTGTATGCACTTCCAATGGAGTTCTAGAGTGATAAGGTATTGGAAATCATTGGTGTTTCCCTTGGAAGATATTTGGATGTTTCTAGAGATACAATGGAAGGAAACACAACCGTTTATGCTATATTATGTGTGGAAATGAATCTCAGCCAACTTTTTCTAGTAGAGGTTGAAATCAAACTTGCAAGACTATCTTAGATTCAACAACTAGATTATGAAGCATTGTCCTTTGGGTGTAGAGTTTACCACAAACATGAGCGTTTGGTCCTGTCCTGCCTAAAAAATATGAATACAAAAATGGAGGCTCCTCTAGGAATGTTGAATCTTCCTAAGGAGGGTAAGTCAACAGTCATTAAAGAAACAACCAATATTTCTCAAGGTGTAGAAGAATAGGGAGATGATTTTGGACAACCCAAAAGAAGTAGACGAAAAAAGGAAAATATGGCAAAGAGCAAACCCAAATAAAGCCCTCAAATAGGTATGATATCTTTGAGACACTAGTGGACCAGGAAGAAGAATAATTCATGGAAGGAGTGGATGGGAATAGTGAAAATAATAACAACCATGTTCAAGCCCCTCTTTCACCTCATACTATCCTAGAGCATAGAGTACAATGATTTACCACAAATAGCAATTGCAAGGGCATTTATAGTGCATAACCAAGAGCAGTCGATAATAAAGGATATCATGGGTATGGCAAAAAAGAACAGAGAAAATCCAACTATAGGGATAACTCAAGTGGAAAAGAGATCAAAGAATATCAATGCTCAAGGAGTGGGTATAAAATCAAATAAGGAATTGATAGCAATTCAAGGAGACAAATTGATCATTGGAAGATTGGTGAAGCCAATAGACTCTTATTGGTCTCAAGGTAACCAATGAATATATAATCATGGAATATGAGGGGTTTAAATAGTAGAACCCACCAATCTATTGTTTGAAGACTTCTAAAAAGTAAAACATATATCCAGGAGATAAAAATATCATTGGATATTATGTGTAAAACCATAAATAGACTTTAGAGGGATGTTGGTCATATGGAAGTGGCTACCCAAGGGGTATTAGGGGGGATAGTTACCTTTTGAAACTCTCTTGAATGCATAGAAATAAAACACATATATTTGAGGGGTGTCCTCACATCACATTTTAGGAATAATATGATAGCTAAGCAGGTTTTAGTCACAAATTTTTATGGGGTTGAAAACCTAGATGGTTAGATTTGTCAATGGAAAGCGATGCATAATATTAGAGTCTTGAAGGAGGAGTTAGAACAATTTTTTTTGGGATTTTAATGCTAAATTTTCATCTAGAGATTAGGAAGGAGGAACCCCAATTTTTGGATCAAGGGGATCAACTCATGATTGCCCAGGTTCATGCATTACACTTGGTGGATATTAAATATCTTGGAAACAACTATACTTGGACTAATAATATGAGAGAGCCAAATAGTAGGAACGTGAAGTTAGACCGTTTTTTGGTTTTAGAGGAGGCATTTGTGAAATGGAATATATAAAATTAGACTATGGAGGGTATAGTTTCATATCACTTCCTAATTCTATTGGAACGGGGGGTCAAGATAGGGCAACGTCACAAACATTTAGATTTGAAAACTTTTGGTTATAAAAAGAGGAACTTCGAAAGAAAATTCCACAATGGTGGAAAGAGGGATGCCTGATATATGGGACATCAATTTTTAGATTCCATAAAAAAATTCATTATGTTAAGGATCAAATGAAACAATGGAGGTAACCTAACAAGATATACTTTTAGGTCCAAAGAGCTCCATTGGTGGCTAGATGGGTTGAGGTTCAAAAACACTTTAGGAAAGGAATAATTATAAAGCATATAAAATAAAAGTATGATGCATTTTGTAAAGCAGTTGAGGACTTTGAAAACCAAGAGGAGATCTACTAGAAATAGAGAGCAAGAACTACTTGGTTATTAGAAGGTGATAGAAACACCAAAATTTTCCATCGTATTACTTATGCTAGGAGATAAACGAACAAAATGGAAGCTCTTCAGGATGAGAATAGGCACTCCTTTGATACAATCCCGTGTATGCATTTACAGTCAATGGATTATTTTTCTTAATTGTTTAAGGAAAGTATGGTGCAGTATGAAGAGGCTAAAAAAGAAGTTATTACTATAATACCCTCGATTATCTCTTAAGAAGGAAATTGGGCCCTACTTAAACCCATTGATATAGAGCAATTGAAGAAAGTAGTCTTTGGAATGAGTATAGGAAAAACACCAGGTCCATATGGCTTTCCAATTGAGTTTTTTCAAACCTTTTAGGACAACTTAGAGGAGGATGTAATGGTTGTTATAGAGGAGTCCATAGGTAGTAAAAGAATGCTTAAAGCATTAAATCATACATTCATTGCCTTAATTTTGAAAGGGGAGGAGGGGATGCATATTTCAGATTATAGACCTATTACCTTATGCAATGTTATATATAAAATAATCATGAAGGTAATGGCTAAGTGACTAAAACATTTCCTACATAACATTATCTCTTTGGAGCAAGGAGGTTTCTTAGAGTATATTACATTATTTGGTACATGCCAATGTACCACATTGGGTACATATTTAGATTAGGAGTGTATCTTAGATTAGAGTGTGAGTAAATATTTTATGTAATGTAATAATGTGTAAGAAATGCACAAGTATCTTGTAGTTAAGAGTGCAAGTATGATGAGTGTAGATGTGCACAAATGTCCATTATGTAAGAGTGCACATGTGTCCTTAGAGTAGGAAAGTGAAGAGTCTCAAGAAGAGTGAAGGCCAAGAGTACTCCATATGAAGAGTCACATCCCATTATATATGTGTCTATGTGTGTGTGTTTGAATGACACAATGTAGAGTGAGAGTGTGTGGAAGTATGGTGTATTTGAGATCTTTATTCTATATCAAGATACTATTTTTATGAGCATTTGTTAATGGTAATTTTATGAGTTGTTGCAGAAGTTATTTATGAGTTTTATATGATTAGAATATTGCCATTATCTTATATTTCATATAGCAACTTTATTTTAGATCTTGTGGTTATTTTGATTTAAGTATTAAGCATCAAAAGCTAATAGTGGTATCAGAGCCACAAGGGAGATTGATAGGAGATAGGGAGAGCCACAAGGGAGATTGAGAGGAGATAGGGAGATTTCATTTACAAAATTTGAAAGTTGCTATTTGGCTAGAGTCTTTCCATAGGGTTGTAGAAAAACTCATGAAGACTAGGACTCAACATAGATTTCTTTCCACTAGATTGAAGGATAACTAGTGAAGTTTATTGATTTTAAAATTCTAGAGATTTGGATGTATTTGGTTGCTACTATCTAAGATTTTGTTGCAAAAAATTAGTTCTCAAAAGTTGAGAAGCTTCCTACAATAGATAGAGAAGAATTTCACCTTCGATTGCCTGAAAGTCTATGTGCTTTCCTCGTGCAGGGATTAGTTTTGGAGTTGCAGCAAAAGAGTAGACATTGAAGATTAAGGAGGTCCAAGAAAGAGACCCCATTGAAGATTGAAGATTGAATATTGAGGAAGACCCAAGAAGGAGGTCCCCATAGAAGATAGAAGATTGAATATTGAGGAGACCCAAGAAAGAGGTCCCATAGAATATTGAAGACTACAGATTGAAGGAAGAAGAGAGAAAGAGGCTAGAGAAGCCCTATTGAAGATTGAGAAGGAGGAGACCCAAGAGAAGAGGTCCCCATTGCAGATTTGAGAAAGAAGATTGAGGAGGCCTAAGAAAAAGGTCCATTGAAATTTTGAAGGAGAAAAAAGGAGAATAGAGAAGCCCTATTGAGAAATTGAAGAAGTGGCCATTGGAGAAGATTTGAAGAAAGTTTGAGATAGAATATTGCAAGAAGAAGAAACTCCTGAAAAGAGGTAATCACATCAAAATTGGGAAAATTGTTGTCATCCAACAACAAGCCCAAAAGGATTTGTGAAACTGATTCAAGGAGAAGATTTTTGGCAAGAAGTTTGCCAAATTTGAGAAAGTATTTTTGAAGACTTCAAGACATTTAGATTCTTGAAGAAGAGGCCAACAAAGAGGCCAAATTTGAAGATAGAATTCAGCGGAAGCTAAGGAGGAGAAAGAAGATTGAAAGAGGCCACAAATTGATATTTTTGGAGACAACCATTAAAGTTTTGAAGGCTGATTTTTGAAGAAGAAGATTGCAGATTTTTGGGGCAGAATTTGAAGAGTTTCAGGACAGCAAGATAGAGGAGAAGAAGTCAGAATTTTGGAGCAGCATTTGAAGAGTTTATGACTGCGAATTTGGGCAGCATTAGAAGGAGATAGAAGAGCTGCAAATTGGAGAAGTTTTGGGCAGATTTGGAAGTGTTTTTGGATAGTTGTTTGAAGGAGGAATTGACAACAATTTAAGGCAGAGAATTGGAGGAGACAGAGGCAGTTTTTGGACAGAAAAAAGGCAGCGTATTGGCAGCATTTGGAGCTACAAAAATACAGAGTTTGCGAACAACAAAAAGGCAGCAAGTTGAAGGAGATAGAGTTGTATTTTAGACAACATTTGAAGGAAAATTTGAGCTGCAAATTTCAAAGTTTCTTGGCAGCTTTTTGGAAGGAGAAAGGAGAAGATTTGAGGCAACAAATTAAAACTAAGAAAGCAGTTTTTTGGGCAGCATTGAAAGCTGCAAATTTCATAAATATTGGACAGCATTTGGAGAAGGAAATTAGCTGTGAATTTTAGAGTTATTGAGCAGCAATTTTGAGAAGCAAAGGAGCTGCGATTTCACCATTTTGGGCAGCAAGCTTGGTGAGCAAAAAGGTAGCTATAAAAGTGTTTTATTAAAGCATTAAAGAAAGTGTTTTATTAGCTACGTATTCAAGTTTTAAAGCCATAAAAAAGAAAGTCGAAGTTGAGTGTCTCCAAGCTAAAGAAGGAGACATTGTTGTCATCTTCAAACCTGCAAAATACAACAACATAAAGTAGAGTTAAAAATTGCTTGAAAGGAGTAATAAGGAGAAGGAAATATTACATAGTGAATGCTATTTTTTAAAGATAAAATAGTGCAGTATTATTGAAGCATTTGGAGGCCGAATAGAGTTCAAGATAAGGTAGGATTAAAGGTGTCTAAAGACACCAAAAAGAAGCAATAAAGGTTGCAGGAGATAGTGGTGAGAAGAAGCCACCAAAGAAGTGGTAGCACCACTAGGAAAAAGTGGAGGAGCCACCATATTGGAGGAAGTAGCCACCATTATCGAAGAGCCAATGAAGAGCATTGGAAAACCACCACCATTCAGAGAACAAAGTCGAGGAAGAGCACCATCGCTAGAGAGGCACTAACCACCACATAGCTGAAGAAAAACCATCCACCATTGGAAGAGTTAATGTCAGGTCCATCGAGAAGCTAAAGAGATCTCTTCGACGTCAAAGAGGAGATAGATTTCATAAAGGAAGGTGAATGGTTTTCTAAGAAGTTGCAGCATGGGAGAAAACATCTTTTGGCATTCTAAATAAACTCCATTCAATGTGGAGTGGTCGTTGAAGAGAAGACAATGAGGAGTTACTCATTACCCACACCATTTGGAGGAGGAATCTTGTGTAACATTCATTGGAGTAAGTTGAAATGTTTGAGTAGTGCCCTATGTAACGTCTAGCATCTGAAAATATAGAGTGCCACTTGTTGAAGCAGAAGGAGGAGTGCCAACTACATTTTGGAGGTGATTGAAACATCTTAGGTCCTCATAAATGCAAGGGAATTAGACTCCATTTGACACATTACCATTCAACATCAAGCTGAGCATGGCAGATTCATCCATATTCATGGAGCATCAGGTTTGAGTGCGGTAGAGTGGAGAGAAGCACCATACGTGTGGTAGAGGAGTGAGATTTCATGGAAGAGCACCATTCAAGGGAAGGTCAAACATATTTGACCAAATATTTTGCACCTAAAGTTTGGAGGTAAAGAAAGTTATTTAAAATTTGATTATTTACCCAAGTTAGGAGTTATAAGGTTGAGTATTATTATTATTTTCTAAGGTAGAAGGAAAATTAATCTATTTGCTTATAAGATTAATTTAATTATTGGAGAGATAAGGCATAAAAGTGAAATTTGAAACCTTAGAGACTTTAATAGTTATTATTGGAAAGTTTTGAGAAGCCTTGAAATATTTTTGAGAAATTTTGGGAATTCATTTCAAGTTTTGAGAAGACTTTATAAAGTTTTGTAATTGAATTATTGAAGCATTTTTAATATTTGCAAATATTTTGAATTTTGGAGAAATAAGGTTTCCTACATCAAATTAGGAATACAAAATTTGCAAATATCCTTTTACTAAATTTCTAAATTTGGAGTTATAAGGAATTCAACACCAACATAGGATTGTGAAATTTAGAATTTAGAAACCATATTATTGAAATTTGGGAGATATAAGGAATATAACATAGAGTTTTTGGAAAGTTGGAAAATTGCATTGACATTAGTCTCTCATTCAAAATTAACGAGACATAAGGAATCCAACTTAAAGTTTTTGAAAGTAGAGAATTTTATCAAAATTGAAATTGCATCAAAATTGTCTTTAGCCTTTCATTCATAATTAGGGAGACAAAAGGAATTCAACTCAAAGGAGAACTTAGAAAGCTAAGTATTTTATCAAAGCTATCTTACATTCAAAATCCTAGGGAGCTATAAGGAATTCTACTTCAAAAGTTTAAAAGATTACTTTAGAAGGACTATGGATGAAATTGTTAAGAATGTGTTTCATAAAGATAATGAAGAACTACTTCATGAATGTAAGGAACCAAAATGTTTTAAATATACAATGAAAGGTTTATCAAGATTTCAAAACAATAAACAAGACACGTCATTGGATTCTATTACCATAGAATGTTCTAAATACACTTAAGATCTTTATCATCTACTACATATATATAGAAAGAGCAAATACATAGTAGGTCAACTCATATACAAATGGTTACATTGTTTTGTTAAGAAAATAGATGAACTTGAAATTTCAAAATTGAGTAATAAAGTGAAGATATCTTCAAGATGTACTTATTGTAATAATATTGGTCATGAGAAAGCAAATTGTTTGAATTTTCATCCATGTAAATATTGTGGAGGAAAAACTCATTCATCCATTTTATGTTATTACAAAGAGGAGTATTGTAACATATTTTAAAGGGAACTAATATTCAAATTAGATTACTTTTTTCAGAAGCTTAGTTCAGAAGAAGCTACTAATGTGCAAGAAATGCACAAGTGTCTTATAGTTAAGAGTGCAAGTATGATGAGTGTAGATGTGCACAAGTGTCCATTATGTAAGAGTGGACATGTGTCCTTAGAGTAGGAAAATGAAGTCTCAAAAATAGTGAAGGTCAAGAATACTCCATATGAAGAGTCACATATCATTATATATGTGTCTATGTGTGTGTGTTTTAATAACATGATATAGAGTGAGAGTGTGTGGAAGTATGATGTATTTGAGATATTTATTCTATATCAAGATACTATTTTTATGAGCATTGGTTAATGGTAATTTTATGAGTTGTTGCAAAAGTTATTTATGAGTTTTATATGATTAGAATGTTATCATTATATTATATTTCATATAGCAACTTTATTTTAGAACTTGTGATTATTTTGCTTTAAGTATTAAGCATTAAAAGCTAACGAGGTTTTGTAGAGGGTAGGCAGATCTTGGATTGTGTGGTTCTTGCTTAAGAGGCAATCCACTCAAAGTAAAAATTTGGCAATAGAATAATGCTCATAAAATTGGATATGTCAAAGGACAGGGTGGAGTGGAGCCTATTTTCAAGAATAATGGCAACCTTGAATTTATATCAGGATGGGATAGAATGGATCATCAGTTATGTTTCTACTTTGACATACTCAATGTTAATCAAAGGCCTTCATTCGTAATAATTTGGAGCCACTCGAGGCCTTTGTCAGGGATATCCTTGTTCTCCTTATATTTTTTTCATATTGGTTGAACGTTTGGGTAGAATCATCTTGAGAAGACAAAAAGGTTTACTAACATGTATCAAGGTGGATGAGGAGGTTTTGAATCACCTACAATTTGTGGATAACATAAAATTGGTGGGAGTGGTCAACTTCAGGGAAGCAAGAATAATTAGAAATACTCTTAATGTTTACCTTAGGGCCAAAAACCAAGTCATCAATAATAAAAAATTCAAAGTGGTTTTTTCAATCTTGATCGAAGGATTCAATATAGAATTTTAGAGATCTTGGGATTCATGAGGACTTCTCTCCCAGTGGTATATTTAGGGGTCCCTTATCAAAGAAATAATTAATCATTGATATCACAAATGGTTAAGCTTTGAGGGTAGATTAAATTTTTTGTGGTCAGTCATTCAGGCCATGCCAATTTATAAATTTTCTATGCTTGTTACCCCACATACCATATGAAAAGATTTAGACAAGATGGTTAAAAACTTTTACGGGAAGGAATAAAAGGAGAGAGGAAATGGGCCTTAGTATATTGGGATAAAGTAAGCTAGTCCAAGGTAAAGGGAGGTTTGGGGCTTAGGATATCAGATTTAAATAATAAATCTTTGGTTGGAAAGATTTACTGAGGGTGGATCTCTCAACCAACTTCTTTATTCAATAGAGTTTTAACTAGTAAATATTTGGGACAGGTGAACCCGAATGAGATGAGTAATTTCTCTTTGGATGGTAATAGGCTCTTAGTGTGGCAGACTCTAAATTAGGATCTCAAGTAGTGAAATTTGGATTATTTTAGAAAGTGGGGATAGGGAAAACATGATTTTGGATAGATTCATGGGATCAATATCCACCTATCATTATTGAATTTCTAAAACTGCAACCAATAAAAACAACCATGGAAAGTAGGGGGTTGAATCCAGATTGAAATTTATTTCAACAGTAGTCACATGGGGATTATAAATTTAAGCAATTTAAGAATTTGGATGAGTGGTTAATTCCAATCCCTCTGAAATTGATGCCCATCATGACTAAAATATTGGTATATTTATTTCTCACAAGTAGAGATGAGGAGGATGAATTAACTTGGGGCTATGAGAGCCTTGGATTCTACACAATGAAGTATGGATATGATAAGATTCTTATAGAACCTCCTCCTCATGCATATCAGGTGAGGATTGGAGAAATATTTGGTAGTATGAGGGTTGACCAAAAGTATATGAAGAGATACACCTATCTGTCTCTCTGTAATTGGAGATACAATTATGTTTATTTAATTATGTCACATAACAACATATAAATGCACAATCGAAAGGATAAATCAAAATGAATTCAGATTAAAGTATTTAGCCACTCAAGGAGGGCAGATCCTCACCACAAATGGGCAAAAGGTAATGCGAATATGCAAATTAGAATAAATGATGAATTGATGATATGAATGATGAATAATAATAAGTCAACCTACAACTATATATAATGATAAATCAATAAATTAATTATCACTTGGAAATATAGCCGACTTGGCTATATTGGTATTGTAATATGGCTCCCTCCCTTGAAAGCTTTGTCCTCAAAGCTTGAGAAGGACTAGAAAATATTCTTTGTTTGCCTTGTAGCATCGTCTTTTGGAAGGCCCTGCCACTGAATTAGGAATTCTTGAATGCGGCATGGTTGATTATGGTGTACTCTAGATTGTAACATTGCTGGTGGTCTTTGTCAAATTCTCTCAACTTTCAACAGTCAAAATATTTCAAATTACAACGGTCACTTGCTGCTGACTACTTTACACCAAATGTTGCTGACGAAAAATGTTGCTAACAACTTTTTTTAACAAATGTTGCTGACAACTTTTTTTTTTTTGAGCAACTTCTACTGACAACTTTTGAACAGCAATTTTTGCTGACAACTTTTGAACACAATTCTTGCTGATAACTTTTAAGCAATTTTTCGCTGATAACTTTTGAGCAATTTCTTGCTGCCAACTTTTGAGCTACTTTTGCTGATAATTTTTTTAAATTACCACTTTTGAATTGTAATTTTATTGCTTGAATTACAAATTTTGAATTGCAATTTTACTGCCTTCTACTTTTATTGTAAAAATTGTCCAACTTTTACAACTTTTATTGCCACTTATAGTTACAACTTTTAAAAATTATTCTTACAATTTTTTTTTTTTTACAATCTACTATTTGGGGTTAATAGATAGTGACGGACGTGGACAAAAGGACAGACGTGGACGAAAGGATAGACGTGGATTAATGAAATGGCTCGACACGATACTAACTACAAATGAGGATAACGTGACATAGACCTAGACACTAGAATACCAACACGGGGATGGAAGCGAAAACGAATGACGAATGGTGGAGGATGACTAGTTTGGACACTGCTAATTGTTTGTGTAATAATAGATCGCTCAAAATTGAATTTTTCCACTTGTCCTAAAAAAATCAAAGCTATTTGAATTGGAATGGCACTCATAATTTTTGTGCGTCGTAAATTAAATTTCGTGCTAAATTCCTTTTATCGTTACTTAAATTTCTCTTGTCGTTAAATACGAATTTTCGTTGGATGTGATCTTGTTGGCGGAAATTTAATACTTCCTTAGCTTAACCTTTAGACATCGTAAAATATGAAGGAGAGGACGAATAGTTGCATAAGTTCACCTGACTTCTTTTATAAATAGACAAAATTTAACCTCTTCCGTTGTCGTAAAAAACGTTTTTAACACAAACTATTTATTTCGTAACAACTTAATAATATAGTCGTCAATAATTTTACCTTTCGAATAAGTACAATAGACTCAGACACAACTGCACACACACACAAACATAGGTACAATAGGCTTAGTTCCTTTTATTTCTAGTACATAATCACAAGTTAATAGATTATATTACTTAGTTTTGTGTAGAGGCTCATGTCATAGTTCATTTTTTATCATTTCTTATTTGAATCACAAATTTATTTTAGTTATTTCTTAATTTTCCATAGGTATTCATCTCATTAACATAGTTTTTTAAATATTCTTTAGTATTGAAGAACATAAGCTTATACTGAGAGGGGGGGTGAACATAAGACCAAATTTTACTTTTCTTATAAATAGCAGTAATCAAAGCAATGCACAAATCATCACACACAATAGAGATACCAATTTAACATGGTTCACCCAATGTCGACTACGCCACGAAGAAAAAATTTCTACTAAATTTTGTCAACAAATATTTTTGGGAATAAATTTCCTATTACAACATTTATGGATCTCTATCTAAAGGAGACAACATTCTCCTAATGCTATGATTTGTGGATCTCTCTCCACAGGAGAACTCTTTCCCCTATTATCTGGTTTTTGGAACTTGGTCTAGGAGAACTCTTTCTCCTCAACTAGTTTGTGGATATCTCTCCACAAAAGAACTCTATCTTCCCAGTTGGTTCACGGATCACACTCCATAGGAGAACTATTTCCCCTTGCTCTATTTTGTGGAAATCTATCCATATGAGAACTCCTTCCCCTTGCTCTGGTTCATGGAAATCTATCCACAGGAGACACCAATCTCCTCTGCTCTGGTTCGTGGATCTCTATCCATAGGATACACCAATCTCCTCTACTCTAGTTTGTGGATCTCTATCCATAGGAGACACCAATATCCTCTACTTTGATTCATGGATATTTATCCATAGGAGATACCAATATCCTCTACTTTAGTTTGTGGACCTCTATCCATAGGAGAACTCTTGCTCCTTTGCTTTATATGGTGCTCTTATAGAAGACTTCTACCCCCACTACACTAGCTTGTGAATCTCTCTCCATAGAAGACCTCTATCTTCACTCAAAAGACATTTGTCCTCACTGCCCTAGCTAATGGATCTCTATCCACTGGAGACTATTATCTTATGCTCTATCACCTCCAAAGCTTGCTCTCAAATCTGCTCAAACTCTATCTCAAATATACACTAAATACTATCCTCGATCTAGCACAAATATGCTCATAAATCTATCTCTGGTATGGCACAAATCTACTCTCAAATATGCTCTCAAATCTACACCAAAATCTATCCTCTAATATATCTTCAAGACTTAACACAAAGCTTGATCTAATCTACTTAGATTTACCCCAAGCCTTAACACAAAGCTTGAACAAATCAATTAATCAAATCTGCTCTCAATTCTTCACAAAAAATTACCTCAAATATACCCTCAATTCCTCTCAAGAACCTGCTCAATCTGCTCTCAAGTCTTCACCAATACTTTCCTCAAATATACCCTCAAGTCCTCTTAAGAACTTGCTCAATCTGCTCTCAATTCTTAACCAAGACTTGCCTCAAATTTGCCCTTAAGTCCTCTTAAGAAATTACTCAATCTACTCTCAAGTCTTCACCAAGACTTATCTCAAATCTGCTCAAACACATGCTCAATACAACTCACAAGATATGCTCAATCAATCTCAAATCTTGCACACAATGCTATCAATTGCTTTGTCTAATCTTCAAAGTAATTCCTTTAACTTTAAGTTGTTTAGACATATTCTATTTAGAAATTGTTTAACCTCTATAACATATAGAGAATGATGTATTCTATCAAAATATCAATATGTTCTACTCAATCATTAAGTTTGTCGCTTTCACAAATCTAATTTCTATAGTTTGCACATTCACTTTCAATATCACTCAAAACCAATGCTCAAGAAGTTTCACTCAATCATTCAATCAATGAAACACAACTTGCTCACAAACCCTAAACACATGTTTTCACACTTCTTCAAAAAAAGAGCACAATGTGGGTCTCAAACCCTAACCAAGTGTTTCACCCTTCTAAAACAAGGCACAATGTGGATCTTAAACCCTAACTCAAATAATTCTCAATCTCTATTTCAAATCAGATCATTCATCAACAAGATGCACTCAAACTTGCTCATTCATTTCCAACAATACTCATTAATTCTTTTCACTTCACCTTATATTTCATACATTCATTTCAATCACTCTAAAAAAAATATAGTGTTCCCATACCTTTTTGCTTTGATGGATATATGTCTTCAAAACCTGCTTTATTCACAACAAAATCTTTTTGCCAATTCTAGGTTAGATAGCAATAGTCTATATCAAAATCTCCACAAGAAATTTTACCTCAACAAATATATCACCATACAATAAATACAATAAAGTGTCAAGACACAAATACACCTTATTACTCCTTCCTTAAAAATAAATCCCCAATCAATAGATCATTCACTTACTCAAGCAAAACAACTATAATGACAATATCCCTATAGCTCCTTTTAACTCCAACTCAACATAAAATATTTCAATCCAAATTTCAACCTTCCAAAAACTTTAATATTCTAACTCAAAACAAATTTCAAATTACAATAAAAAAGTCCTTTGAATACGCCTTATACTCTCCAATTCTTAACCCAATATACATTCCAAATTACACCAATAAAATTCCTTGCTCACACCTTATAATCTCCAATTCTTAATCCAACATACACTGTATTTTCAAATTACAAAGCAATGATAAATTTTTTGAATCATACCTTAGACATTTAATAAAAAAATTCTCAACACCTCAAAACACTAACATGCACTCCACACGAATCAAACTCATGTTCACCACCTACCTAGAACCTTTGCCTTGCCTAGGCTGCCACTTGAGCTGCGTGCCCACATAGATATCACGATGCGCTCATTGCCCTTTGTAACCTCCATTGGTGCCAAAAAATTTGAAACAAAACACTTCCCTCTACTGTCGTTGGGAATCGAATGCGAGACCTACTGTCCGCTAATGCCCTACACTACCAAGCCATGCCACTAGGCCAACCGCGTGGTTGGTAATAGGGACATACATGCTTCTCTCTTTATCCGTCCATAGTTCACCTTTAGATTTTAAAAATAAAAGCCTTCATTTTTATTTGCTCACGAAAATCACATCAAATAATTTTGTTAACCTTTCGTATATGCATTTTTGGAGTCTTACCTTATGCCTTCAAATATTATGGTATAAATACCATGTTCCTTCCTTTCTCGAACGTCAGTGGGAATAAACATTTAAAATTAATTTTTTACACCAACCCCTTACTTAGGGTTTATAAATATAAATATTATAATTAATTTATAAGTAACCTTAGGCTTTTTATTAACACTTAATATTATAATATTATTTCCTTTGGGCCTAGGTGTTTCTTTTCTTAACCTTAGGCCTTATCTTAACAACTTTAATATTATAATAAAATAATATTATAATATTATTTCCTTTAGGTGTAGGTACTTCCTTCCTTCACTTTAGGTCTTATCTTAATAACTTTAATATTATAATAATAAATATTATAATATTATTTCCTTTGGGCCTAGGTATCTCCTTCCTTCAATGCATTTTAGACAACATTTTGACCAATCATGTGAAGATTTAAACCAAATCTCTTGGGCTTAAAATATAAATATTTTAATCCTCCTTTTATCAATTCCTTGCACTGAATTTTGACATTGACACTGAATCTTGACATCAATGACAACACAACTACTCAAAATTGTTGTAATCACAGTGACACTGAGAGGAGGGTGAATCAGTGTGATCTTTTTAAACTTTAAATATTTAGCTCTAAAACCAGCAGTAGTTTAAAACTAATGAACAAATATATCAAATATAGTAAGAAAGCATTACACACAACACGATATTTAACGAGGTTCACCAATGTGGCTACTCCTCAAAAATGACTGCTTGGACTACCATCCAAATCTAGCCTTTGCAAAGCTACAACTTTACAATATCTTTTACCAGCACCAACTGGAAGGAGCACCAACCCCATAGATTTATCTGTATCAAACAGAATGAAGCACCAACTCCTAATTTACCAGCACCTACTAGAAAGAAGCACCAAACCCTTATGCCAAGCTGCAACTTGGACTTCAATACAAATAATGAAAATTACAGAATAATACTTTCACCTTATTTCTCACGATCATAGTTTCTATGCACTTTGTTTCTTCTACGAAAATGCTTCGCACTAGGACTGCTTCTGTGATATTGCTTTGCACTCTCTGCTACTAAATAGTTGATCGATCACTTCTACCCCTTTGTGGTTTTCTGCTTTCTACGTGCTATTACTTCGCACTTGACTTGGTTCGACATGATTCGCTTTATTCGCATAGCAGACTTAATTTGCACCTTCTGCTATTCTCTGCACGCTATCACTTCGCACTTAGATCTGTGCGACTCAACCTCTGCACCCTGCGCACTTAATTCATGAAGATTCAATACACACACTTCACAAACGAACTATCACTTCAGACTTAGCTCGAATCGAAATGACTCACTCTCAGCTCACTGCAAATTTTGTATATGCAAATATTCTTCACACACACTCACTCTTCAAACTCGAAATAGCCCTCCTTTTATAGATGAGATTTCAAGAACAAATCTTAAACTGTAGTCGACTTAAACCCTAAAGAACGTTGACTGTAAAACCCTAATGAATGTCGGCTCCAAAACCCTAATCTTCGTCGACCCAAATTTAACTCTGTCGACTCCAAAACCCTAATGAATGTCAGCTCCAAAACCCTAATCTTTGTCACCCAAATTTAACTCTGTCGGCTTCAACCGTATCTCTGGTTCTGTAGCTTTCCTCGTGAAACTCCAACATGTCGTGATATCACGACACCTTTTACATCCGTACGCCTTCTTGTCCCTGCTATCGCAAAATCGTGACACTTTTGGCCTTTGATAGCTTTGCCACCGTTCTTGTCGTGAAATCATGACACTTCTAACTTTCGCTGACGTCATCCTCACTCTTGTCGCTAAAATGCGACCCTTTTTGCTTCTAGGCCTTCTTCTCTGCTTTTGTCATGAAATCGCAACATTTTTGGTGTCGTACAGTCTCTCTCCTCCTAGAGTTGCGAAACCGCGACATGTCGCGAAAATGCGACATCTTCATCCTGCTAGCTTCTTCACTGCTGCCTATCACAAAATCACGACACTTTTTCCATCCGTACATTTTCCTTTCATCCTGTCGTGAAATCGCGACGCTTTCAGCTTTCGAAGGCTTTTCTTGCAACCTATCGCGAAATCGTGACACTTTTGGCTTCCATACACTTTTCTTCTCAGTTACCAATGAAAATAGAACATGTCGCGAAATCGTGACACTTTCACTGCCTTGGCTTCTTTTCTGTCTTTCGCCCGCGAAAACATAACATGTCACGAAATCACGACATACTTGCCTTCGTACATTCTCTCTCCTCTTCGGGTCGTGAAAACCCGACATGTCACGAAATCATGACACTTTTCCTCCTTGGAGCTTTTTCTTCGAACATGTCACGAAATCGTGACAGTTTTCTTCCTTAGCGCATTTTCTCCAAACATGTCGCGAAATCGCGATAGTTTTCTTCCTTAGAACTTTTCTTCCGAACATGTCACGAAATCGCGACAGTTTTTTGCCTTAGCGCTTTTCTTTCAAACATGTCACGAAATCGTGACAGTTTTCTTTGTGCCTTCTCTCTCCTCGGCCATGTCGTGAAATCATGACAATTTTCTTTGTGCCTTCTCTCTCCTCCTACATGTCGCGAAATCACGACAATTTTCTTTGCGCCTTCTCTCTCCTTCGACATGTCGCAAAATCGCGACAGAAAACATGTCACGATATCGCGACAATTTTCTTACTTGTCTTTTTCTTTGATTTTTTGAATCTGGGTCACTTCTGTTTTCCTAGAATTTCACTTTACATGATCTAACTATCCTTTGAACTTCTGTCCTCTACATCTGAATGACTTCTGAACTGTCTGTCCATCGCATCATTAGATCTAACCGCTCGTGTTGACAACAATGAAAAACCTCTTGCAACACTTTGCTCAACAATCTCCCCGTTTGGAATTGTTGGCAACACCTGAGTACATTCTTGTAACTCTTCTCTCCCTTTGTCAATAATGCCAAAGGGCTGCTGCAGACTCCCCCTGAGTCCATCCACACAATTCTCAGGCACAATTTGTTGCACTTAGCACAAATTATGATCATGAGCAAAAGAATAGTCAAATACTCAAATGCTCCCCCTGAGAAAGTGATCCCTGTAGCTAGTCACTTCTTGGGAAGTGTGACTACTCCTAATTTGCTTCGAAGGTACTCAAACACTTCCTTGGGCAATGTAAAATTTCCAATAAGTATCCCCATAATATTTTCTTCTTTAGATTAATTTCTCAGGAAAGCTTCTTTAGTCTAGAAGGTCTTCTTCTTCTTCTTTAGATTCCCAATAGCCTAGCATAGTTGCTTTATAATTTCTTTGACACAAAGACTCAAGGCTCATTATCTCAATCATTGTTGTTTCATGACTCATTAGATTAAATCAAAGACTCAAGGCTCATTATTTTAGTTTTCATTTGCTTTCAAGGCTCATTAGCTTAGTTGTCATTTGATTTCAAGGCTCATTAGCTTAATTATCACTTGCTTTCAAGGCTCATTAGTTTAATTGTCATATGATTTCAAGTCTCATTAGCTTAGTTGTCATTTGCTTTCAAGGCTCATTAAATTAGTTGTTATTGCTTTCATGGCTCATTAGATCAAGTTTTCTTTTCATAGCTCATTAATATAAAGGTTATTATTTTCATTGGTTCCTTAGGGTTAGCTTTAGATTTGTATGGTAAATAGCCATTTTTAGCATTAGACAACAAAAATAAAAAATCAAAACCAAAACAAAAAACACAACAAAAAAAAAAAAAAAAAAAACACAAACAACACCAATCTTCCCTCCCCCCCCCCCCCCTCTCCCCCCCCCCCCCCCCCCCCCCGCCCCCCCCCCCCCCCCCCCCCCCCCCCCCGCCCCGTCCCCCCCCCAGCCCCCAAAAAAAAAAAAAAAAAAAAAATCAAAACAAAACAAAAAGAAATTAAAAAAAAGCAAAAAGCAAATCAAATTAAGTGCAAAATTTGCATGATATATTTCAAAAAGTTTTTTAAGGACAACCAATCGATGATATTGGATTTCACCACCAACCATCAGTTGAGCCATTGGACACCATAGCAAATATGCATAGTTTACCCTTGGGACTAGCTTGGGGTAATTTTGAGGTTATATGCCCTTTTGTTCATAGGGCTTAATAATTGTTGGACTCACAACTATCATTTTTATCCAAGCCAAACTGAGGGTTAAGCAAAAGTTGAGTTGGGCAAGTAGCAAGATTTAGACAACATGACCTCTCTCGAGAGGTTTATTTTCCCCCCTTAGGATACCTAGAGCTGAACCACCATCCTAGGAAGTCACATTATAATTTGTGTCTCATTCCTTGTAAGGGGAGTGTGCATAAACACACCCTTATAGATCACATTACATCACCCCTTCATAGTTCCTAGGTTTAGAAAATATAAAACATACAAAAATAAAAATTTGAAAAAAAAACAATACAAAAACATAAAAAATTACAAAGCATTGCAAAAAAAAAATCAAAACAAAAACACCAAAATAACCATTGTTTGTGTAATTGATTGCTTGAATTTCTGTTTGTATAGATAGTGCATTTTTCTTTCAAAAATAAAAAAAGAGCCACCACTAGTACTATTATCAGAACCTCTGATTTGCATCCCATTCCATATTTGATAGCCTATGGTATCGACCTACAATTAATCCAAGGACCAACCCCAAGCCCAAATATCCATGGACCTATTGGCAATTTTGCCACATTGTTTTGATTCTTGATTATTCATGCTTAAATTGTTGAGTGCTCACTCCTCTATGTTTCTCTACAATTTTTGGTGCCAAAACAGCTAAGTTCGAAGACTGTCGCGATATCGCGACCAAAAATAGCATGGAGAGCATAGGTTCAAAAATGTCGGGATATCGTGACATGTCGCGTTATCGCGGGTCTTTTGAGGAGTGTTGGTTCGACTTTTATACACACCCTGTGAAGAATGAGCATAAAATACCGATAACACTTATACGGGATAAAATCCCACTCACTTTAGGATCTAGCTGGATATCCAAGGTGTGAGTTACAGAGTTGGGTCGAATGTCTATTCACTCTTTTCCACTTCTGGAATAGTTTCAAGTGGACTGTCTGTTACCTTACAATGGGCTCTGGAATTCAGTTCAGTAATGTTCTTGGAGTTGGTTATCTTTGTGGATAATCAGATTTACAATCAATTCTTTGATCTAGCTCTTTATACTTTAGCAGATTTAAATAAAAGACAAATTTAAAGAAAGATAAAAATGGATCATTTCACGGTGGAACAGAGAGAGTAGGGTAGGGCAGAAAGAGAAGTTTATCTAACTTAAGCTGCAAAACCAAAACTGCCAATTTTTAGTTATACCGGTTAGCTTCACAATAGAACAAATCAAAGAAGAAAGTGTCCAGCTTTCTAAGATCACTTTCAACTAAGAGCATAAGACAAAGATGAAACAGGTCTAACAAAAAATTATAAATAGAAGGGAAGTCGGTTAAAATTGGTATCTTTCACCGACAGCCTAGCTCGCACAGTGAGGACAGAGCAATTAGAACAGGCCTGAACCTTAAATCTATAATTTTCCCTAACATACAGTAAAGAAAATGAAGCCTAACAACATATCCAATCCTGGTAACACAGATCTACAACATAAATTAAATAAGCCTTAATGAAACGAAAACAAAAGAAGATGAACTTATCACAATCTGAAACAGATTAGGCTCCTGGCCATGCTATCACAGAAAAGAAAAATCACACCAACTCTAAGTCCAGAACAAAGCTTTTCAAATCAGATTTGCAAGAAATTGCTCAAATAGCCTTTTATTTCTAAGTCTCCGCCTCTAGAAATTACATTCAGAAGAAGTATTTATAGACTCAGGACAGACCCTGATCTTTTCAAAAATATCTTCTTCTCAAACCCTAAATCTTATCACCTCAAACTCTACTACCCGGGTTTTACAATATAAGGCCTTTTAAAATAGAGTTTTGATAAAACTTAACCATTCTGCAAATCTCATTGCAGTTACTTGCCATAAATGGAGAAGGCAGAATTTGATATTATTTGCATCCACTTGTAACTGTGTGTAAATGTCTTCATTAATTCCCTCGAGAAATTTGGATGAGTCACCACTTCTCTGACATTTCATCTTCGCAGAGCCATCTCTGAGTTGAAAATCTCTGCACGCCATTACTTCTGCCATAAATTTTCATTAAATGCGTCCATCGGCAAATTTCGGTAACCGTGTGTAGATATTTTCATTTTTCGATCAATTGTCGACATATTCCATTAAATGGGCAGCTGCTTAGTCACCGTAAAGTCTCTTTGCGGCCAGATCCGTAAAATCTGGATGAAACAACAATTCTCGGCATCTCAAATTTTAATGTGACGGTCCTCGATTAATCTGCGCTTAACTTTGTCTTTCTCGTCATTTCTTTCGTTAGTATGCAACTGCTAGATGGCTTTCTGCAAAAGACATGCAAGAATTAGTATTTTAATAATATTAAATCAAAACCTTAATTATTAAATCAAAACCCTAAAGTTTATTACACGTCGGCTCTATTTATCTGACACGTGTCGCAAAAATCGTGACACTCCGTACTTGCTTCCAACTGTTTTCCATTTCGGCCTCTTTGTCTCTTCGTGAAAACGCGACATGTCACGAAAACGTGACATGTCGCGATTTCGCGACATGTCACAATTCGCACCTTGACATGTCACGATTTACCAAGTGACATGTCGATAAATCCGTGCACCCCTTTCCTGCTCTTAGCTCTTTCTCGACATGTCACGATTTCGGACATGTCCAAATCGCGACCTTCCTTGCTTCCTTTTCCTCATTACATGTCGCAAAACTCCGACGCTTTCTCCCTTTGCTTCCTTTCCTCCCCGAACATGTCACGATTTCGCGACATGTCACGAAATCGCGACGCTTTCTTCAAGTCTTGCATTCATCCAAAATGTGTCGCGATATCGCGACGTTTTTATCACTTGGTCTTTTCTTCCAAAATATGTCACGATTTCGCTACATTTTCATCAAGTTTAGCTTCGACTCAAATCTGTCGCGATTTCGCGACCTTTCCTAAATGATATCGGACCTTTCCAAAAATGGAAGTGTCGCGATATCGCGACGTTTTAGGACTTAGCTCATTTTTCTAAAACCCGTCGCGATTTCGCGACATTTCCAAAATGGAAAGTGTCACGATTTCGTGACTTTTCCAAAATAAAAATTTTAGGTTGACTCTAATGAATTCATCTATCCTGAATCTGCATTTTTACATATCAGTGAAAGATTTTCTTTACTCATAAATGATTCTAACTTTTAAAGAAGTGAATTCTAAATTGAAATTAAAGTCACATGCAAGACTACTTAGATACTTTGATATAGGCAAAACTTGAAGAAGAAGGAGGCAAGCAAAAATTTGGAATTAAAACCTGAAAAACATCAAGAGGGTCCTTACTGCAAAATGAAAGCTCAATATTTTCAAAGGATGGAAATTCATTTTTTTAGTGGGGGTGTGTTGCTTCTCAACAAATGGCGATATCTATGGGTAAAATAGTAGCATTATTTTAGAACCCAGGACTCTAGTTTCAAAACAACATAGACCATGTATCATGCCTTGCCACAAATATTCTTCAAAATAAATTGACTACTAACTGATAGTTGTTAAAATTTCCCAAGGACATACTAGGTTGAATCACTTAAGGAAGATTTCTGATGTGCAATTATAAGCATATAAAACTTTCTTCAAGAATGACTGGGCCTTCGAATGTTGTACTCTGGATTGATCAGCTTTTCTAGAAAGGGAAACCGAGTTGTGAAAGGGGAAACCGAGTAGGGCTCTGTTTACTAGTTTAGCCTTTTACAACCCCGACGGAGTTACTCTTTAGATTTACACGACCCTGATCCACAACTGTGAAGTAGTATCTACCACTTGGTAAAAGAAAACATCTTCTGAAGCCTTGGCTACCTCTTTCATTACATAACTTTTTCCTTCCTTTTTTTTTTTATAGGAAATAACAGAGTGCCAGTTTTATGTTGTCTTGCTCAACTTTCACCTTCTCTCTCTCTTCTTTGAAATATACCGAAATCTGAAAAGCCTTTAAAAAAGAACAACAATTTTTCTTTTAATATTTCATCAATCTGGAACTGCTTCAGCCTAGGTACTGATAGCCTCTATGGATACTCAAATAATTTCATGAATCATAGTCCCCTCTTATGACCAACTTTTCTTGGATTCCCTAGGAGTTTCTCCAGCCAAACAGTATAGCAGTTTCTTTATAATTAAAATAACTGTGGCAAGCAAGACACAAAATCCAATCATCTTTCTACTGTTGTTCTGAATAACAAAATAGTTCCACTGTTCAGTGTAAGCAGACTATCTCACAATTAGAATAATGAACACTGGATTTTGAACTCAGAGCAAAACAAATTTAGAAGGCTGACTTTTTCTTTACTGCCCAGGCAAAACTTAAAAAACAGAATTTTAAAAGCTAAAGAAATTTGTACAGACCTCAAAGGATAAAACACAGAACTTTAAAATAAAATAAAATAAAATAACACTGTACAGACCCCAAAGGAAAAACACAGAACTTTAAAATAAAATAAAACTTAAAATAACACTGTATAGACCCAAAGGATAAAACACAGACCTTTTAAAATAAAATAAACTGTACAGACCCCAAAGGGTAAAACATAGACCTTTAAAATAAAATAAAACTGTACAGACCTTTTAAAATAAAATAAAATAAATGTACACCCCAAAGGGTAAAATACAGACCTTTTAAAATAAAATAAACTAAAATAAAACTACTTTAAAGCTTATTTACAATGTATACACATGTTACAACTTCTTTGTGATTCATTCAAATGATATATTGGATGGAATAGCTGAGAAATAATGTTTTAGGTATTGACCGTTAACAGGGAGGTTCAAAAAATTACCATCAAGGTCCTGTAAACGAAATGCGTTATTACCCAAAATCTCAAGCAATCTGGTATGGCCCTATCCATAGCGGCTGCAACTTTGTATGTTTACCCTTCTTTTCATGGGCCTTGTCCCATAGAAGCACCAGGTCTGCAAGTCTGAAAGCTTTCACTTTGGCTCTTTTGTCAAACCAGCGCTTGACGGTTTCTTGGTGCCGACTGAAATGTTCCAGGGCTTGGAGTCGTTCATCCTGTAAATTAGTTAGATCCAAAACACGAGCCTCTGCATCTGCTTGATCCTCAAAATAGTCTAAAACAAATTGATAAGTAGGTAATTTCAGAGAGATGGGAACAATGGGCTGAGTACCATACAACAAAGCAAATGGGGAAGTCTTAAGAGCCACTTTATATCTTATCCGGTCAGCCCAAAGTGCATATTTCAATAATGTATGCCATTGCCTGGGTTTGTCCGTCGTAGATTTCTTAATGGCATTCATTAAATTCTTATTCGTGGACTCAGCTAGTCCATTACCTTGAGGATAATAGTTGGATGAAAATCTGATAACTATCCCCATCTGGTATGCCCATTCTCGCAAACTCTAATGATTGGAAGGCTGGTCCATTATCGCACACCAAATTCAGAGGAACCCCAAACCTGGTTATGACATTTGACTCTAGAAATTCGATCACTTCATGAGCTGTACTTCTCATGGTGGTTGCTGCTTCGACCCATCTTGTGCAATAATCGCAGTCGTTAGAACATACTTATGCCCTCGCTGAAGAATTTGGGTTTATCACTCCCACAAAATCAAGTCCCCATTGCATAAAAGGTTTATTTATTACAACAAAGTCGCAATGGTAGAGCTCGATTGGCCTCTTTGGATGCAAAAGTTTGGCACTGATGGCAAGTTCTCACATGCTGATGCGCATCTTTAAACAATGTAGGCCAGTAATAGCCTGCTCTCAATATTTTATGTGCAAGTGGCAGATCCTGAGGAATGCCCTGCCCCTAACTTTTCATGAAAATTGGACATCACCTCATTGACTTCACTCTGAGAAATGCATCTTAAGAAAATGCCAAGCATAATTCTCTCTATACAAGTTGCCTCCTTTGAGGAGATAATGAGCAGCTTTCAGTTTTAGTGCTCTCCTTTGGGTTCTGTTCAAGTGAGATGGACAAATTCCAAATTGCAACAGATGAATAATATCTCCATACCAGTCATCGAATCCAGAATTCAACTGATTAATTTCTTCTTGCACAGGTATTTCGGCAATGTGTCGAGACAAACCAAGTCCTCTGATTAATTTTGTAGGCCAAATTTCTAAGTCATATTCCTGCAGTCTTGTAACCCAATTACCCCTTAGTTCACCCAATTCGTCCTGGCTTAAAAGGTATTTAACTGCTGGGTCAGGAACTATAGCATGAACTCTGCTTCTTAGTATGTAGTGCCTGAATTGCTTAACTGCTCTCACCAAGGCATAGGCTTGTTTATCTAAGCGAGAATACTTTAGCTCAGCCCCCTTTAAATTGGTACTCTTGAAAGCAATTGGATGCTCCCCCGTTTCTCTTCGTTGGGTCAGAACTGCAGCAAGTGTGTGTTCAGAAGAAAAGGTGTACAAGTAAAAATCTGTACTGAAATCCGGGCTCACTAGAACTGGAGCTTGCTTGATGGCAGTCTTGATCTCTTGAAACGTTGTTTTAGCTTCCGTTGTCCAGACAATCTGAGCAGTTTCCTTTAGCATGTCATTCAGTGGCTTGACTATTTCTGCGAAGCCGGAGATGAACTTCCTGACAAAATTAATTTTTCCAAAGAAGGATCTCAACTCTTTCTTAGAGTTGGGAAAGGGTATGCCGGATATGGCCTCAACTCTGTCAGGATCCACGAAAATG
The DNA here is from genome assembly GCA_028583015.1 of Wollemia nobilis. Classification (NCBI taxonomy): domain Eukaryota; kingdom Viridiplantae; phylum Streptophyta; class Pinopsida; order Araucariales; family Araucariaceae; genus Wollemia; species Wollemia nobilis. The sequence goes on from JAQPPZ010017228.1 coordinate 22,104,787, forward strand.
CCATCTTTGGTGATCAAGTGCCCAAGGAGCTTTCCTTCCGTTACACCAAAAATGCACTTCTTCGGATTCAAAGAAATGCCGAACTCCCTGCATTTGTTGAACACAGACTCCAAGTGTTTTACATGGTCAAACCGAGATTTAGAGAAGACTGTTAAATCATCCATGTAAACAACAATACATTTACCCATAAGGCCCTTGAAGGCATGATCCATTGCACGTTGAAACGTGGCTCCGACATTTATTAATCCGAACGACATTCTTTTGTAGGCAAATGTTCCCCACTTGGTTGTGAAGGCAGTTTTCATCCTGTCTTCCTTTTCAACCAATATCTGATTATACCCTGAAAAACCGTCTAGGAAAGACATCATTTTCGAACCATTGACAATCTGTAACACCTCATCCATAGAAGGCAGAGGATAATTATCTTTCTCAGATGCCTTGTTCAAATTTCTAAAATCCACACACAAGCGGATCTCTCCATTTTTCTTTCTGACCGGCACCAAATTGGCCACCCAAGTAGAATGCCTAACGGGAAAAATAATGGCGGCACTCAATAATTTTTCTACCTCCTTCTGGATGAGGGGCTCTAGCAGAGCATTGACATGCCTCTGTTTTTGCTGGAAAGGTTTGCAAAACTCTTTTAAAGGTATAATATGAGTGTAAACTTTCGGATCAAAAACCTTTAAGTCTTTGTAAGACCAGGCCATAACATCCTTGGACCCGTGAAGAAAATCAATCATACTTCTTTTTATTTTTGGGTCACAAGTTTTAGCCAACTTGAGGTGCTTGGGATCTTCTTCAGTCCCCACGTTCAGGTTCTCAGTCTCACTGTTTGTTATGCCCATAGAATCCTCAGAATTCACCTTTTGCTTGATTTGGTCAACATCAAAGAGCCGCTCCAGTTCTACCATCCCTTTTGGAATTCTGTTATCTTTCAACCTTATTATTCCCCTTTCATCGTCTAACTGCTCCAAGCAGAGTATCCCTTTGTCCATCATCGATTATAGCATTTTCAAATGCTTTGGTACTCTGTAAAAAATTTATAATCTGCTGGTCATCAGAGAAAACCTGAAAATTATCCACATTATTTGGGACCGAGGGACAAGGGACTAACTCAATCGAGAACTTGTTCCATTTAAATTCTTCCAGTGGTTTCAAACTTGCGGCTGAAGAAGCCAAGACATCTGCACGTGAATTCTGCTCTCTAGGTATGTGTGTCAGATTAAAAGCATCAAAATCTTCTACAAGATCCCAAGCCCGGTGTTTGTATCCTTTTAAGTAGGATGCTTTGCATTGAAATTTACCTTTGACTTGATTAGCCACCAATTTTGAATCTGTAAAAACTTGAATATTTCTTACACCTCTGTCCAAAGCAAATTTCAAACCTAATACCAGTGCTTCGTATTTCGCTAAATTATTTGTACAAGGGAACTGTAGGCGATAAGACATAAAATATGTCTGATTCTCAGGCCCTTTAAGGACTGCCCCCGTACTAGAACCCTGTTTAGATTTAGCCCCATCCACATGAAGCGTCCAGACTTCATTACTATGAACAGGATGAGCTTTACTAAACTTCTCATTTTGTCCCGTTGTTAAATTATACACTCCAATATCTACATCAACAATATTTACAGTCTCATTTTCTGCATTATATTCAGTGATCGTATGTTTGTATCTCGGGTTCTCTTTCAACCCTTAATTGGTTTGCCACTCCTTTCCACGGCAACCACATGTGTGAAAAGTTAGTTGCCAAATATCCATTCAAAGATCTCGACCAATCTCTGCTCAAAAGCATCCCATAACCCACAGGAATATCTACAACCTGAATTTCAATTCTGTGTTGAGCCCTTGGTTCAGATGCTAACTGGATATGGATATTCTGAAGTTCACCTACTACTTTAACCTCTCGATTTGTCCAATTGGACAACTCTTCTTTCAGACTTCATTGGGGTCAAACCCAACTGTTGACAAATGGCCAAAGGCATAACATTAGTCGAAGCACCCGAATCTACCAGACAGTTGTGTAAGTTTTTCCCAAAAATACGAACAGTCAGTAGAAAAGGCGAAACTTCAGTCTTCTCCTTATACATGGCTACATTCGCATTTGCCATCTTCTTTCCCTTGTCCAAAGATTTTGTAGTAGGCCCAGAGTATGTTTTAATCAAGTTGTCCCTCTGTTCTGAAATTTGGGCCAACTCATGAAGAGTGATGTTGGCTTTGATCTTCTTCATGTCCTCCACTATATTATATCCCTTATTGAGTGGAGGGACAAAAGCATCTGGTCCTCTCGGATTTCCTCCCTTGGGTGGAGATGGGTTATTGCTTGAAGATGGATCTGGAGGAACATTGTGAGAGTTGTCCGGAGGGGTAGATGTAGTGTTGGGCTCCGGATTTCTGTTTCTTAGGTTGTAGTTGTCCCTCCTGTATTGTTGAAAAGCCTGCACCTCATCCATAGGCATTTCAACTACATTCTCAGATTCCTCCGAGAAAGTGAAAGAATCCAAGACCATAGCTGCACTGTGGCTGGATGAACTTGGGCCATCCGTATTTCTTTGATGTTCAGGAGAAATCAACTCCCCAGACAAAGCTTCAAAGGCGTTACAAAATTCCAAACAATCCAACTCCCCGTGCTGAGAAGTAGCATGTATCCTGCACCAGTTAGGCAAAGCCAAATCACAAATATTTACATCATGACCTTTACCTTTGTAATCCTTATTGGGTTCGTATGGGGGCCGAGTGAATCTGTTCTACTGATAGGAATACCTGTTTGAGTTCTCCCCAGTAGAAACCTGCCTTTTAAAACTCAAAAAATCATTAGCCAATTTTTGGACTATTTTTGACACTTCTTCAACTCTTGCATTATCAGCTTCTTTTCCTGGGTTCTGTACATTTTCAGCAGGTGTTACAGCCAATGGATTTCCTATTGGTGGAGTCTGACACACTAGCAACATCATTTGATGTGGTATGGGGTTGAAAACAGGGGCAACTTGTGTGACCAAAGGAATTTGATGAGTATTTAAAGGTTGGGGTCCCAACTGTCTTTCCAGAACCAAAGCTTCTTTGTAAGCCTCTGTTAAATTGGTAATAGAGGGATCTCTTTTCAAGAAAACAGAAGTCATTGGATCTAGAGAATTTCTAAAAATCTCTAATGCCAGGTCTGCATTCGGCACATAATAACCAGTCAGTCTACCATAAGCTTTCTGGAATCTGACATTGTAAGATCTGACAGATTCATTTATTTCTCTTTTAATACCAGAAAACTGCTGGTATAATACACTGGGATCTATTACCTCACCAAACTGTGACACAAAAACCTTTTCCAAGTCATTCCAACTGGTAATAGAATCGTTAGTGAGATTTAGAAACCAGTCGTAAGCTCCCTCCTGGAGAGTGAACGGGAACAATCTGCAAGCCACATCTTCATGTCGTACATTTAACAATTTTAGAGCATTCTTGAAAGCTACCAGATGTTCTTCCGCTGTCCTAGTTCCATCATGCTTATATCTAGGAAGATATCTCTCAGGATTTCTGGGCAGGTCATGGGCTGCACCCGAGATATTTAAGGCAGTGGAGCCTAACCAATTTGCCATTATTACTGGATTGACAATGATATTCTCAGTTGCAGTTGGAGTAACTACAAGTGGTGATAAAACTATTTCAGACAAGGACCTGGCCCTTCTGAGGCTGCTTCTTCTGGGAGTTTCTAATTCAGGCACAAGGAGCTCTCCAGCTCTGGGGTGGGACCTTGTCACTCTATAATTAGAATCCAGCTTTTCACCAGCACTTACAACCTTACAATCCTTAACAGACTATTGAACTTGAGGTCCTCTTTTCTAGCAATTTTAAATATTGGTGTTGAGTTTCGCTGTTTAGGCAAAAACTCAAACAAACAAGTTTTAAAAGGCTGAGGAAGAGGGAAAAGGATTCAAAAGATAAAATACCAGACTCTGCACAGACAACTTACAATACTGAATGGAGTTCAGTGAGGCCCTCCTTCTAGCGCCAATTTTAAATGTTGGTTCGACTTTTATACACACCCTGTGAAGAATGAGCATAAAATACCGATAACACTTATACGGGATAAAATCCCACTCACTTTAGGATCTAGCTGGATATCCAAGGTGTGAGTTACAGAGTTGGGTCGAATGTCTATTCACTCTTTTCCACTTCTGGAATAGTTTCAAGTGGATCTGTCTGTTACCTTACAATGGGCTCGGGAATTCAGTTCAAGTAATGTTCTTGGAGTTGGTTATCTTTGTGGATAATCAGATTTACAATCAGTTCTTTGATCTAGCTCTTTATACTTTAGCAGATTTAAATAAAAGACAAATTTAAAGAAAGATAAAAATGGATCATTTCACGATGGAACAGAGAGAGTAGGGTAGGGCAGAAAGAGAAGTTTATCTAACTTAAGCTGCAAAACCAAAACTCGCCAATTTTTAGTTATACCGGTTAGCTTCACAATAGAACAAATCAAAGAAGAAAGTGTCCAGCTTTCTAAGATCACTTTCAACTAAGAGCATAAGACAAAGATGAAACAGGTCTAACAAAAAATTATAAACAGAAGGGAAGTCGGTTAAAATTGGTATCTTTCACCGACAGCCTAGCTCGCATAGTGAGGACAGAGCAATTAGAACAGGCCTAAACCTTAAATCTGTAATTTTCCCTAACATACAGTAAAGAAAATGAAGCCTAACAAGCATATCCAATCCTCGGTAACACAGATCTACAACATAAATTAAATAAGCCTTAATGAAATGAAAACAAAAGAAGATGAACTTATCACAATCTGAAACAGATTAGGCTCCTGGCCATGCTATCACAGAAAAGAAAAATCACACCAACTCTAAGTCCAGAACAAAGCTTTTCAAATCAGATTTGCAAGAAATTGCTCAAATAGCCTTTTATTTCTAAGTCTCCGCCTCCGAAAATTACATTCAGAAGAAGTATTTATAGACTCAAGACAGACCCTGATCTTTTCAAAAATATCTTCTTCTCAAACCCTAAATCTTATCACCTCAAACTCTACTACCCGGGTTTTACAATATAAGGCCTTTTAAAATAGAGTTTTGATAAAACTTAACCATTCTCGCAAATCTCATTGCAGTTACTTGCCATAAATGGAGAAGGCAGAATTTGATATTATTTGCATCCACTCTGTAACTGTGTGTAAATGTCTTCATTAATTCCCTCAGGAAATTTGGATGAGTCACCACTTCTCTGACATTTCATCTTCGTAGAGCCATCTCTGAGTTGAAAATCTCTGCACGCCATTACTTCCGCCATAAATTTTCATTAAATGCGTCCATCGGCAAATTTCGGTAACCGTGTGTAGATATTTTCATTTTTCGGTCAATTGCCGACATATTCCATTAAATGGGCAGCTGCTTAGTCACCGTAAAGTCTCTTTGCGGCCAGATCCATAAAATCTGGATGAAACAACAATTCTCGGCATCTCAAATTTTAATGTGACGGTCCTCGATTAATCTGCGCTTAACTTTGTCTTTCTCGTCATTTCTTTCGTTAGTATGCAACTGCCAGATGGCTTTCTGCAAAAGACATGCAAGAATTAGTATTTTAATAATATTAAATCAAAACCTTAATTATTAAATCAAAACCCTAATGTTTATTACACGTCGGCTCTATTTATCTGACACGTGTCGCAAAAATCGCAACGCTCCGTACTTGCTTCCAGCTGTTTTCCATTTCGGCCTCTTTGTCTCTTCTGGCATGAAAACGCGACATGTCACGATTTCATGACATGTCACGAAATCGCGACGTCCCAGTGCCTCGGCAGTTCTCCGTTTCGCTTGCCGCGAAAACGTGACATGTCACGATTTCGCGACATGTCACGAAATCGTGACGTCTTTTGCACTTGGCGCTCTTGTTTTCCTTCTTGGCCACGAAACCGCGACATGTCGCGAAATCACGACCTGTTTCTGCCTTCGGCATCTTTTCTTCGTTGCTGCCATGAAAACGCGACATGTCACGATTTCGTACCCTTTAGCTTCGCTTTCCACCATTAACCGCGACATGTCGACGATTTCGTGACATGTCACGAAATCGCGACCCTTTTGCCTTAGCTCTTCACCACTCCTTACCCCCAACTGACATGTCGCGATTTCTTCGACATGTCCTGAAATCGCGACCTTTCTCTCTTCTCTTTTTCCTCGACATCAAATATTTTGCCTTCCCTTTTGCCTCACCGTGACATGTCGCGACTCGCGAAATCATCGACGCTTTCTGCACTTGCTTCCTTTTTGCCTCATGCTAAATCTGCGACATGTCGCGATTTCGCAACATGTCGCGAAATCGCGACGCTTTCTTCAAGTCTTGCATTCTTCCAAAATATGTCACGATTTCTACATTTTTATTACTTGGCACTGTCTTTCCAAATATGTCACGATTTCGCTACATTTTCATCAAGTTTGGCTTCCGACTCAAATCTGTCGCGATTTCGTGACCTTTCCATAAATGGAAAGTGTCGCGATATCGTGACCTTTCCAAAAATGGAAAGTGTCGCGATATCGCGACGTTTTCAGGACTTAGCCATTTTTTAGAAACCCGTCGCGATTTCGTGACATTTCCAAAAATGGAAAGTGTCACGATTTCGTGACTTTTCCAAAAATGGAAGTGTCACGATTTCGCGACGCTCTCAGCCCTTAGCAAAATTTCCAAAAATTGTAGGTTGACTCTAATGAATTCATCTATCTGTATTCTGCATTTTTACATATCTGTGAAAGATCTTTTTACTCAGAATGTTTCTACCTTTTAAAGAAGTGAATTCTAACTTGAAATTAAAGTCACATGCAAGACTACTTAGATACTTTGATATAGGCAAAACTTGAAGAAGAAGGAGGCAAGCAAAAATTTGGAATTAAAACCTGAAAAACATCAAGAGGGTCCTTACTGCAAAATGAAAGCTCAATATTTTCAAAGGATGGAAATTCATTTTTCAGTGGGGGTGTGTTGCTTCTCAACAAGGAGAGAAGCCAAAGTCGGAGAATGTCGCGATATCGCGACGTGTTCCAAAATCGCGGTCAAAGTGGTCAACGGAGGCAGAGCAGTGAAATTGTCGCGATATCGCGACATGTCACGTTTTCGCGACTTGCGATGGCCATGGAGCAGAATGATAGAAATTGTCGTGAAATCGCGACATAATTGAGCAAAGGGCAATGACAATGAATCACGTCACGATATCACGACAGAAAAGTGAACAAGGGGCAGAATGTAAAAAACGTCGCGATATCGCGACATGTCGCATTATCGCGGTCAAGTTGAAGAAAAAGCATAAGGCATGAAAGACGTCGCGATTTTGCGACATTTTTGAAGATGAGACCAAGCAAGAAGAAGACGTCGCGATTTCGCGATAGAAAGCGGCATCAGTAGAGAAAGCAAGGAAACGTCGCGATTTCGTGACATATTGTGGAGAAAAAGCTAAATAGACAAGAAGTGTCACGATTTCGTGACATGTCTTGTTTTCGCGATGTGAAAGCGCAGAAAGAACAAAATGGTACGAAACGTCACGATTTCGTGACATGTTCCATTTTCGCTACCTGCAAGAGGATGAAGGCCAAGGAAGAGAAAACTGTCACGATTTCGTGACATGTTGCAGTTTCACGGGTAGACAGAAGAGAAAGGCACAGAAAGTAGAAGACGTCACGATTTTGTGACATGTCGCATTTTCGCGACGAGAAGCAGTGATGAAGCCAAAAGAGAGAAAGATGTAGCGAAATCGTGACTTGTCGCGTTTTCACGGTTTGAAACAGTGCAAGGACAACATAGAGAAAGAACGTCATGATTTCGTGACAGGTCATAGTTTCGCGAGAGCAAAGCAAAGAAGGAGCAGAATAGTATGGAACGTCGCGATTTCGCGACGCGTCACGTTTTCGCGACCTAAGGTGACGAAGGAGAACAAAGAGCCGAATACGTCGTGATTTCGTGACATGGTTGGTTTTCGCGATCCAAAATGGCAAAAGCGTACGGAGGAGAAAAATGTCGTGATTTCGCGACATGTCACGTTTTCGCGACCCGTCACAGTTTCACGCCAGAAAGCAGTTCAACGACCCAATGAAGTATTATGATTTCCAAGGATTAAAAGCACTCCAGAATTGAATGTTTTGTTGCTTTCCGATGCGTTCAAGGTAGAAGAACGTGCTCAGGCCTGTAGCTTTTGAAGCCACCAGAATTGAAGATGCCTCCATTATTCAAAGCTTCTGTTCGTGATTTTCTAACGGTCCAAGCATGCTTCGAGGATGACCATTTAATGAAGATGATCGGTTCCTTGTTTCATTTAATTTTTGATTTCTCCGAGGCTGGTTTAAGGGGATCATTTCCTTATTTCTGTTGCACATTTTGTAGATCTCGAGAAGGTCCGTTTCATGTTTTAAATGCTACAAAGAGGCAAGACCTCTATAAATATCAATGTAGATCTCAAGAACAAGCATTGGGAGCGAGAGACATTTTGCATGAAAACTTTTCAAGTTCTCTGCGTGAATGAAAGATATTTGGCCTCTGGTTTTGCAAGCAATTTTTGTGTGATTTCCTTCTATCTTATGCATTCCTCATTTACGCTCGTATTTCTAATCTCTGTTGTTAGATTTAAATTCTGCATCTGAGTTTAAATATTGCTAGTGAGGAAGTGAGTTCTGGAATGCAATCCTGGAGGTTATCTACACAAGGTCGTAAGTAGATTATGCTGCATTCTATTATTATATGTTGTTAGTGTGCTTAAGGTTCAATCTCTTGCTAATTCTTTCCCCCGATCTGATAAATTTGGCCTACAGCTATATTTCCCATCTCTTTCCGTAATTTCCCATTTCTTTCGCATATTTCCAATTCCTTTCCTACAACTTTAGTCTGAAATCAAGCTTAGATTTAGTAAGGGAACCAGCCCTCTCTGGAGATTGGTCCGGGAGACATTTCTTTCTCTCGACCTTTCAATGTTGGCCGGGTCTAGGGTGCATTTTGTATAAAATCCTTTCCTGTGGCAGATTCGTGACCAACAATTTTTGGCACGCCCGGTGGGATAGATTGTTTCTGTCTCTCAAAGATCCACAATCGATGGGACAAGTATTATTTCAAATCGATACCCGAAGGAATCAAGATCTTGATGAACTGTCTTGACCTCATAGCGGAGATTGTAAGTTCATCTGGTGACTCTGTTGAAGGTGATTGTACCTAGAAATTTCTAATTGTGAAGCTGGTGAAAATATTTGCTTCATGATCACGAGATCAAGTGCCAAAGAATCTGAAGATCCAGTCGAATTCTTCGAGATTGATGTGCAAAACTGGAGGGAGCGCTCAAGATTGGTAAGCCCTATGAATCCATCATTTGCTATTTCATCGTAGGCTGCAGGTTAGTTTGTACCATCCTCGACTCCTCCCAGTACTGCTACAAGCTTCTTAAATCCAGATCCAGCATCCCAAATGGCTCAACATCCTCCAAGGAAGTTCTCGGCATGGAATAGTTTAGGAGCTTTGAACTTATTGGCACAAAATCCAGTTCCTCAAGCTGCTTTGAAAGCTTTTCCAACCTATGATGGTACTGGTAAGACTGCTTATGAGCATATTAATGATGTAGCCTCTTTGGCGGCCATCCATGACATAACCGACGAAGATGTGATGATAAAGTTGTTGGTGTTATCACTGAGAGGTAAATTGTTGTATTGGTACCGAACGTTGCAACCAGGCACTATTACATCATGGGATCAATTAGGAGAATTGTTAGTCAAAAATTTTCATGAACAAGCTGATCCATACTCTTTATTGCATCAATTTAATGTAATTCAAAGGCACCCGTAGGAAGAGATAGCTGATTTCAATGTCAGATTTACCAGAACCTGGCAGAGAATTCTTGATGGTCTTCGGCCTACTAATGAGCTAGCTGCATTTTATTACCTCAGAGCATTTAACACAGACATCGGTTGGGCTGTCCGGTAGTCCAACGTGACTACATTTCCAGAGCTGTTTGAACAAGCGTTAAAGGCGGAAGCTGATTTGATTGCTATAGGTAAACTTCCTCCAAAGGTAACAATGCCTATCATACCTGATCTTCCTAAGTATTTGTACTCTGGTTCGCTTTCACAGCCCATGCCTTCCATGTATCCTACCCCATCATGGAGCTCAAGTGCACCTCAGATCGCACCCATTCCAGTTCCCTAGCTTCCTGCTCCAACTATTCCTCAGTTGCCTGCATCGAGCATTCCATGGTTAACCCCTCCACTTCCAACTCCTGCATTACCTTCCCCATAGGTTCCATTACCTTTACCGGCACCGCCTGTATCCTCAAGCCCAGATCCTCAATTGGCTATTTTACAAGAAATTCAGTCGGCTATGAGATCTCTCACTAACAAGGTGACATCTATGGAACGGAGAGAGGCGAAAAGGAACTATCAGCCACGAAGATTTATGTCGGTAGTAACTAGAGAACAACTTGCTCCTAGCAAGGCTATGGAGAAAGTACCTGAAAGGAACTCAACAATCCTGGTAAGTGAAGAGGTTGGCCCTTCTGAAGTTTCACATGAGCCATCTTACTGGTGTTCTTCCTGCAATGACCCACATGATGAGTCCACTTGCATGGTCCACCAAAATTATTTGCAAGTTCTTGCAGGGAGCCATGTAAACATGATTCGAGAGGTGGATCTTACTTCTGTGGAGTCTCTGGAGGAACATATAGCAATACTGACATGCAACGACAAGAAACCAATGTTGGTAGATCCGACTAAGATGGAGCCATTGAAAGTGCCTCCTGTACAAGCAACAAAGCAACAAATGTCAACAAAGGCTCATGATCCCCCAGTGCAACGACAATCACCTATTTTGTCGAAGGATCCACTTCCACCACCAACAAAAGAGAAGGAAAAAGCTTCTACTTCCCAGCCGCAAGTAGAAACAAAGGAACAAGCCAAAGAGACGTTGCGGTATCCATCATTGACCAAACGACAACGAGTGGAGGCTACCCAACAATATAAGAGCAAATTTGAATCTGCTAGTGGAGGGAAAGAACAGATCTCCATGGAGTACAACATTGTTGAAGAACTCAAACGGATACCAACTAAGGTAAGTCTGTATGACACCTTGCAGTTGCCTGGACAGGTAAATCTCTTACAAGAATCCTTGAAGACCATACAAAGTAAGGGGAAAGCTCCAGCCTAGGTGGTTATGTCTCAAATGTTAACTTCTTCAGCCACTGGAAAGAATAGACCACCCCCATTTTATCTGTCACTCAAGATGGAGGGTTGGATTGTGCACAACTGCCTGGTTGATTTTGGTGCTGTGACAACTGTCATGCCAAAGGCAATTTGTGAAGCGATGGGAATGGAATATACAAGAAGTAGCCCTGGTGTCTTGCAGTTGGATGGGACTCCAGTGAAAATAGTGGGTGTAATCAAGGATGTTCCTATTGCTCTGCATAATATGCCTCAGATTACAGTAATTCAAGAGATAGTTGTGGTTGATCTAGAACCATTTTTTAGTATATGTTTATCAAGAGAATTCATCGCTAAGTCGGGAGGCTACCTTGCTTTGGATTATTCTCACTTGGAGATTCCTTTCAAAGGAAGACGAGTTCAGATCTATAATCAGAAGCCTTCTACTTTTCATATTGAGAAGATGGAAGAGGAAGAAAAGTCCAAACATGCTTGTCAATATGATAACCGAAGAATTGGAGGATCTTGATTTGGAGGATGAGTTTTCAATGCTCAATTTTAATGCCATGATCAAAACTGAGATTGGTTGTTACTCCATTATGAAGCCTGAAGAGGTTGAGGTCAAGTTGCCCCCTGGTCAAGTTGGTCGAGACTCTCTGCCAGATCAGCTCTATTTTGATGGAGCACAATACAAAAATGGCGCTAACATTGGGACTGAACGATCATGCCTAGGTCTCAAGATGGCTGAGACACTTGGAGTGCAGCAGTTTCAAATCTTTGGTGACTCCGAGCTGATTATCAATCAGGAGTCTACTGAGTGTCTGTCAAAGGTCTGGGATCCAGGAGACAGAACTATGTTTGGGTCTTTCCCGAGAGTTCACAGCTAATTCGGGAGTTACCTTATATATAAAAAAAAGAAAAAAAAAAAATTTTTTTGTTTTTACTTCGGCTCTTTTTGCATGCGAGCCCGCAGGTACGTTTATTTCTTTTTCTTTTCCTTCCTTCCCAGTAGTTAGTGGCTTCCTCTCTACTTCTTCCTTCCCCTCTTCATTCCCTTCTTCTCCTACTCCTTTTTCTTCTGCAAGTAATCAAGCCACTGCTGTTGTTTCTACTTCCCCTCTGATGTTCCCATTTCTACTTTCCCTTTCTTCTAGTCCTTTGTCGTGTGAGTACTTCATCATAGCTATGGGTCCTACTACCATTTTCATTCATTCATTTCCATTCCTCCATATTCCATTTCATTCCATCATTCCCCATTCCCGTTCTGGCCTACGCATCCACGGGTCATCCTTTCATTCATTTTCGTTTTTGTATCTTAGGTGCTTTTCACTACTGCCATGGAAATCCTTTTACAGCACCTGGTGAGCTAGGCCAAATATAGATTTATTTGAGTTTTCAGTAAGTCAGCAAGAGTTGTTGCAGCAGTCTACAGAGATGTTTCCCATCAGTCAACACTTACTTTCCTGCTTCTCATGTTTTCTTGACTCTGTTGCCCAATGGATTCAGGCCTGGGATTCGTGCATACAGTAGAACTGTATACCCCGTGAGCCGCCAAGAATGTTGGCATTTTTGCCACATTGTTTTGATTCTTGATTATTCATGCATAAATTGTTGAGTGCTCACTCCTCTATGTTTCTCTATGAGTTTTGGTGCCAAAACAGCTAAGTCCAAAGATTGTCGCGATATCACGACCAAAAATAGCATGGAGAGCACGGGTTCAAAACCGTCGCGATATCGCGACATGTCACGTTATCACGGGTCTTTTGAGGAGAGAGAAGCCAAAGTCGGAGAATGTCGCGATATCGTGACGTGTTCCAAAATCACGGTCAAAGTGGTCAACGGAGGCAGAGCAGTGAAATTGTCACGATATCGCGACATGTCGCGTTTTCGCGACTTGCGATGGCCATGGAGCAGAATGATAGAAATTGTCGTGAAATCATGACATAATTGAGCAAAGGGCAATGACAATGAATCACGTCGCGATATCATGACAGAAAAGTGAACAAGGGCCAAAATGTGAAAAACGTCACGATATCGCGACATGTCGCATTATCGCGGTCAAGTTGAAGAAAAAGCATAAGGCATGAAAGACGTCGTGATTTCATGACATTTTTGAAGATGAGACCAAGCAAGAGGAAGACGTCGCGATTTCACGACAGAAAGTGGCACCAGTAGAGAAAGCAAGGAAACGTCGCGATTTCGTGACATATTATGGAGAAAAAGCTAAATAGACAAGAAGTGTCACGATTTCATGACATGTCTTGTTTTCACGATGTGAAAGCGCAGAAAGAACAAAATGGTACGAAATGTCACGATTTCGTGACATGTTTCATTTTCACTACCTGCAAGAGGATGAAGGCCACGGAAGAGAAAACTATCATGATTTCGTGACATGTTGCAGTTTCGCGGGTAGACAGAAGAGAAAGGCACAGAAAGTAGAAGACGTCACGATTTCGTGACATGTCGCATTTTTGCGACGAGAAGCAGTGATGAAGCCAAAAGAGAGAAAGATGTAGCGAAATCGTGACTTGTCACATTTTCACGGTTTGAAACAGTGCAAGGACAACATAGATAAAGAACATCACGATTTCATGACATGTCTTGTTTTCATGAGAGCAAAGCGAAGAAGGAGCAGAATAGTATGGAACGTCGCGATTTCGCGACGCGTCACGTTTTCGCGACCTAAGGTGACGAAGGAGAACAAAGAGCCGAATACGTCATGATTTCGTGACATGGTTGGTTTTCACGATCCAAAATGGCAAAAGCGTATGGAGGAGAAAAACATCACGATTTCGTGACATGTCACGTTTTCACGACCCATCACAGTTTCGTGCCAGAAAGCAGTTCAACGGCCCAATGAAGTATTGTGATTTCCAAGGATTAAAAGCACTCCAGAATTGAATGTTTTGTTGCTTTCCAATGCGTGCAAGGTAGAAGAACGTGCTCAGGCCTATAGCTTTTGAAGCCACCAGAATTGAAGATGCCTCCATTATTCAAAGCTTCTGTTCGTGATTTTCTAACGGTCCAAGCATGCTTCGAGGATGACCATTTAATGAAGACGACCGGTTCCTTGTTTCATTTAATTTTTGGTTTCTTCGAGGCTGGTTTAAGGGGATCATTTCCTTATTTTTGTTGCACATTTTGTAGATCTCGAGGAGGTCCGTTTCATGTTTTAAATGCTACAAAGAGGCAAGACCTCTATAAATATCAATGTATATCTCAAGAACAAGCATTGGGAGTTCGAGAGACATGTTGCATGAAAACATTTCAAGTTCTTTGCATGAATGAAAGATATTTGGCCTCTAGTTTTGCAAGCAATTTTTGTGTGATTTCCTTCTATCTCATGCATTTCTCATTTACGCTCGTATTTCTTATCTGTTGTTAAATTTGAATTCTGCATCTGAGTTTAAATATTGCTAGTGAGGAAGTGAGTTCTGGAATGCAATTCTGGAGGTTATCTACGCAAGGTTGTAAGTGAATTACATTGTTGTCATTCTATTGTTATATGTTGTTAGTGTGCTTGAGGTTATCTCTTGCTAATCTTTCCCCGATCTGATAAATTTGGCTCTGTGGCCATATTTCCCATCTCTTTCCGTAATTTCCCATTTCTTTCGCATATTTCCAATTCCTTTCCTGCAACTTTAGTCTGAAATCAAGCTTAGATTTAGTAAGGGAACCAACCCTCTCTGGAGATTGGTCTGGGAGACATTTCTTTCTCCCAACCTTTCAATGTTGGTCGGGTCTAGGGCGCATTTTGTATAAAATCCTTTCCTGTGGCAGATTCGTGACCAACAGGACCATTCAAGTCACTCTTCCCATCCTTCAATCGCTTCCTTGACTCATTAGCAGGATGTATCACAAATCCACCATGATAGCCCGTCCAATGAATCCCATTGTCACATATCTCATCCACCTGAGACACATCACATTGGATATGATTCAAGAATGATTCACCATGCCACCCATACCATCCCTCCTAAATAACCTAGTCTCAAGACTCCCCTCTCTCCAGTCAACCCCAATATCACACTTATCGATCTTGATGTCACCTACCTTCTTTATGCCAATCCAATCTATCATTCCCAATCACATTATACTAACTAGGGCCCCTATTCATTGCATCTCCCACCACCTATATCACCATGATCATCCTTAACCCCATTACACATTCCTACCCAAACTAATCCCCCACTCTCCCAAGTACAAAAATATAAGCCCTATCATCCCCATTGCCTCCTGTATCTTCTATCAGTTTTCACCCCACCTCAAGTGTGACAACTTATGGAATTCCATTAAAATTATTTTCGCTTAAGGGAATTAATATTACACCATCTCAACAAAAAATAGGCCTAATATCGATGACCACTGATCCAAACCACCCATATTTTCTTATTACATTCATTCATCATAATGTCAACATACTTCTACACCATTCTCTTGTATTATGCACAATTCTCACCAACTTCACCAAGCCCAAGTCAATACCGCTTCTCATATGCACACATTGAGCCCTTCATATTCTTTTCAATTTTTTAAGCTACCTCAATAATCCACCACTATAAATGTCACTCCTTCCATAACTTACCATTTTTACACTACCATTCATATCATTGGTGCACATGATGCACATCCTTATACCTTTTATTTTCCTTGTCCTTCTTAATATTATGATCCTCTTATTTCTTCTCATCATGCATCTTCATAATAAATACCCCTAATAATTATCCATGCCAAATACACTCTTCACACACTACTCATATTCCTCAAAAACCACCTCAGATCATAAATTATCCATCCCATCCATCTGCCCAAGGATCTCTCTTTTCCCTATCTCCATCATGGGCCTCCTGTCCACCCATGATATATTCCCACCCTCATGACTCTCACCAGTGGTTAGTGACACAGTCACAAAACCCACACCAACATCAATCACCACCTAAGATATACCAATCTACCCTCGATTAATACCTACACCATCTCATCAATATCAACAACCACACAGTCACAAAAACCACACCAACATCAACCACCACCTAACATACCAATATACCCCCAATTAATACCAACACCCCTCTCATCAACATCAACAAACACCTATAAACCAACATCATTCTACCTTGCAACCATACCAATCACATCAAACCCAACACCCATAGAATTTTCCCTCCATACAACCCCCCATTCATATTAGTAATTGTATACTCAAACTCATCCACCCCTTGCATACCATAAACATATGAATTATCAATCACCATAAAATCCTACACATACTTATGACCAATATCATTAACCACATCAATGCCCGCCCTTAGGTTCCAAAGTTCCCCAAGCACCATCTTATAACCCAAACCAACATCATTACCATCAACTTCATTCACATCAATCATATCTCTCTTATGATCCATCTCATTTGACCCATCATGGTGTACCCTATTCAGCTCCTTAGGTCACTCTGGATGCATTTCAAATGTTGGCTAACGAGGTCAATAGTTTAGAATCACAAGTTAAAGGTACTGGGTACCAAAATACAACACTGAACCAACTCCAAAATTACCCCATCCACCTTTCAATACCAAAACTACCATATCCTCCCTTGTTTTAAATGCCTACGTTTTAAAAATTCAAGGGAAAAGATCCCCAATATCATGTGAGCACTATTATCAATGCCGGTTATCTCATCAATGAGATAGACCCCCTAATGCTTCACACTTTTTTGTTATCCCTTGTGGGAGGAGCCTTGGATTGGTATAACCACTTTTCCAGACATAGCCTTTACAATTTTGAATAATTGGTCAATCTCTTGCTAGAGCACTTTGCCCTGAATGTCAAAAAGAAAACTGCATTAACATATATTACCAGTTTTTGCCAATTTGAATATGAATCTATCCTTGATTATGGCAATCGATGGAGAGTTGTATTAACTAAGTTACTATTTTCTATCCCCATCACTGAGCTGACTCAAATTTTCACCCAAAGTTATTCGAAATTTATATCCCTCCTACTACAACTCCAATAATATCAAACTCTCGAGGAAGCATTTACCCAAGACAAAATCATCGAAGACATCAAAATTCAAGAGGGAGAGATCAAGCACATAAAGAAAGAATGCCCAAAAAAATGCTAAGGATAATGACAATAATAATTAATCCAAGCCTACCCAGGTCAACTAGGTAGCAATGAGTAGTCCAACTACTCAGCCTCCACAACCTCAATATTCACCACAACAACCTCTATATCCATCACAACAACCAACATACAATGTTGTGCCACATCTCACTCAACTTCACAATCCCAACCAACCTGCATATCATACCCAACACAATAAATGACCCCCACATAAATTTACGCCTCTTTTAGAGCCCTTGTCAATCATATTTCAAAAATAATGGAGGTCCAGTTGATATCTCTACCCAAAATAAGGCCTGAAGATCCAAAAAAACCCAAAGGTAGAGGGTATAGAGAAGATCATTTTTATATTTTTCATCGACAGAAGGGCCATGATATCAATGGTTGCATTCAAATCAAGCACATAGTGTAGGATCTATCAAATTTGACAACCCTCTTGCCCCACCCAACTAAAACCTTGGTATTTATCAAAATTCTTTATGACAACATGGTGCAACACAATCAAATAATGAGGATCCAACATTTGCTTCTTAGGAAAATTAAGTCAATCATGTCAAAAATGTCCTAAATTACCAAAGTTTTGTTAGCATGATCCATGTTGTCACCAAAAAATAGATGGTACCCTAATCAACCAACACTGCCAATTGACCCTTAAAAAGTGTCTTCCTTGTCTACTTTACCACCTCCACTAGTGCAAGCCATGACATCTCAACCTCGACTAGTCCTCCATCTTAAGAGTAGGCTCGCTCACAGCTTCAAAATAGCATCAACCAAGCTCTTGATTTATGAACTAATCTAGAAATAACCTCCCCATAGAGAGGCATTAATGGATATCCTTAAATATTTAGAGCTACAAACCTAGGATCCTAATGCCTTTGCTAATTTTATGGGTAATTTTCAAACTTGCATGTCATCGGCCATTACTTTTTATGATCAAGAAATCAAAACTATTATGATGGAAGGACTAGATTTGACCTTGCACATTATGTCTACATAGATGGCAAATATTTTAAATATGTTTTGATTATCATGAGCTCTTCAATCAACATAATCACATCTACTACCTTCAAACATCTCATCTTTCCATCCACTCATATAGCCAATTCCACTTTCACTCTGTGGGCCTTCAATTTGTGCTCAAAACTTGGAATAGTCATTCTCCCTATTCAATTACGGGTCCAAATCATCCACACATTGTGTCATGTTTTGGATGGAGAAATGCAATCTAATGTGTTTCTTGGTAGATCATGGATACAAGATATACATTGCATACCCTCAATATTTCATCATTGCCTAGAATATACCCATGAGGGTCGCATACACTACATTCCATCAGATGATAAACCTTTCAAATATTGTCACATGGTCACCCACCCACACAAGTATCCCTTACCTTCCATACATCTATCAATCATCCATATTCTAATCAAATCTTCTTCTTCCCACTTGACCACATCTTGCCCTCTCTCACCTGCACCATATGTACCCAATTCACAATCTACCCACTAAAATCCATTTAATTTGATTCCTCCTTCTGCATCCTTGGGAAATAACCATACTCCTCATATCACCCAAAATCAAACCTATACACCTTCTTCATATTCTTTGCATCTTCCTCCCCAATATTATCCACCTCTCTTCCTCCCTTCTCCTAATGCTCAACCATTCCACCCTTCCTATAGTACTCAAGTCAATTGATTTCCTCCCTAAACTCTCCATTCTCCATATTCTTCTCATATTCCTTCTTCATCTATAGTTACTAGAAATCCATCATTAACCCCTCCCATTTTACCCACACAACTTTCTCCCCCTCCAACCCCTTTCATCTATTACCCCCCACCAAATTAGTCCAGGCTGTAACTTTTTGCTCCTTTTGAAAATCCTAACAACCAACCCATGGCCCCTATATATGCTCATGTCACCTCCATCATTGGATAATTTACTACCACCACCATTACTACCATTATCATCACTTTTATATCCACCATACCCACACTCACATGACCTTACCAAACCATGTCTCCTTCCACGACATCCAAACTGTCCCCACCTCCAAATCCATCTGATGTGAATCCATCTATCCTTGAAATGGTTCAAGTGATTCACACTCCTTTGCCATCATCCTTGTATACATTTCCATCCCTTTCCATGGAAAACATAGAGCCTTCATCATCATAAGCTTATCCAATGGCCCCATCACAAAATGCTTGTATCATTGTACATATGACTACTCCTAGCATAGGAGAATATTTTGTACATAGTGTCGCATTTGTTCTTGTAGTTATAGAGTTGGTTAGTAATTTTGGTTGCCATAGCCATATCCCCGTAACCATTGGTGATGTTGTCCCCATGGGATCCTCCTCTAATCACACAAATTTTATGTATGGGGGAATTGATTCATCGTTAGAAAAACCTCCTGATAAAGAACCTGAAGCATTTTTTTCTAGCAACATCAATTTTTTGGATAACCTCTCATTTTCCATGAGGTATTTTTGATAATTTAACTAGAAAGGATGTAGTATTGGCTGCTTTGAGCAAGGAACACACACTATTTTAAAGCCTCATTATTAGCCCCCTCAAGACAAATCTAGTTTAGGATACAATTAGCATTCTCTGATTGATCTCCTCGAAGATGATCTCTGATGCATTACCCTTGGCCTCGAGGAGGATAATGATGATGAGTACATTGACCCTGAGTGTCATGACCCTCCCATATGGACCTTTGAACATGAAAAAACAATGTAATATCAAATGTGACTAATACTCGATTTTATGAAATTAAGCAGCCTCACAATAATAAATAGATAGTGAAGGATATGGTACTACTATTGAATTACCAATGTGTAGGATCAGGTATGCTCGTGAGTGGAATAAATTCAGTCATCCACCAGATATGAGAGTACTTGAGGAAGGGAAATGATGATAAACCAAATTTAAGGTAAAACAAATAGATACCTTCATATAGGCATGCATTCGGTTAGGGATAATCATCAATATCTAACCACCTTGAGCCTCAGACTGATAACCTAGTAGCTATCGTAAGTTCTAGAGACTGAGACAGGTGATTAGATTGACGAAAATAATACCTCTTTGTTCGATGCACTTGCATGATTGTATTTTACTTCAACATTATTAACCTTGATAACCGGTGAGCATGGAGTAAATGGTTTGCCTTCACAACTTTATGTGTGCTTGTTTAAATAAATGTTTGATTTATTTAAAAAGAAAAAAAGATATTGTTTAAATAAATGTTTGATTTATTTAAAAAGCAAAAAAGATATTGTTTAAATAAATGTTTGATTTATTTAAAAAGCAAAAAGACATTATTTAAATAGATTTTTGATTTATTTAAAAAGAAAAAAAGATATTTTTTAAATAAATGTTTGATTTATTTAAAAAGCAAAAAAAAAATGTTTAAATAAATGTTTGATTTATTTAAAAAGCAAAAAGACATTGTTTAAATGTATGTTTGATTTATTTAAAAAGCAAGAAGATATTTCTTAAATAAAAAAATATTTTATATAAAAGCAAAGATATCATTGAAAATGAAGAGTTGATTATTTAAATGATGCTGGTAGATGTTATTTGTAATAAAATGATTTATTTATTTAATAACATTAGTATTTAAATAATAAAAGAGGTGATCAATTACCAAATGATTGCTAGTGGAGAACTTACCTTGAAATAAAAATAAGAAAATAAATACAATTATTTAAAATATCCAAGGTAAGGTCTTTGCCATGGCATGTGTAGGAAGTCATTGCCCACCTAATAATCGACTCATAAGGTGTAAATGTGATTAGACGACATTCGATAGAATAGGATGGGTCATCCTTTGAAGACTCAATTGGGTCAAATGCACAAATCTCCCCTAACATGAAGGGAAAGCTCTTTATGGTGATTAACTTGGGAAAATGGGAGAGGTATGTCCACCCTATCACCTATCGAAGGTGGTCGAGGAGTAATGTTGGGTAGGCGAGGACGTAGACCGATGAGGGAGAGAAGACGTGTATGGGGGAAAAGTGGAAAGAGGAGCAGGAGTTGGAAGAGGGGATGAGGGGCAAAGGAGCACGAAGAGGAGCAGAGGAGCATGAAGGAGAGCAAAGGAGCACAAAGGAGAGCAAAGGAGCATGAATAGCGAAAGAACACTTAGAGCAAAGAACAACGAATGACAAACGTCCATGTGGGTAGTGTAGGAGGTCCAGGTGGGTTTGTCTTGACACTATTGTTATCTTTATTTCCTTCATGAATTTTGTGTAGCCACTACCATTGGTAGCATGGTCTACATCTTCCTTTGTGAATGTTGTGTAGCCACTATCATTGGTAATGTTGTGTACGTCTTCCTTTGTGAATGCTATGTAGCTACTACCGTTGGTAGCATGATCTACATATTCCTTTATGAATACTATGTAGCCACTTCCATTAACAATATGTTCTACATATTCCTTTGTGAATGTTGTATAGCCACTACCATTGGAAATGTGGTCTATGTCTTCCTTGTGGATGCTGTGGCCACTCTCATTGGCAGCGTGGTCTACATCTTTCCATATGTATGCTAAATGCAATGGCATCGTCACCTTGTTGTTGTTGTTGTTGGCAGTTGGTTAGGTGTATTAGGAGGTAGCTAGTCAAGTAGCATCATGGGTAACTCTCCCGTTGTAGTCGTAGCTTGGTTGGGAAGTCTCCTCGGATGTTGTTGGCATCGAGGATGATCTACTGTCACAACAACTATTGATGTCGCAAGTACGTAAATACCATCTACCTTGAGCTATCGAGGCAAAAGCCACTTCGATCGAACCTTAGTCCACCCTATGTATTTCCTCGTGATGTAGAATGCGCTAGCCCATATGCTAGAGGCTAGTCGTCTTCTTGTTCGTTGAAGTGTAGAATATTTAAGTGTTGATCACTATTTAAAATGATAGATTTTAGAATAATGAAGTGTAGAAGCTTTAAGTATTGCTCATTATTTAAAATGATAGATTTTAGAATAATGAAGTGTAGAATCTTTAAGTGTTGCTCATTATTTAAAATGATACATTTTAGAATAATGAAGGGTAGAAGCTTTAAGTATTGTTCATTATCTAAAGTGTGAAAGCTCTAATTATTGTCCATTAACTAAAATGGTGGATTTTAGGGAAATGAAATGGAATAATGGTTATTTTGTAATTTAAGGGTATGGGACCTTATGTTATGAAATAAAATGGAATAATGGTTATTTTGTAATTTAAGGGTATGGGACCTTATTTTATGAAATAAAATGAAATAATGGTTATTTTGTAATTTAAGGGTATGGGACTTTATGTTTTGAAATAAATTGGAATAATGATTTATTTTTTTAATTTAAGGGGATGGGACCTTGTGTTATGAAATGAAACAGAATAATGGTTATTTTGTAATTTAAGGGTATGGGACATTGTGTTATGAAATGAAATGGAATAATGGTTATTTTGTAATTTAATGGTATGGGACCTTATGTTATGAAATGAAATGGAATAATGGTTTATTTTGTAATTTAAGGGTATGGGACCTTATGTTATGAAATGAAATGGAATAATGGTTTGTTTTGTAATTTAAGGGTATGGGACCTTATGTTATGAAATGAAATGGAATAATGGGTTGTTTTGTAATTTAAGGGTATGGGACCTTATGTTATGAAATGAAGAAAAATTTTTATTGGGAATTAAAGTAGTTGCTTTAAGTGACAAAATGTGTGAACCTAGTTTACTTAGAAATTAAGGGTATGGGACTTTAATTGTTGAGAAGGTTAGTTCATTTATTGCAAATAGAGCACATGATCTAATGCATGGTTGACTAATTCCCTCAAGTTGGTGAGAGGGAAAATGGAAAGGGTAGTTTTTATGATAAGTACTATGCATTTGTAAGTTGAATTGCTTGGGTTATTTGTATAGTTGCAATTTGGCAATGTAATAAGTAAGTGCATTTAGAAGTATGTCTATCTGGATCCATGAGTGTCCTGATACCCTACTATCCTCACTTGATCGATGGAAGAGCGGGAAGGCCAAAGTCATGAGATGGACCAATTCACAAGTATGCTCTCTACCTTACATATCATTATTTATGCAATATATTAGATTGTGGGAAGATTTTTCCGATGTTATGGATGTAAAGTATTGTGGAAAGTATGGGGTGTACCATACTTACTTATGTATTTAAATAAACATTGTAAATGCTACATTTAGTACCTCTTTATTTAGTTTATTGTATTTAAATATTTTAATGTATGTTTAATTGGTGATTTTTTTTACGCTTTGATTATTCTTGCTTGTTGATAATTCATTTTTGTTAGATTTAGTATCTAGATATTTTATGCTCTTGTGATGTTAAAAATAAAGAAATATTAGTAAGTTCTAGGTGAACTTAGAGGTTACCCTAAGGGCTTGAGACCCCCTTAGGGATATTGGTAACTAGGTTTGGAAGATTGTACCAAAGTTAAGATAGCTTGTCAGTGGACAAGATTGATAGCTTAGCTCACAGTACATGTAGCATGCCCACACATAATGGCTTGTGTGGATATGGATATGTGTGTACATATTCTAAATATTAAAGGTGGTAAGTCTAGCTCATCAATATTGATGAGAGGTATGGATTTATGTGCATAACATAAGACAGGATTACGCAGATGAGACTTGCATGAAGGGAATATTGTGTGGTATAGTTCTTGAGAAACTTAGGGGATGTCAAATATTAAGTTGGTCTAAGGTTTGTTGAGGATTTATGAATCCTTATCCTTAGTAAAAAAAAATAATATATAAACTTTTATTTTTGTTTGTGTGTTTTCTTGTTTCATGTTTTTGGGGTGTTACACTGAGTATGCTCACTTATCACCAAATGAATTTTTCCAAGTTTTTGCTATTCATGCCATTCTATATAAGACCTCAATAGATAAATTTTATAAGCCATTCGAGGCACTTTAAATTCCCTCTAATATCTTTGAAGAAGAATCATCTCCCATTGTCCCCATTATAGATGTAGATAATTTTTACCTACATTTATTCCCCATTCCACTTCCCATATTTCCTATGCTCCCTGTATTGGAGAACCTTGATGCATCTATGCATCCCTAACCTAACCCATGGCCACCTCCACCTGATCCTTGCCCACCCATTCTAAACCAACTTCCTTGTGAGCATGTACAAGGGAACCCAACCTCTAATCCATAATCTCATTCATTTCCCCAAGTCAACATGATCTTCGTTGACTTGTGCACACCCCTTCATAATCTAAATGATATTGAACACCCCATCCCCATAGACACTAGTGTCATCAACTTTGAGTGGATCTCATCCCCTCCATCTATCTTTGATTTTCTTCCTTCCGATCAATTAGAGAATCAAATGCTTACTTTCCTCCTTCTCTCTCCTCCTCACCTTTTTTTGTTTATCATGCCAAAGTCAATGATACCACACCAGACTTCTCTAATAATATCGTAGACAATATTCACCTCATTCCCACTCCTCATCAACTTGAGGAGAGTTCCCACATGCTCATTGAGGAAACCATCAATATAAACATCAACAAGACTCAAATTTTCTACCTCATCTACATGATAAGTTTACTCCCACCTGGCTTGGTCCATTCATTGTCATACAAACATTTGGCTAAAGGGACTATAAACTTACCACTCTAAAGGGAATTGAAGGACCCGAGCCTATCAATATATTTCATTTGTGTGTATTTTATGCCTAGATCATATTCAACTCTATCTTATTTTACATAATCAAATAATAAAAAAATATATATATATACTCAAAATCAAACAATAGTAAGCTCATGTCATAAGAACATTTTGCTTTCCAATCTATTCACCTCCACTCCATGTTCTCCTTATTATTTTTTTTCTCTAATTCCTTGTATATCACTCCTAGTTGTATGGTCATGCTTCGAGTGACTACGTACCATGGAACGATGTGTTCCTATATTTCCTCCATTTACCTCCTCTCTCCTCTTTCTTCTTTCTTCTTATTTTTCCTCCTCTTTCTCCTTCATTTTATATCATCTTCCACTCCATCATAGTCTAATTACTTTTTCCATGCTTCTCTTTGTGTTCTCATTTTGTTTTAATATCATGCTACCTTGGTCATTGTTCAATTTAGTTTGACACATGTTGCTATTAAGTATTTTTTTGTATTAATCAAGGGAGTCTTCATAGTTGTAGCTATCTAACCTCTTTACATGCACTTTCCACAATATCCATTATTTCCAAATCCATATCTCATCATGCTTTGTCTCTTTCCTCTCTTAGGTTTTGTGAGTCTTTGGGTTCTTTCTATTGTTCAACCATATATAGTGTCTCAATCAACCTTCATTGAAAGTTATTTATCCCTTGAGTGCTACACACCTTCCTGTTTATGTCAGGTTTTATCCTGGACCATACACACATCTCATACATTAATCATATTTTGAGTCTAGGAAAGATGAAACCAGACGTCCCTCTTTCCATAAAGTGAATGGTTCCCCTGCTCATCCTATCATGCACATAATTTGAGCCTAAGGATCCACATAACATATGCATAAAAAAATCATCAATTAATAAAAAATAAATAAAAAATTATGAATGATATATTATTATGGATCTCTAGGCATATTAGACATCTCCATCGGGGCTATAAACACCTGGATGGCAGTGGAGCAATGTTAAAGGATTGTGGGACTATCTTCATTGGGGCTATAGATGCCTAACTAGAAGTGAAGTATGCCCTCCATGTGGTGATATGTATATCACATTAGTGACCTCATTTTGTACAAACCTATGTACACTCATAGATGAGCTAGCTTATAATGGCTTTAGTTACAATTGGTCAGTCCTAACTCACTTAAAATAAAAAATAAACATCACTACACACATATTGATCTTTGAGCAACTTGACTTCCCTAGTTGGTCTTAGTATCTTCAAGTGCTTAATTTATTAATAGATGAGTTTGATTGATGCCACTAGGGTGTTTGAGCTTCCTAAAAGAACTTGTTGATTCTTCCTTCCTAGGATATGTGAAATGACAAGTCATGCTACCTTTACTTCTTTAGTTGCCTTATCTCTTGTATCCATAGTGTTATATTCAATCCATTCCATTTTATAGTTATGTTAGTACCATTGTGTTGGTGTCCTTGATTAATCATTCAAATCCTGAGTAGCAATGCATCATTAGGTATTTTTGAATGATAATAAAACATGCATATATATCTCTATATTATTACATTAATTTCTTTATAACCACATCTCATTGAAGTCATATTTATCACTTCATAATTTTAAATTATCTATTATGAGTATCATCACATACATCTCGTTACAGTAATTATATCCATACATACATCACATTCATCACATATCACATAAATCCCATATAACACATATCATCTTGATTAAATGCATATATCATGTCATAATAATATTATACATCATAATAATTTTTGGCCCATAGGCTACATCATCATGGCCTATAGACCTAAAAACTGTAGTTAAATCATCACTATATTAGTCCTCACTATTATCCAATTCTAGTATTATCACTCCCATCTTGCCTTAATCCTCAAACTTTTCCACTTCCTCTTTGTTGTCCCTATCACTCATCTCCTCAAGAGGATATGATGCCTAAAGCTTGCAATATCGATGACTATCTAACTTGTGGTCTCATCGCGATGATTGAGGGTCCAATTTCTAGGCTTCACTATGACCCTGGTAGCATTGACTAATGAGGGATCTACAATACCTCCCTAATAAGAGTATCCTCCATATACATCACCCTCTCCACCTATAATTGTCATTATGCCATGGCTCTGCCTGCTCTACCCTTGGTTGTTGTCACCTCAGTCTGTGCTCCATCCAACTTTACTTATAGTACCTCCATGGTAGCTATCTCATTGGTCTCCCCAAACTACCTCTATAGTTGCTCTATTTCAACAACCACCAATTCCTCTCTACCATTTTTGCATCCACCTATTGATGCATAGCCTCTCTCTCTACCATTGTTGCATCCAGTTGTTAGCATAGAGTCCCCATCTCAATAATAATCATATTTATCTATTGGCATAGACCCTTGTACTTTGTAATTACCACTAATATGTCTTCCTATAGTGGTGCTATTATCTACACTAACATATCCCTCTCTCCCATCAACATCTCTCTCTCTTGCAACCACTCCCTCCCAACCACTAACGTAGCTCATTGTTGCTCCACCTCTATAAGTCTAGTCATCATATTATCCCTCTCCTCCCATATGTTATTCCATCCTGCTTGAAGTATTACCACCTCCTCATCTACCTCTAATAATCCCTTCATTGCCCTCGATGACCCAGTCCCACTATCCACACATCGATGGAGTCATCATCATAGTGGCTCCTCTGCCTCTTCTACCTCCTCTGCCATATGATTCCCCTATCATATACTACATCCTCTATCACCCTTATGGGCTTCCAATGTTGTGTTGTCCACCAAACATCAAATTGAGGGTCATCCCAACATCGTCCACATCAATCACCTCCATGTCCTCATCTCACTCTTCCCCCACTCTCTCCACATGTGGTCACTCTAGGGTGGTATCATCTCCTCCCATTCTATAAATTAGGATCAAGTATCCCCTATCTCAATCAAAACTATCATAGTGCCCAAGAGGATTGAAAGAGCTCATGCTTTTTCCCATGTCAAACAATCATCCACCTAGCCTATCGCACTCGACCCAAATGGGTGTCATCCTCTACCCATGTTGGCCCTCCCCTCTATGGCCTCCATACCACATCTTGGGCCCTAATATTAGCCCATAATAATTGATAGTACTCACCATCCTTATTTCATGGTTGACATCGTGTCACTTCCCTATCATGGTGCTATTTCAACATATAGGACTGCTCTGTCATCTTCTCTACATCCATCTCACATGGTAGCCCCATTGGTTGATATATCCTAAAGTGCTTCCATATCCAAATCTACAACAACACACTATAGTCCAAACCCACTCTCCTCAATTATCACACCTCGTACAACTTGATGTACATTTGTGTTAGTAACGTTGGGGCCCAATATTATACAACCAATATCTCAATCAAGTCTATAATCAATCCTAATAGATTCCATGGAAACCATGCACCATTAGAATTTAGCAGTATGATATTTAAAATTAAGAACATTCAGACTAAATATCATGATGATAGCTTGTCCTGAAGGTACTACAACAAGTACTATATCCCACCATTGCCCATGTTAATAAACTTCCACTCATCACCATATACCCAGGGTATGATGTCTTCCTTCTCTATGACTATGCAAATAGGAATATCCTACATAGGGAGCCAAAAAATATGGTACACATCCTCCAATGTCACTGTCATATCCCCTATAAGAAGGTGGAATATTCCCTTTTCAAGGTCCCATCACTCTACTAGTGCTAATAAATATCAATTATCTATGTGTATAGGCTCGATCCATGTCACTCACTTCAGGCCTATTACCCCCAACCACTCCTAGTTTGCCTCACTCAACTTATCCTAGATCCTAAAAAACACAGTTCCAAATCTATGTCATGGTCGTAATAATTTCAACCACAATCATCACCACACAGTCATTAGTCGATCATTCATACTTTTAACATTTTCAATTTCAAAAAAATATAATAATAATAATAATAGCTACTTTTTCCTGCCCATTTCATCATTTTACCATTCAAAATTTTACTCATCATGTCAAATTAAAAAAAAAAAACTCCCACTCTTAGTCATTTAAAACTTCAAAAACTCAAAAACATACAAAAAAAAAGAAAATGAAGGGTCACACAATACATACTGGCTCTAGACACCCTCCAACTCTTGCTACCACGCTTTCTCCCACCATCTCATCTACCAAAGTTTTCTTTTTCCTTCTCCTTATTCTCTACCACCTATCATAGTTGCCAAATGTGCCCCACAATGCTCTATTTATAGCTTTGCATTGGTAAATGCTCTAACAGGTCACCAATCACCCTAGGCAGTCACAAATGCACAAGGTAACTGCCTTGAGCAGTCACAAGCACTAGGCAACCACCTTGAGTAGTAACCCATGCGCTAGACAACTACCCTGGGTGGTTAGCATGGTCATTTTAGCAAACCATCAATCCAAAATTTTAAATTGAACTCCAAATTAACCCTTTTGCACCTTCATTTCATCCTTTACATCCTTTTCATCCATATTTTGTAAATCACCTCATGGTTTCCACCTACTCACCACTTAAGGGGGTAGACAATAGCCACAAAATTGTATCTCAAATTCAAATCAATACCCAAAACACTCAATCTTGGAGTTACTTAAGTCCAAAAATCTTTGCTCAAGACTATCATTAACCCCCTCTCTACTTGGGAAAATAACAGAACTCATATCCTTCTCTTAAAATTCTAATAAAAACTCTTATTCAAAGACTCAAAATTCTAACCATAATGATCTCATCAATCAATCAAAGGTAAATATTCAAGGGCATTTATCCATTCCATGACTGGGGCATCCTACATTGTTCTTTATTTGAGATAGTCCCTTAAACCAATGATTATTCTTTATAATTCACCAATCATTGTTGCTATTCATCCTCAAGCCAATGACCAATGTTATTTTTTTTGCACCATATTATGTTTGCACACAACGTGGTATAAAAAGTGTCATATTTGTGTTAGTTAAATATTAATATTTAATAAATTGTGTAATTATTTTTAATCAATACATTGCAACTTTATAAATATTAATATTGAATTTTCTATCCCATTTGACCATTCTAAGTGCCTCTTACACCTAACCTATGGTCGTCATGAGACCATCCACCCACACTAACCCTAGTCCATATTACTCTAGTTGGCATTTGCTCCCTTCTCTTCTCCACATTCCAAGCTCATTAATGCACATGGATGAGGATTACCCCCACCCAAGCACTTTGATGAAGCATATCATTTTTTGTGGGTGAGAAATCTCTCCATCCAAGAGCATTAATAAGACATGTCATAGTGCATCATAGTGTGTCATAGCCTAAATAGAGAACATTACACACTTTTCCATCCAAGCATCCAAGTGGGGAAACCTAATATTCCTCCATTATCTCACCTAGGCCATTTTTCCATCATCCTATCACCCCATCATAATTCTTCTCACCCTTGGAAAATATTATAAATATGTTCCCATTTCATTCTCTTCAAGGGAGAGCACACAAAATACTATAAAAACCCTGCCTAGATTTTGTTTGGTCTTCCTTGGTATTTTTGAATGTGTGATTGTAGGTACCTCATTTAGAGAGCTCAATAATACCAATCATGGAGTCTCTTTGGAATGTGTATTAATATTTTTTTTTACTTTTGCACTCATATTTGACAACCAAACAACATTGATCTGCATCAGAAGCCCCAATACATATTTAGAAAGCTCTAGATCTAAGTTTGAAATCCCTGCCAAAACACAGATCCAACCACCGTGGGTGGCTACCTAGAAGCCAACTACCCTGGGCGGTTACATAGAGACAAAGACTCAAAATCAACAATAGACAACCAAAAAAGGTAAAATCAGTCATTTTATAAGATTTTGTAACCTCTTTACACACTTTTGTAACTTTTGTTAAAGGTTTTGTAAGATTTTGTAAGCTTTTTATAATCTATTTTCATGATCTTGGGCCTTATCTTGAAAGGCCCAATAGATGCTACTGATGCTTTCATTGTGGGCTTGTGTAGGTACTGAGATCCATATAGAGGCTCAAAAGGTCAAGCAGCGAGACTTCAAAATCCTCCCTACAATTTGTTATGTATTTGAGGAGATGATTTGTGGCACCATAGAACTCATTTGCAAAAGAAAACTCTTCTTTTGGAAGGTCCATTGTAATTGAAAGGTCTAATTTGTAACAAAAAAATCTAGCAATGCAAAATATCAAATCTTATTTTGTTTATTTACATTGTAATGGTGCATTTTCTTAGTCAAAATTTGTGTTGGTTATATCGCCGTCTCTAGCAGGAATTATTAAATAGGCATGTGTAGATGACATGGAGTACAAGTGGACATAGTGGGTAGGGCAAGTGTGGAGATGGAGGTGAATGAAGTGGTGGTTGATACTTCAATCTCCACATGTACCTAGGTTTTAGCTAGTGGTATGATTAACCATGATGAAGATGGAATTTTAACATTACATACTAGTGGACGTGTGGCTGTGACTTCCTAATGAGGATTGATATCAACATAAATTGTATTATTTTAGACTTTAGTTTATTAGGCTTTATTTTATTGTTTTATCCTATGTATAAACCTATCTCCAATGTTAACATGAAAATAAGTCACAATCAAGTTAGTTTTCTAGACAATTAGTTGACTAACTATCAGGATATTTTGAATATTACATTTTATGTTAATATTAAATCTCATAAGTTACACATTATTGTACTATGGTATTCCAATTACACCTCACATAAAGAGTTGGAATATATTATATATCCCATGACTATGGTAAATCCTTACCTATATAAGCTTATGTATCGTATCCTTTGAGAATCCATAAAATTTATAAGTTTTCTTCCTTGTTACCAGGTCAATGGTATCAAATAAGGTTGCAAATCCTATATGTGAGGGGGAGTTTTCCCTATTGGAAATCCCCCCTCTTTTTATCCATTCATTTTATCAAATTCAATTGCATTGTAATTTGTTGCATGTCTATATTTCACTTGAATTGTAGCCCCATCACATATGCTCCACTAATATTTGATTATTTTGACACTCGTAGAAAAATTACACTACCCTATGTAGAATTTTATTGTAAACTTTTTTAGTTTAGCCTTGTGTGCATCCCATCATTAATAGAGCAACCATTACTATACCAACTACCACTCCACACCACCATCAGAGCATGTTGTGTTGGAGTTATTGCTCCATGTATCTTCATGTTAGCTAAGAATATATGCCACATGCATATAGTCATATAATGATTTCCTCTAGGCTTGTGTGCATGCACAATAGGACATGGGCTAGTTTACTTTGTCCTTAGCAACATGTAAACATCACAATTCTATTTAATGTCACAATCTCTTTGAGTTCCACAACCAAACATCAATAGAATAAATTTTGAGCTCACAAAGGCTGATCATGTGTTTGGCAGGTCCATTCAATTCTACATGAGTGCCTATGTATTTTGTTTAAATTTTTACATTGCCAAATTTTCCTACAATCACTTAGTCTTGATTGCACTTATTGGTGTCATTTATCTTCAACTAAATGGTGTATTTTTGTTGAGTAACTCATGCACCATCTTGGCCATTCTATATGCCCTCCCACTTAACTCTATTCAATAAATTTTTAGTTGCATTTAACTCTTAGGTTTTGAGTTTGTGATTTATTCATATGTAAAATGCCCATGAGCATTCCCAATCACGGTCAAATGTCCTTAGACATTGTCTTTTGGCTATGGACATCTTCCATATGTTGTTTTCCTAGTTGCAACATCAATTGTTTATATTTGTTCATCTAGCATGATATGGATGAATGCTCGACAAATTACTACATGCTTCATTGATAATTATTGCTTGAAATGTGGCAGGTTGAACTATTGCATATTTCTATATGGTGTAGTGTCATTATACAATGATTCTTGATTATAACTTATATTGTTTTTGCTACATCGAAGATGGTCCTCTATTGCATCAAATCAAATTACCCATTGTGTCAACATCATCACATCGATTACAAGATACCTGAAATGCTATAAATTTTTTAGATGCCCATATTGATCACTTCAAGGGTACTATGTAGTGTATATGAGACTTTGTGATGAGTGGTCAAGCAAAAATTTAGCCTACACAACTTTAGCTATTCAACGAACACATGTGTTGGTTGTTGGTTGCTTTGAGGTCCATGTTTGGATCTTAACTAATAAATTAAAGGTATAAAGCTAAAAGAGAAAAGTTTATACTTTTTATTTCATGCAAAATTTAATTAATTATTTTTTTATATTTCCTATAAGTGCAAGTTATATATCAATATTGTCTCATGCACAATAAGTAATTAATTAATCAATATATATATGTTGACATAGTTCATGAATTTTATCCAATACTATATTTATGCACACTAGTTCTAGATGATACACTTGTATTTTGGAGGATTTTAAAATTATATATACAAAAAAGTCTCATATCTTCTCTCAAAGATAGCAGTTGGACTTGTTACTATAAACATAAAAATAGTCCATCTAACTGAGTGGGCGAGTCTGCATGGAATCCACTTGTATGTGGAAGTATTGCTCTTTGGAAAGTAATGTTTATGTCAAGAATTCAATAGAGGAATTTATGTATTCATTATCACCTAGCACATTAATTATGGATGCCACGATGGCGTAGAGCTCATCGATGACAAATTCCTCATGCTGTCTTTCTACACTTAGTTTAGCCTCAACATAGAATTTGATGGGCTTGGTGGATAATGTGGAGCAATATTGTTTATCCATAGTAAAACCTTCTTAATTTCTTATCATTCTTATCGCCTTGCTATACCTCCTTTTTGGCTCATACCCATTGTTTTGGTATTTCCTTCTTTGTTCAAAATATATAGTGGTATCTTCATGCATCCTCTATTCCAGCCATCCAATTTATTCATGTTGAGACTCATGAGGACATAGAATTTTCATGACCCTTTTATTTGATTCCACTCTTTTCTTATTATAAGTCATGATTTAGGTTCTTATTTTGATCATGGGAATTGAATGGATTCTCCACTTTTGGTGTTGTATTTATCCCATTTGGCTTATCTCTTATATGATGGATTTCATATAGTGCTTCCACTTCAGACATTGTCTAAAATATTTATCTTTCACTATCTTTTGCTCATATCATTGACTACAAGCCTTGCCAGACATGTCTAGACCATACCACTTTAAAATTCTCTTTTGAAAAGCATTAGAACCCAATGCTTCTATTGTTGGAGGAATGGTGAGAATCGATATCAACATAATTTGTATTGTTTTAGCCTTTAGTTTACTAGGCCTTATTTTATTATTTTATACTATTTATAAACCTATGTTTGATGTCAATGTGTAACTAAGTTGTAAGCTAAAATTAGTTTTCTAGATAATTTTTTCAATGAATTTACACATGTTTTTATGAGGGGTCCTGGTACTCTCATACTGACTGGGGTTTGAACCTTGGACCTCTCAAAGAAAGGACAAAACCCTTATCACTACAATAAGCTTACATCTTAGTTTTCTAGATAATTAGTTGACTAAATATTAAAATATTTTAGGCATTGCAAATTATGTTAATATTGAATCTTCTAAATTACACATTAGTTACAATTTGATCTTCCAATTACACCTCATATAAATATTTGGAAATATTATAGATCTTGTGATAGTAACAAATCCTTACTTATATAAGCTTATGTAATATATCCTCTGAGAATCAATAAAATTTGCAAGTTTTCTTCTTTGTTCTGATATCACTGCCATGGTGGGAGATGGAATTGATGTAATGTATATTTTTTATAGTATGATTGACTATGGGAGGTGGTGTGCCTCCAATTTAACTAGTGATTATACTTATTATTGGAGAAGGAGGTGTAGAAAAGTAGGCAAGATTAGAGGAACAAGAGTAGAATAAATAAATAACAAACAATTGGTGGGAATAGAAAAATGAAAAGTGAAGTAAAAAGAGTAGGAGGGGGAATGCTTGATGGACCATACGATAATTTTTTTGAAAAATTTGAAAAAACTTGTATTAAAACAAAGATCAATTACAATATGGGAAGAGACTCTTCCCAGCCGAATTCAGAGAGAACACAAGCTTACAATAGTAGAAGAAGATTTGCAATGGAGCCAAATCTCCTGAACCATTAACTAGCTAGCAGGGGGTCGGCATGGACAGTTGATGCAGCTTGTCACGAAATCGTGACACTATTCTTCTCCTTAGGCCGCGAACATGCAACATGTCGCGATATCGCGACACCTTTCCCCTTTGGCCGCGAAAAAGCAACATGTCGCGATATCGCGACATTTTCCTCCTTTGGCCGTGAAAATTCAACAAGTCGCGATATCGCGACACTTTTCTCCTTTGGGCACGAAAGTGCAACATGTCGCGATATCGTGACACTTTTTCTCTCTCGGCCGTGATGAAGCAACATGTCGCGATATCGCGACACCTTTTCTCCTTTGGCCGTGAAAATGCAACATGTCGCGATATCGCGACACCATTTCTCCTTTGGTCGCAAAAATGCAACATGTCGCGATATCGCGACACCTTTTCTCCTTTGGCCGCAAAAATGCAACATGTCGCGATATCGCGACACCTTTTCTCTCTTGGCCGTGAAAATGCAACATGTCGCGATATCGCGACACCTTTTCTCCCTTGGCCATGAAAATGCAACATGTCACGATATCGCGACACCTTTTCTCCCTTAGCCACAAAAATGCAACATGTCGCGATATCGCGACACCTTTCCTCCCTTGGCCGCGAAAAGCAACATGTCACGATATCGCGACAACTTTCCACCCTTGGCCGCGACGAAGCAACATGTCACGATATCGCGACAACTTTCCACCCTTGGCCGCGACGAAGCAACATGTCGCGATATCGCGACAACTTTCCACCCTTGGCCGCGACGAAGCAACATGTCACGATATCGCGACAACTTTCCACCCTTGGCCGCGACGAAGCAACATGTCGCGATATCGCGACAACTTTCCACCCTTGGCGTGATGAAGCAACATGTCACGATATCATGACAACTTTCCTCCCTTGGCCACGACGAAGCAACATGTCACGATATCATGACAACTTTCTGCCCATGACCGCGATGACGCAACATGTCGCGATATCGCGACAACTTTCCTCCAATGACCGCGACGACGCAACATGTCGCGATATCGCGACAACTTTCCTCCAACGACCGCGACGGCGCAACATGTCGCGATATCGCGACAACTTTCCTCCCTTTGCTTTTTCTTTGATCATTGGCTCAAGGACCTTTCCAGACCTTGTCTAATCACCTCATCCTCAATATCCATGTCACTGTGCAACTGAACTCCAACCTCCTTTTCCGCACCCATCTTAGCCAGAAAGTCAGCCGCTTTGTTCAAATCTCTACTCGCATAAACTGGGATCACGTCCTCCAATTCCTTCCATAATTCTTTAATTTGGGTAACAAGAGCCCTCAACCTCCAAGCTTTCAGATCAAAGTTCCTCATGCAGTCTAGAGCTCCAACCATTATTTGCGAGTCTGATTCAAGAATAATCCTACGGTGGCCATGTTTCACTGCCCAAACAGAAGCAGACTTGATGGCAATGGCTTCGGCTTCATTGTTAGTGGATCTTCCTAGGCCTTGCAATTCCCAATAGAGCACAGTCCCAGCATGGTTCCGACACACCACTCCAATTTCGGCTCTACCCGGATTGCCTTTTGCAGCTCCATCAGTATTGATTTTAATCCAACCTTCAGGGGGAGGTTTCCAACAATTTTTGTCCTATCCCTCTTGCAGTTCAAGGCGTTCTTCCAAAGCTCCAATGTCAATTTGAGCTTCCTCCTCAGCATGAACAGCCACAGTTTTGGTAACCTTGCTCCAAATGGTCTGCCAAACCCCGTCTAGAGCAATAAAAGTTTCTCTAAAAATTTTGGCATTTCTTTCCAGCCATACTTGCCACCAGATAAAGCTTAAACCGAGCTCCCAGCCAAAATGAAGAGCTTTAGATTTGAATCTACCTTTCTGCCATTTTGCCCAGATATTCATCCGGTTCAAGTCACCACTTACTTGAATTTTAAAGTAAGCAAACCAACGCAGCCAAATCTGTCGGGTGAAAGGGCAACCAAACAACAAATGGTCAACAGTTTCCTCGCTCTTGTAGCATAGTACACATTGAGAAGGGTCGATGATACCTTTTGATCTGAGATTATCAAAAGTGAGGATTCCATTGTGCATGCACTGCCAGGCAAAAAAGTTAACTTTCGGCCAGCCTTTAGAGTGCCATATTTTCCTCCAGTCCTCAACCTAAAAAGTATGAGGGGGGGCTCTGGGAGAATGTTGTCATATCCGTCCTTTATTGTATAGACGCCAAGACTCCCAAAGCCCCAGGCTAATTCATCCTCCACGTCTCCCCCTGTAAGAAATATTTCTGTCAAAATTTTAGTCATGATGGGAGTCAAATCCGGAGGGATTGAAATGGGCCACTCATCCAACTTCTTGAACTGCTTAAACTTACACTCCCCCAGCTGAGTAGTTGTGAAATAACTTTCAATACGGATCCATCCCTTGGCTTCAATGGCTGCTTTTATTGGCAGTAATTCTAGAAATTCAGCAATGATGGGTGGGAACTGATCCCAAGAATCTATCCAAAAACGAGCCTTCTCCCCTCTTCCCACTTTCCAAAATAAGCGGTCTTTAACAACCTGGAGACCCTAACTTGAGAGCCCCGCCAAACTAGGGACCCAAGTACCATCCAAGGGGATGCGAGCTACATCGATTGGGTTGGCTTGTCCCAGGTATTTGCTAGTTAGGATTCTACTGAAAAGGGAGGTGGGTTGGGAGATCCATCTCCAATACAGCTTTCCAGCCAAAGCTTTATTATTCAGCTTAGATTTTCTCAAACCTAGACCTCCTTTAACCTTGGGCTGGGTAACTTTGTCCCAGCCCACTAAGGCCCACTTTCTCTCTCCCTTTGCTCCTTCCCATAAAAACTTTCTAGCCATCCTGTCCAACTCTTTCCATATTGTAATCGGGGCAGCCAGGATAGAGAATTTGTAAATTGGCATGGCTTGAATGACTGACTGTAAGAACGTTAATCTGCCACCATAACTTAACCACTTGTGAGACCAATGATTAATTCTGTCCTTGATACACTCCAATAGATTCCTCCATGTGTCTAATTTTAGCTTCTTAAAGTGCAAGGGGACCCCCAAGTAAACCACTAGGAGAGAAGTCCTTGTGAATCCCAGGATTTCTAAAATTCTGTTCTGAAGCCTTTGCTCCAGATTAAAAAAAACCACTTTGGATTTCTTGTCATTAATGACCTGTTGAGTAGCCCTGAGATAGACATTAAGAGTATCCCTAATCATTCTTGCTTCCCTGAAGCTGGCCACTCCCACCAAACCAGAGTCATCCACAAACTGCAGGTGCGTTAAAACTTCGTCACCCACCCTGATACCCAATAATCTACCTTGCTGTCTTCTCCTCAAGAAAAGTCTGCCAAGACCTTCAACCAAAATGAGAAAAAGATAAGGAGAACATGGATCCCCCTGGCGTAGTCCCCGAGTAGCTCCAAATGGTTGCGAAGGAAGGCCCTTGATTAGCACAGAGTAAGTCGGGGTAGAGACACAACTCATGACCCACTCTATCCAGTCCTGAGAGAAACCAAAGGCTGCCATCATTTTAGCCAAGAAACTCCATTCAACCCTGTCATAAGCCTTTGACATGTCCAATTTTATGAACATCCCTTTATTACCAGAAGTGTGCATTGAATGGATTGCTTCCCGGGCCACAACCACCCCATCCATAATCTGTCGTCCCTCAACAAAACCCCCTTGCTCAGAGGAGACAATGTTGTGAAGAAGAGGTTTTAGGCGCTCAGCCATTACCTTTGTGATTATTTTGTACAACACATTACATAAGGCAATAGGCCTATAAT
This sequence comes from Wollemia nobilis, assembly GCA_028583015.1. NCBI lineage: Eukaryota > Viridiplantae > Streptophyta > Pinopsida > Araucariales > Araucariaceae > Wollemia > Wollemia nobilis. Next base: position 22,143,667 of record JAQPPZ010017228.1, read on the forward strand.
CTGAAATATGAACCCCCTCCTCCCCTTTTGGAATTAAGGTAATGAAAGTGTGGTTTATAGCTTTAAGCATTCTCTTATTTTCTCTGGACTCTTCTACAACAACCCTTACATCTTCCTCTAAGTAGTCCCGAAAGCCTGAAAAACTCAATTGGGAAGCCGTCTGGACCTGGAGTTTTACCAGTGCTCATTCCAAAGACCACAGTTTTCAATTCATCTCTATCAATGGGTTTGAGGAGGGCCTGATTTTCATCCTCAGAAATAACAGCAGGTATGACAGAAATAACTTCATTTTGGGCCTCTACATCTTGTACCACACTTTCCTTAAAAAGCTTAGAAAAATAATCCATAGCATGGGAATGCATACCTGGAAGTGTATCAAAGGAATGACCGTTCTCATCTTGAAGGGCCTCCATCTTATTCATCTGTCTTCGAGCACAAGCAGTCCGATGAAAGAATTTTGTATTTCTGTCCCCTTCTAATAACCAGGTGGTTCTTGCTCTCTGCTTCCAATAGGTCTCCTCCTGGTTGTCAATGTCCTCAACCGCTGTACGCAAGGCATCATCCTCAGCTTTGAGCTGGTCTGTAATTACTCCTTCTCTCGAACTATTTTTGGACCTCATCCCATCCGGCCACCAATGGAGCTCTTTGGGCCTCGGAAGTCTGTTTTATTAGCACGCCTCCAATACTTCAACTGAGTTTTGACATATTGTAGTTGTTTGTGGATTCTGAACATTGCTCTCCCATAAGCTGGGCAGCCTTCTTCCCACCACTATGGAATTTTCTCCCGAAGTTCTTCTTTCTGAAGCCAAAAATTCTCAAATCTGAAAGGTTTGTGATGCTGCCCCATCCTAGTCCCGCCTTCCAACAGAATGGGACAGTGATCCGAAACCGGGCCTTCTAAAATCTAAAAATTTATATTCCATTTTACAAACGCCTCCTCTCGAAACCAGAAAATGATCTAGCTTAACCTTCCCTGCTATGTGGCTCCCGCCTTTTATTAGTCCAAGTGTAGTTAATGCCAGGACATTTAATGTCCACTAAGTGCAAAGCCCCGGACTTGGGCAATCATGAAACGGTCCCCTCGGGTCCAAAAATGGTGTTCCCCCTTCCTGGTCTCTAGAAGATAATTTAGCGTTAAAGTCCCCCGCTATAATCCAGCCTAGATCTTCCCTTGAGGTTCGCATGTTATGCACAACCTTCCACCGCCGCCTCTCGACCATCTAGGTTTTGAGACCCATAAAAGTTTGTGATTAGAACGTGTTCCGCAGTTGACATTATTCCTAAAAAGAGAAGTGAGAACACCCCTCCAGGCAAGATGTTCTATTGCAGACCATTCAAGAGAGTTCCACAGAGTAACAATCCCCCCCGAGGCACCTTGGGCAGCCACATCCATATGACCAACACCCCTCCAAATTCTCGTTGGACTATTTTGGACATAAGATCTAATGACATCTTAGTCTCCTGTAAAAGCAAAAAATCAGTATTACGATTCTCTAAAAGTCTTCGAACAACAGATTGATGGGTTCTGCTGTTTAAACCCCTCACATTCCATGATTGTATAATCATTGGTTACCCTGGGAGCAATAAGAGTCTATTGTCCTCACCGATCCTCCCGTGATCAGCTTGTCTCCTTGGACCGCTAGCAACTCCTTATTGGATCTTCTACCTACTCCCCGAGAATTGTTGTTTTTTGATCTTTTTTCTACCCGGGTTATCCCCAAAGTTGGCCTTTCCCTGTTCTTCTCTCGCTATTCCCATGCCGACATCCCGAGATACCGTCTCGCTCCCGGTTATGCACTACTAAAGCCCCCGAACACACCGGTTGTGATACCTCACAGAGTTCAACTACCCGTCGTATGACGGGAGGAGATGAGAGAGGGAGTTGCCCGAGAATATTAGAATTTTCCTTATTACCCTCCATGCCCTCCATAGATTGTTCCTCTTCGTCAACCAGATGACTTAAAAATCTCATACCTATTGGCAGGTCTGAGATGGGATTGCTCCTTTCCCTCTTTTTTCTTTGTCCGTATTTTTCTTCTGGGCTGTTCAAAACCCTCTCTCGAGCTTCCTGGCCCCGAACGGTGCTATTAGAATCTTTATTAAGTGTTGCCTTATCCTCTTTAGGCAGGTTTGGCATTCCTAAAGGGGCCTCCATTTTAGCATTCATATTATTAGGGCAAAAACGGGCCAAATGTCCATGTTTGTGACAAACCCTACATCTAAAGGGTAGGGCCTCATAGTCCAGTTGTTGAATCCAGGAGAGTCCTGCCAATTCAATTTCCATCTCTACCGACAAAGGTTGGCTGAGATCCATCTCCACACATATTCTTGCATACACCGCCATGCTCCCTTCAATTGTGTCTCTGGCAACACCCAGATGTCTTCCAATAGAATTGCCAATCCTTGCCAACACCTGCTCACTCCAGAATTCCATTGGAAGAGCATATAGTCGGATCCATACTGGGACAACAGTAGGTTCAACTCGGGGATCGAATCCCACTCTCCATGGTTGAACAAATAGCCCTGTCGGGCCATGATTTTTCTTCTCTGACTCGAAAGCCCTATTTCTATCGGCCAAAGACGAAAAGCTAACAATAAAATATCCATTGCTAATAAACCACAATGAATACTCACCGTGAGGCTCCCAGTTTTGGCGGATCCAAGAGTGCAAAAAATTCAGGGAAGGACGTATACCCATGAACTTGCAGATTAAATCGTGATTAGCTCGTAAATGATCGATTCTTCAACCATACTTGGCTCGATGACAATTTTTGGCCTGGTTTCGGCCTCGCGACAAACATCCATTCACACGATGTGTCGTCGACCTATTCCCAGTAGCCGTGAAGAGCATTTTATATGCCATTTTTTGAGCTTCGTCGTTCTTTGGAGGAGAATTTTCTTTAAACAAATCTGCGTATGAGCTGCTACTCCCCGGAAAAGGAGCCGGAGAAGTCCCCATTGGACCCTCCTGGGGCACCAATCTAGCCTTCAGATCCACCGTACCCCGAAGGCACTTCTGCAATCCAACTGATGCCCTAGATTTTTCGAAGTTCCAAAAACCCTAGTTCAGAGGAAAAAATCGCCAGAGCTCATTTCCCGCCTCCGCATTTTTGACCATACGATAATTTTGAATATAACATTTCTGATTATTTATTTCTTTTTTTTATGGATCCATAGAGGCTTTAATGTTTGTTAGGTCACAATTCATTTTCTTTTTCCTTGCCTCATAAAGTGCTCTAAGTTGGTCATAACTTACACTCTCAACGAAGGTGGTCAATGCCTTAAACTATGCTTAAGTACCAACCAACCTTGGAAGAGGTATTTCTTGAAGAATTTTCCCTTCTTTGAGTGGGGAATTTTTTTTCCCATATCATCTTGTGGAAGCATTTCTCTTTCAAGACTTGGGCCTACACTTGGTGTTTTATCTATATGCTTGGACACCTTTCTAGGAAATAACCCATGAGGGTCCTCTCATTGTTTCTTCAACCTCTCCCTAATCATCTCTTGTAATGCTATACTAACCATTGCTAGACTAATTGATATTATAGAATTTGCTATTTTTGGTGTATAGGTAGGAGAAATCATTTCCTTTAGATTATTTGATAGGGTTTCTTATACAATTCTTTACCTCTAAGCTGACTTCTTATGATTACAATCTCATATGACTAAGAAGTGTTCCTTAAAGAGACCCTATCACAATGGCTTATTGATTGTTCCTATTTTATACCTTATTTTCTTCTAGGCTAGGATATTTCTTCATAAATAGTCTAGGTTCCCTAACGCCTTCAACACCTAATATTTTATCTTGCAATCCATATCAAAGTTGTGTTTGACATTTACCTTAGCATAGGAGGCAAACAATTATTGTGGGTGAGCATACCACTATTGAAGTTTGTAATTTTACCCATTCTCATCCCCTAGTTTGTCTAGGACTACTTCTTTGATTAAGATTGGTTCCTTATCAATTTTCTACCTCTTCTTATGTGCATACAAGGTATGCAACCCTTATTTCTTAAGTTACCTCTTGAAGTATCCCTCTAGGTTGTATAACCACACATTTATTAGTTGCTCAAGACTAATGCTTCTTAATTTTTGATTGGGTTGAATTCTCATAGTTTAGTAATGATTTGCATTATTTATACTTTATAGGGTAGAAGATCACCTTATTCTAACCTTTAAAATACTTGAGGTTAACATAATCAAACTACCATGCATACTCTAAATCAAAGAAGAAATTTGGTATAAATGCAAGCAACTCAAAAGATATGGTAGAAAAGTCATAGAGGAAAATTAATATTCTATGTTTGCCAAAGTAGAAACTCTAATTGGGCTACTCCTTGAATTAGAATAATTTTTTGGATTCATTTGATAGACTTGGAATCCTCCCTTTCAACCTTTACCATTATTGGATGATAAATTACATTGTATAAGTGTTAAGTAATCTTTCCCACTTTAGGTATGGTATGTCTATGCAATACATAATAGGAAGGGGCTTATTATTGACTTTTAATTGGTTTAGTTATAGGAAAGGGAGACACTCCTTTTTTTGGTACAATATCATCTAGACCAAGTATGATGTGTATGTGAACTCTTTGTCTTCTTTGAAATCCATCTACTAATTCATTTGATCTATGATATATTTGGTTAGTTGATAATTTAGGAGGGCCTCGATAGTTTTCCATGACATAGAGGAGGGCAATGTGCTCTTTCTAAATAGTTGCATCTATATTAACCCCTAATACTATGACTATCTCATAAATTAGCAGTTGGATATAATCCTTAAAACTATATAAATCCAATTGAATGTTGAAGTATAGGGCCTTATTTGGGTCTTTCAAGTGCATGATAAGGAAGTCCCTCCAATAATGGTGGTCATACTTATAGTAATAATATTTTTTAAACTTTGGATTACATGTGAGGTATATTATAGGATCATTGACCATATTTAACATTTTTTGATGTCCTTCTCTTTGGCATAAAATGACATCTCTTCCCACTATGGAGGCTTAATGCTTTAATCAATTTTGGACAAATCCATACTTGTGGTACTAGACTCATTGCTAGGACTAAGGTTAAAGCATGACTAATGCTCTAGGAGTTAGTTTTAGGTCCTAGGTTGAACCTCCTTAGGACCTTATGTTTTTACTTATATTAGAGAGTGTTTGAATATCCTCTCTGTCTTTAGATATAGTTCATCAAATATTTCTTCAAGTATTTTTGATGGAGAAGGATCTCCCTAACTCTTTTTCTCTTCTTGCCCTTTCTCTTAGAGTAACTTACCTATGAATCCAATATTTCAATCTGAATAGGCCATATGAGAGTGGTCATTAGAAAAATAACAATGATAATAATCAAGGTTACTAGGTTTTCATTTGGTATGGAAAAACTGGCAACAACTATAGTGGTATCCATGGTGTTTTTAGGGGGTTCGGGTAGCCTTCTAAAAATTGAAAACAAAATTTCTAATTTGATGGATAGGGAGCAATTTTCTCAAAGGTGGAGTGAATATTTTGAGATAGGTGAGAAATCCACTAGTTGTAAAGGAATTAAGAATTTTTTTGTCAAATTAAAATGCTTGGATTTTGTCAAGTGAATATGTTAGAATATCACGCAAATTGCTCAATAAGAGGAACTTGCATAAAATTTCTTGCTTTCTTAAGATTGGGTGAATTACCCAACCTTAGCGAAGTGATTTTCTCATTTAGGACTTAAGGCACTTTTAATTTTGGAGACACAATTCACTTAACTTGAGAAAATCACTACATAAGTGTCCCCTTTATAAAAATTAATCCTCCCTTTTAGCTTGATTTGGTGTGAAGCACTCTAATTGAGTAGTAGAAGCAAGTTTAGTGACTCAAATGACTTATCCAATAAAGAGGATTGGGGAGTTGATGTTTTGAAAATAGAAATTACAAGGGGTGAAGGTTCATCAAGGGTTGATAGAGTAAGCCACATAGAATTTTCAAAGGTACAGTTGGCTCTACCTCTAACCTTGACTTGCTAACAATAGCAATGGTGATGAAATAGTAATCCTAGCTTGACAATTCATAATGTGTTTTGAAAAGGAGGATTGAAGTGATTCTATGGCTGATAATATTTTCACAATAGTGGAATGGTAAATTACTACCAAAATAGATTTTTAACGCTTCTTACATTATATGCCTATCATCAATAATTCCATTTGTGAGTGATTAGCTCAAGAAACTGATTTACTTAATTTGTTTTTTTTATTTTACCATTTTCTCCTGAAGAGCGATTCACTCAAAGTTCTAGAGCAATTTTTTCCTCATTTTAAACTTGAAAAATAAATTTTATTTGAAATTTTACATAGCAATTTTTTGGCAAATGGAAAGAAAAATAAAGAATAAAAGGTGTTGTCCAAGTGCATTTTACAAGGTTTTCACCTTAAAAAAATCTTTCCTTTTTATTTTTTCTCATTTTTTTGTATTTTTCATATTTAATTTTTTTACACTTTCTTTAAGAAAGAGAAAAATAAAATGGGAATACTTTTTGAAGAAAAGAAAAGCAACAATCAAAATAGTAGATAAGCAAAACATGAAAACGTTATCTACATATTTATATTTTTGTCCTTTTGTTTTGAATTTTCCTATATATGGGCCTCAGGTGCTACACATTAACTAAAATTAGCATTAGTTTCCCACCCATTCTCATAACCCTACAAGCAATTGAACTTGCGGATTGGAGGATCTATGACCCACTTTAGAGAGAATCAAACTTCCAATGACTTCTTGGTTTAGCCCTACGTTTTTCCCACTTAAAAATGAAATCACCTTCTTTATAATCTATTTTGATGGTGTTCTTGTCAAACCATCTTTTCATCACCATCTAATGTTGCACCAACCATTCAAAGGCTATCCCTTTCTTCTTATAGACCTAGTAGCGCATTTAGTTGGGTTTGCATTAATTCAATATCAGTGTACTAAAGATCTAATTTTTGGGATATTTAAAGAGAAGGGAGTTCCAAATTCATAGGCAATACCACTTATTTTCCAAAGGCTAGCTTGTATGATGATGATTCCATATAAGCTTTAGGTGTTTTTTTTTTTTTTGAAAAAATGAAAAACTTGTATTAATACAAAGAGCAATTACAAGCGGGAGAGAACACATCCCAACCAAGAACAGCAAACAACACTACAAGAGTAGAGCACAAAGTCAACCCAGCTCAACACAAAGCAAAGAAGTCAACTGGGCACGAAAAAGCGACATGTCACGAAATCGTGACATGTCGCGAGATCACGACAGTCAACCCCGTCTCCTCCGCATCGGTGCCAACAGTCGCGAAATCGTGACATGTCGCGAAATCGTGACATGTCACGAAATCGTGACATGTCGCGATATCGCGACAGCCAGAGCCCTCAGCACTCGATCGCCAAAAATGTCATGAAATCGTGACGACATCTCCCTCCAGTGACCCTTCGCCAAAATTGTCGTGAAATCGCGACTAGAAGACCAACTTGCTCCATAACGCCAAAAAGGTCACGAAATCACGACAGAGTGCCTCCGAATCATCCAACCATCAAAAGTGTCATGAAATCGTGATGAATTATCCTTATGGCATCCAGATCGCAAAAGCGTCACGATATCGCGACAGTTTTCTCCATTCCGCTGGTATGCCAAAATTGTCGTGAAATCGCGACGAGATTTTCTTGTAGCAGCCATCGCCAAAAAGTGTCGCGATGTCACGAAAAATTATCCACTTTGCACCACATCAACAAAATGGTCGCGATTTTGCGACGGGTTTTCCTTATGACACCAGATCGCCAAAAGTGTCATGATATCGCGACGGTTTTTCCTTTCGACGCCCAGTTCTCAAAACTGTCACGATATCGCGATGAATTTTCCACTTTGCTCTCCATCTGCAAAAGTGTCGCGATATCGCGACAAGTTTTCCAGTTAGCCCCAAATTGCCAAAACTGTCACGATATCATGAAAATTTTACCATGCGCCTTCCCCGAGGGCCGCGATGGCGCGACATGTCGCGATATCATGACAAAAACCTGCCAAAGGCCGTGAGGGCGCAACCTGTCGTGATATCGCGACAACTTCCAACTTGAAGCTGCGACGGCGCTACAGGTCACGATATCGTGACATAAATCTTCCTTAGCATAAAAAACACTGCACATCATTTCAAAAATCGTTCAAGGCATTGTCGAATCTCTGCATCCTCCACAGGCATGTCACTGTGCAGCTGCATCCCAACCTCCCTTTCAACACCCATCTTAGCAAGGAAATTGACCACCTTATTGAGATCTCGATTCACATAGATAGGTATCACATCATCTAATTCCCTCCAAAGCTCTTTAATTTGGGAGACTAAGATCCGCAACCTCCAAGCTTTCGAGACAAAGTTTCTCATACAGTCAAGAGCACCCACCAAGATTTGGGAGTCAGACTCAATAATAATCTTCCTGTGTCCCTGTTTGACAGCCCAGAAGGAGGCAAATTTAATGGCAAAGGCCTCGACTTCATTGTTTGTGGCACATCCCAGACCCTACAGTTCCCAATAGAGCAAAGACCCAACATGATCGTGGCACACTACTCCAATTCCAGCACTTCCCGGATTGCCTTTAGCTGCTCCATCAGTATTGATTTTGATCCATCCTTCAGGAGGAGGTTTCCAACTACCACTCACCTGCCTTTGTTGAATAACAGCTCCCTCTTCCAAAGGCTCAGAAGCAGACTGAATTTCCCCCTCGGCATGAATGGCAACCGTTTTCGCCACTTTGCTCCAAATGACTTGCCATATTCCTTCTAGAGAGGAGAAGGTTTCACGGAAAATACGGGCATTTCTCTCCAACCACACCTGCCACCAGATAAAAAATAAACCAAGCTCCCAGCCAATTCGAAGAGCTTTGGATTTAAATCTACCTTTCTTCCAGCTTTCCCATATATTTTTTCGAGACAAGACCCCATTATCCTGAAGTTTAAAGTGGGAGAACCAGCGTTTCCAGATCTTTCTTGTGAAAGAACATTCAAACATTAGATGATCCGCAGTTTCCTCCTGCTTGTGGCATAACACACATTGAGAAGGGCCAATGATGCCTCTGAGTCTGAGATTGTCATAGGTGAGAATTCCATTATGCAAAAACTGCCAGGCGAAGAAGTTCACTTTTGGCCAGCCCTGGGGATGCCATATCTTTCTCCAATCATGAACCAAAAAAAAGTGTGGGGGGGGCTCTGGAAGGATCTCATCATATCCCTCTTTCATAGTATAAACCCCAAGGCTCCCATTGCCCCAGGCCAGTTCATCCTCCTCATATCTCCCAGTAAGAAACTGTTCTACCAAGATTTTTCCCAAAGTAGGTACCAACTCCGGAGGGATTGGTATTGGCCACTCATCCAGCCGCTTAAAATTTATGATCTTGTAGTCCCCAAATTGACTAGTGCTAAAGTAGCTCTCAATTTGGATCCATCCCTTATCTTCTATAGCAGATTTTATCGGTTGCAATTCAGGAAACATAACAATAAGGGGAGGATTCTGGTCCCAGGAATCAGTCCAGAACCGAGCCTTATCCCCTCTCCCCACTTTCCAGAATAGTTGATCTTTGATGATTTGAGCTCCAAGCTTGAGCGCCTACCACACTAATGATCCAAAAACTTCCAGAGGAAAGCGGCCCACATCATTAGGATGGACAGAACCCAAGTATTTGCTAGAGAGGATTCTGCTGAAGAGGGATGTTGGCTGAGAAATCCACCTCCAGTACAGTTTGCCATCCAAAGCCTTGTTGTTAAACTTGGAGCTTCTTAGTCCCAACCCTCCTTTTTCCTTGGGTTGGGTAACCTTGTCCCAGCCAACCAAGGCCAATTTCCTCTCTCCCTTGGAACCTTCCCATAGAAATATTCTAGCCATTTTATCCAGCTCTTTCCAAATAGACTGGGGAGCAGCCAGGATGGAGAATTTATAAATTGGCATGGCCTGAATAATCGACTCGTGAAAAGTTAGACGACCCCCATAACTTAACCATCTATGAGACCAATGGTTCATTCTATCTTTGATGCCATCCAATAGGTCCTTCCAAACATCTATTTTCAGTTTTTTGAAATGGAGAGGGACCCCCGGGTAAACTACTGGGAGAGAGGCCCGAGTGAAACCTAAAATCTCAATAACTCTGTCCTGTAACCGTTGATCAATGTTGAAGAAGATCACTTTGGATTTATTGTCATTGATGACTTGATTAGAGGCTCGGAGGTAGACATTTAGAGTATCTCTAATTCTTCTTGCTTCCCTAAGGCTGGCCACTCCCACCAATCCAGTATCATCTACAAACTGTAAATGAGTCAAAACTTTAGCCCCGACCTTAATACCTGTTATCTGACCTTGAAGTCTTCTTCTCAGAAAGAGTCTATCCAATCCTTCAGCCAAGATGAGGAAGAGATAATGAGAGCAAGGGTCTCCTTGCCGAAGGCCACGAGAGGCACCAAAAGGAGGTGAGGGAAGTCCCTTGATAAGAACAGAGTATGAAGGCATAGAAATACAGCTCATGACCCAGTCTGTCCAGTCCTGAGAGAAACCAAAGGCAGTCAACATCTTTGCCAAGAAGCCCCACTCCACCCTGTCATAAGCCTTGGACATATCCAGTTTAATGAACATTCCTTTGTTCCTAGATTGGTGCATTGTATGGATAGCCTCCTGTGCTAGAATCACTCCATCCAAGATTTGCCTCCCTTCAACAAAACCCCCTTGCTCTGGGGAAATTATATTATGCAAGATAGGTTTTAACCTTTCAGCCATAATCTTAGTGATTATTTTATAGATCACATTGCATAAGGCAATAGGTCTAAAATCAGATAAATGAACCCCCCCTGCTCCTTTTGGAATTAAAGTAATGAAGGTATGATTTAGAGCCTTGAGCATTCTTTTATTGGTTCTGGAATCCTCAGTGATGACCGGAACATCTTCCTCCAGGGTATCCCAAAAGGCCTGGAAGAACTCAATAGGGAAGCCATCAGGACCGGGCGATTTTCCAGTACTCATCCCAAAGACCACCTTCTTAAGTTCATCTCTATCTATGGGTCTAAGTAGGGCCTGGTTCTCTTCAGGAGAGATTATAGAAGGAATGACAATAATAACTTCATCTTGGGCTTCCCCATCTTGCTCCATACTTTCCTTAAAGAGTTTTGAGAAATACTCCATTGAGTGGGAGTGCATACCAGGAAGAGTGTCAAAAGAGTATCCATTCTCATCTTGAAGGAATTCCATATTATTCGCTTGTCTCCTAGCACAGGCAGAGCGCTGAAAAATTTTTGTATTTCTGTCTCCTTCTAATAACCAAGTATTTCTTGCTCTCTGTTTCCAGTAAATCTCTTCTTGATTATCAATATCCTCAACCGCTTTGTGCAAAGCATCATCCTCGAATTTAAGGTGCTCGAAAATGTTTCCTTCCCTGTAATGTTTTTGCACCTCATCCCATCTGGCCAACAAGGGGGCCCGTTGGTGCTAGAAGTCTGATTTGTTAGTTTGCCTCCACTGTTTCAGTTTACACTTGACAAATTGAAGCTGTTTGTGAAATTTGAACATTGCAGTCCCAAAAGGTGGGCGGCCATCTTCCCACCACTGAGGAATTTTTCTTCGGAGATCTTCTTTTTGCAAAAAAATTTTTTCAAATTTAAATGGTTTATGGTACTGCCCTGTCATAGCGCCTCCCTCCAGCAAAATGGGAAAGTGGTCTGAAACTGGGCCTTCCAAAATCTGAAATTTAATATTCCATTTCACAAATGCTTCCTCCGAGACCAGAAACCGGTCTAGTTTTACCTTCCTACTGTGTGGCTCTCTTCTCTTATTAGTCCACGTAAAATAAGTGCCAGGACCTTTGATATCAACAAGGTGAAAGGCCTGGACTTGAGCAATCAGAAGCCTATCCCCTGGATCCAAAACTAGGATACCACCTTCCTGATCCTTGGCAGATAATTTGGCATTAAAATCCCCAGCAATAATCCAATCGCAATCTTCCCGGGAGGATCTCATTGAATGAACATCATTCCATTGAAGCCGCTGGCCATCAATGCTTTGAGCCCCATAGAAGTTTGTGATTAAAACCTGTTCAGCTGTAACAATGTTCTTAAAGAGAGATGTGAGAACACCCCTCCAAGCTGTATGTTCTATTGCTATCCACACCAGAGGGTTCCAAAGAGTAACAATCCCCCCCGAAGCTCCTTGGGCCGCCACATCCATATATCCAGCGCCCCTCCATATTCTACTAACAGTTTTACACATAAGATCTAAAGACATTTTTGTTTCCTGAAGGAGCAAAAAGTTTGTTTTGTGTCTTCCTAAAAGTCTTTGAACAGCAGATTGATGGGTTCTACTATTTAAACCCCTTACATTCCAGGATTGTATAATCATTGGAAACCTTGGGAGCAATAAGAGTCAATTGTTCTCACCGATCCTCCATTGATCAGCTTGTCCCCTTGCGCTACTAGTAGATCCTTATTGGATTTTCTACCAGGTCCTTGGGAATTACTATTCTTAGACCTCTTTTCCACCCGGGTAATCCCCAACGCCGGTCTTTCTCTCGTTCTTTTTGCACTTCCCATGTTGACATCCTTAATAACTGGTTGTGCAGGGGAATGGATTACCATAGCCCCTAGGTTCTCTGGCTCAAAGTCTCAGGGGTTTCAATCACCTGTTCTAATACAGGAGTAGATGATAGAGGAGCATGAGAGTGGGTGTTATTATCCTCAGCATTCCCATCCACTCCTTCCATGACTTGGTCTTCTTGGTCTACAAGGGATTTGAAGATTTCATATCGATTGGTTGGCTTGGTTTGAGCCTGCTCTTTGCCATTTCTCTTTTTGTTTTTCCTCCGCTTCTGCTGTTCAAAGCCATCTTTCTGGGCATCAGAACCTTGGGGGATATTGAGGGGTTCTTTGACCGGAGTGAACTTACCCTCTCTGGGGCGATTTGGCACTCCCGACGGAGCTTCCACTTTTGTGGTCAGGATATTTGGGCAGAACCTAGCCAAATGGCCATGCTTATGGCAGACTCTGCATCTAAAAGGTAAGGCTTCATAGTCTAGCTGTTGTATCCAGGTTAGTCCTGCCAACTCCAATTCCACCTCGACTGGAAGTGGCTGGCTAATATCCATTTCTACGCATATTCTAGCAAAGACAAGCAGTATTTCCCTCAATGGTATCTCTGGAAACTCCCAAATATCTACCTAGAGAATTACCAATCAACTCAAGAACCTGCTCACCCCAAAACTCCATCAGGAGAGCGTACAGCCGAATCCAAATCGGGACAGCCGTGGGCTCAATGCGAGGATCAAAACCCACTCTCCACGGTTGGACAAATAATCCTGCCGGGCCGTGGCTCCTCTTCTCTGATTCAAATGCTCTGTTTCTATCTGCTAAAGAAGAGAAACTAATAATAAAATACCCATTGCTTATAGGCCATAGAGAGTACTCACCAATGGGCTCCTAGTTCTGTCTCACCCAGGTGTGTAGAAAGTTCAGAGTGGGCCGGATACCCATGAATTTGCAGATCATATCATGGGTAGCACGGTATATAATCGTATCCTCAACCAGTTTTGGTTCTATGAAAATCTTAGGCCTGGAAGCAGATTGTGGAAGGCAACCGTTAACTCTGTTTGTAGGTAAACCCTTTCCAACATTCTTAAATAGCATTTGATAAGCACTTCGCTGAGCTTCATCGGAGGAAGATGCAGGGTTTTCTTTTAATATATCAGCATATGAGCTTTTCTTCCCATCGATAGATCCTAGAGGAGACCCCATTGGGCCCTCCCGAGGCAACGAACGATCCTTCAAAGTAGTGTAGATTCAATCCACTGGAGGTCCTGGAAGAATCTTCCCACCAGAAACCCTGGAGCTTCGCCCGGTGCCTGCACAGAAGGTTTCCCACCAAATCGCCAGAGCTCAAAAAATCAGCAGATCCCTGTTTTTCTCATATAAGCTTTAGGTGTTACCTTATATTTCTATAATGAATTTTCTAGTTTTGTATTCCAATCTCTTTATGATTTGATTACTATCCCTTTTATAATACTCACAATGTTATTATTGGTGGATTAAGCTAGATCATTGCTCCGAGGGTAATAATTGGAAGTTACTTTCAACAAAAATTCATACTCTAGTACAAAATTATTTACATTGAACCCTATGAATGTCATGCTATTGTTAGTTATTACTATGGAAGAAGTCTTTAACCTAGTGATGAAGTCCTCTAGAAGTTGGGTAACTGCCTCTTGATCTGTTAACTTAAATGGTATGACTTAAATCCACCTAGTCAAATAATAAATTATAATTAAAATTCATCCGTGTCCTACACTAGGTAAGCTATTGATTTTGGCAATAAAATATAGGTCCTATTGTTGGAAGGGTTTAGTAACAATGATGAGATTGATAGGTATTGACATATTTCTTCTTCCCATGAGAATGTAACAGGATTTGCATTCTTTAACCCACTAGAAGTAGTCAAAAAAAAAATAGTAGGCCAATAATATCATACCATTGATATTTTATGTGTTGTTGTTTCAGCATAATAGCATCTTTCTTCAACATGCTATATTTTTATTAGTTTTTTTTTCATTTCTTATTTGGTGTACCTCAACAAAACTCCATCATACCCCTTTTGAAAAATACATCATATATCTACGTTAGTGGATTACCTTTGTCTATACTCAGCCCTATATTTAAGAATTGAGCCTTTAGGAACTTACCTTGATATAATGTATCTCTTGATATGGGCCATCCAACCTAGTTGATCATCTAGTTTGAGTTCTTCTAGCAATATTACTTTGGGTTAAATATTTAATCACATTTGCATAGCAAGGAGAAATATCTTTTGGATCCCCCAAAAATTACTAACTATGCTAAAGGTTGAAGGTTAGCGTAGATCCGTGATTCCCAAAGCCAAGATAAATCCACTATTGACATCAGCATGAAGCTTTTTCACCATGGGAATGAGAAAAACAAGTGTCCAAGGCCGTGATGACCAAAACTGGATTGAATTTGAACATGATGTCAGCAAGCCAAAATCAAAACACAAGATTGTGCAAAGGGAGAAAAAAGTCAAAGCAAGTTAAAGTGAGAGTGCTTCACTTGAAGTTGGGCCACCAAATATGGTGATGTCTAATAAACAAGAAAAATAGTAAGGGATTGCATAGGTTAAAATACAAAGATAGCCTAAAACCATGATTCTTGAGACTACATGATCCCTCATGATGATATAATCATGCTCAAGACTAAACTCGATACACACAAAAAGGTCAAAAGTGCCTAAAACTAGGATGTGAGTGAAAAAAGCTAAACTAGACCATTCAAGTTGGTGATATCATCATTTTTTGAGCTAGAGTCGGGGATTGTAAAAAATAAGAAAATAACAACATAAGAGGAAAAGTGCTAAAGGTCGGGATGGACCAAAACTATGACTTCACTCCAAAATATCTCTACAAGAAAAAATGAGAGCTTCATTTCCAGCAACGTTTTAGTTAAATATCATTTTCAGACCTACAACTCCCATGGTTCTTGCCATCTAGTTCCAATTCATGACACCAAAGCATGAAAATAACATCTCCAATAATGTAGCCAATTGCAAAAGGAAGTTGTAGATCGATGAGCTGAATTCAAATTTATGCTCAAGATTGAATTTAGAGCTACCACCTCAACAATTTTGGTTTCTTGCTTAGTTGTTCTTCTCAAAAAACCATACAATTGTATTCCTATTGGAAACTTTGAAATTTTAAATTATAAGTATGAAGAGAGATCTCATTACAAGGGTTGGATCTGTAGTCCTTGCTTGGTATTACTTTGTAATTTTGCTATTGATCAATGAAGTGATAGTTGTTTGGCCTCCATTACTATGCAATTTGTAGGTTTTTATGTGAATTTTGCTTTAAGTCATTTATGTTACACTTAACTGTTAGTGTATTCTGTTAAAGTAATTTTGCTAACTCTTTAAGTCATTCGCACTTGGTCTATTTTGTTAAAGTGAGTGTAAATCGCCTATTTGATTAATAATTGTTTGAATCCTTGGAATTATTAGAGTCAATGTCATGAGCTAAATGAATCTTCAATTGTAGGTGATAATGGTTGGTATGTTAAGTATCATGAAATTGAGATCCAATATTATTACACTCTATCCCACCCATCTTTTCATACCTTTCCCTAACACTTACGTTTTTCCAAACCTTACTCTTTTTCTATCCATTTTTCTAAATTTAATCATCCTAAAAGAATTGACCTTATTTGAAGGTTGAAACATAGAGTAATATTATTTAATCCAATGTTATACTTTGGCTAGAATCATTGGATGCAATGTATTTCCACGATAATGAAAAAATTTAGTCCAATAATATAGTAGTTTCTGGCATGCTTGATGGGATGAAACGTCAAATTCATCTCACCTTCTCAAAGAGATAAAGATTAGGTGAAAAATATTCACATTGTTTATGAAGATTGTATGTTCATTTTGTGACTCTTATTAAGAGATAAAACACATAATTGCATTGTGATAAATCCATTATTGCACAAATGACAAAGCAACACCATTTTGTATCAGAGAGAAAGCAATACCATAAAAATGACAAAGATAAATTATCTTTTATTGCATACTTTGATTCTTACAATATACCCATAAGAGTGGATTTACAATAAAGTTTATAATCAACAATGTCCTTTTACAAAGAGTTAGCAATGGAATTTTATGGTGTCTTTGGCTTTATTTTGCTACAAAAAATATCGATAGAGGGTGTGAAGTGTGTTTGAATATAGTTATATTGATCCTATTACCCACTCCAATCATAGAATACCTACATACAACTCATAGAAGGAGTTAATGACAGTAAAAAGGGACTTCCAAGGTAAGGCCCAAAGTCTAGAAAAATGATTAGTAAATTTCCCAAAAATTGGACAAAAGTTACAAAACTATACCAAAACTTAATAAAATTTCAGAAATGGGCTTAATTTACCTCCCTTACCATTATGCCACTGATTTTGGACCTTAGTTTATTACCAATGTCCAGTCATCAAGCTCTTTTCAATATAATGCAATATTTTAGTATTATTGCAATGGTGTATTTTCTATGTCTACAAAATACACCATTGCAATAAAACCCTTTGTAGGGTATTTTTACAAAAAAATGTGTCCAAAAATGGGATGGCCTCTTTTACAAAGTGACTATGGTACCATGATTTTCCTATGCTACAAGCAAGGTGTGGTGGGTTTTTAGTGACCACCATAATGGATTTGAGCCTTCAATGGCCTACACACAAGCAAACATACAACATATTTAGTAGTACATGTGTTAAACATAAAAATAACAATCAATAAATTGAAAATGTGAAGTGTGCATACTTGAGTCCTAGAAGAATTTTGGCAACATTTTGGTAAGGGCCAATGTGTCTTCATGAAAATGAAGAAAATGGAGGGGTATTTATAGAATTTTGGTAGAGGAGGGGATGATATGGAGGTGACTTGGCACCAAGTGGCATGGGAAAATACAAGGAAAATCTTGTGGAGGATACATGGAGGAATGTGCACCCTCCATATTTATTAGTATTAGGTGGGGTGAATCCTCACCCACCCAAGTGCCATGAATTGGCCTAGGAGGATGTGAAATGTGCATAGGGGTATGTGTACCTTGGAAGGTGTGGGTGGAATTTAAAATTGGTAAAATGTGCCAAGGTGTACAAAAAGGACCAACCCTTTTATTGTGCATATTAGATTCCACAAGTCACACTTAAATCTCTTCCTACTTATGGTACAAGAAAAACTACTTTTGAGCATTGCCAAGATTTAGTATCATCAACAATGATTCATAACATCATAAATGAGGATGTTATGGTTAGACTTCTTGCTATGTCCTTTAAATGGAAGATACTTAACTTTTGTATCATCCAATTGCTTTCCTATGAGAAATTAATGAGGCTATAAAATCCATATTAATGGTGGATGAGATGCCCACTTTTGTTGTAGAAGAACTTCTTTTAAAGCTTTCACAACAACCTAGATCTAATCCTTTGAGTGCTCAACAATGTGACTCAATAATCACCATAAACATAGGAGGGAGGCCATCAAATATCCCATATTCCTTAGAAAATTTGAGATCTATGCCTCCCAACATAGATCTGTTTAAGCTAAATCCCCCTTTATCTCAACCTATGGGTCTTCTACAAGTTCAAAATGTGGATGTATTTCCTAGTATACCTAATGCTTTGAATGGGATTTCTTCTATTGCATTATTTAGCATACTTATTCCTACTAACATCCCCTCTACTAACTGTAGACACTAAAATCTGGTCAATCCGATTAGGCATCCATGAAAAATGGCTAAATTGACATCACATGGCCCCTAGGGCAGCCCTCAAAAGGTATACAGTGGTTCTAGCCACTTCTTGCAAGGTTTTGGAGGCTTCTGGCCCATTTTTGGGATTTTTTGGCTTCATATTCCTATCCATACCACCCTGGGATGAATGCAGATCCTATCCATCCCACCCTAGGATGGTGGTAAGAAACCGTACCAAGGTGGGATGGTTAGCAAGTTTGACCCAAAAAAAGTTAAAATATGGACAAATGGCACCAAAAAAATGCCATTTTCCTTACCTATCCCAGCATGTGGTTCAGAGGATGTTGCATTCTTATGACATGCTACATGTAAGAGGCCAAATAGGGAGATTATCTTCCCCCTCCAATGCATGCCACATTTTGGCCAAATGGCGCCTCCTACCATGCATGCCTTTTTGCACATGAGCCTCTTTTAGCTATAAAGTGGATTATTTTTCTATAAAAAATATAGGTAGGAGTTTTAGGACAAAGAAATAGAGTGCTGCTAAGATTTAATTCCACCCTTTTGTGCCTCTTTTCCCTCAAAATCTCTACATAGCTAAGGAGGTTTGCGAGTGATCCAAGAGATGCAATTTGTTCACAAAATCAGAACATATGAGTGAATTTTTTCACCAAATTTTATGATAATACCACTTAGAGTTTTTTGGACCATTCCACAGTGGAATTGTGGCAAAAAGTGAGCATAATTGGTGGGCATCCCACCCCCAGGCACCCCCCAATTTGTGATAGTCAAATTCATCCCCCTAGGATGAATACAAATTTGTTAACAATTTTTCTACTATTTTTTAATAGCATTATTATAGAATATAATATTATGCTACTGTACAAATTTCATGCATTTTGGAGTTGTATTGGATGAGATATCACATTTTGAAGTTTTTATAGGCTTGCAAGGTCCACCAAAGTATGCATAGGAATACATGATTTATTTTGGAAATATGACCACATGGGTCTTCTAAAAATGTTATTTTATTCATTCTTTCTAAGTTTCATATATTTTGGATAAGTTTAGGGGCAAAAATTTCTTTCTTTGGGTTTTGCAGGTTGGGAAAGGTCACTACGAATACGACATGCCATCAGACATAATTTCAACTATATTTTTGGTTATATATTCCCAAAACCATCTATTTTACATCCATATGAAATTTCAAGTCATTTGGAGTTGATTTGGTATAATATCCGTGCATATTCTCATTACTAGTCTTTTTGTGCCTATGGGGATTGCATGTTTTTCATCATACCCACTTGATACTTGAAATTTTTGATTTCCTTGTGTGTAGGTGCAGGTTTCTAAAGCTCATTAGGAAATATCACAAGACCTAAAAATTAAATATACAAGTGGTGGCATCATAGGTTCACCCACCTCAATTGTGGGTATGAGGAAAGACACTGGAAGTGCACCCTAGTTACTTGGAGGATTTTGATCCTTGGGCACCCAATTTGTAACAATTGTATCATATTTGAGCCCTCAATGGGACTGCTATGTAACCTTGGATTTTATCCACCAAATTAATATTAAATAGACTTACTTTATTTTATTTCTTGCTATTTGGTATTTCTTCCATTTCTACTTGCATGCTAATGATTTTATGCTCATGAGACATAGGATATAGATGCATATTGTTACTCTTAATTAGGTGCACCATTTTTCCCTACTTCACTAGTGATCACCATGATGTACCCTCTAAACCAAAGTGGAGGTAACCCAACTATCACAGTTGAACACTCTAAGTTGGAACATGAGCATGAGCTAAATCAAGAACAAGAGCATATGGATATACTAACTAGTCCCAATCATCATGAAGCATCCACATCTACTCAGATATTAGGGAATTTTAATCCACATCTTGCCAATTGTGTCCTGGCTCCCATACCCAATTCACATGCACCACCTATTAGTTACCACCCAACTTCCTCAATAGTTGTCCAATCATTGCCTCCACTAGCTCCACAACATATCTTGGATAGGATAGCCAATGTGGAGTTACAAGTGACTCACCAACTTAGTTATTTATGACATATCATGAATAAAATCAAAATAATAGAGTTATGATTGAGTCATACAAAATATCAACCCTTTTATTGTCAAGACCAACCCCCTCCTGCGTAGTCCAATACTAAGTCTCAAAAAAATCAGGGGCAAAACCAACATCATCGCTCTAAGCGATAATTTATGCCCATTACTAAGTCCATGGATTCTCTATTTTATCATCTATGTGCAACAAAAACAATTAACCTACCTAAAAGTTGACCTATCATTTTAAACGCACCAAAGCCAAAAATATATTGTGAAGACCTATACTGCAAGTACCATAGGCTAAATAGGCATGACATGTGGATGTGCTTCAAGTTCAAACACCCAGTACAAGATGTGATCGATAGGAGTGATCCTTAGGTCAATACTCATATTGAGATCAACAATAAAAAAATTAGTATATTTAAGGATATGTTACCTACAAATGAGAGTCCATAAGATCAACCTAAATAGGTGACTGAGATGTATACGATCCTGGCACCTCATAAAATGAGTCCACCATGTTCACCTTGTTTAAGGCGCCAACATCGTAACTGGAATCTATTATTTGAGTTCAAGTCAACCACATTTCACAAACTTCAAGACAAAAAGGTAATCATATTGCCAAACATACCCATGTTCAACACAAATAGGCCCAGATCTAAACTATACAAGGAGGATCATTCTTACCTCTATCACCAAATAAGAGGGCATGATATTCACAATTGCCATGTTTTTAGATGCAAGGTCCAAGATTTTATTTATAAGGGAGATTTATCCATGAGTGGGGCACTCATTTTACCCCATAGAGACATTGACATTAACCAAAATTCCTTTCCACAATGGGGGGAGTCAATCTCTATTACTCCTCCTAGCCAAGCCAATAACATTGCACCAATCACAGTATATATTGGGGGTATCCAAGCTGTCACACTTTCCCCACTATTTACATCATAAGAAATGAAGCAAATTGGGAATCCTAATAGTATCCCACATTCCTCACTTCATTTGATCACCATAAATTCTTACGGTATACGAGGTATTGCACCTTCCTCCTAAGAACATAAAGCAAAGTTACAAAAGGCTCCAAGGGTGTCTACAACCCGCTTGGTCAACCCAAAATTCTCCTAGGCGGTCTATGACCATCTAGGTCACCAAAAAATGCTCCAAGGGTGTCTACAACCCACTTGGTCAACCCAAAATGCACCTAGGTGGTCCATGACCATCTAGGTCACCCCAAAAGGCTCCAAGGGTGTCTACAACCTGTTTGGTCAACCCAAAATGCTCCTATGTGGTCTATGACCATCTAGGTCATCCCAAAAGGCTCCAAGGGTGTCTACAACCCACTTGGTCAACCCAAAATACCCCAAAGGCATATGTAAGCCCTTTGGTCACCCAAAAAGCCCCAATGGCATTCCCTAAGCCCATTGGTCAACCTGCATGTACATACATACATACATACATACATACATACTATATATATATATATATATATATATATATATATACATATATATATATACATATATATATATATATATATATATATATACATATATATATATATATATATATATATATATATAATATCAATCAAAAATTCAAAAAAACATCAAAAACACAAAAATATTGCATTACACCTAATTGCATCACATCGCATCCCATTGCCTGATATCATCACTTACATTAGGCATACTCATCATTGCACTTTGCATTTTAGAGTTGCTCATACATATCTAGCACTAAGAATATACACTAGTCATCATTCAACATCTATGTTGTTCACATCATCATTCACATCCATCCATATTTACTATTTCCACCTACATTTCCCATTTTGCATATTCGTGTCCATTCCCTTCACCTAGCCATTTGTTCTATAATGTTATTAGGGTTTTCGGTCACTCAGTCCTCTCTAGTTTTCTTTTTAGATTTTGTAGAAAGCTATCCTAATTTTTAGGAGGTAGAGTCGTGCTTATATTGTACCTTGTATACATTAGATTCCCATCACATTTACACACTAATAAATCCAAGTTTAGCACAAGGAAAGATGAAACCTACGAAGTGGTCTAGGTTACCTTAAGTGAAAAGTTTATCTTGCTCATCCCCCTATACAAATGGTTCAAGAATGCTGAGAGTTGGCAAAAGGACAAGTTCCTCCTTACCCAACTTCCTAAACTAAATAGTGGTTTTCACCACTATCAAAATAAAAATCCCAAAAAAATCAAAATCAAAAGCAAAATAAATAGTGGTTATCACCACTCCCCAAATCCCTTGCTCAAAGAAAATAAAATACAAAATAAATAGTGATTATCATCACTACATATGAGCAAATATCCCTGAATTCAAATAAAAGAAAAGAAGGAAGTATTGAACTACAAACCATTAAGTGATCCTCATTACAGGTTTTATGGCATCAAGCCGATTTTGCAATGGTGGTATCCTTACGCATGACGATATGTATGTCACATTAGCATCTTGTGTGTGTACAAATCAATGTTTGCATGTGGATGAGCTAGCTTTTGGTAGCCTATACTACCTAGTGGTCTAATCCAACTAAGTACAAAACCTAGGATCGTGCTACTCATAGGGTGATATTCAGTACATATGGGATGCATTAATCCTATTTGGCACTAGGGTAATTTTATGCTTTTCACACAATGAACTCACTTACACACACAGGGATATGAATTATCTTGGTTGTCCTAGCAGATTCATACCTTGTCAAAAAGTCTTGCATGGTTAGTATATAATTTTTGACCAGTTGACTAGAGTGTTTGAGTCTAATGAAAACCTCAAATATATTTTGTACCATATTACTATCCATGTCATTCCATACCATTTTATCACATGTATGTCAGTTTCCATTTTCACAAATCCATTACATAGTCCCATGACAACATTGCAAATGAATCGATGAATTCTATATAGTCTATGGTGCTAACAAGGTGTGTCATATAGTGTTCATATTACATCATCGCACATCAAATAGACCATCCATTTCATTATGCATACACACATTGCATATAATCAAATAACATCATAGTACAATGCATGCATCCATTAATGCGTCCATAAATCATAACATATCATGCATCCAACGCTCCAAAATATCATAATTGCAAATCAAGCAAATTTTTTTGTAACATTAATTGGGGCATCATTGGTATCATACCTCCCCTAATTAGCAATCAAAAAGTTAATAAACCAACCTCAAAAATCCCCAAAGGTATTCATAAACCCTTTGGTCACCTAAAAAGCCCCAAAGGTACCCATAAACCCTTTGGTCAACTCCCAAAAATCCCCAAAGGCATCATAAACCCTTTGGTCAAACTAAAAAAGCTCTAGAGGTATCCATAAACCCTTTGGTCGACCCTAAAAATCCCCAAAGGTATTCATAAACTCTTTGGTCACCCAAAAATCCCCAAAGGTATCCATAAACCCTTTGGTCAACCCATGAAGCCCCAAAGGTATCCATAAACCCTTTGGTCAACCCAAAAGGCTCCAAAGGTTTCCATAAACCATTTGGTCACTCAAAATGTTCCAATGACATCTAATAAGTACATTAGTCAAATGTATATACACATATATTAATAAAAAACAAAAAACAACACAAAAACCAAAGAAAATGGTACAAAACCCACCAAAAACAAGTCAATCTGATGGAATTCACTCAAGATCAAGTTACAACCAAAATTGATCATGGATGAATGGAAAGGTCTCTACTTCAATACCTAGGAAGGCCATTGCGGTTGGACCACCCCATGGGAACAAGGTATTCAATTCCTTCTTCCATGAAACATCAACAAAATCACCAAAATCCTCTAAAAAATACTCCTTTTATTAATGGGTAAAACTGAGGGTAACCTTAACCAAAGTAATCTAGGTCAAGCGACTCATCGCTTTTATCACTGGTCATTCCGTCATTGACTCATATCTTGAGGGGCTAGTCATATCTAACAAATTCATAATCATAATAAAAAATCAAACACTCAATCATGCAAATTGTGTTTGTTTAATGAATCTTTGATGAAGACAATCACGCCCCTACTTGGAGCAGCAAATAAGCAACAATTTAAATTAAGCACATAACAGTGCAGATGAACCTGCCTATTGGTATAACTCAAAAGTGACCAAAATACTTGGTATTCTCTAATGCCTATGGTTCTAAGTCCCCTAAGCATACCTGGAAGCTGAAGAGAAACCAAGACCAATGTCTTTACTGAGTCAGAAGCAAGGATTCAAGAACGCATGCTCTTTCCATGATTGGGCACCTAAAGTTGGTTAGGTTACTGAATAACCCTAATCCTTTAACATTTTAGTCATCTATTTTTGCTCAGTGTTGTGCTGCACATAATGCATCTAAAAAAGGGGCATTTGTAGACACTAAAATCTAGTCAATCTAGTTAGGCATCCATGAACAATGGCTAAATTGACATCACATGGCCCCTAGGGTAGCCCTTAGAAGGTATACAATGGTTCTAGACACTTCTTGCAAGGTTTTGGAGGCTTCTGGCCCATTTTTGGGAAGTTTTGGCTCCATATTCCTATCTATCCCACCCTGGGATGAATGCAGATCCTATCCGTCCCACCCTGGGATAGTGGTAAGCAACCATCCCAGGGTGGGACCATTAGCAAGTTTGACCCCAAAAAAGTCAAAATATGGATAAATGGCACCCAAAAACTTCCATTTTACCTACCTATCCAAGCATGCGATCAGGGGATACTGCATCCTTATGGCATGCTACATGTAAGAGGTCAAATAGGGAGATTCTCTACCCCCTCCAATGCATACCACCTTTTGACCAAATGGCGCCTCCTGCCATGCATGCCCTTGCATGTATTTTTGCACATGAGATTATTTTGGCTATAAAGTGGATCACTTTTATATACAAAATATAGGGAGAAATTTTAGGACAAAGCAACAGAGTGTTGCTAAGATTTCCTTCCACATTTTTGTGCCTCTTTTCCCTCGAAAGTTCTTCCTAGCGAAGGAGGTTTGTGAGTGATCCAAGAGGCACAATTTGTTCATAAAACTAGACCATATGAGTGAATTTATTCACCAAATTTGATGACAATACCCCTTAGAGTATTTTGGACCATTCCACAATGGAATTGGTGGTAAAAAGTGAGCAGAATTGGTGGGCATCCCACCCCGGGCGCCCCCCAATCTATGACAATCAAATTCGTCCCCCCTGGGATGAATACAAATATGTGCATAATTTTTCTACTATTTTTTAATAGGATTATTCTAGGATATAATATGATTCTACTATCCAAATTTCATGCATTTTGGAGTTGTATTGGATGAGATATCATATTTTGAAGTTTTTGTAGGCTTGCAAGGTCCACCGAAGCATGCATAGGAATACGTACCTGATTTTTGAAATATAACCACATGGGTCTTCTCAAAATGTTATTTTATTCATTATTTCCAAGTTTCATGTGTTTTTGATAAGTTTAGTGGTAGAAATTGCTTGCTTTGGATTTTGCAGGTTGGTAATGATCACTGCGAATACGATATGCCATAGGATACAATTTTGGCTCTTTTTTGATGAGATATTCACAAAAACATATATTTTACATCCCTCTACAATTTCAATTCATTTGGAGTTGATTTGGTATAAGATCCATGCATATTCTCATTACTAGTCTTTTGGTGCCTGTGGGGATTGCATGTTTTTCATCATACACACTTGCTATTTGATATTTATGATTTCCTTGTGTGTAGGTGCAGGTATATATAGTTAATTAGGAAGGATAACAAGACCTCAAGATCAAATATACAAGTGGCGGCATCATAGGTTCACCCAACTCAATTGTGGGTACAAGGAAAAACACTGGAAGTGCACCCGAGTTGCTTGGAGGATTTTGATACTTGGGCACCCAATTTGTAACAATTATATAATATTTGAGCCCTCAAGGGGACTTATATGTAACCTTGGATTTGATCCAACAAATTAATAATAAAAGGACTTACTTTATTTCATTTCTTGCTATTTGGTATTTCTTCCATTTATACTTGCAAGCTTCCGATTTGATGCCCATGAGACATAGGAGATAGATGCATATTGTTCCTCTTCATTAGGTGCACCATTTTTCCCGTAATTCATAAAATTTAATTTTTTGAGTAATCCTAAAATTAATAACATGATGATACTTTTTGGATCATCTCACCCAAAGGCTCAATATTATCCTTTGGTCAATTCACAAACTCGGTCTATAACACCACTAGTTCCTTAAATTGGATTCAAAGATATAAAATCTAAGCTAGAACAACTAGTAAAATAAAATTCTGAGTTTAAACAATAGTTGGCCTCTATTCAAGAGGGTGCAACAAAACAATATTCTTATAAATACTATTGTAACCAACTTGTAGACCCTATTTTGAATAACAAAATTTATCTCCCAAAATTTGTGTTACCTAAATTTTGAGTGTATAGGGGAGAAGGTGATCCAATAGACCACCTTAAAATGTTTCAAGTTGCATGTCTTGAAATCACCTATGATGAGGTATTGTTATTAAAAAAAATCCCTACAAGCCTTGGGGGTGAGGCTCAAGAATGGTACTACTAGTTGCCTAATTACTCAATCGAGAGTTTTTTTTATTTGGATACAAAGTTTATCCAAAATTTCATCACTTATATCATAGAAAATAATACATTTGGTGACTTATATCAACTAAAAAAAGATAAAAATGAATCCCTCAACAAATTCTTACCTCGATGGTAGGCATTGGTAAAAAAAAATTGGCCTGCCATCTAGGGATCTGTTGTATATTTTTATATACAACTTAAAAGAACACATGTCATAGCCACTAGATATGATTAATGTCTCTTTGATGATGCAATGGATCTCACTAAGCAAATAGCAGTCACCCTCCAACATAGGGGGAAATTAAATACTAATAAGGAATATGAGAAGCTCTCTTCTTCTAACACTAAATGACAATATAATAATAAACATGTTATAGGCAATGGCATAATTGACTCTCACTCTAGTAACAATTCTAAAATATGTAATGATAATACTGCTACACCATTATAAAAATATTTTAAACTAAAACTCAAGAAAATCCTCTAAGAAATTTTACCAAGTTAAACCAATCTTTATCTTCTATGATGACGTAGCTGTTAGATGCTAAGATGATAGAACTACATCCCATAAGGTAGCATGATCCTGATAGGGAAAATTTTTCTTGGTTCAAGGCTAACCAAAAATATGCTTTTCATTGCACAAATGGTCACCACATTAACAAATGTATCACTCTTAAGAATGTGGTACAAGACGTCATAGATGAAATTTGTCTAGTGGTCAATGGTACTAAACAAGAAACATCCTCTAATCAACCCAAACATGGGCAAAATGCTACTAATCATGTCCAATATAGGAACATTCCCCCACAAGACCATAAATTGGTAGGGATGATTTAGGTTAGCATCGTGACTAGACAACAAGCCAAAGAAAAGGTCAAACCTTTGAATCATCCCTTGATTCCCCCTTGGTATTGCAGTATAGATGTGTTTGTTGGAATTATGTTGAATATTTTCTATGTTATTCATGAGGGGTTAACTTTGAAAGGACTTTACATTGTAAATATTTCCTCATTGAGGTTTGAGTTCGGGTTGGGCCTCGAGTGGCGGTACGGGGGTGTTAGCCCTCAAGAATATTTTGGGGGGTGTTGGATCCTCAAAATCCAACTTGAGTTTGCCCCCTTTTAAAAAATACTATTTTTGGGAAATTTATTATTATTGGCCACCCTATTTTTAGTAAGTTCCAAAAAAAATTGAATAGCCCTCTAAATTAACACAAACTATTACAACTCTCATATTAGGCCTCCTAGAAATCTCAAAACCTATCCATGTCTAAAAAGTCATTAAATTCCATTTTTCTTTCTTCTGATTTTTCTAAAAAAAACACTAAATCCTATTTTTGAGGCACTATATGAAGGAATTAGAGCCCGATAACACACAAAATCTTCAAGACTTGTAGATAAACCTTTCCATGACATTGTCCTCCTCTTTATCTAGATCCACAAAAAATTTCAAGCCGATCCAACGGTCGGATCAAAAGTTATGCCCTCTGGAAGATAGGCTATTATGGGCCATTTTTGAGATCCAATTAAGAGATAGTGAGAGGCCATCATTCAACTCTGGTAATTTTAGTTATAAAATATTATTATTATCAAGATTTATGTAACAAGTATTTTTGACCAATTGAGACCACTATCACACTACAAATAAGAGCCACTACAAGCACAATTAATAATATGGGTCATCATGAAGATGATTGCAATTATGGGTCATCATCAAAATAGTTACAATTTTCATAATTATGGACGATCATCGAGCTTTGAATGAGAACCAATTTGCAAGCTATATGAGAGAGTTGCTACAATAGAAAATGATCAAGTTTTTGCACAGTAATTTTGTAAGAGGTATACTAGAGTGCCCATCATTGTCGGTTGTATTTTCCTTTGTGTGTCTTGTCTAGTTACCCATTTTTTCTCTCTATTATTGTGCAGGTTTGTGTTGAAGAGGTATCCAGTTTACTGAGATCAGTTCTAGTGGTTGAGGCTGAAATCTAGGAGGATCTTTGTTACATAATTTGAACGAAGATTTGCAATTCTATATTGCATCATTTTGATGGAGAACTCATTTGTATTTGCATAGCGAGATCTGATTACATTGATCAGACTCCCCTTGTAATGATTTATTGGATAATACAATCTTGTTTCCTCATTTTAGTAGTTCTATGTACAATTTTGCTTGTTCTATTTACATGTTACATCATTTGAATGCGTAAATGACATATTATTTCACTGGCATGCTTGATCACATTTATTGCATTATTTAAATGAATGTGGTTAGCTCAGTTTTATCTTATCCCCCCTTATTTATTCACCATATTTTAAGTCTGGCTACAATTGCCTAATGGATAAGGCACTGGCCTACTTTTTGAAGCACTAGCGGGAAGTTACTTCGAAGCTTGGTCAAATTTTATGTTAAAGTTTTATTTTATTTATTTTTTGCAATATCGATGAGCATGAGCATATAATAAATATTGTAGGCTCACCTCTAGGTTTCCTTACCTTACTCGGTTTATCTAGAGTCTTAAGATAATATTTTACCGAGTTAAAGAGGTGGATCCACCAGAATCCACAATGCTGATTAGATCAAGGAAGTCTTGGAGCATGACAAATCTATTAAGGATGCAGGAATTTCCCCCAAAAAGGGGTTTAAGCTATTTTTAGACCCATATGGGCATTTTTGGGTTAATGTAATGTCTGTCCATAGTTTTGTAACCATGGTACTGTAAAACCTCTTCTTGTGTTGGTATATAAAGTAGCACTTGAATTAGAATTTGGTAATGAATTTGCAAGAAATATAATTACGAGCGAAAGAATATTATTGTATTCGAGACAATAAAGTTTATACAATAAGGATATATTCTTGTTAGGTTTTTTCCCGAAAGGATTTCCCAGGATAAATTCTTGTGTAATGTGTTCTTCTCTATTTTTCCTTTGATTCTACAATTACTACTTTTCTATATTTCTTTTTATCAAGGTATTATTTCTCTTCAATGTTATCACTCCTAAAGAACCACCTTTGGTTCTAAATCCCCAATATAAATGCAAGAGGACTTTCAACCTCCAAAAACAACTAAAGGATACACCAACCAAAATTTGTATTGTTGAGTTGATGCAAACTTCATCGAGCCATAGAAAAAACCTATTTAAGCTTCTACGTGAAAAAATGGTACCCAAAAATTTAGCCCTAATTATTTAGCTAATGTGGTGGGGTTCCTTAGCATTAACCATGCCACCATATCCTTGTTTAAGGATGGAATTCCACTTACCTTTATGCTAGAAGAGATACCTTCGTATATCACTTGCATTATCGATGAATAATGAATTAAAAGGATTCTCATTGATAATGGTTCAACAATAAATATTTGTAGCCTCAAGTTCATCCATAAATAGGGCTTAATAAGGAAGATCTAGAAAAAATAGACATTATCATAAAGACTTATGACAACGAATAATAAGAAGCTGCTAGAACTATAGTTATTTTGATAAAAGTGGGGCCTTACATTTTAAACACTTTGTTTTATGTGTTGCCATATGGTTTGAACTATAATATTATTTTGGGGTGACCTTAGATCCATGCAATGTAGTTTGTCCCCTCAAATTACCATCAATGTAAAAAATTTTAATACTATGATAATTTGTATAGCATAGTGGCCAATAGAGATTTTGTTTATTATCAAAACATCCAATAAGAAAACCCAAAGGCTCGATTGTACCCTTTGTTGAATATTTATTGTCCTTTCATAGACGAAACCTTAAGTTTTGTCCCACCTAAGGGAATAAGCATCAACGAAAGATAAGAAACTAGTATTCAAGCCATGAATAAAGGTAAATAAAATATTGAGGAAATTAACAATACAAACCTCAAAAACTAGTATCATGAGTTATTAGCCTTAGACTTGGTCAAGTTACCTCCATCACCTCATGCTTTAGGGTTTCCTTCCTAAAAGGAATGATTGTGCAAATAAGAACTTGCACCTTTATTTCTACAGGAACAACTAATGAGAAGAGAATATGTGGAACCAATCTAAAACTTATAGAATGAAGATATTCCTCATGTTATCTCTCCAATATTTACCCTATCCCCAATAAAACTTGAAGAATAAGGCATTAAGGAGCCTCTAGAATCTAAAGCTTAGCTTGAGAATTGTGGGTTGGGATACTTATAAAACCATAATAAAAGAACATCTTGCTCCTATTTAGAAAGAAATGATGATGAAGAGGTGTGCCTTTTCTCATATGAACCTAAACAAGAAGTAACCTGTTGGTCACGAATCTGCCATAGGAAAGGATTTTAACATAAATGCGCCCTAGACCCGGCCAACATTGAAAGGTTGGGAGAAAGAAATGTCTCCCAAACCAATCTCCAGAGAGGGCTGGTTCCCTTACTAAATTTTATATTCTTGAAGACTAGAGTTACAGGAAAGGAATTGGAAATATGCAGAAAGAAATGAGAAATTACGAAAAGAGATGGGAAATGTAGCCACAGGCCGAATTTATCAGATCGAGAAAGATTAGTAGCAGATAACATCAAGCACACTGACAACATATAACGAAAGATAGCGACATAATTTACTTACAACCTTGCACAGATAACCTTCAGAGTCGCATTCCAGAACTCACTTCCTCATCGGCAATATTTAAACTCAGACGTAGAATTCAAATTTAGCAACATATAATAAATACAAGCGTAAAAGAGGAATGCATAATATAGAAGGAAAAACACATAGAAAGTTGCTTGCAAAACCAGAGGCCAAATATCTTTTATTCATGCAAAGAACTTGAAAATTTTTTCAGCAAAAGTCTCTCTCTCGATACCTCTTTTTGAGATATACATTGATATTTATAGAGGTCTTTCCTCTTTGTAGCATTTAAAACATGAAACGAACTTCCTCGAGATCTACAAAATGTGCAACAGAAATAAGGAAATGATCCCCTTAAACCAGCCTCGGAGAAGTTAAAAATTGAATGAAACAAGGAACCGGTCGTCTTCATTAAATGGTCATTCTCGGAGCATGCTTGGACCGTTAGAAAATAATGAACAGAAGCTTTAACTAATGGAGGCATCTTCAATTCTGGTGGCTTCGAAATCTACAGGCCTGAGCACGTTCTTCTATCTTGCACACATTGGAAAGTAGCAAAACATTAAATTTTGGAGAGCTTTTAATCCTTGGAAATCACAATACTTCATCGGGCCGTTGAACTGCTTTCTGGCGTGAAACTATGACAGGTCGTGAAAATGCGACATGTCGTGAAATTGTGACATATTCTTTCTTCGTACACTTTTGCCACTTTCGGTCATGAAAACCAAACATATCGTGAAATCGTGACATATTTGGCTCTTTGTTCTCCTTCATCACCTTAGGTCGCAAAAATGCGACGCGTCATGAAATCACGATGTTTCATACTATTCTACTCCTTCCTTGCTCTGCTCTCGCGAAACTATGACCTGTCGCAATTTCGCTACATCTTTCTCTTGTTTGGCTTTGTCTTCCTGATATGTCACGAAACTAGAACATGTCATGAAATCACGATAGTTTTCTCTTCCTTGGCATTCATCCTCTTGCAAGTAGCGAAACTAGAACATGTCGTGAAATTGCGACATTCCGTACCATTTTGTTCTTTTTGCGCTTTCACATCGTGAAAACAAGACACGTCACAAAATCGTGACATCCTTCTCTATTTAGCCTTTCCTCCACAATATGTCACGAAATCACGACGTTTCCTTGCTTTCTCTACTGTTGCCACTTTCTGTCGCAATATTGCGACGTCTTTCATGCCTTATGCTTTTTCTTCAACTTGACCACGAAAACGTGACATGTTGCGATATCGCGACAATTTTATTGCTCTGCCTCCGTTGACCACTTTGACCGTGATTTTGGAACACGTCACGATATCGCGACATTCTCCAACTTTGCTTCTCTCTCCTCAAAAAAACCGTGATAGCATGACATGTCGCGATATCGCGATAGTTTTGAACCCATGCTCTCCATGCTATTTTTGGTCGCGATATCGTGACAGTCTTCGGACTTAGCTGTTTTGGCACCAAAACTCATAGAGAAAACATAGAGGAGTGAATACTCAACAATTTATGCATGAATAATCAACAATCAAAACAATGTGGCAAAAATGCCAACATTCTTGGTGGCTCACGGGGTATACAGTTCTGCTGTATGCACGAATCCCAGGCCTGAATCCATTGGGCAACAGAGTCAAGAAAAACTGGAGGAACATAATGCTGACTGATGGGGAAAATCTTTGCTGACTGCTACAACAACTCTTGCTGACTTATAGAAAACTCAGATAAATTTGTATTCAGCCTAGCTTCACCAGATGCTATAAAAGGATCTCCATGGTAGTGATGAAAGCACCAGGGTTGCCAAATGGAAATGAATGAAATGAGTGGAGTGTGGACTATGGAATGGAAATAGTAAATGATGGAATGGTGGAAGAGGAAGGAGTGAAGCGGTAGATACAACAACTAAAGAGGGGAATACGGAGCTACTGACTGCAGGGATGGAGGGAAAACGAATAATGAAATGAAGGGAGATGAAATTGAAAAATGCGGTATGAACTATGAATAAATGCTGAAAAGAAAACAAGGATTAGAAGAAAAGGAAAAGAAGAAGCGGGAATATCAGAGGGGGAAATAGAAACAACAGTAGTGACTTAATTACAGACGACAGAAGAAGAAATGAGTGAAGAAGGGAATGAAAATAAGGGAGGGGAAGGAAGAAATTAACAAAAGCCACTATCTGTTGGGAAGGAAGAAGAAAAAAGAAAGAAATAAACATACCTGTGGGCTCGCATACAAAAAGAGCCGAAGTTGACGATTCACAGAGGAAATCAATTTTTTTTTTTCTTTTCCAATTTTTTTTTTTTTTTTGCTATATACAAAAGTTTACGACATGATTGGCATGCCGCCACCACAAACCCAGTTTTAGGTGATTATCCGGTGAACCTGCAGTGACCGGACCAAATTTGATCATACTTGAGTCGGTCCTTGAAGTTGGGATGACCTCTTGAAGTTCTCCATGTTGCAAATAGGGGCAAGTTATCCTGCATGCCAGTACCCACACAGTCGACGAATAATGTAGCAAAGAGATTTGCCACATGAAGGGCTCCTATAGGTACCAGTTGCAGTAATGGCTGAAGCCAATACCACCATCTTGAAGAGTCCCCTGGTTGTGGGCTGAGTACAGGTTCCTCCAACCCCTTGATGCGATAACAAGAATTGTCCGACGATAGTCCTTTCTCCAGGATCTCTTCAGGTTCAGCCTATTGATGAGGCGTAGTTAATGGGTTCTGGCTGAACACTTGCGTGTTGTGCAAAATTGTGCCCTCTTTGTGCTCAGGTTCTACCACTTGAGTTTGTTCTTCTTCTTCGCTTATCTCCTCTTGATCCATATCCTAATAGAAACTACAAGCAATCATATTATCTATTGCTGGGACAATGCTTGCATATGGCCATCGTTGGCCTTGGACGAAATTTGCCTCTTGAGTTCCACATAACTACATTTCAGGTCTCTACACAGTATGAGGGATCGGCCATGATATATACTACGTAGGGTAGACATGAGTGGTGACTACCGGATAAGGTGATGGGGTTTCTCCCCATGGTAATTTTCCTGGTAGGAGTAGAAGGTGCTCCGCTTGTAATGATTCCTCAAAGATTTGAGGGAATCTACGTTCACCTGATTGCAGCAAGAGGAGGCTTATGTCCAGATGGAAAGCTCAAACATAGAAGAAGTGGGCTTGGGCGGGTGTTGGTAAAATAATCTCTGGAATTCTCTTCCAACTTCTACAAAATCGAACATTGAAGTCTGTGATGCTCTCTAGAGGTGCTCTAGTGATGTACATTAAAAGCTGAAAAGGATCCTGAGAGCCATTAAAGGGATCCTCGTCAAATATTTTGATTAGTGCTCCTGCTAAGTCATCCAATGAGCTGATGCTTTTATGCCCAAGCAGTCTGTACCACTGCAATTCCCCTCCTTCCAAAGATAGAACCAGAAGTCTGATCATGACATCTTCGTGAACTATATCATGGAGGGTCGCTAAAGCAGCAACATCGTCAATATGCTCTCGGGCCATTCCCTTGGTGCCATTGTATTTTGTTAGGGCTTTCAGGGCACTTTTGGGAATCTCATGCCAAATTTTGAGATTCAGAGGGCCAGGATCATCCCATCTAGGATAGCATACCCTCACCATTATAGCAGCAGTCTACGAGATCAGCTGTCGCCAAGTCAGAGTCACCAAGTGAACATTATTTTCTTCGCTTGTAAGGTCAAGGCTGCTCACCAAACCTTGATTCCTTCGAGGTGTCTTATTTTAGCTTCAAAAGGCTCTACGATCAAGAAATTTGGATCTTCAACTCAATAGAGTCGCCAGATAAACTTACAATCTTCACTTTTGAGGTCAAGACAGTTCATCAAAAATCTTGATACCTCCGGGTATTAAACAATGAAACAATCAGTCTCATCGA
Organism: Wollemia nobilis; assembly: GCA_028583015.1. Taxonomy (NCBI): domain Eukaryota; kingdom Viridiplantae; phylum Streptophyta; class Pinopsida; order Araucariales; family Araucariaceae; genus Wollemia; species Wollemia nobilis. The sequence continues at coordinate 22,179,071 of JAQPPZ010017228.1, forward strand.
TTATGGATCTTTGGGAGACAGAAACAGTCTGTCCCACCGGGTGTGCCAAAAACTGTTGGTCATGAATCTGCCACAGGAAAGGATTTTAACATAAACGTGCCCTAGACCCGGCCAACATTGAAAGGCTGGGAGAAAGAAATGTCTCCTAGACCAATCTCCAGAGAGGGCTGGTTCCCTTACTAAATTTTATATTCTTGAAGACTAGAGTTACAGGAAAGGAATTGGAAATATGCAGAAAGAAACGGGAAATTACGGAAAGAGATGGGAAATGTAGCCACAGGCCGAATTTATCAGATCGGGAAAGATTAGTAGCAGATAACCTCAAGCACACTAACAACATATAACAAAAGATAGCAACGTAATTTACTTACAACCTTGCATAGATAACCTTCAGAATTGCATTCCAGAACTCACTTCCTCATCGACAATATTTAAACTTAGATGCATAATTCAAATTTAGCAGCAGATAAGAAATACAAGCGTAAAAGAGGAATTCATAAGATAGAAGGAAAAAAACATAGAAAGTTTCTTGCAAAACCAGAGGCCAAATATCTTTTATTCATGCAAAGAACTTGAAAAGCTTTTCAGCAAAAGTCTCTCTCTCGATACCTCTTTTTGAGATATACATTGATATTTATAGAGGTCTTGCATATTTGTAGCATTTAAAACATGAAACGAACTTCCTCGAGATCTACAAAATGTGCAACAAAAATAAGGAAATTATCCCCTTAAACCAGCCTCGAAGAAGTCAAAAATTGAATGAAACAAGGAATCGATCGTCTTCATTAAATGGTCATTCTCGAAGCATGCTTGGACCGTTAGAAAATAACGAATAGAAGCTTTAAATAATGGAGGCATATTCAATTCTGGTGGCTTCGAAAGCTACAGGCTTGAGCACGTTCTTCTATCTTGCACACATTGGAAAGCAGCAAAACATTAAATTCTGGAGAGCTTTTAATCCTTGGAAATTGTAATACTTCATCGGGCCGTTGAACTGCTTTCTGGCGTGAAACTATGACGGGTCGTGAAATCGTGACGTATTATTTCTCCGTATGCTTTTGCCACTTTCGGTCGCAAAAACCAAACATGTCGTGAAATCGCGACGTATTTGGATCTTTGTTCTCCTTCATCAACTTAGGTCGTGAAAACGCGACGCGTCACGAAATCGTGACGTTCCATACTATTCTGCTCCTTCCTTGCTCTACTCTCGCGAAACTATGACCTGTCACGATTTCACTACATCTTTCTCTCGTTTGGCTTTGTCTTCCTAATATGTCATGAAACTGGAACATGTCATGAAATCGTGACAATTTTCTCTTCCTTGGCATTCATCCTCTTGCAAGTAGCGAAACCGAAACATGTCGCGAAATCGTGACATTTCGTACCAGTTTGTTCTTTCCGTGCTTTCACATCGCGAAAACAAGACATGTCGCAAAATCATGACATCCTTCTCTATTTAGCCTTTCCTCCACAATATGTCATGAAATCATGATGTTTCCTTGCTTTCTCTACTATTGCCGCTTTCTGTCGCGATATCGTGACGTCTTTCATGCCTTATGCTTTTTCTTCAACTTGACCGTGAAAATGCGACATGTCACGATATCGCGACAGTTTTACTGCTCTGCCTTTGTTGACCACTTTGACCATGATTTTGGAACATGTCGTGATATCGTGACATTCTTCGACTTTGCTTCTCTCTCCTCAAAAAACCCGCGATAACGCGACATGTCACGATATCGCGACAGTTTTGAACCCGTGCTCTCCATGCTGTTTTTGGTCGCGATATCGCGACAGTCTTCGGACTTAGCTGTTTTGGCACCAAAACTCATAGAGAAAACATAGAGGAGTGAATACTCAACAATTTATGCATGAATAATCAACAATCAAAACAATGTGGCAAAAATTCCAACATAACCTTAATAGAAGGTTTGTTGGAAATATGAGCAAGTTTAGCAAGTTTTGTTGTCATTAATGTCAAGGAAGATAAGGAATAAGTTTATCTCCATCCAGGTGTTTATGTCTGAATTTTGATAGGCAAGGTTGATGTTTGAGTTTCATTAATATCCTCTGATGGTTTCTTTATAAAGGCAAAGAAGAAGCATCCAGGGTTAGTTTACGAAAAATAATGCAAGGAGTTGTCGCATTATGAAAACATCAAAAAATCCATATGGCAAATTGAGTGGTTAAAGGTTTAATTATTTAATTTTAAATAATTTAACCTTAAAGGTTAAAATTTAAAATTAAATAATAATAAACTAAAGGGCCTAAAGTTATAATATATAAATTCGAATTAGAAATCAAAATATTTTTGCCGACGTTGAGAAAAATCCTTCAAATGCATATAAATATGCCACAAGACTTTAGTGTTAATTATCCATGTGAATCAATGCAAGAGTTTATGTGCCAACAGAATATTCGCATGTGTTTTGGATTTTCGAGCGCAGAAGAAGGATAAGTAACAGTGGATAGAAAAAAATATTTCGAAGTAGGTAGTAGCTCAGTTGGTAGCTAGGGGCTGCGTTAGAGCGTTCGAGGAATGCTAGACCCAAGATCGAATCACGGGTGCTCTGTTTTGCTAAAGAGAAAGTATTTTTGGTTGCTCTTCATGGAAGGGAAGGAGTTAATACGTTGAGGTGTGCTCTTTGGACCACATGAGGGCACATATCCCAAGCGGTGCTAGCCTAAAGCACTAAGGTGTTGGGGGGAAGGAAGGTGGGAGTTCAAAACCCGTCAAAGGTATTTTTACCAAGCAAAAGGTATGCAAATTAAATTTTAAATTTTATTAAAGTTTTGCTAGGCAAATTTTGCAGAATGTGCATTAGGGGGTAATGTTAAGCGCTAAGTTCGTTAGTTGTTGATTAAAGTGGGAGAAATAAGGTTTTGGGTAAAATACAAATTAAATTATTTTTTAAGGAGTAATAAGGGGATAAAAAAAATTATATTTTATAAAGGTGTTAAATAATTAAAAAGGAGAAATAAGGTGATTATTGAAAGGTTATTTGTGAAATGATTTGATTTGTTTTTGTTAAATTTTTTAAGTGTGGAGTCTATAAGGTGTAATTAAGATATTATGCTATGTTTGGTAAAATAATTTGAGGGATCAATTTGAGTGAAAAATTGCTACCTAACCTTTGAAATTGGCAAAGAGTTGATTGTAATTAAGAAAGGTGTTTGAGGTTAAATAATCTTTAAACAAAGAGGTAAGAGCACATTATCCTTGAGAGTGATTGTTGGATGTTATGAATGCTAAGTTGGAGTGAAAAGGTCCTTGTTTGATAAGCATTGTTGAGTAAGATTTTATATGCATGATTGGTGAATGCTTGAGTGAAAACTTGTGATCTACCTTGAACTAGGGTTTTTGCAAAGATCATGAGTATCATGGTTATGTGATTATGGAATCGTCTTTAGTTGAGTTTGAGTTCCATTGGATGAAACATTTGCTTAGGGTTTTACAAGCAAGTTGGTTTCATTGGTTGAGTTGATTGAGCTATAGTGATTGGAAAGTGTTGGAGTGATAGTTCAAGTTCTATGAAACAAATTGTTCTATATTATGAATTGATTTGAGAAAGAGATTGAAAGTGATTGAGTGTTTGTGAGTGTGAAATATATTGAGTCTCTAACCATTCTCTATATGTTTATGAGGTTAAGCAAGAGAGTTTGAAAGTGATCAAGTATTGTTGTGAGTAGGAAACATATTGAGTCTCTAACCATTCTCTATATGTTTTTGGGAGTCAAACAAAATTCGGTGTGAAAATGTTTTGTGTAATTGAAAGAGGTTTTCTGTGAAAGATTGAGTTGAGTTGAGTAAGCAAGTTTGCAATTGTTTTGAAAAGATTTTGTGAAATCTAGTGGTTGATTTGAGTAAGTCCTAGAGTGGACTTGAGGACAAAGTGAAGCAAGCTTTTGTGAAAGCTTGTGGGAAAATTTGTGTGAGCTTTTGTGGAAGCTTACAATCAGAGATTGAACAAGTTCTAGTGAGGACTTGTTGAGTAGATTTGAAGCAAGTCTTAGAGAAGACTTGAGAGCAGATTGGACAAGTTCTAGTGAGGACTTGTTGAGCAGATTTGAGGTAAGTCTTAGAGAAGACTTGAGAGAACATTGGATAAGTTATTGAGAGGACTTGTGGATAGATTTGAGATAAGTCTTTATGAAGACTTGAGAGTTGAGTTGATTTATTGATTTGTTCAAACCTTAAGTTAAGGTTTGGGACAGATCTAGCAGAGGTAATTTGTGATTGATCAGGCTTTGTGGTAAATATTAAAGATAGATTGAGGATAGATTTTGGTGCAAATATGCAGATAGCTTTGTACCAGACCAGAGACAGAGATTGAACAAGTTTTGTTCTAGGCTGAAGGACTGAGTTTAGTACAAAACAAGATAGAGATCGAGTAGATTTGTGCTAGACAAAAGGACTGTATTTAGTATAGATTTGAGATAGAGATTAAGCAGAGCTTTTGAGGTGAAATAGTAGAGGATAGTAGTCTCCAGTGGATAGAGATCCATTATATAGGGCAAGAGGATAGAGGTATTCAGTGTAAAGATATCCACAACCTAACGCATTGGAGGCATTAGTCTTCTAGAGGTTCACCATCCAGAGTAGAGGAGAAGGAGTTCTCCTATGGATAGATATCCACAAACCAGTAAAGGATATTGGTGTCTCCTATGAATAGATATCCAAAAACTTGATTAGGTGATTGGTGTCTCCTTTGGATAGAGGTCCATAAACATTTTAATAGGGAAAGGTTTCTCAAAAGATCTATTGAGAAAATTTTAGTGAAAGATTTTCTCTGTGGAGTATCCCACATTGGGTGAACCACATTAAATTTATGTCTCTATTGTGTGTGGTGATTTATGTATTGCTTTGATTACTACTATTGACATTGCATTGATATATTAGATATTATTATTTGAGTAAAGAAAATTAAAAAATGGCCTTATACTGTTCACCCCCCTCTCAGTATAAGCTTGTGTTCTTGAATTGGTATCAAAGCGAGTTCCTTCAAAAGAGTTTAATAGCTTGAATGCAAAGCTCACAAGAACATAGATGGATTCTAAGCGTGGATCCTTAGATAATTTAGCACAAGTATTTGATGGGAGTGATTATGTATTCTGGAGTATGAGAATGAAGATTCACCTGATGGCACTTGGAAATGAAATATGGTAAGCAGTTGAAAATGGATACACACCACTAGCTACTCCACCTACAAATAAATATGGTAAGATTCTACATCATTACAATTAAAAATCAATGAATACAATTTTGAGAGGTTTGCAAAAAATAAAATTTATAAAGGTTATGCACTGCAAATTAGCAAAGGAAATTTGGGATAAGTTGCAAGGCATATATGAAAGAGATGAGTCAATATCAAGCTTTGAAGAAGAAGAAGCTTCAGAAGAAGAGAGTGTAATAGAGAGTGAGACTTTTGAGGATGATTTGGACAATATAAAGTTCAACAAGAAGAGGAACAATGCACAAATGAGGAACAAATGGAACAAGAGGCAATAGAGGGTGGAAGAGACTAAGAGACTAATGAGGACAAGGTAAGGTAATTTCAATGGACGATGCTTCTCATGTCACAAGTTTGGGCACAAGGCTTCATAGTGTAGGACACATAAAAGGTAGAAATATTAGAACTTTATAAATAATCATATTTTCCAAGGATACTGCTACTCTTGTAATCAGTTTGGTCACAAGGCAGTAAATTTCAAGGTTCATGATATAAGTAGATATGACTTCACCAAGAGAAATCCCAAGATATTTGCACCTCCAAGGAATAACAATATTAAGTGTTATAGGTGCAATAATGATGGACATACAACAAAATGGTATAGGGCAGAAATCCCAGAGATAAGTAGGAACAGAAACAATCAAAGGAATCAAAATATCATTCAAGGAAGAAAGTGGACAAAGGCAAAGATCAATGCTTACCAGGAGTAGAAATATTCACACCCTAGAATTAACCACCTCAAAAGGAGGTGGGGTAGGGGCTTAGCTAAGAGACTCATTCTTAGCCCTATTGTGGCTGATCCAAAACGTACCCAAAAATTGGGGACCCACATTTTATTTTGTATTTTTTATATTTTTGGTACCCTTGGGGAGATGATTGTAGCAAGTCATATCCATGGCATTCGTATTTCAAGTTGCAAGGTGCCTTGCCAAAGTAGCTTCTTTCAGTTTTTTTTGCTCTCCTTTGGGGTCTTGATAGGTTTTGGTGTGGATTGAAGCCCTTGTATTTTAGTTTTCAAATGTGGATTTCAAGTTCTAGGAAAGGCTTTTAAATCTTGTCTTTAATTTAAATTGTTTTGATTAGAAATGTTTGAATGCTTTAAAATTTGAAAAAAATAAGAAGAAAATAGATATATAGATATATATATATATATATATATTATTATATATAATTTACGTATAATAATAATATATATACAAATAAAATAAACTTTTATATTCATATATATAGAAGTTCAAAGTGAAAATAATTAAATATTATATATATAGATTTATATCTATATATATAATATACAATCCTTTAAAATAATAAAAAGATAAAAAAATGAAGAAAGGATGTTAAAATGAGATTCAAAAATGAAGTTATGGTTTATAAAGAAGCTACGCTCCCATCAAAGAAGCCTCTTTATCATATATATAATGATATTTTATACGAAGCCTCATTATCATAAGATTTTATTGCTAATTACTTGTTATGTCTCATGTGCAGGTAGCGACGGTTTCGTGGCAATAGAAAAGGTTCGACAGAGGCAGTGTTGTTCGATGACGTTCAACGATGTATGCGAGAAGCGAAAACTAGATGCCAAATGTGGAGTCAAATGGGGTGACATTTGTGCACTTTATCAACGATGATGGTTTAGGCGACGAAGCTACGTCAGTAGTTGAAAATTTGACAAAGGCAATGAAGGCGCATAAGACAACATCTATATTGGCCTTGATAACAATGAACACGATGGAGTTAGGGGCAGTCATGGATAAAGATGCTAAAATAGCATACACGGTGAAGGTGCTACATGCGGATGGATTCATCAATTTCGGGGTAACATCTGCATCATAGGTAATAATCGACATGGTGGTGTATCATGGATGATGTGACAATGGTGAGGAGATGAACCCCCAAATGATAGCGGACGTGTCAACAACGTGGATTCACGTGGCATCCAACAATTAGACACATCGACAACATGGAACATGGGATAGTCATTGGATTTTGAAATCCTAAGCAGAACACGGTCAGTCTTCAAGTTTAGATCATGGCAGGCGAATGGAACAGGGTTTGACCTATGATGCCATAATGAATGACAATGGGACATGGGCGTAAAGCACCAACTTCGAGGCTCGAGTGTCGAATGAAATGGAGTTGGACATGTGATGATCAAAAACCATGGAAGATTTGACTAGGATTCAAATGACAAACAAAGATTCGTCAATACCATCGGTGGGATGGTGTGGCCCAATATACATGGCTAAATATTTGACCATGATTGAAATTGAGGCATGGGCACTTAAAAGAACTTTGTCTTGATTGGATAACTTTTAATGTTCTTTTGAATGGTCCAGGGCACAATGGTAATTTTAATATTGTCAATGCTGGTAATAACTGGGTTATGCAGAAGAATCACCATTTTTCAAACCATGTACAGTGTTTTAGGTAGCCTTAGTAGGTCAAGGTACACGGGTGCAGGTTCAAAGTATTTGATTACATAGGATGGTCACCTAGGAGGAGCAAATAGAAAATGTGGACTTGGATGGTTTTAACCTAGATGAAATGCAGCATAGACCAAGCACTCAAAATCCACTGCAGAATGAGGAAATGATAGCAAGGGGTTAAGACTTGGAGTGCCTAGCGTTAGCATATGCAGACCCCACCGAAGGCAAAATGATTGTAGTAAGAGGTATAACACCGAACATTGATGAACATCGTGGATCCAAGGCAAGCATTCAGTGTGAGAGTTTACGAGACCTTACTGGTAATGAAGAAGACAGTTTCACAGCAACCAACGAAATTGCAAGAGTAGCAGTAATTTTAGGTCATTATTGTATTCAAGCAACTGCAGTTGGCATTTTAGAATTAAGTGTTAAGAATAAAGGAAGCATGCGGTAAAAGTTTTATTATTGGTCTATTCAATTGAATAAAGCCAAAGGGCCTTCGATACCTAATTTTAAGATAATCATTCACTTACCATGCACTATCCTAAGGGTGCTAACGAATGGTGGTCATGGCACTTAGAACTTGGGCTAGTTTGAATAGACGACGTTCAACAATGATCATTGTAAAAGAGCATTGTAAACAATCAAGAAGCATGTCAGTAAAAGAAAAATTACCTTAGAGACAAATGAAGCCAAAATAGTGAAAAAAAAAATGAAACATTTTCGAAATGAAGTCCAAATGAAACCAAGGAAAATGAAATGAAGAGGAAAATAGGCCCAAACGAGAATAGGGAAAAGGAAATGAAGAGTTTCAGGGGAAAATGAATTTTTTTTAGGAAAACCTTAAATATGCCATCAAATGAAGGATACGGGGTTGGAAACTGGTTTTGAAAACAATGTTGCAGATTTGGGATTATTTTTATTTCCATTGGGCTGGATCTCTTGGATACCGCATGCTGCTGGAATGACATGGCTGCTACCTTTTTTGGGAGAGGCCAGATTTTGCTGGAAAGGATGTAGAAACATGGAATGTTTGTACGTAATTGCAGGATTTCTGCCCTTTGGAGAAAAATAAGAGGAGAAAATATTTGAGTGTTCTCAATTTAATGTCTATTTTTCCTTTCTTTGTTTTTTGGATTTCTAGACAATGCTATTGCTTTGATGGGTTCATTTTTGAATGTTCAGGAGCAAATATTTCCCATTTTTCCTTAGAGTCTTGCATCCAATTTGTCTCAAGATGTGTAAATGCAGTTCCGGCTGAGTTGGGTTATGCTCAAAAAAATCTCATGTCTCGGATTTTGAATGCTAGGGTAGCATAAAACTGCATTTTCTGGATTTGTGCATTTTATTTCAATTTTCAGATTTTATTTTTTATTTTCTAACTTTATTTTCATATTTTTTTTTTAATTTTTGGACATTAAAATAAAAATCCAAAACAATTGCACAGCTACGTAGAGTATACTTCGAAGTTCCATTTTGCACTTAGAATTTTTTTCTTCGGAGTCATTTCGTATTTTTAAAAATTAGCCGAAGTTGTTGTTTTTATTGCAGATTTTAAAAATTTGAAATTTCATAATTTTTATTTTGGGGCCAAATTTAATTTTTTTTCAGTTTTATATTTCATTCATGAGCCTATGATGACATTTCCTTCATGAAAATTTTAATTTCATTTAAGGGGTTATGTTTATAGAATTCCACAAATTGACATGTTGAGAGCAATAAATGCACCTTTCTTCATGAAAATTTTGATTTCATTGAAGAGGGAGAATTTTATAATTTACATAAAAATGTCATTGTTTCAAAGCATTTAATTATTCTCCTTTATGAAAATATTTCATTAGAGAGGAATAATTAAAAGGACATTAAAAGCCTCTATTTTAAGGCAATGAATTATCATCTCTTTGTGAAAATTAATTTCACCAAAGAGGGATAATTTATCAATCACATAAAAGGCTATCTTAATCTTCATGATAAGAAGTTACATTTAAATGATCCTATTCATCATTTGGATTCACATTCATAGATAGATTTAATCTTCATTTCCATGCTTAAAGTAGGATTTAATGCAAGATAAAACTTGTTTAAAACCCACTTAATAAGGAAGATAAAATCTACCTTAAAATCCTCAAGATAAAAGGAATTAAGGCACTACATTGTGGTCATATGAGGGCCAACTCACATTTGCTTTATTTTGGTTTCATGAACAACCATTAATGTAGCATGGTAAAAAAAACCAACATTGCCCCTTGTTTACAATTACTTGCAATCACTAAGGTGTTCCAAGCATTAAATTGATACATCTTTATTTGAGATTACTAATACACATATACAAATGCTAATATAGCGGAGACCTTGGAGAAGTTGTTTGTTTAACTTCTTTGCAAGAGGGAATTTGGGAAACAAATCCTAAAGAAGAGTGTGATTACACAATTGGGTGAAATTACCACTCAACATTTTGGTGCTAGAAGGAGGACCTGATGTGGTTTATTTTATTGTGATTTTAAATGCTATAGGGATTTAAAATTTAGAATATTTCATGCCCTATTGATTATTATATTTAGACCTCTTTTAACACACAAAATTGTGATGCTAAAATGAGGACATGAATTGCTATTCATTGATCTAACACTTTTTTATTTTTCATACAGGAATAATGTGATTTGATATAATTTTGAAAGCTTTTGAATTGCTAAATATTTTAAGTTCATTTGATTAGCATCTTTGGTTTCCTCTAACACTCATTCTTTGGGAGCTAGGAGGATTTTAATTGATTGATTTTATGGCTATTTAGATGCTAAATTGTTCATGTTACTTGAAAGAATTATTTTACAAAATATTGGTCTTGACTAACGAGGTTTTGTTTCCATATGATCACTTTCATTTGATTCTAACATTCTTGATTTTTGATAATGTGATAATGCTAATATATTTGCAAATTTGAAAATTTTCTTCAATTTCATGGTTTAATGGATACATATATCTTGGTTGATGCTAACATGATTATTCATATATTAAATATTTGAGATTGGTTAGTAATTTCATGATTCTTTTTAATAAATCATAATTTGACTAACAAGTTGGTTTTGAAGTTATTATTTGAGTTTCACTAATGGCCACAAATACTGGAAAGTGATATGGGGTACATGGTAATACTTTGAACATTAGTGGAGATGCTCATGACTTACCCAAGAGCGTAGAGAAAATTTTGCCCAAGTTTAAGCATAATGACACAATTTTGGTAGAGGAGCACATTCAGTCCTATGTGGATATCCTAGTTAGATGGAATGTTGAACATGAGGATGTGGCATGTAAAAATTTTCCTTGGAGCCTGGATGAGGTGGCATATGATTGGTACATCAATTTACCCACTAGCTCTGTTACGTCTTGGGCCCAATTGGAAATTGCTTTTATCAATCAATTTAGGTTGCCCATTGATCCTGTCATGATTTATCAATAATTTGCTTCTTGCAAGAAGGAGCCCAATGAGCTAGTGAGAAAATTCAACTTGAGATTTCAAAAGCTCTATGCGAGATTGATTGCTCCCCATACTATTGAGAAGAGTGGTTCTCTTCAAATATACTTTGGGGCATTGGATCCCTTGCTTTCCATGTTCACTAGGATGAATCCTTTGGTTACTAATATTGCCTTGGCCTACACGAAAGCTATGATTGTAGATAAAAAATTAAAACCACAAGGTTATGGGATGGAGTAATTGCCTATGGTAGGAAAACTAGGGGCTTGCAATCAAACATCGGTGGTAAACCAAACATGGGCACAACAAAATTTGATGTCAAACGCTTTGCGCCACAATCAATTTTATCCTACCATGCCGACTTATGCTCCCACATGTGCTTATACGAGTACTTCTATCTATACAACCACTCCATAGTTAGATAATCATATAGTCACTCATGGAGATATTGCAACAAGTGTCCAAAATTTATCTGTTGATGTCAACATGACTAATCCTACTACTTATACCACTCAACCAAAGAAGCTTGTATCAGAAGTAAAAGAGCAAAAGAAGTTGGTTAAGAAGTCAAGTAGAGATGTGGTTCCATCACAAAAATGAGCACATCAATGTATGCATCCAAATCATCCTAGGAAGAAAATTCATAATGATAATCTTAATGATATTTCATGTTATGCTTCTTTAGGTGATAGAAGAGATTTTGATGCGACTTACATTGAAGTAAATGCCTATTCAAAATATCTTGAAGAGCATGAATATTTTGGAGAATAAATTCTATGTATGGGTAACAAAAAGTTGGAATCAAATTATCATCATCTTGTTTTGGAAAGAAAAGATCTAGAATCATTACCCATAAATGAGGATTTGGATGAACAAACTTATCAGGATATGATTTGGTCATGTTTACTCACAAAGGAAGATTGGGGCAACTATTTGGAGCAAGATGTAAAACTTGATCTCCTTACAGAAGATCCTAAGCCATCAAAAGTGGTTGCAAGTGAGTTTGAAAGAGAATCAATAAATGAATTTGAAGACATAATAGAGTTTCACCACTTGTTCTCGAAAAATAATTTGGATGATATTGTTGAAACTGATGGCCAAGAAGATCCACACCTTCCAAAGTGTGATAAAATTGAATCATGGGTTACAAATTTGGATTATGATAGCCTTACAAATTTGAATTCAATAAATAACCCACTTTTGGGAATAATTGAACCATCTAAGGAAGGTGAAGATGAATTGGATGAGAAACATGTTTATGAATCGGAAGATGATGAAGTAACTGAGCGTCACAACTTGATTTTGGAAGATGATTATTATGATTCTTGGAAGAAATGGGAAGAATATGCTTGCTCTAAACTTTATAATGAACTTTTTGTGTCAATTGATATGCAAAATAATACAATTTTTTTCTCACATAGGATATTACAAATCATGTATAATTTGAGAAAGTTTTGGAAGAGGGATTCGAATCTCACCGAGTTTTGGAAAGTGATAAGGATTCTACAACCATGGCTAAAGAAGTAGAATCATTTGCTTTGGGCCATTTTGAGGGACAAGAAATTAAAAATCTTGATGCACCTATTGGTTCTACGATGTCTATGCCATTTCAAAATGAGGAAATTTTAGAGCTTGAATGGTTTGGGTTTGATATAACCCATGATCCAATTCAAAATATCACGTTATCTGAAAAAAACCAAGTGATTGATCATGGAGATGTGTTAGTTGACCCATCCTTAGATAGACAAGACATATGGTTTGAAAAGGATGGACATGTTTTTAATTGGGTGCCTAATTTTGGTGTCTTTGATAAACAGGTGTTCGATGATGATGAAAGTCATGAAGAAAAGGTAAATATTACAAATGCTCACAAAATTTTTTCAAATGAGAATATGCAAAAGGTAAAATCTTACCCTTTGTGTTCTATTATTCAAACTTCAGGTGATGGTTTACCTAATTGCTTATTGGATTCATATGCTATCAATAATGAAATGCCATTTGTGGTTGATAAAGAATTTGACTTAATTACTCCTCACACCACTAATGATATTGCTTTGTTGAAATAAAAGGAAGTTGATATGCTTGAGGTGTTAAATCAAGTCCATAATCGATTAGTAATTGAATCTAGGATAAAACTTATAATGATTCTCATTCAATAAATATCCTAGATGCTTGCAAGTGGTTGTGTAACAAATTTAGAAAGTGATTTGGCTTTAAAGTTTTTAGAAATAGGTTATTGTTTACAAGGTATAATATTTAAAAAGGAAAGCTTATTTCTAAATCATGAATTGAATTATGAAATTGACATTTTAAATAATAAACAAGATAAAATTGAAGATTATTTAATGTCTAATCAATTTAATTATTTGAATCTCACCTATGGGATTGCTAATGGAATTAAATAAAATTTGTGGGGCGAGAGAGGCAAGTTGAAGTTTGTGGCATTGTTTGGCTTAATCTTATTTTTGTTGGACTCCCACAACATTGGGCATGCTTATTATGTTATATGCATTTTGAAATGTTATTATCATGTTTGGGATCTGAGAAAGTGATAGTCCAAACTTTGCGCCATCTTGTACCATATTATGCATTTGTATATAGTTTTGGTTTTTTGCTTTCTATTTTTTCTTTGTCCTTAATTTTTGGTTGGGCATAGTTTTGGAGTATGTTTTGAGTTTTGGGTTTTGGGTTGTTCCTTTTTTTTGAGGTGATGTTTCGTGGTTGCTAAATTATGGTCTCTGGTTTATTTTGAAAGCTCCTTTGCATAGTAGGTTGGAGTACGTGAGCTAAAAGCCAATGAGTAAAAATAAAATAAAAAAATTGGGACTCTAGCCTTGTTTTGATGTCTCTTTACTTAGTAGGTTGGAGTACCTGATCTAAAAATAAATGAACCCGAGAAAAGGGGGATGAGTTATTTGGTGATCATGTTTAGATTTTGGGACTAAGATGGTGAAAATTGGAACAATGAAATATTAGTCAAATCTCCACATGGGACTCGCACACATTAAATGGTGTTTATGGAAGTAAGAAGGATGAAGTTGTCTTGATTATGCAACCCTAGGCAAAAGTCTAAAATGCTCTACTTTGGATTTCTAATCTAGTGAGACTTGATGCTTTTGCAAGAGTTCCATAGGTACAAGCTATGCAACATATTTCTTGAAATCTATCATCTAGTTCAAGAAAACTCCACCGGGGCTATAGACGCCTGACTGGCAGTGGGGCCCTGGCTAGGCAAATTTTGATACATAGAATGAGAAAAAAAGTGAAAAAACAGAGAAAAAAAGAGAGAAAAAAGAGAGAGTGGGTATTGGAAGTATAGACACACCTAGGATAGATGGGCTTTGCAAAGCATTAAGTGAACACATGGGCGAGTTAGATAAACCTCAATCGGGCTATAGACGCCTGACTGGTAGTGGGGCTATGTCTGTAAAGGTCATCACTCCATGAGCTATACTTCATAGCCTAATGTAGAAAGAGATGATGGAATCTGGAGTATTTTCAAAAATACGAAAATGAATCACTTTTGCACACACTGAGCAAAGGCATATGGATTAGTTATTTTTATTCTGAAGCTATTTACTCCTATCTTGTACAGAAGTTACTAAATAATGCTTGTTTCGTTGATCTTGTGAGTTTTCATTTCAAGTTAGGTTCTTACCGAAATGCTCAGGAGAATTTCACAGTAGAGTTGCCATTTGTTGTGGTTGATCCACAACGTACCCCAAAATTAGGGACCCACCTTTTATTTTATATTTTTTAGATTTTTGGTACCCTTGGGGAGATGATTGCAACAAGTCATATCCATGGCCTTCATATTTCAAGTTGTAAGGTGCCTTATCAAAGTATCTTCTTTCGGTTTCTTTTGCTCTCCTTTGGGATCTTGATAGGTTTTGGATTGAAGCCCTTGTATTTTAGTTTTCAAATGTGGATTTAAAGTTCTGGGAAAGGCTTTTAAATATTATCTTTAATTTAAATTGTTTTTATTAGAATTGTTTGAGTGCTTTAAAATACGAAAAAAAAAGAAAAAAATAGATATATAGCAATGTATATGTATTATTATATATACTTTACGTATAATAATAATATATATACAAATAAAACAAAATTTTATATTCATATATATATATAGAAGTTCAAAGTGATAATAAATAAATATTATATATATATATATATATATATATATATATATATATATATATTTATATCTATATATAATATACAATACTTTAAAATAATAAAAAGATAAAAAATGAAGAAAGGATGTTAAAATAAAATTTAAAAATGAAGTTATGGTTTATAAATAAGCTACACTTCCATCAATGAAGCCCCTTTATCATATATATAGTGATAATTTATATGAAGCCTTGTTATCATAAGATTTTATTGCTAATTACTTTTTATGTCTCATGTGCAGGTAGCGACAGTTTCGTGGTGATAAAAAAGGGTCGACAGAGGTAGTGTTGTTCCATGATGTTCAATGATGTATGCGAGAAGTGACAGCTAGACGTCGAATGTGGAGTCAAACGGGGTGACATTCATGCATGTTATCAACGATGATGGTTTGGGCGATGGAGCTACGTCAATAGTTGGAAATTTGATAGCGACAATGAAGGAACAAAAGACAACATCTAGATTGGCCCTAATAAAAACGAACACGGTGGAGTTAGAAATAGTCATGGAAAAGATGCTAAAATAAAATACACGATGAAGGTTCTACACACGAATGGGTGCATCAATTTCGGGGCAGTGTTTGCATCGTAGGTAATAATCGACGTGGTGGTGTACCATGGATGATGCGGCAGTGGTGAGGGGACGACCCCCCAAACTACAACAGATATGTCAATAAAATGGATTCAAGTGGTATCTGATGATTAGATGCATCGACAATGTGGAACATGGGATAGTCACTGAATTTTGAAACCCTAAGTAAAACATGATCAGTCGTGGAGGTCATATCATGCCAGGAAAATAGGAACGAGGTTTGACCTACAGTGCCGTAATGAACGCCAATGAGATGTGGGCATAAAACATAGACTTCAAGGCTCGAGTGGAGAATAACATGGAGTTAGACATGTGATGAGCGGACACCATGGAATATTTGGTTGGGATTCGAATGACAGATAGAGATTCGTCAATACCACCGGTGAGATGGTGTGGCCCAATAGACATGGTTGTATATTTTACCATGATTGAAATTGAGACATGGGTGCTTCAAAGAACTTTATATTGACTGGATAAATTTTAATGTGCTTTTGAATGGTCCTAGATATAGTGGTAATTTGAATACTGTCAACACCGGTAATAACTGGGTTATGCAGAAGAATCACCGTTTTATGAACCATGTACAATGTTTTAGGTAGCCTTAATAGGTCAAGGTACACAGGTGTGGGTTAATAGTATTTGATTACATCGGATGGTCACCTAGGAGGAGCAAATAGAAAATGTGGACTTGGATGGTGTTAACCTAGATGAAATCCAATATAGACTGAGCACTCGAAACCCACTGCAGAATGAGGAAACGGTAGAAAGGGGCTAAGACTTGCAGTGCCTAGTGTTAGCATACGCAGACCCCACTGAAGGCATACCGATTGGAGTAAGAGGTATAACGTCGGACATTGACAAACATCATGGATATAGGGCAAACATTCAGTGCAAAATTTTATGAGACCTTACCAATAATGAAGAAGATAGCTTCATAGAAACCAGTGAAATCATAGGCGCAGTAGTAATTTTAGGTCATTGTCGTATTCAAGCAACGGTAGTTGGCGTTTCAAAATTAAAAGTGTTAAGAATAAAGGAAGCACGCAATAAAATTTTTATTCTTGCTCTATTCCAATGAATAAATCAAAAGGGCCTTCAATGCCTAATTTTAATGATAGTCATTCACTTACCATGCACTATCCTAAGGGTGCTAATGAATGATGGTCATGGCACTTACAACTTGGGCTAGTTTGGGCTAGTTTGAATAGATGATGCTCAACAATGATCATTGTAAAAGAGTGTTGTAAACAATCAAGAGGCATGTCAATAAAAGAAAAATTACCTTGGAGACAAATGAAGCCAAAATAGTGAAAATTAAAAAAACGAAATGCTTTCGAAATGAAGCCCAAACAAAACCAAGGAAAATGAAATGAAGAGGAAAAGAAGCCCAAAGGAGAACAGGGAAAAGGAAATGAAGATTTTTAGGGGAAAATGAAAAGTTTTTAGGAAAAACTTAAATATGCCATCAAATGAAGGATATGGGGTTGGAAACTGGTTTTGGAAACAATGTTGTAGATTTGTGAGCAAGGGCTATACTGGACCTATTTTTGGGATTGTTTTTGCTTCCATTTGGGCTGGATATCTTGGAGATGCATGCTGCTGGAATGACAGGGCTGCTACCTTTTTTGGGAGAGGCCAGATTTTGCTGGAAAGGATGTAGAAACATGGAATGTTTGTATGTAATTGCAGGATTTCTGCACTTTGGAGCAAAATAAGAGGAGAAAATCTCTGAGTGTTCTCAATTTAATGTCTATTTTTTCTTTCTTTATTTTCTAGATTTCTAGACAATGCTATTGCTTTTATGGGTTCATTGTTGAATGTTCAGGAGTAAATATTTCCCATTGTCCTTAGAGTCTTGCAACCACTTTGTCTCAGGATATGTAAATGCAGTTCCGATTGGGTTATGCTAAGAAAAATATCATGTCTCAGATTTCGCATGCTAGGGTAGCATAAAACTGCATTTTCTAGTTGTATGTATTTTATTTCAGTATTCAAATTTTATTTTTTATTTTCTAACTTTATTTTCAGAATTTTTTTTAATTTTCGGACATTAAAATAAAAATGAAAAAAAAATCAAAATCCAAAATAATTGCACAGTTGTGTAGAGTATACTTCGGAGTTCCATTTTGTACTTAGACGTTTTTTCTTCGGAGTCATTTTGTATTTTTAAAAGTTATCCGAAGTTGCTATTTTTATTGCAGATTTTAAAAATTTGAAATTTCATAATTTTTATTTTGGGGCCAAATTTAATTTTTTCAGTTTTATATTTCATTCATGAGCCTATGATGACATTTCCTTCATGAAAATTTCAATTTCATTGAAGGGGTTATGTTTATGGCATTCCACAAATTGGCATGTTGGGAGCAATAAATGCACCTTTCTTCATGAAAATTTTGATTTCATTGAAGAGGGAGAATTTTATAATTTACATAAAAAGGTCATTGTTTCAAAGCATTTAATTATTCTCCTTTATGAAAATATTTCATTAGAGAGGAATAATTAAAAGGACATTAAAAGCCTCTATTTTAAGGCAATGAATTATCATCTCTTTGTGAAAATTAATTTCACCAAAGAGGGATAATTTATCAATCACATTAAAGGCTATCTTAATCTTCATGATAAGAAGCTACATTTGAAGGAGCCTATTCATCATTTGGATTCACATTCATAGATAGATTTAATCTTCATTTCTATGCTTAAAGTAAGATTTAATGCAAGATAAAACTTGTTTAAAACTCACTTAATAAGGAAGATAAAATCTACCTTAAAATCTTCAATATAAAAGGAATTAAGGCACTACATCATGGTCATAGGAGGGCCAACTCACATTTGCTTTATTTTGATTTCATGAACAACCATTAATATAGCATGGTAAAATAAACCAACATTGCCCCTTGTTTACAGTTACTTGCAATCACTAAGGTGTTTCAAGCATTAAATTGATACATATTTATTTGATATTACTAATACACATATGCAAATGCTAATATAGCGGAGACCTTGGAGAAGTTTTTTGTTTAACTTATTTGCAAGAGGGGATTTGGGAAACAAATCCTAAGGAAGAGTGTGATTTCACAATTGGGTGAAATTACCACTCAAAAAACCCTGATCCCCAAAGGTGACCCTTTTCCATTGATGTCAAAGGGGGAGAGATTTGAGTTAGGGGGAGAGCATTCAGTCAGGAGGAGCAGTTTCTTACGGGGAGTAAAGCAGAAAAATATAAAATAAATTATAAAAGGAAAATGGGTTGCCATCAATGACAAAGGGGGAGATTGTTAGAAATATGAGCAAGTTTAGCAAGTTTTGTTGTCATTAATATCAAGGAAGATAAGGACCAAGTTTATCTCCATCCACGTCTTTATTTTCGAAGTTCGATAGGAAAGGTTGATGTTTGAGTTTCATTAATATCATACGATGGTTTCTCCAAAAAGGCAAAGACGAAGGTTTAATATTATAATAGTTTATATTATAATATATTATATTATAATATTTAAGCATCGAGGGTTGGTTTATGAAAAATAAATGCAAGGAGTTGTTGCATTATGAAAACATCAAAAAAACCAAATGGTAGATTGAGTGGTTAAAGGTTTAATTATTTAATTTTAAATAATTTGACCTTAAAGGTTAAAATTTAAAATTAAATAATAATAAACTAAAGGGCCTAAAGTTATAATATATAAATTCAAATTTTAATTCGAATGATTTTTGTCGACATTGAGAAAAGCCCTTCAAATGCATATAAATATGCCACAATACCTTGTGTTAATTATCCATGTGAATCGATGCAAGAGTTCGTGCTCCAATAGAATATTCGCATGTGTTTTGGATTGTCGAGTGTAGAAGAAGGATAAGTAACAGTAGATAGTGAAAATTATTTCGAAGCAGGCAATAGCTCAATTGGTAGCCAAGGGCTACGTTAGAGCATTCAAGGAATGCTAGACCCGAGATCAAATCACAAGCACTCCATTTTTATGAAGAGAAAGTCTTTTTTGTTGCGCTTCACAGAAGGGAAGGAGTTAAGGCATTGGGATGTGCTCTTTGGACCACGTGAGGGTATGTAGCTCAAGTGGCGCTAGACTAAAGCGCTAAGGCATTGTGCAGAAGGAAGGTGGGTGTTTTTCCAAGCGAAAGATATGCAAATTAAATTTTAAATTTTATTAAAGTTTTGTTGGGCAAAGTTTGCGGAACGTGCACTAGGGGGTACTGTTAAGCGCTAAGCTGGTTAGTTGTTGATTAAAGTGGGAGAAATAAGGTTTTGGGTAAAATACAAATTAAATTATTCTTTAAGAAGGAGTAATAAGGGGATAAGAGAAATTATATTTTATAAAGGTGTTAAATAATTAAAAAGGAGAAATAAGGTGATTATTGAAAGGTTATTTGTGAAATGATTTGCTTTGTTTTTGTTAAATTTTTTTTGAGTGTGGAGTCTATAAGGTGTAATGAGATCTTATGGTATGTTTGATAAAATAATTTGAGGGATCAATTTGAGTGAAACATTGCTACCTAACCTTTGAAATTGGCAAAGAGTTGTTTGTGATTAAGACAGGTGTTTGAGATCAAATCATCTTCAAACAAAGAGGTATGGGCACATTATCATTAAGAGTGATTGTGTAGTGAAACTCTCTTCTCATTCCATATATATTTCAACAATTTATCAAAATATTCAACATGCATCCACAAATAAATTAATTGCACCAAAAATTGCTCAATAAAATAGAGATTGATTATACCCTTGAGGTAGAGCAACACCATACAATGCTCCTTTAGGAAGGAAGCCACTCCATAAGATATTTAGCTCCATGAGCAAAGACTTCTCCAAGAATACATCATCGATATACTTCACAATGGGGGTACATCTCTCTTTATACAATAGTGTGATGGTTCACCTTCCATGAGTTACAAAGTGCATAATAATATGATAATATTCCTTGCGATTACATATGACAATATTCTCCCAACAATTACAAATATGATTCTATGACATACCTATTTCTATTTTGACATGTGGCCTTCCTTAATAATTAATTTATGGCTCATATTATACAATACAATATTAAATTATTCAACATTAAATACCTATCTTGGTACCTAACATTCCATCCCCCTTACAAATGTTTCATCCTCGAAATATTAGAAGAGGCTAAATAATATGATATTTTGAGCCATGCTGAATACTGGTACCAATCTTGATCATCCATCCATCCTATGTGAATTTTGATGGGTGGTGGCCTTCCTTGATGTTGATATGTCATGTGTCCATTTGAGTAGCCAAAATTGTTGGATTTACTCCATGCTTTTGTTGATCTACTTTGATGATGAGTCCATTTATTTTGTGATGCAACTACACCACTATCAAAACTAGATTCACTATGCTTTCTTTGCCAAACCTTGCCATAGTTGGTGCCTTGTGGATTCCATGTAGAACCATAAGATTGTTGCCTTAAGCCATGCCTCTCATGGTGGTGTGGATGGCGATATACTCCAACCTTAGCTTGATTTTCAACCTATTTTTGCTCTTCTCTCTTACTCTTTGTCATTGATGCTACCTTTGATTTAGCTTCCATGGTTTCTGCTACTACCTCTGTTGGCTCTTCACTTTGTTCCTCTGCAATAGCTACCTATTTTTCCTTATATTGAGAAATGTCTTGTAATGTTATCTTCTTCTTTCGGTACCATAACTTCATGAATTTATTTTACAAATTAATGTTAATAGTACCCAAAGAATGCAACCAAGGATAACCAAGAACAATATCTACATCATTCATCTTAATAGCATGAAAATTTGAATGCAGAACATATTTATCCATGGTGATTTTCAAATCTTCAAAAATTTGAACATTGTTTCCCTCAAGTTGTATGTATTTGATTTTCTTTGCCTGAATTTGCAACCTCTTAGTCAAATACATATTGATAAAATTATATTTGCTCCTAAGATTAATGGAAACAATAATTTTTAAAATTTTGAATGCAACCATGAACTTGCAAAATATAATTTTGACATTCAAACAAAACTTTTTGATCATTGTTTGGCCCTAACACACAAGGTGTAGTTTCCTTTTGTGTTTTTTGAAGCATGTTTATTTCTTGTTCATATCCCTTGATGGTGTCCTTCAAACTAGCTATCTTTTTATATGGGTCCCATTTACTCAAGAATGCATGCTCCATGTCATCCCAAGTGTATTCATTATTCCTTTCATGACAAAAATTACTCAACCAAGACCAAGCTTCCCCATTACACCTTCTCTTAAGGAAGAATTTCCAAAAAATATTATTACAATATAGAGACCTAAATTTTTTCCACCATTCTCTAGCATCAATATCATCCTTCCCCAAAAAATCTTGCAGCTCCATAAGTTCACACCCCAAGTTAAATATAATGCAACTAGGGTTTCATAGAAATATATATCTCCCCACTGATTTGAAGCTCAATTCCACATAAACAACTAGATATGCAATTTTTATTCAAAATAAAACAAACGACAACTGATTTGCTTACCCAAATTGAAAGTTATGAATTTTTTCCCCTTTTTGTCGGCAACCCAAAAACAACACCAAAAGCCCAACTTGCAATAGTTGTAACTTCCTCAATACTTATCAAAATTTCACAATTGAATAGTCATTTTTTTAGTACTCAAAATAACTTGCATGCTAATGCAAAAATATTCTAAAAATGACTACTACAAAATTTAATACGAATTTTTTATTTAAAAAAAAATTCGCGTAGCCAAAAAACAGCTTGAACAACCCAACTTCAAACAATTGTAACTCTCTCAAAACTTATTAGAAATACACAAATGAGCAGTCATTTTTAAGTACTCAGAATAATATATATGCTGGTGCCAAGATCTTCTGCAAATGATTGCTGAAAAATTTAATACAAATTTTTTTATTTTGAAAAAAATTCGCGTGGTCAAAAAACAACGAAAATATCTCAACTTCAAACAGCCATAACTTTCTCAATACATATCAGAATTTAACAAATGAGTAGTCATTTTTATAGTACTCAAAAATATCTACACAATGGAGAAAAAATATTCTGAAAATGACTGCTGAAATAAAAAATATGGCCTCCACAAAATGTGATGTTTTTCTAAAAAATGTGCCCTAGCTCTGCAAAAACAAACCCACTTTGCCAAAATCGCTACTCTGATACCAAATGTAATAAACCTCTTTTCTAATTCCATATATCTTTCAAAAATTTATCAAAATATCCAACATGCATCCACAAATAAATTAATTGCATAATAAATTGCTCAATAAAATAGAGATTGATTATACCCTTGAGGTAGAGCAACACCATACAATGATATTTTAGGAAGGAAGCCACTCCACAAGATCTCTAGCTCCATGAGCCAAGACTTATACAAGAATACATCATAGATATCCTTCATAATGGGGGTACATCTCTCTTTATACAAGAGTGTGATGGTTCACCTTTCATGAGTTGCAAAGTGCATAATAATATGATAATATTCCTTGCAGTTACATATGACAATATTCCCCAAATGGTTACAAATATGATTCTATGACATACCTATTTATATTTTGGCATGTGGCCTTCCTTACTCAATAATTAATTTATGGCTCATATTATACAATGCAATATTAAATTATTCAACATTAAATACCTATCTTTGTACCTAACAGATTGTTGGATGTTATGAATGCTAAGTTGAAGTGAAAAGGTCCTTGTTTGATAAGCATTGTTGAGTAAGATTTTATATGCATGATTGGTGAATGCTTGAGTGAGAACTTGTGAACTATCTTGAACTAGGATTTATGCAAATATCATGAGTATCATTGTTATGTGATTATGGAATCATCTTGAGTTGAGTTTGAGTTCCATTGAATTAAAAATTTGCTTAGGGTTTTGCAAGCAAGTTGGTTTCATTTATTGATTTTATTGAGCTATAGTGATTGGAAAGTGTTGGAGTGATAGTTCAAGATCTGTGAAACAAATTGTTCTATATTTTGAATTGATTTGAGGAAGATATTGAAAGTGATTCAGTATTTGTGAGTGTGAAATATATTGAGTCTTTAACCATTATCCATATGTTTCTGAGGTTAAGCAAGAGAGTTTGAAAGTGATCAAGTATTATTGTGAGTAGGAAATATATTGAGTCTCTAACCATTCTCTATATGTTTCTGGGAGTCAAACAATTTTTTTTGTGAAACTTATTTGTGTAATTGAAAGAGGTTTTTTTGTGAAATATTGAGTTGAGTTGAGTAAGCAAGTTTGCAATGGTTTTGAAAAGCTTGTTGGATAGATTTGTGTGAGCTTTTGTGGAAGCGTACAATCAGATATTAGACAAGTTATAGCGAGGACTTGTTGAGCATATTTGAAGCAAGTCTTAGAGAAGACTTGAGAGCAGTTTGGACAAGTTCTAGTGAAGACTTTTTGAGAAAATTTGAGGTAAGTCTTAGGGAAGACTTGAGAGAACATTGGACAAGTTCTAGAGAGGACTTGTGGATATATTTAAGATAAGTATTTGTGAAGACTTGAGAGCTAAGTTAATTGATTGATTTGTTCAAACCTTGAGTTAAGGTTTGGGGAAGATCTAGAAGAGGTGATTTGTGATTGATCAAGATTTGTGGTAAATCTTGAAGATAGATTGAGGATAGATTTTGGTGCAAATTTGAGGATAGATTTGTACCAGACTAGAGATAGATATTGAGAAAATTTTGTGCTAGACCAAAGGACTGAGTTTAGTACATAACAAGATAAAGATAAAGTAGATTTGTGCTATATCAAAGGACTATGTTTAGTATAGATTTGAGATAGAGATTGAGTAGAGCTTTGGAGTTGACCAAGCAAAGTATAGTAGTCTCCAGTGAATAGATATCCATTAGCCAGGGCAAGAGGACAAAGGTCTTCAGTGGAAAGAGATCCACAACCTAGAGCAATGGAGGTAGTAGTCTTGTAGAGGTTCACCAGCTAGAGTAGAGGATAAGGAGTTATCCTATGGATAGAGATCCACAAACCAGTAGAGGAGATTGGTGTCTCCTGTTTAAAGAGATCCATGAACTTGATTAGGGGATTGATGTGTATCCTTTGGACATAGGTCCATAAATATTGTAATAGGGAAAGGTTTCCCAAAATATTTGTTGAGAAATTTTTTATGAAATATTATCTTCGTAGAGTAGCCTATATTGGGTGAACCACGTTAAATTGGTGTCTCTATTATGTGTGGTGATTTGTGCATTGCTTTTATTACTGTTGTTGACATTGCATTGATATATTGGATATTATTGTTTGAGTAAATAAAAGTAAAAAGTGATATTATATTTTTCACCCCCCCTCTCAGTATAAGCTTGTGTTCTTCAAGGTTTAGACTAGGAGGAAGAGGAGGACAATGAACCTTCCCCTTTCTCCCTTTCTGATATTTTAATAGTATGCACAAATCAACATCCTAAGAATTGAGACCATTAAGGATACTAGGCATAGCTCCAACAATAGCCTCAATAATAGGTATACATTAGTTTTACCTTAAGAAAACAATAACATGACATCTCAATCAATAGCAAGCCTTGCATCAACATTACACATAAATGACTGTGAGGTGAAATTTTTACTCCATAACCCTCCTAGAGATAGTTCTAATATTTCACTTTACAAGGACATATCCCTATTGAAGGGCCCCTTTATTTAATCACACATACCTCACAATCATCTAACATTTAACAATGGACTCTAGATGTCAGTGAGCTTCAAATTCTAGGGGTCTTACATGTCACTCCACAATATGAATATGAATCTCATATATTAATAGAATAAACTATAGAAATTATCATAGGATTATATGACAAACCAAGAATAATACAGTTAGGAAAGGTTATAACTTTAGAAGAATGAAAAGAGTATACAAAACTATTAATTAATTTTTACAACATTTTTGCATGGTCCTACATAGACATGCCTGGGCTAGATCCATCTCTAGTTGTTGGCCACATAGTGATCAATATTGATGCTAAGTCGATGAAGTAAAATTTATGAAAGATGCATCCTAATATTGCTCTACGAATTAAAGAGGAACTTCAAAATAGTTTAGAGGTTAAATTCATTACAACTATTGACTATTTTGATTGGATCTTCACTATAGTTCTTACCGCCAAGAAAGATGGTGTTATATGAGTATGCACAAACTTTTGAGACAACAATAAAGCCTATAATAAGGATGATTTTAATCTACCCAACATAGACATGATTATCAACTTTACTACCAGATGCAAAATGCTATCCTTGATAGATGGATTTTTTGGTTATAATCAATTTGAATAGCACCAAAGGATCTAGCCAAAATAGAATTCACTACTCTTTAGGGTACCTTTTGCTTTGAGGTTTTGCTCTTTGACTTGAAGAACACTAGTGTAAATTAGAAATGTACCATAACATATATCTTCTAGGATATGATGTATAATATCATGGAAGACTATGTTAATGATCTTCTCAAATGATCCATGAAATGAGAAGACCATGTTAAAGACTTAAGGTAAATTTTTGAATGATTTAGAGAGTATAATGTTTACCTTGAACCATCCAAATGCATATTTGGGTTAACATCTGATGAACTATTAGGCTTTATAGTGTCTATATTTGGCATTGAGGTGGATTTAATAAAATACTCAACATTACTTAAATACCACCACCTAGAAACCTAATTGAGCTTTGAATTTTTCAAGGTAGACTGCAAGCCATTAGGAGATTTATATACCAATTTTCAGCTAAGTGTCAACCCTTCTCTACACTATTAAGAAAATATATTGAGTTTAGATGGGATGAGGAATGTAGAAAACCTTTTATGCTTTGAAAACATATCTTCTATCTCCATAAGTATTTATTCCACTAGATCCCCCTAAGACATTGTTGCTATACATTGTAGCAATAGTTCACACCTTAGGTGTTATTTAGCACAATATGATGATAAACATAGAGAGAGGGTTGTCTAATATATTTGTACAACTCTTATAAACTATAAAACTAGATATACCCCTTGAAAAATATGTGCTTAGACGTGGTATTTACTTCTCAAAATCTTAGACATAACATGTTGAGCTATAAAACATATGTTATAGCTAAGGTTTATCAATTGAGATGTATTATATCTAAACCTTACTATAGACACCTAAAAGTCACACATTATCACTTCTCCCATCATTATGGTTGATTGATTTATAAAACCCATAAAATTTGCATATATTAGCCTCAAAACACTATTTATTCATCAAAATCACTATTCATGCACTATTCATAAGCCCCCTTGGGCCACTTAAGCCCCTTCCTATGCTTAAATTTGGATCCTCATGTGACCACCAACATGGCTTAACCATGGTTAATCTCTAACCTTGGTCAAGGTCACCTTGCAGTCAAATTACACCACATGGTTAAACTGACTCATGGCCACCTCACCTAGTCTACTCTTTGACTAGCCTAGGTTCCACCTCACCCATTTGACCTTGGTCTAACCTAGGGTCAATATAAGTAGGATTGAATGTTGGAAATATGAGCAAGTTTAGCAAGTTTTGTTGTTATTGATGTCAAGGAAGATAAGGACCAACTTTATCGTCATCCAGGTGTTTATGTTCGAGATTTGATAGGCAAGGTTGATGCTCGAGTTTCATTAATATCCTTCAATGGTTTTTACCAAAAAGGCAAAGAAGAAGGTTTAATATTATAATATTTAAGGATCCAGGGTTGGTTTATGAAAAAATAAATGCAAGGAGTTGTCGCATTATAAAAACATTAAAAAATACATATGGCATATTGAATGGTTAAAGGTTTAATTATTTAATTTTAAATAATTTAACCTTAAGGTTAAAATTTAAAATTAATAATAATAAATTAAAGGGCCTAAGGTTATAATTTATAAATTCAAATTTCATAAATTTGAATATCTTCGGTGACGTTGGAGAAAGCACATGAATTTGCATATAAATAATGCCACTAAAACTTGGCATTAATCATCCATGTGAATTATGCCTAAGAAAAGAGCTCATGCACCATAAAAGATTCACATGTGTTTTTGAGTGCAGAGGAAAGGACAAGTAACAATGGTGAGTGAAATTCATTCTGAAGTAGCCAATAGCATAGTTGGCAACCAGGGGCTGCGATAAAGCATTTAAGGAATGTGAGACCCGAGTTCAAGTCGCGGGTGCTCCATTTTGCTGAAGGGAAAGAGGTTTTTGTTTGCGCTTCATGGAAGGGAAGAAGGTGAAGGCATCAAGGTGCACCTTTTAGGCAACGTGAGGGCACATAGCCCAAGTGATGCTATCTTGAAGTGCTAAGGTGCTTGGCAAAGGAAAGGTGGGAGTTTGAAATCCATCGAAGACAATTTTTCCATACAAAAGGTATGCTAAACAAAATTTAATTTTTATTAAGGTTTTTGCTAGGTGGAATTTTTAGAACGTGCGCTAGGGGGATATGTTATGTGCTAAGGTGTTTGGCAATGAATTAAAGTGGGAGATATAAGGTTTAGGCTAAGTTAAAAATTGAATTTTCTTTTAGAAGGAGTAATAAGGGGATAAATGGAGTTATATTTTATTCTAAATATAAAGGTGTTAATTAATTAAAATAAGTAATAACGTGATTATTGAAAAATTGTTTGTGAAATGATTTACTTGGTTTTTGTTAAATATTTTAAAGTGTGGAGTTTATGAGGTGTAATTGAGATCTTATGCTATGTATGTCAAAATATTTTGAGTAATTATTTAAGTAAATTTTTAGGTGAAAATCTTGCTACCTAACCTTTGAGATTGGCAAAGAATTGATTGTGATTGAGATAGGTTTTTGAGGACAAATATTCTTCAAAAAAAAGGTAAGGGTATATTATCCTTGAGAGTGATTGTTGGATGTTGTGAATGCTAAGTTGGAGTGAAAAGGCTCTTGTTTGATAAGCATTGTTGGAAATAGTTGAATGTGTTTTCACATGCATGATTGATGAGTGTTTGTGAAGACAATTGAGAGTGAGAACTTGTGAACTATGTTGAACTAGATTTTGTGCAAGATCATGAGTATAATTGTTATGTGAAATTGAAAAATATCTTGAACTAGGGTTTGTGCAAGATCATGAGTATCATTGTTATGTGAATGTGGAATCATCTTGAGTTAATATTGAGTTCTATTGTGAGAGTTGATGAAAGCATTGAGTGAAACATTTGCTTAGGGTTGCAAGCAAGTTGGTTTCATTGGTTGAGTTGATTGAGCTATAGTTGATTGGAAAGTGTTGGAGTGATAGTTCAAGTTATATGAAACAAATTTTTCTATATTCTAAAATTGATTTGAAAGGATAAATTGAAAGTGTTTTGTGAGTGTGAGAAACATATTGAGTCTCTAACAATTCTCTATATGCTTCTATGAGTAAAACAATATTTTGAGTGAAAATTGTTGATATGTTTGAAAAGAGGTTTTATGTAAGAGATTTAATAGAGTTTATGTGCAAGTTTTGTTAGTGATTTGAGCAAGCTTTTATGAGGGCTTGCAAGAAAAATTGAGTAAGTCCAAGAGAGGACTTAAGAGCAAAATTGAAAAAGCTTTTGTGAAATCTTAAAGGATAGATTTGTGTGAGCTTTTGTGGAAGCTTACAATTAGATTGGATAGAGGTAAGGCAAGTCTTGGTGAAGACTTGTTGGATAGATTTGTGTGAGCTTTTGTGGAAGCTTACAATTGATTGGATAGAAATTGGACAAGTTCTAGTGAGGACTTGTTGAGCATATTGGACAAGTTCTAGTGAGGACTTGTTGAGAAGATTTGAGACAAGTCTTAGAGAAGAATTGAGAGCAGATTGGACAAGTTCTTGAGAGGACTTGTAGACAGATTTGAGACAAGTATTTGAGAAGACTTGATATCTGAGTTGATTGATTGATTTGTTCAAATATTGAGTTAAGATTTGGGGTAGATCTAGCAAAGGTGATTTGTGATTGATCAAGCTTTGTGGTAAATCTTGAAGATAGATTGAGGACAAAGTTTGGTGTAGATCTAAGGATAAATTTGTACCAAACTAGAGACAAATATTGAGCAAGTTTTATGCTATACTGAAGGACCGAGTTTAGTACAAAACAAGACAGATATTGAGCAAATTTGTGCTAGATTGAAGGATTGAGTTTAGTACATATTTGAGATAAATATTGAGAAGATATTTGAAGATGATAGAGTAGAGGACAATAGTTTCCAGTGGATAGAGATACATTAGCAAGGGCATAGAGGATAGAGGTATTCAATGGAGAGATATCCACAACCCAGAGTAGTGGAGGTAGTTGTCTTCTAAAGGTTCACAAGCCAGAGCAGAGGATGTTAGTCTTACGATGGCACTGAGAGGGGGGGTGAATCAGTGTAGCTATTTAAATTTCAAATCTACAACTCTTAAAGTTGAAGCAAGGAGAACTTAAAATAGATAAAGCAAATATAACAAGAGAGCATTCCACAACACACGATTTAACGAGGTTCACCAGTTTTGGCTACTCCTCAAAAATAGACTGCTTGGACTCCCATCCAAATCTAGCCTTTGCAAAGCACCAACTTTACAAACAGTTTACCAACACACACTGGAAGGAGCACCAACCCCTAATTTATCTGCACCAACAGAAAGGAGCACCAACCCCTAATTTACTAGCACCAACTGGAAGGAGCACCAACCCCTGATTCCAAGCACCAACTTGGATTTCTATTTTGAATCTTAGATTGACATAAATATACCTTCACTTTTACAAGAACCTTATTGGTCTATTTCTCATCCAACCTCTCTTTCAATTCAGGAAACACATATTCTTTCTGTGCACTTGTCGCACTCTCTTAGTCATGCTCTATCAGCTGTGCTCTTTCTACATCGCTCTTCTATCAGCAGTGCTCTATCTCCACTCTATTTCTCTCTTTGGCTTCTCTTATCTTTCTCTACCCACATAGATCTCAACCTAATGGATCACACTTATCGCTTTGCTTATTGCACTCTGACATCCTTCTCTATGCTCTGATAGCCTTCTTTGTGCTCTGATAGCATTCTCTGTGCTTTGACAGCCTTCTCTGCTCACTTACGGCTCTGACAGCCTTATCTGCTCATTTACGGCTCTCTGACAGCCTTCTCTGCTCATTTCGGCGCTTTGACATCCTTGTATGCTCTCTTACACAGTTTAGAGCTCAACCCTAATTCTTAACTTATATGCACATTCTTACAGCTCTCTTCAACAACCTTTTCTCAGCACATATATTATTTTATCAGTGGCACCTTCCCTCTTTATGGTTGCACATTTTTCAATTATGAGCGGCTATTTTTCTTCTCCACGCAACTGCCATTTTAAAACAATATATTTCATTTTGAAACCCTAAGTCTTCTATATCTTCCATTATCCCGCATGTAGCCTATTAATAGCCACTCCTGTAAGTAACTCCTTTTTGACACAATATTCTTACACGCAACCTATTAATAGGTTTGTCTCTTTAATTGGGATTCTCAGTATGGCCATCGCTCAATGAATTTACTCCATAATGGACACTGTAACTGCCACTCTGACTTCACTGCCACTCATGTAACTACAGTTCTGACTCCAGTTAACTCTTATTTATTTTTCCTGCATGATTTTCTTTGCAACACCCTCTGCAACTGCAGTTCTGACTCTAGTTAACTCTTCTTATTTTATCTGCCTAATTTTTCCTCTGTAACTACAGTTATAACTCTAGTTAAATATTCTTATTTTGGTTGCATGAATGTATTCTATAACTGCCCCTTTTACTGTCGTACTGTTTGTAGTTCACTATTACATTTCTTTGTTTCGATTGAGTTATCTTCTTAGCTTGCGTCAAGGCGACCTATCGCAAAATTATGACACTTCTACCCCTTTGAATTTTTCTTGCCGTTTGACCACGAAAACATGACATGCCGTGATATCGCAACACTTTCTACCTCCTTGTCCTCTTCTCAGCTTGCACCCACGAAAACACAACATGTCACGATATCGTGACACTTTCACCTCCGTACACTCTACTTGGATTGCACCAGCAAAAACATGACATGTCGTGAAATTGTGACACTTTTTGCTTCCTTGCACTCTTCTCAGCATGCACCAGCAAAAACATGACATGTCGTGAAATCGCAACACTTTTTGCTTCCTTGCACTCTTCTCGGCATGCATCCGCAAAAACATGACATGTCACGAAATTGTGACACTTTTGCTGCCTTGTGCCTTTCTCTGCCTTTCGCTCGTGAAAATGGAACATGTCACAAAATCGTGACACTTTCGCTGCCTTGTGCCTTTCTCTACCTTTCGCCCGTGAAAATGGAACATGTCGCAAAATTGCGACACTTTCGCTGCCTTGTGCCTTTCTCTGCCTTTCGCCCATGAAAACGGACCATGTCATGAAATTGTGAGACTTTCGCTGCCTTGTCTCTTTTATTGCCTTGACCCCACGAAAATAGAACATGTCACAAAATTGTGACACTCTCGCTTCCTTACTCTCTCTCTTCTCTTCGAGTCATGAAAACTCGACATGTCGCGATATCGTGACACTTTTACTCCTTAGCGCTTTTCTTCTCATCGAGTCATGAAAACCCGACATGTCACGATATCGTGACACTTTCTCTCCTTAGCGCTTCCTCTTGCAAATTGTCACAAAATCATGACACTTTTCCTTGCGAGCTCTTTCTCTCGAACCTGTCGTGAAATCATGACACTTTTTCGTTCATACCATCCTTCTTGCAAATTATCACGAAATCGCGACATTTTTCTTTGCGAGCTTCTTCTCTCAAACATGTGAAATCATGACACATTTTTGTCCGTACTGCCTCTCTTGTAGATTGTCATGAAATCGTGACACTTTTCTTTGCAAGCTCCTTCTCCCCCAACATGTTGCGAAATCGCAATAGTTTTATTTGCTTGCGCCTTCTCCCCGAACATGTCACAAAATCGTGATAGTTTTCTTTGCTTGCGCCTTCTCTCCAAACATGTCACGAAATCATGACAATTTTTCTTGCATGCGAAGCTTCTTCAAACATGTTATGAAATCACGATAATTTTTCTACTTGCCTTCTTTGCTTCCTACATGTCGCATCATCGCGATAGTTTTCCTTGCATTTTCTCTCTCTTCAAACATGTCGCGATATCGCAACAGTTTTCCTTTCTTCTTAACATGTTGCGATATCACGATAGTTTTCCTTGTGCTTTCTCTCTCTTAAAACATGTCACGATATCACGATAGTTTTTCCAGCTTCTCAACATGTCGCGATATCGTGACAGTTTTCCTTGCGCTTTCTCTCTCTTCTAACATGTCGCGAAATCGTGAAAATTTTTCTTGCGCTTTCTTTCTCTTCAAACATGTCATGAAGTCACGACAATTTTTCTTGTGCTTTCTCTCTCCTCAAACATGTTGCGATATCACGACAGTTTTTCCAGCTTTTCAACATGTCGTGATATCGCGACAGTTTTCTTACTTGCCAAATATGTCGCGATATCGCGATAGTTTTCTTACTTGTCTTTTTCTTTGATCCTTTGAATCTGGGCCACTTCTGTCTTCTTGGAAATTCACTGTACATGCTCTGACTGCTTTGAACTCTTGTTCACTTCATCAACCGATCTATCTAATGACCTCTGCACTCCTATCCATTGCATCAACCGATCCTCTATCTGTGTTGACAACAATGACAATACTTTGGCTGCACCTTGCTCATCAATGAACTCCTGTCCATTATAATTTGGCTGCACCTTGCTCATCAATGAACTCCTATCCATTGCATAAACTGATAAACCTGACTGTGTTGACAACAATGACAATACTTTGGTTGCACCTTGCTCATCAATCTCCCCCTTTGGAATTGTTGGCAACACACGTAATTGTGTGCAATTACCTATAATTCTTCTCCCACTTTGACAATAATACCAAAGGGTGGCTGCAAAACTCCCCCTGAGTCCATGCACAACATTCTCGAGCAAAAATTATTACGATTAGCAAAAAGCATAAACATGAGCAATATGATAAACATATGCATAAATGCTCCCCCCTAAGAATTTGATCCCGATGGCTAGTCAATTCTTAGTCTATTCTTGGGAATATGTGACCACTTCATTTCACTGTTTGACAACATCATGATAAGCATAATAGGCATCAACAATATCAATAATGTGAGTAGCAGCAATAACCAATGAATGACATCATCACCGTTAATTTCACCAATATAATATGTGTAAGAACATGGTTGGACTACTGTCTTCTGAGTACCAACCCTCTGTTGCTCTACAATCTCAAACTTGTCCACTATTAGTGAAGGCATACACTGATTGTATATATCCAACTGTTTGTTCTGCAATGCTGGCAGCATCTACAAATGCATATTGGATATTCTCAACAAGCTTGAACCTAAAGTAAGTTGTTTGTCTCTCTCTTCAATGAGAATCCAGAGGCTACCTCAATCCACTTTCAACTCTGTGTAAGCATCAAACACCATACCACTGCACAACCAAATCCCTTTTTATATTTACAATATGATCTATGTTTTCTATAGTCACCACTGGTCACACTTTAATTTCAATTGAGCAAATCAGGAGAAGACATTTAGTCAAACACTTCACGGCCAACCATGGTGCACCTTACTCAACCTCATACTTCGTAATCTCGGATTGGCATTTTATCAACAGTTAAAACGAAACTGTCTGTTATAATCCGATGCTTTGAACAGTGGTAGTAAGAACTATCAACAGAACAACAATGACGTATAGTAATACTACCAATGGTGACAATTCTCAATTTAATCATCACCCTTCACAGCACTTCCACACACAACTACATGAACTGACAACACACTTGACAACTATACAACAATAACCTGACTGCTTTCCTTTCATCCTCAGATAACCAAACACATACATAGGAGAATTAAAATAAGACTTTAAGATTGCTCCCCCTAAGGATGTGCCACCTGGAGTGGCTTAGTGCAATAGCGGAGTAGTCTCCTTCAGTCCAAGGAGACATGATTCCCTTTCTTCTGTCTTTCTCCAGACTTTCTTGAACTTGGGCTTGAGTTTTTCAACTACATCCCCATTTTGCACCTTTTTGTGAACTTGAACATTCTTCTTGCGTAGTTGTTTCTTGTGCATCCTTGATGGTTGATTATTTTCCTTTATTTTATGCACATGATATGTTCTCTGCCTATGTTGCATTCTTTACATATGATGAAATCTACGGTCTTGCCTTAGATTAGATACAAACGTTCTCGGAAAAAACCTTGCTATGTGCCCATGGCCATTACAATTAAAACATTGCACATGGTGTTCACTCAGAGAAGCAGATGTATTTCTATCAGCATACCTCTTTGATTTATTATTCAATCCATAATAAATTGCCTTGTGACCGTAATGGTTGCATTTAAAACAATAGCCATTAAAAGCATTATCATGAATAGTGTGAGAGTGATAGAACCTCTTTTGTTGTGGTTGCTTTGTTGTAGATCTCCTTTGATTTTTTCTTTCTTTTGAAGATTCAACTTCAACATTTTCTTGCTTCGATCCTTCAGCAGTGGACTTCTTCTTCTCTGCATATTTGGAAGATGACGGTTATTCAGCTTCACACTTTCCTTGCCTCGATCCTTCAGCCGTGTTCTTCTTCTTCTCGACACATTTGGAGGATGAAGGTTGTTCAGCTTCATATCCAAGACCAAACTTAGCCGTGGAGCTTCTTTGTTGCTTTATCATTGTATCTAGCAACTCTGTGCTCTTCTCAAATTTGAGACTTATATTGGCATCTTCTAGTTGTTTCTTCAATGAAACAATCTCTCCTTCTTGCTGGCAGCAAACAGTCTCTCTCTCATTGATCTGTGACCTGAGACTTTCTTCAATCCTTTTGGACTCTTCTACTTGCAACTTTAGATTACTAACAGCTTTGTTAGATTCTTCTTCACGTTTGCTATATACATCAACCTTATCATCCAGTTGTGTCTTCAAGGCTTCTTCTATTTTCTTGGCCTTTTGAAATTGTAAGAAAAGATCTTCAATCTCATTCCCATATTCTTCCAGCTTCTTGGATAGTCTTTTGTTTTTTTTCTGTTCTATACTCAACTCTTCAAGTGCAGCTATCAAATCACCTTCTAGATCTACTTCAATCTCCAAGTTTTCATTGCATACTTTAGAATCCACTTCTTCTACCTTCTGTAGTTTAGTTTTCTCTTCCACAAGAACTGAAACTGGCTAAGATGCCTTTTTAGAGGAGGATCTATTCTTCTTACCCATTGTGTACTAATATAAGATCAACCCTAGCTGATTTAGCTTGTTCAAGAACTTGGATTTGA
Organism: Wollemia nobilis; assembly: GCA_028583015.1. Taxonomy (NCBI): domain Eukaryota; kingdom Viridiplantae; phylum Streptophyta; class Pinopsida; order Araucariales; family Araucariaceae; genus Wollemia; species Wollemia nobilis. Next base: position 22,215,222 of record JAQPPZ010017228.1, read on the forward strand.
TACCAATTGTTAGTATTACAATGGCACTGAGAGGGGGGGTGAATCAATGTAGCTATTTAAATTTCAAATCTACAACTCTTAGAGTTGAAGCAAGGAGAACTTAGATAAAGCAAATATAACAAGAGAGCATTCCACAACACACGATTTAACGAGGTTCACCAGTTTTGGCTACTCCTCAAAAATAGACTGCTTGGACTCCCATACAAATACAGCCTTTGCAAAGTACCAACTTTACAAACAGTTTACCAGCACACACTGGAAGGAGCACGAACCCCTAATTTATCTGCACCAACAGAAAGGAGCACCAACCCCTGATTTACTAGCACCAACTGGAAGGAGCACCAACCCTTGATTCCAAGCACCAACTTGGATTTCTATTTTGAATCTTAGATTGACATAAATATGCATTCACTTTTACAAGACCCTTATTGGTCTATTGCTCATCCAACCTCTCTTTCAATTTAGGAAACACATATTCCTTCTGTGCACTTGTTGCCACACTCTCTCAGTCGCGCTCTATCAGCTATGCTCTTTCTACATCGCTCTTCTCTTAGCAGTGCTCTATCTCCACTCTATTTCTCTCTTCGGCTTCTCTTATCTTTCTCTACCCACACAGAGCTCAACCTAACGGATCACTCTTATCGCTCTTCTTACTACGCTCTGATAGCCTTCTCTATGCTCTAACAACCTTCTCTCGTGCTCTGACAGCCTTCTCTACTCTCTTATGGATCTGACAGCCTTATCTGCTCATTTACGGCTCTCTGATAGCCTTCTTTGCTCATTTTGGTGCTCTGACATCCTTGTATGCTCTCTTACACAGTTCAGAGTTCAACCCTAATTCTTAACTTATATGCACATTCTTACAGCTCTCTTCAACAACATTTTCTCAGCACATATATTATTTTATCAGTGGCACCTTCCCTCTTTATGGCTACACATTTTTCAATTATGAGTGGCTCTTTTTCTTCTCCACGCAACTGCCATTTTAAAACAATATATTTCATTTTGAAACCCTAAGTCTTATATATCTTCCATTATCCCACATGCAGCCTATTAATAGCCACTCATGTAAGTAACTTCTTTCTGACACAATATTATTACATGCAACCTATTAATAGATTTGTCTCTTTAATTGGGATTCTCAGTATGGCCACCACTCGATGAATTTACTCCATAATGGACCCTGTAACTGCCGCTCTGACTTCATTTCCACTCCTGTAACTGCAATTTTGACTCCAGTTAACTCTTCTTTATTTTTACTGCATGATTTTCTTTGCAACACCCCCTGCAACTGCAGTTCTGACTCCAGTTAACTCTTCTTATTTTATCTGTGTAATTTTTCTTCTACAGATGTAGTTCTGACTCTAGTTAACTCTTATTATTCTAGTTGTATGAATGTATTATGTAACTACCCCTTTTACTGTCGTACTGTCTGCAGTTCACTGTTACATTTCTTTGTTTTAGTTGAGTTCTCTTCTTAGCTTGCGTCAAGGTGACCTATCGCAAAATTATGACACTTCTACCCCTTTGAATTTTTCTTGCTGTTTGATCGCAAAAACATGACATGTCGCGATATCGTGACACTTTCTACCTCCTTGTCCTCTTCTTGGCTTGCACCCGTGAAAACACAACATGTCACGATATCACAACACTTTTGCCTCCGTACACTCTACTTGGCTTGCACCAGCGAAAACATGACATGTCGCAAAATCGTGACACTTTTCGCTTCCTTGCACTCTTCTTGGCATGCACCAGGTGAAAACATGACATGTCGCGTTACGAAATCATGAGACTTTTTGCTTCCTTGCACTCTTATCGACATGCATCCGTGAAAACATGACGTGTCATGAAATCGTGACACTTTTGCTTCCTTGTGTCTTTCTTTGCCTTTCGCCCATGAAAATGGAACATGTCACGAAATCACGACACTTTCGTTGCCTTCTGCCTTTCTCTACCTTTCGCTCACAAAAATGGAACATGTCATGAAATCGTGACACTTTTGTTGCCTTGTGCCTTTCTCTGCCTTTCACCCACGAAAATGAAACATGTCGCAAAATCGTGACACTTTCACTGCCTTGTCTCTTTTCTTGCCTTGACCCCATGAAAATAGAACATGTCACGAAATCGTGACACTCTTGCTTCCTTACTCTCTCTCTTCTCTTCGGGTTGCGAAAACCCAACATGTCACGATATCGCAACACTTTTACTCCTTATCGCTTTTCTTCTCATCGAGTCGTGAAAACCCGACATGTCGTGATATCGCGACACTTTTTCTCCTTAGCATTTCCTCTTGCAAATTGTCATGAAATCGTGACACTTTTCCTTGCAAGCTCTTTCTCTTAAACCTATCGTGAAATTGTGACACTTTTTATTCTAGTTGTATGAATTTATTATGTAACTACCCCTTTTACTGTCGTCATCGTCTGCAGCTTCATCGTTACATTTCTTTGTTTTAGTTGAGTTCTCTTCTTAGCTTGCGTCAAGGTGACCTATCGCAAAATTATGACACTTCTACCCCTTTGACTTTTTCTTGCTGTTTGATCGCAAAAACATGACATGTCGCGATATCGTGACACTTTCTACCTCCTTGTCCTCTTCTTGGCTTGCACCCGTGAAAACACAACATGTCACGATATCACAACACTTTTGCCTTCGTACACTCTACTTGGCTTGCACCAGCGAAAACATGACATGTCGCAAAATCGTGACACTTTTCGCTTCCTTGCACTCTTCTTGGCATGCACCAGTGAAAACATGACATGTCGCGTTACGAAATCATGACACTTTTTGCTTCCTTGCACTCTTATCGACATGCATCCGTGAAAACATGACGTGTCATGAAATCGTGACACTTTTGCTTCCTTGTGTCTTTCTTTGCCTTTCGCCCATGAAAATGGAACATGTCACGAAATCACGACACTTTCGTTGCCTTCTGCCTTTCTCTACCTTTCGCTCACAAAAATGGAACATGTCATGAAATCGTGACACTTTTGTTGCCTTGTGCCTTTCTCTGCCTTTCACCCACGAAAATGAAACATGTCGCAAAATCGTGACACTTTCACTGCCTTGTCTCTTTTCTTGCCTTGACCCCATGAAAATAGAACATGTCACGAAATTGTGACACTCTTGCTTCCTTACTCTCTCTCTTCTCTTCGAGTTGCGAAAACCCAACATGTCACGATATCGCAACACTTTTACTCCTTATCGCTTTTCTTCTCATCGAGTCGTGAAAACCCGACATGTCGTGATATCGCGACACTTTTTCTCCTTAGCATTTCCTCTTGCAAATTGTCATGAAATCGTGACACTTTTCCTTGCAAGCTCTTTCTCTTAAACCTATCGTGAAATTGTGACACTTTTTATTCTAGTTGTATGAATGTATTATGTAACTATCCCTTTTACTGTCGTACTGTCTGCAGTTCACTGTTACATTTCTTTGTTTTAGTTGAGTTCTCTTCTTAGCTTGCGTCAAGGTGACCTATCGCAAAATTATGACACTTCTACCCCTTTGAATTTTTCTTGCTGTTTGATCGCAAAAACATGACATGTCGCGATATCGTGACACTTTCTACCTCCTTGTCCTCTTCTTGGCTTGCACCCGTGAAAACACAACATGTCACGATATCACAACACTTTTGCCTCCGTACACTCTACTTGGCTTGCACCAGCGAAAACATGACATGTCGCAAAATCGTGACACTTTTCGCTTCCTTGCACTCTTCTTGGCATGCACCAGGTGAAAACATGACATGTCACGAAATCATGACACTTTTTGCTTCCTTGCACTCTTATCGACATGCATCCGTGAAAACATGACGTGTCATGAAATCGTGACACTTTTGCTTCCTTGTGTCTTTCTTTGCCTTTCGCCCATGAAAATGGAACATGTCACGAAATCACGACACTTTCGTTGCCTTCTGCCTTTCTCTACCTTTCGCTCACAAAAATGGAACATGTCATGAAATCGTGACACTTTTGTTGCCTTGTGCCTTTCTCTGCCTTTCACCCACGAAAATGAAACATGTCGCAAAATCGTGACACTTTCACTGCCTTGTCTCTTTGCTTGCCTTGACCCCATGAAAATAGAACATGTCACGAAATTGTGACACTCTTGCTTCCTTACTCTCTCTCTTCTCTTCGAGTTGCGAAAACCCAACATGTCACGATATCGCAACACTTTTACTCCTTATCGCTTTTCTTCTCATCGAGTCGTGAAAACCCGACATGTCGTGATATCGCGACACTTTTTCTCCTTAGCATTTCCTCTTGCAAATTGTCATGAAATCGTGACACTTTTCCTTGCAAGCTCTTTCTCTTAAACCTATCGTGAAATTGTGACACTTTTTCATTCATACCATCCTTCTTGCAAATTGTCACGAAATCGTGACACTTTTCTTTGCGAGCTTCTTCTCTCAAACATGTCGTGAAATCGTGACACATTTTTGTCCGTACTGCCTCTCTTGCAGATTGTCACGAAATCGTGACACTTTTCTTTGCAAGCTCCTTCTCCCCGAACATGTCACGAAATCATGACAGTTTTCTTTGCTTGTGCCTTCTCTCCAAACATGTCATGAAATTGTGACAATTTCCTTTGCTTGCGCCTTCTCTCCAAACATGTCGCGAAATCGTGATAGTTTTTCTTGCATGCGAAGCTTCTTCAAACATGTCATGAAATTGCAACAGTTTTCTACTTGTCTTCTTTGCTTCCTACATGTCGCGTAATCGTGACAGTTTTCCTTACGTTTTCTCTCTCTTCAAACATGTCGCAATATCACGACAGTTTTCCTTTCTTCTTAACATGTCATGATATCGCAACAGTTTTCCTTACGCTTTCTCTCTCTTAAAACATGTCGCGATATCACGATAGTTTTTCTAGCTTCTCAACATGTCATGATATCGTGACAGTTTTCCTTGTGCTTTCTCTCTCTTCTAACATGTCACAAAATCGTGACAATTTTTTTTACGCTTTCTTTCTCTTCAAACATGTCATGAAATCGTGACAGTTTTTCTTGTGCTTTCTCTCTCCTCAAACATGTCACGATATCGCGATAGTTTTTCCAGCTTTTCAACATGTCGCAATATCGCGATAGTTTTCTTACTTGCCAAATATATCGCGATATCGCGATATCGCGACAGAAAACATGTCGCGATATCATGACAGTTTTCATACTTGTCTTTTTATTTGATCCTTTGAATCTGGGCAACTTCTGTCTTCTTGGAAATTCACTGTACATGCTCTGACTGCTCTGAACTATTGTTCACTTCATCAACCCATCTATCTAATGACCTCTACACTCTTGTCCATTGCATCAACCGATCCTCTGTCTGTGTTGACAACAATGACAATACTTTGGCTGCACCTTGCTCATCAATGAACTCCTGTCCATTATACTTTGGCTACACCTTGCTCATCAATGAACTCCTGTCCATTGCATCAATTGATCAACCTGACTGTGTTGACAACAATGACAATACTTTGGTTGCACCTTGCTCATCAGAGGAGAAGGAGTTCTCTTGTGGATAGAGATCCATGAACCAACTAAGGAGATTGGTGTCTCCTATGGATAGAGATCCATAAACTTGATTAGGGGATTGGTGTCTCCTTTGGATAGAGGTCCATAAACATTGTAATAGGGAAGGATTCCCAAGATATTTGTTGAGAAAATTTTAGTGAAATATTTTCTCCGTGGAGTAGCCCACATCGGGTGAACCACATTAAATCATGTCTCTCATGTGTGTGATGCTTTATGTGATGTTTATTGCTTTGATGTTACTACTGCTATCATATGTGTTGAAAAATAAAAAGTTTTATCTTATACTGTTCACCCCCCTCTCAGTATAAGCACATGTTCTTCAATTGGTATCAGAGCGGGTCTCTCCATGAAAAGACTAACAACTTGGAGGAGGATCCATAAGAAACACACATGACTTCAAAAAATGAAGAAGAGACCATGTTTGACTTAAAAGAGGAATTCTTCACTGCTCTCAGGAATCTTGAAAATATTAGAAAGAAGAATTCAAGCTTGAAGGAGCAAATTCAAGAAGATGAAGAAACAAAGATGGAACTTCTACAAAGCCTCACAAAACTCAAGATAAAGGTAGAAGAAGGAAAGAAAATTGAACAGGATATGATAGATCTATTAAGAGTAAGAGAAACAGAGTGTGAAATATTGGAAGCAAAAATTGTATCACTAAGGCATGAAGTTGAAAAGACCAAGCTACGACAAGATATAATGTTAGGGAAACAAAAAGAGGAATCCAACTTTCAAGAAATAGAGACATCAAACAGAGATGAGCTCATCACTCATACCCCGAAAGGAAAGGACATCAAAAAAGAAGAAAGCAAAGAAGGACCATGGATGAGAGTTAATCACAAAAGGAGAAGCACTCGACCACATCTTCAAAGGCATCCAAACAGGTTACATAATTTCTTCCATGGCTATTGCTTTTCTTGTAACAAATATGGTCATAGAGTTGTACACTACACTGGTTATGTGAAAAATGATGTCAATAGAAATTTCAACTCTTTTGCACCTCTCATGAATGATGATATCATATGTTACAAATGCAATAATTTTGGGCACAAGGCTAGATGGTGCAAAATGGTACTTCCTGAGTCTAGTAAAAAGAATACAACTTCAACAACTAGGAAAGAGAAAAAGGGAATGAAAAAGCTAGATCAATGTTAGTTCAAACAACTCTTCATGCTCAGGATAAAGAAGAACAATGGTTTCTTGATAGTGGTTGCTCTAGACACATGACATGAGACAAAGATAAATTTCTTGTGCTCAAAGAAACTAATAGAGGATCAATAAGTTTTGGTGATAATGGATCAACAAAAATTTGTGGAAAAGGAACTCTGAGTTTAGATAATGGGAAAACAAGAACATAAAATGTACTATATGTGAAAGGGTTAAGACACAATCTGCTAAGTGTAAGCCAACTTTGTGATCAAGGTCATATGGTTACTTTTCACCCAGATAGATGTGAGATAAGAAAGTCTGAAACTGGAAAAGTCATTGCAAATGCAAGTAGAACTCCAAACAACCTCTATATGCTTAGTGAGATTAAAGGAGAAAAGTGTTTTCTATCACAAGAGGATGAGATTTGGTTGTGGCATAGAAGAATGGGTCATTTTAACTTTGACAACATAGTCAACATAAGCAATAAATAGGCTGTCAGAGATTTACCCAAACTGAAAAGGCCACAAAACACAATTTGTGCACCTTGTCAACATGGAAAGCAAACTAGAACTAGTTTCAAATCAAAGGGATATATGTCATCTGAGCCATTAAGTCTAATACATACTGATCTATGTGGTCCTACCAGAACACAGAGTATTCAAGGTGAAAGTTACTTCATATTGTTCATAGATGATTACTCCAGAATGATTTGGGTAGCCTTCCTAAAAGATAAGTCAGAAGCATTTGATAAATTCAAGGTATTTAAAGAACGGGTCAAAAATGAAACCGACAAGAGGATTAAGTGTTTGAGATCAGACAGAGGAGGAGAGTTTACCTCAAATGAATTTGTAGATTTCTATGAACAACATGGAATCAAGAGAGAATACTCAGTTGCAAGAACTCCTCAACAAAATGGAGTAGTTGAAAGGAAAAATAGGACTATTGAGAATATGGCTAGAGCTATGTTAAATGAGTCCAAGATTTCAGATGGATTTTGGAGGGAAGTAGTCAACACAATAGTGTATATCATTACTAGGGCTCAAATAAGAGTAAACCATCACAAGACTCCATATGAGCTTTGGAAAGGAAGACCAACCACTGTAAAACACTTCAAAGTTTTTGGAAGCAAGTGTTACATAAGATGGGAAGAGCAAAACTTGGGCAAGTTTGACCCAAGATGTGATGAGGGTATTTTTCTTGGTTACTCCAATAAGATCAAAGCCTATAGATGCTACAACAAAAGGACTCACACTATTGTGGAAAGTATAAATGTAACTATTGATGAAAAGATAGGGTTGAGAGAGCCAGTTCAAGAAACTATGTATCAGGAAGATGAAAACTGTCAAGAAGAGTTTCATGAGGAATCAGAAGAAGAAGAGGAAGAAACACAAAGACTTCTTCCCAAGACTCCATCCAGGTATGTACAGAAACATCATCCAAAATATCTAATCATTGGGAATCCTAATGAGAGATAGACAAGGAGAAGGGTAATAACATCAACTCAACCAACAAATTTTTCTTTATTATCTAAGATTGAGCCAAAAGACTTCAATGAAGCAAGTGAAGATAAGTTTTGGATTAAGGCAATGGATGAGGAATTAGACCAGATAGAGAAAAGTAAGACTTGGGAACTTGTTCCATGACCAAAAGGTAAAAATGTGATTGGCACTAAGTGGGTATTTAGAAACAAGCTAAATGAAGATGGTCAGGTGGTCAGAAATAAAGCAAGGTTAGTGTGCAAAGGTTATGCACAGGTTGAGGGAATTGACTTCGATGAGACATTTGCTCCAGTTGCACGACTTGAAGCTATAAGAATATTCTTAGCCTTCTCAAGTTTTAAAAACTTCAAAGTATATCAGATGGATGTTAAGTCAACATTTCTAAATGGTGTTCTAGAAGAAGAAGTTTATATTGAGCAGCTAGAGGGATTCATATTAACAGATAAACCAGACTATGTATGCAGATTGAAAAAGGCACTGTATGGTCTAAAATAGGCTCCTAGGGCGTGGTACTCAAGATTGGATAAGTATCTTCAGGAATAGGGATTCAAGAAAGGAATAGTGGACAGTAACTTATACATAAAAAATGAAGGGAATAATCTACTAATTGTGGTTGTTTACGTGGATGACATCATTTTTGGGGGAAACAATGACAAGATGTGTAAAGAATTTGCGAAGAACATGCAGAATGAATTTGAGATGTCTATGCTTGGTGAGTTGTCCTTCTTTCTTGGACTTCAGATTTCACAATCAGAGAAAGGAGTATTTCTTTCACAAACCAAGTATATAAAAGAAATGCTAAAGAAATTCAACTTAGAAGATTGCAAACCAGTAAGTACCCCCATGGTCATAGGATGTAAGTTAAGTAAAGATGATGAATCTCTAGAGGTAAATCAGAAATTATACAGATCTATGATTGGAAGCTTATTGTATGTCACAACTACAAGACCAGATATCATGCAGGTAGTGGGATTAGTGGCAAGGTTTCAGGCAACACCTAAGGAAACACATGTGGTAGCAGTAAAGAGGATTCTCAGGTATCTAAAAGGGACCATGGATTTTGGGCTCTGGTATCCCAAAAGTGATAGTTTCACACTCACAACTTATACAGATGCAGATTGGGCTGGCAACATTGATGATAGAAAAAGCACAAGTGGAGGAGCATTCTTTCTTGGAGACTGTCTAGTCTCTTGGTTAAGTAAGAAATAGGCATCAGTATCCTTATCCACAGTAGAGGTAGAGTATATTGCAGTAGTTGCTTGTTGCACATAGGTATTATGGATGAAGCGAACTTTGGAGGACTTCAAAGTAAAGCATGATCACCCTATTCCCATATTGTGTGATAATACAAGTGCTATAAATATTTCAAAGAACCTAGTGATGCACTCCAGGACAAAGCACATTCCGATTAAGTATCATTTTCTAAGAGAACAGGTGACAGATAAGCAGGTCAAGTTGGAATATGTCACTACAAAGGAGCAGATTGTAGATATTTTCACTAAGCCACTTTCGAAAGAGACTTTTGAGTACCTTCGAGAAAATTTGGGAGTAGTTCTACTCCCACCCCAGAATTAACCACCTCAAGAGGAGGTGGGGGAGGGGCTAAGCTAAGATTCTCATTCTTAGCCCCGAGCCCCAAAGGTGACCCTTTGCCATTGATGTCAAAGGGGGAGAGATTTGAGTTAGGGGGAGAGCATTCAATCAGAGTGAGTAGTTTCTCAGGGGGAGCAGAAGTAGAAAGAGGTAAAAGAAATGGTAAAAGGAAAATGGGTTGCCATCAATGACAAAGGGGGATATTGTTGGAAATATGAGCAAGTTTTGTTGTCATTGATGTCAAGGAAGATAAGGACCAAGTTTATTGTCATCTAGGTGTCTATGTCCGAGATTTGATAGGCAAGGTTGATGTTCGAGTTTCATTAATATCCTCTGGTGGTTTTTACCAAAAAGGCAAAGAAGAAGGTTTAATATTATAATATTTAATATGTATCTTTAAGGATCCAAGGTTGGTTCATGAAAAATAAATGCAAGGAGTTGTCACATTATAAAGCATCAAAAAACCCATATGGCAGATTGAATGGTTAAAGGTTTAATTATTTAATTTTAAATAATTTAACCTTAAGGTTAAAATTTAAAATTAAATAATAATAAGTTAAAGGGCCTAAGGTTATAAATTATAAATTTGAATTTTATAAATTCGAATGTCTTCATCGATGTTGGAGAAAGCACATGAAAATGCATATAAATAATGCCACAAAACCTTGGCATTAATCATCCTTGTGAATCGAAGCCTATGCAAAGAGTTCGTGTGCCATAAGAGGATTCGCATGTATTTTAATTTTTGAGCGTAGAGGAGAGGACAAGTAATAGTGGATAATGAAAATTCATTCCGAAGTAGTCTATAGCTCAGTTGGCATCCAGGGGCTGCGATAAAGCATTTAGGGAACACTAGACCCAAGTTTGAATCGTGGGCGCTCCATTTTGCTAAAGAGGAAAGTGGTTTTTGTTTGTGCTTCATAGAAGGGAAGAAGATAAAGGCGTCAGGGCATGCCTTTTAGACCACGTGAGGGCACGTAGCCCAAGTGGTGCTAGCTTGAAGCGCTAAGGCACTTGGCAGAGGAAAGGTGGGAGTTCAAAACCCATCGAGGACATTTTGCCAAGCAAAAGGTATGCAAATGAAATTTTAATTTTTATTAAGGCTTTTGCTAGGCGGAATTTGTGGAACGTGCGCTAGGGGGTTATGTTATGTGCTAAGGTGGTTGGCAATTAATTAAAGAGGGAGATATAAGGTTTTTGTTAAGTTAAAAATTAAATTATCCTTTTAGGAGTAATAAGGGGATAAGTGGAGTTAAATTTTATTTTAAATATAAAGGTGTTAATTCTTTTAAAAGGAGTAATAAGGTGATTATTGAAAGATTATTTGTGAAGTGATTTACTTGGTTTTTGTTAAATATTTTAAAGTGTGGAGTTTATAAGGTGTAATTGAGATCTTATGCTATGTATGGTGAAATATTTTGAGGAATCATTTAAGTGAATTTTTGAGTGAAGATCTTGCTACCTAACCTTTGAAATTGGCAAAGAGTTGATTGTGATTGAGACAGGTGTTTGAGGTCAAATATTCTTCAAACAAAAGGTAAGGGCATATTATCCTTGAGAGTGATTGTTGGATGTTGTGAATACTAAGTTGGAGAGAAAAGGTTCTTGTTTGATAAGCATTGTTGGTAGTAAGCTTTATATGCATGATTGAGTGTGTGAAGGCTTGGAGTGAGAAATTGTGAACTATATTGAACTAGGGTTTATGCAAGATCATGAGTATCATTGTTATGTGAATTGAAAACTATCTTGGACTAGGCTTTATGCAAGATCATGAGTATCATTGTTATGTGAATGTGGAATCATCTTGAGTTAAGTTTGAGTTCCATAGTGAGAGTTGTTGAGAGCATTGGATGAAACATTTGCTTAGGGTTTGCAAGCAAGTTTTGTTTCATTGGTTGAGTTGATTGAGCATAGTTGATTGGAAAGTGTTGGAGTGATAGTTCAAGTTCTGTGAAACAAATTGTTCTATATTCTAAATTGATTTGAAGAGAAAAAGCCGACAGGAAAGAGGTTTTTTGCAAGATATTGAATTGAGTTTGTGTGCAAGTTTTGTAATTGATTTGAGAAAGATTTTGTGAGAGCTTGCAAGAAGATTTGAGTAAGTCCTAGAGGGGACTTAAGGATAGAATTGAGAAATATTTTGTGAAATCTTAAGGACAAATTTGTGTGAGATTTTGTGGAAGCTTACAATCAGATTGGAAAAAGGTAAGGAAAGTATTAGTGAAGACTTATTGGATAGAGTTGTGTGATATTTTGTGGAAGCTTACAATTGGATTGGAAAAAAATTGTATAAGTTCTAGTGAGGACTTGTTGAGCAAATTGGACAAGTTCTAGTGAGGACTTATTGAGCAAATTTGAGGTAAGTCTTAGAGAAGACTTGAGAGCAGATTGGATAAGTTCTTGAGAGGAATTTTAGACAAAATTAAAATAAGTATTTGAGAAGACTTGAGAGCTGAGTTGATTGATTGATTTGTTCAAACCTTGAGTTAAGGTTTGGGGTAAATCTAGCAGAGGTGATTTATGATTTATCAAGATTTATGGTAAAACTTGAAGATAGATTGAGGACAGAGTTTGGTGCAGATATAAGGATAGCTTTGTACCAGAACAGAGTTAAAGATTTAACAAGTATTGTGCTAGATTGAAAGACTAAGTTTAGTACAAAATAATATAGATATTAAGTAGATTTGTGCTAGACTGAAAGTTTAGTATAGATTTGAGATAGATATTGAGCAGAGATTTGGAGGTGATAGAGCAGAGGATATTAGTATCTAGTGGATAGATATCCATTAGCTAGGGCAGAGAGGATAGAGGTATTCAATGGAGAGAGATCCACAACCTAGAGCAGTGGAGGTAGTAGTATTCTAGAGGTTCACCAACCAGAGTAGAGGAGAAGGAGTTCTCCTATGGATAGAGATCCATGAACCAGCTAAGGAGATTGGTGTATCCTATGGATAGAGATCCATGAAATTGATTAGGTGATTGGTGTCTCCTTTGGACAGAGGTCCATAAACATTGTAATAGGGAAAGGTTTCCCAAGATATTTGTTGAGAAAATTTTAGTGAAATATTTTCTTCGTGGAGTAGCCCACATTGGGTGAACCACGTTAAATTGGTGTCTCTATTGTGTGTGGTGATTTGTGTATTGCTTTGATTAATGTTGTTGACATTACATTTATATATTGGATATTATTATTTGAGTAAAGAAAAGTAAAAAATGGTCTTATACTGTTCACCCCCCCTCTCAATATAAGCTTGTGTTCTTCATTAACCTTAACCCTTGCTCCACACATCTCCCCATGAGCAATTAAGGCCTTAAATGGCTTTTGGAGACTTTTATGTCCCAAAGCATGGATCAAGGGTGAGTCACCCTCCACCTCACCCAAAAATTCAACAACTAACCTAGGGTCAACCTAACCCTAGTCACAACTAACCCTTGCTCCATTTCAAGTCCCCATGTGCATTTAAATCCATAAATGATATTTGAGGACTTTTGGGTTTCAAGGCATGGGTCAAGGGTGAGTCACCTTCCACCTCACCCAAGTCAACCCTTAACCTAGGGTTAACCTTACCATAGTTAGGGTTAGACTCTTACTCCACTCCACATCCCCATGCTCATTCATGATAGGTATATGGGTGAGGGATTATCTCACCCAAATACACTAATGAGGCATGCCACATTAGGGGAAACATCATCCTCCCCACTAACCTCTCCAAATTCTATAAATAGAGGGAATTTTCTTCTATTCTCATCCATCCACATTTTACATAACAAAAATCTACCAAAATTCAGCTAGGTTGACCTATAATTCCATCATCCACTTTGCTTTCAATATCCATTAATCACCACCACAAAGTCCTCTTTTTTTGTGTCCCAAATTTGGTGTATTTTGAGGTTTTGAAGGTGACCCAATGGAGACAAGAGCTCCAATAGCTGCAGGAGACCATTCTGGATCACCCATAAATTTTCCAAGGTATCACAGTTAGAGTCATAGGGTACCCTATGACCAAAAATAGTTGCACCCTATCGTGTTACAATTTTCAAGGGTCAATTTCAGGCATCAACAGGCCACAAAACCCTCCCAGAAGGTAAGTACTACTATTTTTTTGGTTTTGTAAAAAATTTCATAGGTTTTGTAATGATTTAGTTCATTTTTGAGTCTTTTTATCTTCAAACATGAGGGGTCTGATCAAGATAGGCCCCCAAATATTCTAACCCCTTTTTGCAGGTCTTACAGGTCTTGAGGATATGTACCCAAATGTTATAACCCATTTTTATAGGTTTATAATGATTTAGAGGATATAATAATCCCACTCAACTTGAGGATCCCTTGGAAGGTTGTTGAGGTGTTGTTGACCTCCTCACTAAAGAAGGGGTTTTCACCTTACAAAACCCTATTTTGTTGCCTCCAAAGGCACTTTTGTAAAAGGGACTCCCTTGTATCCCTTTAAACCATCAATTGCAAACAACATCGACTTTCCTTGGTTTCATTCTGGCATGCCCGATGGGACCCCCACCATGTTACTTTCTTTTAGTTAAATTTTCATATAGTTGATTGATTTTTGCTATTTTTCTGTGCTACAAGTGATACAAAACCAGCCCAAAACCCTACAAAACCTTGAAACACAACTTAGATCAAAGACAAAAGTCTTTTTGGTCTATGAGCTAGGGTTGCAAGGTAGGGTGCAACCATTTTTAGTCATAGGGTACCCTACGACCAAACCAAACACTCCAAAAATTGGTTTACAAACCAGTATCTACACAACTAACAACAACTCCATAGTTGTAGGTAAGTTTAGGGGTCTGATTTGCCCTCACAAGAGATTGCTATCTCCCTTACCACCATGCCTTCATAGGCCAAACCACCCGACAACAATGACATCTCTATAGGTGTAATTGAGCACCTTTCTCTTACTTTTAGGGTTTTTCAAAACTCGATACCACACCATCTTGCAAAATTTTGTGTTGACTTTCATTTTTGTTTGGTTGATAGCCTTTTTGCTTACAAAACTAATATTTTATCCTTTGTTGTTGTAGGTACCTATACACAAACCAACTACTATACCACAAAGACTATTAGCAAGCCTAAAATTTCATAAAAAATCAACTTTTGATTGAGTTGCAGGGTAGGGTGCGACCATTTTAATTCATAGGGTACCCTTTGACCAAAGCTAAGATACAGTTCAGCCCAAAAATTACAATCACAAACACTTCTAGGAGCTAGAGACCATAGGTAAGTTTGAAAAACCTATCTTTTTGGTTCAAAAACAACAAGTTTAGTTAGAATTTCTAACATCTTTCACTTTCACAAAAGCCTCAAAATTGCTTTGGGCACTTTACAAAACTCATTTCTTTTGCTTCTTAGCTTTAAAAAATACCCCAAATCCATTTGGTCACACTTAATTTTGTTTTTTAATTTCTTAGAAAAGCTCCAAAATCATTTTGGTCAAATTTTCAAACCTCTTTCTCACTTCTATACATGTTAATTAGTTGCATAGTTGCATTGTTTAGAGTTAAAACACTTGCATAAGGTGTAAAGAGGCCTTCTAATCTCTTCATCTCCATGATTTGAGAGCAATATTCTGATATTTACCTCATATATAAATCTCTAAGAGACATCTAGCCATAACCTTAATAGGCATATCTTGGCTAGTGTAAACAGATTTGTGCCTAAGCAAGTCTTAGAATAGCTCATTGAAATCAAGCGACTTTCCTTATTTCTCCTTAGCATAAAGTTTCCCTGTTTACAAAATGTAATTTACATTACTTTTCTCACATTCCTTTCATTCCAAAAAAATCACTTTACAAAAGTAAAAAATCAAATAAAAAAGAAAAATAAAAGGGCATTACTTTTGCTTAGTCTAGCTTTCTTTTCAAGCATTTCCAACTTTCCTAAGTAGCATACACACACTTCATATTTCTTTCACATTGGTAAGGTTGGATTTCATCACCAACCCCCAATTGAGACCAGTAATGTTGGAATTCATCTCCTTCCATTGGCTCACCCCCTAAACACCATAGTAGCCCCTACGAGTGGTTTTCTAGACTTCATCACCAAAAAATACCCTACTCTTGAGATATCCTTGGGGTAGGTTAGGATTAGATGCCCTTGCTCATAGGGCTTCATATAATTAGTGAGTGTGCAACTATAATTTTTGACTAAGCCCATCCAAGGGTGAAGCAAAAGCCCGGTTGGGCTAGTAGCAAGTCTTAGATAGTGCTACCTCTTTCTTAAGAGGTTTTATATATCTCCCCTCTAGGTTTTTTGAGCCATCACCTTCATTAGAAGCCATTTGTCTATTTATGTATAGTTATCCTTTGTATGCCTTTGGGTATCATAGGAAAATATTTGTGAGCATACCTTCAGAGCTCATATTTGCTACCTCTTTTCATTTTAGGTTTTGTTGGAACATTTGAAACACACTTTTACAAAACTTGCATGTTCATTGTTTTGATTATTAATTAGGTTGATTTTTGCCATAAAATATTTTACAAAAAACTTAAAAATATATTTCTAAACATATTTGTACATAGTTCAAGAAATTTTGTAGCCTTTATAACCAGTTTAATCATAGTCGCAGGGTAGATGTGACCCAAAATAGTCGTAGGGTACCTTGCAACCCAAACTTCTATTTTACAGAAAGGTTTCCTCACTATAGAAACACACCCATAACTGTCTCAGCCCAAATTTGATATAAAATTGGTTTCTTAGCCTCTTATATTCCAAACAATGGTGGTTACCTATAGCTAAGCCCACAAGTAATCTAGTCTTGCAATGGATGCTACTCATGCAAACCCCTTTTCTTATGTTGGTTCTTCTAAAAAGGCTGGAACCATCACTGTCCCAACTATGGAATTCACACTCTTGACCAGTATCAATTGATTACAACTTCATCCATCATGGTAAATATCACTTAGGACATGATCAAGCACCCTGTTGATATTGCATCATCTCAATCCTCAGAAGAGTCAACCCATGAAGCATCTTCTTTCTTGAGAATTATTTACTTTTTACCATGTGACTTTGAACCTGAGGTCACATATGAGGAATATCCTTCACCACTCTCTTCTCATACCACACATCCATTTTTGCAATGCCCCTTTATCTGGCCCACACTCAACAAGACATCAAAGCCACTATCCAAATCATCACCATGGTTTTTGCCACCACAACTCCCCCTAATACTCAAGGGGCCTCCTCTTCAAACATACCTTCTTCTTCACAACAACATACACAAATTTCTCTTTCCTCTACACTCATATATTTTATCTCTTCTTCAGTATTCCTCTATAACTTCCCTCTCATTCCATCTCTTTAATGCTACTTGCTTCCCTTTATTCCACCAACTCTCAAAGATGATTTTCTTAATATCGGTTAGTATTTTTTTGATATTCTTATTTAACACTTGTATAACATCAGTATGTAGACTCATTATTTCATTGGTTATGCATAGGTGCAAGCTTATTCTCACATCTCTCAACTTCTTAAAAATATGTCTACATATTCCTCTATTCTACTAACATCTCAAATTCTTCAGCATAACATTCCTACACCTTCTTAGGTGAGTACTTCCATTCCTCTTTCACACTAGAGTGGTTTCTTCACTTCACCACCAATGTGGACTTCCACCATGCCCACAACTTATCTTCTTTCCCTCTCCTTACATCTTAGTATGAGTGGCCTTCCACCTATCAACATGCATCAACCGAGGTCCCTATTCAACAGGTCAATCAAAACTATCTTTAGCATCCATATCATCCACCTATTTTGGGTTTTGATCAAAGTGTCCAATAAATTCCAATTCAAGTAAATCAACAAGTGTCATATTGAGTGCAACATCATGCTCCTAGCAATCCAAATTAGCCCTCAATGGCTCCATATTATCAACAACTTCATCAATACCAACTTCATCATCAACAACTCCATCAGAAGTAGCTTCATTAGAAACAACTCCACCAAGATCACCTCCATCAACAACAACCCCATAAAGAGCAACTTAATCAATAATAATATTACCAAAATCAACAAAAATAATAACAACAACAATACCAACTACAACAACAATAACAACAACATCAGTTGTATCAACAATTTCAACAACAACAACAAACACCTTCTTCTTCATATCAACTCCATACCACATCGTATCATACTTAGTATTTTTCTATATATTACACTCAATAATTTCCTCATCATTCCATGGACATCTATAATTATTCTTTCAAATGACCTATTATGAAACAAATTCTTCTCTCCACCCACACATCGCAAGTACCCCCAACTAAGATGTAGCTCATGAAGGAGTAACTTAAAAGCCCAGAGTTGCAAACCAATGGTTATGGACCACATAAACCAACTTACAATAAAATCTGTAATGACACTATTCATCTAGTAGTGATACTTCATCAATATCCTCAAAATATAAAATAGCCAAATTTGATAAATTTAGGGGTAAGGAGGATCCTCATGAGCACTTGCATAATTACCAATATGCTTGCCACCTTCTCCAGGGTAGTGATGCACTTATACTCTACAAATTTCTATTATCTCTTGGTGGTCAAGTCCTTGATTAGTTCAATAACCCTCCTTAGCACAACCTGTTTACATTCAAACAAGTGGTCAACCAATTTATTGAGCATTTTTCCTTCAACATCAAACAAAACATGTCATTACCATATATATAATATATGATATTTTGATGATGACATGGTAAAAAAATATGTTGCATGGTGGCATAGAGTCATACATTATTTAACATTCCTAATTCCACCCTCACAGTTAGTCAAGATATTCACAAAAAATTGTGTTAGACACATATCAACTACACTTTAAATACAACACTAATCTTTCGAATATGCAATTGCTCAAGCCAAAATAATTGAGGATATGAAAGTATAAGAGGGTGAATTCAAGATTTGTAAGAAGTTTGATTACACTCCCAAAAATTGATTCAATATAGGTATTCCAAATCTAAATCTACCAAAACCACTTCATAAGCCAATAAGGTTATGTTGATTTCTGCACCTCCACCATCCCCACAATAATCTTAGCCATGCCAACAAGGATATCATTAATTTGTGACCCCTCCCCCAACCAATTAGGCTCAAAATTGACAATAGCACCAATAATGTGCAACATTCAATTAGACTCACTTATTAGAACCATTACCAAACATCTTTAAAAATTTGTATGATGTTGGGCACATTGCTCTACCAGGATTAATACCTAATGACCCAAGTTAGCTGAAGTGCAAGAACTAAAATAAAAATATATTTTTTTAATATCATAGGCAATGAGGACATGATATCAATAGTTGCAAATTTTTCTATTTGGTGCAATAGTTTATTGACAATGGGGTAATTGATGCTGAAAATCCTTTGGCACCATCCAATGAGAATTTGGGGATCTACAAAACACCTCCTCTAGAACATGGGCAACACCAAACGTAACTCAATACTTACACTTCCCCACCTACCTCTTGATAGGTTAATAATGTGAATCATGAACTATACCAGTAGGGATTTTTAGGCATGATCAATGTCACTACACAAAACTAGTGCCACCCCATGCGACCTGATCATCAGAAGAACTGCCCAACTCTCACTACTTTATTTAAATAGTCAATACAAATAAACCCATATCTAGTATCATGTAACATCATTACCATTCATAGTAGCCTCATTCACCAAATCTACATAGTTCCTACTAGGTTATCCATCTACGACCTCTTGTAGCAATCACAACCTCATCATGAGGCTTTAAACGAGATCCTATGATCAATCAATGTGGAAATGCATGATACCAACACCTTCATACAATTTATTGGAAATGTACAAACATGCATGCAACCTTCTATCATATTTTATGACCATGAGATCACAACTCTTGAAGGTGAGGGTGTTGATCCTCCAATGCATATCCTAGCTTGTATAAATGATACTACATACAAGTGTGTTCTAATCAATATAGGCTCATCCATAAGCATCATTTCCATGGTGGCCCTACAACATCTCAAAATTCCACCCACTCACCTCACCACTCCTACTTTGGATCTACAAGTGTTTTATGGTTCCATGCACAAAATGGTAGGTTCCATTATCTTTCCCATCCAAGTCAACATCAAGATAATACCCACTTTATGTCATGTCATCGAGGGAGAAATGCAATACAACATTCTCATCAAGTGACCATGGATTTGGGATATACAATGCATCCCCTCCACACTCCATAATTATCTCAAGTATATTCATGGAGGCCAAGTCCATCACATTCAGGAAGATGAGGATCCTTTCCAATTTTGTAATGTAATTGCTCCCACACCAAGTTCACCTCTATCTTCCACATAATTCACACCCATAACAATACAACCTGCTACTTTTGATCATTCACCCACTTTGACAAAAACTCAATTAAACCATCCAATTCTACCATCTTCTCCTTTCACCCACTTTTCAAGCGACTCTTCAAGTCACCTTGAAACACACATTCGGTCCACACATCATTTTTCCTAAATATTGCCTACTCTTTCATATCTCCAAAATCCCCCATCACCATCTTCATGCTCAACCCATATTGGGTTACAACCTCTTACATACACTAATGTCATGTTAAACACTCCCATCCTGCCCACTCCTAACATTCCTTCGAATTATCCACAACCATTACCAAATATCTCTCACTCTAATATTTGCCCCAATGGATATCCATATCTATCTACTTCATAATTTTCATATGCTAATCATCCAATTCTATCTACTCCAATTGAGTGTCAATCATGGGAACAATGTATTGCCTGCCTCAATTCCAAACTCCACCAATCCTCACCATCAATCACTCCTCTCATACCTCTTCCTAAGAAGTCATAACCATACTCCTCATAACATTAGAGGTTGCCACCCACCACAAACATTATGGTATGCCTCATGTCTCCATTCTCTTAATCAATTTTGTTCTAAGGGAGTATAATATTCACAATGCTCGTGTCTCTCCTCCCAATCTCTAGTCCATTCATGAATTCAATCATCCCCATAATGCACCCCTTATAATTGGTGTATCATCCCCATTTACCCATATTTTAATAACATGAACTTCATATATGGGGTTTTCAATGCCTCCTCTCCTATCCCCATGCCCAAACAACCTAAAAATAAGTTTTATGGGAACCTTGATCATATGTCCAATCTATATTTCATGAGATATTATTTCCAATTCTTCCATTAATAGAGGTTTGGTTTAGATTATTATGAATAATGCTCTAGACATCTTATTTAACCACCATATCAACAACATAAGGATAAATTTGGTTTAGGTTATCATTGTGAGCCTATCAATACCTTGGAAGATGAACTTCATCACCTTTCTATATACCCACTAGAGTATGGTTATTATACCAATATGGAATGCAATTTCCATAGCGATCCTCCATCACCTTATTCTATCGTCAACATTCCTGACCATTTCTTTTAGGATTCATCACAATACGTTATTCATTTTGCTTATACCATCGAAGATATCATCAAGGACTCCACAAAATTATTGCTCACACCCGCTATAATTGGAGTAGTCCTTATTCCTAATTTTTCATTACCTATCCACCCATACACTCACTCACATAATAGGAGAGAATTTCAATTGTCTCTTCATCACCCTCACTCTCCACCCATGGTTTTGTGACCCCACTTAAATCAACCCATACCTTTGTCTTCCTTCGATGCATATTCCACAAATAATACACTTTATCATACATCCCAATCATCGATAAACATGATCTTCATATTTTTTTCCCAATTCACTATGATGTTTGTCCTCATCGAATCATCTATGTCAATTCTAACTACCTTAATTTTGATTGTATTTCATCTGAACCTTCTCCAAAGGATTCCTCTTGTCAAAATTCTTACTCCACATGGCTAATGCCCCATTTTCTTCCATCCTCCCTCACACCTTATTCCCATCCTTGCTCAACTCGATGAAGCTTACCACATGCTTGTGAAGGATACAATTGATGTTGATATCTATGATGATGCTTCCAATCCTCATATCACAAAATTAGACAAGGATTTATCCCTTGAAGAGTGAGAAGGCTTTACAATATTTCTCAAAGAATACAAAAATGTCTTCACATGATCCTACACTGATATGCCAAGTCTTAACCCATCTCTAGTCATGCATAATATTACACTCGATACAAGTGGTAAATCCATTAGATATAAAATCTGCAAGATGCATCCTATGATCATGCTAATGGTAAATGAAAAGTTACAAAATCCTTGACATTAGATTCATGCAACCAATTGATTACCTTCAATGGGTTTCCAACATGGTCCTAATTGTAAATCTCAAGGGAGGGATTTGGATATGCATTGACTTTAGAGATCTTAATAAAGCATGTCCTAAGGATAACTTTCCCCTCCCCAACATTTATAACTTGGTAGAATTCATAATAGGTCATGAAATATTGTCCCTAATGGATGTGTTTTTAGGATATAACCAAATCTAGGTTAATTCTAATGATAAACATAAAATATCTTTTACCACTCCCTGGAGGACTTTCTATTACAAGGTCATGCCATTCGACATTAAGAATGCATACACCATGTATCAACATGCCATGACCTAAATTTTTCATGACTACATGTACAAAAACCTGAAATATTATGTGGATGACTTACTGGCTAAGTCTAAAAATCATCATCAACAAATTGATCACTTGCATAAACATTTTGACTAACTCCTTGAGCACAACGCATGTTTAAACCCAAAAAAGCATGTCTTTGGTGTAACCTCAAGAAATTTTATTGGGTTCATTATTTTCCAATGAGGAATAAAATTCAATTCTAAGAAGGTCAAAGCTATCATAGTCATGCCACCCCCTATGAATCTGAAATAATTACACAACTTGCAAGGTAAAATCCAAGCGATCCGTTGCTTCATTGCCCAATTTTCTAACAAGTGCAAGTCATGTAACCATCTCTTACAGAAGGAGATCACATTCAATTGGGACCATGAGTTTCAAGTTGTCTTTAACACTATAAAAAAATACCTCACTTCATTACCTGTATTATCTCCACCTTGCCTTTATTTCCCATTCCATATGTACATTTCCCCTTCCATCTGTACATATTTGCTATAGATTTTTTGTTAGAAATATTGTTGGCCCAAAAAATGAGGCTAGACGAGAGTAAGCCATCTACTACATCAATTGCATGTTAGTAAGCTACGAAATACAATATGCTTACATAAAAATTACTACCTTGTGGTAATCTTCACCACAAAGAAATTGCACCATTACATGATAAATCATATAAATTATGTTGTAGCTCATGACAATCCAATCAGATACATGATGGGTAGAAGCTATAATAATAGCTACACAACCAAGTGCATCATGTTGTTCATTGAATTTGATCTTGAATTTATCAAACAAAATTCCATAAAAGGCTAGGTCATCATGGACCATCTCACATGATCTCCTTTACCTAATGATAAACTACTTATCATCAAGCATCCTGACAACTCAGTATTTCATGTCATTGAAGCTAAAAAACAAGTAGAACCTAAGACCAAAGCAGACCTGACCCTCTTCTTTGATGTTTCCCATTGCGAACGAGGGGTTGGTATAGGGATCATATTATTCACACCCCAAGGGGAACCACTCTCCTTTCCATTAAATTTAGAATTTCCTTGCACCAATAATAATGTTGAATATGAAATATTTATCCTCGACCTTAAAATAATACTTGTTATGTGAATTAAAAATTTACAAATTTGGGATAATTTCCTACTAATCATCAATATAGTGAAGTGAATTTACCAATGTCAATGCCCTATCCTTAAACAATAAAAGCATTGTTATCTTTTGATGCAGTGTGCAATGGGAAATAGCAATCACAAGATGCAGAATAATATGAAAGTAAATCTATGAGATGACTGAAATATGCTATAAATAGAAATTATGGAAATGAATACAATGTAGCTATGGAGAAAATGAACACTCCATTAACAAAGGTACTGGACTACATTGTACCCATCACCAATATATGGTGATCCATACAAAACTATGCTACTACCTATGAAAGCTATAAGCTTCTCTCTCTCTATCTATTTGTTCTGCATATCTTCTTATTACAATGAGGTACTTTTTATATGGGAATATAGGTTCCTTGCCCAACACTCTACCTAGCTATACAAGGGACAACTTGCACATATACAACTTGCACATTGACATTTGTGCATTTATTACATTTCATGAAGTAACTAAATAACTTCCCCCTAAAGTAATCTAATGTCCTAAGTATGTACTTAGGAAGGTGCATTTACATGATCCAAATGATGTAATATAATCTATTTATAACATCCCCCTATATTACATTATTTGGGTATTGAAAACTTTAGTCTTCAATGTGGATCTTCTTCCAATGAATAATATTTGGCTTATTCAGGTTCATCATCCTTGACTTCTATCCAGCCACCTTTGTTGCTTACTGTGATCAGGTTCAATAGGTAATTTGTGTCTTCATATGATGCAAATTAAGTTGTAGTAGTAGCTAAAGGTTCTTATTTTAATTGACTTTGCATTGTATTCCTCCTTTATCTGCTTCATCTTTAGCTTTGCCTTTCTGTGCTCTCATGGGTGGTTGTGCTACTACTTGGTTCTTGCAAGGAAGATTATCCTTTCCTATATTCAATCTATACAAAATATTTTGAACAAACACTTAAGAAATTATGATAAGATCTTGAGTTAGTAGAACATGAAGTGCTAATGCTACATGAGGACTGAAAAACTTTTCTAGATATGATTCATTAAGTTTTACCTTCTTTTTAGTAGTTCTATCAATTCTTTTTTTCTATATTTTCATCCTTGTAGTGTTTATATGTCAACAATGTTATGTATAATATGCAGATAAATTTTAAGGAAAGTGAAATGTCACTTTTTTCATTGTCAATTGCTTCATTGAGATGGGCTTGTAGATAGCATTCCATAGTATCAAAATTATCTTCCAAGGATTCACTATGGATTACTTTTGAAGTTAGGTCTAACATTCCTTCAGATTTCATGAGTAGATTCATGATACCAAGTTTTATGGCACTGGATTTTTCCTTTTTGAAGCAATTATTCTTATTGGTGTTTGCATTTTCTTGGGAAGTAGACATCCTTATGGCTCCCTAGTAATGATAGTATATAAACCTAATGTAATTTTGGGTTTTGTAGAAAGCTTATATCTTACCAATGGATTTGGAGCTTGATAATCTTTGATAAATGTTGATATTACCAATTTTTGTAGAATGCCTTATGAAGTAAGGGAAAAATGGTGCACCTAATGATGAAGAAAAATGTGCATCTATCTCCTATTACTCATGAGTGCCAAAATGGAAGCATGCAAGTAAAATGGAAAAGATACCAAATAACAAGAAATGAGATAAAAGAAAGTTTATTTCTATTAATTTTGTGGATCAAATCCAAGGTTACATAGATGTCCCCTTGAGGGCTCAATATTGATACAATTGTTTACAAATTGGGTGCCCAAGGATCAAATCCTTCAAGTAACTCGGGTGCACTTCCAATGTCTTTCCTCATACCCACAATCGAAGTGGGCGGGCCAATGTTGACACCGCTTGTATATTTTATATTTAGGTCCTATGATCCATAATAATGCACTATATAACTTTCACCTACACACAAGGAAACCATAATCATCAAATAGAAAGTGTGTATGATGAAAAACATGCAATCCCCACAGACACTAAAAGACTAGAAATCAGAATATGCATGGTGCCTATATCAAATCAACTCCAAATAACTTGAAACTTTAGAGGTATATAAAATATGTGGTTTTGGGGAGATATCATCAAAAATTGAACTAAAATTGCATCTATTGATGTGGCGTAATCATAGTGCGCTTTTACAATATGCAAAACCTAAAAAAAGGAATTTATGCCCCCAAACATATCCAAAAAACATGAAAATTGGATAGAATTCATAAAATAACATTTTAAGAGAACCCATGTGATCATATTTCCAAAATCAGGCACATATTCTTTTGCATGCTCCAATGGACCCTATAAACCTGCAAAAACTTGAAAATACGATATCTCATCCAATAAAACTCCAAAATGCATGAAATTTGAATAGTAGTATAATATAATATCCTAGAATTGTCCATTAAAAAAATTCAAGAAATTATGTACATATTTGTATTCATCCTAGGGGACAAATTTGACTGTCACAAATTTGAGGGCACCCGGGGTGGGACGTCCACCAATTTTGCTCATCTTTTACCACCAATTCCACTAGGAAATGGTCCAAAATACTCAGGGGTATTTTTATCAAATTTTATGGGGAAATTCACTCGATTGATATGGTTTTGTAAATAAATTGTACCTCGGATCACACGATAACCTCCTTCGCTAAGAGGATATTTTGAGGTAAATAGGGCACAAAAAGGTGAGAGGAAATCTCGTAAGCACTCCATTGCTTATCCTTAAACTCCTCTATATAATTTATGTGGAAATTAGAACCACTTTATATCCCAATAGGGCTCATGTGCAAAAATGCATGCAAGGGCATGCAAGGCAAGAGGCGACATTTGGCCAACATGGTGGCATGAATTGGAGGGGGAAGATAATCTTCCAATTTGGCCCTCCTAATATAGTATGTCATAAATATGTTGCATCCTGTAACTTCCATACTTGAATAGGTAGGGCAAATGGCAATTTTTAGGCACCATTTGTCCAAATTTGACTTTTTTGGGTCAAACTTGCTAGGTGCCCCACCCTGGGATGAATGCTTTTATTCATCCTGATGTGGGAAGAATAGGAAATGAATTCATACCAAGGTGGCATGACAAATATTAAGGAGCCAAAATTCCTAAAATTTGGGTTGGAACCTTCCAAAACCTTGCAAAAGGTGGTTAGAACCACTATGTAACCTTTGAGGGTTGCCCTAGGGGCTATGTGATGTCAATTTAGTCATTGCTTATGGTAACATAATCGAATTGACATGATTTTAGTATCTACAAATACCTCTTTTTGAGATGCATTGTGTGTAGCACATTTCTAAGAAAAAATATATAACTAAAGTGTTTAATGATTAAGGTTGTTCAGTAACCTAACCAACTTTAGATGCCCCAATCATGGAAAGAGCATGCATTCATGAATCATTGCTTCTGACGAGCTAAGGAACTTTCTTGATCTTGTAAATTACTTAGTCATGAATTAGGATGCTCAGTTATTCATTTTTCTAGAATACCAAACATTTTAATTTGAGATTTTGTGCTTGTTTGCTGCCCCAAGCAGGGGCATGATTGTCCTTTTTAATGATTCGTTGAACGAACACAATTTGCATTATTAAGTGTTTAATTGTTAATTTGGACTGAGTATGACTACCCCATCAAGATATCAGTCAATGAGGGAATGAACAGTGAGAAAATTTATGAGTCACTTGACCCAGATGACTTTTGTTAGGTTGCCTTTAGTTTTACCCATTGAAAAATAGAGCAATTTTGAAAGGAATTTGATTATGTTATTGATGCTTCATGGAAGAAAAGAGTTGAAAAATTCATTCCTGTGGGGTGGTCCAGCCATAATGGACTTATTAGGGATTGAAGTAGTATATGTTAAATCCATCCATGAGTAATTTGGGTTCCATATTGATCCTGAGTGAATTCCATCAGTTTTGACTTATTTTTGGTGGGTTTTGGACCCTTTTCTTTGGTGCTTTTTGGAGGGAAGGAATGACAAACCTCATTTCCATTGGGCATTACAGAAACACTAGCCTTATTATGAATTGAATTAAGGTACTTTCCAGCATTTAGTAGCACTTGATTTGGCCTCTTGAATTATGTGAAAATTTGACCAAATTTGAGCTGTTTTGGGGGGGGTTTGGGCCCATTTGGTGCATTTTAAGTTGTTTTGATGCAATTTTTTTGTGGCTGTCATAGGGTGGTATGAATGCAAATTTTATGGCTTTCCCAAGGTGGGATGAATGGCCAATAGTGTGCTCGCCCCACCCTGATGTGGTTGGGGCTTTTGCAGGCCTATATAAACCCAAAATGTGAAATTTAGCCTCATTTTTGCATGTTTTCTTTGGAAATTTGAGAGGTGAGGAGAGTGATTCTACATGGTGGAACCTATAAAATGCATCCCATAGTCACCATGATTCATTATGAAGAGGAATCTAGTGGAGGAGCTAGTTCTAGGTGGGTATGTAGTGACTCTATTACTATGTTTTTCTAGCTTTAGGAGTGTAATTTTTTGCTTTTATTTGATGTTTTTGATTTTTAGGCATATCACACTAAATAATAGGTAATTAAACCTAATTTAGAGGGAATTCACCATATTTTGTGCTTTATTTTTTCTTTTTTGCAATTATATTACTTTTGTAGATCAATTTTTGCATTATTTTTGCTATTTTGGGTGGCCTGAAAGGCTATTTTTGGGCCCATTGTTGGGGGTCATTCCTGGGAGGGACAGCCAGGGTGGGATAATTAGGGGATATCCCTATGTGGGATAGTCACATGTATAGGGTCCATCCCTTGGTGGGAAACCCGCAAACTAGCTTCAAAAGGAAGCCATTTTTGGTATTTTTGTATTTTTTTGGGCCATGTTGGGGCTATTTTGAAGCATTATGAATGCTTGTTTATTGACTTGCTTATCACTTTTAGGTGGTGAAAAGTTAGTATCATGTATCAAATATTTTTTATACCACTAGGGTTATATTGATAGAGGATTATTGGAAATGGCTTGACGCCATTGGTCTTAAGAATGTGACACGGTTAGAGCCTATGATGGGAGACCATACTTATTTGATTGCCCCTATTGACCTGTGGGACCCATGCACCAACACCTTCCACCTATCGATAGGAGAGATGATGGTGACACTGGAGTATGTCTATCAAATTTTGTAGATTCTGATAGAGGGGTGAACTATTGCCACTACACACTGTGATTTAAGAGACACAGTGCTAGAGAGGTACTTTGGTGAGGACTTGGATGTGGCTATATTGTATTGCTTAAGCGAAAGGATACTAGTTGGATTTTGGTATGATTTGAAGGTATTGGAGGTGAGGCATGCTTTACTAATGATACTGCTACTGCTCAACTCATCAAGGGCCAAGTTCCATTAGAACCTGTTAGAGCTAGTATTTGCATTGGTGGGGTGCACTATGGTGAAGCCACTGGTGATGGCATGGGGAACTACACTATTGGCATAGCTCTATGATGAGCTATATGAGATCTACTACCATAAGTAGAAGATCTTGGGATGCAAATTCCTACTACAATGTTGGGGATGGTAGTACATAGTTGTAGATCATTTGAATGGATTACCATGGATGACTCAGGCACAGCTAGTGGATAGGGAGATAGGATACAGGATCCTATGGTAGAGGGCTCATGAAGTAGGGTAGAGTCATCACTACGTAGGAAATGTGGATCACTATGCAGATTCCTTCTCATGACTTTAGGGAGCCCAGGTGTTATGGAGACCGTACATAGATTGTCCAGCTTGGTCAGAGGCTAGAGAATAGCTTTGCAGGGTGAGGCATGGTAGATGGTTGATTGGATGGTATGGTACAAAGAGGGAGTAATTCCATTTTGAGGGGAAATCTCGATAGCCATAATAGGCACAAATAGAATTAGATATCTCTCGTTCCTCATCACAATACTAACCATGCCAACAAAACCTTGCTTAGGATAGGTTTGATGAACCTCATTCACCTGTGGTGCTGGCTTAGCCTATTCCTCATGGGCAGGCAACGGGTCCTTAGAGATACCCATATACTGGTTGTTTGACACTATAGGATTGTCAACCTAGAGAGCATTCCTATTGATCATGTCTTACACCAAATTCTTAAACTTGTAGTATATTTGCAGGTCATACCCATTTTGTCTATGAAACTTACAATACAAGTCTTCACAATAATTTTTGGGCTTAGGTGCATTGGGATTGACAGGTCGACTCTCGAGGAAAATTGATCATACTAGCTGTGCAAAGGTGCTTAAAAAAAGAGTCCATGGACTCAGATATGGGTGTAAATTATCACCTAGGATGATGTTGTTGATTCTTCCCTTGCTTGTTCTAATTATCTTTGTCATAGTTTCTAGGAGTGGCCTGATAGTTGGCTTTTTGAGGTTGCACTAGTTGCACAGGCCCTGTAATATTGATGGCAACATGATTAACTATTGTTGGTATAGGTTACACTGGAGTTTTCTTAGCATTTTTGTTCTACTCCTTGTGAGGCTTCACAATCTCTCCCTCTTGAATCTTGATATTATTTATTATCCTAGATTGCGCTAGGGTATCTTCAAGAGTGGAATACTACTAGAGTTGCAGCAACAAGGAGATGGGATTCAAGAAACTCTTGGAAAACATTTGAGTCAACTCTACATAGCGAGTAGATAAGGCATCTTGGAAAGTAAAGCTCACAATATGTTACCATAGTTCATTATGGACTCATCATCATACTACTTCAATCCTGCTAATTCTG
Organism: Wollemia nobilis; assembly: GCA_028583015.1. Lineage (NCBI taxonomy): Eukaryota > Viridiplantae > Streptophyta > Pinopsida > Araucariales > Araucariaceae > Wollemia > Wollemia nobilis. The sequence goes on from JAQPPZ010017228.1 coordinate 22,245,481, forward strand.
CCAATATTACCTTCTTCTTGGTGTTGAATGTGAAGTGTTCTAGAAATGCATCTACAATTTGATCCAAATTATGGATGCTATGCTTCAGGATTTGAGTAAACCACTCTATGGTTGGGCCAAATATGGTAGTCATAAATGTCCACAAAAGAAAAGCATCATTATCATGGATGCCAAAGCATTGATCCAATAATTGGGTGATGTGTTCCTGCACGTCCTATTCTCCTTTAAAGGTAGCCAATTGAGGCATCTTGAACTACTCAAGGTAGGAAGGGGTAGGCATCGAAGGATGTAGAGGCTGACTATGTAGCTAGTGTAGAGTGGGATTTTAAGACCTAGACCCAGAGGTCTTGTTATCTACTGACTCTGAGTGCTCTAGCAAGGCTTTGTATGCATCAGAGAATTTGATCTCCTCCTCTTTACTTTGATCCTATGGTGGATGGTGAGGAACAAAGGCCTATTTTGGGGTGCTTGGATGTCATCCATCCTGTGTTGATAAGTCATTTCTATGTTTTCTTCTGGCTCAAACTCGATATAAGCCTCGTAAGGCATCTCTTGAGTCTATCTATAAAGAGGGGTAATTGCCTGTGGAAGGCACCCCATGTTTGTTCTAGGAGGTAAGTCCCTATTCGGACTAGGAGGTCAAGGAGGCAATGTTTGGTAAGGTCTAGGAGACCTATCTTCAACTAATGTGGGTTTCCTCTCATGGATCTCCTACCTATAGGTGCTAGGGGTAGGAATCGTCTCATGCAAAGTATTTTGGAATAGCTCATTAGTCTGTCATTCTATTATTTCTTTTCTAGTTGGTGCAAGCGATTTAGTTGTTCTTTGTCCCATCAAATCTATTTGAACTACGCTTGGCATTCCACATATTTTGCAACTGCTTGATTGATTTGCTCCATTGTGCAAGGCCTAGGAGGCCTAGAAGGCTCACCTTGATCTCTATCTCACTCGAGATGATCTAAGATATCTATATCATACTTCCCTCGATCAAGAGCAGTCATGTTCACTTGAGGTTCAAGCCTAAGCATATTTTCCTTATACTCTATCCAGTTTATGAGAACAACATGCTCATGCAATATACTACTCTTGAGAAAAATCTAGGATCTCCTCATGCCTTTCTTCATTAATGATGAAGATAATGGTCGAGTTAGCTCACCCTGAGTGATGAGTATTATACTCATCCTGATATCTAGGTTGTCTTACCCTAATAGGGCAACGTAAGGGTGACATGTGATCGATTGACCCTGACCAGTGTGCATACTCTAGCTCTTTCCCATGAGCAATCACATATACTCTACTAGGCACATGGATGCGTGGCACTGCCCTATTTGTTAGCACCTCAGTAAGCAATTGCCTCTCCTCAAGGTAGGCATGTGAATTATCCATGTAATAGGAGCATTCTCCCAAATTTATCTCAAAACCCACAGGGTGTCCCAAATAGGACTCCCTCATAGATATTATTCTTGCTTAGCTACTATTGGACTAGGGTGATTGGAATCCCGCCAAGGAGGTATGACCAAGTCCTTGGAGCTGAATTAGAGATGACTCATGTCTCCTTGTCCACTCTTCACAGCATCCACCCTTGTGTGGGCTTGGTTGTGGGTACACACCATCGCTAAACCCTACTAAACCCTAAATTATTATCTTCTTTACAAATTATTAATGAAGCAGTACACAAAGAAAGGAACACACAATCAAACAAGTGTTTATATTCTTTAAGTATTAATGTATGTTCCCTAAACTGTTCTGTGTGTTTTAGATGTGCTGTTGTAAAGAAGACCTCATGTCTCATGTTTGATCTTGTTGGATTGTATTCTTGTGTTAAAGAGGTTTTCACATATATACTCATAGCTCAACAACCTAGTGATGAAATCTAGGCCATATAATCCAACCTATAATGTGTGGTGATGAAGTCCACACACAATCAAGGAGCACAGGTCCTACCAGTTCCTCACCCATTTCACTCGTATTTTGTGATATAACTTACCCTAAATGGAGATACATGCTATAACCCACGGTCTATGATGGATCTTGGAACCAGCCTTGGCCAAGAATCAATATTCATGGGAGTTAAGCCAATGTATGGAGATGAAACCCATCGTCATTGGTCTCTACTAGTGGTTGGTGATGAAATCCAACTCACTAGTGTTTAAGTAAAATGTGGTGTGTGTGGTTATTTTTACCTTAAAATAAAGAAAATAAGGAAGTACTCAATTATTATTCACTAAAGGCATGTATAAGAGCATTTTACTTTCAAAATTTTATGATAAAAAGAAACCTACAAATGTAACCTACAAATGCATTCCCTAAATGATAACCTACCCATTAGGTAGGCTACAAACAATCAAGCCATAGAGATGCATTGCTAATTTTGATTTTATTAGATTTTTTTTTTTGTTTATAAGAAAACTAAATCTACCTTTTAACCTTTCTATGCAAACAAATAATGCAATAAAAACCAAATTACACAGCTTTTGAAAGTGCAAAAGGAAAATAGAGGGTTTAGGCACCTACCTCATCAGTCCTAGAACCTGCCACTTCTAGAAATATGAGCAAAAAGGTATCTAGTTTCTATTCAATCCAGGGTGGGAAAAATAGTAGTTTTGTGGCTATCCTAGGGTGGTATGGATTTTAATCTATCCCAGGGTGGCACAAATAGCAGGGAAAAAGGTCGTTTCAGGCCAGAACGACTAGCACCTGTAACATAAAAAGGATATAAATGGAGTTAAAACTTCACCCAAAAAAAAAGTAACAGGGTCCCACCATGATAACCACTAAAGTAAGGGAAAAAAATGCACTTAATGATGAAGAAAAAGGTGCATCTATCTCCTATTTTTCATGAGCGCCAAAAAGGAAGCATGCAAGTAAAATGGAAAAGATATCAAATAGCAAGAAATAAGATAAAATAAAGTTGATTTATATTAATTTGGTGGATCCAATATAATTTTACATATATTTTCCCTTTATATCTCAATATTTATACAATTTTTTACAAATTGGGTGCCCAAGGATCAAATCCTTCAAGTAAATCGGGTGCACTTCCAATGTCTTTCCTCGTACCCACAATCGAAGTGGGCGGTCCAATGATGCCATCACTTGTATATTTGATATTGAGGTCCTATGCTCCTTCCTCATGCACTGTAGGAACCTGCACCTGCACATAAGGAAATCAGAATCATTAAATAGCAAGTGTGTATATTGAAAACATGCAATCCCCATAGGCACTAAAAGACTAGAAAACATGAATATGCAAGACACCTATCCAAATCAACTCCAAATGACTTGAAATTGTAGAGGGATGTAAAATAGATGGTTTTGGGAAGATATCACTGAAAACAGAACTGAAATTGCACTCGATGGTGTGGCGTAAATGCATTATGCTTTTCCAACCTACAAAACCAAAAGCGAGCAATTTCTACCCCTAAACATATCTAAAACGCATGAAACTTGGAAAAAATGCATAAAATGAGATTTCAAGACAACCCATGTGGTCATATTTGCAAAATCAAGCACATATCCCTGTGCATGCTATGATGGACCTTGCAAGCAAGCTTGCAAAAACTTGAAAATACGATATCTCATCCAATACAACTCCAAAATGCATGAAATTTCGACAGTAGCATCATACAATAGCCTAGAATATATATATATATATATATATATTCAAGAAATTATGCACATATTTCTATTCGTCCCAAGAGGGGATGGATTTTATTATCACAAATTGGGGGCACTCGGGGGTGGGATGCCCACCAATTTTGCTCACCTTTTGCCACAAATTACATAGGGGAATGGTCCAAAAAACTCTAAGGGGTATTTTCATCAAAGTTTGTGAGTAAATTCACTTGATTGATATGGTTTTGTAAACAAATTGTGCCTCTTGGATCATGCGATAACCTCCTTCTGTAAGAGGAGATTTCAAGGGAAAGAGGGCACAAAAAGGTGAGAGGAAATACTTGTAGCACTCCATTTCTTATCCTTAAAATCCTCTTTATAATTTGTTTGGAAATTGGATCCACTTTATAGCCCAAGAGGGCTCATGTGCAAAAATGCATGCAAGGGCATGCAGGGCAAGAGGCACCATTTGGCCAACAGGGTGGGATGCATTGGAGGGGGAATAAAATATCCCAATTTGGCCTCCCTCATGTAGTATGTCATAAGGATGTTGTGTCCTCTAACTTGCATGCTTGAATAGGCAGGGCAAATAACAGTTTTTAGGAACCATTTGTCCAAATTTGACTTTTTTGGGGTCAAACTTGCTAGGCACCCCACCTTGGGATGAATGCTTCTATTCATCCTGAGGTGGGATAGATAGAATCTGAATTCATCCCAGGGTGGTATGACCAAGATTAAGGAGCCAAAATTCCCCAAAAATGGACCAAAACCTTCCAAAACCTTGCAAAATGTGGTTAGAACCACTGTGTAACCTATGAGGGCTGCCCTAGGGGCTATGTGATGTCAATTTAGTCATTTCTTATGGTAGCATAATCGGATTGACATGATTTTAATGTCTACACCTTATAACTCCCTAGTTTTTTTTTATAAGATATAATGCTCTTGTAAAATGTAGTTCAATTTTTTGGTTGATTTTGTAAAGTATTTGTAAATCCCAAAATCAACTTCTATCATCCCTTATTGCTCCTATTAAACTAAGTAATTTTCCAATTTTGAAGAGGTTTTAATGTTGGATTTATTTTGTCCGTTTTTGAGAATTTTTTAAGAGAAGAATATTATAAATTTCCAACCTTAGCAAAAAATCTTAATAACCTCTTTTATTATCCATTAGGATTTGATTTAGTGTTTCTAATTTTCAATAACCTTAATTTGGCATTGTAATCCTTATAGCTCCCAAATATAGAAAATTATAATACAACAATATTTGCAAATATTTTTAAAATCAATTTCCAGTAGAAACCCTTATTACTCCTAAGCTTAATATTGCAAATATTATATTGATTTGATAAATTATTCCCTTTAAAATATGGCTTTCAATATGGTTAAATTATTTTAAGTTTAACCTTGATTTATCAACCTTATAAGTCCCTAAAAATGAAAGAAATTTTATAATGAGAATAAATCTTACCTTTTACTATACAAAGACCGTAATAATCGATTCTAATTTCTAGTGTGCAAGGGCTGCAATATTAATGTCTCTACTTTGGTTATTCCCTCCAATAGTATGCTTGGAACCTTACTTGAAATTAAAGCTCCAAATATGGCCTCTCTAATATCTACCTTTGATCTCTTTGAACCAGAGTAATGAAGACTCTTCTCTTGCTTACACACTGCAGTTCGACTCTGTATACGATGACTCTAGAGTGTTGAATGTGGATACGTGAATACCTTTAAGTTATCGATATTAAAAACCCTTTAAATAGAATATAATCTTGATTTTAAGTGTCAAGTGGCACGTCTGTTTTCCTATTGAGTGCCTAAGGAATGAATGATGCTAGATGAAACTTGCAGCCTCCTGTAAGTAATGGTTGGGAGTTACATTCTTTAGGTGAGAGCTTGTTATCTTTGTAGACAAGTGTCTCATACATTCTCAATGTATCAAACTATTGTTAGTAATCTTTATTTGACCAATATAAGTGCTCATGGATGGAATATTAGTGTTTTCATCCAAGCTACAAGTGTCACTTTCTCCTTGTGCATGGGAGTTTGATCCTTCAACATAACCCTTCACTATCCTTATTAGCAAAGCTTGGTCATTTTTATAACTTTTCTATAGATGCTTTTTGATGGTACCTTGAGTAAGAAGCAATGCTATTGTGGAGTTTTGGTGGAGCCTTGGTGGTGCTCCAATAATAGTGTAGAGTACTCCTACATATGTATTAATTTGCTTACTTTCCTTCAACCTATTATGCTCCTTTTGTAGACCTGAATATAATGCTTCTCCCTTCTTTGCTTTTGTTCCTTGATTTCTTACAGGTTGGACTTTCCAAGCAAGTAATATAACCCTTCTATGGTGATATTTTACCTTGCTTGGAGTGCACAAGTATTCGGCTACCGTCAACTGGTTTACCCTGTGGATATTATACCTTTGAGGCACCTTCAAATCTGTCCTCTTTCATGTATAAAATAGATTAAGATAGTGCAATACAATGTAATAATTTTTTGTATAAAATAATCTTTGTTGCACCCTCTTTTACACTTTTTTTGGGTCTTAATTTTTGGTTTTGTGGTAGAATTTTTAAATGCAATGTAGGGGTTTTGAGGTTGTCTCTCATTAGACACCTTCCCATTTTTGCTTGTATACTTTGATGGTCACTCCAATTAACTCTCAAAATAACTTATAAGTGCACTTAATCAATTTACTACAACTAATCAAGAATAATTTGAAATAAATCTTCAATAATTATTTTGCAATTTCACTACAATTAATATTATAGGACTTGGTCTTCTTTTCTTTTTTCAAAGTATATGATAGGTAGTTGATAGATGTAGTTGTAATTTTGTAATATAATCAACTCCTAACTAATGTGCAAATGAACCTTAAAAGAAAATTTTCTCTTTTTGCATTTTTGAAGACTGTAATCCAATTTTCCTTCTTGCAACTTTAATAAGGTGCTTTAACAAATCTAATAAGTAATCCAGTTAATGAATCTACTTGCACCAATATTTACTTACCTTTGTGAAATATTTTTTAGCTTTTTTACCACTTCTATAGAGGATGTTGGTATCTAATATAACTAGGTTGCTACTTTGAGTATGATCTTGTTGCTAAGTTTCCTCTTCACCAAAAAATGATCTTGAACTTTCTTTCATGAGCCTAGGATTTGGTGGCTTGTTCTCCTCTTGTAGTCTCCTCCTTTTTTTTGTAAATGCTTTTGAAGTATTTATCTCAACAAATGATACCTTTTGTTATAAGAGGTAATATTCAAGTCTCTCAGCTTTGGCAAGCTTCTTCTATCTTCAAGTCTTCTTATCAAATTTTGACTTTAAGCAGGATCTTCTTCTCAAGATTCTAAATGTCTTGAGGTGTTCTAGGATTTGGAACTCCTTGACAAATTCTTCTTTTTATTTTTATTCCAAATATTTCACTATATTCTATAGTGAATATCTTCAATGAGTTCTCCTTTGATAATTTGTTCAATAAATCTCTCAAAGCCTTTTACTAGATTCTTGTTGAGACCTCCCCAAGGTCTTTGATCTTGCAGCTTCTTCTAGTCTTCCTTGAGACCTTTTCTTCAACCTTCTACTCCTGGAAGTGTTGGTGGTGAGATCTTCTACTACATCTTCTGATTTTACTACTTTTGGATTCGATCAGGACTCTCCTAGTCCTTATTGTTATTCCAAGACTAGAATTTCTTCAATTATATCTCCTAATATCTTTATCGTAGTTTTGCTTTAGGTGTTGGATTGATTCTGAAGAAGATACTCTTGCTAGCTTTCTTGTAGGAAATTTCCCAAATCACTAAATCTCCTTTCCTTGCAAAAATGTATTAGTACTGAAATATTAATATGCTTATGAATCAGATACTCTCTTCTAGAGTCTTCTTTAGGATCAATGCTTCTATGGCCTTTATCAAGGCTTTTGTGGTCTTTTCCAGTATCAAGGATTATGTGGTATTTTTTAGTATCAAGGCTTCTATGGCCTTTTTTAGTATCAAGGCTTATGTGGCCTTTTTTAGTATCAAGGCTTCTATGGACTTTTTCAGTATCAAGGATTTTGTGGCCTTTTCTTAAATATTAAGGTTTATGTGGTATTTTATTCTATAACAAGGCTTCTATGGTCTTTTATTTTGGATCAAGGCTTTTATGGCCTTCTCTTCTTCTATGAAGTTCTCAATCTAGCAATAGAGATCTCCAGTCTCCTAACTTCACCACAAATCTTCTCTAGAAGTCTTCTTTCATAGTATTCTTTTCTTGCAAAAGGAACTACTATCTACTCTATGAAGGCACATTGAAATTTGGGTAATGAAGTTGAAGTATCATAGCTTTATATTGTAGGAGGAGTCCCAATAATTTGAGAATTAATTTTCTACAACAAAAAAAAATTGGGTAATAGTAAACAAATTCTAGATATCTTGAATGATCTTCAGTAGTTGATTTGTCAATCTAGTGGATTGAATGTTGATTCATAGTCTTCACAAGTTTTTCTTGAAACTCTATGGATTGACTCTATCTAGATGTAATTTTAGTATTTATGGAACTAAGATTTCTTTCAATCCTCACTTGTGGATATCCCTAATTCTACCACCTATATTCTTCTAAGATTTTTTGATAGTGGCTAGTCCAGTAGTGCATCAGGTTGACAAAAAAATCAAGCTCAATAATAGTGGTTTTCCTATTGATCTACCATGACTTTGATCTACCGTGGATTTGATACCACTATTAGCTTTTGATACATTGTGCAATAGGAGATAGAAATCACAAGATGCAGAATAATATGGAAGAAAGTAAATCTACGAGATGACTAAAATATGCCATAAATATAAATGATGAAAATGAATACAATGTAGCTATGGAGGAAATAAACACTCCATTAACAAAGCTACTGGACTACATTGCATCCATCACCAATATATGGTGATCTATACAACACTATGCTACAACCTATGAAAGCTATGAGCTTTTATCTATCTATCTATTGTTATGTATATCTGCTTGTTACAATAAGGCCCTTTTTATATAGGAAGATAGGTTCCTTGGCCAACACTCTACCTAGCTATACAAGGGATAGCTTACACATATACAACTTGCACATTAACACTTGTGCATTTATTACATTGCATGAAGTAACTAGATAATTTTCCTCTAAAGTAATCTAATATCCTAATTATGTACCTAGGAAGGTACATTTACATGACCCAAATGATATAATATAATCTATTTCTAATAAGCTTATCACTAAAAAATTGCTCGATCAAGTTGAATGGTATGAAATTGATGTTGCTCCACGATCTACCAATAATTTTTCTAACATAATGGTCTCATTTGATTCCTTGATACCACAAAATATGCATGATGAAATCACTCACATGCATGTCCAAACTCTTCATAGATAATCCATTTTCCCACCAAATTTCCTTGATGATGTGGGCATCAATTTTATTTAAAACCAGCCTTGTGATCCTTGCTTTTATCAAATCTAGGAATATATCAAGCTAAGAATTATATCACCATATTTACCTCACACTAGTAAGTACACATTCAAGCAAAAGACCATTTATTTCACCTTGCTAGGAGATATCTTGTACAAATGTGGCTATGATGGCATCATTCTATGTTGCATAGTGCCTTAGGAGGCTAATCATGTTCTCATAGTGACCCATTATAGTACATGTGGCAACCACTTCAGTGGCATGGCCATCATTAAATGCATCCTCCACATGGTCCATTACTAGCCCTCCATGGAGCATGATTGTTGTACATATGTTAATAAATGTATTAAGTTCCAAAAAAATGCTAATATCATGTACTTTCCATCTTAGGATCTACATCCCATTCAATCTATGTGGTTGTTTTATCAATGGGACCTAGACCTCATTGGAAAAATTACCCTCACTTCTTCCAACAATCACAAATCCATTATTACCGCTATCAAATATTTTACAAAGTAGGTTGAGGAATTCCTCTTATCCAAACAATCGATCCTAATATTATTGATTTTATTATGCAACACATTATTTTTCATTTTGGTATTCCTTCAAAAATCATCTCTTATAACGATACACCATTTAAGAAGAAAAATATTCATGTATTGTGTGAAAAATACAACATTTAGCACAACTTCTCAATGCCATAATACCCATAGGGTAATGGCCAAGCTGAAGATACAAAAAAAACAATCTATGCCATTATTTGTAAAATCATTATAGAGTCACATCATGATTGACATAATCAAATATCTTTGGCACTCTAGGCCTATAGAACTAGCATAAGAATGCCTACTAGGGTAACACCATTCTCGTTAGTCTATGGCATGGAGGCCATTATGCCATTAGAACTAGAGATCCCTTTTTTAAGGATATCATTACAAGAATTCATTGACGATGATACTACTCATCAAGCACGATTAGATCAACTTACCCTTCTATATGAATGTTGCATAAACACTATTGAACATACATGTGTTTATCAAGATCAGCTTTGATTTGCATATAACAATAAGGTTCATCCATGAGAGTTCTGTATCGATGTTTTCGTACTCAAAGAGAATAAAAAAACACCAATCAACCATGTCATATTCATTATTAATTTACATCAAACTGACTAACACCATATATCATCATAAGAAAATTTTGTTATGGGGCCTATCGCTTTGCCAATCTTGAAGGAATTGAGGAGCTTAAACCCCTAAATATCATCCACCTCCACACTTTTTATGCTTGACTTTTGTATAAGTTATTTCTCCACTTTCTATACGAGCTCATCTCAGCTATTACAAATGTACCAAGTTCAAGAACAATAACAACAATAATAAAAAAATAAAAATAAAATCAAAACCGTCTAGTTACGACGTGATTTACAAATCATCTTTTAATTGTCTTTATTTCCTCCCATATCTTATCTCTATTTACTCAATGTTGTATGGTCATTCTTCAAGTGGCTACATACCTTTGATTAAGTACTCTTCTTTTATTTTCCTTTTGTTCTTTACCTCTCCTTACTCTACATAAATGTTGTATAGTCATGCTTTGAGTGGCTACATACCTTTGATTGATTATATATCTATCTTCTTTTCCATCTTCTACATTTTCATTTTCTAATAAATTTTCATCCATTTTGCAACCTCACTTTCTACACTCTCTCATCATAATACACACTCATTAATCATGTTCATGCCACTAAACATTGGTATTCAATTCACACACCAACTACTTCCATACATGCCATCAATATTTGTCCATATCAATTCGGTGAAACATTTGGATTCATAAATTCATGCTCAACTATCTCATCTGGTTTTCTCACTCATAAACAAGTTAGTCACATCTTAGTTTGCATTCATCAAAATTCTACTATGTCACTCATCGATGCTTGTCATTATATTGTATTATTCATTGTCATGTCGTCATGTGCCTTAGCTTGTACATAAGCACACCACATTTTCCATACAACAAATCACTGAAGGGTTAAACACACATTTGTTAGCATACTTGTAGTGGTGTTCAATCCTATTCTTAGTTGCATGGTAATGGGATTTTTTTTGTTATTCAACCATTCACAGTTGGTCCAATCAACCTTCATCGAATGACATCAAATTTATTTATGGATAAATCATGCATCTCACACATTAAGCAATTTTTGAGTATAGGGAGAAAAACATCTTGTGTATGCTATGTGATAAAGTGAATGGTTTCCCCTACTCATCCTATCATTTACATGATCCAAACCTAAGGATCAAAAAAAGGACAAGATATTCAAAAAAAATAGAAAAGGACAAAAATATAGAAAACAAAAGCAAAAGCCAAAAATAGCACTACAAAACAAAGAAACCAAAGAGTACTACCATCAAAAATTTTGAATCCCTGAGGTCCTTAGGTAAAATCATGGGGCTGATATTCATCAAGGCTATAGATGCCTAAATATCAATGAAGTGTGTCTTACAAGTGGCATGTATGTCACATTAGTGACCCTCTTTTGTAAAAACCACTGTGCACTTGTGGATGAGCTAACTTAATTGGTTAGGTTTACAATTGGTTAGTCCAACCTCACTCAAAATGGATAAATAAACATCATTTGCACACATGGGTCTATGATAGGCTTAATCTCAGTCAATATAGTTAGTATTTCTATAGGATATTAACTGACTACTAGATGAGCTTGATTGATCAAAATACGATGTTTGAATTTCTAGAAATTCTTCTAATCATCCAATAGTCTTGGGAATAAGGAGCAAACGACATCACCGCTAGCTCTACCAATAACAAGTGTTATCTTCACCATGTTTATACATTGTCATTTTTTGCATACTTACAACATAATTTACATTTCCCGCATTGGTTTAGGTTCATTTTCAATTGCATTCATCATACACATTGTATATTTGCTTATTTTATGTTGGGATAATTAGTCAGCGTGTCGATTATTTTATATTTGATTAATTCCACCATTTCATATAGTCAAACCAAATACAAGTTTATAGAAGTATGATCACATACAACCATATCAAGTATACATACAATACATGTCTCACATCAGTACATTTCCATTGTGGTATACTCATAGTTAGTCAAATCAATGCTACATGTCACATACTATGTATCAAACAACATCATCAATGCATAATCACATGTATTAAATCATCATGAACATACATCATACACATTAAATACACATCACATCATTGTACATCATCAATAGAACTCATCATATATATATCATATCATAAAATGGGTTGTACATAGTAAAAAATCACCCGAAGGCTACATCATGCCATACATTGCTACATAGCCAATCGTGATAATATATAAAAATGGTGGCACCCTCACCACACCTAAAAACAACAAAATTTAGAAGTAAATCATATCAAATATATTGCCCATTGGGAGTCTCCCCACTCCCCTTGTGTCTACTAGGAGGCTTCTCAAACCTCCCTGGTAGTCTCTCATTGCTTTATCCTTGGGCATATCCCTCTACCTACAATATAACTTGCTTCACTATCCAAATTTTGTCTCACCTATTGCACTAAATTTGCATTTATCTCCTCCTCCTTGGCCTCCTTGATCTCAACATCAGGCCCATATGATGCACCATCTATGCTACTCATCCTCACATCTATTGCACCACCTAGGCTACTCACCCTCACATCTTTTGCATCACCCATGTTACTCACCCCTACCTCTGCTCCTCAATTCTCTCCCAACCCACTCTAGGCCTCTAGCCAATGTTGTTTCTACCTTGCCAAATCTATCTCACTCCTCTATCAAGCTCCCATATCTATGTAGCCCACCACACATCATAATTTGGTATCATCTCTATATCATCTACATCTAGTATAACTATATCCATGTCCATATATTTATCCAAATGTCCCACCTATGGTTATATCCCTCAGTATTACTTAACTTTCTAGATAACTACTGGTGGATTAGACACTCCCTACCATAATACAAATTGCATCAACACCCAACTAAAGGGAAAGTACTCTATATGTTGATGCATCCTACCTAGTCAACCTTCATCCATACCTCACTCAATGTAACTCAAAGTAAGTATCATCCCACAATGGTGCCCCTCTCCATGGATGCCAAATGATATCCTAACCTCTCAACCTCCCAAATACTCCTCTTTAAAAGAGTTATTATCCCTCATGAGGCTTATGTAGTTGTGCCTCCATATATATATACCACCTCAATATGTACGATATATAAATCCCCATCAACTCATGAGCTCTGTATGGTAGTTCCTCTAGTATTAGCACAACTATGTGCTACCAACCCCAAATCTACACTAGAAAACTGTACAACATCCCTATCTGTGTTGTCCTCTATAGCACATAAAACCCACTGAATATTTGCACTAATAATATAGGAGCCCATGTAAAATGATGCCTGTGCTCCAACATATCACACACCACCCCCATCATCCTCTATGTAAATATACAATCATAACTATTAGGCAACATGTAGCTAAAAATCATGATCATCACCAAGTAGTGTCTCAAATATACCTCCTTGTTCCTCCAAAAATCCTCATATACTACGATTCTACTACGCACCATCACTCCCACCCATTTTTCATTGAAATTCCACTATAATATGGTCCTCATCTTCTTCCTCCCTATGAAAATTACTATCAATCCATCTATTGGTGATCAATATATGCAATACACTTCCTCTAGTGTAATATTCATTTCCCCTATCAAAATATGAAACATGTTTCAGTCCAAATCCCAATGCTTAGATAATATGACCAAGTAAGAATGGTCGTAATGCATTGTCGCCATATTCACTATGCTATGGAAGCCCACATCTTGCAAATACTATCTCTCACCAGTTCCCCACACATCCTTCATATCCTCGAGTAAGGGATGAAATCAATGTCTTGGATCTATATCCTTCACCTATCCAACATCATTCTTCCATCAGAATCAACATTATATGCTTAAGAAAAGTCATACATTGTACAAAATTTTGTATAGATGTTTTGCATTGTACAGTTGTAGGGTACTCTATGATCATATGTATAAGGGTAGATTACACTACCCATTTGGTTTATTTTCACAAATTTATCAAAAAAAATTATAATTTACATCATACCCACATGCAAATAGATACCCACACACATGTACATCCACACCTCAAAGATCATGCCAAAAAAAATGCACATGTGAACACATGCATACAAGCCACCTCAAATTCATTACCATATTTCATATATCATCTATGCTATAGTTTCATTTCACTACAAAAGGGTCCTAGGGTTCCTTTTATTCCTCAAAATTCACAAAAAAATAAAAGGGTCATGGGTTCAACTTACTTCAACTGCACATCCTCCAACGCCTGCTTGCATCGCATTCATGACCATCTCATCCACTTCACTCTCCAATTTAGCAACGCTTCACTCCTCAAAATCTCTCCCTCACTCCTTACCTTATGATTTTCTTCATTTTCAAAGTGTAAAATTACTCACACCTTGCGATTTCACTTAAATATGTGTGTGTCAAATGGTTGCAAGGTACCTTGTGACCATTTTGGATCATAAGGTCCCTTGCGACCAAAATAAAATTGCTCCAAATTATGATATTTGGACCAAAATAGTGAGCTTCACTTTAATTTCATACTAATTCTCCATTCTCAATTTTTTTCATGTGATTTAACACATTCTATCACTCCATTGACCACTTTGTCAAGTGTTTCACCACTACTTCATATTTTCTCCTCCCATCGACTCATCGCTTGAGGGGGTAGACATACACAAAATCCACCTTGCGCATGATCAATAATAAAACACTTAGTATTTGAAATTACATTTGTCCAAGAACTTTGTCTAAGATCATCTTAAAGCCCTCCTTTACTGGGGAAAACATAAAGTAAAATCTCAATTAAATGTGATATGCTTTCCTCCAATGTCTGTATGGTTACTCATGAATCCCCTTCATCAAGGTGGTAAGTCAAGTCCACTAAAAATTGATCGAAGCTTCAGAAGGACACCTACCCTTGGTTTTTCAGTTTATCACATTCACTTAAGCTAAAAAATTTATGAAATACAAATTTCCAAAAGCATATATCCCTTCCATAATTAGGGCATTTTACATTGATCATAGCAGTAAGGCAATATTGTGTCTACTCTCCCAACAATTATCATGGCAAAATAAAGGCTATAATAATTCACAATCATCCATTATCAAAATCAAACCACCAAAATGGTGTCACAAATTTTTGCACTACACCATGTCTTCACATAGTGCAGTACAAAAAGGAGAAAAATGTAGACACCCAAAAGTCATACATTACCACTTTTCCTATCATTACGATTGATCGATTTGTAAATCTCATAAAATTTACATATATTAGCCTTTAAACACTATTCATTCATCAAAATCACTGTTCATGCACTATTCATAAGTCCCCTTGGGCCACTTAAGCCTCTCCCTACACTTAACTATGGGTCCTCATGTGATCACCATCATGGCTCAACTATGGTTAATCTCTAACCTTGGTCAAGGTCACCCCACAGTCAAATTACAGCACATGGTCAACATAACCATGGTCAACCTAACTCATGGCCACCTCATCCAGTCAACTCTTTGACTAGCCTAGATGCCACCTCACCCATTTGACCTTGGTCTAACCTAGAGTCAATCTAAGTAGCGTTAACCTTAAACCTTGCTCCACACATCTCTTCATGAGCAATTAAGGCCTTAAATGGCTTTTGGAGACTTTTAAGTCCTAAAGCATGGGTCAAGGGTGAGCCACCCTCCACCTCACCCAAAAAATCAACTAACCTAGGGTCAATCTAACCCTAGTCACAACTAACCCTTGATCCATTTCAAGTCCCCATGTGCATTTTGTTAGCTTTTGATGATATATATTAAAGGAAATACAACCACAAAATGTAAAGTGAGTAAGCAATGATAACTGTATGATAATGACACTATAATATGTAAGAAAATTATAAGAGAAACTTTTACAATAACTCATAAATATACCATTAATGAAATCTCACAAAAATAGTACAATATGATATAATGGAGGACATGAACACTCCATAAATACATGTAGGAACTATATTGTACTCACTCTAATGCAACTAGTCATTATTCTATCTACTGTCATTCTCCCTCTCTATGCTACCTCAAAGGAATATATATAGGGAGATAAGTCCCTTGGATTTTCATATACCAAACCTATGACTCATGTGCATGTGGACAAAGCTCACAAAAATAGTACAATGTGATATAATGAAGGACATGAACACTCCATAAATACATGTAGGAACTACATTGTACTCACTCTAATGCAACTAGTCATTATTCTATATACTACCATTCTCACTCTATATGCTATCTCAAAGGCATATATAGGGAGATAATTCCCTTGGCTTTTCATTTACCAAACCTATGACTCATGTACATGTGGACTACATGCACATTTACATCATTGTACATTCTAAAACTTGTGCATTTATTACATTGCATGAAGTAACTACTCAAACCTTACTCTAAGGTAAACTCCTACTCTAGTTATGTACCCAAGGTGGTACATTAGCATGTACCAAATAATGTAATATACTCTAACACCCCCTGTATTACATTATTTGGGTATTGAAGAATTTTAGTCTTCAATATGGTCTTCAACTTTTAGATGTTCTTCAACTTGATCTGGTCCTTCTTCTTTTGGTTCAATATTTGTGATTTCTTCATTGTACTTTTTATTTGTACCTTGATGAGTATCTTCATCTTGTTCCTTCCTATCATGCTTCCTCTTCCTCCTTCTTCTTCGTCTTATTTGTTTCTGCATTTTTACTAGAGGAATATCTTCTTCATGATGAGTTAGTATATCATCACAATAATATTGACTAGGATTGCTATTTTATTTCATGTTTTGAAAGAGTTCAAAAACAATTAATGATAGATATATCATCAAGCATTCTTTTGATGTGAATACAACTATATTTTGAGTATTCCACTAGGCTCTAAAAAGTACTTCATGAAGATAACCAATTAATGTTGTAAAGTTCTCTTCCTTTGCTTCCTTCAAAAACAAAGAAAATTTTTCTTTCAAATATATAGGCAAGTGTTTAAATCCATCAAAGGTTTCTATTAGGTTTTGTGAATAAAACCCAAGTTCATGAAATAGTTCTTCACTATTTTCATTAAATGCATTCTTAATTATTTCATCCATCTTGCTTTAAGTAATAAACCTTTTGATCTTTGAACCTTTGAGGTTGGCTACCTTATGTCTCCCTAGTGTTTTGAGAATCAATGATTTTGATAAGAATTTAGTTTTTCCAAATCTCTAGGTAGAATATCCTTTAATTCCCAAGTATTTAGAACAATTTTGATAGAAGTTTTGTATTTCAAATCCTTTGAAGTTGTCTACCTTATGACTCCCTAGTTTGAGTTTATGATCAAACTTGATAAAACCTTTTCAAATCTTAGGTTTTGTAGTATCCCTTATATCTCCCAAGTATTTAGAGTATGCTATGGTCTTGATAAAGTGCTTGATTTAAATTTCTTTTTGAGTTGACTCTCTAATGTTTTGTTCAACTCCTATTTTTCCTTATTTCTCCCTATTGATATTTGCACACTTTCAATTTGATGGTGTTCTCTATTTTCCAAGACTCTATGGTTGGATTTATTTTATCCCTTTAATTTTTATATGAGAATAGTATAAGCAATAAATTCCAACTTTAAAATAATCAATAATTTTGCTTCCTTTATCCTTCAATTCTCAATGGTATAGTTTTCTAAATTTCAATAGTCTAATTTTTGGTGTAGAACTCCTTATATCTCCCTAATGTAGAAATTTAGAAAATGATAATATTTGCAAACTAATGTTTCAATTTTCCAATGTAGAAAACCTTATATCTCCTAGTTAATTATTTGCAAATTTTAATATTTGAATCTAATGTAATTTGTAATATCTTTTAAGATATAATCTCCTTGCTTTAATTGCTTTCTAATCTACTAAGGTTGTAAATTTCTCTAGCTTCTTCAATGCAATAATCAAGCAAATTTAGCCTTAGATATAATGCACCTTATAACTCCTTGTAATTAATGGAAAGCAAATATTAACTTGTAAGTATACCTTTCATGGACTGTGATATGTTGCTAGTTGATTAATGTCTTCTTTGACCTTGCTTTCAAAGCTTCTCCACGATGTATTCTCTTACTCCAACGTATGGTTGTGAGAATTTATTGCTCTATATTGTATGATGGTCTTCTAATCCTCTAATGCACTTTGACCTCTCTCTACACTTGATTTCTCTATGTTGAATCTTTGTGCTTAAGTTATGTGCTTAATCTACATGCTCTTCTCAACCTAGGCTATTAATACATCTTATCTCTTCTTGGAATGCTAGCCACTTGGTGCATTACATTGCTCTGGTTCATAGGTTAACTTTGCTACATGGTGTTGGGAGGTTACACTCTTTAAAGAGTGTTACTTTAGGTGGCACAGACCTTTGAACATTGCACAATGATTATTGATGCCTTCAACGCTTGAGTTGAGCATTACTCCAAACCTAGGTGCTCCCTTCCTGTGTGCAAGTGTTATAACCTTAGATGTTATCAAGAATATGCAAGTGCCTTCTTCCATTGTGCCAAATGACACAAGATACCTTTGGTGAGACAAGTGGAAGCCTCTTCTTTGCATGCAACTTACCTCTTCAACGTCCTTATCACCTTAATGCATTTCCAATTCTTTTGCAAGTTGTTTATTCCTTTGCAATGTTCATTCTTGAACTTCAATGTCTTGTGGCTCCTCTTTCAACCAAGGTGGCTCCTCTCCAATGTAGGTGATTCTTGCTTCAACGCTTTCTTCATGATGGTGGTTCATCCAAGCTCCTCTCCATGTTTGCTTGGGTAATACTTGAAGTTATCCTCCTTTGCACCTTATCTTTGCCACTTGTATTACATTATTCCCTTGTGCTATTCTTCTTGCAACTTGCACTATATGCTTTATGTTATCCTTGCAATGAGCGCTATGTTGTCTTACGTAGACTCCTTCAATGTTGCAGGTTCCTTATTTTGCACTATTGTAGGTATTGTTTTCATGGGATTATGGCATTGTATTGGGTGTCTTTAGACACCTTGAATGGATTGATATTGAGCCCTTAGATGGCTCTATATTCTACGTGTTGAAGCTTCTTCTCTAAGCTTTGTAATATCATCACTTGGTGACTATAGTATGTGCTATGTTGTGTCTTAAAGACACTTGAACATTGTCTTCCTTTTATTGCTTTGTAGAAGACAAATATGTAGCTATTAAACCCTGAATTAAATATGTAATAGACTAAGATAAAATACCTTAGTTGCACCTGGGTTTTGATACCTTGATATGGTGGCTTCTTCCCTATTCCTTTGTGGTTATAATTCACCTTATAATGGCTTCTCTTCACCAAGATTTGCTATTGTTTTTTCTATGCTCAATAGTATCTTTTGACACTTCAACTTAATCCCTTTTCGTGCACTAATTTTCCTTTCTCACTTAATACTTAATGCACTTTAATAACTCTTAAGAATAACTAGTATAATGCACTATTAATTTCTCCTTATTGCTCCTTTTAATGAACTCTTAAAAGTAACTTGTATTATGCACTATAATCTATGCAACTTTCACTTAAGAGTAATGTCTTATTTGCTTCCAATAGATAATAGGAAGTTGATATTTTTCTTTCTCTTGAAATATATCTAACTCCTAATTCTTATGTGCAGGTTAACCTTGTAAGAACTATCTTTTGCACTTCCTTGAACACTTAAAACTTGAAACTTACTCCCTTGCAACTTTAAACTCTAATGTGGTGCTTAATGAAACTTAATAATGAACCAAATAATGAATTTTCAATTAATGAACCTTTTGCACCAAAGTTGCTTACCTTTATGACCTCTGTAGATGATGGATTTCTAGGTGATTTTAACTTGTCCAAAAATATAGTTTGGTGGCTTCAAATCTCCTTCAAGATGCTCTCTTAAAATGTGAAACTTAGTAGCTATTAATGCTACCCAAATTGCTGCTCTTTTGTAGTCAATTTCTCCTCTAAAATTTTATCCCCAAATATCCTCAATTTGGTAGGGAATTCCTCCAGATTGTAGTTGTAACTCTTCTTCTATAAGCCTCCAATTTTTTATTGTAAAAACCGATAACCTCCTTTCTCCTAATCAATTTTCAAGCCTTCAATGGAAAATCTTCAAATCTCCCATATTTTATGGCTTCTTCTAACTCATTTTTTCTTCAAACTCCTTGTTGAATTCTAACTTTGACCTTGGCCTATCTAGCGGCCTTCTTCTCAAGAATTTAAATATCTTGAGGTCTGCGGTATTCTTGTCCAAAATTTGGCTAACTCCTTGCCAAATTATTCTTCTTTTGGGATTGTTGTCAAATGGTGAAAATTATCCCAAATCCTTCTTTCTCAGGTGCTTCTATTTTCTAGCACTCTTCTCCCTTGATTTATCCTCAAATATTCAATCTATAATGGGCCCTTATCCTTGATTTGTAATCTATAAATGGACTTCTTCAAGTCCTTCAATGAGGCTTTCCTAGCCTTCTCCTTGAGACCTCTTCTCTAAGGTCTTCAAATTTTTGCAGCTTCTCTAGTCTTCTCAAAAATTCAATGAGACCTTCCCTTGATCTCTTCAATATTCAACTATGGAAGTTTTGCAATGAGATCTCATTCTTGGATCTTTGAAATCTATTGCTTCTGAAATATGGAACAGGACCTTTGCTAGTCCTTCTCAATCTTCAATCTTCCAAATCTGGAAGTTCTTCAATGGGATCTTCTGTGGGTCTCTTCAGCTTCTTGAGTTGTTTTCTCCTTCTCTCACTCTGTAATTTGTAGTCCTCAATCTTCAATGGATATCTCCAATATTCTCTAGGAATCTTTTATGGAGTCTCTTCTTCCTTAAATATATAGTAAGGCTTCTTTGGCCTCTTTCTCTCTTCTACAACTTGTAGTTTTGCAACTCTTGCAATGGGATATTTTCCTTAAGGAATCTAAACCTTCAATTTCCAACTTGTTTCTTAAGGTACTGGATTGATTCTAAAGAAGATATTATTCCTAGCTCTCTTGTAGGAAGATTCCCAACTTTCTTTGAATCTCCTTTTTCTACAACAATGTATTAGAAATTGATAATATAAATCCTTTAAATCTTAGAGAGAATAATCTTCACTAGTTGATTTTTCAATCTAATGGAATCAATGTTGAGTCCTAGTCCTCAGGAGTTTTCATGCAACTTTGTGGAAAGACTCTAGCCAAATATAATTTTCAAAAAATTTGAAAATAAGATTTCCTATATCCTCTCAATCTCTCTTGTGGATTTTCATATTTCCTATCATTCTACCGTGTGCTCTAATACCACTGTTAGTTTTTGATGATATATATATTAAAGGAAATGCAACCACAAGATGTAAAATGAGTAAGCAATGATAACTATATGATAATGGCACTATAATATGCAAGAAAATTATAAGAGAAACTTCTGTAATAACTCAAAAATATACCATTAATGAAAGCTCATGAAAATAGTACAATATGATATAATGGAGGACATGAACACTCCATAAATACATGTAGGAACTACATTGTACTCACTCTAATGCAACTAGTCACTATTCTATCTTCTATCACTCTCCCTCTATATGCTACCTCAAAGGCATATATATAGGGAGATAAGTCCCTTGGTCTTTCATCTACCAAACCTATGACTCATGTACATGTGGACTACATGCACATTTACATCATTGTACATTCTAACACGTGCATTTATTACATTACATGAAGTAACTAATCAAACCTTACTCTAAGGTAAAATTCTACTCTAGTTATGTATCCAAGGTGGTATATTAGCATGTACCAAATAATGTAATATACTCTAACACATTTAAATTCATAAATGATATTTGAGGAATTTTTAGTTTCAAGGTATGGGTCAAGGGTGAGTCACCTCCTACCTCACCCAAGTTAATCCTTAACATAGAGTTAACCTTACCGTAATTAGGGTTAGACTCGTACTCCACTCCACATCCCATGATAATTCATGATAGGTATATGGGTGAGGTATTCTCTCATCCAAATACACTAATGAGGTATACCACATCAGGAGATACCTCGTAGGGGACACCTCATAGGGGATGCCTCAAGGGACACCTCAGACCCCCTAACCTCTCCAAATTTTATAAATAAATGGTATTTTCTTCTATTCTCATCCATCCATATTTCACATAACAAAACTCTACCAAAATTCATCTAGGCTACCCCACATTCCATCATCCATTTTGCTTTCAATATCCATAAATCACCATACAAAACCCTCTTTTTGCACCCTTTTTATGTTCTAAATTTGGTGTATTTTATAGGTTCTAAAGGTGATATGGCAGATATATGAGTTTCAATAGCTATAGGAGACCATTTTGGATCACCCAAAATTCTGCTTGGGTATCATAGTCAGAGTCACAAGGTACCCTATGATCCAAAACAATCACACCCTACCCTATTACCATTTTCAAGGGTCAATTTTAGGCATTAGCATGCCATAAAATCCTCCCAAAAGGTAAGTACTATTGTTATTTTTTAGTTTTATAAACAACATCAAAGGTTTTGTAATTATTTAGTTCATTTTTGAGTCTTTGTTTATCTTCAAACATGAGGGGCCTGATCAAGACAAACCCCCAAATATTCTAACCCCTTTTTGCAGGTCTTACAAGTCTTGAAGATAGGTCAAACTAATAGTGGTACACAAGCAATAATCCCACTAAACTTAAGAATCCCTTGTAAGGGTGGTTGAGGTGTTGTTGGCATCCTCACTAAAGAAGGGGGTTTCACCTTATGAAACCCCATTTTTTGTCTTCGAAGGTACTTTTGTAAAAGAGACTCCCTTGTACCCCTTTAAACCATCAATTGCAAACAATGCCGAATTTCCTTGGTTTCACTTACTTTTGGGTAGGATAGCTAAATGGGCTATGGCCCTTAATGAATTTTACCATGGATTTATTAGTCAAAATTCAATAAAAGGACAAGTGATAATTGACCAATTAGCAATAGTCCATTTACCAGTTAGCCATCCCCTAGAAATTAAATATCCTAATGACAAAGTGCTCACTCTTGAAGCATCACAATAAGATTCTTGAACCATTTTTATGGTGCAAGATGCATCAAAGGGTCTAGTCCAAAAAATTACTTTACTATCATTACAATAGCTTGTCATCTCTTTATATTTTAAGCTTCAATTCTTGTTTGCGATATTACATTATTTGGTAATGTAATAATTTAGGAAGTGTGATTATTAGAATAGGGTGTTAGGAGTGAGTTTAATATTTGAGTTTATAAGTATGTTTCAAGTGTGAGAGTGTGTGAGGTGTCAAGTATGCAAGTGTTATTTGTGAGTGTTAGGTGTCATGTGAGTAGGTGAATAGTCATGTAAGGTATCATGTGTGAGATTTATATAATTATAAGAAATTTGTCATTATGAGAGAAGATGGAAGGTCAAGAGACATGCATATGAAGAGTCCCCTATTATAATATATTGATGATAAAGAATTTTGTGAGGGATATTACATTATTTTGTACATACTAATGTACCCCATGGTACCTTCATGGTACATATGTAAACAATAGTTTAGAGTGTAATTTATATTTCCCCTTTTATATAAGTGTGAATGTACAAGAAATGCACAAGTATCATGTATGTTAGAGTGCAAGTGTAGGTTGAGTGAATGTACACAAGTATCTTGTATGTAAGAGTGTAAATATGTTATGTGATGATGTGCAAAAATATCCAATAGTAGGAGTCCAGGAGTTATGTAGATGTGTGCAAGTATTATAGAGTCAAGTGTTCATCAAGTATGCAAGTGGCAAGTTGATAAGCCAAGAGTCATGAGACTTGGCATATGGAGAGCAATAGTCAAGTACTTGAAGAGTCACATTACTATTGTTATATTATGGAGATAATGCTCCATAGAAAGCAATTCAATCAAGATTCAAGTTATAAATCAAAGTTGTAACAAGAAGAGGAGCAATAAATCTTGTATACATTTTGAGCAATTAATATTGTAAGTTGTTCTTCATGCATAGTTCATGAATGATTCAAGCTATTTACATTCATATTTCAATATATAAATGACTATCATTTGAAATTTTCTTATTATATGAAAAAGGGGTTTTGAAAGGGCCCCAAACCTTTTACAAAGGGCTTTTAAAGACCCCAAATATTTTTAAATCAAAAAATGACCTCATAAGGACAACCCCAAGAAAAACCATGATGAAAATCCAAAGAGATCAAGAGGTTCATCTCTAAAATATACAAGGAAAAATCCAAGAGAATAAACAATATCTCTTGGAATTTGGAAGAACCTTACATCAACTAAAAAAAATTGAAACTTAAAAAAATGTGTAGACAAACTAGCACCAAAATTAAAATTTGAAACTTAAAAAATCCACTTGAAATTTAAAAAAAAAAATTAAAAAAACTTCTTGCCTAGTCATGTGTAGACCACCATGCATCCAAATTTTATCCACTAAATTCAAGGTCCTATTCAAAATTGAATGCACAAATACTTTTTTGCTTAAAAAAAGAGGAAAGAACATACATCCAAAAGGTAGGTAAGATCCAACAAGATAATTTAAAAATTATAGATTCAGAACCTCCAAGTTAATAGATAGATCTAGACCAGCTAAAATCCAGATCACAACAAAAAAATACATAGGGATCTTCCTACATATCAATAAAAAATATCTCTTACAAAAATTTCTTTAGACCCAATAAAGTCAGATCCGTAAACTTAGCGAGGATACCTCCAAGATGAGTTGTTGAGCGCCTTGCATCCAAAACTAACATTTTTCCCAAAAGGGATATCAAAACATAGATCTCTTGGGAAACTTCCTATAATTCAATATCAACAGGGGGAATAGATCCACTCCAACAACAACCAGATTCATGACTTCTAGCACTAAAAGTCATCCCAAAAAATGAAGGCCAAAGGAAATAAATTCAAAACCATAGCATGAGCTACAGAGAAAGCAAACCTTGGAAAGATACATTCTCTCACCATAAATATATCCTGAGGATATTTCCCATGACCAAGAAATGGATCCATAAAATTGGCCAAGAAACCTTTGAAAGCAGCTACAGAGCCCCACACAACTTAAACCTTAACAATAAAAGCTTTAGAAATTTGAGTCTTTATCCCTCCCAACTTGAGGGAGATGGTGTGCAAGAACCTTCAAGGATCTACCACAAGATCCACATTCTTAGGCATAGTATTTCTAGGGTTAGTAGATAAAAAATGATTAGCTAAACACCTATTTACATCAATAATGGAGACAAAAACCACTATCCCACCCAGTCCCAAGACCATTAAAAGTAAGTCCAAAAAGAACAATAACAGATCCTCACAAACGAGATCCAAATTCTTAGGCTAGGTAGATCTAGGATCAATTGATATTCTATGCAATACAAAATATTACATTCAAGTAAATCTTCTACTAATCGCAAACATGCTATAAAAAACCACTAGCCAATCCAAAAACTTGACTAGAAGATAAACTTTAATCTTGCCTAGAACATACTGTAAGGATATGAGAACCACAAGAATATCCCCATAGAACATTGAAACAACAAGAAACATAGCTACAACAATCTCTATGGTCTCCAAGCCCATTGGAACTTCAAATACAACCTTAGGAACATGACTCCAAAGCAAGAAAGCCTAACCACCACCTTGTAGTCCATAAAACTCTCCAACTCTCATCTCTCAATCTCTTAGCTCTCTAGCTCTCAAGCTCTCCATCTCTCACTCTATGTTATTTTATTTATATAAGCCTTGATATATATATTAATTTGCTCATATAACTCTACTCATATTATTATCTTGACCTTTAATATATTGTGGCTATTTTACATTTGGGACCTATGTGATATTATGAGATAGAAAAGCCAACAACATTTAACAAGTATCTAATAAGCATTTATCTTATGCATGCTTTTGTAGATGTTTTTATCAATAATATTTAGTATTTTATGTGCGCCATATTCGTGTTATTATTGAATGTTATTTTATGCATGTGATTATTTGATCCTAGATATCATTAGGTATTTTTGCCAACAGTTGTATCAAAGCCATCTTGGTTCAAGAGCTATCGTTGAAAGATTTTTGATTGAAGGAAGAGGACATTGCATAAATATATTGGAGAAAGATTGGAGAATAGCTAGCACTAGATATTTTGGTGTGAATTTAAATAATATTGGAGAGAAAAAATATTGGCAAAAGAAAGCTAGCAGCAAAATCTGGTGTGAATATTGAACATATAAATTTGGAGAAGTGATAAAAAAATTGGAGATTGAAGAAGAATAAAGTAGAGAATATTAAAAAAATGAAGGGCTAAGGTTACCCAAATTGTAAGGAAAAAGAGATTAATTGCTAGGTAAGCCAAATTTATTGATAGTAAATTTTAGTTGTTGGAAAATTTATTATTTCGAAGAATTAATATTGTTGTTAGAGAGATAAGAAGTATATATTTGAGGAAGAAGTTTAAATTCATTAAAAAAGAAAATATTGAAGGAGATAATATTAATAAGAAGAAGATAGTATGAGCATGAGTTACAATTGAATATCATACAAATTGTAGGCAAAGGTGTAACAACAAAAAATTTAGAGCATTGAAATCATTCGAACAGATGTTACATAGAATAAAGGAATTGCAGCTTTATCTGAAAGTTATAACCAGATAGTCAAGACTTGATAGTATTCAATATTATATATATTTGGAGAATGTTACAAAATCATTATTTTTAAATGGTAATTTTTTCAAAAAAAATAGTGTTTTATGAGTCATTAAATTAAAGAAAGTCATTTAAAGCATTTTTTTGGGACCTTTGCAAAATGCTTCTTATCATATCATCAATGTATTTTCAGATAGTAGTTATAGTCATAGGGCACTTGGTTTTGGTGAATTTCACTGATTTAAATTTAAAAAAAAAATGAGAGCAGCATAAAAAGAAGTATCAATATCTTCATTGACTTTTTTGGGGTAGACATTAAAGGAGATTGAGAGGATTTTGGCATCCATGCAAAGGCTAGAGATAAAATTATTTTATAATGTACAGGTACGTGACATGGAATAATATCAGTATGCTAGTGAATGACATATTTATACTTATGTTAATTGAGTTTGTTGATACAACTTCAAAGTTGAGGGGTTCTGCTGCCAATTATGTTTTAGCAATAGTTTTTAAGCTTAATACTTTGCTCACATATTTTGCACAAGAAGTTTTGGAGTGTGCTAGAAAATTTGTTTCCATTGAAGATTCTAATGATATTTCTACAGTGACACATCATCTCAAACTTATGCCCTTTGGCCAAAATTATAGTTTGTGATACTTATGAAACAAAGCATTTCATATATTTTTTACTTGGAATGAAATATTATTTACAGGAAGAGTACATATGTGATGAAAATATGTTACAAGAAAAAGTACACTTCTGTACACATGAAGACAAAATGGATAAATATTCAAAGGATACCTTCAAAAAATGGAGGTGAAGCATTTGTCGAAGGACATGTAGGGAAGATGGAGTAAATCAAACCCCATCATAAAAAATTTGAAGAGATAAATTTGATATGTAGTTCATGTTTTTACAGATGGTCATATTAATGGACCAAATCAAGTTTTTTTGTTATCATAAACATTTAATCCAGTGAAGGACCTCAAAGGGTTTGGGATTTGAACTTTATACCTAAAGTTCCACTTATCATCGAGCTTCTTGATGACTCAGTGTTTCATGTCATCGAAGCTAAGTAACAAGTAGAACCTAATACCAAAGCAGACCTGACCCTATTATTTTATGGCTTCCATTGCAAATGAGGGGCTAGTGCAGGGATCATATTATTCACACCCCAAAGGGAAACACTCCCATTTTCATTCAAATTAGACTTTCCTTGCATCAATAATAATGTTGAATATGAAGGGTTTATCTTGAACCTTAAATAACACTTGCTATGTGCACCAATAGATTACAAATATGGGGTAATTCCCTACTCATCATCAATCAAGTAAAGAGAATTTGCCAATTTTGGTATCCCATAATTAAATAATAAAAGCAAATCACTGAAAAATTGGTTGCTAAGTTTAAATGGTATGAAATTAATGTTGCTATATGGTCTACCAATAATTTTATTGATATGATGACCTCACTCGATTTCTTGATACCATAAAATCTGCATGATGAAATCACTCACATGCATGTATAAATACTTCATAGATCATCCATCTCCCCACAAACTTCCCCTGATGATGTGGACATAAATATTTTTCAAACCCAATCTTGTGACCCTTGCTTTTCTCAAATTGAGGACTATATCAAGCTAGGTGTTCTACCACATTTACCTCATGCTAGTAAGTGCACATTCAAGCAAAAGGCCATCCATTTCACCTTGCTAGGAGATATCCTATACAAATGAAGTTATGATATCATCCTTCTACGTAGCCTAGTGCCCTAAGAGGCTAATAATTTTCATACAGTGGCCTATTATGGTACATGTGGTGGCTACTTTAGTGGCATGACCATCACTAAACACATCCTACACATGGACTATTATTGGCCCAACATGGAAAACTATTGTTGTACATATATTAAGAAATATATTAACTACCAAAAACATGCTAATCTCATGCACTCACCATCTCAGGATCTACAACCCATTCAATTTATGTGGTCATATTCTCAATGGTGTCTAGACCTCATTGGAAAAATTATCCTTGCTTCTTCCAACAATCACAAATTCATTATTACTTCTATAGATTATTTTACAAAGTAGGTTGAGTCAATTCCTCTTATCCAAATTATCAGGCCTAAGATTGTGGATTTTATCATGCAAAACATCATTTGTTGTTTTGTATCCTTTGAAAATCATCTCTAGTAACAATATGTCATTTAAGAACAAGAATTTCCATGCATTATGTGGTAAATACAATATTTATCATAACTTCTCCATGTCATACTACCCCAGGGTAATGGCCAATTCAAAGCTACAAATAAAACAATCTACACTATTCTTTGCAAAATCATCATAGATTCACACTATGATTGGCATAATCAAATACCTTTAGCACTCTAGGCCTACATAACCAACATAAGAACACCTACTAGGGCAACACCATTCTCATTAGTCTATGGCACGAAGGTCATTATGCCCTTAGAACTAGAGATCCCTGCTTGAAGGATATCATTACAAGAATTCAGTGATGATGATATTGCTCATCAAGCATGATTAGATCAACTTACCCTTACATATGAATGTTGAATCAATGCTATTGAACATACACACATTTATCAAGATCACCTTTGACATGCATATAACAACAAGGCTCATCCATAAGAGTTCCAAATTGATTATTTGGTGGTCAAAGAGAATCATAAGAACACCAATCAACCATGCCATATTCATGATAATTTTTCACCAAATTGGCTCGGGCCATATATCATCATAAGCAAATTTTATTCTGGAGCCTATCGCTTGCCAATATCGAAGAAATTGAGGAGCTTGGTACCCTCAATATCATACACCTCTACAAATTTTATGCTTGACTCTTGTTCAAGTCATTTTTTCGCTTTCTATAGGAGCTCATCTTGACTATTAAAAGTGTACAAAGTGCAAGAATAATAAAAACAATAATAAAAAATAAAATCAAAATTGTCCATCTACAACGTGATTTGTAAATCATCTTTTAATTGTCTTCATTTCCTTCTATATCTCTCTCTTTCCTCAATGTTATATGGTCATGCTTTGAGTGGATATATACCATTGATTCAATACTCTTTTATTCTTATCCTTTTGTTCTCTACCTCTACTTACTCTCTATCAATGTTGTATGATCACAGTTCGAGTGGCTACATACCTTTTATTAGTTATATATCTATCTTCCTTTCCCTATTCTACCTTTTCCTTTTATATCTTTCTTTTCTTACTACTTTTCATCCATTTTGCAACCTCACTTTCTACTCTCTCATCATAATCCACACTCATCAATCATGTTCAAATACCACCAAACATTGGTATTCAATTCACTCACAAAATGCATTCATACATGCCATCAAGATTCATCCATATCAATTCGGTGAAAGATTTAGATTCATAAATTCATGCTCAACTATCTCATTTTGTTTTCTAACTCAAAAATAGGTTAGTTGCATCTTATTTTGTATTCATTGGCATTATACTATGTCACTCACCCATTGTCATTATATTGTATTATTCATTGTCATGTCATCATGTACCTCAGCTTGTACATAAGCACGCCATATTTTCCATACAATAAAGCATTGAAGATTTAAACACACATTTGTTAGCATACTTGCAATGGTGTCTAATCCTATTCTCAATTGCATGGTAATAGAAAGTTTTCTATTATTCAACCATTCACCGTTGGTCCAATCAACCTTCATCGAATGACATCAAATTCTAAATAATTTTGAAGCTTCCCCTAGTTGACTTGAGTTCATTTATGGAAAAATCACGCATCTCACACATAAAGAAAATATTGAGTATAGGGAGGCAACACCTTGTATACATCGTACCATAAATCGAATGGTTTCCCTTGGTCATCCTATCATTTAAGTGATCCAAAATTAAGGATCGACAAAAGGATAAGCTATTCAAAAAAAGATAAAAAACAAAAAAAATGTAAAAGCTAAAAAGAGTGCTACAAACCAAAGAAAAAAAAGAGTAATACCATCAAAATCTTGAATACCTAAGGTCCTTACGTCCACAAATTACGAGGATAATCCCCATCAGGGTTATATATATCTGAATGGCAGTGGAGTGTACCTTACAAGTGGTGATATTCCTATCACATTAGTGACTCTCTTTTGTACAGACCATTGCATGCTTGTGTATGAGCTAGCTTAATTGGTTAGGTTTACAATTGGTTAGTCCAACTTCACTCAAAAAGGATAAATAAACATCATCTACACACATTGATCCATTATAGGCTAAATCTCAGTCAAGATAGTCAATATTTCTATAGGATATTGACTGACTACTAAATGAGTTTGATTGATCAGACTATGGTGTTTGACTCTCTAGAAATTCTTCTAATCATCCAACAGTCCTAGGAATAAGGAGCAGACAACATCACTACTAGCTCTACCAATAACAACTGTTTTCATCACATTTGTACATTATCATTTATCGCATACTTACAACATCATTTACATTACCTACATCAGTTCAGGTTCATTTTCAATTACATTCATCATACACATTGCATGTTTGCTTATTTCATGTTAGGATAATCATTCAATGTGACCATTCTTTTGTCTTTGATTAATTCCACCATTTGAGATAGTCAAACCAAATATAGGTTGTCAAAAGTATGATCACATATAGGTATCTCAAACATACATACAATACTTATCTCACATCAGTACATATCCATTGGTGTATACTCATAATAAGTCAAATCAATACTACATGTCACGTACTATGTATCAAACAACATCTTTAATTCATACTCACATATATTAAATCATCATTAACATATATCATGCACATTAAATACACATCACATAATTGTTCATCATCAAGAGAACTCATCATGTATATATCATATCATAGAATGAGTCATACATAGTCAAAATCGCATGAAGGCTACATCATGCCATACATCGCTACATATGTAATCCTCATAATATACAAAAATGGTGGCACCCTCACCACACCTAAAAACAACAAAATGTAAAAGCAAACCATCTCTCAATTTTTTTTCCCACTAGGAGTCTCCCCACTCCCCTCGTGTTTTCCAAGAGGCTCCTCAACCCTCCTTGATAGTCTCTCATTGCTTTATCCTTGGGTATGATGTGTGTCATTAATAGCATCATTTAATCTTATGATTTATCAATCCGGGGTGGTGTCCAAGGTTGTCTATGATAGAAGGTTAGGGTAGATTACAATTCAGACATTCAGACTACAAGCATTTGTTTGGTGAAACAGATGTTGGTTTAGCCTTTTGGTGTCACACTAAACCTAGTCTATAGAATGGAAACTAAATTAACTTGCAAGAATTGAAAACTAATTCTAATTTCAAAAATTGAAAGTTAACTACAAGTGCAGGAATTGAAATTACTAAATTGAAATGTTGTTGAATTGAAATCCTAAATTACACTTGTAGAATTGAAACCTAGTTACACTTGTAGGAATTGAAATGATGCTTGGAAATAACACTTATGCTAAAAACACCTGTCAGTGTCCTGCTATAGAAGGTCATCAAGCTTCTGCTACAAGAACTGACAACAAAATGAAATTTGCTAAAAATTTGATAAAAGTTGTTGAAACATGAAAAACAGGGGAACATGGAAAGTAGAGGAAATAGGGGAAAATT
Source organism: Wollemia nobilis (assembly GCA_028583015.1). Classification (NCBI taxonomy): domain Eukaryota; kingdom Viridiplantae; phylum Streptophyta; class Pinopsida; order Araucariales; family Araucariaceae; genus Wollemia; species Wollemia nobilis. The sequence goes on from JAQPPZ010017228.1 coordinate 22,277,969, forward strand.
CAGGTTTAATCTAATTTTTCAGCTGACACACACATTGGCTGCACAAAAACACAATTGAACATATGAAAACATCACATTAACTTAAAACAAGAAATGAAAATTAACAAGCATTCTGTTAAATCTGCTGCAGCAAAGTTGCAGAAAAACCTGTCATAAAAGTCCTCCTTCTAGGCCTGAAAGTGGGCCCAAGCTTCTTGATCTAGAATAAGGTGGAAAACTTGCTCTTTAACTAATTAACACTCACACTCACTCATGAACATAAATTAACAAAAGAACTGCACTTTTATTAATTGTTGCACAACATTACAATGTTGCAGGAAATTCCTGCTAACTACTAAAAATCAATTACAGTCTATTCTAATTCTCTCCTCTATTCTACTTAGCTCAACCAACTAAGGGAGATTTTATTTATAATAAAATATTACAATTGCATCATGCTCAATATTAGTTGTATGCTATTTCCTAGTGATTTACCAATAATTCTGAATCTGAATAAGTCTAATTTAAGACAAAATATGTTGCAACAATGTTCATTGGCCTTTGGAATGCGTCTCTAGTGGTGGGAGTGAGTTGGAGGCTATTTAGAAATATCTTTTACACCTGTATCCACCTTAAAATACCTTTTCCCTACCATTTTGGATGCTCAAATATCTTTTTGACTCAAATTGGCCACTTTTCCCCTTATTTCGGAGCATCTTCGAAATAATAGGAGCAAAAATAGACTTTATGCTCAGCTACAATAAAAATTATTGACAAATCAAGTTTAAGTGGATAGGACATCTGTCCTATCCCTCATAATTTGGATCCAATAGGTTTTGCATGTAAATTTTGACAAATTCCAAGACTTCTAATAAAGTGACAGCTTGTTGGATTTTGTATGCACTATTTTCTACAATTGATAGTTTTGTTGCACAATCATAAAAACTTGGTGCTAAATTGTATTTCAAATCAGTTGGAAGGTGGGAAAAATATTCAAATATTATTTTGAGGTGATAGACATCATCACACAATATACTATATTTGAATTTACATATTTTATTCACTAATTAATCAAACTGAAATAATGCAAAAAATATTGCACAATTGTCCTTATTTTGTGATGCCCTATTGTTGTCCATTTAGACCATGTGGGAATGCATCCAAGTAGGTCAGAAGTCTTCTTTAGTCTCTGTGAACACATTCCATACATTTTTGCTTGCTTTGTCTGACAACTTTAAGGTGTTCCTTTAATGTGATAGCTGGCTGTTTTTTGTATGTTGCACAAAACTTGTCACTACCCTATTTTGCAGCAGAGATGATTTTCATGCCAAATCACTTGAAAACTTTGGTTTTGAAATGGGATGACACTTCAAACATGCTGGAGTTAGCCAAATATTTGAACATGCTTATCTACTTTATTTTTCTATGTTATTTTCACCAACAAAATCATGTCAGAAACAATCACAAAATGCTTGAAAATAGTCAAAACAGGGGTATAGTGTTCCTAACATAAAATCATGCAAACACTTAACAAATAATATATTCTAATCAACTATTTGGCAATTAAATTTGTCATGTTTGGTAATATGGTAGTTTTTTATATGTCAAACATAGTGTAATAATGAGGTATTTCTAGGCCTCATCATCCCCCCAACTTGAACTGATGCATGCCCTCATGCATCCTAGTAGGCCATAGTAATATGCAGGTTTTATCCTTGTGAAAAAAATATCCTTTGCCACCTGCTACCTGAGAAATTTCTCCTTGCTGCACTATATCAAGCATTTTGCAATTAAGCACATGTATTTCATTTTTCTTGCAATTTTTCAATTTCTGTAGTTCCTGCAATTTCTCTTTTCTTCCCCTTTTTTTATCCTGCTCTTTATTGCATTTTTTTTTTTCATTTTAACTTGCAATCCTTTTGACTTCTGCACTTTCATCCTTCAATATTGTAATTTTTGTAATTCCTGAAGCTTTGACTCTTTTTCTGCCCTTCTACAAGTTTTAGTGTTGCAAGGTACCTCTTAAAGGCTTGATATCATGTGATTCATCTTGCAATAGCCTTATTGTATTTTCTAATGGAACCATATCTGGAAGATGCACTACTACTGGTGGAATTTTCTATCTTGACAACATTTCAGCCTGGATACTTATTTCTATTGTTTGCACCTTTGAAACAAAATTGACAAAATTTTGATTTTGAAATGCTTGAGGGATGTACTTACTTGTGGGATGATTTTGAGCTTTAGGAACCTCAATATTTGATGTGCCCTACTCTTTTTGCTATTCTACAACATTTTCAAGAATTTTTTGGCATAATTTCTCTCATTTTGAAGCTTGCTTCAGAATAAGACTGTTGTTTCGAAGATGCTTTGAAATGAGACTATTGTTCCAAAGATGTGTAAAAAAATGCCGAAATGGCCTCCTATGCAAAAGTTAGCTGCAGATTCTATTGTGGGCCCATATCTAGAGTGTATAAGCCTTCCATAACATCAAAAATTCCTTCTCCATCCTTTTTTTTAGATGTTATTCTTTATTTTGTATGTTGTTGTTTTATTGTAGTAGTAGTAAAATAGAATCTTTAGGTGCATTTTCCAGATTATCCTCCTCAAATTTATGAGGCAATTGTGAGATATAAACTTGCAGTTCTCCTTCTAAAACCTACCCTGCTAATTCAAATAGAATTGCTACCATGTTTGTCCCAAAATCAGGTTTTTGCACAGTTTTGAATTTTCCATGCAACTAAGGGCAGAAGGGGGTGTTTCTTGACATTTTGAACATATTCCATTTTTAACTTGCCAATATTGTATAAATAGTTTATGCCAAATACCGATTATCATATACTAAATGCTAAATGCTTACTATGACTTAAATGCAAGAAACACATACCTTATTGTCCTAAAAATTTATCATGCACCTTACAAGTTGCTTCCGATGATTGTTAGCAAGCTATCTGAAAACATAAACATAACACATGTGCAGTGTGAGATTTGTACAATGGTGGAACAATGATGGGTGGATCAACAAGGCAATGCATGCCAAAAAACTAGTTTTCATGCAAGCCAACTCAGCAGCACCTCCAAGGAGGTTTTCACTACTAAATTATTCATTTTTTTTTTCTTTCCTTTTTTATCTCTTTTTTTCATCATTTTTTTCATTTTTTTCATCAGAAGAGGCTGCCATTTCTGGTTTTCAACCAACTTCTATCCCATTTTTTTCAAGTGCTTCAATGAGAGAGAATATCTCTCATGAGGCTACAATGAGAGAGAATGTCTCTCACTCTTATTTGGATAAGAACAATCCTTATTCTACAAAAACATGTCAATTTTTGTATGAAAACATCATATTTTTTTGCTAAAACCTGCAACAATGATGCAACCGTCCTTTCTAGATGAGTAGTAAGAATCTGCTTATGTCATCATTACCTCCTTTATTGCTAGAAATGAAGTATTGACTCCATTGTTCCTCTTCCCTACTGAAATTGATGCTTGTCCTCATGTATCCTCATTTTGTGGGACATGCCTTTTGCTTCATTTTTTTCTCTTCCCTCTCTCTTTTTTCTCTTTTCCTTTTTTTTCTATCTCTCTCTTTCTTTTTCAACTTTTTCTCTTGTCTTGCTTGTACCCATGAAGGAAGTTCACAAGCAAGATTATTCTCTTTTTGCTTTTCTTGTATTTTTTTTTTTTTTTCAAACTTTTTATCATCACTCTGAATCTGACATGGAAGAGAAATTCTCCTCCATCCTATGTACATCCAATTGTTCAACCTCCCTCAAGAACTCTTCTTTAGTTAATGGTGCATGGTATACCCGAAGGCAATGTCCATTCACCATTAACTTCCTTCATGAATCACCAATGAGAGAAAGAAGCACTGCTCCATATCTGAATACTTCTTCAATCAAGTATGGTCCAAGCCACCTTGTCTGCAACTTCTCAAGAACATCTTCATAACAAGAATTGAACAATAAAGCCCAATTTTCTTGTTGAACTTTTTGTTGCTGAATATGACTATCATGCCACAAATTTTGTTGCTCCTGAATCACTTTTGTTTGATGCAATGCATCCAACCAAAGTTCATCAAATGCCTTAAGTTGTAGAATCCTATCAATCTGTACTTGCAACAATTCAATTCCAATTTCCAAAGATGTTAAAAGCATTAGTAACTCAATTTCAATAGGAAAATATGGTTTCTTATCATAAACCAGTTCATACAGTGTGAAACTGAGTATGTCTAACATATGATCAATAAATGGAAAATGGTCCTTATGTGTGAATGTATTCAGTTTTTGATAATATTCACACACTCTCAGTTTCCTATTTTTCTTTGGAATAATAACTAATGGAGGAATCCATCGGTTATCAAAAATTGGATAAATGAATCTAACCTCCAAGAGTTTCTTTATTACAGTTTGGACAATATCTCTTAAGGTAGACTTTAATTGCATTTGCAGTTGTTTCACAGGTTTAACATTTTCAATATATATCCTATGAGTGCATACATCAAGATGAAATCTTGACATACCCTTGTATTTCCATGCAAAGGGATTGAAATATTGTTTCAAAATAACAAACAATTTTGCTTTTTGTTCATAAGTCAGCCAACTAATAATGTTCAAGAATTTTCTTGGTTGTACTTCAATTTGTTTCATTCCTAGGAGGATAGAATTTTACCCCTTTGTAATTGCTTACTAAGGAGTTCAATGGAAGTAAATTTTCTATGTGCAGATTTTCTAGTTTTTCTCCTTTATCCAAGGCTGATTTTTGTGTGTCTGGACTAAAGGATTTTTGTGTATCTCCATTGAATTTTATCTCTTCAAGCTCAGGTAAGGTCTTGTTTGAGCACAGTTGGATGTTGCTGTAGTCAATAACATTTTTTGTAGTATTTTTACCAGATTCAGCTACATAGATAGGGGCTACCTATCCTGTATTATTCAGATTGGCCACAGGTTGGGCTGGAGGTGGTGGTTGTTTTACCTGCCCTATTTGTTGTTGTTGGAATCTCTCTTGACAAGAATTTTGAGTAGAACCAGGTAACAATTTTTGTGTTTCTATGATATTTTTGAGTTGTGGAAGTAAATGGCATTCATCAGTGATATGTCCTTGTGAACAAAGGCTACAAATAGTTGATATAGATGTTTTGTTCAAGGGATAGTCTTGTATATCTACCATGATGTCTTCCCAACACCTAGTACAAATTTTTTTATACTACCCTAATGATATGGATACAAAAAGGGTAGTACAAGCATATGGCTTCCTCTAATTTTTTCAAGAGATATTATGCTTCCTGACAATGAGGATGATGAATTTCTTTCAATTTTATCAAGAATTTCAAAAATAGGCAATTTCAACCCCTAAGTGTGAATATCACCTCCCTATGGTTTCTTGCTTGTTTTCTAAATGGATTGAAATGCAATTTACCAAAAACTATTACCTATACCAGTCATTTATCCATATTTCACTCTGAAGTTCACAACTTAGCACAATTAACAATTATTGGGCTGCTTTTACCTTCTAACAACATCATGTTCCCTAGCAACGATGCCAAAATGATGCGTGTCATTAATAGCATCATTTAATCTTATGATTTATCAATCCGGGGTGGTGTCCAAGGCTATCTACGATAGAAGGTTAGGGCAGATTACAATTCAGACATTCAGACTACAAGCATTGATTTGGTGAAATAGATGTTGGTTTAGCCTTTTGGTGTCACACTAAACCTAGTCTATAGAATGGAAACTAAATTAACTTGCAAGAATTGAAAACTAATTCTAATTTCAGAAATTGAAAGTTAACTACAAGTGCAAGAATTGAAATGTTGTTGAATTGAAATCCTAAATTACACTTGTAGAATTGAAACCTAGTTACACTTGAAAGAGTTGAAATTATGCTTGGAAATAACACTTATGCTAAAAACACCTATCAGTGTCTTGCTACAGAAGGTCATCAAGCTTTTACTATAGGGACTGACAGCAAAATGAAATCTGCTGAAAATTTGATAAAAGTTGTTGAAACATGAAAAACAAGGGAACATGGAAAGTAGAGGAAATAGGGGAAAACACAGGTCTAATCTAATTTTTCAGCTGACACACACATTGGCTGCACAAAAACACAATTGAACATATGAAAACATCACATTAACTTAAAACAAGAAATGAAAATTAACAAGCATTCTGCTAAATCTATTGTAGCAAAGTTGCAGAAAAACCTGTCATAACAGTCCTCCTTCTAAGCCTGAAAGTGGGCCCAAGCTTCCTGATCTAGAAGAAGGTGGAAAACTTACTCTTTAACTAATTAACACTCACACTCACTCATGAATAGAAATTAACAAAAGAACTACACTTTTATTAACTATTGCACAACATTACAATGTTGTAGGAAATTCTTGCTAATTGCTAAAGATCAATTACAGTCTATTCTAATTCTCTCCTCTATTCTACTTAGCTCAACCAACTAAGGGAGATTTTATTTATAATAAAATATTACAATTGCATCATGCTCAATATTAGCTGTATGCTATTTCCTAGTGATTTACCAATAATTCTAAATAAGTCTAATTTAAGATAAAATATGTTGCAACAATGTTCATTGGCCTTTGGAATGCGTCTCTAGTGGTGGGAGTGAGTTGGAGGTTGTTTAGAAATATCTTGTACACCTGTATCCACCTTAAAATACCTTTTCCCTACCATTTTGGATGCTCAAATATCTTTTTGACTCAAATTGGCCACTTTTCCCCCTTATTCCAGAGCATCTTCGAAATAATAGGAGCAAAAATAGACTTTATGCTCAACTGCAATAAAAATGATTGACAAAGCAAGTTTAACTAAATAGGACATCTACCCTATCCCTTAGAAGGCAGATCCAATAGGTTTTACATGCAAATATTGACAAATTCCAAGTCATCAATAAAGTGACAGCTTGTTGGATTTTGTATGCACTATTTTCTACAGTTGACAATTTTGCTGCACAGTCATAAAAACTTGGTACTATTTTGCACTTTAAACTATTTGGAAGGTGGGAAAATAATTCAAACACCATTGTGAGGTGATAGACATCATCACACAATATACTGTAGTTGAATTTACATATTTTATCCACTAATTAATCAAACTGAAATAATGCAGAAAATACTGCACAACTGTACTTATTTTGTGATGCCCTGTTGTTGTCCATTTAGACCATGTGGGAATGCATCCAAGTAGGTCAGAAGTCTTATTTAGTCTCTATGAACACATTCCATACATTTTTTCTTGCTTTGTCTGACAACTTCAAGGTGCTCCTTTAATGTGACAATTGGCTATTTTTTGTATGTTGCACAAAACTTGTCACTGCCCTATTTTGTAGTAGAGATGATTTTCATGCCAAATCACTTGACAACTTTGGTTTTGAAATGGGATGACACTTCAAACATGCTGGAGTTAGCCAAATATTTGAACATGCTTATCTGCTTTATTTTTCTATGCTATTTTCACCAACAAAATCATGTCAAAAATAGTCACAAAATGCTTGAAAATAGTCAAAATAGGGGTATAGTGTTCCTAACATAAAATCATGCAAACACTTAACAAATAATATATTCTAATCAACTATTTGGAAATTAACTTTGTCATGTTTGGTAATATGGCAGTTTTTATATGTCAAACATAGTGTAATAATGAGGTATTTCTAGGCCTCATCAGGGTAGATCAATCTGCCTATGGTATGGCTCTCTCCACTCTCTACGACATCGATGCAGTAGTTGATTGTATGCTCCTCTTGATTTGGTATGATTGTGAGTAAGTAGGTATACCTATCTCTTGGCTTGCTAGTCACAACCCCAACTTGTGAACTCTTTGATCCTCTCTCTTGAATGATTGCTTAATATTATCCTTTGTGCAATGAATCCCCTCCATATCTACCACCATCGCCTCATTTTTTACCCTCTACTATGCATCCTCCTCACATCATCTCACCATATCTACCACCATAACCTCACTCTATACCCTTTGTTGTGCGACCTGCTCATGTAACATGGTCATATCGCTTACCATTACCTCACACTAAGCCCACTACTACTCTAGTTCTACATGTAATCTAACAATCTTAGCCTCCCTCAATTCTCACTCCCTACACCAGCTCTAAAATTCCACCATAACTCTCTCTAATACCATCAAAATGTGTCACGCTACTGCAACTCCTCTATCTACACTCTAACTCTCCTTATCTTTCTCTCTACATCAAGTCAGTATATCATGGTTGTCTCTCTCTTCACCATCAAATTCACCCTATCCTATGTCTAGGCCATCCCCTATTGGGTCATCATGGCCTCCACCTGATGTAATTTATCTCACAATATATGGGTATCCTTAATAGCATCCATCATACTATGTAGATAAATAATCACGTCAACTTCCAATGTCACTAGATCATTGATTCCCTTCATGTCAAGCACTTTCTATGGTTAATCAACCACGAGAAAATCTTAATTTTTGGCCATCCTTACTTTTGCTAGATAAATGTTCATGGAAGTGGTGTTGGGGTAATCTAATTTCCACAAACTACTTTGTATCCCTTATTTGCCTTATAGATTCCCAAATTGCTTCCTCCCCATCCAAGCATATCCCTCATAGAACCATCTTGAATTGGGTGTCTTTGGAGATGTCTCCATAGTTTTTCAGTTAGTTCCTATATCCCCCTCATTGGCCATTCTCGGGGATGTTTCCATTGTAGTAAGTTTGGCACATGTTGATTCCATGATTTTATATAGGAAGAGGCTTTCCACCACCCTGAATTTTGGAGCTTTGTTTTCCAACTCTTCATATTTGGGAGTGTCTAAATAATTGGTTGAGATTGATTCCATGAATCCTCCCAAAATAGGGTTTCCTTTCTATCCCCTAACTGCCAATATAGATATGGCTTTATTAACTCCTGGTCTGCTTCCATTTTTCTCCATACTATAGATCCCTCTCCTTCCATTTTGTGTCTTGGGATGTCTTTCTCAACCACTTTTGGGTAATATTTAGCTTTTAATAGTTTACTCCATAAGCCCCCAATAGCTGTAATCCATCTCTAATATAACTTCCCTGCTAGTGCCTTGCTATTTTGGGATGCTGATATTATCCCCAATTCTCATTTTTTTGGCTGACATATCTTCTTCCACCCAACTAGTACTAATTTTTGTTCTTCCCTTACAACTGACCACAAAAATTTTCTTGTGTGTTTATCAATATCTTTCGAAATTTTCTTTGTAGCCTAAAGTATGGAAAATTTATAAACTGGGAGAAGCTTTAATCATTGTAAGCCTTCCTCCCAAGCTTAGCTATTTGTGTGTCCAGTTGCTCAACTTAGCTTGAAGTTTGTCAATCAGCCCTTTCCACTCCTTTCTTTTTGTTTTCTTTGTATATAGAGGCACTCCTAAATACTGTATGGGTAAATAAGTTTTCATGAACTTCAAAAATTATATAATTTTATCTCTCACCCTCTTTATTGTATTGAAAAAAACTATTTGAGATTTTTGTCCATTATAGCTTGAGTATACCCATCTAAAATTTATTTTATGTTTTTTATTACTAGGAGATTGGCTTAACTAATAAGAGTTGTATCATCCACAAACTGGAGGTGATTTATCTCAATATGTGAACTAATTTTCATACCCCTTAGCCTACCCTCTTGTATCTCTTTTCTAACAGTCTCCCTAGACCCTCTACATAAAGGATAAAGATGTAAGGGGAAAGAGGGTCCCCTTGCCTCAACCCCCTTCCTGCTGTGAACATGGCAGAGGGACTGCCATTTACCATAACTGAGAATGATGTGGTCTATATACACACTTTTACCCAATCTCTCCACTCCTCTGCAAAGCCCATTTTTACAAAAAATACCAATCTACTCTATCATAGGATTTAGAAAAATCTAATTTAATAAACATACCTGGGTCCTTTTTCTTGGACATTGTGTGTATCACTTCTTGTGCCACTACTATTAAATCTAGAATTTTCTCGCCTTCAACAAAACCACCTTGCTCACTTGAAATCAGATTTGGTAAAAAAGGTTTTAACCTCTCTGCCAAAAGCTTTGTTAATATCTTGTATACTACATTACAGAGTGAAATAGGCCTATAATTATCAATTATCTCACTAGCTGGTCCCTTAGGAATTAAAGTGATAAAAGTATGATTCAAGGCTTTAAAAATTTGCTTACTCTATTTGATTTCCTCTAGTTCCTCCACCACTGCTTGGACCAAAATTTCCCAAATTTTTTGATAAAATTCAATGTGGAATCCATCTGGTCTTGGGGTCTTTCCTGTTTGCATTTTTTGTATGATATACGATGTTTCTTCTAGAGAAATTTCCGCCATTAATAATTTATTATTTTCTAGTTTGACTAATTGTGGAATTGCCTCTAGTATCTTATCCTACCATATTGCATTCAAATTTTTATTGCTACTAAAAATAGTATGGAAGTACTGATTTGCTATAGTTTTCATTTCACTTCCATTAGTTTTTACCTGACCCATCACATTTGTAAGACCTATAATTCTATTTTATTGTCTTCTAGTTTTTGTTGTCTTATGAAATAAAGTTGTGTTTTGATCTCCCATATTTAACCATGTAATTTTGGCTCTTTACCTCCAACATATCTCTTCTTTTTCCTCCAAATATTCCTCTCTCCTAATAATTTTTGCCTCACTTTGCAGTAGATCTTCTATAATAGTTCCTTGTCTTATCTCTTGAGCAATATTCTCCTTCTAATCCTTGATTTCATTCTTTTGGATTCTAGTGATTTCCTTCTCGTGTTTACTTCACTCCTTTATTTGGGTCCTAACATATTTCAATTGTTTATGAAGTTTGAATTGGGCTGTCCCAAATCTTGGTTTCCCTAATTCCCATCACTCCTTTATGTGGTCCCCCTACTCCTCATATTTTAGACACCATAGATCAAATTTAAAAGTTCCTACAAATTTATGATTATCTTCTTCTATGGTAAGGCTTACTAGAAAATGATCTAAATAAAGCCTATCCATGACCCTCGATTGATTTTTGGTATGCAGGTATAGTTCCTCTCCCATAAAGAAATGATCCAAGCAAGATTTTATTGTCTCCCCTTCCTTTCAGCTATTTTTTCAGGTCATGGAGCTATCCATAGTAGTGATATATATTAGATTCATTTGACATGTTATTGATGAAAAAAAATATCCCTTTCCTCCAAGATGATCTACCTCCTTGTTGTTCCTCTATTCTAAGCTTTGCACTCAAGTCTCCTCCCACAATACATTGGTCCTCTAGGTAGTTGTCTTTAAAAGTCTAGATGGTTTTCCATTGATCCCTTTGTGCTCCATAAAAATTAACTATAGTCTAATTTTTCCCACTTTCCCTATTTTGTAATTGGACCATCAACACCCCTCTTTTAGAGGTCCCCTATCGCTAAGAATAGATGGTGATTTCATATAGTGGTCAATCCATCTTATTTTCCCTATGCGGATTGAGTAAGGATATCTCCTTTTTGCCATATCCTCCTATTTATTTTTTTAAGTCTTCTCCTTGCATTTTGATTTCCTGTAACAAAACTATATCTGGACTCATATTTATTTTTGACTACATTTTGTCTAAGGTGACTGCCTAAACCCCTCACATTCCAAGTAATTAATATCATTGAGAATTAGAAGAGAAAAAATTAGCCATCGATTTTACCTTTCTATTCTGGCTCAAATCTCTTCCTTGTTCCTCCATCTTTTCCTTGTTTGACTTCCTCCCTACATATTGGTTCAGTTTTTGTTTCTTTTTCACTTTATGAATTCCTAAAGTAAGGTTGTATTTGTTCTTATTTCCTTATTTCATATTTATTTCCTAAGTTAAAATCATCCTCTGCTCTATTTACCCTCCTTAGGTCTCCCTCATGGGCTAAATCTCCTCTTACATGAGAGAGGTTGTGTTTGGTTATGCTTCTTTATTATTTTGTGACACTAGACTAGAGTATTATTCTTGATATATCGGTGTGACTTGATGGGTATCCTCCTCTAATCCTTACATTTGAAAATTCCCTTCATTTTCCAAGCTTCCTGATTGTTTGAATATCCCATATTTATTGTTTTTTCTTCTTGCTTTTTCTCCTTATCTCTGGTTACTATGTTGATTTCTTTTGTTTGACCTTATGATTACTTTTTGGAAGCCCTCAGATTCTATTGGGCCTTTTCCCTCCTTTTTATTTACCTTCTACTAAGGATATTGGCCTGCCATGTTAATATTTAATCTTATCCCCTTTTGTTCAAATTTATGATCCTTAACTATTGGGCATATTCTAGCCATATGTCCATGAGCATGGCACACTTGACATCTGAATGGAATAGCCTCATAATCAAATTGTTGGTGCAAGATAAAATCTCCTATTTTTAGGTCTTTCCTTGTTGTAAAAGGTTTACTGAGTTCTATTTCTACACAAACCCTAGCAAACATTGTTGATCCTCCTAAAACTGCTTCTCTTGATCTACCTTGATAATGACCTAGTAAGTTACCTATTGCCTCAAGTACCTCCTCTTTCAAAAACTTAAGGAGAAAGGTAGATAATATTACCCATATTGGTATCACAGTTGATTCCACCCTCGAGTCGAATCCCATCTTCCATGGTTGTAGGAATAGTCTCATTGGCCCATGATGATACGACCCTCCTTCAAATACTTTTTATTGGTACTAATGTGAAATCTATAAAAAAATACCCATTTGAGAGAGTTCAAATTTTGTATTCTCCTTTTAGATGCCATTGTTTCCTTATCCAAATGTGAAGGAAGTGCACAGATGGTTTGAAATCCACAAATTTGCCTATCAGGTTGTGTTTTATCTTATAAACTATATCCTTAGCTATCCAGTCCTCAGCTATTTCCAATACTGGTATTTCCTATGCTTGTAATAAATATTCATTCACCCTTCTGGATAGATAATCCTTCTTTTGAACTTCACCATGGTGTTTATGATTATCCCTGCCTGTGTTTTATATTCATTGAAGCTATCTTGGGTACCACATAGCTTCTCCCAATATGATATTCCTTGTTTTGGAGGATTTGGTACTGAAGTACCTATATACCCCATTCTTGGTCGTGATTCATACTATTGAAAGATCCTTCATCAATATTGATCCTCTATGATGGTGTTTTTTGAAAGAAAATGTTCTCCAGGCCTCTACCCTAGCCTTTGTAACCCTAGTTTTATTTCGAGTTTATTGCATGTTACCAAATTATTGCTGATTAAATTATTGGATATTAAAGTTGTTGCATAACAAGTGGTATTAGAGCAATACTCTAGGTAAATAGGGGATTATTTTTTTAAATTGTAAAATTTTAACATATTTTTTCTAGATACTATTATTCTCCAAAATGATTTATTTCTAAGCTAAATATTTTTGTTGTGGTTTGTTCCTTCACATATTTCTCACAACATTGGACCTACATTTCTAACTGCAATATTATCCTGGGGATTAGTGTTTGTTGCTTCTTTTGGATGATCTAGCCATCAAATATTCATTTTAGAGAGATACAGTTTGTAACGGTGTCTAGTGTGAGTTATTTTCTATAAACCTTACATTGATTTTTTACCTACTCTATTGCCAAGTAGCCATATGCCTCTGTTTGGATCCATTCTCCATCTTCTGAGTAATCCATTTCCATTTTTTCGTTCATGACTTTATTTTATTTTTATCCATGACTAAATTTTTGGAATATGTTTGGTTGATATTTTCTTAAACTCTCACTCCCATTAATAAAAGTCATATTTTATAAAAATAAAAAGTATATAAATTATAAAGAATAAATCTCATAAGTTGTGGCTACAGTTTTCACAAAAAGGGTGTAAACCTTAGGTGTAGTCAAGAAATGGAACAAAGAGACACATTTGGCTAAAATATTTGCAAAATGAATGCAAACCCTAGTTGCAATCAAGCGTTGAAGGAAGAGGGTTGTTCGCTAACCATCTCTTCAGTCTGTGAGAAAGCCTCTTTGGTCAGAAGAGATATCTCTCAAGGATATTTGGTTTCATGGGTGGAGCTTCATGATGAACCTCTACCCTCTATCAGGATTTCAGAAAACGAATTTGGGTTGGATTTTATTGATCATGAAGCCCAAACAATTATCTAAAAACTCAAGGGTAAAATACCAGGTTTAGAGGAGCTCAAAGGATACTTTAAATATTGGTGGACAGGTATATAATTCCAAGTAACTTTGCTACCCAAAAAAATCTATTATGTTTCCTTTTCTGATTTAGTGGATAGAGATAGGGTAATGGATTATAGATATAATTGGATTTTTGGAAAAAGGAGTGTCTATATAATACCTTGAACTTCTAGTTTCAATCCCTTTAGATAAGAAGTTAATGGCTTTTCAGTCTGGGTGAATCTTTATGCTCTTCCTATGGAGTTTTTGGGAGAGAAGATATTCACCAAAATTAATAATGCCATTGGTGCATTCCAGCATATGGATGCCCAGATAGAGGAAAATTAATCTAGTAAAATTAATATGAGTAAAGCAATATTGGCTATTTGGATGGATGTTTCAATTCTCGAGCCTCAATCCATTAATATCTCCTCAAGCAAAGGATAATGGATCCAAAATATTGAATATGAAAAATTCTCCCCAAGATGTTATAGTTTTTTAGCAATATGGCCACCAAAATAAGAGATGCTTAATAATATGATCATTCTCTGATTCCTCCTTGGTGTAGGATAAGGCCCTTCACACAAATGACTCAACACCTTCAAAGTCCTAGTTCAAAGAAAAGAAGTTCATCCTCTAAATGCATCAATTATCCAACAAGAATCATGTGAGAAACATAAGACTCAACCCCAAACAGAGAATTTGAATCAGATCATTAATAAATCCAAATAGTTACTAAAGACCACCTAAATGGTTCCATGGAAAATATTACCACCTTAGATGGTATTCTTGAAGCTAATTATGAAACAATTGATGATATTCAATTTTCTAAAATTGAAGATCCTATAAAATGTGTTGTAACTAGATATTACCTCAGGAGCTTGAAGTACAAAAATGCATTCTCAAACCTTACCACTCTAAAGGAGGAAGAGCCTATGCTATAGAAGAAAAATAATCAAATTGGTTTTCTCCATATTCCTTGTAAGGATTGTTCCTATTATTAGTTTCTTCAAAAAAATAAAAAAAGGAGTTGATTATGGAAACTTATCAATTTGAGGAAGATGGACAATATCTTTAATAGAAAGAAAAATGAAGAATATCTTTGACAAATATAGGTATGCTTTAATTAATTTTTTAGAAATGTAATGAGAGCAATGTAATATTTTATTTTTTAAAGGGAGTGCCACCCAATAGAAGCCACACAAAGCTTATTAAAAAATAAAGAAATAGAAAAATCCCATAGCTACAAGCTTACTGTAGTGGTTTTGGCTTTGGCTTCTCTTTGAGAGGTCCAAGGTTCAAACCCCACTCAGTATGAGGGGACCATGACCCCTCATAAAAACATGTGTAAACTCATCAAAAAAATCCCACGTGTCCTTGCCCACCCCTCACCTCATCCTACCCATATTTATTTATTTTAACTCTTTTTCACATTCCCTTTTATGATCGTTTCTTTTAATTAAATATATAAATTAAAAAAGAAACAAGAAAAAAATTATTTAAAAAACAAAATTAATAAGTAATAATAATAATGAATAAAAACTAAGTGCACTAGAATAATTTCAAGTCGTCCATTTCTATAGTGAAGTAAATTGGGTGGCTGACTGGTTAGCCAACTAGGAAGCCCTCAGAGAGGAACATAAAATATGGATACCACTAGATGGAATACAACTATTTGTACTTCATTTAGTGACAAAGAAGGGAGGACACTTAGGAAGTCAAGTGAATTGGTAAAATTTCAATTGTTCAGAATGTCCATGGTAAATTATTTTTTAGAGATTTATGAAATTGCTTATTGTAGGGCCATATCCTTTAGAGATCTTAGGGATTTGTTAGCTTGTAGCTGTAAAAATTTTAAGAGATTGTTCTTATGAGGGTTCCATTTTTTGAAGATCTGTGTATGCAGATGAACCCTTTTTTGGTGATATGAGGATTCATCTACGGAGGGATACTTTATGTGGGCTCTATCTTATGGAGATCTATAAACTTACCTAATGAAGGTTTAATATTTTGAAGATTTATGGGTCTATCTATTAAGGATATTATTTTCTAGAGATGTGTGAACTTGTGACTTTCTGAAAGTATTGTGAGGCTTTGAGTGAGAAGGGTTCCATTTTTGGAAGATCTATGTATTTTTCTACTTAAGGTTCCATTTTCTGAAGATTTTTGGATGTGTACTGAGGGATCATTTTTTGAAGAGTTGTGGACTTGTCTACTGAGGGGTCCATATTCTAGAGCTTATGAATACAAAGAGATTGGATTTAGTGGTTGTGCTAGAGTATATTGTATGCTTATTGAAGAGAAATAAAAAGCCCCAATAAATTAAATCTATAAAAGCAGTAATTATAGAATCAAAAGAAGAAGATAGCATATACACACTTAATCGGGAAAAACCAACATAGTATTATCTTCTTATTGCATAAACTTGACCATCTCCAATGCAATAATTTTCCTCTTCTATATATATCCAAACCCTAATGCAAGTGTTATATATATAACAAAGGCACATGCACAAATTTTACAATATCATTGGCAAAAAAACATGGGTTCAAATATAGTAACCTAAAAAATCCCATATGGGTCTAAAAATAATTTTAAAAACCCTAAAATTTTGGTCGGGTTCTGCCACCCCTGGACCCTTTCTTTTTGAAGGGCTATCACCCCCAAACCCTAGCGAGTATAAGTACAAATTTTCTAGTACCTTTTAGTGTTAACCCCACCAAAATAACATGGAAAATATTCAACATATTTCTAAAACATTCGTCCACTTGTTGAATGCTTTCCATAGGGGCCAAAAAACACCATCGTCAACTGTTAAAGGCAACCATGCCCATAGGCCTCCTACACTAAGAAATGTTTTTATTAGGTACAACCTTCATTAATGAATCAAAAATATTATTCTCTATAACAACTTTCTCCAATGTCATCTGATTCCCTTCAACCATCTCTCTCACAAAATGGTACTTGATATTTATATGTTTTGATCGATCATGAAAACTAGGATTGTTGACCAAAAATATTGTACTTTGACTATCACTATCAATTCTCATAGCCTTATACTTAAGACCAATCGTTGAACACAACCTCTATAGCCACACTACTTCTTTATAGGTATGGGTTGTTGAAATATACTCTACCTCTGTTTTGGACAAAGCAACCACTGATTGTTTTATACTCATCCAACTTACTACCCCTCCAAATAGTCTAACACATAATAACTTGTGTATCTTCTTTTTTCAAGATCTCTACGCCATTCAACATCCACAAAATCTTATATATTTATACTATTACTATCTCCATATTTTCCTTGGTAACAGATAGCATAATCTAAAGTTCCATGTAAATATCTAAAGATCCTCTTCATAGCAGTCCAATGTTCCTTTCTTGGATTGGACATATATCTGTTGACTACTCCCATTACATGTACAATATTAGGTCTAATACAAACTATTGCATACATAAAACTACCAATAGCTCTAGCATAAGAAACATGATGCATTTCTTTAGTTTTCTACTTTGTTTTAGGACACTGTTCAGTAGATAAATTTTAACCAATATGGTATGGAGTACGTACTAGTTTACAATCATGCATCCTAAATTTTTGTAGTATCAAATCAACATATTTCCTTTGATTTAACCACAAATTTCTATTTGCACAATCCTTATTATTTCCATACCTAAAATAAATATTGCAGCACCTAAATCCTTCATGTCAAATTTATAAGATAACTAAGAATTTAGTAGCTTTATCATCTCATTATTGTTACCAATTAACAACATGTCATCTACATACAAAAAAATGATAACAACATTTTCACCTTCTTGTTTTAAATACACACATGAATCTGCTTTGCACTTTTCAAACCCAAGTTTCAACAAACCTATCAAATTTTTGGTTCCACATTCTTGGAGATTGCTTCAAGTCGTAAAGGGACATTTTTAGCTTGAATACCAGGTCCTCCTTAACTTTTACCTTAAAGCAATCTAGTTGTGACATATATGTCTTCATCAAGTTCATCATGTAGAAAATTTATCTTTACATCAATTTTTTCTATTTCAAGATCAAATGTAGCATAAATAGCCAACAAAAATCAATTTGAAGTTAGTTTAGCCATAGGAGAAAAATCTCACCAAATTCAATTTCCTCAACCTAAGAAAATGCTTTTGCTACTAGGCAGCCTTGTACTTCTCCAAATTTCCTTCTACATTGTACTTCTTGAATAACCACTTACAACCACCATGTTTTCTTTCGGGAGGTGAGTTCACTAAATCCCATGTCTTATTTTTATCAACGAACTCTATTTCTTCCTCTATAGCTCTTTTCCAAGACTTATTCTCACTTGACTGAAGTGCCTCCTTTACAGTCTTGGGTTATTCATCAATAATTAATAATGCATAACAAAAATTTTAAGGGCTATACCTATTTGGGAGTGTTCTCACTCGATCAAATATCATTGAAATTGGAGTTCTAGGTTCTACATCTTCAACTTCCTCCTCACCTTATTCCTCTAAATTTTCCTCTTCATATTCTCTCTGTAGTTCATCTTCTTTTGTAGAATTAGATTCTACCATAGGTTCTTTATTTTGTTCCAATTTTACTTGAACGACTTCATGTTCTTTGCTTGGTTGAATTTCCTGTTTCAAAACCACTTTTGTTTCTCTAAATATCACATTAAGACTATAAATAACCTTCTCTATTTATGGGTTCCACAACTTATATACTTTAACATTAGTACTATAATCTACAAATATGCATTTCAATATTTATAGTATAGCTTAGTCCTTTCCTCTTTTGGGACATACATATAAGCATCACAACCAAAAATTATTATATGACTGAGAGAGGGTTTCTTACCAGTCCATACTTCTTGTGGAGTCTTGTCCACCAAAGCTGAGGTAGGAGATCTATTGATGAGGTAACAAGCAGTTAACACAGTTTCTACCCAAAATTTCTTTTCTAACCTTGCACAACTTAGCATACTTTTGACCTTTCCATCAATGTCCTATTCATTCATTCTACAACCTCATTCTGTTGTGGAGTATATGGAGTTGTTTTATACATTTATATTCCATAGTCCTTTCAAAACTGCTCAAATTCATTAGAGAAATACTCACCACCATCATCACTTCTCAAAACCTTTTCCTTTTTCTCTATTTGACTTTCTACAATAGCCTTAAACTCTTTAAATTTATTGAAAACCTCATATTTGTTCCATAGAAAATATGCCCGTATTTCTTGAGAAGTCATCTATAAATATAAAAAAATAGATAAATTTACCTAATTATGGTACTTTTGTAGGTCCAAATACATCAATGTGAACTAGATGTAGAATTCCTTCAGACCTTGTAGCACAACAAGGAAACTTGACTCTAGTTTGTTTTCCAAAAACACAATGCTCATAAAAATTAAAATTTAATAGGCAATCAGAAATTCCTTCAGCCATACCTTTAATTTTTAATGTTCGAAGGCCTTTCTCACCAATATGCCCCATGTATTGATGCCACAAAATTGTCTTCACTACAAGAATACTCAGATTTATTTCTATCGTATTATTTTCCTCTACAACTAAATATTTTTACAATTAATACTTATAGTTCTAGCCTCAAGTTTGAACAAAGTTCTTATACAAACTCCCCTTGCCAACACCAAGGCCCCATGAACCATCTTGCAGCTATCCTTATTGAATACCAAATTCACACCTGCATCATTCATCTTACTCATAGATATCAGATTCCTTGCCAAACCCTAAAAAAATGCAACACACTGAGAAGGGTTTTAATTCTTCCATATTTTAACATCAACTTGACTCTTCCTCGATCTATTATGTTATATTTTGAATTATCCAGTACATTTTAGTGTTAACCCCACCAGAATAATATCAAAAATATTCAGCATATTTTCAACACTTATGTGCCAAAAAATTGAAGATCTGATGCGGCAAATGTAACAAAGTTTTGATAGTTTTGATGTAGTTGTAATAAAAGGAATAATAGTAGTGGGATGTTATTCTAAGAATGTATTTGAATATTTTAGTATGTATTGAAGTTTTTGGGAAGAGAAAATGGGAATGTAAGACTAGATATATTAGAATAGACTTGTAAAAGGGTTTGGGCTCTTTCAAAAACATTTTTTTACCAATATCGAAAAAATAATAATAAATAAATAAACTTAAAAAAAATAATAATTCAAACATATATATATATATATATATATATATATTAATTTTAAAAAAATAAAGAATAAATTAGAAAATAAATTATGATCATCTCTTTAAACTAATCAAAGTGCATGAGTGATCCTATTGTTGTTATTTTTGGACATGAGTCAATAATCAATTATAGTATATTGTTGCTTCAAAGGATTTGTGTATGAGTAGAAAGAAGTGCCAACCTAGAAATCTTGGTAAGCATCATAACACTCCTATTAATATTAATAGTTTTGACCAATACCTTATTTCTTCCATAAACGCTATGGCTTCACCAGCACCTAACAATTTAGGTCCTTTCTATCCAACCCCCAATATCCCTCATAATAACCTAGTTGCTTCAAATAACCTTAGTACTTCTTCCTCTAACCCTCTAAATGGTATTATACTTCCTAGAACTATTGACCCTAGTTTATATAAATATATTTCACATCAGGAACAAACAATTACTTCCATCAATTATTTCTAATATGAGTATAGGTACAGAGTGTCTATTACTTTTTAGAGTTAACCCCACCAAAATAACATGGAAAATGTTCAACATATTTCCAACATTATCCCACTTCTTGAATACTTTCCATAGGGATCAAAAACTGCCATCGTCAACTGTTAAGGGCAACCATGCCCATAGATCTACACCAAGAAAATTTTTGAGTAGGTATAACCTTCGTTAATAAATCAACAACATTATTCTTTGTATCAACTTTCTCTAATATCGCTTATTTCCCTTCAACCATCTCTCTTACAAAATGGTACTTGATATTAATATGTTTTGATCGATCATGAAAACCAGGATTGTTGGCCAAAAATATTACACTTTGATTGTCATTGTTAATTCTCACAACCTTATGCTTAAGACTAATTTTTTAACACAACCTTTGTAGCCACACTACTTATTTACAGGCATGAGTTTCTACCATGTACTCTACCTCTATTTTGGATAAAGCAACCATTGATTGCTTTTGCCTCATCCAACTTATTGCCCCTTCAAATAGTCTAAACACATAAGCACTTGTTGATCTTATCTTTTCAAGATATATAGCCCAGTTAGCATCCACAAAACCTTGTATATTCATAATATTACTATCTCAATATTTTCCTTGGTAACAGATAGCAAAATTTGAAGTTCCACGTAAATATTTGAAGGTCCTCTTCATAGCAGTCCAACATTACTTTCATGGATTGAACATATATCTCTTGACTACTTCCACTACATGTGCAATATCAAGTCTAGTACAAACTATTGCATACATCAAACTACCAATAGCGCTAGCATAAGGAACATGATGCATTTCTTTAGTTTTCTCATCTATTTTAGGACACTATTCAGCATATAACTTTTGACCAACAAGGTATTGAGTATTTACTAGTTTACAATCATGCATCCTAAATTTATATAGTATAAAATCAATATATTTCCTTTTATTTAACCACAAATTTTTATTTGCACAATCCCTTATTATTTCCACACCCAAAATAAATATTGCAGCACCTAAATCCTTCATGTCAAATTCAAAAGATAATTAATATTTTAGTAGCTTTATCATCTCCTTATTGTTACCAATTAATAGCATGTCATCCACATATAAAACAATAATAACAATTTTTTCACCTTCTTGTTTGAAATATACACATGGATCTACTTTACCTTTTTCAAGCCCAAGTGTCAAAATAAACCTATTAAATTTTGTGTTCCACATTCTTGGATATTGCTTCAAGCCGTAAAGGGGTATTTTCAACTTGAATACCAGGTCCTCCTTACCTTTTACCTTAAAGTATTTTAGTTGTGGCATATATGTCTTCATCAAGTTCATCACGTAGAAAAACTATCTTTACATCCATCTATTCTATTTCAATATCAAAAGCAACAGATGATTCGGAAGCACTCACAGAAAAAATTTTCTTGGAAATGGCTAAATTGTACATCTGTAATTTCAAAAATATATAAATAAGTTAGCTACTCAGGCCAATGATTATATTCCCAATATTTAATTGCCTACAATTAAGGAAATTCTTGCATATTTCACAAATAAACATATTGATTTAGAATAGGAATCCCAAATTAAAGAGATTTTTGAGGGAAAGCTTCAGGCTTGGAGAGTTGAAATGCAAATCCAAAAATATATGCAATAGAAAGCCAAAGCTGCTCAAGAGAATGTTGCTTCAAAAGTCTCAGAAGTTAATATGTCAGAAGCTACAGAAAGTGTAGCTGACTTGGTTAAAATAGAAATCAAACAGAAAATAGATTGTCTGGAATAACTAATCATAGTTGCACAAAAGAACTTTTTGGCACAACACAACAAGAATAGAAGTCACAATAGAGGGCCAAACCAGAGAGCCTCCACCACATAGAAAAGGTAATCACAACAATATCCACAACATGGAAATTAACAACAATGACAACCACAACAAAGGAATAAATAACCAAAATAACAACAACAACAAGGACATAATTTAAACTTTTGGGGTCCTCAAAAAAGATGAAATAAGGGGGGAAAATTCCAAAACTGCACTTCCTATGTGCAACAACAATTACAACAGGACAATGGCAAAAATTTATGCAACTCTAGTTTCGAGAATCCGAGAAAGGGTTTTACCCCATTTATTTAGAAGCAGCAAGGGCAGGGATTCTTCCATCACCAAAATGGTGGAGAAAACCAAAAATAACCCCTTGGTCCACAATTTTCAGCCCACATAATTTTGGCCATTGATATTTTTATTGGAGTCATATTTGGGCTATGGATGCAAAATCGCAAATCTTTCTATCCATAATTTTTCCTCCAGAAAACTTACCCAAAATTGAATTGAGGCCCTCAGCATAGGTTTAAAGTTCCTTCTTGTTCCTCCTCTCATGGCCAAAGAGGTTCTAAAATAGGATTTTTCAACTTTTTATAGATGCCTTTGTCTTGAATGGTTCTTTGGACCAAGAGGTGGCCCTCCAAAATTACTTAATCTCATTGATACTTTTTCACGTTTCCAACCCAAGTTTTACTCCCTCAAATTTTTACAAGCCTTTGGAAGAAGTTATTGGCATTGGTGAAATATTCCTCAATAAAAAATTATCTGTTGTCAATCCCACCTGCCAACATTTCTTTCCACCTCATATCTGGTCTGCCATTTGTTCCCTTGCCAATGACAAATCTATTGTCATTAGGCCCGTAGATAAAAACTTGGGTGTTTGTGTTTTATCCATGGACTAGTACATTTTAGAAGGTTTTTCCCAACTTTTAGATCAAAATTTTTACTCTAAAGTGAATAAAGTCCCCTAGCAAGATATTTTTTATCAACTCCAAGACTTGCTTGATTGGGCTTTTAGGAGGAATTTGCTTTTAGAAAACCATAGGAAATTTATTCTCCAGGTAACACCATCCTCTGCTGGAGCTTGTGTCTTTTACCTGCTCTCCAAAATCCACAAGCCCAAGCTTTTTGATTGACCCATTTGTTCCTACTATGGTTTCATGCTCGAAACTGACCTCCAAATGACTTCATCATCTGCTCTTGCCAATTTTGTTGAAGCAAAAAAATCATCTCTTGGATTCCATATCTCTAATTAAAGATCTACATGGTCATATTTTTCCTTAGGATATCATTATTTTCTCTTTTGATGTTGAGAGCCTCTATCCCAGCATCCCCACCTCTCAAGGATTGGCAGCCCTTCATCATTTTTGAGGAATAAATTTGATTCGACCAAGATAAAATTTGTGGTAAGGCTTGCAGAGATAGTGTTAACACAACACTACTTGGAATTCAAAGGGAAAATATACATGCAGATAAGAGGAACAACCATGGGAAGTAATTTTGCTATGGTTTATGCTTGTTTATTTCTCTATGATTTAGAGGAACAGGTATTTAATAATGTTGGTGTGGAAAATATTTTATTTTATAAAAGATACATTGATGATTCCATTGGATTTTGGCATGGCCCTAAGGAGGATCTTAATGGTTTTCTTGCTACCTACGGTTCCTTCTATGATAGTATTAAAATTACTTATGATTGTAAAGTAACACTTCTAGATACTATGTTCCAAATTATTTTAGAAGCCAATGAATGCCTATCAATACATCCTTGCTTCCTCCCATCATCCATTTCATCAGAAAAAGGCCTTTATCATGAGTGAACTAAATATATTTTTGGTTAGAGAAAGCTCTAGGGATGGATTTATTTCTATTAAAAATAAAATTTTTAATAGACTCAGAGCTAGGGGATATCAAATTAATTTTCTCTTACCTTTGTTTGAGAAAGTTAAATTTTATGGTAGGCCTTCACTTTTGGCCAAATTTTTGGAGCGAGCAGCACATAGACATGGATCCAAAATAAAAATAATTCCTCTTATTTTGAAGTTGGACAACTGCAATTTTGTCAGAGATCTTCAAATCGGCACAAATATTATTTCTCCAATGTTTGAAAAATGGAGAAAATATAGAGAGCTCAAGCACATTGCTCGAGGCATCATTTTTTGGAGGAACCAAAAACCTCTTCAAAATTATCTATGTAAAAATAAAATTTTTTGAGGGACTCTTTCCCACCTTGTATTTTCACATATTTTAATGTGTTTCTTCTATTTTTTGGGTGGGTGTTTTTTTGGGAGGTTGAGCTTGGGACTTCTCTTCTTTTCACCGTCTTGGTCTATAAACCTACGGTTTGTATTAATGCTTGGGTGTTTTTATCCCACATGCATTACTCTTTAGCTCCCCCCTAGATTTAGGAATTTATAAAAAGAGGTTGTACCTCCTTGAAACTCACTCCACTGATGAGATCTATAGGTCAAAACTTGTTCGAAGTTTTGATACTATATTACTTCTTTTTATCAAACTAAAATTCAATCTCATGTCTTTTGTTCCTTTCCTAACTCATGTTTTTTATAAATTTTAATATTTTCCTTCTATTTTTTGCCATGCTTTTATTTTTGGTATTATGCTCTTCACTTCCGCGTAACACGATCTGGTGAACCAGAAAGCCTCCACCACTAGTAGTATGCTCTTCACTTGCGTGTAAGCGATATGGTGAATCAAAAACTAGTTTGCATTTTTTTTAGTACTACTATGCCATGTTTCATTTTTCATTAATGAGTTTACCCATTAATGGTGCACGTTGCTCTACTAGTTATTGACCCTTACAATTTTGAATCCTCTCCCATAGTTCCCGATAGTCCCCCTAGTTCCCATGTTCGTCTTCCTTGGAAGTGTCTATGGCAAGAGGGTTCACGATAGCAAATTTGGGAGCTTGAAGAATGGGTCTTCGGCATAGATAAAATGGAAGAGTTTTGCAGAGGTCTATTAGAAATAGAATTTTTTTCTCAGAATGGAAGAGTTCCTTGTACACATGATAGAAGGACCTTCATAGATGGAATCGGTGCAATGCGTGGTGTTCCTCCATGACCAGAGTCTTTGGACAAGCTATTGGAAATAAGGTTCGAATAATTCAATATTTTGAGCAAAAAGGCAAAAAAATGCCATTCCAGGCTAGCCCGACTTGAAGAGAATTTGGGCAAAGGTATTGTTCCACATAGTCTACGAATGGAAAAACCACATCTTCAACTTCCAGATGAAGATATTAATAAATAGTTTTCTGATGAGTTGGAGGCACTCACATAAAAAAATTTCTTGGAAATGGCTAAATTGTACATCTATAATTTCAAAAAATATATAGATAAATTAGCTACTCAGGCCAATGATTATATTCCCAATATTTTATTACCTACAATTAAGGAAATTTTTTTAGATTTCGTAAATAAACATAAGATAATTTCTCAAGAAATTGCTTTGGAATGGGAATCCCAAATTAAAGAGCTTTTTGAGGGAAAGCTTCAGGTTTGGAGAGTTGAAATGCAAATCCAAAAATATATGCAAGAGAAATCCAAAGCTTCTCGAGAGAATGTTGCTTCAGAAGTCCCAAAAGTTAATATGTTAGAAGCTACAAAAAGTGTAGCCGACTTGGTTAAAAGAGAAATCAAGCAACAAATTGATCGTCTGGAAAAACTAATCATAGGTGCACAAAAGAAATTTTCAGCACAACACAACAAGAATAGAAGTCACAATAGAGGGCCAAACCAGAGAGCCTCCACCACATAGAAAAGGCAATCACAACAACATCCACAACATAGAAATAAACAACAACGACAACCACAACAAAGGAATAAACAACCAAAACAACAACAACAACAAAGGCAACAACAAAAATAGGGGCATAATTTAAAATTTTGGGGTCCTTCTCCAAAAATATGAAAGAAGGGGAGAAACTTCAGAACCACACTTCCTATGTGCAGCAGCAATTGCAACAGGACAATGGTAGAAATTTCTGCAACTCTAGTTTTGAGAATCCGAGAAAGGGTTTTGCCCCATTTTTTAGAAGCAACAAGGGCAGGGATTCTTCCATCACCAAAATGGTGGTGGAAACCAAAAATAACCCCTTGGTCCACAATTTTTAGCCCATAGGATTTTGGTCATCGGTATTTTTATAGGAGTCATGTTTGGGCTATGGATGGCAAAATCACAAATCTTGTTGTCCATAATTTTTCCTCCAAAAAACTTACCCATAATGAAATTGAGGCCCTCAGCCTGGGTTTAAATTTCCTCCCTATTCCTCCTCCCATGGCCAAAGAGGTTCTAAAATAGGAGTTTTTAGCTTTTTGTAGACGCCTTCATCTTGAATGGTTCTTTGGACCAAGAGGTGGCCCTCCAAAACCACTTAAGCCCATTGATCCTTTCCGTGTTTCCAACCCAAGTTTTACTCCCTCATAGTTTTACAAGCCTTTGGAAGAAGTTATTGGCATGGGTGAAATATTCCTCAATAAAAAATTATCTGTTGTCAATCCCACCCACCAACGTGCCTTTCCACCCCATATATGGTCTGCCATTTGTTCCCTTGCCAATGAAAAATCCATTGTCATTAGGCCCATAGATAAAAACTTGGGTGTTTGTATTTTTTCCATGGACTGGTACATTTTAGAAGGCTTTTCCCAGCTTTCAGATCAAAATGTTTACTCTAAAGTGAACAAAGTCCCCTGGTAGGATATTTTTTATCAGCTCCAAGACTTGCTTGATTGGGCTTTTAGGAGGAATCTGCTTTCAAGAAAACCACAAGAAATTTATGCTCCAGGTAACACCATCCTCTACTAGAGTGTGTGTCTTTTACCTACTCCCCAAAATCCACAAGCCCAAGCTTTCCGGTCGACCCATCTATTCCTACTGTGGTTTCATGCTCGAACCTGCCTCCAAATGGCTTCATCATCTACTCTTGCCAATTTTGTTGAAGCAAAAAAATCATCTCTTGGATTCCATATCTCTAATTAAATATCTGCATGGCCATATTTTTCCTCAGGATATTATTCTTTTCTCTTTTGATGTTGAGAGCCTCTATCCCAACATCCCCACCTCTCAAGGATTGGCAGCCCTTCATCATTTTTTGAGGAACGAATTTGATCCGACCAAGATAAACTTTGTGGTAAGGCTTGCAGAGATAGTGTTAACACAACACTACTTGGAATTCAAAGGGAAAACATATAGGCGGATAAGAGGAACAACCATGGGAAGTAATTTTTTTGTGGTTTATGCTTGTTTATTTCTCTATCATTTAGAGGAACAGGTATTTAATAATGTTGCTGTGGAAAATATTTTATTTTATAAAAGATACATTGATGATGCCATTGGAGTTTGGCATGGCCCTAAGGAGGATCTTAATGGTTTTCTTGCTGCCTATGGTTCCTTCTATGATAGTATTAAAATTACTTCCTTTATTTTTGATTGTGAAGTAACACTTCTGGATACTATGTTTTTTAAGGGGCCTGATTTTGCTCAGACTGGAATTCTTTGCACCAAATTATTTTAGAAGTCGATGAATGCCTATCAATACATCTCTGCTTCCTCCCATCATCCAGTTCATCAAAAAAAAGCCTTTATCATGAGTGAACTCAATAGATTTTTGGTTAGAGAAAGCTCCAGGGATGGATTTATTTATGTTAAAAATAAAATTTTTAACAGACTCAGAGCTAGGGGATATCAAATTAATTTTCTCTTGCCTTTGTTTGAGAAAGTTAAATTTGATGGCAGGCCTTCACTTTTGGCCAGATTTTTGGAGCGAGCAGCACGTAGACATGGATCCAAAATAAAAACAATTCCTCTTATTTTGAAGCTGGACAACTACAATTTTGTTAGAGATCTTCGAATCGGCACAAATATTATTTCTCCAATGTTTGAAAAATGGAGAAAATATAGAGAGCTCAAGCACATTGCTCGAGGCATCATTTGTTGGAGGAACCAAAAACCTCTTCGAAATTATCTGTGTAAAAATAAAATTGTTTGAGGGACTCTTTCCCACCTTGTATTTTCACATTTTTTAATGTGTTTCTTCTCTTTTTTGGGTGGGTGTTTTTTTGGGGGTTGAGCTTGGGACTTCTCTTCTTTTCACCATCTTGGTCTATAAACCTACGGTTTGTATTAATGCTTGGGTGTTTTTATCCCACATGCATTACTCTTTAGCTCCCCCCTAGAGTTAGGTCTTTATAAAGAGAGGTTGTACCTCTTTGAAACTCACTCTACTGATGAGACCTGTAGGTCGAAACGTGTTCGAAGTTTTGATATTGTATTACTTCTTTTTATTGGAATAAAATTCAATCTCATATCTTTTGTTCCTTTCCTAACTCATCTTTAATATTTTTCTTCTATTTTTTGCCATGATTTTGTTGTTGGTATTATGCTCTTCACTTGTCACATAACGTGATCTAGTGAACCAAAAAGCCTCCAACACTAGTAGTATGCTCTTCACTTGCATGTAAGCGATCTAGTGAATCAGAAACTAGTTTGCATTTTTTTTAGTACTGCTACACCATGTTTTATTTTTCATTAATGAGTTTACCCATTAATGGTGCATGCTACTCTACCAATTATTGACCCTTCATATTTTGAATCCTCTCCCATAGTTCTTGATAGTCCCCCTAGTTCCCCTATTCATCTTCCTCGCAAGCATCTATGACAAGAGGGTTCACAATAGCAAATTTGAGAGCTTGAAGAATGGGTCTTCGACATAGATAAAATGGAAGAGTTTTGCAGAGGTCTATTAGAAATAGAAGGTTTTTCTCAGAATGGAAGAGTTCCTTGTACACAGGATAGAAGGACCTTCATAGATGGAATCGGTGCAATGCGTGGTGTTCCTCCATGACCAGAGTCTTTGGAAAAGTTGTTGGAAATAAGGTTCGAAGAATTCAATATTTTGAGTAGAAAGGTAGAAAAATGCCATTCTAGGCTAGCCCGACTTGAAGAGAATTTGGGCAAAGGTATTGTTCCACATAGTCTACGAATGGAAAAACCACATCTTCAACTTCTAGATGAAGATATTAATAAACAATTTTCTGATGAGTCGGAGGCACTCACAAAAAAATTTGCTTGGAAATGGCTAAATTGTACATCTATAATTTCAAAAAATATACAGATAAATTAGCTACTCAGGCCAATGATTATATTCCCAATATTTTATTGCCTACAATTAAGGAAATTCTTGCAGATTTTGTAAATAAACATAAGATAATTTCTCAAGAAATTGCTTTGGAATGGGAATCCCAAATTAAAGAGATTTTTGAGGGAAAGCTTCAGGCTTGGAGAGTTGAAATGCAAATCCAAAAATATATGCAAGAGAAATCCAAAGCTGCTCGAGAGAATGTTGCTTCAGAAGTCCCAAAAGTTAATATGTCAGAAGCTACAGAAAGTGTAGCTGACTTGGTTAAAAGAGAAATCAAGCAACAAATTGATCATCTGGAAAAACTAATCACAGGTGCACAAAAGAACTTTTTAGCACAACGCAACAAGAATAGAAGTCACAATAGAGGGCCAAACCAGAGAGCCTCCACCACACAGAAAAAGGCAATCACAACAACATCCACAACATAGAAATAAACAACAATGGCAACCACAACAAAGGAATAAACAACCAAAAAACAACAACAACAAAACAACAAAGGCAACAACAACAACAAGGGCATAATTTAAAATTTTAGGGTCCTTCTCCAAAAATATGAAAGAAGGGGAGAAACTTCCAGAACCGCACTTCCTATGTGCAGCAACAATTGCAATAGGACAATGGTAGAAATTTTTGCAACTCTGGTTTCGAGAATCCGAGAAAGGGTTTTGCCCCATTTGTTCAGAAGCAGCAAGGGCAGGGATTCTTCCATCACCAAAATGGTGGCGAAAACCAAAAATAACCCCTTGGTCCACAATTTTCAGCCCACAGGATTTTGGCCATCGGTATTTTTATAGGAGTCCTGTTTGGGCTATGGATGGCAAAATCACAAATCTTGTTGTCCATAATTTTTCCTCTAGAAAACTTACCCAGAATGAAATTGAGGCCCTCAGCCTGGGTTTAAAGTTCCTCCCTGTTCCTCCTCCCATGGCCAAAGAGGTTCTAAAATAGGATTTTTCAACTTTTTGTAGACGCCTTCGTCTTGAATGGTTCTTTGGACCAAGAGGTGGCCCTCCAAAACCACTTAAGCCCATTGATCCTTTTCGTGTTTCCAACCCAAGTTTTACTCCCTCATAGTTTTACAAGCCTTTGGAAGAAGTTATTGGCATGGGTGAAATATTCCTCAATAAAAAATTATTTGTTGTCAATCCCACCCACCAACGTGCCTTTCCACCCCATATCTGGTCTGCCATTTGTTCCCTTGCCAATGACAAATCCATTGTCATTAGGCCCACAGATAAAAACTTGGGTGTTTGTGTTTTGTCCATGGACTGGTACATTTTAGAAGGCTTTTCCCAGCTTTCAGATCAAAATGTTTACTCTGAAGTGAACAAAGTCCCCTGGCAGGATATTTTTTATCAGCTCCAAGACTTGCTTGATTGGGCTTTTAGGAGGAATCTGCTTTCAAAAAACCACAAGAAATTTATGCTCCAGGTAACACCATCCTCTACTAGAGTGTGTGTCTTTTACCTACTCCCCAAAATCCACAAGCCCAAGCTTTCTGGTCGACCCATCTGTTCCTATTGTGGTTTCATGCTCGAACCTACCTCCAAATGGCTTCATCATCTACTCTTGCCAATTTTGTTGAAGCAAAAAAATCATCTCTTGGATTCCATATCTCTAATTAAATATCTGCATGGCCGTATTTTTCCTTAGGATATTATTCTTTTCTCTTTTGATGTTGAGAGCCTCTATCCCAACATCCCCACCTCTCAAGGATTGGCAGCCCTTCATCATTTTTTGAGGAACGAATTTGATCCGACCAAGATAAACTTTGTGGTAAGGCTTGCAGAGATAGTGTTAACACAACACTACTTGGAATTCAAAGGGAAAACATACAGGCAGATAAGAGGAACAACCATGGGAAGTAATTTTGTTGTGGTTTATGCTTGTTTATTTCTCTATCATTTAGAGGAACAAGTATTTAATAATGTTGTTGTGGAAAATATTTTATTTTATAAAAGATACATTGATGATGCCATTGGAGTTTGGCATGGCCCTAAGGAGGATCTTAATGGTTTTCTTGTTGCCTACGGTTCCTTCTATGACAATATTAAAATTACTTCCTTTATTTCTGATTGTGAAGTAACACTTCTGGATACTATGTTTTTTAAGGGGCCTGATTTTGCTCAGACTGGAATTCTTTGCACCAAATTATTTTAGAAGTCGATGAATGCCTATCAATACATCCTTGCTTCCTCCCATCATCCAGTTCATCAAAAAAAGGCCTTTATCATGAGTGAACTCAACAAATTTTTGGTTAGAGAAAGCTCCAGGGATGGATTTATTTCTGTTAAAAATAAATTTTTTAACAGACTCAGAGCTAGGGGATATCAAATTAATTTTCTCTTGCCTTTGTTTGAGAAAGTTAAATTTGATGGCAGGCCTTCACTTTTGGCCAGATTTTTGGAGCGAGCAACACGTAGACATGGATCCAAAATAAAAATAATTCCTCTTATTTTGAAGTTGGACAACTGCAATTTTGTCAGAGATCTTTGAATCGACACAGATATTATTTCTCCAATGTTTGAAAAATGGAGAAAATATAGAGAGCTCAAGCACATTGCTCGAGGCATCATTTGTTGGAGGAACCAAAAACCTCTTCGAAATTATCTGTGTAAAAATAAAATTGTTTGAGGGACTCTTTCCCACCTTGTATTTTCACATTTTTTAATGTGTTTCTTCTCTTTTTTGGGTGGGTGTTTTTTTTGGGGGTTGAGCTTGGGACTTCTCTTCTTTTCACCGTCTTGGTCTATAAACCTATGGTTTGTATTAATGCTTGGGTGTTTTTATCCCACATGCATTACTCTTTAGCTCCCCCTAGAGTTAGGTCTTTATAAAGAGAGGTTGTACCTCTTTGAAACTCACTCCGCTGATGAGACCTGTAGGTCGAAACGCGTTCGGAGTTTTGATATTGTATTACTTCTTTTTATCGGAATAAAATTCAATCTCATGTCTTTTGTTCCTTTCCTAACTCATGTTTTTTATAAAGTTTAATATTTTTCTTCTATTTTCTGCCATGCTTTTGTTGTTGGTATTATGCTCTTCACTTGTCGCGTAATGTGATCTGGTGAACCAGAAAGCCTCCAACACTAGTAGTATGCTCTTCACTTGCATGTAAGCGATCTGGTGAATCAGAAACTAGTTTGCATTTTTTTAGTACTGCTATGCCATGTTTCATTTTTCATTAATGAGTTTATTTCTATTAAAAATAAAAATTTTAACAGACTCAGAGCTAGGGGATATCAAATTAATTTTCTCTTACCTTTGTTTAAGAAAGTTAAATTTGATGGAAAGCCTTCACTTTTGGACAAAGTTTTGGAGCGAGTAGCACGTAGACATCGATCCAAAATAAAAATAATTCCTCTTATTTTGAAATTGGACAGCTGCAATTTTGTTAGAGATCTTTGAATTGGTATGAATATTATTTCTCCAATGTTTGAAAAATGGAGAAAAGATAGAGATTCAAGCACATTGCTCGAGGCGTCATTTGTTGGAGGAACCAAAAACCTCTTCAAAATTATCTATGTAAAAATAAAATTGTTTGAGGGACTCTTTCCCACATTGTATTTTCACATTTTTTAATGTGTTTCTTCTCTTTTCTGGGTGGGTGTTTTTTTTTGGGGGTTGAGTTTGGGACTTCTCTTCTTTTCACCATATTGGTCTATAAACATTTTATTTGTATTAATTCTTGGGTGTTTTTATCCCACATGCATTACTCTTTAACTCCACCCTAGAGTTAAGTATTTATAAAGAGAGGTTGTACCTCTTTTAAACTCACTCCGCTGACGAGACCTATAGGTCGAAATGCATTTGAAGTTTTGATATTGTATTTCTTCTTTTTATCGAAATAAAATTCAATCTCATGTTTTTTTTTCCTTTCCTAACTTGTGTTTTTTTATAAAGTCTAATATTTTTCTTCTATTATCTATCATGATTTTGTTGTTGGTATTATGCTCTTCACTTGTCGTGTAACGCGAACCAAAAAACCTCCAACACTAGTAGTATGCTCTTCACTTGCGTGTAAGCAAATAAAAAACTAGTTTGTATTTTTTTTAGTACTACTACACCATGTTTCATTTTTCATTAATGAGTTTACCCAGTAATGGCGCACACTACTCTACCAGTTATTGACCCTTCAGATTTTAAATCCTCTTCCATAGTTCTTGATAGTCCCCCTAGTTCCCATGTCCGTCTTCCTAGAAAGCGTCTACGACAAGAGGGTTCACGACAACAAATTTGGGATCTTGAAGAACAGGTCTTCGACACAGAAAAATAGAAGAGTTTTTGTAGATGTTTATTAGAAACAAAAAAAATTCTCATACTGGAATATTTCCTTGTACACAAGATAGAAGAATCTTCATAGATAGAATCAGTGCAATACGCAGTGTTCCTCCACAACCAGAGTCTTTGGACAAGATGTTGGAAACAAGGTTCGAAGAATTCAATATTTTGATCAGAAAGGCATAAAAATGTCATTCCAAGATAGCCTGACTTGAAGAGAATTTGGGCAAATATATTGTTCCACATAGTCTTGTTGGAACAAAATCCGCCTTCGGTTAATAGTGTTGCGCCTTAGACTTTGCCAACATTGAATAGACAGATCTTGCTTGAGATCATCTGTCTAGTCTCTAGAGAAGGCTGGTTCCTTTGAGTTTTTTAGAGAAAAGGGGAACAAGAGATAAGAGAAATATAGCCTAAGTTAGAATTTTTCTCACAGTACATATTAGACAACAACAAACATTGATGATGCGGATTACTACTTTCAGAGTTTTATTTATATCTTCTTATAGAAAAAATGAGTTCCTGAGTGCGACTTTTAGATTTTCATCTAAATACATGTAAATATCTTTTAAAGTTCAACTCTAGAAACAAGATTTATACATGCACAGTCCAGATTTCAAAATAGATACATTATAAAACTTAGAATGAATAAAAATTAAAACACCAGATACATACACTTGCACACAGAAGTTTCGGAATCTAGAAGAAATATTTTATTGCTTGTAATCCAGTACATGTACATCAAGCTTGTAAACGTCCAAGAGCCGATCTTTTTTCATGGTCGACTCACTCCTATTTATACCCTAAAAATACTATATTCTACTATGTACATTTAATTTCTTCAATCAATTACAAGTAATTGTCTGCAATTTCTAAGAATATACAATGGATTTTTTGTAGATTGGATAGATTTCCTTCTAGCTAAATTTAGATGAGCCTGTTATTTTACAATCATCTAGCGGACCTGCCAGGTTATAATCAACTGACCATTCTTCAAAAATTAGCACCTGATGTCAGTGCATGTCCCAGTTGCCAAAAATATACTCTGTTTCCTTGGCAAAAACCGGACATGTCACGAAATCGTGACACTCTTGCTTCTCTGCTTGCCTGCCCTTTTTGAGTCGCAAAAATGCAACATGTCACGAAATTGTGACATTTCTATGTCTTCATCTTGATTCTTCTTCTTGCATCGTGAAAATGCGACATGTCATGAAATCCCGACACTTCTGCCTCTTTGTTCTCTTTTGTCGCTTTTGGCCACGAAAATGCAACATGTCGCGATATCGCGACACTTTTTCCTTCTTGCTCTTTCTCTTCTCTTTTGGCCGTGAAAATGCAACATGTCGCGATATCGCGACACTTTTGCCTCCTTGCTCCCTTTTTTTTCTCTTAGCCACGAAAATGTAACATGTCGCGATATCACAACACTTTTGCCTCCTTGCTCCCTTTTGTTGCTCTTAGCCGTGAAAATGTAACATGTCGTGATATTGCTCTTAGCCGCGATATCGCGACACTTTTGCCTCCTTGCCCCCTTTTGTTGCTCTTAGCCGTGATATCGCGACACTTTTGCCTCCTTGCCCCCTTAGTCACTTTTTGACTAACAAGTCTACGAATGGAAAAATCACGTCTTCAACTTCCAAATTAAGATATTAATACATAGTTTTCTTATGATTCAAAGGCACTCACAGAAAATTTTTGCTTGGAAATGGCTAAATTGTACATCTGTAATTTCAAAAAATATAAAGATAAATTATCTACTCAAGTGAATGATTATATTCCTAATAATTTATTGCCTATAATTAATGAAATTCTTGCATATTTTGTAAATAAACATAAGATAATTTCTCAAGAAATTGCTTTGGAATGGGAATCCCAAATTAAAGAGCTTTTTGAGGGAAAGCTTCAGGCTTGGAGATTTGAAATGCAAAACCAAAAATTTATGCAAGATAAAGCCAAAGCTGCTTGAGAGAATGTTGCTTCAAAATTCCCAGAAGTTAATATTTCAGAAGCTACAAAAATTCTAGCCAATTTGGTTAAAAGAGAAATCAAGCAGCATATTGATCGTTTAGAAAAACTAATCATAGATGCACAAAAGAAATTTTTAGCACAACACAATAAGAATAGAAGTCACAATATAGGGCCAAACTATAGAGCCTCCACCACACAGAAAATGCAATTATAGCAACATCCACAACATAGAAAAATAAATAGCAATGACAACCACAACAAAGGAATAAACAACCAAAACAACAACAAGAAATGTAGCAACAATAATAGGGGTGTAATTTAAAATTTTAGGGTCCTCCAAAAAGATAAAATAAGGGGAGAAACTTCCAGAACTGCACTTCCTATGTGCAGCATCAATTACAACAGGATAATGGCAAAAATTTTTGCAACTCTAGTTTTGAGAATTTGAGAAAGGGTTTTGTCCCATTTTTTTAAAAGCAGCAAGGGCAGGGATTCTTACATCACCAAAATGGTGGCTAAAACCAAAAATAACCCCTTGGTCCACAATTTTCATCCCACAGGATTTTGGTCGTTGATATTTTTATAGGAGTCTTGTTTGGGCTATGGATGGCAAAATCACAAATCTTATTGCCTATAATTTTTCCTCCAGAAAACTTACCCAAAATGAAATTGAGGCCGTATTCCTAGGTTTAAAGTTCTAAAATAGAAGTTTTTAGCTTTTTGTAGACGCATTCATCTTGCATGGTTCTTTGAACCAAGAGGTGGCCCTCCAAAACCACTTAAGCCCATTGATACTTTCCGTGTTTACAACCCAAGTTTTACTTCCTCATAGTTTTACAAGCCTTTGAAAGAAGTTATTGGCATGGATGAAAGATTCTTTAGTAAAAACATTTGTTGTCAATACTACCTGCCAACATGCCTTTCCACCCCATATCTGATTTGCCATTTGTTCCCTTGCCAATGACAAATCCATTGTCATTAGACCCGCAAATAAAAACTTAGGTGTTTGTATTTTTTCCATGGACTAGTACATTTTAGAAGACTTTTCCTAGCTTTCAAATTAGAAAGTTTACTCTGAAGTGAACAAAGTCCCCTATCAGGATATTTTTTTATTAGATCCAAGACTTGCTTGATTGGGATTTTAGGAGGAATCTGCTTTCTAAAAATCATAGGAAATTTATGCTCCAGGTAACACCATCCTCTACCAAATTTTGTGTCTTTTACCTACTTCCCAAAATCCACAATCCCAAGATTTTCATTTGACTAATTTGTTCCTACTATGGTTTCATGCTTGAACCTACCTCCAAATGGCTTCATCATGTGCTCTTGCCATTTTTTTGAATCAAAAAAATCATCTCTTGGATTCCATATCTCTAATTAAATATTTGCATGGTCATATTTTTCCTTAGTATATTATCATTTTCTCTTTTGATGTTGAGAGCCTCTATCCCAACATCCCCACCTCTCAAGGATTGGCAACCCTTCATCATTTTTTGAGGAATGAATTTGATCCGACCAAGATAAAATTGTGGTAAGGCTTGCAAAGATAGTGTTAACACAACACTACTTGGAATTCAAAGGGAAAATATGCAGGCAGATAAGAGGAACAACTATGGGAAGTAATTTTATTGTGGTTTATGTTTGTTTATTTCTCTATGATTTAGAGGAACATGTATTTAATAATGTTGGTGTGGAAAATATTTTATCTTATAAAAGATACATTGATGATTCCATTGGAGTTTGGAATGGCCCTAAGGAGGATCTTAATGGTGTTCTTGTTTCCTATGGTTCCTTCTAAGATAGTATTAAAATTAATTCCTTTATTTCTAATTGTGAAGTAACACTTCTAGATATTGTGTTTTTTAAGGGGCTTGATTTTACTCAGACTGGAATTCTTTGCACCAAATTATTTTAGAAGTCGATGAATGTCTATCAATACATCCATGCTTCCTCCTATCATCCAGTTCATCATAAAAATACCTTTATCATGAGTGAACTCAATATATTTTTGGTTAGAGAAAGCTCTAGGGATGGATTATTTCTGTTAAAAATAAAAAATTTAATAGACTCAGAGCTAAGGGATATCAAATTAATTTTCTCTTGCCTTTGTTTGAGAAAGTTAAATTTTATAGCAAGCCTTCACTTTTGGCCAAAGTTTTGGAGTGAGCAGCACATAGACATGGTAACAAAATAAAAATATTTTTTCTTATTTTGAAGCTGAACAACTGCAATTTTGTCAGAGATCTTCGAATCGGAATGGATATTATTTCTCAAATGGAGAAAATATAAAGATCTCAAGCACATTGCTTGAGGTATCATTTGTTGGAGGAACCTAAAACCTCTTTGAAATTATCTATGTAAAAATAAAATTGTTTGAGGGACTCTTTCCCACATTGTATTTTCACATTTTTTAATGTGTTTCTTCTCTTTTTTGGGTGGGTGTTTTTTTTTGGGGTTGAGCTTGGGACTTCTCTTCTTTTCACCATATTGGTCTATAAACCTATAGTTTGTATTAATTTTTGGGTGTTTTTATCCCACATGCATTCCTCTTTAGCTCCCCCCTAGAGTTAGGTCTTTATAAAGAGAGGTTTTACCTCTTTGAAACTCACTCCACTGATGAGACTTGTAGGTCAAAACGTGTTCGAAGTTTTGATATTATATTACTTATTTTTATCAGAATAAAATTCAATCTCATGTATTTTTTTCCTTTCCTAACACAATATTTTTCTAAAAAAAATAATTTTCTTCGATTTTTTGCCATGCTTTTGTTGTTGGTATTATGCTCTTCACTTGCCATGTAACGTGATCTGGTGAACCAAAAAGCCTCCAACACTAGTAGTTTGCTCTTCACTTGCGTGTAAGCAATCTGGTGAATCAGAAACTAGTTTACATTTTTTGAGTACTACTACACCATGTTTCAATTTTCATTAACAAAAATCTAATTGAAGTTATTAGCCACATGAGAAAAATCTCACCAAATTCAATTCCCTCAACCTAATAAAATGCTTTTGCTACAAGGAAATCCTTGTATTTCTATAATTTTCCTTCTATATTGTACTTCTTTTGGAATAACCACTTACAACCAATAGGTTTTCTTCTAGGAGATAAGTTCACCAAATCCTATGTCTTATTTTTATCTAGGGACTCCATTTATTCCTCCATAGACCTTTTCCAAGACTTATTCTCACTTAACTAAAGT
This sequence comes from Wollemia nobilis, assembly GCA_028583015.1. Classification (NCBI taxonomy): domain Eukaryota; kingdom Viridiplantae; phylum Streptophyta; class Pinopsida; order Araucariales; family Araucariaceae; genus Wollemia; species Wollemia nobilis. Next base: position 22,317,163 of record JAQPPZ010017228.1, read on the forward strand.
GCCTCCTTTACAGTCTTGGGTTCTTCATCAGTAATCGATAATGCATAACAAAAATTTGAAGGGCTATACATGTCTGGGATTCTTCTCACTCGATATGATCTCCTCAAAATTTGAGTTCTAGATTTTGCATCTTCAACTTCCTCCTCACCTTCTTCCTCTAAATTTTCCTCTTCAGATTCTCTTTGTAATTCATCTTCTTATATAACATCAGATTCTACCACAAGTTCTTTCTTCGGTCCAATATTACTTGAACAACATCAGGTTCTTTGCTTGGTTGCATTTCCTATTTCAAAACTCTTTTTTTTTCTCTAAAAATCACATTACGATTGTAAATAATCTTCTCTATTTATGGGTTCCACAACTTATATCCTTTAACACTAGTACTATAACCCACAAATGTGCATTTTTTAGATTTCTAGTCTAGTTTAGTCATTTTCTCTTTTGGGATATACACATAAGCATCACAACAAAAAACCCTTATATGATTGAGATAGGGTTTATTATACTTCTTGTGGAGTCTTGTCCACCAAAGCTGAGGTAGGAGATCTATTGATGAGGTAAAAAGTAGTTAACACAACTTTTGTCCATAATTTCTTTTCTAACCTTGCACCACTTAGCATACTTTTGACCTTATCCATCAATGTTTTTTTCATTCTATAACCTCATTCTATTTGGGAGTATATGGATTTGTTTTCTGCCTTTCTATTCCATAGTACTTGCAAAACTGCTCAAATTTATTAGAGAAATACTCACCACCATTATCACTTCTCAAAACCTTTATCTTTTTCTCTATATGATTTTCTACAAGAGCCTTAAACTCTTTAAATTTATTGAAAACCTTAGATTTGTTCCATAGAAAATATACCCAAGTATTTCTTGAGAAGTCATCTATAGTAACAAAATAGATATATTTAACTAATTATGGTATTTTTTTAGGTCCAAATACATCAATGTGAACTAGATGTAGAATTCCTTCAGACTTTGTAGCACTACTAGGAAACCTGACTTATTTTCCAAAAACATAATGCTCACAAAAATCAAAATTTAATAGGCAATCAGAAATTTGTTCAACCATACCTTTAATTTTTAATATTTGAAGGTCTTTCTCAGCAATATGCCTCATGAATTTATGCCACAACATTGTCTCCGCTACAATAATACTTGGAGTCATTTCTACCATATTATTTTCCTCTAAAACTGAAGAGTTATTGCAATTATTACTTACAGTGCTAGCCTCAAGTTTGAATAAAGTTCTATGCAGACTCCCCTTACCAACACCAAGACTCCATGAACCATCTTGCAACTATCCCTATTGAATACCACATTCACACCTACATCATTCATATTACTTACAAATATCAGATTCCTTACCAAATACAAAATATGCAACACACCAGGAAGGGTTTTAATTCTTCAATATTTTAACCTCAACTCGATTCTTCCTTGACCTATTATTTTATATGTCAAATTGTCTAGTACCTTTTAGTCTAGTACCTTTTATATGTCAAATTATTTTATATGAAAAATATATTTACATTCACCCCAGAGGTGGGGTGAATGCCCCAATCACCCTATGAAAGGGTAAACAAAATTTCAAAAGAGTGCAAAACTTCAAAGCTCGGGCAAAGATATAAGCATTCATGTTCACCCTTGTTATGGGACAAACGTGCCATTCGATCCTTCTATGCATGAACATGCCTCATACCAAAACAAAATCATGATCTCCTAAAATGAACTGTAATTCACGTTCTCCCTGAAAATGGGGTGAACGTCCCGTTCTCCCCCTCCATGGGTGAACATGCCTTGGGAACACCTTTTTTCCCATTCACCTCTAAAATGGGGTGAACATCCCGTTCACCTCTCACTTGGGTAAATGAACCATGAGAGGCGAACACATTTTTAAAGGAAGGCTCGTGCGTGCACAAGGGAAAATCAGGCGAGGTGGTTTTGTTTGAGGTGAATGCAATTCCTGGGCGAAAGGAGAAGAATTATGGTCAAAGTTTCAAGGGCACCAGATTTGTGAGCATTGAATAATGGTGGCATTAAGTAACTCATATCATGGATCTTGAGCATAGAATAATCTGTGTAGGTAGAGCAGAAGAATATTTATGATTTCCAAGGCATGAGGATATTCTCAAGATATTTAATATTTTTCATATTATCTGTGCATCGACGCCCAAGTTATTGGTTTCTTGGGAATTATTCCCTGAAAAATGGATCATTGTCTCTAAGGAGAAAATTTTCAATGATTCCAAGGAGAAATTTCCTCACTATGGTTCCTGATCTGGGATCATTTTGTTCTCTTCTACAATTAATGAAAGAGGCAAAAACCTCTATAAATACTAATCAGGTTTCTATTATAAAACAAGGGGAGGTTAGACATTTTGTGAGAATACTCTTTGAGTTTTCTGCATTAACACAAGGCATTAGGCTTCTGAATTTGCAAGTTAAATTGTGTGTAATTTCTTTCTATACTATGCACTTCTATTTTACATTCATCTTTCTTGTTTGTTGTTAAATTTAAATTCTACATTTGGATTTAAATATTGCTAGTGAGGGATTGAATGCTAAAGTGTTATTTTGCAGGTTATTACTATAAATTTACAAGTAAATTTTGTTGCTTTTCCTCTGTTAAATGTTATTGCATGCTTGGGTGAATTTCTTACTGTTAGTCTGCCCTGAAGCCTGCACTTCGGCATGTGGCCATATTTCCCATTTATTTCTGTATTTTTCCAATTTCCTTCCTGCGTACCTAGTCTTCTACCAGTGTAGGATTTAGTTTGGGAACTAGCCCTCTCTGGAGATTGGCACGGAGGACATTTTTTTCCTCTGGCCTTTCAATGTTGGTCGTATCTAGGGCGCACAAATGTAGTGTTTGTTGATTAGGAAGATATTTGACCAACATTTTTTGGCACACTTTGGGGGACTTCAAAGTTCCACTTCTAGTAGTCTTAAGGTCTGATGTTTGCCTTTGTACTATAATATTAGAACATTTGACGACTCGATTATACTTATAATTCTCCGAATTTGAGAGTGGTGGAAGTTGTGCCTCATGAATACAAGATCAAAAGTCAAAAATCTGAATCATAAAATCAAGTTCTATGAACTTGATATTCAAATATTGGGAGAACATCCTCAATTAACCACTTTTTGGCATATGTCTTCATTACCCCATTTATCCCACATACCATCCATCACATCTTCACGGTTAGCTAGTGTATTTTTTGCTCCTGTAAGTCCAGTTAATACTGCCACAAATTTCTCTCCACCCCATACTACCACTAGCATCCCTCAACCTACACCTCATATACCAGTCCATATGGCTCAGAACCCTTTGTCCTATCAACAATAGCCACTGAGGTAGTTCCTAGCATGGAATAGCTTAGGGACCTTGAACTTGCAAGGGCAAAATCTGATGTCACAAGCTGCTTTGAAATATTTGACAACTTATGATGGTACTGGTAAAATTTCATATGAGCATATCCAAGATGTGGCCTCTTTAGCAACCATGCATGACATAACAGATGAAGATGTAATGATAAAGCTGCTAGTATTGTTGTTGAGAGGAAAATTGTTGTATTGGTATCGATCACTACAACCGGGTACTATTACTTCATGGGATCAGTTAGTGGGGTTGTTGATAAAAAAATCATGAACAAGTTGATCCATACTCTTTACTGCACCAATTCACGATGATTCAAAGACATCCGCAAGAAGATATCATGGATTTTAATGTCAGATTCGCATGGATCTGGCAGAGAGTCCTTGATGGTTTATGTCCTACGCATGAGCAAGCTATGTTTTACTATATTAGGACGCTTAGAACTGATATTGGTATGGTTGTATGATAGGACAATGTGTTTACATTTCCAAACCTGTACACACAAGCTCAAAATGTTGAATCTAATTTAATTATCGTAGGTAGGCTTCCCCCAAAGACAACTATGCCAATCCTTCCTGATATTCCTCAGTACATGTATTCTAGCATATTTTTGCAACCCATACCATTGATGTACATAGTTCCCTCATGGAACTCAAGCCTGCCTCATATTACTCTGATTACCATCTTGTAACTTTCAGCTCCAAGTTTTACACAGTTACCTACTCCATCAGTCCCCTAACTATCGACATTTGTTTCTTTTCCAATATTTCCAGCACCTCCGACTCCCTTACTATTACCAATGTCGCAAGCACCCTTACCTTTGCCATCACATATTCCACCATCTAATCCTAACCCTTTCATAGTATTGTTGCAAGAAGTGAAGTCTAACAACGTGGCATTGAGGACAATATCTAATGAACCCACAATAGTAAGGAAGAAGCAAGAAGAGGCTGAGTTCCAATCATGAATATTCCAAACACCACCAATTACTTGGGAGTCAGCTTCTACTAGCATGGGACCTATGAATATTACAATAGTGTTAGTGAATGAGGAGACTAGTGCAACAGAAATGGCCTATTGGTGCTCGACATGTAATGATCCTCATGGGAAAGATACTTGTATGGTGCATATGAACTATGTGCAGATATTAGTAGAGAGTTCGGTTGGTGGATAGGTTAATATGATCAGAGAGACAGATTGTAATTTTATGAAGCCCTATTTGGAGTAAGTTTTAGTCCTCATGAGGTCCTAGAAAAATATAGTAACTTTAGATTCGGAGGAGCTCGAACCTTTGAAGGTGCCCATAGAACCAAAGGTGCAAAATGAGAAGTCATTACCTTTAGCAAAAGCACCCGTTGTAAAGGCTAAGGAGCAATATTTTGTCAAATTGAAATATTTACTACCCAATCCAACTCAGGAGAAATTACAGGATAAGTCATTGACTTTGCAACCTGCAGAAGCTGCCCAAATGCATGGTGAAACAAAAGAGCAGGCTAGGGAGTGACTTAAGTACCCATCATTGAAGAAGAGGCAAAGAGTGGAAGCTACTCAAAAATATCAGGATAAATATGAATGAGCTCTGGAAGAAAAGGTTTTGGTTGCTTCAAGTTACAACATTGTAGAGGAAATGAAGAAGATCCTAGTAAAAGTTAGCTTGTATGATGCACTACAGTTACCAATATAAATTTATTTGTTACGTGAGTCCTTGAAGACCACTAAATATCAGAAGAAAAATCATTTCCAAACAATCCTAGCGCAGGGTTTCTGACTTCTACAACAGGTAAAAATAGGCCACCCCCATTTTATTTATCTTTGAGAATGGAAGGGTGGATTATACATAATTGTATGATCGACTCTAAGTTGCAACTACTATCATGCCAAAGGTAGTATATGAAGTAATGGGAATGGAATATACGAGGAGCATCCCAAGAGTGTTTAATTTATATGGGACTCCAATAAATACAGTAGGAGTTATCATAGACATCCCTATTGTCCTTCACAGTATACCTCAAATCACAGTCATCCAGGAAGTTGTAGTAGTCGATTTAGAGCCATACTTCAGCATGTGCCTCTCAAGGGAGTTCACAACTAAGTTGGTAGGATATATTTCCTTGGACTATTCACATTTGGAGATACCATTTAAGGGAAAATAGATTTGTATCCATAATGAAAAACCTTCACCTTTTCACATTGAAAGGTTCAAATAGGAAGAACAGTCTCCAAGCGCAGTGAACATGATGACTGAATAACTAGAGGAAGTTGACTTGGTGGGAGAGGCATTGGGTGAACTTCATTTTGAGGATGAATTTTTGCTCACATATTTCAATGCAATGATTGGAACTAACATCGGTTGTTACACAATAACTAAACTAGAGCGAGCTGAAAAGCAAGCTCCCGATTCACAAGGTTTTGACACAAATCAGTTTTGGAAACTATATTTCGATGGTTCTAGATGTAGGAATGACATAGGGGCTGGTGTTGTATTGATATCTCCTGAAGGTATACAAAATATTTATTCTTACAAGTTGACTTGGAGTTGTACTAAAAACGTAGCCGAATATGAAGCATTGTACCTTGGGTTGAAAAAGACTAAAAAATTAGGCATTAAAAAACTGCAGACTTTTGGTGACTCTGAGCTTATTGTAAACCAGACCACTAATAGATGTGTATCTAAGTAGCACTACCTAAAATCTTATCATAATAGGTTTTGGGATTTTTTTGAGGCTTTCACAGCTCTGAACATTCAGGAAATTCCTTGGGAGCAGAACAGACATGCTAATATCTTAGCTTCCCTTGGTGCAAATTATTCCTCCATGGAGCAAGTGGTTCGAAAGCCTAAGACTGTCAAGGTAATTTATACACCTTCAGTTCCATATAATAATATTTTTTGGCAATTATTTGACAATGATGAATAAATAGTTAAATTTTTACTCAAAGAGACCACTAGCGCGGATTTCAGAATACTTGCCAAGAAGGAGAAGGAAGGGATGATTCAGTTAAAGAATAACCACATTCCCAGAGGTTTAATCTCACTAGAAAGTTTATTTGATCAAAATGATAGAGCTGATAAGCATAGGATTAAGGTAGATGCCAAGGAATACAAGGAATTGTAGTTGGAACCATAGAAGATTATCAAGATCAAGATTGATTGTGTATTAGAAGAGCTTGAAGGCATTAAAATTTTGTGCTACAAGTACCCTAACATTGTGGCATGGATTTACCAATATTTAAATGGATATTACAAGGATGTGATTAAGCATACCATAGAACTGTAGGAGGGGGTAAAACCTTTTTGGCAAAAGCAGCGTCCTGTTAATCCTAATATTGAAGCACTCATGAAGGCAGAATTGTTGAAGATGTTGGAGGCAAAGATTATTTATCTGATTAAGCATTCAACCTGGGTGGCAAACCTGGTTCCTATAAGAAATAAGAATGGAGACATATGATTGTGCATGGATTTTTGCAACCTCAATCAGGCATCGCTCAAATATCATTATCCTATGCCTCAGATAGATCAAATTCTTCATGTGGTAGCTGGCACTTAGATATTCTCATTATTAGATGGCTTCTCTAGGTATAGTTAAATTTGGGTGAAGGGCGAGGATCAATACAAAATATCATTCACTACCAAGTGGGGTATGTTCACCTACTAGCAGATGCCCTTTAGGCTCTCAAATGTCGGCACCACCTTCCAAAGAGCCATGGACATCGCCTTCGATGAGTCGCTAAATAGAATAATCATAATATATCTTGATGATATGACTATGTTTTCACATCGCTGAGAAGATCATGTTGCTCATTTGAGGCAGGTGTTTGAGAAGTTTTGTGAGTTTGGTATCTCCATAAATCCAAAAACATTGATATTTTTTGTCAAGGAAGAGAAATTGTTGGGTCACATAATCTCACAATAGGGGTTGGTGATAGATCCTGCAAGAGTTGAAGCGCTCATAAAATTACCGCTGCCCATTAATAAGAAATACCTATAGTCCTTCTTTGGTCAAGTAAACTTCATCCGCAAGTTTATTGTTGATTTTGCCCAAGTTGTTAAGCCCATGACTAAGCTTTTGAAAAATAATGTTGAATTTAAATGGACGGAAGTCAGGAGACAAAATTTTCAAGAAATTAAAGAAAGAATTACTCAGGCTCCAGTCTTAATTAATCCTGACTATTTGAAAGACTTCATTCTCTTTGCAGTAGGGGAGCATGAAAGCTATGTTGTAGTGTTGACTCAAAAATAAGAATATGGAGAAGAAAATCCCATTGCTTTCTTAAGCCAAGTTATTGCACCACATCAAGAGAAGTACAGTTTTATTGAGAAGCAGGTCTACGTAGAAATAAAATCATTGAAAAAGTTTCGACATTTTTTTTCTCAGAGCAAGACTATTGTTTATGTGATTCATCCTAATGTTTAAAACTTTATACTGCAAGGTGAATTAGGCAATAAAAGGGCAGGATGGATTTCCAAAATTCAATAGCACAATTTGGAGATCCAACCGACAAGGCTAGTTCATGGGCGCACCTTATGTTAGGAGTTAGCTAAGAGTCCTACCGTTGAGGCATTGGATGTGATTCACAAGGAAGACATAGGCAAAACAATTTGCACAAATCATACTGCAAGTGACCATGATTGGAGAAAAGAGCTCATTGACTATTTTGCTTCTGGGAGATGCCCAACTCATCTTGATTCCTCATAGCGTCGGAGGTTCAGACTGCAAGCACTCAAATATATATTGTTGCCTAATGGGTTATATCATAAGAACATTGACGGAGTTCTCAGGTTTGTAAAAGCATCCAAAAAGGAGAATATTTTGGAGGAATTTCATTCTGGACTTTTCAGAGGTTATTATGTAGGTAGACCCATGGCTTTAAAAATTATCCGAGCAGGGTATTATTGGTCAACCCTGTTCGCCAATGCTCATAAAATAAGTCAGCGGTGTGATAGTTGTAAACGATATGTGGGTAGAACTAGGAAAGGAGTGTTTCCTTTACGTCCAATCCAAGTAGAAGCAAATTTTCAATAGTGAGATCTTGATTTCATTGGCGTAATTGATCCACATTCTTCTATCGAGCACAAGTATATCCTAACGATGATATATTATTTCACCAGATGGGTAGAGGTTGTTCCCACTAAAAAGGTCAACCAAGCTACCGTTATCTCCTTTTTGGAAGGGCTCATTACCCATTTTGGTATACCAAATTCTATTGTGATTGACAATGGTACTCCATTCACTGGGACAAAAATTACAAAGTTTGCTATCATATAAAACTTTTATTTGAAGATATCATCCAACTACTACCTACAGGGGAATGGGTTGGCCGAATCTACTAACAAGAATTTTCTATGCATCTTGAAAATATTAATGGGTAGCAACAAGAGAAGTTGGCATTTATTGTTAAACCAAACACTCAAGTTGGATTGCATATCAATAAATAAATCTATCAAGACTTCTCTGTATGCTTTGGTTTATGGAAAATAAGTTGTTCTCCCCACACATATTGAGTTGCCAGTTCTCCAAACACTACAATTGTTCCAGAATGAGGATGATGAATGTGATGCTCTGAATGCAAAGACAACACAATTACTGTAGTTGGAAAAGAACAGAGAGTAGGTGTATCAGGCTGAGCATTCTATAGATATGAGAAAGTGGTTTGGAAAGAAAACAATTGACTGCAGTTTTCAGGTGGGAGATCTAGTTTTAAAATGGAATGAAAATAAGTCCAAGCTAGGGAATCATCACAAGTTTGATGATATGTGGAAAGGACCTTTTCAAATTGATGTGGTAAATTTAGCGAATGCTTATCACCTCCATGATACGGAGGGTTATGATCTTCCTATCCTCGTAAACGGACTTCATTTGAAGGCTTATATTCAATGACGACATTCCGAGTGAGTTAACATGTTGTACATATGTAAGTATTTTTTTGACGTTTTAATGGTTGTTGTTATTTTATTATAGTTATAAGAAAAGAAAAAAAAAGGAAATAAGAAAAGAAAAATAAGAAAGAAGAGAGAAGAAATAAAGAAATAAAATTACTAATAATGTGCAACCCAAGAGCTGACGAAAAGGCTTTTCACCCTAAGAATAAGGTGCCTAACAATAGCAAAAAAAACAGAGTTTTCTTTTGCCAAGAATATGCCTTCATGAAGATAGAGCAAATTATGATGAACACTGCATCCATCCCTGGTTAACTACATCTTGGCTACACAGGGCGAGTTTAAAGAAGACCACAGTTTCGACGAAAGAAAACGTTGAGTTAACATTGCGTTCACCCTAGGAGAGGGGCAAATGGCCCATTCGCCCATGTTGTGGGTGAATGCGATGGATGGGGTGACAAAGTGTTTTGCATGAAGCTAAAAATTAAAGGTGTATGAATTTTAAGAAGTTTTCTATAAAAAACGCTTCTGTAAAAGATAAAAGGAAAAAGAGGAATCATGAAGCACAGCTAAACGAAAGACAAAAAGAAAACAAAAAAAAAACAAAAATACACTCTGGGTTGTTTTTAGAAATTTTGATTTACAAAAGCAAGAAAAAAAAAAAGGAAGAAGAAGAAAAAGCGAAAGTAGGTAAGCCATCCCTTAAGGGGCCATTCACCATGAAATTTTAAATAAATCTGAAGCACCTAAGGTTTTTTGAGCAAGACGTTTTTGTCCCAATTTTGAAGTCGCTTGCCCAACAAGGATTAAAATATTTTGCTCTCGAAGTAATTTTATTGCGACAGTTTTGGAAGCATGTTCTATAATGAAAGGTACCCTTGGTTTACACATCGATGATCAGAGAGCGAAAGTGTAAGAAGGAGCATTTAATTGAAAATGTGCTTTGTGCTTAACTTTTATTTTCCTAAGGAGTAGCGAATGTTCAATGATTAATTTTTGAGTGGTCGTTTTAGCTTCCCTAATGAGCTTCAGGTGCCAGGGCATAATTTACAAGGATACTTTGTGGTAAATTGGGCACACTTTTTTAAGAGGATCCGACAACGAATCATAGGAAGAGCCATTGGAGCTTCAAAAATCATGTCCGGCTAGAAGTTCAATATTACTTTCCTTTCGAAAGTGTCCAAAATTAAATTGCCATTTATTGTAACAGTTACAGAGTAGTCCTATATAAACCCTAAGGTAAAAATATTGTAGTTTATTTTCTATTTTTAAATTTTTATCGTTGTGTCTTGCATTTTAGTTGTAGAGAATTTCAGAGGTTGCTTAGATAATTTTTCAAAGAGAAAAATTTGGGAAACACAGTAAAGGGCCAAAATACGTTGCAAAGGCCTCAAAGCCTAAGAAATCAAAGAAAAGGCAAGGAGGCTCTAGAGCCAAAAGGGCTCAGAAAATGATTACGTAGATTTGGATCCGTACGAAGATACTATGGCATAAATTGGAGATTGCATTATCACTTACAAGGGAATTCAGAAGTTAAGGTAGGACGTAGAAGCGGTAGTGAGTCAAGGTGTATCATATAACAAATGGCTCACAGTGCCCTATAACTTGCAATTGTTCTGGTATTTATGTCCGCCTGTGCATTCCTGTCCTGAGTTGGTGCAGCTTGTAGCTGAATTTTATGATCCATTTATGAAGGTGGTTAGAAATGCAAAAAGGAAGATTTTATTCACCATCACTCCAAATGAGATTCATGAGGCGTTTGCCTACGGATTAGAAGCTCCCTCCTATGCAGTTAATAAAAAGCTACATACAGACAAGCAATAAGACAGATACGTCTCCACAATGATGATGCACCAGTTTATGGAGACACAAATAGTTAAAGACCCATAGATGGGGTAGCTCCCTAGTTTGCCCAAGCCACTCTTAGAATTTAAAAGCCAATATTTATACTCTATGTTAGCTTGGGTTGTTGGGTTACCTTCAGATGAGACAGTGCATAAATGGCAAGCGACTGTGGTGCAATGTATTTGTAAGGTTGAATTTTATTCTCCTGTGGTCATGACATAGGGTGGTAACCCCATCTTCTTCGACTGGGTTGAGTATATTTCCCGAAGAATTAACTTTCAATTGGAAAGGATGCAAACTGGTGCATCTAGGTCTTTTCAGCACACATAATTTTTGGTGTGGTTTTTCTTATTCCAATTGCAGAGACGCTTCTCGTTTATTATAGTAACACAGGTAGGCAAAAAGGATAAGCCTCTGCTAGTTTATATATGGACTCTAGTTTTGACAAGGAGGGAGTTTGTATATAGCTTCAACAGTTGGTTTTTGGGACCAGCAATTGAGTTGCTTTGTGGTACCTGTGAGAGAGTGCCACAAAATTTGAGGGACGAAGTCATCGAGCAAGAGAAGGACGACATTTTTTTGCTTATCCAGGGCATAGTTGTACAAATTTTTGGCTTCATAGGTAAGCCATTTTTGTTGTCGTATTTCACCATGGAGCATATGTTTGCCATGGAGGTCGTGCACCAGACTGTTTGTCATGCAGCATAAAAGTGAGCCAGGCTGGGAAAAATAGGCTCTTAATGGTGGCATTGTAGGATTTAGGCTTGATTGAACTATCGCAGTGCTATCGATATGACCCTTTGGGTAATTTCTTGGTTATTGTGAAGGCCAAATTGTTCCATTGCTATACTCGACTTGACATCTAGAAGAGGAGAAAAAAAATTGATGGGCCAGAAATGAACTGGCATATTGAGAAAATGATGACCCTCCCACCATGGCACGATTATTATGAGTAGGAGGCAGAGTATAATCACGCTAAGTATAAGACTCAAATTCCTCCATCGGGTTTATTTAATTCTGTCAAGGAAGCCAAATCCGACTGGACTAAAGAAAAAATAATGAACTGGTGGATTATGCGTATTCATCGCAGAAAGCCAACTGCTCTATATGGGTTAAAATTGGACAAGTAGTTTTTTTATGCTTACAACGAGTTTATAGACTCATATCAGCCTATTACCTTTGCTAATATTTTGTCGTAAATTTTTCAACACTCGGACAGTGGTGAAGGAAAAATTGAACATGAGCACCCAACAGTTGAAGATGAGACTCCATAAGAAGAGGAACAACGGTACATATTAAGAGGAGATCTCAATGAATGAAGCGGCAACTAGAGGGAACACCGACACCCAAAAAGCAAATTTTACCAAAGGCGCATCCATTTCCAAAGGTGGCAAAATGACCAAGAACAAGCACGGTTACGACTTCTGTCATTGAGGATCCAATAGTTTTAGCCACCACCATTTCTACAATTATAGTTGTAACTGTCTCTACGGTTACTAATGTGTCAGCGATCATGGTAAATCCTTTTCCCATGGAAGAACCCTCATCCAAATTCATAGAAGTATTTTCGATGGTGCAATCACTAGAAGAATATCATCAGTCTAAGAGCTTCCATGTTGATGTTATGGATAAAAATATTGGGGAAAGGGTGTAAGTACAGGAAGAAGCAATTTCATAGCTGCCTCCATCCTCGCAGCACATGGTGCTTGCACTCGAAGGTACATCTCTTCCTCCCTCTTCCTCCCTCTTCCTCTTCCTTGGAGCAAGCAAGCAGTGATTTCTGCTTCACTACCATCTGTTCCATTTTTTTCATCTTCAATATTTGTTTCTCTGCCCTTCGGTATGCCATCCATGTCTGCCTCACTTCCATCTTCTTCCATTCCTGAAGTCACTACTACCCCTTCTTCTATTCCCATTCCTTCATCTTTTATTTCTTTCAGTTCGTACGTGTCAGTGTTGAACAATTTTTTGCACCCTTCTCCTTTTTTTCCCGCCTCCACTGCCATGGAGGTTGTTAGTACGTAAGCTCCTCCAAGGGTAAGCGTAATAGTAGTCGAACCCTTTTCCTCCACCAAAACCGTCATTTCCATTCCACCTATTGTTTTCGTTCTGCCTCTTCTAACCGTATCCTCTATTCCAACTGGGCCCAGTCGCTCAAATATTTTGGTTTCATTCACCCCATTCTTGGAGCTACAAACATTTCCAAACATACATGTGGCCTGTAAGAAGCCTGATATAGAGAAAATCATCTGGGCACACATGAGCTCTTCGTAGTGGTTGAAGAGTATGCGGCATAAAGAGGCCTTGGCTCCAGCTCAGTATATTAAAAAGGTTACCTTTGACCCCATTGGAAAGGAAGCTCATATCATAATAATTACGCCATTGGTCTAGAATCCCCAAGGATATTTGTTGTCGGGTGATCTCATTTTTGAGATTATAATGGAAAACCTTATACGGATAGATCCTGTGGATAATATGGGTAACATTCAAGTAGATATGATATCAGTGTATCTTCATGGTGAGCATTTTAAGGAGAAATATTTTGAAATTTAGAACAAGATAATCGAGCTCGAGAATGCCCCAGCAAAAATTTGAGCCCAAGAAGAGAAGACAACGACTGAAAATGACTACTTGCGCTAGTAGGTCAAGGTCCACTTGAATGAGCGTGATGTTGCCAAGATTGAGATGCACAAGCTTCAGTAGCAGCTCAAAGAAGTAAAGCAATAGTTAGCTGAGAAGGAAGTGGCACCAACCATAGGATTTTTGTGGGATAATGTCAAGGAAACTCGCCTTCGCTCTGCATAGAATTGTGAAAAGTTGGCCACGTAAGCTGTTAAGGTGTTGCAATATCTATGGGAGGTATGGATATAGATTTAGTTTGGACAACAACTAATTGATACCATTGAGGATATTTTGTCGTCCTATATGGAGATGGCAGTAAAGATACAAGCTTTGATTAATACCAATTTGCACATTCGCCCCCTCAACGAGATGGATTATGCCTAGTCTAAAGCAAAAGTTACACTACGCAGTTACTTCCAGAAAATGGACCTTGTATGGGAAGGATGGGCCATCATCAACACCATCGAACGTGAGCACACTATTTCCATGTCTCATTTTGAGACCGTTGATGAGTTGGGATTTCTGACCTTCATAGATAATTGGGGTGAAACTCTTCCCATAGAACAGTTGGAAGCCTTCTAGAATAAGTTTGTTGAAGATACTTCCAAAATTAATTCTTAGTAGGAGCCTCTAACAGAAGCACAGGTGTTGCTCTTGATGCAAAAATATACGCACTTAGAATTATCATTATACAAATTGAGGCAATGATAGAAGCACCTCAATTTGACAGATGTTTAGAATATTTGTTTTGTTTATGAGTCTCTCAGTGTGTGGTGCCTTTTTACTACTCATGATTGGAGAGAAGTAGTTCGCGCTTATGAGGTTATTTCTGATATAATCCAAGAGTAGGAGGAGCAGGCAGTAGCAGAGCATGTGGTAGCAGCAAAAGAAGCAGAAGAAGCAGAGCGAGTTGAAGTACTCAGAGTAGTAGAAGAGGTAGAGTAGAAGGAATGCGTAGAGGAAGAAGCATATCATAAGGTATCCACAGTATCGGCGAGTGTGCCAGCTAAAGACCCTATTTCCCAATGAATGAAGGCCTTGGATTGCTTTCATCCATGCAAGATGGATACCCCGTGAGTCACCAGAAATATTGGCAATTTTGATTTTTACCACATTGGGAGTTTTGTTAGAATATCTTTGATACAATATGTTGATTATGGCAACATTATTTTGAAGACAATGTTATATGTTCCTAATTTCTTTACATGTGTGTTGTATTTGTTTTTGCGTTGATTCGGGTTTGCCCCACTATGAATACTTTGAAAATGAATGCATTTTTAAAACTTGTGAAAAACAAAAAATAAATTAATGAAAGGCCTAGTTAGAAACTTGACAGACTTGAAAAATGTATTTACATTCGTCCCAGAAGTGGGGTGAACGCCCCAATCACCCTATGAAAGGGTGAACAAAATTTCAAAAGAGTGCAAAAATTCAAATCTTGGGTGAAGATATAAGCATTCATGTTCACCCCTATTGTGGGGTGAACATACCATTCGCTCCTTCTATGGGCGAATGCATCCTGTACCAGAACAAAATCATGATCACCCAAAATGAACTGCAATTCACATTCACCTCAAAAGTGGGGTGAATGTCCCGTTTGCCCCCCCCATGGGCGAACGTACCTTGGGAACACCTTGTAATCCCATTCACCCCTAAAATGGGGTGAACTTCCTGTTCGCCCCTCACTTGGGCGAACGAACCATTAGAGACGAACGCATTTTTAAAGGAAGGCTCGCGTGCGCATAAGGGAAAATCATGCGAGGTGGTTTTTTTTTAGGTGAACGTAATTCCTAGGCGAAATGAGAAGAATTATGGTCAAAGTTTCAAGCGCACTAGATCTTTGAGCATTTAATAATGGTGGCATTAAGTAACTCATATTGTGGATCCCAATCATAGAAGAAGCTATCAAGGTAGAGCAGAAGAATCTTTATGATTTCCAACGCATGAGGACATTTTCAAGATATTTAATATTTTTTAGATTATTTGTGCACCGACACCCAAGCTACTGGTTTCTTAGGAATTATTCCCTGAAAAATGGATCACTATCTCTAAGGAGAAAATTTTCAATGATTCCAAGGAGAAATTTCCTCACTATGGTTCCTGATCTGGGATCATTTTGTTCTCTTATGCATTTAATGAAAGAGGTGAAAACCTCTATAAATACTAATCAAGTTTCTATTGTAAAAGAGGGGGAGGTTAGACATTTTGTGAGAATACTCTCCATGTTTTCTACATTAACACAAGGTATCAAGCTTCTGAATTTGCAAGTGATCTTGTGTGTAATTTCTTTCTATATTGTGCACTTCTATTTTATATTCATCTTTCTTGTTTGTTGTTAAATTTAAATTCTACATTTGGATTTAAATATTGCTAGCGAGGGAGTGAAAGCTGGAGTGTTATTTTGGAGGTTATTACTGCAAATTTTTAAGTAAATTTTGTTGTTTTTCCTCTGTTAAATGTTATTTCACGCTTAGGTGAATTTCCTATTGTTAGTTTTCCCCAAATCTTGCACTTTGGCCTATGGCCATATATCCCATTTATTTTCGCATTTTTCCAATTTCTTTCCTTCGTCCCTAGTCTTCTACTAGTGTAGGATTTAGTTTGGGAACTAGCCCTCTCTGGATATTGGCACGGAGGACATTTCTTTCCTCTGGCCTTTCAATTTTGGATGTATCTAGGGTGCACAAACGTAGTTTTTGTTGATTAGGAAGATATTTGACCAATAGGAACCTTATAATTAAAATAAGCACATTCACATAAATATTACAATAAAATTATTAATTCATGAAAGAACATAATATTGCAATACAAAATATAAATACAAATATATATATATATATATATATATATATATATTAATTTCATAAATCATAATACAGAAACGCGGGCCTCTTTAAGGGGCAATGTCCAATACTTTCATTCAATATGCAAAAATATACATTCATTTATGTTCCCTTGTCTTTTAAAGATACATTTCATGCAACCCTAACCTAATGCTCAAGATTTGGCTTACATGCAAAATGCCACCCGAGCTAGAATATTCTACTAATAAATAATTACATTATTTACAACAATTACATGAAATGGCCCCACTTGTCTAGGTGCCTCAAGTGTCACATACCATTACAAAATATTGTTATAATAGGGTCCTTGTCTTGGTAATGAGGTCATTACATAATAATGTTAGGATGGGATCCTAACATACCCTTCCCCTTCAAAAATATTTGTCCTCAAAGCTAGAGATGAGGAAATTATTGTTGTAGTTTTTGGAGATACTCCCATGTGGCATCTTCTAGTTGTAGTCCATGCCATTGAATAATAAATTCAATGATGACATGGTTATGAAGGGTGCATGATCTTCTAGTTGTATTCCAAAGCCTCAAGATTCATCTTAAGTTTTTGAAGGACAATGACATGTTGGTTGAGGGTGGTGTCTACATCATGAACCTTGGAGCTTTCGGGAATGTAGGAGGAGGGTGTTGATAGAGGATGATTATGTACTGCTTAAAAGACTGTAACCTTGGTCATGGTATGATATGAAGTATTATACCACCATTTGGCCAAGGGAAACCACTTCACTCACTATGCAAGATGTTTGGATGTAAATCAATGAATCTAGATTTCCAAGCATTTATTAACAATTTTTGTTTGACCATCCATTTGTGGATTATAGGCTAAACTCATTTTGAGCTAAGTTTCCTATAACTTAAACAATTCTTGCCAAAAATGACTAGTAAAGGTAGGGTCTTTGTCTGACACAATAGATGTGGGCATGTCATGAAGGCAAAATATGGAGCCTAAAAAGTTGTGCTTAGAACGATGTTGGTAATCTTGTTGACACATACATTTTTGAGCCAATTCAAGACTCATCTTAAGTTTTCATAGGACGATAACATGCTGGTTCAGAGTGGTGTCTACATCTTGAACCTTGGAGATTTCTATAATGTTGGAAGAGGGTGTTGATATAGGATGATTGTATGTTGCCTAAAAGGGTGTAACCTTGGCCATGGTATGATATGAAGTATTATACCACCATTCGGCCAAGGGAATCCACTTCACTCATTATGCAGGATGTTTGGATGTAAAGCAATTAAGGTAGGTTTCAAAGCATTTGTTAACAAAAAAAAATTGGCCATTTATTTTTGGATGATAGGCTAAACTCATTTTGAGTTGAGTTCCCTATAACTTAAACAATTCTTACCAAAAATGACTAGTAAAGGGAGGGTCTCTATTTGACACAATAGATGTGGGTATTCCATGAAGGTGAAATATGAAGTCTAAAAACAATTGGGCTACTATTTGTTGAGCAAGGTGCAGCAACAGTATTGTCATTTTTGCAGTATTGTCATTGTTGTCAACACAGTCAGACAGATCGGTTGATGCAGTGGACAGGGACAGGAGTCAAGAGGTTCTTCAGAGTATGTACAGTGATTCTCCAAAAGATCAAAGTGGCCCATATGCTAAAAATCAAAAGAAAATCACAAGGAAGAAAATTGTCGCGATATCGCGACATGTTGAGGAAGAAAGAAAAACTGTCGCGATATCGTGACATGTTGAGAAGAAAGAAAAACTGTCGCGATATCGCGACATGTTGAGAAGAAAGAAAAACATGTCGCGATATCGCGACATGTTGAGAAGAAAGAAAAACTGTCGCGATATCGCGACATGTTCGGAGAGAAAGCGCAAGCAAGCAAAACTATCGTGATTTCGTGACATGTTCGGAGAGAAAGCGCAAGCAAGCAAAACTATCACGATTTCGTGACATGTTCGGAGAGAAAGCGCAAGCAAGCAAAACTGTCATGATTTCATGACATGTTCGAAGAGAAAGCGCAAGCAAGAAAAACTATCACGATTTTGCGACATGTTCGGAGAGAAAGTGCAAGCAAGCAAAACTGTCGTGATTTCGTGACATGTTCAGAGAGAAAGCGCAAGCAAGCAAAACTGTCACGATTTCATGACATGTTTGGAGAGAAAACGCAAGCAAGAAAACTGTCATGATTTTGCAACATGTTCGAAGAGAAAGCACAAGCAAGAAAAACTATCACAATTTCATGACATGTTCGAAAATAAAGTGCCAGCAAGAAAAAGTGTCATGATTTCGCGACATGTTGAAAGAGAAAAAGGCAAGTAGAAAAAGTGTCGCGATTTCGTGACATGTTGAAAGAGAAAAATGCAAGTAGAAAAAGTGTCGCGATTTCATGACATGTTGAAAGAGAAAAAGGCAAGTAGAAAAAGTGTCGTGATTTCGTGACATGTTGAAAGAGAAAAAGGCAAGTAGAAAAAGTGTCGCGATTTCGCGACATGTTGGAAGAGAAAAAGGCAAGTAGAAAAAGTGTCACGATTTCACGACATATTAAGAGAGAGAGTCAAAGAAAAGTGTCGCGATTTCATGACATATTGCAAGAGAGAGTAAGGAAGAAAAAGTGTCACGATTTCGCGACATATTGGAGAGAGAGAGTCCAAAAAGAAAAGTGTCACGATTTCGTGACATGTTAGGAGAGAGAGAAAAAAAGTGTCACGATTTCATGACATATGACAAGAGAAAGTACAAAGGAGAAAAGTGTCACGATATCATGACATGTCGGGTTTTCGTGACCCGAAGGCAAGAGAAAGAGCTAAGGAGAAAAAGTGTCACGATATCATGACATGTCGGGTTTTTGTGACCCGAAGGCAAGAGGAAGAGCAAAGGAGAGAAAGTGTCACGATTTCATGACATGTCGCATTTTCATGACTTAAGGAGAGAGAAAGTAAGATGGCAGAAGTGTCGCAATATCGCGACAAAAGTAAAGAAGAAGAGTACGAAGGTGAAAGTGTCACGATATCGCGACATGTTGTGTTTTCATAGGTACAAGCCAAGAAGAGTAGCAAGGAGGCGAAAGTGTCGCGATATCGTGACATGTGTTTTCGTGGGCAAACTCCGAGAAGAGGACAAAGAGGCAGAAGTGTCACGATTTCATGACAGGTCGTTTTGGCGCGAGCTAAGAAGAGAACCCAACCGAAATAAGATATGTGACAGTTACAGAAGAAGTCGATACGACGGTTACAGGTGCAGTTACAGAAGAAGTCGATACGATAGTTACAGGTGCAGTTACAGAAGAAGTCGATATGACAATTACAGGTGCAGTTATATAAGAAGACAGTATGATAGTTACAGGTGCAGTTATAGAAGAAAATCATGTAGCTAAAATAGGAAGAGCTAACTGAAGTCAGTACAACAGTTACAGGTGCAGTTACAGAGAAAAGTCAGAACTTTGTTATAAAAGGAGGTCTGCGTGAAGAATTAGAATGTTGTTGAATAAAGTGAAAGTGCTACGAAAAGAGGGTTGGAAGAGTGTCGTAAGAGAGCGTTAAGCAGAGCCGAGAGAGCTGTAAGAGTGCAGTAAGAAGCACAACAAGAGGGTTGTAAGAGAGCCGTAAAAGTGCAGCAAGCAGAGCCGTAAGTGTGTGTGGTGTTTTGGTGAATAGCGAGAGAGGTTGGGTTAGCAATAGACCAGTCAGGGTCTTGTATAAGCGAAGGCATTTTTATGTCAATCTTATAGTTTCAAAATTGCAGTCCAAGTTGGTGCTTGGAATCAGGGGTTGGTGCTCCTTTCTGTTGGTGCAGATAAACCAGGGGTTGGTGCTCCTTTCTGTTGGTGCAGATAAACCAGGGGTTGGTGCTCCTTCCAGTGGGTGCTGGTAAATTGATTATAAAATTGGTATTTTGCAAAGGCTGGATTTGGACGGAAGTCCAAGCAGTCATTTTGAGGAGTAGCCAAATTGGTGAACCTCGTTACATCATGTGTTGTGGAATGCTCTCTTGTTATATTTGCTTTATGTGGTTTTAAGCTTTCATTGTTTTAGCTTTAAGAGTTGAAGTTTTTAAGTTTTTAAAGAGCCACACTGATTCACCCCCCCTCTCAGTGTCATTGTGAGACTAACAATTGGTATCAGAGCCAATTTCCCTTGTCAGGCTAAATCAGCTAGGGTTGATCTTGGATTAGTACACAATGGGTAAGAAGAATAGATCCTCCTCCAAAAAGGCATCTCAGTCAGTTTCAGTTCCTGTGGAAGAGAAAAGTGAACTAGAAAAGGTTGAAGAAGTGAATTCTGAAGTATATGATGAAAACCTTGAGGCTGAAGTAGATCTAGAAGGTGAGTTGATCGCTGCACTTGAAGAATTGGGTATAGAAAAGAAAAAGAACAAAATACTGTCCAAGAAGTTGGAAGAATATGGGGATAATATTGAAGATCTCTTCTTACAAATTCAGAAAGCCAAGAAAATAGAAGAAGCCTTGAAGTCACGCCTGGATGATAAAGGCGATGTATGTAGCAAACGTGAAGAGGAATCTAACAAAGTTATTAGTGATCTAAAGATGCAAGTAGAAGAGTCCAAAAGGACTGAAGAAACTCTCAAGTCACAGATCAATGAGAAAGAGATTGTCTGCTGCAAACAAGAAGAGGAAATTGTTTCATTGAGGAAACAACTAGAAGAGGCCAATACAAATCTCAAATTTGAGAAGAGCACAGAGTTGCTAGATAAAATGATAAGGCAACAAAGAAGCCCAATGGTTAAGCTTGGTCTTGGATGTGAAGTTGAACAACCTTCATCTTCTAAGTCTACAGAGAAGAAGAAGTCCACTGCTGAAGGATCAAAGCAAGAAAAGCTTGAAGCTGAATCTTCAAAAGGAAGAAAATCTCAAAGGAGATCTACAACAAAGCAACCACAACAAAAGAGGTTCTATCACTCTCACTCTATTCATAATAATGCTTTTAATGGCTATTGTTTTAGATGCAACCATTATGGTCACAAGGCAATTTATTGTGGATTGAATAATAGATCAAAGAGTTATGTTGGTAGAAATACATTTGTTATTCCGGTTGAACACCATGTGCAATGTTTTAAATGTAATGGTCATGGGCACATAGCAAGGTTTTGTCCAAGAATTTTTGTATCTAATCTAAGGCAAGACAGTAGATTTCATCAGACACAAAGAATGCAACACAGACAGGGAAGAAATCATGTGCATCAAAGAAAGGAAAATAATCATCCATCAAGGATGCACAAGAGACAACCACCCAGTAGAAATGGTTTTTCACCTTTGATGGATTATGTAGTAGAATGTTATAACTGTCATAATTTTGGGCACACTGCAAGAAATTGTCGAAGTACATTTGCATCTAATCAATTTTAGGGAAGAAAATTTCAACCAAATGGAATGAGACAAAATAGAAGATTTCTCGAAAAACATGCACAAGCTACTGAAAAAGAAAAGTCAAAACAAGAGCCCAAAATTGTAATCAAACCAGAGTGGAGAAAGAAAGAAGAAAGGGAATCGTATCTCCTTGGACTGAAGGAGACTACTCCGCTATTGCACTAAGCAACTCCATGTAGCACATCCTCAGGGGGAGCAATCTTGAAGTTTCATTTTAATGCTCCTATGTATTTGTTTGGTTATCTGAGGATGAAAGGCAAGTAGTCAGGGAAGTTGTCGTATAGTTGTCGAAGTGTGTTTTCAGTTCATGTAGTTGTTTGTGGAAGTGTCGTGAAGGGTGGTGATTAAATTGAGAGTTGTCATTATTGGAAGTATTGCTATATGTCATTGTTGTACTGTTGATGGTTCTTACTGCCACTGTCCAAAGTTAAGGATTATAACAGTTCAGATAATTTGGTTAGTGAGAGAATGTTGCCCTAGCCGCATATATGTGTTTTCGATAAAAGCAATGTGTATTTGAACTACACATTGACGTGAAGATTGTTAGATCTATTATGATGTTGTGGTGAAAAATATTGAAGTCTGATTATTGATTCATGTTTAGCTCATCAAGATGAGCAACTTTGCTTTGTGAATCATACCTATCCGAGGTCCAAAAGTATGAGTTTGAGTAAGGTGCACTATAGTTGGTTGTGAAGTGTTTGACAAAATGTTGTCTCCTGATTCGAACAGTTGAAAGTAAGGTGTGACCAGCGGTGACTGTAGAAAACATAGACCAAGTTGAAAATGTAAAAAGGGATTTGGTTGGTGTTGTGGTACAGTGTTTGATGCTTGCACAGAGTTGGCGATAAAATTGCAGTGTCGGTACAGTGTTGGACAAAAGTTGGTACAAGTGTGAGTCACTTGACAATTTTTTTGACAGATGTGAAATCAGCATTTTTGAATGGGAAGCTTGAAGAAGAGGTTTTCGATGCAGCAGCTGATAGGCATTATCTGAGATAGAACATGCAGCACAGGTCGACGTGTCATGGAAGCATAAGCTGGCAGGTGCTGGTTTTGAAGCCTGTAACATTCCCAATCTGCAGATAAAATAGAATCCGTGTTGTGAGTACATCTCAATTCATCTACCAATATCGATGGAGGACTATGGTAAAGATCTTCATGATCGTTATGAAAATTACTGCCAAAGTGTAGGTGGAAAGCGTGAGGTTCTTAACCAAAAATACATCACATCGTTTGGTATAAGAGAGCATCAATTTTCTCTAAAGAAGTAGTTGTTATCAAAGAGATGCCAGAGTCAAAGCAAACAGTGGTACTAGCACCCAGTTGGTCAAGAGTGCCAAGTGGCACATGCAAGGCAGAGACGTTGAGAAAATAGCGCCCAGGTGGTGAAGCGTCAAGGAGGACAAGATGCCTATGCAACTAAGAAAGTCTTGCATTATTTGAGAAATGCGAGATATTGCCCGAGGAATCCCTTGATCGCAGCGAGGAGAAATGCTCCGAAGAACGTTCGTCTAAGACATTGAGTAGCCCTGACATATGCCCTAGCAAGAAGCAGAATACCGAGAGTTGATGACTGCGCAGATTGAGGTTCCAACGCTAGATATAACGGTCCACTGTCAATACCTGCGCAGACGATGAAAACATTCATGGCAGCCATTAGAAACCAGAGACATTGAGCTGCACAATGGATGCGAGGCAAAGTCGTTAGTCACGGAGGAGGTGGCAGTCAAGAGGCTAAAGAAAATTGTGGAGATTGCCGATGTTAAAGTTGATGAAGGTAGGGAACGAGTTATAAGCATAGTGGTTGAAGCCCATTGGTTGTGAAAGAACTTGAGTTAGAAAAGAACGTGAGTATCATTGTTATGTGATATTTGTGGTTGAGCATTGTTGGAAATGATTGAGTTGGTTGATACATACTTGGACTAGGGTTGTGTGAGAGAGAGTTGTCCCTTGTGATGATTGGTTGAGTTGATTTGATTGAGCCTAGTCAAGTTATGTGTGAAGTGATTTTTAAAGTTCTATGAAATAAATTATTCCATCATTCTATGTTGAGTTGAGATTGAGGTTAGAACATTTTAAGTCTCTAACAAATCTCTTTATGCTTCTGTGAAGTGGATTTGATTTGAGATTGCCATTCATTGTTGAGTTCATTTTGAGTACTACTTGAGCATGATTGATTGAGCCTTTGAGAAGGCCTTTGGGAAATATTTGAGGATAGTGTTGGGACAGATTTCTAGAGCAGATTTGGGCAAGTTCTTGGTGAGCTTACTAGAGTAGATTCGGACAAGTTCTGTGTGAGCTTGTTATTCAGCATTGGACAAGTTCTATGTGAGCTTGTTAAGCAGGTTCTGTGTGAGCCTATTGACAGAGTACAGAGGACAGAGTCTCAATGGATAGAGATCCAACAGCCAACACAGTTGAAGATAGATCTGAGTGAGGATTCTTCAAGTGGAGAGAGGTCCACCAGTCAGTAGCGGATACCTTCGCAATAAATTGGGAGTGGTCATGCTTTCCAAGAACTGACTAGCTATCGGGACCACATTCTTAGGGGGAGCATTTATATATTTGATTATCTTTTTGCTCATGTTTGTAATTTTTGCTAACTGTCATAATTTGTGCTTGAGAATGTTGTGCATAGACTCAGGGGGAGTCTACAGCAGCCCTTTGGTATTATTGTCAAAGGGGGAGAAGAATTACAGGAAATTGCACGTGTGTTGCCAACAATTCCAAAGGGGGAGATTGTTGAGCAAGGTGCAACAAAAACATTTATTGTCATTGTTGTCAACACGATCGACAGATCGGTTGATGCAGTGGACAGGACAGACAAGAGATTCTTCGAGTATGTAGAATGATAAAGAGGTTCTTCGAGTATGTACATGATTCTCCAAAAGATCGAAGTGGCCCATATGCTAAAAATCAAAAGAAAATCACAAGGAAGAAAACTATCGCGATATCGCGACATGTTGAGGAAGAAAGAAAAACTCTCGCGATATCGCGACATGTTGAGAAGAAAGAAAAAGCGTCATGATATCGTGACATGTTGAGGAAGAAAGAAAACTGTCGTGATATCGTGACATGTTGAGAAGAAAGAAAAACTGTCGTGATATCATGACATGTTCGAGAAAAAGAAAAATCTCATGATATCACGACATGTTTGAGAAAAAAAAAAAAGTCACAATTGTGACATGTTCGAGAGAAAGCGCAAGCAAGCAAACTATCACAATTTCATGACATGTTCGAGAGAAAGCAAGAAAAATATCATGATTTGCATGTTAAAAAAACTATCATGATTTCTGACATGTTCGGAGAGAAAGCGCAAGCAAGCAAAATTATCATGATTTCATGACATGTTTGGAGAGAAAGCGCAAGCAAGCAAAACTGTCACGATTTCATGACATGTTCGAAGAGAAAGCGCAAGCAAGAAAAACTATCACGATTTCACATGTAAAAAAAATTTGACATGTTGAAAGAGAAAAATGCAAGTAGAAAAAGTGTCACGATTTCATGACATGTTGAAAGAGAAAAATGCAAGTAGAAAAAGTGTCATGATTTCATGACATGTTGAAAGAGAAAAATGCAAGTAGAAAAAGTGTCGCGATTTCATGACATGTTGAAAGAGAGAAAGGCAAGTAGAAAAAGTGTCGTGATTTCGCGACATGTTGGAAGAGAGAAAGGCAAGTAGAAAAAGTGTCGCGATTTCATGACATATTACAGAGAGAGAGTCCGAAAGAAAAAGTGTCATGATTTCATGACATATTGCAAGAGAGATTGTACGGAAGAAAAAGTGTCATGATTTCGTGACATATTGCAAGAGAGAGAGTCCGAAAGAAAAAGTGTCACGATTTCGTGACATTGCAGGAGAGAGAGTCTGAAAGAAAAAGTGTCGCGATTTCATGACATATGACAAGAGAAAGTACAAAAGAGAAAAAGTGTCACGATATCACGACATGTCAGGTTTTCGCGACCCGAAGGCAAGAGAAAGAGCTAAGGAGAAAAAGTGTCGTGATATCATGACATGTCAAGTTTTCGTGACCCGAAGGCAAGAGGAAGAGCAAAGGAGAGAAAGTGTCACGATATCGTGACATGTCGCATTTTCGTGACTTAAGGAGGAGAGAGAAAGTAAGATGGCAGAAGTGTCGCGATATCGCGACAAAAGTAAAGAAGAAGAGTACGGAGGCGAAAGTGTCACGATATCGCGACATGTTGTGTTTTTGCGGGTACAAGCCAAGAAGAGTAGCAAGGAGGCGAAAGTGTCGCGATATCGCGACATGTTGTGTTTTCATGGGCAAACTCCGAGAAGAGGACAAAGAGGCAGAAGTGTCACGATTTTGTGATAGGTCATTTTGGTACGAGCTAAGAAGAGAACCCAGCCAAAATAAGATATGTGACAGTTATAGAAGAAGTCGATACGACAGTTACAGGTGCGATTTAGAAGAAGTCGATACGATAGTTACAGGTGCAGTTACAGAAGAAGTCGATACGACAGTTACAGGTGCAATTACAGAAGAAGACAATACGACAGTTACAGGTGTAGTTACAGAAGAAAATCATGCAGCTAAAATAGGAAGAGCTAACTGAAGTCAGTACGACAGTTACAGGTGCAGTTTCAGAGAAAAGTCAAAACTTTGTTATAAAAGGAGGTCTACGTGAAGAATTAGAATGTTGCTGAATAGAGTGAAAGTGCTACGAAAAGAGGGTTGGAAGAGTGTCGTAAGAGAGCGTTAAGCAGAGCCGAGAGAGTTGTAAGAGTGCAGTAAGAAGCACAACAAGAGGGCTGTAAGAGAGCCATAAAAGTGTAGCAAGCAGAGCCGTAAGTGTGTGTGGTGTTTTGGTGAATAGCGAGAGAGGTTGGGTTAGCAATAGACCAATCAGGGTCTTGTATAAGCGAAGGCATTTTTATGTCAATCTTATAGTTTCAAAATTGCAGTCCAAGTTGGTGCTTGGAATCAGGGGTTGGTGCTCCTTTCGTTGGTGCGGATAAACCGGGGGTTGGTGCTCCTTTTTATTGGTGTAGATAAACCGGGGGTTGGTGCTCCTTCCAGTGGGTGTTGGTAAATTGATTGTAAAATTGGTATTTTGCAAAGGCTGGATTTGGACGGAAGTCCAAGCAGTCATTTTGAGGAGTAGCCAAATTGGTGAACCTCGTTACATCGTGTGTTGTGGAATGCTCTCTTGTTATATTTGCTTTATGTGGTTTTAAGCTTTCATTGTTTTAGCTTTAAGAGTTGAAGTTTTTAAGTTTTTAAAGAGCCACATTGATTCACCCCCCCTCTCAGTGTCATTGTGAGACTAACACTATTGAGGTTGTGTATGGATGGGGTAAGGAATACAAATAAGCATATGTTGGTCCAAATTTTATACACACCCTATGAAGAATGAGCATAAAACTCTGATAACACTTATACGGGATAAATCCCACTCACTTTAGGATCTAGCTGGTTATCCAAGGTGTGAGTTACAGAGTCGGGTCAAATGTCAATTCACTCTTTTCCGCTTCTAGAATAGTTTTCAATATGGACTGTCTGTTACCTTACAACGGGCTCACTGAACTTGTTCAGTAATGTTCACAAGTTGTCACTTGTTGACAATCAGATTTAAAATTAATTCTTTGATCTAGCTCTTATGGGTCAACAGATTTAAATAAATGACAAATTTAAAAGAAAATAAAAATGGATCATTTCACGGTAAAACAAAGAGAGTAGGGTAGGGCAGAAAGAGAAGTTTATCAAACTTAGCTGTAAAAAAAAACTACCAATTTTACTTATACTATCAGCTTCACAACAGAACAAATCAAATAAGAAAGTGTTCAGCTTTCTAAGATCACTTTCTACTAAGAGCATAAGGCAGAGATGGAACAAATCTGAAAGAAAATCATAAACAGAAGGACAGTCCGTTAAAATTGGTGTTTCTCACCGAGCAACATAGCTCACACAGTGAGGACAGAGCAATTAGAACAAACTTGAACCTTAAATCTGTGATTTTCCCTAGTATACAATAGAACAAATGAAGCCTAACAGCATATTTAATCTTGATAACACAGATTTACAACATATATTTAATAAACTTTAAAGAAACGGATAACAAAAGAAGATGAACTTATCATAATCTGCAAAAGATTAGGCTCCTGGCCATGCTATCACAGAGAACAAAAGCACATCAACTCCAAGTCCAAAAATAAAGTATTTAACAAGATTTGCAAGAAATTGCTTCAATAGCCTTTTATTTCTAAGTCTCCGCCTCCTGCGATTACATTGAGAAGAAGTATTTATAGACTCAGGACAGACCCTGATCTTTTTAGAAATATCTTCTTCTCAAACCCTAAATCTTATCACTTAAACCCTAGTACCCGGGTTTTACAATATAAGCCCTTTTAAAACAAAGTCTTGATAAAACTTAACCACTCTGCAACTCAGTGCAGTCACTTGCCATAAATGGAGAAAACTGAATTCGAATGCCACTTGCATTCACCCGCAACTATGGGTAAATGCCCTCATTAATTCCCTCAGAAATTTGGATGAGTCACCACTTCTCTGACATTTCATCTCCGCAGAGCCATCCCTGAGTTGAAAATGTTTGCAAGCCATTAATTCTACCATAAATTATCATTAAATGCATTCACCGGAAAATTTCGGTAACTGTGTGCAGATATTTCTATTTTTTGGCCAATTCCCGACATACTCCATTAAATGGGTAGCTTCTTAGTCACCGTAAAGTCTCTTTGCGGCCAGATCTGTAAAATATTGATGAAGCAGCAATTTTCGACATCTTTCCTTTCAATATGGCTGTCTTTGATTAATTTGCACTTGACTTTGTCTTTATGGCCATCTCTCCGTTATCATGTAAGTGCCAGATGGCTTCCTGCATGAAAGACAAACAAGGATTAGCATTTTAAAATTATTAAATCAAAAGCTTAAATATTAAAATGAAGCCCTAAAGTTCATTTGCATGTCGGCTCTATTGGGTTTGACATGTGTCACTACCTCGGGACGCCTCCTGTAAGCCATTTTCACTTTCGGGCTCTTTGCTGCCAGAGTCGCGAAAATGCGACATGTCGCGATTTCACATGTCGCGAAATCGCGACTGTCTCCCTGTCACTGCCTTTCTTCTCTTACTGCCGCAAAAACGCAACATGTCACGATTTCGCAACATGTCTTGAAATCGCGACATCTTCTCTTACTTGGCTCATTTCCTTTCTTTCATCGCAAAATCGCGACGGTCCCTTGCACTTGGCAGCCCTTTCTCTTTATGGCCGCGAAAACACGACATGTCACAATTTTGTGACATGTCACGAAATTGCAACCCTTCTTCGTTCCTCGGTAGCCCTCTCCGACTGCCCATAATCCAAGAAAGCGCCCAAGGCCCGGATACGTCATGAAATCGCGACAGTTGAAGGAGAGCGGCAGCAAGTGACGTATCCGGGCCTTGGGCGCTTTCTTGGATTATGTCACCTGTCGCGATTTTGCGACGTATTCGGGCCTTGGGCACTTTCTTGGATTATGTCATGATTTCGCGACGTCGTGAAATCGCGACGTCGCGATTTCACATCTTCCGATCTCGGGCCCCTTCTGTCATCTGCGTCGTGATTTCGCGACATCGCGATTTCGTGACAATTTTATGCCTTAGACTTTTTTGAACTTTGCCTTCTCTTTGTTTCCTCTTTGCCCTGGACCTGTCGCGATTTCGCGAAATCGCGACAGTCCATACGCCTTGGGTCCCCTCGCCGAAAAACGTCGTGATTTCACGACATCGCGATTTCGTGACGTCACGATTTCGCTACAGTTTCCTGCCTTGTCCAATTTTCTTTCTCGTAGCCGCGAAAATGCGACATGTCACGATTTCACGAAATGTCGCGAAATCATGCTCTTTCTGTGCCTTAGCTTCATTTTGCCTCCTTCTGCCGCGATTTCGCGACATGTCGCGATTTTGCGACACGTCGCGAAATCACGACGTTCTGTACGTTCTGGCCTTCTCTCTCCAAAACTGTAGCGATTTCGCGACACTTCCAAAAATGGAAGTGTCACGATATCGCGACATTTCCAAAAATGAAAAGTGTCGCGATTTCGCTACGTTTTTCACACTTGCAGCTTTCTTCCAAAATGTGTCATGATATCGCGACGTTTTCCACCCTTGCACCTTGCTTCTCTCTTGCAGCCGCGAAAATGCGACATGTCACGAAATTGCGACGTTTCGTACGATCTTGCTTTCTCTCTCTAGACTGGTAGCGATTTCATAACATTTCCAAAAATGGAAAGTGTCGCGATATCGCGACATTTCCAAAAATGGAAAGTGTCGCAATATCGCGACATTTCCAAAAATGGAAGTGTCGCGATTTTGCTACGTTTTTCTGACTTGGCAGATTTTCCAAAACCCGTCGCGATATCGCGACATTTCCAAAAATGGAAGTGTCGCGATATCGCGACACTTCCAAAAAATGAAAGTTTTGGTTTCTAATGAATTCATCTATCTGTTTTCTGCATTTTTTTCATACCGGTGAAAGATTTTCTTTAATCAGCAATGATTCTAACATGTGAAAAATGAATTATGGAATAAATCAAAGCCAGATGCAAATAAAAGCACAACTTTTAAAAAGGAGGCAAGCAAATTTGGAATTAAAACCTGAAAAATATCAAGAGGGTCCTTACTGCAAAATGAAAGCTCAAAGTTTTCAAATGATGGAAATTCATTTTTCAGTGGGGGTGTGTTGCTTCTCAACAAAAGGCGATATCTACGGGTAAAATAGTAGCATTATTTTAGAACCCAGGACTCTAGTTTCAAAACAACATAGACCATGCATCAAGCCTTGCCATAGATATTCTTCAAAATAAATTGACTACTAACTGATAGTTGTTAAAATTTCCCAAGGACATAATAGGCTGAATCATTTAAGAAAAATTTCTGATGTGCAATTACAAGCGTATAAAACTTTCTTCAAGAATGACTGGATTGAATGTTGAACTCTTGATTGATCAGCTTTTCTAGATTGTAAAAAGGGGAAACCGAGTAGAGCTCTGTTTATTAGTTTAACCTTTCACAGCACCGACAGAGTTACCCTTTAGATTTCACTTATGATAATGAACACTGGATCCTGGACTCAGAATAAAACAGTCTTTAGAAGCCTGACTTTTTCATTGATGCTCAGGCAAAGGTTAAAGAACATAATTCTAAAAGCTAGAGAACTTTGTACAGAATTTCAAGGATAAACATAGACTTTTAAAAACAAAATAAAAATAAAACTGTACAGACTTTAACATAAAATTGTACAGACCTGGAATTGAAGGACACAGAGTGTACAGACCTTAAACAACAAACAAAATAAAACTGCACAGACAATTAAAATTAAATAAAATAAAACAACACTGCACAGACATTTGAAATAAAAATAAAATAAAATAAAACTAAAAAAAACCGCAGAGTTATTTACAATGTATACACCTGTTACAACTTCTTTGTGACTCATTCAAATGATACATTAGACGGAACAGCCGAGAAATAATTTTTTAAGTATTGACCATTAACAGGGAGGTCCAAAAAATTACCATCAAGGTCTTGTAAACGGAATGCATTATTACCCAGAATCTCAGCAATGCGGTATGGGCCTATCCACAGTGGCTGCAACTTTGTATGCTTACCCTTATTTTCATGGGCCTTGTCACATAGAAGCACCGAGTCCGCGGTCTAAAAGCTTTCACTTTGGCCCTCTTGTCAAACCGGCGCTTGACGGTTTCTTAGTGCCGGCGAAGTGTTCCGGGGCTTGGAGTCTTTCATCCTGCCAAATTAGTTAGATCCAAAACACGAGCCTCTGCATCAGCATGATCCTCAAAATAGTCTAATACAAATTGGTAAGTAGGTAATTTCAGAGAGATGGGAACAATTGGTTGGGTACCATACAGCAAAGCAAAAGGGGAAGTTTTAAGAGTCACTTTATATTTTATCCGATCAGCCCAAAGTGCATATTTCAATAATGTATGCCACTGCCTAGGTTTATCTGCTGTAGATTTCTTAATGGCATTCATTAAATTATTATTTGTGGACTCAGCCAGTCCATTGCCTTGGGGATAATAGTTGGATAAAAATCTGATAACTATCCCCATCTGGTATGCCCATTCTGCAAACTCCAAAGATTGGAAGGTTGGTCCATTATCACACACCAAATTCAGAGGAACCCCAAACCTGGTTATGACATTTGACTCTAGAAATTCGATCACTTCATGAGCTGTACTTCTTGTGGTGGCTGTTGCTTCGACCCATCTTGTGCGATAATCGATAGGTTGTTAGAACATACTTATGCCCTACTGAAGAATTTGGATTAATTACTCCCACAAAGTCAAGTCCCCATTGCATAAAAGGTTTATTTATTACAACGAGTGCGCAATGGTAGAGCCCGGTTGGCCTCTTTGGCTGCAAAATTTTGGCATGATGGCGAGGTTCTCACATGTCGATGGGCATATTTAAATAGTGTAGGCCGATAATAGCTTTGCTCTCAATATTTTATGCGTAGTAGCGGATCCTGATGAATGCCCTCGCCCTAACTTTTCATGAAAGCTGGACATGACTTCATTGACTTCACCCCAAGAAATGCACCTCAAGAAAATGCCAGCATAATTTTCTCTGTACAAATTACCTGCTTTGAGGAGATAATGAGCAGCTTTCAGTTTTAATGCTCTCCTTTGGGTCCTATTCAAGTGAGACGGGCAAACTCCAAATTGCAGCAAATGAATAATATCTCCATACCAGCCATCAGATTCAGAATTTAATTGATTAACTTCTTCCCGTACAGGTATTTCAGCAATGTGTCGGGACAAACCAAGTCCTTTGATCAATTTTGCAGGCCGAATCTCTAAGTCATATTCTTGCAGCCTTGTAACCCAATTACCTCTTAGTTCACCCAACTCATTCTGACTTAATAGGTACTTAACAGCTGGGTCAGGAACTA
This sequence comes from Wollemia nobilis, assembly GCA_028583015.1. NCBI lineage: Eukaryota > Viridiplantae > Streptophyta > Pinopsida > Araucariales > Araucariaceae > Wollemia > Wollemia nobilis. The sequence continues at coordinate 22,350,018 of JAQPPZ010017228.1, forward strand.
TAGCATGAATTCTGCTTCTTAGTATGTAGTACCTGAACTGCTTAACTGCTCTCACCAAGGCATAAGCTTGTTTGTCTAAACGAGAATATTTCAACTCAGCCCCCTTTAAATTGGTACTCTTGAAAGCAATTGGATGTTCCTTGGTTTCTCTTCGTTGGGTCAGAACTGCAGCAAGTGTGTGTTCGGAAGAAAAGGTGTACAGATAAAAATCTGCACTGAAATCTGGGCTTACCAGAACTAGTGCTTGTTTGATGGCTATCTTGATTTCTTGGAAGGTTGTTTTAGCTTCTGTGGTCCATACAATCTGAGCAGTTTGCTTTAGCATGTCATTCATTGGCTTGACTATCTCTGCAAAACCAGAGATGAACTTCCTGACAAAGTTAATTTTTCCAAAGAAGGACCTCAACTCTTTCTTGGAGTTGGGAAATGGTATACCGGATATGGCTTCAACTCTGTCCGGATCCATGGAAATGCCATCTTTTATGACCAAGTGCCCAAGGAGCTTTCCTTCTGTTACACCAAAAATGCACTTCTTCGAATTCAAAGAAATGTCGAACTCCCTGCATTTGTTAAACACAGACTCCAAGTGCTTTACATGGTCAAACCGAGATTTAGAGAAGACTGTTAAATCATCCATGTAAACAACAATGCATTTACCCATAAGGCCCTTGAAAGCATGATCCATTGCTCGTTGAAATGTAGCTCCGGCATTTATTAATCCAAATGGCATCCTCTTGTAAGCAAAAGTTCCCCACTTAGTTGTGAAAGCAGTTTTCATTCTGTCTTCCTTCTCAACCACTATCTGACTGTACCCTGAGAAACCATCCAGGAAAGACATCATCTCCGAACCATTGGCAATCTGCAGCACCTCATCCATGGAAGGCAGAGGGTAATTATCTTTCTCAGATGCCTTGTTTAAATTTCTAAATCCACACACAGGCGGATCTCTCCATTTTTCTTTCTGTCGGCACCAGATTGGCCACCCAAGTAGAATGCCTGATGGGAAAAATAATGGCGGCACTCAATATTTTTTCTACCTCTTTCTGGATGAGGGGCTCTAACAGAGCATAGACATGCCTCTGCTTTTGTCGGAAAGGTTTGCAGAATTCTTTTAAAGGTATAATATGAGTGTAAACTTTCGGATCAAATACCTTTAAGTCTTTGTATGACCAGGCCATAACATCCTTGGACCTGTGAAGAAAATCAATCATACTTCTTTTTATTTTTGGATCACAGTTCTTAGCCAACTTGATGTGCCTAGGATCTTCTTCGGTCCCCACGTTCAAGTTTTCAGTCTCACTGTCTTTTGCACCCATAGAATCCTCAGAATTCACCTTTTGCTTGATTTTGTCAACATCAAAGAGCCGCTCCAGCTCCACCATCCCTTTTGAAATTTTGTTGTCTTTCAACCTCATTATTCCCCTATCATCATCTAACTGTTCCAGCAGGGTATCCCTTTGGCCCTCATCGATTATAGCATTTTCAAATGTGTTAGTACTCTGCAAAAAGTTCACAATCTGTTGATCATCGGAGAAAACCTGAAAATTATCTATATTATTTGGGACTGAAGGACAAGGGACTAACTCAATTGAAAACTTATTCCATTTAAATTCTTCCAGTGGTTTTAAACTTGCAGTTGAAGAAGCCAAGACATCTGCATGTGAATTCTGCTCTCTGGGTATGTGTGTCAGATTAAAAGCATCAAAGTCTTCTACAAGATCCCAAGCCCGATGTTTGTATCCTTTTAAATAATATGCTTTACACTGGAATTTACCCTTGACTTGATTTGCCACCAATTTCGAATCAATAAAAACTTGAATATTTCTTGCTCCTTTGTCCAAAGCAAACTTCAAACCTAATACCAGAGCCTCATACTCTACTAAATTATTTGTACAAGGGAACTGTAGGCGGTAAGACATAAAATATGTCTGACTTTCAGGCCCTTTAAGGACTGCCCCTGTGCCAGAACCCTGTTTAGATCTAGCCCCATCCACATGAAGTGTCCAGACTTCACTAGTATGAACAGGATGGGCTTTACTAAACTTGTTAATTTGCCCCGTTGTTAAATTGTAAACTCCAATATCTACCTCCGCAATATTTACAGTTTCATTCTCTGCATTGTACTCAGTAATTGTATGCTTGTACCTGGGTTCTCTTTCAACCCGTAATTGATTTTCCACTCCTTTCCACGGCAACCACATGTGTGAAAAATCTGTTGCCAAGTATCCGTTCAGAGATCTCGACCAATCCCTGCTCAAAAGCATCCCGTACCCCATGGGAATATCCACAACCTGGATTTTAATTTTATGTTGAGCCCTTGGCTCAAATGCTAATTGGATATGAATATTTTGAAGTTCTCCCACTACTTTAACCTCTGATTTGTCCAATTGGACAACTCTCCTTTCAGACTTCATTGGGGTCAGACCCAACTGCTGACAAATGGCCAAAGGCATAACATTAGCAGATGCACCCGAATCTACCAAACAATTGTGTAAGTTCTTCCCAAAAATACGGACAGTCAGTAAAAAGGGGGGAACTTCAGTTTTTCTTTGTACATGGCTACATTGGCATTTGCTATCTTCTTTCCTTTGTCCACAGGTTTAGTAGCAGGGCCAGAGTATGTTTTTATCAGGTTGTCCCTCTGCTCTGAAATTTGGGCCAACTCATGTAGAGTAATGTTGGCCTTGATCTTTTTCATATCCTCCACTATGTTATATCCTTTGTTAAGTGGAGGGACAAAAGCATCTGGTCCCCTCAGATTTCCTCCCTTTGGTGGAGATGGATTATTACTTGGAGATGGATCTGGAGGAACACTGTGAGAGTTGTCCGGAGGGGTTGATGTAGTATTAGGCTCTGGATTCCTCTTTCTCAGGTTGTAGTTATCCCTTCTGTACTGTTGGAAAGCCTGCACCTCATCCATAGGCATTTCAACTACATTCTCAGATTCATTCGGGAAAGTGAAATAATCCAAGACCATAGTTGCACTGTGGCTAGATGAACTTGGGCCATCCACAGTTCTTTGATTTTTAGGAGAGATCAAATCCCCAGACAAAGCTTCAAATGCATTACAAAATTCCAAATAATCCAACTCCCCATGTTGAGAAGTGGCATGTATTCTGCACCAGTTAGGCAAAGCTAAATCGCAAATATTCACATCATGGCCTTTACCTTTGTAATATTTATTAGGTTCATACGGGGGCCGGTTGAATCTGTTCGGTTGATATGAATACCTGTTTGAATTGTCCCTAGTAGAAACTTGCCTTTTAAAACTCAAAAAATCATTGGCCAACTTCTGAACTATTTTTGAGACTTCTTCAACTCTTGCATTGTCAGCCTCTTTGCCTAGGTTCTGTACATTCTCAACAGGTGCTACGACCAATGGATTTCTTGATGGTAGAGTCCGAAAAGCGGCAACATCATTTGATGGGATATGGGATTGAACACGGGGGCATCTTGTGTAACCGAGAGGAATTTCTTGAGCATTTAAAGGTTGGGGTCCCAAGTTGTCTTTCAGAATCAAAGCTTCTTTATAAGCTTCTGTCAAATTAGTAACGAGTGGGATCTCTCTTCAAAAGACAGAGGTCATTGGATCCGGAGAGTTTCTAAAGATCTCTAATGCCAGTCTGCATTGGGTACATAATACCCAGTAAGTCTACCATAAGCTTTCTAGAATCTAACATTATAAGATCTGATAGATTCACTTAATTCTCTTTTGATATCAGAAAACTACTGGTACAATATACTAGGATCTATCACTTCACCGAACTATGACACAAAAACTTTTTCTAAGTCATTCCAGCTGGTGACAGAATCATTAGTAAGATTTAGAAACCATTCATAAGCTCCCTCCTGGAGAGTGAACGGGAACAGTCTGCAGGCAACATCTTCATCTTTGTACATTTAATAATTTCAAAGCATTCTTGAATGCAACCAAATGTTCTTCTGCAGTTCTTGTCCCATCATGTTTATATCTGGGGAGATATCTTTCCGAATTTCTGGGCAAGTCATGGGTTATACCCAGAATATTCAAAGCAGTGGAACCCAACCAATTTGCCATTACTACTTTGTTGACAGTGATATTCTGAGTTGTGGTTGGGGTAACTATCAGCGATGATAAAACTGTTTGAGATAGAGACTTGGCCCTTCTGAGGCTACTTCTTCTCGGAGTTTCTAATTCAGGCACAAGGAGCTCTCCAACTCTAGGGTGGGACCTTGTTACCCTGTATGTAGAATCCAGCTTTTCACAAGCACTTACAAACTTACAATCCTTAACAGAGTACTGAACTTGAGGTCTTCTTTTTGGGCAATTTTAAAATATTGTACTGACAACTTACAATACTGATCGGAGCTCACTAGGCCCTCCTTCTAGCGCCATTTTTAAATGTTGGTCCGACTTTTATACACACCCTGTGAAGAATGAGCATAAAACTCTGATAACACTTATACGGGATAAATCCCACTCACTTTAGGATCTAGCTGGTTATCCAAGGTGTGAGTTACAGAGTCGGGTCGAATGTCAATTCACTCTTTTTCGCTTCTAGAATAGTTTTCAATATGGACTATGCATGTTACCTTACAACAGGCTCACTGAACTTGTTTAGTAATGTTCAGAAGTTGTCACTTGTTGACAATCAGATTTAAAATTAATTCTTTGATCTAGCTCTTATGGGTCAACAGATTTAAATAAATGACAAATTTAAAAGAAAATAAAAATTGATCATTTCACGATAAAACAAAGAGAGTAGGGTAGGGCAGAAAGAGAAGTTTATCAAACTTAGCTATAAAACAAAACTACCAATTTTACTTATACTATCAGCTTCACAATAGAACAAATCAAAGAAGAAAGTGTCCGGCTTTCTAAGATCACTTTCTACTAAGAGCATAAGGCGAAGATGGAACAGATCTGAAAGAAAATCATAAACAAAAGGGAAGTCCGTTAAAATTGGTATTTCTCACCGGCGACATAGCTCACACAGTGAGGACAGAGCAATTAGAACAAACTTGAACCTTAAATCTGTGATTTTCCCTAGCATACAATAGAACAAATGAAGCCTAACAGCATATTTAATCTTGATAACACAGATTTCAACATATATTTAATAAACTTTAAAGAAATGGATAACAAAAGAAGATGAACTTATCACAATATGCAAAATATTAGGCTCCTGGCCATGCTATCACAGAGAACAAAAGCATATCAACTCCAAGTCCAGAAATAAAGTATTTAACAAGATTTGCAAGAAATTGCTTCAATAGCCTTTTATTTCTAAGTCTCCGCCTCCTGCGATTACATTGAGAAGAAGTATTTATAGACTCAGGACAGACCCTGATCTTTTCAAAAATATCTTCTTCTCAAACCCTAAATCTTATCACTTAAACCCTAGTACCCAAGTTTTACAATATAAGCCCTTTTAAAACAAAGACTTGATAAAACTTAACCACTCTACAACTCAGTGCAGTCACTTGCCATAAATGAAAAAATCTGAATTCGAATGCCACTTGCATTCACCCACAACTATGGGTAAATGCCCTCATTAATTCCCTTAAAAATTTGGATGAGTCACCACTTCTCTGACATTTCATCTCCGTAGAGCCATCCCTGAGTTGAAAATGTCTGCAAGCCATTAATTCTATCATAAATTATCATTAAATGCATTCATCGGCAAATTTTGGTAACTATGTGCAGATATTTCCATTTTTCGACCAATTCCCGACATACTCCATTAAATGGGCAGCTGCTTAGTCACCGTAAAGTCTCTTTGCGGCCAGATCTGTAAAATCTTGATGAAGCAGTAATTTTCGACATCTTTCCTCTCAATATGGTTGTCTTTGATTAATTTGCACTTGACTTTGTCTTTATGGCCATCTCTCTGTTATCATGTAAGTGCCAGATGGCTTCCTGCATGAAAGACAAACAAGGATTAGCATTTTAAAATTATTAAATCAAAAGCTTAAATATTAAAATGAAGCCCTAAAGTTCATTTGCATGTCGGCTCTATTGGGTTTGACACGTGTCACTACCTCGGGACGCCTCCTGTAAGCCATTTTTCACTTTCGGGCTCTTTGCTTCCAGGGTCATGAAAATGCGACATGTCGTGATTTTGTGACATGTCGTGAAATCACGACCTGTCTCCCTATCGCTGCCTTTCTTCTCTTACTGCCACGAAAATGCGACATGTCGCGATTTCGCGACATGTCGCGAAATCGTGACATCTTCTCTTACTTGGCTCATTTCCTTTCTTCCGTCGCGAAATCGCGACGGTCCCTTGCACTTGGCAGCCCTTTCTCTTTATGGCCGCGAAAACGCGACATGTCGCGATTTCGTGACATGTCACGAAATCGCGACCCTCCTTCGTTCCTCGGCTGCCCTCTTCGACTGCGTCGCGATTTCGTGACACTTCTAACTTGGGCTTCTCTTCCCTCTAAACGCGTCACGATTTCGTGACCCCTTATCACTTGCTGCCAGCTCTCCTTCACCTGTCACGATTTCGCGATGTATCCAGGCCTTGGGTGCTTTCTTGGATTATGTCATGATTTCGCGACGTCGTGAAATCGCAACGTCGCAAAATCGCAACGTCGCGATTTCGCGACATCTTCCGATCTTGGGCCCCTTCTGTCATCTGCATCGCGATTTCATGACAATTTTATGCCTTAGACTTTTTTGAACTTTGCCTTCTCTTTGTTTCCTCTTTGCCCTGGACCTGTCGCGATTTTGCGACATGTCGCGAAATCGCGACGGTCCGTACGCCTCGGGTCCCCTCGTCGAAAAACATCGCGATTTCGCGACGTCGCGATTTCGCTACAGTTTCCTGCCTTGTCCGATTTTCTTTCTCGCAGCCACGAAAATGTGACATGTCACGAAATCATGCTCTTTCTGTGCCTTAGCTTCCTTTTGCCTCCTTCTGCCGCGATTTCGTGACATGTCGCGATTTTGCGACACGTCACGAAATCGCGACGTTCCGTACGTTCTGGCCTTCTCTCTTCAAAACTGTAGCGATTTCGTGACATTTCTAAAAATGCAAGTGTCGCGATATCGCGACATTTCCAAAAATGCAAGTGTCGCGATATCGCGACATTTCCAAAAATGGAAAGTGTCACGATTTCGCTATGTTTTTCACACTTGCAGCTTTCTTCCAAAATGTGTCGCGATATCGCGACGTTTTCCACCCTTGCACCTTGCTTCTCTCTTGCAGCCGCAAAAATGCGACATGTCACGACATGTCGTGAAATCACAACGTTCCGTACGATCTTGCTTTCTCTCTCCATACTGGTAGCGATTTTGCGACATTTCCAAAAATGGAAAGTGTCGTGATATCGCGAAATTTCCAAAAATGGAAGTGTCGCGATTTCGCTACGTTTTTCCGACTTGGCGGATTTTCCAAAACCCGTTGCGATATCGCAACATTTCCAAAAATGGAAGTGTCGCGATATCGCGACACTTCCAAAAAGAAAAGTTTTGGTTTCTACTGAATTTATCTGTCTGTTTTACGCATTTTTTTCATACCGGTGAAAGATTTTCTTTAATCAGCAATGATTCTAACATGTGAAAAATGAATTCTGGAATAAATCAAAGCCAGATGCAAATAAAAGCACAAATTTTAAAAAGGAGGCAAGAAAATTTGGAATTAAAACCTGAAAAATATCAAGAGGGTCCTTACTGCAAAATGAAAGCTCAAAGTTTTCAAAGGATGGAAATTTATTTTTCAGTGGGGGTGTGTTGCTTCTCAACAGCATACTTTATGAGATGATCCACCACCACTAGAATAACTAATTTTTATCTCAATTTGGATAAAAATAATCCATACTTTGTGATATGATCTACCTATACTTGGTATGGAATTGGTAAGGGTTGAAGGGTTCTAGGAGAATACATAATTTCTCCTTTTATTCTTTGGCACATGTCACATTCATCCAAAAAAGTTTGAATATCTTTATTTATTCCCTTCTAGAAGAAAGTATACTTGTTTCTTTCATAAGTTTTTAGAAACCCAGAATGTCCCACTATTGGTGAGGTATGCATTTCCTTTCAAGATGAATTCCTGCATTTATAATGTTTGGAAAATATTTGGTCAAGATATCTCAAATCTTGTCCATCCTATGTGTATCTAGGGCACAATTTAGGCTATGTTTGAATTTTAGTGATCAAGGTTTGCAAGTTTGAATCCTTGGCCATTTCTTCTCTAAGAGAATTAATCCATTGAGATATTGGTGAACAGATAGCATTTAACATACTCTAATATTTAAACTATTAGGATATTTCATCAACCATGATATTCTCCTTTCCATTTTTATATGTGATTTCATAATCATAGCCCATAAGTTTGGAAACCCATTTTTGTTGTTTAGGTGAGGCAACCTATTGTTCAAAGAATTTCTTGAGACTTTGGTGGTCAATTTTTATTGAAAATGTTGTTGAATGAGATATGGCCTCCAATGATTAACATGTGAAATGACTAGCATCTCCTTTGCATAAGTAGATTTATCCAAATTTTGGCCTGAAAGTACTTTACTAGTGAAGTTCAATGGTCTTCCTTCTTACATCAACACGATCCCAAATTCATTGCTCGAAGTATCACTTTCAATTAAAAAGGATTTATAAAAATCAAGCATTGTTAACACCAAGGTGGTTGTCATCGATTACTTTAATTCATTGAAAGCCTTCTCCACTAGTTTTGACCAAATAAAAGAATTATTTTTAAACATGGTTGTTAAAGGAGTTGTTATCTTTCCATATTTTTGTATTAATTTATGGTAATACCTTGTGAGTCCCAAAAATCCTCGAAGTTCCTTGAGCATGTGAAGCTTTGGCAATTCTTAAGCCTAAATATTTCTATAATCAACTTTAACTCCATATTTGGAGATAATGTGACCCAAATACTCCACTTCCTGCAACCCAAAAAAACACTTACAGCTCTTGGCATAAATTTGATTCTTAGAAAAAAGCCATAGAACCTAATCCAAATGTATAAGGTGCTCCTCCTATGAGAAACTATAAATCAAAATATCATCAAAGAAAACTAGAATGAATTTGCAAAGGAATGTGTATAAGACTTATTAATGAGTCTCTGAAAATTTTGATGATGCATTAGTTAGTCCAAAGAGCATGATCAAAATTTCATAATGACCCTCATGAGTTTGAAATGTTATTTTGGGAATATTTGTCTCCTTGAGCCTTATATTATGATAGCCTGAGTAAAGATCCAACTTGGAGATAAATATTACACCATGTAGCTCATCCAAAAATTCATTGATCATTGGGATAAGAAATTTGTCCTTAAAGGCAAGTTTATTGAGCTCATGAAAATATATACACAACTTCCATGACTCATATTTCTTTACCAATAGCACTGGAGAAGAATAAGGACTTTTATTGGGCTGAATTACCCCTACTTTTAGCAACTCTTCCATCAACTTCTCAAATTTTTACTTAAGTGCATAGGGGTACTAGTAGGGCCTGATGTTAGGTGGGAAACCACTTGGTACTAATGGTATTGCATGATCATGGGAACAACGTGGGATAATTTTATTAGTTCTAAAAAAACTGCATCATGCTTAATCAAAATTAGTTGCAAATCATCTTGGGTCTTGTCTTCTTCTAAAGTTTATGGTTGAATTACAAATAATTGAGCTACGACCGCACATGAGGATTTTTTGACAACTTCATATGACTTGAATTTATAATCTATGAAGATCTTGCTAGTGAACCATGGAGAGCAGAATTTCCATTCTATGAGAACTACATCCATTATTGAGTAAAGTTACAAGCTATTGTTCCCAAGGTACCTAGCCATTGTGCTTCTAGAAAAACATCACATCCTCCCAATTGAAGAGAAAACATATCATTTTTGAGTTTATAGTCCCCTATATTCAACTTCAAATTATGGATTTTACCCTTACAAGGTAATGTTCCTCCATTTTCCACCATAACTTCAAAGGAGTTACAAGCATATATGTAACAATTGACTTGCTTAGCTACCCGAGGATCAATAAAATTATGTGTACTGAATCAATGAGAATTGTAATATGTTTCCCTTTGAAGAATCCTACTACCTTCATCATCTAAGGGATCAAGATTCCTGCAAGTGCATGGACAAAGATCTCTGGTTGTGGTTCTTCCTATGTTTCACCCTCACTTGAGGTTGTTCCTCTTGTGGTTCTACTTCTTCATCAGGTAGTTCATTCCTTGTTGATTCATCCACATCCAAAAAAACTTCTTTTGGATGCATTTATGCCTTGATGAATACTTATTATTATAATTATAACATAAGACTTGTGCTCAATGGGTATCCATTTCCTTCATAGTCAATCACTTGATTGGAATAGACTTATTTCTAGTATTCGATGTGAACTTGGAGGGAAATATGGGTTTAGCTCATGGGAATTTGGATGATCACCTTTAGGATGAAATTTTTTCTTTCTCTAATCTCGCAAATCATATGGCTTGCATCATAGACTATGGTTTGAACATTTTTACTTCAACCTTGATATCATATTTCAATCCATTGGTAAAACAACTCTGAAAAATTTATTCAACCCATTTGTTCTATTAGCCAATTTCTCAAATTGAGTTTGATATTCATGGATAATAGAGGTATGTTTCAATTTGGTCAAGGGTCCTATAAAGTCCTCATACTCACTAGTTCCAAAATGAGTGAGTAATTGGGACTCAAAGTCTTCCCAAGAAGGGTTCAAAGTCATGTTTTATAACCATTGATACCATCGTAGGGCTTTAGACTCAAAGTTAAAATATGTCATGGTGACCTACAAATATCGAGGTACATTATGAAGTTTAAGAAATGGATTTGCTTGACACAACCAACTATCAACATCCTTTCCATTAAACTTAGGAAATTCTAGTTTAGGCATCTTAAATGGGGTATTTGTGTCAAAAAGAGAATAATAGACTTATTTTATTTTATTGACTCCTTTCTCCTGATTTCCTGAACTACCACCCTATATTTCAGTGTTAAGATGCTCAAATACCTTTGGGGCTTCCTTTGATCGCTCTTCAACCTCTAGGAATTTTTCTTCAAATTCATATGTGGATTTAATTTGGTCAATTCTTATAACCTACATTTGATCTTTCATCTTTGAAACTTCTTGTCCAATTTGGGATATTTGGCCTTATAGGTTATTAAGTGTGTGAATTTATTGCTCCATATAGTGGCTTTTTTTAATTTCTTTTGTCCTCCTCTAGTCCCTCCAACCATATATATATGATTTGGACCATTCCACTGACTCACAAAAAATAGAAGTGTTTTTCCAAGAGTTGCTATTTTTAGTAATGGACCAAAAATTATGTTTGGGTGCTATATATCAAAATGATCAGCTCAAAAAGATAAATACAATGGGCTAGGTCTCACAGTAATTTTTTTTAGCACCTTAGAAAAGGTACATGGAGGTTATATACCAAAATGATCAACTTGATGAGATGATCACAATAAGCTATATCCCACAACAACGTTTTTTGGCACCCTAAAATTTATCTAGGGAAGTGTTGTCTTCAAGTATTGTTGTTTTTCTCCTCGAGTCTTGGTTCACTCAAAAAATTAACTTTTATTTGACACCCCTAAAGAAATCTCTACAATGTTTTTTAGTGATAACTATTTTGTTTGACTCTGTATATCGATAACTAATTTATCTAACTTTGTCTTACTATTACTAACTTTATAGTTGGTAACTGCACAACCAAATCTTTCTGGACTATTTTAAATGATACATGTATGTTTTTGATAGACCCTATTTAGACTATTATTGGTTTTGTAATTGATAATTGTACTACTAAACTCTATCTTGACTATTACTTATTGATACCTGACGGTTACTGACAGACCCTATCATAACTATTATTCTCACCACCAATTTTTTATCGTTTATTTTTGTTTAGTCAATTTTTTGATAGTGTAGTCTTCTTAGTATGCTCAGTTTTTATGGTGGGGTTTTTTTACATTCAAGATAAACAAAAATGAGGTACTCTAAGCTAGGGTGTATGTATTATCCATAGCCCTTTGTTATACCATAACAACAAATGATAGTACTTGGACCAATATTTTAGACCACTACTCAAGGAGGATTCCATGCATACCCTTGAGCACACTACCCACCTCTCTGATAGTATGAGAGGGTAATATTCCCAAATGTTGTGTTCGATGTACTATGGAAGATACATGGTTGAAAATATTCCTAGGGCTAAAGGTTTCTTCGGATCCTCTAGGTATCTCTTGATATATCCAAATATACGCGGGAGCTCAATTTCGTATAAGGGTATTTTTTTAGGCCTAGCTATTAGAGCCTGATCACCCCTCACTTTACTAGATGCCTTATGGAGTAAATATAGCTTAGCCAATAACGAAAACTCCTTTGTGATATTTTAAAACCCCCAACACAGGGTTTCTAACCTAGTAAACTAAAACAAAAAATATTGGATTTCTTTTTAATAGGAAAACAAGCAAAAAATGAAAACATGAAAAATTTAGACCTAGAAAAAGGGAAAGAACTATTACAGTCAGTGAAACATAGTCTTGGAGAGTGTTCTAATACCCCTTGTTAGGAACCTTCTAATTAAAATAAGCACATTCACATAAATATTGCAATAAAAGCATTAATTCATGAAAGAATAAAATATTGCAATACAAAATGTAAATGCAAAAATATATATTAATCTTACAAATCACAATTCCAAATCGTAGGCCTCTTTGAGGGGGAAACCTCCTTCAATACTTTCATTCAATATGCAAAAATATACATTCATTTATGCCCCCTTTTTCTTTTAAAGATACATTTCATGCAACCCTAACCTATTGCTCAAGAGTTGGATTACATGCAAAATGTCACCTGAGCTAAAATCTTCTATAAATAAACAATTATATTCTTTATAAAGGTTACATGAAATACCACCACTTGTCTAGGTGCCTCAAGTGCCACATAACTTTACAAAATATCAGTATAATAGGGTCCCCACATTATAAAGGGGATAATTACATAATATGTTAGGATGGGGTCCTAACAACAACTACCTAGTCATAATCCTCCAAATTTTGGCTCTTATGACCTAGACTTGCCTTTGATCTAGACTCCTCGATATGCCATGATTTCAATTTCCTAGAATGACCTCATGACATCAAGGTTCCTCACATCAATATTCCCTCCTTTTAAGGTGTTGAACCTCAAGGATTATTGGCCAAAATGGAAGGTCTTATCTATTTGTACCATATTCCAAAAATAGATTGTGTCGCATCAGGAACTTCTAAATTAGATATCCAAGCTTATAAATGGTTTTTATGGCACCTTACAACATGGTGGCCCTATTTTATGGCCTATATTTAAGGAATAATTTCTCTAAAGGTTTGACAAGGGATCTTCCACATCATATGTGGTACATCTTATGCAAACTATGCAAACAAGAACAATGAAAGACTATTTGCTCTAAGTTCACAAGTCTCCTCATCTATACCCAATAATTGAGTTTAGCTATGGTGGTATCTGTATTTTGCTATGGTATTAAGGATAAAATTCAAAAGGAATTCAACATGCATGGTTTTTATACTCTTTATTATGCACAACATATAGCTCTAGTAGCAAAATAAAAGCTCAAATATTATGGTCATACATATAGACATGATTTCAACTCCTGTCGTTCTTATTGTACTTTTGACCATTCCACAATATTTGTTTGTTTCAAATTTTTTTCACACCATCCATGAGATCAATTTGTGAAGAACGTTGTAATTTTATCTTGGAATATGAAGACACATCAATTTCTAAGGATGAATAATCATTACAACATGTGCAATCGATAAAACTAGGACAACAACCAGAAGAAGTGGATGAAGTAGAACAAGGGCATGATATTGTATCTCTCTCTGCTCATGCACTTATGGGTATTCAATCTCACAAAACTATCAAGATATAATTATTTATAAAACAATAGTATGTCAATATGTTGATTTATTTAGGTAGCACACATAACTTTATAGATAGTAAGACAGAAAAATCCTTGGGTTTGTATATCAATACTTCAAATTAAGATAGATTTCAAGCCTGAATTGAACAATGGGGGTACTACTCATGTGTGGGTTAAATTACTGAATTTATTATCCAAATAGGATATTATACTTGGGTGGGAAATATCTTTGCTATGAGCTTGGGAAATTCAAATGCTATCTTGGGAGCACAATGGCTATCTCAAATTGATGATGTTACTATTAATATACATGAATTATATATCATGTGGATAGAGAATTAAAAAGTAATTTATCTCCAAGGAATCCATCCCCTCCCTCCAAGGTAGTTAGTTCCCATCACATGAAAAAATATTGAGGAAGGGTGATCTTGGATTCTTTTCCCAAGTCAATTGCATGGAGGTTCAATCCTCGGATCTATCTCTTCCAACTCTTCCATTAGATATCCAAAGTATTATGGATAATTGTGAGGGGGTATTTACTGAGCCAAGGGATCTACATCCTAAGTGCACACATGATCATGCCATCTATCTAATTCCAATAAGTCAACCTCCTAATGTGTGTCCTTATCACTACATCCAACCCCAAAATTAAGAAATCAAAAAGTGGGTCCAAGAAATGTTAGAGCATGGAATCATGTATCCAAGCATTAGAAGTTGGCCCAAGAAATGGTAGAGCATGGAATCATCTATCCAAGCATTAGTCCATATTTATCTTTGATGGTGATGGTACAACATAAGGATAACTCATGGTGCATGTGTCCTTATTTTTGTCATCTTAACAAGATCACTATAAAAAATAAGTTTCCTATCCCAATTATAGATGATTTGTTGGAAAAATTGCATGGTTCTAGATACTTCATTGAACTAGACTTGCATTCTGGTTTTCACCAAATTAGAGTTACAAAAAAGGATATCCCTAAGACTATTTTCATACACATCAGGGTTATTATGAGTTCTTATTCATGCCTTTTGGACTCACTAATGCTCCTTACAGTTTTCAAAGTCTTATAACCCATTTCTATAATAATTTTCTTTGTACGTTTGTCCTAGTTTTATTTGATGATATTTTAATATACAACAAATATTGGTAGGATCATCTAGTTCATATTGACAAAGTCCATCTATTGTAAAAGGAAAAACCCTTTGTTAAAATGTCCAAATGTGCCTTTGGGGTACAAGAGGTAGAATATTTGGGACATATAGTATCTCACAAAGGAATAAAGGTATATCCTAATAAAATCAAATCTATTCAAGATTTGCCCTTATCCAAATCCTGTAAAAAACTCTATGAATTTCTAGGACTCATAGGTTATAGAAACTTTATTTGTAACTATGGCAAGATTGTTGTGCCTCTCACCACCCTCACCAAAAAGGATGCTTTTGTTTGAACTGAAGCTACTTCCCAAGCCTTCCAAGCCCTCAAATAAGCTATGTGTTCCACTCCAATTTTGGCCACTCCTAATTTTAGCAAGCCTTTTATCATTTAGTGTAATGCTTCTGACACAAGTATTGGAAATATTTTAATGCAATATGGTCACCCATTGGCCTTTGAAATTAAGAAAATTTTAGGAAAGAATATAGGACGGTCCAGTTATAAGAAAAAAATGCTAGTTATTTTACATGCCTTAGAGAAATGGAGATATTATTTGTTGTATAGTTATTTCATCATTAAGATTGACCATAGTAGCCTGGATAATTTCTTAGAACATTATCTCTCATATCTTGAATAAAATAAATGGATAACCAAACTCTTGGGTTATGATTTTTCATTGAATATAAGAAAGGTAAAGACAATGTAGTGGCTAATGCTTTATCTTACAAATATGAGGATGATGTGGCTATCAATGTCATCTTTATTTCTTGTCTATAATGGCTTTCTCAACTTCAAGAAGATTGTTTTGCTAATTTAGAGACTCCTTAGATTATACAAGATATGAAAATAGGATCATCATTGCATTCTTGCTTCTCATACTCTAATGGATTGCTTCACAAAAAATATTGCTTTACATTGATTCTCTCACATTATGGACTCGTCTTTATGTATACTGGTCTACCCTCATGTATCCAATGTACTATCACCAATGTGTGTTCACAAAATTAATAGGGGTTCCTTTTATACTTACAGGTTAGTAGCTAACCAAACTACCACCTGAGACACCTCACCCTCAATCATCTCCTTAATCACCTTTGTTCTTCCATTTGTTATAAATGTAATATATTAACCTATGACATCATCATTTTTAATGTAATATACAAAATAGCATTTGATTTTACATTTATATTTTTTTTAATTTACATGGTGGAATCGGTAGCCACCACAAATCCGAGTAGGTTGTCCTGCTTTTATGGCTGCCACAGTATTCTGTGTTGTCTGCCCCAGAAGCCACCATACATATTTTGTGCAATTCATCCCTATAACCACCATGCCATAATTATTTTAAACCTTATATGCCGCTGAAAGCACCAAGAAAGGGACAAGCATTCAATTCGACGAGGCCCGAGATTTAAACCTTGGACTTCCACCCCCTTACAAGGTTTGGTCGAACCAATTGGTCTACACCTTGGACCTCATTTGATTTTCCATTTCACATTACATTTGTATTGTAAATTTGAATTTGTGTTACATTTACATAAAAATTTGTGCACATTTTCACTTATTTTTCTATGTACATTTTTTACTTTGATGGCTAGTCAGAACTAGTTACTACATCCGCCCTCCCCTTTAGATTGGTCAATATTCTTTTCAAAGACTGTCTTTGCTCCTAGGGGTTGGTTTTTGTTGATGTTGAGATGTTGGAATAGGTATACCTCCCATTTTCTTGATTTGTACCTTGAAGTACTTTGTCTCTCCCTTTAATCTCTTCGTATAGTTTAAATACTGAGTCAACTACACTCCATAATGGTTCATCCTTTGCTTGGTTTCTTCTAACTTTACCAATATCTTTGCCTCCTTTGTAAATACTACTTTAGTCTTCTTCATCACTATGTCAACAACCTTCTTTGCTATTTTTACCTCATGTATAGCTACAATTGCCAATTATTCATCTTTTTTATAATTAGATAATCATGAATCTTGACTTAATTCTTATTTTCCAACAATTATTCTCTCAATGAACATTTAGATTTCAATTGCATTATTAGCTCGTCCTATTCCTCATTGTATGGCATTGCCTTCAAAATATAACTTGTATGGTAGTTTTATCCCCTTTTTTACTTATACGACCAACCACTTAATTGTACAATATCGTCGTACAATCCTACTTCACTTGTATAGCAATGGGATCTCCTCCAACTTATTGTGCAACTTTCTACATGTATGGCCTTGTATGGCAACTCTTTTTGTCCTTTTTCGTTTGTGTGGGTCTTGTGTCTCCTCTATCATCTAGCTCTAAAACTGCATTCATACGATTACACACCTGTATAACTTTAGAAACCCTCATGTATACAATTCAATTTCTCATTTTGGTGGTTGTTCATACAATTGTACGACTTCATACAACAAAAAATTTAGTATTATATGTAACCTCTCTTTGTAACACCATCCTTCATAGTTTCTTCCTCTATCAACACAAAAGCTTCTTCTTAGGTCATGTTCATTCATCTTTCTAATTCTTTTATCGATAGTTTTCCCCCTTGAATTCGTAGCTCCATCGTCAACACCAATCCTATGTTAGAAATGCATCTACGTGTGCTTCACTTCTCCATACTATGTCCACTCACCTTTAGCTCCATACATGTACTAGTATTCCTCCCTTATCTGTTAGACACTAAGCAATATGCAATGCTTAAGACCTCCTCGATGCACATATTTATAAGTTGGAAAGGATGGTTGGCATACATGCATAATTTCTACCTCACCGCCTTGCATGTAACTAACATTGCACTTTATCCCATTTTTTTGATTGTATGTGTCTGAGTTTTACCTCCAAATTCAAATCCATATTATAACACATACTTTGATTTGTGTTGTCACCTTACAACAAATCATTTTCTCCCTCTCGACGATGATTTTATTCTTGTTCTATCATATGATTCTTTGGATTTGTATGATGACCTTCTTCTTGTGTCAAATTTGTATGGTTATCTATTGTATGAACACCCTCACCTTTATTTGTATGGTGATTTGTTATACAAACCTCACTTGTACAATAGGATTCTCTATTTGTGTGGTAGTCTACTATACAAATAATGTTTGTATGATGATTTATCATTTGTTTAGCATTCATAAAATAGACTATATTTCCTTCTCTTTCTTCACTCTATCATCATCATAGAATAACTTGCCTTGTTTTATCCTTATGATTTAGCTATGCATCACCTCATTACTTGGTTCGTCTTCATAGTTTCCTTCTTACCAAAGGTCCTTCAAACTCAAATGCATTGATTTCTCCATTCCCTACTCTTAGATGATCCTCCTTAACTTGTGACTACCTATTCTTTCGTCTAGGTTGTCCAGGATCTATTTGTAATCTCCTTTTATTCTTATATCATCTATTTCTATGGCATCTTTGGTTTACATGACAACCAATAGGTGGTCCTAACGGACCATCCTAATGGTTGTGTGGTAACTAGTTTTTTATAATACAACTAGACAATGGTCTTGACGGGCCATCCTATCAATTACATAGCCTAGGAATAGCCAAAGGGAATTCCTTCCCCTCAAATAATTAGGATGGAGTCTGACCAACCTCCTCCCTTATCTAGGTAAAGACAATCAAGAAGACTTGAAAGTCCTCCTAAATAGCGTAAGCTACATTTTTTCTATACCAATGTTGGAGTGTCTAGTAGTCCTTACAAACTACTTAGACCTCTTGGTACATCATTTTGTAGGAAGGTAATTAACTAACAATAATAATTGTATTAATAAAAGTATAAATACAATAGACTATAGCTAAGAATAGCCATAGTTAGGTAGGAAAATAATATCCCCCTAATGTTGCTAACAACTAAATAATAGTGCTAACAACTAACAAGAAGATATTTGCTAAATAGAGATATTTAGTGAATTCACCTAGGATAGTAAATAATTACTAATCTACCTAGGAGTTTTTACTTATTACCAAATAAGGTAATAGTAATAGTTACTTTACCATAGTAACTCTAACATCCCCCTTATTACATTATTTGGGTAATGTATATAACTCCCCCATACAATGAAGGAGAGAAATGAAAGATGTTGGTATGTTGGATCTTGCTCTAGATTAGGCTCTGGCTCATGGCTCTGGCACTGAATCTAAGTGTACCTTTAGATTAATACCTTTGGGTCTATCTCTGGATCTACCTGTGAATCTGCCTCTGGATCATTATCTTAGGATTTGCTGTAGGTTTGCCTTTGGATCTTTGTCATTGGATCTACCTTTAGATATATCTCTAGGTCATTGCCTTTGGGACTACCACTCGATCTATCACTGGATCTACCACTGGGTCTACCATAGGTTTTACCTTTCTTGTAGAATCCATACAACATTTCTTTCATCTTGGTCCATTGTGTGAGATCTTCCCATCCAGAATCGATATGTATTTGTTGGTCATTTTCTCTTTGTACCAAAAATTTAAAGAGGGGTGATTTGTACATCCACATGAGTTACAAGGATGTAGCTTCCAACACCTAGCTACTACATTTCTTGTTCTACCACAATGATTTCAACAATGCTTTGTAGGAGTTGTAGGAGATTTAGGTTTTACAAACATGGTTTTACTGGTACTTGCTTGTTCATCATAGCCAAGGCCTTCATTCTTTGACCTGACTTATGGAATTATAGAAATTTTAATGCCTTTCCCATGTTTATCTAATCCTTCATCATTGAATCCCATTTTGTTCATCAGTTTAAATTCAATGCCTTTGGTGTGTTTTCAAAACACCCAAGTTTTTTATCTTCATAAATGCTTTTAACAATATGGTATTTGTCACTATCGATAAGAATATGAAGCTCATTTCAGTTTTTTAGTCACTACTGTTGTAAGTAAAATCTACCTTTGTGATGGGATCACCTATGCTATAACTGATATCTACCATTGAGGGTATGAGATTGCCTATATCACAACAAGCATTGGCCATAGTGGGGTTTATGTTACTTGTGCTATAGAAAGCATTCGTCATCATGGGTTGAAGATTACTTGTGTCATAACAAGCATTCACCAAGTGCAAAACCACGCTCACAGTAAGGATTTCATTAAAAACCCTCTCTTCAAAAGAAGTATAAACTTCTCCAAGGTTCCTTTTACTTTAGTGTGTGCGTGTATGTTTATTAGATGAGTGCATGGAATACCTTAGGGCTCTGCAAAAGAACTCTTAACAAGGGGTCTGTGCTGGGGTTGCTTTGTTATTCAGTGCTATAACTGTTCATGAAACTTATGTAGAGGATAACTGTGATTTAGCCCTCACTTGACCATGATATGGGAATTAAATTCCTTTTATCTGGAGAAGCTTTTAATAGATTTTATCTCTCTGTATTAAGCAAGTTTTAGTCAATTTTATCCTTTTATTATACTTGCTTCAAACATGAAATAAAATATGAAATCCGCTTATAAAATGTGAATCTACAATGATAAAATAATTCCCTTTTATTGCTTCAAATAAGGAACAAGAAAAATTGTAGATGACTAACTTTGTAGCTGAAATAGCCTTTGATGTGCATTGCGACTAACTATCTTTAATGAAATTTGATTTTCATAAAACAAGTTAGTCGATTGCTTGAAAATGTTTTACAAATTACCTCCTTTCATGAAACCGTAATTCTCAAGAAGGAAGTCAATTCATTGCTTTTAATGTGGTGCCTGTGAGATGTCAGCTAAATAATCCCGTGTGTATGAAACTGAAATTTTAATAATAAGAAATTAATTCATTGCTTTAAAACCTTCTTCTAAATCTGGAAATTCAAATCACTTTCAAAAAATGGGGAATCTAGTAACGCAGAAAATTGCAAATTCTTCTTTAAACGCGGGACTTTGAATAATTCCAGAATTTTACAACTGCCTGAAAACCAATTCGAAATTGCTTTAAATTAAGTTTTAAAGCTAATTTTATGAAATAGAGCTCCTATTTTTTGATTTTAGGTTTTCAAATTTTTTTTATATTTTATTTTATTTTAATACATTAAAAAAATATATGAACAGATAGAATTAAAAGGAAATAACAAAAGCAAACAGAAAATCAAAATAGAATGAACAACGAGAACTAGTGCTGCAACTTAAAAACGTCTCTAAACCTTTAAGTGTTGGTATCCTACAAAACCAACAATGAAGTGACCCAAGTTCATGCGATCTTCTAAGAGAATGAGATGCAATACATTACAGAAAATAAACGAGTCAACCATTAAAAATGCATAAAACTCCTTCAATCTGAAATATATTGGCACAAAAGAAATATTTTCAATATAATTTATTGTATGCAGAACATTCACATCTACAAGGCATGAAAGATGAAACTTAAATCCAACGGAATGAAAGGAAAACAGTAAAAAAAAAAAACCAGACCCATATTGCATGCAGTCTCCCTTTTCCCCAGTTTCCAACCCCCAATCCATCTTTCTGCTCTGTTTTTAAAATCTCACTGTCGCATGTTTGTTTTCCCTAAACTAACCGTCACTTTTCTATGATTTCATTTTCACCACGTGGACCTATTTTTTTATAACGCTTTTTTTTTTTATCTGCCTTTACTTTTCTTTTTTTATAATGTCCCTTTTTTCTTTGAAAGGCTCCTATAATATGAAACAAAAAAGTCCCCTTCATTAAGCTCAAAAGGACAATATATAATCATGTTAAACAAATATTCTTGTAGCATAACTTTGCCCTTCATCCTGTAACATGCATACGATGGGTAAATTTCATGTATTAGAAATCGTCGCGACGTGGGATCCCGTGTCGAACTTTCCATTGCTCCGTTGAGTTCGATAGGTGACATCACTGTTGTGCCACTTGTTGTTTCTATGTCGATGGCTACCAGCGCTGGTCTTCTGACAAACATCCCATCCACGCTGACTCCCGACATTGTTGATATCCTCGTCGTCGCTGTGGAATGGTCGGTGTCCACGTCACCAGCTAGCTGTTGAAGCAGGGATATTATCTGGTCGTTTAAAATATACGTCAGCTCTTTCAGTCTTGTCGTCGTAATTCTCCGATCGACATCCCCGTCGCCTATACTTCGCCAAGTATATCCATTTAATGAAACTCATGGCCCACTGTCGTGTTGTTGTATTATTTGCAATTACTCCGACAATTTCGCTGTTTAAGATTGCCATTAGCTCCGAGAAATCCCCATTCTGCCCGCCGCGCTGAGTCACCCCGGGTCGTCTACTGCTCCATCACTATTGGTCCGTCACCGTCGTCGTCTTCGCTCGGCGGCACGTCACCCTTGAGCATTGCTGCCTAGGATTCCCTTCGTCCACATCTTCATTGATAGCTCCACAATACTCTGTTGTGACCTGCATGCAGCACACGGATGTGTTAGTTGGAGGCTTTAGATCATCACAAGTGCTAAGGCAAGCTAAACAACACAAACAAAAACAAAAAAACAACAAATCAAATAAAATATTGATAACCCAAAATCCTAAGCTAAACAATAAAGATATAAAATTCAAACTAATATAATTAAAACTCTAAAGCTAAAACGAAAAAGAACGTTTATTTTTATTTTTTCATTTTTATTTTTATTTTTATTTTTTATTTTATTTTTTTTTTTGTTTTATCTTTTTTATTATTAAAATACTTATATATAAAATTTAAATATAAATATTTAATTTTTTTTTTTATTATTTCCTTTTTTATTTTATTTTTAATTTTTATTACATTTGAAGAACACATACTCTAAATGATCTAATTTAAACATTTGAACTGTAGATCCAAAATTCTAAAATTAACTTGAAATTTTAGAAGCCTCCCTTACACACTAAGAACAAACACAAACTAACCAACTAAAGCAACACACCAAACACACTAAAGAAAACCAAAAAGGACACTTATCAAAACTTCTCTCAAGGGAACTAAAATGAGGCTCTATACAAGAAAGCGAACTTGCATTACCCCTTTACGGATGAGGACCTATGCAAACAACACTTCAAGGAATACCAAAATTCCAAAACAACCCAAAAAATTAAAGTGGGTCCCCAAGCCTTGGGGATAGTTGTGGTGAGGCCACAATAGATCACTTGTGTCACAACAAGCATCGACCGTTAAAATCATGACCTCTAATTCCTCACTGATTATGAGAAGCGGAACACATTTGATTAATTTAACAAAGTATAAATACAAAAAATAGGGCCAGGATTAGCCCGGAGGTTGTGGAACCACCGGAGACAAATATAGGCGGAGTTGTAATAAATAACAACTAGCCTAATATTAATCAATCTAACAATATAAGATTGTTACGATTTAATTAACAAATAAAATATTAAAATATATTCTAACATCCCCCTTATTACAATATTTCAGGAAACATGTAAGTACTAGCTATAATAGCATCCCCCCATTATTTTGAAATACATAGAGAATTGCGAAACAATTCAAATTTGACACGTGCAAGTACCTTAGTGAATATATCTGCAACTTGAGCATTGGTGGAGATGTGTTGAAGCTGAATGTGGTGCCTTGGTACTTCGTCTCGAATAAAGTGACATTGTGTATCAATGTGCTTGGTTCGTTCATGATGCACTGGATTCTTAACAAGGTTCAAAACACCCATGTTGTCGTAGAACAAGTGTATTGGAGATTTTGATGGAAGACCCATACTTTTCAAGATGCGACGCAACCATATCACTTCGCACACAACTTCACGTGTGGCGCGGTATTCTGCCTCTGTTGATGAGATAGCAACCACCTGTTGCTTCTTGTTGTGCCAAGAGACAGGACCAGATCCAAGATGAAACAAATATCTTGAAGTTGAAAAGGATCATCAAATGATCCGGCATAGTCGGAGTCCTTGTATCCCTGTAAGAAGAATTTGTTGTTCTTCTTATATTCTAGGCCATATTCCATTGTGCCACGGACATAGTGAAGAACTCGCTTTGTTGCTTTCCAATGTGTAGTCTTAGGTTCTTGCATGAACCTCGAAAGATAATTGACAACAAATACGATATCTAGCCTAGTGTTGGTCAAATATATGAGACTCCCAATCAGTTGATGATAGAGAGTAGCATCTACTTGAGGTGATTTGTCATATCGCGATAATCGAAGACCTGTTTCCATTGGTGTTGCCATCGGCTTGCGATCGATCATGCGATATTTTTCTAGTAGTGTTTTGGCATATTTTTTCTGGGACACTTTGATGTAGTGCTCCCTCCGGTTCACTTCCAGGCCAAGACAGTAATGGAGAAGTCCGAGATCTGTCATTTCAAAAGATTCACTCAAATCCTGTTTGACAGAAGAGATCATTGTTTTTGAACTCCTTGTTATGAGCAGATCATCAACATAGAGTACAAGCAACACTATTTCAAATCCTTGCTTCTTGAAATAGAGGTTTGCATTCGACGAACATCTCTTAAATCCATGCTGCAATAGGTGATTATCCATTTTTATGTACCAAGCCCGAGGGGCCTGTTTCAAACCATATAAGGATTTGACCAATTTGCAAACTTTTTGTTGTTGGCCTTCCACTTCAAATCCTTTTGGTCAAGTCATGTAGACTTCTTCTTGGAGATCACCATTTATAAGGGCACTCTTGACATCCATTTGGTGCACTTTCCACCCATACTGTGTTGCCATAGCACAAAGAACTCGAATGGTTGTCATCCAAGCAGTAGGTGCAAAAGTTTCCTCATAGTTAATGCCTTCTCTTTGAGCATGGCCCTTTGCAACAAGTCGGGCCTTATGCTTATCTATTGTCCCATCTGCCTTATACTTGACTTTATATACCCATTTGCAGCCTATGGGCTTCTTTTCGTATGGCAGATCGACAAGCTTCCAAGTTTTGTTTTTCATCAAAGACTTATACTCGGCATCCATAGCGGCCTTCCACTGAGGCTCACCAAAAGCATCTCGTACTGATGCAGGTTCAAGTTCGTCTATTGAGGACATAAACACCCTATCATCATCAATATCCATATCTTCTGTATCTCTCTCTGGATCTACAAAAAGTTCCTCAAAATACTGACACAGATCATCAACCCCAGTAATCTCTATTGCAGCTTTCTCCTGTCGAGCCATGCTGTGAGTACGAGGCCTATCCAATGTCAAATCTGGTGGAGTGGATAGCTTAGAGTCTCTAATCGTACTTGTATACCACTTTGGATTCTTCTTATGTGGAGATGAAGAAGAACCTCCAACCTTGGATGAAGGAGACTTTTCAACCTTAGTTTCCACAAGGTCTAGGTATACATCTGATGTGTTTTCTGATGTGAAAGCCTCATCAAAAACTACATCTCTACTGATGTGTATCTTCTTGGTTAATGGATCAATCAATCGATAACCCTTGGAGTGCTCATCATACCCAAGAAGAATGCACTTCAATGTCTTCTCATCTAGCTTCTTCCTCTTTTCTTTCGGTATATGCATGAATGCTTTACAACCAAAAATGCGTAGATGAGAGATGGAGGGTTTTCTGCCACTCCATGCTTATTGTGGAGTCATTCCTTGTAGGGCCTTAGTGGGTGTCCTATTCAACAGATATACTATTGTGGTGATTGCTTCTGCCCAATATTGTTGCCCAATTCTAGCTCCTGTGAGCATGCAACAAACCATTTCCATGATGGAACAGTTCCTCCTTTTAGCAACACCATTTTGTTGAGGAGTATAAGCAGTAGTCAACTGTCATGTGATCCCATTTTCAATCAAGAACTCAAAAAATTCTTTAGAGGTGAACTCCCCCCTCGATCTGAGTAGAGGGTCTTGATAGAAGTCACTGACTCCTTTTCAACAAATTTCTTGAATTGCTGAAAAAAGCCAAACGCTTCAGATTTCAGTTGAAGAAAGAATACCCACATCTTTCGTGAGTAATCATCCACGAATAACTAAAAATACCTCTTACCCCCACAACTGTTGGGACTTAAAGGACCGCACAGATCGATGTGAACCAACTCCAAAGGTTTCTTTGCTTGTGTAGAGCTCCTTTCAAAAGGTACTCTATGTTGCTTTCCTGCCAAGCAGTCAAAGCAAACTGGCAATGTGGTAGAAATGGAAGGAAGACCCTTTACCATTTCATACTTACTTAACTCAAGTAAGTAACCAGAACTCATATGTCCATATATCTTGTGCCATAGGGAAGTTGCCTCCTTTGTAGAGACAATCATGGCTACATCTGGGGAAGAGATAGTATCTAGGGCAAATAAGCCATGCTTATATGAAGCGATTGCAATGTTCTTACCCCTCCTGGTGATAGAACAACACTTCTTGCCCCCTCAACACTAAAGTTTACAACCATATTTTTGTCTAGAATTTGTGTGACTGACAACAAGTTGTTCGCCAATCCTAGAACATAGAGAACCTTCTCAATCTGGCACTTGCCATTAGGAAGAGTAACAGAGACTGTTCCTTCTCCCTGAACCTTGTAGGATTTATCATCGGCAATAGTGACATGTTTGCCCTCTTTGGCCTCAAAAGACTCAAACCATGATTTCTCACCAGTCATGTGCTTACTGGCTCCAGAATCGACATACCAAATAGGATTTGTCTGCTTGGATACTATGGTAGTCATGAGCACTTTGTGTGCTCTCTCAGAATCCATGTCAGATTCTTCAACAACAACATTCACTTGTTGTTGTTTGTTCTTTTGTGGTTTGTTCTAGACTTTCTGTTTTGATTGTTTATTCTTATGCCAACATCTGTTTGTACCATGACCTTCTTTGTCACAGATCTTGCAATATCTTTTTTTCTGTTGAGGTTGAGTTTGTTTCCCTTTTGAATCCTTTTGAGAACTACCTCATATAATGGTCGTCCCTTCGATATACCTTAATGCTAGGTCGTTATATCATACAAAATACCCGCCCTTACGTGAGGGAGACTATAGGTAATTTTAATGATTATACGATACGTGGTACTTAGGCGGTACTGAAAGGGAATCACCTTGTTGATGGCACCGACCTTAGAAAGCCTTCAATCCGCATGCGTGGGGCGTAACTTCCCCTAAAAACTTTGGATATCCAAACTTTCGTCTGTATTTAAGCCTAAACATGAGAGTGATTGGGGTAGTGGATGGAGTGAAACAATAGCAAAAGAAACTGGCACTTTCTGTATCTCTCTGCTGAATGTGAATTTGCAAAAAAAATGGGTTTATTTTTTAATTTTTTTTTTTTATGCTTTATGCTTTAGAAGTAAATGCTGAAAAATGAAAGCATCCATACAACATTAAAGCATAAAAATTGACCCTAGGTGTCGGTTACCACCGAGAATGCACCTATTACAAGTTTTGCCAAGTTTCTTGTAGAAATGCTTGAAAACAAATTGCTCACTATTTTCCCTTCAATCTTTTGAGAAAAAATCACTCCCAATCCCCCCTTGATTTGTCAAAAAAAAAAACACTCCCCCCTTTAAAATTTTCTTTTATAAAGAATTTTTCAAATATTCTTTTATAATGAATAGTTAAAAAAAATAACTTTTAATTTTCATAGTAAAAAAAATATTACTCAAAAAAATAACCTTTAAAAAACTATTTAAAGAAAATTAAAGTTGCATTTAATTTAACTAAAAATTAAAGAATTAAGAAAAAAAAACTTAAAAAAAAAAAATTATACCTTTGTGGCTGAGAGGTGGCGGGCTTACAGTGAGCCAAAAAACCCAGCTAAATCACTCAACTCAAAGCTCCCTGAGCTCGTTTCTCTTGTGTAATAGCATTTAGACCAATCCAAATATTTAAAAAATGCAGAACAGGGGAGAACAAACCATCTCGATGTCTACATTTGATGCCTGGTGTGTGAAGAAAATTGGTATTGGAGGGTTTTGGAGGACTTGGATCAAATTTTGATCCAACCAATGTTCTCCGATTGGCCTCTACCTTCCAAAAAACACTCCTCCTTCGAAGGCACTGTGACCACAGTTAACGAAAAATAGGAGGTGCAATACCGGTTTGACGTCGTTCGCAGGTGACAGAGAAGAAAATGACGTGTTGTGTTGGTTTGATTTCTTTTTTCGGAGGCGTTGATGTCTTTTATCCCACACGAATGGGAAGGGCAATCTTAGAAGGGTTTATTAGACCCTTTACTCCACAATGGAGTATCTCTTCTCGGGGAGAGGCTCTCACCCGAGAGGGTCATGGGGTAGCCGCGGTGTTGGCTCCCACAACATGTAGACCCTTTCAATTGTCGACCGTGTGGTCGATCTTTGCCCTTTCGATCTCCTCTTTCGACCTTCAATCCTCTTTTGACTTCGGTCGAATGCTTCACCTCTTCGACCGAATGGTCGAAAAAAAATGAGAAATAAAAAAAAAATTCTCAACCTCCCTAGCCTATCAAATTCTGAGAAAAAAAAATTCTCAAACTCCCTAGCCTATCAAATTCTTGTAGTAGCGATTCTCAACGCTACTACAAGATCATTTTAAAAAATGAGAGTGGCATTTTCTCTGATACCATGTGAGAAGCGGAACACATTTGATTAATTTGACGAAGTAAAAATACAAACAATACGACCAAGATTAGCCCGGAGGTTGTGGAACCACCCGAGACAAATATAGGTGGAGTTGTAACAAATAACAACTAGACTAATATTAATCAATTTAACAATATAATATTGTTACGATTTAATTAACAAATGTAATATTGAAATATATTCTAACATTGATGTCCCTTTTCTTTTTATGGTGAGCAATATCAAGTGAAATCAATGACATATATACTGCCCTTACAATGCCAATAGGGATTAGAGCACCATTGTTATAAAGACCTTTACAAGACTCAGAATCTTTGAGAATGGCTTTTACACCATCGTGTACTGTGAGAAATGTGTCATCCTCATATAAATTCATTCCTTCCATCCCTAGTGGAAAGTAAGGACCTTTAACTGATTTTGCAACATCATCAATTAGTTTTGGGGAATTCTTCTTTTTTGATCTACCCATTTTTAAGGTGTCGATCTCTACAAAAAATGCATCATTTACAATAGAAATTTGTTTGACTAAGGTGTCGGTCACTGTCGAAAATGCACCCTTATAAGTATTCCCCCCTTTTTGTAAAATATTCTTTGATGAAATTTTGCAAGAAGTTTTACTAAGGTGTCGGTCTCTGCCGAAAATGCACCCTTACAAGTCTTCCCCCTTTTTGCTTGCAAAATATTCTGAGAGGTAGAAAAAAGAAATTTATCCCCCCCTAAGTGCAAAAAATTGCAACTTATGAAGCCTTTAAGGATTTTACAAAGATTGCCTCCTAGGCAAATTTCAAAAATCTCACCAAAAAATTCCCCCTTTATTACAAGTACTTTAAGCACAAATTTGTTGTTTATGAAGCCTAAAAAGAGATAGAATTTGATGATTTCTTCCTTTCTGATTGCCTTTACAATGTTTTATTTTCCGCTTTTATTTTTGCAAAAAAAATCTTTTGAGATAGAAAGGAATTATCCCCCCTTAGTGCAAACAATTGCTACTTTAAAGGTTCTTTATCTCACCAAAATGTTCTCTCTTTAGATATACCACAAAGAGTACATGAAAGGGAAATTCACTCAATTTTATATTTAATGGCACCTGCCTAAAAACCCTTTCGAAGAAGGATGATCAGTTTGAGGAATTTAAGCCAAAAAAGAAGAGTGAATTTTGGGTATATGATGGAGTGAATATCAAAATAAAAATTGGCTCTACCTGTGCAATAAATTGCACAAATGGGTGTAAAATTTGGGGTCTTAAGTGTTTTTTAATTTTAACTTAAGATGTAATTGCAAAAACAGGAAATTAAATGCAATAAACCATCAAAAGTGCCCATAAATTTTTAACACATAGGTGTCGGATTCGACCACAAATGCACCTATTTTACAATGCCAATTTAAAAAAAGTGTTGAATGCA
The DNA here is from genome assembly GCA_028583015.1 of Wollemia nobilis. Classification (NCBI taxonomy): domain Eukaryota; kingdom Viridiplantae; phylum Streptophyta; class Pinopsida; order Araucariales; family Araucariaceae; genus Wollemia; species Wollemia nobilis. Next base: position 22,379,895 of record JAQPPZ010017228.1, read on the forward strand.
ATCGAAAATGCACCTTTAGGACAATAATTTTTGCAAAAAAAATTGATTTTGTGTTTGGAAAAAAATTGATATTCAAATTCCCCTAATTTGCAAAAAAGAAGTGCAATTTGTTTGTTTTATCCCTCCTTTTCAGAAAAAATTGCACAATTTTATTTTTAATTTGTCTTAATTTGTTTGTTTGCAAAAAAATGTGCAATTATTTTTGTCTTATATCCCTGCTTTGGAGAAAACAAAAATGCGCTATTTGATGTTGTAGTTTTACAAAAAAATTGAGGTTCCTCCTCTTGTTTATGTTTCTTTGCAATGTAAATTTAATCAATTGATTTTGTCGCAAAAATATATTAAATTATTAAAAAAATGAAAACCTTTAGAAAATTGCAAAAAAAAAAATACCTTAGAAAAAATTTTGTCGTGTTATCTTCTAGCAAAAAAATGGTTTCAATTGTCACAAGTGGGAATCAATCCTGTGTCCAGCGCCTGAGCGCCTTAGCTATGGGTGCTCGACCGTCCCGGCTAGAGCGTCAGACGGGAGCTAAGGGAAAGCTCTTCCCTTTTATCTCCTTTCTGGTGTTGTAGCCAAAAAAAAAGAAAATTTAAGTGGGATTTATCCCACATGCATCCCGTAGGATGCAATTCAGCACTTTAAAAATGCTAACAGTTTGAATTAACGTTGATTGCCTTCGGGTAATCAATCGAACATCCTTTTTTTGGTGGAAATTGTGGACAAATCCGTATGTGCTTAATTAGTGAGGGGTGCCACATCAACACCAACTCACCCACCATGTGTCCACACCAACTCATCCATCATGTGTCTGTGCTAGCTCAACTTCCACATCAACACCTTGAAGTGTGTGCTCGCTAGGTGCCAAGTGTTTGCCTTGAGGTTCATGCCTACCAGGTCATCAACCATCTAGACCGCCATGTGTCCACCTCTGGGTGCATGTGGGTTTTGGTATTCACACCTGGATAGAGTTTAGATCATCGTGCCATGGGTTTCCAATATTGGTTCTAAAAGTTAGTGCTAGCCATGAAATTTAGTGAAATTCAGCGTGTCAGTGATGTTAGTGTTCACCGGCTAGTCGAGGGGATCACCAGCCAGTCAAGTGGATGTGCTATATGTCATCAATATCTTAGGAATTTCCATGTTGTGCAAGTAACTGCTATCTTCTGTAGGTCATGTCAAATCGGAGGGAGTTTCGATCTATAGCAGATTTAGCACTATTCAGGTGACATCAAATTCCTCATTCTCAGTGCTATCCAGTTCATGATTCAAGCTAAAATCTGGTCAATGGTGCTCTAGTTAGATCAGTCAAAGCAAGTCGTTGGGATTTGCATCCAGGTTAGATACTTCATGGTTGTTCGCGTTGTTATTAGGTTCCAAAAATTAGCACTAAGAAATGACGTTTGTCTACCTTGAAATTGGATATCCACCCGTAAAAACCAACATAGAAAATTATGTGCCAGACCAACAAGGGTGTTGTCAAACAAGTCGTGAAATTCTGCACCGGTATAGCCAGCAGATTGCCTCGAAATCCATGCAATATTCCACCTCTATTTTCATGCCATTCCAGGAGGAAATTTTGTGCTACCTCGAGAAGCATGCTGTGTTGCTCAAGATCCACCTTGAGATCCATTCTAAGTAGCAGGGTGTTGTAGGGGATCTCATCGCAGGATTTGTGCCCCATTAGTCTATTCATCGTTCGCCCAGGTAAGTCAAGCGCTCTGATACCAATGTAGGAAGGTAATAAACCAACAATAATAATTGTATTAATCAAAGTATAAATACAATAGACTATAGCTAAGAATAGCCATAGTTAGGTAGGAAAATAATATCCCCCCTAATGTTGCTAACAACTAAATAATAGTGCTAACAACTAACAAGAAGATATTCGCTAAATAGAGATATTTAGCGAATTCACCTAGGATAGTAAATAATTACTAATCTACCTAGGAGTTTTTACTTATTACCAAATAAGATAATAGTAATAGTTATTTTACCATAGTAACTCTAACACGTTTATAGTTATTTGTAGATCTTCAATTATCCTCCTTATCTGCCTTCCTTCCTTGGAGTTAATTTGTTGCATCTAGTTGCTTCTTTCCTCTACATGGGGAATTGATTGAGGTGTATTCCTTATGGATGGTCTCTTAATTTGTGAACTTAAGATTGAACTAATTGAATCATCTTTTCATCTATATAATTTTACAAAAGGTATACTACTAGTGTATGTTCTCCAATTCCTTCCATCTCCTTGAGATGTAGGTGTTTCAAATATGTCTATCCACAATATCTCATTTACCTCTTGTCTTCTTGCTCTTATTTTCTCAATATCATTTAGTACTTCTTATTTTCTTGTTTGTCTTTATTTAAGATCTACTATTCTTATATCTTATTGATCAATTTATTCTCATATTTGTTCTTTTCAACTTTGGAATCGCTCACATTTCTCTTACAATTATTGTGTTTTGAGGTGTATTTGTTGGTTTTGGAGACCATATCTTGCTAATAGACCCATTCCTTCATACACACTCCCATTACTTTGAGGTTCATGATCAAGTGGATCTCCTCCATTTTCCACTTCCACCACTTGTTCTTGTGATCTTAATTCATCCACTTCTATTGTATCCAAAAATCTAAAATTCACTGCAGTCTTCTCTGCTCCATTGGATGAGGTTGCAACTCTTCTTGTTCAATCACAACTTGCTTTCTATTTTCACTCCCAAATAACCATCCTAGATCTAAATCACCTTTTTTTATAATGCACTAATTTCTTCATTTATCCTACTTGATTCTCCTCTTTCATGGACTATATACCTTCAAAACTATATTAAGATTGTTGTGATGCCTCACTCATCCTTCCTATACTCTTCTCTTCTTCACCATACATGTTACTAAGAACACCCTTCTACGATTGATATTTCATTGGACTCCCATCCTTCTCATCATGAAATGTGCCAACCTAGAGTTGCTCTGATGCTAGACTCCCATCCTAGTCATTGTTAGGCACATCTATCTATAGTTACTCTAGTGTCAGACTCTATCTCATGCATTGTTGGTCACACTATTTTCTAATAGTACTGATGTTGGACTCTCGTCTCCATCACCATTAGGTACCTCCACTTGCAATTTATCTAGTACCTTGCATTCATTATGACTAGCAACTAACTTCTCTTCCTTAGGTGTAGATTTTCCCTTCTTGTTACTCTTGATGACCTCGTATACACTACTCCCTCATTCATCATTATCTTCATCATCCTACTATGCCTAAATGCAGATTCAATTTGGTAGAAATACATCATAATCCTCCATCTGACAATGGAAAAAAAAATTATCTAAATATTCATCATCTTCTATACTTTCTTGAAGTTTCAACACTTCTTCATTTGGCTCATTTTCACTATCATCATCCAATGATGAAATCCTTAATTCATCAAATTTCATGATGTCTTGACTCATAGATATGTATTTTTGATGTCCCTTCTTGAATGTGAGATGGTCTTTTTTCCAATTATGATATAATTTTTCCGTGCGTAGCCATTCTCATCCTAAAGTTCATCATATGCCAATTTTTGCATGGCAATTACCACGAATTCTATGATGAATTCCTAGTTAGTGATCTTCATTTTTTATGCTATCACAACTCTATTTTAATATCATACTAATCTACACCATATAAGTGAAATTTTGGAGACCAAAAAATGGTGCTCCAATATCTCTCCAAGTCTTATTAGGCATCATGTTCACACTCAACCCTTCATCCATGATCACTTGATTCACCTTATGATTTAACAACTCTATACGAATTAGTGTTGGTTTCTTCCCAGCTTTAATCATCAACACCATTGGATCAATGATTTAACCCCTTCTTATCTTGGGTACTTCATGATAGCATCATGGATCCATAACTCTTCACATTCGTGACATTTCTCCTACTTTTGCATAAAGTTTGGGTATTACACCAAACAAACTGGACACCTTCACCTAAATTATTTTGTTATGTACTTGTGATGTTAATTGCTCTATTGATGATGGTTATACCTCTCATGCTTATTCAGTGGTGACAAACTTCTTCAATTGTTTCTCTTGGGAGAGTATTTATTTTTTAGTCTACTACATCTCTTCTTCTATAGATCATGTACTTCCGGCCACCTCTCCTTCTCCTTGGAAGGATTTGAGTATTGCTCAACCTTCCTTGCCTAAGCCCTTGTCACAACTAAAATATGTTTGTTCTTGTTTTGTTGGTCTACTAAATGTTCCTATATGTCAATGAAATTTATATTTTGTGTTCTACAATAGCTTTCTTTATTTGGGAAATTTACCTCCTTATGATTTTCTGGTCCACACCATGTAGACATGAGTCGACTATTGTTATTTTTCATGATTCCTACTATCAATGGGTTTTGAAAATTTCTTGGAAAATGTCCCCACTCTTGGCATCGTCTACATTAAATTATGGGCCTTCTATCCTATTCATATTGTAATCAATTATATCCACATTATTTTTAATTACCTTGCTACGATTGACTTCCTCTATGGTGGTTATTTCAATATCCTTCACTTGTCATCACTTGTCCATTCTTTGAGGTGCTATGTTTTTTCTTTCTCTTCTATTTGAATTTATGAGATTTAATGTCTTACACTTTTCAAGTTGAATGGACAGTCTCCAACCATATGTCCCATAACTTCAAATATGTTATAAAGAATGTTCCTCCAGTAACTAACATTTGTGTGCCCTTTCATCTTACAATCTAAGCACCAAATATCCTTTGATTTCTTCTTTTCTCCCTTTAATTTGTTTATCATTCTTTAAAAGTTATTTTTCATTGCCTAGAATGCTACATGCAATTCATCTCTATCACTATCATAATCACCACTTCTAAAGTGAATTATTCCTGCCATTGTTTACTTTGCTTCGCTCTCTAAGTTTAAAGTTTTTTCATATGCTTCTTGATAACTAGTAGGCAATACTACCTTCATCTTTTCTTATATCTTGGTAACAATCCATAAAGGAACCATCACTTTTGTAAAATATTTTTTGGTCGTACTTCCATTTTTTTGATCAATTCCATGTCTCCTATTGTAGGACTTGATATCCTCATCTTTCTTTTGCTTGGTGGAATATATTTCCCCAATGATCTCGGTATCATCTCTAAATAGCTTGAATTCCTTTTTGAATTCATCATCGAAATCTTACCACATTGTGAAGGGATTCCTTCTCACTCTCTTTAGATGCCATTCTATTGTAATTCCTCATAATGTAGCTAAAAATAGTCTGAACCAAGCATCTTCATCATCCATTCCATTAGCATGCCATATAGTTACACAAGTTCCAATGTGATATTTTGAGTCCTTCCCGTAACCCAAGAATGGTTGGAATTTTTATTTTCCCATCACTTGAGCAATATTTTCCATTGGTGGATAGTTCTCTTCTCTTGACTCTTCCTCACTCAATGGTGCCTCACTTGGTGCTTCTTCTCTTGGTTCATCTTTACTAAACAACTCCTCACCAACAAATAGCCTACGATCGCTTACTAGTGCACCTGTGATTAATGACCTCCTTTGTGAATATACGAGCATTGGATTTGATCTCTTAATAGCTTTCCAAAATTTCCCTTGTGCATGATTTCCATCCTTCACACTTGGTAATATACTACACTCTTGTGCTAATGTTACCAATTCGTTGACATCGTCTCTTTGTGCACTCTTCATGTTGGTAAATTGACTTGTGTAGATATCTTCCTTGGTCCATCGTTTGTTTTCTTATTACACCTAACCTCATACCTCATCGTCCATTTTTAAAAATAACATATACCACCTTTTGTTATCATCACCAAAACTTTCCTCCACCCAAGGATTCCAAACACGTCCCACCTTTGATTCAAGTTTTTTTTTCTTGATTGCACTTCTTGGTTGGTAATGTTTTGCTCAACATGATGTTGTTGGGTAATTCTCTGGCTTCTTCTCACAGGTTTATTTTCTTCTTCCACAACCATATCTCTCATGTCCTTGAGGCAAGTAATTTATCATCCACCTCTCCAAAATGCATGCATAGTGGTTAAAAATTTAGATGATAATGACACCAAATGTAATATCCATTACTACAAATTTCAACAAGCAAAGTGACCCAAAATTCTATTTGATAACTATGCCAATTGTAGTACCCATTACTACTTCAAAATTCAATACACAAAATGACCCAAAATTCAATTCGACAATGATGCCAAAGTAGTGCCTATTGTTGCTTCAAACTTCAATAGACAAAATGATCCAAACTTCATTTCAACAATGACACCAAATGGATCACAAAAATGAGTATTTCAACAATTGAAGGAATAATTGGAATGATAAATTTTAGGATCCAACTAAGACTATAGTCATTGTTGGTCCAAATACAATTAACATATGCATTTGTATGTCAAACACAAGTGTTCATGTGACAACTCCTCACTCACATGTACAAGTGTTTGTATGACAACACTTGTATGACATAATCACAATCCATATTAAATAACAACATCAAAATTCCCACTCTAGTTAGTAATAACTTGTACCACAATACCTTCATCAACACTCTTTGTATAACCTTCCTCATACAACACTTCATGACAACCCTTGTATGGTACTTTGACGCACTTCTTGTTTGACTACTCGCACAGTTCTTGGATTGCAACTCCATATGCAATCTTGCACAAATAGAAATCAATAATACAACCCAACAAACTATTACAAGAATATCATCACATTATATTATGTTTGCTTGTACAACAAAAGCATAACAAAATATATGCATTTTGTAATACGTAGATTACACACAACAACTCTCACACTATGGACTTGTCTCTGTTTGCACTGGCCTACCCTCACGTATCCAATATACTATCACTAATGTGTGTTCACAAAATAAATGGGGTACTTTTATGCTTATAGGTTGGTAGTTAGCCAAGCTACCACCCAAGACACCTAACCCTCAATCGTCTCCTTAATCACCTTTGTTCTATCATTAATTATAAATGCAATATTAACCTATAATGTCATCATTTTTAACATCATATTCAAAATAACATTTAATTTTCCATTTCACATTATATTTGTATTACATTTATATTTTATTTTCTTTGCATGTATATTTAAATTTACATCATATTTTGTGCACATTTGCACTTATTTTTCTATGTACATTATTTACATTGAACCTCTTTTCAAATTGGTCATGTGACATTCTGCTTTTCACATTAGCCTCTATGATATCATCAATCACTGCATCATCATGCACCACATTAGCAAGTACCATATCATCATGGGATATAGTTTTTGGTGCCATATCATCACTACGTGACATGTCATCTAAAGTTCTCATGTCATCATTTGTATGTGAAACAATGGATAACCTCATTAGGCACCACGTCATCATATCATTCCAAATTGTTTCAATCATAATGTTGACATCATCATCATTCTTCAAAGGGATATTTTGTGGGCTTCAAACTCTATACCTCTTAGGCCCAATGCCTTAAGGGAGGATCCACTAGCCTCCTTGGCGTAGGAACCCTTTGAAACTATAAGGATCAAGAGTAAACAATAATTTGAAACTAGCATGGTGACACAAACTTGCATTACACTGACGCCATAAACCCTCCTATGTGCCCTTTCCAGCCATAGTAGGAATATTCTCATTTTTTAAATTTGAATTTTTGAATAATGGAGGGAACGAAAAAATCAATGTAGAAAAATAAGTACTTGGAGGTAAAATGGAAAAATGTGTTCAACTGGGACCCCTCTTAAAAAAATTGTAGATAATCCAAAAACACTAAATATTTTTTCATATCTCATAGTTTTTTCTAGACAACATTTATATTAAAAGTAACCAATCAAGACATCCTATCACACCAATGCATAAAAAACATTGCAAGACCAGTTTAGTAATTTTGTCAAGCATCTTGGAGGTCTTTGCCATATACAAGAGTCTACTGATGACTTCACTGGCATCTGAGATTTGTCAAAATATATTGAAACTCTTATTTACTACATTCACAATGATCATGTAGATTGTCCTTTCATATGTGTTGCTATTAGACATAAAATGCTAAAAGAGAAGAAAATTAATTATTTTGAAAAACCATAAAAAACTTTAGTTTTCAAAAAATCTCAAAAAGCTCAATCTTAAAACTAGGGCTTTCATTAAGCTATAAGATTATTGCAGTAGTAGGATATTTGGTCTCTCTTTGAGAGGTCCAAGGTCTAAATCCCACACAGTATGAGAGGACTACAACCCCTCATAAAAACCTATGTAAACTCATTGAAAAAAGAAACTAGGGCTTTCATTTGGTCAGGAAAAAAATTTGAAAAAATGGGTTGAGTTCTAAGAGAGGAACAAAGGAATCCATTAGTCAATATTTTCCCTTGAGCAATTTGCTAAGTCCAATGAGATCTTTATGATCCAAGCCCTTTTTCTAAATTATCAACAACTAACAAAAATCCTTTTAGCTACTCAAAACATTGTTGCCCTTAGGAGATGTCATAGAATCTAATTTGCCAAAGACAAATAATCAAGCAATGAAGATTCACACCTACTTTGTTACCATATTAGATTTTACAATAGTTTCCACAAACAAATGGAATCAACACTTTACCCATAAATATTGAAAGTAACATGCAAAAGGCAATGCATGCAATATAAAGAGATACCAATAAACACCAAATTAGCTCACTAAAGCAAATTAGAGTACACTCCAATCTATAACCAAATGGTTGGTATGAGGGGGTATTTATACCCAATTACAAGATACCTACATGTCATGATTAAGGAATTAACCTTTAGGCTAAATATTAAAATGTTATAAAATATTCACTTATATAAGGTGTACAAGGGCCCAAAGGGCATACACAAAGAATATACTACAAAGTCAACCATGGCCTCAAGTAAAGATTAAATACCACATATTTCAACACTCGTGTGTAATGATTACACAATCAAGAATTTTTTTATCATGAATAAAACCACCTTGTTCCTATGAGATAACACAATTCATAATGCTTTTCAACATGTTTTCCATAAATTTTAAAATGGTCTTATAAATCATATTACAAAGGCTTATTACACAAAAATTATCTAAATATTTTATCCCCTCTTTCTTGGAAAGGAATGTAATAAAGGTGGCATTGATCTCACTTATTATAGCCTTTATTTTTCGGACCTCTTCAATCACAACCAACATATCACTCTTTAATATATCCCAAATTTTTTGAGAGAAAATTGTAGGAAATCCATTGATAAAATATGTGAATCCTTCATAGATATCTTCTTCATCAAGCTTTCATTTTGTCCCTATGTGAATTGATGGAATATTTTGTAAAAGCTTAACTTGTGCCTCTTTATCTTGCCTAGAATCTGATAAAATACTTTTGAAATATCCCTGTTAGGACACCCTCGTGGTATGTCTTTGGACTATTATTCAAGCTAACATAAGTTCAAATCACGGGGAGGGAGACCCTGGTTGTACCCCGAGGAGTGTGGCCCTTGATGTGCCACCCGTTGTACCTCAAATTACTTCAAAAAAAATAAAAACAAAATTTGAAATGATTTAGGGCTTGTATCTTGGTATCTTCTTGTTCGTTAATATTTATTCTGATTGGAGTTAAAATATCTTTGATGCGACGAAAAGAAAAAAATATCATTGTTATAGCATGAAATTTTGTGGTATTTCTATCTCATTCCTTGAGTCATTTCTTCCTAAATTTTTGGAACCAATGTCTCCTTTCTCAATTTACAATGATAATAAAAATGTAATTGTGTTTCTTCCACATAAGAATTGTGGTCCATTGCATTATTTTCTACTATCTCTTGTAAATTTTTAAACTCAAGTTCAATTTTCTTCTTTTTTAAAATGTTACAAAAAGATATAGTATTTCAAATATTCATTTACCCCCTTAGCTTTTTATCCTTTGAAAAAACTTGTACATATATGATCCTTCAATATTTGCTTCATTCCATCATAACATAACCATATGGACACATAGATTAGATGTGAAATGGCTTTGAATGACCATTATTGAGTAAATCACGAGTCAAAAAATGGGTATGTGACTTGATCCTACTCGTAATAAAATATCTTAAGAGATTGTATACCCTGTTTATAACCATGTGCTAGATAACAAAAAAGTATCCAATCGTTTTGCTATATGAGTTTGCTTAATGTGTCTATTATCCCACGTATATAGAAAATTTGAAGGAATAACATCCCAAAGGCCATTTGAATCAACAAATGAAGAAAAATATTTATTGATTTAGACCATAAGGGAGTACCACTCTTCTTTTCCAAAGGAGATAGATCTATGTTGAAGTCACCCCTAAAATCCTATAGATCACAATTACGAATAATAACTATGTTTGACAAAAACATGCTAAGATCCTTCCAACATGTTTCACAAGGAATAACTATAGTTGGAGTATATACATTTATAACCCCGACTTCTATTTCTCTTTCCCACAAAATAGTCCAACAACCCAATTACCTTTTGCTTCTAACAATTGTCCATCAAAACTATAACAACCTATTAATTCTCTAATAAGTCTTTTTTAGGATCTTATTCATGCCCTTAATATTCCAAGGTACCATTTTTATCATCACTTCTTATTTTTATTAGCGGGCTTGGGTTTAATTCTAACTAACACAATGATATTTGTTTTTGGCATCCCACATCGATCTGTTTGAGTTTTTTTTTTATCTTTATTCTTAGATTGATGACCTTCCTCTTCTTTTTGCATTCCCACCAAAACTTTCATCTTCATCAATATCTTCTATTTTTTCATAATGTTCATAATGAAATGTAAGGAATAGCCACACAACCACTTTCTTGTTTATGTTGTCCTCAAAGCCCTAAAGTACAAGGATGGTTCTCCATAGAAATTACTTTCTTATGCTGCCCTAGAAACTCTAAATTTCCATGGATATGACCATATGCATTCTTTATTTTGTTGCTCTTAAAACCATAGAGTGCAACATTGCAAAGAGAGAATTTTATGCTACTTGAGAAAAATGAAGATGATTTGTCAAGATTGAACTTGACTTTCTTCACCTCATTTGCTTTAAAATTACCTCCCCATCTTCCTTTGTATCTTTAAATCTTCTTGAAAATAAACTTGCACATTGTACTTGTTCATACCTTGTATCATTTTTATGATGCAAAGGGGCTTTTGCCAAGAGTGAAAAATCCTTGATTTGACCAAACCTTCTACTATGATATGATCTCCTTCCTTTATATTGAAATATATCTCATGCGTAAAAAAAATCATCTCTTTCCGCATCATTTTCACCTTGCATTCTCTCACCATGTGTCTAGACTCATAATATTTGTGGTATTAGAATGCAATGTTTTCATAATCCACTTGTTATTCTCATTCTCTTAATTCAAATTTAATCCTATTTTGTGTGTACAACATGCCTTCTCTCCTTAGTAGTTTGTCCTTGTAGGATGAATTCCCTAGAATATTGCCAATATTCTCCAAAACCTTCTTATTGATAAGTTGATAAAGGAAGTCCAAAAGACCCAATCCATAGTAGAAGCCTTTTCATAGTCCTTTTCTCCACACAAAATTTCTCACTCTATGGTTTTAAATGTAATGCTTATTTGTCCCTAACCCAAAGGCCACCATCCATGGAGAACATGATGAAGAAAAATCCTTATGAAATAAGTCATGGAATAATTTGAATTCAATCCCAACTTCCACTTGATCCACTATCAAATCTTCTAAAAACCAAAGTCATGGAATAATTTGAATTCAATCTCAACTTCCACTTGATCTAGTATTGAATCTTCGAAAAACTTGGCTAGAATCAATAGAACTTACACATATTAACCCTTTACTTTTAAGAATCATTATATCATTCTCAATCATGTCATCCTTGATAATCACTCATGGTGTAGTATTTGCTCCCTACATAGGATTTGTCATAGATTCACTCTTCCTCTTATCCCTAATTAGGGCATCCTTCCAACAAGGGCGTGTGTACTTCTACTTGCTTGCACTCACAACACTTGCTTTCTATAAACAACAATGTTGTTGGAAAACATAAAAGAAAAAATATATATTATTATTACCGTTAAATTTAATAAGGTTAATTCTTTTATAACTAATTTAAAAATAAAATATTTTGCACAAAAAAATATTTGGTATATCTTCGTTGGTCCATCGTTTTTTTTCTTATTACACCTCACCCCATACCTCATCCTCCATTTTTAAAAACAACATATACCACCTTTCGTTCTTGTCACCAAAACTATCCTCCACCCATGTTAGTCTCACAATGACACTGAGAGGGGGGGTGAATCAGTGTAGCTCTTTTAAAACTTAAATCTTCAACTCTTAAAGCCGAAACAATGAAAACTTGAAACCAAATAAAGCAAGTATAACAAGAGAACATCACACAACACAAGATGTACCGAGGTTCACCGATTTGGCTACATCCTCAAAATGACTGTTTGGACTCCCATCCAAATCCAGCCTTTGCAAAGCACCAACTTTACAATCAATTTACCAGCACCCACTGGAAGGAGCACCAACCCCTGATTTATCTGCACCAACAGAAAGGAGCACCAACATCTTATGGCCTCTTTGAATGGCGTATTTAAAACCTCTAAAAAATTTTGTTTCTCCTTCCATGACTGTTCGTTTTCTCCTTCCCTTGTGCATGCATGTGTTTTGGTTTCCAAAAAGGCTTTTCATTTCTATTTTGTGGCCCTTCGTTTCCTTTTCTCCACATGGGCATGCGTCCGCTTCTTTCCATGTGTAACGACCATCTTAGATGATTTCAAATCATTAAAGATTCCTTATGTAACGTTTTGTCTTATTCATTGAATTTTGTCCTTATGTGACAAATTACCTTATTCAATCTTCGATTTATTCCTTATAGGTCCACGTCACTATGCAGTCTTCGATTTCACTATCCTGGTGTTCATCACTAATATCGATGCACCGTCAACTACTCTGTTCCTTTGGCAAAATGCAACATGTCGCGATATCGTGACACTTTTGTTTCTCTCCTCCCTACCCTTTTTGAGTCACAAAATGCAACATGTCACGATATCGTGACACTTTTGTTTCTCTCTCTCCCTGCATTTTTTGAGTCGCAAAAATGCTACATGTCACGATATCGCGACACTTTTTTCTTCTTGCTCTTTCTCTTTGCTTTGGACCGAAAATGCAACATGTCGCGATATCGCGACACTTTTTTCTCCTTGCTCTTTCTCTTTGCTTTGGACCACAAAATGCAACATGTCGCGATATCGCGACACTTTTTCTTCTTGTTCTTTCTCTTTCTTTGGCCAAATGCAACATGTCGATATCACACTTTTTTCTTGTTCTTTCTCTTTTTGGCCGAAAATGCAACATGTCGCGATATCGCGACACTTTTTCTTTCTTGTTCTTTCTCTTCTCTTTTGGCCCAAATGCAACATGTCGCGATATCGCGACACTTTTTCTTTCTTGTTCTTTCTCTTCTCTTTTGCTGTGAAAATACAACATGTCGCGATATCGCGACACTTTTTCTTTCTTGTTCTTTCTCTTCTCTTTTGGCCAAGAAAATGCAACATGTCGCGATATCGTGACACTTTTTTCTTTCTTTTTTTCTCTTTCTTTTGGACCACAAAATGCAACATGTCGCGATATCGCGACACTTTTTTCTTTCTTGCTTTTTCTTTGATCTTTAGCATATGGGCCACTTCGGTCTTCTTGGAAAATATGCAAAAAGGTGGGTCCCCAATTTTGGGGTACGTTGTGGAGCAGCCACAACATGACAATTTTTCAACTTTGCACAAACAACCTGTAACAACTTCACCCAAACATCAAAAACATCCTCATAAGCATTTAACATCACTGTACATACTCTGAATAACCTCTGAACTCCCATCCACCGCATCAACCGATCTATCCGACCGTGTTGACAACAATGACAATATCGTCGCACCTTGCTCAACAATCTCCCCTTTGGAATTGTTGGCAACACACGTGCAATTTCCTATAACTCTTCTCCCCTTTGACAACAATACCAAAGGGTCACTGCAAACTCCCCCGAGTCCATGCACAACATTATCAGGGAAAAATTATTACACTTAGCAAAAATCACAAACATGAGCAAAAAGATAAACAAATACACAAATGCTCCCCTGAGAATGTGGTCCCGATAGCTAGTCAATTCTTGGGAAGCGTGACCACTCCCAATTTATTGTGAAGGTACTCAAAGACTTCCTTGGGCAACGGTTTTGTGAAGATATCCGCTACTTGCTCTGTTGTTGGAACAAAATCCAACTTAACCTCACCTTCCGCAACTTTCTCCTTCAAAAAGTGATACCGGATAGCAATATGTTTTGTGCGAGAATGCATAACCGGATTCTTTGAGATGTTAATGGCACTGGTGTTATCACACTTAACTGAAATTGGCTCACTGAAGTTAATACCAAGATCTTTCAGGGTTTGTTTCATCCATAATACCTACGTACAACACGTTGTCGCTGCAATATATTCTGCCTCTCTGTGGATAAGGCGACTGACTCTTGTTTCTTACTATGCCACGTGACCAACCTGTCTCCAAGATAGAATGCACCTCCACTGGTACTCTTTCTGTCATCTACACATCCTGCCCAATCTGCATCCGAATACGCAATAAGGGTGAAGTCCTTACCTTTCGGATACCATAACCCATACTCCATAGTACCCTTGAGGTACCGAAGAATCCTCTTCACCGCTGTCACATGAGTCTCCTTGGGACTAGCCTGAAATCGTGCTACCATGCATATTGCCTGCAAAATATCTGGTCCGGTAGCTGTCAAGTACAGTAAGCTCCCAATCATAGATCTGTACATGGTTTGATCAACATGTGGAGATTTGTCATCCTTGCTCAACTTGCAACCTGTCGTCATGGGAGTGCTAACTGGCTTACAATCCTCCATTGTGAACTTTTTTAGCATCTCTTTCACATATTTAATTTGAGAAATAAATATGCCCTTCTCATTTTGATTAACTTGCAACCCGAGGAAATACGAAAGTTCACCAATCATTGACATTTCAAATTCTTTCTGCATCTTATTTGCTAAATCTTTACACGACTCATCTTTGTTGCTGCCAAATATGATATCATCTACGTATACAACAAGAACAATAAGATGGCCATTTTCTGTTTTGACATACAAATTACTATCCACCATACCTTTCTTGAACCCTTGTTGAGTAAGATAGTTGTCTAGCCTTGCATACCATGCTCGGGGTGCCTGTTTTAAGCCATATAATGCTTTCTTCAACTTGCAAACCAAGTTGGGATCATCACCAAGTTGGAAACCATCTCGCTGCTCAATATAAACCTCTTCTTCAAGTTTCCCATTCAAAAATGTTGATTTCACATCCATTTGATAAACTTTGAAATTCTTGTAAACTGCTAAAGCCAGAAACATTCTAATTGCCTCTAGTCTAGCCACAGGTGCAAAGGTTTCCTCAAAGTCAATACCTTCAACTTGTGCATAGCCTTTACATACCAATCTTGCTTTATTCCTGACTACCTGTCCGTCTTCATTCAATTTGTTTCGAAAGACCCATTTAGTACCGATTATATTTTTATTTGTAGGTCTTGGTACTAACTCCCAAGTTTTGTTTTTCTCGATCTGATCTAATTCTTCATTTATTGCCTTCATCCAACTTTCATCTTTGCTTGCGTCAGCAACATTTTTGGGCTCAATGTTGGATAATAGAGAGTAGTTACTTACTACTCTTCTTCTTGTCTGAACACCAACTGTGGGGTCTCCAATTATTTGCTCTCTAGGATGATCTTTCTACCAGCTGCCTGTTTTGAATTTCTTATTTTCTTCCACTTCTGAATCACTGTTTGAATCATCTGAGTCAATTTTTTGTTTCTTTTCCATTTCCTTTTCCTCATCTCCTTCAATAACCTCTTCATAAATTGGGTAGTTCTCTTCATAGCTAATTACTCGTTCCCTACCTTCATCAACTTTAACATCGGCACTATCCACAATTTTCCTTAGCCTCTTGTTGTAGCATTTGTAAGCTTTGCTTTTTGACGAATAGCCAAGAAAAATACCTTCATCCGCTCTATCTTCAAACTTACCAAGGTTTTCTTCAGTTCTTTTGATGTAACACTTGCTGCCAAAAACTTTAAAGTATCTTATTATTGCCTTTTTACCGAACCACAACTCATAAGGAGTTTTGCTTTCATGCGTCCTCAACATGCACCTATTTTGGATGTATACCGCAATATGGACTGCCTCTTTCCAAAATATGTCTGCTACTTTGCTCTCAATCAACATAGTCCATGCCATTTCCTGCACTGTCCTGTTCTTTCTTTCTACCACACCATTCTCTTGAGGTGTCCTGGCTGCTGAAAACTGTCTCCTAATACCATATTTTTCATAGTACTCATAAAATCCTCTGAAATGAACTCTCCTCCTCTATCTGATCTTAAACATTTAATCTTTTTCCTGTTTGATTCTCAACTTGGTTTTTGAAAACCTTGAACATCTCAAAAGCTTCTGATTTATGCTTCAAAAATAGTACCCATGTCATCCTGGAATAGTCATCTATACACAACATAAAATATTTGTCACCATTTATGCTTTGCGTTCTCATGGGTCCACATAAATCAGTATGTATTAGTTCCAAAGGTTTGCTTGTGTAGTACTCTTTTGTTTTAAATGAGACTCTAGTTTGCTTCCCTTTTGGCATGAAGCACAAATGCTATTTGATGGTTTTCCAATGGTGGGAATATCTCTCACTGCCTTTTTTGAGCTGATTTTTACTAGATTGTCAAAACTGATATGACCGAGCCTCTTGTGCCACAACCAATTTTCTTCTTCCTGTCCAATCAAGCAAGCTCCTTCTGAAGTCTCCGAGAGAGTGTACAGGTTGCCAGATGTCCTCGATCCAGTTGCTATCAACTTTCCACTATTTGCTTTTCTCGACTTCACAACCCTCGCTTCTTAAAAATCACTTCATGACCTCTATCACAAATCGACTTACGCTCAACAAGTTATGCTTCAGACCAACCACAAACAAGACTTCTTTTGACTTGATTTTTCCATCACTGATCTTAACCGAACCTTTGCCAACTATCTTAGCTCCATCATTATTTCCAAATTTTACTGAACCACCTTCATATTGTTGTAACTTCTCAAATTTATGTTTGTCACCTGTCATATGACTGGAGCATCCACTATCAAGTATCCATGGTGCAGATTTATTCTGTGCTTTAAATGTTGTTTGTACGATCATGGATTCCTTTTCTTCCTTAGATCGCTCTTTTTCTTTCCACTCTGGTTTGATTACATTTTTGGGCTCTTGTTTTGACTTTTCTTTTTCAGTAGCTTGTGCATGTTTTTCGAGAAATTTTCTATTTTGTCTCATTCCATTTGGTTGAAATTTTCTTCCCTGAAATTGATTTGATGCAAATGTACTTCGACAATTTCTTGCAATGTGCCCAAAATTATGACAGTTATAACATTCTACTGCATAATCCATCAAAGGTGAAAAACATTTCTACTGGTAAAATTCCTTGGTCCTACATTATACTTGCAATCTGAAATCTTATGTCCATAACCATTGCATTTAAAATAGTAACCAGAAAAGAGATGATTGAACCTGGGTGATGGTCTTTGCCATGTTGTCGTAGGAGCCATAAATCTTCTTCTTCTTTGATGTGTGACATTGGTGAATCCATCATTGTCAATTCTCCTTTCGTGCCTTGCATTATTGCTTTCTTTTGCATGAGTCAATTTTTCTTGATCAACCTGTTTCTTATCTTCATTCTTTATGGATTCTTCATTTATGGCCTTTGATCCATTTGATGATTCTCCTTCGTCAAAGCCCAAACCAAATTTGATGCCTGTAGTCTTTTGGTTATTTATGATCTTATCCAACCTCATAGAACTTTCTTCACGTTTGTGATAACAACTAATTTTACGATTCATCTCTTCTATCTCGCATCCTTAAACCAACAGTCTCTTCTTCTAGCTTGCTGCAATAATCTATTTTCATGGTTATTTGCACTTCGAGATCTTCAGATATTTTCTTGGATTCTTCTATCTCGTACTTTCAAACTCAGTTATGATTTCATTTGCATCCTCAAGCTTTCTTGAAATTTTCTAATTCCTTTTTCTTTCTATCTTCAATTCATCCAGAGTCGCAATTAGTTCCTCTTCCAAATTTACTTCGGCATCAATTTCTTCTTCATCACATTCCTGTTCTTTTTCTATTTTTTCTTCTTTGAGTGCCATGAAAAGAGCTTCACCTGTTTCCTTTTCATAATCCTCACCGCAGTTGTCTTCTGATGAACTGACATTCTTGGAGATGAAACTTTTCTTCTTGAAGTTGCCTTTTCTGAAATTTGTTTTTTTCTTCCAGTCACTTCTTTCTTGGTGCGATCCTTCATCACTTTTGTTCTTCTCATTAAGTGGACATTTAGCTGCAAAATGCCCAATGCCTCCACAATTGAAACATTTAAACGGTAACTTTCCTCTCGTATTTTCCTTTTCCCCTTTTTAGTTTTCGAACAAAGTTTGCTTCCATTTCATCTGATGTCTCTTCTTCCTCGGATTCTTGTTTTGCTTTCATATTTTTATGGGCTTTAAAAGCAGCTTCTCTGTCTATGGGTTTAGATTTTCCTATTCTCATCTCATATGCAATCAAAGAACCATGCATCTCATCCATACTAAAAGAATTTAGATCTTTAGCTTCTTCTATAGCTGAAACTTTAGAATCAAATCTTTGGGGAAGAGATCTTAATACCTTTTTCACGATGACAGAATCTTTGATTTCCTCGTCGAGTCCTCTAATCGCATTAATGACTTCATTAACTCTTAGCATATATGCCTCTATGTTCTCATCGTCATTCATATTTAATACTTCGAACTGAGCTCGATGTGTTTGTAACTTGGCCTCCTTGATCTTAACGTCTCCTTCATGAATGCTCCTCAGTTTGTCCCATATTTCTTTTGCCATTTTACAACTCATAATCTTTACCAGTTCACTGTCCACTAATCCGCACATGATAGCATTCTTTGCTTTTGAGTCATTCTCAAACAGTTTCTTACCGACAACATCGGTTGGAGAAGTGGTGGGTATTGTGTATCCACTATCTACTGAATCCCAAATGTCGTATCCCAAAGCACAAAGATATGTCTGCATCCCGAGTCTCCAAAATGCGTAATTAGTTCCATCAAACAATGGTGCTTTGTTTGATGAGAAGCCTTCACCACCTGCCATTGTGTCACTTCCAAGATCACCCTAGCCGGTTAAGCTTGTTCAGGAACCTCGCTCTGATACCAATTGTTAGTCTCACAATGACACTGAGAGGGGGGTGAATCAGTGTAGCTCTTTTAAAACTTAAATCTTCAACTCTTAAAGCCGAAACAATGAAAACTTGAAACCAAATAAAGCAAGTATAACAAGAGAACATCACACAACACAAGATGTACCGAGGTTCACCGATTTGGCTACATCCTCAAAATGACTGTTTGGACTCCCATCCAAATCCAGCCTTTGCAAAGCACCAACTTTACAATCAATTTACCAGCACCCACTGGAAGGAGCACCAACCCCTGATTTATCTGCACCAATAGAAAGGAGCACCAACCCCTAATTTATCTGCACCAACAGAAAGGAGCACCAACATCTTATGGCCTCTTTGAATGGCGTATTTAAAACCTCTAAAAAATTTTGTTTCTCCTTCCATGACTGTTCATTTTCTCCTTCCCTTGTGCATGCATGTGTTTTGGTTTCCAAAAAGGCTTTTCATTTCTATTTTGTGGCCCTTCATTTCCTTTTCTCCACATGGGCATGCGTCCGCTTCTTTCCATGTGTAACGACCATCTTAGATGATTTCAAATCATTAAAGATTCCTTATGTAACGTTTTGTCTTATTCATTGAATTTTGTCCTTATGTGACAAATTACCTTATTCAATCTTCGATTTATTCCTTATAGGTCCACGTCACTATGCGTCTTTAGTTTCACTATCCTGGTGTTCATCACTAATATCAGACGCACTGTCAACTACTCTGTTCCTTTGGCAAAAATGCAACATGTCGCGATATCGTGACACTTTTGTTTCTCTGCTCCTCCTTTTTGAGTCACAAAATGCAACATGTCACGATATCGTGACACTTTTGTTTCTCTCTCTCCCTTTTTGAGTCACGAAAATGCTACATGTCACGATATCACGACACTTTTTCCTTCTTGCTCTTTCTCTTTGCTTTGGACCGCAAAATGCAACATGTCGCGATATCGCGACACTTTTTTCTCCTTGCTCTTTCTCTTTGCTTTGGACCGAAAATGCAACATGTCGCGATATCGCACACTTTTTTCTCCTTGTTCTTTCTCTTTGCTTTGACCAAAATGCAACATGTCGCGATATCGCGACACTTTTTCTTTCTTGTTCTTTCTCTTCTCTTTTGGACGCAAATGCAACATGTCGCGATATCGTGACACTTTTTCTTTCTTGTTCTTTCTCTTCTCTTTTGGCCACGAAAATGCAACATGTCGCGATATCGCGACACTTTTTCTTTCTTGTTCTTTCTCTTCTCTTTTGGCCATGAAAATGCAACATGTCACGATATCGCGACACTTTTTCTTTCTTGTTCTTTCTCTTCTCTTTGGCCAAAAATGCAACATGTCGCGATATCGCGACACTTTTTCTTTCTTGTTCTTTCTCTTTTCTTTTGGCCATGAAAATGCAACATGTCGCGATATCGCGACACTTTTTTCTCTTGCGGTGTTTTGCTTTTTCTTTGATCTTTAGCATATGGGCCACTTCGGTCTTCTTGGAAAATATGCAAAAAGGTGGGTCCCCAATTTTGGGGTACGTTGTGGAGCAGCCACAACATGACGATTTTTTCAACTTTGCACAAACAACCTGTAACAACTTCACCCAAACATCAAAAACATCCTCATAAGCATTTAACATCACTGTACATACTCTGAATAACCTCTGAACTCCTGTCCACTGCATCAACCGATCTATCTGACTGTGTTGACAACAATGACAATACTGTCGCTGCACCTTGCTCAACAACCCAAGGATTTCAAACACGTCCCACCTCTGGTTCAAGTTTTGTTGTTCTTGATTGCACTTCTTGGTTGGCAATGTTTTGCTCAACATGATGTTGTTGGGCAATTCTCGGGCTTCTTCTCACATGTTTATTATGATTTCTTCCACAACCATGTCTCCCATGTCCTTGATGCAAGTAATCTATCATCCACCTCTCCAAACTGCATGCATAATGGTTAAAAAATTAGATGATAACGACACCAAATGTAATAGCCATTACTACAAATTTCAACAAGCAAAGTGACCAAACTTCTATTTGACAACGATGTCAATTGTAGCGCCCATTACTACTTCCAACTTCAATACACAAAATGACACAAACTTCAATTCGACAATGATGCCAACGTAGTGCCTATTGTTGCTTCAAACTTCAACAGACAAAATGATCCAAACTTCATTTCAACAATAACACCAAATGGAGCACGAAAATGAGTATTTCAACAATTGAAGGAACAATTGGAAGGACAAATTTTAGGAGCCAACTAAGACTATAGTCATTGTTGATCCAAATGCAATTAACATATGCATTTTTATGTCAAACACAAGTGTTCGTGTGACAACTCCTCACTCACATGTACAAGTGTTTGTATGACAACACTTGTACGACATAATCACAATCCATCTTAAATGATAATCTCAAAATTCCCACTCTCGCTAGTAATAACTTGTACCACAACACCTTCATCAACACTCTTTGTATAACCTTCCTCATACAACACTTCATGATGACCCTTGTGTGGTACTTTGACGCACTACTTGTTTGACTACTCGCATAGTTCTTGGATTGCAACTCCATATGAAATCTTGCACACATAGAAATCAATAATACAAACTAACAAACTATTGCAATAATGTCATCACATTATATTATATTTTCTTGTACAAAAAAAGCATTACAAAATATATGCATTTTGTAATAGGTAGATTACACACAAATGCTCTCACACTATGGACTTGTCTCTATTTGCACTAGCCTACCCTCACATATCCAATATACTATCACTAATGTGTGTTCACAAAATGAATGGGGTACTTTTATGCTTATAGGTTGGTAGTTAGCCAAGCTACCACCTAGGACACCTAACCCTCAATCATCTCCTTAATCACCTTTGTTCTATCGTTAATTACAAATATAATATATTAACCTATGATGTCATCATTTTTGACATCATATACAAAATGACATTTAATTTTTCATTTCACATTAAATTTGTATTACATTTATATTTTATTTTCTTTGCATGTATATTTAAATTTAAATCATATTTTGTGCACATTTGCACTTATTTTTCTATGTACATTATTTACATTGAACCTCTTTTCAAATTTTCCATGTGATATTCTGCTTTTCACGTTAGCCTCTATGATATCATCAATCACTACATCATCATGCACCACATTAGCAAGTGCCACGTCATCATGGGATATAGTGTTTGGTGCCACATCATCACTTTGTGCCATGTCATATCAAGCTCTCACATCATCGTCTCTATGTAACACTATGGGTGACCTCATTAGGCACCACATCATCATGTCATTCCAAATTTGTTAACATCATCAATCACAATGTTGACATCATCATCATTCTTAAAAAGAAGGGTTGGTGGGCTTCGAAATCTAGACCTCTTATGCCCAATGCCTTAAGGGAGGCTCCACTAGCCTCCTTGACATAGGCACCCTTTGAAACTATAAGGGTCAAGAGTAAAAAATAATGAAACTAGCATGGTGACACAAACTTGCATTACACTGACACCATAAACCCTCCTATGTGCCCTTTCCGGCCATAGTAGGAATATTCGCATTTTTTAAATTTGAAATTTTGAAAAATGGAGGGAAAGAAAAAATCAATGTAGAAAAACAAGTACTTAGAGGTAAAATGGAAAAATGTGTTGAACTGGGACCCCTCCTAAAAAATTGTAGATAATCCAAAAGCACTGATGATTTTTTCATATCTCATAGTTTTATCTAGACAACCTTTATATTGAAAGTAACCAATCAAGACATCCTCTCACACCAATGCATAAAAAAAATTGCAAGACCAATTTAGTAATTTTGTCAAGCATCTCGGGGGTCTTTTCCATATACAAGAGTCTACCGATGACTTCACTGGCATCTGAGATTTGTCAAAAGATATTGATCCTCTTATTTACTGTGTTCACAATGACCATGTAGATTGTCCTCTCATATGTGTTGATATTAGACATAAAATGCTAAAATAGAAGAAAATTAATAATTTTGAAAAAACTATAAAAGACGTCAGTTTTAAAAAAATCTCAAAAAGCTCAATCTTAAAACTAGGGCTTTCATTAAGCTACAAGATTATTGCAGCGGTAAGCGCTTTGGCCTCTCTTTGAGAGGTCCAAGGTCCAAATACTTAGTATGAGGGGACTACGACCCCTCATAAAAACCTATGTAAACTCGTTGAAAAAAAAAAAAACTAGGGCTTTCATTTGGTCAGGAAAAAAATTGAAGAAATAGGTTGAGTTCTAAGAGAGGAACAAAGGAATCCATTAGTTTATATTTTCCCTTGAGCAATTTGCTAAGTCCAATGATATTTTCATGATCCAAACTCTTTTTCCAAATTATCAACAGCTAACAAAAATCCTTTTAGCTACTTGAAACATTGTTGCTCTTAGGAGATGTCGTAGAAGCTAATTTGCTAAAGACAAATAATCAAGCAATGAAGATTCACACCTACTTTGTTAACATCTTAGATTTTACAATAGTTTCCACAAACAAATGGAATCAACACTTTACCCATAAATATTGAAAGTAACATGCAAAAAGCAATGTGTAATATAAAGAGATACCAATAAACACCAAATTAGCTCACTAAAGAAAATTAGAGTACACTCCAATCTATAACCAAATGGTTGGTATGAGGGGGTATTTATACCTAGTTACAAGATACCTACATGTCATGATTAAGGAATTAACCTTTAGGTTAAATAATAAAATGTTATAAAATATTCACTTATATAAGGTGTACAAGGGCCCAAAGGGCATATACAAAGAATATACTACAAAGTCAACCATGGCCTCAAGTAAAGCTTAACCACCACATATTTCAACACTCGTGTGTAATGATTACACAATCAAGAAATTGTTTATCACGAATAAAACCACCTTGTTCCTATGAGAACACAATTCATAATGCTTTTCAACATGATTTCCATAAATTTTGAAATGATCTCATAAATCATATTACAAAGGCTTATTACACAAAAATTATCAAAATATTTTGTCTCCCCTTTCTTGGAAAGCAATGTAATAAAGGTGGCATTGATCTCACTTATTATAGCCTTTCTTTTTCGAGCCTCTTCAATCACAACCCAACATATCACTCTTTAATAAATCCCAAATTTTTTGAAATAAAATTGTAGGAAATTTATCGAGAAAATTGTGTCATGTGGATCTTTCATAGATATCTTCTTCATCAAGCTTTCATTTTGTCCCTATGTGAATTGATGTTATATTTTGTAAAAGCTTAACTTATGCCTCTTTATCTTGCCCAGCATCTGACAAAATACTTTTGAAATGTCCCTGTTAGGACACCCTCGTGGTATGTCGTTGGACTATTATTCAAGCTATTTAAGTTCAAATCACGAGGAAGGAGGGGCTTGTTGTACCCCGAGAAGTGTGGCCACTGTTGTGCCACCCATTGTACTTCACATTACTTCAACAAAAATAAAAACAAAAATTGAAATGATTTATGGCTTCTATCTTGGTATCTTCTTATTCGTTAATATTTCTTCTGATTGGAGTTAAAATATCTTTGATGCGACGAAAAGAAAAAATTATCATTGTTATAGCATGAAAATTTTTTATATTTCTATCTCATTCCTTAGCCATTTCCTCCTAATTTTTTGGAACCAATGTCTCCTTTCTCAATTTACAATGATAATAAAAATGTAATTGTGTTTCTTGCACATAAGAATCGTGGTCCATTGCACTGTTTTCTACTATCTCTGTAAATTTTTCACCTCAATTTCAACTTTCTTCTTTTTTAAAATGTTACAAAAATATATAATATTGCAAATATTCATTTACCCCTTTAGATTTTTATCCTTTGAACAAACCTGTACATATATGATTCTTCAATATTTGCTTCATTCCATCATAACATAACCATATGGACACATAGATTAAATGTGAAATGGCTTTGAATGATCATTATTGAGTAAATCACAAGTCAAAAAATGGGTATGTGACTTGATCCTACTCGCAATAAAATATCTTAAGAGATTGTATACTTTGTTTATAACCATGTGTTGGATAACAAAAATTTATCCAATCATTTTCCTATATGAGTTTGCCTAATGTGTCTATTATCCCATGTATATAGAAAATTTGAAGGAATAACATCCCAAAAACCAATTGAATTGACAAATGAAGCAAAATATTTTATTGATTTAGACCATCAGGTAGTACCACCCTTCTTTTCCAAAGGAGATAGATCTATGTTGAAGTCACCCCTAAAAATCTATAGATCACAATTACGAATAATAACTATTTTTTACAAAAACATGCTAAGATCCTTCCAACATGTTTCACAAGGAATAACTATAGTTGGACTATATACATTTATAACCCCAACTTCGATTCCTCCTTCCCACAAAATAGTCCAACAACCCAATTACCTTTTGCTTCTAACAATTGTCCATCAAAACTATAACAACCTATTAATTCCCTAATAACTCTTTTTTTAGGATCTTATTCATGCCCCTCATATTCCAAGGTACCATTTTTATCATCACTTCTTATTTTTATTAGTGGGCTTGGGTTCAATTCTAATTAACACTATGATATTTGTTTTTGGCATCCCACATCGATCTCTTTGAGTTTTTTTTTATCTTTATTCTTAGATTGGCGACCTTTCTCTTCTTTTTGCATTCCCTAGTTCCCACCAAAAACTTTCATCTTCATCAATCCCTTCTATATTTTCATAATGTTCATATTGAGATTATCTCTAAAAATTTATATTGCCCTAGAGAAAATGAAATGAAAAGAATAGCCTCACAACCACTTTCTTCTTTATGTTGTTCTCAAAACCCTAAAGTACAAGGATGGTTCTCCATAGAAATTATTTTCTTGTGCTGCCCTAGAAACTCTAAATTTCCATGGATATGACCATATGCATTCTTTATTTTGTTGCTCCTAAAATCCTATTTTGTGTGTACAACATGTCTTTCTCCTTAGTAGTTTGTCCTTGTAGGATGAATTCCCTAGAATATTGTCAATATTCTCCAAAACCTCCTTATTGATAAGTTGATAAAGGAAGTCCAAAAGACCCAATCCACAGTAGAAGACTTTTGATAGTCCTTGTCTCCACACAAAAATTCTCTCTATGGTTTTAAATGTAATGCTTCTTTGTCCCTAACCCAAAGGCCACCATCCATGGAGAAGATGATGAAGAAAAATCCTTATGAGATAAGTCATGGAATAATTTGAATTCAATCCCAACTTCCACTTGATCCACTATCAAATCTTCTAAAAACCAAAATCATGGAATAATTTGAATTTAATCTTAACTTCCACTTGATCTAGTATTGAATCTTCGAAAAACCTGGCTAGAATCAATAGAACTTACACATATTAACCCTTTACTTTTAAGAATCATTGTATCAGTCTCAATCATCTTATCCTTGATAATCACTTCTAGTGTAGTATCTGCTCATAGATTCACTCTTCCTCTTATCCCTAATTAGGGCATCCTTCCAACAAGGACGTCTATACTTCTACTTGCTTGCACTCACAACACTTGCTTTCTATAAACAACAATGTTGTTAGAAAACATAAAAGAAAGAAAAAAGATATTATTATTACCTTTAAATTTAATAAGGTTCATTATTTTATAACTAATTTAAAATCAAAATATTTAGTACATTTTTAGTCAACTCCATTCACCGTAACTTAATCAATATAAATACTATGAATTATTATTTTTTTAAAGTCAGCCCCTTTTTATATTTTGGAGAGGGTACTTAACTCCGTTCAAAATTTCATTATATTTTAAGGTGTCCCTCTGTCTCACTTTGGGCAAAGCTCAAAAGCTACCACTAGGGACAAATATTATGAATTCTTATATGTTATATTTTGTAATAGATTATATATTCCTGTTCAACTCTTTCTAAGATATTGTCTTCACTTCAAAATCTCATATCAGCAGATTTTCTTCTACATTATAAGCCGAAATGCATATTAAAACTGTTCTGATTACAGATTTAACTATTCCTACATTGCAAGTGAAAATGCATTTTTAGATTAAATACAACAAGATTTTCATCGAAGTTGAATAAAACTTTTCCCTAATCTAACTCTTATTTTTCTTGGGCAAGTCATATCACAATTAAAGCAAACCTTGAATACATAACTGTTGAATTGTGATCTTAATAGGAATGTGTAACTCGAATACACATCCCTTTCCAACCAAGCCATCTCTCTACAGCCAAACGGATATCTTTTTAATGGTAAATGCTTCCTATTTTGCAATAAAGACGTCTTTTATCCATTGGCATGTGCATTGATTTGGCACATACATCAAGACAGCATTCTCAAGGTGGGGGAAAATAAGAAAGCACAAATCACCTAAAATATATTTTATAGTTTAAAAAATGATTTCATCATAATGAATGGAAAGCATATCATATCACTGCTAACATTAACAATGTGGGCAGTGAATAGAATGACCATGTAGGAATAATTCTATTTAGCAAAACATGTTGGCAACAAATGCCAGTCTTTTGTTCCTCATGAATCCTTTAGATTCCAGGTTACAAATGTTCAGCGCCACTAAAATAATAGCAATTTAAGATGCTAGAACATGTATTGAATAGCCTAGGTAAGCAGTTCATTCAATAGAAAGCCCTATAGAAATAGATGAAAAGCTGAACAACTCCAAAGAATGGATTTGGCTTACGAATACAATGCTGAAATCAGTAAATTTGAGTTCACTACACCCAAGCCTAAGAATCCAATGATTCACATCTTACAGAAAAAGAATGAACAACTAAATATGTCACAAAATGAATATGAGATCAAAGCCTAAAAACTTAAGTTACACCCCTGCTGAACTCATCATGGAAAAATCCTTAGGAGGAATATCCCTAGGCCCCCCATTACAAGGCCATTGATTGCAAGAGCTGATTTCCTTTCCTTGAAGGAGATCAAGGATAGATTCAAGGGTTGTTTGCAATATGCCGCCTGTATTTCCTTCAGGAGAAAGAGAGTGCTGTTTTGGGTGTATCTGAAAGATCTTGCAACAACTTGACCATGAACACCATTTGTTAAGCTGAAAAGGATCTATTTTACATGCTCCGTCTAAGCATTAGCAACAACAACGACAAGACATTATATCCCAAAATGTGTATGGCCTTGCCTTCTCTTCCAACTCTTCCCGTGTAGGCAAAGAATCAATCTTATAAAAACTATCCCAAGAACAACAAAATTCATAAATGTTTCTTAATAAACCCCTACTGAAGGGATGGACTTTGTCCGGTATGCCCCTGGAAAAAAGTTAAGTGCAGGAGTCAGTAACCATCATTCTAACTCTTTTTACAGACTTTGCAAGGCAACTAAAGGAACACATTTCACAGGGCAACTACCGGGAGATGCCTTGAATGATTATATACAAGAAGTAAATGCAAAAAACGGATACCTAAGATAAGGAATCCGCCGCCTTCTGATAAGTTCATACGTTGTTTGATTAGTCAGTATCAAATACCTGCAATGACAAATAAAGCAGTAAAAGATAAACTTTCCCACGGCTTTCAAAAAATCCTGGTGCACAGGAAGAAGCCTTAGCTAATAGCACAGACATGCAAATTTGCCAAATAAAGCAATGTAACCTTGATGTCATGAAATATGGACTTAATGCAAAACCATCTGTCGTTAGAGATCATTTGGGGAAAATGGTATTTGGAAATGTAATTTGTTTGTAAAGTATTGAGTGGCCCTCAAAATCATACCAGGACTTGCAATGCTGAGGAAGACAGAGGACTAGGTGTCTCACAGTGCAATGTTGAGAACTGGTAATATACCCATGATTCCATAATAAGGCATATTCAAGTGCACAAAGGAATGCAAGAAAGAGGCACCAATATGGCAGAAGGTGTCAAACTGTCAATAGATACCATAACAATGAAAGAATGAATATCTCTGAGATTGCTCACAATGATATATTTTTTACAAGAGGATTAGTCCACAAGGTTCTTATCTTAAGGATTACAAGATAATAGAAAATGAGAACAAACCTCACTTTTTTACACACTCCTACATGCACTTTAGCCCTCAACCAAATATTGGGTTGGAGATAGGGTTGCCACATAAACGTTACACTTATCCCAAGAATGTTATAATTGACATTTTATTGAGAAATTAATTTAAATAATAACCCACACAATATTCCAACATCAAGTATCTATCATATTAATAATAAAGAGTCTAGAGACTTATTTTAGATTCATCACAAAGCTAATTTGGCAAGTTACTGTAATCAGTACTTACACTGTTCTTTTTTTTTAATTCTCAAATTCGTGTTCTTTTTTTTTAATTCTTAAATTCGTTATAAACTTACAAGGACTGAAACAGCCCCACCCATATTACCACAATATTTCACGGAACCATATTATCATGGTATTACAACAATTCGTATTATCCTGGCACCCACTGGAATTGAACCCTGGTGCGTTTGTGAGCCAAACATCCTCAACAGTTGGATTTCAATCCCATGGGCCAGAATTTACAGTTCATATTAACAGCTTTTGGCATAATCATACTAGGGATAGACCTTTCAAATATGAAGTCATAATCACATGGTTCTAAAGCCAAAATTACTCAATCTTCAGAGAATTTCTTAGATATGCCATCCTCTTCTAGATTTCAATCAATTAGCCCATAAAACCCAACCTGTTGATAGCTAAATAGGAGAGAAATTACACCTTCAGATTGCCAAATTATTTTTACAAATCTTTGGCATATGGTCTCCTATTTCAGCAATTCTTTTTTTTTATTTTAACTCACCTTTCATAAGGATTCAAATTCTGTAATCACTTTCCAAATTTGGGCACATCTGAAGTGATTTGCTTTATGAACTTTATATGTTTAATTTCAATTGGGAAGTGTTGATCTTGAAAGCTCAAACTCCATCAGAAAATCAAAAAGCAGCTAGCTTCATTGCAAGATACTAAAGAGAATCTTTGCAATGAGTTTGCCTCACTCAATAAACATATGGTATTTTAAATTGCTCGTGAATATTAATTCTAGCCTTTTAGAGGAATTTAATCCTTTGCAGGATGCCAATGCTCAGCTTTAGAAAAGCTCACTTCATATAACAATGCTAATTTCCTCTTCAATGAATATTGATAGAGCCAAATATTTCATGACCTTTGTCAAAGGGTCAAAACCCTGGGTACAAAATTTAAACAATATTAACAATGTTTATTTCCTTTTTTATTACAATGTTAATAAATCTCACTTTACATAACAATGTTCATTTCCTCTTCGACGAGTATGGAATCTATGGATAGAGCCAAATATATCACGAGCTTTCTCAAAGGGTTGAAACCCAAGGAGGTTCAAAATTTGGACAATGTGTAAAGGGAAAAATTTCCTATTCAAGGCATGCAAGCTGTTCCAAAACCTCTAATGGACAGAACTGCATCATATTATTCTTCTTTTTATTGTTCCCATCTTACAATGCAATATTTTTCTATAATATTATGAAGTATGCGTTGTTGTCTACGATTCC
Organism: Wollemia nobilis; assembly: GCA_028583015.1. Classification (NCBI taxonomy): domain Eukaryota; kingdom Viridiplantae; phylum Streptophyta; class Pinopsida; order Araucariales; family Araucariaceae; genus Wollemia; species Wollemia nobilis. The sequence goes on from JAQPPZ010017228.1 coordinate 22,410,747, forward strand.
CAAACTCAACTAGAAGTGTCGTAGGCATCGAGACCCTTGTGGGAGACCTATCTCATTTTGATCGTCTCATCGAGCTGATCAAAACAAGATATATCTCCGGTAACACTTATTTTTCTTTGCGGTCTATAGTATCTTTGGGGTTTTCCTAGTGTATGAACAAACCCTTGGCGCCTAGTAGTTGGGCATGAGTCAATGATCGTGTGTTTGCAACACAGAGGTCTGCCCAATGATGAAGGCATGAGCAGAAATAAATGACAACCAAGAAATCAAAGCAATAAACATAATATCCAATATCGCATCAATAGCTTTGACCCACGAGCTCTTGCTGCTTTAGACATCATGAGTACCCCTCCCATGGATGCTCATCTCCTCAAGCATTTCCTCCAATCTTAATGATTACTAATCCCATGCACGCACAAGACAAAAGAGAATGATAATAATACTCAACAGACAAGGATGCAAGTGTAGCTTGATTTAATCCAAAACAAGTTGGACACGCCACTTGGGCGACAACATCCTTTTGTCCCTCCTTGCACTGAGCGCTTACTAGACAATGAGTTCCAATAGGTTTCTAGGCAACACCGCCAAGATAAGAAGAAGGAACCTAAATCCTAAATGGACAACCCTCGTATCAGGAATTTCAAGATCCTCGAAAATTTTAGCAACCACTTTACAAGCATGATCCAGGGTCCTTCCAACATCAAGACACTAGATTTGTCCAACAACCGCATTTCAGGCACAATCCCAGTGGCTCCCACTTGGGTCATATTCATTCCCACGCTACCACAGGTAGGGGTGAGCTTAATTTAGAATGTGCTATTTATTTTGATCCCTTTGCAAGAGGTGTTGCTTTTTACTTGATTGGCCTTATGATGCTCCTTGCATCAACATTCCGACCTTTGAGGGTATGGATCCATGCAGTTAGATATTCAATATGGAATGCATCATGCACCTTCATCATGTTCTTGAGGAATGCCATTTCACCTTGGCCACTTCTAAGCTAGGTACCCATGCCTATCAATGGCTTCTCTAGGAGCTCAAGCATCACGATCATCAGTTCGTGAACAAAGTTCAAGAAGATTGAAACGAATCTGCCTGCAACAATAAAATTAACATAGAAAATATGCACCAAAATGGGAAATGAAGCACGAATTTTATTAATTGCTTGAAAGATTACACTATCATAGGCCACTTCGAGGGGGCTACCTCCTTCAAAACTCCTAATACAAAAAAATGCAATCCTCCCCTTCTTTCATTACAATTCAATATATAATAAGGAACCATTCAATGTCTTACAAACCCTAACCCCAACCCTAAATAGACTTTGGGTCCCACTAACTACTACTAATAAAATGACTAATTGCATTAATTAAATAATTAGGACATAAAGGTCCTAACATGCCCTCCCCCTTCAAAAGCTTTGTTCTGAAAGCTTAAAATGTGAAAGTTGTTGTTGAAGCTGGTGGAGCAGCTCCCATGTTTCTTCTTCCAATTGTAAACCCCGATAGTGCACCAACAATTCAGTGAGTGCAGTTGTAAATTTGGCGAGACTGATGATCCAAGATTGTCGTTGGTTCTAGAAGAATTAACCTTTTACTATCAAGCTCAGGCAAGGTTGTTTGCAAATGCACATGTTGACAGAGGACCTTCTTTAAACAAGAGACATGAAAAATTGGGTGAATCTTGGAGGTGGATGGAAGGTCCAATTTATAAGCCACTAATCCAATGCATTGCAAAATATAAGGCCCATAGAATTTGGGAGCTAATTTGTGGTGGCTTTTTATCTTCAAGGATGTTTGCTTATAGGGCTGCAAACATAAAAACACCATATCACCTTCAACGAAGGACCGCTCGGAGCGGTGCTAATCAACTTGTTGCTTCATTCAATTCTGGGCCACTATCAAGTTGTCCTTGAGAACTCGAATAATACTCTCACGAGTAGAGAGAGAGGAATCCACAACTTGTATCTTAGAGCTACCTAGAATTTAGGAAAGGAGTGAGGGTGGTGATTGCCCATACACTACTTCATAAGGTGTCATCTTCATCGCCATATGATATGTGGTGTTGTACCACCATTCTGCCAGGGGCAACCATGTGGCCCAGTAAGTTCGTTGCTTGAAGGCAAAGCAATGCAAGTAGGTTTCTAGGCACTTTTTGACAATTTCTGTCTAGCCATCACTTTGTGGATGATACGTCGATCTCATGTTAAGGTATGTTTCCTAGAGCTTAAAGAGTTCCTTCCTTAAGGTGGTAGTGAATGTTGAATCCCATTCACATTCTATAGAAGTTGGGATTCCATGGAGGCGGAAGATTTGATCAAGGAAGGTTTGGGCAACAATGGAGGCTTTATATGGGTGGGAAAGTGGACAAAAGTGGGCATACTTGGAGAGACGGTCCACCACCACAAAAATGATTAATTTTCCTCTAGACTTGGGCAATTCTTCAATAAAATCCATATGGATATATCGGTCCAAACTCTCGTTGGAATTGGTAGGGGTTGCAACAACCCTAGGGTCTTGATTGTTTCTCCCTTGTGACGTTGACAGGTGTCGCATTCTTCAACAAAGCGTTTGATATCTTGTTTCATCCTTGTCCAAAAGAAATTCCAACGAACTCTTTCATAGGTCTTGAGAAATCCAAAATGCCCAATGGATGGAGAAGCATGAAGTTCCTGCAAGAATTGAGCATGGATAGCTGAATTACAAATTAACATAATACACCCTTTGTAGCGTAAATAATTTCCATCCCAAGAGTAATCAGGTTTGTTGCTCGGATCGAAAGTCATCCGTTCAATTGAAATATTTAGATGCCATTCCTGTTGAATCTCCTACACTCAATTGAGTATTGGCAAGGATATAAAGCACACAATGACAATGTTGCTTCAAATTTGCAGGAGAGACTGTCAGCAACTACATTATCCTTACCCTTCTTATATACAATCTTGTAATCATAGCCTAATAGTTTGGAGACCCACTTTTGTTGTTTCAAAGAGGACATACGTTACTCTAAGAAGTATTTAAGGCTATGATGATTAGTCTTAATATGAAAGTGTCGACCCACAAGATAAGGACACCATTTAGTCACAGCATGAAAGTAGGGCAAGCATCTCTTTCTCATAAGTTGATCTGGCCAAATTCTTCCCTGCAAGGGCTTTGCTGGTAAAGGCCAAAGGTTGTCCTTCTTGTGTCAATACTACTCTAATGCCAATTCTAGAGGCATCACTCTCAATAGTAAAGGGTTTAGAGAAATATGACGTGGCTAAGATAGGTGTTGTACACATAGCTTGCTTAAGGGCATCAAAAGTTGTTGCAGCTGCCTTGGTCCATGTAAATGCATTCTTTTTTAGCAAGGCATTTAGAGGGGCTACATCTTACCATAGTAATTCACAAACTTACAATCATACCTTGTGAGCCCTAAAAATCCACAAAGACTCCTAATAGTTTTTAAAGTTGGACAAGTCTGCATGTCTTCAATCTTCTTATGGTCCACCTTTACTCCTTCAAATGATACTATATGTCCAAGATACTCAATCTCTGGTTGCGCAAAGCAACACTTGAAATGCTTGGCAAACAAATGGTTGTCGACTAGAATTTGGAGAGTTTGATCCAAGTGAACTAAGTGTTCATCCCATGTTTTGCTATAGACCAAGATATCATCAAATAAAAATAGAATAAAATTCCTGAGTAATGGACAAAATATCTCATTCATCAAGCTTTGGAATATGGATGGGGCATTTGTAAGGCCAAAGGGCATGACAAGGAATTCATAGTGACCTTCATGGGTGCAAAAAACAATCTTGGGGATATCTTCTTCTCAGAGAAGAATCCAGTGATATCCTGATCGTAAGTCCAACTTTGAAAAGAAATAGGCCCCCCCATGCAAATCATCAAGAAGTTCATCAATCATTGGAATTGGAAACTTATCATTGATTGTGATCTTATTTAACTCCGTGAAATCCAAACATAGACGCCATGAACCTGTTGCCACATTTGGCACGGGGTGCCATGTTTTCAGTTTTTGTAAGTGACCTGCTCTTTTCCTTCCTTCCTCTCTTTCCCTTTCTTCATTTCTCTCTTTCTCCCTCTTCCTTGCAGTCTCATTCCTCCCTCTTCCCCTTTAACTTCCCCCAGCAAAGTTTCCAGCAAGTGTTCCCTGAAAATGGCTAAGTGTCAGGGCGCAACCCGACTTCGCAGCGAAGTCGGAGTGCGCCCTCCAGTTGGAGCGCAGTAGGGAATGCGAAGTGCGCAGAACAGAAACAAGCAAAATTTGACTAAGTGTCAGGGCGCAACCCGACTTCGCAGCGAAGTCAGGGTGCGCCCTTCTTCCTGGGCGCACTTGGAGAGCAGTGGCAAAAATCAGCTAAGTGTTGGGGCGCAACCCGACTTCGCAGCGAAGTCGGGGTGCGCCCCCCTTTTGGTGCGCAGTCCGAACGACAGAGATGACAGCAAAGTACCGGTGCGCAACCCGACTTCGCAGCGAAGTCGGGGTGCGCCCTCTGACCGGTGCGCAGTTGGGCAAGCAAACCCAGAAATTGACTAAGGCACGGAGGCCTCCCCAACTGCGTTGTTTTCCACCTGCGCAACCCGACAACGCTCTGATCCTGGGCGAAGTTGGATAAACTGCCTTTCAAGGCAGACACGTGTCATTCATCAGCATCCGACAAGTGTCCAACTTCGGGATTCGAGCCAAGACATGACCGGGAAAAGGACAAAGCATGGGCTGCACTATCTACGCCAGCTGCTATCATTTAAAGCTGATAAGAAGTTCCATCCGCCTCAACTACCCGCATTCCTGCTGACCAAAGGTTTGACCCGACACACCGCCACGTAGCTGTACATCTTTCAGGGAGACCATGCCGCAAGTACAGTCCTGCCCGACAGAAGTCAGCATCAGCAGCTCTTCAGCCGCTTGTGTCAGCTAATGTTTAGTCTGGGACTTTGTGCCCGAGAATGTAATCGGGGGGAACTTGAGGCTATAAATAGCCATGCAATTCATTGTAAAAGGGGGAAGGGGAATATATTGCTAGGGAACCATTGTAGCTGTGCGTTTGCCTCTAATACAAGCATATACTTGGCTCTGCTTACTGTCTTTTATCTTGTATGCTGCCTCTCCTTGTCATTTCTGCCTCATGTTTCTTGTATCATTGCTTACTGTTGTACTGAACTCTGGACTCTGGTATTTGATGATCAAGTATTCCTGGAATGCATAGATAGAGGATACATAGGATTAATGATAGTTGTAGTTTCAATGTGTGCTTTGTAAAGGAATGTTGTTAGTAGCGGTGATTGATCGTTGTCGTGCTGCTTATTCCCCCCACCCAACTCCAATCACATTTGGATTCTCTTTCCGCACTTTTATCTCTTTCCCTGCACTCTTATCTTAAACACTAAAAACCCCACAGGAAGCCGGCCTTCTCCGGAGATTGGCACGGAAGGCATTCCTTCCTTCCGGCCTTTCAATCTGGTGGGCGAATCGGGCGCAATAACAACAAATCCTTTCCTCATGGCAGATTCGTAACCAACAGTTTCTCTGGCACGCCCGGTGGGACATGGTAGTTTCCCACCCCCAAACAGAATCGAAGCACGAGTGCTCGCTTCATTGCTGTTAAAAATCAGAGCACCTGGCGACTCTGCAAATATCTGAATACTCTCTGAGTCCGTGAAGACCGGTCCTAACGCCTTCATGCAAACAAGAAGGTGGCGAGCAAGGAATCCGGGAAACCCGCCTGACTTTTACGAAATTGACATTGACGCTCCAGGCGAGCGCGTCAGGCTGGCTGATCACCAAGCTCGCGTAGAAGAACCCGAGGCTGAAATCCAAGAGGCCGAGGCTGAAATCGAAGAAGTCGAGGCTGAGGAAGAATCTACATCCTCGGACGGTTCTGACACCGAGTACACCACCGGAGGGGAAGAAGACATGGCTGCCCAGCAGAACGATGATGACCTCTTCCCGACGGTAGACTCTACGGGGCCCTTGGCCCTAGTCGGACAGCAAGTTGTGCCCCCTGCTGCCTTAAAGTCTATCCCTACGTATGACGGCTACGGCAAGACGGCGTATGAACACATCCAGGACATTCTGGCCCTGGCTGCGCTACATTCCATCACTGACGAAGGTGTGAAGACCCGTCTGCTGGCCCTTTCCCTAAGGGGAAAGCTTCTCTACTGGTGGAGATCACTGCCAGAGGGATCTATCACGGGGTGGCGACAGTTAGCCGGCAGGCTCGTGAAAGGATGCAACGAGTCTGCTGATCCCTCTTCTTTGCTGCATCAATTTCAAAGTATACAACGACACCCCCAAGAGGAGGTGTCAGACTTCAACATCAGGTTTGCGAGGTCTTGGAAACGAGTACCTCGCGAACTCCGACCTTCAGCAGGTCAGGCCGCCTACTACTACCTGAGGTCCTTCAACTCAGACATTTGCCTGCTGCTGAAGGTAGCCAGAATCGACTCGTTCCCTGCTCTGTACGAGGCTGCCCAACAAGCTGAAATGGATATCATTTCCATAGGCAGACTCCCGCACAGGGTACAGCCGCCTATTTACCCTGACTTTCCCCGATCTCAGTACCCATCAGCTTCTGGTCCAATGTCGTCCACTTCAGGACAGCAACCCCAGCAGCAATGGAATCCGGCGCCGGTCGTGAATCCTTACGGCCCGCCACAAATTCATTATCCGCCTCCTCCTCCTCCGCATTATCCAGCACTCCCTGCTCCCCCGCAGTATGCACAATATTCTACACCTCCTCCATTGGCTGCATTACCTCCTCCAGCTCAGTTGCCGCCTCCTGACAATGATATTCAGAATAAAATCCTCCAGGAGGTACGAGCTTTGGCCTCTGGATATCACACCATGTCCAACGACATGACCGTTCTAAAGAAGAAACGGGCCCAGATGGACCTTGTTCCAAGGAGGCCATATCCGCCCCCGACACTGACAAAAGATCAAGCCCCAGAACGGCGAGATCAGAGGCGGCCCCCTCCGAGAAATGCTGCCATTGAAGACCAACCTGGTACCTCTGACCAGATCAACTGGTGCACCACGTGCAATGACCCGCATTCTGAGGATGACTGCACACTGCACCAACACTACCTCCAGACCTTGGCCGGCAGCGCCATAGAAGACGAAGAACTCTACATGATCCTGGGCGACGAAGGCAACTTTGCCGTCCCAGAGGAAGATCCGTTGCCGCCTCCCGCCAAGGAAAACAGAAAGTCTGCTGAAGCCGCTGCAAAGCCCTTGAAGGTATACGCCAGAAGAGATAAGGCCCAACCCGCTGGGCTACCACCTGACAAGAGGCTGTGGCCCTACACAACCAAAGAGAAGACTCCTCGCAGTCAAGCCTCCCGTAGCGAAAGCTCCCGTGCCTAAAGCTCCCGCTGCTCAGCCTCCAGCTGAAACCAAAGAACAAGCTCAAGAGAAGCTGAGATATCCGTCTCTGACCAAGAGACAGAGAGTTGAGGCCACTCAGCAGTACCGGACGAAGTATGAGCCGGCAAAAGAAGCGGAAGGAGCTAGCACCTCGGGCTACAGCATAGTAGACGAGCTGAAGAGGACCCCCGCAAGAATCAGCATGTATGATGCTCTTCTGCTCCCAGGGCAAGTTGATCTGCTGCAGGAATCTCTGAAAAGCATGAAGAATGGCAAGCAGATACAGCCCGCTGTTCTGGTGCAACCCCTAACAGTCTCAGCCACTGGGAAGAACAGACCACCTCCCTTCTATCTGTCATTACGGATGCAAGGGTACATAGTGCACAACTGTATGGTGGATTCTGGTGCTTCCACGACCGTAATGCCGAGAGCCGTCTGCGACGAGATCGGGATGGAGTACACAAGGAGCAGCCAAGGCGTGCTGCAATTGGACGGCACCCCTGTCAAGACAATCGGTGTCATTAAAGACATCCCTATTCGGCTGCACAAAGCTCTCGACATCGTGGTCATCCAAGAGGTCGTGGTTGTCGACTTGGAACCCTACTTCGGCATGTGTCTCTCCAGGGAGTTCACTGCGAAGTTGGGAGGGTATCTGTCTCTAGACTACTCACACATGGAAGTGCCCTTCAAAGGAAGGAGACTGAAGATCTACAACGAGAAGCCTTCCACTTTCTTAGTAGAGAAGATACCCGGAGAAGAGTCGCAGGACTGCATGGTTCAGCTGACGGAGGAAGAACTGGTGGTGGTGGACATGACGGAGCAAGCTCTTGAGCTGCTGCAAGTAGAAGATGAATTCTCCTTGCGGGACTTCAACGCCGTGATCGAAACTGAGCAAGGCTGCTACACCGTTGTTCAGCCTGAGAGGCTTGACAAGTCGGCCAAAAGAGAAGTGGGACCTGCACCAGAAAAGCTGTGGAAGCTTTTCTTTGACGGCGCACGATGCAAAAATGGCGCCGGTGCAGGTGTACTTTTGGTTTCCCCAACCGGGATCCAGAAGGACTACACCTACAGGCTGGCCTGGAGCTGTACCAACAACGCGGCGGAGTACGAAGCCCTGTGCTTAGGCTTGCGAAAAGCGGAGAGGTCGGGGATTAAGCATCTGCAGATCTTTGGCGACTCAGAGCTGGTGTGCCACCAGATTACGAACAAGTGCGCCTCCAAGAAGCACTATCTCAAGGCGTACCGTAATCGGGTCTGGGATCTGATGGAGTCGTTTGACTCATTGAATGTCAAGGCTATATCACGCGAGAAAAACAAGCATGCTGACATTCTGGCGTCTGTTGGAGCCGAGTACGTTCCGGCTGATGACACTGTCCAGAAGCCGAAGCCGGTCCGTACCATTTACAGGCCTTCTGTGCTCGATAAGGACACCCACTGGCAGGTGTTTGACTGTGACGAGGAGATCGTCACATTTTTGGTTAACGAAGCGTGTTCAATCGAAGGTAGAGACCCTGATGACGAGCAATATGAGGGGTTGATACAGCTGAAAAATAATCATGTCCCAAAAGGACTGATTACACTTGAGAGTCTATTTGATCAGAATGACAGAGCAATATCACATCGGATCAAAGTAGACCCGAAGCAGTACTCCGACCTGGAGCTTGAACCTGGAAAAACAATTAAGGTCGGGACAGACTGCACCACAGAGGAACTTGAGCAAATCAGAACATTGTGCCGAGAGTTCCCTGACATAGTAGCCTGGTGCTACCAGGACTTGAAGGGGTATGACAGAAATATAATCCAAGGATACCATTGAGCTAGAAGATGGTGCCAAGCCATTCCGGCAGAAGCAGAGGGCTGTAAATCCGAAGATCGAGGCCATGATGAAAGCCGAGCTCTTGAAGATGCTGGAAGCCAAGATCATCTACCCCATCAAGCATTCATCCTGGGTTGCGAACTTGGTTCCCGTGAGGAAGAAGAACGGAGACATTCGTCTCTGTGTGGACTTCAGAAATCTGAATCAGGCCTCCCTCAAGGACCATTATCCGCTTCCCCAAATCGATCAGATCCTCCATATAGTTGCTGGAGCACAAAGATTCTCCCTCCTAGACGGCTTTTCTGGGTACAACCAGATCTGGGTCAAGGATGAGGACCAGCATAAGACGGCGTTCACCACCAAATGGGGAACGTTCGCCTATCAGCGCATGCCTTTCGGCTTATCCAATGCTGGCGCCACATTCCAGAGAGCCATGGACCTGGCCTTCCGAGAGCTGCTCAACAAGGTTATTGTCATCTACTTGGATGACATGACTGTATTCTCTCACAAGAGAGAGGACCATGTTCCCCACCTGCGGCAAATATTTGAAAGGTGTCGTGAATTCGGCATTTCCATAAACCCGAAGAAATCTGTCTTCGCGGTAAAAGAAGGTAAGCTGCTAGGGCATGTCATCTCCGAGAAAGGCCTAGCCGTGGACCCTGATAGAGCAGAAGCCCTCCTCCGTTTGCCCGCTCCAGTTGACAAGAAGGGGCTGCAGTCCTTCTTCGGCCAAATCAACTTCGTGCGGAAGTTCATACCGGACTTCGCACAGGTAATCAAGCCCATGGCCGAATTGCTGAAAAAGAATGCTGAATTCTTATGGACTGATGAGAGGAGGCAGGCCTTCGAGGAAATCAAGGCCCGAATTGCACAAGCTCCGGTGTTGATAAACCCGGACTACTCCAAGGACTTCATCCTGTACGCGGTGGGAGAACCCGAGAGTTACGCCGCAGTCCTGACACAAAAGGGAGACGATGGCGAAGAGCGCCCCATAGCGTTCTTGAGCCAAGTGATTCAGCCGCATGAAGAAAAGTACAACTTTATAGAGCGGCAGGTTCACGCGGTCATGAAGTCTCTCCGAAAGTTCAGGCACTTCGTCTCCCAGAGCAGAACAACCGTCTTTGTGATACACCCGGACGTCCGAAGCTTCATCATACAAGGAGAGCCGGGTCACAAGAGAGCAGGATGGATTGCTAAAATCCAGGAGTTCGACATCGAAGTGCGGCCAACCAAGCTTATCAGAGGCCGAGCCTTGTGCCAGGAGCTGGCCCGAAGCGCAGCAGCCCAGATATCCGCCTGTAAGTGGGAGGATCCAGCAACAAACACCAACCTAGCCAACTCCTTACCCGAGGAGAGTGACTGGACAGATGACCTGGTGAAGTATTTCTGCACCGGGAGATGTCCAGACCACCTGAATGCCTCACAAAGAAGGAGGTTTCGGCTAGGTGCACTGAAATACACTCTTCGCCCCGAGGGGCTGTACTTCAAGAACATTGACGGCATCCTGTTGCGGTGCGTCAAGAAAACAGACCAGCCCAGGGTCCTCGGAGAATTCCACTCCGGGATGCCTGGGGGTCACCATTCTGCAAGGCCTACGGCCTTGAAAATAATAAGAGTTGGGTACTATTGGCCCACTCTCTTTACAGACGCGCATGCGGTCTGTACAAAATGTGATCAATGCCAGAGATTTGCTGGCAGAAATAGAAAAGCACCCCTCCCCCTTCAACCGATCCAAGCCGAGACTCCGTTTCAACAATGGGGTCTGGACTTTATTGGGGTTATTACGCCGAACTCTGCAGCGGGGCACAAGTTCATTCTTACCGCCACCGACTACTTCACGCGGTGGGCAGAGGCGATCCCCACAAAGAATGCGGACCAGGAGACGGTCATCAGGTTCCTCGAGAGCCTCATTACCCGCTTCGGTGTCCCTGAGTCAATAGTGACGGACAATGGTCCGGGGTTCGCAGGCGCTGTACTCACGGAGTACACCGGCAAATACGGCATTTATCACAAAATGTCTTCCAATTACTACCCGCAGGGGAACGGTCTCGCCGAGTCCACCAACAAGAATCTGGAAAATCATCAGAGGATAGAGAAGAACAAGAGGACTTGGCACCTACTCCTGGATCGGGCACTGTGGGCGGATAGGATATCCTTCAAGAAGTCCATTAAAACGTCCCCCTATGCGCTCGTATACGGCAAAGAAGCAGTCTTGCCGACCCACATCGAAATTCCCGCTCTTTGGATGCTTGATGAAGAGAGAGGCAACGGGGATCCGGTAGATGACAGACTTTGCCAACTACTGCAGTTAGAGGAAGACAGAGAAAAAGCGTACCAGGCCTTCACCAAACACGCTGAAGCAACACAAGGCTGGTTCGCAAAAGGTACCACTGCCCGAGTTTTCAAAATCGGGGACCTGGTGCTGAAGTGGGACTCGTTGAAGGCGAAGCCGGGTAACCACGGCAAGTTTGATGCCCTATGGGAGGGCCCCTATCAGATTGCCCGGGTAAATCAGTTTAATGCATTTGTGCTCCGGGACATGGAGGGACAGCTTCTCCCCATTCCCGTCAATGGGTTCCACCTAAAAATTTACCACCACTGAAGGCGCCCAAATGGGCCCTTCCTTGTACAGATTTCCCTTCTGCATTTTTTAATTTTCAGAATGTATATATTTCAGCATTCAGTTTTTTTTAATTTTTCAAAGGGCCCAAGTAAGACCTAGGGCAAACCCCGACTTCGCAGCGAAGTCGGGTAGCGCTCCTTGGACAGTGCGAAGTACGGAGCAAGGCAGCTGAAAAGAGGAGCTAAATTAACTAAGTCTGGGTGCGCAACCCGACTTCGCAGCGAAGTCGGGCTGCGCCCCCTCCAAAGGGCGCAGTTGGGAAACAGACAGCGACAAAACGGCTAAGTGTCGGACTGCGCAAGCAAATTTGGGCGAAGTCCGAGTGCGCCCTGAATTTCGGGCGAAGTCCGAATAACCCACCACGGAAAACATGAAAAATTCTAAGTGTGGGCCCAGGGCGAAGTACGGCACAGGGCGAAGTTGGGTCAACGGGCCAGAAATTCTCTCTTGTAAAGTGTGCCCAGGCGGCAGCGATGACGTCAGCAATGGCACGATGCCCAAGGAGGTTTAATGATTGCACATCTTTCAAGAATGATGCATTAAAAAAGCAAGGTGCGTTTTGGACCAACGGCTACTAGGGTGCGCTTTTCAAAAATAAACCCATGCACAGCCGCCAAAAAATCATAACGCCTCCACCAACTCCAAGTTAACTGCCCTAACTCCCTCCCTCGCGCCATTAATGTTGCAGTCATTGTCTACAAAAAGGGCCCTGGCGCAACCAGAAAATTCAAATCGTTCAAGCTGACTTCCTGACTGCAAGGAATAAAGCTGACAAACTCAGAAGCCGTAATTCCTGCCTCTGCTGTTTCGAAAAGGATGGACAAGGGGAAAGCGCCCGTACAGGCGCAATCCAGTGAAGAACGGCGCGAAGCTGAGGAATCACCAGAGTCAAGCGCTCATGAGAGCGAAGCGCCCGCAGGACCAGAAAAGAAAATCCCGGACAAAGAGGCGCGTAGTTGGGCAGACTCCGCCGCCACCAGTTAATCGCTTGTCCGGGTACAAGGACGGCTCTTTCTCCATCAGCCTCACCAAACTGCGGCTAAACATTGCAAAGTGGGTAGACAAGGTTTCGCCCTCACATCATGTCGGCGCTGCGTATAAATCGAACCTATACTGGTTCTTGTGCCCTCCTACTCACCAGTGCCCGGAGCTGATTGAAGCAATTGCAGAATATTACAAACCAGCTGCCCGGCAAGTCTGCGACAACAAGGGAAAAGTGTTGTTCACACTCTTCCGGGAGAGCGTCCAGCCAGCGTTCGCCCCGGGGCTGCAGTACGAGCCCGACGCAATTGTCAGAAGGGTGAATCTGGATGAGCAGACCGGCAGATTTACGCAGACAAAGCGGATGAGAGAGTTTCTTGATTCGGAGCTGAAGACTCCGTTGGCAGCCGGACAGTGGCCGACTGGCCCCATACCCTTGGACAGATTTGAGAATAAATACATCTACATCATCCTGGCGTGGGTCCTAGGCTGTGACTCTGACAAAGTAGTACGGCCGTACCAGCTGGCGCTGGCAGAATGTCTCCTACACGGAGAATTTTATGACTCTACAGCGCAGAAGAGTGGAAAGCGCCCTATTTTCTTCGACTGGGCGGACTGGCTGGCATATGCAATACATTCAAGTCTGGTTAGGCTGCAGCAAAAGCAGACAAAAGATTTCCGGTTTTGTTCCTTCCTCGCATGGCTGTGCCTGTATCACATGCATTACCGGATGAACGTTCCTGACTTGAAGAAAATAAATGAAAAAGGAGAGCCGCTGCCCGTGTACGAATGGACTGAGATTCTGTACAGAAAAGGCTCATTCTACGAATTTAATCTCAAATTTCTGTGCCAGGTCATGGGGTTGTTCAACCGTAAGGCATGTCGCCCACCGGAAGTCATGACAAAATACCTGTGGAAGAATGAGTACGGGGACACCTTCCGGCTGACTCAAGGCATCATAGTCAGAATCTACGGGTTCAAGGGGCAGCCGTTCCTGCTGCCCTACTTCTGCACTGACCACCAGTTCGGGATGGAAATTGCGCGGCAGATGGACTACGTTGAAGAAGAATTCGGCCAAGGCAAAAAGAAAGGCCATATATTTCAGTATCCCATGACCTGGGCGAATACCCAAGTGTACGAAATCGGGCAGCACGTCTACCTCGAGCGGGAACTCATTGATATGGGTCTAATAATGCTGCCTCAGCGCTGGAAGTACGACCCAATTGGGGTCAGAGGAAAATTCACGCACATCTGTCCCCGAGCCGAGATCATGCAGGAAAGAAGGAACAGGACAGGTGCAGACCTGGAATGGCACATCGAGCAGATGAAATCATGGCCTCCATGGCATGAGTTCTACTGCGAAGAGGTGACGTACGATCCCGAGCGAAACCCGGATCACCGGATGGAGTCTGCGGGCTTCAGAAAATTCCTCGCCAAGGTGGCGCCCCTCAACTGGCATAAAGACAAAATCATTGAATGCTGGAAGATGAGGTGTCGCACACAGCACGATAAATCCAACCGGAGGAATCTGGCCGTGGATGACGAATTTTCGGCACTATATGACCAGCACGTTGCCACGTGGCAGCCCTTCGAATTTCGAAATTGCGTCCCCCGAGGCGCTAAGAAAAGGTATATAAGGAGGCCCTCGTCCCAGCAATCGTCAACTCCGGCAACTTCCAGCGCAACTCCGACGAGTAGTCAAGTGGGCCCGATGCAGCCTGCAGCTTCTGAGACAGTGCCCGAAAAGGCGCAAAATTCAGAGAAGTCAACCCCTGAGGTGGCCCCTCCAGCAGAAAAAGTGCCTGCGCTGCCAGCTAGCAGATCGGCTACGGCGAGCATTCTTCCAGCCAGACCCAGGTACAAGTTTACCGTGGGAACGTCAGCGCCTGCCGCCCCGACATTATCTCTTTCCTCTGGACCAGCCACGGCGCTAGAAGAAAAGAAGAGGAAGAGAGTTGAAAAGACAAAGCGGCCTAAAGAGCCTGTGCAACAATCACTTGCAGAGCAGTCGGGAGCAGCAACGCCAGAAGTTGTCTCTTTGGACAGCCCTGAACCAGAGGCAGACACCCGGGCTGCAAGCGTCCCTCCAACAACGGCTCAGGCGGAGCCCGCAGGTACGTCCACTGTTTCTCTTCCCCAAGTCTCAGTCGGCCCTGCCAAAGCTCCATCTCCCATCTCATCAGGGCAAGCCGTAGCCGCGTCTTCTTCCTCCCAAACTACCCAGCCCTCTAGCGGCCCACATTCCTTTGACCAGTTTGCTCAGGATCCTAACGCCTTCCAATCACTGAGTCAAACCCTAGAACCCTCACCCGCAGCCAGTGCTGAAGTTGCTCCTTCACCGCCGCGCTCCTCACCCCAGCCGTCCAAAACCCTACCAGCACCATCCACTCAGCCGCCCGTTTCCCCTAGGACCCGGTCGCCCTCAAAAGCGGCCACTCCTTCTGGAATACCTCCCGCGTCACTGTTTGCAGGGAAAATGCCGCGGAAAAATCCAATGCTGGAGGATCTGGACTTCATGGGCGAACTACAGAGCGCCGATGACCTGCCTTTGGCAGTAAGCGCCTCAGGATGTTCCGCCTCCTTTCTCCAGGGCGTGAAACGAAGGAGAGCCGAAGAGATAGCTGCCCCGGTAAAACGCACAAAGTTCGACCTAGACAGGAGAGTGCTGACAACCGAGAAATTGATCCCGAAAGTAAAGAAGCCTCTCCGGGAGATGACCGAGGCAGACTACGAGCTTCAAAGGAAGGAGAAAAGCTTTGATGACATCAACGAGGAATACGAAATTCGTGGTATTCGTCGTAGGACAGACAATCTCCTCGTCAAACATCTTGAGACCCAGGAAGCGTTGTTCCAGATGCAGAATAACACAAGGCAGCTAGAGGAGGACCTAGCTAGGGCCACCGCGCAGCTAGGGTCAGCACAACAGGAGATAGATGAGCTTAAGGCTCAGCTGGCCGCCTCTCAGCAGGAGGCCACAACACAGAGACAGACAGCCGAGCAGCTGTCAGAAGAGAAAAGAGTTGCGCTGGAGCAGGTTTCACAGCTTCAAGATTCGCTGAAACAGGCGCAGTCGCAGCTTGCAGAGAAAACATCACAAGCGGCGGCCTTTTCAAAGAGCAAAGCCAAGGAGATGCGGGCTAGTCTGCTACAAGGTTGCAAGCCCAACCTTGTCAAGTCCTTGTCAGTTCTGGACTTCGTGTCCAGGATTGAAGAAGTATCTGCCCAGGGAAAGCCTGTGGTAGAGGAGGCCGAACACCAGGCGAGGCAATGGCTAGACCTGGCTATGAAACTTGAGCAGTTTGAGCGCAAAGGCCTCCAATTTGCCCCTATGTCCCAACTTGCCTCAGAGTGGGCAGATGCAAGGGTAACCTTGCATATTTATTTTGACAAGACAGAGAAGATTAGAACTGCCAGGAAGGCGCTGGACGCCCTAGAACATGAAAGGAACATTCTCCTGGCCCCCTTTCACACTCTGTCCGAGCACGGGTGCCCGAGCTACGTCAAAGATGGCGAGTTTCTGACCCTTGAGCAGGTTAAGCAGAATTGGCTGTCCTTCGAGACAGATACAGCAGAAATTGATAGCTGGACAGAGCCAATTCAAGAAGCTCAGGTCACCCAGATGGTGTCGAAATATTGTAAAATCAACTCCTCCCTAAAGGAATTGGGAAGAAGATATAACACCATCGACCTGCACGCAGTTGCTGCATTCCACGCAGCACTGAGAGAAGTCAACGACCTTGGGCCCTTCCAAGCAGCAGTCTGGGACCAAGCCAAGGCTGCATACCAACGCATCAGCGAGTGGGAGGCTGACAGTGGAGAGCATTCAGATTCAGAAGGAGAGACTGAGGAGGCAACTGCCGGAAGTGATCCTGAAGAAGAACAGTTGCCCGGAATGAAGCGGTCAGAGCAGCAGAAAGCAGGGGAAGGAAGTTCCTCTGCACCCAATGGATAAAGGCATGGTTCTTTGCGTCGAGGCGAGCTCGACACCCCGCGAGCCGCCAGGAATGTTGCCACATTTGGCACGGGGTGCCATGTTTTCAGTTTTGTAAGTGACCTGCTCTTTTCCTTCCTTCCTCTCTTTCCCTTTCTTCATTTCTCTCTTTCTCCCTCTTCCTTGCAGTCTCATTCCTCCCTCTTCCCCTTTAACTTCCCCCAGCAAAGTTTCCAAGTGTTCCCTGAAAATGGCTAAGTGTCGGAGCAACCCGACTTCGCAGCGAAGTCGGAGTGCGCCTCCGTTGGAGCGCAGAGGGAATGCGAAGTGCGACGAAACAGAAATGAGCAAAATTTGACTAAGTGTCAGGCGCAACCCGACTTCGCAGCGAAGTCGGGTGCGCCCTTCTTCCTGGGCGCACTTAGGAGAGCAGTGTAGCAAAAATCAGCTAAGTGTTGGGGCGCAACCCGACTTCGCAACGAAGTTGGGTTGCACCCCCCTTTTAGTGCGCAGTCCGAACGACAGAGATGACAACAAAGTACCGGTGCGCAACCCGACTTCGCAGCGAAGTCGGGGTGCGCCCTCTGACCGGTGCGCAGTTGGGCAAGCAAGCCCAGAAATTGACTAAGGCACGGAGGCCTCCCCAACTGCGCTGTTTTCCATCTGCGCAACCCGACAGCGCTCTGATCCTGGGCGAAGTTGGATAAACTGCCTTTCAAGGCAGCATGTGTCACTCATCAGCATCCGACAAGTGTCCAACTTCGGGATTCGAGCCAAGACATGACCGGGAAAAGGACAAAGCATGGGCTGCACTATCTACGCCAGCTGCCATCATTTAAGGCTGATAAGAAGTTCCATCCGCCACAACTACCCGCATTCTTGCTGACCAAAGGTTTGACCCGACACACCGCCACGTAGCTGTACATCTTTCAGGGAGACCATGCCGCAAGTACAGTCCTTGCCGACGGAAGTCAGCATCAGCAGCTCTTCGGCCGCTTGTGTCAGCTAATGTCTAGTGGGACTTTGCGCCCGAGAATGTAATCGGGGGGAACTTGAGGCTATAAATAGCCATGCAATTCATTGTAAAAGGGGGAAGGGGAATATATTGCTAGGGAACCATTGTAGTTGTGCGTTTGCCTCTAATACAAGCATATACTTGGCTCGCTTATCGTCTTTTATCTTGTATGCTGCCTCTCCTTGTCATTTCTGCCTCATGTTTCTTGTATCATTGCTTACTGTTGTACTGAACTCTGGACTCTGGTATTTGATGATCAAGTATTCCTGGAATGCATAGATAGAGGATACATAGGATTAATGATAGCTGTAGTTTCAATGTGTGCTTTGTAAAGGAATGTTGTTAGTAGCGGTGATTGATCGTTGTCGTGCTGCTTATTCCCCCCACCCAACTCCAATCACATTTGGATTCTCTTTCCGCACTTTTATCTCTTTCCCTGCACTCTTATCTTAAACACTAAAAACCCCACAGGAAGCCGGCCTTCTCCGGAGATTGGCACGGAAGGCATTCCTTCCTTCCGGCCTTTCAATCTGGTGGGCGAATCTGGGCGCAATAACAACAAATCCTTTCCTCATGGCAGATTCGTAACCAACAGAACCATCTTTCCTTCTAACTAAAAGGACTAGTGAAGAATAGGGACTAATGCTTGGCCGAATAATCCTTGCCTAGAATAATTCTTCCACCATCTTTTCAATATTTGTTTTTTGCGAACAATGACGGGGAAGCTCATGCGGCTCATTGAAGACTTTGTAAGCTTCATGGTCGATTTATCATATTGGCTCAAGTCAATAGACTCTGTAAGCTTCATGGTACAAAGTTGAGCCACAATGCCATAAGAACCCTTTTTTAAAAGCTTCTCCATGTTGTGGGAGCTTATGATGCTCGATGACCCTACTTGAAGGCCTCGAGGAGTATATTGATGGCCATTCTCTATAAATTGCATCCACATTTCCGCAAAGTCCCACAAGATAGGTCCTAAGGTCCATAATAATTGGGCTCCTAAAACCACTTCGCAACCACACAAGGGTAGAACAAACATATCCAATTGCAAGTTGCAGTCCCCTATTAAGAGCTGAACATTCCTATATTTGCCCTTACAAGGTAATGTTCTCATTGGCAACGTGACTTCAATGTTCGAGATTGGATACACAGCAATCTACTTTTCTAGCAATTAGAGGATCTAGGAATTCGAGTACTGCCACTGACTATGAGAATAGTGAGGGAATGCTTCTTAAAGTACCCTCAAAAAATCATGGTTTGAGGTGTAGTAATCCTTGCTAAGCAATGCATAGAAATTTTTGGTGTCGAGGCCTCTTGGATGTCTTGTTCCTCTATGTCCTCTAGTTGTAAGTCTTTAAATAGATCAAAATCTTCAGAACAAAGAGTTGACCCCACATCTAAGATAATTTTAGTTCCATACATTTATGCCCAAGGGAGTACTTTTCATCACAATTATAACACAGTCCCTTGTCACAACGAGCATTCATCTTAGCCTCATTGAAGCACTTGATAGGTGTCCCAGGCATGTTCTGATTGGGTGCATGAACAGGTGGTAGTGGTTTGTAGGTATGTCCCTAAGCAACAAATTTATCCTCAACCAATTTAGCTAAGCCAATAGTAGACATCATATCTTGAGGGTTGAATATTGTTTTGCCCTAGAAATCCAACTATCGGTTCATCTCCATCAAAGCGAGGGAAGTCCAACTTAGTTGGTCGTTGGTGGGGTGGCTAAAATGTAGGCATGCCAAGCCCTAAAGAGTGTCCCTACCTTGAACCTAAAGTTGGTCCCTATCCTGAACCTAAAGCTTGTCCTTGTCCTAAATAGGATTGTCTTGGTGGTGGCAATTGTGAGAATGCATGTTGTAACTAGTCTTGTTTAGTGCTAAGTCGAAGGATCTTGGACTCAATTTCCTCAATTCGGTCAGAGGTTATCCTTGATTTTATTGAGGTCTTCATTCACCTTTCCCAAGGAGTATTCTTGAGAACGTGTAGTTGGGGCCATATTGGGCACAAAAAGGGAGTCCAAAAAGTGTTACCAAGGTTATATATCAAACAATCAGCTTGAAGAGAGGATCGCAATGGGATAGGTGCCAATATGCCTCAAAAACGGGTTTTCTATTGATTTTGGGGAATTGAGAATCTTGAGACTTTTTTTGAATGAGGGAAGGACAATATTATTCTAAAGAGCAAAATGAGTAAATTAGGTAGAATTTGCAATTTCAATTTTTCTTTTCCATTTTTTTAATGACTTTTTTTTAGGGGTGTGTGATGTGTTGTTCTGAAAATAACATAATTGATTCCAACAAGGTCTAAAACTCTAACTTGCACGATACTTTTCAGCCCTAGATCTTTGCAGATTGGAAGAAATTCATTGCGCACGATCTTGAAACCCTAACCTGTACAAAACTTTTTTCGCTTGGATTTGCACGACTGAAGAAGAGCAGCCTCATGAATTGGATGCTCTGAGATGTTTGTAACTGCTTTGAGCTGAAGATATCAAGAACTAAGTAACGGGCCCCAGACTGTGGCTTCCTAAGGGTTAAGGAAAAGATCTCACTAGCCACAGATACTGTCTAAGCGTGTACCACTGTCTAGGTACCAACAACTTACTCGATCTGGTTAGTTTTGTTGATAATCCAACCATGGATTTATCTCCAAACGACAACTCTCTATATACACTCAAAAAGGACAAAAAAATATAAACAGGGTATGGGGTCATTGACCCTTTTCACTATTAACACACTCAGATCCAACTACTTGAGTGTTCCCAAGGTACTCATAAAAATGATTTTCTGGGTTGATTTTAGCCCAAGTAATTCCCCCTGTTGAGCGGTTGGGGCTTACACCCTATCCTACAAAAGGGTAATAACCTATTATAGGCGTTATTTAAGCACCATAATGAGTTTGTTTTTCAAATCTGTGGTTGTTGTTGTTGCATAAATTGGTTGCATGATGCTATGAAAAGCAGCCCTAGAAAGGTACTCTGATACCAAATGAAACGAATCTTCCTACAACAATAAAATATAGAAAATATGCACCAAAATGGGAAATGAAGCACAAATTTTATTAATTGCTTGAAAGATTACACTATCACAGGCCACTTCAAGTGTGCTACCTCCTTCAGAACTAATACAAAAAATGAAATTCCTTCCCCCCCCTCTCTCTCATTACAATCCAATATATAAGGAACCATACAATGTCTTACAAATCCTAACCCTAACCCTAACAGACCTTGGGTTCCACTAACTACTACTAATAACATGACTAATTACAATAATTAAATAGTTAGGACATAAGGATCCTAACAAAGATGTTCCTACTCAAGTTTGGTAAGGGCCTCTCTACCTCTTATGTGGTCAGTTTGATGTAGACTAAACAAACAAGCTCAGTAGAGGAATATTACACCGAGTTCATGAGCCTACTCATATATATATATATATATATATCATTTCGATCTAACATTGGTGGTATCATCCTTTTTTCATGGCCTTAAAGATGACATCATGCCGGAGGTAGATATGCATGATCCATATGCCCTCCATGATGCCGAGCGTTTGGCTCGTGCAGCTGAAAAAGAGTTTTGGACGCCTCATCCCCAACCACAACGTGATTTCAATCCTAGACAACCATATTTCAATAACCATAATGATGAGTGTCCACCAAGATTATTCTATTATGGATGTCGATCATGCCATCTTGAAGATCAAACTTGTGAGAAGAGACATAACTTCCAATTGGAAGCGAAGGAGGAAGTAGTTTTAGAGGATGAAGAGTCAGTCCCTTCTCAACAGGATTCACTAGTTGAACAACATGATGACAAGCAAAACACAGGTAGTAAGGTACTATGGCCCTTTTAACAACCACGAGGCTGCAAAATCATCACACCATCAAGGTACAAGGCTTCATCAAATGCCAACAAATCAACGTGTTAATTGATTCTGGCAATACTTATAAATTTATTAACAACAACATAGCCAAAACCTTGGGATTGTATATCAATAATATGATCCAAGAAAAATTCTAGGTGTTGATCAAACAAGGGTAAGGCTTAGTGTGTAGGCTGTAATGCAAACGTTAGTATTCGAATAGGCCCCTACACCTAGTCTAACCATCTTTATGCAATGAACCTAGATAGTGCAAATATCATCTTAAGGGCTCAATGATTGTCTTAGAGCATGTTACTCTTAATCTACAATATTTGTGTGTACAATGGATGGAAGACAACAAGGTCATTCATCTCTAGGGTATGCAGGGTTGTCAACTCCCACCAAATGGGAAAGAACTTGAAGAAGGGATGCAAAGGCTTCTTTTTCCAAATTAATTGCATGGCAGTGTAGTCCAATGAGCAATCCACTCTAGCATAATGTTCGTCCTTACCGCTATCCCTAGCCTAAAAGTTAGAAATAACAAAGTTGGTTCAAGAGATGTTGGAGAAGGGTATTATCCATTTGAGCTCGATGGTCATGGAGCAATGCAAGGACAATTCTTGGTGCATGTGTCCAGATTTCAGCCCTCTTGACAAGATTACCATATCCCTATTATTGATGATTAGTTGATGAATTGCATGGTGCTAAACTTTTTGCCAGACTTGACTTGCATTTTGGGTTTCATCAAATTAGTGTTAGAGAAGAGGATATTCCCAAAATTGCTTTTTGTATAGATGAGGGTCATTATGAGTTCTCGGTCATGCCTTTTGGTCTTACTAATGCTCCTTCCACTTTTCAAAGCCTAATGAATTTTGTCTTTCATCCTTTTCTTTACAAGTTTGTGTTGGTCTTCTTTGATGATATCTTAGTTTATAGTAAAGTCTCAAAAAACTTATTTAGTTCATGTTGAAAAATTCCTCCACCTATTATAGAAGGAACAAATATTTGTCAAGAGGTCCAAATGTTCTTTTGGGGTGTCCGCGGTGGAATACTTGGGCCATATTGTGTCTTATGAAGGAATCAAGATGGATCCCAAGAAGATCAAAGCCATGCAAGATTGACAGGAAATTTGTCCACAACTACAAAAAATTGCAGCTCCTCTTACTACCCTCACCAAGAAGGATGCTTTTGTCTAGTCAGATGCAACTACCTAAGCCTTCAATGCCATTAAGGAGGCTATGTGCGCCACCCATGTTTTAGCTACTCCTGACTTTCACAAGTCATTTGTCATTGAGTGTGATGCTTCAAAAACATGTATTGCAACTGTTTTGATGCACAACGGACACCCTCTAGCATTTGAAAGTAAGCAACTCTCCGACGAGAATCTGGGCCAATCCACTTATGAGATGTTAGCCATTTTGCATGCAGTAGAGAAATGGAAGCCTTATTTGTTGGGTCATTGCTTTATTACTAAAACCAACTAAAGTAGCCTCAAGCATATCCTAGGACGCTTCTCATGTCCAAAACAAAACAAATGGTTGAGGAAGTTGTTGGATTATGACTTTGCCATTGAATACAATAAAGGAAAGAAGAATGTAGTGGGTCAATGCTCTTTCTCGCAAATACAAGGATGCAATTGTTGTCAATGCTATCTTCGGTCCCCTTCCTCAATGGCTGTCCTAGCTTCATGACGAATGACATCTGGATCCAGAGTTGGTTCACATGATTCATTATGTGGAGGTTGGTTCCCTGCCCACTTCTTTATTCTCTTATGTTGACAAGGTCCTTAGGAAGAAGGATTGTATTTATATCCCTCAAACTTTCAAGATCGAACAATATTCTACAGGAATTACACCACCATTGGCAAGGCATTCTGGGTTTCTAAAAACTTATCAACGGGTAAAGCAATCCTTTTCTTGGAAAGGAATGAAAATAGATGTCAAGCAATTGTAGTCGAATGTGAGGAATGCCAAAGAAATAAGAAGGAAACAATTAAATCTCCTGGCTTGTTGCAACCGCTGTGTATCCCTAATCACCAATGGAAGCACCCATGGATTTCATTGTGGGGCTTCCCAAATCAAAGGGAAAAACAATGATTTTTGTTGTGGTGGATCACCTTTCAAAGTCTACTCATTTTTGTGCTCTGCAACATGCTTTCACTGCCAACAAGGTAGCCAAGGTATTTCTTGTCTCTATTTTCAAACTATATGGTATGCCCAAATTCATTGTCAGTGATCATGATCCAGTTTTCATCAGCAACTTTTGGAAGGAGTTCTTCACTCTTAGTGGTACTCCATTGAATATTACCCTTTCTTATCACCCTCAGTCAAATGGTCAAATAGATATTGGGAACAAATGTTTGGGAATTTACTTTAGATGTTTTGCCCAAGACAAATAGTATCAATGGGTTAAATGGCTTCCCTTAGCCAAATTGTGGTATAATGTCCCCATTTGAAGCATTGTAAGGTCAAAAACTGCCATCTGTTGTAGATAATGTTCCAAGCTCCTCCAAGATGGCCGAGGTAGATGATTTACTTCAATAAAGTCAGATTGTTCTCTAGCTCCTCAAGGTTTATCTTTGTTATGCAC
This sequence comes from Wollemia nobilis, assembly GCA_028583015.1. NCBI lineage: Eukaryota > Viridiplantae > Streptophyta > Pinopsida > Araucariales > Araucariaceae > Wollemia > Wollemia nobilis. Next base: position 22,434,933 of record JAQPPZ010017228.1, read on the forward strand.
AAAACTATATGAAGCAACAACAAGATTTGCACCATTTGGAGCGGCAATTTGTGGTAGGTGATATGGTCTCTTTACGGCTCCAACCTTATAAACAATTGTCCCTGAAGACCAAATCTAGTCAAAAGTTGGCACCTTGGTTCTATGGTCCTTACAAGGTGGCTCGCATATACAAGAACTAGTATCTTGGGCTCGAGGAAGTTTTGTCCTGTCTTACAAATCCCCTCTATTAATCTCATTGTGTTCGTGCCAGTCAAACTACACGGTTTGGAAAACATATGACTGACATTTTAGCCTCTCAACTTTCAATAGTTGCGTGTTGATATCCTCCAAATATATTAGGCTTGATTTCCATCGTCCACATTACTTACAAAGAAAAATCATTATAGAGAAGTATTCAAATATGATGGATGATAAGGCAACTCCAATGGGGCTATAGATAGAGATTAGAAGTGGAGTAGTGCTATCTCAAATCTAGTGATATAAATGGGGCATATGTTTGGATACGTTTATATATGGTATCCTAGAAGTATGCTATCCATGTTTGAATTTGATACATGTACTCAGGTATCCGAACAGGATTGCCAAATATAGCAATTCTGGTTAAAACCCATAAAGGTACACTAAAATTGAAGCTTTCTCTTGTTCACACAAGGGAGTCTCACATGTCCAGGAGGCATGCTGGCTTGGCTGTGATCCAAAAAACAAACTTCATCTTTGACCTTAATTTTTTGTTTTTAAAAGTTCCCACAATTGATTATTATTATTTATTTTGATTAATTGATTATTTCTTTTTGGAAAGAAACAAATTGAAAAATAAGGAACTATGTCTATGGAGTGAAAGAAAGGCATATTTGGGGCTTGCGGGTTTTGCAGACTTTGAAAAACATCATCCTTTGGAGGGCATGTCTTTTAGTATAGGTGTTGGATTTGAGATGTTCTTGCACCATTGGATGGATTTTCTTTTTATTTTTATATTTTGGAAACTTTAAAATAACTGTTTTTTCAAATAAATCTGGGTAATATCAAAGGAGACATAACATTGAATTCATTTTTACAAATTTCAGTATTTTTAATGTGAAATTCCCCCTTTAAATAATATCATATCTTCCAAACCAAGTAAGAATATTTTTTGTTGTTTGTTGCATTGGAAAGGAGATATTTTGCTGCTCTAATCTATGTAACATTCAATTGAAGACTTAAATAAGGAAAGGGATATCTATTCAATGCACTTTTTTTGAAACCCTAGTTCTTTCAAATACGGATTTTGGGATATCAGTTAGGTGGTGTGGAGTTCAGAAAGCATGTCAAAGAAATAGAAATAAAATTGATGGATTAAGGAAAAAATGTTGATGACTCCCCTATTTCTTTTGGGTTAGAGTTCGGAAGGGAGGGTTCGTAGTGTCTTTACCAAGATTTCGAATATCCGCAAAACTGGTCGAACTTTCACAAAATTGATAATAATGACTTTATTGATGATATTTATAAACTTAATAATGCTTTTTGCATGGGTTTTAATGGCAGATATGATAATATTCTTCTTCGTAGAAATGTAGTGATGATAATAACAGGTTGTCATTGGTTGATTGTTATGCAAATGATTTGATAGACATGGGTAATGAAGGTGTTGATGATAATGAGGGTTAATACTGAATTTAGGACTTCTATGGTATGCCCTCAAAGACCCTTTCACAGGGTACCAAGCTACTACCCTTGTATACCTGAGCCATCTTCATGATCTGGTACATTTTGGCATATGCATGCGCAATTCTACTAACTTCATGTATGGTTCATGTCAAGATATCTATTATGCTTGAATCCCATTGATAAGCAATTTTAAGAGTTGCAGAACATTGCCAAACATATTAAAAAGCACTGTTGGGTAATTTGATCCATTGAGGTAGCACAACATATTCTTGATTATGCACATTCAACGGGGTCAATTCTGATGAGGAGTATTATGTTCCTAGGCATTCAATCCACATTTTTGGACATGATTGGAAAGCTATTCTCCAATGAGTTTCGCACTATTTGTTTGCAAATATGCACAAGTACTATTTATCTCACTACTCTCCAATAAGCCTCACACAAATTCAATTGATTGTTTCTCTGATATATTTTCGAGTATAAGATGGATGACTATGCACTCAAGGTCTAGGCTAGCCAGCGAATGTGGCCTTAGTGGGTAAGTTATGTGAGATTTTGTACTTATGCAGTCCCCATTCTTTGGCTTGGCTATTGGACATGCCTGGATTGTTGTATGCTTTTGGCGTGACTTGACCTATAAATGCATAAATTCTGATTAACAGTGGTACATTATAAACTTCTTGACAAATTCTTGATGATGTTTTGTGACTAGCATGTTATTGGGCAGCTAATATTAGGACTGTACACTACATATGTCAGCATGGGCAAATTGGCACATATTGACCTTGAACACATACACACTTTGATGATTTGCAAGTCGCATGAAGTGCAATTGATGATTTGGCATACTTACATTAATTGGGCTTGCTTGCATTTCTCTTGATATCATGATTGAAGCACATCCACAGTTAACTACCTAAACATGTGGCACAAATGCTTCTCACTTCAATGGGGCATGTGACGTTTAATGGGGCTTGAGTTTCAAGATATTTAATGGGGTACTTTGGACAACTGACATTGAAATGATTGGAATTTTGGTTGCAGATTTACATGTTGTCATGATTGGACATTTTTCTGCAAAACTGTATGTTGGCATGCACAAATAGAAACGTGGCAGGGCATTTGGTCCCTGCGCTTGCACTACTTGAGATGAAGACAAATCCTGATCCTGGAGCACATACATGACCTTGAGAGATGTTGGAATATGTGAGTTCATTGGCACACCTTGACAGATTCGTCCCATGAGCTTATGTTTAAAGATCTTGGGCTTTATGCATATCTTGAGGGATTTTCAAACATGACCACTTCAACTTTTTACTTGTTGATTTTTGCAGAAGCATGTTGCTTGATGGAACAATAGCAATTGTGGTTCATGTTGTAACATATGGTCGCACCTTAGGTGGGCTTGTAGTCTTCGACTTCTTAACATTTTATGTAGATGTGGCCTCATATTATATCAAAGCATTGACCGTTCATAGAGTCTTATGTGTGGATCAAATCTGTTCATGGCATAAACAGCTTTGTGGAATGCACCACTTATATACTCTTTGGCACCCAATGATGAAAAGAATTTGGTAAGACACCATAATTCAAAACTAAAAGTGACCAATTCAATAGGATTAGCAAGAATAGAGGTTGATTGAAATTGAAAAAATAGCATGTTAGATAATTGAAATGATATCACAAGGATAATAGGAAAAAAATCATCATCTCATCTTAAAGTAAGATTTTTATGGACAGGTCCAATAAGATTTTTATGGACAGGTCCAATGTGCTTAACCTAGTAGTGAGGTGAAGCAATTGCCATGATCAGGACTTTGGATTTGATCCACACTGGAGAGCACTCCCCAAAATTATGTGATCGAAATTGTGGGCCAAAAAAAGAACAAGGTTGGGTGTGACTCTTGGGTGAATTTTGACAAAATAAAATTCCCTCTATACTATTGCTTTCTCAGCCCAAGGGAATCTGAGATTAAAGGTGCACCTGCCACTAAAGTGTATGCTACTCAGTCTATTGTGATGTGCTCCAGTCAATGTTGAAATACTTGCTCCTATGATCATCGCTCCAATCATTCGTTATAGCCTTCCTGACTAAGGGACTGGTGTTACCAATTTTTGCTTAGCTAAGAATATAGCTTTTAAGGGATCAAATTCTTCTCATTGGGAAGTTGTGATCTGAAATGGATCTTTGCAGCTCCCAACATAGACAAGCAAAATTTCAACAAATTATTGGCATTTGCGTCATCCATATAAACAAAAATTCTTGTTTGTTTATCTCCAATATTGCCAATACTTGCATCACGTGTAGGAGGGATGTAGCATTGATAAAAAACTTGCATGTGCAATAACAAACTTAAATGTTTATAACAATTGTTCAAGCAATTACACATGCTCCTCTGGCAAAAGTACATTGATTCGGAATTATTTTTCGGATAAATAAAATTTTAATCATCATGGTGAGTAAGTAAACATCTTAGTGGAGTTATTTTGACATCATAACCTCAATTTTGGGTGTTGTTAGTACCACCAAACTTTGTCAAATCATACACCATTGGAAAGAGTATGAAAAGACCTTTCCAACGAGTGGTCACATGACCAACTTTGTTGTATTTTGCAATCGGCTCGCGGACATCCGCAGCCGGGTCGCAGCTGGGCTGCAATCCAACTTAAAACTGTCAGGCATCCGCAGACGTTCGCAGCATTTTGAAGGGGCAAAACGAAGGTCTTCCACTTATCAAAAATGGGCATGTAGTATACCGTTGGAAAGAGCTTGGAAAGTACTTTCTAACAGTATAAAGAGCAAAGATATTGGAGCAACAGAATGAAAGTTATAGCCTCTCAAAGTAGGCAACTTCATACTTTTTTGCAAAACTAGACTGCACACTTTCGACAGCTGGAAAACTGTGTAAAAATCAGCCTCGGTGGTCATATTCGTGGACATGTTGGGAGTGACTCATAAAGAGTTAGGACCTCAAATTTTAACCAGATGTATTTCAAACTACTGAGAACACATGGTAAAATTTTAAGAAGACCATTGCATATGCTCCTCCCAAGATGCACTATACACAAGTATATCATCCAAGAAGACAAGTGCACATTTATCCAGAAATGGACGTAGTACGTCATTCATCATTCTCATGAATGATGTAGGAGCACTGGTTAAACCGAATGGCATAACTAGCCACTCAAAAAGACCTTGCTTAGTCTTGAAGGTTGTCTTCCAAATGTCTTCCTCCTTCATCCGAATTTGGTGATACCCAGATTTTAAATCCAGCTTGGTGAAATATTGGGCATGCTTCAACTGATCAAGTAAATCATCAATGCGAGGAAGTAGATATCTATTTTTAATGGTGATTTTATTGAGTGCCTGGTAGTAAATGAACATCCTCCATGTCCCATATTTCTTTGGAACCAACATAATAGGAGAACCCACCGGTGATGTACTAGGCCCCACAAGCCCTTGTTCCATCAATTCTTGGACTTGTCTCTTCACCTCATCAGATTCCAATACCGACTGCCTATACAACCCAATGTTTGGTACTGGCGAATCTGGTAATAGCTGAATCTCATGTTCCACATCTCTCTTTGGTGGTATGCCCCGAGGTGCCTGCATGATGTCTTGGAATTCTTGGAGCAACTTCTTCAATTTTCCCTTTTGCCTAGGAGTACAATCAGCTGCCTCCACTTCATGTCCATCAATTTGCAAGTCTTCACCTACACCTCTCACCATGAGAAGCACAAACCTCTTGCTAGCATTCACCATACGCTTTGCTTGTTGAGCAGTAACCAGCTGAAATTTATTTTGCCCTTTGTAGGCATGAATTCTAAATCCTTTACCATCATTCACCAAATGCCACTGGTTCAGCCTTCTATTAAAAACAGCATCTCTTTCCCATAAACATGGGCTACCAAAGACAACTTGGCATATATCCACAGGTACAATATAACAAACTACCTCATCTTTAAACTTCTCATCAATGGCACATCTAAATATGCATTGCTTAGTTACCTTCAGTTCTACATATTTGTGTAGCCACCCCAATGGATAAGGTCAAGGATGAGGTTTTACCTCCAATCCCAACTGCTGTACTAATTTTTCTCAGATCAGATTTCTTTGTGATCCAGAATCATACAATGCAACTACCTTTGTAATATTTATTTGGATATACACCCAAAACAATTCTTCTGTTGTGGTTTCTGAAACTATCTCCTCCTTTGTAGCTTGAACATGGGCTTGTCCACGAGCCTCCAAAGTCTGTAGTTTCTTTTGACCTTGCTTGGCTACACAAGCCAATTTTTCTCCAGCCTTTGTAGTGCTAATACCAAGGTTCCAAGAGCCTGGGGGACGGGGGGACGGGTTTCAGGGGACGGCAGGGGACAGCAGGCTAATTTTAGGGGACGGCTCGGGGACGGCTGGGGGGACGGCTGGTATAATACTATAAAAATTAAAAAATTTTAGAAATTTAGAATAATCTAGACATTCAGAATTCTACACCCAACAAAAATGATATTAGTAATCAATTATGTAAGTGCAGCCATTCATATTCATATTAGTTACTAACACATAAGTGGTATTAGGATATTCATATTAGTTACTAAGTGCAGCCATTTAATTGTTTCAAGTTCAACAACTATAACTTGAAGGTTCAGCCAAGGATATCAAGTGCAAACAATGTTCAAACAATTGTTCCAATCTCTTGAACTGATGTTGTAGAACTTAGATTTGTTTGGACAATTGATGTGAGGTCAGACAAATTTGAATTTAGTATGGCAGAACTCATTAGATCTCTGTGTAGATCAAGTGAGTTTGATAGGATTTGACTTATTACTATGTCTATCAAAAAGCAGCTGAGCTACCTAAGGAAAATCGTCACTCCATGATTTCTGTGCGCTTTGCGGAAAGTCCTTTCTAGATAATGTGGGTCTTCTTTTCTTTTGGGTCTGAGTATTTCAAGGAACCATTCCGCTTGAACATTATTGCATATCCATTATTTCTCTTCCTTCCCAGTTTTCGTTTGGGGATCTATTTTTGAATTTTGAAAAATGACTCTTATTGGGAAAACTTTAATTTGCAATGTGTTTTGTTGGATGAAATAAATATTGATAAGAAAGAAACTGGCATAATAATCATAAGACCAGCTGAGTCTTTTAAACTTAGTATGAGTTATTTGGGTGTTAAACTGTCCAATTCAGCTTGCCAAACTTTGTCATACTTGACAAATAGATATCAAATACTCCTCATAGTTGTACTTAACAAATAGTTAAAAGTTGGCAAACAAAATATTCAAGAATCAGGCAAGAAAATGTATGTCATATGACAAACTGTCTTCACAGACGTGTAAATAAACATCAGAGCAGTTTTATATATTTGCCAAGTATTCTGACTCTTTGCCTTCGCTAAATTGCTACCTAGTCAGAACAATGTAAGGTTGTCGGCACAATGCATTCTTCTCTAAATCTTTTATCCTGCAAATTTATTAAATATTATAAAAAGAAAAGTTTATCAGTTCAGTAAAAGAGTTAAAAACCCTATAAATGTTTTTAAAATAGCCCCTACCCTCCCTTTTTTATCAAATAATTTTAAAATGGTTATATGGGAATGAAATGGGCTTGTCCATATTACATTGTGACCACATAGTGGTATCACAATAGCTGGACAATTATGCATGTATCTCTTGGTGAGATTTGAACCCTGGTCTCCTTGTTGATAGTTGAGGTATTAAACCAGTTGAGCTCATGCCATTTGATTAAAAATAAACTTTGGCTATCATAAGAAGAATGGATAATTTGAACAGAGGCAAAAAAAAGAAAACATTCTAGATTGACAAATTCCCAGACTGAGTTCAAAAAATCTGTAAATGATTTGGAATGATGAACCTGTACTGAACAATTGTTTCTAGTCTGCATTTAGATACTCTTTTTTCAAGAATTCAATGTCTATGGTTTTAAATTTTGTATTGATGCAAAGTTGGAATAATAGTTACTGTGTACAGAAAGTTTGGTTTGAACAGAAGGGGAGAAAGATTCATGGGTATCCTTTTATTTTTATTTTTATTTTTAGAACTTTTCAAACCTATCAAATCCTGAGTACTAGCTGTTGGAGGACAAATTCTGCCATTTTTTTGAAAAATACAGGCATGCCACTGTGGGGGACGGCTGGGCGCCATTGGGGACGCCTAGCCGTCCCCGGGGACGGCCCGAGTGTCCCCAATGGCTCCCATCCATCCCCGGGGACAGCTGGCCGTCCCCGGGGACGCCCCAAAAAAGGGGACGTCCCGGGGACGGGAGGCCATAGGCCTCAGCCATCCCGAGGACGTTTCCCAGCCGTCCCCCAAAAAGGGGGACGGGGGGAAACGTCCCCCTTGCCGTCCCCCGTGCTGGGGGACGCGGGAAACGGAAATTCAATAGTGTAATTAACAAAACATTCACACAGATTAGACACAAAAATTTATAGTGGTAAAACCCCAATGTGGGGAAACATCCACTGTCCAAGAGAGCTCACTACTTTATTAATGAACAGAAAATACAACTGCAACCTCTGAAGGGCTACCAAGTATTGCTACTGTAATGAAAACAGCCAATACTATGCAACAGTTTCACCCAACAGTCTGCAACAGTTCACCATAAACACCACTCCATACCTTCTCTCCAATCCCTCATTAACCATGAAGAGATGCCAAAAATGACATAAATAATCGTTCCAATAACTCCTGGCCTTTCAGCTACCAAGCATGTCTTTTGGTCTCCAACTGCCTTTTGGTATTCTGCTATCAAAAGTACCAGATTGCCATTTTGGAACACGTACAACTTTTGGATTACGTGTCCAATCGACCTAAAACTTTTACCATGTGTTCTCAGTAGTTCAAACTACATCTGGTTAAAATTTGAGGTCCTAACTCTTTATGAGTCGCTCCCAACATGTCCACGAATATGACCACCGAGGCTAATTTTTACACAGTTTTCCAGCTGTCAAAAGTGTGCAGTTCAATTTTGCAAAAAAGTATGAAGTTGCCTACTTTGAGAAGCTATAATTTTCGTTCTGTTGCTCTGATCTCTTTGCTCTTTATATTGTTAGAAAGTACTTTCCAAGCTCTTTCCAACGGTATACTACACGCCCATTTTTGATAAGTGGAAGATCTTCGTTTTGCCCCTTCAAACTTCTGTGGACGTCTGTGGGCACCTAACAGTTTTATGTTGTTTAAGGCGGATTGCAGCCCAACTGCGACCCGATTGCGGACATCTGCGAGCTGACTGCAAAAAACAACAAAGGTGGCCGTGTGACCACTCGTTGGAAAGGTCTTTTCATAATCTTTCCAATGGTGTATGATTTGACAAAGTTTGGTAGTATTAACAAAACCCAAAATTGATATTATGATGTCAAAATAACTCCACTAAGATGTTTACTTACTCAGCATGATGATTAAAATTTTATTTATCCGAAAAGTAATTCCGGATCATATTTGAGCTCAAGCAACTCCCTCTTCTAGACTTGGATGTGCTAATGCTTACATCAATGTCACTGGAGCTCGTATTTTGCTATTAAAGTTGCGAGGACGTTTGCCTTATTCCCAAAACTTCAATCTTTGTCACATAGCCTTACCGTCCACCACGTCTGTGTTGCATAGGCTCATCTTCCTATGCACTCTCGGCCTCCTGTGCAATATCAACCACCTGTACACAGTCTCAGCCTCGTATGCAATCCCAACCACCTCAATAGCAATCAAGCTTATCATGCTCTCTACTTTCAATCTAAGGCTTTGAGTCTTCTACAATTTTTTGAACCCAAAACACATCATTAATTCCTCTTGACTCATTACTCTGACATTCCCATGTGAAGTACCCCCATAGATAACATCTTTGACACTGCACAATGGGTTTGCCTTGAGGATCATGCTCTATTCGACATCTTCCAATACTTTGACAATTGTCGCTAATTGCATCCTCTATGGTATTTCTCCTTGGAACAATGTCCCTTTGTGTTGCACATACTTGCAATAATACTTTTACATTTATACGCACATTCTCAATGTCACAGTCATTCTCAAAGTCATCACTCTTGTTGTTCTCATCTTCAAAGTTGCTCTTGTCACTAACTTCTTGTCCCCAACATTTGGATGATGCACTCAAAGCATCCTCTAAGTTACTCTTGTTCTTAGGTTCATCACTCTCACTACAAAGTCACTCTCATCATTGAAATCACACTTATCCTCACTAAGATGACCCCAAAACTTTACTGATGTCTTGGTATCACTTTCCAAGTTTATTGCCCACTCAAAGGCCTCTTGATATGTTGTTGAAGGGACCACACTAATATTTTTCCAATACTAAGGAAGAAGGCCCTCCATGAACCAGCTCTTCTTCAAGGCACCTAATAGATCCTCCTCCAAATAAATTTGTTGTTCAACTTCCAATTGTAGAACCAAATAGACTTTGTCTCATCTTGTTTCATTCTATAGATTTCAGCAATTACATCACCATCAATGTAGAAAGATTAAATTCTTTCATGAAGGTTTTTCGTAACTCCTAGGTTTGGTATTGGCCCTATGGCAATCCCATGTACTATTCTATTGTGATTCCACATAATGTCACAAGGAATAACCTCTAATTTGCTTCATTCATCTACCCATTGGCCTTCCACATCGTAAGGCAGATTTTCCAATGCCTAATTGGGTCTTATATTCCATCACCATGAAATGTGAGACACGTGCGTTACCCTAAAATTGGTCATTGCCGTGACTAGTTGATTTAACATCAGTAATGGTTGTTTGCGTGTCTTACTTTCACCATTTGCATCATCAAACAAACCACTCTACAATTGCTCTCATGCTGGACTCCCATCCCACACACCTTACAACATGCCAACCTACAATTGCTTCGATGTCAAACACTCGTCTCTCTCACCATCGAGCACACCATCTACAGTTGCTCTAGTGTCACCCTCCCATCACAGACATTGTGGGACACTCCATTTTGCATTTGCTTCGATGTCAGACTCTTGTTCAACTCATCATTGGACACACCAACCTGCAGTTTTTTTGGTGCCAAACTCTCATCATGCGCATTGTCTAAAGCACAACTTGCTCCACCACTATGAAGCTTTCTTGTCGAACAATGTTTTCTCCTTCGTTAGACTTGTCATCAATTTTCACTTTGTCATGAACACCTCTATCAGTTGCATGCATGTCTTTGCAAACTTGCTTAGTTGTGTGCATGTCTTCACTTCCGCCAACTTCTTTGTCTATGTGCACATCTTTATCTTCACGAGCATGTTCATCTGCATGTACAACTTCACCTGTGCAAACTTCTTCATTTGCACACACATCTTCACTTGTGGAAACTTCTTTGGTTGCACGCACGTCTTCGCTTTTCCAAACTTGTTCAATTGTGGTTGTGCACCTGCCCTTCCCTACACAAATTAGTTTGTCTGCATGCATGTCTTCACAAACTTGCTCATTTTCACGTCTTTGCCTATGTGAAATTCTACACCTACATGCATGTCTTCACCTACACGAACATCTTTGCTTGCGCAAATGTCTGTCACTGGGCCCTTCAGCAGCATCAACAAGCAAAATCTTCATCCCTTTATGTTGAAAACTCTAATCTTCCCTCCTCAAAAGGGGGTAACAACACACTTAGACTACATCATTCGTCAACCGCAATGTAATCATCCTATTGTCATCATTGTGTAGCTTCTCAAGCTATATGCTCACCCCAACTTCATGTCACCCAATTCAACCCAACTTCGTATAGGCAACAGTACTAGAATATAGAAATGGAATACAACACACTACAATATAATTCCATTCCGGATATATAAACACCAGTACACAATCGAAATAATTTATAGATACATATGGATACACTAGGCACACAACATGTATCCTATAAAACCCATTTATCTACAACACATTATGGTCCAATCAAAGCATACAACTACAAACTTCCTTGACCAACATCAACGAACAACTCTACCAACAAGCATACCGACATCTCCCACATACATGCCTACTTATAGGATTTACAGGACCAACAGGCTATTGGCAGCTACCCAATTATCCCTAAACTACACATCAAAACTTTAAAAGTACCCATTAACATTACATCACATTATTATAGACACACATATTACCACAGATACACATAACAATATGTGGCAACACTTAATATGACAACTATATTTACATGTATCACCAACATTTTGCACATGCATTCACGCACGAATATGCTCATACATTTGTACACTCATGCACCTATGCAAAACTTGCCAAATTGTCAGACTACACTATTGATGGTGGTAACATTTTGATATTGATTGTGTTTGCACTCATGCAGATGTGTCAAATTGTCTGCCTAAACTGATGGTGGTAACATTTTGATATTGATTGTGTAATTGATATCAATTGTGTATGTTAATGATCTTGACATCATCAGTAGAGCTGAAAATGCAATTTAAAAAGCCAAATCTAATCTTTGAACTGCTTTTGACATAACTAATTTAAGCCTCCAACACTGCAGCTTAGGTGCAGAGTTTTAACATACTGTTTATGCTTTTTTTGTTTCACACGAGGTACACAAAAACATTGTTGGAGAAATTCCAAATGAATAAATGTAATCTAGCATCTACACATATGGAGGTTTGGCTAAGATTATTAGTTCACATTCATTCTCCTCCAGTTTATGAATCAGCGCATAGACAATTAATGGAAAGATCAATCTATCTTATCCACATGACCAGATTTGTGCTTTGTAGTCAGATCTCTGTTTACACGTTATCCAAAGACAAGTCACTATCAAGTTGCAAAGAGAGTGCCTCAGGATGTCCAAGTTACAGTTGATATAACATTCTGTATCAAAAGTCTAAAGATTATAGATTGACAAGATGAAGAAACTCAGATTGGGCTGTGTGACTTTACAACAGGAAATTGACAATGGGCTATGTTTTTGCTCAGGATGTCCAGGTTACAGTTGATATAACATTCTGTATCAAAACTCTAAAGATTATAGATTGACAAGATGCAGAAACTCGGATTGGGCTGTGTAAGTTTACAACAGGAATTGACAATGGGCTATGTTTTTGCTCAGGATGTCCATGTCACAGTTGATATGACATTCTGTATCAAAACTCTAAAGATTATATATTGACAAGATGCAGAAACTCAGATTGGGCTGTGTGAGTTTACAACTGGAAATTGACAATGGGCTATGTTTTTGCTTTAGGTTCAAAAGCTATCTTTTGGTAGAGCAAAGGTTGCCTCCTTTTCCATAAAAGCAAAATATAGAGCAGCAGTCAATGCTACCTATGACAATGTGCGGTTAGGAATACTGTTTGATGGATCTTCAAATGGATTCCTTGTTATGTCAATTATGTATTACAATACAATGATAAAATAGCCCAATGATAAATACAGGCCTACAATACTACCATTACAAGATATGCACCAAAGGGCCCAACAAGCAACTTTAAATGTTCCAACATCCCCCATAAACAAAACTTGGTCCAAAGGTAGCATTATACCAACATCCCCACTTAATGACAGCTCCCTATAACCCAAGGTTGTCTCTTTGACTTTTCTCACGTCCCCAACGAAGATGTCCAAGAAACTAGAGGACTACACCTTCCATCGAACCAGATGCTCCATGATGCTCTTCAAAATGGAACAATCCACAACTAGAACATACAAGCTAATCATCATCATCTGTATCAAGAGTACCAATTGGGAATTTTTCACCTAAACTCAATCCCAAGGAGACTTCCATACAAATGTACAATTAAAGGATTGTTTTTCTGCAGCTAAAGGACCATGTAGGTGGATATCTTCCACATAATACTCAATCCATAAATGAGTCTTGAAACATGAATGACTCCAATGAAGCACAATCCGATTTTCCTATGATGCATTGACTCCATTAAGGTAAATGCTAGTGAGATTAGTGAGCCCTAGAGTAGGAAGGTGCAGTTCAAATCTATTGGGCTGCAAATAACAATCTTCCAACAACCACACCACACGAGTCATCATAGTGAATTAAAAAAACTAGCCATGCCCAAATTTTGCAGATATCCTGCCTGAAGCACATAAACCAGCATGTACAACCAACCATGAATAATCTAAATGATGGCCCTTTGGAATGAGTTCTCACTGCCTGCAGCAGAAGTGTTCGAAGAGGTCATTGTAGGGATGTCCCGGCAAAGGGCACACGAGGCCCAGCAGAAAATAAATCGAGCCGTAAAGACAATACCAAAAACCGCTCTCAATCGGTGTATTCAAAAGAACTATGTAATGACAGCCAAAGAAGAGTCACAGGAAGATGCACCTAAGGAGGTGCGGAGAGCCACTAGGGTCTTTGGCGCCGGTTTACTAGTTGTCGGAGGAGAGTCGTTAGGGTTTCTGACAGTGTTTTAATAGATATTACAACCATTACAGTTTGTGCATGTTTCAGCTGAAGAGAGTTGTTACCTGGAAGTGTATTAGATGAGTCGTTTCACCTGTTGAGGAGTTTTTTTAGTCGGCCAACGATAACATCGAATCCGAGTTCGAAACCCTATGTCTATTCGTCGATGGATACATTGTTGGCAAAAGAGGAGTTGATTCATTCAGATCTGAGCAGCACTCACCTAGGGTTTGAATCGCGACACCGTCAATCTCCCATAGGCCAGAGAAATTTCTCGGGAGGCATTTGTTGAGGGAGAAGGCGCCTGACATGCGGTAGGCAGTGCCACAGAAGCGTCATTGAGATTTTAACGGTCTTCAGCAACGGTTACGCTTGGAAGGGGTTGGTGAAGGAGGGGCAGGCCAAAGAATTCCCTGTGGATTACAGGGGCATATGACACTGAATACAGTGTCTAAGAAGGACGCATACTTACACACTGGACCACGGAGGGAGCTAGGTCGGATCCGTAGAGAGGTTGCAGCCCTGGATGGAGATTCCGGTGTTTTGGTTGGGGGCGGTCCTCCCTTGTGCGGGGATAGCATTCTCTTGATTTGCCCCGAGTTTCATTGGGGTAACACTAGAGCAGGATTACCGAATACGAAACCCACAGTGCCCAGAACGAGGCACTCCCTGTAAAATTGACGAAGAGAATGTACGTAAAGGGTGTCTTGGTACCCTGTGACTTTGCAACGGTACAACACCGACTGATCCAACCCGTTGATGAAAGTTAAGCTCTGGGTTTTTAAACCTCATTCCTTCAATATCTTCTTTGTGCTGAAACTCTTTGGCGTGTCAGAACTGTAAACAAAAGGACTTATTTCAAAGTGGACAGCTAAGAACTTCAGGCGTTGGGTCGGGTGGTTTCAGCGAGCTTCCTTGGGTAGAGTCATGAGGTGTTTCGGCTGCTGGACAGGAAGTGATAGCCAGAATTTTGTTGATGCAGGAAGCCCCTTCTTGTCAAATGGCAATATGGCAGGTATTTCAGGCAATACTTTTACACCCACTCGATTTCAAGTGCTACAGAAGAATTTTGTAGTTTCAGAAAAATTATAAGTGTGTGACTAGACAAGCAGCTTTTAAAGTCCCCTTGGCATAAGTTGTTAAATTCTAATGAATCTTGATAACTGAACTTTTTCTGTTAAGACATTGCAAGGCCTGGTCCAGCAAAACTCTTTATCAAAGCTGCAAATGCTACAGAAGGAATTTGAAGTTTCTAAAAAACTAAATGTGTGTGACTTGACAAGCAGCACTTAACGACCACTTGGCATAAACTGATAAATTCTCATGAATCTTGGAACTGAACTTTTACTGTCTAGTTAATACAAAATTCCACTTATTGTTGGTAATCAAAATTTCAAAATTGGAGGAAGGTTTTCGATTTTGACATTCCAGAAGTGCACCACAAGCTTGGAATCTCTTAAGATTATAGAACAAAATGGGTACTCTTTGACTAATTATAAAGTTCATGAAGGGTTGATTATTTCTTGGAGTTCAGATTGAATCACAGAAGTGTGAGTTTGTAAAATTTTTTGAAACAGGGGATTATAACAGTCATAGAATCTGAGGTGGACTTTGGCATGGTTGGATAAATAGGAATGGGAACTATGAAGACAACTCAATAAACTTGGTCTTTGGGTACTTCAAGAACTGCATGGACGTGTTTTCCCTTTCTCTGGGAAAATGTCTGGAATGTATGGTTAAAAGCTTGAAGTGAATTAACAAGAGGTAGATAAGTAGGTTGAGATATGGTTAAGACTGGAAGTATTGCATAGGAAGGGAAGAAGTGGCAGTGAAGGTCGGGTGGCACAGGTTGTCAGTAAATTGCAGGCAGTTAACAGATTTGGGAAGGTTTTATTATGTGGTAAATGGACAGCAGATTTATGCAAAGGAAAAATTTTAGTCTGCACTTGGGATTCAACTGACACAGGAATGGATAAGTCTCTTGCTCTACACATGACAAAGATCTTTGGGATGAACTTTGAAGGATAAAGTCCAAGTATAAATGTAAATCATTGTAACTTGGGAGCAGATATAAGGAAGTTTGGTATGCTGTAATCATTATGAAGAGTTATGGTTGATGTTCACAACAGCATTGAAGGTTGCTGGAAAAAATTAGAAAGCAAGGAATAGTTAGTAACTGGGTCTCTTCATAACACTTTGGCAGTGAACTTTGTTCATGCCTTGTTAAGTGCAAATTCTGGCAGAAAAAATAGTTGGCAAAGAGCTGCAACAATAAGTATTGTGCTTTTTGTTCTTCAGGATTGACCTTTTAAAATATGAAGGCCACAAATTCATGAAACTATTAGACACAAGGGGAAGTTAATTTGTTGTTAATTCAGCAGACATTAGTGCTGAAGCTTGATGGAAATAACTAGTTGCAGAAAATTTCAGCAAATAACAGTATTCCCACAGGCAGTTAATAATCACTGGATTAACAGTGGTAATGAGACAAGGGGAGGATATGAGTAATCAGGTCGATTACTCTTCAGATTTAGAGGTAGGAATCACTATTTTCCCTTTGGAAGAATTTTTGAAAAACAAGTGGAGGTTAGAGAGGGAGTCTTCTATTTTGGATGAAGACCTATCTAGCCAGAAAAAAGAGAGGAAGACTGAAGAGGCACTTTTCTTTCCAGAGACCACTCCTCAGATGGTTTTGTCTTCCATTGATTATTCATTAAAAAACTATAATGCAGGCCTTCCAATTAGTTCTTATACATTAGTAGACAGTCCTCATATGGGGAGAGTACCGGGTCAGATGATTTGTCCTTCAGAATTAAATTTACCTTCTAACAGCATGCCTATAGAGTTAACAACACACCCTATGGATTGTAGCTTTACTGATGGTGATTTAGGCTTCATGGAAGTAAGGTCCTGGGAGGTTTACTCAAAGAGCAAAACCCAGGGGCATGCTGGAGGAGAATCTGGATCTTTTGCTGGTACAAGCTTCAGTGAAGGGAATATGGAAAGAGGGGAGCTGTTAGGTTTTAGTAAGGAGATGAATATTTCAACTGCGGATAACACAACCTCCTCAAAGAAAAGGAAAAAAAGTGTGTTAAGATCAGAGAGGGGCGAGTTAATTATGGTCTTAGGTGAAGATATTCTGATGGATAGAGTGCTGGAAATGGAAAGTAAAACACTAACTGGGAGGTTCTATGGCAGATTATTCTCAAATAAAACACTTTCTCAATGGGTGGAGAGGGTGTGGAGACCGATATTGGGATATTCTCCTACCTTTCAATTATTGGTCAGAGGATGGTTAGCTTTCTCCTTTAGATCGAAGGAGGATACAGATAAAATTCTTCAGAGTAGGTGGTATTGGGGTACTTATGCTTTATCCTTGAAACGGTGGTCTCCATGTTTTGACCCGAGAAGGGAGTCAAAAGCCATACAACCCATTTGGATCAAGCTTTCGGGATTGCCTTTAGAGTTGTGGTCGCCTAGGATTTTTATGGAAATAGGTAATTGCTTGGGGACATGGGTGGATTTGGACCAAGCTTGCTTAAGTGGTTCTTCAAGGTCTATTGCTAGAATCCTGGTGGATATGGATCTGCGGGAAACTCTTCCAGAGTCTACAGAGATAGAGATAGGAAAATAGCATTGTGTTAAGAGTCTGGACTAAGTGAAGATCCCCTTTCGATGTTTTCGGTGTCACATATATGGCCATCTGCTGGAAGAATGTGGTTTGAATTTCTCTAGAAGGAAGTGGAGAAGAAAGCAGGATATAAATCACACTTCTAGGGTGAGAGTGGACGGATCAGTTAGTGATGTGGATGAAGAAAAAAGAAAGCAGGATTGTGGGACAGGAAACTCTATGGAAGGCAATTCTGGTATGGAGGAAGGTCATCACATTATATTAGAAGATATACATCAATCAAAGGTTTGGGACAAGGGATTTGGTAAGGATCCAATCAATGGACAAACTGAAGATCTGGTGAATGCAGCGCACATAAGGGAAGAGGGACCCATCCATGGGTCAGAAAATTTTCACTTACCACACATTATATCTCTTGATTCTTTGAACCATTCTCCTATCCCAAAGCAGATTATAGGAGAGGTGTCAATTACCACCTCTAAGCCTTCGCCTTTGGAGGAAGAAAGTCAAAAGTCTCTCTTGAAGGGGACAAGCATAGTTCAAGATGACATATCAATATTACCTACAAGTAGTCCTCCAAACTTTTCCAAAATAGTTCCACCTTCTAAGACTGCTTCCCTTCTATGATCCTCCCTTGCTAGTGGAGAGAGTTGTAAGGGACCTAATAGATACTTCCTAAGATCCCAAAAATCAGCATTGGTTTCTGAGGAGAATGGAATAGCAGGAGGGCTTAGCCCAGATGCTGGCTCCATTCCAGTTCTGGGGAGGAAATCAAATCTCCAACAGGCTAAGGACAGAGCTTTGAGGGAGGTAAAGAGCGGAAAACAAAAGACTATTGTAGGGGCACTTAGAGCATGCCATACCCCTGATTTGGTAAATAAATGTTAATCCTTTCTCACAATATCCGGGGTTTGGGCAGTAACTCTAAAAATACTGCCCTTCGTAGGTTAGTGCAGATACATCAACCTGACATACTGTTGCTTCAAGAGACTATGGGTGTAGGTTCAAAAATTGAAGGGTTACTTCATTCCTTTTTAAAAGAGTGGGACCTTCTCTCTTTGGATTCGGAGGGCAGATCTGGAGGACTGGTATTGGGTTGGAAAAAGAGGGCTTTCCGGCTCATCAATTCAGTTAATTTTACATCCAGATTAGGGGTTGAACTCTTCTCGATGGAGCTAGGAAAATCCTTAGTGGTAGCCAACATCTATGGGCCCTATGAAAACAAAAGGCAGTATTGGGATGCACTCTTAGCAAATGATTTTCTACAGCAGGGAAATATTATAGTAGGGGGTGATTTAAATTTCACTTTGAATAGAGCTGAGATTTGGGGGACTGCAGCTAGATGTGACCCACAAGCTAGGTTTTTTAAACATACTTTTGAAGAGGTAGGGCTGGTAGATGTGGAGCCTGTCAAAATTGTCCTGACTTGGCGTAATAACAGGGTGGGAGAAGTTTATGTGGCAAAAAGGTTGGATAGATTTTATGTCTCTGAATCACTGTTGATGGCAGGTGAAAAATTAGATCTTGGGTGGAAACAGGAGGTATCTCAGATCATTGTCCTATCCTACTTCAAGTTGGAAATCCGGATAGGAAACCTCCCAGTCCTTTCAAGTTTAATCCAACTTGGTTGAAGGATAAGGATTTTCAATCACTGGTTAAAGAAGAATGGAGGCCCTATGATGCAAATCTGGGAAGATCAGCATGCTTTCAATTTGCAAGAAGTATGAGGAAAGTAAAAAATGCTGCTTCAAAGTGGGCTTTCAATAAGTCTAGACAACAAAGCCAACAACTTACTCCTTTAGAGAGGCAAATAGCTGATCTTTATGAGACAGTGAATGAGGATGGTTTCTCAGAGGAATCCAAAGAAGCAATAAGAGTTTTGGAAGGAAAAAAAGTAATATTTTGTTAGATCAGGAGGCAAAATGGAGGCTTAAGAGTAGAGCTATATGGATGGATCTAGGGGATGAAAATACTAAATTCTTCCACAATTATGCCAATCATAGAAGGAATATAAATACTATTTGGGAAATGCCCAAAGGTGATGGGACAAAAGTTAGGTCTTTCATTGATCTTGCAGCTCTCGGTAAGAAGCACTTTAAAAATTTGTTTAAAGAACCTGAGAGATTAAACTTGGATGAGATCCTTAAATTCACCACTTTCTTCCCTAGCTTTGCTGATAATGCTATAAATGAGATGCTTCTTGAGAGAGTATCCATTGACGAATTAAAAAAAGTGCTATCCACCTTTCAAAAGAACAAAATTCCTAGGCCAGATGGGTGGGGGGTTGAGTTTTTCTTGGGTTTCTTTGAGCTGATAGGGGAAGATCTTCTAAGAGTAGTGGAAGAAACTAAAGCAACAGGGAAGATTCCAGCAGATATCAATTCGACCTTTATTGTATTGATTCCCAAGAAGGATACTCCCAATTCTTATGATGATTTCAGACCTATTTCTTTGTGCAACTGCCTATACAAAATTATCGCCAAAGTCATTGCTTCAAGGATTAAAACTGTTTTTTCAGACTCCATCTCTAGTGAGCAATTTGGGTTTCTTAATGGGAGGCAGATCCATGATGTTGTGGGAGTGGCTCAAGAAGGCTTGCATACGATAAAGACAAAGAGACTTCCTACAGTAGTGGTAAAATTGGACCTCTCCAAAGCTTATGACAGAGTCAGCTGGCTGTATTTGAGGATCATGCTTTTTCACATAGGGTTCAATCTCCAAGCAGTTAATTGGATTATGGGATGTTTAACCTCTGTGTCCTTTGTTGTACTTATTAATGGCTCAGCTTCTAGCTTCTTTTCAGCAGAGCGTGGTCTAAGACAAGGTTGTCCTTTATCTCCCATTTTGTTTCTGCTGGTGGCAGAAGGCTTGAGTAGGGCCATTAGGGAAGCTAGAAGATTGGGTTTGATTAAAGGGATCAAAATGGGCACATCACTCTTTTTAACGCACCTCTTATTTGTGGATGATGTGTTGTTGTTTTGTGATGGTACTCTCGGGGATGTTAATAAGTTCCAAGAAATCTTAAGGAGCTATAGTATTGCTACTGGTATGGAAGTTAATTTGGAGAAGTCCACCATGTCTTGTTTTGGTCTCTCAGGCGAAGAGGAAAGTCTTTTTCAGAGGATTCTCTCCTTTTCCAAGGTAGAGTTTCAAGCAGGTATTAAGTATTTGGGGTTCTATTTGAAGCCAAATGACTATGGCATTAGGGACTGGGATTGGCTAGTAGATAAGATAGAAAAAAGGATTTCTTTATGGTGCAACAGGTGGCTGTCAATTGGGGGTAGACTAACTCTTGTCAAATCAGTATTGGAGGCTATTCCTATCTACTGGCATGGGATGGCTTTCATACCAACAGGGGTGCTGGAAAAAATTAGAAAAAGGTGTTTTAGATTCCTATGGACCGGCAAAAGAGATAAAGCGGGAATAGTATTAGCAAAATGGAAGCTTCTAGCAAAACCTAAGGAAGAGGGAGGATGGGGTTTAAAGAATATCCACCATTTTGGTAAAGCCCTGGCTGCTAGGAGTTTATGGAGATTAATAACACAAGAAAATCTGTGGAGCAAAGTACTTCAGACTAAATATATTGAACCTCTTTCATTGGAGGAGTGGATAAGGAAACTAGATAAGTCATTCAGCAAGGCGTCCATCTTCTAGAAAACGACAGTTCAGGCCTTTCCACTTATAGGCAGTTGTCTTGCTTGGAAGGTCGGTGATGACACTAAGGTGAGGATTGGAGCTGACCCATGGGTTGGATGTGGAAATGAGTATAGACTTCCAGAAGATCTTATATTAGCTATGCAAGATGCTGGTTTTTGTACTCTCTCACAGGTAGTGGACCATGAGGCTACTTCTTTGTGGCAGCAAGGTTGGAAGAGTGCCTATCATCTGGGTTTAGAAGGAAGGAATGGGGAGGCATGGAATGCCTATGTAAGAGTACTCATAACCAGCCATGTTAGGATCAACATGGATAAGGAGGATGAACTAGTATGGACTAAAAATCCTTTGAAGGGCATATATTCAGCAAAGATGGGTTATAAAGACATGATTGCTCAAGACAGGCAAGGTGAACCTAGTTGGTGGTGGAAACCTATCTGGAAGGTAAGGACGCCTTTAAAAACTAAAACCTTTATGTGGTTGGCCCTTAATAATAAAGTCTTAACTTGGGATGTATTAATGAAGAGGGGGTTTCAAGGACCTGGGAGGTGTACACTTTGTCATGTGGAGCCTGAAACTATCAATCATTTAGTTGTTGGTTGTGCCTTTACTAAGACTGTGTGGAAGGAATTAGAGGTAATTATTGGAAGCTCAGGTAATTGGCAAGGGAACACTTTGGAAGAGTGTCTAAAGAAGTGGTTTGACAAGAGTGAGTTGAAGGCCTTTAGACCTCTTCCATTTGTGGTGGCATGGGGAATATGGTTAGCTAGGAATTCAGATATCTTTCAAGATACAATGATGCCAACCTTTCAAGTGGCTTTTCAGATTCGTATAATAATAGTTGGTCTTATGAAACCATTAGTGCCTAAAGGCCCAAGAGTGATCAAAGATATCAGTGTTAACAAAATTTTTCCTTGGGGATATTTTGATGGGGCTTGTCAAGGTTCTCCCCCTTTGTGTGGGGCAAGAGGAATCCTCTATTTTCAAGATTCTCATTTCATAAAGTTCAAGGCCTGCTTGGGGGTGGGCACCAATAACTATGCTGAAATACTTGCTTTGAAGTTGTTGTTGAAAACAACACTTGATCAAAATGTTCAGCAGCTCCAAGTATTCGGTGATTCTATGGTGGTCATCAATTGGATGAAGGATCAGTTCAGAATGGAGAACTTAACTCTTCAGCCTATATTAGAACAGGTGAATCTCATGGCGGGTGTTTTCAGCCACATCACATACCAACATGTATATAGAGAACACAACTCTCTTGCGGATGCTATGTCAAAGGAAGGATTGTTGATGGCTCAGGGGAGCTGGAAGTGGAGTGAAATAAAGGATGGTTCGACTATTCGCGAGGCAGCATTTCCAATTTATGATGTATAAAAAAAAAAAAAAGTTTTGGGTGCATGACCATTATGTTGTTTATGACAGTTGTTGTTGGGTCCATAAATGGGTTTTTTTTCTGCATGTTACTCATATGTTGGTGGTGCTAGTTTCTTAAGAAAATTCATGATAGGGCAGTTTGGACTGTCTTTGTTTCTCTGTGTAAGCCTTGGGCAACTGTTGTCACATTTTGCACGGGGTGCAATGTTTTCAATTTTTGTAAGAGAGCTGCTCTTCCTTCTCCCCTTTCTCTCTCTTCCCTACATTCTCATTCTTCTCAAAATTGACAGCAGCTGCCCTGAAAAATGGCTAAGTGTCAGGGCATGTTGAGGTGTTCGGGCTTTTGCGGGCCATAAACAGGGGCGATAAAATGGACAAAATGAGCCCTGGATATTTTATTATTGCAGATCTTCTCGCAAGCTTTCCAACGATATATTATAATAGGCGATCGGGTCAGCGGATCAAAAGTTATGGCCCCGGGAAGTAGAACCAGGAAACCCAGCTTTTTGTGCGAAGTGCGCACTTCGCCGCTTGGTGCGGCTCGCACTTCGCCCAGTTTTGGTGCGAAGTGCGTACTTCGCCCAGTTTTGGTGCGAAGTCCGACTTCGCACCTCTTTCTGGGCGCACCTTGTAGCAGGCTGGCAGAAAAACGACTAAGTGCTGGAGCGAAGTCCGAACGGCGGTGAGAATCAGCAAGTGCCGGTGCGCAACCCGACTTCGCAGCGAAGTCGGACTGCGCCCTTTGACCGGTGCGCAGTAGGGAAATAGGTCAACCCGACTGCGCCGTTTTTCACCTATGCTACCCGATTGTGCTCTAATCCCGGGCGAAGTTGGATAGACTGCCTTGCAAGGCAGACACGTGTCAAGCATTATCATCCGACAAGTGTCCAACTTTGGGATCCGAGCCAAGACATGCCGAGAAAAAGGACAAGCATGGGCCGCACTACTTATGCCAGCTGCCTCATTTAATGCTGACGTGAGTTTCCACCTACCTCGCCTACCCGCATTCTCGTCAATATAAAGTTCTACCCAACGCGCCGCCACGTGGCCGTTCAACCTTCAGGGAGACCATGCCGAGAGTACAACCCATCCCGACGAAGTCAGCATCGGCAGCTCCGCGGCCGCTTTTGTCGCCTAATGTTTGACTGGGACTTTGTGCCCATTAATGTAACGGGGGAACTTCGGGCTATAAATACCCACCACGTTTTCATTGTAAAGTGGTGGAAGGGGAATGTCTGTTAGGGAACCACTGTGCCCATTGTAACCGTGCTTCTGCTTATAAATATAATCTGTATGCCTGGTTCTCGTTCGTCGCTTCGTTTTTTATGTCGCCTTTCTTATTTATGCCTTAGGCTAACTCGTGTCACGGCTTGTTGATTCATTTCAGCATTTGGTGAGCAGTTGCCTCTAGCATTGCTTGTTTAAAGCACCCCCTGTACTTCATTAATTAAAAGGATACATAGAATAGATGTAGTAGCAGTTCCATCAGTTATGTGTTTTGTTGC
Source organism: Wollemia nobilis (assembly GCA_028583015.1). Lineage (NCBI taxonomy): Eukaryota > Viridiplantae > Streptophyta > Pinopsida > Araucariales > Araucariaceae > Wollemia > Wollemia nobilis. The sequence continues at coordinate 22,459,134 of JAQPPZ010017228.1, forward strand.
TGGCCCGTATCTGGTGATTGATGCGATCCCGTACTGTTAGTTCCTTGTAGGGAATGTCTGTTAGGGAGCCATTGAAGCTGTGCGGTTAAATTCTCTACATAAACACATATACCTGGCTCTGATATCTCTAGTTTGCTTTCTACTCATGTTAGTGTACGTATCTGGTGATTGATGCATTGCCATGCTGTTAGTTCCTTGTAGGGAATGTTTGCTAGGGGATCATTGAAGCTGTGCATACACTGCCTGAGTATCGGAAGTACACATAGTTTTTGCAGTTCCTGGTCATGCTTTGTGTTTATAATGCAGTAAGTAGCGGTAATTAGTGTGTTCCCGTACTGTTAGTTCCCCCCACCCAACTCCACTCTCATTTGTAAATTCTTTCCGTTCCTTTATCTCTTTCCTGCACTCTCATCTTACTAACCCCCAAAAGGAGCCGGCCTTCTCCGGAGATTGGCCCGGAAGGCATCCCTTCCTTCCGGCCTTTCAATGTTGGTTCGCGGGTCCAGGGCGCAATAACGACAAAATCCTTTCCTCGTGGCGGATTCGTGACCAACAGTTTTTGGCACGCCCGGTGGGACTCTTTGTCTCGCATTTGGAAGATCTCAAGCTCGTCCTTGTTCGGGCTGACAGTTTCTTTCCGAATGCTTGGCGGGACAAGGAGGTTTCTCACCCCCAAACAGAATTGAAGCACTGGTGCTCGCTTCATTGCTGTTCAAAATCAGAGCACCTGGCGACTCTGCACGTTCATATTCTCTGAGTCCAAAAGACCGGTCCTAACGCCTTCGTGCAAGCAAGAAGGTGGCGAGCAAGGAACCCGGGAAACCAGCCTGACTTTACGAAATTAATACCAACGCTCCAGGCGAGCGCGTCAGGCCGGCTGATTACCAAGCTCGCATAGACGAATCAGTGAGGTGAGACGATTAGTCTCCATATTTTAAGGAAGCCCGAGTTGGTGAATCTTTGGCTTGCCTTCATCTGGCAAAATCACCTGGCGACTCCGACTGAGCTGAAGATCCAGATTTCTTGATCGCAGGCGCCCTTTTTTTTAAGCTGATAGAAGACACCCCGGAGGAATCAAGGTTTGGTGAGCAGCCTTGACCTCACAAGCGGAGAAATGAATGTTCACCTACAGTCTCCACCGTGGTGGTATTGGCTCCAACCATCACCGCAACCGGTACCCGAAGAGGGCTCCCGTCTGAAAAATCTCCTTGCCACATTGTTCATCAATTGTACGGTTACCGGCATGAGCGACAATCTGCCACGTTGCACCATGTTCGCGACCTGGCAAGCTTTGGGAGGCCAGCCGGACTTCAAAGATCATCTGAAGTACAATCAGATCTGGTCCGGGCACTGCAGGTTCACCGGATAGGCAACCAAAGCTAGATTTGTGGTGGCGGCATGCCAATAATGCCGCAAAATTTTGTATAAATAATCCGGCTATTATTCAAAGTTTTAGTTGTTTTTCTTATTTCGATCTGTGCAGTTGTTTTCTTTTTAAGTGTTCCGAGGAGGCAGTTGCCGGAGGTGGATCTGAAGAGCAGTTGCAGCGAGGGTGACTCTGTTGCCCAATGGATGAAGGCATGGGTTCTTTGCGCCGAGGCGAGCTCGACACCCCGCGAGCCGCCAGAAATGTTGTCACATTTTGCACGGGGTGCAATGTTTTCAATTTTTGTAAGAGAGCTGCTCTTCCTTCTCCCCCTTTCTCTCTCTTCCCTACATTCTCATTCTTCTCAAAATTGACAGCAGTTGCCCTGAAAAATGGCTAAGTGTCAGGGCATGTTGAGGTGTTCGGGCTTTTGCGGGCCATAAACAGGGGCGATAAAATGGACAAAATGAGCCCTGGATATTTTATTATTGTAGATCTTCTCGCAAGCTTTCCAACGATATATTATAATAGGCGATCGGGTCGACGGATCAAAAGTTATGGCCCCGGGAAGCTGGACCAGGAAACCCAGTTTTTTGTGCGAAGTGCGCACTTCGCCCAGTTTTGGTGCGAAGTTCGCACTTCGCCTTGTTTTGGTGCGAAGCGCGCACTTCGCCCAGTTTTGGTGCGAAGTCCGTACTTCGCCCAGTTTTGCCGACTTCGCACCTCTTTCTGGGCGCACCTTGTAGCAGGCTGGCAAAAAAACGACTAAGTGCTGGAGCGAAGTCCGAACGGCGGTGAGAATCAGCAAGTGCCGGTGCGCAACCCGACTTCGCAGCGAAGTCGGATCGCGCCTTTGACCGGTGCGCAATAGGGAAATAGGTGCAACCCGATCGCGCTGTTTTTCACCTGTGCTACCCGATTGTGCTCTAATCCGGGCGAAGTTGGATAGATTGCCTTGCAAGGCAGACACGTGTCAAGCATTATCATCCGACAAGTGTCCAACTTTGGGATCCGAGCCAAGACATGCCGAGCAAAAGGACAAGCATGGGCCGCACTACTTATGCCAGCTGCCTCATTTAATGCCGATGTGAGTTTCCACCTACCTCGCCTACCCGCATTCCTCGTCAATATAAAGTTCTACCCAACGCGCCGCCACGTGGTCGTTCAACCTTCAGGGAGACCATGCCGAGAGTACAGCCCAGCCCGACAGAAGTCAGCATCAGCAGTTCCGCGGCTGCTTTTGTCAGCTAATGTTTGACTGGGACGTTGTGCCCATTAATGTAACGGGGGAACTCTGGGCTATAAATACCCACCACGTTTTCATTGTAAAGTGGTGGAAGGGGAATGTCTGTTAGGGAACTACTGTGCCCATTGTAACCGTGCTTCTGCTTATAAATATAATTTGTATGCCTGGTTCTGTTCTGCTACTTCTGTTTTTTATGCTGCCTTTCTATTCATGCCTTAGGCTAACCTCTGTCACGGCTTGTTGATTCATTTCAGCATTTGGTGAGCAGTTGCCTCTAGCATTGCTTGTTTAAAGCACCCCCTGTACTTCATTAATTAAAAGGATACATAGAATAGATGTAGTAGCAGTTCCATCAGTTATGTGTTTTGTTGCTGGCCCGTATCTGGTGACTGATGCGATCCCGTACTGTTAGTTCCTTGTAGGGAATGTCTGTTAGGGAGCCATTGGAGCTGTGCGGTTAAATTCTCTACATAAACACATATACCTGGTTCTGATATCTCTAGTTTGCTTTCTACTCCTGTTAGTGTACGTATCTGGTGATTGATGCATTGCCATGCTGTTAGTTCCTTGTAGGGAATGTTTGCTAGGGGATCATTGAAGCTGTGCATACACTGCCTGAGTATCGGAAGTACACATAGTTTTTGCAGTTCCTGGTCATGCTTTGTGTTTATAATGCAGTAAGTAGCGGTAATTAGTGTGTTCCCGTACTGTTAGTTCCCCCCACCCAACTCCACTCTCATTTGTAAATTCTTTCCGCATTTTTATCTCTTTCCTGCACTCTCATCTTACTAACCCCCGCAAGGAGCCGGCCTTCTCCGGAGATTGGCCCGGAAGGCATCCCTTCCTTCCGGCCTTTCAATGTTGGTTCGCGGGTCCAGGGCGCAATAACGACAAAATCCTTTCCTCGTGGCGGATTCGTGACCAACAGCAACTATACTTTGTAATCTTCTCTTCTCAATTGGAATAGAAATTATGATTTTTTTCGTGGAAAAAAAAAACTAAATGATGGTCACCCATGGAATGGCCACTCATGTGAAAACCTGTCTATGGAAATCATCAAAAGTGCTCTACCAAGGAACTAATAAGATTTCCATGATCCAAGATCAATCCAACCAGAATGAATCTTGATTATTTTCCAAGGCTGCAATCCATAACTCCTCTAGGATCCATAGTCTCTGAAAGATCCATATATCTTTAAAGATCTATACAACCTCAAAGAACCAAACCTCTTCTAAGAATCAAACCTCCTCGTAGCGCCTAACCTCTTCAAGAATCAAACCTCCTCATAGAACCAAACCTCTTGGAAGAACCAAATTGAATAATCAAACCTCCTCAAAGATGAAGTGAAGGCTTCAGATTAAATGTAGATTTTTTTATTTCCTATCCCTCAAAAGGAATGATGGGAAATACAAAATTGAACAGATGAAACGTCCATCTCCTTTTCTACATGACACGAGCACAAACTCCTAAATAACTAAGACCTCTTTCACTTATTTTCTCAAGCTTAATTGGAGATTTCATGGACTGTTCATTTTTGCCAAGATCACCATATATCCAACCTACTCCTAGTCAATTAGAATCCAATGCCATATTCATGGATGACTGCTCATTAGTACCATGGATAGCACCATCATGAGAGGCATCAGAAGTGTCATCAATAAAAGTAATTCTAGTACCATCATTATTTTCACAACCATCATAGGAAACATAAATGTTAGGAGAAGAAAGGGGAGTAATATCATCGCTAACAAGAGGCCCATCACAATCACAAGAACCATGTGCATGATTATCATTATTAAAAGCAACATCAATAGTAGGTGTAACATCACCAAAATAAATAGACTCTTTTTGTGCTTAGTAGTATCATAATCATCAACCAAACCATGCCTATCAGTTTAATGCTCAACATGCATTGATGCTTTTCTCAGTCTTTGACTAATATCTTTTAGGTTCTCATGTTCTTTCTTCTTGTTGAGTAACCCCTAAATTTCAAATTTTTAACTCACAATTGCAAATCTCAATTTTCAAACTCTCATTTTCAAATCTCAAACTAACAATTTCTTTTTTCCTTTTCAAGCGACTTACTCCCGAGTTGAATCTCCTTTTGAAAAGGGATATCACTGTCATCTTCAAGAGACTCATAATCATCGTCAATAGCATATTCTTCATTGCCAAATTTCTCCTCCATGATCTTCCAAATCTCCATATATTCTTCACTTTAAAGATGAGAGGAAGGTATATATATATTTATATTATATTATATCCTAATATATATAACCTACTAAATGGTTATTTATTAAGAGGTAGGTATGAAGGGTCATACTCTTAATATTATACCCCATGGCTGGAATGTGTATATATATATATATATATATATCTTTTACCATTTCATAGAGAGGGTATCCATCTATCTATTCATATCTTTTTTATATACAACATTGTATATTGAATCCTTTATGGATTCACATATAAAGATGTTCATGCTATTTGAAAATTCCCGATGACACTTCGAGGTCAAGGCTTTTTCAAGAGAGAACATGTAGTGAACCTTACCACTACCTTATTATATCTCTTATAATATATTTATATAATATTATTTTCTTATATTATCTTAATATATATAACCTACCTTATTTCTTTTTTGTTTAAATTGGTTATATGATATTGAAACGGGTGTCACTCATATTAAATCATGACCATATAGGTATTAAAACAGTTTGGCAATTATGCATGTATTTCTTGCCAAGATTTGAACCTGAAAGGCTCTGTGTCAACAGAGATGCAATGCACCTGTCCCTCATGGACATATTTCAAGCACTGGTGGATGGTAGAGGGAACACACTGGCAATTATGCATGTATTTCTTGCCAAGATTTGAACCTGAGTCTCCTAACCAATTGAGTTAATGGCATTTGATATATAACCTACCTTATTAATAACCTACTAAATGGTCATTTATTAAGAGGTGGGTATGAAGGGTTATGGATCTTTATATTATACCCTCGATTAAGATACATGGTATACTTTGACCACTCCTTTGTTCAGTTATTCTCAATCACTAATTTGGTCCTCATAAAGCGCAAATACAAAGTATACTTTCTTGTAATAATTAAGAATCTTAATGCAGATTCCCAAGTGTTATGATTCTCCCTGTTTATGGACTCAACATGATGCAAAATATTAAAAGACTCAATTTTAAAACAAAGCATGTTTTAACCAAACATCAGAATTCCCTTTATATGACAAAGCTTTGAGCTTTGAAAAATCAGGTGCAAGTTGGCTCTAAATTAAGGCGATCTATTTGATCAAACTTTGACCATGAATCTGAGCAGAAAACCAGTCAACCTAAGAAAAGTACAAAACTATATTTGAAAAATTCATGCTAAGTCACAAGATTGTGCAATTTACTAAAAGTGACAAACCCATAATTTTGGGGGGGTCAAATGACCAAATATGGAAAAGTGTAAAAATGGGACCCCTACTATTTTTCTACAAATCTCAACACATCTTCATCTTCCTAAAAATGTGAAAAAGATAATTTTTCCTCAACCGAAAATGAACTGAGCCAAAATTTGAACCACAAGCTCCTAACAATGTTATCAATCAGTGCCTAAGACAACTTCAAAATATCTGTAACAAAATCTTAGATTCGATCACTTAATTCGATAAGTTCTTATAGCACTTCTCCAAATCTTCAACAAACCAATTTCAAATCCTCAAGCTCGTTTTCTTAAGCTCTAATACAATGTCAGAAAACACATCATTGCAAAGTAACAAAGCATTTACACAATGACACAATAAATTTGAATAAGAGAGGTAAACAGAAGGATCCTCAAGATCCATTCAGAAGATATCTCAATAACTATAAGATGATTACAATGATCAAAGAGATACCTTTATATAAGCTCAAGGTGGCGAGGTATACAATAATCGACCTCAACCACATATTCCAAAAAAATAATAGAATATCCCAATGGCAAAACAGCACACAACAGTCCAACAAGCAGGTTCACATGTTCCGAAATCACTCACAACCAATTCATCTTCATCGCGATAACCAGTGTTGAAATAGCTACCCATTGTAAATCAAACAGGCAAGCGTTCACTTTTATTATATTCAATAGTTGGTTGATGATGAATAAATCTGTCTACAATATAGTACCACATAAAAGCAAACTGCAAATATTTTCACCAAACTGCTTGGACTAGACAAGCTTATTAAGTATAGTGAGAAACTGGGGGTTGTAACTGGCCTACTCATTAGGGGATAATAAAGCTAAATAACTAAATAGAAATAAGTTTAATTTTCAATTATAAAGTGGGCTGGTTACACCTTCCCCCTTGACCCATTACAATTGAGGCCTATACATTATGATAAGCGCATTAATAAAAGAGATTTGTATATGGGGGATTTCGCTCTTTTTGTATGCATATAATATTATTTTCTATCCAATAAAAAGAAGAAAATAAAATTGTTCTACATGTTCGAATCTTATAAATCGGCAAGCATATCATCATTTGCTTTCAATCTGAGTGTTATTTAATCGTTTGTAGTCTCTTTTCTGTTTTCTACACAAAGCAATGAGCAATTTAGGTGGTTGAGCAATTGACTGTTGGTTAACCTGTCCCTTGACTGCACTACTATTATCTCCTTGGATTCTATTGGTTGTCATGAATATATGTGGATGTGAGGTATAACATTGATGAGATGTGATAATCTAGCAGAAGATTCAACTGGTTTATTATAAATTTGGGTTTAATTATGTGTCCTAATGTCTGCCAGTAAATGGGGTAGCAAGGGCCAAGGCATTATGGAGCAACTGTAAATGGGATGCAATCATACACGCACAATCCCAGTTCAAATCTGTGTATTTTAACGGACACTCCCGTGATAATACAATTTGTTGTAATACCACGATAATGTGGTTCGTTGAAATACTGCAATAATGAGGTGAGGATGTAATATAGGTGGAGCCCAGTTCAACCCCATTTACCAAATTAGAAAATAATAACAATAATCATAATGCCTGACACTAATCAAGACATTGAATCCTCTGTGTATGACCTTTATTGCAGAGGACATGTGGCTTGATACGGTTGAAAAGGGAAAAGCCTAGCGAAATAGTTTACAAGTTGAAAGAGACAGACCCTTATGCTATGGTACTATTCATGCACTGAACACTTAATGATGTCTTTCTAATTTTTCCCTTTCCAAGATAGTATTGAGTCATTGACTGATTAATGGTATTACTGTAAAATCAAGCTGCTGTCATCAAGTCCATGAGAGGAGAACGGCTTTTAAGTTGTGAAACGGTTCCTGTACCAATTTTTTTGTGGTGAAGGAGTGGATTCATCTCCAAGGTATTATTCACATTTAATTGAGCCAAAAGCAGTACGTGCTTTGACTAGATGACATTAACCATTAGACAAGGGGCTGTATAAGTGGTCTGAGCTGGCTATATATGATACAACTTAAGACAATGTCTCTTGTGACATTTTAAAATAAATGCTTGGTACCACCACATTGCTATAAATTTAGCATGCACACACACACTATAGTTATAATGATCATTTTGATAATGCCATTGATCTTTGGTTTGCGAAGTCTACAATGATTGCAACAGGTTATCTCAACTTTATATGATGCCCAGTTTTTGTTTCTGGTGTCCATTTTTGTGAATTGTGCTTGATGAGGACCATTTACACTTTTTTTGGTTAAAATTATGGTCGACTTTCCAACAATTGGAATCCCTTTTTCATTTTAAGTCATAAATTGCTGCTACTTAATCTCAAATTATATAGAATTAGATGGGAGAAATCAATGACTCTCTTTGACAAAATGTTAGACATGAAAACCTCTTATAGACTGATTCTTATATCTCCTCACATAGAAAAATTGCATGCTGAGCAAATGCAATAGGAATATATGAACTTACGTGTGAAAAAACAGAAGCATGAGAAGAATAATTAGGCAGAATAACAAGCCAATTAGAAGTATTATCTCTATTCCAGCTCGCCACCTGGCCAAAATAATCATTACAATAGCTAGTCAGAAATCACTGATTGTCACTTCATGTTCAGCATCAATTGATTTGTAGTTCCTCCATATGTTTAAACCATGAAAATATCCACAAAATAATTCTTTAACTAATGTCAACATGTAAAGAAATAGATCATGATACTATTGTTCGTTATAGTGATGATAATATCAAATCACTAGAATTTAAAGGTAATTAGCAGGTAGATATAAAAATATCAAATCAGAGAAATCATACCATGCTTTTGAGACATCTTTCCTTATCGACATACCATACATCACAGCAGTCCATGCACACAATACTGACTCCTCAAAAAGATACCACCTGCAGAATGAAATCACAAATAAATCAAATACAAAACCATACCAATTTGAAATAACTCATCTGCAAAATAGCTTATAATGTTAGGTATTTTCATTAGGTAACAAAATATGTGATTGCATTATTACTAACAGGGAAAAGAGCTCAACTAATCAAACAAAATTTGGCCATATAAGGGAAAGGCCAACTTGCTTGAATAAGATGATTTCAAGAATAACCAGAATTATCCTCCAACCACTAAATTTATCAGCTGTGGCAGCATAAGTTGCAAGATTGAAACTTCCATTTTGATTCTGGCCATATGATTGAAAATGTTCATTTAAAACAAGTGCAGTTTGAATCTTGTTGAATAACTGCAGAACAGCATTCAAAACAATCTTATCTCCTCACATCCTCATAACATATAAGAAGCACTATTTTGGAAAATAGAAAATATGTATGATTGGATGGTACTTGTTGTCAATTTTATAAAAACCTCTTGAATTATCTGAAGAATTTAGAAAAAAGTGTATCAGGAAGAAATATTTTAAAGGAATATCCAACATTGGTCCTTTGAAGATGAGTAACAGATTTATTAAAATTAAAAAGAGCATTTCAAGATATATGGCAAAATACCCTGCTAAACATGAAACTAAAATTTAGGAGTCCTAATCAAATAGCTCACCAGTATCTACTACAGGTTCTGTCTTTACTACATGAAGTGTGCATTAAAGGTCCAACTCATGGCATAAGAATCCTATTTACAAGGAGAAATGCTAGTCTAAGTCCATGTATGGCAAACATTGGATCTACATTAAACACAGGTCTATATTACCAGTGTTAAACAATATATGTATCCTAACAACACATCCCAAAGTACATACATACATAAGCGACCTTCAAAATGGTAAGAACTATCCCCTGTTTCTATTGGCAATGCTACAAATTAAGATATCTATGTATGACTTAGCTTTAGACGATGATACCTATTTATAATTATGTTCATGTTTTCCAATTTCAACAGCTTCTTTTAAGTGATGTTCTATATTATTATCTATTCTTGCTAAACTCTTCTCTTATCCAGATAAATGCCATGTGTCATGTCACGAAACTTTATTCTTATCAACAGAAATCATTCACCAATAGGAAAAAATATCAAATCATTCATCCACAAATAATTATTCACAAAAACAATCCACACAATGAGACAGAGATAGATAATACCCTTAAGGTAGAGAAACACCAATAATACTCCTTAAGGAATAACTCCACAAGATCTCCCAAGATGAGAGCGCCACTTAGAGAGGGCAAAGTCCCATAAGCCACACTTCGTGGGCAAAGACAATTACATATTATTGATCTCCATGATGATTACAATGACAAATATCCCTTCTTTATATACCCATCTTCTAATTCTACTTTGAGGAGCCGACTACTAATATAATATTATATTATAATATAATCAACCTTGGGTTATGTGTGGCCCATGCCAACCCTTATACAATATAATATATTATCCCCATACACCTATTCCTAGGTACCTTAACATTCCACCTTCCTTACAAATGTTTCGTCCTCGAAACATGAGAAGAAACTAAATAATATGATCTTCTAAGTAATGGTGACAACTGGTACCAATCTTGATCATCCATCCATCCAAGTGAAATCTTGATTGGTGGTGCTCTTTGATGATAACAAGCTGCCATTGTACCACTTGAATATTCATAACTGCAATGCAGGTTCCATGCTTCTACTGCTGGGTCCATTTGTTCCTTGATGCTACTACACCACTCTGAAAACCTAGATCACTATGCTTTCTCTGCCAAACACTGCCATACTTGGTACCCTTTTGATTCCATGTAGAACCATAATATTGTTGCCCTAAGCCATGCCTCCAAGATTGTTGTCGCTCCTGGTGGTGTGGATGGCGATATGCTGCAACCTTCTTTGACTCCTCAAGATGTCATATACTATCCATATAGATCTTCCTCATTCATTTATCTCCTTTGCTTGAGTTTAAGACTTAGGCTCACGAATAATGTTATCCGTGAAAGAAAAACAATATTATGCAGAATTATCCAAAGCAAATTACAAACTAAAACCCTATGGATCCTAAAAGCAGATAGAATTTGCAAAACATTTTAAGTAAGAAATGTTTGATTCAAATAAAGGTGGACTCAATAGAAAAGAAATCTACTATCTATTTCAACTTAAAAGGATCAAGTATCAAATGGCATTAGCTCAACTAGTTAAATTACTTGACTTTTAAGGAGACCTAGGTTCGAATCTTGGCAAGTGATACATGCATGATAGCCAAATTGTTGTAATACCACTGTGTGGTCATGGTGTAATACAGGTGGGGCCTATTTCAATCCCATGTAACCAAAAGGATCGAGCATAATTGGTCATGAAGCCCTTATTTCACAAAACCAAGCTAAATTGCGAAAAGGAGTTCAAAAACTCAAATACACTAGGAACCAACGTTGGAACAATTAGTTGTCTCTCTAGCTTCTTAGCAATGAATATGTTATATAAAAATGTTATTGTCAAGTTGAAATACAATAGCAAGTAGTCAAGAGATATTATTCATAACATTGGTGGTGTCAAGCAAGTGTGCCCCTTTTCTCTCACCTTTTTCAGCATCTAGACTGATAAAATTGAGCAATGCTTGGAGGAAAAAGGGTGCATTGGTGTGGATATGGCTAAGCTTATTATCATCCTTCTCTTTCATGCTAATGATATTGTCCAACTTGCAAAAATTATCTCCAATTTCCACAAGCAACACAATGTCCAATGCTCTAAACCAAATATGAACTTACCATTGACACTGATAAAATGAAAATAATGATACTTCAATTTAAGAAAAACTAAATTTATTCTCCAATTTCATATGATAATTAATGCCTTCGAAGAGGTCTTAGCTTTTTTTTTTTTTTTTTTTTTTTTTTTTATTTGTGGAAAACATCCCAAAAGGGATGCCACTTTCGGGTAAGACCCAAGGAGGCAGGGGTATCCATTCCGCCAAAAACGCCCAGGACTCGGACCTGGCCTACCACCTTTGACATACTCAAGGAGCAAACAAACACACAAAACCAAATTAAAAAAAGTAAATAACAACAAAAATAATAAAATAAAATAAAAAACATGCTCCTTGAGTGTGTCAAAACCAAAAGCACAACCAAACACGCACAATAAGATAAAAGAAACCACAACACAAACCACATAGAAAAACACAAGAACCACATAACAAAACACAAACAAGACAAAAACAACAGAACACTACAAAGACATAACCCAAAAAAACATGAAAAATAAACACAACCAAAACCTAAAAAATAAAATAAAAAAAAAATAAAAACAACCAACAACAGACAATAAACAAAAACAAAAAACATAGAAAACACTCACACATAAAAAAATGAAATAACACAAACAAAGAGAAACCCAAGAACAAGAACGAAAAAAACACAAGAACAATAACAAAAAAACATAAAAAAAAACAAAACAACAAAAACACAAGAACAACAAAAAACAACACAAAGAACACAAAAACAAAACAAAACAAAAGAACCCACCCACCTTAAAAAACTAAACAAAAAAACAAAGAAGACAAAAAAAAAAAAATGAACAAAACAATGACCTATCTAGACCAGAAGACTATTAATGCAAGAATCAACAGAGGAAACAAAATAAAGAATAGAATGAGCTAGGGAACTAAAAAAACCGAATGAACCAAAGAGAAACAAAAAAAAAAAAAACAAGAAGAAACTAGGTACCTTCGTAACTCGGAGCCATCCAAAGAAATGATAGAAAGAAGAGCTTCCCTAATTTGAGAAGCCCACCATATAGGAGGGTGGCCATAACAAGTAAGATCACCTTTGTCCAAAGCCCAATTAGCTAAAGCATCAAGCACTCTTGTTTTGATCTCTCGACCACATGATTGTAATCAACTTTCAAAAATCCCATCCTGGATTAACTCGAATCTTCTCAATAATTCTTTTTATTCTCCAATCCACCTTATGATTCTTAGAAGGAGTCTTCAAGAGATTAATCATAAGTTGAGAGTCGACTCAACTAACACCTTTTCCCATCCAACCTTAGTAGCCTCCTGAAGGCCTCTAAGGATACCATACCCCTCAAGAAGGTTATTGGAAAGAATACCCAAATTCTCAAGAAAAGTAAAAACCAGGGAGCCATCCGAAAGTCTACCAATTCCTCCCACACCGGCTTTTCCAGGGTTCCCTCTAGAGGCTCCATCAGCATTGACTTTTCCAAAATCCTTAGGAGGAGGTTGCCAATTTCTAGTCCTATCCATCTTACTAATACTCACATTCCCTTTAAGTTGGTTGCCCTTAGAAGGTTTAATCTTCAATCTTTGCATCACTTGATCCCATCTTTGGTGGGAGTTTTGGGGGTGATTAAGGAGTTGATGGACCGATTCAACTAAGTTGGCTATGGTCTTTTGCCAAATATAGTGAATATCCTTCCTATCTTGATTAAAAATTCGGTTGTTCCTTTCATTCCAAATATTCCAAAGAAGAATGGTAGAACCCATCCAAACTAACTGCCTAATAAAATGATCAACACCCTCTTGATTAGGCCAATCCCTCCAAAGCTGTTCAAAAGTGAAAAAATTGGACCACCGTAAGCCAAGTAAAGTTGTCATTCTCCTCCATAGCTCATAGGCTAAAGTACACTCAATAAAAATATGGTTGATATTTTCTACATTCTCTTCACACATTTCACATCTAAAAGGGCCATGAAAACCACGCTTCATAAGTTGCTCACCAAGAAGCACCCTACGATGCAATAAAAGCCAATTAAAGAACCTCACCTTAGGCCAGAGCTTTTGAGCCCACAATTGAGAAAATATGTCGAAGAATGGTTGGGATTATTATGGCATAAGGTCAAATAACCTTGAGCAACCGAATACTCACCCTTAGTAGTGTTGTTCCATCCAAAACAATCTTTTTCATGGGACCAAGAGAGGGATCTCATATGAAGGATGCCTTGGATATCTTGTCTTTGCCTTTCTGGGATTTGAATAGGCCAGTCCTCAATAGGGATCCAATATCTACCAACCTTTGAATTACCAAGCATGGTACCGACAAGTAATTAGCCACCTTTATCCAATTAGCTCGGTGAAGCTCCTCCATCCAAGGCCTCCAATCGGGAAACCGAGTTATCAAAGGCTTGTGACCATCCCAAGAATCTGTCCAAAAATTTGCATGTTGACCATTATGAATGATCCAAAATAATTTTTTCTTTATCAAATCCTCACCAGCCTTAAGAACTGCTAAAATGGGAGAACCTTTGGTAGGAAGTTGATAGCGAACAAGGTCTTCAGGACTTTTGTTCTCAAGATATTTAGCACGGAGATTATTGGCCCAAAGAGCATTGGGGTTATGCAACATCCTCCAATATAATTTAGCAGCTAAAGCTTTGTTGTTATTAATTGAAGACCGGAATCCTAACCCCCCTTCACTCTTAGGAAGACATAAAGTATCCCATTTCACCAAGGCCCATTTTCTTTTCTCCTTAGTACCACTCCAAAGGAAACGATGACCGATTTGATCCAATTCTCGAAGAACAACCTTTGGGATATTCAAAACGGAAGAAACATAAATAGGAATAGCTTGAAGGACTGATTTTACCAAGGTGATTCTACCCCCGTAAGAAAGCCACTTGTTGGTCCACTTTCCAATTTTCTTCTTGACTTTGTCCAACAACCAATTCCAATCTTTATTTTTCTGCCTTTGAATATTTATGGGAATACCTAAATAAGTGATTGGAAGAGAGGTCTTCTTATATCTTAATTTATCCAAGACCATGGATTCCTCGTCTAGCAGAGCAGTTGAAAGAAAATAACTTTAGATTTGTCTTCATTGATCAACCGCCCAAGTAGCCTTAGAAAAACAGCTAATGATTTGCTTAATATTAGAAGCTTCCTTAATCGTAGCTTTACCTAAAAGGGTAGAGTCATCCACAAATTGAAGATGAGAGATAGGTCTAGCTCCATGAGCAATGGTAACTCCCTCAAGGGTTTTGTTTTCCCTCTTTTTGGTTATAGTCCTACCCAAGCATTCAACGAAGAATGATGAATAAATAAGGGGATAGCGGGTCACCTTGCCTAATACCTCTGGAAGCCGGGAAAGACCGAGAAGGCCTCGCCATTGATAAGAACTAAGTAGGAAACTCGAAGAGATACATCCCATAATCCAATCCATCCAATCCTTAGAGAAACCAAATTGCCTCAAAACTTTGATAAGGAAGTGCCAATCCACTCGTCATAAGCTTTGGATAAGTCTAACCGGATGAACATAGAAGGAGAATTTTGCATATCCATGGAATGGATGGCTTCCCGAGCAAGAACTATCTCATCTACTATTTGACGTCCTTCCACATATCCCCCTTGCTCGGGGAAATAATCTTATGCAAAAGAGGCTTCAACCTTTCTCGCCATGATTTTAGTAATAATTTTGAGAAGAACATTACATAAAGCAATAGGTCTAAAAGCCGAGATATGATCAACCTCTTGAGCTTTTGGAACAAGAGTAATATAAGTTTTATTGATAACCTTCAAAATTTCTTTGGATTTCCCGGCTTCTTCCACCACCTCTAATAAATCAACATGAAGGATATCCCATAACTCTTGGTAGAACTCAATAGGAAAACCATCAGGACCTGGGGTTTTCCCTTTTTGCATTTTAAAAACTACTTGTTGAAGCTCATTGATAGTAACAAGAGCAGTCAAAATAGAGTTCTCCTCAGAAGTGATAAGAGAAGGGATTGCTTGAAGAACATTTTGTTGTGAAGCTGAGTCAAGAGGAGTAGCAGCAAAAAGATTGGAAAAGTAATCAACAACAATAGAGTTCATGCCATCCCAAGTATAAACAACATCTCCATAATCTGATTTTAAGGAAGAAATAAAGTTGTGAGATCTTCGAGCTAGAAGAGATTTGTGGAAGAAATTTGTGTTTCGATCTCCTTCTTTGAGCCATTGAATTCTAGATTTTTGCTTCCATAAGATTTCTTCTCTTTTTTCCCATTCCTCTAACCGAGTTGTGAGTTTAATTTCATCCGCACTTCTCTTCTCCGTGAGGCCATCTAAACGGATTTTCTTATTCAAATTTTCAAGATGAGCAATAACTTCATGTTTTTTTTTATGAACATCCCCAAACTCTTTCCAGTTCCAAGTCTTGATTTTGGATTTAATGTATTGCAGTCTTTTGGCAAAACAGAACATCTTAGTCCCATGCCTAGGTTTACCTTCCTTCCACCATTGTTGCACACGAGGTCCGAAGGAAATGTCTCTAAGCCACATTAATTGAAAACGAAAAGGAGAGAAACTCACATTGGTTTTCCACATTTCCACCATGACCGGCCAATGATCCGAACCAGCATTATTAAGAGTCTTCACTTTAGGAATGTGACCATGGATTAAGAAATTTTCAGAGAGCAAAAACCTATCCAATCTCTCCATTATACAAGCTAAGCCTTGCCTTCTCGTTAGACCAAGTCATAAGGCCATTATCTCGGTTGGATATCCACAAGATGGAGGTTTGCAATATATTCGCTCATGAGGTCGATACTTTTGTCCAAATTTCTATTTCCCCCTTTTCTCATCCAGAGAGAGGATGGTATTGAAATCTCCTCCGATCAAGATCCAAGCTTTAGGAAAATGAGAGATAATATGAGTAATATCCTTCCACTGTCTTCTTTTTTCCTCCAAAGAAGTCGGGGCATAAACAATAACGCAGAGCATAATCTGGCTGGAATGTCTATTTTGAATAGCTATATCCAACAAACCCCAATTGCCAACCATATGGTGAATAACTACCTCTTTTGGGTCCCAAAGACAAGCAATGCCACCCGAAGTCCCTTGGGAACTGAGGGAAACCACTTTTCCAGCTGGCCAAATTTTACCGGCAATTAAGTCCATATCCTCCATTGACATCTTTGTTTCTTGAAGGAAAACAAGATGTGGATGATTTATCCGAATCATTCTTCTAATTTCATTTTGTTTTGAAAGACTCCCTTTGAGTCCTCTAATATTCCAAGTGATGATCTTCATTAATACCAGGGCTAAAAATGTTGGGAAGGGCATTAATCTTACCTTCCTCTACAAGCTTTTCACCTTCTTTTACCATATGATATTGATTGGTCTTGCGACCTACTTTTTGATTAGAATCCATCTTCAATTTTTTTTCCCTCGTTTCTTGACTTATTCCAATTGAATCCGAGATGGCTTCTAACCTTGAAGAATGCTCATACACAGCCAAAATTTTACTAGATGGTTCAATGGAGTCTATATTGGGACCTGCATTATTTGAAGTTTTGACATTTGAAATATTGTTTTTCTTGTGTAAATTTTCTCCTTTTTTTTTCTCGTTGAAAACCTTTGATTTGTTGGTTTGTCTCCGAGTTCTTTCCTTCATATTTAAATTGTGTTTCTAAGATTTCAGTTTCCATTATTTCCTCTTCCTCACTTGGGACATCATTTGTGGAAAGGATTTCAAACATATTAGCAAATGACTTTGATTGATCCTTCATTACCGGTTTTTTCCGAGTGTTCTTCTTCTTAGGTATTTGGAAACCTGCCGAGTTTATATCTTCTTTCTTTTGATCAGGAATTTTATTTGGGCAAGCACTGGCCAAATGACCATATTCATGGCAAATTCTACAACGAAAAGGAATGTTCTCATAGTCCACTACTTGCTCCCAAGTGTCTTCCCCAAATTGTAATGTGATCTTTTTAGGTAGGGGTTTGTCAAAATCCATTAAAACACAAATTCGAGCATAAATAATATGTTCAAAATTTTGAGTACAATCAGCAGTCATCATAAAAGTTCCTAAAGAGTTTCCAATTGAAGAAAAAACAGTAGGATTCCAAAATTCAATAGGGAGGCCAAAGAGTCTAACCCACACGGGAGCTATAGAAGGCATCTCTTCTTCGGCTTTAAATTTAGTATGCCAGGGCTTCATGAAAAGCCCCGCCCTTCCAAAAAACCAAGGACCCCCTTGAAAAGTTTTCTCTCTATCTTCATTATTAGCAAATAAAACAAGAAAATAACCATTTGGATAAATAGAGATTTGTAACTCACCTTTAGTTTTCCAGCTTTTTGCAGCCCAGACTTTGAAAGCGAGATAGACTCGGACTGAAAACCCACGAACCGACAAATTAGTCCTCTTTTTTCCAAATCTTCAATGCCAGTCCGAATGTTACCCATATCAAGCTTAACAATAGGAGTTCCATCAACCGCTTTAAGACATCCCGACTCCGTTTTCCCGGGATCAATCTTAGGCATTCTTAGAGGTTTATGAGAAGCCCTAATATTGATATTAGCATTGGGCCGAGGCTGTCCACCACGAAGGGCATCCCTAAAATTCATTTTTGGGACTGAGTCTTCAAAATTCTTACCCTTGACAGGGGTTTTCACAAAGAGAATTATTTTGTGGGTGCACCTTAGCACCAGATTCACTTGAGATATGAGCCATTTTTTGATCAACTGCTTGAAACTTATTTCGTGGTCTCTTTAATCCTTGCCCTAGACGCCGTGGAAAGGTATGGTTTTCACTTTTCTTTTGTGCAGCAAATTGGAAGCCGTTGTCACTCAAGTTCACAGTATGATCCGTTGAAAGACAAATTTCTAACCCATCTTGTATCCCCCGCAACATTTCCTGCTAAAATATTGAGCATAAACCACAAAAATATTGGCTGCTAGGGCCCGAAGGCCCTAAAAACCAACCTCCGGAGCCGCTTGCACTCAACCCGGATGAAACCCTCGCATAGCCGCTTGCCAAATATATCGTTCACACATAGGGATGCGCTAGGATCTGTGTTGCTCCAAATGATATGAAAATTGGTGGAGACGTTCTAGGGTTTTTCAGGCATCTACCCTCAAAATTTCAGCTCAATCCGAGTTCGGATGAGTGAGATATGGCCGAAACGAGTTCGGCAGTTTGGGCAGTCCTGCGAAAAACGTCTAATCCTCCCTAGCGTGAATAATTTTCTCGGTCTTAGCTTATAAATACTTAAGCATTGATTTCAATTGTCATTCAAAATGGAACCCTGGCATCATAATATAGGGTCAGATAGCTTATAGTGGTCTTGAAATTAGATTCAAAGATGTTTTGGTTTGCAAATGAGATAAAAATTACCATTTTCAACACGTAAGTCCCCTCAGTTACTCTCTGTGGTTGTGAGGTTATGGGATTGCAACATTTCTCATGAGATTTGAAAATGAAGTAAGCAAATACAACAATATTTTATATCCTATGATTTTAGAATCAAATGCAATACTTTATATTCTATCATCTTGATTGAAATTAATTGTATATCAATGAAGTCTAAGGTTATGATTAAATATTTAGATATAAACAAAAAGTTGCCCAATTGAGCAAAAAATAAATTCCATTATTGCCTTTAAAATGAACAAAAACCATTAGGCTCAAAAGAGGTTGAGCTTGACACTTACAGGCATGGTTTATCTCAGTACTGTTATATCCTATATCCCTTTACAGTTTAAGGAAAAGATCTAGAATGGCAATGAAATGATCAAGATTAACTGGACAACAGAAACTCAATATCCTAAATACATGAAGCAAAAGCAGCCAATCAAAAAGTTACCAAGTGGTCTGATCCAATGCCTGAAAACTATATACAAGTAAAGGGTAGTAAACAGCATCTACTCTTCAACTACACGTCATTAGGACCATATCTTTAAAAAAATTGTTAAACAGATAATATGCTTTATAAGTACAGTCTAAATCTTTCTCATTGCACTAAACATAGCTGGATACAAATATAAATACTACTTGCTTGATTACTGGAATCATCTTAAACAAAAGAATAAGTTATCTCCATTTTCTTCATCCATAGTTTGTATTACATAAATGTTTTTAGAAAATAATTACTTACCAAAACCTGCAATGATTGCCTTGACCTACACATGTCCCCAGCCAAACACAGTGATGATCAAATTGAAGAACACATTTTTCACAGTCATGGCAATGCTTCGACCGTGGAGGCTGGAAGACAGGAGAATAAACAACATCATGAACCTTGAATTCTCAATACAATTTGATAAAACATTCACAACAGTCAGGTCAAAATGTATTCCAAGGTACTCAAGAAAACAACTTATGAGATAAAGACATCAAAAAGATAACAAGCATCCAACAGTGATCTACATAGGGATTTTGATTTCCTTCTTTATTTCAAATATCATTCAAGTACTAAATATAGAATTTTGGGTTTTCAGCTGAAATTATGTTTTTGAAAGCCAGGCAATTATGAAGAGACCATAAACTTAGTAGGCGTCCATCTATGAACAAGAGGAATATAAAGAAATGACAGGAATCACAGGAGTCAATGTCCACTTGGGTCACGATATAGATTAAGTTACATGCCAGACATGGAAAATTTCATCCATCCTCAATAAATTTGCAATGGCCTGGTCAGTAGCCCACAATCTTCTGATCAAGAGTACAGTATACCAGAAATGGTGCCTGTAAGTCTACTAAACTATGTCTTTGCAATATAATTAGGATGAAATGATTTCCGACTACACATATATATCTCTACTAGTGTTGGAAAATGTTAAGTAATCATTTTATTTGTAATGCTTAAGGATACGCAGGTTGATTTGTGTAAGCTAAAGCAATGGCAGTTAGGTTCTCAGGCAACCAGTTATATGTGCTCATTATAAAAACTGCTCATAACTGTTTTGTACTTCTATTAAATGTATGGAAAATAATATCATGAAAATGATCTTTCCCTTAATTTTTGTTATTAGCATGCAATCAGGGTATGTTGTTCTGTTAATGGCAGCTGTTCTTTTGGTGTTCTCTTTTTTGGATATGATATTTTTGCAGGTCCTGTTTTCACAATTGGCATCAGAGTCAATGTTAAAGCTCAGAGTTGGTGTTGATGCTAGGAGTCCCAAGCACTTGCAGTGTGGCTTAGGGGGAATGTTGGAGCAATGAGTAAGACTCCTTCATTCAAATTGTAGGCTGGTTCAAGAAGGAGCCAAAAGCTCATGGGAGAGCAACCTCAACAGATGGAGGTCCTAGATTCGAGTCCTCGTTGGTTCATACCTTTAATAGGGTATGAAGAAATGAAATTAAAAAAAAAAAGGCAAAAGATGCAGAGCTATTTTAGAAGAGAAAGAGCAGCAACAAGAGTATACCCCAAGGAAAAAGAGGGAGTGATGAGCGAGAAAGAACTCTTTTTTGAAAGAATGCTTATATTTCCTCTCTTCGTTTGGCTGAAACTGGTTGTGAATTTGTTAATGAGTTGGTTAATCAGTTAATGTCCTCTTTTGTAGTGAGACTATGTTCTAAGTCTTCAGTTAGGCATATTTATTCTAAGTCTTCCGTTAAATGAGTGAATTTGTTAGAAATTGCATGTTGGTGTTGTTTCTAATTTGTTGAAATTCATTTAGGGTGTCAACCAGAGACACCATTTCCTTACGTAATGTGGAATGAATTTATTTAAATTCATTTGGGGTGTCAACCAGAGACACCATTTCCTTGTGTAATGTGGAATGAATTTGTTTAAATTCGTTTGGGGTGTCAACCAGAGACACCATTTCCTTGCGTGATGCAAAATGAATTTGAAGCTAATGCCTTGGAATGTTGGGGGGCACATCAAGACCAGAAAATAGGGTGGATGTGGTAGTTTGGAAGCATAAGCCAGATATGCTATTTTTGATGGAAGTTAAATGCGCAAATTGAAGAGAAAATTTTGTTTCAGAAATTAAAAATTCAAACCTTAAGCATTAAGGAGGAGAATGTTGGAAAATGTTAAGTAATCATTTTATTTGTAATGCTTAAGGATACGCAGGTTGATTTGTATAAGCTAAAGCAATGGCGGTTAGGTTCTCAGGTGACCAGTTATGTGCTCGTTATAAAAACTGCTCATACTGTTTTGTACTTCTATTAAATGTATCAACATCATTCTTTGAAAATAAAATCATGAAAATGATCTTTCCCCTTCAGTTTTGTTATTAGCATGCAATTAGGGTATGTTGTTTCTGTAAACGGCTGCTGTTCTTTTGGTGCCCTCTTTTTTGGTGTTTTGCAGGTCCTGTTTTCAACAACTAGTTTACACATCCGCAGATAGGCATGTATTTAGATATGACATCTCAGGCTGATCGGTAATTGTACACATCATCAATTCACCAATACAGATCTTAGTGGATTATGTTGTGGATTCAATATACATGCTACTACATTTCCACATACATATCATTATTTTTATGTGGGCTACAGTTATGCTGTAGCCTTTGTTCTCCCGGCTGATTCCAATGTGTCTTTGCCTGAAAATCCACATGTGCATAGCTAGCAATCAGTTTTATATCCTATTTTATGTTGAAGCATGTGCTTCTCCATTTACTATATACAATATAGCTAGTACATTGAAAAACCACTGTATACAAGGCTAAATGCTTGATACTACAGCTGTGTTCATTGGAAAACAATGCAAAGGACTAATCCCAATGAATGCACTGCGCCTAACTCAGCCATACACATTGAAATATATCCACAACGTACTATTCTTGATGCTTACACAATTAAGTATTCTGTAACAATGTCCAATGCTACTGAAAAATAACCACAACGTACTATTCTTGATGCTTACACAACTAACTATCCTGAAACTATGTCCTATGCTACTGCACCGGACATCTACATATAACATCACAACACCGCATATAATGGAACACACACACATAAACAATATCATATTTTACATGCAGAAAACCCTCTTGGGAAAGAAATCTCGAGGGGTAAAACTTGCTTGCTATATTGAAACTATACAGAATGTAAGAGTTACAGAATATTACAGTCCCAACTGGTTTTGGAGGCTTCCTACTATGGACTCAACATGTAGATTCTACTATAGCATCCTCAACTTCTCCTTTGCCTTCTACTTTTTCAGATCTGTAGAATTTTCCTTCTGTACCAAAAGAAATACCTAGAAATGCCAAAGGATCCTTCATCTATACATTGGCATCAACTTCATGATGTTTCCTATGTCTCTTAAAATATTTAGCATTTCCCTCTTCCTATGTGGCTCTTGATACTGCTGGCAAAGACCGTGTTTCAAACTGGGTATGTCCCTTCATAACACTGATTCACCCTGGGAGTGTCTTCGCATGTTCAACCCAGGATGACCCTAACTGGGTGTCTCCACTTTATCCCCTAGTGATCCTTCTTGGAAGGGGAGGGGGGAGGGTTGTCCCAACGCGACCTAATTTGGGACCTCCGTTTGTCTTTTCTCCAGGTGGTTGCAACATGGATCTCTACAAACGACTAGCAGCATAACATTCTACAGAAACAGGAAGCTATTGATGTTTTGCAGATTTTAAATATTGTTCTCATAAAAATGCCCATCTACTCTGGGTATAAGTGTATTATATTTTCAGTAAGAATACATACACAGAAAAGTAGGTAGGATAAACCAGTATAGTTCCCCTGATAATCAATCTAACTCCATGCCACAACTGATAATTTCCAGTCCAAAGTGAATTTTCTTTTATAATCACCAAATCATGCATATAGAATGCTTGCAATGGTTGGAAATAATCATTATTAATTATCAAATAATTAATAATTTCACTGATCATCAATCTGACTCCATGCCACAACTGATAATTTCCAAACCAAATTGCATTTTCTTCTATAATCATCAAAACATGCATATAGAATGCTTGCAATGGTTGGAAGCAACCATTCATATCTAACTTATCATTATTAATTATCAAATATACTCGCAATGGCCTACAATCTGCCATTGATCTTTTTGCACTACTTTATACATCAGATAGAGCATGATTAACTACAGATTATGGGACAGGACCAGAAGTGGAAAGAACTGTGCAGCTCAAGGGAGGCCAACTCATCTTGCATCTAAGCTCACTGTTAAGTCTTCATAGTCACATTAAATCGACCTAGTTTTGTCTTGTTTCTTCAAGTGAAATAGAAAACAGAAAGGTTATTTATCTAAATCTCTGTTGAAAATATAAATTTTTAATAGATACAAGGTCACAGTTATAAAAAGTCATGAATAGTGGTTATTTGGTTAAATCACAATGTTCCATGAAGTTCTAGGAGAGGGATGGCGGGGCAGCTTTCTAGGACAACAAGATTGCTTTTTGGGACATCGAGACGCATCTCCAAGATATCCTATATATATATATGTGCTGGTAGGTGTCCTTTGGTAAGAGACGTAGCCGCCCATTACAACCAGTTAGGCTGGCGCCTACAGTTATAATGCTTTACAAAGTGCTAATCAGGCGCTAATGCAGTGGGTGGTACCAAGATATACAAAATAAAACCCCTACAAACATTCCCACCCGCCACCCCAACCATTATTTGTTGTTTCATCAGGAGACAACTCAGTATACAAAATATTTCCCTTGGAAATAAAAAAACAAAGGGCATGTAGGATCCTCACTGTTCAGACTTGAACCATAGCAAATAGGCTGGGAGGTTAGCTACAATCAGTAAGGGAAATTTTTCCTGAATGTACTTCCACAGTGTAATCCAGTGCTCCAAGACAACCTTCATATCTATAATGAGATACCCTGTCTTCATTCCATTTTCAACAGAATTTACAGTAGTAAAATGTTGTGACCCTAGTGGTTGAATCAAGGCATACGCCTTGGCTTTAATGTCCTTAACTATTCCTCAAAGTCAGGAATGAATGGCTCAATCATTTCTCTTAAGTTCTCCCAGGTGATGAGCACTTGCTCTCTGACAAAGCTTTTGTTATCACGCATATGTTTCCCCAGCTTCCCCAGTATGGTACTAATCATAGTTGAGAAAATCTGCAAAAAATCCCAATTTTGCCAATTTTTTCCCGATTCACAGGCTAGCCGATTTTCTCCTGATCTTGCCGATTTTTTCCTGAAAAATTCTGATATGCATGAAAAAATCTTTTTTTCAATGAAAATGTGTACTTAAAGCTTGAGCCTTGTATGATGTCTTGACTTGAATTGTTGTTTTTATTGCAATATCTGATTTGCATAATGTTAATTCATTGTAATATGCATGAAAAAAAAAAAATCAAAAAGAAAATTTGTTTTCTTCGGTTTTTTTTTTGCCAATTTTTTGCCGATTTTTTAAAAACTCCAGTCTTATTGCCGAGCCGATTGACTCCCGATACCGATTTTCTCAATTATGGTACTAATGAAGTACATTGTCGACAATACAGCAAATGTGATATATATTCTAATTGAGGTTTCTTGTCGTAGTTTGTGCTCCTCTTCAACTCCTCTATATTTGCCCTGAAACTCCTCATTAAAGCCTAAACAAGATTGCAAGCCTTGGATCAAATGGCATTCGCTCAACCAATTATATTTCTCAATTTTCAAGAAAGAGACCCAGGTTCAAATTTTGCCAAGAGATACATGCACAATTGCCACACTGTTGTCATACCACTATGTGGTCATGATGTCATACGGGTGGGGCGTTTTTTAATCCCATATATCCAAATAAAAAAAAATTGCAAGCCAAGCCGTAGTGCTAAAGACTATCATATACAATTTTGGCACCTACCACCATTAAAAAATCTTTTCTACACTTCTCGAGTGCCTACCAAGCCTACCTCAAGTCTCACTCCCAAGGGCTTCATGTAGCAAAGAGAGATAGCCCTAGATATTTTTGTTGTGTGTAATAGGTCGAACATGGCTTGTACTTTCACTACATTCTTCTTCTTGCTCAATGTCACTATGTCCTATCCATCATTACACAAACCAAATACTCACTCTGTTGTTTCCTCATTGACAAGGTAAAGCTTGTCTAGCAACAAACCATCAATATGTATCTATTGTGCAATAGTTTGCAAATTTTGAGAACAAGTAGAAGGATGGTATATTCCCCCATCTCAAGAATCTTGTAACCCTAGCATAGTGACATCAATCTCCTTTCTAGGCTCCATTTGGATTCCAGAGCTTCTTTAGATCCTCATACAACTCAACATATAAAATTTCAATAGTGCTAATGTATGTGTAAGCTTCGATTTGCCTTTTTATGTATGTAAATCCAATTGTTGCTAAGATTTATCTTTAACGACAGCCTATGTTCCGTGTAGTTCTAGTACAAAGACGGCAAGACATTGTTTTAGGATGAAGGGATACGTTTTTGGGATGGTGGCATGAGTTATCAAGATGTCAAGACGTGTCTCCAAGATGGCCCCCAAATTCCAAGATGAGTCTCCATGACGATGCTTTAGTGGGGTTACCTAGAGTTGATCTTGAATCTACTAACCCTAGTGCTTCCCCTATAGCTATTGTGCCCTTCTTCCTTGGTACCATCTTTTCGTTTCTAAATTAACAACAATTTATTCTTCTCCCTTCAGAATTTCTATGCTCTTTAAACTCTTCTACTATATTTGTCTACAACTCTAGCAGATTGCAATTTTAAAATCGTGTTGTGTTCAATTGCTATGAATAGCATGGCAATGTTGCCTTCATCTAATAAAATTATCTCCTTACAAATGTTACAAATGTTATGGAACCCCAAGTGGTACCTATTGAACTTCCCGAGAATGAAGAAAATATTTCAAACCCAAATTTTTCTGAACTAAAATCCAGTGAAAGCACAACTTCCTCAATGCAAAATTTTGGTTATCCAAACCCTAAAAATGCAAAAAAAAATCTAAAAAGAGTGCACGAGGAAGAGAAGGATATCAAGGATGAGGGCTTGCAAAAATTATGTTTTGCAGATCTGCATATGAGTGATGCACATAGATGTCAAGGTGACATTGATCCTGTGAATTGTAGCATATTGGCTTCTCAAAAAAATTTAGATGCTAACCAAATCAATCATTTGAAGGAAAGTGGATTGCAAGGAATTTGTGGGGAGAAGGACATGAAATGCAGCCCTGGCCGTCCGCCTCCATGGCCACCTCCTTTTCTCTCTCCTAGCATAAAAATATAGTGGTGGTCTCCTCTCCAATCATGGATTAAAACTGGCCACACATTTTGATTTTGCAGGCCCTACATTAGAATCTGTTACAAAACCACTTAAATCATTTTATTTAAATACATGATATTCCATGGCCACTCCCTACTGAGAAAATGTAGCAGGTATGTTACATTCACCTGCACCACATCATCCCACTGAACAAAACAGATTTTATCCCACAGTCTCTTAGGCTCATCTTATACAACCTGCTTTTCTCAAACTGCGTGCTCGGGCCGTAAGCGTCCATGTGACCGCACTCCTTGATGAACATGAAAGGACAATACCGCTGCCATCACAGAATCTAGCGCAGCCGCAGACCAGGGTAGAAAACGTCATCACCCGCCTGCCAACCAAAACCATTGGTTTAAAAACAGCAGACAATTCCCTGAACTGATTTCCATACAAATTAAAAAATGGACAAATGGAATGGAATATGAAGACCCTGTAAATTACAGCAAAACAAAGGAAGACGGATCATCAACTAGGCACAGCATTGAGGTCATCTATTTCAGAGGCACATTTGTTGTAAGCTCAAATGCCTGTGTTGAGGCCATTAACAGCTTCTGGTACAACGTCTAAAAGGACATCAGTACCTCCGTTAGCAGGGACTGTGTAATGATCAAAAATAGCAAAACAGTGAACACGTGATATAGTCAATGAACAGGAGTGGAGTTGGATATATGGATCTTCCCGTGAGCAGCAGATATCTCCAGGCTTGTTAGATCGGTGGACAATCTTTCAATGCACTGTATTCCCTCGGCAAGAATTGTAAGCGAGGCAACATAACTCCTAGTGTTCTGGGATTTTTTACTAATGTTACAAGGCAGACAGAAAGAGTTTTCGTATGAAGCAGCAAGTGGCATCTGCATCGGCATATCCTGCAACCGCTACAAGTACGAGAACAGCAATCTGTTCAACTCTCTCGTTAATACAAATAAATCAATTCTGTCCCTAGCACAATTGTGGTTTATAGCGGCACGAACAGGCGTGTATTGAATGCTGTGAAACAAGTTCGAGATGTGCTGAGCAGATATCTATTGAATGCCGTGGAACAAGTTCGAGATGTGCTGAGCAGATATCAATTGACCAAATTTTAGTTCTGTGTAATTGGAAATCTTGGCCCTGACACTGCAGAGGAAGCGGACGTGGACTGGATAAATTGGAACAGCTTTTCATTTCTATGTTCATCGATGTCATTACAATGACATAGGATACGCTGTCAATAGCATAGTAGTCAAACTCTTGTGGACTCCCGAGTACTCGGCCGAGTCCGAGTCCGAGTGGGCTCAGCCGAGCCGAGCCCACTCCTACTCCTTTTTTTTCTGGACTCCTCCGAGTCCGGCCGAGTCCTGGGCCGAGTCCGAGTCCGACTCGGACTCCCGAGTCCCAACGTCGGAACTCGGCTGGCCCAAAAAAAATGGAAGTTTAAAAAAAAAAAAAAAAAATTACGTCTAGGGAGGTTAAGTGTTGATGATGCTCCACGACTTAAGCATCCACGTTAGCCAGTGCACAATCACGAACAAGATGCTGAAATCTTTGTTTATTATATTAACGAGAGAATGTGCAATTTTGCTTCTCAAACCTTGAGAATGCTTATCCCTCAATTATAATTTATTTTTATACAAATATATCTTTCTCCGATGGATACATCATCCGCATCTTGTTTGGGAATGAGAACCGCTTCCGAATGCACGTATGCATGTCCTGTGGGGTGTGGCGGTTCGGGCGGAGAATGGCATGAGTTTTGGAGGTGTTCGATCAAGGAAGGCTTGAGGCCGCCAGTGCTGAGACCTCTTATAGAAAGTTCGTCGTGCAGTTCTTGCACCTTCATTTTCTTCCATATTCTTTTCTCTCCTTCAATGCACCCTCTCCCATCGCCGTCACTGCCACCGTTGCCATTGCAGCCAATACACACCACCACGCGACAATGGAAAAAAAATTAAAAACGATAATTTATTTCGCTCTGAAACCCTCGATTGCCAACGAAACAATTTATACGCACGAAGCTCCCCCAGAATAATGAATGTCGCTTCTACCTTGAATTTTGGTAAGCAGTTTTAAAAAACAGCTTCCCATTCTAAAACCGGAAAAATGGCTATGATTAAATATTAGCTTTATTAATATATGAAGAATTTTTTTTTCAATTTTTTTTTCTCAAGAACCTTTTAATAAAAGTAAAGTTAATAGATCCCAACCAACCATCTAGGAAATCGAATCTAGACAACCCACCGATTATAATTAACCATGGTATTTGAATATTTTATTTTATTAAACATGGTGGACTAAGTTAGGGTGATTCCGTCCCATGGTTTCTCTATTAAATATGGTATTTGAAATTTTTATTTATTAAACATGGTGGACTAAGTCCGGTGATTTCGTCATATAGTAAAGTTTATTATTATTTAATGTTTTGTAAAATGTTAATAATGTTTTTGAACTTTATATATTAAGTTTATTTTATCATTATATTATTTATTTATAATTTTATAAACCAAAGTGGTCATGCTCGCAAAGGTCATAGTCCTGTTCCGAATCCTCCGAGTGCACGCTGGACCGACAACGATGGTATGAATCTCGAGTGATCGGTGGTCCTCTTCATACCGGGTTATAAAATAATGAGGTGGTATAGGCTTGTTGGGGGCAGTCCTTGTAGTTTGAACCTTGCACTTGGCAGTTACTAAAAATAGTGTGGATGTAACCAACTCCCTATGTATCAAAAAAAAAAAAATTATAAAACAAAATTACTAGCTTGCTATTAGAATATGCTCCTTCCTCTTGTTAATTTCTTATTTGTACAATGTTGAATGTTGAGCAAGTGTGTTAGAATATACTAATAAGTAATATTCATGAAAAAACTTATTTTTCAATAAAATGTGAATTTTTTTTTCATTTTTTTCTTTTTTCCGAGTTTTTACCGAGTCTTGCCAAGTTTTTTTGCCGACTTCCGAGTCCGACTCCCGAGTCGAACTTTCCGAGTCCGAGTCGAGTCCGAGTTTTGAATAGTATAGATTTCACATCAATATGAGTAGACATTTTGACTTCGTTGATTGTTGGATTTAATCCTACAATTGTAACACGTACTGATAATGCATCACAGCCTTCGCCACAATGGTGTCCTCTGCGTCACATAAATTCCATATACCAACAAAGAAAGCAAGTGTAGACCGCCACCTTTTTGATTCCTCGGAAACGCTTTAAATTTTATTTTTTTTAAAATAATTTTATGTCGTGACAATGATGCCTTCGGATGATGAAGGATATTATGAAATATCCAGGAAAACTGACACTTCAAAAAAAAAATACACATACGCCATTGGAAAGCAGACACAACTGCTTTTCAAATAAAGCATCTGAGTAAAATGAAATGAATAGATGCTTGTTATTGTTACATTCGCATAAACCGATTCCTTTTATGCCAAAAACCAACTGATCTTCTCTATATTTGACACATCAAACTCTAATAAAAATGTATGATATGAGACGTTTCCAATGCTTGGGCAGACTCTAGAAACCGTGGATTTTGATCTTCTCCTTCTTCACCAAGCGGGCATTGATTAAGAAGTGGGAAACGTTCAACCTCTGGTCACCCTGAAGCTGGATGACTTTTCCGAGCTCTTTATCTTCCACAACCGTTCCGTTACAGCAAAACTGTTTCTTAAAATCTTTCACAATCCTGTTGTAATTGTACTCCTTGCCCAGTCCTTGAACAGTTGTCAAACACTTTCTCCCATTACGCTGCTGAATGCGAATGTGAACATACTCCTTCGACGTTTCACAGGTTGCGGATTCACCTTCGTCTTCAATTCTCACCACCTCTTTGAATAGTCAAACATGGTAGGAATGTTAATATCCACATCAAACATTTTTTTTCCAACTTTCCGATTATCTACAAAAGAGTAAATGCAACTGAAGAGGAGAGGAGATTGTTCTCATACTTAGCCAGTCCAATTTCAATTTCCAAAACATATGAAAGTGGCAGAAATATGAGAGAATGTATATTGATCATTTTTGGGAATGGCCATGATATTTTTTTTACTCCATCCATTCTGCCGGAGAAAGCAGATGTTAAATTTTATCATTCACTATAAGCCATAATGCAGAATTTTGGATATATACATGGCAGAAGAGGTTTACCAATACTAATGCAGGAGGGCAACTCATTGTTTATGGGTGCTACATAATGGGCACATTGTAATATACTTTTGCAAATGAAGCATAGAGAATCTATACAAACATTCTTCTTGACGAGAATTTTAGCGCTAGGATTTCATATTTTAGGCTTGTAAAAGTACTTCAGGACACACAAAGCCCTCTGGAACATTTTGCCGTCCGCGGAGACGCGCACTACAACACCAACCACCAAAAAATGAAAAGACCCAGCATTAACAACCTAATTCGCAAGCCCATTCTCCTTGTTGGTATCTGAAATTCTACATGGAATTTAACTTGCCTTCTTGAAATAAAAAGGCTGGACGAAATTTCCCTATATAACTTTCTTTGTCCACGGTGTCACATCCCATTCGCAATGGTGCCAAGATGAAGTAAATTATTGTAGCGTGGCTACAAGGCATGTGACGGTACATCGAGAATATCTGGAATATAAGTTTGGGATATTCTACGAATATGCCACGTTAACTACCTGCCATGTGGAAATGGAATCATCAGTGAAAAAGTTTCCCTCAAAGGTCGGGCCCAAATCCCGTAACCGAAGTGGCCCCAAAAGTTTCCTGTACATCAAACACCATATTCTCTTCGCTGGCAGCCTAATAAGAAGATATTCAAAGGAACATAAGCGTAAGGAATAATAATGATAATAAGGACTTGAAAGTCATTACAGACGACAATCTATTATAGACATTAATGGTGGGAATATACGATGGCAATGATAATGCAAGAGTTGGGAATTGAGAAGAGAATGAGAAATATAAATATGAATTGCAGGGAAGCCAGTCCCATTTTAGGGTAATTGTAGATGGATTCGATACGTGGAACTAGTCCAAATATTCAAGACAAAAGAGCCGGCTTGTTTTTAGGTCACATCTTATGTAATTTTTTGGATTCAAGCTTGCTCTAAATGAACATGGACAATTATCGAGAATCCGTCGCTGCACTTGGTTGAAAAGTCTTCTGGTCACATTATCAATGAAGTTGGTGGCTAGAACCAGCAGTCGGTGCGCCCATAAAATAATTGCAAAACTGTAATTCGTAATTACTCTACCTATATAAGCAATTCAACATTTTAACAAGGACTACCATGCTAAAGATATTTGAGTACATAGCCGTTAGAAGCGAACGAACCGTTCTACTCTTGCATAAGGCGATGTCGTACCTCGACATGATGCACAAATAACGTCAAAAAAATGTTTGACGGAATAGCACACGCGTTAGTTTGTATATATGCCCGTAAGCTATTCACTATCGTAATGCCTTAGGAATTACAATGTATAACCTTGTAAGGGACATCATTGACTAAGGGTATCATTGAAGGCTATCTGGACAATCCCTACTAGAATTAATACACACGCTAAAGTGAACGACGACGTCCATATAAAAGACGTTAAAACTCCTCCTTATAACGTACAATCTAATCCGGACTCCACCACAGAGTTAGCTATTGGGGTTTTACAACCTAAAGTTGAAAGTGCCACCGCACAAGCAAGCATACCTAATGACAACGCAGGCTGCATAGCATAGATCAAACCTTCTATGTGCTACAATTGCATGGAGAAAAAGAAAAATGCGGAATCACATTTTGCTACCCTCTACCCTATCCCACCGGACCTTTCAAAAGCAGATGTTCAGGCGTAACAAAGACTATTTTTTACTGTTTTTCCCAGCTTTGAGGACAAAGTTGTTTCTAGGAGGGGTGGCTTGTTAGGATCCTATATCCTAACCCTAATTATTAATAATAATATACATTTCATATACTAAGGTTAGTATAATAAATAATATAATAATTAATTATAAATTAATTATTATATTATAATATTAGGTTTAGGCTTAGCATCGTGTCCTTTCACTCACAACCCTAGAATAGGTATATAAGACAAGTCACTAAGGTGTAATCAATCATCCATGAATAATATAAAATATATATTGAAACCATTGGAGGGACCCCCCAAACCAATGCAACGGCAATTCTTATTCAAAAGTGATTCTTTTTAAATATTATTTATTTCTTTATTTATTAAATACTAAGCTAGAACCTTCAGGGTTCTACCAACAAACTTTAAGCTCTGGAATCAATTGTCATTGCGTTTAAATTGGGGCAACCAGTTGGGAGAGAAATATTTCACACCATAAACCATGGTTTCAATTACAATAGGTGAAACTTAACATTTTACCCATGGCATTTGGAGTAAGTGGTTGGATGTAAAAAGTTTCACACCATAAACCAAGGCTCAAATCCTATGGGTGAACAACAATTTGCCCATGAGGTCTAGGACAAGCTATGAGGAGCGAGGAGTTTCACATCCTAAACCAAGGTTCAAATCCCATGGGTGAATATCAACATTTGAAGGCAAAGACTAGGGTTCAAATCTTACCAAGCAATATATGTGTAAATGCCAAGATGATGTAATATTGTGGTAATGCGATCATGATGTAATACAAGTGGGGCCCATTTCAATCCTATATAAAAAATTTAAAAAAACAAAAGGATAAGTAGGCACCAAGAGGCTACGCACTAATAACGCAAAACAATGAAGAAATTACTTATGGCACATAATTGACACCAATACGCATTAGGAGTAGACACCAAAGGGTAATGTCAGCAGGTGTGATATAATGTCAAGTGTGCTAATAAAGAGCCAATGTGGGCATGCTAGGAAGTTAGAAGTCGATGTTAGGAAATTGACACAAGGAAACTATCTATCCTTTGTGATTTGTCATATCCTTCTAAAAACTATCTATGACAAGGAATGCTACAATTTCTTCCAATTCTTTAAGTACCACTTCAATCCTAAAGAGATGGGTGCAAGACATGTCCTTTCCGAGTAATCCTTTACATTTTCAATCCATAAAAAGTAATAAAGACCATGTTGCCAATCTTCCTAGTTTGACTACAATTCTAAAATTAAAGTTTTAGAATAAAAGTAATCATCTGAAAATCCTTTTTTGCATCATTGGTCTAACTATCAGACAATTTCAAAAGGCTCGTGACCTATATAAAAGACAAATGGTGTAGCTAGTTAGTAACTGAGTTGCTATAGGTCATACACCTTGGCTAATGCCTCTCTTTGTATGATGGTATGGTTCTCCACGGCCTGCACCAACTTCCTTCTTGCAAATCCCATTGGATGGTCTAAGTCTCCCCAAGGTTGGGCTAAGATATTGCCAATCTAAAAAATTAAGGATAGGAAGCTTGACTAGTTTGTCTTTTAAAGCTTCTAGAGAACTACTGCAAACAAAAGAACACCTATTTTTTTAACAACTCCTCTATGGGTACCACAATCTCAAAGGTTTTTATGAATTTAAGGTGGTAACTAGTCATCTTGAGTAATGTCCAAACTTCCTTCTAAGATTTGCGTGGCAATAGGTTAATAAGCACCGTTATCTTGGCCAAGTCTACCATGAGACCTTTGCATATAATGTGGCATAAGAGAACACCGTATACCGTATACAGGAAACATTTCTTGAGAATTAATGATATCTATCTTCCAATCATCAATCTTGGTTGTTCCATGTGACTTATTTAAAAACCCATACATCGTCCAATTATTCGAGCATACCTCAAAGAAGGCATGAATAAAGTCTTTCAAGGCATAAACTATAATTCTTGAAAATACTATTGAAGCATTCTATAACCAATGGCACAACATTATAAATAAAAGAACCACATTCAATAGCAAAGGTAGTCTTGAGCTTGTTGTCTTCTACAATTTTAATAATCCATCTATAAAAAGATAGAGCTCTTTCACTATAACACTTTCTAAAACTTCTATAAACAATGTGAGAAAGAAATTATTTTCACAATTGTTGTTTAGAGGTCTAAAATCAACACAAATTATGATATATCCCATTTTCTTTGTTTGTACAAACATGGGACTATTCCATCCTATGTTATCAATAGATGATACCATCCCTACGTCCAACATCTTATTCAATTGTGGCTTGACCTCAAGTTTTATGTTACAATTAATGTGGTAATGTCTCTATTTGATTGGCTTGGTGCCAGGTTTTAATTTGATATTCATAACGTCATCTTCTTTGATAATCCCTTTCATCTTTGTGTAGTCTTTAGGGACAAAAATCTTGATACTCAATTAGTAATTCCACAACTTTATTAACTTCCCCCTCCCTAAAGAAGTTTGCCAATTGAGCATTCTTTGGATCTTCTTGGTTTACCACATTCTCTATTCTTTCTTCTAATTGTTTAAGGTAGTATTTGGAGGGATCAGGCGCATTGCTTCCTATTAAATTTCTTTCTCTTTTCATCAATTTTGCCTCACCTTTTTCTAGCACTTCTTCCTCTCTTGGCATTTCCTTCTTTTTGGTTTTAGCTAGATGATACTCAGTACTCGGGAATTAGAATCTTTTAATCAATTTCCAATCATCCATTTTAACCATTCCCTTCTTCCTATTTTCTTCCCTTCTCTTGGTCCTCCCAAGCAGCAACATCTTCCATGGATAAGAAATATTTAATAACTTCCGATGCCACGGCTATATGAATCTCGGGACTATAAAAATCAAATGTGTGAATAAAGTCCCTCTATAAAATCTCCTAATCCCTAAACTCTATCCTCAACTCTTGCTCTACATACCAAGCTCTTACCACAAATCCTAACATCCAACAAAATCTTTGTATCCATCTGGGAGAATCATTTATCCCATTTTCTTTCCATAATGTGACACACAAATTCACATGAACATAGGGTTTAGTTTTACCTTCAAACCTACCAAAATCAACAATTCCTTTGGCATAATGAACCTTTCTCTTGTCAATAGTTCTATTTCTCCCCATGATGAAAATATCTCCCTAAATGATCCCCACCATTTAACAAGAGCTCCTACCAATGTATCATCCAACAATTGAATCATTTATTCCTCTTCTAGCATGATAATTATATCTGCCTGAATAATCCCCACCATTTAGCAAGGGTTCCTACCAATGTATCATCTAACACGTAAATCTTTTGTTCCTCTTTTGGCAATACAACATTTATTAATTCTAGATATTCCTCAAGAGACCCTAGCCCATAAAATTTAGGTAATGGGGCCGTTGGTTATGATTTTCCTAGTGCATACACCCTTCTAAGCCTAAACTTGGCACCATGGTTATTCTATAGATGCATTTAGAACTAATTTCATCATCTCCTTGTGCCCAACAATTAATATCCATCTCAAAAAGAAGTATTTCTAAGTCTAACAAGCCACTTGGCCAACTCAATACCTCTTCATCCATAGGTTGTACATGGTATACCATGGCACTACTCGTTTTTTTTGTAAACCTATATATAAATCCTTAAACTCTTGTTCACCTGGTGCACCTTCTTTCCCAATGTATTTCACATACACTTTTTGTGTCTATATTCATAAAAGGAGATGTGAGCCTACCAAATGAGCATCTTCTTCGCTATTTTCCATGGGGACTTGTCTTGGTAAAAAAGGGTTGTCTCAGAGACAAGTTCAAACATCACAAAAATGTGTCCTATCATTCCAAAAACACATCCCCCCATCCCAAAAAGTTGTCACACTTTCCTCATCATGGAATTTCATGGAACATAGCTTCTTAAACATTATTCTTTCATTTACAATCCAAAGTAATGGCATTATCAACAAACCACTCTAGATATAGTAAATCCGTGCAAAGCATGAAGTCCTCATTTTCCATATCATTAACATCAACATCTACCAATAAGTAGCCCATGACTG
Organism: Wollemia nobilis; assembly: GCA_028583015.1. Lineage (NCBI taxonomy): Eukaryota > Viridiplantae > Streptophyta > Pinopsida > Araucariales > Araucariaceae > Wollemia > Wollemia nobilis. The sequence continues at coordinate 22,495,932 of JAQPPZ010017228.1, forward strand.
TAAATTTTATATCTTCCAAAATTTCCTCTAAGGTTATCATTTGTTCATCAACTAGAGCCACCTTATACTTAGGTAGTTAAATTCTTGGACACCATTGTTGCATGCAACATCTTTATCCAAGTAACCTTGGGTATAACATTTAAGTTAGCACCACATGTCTCATTTGCAGCTCATTGAACATAGTGTCTAGTAGTATGGCCTTTTTCTTCTATGGACGAAGTTTCTTCATTCTTCTTAAGTTATTGTAAGAAAATTTCCTTTCTCCTGTCTAAGGGCTAGAATCATGTGTGTTTTTTAGGCCATTTGGTCTTAGAACTAATGTTTGTTTTGCTAATGTGTAGTTCTACAACTTCTAGGCTTCTATAAGTGTCTTTAAGTTTTCTAAATGCTCTACCCAAGGAGCATCTATTGAGTACCATCTTTGTGACTTTAATCTCATCACATATTTCAATGCCTCAAGATAAGAATCAAATGATTTTCTATCAATTTTTTTTTCTTAGGGAAGGTTTCAATCCAGATATAAACCTTTCTATCTTTTTCTTTTTTGCTAATGGTTCTTGCAATTTCCTCTAGGTTGTTTTGAACCTTTTGTCAATTCAAACACATCCTCATTCGATCCTTGAACCATCTCCCTCATTTTGCTAACACTCTTTGCCTCGATCTCTAGAAATGGAAATCAGCATTAAACACTTCTTTTATCTCATCCCATATTTTTTTTTGCCATGAACAAAATGGATATACCATTAGATTGCATTCTTTCGTAAGGTACAAGTAAATTCTTGCACAATGGAATTTTAATTAGTTATGTTTCTTATCCTTTAGGCATTATCTAAGATGAATAAAAAGTTCTTTCACATCTTTTGTGTCCTTCCCAAATACTAGGAGAGTGTTCAAATCTATCCTGCGGCCTGCTTCTTATGCCATGGCTAATGCTTTGTGTATTCTTGGTGCTTGTTTATTTCTATTAGGTAGCACATGTTTCTTCACTTGTTGTTTAAGTTGGTATTGTCTACTCGTCCTCTTACTGCCCCTTCCTTTATCTTGATCTAAACTAATGTCAAAATAATCTTGATCTGAAACCACCCTACAATTTGAGCACTCTCTTCTCCTAGCATCTTGGGCTCTTCCTAGAGCAAACTATTTATTATAATAAATTGGTCTATTAATTGCTTGTTAAATATTTGGTTGATTGGTGATTCAAATGATGTTTTGGACACAGAGGATTAGTCTCTTTTGCGAGGATTAAGGTCATGTCAACCCATAAGAATAATCTATGTTTCTCTTCATTTTAGGGGTAATGGGGAAATCTAACAAGAATTCTTCTCTTCCCTTAGTCAACAAGGGCATATTGTTCCTTCTATTGACTACCACCATCTTCTCACAATCCAATCGGCACCCACTTCCCCTCTCCTACCACCTCATTTGCACCACTCCTTGATGACTTTTCAGGCACCTCAATCACATCTCTTGAGACAACCTTCAAACCCCCCTAGGCACCTGCTTTGTGGCTTTCAACAGTGGTACTTCTTCACTACCCTTTTGGCTTTTGGTATCATGATATATTCTTCTTAGTGCTTTCTCTCTTCTTTTAATTGTTGTTTGCCTTCTTTTCTTTGCTCATTCCACCTAGCTAGTTGTTTTTCTCTACTAGATTTTGTCATCGCTTTCTTATCCTTCTTAGATCCCCTTTTATCAAATTTATTTTATTTTATTTTTCTCTTTTTTGACCTTGATCAAACCACCAGGCCCTTGCTCATATCCAACCCCCTTTCAAGAATTCATTTAATTGGAGCCTAACACACTTACAATTAGGTGTGGATGTTTGGCATCACTCCATCCTCTACTAATAGCACCTTAGTCTGCAATTCGACATTTTCAATAAAAATATTCCAAATGCTCATCACTTTTTCCTGGCAGATTTTAGCATCATTTTCTTATCCTTCTTGGATGCCCTTTTATCAAATTTGTTTTATTTCACTTTTCTCTCCTTTGAACCTGACCCAACCATTGGGCCCTTGCTCATATCTACACCCCTTTCAGGAACTCATCCCATTGGAACCTGCCCCAATTACAACCAGGCATTGGCATCCAACATCACTTTGTGTTCTACCACCTAAATATGTAGTGAGACATTTTCAATAAAAAAATTTCAAATGTCCATCACAAATTGGGCTTCCACTCTATCAAAGAACAGCTGACCTTTTGTAGCACCCAAGCCATTCAGCTTTGTCACGAACCACTAGTCGCCAAGGGTGTCCAATAAGTGGTACCAGTTCCCAATTGACTAAGCTTCGTTGGCATCCAAACTACAAAAACCGTAAGACAATACCTTGCGTTAAAAGAATACAGTTTACAAATGCATTGTTGTAAATGAACTTGCAACTTGACCCAAAATGAATCATAAATATCTCCATTGAATTAGTATCAGGTCTCATGTGGGCATTTTCCAATTTTCTTTGCTACCAAATCTTAGTAAACAACCAATCTTCTATTTCTTCCTATGTTAGGTGCTAATCAATATGCCTTGATTTAATGAACTCAATCATCTACTGTGACACTCCAAGGCTTCCTTTACTGCCACCTGAACTCAATTCCAAAAATGTATTTTCTTTGAAATTTCCTCCAATTGTTTAGAATGCAATCACTACTTTCAAATTGGTTGCCAACAATTCACTAAAGTACAATACAATTGTATAGAGTACAAACAACCATAGGAATAAAAGCAATTAAAAACAGGTACACATTATAACCAAAACTAGAATATTTTCTTATATTATCTCATAGTTCACATCACATATCTTATACCCAAGTATCTCTTTTACAAGGAGTACAAGATATCCTATATGTTGGCAAGTGTCCTTTAGTAAGATGCTCAATTGCTCATTACAATCAATTTGGCTCGAACCTATGTTTAACATGCTTTATTAACTACTAGGCTCTAATTAGGTGTTGAGTGTTTGGCACAAATACAAGGGGTAGCACCAACATATACAAAATATGACCAACATATTTCTACAAACCTTCAAAGTTAAAAATCAAATAGAATGTAAAGGAAGCAATAGGACAAAATAAAATTAAAGCATTAAAGAAAATGATTGAATATTAAGGTTTGAAAGTAATATAAATCAAATGAAAAACATTGAAGTTTATGAAATATGTGTTGAAGGAAGATTCTAGAATGCTCAAGTTGCCACAAAAGAAGGTGACTAAAGGGTGATATCAGATTGCCCATCAATGCTATCATTCAAGAAGATGGGAAGACGTCATACCAACCAAGCGGAAGAAGGCATCAAGATCTCCATCATGACCAACACTCTAACCTAAACAAAAGGAGTCTTAAAAAGCACATGCAAACTATCAGTTGTAAAGACCACTACTCAATTACACGACATGTTGAATGATAGTAGAATCAAAGAACCTTCACTAGTACATTGCTTTGAATTCACGCAATTGCAAAGACAATATGAAAGGCAAGATATTCACACTGTTTGTTACACTGATCATTGCCTCTATATATGTATAAAGGCATCCTGAGCAAATTCTCTTGAAAAGGTACTCAAAGGTGAAAATCTGGAACAATCAAAAAATAGGTCATTCACATTAAAGTTGGAGGAGGACATTGCTTGAATTCTTGCAGCTAGTGAACATATCCAGAATACAATGTCTGATTCTTAACTGACTTGTTGATTCCTTAAGATTTGACCTCCTTCATCGCAAGCCATGGCAAAAGATTTGATTCCTTAAAATTTTCATTCCCTCCGTAGGACATTGTCTATGTAATTAAATGATGTGTGTGTCTCTATATGTTTAATAAAGCATCTTATTATTAAAATATATATACATATACGAATATGGAAATTTGAAGGAACCATATAAAAGAATCAATGAGTGTGAGGGTTAATGTAAAATGATTATTTATAGTATTTAATGCAAATGGTTCATAATTGCCTTGGACCCTAGTATTTGCAAGTAGTTGATACAATAAACCTTTGGTAACCAAATTGATATGGTTGTTTGAATCTTTTAATAATTGATCCAATAAACCTAATATATGACCCAACCTATTAATGCTTTGTGATATGACCCAACCTATTAATGCTTTGAAATATATGACACAAGCTATGAAGGAATTAAATACCAATGCACCCAAATATGCCAACATAAAAAAATTAAAAATTGGTATTTAATTCCTTCATAGCTTGTGTCATATATTTCAAAGCATTAATAGGTTGGGTCATATCACAAAGCATTAATAGGTTGTCAAATCCAAATACCTAAATGATGGGAAGTAGTATATTAGATACTCGTTACCCCTCTAGGGTTCAACTTTTTGGTCTAGCCTGATACAGTGTAGATCGGATATCCGTAGAGGGGGTAGGTGGTGTTTGGGAGATGGTAGGTTTGTCGACTTCTAGAGTGATGTGTGGATGATTAAGGTTCCACTAGTGTCAAGTTCAGACCTGGCTTTAGTCAAACCAATTACAAATATGTTATAATAAAAATCAAAATTAAAACAACTTGTATTCAAAAGCAATAGCTCGATTAGTTGAATTCTTCAACTTTCAAGGAGGAAACCTAGGTTCGAATCTTGATAAATGATATATGCATAATTACTAAGTTGTAATAACACTATTGTACGATTGTGATGTAATACGGGTGGGGCCAGTTTCAATCCCATATATAACCCATTAAAAAAATTGGTGATCCTTGCCAGATTTTCAGTGTAAAAAAGAGCTACCAACTCAGCCAATTGTCTAATTAGTCACCAAAATTTAGACATTTTTATAAAATTTACCAAATCTAGTAACATTGTGTATCACTATTAGATATATTGCTCTCAAAAAGCCATCAGATCATTCAGTTCAAAACTTTACAATAGAACCAAATACTACATTATACGTACATGACAAACTCACAAAACATCTAATAATTAAAACAAGAAAAAGAATAACACCAAAAGAAAACACATAGAGGGCATCGAAAGAAAGGAGAGAATAGACATTTTATATCATGTGATATGCTAATAGTGTGCTTGCACGGTGACCCTCTATAGGTCCTCCTTCGTCATGGCAAGCAATGCCATTAGACAATGGTGCATAGGTAGCCAGACCTCCTCGACAATTTCAAGTTGGTGTCGGACAAGGTTGCAATTGTGGTGGTTGTTGTTGTCCACAATGATCTCCATGTGCGATACTACCTGTCCACCACCCAAATCTCTACTACCTAGAACCCTGCCTTGAAATGGTTGCAAAGGTGATGTCATAGGTTCATGTGTCCTTGTGCACTCCCATCGGTATCACCATGTTTCTTTTTTATCAATGAAATTTATGATGCATTAGTGTGACCATTTCCTTATGTACTTTATGCTAGTGTCAAAGTGTCGAGTCTTTTACTTTATTAGTATTTGCAAGGACATATTATGCTAGTGTCAACGTGTCAAGTCTTTTACTTTATTAGTATTTGCAAGGAGATCTTATTGACTACTTACCTTGTGTCGTTATTGAAGAAAGTAGAGTATTTTCATTGGATAAAAACTTTAAAACCATTTTAACTGGACTGAATATTTTAGTTACCCTATGATAATAGATAAGAACAAGCACACAGAAAGTATTATTATTGTCACAAATGAATTGAATATATAACTACATTGTGACACATATTTAAAGAAAGGTAAATAATAATTATTCTTTGAAACTAGTAAACAATAAGATGACAGGGAAAAATCTTACAGATACAAAAATAAATGCACTTCATCTGTCCTGACATTTGTAGATGTCTCCATCATTATTTTAGTAGGACAATATACTATAGTTTTTTTTCATTGGTTACATAGGGTTGAAGCAGGCCCCATTCATTTCACATCATGATCACATTGTTGCAGTATTTCAATGAACCACATTAGCATGGTATTACAACAAACCTTATTATTACAAGCCTCCTTATTACGGGAGTGTCCATCAGAATGTAGGGCTTTGAACTCAGGTCATTCTCACATGATTGCATCCCATTTACCATTGCTTCACAATGTTTTGAACAGGATAATGAAATAAATTGACAAATAAATTTTTCTGTTTTGAACCTTATCAAATTTTGTTATAATGTTGTTAAATTGTATCTTGAGAATAAAAACAATTAGAAGAGGGGAAATACATTAAGAAATCTCTCTTATAAGAAAAATAATTGAATATGATCAATTTAAAGAAGAAAATCAAAAACATGTGAGTGTGTGTGTCAACATAGAATTAGATGCTACAGTTACCCCACCAAAGGCAACGACTAATAAATGAACCATAAAAGAAATAGGCCTTCCAACCCCTCTTTTTGATTACCTTTCTCTTACTATCTCTTCTAACCATGTCCCCTTATTTTTCCATTGGTAGTTACAAATGGAACAATTTCATCTATAAGCCAAAGATAGATTGAACTTTTCTTAAACTGTCAAGCATAACCACCACTCAATACAATATGCCACTAGTCACACACGTGTTTTATCGAAGGGTTGAGATATGTTTTGTAATTACAAGACAAGAATCATTACCAAGTTCCAGTGTGCATGTCCATTGCTTCTATATTATATTTGTTTTCACAACTAAACATACAATGTTTTTTTTTGGTAGGTAAACTGCTCTTTTTGGGAACCCTAAGGATAGGAGAGCGTGTTAAACCCTGTGGGTGGACACAATTAAGCATTCAATGTTTATTAGGCTATCCTTATTTGGCCCTCAAGTTCACCTGGGGCCTACCTCTTTTGGGCAGTCGAACAGGTGGTATTGGAAAATAGCCGACAAGTATCTTCCACTTAAAACAGAAACCTCATGGGTACTTTCAAAACCTTCCAAATAGATCAAAGGCATAGTGGTAAGCATGTTGTATTGTGAAGGGAAGGTGCCATGGGCTTAGTTAGTTCAAGTCAAATATCATTTGACCAATTTCATAGTTTTCATTTCAAGTGGGCTGCCCGCTTCAAAAGAACTCTAGGATAAGCTCATCCAATTTGTTCTGGTCATTTTCTATTCATTTTTTAAAAAAATCACAAATTTTAGGAATATTTAAATTTTTGGAGTTCATCTTCTGGCTCTATCCCACTGAAATTTCTAGTGTCGTCTTTGGAGTTGTATATAAGAAGATGTATTTATAGTAAGGATTGTGACAACATCAAATGAATCAAACCTAGTCGCAATGCACATTACATTAGGTTTTTAACAATATATCACACGCACGTAGTTGATGATGTTTCCCAAAACAGATCAGCCACCCTTTGGTTCCATAAAGGGAATCGAGGTCCACATGAGAACTTCAACATAAAATGAAACTAGAGACATTATCACAAAATAAATATGGCACCACTGGAATATATTCCTAAAGATATTTTTGGGGGCTGGGGTAAAATATGATACACCTGTGATCAATTAGCTTACAAAAAGATGTCACCCTATGTTGTTTCCCCTTACCCTATTGCTAGACCTAACCTACACTCGTAAACATGAGAAGAAAGAGGATGACGTCATCGTAATGCAATTAGTGACATATACTAATAAATCAAAAAATCCTTAGAATTTTTCTTGTAGAATCTAAACTATAAAATCTGAAATATACAATAAAGTAGATCTAGAAATAAACTTCTACTAAAGAGCAATAGAAATTTACAACCAATAAACAGAATGACCCAAGCTTGCAAGTGAGACACTTTCAATTTGAGAAGATAAAAAAGCTTCTCCCATTGGCAATGTGAGTAACAATTTGAATTCAGCAAAGGACCCCTTATTAATCAACTTTCGAACTTATAGATGAGGAAATGCTTCATTCTACTCATTTTATTCCCACAATTGTAATGGCTTTATCCTTTCAATGGTACTTGCTAATTTTTCTCAGCTACACTAGCTTTATACTCTTAGTTGAACTTGTTATATCTTTAAATGCACTTGCTTTATTCTCTTAGCTGTACTTATTATATCCTCTTTTAAGCTATAATTTTATTTTCTTTATTTTCTACCTATAAATTAGATCTTATTTCCCTATGCAATATTTGGGCCCATTAGAAATCTGCCCCTCTAAATCTGATAGGTCCCCAGTCATGCATTACAATGACCAAATACCAAGGGCCCCTTTTCTAATCTTTTGGTCTCAGTTATGTATTGTAATGACCACATAACCGAGGGCCCCTTTTCTAATATTTTTTTGCATTCTATCCACTGAAATCAGCTCACTTTCTAGAGGTTTGAACCCATGATTTCGGTGTTGTGTCGAGTCTTGCATAAACATCTTGGAGAGATCCTGAAAATTTATAATATCCCAAATAGTGTTAACCATTGGATCTCAAGAATTACATTAATGCTCCCAGTGGCACAGTATAAAAATTGAAGTTCACAAAATAGGACCCAATGTGAAGGATAGGTCCTTCAACGCTTGTAGGACATTTGAGTGGGAACGTTCAGCAACACTAATGTCAAAGGGAGGACAATGAATAGTTGATAAACCCAAAGAAGGGTATACTTTTGAATCTAGAAAGTTAGGAAGATATCAAGTACTTCCAAAATCAATAAGACTTGACTTTATAATTTTGATAAAACCTTCAACGTATAAGGAAGAATAAACAGATATACCTCTCAAAGCTACTAATGATGTAATGGGATGCTTGGTGTTGTCCTTTTTGTAGTACATCTTCCAAGAGTGGTATATCTAAATCCACTAATGTTTCCTAAGCGTTAGGAACCATCAACCTCCACAATGAATTGAATTTGGCTTTTATTAGCACATTTATAGTCTTGAGACCATGGTTCCTCGCATGAGAAGCAATGTCCTCAATTATGAAGCTCTTCCTGAGCTGCCTTATTTGGATTAAGATTACTCCCTGTAAACTGTTTCACCTCATTTGACAGAGTGAATATTAACATAATCAAATAGCATGAGCTCAGCTGGTTAAAATCTTGGGCTCCCAACACAAAGACCCAGGATCTTGTTCGGCAATATATGCATAATTACAGGTTGTAATACCACTGTGTAGTTTGTTATAATACAACAATAATAATATGGTCACGATGTAATATTAATGGGGCCCATTTCAATCCCACGTAAACAATTAAAAAATAATAATAACAATAATAATCATTTAGCAATATTGAAATGCATGCACACATATATATACCAAGGTTTTCTTTTTCAATTGTTTATGTGGGATTGAAACATGTCCCACCCTTATTACATCATCACCATGTAGTGGTATTATAACAACTTGGATATTATTCATGTATCGTTTGGCAAGATTTGAACCTGGGTCTCCTCCTTGAATGTTGAGGAATCTAACCAATTGAACTAATGTCATTTGATTAGAAATACCAATGTTAAACAACAGTATAATGAAACAATGATTCATGTAAAAACATATAAACATTACTTGCATATTTAGTAAGACTTGTTACAAGCCAAGGGGGGCTGTTTCTACCTGCCCCCAACTCTCTGTTGAATGTGGGGATGTAAAAACCCCGAGAAACATTTCTGGAGGACTATGAGTTATAGTCTGACAATCAAAAGAAAAAACCATCACATAGATCAATGAAAGAGCCCTGGTTCACAGTTTTTAAAAAGGCCAAATAAGAAATAAGAAATTTTTAGATTCAGCAGCACTTTGGAAGAAATTCTAATTCAATCATCTCCTTCCATGACAAGCTCCTCCTTCAAGTTTTGAATGCTGAGATGGGTCACTTTGTGTTATTTATAATCCTGATTCATTTATTTCCTTTTTATAAATGTTTTAATATACCCTTATTTTGCATCAAATAGCATTAGCTCAATTGGTTAAATTTTTCAACTTTTAAAGCGGAGACCAAGGTTCAAATCTTGCCAAGCAATACACACATAATTACCAGGCTGTTGTAATACCACTGGGTGGTCATGATGTAATACGTGTGGCCATTTCAATCCCATATAACCCATTAAAAAGAAAATATTACCTTATTTTCAAATAAAATACTGAACAAGTCCCAAAGATAATAATCAGTTTAATCAATTACCTGCCAGCAATGACAGTAAGGGCAACTCCAAGTTCTGTAACAGACCACCATATAATAAGACAGGTTATAAAATGTGAGATTAAATGAGAAAAAATATTGCAGACGCATATCTATTTTAGTATCTGCCACTATGCTTAATCTTTCTATTCTGAAAATTAATTAAAAACAAATTGGAAGTAAAAGTAGGTATAAATAAGACCCATTAAAAAATAAGTAAGTATAAATATTCACAGCAAACAAAGATGGACAATTTATACATGTTTTTAACCAGGAAGCAACTAAGAGACTCAAAAAGCCAACTTGCCTGCTCACGTTAGAAAAAATTGGAATTATCTCTGTTGTTTCTGTAGCCTGAGCTGGCAGCCCTCTAACCCTGGTGGTTCCATAAGTAGGTGATCTATAACCAGGAAGATCTACGGCCAAAGTCCCTGATCTCTGTGTACTTGATGCAGAGCTGTCTTTCAAAGCCAGGTAAGAACTCAAATTACAGCCTGCTTGAAGAGAAATTAATGTTTATTTTCCAATCCTAGAGTCTTACCTTGAAACAAAATCAAATCGACGTTTTATATCAGCTTCGTTCACCATATTACTATTCAGGACATCAAGAACATACCTAAAATGCCAAACAAGCATCAACCACTTACTTGACCGTAGATTCTAATATCCACAGATTCAAATTTGCATTTTTTCATGTATTAGAAAACAATAACATACTTGAGAAGAATTCAATTCTTACCCAGGAGATGAGCCTGCTGTGTAAAAATACTGGAAGAGACTCAATAAAAAGAGCAGCAAATACAATGCAGTATACCTGAACATAAAGAAAATAGGCAATTCACATGATCATTTTGTTCAATTTTACTCAAACAGCATTGTTAACTTATCTTATAATCGCTTTTTAGGAGAACTTCCATCCAAATCTCTTACATTTTCTCTACTGATATATGCTTGCCAAAACTTTATAAAATTTATTTCAATTGCTTGAAAGAGATAGAGTTATAACTTATCAATCTCTCTATTCTCATGTCTTCTACAAAGATCGCAATAAAAAATACTGTGAATCATTTCAAGATTATTAGAAGGATGAAAATTAAAGACAAATAGGTTACAATGATTCCATGAAATTTTTAGATTGTTTCAAGAATGCACAATGTAAAATCAGGGAAAGGAAAGAAATTTCTGCAACTCCCATTAAAGCTATTCATTTAAAACATGTAAGCACATTGGTATATATTTTAAGCGATATTTTTTATATAGGAACAACTGTTACATTTTTTGAACTTTGAAGTTTGAACCTTATTTGGTTTAACTTCTACACTATTTATGAACCATGTGAGTTACACGACTAATCCTTTTGCTGTAATGTAAGTAAAATTCAGACTTTGTGGTGAATGCATCCTAGTTAAGCTCAAATTTTTTTCTAGAAGCCCAGCTTATTAGTTCAGTTGTGAGGAAAGCTGAATCTAATGAAAATAAATACAGTTTTGTGCAATTCCCTGTATTTGTTTTCTATCTTTAGTTGGATGTAGATTTTCCTAGCATTTCATCTCTTGAACAGATATATCTCTCATTTGAGTTGAGTTATATTCTATGAGCGAATGCTTCCTTTTTTGAGTTTGTCAAAATTATCTTTCACACAAGTGAATATTTTCCCTAAATTTATGTTAACTAGCTAATCTTAATGCTTTCTTGGGGTTCAAATTTATAAGAAGTAAATTTATTAACTCTCCAAATTCTTTTATGTTCTAGAGGAGGTGGGAATAATAGGAAACATTATATGTGAAAAGAAAACTCTAGTTTGTAAGACAAGTTTCTATCAATTTTAACAGAGTTCCTGTACTCCAGAAAGGAGGCACAGAATGAAATCTATCATCTACAGCACAATGTATTTGTTTGTGGTGACCAACTGTGTTGGGACTAATTCTTGGAGCACAGAACTTATCAGTTTCAATCATAACCAGCATAGCAAAATTTTTCAAAGCCAACAGCAGCGCCATACCAGTCAGAAGACTGCATCATTGATCAGCGATAGAAGTCTACCTGGTAGAACCTTATGATGATTCTTCCTTTCCAATTTTCAGAAGCAGGAATCATGACACTATATGAAGTGATCACAAATTTTACTGAAAGAAAAAAAAATCAAGACATTGAAATATGAAAAATAAATATATAATTGATATAAAACACAGATCTCAATTTACTTTCATGTAGTAAAGAACACTGCAAGTTGGAAATTTGTCAATTTACCTCTATGAAACTAGGGAGATTTATCACTAAAGGCAGCAAACATTATATTCCAGGCGGTGATCATCTCATCCTATGCTTTCTGGTGCTAGTTACTATCTTTCATCAACACTGAGACTGGCACCTAACTGAGACTGGCACCTAACTGTATGCAGTCAAAGTTGGATAGAACTATCAAAAGAAAACAATCCAACCAATGCATATACAAGGGCATAGGTTTCATTGTTGCTCAATCATAATAAAAGTCGAGTTCACCTAGGAGCTCTGTTGAACGAAAACGGATATGGTATCGCATACGGATACGACTGATTTTCAAGACCTCCTAATATGGATACGAGTTGATAAGAGATTATCAAAAGCATATATGTTTTATATATGAAAAGAAAAAATATATTAAACAAAAATGTTTACACATATAAGTTTTTAAATAGGATATTTTCATTAACTCAAAAGAAGATTGTCGTTGATTCTTTAATTTTAAATTTATTTTAAAAAAAAAATCATATTCTTCTTTCAATCTCGGGTTGTGAATACAATTTTAGACGTGCCTGGTCCATACCAAGATATATTAGATACGGACCAAATAGGGGCATATATCCAGATACATCTGGATATCCATACCAAGATATATTAGATACGGACCAAATAGGGGCATATATCCAGATACATCTGGATACAGTACCTTTGTATTAAGTTAAAAGTTAGGTAACTTTTAAGGTCCAGGAGCATTACGCATATCAGAAACCCCATACTCCTCAAGCCTACTATATGTGGGAGGAGGCACTTGTATTGTGCTATCTGCCTAGACCCTACCCCCCTTAAGATTCGAACCTTGGACATCCTATCTAGAGTACCCAAGCCTTCACCGTTAGGCCCACTCATGCTGTATTGGTATATGTCTGGATACAATACCCATGTATTTGGATACGTCTGGAAAAGATACCTGCATGTTTGGACACATGTAGATACGGTATCCAAGAATTAACATATCTGTAATTGTATCTGATACGCGGATACGGGTATCCAAGCAAGAGAATTGCCAGATACCGTAACTATTTAACCAATACCCTTTGACAAACAAAGTCCAGCTTTTTGGGGCCTACATTTAATATGTCTGAGATCACTCCATAGGAATTTAACTGCTGGCCACATGCTGGAGAGGACCAACAACATTCAGGCCACACAAAAGTAGCTTCACCAAATTTGCACTCGCTGAAACATACCATAAAGAAGTACCAAATGCCAACTCAAAAGAAAAATGCATTGACACGGGGTGCATTTGACAAGCCTTTCCTTTGGTTAAACATCTCATAGGGCATTGCCCTTGGTGAATTTATATGCAATTGTTAGATTCCCCAATGGTTTGAAGAGATTTTCAATGCAAAACGTCTTCCCAAAAACAATCCTAGACTTTGATACTTCAGCAATTTTCTGAACGGGGGAGAGGCAATGCCACTTGTCAATAGGAGATAAATAAGAGCAAGACATGCTTCTTGCATTTTATTTTTAATAAACAAGATTTACTCTGCTTCTCTATAATAGGATCTGACAAATAAAAAGTAAAAATAAAATTGGTAAAAACTCTGAAGTAGCATGTTTGGACAACATGGTAATCAAACTGCAAAAAATATATATCCAGGTTAGAGTAAGTCTAACAAAGATGTTGGACAGTTAGGACTCCTGTGATTCCAATAGACTTAATATATCCCCCCACCTAAGTACTTTTCATGTTCTTATTTGTGAAATGTGATAATGGTGAATAACAAAAGCCCTATTTAAGATGAGTAGATCTCCAAAGATGTTCTCTCAATATAGGATGACGGACAATTGGGTTTTTCCTAGTATGAATAATAATGACAGTAAGTAATTATGATTGTCACCCATAACGACAGGATCTTTAAGTAGGTTAACAGGGTCCTTAAGTAGGTTAACAGTATTAACGTGGCTCATAGCAGTTATCTAGTAATAGTAGCATGCAGGCTCTATGGTAGAAAGAATAGAGAGACAAGGAAAAGGATGAAGAAACTCCTCTTGGAGACCAAGATACGGGCAGGGAATATACTAATTTTAGTGGCTAATATTAATAATTGACTAATTTTCTCAGTATTAATCAACCACATTCATCAATAACAGGGAATATACTAATTTTAGTGGCTAATATTAATAATTAACTAATTTTCTCAGTATTAATCAACCACATTCATCAATAACGAATATTCATTTCAATCTTCAAAAACATTTTTTTAAATAAAACTATGCCAAAATTTGTATAGATCATACACATGTCATTTAAGAAAAATAAAAGTTGCCTAGAGATATCTGTCGAATAAGATTTTCCATGTAGTTTGTTAAAACTATCTCTACTGCTATGTTTACTATAATAAGAATCATAAAATTGTTCCATATAAAATATCTCAACTGCTATGTTTACTATAATAAGAATCATAAAATTCTTCCATATAAACTATCTCAACTGCTATGTTTACTATAATAAGAATCATAAAATTGTTCCATATAAACTATCTCAACTGCTATGTTTACTATAATAAGAATCATAAAATTGTTCCATATAAACTATCGCAACTGCTATGTTTACTATAATAAATGTTCCATATATTGGGCTCTTATTTCTGTACGTGTAGTGCCCATTGCTTGGTGTGAATTATCCGTCTTCTTTTTGTCTGGAAATATCTCGCTTCTTGTTTTTGGATTGCTGTTGACTTGAAGTAAATTAACCAGGAAAGAATACCAAAACCATGAAAGAGACAGTAACCAAACAAAATATCATATCATTATCAACATAAATACTTTACATTCTTATATAAAATTAGTATTTAAACATTAAATGTCTGTGTTAACATAAGTACTTTACATTATTCTATGAAACTTGGAATCTAACCATGACAGTGATATCTCAAGTGCAGACATAACTCCAAAGAGTCGTGGTATAATGATAATGACCTACATTTGTCTGAGAATAACACAAAAATCCCTGCAGTGCTCTAAGGCAGCTAATAATATAAAGGACATGTCACACAGGCTATGGTGTAGTGAAAATGGGTAAATTGAGTTCAACATCATATTGCAGTAAACTTACAAATTTAAAAAGGGGGAGAATGAAAAAATAAAAACAAGACAAAGCAATATTACCAGGGATGGATTACTGTTTCCCTTCTCAAATCAGAGTCCAGCGCAAACAGGGCTCCCACAAACACCACATGAATGCCAGTCATGACAGCTTTCGTTCCCCATTTGGATGTATCAACTGAATATTAATCCATTCAATCAATCCACATACATCCTCCGTGAGATATAACAACACTCAAACAAATCAAGATACAAAACACAAAATGCAATAAAGGCAATCCATTAAAAATCAATTCAAGAAGCCGGAAAACTCGTCTCACCTTCCGAAAAATCCAAATAGCAACCAAAAGCCCCAATCCTCATGTCACCCACAACATATATATAAATACAGGCCAACTGGGTGGATAAATCTTCTTCGAAACAAATCAAATCAAACGCAATCAATCCAACCCAACCCAAATCAAATCCTTTCATACAGACCCATCAAACCCCCCTCCTCCTCATCCCTCGCCTCCCTGGATTCAAGCACAGGATTGTTTCTTGCAATAACAAAAAGATCATTTCAAACACAGGATTGTATCTTGCAATAACAAAAAAATCATATCATCTGTTGCATTCAAAATTGCTACACAGCATGGCGTCCTTATTATCCACCGATACCCAATGATATATATACCCTTCCAAGCATACCCACATCCAAAATCATGGGAAATAATGATTCCTCCCAAGGAAATGACGCATTGATGCTAGAGGAAGGTAATACCACGGGTTTCTTGTGGCCTTTTACCTTTCAAACGACTCCTATCAATAATGCAAGAGTGCCTCAACTTCAGTCCTATTTAAGAGGGTATTCAATATTTTCTTTCTTTATTTATTGTTCTCTCCTCCTTTGGTTACTTGATGTGTATATATAAAACAAGAGAATAAAGAAAATACTGTAAACATATATACATGCAGCTAGTGGTTGGTGCAAATTCCCATTTTCAGAAACAATCCACCAACTAAACTTCAGATTTTTAATAGATAGTATTGATATTCCCTTATCAATAATGTGGATACCTTCCACTGGATTCTTTCCTTGGTATATAAAAGAAAACAATGGAATGACATTTGTACTTACTAAACATATCTTATGCTTTTGTTTTATGAACATGGATTCAAGAGGTTGCTAGTGTTCAAGGATGATACACCTAATTGGCAAAGAAATGATTGGGTCTTACGTGCTACTGGCACGGCAGTTAGTTGGGCCGCATTCAGACAGTTAAGTGATGGTTGACTAGATGGTGAGCCGCTTTTGGGTTTAATGACGACGTTGATTTTTTTGGAAAATTGTAATAATTATATTTAAATATTTAAGGTGAGCCGCTATTAAATGATGATCTTGATTTTTGGGAAATAGTAATAAGTTTATTTGATTGTTCAAGTTTGGATTACGATTAAGATTAAAAAACATGACAACTTCAATTTTTTTTAAAACATGCGAAGTTCAGAGTTTTTTTTTTATTTTTCTTTTCCTTGTAGCATGGTTATTAAGGATTAGACCTTTTTTTTTTCCTCTGACATGGTTATTGAGGATTAGATAAGATGGTGAGTAAATTTAATGTCTAGTTAATTTGGACAGTCATTGTAAAAATATGGTTTAAGAGATTTAGCTTCAATATAGTTGAGGTGCCTTTTAGAAATATGGTTTAAGAGATTTGGTTTCAATGTAAATCTTATTTTATTATTATAAGACAAGTGTTATTGTCGACTCAACTTGTAAATGATGTTTGTTTAATATAAATTTTTCAAATTATTTTTCAAAAAAATTAATTAAATATAGATATATAATAAAATACCTGACAATAACCATTAAATATGGGAAAATATTATTAATAATTAAATATTTAGAGAAAAATATTATAAGAAACCTCTGACTTCTGAACTATTAGCAGGTTTTATCATTTATTCTTAGTTTGTTTTTATTTTTATTTTTTTGGGGTTAAAAAAGGTTTTTGTATTACTTATAAGCAAATAAAAAAACTATATTGTCTGCCTTGCCATGCAAATAGGGTTTTTATCCAAAATTTTACATAAGAGCAATAGTTATGTGCTAATATAAAGACAAAGGAATTTGTGACTTTCTTGTAAGTTATGCCATTACAAGAATAAGGTTTTCATCCAAATTTTTACATAAAAGCAACAGTTATATGTTAATATAAAGACAAAGAAATATGTGAATGTCTTCTAAGTCATGATATACAATAATTAAAGTTGTCAGCGTAGATATGTAGTATATGGTAGAAATATTCCCTAGTTTTCTACATCCACCATCATGGAGGATCTCCATAACAAGTCAAATAATTGTGGAGATCAATCTTTCATAGCATCTGCATTCTTATTTTTCAAGGAACATGAAGAAACTCTATTATTCTAAATCTAGATTGAGGTGCATGTATCTTGTTAATCACCTTTTGTAACTTACAATCCTGAGAGGAGGTCTTGGTGAGCGTCTTCAATCAATTAATGGTTACTTGTGAGTTTGATTCTACTTGTACTATAGACCAATAAACCTTAGAAAATTTTTGAAGGTCATAAAGGATAGCACACGCTTCCACTAGATTGTTAAAGAGGATGCCAAGATTCTCTACAAAAAGAAAAGCATGAGTACCATTTGAGAATCTTCTTATGCCTCTTATAATTGTCCTTTTTAGATTACCTCTTGAAGCGCTATCATTGTCAATCTTTCTTATACCTCTAGGAGGGGCTTGTCATGGTCCATCCCTCTGAAGAATAGGTCAAATACCTTGCGGATTGCTACATATCCATTCATCCTTTCATTAGTTGAAGCCTGAATAATGAACTATTCTACTACTAAGATATTATGGAGGAAGGCTTCAATGTATGTAGAGTAGATTCCCTAATATTGGCTACAATCTTTTCCTATGTATGTTAAATATTATGGTGAGTTGCTTTAAAGAATATTTTATTCCTTTCTTTCCACAGATTTTAAAGCATTAAAGAGATACTAACCAAGGCCATATGTTTCATCCATCTATCCAATCGATTCACTTTGGATCAAGTCCTCCATACCTACTCAAGGGAGATTAATTGAAGGTATCTTAGATTTAAAAAGGTTTTCAACCACTTCCATAATTGAATAGCCAAAGGATAGAAAAAAAAGGTGGTCCTAGGTTCGTTCTCTGTGTAACATAGCTCACATTTGAATAGACCAAAAAACCTTGTTCCATCAACTGGTCTCCTATAAGAACCCTCTTATAAAGTAGGAGCTAGATAAAGAGTCTCACTTTAGGCCAAGCCAAAAGTTGTCAAATCTAATTGAAGACATCACTAAGCAAATTTTCTCTATGGTGAGTGAGGGATGAATATCCTAGAGCTACAATATACACACCATTAGAATGTGATCCCCACCCCACTCTATCTTTGTATTTTTTCCAAGATAACGATCGCCTTCTAAGAACCTGATGAAAAGCCTTCTTGACATCCTCCATTGCCAAGATTGGCTAGTCCCTTATTGGAATCCAAACTCTATCCTCCATAATTCTTTTTCCATAGTTTTTGTAATACTGTTATATCTTAATCCTACCTCAACTATGAAGTTATTTGATGATGTCTCACCATTCTATAAATTATTAAGACAATGGAGGTAAACCATCCCAAGCATGTCCAAAAATTTACTTGATGGCCATTATCCACTATCCAAAATAATTATAATGTAATAATGGTCTCCCTTATTCTTAGTACCTCAAGAACCAAAGATCCTCATTGAGGAAGTTATTATCTAGTAAAAATTTATAGAGCTTAATTTTTTGCATACTTGGCTCTTAGGAGTCGTACCCATAACTCATTTGGGGAAATAATTAATCGTAAATCTAATTTTGCTCCCAAGGCTAAGTTGTTTTTAATTATTGACTAGAGGTCCAATGCTCCCTCTTTTTTTGGAAGACAAAGTTGATCCCACTTCACTAGGGCCCACTTATGCTCTACTTCTGCCTTGGTTCATGAGAACCTTTGTTTAATTTTGTTAGCTTTCTTAGAACATCCTTAGGAATACTCAAAACTAAGGAGACATTGAAAGGAATAGATTGCAAAATATATTTAACCAAAGTAACCTACCTACAATAGAAAGTCATTGATTGGTCTAGATATTCGGCCTACTTTGTATCTTCTCTATAAACCACCCCCATTCCTCCTTTTTTATTTGTTCCCCTCTATGGAACTCCCAAATGCGATATTGGAAGGGATGCTTACCTAAAATTTAAAATATTTAGAATTATGATCGTCACTATAATAGTACACTGAAAGAAATGCTTCCAATGCAGTAGCACGATTTATCAAGGTCGAATCATCTACAAACTATAAATGATAAATATAAGGGGTTATTGATGCACATCTAATTCCTTGAATAGATTTATCATTCCTTTCCTTAGAGAGAAGATAACCTAGACACTGCCAAAATGATAAACTAATAAGCAAAAAAAGGATCCCCTTGGTGTGGTCTCCTAGAAGCAGTAAAGAGATGATACAAACTACCATTTATCATTACAAGATAAGAGATTGAGGAAATAGTACCTCTAATTCATTTTGCCCAATCCTATAAGAAGCCAAATTTCCTCAAGACTTCTAAAATAAAATATTAGTCTACCCTATCATAAGCCTTGGAGAGGTCCAAAGAGACAAACATGGAGAGGTTCTCCATGCTTGTATGGAGTGAAGGGTCTCCTAAGCAAGTACTATTTTATTTATAATTTATCTCCTTCTTACAAATCCTCCTTGATTTGGTGATATTATCATAGGAATGAAGGGTTTCAACCTTCAAACCGTCATCATCGTAATGATTTTGAGGATAACACTACACAAAAGCTATCAGTCTAAAGCTAGAAATTAACTTCTTGGGACTTGGGTATGACTGCAACATCGTTTTTTTATTTCTTTCAAAATTGAATTTGCCACCCATTCTTATTATACCACCACAAGATCATCCTTGAGCAAGTCCCAAAAATTTTGGAATGGGGAAACCATCCAGACAAAGAGTTTTTCCTTTTTTAGCTTGAAAACCACTTCCTTTACTCTTGTTGTAGAAATTGGTGTTGTCAATACCTCATTATCCTCTTACTTAATAAGGGAAGAAATTCCCTATAGAATTTTCTCTTGAGGCTTAGAAACCAAGGGGACTATAAAGAAAAGTTCCTCAAAGTAATCAGTAGTAATTTTCTTCATCCCTTCCCAAGAGTAAATTGGAGTGCCCATGAATCAAGTGGCATTAGCTCAACTAGTTAGATTCCTTAATGATAATGAGGATACCTAGTTTTAAATCTTTCCAAATGATGCATGGATAATTTCTAAGCTTTGTTGTAATACCACTATGTGGTGGTGATGTAATACGGGTGGGGCCCATTTCAATCTCATATAACTAATTGAAAAAAATTGGAGTGTTGGTGTTGGTCTTCAAGGAAGGCACAAAGTTTGAAACTCTTATGGCCATAAGAGATTTAAGGAAGAAAGTAGAGTTTTTGTCCACTTCCTTTAGCTACTAGATCTTGGAATTTTGCTTTCATAATATCTCCTCCCTCCTTTCCCATTCCACTAAATCGAAATATAATTAGATTTCTTATTTTTTGATCTCCTATTTAAGTCTCGAGGAGTAAATTTGAGCATTCACTTGCTCCAATTGGAAAGCCAAACTTTTTTTTTAGCCCTCACATCCCTAACCTCGTGACAATTATATATCTCAATTATGGTTTTGATTAATTATAATCTCTTAGCAAAGCAATACATGTGGGCATCATATCTTGCCTTCCCTCTGCCATGAACAATTAATAACCTAAAGGAAGAATCTCTAAACCATATAATTTGGAATTTAAAGGGTGAGTAATTCCTACAAGATTGCTATAGATATAGCAAAATAGGTCAATGATTTGATCATGCATTATTAAGGATAACATATTTTTGAATTACTTCTAGAGAGAATTCATTCAAGATGACAAACCTATCCAAGCACCCTAAGATGCATGCAAGTTCTTGTCGTCTATTCATCCATGTTATTAATCTATTGTCAAGCTTGACATCAATCAGGTGGAGATGCCTCAAGTGCACTTGCAGTAAATTAGTCATAGTGTCTAGGGTTATCATCCCTTCTATATTTTCATTAAAAGAAATAATGGTATTAAAATATTCTTCTAGGACGATTTGACAATTGGGAAACTCGAGCCTAAGATGTTAGATATAATCTTGTTGCCTTCATTTGTCCTCTATAGTAGTGGATGCATATATGTTAACACATAGGATTTGTTGATCCTTTTGCCTCCATTGCCTTTGAAATCCTATAATGCCCTAGATTCCCATAGCCACATGCATCACAAATTCGTTTGGATACCATAAATAAGAGAGTCCACCCAACTCTCCTTGACAGCTAAGAGATTCTACCCAACCCTTGGGCCATAATTTCATA
Organism: Wollemia nobilis; assembly: GCA_028583015.1. Classification (NCBI taxonomy): domain Eukaryota; kingdom Viridiplantae; phylum Streptophyta; class Pinopsida; order Araucariales; family Araucariaceae; genus Wollemia; species Wollemia nobilis. Next base: position 22,517,724 of record JAQPPZ010017228.1, read on the forward strand.
GCCACTATATCCATCTCTATTGATAACTTAGTCTTTTGAAGAAATATTAGGTTTGAATATTTGGCTTCACTATTAGTTTTATCTCCATTTTATGATCTTCTTCCATGATTAGGTTTTTATCAACCAAAGACACAAAATTTTTGTTTGGTGTCATACTACTTTCAACATCTTCTCTTTCCTTTAGATGTATTTTCTTTTTAGGTTCTTAAAAGTCTACAACCTTTTCCTTTAATTGCATTTTCTTCGAGCACTTTTGTGAATAGTCTCTCACCAAATATCAAAACCAAATGTCAAATATTCATGGCATATACAACATTTTAATGGGATATTTCATAATCAACTTTTTTCTCCTAGGCTTTATCCTCTATTTGTAATATATTCTTTTCTAGAAGAGGTTTGTCAAGGTCCATTAGAACACATAATGACATATATCATTTTCTCAAAGCTACAAGTACTATCAAACATCACTATAAAGGTTCCCAGAGTGTTGCAAATAGTTGTAAAAGAGATGAAATACAAGATTCAATTGGTAACCCAAATAACCTAACCCATATAGCGCCCACAAATGGCATTTCCTCCTCTGTTCAAAATTTTGTATGCCAAGGTTTCGTGAACAAGCCTACTCTCGCAAAAGACCATGGTCTTCCTTGGAAAATATGATATTAGTCCTCTTCACACCCAAAGAGTACTAGGAAACAACCCTTAGGATATATTATAATCTAAATTTATCCCTTAAATATCTAATTCCTAGATGCTCAATCCTTAAAAACTAATAGTTGGGGTCTAAAACCCATGAATCTGCAAATCAAACATTTTCTTTCCATATCCTTTTGTTAGGTGGTGTTGATTGGTCTTACGTCTCACATTCGAATTGGTGTCAACCTTCATTTTCTTGAGCTTTTATTGTTATATGCTATGCGGATCTTGGGCAGGTCCTCCTTCATGATCCTTTGTATATACCACCAATGCCTTATTAAAGATGTTGATGTATATCCCCCTACTTTAGGTTGAACAATATTGTGTGTTGAACAAGTATATTTATCTTATTTTCTACCTTCTTATTTTTTTCTTTGTTGACCTTAGCGGTTTAAGTTTGTGTCTATTTACATATTGATCTAGTTATTAGCTATTTCAGGCATTGTTTGTTCCCTTGATTTGGATCGAGCAATTGCTTGAATAATTGGCTCCACCATTGATTTTATCTCCATTTGATGATCTTCTTCTACAATTGGGTCTTCATCAGTAAAAGGAGTGAATTTATTGTTTGGTGTCATTGCTTTCAACATTTACTTTTTTCTTTAGATGTGCTTTCTTTTTAGGTTCTTCAAAATATGCAACCTTTTCCTTTACCAACATTTGCTTCAAACACCTCTCTAAATAGTCTCTTGCCAAATGTCCATACTCATGGCATATCCAACATCTGAATGAGATATTTTTATAATCAACTTTTTGCTCCCAAGCTTCATCCTTTGTTTGTAATGTGATCTTTTTTGGAAGAGTTTTGTCGAGGTCCATTAGGACACATATTTTGGGTATACCATTTAGTTAAAATTGTAAGTATCAATAATTACCATCATAAAGTTTCCAATAGTGTTTTTAATAGCTACAAAAGAGATGAGGTTACAATATTCAAATGGTAACCCATATAAGATCTCCATAGAAGGTATTTCCTCCTCCGCTTGAAATTTTGTATGCCAAGGTTTCCTTGCTTGAAATATTGTATGCCAAGGTTTCATGAACAAGCCCACTCTCCCAAGAAACCATGGCCCTCCTTGGAAAATATGATCTTAGTCCTCTTCACACTCAAAGAGCACTAGGAATAACTATTAAGATAGAGTGTTGTATGAAATTCTACCATAGTTCACTAGTTTCTAGATGTCCAATCCTTAAAATTTGATAGTTGAGGTCTATAACCCATGAATCTACAAATAAAACCTCTTATTTCCATATTCTCTTTGCTTTCATGTATTTATTGTCATTCTTCCTGAGGTCTATGCATAACCTTCTCAAAGGTCTGCGAGGAAACTTGGTCATGGTGTTACCTAAGTGCCCTCCACCTATTAAATATATTGCATCATAGAAATAGGTTTAGGGGGGAGAGATACACCCTAATTCCGCTGCTATGACAAAGTTGCAAAGGTTTCCAAAACTCTAATTTGCTCTAAAAAAAATAAAAATAAACTAAAAAATACCTAAGTTTAGTATTTTAAATGGAAGATATTTGTTTAATTATTGTTAATATATTTTAATCCAACATCTATTAAATAAACAACATTATATTATATAGTTCAAGGTCAAATACTATTGTTTTTAGGACATAATTTTTCTTTGTTAAAAGTTATCTACATTTTTTAGTTCAATATTTGTCCATTAGATTATATGATAAATTTATTTTATTTTTTTCAACGAGTTTACACAAGGTTTTTATGAGGGGTCACGGTCCCCTCATATTGAGTGGGGTTTGAACCTTGGACCTCTAAAAGAGAGGCCAAAGCTCTTACCACTACAGTAAGCTTGCAACTTGATAAATTTATTATTTGAATACTATGCAAATGAGTTTTCCTTATGTCTAATTAACTCCTTAAAGAGTTCATGTAGTTGACCAACTTGATATACATATTTTACAAGTGAAATGATTAAACTTCAATATCAAAGTCAAATATTTTACCTACTTATCATTTAGGACAGAGGCCCCATATACGAAACCACTAGATCAGAAAGGTAGGGCAACTAGTCAACCAATCTTGTAGAAGGAAAAAAATATTGCTACATGGAAATTTAAAATCTTACCTCCAAAAAGTGGAGTGATGTTTTTTCATTGGGAAAAGTTAAGTGGATGGAGGAAGGGATATAGGAAAACTTCCTCTAAAGAGATTTTTACATTTCACATGGCATGTTGTATGTTAATTGTTTATCTACCCCTATTTCTTAGGATCGCTTGTCTAAAAAGATTTCTTAATTGGTGTAATTTATTTAAAACATGGGATAAATTCTATGCTAAAAGTTTAAAAAATTAAGATCATTGTTCTTGAGGATTACTTATTCTAAGAGATTTATCTACAAGTGTAAATTGTTTGAAGTAGGGGACCACTTTTATGCTAATAGCTTCCAAAATTTCTCAATGGATGTCCATTGAGAAATTTCAAGATTCTTTCCATAGGGTATCCTTGCCTAGTCATAGGTCTTTCCTCTAAGAATGTGTCTTTGGATCATAAACTCCAAATAAATTCATTACATCATTAATTTGTTGGCATACAAGAGATTGAGAATTATTTTTAAGTTTATCTGAAGATAACTTGTTAATCATATGATTCATAATAATCCACTTGGATCTTACTTCTAGTTACCTTGGTCCTTTATATATTTTAAGATCCTAATAATTACCACACCTCCATTCTTAACCATGTCATATTACCAATGTTGGTTCTACCAAGAGATGACAAGTTAGAAGGCTTTTACACTCCCAAAAATATATCTATATCTTATAATGCTATATTTGATGCCCAAGGATATCAGTTGTATGTTCAAATTATACATCTATTAACAACATTGTCCCTCTCTACTAGATACACACCTAGTCTTCATGTTATATAATTTATGCTTGTGATTAAAAAAACAATTATTTAAGAGGCTTGAAATCTCATTATTTGCCTTTACAAGTTATTTTGGTTTTAAAAATAAAATTGTATTATTATTTACAAAACAATTTTTTTTAGTTTACATAGTCCTCCTTTTGTTTGTAACATTATCCCTTTTAAATTATTTGGAGACCAACTGAAAGGTCATCTACAAGAAGCGTGGAAGGAGCTATGGATAAAATCCTCACTTTGGAGCAATCAATACTTGTTGGAACTGAGTATGGAGGACAAATTTATTAAGGTTTATATTTTCAAATTTTGGGTAAAATTCATGGAATATGGTTGGATGTGGATGGTTGCATGATGTGCGTCTCAGAAAGAGATTTCCAACACATTTTGAATTGCTCAAAATGGACAACCGAGGCCAAAGTTATGGCTAAATTACTGAACCACGAAGTCCCAAAATGTATGGGTTGACGTGTTCAAAACAACTTACAAGGGCGTCTTTATAAGCTCATAACTTCTTCATTACTAGGCCAAATTGGACGAAACTGGTACCATTAGAAAGCTGGTTTTGATGAGCATATGTTTAGAGTGGTTTCTCAAAAAATTAAGGTTAGCATATAAAGTTATGGTAGTCAGAAAAGGGCTATTTATAAGGACATAAAATTGGTTGTGAGGGCCTTTTGCACAACACATTGTGAGGATTTTTTTTTAATAACCTATTGTAAGGGTTTAATTGCTACATCTGTATTGGGAGAACTTAGAGGTAGAAGAGGAAAAAATACAAGAGCAGAGATTAGGTAAAATAAGCTTAAGAATACAATCGGTTGAATATCAGTAAGGATCTGTATTAATTTTGAATCTTAATAATAATTTGTCCAATTTATTTGGGCTATGGTGTTACCCATTTTGAGGTTTCCACGTAAAAATATTGTGTCCTCTTGTAATTTGTGATTGTGTGTATTATTTCATTTCTACACTACCTAAGTTTTTTAATTCCAATTTAATAAGTAGACCATATATCTAAAAACATACAATCTAAAGCATAAAATGTAAGCATTGATATATTTAATTACCCTAAGCTAAAGGATTAAGCAAAATTTTTGATCTATTTGAGGAAAGAGTAAAGTTTTGACTCTTTACGGATCATTAAAGGACAAGTTTGGCTATTTAAGTGGAAATTTTAGCTATCTAAGAAGTTATTCTATTTAATAAGGTATGCTTTTATCTCATAAATTCATGCTCCTATTTTAAAATCATTAAAATTCATGATTAATGTTCTCGTTGCCTTCATCACATCATCTACATTATTTTTTTTCTTGGTTATTCTATCTCATTTAGACCACCTCAAGTATAAATATTTCCATTGTTATAAATACAACTTGTGGAAGCCTTGGAACAATTAAGGAAAACTTTTGAAAAAATATAATTTAGTTCATTTTAGAACATTAATGTGAAATATTTATTCCTTATTATCTTAATTTTATCCCATTCAAACATTTTACTTTCTCAATCCTATATAAGCTAAAATTAATCCCTTTTGACTCAAGGCAGAGTTTATTACTAAATAAATCCTTCTAGAATCACTTTTCTTTATTTTTTATCAATATGTGTAGCACCATAGTACCACTTCTAAACATTAAGGTTGTATATTGAATATGTAATATACCTTTAAGGGCATTGGTGGAGAGCATAGGGCTAATTTTGATTTAATAATTATCCAAAAAATGAAAACCTAATAAAATCAAACAAATCTATTATCATTTGTTTTTTTATTTACTTGTTAGAACCTTTTATTTTTTAACTATGTTTCACTTGTTGCTTGATAGTCTTAGATTTGCATATTTGGTTATAATCTACCCTAAACTTGTTCTTATCTTTTATCTATATTTTTAAGCCTATTTTGAACAAATTATCAAAATCTAGATTGTATTATTCGTATTGCGTAAACCAAATTGTTTCAAAACATCTAAAAGAGACTTTAAATCCTCTACAAATCTATTTTTAGTTAGTTTGTTTTTTAATTTATGATCTCTTCCTTGCACCTATGACAATTATTAAATAGTTTTAGAATCTTGTAGTGATTATTTAGGATGGCTAAAAATACAACTAAATAAATAAATAAGAACATGTGATAGTTCAACCCAACTAACAAGGATAAATCCAGGCATAAGTTTAAAATTCAAGTGTTATAATTGAATACTGGCATGATAGAATTTATAATTAATATCAATTTTATATACTGTATGTTAAGAATAGTATTAGTTTTTGCTTCTATAGTGCAATTGGTTTTCGAGACATGGCCCCAAAATTAATAAATAGGAGGTCCAATGTTCAAACCACTCGTGTGCGTATTTGTAGTGTAGTTGGTTTTCAAGACATGGTCCCAAAATGAACAAGAATTCCAGTGTTCGAACCACCCCTTGTATTGTCTTTGTGGACACATAAAAAATCCACTATGGAGGCCTTAGGGGTATACCTGGATGGGACTGGTGATAGGCCCCAAGGTTGAAGTAGTGGGTTTCCTTTCTAACACAAAGGTATGTCCCAAGAGGGACAACACAATGGTTTGGGCTTTGGATCTTCTTTGGGAGGTCGAAGGTTCAAATCGTGGTGTGTGTGTTAAACTCCTATTGATAAGCTTAGCTCTCGACCTTATGAGGGGTCATGGATAGGATGGGAATGCTCAAACCTAAGCATTGGTTGTAGGGATTTCTCACACTATACAAATCTAAAAAAGTTAAGAATAGTATTAATGCTCACAGGTTTATAGTTATAGGGGCTTGAATATATCAACCTTCTATTATGTCATGACAACACAACCACAATATTTCAACAAGCCACATAGATATATTATAACAATATTTTTTACAATTATGCATTTAGTAATATTGGAACCCTATATTTGCTTCTATGGTTAATGTACTTAACCAATTTAGCTCATTACAATTGATTTATTGTCTTCATGATACAAATCCATAATGCTTGAGCTTATGTTATTGGATTTTTTTCTAATAAGCCTTTTTATATATACATAAGGTTCTATGAGGGGTCTCGGTCCCCTCTTACTAGGGTTTGAACTTGGATCTCTTGGATGAAAATCCAAGGACTTACCACTACAATATCCCTCAGTAGTCTATGTTATTGGAATTATTCATTCATACACGTATATATTTTATTTTCTCCAAAAATCCTACTACTACAACATCATTGTTAGTTAACAATAATTTATGACATTTAGGATGATGCTTTCAATTCCTTATAACAATGCACATTGTAAAACTACCTCAAATTTAAAAAATTTATGCCATCATATCAGATAAGATCCTCAATTAGATCTCCTTTCAACCATTGAACTCATACGTTTGTTTTAACCTAGTTATTAATTCTAAAGTTCTTGTTAGAAAAAATATATATTGTTTTTAAATATATCACAATATCTATGCTAATCTCACGTTACGTCTCCTTCTTTCATGTCAAGTTATATAAACCATTCATTTCATATTGTTTGATTTAACCTAATATTTTTTAATAAGCTATGTGTGGTTTCTATTGGGGGCCACTCCTATTATGAAAAAAAAACATTACATTGCTCTCAATACATTTATAGCAAGTTAATTAAAGCAAATGCAACTTTGTCTTTTTATATAGATATTATTTGTTTACCCTTCTATCAAAGATATTCTTCATCTTCCTTAAACAACTAAGTTTTTGGAGTATATTATATTATTTATTACATGCTAATGTACCACCTTGGGTACATAATTAGATTAGAATGCGTATCCTATATTAGAGAGTGAGTATTTATTTTATGTAATGTAATATTGTGCAGGAAATACACAAGTGTCATGTAATCAAGCATGCAAGCGTGATGAGTGTAAATGTGCACATATGTCCAACATGTAAGTGTGCACATGTGTCCTTAGATTAGGTAGATTCAAGTTACAAGTGTACATCAAATATAGCTTCATATGTGTGCAAGTGATAGCCAAGAGTCACAAGGAAAAGAAGAGTCATGGTCATCCAAGAGTCCTTATAGAAAGGCTATATATACATGTTATAGCCAAGAGATATGTGACATGATATTAGATTAGTTGGTTACTATTGTGACTATTGAGTTCTATTGTATTCTTCTTGAGATATTTTGTAATAAAAGATAGTGCAATACAAGTTGCATACATTTGAGCAATTAATGTGTGAATTCATCTATATTCAACATATTGATTTGCTTTATTATTTTTGTAATTAAAACTTGTGGTAATTTTATTAAGTATTAAGCTTCAAAAGCTAACAGTGGTATCAGAGCCACAAGGGAGAGATTGATAGGAGATATGGAGATTTATTTTATAGAATTGGAAAGTTGCTTTTTGGTAGAGTCTTTCTATAAGGCTGTAGAAAAACTAGTGAAGACTAGGACTCAACATTAATTTTACCACTAGGAAAACTAGTGAAGTTTATTGATTCTAAAAGTTTGAATATTTTAACAAATTTGATTGCTATTGTCTATATTTGTTTTTGCAAAACATTATTCTCATAAGTTGAGAAGCTTCCTACAACAAATAGAGAATAAATTCATCTTCGATTACTTGAAAGTCTATGTGCTTTCCACACGTAGGAATTATTTTTGGGATTGCAGCAAAATAGTAGACATTGAAGATTAAGGAGGCCTAAGAGAGAGACCCCATTGAATATTAAATATTGAGGAGACCCAAGAGAAGAGGTCCCATAGAAAACTAAAGAGAGAATAATGAAAGAGGCTAGAGAAGCCCTGTTGAAGATTGAGAAAAAGGGAGACTCGAGAGAAGAGGTCCCATTGAAGATTTGAGAAAAGAGATGGGATATTTGAGAGAGAAGATTGAGGAGTCCTAGGAAAAGGTCCCAATGAAATCTGGAAGGAGAAAGGAGGAGAAGTAAGAAACCTTATTGAGGAATTGAAGAAGTGGTCATTGTAGGAGATTTGAAGAAAGTTCAAGGTTCAAGATTGCAAGAAGAAGAAACTTCTAAAAATAGGTAATCACATCAAAATTGGGATAATTATCACCATTCAACAACAAGCCCAAAAGGATTTGTGAAACTAATTCAAGAAGGAAGGATTTTGTTGCATAACTTTATTATTATTAAACATGAACCATTCACCAATATGCAGAAATATCAAATCATTCATCCACAATACATTATCCACAATAACAATCCACAAATGAGAGAGAGATAGATAATACCCTTAAGGTAGGGAAACACCAATAATAATCCTTAAGGAAGGAATAACTCCACAAGATCTCCCAAGATGAGAGGCCACTTCGTGGGCACGACGATTACATAAGATTCTTCTTCAATGATATGAATATCCTTACAATGACAAATATCTCTTCTTTATATATCCATATTCTTATTCTACTTTGGAGAGCCTACTACTAATATTATATTATATTAAAATATAATATAATATTATAATACAATCAACCTTGGGTTATGTGTGGCCCATGCCAACCCTTATACAATATAATAATATATCCCCAAATATCTATTCCTAGGTACCCTACCATGCCACCCTCCTTACAAATGTTTCGTCCTCGAAACATATGAAGAAACCTCGATAGTATGATTTGCTAAGCAATGTTAGCAATTGGTACCAATCTCGATCATCCATCCATCCAAGTGAAACCCGATGATGCTGGTACGCCATTTTGTTACTTGAGTATCCAAATCTGCTTCGTTGGCTCCATGCTTCTGCTGTTGTATTTTGATAACTTGAATGATGGGTCCACTTGTTCCTTGATGTTGATGAACCATGCTGAAAACCATGATCACTATGCTTTCTTTGCCAAACACTGCCATAGTTGGTGCCCTTCTGATTACATGTAGAACCATAATATTGTTGCCTTGAACCATGCCTCCAATATTGTTTCCGCTCATGGTGGTGTGGATGGCGATATGGTGCAACCTTTACTTGATGTTCTACCTTCTTTGACTTCTCAACATTTGGCTCCATTATTTTAAATTCCTCTACACATTGTTCTTTCATGTTCTCTTTGTTTGGTGTGTCCTTGTGCTCTTCTATCAAAGCTTCCTTGGACTCTATTACTGTTATTTCCACTGAATTAGTTTCTGCTACTTCTTCCATGGACTCTTTTGCTGCTACGGCCTTCTTGGATTTTGTTTCAGGTTCTTCAATTTGTTTCTCTACAACCGCTTCTTGATTTTCCTTGGATCCCTGCTCCTTAAGCTGAGAAATATCCTGTAATGTTATCTTCTTTTTCCTGTACCATAACTTCATAAACTTCTTTTGCACATTAATGTTAACAGTACCCAAAGAATCTAACCAAGGATAACCAAGAACAATATCCTTATCATCCATCTCAATAGCATAGAAATCTGAATGTAAAACATATTTATCCATGGTGATCTTTAAATCTTCAAAAATCTGAACATTCTCACCCTCTAGCTGTATGTCCTTGATTTTTGTTGCTTGAACTTGCAACTTCTTAGCCAAAGCAATATTAATAAAATTATATCTACTACCAGGGTCAATGGAAATAATAACCTGTTCCTTTTGAATGCTTCCATGAACTTGCATAATAGACTTTTTAGATTCAAACAAATTCCTTTGTCCATTTTCTAATTTATCTTCTACCAAAGGTATGGTTTCCTCTGTCTGCATACTGACATCTTTTTTATCTTCCCTGACCTTTTCCTCTTTCTTCTTGAGTAATTTTATTTCTTTTTCATAGTCTTCATTCTGTTTCTTTAAAACTTCACATTCTCCTTTTATTGCATTCCGCTCATTTTGAGTTTCCTGTAGTTTCTTTTCATCGTCTTCGATGATATCCATTAGGTAATCTATATAATATGGATCCCATATACTCAAGAATTCATGCTCTATTTCATCCCAAGTATATTCATTATTCCTTTCTTTACAAAATTTTATCCACCAAGACAAAGCTTTCCCTTTAAAACATATATCAAGGAAGGATTTCTCAAAAGAAATATTATGATATGGAGACCTAAACGTTTTCCACCATTCCCTAACATCAATATCATCTTCTCCAAAAAATATTTCTAGCTCCATAAGTTCACCTCCAGATAATGCAAATCTAGGGTTTCATGAAAATATATATCATGCCCTAATGCAAACTAGGGTTTTATGGAAATAAATATCTTTCCACTGATTTGAAGCTAAAATTCCACATAGACAACTAGATCTGCCATTTTTCTTCCAAACAAAATAAAGTGCAACTGCTTTGCTTACCCGAAATAAACAAAGTTCGTCTTTTGAAAAATTCGTGACTTGAAAATTCGTTTCTACCCTTATTCCAGATGACTGACTTCAGAAGGTCGTATCTCTCTCAATACTACTCGGATTCCTTCATATGACCACTCATTTTAAAGCTCTTCAAATTCTGCACAATCTGATCCAAGAATCGCCTCAATCGGATTAACTGTCGCAAAGATATGGCTTTTGAAAGATGAGACGTTTTTCCAGAAAAAATCTGCGAAATTCGTCACTATCCTTGTTTCGGATGACTAACTTCAAAAGGTCGTATCTCCCTCAATACTACTCGGATTCCTTCATATGACCACTCATTTTAAAGCTCTTCAAATTCTGCACAATCTGATCCAAGAATCGCTTGAATCGGATAAACTTGCGCAGAGATATGGCTCCTGAAAGATGAGATGTTTTTCCCAAAAAAAAATTGCCCTAATTCTAGGGTTTCACACAAAAATCCCCACTTTGCCAAAATCGTTGCTTGATACCACTTGTTGCATAACTTTATTATTATTAACATGAACCATTCACCAATATGCAGAAATATCAAATCATTCATCCACAATACATTATCCACAATAACAATCCACAAATGAGAGAGAGATAGATAATACCCTTAAGGTAGGGAAACACCAATAATAATCCTTAAGGAAGGAATAACTCCACAAGATCTCCCAAGATGAGAGGCCACTTCGTGGGCACGACGATTACATAAGATTCTTCTTCAATGATATGAATATCCTTACAATGACAAATATCTCTTCTTTATATATCCATATTCTTATTCTACTTTGGAGAGCCTACTACTAATATTATATTATATTAAAATATAATATAATATTATAATACAATCAACCTTGGGTTATGTGTGGCCCATGCCAACCCTTATACAATATAATAATATATCCCCAAATATCTATTCCTAGGTACCCTACGATTTGGTAAGAAGTTTACCAAATTTTAGAAAGTATTTTTTGAAGACTTCAAGACATTCAAATTATTGAATATGAGGTCAACAAAGAGGCCAAATTTGAAGATAAAATTCAGCAAGAGATAAGGAGGAGAAAAAGGATTGAAGAGACCACCAAATTAATACTTTTGAAGACAACCATTAAAGTTTTTGAAGGAGAAGATTACAAATTTTTAGGGCAAAATTTGAAGAGTTTCAGGACAAAAAATTAGGGGAGACATAAAGTTGTGATTTAGATAATCTTTGGGCATATTTTGAAGTGTCCTTGGATAGCTAATTGAAGGAAGAGTTGATAAAAATATTGGACAACATTTGGAGCTACAAAATTCAAAAAAATGTTTAATTTTTTTAGGAAAAATAAACGTGCAAAATTTAGAATTTTTGGACAGCAAACTGAAGGAGAAGAAATAATTTTTTGGAGCAGCATTTATAGGAGAGAATAGTTGCATATTTCAAAAAAATTTGGTAGCATTTTGGAAGGATAAAGGAGAAGCTAAAGTTCTAGTTTTTTGAAGCAAAAATTTAGAGCTTGCTATCACCATCGAACTTGCATCAAACCTGCAAAAATAACAAGTTAATAAGCTAGTTACTAGCTCAAAAAATGAGTAAGATAGTATAAGGAACAAAGCAAGTAAGTTGTAGTCTTGAATGGAGGAGAGAAGATAAGGAGAAACCATCAAGCGTGTGGAGGAACCACCAAGTTTGAAGACAAAAAGCACGAAGGAGGATAAGTAGGTTAGAAGTCGAATAACAACAAGATAGTTTGGAGTAGACCTAACATAAGACCATCACGACAAAGTTGCAATTGTAGCATAAGGGGTCAGGCATCCAAGAGCCATCAAATTTGAAAATGGACCACCCTGTAAGGGAGGAGGATCCATCGCATTGAAATGTGAAGCCATCAAATGTGCAAAAGATGAGCTACCATCGTGAAAAAAGTCACCAAATATGTAAAGGAGGTGCACCATTTTAGAGCCATCAAGTGAGCCAAGGAGAAGGTGCAAGTTTTAGAGAGCCACCAGAGATTAGACAAGCCACCAAAACCTCCATCCCAAGGAGTAAAACCATCGCATACGTACGTTGGAGAGTGAGAAACTAAATATATATTGTTTAACTATTGAAAAGGCATAGAAGAGAAAACCAAATCATCAGGGACTATAACAATCAAGGAGAAGGAAAATGTTGGCATTCATAACTTCCAACATGTTGAAGAACACATGATATTCAGAGTATGGTAAGGTGAACGAATTGCACAGTCAATCGAACATTGAATTAAGGAGAATAATGCAAAAAATTCAAGTGCAAAACAAAGGAATCAGAAAGTCACTAGTGAGTGTGAGCATTGAAGAGAGTTTATTTACCATTTGTCAAGTCAGTTAAGAAGGTGAAGAAACCTTATGCCACTTGGCACATTGAAACAAAGAGCACCAACAACTATTGGAGGGAGATAGAACATCTCAAGGTAGTCATTAATTGCATGGGTGAGTCAAATGGTAAAGCATTCAATAATACATTCACCAAGCATTGAATGAGAGGTTTGAGCATGGTAGAAAGGAGAATACATTCACCAAGCATCAAGCAAGAAGTCTGAGTGAGGTAGAAAGGAGGATATTTGCCAAGGAGCACCTTGAAGAAAGAGAAGCCCATTGAAGAGTCAACAAAGTTGAAGAAGCCAAAAATTTGCACGCCACTTTGGGAGGTAAAAGCAATTTGAATTGGTTATTGATTTATTGCTAAAAATAGGAGTTAAAAAATTGGAAAGTATTATTTTATCTAAGGTTTTATAAATTGCATATAGATTAATTGAATGATTGGAGAGATAAGTTTTCAAATCAGAATATTGAAACCCTAGAAACCTTATAAAGTTTTTTTTTTTAAGTTTAGAAGGTTTTTTGAAAACTTAATTTGGTTTTATTGAGAAAGTAATTTGAAGATTTGGGAAATTATGTTGGAAATATTGAGTTGTCATTGATGTCAAAGGGTGCATGGTATTCAAGGCAAAAATATTCTTCAAGAGTAATGAGTTCACAAGGTTGGACAATGGAAGGCAAGCATATATTTCAGATGAAGCAAAGCAAAGAAAGAGTAATGAGTTCACAAGGTTGGACAATGGAAGGCAAGCATATATTTCAGATGAAGCAAAGCAAAGAAAGAGTAATGAGTTCACAAGGTTGGACAATGGAAGGCAATCATATATTTCAAGCAAAGGAATATAATATTTAAATATTATAAAGAGAAATTCAAAAAGATTTAAATTATAGAAGGCTTTGGACAAAGGTTTACTGGGACAAAAGATTTAAATTATAGAAGGCTTTGGACAAAGGTTTACTTGGGACAAAAAGATTTAAATTACAGAAGGCTTTGGACAAAGGTTTACTTGGGACAAAAATATTATAAAAGGCTTTGGACAAAGGTTTAAAAATTAAAATATTATAATATTTAAATCCCAAGATTTAAATATTATAACACAAAGAAGTTTAAATTTAAAAAAACCCCATTGTCGTTGATAGAATATATAAAGTCATAAATTTATAAAAAAATATCGACTAACATTCCCTGGTGGAAATCAAAGTACATATATAAAAGGGGAGCAATAATTTACTTGGGCTAAGGTTTTGGGAGTGCGCAATTCAAAAAATCCTTTCGTGCGAAAATTCATGAAGTGCAAAAGACAAGAATGGAAGATGTAAAGTTTTAGAGGCAGATGTCAAGGTTCATAAAGAAAAATCGTTCATGGATATTTCCATCTGGGTGGCTAGCCCAAATGGTAGCCTAGCCTGCGCTAGGGCATGGGTGAACAAGAGGTCTCAGGGTTGATTTGCGGCAGCACTATTTTGTTGTGATTTTGGACAGAAAGGTATACGAAGAAGATTTTAAAAGCAAAGTCGTGCGCTTTGGTCCCCGTTCGGATTGCTAGCCCCAACGGTAGACTAGCTGGTGCTAGGGCATGGGCAAGCAAGAGGTCTCGGGATCGATTCGCGATGGCAACCTTTTATAGTGAGTTTGGGTAGAGGAAAAATATTTTAAAACATAGTTTGTGCATATTTATGTTCAATAGTTGGGGCGACTCAGTTGGCAACCTAGCTTACGCTAGGGCATTAGGCTACTTGAGTTCATGTGTTTGATTCCTATTTGTGGTTGTGTTTGGTAAGGACAAAATATTTGTAATTAAATTAAATTTAGGGAGAGATACTATTTTATGTTTTATTGTGCATTATTAATTTTGGGTGTTATAAGGGTTGATGGTGTTTTATTATGCAAAATTAATAAGAGGAAAATTAAAGGGATATTGTTGTGTTTTCAAAGTTGTATTTGGCATTTTATAGAAAGGATAAATAAGGTGTAATTGTGATTAATATTATATTGTATTTGACATTTTATAGAAAAGAGAAATAAGGTGTAATTGTGATTAATGTTATATTGTATTTGGCATATTAAAAAGGGGATTTAATATTTGTGCAAGAAAGAGAAAATTACTAACCAGATTTTTGAAGGAACAAAAAGGAAACTATTTTTGTAAAGACAAGTTTGGAAAGCTCATCATAATCATTGAGGTAGATTTAGAGGTATGGTGATTTAATTCCTTTCTCAAGATGGTTTTGTTTAAGGAAAATATTTTTGTTGTCATAAGGTTGGAGGTATAAGGAATTATTGGATGTGCATTGTTTTTGCTTGAAATTGGGAATAAATTGATAAGAGTTATAGATCAATTTTGAGAGCAAAGTTGTGCATTGGTTTTGATTGAAATTGGGAATAAATTGATAAGAGTTATAGATCAATTTTGAGAGCAAATTTGTGCATTATTCATGATTGATTTTGGGAGTAGATGAAAAGGACATACTTGTGCATTGTGATTGGTTTTGAAGTGAAGGTGCAAATAAACAATTACCAGGTTAGTTATCAAGTGCTAGACTAAAGCTACCTTTTGATGTAATACATGTGAGACATGTGAAAGCGACTGACTTAAAGAATGTGAAGAACATATTGGGCATTTTTTAGTGCATATCATTCTCTATATGTTCATGAAGATACAAGAATTATGGGTAGAATATGTTTGAATTGCTTTAGTTGAGGAAAACACATTGAGAAGTAGGTGAATAACTTGATGACATCATTATGCAAGATTTGGGAATAGATGAGCATTGTTTTGTATGCAAGATTTGGAAATAGATGAGCATTGTTTGGATCAGATTTGAGAAGTATCTAGAGCATATTTGAGCAAGGTTTTATGAGCATATTTGAGTTGGGTTTTGTAAGTAGGTTTTAGAAGGTTTTGTAAGTAGATTTGAGCAAGTGTTGTGAGAAAATTTATGAGCAGGTTATGGAGCTAAATTGAGCAGGTTTTGTAAGCAGATTTGAGCAGGTGTTGTGAGAAAATTTGTGAGCAGGTTATGGAGCTTAATTGAGCAAGTTTAGTAAGAAAATTTGAGTAGGTTTTATGAGCAAGTTATGGAGTTGCTTTGTGCAGAGTTGAAGACAAAGTTTGAACTGAATTGAAGATAAAGTTTGTGCAGAATTGAAGATAAAATTTGAGCTAAGTTGAAGACATAGTTTGTACAAAGTTGAAGACAGAGTTTGAGCAGAGTTGAGGACAAGAACCAAAACAGAGGGGATTGGTGTCTCTTATGGAGTGGTGTCCACAAAACCAGAACAAAGTGGAGTGGTGTCCACAAAACTAGAACATAGTGGAGTGGTGTCCACAAAACCAAAATAGAGTGGAGTGGTGTCCACAGAACCAAAGTAGAGGAGATTGGTGTCTCCTATGGATTGAGGTCCACAAACTTGTGAGAGGGGACAAGTGTATCCTATGGATTGAGGTCCACAAACTTGTGAGAGGGGACAAGTGTATCCTATGGATAGGTGTCCACGAACATTGTAATAGGGGTTGGAGCCCATAAAATTTATTTGAGAAATTTATAAGAAATATTTCTTTGTGGATGTAGCCCACATTGGGTGAACCACGTTAAATCTGTGTCTCTTATGTGTGTGGTGATTTGTGCATTGTTTCATTATTGCAATTGATAATAATTATAGTTATCACCTTGGAAAGAAAAGTAATTTTTTTATCTTATACTGTTCACCCTCCCCTCTTAGTATAAGCTTGTGTTCTTAAAATTAATTACAAGTTTTGTAATTAATATATTAGATTTTGAAAATTAGTTTTAAAAATCTGCAAGTTAGAAATTTTGGAGAAATAAGGATTACTACATCAAATTGGAACATAGAATTTTTGCAAATAATATTTTACAAAATTGATAAATTTATAATTTGGGAGTTAAAAGGAATCAACATAGAAAATTGAGAATTGAAACCTTCATCAAAAACTATTATTTGATCATATATTAGAACTTAGGGAGATATAATGAATTCAACTCAAAAGTTTAAAATTTTTTGGAGAAAATAGGAGTGTCACCATGACAACAAATAAATTATTTCTTTCCGAATCTCAACTTCTCAAAGGTCCTAATTACACTTCATGGAAAAACAAAGTGAGGTCAATATTGATAGTGGAAAAATATTGGGTACCTCGGTGTTGTAGGTGAGTTGGAGAGGAGAGGGCAATCCTCCAAGGGAGATCCCAGGTTCAAATCTCCACCCTACCAAAAAGCTGAATTGGGTATCCAAAATCCAATTGATAATGTTAGTGCGGGCAGGGTCGGGTGCGACTCTCGGGTGACTTTGACGGTGTAGAACCCCTTGTTCGTGGTCTCTCAGACCAAGGCGGCCCCATAAGAGGTTTTTCACTTTAAAAAAAAACATTGGGATATTGTTAAAGTAACAAAAACTAAACATACTGAAGATGTTAGAGAAATTTAAAAGTATGAAGAAGATGAAGCAAAATCTCTTATGATAATAACATTTGCAATTACAAATGATATACAACCATACATTATTTTAGCAATAACCTCTATAGAATCTTGGAACACTTTAGCCAAGATATTTGAAGGAAAGAAGACACTATTTTGAATCTTCAAACCCAATTGCATTCTCTAAAAGTTAATAGTGGTGAAAGTATAGAATTGTTTCTAAGAAAAGTGATAGATATAAAAGGAAAACTGTTAACCTTAGGAGAGAAGGTAGAAGATAAATTTCTTGTTCAAGTAATTCTAAGAGCACTTCCAAAGAGCTACAAGCATCTAGTCACATATTTACAAGTTCTAAGTAAATATACTTTATTTGATAAGTTAGTCAATATTCTACAAGAGTGTGGGGTAGAAAATTCAGTCAAAGATGAAATGAATAACAATGGCTTAGTCTCAAAATATAATCCACAAGGAAATGTTGCTTCATTCTCAAGGGACATATCAAAATGGAATAATAGATATTTTCAAGTATGTAGAAAGAGAGGGTATAGTACAATTTTTTGTAGGTTCAATCCAAGAAATCAGTTCCAAGGGAATCAATTAAATCAAGGAGGTCAATCAAATAGGTCATTTCAACCAAGACAATATCATAATCAATACAAACCATATAAACAACAATTTCAACATCAATATCCTTCTCAAAATAAATATAATTAATCTCAACTACAATATAGAGAAGGACACTTAGCTCAAGAAATTCAAGAAATTTAATAACTAGAAGAAATAGTGGAATAAAATAGTGTTAAAGCATTTTTAGAAAAATTAATACTTTATGAGGATACTAATCATCTACATGACCAAGATACAAACAAGGAGCAAACTGAAGAATGTAAGAGAAGACAACACGAGCTCTAGGACCAGGATGAATACCATTTTAAAGACTAAAGTCTTGAATAGCCAAATAACGTAATACATGGGGATGTTGGAGTATATTGCATTATTTAGTACATGCTAATGTACCACCTTGGGTATATCATAAGATTAGGATGTATGTACTACAGTAGAGAGTGAGTATTTATTTTATGTAATGTAATAATGTGCAAAAAATGCACAAGTGTCATGTAATCAAGTGTGCAAGTGTGATGAGTGTAAATGTGCACAAGTGTCCAACATGTAAGTGTGCACATGTGTCCTTAGATTAGGTAGAGTCAAGTTACAAGTGTCCAACATGTAAGTGTGCACATGTGTCCTTAGATTAGGTAGAGTCAAGTTACAAGTGTACATCAAAGATAACTTCATATGTGTGCAAGTGATAGCCAAGAGTCACAAGAAAAAGAAGAGTCATGGTCATCCAAGAGTCCTTATAGAAAGGCTATATATACATGTTATAGCCAAGAGATATGTGATGCGATATTAGATTAGTTGGTTACTATTGTGACTATTGAGTTTTATTGTATTCTTCTTGAGAGATTTTGTAACAAAATATAGTGCAATACAAGTTGCATACATTTGAGCAATTAATGTGTGAATTCATCTATATTCAACATATTGATTTGCTTTATTATTTCTGTAATTGAAACCTGTGGCAATTTATTAATTATTAAAATTCAAAAGCTAACGTAAGTTTTCACAATCAACTCCTTTTATATCAAATGCCTTCTAAAATTTAAATTATGTAAAGATGAGATTCAACACTACAAATGGATAAAATATTTATTTCCCAACTTCTATATCCAAAAAGATCTTATCTATAATAACCTCACAAATTTTTAATACCTTTTTTTAGGGTTCTTATTCATTCCCCTAATATTCCAAGATATTATTTTTATTATTTTTTATTTTATGGGTTTAGCCCCACTTCTTGTTAACACTTGTGATATTTGCTTTTGTTTTCCCATATCAATACCCCTTTGTGTTTATTTTTCTCTTTGTTTTTGCTTCTTGGGTCTTCTCTCTTTTTAATTCCAAGCAATACTTTCCTCTTCATCAATCTCTTCAATATTCTCACACATATCATAATAAGATTTATCATCTTTAGGTTTACCTTGTTTTAAAATATCTAAAGTGTAAGGAATAACCTCAAAAGAACAGTCTTCTTTATGTTTCCCTGGAAACCCTAAAGTGCAAGGATGCTCTTTTGTAGCAATTACCTTCTTATTCTACCCTAAAAATATTTAATTGTTATGGGTTTCCTCCAACCTCATCTGTATATTATTCTGCTCTTGAAACCTTAAAGTGCAAAGGATAACATTTTCACCACTTTCACTTTTATTACCTGAAGAGGATTCTATACTACTTGATGAAAATGAAGATGACTTACTTGGAATAAACTTGACCTCTTTTGTTGTCTTTGTTTTGGGTTTTGTCTCCACATCTTATTTTGCATCTTTAATTCCTTATGAACTTGCCAATATGATATTGCAAACAGGCTTTATTTGCCTCTTGTTTTGGAGTGAAATATTCTCAATATGATCTAGCTTCTATTACTGTATGATTTCTTTGCTTCATCTTGAAGTTTATCTCATGGCTAGAATTTTGTCTTTCTTCCTAGTTTCTACTTTGCAGACTCTTGCCATATGTCCAATCTCAAAATAATTGTGGCAATGAAATACAATATTTTTATAATCTACTTATTGATACCATTCTCTTGATTCAGATTTAATATTATCCATAGCAGCACATATTCAAGTATATATAGTGTGTTTTCACTACTTAGTTGTTAGTCCTTCCATGATGAATTCCCCTAGGGTATTTCCGATATTCTTTAAATTATCCTTATTTATGAGTTGATATGGAAGTCCAAAAATCCTAACCCACACTAGAAGCTTCTTAAAAGTTTTTATCTCAACAAAAAAACTTTCATTCCACGGTCTCAAATAAAATGCATCTCTTCCCCTAAACCATGGCCCACCAAACATTATTTTATCCCTAATTTTTGAAATGGAAAATATGATGAGGAAAAAACCTTTAGAAAGAAAAATCATAGAATAATTTGAATTCAATCCCCACTTCCACTTGATCCAATTTTGAATCTCCAAAATCCCTGGGCATAATATATGGAACTTACATATTAACCCTCTACTTTTAAGAACCATTATATCATGCTCAATCATCTCATCCTTGATACTTACTTTTGGTGTAACATCTGCTACCTGGATCAAACTTACCATGTATTCACTCTTTTGCTTATCTCTAACTTAAGCCTCCATACTTCCAACTAGGGTATTTTTATTTATAGATAGGGCAACTTGAATTCCTATTAGGGCTTTCAAACATGACTTTCCTTCCACAATAGCTAATGGGGCTTGCTCTTGGTTTGCACTTCCTCTTGGTTTGTACTCTCTCTCTACTCGCTCTCGTTGTTGCTCCTAGCTTGCACTCTCTCTTGCCTCACACTTGCTTCCAACTTGCACTCCATCTGGGCTCACAATTGCTTGTATCTCCTCCTTTTATTGACATTCATGGTAAGTGTTTGAAGCATTGATGTACTCCGGATGAACCTATTGCTCATTTGCCATGACTAAATCTTGGCTCACACTCCCTTTTAGTTTACATTTCCTTTTGGTTTGCACTTGCTCTTGGCTTGCATTCTCTCCTACCTTGCACTCGCTCTTGGCTTGCACTCCCTCTTAGCTCATAATTGCCCTTGTCTCTTCTTTTTGTTGGTGTTCCTTGGCTTTAACAATTTTTTGAAAATAATGTTCCACGCATTCATGGTAAGGGTTTAAAACATTGATGCACTCTGGATGAACCCGTCGTACTTTTGCCATGTAAACTCATTGAGTGGTTTAACCTTATAATTAATTCCAAAGTTCTTGTTAGAAAAAAGATATATTATTTTTAAATATGTCATAATGTCTGTGCCTAATACGATGTGATATTTATTATTTTAATCCCTTTATTTACCTTTTGTTACATGTATAATTTTTGACTTACTATAATCCTAGTCTTTAAATAAAAATACAAACCAAATTATGAACCCTAAACTGTATAATAGACCATGTATAACCTAATCTTAGTTATAATTTAAATATTAGTGCTTAACTTATATTCTAAATGTAGCACCATATTTTTCGCATGTAGAATACTTTATAATATATAATTTGTGAGCTAAGACCTTCCTAACTAACCTAGTGTCTAAAATTATATTATAGCGCTTAACCAAATTCTAAATGCTACCAATACCTAGCATTGAAGGGCAAAACTTTGTGCATGCTCAATATTAATGCCTAATGAAGCCTAACGTGTATTTGAGATAAGGTAAAAATCATGAAACATGTCTAATGGCTAAGGTTCTTAGAAATTGTTGTTGTTGTAATTCATGCAAGGTTATAGGAATCTCCTACTAATGAGGCCTTGGTTGCATATGGATGATGTAGCCCACACCAAGATTCAAATCTCAACGATACCAAATAGGCTATATAGCTTGATGTGACTAATTTGATGTAAAAGGGAAATAGCAACCCTTTTAGAACCCTACTTAAAGAAAAAAGAAAAAAAAGTGCAAGGGACCTCCTTAGTGCTAAATCTTATCCTTAATACATTTTTTCAATGAGTACCTTAATACATATAAATTAATTCCTATGCCTACTTGAATTTGGTGACCTGGGAAATATATATAGTAGGATTATCACAACAAGAATGTGCAAGGTAAAAAGACATTTAACAAGGTTGCCCTTTCTTGGTGTCTATACAAAGAATTTTAGATGACATGCTACTCATAATGGTCTTCACATGCTCTAAGAACATATTTAACTTTCTTATAAAGTTCCTCCAACTTCTACAATGTGTAGCACAAATATTGTTTGACTGTCATTGTGGAATCTCAAATTCAATACATGCCAAATCAGATTGGTCTATGCCTAGGCAAAGATTCAAAGTGAATTAGACTCATTATGGTAAGGGTGTCATAAGGGGCTTAGATTTATTTGATATATAATTCAAGTTAGATGTCATCAAAAATCAAGGATCTAGCAATCTAACAAGAATAGGCTTAAATAGTTTTATATGCTTACGTTTATAGTTGTAGGAGCTTACAAATATTAGGCAAGTGTAAACTTTAATACGCTGGTATTGAAAGTCAAGATAATATTCAAATTTTAATGAGTTTGCAACTAGGACATCCTTATAGTTACTTGAGCTTAGGATTGGGCTAGGTTAGAATATTTGACTTAGGCAGTTTATCAATAATTAATTTAACCAATGTATTATAACTACATGTCATATATTTTTTATGACTTTTTTCCTTGAAGAAGAAAATTATGGGTTATCCAAGAGCCATATCTTTGCATAGATTTGTTTGTTTTAGATGATTTTTATGTTATTTTGTACATAATTTGAAGATCTTTGAAATAAGTGGTCATATAAAAGAATCAAAGTAGTATTGAGGGAGATATTACCATGTGAATAAATCCATCCAAAACTAGGGTAGTGTTAGGGAATTTTTTTCTTTAAAAATATCTCATTTCTTAGGAGTCGTATCATTACAAAGGGTTATCCAATTCAAATTATTCTTAGACCAATTTGTGCAAAATTGAGAAGCTTTAAAATGATTGTCCATATAAATAAATTCGAGTAGTACTAAGGGAGATATGACCCTATGAAACTAACCATATAAAACAAGGGCAATGATGATTTTTCAAGTCGTGGGAAATAATATTGCAAGTATTTGTCAACCAAGGTTCAAATGATAGGAGGAGCAATAGAAGGCTAAGGCATTAGCGAGGTTGGACATTTTATCTTGGTATACATATTTGTAGCTAAGTTTCTCTTATCTCTTTATTTTTTTGAAGTTTTACATTCAAATTATCATAGGTTTATTTCAAATAATTGCTATAGGTTATTCTAGTATATTTTAGTAGATATTCAGTTATAGTTTATTTCCCATGGAGCGATTACAACTAAACCCATAGAATGATCCCTAGTAGTAGGGGTTAGGGAGAACCTCATAGAGTAATGCTCCTTTTGCTCAAAGATAAGGTGATCATTGGTAAATTTAATGGGTCTTGGCCAAGGGCTTCGACTTTGAAAAATGGATTGATAAGAGATGGAAGTCTATGGAGTGATTTTATACTTTCTTCCCAAAGGTTTATTCCTAGCCATTTTCTACTCCAGGGAGAAAGGAGATAGAATCCTAAGGTTTATGGGAAGAAGAAGACTCTTCCCTAGCCACTGGTATGAAGGCTTTGAACTTAAAAACGTAATTTTTTTTGTAATACCAATTTAGGTTAGGATGTATGGGTTGCCCAATGAATTACATAAAATCGATACCTTCAAGGCAATAGACAACACTCTAGGAAAATTTCTTGAGGTTGCAAAAACTATAAAAGATAGATTATTGGCTATTTATACTCAAATATTGGTCATGATTGATATCAATAAACCTTTACCAAAATCGATCATTCTTAAATATGGGGGTCAGTTGTGGATCCAAACCATGTATTACGAAAGCATATCTTTTAGATGTAGAATATGTCATAATATGGGGCATACTGAGAGATCATTCCCTAAAGAGTAGTCCAACATAAACATATGTATAAAACCGCAAGATAAACTTAGAGATGGATATAGATGAGGATGGTTTTCAACTTCCAAAAAATAAGTCTAGATGGATGAAAGTAAATAAATAGTGGAGACCAATAAGTAATGATATTAGAATAAATTTCAATTATTTTGAGGATATAGCCAATGAAAAAAATCAAATAAGATCTTAGAGGACACGATACAACATTATTATAATATTAACAAGGAACCATCTACTTAGTATGATCATGATTTAGGGATAAACATTACCACTTAACATAAGGAATGTGCCTCATCAAGTTTTGAAGTCTCTTTTGAAGTAACATGTGAAGAAGTGCAAAAAACGACACGCCTAATAGATGGGAACTAAAATGCTATCTATTGTTTCTAAGCAAGCATGCAAAGGAAAGATGCAAAAGATGTAAACTATTGAAATGATGAATAATTTTGCAGTAAAAAGGGGGTATTTCTCCTTGTATTTATAAATTCATCAATTCCAAAAGGTTACAATACATTCCCTTTGAGGGTTTATCATTTTGATACATTTCATATTACAGATTACAAGGGAATGAATCCCTTCATGAGCATAATGGCATGTTTCAGTGTTCTTCTTGCAAGCCACAATTGAGAGCTAATATTGGGCTTCTTTTAATATGCCTCTTAGCTCCTCCCTCATGCCTAGAATACCTGCACCTACACACAAGAGATTGAAAACTATTAATAGCATATGCATTTTATATTGAAAACCTTGAAAAGTATATAATAGAAAGAGTAAAACTTATTTGCAATAAATAAAAACAACTCCAAATGACTTTAAAATCTAATATGATGTTATTAAGATGATTTTAGAAGGATCTGAGCATAAATTAAAGTGCAATTGTGATCAGAAACTGTGGCCATCCCTGGCAGGAACAACTGAGACTGCAATCACAAAAACATAAATTGACCCATCAAATCTACTCAAAACTTAACCAAAATTGAATATAAGGCTAATATAATGCTTTATGATTGATCTATGGTGAAATTGCATCAAAATTATTAGCCATTTGGTGGTCATCCCTGGCAAGTGCAACTAGGACTATTATCCATCCTTGGTAGGGACGATCACACAACTAGGTGGTTTTTGCCACCAATTCCAAGAGGATCTAGTTTAAAACTCTTCTAAATGTGTTATCGTCAAATTTGGTCAAATAACTCTTAGATAGGTTTTGGAATCGATTAGTGTATTTTGGGATGCCCTTGAAAGTACCTTCAAATGAAGAGTTTTTCAAGGAAAATACTTGGGCAAATGTTGAGGATAAATGTGAGCAGCACTTCGTGAGCAATGCTTGTTATTGTCTCCTACTGAAATTGGGTGGGAGCACCTCAATTTATAGCTAAAATAGGGCAAATGTACAAAGGGGCAAGTTATGGCATGCAGGGCAAGTGTTACCACTTGTCAATGTCCTTGCCATGCATAGGGTGGGAAAGCTTACCCATTTAGGACCTCCAATTTGTAGGCCTTGATGTTTATGATAGCCTCCCAATCAATTTTGGGTGATTGGGTAGGATAAATGGTAGTAATTGATTACCATTTATCCTATCCTTTGACTTTTTGGGGGTTTGGTTCATGGTCGTCCCACCCAAGGATGAGTACATGTGGCCATCCCTGGGTGGGATGGCCATAAACTGTGATCATCCTAGGGTAGGACGGTCATGGCTACATAGCTCAAAACCTTCAAAAAGTGGGGTAAACCCTCCCCAAAGTGGTTGGGATCCCTAATAAACCCTTGAGGGTTTCCCAATGGGTCGATATTATTTTGATAAGAGTGGTGCATAGCAGTCTTATCCAATTTATATGATTTTAGTGTCTACAGATGCCCCTTTTTGAGACACATTGTGTGAAACAGAGCGCTGAGCAAAAATAGATGAGTAAATCATTAAATTATTGAGGTTATTTATTAACCTAACCAACTTTAGATGCCTCCATTTGTGGAAAGAGCATACATTCTTGAAATCCTTGCTTTTGACATAGTTGAAGGGTTGATTTTGTTATACCTTTCAGTCGTGCTTGCCATAGCATTTTGGGGCTTAGGGTATACTTGGTCTTGGTTCCTTGTTTTCTTGTAAGCCTTTACATGGGTAAAATCCTGAGGCTTCAAGGAGGCCAAGCCATTATTTTTTTGCATTTTCTGATTGTTTTCCCCAACATGGGCTTGCAAATTTGTCTTTGGCAATGATTCTTTTGAATGTATGAAAATTGTACTTTTGAGTGTTTAAGTGTTGATTTTATTATGAAATCTTTGTTATGACTACCCCATCAAGCGATGAGTCAATGAGGGCATGAATAATAATTAAAGTGACAAGTCACTTGACATATATGACTTAATTGGGATAACCATTAGTTTTTCCCATTGCAAACCCTATCAATTCTGCTAGGATTTTGATCATTTTAATGATGATTTATGGAAGCGAGAGCCTAAATACTTCATTCCCGTGGAGCGGTCCAACTATAATAGCCTTCTTGGAGGGTGAAATAAAGACTTTTCAGAGCATCAATGAATACTTTGGATTTAATCTTGATCCCTTGTTAATTTGAACCATTTTGGACCTATTTTTGGTGGGTTTTTGGCCTTGTTTTTTTTTATCTTTTTAAGCAAATTTTTGTGGGGTTTTTTGGTGTTTTAATTGTTTTTTATTTTTTTATTTTTTATAATATTTCATAGAAGTAGGGAGATGAATACCTCATTCCCGTGGAGCATTCCGGCCGTAGTGGCCTTCTTAGGAATTGAAGTAAAGACATTTTAGTTCGACTATGAATAATTTGGTTCAAGTAGCCTTATGGTAATTTACTCATATTGCCGGATTATATGGAGTGCAAGTCACTGCAACTGCCAAGTGTATAGAGTAAATAACTGGGTACAAGGTACACTTGAGATTTTGCTTTATCTGATTTTTTTTGTTGATTTTATGATTTTGGGAGCGTGAGGTCTAAGGACCCACTTTATTGCAGCCCATTGGCAGTTTTTGGATTATGATGTATCTTTTGATTTCATATATATATATATATATATATATATATATATATATATATATATGAAATCAAAAGATACATCATAATCCAAAAACATATATGAGTTTTATGTTATCATCATGTGATGCTTTTACTACTTTATGAGATGTATGCAATGCTTATATGTACTTGTATGATGCTTAACATGTATGCATGTATTTTTCCTATGATGTGATTTGATGATATGGATATTTGTAAATGCACAATGAAATGGATGATTTGATTTAATTTGTATGATGTATTATGATGACTATTTGACACATTATATGCTAGCACCATAGATTGTACAAAATTTATCTCATTATTTTAATGTTATCATGACACTATGTAATGACTTGTGAAAATGTATCCTAACAAACATGTGACAAAATGATGTGAAATGGAATTAATAGTATAATGTTTTATGATGTGTTTGGGATTTTCAGGAGACTCAAACACTCTAGTTACCTAATCAAAAATTGTATAGTAACCATGCAAGACTTTTTAACAAAGTATAAATCTATTAAGATAACCAAGATAGTCAATATCCCTGTGTGTGCATGTGAGTTCATTATTATGATAATGCATAAAGTTATCCTAGAGCCAAAAAATATTTATGCAACCCATTTGTACTAGAGATCACCCTGTGAGTATCATTATCTTGAGTTTTGTATGTAGTTGGATTTAACCACTAGGCAATATAGGATACCAAAAGCAAGCTCATCCGCATGCAAACATTTGTCTATATAAAAGCAAGTCGCTTATGTGACATACATATTATCATGTGTAAGGATACTGCCATTTCCAGGTGGAATTGATGCCACCCAACCTGTAATGAGGATCACCTTTATGGTTCTATAATGCTGAGAATTCCAGGGATTCAAGTTCAATACTCCCTTTTTTTCTTTTAAATTTGAATTTTTCAAGGGAGTTGCTCATTTTTGTTATGGTGAGCAAGGGATTTTGGTAGTGGTGAGAACCACTGTTTATTTTGCTTTTACTAATGGTAAAAATCACTTTTTCTTTTACATTTTATAAAGAGATGATAATCACTGTTTATTTTTCATTTTGGATACTTGCCCCAGTTTGGTGTGAAGCAAGGGATTTTGATTTTGTGTAAGGAGGAACTTGTCCTTTTGTTAATTGTCAACATCTTTGAACCATTTGCACAGGGGGATGAGCGAGATAAACTTTTTTTGCTTAAAGTAACCTAGACCACTTTGTAGTTTCATATTTCCTTGTGCTAAACTTGGATTTATTAATGTGAAAATGTGTTGGGATTTTGACGTATACAAGGTACAATATAAGAAGGATTATACCTTCTAAAAATAATGATAGTTTTCTACAAAATATGAAAAGAAAACTAAATATGACCGAGTGATTTAAATACCTAACTATGTCTTATAAAAAATGGCTAAGTGACAGGAAACAAACACACAATATGGAGTGTAAATGTAAATGATACATGTAATGTAAACAAGTGATAACATTGACATATGATAATAGTGAATTTGATAGATGCCTAATATACAGACCCAGTGCTAAACATGTATGCTCAATCTTCTAACAATACACAATGAAATGATGAGTATGCATAATGCAATTGATGTTGAAATGTAAATGATGTGAAGTGTAATGAAGCAATATTTTTATATTTTTTAGATTTTAATGATGTTTTTGTATTTTAGATATTTATATATGTGTTTATACAGGTTGACCAATAGGATTAATGAATGTCATTGGGGCTTTTTGGGTGACCAAAGGGCTTATAGACACCTTTGGGGTATTTTGGGGTGACCTAGATGGTTGTAGACTGCCTAGGAGCGTTTTAGGGTGACCTAGACGATCATAGACCGCCTAGGTGCTTTTTAGGGTGACCTAGACAGTCATAGACTGCATAGGGATATTTTAGGTTGACCTAGACAGTGGTAGACCACATAGGGGCTTTTTTTGGTTGACCTAGATGGTCGTACATCGCCTAGGAGATTTTTTGGTTGACCTAGACGATCATAGATCACCTGGGAGTGTTTTAGGGTGACCAAAGGGCTTATAGACACCTTTGGGGATTTTTGGTAACTTTGATTATTTTGTGATTCTAGGAGGAAGGTGCAACACCTTGTGTACCCCAAGCATTTGTGGTGATCAAAGTAAGTGAGAAAGGTGCAATACCTTTAGGATCCTCAATTTGCTTAATTTCTTGGAATGTGACTAGTGGGGAAGGTGTGATACCTTGGATACCCCCAGTATGTACTATATTTGATGCAATGCTATTGGCTTGACTAGGAGTGATAGAGACCGAATCCTCTGGTTGTGATAGGGAATTCTTGGTAATACCACTGTATTTATGGGGTAAAATGAGTGATCCACTTGTGGATAAAGCTTCCCTATCAATAAGATATTGGACCACATGTCTAAAAGTATAACAATCACTAATTTCATGACCTTTCATTTGGTGATAGAGGTAAGAATGACCCTCCCGTCTAGGTCTAGACCTGTTTGGGTTGACCAAGGGTAAATTTTGCAAGATGATTGTCTTTATTTCTTGTAGGTTATAAAAATGGTTGACATGGTCTTGGATAATGGAGTCTAGGTGCAATATTGATGCTCTAAAAGAGGTGAAGGTCGCCTCATTTTTTGAGGTGACATGATTGTATGCATCTCAGTCACCTATTTAGGTTGCTCTTCTTGACTCCCATCTATAGGTAACAGGTCCTAACATATGTCAATCTATTGATTGTTGATTTGAAGATCATTCTTGTCAAGCATATCTTGTACCTCGTTCTTGAATTGGATACACCATTGAATGTCATGACCATATACTTGATGATAAGGATAATATTGGTCTTCTTGATACCACCATGGTCTGGAATTGTTGGGATCCAAGGGGTGGATATCTGGTGATATGGTAGCCTTGGCCTTGCAAAATTGATTAAAGAGCAACACCATGGATTCAAGTAATGGTGTATAAGTGGGAAGTTTATGGTGTTGTTGCCTTTGCTCCTGCTTCTATCGAGATTTGGTATTGGACTGCACAGGAGGAGGTTGGTACTGACAATTAGGGGGTTGAGATTTTGGATGACTCAATCGTAACTCAATGCTTATAATTCGATTCAAGATTTGTTGTGAGTCATTGTGTTGGCGACTCACCTATAACTCAATATTGGTTAGCCTATCCAAAATTGTTTGAGCGAATACGAATGGTGCATGATGATTATGGCTAGTGAATATATCCACATGCTCTTGCTCTTGATTTAGCTCATGCTCTTGTTCCACCTCATAATGTTCAATTGTGGTAGTTGGATTACCCCCACTTTGGTGTAGGGGGTACATCTATTCTTGATTTTGTGGAGATGTTGAGTGAGATGGAGTAGGTGTGACCGAATCCATTGATGGTATCTCTTATGGTATCAATGGAATGTTGGATGGAGTCGCAAGTGGCATAAATGGATTCAAAGAACTTTGGTTATCTGTCATAACATTGATCATTCCCACAAACTCATGACAAGATGCACTTACATTTGGATAAGTCATGGCTACCTCATCAACTTGTCCAAGGTGATCTACTTGGCCCCCATGCTCAAGGGGTGCATCAAAAATGCTATCAATGGGTGGTGACTTGGCAAGAGGATGACCTAGGTCCTTGATTAACTTAATGATAGGCGGGCATGTAACATTGTGTATTATGCACTCATCTAGTTTTAGATTGGTCAAGTGAATTGAATCCTCAAGTGTGGAGGAGGAAGATGGTATGATATGATGTAAGTCATCAATATCAAATGTGGGCTCCTCCTTGTTGGTAGGAAAGGGAAGGTCTTCTACTGATGTGTTAAAAATGGCTATGAGAGATTTTGCAGTTAGCCTTTTTGACTCTCCCTTGCTTGAAGAAACAAGGGATGGTACTAGTGATGGTGGTGAAGATAGCTTCACGAATAATCGTGGGGTTGAATCTGGACTCTGGATAAGGTCGTTGGGTTTAGTATCCAAAGGTGTGGATGGATGAGTAGACTCCTGTGGATGATCATCCTTATTGTAATACTTGAAGGGGTTTGGGTTAGCATCAACCACATGAACTTGACCTTCATGAATGTATTTGAACCATTGATGTAAAATGGAGGGGATGCACTCCATGTCTCTCATCCAAGGCATTCCTAATAATATGTTGTATATTATTTCACCTTCCAAGATGTAGAACAATGTAGGCGTAGTCTTTTTTTCCAACTTGAACAGGTAGGATTATCGTGCCCATAGTAGAGGAAAAAACATCATTAAACGCTTTCAAGGTGAATGTGGATTTTACAATATGTGAAGATGGGATGTTCAAATTTTTTAGTGCAGTTGTGGTAATAATATTTATTATGGAACCTGTGTCAACCAATACTCGCTTATAGGGGATCTTGTTGATGTACGCGATGATGTGCAAAGGAGAGTCTGGTAAATTGGTAGACCTAGGTTTGATATCCTGATTTTGGAAGGATATAATAGGATCTTTGTGCATTTGTATGTATCCTACAAAGTTGGTGAAAGCATCAAGATTGTGACGTTGTAACTCGATTGAATTTAAAACCTCCATGAGATTTTTCCAATGCTTGGGGGAATATTGTATTAACTCTCCTATGGTCATGTTGGTTGATGATGTATGTACACTTCACATAGGCTTACTCTGGATTGTTACCACTTGTTGGACAAGATTTCTAGATGGTGGAGAGGGAGTGTAAAATTCTCTACTAGGCATCTTGGTAGGCTGATTATCTCTGGTTTGATCTTGGAATTGATGTTGGCTAATCAAATAATCCCTTTGATCATATAGAGAATCCATTGTTGTTCTCCTAGTAGAGGTACCTTGGTAGTCAATTTCTTTGTGCTTGGTATTGGGGGTTGTTCCTGGATGGGACGGTCACAAAACTGGGGCAAAAATATCCCTTTTTTGGTTATTTTTTGGGTATTTTTGGACTTTTTTGATGCATTTTGAGTGCATTTTTTATACTTAGTTTTGTCAGGTGGTGAAGAGTCAGTATCGAGTTTCGACTCTCTTTTAGGTTGCTAGGGACATTTTTATAGAGGAGGACTGGCAATGGCTTGATGCTATTGTCCTTATGCATGTGACACGGTTAGAGCTCGTGGTGGGCAATCGTGCCTACTTGACTGCCTTAATAGACCTTTGGTATTCTCACACCAACAATTTCCATTTACCAACAGGAGAGATGATGTTAACTTTAGAGGACGTCTATTGGATATTGCGCATTCTAATAGAGGGTTGCCCTATCGTATCCACTCACCAAGATTGGAGAGATGCAATGATGCAGAGGTACTTTAGGAGACATTGGAAGGAGGCAGTGTGTGACCTACTCAGCAAAGGGATATTAGTAGAGTCATGGTTTACCACTGACGTATTGGGTATTAGACATTCCTTATTGATGACTTTGATCTCCAATATGTTGCTTCCAGACTCATCAGGAACTAGGTTCCCCTGAAACCTTATAGAGTTGGTTTTTACACTTGTAGAGTGCACTGAGGAGCCTATAGTGATGGCTTGGGGTCCTACATTATTGGCAAACCAATATGATGAGTTATATGAGATCTACTCCCATGGGTGGAAGGGCTTAGGGTTCAGCTTCCTAATGCAGGTTTGGGAATGGCAACACATTACCATGGATCAATTGTGGTCCTATGACAGTTCGGGCTACGCCAGGGGTTGCCTAGTGAGTTGATGATCTATCGATGTCGTTGGGATGAGAGGACTCTTACTTGTCCTACAATCGAGGTATTGGGAGAGGAGTCAGATCCTAAAGTAGACATCTCAGAGTTGGATGATGTTGGAATGACAGAGGAGTATGAATCTTTGTGGGTGACACAACAATGGTGAGGAGAGGAGCCACTAGGAGGTGATGCAGCTGAGGCAAAAAAGGAGGCACCCAAGGATGCTCCAGAGGAGGAGGGTCAGGATGAGCCTCTTGATGATGAGGAGGTAGAGGGAGGCAAGCAACATGTGCATTGCTGCACAGCGGATGAGTGGATGGATCTCCTAGACTTAAGAGGTCTAAAGGGTGACCTTGGTGAAGTTAACTTTGATGATCAGGGGATGCAAACACAACTAGAAACTTAAGATGTTATGATTACTAAGCTATGGAGTGATCTTATCAAAGGTTAGTAGGAGAGAGAGCTACTTCAGGCACAAGTACAGAGCACCTAGGCTAAGATGGATAGGCAGGCAACATTGATAACTATGCTTTAGGTACAAGTTTGAGCATGGAGCCCTATCAGTGAGGGATCTAGATGTGGTAAGATGGCCAAGCTATACGAGGAGGTGTCACAACTTTAGTCCTTAGTGGAAACCTACCAAAATCATTGCCAATAGGATCAGACTTATACTGATGAGTTGGAGGATGAGATAGTGCACCTTAGGGGGAGCTTACCAGACCATCTGTTTGCTAGTGGGTCACACTAGAGTCAAATGAGTGGTACAAGATAGTCATATGCACAAATGAGACCTCCTAGCTCTACACGAAGGCTAGATAGGGCAGGCGGTAGCAGATCTGGGAGTTCACGATGAACTTCAACTAAGGATAGGGGTGAAATACAACATTGGTCTTGCGTGACCATGGTTTTTGAGACTTTTATGGTTCTTTTTGATATTTTGGGAATTATAAGTTATGAGGACCCAGTTTATTATAGCCTATGGGCAGTATATGGATGATGATGTAGCTTTTGATTTCATATATATATGAGTTTTTTTGTTATCATCATGTGATGCTTTACTGCTTTATGAGATATATGTAATGCTTATATGTACTTGTATGATGTTGTGATGGATCTCTGACATGTATGCATGTATTTGTCGTATAATATGATTTTATGATATGGATATTTGTAAATGCAGAATAAATGGATGATTTGATTTAATTTGTATGATGTATTATGATGACTATTTGACACATTATATGCTAGCACCATAGCTTATACAAAATATATGTCATTATTTTCATGTTATCATGACATTATGTAATGACTTGTGAAAATGTATACTAACAAACATGTAACAACATGATGTGAAATGGAATGAATAGTATAATGTTTTATGATGTGTTTGGAATTTTTTTAAGAGACTCAGACACTCTAATTACCAAATCAAAATTTGTATAGTAACCATGGAAGTTTTTTTAACAAAGTATAAATTTGTTAAGATAACCAAGATAGTCAATATCCTTGTGTGTGCATGTGAGTTCATTACTATGATAACGCATAAAGTTACCCTAGTGCCAAACAGGATTTATGCAGCTCATATGTACTAGATATCACCTTATGAGTATCATTATCTTGAGTTTTGTACTTAGTTGGATTAGACCACTAGGCAATACAAGCTACCAAAAGCTAGCTCATCCGCATGTAAACATTGGTCTATACCAAAGCAAGTTACTTATGTGAAAAACATATCATCATGCGTAAGGATACCACCATTTCCAGGTGGGCTTGATGCCACCCAACCTGTAATGAGGATCACCTTATGGTTCTCTAATGCTAAGAATTCCAAGGATTCAAGTTCAAACTTCTTTATTTTCTTTTAGATTTAAATTTTTCAAGGGAGTTGCTCATTTTTGTTATGGTGAGAAAGGTATTTTGGTAGTGGTGAGAACCACTATTTATTTTGATTTTGCTAATCGTAAAAACCACTGTTTATTTTTCATTTTGTAAAGTGATGATAATCACTGTTTATTTTTCATTTTGGATACTTGCCCTAATTTGATGTGAAGCAAGGGATTTTGATTTTGTGTAAGGAGGAATTTGTCCTTTTGTCAATTCTCAGCATCTTTGAACCATTCGCACAGGGGTATGAGCAATATAAACTTTTTCGCTTAAAATAACCTAGACCACTTTGTAGTTTCATATTTCCTTGTGCTAAACTTGGATTTATTAATGTGAAAATGTGTTGGAATTTTGATGTATACAAGGTATAATCTAAGCAGGATTCTAACTTCTAAAAATCATGATAGCTTTCTACAAAATCTAAAAAGAAAACTAGATATGGCTAAGTGACCGAAAACAAACACACAATATGGAGTGTAAATAATGGCTAAGTGACGAGAAACAAACACACAATATGGAGTGTAAATGTAAATGATACATGTAATGTAAACAGGTGATAACATTGACATATGATAATAGTGATTTTTATAGATGCCTAACATACAGACCTGGTGCTAAACATGTATGCTCAATATTCTAACAATGCACAATGCAATGATGAGTATGCCTAATGCAATTGATGTTGAAATGTAAATGATGTGAAGTGCAATGAAGCAATATTTTTGTGTTTTTGATGTTTTAATTATGTTTTTGTATTTTTGAGTTTTTGGGGGTCTGGTTCATGGTCGTCCCACCCAAGGACAGTTGCATGTGGTCATCCTTGGGTGGGAAAACCATGAACTCTGGGGTAAACCCTCCCAAAAGTGGTTGGAAGCCCTAATTAACTCCTGAGGGTTGCCCAATGGGGCCATATGATGTCGATAAGAGTGGTGCATAGCAATATTATCAGATTTACATGATTTTAGTTTCTACACCATGCACCATTCAGGAGAAATAAAGTAGTAGAGAAAATATTGCGTTATATGTTAATGCCTCTACAATTAACAAAGAAATAGTAGAAAATGAGCAGGATAAGTCAAAAGCTTCCTTAGAAAAAATAAGAGAAGATAAATCTAATTAAAATGAACGTTGTTAAAGAAGATTGAGGAATATAATAATAAGACCTATTCTCGACACTTGTAAGAAAAAAATAGGAAAACCTTCAAATTATCAAGCAAGAGCAAACATAGAGAACGAAACACAATCTAAGTTGGTTGAACTTCTCTTTACCAAACAATAAATCAATATTGGTAATTCTCAAGTAGGTACAATGAGACATGATTACCATCTCATAAAACATAAGGGGTGCTAATGGCCCCTCAAATCAGAGGTGTATTAGGGACCTTTGCTTAAGTAATAAGCCTAATATACTTTGTATCCAGAAAAATAAAATGATAAAGGAAGAAGTTTCCAAAACTATGAAAGCAGTTTGGGCAAGATGTGAATAATATGTTGTGGATTCAAAAGGAGTGGCAAGAGTAACATTTTAGAATCCATTTAGAACCTCCTATGAAACCATTCATAAACCTAGGCATTGGTTAGCCTTGTCAACCACATTCTACTTTACAGATATTTAATTCATCCTTATCAATGTCTATGGACCTACAACTCAATTAGGCAGATCATAAGTATGGAGTGGGCTTGAAGCCTTTATAAGAAGTAAATACCAAAAAAAAAGATTCATGATCATAGAATACTTTAATGACATAACCAATCTAAGTACAAAATTTAGGGTAATTATAAAAATAACCCAACATATGAGAGATTTCTAAGCTTTTATTCAAGACAATTATCTATGGGAGGTTGAGTTTGAAGAGGATAACTATACATGCACCAAAAACAGGATAGGCTAGAACCTAAGAGCAAATAAAATAAACCGATGCATTCTCTTAGATCATTGGCTAGACGATGGGACTTGTGCTAAAATTAATACCTTGACAAAGATTGGTTCAGATCATTGGACAATAAGGGTTTAAATGGAGGTAAATGAATTATAAAAATATCATGTTTTAAATATATACAAATGTGGGAAGACCATCCAAAATAAATTAAATCAATGACATCTAGATTAAAATATTAGAAGAAGGCCACTTTTAGAGATAAATTTAAGAAGAAAGAGGAACTAAAAGAGAAACTTTTAAAATTCTAAATAGGTGGGCACAATAATCCAAAATCATAGGAAAGGGAGTTTCTTAGTGAATATCAAAATATTTTGAGTAAGGAAGAGAAATTTTGGAGATCAAAATTGAGACAGACTTGGTTAAAAGGAGCTAAAAACACAACGTTTTTTCATCAAATGATAATAGTACAAAGATTAGCTTCTAGAATTAGTATAATCAAATTAGTAGAAGTGGTTTGAACTGAATACCAAAGCAAAATCATAAAGGAGATAAATTTTTTTACCATAATATTATAGGATCAAAGGAGATTGAAGTTCTTAGTGATAAACTACTACAAGAATTACCTTTAACTGTAATAGATGAAGATAATAGCAAATGGATTAAGCCTGTTACTTTGGAAGAAGTTCATTTAGTTCTTTTATCTTTTGATAAAGACAAATCCCTAGGTGTGGATGGGATCTCACTAGCATTCTATCAACATTACTAGGAAATAGTGAGGGATTCTTTATTAGTGGCAATAGTACTAGGGTAAAATAGTACACAACTTATAAATATAAACAACATATCTTACTTTGATTCCAAAAAAGAAGGATACAAAATCATTAGATAATCTTCAAAGTGATGGCAAATCGGTTAAGACCACTTTTAGACAAAATTATTTTAAAAGAGCAAGGAGGATTTGTAAAAGGGATATAAATTTTTTAGATGGGATTATGGTAGCTTGTGAAGTAACGCATTCAATAACTTTAAGAAAATAGAGCAATGATCTTCAACTTGATATTAATAAAGCCTATGATAGGGTGAAATGGTATTTTCTTTAGAAAAGTTTAGATTTGGGAAGAAAAGGGCTAGATGGATTAATACTTGTGTCTCCAAAGTAT
Organism: Wollemia nobilis; assembly: GCA_028583015.1. NCBI lineage: Eukaryota > Viridiplantae > Streptophyta > Pinopsida > Araucariales > Araucariaceae > Wollemia > Wollemia nobilis. The sequence continues at coordinate 22,555,517 of JAQPPZ010017228.1, forward strand.
TATATTCAGTTTTGGTCAATGGGCTAGTAATAGAGTTTTTTAAAGCCAAGAGGGGTCTTAGACAAGGAGATACATGGTTTCAAACATTATGTACAAGGATCAAGAAGGAATATACAAATGGAAATAAGTTTTTTTACAAATATACTGGATATTGTTGCTAGTGGGTAGTTGAGCAGAAATATAACAACACTGATTATTTTGAGGGAATCCGAGGATAAGTCGATTTAGGAGTTGATCAACTCAAGATAATACACAAAAATGGTAAAGCACCAACAAAATAGGAATAATTCAAAAATATGGAGAGATATTTGGGATAGACCAAGCATTCCAAAAATCAAATATTTGTATGGCTAGTAGGTCATAAGAAAAATATATACTAGGATAAGCTAATGAAGAGAGGTTTTCATAGCCCCTCAAAATGTGCTCTATATAAAAGGAGGAGAGTATAGACCATCTCTTGGGACACTTATCAATTATCTAAGAACTATGGTAATGTATTTTTAATATGTTTGGTAAATTAATGTGATGAATGGAAGAATTGAAGAATGGTTAAATTAGTGGTAAAGCACTTCTAAAATTATAGACAATTTGGGATTATATTGAAAGATACAATACATTGAACTGTATGACTACAAAGGAATAGAAATTTTTTTAAAGGAAAGGAAATAAATTTAGAGGTAAAAAAAAGAAGCTTTGTTTAACCATGGAGGAGCCTAAACGATCCCTTCGACTCATCTAATCCCTAACCTTGAAGAAGAGAGGCTTGATAGATGGAGTCAAGTCATCAAATGCAATTATGATGTTGGATACAAGAGAAACAAAAGGAAGGAAAATAATATAAATTGGAAACCACTAATAGTGGAATTGGTTAAATTAATTTCTAATGGACCATTTAAAGGAAATTCAAGATCAACATGATGAGGAGGAATATTTAAAAATAATAGGGGTGAAATTTTGTCTCATTACACTTTTTTTTTATTAAGGTATAAGAACGGATTTTGAAAGGGATCCCAAACCTTTTACAAACATCATCAAAGAATAATGTTTACACTCCAAAAATGGTTCCAAACCTTCAACAAGTAGATTAAACAACTTCTATACTTTCTATTTTTTTTTACTTCAAGATCATTTAAGATTACAAAAAAACGTACCAGACAATGAACAATAAACAAACGTAGATAAAGCTTAAACCAATAGAGACCAAAAAATATCTTTGAGATAAACCTTCTCTTCAATGTCTAGTGTTTCTTGCTAGGCCTTGAGCATCAATATTTTAGGTTCTTTAAGTGATTTTTTGCTTCTTCCATATTTCACTAGACCATTTGGAGTAAACTTTTTGACAAGTCATTAAGGTCTTTCAGTACGAAGTTTTGGAAAATAGTCTCAATGACCTACTTTAATGGGGGGAAGCCAACCAGAGTATTGCTAGCCTTCACCTTTGTCCCGTATTCAAGGCTCTAGTCACAAATTATCACCCTCGACAATGGTTCCAAACTTAGAATCAAACTTCTAGACCATATGTCATCTCTATCCCTTCCACAAAAAATAAAGGGAAAATCATCGATAGCCATGGGAATCTTGTGGGAACTTATTGCTCGACGGGATCAAGCATACCATATTTCCTTTTAATGCTTTGGTTTTTGGTACAAAAAATGACTAATGTTTTCCAAATGGACTCAAAATCACGAGTATTGGAACTTAGTGAAGCCCCCCATATCAACTCCAGTTCCATATCAGCTCACAAAATAATAATTAGTAAAAAACAAGGGTAGAGCAGACCAAACCAAAGAATGGATTTCATTGAAGGCAAGATCTCATCAACCCAATAACACTCATTCTAGCTCCAAATTAAAGGATCCCCCATTTTTGGATACTCAATGTCAAGTCCTCTTTTATTTCCTTCATCTTTGGATTGATACTTGTAGCTATCAGGTTTGCTCAAACTCCTCCCTCCAGATGAACAATAAATTTAACCACAAAATCTTTAAGATCCCCCTAACAAATTTAATCTTTGATCTCATTTTGGTCATCATCCTTGGCTTCACTCTTTATAATTTCCTAAACACTTTGAGGGAAGGTTAACTCCTAACACTGCAATTCATCCAAAGGTACACTCATATTCACTAGACAATCAACCATCCTATTAGCCTATCTATAGACATGGACGATATGCACTTCCTCAAGAAGCTCTAGTTTAGTGAATCTCACTTATCATATTTGTTATAGTCCAAATTGGTGAATGTTTTCATTTAAAATATTAATGATGTTTTGTGAATCTCCTTCTATTATTAATTTCCTTATATTTAGCCTGTCAAAAAGTGACACACCCATAAAGGTCACTCTAACTTTAGCAACATGGCTTGTTTGATCTCCTAGAGGCTCTACATACGTCAAGAGCGGTATACCACAATGATCTTGCAAGATACCTCTACTCCAACACTCCCAAGGTTTCCTTTTGTTTCTCCATAAAAATTTAATTTTATCCATCCACTTGGCGATTTCCATTTTGAATTGGTTTGTGATGAACTGGGGGTGAGCAAAAATTATGATAAGTGGAATCTAGCTCCCAAACTCTAGCAATTTCTTTCTCTAGATCTGGTTTGAAATTATTTTTGATCTTCATGATACCTAATTTTTTCAACATTGCACTTAAAATTCTATTTGTCACTAATGAGTACTCTTTCTTCTTATCTTTGAAGATCCAATAGTTCTCTTGGGGAAGTTTTTTGCATCCCTTATGGATTGTCATGCCACAAGAAATTCTTGATTCCAACCAGTATTGTGGACTCTAGTCAATCCACCTCTTTAACTTGGGAAAATATTATTCTAAGACTCTAGACATATCAAGTATGGTAATGAAACCCTTGAGGTGAGCCTATAATATGACTATATGCTCATGCTCATCCATATTACATAATGTAAAGTATTATTTTGACCAAAAATCATAAAAACCATTTAATTATGCTCTATAAGCAAACTGATGCCTTGACCATTGGGTAAATTGTAGAAAGATTTCAAATATTCAATGAGAAAGAAAGAAAAAAGAAACCGATTCAATTATGATCATTCAAATAATGTAACAAATATAATTGAAATTACTAGCAAAAGAAAACGCTATTCACACATTCAAATTATGTAATATGTAAACATGCAACAAATACACAATTATACCAAAGAATTGCTCCAAGAGGAAGTAGGATTGTATTAATATTGAAAATATTTTACAATGGGAGTCTGGCTAAGAATACCAAGATCTCACTCAACAAATACAAATGGTGTTTCATTCACATAGTGCAACAAAACTCCATGACTCATTCAAATCATGTAACAAGGAGCCTCCTAGCTTTCGATCCAACCACTAGAAATGATCTTAGAAAAATGGATACCTCTTGAGCAAAGCCTACATAATCAAGGGGAAGAATGAGGGATGAAGGTAAAAAGAGAAACAAAGGGAATACAATTCATAATGCAAGGGCACTCAAGTATACCTTGCTAGAAAAATTAGTGTGTAAGACTTGATCCCAATCTTGGTCGCTGCAGCTCTATATATAGATTTCAAACACTTTATTCTATTACGACTATTTTTAGAAGATTTCTCCATTTGGCATCTTTTCTACCCTTGATCTCCTGAATGTGTTACAATAAAATTACAATTTTTTTTATTTGTCTTGTTCAAAACTAAAATCTGGTTGCATTTAGAACCTTAGATTTTTATGATGGAATACAAATGTATTAGATCCGAACCCTACAATTAGCTTATTCTTAGCCCATCCACAATTTCTTAATTGTGGGATCTACCATTTTGGATCATCTCATAATTTTTGACCTTAGTCTCCTGCTATTTTATCTTCTTCTTAACTCTGTTGTTCTTTTTACTGTCTTATTTCATATACCTTGCAATATTTAAAAAGTTTGTAGCTCATAAAAGACCTTTTATCTTTTGATTGTAATAAAAACTTTTGCATTTCATGTTTAGCACTTCATAAAACCTTCCTTTATATTTAGCACTTTTGAGAAATTGGGTGGATGAAGGGATCATAGAAAGTGGAAGATATTTATTGATGAAGAGGAGAAGAGTTGATGGAAAGGATGGGGACAAAGGAGTTTATGGCACAATAAATGGGTGAATGTCAAAAGAAGTGATACTATAATATGAAGAAATGGAGGGAAATAAAAGAAATATAATGAAAAGTAGTGCCTAAAACATGGGACACCACCAAAAATTGTACCTTTATGAGTATACTTTGCTATAGCTTAAAGTTGTTTCAAGTGCAAACAAAATGCCAAACACTTATAAGCTGAAGTTCACTACTATTGTGCTTCTTCTTTATATGGTTGAGTGATAATATTTTCATTTGGTCATTCTCCATCATATGGTCTTTTACTTTTACTTGTGCCTTCTAGTTCATCAAAATATTGAGAGGAGTTTTCTTGTGGTTCTGAAAGAATGTCAAGCTTCATATATATTGAGTTTTGATGATGGATTTGCTAGTGGACACTCAAAATTATTACCGAATTGTTCCTTTTTATGAAGTGCTTTTATCAAAAATATGATTTTCTGTGAATTGTCTATTCAATTTATTTCTTCTACCAACTGAGCCTCTCCTTGTCTGTGAATCTGTCACCACACCAAGTGTAGTATGATATGCAAATTTACTCACACAAAATTTGTCATCTTGGTTTAATCATATTTGAATTGTTTTTAAATTCATGGTGGTAAAAAAATAATGAGGTAGAGATGAAGTGTTGTGAAAAGGTTGAAGGCAACTTTATTTATTCTGCCAAACTTCAACTTTAGTTATTCATTTTGATTATGTTGCAAGTTGTTTTTATGTACTATGTATGACAAATTATTTCGAGCTATGTGAGACATGATTGTACTCATCCTTTTATCCGCTTGTTGTGCACTTACATGAAAATGTGATGCACCTACCTTCACTTGACATGTTTGTTCTAATTTACTCCACTTGTTTGTGTTCACTAAAAATGATCATAAAATCACTTATTTGTCTATCTTTCAATATTGGTCCTTGCAGGTCCTTTATGCCATCTACCACTTATGGTCATGTATTTTTACCTTTGTTCAAATCCTCTATCATTCCTAATATGATGTTCTTCTTAGCTCATCAATATTTGCCTATGTGGAGCAATACCTTTTCATGTGAATCACTTATTTTTATCATGAGTAGACCACAATATTATATTTTGCATTAAGACCTTAGGTGCACATTTTTTTAGCCATTGAGGTACAAATTATTTGTTGTTATTTGCTCTTTATTGTTGATTGTTCACCTTTTGTTTTGAGACCAAGTGAGGTTCTCATACCCTTTGAATAAGTCAGCTTCAATGTGAGATGTCCATCTAAGCATGCTTCCAAACTAAGACTAGGTGGAATCCACATGGCTTCTCTAGGTTGAATCAAGGTATGTTTTGTCAGTATTTGCAAAAAACTATGGGCCATAGATTTTGGAGATTCAATGTAGGTCATTTATTTTTTGCCCAATCGAGATTGAGCACTTTAATTCATTTGAGTGAATGTGGGCCACATATTCTTTTAATTCCTTTTTCTTAAACATTTTGCATTGTCAAATATTTTTGAAAGATTACACCGTTCATTTTTCAACCAATAAGACTTAAGCACTTCACTTTTTTAACCAAATCCGAGACACATGATCGATGACCAATTGGATGGCAGTGCTCCAATAACTTTGGATGAACCTAAGCCGCTCATTTTTTGACCAATTGGGTGTCAAAACTCTAGCTTCAGTGGGCCAATATAAATCATTTATTTTAAAGCTAACAGGATCATGATGTAGGGTTTCTTTTGGACAAACTCGGTGATGCCATGTGAAAAAAATTAGTGTGCATGAGAAAAAAGGGTTTCGAAGGAATGCGAACCATGGATTTTTTAGGGATCTTTCCACAATGTAGAATATGAAGAACGTGCATGGTATTTAATGGAATGGAGTGGATGACGCATGGGACGTGGGAAAACCTAAGTTTTATGTGAAGATTTTATTTGCTTTGCGACTTAAGATTTCAAGAATTAGGAAAATAATGTGACTAGGAGGGCATGAAAATTTGATTTGTGGCTCAAACTTAGGTGCATGAAGGGATCAAACCTTAGGACAATACCATGGAGGTGATGGGGGATCTTAAGGGAATTAATTTGAATGACTAAGGTAAGTTCTAATGGTAAAAAAATGCGAATCTATAGGATATGAGGAAAAATGCATGAACCTTAATGGAGGGGAGATGTTCCACATGAGACAATATAACTAGATTTAGAATTTATGAGCGAATAAGCATTGGAAAGGGGATTGATTTTTTGTTATTTAAAGGATTTTTAAAACCTTAAAAATATAAGGTAAAAAAATTAGACAACCATTAGGAAATATTATATTGTCCCTAGACATGAAAGTAGAGACTAACCTATAAACTATATCAAAAAGACTTTTAAGGACTAGAACTATATTAAAATTCAAATTTAACCTATACAACAAGTAAAAATATTGCATAGCCTTAAGGACCCATGAGGTGTAAAATTAGGGGTATATCTTAGGTTGTATTTTGAAGATACAACATGTTCCTTTATTTCCATACCACCCAAAGAACATGTGGAAGACTTAATCTCCATAACATGTGAAGCCTTTTACTTTTGAAGGGGAACTCCCATTGAAGACAAAGATTGAGTAGAGCTTGGGGAGAACCCAATCTAATTAAAAGTTGTTCATAATATTATTAATTAGCTCAACCGTGAAAGGATAGGTAGAGAAGAGATGGTTTGTATCTTCCTCACTCATTTCACATAGAACACACCTATTTGCGAATGTGAAGTCTCTTTTATGTGAATTTTCCAAGGTTAAGATCTTATTTTGGACTACTAACCAATAGAAGTGTGCTATCTTGGGAATGATGTCCTTGATCCAAATATTATCTTCTAAAAACCATCCAATTCAAGAAGATAATAACCCAATTTGACTGAGTATGTTCCTTCCTTTTGGCTCATCCAAATAAGAGAATCTGAAGATCTAGTATTGTTCTGGAAATAGACTTGTAGAAGTCTTTTTAGCTTCCTTAGATTTTGTTGATTTCTGTCATCAAGATTATCCACCTATAAAAGTTTTTATTTCTTACCATTTTCCTCAGTGATTATATAACCTTTTACTAGGTCCCCATAGACAGTCTCAACCAAAAGGTTTTAGCCCTTCCAAATTTGGATCCCGATTGAGAGGGATACTTGTAATCCATTTATCATTCCAGAAGTGTACTTTGGGATCCTTTCCCAATCTACCAACATTTCCATTATTATTTTTTGAATAATATTTCTTATAAACATTTGTTGTGGGGATTGAACCCGAGTCACATCACTGATAATACAAGTGGCATCCTTGTCGGGTTGGTTAGCTTAAACGGTTACAATCCATTATTGTAAAAGTGGTTTGGTTGTTTGAAGACTAATACAAAGGTATGACCCTTTATGTAGATTATCTACCTCTAAGAAATTTGAGGTATATCTCAAATATTTTACCTTGAGGATCTGAACCCAATTAAGATTTACATTGGTTGCCATTTTCCATCCTAACTTACCCATCAGGGCCAAATTCATTTTCCTCAGCTTTCTAAAACCAAATCCACCCACATCCTTTCCAAAAAACACCTTAACCAGGGCCATTAAGGCTAATATTTTCTTCTCCTCCACTCTAAACCGTAAGAATTTTATCTAAATATGCTTTATTTTATCATAAATTATAGTCGGTATTTTGAAGAGAGACATGAAGTAAACGTGTATGTTTTGTAGCGACAGTTTGACTAGTTGAGATTTACCAGCCCGACTGAGTAAGGAACCCCTCCAACTTGAAATTTTATTCATTAAACACTCCACCACTGAGTTCCAAAGAGCTACCTTCATCCTCCTTTTTAACAATGTCATTCCTATATAGGTGGTTAGAAGGTCTTGAATGTTGCAACTAAAGAGTCAAGCTAACTTAACCTATCTATGGTCAAGAGTGTTCAAAAAATAAATTTTGCTCTTATCATAGTTAATTTTTTTACCCATAGCCTGCTCATACTAATCCAAGACCGATTTTAGATTTTTTGCCTATGAAATAGAGGATTTTGAAGAGATAAGTGTATCATCCACAAACTACTGGTAGGACATTGGTTGCACATTAGTAGCTGGAATGATCCCATAAACCCTACCAATTGTTGTTGTTGCTAATATTTTCCTTCCTAAAACCTCAACAAGGATACTAAAGAGATAGAGAGATAAGGGATCCTTTTGTATCATTCTCCTCTTACTTTGAAAATATCCTATCAAAGATCCTTTCACCAAGATAGAAAACATAGCATAAGAGAAGCACACCTTGATCATATTTACCCATTCTTGGTGAAAATAAAACCTGATAAAAACCTTAATTAGGAAGTCCTAGAAGACTCTGTTATATGCCTTGTTCATGTCCATCTTTAGTAACATTATTGCATTTCCACTCTTACCAGTGGAATGAATTACCTCATTAATGGTAATGATTCCATTCAAAATTTTACACTCCTTCACAAAACCTCCTTGTTGAGAATTAATTATAAATGGTAATACATTTTTTATCCTCTTGGCTAGAACTTTTGATACAATTTTGTAGAGAGTGGAAAAAATACTTATCGATCTAAAGTCAAAAAAAGACCTAGCTCCAACTACTTTTGGGATGAAAGTTATAAATGTTGAGTTGACATCTCTTGGCATAAATCAATTTTTTTGGAAATCCATTACTGCTTGAGTGACATCTCCTCCAACTATATGCCAAAAATGATGAAAAAAAACAACTGGAAAACTATAAGGGCATAGAGCCTTGTCTCCTTGCATACCAAAGATAACTTTCTAAATTTCCTCTTCTTTGAAGGAGCTAAGCAAGTAATTGTTTAATTGGTTTGTAACCATGCAAGGAATATTCTTAAGCAGCCCCATTTACTAGATCTTCCACACCTATGAGGTTGAAGAAGAATTTAACAACCTCCTCTATTATTTGTATGGGTTAGAAGTTATTGATCCATCAGGTTTAGCCGCTTATTTCATTTTATTATAACTCTTGTGTCTTAAAGTAGAGGTATGAAAATATTTTATATTCCTATCATCTTCCTTTAGCCATGTTACTCTTGTTTTTTGCCTCTAGAAGGTTTTTTCATAAGATAAAATATTGTGGAATTCGCACAATAGCTCCTTTTCTCTTGTTCTCAATTCACAAGATAATTTTTTTGATTGAATGGTTGATTCTAAATCATTTAGCTATTTTTTCAAATATGTCTTTTTCTTTTGAAGATCACCAAAAATCTTCTTATTCCACACCTTAAGGTTTTTAACTATAAACCTTAGTTTTTTTCCACTTGGATTAACTTACCTCCAAAGATATCTTGTTGCCAAATCCTGATTTCCAAATCCTTATGTTGAAGCCACATCTTCTCAAAATGGAAAGGGCTCTTGAAGTTTTTTTTTTTTCTGATCTTTGACTCCCAGACTAGAGGATTATGATCAGGTCTTGTCTTTAGATGGGTTGTTATGGTTGAATCCCCAAAAAGGATAAGACTCTCTTATAACAACAAAAAATGATTTAGAAAATTTTGAATTAATTGGTCTCCTAGGCATCTATTACTCCAAGTATGCTTAGGTCTTCGATGCTCTATATCCATAAGTTCATTCTCATTTACAAAATCTGCAAAATCTATCACGCCTTAAGTAATAGAATTTTTATCTGATGGATATAGGGGAAATTTACCCTACCAAAACCCATGGAAGGTCCACAAAGGAATTCCTTAATTGGCTTAGATACTTCCATAATTGTTTCCTTCCTATAATTGATTTTTGAGCATAAACATTAGTAACTATACATTGATGGTTTTCCTCATTAAAAAATGAATTGGCATGAACCTTTAGTTCAAAACTATCAATATTTCTTTAAATATATTCTAATTCCACTTGCTTAAAAGGCCTCTTGGATTACTTATGATGTATCTTCAATAATTAAGGTAATCAATAACTTCGGTGAAGCTAGGGTTTTGTATTGCAAAGAATAAGGGTTTCAATAAAGGGTAAAATTTATTTTCTTACTATGGAGGATATCCATGAGCGAATAGATACTATGGAGGAGAGAGGTCTAATTTATCGGTTCATGGGATTTTGATTGAATCTTGCTACTATCAAGTAATGGGCTGCCAAAAACTAGATAACTAAAGGTGAGATCCAAATTTCTACTTACCCTAATGGTTATTTCCTTGCTATGTTTTCCACTAAAAAATACAGTGAGGATATATATCAAGGGGGGCCATGGTTCTTAGGTAGATCAGGGCTTTTCATGAAGCCCTAGCATACCATGTTCAAATTTGAGGAAGAAATGCCATCAATTGCACCTATTTGGGTCTGTTTATTTGGCCTCCCAGCATAATATTAGAATCCAAATATATTAGCAGCAATTGAGAGTTCTTTAGGAGTTTTCATTATGATATTTGATAGCACTCAACAATTGTATCATATGATTTATGCAAGGATTTGTATTCTAATTGACTTTGACAAACCACTTCGATAGAGGATATGTGGAAGAATTATGGGAGAAACAAGTAGAATTTTAGATGCAGAATTTGTCATAAATATGGCCATCTAGCCAAGTATTTATCCTCATAAGATCCCTAATAAAGAGGAAGAGGATGGGGACTTTGCAGGGTTTCAAATCCCCAAATAAAATAATATTAAAAAAATAACACCAAAAGATAAAATAGTAATTTCACCTAACACCTTTGAAATTCTCTCTACAAATGACCAATTAGATGATGAGGATGACAAAATGGAAACAATGAATAAAGAAAAATAATTTGATGAAGAGAAAGAACATGAAAGAATGGATGATGAAATCAGAATAAAAGAACTGCCCTAATTTTGAGGAATAACCAAGGAGAGCCATCTCATCCAGCAATGGACCTTCAAGAAAAGAAAAACATAAAAAATTTAAATAAGTGCAAAACTAAAAGACAAATTCAAACAATAAACAAGTCGATTCCACAAAAATATCATATAGATCCCAACAATAGTACCTTGGTTCTATGTAATAATTCTATAGCCCTTACAAGAATTAAACATGATACAAATAAAAATATGATGATGGATACAAAGCAAAAGGTAGGATGTAAATTCAACTAGCATCATCTTGTAGAGGAAGGTCAAAAGTTAATTGAGGAAGGTAAGGTAACAGTTCTTACCCAGTTCTTCAAATATAGTTATTTACAAAGATTATCACTTGAAATATTAGGGGACTTAAAGGAAGTCCTAAAAAATAAGAAATTAGAAGAATGATTCAAAAAAATTAGCCTCAACTTCTCTTTCTTTAGGAGAGAAAGATTTCATTTGAAGAAATAGAAATAATAGCGAAAAATATGTGGTCATCTAGTAAGGTAGTGTCCCTTAGCACCCAAGGGGAACTAGGAGTGGAATGTCTTTGGTATCTAAAGGAAATTACAGTACAATACATGATGAGAAGCAAGGGATTGCTAGCAATGGTTACCCAAAATAGAGATTCAAATCTATGTTCCATGTACCATAGAAGAAAAATGAACAGTATGGAGAAATATAGCTTTTATCCCCTCTCAATTCCCTGAAGCTTGAGCTTTGATAGGAGGAAATTTCAACTCTATCCTTTCTTTAAAAGAAAAAATAGAAGGAAGTAGGAAGTTGAATAGGAGTTTAGAACTCATGAGTGAATACATTGTCAACCTTCATCTAGTAGATATCAAGCCAACCAATGGTTTGATGACTTTGTCCAATAAAAGACAAGGCTCAACATGTATTCTTGAAAGGCTAGATAGGTTATTGCTTTCAGACAAGTTTTTGATACAAGGACACATCCCAAAAGTGAAAATCTTAAATAATGCTAGATCTAATCATTAGTAAGTTTTAATTAAATTTTGGAGAACCAAGGGTAAACCGACACCATTTCATTTTCAGCTAATGTGGCTCAAAGATGAATCTCTCAAATAAAGGACACACCATTGGCGGCAAGAAGGTAAGCCAAGACATGGTACTAAGATGTATTGTTTTATCAAAATTTTGAAGTATATTAAATATAAAATAAAGACATGGAATTAGGAGGAATTTGGAGATGTTAGGGCAAAGAAAATGAAAGGTAACCCAATTTGAGGAGATAAATGAGCAAATTCATATTGAGGGATTAGCAAAAAATAGGGTTAAGACAAATTAATATTTCAGCCTAGGTGAAGGAATGGAACATAAGAGAAGAACTAATATGAAAACAAAAGTTAAGGATTCAATGGCTACAAAAGAAGACCAGAACACAAGTTTATTCCATAAGTCTATCCTAGCCCAAATAACTCATAACTTTATTCCCTCAATGAAGAATTAATTAGGAGATATAGTCCACAATTGGAAAGGCATGTCTTCATTAGTTGTGAATCATTTTTCAAACCTCTTTACAGTCCAATTGCTTGATTCAAAATCTCAACAAGAGATTTTACATGCGATACATGTTCTTATTTTTGATGAGGAGAATGTGGCTCTAACTACTCCTATAACTAAGAAGGAACTACAAAGGGTAGTTTATCAAAATGTAAAAGGAGAAAATACCAGGTCCAAATGGTTTCCCTGTTGAATTATATTAAGAATTCTGAGATGTTTTTTAGGATGACATTATAGAGGTGGTAGAAGAGGCTAGAAAGGCAAAAGATATCCTCAATAACATCAACAAGACTTTTATAGCTCTAATTCCAAAAGCTCAAGAAGTAGATAACATTACTGGATATAGACCAATTGCTTTATATAATGTTATTCTAAAAACCATTTCAAATATTATGTTAGAAAGGTTAAAACATTTGCTTCATAAGATCATCTCTCCAGAACAAGGGATATTTGTTGAAGGATGACAAATAGTGGATGAGATAGTGTTAGCCCAGGAAACAATTCACTGTATGGAAGCTCAAAAATCTCCCTTCATGTTTATTCAATTGGATTTGTCCAAAGTATATGATAGGGTGGATTGGCACTTTCTCATCAAAGTTTTGGAAAATTTTGGATTCTCTCAATAATGGAAAAAATGGATCGAAGGTTGTTTATCTTCAATTTCTTATTCAATTATTCTTAATGGCTATCCTACTCATTGGTTCTCAACTTCTAGAGGCATCAAACAAGGATATCCTCTTTCTCCTTATCTTTTTATCATCATAGTAGAATGTTTGGGAAGGAATTTTGCTAAGAATCAAGATTATCAGAGGTTATAAGGAGTCACTATAGCTAAAGGAATCAGGCCTATCACTCATTTACAATTTGTTGATGATTTTACCCTTTTGGAGAAGGCAACAATAAAGGAAGCAACCTCGATAAAGCAAAATTTTCAATATTTCATTAGAGCCTCAGGGCAACTAATTAATGAAGATAAATCAAAAGTACTTTTTTTATTGCTCAAATAGAAAATAGATTTTGATAATGGATATATTAGGATTCAAAAATACTTCTCTTCTAATTAAATACTTGGGTATTCCTATTAATCTGGGTAGCCAAAAAAGAGAGCATTGGAGCTGGTTATTAGAGAAAGTGAAGAGTAAAATTGGAAGTTGGACCAACAGATGGCTTTCATCTGGAGGTCGAATAACTCTTATCAAATTGGTTCTTTAGTTCATTCCTATATTTGGTTCAACAATTTTGAACATCCCAAGTCAGTGCTCAATGAACTAGACAAAATTAGTCACAAATTTCTCTAGAGAGGTTCAAAAATGGAGAAGAAATTGATACTAGTAAGGTGGAAGACTTTATGTCTCCCTACTTATGAAGGAGGTTTAGGTCTTAGATCAAAATTCAAGAATAATAAGGCTTTGGTAGAAAACTTATATTGGAGATGGATTAGCCACCCCAATTCCTTATGGACCAAACATATTAGAGCTAAGTATGCAAAAAATAAAGACCCGTATAACTTAATTTGTCATCAACTGCCTTCTAGAGGATCCTTAATTTTAAAGGTCCTAAAAATTGGAGAGGATTTGATAAATAAAAAGCTCTTTTGAATAGTTCAAAATGGTCAAAAGATAAGTTTTTGGATAGACTCTTGGGATGGATAGCTTCCGTTGTCAATCCAACATCAAAAATTGAGGCATATAATGGAGAAAATATATAGGATAAAATTAAAAAAAGTTGCCAAATATTATACAGATCATACAAGAAATGTGAATGTGGGAAGATGTTGGATCCGAGTAGAAGATTGGCCAATCCAACTTTCTAAAGATAAAAAAAAAAAATTATTCATAGAATCCTTCAAATGAGATCACCTTCATGGTCACAAGTTGAGGATTATATTGGCTAGACTATTTTAGGGTATGGTGTACACTATTGCTTAGGGTACTTATTCTTAAGCCCTATCAATCCCCATCAGGGTCAAGATAGTTTCAAGCAGTTATGGCCAAAAGTTAGATTTTTCAATTGGTTGCTGCTCCATAAAAGGGTTCTCACAGGGGAGCAACTTATGAAGAAAGTTTTATGGACCTTTTCAATGTGTGATGTGTTGGGATAACAATAAAAATCTTAACCATTTTTTCATAGAATACCCCATAGTTGCAGCATTGTGGAAGAATATGACTTACTTTCTAAATTTAATATGGTCCAATGAATAATTAATATAACTATGGAGAGATTGGAGCAAACAAGAATGAAAATACTGGTATGTGAACCAAATAGTTTGGACAGGTATGATTATTCTTTTGTGGAACATCTAAAAGGAGCAAAACAAGCAAATATTTTGTCAAGAAAGTAGGGACTTCCACTATATCTAGCTAAAGACCATAGAAAATGTGAGAGAGATTGTCCAGTATTTATTAACTCATCCACACAATTCAAATCAACTATGGGAACAAATGATGGCTCGATTAAAGATAATAAATATATTAGCCCAACACAAAAGGAAGAAAGGGACTAGTCAAATGATGGATAGAACTCAATAATGGTAGCCTCCCCAAAGAACTTCATAAAAATCAATATCGATGGAACATCTAGAGGAAATCCTGGAAGAGCTAGTATAGGAGGGATAGGTATATTGGAGGATGGTACTCTAATTTTTACTTTTGTAGAAAATTTAGGAATTCTATCTAATAACTTAGCTAAAGGGCAAGGTATTTTGAGAGGTTTGCAAGAGGTGCTTAAGGCATGGTGGAGAAGGATGATTATTGAGTCAGACTCTCAAGTTATGAACAATTATTTAAAATCAACTTCAAGGTGTAATAAGGTAGATTGGAGAATCCGAAATAGTATGGATAATATTAGGTTAATCATAAAAAAAAATTAGGAGGTTATTTTCAATCATGTGCCTAGAGAACAAAACAAAATGGTGGACACTATAGAAAATTGGGCTCTTGATAAAGGATATTTTAAGTGCTATGGTTATCCTTCTAGGTGGTGGCTAGAATAAATTAGGACTGATCTTCTCCTTGTTTAGTCTCTTGATGACAATGTAGGAAGCTATGTTTACTATAAGCAATGCAGAGCTTTTTTTATGACAAAATCTCAAACTTCCAAAAAATAAATCTTCAATATTATTTATGATAGAGGATGTTAAAGGGTTTTGTCTCAATAATAAAATCTTCAATGGTAGGATGGATGTATGGAAGCTACCTTTTGGTGTAACTTTTCATATCCCTACTATGGTTATGCAATTTATTTTGATATTTTTATTTTGGTACATTTATTCATTACTATCATTGATAGAGATTGTCGAGGAGTTTTGTCTAAATAGTCAATAGCTCCAATGCCTTAGTTTTTTTGGGGTGTTTTTTTAAATAAAGGGGTAAAAATGTATTGATAAGAAGACAAGATTACATAGTACAACGAACCCCCCAACCAGGACTCAAATAAACAACAAAATAAGCTAAAACCACTAGATAGGATCGAAACTTGAAGAAAACAAGAGCAAACCACATTAAGTCTGGATATCCTTGTGGATCAACTCCTATAGGTGCTGAGAGTCCCCAACTGAAAGACTCTCCCAGTTATCTATAATCCAAGGACCCAAAATCTCAGAAGCCCTTTTGGCCAAATAATCAACAACCCCATTCCATTCCCTTGGTATGTGCACAAAGGAGAAAAATTCAAAATCTTCACTAATTTTGAGAATATGAATGGCCATAGAGACCAACTGCCAATTAAAATTATCTAATATTTTGTTTTTTAAGATATTAACAAAAATTTGAGAGTCAAACTCGCAAATGCTCCTGCACTAGCCAAGATAAAACCCCCTCTGCAAGGCCTCGAAAATCGTAAGAGCTTCTATAAAATTGTTGGAGTGAACACCTTTATAAATGGAAAAGAAAAATTTGACCATGCCATAAGAGTCTCTTCCAATTCCACCAATTCCAGCATGTTTAGGATTGCCCCTAGATGACCCATCAGTATTAATATGTAAACTCCTCTAGTGGGTAGCCTCCACCTACCATCTCTCTGAACTTTATTGCTGAGCTAGGCAACCCTACTAGGGAGAGAAGAGTCCACACCAACCCCAAAGAGACCAAGGGCCTACCATACCTTATCCTCCCTAGAGTCCAAAAGAGGATCCACATCACATATGCTATGGATAGTTTCTTGAATCATACACAATATTATTTTCAAGATCTGTCGAACAACCAAATGTCTTTTTTTTTGGTATTTTTGTGTTTGTTAGTGTTTATTTAATTATTGTTGTTGGTTTTATATGTTTGTGTTTTTTGTGTGTGATTTCTATGTTTTTTGTTGTGTCTTTGTATTGTTATGGTTTTTTTGTGGTTTTTAATGTCTCGTGTTTTGTTGTTGTTTAAGTTTTTTATTTTTGTTTTTGTTGTTTTTTTGTTGGCTTTTATTGTTTGTGTGTGTGTGTGTGTTTGGTTGTGTTTTTTGTGTTTGTTTGAGATTGTGTATTTGTGTATTCTTGTGTTTGTTGTTTTAGGCATACTCCTTGAGTATGTCGAAGGTGGTAGGCCAGGAGCGAGCCCTAGGCGATTTTAGCGAAAGAGATATCCTACTTCCTTGGGTCTTGCCAAAAATTGGCATCCCTTCTAGGATGTTTTACATGAACAAAAAAATAGCCTCTTGAGGCCCCTATAGTTGGGCTTACCACAAAATCGATCCCTCTCCATATTCTTTGTTTGATAAGTTTAGCCTGGGGTTCATCGAGTTTTGTTTCTTGTAATAACATGGGATTAGTTTCTCTTCTCAATGCTTGGACTACTCTATGCTTAGAGGGTGTCTCATTACACTTTCAATAGTGGTTTTAAGACAAATAATGAAGTTGAAGCTTAGGTGGATTTGGAAGGGCTAAAATTATGCATACAAATGAAACATAATAATGTATGGATGGAAGGTGATTCACTGATAGTAATTAATATTATTTCAAGGAAAGCAAAGGCTCCATGGAACATACAAGAGATCATTGTGGAAGTACAAGATCTTGCTACAAATTTTGAAGAAATCAGGTTTACACATACGTTAAGGGAAGGGAACAAATGTGTAGATAGGTTATCCAATAGAGGATCATGAAATTAAGTTATCTTTTCCATGGTTAGAGGAAATTGTGAATTTAGTTGAAGTTGGCAAGAATGTGTTGATTACTTGAATAAAATGATGATTAAGACATACTTTAATGTTTTCCATTGGTAATATTTGTTACATTTTATAACATTAATGTGTTTTCATATAAACTATTTAGTACAATTCTTATGGTTCACTTATGCTTTAGGAAGGAAACTAACAATCTAGATATGGCAAAGTTGACAATGATACTAGAGGTGGACTTTAAGATATTGTAATGTATAGATAGTAGAGGTGGACTTTTGATATTGTGAAGGATGCTACAAGAAAATTTCAATAATAAGGATGCTTAATTTTGAAATATTTATATTTACAAGGAATATTAAAAATCCAAAAAATAAAAATCAAAAGTTACAACTTTTTATAAAAAAGATGTAGGTATGAGATGAATTTGCAAGCTTATTGTAGTGGTAAGGGCTTTTGCCTCTCTTTGAGAGATCGAAGGTTTAAACCCCATTCGGTATGAGGGAACTGGGATCCCTCATAAAAACATGTGCTAACTCGTTGAAAGAAAAACTCAATTGAGATGAGAATATGTTTGTAAAATCTCAAGCTCTAAAGGAGATATTTGTGATTTTCCAAGTGTGGAAGACACGAGTATAACCCTTTTTTCTCAAGCAAAAAAAACTAGTTTAACAACCATTAACTAGGTAAAGTGTGTTAGATAATTGTTTATTTCCTTAAACAATGCTTCTATTATTTAATTAAAGGAAATTATCTACTTGCTAACTATTTATTAAAAGTTTAAATAATCTAATAATTTAACTTAACCACATGACATTGAACATTATTGTAGATCCCTAAAATCAAACCATCTAACTTAGACTAGTTTTTTATGTAAACACATAAAAAGATCAATTACTCAACCTCAAATTTTGCATTCAAAACTCAACAATAGTGAATTTGTTATCTTAGAGTAAATTCACCAAAAAGAAAATACACTTTACAATTTACGTATTCGCAACCACTTCAAATTTACTATCTCCTAGTTGGAATTGACCTTTAACAGTTAAATTTGTAAATTCGTTGAACTAAAGAATATGTTGGTAGCATATTCACTTATCACACACAATAACTTTAATATTGTCTACAACTAGTCAAGGTGAGAATTATTGCTGCCTACTCCTCTACCATCACAAGCGATCAATAGATAGGGATGAAAGTGGCTAAGTTTCATACACCTACCCAAATTAACCCCAATCAAAGGGGTAACTGATTGCCGACAATCCCGTCAATCAATCATATTTATCAACAACCTAGTCAAACCTAAATCAACCACCTTCCTCCTCTTCTTTTGGGAAACCCTTGAGAGGACCAATTTCTATAAATTGGTCCCTTGGGGTGACACTAAGCATGAAACTTTTGGATGTTAAAACTTAGCATTATAGTCACATAATGAAGTGTTATTGAAATTCGATCTTAGAGACATCTCCAAGCAAGGGGGCATCTTTTGCCTTTGAACCATTTTTGGTGATATCATTTGTTTTCATCTAATTTCAGTAACTGTTTAATTAAATATATTTTATCATTTAGCTACTCTTGTATGTATCTATTCTTCTTTGTTTTCAATCTAACCCTTTTGCATGGTAAAGTGCTTTCATTTGTTTTATAGGCATCTTAGAAAACATGCAGGGTAGGAAATTACTTTTGAGGTCTTCAAAATAGTTATGGAAAAGGACTTGTAATCTTGATCAGCCTATTATTATTGTTATTTTTTTTTCTATCATCATACGTGAATTCACCACCTACACCCAAACTAGACTACGTATTCACTATACTCACATAGAACCCCAATCATTATCACTTTGCATCCTTTTGTCTTTTCTAGTATTTGAAATGAATATGCCACCTATGACTGTTATAGGCAGCGTATTTGCTCTACACCTGAGAAATTTTGTTTCTTTTGGCCAACCCAACATCCAATTCAACTATCTTTTTAATGCATCCTTATATTAATAGTAATAACCCTTTAACCCTATTTTTGATATTTGATCATCTAGTTGTATCACCTTAAAATATTTGCCAACTATAGAGCTTTCAAACAAAAACTTCGCTTTAGGTATAACAACATCAACTTCCAAAGTTTATCCATTTCAATTTTATGTATAAGTAGGGGATTAATTATGCCAATCAAGAAGTTGCATGCTTCTTGTTGTTTGGAAGGCCCCCAAACTCTGACTCATATATTTTATTTTATTTTATGGAATTTAGCAAATCCACTAGGTTCAAGATTTCCATATAGCATATTTTCCAGGAGGTATATTTGCATACAAATGATGTATATGCACCAAGCACTAGAATAAGTACATACCCCTTATCCTCCAATTGTCAATCCTTGGATTAAATTATTTGTGAATGTTTACTTGCATGTCCTAATTTATCTTTTGAAACTTGTATAAAAGGTAAAATAAAAAAATCTTATAATAGTATTATACTTTACTCTTTTCTTAGGCATCAAGTCAGAATTGCATATAGCTTCATCTAAGATTAATTGTATGCTTGTATCTTCCTTGCATCCTCACCTTCAAAAAGAAGAAAATAAAAGGTTTGTTTCCATAGCGTACATAGCACTCGTCCAAAGCAAAATCACATATAGGATAGTATCTTGTATTTTGCATTTTGTCTTCATATATCATTGCATTGTAAAATCGTGCATCAGTTTTTGAGGATAGATTATAATCTAGGCATTTTCTAAATTGAACACACTGAAACTACATTAGAGAAATCTACAAGCCCTTTGTGAACCCAAATCTCTCCCACTAAATATAAGACACTACACAAATGTGCAATCCCAATGATGAGTTAGTAGCAACACTCTCCTACCTGAATGTGGATAATCCTTGAGGTTACACATTTGTGGCCAACACCGTTGTGCACCTTTTGGCATACCGCAATTGAAATAGCTAACATTCATTTATATCATTATTCAAATTTCCATTCATATTATTACTGTAGCATAATATATATTCATTACTCATTCCATAAGAAATTCATTAAATCAAAAGAAAAAATATAATAATAAACAATTCATAAATAGTTGGATGCATCAACCCTCAAGGTTATAAATACAATGGTATAATCTCTTCTCTAATAGTACACACTAGAAAGTTCTATAGAAATAGTATAGGTAATATAGAGGGCCAATGATTATTTCTTTAGAAGCATTGCAAAGTATTCCCTAGCTCATTTAAGAACCTATAAACTTCAAGTAGCAATGTATATAGGACTAGTGCTTTATACAATATATTTATTTCAAGCTCAAGCAAACATCAAGACATCAATCATTATGATATCATGGCTAACTCATTCCTAGTAACAACCAACCAACTCAAGTGGATGTGCTTGTGCCACCCAACCTCTCACCAAGTTCTATCATCATTATTTAACTAGTGTATAGAGATTCGCTTACATATAAATTTGACCACAACCATAGATTGGATAGTTTTCACAAGTATAGGCTATCATTTAATAATACATATGTAAATCATCATTTTTCCAAGGTGTTTATAGCTCTAAAAAATATTATAAATACACATTCTATAGGGAATATGGTATTCCTCAAGCACAAATTAATGGACACATGAATTTACCACCAAAAATCATGAGCCAACACTCATAGGTGTTAAATTTAACATGCAAACAACAATTCCAATGCATAAGCAAGGATAAATGGATAATTCCAAATACATTAATTATAAAATCTTGTAGTTTTTTCTTATTTTCATTATTATCAATCTACCATCTATCATTCAAAGAGGCACTTGAATCCTCCATATCAACCCTCTCTTCTACCAATAACCTTATATACTCGTTTGTGCAACACAATAGATTTTCCCCCCTTCCTATACAATACAACAAAGTTTTCTACCTCCTTGTGATACAATAAAGTTTCCCCTCCTCGTGTAATACAAGAGAGTTTTTCAATTTGTGTGTGTGTGGTCTATTAGTAAGTATGCCACTTGCATTATCGATGATGAGATCTAAGTTCAACCCCCATGATGAATGTGTGTAAGAAGTATTGATTAAAAAATGATTTTTCCTCTTCTCTTCACACATGGTCTCTCCAAAAACATTGTCCTCTCTTTTTTTATTCATGTAAATCCTCCTTCCCACCTCTTTTTCTCCACTAACTCCCCTTTTCTCTAGAATTTTCTTCACTTCCACCTTCATTCTAGCTTTTCCTCCTCAATATTTACCCCCTTCATCCATCACTATCACCTTTTATCCTTTCACTTTATCTTATTTATCTATTTGTTTTCCCTTTTCAATAATGCATATTTAGTGTTTATATTAACTCTTATGCACAATTAAACAAAATTATACTTAATATGGTGTGTACATGCTCTAACATTTTCTAAGTTTCCAAATCCACATACACAATCACAATCAACCATACCTACAAAACCTCATAACACGACTGACCTATGCATTAAGTTTATGTAGAACACATATATTAACATTAGGTTGACACATAAATGGGGTGATCCCCCTAGGTTGGACTTCATGTTCTACAATCACACTATGAACATAATGTTCTATATTTCAAATTTAGTATTAGCATAAACTATACAACAATTTAATACTTTATATTCCCAAAACCATACAAGGTTCATATATCAACTATACAATTATTAGTAATCATCCAACATTCAAACAATAAATTCATACATATTAACAAATGATACAACAAATTCAAATACCCAATGCTACTGGAAGTAAAACAATGCCTAATCATTTAAGAAAGGGTACAACACATCCTCCTTCATTTTGGATTTCATCCTAGAAGTTACGTAAATAAAAGTATTACTCTTTGATGTGTTAGCAAGGTATCCTTATTATTAGGCAGATTCCATGAGATACCATGGATTGAAGGCCACTTATATTTCTTATTAATAGTACATGAACATGTTGATAGAATCTATAATTGGTCAAATCCTCAACCTTGTAAGGTGCCTTTGGTTCAATCCATGACTAGAAGAGCTTGTATGCCAATCCTCTTTGATCCATTTTTAGTAAGTCTAAACCAACTAATTTCATAATGGACTATCAAACACACCAAGGATGAAGCATAGGTGGGCTTTATAATTCTTTAGTTGGTACCTCATTTGATTGGTGATATATTCTATGTAGTTCAACTTTTTTGGAAAGTGGTCATCAAGTTTTTATTTGAAAAAGATGATTTCTAAATGGTGCTTATGCACTTCCTCATAAATCATCTCCTTGACATAAATACAAACCCTAAAAGATACTTTTGAGTGTCTTGGTTAAACTAGATCATATGTTAGAGCAATTGGAAATCTTGAAAGTCTTTAGGGTCTACCAATTGTTGTCATGGAAATTTCACCTATTTAGGCTTCTTATGCTTTCTATAGAATTTGTCCTAAACTAGGGATTGCATGTAATCTATTGGGAAATAGGATCCTTCATTTGCATCATTTTCTTTATTGCCTTTGTAATGATATCAATGATTTTATCCCCATTTGGTAACACTTTAATTGTACTCGTAGTTTTGCTATAGAATGACATATTCATGTATCAAATCTAAGTAGTCCCATATTTGGGGATCTGTTGTTTATCCTAGTATAGATTCATAGTTCCTAATTTGCAATGAAGAATTGCTTTGCTGGATGAAGTCAAACCTACATTTAGCCTATACCTTGACAATATGTAGGGACTGGTTATATTTTGCCCTTGACTATTTTCTCATAAAATTCCATGTACAATGGTTGAGATTGCTTTTCTTGAGCTTATTTTTCTTTCTTTGGTAAGTGGACATAGAAGAACCTACTTAGTGTGATTCCTCTTGATCAAGACTTGGAACCCTTGGATGACCATTTTGTCATTTATTTCCCTTAGATAACATCCAAATAAACAAGTTTAATATTATGATTATGGTTCACTCCTTTGGCTTGATCATTATAACCTCGTTCTAATACTATGTATAGTGACCATCTAGGATGACTCAAAATGCAACTACAAAAAAAAAAAATTGAAGAAAAATATTCAATGCATTGATCCAAATCATGCATAAGATTCAAATACTAGTTATAGTTTATACCGATTTTATGCACCACATTTTAAGTGTAATATTACTACTCATAGGTTTATAACTTCTAGGAAACTAAATTAATCAACCTTTTGTTACATTAGGAAGATATGACCATGATGTTCCAACAAGTCACATAGCAATAACACAATGACATTTTTGGCAATTATATATATATATATATATATATATATATATATATATATATATATATATATTGCTTGGAAAGATTGAAACCCTATTCTCCACCTTTAAAGTTTATGTATTTAACCAATTGAGCCAATTCCAGTTGATATTTTATCTTAATAACACGTATTCATAAAATTTGACCTTATATATATTTTTTCTAACAAAATTCATACTACTATAACATTACTATTAACTAGAAGTAATTGATGATATCTAGGATGATTCTTTCAAGTCCTCATATCCATGCACATGGTTAAACTACCATGAATTTGCAATGTATATGACACCATATCAAACAAGATCATGTCTTAGGTCTCCTCCTTCCAAGTCAATGTATTTGACCCATTGAACTTATGTTGTTTACTTTAACTTATTAATTAATTCTAAATTTCCTATTAGGAAAAAAATAAATTACTTCTAAATGTGTTAATACCCTTATGCTTAAGTTGATGTGATATTCATTATTTTAATCCCTGCATTTACCTTTTCATATCATACTACACAAACACACACATCTTGTTATAATCTAAGAATCCAAATAAAAATACATGTAAAATTATAAACCCTAAATTATATTGTAGACCATATATAGCCTGATCTTAATTTTAATTATAATGTTAGTGTCTAATTTATGTTCTAAATCTAGTATCCTATTTGCTTTAGTACATTTATTACATTATAACATATAATCTCAGAGATAAGACCTTCCTTTCTAACTTAGTGTTTAAAATTGTATCATAGTTCTTGACTAAACTCCTAATGCTACTAATTCCTAGTATTAAAGGGAAAAAATCTAAGTATGTTCAACCCTAACACCTAACTAAAAACCAACACCTATCTAGGATAGGATAAATTTCATGTAACGAGTCTAAAAATCAAGGATTTTGGAAATGTATGTTTCTCTATTTCATGCAAGGTATAGGGACCTCCTCGATGCTAAACCTTATCCTTAATACATATAAATTAACTCCTATGCCTACTAAAATATAATGACCTTGTCATTACCTATGGTAAGATTATTACATAGAATTCGTGCAAGGCAAAAAGGATATTTAATGAGGTCACCCTTCCCTGGTTCCTATGTGATAAGTGTATGGCCCCAAAATATGATAAATAATAAAGTAAATATATAAATATATATATATATATATATATATATATATATATATATATATATATATATATATATATATATATATATATATATATATCACTTTTTAATGGAATCTTGACTTCCTCATATTTTTTATTTGGGGGAGCACATTGGCTTTAAGGTGTGATCATTGGATCTCCATGATGATTATCAAAAGTAGATCCAAACAAGAAAATAGTAGTCAATTGGACTATGCAAAAATGGTTGTTGGTGAAAGGGAAAAGAACAATAGAAGGCTTCGTGTTCGATGTAGTAAATATGTATAAGAATCTAGTCCTTACGCATGACTTAATTTTGATCTAATAAACAAAATATGACAATCCAAGCCCGATACTTGCTATTTAAATTTGATTTCAAGTTTATATATATATATATATATATATATATATATATATATATATATATATATATATATATGCCTATGTCTGTGTGTGTATATACATACATACATAACAAGGATCTCTTTGTAAATTCATAAAAGAAAATAAAATATTAATAACTTTGTTATTTATTTGCATTCTAGACAAGAAAAATTCCATTCAAAAAATTCCTTATGTTTTTTGGCTTAAAATCAAATTTAAATAGCAAGTATCAGGCTTGGATTGTCATGTTTTGTTTATTAGATCAAAATTAAGTCATGCATAAGGACTAGTTTCTTATACATATTTACTACATCGAACACGAAGCCTTCTATTGTTTTTTTCCCTTTCACCAACAACCATTTTTGCATAGTCCAATTGACTACTATTTTCTTGTTTGGATCTACTTTTGATAATCATCATGGAGATCCAATGATCACACCTTAAATCCAATGTTCTCCCCCAAATAAAAAAGAGGAGGAAGTCAAGATTCCATTAAAAAGTGATATAGATCCTAATAAAGTTGTAAAATTAGAGTATTTGTGCATGAAATTTTTGTTGCAACTGATGGATGAAGAATCCATCCATATCCTTTCCTATTATTTATATATCATCCTGAGAGACCAAAATCCATGAGAAAAAATATAACTCATACCTCACCTACTACTATTAGTTTTGATATTATAAACTATATTAGCATTAATACCTTGAGCACACCATCTAATGTACAGTTAGGACCAATGACCCTTACATATCAAGATACTAGTAACCTAAGACCAAAGTTTATATTTGTTTCCAGCTTCAAATAAGACACTCAATCCCAACAAAGTCACTAAAAGTGTGCTCTAATCGCTTAAACATATAAAATAGTCTAAGAACATTCGTATCCTTGTCTTAACCTTATGATGATGATAAAAAGTTAACATTTGTTTGGGTTATTTATACCAAATACTAGGTCCTCGATAGTTACTAAATATAAATCACTTAACTCATGCCAACATTACATTAAGGCATAAAAGTTTATTATAAATTACTAAACCCTTACCCGTAACACTTTAGGTATGAAGGATTTAGTGAAGGCTAACCATGGGCCCATAGGGATAATTACATTATTAATAATAATGCACATTGCATAATGACTTCCCTTGGGCTTACACATTATTATAACATACAATATTAGATTTAGCCAATAAGGTTAGATTACACAACCTTCAACACTCTCTATAATTTGAACAAAGGAGCCAAGAATAGAAGATACTCATATAAGAACATCTTCCCCCATAATGCATACTCTAGTGGTTCAAAATCATTTGAATATCCTCCATCGTCCAAAAGACTTTTTTTCTATCTTTTCAAACTCTACCTCACTCTTCTATATCTTTACTAAGCAATTCTTTGTAGGATTCCCCTACTTGTTATACTATCTACAAGTGGATTTCAACTCTTTTTAAGACTTTGACTTTATTTTGGGATCTTAAGCCTTAGTCTTCTCTAAGTTTAAATCCTTTGATGAGATTACACCCAAGAATAACACCATAATTCTCACAACAACCTAAATAAGAAGAGAAAATAGAGTATTAAGGGTTAGAGAAACATGTTCCTTCATATATAAGGAGAAAGGATCGACAATAATATATTTATAATCCTTCTTTGTGTCTCCAAAAAACGTATATCTATTTTCAATGTCTTAAATCAAGTTGTTTCTTCTCTAAAGATGGACAAAAAAACCTCTTTTTATAATACTCCATATATATTGTAATTTTACCCCTTTAAATGGGAACTATAGGTCCTTAAGACCATTACATAATAAGGTGTCCTTCCATATACAACAAGTCTTTGAACAAATATCACAAATGCGATGAGATAAAAAAAATCATGTGCTTTGAAAAAAGGCTTAAAATACTTTTACATGCAAAAGTAATGGTCTCCAAATGTTTGCCTTGTAAATCATCAAGATATACAAAGAAATAAATCCAAAAACCAAGATGCACCATTTGCTATGTCATGATAGGATGAGATCTATCATACTATTAATGTTTATTTATGATTATGCACAATCAATATATCATGATTTACTACTTGGACTAATTTGACTAGATGTACCTCCTAATATATATAAAATAAATTTTTTTAGCTAATAAGCTCCATATTGGCTTCAATTTGGCTTTATCACCACTGAGTCATTCCAATTCAGCCATGGGATGAGGTAAGCCATATTTGGCTACCTAGGCTAGCCATTGGGACGACACACCTTGTCAGAATAATATATGACCCACATTAGACCAATGGGAGATATTCTAAGTCAACAATGTTAAAAAATATGTAATGTGGATAGTGAGGGACATGAATTTGAAACCTCTTACCATTCAAAAGACTCACATGTTCCATAGCCATAACAACAAAGGGTTCATATAGACTAACTTGTCTACTAGTTTTATAAACGTGGTTATGAACTAGTAAAAAGAGAGGGTATGAAAATCAGACACAAGATATTACCTCCATAATAAATAATAGCATACCCTATGACTAGTACACCATGTCTTGAAGATGAAAACAACCAATATAACATGTCATATTATCTTAACTAATTCATCATCGATTGTGAAGAAAATAACAAGAGACTTGAGCCTATGACCTTTTAATATATAAATTATTCCATGCATTCTTGGTTAGTAGGTGTTGCTTTAACTTAGGTTTGACCATGTTCCTACCCCTTGAAGCAGGGCTTAATGCTTAAGGGACAAAAAAAATATAATGCTATCCAAATAGAACATGATGTACATGATTGGAAGTAACTCAAAAAAGGATCTAAAGGCCTTCGGTATTCCCTCATATCTAATATGTTGAGGCATATGCTTCAAAAAGGCAATTCTAATTATTTTTGAAGAAACCAAGATGCCTTTCCCCCCATACACACACGATGAGAAAAAATAACTCTTTGCCTTTGATCTTGAGAATACAAAAGGAAATGGAATGAAAGAGATATTCCAAGGATATCTAAACACCTAGGAACTGTAGGGGTCCAAAAGATGTATCCAATTTTTTGGAATAGTAGATAGTGATAAAACATGAAATACATAGTGTTCACTTTGTTTTGTATATAGAGAGAGCTTTAAAATCCTACAAAAGAAGAAATAAAATGTATAATCTTTCATTTGTTTTGTATGTTATGAGAGTTTATGATATGCTAGAAAATTTGTACTTTTAAGAATAAGGGTCTTTGAAGAAAAATATTTGCATGAATTATGCTTCATACCCTCTTTGATACCATATTATATTTTCTAATACTTTGTTGGAATGAAAAAAATTAGAACATCAACTAAATTTTTATTTATTTATTGAAATTATTGCCAAATTCATATTAGCCAAAATCTTAAGGGAACAAATACAATATAAAGGCAGACCGTGGTTTGGGTGCCTACATCCAGGCCTGAACACCTAACAACATTGAAACCATGATAGACTTCCCTCTAGTAGGAAAAAAGCAAACACAGGCGCATTCATAGGGTCACGCAGGGCACCCAACACTAAAAATAAGCACATCGGAGACCACACACAAACCCCCACTACTGTATTACAATATGAGGTTGTGAAGGACCAACACAGAGGATAATTGAGAAATATTATGACACTCAGGGCACTCGACTACAAGCATTGGAAGTGAATAGCCACACAAATTATCCCCTAGTAACCCATGTTAAAAACTAAGATATCCTCAGTGGCTGTAAATAGGGATGAAAAAGCATGTCATCACCAAGATACTAAAAATATGTGCCAACATAAAACTGAATGACTAGAGACTATTGGGTTACTCCCTCTAATGTATAGCCTACACATTATCTGCTAAGAATAGACTACTGCACTGCCAAAACAAAAACTGCAAGGGAGCAACCGTGTTGGGAAAACATCTACTTAAGGAGACGAGTCTAAGTGAGCCTGCTCCACCTCATGCTATGATGGGAGCCTAATATGAGGATTGAAATGAGTGTTGTTAGCTTCTAATTCCACTTGACCTAAATGTTTTATCAATTGTGTCTGATCATACAACATTGAGATATGTTGCTCAGTTAATTCACCTACCACATTCTGTAATTTGTAAATAACATCTGATCTATGAGTTGAGGTCTCACATATATGTCTCTTTAGAGCTATGATTTATTCTTGTAGTGCTTTATCCTTATGGGCGCAACCTGCTGACTTAGCTTGCAATTAGCATTTTACAATAGCAAAGATGTTAGCTACTGAGAGATTAGGGATATCTTCTTGATCAGTTTCAAAAATATATTTGCATCGAGTCTTCCATATATGAAAGATGACAACTACCCTGGTAATGGAGAGAAGAAATTTTTGATTGGGCATCAAAATGATCCCTAACAAGACTTGATCCTTTCTCATAGGCAATGGTAAGGGATAAAGCAATTGATGCGCTTCACACCAAATATGGTGGGCATGAGCACAGTTCTAAAACAAATGTATTATCTCTTCCAAACCATAAAAATGGCAATCACCTTACCCTTGGCCCATTCGTTTTAGCTTTCTTCGAGTAGGTAGACCTTGAAGGACTACATTCCAAAGAATAATCTAGAACTTTAATTGAATTGGGATAGAGTTGATAAGCTTGAAAGTTCTTGCCCAAGTGGCCCAACTAAGCTCTAAGTTCCATTTTTTATTGAGCATATCTACAAAAAATTGATAGTTCATACGAATCAGGGCTTGGTACCAAAACTTAAGGACTAGATGCTCAAAATCATCATTTTCAAACCATTTCCAATGAGACCAACGAGGACTAGTTTCCAGTGGAGAAGATAGAGGTTGGGGTGCCTGGGAGGTGATGGAAAGGATCCACATACAAATTATTTTATCAATAGGATAGAGGTCAAATTTTGATTGGATTTGCTTCTAATTTTTCCATGATGACTGAGAAAAATCCCAAATGTCACCCACCATAATTATTCCCCTTTTGAAGAGCCACCTAGTAGGAAACCAGGGATTCATGCCAAGAGGTTGTGCATCAAGGGTGAGGAGGGATGACCACCATAAGTTGTGTTGGAGGAAATATATGGGGCCTTGCTCTGGAGATGTTTGCCA
The DNA here is from genome assembly GCA_028583015.1 of Wollemia nobilis. Lineage (NCBI taxonomy): Eukaryota > Viridiplantae > Streptophyta > Pinopsida > Araucariales > Araucariaceae > Wollemia > Wollemia nobilis. Next base: position 22,585,942 of record JAQPPZ010017228.1, read on the forward strand.
TGAAATAAATTGATGCACTTGTTACCAGGCTTTCCAAATCCCTTTGAGAATATTACAACCTTTTGTAGAGAAATAAGGGGCTTGTAAAATAACGTCAATGTATGACATATTTACCCAAATTTTACCATCCACTCGGGGGTTTTTCAAACACTCCCTCACAAACACCTTTCATGGCTCATTCCCTATGATCACCCTTTGCATCCATTTATCCATGAGTACATAGCCTTGTACTTGAAGGTTGGGGATTCCTAGCCCACCACATGAAACTAGTCTACAACAATTACTCCAAGAGACCATTAGGAGGCCTTGTTTGGCTAGGTTTTTTGCCCAAATAAACTCCCAAAGCATATTGTTCATATTATCATACCCAAACTTGCTAGGAGTCAAAAGAGAAGTGAAGCAAACATGGAAAGGGACTAAATTTTTTCCATTAATATAGATAGTTGCTTGAGATATTTCCAAATATTTATAGTATTCTAATTTTTTGGTAAATTTGTCCATACACCAATCCCACATAGATTTGGGTGAAAGATCAATACCAAAAGTAAATTCCAAATACTTAGATATTTCTCCTATTTGTACCCACTTCCATGTTGTGGGTATCCAATATGGCTTATCATGAAATCCACATGGAATAATAGAGTTCTTAGATTCTTGGATTCTTTCACCAGAGGCCCTACAAAAGGTGTGATCTGTCTCAAGGATGTTTGCAAGATTCTGCTGATATGCCAAAGGAAAAATCATAGAATAATCTGCAAAGTGAGAGTTGATAAGCTGGGAGCCATCCATAAGGGGGATACCTCTTATCCTTCCCTCTTTAATTGCAGATTCTAATAGATAACCAAGGGAATCAACTGTAATTACAAATATATAGGGGGCCGATGGACAACCTTGCCTAATTGATCTTTCCACAATAATACTTTTAGATAATTTTGTATTAATAACCACTCTTACAAAAGAATTTGGAAAGAGGGAAGCTACTCTATCAATGAATCTATTGCCAAAACCAAGCCAGTGGAGCATGCTTAAGATGAAGGTCTACTCTAAATGATAATAAGATTTATCAAAATCAAGCTTAAGGAAAATTCCCTTGAGCCCTTGTGCTCAAGCCCACTCCATCCCTTTTCAAGTTGTAAGAAGATTATCCAAAATATAGTGACCTTTAAAGAATCTTGTTTGCTCTGGGTGAACAATTTTTGTAGCCACTGGGAGGAGTCTTCTGGCCAAAACCTTGGCCAAAATTCTATAAGAGGAATTGAGTAAAGTAATGGGATACCAATCAACAAGAAAATTTGACTTATGTTTTTTGTAAATGATCTTGATCAATCCTTGATTAGTGGCCTCCTCAAGGCCTACAATAATAATAATCTCCTCACACATGCATAAAATCAGCTCCTATAGTCTCCACGTGGTCTTAAAAAATTTGCTCGAAAGCCCATCAATGCTTGGAGCTTTTTCATTTGCCAAAGAGATGAGGGCAAAATGAAGTTCATCCTGTGAAAGAGATTTTTTTAGTAATGCTCTATCTTCTTCATATAATTTGGGAGATATGCATTATTTGTAACATTCTCTAAAAAATTCAACTTCTGTGTTGGACCCTTCACTTCTGAAAAATGTTGCAAAATGCTCTTGGATGAAGGATGGGAGGTCTTTCAACATAATTTGTAGGCCAGATATAGGAATTTTTAATAACCTCTATCCTCTCTGATCTATTCTTCTTCTTAATAGTATTATAGAAATATTTAGAATTTTGATCACCCTCGGGAATCCACTGAAGACATACCCTGATTTATGCCTTGTGGGATTTATAAGCTTGGAGTTGCCTTAACTCTACCTGTTTTTCACCCAACTACTTTTAAGAAGGGATGCTACTGGATGAGGTGGTGGCTGAGTTGGTCAACTTCCTGCTCCAATTCTTTCTCTTTTTTCCTGTGAAGAGAGGCTAGGATTTTTCCAAAACCTTGAAGGTAATCCACTGTTCTTTTGATGGCTTCCTTCCACCACATAATCCACCATATCCCTCCCGAGGGCCTTGGCAAGAGATTCCACACTTTCTTGATTCCATTAACACAATCTTTGCACTTGAGCAAGGAAGTGTTTAACTTGAAAGGTAAACTATTTTTGGGTTTCCTTATGGGGGCACACCCAATACTCAAGGTAATGGGGAGATGATATGAAGTTACCACTGAATATATTGGATGAGACAAATCATTTTAGCATATATCAATATTTTTTGCTACATAGAATCAGTCCAATCTTGCCATTCTGAGAGCATCCCCACATCGTGCATTTATCCAAGTAAACCAAGCCCCATGATTTTTAGCACTTTTGTTCCAATTGGGATCATAAGGATTCCATGTCCTTCTAAACCTAAACCATGATCTAGCCTCTTATGGTTGTTTGAGTGGAGTGCCACACACCAATATGTCTCCCTCCCACTCTACCATATTGAAGTCCCTTCCTATTATCAAATATACTTCAGGCTAATTGAAGCACATCAAATCCCAAAGAGCTGCCCTTCCAGTTGCATCATTAGGTGTATAAACAACTACAATACCCCATTTCCTACCACCAAATATTATTATACACCACACTACTCTATGCATTAGATCCTCTCCTGATAATAAAATAGAGTCTCATAACTCCTAAGAGAGGCATAGGACATACCCCCCTCCCTTCGTCATGACTTGTACACAAGGCCCCCCCAACCCCCATAGGGTCTTAAGGGTATTTTTTAGTCTAAAACCTGAAATTTTGACTTCTTGCAATACTAAAATATGCAAGAAAACTCTCTTGATGACTATTCGGATAACAAAACGTCACTCTCACAATGTTATGCCATGCACATTTCAATACATGATTCTTGGAGACATCAATCTGACATATTGTCAGCTAAAGCACCATAGGCATTCCAGGTGGATACAAATTGCATATTGTCATGCAGAGTACATGTTACCTTAGACTGATGTGTGGCTAAGGAGGTATTGTTGGAGTAAGAGTTGGTGGGCTTATGGCTCCATTCCTTATCTCATAGGTGTTGGTATTTTGGGATACCTCTAGAAGGACGGGGGGAGGCATCCCATGATAAGCTACAACTGTGTTTATTGTTATGTTAGGTTACTCTACCCTCCTCGATTTTTTCATGAGGAGTTTGCTCCACAGGAGCCTCAAAAGCTGGAGAGGATTAAAGGAATATGTGGGTAACTACCAGGTTAGATGCTTGGGGCAATGAATGAGTAGGAAAATAGTTCACATCATGGCTAGAAGGTTGTAAAGGTTGAACATGAGGTATTTTTTTGCTTGCATGTTGAGTAGCGATAGTATAAGGAGTACTAGAAGGTTGGTTTTGTTGTTTGGGAGGTCTCATCGGATAATTTTTAATCATATGGTCTTGTTGTCTACAATAGAAACATGAGTTTGGTAAGTTGAGATAATTAATCCGTTGTTCAAATTGGATACCAAGGGCTCTAAATAAGATCTTACTCGGGAGGTCCTTGGAGACATCAGTCTCAACCAAGATGTCTGAGTGGGAGCGCACGAAGTGTGACGGCTTGACTGGGAGAAATAATGGCCTTCCAAACCTAGCATCAATATGATGTAAATACTTTGTGCATGTCAGGTTTAAGAAATGGATTTCAATCCAAAGGGGATATTTCATGTTTGACACATTCTCGGGGTCAAATTGGAATGCCCAATATTGAAGAAAGACCGATTGACCAGATGTTGAGTCTTAGGGCTTTTAAGCAAGATTCTTTGGATATGAAAGTGACATAAACAAAGGATTGACCAAGGCAACGACGAGAGACAATCATCAAACCCTTGAATTCTCAAACTTTGACAAACCATCGATTGAGCTCTTCATTAGAGGGGATTATTAAAAAAAATAGAACAACAGTTCGCTCTTATAATTATTTTTTCTTTAGTAAAATCATCTTGCAATTCAAACTCAAAGGTACCTGACTCTTTTGCTTGGTGATTTTCCTATTCAGAGATTTGATTTCCTCTTAATTGTCTAGCTTCAAGGGTTCCCTCTTTTGGTACATGTTGGTCACCACCTCCTTGTTCGGATCCTCCAGGTCCATGGGCTGAGGGTGTGAGGTCAACATTATTTTGTCTTATGTTGGAATGAAGGTCCTCCAACTACGTCATTAGTGCAATTGAAGATCAATCAACATGTAAAGTGGATCTATACAACTTATGAGTCAATGAATTGAATGCTTACACGTACCCCATTTATGGTTATGGTACCATCAAAGTGTGTTGTCTAGTTTTTGTCAACTCCTTGACTTGTTAGAATTGGGCGTGAAGGTTCTTTTGTAATAAGGTAATTTCTTAGCTCAGACTCTTATTAATCAAATTTTGGATCTTCTTCATCTTGAAGCACACTGATTATCTTGTCTATCTTAGAGGTTTGATTGTATTTAGGCCCTTCATCGTCCTATATCAACTCAATGAGTCCATTCGATTTTATAGTGTCATCCCCATCTAACTTGTGCAACACATAATTACAAGGGGGTCATTCCCATCCTTTATTAACTTTTAATCCCTAGGTACATTCACATGGGCATAGTGCATCACCAAGTAACCATCTCCTAGCAATTTGTGTGTCCATTCTCTAGATAATATTATACCAAAGTATAAGAGATTGATAACTATCACTTCTTATACCACTAATAACTCTAGATGCTTATGTATGGTCATAATCAAGTCTTTGAGGACTTCCACTATATTCATTGTAGTGTCATCCATCTAGATCTAACGATGACACTGCAATGAACAATATCGTAGTATAGAGTATGACACTACGATGAATGTAGTGTTATCCTATAGAGGATGACACTACGATACTTGAGTATAGACACTATACCATGATACTTATATAAACCTCTACGATGAATGTAGTGTCAATTGAAATATGATTACAATTAATGCCCAACAAGTAACATAATTATCATGTAAACCTCTATACCATGACACAACTTTATAATGCAAAGAATAAATTAATAGGAGTACCATAATATCCTTCGCTTGGATGTTATGAACGCGTAGACAACTCACTGAGGTGATCCAACATAGTCTTATTCCCACTTTCATCAAAAGTAGGTAATGCTTTCATAGCAGTAGGAGGAGTAGGGGAATAAGCCACTAGGTATAATTAACCTTGATAGATTGTCACTATCTCTTTTTAATGCTACTTTAATTAACTAAAGTTTTTATTACTTCCAACACTTCACTCATCCCAATATTATAAGTTGAATCATTATATGTGTTGGATAAAGTAGGAAGAGCTAACAATTATAGCTAAAAAGCAACATTTGATGATGAATTTTGGCTAAGATGCATGCAAATATACAAAGAGGATAACATGTTAGTAGCAACAACCTATTAAGAATTTAAAATGGGTAAATGAGGGGAATAGAACCAAGATTTGATGAGTTTTGGGTAATATGGGCAATATAGGCCACATGCGAGGTAGACAATATTTTCCTACTATAATTAAAATGTCTTCTACTTAGGTTGATTCTTTGAGAGCTACAACTAGTGTGCTATGATTAGTATTATAAACCATCAAATCAAAATGTAAACGCTTGATGCAATAAGGTAATGTTTCTTCTTCACTAGTTTTAACATTTTGTGGAATCAAATTCACGGTCCTAAAGAATCTAGTGTTAAAATCATGAATATTTTCTTGGGGATGCCTTTGTATTGTATATATTTCAAACATAAGAGAATAGAAATTATCCATACTACTATTCTATGCATGAATGGTTTTACAATTGATGCCCAACAAGTAACATAATTATCATGTAAACCTCTATACCATGATACAACTTTATAATGCAAAGAGTAAATCAATAAGAGTACCATAATATCCTTTGCTTGGATGCGATGAACTAACTTGAGTGTAGACAACTCACTGAGGTGATCCAACATAGTCTTATTCCCACTTTCACCAAAAGTAGGTAATTATACAAACAATGATTACCCTCTTGGAGAAAAAGGGGAATAAAACCAAGATTTGTTGAAAGTGGGAATAAGAACAATTGTAGCTAAAAATAAAAAATTGATGATGAATTTTGGCCAAGATGCATGACAATATATAGAGAGGGTGACATGTTAGTAGCAACAACCTATTAAAATTTTGAAATGGGAAAAATGAGGGGAATAGAACCTAGAGTTCATGAGTTTTGAGTATTATGGGCAGTGTAGTCCATAAGTAGGGCAAACAATAATTTTCCTACTATGATTATAATATCTTCTACTTATGCTGCTTCTTTGAAAGCTACAACTAGTGTGTTATGATTAGCATTATAAACCATCAAATCATAATGTAAACCCTTGGTGCAATAAGGAAATTGCTTCTTCTTCATTAGTTTTAACATTTTGTGGAATCAGATTCAAGGTTCCAAAGAATCTAGTGTTAAAATCATTAATATTTTATTGAGGATGCCTTTGTATTGTATTTAATTCAAATAAAAGAGTAACCATTACCCATACTGCCCATATATGCATGAATGGTTTTACAACTGATGACCAACAGGTAACATAATTATCATGTAAACCTCTATACCATAATACAACTTTATAATGCAAAGAATAAATCAATAAGAGTACCATAATATCCTTTGCTTGGATGTGATGAACTAACTTGAGTGTAGATAACTCACTGAGGTGACCGAACATAGTCTTATTCCCACTTTCATCAAAAGTAGGTAAGAATTTCATACCAGCAGGGAGAATAGGGGAATAAGCCACTAGGTATAATGGTCCTTGATAGGTTTTGTTTGGAAGTTGTTTATGAGGCCTTGATGGAGGTGCTCAATTATTCTATGGTGGAGGAGGATGGCCATATTATTGTTGTGGAGGCAAATAGGGATATACTACATAACCCTAAGGTGGATACAAAGGATATTGAGGGTATTAGTATGGAGGATAGTAGTGAGGATTTGACACATAGAAAGGAGAGGGTGGTGGATTTTGATAACCCATTGTTGATTTGGTGGAGGCTACATGTTTAGAAATGGAACAGGATATTGTAAGCCTTGTTGAGATTGTTTTTGATTTAAAGGAGACATACCTTGTTGTCTAATTTGATGTGGTTGACTAGCTAGGGGTAGTGTTTATTTATGGATATTTCCCTAGGTTTCCTGCATCCCCACTTATCCAATTGATACCTGCATATTTTGAGCAAGGTCCTGGATTTGATTAAAAAAGATTTATCCCAAAGACCCCACATTTGGAGATATAGTTTGACCAAGTGGAATGTTAGATGTGTTGGAAAAACTAGATCTACGTGGATTTTGAGTTGAAGTGGCACTAGTAGGTGTGTTTTAGGCACTAGATGTAGGTGGGTTTGTGCTATTGACATAGTATTAGCTTCCAAAAGGTGGATTATCAGTGGAATTATTTACATAAAAGGGTATCCTATAGTGAGGGTTTGTGTGGATCAATGTAGAAGCAATATCAAACCAAATGAGTAACTCATTTGATGGCCTAAGAAACCACTTTCTTGTGATATAGTATTTCAATAAACAATATTAGCCATTAGGCTTTTTCATTTTCTAAAATCATGATTAGACACTAGAATCTCTTGAATTTCATCTTGATTTACCCACATGGTGGCTTGTTCCTTTGTTTTCCTTTTGTTTTTCTTTGGTGACAAGTAACTGTCTCTAGAGATTGATATTATTTTTCCAATATTTGTGCTCTTGGTGCATATTGAGAAGCCTGTGCATATGGAATTGTACAAAATGAGTTTAAGAGTAAAAAATATTATTTTTTAATTTGGTCTATGGAGTGATTCACTTACAAACCAAAGGATTTTTCTTGTAGAATAAGACAATTCGCTAGCAAGTTTCGTAGGATTTTAATTATTCTTTTTTAAGGTTAGGGGTCCAAGTGAATCACTTCGAAACTAGACCAAATTGTTCTCCAAGAAGGAATTTGTCATTCCTAGTGAATCACTTTGTAGATTCTTTGAGTGAATTTATCTTTAGATTTGTCTTGAAGAGAAATCATTGTTTTTAGAGTGAGTCACTCACTGAACACAACAAATTGCTTATTGATCTGATCTTTGGTGAAAATATCTTGAAATATCCCCACATACTTCATATATATGATAAATACAAAATTAGGATCAAATATGAGGTTTGATGTAGTTTTTTTTTTTGGTAATTATTATAGTAGATTAAAAAAGGGTTTTTATAGAGGATCCCAAAACCTTATGTACAAAATCAGCCTTGCATCATGCCTCCTGGCTTTATGTATAAGCCTATTATAGAAATCGTAACCCTTAAAAAAAACCTAATTACATAAGCAATGGGCCTAGGGCATCAATCCCTTGAAACTGAACACCAAAATGCAAAATCCCGCCACTGGTAACAATAAGCATGAAATAATCCCTCCCAGTGGAAACAAACAAATAAGAAAGAAAGTAGTTTTGGAGATCCTGCCCAGCGGGGAGTAGCCAAAAACCACCATCGAGAAGATCCCGCCCAGCAGGAAGCAAAGAAAAATCGTTACAATGAAATCCCGCCTTGCAAGAAGCAGTCAAAACCACCACAAACAGTCCCGCCTAGCGGGAAGCAATAGGGAAATCCCGCCATCCGGGAAACCAGCAGAAAAGAAAGGATCCCGCCTCGCGGGAAAACTGGCAGATTTGGCGGATCCTGCCCTGTGGAGAAACCATGCCGCCCACCGGGAAAACATTTCGTTCAGCGAGAGCCATCCTGCAGGAAGCCAAAAACCAGCACAGAGAGGATCCAGCCCATCAGGAAGTGACCAAAGAGTTGCACCGCAAGGAACCCGCCCCGGGAAAACAGAAGAGGATCCCAGCAGCAGGGACCAAGAATCCCGTCCAAGCACAGAGCCTGTCAAGGATTCACAAGAAAAAGGGGAAGCTATCCAAACCCTAAACTGTCACCTCCATCACACCGAGAAACGTAGGGGACCAAATCCACGCGAATAACCTGCAAAAAACCCCAGGGGGAAGCCTGAGGGAAAAAGGGAAGGGATCCCCAACCAAACAGGGATCCCTGGGAAGCACCAGTCCGAAAAAACAACCAAGGAAACCCTAGCCGGACGGGAGGGGCACAGATAGTGGAGAAGGATATCCCCCCAGGATATCATCTACAAACAACCACTCCCCGGGAGGGATGACCTGGGTTGAGCCAGGGACTGGGCAGGACCCAGGAGCCATGGGAGGGGGAGCAGGGGAGGGACCAGAGCCCTCCCCTCTCTACTTTCTTCCCTCTCCATCTCTCCAACTTTTCCTTCTTTTCTATTGAGGTTTGATGTAGTTTTAATTTATTTGTGTTGCCTTCTTTGTAAAATTTTCAAACTTTTAAAGTATGTGTTAGAGTCACTATTCATAGAGCACCTGGAAAAATCAAGCATAAACAATGAAAATGATGTAAATTTTAAGGTTAGTTTGATACTAGGCTTGATAAATCAAGTCCCTAGTCTTGATGAATAACTTTGAATTTGAATTATATAAATGCAACAAATTTGGAGTGAAATGCTTGCAAAATGGATCAAATCACTCATAGAAATGCACTTAAGTGATGTTAATGTAATTAAATCAAATCAAAGTGAATTGCTACCTATAGAAAAACTTGGCAAAAATTCCTTCAATCTTGAATCAGTTGCTTAATTCATGATGAATGTAAATTTGGCATAAAATTTGAGGAATATAGTCAAATTTGGGCAATAATGATGGATAACGAGGGCAAGTCCCATTGGGTGTCTCAAAAATAATATTGAATTGGGAAATTGTCATGACTTCTAATTTATGATGTACCCCAATTCTAGTTTCAACAAAGTTAGAAGGAAGGGATAATGGCTCCTCCCAACATTCAAATTTAGGTCAACTTCCCACTATCCCTATAAAATACTCCTATGCTAATCTACACTAATTTGCATGAAAAATAAAATGTGAAAAATAAAAATGCATAAAGGATTAAGGGTGTGAGGGATTCAAATAAAATACAATATCAATCATAGTGAGGAAGTGTCTGTGAACAATCAATACATGAGAATTCGTATAACATCAACGTCTTACCATTTATTAAGTATGAAATTTCTAAGCAAATGATAAGATGGGCAAAAGGGCTATGCCTCAATCACCGTGCACTTAACAAACTAGGAGAGTAATGCCACTACTAGAATGCATAAGGACTTACCAATTTTTCAATAATCTCATAATATACAAAGCATAATCTAGGTTTTAGAGATTGTAGCTTTGAATTATCATGGCTAAAATATGAATACAACGAAGTCCATGGATCCTATTTATAGTAGGAGTTTACCCTTGAGTCACCTAAGGTGAGAAATAATTATCTTTAGTAAAAATAAATATTTGGGGGCATCTCTAACAAAGTGATGCACCTCCAAATATTAGATGCCTCTAAATATACCTCCAATAGAATTAAAAGGCTTCTAAGCGAGTTAACGCTCCACTAAATGCAAAAATGTCTCTCTCAAAAGATTCACATGAGGATTCATATCTTTATTCTTACCCCTTTGTTGACTAGTGAACAATTTGCTATAAGAAGTGAGTAAATTGTTTGAATTTGCTAGTAAATCGCTAGTGGACCTTAAGTGGTTTGCTCCTTTGAGCCAATTAGGTTCCTTTCCAAGCAAATCAATCCTAAACCAATCGATACTTAAACTAGACTTAGTTTGATTTTTAAGGATTTTGGGAGGCATTGACTGCTTAATTTCAATGTTTTGTATAGTTACATATTACAAATTCCAAGTTAATTTGAAGGTGCTATAGTAATCTATCTATTAAATTATAAGAGTTTATCTAGTTAAATATTTAAACTTTGTAAATAGAAACAAGGATTCAAATATTAATTACATGATATACATAACTCCCAATAAATAAATATATATTTCTTAAATGTAATCTATCTATTAAATGATAAGAGCTCGACTAGTTAAATATTTCAACTTAAAAAAAAATATACATAGTTTTTTTAAGTTGTGATATTTCATGGCCACATAGTATTATTATTAATAGTTTGACACTTACGCATGTGTCATTTGGCAATATTTAAACCTAGGTCCTTAAAAGTTGAGGAACATAATGAGCTAAGCTAATACCATTTGGTTAACAATATAAAAGGGTTCAAACATTAATAAATCATATAATAATAATAATAATAGAACCTAGGTCCTTAAAAGTTGAGGAATATAACAAGCTAAGCTAATACCATTTGGTTAACAATATAAAAGGGTTCAAGCATTAATTAATTAATTAATTAATTTATATATATATATATATATATATATATATATATAATTTAATATTCATACATCATTATGACCACACAATGCTATTATAAATAGTTTGATAATCATGTTACTATTTCGTGGATGGAGGTAATAATCCCGGTTTCCTCCACCAAAATAATAATAATTGTCAATATATTGTTTTGTTACATGGGGAGTTGGTTACAACGACACTATTTTTAGTAACTGACCAGCCTAGGGATCAAACCCTAATTACCAATATATTGTTAATAAACCCATTTTAATTCTGTATAACTAATTGTCAATATATTGTTAATAAACCCATTTTAGTCCTATATAACAAATTGTCAATATATTGTTAATAAACTCATTTTAATCCTATGTGACCATCACCTCAAAATTAATTTTTTTAATAAATAAACTTTTTAAATTCCTTATAATCAATTAAAAATTCACATCTTATCAATTAATAAACTAGTTTCAATCTCATATGAGATTAAAAATAAAAAAAATACCTTTCATACACCATTTATGAGATTAAAAATAAAAAAAATACCTTTCATACACCATTTATGAGATTAAAAATAAAAAAAATACCTTTCATACACCATTTAAATCCCCGTATACTCCATTACATATTGTTTAAAAACAAAAAACAAGAATTAACTCATTGCATATTATTTATTAAATGAGGTCATACAAAATGGCTTCCCTACTGAGTGGACATCTAGCTTGACCATTCATTTGTTTAAAAGTGGAGATGTAAATAATCCCTCAAGAGAGCAAAGGGGCAAGCAGGTTTTAGGCCCAAACACTCAACTATTAATCACTGTATCACGCTCAGACACATAGTGGAAAAAATATGGGACAAAAAAGATGAGGCTTTTTGTTGTTTTGTAGACTTCAAAAAGGCATTTGACATAGTGCCAAGGAAAAAATTATGGAGCAGAATGGAAGAGCTAGAGGTTCCAATTCACTACAAGGCAGCAGTTCACGGACTATATGAGCATGTAAAGGCTAGAATCAGAACACAGGAAGGGTTATCTGAATGTTTTGGTAGTGACATAGGTGTCAAACAAGGTTGCCCTCTATCTCCAACCTTACTTGGGGTGTACATTGACAAGTTAGAAGAATGGATAAACAAATTTGGGGGAGAGGGTGTGCATTTAGCCAAATATGTGATAAAACTCCTCATGTATGCAAATATGTAATTATTGTGGCCAAAACAACCAAAGATCTAGAAGATCACCTTCAAGCTCTAGAACTCTTTTGTAAAGAAGTTGGGATGCAGGTGAACACGAGCAAAACAAAAATTATGATTTTTTCAGCAAAAAAGAAGAAGCAACAACTCAAATTTCGGTTTACGGGAGAACCACTTGATGTAGTAGTAGAATACAAATACCTGGGCATATACTTTCATGACAAACTTAATTGGAATACATGTAGGATGAAAAGAACTCAAAGTGGTTGGAGAGCACTATATGCACTTCAAAACGGACTGGAAGACCACCAAGGTCTTATTTGGCCTACTTGTTACACCGGTTTTGTTGTATGGTTGCGAGGTGTGGTTTAGTGGCACAACAAATACCAAATGGAGGCAAATAGAAAGGATTCAAAAATATATAATCACAAACTTTCTCAAAATTAAGGCCACAACCCCTTATGAAATTATTCTAGCTGAAACTGGAATGTTCCCTTTAGAAGCAATTGTTATGACCAAGTCGTTATGTTACTTGAAAAAAACAGAAAACATGACAAATGATAGATGGCCTAGGGCAGCTAGGGACGAAGCGTTGCATAGGCGAAAGAATACATGGATGAAACAAAATAAAAAATGGATGAAACGTTGGGAAATCAACATAAATGAATGCCCAAATGTCAACAAAGACATAAAAAATGATGTGAATGAAAAGTTCAGAAGTGGAATGTGGAAAAATGCAAGCGGGAAAAGACAATATTATATTGCAAATTTTAACCCAACGTATGAGGAAAAAGCGTATATAGGCGCTGAAATCAAGTGGAAGGAAAAAATACTCATTGCTCAGATAAGAACTAGCTCTCATACGCTTAGATGTGAAACAGAGAGATGGACAACGCGAACAACGCGCAAAGAACAATGGGAAGAAAAGACATGTACTCTATGTAGCAAGGGGCAGTAGAGACAGAGGAACACTTCATCTATAAATGCCCGAGTTTTTCAAATATCTGTGACAAATACAAAGAAACACTTGAGAGTGAGTTTATGGCAGATTTATTTGAAGATAGTAAAATAAAAAAAGTCGGAGAATTGCTAACACAAATGAGTAGAAGAAGGAACAACCTTCTCAAAGATATTAAAAATCATATGATATGATTTGAGTAATTGTACTTCCATATTTAAAGTCCCATAGACCATATTTGGATCTCACTTTCATTTCATTTCAAATTAAAAAACTTCGTATTACGGGCAAAATAACGACTACTAGATTGATTACTAAAACAAATCGAACAATACCAATCTCCCATCTCAATACCCATAGCATGATATATATTCCATTCAATTAAGAATTAGTTTGACCAATTACCACTTTCCTAGACACCAGTTTTCTCGAAATTTAACATCGGTTTCCTAGAAATCCACCATCCGACATCTCTAGCAAGTTTCCAAAGATTCCAAAATTTAAAATTCCATCCATCTTGCAACGGAAAGTACATAGATTCGATTGCATTCAAGCTCAATTTTCCAATCACATCCAATAGGAGGAGTCTGAAAGAAGAAACGACGAATCATTCCCGCCACAAGCAAGAATCCATGCCAGCGGGTATTTAGTTATACTTGCCAAAGCTTGAAATCAACACCCAATTCCCAATTCAGGCACAGGCATAGCTTTGCAGTTGGTCTGGTTGCATTGGGTGGAGATGTCATCCAAGAACAAACTCCAAGAGCGGCTCCAGAGGCAAGGGAGGGGCTTGCCCACCTACATGTGCACCAAGAATGGTCCAGACCATGCCCCAAGATTCATTGCAACAGTCAAATTGGACAATGGACAGACATTTCAGAGTCCTGGTTTCTGTTCCACCATGAAGCAGGCAGAGAATGCTGCAGCAGATGCTGCTCTTGATGCTCTCAAGAATCAAGATCAGAATCCTGTGAAACCAAATGGAGGGCCTCTGACTGGTAAGTACCACCGTTGGGATATCTGAATTCTCTCCAGTTGGTAGATTTATATCTGGCATTGAGTGTGTGGGAGAATCAGAACTGGGTGTGTTTGAAATTTTTGGGGTGATGGTGTTTCATCTGCCCTGCTTTTGGGTACAAAATTCCTTAAAATTCTTGAAACTGGTCTTAAAAAAAAAGGGCTCTACCTCCTTTAGAAAACACACTACCTATCCCATGTTGGACACTGCTAGTTCTTTAAATCAACATAGATAAAGTTCTATCCTTGGTCCTTTCTGTCGCCCTTTCCATATCAATCTCTAAAAACAGAACTTACTTTGCATTGAGATGAGAGTGTATGGGATTACCAACATTCTAACTATCTCCAGTTAAGTCTCCGGGGTTCAGCCAATAAAAATCCTATGTAACATTCCCATCACACCCTAGCGTGCGAATAGTCACTCCAGCCATACACCCACGTCTTTTTTAGGGGTCAAAAGCATAGGTGGACTACTGTTAGGTACTTCTGTTCATGGCTTTGGGTTACCTGAAATGGCAGAGATGTAGCGCTGTTGTTGGGCATACCACTCCTTTGGGTTGGGGGTCTCTTTGGTATGTACTTTTTAGAATTTTGGGTACACCTATGCTTTACGTATGTTTCATCCTTATACTTTTTACCACTAAGTTGGAATACTCTCTAGTCCCACTGACCTACATTGGTGGGTGTGTTTGGGGACTTACAGGGTAATGGTGGTTCATGTTCCCTGATTCTCGGTATGCCCACCTCTTTTCTTAAGTCAATAACATAAGTGTTTTGGGTTATCCAATGTGGTAGAGATGTAGGTGTACCTTGTTGGCCACACAACCCTTTTGCGTTAGGGTGTGTTGGATGTGAATTTTTTTGGCACAACCGTGTTTTGCTATGTTTCACAACTTTTTATTACCAAATTGGTGTACTCTCTAGTGCCATTGACCTTGATTTCTTATATCTTAATAAGATGATCTAATCTAATGTAATTTCGACAGTGGAATCAGAGTTGCAGCTAATATTTGTCGAAATGATTTTTAAATTTTAAATTAATTTTATTTTCATATCTACTTTGTTGTCACTCAACAGGCTTAACAGTGGGACCGAGAAGTTCATTCCAAAAACCTAAGGTTTCAATCCATACCATAAGGATACCTTATGGTAAGGGTGGAATTTAAGATTATGTATGGATTCAAGTATATTATTATTATAGATTTAAGCCTATCTTTATGTTTTTTCACTGAACATTTGGTTTATGGGGTTTGATTCAAGAAATTGAAAGTGAGAGTTTTACATCATAAATCAAGGTACCAATTTGATAGGTAAACCTTAACATTTAAATCAAATACTAGCTTCTTAAATAACTAGACTTTCAAATTGGAGACTTGGGTTCAAATTTTGTCAAACAATACATGTACAACTGTCAAAATGTTGTTATAATATCATTATATAATCATAATATAATACTGTGTTCGTTTTATATAATCATAATATAATACTGTGTACGTTTCACTGTTATGTAACCATTATAAAAAAAATAACTTTGTTATCTCTGGTACCATCCACCAACTTTGCTGATCAATGAATATTAGCATGTTTTAAATTAAAGACATCTCATTTTTAGATTCGGGAGGTGATGAGATTATCTTATTCTGAGTATTATTTTTCTTCATCATTATTGTTATTATTTATTATTATATAGATGTTCTGTTCTTAGCTTTTGCAGCAAGACTACTGTTAAGCGTTCAATTTTAGAGTTCCTGGAATGACTGTTATAGCTAATCTTTTCTTTCTTTTTGTGTTGTGATTTTTATCTTTATATATTGTGAGGTTGTGTGGCTCAGAGCTTAAAAGCTGAGCCACATACATATTAGAATGCCCAAGTTGAAAGCGTAACCATGGAGAAATACTCCAACAGTGGGTATGCACTAGTTGCCAGAGGCCAGTAGATCATGTTAAACAGTAGATTGCACTTAATATTAGGAGGATCCATCATAGCCTTGCACATGGTAAAAACACAATTGTGGCATTAGATTCAATGTTGTATCTGCACACTTTTTAACGCCTTTGGTGTAGTCAGCTTTTTGCATCAGCTCAGTGCTCTCTTGCAATACTTGGGTTCCTTGAAATGTCAAGAGGTAGACTTTCTGACTTCTGTTATGTAGTCACCTGTTTCATCAGCTTAGTGCGGTCTGTGATTCTTGGCTCCATGGAGTGACAAAGGTATGATTGCCCTGTCTTGGTTGTCCCTTCCTTTAGGCATTACGAAATATATTCTATATTGAGGTAGTTCCGTGTAATTCCTATCTGGGAAGCACTGGAACATGTCTTTGTTGGACCTGAAATACCCTTAGGACAATTGGTTATGAGCATGGAAGTACCATTGTGTTGATGTTTGAGTTGGTCTAGACTTCTAGTCATCAGTGTGTCAAATCAATTTACATTGCCCATTAATCCAACCACAGCGGTGTCATTGAAGGAGCTTGCCTCCAAGGGCATGGACCTAGGCAAGAAACAGGGCCTTTGAAATTCCTTGTGCAGAGAGTATATTTCTTGAATTTCTTTTTATAGTTTTTTTGAGTATTTTGTTTTTAAAATTGGATTCAGACTGGAGTATTGGGTGCTTGAAATTCATCTGACAGTTCCTCTCGAACTAGCCTTCTAAATCAACCTCCTTTAGACCTTTTATTTTTCTCTTTAAAATTTGCACTTTGTGCTGTTTGATCTAAATGATGGCGTATACTTGCTTCCAGTCCAAAAGCAGGTTGATGAAGGCTCATCAAATTTACAAAAAGAAGCAAAGAAAAAAGATAGCAAAAAACTTCTGGTGGCAAACAGCGAGACGAAAGAGGAAACATTACAACACCCAGAAATTATGCCATTTGCATCTAAGTCCTCCATGGCAACCATGCTGGAAAATAATGAACTAAAAAATCAGATGTCACAGACGGTACAATGTCGTCCTCAGTCATTTCCCAATTCTGCAATTGATGTTTTTCCCAGTTCAAGGATTCAAATTGTGTCTCTTCAACGATTCCCAACATCTGAAAATTTGCAGAAAGGATCAAACAAACAAAATGTTGACAGCATCAGTTCAATGCCTGAAATTTCGGGAATGGGGACAAATAAAGGACAAGGACATAATATGGTTACATGTATGCTAGAAAAGGGACAACAGAATGAAAAAAATATCCAGCAATCAGAAGAGAGTGTATTGACTTCACGGTTGCTGCCAGGTACACAAATCAGATTGTAGCTTTCTAGACATGTTCTTTCAGTATCTTGAGTCTTAGATTCAATCTTCAAATGATATTTTTTCCAAATAACTAAAATAATTTCATTATTTCATGTAAAGTAGCAAAAAATCAAATGGCATCAGCTCAATCAGTTAAATTTCCCAACCTTTAAAGAGGAGATCAGGTTCAAATCTTGCCAAGTGATAGATGCATAATAGCCAAGTTGTTGTAATACCACTATGTGGTGATGATGTAATGCGGGTAAAACCCATTTCAATCCCATATAATCAATTAAAAAAAGAAGTGTTGAAAAGTGAAAAGATGTTGTTTTAAACTTTTTGTCAGCTCTATTGTTTATGTGAAACATTTTCCTCTCTATATTTTATGTTTTGAATTTTTTTTTTCTAATTTTGTCTAAGCATTATGAAAAAGATTGTGAGCAGTATATGTGAAACTAATTTCTTTTTGAAACTCATGTCAAATAACTCCTCTATAAGTCTGATCTTCATATGGATTTTATCAACAGAAACCAGTGGCATCATAAGTGAATGCAAAGGGCTTTTTTAGAAACCAGTTTACTAATTAATCCTTCACCTTACCAAGGCCTTTGCTTTGGGCTTTTGATTAAGGGCAGATATCCATGTGTACAATGTTAAGAATTTTATATATATCGGTATGTACAGACACATGATCTCATATATATGTATGATCATGTGTCCGTGCATATGCTTACTCATATTTTTTGTACTTTTGTACAAGATACATAATACATGCTGCTTACAAACTTGGTTTTTCAAGTACATTTTCTGATATAATATATTTTTAAAATCATTTATTTTTTTCCAATTGGTTATAACTTATATGGGATTGAAACGGGCTCCCCCCTGTACTCTATCATTACCACATAGTGGTATTACAACAAAGCTTGTATATTATCCATGCATCGCTTAGCAAGATTTGAACCTCGGTTTCCTCCTTAAATGTTGAGGAGTCTAACCAGTTGAGCTAATGCCACTTGATTCCTATGAGTTTACACAGGTTTTTATGAGGGGTCTCGGTCTCCTCATCCACGACCACAAGGTTAAGCATTGACTGAGCTAGATGGGCTGCTTTATAAAATCATGTCTTGATCCTAGGCACTTTCCTTTTTTTTTTCGTTAAATAGTATTCATGGTCTGATACAGGCTAGGGACACCTTCATCTCAGGCTCTTTATCATTCATGTTGTAAAATTCGAACCAAAGGTTTATTGAATATTGTGCAGTTTAAATAAGACTGCAATAACAAGAATTGCCGGAGGTTGCCAAACCAACCAGCATACATTAGCATATTGTTATAACAAAATAACAAATGCATATAATAGGACAAATAATGAAATAATAGTATAACTACGCTAACATCCCCCCTTATTATATTATTTGGGTAATAGGATAACTACTAGCTATACTAACATCCCCCCTGATTACATCATTTTGCAATACAAAGAGAGCTGCGAAACAATTCAAATTTGACACGTGCAAGTGCCTTAGTGAAAATGTCTGCAACTTGAGCATCGGTGGGAATGTGCTGAAGCTGAATTCGGTGCTTTGGAACTTCATCTCGAATGAAATGACATTGTGTGTCAATGTGCTTTGTTCTTTCATGATGGACTGGATTCTTGACGAGGTTCGGAACACCCTGATTGTCGCAAAACAAGTGTATTGGAGATTTTGATGGATGGCCCATACTTGTCAGAATGCGACGCAACCATATCACTTCGCACACAACTTCACGTGCGGCGCGATACTCTGCCTCTGTTGATGAAAAAGCAACCACCTATTGCTTCTTGCTGTGCCAAGAGACAGGACCGGATCCCAGATGAAAAATGTATCCAGAAGTTGACTTGCGATCATCAAATGATCCGGCATAGTCGGAGTCCGTGTATCCTTGCAAGAAGAATTTGTCGTTCTTCTTGTATTCTAGGCCATATTCCATAGTACCACGGACATAGTGAAGAACACGTTTTGCTGCTTTCCAATGAGTGGTCTTAGGCTCCTGCATGAACCTCGAAAGATAGTTGACAACAAATACGAGATCTGGCCTAGTATTGGTCAGATATATGAGACTCCCAATCAACTGTCGATAGAGAGTACCATCTACCTGAGGTGAATCATCATATCGCGATAATCGAAGTCCCGTCTCCATCGGAGTTGCCATTGGCTTGCAATCAGTCATGCGATATTTTTCTAGCAATGTCTTGGCATATTTTTTCTGAGACACTTTGATGTAGTGCTCCTTCTGGCTGACTTCCAGACCAAGACAATAATGGAGAAGTCCGAGATCTGTCATCTCAAAAGATTTACACAAGTTTCTTTTGACAGTAGAGATCATAGTTTCGAACTCCCTGTAATGAGCGGATCATCAACATAGAGTACAAGCAACACTATCTCGAAACCCTGTTTCTTGAAATAGAGGTTTGCATCCGACGGACATCTCTTAAATCCATGCTGCATAAGGTGATTGTCCATTTTTATATACCAAGCTCGAGGAGCTTGTTTCAGACCATATAAGGATTTGACCAATTTGCAAACCTTCTGCTCTTGGCCTTCCACTTCAAATCCTTTTGGCTGAGTCATGTAGACTTCTTCTTGAGATCACCATTTAGAAAGGCACTTTTGACATCCATCTGGTGAACTTTCCACCCATATTGTGCTGCCATAGCACACATAACTCGAATTGTGGTCATCCGAACAGTAGGTGCAAAAGTTTCCTCGTAGTCAATGCCTTCCTTTTGAGCATAGCCCTTTGCAACAAGACGGGCCTTATGCTTATCAATTGTTCCATCTGCCTTGTACTTGACTTTATATACCCATTTGCAGCCAATGGGTTTTTTTCCATGCGGCAGATCAACAAGCTTCCAAGTTTTATTTTTCATCAAAGACTCATACTCTGTATCCATAGCGGCCTTCCACTGAGGCTCACTAAGAGCATCTTGCACTGATGTAGGTTCAAGATCGTCTATGGTAGACATGAACGCCTTGTCATCATCAATATCCATATCCTCTACTTTTGTACGTGGAGTTACAGAAAGTTCCTCAAAAGATTGACAAAGATCATCAACCTCACCAGTTTCTTTGGCTTCTTTTTCCTTTTGAGCCATACTGCGTGTACGAGGTCTATCCAAGTTCAAATTGGGAGGAGTGGATAAATTTGCGTCTCTGATTGTATTTGTACACCATTTTGGATTCTTCTTCGGTGGTGTTGAAGAAGATGTAGAAGGACCTCCTGTCAGTGTTGACGAAGGAATCTTCTCTTCCTTAGATTCCACAAGATCTAGGTGTACTTTAGATGTGCTCTGTGATGTGAAAGCTTCATCAAAGACAACATCTCTCGCTGACATGAATTTTCTTGGTCAAAGGATCTATCAAACGATATCCTTTAGAGTGCTCATCATAACCAAGAAAAATACATCTCAGTGTTTTCTCATCTAGCTTCTTCCTTTTCTCTTTTGGTATGTGCATGAAAGCGTGACATCCGAAAATACGTAGATGAGATATGGAGGGTTTTTGACCACTCCATGCTTCCTGTGGAGTCATTCCTTTTAGGGCCTTTGTGGGTGCCCTATTCAACAGATATACTGTAGTGGTGACAGCTTCTGCCCAATATTGTTGCCCAAGAGTAGCTCCTGTGAGCATACAACGAACCATTTCCATGATAGAACGGTTCCTTCTCTCAAGCAACTCCATTTTGCTGAGGAGTATAGGCAGTTGTTAACTGTCTCTTGATTCCATGCTTATCTAAGAATGCAGAAAATTCTTTGGAGGTAAACTCCCCCCCTCGATCTGAGCGGAGGCCACGTCCGCGTGCGCTGCGTCCAGCTGGGGGCGCGACCGCGGATGCGTGCAGCGCTGCGTCCACGAATTTTTTTTTTTTTTTTTTAAATTCTCCGCCTGGCAAAATTCTCTGCTTGGCAATCCCAAAAAAAAAATTCTCCGCCTGGCAATCTCAAAAAAATTCTCTGCCTGGCAATCCCAAAAAAAATTCTCCGCCTGGCAATCCCCTGCGCTTCTCTGCTTCCGCTTCCAGCTTTCTCTCACTCTCACCCTTCACTGCAAAAAAAAATTGCCGTAGCAATCTGGCTCTGATGCCATGTAAAATTCGAACCAAAGGTTTATTGAATATTGTGCAGTTTAAATAAGACTGCAATAACAAGAATTGCCGGAGGTTGCCAAACCAACCAGCATACATTAGCATATTGTTATAACAAAATAACAAATGCATATAATAGGACAAATAATGAAATAACAGTATAACTACGCTAACACATGTTTTCATATAACATATAAATCAGATATATAGGGAGATATTTCTTGTAGGTATTAATCACTGTAGACTTGTAAACTAAACTACCACTATCCAATTAAATTAATTAGACTTTAACTAATTTTTTTTTTTTTGGTATAAGGTAGAGGTGGTTATAAGGTCCACAAACCTTTTACATAGTCAAAATGGGCTGGTTCTAGCATCAAGCCCGTATAATCAAAATACAAAATGGATCTTTCTAAGACCCACATTAAGCCATACTTAGAGTCCACAATCCTATACTTGTCGCTTGACTATTCGGGATAAAACAAAAACCAAACAACACCTAGCACTTACTAATACCACTAGGTTGTTGTACTGTACACTTGTCACCTCCCAGGCCCCGATAAATGGGATGCCTTTTCTGCCTAATTCCATCTGTCGGATTACTCATCATCAACCCCTCTGATCTCCTGATGCTCTAATAGGTTTGATCTTAGCTCTTCTCTAGAAGCCAACACCAATAGTTCTTGAGGGAAGTTATCCTTCCAAATTTGCATCTCCCCAACAGAAACTGCAATATTTGCCATTAGATCCGCTGCCTGGTTCCCTTCTCTGAAGGTGTGTTGGATTCGGGCATTAACCAAATGAGATTTATGAATCTTTGCTTCTAGGATAAGCTCCAAGATGGTCCAGCTGGGGTCTTTATCCTCCTTAATTGCCTTGATTATATTAAGCGAATCCCCTTCAAAGATAACTTCCTTATAACCCTCAAGTCTGGCAATTCTCATTGCCTGCATGCAGGCTCGGGCTTCTGCAAAATGATTTGTTTGAGTTCCCAAAGGCTCTGCAAAGGCAAGGACCACTTTTCCTTCCTCATTTCTCAGAACTCCTCCTGCTCCTGCAGCCCCCGGATTTCCTTTAGCTGCCCCGTCAAAATTAAACTTAACCCACTTTTGTGTGGGGGGTATCCACTTGACACCATCCCGTGGGTTGGTTGTAATGTCTAGGTCTGGAAGTTCCTCTCCCCAGTTCCGCAAAATCCTCCTTTCCCTTAGAGACATGGTCTCATTTTTGAAGAAGAAAGTTTTCCAGTTTTCTTTCAAAGCTCTGATTATTTTATTACCACATAACTTAGGATCTTTCTTACGTCCTTTAAATACTCTCTTATTTCTCTCATTCCATATCCCCCATAAAAAATGGGGTAAGCTGAGCTTCCAGAGCCAAGTCAAAAGTTTCGCCCGGAAGGGGAAGCCCACTGTATGCAGAAGTCAGACATGCTATTTGGACAGACCCAATCTATATGAAATTTGGACAGGATCATTTGGAAGACTGTACAAGAAAATTCACAAGTTAGAAATATATGACTTACAGATTCTATCGCTTTCTCACACAAGATACATCGATTGATGAATTGGAAACCTCTCCTTTGCAGATTATCTGTTGTCAGAATCTTATTTTGAACTGCCAACCAAAAGAAGAAAGCTATTTTTGGGGTTAAATTATTTAACCAAATAATAGAAGTCGGAGTCCGACCATTGAATCCTGAGTGGATTAACTTATAGGCAGTTTTAACTGAATAGATCCCACTTGTAGTTTTGCCCCAAATCGCCTTGTCTCTTCCTTCCCCGGGAATGATCGGGAACACCCTTAAAGCATCATTGAGTTTGGTTAGGGCCACCTTCTCTTGCTCTGACAGATTATGAACTGTGATTTTCTTCCAAGAGGAAGTTTCTTGTGCTACGACAATAAAATCCCCTACTTTTCCTCCCATTTCCTCCGAAAGTTTATGTTGGAGGACCTGAAGGTCTAAGTTATCTTTCAGAGGGGCCTCTTCCAACCACGGGTCTTGCCAAAAGTCCACTTGTCTTCCATTACCAATTCTCCATCTGATGCCTTTCCTGACTACCTCCCGACATTCGAGCAAACAATTCCAGAAATAGGATCCTCTAGGGAGATTATCAGCTTTCAGGAAGTCCTGATTATTTCTGATATATTTTGCCTTAAGAAGTTTTACCCATCCCAATTGATCATTATTGATAAATCTCCATACCTATTTGCCAATCAGAGCTTGATTCATTTCTTTCATTCTCTTTAGCCCCAGGCCCCCCTGATCCTTGCTTGCACACACCTGATTCCATGCTACCAACGAAATTCTCTTTCTCTCCTCTGAACATGACCACAAGAAGTTGCGTTGAATTTGCTCCAATGTAGCTCGGACCTTTGCAGGCATTCTAAATAGAGACATGCAGTAAATTGGAATGCTCTGTAAAGTAGTTTGAACTAATAAGGCTTTTCTGCGGAGCTGAGAAGGCTGCCCTTCCACCCTGCTAACTTTTTGGAGATCCTGTCAATGATTGAGTTCCACAATGTAGCCTTCATTCTTCCTTCGAACATAGGCATGCCTAGATAAGTTGCTTGTAGAAGCTCCTTTCCACAACCGAAGAGGTTAGCTATTCTTTCCTCCCTCCCACCAGGCGTGTTAAAGAAATAGATGCTACTCTTCTTATAGTTTATGTACTATCCTGCTTCTGTCTCATACTTGGTTAGAATTCTCTTCAGCTTCCTAGCCTGAGGCACCGAGGCTTTGGACACAATGATTGTATCATCCACAAACTATTGGTGAGACACTGGCTCTGCTGTTGAGGCTGGTTTGAAACCTTCCAATCGACCATCTGCCACCACTGTTGAAATGTTCCTACCCAATGCTTCCGCTAAAATAATAAACAAGTATGGAGACAAAGGATCTCCTTGTCGCAACCCCCTTTCACTCTTAAAGTAACCGGAGGGTGACCCATTCACCATGACAGAAAATCTTGTAGTAGAGATACAACTAAAAATCAACTTAATCCACTGGGGACAGAAACCAAACTTACCCAAAATCTTGGTGAGGAACCGCCATGAGACCCGGTCGTAGGCTTTATTCATATCAAGCTTTAGTAACATACCTGCTTCCTTACTAGCCACCATTGAATGAATAACCTCATGAATTGTGATGATACCATCCGAGTATTTGTCGCCCTTTCACAAAGCCTCCTTGGTTCATATCAATGATGAAAGGAAGGATAACCTTCGACCTATTGGCGATTGTTTTTGTGAGAATCTTCATCAGAGTGTTACATAAACTGATAGGGCGAAAACTGGAAAATTCCATTGCTCCCACTAGTTTAGGGATGAGGACTAAAAATGTAGCATTAACTCCTTCTGGGATTTCCATGTCCTTTTGAGCCTCAATTATAGCTTCCACTACATCATTGCCTAGGATATCCCAAAACTTCTGGAAGAAAGCTGCGGGGAAGCCATCCGGTCCTGGGGAGCTGTTACCATCCATGTCAAAAACCACCTTCTTGATTTCCTCCTTTGTGAAAGGACTAAGTAAGAATCCATTAAGATTCTCAGTTACGAGGGGTGGAATGGCTGCCAACAGAGAGTCCTCTTCTTCAATAGTCGGATTTACATCTTCTAGCAACGATTTAAAGTACTCAACCGCTTCCCTCCTTATGTCTTCCATATCTTTGGTGTTAGACCCATCGACCATCTTGATCTCCTTAATTTTGTTAGTACTCCTGTGGCGAAGAGTAGAGACATGGAAGAACTTTGTATTTCTGTCACCCTCCTTTAACCAACGCAGTCTGGATTTCTGCCTCCAAAAGGTTTCTTCAAATCCTAGCATCGTGTGGTATTCGGCTAACAGCTCCCTCTCCTGGTTTCTCAGATCCTCTGTAAGCTGCTCTGACTTCAGCTTCTCCTGTAGTTCATTGATCTTGTCTTTTAGTTCTGCCTTTTTAACAAAAATATTGCCAAAGGAAGTTTTGTTCCACTCTCTAATGTTAGCCTTCACATTCCTTAGTTTACATGCCACTTGGGCCAGTTTCGAACCATTATACTTTTTGTCCCACCATTGGGCAACCAGATCCTTGAGATCTTGATGTTGGAACCACATAAGTTCGAATCGAAAGGGTCTGATGTATCTTTTCTTAGAGTCCTCCCCTATTTCCCATAGAATTGGGTTGTGATCAGACCCGATTCTTGGGAGTGTCGTTAATGAAGAGTCCCCAAACCTCTCCAGGCATTCTTGAGAAAGAAGAAACCTATCTAATCTGATCTGAATTTGGTTTTCCTTCAATATTTTGTTAGACCATGTATAGGAGAATCTACGCAGGTCCACATCCATCAACTCATGTTGCTCAACAAAATCTCTAAACTCGTAGATATCAGCAATTATTCTTTGAGAGCCCCCCAATTTATCTGCAGGATTAAGGTAGCAATTGAAATCCCCCGCCACAATCCAAGGGTAGTTGGGGACCGTCTCCCTCAATTCAGCTAGTTGACTCCAAAGAACCCTTCTCAGTCCCTGTCTAACTGGAGCATATACATTCGTTAAGATCCACTCTTCCTGCGTGGTTTTATCCACACATAAGAGACAAATAAACCAACTAGACATCAGAATCACTCTACTATCAATCACATTCTTGTTCCACATAACCAGCAACCCTCTTGCTGTTCCAGTGGCCTCTTGGCCTACTACTTCAGCTTCTCGCCAAGTCCTATTCTTAAAAGGAATAACTCTACTCTCCTCCATTTTAGTTTCTTGCGGTAAAATCATATCCGGTTTGTGTTCTTGTCTAAGAGCATACAAAGCTCTTATTTTTGCAGGATTACTCCCATGAATATTCCATGAAAGAATCTTCATTTATGGGCTTTGGATCCTCGAGCCTTCGCCCCAAAGAGCAATACTTCTTGAGTGCCATCAGCCACTCCTCGCTCTGCTTCTTTTTGCCTTAAGGCGGCATTGCTAGGTTTCCCTCTTCCTACCGAACCATATCCCCATACATCCGCTCTAGGTTGGGGTTCCTTGGGATTCACTTGGCTTCTAGTAACCATCTTGGATAGGTCGGTCTTGGTCTTTGGGGTAACAATCCGGCTTTCCAGGTTAACTGGTCTTTATGACAGTGGAGATGATTCCGTGCTCTTAGCTTCTTGATTAGTAGATTCTTTTTTCCCTGCTTTGGGGTTACACTGATCTTGGTGGTTCACCTCTTCCTCCTGAGTATCCTTGCCTGTATTATTAGTTTCCTGCTCCTTCCTCTGATTTTTCTCCTCTAAATCCTTCTCTTGAGTCTCCTCTACCTCAGATTCCACTTCTTGGCTATCCATCTGATCTCCCTTCAGATGATTTAATGCATCAAAACTGTTCTCCATTGGGATGTTGATCTCCTTGGAATTTCTTCCCATAAATTCCTCTGCAGTACATGGGACCACTTCCACCGAGCCTCCATAGGCCTCCCGTATTACCCAATCAAACTTACTTGCCCCAGGGCGTTGATCTATGGGGTTCTTTCCTTTGTGATTTGGCTCTGAGGCTTGTTGTATCATCTTAGGAGCAGGTTGAGCTTGAGGGTTCCCATCAAAGGGACCAGCTCCCCTGTGAGAGGGTTTCGGGGCATAGGTATTTTTGGGAGGAGGGTTATAACGTTGCCTCTTGCTTACAATAGGGCGAACAGGGTCTTTGATATTCGGATTTCGAGCTCCACGTCCTTGAGGCCCATGTTGGGTAGGAATGGAGATCTGCGGGGGAGGGATATTATTCTGGGTTTGAGGAGCAGTATTTTGGAGTGGGGGCTGGTTCTTGGAAATGCAGTGGATACCCTGGTGCCCTACCTTCCCGCAAACACTACACTTAAAAGACATATTTTCATATTCAAAGACCTGAGTATGAAGGCCAAACATAGACGACAATATAATGGATTTAGGGAGCTCTTTACTCAGGTCCGCCAACACACACATGCGAGCAGAAAGGAGTCTTGTTTTGCTCAAGGTTGCAGGATCAATAGCTATTAGTTCTCCAATCTCTGTAGCTATCCCAGCCAAGATTTGTTCATTCCAAAAAATCAGAGGTAATCCCGGCATCTTAACCCAAATAGGAGCCAAATCCAGCACTTGAGTGCGGGGGTTGAAATCGGGGGACCAACGCTTCAGATACAAGCCCCTTTTCCCAAAAAACCAAGGACCTCCTTGGAGAGTCCTTTCCATGTCCTGTTCACATTGAAATGTCACCAAAAGAAAACTCTTGGGTAAAGCCTTAATCATCATACCGGCCCTTGGCTGCCATTTTTGGATGGCCCATCTCCTTATGACTTCCAAGTCCGGCCTCACCCCCATAAATTTTGCCACCAGAGATGTTATGCCCTCCATAGCCACATGTTGAGCTAAGGTATCCGGGACGTGCAACCTACCATTGACAGATTTTAGATTAAAACAAGAGTCGGATAATTTTTGCTTACCGCGAAGAGCATTAAGATATGAAGGTCTCCAGTTGCCAGGTTTCTCTTTGTCTCCTTCCTGGGTCTTCCTTTGATCCTGACGCACAGAGTCCTGGTCCCCCTCAGAGATATCTTCAACCGCATCCGCCCAACGCCCTTGGACCGGTTCCAATAGAACTTCCTTGTCCACATCCTCCGCCTAGGGGCCTGCTATCTCACCAGAGCCCCCACCTCGCGTCTGTTGATCTGCCCTCCGAAGCCCCACACCTAGGGTTTGTTGCCCCTAGACCTCCCGCTCCTCCTCCTTGCTGCTCCATCCGTCTATTCGAAAGTTTTGACTATCAATAGATGATGTTCAAAACTTCGAAATCTTCGAGATGAGAAAGACTTTAACTAATTATGAACTTATATGCATTGTGGATTTTATGGTCACTAATAATTGTAGCATATATTTTAAAACTGATTGATAATAATGATAGTTAGGTTGAGATAATTAGGTTGAGAGCAATTGACAAACATCCTAATAGTTGTTTTTGGATTATACATCCTCAACAGACTAATGCCAAGTACAAAGTGTTATAGTTATCAACATTTTCATATAAAATCAAGATCGATCAAACTTCAAAGACTAGTTTGTGGAAGATTTCATTTTTTCTCTTTTATTGGGTTAAATGGAATTGAAATAGGCCTCACCCGTATTACATCATGTTCACAAACTGGTATTACAATAGCTTGGCAATAATGCATGTATCGCGTAGCAAGATTTGAACCTTGGTCTTCTCCTTGAAAGTCGAGGAATTTAACCAATTGAGCTAATGCCATTTGATACAGATTCCATCATTTTAGGTACAAAGATTACCGCATATTTTAATTTCCCATTGATGGATCAAAATTACAAGTTACAAAGATCTCTCAGCTAGAGGTGTAAGTAAGAGAATTAATCTAGCAATAAAAACAAAGCAAGACCTCTTTTGTTTATATAAGAGAAGTTTTACAAAGTTAAACATAACAACTTCTTTTGTTTATATAAGAGAAGTTTTACAAAGTTAAACATAACAACTTGGATTTTTTATTTTTAGTCTAGAGGACAGATTTGGTTAAAAATAAATTTATAACAACATCAACCTCCCACTTAATAGATATAACAAATTATTGGGTGTAGACAAATTTGGTTGAAGCCAAATTTATCACTACAAGAACCTCTAAATATGGATCTTATAATAGACTTTTAGTGTACATGAACCTTTAAATATGGATGTTATAACAATTGTTAAGTGTATAAAAGACAAAAAATTCAAGTACATCAACACAAAGAGCGCCATGACCAGCATTGAGTGTTACTTTAGTATCAAGTCAGTGACAAATTTGGCTTCGTCTTCAAAAAGAGTAAATTTAAGGGTTGTATCGAATAACCAAACGTCTTTTGCTATGGATTGTACACCATTATCAAGCAAATAGGAAGTATTGTCTTCCAGCCAAGTCCACTACCAGAGTTGGCCCTTTATGTAGTTTTCAATGTGAAACTTCTTTGCCCATACTTTTTACCTTTATTGGATACTTCTGATGTGGCACAACAGCTCCACCCTTGAAAGTTGAATTGTTATTGCAAATTTGCACCACTTCAATAACCATGGATCATATCATGTATACTTTGGTTAAACACACAAGGAGTAAAGAGATCATCCTCTTTTGAGTTATTAAGGCTCTGGTCAGTTCATCCAGTAGGAATGATGGTTCACTCAGTCAAATTAAGATCTCTTCGACTAGTTCAATGTTTTGGGGTAGTGGGATCCTTTGCTTTTCATGGGAACAATTAATTTGAAAATAAGCTAGAAGTAGTCAATGTCAATCATGAGAGCCTTTGGCCAACTGCCAGACTTGGTGCCAACCTTCTAAAAATGTAATGCTAGTATTGTCTAGTGCCAATGCTAACCTTCACATGGTGTTAACCATTGGTACCTTCTTGAATATGAACTATTGACAGTTCTAAAACTGTGATGACTCTTCTTGCAATTGTTGGAAGATGGATCACTTCATCTTCTCTTGCACCTCTTCACATTCTTGATATATATATATATATATATATATATACCTTCTATGCATGTTGCTTACAAAGAAGTTAGAGCAGTTGTATATTGGATAGTAGGCATTATAGACACATCTCTGCTTCATAGATTCATGTACATCTCATACATCTCTCCATAAAGATCATTGCACAACTTTCTATCATTAATATAGAATAATTTGTTTCAATACATCTTGATGTTCTCATTCTTCTGTCTATTTGTGTGATAGTGATGGGCCACCCAAACAAATCTAGGTCAGCCTTGGATATCAGTTTCCTCTCCTAGCATGTGGTCAAAACCATGTCAAGGGGGTTTCCATCGTTATAAATAAGCATTCATCAAGGTCTGGAAAATGGGATCTTATGGGCTTCATTGTTGCAAAGGCTAATATATGCCTTTATTTCCATTTTGTGGTACAAGGTATTGGATTTCCCCGTGTAAAGTGAGTTCTACATCTTGCCTAGACTTGGAGTTGCTTCTCATGATAGCATGTCCACATGTGGATTTG
Source organism: Wollemia nobilis (assembly GCA_028583015.1). NCBI lineage: Eukaryota > Viridiplantae > Streptophyta > Pinopsida > Araucariales > Araucariaceae > Wollemia > Wollemia nobilis. Next base: position 22,616,715 of record JAQPPZ010017228.1, read on the forward strand.
AGTTTCTTCTCTCGTTGGAAGTTCCTTTCTTAACAAAATTGTTGACTACTTCTTAGAGAGATTAGTCTTCAGTAGACGTGGTCCTTTGAAAAAGAAGAGCCTTTGGTTTTTGACTAAGCTAAAATAATTCGAACTTCAAAGCAAGGGCTTGCCAAACATTATCACTGCCTTGCCTCCTTCATTACATGGTATGCTTGCTTCTATAATATTTCTTTGTTGAGTAGGGAAGTGACCAAGTTTCCTTTGTTCAACAACAAAAAATTGTCCGTGGTCCCTATAATTCCAATCTAACTTCTTCCAAAAAGAAATCGATAATTTTGTTCCCTTCTTTGTGAGTATGCAGCCAACTTGCAATCAAAACTTTATTTGTAATTGCACTAATATTCTTTAAACATTCCCTACATCAACTAGTCTTGATGGTAGAGGACAAATTTAATTTGAGGAAATCAATGAGAAAATTAATATCAAATTCAATTTCCATGTCGGATAAATTTCTTTATTGGGTATCACCTATTGCATGGTGGATTTCCATAGCTTTTTCATGGTTGTTAGTAGCTATATTGAGGTTCTTCTCAAACTAGATCACTTTATCATTGTGATCTTTGTATATTTTGCTCATCTTGACCTTGCTCAAATTTCTCTCAAGGTTCCTTCAACATTGATTTGGCATTGCTCAAGGGATTTTACAATGGATTCCTTGGTTTTTTATTCTATTAACCCCATAAATGGAGGAATTAACACACACACACACACATATATATATATATTTAAATTGGTTGTATGGGATTGAAACAGGCCCCACTTGAATTATGTCATGACCACATCATGACGCTACTACAACATCTTGGCAATTATGCATATATTGCTTGGAAAGATTTGAACCATGGTCTTTGCCTTAAAAGTTGATGTATCTAACTAGTTGAGCTCCTACCATTTGATATTTTATCTTAAAATTGGACTGAATTTTATTTTCCATAGTAATTGTGTGGATATAATTTTATTTTTTATAGATTTAAAATTAAATTTGTTATATGGTAATCATATGTGCCCCACCCATATTACATCATGACCACCTTACCATGGTATATCAACATCTTGGCAATTATGTGTATATTGCTTGGAAAGATTTGAACCTTGATCATTGCCTTGAAATTCGATGTATTTAACTAGTTGATGTCCTACCATTTGACATATCTTAAATTGAACTAAAATTTTATTTTCCATACTAATTTATGTGGACATAAGTTCAATTTTTATAGACTTAAAAATTTATATTTGTTATATGGTATTGAAACGGGCTCCACCCATATTACATCATGACCACATTACCATGGTATATTGACATCTTGGCAATTATTCATAAATCGCTTTGGAAAGATTTGAACTTTGGTCTTCACCTTGAAACTTGATGTATTTAACAAGTCGACTCTACCATCTAACATATTTTTTTTTCAATTAGTTACAAGGGATTGAAATGGGCCCCACTTGTATTACATCAAAGACCTCGTATTACATCATCACCACATAGTGGTATTATAACAAAGCTTTGGATATTATCCATGTATTGTTTGGTAAGATTCGAACCTGGGTCTCCTCCTTAAACATTGAGGAATCTAACCGGTTGAGCTAATGGCACTTGATTACCATTTGACATATCTTAAAATTTGAGTTAAATTTTATTTTCCATACTAATTTTTGGATATAATTTTATTTTTATAGATTTAAAATTAAAATTTGTTATATGGTATTGAAATGGGTCCCCACCCTTATTACATCATGACTAGGTTACCATGGTATATCAAAATCTTGGTAATTATGCATATATTGCTTGGAAAGATTTGAACCATGGTCTTTGCCTTGAAAGTCGACATATTTAACCGATTGATCTCCTACCATTTTACATATCTTAAAATTGGACTTCAATTTTATTTTCTATACTAAGTTATGTGGATATTGTGAATTTGATAGTATTTTTCTTTAAAAATGGCTTACCACAACTTTTGTTTATAGTTAGGTTAGGACAATTCACTTTGGGTTAAGCATCCACTACTTATGCACAGGGCCTTTATGCTTGTCTATAACTAAAAATTTTTCGTGGAAGAAGACCCCTCTCAATCACTCAAGCTCAGTTTTTTTTTCTTTTTCTAATTGGTAATATGGGATTGAAACCAGCCCTACCCGTATTACATCATGACCATATAGTGGTATTACAATAGTTTGGCAATTATGCATATATCATTTGGCAAGATTTGAACCTGGGTTTGTAACCGTTTGAGCTAATGCCATTTGGTTAAATGTTATGATTCACCCATGAGATTTGAACCTTGGTTTGAGATGTGAAACACTTTACTCCCAACCAATTGCTCTAAACCTCATGGACACATGTTAAGGTTCACCCATGGCATTGGAACGTTGGTCTAAGGTGTGAAACTCTTCACTATTAACCGCTTGCCCCAAACCCATAGGTCTCTCAAGCTTAGCTTGATGGCTGGTATTACAATAGTTATTTTTTAAAGTGGTCAGATGAGATTGAAGTGGATCCCATCCATATTATTTCAAAGTTGTTGCACCATGATATTTCAATGAACCACATAGTAGTATTATTATGGCATCGCATATCACATGGCAAGATTTGAACTTGGGACTTTGCATCGAGAGCCCACTTGATCACATATCACTTGATAAAATGTTAAGGTTCACCCATGAGATTGGAACCTTGGTATACAGTGTATAACTCTTTGCTTCAAATCACTTGCCCCAAGCCACGAGCAAATGTTAAGGTTCACTCATGCAATTGGAACCTTAGTCTATGATATGAAACTTCTTGCTTTCCACCATTAGCATCTGACTATTCGGGCAAATGTTAAGGTTCACCCATGAGATTGGAACCTTGGTTTACAATGTGTGAATTCATCGCTTCCCACCACTTGCTCCAAACCCCTTGGACAAATGGTATTACGATACTATAGTAATTTTTAAAATATTTTCATTTGTTTACAACATTAAAATTTGTTATTTGTTCCCAAGACCAAGCAAAATGAGTGGATTCATTAGGTTTTCATCTAGTTCAAACTATAGGACGTGGATAGGTTATATGTTCGATGTTGTGATTGTATGTTTAGTAAGTGCACTTGTGAAGGTGGTGGTGGCTTTGATGCTCATGAGGGCAGATAATAGCGTTAAAGGCAATTCCAACTCATAGTGTCATATGAGGAAGGTAACCTGATTATACCCCATATTTTACGAATTAAAAAATTAAAAAAATGTAATCTACCTCTTATGAGCCAAAGAATGACCATTAGTCTCAATATAAAGTGAATGGGTTGTATGTTGCTATTGTGGTTGTATGTTTAGTAAGTGTGCTTGTGAAGGTGGTAGTGGCCTTGATACTCATGAAGAGAGCTCACAACAACAAAGGCGGTTCAAATTCATAGCATCTTAAGGGAAGGTACCTCAATTATACCCGTTACTTTATTACTAAAAAATAGAAATTGTTGTTTGATTTAAAAAATGTAATCGACCCCATTAAATGCCATGGGCTCAATTGGTTAGATTCCCCAACATTCAAGGAGGAGACCCAAGTTCGAATCTTGCCAAGCAATATATGCATCATTGCCAAGCTGTTTTAATACTACTATGTCATCATGATGTAATACGGGTGAGTCCCATGTCAATCCCATACAACCGATTGATAAAAAAAATGTATTCTACATGTTATGAAGAAGAAGAAAGTTTTTAACATCCACAAAGCCAAAACAACTAATGGGACAGCAAAGCTTTGTTATCAAATACAATACGTTATCTTACTTGGACAGTGCAGTTGTTACTGCCCACCCCCGTCTCTACTTGTCTCACATCTGAGTGGATGTGAGCTAGTCCTTAGTTGAGCTATAAGCGTCTTTGCTTTCCATTTGATATTTCCATCTATACATGCTTTTTGATGATGCTCATATGTAGGATTGAACTCAACAAGATAGTGCATTTTCTTCCTTTTTTAAAGTCTACAAACATTGTGCAAAACAGACTACCTCATATCCTGTGGATCCACTATGCATGGGAGGAGGCACTTGCTATCTGACTATGAACTTCACATGCTCTAACCCCTTCGGATTTGAACCTTGGACCTCGCCATCCAACCCACAAACACCCATTAGTTCATAGATATTCTATTCAAGTGAGAACTATTTCAATCAATCACCACTCTCCCCTGTCATTAAATTATTATTAATTTCTTAATTTTCTTAAGATAATATGAATGTACTTCAAAATACACCTGTTTCCTTGAAATCTAACTTCAGACTTCCCTTGCAAGTTTCTGGATTCCTTTTTCCAGATTCCATCTGTTGTTCAATGGAATGTACAAGATTCCCATTACATGCAAGTTGAATTTTCCATTCACCCATAGGCAGGAGTCTTCAGGAAGAAAGAATCCTCCTCACCACAAAGAATTTATGCCAGTGAGATCTATATGGACTCACCAAACCTTGAAATCAACACCCAAATCCCAATCAAGCACACAGCATCTTGTTGGCTGCAGTGGGTGGAGATATCATCCAAGAACAAATTCCAATAGCTGCTCCAGAGGCACAGGAGGGGCTTGCCCACCTACTTGTGCACCAAGCAAGGCCCAGACCATCACCCAATATTCAGGGCGACAGTCAGATTGGACAATGACCAGACCTTTCAGAGTCATGATTTCTGTTCCACCATCGAGCAGGCAGAGAATGCCTCAGCAGATGCTGCTCTTGATTCTCTCCAGAACCAAGATCACGAGTCTGTGAAATCAATTGGTGGGGCCCTGACTGGTAAGTACCATTCTTGGGATATCTGAATTCTCTCCAATTGGTAGACTTGCGTGTGGCATTGGGTGTGTTTGGAAATTGGAATTGGATGTGTTTGGGGATTTCTAGGGTAATGGTGGTTCATCTGCCCTGATTTTGGGTACACCCGGATCTTTTTGAGGGGTCAAAAGCATAGGCGGACTGTTGTTAGGCACTCCTGTTATTGTCTTTGGGTTAACTGAAATGGCAGAGATGAACACTATTGTTGGCACATCGGTCTTTTGCATTACGGGTCTCTTGAGTATGCAATTTTTGGAATTATGGGTACACCCATGTTTTGTTATGTTTCACCCTTACACTTTTTACGACCAAATTGGTACACTCTTTAGTCCCATTGGCCGGCATTTGTGGGTGTGTTTTGGGATTTAGAGGGTAAGGGTGGTTCAGCTGCCCTGCTGTTGGGTACACCCACCTCTTTTTTGGGGGTCAAAAACATAGGTGGACTGTTGTTGGGCACTCCTGTTCTTGAGTTTGGGTCACCTGAAGTTGCAATAGGTGCACTGTTGTTTGGCACACCATGTTTATGCGATAGGGGTGTGTTGGATGTGCAATTTTAATTTTTTTTGGCACATCCATTTTTTGGTATGTTCCACCCAAATAATTCTTATTACCAGATTGGTGTGCTCTCTAGCACCATTGACCCCCATTGGTCATGTATTGAATTAATGTAAGCTAATCTAATTTAGTTTCATTAGTGGAATCAGAGTCACAGCTAATATTTTTCGAGTGATTTTGCTTTTTATTTTCTAAAATTCTAACTTGTTTTTATTTTAGTATTTACCTGTTGTCTCTACCATCCACCAACTTTGCTTATCTACGAACATTAATATCATTAAAATTATTTATTTATATATTGTGAGGTGGTGAGGCTCAGGGCTCAAAAGTTGGCCCACATACATATTAGGATGTCTGAGTTGAAAGCTTAACTGTGGAGAAATTCTCCAACAGGGGGTATGTACTAGTTGCCAGAGGCCTGTAGATCATTTTAAACAGTTGATTACACTTAGAATTAGGAGGAATCATCACAGCCTTGGACATTGTAAAAGCCCAATTGTGGCATTAGATTCAATGTTGTGTCTACAGATGCAGCCTTTCTAAGGGCTTTGGGGTAGTCACTTTTTGCATCAGCTCAGTGCTCTCTTGCAATACTTGGGTTACCTGAAATGTGAAGAGGTAGGCTTTCTGAGTTCTTTGATGTAGTCACCTTTTGCATTAGCTTAGTGTGGGCTTATGATTCTTGGCTTCATGGAGTGACAAAGGTATGATTGCTTTGTCTTCTTCGTCCCTTCGTTTAAGTGTTAGGAAATATATTGTTTCTTGAGGTAGCTGAGAGGCGGTTGACCTGAACAAGTTTGGTGTAATTCTTATCTGGGAAGCATTGGAACATGTCTTTGTTGGATCTGAAATATGCTTAGGAAAATTGATTCTGAGCATGGCAGTACCACTGCGTTGATGTTTGAGTTTGTCCTACTCATCATTGTGTCGGATCAGTGTAGATTGCCCACCAATCCAACCACAGTGGTGTCATTGGAGGAGCTTGCCCACAGAGGCAGGGACCTGGTCAAGAAACAGGGCCATTAAAATTCCTGGTGCAGAGAGTATATTTCTTGAATTTCTTCTCATAGGATTTTTCTGAGTATTTTGTTTCTAAAAATTGGATTCATATTTTGAGTATTTGTGCTTGGAATTCTTCTGACAGGTCGTCTGGAAATAACCTTCTAAATCAAGTGCTTTTAGATTTTATTTTTTTTACTTTTTTAAATTTGCAATTAGTGCTGTTTGATCTAAATGTATACTCCCTTACAGTCCAAAATCAGACTGATGAAGGATTGTCAAATTTACAAGAAGAAGCAAAGAAAAATGATAGGATGACAATTGTGGTGGCAAATGGTGAGAGGAAAGAGGAAACATTACAACAACCAGAAAATGTGCCATCTTCGTCTAAGTTGACCATGGCAACCATGTGGGAAAATAATCAACTAAAAGACGAGACATCACAAACCACTCAATGTCCTCGAACATTTCCCAGTTCGGCTATTGATGTTTTGCCCAGTTCAAGGATTCAAATTGTGCCTCTTCAACGATTCACAATATCTGAAAATTCAGGAAAAGGATCAAACAAACAAAATGTCGACAACATGAGTTCAATGCCTGAACAATCAGGAAATGGGATAAATAAAGAACAGGGACATAATATGGCTACACTTATGCTAGAAAAGTGGCAGCAGAATGACGAGATTATTCAGCAATCAGAAAAGATAACATCAACTCCACAGTTTCTGCCAGGTACACAAACATGTTCTTTCTGTATCTTGATTCTTGATTCATTCTTCAAATGATGTATTTTCCAAATAATTACAACAATTTCATTATTTCAAGCAAACTATTAAAAGAGGGTTGAAAAGCAAAAGAATGCTGCTTTAAAGTTTTTCTCGATTCTGCCATTTATGTAAACTAGTTTTCCCTTTCTACAGATTACTGTTTTGAAAAAAATGATTCTAATTTTGTGAAAGGATTATGAAAAAGGTTATGAGCAGTCTATAAACTAGTTCCATTTTGAAAGTGATGTCATGCAATTCCTTTATACATTTGATCTTCATACAAAACTTTTCAACAGAAATCAATGGCATCACAAGTCAAAGCAAATGGCATTTCAGAAAACAGTTTACAAATTAATCCTTCACCTTACCAAGGATTTTGCTTGGGATTTTTATTAAGGGCCGATATCCTTGTGTACAACATTGTGAGTTTGACATATACACCATGTATGTATATATGATCATATCTCTGTACATACATAGTACATGCTTACTCTTATATTTTAATTTTGTACAAGATACATAATACATGCTTGCTTACAAACTTGGCTTTTCCAGTACTTTTAATTTTTTTTTTCAAATCATTTCTATGATCCCAGGCACTCTACTTTTTTTCTCGTAAATAGTAATCATGGTCTAATACAGGTTAATGGCACCATCAACTCAGGCTCTTTATGATTCGTGTCTTCATAAAGCATCCTTAACAATGGTCAATGTATGTCAAAGGGATAACTTATTACATACTAGAGTGCCTACCTCAGAAGAAGGTAACACTCGTATCAATAAAACAATGTAAGAAACTGATTTGTCATGCACAAAAAATTGTTTGTTGATGGTTTGACTAGAGAACCATGGTGCCAAGAAGTTCAACTTGTCATACTAGTTGTAGGCTATTTAGCCTAGTCCCAACAAATGGACGCACTTCTCCATATATACATTGATGTCTTCTAGAATCCCCAAGGAGTACTGCTACATTGCTTAGTGAAGCATCAAATCAATTTGGTCCTTGGATTATCACTACCCAACAACCCACTATACCATTGATCAATGTGGGAGAAAAATGAAACCAAGAGGCATATTCGAGAGTTGATTAATCAGGTTTAGATCCAACCAAGCTTATCTCCTTGTGGTAGCCCCATCATTCTAGTGCCAAAGAAGGATGGGGCATGGTGCCTTTGCATTGATTACAATGTGCTTAACAAGATCACAATGAACAAGTATCCAATGTCATGCATTGATGGCCTGTTGGACCATCTCCAAGGGGCATGATACTTCACAAAGATTGACCTCATTCCTCAAGTTAGTTTATCACCAGGTTCCTATGAACACCATTGACATATTGAAGATGGCCTTCAAGAGTAGAGAGGGATTGTACGAATGGTTGGTTATGCCCTTTGGCTTGACCAATGCACCTGTGACATTCATGTGCCTAATGAATGATGTCCTTCATCATTGTCTACCTAGATGATACCCTCATTTTTAACAAAATCTAGGAGGAGCATCTATGGGTTTTGGACACTCAACGCCAACACATGCTTCAAGCCAATATGGGCAAGTTTACTTTCAATGCCAGAGAGATCTTATCTAGGTTATGTCATCGACCACTAGGGATACATATAGATTTTGAGAAGATTCATGTCATTCAGGAATGGACAAACCCAAAGAATTTAACACAAATTGGGAGTTTTTTGGACCTTGTCAACTTTTACCACAAGCTTGTGTTGGGATTCTTGCATGTCTTATGGCCTCTCAATCAGGTCATGCATGGGAAGGTGAATTTCCGTAGACTTCACAACAACAATAGGCATTTGATGAGCTCAAACAATGCCTCTGTTCAATGCTAGTGCTTGCCATGCTAGACATCACTTAGTTGTTTGAATTTGAGAGTGATGCATTAAACTATTGCTTCCACATCAACTATGCACTTGGTGCCATCTTGATCCAAAATGGATATCCAATGGCATACCATTCTAAGATAGACATTGACACAAATTGACATTACTCAACATATGAAAAGGAGTTGTGCATCGTTGTTCAAGTTGTTTGACAATGGTGCCTCTACATAATGGGTAAGGAGACTATCATCAACTCTGATCTTAGGACTTGATAGTTTTTGCACTCAGGGTAAGCTAGAAAATTCACGTCACATGAAGTGGATGACTTATCTACGACAATCCCACCTTGTGATTAAGCATCACAAGGGCAAGGGGAAGCAGGCAACACACTGTTTGAACCGTCCATCGATGCAAACACTGTTGACAATTTTGGATGACAAAGGACATGGCGCCAACGATTGGTAGGCATTGTACCCAAGTGACACAGACTTGGCCAAGATTCATCAACAATTGATACAAGGAAAGTCAGCACTAGACCACCATCTTCAAGATGGATTGTTGTACTATCTTGGAAAGCTCTATTTACCTTTTGGTACATCGTGCTAGTTGCTGATTTGGGAAGCTCACTACTTCAAGGGACACTTTGATGTCAAAAGACATAGTAGTACATCCCTTGGCTTGGGCCACACGTGCCAAGGAGTGGAGCTCTATGTTCAATTTTGTGCATCATGCAACAATGCCGAGCCAAGCCACAAAAAACTAGGGCTATGCACACCATTGCCTATTCCTTCCAGATGTTGGGAATCCCTCAACATGGATTATCTCTCAAGGTTGCCAATCACCAAGTACCAACATGACTGCATCTTTGTGGTTGTGGACAATTTCATCAAGGTGGCAATCATTGTACCATGTATGAAGAACATTGACGCAACCAAGACTGTCTGACTGTTCTTTTAGCAAGTTTGGGTCCACTTTTGGCTTCTCAAGCTTGAGTTTTTACATTGGGACTCCAAGTTCATTATTAACTTTGAGGACCATCATAGGGATCAACTAGACATTGAGCTCCAACATTCCACTCCTTTCCATTTGTAGACAAATGGATAGATCAAGGTCATCAACGACCTATTGTTATATCTCCTACATGTGTACAACCATCAACACTCCTAGATGTTGGATGAGAGTTTGGCATACATCCAACATTCCTACAATAGGGCCTTGCACGCCTCTATACGTCACAACCCATTCCATGCATGTTTTGGATTCCAATCCAGCTAGGGCTATGTACAACATTGCTAATTCCTTTCAGACCTTGCGAATCCATCAACACGGATTATCTCTTAGGGTTGCCAACCACAAAGCATTAACATGACTGCATCTCTGTGGTTGTGGACAAGTTCACCAAGATGGCATTCATGATGCTATGTAAGAAGAGTATCGATGTAGTTGAGACCGTTCGATTGTTCTTTTAACAAGTTTGGGTTCACTTTGGCTTGCAAAGCTTGATTGTTTTAAATTGGGACTCCAAGTTCATAAGCATCTTGTGGCACCACTGTAGGGATCAATTGGACACCAAGCTCCAACATTCCACCACCTTCCATCCATAGACAAATGGAGAGAGTGAGGTTATCAATAGATTGTTCGTGTATCTCCTCCAAATGTACAACCATCAACACCCTTAGACATAGGATGAGAGTTTACCATATATCCAACATTCCTACAATGGGGCCCTACACACCTCTAGGGGTCACAACCCCTTCCAAGCATGTTTTGGATTCTAGCCTAGCGCTTACATTGACATTGCCTTCCAAATTTCGATTGGCACCATGACATCAGTACAGGCAAAAGAAGTTGACTAGGTTGAGCGATTTTGTAGCAAGTGCAAAATATTTAGATAGGTATAGGAGATCTTCTTGAAACATCAACAATAGAAATACAAGGAGCACCATGATTAACATAGAACACCACAACAATTTAGGTTGGGATAAGGTTTGCCTCTACTTGAAGAAGGAAGCTCTTCAGATCCACATGTAGTCAAATGAATTGATGCATATCACATTTGCATGAGTGCACAAATTATTACATGTGAATAGTGTTGTTGCATAGTTGTGTGTATACGTGGCAATATGCATTTGCAATAATGCAATGTAATGGGGTATTCTAATTTCTAATGTTTATGGGTATTCTGGTGATGGTTAGGTAGTTGCCAACTACCAATCAGTCTTGCCGTACCTATATATACGCATCTATGTTGGTCAAGGCAAGTTCATTCGTTTAGTATGCTTGGTTAGACAATGATGTAGTGCAGATGACTAAGTTATATCTATATGTTCTCATCGTGTACTTATATTTAATCATATATAATGGAATTGGATTGTAGCATGTTGCATTTTGTCCATGACAAGTGAGAATGCTTGTGTTCTTGATTTGCTGCCTTACTTGAGGATGCATCAAGTGTTTCATGTTAAACTCCTCAAGTCCTACCATCCTTCCCTACTAGAGCCTATGGTGGTACAACATCCAACAGATCTGAACCCGACTAAGTTGGAACCTGTAACCGCTGATCAGTTGATTAATGTCACCAATAAAAGTACTTGCCAAGGGACACACAACCTATTCAGGGTTGTCAAACAAGGTCAATTTTCAACTCAGGCTAAGTGGTACATGCTTGACCAACTCAAGTGTTCATTTACCCTGTTGGAGGTTGATGTAATGGGGACTCTCATTTCCCAAGGAGGAAAAATGATTTGAGCAAATCAAGAGCTGCTCAAGTCTCTAGGGATGATGATGCCATCGCACTTCTAGCTCGCAAGCTTTGGTGTCCATTTGGACTTCTCACTAGATAGGTGAACACTATGTCTTCCTATGGTGTCAGGTTTCCTCACGATGCCAACTAAATTTGTGGCGTCATGACCACTTTGACACATTCTTTGCCATAGCGCCGACACACATAGACCGATAAAACTATGGCGCCAACACCACGTATCATTGTTGAATACCAAGGGTATCTTTGTAGCACCAGGCATTAGGGACACATCTGCACTCATCTAATCTTGCCACTTGGCACTTCATGGACTAATATCAGCTGCAGAGGAAGCAGAATGGACAGTCTTGTCATTACTATTGAAAGTTGAAACTACTTCTTGATCAATGGGGAGCTGAACTGCTTCACCAACTGTTGTGTATTTTGTATATAGCTTAGGAATATCTTAGGTTATTTCTGGTTCTTCCACTCTTTTGTTTTTGCTTTGTTGTCTTGATCTCCAGTTTTTGTTCCTCTATGGAGGTTCAGTTAGTTTCCTCTTCCATCTTTCTCACCTGCACACCCAGGCTGTCCCTATAGTGCCTAAACTTTTATTCTACTACCTTTTTCATTGCATTGGAACGGAGTTCCCTGCACCCTGCTGCACCACGCACCTCATGTACCAAGTGTTTGTATTGTTGTCAACATGTCTACATGAGCCTTGCATCCTGCAATGTATTCATATTTACATCATCTGTAAATAAAGTTGCATTCTTGTGAGAAAGATTCCATTTTATCCTGTTTCTACTATACAACTGTAAAGCATAACTTTCGTGGTGCCACAAGGTGATTCAGGGAGTTGTTCTCCATGCCACCACATCCTAGGCTCCATAGGGGGTGGATCACAAAGTTTCATAGTCTTCTTTTTCACATTGATATTAACAGTACGCAATCATTTCAGCCAAGGATATCCAAAAATAATATCTACATCATCCATATCTATTCCATAAAAATCTGAATGTAAAACATATTTATCTATAGTGATCTTCAAATCCTCAAAAATCTAAAAATTCTCACCCTCAACCTATGTATCCTTGATATTCTTTGCTTGACCTGCAAACTCTTATCGAAGTCACTATTGATGAAACTATGCATATTACTGGTTTAATTGAAATAATGATCACCTCCTTTTGAATGCATCCATGAACATGTAAAATAGAATTATTAGATGGAAACAAATCTCTTTGATTCTTCTATTGTTTTTTTAAATCTGAAGGTGTGGTTGCTTCTTTTTCCTCCTTAAGCCATTTTATTTCTTTTTCATAGTGTTAAGTGGTATCCTCCAAATTAATTATCTTTTATCCTTGCTCTCAGGTCCCCATTTGCTTACGAATACTTGTTCAATTTCTATTTGAGATTAATAACCATTGTTGCCAAAACTTATCCAACAACGATAAACTTTCCCCTCTAAAGATCTAGTATGATCACTTTGCCAAGGAAAATTACCAAAATATAAAGATTTAAATTGTTTCCACCACTTTCTCGTGTCAATATCATCCCTTCTAGAAATGTTTTGCAACAACATTATCTTTCGAGACAATCAAAATAAAACCTAGGGTGTGTACTTTATAGAACGTGTACTCATGAATCCCAATCCAGAACATCACATCAAGAAGTAGATCTAAATTGTTTCTTCAAAATGAAACAAGCAAGACTTTATTGCTTACCCAGATGGAAAGACATCCAATTTTCCTTTTTCTAAAAAAGTCAGGATTTGAAGAAACATCACTACAGCTGTTCTAGATGTCCGACTTCACGTTCTCCCTCGATATTGCTTAGTATCCTTGATATGACCATCCATTTTGAAGTTTATGAAATGCTGAAAAAGACGATGCAAGAATTATCTGAATCAAATTCCTTTGCACAAAGATGTCTCCTAAAAAATGAGGTTTTCTTGGGGGAGAAAATTGCTGCAAATTTTCCAAATCTGAAAAAATTCTCACTTGCCCAAATTGTTACTCTGATATTGCTTGTTATGATCCTTACCACTCACTAACATAAGTCAGCATGCAATATGTGTAAATAACAATGGGATCATCCATGATGTAATAAATCGACACAAGAGGAGAATATAGAGAATACCCTTAAGGTTAGGGCAACACAAATAATATTCCTAAAGGTCTCCCAATTCTGAGAGTGCCACTTCGTGGGTAAGACGATTACAATGCAATACTTGATGATGATCTCACAACTCCAAGATCCCTTCTTTATATACTCGCACTTTATAATACTCTAGGAGAGGGTATAACTGTGGCCAACTCAATATTAAGTTATAGTATCTCAATACAATAAACCTTGGGTTATGTGTGACCCATGCCAGCTCCTTCATAACACCAATATACAATATGCTTTCATATCCTTAGATACCTGTTGGTTTGTTCAAGCATGAGAAATTGGATTCTTTACCAACTTCAGGACACTCTATTTGTCACACTAAAGTGAGGTTAGTTATGATTGCTCCATCCGAAGATTAACTGATATCCTCTTTAGCAAATTGCCTCACAAGCTGCACTAATCACTGCTTCATACTCCACTTTAATAGAGGACAACCCAACTATAGTTTGCTTTTTGCTTTGGGAAGAAACGACTTTTGAATCAAGAGCAAATGATCACTGCTTTGTAGTCCACTTTAATATAAGACAGCACAACTATAAGTTGATTTTTGTTTTGCTGAGTAACAACTTTTGATCAAAGAGCAAATGTATACCTTGCACTGGAATTGTGATCATTGACTAAACTAGTCCATTTTGAGTTTAAAAACCTTGACAAGCTGAAATCAGCAGATCTCAGGTATAGAATGCTAAATCCAATTGTTTGATACACCATATTGCTTGTTTGGTTGCTTTCTAATATTTTGTCATTGGTTTGAACATAAACTGGAAAAGCTGTCTGTCTGTAAACCTCAAATCTATTAGAGTGAATGTAAGATAGATCAAACTGCCCACCAAGTATATGTACTCTGACTCTTTGATCATGGGAGAATTAATGTGAGATTACGACACTAGGCCGACTTCCAAGGGTTTAGTTGTTTGATAACATTCAGTTGTCTTGAATTTCACCAAAAATGTTTTAGCATATTTAGTGGGGAAACAAATACAACATAATCAAGATGCTAAGACTACGTATGTAGTAGCACAAAAGGCCGAAGTCTGTCATGTCAAAAAAACTAAGGCCCTGATTTTATCTTTTGAATAGCATTGGCCACCCTATTGGTGATGGCAACATGATCAATATACACAATTAGTATCACAATATCATTGCCGTTTCTTTTGACATAGATTTTTGGATTAGAAAGGCGACTTCTGAATCCAGAATTTTGAATATGTTGATTTATTTATATATGTAGCAAGCTTGTGGAGCCTGCTAAAGCCCCATATAAAGACTTTACTAACTTGCAAACCATTTCTTTTGAAGTACCTATAAACTCTTCAGTTGCATGACATACAATTCATCCAAATACCTATCTAGGAAGGGACCATTCACATCCATTTCACACCTCATCTAAAATGGGAAGCGATTGAAAGAACCAATGGAAAAGTCACCACCTTTGTAGATGGGGCAAAAGGCTCCTCATAGTCCACCCCTTCCTGCTGTGAATAAACTTTGGCAACAAGATAAACCTTGTATTTGTCCAAATCCCGAGGGACCATCTGATTTGCATGACTGTATTTTCTTGTTTGCATCCAATGGGTTGCTTTTCTAGGTGCAAACCTGCCACACTCAAGCCTTGTTCTTTATAAGGGCATCGTGCTTCACATATCCCATTTGCATCCAACAGGTTTCTTTCTTGGGTGCAGATCTGCCAAAACCAAGTCTTGTTATTTATTAGGACATCATACTTTGCTTTTATGGCATTTCCCATTTAGGCTTGCCTTGGGATTCATAATAATGCTTCATTCAAACACTTGAAAAACAATTAAAAAGTGAGTGACGTACACCTACTTGGAAGCATCCACAATTGATTTCCCTACTGCCGTAGGTTGCCCCTCATTTGGTTGACGCTGTAGACGTTCCTCTTCCCTCACATCTTGCAAAGTTGTATAATACCACTTTGGTCTTATTTGCTGGTGTATATTATTTGTTTGTGGAGTGTGGGTTCATGTATGAAGATCCTAGAAACTAGTGTAAGGGTTCTTGTAACTAGTTTCATCATCCATATTCTCTAGAACTATTTAACTTTGGTGTTGACAGTTGAGTTGCCTACCAAGAAACAACACCAAAATTTTGCAGTTTTATCAAGACTTACAGAAATATTGAGGGTTCTACCTTGTCTTCTCATATACTACATCTCTACTAATTATAATTTTATTAGTGGAGTCTGATAAAAGAAATTCTCGGTTTATATAATTTGTCCAAATGACAAGGAGAAATCATCCAAGATTTATAGAAGACCATAGAAATTGGTTATAAACCATTTGGAGTGAGCTGTAATTTTTCAAAAATCAACAAATGACTTTGGACAGTGAGGTGCATCTGTGCCAGGAGTAATGAAGTCTATGAGGGCATGTTAGGTGGATCTAAAAGAAACTACACTTTATGACATCCTGTGGACAGTGAAGATTTAATATGGGATTTGCGCGTAAGTAAATCATATATTAGATGAAAACTATGGCAATTTGATGTAATATACTTGGATAATTTCATTTTCCAATGATAATTATTAATAAAAGAAAAAGTTTTGAAGGAATCCTTACTCATATATTATACAAAATGAGGGTTTGTAATAACACAAGAAGAATGCAAGGGGTACATAGTCACTTTGAATTTCACAAGCATCATTCTAATAAAGTTATATTTTAACAGTTTATCAGATACCCTATTCTAGTAAAATTGTGGACTTTCCATATCAAGAATGTTTAAGGTAAAACAAATTGCTTTCTAGTAGTATCAATCATTAATGCAAGAACTTGATTATGGTCTACCTTCGTTTAAAAGCCAAAACTGTAATGTCTTTGGTTTCAGGTCAAAATAATATTAATCAATAATACAAGAGCTTGACTATTGCTTGAAACTGAAAACTATATTTTATTGGTTAATGTTTACTGCCATGATTTAAAATAAATAAATCTTGATTATATTGTTTGTGTGTAGATATGCATAAAAATCAACTACAAGAATATGCTGTAAGGAGGGGCTTTGATTACCCTTGTTACTCCTGTATTAGAGAGGGTCCTGCTCATGCACCTCGTTTCAAGGCAATGGTTAAATTTGATGGTGAAACATTTGAGAGTCCAGGATTTTTTAATACACTGCGGCTAGCTGAACATGCAGCTGCAGCAGTAGCTCTCAAGTCATTGTCAGACATAGGTCCTTACTTGGTAAAATTCTTATACAATAGTCTCATTTTGATGCTTCTTTGATTGGAAAATATTCTTTTCTTTCTGAAGTCAATAACAATGATGGTTGTTTTGTTAGATACCATCCTTTATTTTGTGAACTTAGCCTGCAGTGAAGTTCTGAACTAACAGGTATTTTCTATGCACAGGATGAGTCATCCATGTGTAAGAGTCTATTACAGGACAAGGCACAGAAAGAAGGGAATCCTCTACCAGAGTACAACACAACTAAATCTGGCCCTTCACATATGCCTCTTTTCACATGTACTGTGAAGTTTAATGAGATGATATTTGAAGGCAAGGCTGCCAAAACTAAGAAACAAGCAGAAAAGAATGCAGCTTCAGTTGCATGGTCTGCCCTTAAACACAGTAAGATTCTTTACATCAGCGAGTTAACTCTTTTCTGGGATGACAACTGGTAATGTGCATTGATTGATGAAATCAGACTGACCTTTCCATTCTTTTGCTTTCAGTTATTTAGTTGCCGTTAAATAAAAATAGCAATATCCTTTGTTGGTAGTTTCTTTGAATCTAAACCACTTGTGAATATGTGACAAGAATTATTTAGCCACTAGCGTTTTTGGTTGCCTTGATAATGGAGCCAACTAGATCACTTCTTGATGCATAATGGCTGATAACTTAGTCCTATGAAATTGGATTGGGTGTTACGGAATATAAATATAGAAAATGCCATGCTTATAAAGAAGGTACGATTTAATAATACATTCTCAGAATGAAAGAATGCTTGAGGTCAAAAGCAACCATCTGTACATAACATTTTTTTGAATTATTATTTTCCAAAATTGATGTCGTTAGAGCAATGCTATTACAATAGATCAACTGCTTAAAGCAGGATTCTTTTTTGCAGGAACTAATATGATTGGTTGTGTAGAATGTACATAGATAAATAATATAACTCACAAGATAGGATATATCAAGAAGACAGTAAGAACTTCATTACTCAAGTTTAGAATTAGGTTCGATGGTCAGAATTATTCGTGGTCATTAAGCCTGAGATTATCTAACGATTTTGAACAATACTAGGGATTTTACTAGCATAGAAAGGTACATTAAATTACTAATCTATATCCAGCTTATAACACAAACTAATGCAATGTTTTTCATTTTCCCATCCAGGTAGAAGATCTACTGTATAAAGGTACATTAAATGACTAATTAATTTATCGCTGGTAACACAAGTTGATGCATTGTTTTCCATTTTCCCATCCAGGCAGAAGATCATCTTCAACACTACAGGATAAACCAAAAGCACTAGTTGGTAAACTGAATAATCCTCCACATGTTGAGGTGATTAATCATATGAAAGAAGAGACAGATAGTCAATCACATGGTCAGCTTTCTCATCTAGGTACGGGTCATTCAGCAGTCTCTCATTCCGAGTCTTCTGAAGCTTTTAATACAGCCTCAAAGAAAGAGATGGGACAAAATATAACTGCTAGTGTGCTGGAAAACAGAGGTAATGACCAAGTGCTGTGTCCATCTAAGCGATTATCCCCTCCAAAGCATTCTGAAGGTACAAGAATCAGAGTTATGCCTGTTCCAGACTCCTTCAAAAAATGGCCTTTGGATTCCAGTGATTTATCATCTAGCGGCAAGCCATGGGTTGCAGTGAACTTAACTGAGCCCCCAAATCACGAAAAGTACAAATAATGCTCCATAGCATTCATAATTCTTTATGAAATATTTTGGTTGTTCACTAGTGGATTTAGCTGAAATATCAAGAGGCAATATTTTGTAGAATCTGGTCTATAAATATATACTTTGTTAACAAGAGTTGACACTTCTTAATCTCTTTGTTTCCTGTCTCTGAGTCTAATGCACATCTGAAAACACTTTGATTATGCTAGTAGCCTCATAAACCCCCCCAAAAAAAATTGTGTTTGGGTGTTTCTCCATGACTTTGGCAATTTCTTCTCTTGATTTATTCATACTTTTTTTTTTGGTGTGTGTCTGTGGGGAGTATCATATTCAACAAAAGTTTTGTGGAATTTAGAGCAGCACACTTTGAAAAGGCTTGCATATTTCCTTCAGTTTTTTCCAGTTTTCCTTTTTTTTCTTTTTTTTTTAAACCTTTTTAGATGTTCTAGCAGTTTCTCTAAAGATACGTCTCTGTGTCAACTAATTCATATATTAGATTTTAGATCTTAGTTTTTGAAATTTTTGGGGAATTTGGGGCAGCACACTTTCTGAAGGCTTGCGTATTTCTTTCATTTTTTCCCAGTTTTCCTTATTTTTTTTTTACCTTTTTAGATGTTTTATCAGTTTCTCTGAAGATACATCTCTGTGTCAACTAATTCATGTATTAGATTTTAGATTTTAGTTTTTGGACTTTGTGTACAAGAATGTGGCATTTTTTTTTTCAATTATATGGGATCGAAACAGTCCCCACCTGTATTACTTCGTCACTACATTGTGGTATTACAACAAAGCTTGGATATTATCCATGTATTGCTTGGCAAGATTTGAACCTTGGTCTCCCTCTTAAATATTGTGGAATCTAACCATTTGAGCTAATGTCTCCTCCTTAAATATCTTTTATTGTATCATTGTCTAAAAAGATCCAATGATCTTCTATTTTTTGGAGTATGGCATGTATTCTTTACAAACTTGGAAAGTAGATGTATCTGTTGCAGGAAAGGGAAGTAGCTAAATTTATTATTGAAGTGTATTTTGCATAAATCACAAATATCTTTTATCAAATCATTGTCTAAGAAGATTCAGTTTTCTTCTATCTTGCGGAAATTTGGAGCATGGCATGTGTTCATTACAAACTTGGAAAGTAGGTGTATCTGTTACAGAAATGGGAATTAGATTAAAGATATTGGGTCTCTTTCTTCTGTTTAAACAAGATATTTAACAGCATGATAGTTTGGTAACTGCTTTGGATATAGGAAACCAAAAAAGGAAATAGTTTGGCAGCCATTCCTTTATTTTTTGGATATTGAAATTGCAAGTGCCCACTAAATTATTCTAAAACAATGAGTGCACAATGAGATTTTAGCATGAACAAGCCAAAGCAGTGCTAGAGTATGTAGTTAAGGAAAGTAATGCAACCACTTGTGTAGATGCAAATCTACTATGCTATTTTGTTCTTATTTGTGGACTTTAGTTAGTACTGGTCAATATAATAGGGGTTGGTCTGAATGCTTAATTGTGGGTCACCTTCTATTGTCAAGTGTCCATTATATGGGCACATAGTCATAACAAATATCATCATTTACAGTATATGTTGTATTTTTTTCTTTTTTTAACAAAGGAACTTCATTGTGCAGGAGAATTTGGGAAAAAGTGGGTATTTAAGCATAGCCATCATTTTAAAGCTTGATTTACCTCTTCTTGTATTTCATCTAATTTCATTAGATAGGAAATGATAGAATGTGTAAACCTATTTGTCAAGCCCTTTTTCAAATTTATAAAATGAGACTTGGGTAAACTCCCTTTTTAATCAACCCATTCTAGTGTCCATCACAAATCTGAGCTAATGTCAAGTCATTTCATTTGTTGATCGTAATAATCTATTGTCACTTGACTTATGCATTTGTATTTCACAGAGTGCTTCTTTTACCCATATGTTTATGTATTTTTCAAATGCTTTGTCCTTTGGAATATATGGGTATTCTCACATAATACTCGAAGTTTAAGGTGTCCAGCCTTGGGACTTGGAGCCCATTTTCTTTTCCATGCGATAACGAGAGGCTTGCAAGAAATAGGAAGATAGTGTCATTGTCGTCTACCTTTCCACAAAGTCACTAATTGAAGATTGACTTCACTTTAGTCTTAGAGAAGTGCTTTAAGAGCTCACTCAAGAAAGTGGAAGTTATTCATTTATTTTTACTTATATTTACTTTAAAGATATATCTGACTTTAATGCATTAATATGTGGTTGGTGAAGGTGAAGAACACAAGCATATATCGAGAGGAGGGGTGAACAGTATAAAATAAAACTTTTCACTTTTCAATTCAGATGATAACAACATTAATGCAGTATTGAAACAATGCACAAATCATCACACATATGAGAGATACAAATTTAACATTGTTCACCCAATATGGGCTACATCCACGGAGAAATATTGCTTATAAATTTCTCAACAAATTTCGTGGGCACCAACCCATAGGAGACACCAATCCCCTATTACAATGTTCGTGGACATCAATCCATAGGAGACACCAATCCCCTCTCAAGTTCGTGGACATCAATTTATAGGAGACATTAATCCCCTCTCAAGTTCGTGGACACCAATCCACAGGGGACACCAATCCCCTCTCAAGTTTGTGGATGCCAATCCACAGGGGACACCAATCCCCTCTGCTCTGGTTCGTGGACTCAATCCACAAGAGACACCAATCCCCTTTGCTCTGATTTGTGGACTCCAATCCACAGGAGACACCAATCCCCTCTGTTGGTTCATGGAATCCAATCCATAGGAGACACCAATCCCCTTTGCTGGTTCATGGACACCCATCTACAGGAGACACCAATCCCCTTTGTTCCAAAACTTGCTCACAAATGTGTTCAACAATTTGATCCAAAACCTACTTACACACATTGGTCATCTGCTCCCAAATCTTGCATTCATACAATTTTCATCTATTCCCAATTCTTGCATACAAACAATGCTCATCTATTCCCAATTCTTGCATAATGAGGTCATCAAGTTCTTCACCCATTCTTCAATGTGCTTTCCTCAACTAAAGCAATTCAAACATATTCTACCTAGAATTCTTTTATTCTTATGAACATATAGAGGATGATATACTGGTGTTGGAAGCTTCAAATGGCCAATCTATTTTTCACATGCTTTGTCACTTCTATTTTTCTCACAAAGATATAGTTCTAGTCTAGCATTGGATAACTGACCTTTACTTCTTCTTTTAGATGGTTGAATTGTCCTTTTTGTCACTTGAATGCTTAGGTGAAGTTATGCACTAATCTTCACACTCTATCTTTGCTTTTTCCAAAACTTCAATGACCATGCAATAGATGAGAACATACAAAACAATTTCTTCCAATATCTTCACAACAATATCATCAATTTCAACTATCCACTTTGACATATAATTCCCTCTTTGCTTCTCTATTATAATTTCAAATCAAAACACTTCCATTATCCCTTATTTCTTCTTTTGTAGAAACCATACATGAAAAGCTTATTTTGAAATACAAAATATCTTTTTATACCTCCAACCTAATAAAATCAAAGATAATTTTATATAACACACCTTATCTCTCCAAACCAGAAATAAAGAAATTTATAATGAGCTATTAATACTTATATAATGGCTTGCTGTTCCAAAGTCTTTTCTAACATAGTCAATCGATGGCTTTCGTTGTGATACTTCAATGCTCTGTTTCGAATTTTCCGTCACCACTCTTTCTTCTGCTACGGTCTAAGGGAAACACCGCGTCTTCGCTGATATCCTCTTGCGTCTTAGACTCACATAACTCGCTTTTGTTGTGTCTGTCAACTTGCCTCCAATGTCAGTTGATGAGTTGGAAATTTGTGCGTGAAAGAAACATCTGCTTGTGTGATTCTTCTTCCTCTGGACGTTTCTATCTGCGCAACAAATGTAATGGTTCTTCCACTGTGTGATGCGTCTTTCAGATGTTCTCTGCCGCAAGTCACTGCTTGCCCTTTTGGTGTAAATCTGACACTCCTAGGGTTGCCTTGTAACGTCTTCTTGATAAGTTTCTTTCTGACTTCAAAATATTGCAGGCTCTCCCTTCGAACGTAGTCGCAGTCTTCCAGTGCAACCGTAGGCTCTCCCTTCTAGTGCAATCGCAAGCTCTCCCTTCAAACACAATCGCAGTCTTTCTCTTCCAGTGCAATCGAAGGCTCTCCACTGACTTCGTATGCTGGTCGCAAGACTTTCTCACTGTCTCCGTCCGCAAGGCTTCTTTCACAACATCTGTATGCAATACTTCTTCACTGCCTCCGCTTACAAGGTTTCGTGAAGGGATATCTCACTGCCCTCATCCTCAACGAGCAATACATTCATTGAAATGAAATTGAAGATTTTAATTTTTATGCGATCTTAAATATGGAAGTACAATTACTCAAATCATATCATATGATCTTTAATATTTTTGAGAACGTTGTTCCTCAAATATGGAAGTACAATTACTCAAATTATATCATATGATCTTTAATATCTTTGAGAAGGTTGTTCCTTCTTCTGCTGATTTGGGTTAGCAATTCCTCAACTTTTTTTATTTTACTGTCTTCAAATAAATCTGCCATAAACCCGTTCCCAAGCGTTTCTTTGTATTTGTCACGAATATCTGAAAAACTCGGGCATTTATAGATGAAGTGTTCATTTGTCTCTACTGCCCCTCTCTATTGCCCCTATGCTGCATAGAGTACATATCCTTTCTTCCCATTGTTGGCGTTGTCCATCTCCTGGTTTCACATCTAAGCCTATGAGAGCTAGTCCTTATTTGAGCGTCCTTATCTGAGCAATGAGGATTTTTTCCTTCAACTTGATTTCAGCGCCGATATACCCTTCTTCCTTGTGGTCATACGTTGGGTTAAAATTTGCAATATAATATTTTAATTTTTTATGTCTTTGTCTGGTGGGAGGGGGTGATCAGACTCATTGTTCAAGCCATAGGCGAACTCGTTGCTTTTGATTCGGCCACCAAGGCGAGATCCCGCATGGTCCATGCCAGGATATGCGTTGCTGCTAACCTGGAGACAGAGCTCCCCTCCTCGATCACCATCTCGTTGGGGCCCTATTTTTGGTGCCAAACCCTTGTTTACGAAAACAAGCCAACGTTTTGCACTCTTTGTAACTCCCAAGGTCACCTCTCCAATCAATGCCCCCTATCCAAGAAGCCAGAAGCTCCTAACACCGAGGATACTCCCTTGAAGGCACCGTATCCCAAAAGGGGCCCTTCTCGTGGGCCCCCCGAGGAGGGCGACCCCCCCATGGCTACCCATCCCAAGAGTGGCGCGGCCATCCACCAGACAAAGGAAAGTAGAAGGCGGACCCCATCATGATGGACGATCAACACCAGGTATGCATCACCCCTGACCCCATCCCAAAAGCTCCTTCTACGTCTTCGCAAGGTCCCGAGCCTTCCCCCCAGAAGCTTGCAGGCCCTCCCGATCCTCCTCTATCCCAGATGACCTCCTCGGTAGATCCCCCCCATCCCATCCTCGTGATGAGGTTCCCCTAGCATCGGCCTCTGGCCCGGATAGCCTCCTGGTGCTCCCCATGCCCCCCCCTCCGGGAACCTCCCTCCTCCTGATGAACCCCTACCCCCCAACCCTACCCCTCCCTACCCAGGCCTACTCCGAGGTTGGTTCTGAGGCGTTGGAGGAAGATGATGATGGCAGCCCAACCTTCTCCCAGTTCGCCCCTGAGGATTTTAGCCCCAAACAGACCCGCAATATAATATTTAAATTTGATATTTAAATATTATAATATTTTATTTGAAATACTATCATCACTTTATAATGTCCTTCACTTATCTTTTGTCTCATTATTGTTTAGCCTTTGTCCCATCACTGTATCACTTTATGATGTCCTTTACTTTATAATATTTAAATTTGATATTTAAATATTATAATACTTTACTTGAAATACATTTGTCTTTCTTCTCTTGAGATATATATTTGCCTTGCTTCACTGTGCTATTTACCAAAGACAATCTTTGACATCAATGACAACTCAATAATTCTAACAGAAGGCTTCAAGACTTGAGGTTCAAATTATGAGGTTCAAATAATTTCTGACTATTGTTTATGGTTGTGAAGAAATCATAAATTTTCTATTGCTTAAAATTTATGCATATTTTCAACCTAAGGTATGATTTTGAAAATCCATTTTATGAATTTAAAACTTTTGCTAAAAAATAGGACTCCCAGTTTTGCACTTTGCTTGGTCTCAGTATTTTCTGCCTCTAAAATCTAAATTAAATTTTACCAACTTTTGGCATAAGTGGTGCAAATTGGAAATTTTATTTTCCAAATTTAAATTTAGCAAAATATTTTAAGCTTCTTATGCATAATACTTGTTAAACATTTCTTCAAAATCATGACTCTTGTTTGCTGGATTGATAAATTGGACAGGCAAGCAAGCCTCATGTGTGTGAGTCCTTTAAGAAAGAGGTCCCAATATCAACCTCAATCCTCCATTGCTTTTTATGGCATTGCCTTGTTCCCCCTTTCTCAAGCCCTTCTCCAACATCCTCCCACATTTTCAAATAATGTACTACAAGAGCCTAAAATCTTCATGGCTTTCAACCCCCATGCGAAACACTTCTATCCCTTGAGCTCATCTACCTTAGGAGACCCAATGTTTGTGATCCTTAATCAACCCTTGCCCATTTTTACCCTCCTTTCCATTCGTCCACATAGCTCCAAGCCAAGTCTTGATCCTTTTCATAGAATGTCTGAACGGGTTTAGTCATGTATATGGAACCTAATTAATGTGGTGCATTCATGGTATTAATCCTAAAGGGTCAACTATATGCACCTCCTCCAATCACATCCACCTCAACATAAGATCATCCATGTGCTATAACATGTAACAGAGAGTGTGAGGACACTTACCATCCTATTAGCAACAGTTATAGTGGACTTAACATCTTAGAGATGATAAATGGTGCAAAATAGCACAATGGACTTTGAGCTAGCATTTTAAGTGGTACTTCTTGGGGATTTGTCACCTTCCAATTCAACTTTGGATTCTAAATTTGAAAATTTGAGGCATTTTTAGAGTTTGGGAAGATGTTCTAAAGGTTATAACTTTTCCATGTAGAAGAGATTTTTAACATTTTTTTTCTTATTTTTTTTTTCTAAGAATTTTGCACTAATGCAAGTCATTTTTAGCCATTTGCAGCATGGCTTAGTGTATTTGGTTAAATCATTATCATCAATGGGTTGAGAAGTTACATGCCTTGATCATGGTTGACATGATGCATGCCTGATCATAATCAAGCTATTGAGGGCAATGAGAGGAAGATTGATATATGAAAGCAAAGAAATAATTAGAATATTGCATACATATGCTTCTAAATTGAATCCAAGTAAAACTTTTATATTAGTGGGTCAAACTTTGCCATGGATATTTGGGATACCATTTAAAGAAAATTTGGGAAAACCGAAATTGCAAAATTTGTCACTCTTTCTAGGGAGCTTGCCAACGTCTCTTCTATTAATTATGAAAACATTGAAGATGAATTGGCTTGTGCACTCAAACATCCTTAAAAGCTCAACACCTTAAGTGTGGTTCATGCAAGGACACATAGTAAACATGAAGATTACACACATGGCTTACTTGTGTCCTATTGAAGAGTAGATGGATATGAAAAGGGTAGATGCTTAAATGATTGGTGTAGTAAGTCTTGGCTAGAAAAATATATACTTTCCAATATCTCTTAATCTTCTTCTTATTAAATTTGATATGCTCTTCTATAGTGGTAGCTTGACCAACAAGTTACCCATTTACATATCCTAGTTAACCTAAATGGATCATTTTACAACTACCAAATAGATAATTTAAATAACATCCACAAAGTCAGGATTGCAAGGCAAGATTATACATATTCCAACACCCCTCCTTCGCTTGACTGTATATTGGTGATACAATTACCTTCTAACATCCTCCCTTAGACTTGATGTGGGGAACCAACCCCATCCTTTAGTACCCAATCCACACAATCCTCATGTTATTCACATTTACTTTACATGTTATCCATGAGATTCATCTCACATAGTTCCATCTATTACATGTCAATGACGAGAGTCACTCCTATTTAAAATAAAAGAACTACTACTAGACAATATTTTTTGAGGCTCAAGCTAAATCATGGTTTATAGTTGTTTTGTTTCCTACTCTTGAGATAATCCTTTGTATGCTGCTACTAATAAAACTTTTTTAGACATATTACAAAATCACTATTGATATAATCCTTTGCATGCCACTACCTAAATTGTGTATTTGTCTCCACCTGGAGCTCTAAGATCATATGGATTATTTTCCTCAATAATGTGGTCTTTCCAAGCATCAAACTTTTAATGAACACCTTCATCAACACTCTTCACCCAAAACTTATAAGTATGCAGAAGTCAAATCTATGCAAGATACTTAATGCTATATAAAATAACCTTGAAACATCTTTCAATTCTTGTTGTCATTTGTGTTGCTTAATACCACCTATCATATGTTTCCATATTCTAGCTTAATAAAACCTACTCAGTAAATGAGTAAAGATGAGGAGCCCCAAAGCTCATGCCTATTAGTAGCAAACTTCCTAGACTACAATCTAAAACATATAAACATGTACCTCATTCTCTATTAGTATACCAATTGTTTCATGTTTTATCGAAGTCCATAACTCAAGTCATGATACATTACCACCTATTACATTTCGATTCTCCTATTGAAACATTGTCTATTATGGCCCTAAAAAGGTTTTATACTTAAATATAAGCTTCTATCATGACTAACGAGAAATCATCTAAACTACTGATCACTAAAGTTGAAAGAGAATTCAAGACTCATAACTACACCATATTAGTCCACCCAATACAATATAGAACATGAGCACCATATGCTAAAAAATCCAACATACCAGCCATCATGAAATCGATGTTAATGCAATTTTGTAACACGTCATGCACTTGTAGTCTTGTATGGAAGTTTAGATTCCACTTGAATAACAAGTGCTTGTATGGCAAGCAATTGTATGACAATGTCAAATACACACTTGTACGATGTTCTCCCATTAGAACAATACACAAAAATCCACTAGAATGACAACTCCATTGGAACAACATAGCGCATAGTTTTACTTGTGTGAATATTTTTACGATATCCTTGACTAGAACTCTCTCTTATACTATGATTTGACTACAACTCCTCCATACTTGCACACAAAACCCAATGCACACACACTATCAATCAATAACAATAACAATATCATGCATAAAACATACACTTCACAAGGGTGAAGAATAAATCATTACTACATTACTCAGTTATATGACATACATTACAGAGTCTCTCTCACAACAATACAATGCACAATGGGTATATAGAATAGACACAAATTCTTCTCTCTTGGTACACGAACTATACTCTTCGATCTCCACACTCTACAAGATTCATGGTACTTCAAAAATAGAAAGGGGTCCTATTTATCATTGGGCCCTAGTCGTTGCCAACAATGAATTCTAGGACACCCCATCACATAATTGTCTAGCTCTTTGGATGTACTTTAGACATTTTTATCCCATTTTACATTATATTTCAATATATCAATGATGACAAAATTGCATTACATTCACATTTTTTTTATATTTACCTTACGTTTCATTGACATTTGCATTTATATTACATGTGCATTGTCACTTATTGCTACTACTATTTACACTAAGTTTTGGACTTGTCAAAAATAGCTCCTACATCTACCCTCCCTTTAGCTTGGTTGACATCCTCGCCGATGACTACCTCTGCTCCTAGGGACTCAAGTTATGTTGAGTCAAAATAGGAATACCTCCAAGCTCTTGGATCTATAGTTTGTAAGCCTCAATATCTCCCTTCAACCATTTGGAATAGGCTTGGTATTGAGCCCACTTCATGCACTAGTGACTCACCTTCTGCTTAATATCTACCATCCTTATATTTAGCTCAACTTCCCTTTGGGTTGCCATTACGAATTACTTGTCCTTTTTTGTTATTAGCTGATCATGGTGCTAGACCTCCTTATTCTTCACCCTCGACAACTATCCTCTAATTGAACATTCTAATTATAGTTGCCCTATCAACTGATCATACTTCTCTTTTGTCTTAGTCTTCTCAACTTTGTTCTTCAACTTGGACAACTTTGCTTTGTCATCCTCCTATATCTTCCAAAGTCATCCTTCTAGCTCCTGCAATTGGTTAGCCTATTATTCCTTTGCCATATGAATCTTCTCCACTCCTATGGTTAACTACTAAATCAAGTATGCTAAAATGTTTATCATGACACATCTTTACCAACCCAAGTGCAAGTTTCATATACTTGATACTTGCATCATCTTCTAGGCAAGGTCTCCAATTTGTCTCATCAATATACACTTGTTGGTTACATGTAACTGCTTTAGTTCCCTTTAGTAGATTTTGTACACCAATCATGTTTTGATGCTATCAATCTCCAATTCCCATGGCTACATTTGATGGATATTGGGAAGTTTCTTCATCCAATCCTCATCTTATACCCATTTTACCAACTTGCCTAGTTCATTCTCTACCATCAACTACCATCATCGTCAATTTTTGACACATCCAACATAGATATCTATCATTGCTCTATCCAAGGCTCTATACATCTTCTTAGAAGGCATTAACCTACTCATTGATACAATTTCCTAGAGCTAGTGGTTTCCTAAAAAAATTTGACCCTTTTATGAGAAAGTGCTCATGATGTCTGTATCATCACTGATGGTTGTTTCCTCTACATATTCTCCACCATATCCTATTATATTGATTGGTTTTATAGTTACCTTACCATGCATTCTTTGTTGTGTTATTGTATCAATTACAATTTTTCTTGTCCTCTTACATTAGTTACTGCCATTTCTTGTCCTCTTACATTAGTTACTGCCATTTCTTGTCCTCTTGTAGGCTCCTCCTCCAATGGTTGGCTATCATCTCCTTTGTACATCATTCTAAAAACTGATGCAATCTATTTTCATCATTCTCTTTTGACATAATTGGTGTTTATGCTACTTTTGCTACTGCACATGGGATGCCAATTTACACCTCTTCATATGTTGTCCAAAGTGCAATGGACTGCTCTCCAGAATATTAAGCACATAGACATTTTTCATCTTGATACTCCTTGACACTTTTTGTTGTGCAATATCCTTTGCAATTTGTTCCTTCACATCCACATCCACATCCACAACAATAGGTGTCTGCACTTGCTTTGTAGCTCTCTCCTTTCACTGTTGCACTCCCATCTCCATCTATTGCTTTGTCTATGTAATAGTATCTTTTGACTATCATCCACCTTCCATAGTCTCTTTGTGAGTCATTGTCTTCGCTTCAACATGTTCTTGCACAACCTAATTCTCTCAAGCTGTAGGAATTTTTCTTTGCATTGCTCTGTATGACATTCCACACTCCTTGCTTCTAGCTTTTGTTGTTTGTTTCTTTTTGCCACTTTATTTTGATGTGGTCTGTTATGAGATTTTTGCCTATGACCTTTGTTGATGTTGAGGTTGAGCTTCCATCCACTACTGATCTAACCTCCTTTACCTCTTTTATGTCTACATCAATTCCTTCTATGGTTACTCCTCAACTTCATATGAATTTGCACTCCTCTTTTGAAGCTCCCAATCCTTCCTCTTCTTCAACATACCTTTATTTTTGATGAGGGTAGTTGGCTTGGTTAGTGGTATCAAAGGGATCTACCACCATATAGTTGGATGATCCTTCCAAATCACCCTTTGCAGATTCAACCCAAAAAATTACATCTTTTGTCAAGGCATTCATCATGAAAGTAATGGCATGGAAATCCATCGAATTTTTTTTTTTATACTACATCGAATTTTTTTTAATGAGGTATGCTAGATACATCATCCAATTGTACACAATCCTAGCTATTATACCTTATAATTATGGGATAAGCCAAGTAGACATGTCTAAAGATATTTGCTTCCATGAGAGTTTTGACATCACCATATTCATTGCACATTGCAACTCCATTGTCTTGAGCTGCTGCAACTTTAGCCTGTGGCACTTGTTCTTCAATAGTTTAGCCACATCCTCTAGACTGAGATCAATGACTTAGTTTATCATCTCTTGCCATTGGTTTAAATTCACTGCTTCTTTGCTCACCAGTACTCCCAAACTTGGCAACCCAAACGTTCTCTTGAAGTTGCTTGGCGAGAAGACTATTTGCACCTATCGATCATCGATCATTACTTAACTCCTATGATGTTGCTCGTCATACTTATATAGCATCTAAAATAAATACTTTTTGAAAAATTCCTTGAAGTTTGAAATCTACAATACGTACTGTACTCTTGCATTATTAAATGCTATCTTTAATGGGTGGTCATGATTAGTAACATTCCACCAACTCTAACAAATCTTCCCTGTTGTCTATTACCATGTAAGCTCATGCAAAGGAATTCACTCTATTCTTTACCTTTCTCCTAATATGCAACTTCTATGTCTCTCTCTTAGAGTGCTAGATCTCAGCCTTTCACCATGTTGCCTACTCATGTTGTCTCATTTAGCTTCCTCGTTGCACTCTCTCTCTCTCTCCCTTGTATGCAGTTACTCTACAAGTCCTCTCACTGTAGCAACTCTAGCCTTTTCATATTGTGAATGAGATCTTGACTATAGCTTTGATTATAGTGAATCTCTCCTTTACTACTCCACTTTGTGTATCCTTTCTATGATACTCAACCTCTTCTATATCCTTTTGGTATTCAACAACCATGACTGTGACTACAACTATGCTTGTATAATACCTGCCACACACTTCCTCCTATTGTATGGTAGATATTACTCATGCTTATATGATGCTACCACCCAAATCCCTTGCTTATATCACACTCCTTATATGGCACTATTGTTTGATGCTAAACTTGTACAACACCCTTCATGCCCACACTTGTAGGACAATGGTTGTATGACACACTCTTGATTTGTACAACATGAATCCAGTTGCTTGAATGGTATAGGGTTCCTAATACTTGTATAGCATGGTTTTAATGATAGTTTATTAACATGAATTGATAAATAAACTTCTCGTACATCCTTCTGCACTATTTGCATCACTCTACCATTTTACTCCCACGTCATCCATATAATTATTTAATAGTAATTTTACCAACCCCCTTATGCCTGCAACTAGAAAAATTTCTTTTGTTGAGATTCCACCTTAGGGCACATGCATTCTATCTTCTGTTAGTAGCTCCCTCCCTCTAATAGTTAATTATGCCTATTGCAACTTGCCCTCCTCCATAGTAGCTTTGTACCATGTACTTCTCTTACCATTGCTCCTTTTGTATTCGTTGGCTCCTTCTACATGCACTGGCTCCTATGCTTGCTCTTCATCCAGTGCTAAAATGAAAGACATAGGCCTTTCCCAATGCATGTATTTATAATGCTCATGGAGAAAAAAATATTGGAACCTAGATGCATTAATTGCCTGATAACTATTATTTTGTCAGCTTGCTACCTATTCATGAACTGAATGGTGCTTTTTATATATTTTTCTATATATATATATATATATATTTAAGTAAACATGTTATCTAATTTAAATTCTATTGCACAATTCATACGACCACTCCAATTGCCAATTCAATTTTATTTCTATTGATGAATAAGTCTCTTTCTATCTATGATGTCCTTCCACTTGATCTATTATTTTATCCCTCATATTTGAATGATAATCTTATCCTTTCTTGATATTTGTATTATCCTTTGCCATTCAATCCTTTTCATTTATATGACATTCATTCATACGATCTTTGCTCATCTATATGGCCAACTACCATATGGATCCTACTTGTACGAAAATATGTCATACAAGTGTTCTCCCTTCCTTTTGCATTTGTATGATGGGTTGCCATATTTATTCTTTCTATGTTCCACCAAGGCCAATTCAAATGTTCATCATTTATACTTTGCCTCTGTCATTGCTTTTTCCTTATTTATGACGATCCACCAAGCTTAGGCATGTTTTTTTCTTTCATGTGAGTCTCCTTAACTTAGGATTACCTATTGCTTCCTCTAGGTTGTCCGAGGTCTATCTATTTTCTTCTTTTATTCCTCGACTATCTATTCCTATTGCATATTTGGTTTAAATATGAACCAAGAGGCTATCTTGATGGACCATCCTAATGGTTATGTTGTAACTAGTTGTTTACAATGCCACTAGAGGAAGGTCTTGATAGGTCATCCTACCAATTATGATTACTAGAGATATTTGCGAGAAAAATATTCCCCTTAAGCTACTAGGAGGGAGACCAACCAAACTCCTCCCTTGGCCAAGCAAAATTAGTCGATCGAGAAGACTTGAAGGCTTTCCTAATATTCCTAAGTTACCTATTCCCTATATAAGTATTGGGGTATCTCTCCATATTATCTTGGTTGTCTCTTCTCACTATTTGTTTCTCAAGATCATCCAACACTTATTGCCTTATTATTTCTCTTGCCTTAAGATATTTTATTGTTCTTTGAGCTTCCCAAACAATTTTCTCCCTCATTTGGACATTACGACTTTGTAGTCATTCACATTCCTCCTATAATAGTTGTGTTTTCAATTGTACTCTTTGATTTTAAAGACCAATTTTTGCTAGCAAACTCATGTCTTCATTATCATTGCCTTCTCTTTGAGATTCATGATTTGGTGGCTCTCCTTTTGTGATCACCATTCTCTGCATGTCTTCATCGCTAAGTGATCTGAGCCTTCTTTATTATTTTGTGTTTGGAAATTGTACGTGCACCCATATACACCTTCACTATGTGGAAATAGATTCCAACTCTTCCTATTCAAATATGGGTTACTCTTCCCCTATATTACAAACTAACTAGTCTAGCCTTAGATCACTTTATTTATTTTCTTCTATGACACAATTTTCTCATTTGGTCTTGTTTGGTTCTCCCTCTTCCCAAATTACTATTTTTTTAAGATACTTGTAAAGACTGATTTGGTGCTACAAACAACCTTCCTACACTCTTCTCACCCTCTTTTTCTATCTCAAGATCAACCAGATTCACCAATGCTTTCATTTTGTATTTAATATTGAACCATTAACTATTTTAGGAATTACTATCCCATCCAATTTTTGCAATATCACTGTGTTATTGTTAATTATTTTCACTATCTAGAAAGGTCCAATCCATAAAATATTTAACTTTCTTGGCTTGATTTTATGCTTGCCGTTATACCTCAATAATAAGTCACATGGATTCAATTCCATCTTTCATAGGTGCTTTTCATGCCACAACTCCCTTCAATGTTGGGCAATTTCTATTACCCATTATGCCATCACCATTTTTTCATCTAGTTTGACTAGTTCCATCAACCTCTCCTCTGGGATCTCCTAGTCACCAATACGGTTCTATATTGCCAACCTTAAACTCGATACCAGGAACTCCACTAACACTGCTACTTCCTATCTATACATCAACTAGAAAGGCATGTCGTTTATGGTCAGCTTAAAGGTAGTTTTGTATACCCATAGAATTATTGGCAATATCTCCTCCCAATCAACAACCTCAATTCCACAAGTATTGTACATGATGGAAACCAACACTTTGTTTGTTGCTTCAACCTACCCATTTTTTCTTGGGATCATATGGGCTTAATAATGAGTACAAAATCTTGAATTATGTGGTCAAATTTTAAATGATCTATTTAACAAAGTGTCCACCTCTATCACTGGTCAACTACAAAGTATCCCAAAACTCATAATCACTTCATAACATCGAGTTGTACTCTTTGTAAAATTATTAGGCAATGTCCTTACCTCTACCAATTTCATCAAATATTCAGTTGCCACTATAATGTACCAAAATTTTTCTCTTTAGCTTGTTTGCAAAAGTCTAATAAAGTCAAGACTCCATCTCTCAAATAACTCCTATGGTTGTGATGGGTGTAATGGCATAAAGTCCCTCTACAAAATAATTTTGATTTTATTGGCATGTATCACATTCTTTCACAAAATATTTTGCATTACGATAGATGGTGGGCCACCATAGCCCTATCAACAATACATTTCTTGTTGTTATATCTATCCTCATGTGTCCTCTTACCAAGTCTTACCAAGTCTTTGTAAGCTTCTCTCAATGTTGTATTCAATTCTTTTACCATTACACATATCCTCAATATCTCATAAAGTCTCATATTATATAGCAAGTTGATAATTAATTGGAATGGTACTTGATTTGATGATGGATTTTTTTCTCTTCACTATCATTATCTCCCTTGGAATCTCCCTTGTCGACAAGTATTCACTGATCAACTTGTACCACAATGGTAGAACATTGATTGCAAATAGGTAAGCATAAAAAAACTCATCTAATACTCCTCCTTTAGGAATTTTCCCTAAGTGAATCCATGAAACTTGATTCACTGATATGTTTATTTTTAGATCTCAGCACCACTTGGAATACAAAGTCCTATAACATGATGAACCACTTGCTAACTTGCTTGTGGATAATCAATTTATTTATTAGATACAACATATGATGATATACATAAAAGGAAAAAGGGCTGGCTAGTAAATAATATCTAAACTTTTGGATAACATGGACCATACCTAAAGCTTCCCTCTCTATTGTGTTATTATTTTTTTCCATTGACAATAATTGACTGGAAAAGTAAATGTGCTAATCTAGCCCAAGATGCTCCTCCTGGGCTAATGCACATCCAATTGTAAAATTGAACACATCCACATGGATGTGAAATTCCTCATCCCAATGTAGAAACACCAGAATGGGCACATAAACCAACTTTACCTTTAGCTCCTTGAAGGTCGTTTGGTGCCCCTTTGCCCATAAATAAGGAACATTCTTACATGTTAAAACATCTAACAGGTGGGACACTTGAAAAAATTCTTGATGAATCACCTATGTTATTTGAAATGTCCTAAAGAGGACTTCAACGATCATACGCCATATGTTTCCTCCATAGTCATCACAATGCAAATCTTGTCAAGGTCCATATTCAACCACTACTTACTATGTCTCCAAATAGTTTACCATATAATACCAAAAAATTGGAATTATTGAGATTCAATGATAAATGAGGATTCATACAAGACATCATGCACTCATCCAACACCTTCAAATGCTTGTCCTTCTTCATGTATAATGACCAATTGTCTAAGATGAGTTTAAAATTTCTAGTGGATATTTGTTCAAATATCTATAGAATAATTCTATGAAATGTGGTTGGGACATTACATAGATCAAATGAAATCTAATTGTCTGAATTATTTCCATTATCTACCATAAATGTTGTTTTCAAATTGTCCTCCTTGACAATTATTATGTGATTATAACCAAAAACCCTATCCAAAAATGAGTGAATTTCATGTCTAGCTACCTCCTCCAAGATCAAATTGATGAATGGAAAAGGATCCTTGGTAGTTACAACATTAAGACTGTGAAATTATTTTCTTCTTTCCTCAAAGTGATGAAGATGTAAAATCCATTCACTCACCCTAATCTTGAAGACTATGTCGATATCTAGTAGCTTTTAAATTTATACATTTGCCAAGGTTGCATACTTAGGATTCATCCTGTATGAACTCCTCCTTATTGGTAGTACAATTAGAATCAACTGAATCCTATGCACACATAATTATGGTGATATCCCCTTAAAATCCTTGTATGTCCATGCAAAGATTTCCTTGTACTTCAAAAATATATTGAAAGCCACTACTTTCAATATTGGATCCAATTCATCTCTACAATGAATCATGTTTTCTTTCCCTTCATCATCGAGATTTACCTATACCATTTTTGGCCTCTCATACTTTATGGAATTAGGTTCACCTTCTACTTTGACCACATCCAAAAAGTGTTTTGGCTTTTCATTTATCATAACATCACCAATGGTATAATACACAAAGTTCTTTGAGAATGTCCACTTTATTTTTCTTAATCTTATGGTGCAGATATTTCATTTTAACTACTTTTGTCAACCATATATACAATATTTCCTTGTTCATAATAGTCTTCATCATTCTTCTCTAGCTCAATACAAAGACAATTTGGTAGAAACACTTCATAATCTTCCATAAACCAATGGAGAAGTCTGTTGTCCAAACTCTCTTCATATTCTATACATTCTTCTAATCACAACACTTCTTTGTTTGATTCTTGTCCATTATCTTCATCCAAAGATAAACTCCTCGACTCATGTGTAATCATAAGATCATCACTCATGGATTAATTATTATAGGTAATCATGTATTTGTGTTGTCATTTCTTGAAAGTCAAATTGTCCTTCTCCCAATTATGATTTACCTTCACTATGTGCAACCATCCTCATCCTAACAATGTGTTATATACTAGTTTCTATATGGTAATCACTACAAAATCTATGATAAACTCTTGATTGACGATATTCACTAGTTGAGCCATTAGGACTCCTTTAATCTCTATTTCATATTGGTCTACATTGTACAACTTGAAATTTGGAGACCACATGAGTGGGGCTCCAATATCCCTCAGTCTTCTTATGTAGTAAATTGACAGTTGATCCCCCATTACAGATCACTTGCATCAACTTATAATCTACCAACTCAATATAGATTAGTGCTAGCTTTTTATCAACATCAATCATTAATATCGTCAAATCAATACATTGATCCCTTCTCTTCATAATTGCTTCTTGTTGACACTATGAATCTCTCTTCTCCTTGGCTGCATCATGTATCCTACCATTGCATAGATCTTTGGTATGGTGCTAAGTAAGTTTGAGACCTTGAATTCCATTGTCGTATTCAATACTTGTGCCACTAGCTCTTGTGCTGATGATGTATCTTCTTAAGTGATTAATGATTTTATCAACATTTTTCCTCAAGGAGTCATTATTATCTAGCCTTTTCCATCTTCTCTTCTACACCACTTTTTATTCCTTCCATATTTTCTTCTCTTTGGTAGGATTAGGGTATTGTTCAACTCTCTTTTATTGACCTTTATAACTATGGGTACATTATTCTTATTTTTTTATGGTCTATTGGAGGCTCTTCTATATCAATAAAATTGATATTCTGTGAGTTACTCAAAATCGTCCGCTTTAGGCAATTTGCATCCTTGTGATTTCTCGGGTCACACCAATGACACATCAATCCATTAATATTTTCATTTTTAAAATTATCTCCAACTATTTAATTTTGATAATTACGTGCAAAGTGCTCCCATTATTTGTTGGATTTTAAGCCACATTATCTTAGGTCCAATATTTTGGATCTTTGAGTAGACTCAAATATAAGAGCAATCAAAATATAAGTTGACCAATATAAATAATACTAACATTTAAAATAATATCAAATATGAATGTAAAATGGCCAAAATCATTCATGCAATAACATGAATAACACTTATAGTAGAATTACTCAAAATATGCATACAAGCTTCAATATTCATGCTTGGATGTTTTATACATTTTCCATATACATTTCATGGAGCTTTATCTCCATTATAAGGTGACACTTCAATACTTGACTATTGCACTCCTCACATATCCGGGAGTTGTAATATTTCCTATTATTTACATAAGACAAGCCTCTCATATCCTTTGGTTTCTTATCTTGTCACTTGTATACATGACTCTTGAATCCCTATTTACTTGCACACTTAACTCTAAGACACTTGAAAAATTCTACATGCACATCTAATACATGACATGTGCACTTTCTCATATTATATATTTGCACACTTAATTACATGACACTTGTGCATATCCTACACATAGACACTTACATAAAGGGGAAATATAAATAACTCTTCTAAACTATAGACTCAAACCTTAATCTAATATTTACATTTGTACCATAGGTACCATGGGGGTACATTTGCATGTACTAAATAATGTAATATTCTCCAACACCTCTATGTATTATATTATTTGGTTATTGAAAATTTTAGTCTTCTATATTTGTCTTCATCATGGATCTTGCTTTTGTCATGTAACATTGCATTGTGCATGATCCTTTGTTTGAGTTCCTTCATCTTATTTCTTTAGTTTTTCTATCTTTGCTTCTTTACTATGAACTCCTAAATCTTGCTTATGGACTACTTGGGCCTTATTTATCTTTAGCCTTTTGTTAATGTGCTTCCTTTATTTCTACTTTTTTTAAATCTTGATATTGTCCTATAACTTATGAACATTCACTTAGAGCATCATAATAATATTTTTATGAGCTTGGATTATCATTATTACATGCAGAGTTAAGTAATATGTTATGTGCTTTCTAAGATTGAATTAACTCACTTGTATCATGACCAATTATTTTTCCTTTTAGAGTTTCAATCACTTATTTTTGCTTTTGAAATTTATCTTTATGAAGTTCAAGTGAAAGCAATGCTATATACATTATGCTACCTATATCAATAGGTATTGTAATATCATATTTTGAATTATCAATTGCTTCAACAAGTTTTGAGTGCAAATAATATTCAAATGTTTCAAAACTTTCATTCATTGCTTCTCTATAGATAAATTGCACTATCACATCTTGCTTGTCATCAAAATTTTTAGTAAATCTATGTATACCAAATGTAATAGCTTCCAATATTTTGTTTCTTATTATGGTCTTCAAATCATCTAATTCCATGATTGAATTCATTTCCTTTGAAGTTGAAGCCCTTTCTCTTTCAATGGGTTATATGGGATTGAAACGGGCCCCACCCATATTATATCATCATCACATAGTGGTATTACAACAAATCTAGGATATTATTCATGTCTTGTTTGGCAATATTCGAACCTGGGTCTCCTTGAAATGTTAAGGAATCTAACCGATTGAGCTAATGCCACTTGATTGAAGCTGAAGCCTTTTTTACTCCATTTTTTTTAATGATTGCAATAACTTCAATTTCTTTTCAAAAATAAATTTGCAAATCTATTTTTTTCAAATTTTTGAAGTAGCAAACCTTTTATATCCCTATTTTATTAAATTCAAAAATTTTAAATTCTTCTAATTTTAAAATTTTCTAAATATTCAAATTTTAAAAATATTTTATCACATGGCAAGAGTTTGCAAAGTGAAAACTATGAAGAAAGAGACAAAAAATTCTAGCCATGAGATAAACTTCAAGACAAAGTAAGAAAATCATACAATAATAGAAGTGATCAGATCAAGGATATTCCACTCCAAAAGAAGAGGTAAATAAAACTTGTCTACAATATCATTTAGTAAGTTCATAAGGAATTAAAGATGCAAAAAAAAATATGGAGTTAAATCCTTAAAAAAGACAACAAAAGAGGTCAAGTTTATTCTAGATAAATCATCTATGTTTTCCTCAAGTAGTACAAAATCCTATTAAGGTAATAAAAGTGGGTGCAAATATCATCCCTTGTACTTCAAGGTTTCAAAAGCAAAATAATAAAGAAATAAGGTTTGGAGTAAACCCATAACAATTTATGGTTTTAAGGGCATAATAATAAGGTAATTGCTATAGAAGAGCATCCTTGGACTTTAATATTTCCAAGGAAACATAAAGAAGATTATGCTTTTGAGTTTATTCCTTGCACTTTAGATCCTTCAAAACAAGGTAAACTTAAAGATGATAAGTATTACTATGAGCAGTACGAGAAGATTGAAGAGATTGATGAAGATGAAAGTATTGTTGGGAATGAAAAAAGAGAGGAATACTCAAGAAGCAAAAACAAAGAGAAAAAAAAACACAAAGGGATATTGATATGGTAAAACAAAAACAAATATCGCAAGAGTTAACAAGAAGTGGGGCTAAACCCACAAATAAAAAAATTACAATGAAAATAATATCTTGCAATATTAGGGGAATGAATAAGAACCCTAAGAAAAGGTATTAAGAAATTGTGAGGTTGTTCTAGACAAAATATTTTTAGATATAGAAGTTGGGCAACAAGTATTTTAGCCATTTGCGATGTTGAATTTCATCTTAATAGAATTTAAATTTTTGAAGGCATCTAATATAAAAGGGGTTGTTGAAACTTAGCAGTTTGAGGAAGATGAAGAATATCTTTGATAGAAGGGCAAATGAATAATATCTCTGATAGAAAGACAAAGTTGGATATGCTTTAATTAACTTGTTAGAAATGTAATACGAGCAATGTAATTTTTTGTTTTCGTAATGGGAGTGGCCCCCAATAGAAGCCACACATAGCTTATTAATTTTTTTCTTCATAATTTCCTTTTTGGATTGGAAAACCTTCTCTCCAAAATGTAGTAAATATTAAAAATATTCAAAAATCAAAATTTTGAAATAAATTACAATAGTAAAATATCAGTTTCAATATATAGTATAAGTCCTTATAGCTCCCACCTAAAACATTATTTTCTAAAAAGTTGAATTCCTTTTAGCTCCCACTTAAATATCAATTTAAAGTTCCTAAGTTTCTATACTTCAATTAAACCTTGACTTAGGACTTTAATATATATTAAATGATAAAGGTAATGTCACTTACCTTATCTTCTACTTGGACACTTAGGAAAAAAACCTTTTCAACTTTGAAAAATACTTATAGTCAAATGTAGGCTAATGAATAACGTAGCCTAGGATGAACGATATACTTATGTGTAACATTAAAGAACATTTTTTGTTTTCCAATGCATTAATTTCTCTGATTGTGGCAACA
Source organism: Wollemia nobilis (assembly GCA_028583015.1). Classification (NCBI taxonomy): domain Eukaryota; kingdom Viridiplantae; phylum Streptophyta; class Pinopsida; order Araucariales; family Araucariaceae; genus Wollemia; species Wollemia nobilis. The sequence goes on from JAQPPZ010017228.1 coordinate 22,658,179, forward strand.
ATAATGTGCAAAGCAGACACTTCCTTGATGTCCTCCTTCAGGAAAATTATGTCTTGGCACTCACAACTATGCTCTTCAAGAAAAATTAAATTGTTCTTTTAAGGCACTCTTGTCTATGCTTCTTAGACAATATTACTATACTTGGATTGATCTTTATGGGGCTCTCATGACTATGCTTTTAGGCAATATTTCTCTATGCAGACTGATCTTCATGAGGCACTCATGATTATGCTCAAGTTTGCTTCCTTTACTTAGCTATTCTAGTAAGCTTCCTTTACTTGAATGCTTCAATTGGCTTCTTTCGGTGCTTTTGCTTATCTAATTTGTTTGTGTGCTCTGGTTTGCTTTAGCTTACCTAAATTACTTTCCTCACTTAGGTGTTTTGTTCTACTTTACCTTACCTAAATTACTTAGAAACTCCTCACTTAGGCACTCTATTCTTCTTCAACTTACTTCGACTTGCCTATATTGTTATAGCACTTTAGTTTCCTTATTTTGCTACAACGCTCTTGCTTTGCTTATCTTCCTTAGGTGTTTTATTTCTACTTTGCTATTTTGAATTTATATATTCTTTACCTTTCAAAATAATATTTCTTTTCAAAATAGAGAACTTTCATGCTTTCTCTCTCTTCTTTTTTCTTCTTTCTATCAAGTTCTAGCCTAAGTGCTTCTAAATTTTTTTTTCCTTAGGTACAAGCTTGAGTTCTCACTTTTTTCCTTTCTTCTTTCTTCTCAGGTTCTTTCTTGAGTTCTTCAATATATTTCTTTAGGTGCTTGGTTGAGTTCTTTAATATCTTTCTTAGGTAATTGCCTAAGTTTTCCAATATCTTTCTTAGGTTCTTGCCTAAGTTATCAAATATCTTTCTCAGGTACTTGTCTGAGTTTTCCAATATATTTCTTAGGTTCTTGCCTAAGTTCTCCAATATCTTTCTCAAGTACTTTCCTGAGTTTTCCAATATCTTTCTCAGGTACTTGCCTGAGTTTTCCAATATCTTTATCCATATTCTTGAGACTGAAACTCTATAGGTGTGCTATCTAGTGAAAGTCAAATATACCTAAAATTTAAAGCACTATAAATATTTTTCAATATGTGGTTCTATATCTTCAGAGAGAATCCAAAAATTAGGGTGACTTAATTTTTCCCCTCAATCTGCAAGTCGAGTCCTAATCTTCACTTATTTTTAGAGTGTAAATACTCCAACATATAATAATGGAAATTTTATCATAATGGGACTTTTATCAATCTGCAAATTCAAATTTTGCAAGAATCTAAGTCTGTTTTCTTCACGTGACTCTTAATATAAAGTCACACCAAAGACTTCCTTCGATGGTCAATAGATTCTACTCAAAGTAGCTTTAATACCACTGTTGGCTTTTAAGCCAGATTATATTAGGCCCAATATTTTGGATCTTTGAGTAGATTCAAATATAAGAGCAATCAAAATATAAGTGGGTCAATGTAAACATTACTAACATTCAAAATAATATCAAATATGAATGTAAAATGGCCAAAATCATTCATGCAATAACATGAAGAACACTTATAGTAGAATTGCTCAAAATATGCATACAAGCTTCAATATTCATGCTTGAATATTTCATACATTTTCTAGATACATTTCATGGAGCTTTATCTCCATTATATAACCTTAGAAAGGTGACTCTTAAATACTTGACTATTGCACTCCTCACATATTTGAGAGTTGCAACCTTTCCTATTCTTTACATAAGAAAAGCCTCTCATGTCCTTTGGCTTCTCATATTGCCAATTGTATACATAACTCTTGACTCTCTATTTACTTGTACACTTAACTCTATGACACTTGCACACTTCTACATGCACACTTAATACATGACACTTGTGCACTTTCTCATATTACATATTTGCACACTTAATTACATGACACTTATGCATATCCTACACATAAACACTTACATAAAAGGGAAATATAAATTACTCTTCTAAACTATAGACTCAAACCTTAATCTAATATTTACATTTGTACCATAGGTACCATGGGTGTACATTTGCATGTACCAAATAATGTAATATTCTCTAACATTATTGGAATCTTCAACATTGTATAATAGGACTTTTGTTTGCATCAAATTGAAACCAACTTTATCCTCCTTGTTGTCAAATGTATCTTTATGGTTGTATTGCACCTTGGTGGCTATTTTTGTATCCATCGCTTGTTGTCTTTTACCCACATTTTGATGTACTCAGTTTCTCTTCTTTTTCTTCTTTCTATGCCAATAATGTTTGGTGCCTTTAAATTTATAAATAAAATGGCAAATATCCAAATGCATGCCCTAAAACCTCATAGATATTATAAAATATATTATTCAAATAAGTAATATTTGTATTTCAAGTTCAGTCTTGCATTCTAAACACCAAATATCTTGTCTCTCTTTCTTTTTTCATCATTTGCATCATTTTCTCTAGGTCCTTTTGCATCACATAGATTGCTACATGTAAGTCATCATGGTCACTATTGAAATCTAAATCCTTATAGTGCCTTAAGACCATTACTATCCATTTTCATTGAATTTCTAATATTATGGCTCTATTATATGCCTCATCATAGGTGGTTGATGGAACTACCTTCAAATTCTTGTACCTTGATAGCAACACATCTAGGAATCATCATATTTGTAGAGTATCTCTTGCTTGTATTTCTATCTTGTTGATTATATCCTTTAGTATTCTATTGTAGGATTTTACGTCCTCATTTTTTTTCATGGCATATGATATCAATGTTATCCTAGAGAAGTCTAAATTTCATAATGAATTCCTTCATCATATCCTCCCATGTATTGAAAGGATTTGTACTTTGTCTTTTTAATTGCTAGTCCATTGTGATCCCTTGCAATATCCTCAAAAAATAGGATTATTTTTCATCCTCTCCATTTTCTTTCCATATGGTCACACATTTCCTAATATTATTTTTTAGATCTTCCTTCTTGTCCCTTAGAAATGGAGGGCATTATTGCTTGTCCGTTGTTGCTGTAATTTATGCTATATTTGCCATTGATGGCTATTATATTAGCGATTTAGTAATTTATCACAATATTTCAAATTAAAATCCTCACAATATTGAAATACATTCAATCAATGATAATAAAAAAACTCATTGGATATTATTGAACTAAGTATCTCCTTAAGCAATGCAAATACAATATATTACAAAGCTTCTTCGATTCCCTATTACAATGATTTATCTTCAATAAATACACACATGAATATGAGAATCTTCACATTCAAAAGACTCTTGATATTACATAAAAGTTTCATCTCCTCAAACACACGATAGATCTAACACTTCATATTTCTCATGGGAGAAATGCCACATAATAATAAATCTATATTGAATCCATATATCCACACAAGGACAAAGACTCTAATGATTATACATAGTAAAAGAAAAATTCTTACAGAACGTTATACTTACATAATACCTCACATAACTTCTCACTTAACTCCTCACTTACAAAACTACACACTTACATACATGGCTAAGATGAATTTCTTATCCATGAAATCTTGACCTTTGCCCAAGAAGAGGGGGAGCTCCCTTCTCAAGATCCATCAAGTCCCACCTAAGAAGAAGATGAAAGATTAGTTTTTCAAACTGTTAAAAGCATGGACAACTTCCTTCAAATACATAATAAAGCTATAGAAAAATTATTTAGGGAAGTTAATGAAGTCTAAGAAACCTCCGAAGAGGATGACTCATTACTAGGCCATCCTCAAAAACTAGCTTCTAATCCTTTACAGTTAAATCAAATGAATTAGTCTTTTGCATTTATTAATATGACCATGTTAACACTTCATGCTTCAATGCCTTAGTCAATAAAATCCCACCCATTGACATGACAACAATAGAAAATGGAGGTAAAATTCCTATCCAAATCCCTTTAATGTCATGTCCTTGCTAACCAATTTTAGAAAAACTCCTACATTGTAACTCTAGTTATCCTACCTCCCAACATATGGGGATAAATTCTTAGAAACCTACTCCAAACCTTTCATATAATGCTCACTTAACTACATCACTCTATAACTTGAATCCTAATCCATCATCCTTTACCTTTTATACAAATTCTAATCCCAAAATTCTTAACCGAGAACTTCCAAATTAAGCATAAAACCACTTCTAATCCAACAATCCCTTAACAAAATGCTAATCAAGTAAATACTCTAATTGTTGGAAATTTTGAGTAGATAAGTTGTCATTGATGTCAAGAGTGAGTGGTCATTGATGTCAAGATTTCAACACCAATCAGTGGCAGTTTCAGTGGGCAGCATCAGTTTCAGGTTTTCCAGTTTCAGTTGATCAAGACCCGGTTTCAAGAAGTCAGATATGGTCTAAAGTGCAAAAAGCCCAAGTGAATAATATTATAATATTTTTTATAATATTATAAAGGGAAGTTTTAAATTAATTATAAATTAATTAATATAATTTTTATTATAAATTAATTTATAATTTAATTTACTTAACTTAAGTTATTTAAATTAATTATTAATTAATTTTAATATTAATTATAAGTTAGTTTATATTAATTTTTATAACCCTAAGGTGGGCTATCAAATTATAATTCAAATTTTTGAAATTCGAATTCCAAGTGCCGACGTGGGAGCAAAATTCCAAAAACGTGTATAAAAAAGGGGATCATCCCACCTTAGAAAAATTACCATGCCTTCGATTTTTAATATATGCAAACTTTACGAATCGTTCTGCATCCAAGTAAAGAGTGAGTGTTGTGATTTTCGTGGAAATCAACGGTGCATTAAGGCATAAGGTGAAGGAAGCATTTCTTCCTTCACATGGGCATCACTAGCCCACGCGGTGGACTCTCAAGCACTAAGGCACTTAGGCTTGAGGAGCTGACGAATCAAATCACGCCGAATCCCATTTTGGGGAAAGCAAAAGGTATGCATTAAAATTGAGCACCGAAAATTTCAAAAGGGTTTGTTGAGTATTTAAAAATTAATTTTTGCATTTTTATTTAGTTTGTAAGGTTGTAAGGGGAGTTATAAGGGTTATGCAAAATAATTTTTTTGATGTTATTTGCTTTAGTGTTTGGAAAGGGTAGTAAGGTATTTTAGGAAGATTGTGTGAAGTATTGTGGTGTTGGATATTATTTTAAGTTGGAGTTTATAAGGTGTATCAAAGGAATTATTATTTTCATGTATGATTTGATGGTTGGAGCAATAAGGTATAGTTGAGCTTTGAATATTTTTGTGTCTAAGGAATATTTGAGAAAGTGTTAAGAGTGAGATTTTGTCATCTAACCATTAAAGTTGGAAAGAAGGAAATTGTGATTTAGCCAGGTTTTCCAAGGGCACTTCTACATCAAACAAAAGGTATGGGCATATTCTTCCTAGTGAGTGATTGTTGAATGTTGTGAATGCTAAGTTGGAGTGAAAAATATTTGGTTAAGGTTTTTCTTGTTGAGTGTGTTTTGAATTAATGCTTCAAGGTTTTATGGAATAAAGAGTTGTTGATAAAAACTTGTTTTATAAGCATTATTGTTGATGTGATTAAGTTGAGTGAACTTGAACTAGGGATTGAAAATAACATGAGTATAATTGTTATGTAAGATTGGTTGATAAACATTATTGGAAATATTTGAGTTAGTGTTCATATGCTTGGACTAGGGTTTGTAAGGATTATTTCATTGAGTGATTGGTTGAGTAGAGTTGGTTATGCCTAGTCAAGTGGATGTGTAAAATGATAGTTCAAGTTATATGAAACAAATTATTCTATATTCTGAATTGATTTGAGAAAGAGGTTGAGTGTTGATGAGTGTGAAACATATTGAGCCTCTAACAATTCTCTATATGTTTCTGTGATAAAGGAGAGATTGAAAGTGATGTTAGTATTACAATGACACTAAGAGGGGGGGTGAATCAGTGTAGCTCTTTAAACTTGAATTTATAGCTCTTAATACCACAACAATTAAAACTAATTACTAGATACAACAAGTATAACAATAGAGCATCACACAACACAAGATTTAACGAGGTTCACCAATGTGGCTACTCCTCAAAAATTGACTGCTTGGACTACCATCCAAATCCAGCCTTTGCAAAGCACCAACTTTACAATCAATTTACCAGCACCAACTAGAAGGAGCACCAACCCCTGATTTACCAACACCAACTAGAAGGAGCACCAACCCCTGATGCCAAGCACCAACTTGGACTTCAATTCTGAATCTATAAGTTTGATAGTAAGATACCTTTGCTTTTGCAAGACCCTAACTGGTCTTCTTCACCTTTGCATTCTCTACGCACTCTGCTCTCTCTCCGCAATCACTTCGCACAATCTGCTTCGTTACAGTTGAACTTCACGATCGTCTTCTCCCTTTTGCGCACTCTGCTCTCTTTGCAAATTTTGCACTTAGCATGATTCAACACGACTTGCTCTCTGCACAACGATCGTATTGCTCACACATTTCACACTTCTCAATTCTCCAAATAGCCCTCCTTTTATAACAACATTTTCATGATGAAAACCCTAATCTTAGTCGGCTTTCATAACAACTGTAAACCCTAATTTTAGTTGGCTATCATTGGACTTCATCGGCTTCAACTCAACCGTGAAAATACATGTCGCGATATCGTGACACTTTTTCTTTCTCTCTCTTTCTCCTTGCTTTGGCCCCCGAAAATACAACATGTCACGATATCGCGACACTTTTTCTTTCTCTCTCTTTCTCTTTGCATCGGACCGCAAAAATGCTACATGTCGCGATATCGTGACACTTTTTCTCCTTATGCTTTCTCTTTGCTTCGGCCCTCGAAAATACATGTCGCGATATCGCGACACTTTTTCTCCTTGATTTTTCTCTTAGCTTCGGCCCATGAAAAATACTACATGTCGCGATATCGCGACACTTTTTCTCCTTGCTCTTTCTCTTAGCTTTGGCCCACGAAAATACATGTCACGAAATCGCGACACTTTTTCTCCTTGCATTTTCTCTTCTCTTCTGGTCGCGAAAATGCAACATGTCGCGATATCGCGACACTTTTTCTCCTTGCATTTTCTCTTCTCTTATGGCCGCGAAAATGCAACATGTCGCGATATCATGACACTTTTTCTCCTTGCATTTTCTCTCTCCTATTTTAGTCGCGAAAATGCGACATGTCGCGAAATCACGACACTTTTCAAACTTACTTTCTCTCTCCTATTTTAGTCGTGAAAATGCGACATGTCGCGAAATCGCGACACTTTTCCAACTTACTTTCTCTCTCCTATTTTAGTCGCGAAAATGCGACATGTCACGAAATCGTGACACTTTTCTTACTTGTTCTCTTTCTTTGAACTTATCGTGAAAACGTGACACTTTTTCCTGCTTTCTCTTGCTCTTCCAACATGTCACGAAATCACGACTGTTTTTCCACTTGCCTTTCTCTCTTCCAACATGTCGTGAAATCGTGACAGTTTTTCCTGCTTTTTCTCTCTTCCAACATGTCGCGAAATCGCGACAGTTTTTCCACTTGCATTTTTCTCTTCCAACATGTCGAGAAATCGTGACAATTTTTCTTGCTTTTTCTCTCTTCCAACATGTCACGAAATCGCGACAGTTTTTCCACTTGCCTTTTTCTCTTCCAACATGTCACGAAATCATGATAGTTTTTCCTGCTTTTTCTCTCTCTTCCAACATGTCGCGAAATCGCGACAGTTTTTCCTGCTTTTTCTCTCTCTTCCAACATGTCGCGAAATCGTGACAGTTTTTCTTGCTTCTTCTCTCTCTTCCAACATGTCACGAAATTGAGACAATTTTTCCTGTTTTTTCTCTCTCTTCCAACATGTCGCAAAATCGTGACAGTTTTTTCTGCTTTTTCTCTCTCTTCCAACATGTCGCAAAATCGCGATAGTTTTTCTTGCTTGCTGTATATGTCGCGATATCGCGACACTTTTCTTACTTGTCTTTTTCTTTGATATTTTGCATATGGGCCACTTCGGTCTTCTTGGAAAATCACTGTACATACTCTGAATAACCTTTGAACTCCTGTCTTCTGCATCCGAATAGCTTTTGAACTTCCCGTCCACTGCATCAACAGATCTATCTCGATCGTGTTGACAACAATGACAATATTGTTGCTGCACCTTGCTCAACAATCTCCCCCTTTGGAATTGTTGGCAACACATGTGCAATTTCCTGTAACTCTTCTCCCCCTTTGACAATAATACCAAAGGGCTACCGCAGACTCCCCTTGAGTCCATGCACAACATTCTCAAGCAAAATTTATTACACTTAGCAAAAATCATGAACATGAGCAAAAAGATAATCAAATACTTAAATGCTCCCCCCGAGAATGTGATCCCTGTAGCTAGTCAATTCTTGGGAAGTGTGACCACTCCCAATTTATTGCGAAGGTACTCAAAAAATTCCTTGGGCAATGGTTTTGTGAAGATATCTCCTACTTGCTCTGTAGTTGGAACAAAATCCAACTTAACCTCACCTTCCGCAACTTTCTCCTTCAAAAAGTGATACCAGATAGCAATGTGTTTTGTGTGTGAATGCATAACCGGATTCTTGGAGATGTTAATGGCACCGGTGTTATCACACTTAACCGATATTGGCTCACCGAAGCTAATACCAAGATCTTTCAAGGTTTGTTTCATCCACAATACCTACGTACAACATGTTGTCACTACAATATACTCTGCCTCTGTTGTCGATAAAGAAACTGACTCTTGTTTCTTACTGTGCCATGCGACCAATTTGTCTCCAAGATAGAATGCACCTCCACTGGTACTCTTTTTGTCATCGACACATCCTGCCCAATCTGCATCTAAATACGAAATAAGGGTGAAGTCTTTACCTTTCGGATACCATAACCCATACTCCATAGTACCCTTGAGGTACCAAAGAATCCTCTTCACTATTGTCACATGAGTCTCCTTGGGATTAGCCTGAAATCATGCTACCATGCATACTGCCTGCAAAATATCTGGTCCGGTAGTCGTCGAGTACAATAAGCTCCCAATCATAGATCCGTACATGGTTTGATCAACAGGTGGAGATTTGTCATCCTTGCTCAACTTGCAACCTCGTCATCATGGGAGTGCTAACCGGCTTACAATCCTCCATTGTGAACCTTTTTAACATCTCTTTCACATATTTAACTTGAGAAATAAATATGCCCTTCTTATTTTGATTAACTTGCAACCCGAGGAAATACGAAAGTTCACCAATCATTGACATTTCAAATTCTTTCTACATCTTATTTGCTAAATTTTTACACGACTCATCTTTGCTGCTGCCAAATATGATATCATCTACGTATACAACAAGAACAATAAGATGCCCAGTTTTTGTTTTGACATACAAATTACTATCCACCATACCTTTCTTAAACCCTTGTTGAGTGAGATAGTTGTCTAGCCTTGCATACCATGCTTGGGGTGCCTGTTTTAAGCCATATAATGCTTTCTTCAACTTGCAAACCAAGTTGGGATCATCACCAAGTTGGAAACCATCTAGGTGCTCAATATAAACCTCTTCTTCAAGTTTCCCATTCAAAAACGCTGATTTCACATCCATTTGATAAACTTTGAAATTCTTGTAGACTCGCTAAAGCCATAAACATTCTAATTGCCTCTAGTCTAGCTATCGGTGCAAAAGTTTCCTCAAAGTCAATGCCTTCAACTTGTGCATAACCCTTACATACCAATCTTGCTTTATTTCGACTACCCGTCCGTATTCATTCAATTTGTTTCGAAAAATCCATTTAGTCTCGATTATGTTTTTATTTGCAGGTCTAGGTACTAACTCCCAAGTTTTATTTTTCTCGATCTGATCTAATTCTTCATTTATTGCCTTCATCCAACTTTCATCTTTACTTGCGTCAACAACATTTTTGGGCTCAATGCTGGATAATAGAGAGTAGTTACTTACTATTCTTCTTCTTGTCTGAACACCAACTTTGGGGTCTCCAATTATTTGCTCTCTAGGATGATTTTTTTGCCAACTGCCTGTTTTGAATTTCTTATTTTCTTCCACTTCGAATCACAACTTAAATCATCTGAGTCAATTTTTTGTATCTTTTTCGTTTCGTTTTCCTCATCTCCTTCAATAACCTCTTCATAAATTGGGTAGTTCTGTTCATAGCTAATTACTCGTTCTCTACCTTCATCAAATTTAACATCGGCACTCTCCACAATTTTCTTTAGCCTCTTGTTGTAGCATTTGTAAGCTTTGCTTTTTGATCGAATAACCAACAAAAATACCTTCATCCGCTCTATCTTCAAACTTACCAAGATTATCTTCGGTTCTTTTGATGTAGCACTTGCTGCCAAAAATTTTGAGGTATTTTGTTGTTGCCCTTTTACCGAACCACAACTCATAAGGAGTTTTTCTTTCATGTGTTCTCAGCATGTACCTATTTTGGATATACACCGCAAGTATGGACTGCTTCTTTCCAAAATCATCCGTCTACTCTGCTTTCAACCAACATAGTCCGTGCCATTTCCTGCACTGTCTTGTTCTTTCTTTCTACCACTCCATTCTCGCTGAGGTGTCCCGGTCGCTGAAAATCTGTCTCCTAATACCGTATTTTTCACAATACTCTATAAACTCCTCCGAAATGAATTCTCCTCCTCTCGTCTGATCTTAAACATTTGATCCTCTTTCCTGTTTCATTCTCAACATGGTTTTTGAAAATCTTGAACATGTTAAGAGCTTCGATTTATGCTTCAAGAAAAATATCCATGTCATTCTGGAATAGTCATCAATGCACAACATAAAATATTTGTCACCATTTATGCTTTGTGTTCTCATGGGTCCACATAAATCAATGTGTATTAGTTCCAACGGTTTGCTTGTGTAGTACTCTTTTGTTTTGAATGTGACTCTAGTTTGCTTCCCCTTTTGGCATGAAGCACAAATGTTGTTTGTAGGTTTGTTGATGGTGGGAATATCTCTCACTGCCATTTTTGAGTTGATTTTTACTAGATTATCAAAACTGATATGACCGAGTCTCTTGTGCCACAACCAATTTTCTTCTTCCTGTCCAATAAAACAAGCTCCTTTTGAAGTCTCTGAGAGCATGTACAAGTTGCCAGATGTCCTTGATCCAGCTTGCTATCAATTTTCCACTATTTTTTTTTTCTCGACTTCACAACCCTGCTTCTTAAAAACTACTTCATGACCTTTATCACAAATCTGACTTACGCTCAACAAGTTATGTTTCAAACCATCCACAAACAAGACTTCTTCTGACTTAATCTTTCTCGTCACTAAATTTAACTCGAACCTTTGCCAACTATCTTAGCTCCATCATTATTTCCAAACTTTACCGAACCACCTTCATATTTTTGTAACTTCTCAAATTTTTGTTTGTCACCTGTCATATGACTCGGAGCATCCACTATCAAGTATCCATGGTACATATTTATTCTATGCTTTAAATGTTGTTTGTACGATTAAGGATTCCTTTTCTTCCTTAAGTCGCTCTTTTTCTTTCCACTCCATTTTGATAGTAGTTTTGGGCTCTTGTTTTGCCTTTCCCTTATCAATAGCTTGTGCATGTTTTTCGGGAAGTTTTCTATTTTGTCTCATCCTATTTGGTTGAAATTTTCTTCCTTGAAACTGATTTGATGCAAATGTACTTCTACGATTTCTTGCAATGTGCCCAAAATTATGACAGATTATAACATTCTACTGTATAATTCATCAAAGGAGAAAAAACATTTCTATTGGTGAAATTCCTTGGTCTTACATTATATTTGCAGTCTGAGATTTTATGTCCATAGCCATTGCATTTAAAATAGAAACCGAAAAGGGATAATTGAACCTAGGGGATGGTCTTTGCCATGTTGCTCGTAGGAGCCATAGGTCTTCTTCTTCTTTGATGTGTGACATTGGTGAATCCATCATTGTCAATTCTCCTTTCGTGCCTGGCATTATTGCTTTCTTTTGCATGAGATGTTTTTCCTTGATCAACCTGTTTCTTATTTTCATTCTTTATGGATTCTACATTTTTGGCCTTTGATCCATTTGATGATTCTCCTTCGATGAAACCCATACCAAATTTGATGCCTGCAAGCCTTTGGTCATTTATAATCTTATCCAGCTTCATAGAACTTTCTTCGTGTTTGTGATAGCAACTAATTTTGTGATTCATCTCTTCTATCTACATCCGTAAACCAACATTCTCTTCTTCTAGTTTGCAGCAATAATCTATTTTCATGGTAATTTGTACTTCAAGATCTTCAGATATTTTCTTGTATTCTTCTGTCTGTACTTTCAGACTGGTTATGATTTTGTTTGCATCCTCAAGCCTTTTTGAAATTTTCTTATTCTTTTTCTTCTCTATTTTCCACTCTTCAAGTGCAGAGATCAACTCACCTTCTAGATCTACTTCAGCCTCAAGGTTTTCACCACATACTTCAAAGTTCACTCCTTCTTCCTTTTCTTCTTCAAATGCCATGAAAAGAGCTTCACCTGTTTCCTCTTTAGAATCCTCACCGGAGCTGTCTTCTGATGAACTGGCATTCCTGGAGATGAAACTTTTCTTCTTGAAGTTGCCTTTTCTGAAATTCATTTTCTTCTTCCAGTCACTTCTTTCTTGGTGCGATCCTTCATCATTTTTGTTCTTCTCATTAAGTGGACATTTAGTCGCAAAATGCCCAACGCCTCCACAGTTGAAACATTTAAGCGGTAGCTTTCCTCTATATTTTCCTTTTCCCCTTTTTAGTTTTCTAACAAAGTTTGCTTCCATTTCATCTGATGTCTCTTCTTCCTCGGACTCCTATTTTGCATTTTTATTTTTAAGGGCTTTAAAAGCCGCTTCTCTGTCTATGGGTTTAGATCTTCCTATCCTCATCTCATATGCAATCAAAGAACCATACATCTCATCTATACTAAAATAATTTAGATTTTTAGCTTCTTCTATCGCTGAGACTTTAGAATCAAACCTTTGAGGAAGAGATCTTAATACCTTTTTCATGATGACAGAGTCTTCGATATCCTCGTCGAGTCCTCTGATCGCATTAATGATTCCATTAACTCTCAGCATATATGCCTCAATGTTTTCATCGTCATTCATCTTTAATGCTTCGAACTGAGCTCGATGTATCTCGTAACTTGGCCTCATTGATCTTATCGTCTCCTTCATGAATACTCCTCAGTTTGTCCCATATTTCTTTTGCCATTTTACAACTCATGATCTTTACTAGTTCACTGTCTGCTAATGCGCACATGAGAGCATTCTTTGCTTTTGAGTTATTGTCAAAAAATTTCTTTTCATCAGCCTCATTTGGAGGAGTGATGGGTATTGTGTATCCACTAACTACCGAATCTCAGATGTTGTATCCCAAAGCACAGATATATGTCTACATCCCGATTCTCCCGAATGCATAATTAGATCCGTCAAACAATGGTGCTTTGTTTGATGAGAAGCCTTCACCACCTGCCATTGTGTTACTTCCAAGATCACCCTAGCCGGTTAAGCTTGTACAGGAACTTAGCTCTGATACCAATTGTTAGTCTTACAATGACACTGAGAGGGGGGGTGAATAAGTGTAGCTCTTTAAACTTGAATTTACAGCTCTTAATACCGTAGCAATTAAAACTAATTACTAGATACAACAAGTATAACAACAGAGCATCACACAACACAAGATTTAACGAGGTTCACCAATGTGGCTACTCCTCAAAAATTGACTGCTTGGACTACCATCCAAATCCAGCATTTGCAAAGCACCAACTTTACAATCAATTTACCAGCACCAACTGGAAGGAGCACCAACCCTTGATTTACCAGCACCAACTGGAAGGAGCACCAACCCCTGATGCCAAGCACCAACTTGGACTTCAATTCTGAATCTATAAGTTTGACAGTAAGATACCTTTGCTTTTGCAAGACCCTGACTGGTCTTCTTCACCTTTGCGTTCTCTGTGCACTCTGCTCTCTCTGTGCAATCACTTCGCACACTCTACTTCATTACAGTCGAACTTCACGATCGTCTTCTCCCTTTTGCACACTACTCTCTTTGCAAATTTTGCACTTAGCATGATTCGACATGACTTGCTCTTTGTGCACAACGACCGTATTGCTCACACATTTCACACTTCTCAATTCTCCAAACAACCCTCCTTTTATAACAACATTTTCATGATGAAAACCCTAATCTTAGTTGGCTTTCATAACAACTGTAAACCCTAATTTTAGTCGGTTGTCATCGGACTTTGTCGGCTTCAACTCAACCGCAAAAATACAACATGTCACGATATCGCGACACTTTTTCTTTCTCTCTCTTTCTCCTTGCTTTGGCCTCCAAAAATACAACATGTCACGATATCGCGACACTTTTTCTTTCTCTCTCTTTCTCTTTGCATCGGACCACGAAAATGCTACATGTCACGATATCGCGACACTTTTTCTCCTTACGCTTTCTCTTTGCTTTGGCCCCCGAAAATACAACATGTCGCGATATCGTGACACTTTTTCTCCTTGCTTTTTCTCTTAGCTTTGACCCGTGAAAATACAACATGTCGCGATATCGCGACACTTTTTCTCCTTGCTCTTTCTCTTAGCTTTGGCCCGCGAAAATACAACATGTCGCGAAATCGCGACACTTTTTCTCCTTGCATTTTCTCTTCTCTTCTGGCCGTGAAAATGCAACATGTCTCGATATTGTGACACTTTTTCTCCTTGCATTTTCTCTTCTCTTATGGCCGCAAAAATGCAACATGTCGCGATATCGCGACACTTTTTCTCCTTGTATTTTCTCTCTCCTATTTTAGTCGCGAAAATGCGACATGTCACGAAATCGTGACACTTTTCAAACTTACTTTCTCTCTCCTATTTTAGTCACAAAAATGCGACATGTCACGAAATCGTGACACTTTTCCAACTTACTTTCTCTCTCCTATTTTAGTCACGAAAATGCGACATGTCACGAAATCATGACACTTTTCTTACTTGTTCTCTTTCTTCGAACTTGTCGTGAAATCGTGACACTTTTTCTTGCTTTCTCTTGCTCTTCCAACATGTCGCGAAATCGCGACAGTTTTTCCACTTGCCTTTTTCTCTTCCAACATGTCGCGAAATCGCGACAGTTTTTCCACTTGCCTTTTTCTCTTCCAACATGTCACGAAATCACGATAATTTTTCTTGCTTTTTCTCTCTCTTCCAACATGTCATGAAATCGCGATAGTTTTTCCACTTGCCTTTTTCTCTTCCAACATGTCACAAAATCACGACAGTTTTTCCTGCTTTTTCTCTCTTCCAACATGTCGTGAAATCGTGACAGTTTTTCCACTTGCCTTTTTCTCTTCCAACATGTCGCGAATTCACTACAGTTTTTCCTATTTTTTCTCTCTCTTCCAACATGTCACGAAATCATGACAGTTTTTCCACTTGCCTTTTTCTCTTTCAACATGTCACGAAATCGCGACAGTTTTTCCTACTTTTTCTCTCTTCCAACATGGCGCGAAATCGCGACAGTTTTTCCTGCTTTTTCTCTCTCTTCCAACATGGCACGAAATCACGACAGTTTTTCCTGCTTTTTCTCTCTCTTCCAACATGTCGCGAAATCGTGATAGTTTTTCTTACTTTTTCTCTCTCTTCCAACATGTCGCGAAATTGCGCCAATTTTTTTTGCCTGCTGTATATGTCGCAATATCGCGACACTTTTTTTACTTGTCTTTTTATTTGATCTTTTGCATATGGGCCACTTCGGTCTTCTTGGAAAATCACTGTACATACTCTGAATAACCTTTGAACTCCTGTCTTCTACATCTGAATAGCTTTTGGACTTCTTGTCCACTACATCAACAGATCTATCTGACTATGTTGACAACAATGACAATACTGTTGCTGCACCTTGCTCAACAAGTGATTGAGAGTTTGTGAATGTGAAGCATATTGAGTCCCTAACAATTATATTTATGTTTCCATGAGATTGGACAAGTTCTAGTGTGGACTTGTTGAGAATATTTGAGGCAAATTCTAGTGAGAACTTGTTGAGAGCATATTGGGCAAGTCTTTGAGAAGACTTGTGGACAGAGTTTGTGAATGTGAAGCATATTGAGTCTCTAACAATTCTCTTTATGTTTCCATGATATTGGACAAGTTCTAGTGTGGACTTTTTGAGAAAATTTGAGGTAAGTTTTAGTGAGAACTTATTGAGAGAAGACTAGACAAGTTCTAGAGAGAACTTGTGGACAAATTAGTGTGAGATTTTGTAGAAGTTTACAAGGTAGATTTGAGATATACTTGTGAGCAAAATTGATTGATTTATTTGTTCAAACCTTGAGTGAAGGTTTGGGGTAGATCTAGCAGTGTTGATTTGTGATTGGATCAAGCTTTGTGTTAAGGCTTGAGGACAAAGATTGAGGATAGATTTATGCTAGACCAAAGGACTATGTTTAGTGCATATCAGAGGATAGAGATTGAGGATAGATTTGTGCTAGACCGAAGGACTATTTTTAGTATAGATTAGAGGACAAATTTTGGTGCAAATGTGAGGACATATTTGTGCTAGACTAGAGACAAATATTGAGCAAATTTATGCTAGACTAAAGGACCGTGTTTAGTATAAATTTGAGATAGAGCTTTGAAAGTGATAGAGTATAGAGGATGATAGTCTCCAATGGATAGAGATCAATTAGACAAGGCAATAAGGATAAGTATCTTCAGTGGATAGAGATCCATTAGCCAGTGTAGTAGGGGCAACAATTCTTCTAGAGAATCACCAGTCAGAGCTAAGGAGAAAGGAGTTCTCCAATGGATAGAGATCAATTAGACAAGGCAATAAGGATAAGTATCTTCAGTGGATAGAGATCCATTAGCCAGTGTAGTAGGGGCAACAATTCTTCTAGAGAATCACCAGTCAGAGCTAAGGAGAAAGGAGTTCTCTTGTGGATAGAGATCCATGAACTTGATTAGGGGATTTATGCATCATTTGGATAGAGGTCCATAAATATTATAATAGGGAAAAGATTCCCAAGAGATTGATTGAGAAAATTTTAGTGAAATATTTTCTCTATGGAGTAGCCCACATTGGGTGAACCACATAAGATTGGTGTCTCTATTATGTGTGGTAATTTATGCATTGATTTGATTAATGTTGTTGATATTGCTATCTATACATTGCATAATATTGATTAAAAAAAAAAAGGAAAAGTGGTCTTATACTGTTCACCCTCCTTAGTATAAACTTGTGTTCTTCAATTAGTATCAAAGCGGGTTCCTTCGGAAGAGTTTAACAGCTTGAAGGAAAAGCTTTCAAGAACACAATGGATTCTAAGAATGTATCCTTAGATAATTCAACACCAATATTTTATGGAAGTGATTATATATATTGGAGTATGAGAATGAAGATTCACCTAATGGCACTTGGAAATGAGATTTGGGAAGCAGTTGAAAATGGATACATACCACCAACTGATCCACCTATAGATAAGGAAGGTAAGCTTCTACAACATTACAATTCAAAAGCAATGAATTCAATTTTGAGAGGTTTACATAGAACATAATCAATAAAAGTTATACATTGTAAAGATAGAAAAGGAATTTGGGATAAGTTGCAAAGCATACATGAAGGAGATAAAAATGTCAAAAAGG
The DNA here is from genome assembly GCA_028583015.1 of Wollemia nobilis. NCBI lineage: Eukaryota > Viridiplantae > Streptophyta > Pinopsida > Araucariales > Araucariaceae > Wollemia > Wollemia nobilis. The sequence goes on from JAQPPZ010017228.1 coordinate 22,675,769, forward strand.
CAAAGATACGAAATCTCAACTTGAAGTAGATAAGTACTTGAAGTAGATAAGTACTAATATTTGCATGGTGCCAAATTTTTTACAAAATTAGACCTTTGCTCCGGATTTCACCAAATCCGTGTCAGAGAAGAAGATATCCCCAAAACTGCTTTTCGTACTCATGAAGGTCATTAAGAATTTTTGGTCATGCCTTTTGGTCTCACCAATGCACCCTCCACATTCCAAAGTCTCATGAACCAAGTGTTTCGTCCACTCCTCCGTAAGTTTGTGTTAGTTTTTTTTGATGATATTCTCATATACAACAAAACATGGATGGACCATTTACATAATGTGGATAAAGCCCTTCACATTTTACACAGAGAAAAGCTATTTGTCAAACGTTCCAAATGTTCATTTGGTGTCCAAGAAGTCGAGTATCTTGGTCATATAATTTCACACGAGGGTGTCAAAGTCGATCCCAATAAGATTAAGGCAATTCAGGAGTGGCCCTTACCTAAAACCATCAAGAAAATTCGTGGTTTTTTGGGTCTCACGGGCTACTATCGCAAGTTTGTACGGAATTATGGTAATATTGCAGCCCCTCTCACAGCACTCACAAAGAAGGATGCTTTTCGTTGGTCGGAAGAAGCCACTCAAGCCTTCGAAGCTCTTAAGAAGGTCATGTGTACAACTCCAGTATTAGCAACTCCCAATTTTCACAAACCATTTATTATCGAATGTGATGCCTCTGGAACAGGAATTGGGGCTATATTAATGCAAGAAGGTCATCCGTTGGAATTTGAAAGTAAACAGCTCTCGGGGAAGAATTTGGGAAGATCAACATATGGAAAAGAAATGTTGGCTATTCTTCATGCAGTGGAAAAATGGAGACACTACCTAATCAGTAGCCGCTTCATTATCAAAACAGATCATAGTAGTCTCAAACATTTTCTTGAGCAGAGGTTTTCTTATCCAGAACAAAATAAGTGGTTAACCAAACTATTGGGTTATGATTTTGTTATCGAATATAAGAAAGGGAAGGAAAATGTAGCTGCCGATGCACTGTCCCGAAAATATGAAGACGAAGTAGTCATTAACGCTATTTCAGGTCCTTGCTCCCAATGGGTGACTCAATTACAAGATGACTGGTTAGCCAATAGTGAAACTGCTAAGATAATTCAAGACTTGTCTATCGGTTCCTCTAAAAACCCTTTGTTCTCTTATGAAGATAAAATCCTCAGAAAGAAGAATCGCATTTACATTCCACATAATTCAGAACTCAAATCAAAGATCCTCAACAAATCACACGCTTCTCCATCGACAGGACATTCAAGATTTTTGAAGACATATTTAAGGGTCAAACAATCATTTTTTTGGAAAGGATTAAAAGCAGAGGTCAAACAATGGGTAGCAGAATGTGAAGTTTGCCAGCGCAATAAAGGAGAAACAGTCAAATCCCTAGGGTTGTTACAACCACTACCCATCCCTGAACGGTAGTGGGAACATATATCCATGGATTTTATTGAAGGTCTTCCAAAGTCAACAGTAATATTCATAGTCGTAGACCGGTTATCCAAATACGCTCACTTTCAGGCTTTAAAACATCCATTTTCCGCAAGCAAGGTGGCCAAGGTATTTATGGATTCAATTTTCAAATTACATGGTATGCCAAAGAATATAGTAAGTGATAGAGACCCCATATTCACTAGTAATTTTTGGCGGGAATTATTTCGACTTAGTGGTACCAAATTAAACATGTCCTCAGCCTACCATCCACAAACAGATGGTCAAACAGAAGTGGTTAACAAATGTTTGGGTACATACTTAAGATGTTTCGCTCAAGATAAACAACATCAATGGAGCCAGTGGTTAGCATTGGCAGAATGGTGGTACAACACTTCTTACCATTACTCAATTAAGATGTCTCCATTTGAAGCATTGTATGGCACCAAGCCTCCAACCGTCGTAGATTACGTGCAAGGATCATCCAAAGTATCCAAAGTGGATGATTGGTTCCAACAAAGGCAATCTACACTCACCATCCTCAAAGAAAATTTAGTCCAAGCAAAAAATCGTATGAAACAACAACAAGACTTGCACCGATCAGAGAGAACTTTTAATATAGGTGATTGGGTTTTCCTAAGGTTGCAACCTTACAAACAATCATCGTTAAAGATAAAGTCCAGCAAAAAGTTGGCTCCACGATTCTATGGTCCTTATAAAATTGTGCGCCGCATTGGAGAAGTCGCCTATCAGTTAGAGCTACCTTCATCATCACGAATACACCCGGTATTTCATGTTTCATGTCTCAAAAAAGTAATTGGCCAGAAAGTGCAAGGTCAATCAGAATTACCAGTGCTCGATGAGGAAGGACGCATACATCTCCAACCTAAAGATATACTACAACATAGAATACAAAGACTGAGATCACGTCAGATTCAAGAATTTCTCATCAAATGGCAAGATTTACTAGAGGAGGATGCCACATGGGAACCTGACAGTATTTTCCAGACATTTCTAGCTTTGAGGACAAAGCTTTCCGAGGAGGGGAGTCATGTTACACACCAAACCTAGCCGTCGGCTAGGTATTCCAAGAGTTCAATAATTCATATATATATAGTAGTTAGACTATTCATAAGGATCATCGTTTTTATTTTTATATATTCTCTGCATTCGTTATTGCCTTCACGGCGGGGATGTGCCCTCCCTGAGTGGCGAAAGAATTCTGTTTGATTTATACTATTTACTGCTGTTGTATCTTTACTGTTCATCTTATTGCATTTGAGGAGTTCGTTCCGAAATTACTTAACAAACGAAGAAAAACTCTTCCAAAATTTCCTATCCATCTATCAGATTTATACTTCTTAAAAGGGAAAATAGTTCTATTTTCACCAACAAGGGTTAAATAAGAGAATTTCAAGAACCTCACTCTCTCATAGCAAAAGGAGATATTGATCATAACACTCACCTATTTCATTTTAATGGATTCAAAAATTCAGATAGAGCCTCCTGTTTTGTTGCACATGGAGATCTTAAAAGCAAAATTTGGCATGAAAGGTTTGGACATCTCAATTATAACTATCTAAAAGAGTTGAATACTCATAAAATGGTGACAAGGTTACCAAAAGTCTCCTCTATTGAAGGAGTATGTCCTAGATGTGCTCTTGGAAGACAACATCAAGATCCTTTTCACCCAAGTAATTCTCAAAAGGCCTCATCCCCTTTAGATTTAATCCATAGTAACTTGATGATCTTCCCAAAGCCTTCTTTCAAAGGAGAAAAATATGCCTTGACCTTCATTGATGATTTTTCAAGACGAACTTGGGTATGCTTTCTAAAATACAAAAGTGATGTGCTATCCCACTTCAAAATCTTCAAGGCCTTAGCTTAAAATCAATCCAATTGCAAAATCAAGCAAATTTGTACAGATAATGGGGGGAATACTTCAGTAATTAGTTCTCCATATTTCTATCAACTCATGGCATAATTCATCAACATTCAATCTCCCATAATCCTCAAAAAAATGGCATTACATAAAAGAAAAATAGATCTTTGAAAAAAATGACAAACTGTATGCTCCATTCAAGAGATCTTCTAGCAGTTTTTTGGGCTGAAGCTATTAATTGTGCAAACTATATTCAAAATCGCACACCTCATAAAGATCTTCGCCATTTGACTCCCTAAGAAGCATGAATTGGCTCCAAACCTGGTGTCTTATTTTTTAAATTTTTTGGGTGTACTTCTTGGGCACACATCCCAAAGGAAAAGAGGAAGGCTCTAGACAAAAAGAGCAGGCAATTTATATTTTTTGGCTATTGTGAGGAAATGAAAGCCTATAGGCTCCTTGATCCCACAACTCACGAGATATTTTTTCACAAAAATGTTCAATTTGATGAAACATTTGAGCCTTATAAATATTCTCAATCATCTTCCAACAATAATTATTTTGAGCCATCTCCAACATTTGCGCCCCAATATAGTGAAAATACCACCCTTGAGATAGATGACCAACATTAGGATCCCATTATTCAAACTCTTCAAAGTTCTACCACACCCATGACTCCTTCCACAATGCCAAAATGGGCCCGCACCATAGTTCAAGAAGCCACTCCTTACATCCAAAATCTTCCATCATCCAGATTAAGCAACTCCATGGGTTCTGGTCTTGTCTATCAGTCCATTTCAATAGATCCTCAATTATTCAAAGAAGAAACTGGTATAAAAGAATGAGATGATGCTATGGAGAATGAATTTATTCCTTAATAAGAATAAAACTTGGGATCTAGTCCCTCTACCTAAAGGAATGAAATTGGTTCACTGTAAATGGATTTACAGAACTAAGTATGGACTTGATGGAAAAATTGACAAACACAAAGCTCGCTTGGTAGCTAAAGGTTTTTCACAAATTGAAGGCATTTATTATTCTGAAAACTTTGCCCCAGTTGCAAAAATGGATTTTGTAAGGCTGGTTCTTGCACTTGCTGCTTCCCAAAAATGGCTAGTCTTTCAAATGGATGTTAAAACTTCTTTCTTGCATGGTGACTTAAAAGAAGAAATATTTATCGAACAACCTACTGGATTTATTCAAGACTCCTCCCTTGTTTGTAGACTAAGGAAATCTCTCTATGGTATCAAATAGGCTCCTAGATCTTGGTATGAAAAAATGGACTCCTTCCTTCTATCCTTAGGTTTTTCTCATTGTGAGTCTGATGCAATAGTCTACATTTGGAGGGATGAAGAAAAAATCACCATACTTGTTATCTATGTTGATGATCTACTACTCACTGGTAATGCCATTTCTCACATCCAAACTATCAAAGACTCCCTTTCCAAAAAAATTGAGATGGCTGATCTGGGTTTAGCCCATTACTTCCTTGGGTTTTAGATAACTCAAACATATGCCAAAATTTAATTATGTCAATAGATATATACTCTAGATCTTATTTAGTGGTTTAAGATGACTGATTGTAAGCCTTCTTCCACACATTTTCAGTCTGGAGTCACTCTAAGTACTTCCTACAAATCCCCTCTATGTGATGCTACTATCTACAGACAACTTGTAGGAAGTCTATTATACCTCACTCATACTCGCCCAAATATTTCATATGTTGTTGGCTTAGTATCTATATTCTCACATCAACCTCATTTCAGTCATTGTCAAGCAACCAAGAGAATACTTCGCTACTTGCAAGGAACTACTCACTTTGGGCTCTTATATGAGGGCAAATCCATGGATATCAATGGTTACATAGATTCTGATTGGGCAGGTTCAGTTGAAGATAAATGTTCCACCTTTGGCTATGTTATTTTATCTTGGTTCTTCACTTATTGATTGGTCATACAAAAAATAATAGGTAGTAGATTTATCATCCATAGAGACCGAATACAGGACATCAATTTTAGCCAATCAAGAAGCTCTTTGGATTCAAAAGATACTAAGGGAATTTGTTTTTTCATAACCAACTATTTCCCTTTGGTGTGACAATAAGAGCACAATTCATATTGCCTGTAATCTAGTTGAACATCAGTGCACCAAGCACATTGAGATTCACATGCATTTCATTTAACAACATATTTATCAAGGGGATCTAAACTTGGAGTACATTCCTATAGAAAATTAAATTGTAGACATATTCACCAAATCCTTTCCTTCTCTGCATTACATTCAGTTGCGAGAAAAACTTGGAGTTAAGCAGATGCATTATAAGAGTGCATAGAGGTTTTCACCTCTCTCTTCTTCTTGTTGTATGTAAGTACATTGTACATGAGTACCTAATCAAGCCTTGTTGCCAGGAATCATTTTTTTAGGCTTTCAATAGAGGACAATCTTTGCCATACAAATACATGCCTCTTCTACTTCTTCTTCAAGATGGTTTTTTCCCATGTGGTTTTTTAGCATCTCTTCTATAATATTTAATTGTACATGAGTACCTCATCAGGCCTTCTTTCTGAGTCTCATACATTTACCCCTAGTATCACTTAAGGGGGCGTGTTAGAATGAATATTTGTTCTCTTAAGTTATACTAGGATAGTCTTACTTGAGTCACCACTCTTCCATGATTCAGGTGAACTCTCAGTTTAAGACTAGTTCAAATTTGTTGAGTTGTAATCCAACGACTCACATTGATCAAATTTGCTATTTATACAAAGTTGATCCCATGGAATAAATCAATCATTTCTACTCTTCTCTTCATTGTTATTGTAATGCTTTGCATGTCTATTCTTGGGAAATTCTAACAGAACTTGTTGAGAGTATATTAGAAAAGTTCTAGAGAGGACTTGTGGATAGATTAGTGTGAGCTTTTGTGGAAGATTACAAGGCATATTTGAGACAAGTCTTTGAGAAGACTTGTGAGCAGAATTGATTGATTGATTTGTTTAAACCTTGAGTGAAGGTTTGGGGTAGATCTAGCAGTGTTGATTTGTGATTGGATCAAGCTTTGTGTTAAGGCTTGAGGACAAAGATTAAGGATAAATTTGTACTAGATCAAAGGACTGTGTTTAGTGCAGATCAAAGGATAGATATTGAGGACATATTTATGCTAGACCGAAGGACTATTTTTAGTACAGATTAGAGGATAGAGTTTGGTGCAAATTTAAGAATAGGTTTGTGCCAGACCAGAGATAGAGATTGAGCAAATTTATGCTACACTAAAGGACTGTGTTTAGTACATATTTGAGATAGATATTTGAAGGTGACAGAGTATAGAGGATGAGTCTCTAGTGGATAGAGATCCATTAGCTAGGGTAGTGAGGATAGGTGTCTTCGATGGATAAAGATCCATTAGCTAGTGTAGTGAGGGCAATAGTTCTTCTAGAATATCACCAGTAAGAGATAAGGAGAAAGGAGTTCTCCTGTGGATAGAGATCCACAAAATTGATTATGGTATTGGTGTCTCATTTGGATAGAGGTCCATAAATATTGTAATAGGGAAAGGATTCCCAAGATATTGATTGAGAAAATTTTATTGAAATATTTTCTCCGTGGAGTAGCCCACATTGGGTGAACCACATAAAATTGGTGTCTCTATTGTGTGTGGTGATTTGTACATTGATTTGATTACTGTTGTTGATATTGATATCTATACATTGCATAATATTGATTGAGAAAGAAAATGAAAAAGTGATCTTATATTGTTCACCCCCCTCTCAGTATAAACTCGTGTTCTTCACTAATCTTTGGTGTATTGGGAACTAATTATTCTATGTTGACTATAATATTGTAAATTCAAGTGTTCCAATCATATCCATAAGTTTAATATCAACAACTACCATCCACATCACAACTTGTCCTTCAACCCTCATCACAAAATATGCCTTCAATTCATTCATCATAACCTAATCATGTCTCATAGAGTTGCAAGGTCTAATGACTTAGTTAGAGCAATTAAAACAATAGATGATCATTATATAAAGATTATCCTCTAGTTAAAAGTATTTTTATTGATGATATTTGTGATCAAACTTTAGATCATTAGATCAACAATATAAAATAAATAACACTAGTTGTTATAATACCACCTCCTAATCAAGAAATGATTGGTAATGTCAACCCTTATTATCACATAAATCATATCTTACATGTTTGTGTTATCACTATAAAACAATAAAAATAACTATATTCAAACCGTTGTTAACCAATCAACCATTAGAACCTCCTTTGGTACTTTTATCTAAATAATCTTATCAACCTAAAAATATCCTTTGGTTATTCGATCATATAAAAAAAAAAATGATGTTAGTGATTTGATTTAACATTTTGAAAACATCTAGCCATAATTTCCATTTTTAAACTTCTTAAATATTTTCCTACCCATCAAGACATTCTCATTAGAGTCTTGAATGAACATATGATTCCTCAAAACATAAACCCTAATGCATCTTCTTCTATTATTGGATCAATTGGGGTAAACCACACCAACATATCTTTCTATGAGAATGACATTCCTCAATCTTCCATGGTAGGAGACCACCCTTGTACATCATAGTTCAAGTTAGTGAAAAATTTGTTAAATAAATTTTAGTTGATAATGGATTTGGATTGAATGTATACAATCTAGTATTTATTTACCACTTTGGTCTATCCAAAAATGATATTGTTAAATTATACTTAAATTGGGGCCTTTGACATTGGGAATGCAAAGATAGAGGTATGATAGTCTTTTCTCTCAAAGTAGGGCCCCAAAATATCATCACCTTATCCTATATCATGTTTTGTGATTTATCTTATAATATTCTTCTAGGTAGGCCTTAAATTCATGAAATGAAGGTCATCCGATCCACCTTACATTAATGATATTTGACACTATCCCAAGCCTTGCAAATATACCAAACTATGGCTTTGAAAGCATGTACTAATGTACCTTTGGATCCATATCAAACATGAATATAAGAGAAGACCTATAGTATTCTTACCAACCCCATTCTCTTTAGATATAGTAAAATGATTTAGGTTTAAATAAAAAAATCTAGCCAATATAGCCTTTGTCCATATCTTACCAACTCTTCTAATATTTCAAATTGATCTACTCATTCTTCATCCCTTGAGTCATTTTTCATTGATGCATTGAAGTCACTTCACCTAAATGATAATTATAATAATAATAAATCTATCACCACTTCCCTGGGAAGTCCTCCTTGGGAAGTCCTGCACCACTTCCCTGCAGCCCATACTTGGCCCTGTCCTAGATCCTTGGCCTTGTCTTGGATCCTTGGTACTTCCTTTGCCCTTTCTCCTCATCTGGTTGGCATTGTAGACGATCTCCTTGGGGTGGGAGATCACTGTTCCACTTGTCTGCCCCTTTCCTTGCTGCTTGGTGGGGTTTTTTATTGGTGCTTGTAATCTAGGATTTCCTTGGGTTCTTCTAGGATGTCCTTGGGTTTTGTTCCAGTTCCCTAGCACTCCTTTACCCTCCTCCTTGGCTAGATGGTATTGTAGATGATATCCTTGGGTTAGGAGATCCCTGATTTACTTATCTACTCCTTTCCATGCCCTTTGGCTAGGTTTTTCTTTGGTTCATGTGAACTGGGATGTCCTTGGGGTTTTATGGGATGTCCCTAGATTTTTATTGGGTCTTTCCCTAGGAGTCCTATGTTCCTTATGGATTCCTTTTCCTTGGAGCTTGTTTCTCTATCCCATTTTCTTTTAGGATCCTATTTGGAGCAATGGATTAGAGGGTCTTTGGTGCAGTGCTTCATGGATTGAAAGTTTTGCTTCATGTGCATCTCTTCATAGTTTCTTTTTGGATTTGGTAGGAGGCCTTGTGATTATTATTGTGGTGCTGCTCTTTGGATTTCTATATGTTGGTTTGGTGGTGGGTTTTCATATTTTTCATGGCTTGTGGTGATCCTCTGTGCTGAACGTTGTTGTTCTCCTTCTTGTCTTCCTCCTATGGATCCCTGAAGCTGCTTGTTGATGGAGTTGAAGGTTGCTTTGGAGTTATTGCTGTATTTTTTTGGCTTGAGGGTGGCCCTGTGTTTTTTGGTAGCTTGTTATTCATGGATCCTTTTACCAAGGTTTTCTAAGACCTCCCAATATATTTCCCCTCTACACTATTTTTCTCTCTGTCTCCTTTGGCTCCTGGATAGTTATCCTTGCTGCATCAGATTTTCCAGGCTTGGTGTTGTTTCTTCTCTAGTTTTTTAGCTGGTTTTCGAACCGTGCTACTGCATCCTCATTGTTGCTTCCTGGTTTGCATCTTCTTGCTGCATCCAAGGTTATCCTCGGTGGGAATGTTTCATTTTGAATTTAAATTTTAAATGTTAATAGTGGGTGGGATGGCCCTATTTTATTCATTCCTTCCTTTAGGCAGGATTGGTTTGTCCTTTTCCCACTTTTAGTGCTTTCTATCATGTGTATTATTTTTCAAATTTTTCTAGGTGGGTCTGCCCTACTTCTGTTTATGTGGTATGGCCCTGTCCCTCTTCTCCTTTATTCATGCCATTAGGTTATAATTTTGCTCATGTATTTTTGGGCTTTTTTGGGCGGGATGGTGTTATCCATGTCTTATTTGTAATGTTTCAAAAAAAAATTATTTTTGTCCTTTAAGGCTATCCTCTAGCCTTTTTGTAAGGTTGTCCTTAGCCTGTCCTAAAAGGCTTTTGTCTTTCCTTTGGTTTTTGGGGTTCTTTTTCTTTGGCCTTGGGGCCTTGCCTTTAGTCTTTTGACTTTTTGTAATCAGGTTTTGGGATCCTTGATAAAAAACCATTTTTAATTATTTTTAACTGACCATAAACAAATAAATCTATCGCCACTAATAATAATAATTAATTAAATAATGACCAAACATTTATAGACCTAGCCAAGACCCCTCCTTCCTTGCAAACACTGGGATTACATTCTAGTAGCAACAAAAAAATAGTGCACATAAGGAGCTGGTCCTCTATTGCATTAAACTTCTAATAATGAGAAAATCAATGGGAATAATTTCTATCCAATTGATTAACAATATACCTCATATTTCTTGTCAAATGTACATCCCATACCAAAACAAATGCTAGTTAATATGGGATATCAAGATAAAGGTATGGGTTTGCATGATGAGGGTATCAAATGACCCTTGTAAACTAAAATTTAGTTGGGATGTTGAGGGATAGGATATATCCTTAGTTATAATTAACCCTACCCTAGTTTTTTTGATGAGGAAGAAGATTCTGGTCATGAATAGAACTATGACAAATCCTCTTTAACCAACATCATTTCTTTGAATGGGTTAGACTAAGGTGAGGATGATGACTATGAGTCATCATATCTCATTCACATAAACTATAATGACCTTCAATATAATCGATATGTTGGGGTAAATTATTTACCCCTAGAATACATTGAGTTGATCACTAATGAAGACTATTGTGATTGGAAGGGACATAAATGTGATATTTTTGTAAATATCTAACCAAATTCCTAAACTTATCTAGACCAAAATCAATTTTATTTTGAGGGATATGTTTCCAAAATTGTTAATATAGTAGTGTCACAAAATTTAAATAGAATTCAACTCTCTAATGGTCCTATAGATTAGAATGATAGATTTCATCTCAGCCCCTTCTCAATTGGAAGCTAAGTCTTGTATTCTAATTGAAGAGATAATTGAAATAAATATTGGGACACAAGATGATCCTAAAATCCTTAAGTTATAAAACTTTTCATCATGACAAACATGAGAAATGCATTAAGCTATTAAATAATTTAAATATGTATTTGCTTGGTCATGCACTGTCATTCCTAGTCTAGATCCTTTATTGGTAGTCCACCATTTACTTATCACTCTTGGTGCATAACTTGTAAACAAAAAGTTATGGAAGGTGCAACCTAATATTTCTCTCCTTGTTAAAGAGGAGCTAAAAATATCTTTGATGTTGGTTTTATCAAAGCTATAGATTATTCTAATTGTATTTCTAATATTGTACTAGTTTCCTAGAAACTTGAAAGCATCATGATATGTATAGACTTATGATATATCAATAAGGCTTATCCCAAAGATGAATATCCCTTCCCAATATAGACATGAATATGTTTTTAGGATATAATCAAATTCAAATATCTCTTAAGGATCAACATATAACAACTTTCACTATCCCAAGGGAAAATTTTTGTTATCAAGTCATGCTCTTCAGGCTAAAGAATGTAGGATCTAACTTTTAAAGAGCAATGCCATATATCCTTTATTATTTAATGCATTAAATCATGGAATATTATGTATATGATCTTCTTGTCCAATATATAAAATGCTAAGATCATTTTTGATACCTTAGGAACATTTTCAAAATAATAAGAGAATTTAAGGCATGCCTAAAGCCTAAAAAGTGCATATTTGGGGTGACATCACGAAAGCCCCTAGGATTTATTGTATCTTAAGAGGGCATAGAAGTAGATCCAAACAAAATATTAGGTATTGCTTATATGCCACCCATTGAACATCAACCCAAATTTGTAGTCTTCAAATAAATATCCAATCTATTAGAAGATTCATATCCCAACTTGCTGAAAAGCATCATCCTTTTACCAAGCTAATGCGAAAGGTTATGGTTTGCAAATGGGATGATGATTTTCATTCCACTTTTGATAACATAAAATATTATCCAATATCACCTATAGTCCTTATACCACCTAATCCTCACAAAACTTTGCTCCTATACATATATGCCATTGACTATGCCTTAGGGGATATATTGGCACAATATCATGATCAACACAAAGAAAGTTCTATTTTCTATATTAGCTAAACCCTAGTTAGTATACACCTTTGAGAAGCTCTGTTTAGTCACAATATTTACATCCTAGAAAGATGTTATATGCTTAATTTTCTATGGTACCTAGGTACATGTATATGAAAATATTATATTATATTGTATATGGGTGAGCTACACATAACCGAAGGTTGATTATATTATATTATAATAATATGTTGGATAAGGTTTTAGAAGTCAAATACCTAAAGTAGCATTAGAATATGGGTACCTAAAAAGGAATATTGTCATTATAATTATCACTCATATCAAGTATTACTTATAATTATATTTGTCCATAAAATGGATTATGAGACTTTACCTTCTCTAAGTGGAACTTTCATATTGAAATATCTTGTTGATTTTATCCTTCCTTAAGAATTATTATTGGTTTTGCCCTACCCTAAGGGTATTATCTAGGTTTATGTCTCATTTATGTGGATTATCTTTGTGGAATATTATTTGTAGATGAATGATTTTATATTTATGTATAATGGTGAATGGTTTATGTTTATTAGAAATAATTTTTTATAATAAGTGGTATAAGAGCAACGATTTTGGCAAAGTGGGGATTGTGTTTTTTGGATTGTAAAATTTGGGATTTTTTCTAGAAAATATCTTTTTTTAGGAGCCATATATTTGTGCAAATTTATTTGATTTAGTTGATTCTTGTACCACTTTGTTCAAAATTTAAAGAGTTTAAAATGAGTGGTCATATGAAGGATCCCAAGCAAAATTGAAGGAAATACAACCTCATGAAATCAATCATCTAGAACATGGATAGTGATGTTTTTTCAAATCATATTTTTTCTAAAAAATAAATTTGAGATATCTTACAATTGGGGTAAGCAAATCCTCTATTTTTGTTGTGTTTGAAGGATATTTTTTTAGGTCTAATTTTTTATCTAGAATTTTGGCTTCAAATCAGTGGGTAGGTATATATTTTTGTAAAACCCTAATTTGCATTATCTTTTCTTTTTGGGGTGTGAGCTTATGGATTTAATACCCTTTTTGGTAGAGAGGTATTTATGTTAGAGAGTAGTTTAAATTAATTTTGATGTTTGTATTTTATGGATATTTACATGGGGAAGCTTTGTTTTGGTATAATAGATTTTTGATAACCCATAATTATAACCAAACTTGGGAAGAGTAGAGAAAGCATTTTTGAGTAAATGGGAACTAAAATAAGAAGTTTAAAAATATATCCAAGTTGAAGGATACTATCATAATACTTGAAGAATAAATCAAGTGTCTCAAGGGAGAAAAAGAAGATGCAGGCTAAGGGAACCACACCTTCGATATCAAATAATCCAAGGAGTGGTTAGAAGTATTTGTTTGAAACTAAAAATTCTATTTCGTTGGTTCATGCTTGCATTCATAAGGTATAATTTTATTAATATTACTTTGGGTAAGAGGTTGTAGGTTTATGCAACAAAAATTAAGGACACACAACTTGAGGGTGATAATGTTTGAATTTTTAAAGATTTGAATATCACCATGGATAAATATATTATACATTCATATTTTCATGCTATTAAGATGGATGATATGGATATTGTTCTTGGTTATCCTTGGTTGGATTCTTTGGGTACCATTAATATTAATTTGATTTTTTCATGAAAAGCCAAAAGCAATTATGGTAGGAGGATAAGATAACACTCCAAGATGTTTCTCATATTAAGGAGCAATGATCCAAGGAGAAGCCAAAAACAATTATGGTAGGAGGATAAGATAAAGAACTAGTAGAGGATGTTGGAAATTTTGAGTATATTGTGTTGTCATTGATGTCAAAGAATTCATGTCATAGGTTGATGTCATTAGTTGTCATTGATGCCAAAGATAGTTTGGTATGGCAATAAGATAAGGTTTATAAGCTAGATAATTATGCAAGGCAAGGTTCATCCCAATGCAAGGAAATTGATAAAAAGAAAAGGTTATAATATTTACTTTAAATATTATAAGCCAAAGAGGTTTGGGATAAAGTTCTAAGTGTTTGGTTAAAAGGTTGAAGGCCCAAGTTTAATACTATTGTTCAAAAATAAAGATATATTATAATATTTAGGCCAAAAGGACTTATTAAAAAGAGAATTGAAATTGCATTGGACAAAGGTCTAAAAAATAAATTAAGTTGACAAAGGACTACAAGCAAAAATATTATTTAACACTAAGTTTAAATTCTATAATAAATAATATTTAACGCTAAGGTTAAATATTATATTAAAAAAATAAAATAAATTTGAATTCGCCAAGAATTCAAATTTAAAAAGGTGGCAATAAAAAGGTTGAGCTGACACCATGACAAAAATCGAATGCATATTTAAGGAGGAGAATAAATCATTTCTTGAAGGTTAAAAACATATGCATTATTCATAGCCATTTTTTTGAACACAGAGTGAGGAGAAGACAACACCATTCGTCGAGGGAAGAGGGAGAAGGAAAGTCAACGCACACATTTCAAGCAAGGATAGTGAATCATAGGGGAGAGTGCATGACTTTGTTCCAATAGGGCAGCTAGCCCATGTGACAGGTGGATCTTGCATAAGGCATTGGCAGTGGATAGGTTTTGAGTTTGAATCACTATGGTAGTTTGTTTTTGCAATTTAGGTTTGGACGAAAAGGAAGGAATAAAAGCATTTTGTGCACATTCGGTTCCAGAAAGTGGGCTAGACTAGCTGGCACTCTAGCTCATACTAGAGCATGGGTTCTATGAGATTTCATGTTTGAATCTCGATGGTGGCAGCGACAGATGCGGTAAGGACATAAATTTTTTGATTAAAGTTTAAGGTATGTTAAGCACCTGATCAAGGGAGACATAAGGTTTAATTTTTGTTTTAAAAAGTGCATATTGCTTTGTCTAGGGATACATAAGGGTGATGCTTTAAAATTAAATATTCTAAGGACATAGTGATATTTCAGATTCTGGTTGTGACTTTATAAAGTAGAAATAATTTTAGAAAGAAAGGAGCAATAAGGTGCTTGAAAGTAAAATTAATATATGGTATGCACTTAGGGATATTAGATTGAGATATTGAGAATTACAAGTGGCTCTTATAAGTAGGAGTGATAAGGTGTGACTATGGTTTAAATTGTTGTGTGTATTTTTGATAAAAAGAAAAATTGAGAGGGTTTGATTATTGTCAAAACTTTATCTTGTGGAAATAAAAAGGAAGATATGAAATATTTTTATGAGTAAATTTTGAGGAAAATTTTTATGGATGGTTTGAAAAAGTGTTATGCTAACTAACCCTTGAAAGTGGCATAAGAAAGACATAATATTTTGAGACAGGTTTTGAGAGAACTCCTTCATCAAAGAGGTATGGTTATATCACTCTTTCTTTAAGGTATTTGGTTGAACAACTATTTCAAAATTATAAGGTGGAGATAAAAGGATTGATTAGTGTGTATTGTTGGAAATATTTGAGCTAGGGTTTGTGAAATAAATTGTGCATCCTAGTTGAAAGAAATTGGAAACACTTGTGTTAGGGTTTGTGAAACAAATTGTGCATCCTAGTTGAAAGAAATTGGAAACACTTGTGTTAGGGTTTGTGAAACAAATTGTGCATCCTAGTTGAAATAAATTGGAAACACTTGTGTTAGGGTTTGTGAACAAATTGTGCTTCATTGTTTGAATGAATTTGTGAAGCTTTTGGGCATTGATGTGAGTGACATTGAATGTGAAAGGGCAAGTGTTAGAGACCAGTTTTGTGAAGCAAAGTTATACACTAGTTTGATTTGATTTGAAAGGGATTTGCAAGAGGTAAAGATTGGATTGGATGAATGCAAGAGTTGTGAATGTAAAGAACATATTGGGTATTTGATAATGCATATCATTCTCTATATGTTCCAGAGGTTAAATGAATTCTAGGTAGAATATGTCTGAATTGCCTAGTTGAGGAAAGCATTTGTGAAAGAGATATAAGCATTGTTTGTATACAATATTTGGGAATGTTTGAGCAAGTTTTGTGAGTAGCATTAAGGCAGATTTGAGTAAGTCTTATGAAAGGACTTGAAGCAACATTGAGGTATATTTGAGCAAGCCTTGTGGGAAGACTTGAAGTAGCATTAAGGTAGATTTGAGCAAGTCTTATGAGAAGACTTGAAGCAACATTAAGGCAGATATGAGCAAGTCTTGTGAGAAGACTTGAAGTAGCATTGAGGCAGATTTGAGCAAGTCTTATGAGAAGACTTGAAGCAACATTGAGGTAGATTTGAGCAAGTCTTGTGAGAAGACTTGAAGTAGCATTAAGGTAGATTTGAGCAAGTATTATGAGAAGAATTGAAGAAACATTGAGGTAGATTTGATCAAGTCTTGTGAGAAGACTTGAAGCAGCATTGAGACAAATTTGAGCAAGTCTTGTGAGAAGACTTGGGACAGTGTTGAATTTTTTTTTGAGAAGACTTGTAATGAGGTTTGGTGTAGATTTGAGGCAGATATTTGTGAGCAAATTTGGAGCATATTTTTTCTAGCCTTGTAATGAGGTTTGGTGCAAATTTGAGGTAGATATTTGTGAGTAGAGTTGGAGCAGATTTGAGCTAGCCTTGTGATGAGGTTTGGTGTAAATTTGAGACAGAGTTGAGATAAATATTTGGAGCAGACCAGAGCAAAGGGGATAGAGTTATACTATGGAGAGATATCCATAAACCAAAATAGAGGGGATAAAGTTCTCCCCTAGAGAGAGATCCACAAACCAAAGCAGTGGGGATAGATGTCTCCTATGGAGAGAGATCCACAAACTAGAGTAGTAGGGATAAAGGTCTCCTATGGATATAGATCCACTAACTTGAGCAAAGAGGATTGGTGTCTCCTTTGGAAAGATATCCATAAACATTGTAATAAGAAATTGATTCCTAAGAGATTTGTTGAGAAAATTTAGAAGAAATATTTTCTCCATGGATGTAACCCACATTGGGTGAACCATGTTAAATTTGTGTCTCTCATATGTGTGATGATTTGTGCATTGCTTTGATTACTACTATTGATATTGCAATTGATAACATTAGATAATATTGTTTGGGAAATAAAAGTAAAAGTTGGTCTTATACTATTCACCCCCCTCAGTATAAACTTGTGTTCTTTAGTGGAATCAAAAGTAAAGTCTATAGTAGGGATAGTAATAGAGTACAAGGAAGAAGCAATAGAAAAGTCCAAGGAATATATATTAAAAGAGTATAAGGACACACTAAATTAAGGGCACATGATGTTGAGGAATATTACATTATTTGGTACATGCTAATGTAACCCCATGGTACCTTAATGGTACAATTATAAATATGTAATAGATTAGGGTTATGTCTATAGTTTAGAGTGTGATTTATATTTCCCCTTTTATGTAAGTGTCATTATGCAGGAAATGCACAAGTGTCATGTAAGAGTGTAATGTGTAGGAAATGCACGTGTCATGTAAGAGTGTAATGTGCAGGAAATGCACAAGTGTCATGTAAGTTGAAGTGCAAATGTAGTTTGAGAGAATGTGCACAAGTTTCTTGTATGTAAGAGTGAAAATATGTAATGTGAGGATGTGCACAAGTGTCCTAGATTAGGAGTTCATGTAGAAGTGTAATAATCATGTATATGTGTGTAAGTGTTGTAGAGTCAAGTGTCCATATAGTATGCAAGTGACAAGATGTTAAGCCAAGAGTCATGAGATGACATATGGAGAGAAATAGTCAATTACTTAAAGAGTCATATTACTATGGATATATTATGGAGATAATACTCCATGAGATTACAACCAAAATTATAATCCAAGATATTATAGACTTCTAACAGGATTGAAAAGGAATAAAGCTTGTATACAAAATTTTGAGCAATAATATTGTAAGTTTTCTATAATTCAGGATATTTACATTCATATTTTAGTGTATAAATGAATGTTATTTGATTTATTATATAAGCCTTGATATACATATTAATTTGATCATACTATTATACTCATATTATATTATTATTTTGACCTTTAATATTGTGGTTATTTTATAATCGAGACCTAAGATATTTTGTGGTAGTAAGGCTTAAAAATCCAACACATGAGCAAAGAGCATGAGGGAATTTTAAAATAGAAGAAAAAAATATTAAAGAATCATGGGAAGAAAATTATTTAGTTAAGGTTGCATCATATCACCACCCACACCACCATGAGTGACAACAATCAGAGAGGCATGTCATAGGACATAAATTTTATTATCGACCTACATGGAATCATAAAGACATCAACTATGGTAGTGATTGGCAAAACAAATATGGTGATTTTGGATTTAAAAGTGATGCAACAACATCATGAAACCAAAAGAGCAATCATTTTAAAATTAAAAGTATAACAAAAAAAATAATGGAACCAACAAAGCAATTATAGATATTCAAGAGGCACAATGGCAACTTGGTATCATGGAAGACCATCAACAATCAATAGTTCAATTGTCTAGATGGATGATGAAGATTGGTACTGGTTGTCAACATTACTTAGAAGATCATGTTATTTAGTTCCTTCTCATGTTTTAAGGATAAAATATTTGTAAATAGGGTGGAATACTATGGTACCTAGGGATAGGTATATGGAGATATGATATTATTTTGTATATGGATATTATGGATAGTTGGCATGGGCAAAAAATAACCCACAATTGATTATATTATATTATAATAATGACAAGGATAAAGGTTTTAGAGTCAATTTTCTAAAATAACATTAGAATATGGTTATATAAAAAAGGTATATTGTCATTGTAATTATCGACACTCATATCAAGTATTGATTGTAATCATCTTTGCCCATGAAATGGATCATGAGACTTTGCCCTCTCCAAGTAGTTCTCTCAACTTGGGAGATTTTATGGAGCTATTCCTTCCTTAAGGATTATAATTGGCCTTTTTATTCCTTATGGATATTATCTATATTTGTGTCTCATTTGTATGGATTATTTTTGTGGAATATTATTTTTGGATGAATGATTTGATATTTCAACATAATGATGAATTGTTTATATTTATCATAAATAAAATTTTGTAACATAGTCATAAGGCCTTTTTCATCACAAAGGTGGACCCATTGCGATAACTCATGTTCAAACCTCATATCTTGATAATAACTACTAAGTGGGTCATTGTGTTTATTAAGTTTGATTTAGATTTTATCAACCAAAAGAATATGAAAGGTCAGATAATTGATGACCAATTAGCTGTTGCACCCTTGGAAGCAAGCCAACCTTTAGTGACAGATTTTCCTAGTGAGTCCATCTTCAACATCAAATTTTAAGAAGATCAAAATAACTCTTGAACCTTGTACTTTAATCATGTGAGATGCATCAAAGGAGTAGGGGCAAGAGCCATAATAATTACTCCCTAACAACAATTAGTCCCTTTAAATTTTAAGTTGAGGTTCTTTTGTACTAACAACATAGTAAAATATAAAGTCCTCATCCTAGGACTTCATGTTGCTAGAACTCTTAATATTAAATCCCTTGATATCTTCAAAAAATCCTAGTTTATCCTCAACCAAGTCAATGGTGTATATTAGGCTAAATATGACAAGTTGAAGCCATTAAAAGAGATTCTCAACAAGTTGATGGATAATTTTAAAAAAGTCATCATTGATGCTTTCCCTAGGTCTAACAATTGTCATGTGGATGCTATGGATTTGAATACATACCTAATTCCACTAGAGCTTGATGATGATCAAGATACAATAATAATGTGAAAATCTAGATATATCCTAACTTTAGAAATAAATCGACTCACTTTAGAGGTCTTTACTCTTTAAACTACTTCATTCCCTAGACCTTAGTATAAGAACATCTATAATTAACTTAAAAATAACACTTTTTGTAAAGGATTGAAATGCAATGAACTCAAAATTCTTAATAAAAGGGCCTACAAGCATGTCATTATTGGTAATATCTTATATCATCATACCCTTAACAAAATTTTACTTAGGTGCTTAGAATAAACTTGATCCCAAAGAGTAGTCCAAGAAGCCCATGATGGGTCTTGCAGTGGGTACCTTAGCAGTGTTGCCATTGTTGAAAAGATCCTTATAATGGGTCATAATTGGCATTTCATGGAGAAGGATTCTTGTGACTATTTTAAAATATGTGATAAGTGTCGAAATTATGATAACCTTATTCATGCCCCTTTCGAAGCCCTATAATCCATCACCTTATCTTAACTTTTCTCTATTTAGGGACTAGAGATCATTGGGAAAATAAATCCCACATCCTCTAATGGATATAAATTTATCATAACCGCTACTATATAATCCACCAAATGGATCAAAGTTATACCTCTAGCCTTGACAACTAGAGTGCAAGTCTCCAAATTCATCCAAAATCAAATAATTTACCATTATGTCACCCTTTCCATCAAGACTTTAGATAATGATATACCTTTTAAAAAATAATTTCCAAAATATTTATACAAAGTATCAAATATAGTACAAGTGGTTTACACCTTATTACCCTTAAGGCAATGGATAAGTCAGAATCTTCAACAAAAATCTTGTCAAATCCTCAAGAAGCTAGTCAATAAAATTGGAAGAGATTGACACTTTGAGTTATATCTAGCCCTTTGGGCATATCATACTAGTGTTAGAACCCCAATTGGTATCACACCTTATGCTTAGGTCTACGATATTGAAATTATTTCCATTTGATATTGAAGTTTGGTCCTTATAAATTATGTTTTAGGATGCTTCTATAGGAGATAAACAATGTCTTGCTTAATCAATTGGAACTGCTTGATGAAAAACAAATTCATGTATTAGAACACCTATGAGTCTATCAATTACAACTTAAATAAGCATATAGGAAAAAGGTATGATCTTGATACTTTGGGTTGGTGATATGGTTATCAAATAAATTTCAAGACCAATTGGCTAGACCCATACAATTTCATCACCAAGTATGGATCAAATGCATATCACATCGCTGACATGATGGAAAGGAACTTAAAAAATCTCTAAACATCATGCATATTAAGAAATATTATGTTTAAAATTGAAGTTTTTTTTTATCTACTTAGCTTACAATTATTTTATTGTTTGCATATTTCTTATCTCTTCTTAATTAGGGACTTATAAGGATATGCAATGGATGATCCTAGTTAGGCCAATTTTTTCCTTTTACTAGGTGTCTAATGTGAGTGGTTATTACCCTCATTTCATTGTATGAACTATCTATGAAGATATGCAGATCATATGATATGAGAGTGGAAACATAATATTATTTGCAAATTGTGTGCTTTTCCACGAGAATGTGTGCCTTTGAAGAACAAGTGGATATTACCAAAATATTTATCTTTCTCCACCAAAAATCATCATGACCTTTAGATTGATTAGCTTGGCCACCTTGTGCCTAAGGTTATAAATATAATTTTTATATCTTTACTTAAATGTAAGATGTCTAGATTGATAGATTAATGCACCTTATATTCTTACTATCTCCACTTTGCTCACCTGACTATTCAAATTTCCATCTCATTACAATGATTACATGCTTGTGATTCATGTTGTCTTGCATCTAAGGGACACACATTGCATTTCTAACTTACATGTAAGGCATATGAATTGTAGGAAGGTAAAATAATCCTTTCATCCTTAAATTATTATTAATATTTCATCAATTTAGTAATAGACAAAGAATGATTTTAGTTAGGGTTAGTTTATTTTATCATTTTCACTAGGATTTTAATGTTAGTTTATGTTGGCAATTTTGCACCTCGCCACAATGGGAATTTTGTTGGGGTATTTTTTATTGTAATACGACAATATTTATTTTGAATCAATTATATGTTACTGTTTTGTGTGCATATGTATTGTTTCAGCATCAACATTATAAATATTTAAAAAATAAATGTAAACTTCATTTGGAATTCAAGTTTGCTATACTCAGGGTGCACTGTAAATTGAAGGTATATTTGGGCTTGCAAAAAGAAAGGAAGATCAAAATGAAAAACTTAAGGGACTAGAAAAATTGAAAGCTCCAAAAAATAAATGGAACATGAAAGTGCATTCGTCCCATGAATGGGGCAAATGCCCCGTTCGCCTCACCTTGGGGCGAATGTAATAACAAAAGGTGATATAAGGGAGGCTTGGTAATTTAAAATATGTGTGACCAAGTGAAATTGTGTTCACCCTGGTAGAGGGGTGAACATCCTATTCAGCCCTCCCATGGTCGAACTCACCCCAAAATTAAAATGCAATCACGTTAGCTCTGGTTGAGGGGCAAACATCCCATTCGCCCCTCCCATGGGCGAACACATCTCATGATCCAAACACAATCGTGATTGCATTTTCCAAAGGAGAATTGTGTGAGTGTGCTAAGCAATAGAAGTTGGGACAAACATGATTCTTGTTGAAGGGTGAACACAGTTTTTGAGCACAAAGGACGAACGTAGTTACGAAAGTAAAGTTGTCCAATTGTGAAGTTTTTCCACAGTCCATGAGGAATATAATCAAGATTTTAGAAGTGCCTAGAGCAGGTTTTTACAAGTATTAAATAACGGTGGCAACAAGTAACTCAAATTGTGAATCCCAACTGGAGAAGGAAGCCGTATTAGAAGCATAGGGG
Organism: Wollemia nobilis; assembly: GCA_028583015.1. Lineage (NCBI taxonomy): Eukaryota > Viridiplantae > Streptophyta > Pinopsida > Araucariales > Araucariaceae > Wollemia > Wollemia nobilis. Next base: position 22,698,536 of record JAQPPZ010017228.1, read on the forward strand.
AATATTTCATGATTTCCAAGGCAGGAGTGCATTTTCAAAGCATTGAAGGTCTCTTAATTTTTTGTGCACCAATGCTCAACATGATGATTTTTTTGGAACATTCCCTTGAAAGGTGGATCATTGTCCCAAAGGAATAAATTTTAATATTGCCAAGGAGGAATTCTCTCACTTTTTTTCTTGATCTACGATCATTTTGTATTCATGTACATTTAATAAAAAAAGAGACAAAATCCTCTATCAATACTAATCAAATTTCCATTGTAAAGGGGGTTAGACACTTTGTGATAAATATCTATAAGTTATCTGCATCAATAGAATACATAAGGATTTTAAAATTTGCAAGTGATATTGTGTGATTTTCTTCTGCTTTATACACTTCTATTTTACGCTTATGCTCTTTATTTGCTGTTAGATTTAAATTCTACATTTGAATTTGAATGTTGTTGATAAGAGAGTGAGTGCTGGAGTGTTATTTTAAAGGTTGTGCTTGCAATATTATAATAAAATTCTACTACTTCTATTCTCTTTTTTTAGATGTAATTTCATGCTTGGGTGAATTTCTTGTTGTTAGTTTGCCCCAAATCCTATGCTTTCAACCTATGGCCATATTTCCCATTCCTTTCTACAATTTTTAATCTCTTTCCTACAACTGTAGTCTTCAACCCATGTATGATTTAGTTTGGAAGCCAACCCTCTTTAGAGATTGGCATAGAGGACATCCCTTTCCTCTAGCCTTTCAATGTTGGTCATATCTAGGGTGCACAAACACAGTTTTGTTGATTAGACAGATATTTGATCAATAATTTTTGGCACACCTGGTGGGACCCCAAAGGTTCCACTTCCAATAGTATTAAGGTTTGATGTTCACCTTTGTGTTGTATAAATAGAAATATGGTGACTCGATTACACCCAAAATATCCAAATGTGAGTACAATGAAAGTTGTGTCTCATGAATACAAGATCGAGGTCAAAAATCTAGATCATCAAATTGAGTTCTAAAAACTTGATATTCAAGGTCTAGGGGAACATCCTCAATTAGCCACTTTTTTATGTACATCCTCATTACCCCACATATCCCATATACCATATGTCACATCCTCACAACTAGCTGGTGTATGCTCCCGTAAGCCCAATTAGTACTACCACTAGTCTTCCACAAGCTCCACCCTAGAAAACCACTAGTGCTTCTCAGGCTCCACCTCATATACTAGTCCACATGGCTCAAAATCCTCCACCATAGTACCCACAACCACCAAGGTAGTTCCCAGCATCGAATATATTAGGGGATTTGAACTTACAAGCATAAAATATAGTGCTCCAAACTACTTTGAAGACTTTGTCGACCTATGATGGTACTGGTAAAACAACCTATGATCACATTCAAGATGTAGCTTCTTTGGCTACAATCCATAGAATAACAGATGAATATGTGATGGTAAAATTGCTGGTATTATCGCTAAGAGGAAAGTTGTTGTATTGGTACCGATCATTGCAACCTAGCACTATTACCTCATGGGATCATTTAGTGAAGTTGTTAATTAAAAATTTTCATGAACAAGCTGACCCATACTCCTTGCTGCATTAGTTTACAAAGATTCAAAGACATTCCTAGGAGGAGATATTTGATTTAAACGTCAAGTTTACCCAAATATGACAAATGATACATGATGGTTTACGACCTACACATGAACAAGATGTTTTCTACTACCTTAGAGTGTTTAGTACTAAAATAATTATGGATGTGCCACAAGCCAATGTGACTACGTTTCTAGACCTATACACACAAGCATAGAAGGTCAAATTTGACTTGATTACTGTAGGCAGGATTCCCTTGAAAATGACTATGCCCATTCTTATTAACCTCCTATAGTATATGTATTCTAGGGCATTTTCATAGCCCATGCCTTCCATGTACCTAGTTCCCTCATGGAATCCAATCCTGCCTCAAATTGATCCTATCCCTGTTCCACAATACTCGATTCCAAAACTTCCAAAAGTACCTAATCCATCAATACCATAATTTCCTACATCTGTTTCATTTTCAAAACTACCAGCACCTCTGATCCCATTACCATTACCCACACTGCCAACTCCTCTACCTCTTCCTGCACCCTCTACACCTTTTAATCCTGACCCCTACATAACATTACTATAGGAGGTAAAATCCAATAATTTAGCCTTAAGGACGATATCAAATGAGCTCACGAAAGTAAGAAAAAAACAATTCAAGGCTCAATTTAGATCAAGGAGATTTCAAACTCCATAAATTACTCAAGAACAAGTGTCTACCAATAGAGGCCTTGAGAAGAGCATACAAGTGCTAGAAAATGAGGAGACTAGTGTAATAGAAAAGGCATACTGGTGTTCAACTTGCAATGATCCTTATGAAGAAGAAACTTGCATGGTGCATATGAATTATGTGCAAATGCTAGCAAAAAGTTTAGCTAGTAGACAAGTCAATATGATAAAGGAGGCTGATCATAATTTTATGATGCCATATTTAGAGCAAGTTTCGATTCTCACAAGGTCTAAAAAGAAACCAGTAACTATGGACCCAGTTGAGCTTGAACCTTTGAAGGTGCTTTTAGAGCCAAAAGTGCAAGGTGAAAAAGGAAAACCTCTATCGAAAGCTCCTGGTGTAAAGACTAAGGAGTAGGATTCCATCAAGTTAAAATATTTACTACCTAGGCAAGCTCAAGAAAAGGTACAAACTAAGGCATCAACTCCACAATCCGCAACAACTACCCAAATGCAACAGAAAATGAAAGAGCAGGCCAAGGAGCGACTCAAGTACCCATCATTGACAAAGAGACAAAGAGTAGAAGCTACTCAGTATTACCGATATAAGTACAAATGGGCTACAAAAGAGAAGGCTTCGATTGTATCAAATTATAACATTATGGAAGAAATGAAGAAGATACCCGCAAAAGTAAGCTTGTATGATGCACTCTAGTTATTGGGACAAGTTGGCATGTTGTAAGAGTCCTTGAAGATTGCTAAAAATAAAAAGAAAAATCCTTCTCAAATAGTCTTGGCACAGGCACTACCAACTTTGGAAACAGGGAAGAATAGGTCACCCCCATTTTATTTTTCACTCAGAACGGAAGGGTGGATTGTACACAACTGTATGATCGAATCTAGAGCTACGACTACTATCATGACTAAGGAAGTATGTGAAGTGATGGGGATGGAATATACAAGGAGCCTGGGGGTGTTGCATCTGGATGGAACTCCAATTAAAATTATGGGAGTAATCAAAGGTATTCCCATTGTACTTCACAACATACCACAAATCATAGTCATTTAGGAAGTGGTAGTTGTTACCCTGGAGCCATACTTTAGCATGTGCCTCTTGAGAGAGTTCACAACTAAGCTAGGAGGATATATTTCGTTAGATTAATCGCATTTGAAAATACCATTCAAAGGAAAGTGGATTCGTATTTATAATGAAAAGCCATCGAATTTTCACATTGAGAATTTGGAGGAATAAAATACCCCAAGTACAGTTAACATGATGACTGAAGATCTAGAAGAGGTTGACCTAATAGAAGAAGTGATGGGTGAAATTTATCTCGAAGATGATTTTTCGCTCATGGATTTTAATGCGATGGTTGTAACAAACATTGGTTGTTATACTATAACTAACATGAAGCAGGTTGATGAGGAAGTCCCTGATTCCCTAGCCCCTAGCATAGATCAGTTATGGAAGCTGTACTTTGATAGTTCCAGATGCAAGAATGGTGCAGGAGCTGGCATTGTGTTGATCTCTCCCAAAGGGTTAAAAAATATCTATTCTTATAGGTTAACTTGGAGTTGCACAAATAATGTAGCTAAATATGAGGTATTATGCCTTGGGTTGAAGAAAGCTAAAAAGTTGGGCATTAAATAATTGTATATTTTTGGTGAATTTAAGCTTATTATCAATTGGACCACTAATAAGTGTGTGTTAAAGTATAATTACCTAAAATCCTATCACAACAGAGTGTGGGATTTTTTTGAATCCTTCACGACTTTGAACATTCAGGCGATTTCCTGAGAGTAGAACAAACATGCAAATATTCTAGCCTCTCTTGGCATGAATTATTCTCCCATAAAATAAGTAGTCAAAAATCCTAAAACTGGCAAGGTGATATATAGACCTTCAGTCTCAGATAGGAATATTTATTGGCAAGTATTCAACAATGATGAACAAATAGTCAATTTTTGCTTAGAGAAGCTGCTAGTGCAGATGATAGATTGCTTGTTGAAGAAGAGAAAGAAGGAATGATCCAATTTAAGAACAATCATATTCCCAAAGGTTTGATATTGTTGGAGAATTTGTTTGATCAAAATTATAGGTTTGAAAAGCATAGGATCAAAGTGGATGCAAAGGAGTATAAGTAATTATAGCTAGAACCTGAGAAGATTATTAAAATTAGAACTAATTGCATGCCTGAAGAGTTGAAAGATATTAAGAACTTGTGTTATTAGTAACCTGACATCGTGGTATAAAGATATCAAGATTTAAAGGGATATGACAAGAACATAATCCAACATATGATTGAGCTATAGGAGGGGTTGATACATTTCGATAAAGCAGTGCCCTATCAATCCCAAGATAGAGGTACTCATGAAGGCAGAATTGTTGAAGATGTTGGAGGTAAAAATAATTTATCCAATCAAGCACTCAACATGGGTGGCGAACCTGGTCTCGGTATGAAAGAAGAATGAAGATATTTGATTGTGTGTTGACTTTCACAATATGAACTAGGCATCATTAAAATATTATTACCCTCTGTCGTAGATTGATAAAATCCTTCATTTAGTAGTCGGTATATAGATATTATCATTGCTAGATGGTTTCTCTGGATATAATTAGATATGGGTAAAATATGAATACTAGCATTAAACAACATTCACCACCAAGTGGGGTACCTTCGCTTACCAACGGATGCCATTTGGAATTTCAAATTCTAGTGCTACTTTTTAGAGGGCCATCGACATTGCTTTTGGTGAGTTATTAAATAGGATTATTATAATATATCTTGATGATATGACTGTGTTTTCACATCGTAGTGAAGACCACATTTCCCATTTGAGGTAAGTGTTTGAGAAGTGCCATGAATTTAGGATTTCTATTAATCTGAAGAAGTCAATATTTGCTATTAAATAAGGGAAGTTGTTGGACCATGTGATCTCACAAGAAGGATTGGCAATTGACCCTACAAGAGCTGAAGCCCTAATGAAGTTACCATTGCCTACTAACAAAAAGGACCTACAGTCCTTTGGTCAGATAAATCTCATCCTAAAGTTTATTGCTAACTTTGATCAAGTTGTGAATCCCATGATGGAGCTCTTGAAGAAAAATACTGAGTTCAAGTGGATGAAAGCAAAAATACGAGATTTTTGGCATTGAGAAACAAGTGTACGTGGTAATGAAATCATTGAAGAAGTTTTGACACTTTATTTACCAAAGCAAGACTGTGTTTTATGTTATACATCCTGATGTTCGAAACTTCATTCTCCAAGAAGAACTAGGTGATAAAAGAGTAGGTTGGGTCTCAAAGATTCAAGAATATGACATGGAGATCTGACCAATAAAACTAGTTCATGAGAGAGATTTATGCCAGGAATTAGCTAAAAGTGTTGCATCTGAGTCATTAGATGCAGAGCATAAAGGAGATATTGGTGAAAGCATTTGCATAAACCATGCTTCGAGCAATTGATACTGGACATAAGAGCCAGTTGACTATTTTACTTTTGGGATATGTCCAAATCGCTTTGATGCTTCACATCGTCGAAGGTTCAGGTTGCAGGTGCTCAAGTACGTTATGTTACCAAATGAACTATTTCACAAGAACATTGATGGAGTTCTTCTTAGATGCGTGAAGGAGTCCGAGAAGGAGAAAATATTGGAGGAATTTCATTCTGGACTATCTAGTGGTCACTATGTAGGTAGGCCTATGGCTTTAAAAATTATCTGAATGGGCTATTTCTGGCCCACTCTATTCATCGATGATCATAAAGTGAGTCAGTATTGTGATAGTTTTTAGCGATACATTGGTAGAATAAAAAAAGGAGCTTTGCCTCTACGTCGAATTCAAGTGGAAGCACCTTTTAAACAGTGGGGTATCGACTTCATCGGAGTCATTTATCCACACTCTTTCGTAGAGCACAAGTATATCTTAACAATGAATGACTATTTCACTAGATGGGTGGAGGTCATTCCTACCAAGAAGGTTGATCAAACAATTGTTATCTCTTTCCTAGAAGGAATCATTACTTGTTTTGACGTCCCAGATTCAATTGTAACTGATAATGGAACTCCATTCATTGGGGTCAAAATCATAGAGTTTTATAGCAAATATGGCATTTATCTGAAGATATCGTCCAACTATTATTCGCAAGGGAATGGGTTAGCCGAATCTACCAATAAAAAATTGCTGTGAAATTTAAAAAGAATGTTGGACAGTAATAAGAGAAGTTGACACTTGTTGTTGAACTAGACACTTTGGGTAGATCACATATCCGTAAAAATATCTATTAAAACTTCTTTGTATGCCCTAGTTTATGAAAAATAAGCTACTCTCCCTACTCATATTGAGCTTTCGAAATTACTCTCCTTGGTCATTTGTTTTAAATTGTTGATGCTATTTTATATATTAAAAAAAAAAGCAAAGATAGTGTTGTATGATTCCTGGGAAGTGCCCTTTTTGAGAATTAAATTGGGCATTAAAAAGTAAAGTTGTGTTCTCTCAAAGCTAAAACAAGAGAATATCCTAGGTGTTTTTGCTCGAAAGCAAAATACAAAATAACAGGTCCTTTTCTTGGGATGAATTAAAATAAAGCAAACCATATTTTTAAGACATGTTCACCTAGGTTATGGGCGCATCGATCACCTACTCTTTGACCAAGGCAATGTCATTGATAACATCATGCCCCTTTTAGAGTGAAAAAATGAACACAAGGCAACATGAAATGTGCAAGTCGTGTTTGCCCCAAAGTGGGGGCGATGCGATCGTTCACCCTAAGGATGGGGCAAAAACATTGACGATTTGGGTATCCCATTCGGATGAAGATAAACGTAGGTTTGATAGCGCGTTTGCACCAGGTGATGGGTGAAATGGCCGTTCACCATTGTTTTGGGCAAACACATCGGGAGGAGTGATAAGGATTTGTTTTTAAATATATAACAAAAAAAAGAAGAAGGGAGAGTTAATGCACTTTGTTTTTAAGAAGCTTTATTATTTTAATGAGCTCTTTTTGAAGGAAAAATCAAAAATAAAAAAGGGGGTGAAAAAGAGAGAAAGGCTACCTTAGAGGCAATTTCGTTTTTAGAAAATCTGATTTTCTAATAAAAGAAAAAGGGGTAGAAGAAGAAAAGGATGTTGTTTTTGGAAAAGCAATTTTTATTTTTTTCTAAATATGGGCAAAAACATTGAAGAGGAAAATTTATTAAAGGGGTTTTTCACCGTAGAACTTCCAAATAGAATTGAAGTCGCCCTGAGATGAAGAAAGAGGAAATCGGCTGCTTTAAATTGTGAAGACGTCATCAAAAGAGAAAAAATAGTGTGTGTCCACAAAGCGATTTCGTCGAAGGAAATGGGACAAGCGCATTTCTTTTCGGGAGCATGTTGCAAAGACAATCATGCCCTTGGATTCATGGCAACTATCAGAGAACATGAATGCAGGTAAAGAGGTAAAGTGAATGCATTTAATTTAAAATGTGCACCCTGTAGAATTTTTATGTTTTCAAGGAGTAGAAAATATCCAACATTGGTTGACAAGCGACGGATTTATTTTTTCCAAGAAAGCTTTGGGCACTAGGGCATGATTTACAATAAAATTACATGGCAAAAAGGGTACTCTTTCCCAGGAAAATTTGGTAGCAAATTAAAGGAAAAATTGTTGGAACATTGGAAATGGTGCCAAGCTAGTGGATCAATACCCACATTATCCCAAAAGTGCTCAAGATTAATTCAAAATTTATTGCGACAGTTGCAGAAGCGCTCTATATAAAGGATGATTTAAAATCTCATAGTTTATTTTTTATTTTAAAATTTTACTGCTGCATATTTTGAATTGTATCTACAAAAGTGTCCAAAGAGTGTTCAGAGTATTTATCAGAGAAAATAGATAATGGGAAAGTGGAGCAAGGAGCCCAAGGATGTTACAAAGGCTATAGAGCCCAAGAAGTCAAAAAATAAGGAAGGAGGATCTAGATAAAAAAGGGATCATAAAAATGATTATGTCGACTTGGACCTGTATGAAGACTCACTGGCAAAAATTGGCAACTGCCACAATACTCATAAAGGTGTGGAAAGGTTGTGAGAAGATGTTGAGTTAGAAATAAGTTAGAGAGTGTCATAAAAAAACTGGCTAAAAGTGCCATATCATTCATAGTTGTTCTAGTATTTGTTCCCACTCGTTCATCCTTGCCCTAAGTTGGTATGGGTCATTGCACAGTTCTATGATCCATTTACTAGAGCTATCAAAAATTCCAAAAGGGAGATTCTATTTACCATTACCCCAAATGAAGTTCAGGAGGAATTTTCTTGTGGATTAGAGCCTCTGTCCTATGGGATTCATAAAAATTTGCATACTCATGAATAGGAGGATAAATATATCTCCACAATAACAATACACCAATTTATGGAGATCCAATTGATTAAGGAGCCACTAATGGGGTAGTTACCTAATTTGCAAAGCTGCTCACTGATTTTAAAAGCCACGATATTTATTCGATGTTGGCTTGGGTGATAGGTTTGCATTCAGATGATATAGTTCATAAATGGTAGGCAGCCTTAGCCCAGTGTATTTTTTGGGTGGAATTTTATTCTCCAAGAAAGGGCACCAATCCGATTTTCTTCAACTGGATGGATTTCATTTTTTGAAGGTTGAATTCTCAGTTGGAAAAGTTGCAAACTGGAGAAGCAAGGTTGTTCAAGCACACATCCTTTTTTATATGGTATTTATTTTTCTAGCTTCAGTTATGCTTCCCATTTATTGCAGAGATACAAACTGATGAGAAAATAAACCTTTGTTGGTGTATAAGTAGACTTTCATTTTGTCAAGGAGGGAGTCATTTTACAGTTTTAATAGTTGGTTTGTGGGTCCTACGATAGAGTTACTTTGTGATGAATGTGAGAGAGTGCCATGGGAATTAAGATATGTAGTGGTTGCACATGAAAAGGGGGATATTTTTCTGCTTACCTAGGGCATAATTGTGAGAATTTTTGGATTCATGGGTAAGCCATTTTTGTTGTCCTATTTTGCCATAGAGCATGTTTTTGCCATGGAAGTAGTGTGCCAATCAGATTACATAAATGATGTGTATGGATCTGGGCACAGTAAGAAGATGATATGCAATATATCATTTAAATTTGATAGTATAGAGGTGAGCCAAGTTGGACAAAATCAAATCCTGACAGTAGCGTTGCAAGATTTAGGCTTAATAGAGTTGTCGCAACGCTAGAGGTATGATCCTTTGGGTAAGTTTTTGGCTATTATAAAGGCTAAATTTTTTCATTTTTGCCCTCAGCCAGATATTCATTAGAATAGAAATAACTTTAATGGGCATGATATGAATTGACATATTGATAAAATGATGATGCTTCCACCTTGGCATGACTGTTATGAGCAAGAAGCGGAGTACAATATGATCTGATATAAGTTTAAAATTCCTCCATCGATTTTATTCAGCCAAGTAAAATAAAGTGAGCCTGAATGTATTGAGGAGAAGATAATGAATTGGTGGATAATGCGGGTTCACCAAGGGAAGCTGACTACTTACGGGCTAAAGTTGGATGCATAGTTTTCATAGAAATATGATGAGTATGTCAATTCATATCATCTCACCGTATTTGCCAATATTTTATCATAAAGTTTTCAACACTCTAACAGTGGCAAAGGTGAAATTGAAGGAGAACATCCAATGGAAAAGGAGGAGACTCTAGAGGAAGAATAAAAACAATACACATTTAAGAGGAGATCTCAGAAGACAAAATGAAAGGTAGAGGAGGCACCTGTGTCATAGAAGCAAAATATTCCAAAAGTGACATTATTTCCCAAAGTGGCGAAAAGGCCAAGGACCAATGCTATTGCTACTTTTGTTGCTGAGGTTTTGGTTGCCCTAGATATTACAGTTCTCGTTGTTTTGTCTATAGTTGTTAATCCTTCATTGACAGTAGAACTTTCGACTAAGGTTACACAAGTATTTCTAATTATTCAAGGACAAGGGGAGGATCATCCATCGAAGAAATCCCACATAGAGGTCATGGATGACGAAGAGAATGTAGACATGGAAGAAAGGGTGGAGGCACAATAAGAAGAAGTAATTTCATAGCCACCCTTGTCACTGCATCACACGATGCCCATACCTAAAGGTACATCTTATCTTCATTCTTCTTCCTCCCTTGACCATATAGTGACTTATGTTTTGCTTCCACCATCTTCCATTTCTCCACCATTCGGTATGCCTTCCAAATATATTTCAATTTCATATTCTTCCATTCCTGAAGTTACTTTTGCTCCTTATTCTATTCCCATTCCTTCGTCCTCCATTTCCTTTAGTTCGTATGTGTCAGGTCTAAATTCATTTTTGTGCCCTTTCCCTTCTATTTTCACTACCACCATCATCGAGGCTATAAATATGCAAGCTCCTATCTGAGTAAGCATAACTACATCCAAACCCGACTCATACATCCAAAATATATTTTTAGTTTCCTCTCTCCTCACCATTTCATCCACTCCCATTTATCCTAATTTCTCAGATGTTTTGGTTCCATTCACCCCATTTTTAGAGTTGTTATCTTTGCCTAATGTGCAGGTGGCCCGAAAGTAGCTCGACATGGAGAAAATTAATTAAGTGCATTTGAGTTCTTTATAGTGGTTGAAGAGCATGAGGCATAAGGAGACCTTGGCTCTCGCTTGACCAGTTAAGAAAGTCACCTTTGATCCTGTTGCTATGGAAGCTCACACAACAAAACTCACTCCCTTGGTTCAGAAGTCGTAGGGGCAAATTTTACCTAGTGATTATGTCTATGCGACTTTAAAAAAGGACCTCAGCAGGATAAATTTGATAGAAAATATGGAAAATATACTAGTTGATATGAGCTCAGTGTACTTGCATGATGAGCATTATAAGGAGATACATTTTGAAAATGAGAATAAAATTATTGAGCTCAAAAATACCTTGGCAAAAAGTAGAGCGCAAGAAAACTATGCAGGCTATTGGTTTCTCATCGAAAAGCATCAAGGAAACCAGTCTTTGCACTGCCCAGAACTACGAGAAGTTGGTCGTGCAAGCAGTTCAGGTGTTGCACTATTTGTGGACAACACGAATATAGATTCAGTTGTGGCAGTAGCTAATTTGCACTACAAAAGAGATGTTGTAGTCGTACATGGAAATGGCTATAAAAATTTAGGCATCCTTGGCTAATTCTAATATTCTTATTCATCCTCTAAGTGAAATGGATCACACCTGGTTGACTGCCAAAGTTACACTGCATAATTATTTTCAAAGGATGGACCTGGTCAGAGAAGGTCGAATAATCCTCAACACCATTGAGTGAGAGCATACCATTTCTATGAATCACTTTAATAATCTTGCCAAGTTGGGATTTCTAAAATTTATAGATGAGTGGGGTGAAACCCTTGCCATAGGAGCATTTAGAGGTGAATCAGCAGAAGTTCATGGAAGACACTTCTAAAATTTATGCATGGAAGGAGACCCTCATGGAAGCACAGGTATTGCCTTTAATGCAAAAATATACATGCCTAGATTTGTCCTTGTATGAGTTGGCTCAACGAGCAAAGCACTTCAGTATGGATGGCATTAAAAATATTTGCTTCATTCATGAATCTCCAAGTGTTCCCTGCTTATTCATGACTCATGCTTGGAAAGAGGTAGTAACAGTTTATGAGGTAATGACATAGAGCCTCAAAGAGCAGGAGGAGCAGGTAGCAGCAGAGCGTGCAACGATAGAGAAAGTGACATAAGAAGTAGAGCAAGCCAAAGTGCTTAGGATGGTAGTTGAAGTTGAAGAACATGAGAAAGCAAAAGAGGAGGCACATCAAAAAGCATCCATGGTGAAGGCTCTAGCCAAAGAAGCCAAAAAGAAGACTCCATAATAGCCCAATGGATAAAGGCCTAGGATTGCTTGAATTCATGCGAGCTGGATACCCCGTGAGTCATCATAAATATTGGTAGTTTTGCACCTCATCACATTGGGAATTTTATTGGAGCATTTTATTGGGGCATTTTTTATTGTAATATGATAATATTTATTTTGAAGCAATTCTATATGTTACTATTTTGTGTGCATATGCATTGTTTTAGCATCCACATTATAATGTTTAAAAAATAAATGTAAACTTCATTTAGAATTTAAGTTTGCTATATTCAAGGTGCATTGTAAATTGAAAGTGTCTTTGGGCTCACAAAAAGAAAGGAATATCGAAATAAAAACTTAAGGGACTAGAAAAATCAAAAGCGCAAAAAAAGAAATGGAACGTGAAAGTGCGTTCACCCCATGAATGGGATGAACACCCCGTTCGCCCCACCTTGGGTGAATGTAATAACAAAAGGTGATAGAAGGGAGGCTTGGTAATTTAAAAGAGGCATGACCAAGTGAAATCACATTCACCCTGGTTGAGGGGCGAACATCCTATTTGCTCCTCCCATGGGCAAATGTGCCCCAAAATTAAAATGCAATCGTGTTCACCCTGGTCAAGGGACGAACGTCCCATTCACCCCTCCCATGGGTAAACACGTCTCATGAGCCAAAAATAATTGTGTTCACCCTAGTTGAGGGACAAACACCCCATTTACCCCTCCCATTGGTGAATGTGTTTCCAAAGGAGAATCACGTGAGTGTGCTAAGCAATAGAAGTTGGGGCGAACATGATTCTTGCTGAAGGGCAAACATAATTTTTGAGAAAAAAATGCGAACGCAGTTACAAAAGTAAAGCTATCCAATTGTGAAGTTTTGCCATAGTCCATGAGGAATATAATCAAGATTTTAGAAGTGCCTAGAGCAAGTTTTTGCAAGTGTTAAATAACAATGGCAATGAGTAACTCAAATTGTGAATCCCAAGTGGAGAAAGAAGCCGTATTAGAAGCACAAGGGAATATTTCATGATTTCCAAGGCAGGAGTGCATTTTCAAGGCATTGAAGGTCTCTTAATTTTCTATGCATCGATGGTTAAAATGCTGATTTTTTGGGAACGTTCCCTTGAAATGTGGATCATTGTCCCAAAGAAATATTTTAATATTTCCAAGGAGTAATTACCTCACTTTTGTTCCTGAGTTGTGATCATTTTGTCTTCATGTACATTTAATGAAAGAGGCGAAATCCTCTATAAATACTAATCAAAATTCCATTGTAAAGGGGGTTAGACACTTTGCAAGAAATATATCTAAGTTCTCTAAATCAATAGAAGACACAAAGCTTATGAATTTGCAAGTGATATTGTGTGATTTTATTCTACTTTATACACTTCTATTTTATGCTTATGCTCTTTATTTGTTGTTAGATTTAAATTCTGCATCTGAATTTGAATATTGTTGATGAGAGAGTGAGTGTTGGAGTGTTATTTTGAAGGTTGTTCTTGCAAGATTATAAGTAAATTTTGTTGCTTCTCTTTTGTTAGATGCTATTTCATGCTTGGGTGAATTTCTTATGTTAGTATGCCCCAAATCCTACGCTTTTGGCCTGTGGTTATATTTACCATTCCTTTCTACAATTTTTAATCTCTTTCCTACAACTCTATTCTTCAACCCATGTAGGATTTAGTTTGGGAGCAGGATTTAGTTTGGGATCTAGCCCTCTCTGGAGATTAGCACGAAGGACATCCCTTTCCTTCAGCCTTTCAATGTTGGCCATATATAGGGTGAACAAATGTAGTTTTGTTGATTAGATAGATATTTGACCAATAGTTTATCAACATCAATCTTTCTCTATTAAGCCACCTTTTCCCTCATGCAAATAAATCTACTCATAGTTAAAATAAATATAATATTTACCTTAGGCCCATAGATCGTATTTATTTGTACTTAATATAAGGATTAGGATGGATAATTTCTCTCTAAGACCTAAATCTTCAAGAGACAGGTATAGGGGTGTCAACTAATTAACTCATCCCTAATACCTATCTAAATTCAATCCTTTAAACACATCAACATTACAAATTTATCCTTAATATGGGAAATGAGATGAAAAATTCTTGTTCTTGGGACCAAAGCTTTAAGGGCGAAAGGTATTGAGATATCATATAACCAATTGATTGAGAAAGGATGATTCAAGTCTAGGATTTTTTTTTTCTTTTATTTCACTAGGAATCTAATACCAATTGGTCTATATCATTTCTAGTTTTCCCTATTAAATTCATTAATTCTTTTTCCATTCTTATTCAAATTCATTATTCTTATTTCTATGTAAACAAGTTAGGTAAGTAGGATACTAGTTCCCCCACTCATAAATTGAGAATCAAGAATAAAAAGCAATATGAGTTGATTCTAAAATATCACCAATTTAACTTTATAGTCATAGTTCTTAGGTCTGTTAGTATTGTTGCTTCATACCCAAGTTATAGAAGCATGACATATGATTTATACTTAAATATAAAGCAATGATATTCATAGGAACCATTGAATATCCATTCCTAATATTTTATCCTATCTATCACTCATTTCCACCCCTTGGCAAGGGATGATTCTAGTCAGGACATGTTTTACTTTTCTTTTTTAGTAGGGGTCTCACAATAATGGGCCAATTTAAAAACACCATGACCTATAAAACCTTGTTGATTTGTATTTAAATGAATATACCAACTATATGTATCCTATGTTAAGTCTAAATATATTAGGTTTATAGGTCATGAATACCTTAATATCCTTCATCTTGTTATGACCAAATTACTCTCTTTTAAATCACCATTCAGTATCGCATGATAAATACTATGATACTTTACAGGTACTAATGATAGAAAAATACTTTCTCTTAGGAACCTATTCATACCCTAATACCTAAGATATGTTCATCATCTTCCTTAGTTTATTGGGCATCTAGGATATCAACAACTAGTTTGTTATTCTTTGGATCCAAACAAGCTTTAAAAAAGTATGGATATTTCTTGATTATATTATATTTTTGCATGAATTTTATGATATATAAAGATGTTTTACCTTTTGTTTTTTAGAATTTATTCTTAAACATAGTTTTATTACATCTAGGATCATAATTATTATCTAACAATCTTAGTACATGATGAATACTATAAGATTTGTAGGTATTAATAACAACCCAATGTTATTTTCTGATGTAGGAGCATCCAACGGAAAGCAAAAATACCGCAAGGAGAAAAAGTGTCATGATATCGTGACATGTCGGCAAAGAAGAAAAAGTGTCACAATATCGCGACATGTCGCATTTTCGTGACCAAAAGCCGAGAAAAGGCTCAAGAGAGAAAAGTGTCGCGATATCGCGACATGTCGCATTATCGCGACCAAAAGTCGAGAGAAGGCTCGAGAGAGAAAAAGTGTCGTGATATCGCGACATGTCGCATTATCGCAACCAAAAGCCGAGAGAAGGCTCAAGAGAGAAAAGTGTCGCGATATCGCGACATGTCGCATTATCGCGACCAAAAGCCGAGAGAAGGCTCAAGAGAGAAAAGTGTCGCATTATCGCGACATGTCGCATTATCACGACCAAAATCCGAGAGAAGGCGCAAGAGAAAAAATGTCGCGATATCGTGACATGTCGCATTTTCGCGACTCAGGAAGGAGAGAGAAGGAACGGAGCAAAAATTTCACGATTTCACATGTCGCGAAATTGCGACCAAAAGAAGACAGGAAAGGCCAGAGAAGAAAATGTCGCGATTTCGCGACATGTCGCAAAATCACGACCGAAGGAGCAGAAAGAAAGCAAGGAAGGAAACTGTCGTGATATCGCGACATGTCACGATTTTGTGACTTGAAACACAAAGAGAAAGCAGAGAGCAAAGCTGTCGTGATATCATGACATGTCACGATTTCGTGACCCGAGATACGAGGAGGAGGCAGAAAGGAAAGATGTCGCGATATCGTGACATGTCGCAATTTCACGATCGAAAAAGGAGAAAGAGGAGCCGAAAAGGAAAGATGTTGCGATATCGTGACATGTCGCATTTTCACGACCAAAGGATGAGAGAAAGCACAAAGGAGAAAAAGTGTCACGATATCGCGACATGTCACATTTTCGCGACCAAAAGGCAAGGGAAGGCGCAGGAGAGAAAAGTGTCACGATATCATGACATGTTGCGTTATTGTGACCAAAAGACGAGAGGAGGGCAAGAGAGAAAAAATGTCATGATATCGTGACATGTCACATTTTCGTGACTCGCAAAGGGCAGGAAGGCTAAAAAGCAAAAGTGTCACGATATCGCGACATGTTGCATTTTTGTGACTCAAAAAAGGGCAAGAAGGCAGTGAAGCAAAAATGTCATGATATCGTGACATGTCGTGTTTTCGTGACCAAACAAAAGGAAAGAAAAGGTAGGCGATTACAGGGGTCATTACAAAGAAAATTATCGAGCGGTTGGTATATCGAACGTCATCATTGGTTGACAGGTAGATAGAGTCTACAGTAGTAGCACTGGACAAGCACATGGCACCAAGGTGCAATGAAAGCAGACGAAGATCAAGAGTCGAAAAGAAAGACGTTTCGAAAGCCAAGACAACGAAGAGGCACGGGCAATGAAATGAAGGTCAAAAAAGTAAAATGGAGAGTCATGCCAGAGGTTTTAAAATGAGAAGCGAAGGCATGCACAGGAGTCAAAAAACTGCTAAGACAGAGTTGCAGACGTCAAAAAACTGTGGAGACAGTGTTGCAGACGTGAAGGCAAGAGGACCATTCTGGACCTGTTTGGGCTGTTTTCTTCCAGAGTTAGAAATGCTGTAATGAGAAAAAAAATAATAATAAACTACCTGTCTGAATAAAGGAGTTTGTTTGGCAGAGTTTGCCATTTTTGTAAATTTTTCAAAGTTTAATGAATGAGAATTGAGGATTTGGGCTGAGCGATTTTGGCTTCCCATCATTTTCTCAAGGGTCAAGAATTATAACACCTAAATTTGTAGACCCCCCATTGGATGTATAAAGGTAAAAGTGGTTATTATTAATATCTAATAGGGAATAAATACCATATAAAATCATACAAAATCATATAATATCATCTTCATCCTAGACCATATCTATCCATTCGAACTATGAGAATTGTGACACCAATATTTTTGGATGCCCTATCAAATGTACACAGATGAAAGGGGTCATATTCTACATTTTATAGTGCATTCAAAAAATCAATTGGCATGGTTCTTAATAGTCTAACAAAATCACACTACTATAACTCTTTTCATATTCTTATCCATTTACATCATCTTGCCTTCATCCGGTAGGGTTACTAGAATTGTGATACTAGAATATTTAGATGTCATCATAAGATGAAGGGGTTCTCTTCAACATCTGATAACACATATAAAACTTATACTGATATAATTCTTGACACCCTAAAGGGATTTCATCACCACACCCATTTCATCAAATCACACTAACTTCTATGAATATATCATCATTGTAGGATCATGTTGCTTTTTTACCCATGCAAAATCTTGGAAGGTATGAATAAGATGTTTTAACCACCTATGTAGGATTATCAAAACTATTCATACATAGGAATGGGGAAATATGAATCTCATATTAAATAATTACCTCATTATATATAAATAGGGGGTAATTCATTATCATCCTCATCCAAATCAACAAATCACAACCATTCAACACAATATCTTTTGTTACATAATTTCAAAAGTCCTACAATATATTTATCTCTAGGAAAATCTATAATTATTTGACACATTGAAAACTCGTAAAGAACTTATCTTAAAGCAACTCTATTATCATATGGAACATTCAAAAGTCTTACAATATATTTATCTTAAGGTAAGTCTAGCACCATTTGGTATAACTAAAGTCCTCCGAGACATTTGTATTGAGAAAAATCTATCATTGTTTGTCACATTAGTAAAGTTATTAAGAATAATTTTTTTATTTGAATATCTCATATTTCAAGGATTGGAAAATTTCTCATATTTTTTTTTGGTGGGGCATGTCTACTTTGTATTATAGATTACATCCTATGATGTATCATATCTTGTTTTATAGCAATACCATTTGGCATATCTAAAGTACCCCTAGTCACATTTGATTTTGTATCATGTTTTTTGTTATAGTAATTTTATTTGGTGTATCCAAAGTCCCCTTGGTAACATATATCCTATATCATACTTTTGTATCATAGCAAATCCATTTTGCGGATCTAAAGTCCCCCCTGGGCATATCTAGTTTTATGTCATATTTTATATTATAGCAATTCCATTTGGTGTATCGAAAGTCCCCTTGAGCACATCTACTCTATATCATAGAAAAACCATTTGGTGTATCTAAAGTGCCCCTGGGCACATTCACTTTTATATATTAACTAGTACTATATCAATGTTATTTGGCATATCCAAATCCCCTTGGGAATAACTATCTTATATATATATTTGTATATATATGTACAATGGCAATGTCATTATGGGATATCCAAAATCTAACTATATCACACACTAAAGTGTTTTTATCATTTAATTACATGATATCAATATTGTAATTAATTATTCATCCTAATATAATCATATATTATCACCATGAACTCACATCATCATCATAAAAATAATAAAATTGTCAAATCATATAGTATAGAGAAAATATATCAAATGAATACATATACATACATACATATACATATACATATACATATACATATACATATACATATATCAATGTATGCACATCATCATATAATCTTCATCATGATATAATATGATACAATTAAAAGTGTCCCTCATGGATAGCCTAGGATAAACTCTATAACCCCATGTCAAAGGCTCGAGGTTCTCCTTATGATAGCAATATCCTCACTTAATGCTATGATTGGTGAATCATGGTATATGCATGTCTCCATGTCCTTATCCATATATATCTAGGTAAAGAAATGTAACAATCATCAAATATAATAGCATAATACACTTTGTGATAGTGGGTAAATTAATTGACCTCTATGGATAGATCCTCTTGAAGCTACACTATATTTGGCTAAGCTCATGCCAACTTCATTTTATGCCTCTACTCTATTACAACCATCTAGTCTAGGAGGTTTTGGACCAACTAGTTGTAGCTCTATTTGACTATTGCCATGATCTTAACCATAGTTGAATCCCTCTCTATAATTAAAGTTATAATGATAGGATGCATCATGGAGGTTTATTGTATTAGGCTATTTGGATTCTATGTGTGTGCCATAGTCTTTATCCATGCTAATTACCACTTTTTAAGGAAGGATTTCAAACTAAAAATTTGTATAGTGAGTGCATTCATATATATCTTTGTCAATAATTGAAGTAACCTGCTTAGTCTTGCCTCACTTACAATTGTAGAGGGAGAAAACTGCCCTACCATGTATGATTCTTGGTTGGATTTGCTGGGAGCTAAGGTGACCGTGGGGGTGTATTATATTATCTACACTCGAGAGCTTGGGGATCAAAGGGTTCACTAAGAATGGTTTAAGGACTTGCTTCAAGTCTAAGGATAGAATTTTTATTGTGTAACTTGAGCAAACACCTTTGTTTGGCCTTTCTAAAAGCTAAACTATGGAAATGAAGGAACAACGTAAGACAAGCAATAATGTAAGCAAGAAAATACTAACCTTGGGATAATTCCTAATTTACAATGATGACTATACCCTAACTTGCAATAAAGTAAGCCTTTTTATTTTCAACAAGGATTTAGGAGAATGCACAAAGTTAACCCTAGAATGTAAATTATATGATTTTTCTCTTTTGAATGCCTAGAAATAAATTTAGAATATTTTTCTTTTGCTTATTTTCAAACCTAAAATAGATATAAAGTAAACAAAAAATAAACTAAGAATTTTATTTAGTACACTTATCTGATATGGTAGTTGATCCTAGCTTTAACTTGCATCCAAAATATCCAAACAACTTCAAACCTACAAAAAGTTTTACAAACCCTAGAAAATTTGATCAGTGTTTGGGGGCTTGCTTAGAACACTATATGACTGCGCTTGGAGGCACATCAGTCAAACCCCCTTGGTTATTTTATCTAACCATTTGAAAAAAATATGATATTCAACCTTTAGGACAAGCAAAAGCAATATGAAATGGATATGCAACAACAAAATGAAATGAAATGGAATGTAGGTGATAGCAAGCTAAAATGCACACAACAAACTAGACTTTCAAGAAACAAAACTTTTTTTCCAAGGTATAGTTGACCAAATTCATGCCTTATAATTAGGAGAAATAAATATGAATTTCCAAATTTATACCTTGTTTAAAAGGGGTACGAGTCTAGTTTAGATGCATATTTTAGTTCCCAAAATGCCAAAAAATGCAATGTAAAACAATGAAAATTAGATCTAACAATTAATAATGCAAGTAGAGAACCTAGTTAGCTTATGGAGGAAGCAAGGAGCAATGAGAATATGAATGAAGCACCCTAATATGGTATACATATCCAATCGTTAAGACTCCTCCACTTGATCCCCAAGGGCAGCCAACACCAAAGAAGAAAATAACAAAACAATAATCCCACAATAGAAGAGCACTTATTAGCATAAGTAATGAGCGATTTAAGATTAGGATTCTCAAGAAGATTCATTGGGGAAAATATGGAATGAAATCCTCTATTTATAAGAGGTTTTGAGGGCTAAAAGGAGAGAAAACAAAATTTCACCATGGGTAAGGTCCAACACCAAAAAGGGGTTGATAATAGGAGGGGTTTTTGAGAGAAAAAACCCTAGAATACCAAATTCGTGCCCAATAATTATAGGATGTGAATTTGGAAAGCTAAATTCATGTCCATATGGACCAGACATGAATTTGGTAAGGCTAGGAAAAAAGGACAAAGGAATAAGGGAAAAGGGCCCCAAATTTGCACTTGGCAAGTTTGGGTGGCTTCCTAAGGATCTAAGGAAATATTGACTCATTTTTATGGGTCAAATTTTTGTGTCTACAACAATTCATCATGAAATCTATCCATATCAAATTAGGGCATATGATCTAGTTTTGATGTATTCATCATTTTATAAATGCGTAAAACATGAACAATGTAGATACACAATTTTGAGTACATTTTTAATCACACAATCATGAAAAACTATTCCCATCAAACATAAAAAATATTGTGATTACTCAATCAAGGTAATATCTCATCAAAATATGCATTTAATGATCTAAATCAAAAGCATTATACTTGAGGTAGTAGGACAAACATTGCTTTTGACTAAGGGCCTACACTTAGGCCAAATGTTCAAATTTGATCCCTTCTTTCCAATTCAACCTAAGAATAGTTATTTTCATACTAGAACTAGGGTACATTAGTTCCATATTGTTTTTCCTCCATTGCTATTGCTTGATCATGAATAAAAAAGAGAACAAACAATTAACTAAAGTTAGCTTCATGAAATTTTCTCTTCTTTACCATGTGAAAATATTCATACAGATCTTGGTTGACTTATTCATCCTCAATCAAATATCCAAACTCTTCTTCCAAGCACATGTAACTCTTTACATTTCTAATCAAACTAGAAGCATCCTTTATACAAGTTATCAGTGACTCATCAAATGCATGGACATTATAATTCAACCCCAATATTCGCAAATATCTATAAGATCTTACTCATTTTCTTGAGTGGGTTAACCTTCTTTTTGTGACTAGTATTTGGTTTTTTAACATTCTAGCATATATTCTTGAGTTTTGAAGTAATATTTCTTTATAGTGCAAATCTTCTTTTCTTTTGTAATCAATTGATCATGAAAAGGGTCTTAAATATTATTTGGTAATATCCTTTTGAATCATTGATCTACAATCATCATTTTTCTCCCATGGATTATTGAACAGAATTTTGGAGCAATGGGATTCTTGGCATGAGGGCTTCATCATGAATAACAAGAAAAATTCACTCTTCCACCTCGGAAGTCCTTTTTGGGAGCTTGCATCTATATCCAATTATATATATTTTTTATTATTGCATATTGTTTTTTATTGATAAAACATGTCATTATTTTTATCTCATTTATCTTGATCTCTTTGCTTCCAATTTTCTTGGATAATCATAAAGTATCATGGGTTTTGTTATATTATACCTTTGTTTGTTGTTCTATTATAAGATCTAAGACTATTAAAACATTTTGTAGGCTTTTGAATCTAGATTTATGTACTGAAATAGTAAAATTCAATAGCACTCCAATAGAGTAGTGCTTTTGCTAACATTGATAATGTTTTTATTAGTGTTTTTGGGATGCAATGATTATTTTATTTGGTGGAAACCCAAGATCTATCATCATTTTTTGCTATTTGAAATTATTTTTATCATCCACATAATAATGTATGACTAAGGCACACTTCCTAAAATTTAACCTAATATTAATTTTTTTGTGTAAGTACTTCCAAGGCATGGTGTAGTGAACCCAATAGAGAAAGATTGATTATAATGCTAGAATAATAAAAAGGAATCGCTTTTATTAAGGAATCGTTGTTGTATTGTATGGGGAACCCAACAATTAATTAATAATTATATTCTTCGATGTCTATAACTTACCAATGGATTGCCTACTTATACGCAACATAGGGTGCGACGTAAAGACATACCTATTCATATCTCTATTAGTGATTATAAAATAGTGAAGGTTAATTATAATTATTGTTAGGAATAGGGTCCTAACATGCCACCCTCCTTAAAAAGAGCTTTGTCCTCAAATCTCAAGGGGAGGAGCTTCGTCCTTTGTTTTCCAAGATGCATTTGCTCATGTTCTTGCACAACTTTAATGTTTTTTTTCGTAAGCAAGGATATCGGGAAGGGGAAATTGTTAGTGGTGGATTGCCAAGAGAAATAGGAGAATCTTCCTTAGGATAATTGTGATGACGATGGGAGGAGAACCTATGGGGGTCCTTAAACACTTCAAAATGATGCCTTAAAAGTGGTGGTATTACTTTTGTATCTTCCTGTTGTTTCCTGGGAGAGTCAACGGGAAATGAGCGTGTAGTGACCTTTTTGCTTTGTTTTCGGATAGGTTTTACCATTTGATGAGAACTCACTATTTGTGAGGAACTTGAGGGTAGTCTATTTAGAGTGTATTTTTGACCTTCATTGTTCACTGTATGGATGTTTACCTCAACCTTGCTTGGTCCACTGATCACTTCTTGTACATCGACCTTATTGTCTTCATTGTGGTGAGTAGGTGCACTGGCCGCTTCAGACACAATTACCTCATCTGCTTGCTCTATGGAGAGACAAGGATCAACTTCCTTCAATAAATACAATGTTAGTGTAGCACATTTATGGTGGGGTCCAAATTGCTCATCACAATTATCGCAAAGACCTTTCGCTCATCGTTCCTTCATTTCCTCAAAGCTGAGACGTTTAATTGGTAAAATTTGATTAGGTTTGGCGGTGGTGTAAGTAGTTTGTGCCTTCCCAATAGGTGTTTTTCCTAGTCGATGTTGATAATTGAATTTGTCTTCAGCTAATTTGGCCAATCCATAGGTCTGCATCATGGTATAGGGATTGAACCTTGTCACCTCCATTCGAATTTCCTCTTTCAATCCACTAATGAAGCCACTGATGAGAATTGATTCATCCAACCTTGTGTTGTGTTTGGTGATATCCTCAAACCGTGTTTGATACTCACGCACTGAAGTGATTTGACGAAGGTTGATGATATTAATCGGTGAAAGCAGGTTGGTGTCACGAGATCTTCCATCGTCGGTCATTTGCGTAGTCGTTGTTTGGAAGTTGTCATTAATTTGCTTTTTGGAGCGGCGACGGCTATGCAGCGGTGGCAAAACAGGAGGTGCAGTGACGGCAGAGCTCAGGGCGGGGAGCAAGGATGGTGGAGCACCGGTGAAGAGGCTCGGGCAGCGAAAAGGTGAATGGCTCGGTGGTGGAGTAGAGAGGGGCCGAGGCGGCGGATGAAGCACAGCTCGGGTGGCGATGGCAGGAAAGGTGCTTCGTTCGGAGTCGGCAGCGAATGCTTTCGTTCGACAGTGATCGCAGTGATTGCTTCTTTGTCCGTAGGTCTTGTATTCGAGGAACGAGAGGAAAGAAAGGAAAAAATAATTTCCTTCAAGTTTTGGCTCTGAGAAACTAAACTTTGACCGTATTATCTTTTTTTTTTTTTTTTTTAATACTTTGTCTTTCCGTCACCTGAAACTATACGCCGATGCCGAAATTTATAAACCTTATAAAAACTTTATAATATAATTTTTTTTTTTTGCTCGTCAAATTATCCTTGATGTCATCGGTTTCTTGTAATATCCATCGAAAGTTTCAGATGCCGTCCAAAATTATTTGAAATACGCAGCTCGCTATATCTGGTTTGGAATACGCTGCTCGTCGTCTGAAGATTGTTTCACCAATTGATTTGTCTGTGTATGCTGGGGTTTTACAACCGAAGGCTCAGTATTTCAAAAATTTGTAAGATATATCACTGGTTTGGTTTTAGATTAGTGTGGAAGTGAGAGAAACCAGAGAAAGGAACAACTCTGATACCAGATGTAGTGAACCCAATAGAGAAAGATTGATTATAATGCTAGAATAATAAAAAGGAATCACTTTTATTAAGGAATCGTTGTTGTATTGTATGGGGAACCCAACAATTAATTAATAATTATATTCTTCGATGTCTATAACTTACCAATGGATTGCCTACTTATACGCAACATAGGGTGCGACGTAAAGACATACCTATTCATATCTCTATTAGTGATTATAAAATAGTGAAGGTTAATTATAATTATTGTTAGGAATAGGGTCCTAACACATGGAGAGGTGATTTGAATAGTGGAACTATCAATGTTAGGACAACAAAAATCCAATCAAATAAATTAACAAGTTCTAAAATCTTTGATTTTTGCCTTTATATTTTTAATTACATGAGTAGATTTGCATCTTGTAATACATTAGGGTATAATTGTTTCCTCTGTTGTCTTGAATTAGACCTATGCATGCAAAAATAAAAACCTCATATAGCTTAGGTTAGTGCATGTTATGGAATTCTCTTAGATCTATCTATTTGTGTTTCAAATTTGTAAGGTTAGTTTTATGATCATGGGAGTTGTGTACTTCGTATATATTTATTTTTAAGATTATTTATTTATCTTGTAGATCCATTGATTTAGTTGCAAGCAATATATTTGCTTGTCTTACATATGCATGCCTTTTAAATTTTATTTGTAATCTTAGATACATTCACCTTGTTTACAAAGAAAAGGATGAAGACAATTACTTTAGGGAATGCATTCCAATTATCTCTATTGCTTTGACTTGGTTATTTAAATAGTAGTTGCATTTGTAAGAAAGACAAAATTCACATATAGAATAGGAAAAATTGTTTGTTACATTGTATCCTTGCTTTTTTTCTCTTTTAGCATCGAAATAGAATATCAAACATGTTAGAAAATTTGCTTGTATACATTTTGTGTGCTTCCATTGTTATCTTAAACTTAAAAAACTGATTTTAAATTGATTGTTCTTAGATTTATTTAAGAGAAAAGTAGGAATATGTTATAATTTTTAGAGGAAACATAGGTATTTTCCTAAATAAACACATCAAACTTAAATCTAATGCACACTTACCCATAACATAATCCATCCCCTTGTCTCTTCAAAGTGGGGAATGTTGGGACAGGGATAGAGGAGTCCACATACCTCACCCTAGTCTTTGCCCATCCCCATAGATCCAAAATATATCCTAATATACTACTTAATAAATCATTAGATTGAATAAGTTCCTAGAAGAGATCTTCTCAATAGTCAATTGTATCGTTGGTTAAACTGGAGAATGATGATATTTGGTGCTAGAGAGAAGAGTTGATTGATCAAAAAAATATCCAACCAATTTTATCACTATGTGATTGTCTTATTATGCTAGCATTAAATAAGGATATGATATGACACCTAAATTATAGGTAATTGAATAAAATTATAATAAAGAACACGTATTCAATTGCACATACTAATGACATTTTAGATTGGCTCTAGGGGGATCAACACTTCATCAAGATTGACCTCAAATCAAGCTATCAACGGGTACTAGTCAATCGTATAGACATATAGAATATGACCTTCAATACTAGACATGGACTATGTAAGTGGTTGGTTATACCTTTGATCTTTACCAATTCCCCAATGACATACAACTGATAAACAATATGATGTGACCATTCATAATGTATTTCAACATAGTCTACTTGAATGACATCATCATCTTTCATAGAATATGAGAGAAGCATTTACAACATGTGTACTGGGTCTTAGATTCATTGTGCTAGTACAATTTTCAAGCTAATCTAGGTAAGTGTACCTTTGATGCCAAAGATATTTCAAGCCTAGGCTACATCGTTTACCAACAAAGCATAGTAGACCTAGAGAAGATCCATTTCATTTAAGAATGACCAACATCCAAAAATATAATGAACTTAGAAGCTTCATTGGGCTTACCAACTTATATCATAGGTTCATAGTGTATTTCTAATATATTCTAGGACCTCTCAATTAGATCATGAATAGAAAGGAGAAGTTTCACTAGATTTCATAGTAGTTGTCGGTATTTTACAATTTGAAACTTTGCTCAATGCTAGTGCTTGTCATACTAGACATCACCTAACCATTTGAGATAGAGAGTGATGATTCTAACTATGCACTTGGTGCAATTGTAATCTAGAATGGGTATTTAATGGTATATTATTTTGATACACTACCAAATATAACTTGGAACTACTTTACATAAAAGAAGTTGTACACATTTTATCAAGTTATATGACAATGATGATACTATATCATGGGTGAGTAAACCATTACCCAATTTAATCATTTGTTGCAAGTGTGAAAAGGGTTTCACCTTAAGTGGCTTAGAAAAATCCTTTTCTAGCCCTAAGTGTGAAATGCCTTCAGGATTGTCGGCAAATTTTTTTTTTTGTCAGCAATTTTGTTTAACCCCTCTCCTAAATTCTTTCCTATTTCTCCTCCTTATCCCTCCATTTCCTCCTTATCCCTCCGTGATTCCTTCTTCCCCTTATCCCTCCAACTTCCTTTCCCCGTATCCCTCCAACCTCCTTATCCCTCCACGCATCCTTTCCTTTCCCCGTCTATATAATAACATTGCTCATTTGAATGTAAAGGTTGGAGAAGATTTAATAAAGTTTGATTATTTAATTATTTAATTTTTTATTATTCCACTGCATTTGTTTGAAATTTACCTGCACTCGGATCTTCACTGGTATCAGAGCCGAGTTGTGCCAGTTCGGGCATGGTTCCCGAGGCACGCGACAGTCGAGGCGCTGACAGACGGGCACGGTTCCCGAGGCAGGCACGACAGATCGCGAGCAGGATCAGCTCGGATCTCGAGGTGACTGGACGTGACACGTGGCGGCACGAGGACGCGACACGTGGCGGCAGCAGAGCAGACGTGGCAGCGGCTAGGTGCTGACTGGGCAGCACACGGATCGAGACGGCTGACGTGGCAGCTGAGCTGGCAGAGAGGCTGACGTGGCGACGTACGATTGGCTGACGTGGCGGCGAGCGAGTGACGTGGCAGCGTGCAATTGGTGCAAAATTTGGTGACGTGGCGGTTTTTGATTCGTCGACTTGGCGGCAAAAGTGCGGACTCGAACTGCCCGAAGGCAGTCGATATTGTAAGTGCGCTTTCGGGTTAATAAACCCTCGCGCAGCCGTTTCCCACTGAATGTGGGATAAAGGCGATTTTTTTTTAAAAAAAAACTCGCCCGGCGGTGACTTGATTTATCACCGCCGTTCCTTTGCATTCACGTCCAAGGGACGTGGTGCAGCGGACGGGCCGTCCGCTAGCAGGGAGGTGGACGCGGGGTCGACTCCCGCCAGCCTTAGACGAAACAAAAAAAAAAACATTTTTTTTTTTTAAATTTGTGCCGCCGAGAAGGGTTAAAGGGATCGAATCCCGATTTTGTTTCAGCTTAGCCGCGTGGTGGTGCGGCCAAGCCTCCTGCTTGTTGACCGGGAGGTCGCGGGCTCGAATCGCTCGCTTTGCAAAAAAAAAAAAAAAAGGTAAAACGTTTTGTTTTAAAAAAAATATTAAAGGTTTTAAAGTTTTTATTTAAAGTTTTTTAAATTTATTTAATAAGTTTAAATTATATTTTTTAATATTATCTTTTTTTAATAATTAATTTAAAAAAGGTAATTTAAAAAATATAAAAATTTATTAAATTTTTTTAAAAAAACTTTATAAAATTTTTTAAAAACCTTATTAGAAGAGTTTTTTTTGTGAAAAAGAGAATTAATCTGCCCGTGAAATGTTAGATGTTCCGGTCTGAGGGGTGCTATAATGCACTGCTTTCGATTTTGAGACGAGAGACACCGGAATCCTTTGATGAAAGGGTTCGACGAACTAGTCTGCATACAGTGTTTTGTCAGCTAGAAAATCAGGTGATTGATCATCTGAGAAAGCCGGATTCAGGATACGAGGCAGATTCAGAAGACAATATCTTCGGAAGAAGAATTGAAGAGTCAAATACAGTAGAATTTGTATCGGATGTACCATCAAATGCCAGTTACACACCAGGTGTTCCAACAACTGAATTGAGTGAGGGCTATACACCACGCTCTCCTGAACCTGAACCAGTGGAAGAAGAAGAAGAAGAGGAAGCAGAATCAGCGGAAGAAGAAGAAGCGGAAGAAGAAGCAGAGGAAGAAGAAGAAGAAAAAGAAGAAGAAGATCCAGAGGAAGTGGAACCTGAGATCATCATCATCAACAGCAGTTCCGAGGCAGAACTTGAATGTACTAAAAAGGCGAGATTTGATTTGAATCATTAAAATCTCTTTGTATTGCTTTATAGTACTTGTTTGCTTCAAATAAAGTTTGTTTTATTCTGCAATGGCATCCAATACTAGTCTTCCGATTCCTGAGTTCAATGGAGGAGACTATGAATATTGGTCTATTAAAATGAAAACCCTTTTGATAGGAAAAGGTTTATGGGATATAGTCGAAGAGGGCTATACTGAACCAACTGCTGCTGAATGGGCAGCTTTCTCTAATGCTGATAAAAAGG
Organism: Wollemia nobilis; assembly: GCA_028583015.1. Taxonomy (NCBI): domain Eukaryota; kingdom Viridiplantae; phylum Streptophyta; class Pinopsida; order Araucariales; family Araucariaceae; genus Wollemia; species Wollemia nobilis. Next base: position 22,727,698 of record JAQPPZ010017228.1, read on the forward strand.
CTAGGAAAGAAGCACAAAAGAACAATGCTTTCGCCCTTTATCACATACATGTTGCCTTAGATAAAAGTATCTTCCCTAGGGTTGCATCTTATGTAATTGCACAAGATGCCTGGAATGCCCTAAAAGAAAGCTATAGAGGTAGTGACCAAGTGAAGCAAGTAAAACTGCAAACTTTGAAACGAGATTTTGAGAATCTCAAGATGCAAGAGAATGAAAAAGTGGGAGATTACTGCGTGCGAGTTAAAGCCGTAGTTGATAAAATGGTCACATTAGGGGAAGATATTAAGCCAGAGATGATGGTGAAGAAAGTGTTGAGAACACTTCTTCCTAAATGGAATTCTGTTGCAATAATTATTGAAGAATCCAAAGACTTAACCACATTGTCTTTTGATGCATTAACTGGTTCACTTCTCTCACATGAAGAGAGGTTACAGGAAACTCCTACCACCAGTTATGGAGGAGATGAGAAAGCTTTTGCCACACATGAAGGAAGAGGTAGAGGCCGAGGCAGAGGACAACAAAGAGGCAGAGGTAGGAATAATCAAAGAGGAACTCCTAACAGAGGAGGATCATCCAACAGAGGTGGAAATCAGAATAGAGGAGGACAGCAGCAATATAGAGGGAAACAATCTGGCAAAGGAAAAGGAGGAGATAAATCAAAACAAGTTTGCTACAATTGTGGCAAACCTGGCCATTATGCTCGAGATTGTTGGTCAAAGACTTCACAAGGAAGCAGCAGCAACCAGAGCAGTCAATTTGGGAATTTTGGAGAAGAGGAAGAGTCCTCAAATCTCTTTCTTTCTTATGGCCAGACAGAGCAAAATATGAATGATACATGGATTTTGGACACTGGGTGTTCAAATCACATGAGTGGTAAAGAAGAACTCTTTGCTACTTTAGACTCCTCATACAAATCCAAGATCCGATTGGGAGATGACAAGTCATTGGCAGTTGAAGGCATTGGAGCCATGGAGGTTCCAACGAAAGAAGGCATCAAGCAAGTAAGTGATATCTATTACACTCCTCATCTTCAACACAATCTCTTAAGTGTTGGTCAGATGCTAGAAAAGAATTATAAGTTGATTTTTGATGAGGGTAAATGCACCATTTTTGACAAGAACAATAGTAATAGAATCATTACACAAGTGCCAATGTCAAAGAATAGATTATTCCCTTTGAAGTTTGGCCAGCCAGGAGGAAATAAGTTAGCAAATGTTGCAATTACCAATCCAAGTGTCCTATGGCACTTGAGATATGGTCATTTGAATTCAGCAAGTTTGAAATTGCTAACTTCACAAGCAATGGTAACTGGACTTCCCAAAATTCAAGATAGTAAGGAAGTCTGTGAAGGGTGTACCTTGGGCAAGCATGCCAGATCGAAATTTCCTCATGGGCAAGCATGGAGGGCCAGCTATCCTCTTCAGTTAGTGCATTCAGACATCTGTGGTCCGATGCAGACCAAGAGTCTAGGTAACCACTCTTACTTCCTACTTTTCATTGATGATTGCACAAGAATGTGTTGGATATATTTTTTGAAGCATAAGGATGAAGCATTTGCATGCTTTGTTGATTTTAAAGCAAAAGTTGAAAGTGAGAGTGGATATTCTGTAAAATGTCTTAGATCAGATAGAGGAGGAGAATACTCCTCTAATCAATTTTTGAATTTTTGTAAACATCATGGCATCAAGAGGCAGTTCACAACTGCCTACACACCACAGCAAAATGGTGTTGCAGAAAGAAAGAATCGCACCATTGTGGAGATGGCAAGATCAATGCTTCAGACAAAGCATTTGAGTAATGCATATTGGGGAGATGCAACAAGGACTAGTGTTCACATCTTGAACAGAAGTCCTACTTCAAGTTTGAAAGGGAAGACACCTTACCAAGCCTCGGTATGGTAAGAAACCAAATGTGAAGTATTTTAGAGTATTTGGTTCATTGGCATATGCTCACATTCCTGATGAGCTGAGAAAGAAGCTGGATCCAAAGAGTCAGGCATGCATTTTTGTAGGATATTGTGAAAACACAAAGGGGTATAGACTCTACAATCCTACAACTCGAAAGATAGTGGTTTCAAGGGATGTGATTTTTGATGAAGGGGGAGAGTGGGGTAAGCCCCAAATATTCAGTGATGTTGAAGCCACTGATGTAGTTGCTCAGCAAGTGCAACCACGACTACCACAGAAAGGAAAGCAGTCTCCTCCCACACATCCTCCAAGTCCATCTTCTGATTCAACTTCTTCACCAAGTCCTTCTCCACAGCGATCAGTAAGTTCCTCACCAATGGACATTGATGTTCCATCCAAAGGTAAGAGAACTTTACAGTATCATCCATCATCTCAGATGTTGGATAAAAAATTTTCAAGAAGATATACTAGGAGTCAAGCTAGTGAAATGGAATCTGTTTTACACAGATTAGAAAGTATGCACTTGTATGGTGATGATGAATCCCAACAAGAACCTAGGGGAGATCAAGTTAACTATGCTTTGTTAACTAGTGCACAACTTGAACCTTCTAGTTATGAGAAGGCATGTACTCAGAAGATTTGGCAAGATGCCATGAAAGAGGAGATAACCTCTATAAAAAACAACGACACTTGGGAGCTCGTGAAGCTTCCGAAAGGAAAGAAATGTGTTGGCTGTAAATGGATCTTCAAGACCAAGTTTAATGCTGATGGAAGCATTGAGAAGCACAAGGCAAGATTAGTGGCAAAGGGTTTTACTCGGAAATATGGAATAGATTATGAAGAGACTTTTGCTCTTGTAGCCAGACAGGAGACTATCAGAACAGTTCTTGCCTTAGCTGCACACAAAGGATGGAAAGTCCAACACATGGATGTCAAGAGTGCATTTCTCAATGGTTACTTGACAGAAGAAGTGTACGTTGAGCAACCACAAGGATTTGAAGTGCAAGGTAAGGAACACCTTGTTTACAGATTGAAGAAGGCACTCTATGGCCTTAAACAGGCACCAAGAGCTTGGTACTCACGCATTGATGGGTACTTCAAAGATTATGGGTTCACCAGGAGCAAAAATGAACCCACACTCTACTACCTCAAGCAAGGTAAAGACATCCTCATAGTTTGTTTGTATGTGGATGATCTTATTTTTATGGGTAGTAATGAGAAAATGAATTTGGAGTTCAAACACTCCATGATGACGCAGTTTGAGATGAAGGATCTTGGCTTAATGCACTACTACCTTGGAATGGAGGTTCATCAGTCAGATACAGGGATCTTCATCTGTCAACATAAGTATGCTCAGGATATGATCAAGAAGTTTGCTATGGAGCATTGCAAACCAGCTTGCAACTCCAATTGGACATGGGATCCAATTAAGCAAAGATGATGGAGCACCAAAAGTTGACGTGACCACTTTCAAAAGCATGGTTGGGAGTTTGATGTTTCTCGCCAACACCAGACCAGATATTCAGTATGTTGTATCTCTTGTTTCTAGATTTATGTCTAACCCATCTGAGCTGCATTTGCAGGCAGCTAAAAGAATTTTGAGATATGTGAAAGGTACATTGGATTTTGGAATCCAGTACCATAAATGTAACACTATCAAGCTTGTAGGCTTCAGTGATAGTGATTGGGGTAGCAATATTGATGACAGGAAGTCAACATCAGGAAACTATTTTAGTCTTGGATCAGGACTAATAACTTGGAGTTCCAAAAAGCAGATAGTAGTAGCGCTATCTTCAACGTAAGCTGAGTATATAGCGAGTTACTTATGCTAGTACTCAAGCCTTGTGGCTAAGGAAAGTACTAGAAGAGATTGGAGAACAACAAAGTGGTCCAACCAGAATCTACAGCGACAACATTAGTGCCATTCAGTTGGCATATAATCCTGTCCACCATAGCAGAACAAAGCATTTTGATATGAAGTACCACTTCATCAGAGATATGGTGGAACATGAAATTGTTGAGCTTCAATACTGTCACACTTTGGAGAACGTCGCTGACATCTTCACCAAGGCGATGACTAAAGCTCAATTTGTAAAGCTGAGAGACTGTGTAGTCAGTTCTCTCAACTTTAAGGGGGAGAATGTTGCAAGTGTGAACAGGGTTTCACCTTAAGTGGCTTAGAAAAATCCTTTTCTAGCCCTAAGTGTGAAATGCCTTCAGGATTGTCGGCAAATTTTTTTTTTGTCGGCAATTTTGTTTAACCCCTCTCCTAAATTCTTTCCTATTTCTCCTCCTTATCCCTCCATTTCCTCCTTATCCCTCCGTGATTCCTTCTTCCCCTTATCCCTCCAACTTCCTTTCCCCGTATCCCTCCAACCTCCTTATCCCTCCACGCATCCTTTCCTTTCCCCGTCTATATAATAACATTGCTCATTTGAATGTAAAGGTTGGAGAAGATTTAATAAAGTTTGATTATTTAATTATTTAATTTTTTATTATTTCGTTGCATTTGTCTGAAATTTACCTGCACTCGGATCTTCATCATGGAACTCTATAATTATTGCATTTATAAAGTACGCTAGAAAATACACGATGTGTGAAATGAATAACTTACCTATAACAATTCCACCTTATGATCAAACATCAAAATAAAAGAGAATAAAACAACAAAATATCTAAGTAATCCACTAGTATAGACTCCATTGGCTATTGTTGATGTCAAAGAACATGGCATCAATGACTAGTAGATACTATACTCTATAAATGTTTGCTTTTCTAACATACACTAGTGGTTAGGAGAGGCCATAACCTTATAGCAAAAAAATTAGATAGATGCATCCTCTCAGATCATTGGCTAGATGAAGGAACTTGTGCTAAAATTAATACCTTAACAAGGATTGGTTTAGATCATTGGACAATAAAATATAAAATAGTGGTAAGTGAATTAAAAATAATAATATTTTAAATATGAGAAGATTTGGGAATACCATCCTCAATTTGTTGATATGATAGCTCAAACATGGAATTATTTAGGTAATGGTAGGTTGTATGCTCTTCCAAATCAAATTAAATCTATGACATCTAGATTAAAAGAATGAAACAAGAACACTTTTGAAAATATTTTTGAGAAGAAATAAGAACTAAAAGATAAACTTTTAAAATTCCAAAAAGGTGATCTTAATAACCCAATCTCAAAGGAAAGGTATTTACTTAGTGAATATCATAGTATTTTGAGTAAGGAAGAGAAATTTTGGATATTAAAATCAAGACAAACTTGGTTAAAAGGAGATAAAAATATAAAGTTTTATTAGAATATTCTAGGTTTAGAGTAGACCGAAGTTCTAAATGATAAACATCTTCAAGATGTTTCTTCAGTTATAACAAATGAAGACAATAGGAAACTGATGGAACCTATTACTCTAGAAGAAGTTCATTTAGATCATTTCTATTTTTATAAGGATAAAGACCTAGGTCTAGATGGGCTCTCTGTATCTTTTAACCAACATAATTGGGGTATAGTAAAGGATTATTTATTGGTGGCAGTGGATCAGTCTAGGATAAAAAAATACATTCCTTATAAAATAAATGCAACATATCTTACCCTAATTCCAAAAAATAAGGATGTTGAATTGTTTGATTCTTTTAGACCGCCATAAGACTATGTAAAATGGCATATAATATTATCTCCAAAGTGATGGTGACTAAACTAAGGTCATTGTTAGACAAAATAATTTTAGAAGAGCAAGGAGGATTTGTGAAAGGGATACAAATTCTAAATGGGATCATAGTAGCTCATGAAGTTATACATTCAGTAGCTTCAATAAAAGAGAAAACAATGATCTTAAAACTTGATATGAGTAAAGCCTATGATAGGGTTAAATGGGATTTTCTTTTTGCAATTTTAGAAAAGTTTAGTTTCAAGAATAAATGGGTTAGATGGATTAAAGCTTGTGTATCTACAATTTCTTATTCAGTGTTAGTCAATGGGTTAGTAATAGAATATTTTAAATTCAAGAGATGACTTAGACAAGGAAATCCTCTATCTCCTTATTTTATTATGGCAACGGTTTTGAGTAGGAAATTAAAAAAGGCTTACAAAGATGGACTTATAAGTCAAATTAAGGTTAGTAATAACATCAATAACATTACCCATCAAGAATTTGTAGATGATACAACCCTTTTTGTAAGGACAAGGATAAATGAGGTCAGAGCTTTGAATAACTTTTTAAAAGAGTACTAAAGAGCTTCAGGGCAAATTATTAATAGGACTAAATCCAAAATTTACTTTCTTAACACTCCTACTAATATCAAATCAATAATTTATAGGTTGCTTCAAATGGAGGAGGCAAATTTGCCAATAACTTATCTAGGGATGCCTTTATTTGAAAGGATAATGAGGATAGATTTATGGAATCCAGTTATTAGTAAAGTTTAGAATAAAATTCTACCTTGGAAAGGTAGATGGTTATCATTAGTAGGAAGAGTGCAGTTAATTAAGTCTATCTTACAAACCATTCCAACATATTATAGGCCATTGTATTCAATGCAAAAATTAGTTGAAAAAAGTTTAATCTATATTATGCGATCCTTTTTATAGTCAGATGTACATGATAAAAACAATTCCTTTGGTGAAATGGAGCAAGTTGTATGATGATAAAAATAGGGGAGATATTTATTTAAGAATTCTTTCAGATGCAAACTTAGGTCTTAGGGGAAAAGTAATATGGATATTGTACAAAGATATTCAAAGACAATGGGTAAAAATTCTTATGAGTAAGTATGTTGATACCAATAACCCAAGTTTAAATTTTATTGCATTTTCTCTACCAAATGGTTCTGCTCTTTGGAATGGTTTGATAAAATCTATTTATATTATGATTAAAGGTTTAATATGGGTGGTGGGAACTAGAGAAAAAAATTATATATGGATGGATACTTGGTGTGATAAAAAACCACTCAATTTAGATCCAATTTTGAAACCTTGGATGGGATTGCTTCAAGATAAATATGGTGATATGGTTTCAAACATTTTGTACAAGTATCAAGAAGGAAAATACAAGTGGAAAGAATATTTATTTACAAGTATACAATACATTGATGCTAGGAGGCAATTGAGTAGAAATATATCTGTGATTATTTTAAGGGGAGCCAAGGATACATTGCTTTGGGATTTGAATAGCTTAGGTTATTACACAACAAAAAGTGGATATATCGTACAACACCAATAAAATAATAATATCACTAGAATATAGAGAGATAATTGGGATAGCCCAAGCATTCCTAAAGTTAAAATGTTTGTTTGGTTAGTATATCATAGAAGAATTGTATCCTAGGATAACCTTATGAAAAGGGGTTTTCATGGTCCCTCTCAATGTGTTTTTTGTAAAAATGAGGAGAGTATAAACCTGTTGGCATTTTTGCCACATTGTTTTTGTTGTTACTATTAATGTAAAAGAATGCATAAGTTGTAGAGATACTAACTCCTCTGTTGTCCCTTCAAGCATTTTGAAAGGGAAAATGTAAAAATCTCTGCAAGTTTTTGTGTTGGAGCTAAGTACGAAAAACTATTGTGATATCGCGACATGTCGCGTTTTCGTGGTCAAAATAGTCAACGACAGCAAGGGGGTAAAACTGTCACGATATCGTGACATGTTGGAGTTTCATGGTCAACGTAGTCAACGGAAGCACTAAAATGAAAACGTCGCGATATCGTGACAAAAAAGTGAACAAGGAGCAAAATGTAGAAAATGTCGCGATATCGCGACATGTCGCGTTATCGCGACAAGGTTGAAAGATAAACACAAGGCGAAGAAAGATGTCACAATATCGCAACATTTTTTGAGGACGAGGCCAAGTAAGACGAACATATCACGTTTTCACGGCCGAACAACATCAAAGTAGAAGAAGACAGAAAATGTCACGATTTCGTGACATATTGTGGAGAAAAAGCCAACTGGAGAAAGATGTCGCGATTTCGTGACATGTTCCGTTTTCGCGAGGCAAAGGCGGAAATAAGGAGAACATAGAAACATGTCATGATTTCGTGACTTGTTGAAGATGAAAGAACCAAATGGAAAAAAACATCGCGATATCGTGACATGTCGCATTTTCGCGACCCGTCGTGTTTTCGCGGAATGAAAGCTGAGAAGTACAAGGCAGCGAGAAATTGTCACGATTTCGCGACATGTCACATTTTCGTGACCTGTCACGTTTTCACGGGTAAGAAGGCGGAAAAGACAGCGCAAGGAGAAAGATGTCGCGATTTCGTGACATGTTTCATTTTCGCGATTTGGAGCAACGAAGAAGCCAAAGCAGAGGAGAATGTCATGATTTCGTGACATATCATGGAGAAGAGCAAAAGAGAAGAAGATGTCACGATTTCATGACATGTCACATTTTCATGACTAGTGGCGGAAAGAGAAGGCAGTAAGGTAAAAGTGTCATGATATCGTGACATGTCGCATTTTCGTGACCTGTCACATTTTTGTGATCGAAGCAACAACAAAGGCCCGATACAGTTCAGTTTGCATTTTCCTTCAGAATTGCATAGGAGAACATGAGGAGAAGATAAGGATCAAGTAAAAGCTCTCCAACTAATTTTGAGATCGTGGTCAAAGAGGTTCCAAGATTAAATGTTGCTGATTACCGATGTGCGCAAGATGGAAGAACATGAGGCAGTTTTCGATGCCACCAAAATTAAAGATGCCTCCAATATTCAAAGCTCCTGTTCGTGATCTCTTAACAACTTCTGGCTCACCCCGATAACTATCATTTCTCCGAGGCAGATTAAGGGGATTATTTCTTCAAAATCTGTTTCATGTATTAAATGTTGTAATACGAAAGGAAGAGGGAAGACCTCTATAAATACCAATGTAAAACTCAAGAAAAGGAGGAGGATCTTGTTGCAAAAATTGAAATAGAAATCCTAGATGCAATTGCTTCCATTCTTAGTGTCTTCTAGAGTTGGTGATCTAATTTGTTGTGTATGTTTTGCTTTCTGTGTGATTTACTTCTATGTAGTCCAGTGTAATATCAGTTAAATTCTACTGTGTTGAATTTGGCTATATTGGCATTTGAATGTTTGAAGTTTATTTGGAAGTGAACTCATGGCTAATGCGTGATCCAATTTTTGTATATGTATTCTAAGAGTCAGTTGCTGCTTAGCTTTAGGATCTAGTTGAAGTTATTGTTGTTCGAGGTTGTTCTCCCCATTAACGATCGGCTTTGGCCATATTTACATCCCTTTCAATTATTTCCCATTTCTTTCCACATTATTTCCCATTTCTTTTCACATTTTCCCATTTCTTTCCTGCATCTCTTATCTTGAAACAAGTTTAGATTAGTGTGGGAGCCAGCCCTCTCTAGAGATTGGCCCGGGAGACATCTCTTTCTCTCGGCCTTTCAATGTTGGCCGAGTCTAGGGTGCACAAGTGATTAAATCTTGTACTTAGGTAGATTTGTGACCAACAGTTTTGGCATGCCCGGTGGGATAAGCATTATTCTCACAAGTTCCATATTTTGACACCCGGAGGAATCAAGATTTTGATGAACTGTCTTGACCTCAAAGCGGCGATTGTAAGTTCATCTGGTGACTCTGCTGAAGGTGACTGTATAGTACCCAAAAGTTTCTAATTGTGAAGTCGGTGAAAATATTTGCTTCATGATCACGAGATCAAGTGCCAAAGATTCGAAAGATCCAATCAAATTCTTTGAGATTGATGTTCAGAACTGGAGGGAGCGCTCAAGATTGGTAAGTCCTATGAACCCATCATTTGTTATCTCATCATAGGCTATAGGTCAGTTTGTGCCATCTCCGACTCCTCCCAGTACTGCTACGAGCTTGCTACATCCAGATCCATTAGTCCAAATGGCCCAACATCCTCCACCAAGGAAGTTCTCGACATGGAATGGTTCGGGAGCCTTGAATTTACTGGCACAAAATCTAGTCCCTCAAGCTGCTTTGAAAGCTTTTTCGACCTATGATGGTACTGGTAAGACTGCTTATGAGCATATTAATGATGTAGCCTCTTTGGCGGCCATCCATGACATAACGGACGAAGATGTAATGATAAAATTGTTGGTGTTGTCATTAAGAGGGAAATTGTTATATTGGTACCGATCATTGCAACCAGGCACTATTACATCATGGGATGAATTAGGAGAACTGTTAGTCAAAAATTTTCATGAACAAGCTGATCCATACTCCTTGTTGCATCAATTTCATGCAATTCAAAGGCACCCGCAGGAGGAGATAGCTGACTTCAATGTCAGATTTACCAGAAGTTGGCAGAGAATTCCTGATGGTCTTCGGCCCACTCATGAGCTAGCTGCATTCTATTATCTCAGAGCTTTTAACATAGACATCGGCTTGGCTATCCGGCAGTCCAACGTGACTACATTTCCAGAGCTGTTTGAACAAGTGCAAAAGGTGGAAGCTGACTTGATTGCCATAGGTAGGCTTCCTCCAAAGGTAACAATGCCTATCTTACCTGATCTTCCTAAACATTTGTATTCTGGTTCATTTTCATAGCCTATGCCTCCCATGTATCCTATTCCATCATGGAGCTCAAGTGCGCCTCAGACCGCACCCATTCCAGTTCCCCAGCTCCCTGCTCCAACTATTCCACAATTGCTTGCACCAAGCATTCCACAATTACCAGCTCCCACTTCATTCCCAGCATTACCTACACCGCTAGCACCTCTACCTCTACCGGCACCTCCTGCACCCTCAAATCCTGATCCCTTCACAATCCTATTACAAGAGGTACAATCTGCTAATTCAGCTATAAGAGCGATGGGAAATAAAATTACAATCATTGAAAGAAAGCAGGCCGAGAGAGATTTCCAACCCAAGAGATTTCAACCTCCGTCGATCACTAGAGAACAAGCGGCTTCAACAAGCAAGGTGCCAGAAAAGAACCCGACTGTGTTGACGAATGAGGAAGTTGGCCTTGCAGAAAGAACATATTGGTGCTCTACATGTAATGATCCACACGGTGAGGAGACTTGTATGGTTCATTTGAACTATCTACAAACATTGGCCGCAAGCTCTTCTGGAGGACAAGTTAATATGATTACTGAGGTAGATCATAATTTTATGGTTCCATCTGAAGAACAAGTCTCAGTTCTCACGAGAACTGGGAAGAAGCCAGTCACTGTAGATCCAATAGAGATGGAACCATTAAGGGTACCGACTGATCCGAAGATGCAGAATGAAAGAAAACAAGTACAAGTGAAAGCTCCTATTTTAGTACCAAAGCCAGATCCACCTGTTCTATTAAAAGACCTTTTGCCACCATGAGCAAAGGAAAAGTTGCAAGAAAAAGCATCAGCTTCGTAGGCGAGAGCTGAAACAGAGGAACGAGCCAAAGAAAAGCTCAAGTACCCATATTTGACTAAGAGACTGAGGGTAGAAGCTACCCAGCAATATCGGAGCAAATATGAGGACACTAGTGAAAAGAGGGAGTCTGGTGCATCTGCATACAATATTGTTGAAGAATTGAAGAAGGTTCCAGCCAAGGTTAGTCTCTATGATGCATTACAATTACCTGGGCAAGTTGATCTGTTACAAGAATCATTGAAGTCTATGAAAGATAATGAGAAGAATCCTACCCAGATGATTTTTGCTCAAACGTTAACTTCTTCAGCCACTGGGAAAAATAGACCACCCCCATTTTACTTGTCACTCAGAATGGAGGGTTGGATTGTGCACAACTGCATGATTGATTCTGGTGCTGCGACAACTGTCATGCCAAAGGCAATTTGTGAAGTCATGGGTATGGAGTATACAAGAAGTAGCCCTGGTGTCTTGCAGTTGGACGGGACTCCCATAAAAATAGTGGGTGTAATTAAGGATGTTCCTATTGCTCTGCATAGTATGCCTCAGATTACAGTAATTCAGGAGATAGTTGTGGTTGATTTGGAACCATATTTCAGTATGTGTTTGTCGAGAGAATTCACTGCCAAGCTGGGAGGCTACCTTTCTCTGGATTATTCTCACTTGGAGATTCCTTTCAAAGGAAGAAGAGTCCGGATCTATAATCAGAAGCCTTCTACTTTTCATATAGAGAAGATGGAAGAGGAAGAGAAGCCCACACATTCTGTTCACATGATCACTGAAGAATTGAAGGATCCTGATTTGATGGATGAAGTCCTGAATGAGCTTCACTTAGAGGATGAGTTTTCAATGCTCGATTTTAATGCCATGGTGGAAACTGAGATTGGTTGCTACTCCATTACAAAGCCTGCAGAGGGTGCAGTAAAACTGCCTCTTGATCAAGTTGGTCAAGACTCCGTGCCCGATCAATTATGGAAGTTGTATTTTGATGGAGCACGATGCAAAAATGGTGCGGGAGTAGGAATTGTCCTTATTTCTCCCTCTGGCCTACAAAAAACATATTCATATCGGCTGACCTAGAGTTGTACTAACAATGCTGCTGAATACGAAGCGTTGTGCCTAGGGTTGAAGAAGGCAAAAAAATTGGGGATTGAACAATTGCAGATTTTTGGTGACTCTGAATTGATTGTGAATCAAGTAACAAACAAGTGCATCTCCAAGCAGCATTATCTAAAGGCATATCGCAACAAAGTTTGGGACCTGTTTGAGGCTTTCACAACATTGAATATTCAATCTATTTCATGAGAGCTGAATAAGCATGCTGATATTCTAGCTTCCTTGGGAGCAAATTTTTCACCAACTGAGCAGGTAGTCCGAAGGCCAAAAATAGTGAGAATGGTGTATAGGCCCTCTGTCCCAGATAAGGACACCTTTTGGCAAGTCTTCGATAGCGATGAACAAATTGTCAATTTTTTGGTTCAAGAAGCTGCCACCATCAAGGGAAGGACCTTGGAGCATGAAGAAGCCGAAGGCCTGATTCAGTTGTGGAATAACCACATTCCTAAAGGCCTCATCACTCTAGAGAGTTTGTTTGATCAGAATGATCGGTCCAAGAAGCACCGGATTGAGGTCGATGAGAAAGAATACATGGAGCTTCAGTTGGAGGATGATAAGGTCATCAAAGTTGGGACTGATTCTACTCCTGCTGAATTGCAAGAAATCAGACAATTGTGTCAAGAGTTTTCTAACATCGTGGCCTGGAGCTACGACGATCTGAGGGGATATGATAAAGAGATCATTCAGCACACCATTGAGCTGGAAGAAGGAGTCAAACCCTTCAGGCAGAAGCAGAGACCGATGAACCCAAATATTGAAGTCCTCATGAAGGCGAAACTTGCAAAAATGTTGCAGGCCCAGATTATATATCCGATTAAGCACTCGACTTGGGTTGCCAATTTGGTTTCGGTCCATAAGAAAAATGGAGATATACGGCTGTGTGTGGATTTTCGAAACTTGAACCGAGCATCCTTGAAGGACCACTACCCATTGCCTCGCATTGATCAGATCCTGCACGTTGTTGCTGGGGCTCAACGCTTTTCACTGCTAGATGGATTCTCTGGATACAACCAAATTTGGGTCAGGGATGAGGATCAGCACAAAACTGCATTCACAACCAAGTGGGGCACCTTTGCCTATCAGCGCATGCCTTTTGGATTGTCCAATGCTGGGGCTACATTTCAAAGGGCCATGGACATCGCATTTGGGGAGATTTTAAATAAGATCATTGTCATATATCTAGATGATATGACTGTATTTTCGCACAAACGAGAAGAACACTGTTCTCACTTGAGACAGATATTTGAGAAATGTCGGGAGTTTGGCATCTCCATCAACCCAAAGAAGTCCATTTTTGTAGTAAAGGAAGGTAAGCTATTGGGACATGTCATCTCAGAGAATGGGTTGGCAATTGATCCATCGAGAGCTGAAGCTTTGAAGAAACTATCACTCCCGACCAATAAGAAAGAGTTGCAATCTTTCTTCGGGCAAATCAATTTTGTCAAAAAATTTATTTTTGACTTTGCTCGAGTAGTCAAGCCCATGACTGAGCTATTAAAGAAAGATGCAGAGTTCAAGTGGACAACTCAGAGGAAAGATGCGTTTCAGGAGATTAAAGATAAAATTGCCCAAGCCCCTGTATTGATCAATCCAGATTATTCTAAAGACTTCATTCTGTACGCAGTTGGAGAGGATGAAAGCTATGTTGCAGTGCTTACCCAAAAGGGAGACGATGGGGATGAAAGACCTATTGCTTTCCTTAGCCAGGTTATCTTACCCCATGAGGAGAGATACAATTTCATTGAGAAGCAGGTTTATGCCATTATGAAGTCTCTCAAAAATTTCAGGCACTTCGTATCCCAGAGCAAGACGATCATCTATGTCATCCACCCCGATGTAAGGAATTTCATCATTCAGGGCGAGATGGGTGATAAGCGTGCTGGTTGGATCACCAAGATTCAAGAGTTTGATGTTGAGATTCATCCAACCAAGTTGGTGCGGGGTAAGGCCTTATGCCAGCAATTAGCAAAAATTGTGGCCTCTCAGATAGTTGATCATCAAGTGAACAATCCTGCTAACGAAAGGAATTTAGTGAATGTCTTTGCACAGGGCCAAGATTGGGCAGACGACCTTATTGACTATTTTTCTATGGGTAGATGTCCCCCACAATTAAATGCTTCACAAAGGAGAAGGTTTCACCTACAAGCTCTTAGGTATGTATTGTTTCCCGAGGGGTTGTTCTTCAAAAACATTGATGGAGTTCTCCTAAGGTGTGTTAAGGAACCTGAGAAGGCTAGACTCTTGGAGGAGTTTCATTCTGGCATGTCGGGAGGACATTACGCTGGTAGGCCTATGGCCTTAAGGATTATTTGGGCTGGTTACTATTGGCCAACTTTGTTCGTGGATACTTTCAAGATTGCTCAAGCATGCGACAAATGCCAAAGGTATACGGGACGGATCAGAAATGCACCATTACCCCTACATCCAATTCAAGTAGAAGCAC